>OY720422.1:55223453-65223453 GCA_963082815.1 Melanotus villosus | reverse complement strand
GTCTAATTTTAAGAGGTTCTAGCAATATTGAAAACTAACCTAACAAATAATAAAAATAAAGTTTGCCCATATTTCTCAGTTGACATCGGTTCATTTTGGTCGTTGTGAAGTACCATTTTATATTGCGTATTACGTGTTATTACTAATTATAATTACTTTTTATGCCCTTTTAAAATGTTAAAAATAAATTACAATAAAATTTCAAATTGGTTATTAAATATCATTAAATTATGTCGTTAAATATTTTAGACAAAGAAATATTAAAGTTCAAGCATAAAGAAAAATTGCGATTTAATTCACATTAATTTTTTGCAATTAAACAACAATATCTTTTAGTTATTAATTAACGTGAATTCGTATAAGTGCACATGTAATTATTTTTTTTTCTAATAAATAAAATGCATATTGCACAAATGATAAATTCTCAATACGTTTCCATCAATTTACAATAATGGTTTTGTTATTTACGGAAAAAGCTAAATACTTAATTATAAAATTGGTTTTGAGTGTTTTGTTAAATATTCGAAAGCCACGTTTAGTCACATGAATTACGAAAACATTGAAATGTAAACAATTGCAGTCCGCACCTAATCACACGCCTTGCACACTGTCAAGCTGTAAACGGAGCACAATTTGAGCACCTGATTTAGTTTAATTTTATTTTAATGTTACACGTGTTACTTTCTAAGAAATAATTTTTTTTTACTATAAAATAATTTTTGCTGAAGAAGTTTATAATGCAACCTACTATCAATTTTAACTTACCATTTGTAAAAAAATGCGCCCTTTCGAATGACCTAATAAAAATAGGGGTTACCATTTAAAAAAATATCGATGACGTCATAGCTATTAGAAAAATGGAGGGAAAAATCAGGAAATCCTGTCAAAATATAGAATTTAATACAAATCGCTCGACATGTCCGGCGGATTTTTCGTAAACTCATTTTTAACAACTTTATCGATTTTATACATTACCATGTGGACACACGGTATATTCCTTCCTTTTAATTCATTATTAGTAATTTTATGCAGACTGAAATAGACAGGACCTCTTTTTTACTTTACTACAAGAAAATTGAAAATATAAACATTGTAAGCTGACATTTCTTATCCTGTACAATACTAATCCTAATTCCTACAGGGTCAGGTAACTTGCCACTTCGAGTAGGATGATTCACTCATGCAGTTTTAAGTAATTTCTTAACCAAAAGTATTGTGGGTTGCCTAATTTTAATTTCTTTAATTAGATTTTGCACAATAACAGAAATCTATAAAGAAAAACAAGGGAAACAGCGCCCTAGACTTTCGTGGTATCCCTGATCACATAACATGGTATCTATTAATTGGTTTAAACAAATTTCAACTAGCATTAATAGTTTTCGCATAATATGAAAAATACGAATTTGCATAATTAATTATTTATAGCAAATGAAAAGCTATTTTTATGAAATAATTAATCAGCGTTATAAAGGCAGACGGATTATCCTGTTTAAGATAACTGCCCTCTCTCCATCTTGTTAAATAAAGATGTAAAATGAAAAATGAAAATGGCATTTTACAATGCAGTTAAAAAACCTTCAGTTGCATGTATAGATAACCCTCCGCGCAGTTCTAATAACTAATACTTTCGTCTGGGAGAAACATTTTAATCCTCCTATTGGCTTCAGCAAAATCAGTAAAAACCATTGATTCATTTTCAAAGTGATTTTAATAGACAGTAGTTGTACTGCAAGTGACATTTTGGCTTTGAAAATTACAACGATGGTGTTGAAACCTTTAATTCAGTAATTAATAAATTAGTTGGTGAAAAAGGATCAATTTTTCATTGAAACGGTTGTGCGAAGCCAATGAAACGTAATCTATTTTATATAAAAAGAAATTATACAAAAGAATAATCTGAGCAGTCTGGGGCATCGCAAAAGGAGTTGAAGGGAAGTTTCATCTGTTTCGTTGCGGAATCTGCAACTTGAATTCTCAAAGAGGCCCCCGTAAGGAGGCCTGCGACTATCCTGAGGGGCTTCCTACCGAATCTAAGTAGCTGTTCGGATCTAGCTTTTAAAGGTCTGGGGATGAGTTGCTTCGCTTGTCTCAGCCCAGGGCGCGAAGTCCAACATGAAATAAACTGAGAGTGAGTGCAGTCTCTAATTATTGCTTGCGAGGGACGGTTTAGGACCTCAAAAAGGTTCCAAAGACCCCTTCTTGGCCAGGCGGTCGGTCTCCTTGTTGCTTGGAATATTACTGTGGCCGGGCGATTAGTAGAAGCCAGTTGGTTGAGTTGAGCCTCGACATTTCGTGATCATTTTTATTTGGTTTTTACAGAGCCCAAAGCTTTGAGTGCTGATTAACTGCCTGTTATAGTAGCCTCTGGCGAGGTTTTACTGGGCACAGACTAAGATTGCAAAGACCTCAGTCTGGAAAATAGTAGGAAACTTGTCTAGTGCGAGATGCAATTTTATTCTAGGTTAATCGTCATAAATGTCAGGACCAGACCATGCGTCTGTTTTCGATCCATCTGGGAGCCACAGTAGATCTGACGCGGTTCCTGAGCAGTAATGAGCATTCGTCCCTTGCAGGGATAGGTATCTTGTAATTTTTGGTGAAGGAATAGCAGGGAGACACTACGTCGTTGCGCGCACTAAGCAGTGGGCCAGACTATCAAACGAGACAGAATCTGAATATGCCTCTTCAGACTACCATCACCCTTCCAAAGGCCGCCTGTAGGCCGACTTTCGTGCTTCCGCCTCAGTCGCAATGTGAAAGGTTGGGAAGGGCTTCCAGGACCGCCGAGGGCGCAATACGACCAGCCCCATGATAGCAGTTGTTTTATCATGTTTATGGCATTTATAGAATATATAACTTTGTGTTTCTGTATTGTTATATAATTCTTCCGTTTTTCGTTACGATTCAAAATCCACAAATATTGAAAAAATTATAAAAGGCTCATCGTAATTCTCAGCATTATTACTATCTTTATTGCTTGACCCTTCTCTCTGTCTATCTTTGCGCATCTCAGCCGCACAGATATTTGTGTTCCACTGTACATTCAAATCTTGTCATATTAAAAAACCTTAGCATTTTCCGAATTTATCTACCTATAACATGACAATGTTGAATATTTAAAAAAAGAGAAGTAATCTGCACAATGCGGTGGAGCTAAACGATGTTTAGTTCGTTACCCCAGCGGTTAGGGGGACGATCGTGCGGCCATCCTAACGGACAGCGGATTTTTACTGTTCCAATATATCCCATAAGCCTTAAACCTCTTCCTATATATTTATGCTCATTGGTATTTATCAGTATTTATTTTTTTTATACAAAAAAAACACCCATACACCACAATTCCGAATTTATGGCAAAAAAAAACAATAAGAAGCAATTTTCTTTATATAACTTTTTTTAAATGAAAAACATTTTACTTTTATAGTATACCTCAAAAAGTAATAAATCCGTGGAATAATTATTTCACTTTGCTATTAATTCAATTTGTAATTCGTTGTTTCTTGTATCAAATGCAAAATCAATGTTTTAATTTGGTGATGAAAAATAAAAAAAATTACAATTTATTTCAATGCATTTTAACTTCCTTATCTGAAAATCTGAAACTCATGGATAAGAAATAGGAATGTTAATTTTAAGAAATCCGCTTCGTTAGTTTATAATGCCCACAGAACAAAATTTTTACTCTAGTTTTACTTTCATTACTGCACACTTCGTTAACCATATAGAACTATTTTAATATGGACAAAAAAATTTCTTTGTTCTACCCTTTTTTACCTAACAGCCTAACACTAATAACTATTGTGTTTATTGCTAATTATGATCATAAAACGGTGCCGGGCAGTTATGACCCGTGCAATTTCGACTCATGACGTCATCCGTGGCAGGTAAAGATAATTAGGTGGGCTTTCCGCTCAAGTGATTAATATTCACGCATACTAACATCTATTTAAAGCTAATCTTCTTTCTTAAAAAAAAATTCTACTTTCAAATGTCATACCAGGGAAGAACAAGTTTGACTGGGAAAACTCACATTTTGGATTAATGGTGCTTTTAAATATAATTTTTTGTGTCGCTTTTATAGCGATAATAAATAGAGTAACAAATAGAGCATTACTTTGAATCAATTTCTTTATTATTGAAGATACAACATTTACACGTTCGCTTTGTATATTAATAAGCAATTGGTAAACCTAACATTAAAGCAACAAAGTACTTATTAAATAAAGGCTACATTTTATTTTTGAATATTCAACAGATGATTAAAGGAGAATTACACTTGTTTTATGAAAATTATGATTATAAAATTTGGAGAGAAACAGAAAATTTCTTAGGTGGCGATGTTTATATGAACATAGTAAAAATGCAACGGAGAGAGAATTTTTTTCCAATGGAAATCATCCTTAACAGATGTTAGTATAAGAAAATATCAATACTTAGGTGGAAATACAGCGAATTATCTTTACCAACCATCGCTGGGCTGAAACAGCATGATTGACGTCATGAGCCGAAATCGCACGAGCCACAACTGCACGCGATTTCTTAAAATTTGTTCTTTATAGTTTTAACGAGTATCATATATATGCGCAGTAAAATAAGTAGCATCTTTCTTATACAGTGAGTTTAACAATCTATTTATATAATTATAATTGTAAAACAGAGTTTAAATAGACCTGGATATCGAATTTAAATTAGTTTTCGCTTTTATATTCCATTCATGAACTGGCACGTTTTATTATTAAATTCTGAAAACATGTCTTTGGAAGAGATTTATTTTTGTTTGTTGATTTCCGCCAGTTGTCATCATTTTAAGCATCACAGGATCAAAAAGAAATCACAATAAAGATAACCATGAACTCTCACCTTTATCTACCGTAAAGAAATTTTGGTCTGCGTTCGTTGTGACCTGTTCGTTTCTATTTTAGACTTGTTGCACGTTCGATCTGTTGTTCTGGTCCGTACCCATTCATTTCGTTTTTTATCTTTAAGCGAAATCCCAGGCTTATCTGTATTTGCTTTTGCGAAGGTCCATGTTTGAGCTCCGTATACGAGGACCGGTAGGATGCAAGGGTCCAAGACTCTTAGAGGTAGAGGAATCTCGGTTTTTATGGGACATATGACAGCTTGCCAAATGCTGCCAAGTTTGGTTATCGTTGCTTACTTTGATAGCTTGACCCGGATATATAAATACATACATATTCGTGTACTTGCTCTATTGTTGTTGTGTCTAGTGTTATTGCAAAGTGGTCGTTTGTATTGGACATGTTTTATTTAAATTAATTTGAAATCCTCCTTGAATTGACGTTTGATAGGGTGGGGTCGGTTAACATACTTTCTAATTCATTCCAATTGGATGAAAGTATGATCACATCGTCTGCATACCTGAGGTGGTTGAGATATTTACCGTTAATGTTAATTCCTTTATTCTTTATTCAGTTAACTGCTTGCTTTGAATAAGTTCTTTCATGGCTAAAGTGAATAATTTGGGTGAGATCGCTCTTCTTTTGATAGGTGTACGACTTGTTTATAATTCATCATCAAAGGTACTGTCATAATTGCATTTTGATAAATACTATGTATCAAGTACCTGTACTTGGAATCTATCCTACTATTTTTCAATGCTTCTTCGAAAGCCCATAATTCTATGCTGTCGAAGGCCTTTTCATAGTTAATGGAAAGTTATATTCGTTGGTTTTCTCTATTAGTATCTTCAGAGTGTGTAGATGGTCGCATGTTCCATATCCCTTTCTGAAGCCTATCTGTTCTACTGGCTGGTAATTGTCAAAATTGTTTGTTTTTTTGCCAGATGTCAGGGTGGCGCAGCGGTAGAGCGTCAGGCTAGCGTTACGTTAGTCCTTGATTCGAATCTCCCGATCGGCAGGATTTGGCTGTAGTCTGGAGGTCGGTGTCGATCCCTGGTGACCATTCGTGGTTGGGCACCAAATTAACGATGCTCTCCTCCGAATACAGACCTAAGAGGCAGAGTAATAAAGTCCTACACGTACACACTCTTACACTATATGTATACATGGTGCAGTATGTAGGTATAAAACGGCGCGCCAGTTACGTAACCCGCAGCGTCGGGCCGGATTGTGCGTTGCACCAGTACAAGCCACATACGCTAACCCTCCAGCCTCGACATCGTAAGGTAGAAAAGGTTACAGATTCAGATTCAGAATCTATTTGTGATGATTCTGGTGAATATTGCTTCCTCCTTCTGTAAGAAACTCTGCCAATATTCCATCATCCACCGCAGCTGACGTTGTTCCATTGCTCAGGTATTTTACCTTCCGTTAGACACTTATTGAACAGAATTTTCAGGTAGTCTATACTTTGCTTCCTCCTTCTTTAAGAAACTTTGCCAATATTCCGTCATCCACCTTGCTTCGTTTGGTTTCTTTTGTGGCTCTTTCTATTTCTTCGCTGGTAGTATAAATATGGCATATGCTCTGCGTTAACATTTATTACTTTTCTTGGCAAATTTTCTATTGATCTTCGTGGTACGTTTTCTTTGGAGCTGTATAGGTCTTCATGGTGTTTTTCAGTTATTTTTATTATCTTGGATGTGTCAATTTCTTCTACATCTTGGTCTTTAAACATCACTATTTTCTTGTTGTCCTATCTTACTTTCATTCCTTTAAGGCTACGGTTTCGTTCTACGATATTTTGTCTTTTAAAGTCTTCTCTGATCTGTTTCCGTACTGTTTTATTGAGTTCTTTGAATTCTGTTGTGTTTCTTTTATTCTTGTTTAGTAATTATCTGCGCTTTATTAACATTTCTCGTAATTTTTCACTGATTTTTTTGATTTTGGTCTTCTGACAACTTTGGCCCTTGTTTCTTTTGTTATCACCGTGTTTAGTTCGTTTAGTCGTGAATCCTGCAAACGCAGAGCATTGACGATTTATGTATTGCTTTTATTGGTTTTCAGTAGTTCTGTGGCTATTTTCTTAGTGGGAGGTTTGTATATTTTCCTGTCTTGCTTAGTCTTAATTTTGTAATATATCTTTTTCTTCTGCCAAAATATAGTTAATCTAGTTATTTGTTGCTCCATCTGGAGAAACGTGATTTTCTCCGCTGTATAAGTATTTGGGTGTAATCCACATAAGGTTCTACTCCTCGTCATTTTTGTTTTGTCTCTGACAGAGCAAATGTTTTTATCTTTTTTCCCTTCAACTCTGTTATTATCTGTTGTCCTCGTTTATTCCAAGATTTTCCATATTTGATTTCTCCATTGTGTTGCCGTTTCCGTCCATGCCCGAGGCTTTGATCTGGTACTAGTTAGGAGCAAATTTCTTGTTTACGCCAGATAAGTAACTAACCTCTCCCAACAATTCCCCTCCTTTCACTGGGCTTGAGACCGGCAACATTAGCCTTTAAGCTACACAATCCACTCAACAACTAACGCAGGCGAAGTCAGTAGTTTCATAAATGTAATAAATATCGTAACTTTCGTTAATTATTTAATAAAAAGTTCAGGTTTGATCGATTTTACTCCAAATAATAGAGGAACTCTGTGCCATAAAAAAAACAATTTGTTCTAGCATCCAAGTATCTTATTTCCGCAGAAACTGAGCAATAAAATTGTCATGATAAAATATTAAATTCAATCTCGCTAGAAAGTTAACAAGTATTCTCGGTTTTCCTTGATGTTACTTAATATATAATTTTATTACTAAACCCAAACAGTTTCCGAAAGAGCGTTTTTCTTCATCGGAATTAATAAATATTAACGAAGAATTAATAATTGCGAAAAGGTCAGTTGTAACAGATTTTAAGAGTGTCTCAATCAGACTGAAGAAGGAACTTTCCACTGCGTTCGATGATTTTTTCTCTCAGACCATTGCAACAGGTCGCTACCTTGACTTCGATGCACAATAAACACCAGAGTTGCCTATATAATAATTATGTACATCCGTGCATTTATCAAAACGACTGATTGAGGTTGACACTTTCGAGAGGACTTTGTAGACCACAATTTATATTTATGCAAGAAACCCCAACTGTTACAAAATATTAACAGCAATGATGAAATGAGATTTTCATTCGTTGAATTTTCTTCAAGAACTACGTTTATGGAAAAATACGAATTCAATGCCTATTCCACGTCGGTGAACCTTCCGATCCATTGTGAACATCTTGTTATCTCATGCCGGCGAGAAACTAGAAAGGGCTTTTAGACCCAGATTGCTCTCTCATATTGTATGAAAATATGAATGAAAATGCACGCTTTCCTTTGTAAAGGATGAAGGTCTATTATTCCATGACCTTGAGTCCTTGAACTTCTGACCCAGCGTGGATCCCCGCTGATTCAGCGACATTGCGCCGTTTTGCTACTCCACACAGTGGAGATGCGATCAATCTTTGTTAGTTTTAGTGAAAGTTTTGATTTTACTGGGTTAAATGATAAACACTTGTTGATAACTTTTAAAGTAACTCAAATCATTTAGATGCATTGTTGTTATCATTTATACGTTTGGAGTAATACTTCTCTCTGGTAAGTGACGAGATACGAACCAGTTTTGGAGTGTTTGAACTTTCGAAAAGTTGCAGTCGGTTTCTTTACAAACAGATCGGAATTTGGGTCACATCTTATAGTGGAACTTTTACAACTCCATGTACGATATGCGAAAACCGACGTTATCCTTGATTAAATAGCAAAGAGCAATGACAGGAGTGCATTTGTGTTTGTTTTTGTTTTAATGAAAGTCATTATTTTTTAAGGTGATTATAAATTCTTACAAAAAATGTAAAAGAAAGTACCGACCTTTCCTAACAATTACAAATGTGCTTTTATCCTAGATTTAAGGTATAATTTTTTAACTTTGCGACTTCACCCTAAAAATACAGGCAAATATTTCTAATGTGTGAATACTAAATATGACAACACCATTCTACCCTTTCTCTTGGGTGTTAGTAAATAAAAACTAAATTAAAATGATTGGATATCAACAGTACACAGAAGCTGTGGTAACCTAACTTTAAAATTGTCTCCCAAATTTTAAAATTGCAAAAAAGAGATGATGTTTTATGAACACCTAAAGATAATTGAACAACTAGTAAGAAAGTTTGAACCTAAATTTCTAATTTTAACGTGAAATCGTACAGGACGATTCAAAAGTATTGTCATGCATTTTAAGGTTGGGTAGAGCATATCAAATAGAACAACTTTTCTCAATAAACCATGTGTCACAAGTAAACGGTAACCTCAGAAAAAAATTAAAAAGATCAATACAAAAATTGTTTTGGGGTCACTGGAATAGATTCTGTTTACATTCAAAATTCAAATTTATCAAACGCCTGACAAGTCCAGGTATGTTACGGAGGTTAAGGTCAGTCATTCTTCGAACGTTTTGATGATTTTAGCAACCAAATTTACTTATTTTAATTTACGGGGAAGCTCTTCAGAATGCTGCGAAAGACAGTTTGTGTTGTGTGTGTTTGTGTATAAGTTAATGGAGGAACATTCGAACATCTTCTGTAAGTCCTGTTCTTCTTTATTAACAACAATGTTTTCTAATATCACTTTGTAAACATTCCGGTAATTGCTTGCTGCCAGTCTCAAACCTGAAAAAATGTGAGAGGAAAGTGAAATCTGTAACTTACATAATGTCGTAATGTTTCATTTATTTATGCAAGGTCAAATTTCTATCGCAGGCTTTTTAAATGCATGTTAGGCAGCGGTTCTCAAAGGTGTGTAACAAATTTTAAAATAAACAAAAATCGCGATAAGCTTTAAATTTTTGTTCTAATGTTCTTCTATTAAGGTCAGCATATACCCATTTATATTAACCCTCTATATTAACGCATCATAGACTTTGTAGTTATTGTTGTAATTCCTGCAATAAATCGAATCGTAGTATAATGTCTAAGGTTACTGCCTTTGACGTTGTATTTATTACGTGGAACTAATTACGAGAAAATTTATTCTTAATAATGATTTAGTACCAATTTCTACTGACCACCTGTAAACAGTGTAAACAACCTGTTGGGTTTCGGATAGTAAACACTAAAATGTTTTACTAGTAATAAATTGTGGATTTTTCCTGAAGCACGCCAAAGAAACGTTTAAAAATGTGTTTTTAATGAATAAAAAAAGCAAATGCGTAATACCATTATAGAATGAATAATAATAAATAATAATAAGGTGATGATCTATGAATCTATGGAATTCTGTAACCGCGTTCATGGACGTCGTAACTAGTTGTCCGTTTTAGCTCTACTTCTTTGTTGGTTATTTTTAAATTTATTATTGCAATTATTATTAATAATTTAGTCGTTTTAGTTTTATGCAATTAGTATTCCTCGTTACATTTATAATAAGGGCAGGAAACAAACAACCTTTTTATTACAACCGCAAAGTTCAGACTTATGAACTAGGTAGAAACTTTCAATTTTATTTCATGCTGGGAGGTAGGGGCGGATGAGACGGCTGTGAAGACGGGAAATTTCCCGAATGGCTGGTCCCGTTCAGGGCCGAATAACTGAATTGCAATATCTTTTTTTAGAACTACTTATGCCAACTTTACACATATATTGAAAACGTAATCATATATACAAAACAACCTGATGAAATTCTTTCTATGTAGAAATAACAAGGGCTAACAGGGGTTGTATTAGCCAATTCATCAATTGATATTATCCTCCACGACATAGAATGTAATTAGTTTTAATGTTTTGCCTAAACTCATATCGCATGGTGAGAGCAAAGAGTTAAATATTTGTTAACACACATTTTTACATTAGTTACATTTATTATTACTTTTGGAAATGGTACAAAAATATAGAAAAAAAGATGGCGAATTTGTAAAAAAAAGTAGTTTATAAATTACCTCAAGCTGTATTAATAAGATCCTGCAAAAGTGCGAAAGAGCTTTAAAATTCGAAACGGAATCCTGACGCGCCTGAAAAAGTATACTTTATTATTCGGTTTGTTTAACATTTTCTTCATCCTCAGACAAAGTGGATTTCCTGAAGGTATGAAAGAGCGAGTGGAAACATATTTACCAATAAATTGAAGAACCTGAAAAGACATAGCTTATAAGGCAACAATTCATGCATACTCAAAACGAAACCTAACAAGAGTCGCAACCTCAGGTCGATACGGGCACGACCTTTGAACATAATAAATATTAATAAGTATTATTATTATTATTATTAACGAAGCTCATCTATAGAAATGCCGTTTAAGTGTTCTTAACATTGTTGTAAGCAGTGTATTATACTAGCTATTATACGCGTTTTAATAATCTGTTTAAAAAAAAGCAAGTCCGTAGACGTAACCCAAAGGGCCGGTCGGTACGGATGGCGTGCCGATGATAGAAAGATGGTATCCGAAAATCTTTGTTTTTAAAAAATAAAATGGTTGAGGAATGAAGGAGCCTAATAAGACTTGTGAGGTCCCAGAGTAGCTCTCGTACGGTAAAAGGGTTAGGGAATGTTTTGGAAGCCTAATGATATTTGTGTGTGAAATCCCAGAGTAGCTCTTCTACGGTGAAAAGGGTTCAGGAATGTAGGAGCTTAAAGAGACTTGTGAGGTCCCGGAGTAGCTCTCGTGCGGAAAGAAGGAATCCGAATAAATTGTATTTATGCAATAATTTTGGACAATCCCTTTTATCAAATCAAATCGTATTTCATACTGAATTTTAGCCGTGACTGACCGGGTTTGTATCAAAACCTTCGTAAAAAAACTAATTTTCCCACAGGAATTCTTTCATATTTCTGCTAATATGTATAGTTCAGTTGTAGTGTCGCAACGTCGCTGCGCCTGAGTGCATATGATTAAGCACTAATATCATAAAAACTAAATACAGTACCTGAAACTAAAATAATTAGCTTTATATATGATTTTGTGTACACGTCTAATAAGATATTTCCTGTTTCTGTAGCCCCGAATCTACCCATCTGTGTCTAGCATTCAGGTATACGTACGATTGGCAGTTTAAATACAAGTAGAAATGCAAGCTCTTGTCTTATCTTTTTCCGTATTTTATCCCAACTTTTATATTTATAACTAAAATAGGGGAAATTTTCGTGGTTTTCTCTTACATAAAATTCTAATTCTTTACAATCTTGCTTTTATTATTCCTTTATGTATGAATTTGATTCTAATTTACGCTGGATTTTCCAAGCAAACCCATTTCTGAGCACCAAATGACTAGACTATTAACTATAAACACTAATTAAATTTTACTAAAATTTGTTAATTATTGTTATATTTTAAGTAAAACATAGTACCAACAAGGACTAGAATATTGTTTACGAAGTTTGCTCTTCAAAGTTTGAACCTGCACTGGTTTGTTCCAGTTGTGCACAGGATAAAAAAGCCTAAAACGGTTAAGGGTGGGATTTTAGACGCATTTTGTATATGTGAAACATGCCTGAATAGATTCTGCAGTTTTGTTTCGACGGTTTTACTTAGAAGAAAAACAAAGTTACCTTTAAAATCTGCAGACTTTAAGGATTGTAATGACATATTTTTTTAATGAAACAGAGTGTGCTGAAAATGAAATATTAATTACTGAAAAAGACGTATTTTTCAGTCACCTTTACCTTATCATAGTAATGCAAAAGGTAATATAATACATAATAATATTATATTCACGATAATCCTTGGCATATTGACAAAAGTTTAAAACATGGTTGGTGAGAATTTATACAGTAGATTTAATGAAACTGCAGAATTTCTAAAAATGCCAGAAATTCTATCTGCCATGTGTATTAATCGCAGATACAAACCTGTATCTAACAGCTTGTACCACAATATTCAAGTTTTTAATGCAGGGTTTATCTCGTAGATGGCAGTCAAATCAAGAGAAAAGGATAGTCTATATAAGTGAGACAGTGAATGTTTAGATATTCTGCTCTCCCTCCGCACTCCGCATATAACTAAAGGAAAGTAAGTTTGTACAAGTTCGCATTTGTTACCCTTACAGACAGTTTCCGAATTTGTTGAAATTAATGTCAACAACACTCGTGAAATTACCGTAACCTTATCGTTTGCAGAATCATAGTAGCTTACAAAACAAAAATTACATTTTATTATTAACGTTTCGCTCTATATAACAAATAATTAAATGTTCAAAGACAATCATTAATTTGTTAAAGAAATGCCAACGGGCTATCTATTATTTTATGTAAATGCAAAACATAAATATTTTAAAGATTACCTAAGTTATTGTTATTAATGTTATGCTTATTATGGATATACTTCTTTTAAATCGATTAATCGATATATTCCTGAATTAACTGAAAAAAGTAGAAACTGCATTAAAATGGATAAATGGCATCTTATTGTTAATAACAATAACGCACCCCAATAAAAATGAACGACAGCTTTGAAAGTTAACAAAATCAAATAGGTAATTAATTTAATATCTTGTAGAAACAGTGGCGTATTTGGGAATTTCGCATGGAGGGGGGGCCTGGGGTAGGTATATATAATTTGTATACCACTGAAAACAGATTAAAATACTCTATCGAAATAAAACACAAAAAATATAGGATGTCATTTAAAAAAATAATTGATGACGTCATAACTTTTAAAACAAATGAAAGTTAAATCTGAAAATAACTTTTTCGGATGCGCTGTAATTTTAATCGATACACGTCTTTTAAATTTCGTCTCTATCACAAAGATTAACGGAGTTACCGAATTTATTCCTTACTTAATTTCCACGCTGTATATCTGTTTCTCCAGCCTGCATTGTTTTTCCGGTGCAATTACTTAATAAAATTGTGTGTTAGATTAAGAATATTTTATACCCTCAAATACGCTAATAAGGATATTTTGGCGCGTAAAAACTTCAAACGCAATATCAAATTTGTAAAATATTTAGTAAGTATACGAGTATATGTAATTGAAAATTTGCAAATTAGGTGTTTTGGGACATTAAAAATTGATTGAAAGAATTTTTAAAATTCATTAAAGTAGCTTAAGATTATCTTTCAGTAAGAATAGGTTTTGTAGAAATTCATTAACGTTTTCCAAAAATCCAACAATTTTTAGGTTTTACTCTGCTCCAATTGTCTTACTGGAATTCAAAACAGCCAGCAGAATTGCACAATTTTCGGAATTTTTGATCTTTATCAAACAAAAATTTAAAAATTAGAATAAATCGGTTGATAACACAAATCAATTTGGCAGAAATTTGTGGAGTGTTTCAAAATTTACTAACTTTTGAGAATGTTTTTTAGCTTATATTAAAAAGTGCATTTAAAGTTTAAAATTCTCGATAAATTCAGTATAAATAGATTGACAACACATTGGATGTTACCTACTAACTTTTTAGGCATTTTTGGATTTTTTTGTTTGAAAAAAATATTTACGTTTTACTTATAAACAGCTTAAAAATTATAAGAATTTTTGATAAACGCAGTTCAAGTAAATCAAAAACAAGAATTAACTTTATAGAAATTTTTGGATTGGATAAAAAGTTTATTAATTTTTTGGGACTTTATGATTTTTTTTTCACAAATATAAATAACAGACAAAAACAGACGTTGCGGTCGACGACGGGACACAGAATAATATCTCAAATTTCAGATATTCTGTGACCTGGACCAGCGGCAACTACTTACGATTTTTGAAAGGGCGACTTCCTGTCATAAATTTAATCCTGACAAGTGCAGGTATAAATTCTTCTTAATTCTAACAGTTTAATAAGTCCAGCAATCGCGTATGCAAACCAAAACTAGTAAGTGGCTATTATTTAGAATCGCATACAGATGACACCACTTTATGAAGTAGTTTTTATTTGTCCTTTTCTAGAGGTACTTCTTTGTTGCGAATATCGCACCCTTAAAATGAATTCCAAGAAATGTTAAAGATGCTAACAATGCACCTACAAAAGCTCTTTGCTAAATTGTTGCAATTAGCCTTGCAATTACTAACGGCCGGAACTTCTGTAGAGTAATGAAAAGAGAGTTCGAGATAAAGCATAATTTGTTATTTTGCTTTCAAATTATTTTGATAATCTACATAAGCAAAATAAGCTTGCCTTTTAAGAGTAGTCGGTGCTACAACTTGCTGCTTGTTCATAATTTACCAAACTCAAAAAACAGAAAGTTGTTAGTAAACTTGAAAAATATAAATTCATCAATAAATATTTATTTCAGGCTTCTGGGCGCGTTATGCCGGCCCTGCGTTTATTTGGCAGAAAATGGTTATTCGCCTCTGATGATCTCGTCTTCCCAGGTCTTTTTGAAATAGCAGTAAGAACAATATGGTAAGTTGAAAAAACTACGCTACATACTAAAAACAGATGCACTGAACGTTGGTACAATTGAATTTTTATGTTCCTACTCTTAAGTGTTTTAGTCAATTACCTTGTCGCATACACAAAACTAGTGTTATTCGAGATCTTTGTAGAAAGCATTTCTTTGTACTTAACGCCTGTCAGTGTGAGAACACAAACAAAGTTTATAAAGTAACTGTTAACAGGTCGTTGTTTTACGTACATCTCTAGTTTCTCGTAACAGTTCTTTTAAAATTCTTGTAAATTTAGAGAGTTGGAACATATCATACACGTAGTTATACATTTTATCGTTGATTATAAGTCCCAAAATTAATACACCACTTATCTCACATTTTCATAAATACTTAAAAGCGTCATTTTTGCTAATAGGCAAAACGCAAGCTTACCTTAGTGAAATTTCGCAAGAATTTTCACCAAGCGGTTATTGACTTAGGTAAACAAAATTAAACGTGTTAACTTAAGCGCTGTACGTTTTGTGGCCTATTAATTAATAACTGACATATTTACTTTTTACGCATTTCACAAAACTTACCTGTAATTTAAGTCAATTGTATAAAAGATAGTGATATATATTTTTATTAATAATTTTATAAAAGGTGCGCACTGAAGCTAAAAGAATTGTGCACTCTGGATACGAAACCAAAGTTGTTGAACTTCTTCTTTAACACTTCCCTTGTACCTTAAATTGTCGGGTCCTCAGTTCACTCTATTCTGTTAAGCGTCAATATTTTTGCTTCGCCTATGCGTTTTCGTTTCCTTTCCACCATATTTTTGATGGTATCATTCCACGTCAACCTGGGTCTTCCCCTTCCACTCTTCTCTTCTCTTTGTTTTGGTATCCCATTTCTTCAGTACTGTTTTAACTAATGGTTTGATTTCAAGTTCTTCTCTGGTTACTGAATTTCTTACCCTACTTCTTCTTGTTCTTCCTACTATTCTTCTCAAGTATTTCATTTGTGGTCCCGTGATTCTACTCCTTTTTTATCTTGGAGTTGCCAGCTTTCTGTCACATAGGTTAGGATGTATATTGATTTGTGCACATACATCTTTGTTTCGTTGCTAAATTCTTTTTTTATTAATTAATGTTGTGTTGATTTGGTAATATATTGTAACAGTTAAAACGTTTATTTAAAACTTCGGTTCGTTGTGTGAATTATTTATTAACAAATTTAAACAATGTAACAATTAACACGACACAACAACTTAAATACACAACACTAATATTAACCCGTAACACTAACTAACTTCTTAAAAACATAAATAATGTGTTGTATTTGGTATTTGTATATTTGTTAAAACTGTTGGTTTGTAATTTTTACACTATGTGTCCAGAATGAATAATGGTTTCTTCCAGCCGCCTTATTTCCTGAAATATTAGGGTATTTCAGTATTCAGAATCCATAATTCAATTTTCCAACATTAGGATTAGACGCTTAAAAATCAATCTTCCAAGTTCACGAAAATTCATAGCAAAATTATGTTCTCCTGGGATGAACAATAATTGAATTTCTTTCGGGTTAGTTATAATAAGTTTTCGGGTCGTAAGTTAGAGAGGCTTTCAATATCATTTTATGTCGTTACATTTTAACAAAGTTCATAGTGTAACGTGTAACATTTTGAAATTCATGGTAGAGTAATTTGTACCGCAAAAGCGCAAATATTCTTGGGTTTATAAACGATTGTAGTTCACAGGGTTAATAATGCTAAAGGAAATTACCATAATTGCTGCGAGAGGACCCTGTTATTAATCTGTTGAACCTTTACAAACGGATAATTTAAAACAAATTTGTCGAAAAATTGGCTTATTTGCAAAGAGCTTTTGTTATTTGTTTTTGGTAGTAAATGAATAACGAAGTTAAACAGATTTTCTGAACCGTTGTTCAAAATCCAGGATAAAGGAATCTTGTTATAAGTTTCACTGTTAACTACAAGTTTAATTACATGAATTAATAATTGCTACGTTTTCGTTACCCTTTGTAGTGTGTAATTAATTATTGAGCTCGTCGCTTGCTCTGATTTTTAATTAATAAAATTATAGGTTAAGGTCAAAGTAAACGTCGGTAATTATGGTTATTATAAATGCATGTCAATATTCTGGAAAATGTATTAATTTCAGGATTTAAATTTTCTAACCAAAAATATTTAGTTTTGTAACTTGGTCTCTGATTTAGCTGTATGAGAAATGAGTATACTATACAGTGACGTGTTAACTAAATATAACACCTTTTTTATTGATCTGGGTCCCAAAAATGTGTCAATAAAAAGAGATCGTACTTATTTCAACATGCTTTTATTTTCTACGATTAAAAAAATTGTATTATCCGTTCACTCGTTTGAACGACGCTAAATTAAAAAATGTAATGCATTTTTTGTTACTGAATTGGCAGCACTACATGTGTTTAAAATTTAGTGAGATTTTTAGTTCCCTGAAATGTTGAGTTATGTTGACATGTTGATGGTTGTCAAAATCAAAATGCAGGTAAATTTAACTGTAGTTTTATATGCAGTTTTTAATTATTCATAACATTTTATTTTATAATTTTCGATTATAAATGTCAGATTTCTAATTTTGATAAATTTCCCTCCAATCATACGTTGATAACCAGATATTACAACTTTACAAGTAATTTTTCTGTACCAATAGGTACCAATAGCTCAGTGCATGCCAACATAAATCTGGTGTTCATGAGATCAGTGAACAGAATATACTGTCCTTAGATAAAATAAAAATGAAGGGTCTATTTCTTGTTGTCGATAAATATCCAGATTTCTTTTGTCTGCAGTTCAGTAATGTGGTCGATATAAGCAGAAAATTAATTTAAAAAAGATATCACAACATTCTGTTAACTGTAGACGTAAGGTTCCTTATATAGATTCGATTTTTACAAGAAATAAATCTTCGCTAGACTTTCTAAACTTGCTAATTAACGCGTGATTTGCTACTCACAAGATCTTTTATTGTCAAAGTAATAAATTAGTAATCCAATATATTGCCTGTCAATTATAGTCAATTATAACATTCTTTCTAAATAAATAAACAAACAACAATTTCTAATATAGGTACTGGGTGAGTCGGAACGAAGTATGTTCTATAATGTAACGGGTGTTCAAAAAGAACTGCACTTAAAAGTCTTCGATCAAATTCTAACAATGTAATATTACCAGCTGACAAGGATAATGCCACTGTCATCTTAGAGAAAACTCACTATGTGCATGATCTTTTTCAGAACAATGCTTACACCCTCATTTCTCGTGACTCCACGTCACACGCATCAAATCATCTGACCTCCCACAACGTCGTCTAATCCCTCGTGAGTCCAAACCGCCAAGGTTGTATGGTCTTCCTAAAATTTAGAAACAGCAGATGCCTTTGCGCTACCGTGTTAATACCATAAAGTCCCCCACCTACAACTTGGCCAAATATCTTAGTGGTATTCTTAAGGCATATACAGGGAAATCTTTTAGTCCATCCATGACCCGTCCTGACTCTGACTCTGACTTTTGTTTTTTGTCTTAGGTCTAGTTTGTCCCTTAATCGTATCCTCAGCATGCTTCTTTCTCTCCATAGAATTTCGTGTTGTTTTTAGCTTTTCTGCACTCTTTCTGCTGAGAGCAATAGTCTCTAGTTCGTACGTAAAGACCGGAAGGACACTGGAGTCGAACACTTTTCTTCTTAAACTGATCGGAACAGATATATTTTTTAAGATAGCCGGGAGTTTACCAAAGGCTGCCGATGTAGGTCTTACTCTTTTATTATAAATTTCTACAGTTTGGTTTTCTTTGCCTAGTTTTATAAATTGTCCGAAGTATACGTATTCTTCTACTAAATTGTTATATTAAATTCTTATACTAATTGTCTTGAACTGCGTGACATCACTTTGGTTTTGCTCATATTCATGCTTGTAAAATGTTTGTGTGAAATATTTAAATTATTTTTATGAACTTAGCCGTTTTAAATGAATGGGAACTTAGAACAATTTATATCACTTTACTTTGAATCGGGACTTAGAATAATTTGTACCATTTTGTAAAACTAAAGCACAGATATGAGATACATGTTAGTTGAATTTAACTTTGAATAAAAACCTCTCGTAAAAGCCAAGCAAAGTATCAAGTGGCGACGTTGGTCAAAGACTCTACCTAAATATTAAAGTAACTTATTTCTATTTACTTCTAACATTATCGGCAAACCGGCTTCGCCACACTATTATATATAAAGGTCGCCACGCCGGCCATAAAAACCAACTTATATGGGAACTGTTCAATCGACCAATGATAGATAGAAGACTCAAAAGGAAATGGCCTCAAGACATAAGTTGCGATGCCAACTCAAGGCATAAATCTTACATAATATTTACTAATTACTCTGTATTTTGTTGAGTACATTGTAAATTAGCAATTAAGTTAAAAAAATAAAAATATGTAGTATAAAGTTGTATCGTCTTGTTTAAACGTTAAACACGACCTTAGTTAGGTAGTTCTTTAAACATGAGTTGAGAATATGGGCCAATACGTACATTCAATCCTCCTCTCCTCTGCCTCCCTATTACGTTAGGTTAATTAAAAGCAAATCTCGTCTTGTAATAATTTACTATAAAACCTAACTTAATTTTTGTTATACAGATTTTAATTCCAATTTTTTCTGTTTTGTTTTAGGCTCACATTAATAGTAGTAGTTTACATAAGATACTACGATTATACGTGGGAATGTGCAAAAGGGGGAGAGTATGTTCGCATATATATACTAGGGATGATATCACTCTTGGCCGTCGTTATCCTAGTACTTATTGTCCTGGTTAATCGGAGTGCCCAAGGTACAATCACAAATGTGGAAAGTAGAAGGTTCGTACCCCCTATACTTCTACTCAAAGTATTTCTAATCATCCCCGAAACCGTCCTAAACGTTTTCGGTACGATGTGGGCATTCTGTGGGGATGTGGTCGTTTGTGAACACGAAGAGCACTTCTCTAAGACAGTGATCGAAGGTAATAATCCACGGTGAACTTATTAAAAAATTAAGTATTTAAATCTGGTTATAGCTCTAGCTATATTCAATTGGGCCCTCTTTGGTCTCGCTGTTTTTGGATTGGCCCTAATTTTCGACCCGCTAGGATCTAAGCGATACCATGAGGTCCAAGAAACACCAGGCGGTGGTGAATCGCTTCGCCATCGAAAGGTTACTAGCATTTGGCAAAGACGGTTCCGATGGGCCTTCTGCTGGTTAAGGTCGGATGAACATGGCAATGAAGCTTTCAGACAAGTTGCTGCTCTTTTAAGTGACCTCTTTCGTAGTACTGACTTGGTTCCTTCTGATATTTTAGCCGGATGTATTTTACTTAGAGTTAAACAAAAAAGGGAAACCAGAGAAATGAGGAGGATACAAATGCTTGCAGATGATGAACCTAAATATACTTGTGGTAAGTTTTGCTTGTTTTTACTACACACATAGATGGCCCTCTCCATGATGAGTTTACTATCAGTGATCTTTGACAAAATCAACTTTTCGAATTTTCTTAATAAAATGTACAGTGTGATTGAGGGTAATTTGAATTTGGCACCATACTAATTTACTGTTATGTTGGCAATATGCAATCCGTTTGACGTGCTCTATCAATGGCGTCTCGAATAGGGATGGTTAATAATTAATAATTAAAAAAATATATAATTTCGGTCATTATTTATTTTCATATTGTATTAGAAGACAACGTAAACAAACTACGAAAATCTTCAACAAAGTTAGCGAGTTGCTCCTGTTATTTGACAGCGAAAGTTACCAAATTACACCAATTCGGCCAAATTCAAAATATGAAAAGCACTCAAAACTGTAGCGCCATTTAAAATCACATTGTACAATAAGTTACTAAAATTTTAAATTTCGCAACAGCCAACCAGTATAATAAAAATTATTGAACGTTAAATATATTTCCACAATTTTTATGTAGTAAATTTATTCCCCACATACTCAATTAACTTTCCCAAATTTTACAAATTAATCTAATTAATTTAATTCGTTCTTTCTGACAGATATCAGTAGAATATTTGCGCTAGCGCCTCGCTGGATGAATTTAGAAAATGCTCGCCATTTTCTTCGTCTATCCATAGCTGCCTACGGATGGCCCTTTGTAATGTATCGTCATTGTGTGACTGGGATATGCCGTCTAGTTGGAGAATTAACGTGCTGTGGTTGCTTTAGAAGTAAAAGCACAATGATTATTGACGATAATTGTTGCCTCTGTCATCTTGCTGGTGTTAAATACATTTCCAAGATACGGCAAGAAGATATACTGTTTGCGTCATTCCGTAATCATGTATTTGAGGTAAGCAGTCCTTTTTATGTAGAATTTTACCAGAATTTCGTCACAGAAGATAGGAAACTTTTAGAAGCACATCAACAAGGTTAATTATACAAGTTCACAGATTTAACATACGCAATTTTTTTTGAAATATATAATCTTTTTTGTTTCATATTATTAAAATAGAATAGTTCAAAATATCACATGTTAAGATCAAATTTCTGTGAGGTTTCCAAACGTTTAAGAATATAAACATGACAAATTTGACAGAATATCAATTTTTCTTAGGTATCTTTTAATAGATCGCCGGAGTGGTCGAGTGGCATTCGACTACAACGGTGATGGTTTTGGGGTCAAACCCGAGTCGGATGCTCGGGGGTGGCCTACCATACATCTGTCGTCTAATCACAATTTTTAATATTTTTTAAGTCCTAAGAGGGGTGCTCTTAAAAAGTACCTTCGAAAAACTGAAAATCAGATTTTTTATTTATAAAAAAATGAAGCTCTGAAATTTTTTTGTGATCTTTTTAGCTTCAAAAGAGATACTTTTTAAATCCTGAAACCCTTGATAGAATTACCTTTAAAGTTGTGTAAATAATTCTTAGAAAATAAAATTTTTCTTCGGTTCCTGAGGTCCTTGTTTGAGGTTTTTAAAAGATTTTTTAAGACTTAAAACTAGCATTTTTGAAATCATGAAAGATGTGCTGTAATATCCCGTTAAAGTTACATTTGAAGCCTTGAAATATGATTTTATTCCGAAGAAGTCCTTTTCTAACTTCAAAAGAATATAATTTTTAACTCGGAAAAAAGGCCATTCTTTGAGTCCTTAAAGGCTATTTTTCAGCTTTGAAAAAAGTTTTTTTAAGTCATTTTAGAAGGACTGACAAGATTAATTTTAGCTCTGAAATAATTGTTCGTTTAGCACTGAAGGGTCTTGTTATCCTCGAATGAGGCTGTTTTTAAGTCTTGAAAGAAGTATTTTTAATTTCGGGATAGAGTGCCTTAAAGTCCTGAAAGAGTTATGTTTGAAGTTCCGAAAATATCATATCAGCCCTGAAGGATTATTATTTTACCTTGGATGTTTAAATCCTAAAACAGTTAGGTACTTTTAAAGTCCTGAAAGATTTACTCTTGTAACCCTGAAAATATAATTTTTAATCCAGCAACAAAATTAGGGCGCAAGTGAAGCCCTAAAAATATATTTTTTAACCAAAAACAAAAATGCCATTCTTCCAACTCTGGATGGTTATTCTTATTATATTAACCGCCAAAAAGATACTTTTTAAATGTTGAAACATGAACGTTTAGAGGTTCTGAAAAGGTAGTCTTGAAAGCCCTTAAAACATTATTTTTAACCAGAAAAAATCCTAAGCATGTCACGTGCTAATTCCGCACTAAGACAACCTATAGGGCGACGTCAAAGTCGGTGACTCGCGGCTAGCAAACAGTAGGGTGAAGGGGGGTTCGAAACGCTTTAAATCCTTTAGATGGGGAGTCGTAATCGGGAGAAAAATGGGCGCCACTGCGGAGATCACCCAGGATGGTCTCGAGGAACGTACCGCAGATTGTTCCTTCTGGGTTCGAGGGGGTGGGGTGGCTGCACCCTACTGCTGGATGTTACTTACCCTTTCTTACTGAAAGAAAAACACCGGTACTGGTAGGCAGGCTCACAAGGCTATACACAATTATTACAATAAACACAAAACACAAATAAAAGGCAATAATGAATTAACAATGAGGTTTAATGCATGTATTAAGAATTATTCAAAATATGACACGGAATGAAGTCATAAGTTCTATCTTATTCGATCTGATTACAAGTAATTCTGAAACATGCAACACAAAATTGGTAAACGCTACCACCGATGCAAATATGTTACGCACTGATTGAAGAATTAAACACTTCGCCCAAACGGATTAAAACGGGGCGCTTGATGTACTTAAATATTACAGACAATAGTTGACTGGTGCCTGTCTACAAGTAATCGGTGGTATACGGTATTAACTAGGGTTGGAAGCTGGTACAATTACAACTGGCAAGTGCAAGGGGCAGCTTGAAATATTGTTACCTGAGCTTCGGTGGAAGCGATGGCAGGCTTCTTATCCCAGGGAAAGCAGCAGCGGTCGGTAAAGAAAGGGGGTGTGTCCTTTTCCGGAAGCGGGTTCGAAGACAAACGGGTTTCCTAGGACTCGCAGGTTATTTGATCCAAAACGCAACCGTGTACTTCACATAACACTAAACTTCACACAGAAATATATTCCGAAACGATAATGCACTCTCTATGGGAATCCGACAAACACATCGTAAGATAAATTTCCAAAACTAAATTGAGAGGCTTTTTCGGGTTTGGCCTACGAAAGCCCAGTACGAAGATTTGCTACGACCGATTGATCTGAAAGCTGGCTGTACTCTGACATGCATTCTTACTTTTCCGTAAGGCGAACAGGATGTTAGAAAAAGATGACTAAACGCGCCTGGGGGTACGCGGGAGGCGGAAGCATGGAAACTTTGAATGACGCCACTCTCTCGTTATCTTGCAATCGGGTCGTTCCCCGGACTTTTTAATAACTAAGAAATACACTGAACAGAATATTAGATCATCACATTCGAGACTTTTCCGAATTATTTCGCAACAAAAGAGAATGCGCCGATCTGGCGTTATTCCCGCGGATTCTGCAAGCTTCAGGCGGGCTTAAACTGCGAGTGACAGGGACGTATTTACACTTAATTTACACCTAAATTTCAAACGTCGTGACAAGCAATTCTTTTCAGTCTTAAAAGTGATATTTTTGAACATTTGAAAAAGTTTGCTTTTAAAACCCTGAAAGAGTTATTTTTAGAATTCGTAAAGAGTTACATTTGAGCCATAAAAATCGAAAAGGTTTTGTTTTTCTTGAAAAAACCACCTGTGAAGTCATGGAAATATAATTGTTTAATCAGAAATAAGCTTTCCTTCACACCCTGAAAGGTTATCAATGTTATTGTTATACCTCTAAACTATTTAAAAGAGTACATACTCTTAAAGTCCCGAAATAGATATCTTTGTTCGAACAATTTCTTTGAACTTTGAAAGAGCTGCATTATAAATTATGAAAGAATTTGTTCGTAAAGTTCTGAAAGAGTCGCTTTTAAACACCTTCAAACCCCAAAAATAAAATTCAATTCAGAAAAAAACCCAGTTCTGACGAATTGTTTTAAGCATCAGTAAGGTTTTTAAAGTTAAAGTCCTGAAGGAAGCGCTTGTAGGGTCCTGAAAACATAAATTTTTATTACGAAAAATCAAAGCTATTCTGAAGAGTTATTATTTTAGCCTTGAAAAGGACATTTTTTAAATCCTGAAAGAGTCTCAGAAGGCCTGAAAGCAAGACTTTAACCAGAAAAAAATTTGTACAGCCCTTTTCATCGCTTCAGGGCGTTTCGTGAACGTTTTAGTTGGTGACATGACTGTCTTAATGAGCTTAATTTAAAAACCTATTAAATTTGTGAATTTTTACAATCAACCTGAAGACGAGAATAAATTATTTTTTGGAAATGTTGCTTTGAACTGCGGACAAAGCAGCTTTTTATATATTTTTGTCTTTTACTTCGTAATGCGTAACTGTGAAAGAAATATGATTGTAACTCCTGATTACGTTTAATATCTGCATTTAAACAATTTATCTCTGTGCTACTATAAGTTAGAACCACGTTAGAACTGACAAAATTACCACCATAAAAGAATCAGCCTTTTGCTTTGAATAAGATTAGTGAAAACCCCATTTCCCAAAAAAAGCAAAACAGCAACCTTTTTATTCTTTTCAGTTACCATTCTGCGTGATAGCAGACCACAAAACGTCCAGCATAGTAATAGCCATTCGCGGTTCTATTTCACTCCGTGACATTTTTACGGATTTAAGTGCTGCCTGCGATATTTTCGATGTCCCGGGACTTCCTCCGGACACGATGGCTCACAAGGGAATGGCAGAAGGGGCCAACTACGTTGCTAAAAGACTGAAAGAAGTAGGAATTCTTGACAAAGCTCTCGCTTTATATCCTGAATATGATTTAATCTTAACTGGACACAGCCTCGGTGCGGGAGTCGCATGTCTTCTTGCCTTGAAAATACGACCTAAATATCCCGATCTCAAAGTTTATGCTTTTGCGACACCAGGTAAGTTTCCTTTTTTATTGCATGATTAAATTAAATCATAAATAAACAATTAAAATGACTGCAGTAAAATAATTTTTAATGGATGGCGTGTTTCGGTTAGCAACGTATTTTTAATATAAATGCTAATGATTCGGAGAATATAAAATAACAGCTCGGGTGGAATGCTACTACATAAAACTGAAGAGGGTGGTGATAACGTAAAGATCATCGTTCTCAACGCAACAGTAATAAAAATATTCTTGTGTTTGGAAACGACCTGTTTTATCATTTTAATGGTTCTTTCATCCGTATATTTGGGAAAAAAATAGAAATACTTCTTAAACCCAGGCACGTAACTACAAAGGGAAAATTTTGCCGCCCAACTGTGATACCCATAAAATAAACTAAAATCATGGCTTGCGGCTTGCTTTAGTGTGAAAAAATTATGAAGCATTGTTTGTGTTCGACGTGTAATTATTTGCAAATTAACATGACCACTGGGCCTCCGTACAATTTTCTGGCCCTACTTTATGCCCATCCAATTTTGTAGATTTACTTATGTGTTTGCTTAAGCTCAAATGATTACATCTTTCCATGAAACTACTAAATCGTAAACTTTTACATAACACCCAAAACTCCTTCCAGGACGTTTCATTGTAATTTTATACCATAACGGCATAACATACAACATTTCAAAAAATCAGATCGATCGGAGGGCTTCATAAAGTCTATTTATTTAGCAGCTTTATTTAAACTGCATCAAGTACACAAACAAAGCAACTTAATACTAATAACTAAATTAATTGTCCATTATTAATTTGGACAAACACCTATTTCCACATCATTAATTTATTTCTCCATGCTACCGTAAAAACTTCGTCACTTTAACTAACATTGCGAACGGCTTTTAAGTTCTCTAGAAACTCTTCATACGGTAAGCATGAGCAGGCGTCTTTTAATGCACTGTTCAGCTTATCATATGACGCAGGGGAAGCGCTGCTTCACCTTATATTTTATCTGTACATCTCTTGACATTTAATTTTTATACAATTAATTCAACAACTTTTAAAATTTACTAAGCTGTCACGTGCTAATTTCGCACTACGACAACTTATAGGGGACGTCGATGTTCTGTGGCTCTCGGCTAGCAAACAGTGAAGAAGGGGGGTTCGAAACGCTAAACCCTTATAACTACCAAATAAGGGTGGTCGTAATCGGGATAAAAATAGGGCGCGGAAAATGATGATGAAGAACGTATCGCAGATTGTTCGTCTGGGCTCGAAGGGGGTTGGGGGATTTTTCTCAGTTCAAGTCCGCCACTCGGTAGGTGCTGTACTGTTTTGGAGTATCTTTTGCAATAAGGTAGTAATTTCTACTACTAAAATCTTTATCTGGATCTCTTTCGTAATTTTATCTTCCTCTTCTTGTTCTTTGTTTAGCCGTTTTCTATCCTCTGGATATAGGCCTCCCTCATGTTTTTCCAATTTTCACGATCGTGTGCGACTTCATACCAGTTTAATCCTCCTACTTTCTTGATGTCGTAGCTCCATCTCATCTGGGGTCTACCTACTCCTCGTCTTTCTCCCCATGGTCTCCATCTAATTACTTTCCCACTCCATTTGTCCAATCCTCTGGCCACATGTCCTGCCCATTCCCACTTCAATGATGCTGCCCTTCTAATGACGTCTTCTACTTTTAGGTTTTGTCTTATCCAAATGTTTGTCTTATGGTCTTTCAAAGTGATTCCTAGTATTTTTCTTTCTATCGCTCTTTGATGGACTTGTAGCTTGTTGATTATTGCTCTTGTGAGGACCCAGGTTTCCGCTCCGTACGTCACCACCGGTAGTATGCACTGGTTATATAGCTCTGATTTTAGTGCTATGGATATTTTCATCGTCAATATATCCTTTAATTTTCCATACGCTGCCCAACCCTGTCGTATCCTTCTGTCAATTTCTAGTTCTTGGTTTTCCTTTCCAATTGTTATTATTTGTCCAAGGTATACGTAGTTGGAAACTCTGTCTATTTGGTCGTTTCCCATTTTGATTGCCTCAGTCGCTATGTACAGTTTGGTTTGTTTTGGCTTTCTCTTTGTCAAAGTTGTGCCTCCCCCAGAATCCCTGAGGCCTCTTACTGACGAGTCAGTGTGGGATTGTGGGTTAATATCCCTACCCGCCTGGGGTATTTGAGTTTTCAAAATTGACATTTCATAGGGGTAGTTGGCATTTAAATCGCCACGCTTGCCATTGCGTGTTGGCGAGTTGGGAAGGATAGGTAAGGAGAATGGTAATAGGTAGGATTAAGGAGAGGACATGATTTCCCCAAGAGGGAGGTGGGAGAAATCATGAGCTTCGCGTGGGCAGGGTTGCTAGATCCCTGAAGCAGGTCTATCCTTCCTGGGAAAGAAAGGAGTACCTACCCGCTACCCTAATTTTATCTACTCCTGGAGATTTCCTATTTTTTAGTTTCTTAATTTATTGGAGATCGGCAGTACGGCAAAGTGGGAACGCACGTAGTACTGCAATATAGAAAGTTAAACAAAGAACTGCTTCGTCAGAACTTGAATGGAGCGGCTTGATGTGTTCAGCTCCCTCGACACTGTAAAGGTATAAGAGGGTAAAAGGAAAAGAAAGAGAAGAATTGATTGGTCAATTTCTTCTTCGCCGAAGTTAATGATTTGTGTTTCTTAATTTCTTCCTTGGTCGTTATTTGTTTCTTTATGTGATGTAGATATCGTTGACTTTGAAGTGATTAACCCATTTTTCAATTCCTATTGGGTTTAACTGGATGTATTCCCCGTGGAGGTCGTGTTCCATTTCGTTGGTATATCTCTCCCTAATTTTCTCTCTTCAGCATGTCTATTTTCTTGTTTACCATGTTCCTTGTTGTTTACACTCTTCATATTGATCTTTTGTTCTCTACTGTTTATACTTTATAAACGCTTGTCGTTTTTTGTTTGCTAGTTCCTTGATCTCTTCTGTAAACCATAATTTTGTGTTGGTTCTTCTGTTCGTGTTGATTGTTCGTGTTCTTGTGGCTTCATTTGCACTATCTTGTATATTTTTTCTCAACGTCGTCATTATCGTTTATTTTACTGCTTCTGGGTTTCCTTGCAATTCTTTGTTGATACAGCTGTTGTGTACTAGTGTTAGATAATAGTTCAATGTTACTTACATTCATACTAGAACAGCAAATATTATTTAATTTCCAAAAGGATTTTTATAACCCACCAAAATAAAATACATGAAGATTTAAGTATCTTAAAACTTGAAACCGGTACCTTTGATGAGAGACAATGTACATATACAAAATGAAAGCGTTTAACAACCACATGCATTTTTCATCAGTTCTCCACGAGCTTGTAGAAGAATTCACAGGATGAATTCATGGAGCCCACACAGCTCAGGTTACAGGGGCTGAAATACATGGCGTGAGACCAAAGGAAAATATAAGTTTTTCTTTGGATACTAATGCCACGGTTTTTCGAGATGAAATCTTTACAATCATGCAATGCATGCAGGAGAATATTGATAGTCAGGCAGCCCTGAAAGCGTTGTGTTCACCTTGAATTAGCTCCAAACTAACGAGGGAATGCTTATCTCAACTGACAATCCTACGTGAGAACCCATATGGATTCGCCACCGCAAAAACCAGCCGTGTTACTCCATTTATAGGACCAGAATCTGTACTTGGTACACCCAAACGTAACATCCGAACAGCAATAGGGGCAAAGACTAGGGGAAGTAATAAATCGGGAAGCCTTCTAGCAGATTAAGTTAAGACAGCTGGTGGGACTTGTAACAGGTAACAGGACTGCCATCTGAGAAAACACCTTCGTAAAATGGGAATATGTAGAATATTATGTGAAGAAGAAGAGAACACAGCTCGCACATAATCTTTGATTGTCCAGCACTACACCGCAGGAACACTAACTCTTCGGGAATACTCTTCGTGGAATAGTACAGGAGAACCTCGTAAAAAAAGTACTACGAGTTGTTAAGGGTACAGGACTGCCACACGGTGCCACAATAGGTTTAGGGGTGCACAAAGAGCAAAGAGTCGAAGTGCCAAAAGCGGGCTCAATGTAGCAGGGTATATCGTAACTATTTATAATCAATCAATCAATCAATCAATACACTACAAAATGAAGAAAACTTAACCCATTCACTGAGAGGGCTTTAGAAGAAAGTTGTATGCACCTGACAAGTTTCAACTTGACTCTAAGTATCCCAGTATGAACTAAAGATGATACAAAAATGTTTGTTTCCTATGATTCCCGCGAATGGATGATTTTTTGTTCGCTCTGTATATAACTGCATCGAGATGTTCTATAAATTTGTAGTTGGCCGCGATTGTTATTAGTTAGTTTTTCAGTATTTGAAATTTGTTAACCGCTTAACGCGCCAATTTATTTTCAAAAGTCGGTCCAAATACATATAACCAGCTACTCAAGCAAAAACAACGCGAAACCTGCCACACTTCAGTAAATAACTAAAACACGCCTTCGCAGACGTGGCCAAACTATGCGCGATTCGATGAGGAACGAGTTCGACAATAAGTGGGGGAACGCATATATATTGAAACGTGTTAGATCGGGCTGATGCAATAGTAATAGTAAAAATTTCAGGGGCCCGAGTTATCTCGGGTTAGCGGAAAATCGCAAGGGATCGTGTGCTCGGGTTATCTCGGCTTTTCCGGTTCCGGATGGTAAAAATTTATAAACAATAATACGAATGAATACAGGATTTTTTTCTCTATCGAAATATAATCAAAACTTACCTCTAAAATAATTAGGGGAGACAATAACTGAACTTGAAAAAAATTAGCATCGAAATCCCTAGGGTACGTTCGCCAAGTCACCACCCTGTATATATAAAATAAATAAACCAAACCTTTGGTCTCTAAATTAAATTTCTAAAAACTATGTGTCGTAAATTTTAGATTAGGTATTTTATTGCAGTTGATCAAAAAGTCACTAATAATCGTGTTTTTCAACAGCTGGGTTACTGAGTAGAGAAGCGGCAAAATTAACTGAAGGTTTTATTTTCACCGTGGGCGTCGGTGATGATTTCGTTATGAGACTTGGAGTTGATAGTATTGAAAATCTACGAACTGGAATTATTCAAGTACTTCATGCAAGTTGTTTGCCCAAAGTAAGTACCTATTTAATTATTTTAATGCTATGTGAAAATAATATTTTAACGATTTTAGTACCGCGTTGTTTTAAATGGTTGTGGATACGCCCTATTTGGGGTCCCACCTGGTGACCTAGAGACGACATGGAGAGATGATGTTGTTTCATCATCTCCTGGAAGATCCCCACTTTTAGAACATCGTGAAATTCAAACAATCACCGCTGCTACGGTATGTTAAAGATTTAACTTGCTTTTACAGAAAAGGCTACACTGTTATTTTTTACGTAACGAAAAATAATCGTCGAAAATACGGAAGTGCTGGAAGTAAAAGTCTTTTTTTATTTGCAGGAAGCAGGTTTGCTTTCTAGAGATATTAGTCAGCGGAGATTTTCCCGAATCAGGTTGTTTACAGCTGGAAGAATTTTACATATAGTTAGTAGAAAAAAGACCAGAGCGGAGAGGTAAGAGTTTTTTCTTCTGTTTTGTTTTTATTAAGATATGTGGAACAAGGTTAATAACCTTATAATTCGAGTTCAGTGTTACTGCACCGCATGTTGGTATAAGGATAACCTTGTGGTCTATTTTAGTTTCTGTTTAATAATAGTAGTAAATATTTTAATTTAAAAACTTAACACATCAAAGATAATTTATGTTATTAAAATAAGAAGAAATTACATAGCAACACACCATCGTCTTGACGGTCTGTCTCTGCGTCTTATACTTAGTATGGGAGAGTCGGACAAAACCGGGTATCAGACGAAAAACTGACTGTATTGAGTGCCACTTTATAGTAGCAAAAGTTTCTTTTATTTTGAAATATTCCAAAATTACTTAAGTTTGATCTACCAGTGTCAATTTTTATTAATATTCCTATAATTAGTCAAAACAATATTTTACTTAAAAAATTGCAAAGTACCCGATTTTGTCAGCCACTACAGGCTTCATGAGTCCATTTGTTGCACGACACACATTTTATCCAGCTTTCGTTCGACTTAGAGTTTGAAAATAGTTCGTTTGCAATAAAGACACGCATCATTATTATCGTCTTCTTCCTCCGAACTGTCAGAATCTGCAATCGGTAATTTCGGGTACCCGGTTTTGTAGGACTCGAAAACGAGAAATTAAATATTATGTCAAATTTTTACGTTATGAGATCAGATAACATTCAAAAGTGTTAACCAAATTAGAAAACGGTCAAAGTTGGCTGTGATTTCTCAACGGATATGAAATGAGCATTAAAATTCCTAAAACTTTCCCTATTTAACCAACTTTGTAGCTTTTATAGTTTCCGATATCCTAATGGCGGGGATTGAATTTGGGACACACTGTATATTGAAATATATTTTTGGTCTTATAGGAAAGCAGGTACAGGAGGTCCCAGCTATGAAATGCGGTGGGCAGTCGCAGAAGAATTTATGGAACTCAAAGTTATGCCCAGAATGCTGCTTGATCATCTGCCAGAAAATGTTTACAAAACATTAGATACAATTCTAAGAGAACAAAGGGATAATGTTAGTGAAATAATTTAAATCATATCAGAACATAGGTATTTAAAAATATTATTTAAATAATTGAACTTGAATCTTATAATAAATAATAAATCCTGAATTTTGACTATGTAAAATATACACCTTCTATATTTGTATATTCATTTACACAATACGTTCCAGTTTTACATTCCAATTTGTATCTACATTTCACTGTAATTTTCCTAAAGTTTATCTGTTGTTTGTTGTATAGTATAATTATTTTTTGTTAAGTAGTAGTTATTAAAAATAAGTAGCATATGTATTGTATTTATATATTTTTGTACCGCAATTTTTAATTTAGATTATTTTTCAATAAATTATAGTATATTTTTAATATCTGTAGGTACTTATGACAGCAGTATTGAATACTTTTACAATAAAACTTTTTGTTTTCAATTAACAAATATTTCCCTTAAAAATTGTACATATCAAAAAACTTTTATAAAATTATCTTTTACTATAAAAAAATATATAAAGAACAATAGTAATATAAAAACCAATGTTACTAACAATGCCATTACTTAACATTCTAAATAAAGAACTGTTTTCATGAAAGTCAATTTTTGTTCAAAACTGCATGTCGTTTTTCTAAGAAATATTTTTAAGTTGAAGAAACTATTTGTCATTTCGCCAGGATAGTCTTTTGTCACGTACCTATTCTGCACTACGACATTAAATGGGGGATGATGAATCCTTTATGCTCGCGGCTAGTCTAAACAGTGGAAATGGGGGAGTTCGGAACGTTAAAACCTTAGAATTAAGGGTAATTGTAATAAGGATGGAAATTGTTGAGCGCCACTATGATGTTAAAATCACCCAAATATCTAAAAGAAGGAAACCCATCATAGAAGATTCCCAAGGGCTTGGAGAAGGGGTCGTTGTCCTAGCTGCACCCTGCGCAAGATGTGATTTACCTTGCTACTGAAAATTAACTTTAGTTACTTTACTTTAATGCTCAAACTCGTCGGCAGGCTAACACTTTACATATAAATCTTTAACAGAACACTGAAACACAAATATGAATGGGAAGGGCTGAACACAGTAACAAGGCCAGGCTAAATTGACAATGAAATATTTAATGAATCAAAAGAGCAAACATGAATACAAAAATATTACACAAAAGACAGTAAAAAATATACCGTTACATCAAAACAAATAATAAAAGATTACACTTACTTTACAGGAAGATAGAATTGAGGGTACTATATTTACGTTACGTACTGCAAAAATATTTCCAAGCTTAGTCCCTCAATTCCAAACAAAGAATATAGAAAAACACAAATAATATTACATAGACAAATTCAATAAGCACCACTGAATTTCACGCATGCAACACAATACAAAAGAATATCCTAACTTGACATAAACTGAATTATAATCTAAACACTAAAAGTCGTTACTTGAACACAAATGAAATTTTTACTTTAAAAACAGCAAAATTACTACAAATAAGCCAGTCAACTGATTTGCCAGGGGCCCTCAATTTTGCAATGTGAACATTAGATCCACCCAAGGCGAGGTTCACAATGCCTGCACCACATGCCACTGGACAAAACAGATAAACTAGATATCGGCTATTACTTTACAAGTTGCACACCAAAACACAAAAATACTAAATACAAAAAGGCGGTAGGTACTTATTAACATCAAAACTCAAAGAACACTGAAGAAGGCCTGCCGGAAAGAGGCAACGTAAAAATCAAGAACTGACGTTAACAACACAAACACAAACGAAGAAGTTGGTCGCCAGTCCATTTAGCCAACCGTTGACCGTGTCTTTGACGTCATCAGTTCGTCGATAGTGAAGCGCCTGTTCTGCCGAATGTGCGCATCAATCGCTGCTTTCAGTTCGTCCGTGATTATGGTTGGGCGGCCAGAACGTTCCTCATCATGGATGTTTGTTCTTCCACCATTAAATAAACGGCACCACTTTCGCACATTCCCTTCATTCATCACACCTTTCCCATACACTTCAACGAATTGCCGATGGATTTCGACAGGACGAGTGTTTTTTGCATTTAAAAATCGAATCACAGCGCGTACTTCGCAATCGACGGGATTAGTAATGGACATAGCTGATTAAAATTGCTGCACAAAATCGTCTACCTCCGCTAGCAACTTCACACTGACTGACAGCGTTAACAAACGACTAGAGAAGGCATTTAGTGGGTAAAAAGACCGCAGGGAGCGCTATGCGCGGATAGGAGGCGCAAACGGTTCTTACTTTAAAAATGACCCTCGTACATAACGATAGTGAAAAGCAATGATTTATATGGAGCGGAGAATTAGTAAATAACCGAAACAGACAAAAAACAATTGGAAGCGTTAGAAATGGATTACTGACGTTGGTCATCAAGAGTTTCTAGGATCCAAAGAATATCAAACAAAGAACTGATACGACAAATTGATTTAAATGAAGATGGACAGAAATACAACGAAGACAGTTACCTACTAATTATGATATGGGCAGCCGCAAGTAGACAGGGGAGCGGGTTATCGACGAGAAGGTTATACAATGGTCCTGATAGAACGTAGAAAACAGAGGCAGACTATCAAAGGAGAAAATGACAAAAAGGCGTTCACTATGGGATGTAGGACAGAGGGTTGGAACCTGAAGAATGGTAGAATCGGCATCAGTGAAGAGGAAACGTGGTAGCCGGAAACAGAAGACAGTCTCCTTAGTAAACCGTATAGAAATACAGAGAGTCAGTAAATCCAGTGCCGTATCTAGGGCAGGGCCCTAAGGGCACCTGCCCAGGGCGCAAATTCAGACTCTTTCCTTTCTTTTTATGAAATAAATATTTTTTCGTACAAGTTTTTTCAGATACTCCTACAATCCTTATTAATAAAACTTTTTTGGATAAGAAATAATTAAGATCCGGGGTGACGGGGGGCGCAAGGAATCAAGTTTACCCAGGGTGCAAAATTGCCTAGATACGGCACTGAGTAAATCCCTATCATCTAAACAATCGGTGCTATAACACACAAATAAAAGAGGTGGACGAAGATAAACACTGCAGAAAAATAATGTTTTTGGCGAATCTCTACTAGGCCTTTTTCAAAAAATCAAAAATTTAAATTCAGCTAATAAAGTATTTTTCTGTTATGGTTTTCAAGAGTTCTATATTAAAAAAGACTCGCCCTGTATTGAGTTTCTCACTAAATTCCGTCAGTATTGATCGAAGGAAAACTAAATACTCTTAGAAAAACCAATGTAATATTTTAATTATTTCCTCAACAAAACCTGTGTTCATAAAACTTATAGATACATTTCAAAATAAAGTATTAATTAGCAATTTACTGTTATACTTCTTTAGTTTCGTTATTTTCTGTAAGGGATGCTGGTAATTTCTTGTTTCCTAAAGATAATTTTCATAAAAACCAAATTCGGCATTTGTTTACATAAAACTTACTGTTATTTCCCCATATAAAGCTTTCAATCTCAGCGAAAGGATATTCAAATGCCAGGACCCAAAATATGGCCAAAATCGCAGTGTACATAAAATCGCTCCAAAATCGATAAAACTAAACAAGAGCAAACTTTCATATTTATGAATAAATATTTGCTTAGTAAACGTATACCTGTTCAAAGTTTTGATATAAAAGCATGGCTCTTTGATTGTGGACCTCTCTGTATATTACCATATTATGAAGCAAATACATGCTGTAACTCAATTTCGATAAGATTTGCATGTAGGGATTTGATAATGCCCAGTTTATGAATCCTAAAATGAATTTACACGTAAATTACCGAACCTATAGAGTAACCACGTGCTGTTCACATATATCCATACCCACTCCTCTATGTGGGGGCGTATCTACCTAGCCATGAAAAGAAACACGTATCACATTAACAACCCTTTACTTTCCTACGTAACTCCCTTCAACACTTTGTCCCATACAGTCAGCAAAAAATTCCTTCGGCAATTCTGCAAAATATTGTCCAACAGCTCCTTTGAGTGCTTCATCTGATGTAAAACGTTTTCCCCTGAGATGCTTTTTTAGGTTTTTGAATATAAAGAAGTCTGACGGAGCTAAGTCAAGTGTATAAGGTTGATGCCTTAACTCTATGAATCCAGTCATTGATTATCTGCTGGACTTTATTTTATGACACTGCTATGTTCCACCTTAATTTCACTCATTTTATCAAGAAGTAAACCTTCCCAAATCTCTATAAACCGCATATTATGTACTTCTAAATGTCATAGCTACTTTTTAATAATCGTTTTGACATCGTCGCTGTTTTGTTTCTTGGCTAGGTAGATAGCATAAAAACAACATGGTAATCCAAGCACATTGTTTGTATTCTAACAACTAAAGTGTCAAAAGAAAAACATAACAAAATACCTCCGTATCCATTAACACACACGACAGTTAAAAGGCAAAGTCCAATAGCCCATATTGGTCCAATGATTGCAACATACAACGAAAACGTTAATTTATCATATTCTTCCACGGATATAATGTAACTAAATAAATAGCAGATATAAAAAATTCCCATTATAACCAACCAGTAAGCAATAAACTTTGACTTCCCCTTGATCTGCAACATTCGGAAACTTAACATTGAATCTTTTGCATTGACCTTTATACGAGTATTATTACTTACAGTTTTCAAACAAAACGAATAGTTTGATTGTTTTGTTTCATAAACTATATAACCGGCTGCCAAACCAACAAACCAAGGACCTGCTCTAAGATGAGTAGGAAAATATAAGTATGTTGCGTAATCGTTGTTTGGTAACGGACTGAAATTAAAACGTTGCTTGATGGATTTACAAGTATATAATTAAAGACCTGATTAAGAAGGCCGCCATAAATTTTTTGTTTTCTTTAGTTGAAATTATAAGGTTTAATTCAAATAAAAACATTTGAACATTTAGTATTAAATATTTATGTTAACAAAGTAACACAAATCAAGTAGTAGTAGCAGTGCGGAGGAACAGCTTACAAAAAGCCATATAATCAAGTCACCGCCATGGGGCAGACCACTACAGCTGAGTCACACAATTCAATTCACGCAAGAAACAATAGCTAATCAAAATAAAGTTATTGCTGATGGAAGCAAAAGAAATAAGGTAAACCATGGAGTCATAGAATCGCATTTGGAACAGAGTTGCGCAAGCAAGTTTTGTTTTAAAAGTGATAAAATACTATCGCAACTTACCAAATGATGCAGAACACATATGGGGTGGAGTGTTTGTCTCGATCGAATGTGTTTTTGTAGTTTGGTAAATTTCGAGATGGTAGAGAGCACATTCAGGACGACGAAAGAACGGGGCGTCCCCGCACCAACCGAATCAGACTGCAGAGCAATTAAACATCAATAAAGAAACTGTCCGTACGATCATCATCGGGGATTTAGCAAAAAGGTAGTTGTGTGCACGTTTCATTCCGCACACGCTGACAGCGGAACAAAAGGAGGAGCGCGTGGCTACGTGTCAGGTTCTTCTTCAAATGCGAAAATACGATCCAGAGTTTCTTAACAAAATTATCACCGGTGACAAATCTTGGTGCTTCACATACTTAGATCTGAAAATAAAAGGGTTGGCCCAAACTTGCCGAGAGCAAAGAAAATACGCTTCTAAAAATTACGGGCGAAGACAATGTTTTCTTGACTCTAGGGTAATCATTCACAAGAAATTCGTTCCTGAAGGACAAACAGTGAATACAGTGGTGAAATGGATCGGCTATTGAAGCGCATGGCGCGTGTGCGTCCTGACTTACACGCAAACAAAAATTGATTCTTGCTTTACGATAATCTACCATCTCACAATGCAGCAGTAATTCGTAAGTTTATAGCATAACAAAGTATTAATGTGCTACACCATCCACCGTACTCGCCAGACTAGGCACCAGCAGATTACTTTTTCGGTCCAAAACTGAAATTGAAGCTAAAAGGACAGCGACTTGGGGACATCAAGATGATCCAAATTAACGTAACGAGGGAGCTACGAAGCATTCCAGCAGCGGATTTCCAGCACGCTCTGGAGCGACTGGCGGAGCATTCCAAACAAGGGTCGTATGTAAAATATAGCAGTAAAAAAAATTACCAGACTTGCTGTTTTATTTATGAGCTCAGTCCTAACACTTTTAGCCGCACTGTGTATATGAAAGTGAAAGAAAGTTATGGGCTGTCATCTGACCACATTCCGGTGATTCTAACCCTAAGCACAACTATCATCGAGAAAAACCCTCAACTACAGCTACACAATCCACAAACAGACTGGGATTGCTTCAGGGAAAAAGTTGAGGAGAATCTCCGAATAAACATTAATCTAAAAACAGTAGAGGCAGTGCACTGGCGATGGAAGCACCGCTTCCCTTAGGCAAAACAATATCATTTATTAATTTTATTTTTGTTTCAGCAGTATGTTAAAATTAATAAATTATATTGTTTTACCTTATGAAGGCAAGGGAAGCGGTGCTTCCGTCGCTTCCATGGTGCGCAGTAGAAAATTTTACGACTGTCATACAAAATGCAACGTGAGAAGCCACGCCCCACTTAGTGAAGCACGACTACCCCCTAAAAATTATGAATAAAATAACTGAAAAACGAAGACTAAGAAGACAATGGCAAAACAAGCGATACCCACCAACATAGCAGCTACGGATCTAAAACAGATGATTAGGGAATGGAAAGATAAATCCTTCAATGACTACCTACAAGGACTAACAGCACTGAATACTCCTACTCTCAAACGGCCGCCGGTCCGGAGAGAGGACGGATCCTAGGCTAAAAGTGATAAGGAAAAAGCCGATACTTTTGCGAAACAAAATCGAGCAAGAAGTCGACACATACTTGGAAGCTCCCCTACGGCTCTATCTACCAATCAAATTCTTCACCATGAAAATGAATGGAACTAAAGCCTTGACAGAGAGCCTGAAACACAAAAAATCACTCGGATATGACCAAATAGCATAGCGCATCTTGAAGAAACTACCCAAAAAAGGGCTGCTGATGATTACCTTTATCTGCAATGCAGTGTTGCAAAAGCCTGGAAAACCACCCTATGAAGCTTACTCGTATCGATCCATAAGCCTGCTACCCATTAACTCGAAACTGTTCGAAAAGCTATTATTTAAAAAACTGATGCCGATTTTGACCAAGAACGAACTGAGGGTACATAGAGTATTCAACATCGTAAATAACACCTTTGAAGCAAACGAATACTGCGTTGCTGCCTTCATAGATGCGAGTCAAGCATTTAATAAAGTTTGGCACAAAAGACTTATATAAACTAAAACAGTGTCTTCCCGATCAATTCTATTTGATATTAAAATCCTATCTACAAGAAAGCTATATCCAATAGAATCTGGGGTGCCACAACGGAGCATCCTTGGGCCAATACCTTATCTCCTATATACTGCAGAGTTTCCTACCAGCGAAGAGATAGCAACAGCCACATTTGCAGACAACACGACCATCCTGGCTGCTACTACCTATCTTCTTTGAGTATTTCTTTGTTTTCGTTGCTACTTCTTCAGCACTTTCTTTAATAGCTTTGACGTGTGTATCTAGATCGCCTTCTTTTGTGCTCGGGATTTTTTTTTTTTTTTTATATTGCTCGTTTCTACTTTTCGTCATTTCGGGGTCGATTTTCGTTATCACACAAGTAGTTGATATCCTTTTGTGTATCTTTAGTTTTATTTTCGATCCGACCATTCGGTGATCACTGCCCACGTTCACTTTGTTGTTGATTTCGTTTTATGTTTGAAATCGGTACCTACTTCTCCATATCCATTTTCGATTCTTTCTTTTCTTGAAGAAGCTGTTCCTTGCGTACATTTCGAAGAAGTTGATCGGCATGTCTTTATGTGGGTTTCTTTGACCACACCCATGTTGGCCTACTGCATTCTCACGTTCGTCTATACGTATCCCTGTTTTCGCATTAAAGTCTCAACTTCTTCTTCTTCTCCTTATGGCCTCTAACGGCTCTAACCCTTGGTGGGTTTTCACCTGCCAATAGCTTCCATAGCCACGCTGTCTCTGCGCTATAAAACGTTCCATGTTGCCATGTCTATGTTATATATTTTTTAAGTCTCCAATTATTACTGTGCTTTCGGCTAACTTGTTGTTTATGACCTCTTATATTTGTTCATACAATTTTTCTACTTCGTATTCCGTGGTTAGAGCATACACCTGGATAATTTGAAATTTTCGTTCTTCTGTTAGCTCTAAGATAATATAAGCTATTCTTTCTGAAACACCCGCATACATGTTTTTGTGGACGAGAAATCGTTGTCATTTTCGTTTCCTTTATGAAACAGAACAAGGCCTCTTTTCAGTTTTATTATATCTTCACCTGTTCTTCATACATTATCGTAGCATTATCCTTGTCTTCGCCTTGCCTTTCCTTCGGATTTGGTATCATGGCCAGACTGCCTGGTGTATGGATGTAAAGACAAAGATATGATGTAAGAATCGAAGTCATTTAGGGAGTTAGAACATGACTCCTCCTCTGTGTTGGGACGTGAAAGAGAACCAAGGCTCACGTGGGCAAGGTCGCTTTCCTGAAGTAGACTGTTCCTGTCGGGATTACAGAAGGTGTCTACCCGCTAGCAAACATGTGTATTACAATACCATAAGCTTACACAAAACAATCACAGTTCTTTGACAGTGAGAGTTGACAATTATGTTTTGATGTTATAATATAATATGACTTCAAATTTCTGTGACCAATCCTTATACATTTTATTTTTGCTCATACCATATCCTACAGACATAGAGGCCATACAGCTTTACGTGGTCTCCGAACAACGGAAGTGCTTGCACTTCTACTACAGAGAAGACTTACTAGGCAGAATACCTACCTCGGCGGTTAACCATTGCCTTTCGAGGATTAGTACATTACGTTTAGTTAACTAAGTGACAGATCGATATATCACTCGACATAAAAAACAAAAATTACTCACAGCCTTCTTAACCGGGTTATTGAACGTATGTTATACGTATAATACCTACAGACTCGGATCAAAATATAAGCGATATTCACCAAACCATGCAGTCACAAATGGAAAGATAGACAAACAAATAATAATGAAACTTAGAACGAAGTACTTTAACTTCGGCCACGTATGGAAAAGAGTCAAGAACAAAGGTGATAAAAGATACAGCTGGGTGTCCACTGATAAATACCAGGCTTGTGATAAACACTAAAATTCCATAATTGAAATATGTATAATATAAACCAAATTAAAATAACTGTCTTTACCTGTTCTGTGGGGTGAACATAATTTTGTATGTATAGCAAAGTAGTCCACCAATAATTTCTACAATTATCTGACGGATCTTTAATTACAGCTGGCCACTGTGGTCCTGACACTATGTATTTTATTAAAGAAGCCATAACTAAAACGGCAGCAGCTAGTGGAGGTGTCAACCTTAAAATTATATGTTAGTCTAATTGAATAAGAGAAAATCGTACGAATAAAGAAAAATACCTGATACATCGATGACAATAATATTTAATTATATTAATTTTGGGGTTTTTCTTCACAGCAATTGAAAAACCATATGTTATAACCATACCAGACATAAAGAAAAATGCATCAACGATACCACGAATTCCTATTATAGTTACAGCGCAGATATCTTCATACCACTAAAATATTAGACCATAAATCCAAAGACTATAGGAAAATATATGTAGGTATAGTACTGTCAGCAAGTTGGATGTATTCAGAATCATTGATTCGGCTACAAGTATTGCTTGCTTATGGAATATTATAATACCAGCCACGCAAATTGTACGAATTCCATGAAGACATGTTAATTGGTCCGACTTATAATTTGTCGAAAACAGTTTCTTTCCATTCTTGAATACAGAAAACGCTGTTAATAACTTAAGAGTTGGTCCTGCAAAGCAACAGACGTAGTAAGGGAAACAGTTTTGCAACATACTTCGTAACATTAAATCTTAATTAATTACAGAATTACTTTTAAGGCATTTGTTGTACACATATACAAATATACATATGTATTGTTCCAAGTCAACATACTGGAGGCGTAGAAGACAAGGAGTGGATATGGAAGAAGAGGGATGAAAAACTAGAAATGGGGAAAAGGAAGGACGAAACAGCAAAAAAACTAGAAGCAACGGCTCGGACAGAAATGATGATGACAACCCAGGCAAAGAGAACGGACTATGATGAAACCTACAACTACATATAATAAAAAGGAAACGAAGAAAACTAAACAAGATAAAATGGATGTAGTATACATATATGGGTTCAAAATCACCAAAGAAAAAAATAAAGAATAAATATGGTGATTAGGGATATGGAACGTGAGAGGGCTACATAGTAAAAAGGAGGAATTATTAATGGAATTAGAGAACATGACAGTAGACATGCTATTAATATCTGAAACGAAATTAAAAGGCACAGGCCTTAAATTAATGGGAGGAGGACATGGATTGATTTATAGTGGCGTGAAGAAACAAATAAGAGGACAGGTAGGAGTGGCATGTCTAATACACAAGGTGAAAAATTGGGAATTTGTAGACGAAAGAATAACGAGTTTTCAACATCAATTAAACTAAAACGAAATTGTCACGATATACGGTCAAATGAATCACATACAAAGAGGGAAAAAGACGCGTTTTGGTCAAGTCAGGGTATGCGCATCGAAATATTCACAAGTACACAAAGGTAGTACAAAGTAGAAACGAAAGATCAAAATAGACCTGGTGTTATTAGAAAAGATCGAAAAATCAACAGTCAAAGAGGTTACAGTTAAATGGCAATACGAGATAAGACATGAAGATTATTTTATAGATGTCCAGATAAAAGCGTAGCAGAGAAGAAGGAAAGAAGAAACAACAAAAGTTATAAGTTACAAGTTAAAAAGAAATGAGAACGAAAAGAAGTTTCAAGACGAAATAAAATACTGGATAAAACTTTAAGTTTATGTGAAATGACTTGGTGCTAATGTGTAAAACATTTAAAGAAGTTATAATCGGAGCTGCAGAGGAAATATGTGGAGTATTTAAAAAGACCACTAATAAAAGAGAAACGCCATGGTGGAACAACAATTAGACAAAAAATTAAGGGGAAAAAAGAAGCATTGACAAAGATATCTTGCAGCAAAGGATGTTGAAGATTACAATTTGTATCAAAACCGGAGGAAAAAGGCGAAAAAGATGGTCCGTAAATGTAAAGCAGAATGGTGGGGAAGGTTTGGAAAAGAGTTAGAAATGGGAGGAGAAGTCAATGGGAAGAAATTGTTTAGAATGCTGAAAAGTTTAAGGAAAGAAAAGGTAGTAGAAGTGCAGTGGCTGAAGGATAGAGATGGCAAATTACTGAAATCCCAACAAAAAATCAAACGATGAAAAGAGTACTTTTGTGGAAGTATTGGGAGGCTCAGAATAAAAAGTAAATAGTGACTCGGAAAATGAGCTAAATAATTTAGGCAAGGCGGATACAAGTAACGAAGATACACTTGAATAAGAGTGTGTGCTAAAACGCGGAAAAGCAGCGGGGATAGATGTAATAAAGCCAGAAATGCCGAGGGAATGGCTAAAGCAGAGGTGATAAAAAGGAAAACGGAAATTATGGTGATAGGACTAAAAAAACAGGTGGTAAAAATAGAAATTGACAGGGTTAAAATTCAACATGTGCAAAGCGAAAGATGGATTTGGAAATATACAATCTTCTAAAGTCCTTTATAGATAAAATGGAAGTGAGTAGGGGAACAAAGATTAACGCATACAAATCAATATTTGTGCCAACTCTCCTGTATGGAGCAGAGACATGGAAAATGTAAACATAGACAAATGCAGTTTTAAAGAAGAATAATGGGAGTCACCAACATGGACAGGATGAAGAATACAGCAATAAAAGAAACCTTTAGGGGGTAGAGTCACTTGAACATCAAATAGAAAAGAAGCAATTAGGATGGTGGGGCCATATCGTAAGGAATGCCGGAACAAAGGACAGCCAGTGAAATCTGGAAAACCAAAGTAAAGAAAAAAGGAAGGGACCGGCCAAGAATGAGTTAGTTAAAGTGCTGAGAGATAGAAACAGTGCAATAAAGCTAGCGGAAAACAGAAATGAGTGGAAGCGGTTTGCCAACAGCCCAGCAAGGAAAGACGCAGTGCACAACCCTCTATACTAAAAGTTAGAAGAGTGGGCGGATAAGTAAGTACGTATTGTAACGAGACACATTTCAGATGTCAGGGGGGCGGATATGCTTAACTGCTTGGTGTCGCCTAGTCTAGTCATATTCCAGTAGATGTAACGAGACACGCCAGCTGTCAGGCAGGACGTGAATCATTTCGCGCGTATGCCTCAGCTGTTCCATGACTCATTGTTCTGGAGAAGTCTGGGGCGATCCACACTGCACTCGAAAGCCACGGCCAGGGTATAAAAGCGCGTTCCCTTGGGCGAACGAGTTAGTCTACCAGAGAGAGCCTACCAAAAGTTATCGGCGCATCCAAGTGGTCGGTTAATAAATATAAATGTGCGCGGATGATATAAGTGCGTGAATATAATTAAATAAACTGTATAAATAAATTATTTAGTGTTTCGTTTAGTATTAGTGTTTTAGCCCGAAGTTTTAACTAACCGTTTTAAAAACATTACAGTATATATCGGAATTTATGTAGAAGAGATATGGGTGTGAAATGTAAAATTTACTTTCATTTTCTTTAGTGTCATGACAATCGTCGAACTCCAGTGATGTAAAGTTAAGAAACATGGTTATACCGAAAGAGAATTATTTTAGGTATAATTTCTTAAAGAGAAAAATCAAAGGCAGAAGGGGACCAGGCCAAAGACAAAGTTTGTAACTCTGAGACGTCAGGAACTAGTGTAACATAGAGGGTATTCCAATAATCATTAGAAGAATTGAATATTATATGCAGTTGTGTATAATGTAACCGAAAGGCTTTGATATTCTACTTTGTGTCCTGCAAGGGGGGGGGGGGTCATTGCAGTACGTCATCTGCTAATTTTCTAGACGGTACTCTTAACATTGACTTGCTGTGACTCTGTCCCACACTATTCCAGTGGTTTTGATGTTGTCTTTTTATCTAACCTTCTAACCAGCTGCCAGCTGTGGTCTTGGTAATTCCAAATACTGGTTCAGGACCAGTAAAGATGATTTCTGGTCCCTTTTTCGCAAGTATATCAGCTTTTTCATTGCCTAGGAGTCCCTTGTGTCCCGGCACCCCCATAGGGGTTGCCTTATTGGGGTTTGCAAGTGTTATAAGTTATAAGGTTTTGAAAACAGTTCCAGACTAGTTTTGAATTGATCGCCAGGGCTTTTAGGGTAGCTTGGCAGTCTGTTAGGACAAGGACACCCCCGCCCTGTTACTTGCTTCTAATATTCTCATGCAAACAAACGTCAATAGCATGTATTTGTGCTTGAAATACTGTAGCGAACTTCCTACTCCAGTTCTGCTGTCAGCCTGTGTACCAGATAGCCTCTTGGTATTAATCCTTGATTCCATTCAAGCTGGATATTGACGGGTTTATTAAGGTTTAGCCTAAATGGCACAGCATCACTGCTCATTTCTAATAGTGAGTTCGCGGCGATGTTGGTTATCCTAGCATATCCAGAGGCGGATCTGGTTTACCATTTTCCATTATACTTCAGTCTGTATGCCGCTATCCTTGCTTCTGGGACGATGGAAAAATAGACATGGAAATTGCGAAGAGACGACAGAAAACAACTAACATCTATCACCGGATAAAGGATAAAATCTCGAGGAAGAGGGGAATATAAATGAGTACTGAGACACGAATATGTAACACAGTTATCGTACCAATCTTAAAAAAGACCTGAAACGTAGAAGTTTCTTAGGGTAATTGCGGGGAAAATAATATTTGATAGGATTAGGAATAAACGGAAATGGCAAAATAACAATCGATTATAACCAAAATGGAAAATGAACCACTAAATTGGTATCGATTCGTAGCAAGAATGATACAAGCAAGAGTAGTAAGGAAAGTAATGAATGCAGAAAAACGAGAAAAGAAGGAGAGGTAAACCGCGGAAGGCTTGGATGGATGTTATTTGTAACGAAATGTCTAAAATTATAACCAAAACTCAAAAGTTTCGCTAAATTAAAATAGTATAAAACCGCTTACTTTGCTCCGTATAATAATTGTAAACATCGTAGACTGTTGATACAATCATGAAACTAATAATTACTCCAAAAAATGCTCTAAAAAGAAATGTTAATAAGCCAAAAATTGTTTAGCTTAGCTATCATACGTACATAGTAAAAATTGCAAGTTCATCCAATTTTGGCTCAGTAATCTTCGACTGGCAGTTTATATCATCGATATCATAATCAATTCCAAAAGACAAATAAATCTGTTTTATATCAGAAATGGTGCAGGCATGGGGCAAACAAGTAGCAAATTTTAGTCCTAATGAATTTATTAAAGTAGGCAGTCGATTTGGGTTAGATATTTCAAATTCTTGACCCTAAAATCTCAGTACAATCACTATGGCGGTCTACAATCTTTTAAATCACAACATGACTTGGTGGTACAAATTTGAATGTTGTGGTTCACGGTACAACCATGCCTGTTATAAAATTAACCTTTTTATTTACATAGATTAACTTTTTAGCTGAATTACAGAACGAGTCGTGTACGCTTACAAAGGCTTCCTGTAAACGAAAGGAATGCAAAAAGTCTCATTTACACAATAACATTGGATTGGAAGACTCCCACGGTCATTGTCAGTATTAACGGAACGTCTTCCGGGTTGGAACCGTGTCATTATTGAGACAGAAGAACTCAACGTTTCGCCTACTTTCTTAAGGGACTTCATCAAGAGCACAAGTAGAGCAAAACTCTTTTAGCAAGAGGAAGAAAGAATTAATTACCTGTTTGTCAGTTTTGACGTTACGTCTTTGTTCACAAAGGTCTCCATCCCTGACTCGTCATCGAACAGTTACTAGTTCAAGATGGCAAACCTGCAAATTTAGCCATTCTGGTTGACAAGTGCCTTTCCTCCACATATTTTCTGTTTAACAATCGATTCTATAAACAAATAACAGACGCTGCTATGGGTTCTCCCCTTTCTCGTTCTCCGCCCCCTCCACGCTCCACGATACGCTTGACCGGTTACAACCGGTAAAAGTCGCTGCCTTTTCTGTTTCTCTTCAGAAGGGTTTCGCCTCTGGTTTGGTATACAGGTTGTGTTACCGTTACTCTTCTTCCTATTCCTATAAGAGTTTCGCCTCTGGGTTGGATTCTTCTGTCTCAACAACGACACGTTTCCAACCCGGAAGACGTTCTGTTAACACAATAACATTTCCCCGATTGTCTTGCATTGGTAAAAATATATTGGATAAACGTTTATTTTATTATGCAACTGAGCTTTTCTGCATTCGCTTACGTGTGGATAAGTTTGAACAGAACGTGATCGCTCTATTGATTCGGCAAGGTACAGGCAGCCATTACGCCTAACAAAATCACAATTTTGTCAAACTTTCATAGAAATTTAATACAAACAAAAAATAACGTTTTGCATTTTGAACGTTGAAAATATCATAAATTAATTATGGAGACGGAACCTACCAATTGCGACGAGTTTTTAAAACTTATTTTTCCAAGACAGTACTTCCCGTAAATCACTCCTGTTTTTGTTTCACCTTTCACTCCCATGCATTCGTCAAAAATACCCAAATCTCCGCTGGTTTCGTAAAATATCCCCGCTGGTATTTTAGATGCAGAATCAAACACTAAAAAGCATGATTTATCCTTTCTATTGTGTGGAGAGGGATACTTAATTAGGGGTGCCCTATTTTTCATGTACAAATTAACCAAAAAAACACTTACTCCGTAGGGCCCATTCCTGGGAATTACTTAAACCTTTCGCATATTCGTTAAGTTGTTGATAACAATCTCCGGTTAAAACAACATTAGGTGGAATTAGAAAATTTTGAAGTTTTCCTGAATATTCTTCCCATAACGCTAATCTTCCTAAATTTTCGAAAATGGCAGTGTTATTAGCCTCAGCCAAAAAAATGCATAAAGAAACTAGTAGGTACAACCCGCAGAAGGAACATTTTAACTGAAGTAGCCCTTTATGGTGATAAATAAGCGACATTATCATTTTTCAATAACATCCAAGTGGAAAATTGCAGTTTTAATTGTAAAAAATTCCAATGTTTATTTATTTTAAACATTTACACTGTAATTAATTAGTTGACAATAGATGTCCTTCTATTAGTATTTATAGTAAAACATAATTATTATGTGTATTACCTTTGGGAACATTAGTCAACATTTTGATAAAACGCTGATAAATACCTACTAATTAGAACATTAAGGCTTGTATTCAGTAAGGCAGTCTTCTACCGAAAATAGCGAAACTGGAACCAGGGCCGTCTTCAAGAGTGTTTGGGCCCTAGGCACTTATACATTTTGGGGCCCTTACTTTTTTGCGCTGCGGGCGGGGGGGGGGAAGGGGAGTCCGCAGGCGATCACTTAACAGAGAAAAATTTTTGGGTAGCGCATTAAAATGAAAAAATACAATAAATTGTAAAAGAAAAATAATTGAAACAAATTAAGATCAAATGAACTAGGTAGAAAAACTTTATTTTACAACAGTTAAGAAGCTATAAATAAATAGTAAAAGAAACATAACACAAAATATATTAAACTAAATATTACTTTTCTAGAATTATTATTAAAACAAAGGAAGAATTACGAAACAATATTAAATTAAAAAGGCAAAAAAAATCTTTTAAAGAGTGTAGACTAGACTAAACAAAAGTTTTTTTTCTTGACTTTTGATATGCAAAGTCATTGACAATATGCCCAAAGTCAATTTCCTGAAGAATATCATTTTCTATGCACATTATGGACAAACTGTTCATTCTTTCCTGAATCATGGAACTTCGAAGTTCATTTTTAATTCTACTTAATTTAGAAAATGAGCGTTCACCACTACAGTTTGTGACCATAATAGATAAAAAAATTCATAATGAAATTTCAATATTTGGAAAAGTGTCACAAATTTTGTTAGTCTGTACCAAACTGTATAATTCTGATATGCTGATGTTTTGTTTTTCTCTTTTTTCATCTTTCAAATACTCCTTTAAATGAAGGCACTCTGACTCCAAATCTTCGGCATTGACATCTTCGTGGTAAATTCGGCCAAAATCTTGACAACATTTTCTCAATTCTTTATCATTGTCTATTGTCATTAAACAAGAAAAAAAAACAATTTGTATTGTCGATCTTTCCGATGTCCTATAAAATGAAACTTTTGACAAATTAGGTATTTGTATAATTATGTCGTATATCGCTAGCATTTTTGTAATTTTTAAACGCTTTTTCTTGGTTGGAAACAAATGTTTTTACATTTACTCAATAAAGACGGGGCCCCCTTCAGACAGGGGGCCCTAGGCTCGAGCCTATCAAGCCTAGGCGTTAAGACGGCGCTGACTGGAACTTAAATATTTCGCTTCACAGGAGCATGATCAAGAAACTAATTACAGGAGCAGTTTTAGTATTCTTTTCTTTAGCGCGCTTTAAAACAAAAATTTTGTTTTTTTGAAAGATGTGGATGTGAGCACGTTGCACATAAAAAAATGTAAATTAATTATTGTAGGTAACATAATTCAAATTTACATATTTTCTTTATTTACCGCGCTAGCTAATGGGTGATCCAACAGTTAGCGTGGATTTTTTCATCAAATAAAAATTCATTTTATAAACTTAAATGATGCGATCATGGAACTTCGAGCGCAATAAGGCGATTGTTTCATGGCTTGTATGGGATGTTGCGCCATCTTGTTAAAATCAGAGCTGATTCACATCCATTTCATTCAATTCTCTTAGCATGTTACGGAACGCTCGGAATTAACGGTAACAGTAGCTCCATCGGCATCTTCAAAGAAGTAATTTGAAAAAAAAAACTCCATTGCTGCAATTGCCAAAGTCTATAACTGTTTTCTATCAACAAATTTTTTCATGGCCATAGCGATATATGTCAGATAACGACAATCAACATCCACGCTAACCGTTGGATCACCCATTATAAGTATTTCATCGACATAATATGAATCGATCTAGTTGTAGAATGTAGATGTTTCGCGGCGACGAATTATTCACACTCCAGTTTAAAAACTTTTACCTGAAAATAGGCAACACCTTAACCAACACAAAATGCACTAGGATTACAAGCAAAGCTGATAAGGGGATTAAAAACCCTTCTGTAAACTGCAGGTAGAAAGATATTTTCAACCTGTAGGTATACATACATCGGCGAAGTTAGGTGATTCAATTTAGATACATTTGGTGTAGGTAAGTGTAAGAATTTTATCACTTTTTTTAAGGTCATTCATCTGTGTAAAATAATTTCTAAATTGCAATTTTTGTGGTTGGTAAGGGCTTTTCCCTGACTGAAAGCGTGATGAGTTCATATTATTTAATAATAATAAATTCTTTATTCCCGTATCTTTTTAATATGGTACTACATTTTTAATTAGAAGGGAGCATTAATTAAAAGCAGTACTAAAAATCATATTTACTTAGGTATATACAGAGTGTTCGGTACATCGATAGCAAGTTTTTAAGGGTAGATATAATACGTAATTTTGAATCTATGTAACCCTATATACCTATATACTAACTGTTACAGTTTTCCATATATCAGCCGTTTTGGATATTTTTGAGAAATAGGCGACTATTTAAAGTAAAATTAATTTGTAAATGCTTCTAGGCTTTTTTTTTATTAATTTATAATGACCAATCTTTCTAAAAAAAACATGATAACAATAGTCTGATTACATCTGGATTATTTTAAAAATGAGATTAATTAGGAAAAAAAATTAAAGTTCTAGAAGCATTTACGTGCCCACTGCCCACAAATTAATTTTATTTTAAATAGTCACCTACTTATTTTGCAAAATATCTAAAACGGCCGATATCTGGAAAACGGCAGCACTTAGTATACAGGGTGTATACAAATTGGCGCAAAAGCTCCAGGTAGCGATATGCATTGTACAATTCTGAGTCGAAAACCTTAATACTAGAATGATGTGTTATCCTAAAAAAACTACTTAATTGCGTTTGAATAATACGTGGGGTACTTCTAAGGACCGTCTTCTGTACTCGTTTCCTCACCACCTAGCGGTAGAGTACCCGGCGCGTTTTTTTTTAAGTGGTTTCCCCAGCAGGCCTAATCCACGTAAAGAAAGTTAAATTACATAAGATAAAAACCTATTTAATTACATCCATATTTACATTACTTATACTACTATAGACTCCAACGCGCACGTCAAGTTAAAAAACTATCTCGAATAGGTAGCTTCCTGGATTGCCTTGAATCTAAAATTTCGGGCAACAATGCCGAATTAAAAAATTGTTCCAGTTTCGGAACCATTTTGTGTTCCCAAAACGAGGCATCATTTTTTTATCACCTCCACTGGGAGTCCAAATAACAAAATAGCAAATTGTTTTTTTTTGTGATATTTAATTGCCCTTGGATTTGGTACATCGAAAAATCCCAGATGGTTGGGACACCCTGTATAGTCGTCGTTTTCTTTCAATTTTAATTCTCCTTCTTCTACCCGACAAAATTTAATAGTTTTGTTAATAACGGCTTCCATGGGTGTACACATTCTTGCACTAGACGGACATTTGACTTCCAAAAGTACATTGTCACCTACCAGACCGTCTGGGGACGCTGCCAAAAATGGGTGTGCTTCATCAACGAATAAACCGCAAGGATTAACCTTCATTTTTATAACATTTTGGAAATCTTCAATTGATCGATGTTCATTTTCTTTTCCATATTTCGTAGCAGCGCTCCTTGTAAACTGCTGGTACAATAAACTTTTCACTGTATTTGCGCAAGACGTTGTACAACGCAATTTACAAATCCGGCCAAAATTGGATGCGGTCAATCTTTTCCGCCGTTCTTCGTACCACCGATTGCTTCGGGGTTGGCCAGCAGTTTCTCTTAAAATTTCTTCAGGGTCCAAAGCTAGAGCCTGTACAAATTTTTGTGCCGCTTCCTTTACATCTTCCTCAAGCATATCCGGCGCTACTTCAGCAGCATTCTGTCCATAATCTGCATCAGCGAAACCGGAGTACTTAGTGCGATAACCTTTCACATTTCGACTGCGGAGCATTTGTTTGCGTTTTTGTTTTTCGCAAAATTCTTTGGTATATTTTCCAGGTGTTGTATTGCCTGCAGTTTGTACAATTTCGTGGAGTGTTCCTACTTCATTATGCGCTACTACAGCAGCTTCACATCTAGCTTGATAACTGCGACGAAGAGCGAAATTCACTCTTTTACCACCAATAAACTTCGCAACATGAGAGTTATACAATTCTGCGGAATTGTTAACATCGTGAATTAAGCTTTTGGAATGGTAGGCGACACGGCGTACTGCAATCATGATTTCTTCAAAGTACCCGCTCTCTTCTAACTCAGGCACCATATTTTTTTCGTCTTTAGCACCGGTACAAAAATAATCGCGATCTCCGCACCCCGAATGATCACCAAAGATGTGTTTTGGCCCATTTAAAATATCAAATTCCAATTCCCTAATTTTCGTATTTGTAGTCGCATCTTGTTTTTTCCTATATTCAATTGCTTTGGTTACAGCAGTACGAAACCTTAGAATATTTTGTGAAATTCGGTTTTGAACTGTTATTTTTGGTTTTAATTTTTTTGGAAATGTCTTGCAGCTTATTTATATAATTCCGCAAAATATGGTTTTTGCATTCAATTTTTTCTATTATTGTGGAAGGTCCGTAGGGCATGCACTCCACCACTTTTCGATGCACGCTGCTATCACCATCGCCCACTAACTTTATATATTTGATACCGTACATTTCCACGGATTTTTGGAAACCTTCTACAATTATTGCAGCCTCCATTCCAGTTGATGGACCAGTCCAATTTTTAAAACAAGTGTAATCTGGACACGTGTTATCTTTATACAAATCCTTCCGCGCACATACTGAACAAAATTTATTTTTAACCGCCATATACAACACCTTTGTTGTACGAAGTCCAACTGATAAGGCATTGTAATTAGTGCGATATGACCTTTTACTCCAGGCTCCGTCAGCTACTACTGCAATATTTGGACACCCTTCGCAATCTACGTCCCCAACATCCACCGCTAGTTTCGCCTCTTCCTCCGAAGCTTTCTTCATAACGTCAACCGCAGCTTTGTTGTAGATTTCGCAAATTTCATCTTGGTAGACGGCGTAAGTAGCACTTGATGGACTAGGTATATATAGCGCCGCAGAAAACTCAGCGAGTTGGCTATATCCCGCGCCGATTGACACAATTGCAGATACGGCTGATAAATTAATGTTCATCCGCGAATTTTCGGAATTTTCCGTTGAAATTGTCTCTGATTTATGACACACTGTACATTTAATAGTAAACAGAGACACAAAACCTTTACGACGTTCACTAACAATATCCATATCAAAAAATGAGCATCCAAATCCATCGTGCTTCAAGAATTTCAAAGCGCTGAAGTTCCTATTTAAGATTTCAAAGTTTTTCCCCACCACACCCACAAGGGGGAAGGAGGGGGGCTAATTTTAGCACTAGTGAATTTCCCCCCCTACGTGTCTGTAGTTTACAGTCGTGTCGCACCTTCGATGGTTCGATAATGGCTACTCCGATTTCCTTAGTTTTTAAAACACAAATATTATCTGTTTACTCCCACGAGCACGGTACTTCTAGAAGGTTTTAGTTATACCAGCAGGACAAACTTATCACTTATTTACGTCCTGCTAGCAGGACTATCATAATTTGCAGCAACGCAATTAGTGTATTCTGTACTGCAAGAAGGACGAACCTTGCTTCCAGAAGAACCCACTCATATGCGGAGCTTTGTCTTGCTGGCTGGACATCGTAGCTGTATAAAAGTACTTCCAGAAGTGCTGCTAGCAGGACGAGCCGCTCTACTGAAATGATTTTACTACATTTTTACTAGACCCGGTCTCTAATGATTTCATATGTATTTCCTTTAATAGCAGATGTTTTAGTTAGCCTGTAGTCCCAATTAATTGTAATTTATATGTATTTATATGCAAAACTGTACCCCAAGTTACACGAATTTAACTTATACGCTTTTTGTCAGTCCCCCCCATATCGCATAACTTTGGATTATTACTGTATATAATTCCCGATACTTTTTGATCACAGTAGTATCTAGGTTGGATAGGAAACGATTAAATACAACATCATATTTTCTCCTATATATTGTAACTTTTGTACACAGCTATTTACAACTGTACATTAGTAAATATTTTAAAATTTTGTTAGGCACTGGAGTTTAAACTAAGAAGTCTACCTACATGGAAGAATTACAGTGTGACTAGTTAATATTTAATGACTTAAAAAAGTAAAAATAATTAGAAATAATACATCGTTATTAAATTACAATTAACCATATACTGTGACAGCATAATACAAATAAATGTACCTCATACAAAACGAACTGTGAAAAAATCACATAAAAATCATATCTTACTAATGGTGCGGTAAATAAATTATAACGTAATCTGGCATAATAAAAATACATTAATAATATATCTTTGAAGAAAACACTTCCTCAATATTCCCTAATATTTATAAGTACCTTATGTAACTTTATTAGTTCGTAAAATTCTTAAATATGCACAAAACTGACAATTTGGTTTTTATTTTAATTAACATTTAACAAACACGTGAATCCCTTAACAAGTGTGCTTCTCTCCTATTTAAAAAGAATTTAATGGTCAACAAATATATAAACCGACCAACATATTTGAATTTTTGTAAGTATGTTATTGCTCGACAATGACAGGACGCCCACACCAAATAAAATACAGTCTTTTACTCATTCTTACATTCACATACTACATATGATGCACCCAACAAATGATTTTTAGAATACTGACTTACGTCTAAAACAAGAACCATTTAATGGATAATCTCCAAACCTGGTCTTTTATATATTTTACTTACGGCACTTCCTACTAAGGGTGTGGGGACAACACTTCTATATTATAAGTTGTATAATAATTCTTTCACAATAGACTTATTTGTTGTTAACATTTGTGCCAATTTTCTGTCCCCACACCCTTACTACACCACAAATATACTAGTCTAAGTAAGTTTTAAATAGCGGTTGAACGGGTTTTTGTTTCCCCGCCCTATGCAGTTTCAGATTTAGTTAGTTAGTTAATTACAACAAGATATAACGCATGGCAAATTTCACGAGTCAGAGCGGGACACCGATATAAACGTTGTCTTTGCTAATGGACCAGGGCGTGGATGTGGACGGTATTATGTATGAAAACTAATGATTGTAGTTAATATTTAGAAATAAATAAACGTAAATAGTTTCATTTCAATTCGAAAGTATGAATAATTACACCCGCTACAGTTTCCCGTAATAATAATTATCTGTATCTGTATACAAAAAATTTGTAAAAATCATTTTTATTGTATAAAGGATGAGTAAAAACGTTGGGTTTTATACATAACACCCTCCATATCCAACTGCATAGGGCGGGGAAACAAAAACCCGTTCAACCGCAATTTAAAACTTGCTTAGACTTTAACTAATCTTTTGCATTTTAAATCTGTTTTCGCAACTGATAAGCTTTGATAATTATGTATCAATTTAAAGCAAATGCCGTTTGCACCAAATGTAGTGAATACTAATTAATAGCGAGGTTTAGCATCATACACTATGTCACCCTCAAGCAATTACAAAAAATTGTCAAATTAACAAAGATTCCATTCTGAACTTTATTTTAGATTATAGGTATAAGAAATACACCAAACAGAAAATGTTATAAATATCGAATAGAATAATAAAAGAAACGACGATACAAAGCAAAGGAACTCGTGTTTAAGTAGGACTAAAATAAAGCTCAGTATAGATTTCTGTATTCATAACAATTAATATACCTATTATATTTAAACTGATGTGTATTAGGCAGTAGCTACTAGTATTTTTGCTACCATTTTGTTTTTGATTAAATATGAACCCTATTTGTTCACTTACAATGGAAGCAATAAACAGTTTACAATCCAGAAACCCTATTGCAATACCTTATGATTTTAATCATCCAGTCAGTCTCACATATTTCAAAATGTACATCGCACATTTCTTCAAAATATATTGTAGCTCAAGATAGAATGAACCTGTTTCAAAAAATATGTTACAAACATAAACTGATATTTTACCACAGCCACGGGACTATCAATTAATCAATTAATACCTCTTTGATTCGCAAAGAAAATAATTGTCCTATTTAATATTTATATACCACCAATATAATGTCCGAATGTCTCTATATATGTGATGAAGTAACACTTTATTATAACAAATTTTACCTTCAACCTAACGGGCTGTAAGCCTTTTCTGATTTGTTTTTTAATTTACAGATTTTATTACGAATATTTAGGGCTGAATTGGGACTTTATTTTAGTAAATTTTTAATATGTAAATATTTTTGCTTCCCTTATTATCTTAAGACTATCTAAAAGTCCGAATAAGTTTTTTGTAGAGAAAAAATACGGCATCCATTCATTTGCTCTTCGACAAAAAACAGTGTGCCTTGAAATTATTGAAACAAAAAACAATTGTTCTTTAATTAGTTGTCAGTCTAACTTGTCAACTAGTTAGACTTGTTAAAATTGTTACATAATACAAGTTTGTTTCATAAAACAATTCTTCCTGTTGAATTTTGAACAAAATGATTTTTTCCTTTTTGAATTATGTATAAAACACATCAATCTAGTGAAATTATATGATTCTAAGCAGGAACCGTTAGTGATCCCACTTTAATAAAATAAGGTAGGAAAATCTTGTTGTATACTTGTTAAAATAGTGAGTAAGGTTTCTGTTTTTTGTAGCCCTGACGAAGGCACTGCAATACAAAGAAAAACAAAAATTGCGGCATATCAAACTTTGATAACACCTGGACCCTTACAAAGCACGAAATGTTGTCAATTTGTGAGAGGAAAATACTAAGAAGCATCTGAAGAGTGAGATTTAACCAAAAACTATATGGACTATACAAGGAGCTACACTTGGCCATGGCGATAAAGCTGTCTTAGGTGGGCTGGTCATTTGGTGTGGATGCAAGATAACCGCTTACCGAAGAAAGTATGTGTAAGGTATGCAACCTGGCGGACAGCCATGGTCACATGAACGGCAGTTAAATAAAGCAGTCTTCATCCCGCACTGGTGGCTAACACATGTTTTATTTATTACATGGCGCAGCCGGTAGGATAAGCAAAATTAAGGTGATAACCGGAAAACAATTGAATAGAACAATTATAAAATGAATAGATGGGTATAAAAACCATCTAATATTGTCGTACATGTGGTACAGACAAATTTTCGAAAGTAAAGTTTTTTTTAAGGTTAGAATAGCCGCGTGTTAACAATAATTGGCACAAAGAGCAATAATCGGAAAATACGAGCATATATGGAACAGCAAGAATACATATATGGATTTTCGTGGAATACCGCCTATGATTATGGCAGAAAATCAGACGGAAAACTGGAAGTTCTGGAAACAACGGTTCGTAACGTACCTGCAAGCCACCGAAATTGTTGACAAAATATACTTCAACAAAAAAGGGGTACAATTACTTGGCAAATTTGATAAGAATTGTATCATTAGGGTGGAAGTAATTCCCAAAGGCCCTTGGGAGAAAAGAAGAATTCTAGAAAAAGTTGGAATTATGGGATAATGGTTCAACTTTGATTCGCAATAGAAAATTTATAAAACCGATAGGAAAGAATATTAAAATTGAATCATCCTCCAAAAGCGCTGCAGCTACAAGAAGCAGAGCTGCAAATGATCTAAACCCCGAACATTATAAAAAGAACAAAATCCCAAGAGTAATTGAAAAAGTAATGATGAAGGACATTTGGGAATACCACAAATAGATTGTAGAGCTAAGTATAAGACATCTATCAATAGTAATAGTAATACGTCAAACAGTAACGGAAAATGTGCAGATTCAAAGGCTTCAAAATGTAATGTTTCCGATGCTGAGCAAGCACCGTTAATTGAATCTCATATTAACGATATGCTTTCTATGTTATTTACGTTTAAAATTTATTCTGTGAGTTAAACTTAAGAACGAGGATGTACGGTATGCAACCTGGTAGACAACCATGGTCACATGAACGGCAGTTGAATAAAGCAGTCTTCATCCCGCACTGGTGGCTAACACATGTTTTATTTATTATAGTATGGAAAGATGAGGTAGTAGGTAACAGAGCGAGAGGCAGACCTAGAGTACGTTAGCGAGAAAATATTCAAAGGGATGTGGAACTTATGCATGTCAGAAACTGGTAGCAGGTTGCAGTAACACGAAAATCAAAAATTATGCAAAATTGCATGAGTGGATCCAGCATTTTTTTCTCTACAAAAAACTTCCTTACACTTTTGGTCTAAAATAATTAGGAAGCAAATCCTTACATGTTACATATTTACCATTAAAATTCCTATGGTGCTTGAAGCAATTCACCACCTTGTATATAATTAAAAAAAGATACTCTGATATGCCCGCATACACAGATCTTTTCCTAACAATATGTTGTTTTTGAAAACCAAGCTTTTTTAAGTAATTCTCATCCGATGTATTCTGAGATTCCATATTCCATGTCTTTCCGTCCGATACAATTCCGTTAATTAACGAAAAATGTTGTTTGTTAAATGACTTCACACTTACAGTAAGTTCACAGCTTTACGTTCGTCCAGGTACGGCAGATGCATTGACCAAAAAGCATAAGTGTGATGTTCACAACTATCCACTTTTTAGATAATATAACCTCATGTTGAACATGGAACGGGAATATTGGGGAAATACTAGAGGAAGGAGGAATGGAATGGAAGGAGGCATTGAGATTGGTAGTAGACAAGAAGGCATGGAGCAACTTTGTAAAACAAAGAAACTGAAGCGAAACAATGGATAAAAATTCCCTGGTCGACGGATAAACTATCTGCCGCACAAAATTCCTGCATTGAACGCATAGCTATAAACGTAGCTTTAAGCGTTAAAATTAATGTTCCAAAGTGCCTTATTGTGCCAATCAATGACATTTATAATTAAGGACTGTCTCGTAAAGTTTTGCACAGCTTTTGTACACATGAATTTGCAAATAAAATAAATGCAGATGTAACCAAAAATCACCTACAAGTGCAACGGAACTTAGTAAATCCCTGTGTATTTCTTTTCACAATATTTTACAAATGAACTTTTTCAATTAATAGCAAATCAAACAAACTTGTATGCCGTACAACAGCAATCCAAGTTTCGTCTTACCCCTGATCACATAACAATCAGATTCGCCAAGTTAGTGTAAAATCTGGCAGCATTTTTATACTTAGTTTGCCTTCAGTGGCCAGGCGGCGCCACCATTCCACGGGCAGACACGCGACTCAGGCGACCCTGAAGTGCTTGATTTGTAAACAAATCAGCTGATTCTAAGCACTTCAGAGTCGCTCGAGTCGCGTGTCTGCCAGTGCAATGGTGGCGCCGCCTGGCCACTGAAGGCAAACTAAGCATAAAAATGCTTCCAGATTTTACACTAACTTGGCGAATCTGATTGTTATGTGATCAGAGGTCTTACTAATGTTGAAGAATTAAAAACATTTGTACCTTGGAGCAAACTGTTACTGGGCTTCAAAATTAATAACTCCACTCCTGCACAATATGCCTCTCAACAGGTTTTACAAACAAAGTTCATTTTGTAAACATTCCGATAAGAGATGCCAATGACAATCAGACTGCTATATGATTCAATTAGGGCCAAATGTTTGACTCTTCCTTTGGAAGAACAAACGAAGACTCAATGTGGAACAATATAGTTATTCATGGAAAACCCTGTCCATGAGGGATAAAATTACATGCAGTACGTGGTGCAAATGGAACAATGTATGCTTTTTTAACTGTATCAAGGTTCAACCACGGAATTTGACCCGGAACAAATTGAAGTTTTTGGCTAAACGAAACGAATGTTCAACTTTATTTTGATTGTTATTTTTCCAATTATAATGTACTGCAGTATTTATGCCATAATAATATGTATGCAGCATGCACTGCAGATTTAAAAAAACACCATTCAAAAGCCATTCTGAAATGAAAAAAGAAGGTTGTGGGATAGCAGAAGAATTAATTAGAGGAGCAATGATGTCATTAGGGCCACAAACTTCTTGTAGACACTTCAGATCATACTAAAAAATGGGATAAAAAATTAAGGAATTATATCATTCGAAAACCATCGGTTATAAAGAATTATAAAAGAAATATGGGAGGAGTCGATAAATTGGACTTTTTGGTCACTCTTTATTTGGTCCAAAAAGTGGACACTTCGTAAGTTCACTCATGACATAAACATGGTTGGAATATCGCACTAAGGCTTTAAATTTGGGCATTTTAGATTTATTGAATTTCAGAGTTTACATGGCAGAAGCATTAATTTTAGCAAATAAAATCACAAAGGAAAAGAGGGCGACCTTCAAATGAAGTGCTACAAAAAATTCCTCAACGACCACCATCACAGGGGCAACCAGAAGTAAGACCAGTAGCTGAGGTTCGATTGGATTCTGTGGGTCATTTACTAGAAGTTTCGCCTCAAGATGCAAATTTCCACAATGCACATTAGGCCAAAACCACAATGCAGTGGCTAAAAAACCATATCCCCAATGTCCCCAAAAAGCTGAATCTGCCTAATACACCAGAACTCCGCCAAATTGAACGGAACTGGGCTTTAGTAAAACAAATTTGTTAAAGAAGAATGGAAAAGCTACTAAATCTCTTCAAGAATTTTCCTCACACTAGATAGTGGGTTGCAGAAAAGCGGAAGCTCTAACTGTCCAGAAATTAATGGAGGGTGCGTAGAGTAGAAAACCATTGATTTGATTGATACCCCTCAATCTTTGTTGCAGGTACAGCAACAGCAACAACAGCAAGATTGGTAGCAACAAAAACCCCATACAAAGGGGATCAGCAGGACCGAACAAAAGAGGAGGAAGAAGGCTCGCGAGGAAGCCAGCAGACAGGCTGGTTTAGAGACCAGACCATTGATTAATGAGAACTGAATATTCTTAGTGTATTGAAAATATAATTTTTCAAAGTTTATATTTTCTTTAGTGCACACTTAGCCACTATGCTAATGAAACCCTCTTAGCGCCCTGTGCTCCCCACAAAGCAACAAGGTTATATTTTCAGCTTAAGTCTAAAACCAAGCAAAACTTTACAGGGCAACCGTGAATTAAATTAGTTTGTACTGTTATAAGTTGATTTTCCAAATAGTAATAATAAAGCTAACGGTAAAACTATGTGAACCGTTTCTGTGATGTGCCGAAAAATTAACGAGGTTCAATGCACACACAGCAACGTGCCGCCGATACATTCGAAAGCTACGACAGCAACGATAAAAAGTTTGCCAGAAACCATTACTTCGGATAATGCTTTAGAGCGTATCGGAGTCAACGGCATATCGGATTGTCTCGTCTCGGAACACATCCGACAAGACTTACTAAAAACCATTCAACGTAAATCCACCTTTATTCGTTTGTTTCGCAATAAATTAATTTTTAAATCACAGTATTGTGTTCAAACATGCAATCTTGAGAAAAGTACCGATACAGCCCTATTTATTTGGTAGCATTTTAATCAGAATATTGATTAACGCATTAAAACCAAGTTAGATATCAGGTAATAAAGCTGAACTTTTAAGTTCATTTAATAAGCATCTATTATTTATTAACAACAGAGTTCAAAAATAGTGCCCATAAATACAAAACATAACAAAGCCAAAGAATATCACTTCCAAAATTAAAAACCAGTACAATTTGTACAATGTCTTTAATGCTATTTCCGATGTAACTAGCACATCCAAACTGTTATACCTGGTTATCAATGTTGGCAATGATTTCTTTTTATCACCGTACAGAATTTGGTGTAACTTATATTTTCTTCACAGAAAAATAATATTTCATTGCACGAAAAATTGAGCAAAAAAACTCACACAATCAACAAACACACCGCTAGCATGTTGAAGAATCCCACAATCTATTGTTCAGCTGAATATGGTTGGGTGGAAGAGGCGCTTGTTGTTTATTACCAACTACAAAAGACAACAGCCATATACTTTACTTACTAACTGCTTTTAAATTCGAAGTTGAACTAATAGTTTATCTAACAATGCAAATGCTATTTACATCGAATTCGCCAATTTGAACTGAACTTAAGCATGATAAAACAGAAAACATCAGGCTAATTTCGCATGCATTTAAATGTGAAAAATGAAGGAAGACGTTAATTAAATTTGAAATTACCTTTCAAACACTGTTCAAGAACCACAAGTTGATGATAAAATATTAAAAACACTGAAGATCGTAAGTATTACCATTAGAAAACCCAAGATATGAAGAATAAGAATGATGTTATAAGAATATTTTACCAACTATGCAGCAAAATAATGTAAATTTTTTCTAAAACAATATTTAATTTTGATACTCAGAATTTCCTTTGCTGATTTAATTAATACCTGAACATCAAATGAACATTCAAAGCACCAATCATGTTACATAATTACCAGTATTTCAATAGCAGCAAACAAAAACTGTTTAAGAGCTTAAATTTCTAATGCGAACAAAACCAAGTAGCAAAAATAGCTAGCAATCTATACAGCGCTGTAAATGATGAGTTAATAAATGTTCATGTGGTTCCTAATTTGTAACTTAAGTAGCTGCTTATTATGGAAGAAAATGTATTGCCATGCATCGTGTAATGTTAAGTCATGCAATGTTCTCCTCAGCAAGTTGATTCTGCAGAAAAAAAAATAAATAAAATACAACGTACGGTAATAAATTTTTAGTGCATCATCATCGATCACAGAAAAGTTATAAGATACAGCATGCAGAACTAATAACTGTTTTACTTATACTCTAATTCCCTATACTTGTACACTGACCTGTTTTACTAGAATAGAATTTTGGTAAACCTTGATAACGACCCGGTAATGGAAATTGATTAACTGTATGAAATTCACTTCTGAACTTAACATCTAAATCTATTGGTGATGTCCGCCTACCGCCTGGAATATCTCTCATTGATGAATGTCGTGGAGGAGGCGGTGGCGCATTTGCAGCAGGCACCTTTAAGTAATACAAGTATTAAATATACTACTCTACGAACAATAGGATATAAAATACTAACTGCAGGTGGAGCTCTTGTCGGAACCTGAGGCTGCAAATTTGTTCGATGTGGTGGTGGCGGAGGAGCATGATTAGGTGGTTGAGGTATCACATTTGGAGGAGGTGGCGGAGCATGATTTGGTGGTTTAACCACAATTTTACTAGGAGGAGGTGGAGGTGTTTGTTGTGGAGGAATCGATGGAGGTGGTGCAGTAGGCCTGCCATTTAATGCTGGTCGTATTCTAGTTCCTAGATTTTGTCCTAAAGATCTATCCAAAACCGAAGACAGATTTCGAACGGTACCAAACTTTGCATGATAATTCACATCTTCAGGACTTTGCGGTGATGGTGATCTAGGACTTCTCATACTTTGTGCTCTACTTATACTGGATGGTCTCCCATTTATCAATAATTTCTTCGGTGGTGCTGCTGGTTTACCTAAAAGAATTAGCTAAGATCACACAAATGAAAAAGAAATGTTAAACACTGATGAATAAGTCGTAAGTGTTCTCCTTATATAAGCTTCTGCTTGTCAGAACCTGTACTTCATGTAATATGCATTAATTGAGAACCTACACTTTCCACATTCATGTAATAATAAAGTGGATAGCCGAAGTCCTGTACACAGCCATAATAAATAACATAACAATCTTACCATTTAACACTGGTGGTTTAGGCGCTAAATGAGGTTTTCTATTGGAAGGCCTTGTAGGTAGACTATTATTGCTTGGAGTACCATCGGTTGATTCAAACAATGTTAAATTGGCACTACTATTAGCCTTTCGATGTAACGTACTAGTATTTACATGAAGTGCGCTAAGATTAGGTGGTGGCTGCGGTGAAGTTGGAGTCTGTTGTGGGCTTCCAAAACCTTTATGTAATGTACTAGTATTTAAATGTAAACCGTTTGAACTACCATTTCTCGAATGGTAAGGTTGTCTTCCAGAATTCTGTAAATTTTCTGTGCTCTGCTGAAAATTAAAATAAACTAATATTATTTATTTAAACTTGCAAATTTATTGGTAGAACGAATATTTCGGAAACAACCAAAGTAACATACTGATTTCATAACAGCAATTTAATAATGTAAAATGATTGCTATTAGGTGCTCTTATGTTTAACAAGTATTAACGATAATAACAGTGGAGGCGTCGATTAAAATTAAGAAAGAACCGTCATCGATATTATTCTAACAAAATGGGCTACTCGACACTTTTATGTAGTGTTGTTTATTATCTACAATAATAACTTAAATACACAGAGGGGCAATACTAGGGTACTCAATTGTGGGAGGTGATTCTATACTTTAAAATAATCCCAGCAGTTCTTATAATCCAATTTCAAAAAATCAATATTAATGTGCTATTCAGGGCATTGAAGTTCTTTTATTTTGAAAATAAACTTTCTGTTAATTTCGAGAAACATTTTTGGTTTGGTACACGTAGTAACTAATAAGGATCATACTCTACATGAATTTTTGCGATTATAACAAAGATCTCTAACCTAAAACAAATTTTAATCCTGTTATTACTGTTTTTCATAGAAACTCAGTTGAAAAAAAAAACAGTTTAACTGCAAATCCCCTTCAACGTTCTTACGGATATTTAAAATAGTAAAATTCAGAGGAATATCAGAATGAATTGCAATTTTAAGTATAAGTAACGGATTAAATAAGACAATAAGTATGATTCAAATACATGTTCCAACAGAACCCAATGAAGACAAAGTTTGAGGCAAATTCAGTTTCGGAGAAAGAAATTCAAAAGGTTGGAGATTAATAAACTTTGCAAAAAGTCAGAGACTAATAATAACAAACTCTTTGTTCAAGAAAAGAGAAGCAGCCAGATGGACATGGATAACACCAAACAGAATCCACACAAATCCAATAGATTATATACTAACTAATAGAGAGGATCGGCAACGCCCGTAAAGGACATGCCACTCCAAGAAGAAGAAGAACTAACAAACAACAGACATACAATAAGGAACACGTCAGTCTGAAGTAGATTCGAATTCGACTCCGACCACAGACTCCTTTGGGCTGGTTTGACGCAACAATCCATTCTTCCCTGTTGGAAGCTTTTCTCTTCATTTCTTCATAGTTTTTGCATCCTCTGTCTGCTATTATTTGTTTGATGTACTAAAGACGAGGTCTTCCTTTTAGTTCACACAAAAATAAACTAAACAAAGGGTTTCAGACATTCAAAGAAACTAAAAACAAAGGCCGATGAATGCAGAAACAATCAGCAACTATATATTTGCTGAGCACCTAGACCACAAATTCCAATATTAATAAAGAAGGAAAAGGTAAAAAGAGAATCTTAAGACAAACTGGATCCGCCAAAAAAAAATTAAACAGGAAAAGAGTGGATACAGAAACTGACAAAAAAACAACAACAAAATAAAACAAAGAACTACTACAAGTAGCAACAGATTTCTATAAGGATTTGTATGCAAGTAAAGTAAGACAAAAAGAAAACCAAATCAACGAATATCGGATGCATTACAAAAATGACAATTATAAAAGGCGAAGAGGCCATGGAATCATTAAGATATCTAAAAGTAAAGAAACACTAGGAGACCATGATATAAAAAATGAAATACTAAAATGCTGATCACAAAAACTCCTAAGAGTAATCACAATGCTTTTCAACAAAATAGTCCAACAACAATAAGTACCAAGCCAATGGAGCAAGTCGACGATAATCCTCCTTCACAAAAAAGGAAATAAATCAAAAATAGAAAACTATAAGACAACCAGCTTGATATCCAATCTTTATAAATTACTGATGGCTAAAAAAAAATCTATACACAGTTAGAGGCAGAGCAACCTGATTTTCGGAAAGGTTACTTCACAATCGATCACCTACAAACGATAAATCAAATGTAACGAGTTTGGGAAGACAGTGTATATAGCTTGTGTAGGCTATAAAAACGCCTTCAATACAGTTGAACACCAACCCATATTTAGAGCTCTTCAGGAACAAGGCGTACATGAAAAATACATCCATTTAATTGAATTAATATCTGTACCCAAGGCAAAAAAAGAATTGAGAGAGAAGACCCAGTATTGAAAATAGGAAGAGGAGTTCATCACGGAGATTCTTTGTCGCCCAACCTACTCAATCGTGTGTGGAGAACCTATTCAGGAAGGTGGATTGGAAGTACAAAGGCATAAAGATCAACATTGACAAACTTAAGATACGCAGACGATGTCACACTCTTTGCAAAAAACCTAGAAGAACTAAAAATAATGCTAGAACAACTAAGCAGTGAGAGGAGAAAAATAGGACTGGAAATCAATTACTAGATGACAAGCGGGCAGAAACAGGAAATCTGGAAATAATAGAGGATAAAAATATCTTTCGAAAATAGATACGAAAAAGAAATCCAAAGAAGAATAAAGGCTTGGTCCAAATTTTGGTCGATACAACATATCCTAAAAACGAAGAAACACCAATATATGAAACGAACAATTAGCCATAAGCCAGTGCTACGCACACTGGCTTATGGTTCGCAAGCGTGGGCTCTAAACAAAAGTGTAAAACTAAAGTGAAAATATGCAGGTCAGCTGGCAAGATCAGACGATAACCGATGGGCCAAGAGAGCAACTAATTGGGAATTAACGAACACACAACCAAAAGACAGACCATGCAAGAGATGGGAGGATGAAATCAAAACAGCAGCAGGACACTAGCCAGAGACGATTCTAAATAGAAAATCAAGGTGGAGGTCTTTGCCCAACGTCGGGATGTTGGCTAAATTCAAATTCAAATGTGTTCAGAGGACTAAGGCACACAAAAAAATGGTATTAACATAGGTTCAATTCTCAACTTTTTCAAAGGTAGCAATCGTAATAATATGATAATAAGTAAAAATCGTAGCAGTTGTATTTATAAAAAGAACTACAAGAAATTGGGAAAAGAATATTTTAATTAAAATTTCGATCAATATACAGGGTGGTCCAGTTTTTTTCGTCAGGACTTTACCAGTTTATAGTACATCAAAAAATAAGTTGAAATGCACCTGTTCATTTTTTTTCTCAGTGGCGTAGAAAATGTGGTAGAAAAAAGGGGTCAACCCCGTATTCGTTAAATCATGCATCAATCGCACATCTAGCTTGTTGGAATGCATGGTGATTACGTTTTTCTTTGGTAATTCATTCAAGTAATTCTTATTTTGTTTGCACTTTTATTAAATAAACTAAAGATTTTAGACAAGCTCAAAGACAATAATTAAGGGGATTCGGGATCGATGACTTTGGTAGCTAAGTCTGTGGACCAGCTCGATATAACTAAGCAACTTTTCAATAAATAGATGTCAAAATAAATGCTTATAATTATAAAACATAGCGTTTTTCATTACTAACTCGGGAAGAAATACAGTAAATATTAAGAAGTCTGTAGACCAAATCGTCAATAATTGCGACTAATACCTCCCCTATAAGAAGCTCGCTGGCACAGTGGTAAGAGCACTAGACTCCCAGCTAGGAGTCTTGGGTTCGAATCTCACGCAGTGGTAAGGATTGTTATAAAAGATTTCCCACTGATTGAGGTCAGCCATATAATCATTTGGTTCTTGTCTGCAGAGTAATCAACTGTAGATAGTAACAAGACACACATACCACACACTTAATACACAGTGACAAACTCTGTAGAAGGCAACGGCAAACCACTGCAGAGAACGCACTTTTCCTAGTGTAAGATTGCAAACCAATTGCAAGACGGAGGACTAAAACATAGAAAATATCTCCCTTACAGCTGAGAATCGGACCTATGTGTATTGAACCTTTTTTGTCTATTTTGGTTCCCTAACATATCAATCAATCACCCTGTATATAGAGCAATGGAGCGAATCTAAAAATTTTCAATTTCTACAAAATAAAAGAACATTAGTTTAGTAACATATTCAGTGAAAAAGCTACCTATACAACAGTATTATCCGCTTCATTTTATATTACAATGCGAAACTGAAATTGTAGTAAAAAGTGTTACGTTAGATTGAACTATGTCACCCAGGGTACACAAACCGAACGTATTTCAGAAAACAAAGTATAATAAAATTCCTACCTCTTCACAGTCAAACAACGGCACATAAAAAGTAGACATTTTAAAATATTAATTGGTTCCGTACTATTCAGAAATGATATAAAATGCACGTCTGTTACAAAGTACATTATTAGCAGAACATCTCACTACCACAGTCACACTAAAAACATGTGATTAAACATACATTCAAACAGTATGATTAAGAATGAATCAACTATTTTCTTATGGGTGGGCAGTTTTGTACAACATACTGTTCGCAACAGATGTACCTTACATTTACACCTATTAATTTAATTAAGAGAATTCCAATAACCCCACAATTCTGTGATCAGTTGCTTACAAGGAAACCTCTTTATTACATGACAACAATCATACATATCAGACACACTCGGAAGTCAACAAAAGAGTGTAACTTTAATGGCTCTACATAAATATAAGTAAGCATAAGAATAGGGTGGGTTGCATAAGCATGATTTACCGATTTCGTTAAATTAATCATTCGTCAAACTGAAGAAAATCAAATCAAATCAAAATTCAAATGTATATGGCAAATAACACATTAGTGATGCTATCTTGTCAACCTTGACCATTTGTTAATTTTACAAAAGTTGCTAAAATAATAGTAGATATCAAGTTTAGAAGAATGAGAAGGGAGATCAACAGAAGAAAAGGAATATGCAGAACAAACTAATTGAGGACATAGAAGACATACGAAGGGAGACATAAGGATGTCTTACAAGCAAATAGAAAAAAGTAAAATAGATTTCAAATCAAAAATGATTGTGTGTAAAATAAAGCCGGGATTTGGTGGCAGGGAGAAAAAATGTAGCACAGAAGAAGCGACAGGAGTCGAAAAAATAGCGGAAGGAAGAAGAGGAGATAGAATATCAATATTTTTTGAGTCAACGGGATCAACTTATTATGTAAAAAACTCAGTAAATAAATACGTTTCCTTAATTTCTTATAAATAGAATAATCAACACAAACAAGATTTTTTAACACTGTTATTTTTCAAGGAAAATGATAACATTTAGAGGATGTTGACTGAGTTACGAAGATAATTGCACATTTGATAAAAATATTCCTAATTGAATACTTACACTAATATTTCTGACTGGTGCAGGAGGTGGTGGACCTCGATTTCTATTGCTATCACTTGCCATTTGCTTTTTTAATGCTGATTGCACTTCACTGTGAATGTTGCTAAAATTCCTAGGAGTGTTTTGCGGAGGTGGCGGTCCACCAGGCGTTCTAGAATTACTTGTATTTGAACTATTATAACCACTATTACTGTTGACACTATCGTTACTTTTGACTACACCTGCAATGATTAAAACATTCTTAAATTATTTACATGAAAAAAAAGAATATTACAAAGAAGTACATGTTTTATTTTGGATTATTACCAGGATGATTGCGTTTTGCACATTAAAATACTTGAATATACCCACATACACTAAATGTAATTTATTAATTTAAGCAATTAAAAATGTTAGTTACATAAAATATTAGTCCTGTAAATTAATTTGCAACGTTTTATTAACGGACGGATTATTAACTGGCAAAAAAATTGGCTAAGTATATTAAACAGGTCTTCACATTTTTGAGAATAATGTTGAAAAAGTTTGGAGTTGCTAAAGAGTTTCATACTAAATACATTATTTACAGTAATTATTATTATACCATTATTACTCAATTTTAGTGATTAAAATTTTAGTGATTAAAATTCAATTCAATAGAAGAACTTATAAATACAGTAAATCTGTACTATTGGAATTGTTTAATGCAACAAAAATTCACAACCTACATATGTGCTCTTGCAAAAATTCTATTTACATTAAACTCTTATGGTTCTTAAAATATTTTGAAAAGGACTTGACTGAACTATTAATTTTTCTTCGATTTTATGTAAACATATAAATGATTGTAAAAAATATTAAGATTGATTTTGTAAATAGTTTTAAGATTTCAGATTTAAATAGCTTTAAAGGCACATGGCCATCAAAACGGAATGTTTCGTTGGTATTTTTATTAAGTTTTCCTTGCAAGCATTTTAATTATTTTTCAGGTTATTTCTTCGAAGAAGCGGTGTCCGAAAAGGGTGTTTCTTAATCCTAGCAAAGTGCCAGATATTAAGGATATTAGGTTACCTTGCGACACTTCAATGGAACTATAAATATCGGCAGAAATATGACTAGGAAAATTAGTTTTTTTTTATGACCAAAACAAGACAAAAACAGTACTGAATCAAATGAAAGAAAATAAAGCACCAGGCAAGGACGGAATAATCATTGAAATGATGAAATATGGCGGTACAAAGCTCCTACAAAAAGTGACTTTCTTACTTAACAGATGCCTAAATGAGGAACAAATACCAAAGACTTGGAATGATTCAACAGTAGTACTTTTACATAAGGAGATCACTATAAACTGGAAAACTACCGTCCAATTAGCCTGTTGTTGGTGTTATGTAAACTACTTACGAAAGTAATAACAAACCGTCTCACAAATAAACTGGACCAATATCAATCTGAAACCCAAGCGAGTTTTCGTAGTTTCGTAGCTGGTCTTAAATGGAGCTGAACAGGTCATAAGGCAAGAGCAAATGGTGAAACATGGACGACAAAAATGTTACAATGGCATCCGTGGACGTATAAAAGAGGAAGAGGAAGAACCCCCCAACAAAGAAGAGACCTAGACGAGTACTGGACATCGTCTAGGCAGCCAACCCCAAAGATAAAATCATCGCTGAACCATGTATACACAAAACACCAAGCAAGCAGTCAAAACCGACAGGTTAATGCTGCTCCAAGGCATGAACGACGAAATCGTTCAACCCTACCTCCCCAACAAATGGTCAAACGACCTGAAGAAAGTGGCTGGATTGGCATGGATGCAAGAATCACGAAACAGAGGTTAATGGAAGTCAAAGAAGGAGGACTTCGTCCGGTTATGGACAGAAAACGGCTGAAAAGAAGAAGTCTGTTGCCACCTAAACCCCTTTAGGAACCCCCAATTTAAATGAAAGGGATTTGATGAGATGAAGTACTAAAGAAAAATAACAGGACACACCAGAAGAGGCAGAATACACAACGAAACAATAAGAGATATGTTAGAAGTGGAATCAGTAATTAAGAAAATAGAGGATAAACAGCTGAAATGGTATGGCCATATTTGTAGAATGGAAGATAATAGAATCCCAAGAATTACAACCGAGATGGAAGTAGAAGGAAAAAGGAAAAGAGGGAGGCCTAGAATAACATGGCTGAAACAAGTAGAAGACATAGCGGGAAGGAAAGGAAAGACTCTACCAGAAGTAAGAAGACTAGCAAGAGACAGAAAGAAATATCGAAAATGGATAGAAAATGAATAGAACAGCAAGGAACACCCGACGCTCTAGGGGCATAAGGGATGGATAAAGAAGAAGAATTTGATTTTATATTAATGACATATACAATACGGGCAATATTCCAGAAGATTGATTAGATTCTACATTTATACCTTTACCCAAAAAAATCAATTGAAAACGATGTGTGACCACAGAACCATAAGTTTAATGAGTCACGTGCTAAAGGTCTTTCTTCATATAATCCATAGGAGTATACTATATAGAAGGCTAAAAGAGAAAATTAGCAGGACACAGTTTGGCTTTCGAAGCAATTTACATACAAGAGAAGCTCTATTTAGCATTAAGATAATGATTGAGAGACGCTGTGATGTCAATCAAGTGGCCTGAAAAGGCCTTTGACAAAGTCCAACCCAGAAAACTGATGACTATCCTAAAACATGCAAACTTGGATGACAAAGATTTAAGAATCATACACAATTTATATTGGAATCAAAGAGCTACAGAAGAAGGTCAAACATCCGATAAAGTTGAAATTAAAAGGGACAAGGATGTGTGCTATCACCACTCATGTTTAACACATACTCAGAGGAACTTTTTAAAGAAGCCCTGGAGAACTTGGATGAAGGAATCTTAATCAATGGACAACTGATCAATAATTTTAGATATGCGGATGATACTGTACTTATAGCAAGCACAGAGGAAGGCCTGCAAAGATTAATAGAGAGACTAGTCGATTGCAGTACAGAATATGCCAAGAAAACAAAAATAATGGTTATTGGTAAACCAAACGTACCTAACGCTAATGGAGTATCTATACAAAGAGTAGAAAAAATCATTTATTTAGGATGTACATTAAATGAAAAATGGGATTCTTCAGTTGAATTAAAAATACGCATTGAAAAAGCGAGAACTACGTTTAACAAGTGGAAAGCAGTTCTGTGTTAAGGTTAAGAACACGTGTCCTCCCATGTTGCATCTTCCCGATGTTATTATATGGGGTGGAAGCTTGTACCCTTAAGGAGAATATAATAAAGCGTTTAGAATACTTCGAATACTGGTGCTACACAAGGATGCGCTGAATATCATGGATATATCATACCTCTAACATCTCGGTATTACAACTTATGGGGAAGGAAAAAGAACTAATAAACATTATCAAACAAAGAAAATTTAACTAACTTGGCCAAGTTATGCGACATAAAAAGTATGATATTGATACTCCAAGGCAAAAGTGGAGGGAGAAGACCAGGACGAAGACATACATCGTGGAACAATGTCGACCTGTTTCGAACAGCTGTAGACCAAATTAAGTGGGCCAATATGATCGCCAATGTCCTCAGAGGATAAGGCACCGGCAGAAGAAGATTAATTTTTTACTTTTGATCTTTTTAGAATTCATTTATATTAAATCTGTAGTTTTCTGTTTAGTAGAATACAAATTTTGACTCATCTGGATTCGAATTTTGACTTACATTTTGAATCATTTCTTTACATATTTTTCTCTATATTTTTTTTTACACACATCATAAATGTCGTAGTATTTATTTTTATTGAAGTCGGAGTTGAATGTTTTTTTATAGACTCCGCAGCCCTGGTGGAAACGGCTACTGCTGAAATGTTGGACAAGATATAACCTAACTTCCTCAAAAATAGACGATGTTTACTCAGACTGTACTAATTTACCAGTTAGTAATCTCATATGTTGTATGACCTAAGCAAATGCTGTAATCGCTATGGCAAGCAAATGATCGTTCGATAAAAATTATTTCCGATTTGCTGCTAGCTGCTGCTTGCATTGAATGCACCAAATATTCCACGCAAAGTATAACAACTGCTAAATAAATTTAACTACTGCAAAGCAGGCAAAAGGAATGGATTTAAAATATACTTAATTTTTTTATAAATCAGCTTTAGTTAGTAACTGATTAAATTTGATTATTTTATCATTAAATATTTGTAAAATATTGTACTAAATACACTTCGATATAAAAGATAATTTAAATATTTGTGTATTTTTTAAAAATAAATTCTTAATTTTTAATTTCCAAAGTACAATTAATTGTTTAACATTTACTTCAATCTGAATCTAGATAATAAAAACATGAGATATAAATGCAACAAACTTGCAGTGGCATCCGTTCAAAGTAAGGTTAGATTCTTTAAAAACAATTGACTAACTACTGAACTGTTACCGATAGACCTAACAATCATCGTTGAAGAATGATTCTGAATATCTAAAAAAAGTATTCTATTTGAAATAACGAAGTTAATGTCCACTTCCCGTATAATTTTCAATCGATATGTAATATCAGAAAACATTATTATGCAAATATACGAAGAAATGTCTAATCGGCAATCCTTGTGACAAACATTGTATAGGATCTTGTAAAGGTCTGCATCGTTCAAATTGTACGCATTGGATCTGATCGGACGGATCGACTCTCGGCAATTCTTTTCCGATTTGTGCAATAATTAAAGCCAGTAAACATGTCAAATTGACAAATCATATAAATTCCTTTGCATTTCAAACTCATCATCAGTCAGATTGCGAATCAGTGGATGCTTACCTTAAAAGAGAGCATTGTTAATTTTGCGACCAACGATGCTTACTTGGGTTCAAATCCTCCAGCCTTCTTAATTATTTTATACTAACATTTTTAATTGCTTTTATTTGTCTTTAGCAGCTAATGCAAAAATATCACTCCAAACATCCTATTTTTAAAAGTGTTCATGAATTGATCACTGGCAAGTGATAAAAGCAAAGCGGAAACCTTAAAATTGTCATTTTTTGACATTTGGTTTGTTTCAATGTACTGTCAATTTAATAGTTTTATGCGATCCTAGAACTAATACCTAATATTTTTACAAGAAACATCTCGGATTATTTTGAAAAAATGTCTCAGCAACATCTAAATCTACAGCCTCAAACTTAAGAATTGATATTAATTTTTCTAAGGTATTTTAAATTAACGTTAGACTGGGGGTAATCTGTCTGCTACTAACATAAAATAATGTTTTTGTTATATTTTACAATGCATTTCAGAATACAACTACAGTCCAGTGAATACTAAGTAATATCAGCAACATAAAGGTGAAGCAAAAGAAATATTGCATTATCAATTCTATTACTAACATATTATGTAAGTTTTCCCTGTATATTCAATATATCCAAATACCTAAATGACACATTTAACACCTACCTTTTTGACAATGTAATTTAAATTTACTGTTGCACAAGATGACAAATAGATTAAATCAACTACTTTAACAATTTAGCTAATTAGTTCAAACTTTAAAGTGACAAATACACTTTGACATTTTAAATAAAATTGTAAGGTTCTCACCTAATTGTTTGCCTGTTGGTCGTAATTTTGGTATTCCATCAGCGAAAAGGCCTCCTAATCCTAAACCATTTGGTACTGTGGATGACGTTTTTGGCACACCACCTCCAACTGCCATGCTTGGATTATTATTAGAACTAGACGTTTTATTACCTACAAAAAAATATTGTTGATAAATATTCTTTCAATATGTTTATGGTAGAACTAACCAAATTTCATAAATTAATTTAGAATTGACAAAGTGTTACCGAACACCTAATGCATAAAATATCAGTTAAAACGTCAATATAAACTTATTCGAAAAATTGACCGACCTTCTATTAATGGCAGATAGCCAAATAATAAGGTTTTGTTTGTTTATGTATTGGATTAGAATTCGGTTTAAAGTGCCGATTACTTCCATGTGCCTGAAACTCGCATTAAAGATCTCATCGACCTGAACCAAGAATTGAATCCATCAGGCCTATGACTACTTAGTCGTTTTATAAACTCATTTTAGTTGCAGACGAGATTCAAACTCCACAGTGTTGCAACTGCTTGAGTTTATAAATTCAAGCTACATATGTTTATTATTCAAATATATTTCTTTTTAAATGTTAAATTATTATAAATTTATTGTTCCCAACTGTTCATAAAAATTAACAGAATTAAAAGCAAACAAACTGTATTTAAAATTTATCATGATTATTAGGAAATACAAATGATCAGTCGATGCAATTCTTATTGTTATGTTATTAAAAAAAAACTCCTTTGTTCAACAAGAATAAAGACTTACGAAACAAAAGCATAGAAATTGCTAAATAAAAACCATATAACATAAGTGCTGACAAATACATGTAACTGTAATGTTTTATATTTAAACCAGTGTAATAAAACAGAATGCAAATTTGAAAACGACCTGGAAAAATAACAGTGCAATCGCTACAGGATCAAATCGGTTATTATTAGATACAAACACGAATAAATGAAAAGAATTAATTGCATAGTAGATAAAGAATTTACCGAATAATTTTGGTTTTATATCCCAATCTGTGTATATAGATAAAAAAGCATTTTCAAGGTAAGTTTACACAATTTCAGAGGGTTACTACGACAAAACATCAGTCAATAATATAACAATATGATATTGTTATATCACTGTTCTGTTATAACAGAACACAATGGATCTTGACCAGAGAAGATTGATAAAAAATCGTTTTAACAAAAGGCTGGTAACCAAATTACTCATAAACTTAAGAATACGCCTCGGAATTTGGACTGTCACAATGGGCAACAACCTTGCGCGATTAAGGACAAACTAAAATTGGCAACTTGGAATGTTAGAAGCCTGACAAATAAGGAAGAAGAACTTGTTAAAAATTATTGAAAGGATGAAAATTGATATACATGTATATAAACAAACAATCTAGGGATAGTGACAAAACAATGGTGATAAATAATCATAATTTTGAGAGTTCAAGAATTTGTTTGTATACCTGGGAATATTAATTAATAGCTACAAGACGCACTATACGGACTTATGGAGCAGAAGCCTGGACACTAACAACTCCCGACAGGAACAATCTGGAAATCTTTGAAAGAAAAATTCTTAGAATATTGGGTCCACAAGAGAACGACATTTGGATGAGGTGATAATAGAGCACTATAATAAATACCATCAAAGCAAAACGACTGGAATTGATAGGCCATGTAGCTAGAAACCATATTTAATAGAGATCCAGAAGGAAGTAGAATGCCATCGAACTAGATACATGGATGAAGCAGTGAACAATCTAAAAACTATGGGTATCCGACAGTGGAGAAAAAAGGCAATGGAAGAAAATTGTTAGGCAGGCCAAGACCCACGGAGGGAATAACTTGGGGCCCAATTTATTGCAGTCTTATAGCACAAATGCCGAAATTATTAAAGCCTGAGAATATTTTGATGAAAAGCAAATTTGAATGTACATAACTATTAATGTGTTTTTTAAAGTTTACACTGATTAAATTAAATATATAATTATATTTATCCTTAGTTTCATTTCAATCAAAACCACCTAATGTTAAGTTAGTTTTTTTTTAAATGTATAGAGATTCAGATTGATTTATCACTTTAGAATTGTTAGAATTAATAATTTGTTACTCCAAACAACAGGATTCTCACAGCAAGACATTAATCAAAGTTATGAATTTTAAAATAAGAAAAATAAAATAAATGTAAATAAACACAAATGATAACTGTAAAATGCAAAAACTGATTCATAACATCTAAAACATATTACTTTAATCTACTACATATGTCTACAAACAATTATGAATAAAAATAAACATCAAAGGATATCTGTAAATTAAGTAAAAAACAAGAATGACCTACTATGAACTCTAGACTCGAGTATTTCTTCTACTTTGTTTATGCTTTTGATTATTACTCACTTCCCATAATACGCATATATGTATTTATTTGAGAAAATAAAGAATAAAATTAAAAGAGAATACCAAAATATCATACATTCACAAGCTTAGATCTAGCCCAATAAATAAATAAGTTTAATTTTTTATTTAATTCATTTTAAATTTGCTTTTTAGTTCATTTTTGATAGATAACATGGAGGGTTAAGGCCTCCTAAGTCGCTTTCACATTTTCTCATGCTACCCCTAGAAAATCAACCGGGGAAATGGTCGCAAAACAGACTATCGATTTATTGTGCATCAAGGCCTTTTTTATTTGTTTTCTGATTTAAAAGTGTAAAGCTTTATTACAAGCATTACGAACTACAAAATAATGGAGTTCCTCACGTTCAGTTTACTCAGCGCCATGTAGCCCATATTTCCACCTCATGTTTAAAGCTGTCTCTAATTCAAGTCGTATTTAACGCAAACATAAAACAAAGTAGTTTTAGAGTTTAGACTGAGACGGTAATTAAACATGAGGTGACGAAAATGTATAAGAGAAAACGACACCTACCTCCAACTATAGGTGCACTTCGATCATTGGTTACTGCCTTTTTTAATCTTGCTCCCTGCCTTATCGACTGAAGTAGAGCGCCTCGATTATCAGCCCCTCCTTTCGACGATACAGGGTTAAAAGCTGGGGGTGGTGGTGGACACATAGGCGGTGGAGCCGCTGGTGGTGGTGGTGGAGGCCCGGGCATTTTTACCTAAACTAAGGAATTCTATTATGTACGTCTGTACGTGTAATTGTTATCTATTACAGGCCCTCAGAGATGACGGGCGTATATACTTAAGCACTAAGATAAGAAATTTCTAATTATGGTTTGTTTTTTTGGTATCTATACTTGGTAATCAAGGTTGCTGAATAAGTCACTGTCCCTAAACACACGCCTACTAGGAGTGTATAAAATCACATAACGCCATCGGGTGTCAAATTTCTCATAACAAATTGATTAATAAACATATCTTATCTTAAAAATAATTAAATTTATCTCAAAACAAATAGCCATTAAAAGATTGTCAACGTAAACTTCCAGCTATACTCACCTACGTTACTAAATAAATAAGTTATATAATTAATTATAATAATGTACAATTGCCATCCACAAACTTCATGTTAAAACTAGTTGAAATACAAATGCAATCGTAACATTTTTCACAATACTTTGGTTTTTTAAAACTTTCTCTACTCCACCTTGTCCGTACTTGGCAGGCTATCAAAAAACTAAAGATGGCGAATTTGGTACATAATTTTCCTCGATTGCGCATGACTCAAAATACAGCTCCAGTCACGAAACCTATTCTTGAAATACCGGCAATTTTCGTTTCATAATAATTATTAGTGAATAACCAAACTTTAGTTTAATTTTACATTATTTTTATGCTAAGGATGGGTGGCACAAAACTTTTGTTAAGTTAACAAATGATCAAAGTTAACAAAAGAGCATCATTTTTTGTTTACTAATGTATTATTTACCACATGAGTTCCAATCCGATTTGATTTTGTTAATTTTGGCGAAGCTATTAAATTAGATTTGTGCAAACCGCCCTAAAACTATTAAGTACAACACATAAGTAAAATCGCTTAACACCTAACACGTCGATTAATAAAATTAAGCACATAAAGCTAAGGCCACGTGACTAAGACGCTATATTTGTTACAAACGTAAAAAGAAGGAAATAAGTTTTTGCGTCTAAAATTCTTATTTGTAGAATAATGTAAATTAGTTTAAGTTTCTATTTATAAAATCCTTAACGGGGCATTTTTTTAATAGAACGAAACTTTTAACCTCCCACATCTCTCTGATAAAAATAAATTTAAAAAAACGCCTCCCCGACTGATTTCAAAATCGTAATAAAATAAATTATAAATAACTTTTTATACCACCAACAGCTGTTATCTTAATGTTAAAGATCATCCAACCCTATTAATGAATGAGTAGGTTAATATGCGGGACAGACTTCAAGCAAAAAATATTTCTCACGATTGACTCATTACAGTGAATCATGCGGTGATTGCAGTGTTTTGGGTGTTAATAAGGAACAAATAATCTAAGAGCTTCTTTAAATTCATTTTGAATTCGACAACCGCAAATTTTTAAGTAGAAAAGCATATGATTGTCCACCTTATTAGTCACTCGTTGAGCTTTTGTCGGTTTTTAAAATTTATTTGTTAATGAACTGAATTACTAGAATTTAAACTATTTCATGATTAATAAAAAACTACTTTGGTTGCCTCCAAAAACGTGTTTTTCTATTAAATTAATTTTTAAATGTTTTATTTCTAAATGCAAACATGATTAGCTGTAACCTTTTTTTTGGAATATATACAGGGTGGAGCGTATTTGATTACATTTTCAACAATAAAAATTTTCTTAAAAATAATAAAGTTTATAAATTTGAATGAATTTTTAAACATCTGCATACTACATCAACTCTGTCTGTCCCTGCGGGTTACGTAGTTGATGTGCCTTTTAGTACTTATACAGGGAATTTTTCTTATTAGTACAGGGAAATTTTCTTTTTGGTATACATATACCCTATGTATACTTTTATAATAAACGCAAATAGGCAACCCACTATACACTATAAACATTAAAAAATTAGCATGCTGTGGCAAAAATCATCAAATTAAGTTAATGTCAAAAAATTAGTCTTTAACTGTTGCTGTTTTTATTTTCCTTTCTGTTTTGTATTGTTGATATTTTATGTTTTAGAATAATTGTTGAATTAAAATTATGTTGATATTCCACTAATTTTGATTTATTTTTTATTTACAAACATGAAACATAACCTTTACGCACCACGTGACGTGACGTTTATAGTGTATAGTGGGTTGCCTATTTGTGTTTATTATAAAAGTATACATAGGGGATATGTATACTAAAAAGAAAAATTCCCTGTATACATATTCCCTATGTATGGTTTTAAGAAACGCCTCAAAAGTCATATATGTAGGCAACCAACTATACACTAAACGTCACTCTGGCAGTGAATTTAGATACATAAGTTTTTATTTTTTGTGGTGTGTAAAACTTATGTTTGTAAATAAATCAAAATTAGTAGAATATCAAAATAATTTTAATTCAAGGATTATTCTCAAACATAAAATATCAACAACACAAAACAGAAATGAAAATAAAAACGGCAACAGTTAAAGACTAATTTGTTGACATCAAGTTAATTTAATTTAGTTTTGCCACAGCATGCTATTTCTTTCTTAAAAAAATTAAATTATAAGTTTAGTGCATTGTTGGTTGCCTACATATAGGACTTTTGACACGTTTTTTTTTTTAAACCATACATAGGGAATATGTATAGGTACTAAAATGAAAAATTCCCTGTGTAATGTACCATGTATAGAGTGTAATAGTTAGTTGTATGTGTAGAGTATTTGGAGGAGAGCATCATTAATTTGATGCCTAACAAAGAATGGCCACCAGATCTCAACACCGACCTTCAGTCTGCAGGAAAATACTGCCCATAGGGAGATTTAAACCAAGAACTAATGCAACACCAACCTAACGTACTTACCACTGTACCACCCTGGCTTCTAGGCTTTACATGAGTAAAGTTATTATTTTTTGCTTTTATTTGTATAAAGTTTAAGAAGGCTGTACCTTACAGGGTTATTGAATGTTTCACCCTTAATTTGTAAATGAACACCTACCATAAATTTTCTGGCCCTACTTTAAGCCCATCTTGGTCTCATGTCTGTGTCTTGTTTTATGTAGCCTCCTTCCTGTAGTTTTATATTCAAAGGATCAAACACAATATAATTCAATCCAACACGACAAAAACACATGGCTTCTATTTCTCACAAAATGTTCCAATTTTCTTAAACCTCTGCAACCACAAAATCAACGAAGTACACCAATCCCAATATGACGAAACAATGTGGTAATGTATTTTAGTGATAGGCACAATCAAGTAACTTCAATAATCGAATGATCATTTGGAATGCGAATTATCATTCAGAATGCTAATTATTTGTTGGGAACGATGCATTGCTACTGATGTCACGCAAAGCAAATGAAAATAAATTCATCATTTCGATTTGATTTTACTTTGAATGGTTCATTCACAGTGGTCGTTATAAACCGCATTCAATCATAATGCTTGTTTATTTGGTTACCCATCGAAACAAGAAACAATGTTTATCTTATATTATACTTTGAAACAACCAAGGAGTGCAAACGAGGCTAATGCAAGACACAAATTACTCGATTTTTCATTCGCATTTGCCCATCACTAATATATTTAGTATGTAGTATAAAAAAGAAAAATGTTTTATATTTATTTCTGCTTATTCTGGTTTTAAAAATATACTCAATGTTAATAGGTATAAACATTTTAATTTATTGTCCATATTTCTGGGACATGCTTTATATGAATTATATATAACAAAACTTAAAGAACAAAACTAAATTCCTAACATTAAATATAATAACCATACAACATTACTGGGTTTGGGATTCTTGTGAATCTTTGTAAACATTTTCTAATGCGATTGTTATAGTTCGTACATCTCCTTCGATGGTTTTCGCCCAATTTTCAACGTCGCCTAATTCCTTAAGAGCACTACTAAAAGTTTCTACTAAATTTAGCCACTGATTTGTCTGTTTTGAGAAATTAATTGCACTGGAGTGCAGTTGTTTTGCTTCAGCGTCCAGTCGTTTTTGATTAAGATATGCCTGTGCAACCCTAAAATATCGGATAAAATAGTTTTTTATAAGTAAGCGTTAAAACAAGTAGCTTACCCTACATTTAAGTGATCAACAAGAGCTTGTGTTAAATCGCTAGCAGCAGCAACAGCTTCTTTTCTTTTATTTTCTATAAGGAAAATTAATACACCTATTAAATTTAAACATAACCTCTTACATTACTCACCTTGTATTTCTTTTCTTGAAGATTGTTTAGATTGATGTTCCTTTACCATTGATGATAACATTTTTATGATTTTTAATGCCTTATTATTTTAACGAAAACTATGTATAATATGCTTCAGAAATATCAACAAAGACGGCTGACAAGTATGACAAATGACAGTTGAGAGCGACGCACTATAATCCATTCGCGAGTTTTCGGGCACCAACTTGACCACGGAAATATCATATTTTCCATTGTTTTTTAAGACGTATCTAAAGTTGCATAACGTGGTACGTATTTGTCAAAACCAAAAAGTCATAAACAATAATTATTAGAGCGGGCGCGTTTAGCAGAACGTCAAAAATGAGTTGAGGTTAGAGGTCAGCAATTGCGTAAGATTCTTACTTGAAAATTTGCATATTTACATAGTTATTTGTGTTATTACTGTAAAAGATATGGCAAAAACAAAATTACGATTTTCTGTGTATTTAAATTGTAATATCCACAAAATAAGCCTGACACCCGGTAAACAGATCGATGGTAGAAAGTGTGACCTATTTTCATTAATTTTTTGTTATTCACTTCTCTTAACCCTTGCATTTTTTTAAGTTTTTTTGTTAGTTTTAAAGTTGAAATATTTGTCAATTGTTCAAAGGGCGCAAAATTATATCCGAATTCCGAAATTGTACTTAGTTACGGATTTATTGCCGTTAATATTTTTTGATTTTATCAGTTTTTTATCGAAATCTATCAAAATTTTTTAAAATTTTCGAGCGCAATTGTCTTACTAATAAGGCATTTCTTTAGTCATTTAAATTGCACAATCGCCTTCATATCTTATACACGCGGTAAAAACTTAAAATAAAATACGATTTTTGCGAATATCTCGTTAACGGTTAGTTTTATTGTAAAAATAGTTATTAATGAATTTATAGCTTATGCAATTCTCCAAAAGATTTAATTACTTTTTTTCATAGGAGTGACCATTATCGAGATATTGCGATATCAAGAAATGAAACCGTTATATTTTTGTAGAAATGCATTCCTTTCCAATCACCTTCGAGGTCGAGTACTCGGCGAGTTTTTTTTTTTTATAAAGCGCAACGCTAGCCTGACGCTCTTACCACTGCGCCACCCTGGCCTCATATTGTAACATAATAGAATAATATGAAAATATTATTTTAGCATAGAGTAACCTTGCTCGTAAATTTCAACTGCTTCGTGGTGAATCATTTGTTATCAACTACAATGTCTATTTTGGGAACAAGGACATCCATGCAGCTGCAAGTCGTAAAAAATATAATTTGCAAGTAACCTGATATCTACCCAGCTGCAAAACAGATGTTGATGAATCAGCATTCTTTAAAAAACACAGATTAGCACGTTCGTGATACAAGGTGGGAATTGACTTTTGGGTATATATAGAAGAGCTTAAATGCTCTTGGTATGGTCAGTCAGTGACAGGCCACCAGTGAGGTCAGGATGCTTGGGAGTAGGCAGATTGAGACCCAAGCATTTAGACTTCTCAAGTTAGTTCAGAGGTCAGGTCCCATCCTTCGTGCTTAGTGGTTGCTGCAATGTGTATGTAAGAATATTTTTATGAATTTGATTTAAATGGAATTCAATCCATTGTAAGGCTTGCTAATAGTTTGGATGTAACCCTTTGGTTTATTAATTAACTTTAACGTTTGTAATTTATCTCTAGAATTGTTTGATGTATTTATTTGTAAAAACATAATTCAGAGTTCAGACAATATATGTTATGTTAGCTGAATTAGACTTACAATCAAAACCTCTCGCACAGCTAAGTAAACCCCACGTAACGGAGTTGGGCCAAAGACTACCTAAATTATTTACAGGGTTCGTCAGTGAAGCGGGAAAATTTGAAACTCCTGTATCTACATAAGTTTTTATTTTAACATTAATGTTTTTACAGTTTTCTGTTAAGTTAGACTTGCCATTTTATTTTTTAAAAATAACGCTTGACAGGTGGACACCATTACGATCTACGCACTCTTGTAGTCTTACTCGAAAATTTTCCATTACTCGCCGTAACATTTCCGGTGTAATACGTGCAACTTCTTCTTGAATTTTTAGTTTTTCCGGTAACGTTTGCGGTCGCTCGACATACACCTTGCTCTTGAGCCAACCCCAAAGAAAAAAGTCGCATGCGGACAAATCAGGAGATCTAGCCGGCCAAACAATGTCTGCATTTTTTTATATGATATGGTTCGGAAAGAGTTCCCTTAAAGCAGTATGACTGGTAGCACCGTCTTGCTGGAACCATCTGTGGAAATCGAACCACCTCTGACATCAAAAATGTTGTGACCACGTTTGTGTAACGAACTGCACTAACGGTTGTAGCGTTTCCTCGATCGTCTTGAAAAAATAGTGGTCCAATAATGCCAGATGATGAAAGTGCACACCATACTGTCACCTTCGGACTATGCAACGGTTTCTCATGTAAGACTACAAGAGTGCGTAGATCGTAATGGTGCCCACCTATCAAGCGTTAATTTAAAATAATAAAATGGCAAGTCTAACTTAACAGAAAACTGTAAAAACATTAATGCTCAAATAAAAACTTATGTAGATACAGGAGTTTTAAATTTTCCCGCTTCACTGACGAACCCTGTATTTTTATTATTTATTATATGGCCCAAGCCCACGTCGTTACAATATAGAGGGGCCATAGTGCCTCTGTTATCCTATGGAGTGCCTGCCTGGATTAAGGCGCTTGATAGAAAATAGAACAGACAGAAACTACAAAGAATTCAAAGAACAGACAAATATCAAGATGATAAAAGCTTGTCGCACTCTTTCCTATGACTATGATCACTTACCTTTCTCAGATAATACGGATATTCAAAATGAATTGTTTCGGTTTTAGTTTGTAAATTTGTTGCAGTTTTGCCTAGTTTACACCTGACAAGTACCTAATCGAGAAAGTGTATTCGGCCGAGCACTAAACCTTAGCGCAGTACTCAGCCTAGTGATCCAACGAGTAAATAGAACCAAGTTTTATTCACTAGGCCGAGGAGCCATTCCCTCGTGTACTCGGTCAATGTGAACCTGTTTACAGTGGAGAAGACTGGAGAGCTGTATGTTAATTTTGACGATCTTGGAATTCGTATTATTTCGTAATTAAGTTAAAAAAAATGGCAACGCCAAACGACCATTAGATTTATCCAAGAATTTTAAGTCCGTCGTTTTCTTTTGGTTGCACAACTCATCTCCTTCTATCATCGTAGATGATTAGATTGACATATTTCTTGAAAATTTTCTGCATTTTACGATGATCGAACGACGTGAAAAACAAACACTCGTTTGAAACTGATATGGGAGTAAACATCCACTTGGTTACATAACCAGTATTTCAGCCAGGCACTCTTTAGGTGTAAACTAGGCCTTTCGGTTAATCACGATTCGGATAACCGAGCTCTTAAATGATAATGAGCAATCGACAAACTACTTGCCTAGTTTTGCAGTGGTTAGTTTAACTTTTTATGAGGCACAGGATCATTTAGGATTTTGGATAAGGATCGATATAAACTTGATATTCGATCATTAATATTTATTGACAATAATGGGCCTAGATGTGGAAAAAAACACAAAAAGAAAAACTGTAACGCTATTCTAGTATACATATTGTAACTTATTTCTTTTCTATTAAGTAGGTGGATGTTCTTGCTTTCTATTCAAACAACAACATATGAAGTCTTCATAACCTAGAGAGAGGACCTAAAATTTCATTCTTCGTGACTCAAGAGAGTTGCAAACGAATTTTCAATTCTCTTGATATTCATTGATAGTGTTATTCGAGAGACATATTCTATTTTCATTTTCAGATTGAGCTGAATTTTTTCATGGGTGAATTTCTTAATTTCTTTAAACAAACTTGGAATTCATCCATTAGGTCTTGTTCTTAACCCTTTTTAAACAAAGGAAAACAATATTAGTGTGAAAATTAATGATTTATTACTCCTTACCTATTACGAATGACAAGTCAAATTTACAACTAAAATAAAAGTGAAATATACACAAAAATATTAGCAGTACTAGGAAAAACAAATTCCCTTCTGCGGCGTTACAAGAGTTACGGCTGTTTTAATGGAAAACGGCCGTAACTAACAAATTTCGCTCGAAACATTTAAAACAAATTTGTTGAAGAACATCGATGGCAATATTAGTTAACATATAAACTAGAAAAGTGCATCATCAATGGAAATAAAAAATTAAGCGACAAGTTTACACCACAAACCACAATTACAGAAAGCATGGTGTAAACTCATCTAGAACATTTACAACTATACGTGAAGTAACTCTAATATTCCTGATTTTAACGCAGCGGCCTTCCGGGCTTAATAACGACCTGTAAGTAGGATTACAATGAAAACCGATTAACAAAAATTCTCCGTAAATGAGAAATTAATCTCATATTTATAAGCACTACGGTAGTCGTTATTATTCTCAGCATTATTACGAGTAACATAATGCTGAAGACATTTAGACGTACCACGATCAAACCTCAAATAAACAAAAATCTATTATTAAAAGTAGAGGTTCCATTTTTTTTTTTTAAATTATACTGGATACAAATATTAATTACTAGCAAACGAAAATTAAGTTTAAAATACACAAAATTAAAAGCTTTACGTTCAAGCGTATCATGCATAAACTAAAAAAAATTTCAATACTCACGGGGAGAATATGAACGAGAACGTGACCTCTCGTACCGCCTCGAAGAACGCCTGTAGTAGGGGGATGGTGAACGACGGTATCTGGATCTAGAATTATCACTAAAATATACAAAATTATTACTTTCGCACAGAGTTTGCACATTTATTTCTATTGAATTTAAATGGTAATAAAAAAAGAAAGTTACACCAACACCAAACTTAAACTTAAAATTGTAAAACATTATTGCAAAAGCATTTAGTTAAATTTCTCAATTATTGTCGTTTACATAATTTATGCGACAAGTTGTCAAAGAGCAGTGGGTTAACGTGTGATGTAAAATTGCGAATTTTCACTTTGTGTTGCATATAAAGCCTGTTTGACACGGTGACAAATTTACCGGAATATTTTGCAAATTGCATTTTTCGTCACTACATACAGAAAAAACAGGTGCAAGAATTTTCGCTAAATTATGCAGCAAATTTTTTAAAACATGTTCTAAAAATTATAAATTGCATGCAAGAAGTGCGCGAAATCGTGCGCAGAAAGCTAAAAATAATTTTTACCGGGCATGTCTAAGTTACACGAACTCGCGAAAGACAAAACGTCAAAAATGTAAATAGAGTGGTAAACAGAAAAAACAGAAGTACCATTGCTACCATCTACCATCACTACAACAATAAAATTACTAAATTTTTGCGTCAATACGCAGGCGTGGAGTGATAAATTTACCGCAAAAAATCGCTGTAGTTGCAAACAGGAAAATGTAAAAATTCTAAAAAATTGCATTAAAAATTGCAGCAATCTTTTGCAGTAAATTTGTCACCGTGTCAAACAGGCTTAAGATTTTAATCTACAACAGTAAGAATTTGTATAATTTTAAAGATACTGAAATTGATGGTTTAAGGAATAAAAATGACAATTATACGAGGGTGGATCAAATATGAACCAGAATTTGTTTAAAAGAATGTATTTTAGTGGTATAAAATATGTTAAATATGTCGTATTTTTCTACATAATCTCTGATACAATTGTTCCATCGAATGCACTTGGGCATAACTATAAGACCTGGTAGGGTAGGATTAACAAGTTAGAATAAGAAAGTTACTCATCGACTGCTGCAAGGCTGTTTATCATGCAATAACAAATCTTAGGCGTGTCATTACTTTTGCACGTGATAGTACAATTAACTGTTTACATTGTCTTTTGCAACATGTCAAAGATGACGATATTTTGGTAAATAAACAGGTTGTGAACAACTTTACAACATATTTAGAAATATTGCAAGCAAAAACTAAACCTATGTCAATTCAAAATTTTTTCACCAGATGATCTAATAATAATTAAACCTTCCAAAGCCAAAGGATGTTTCTATAAAAATTATTATGTTATTAACACTTACTCTCGGTCCCTGTCGCCGCGACGACGATCCCAACGATCACTGGAGACACTAAAACATAATTGAAATTATTTTTTAATAACCAATATTTAAAACCATCTACCACTAATTATACGTTAAAAATTGTTTGTTTTGGGCCGCCTTTACAGAGGTTTTCACTACACAACCTCATACTATTGACCCAACATCGTTAAAAAGATCTTTTGGATCATTTTTAAAGAATTTACTATACCAAATCCCCTAATGCCCTTCAAAACGTGCTTTGAAGGGATTCATTTTTTTGCGGGAAGCTTTGGGCAAAATAACACAAATTTTAAGCTTTAAAATTATTTTACAAATTTTTATCGCCAGCTAAATAAATAAAATTGCAAAAAACTTACTAAGTCGGTTTTCCCATATAAATTCCAGGAGTAGGTGTGTGTGCCCTTTCGGTAATAGAAAAATCTACCCTTATGCTTTTGCCGTTGATTTTTATGCCATTGCATTGTTCTTTGGCAACTTTGGCGTCCTCGCAGCTTTCAAAATAGACGAACGAAAAGCCTCTGGATCTTCCGGTCTAAAACAAAAAGTTTACCTTAAATTTGAGAAACGAAATAAAGAACTGTAAATAATATTTTTTGTGGACTAACATTATTACATCTAAGAAAATATGTTCTAGAGTTAACGGGGCCGAGCATACAGAATTAAGGCATGTCAGCACGGGACTCTAGGTTTACTCTTCCTGTGTGCATCAGGATACTTCGTATTGAAAAACAGAAGCTCTCAAATTTAACAGGTTTATTATTAAATTGCATTTGTTAGTACCGGACGATGAATATAATCTTAACTGTTAAGGGCTAGGAGCCAAACATCTTGTGGTGTTACTGAATTAATGTAGCGATAAGAATTGTTAGTAATAAAAACAAGATGGATTATTTAGCATGGTTACATTGACATAAAGTGTTACAAACGGGTACAATGTGACTTTTTAAGAACTCAATTGCAGTAGGCCGTATTCTGTCTTAATAACCTTAGAACTGTCTGTATTAAGTCAGAAGACGGCCTGCTGCAATTGAGTTTTTAAAAAATCACATTGTATGTAGTCATATCCTACTGGCATCTGCAACTGCATCCAAATTATTCATGCTGATACTCGTACTTGAGCTTGGGCTTGCGAATTTCAAGAAGTTTTTCTTTAATATACTGACCACAGATGGAGCCATAAAAGTTGCTGGCTTGAGTGTCGATTTGCAGCCTTTCCACTTACGAGCAAAAGTAAAAAAACATCTTCAGGTTTCTTAGTTTATACGATTACCGATTAATCAGTTAACCAGTCGTTACCTGTTAGCAAAAACTGCAGTTTTTTATTCAATAAAAACTGTTTATTCAGTTAATTGTTTTTTTCTGCAAATCGATTTCCAGTTAATATCGGTTTTATGTCATGCACGATTTTCAAACTAAAAGACTTCATGATTCGATACTATTGATTTTTGAATGACTAATATATTTTTTTGCTTTGTATCGTATTCTTCTATATAACAACATATCAATAAAAAAAACCAATTAGGGTAGGCTGTGAAATTGAATTATTTTGAATTGGTACTATAGCCACATCCACAGAATGACATTTCCGACATGAATTTAAGGTTATAAAACTTTGTTTACAATAAAAATGTCAAATTACAAACGTTATAAAATGTCATTCTGTGGATGTGGCTAAAGTACCAATTCAAAATAATTCAATTTCACAGCCTACCCTAATTGGTTTTTTCATTGATCTGTTGTTACAATAAATATCAATATAAATTCATTTCCCCCCAGCCTTAGGCTTGGCGCGCAGTTGCGATTTTCTGCGATAATAAAATCGCATGTGCGCGCCTAGCCTTACTAACCACTATAAAGTCTGTGTTAGTTACATCTGTTGGAAAGGAACTGTGAATGTGTCTTAAAAGGAATTCTACTACCAATTCATATAACAAAATCTCAAACACTCAATAATGAGGTACCACACGGGGCTTATAAATTTAATGTTCTATTCTTTATTTTAAGATAAGTTGCTAGCAAGATTTTAATAATTACATACTTAATATTCCTTTTTATAATTTTTGGAGGAAGAATTCGAGGCGTTTTTGAACCAAATTGTGACTCACAAGTGTTGTGGTGTACCCACTTCTGGTCACAGACCAGAAGTGGGTACACCACAACACCCCTGCAAACAAGGGGACATGCATGGAGTGGAGGAAAAGCGCAGAGGGAGCTCCGGTCAAGGCCAAAACTCGCTTGTCAGCCCTAGGACCATTGACACCTCTAAAACCGACTTATCGCCTTATGATTACCACATGTTTGGGTCACTGACGGAGGTGTTGGAAGGTGAAAAATTCATGACAAGCTACTTTTTTTGATGAGGGAATAAAGAAGGTGCCTATCCAGTCGAGTCACGTTTTAAAATCTCATTAGTATGGGCGTTGCTAGAGTTACAAACAATGTTTATTCTACTTTATCTACCATTGGTGTTAAAGTATTACTTTATCTACCCTTGCGGTTAACATGCTATGTGACCTATTGATTTGAGTATTTTAATCGTTAGCAACACTCTAATCATTAACAACCAACACTTTACTCATTAGCAATACAGTAACACACACCCATTTTTTCTTGGCAATTATTTTGTTTGTTTACTTGTTACTATGCACGTATTGCAGTTGTTTTAAAGCGTTGCTATGTTGTCGTACAGACATAACCTTGATAAATTTAACAAATTTGTCTAGAAAATTAGTTTCATTCAAACTTTTCCATTAAGTACACAAAAAAATAGCGTATTCAATGCGTAAGAAAAGTAGTTTAAATATTTTAGTAAAATAATTTTTAGAATAGTCTTTCAACCTCTCATAACATAATTCAATAGAGTCTCGAGAAATACAAATCCCGGTGCGTTTTCCAATTACAATATAGTAAAACTTAATATTAAAGAAAATAAAAGGATGTAATTTGAAGTAGTAAATGGCGGAAGTATTTTAGGTAGAAAATGCAAATTATACCAAAGATGGTTTGCACAAATTTTGTTAAAGTAGTGAATGATCAAAGTTGACAATTAATTTAACAAAGTTGTTAAATCATATCTGTGTAACCTGCCCTAAGGCTTGCATAAGAAAGTCTTAATCATAAGACCTTGTTTATAGATTATTTCCTTTTATAGTCATATTCTTGGCTAAATTCGTGTAAGCCTTACTGAAGTTTATATTAGCTTTGAGTTGGCAGTACAACTGCTGGAAAGGAGCCACAATTTATCAATGTCGTGATTAGTTTTTTTATAGCTCGGCAAATTTCTCAAATATTAGGTCATCTCAATAATAATTAATTTGACATGTACAGGGTGTCCCGTTGTTCTTGAACGTTGTATGGGTAACTTTTTCAACTGGAAAGCTACAGAAGGGCTTAATAGGCAAAGTATAGTTTTTTTATGAGAAATTCAATGGTGTAAACGAATCTGTTATAAGAGGTGTGGTTAAAAAATTTAGCCAAAACGAAAAATATACTTATGCCCTTTTAGAGCGTCGGATTTTTTTCTATTATATTAAACAACCCACCGCGGCCTAATTTCCCGTTATTAGTAGTCTAAACGGCTCTTAAGAACCTGAACCCACAACTTTCATGGTCTAGCAAAACGGCACCCAACTTCAACTTGTCTAATTATTTGATTTGCCAGTGCCCTCACGATCGATTGAGCCAATCAAACAAAACCGTTTGGTTCTGTTAACTTTATTAAGCCATAAATTTATGTAAGTGTGGCTTAGGTCAGCTCCAATTTGTTTCAGTCATCCACATAACAAAATAACTTCCTCTGTCGACATTACACCTTAATTAAGTTTCTTCAGGGGTTATGGTTTGAGACTGCATGATACAGAAAATACCGATGGAATACGAAATGCCATCAAGTATATAAACATCTTGGAGAATACTAATTTTTTGTGTAATAATCCATTAAAATAATTTCGAAGCAGTTCTCGATAACAGGTTTTTACTGATTATCGGATTTGACTGCTAATGATCTTACAGTCGAAATACATACTGTCATAGAGACGAATGTTAAAATATTAAAATCATAAAATCTAAGCTTGGATGACATCAGTTTATAAGGGGTCATTAGTCTAACGAGATACACGTGTAACATATCAAATTACAACTTGCGCGAATGCGGATAAGGCACGGAGTTCAATGTACTGAAACTTGACACCTCATACGTGCTTCTAGGTAAATTCCGCAGGCGTATGAAATGCTGACATCAGCATCCTTGTAAGATAGCAAGTAGACATTTCCCACGTTCATATTGGAAGAAGGGGGTCAATTTTCTGTATAAAAACTAAACGAAATCACATGAAAGGTATGGTTTATCTCCAGCCGTCAAAGAAGCAGTACCTACGAGAAAATTGACACCCTTCAAGATGCCGTGCCAGTAAAGTACATGTAAGATTGTTTTATGTTAAACTTAAAAGTGTAATTCTGGACTTGTAAAATATTTGTGTGAATTGTTTAAATTCATTTCATGGACTTAGTCCTTAGTCGTTTTAAATGTGATTGGGACATAATTTTGTGTAAATTTAAAATGTAAATGGAACTTGTTTATTAACTGTTAAAGACTTTATTTGAAATCTGGACTTAGAGTAAATCATGCCGATTTGAACTTAGAATAATTTTGTATTCACTTTAAATTGAAACTTAGATTAATTGGTACAACTTTGCTTTGAAGCTGGACTTGTAATAATTCATATAACTTGACGTTAATTCAGGACTTAGAACAATTTATATTATTTTGTAAAGCTAAAGCACGGATGGGAAATACATGAATGTTAGTCGAACTTGACTTTGATTAAAAACCTCTCGTAAAAAGCCAAGCAATACTCTAATAAGAAGTTTAGAGTATCTGCAGCTGCACCGTGCTTGTAATTCATCGTCATGATTCTGATTTAAGAACGGTTGGAATCTTGTCATTTCTATACCGTGATTGTGACGTGGGGACTTTTGCTACTCTACATCATATAATTTTGTGAATTAATCTACCCATCTAGATAAGGTTCGTCCGTAAGAAAGGTTAAATTTAACGTATTTCTCATCAGTATTAATTAATTATTTTAAATTGTTACAATTTAATCATGGATTTTCGCCTTTAAAACATGCTTCACATATACCCGGCATCGACAGACTGACAAAATATTAAATAATGAAATTATATTACAAAATTCATATTGCGCCGTCTGACATCGTACAGACATGCATAGTGCAAACAAGCACCGGCCATCATTCTTTAAAAGAATTTTTAGTCTGTGACGGTCGCGTATTTACGTGTCTGTATGGTAGCTGCAGGTATTCATGACCAAAAACATGTTCAGTTGTTGCACAAATCATAGCACTTTGTGTTTAGTCATATTTAAATGCGCTTTGCAAGACTACAAATTCTTTTAAAAATGGATTGTGAGTGACAAATCGAGTTAAGTTAGATTAAGGGAATGTTTGTACAATATGTCCAAAACAATAGCTATCACAGCCAAATCTTCTGTTGATAAGTGTCTAAACATTTCCACATAAGCATACGCTGACTCTGTTCAGTTTTACTTACGTTTGGTGGCTTGCTGTTCTGTAATCGGTCGGTCCCATACGTGCCGGTGCTTGTCTGTAAATGCCGGGTATATGTGAAGCATGCTTAATTTATAATTATCACCAAAAATATTAAATGTTAAGTATTTAGATTTTTTTACTTTTAAATCATTAAATATATTGCAATCTTTAAATAACGGCAACAGGAAACCGAAGATTAACAAAAACCGGTTGTCCGCAAATTGATTTTTACAAAAAAGCTGGTTAAACGAATAAACGGTTTTTGTTAACAGTAATGACTGGTTAACCAATTAATCAGTAATTGTCGACAGCCCTACAGAATACTTGCAATAGAGGAGTTATGGGCCTAGATTGCATCAATACTAATTTTAATTTTAGTAAAGAAGTATCAGTTTGTTAACTTTATTGGACTTTTTAAAAATTCAAATCTAAAAAATTTAGAAAATCTATACAATTTCAAGATACTCGTAAAACTTTGCTTTAATATCAGTAGAATTAGGCTATTAAAACTTCTAAATATAAACTAGTTAGGGCTACTTTAATATTACCACAACTGGTTTTAAAAAGTAATTTTTACTTTATTATCATAAACTAGTATTTAAAATGCTTTAAAAAACAAACTTTAAAAATTAACTCTTGCCTTTAAAAAATCACTCGTTTTATGCCAAGTTATGTTCATGACAGTTAACAATTTTTCGGGAAGCAGATTAAACTAAAATTAGAAAATAAATGTAGTTCATACCTTTGCGTCAATGACCACTTGTACACGTTCGACTGGTCCATATTTGGAGAAAATATGATAGAGTTCCTCTTCGGTAGTATAAACGCTTAGCCCAAACACACCGAGGCAACGAGATGGTTTGGGGTTGTCACGGGTTCCAAGATGGCGCCTGCGGCTGGACATAGGGCTGTGTGAGTGCGAACGACGACCATAACCTCTCCCATGTGAGTGGGAGCGAGATCTACTGCGAGAATATTTTGACGACTTGTAACGTCTGTCTGATCGTGATCGACTACGAGACCTGTAAGATCAGATGTGAAATCCAATGTTACAGTCTATTCTCGGAGGATTATATGTCGACAATTCGCAACTCGCATACATATATTTTATAGGATTAGGATCACGCAACAAACAGAACGTTATTAGTGTTTCTCTTTTTAAAACCATTCGAAAACTTATGAACTTCTTCAATCTAAACTTTAATTTCTAATAATGCTTTAAAATTTACGTATTCACGGTCATACCTTATTTGACTTCTTACTACTGAAAAGCAATTTAGTTTAAAAATTTGAATGGGTAATACTTACCTCTCTGATTAACTCTGTATTATCAAATCAACAATACTGACAACTTACTTTAATGTATTTTTAACAAATTATGACAGGAAAATATCACCTCCGCAGAGATTTGAACCACTGACCTTCGGCTTTACGCGCCGATGCTCTACCAATTGAGCTACAGAGGCAAATCACTGAAGATATGATGTTTTTAACTAAAAATATTTTTGTCTTCAACTTTAACTAAATCATATTTTAAATTGCAGAAGTCCATGGTACTTGAAATAGTTTCAACAGTATAGTTTGTTGTGTGATAACATTACGAAACATAATGTACCATATGTTTGGCCAATAAATATAAATAAAAAAGGTACCTGTATCTGCGACCATCACGATCCCTATCCCTGTTGTCCCGATCGTCCCTACGTCTTTCTCTATCACGGTCACTTTCTCGATACACTTTGCGAGATCGACTTGGACTTCTAAACACATTAAAAATATATATTATTTACACATGCTTAATAATCTAAATATAGAACTTTTAATTAAAACTTAAACTATATACTAAGGAATCTAAACTAACTTTATACACATTTAAATTTAAAAGTCTTGGAATTTTACTTGGAACACGAATGTAATATTGGTATAACCTCTATACGAGTGTTCCGAAGTTTCCAACAAACAATTCGGTTTTCAAGGAACATTTGCATCTGAAGTAAATTTTACAAAGTCTTTAATAACTTGGAAACGATCGATTTTCAATCTAAAATGTTATATAATTGGGTTTAGAATTATTATAAGCTCTGTTAAAAAATGTAACAAAAAAATTATATTATTATAATATAAGTAATTTTACTTAAAATGATAAAATGAAATACTTTGTACAATGAAACATACTCTTACTTTGTAGAGCCTGTAATTACTAGAGATGCGATGAATATTCAGCATAACTGAATAATTCCGCCGAATTTTTACTTGAATTTTTCATTCGTAACTACTACTATTACAAATAAAAACGGACAATGAGTAATTAATTTCGCGGCAGAATATGATCTCAGAATAAAAGGTACCTTTTTAGGGCACAGGATAATTCATAAGGGCACTTGGAAAAGTCCTGATGGAAATACAAACAATCAGATTGATCATACTTTAATAGAACTAAACACTACAGCGCTCAGAAGTAAACCAGCCACCAGGACACGCCCATACAGGGACATTGTTTGCTTCTGAGAGCTGTATAACTATATTACAAACGTCCGAAGCTGTAGTTTTGATATTTGTTCCGATCATTTTTTGGGTAAAATCAGGGTAAAACAACAGTTACCCTCGCCACTAAATACGACAAAAGCTCAGATTAAAAGGAAATGAGATTGTGAAGAAGCTTGTGAGTGAAGAAAATAAGACATAAATATAGGCAAGACTTAAATAATGCATCGTGCAGAATCGAAAAAGAAATGGATATAGAAGCTAAATGGAAATTAATACAAAATTTCATTAAACATGCAGCACAAATACATTTACAACCACAAGCCAAGTAACAACGTCAATAATAACTGGTTTGACGAATAGTGCAAAGAGATGTTACAAAGACGAAAAGAGGCTAGAAGACCCCCTCCCAGAGTTCACGAATTACTACAATGAAATACGGAGATCTACAAAAAAATTAACAGCAACAGATCGAAAGCTTGGAGATGAGCTTTAACAAGAAGGAGGTGCAGTGCAATTGAGAACAGGTTCGAGATCGGCAGCTAATGTTCATAAACTGTTAACTGCAAAAAATGTTTCGTGGAAAGATAAAGTGCGAATCTATAAAACAATTATTAGATCAGTAGTGACTTTCAGTACTGAAACGTAGACCGAGCAAAAACAAGAATTCTGGGAGAGGAAGATATTAAGACGGATTTTAGGAGAGGTTAAAATAAGAGAAAGTTGGAGAAGAAAAACAAACCAGGAATTGAAGGATATCTATGGTAAACCTAACATCGCGAATATAGTAAGACTAGGACGGTTGAGATGGCTGGGACACATCGGGCGATTGATGGAGTTAAGAATGCTAAAGAAAGCAATTATCAACACAGGAAACAGGAACTGTGAACAAATGAAAAGAAAGGCTTTCAACAGAGAAGAATGGGCCGCTGGACTGATGATCTAGGAAGGAGACTACAAATCTGATTATGAATTTAGGAAAATTTTACATGTCGTTAGTATTATACATGAAAAATCCAGTTAAACCATTTCAATCAATCATCATTACAAGGAAAAACCACCATGTCAATGTCTTGTCAGCCTATTTATTTATACTCTATTGTCATGTGTAACCATGACCAACTGCATCTATATACTCCGTATATACAGCCAGTCCACTACGCTGAGCCAAGACGCAATTTAGAACGAATGATGGCACCATTTGAGGTGAACTATACTTAAAGGCATTGTCAACTTATGCAACATATTTAGTAAATATCAAAATACGTTAGTTAAAATACTCGTAAAAGTACCCGCATTGGTAGAATTTCAATATCCTTGATAATAACCACAATAAAACCAAAATAAAATTCAGTTCCTACGTACATGACGTCACGAGTGTCGACAACATAACCTAAATTTAGCGTTGTACTTGTAACTATGCTAGAGCTCTTACCGGCGACCGACGTAGTTGACGTCATAGCTTAAACTTTTAGCTCCCATAACACAGTAACGAATTAAAATGCGGCTAAAAAATTTTGCAAAGGTACAATACTCAGTTTACTCAATCAAATTACAAAATAAAAAAAAATCGACTTTTCATAAGTTGACAATGCCTTTAACTAAAGGGAAAAATGTATAGTTCACCTCAAATGGCGCCGTCGTCCATTCTAAATTGCGTCTTGGCTAAGCGGAGTGGACTGGCCTTATATACGCAGTTGGTCATGGTGTAACCAAGGCCAACTGTATCAATAGCGACTTCGTCCCTTATAAGGCCGTACCGTTTCGCAATTTTTACACTTTATCAACTTTACAGTTAGCGCTCTATAGAGCGCCTCTGTAGGCAATATTTGAAACTATTTTGACACATTTGGAAATTTTTAAATACAAATTTTCAAAATATGGGCTACAAGAAGTGGATTTTCTGTAGTGATAATCCATTTTTCATGTTGCAGGTGCTTCCAAGATTAGAAAATAATGGTTTGAACGTTTTTGTGGTATGCCAAAAGTTTAATGTGATTTTACAACAAATCTACTTACATAGATTTTATTTCAAAATTCATATTCAACAAACAAGGCTAAAAACAATATTTTGTTACCTGTTAAATCTATAAAAGCTGTAAATGAAATAAGCAACAGAACTTTTACTATGCTAGTTGAATTTTTTATTAAAACAAAATTATAATATAGTTTCAAATTCTAGACATTACACTGATGAAAACACAAACTCTAATTATCTTTACAGACTTTTAAGCACTCGGTGTTATGTAAGGAGCATTTTGAGAATGGAGGTTTCATACCTTCAAATGAAAGAACATATTCATACTATCTTAATGAACAATCCAATTTTTACCTGTTCCGAATGTAAGGACACGGTTTTTATAGAAATTCTCATATATTTAGAGAGAACTAACCAAATTAAAAAGGTATCGCCAAGTTAAAACAAACGTTAAAGAGAGAAATGGTAAAATTATAAATAATGCTGATGTCATTATGACTCACAACTTTGATAGGATCAACAGCTGACAACTAACTGACAATACAGTAGTCAAAATTTCGCCTGGAGAGGTCGCGCTATAGAGCGCAAACTGTAAAGTTGATAAAGTGTAAAAAACGCGTAATGGTACGGCCTTATAAGGGACGAAGTTGCTATTGATACAGTTGGCCTTGGTGTAACGCAACCGACACCCCATCTATGTGTTATAATAACAAACAATTTAAGGTATTTTTCGTGGTTGTGGTGCTAATATGTTTAATGTGTTTTATTAAGAAGTTAGAAGTGGCAAATTCTGGCCATAAACACTGTACCAGGCACGGCTTTAAACTGTTTTTGAAAAATATTTTGAAGTGCAAATTCTACCATAAACACTGTACCAAGCACGGCTTTCAACTGTTTCCGAAAAATATTTAGACAATTTCGTCGAGGAAATTATGTATTTTTCAATGCTGGCTTTTATAATGTTATTTGCAAGACCAGCTCTGTGAGTGATTTGATGAAAGCTCACATGAGATGCTGGGAACACAAAACTTAAGCTGAAACATTGTAGTTATGAAAGAACAAAAAAGGTACAGAAGCAGACCGGCACAGACTTGACAAATTTGACTTGCATTTGGTGTGTTGCTGCTGCGGTGATTGGCTGAAGACAGACTTCGCCAAGCAGATATACCGGGTGGCTACGAAATATACAGTGAAGTAGCCAATCTTAGCAAGAACTGCCAACTTTAAAAATAAAAAATTTCTAACTGCTTTAACAATTTTTTCCGCTTATACTTATAGAAGGCAATTTTCAACTTCCAGGTTTTTTATCAATTCAATTTTTTTTAGTATGTATATTTCCAGATTTCCATTTGAGAAACACAAAAATGTCATTTTCCTGCACAAATATATTTTTATCGATTTTTTTCACATAACTTTATCGGCATTGACTGCCTTGGCCTTCGAAGATTAACCAAACTTATCCTAACAAGTTCGAAGCCAGCCGCATTTCAGACCTAAGTCTGGCCATGGCTGGGTTCGAACCTGAGACTTCTCGATCATGAAGCAGGCATTCACCCGCTACACCGCCAAGAAGCCCAATATCATTTATATGTATCAATAAACATCAAAGCACTTATATTTTTTGGGCATTTAAATTACAATAAAGCTTAGTCGAAAATTATACGAGCTGAAATGCGTCCGAAAACAGGAAACTGGACCGAATAACGAAAGTCGAAAGGTTTCGGTAAATTTCACATTTTTAATTTCTGGCACTTTTTCGTCTAACTTTCCAAAATAAACAGGCATACTTTTGATTTGCTGTAGAAAATCTAAACGTCTTATGAAGCGCTACTTCATATAAGATATACTTTCAAAAATGTAAAAACTTTTATCAGGAAATCGATACAGAAAAGGCTTCCAATAATAAAAAGTTACTGAACCATCCTGTATACGTGAAGAATTGTGCAACATAATAAGATAACTTACATAGATAATTAAAACTTTGTACTAGAATAAACGGGGCTATGCATGTAAATTCACCATGATAGCACGGGATTCTAGATATAATCTTCCTGTGTTAATCGAGACGTTACTATAAAAATCATAACCTCTCAATAACTCACAGGGCCAGAATATTTTTACAAACTACAAGATTTTAATCTTACCTGGAATAACTTTTTCCTTTGTGATTTCGTGGGGATTCGTCCCGCCTTGCGTGTGGAGAATGATCCCGATCGTTCATTGTTTTATGGCCTACTGGAGAACGACTGCCCTAGACACAAAATCAAGTAAATGTTAGATCAATATTCTCAGTAACAAACTGATCGAAGCCCTAACTAAAACGTGCCACATACAGATACACGTTATTTGGTATACTACAGCTTATCGACGAGTTGATAAGATAAGCGAGGAACGCGTGGTCCAACGCTACCGGCAAACGCTTTACAAATGCAACCGAATAATACTGCTATTTTTGATTAGCATGCACTAAAAATAGAATATGCACCACATACCTCCCTATCGCTCATGTCACGATTACAAAACAATGAAAACGTAGATACAAAACTTCCTACTAATCACTGCGAACGCGTCTAACAAGTAACGCCACAACTTCGTCGAACGTGATGGCGTTTCAAGTACTTAGTGGCGGAAGTTTATTTTCGCAACAACCGCGTTGATTGGTCAAGGATACGGTTATTGTCAAATGAGCGTATTACAGTGTTGCCAACACTCCTTCAAAACGACAAATGAAATTAAAAATGATCCTCTACAGACGTGCAATCGTTACTTTAATATTTTTATTAAACACAAGCAATCAAATTTAATTGATTAACAACTAGTTAAGGCGCTTAAAAATTCGATATTAAAATTTAGTTGCAATTTTATTCAAGGCCATATGTAACCAAACAAGGAAATTAATGTGTAAATAAAGCGTTTCTTTTAGTTTCATCATGTAATTTTACATACCAATCAAAAGTTTTATCAATTACGATAGTAAAGTTTATGAAAAAAATACATAAAATTAAGCTTGGCAATGCAGCACATCAACATCCGGTTTATTTTTGCTGCGTAACCGTCAAAATAAAGGCGCCATGTTCAAAATTTAAATTTCAAGCAAACAAGTAACTTTCTACAAGAACATTTTGTAATTACTTAACTATGTGAAAGTCATAGAAGATAATTAATAATTGTATAAATAATATTTGGTAATTACTATTTTAAACGATTAGTTGCAAATTAAAACCGTAATTTTCTAAATTTACTAAATCCCGGTAATTCCTTTTCATAATTTATTTAAAAATTACGTGAAAACTGTTTAGATTTAAATGATAAATATATGCCTATATGCATTTTTAATAAATCTATAAAAACAGTCTGTAGTTTTCCCATTTATATTTTTCTTGAAGCCATTCATTTGGATAAAAAATTATGAATTTTTATTTATGTGTTTATTATAGTAGTTTAGTACAGTGCCGTACTACCATTATTTTGTGGTAAAATTTTCTTTATGTTTAATTTTTAAATCTCGTAAATATTGCATAATAGTTTACCTCATTAACCTCTTTAATTTGTTTTCTTTGTTGATTTTTTTTACAATCTACCCATGCTGAGTATTTAGCAAAATTGTTGACAGATTTATAACATTGAAAGAGCATTCATCCAGTGAAGAATCTCCTAAATAAACTATACGAGTTGTAACAAACGCACAAATCATTAGTCCATAAGGTCCATATCCATAGGTAGGTACTCTGTTTAATCTTCTTGACGTTGTCTACTGTGAGCTGTTCGACAAGTTAGTTAGTTAGTTTTTCGCGATATTTTGCAGCAAACTTCTGTGCTACTTTTTGAATGAATTGCACACCCTTTTAGTCTTTATGAATTGGCCCGATTTAAATATTCCGTTGGTCAAAATAAGAAATAAGAAATTGACTGATTTTTTAAATTATGTGTAGAAACTATTACATTTTTTAAATTGTGATAATAATGACAATATATAATTTATCTATGTTTCTTTTCCTTTTACCCTCTTACACCTTTACAGTGTCGAGTGGGCCGAACACATCGAGCCGCCGAGTGGTCACTCATTCAAGTTCTGACCAAGCAGGTCTTTGATTAACTTTCTATACTGCAGTACTACGTACACCATCCTGCCGGCCTCATATAATTTATCAAAAGTACTCGTATTTTCTTTAAAACATTTTATTGCAATTAAATAAAACATAATTACTGCAAGGGTGATGTTATTGGTCACTGCTAAATAATTAATACATTATAATAATTTACTGGATAATAAAAGAACACATAAAATATATAATACAAATAAAATTTTGGTACATATTTCTTTAAATGGTAAACGTAAAACAGCTAGTAATGGTAATAATATAAATAAAATGGAATTAAATTAATTATTAAGAAAGCACTAATTATCTATTTGGGTTTAAAACTATTATCTAAACTAATACCACATAATGGAAGACCGTTAGGTAGGTATAGTCTATTCGCTACCCCATTGGGACTGGAGTTTATGCATAGGGATAGGGTACCGGAAACTCGCTAAAATAAACAAATATTAGGCGTTACAGTATTAATATTAACAATGCCGTATGTTAGAACCGCTCGAATAAGCTCTGTAATCTCTAAACTCTTGAGTCATACGCATGGGGGTCAAACCGAGATAGCAAATATTGCGACATTATGTTCAACCATGTTCAACCCGTTTCGAGAGATGGCGCGATCAAAGTTTTTATAAATTTTAATTTAGTAGATATCTACTTACTTCGCAACCTTTTTTATCAGCAAAAACTGCTGACTCGCGCGAAAAAGTGTTTACATGAATACGAAGCGTAACGTTTAAAAACGTTAAGGCAACAAATAAATCTTTAAAATATATGATGAACGATCCTGACTGTTAACTGCAGGTGGGATAATAAAATAATATACTTCAAATGTTAAATTATAGCTATTAGTTGTGACGGTATGTTCAGAAGGTATATATTTCCCACAGAATATGTCAAACATTTCGAAGACAAGTATTTTACATTAAATAATATATAATCCAAAGATGCTGTGCCTACGTTAATTTTACCAGGTAATAAATAGAAATAATTATTTGTGGTAGTTTTATTATATTTTTGTTAAATCTTGCAGAACCCATACATGTCGAGGATATTATTGTGGCTGTTGAAGCTGTTACGGAAAGCATTGATTTACCTCTGAGTACATCAAATGTTGCGTCAACTGTTGAACTTCCACTGGAAATACCAACCACTTATCCAGCAGTGCAATATTCTTCAAGAAAGTGTGTTACCCCAAGCAAAAGTAAAAGTACAAAAATAAGTAAGAATAATCTTACGATTAATGTATTCTATTGTAACGTAATAACATGATTTTTACAACTCGACTGCAAGAAAAGAGCTGCGAAACCATTTTCGTTATGCCTTCTACATCAAAAGGTGAGTAAGCCTATTTCAACGTCATAATTTTATAAAAAGTTGAAACTAATAATTATTGATCAATTGTTTTATTTTGCAGAAATCGCATTTTTACCTACGGAACAGGGCGATACTGGTACAACAGTCAACAGTCCTTATAACAAGAAGTAAGTTTAAATTTATTTGTTTTGTGTACGTATGCTTTGAATTCATCTGTGTAATGGTTGTTTATAGTGTTATAAATTAAAATATTATTTTTAAATTCTGTGGTAATTTTCCCTTTTATTTATTTACCATTTGTTTTATAGTTTTTGTAGAATTACACTAAATACTTGATAGTAATTTTCTTTATTTAATATATTATATTTTTCTAGAATATATTAGTTTGTAAAACTTCAGTTTTTATCATTGTTATGATGTGTTATTTGTTTACAGAAATATATATTGTTTTTAAAGTTTGTTGTTTTTATTGTAGTTGAATTGGTATACAAAAATTACAGGTAATAAAAAATTGCATTTAAATTTCCCGCTAATTTAAATTAAATTTCGCGCGCATTCCGTATTTAGTTCCAACCCAAAATAAGAGATGGAAACTCGATTCGAGGCGCAGCTTTACAGTATTACCATCGGTGTTCTTTTAGTGTAATGTTCTGTGGTCATACGGTGTGGCTTCAACCGGACTTGTCCTTGAATCCCAATGTGGTAGCGAATATACTATACTCTTTCTGGAGTCTAATATCTCTGGTAATAAAGCACTGAAATAAAAGATTTAAGTCGTCCCTTTTAATTTCTTCATAAGTTAAACCTTTGGGCGTCCACACAATAAAATAGCAGTTATTTGTAGTTGCCCTTGCACTTGGTATAGGCATACATAGAAATTCTAATGGTAAATTTTTAATATGTAAATATTTGCCTCCCTAATTATTTTAGAGTTTTAGACCAAAAGTGCAAATATGTTGTTCGTAGAAAAAAAAACAGCATCCAATGATGCAATTCTGCAGTTTTTCGATTTTCACGTAACCAAAAATTTTTGTCAAAGTGCACGAATTAATCCCCAAAGTTTTTCTATTACACGAAACTCGAAAATTGTGTAAAATAGCATCAATCGATGTAGTATTTATTGTTTTTCCCTAACTGCATCCCACTGTAGCCAAATCCAAGAAGAATAAACTAACGAGATATGAAAATTCCTAACAAAACGTTGGCAACACATACAATAACGCCCCGCCTCGCAGGTGACAGAACTAAACTACAGAATTGAAATCTTGGCGGTAGTTTTAAATTTTGGTGGGAGTTTCATACTATCAAAGAGCAGTATAATACTGCTCTTTGGTACTATTGTGTTGTTATCTATGAACATAACGCATTATTTTAAAAAGGTTATACTAAAGGGAAACTTTAAAGTTTAAAAAGATCAAACGTAAAAGAAAACAAAACGTTAACAATTTTGAAACTTAATTATTTTATCAATAATGTAAAGGAAATTACAAACTTAGTGAATTATGTGTTTCTTACTACATATAGTATTAATATATTAACTATTAACAATTCGAGATGGAACACACACATAAAACTAAAAATGATTTTTTTTGTATCATCGCACATAAAATTTACAGTTTCTATTAATTTATTATTTAATTTCCAAACAAAACATTTACTTCTATATAGACTATTTTCTTGAAGTGGTGTGGGTTTGTTTTCACATAGCATCCACAAGTATAATACATAAAAAAGCACGAAGTGTACCTAGTAGTAGTAGTTTAGTAAAAGGCGATGGTATCGTGACGATGAACACTCTTCCAAAAGTAAGAATAATTTATGCATGCCGCAAATTAAAATTCTTCAAATTTCTGGCACATTAGTATATACTGTTAATTGCTATTATAAGGGTGAGTTCGTGAGTTGCACAAACATGATTAAACGATCCTGTCAAATTTCATCAAAATGAACAATCTCGAATCGGAATATATTCGTAAACAAAAAATGATGCTCTTTTGTCAACTTTGTTCGTTTGTTAATTTAACAAAACTTTTATGCAACTCACCCTAATTGTTTTAAATGCAATTTACAACCATAGGTACTCAAGGGTAAACTATTTGAGAAATCAAGAATAGGGAACAACAATTTTGTATGTAATAAAATTAAAAATACATTAACGTAGAACCCCATGTTTTGTTTACGGTATTACTACAGATGTTTACAAAAATAATATACGTACATATTTATGTACGTCACACGTAAATAACTTTATAGATACTCGTACCAAACCAAAACCAAAAGTCAGGTAACATATGGCATATTGTCATCTTGAATAACGCCGCGGTGCAATTGAAAAACTACAAGTCACCCTTTAATTTTGTTTGAGTAGGCTATGCAAACAACAAACCAAAAGAAGTTGTCATTAAATAAATGTTATTTGCTTATCATAATCAAAATTGTGAAGGCTGGAAAAATGAAAAGATATTAAAATTACTAAAAAAAAAACGCGGGATCGCCGGTCACAGAAATTTTAAAAGAACCTATTTTTCTTTGGATACATCCCTAGTTACTTTTACCTTTATTTGATTTATGGTTAGTCACCCCAACAATATAAAGCATTTGCGCACAGTAAACGCTGTCAGAATAAATTTAGAACATACAAATTTCGAACAAAGCTACCATACTGGTTTTGATGACAGTGCTTTTCTAGATAACTAAGATGGCGGGCGCAATGCTTTTCGAGCGGTCTCAAGTTGTTAATAATCGTGATAAAGATATACAACATTTAATAAATAGTGATGAAGAGCCAGAAAATGAAGAGGAAAAAATCAAAAATCAGGAGCAAGATATCCTAAATAAAGGAGAGCAATATAAAAAAGAGGGTAAGGCTAAGGAGTTGGCAGAGTTAATCAAGGGTACCAGACCGTTTTTAAGCCTGATAAGCAAAGCAAAGGCTGCAAAACTTGTCAGATCTTTGGTGGATTTTTTCCTAGATTTAGAAGCTGGCATTGGAATCGAAGTACAACTCTGTAAAGAATGCATAGAATGGGCGAAGGAGGAACGGAGAACTTTCTTACGACAGTCACTCGAAGCTCGACTCGTTGCTTTGTATTTCGATACCGGAATGTACCCAGAAGCTTTACAGTTAGGTTCCACATTACTTAAAGAACTCAAAAAATTAGACGATAAAAATTTACTCGTCGAAGTCCAATTACTAGAAAGTAAAACCTACCACGCACTCAGCAATTTACCAAAAGCACGTGCAGCACTTACGTCAGCTCGTACCACAGCGAATGCAATTTATTGTCCACCAAAAATGCAAGCTGCCTTAGACCTTCAATCGGGAATATTGCACGCTGCCGATGAAAAAGATTTTAAAACCGCATATTCATACTTTTACGAGGCGTTCGAAGGTTTCGATAGTGTAGAATCTACAAAGGCTCTAACTGCACTTAAGTACATGTTACTATCAAAGATTATGCTTAATAATCCGGAAGACGTTCAACAAATCGTCAGTGGTAAATTGGCCATAAAATATGCGGGTCGTGACATTGATGCAATGAAAAGTGTCGCACAAGCTTCACATAAACGATCATTGGCAGATTTTCAACAGGCCGTAAAACAGTACAAGCACGAACTCGAAGACGATGTTATCGTTCGTGCTCACTTAGGAACCCTATACGATAACATGCTCGAACAAAATTTGTGCCGAATAATCGAACCGTATTCCAGAGTACAAGTGGATTATATCGCCAGGACAATTAAACTTCCTATGCCACAAGTAGAGAAAAAGTTATCCCAAATGATTTTGGATGCTAAGTTCCACGGAATATTGGATCAAGGAGAAGGTGAGTAAAACCGTTTAGTCTAAAATAATTCGAAGATTAATTTATTTCGTTGTTTCAGGCGTTTTAATCGTTTTCGAAGATACTCCCGTAGACAAGACATACGAAATGGCATTAGAAACGATACAAAGCATGAGTAAAGTAGTAGATACGCTTTATCAAAAAGCTAAAAAGCTTTCATAGGTTCAATATTAATTAATTTAACTAAAACAGACTGTAATTTACTTTTAAAATTTATAAGTGACTTCTTTTTGGTAGTAACTTAAATTTAATATGAATAATACCTTTTTGAAACTTTGTTGATCTTTTTTAATTAACAATAAGCTGTATATAATATTGAATACGATATTTAACATAAATGCGTTTCTTTGGATTGGGTTAAGTTAAACTAACAGTTGTGGATAAATAAAATAAATAAAAGTTGTTTGTATAATGTTAAATATACTTGTGTTATTAAAATTTTCTAATGAAAGATTTTAATCGATTTTGTCGCAACATTGTATCATAGTTCCAGTTTGAAAATACCGAGTCCTTATTTTAAGAAATAAAACAGACCTAAACCTCCATATTGTATTTTCTTACTTATAAATCTTGATGTTGAAAACAACAAAAAAAAAATAAATATAATTACAAAATCGAGAAAAGCACTTTTTATTCTTCACTACAAAAACGTACATGTCATTTAACGTTTATTTACGATTTAGTTTCTTCTGCCTTGGACTTTTTGTTGTTTTTTGCTTTTTTTCTTTGTTTAGATTTTTTCTTGGCAGCTGAAATGAAGTTATTCATAATTCATTCGGGTCAAAGAAAGTCGTTTATAAATAACCAACTCTATGACAACAGGTCTCGAAGTGACTCGCACCTATGCAAATAGCATCATTAAATTAATTTTTTTTACCTTTCTTCATCGTGTTTTTCTTAACAAATGTTACTAGTAATGGTTTAAACATTCCAGGCATCCGTTTAAAAGTACTATGCACAGGTAAGATGTAATGTACGTCGATAGGACACCACGGTATATGCATTGACGATGAAACGCTACAATGTTTATCGCCATATTCACTGTGTAAATCAAACAAAGTGTCTGTATCACTGTAACAATTAAAGAAAATTTAGTCTAAATACAAACTACAGCATTATTGTTACATTTTAACTTGGCAAGCCTTATGGCGGTATCACAAAAGCTATTCTTTTCTTGCCAATTAAAAGTAACTGATTTTGGCAATACTATCCTTTATGCTTTTTTAAATGTTGTAAAAAGAACAATAAGCATGGCTACCATTGTGGTCCATAGAAAAAGCAAACCTGTCGATGTGAAGAAGGTGTGTTTATGCAATTTTCTAAAATTCCCATGCAGGAGCGAAGCGTGAATTTTCTTTAAGGTGAGCCTTTGGGTTGTCAGTTATTTATTTGTAATAAAAATACAAATCTAATTTACCACAATTACGTTTTTCTTCTAATGTCAGTCGAAAATAATAATTTGTTTATTAATTAAATAATCTACAATGTATCCACTCAAATTTAGTTTTACTATGATACAAAGCCACAAGTGGACAGTACCATATTATCTCTAATCAACATGCCTAACGGATACTACAAGGAAATAAGAACTTAAAGGAAAATTATCACTTTTAAGGTATATATATTAACTGATAAAACTCAATGTCAACTGAATGAGATTAAAAAACTAAGGATATCCTAACAGACGGAGTTCGGAATGGGGAATCAAATCTTACAAAACGGTTTTTCAATGACATACCAAAAATTACTAAAAAAACTTTTAAAATTGAACCCAAATCTGAATATTCTTTATATTAATATTAGAAGTCTTTGAAATAAAATGGATCATAAATAGTATATTATAATACCTAACAAACATAAAGAACATAAAATAACTGTGCTAAGTTTATAGTTCCTATTTTGCATAACAGATTTCTACGAATAACAACTCTTGCTTAGAAAATCACCTGGGTTGAATTTATGGATTACCAACCAAAGAATAGTTCAATAGATAATAATATACTGTACGGCCGCTGTTAGTTGGCGAGCCCCCGGCGCATGCCGAATGTTTACTTATAGGCGAAGGCGATTTATGAGTGCCGCAATTAACAAATTTCTAAGTAGTATTTGGTTAATGACTGTTTGTGCTACCTTTCTAAATTTATCAAAAATTCCATTCACAAAATTATTCATTATCTTTTGTTAGTATTAATTACAGATTGGTATTTGTACCCCAGCGCACTGCGAATCGTTACGCCAATGGTGAAGAGAGCTGACGTCAAAGTTCGACAGCTACAGCGGCCTGACAGTAACAAGTAACTTGTTAACTTGTATTCTGAGTAAGCCTAGAGAAAGAAAGAGAGTTAATTGAAAAGAAAAAATTAATCTTACTGTTCAGCATCGATAGTTTCTTCCTTTAATATCTCCACAAATGGTCCAACTTTTGAAGTATGATGTAACAAATAGTTTCCAGATTCCAATTCATTTAAAACAGAAAAAACGGTATACAACACGCCTAGCCTCAGATGTGGTTTGTATTGATAATGAGTCATGGCTTCGTTATTTATTTTTTGCATACTAACGTTTTCTACTGATACCACCTCTGAAGTACTCGGTTGAAGACGAACTGTTAACAATTGTGTTAAAAGGAAATGTAAATTTTTAGGATAATTGTTTTTTAGATACCTCTATATAAATTAGAATATGGCCTGAAAAACAGATCTGTCCACTGCCTGATCAATTCGGTTTTTGTTGAGATAGCAGCTCCATGTTCCAGCTGAAATTCTAGCTTTGGTCTTATAATTACTGGCCTCTTAATATTGTAATCAAAAACCTTAAATATGTCATTAGATGTATTATAGAAAAGATATACGAGGTTATTCAACAAAGAAGGTGAATTCAATTATAACATAACACATGTTTTATTAATCATTAATCAAAAAAGCAATTTTTGCATATTGAGAGAGAGAGAGAGAACTTTGAAAGGATGAAGATCATCCCGGAAGAGCACTACACGCGGTGTTTCGAAAACTGGAAAAAACGTTTGCAAAAGTTTGTGTTGTCGGAGAGAAAAATAATTGATATTTTGTGTTTTACCGAAACATTCACGTTCTTTATTGAACATACCTTGTGTACATATTCATACCTCGCATGCATCCAGTTTACTTCGAACTAAAAATTTTAAGTTTTTACTTCGCACATTGGTTTTCATTAACACATTTTGATCATCAGCTAGTTTTATATTCCAAATACTGTATGTAGCATTGTGATGAATTAAGTTGTTATCTAAATTTATTCCTGAATTTGCTAAAAAGAAAAGTACATTAAATTAACTTACATTTACAAAATGTTGTTTGTTCTTGTAATTGGTCAAGGCCTAATTTTCCCTTTTTGTTATGTACAAAGACAATTTTTGGTGGTCAAATACAAGGACTTTAAACAGAAACACACTAAATTTCACACGGCCAAGCTACTTCTGTGAACTTATAATATCAAAATTTAATTAATGTATTATTACATGTATTTCCTTCACCATCTTCAGAAAAAGATGTCTCATTCACAATTTTTTCATCATTTATTTCTTCTTCTTCCCCTGTTTTATTAGTTTTCGAGTCACATCTAGTTCTTTTAGTGGATTCATAATAATTGGGATTCATTCTGGTGGTTTCAGAATTTGCATAGCTGAAAAATAGATAGTAATCTATTATAATAAAAGGTAGTAACAGGAACAAAACAAACTTACACAACTACAGGAATTTGGCACAAATTCGTTCTGATGAAACGTTTGTGACATTGTTCGTTGAAGTCAATATTAGTTGGATTCTGTTTTGGTAGAGGTTTATCAATATATACTATGTTCCTGGTTTTAACACTACCATCGTCTGGAAAATAAATTTTATTTATTGTACAGTGGTAGCCAACAAGCCAAAAAATTTAAAAAAAATACGCCGAAAATTGAGCATGGGAAACATGCTTTAGTACAAGAAACTTGCATGAAATACTGGTACAGACATTTCCTATGTGTATTTGTTGGTTGAGAATTTGTCGAGGGGGCCGAGCACACCGAGCCGCAGAACGGTTCACCCATTCTCGTTCAGGCCAAGCAGGCCACTGCTTAACTTTAAATATGTCAGTTTTACGTGCACTCCAACTCTGCCGTACTGCCGGTTTTCGATATATTTATGATATTCAAATAAACAAACAATAAAACTAGATTGTTTACCTTGAAGCGTATTGCATTTTTTTACCACAACAGGAATATCCCAAGCGTTAGTAAAATTACTATCATCCATTAGTCGTTTTAAAGTGCTAGCCGACACTACAACATCGACATCATGGTTATCTACTAAGGTTTGAATGTGAGCATCTTGACTAACTGGGAAAATAGCATAAATCAGATTAAATAAAAGACATGTAATTCAGATATACCTGGTAGTTTAGAATTATATATGTGTTTATCTTCTTGGGGAGGTAAACTACATACTTTAAATGCGTATTTCGATAATAAAGTTGGGCATGAAAATTTGGCTACCGTGCCCTAAAAACAAAAATTTGTCCGTCTAAAATAACTACAATACAAGCTTAATTTCTTACAAGCTGCAGAATATCTTTAACAACGGCTACATTTACAGGCGGGTCATAATCCTGGACAGCTAGTGGAATAATATTGAATGCTTTATAGAATCTTGCATAGCTTAATGAACGTTTGAGTTTTTTCTCCCACATACTGTACGCGTATGTGCGTAAGGAAGATTTTATAGCCGCTGCCCTTTGACATCTCTTTTGCCAATCTCCTTTTACATACTGCAAAAATCTGGTATTTTCTTCTTGTATCTTACTTTGCAACGTCTAGAACATAGGTAATCATAACATAATATTTACATTACTAAAAGAAAAAAACTATCCTACTTTATAGATTTGTATATCTTGTTGCTGAAGTGGCGTTAATCGATTTGGATCAAATCCGGTTTGGTAAAGACGCAAAATATTCAAGGAAATCGCTTGTTCCCTTTTTGTTAAAGTAGAATCCACTTCTTTATGAAAAAATACTTTCCCAGGGATAAATGTTTTCACCTTTGCTGGTAATACATTTTCGGTTGTGCTATCATCAGGCGATGCATGGTTTTGCTGACGTTCTAAAATCGTTTCCCACCTCGGTATAGCGGTTAATGTTTCACTTGGCGGTAGAATATTATTACGTGCTTCAATGATTTTGTAATATCCTTTTCTATAATTTTTATCCCTGCATAATAAAATTATTGTAAAAAATACACTTTCTTTGGTAACTAGCTTACCATTCGAAGTCAAGAGAAATATTCTCCATTGCCATTGTTAATGCCAATAAATGCCCATTTCAGTGGTTTTTATTTAATTCGATTTGAAATTATTTTCGTTTTAAGACGATCACTAAACGTATTGTATTGTAAGGTTAGATCAGTTTCAAAATATTAAAATGATTGTAAATCGCACTGAACATAGCATAGGAATAAAAATACTAGCATCTTATTGGTTAGCTGTCATGGCGGTCCAGTTTGAATTGTGATGCTTGAGTTTGTAAAGTGATTTGACTTAAAACTTATACTGCCTTTTAACTAACTAAAACTAAACAAGAGTATATAAGCCAAAAAACGTACATACATTTTCATGAAAACGTTCTTACGTAAAACAACTTATATCGAATATGTTCCGAAGGTGTACGAATCTGATTGTTTGGATAACGAATCCGCCCGAACCTTAAAAGAAGTTAACCAATAAGATGCCACGTATTTTTATTACTATACTATGTCAAGTGTGGTAGATTAACACGTGTTCGAACGTCAACTGTGTGGTTTGACTGGTTTAACCTTGAAGCACTGAAAACGTAAACGTAACGTCAAACACCTTTTTGTAAGACGATTTTTAAAATTCGCAGAACATGTGTGACCTTTGATCTGATGAAGTAATATTAAATAAAATAATGTAGCACAAAATAATCTTCAAGTCATTCAGTGCAAGTCATTTTAATGATAACATCATTCTCTCACCTACAGTATTATAAACTCAGTACACAATGATTAAACTTAGTGAAATGTTGCTACTGAGAAGGCAGTTTGCTAAAAGACCTCTTCTTCAAATGGCCAAATTTTCAAGTCAAGAACATAATATTTCAACCGAACATAAATGTGAAGAAATTAAAATATCAGGACCCTGGGGTGACATTGCAGGAAAATGGTGGGGGCCTCAAAATAAAAGACCTATCTTGGGCGTTCATGGTTGGCAGGTAATTTAATATCCTTATTATTTATTATCCTATTTAATTAGATTATTTGTAGGATAATTCAGGAACGTTTGACAAACTAGCGCCATATTTTCCACCAGATGTAGCATTTCTTGCCATTGATTTACCTGGCCATGGTTTATCAGCACGTATTCCTCAGGGTGTGTTTTACCACGGTGTTGACATTGTTATATTTATTAGAAAACTTGTCAATTACTTTAATTGGTCCAAAGTATCGTTGTTGGGACATTCGATGGGAGCAATGAGCAGTTTCGCGTATACCATGCTGTATCCAGAAAGTGTTGATTTCTTAATATGTTTGGACGGTTTACATCCAGCAAATATGGAAAAACATAGGAAACCCGAAGTTATGGCTAAAACTATAAGTGACTTTTTAAAATACGAATCGTTAAATAAGAGTGATAGTGAACCTCCAAGTTATACGTTTACAGAATTAGAACAGTTGTTACATAAGGGTTCGAGAAAATCGATTGATTTAGAAACTTGTAAATATATACTACGTAGAAATATTGCACCATCGACGAAAAACCCAGATCAGTTCTATTTTACACGCGATTCGAGGTTAAAAGTTGCATCGCTATTACAATGGACAGAGGAAGGTATTATTGAAGGTGCAGAAAGGATAACATGCCCTTTATTATTTAGTTTAGGTAAAAATAGTCCTTTCTTAGAATTGAAAGATACTTTTATGAAAGTATTAGATGTTATAAAGAAGCAGAATGACAATGTGGAATATCATGAAGTTGAAGGTACTCATCATTTACACTTGAATACTCCTGAAAATGTACAAGCTTTAGTTAATGCTTTTATTCAAAAATATGATGTGGGGGATCGTTCTAGCAGTGAAATGAAAAAAGAAATGAGATTATTATAGAAGCTTTTTCTACCAAGTTATTATTATATCTGATATTTAATTTATTAATAAAAGTTTAATACATGTTTTAAATTGCTATTTTTATTATTAGAAATCATATCCCTTCTCCTTTTATATTGTTTTAGAAAGTTTGGCAATGCTGCAATTCTTGTAAATTAACCTGTTTATTGTGTTGTGTGTTTAACCTAGAAACAATGAAAATAAATTAACCTGAAAGAGGAAGATTACTATTAATTACCAAAACAAATTTTATTATACCTAAAAAGTAAGATTGAGTTTTTTGTATATAATAATAAAGTTTATGGCTAAAATTAAAAACTAGTAACCTTAAAACTTATTTCAAGCGTTTTAAAATTACTTCCGAACTTTGGACTCCCAAAAATATTCAAATTTTGTCGATTAGGTAGCTATTTTTTAGTTTAGTAAACAATGTCATTAACAAAGTGTTACATTAGTATTCGTGCAACAAACAAATTACTCCAGTCAGTAAAACATACACGTAATTTATCATCTTCAAAGAAAACCTTTGAGGAAGTTAGAATACCCGTTCCGTGGGGTCACTTAGCGGGTAAATGGTGGGGACCGCAAGATAAAAGGCCTATTTTGGCCCTACACGGTTGGCAGGTAATGATTTTGTGTGATAGTAAAACTAATTATATTTGAAATATTTCCGTGGTTATAGGATAACTGTGGATCCTTTGATACTCTTATACCATATCTCCCTCAGCATTTAGGAATTCTTGCACTTGATTTTCCAGGTCATGGTTTATCGTCACAATTACCGCCTGGTATATTTTATCATGGAATAGACAGCGTAATCACTGTTAAACGACTAGTAGAATATTTTAACTGGCCGAAAGTATCTTTACTGGGACATTCGCTAGGAGCTATTACAAATTATACGTACACAATGTTATATCCAGACACGGTAGATTTCTTAATTTGTATAGATGGTTTAAAACCGCTTGTATTCGAAGATAAGAAAATGGAAAGAATGATTAAAACTATTGAAAGTTTTATAAAGTACGATATATTAAATCGTGCTAAAAGTGACCCACCATGTTATCCCTTTCCAGTTTTAGAAAAGATGCTACATGAAGGTACAAGGAAATCGATTGCTTTAGAAATGTGTAAATATATTTTGCGACGAAACATAGCACCTTCGACGAAAGAACCGGACAAATATTATTTTACAAGAGACGGAAGATTGAAAGTTTCATTATTGTTAGGTTTTGCTCAAAAAGATATTGTTGAAAGTGCACATAGATTAACCTGTCCCCTTTTTATGAGCAAAGCTAGCATGAGTCCATTTGTTGAGAAAAAAGAGCATGCGCTGGAAGTATTAGAAGTTATTAAAAAAGTAAATAAGAATTTCGAATATCACGACGTTGATGGTACTCATCATGTACATCTTAATAATCCTGAACGATTGGAAGGTTTAATTAATGCGTTTCTTAAAAAATATGATGTGGGAGATAGAACTGTTGGAGGCATTAAAGAAGACATTAAAATAAAGAAATGAAATGTAAATGTGAATTCAGAATTTAAGAAACAATGGTATTAAGTATTAGTAATATGTATTTTAAATATAACAAATGCAACTCATGACAATATTATTATTATTATTATTAATTGTCTAAACTACAAACTAAAAAAAAACTGCCTATTTTGTAACATTTACCTGTGTATGATATTAAAGCAACAGGAATTAAAAAAACATTTTTTGCCTTTTATTTTTGAGGTATTGGCATCTGAATTATTAGTCCTTTCAATCAACGCGATTTTAACCACAACTCTGGATGTTTCGTAAACAAAACTGTACACTGACTGACGAAATTTTATCAGTTATCAGTGTGGGATTAATTCAACCTGAATCACACAATGGGAAAGATTTTGACAAAAATTCCCCACTGTTTGAGATCAGTACTGGAGCGAGTGAAGCCATTTAATCTTTGGTTTTGGTTATAATCAAAGATTTTGTTTGTGGAGTGGTCGACTGCAAATAGTAACAAGACACATACACGATACGCTTAATACATGGTCACGAACTTTGTAGAAGGTAATGGAAAGCACTACAGTATAAGGGGAATATAACAAATTTCACAACGCCAAGACATCTAAAAATGTGGCTTTGATCCCACTCGCCAATGTCTTTAAAAGGATATGTCGCTGAACGAGAGAGAGAGAGAGAACTGAATTAAATAAAAACATCATAATTTATTGAAGCAGTGTCTGCTAAGATCTCTATTTTCCTGAAAAGTTTTGTTAGTTGTTCTTAGAGTGGCATACCCTTAACGTGGGCTCCGAACCACGGAAGTGCTTGGCACTCCAGAGAAGACTTACTGGGTAGAATACCTCCATTGCCTTCCGAAGGAAGGGGTCGGGTGTTTTCCATGTTGTGTAGCCCTGGGAATCGAACCTGGGTCATCTCAGTAGCCAGACGCACGCTGAACCAACTGAGCCTCGACTGCGACTAAGTTTTGTTAGTACGGCATAATAATAAAACTGCTACATATTTCAACATTTTAAATGCGCCCTTTTGGGCTCTCATCTAGTTAAACATGCCAATGTAGTCTTCGTTGATATCATCTTATTTCTCTTGTGGTACATACTCATGTGCTATGAAGCATGGTCTTTGAACATAAAGTCGCCTGTTGATTGCTTAAGTAAATGTTCAATGGTTGGACTAAACTGCAGACAACATATACCCACTTCATCTACAAAGTCGTTTCCAATTCTAGTGGCAAACCATACCATATAACCTTGCAGTTCATCCTCAATATAAGAATGTGCTGTCATTCTAATAAGTCTTTGAAAGAGGACAAGATAGCTACAAGCAATGGGTTTCTTCAAAAATATAATTTTTTTGTTTATAAAAAGAAAGATTGCAGGGTATTCCATTGTAAATTAAAGTAAATAACATAAGATAATAAAGGTATCAGCACTTACACTCAGTGGCGGATCAAGGTTTTTTTTCTAGAGAATCGAACAGCTGGTTTTGCCCCCCCCCCCCTCCCCGTCTGCTGATATTAATTTTGATAAAAAATTAACTATGATATAAAAACCTATGAAATTTGCACAAAAAATTAATTCTAAAATTTTGAACGGTATTTTCAAGTAAACGCTAAAACCTAAATCTTGAGATGATAGCAAATGAAAGTTTGGAATTCTATTATCTACCTACCGTACCCTTCCGGCGTTCCGGCTTAAGCTTTACGAGTACTTGGAAATTTGTCGGTAGCGGTAAGCGCCATAAATAAGACGTTTGTCAACAGACCTTATCCATCTCAGCTGTTTGGAATATTATTACCCACTTAAAATATTTACGCAAACTTAAAATCATCTATCTGGCCCACAGACTTATTATTTTTCCTGAAATTTGCGCCCTTCTGGATCTGGCGCTGAATCGGTCGCTTCACCGATTCACGCTTGATCCGCCACTGCTTACACTCTGCCAGGGACGGGAGGGTTAGGATTGTTAAGTCACCTTTATACCCGGTTGTCTTGCGCACTCTGTATACAGGGTGGTGTGTAAAGACTATGCTTTTGACAACCGCCTACCTTCCCTACTCCACCACTGTGTTTCGGTTCCCAATTATTTTCAGTGACTGCGTAGGCCACCCGCCGAGCATCCGACTCGAGTTTAATTCTTCTGAGACTATCGATTGTCTTAACCACTCTGGAGATCTGGCGATATAACATAAAATAAAAAATAATAATACTTGATGGTAGTTACTTCTCCCTCTCCCTCTCTCTCTCCGACATATAGGTTAGCATTGTATGACTTGTATTTTAAATAGCCACGATAACTTTGGATTTTGTATGTTTGTCCATATTTGTTGGATGTAAACCATCCAAACATATTAAGAAATTAAGAGTTTCAGGAAACAACATAATACATGCAAAATTTCTCCTTGCTTCCATCGAATGTCCCAATGATACTTTGGGCCAATTGAAATAATTGACAAATTTTCTAATAAATATAACAATGGTAAAATACACTGTGAAGAAAACATGATGGTAAACCATGGCCGGGTAAATCAATGGCAAGAAATGCTACATCTGGTGGAAATATGGCGCAAGTCCCTGAATTATCCTACAAACAATACTTAATTAAATAGGATAATAAATAACATGGCTATTACCTGCCAACTATGAACGCCCAAGATCTTTTATTTTGAGGTCTGCACCATTTTCCTGTTATGTTTGGTTGAAATATATTCTTCTTTTTTCTGTATTGTTAGCCCATTTTAACTTATGGTGTTGGGTTTTGTAGCAATTTCTGTAACAAGTCTAGCGTATTGGTGGCCAGTTTTCTCAATTCCTGCTCCGTTTTTCTTCTATTTCTTCCTAGTTTATAAATAAAGTTTTCCCTTTGGTCTTGGCTCCATCATTTGCTTTGCTAGTCTTCTTTCATCCATCCTATAGACATGTCTAAATCATTGCAACTGTTTTTTGTTCCATTAGTTTGACTAATGGTGTTACCTCTAGTCTCTTGTGTTTCTAATCCGATCCAGTCTAGTTTTTCCCGCCACTTTTCTATGAAGCTTGGATCCAGTGGCGTGTCTAGAACCTCACAAAAGGGGAAGCTGAAGAGTAAAATAAAGCCGGAGACAAAATTTTTTTGATGCAAAAAAACATTTTTTTTACAAACCATAATAAAATCTTACCTTACTTAAAATGAAGTGCCATACGTCTATTTTCTTTTGCAAACTCATCTATAACGTCATCATAAAAACTTTTTTCACGAGAATATTCTTGCACTAATTCCTTTTCAATTGATATTAATCCCAAAGCAGAAAGTCTTTCTTGTCCTGTATAATTCCTAATAACAAAACTGATTCGTTTCAGCACGGAAAAGGAGCATTCTGTAGATCCACTAGTGGCGGGGATAGTGAGTGTAATCTGCCGGGCTCACAGCTTACACAAGGCTATTTTTAGTTCGATTTTCAAACGAAATTATGCGTAAAAACGAAAGTTTTTTGCATTGATACTGTAACTTAGTGAGTTGGGGCTGTATAATATAATAAGTCAAATAAAATAAGTTAATTAAATAGGGATAGTAGAGGCTTTGACCTCACTCCGTTACTTGGTTGTTGCTTAGCTGTGCGAGAGGTATTGAATAAAAGTCAAATCATGTATTTAACATTGGTTCTTTTAGTTTTTACAACACAATCTAAATATTTCCAAGCCCTAGTTCAAAGTACATCGATATAAATTCTTACAAGTCCGCATGCAAAATGCACACACATAAATTATTCTAAGTTCTAATTATATTAAAAAGTTATACAAAATCCTACTAAGTCTCAATCACATTTAAAACGACTAAGTACATGAAATGAATTTAAACAAATTACACAAATATTCTAAGTCCATTGCGTTGAATGAGTTTAAATAATTTAACACAAATATTTTACAAGTCCAGAATAGTAATTTAAGTTAATATAAAACAATCTTACGTGTAGTCACATCTTGAAAGGTGTCGATTTACTGTCGGTGCTGCTTGGATGATGGCAGAATAAAGACCATGCTCTGATGCATTTCAGTTACGCTTTTATACAGTAAATCGAACCCCTCTTACAATATTTAGTACCTTATCTTACACGTGGGTATTGTTAAAACTGCATTAAAGCACGTAGCGAGTATTGGGTTTCATTACTACGTGATTTTCCTAGCATTCTTAAACGCTGTAACTCGATACGCCGCACGTGTGCCTCTATTCAGTTAACGACCTTAGTAACTGAGTGACGTCACATCAACACTCGTGTACAAGTTAATTTAACAACTTGAATGCAATTCAAGCTTTGGTTAATATTTTAATATTCGTCTTTGTTACAATACGATATTTGTATTGTTTATATATGTATTAATATGTATCTAATTTCACGTTCATATACTTTTTAATTCCACAGTAAAACAGTATTTATTTTATTACTACATAATATTCATGGTCACGCGCTTGTATCCTATTCAGTGAATTAAAACACCATACTGCGCGGTAAGCTATAACTCGGTAGCTTACAAAGCCGTTTCGGGTTACGTCGTGTTTTTCGTCGTTCGGCAGCAGACAGTTGAAATGAGGTTCGACGGTTCGAGCTTCGATTATGTAGTATTGAAAAATATTGAAAATAATTATAGGTACATATTCGGGTCAACAGGATAATATGTAATATTACATTCTTAAGGTATATTAATTTAATTACATATACGCTGTAGGCATTTAGTTTACGTAGGGGAAGCTGTGCTTCCCTAGCTTCCATGGTAAACACGCCACTGCTTGGGTCTTATTTTTGCTTCTTTCACTGGGTGTCCAGCTTTCTGCCTCATTAATGTAGATCTAAAAACTTGTTTATATATATTATGTTGTTTGATCCTCTACTCCACTTCCCCTTTCTCGATGACTGCTTCATTTAGTTGGTTATTTGCTTTTGTTAGTCTGTTGTGAATTTCCTTATCTATCTTTCCATCTTGGCCTTGGCTTATTATTGTACCCAGGTATTCATGTTCGTTTACTTTTTCTAGTATTTTTCCATTACAGTAAACCTCTTCTTGGTTTTCTCTTTGATCTTTTTAGTCAATATTTATTATCTTGCTTTTATTTTCATTTATTATCATACCTTGTTTGACGTATTATATTCCTGATTTGAAAATTTGGCGATTTGATAAATAACATTTCACGAAGTTTAAACTTTTTGTACTGAGTTTATAATACTGTAGTGTGCGCTGTAGTCGAATGCCGTAACTACTTGGCTAGGTACCTTGGCAGTATACTTCTCTATCCCCCTCTAATTCAGTAATTGTGTCACAGAGTGGAGGTAATAGAGAGAAAATATTTTGGTCGCACGAAAAACAAATAATTATTTACTAGTCTTCAGGCCTTCTGCACCACTGTGCTTGAGCATCAACATATCTATTTATTTTAAGGCCATTTGTATCGCTTTGGTTTAAAATTTAACCTTCGGATGGCCAAGCTATTTTTGGTTACACGGATGCTCCTCTATTTTAACTAATTGTTCATTGTAATCTGAAGTATTTGTTTTTAATAAGCACCAAAATCTATCAGATTTATTAAAAATAACAAGAAGTTTGAGTTACGTTAATGTTAAGTTAAACTCGTACATATACCGACTTAAAGCCACTTAAACTACAAATTTTCTTGGAATTGTATTATTTCTATGGTCACCCGCACTACCCGTAGGTTAAGCGGTAGCTACTTAGATTTTAATCAGAAATGATGTAAACCGTTCTTTGAGAATTATTTGTTGCATTTTAGGTCTATGTAAATATAAATGATGTTACAATTAAGAAACTCCTTCAGAAGAAATGCGCTAAATAAAGTATCTCGTTTAACAAAAAAAAGGAAGTATTCCTCAAGTTCAACTTGCACGTCATATGAAGAAATCAAAATACCAGTACCGTGGGGGCATATAGCAGGTAAATGGTGGGGTCCACAGAACAAAAGACCTATTCTGGGACTGCATGGTTGGCAGGTATATTTTAAACATCCCTACATACGTCATAATTTATTAATCGTTTTTAGGATAACTGCGGAACTTTCGATAGACTTGCTCCATATTTGTCCCCGCATATTGGTTTCCTTACAATAGATTTTCCAAGTCACGGTTTCTCAACACAATTACCAGCAGGAATGTTTCTGCATTCTATGGATTACGTTATAGCTGTAAGAAGAATTGTTCAGTATTTTAATTGGGACAAAGTATCACTGTTAGGTCATTCATGGGGAGGTATCACTAGTTATCTATACACTGTATTTTTTCCTGATAATGTAGACTTCTTGATTTGTTTGGATGCCATAAAGCCTTTCGTGTTTAAGACTAAGGAACTAAAATCAATGGACGACCGTATTGATACCTTTATAAAGTACGACTATTTAAACAATAACGAAAATGAACCTCCTTGCTATTACTTCCATGAATTAGAAACAAAATTACATGAAGCTTCGGATCGGTCAATATCATTGGAAAATTGTAAATATATATTAAAACGTCACACTAAAGTTTCAGAAAAAGAACCCGATAAATTTTATTTTAACGTAGATGCAAGATTGAAAGTATTATTTTTACAAAACTGGCCGCAGGATATTACAACTGAAAGTACAAATCGTTTGTTATGTCCTACGTTTATGAGTTATTCAAATGAACGATTCTCAATTTATAAAGATTATACAAAGGCAGAGGATATTATTGAAATTCTTAAAGAAAACAATAAGAATTTTGAAATTCATAATGTCGAAGGTACTCATCATGCACATTTAAATAATCCTGAACGGTTAGAAGGATTGCTTAAAAAATTTATTAAAAAGTATGATACGGAAAATAGATTTGTTTGATAAAATATACCAAGAAACTAAAAACCAATCAGAGCCATTTACTCTGCCAATCCTTAAAGCTTGATTTAGTAATTTCCTTGGTTACATGAAATCGTGACTGAACAGTTCATGTTGCTTGAAAACATGGACAATGTACAAAATTACTTAATGAAGTACAGCATGTCCTAGAGTAACTAGCCTATTATAAACTTGCAATTAAAATGAAAATCTGACATAGAACTGAAAATAAATAGGTATAATTGAAAACAAATTACAGTATAACAAAGGTTTTTTTATGAATTTAACTGGAACCTGTCCACCTTTCCCTTAATAACTTTTTTCAAAGGTTTTGGGAAGTTCGAACAGATGGCACGGCGTATCTCATCAGGTATTTCCGACCAAATTTTTGTATCATATATTTGGACAACAATGACAATCCCCATAGACTGGCAAATGGGGCAATAATAATACTGCTGTTTAAAAAGGAAGAGAATCTAAAATGTGAAAATATATAATAATAATGAATAAGCTTCAAATCAACGCCACACTTGATTTATTTTGTTTATTGTATTTAAAATTACATAAGGTCAAACTGATGGGACAGTTATTCTAGGACGTTGTACAACATTACTTTAAGAGTGACCCAGATTAAAGCTTTACTAGAACTTCTAGGTTTATTTTTGATCGTAGGTTATTCCTGCAAAGCATATCTTCTTATTTGAATTTATTTATATATTTATAATTTTTTAAAGCAATTTAAAATTTACAAATGTGAATGCCGTAGTTGGATGCTTGCTGTTTTGCACATAGATACTGTTGACAACACTGTTAAAGCATTCAGTATTAATGAAACCCTATTTCGTGGTCAGGTATTAGTACAGTATTAATTTCGAACAAAATGTAGAAAAAATAATAAACCTTGTGCAATTTTTACAGCAATGTTAGGGATTCCATCTGATATGTTTTACTTTAAAATATGTACCTACCTACTGTTTGTGATTAATTATTATGTAGTTGTTTCTTTAAATCGCAGAGAAAAAAATTTGTTCATAGTTTGCCAATTTTTTTCATTTAATTTATCTATTTTAAATACATCACATGATAATGGTTTGTAATAAGTACCTATATAACATGTATATATTTATGTTTAAATGGTTGTCTATGTTATAAATTAAACGGTATTAGCTGAATAAAAAAATGAAGAGTTATCTCAGTCTGAATTCTATATTATCATTTACTTTATGTACGTTGTTAGGAAGTTGACATTGATTTGATATTAAATTCAATTCTCATGTATAAGTAACCCTATTGTATCAGGTAAACAGAAACTATAACAATATTTTTTAATAATTTAATTTGATTGATCTGAAAACAAAATTGGATTGGTTAATATAGTCATTAACAGGACCAGGCTAGCTAATATCTAATATAACAGCATGAACAAGAAAATATTAGTATGCTATAAGTGTAACAGCAATTAATTTTTCTTAAAACACACTGTTGAATATAGAAAAACATTCAAACATCATGAGAAATGTTACTAAATTATTGGTGAGTGTCAAACATAAATACTATTTTTCCACTCAAACTTGTAAACCTGAAGAAGTAAGAATACCAGTTCCATGGGGTTATTTGGCTGGTAAATGGTGGGGTCGTCAAGATCAACGACCAATTTTAACAGTGCATGGTTGGCAGGTAATACTAGTTAGCATGTTTATTTTATGGAACATTTTTAAAAATGCAAATATTTGCAGGACAATTGTGGAAGTTTCAACACCCTCATACCATTTCTTAATCGGAGTTCAAGTTTTTTAGCGATTGACTTTCCCGGACATGGTTTATCATCACAGCTACCAACAGGAGCGTTTTATCATTGGGATGATTATGTTATTGTTATAAAACGTGTAGTCGATTATTTTAAATGGCATAAAGTATCACTTATGGGTCATTCTCTTGGGGCTATTACTAATTTCTTGTATACAATCATGTATCCCGACACAGTGGACTTTCTTATATGTTTCGATGCATTAAAACCTGTGATATTTGAACCAAAGAAAATTCCTAATATGGGAAAAGATATCGATGATTTTATAAAATATGATTATTTTAATAGCTCTAATAAAGAACCTCCTTGTTATTCCTTGGAAGAACTGAAAATGAAATTACATAATGCTTCAGCTAAATCTATCGCATTAAACATGTGTAAGCATATATTACAACGTGGAATAGTGCCTTCATCAAAAGAACCAAATAAATTTTATTATAAACGAGATGCTCGTTTAAAAATATTACCTCTGTTGGATTTCGATGAAAAGCAAATAGTAAATAGTGCGTCTAAATTAAAATGCCCCACAATTTTATGTTTAGCTAAACACGGAAATCGTGCCTTATATAGGAGCTTAGAAAAATCAAACGATTTGTATGAAGCTATTAAAAATCATAACAAAAACTTTGAAATTCATCATGTGGCAGGTTCTCATTATGTGCATCTGAATAATCCTGAGCGGTTAGAAGGTTTAGTTAATGCATTTATTAAGAAATTCGATGTAGAAGATAGATCGCAAGGTGGCATAAACGATGAAATTAAAATTAACACATGATTAATGTAAATTTTAGGTTTGCCGCTTAAAAACAAATTGTATCAGCGAGTTACTTCTCCTTATTTTCAAATGCACAAGGTGTAAGGAATTAAATTAGTTATTAAGGAATTGAAGCTATTTGTAATTGAAAAATAGAACTTTTATGCTGTGTTGAATAAATGAATAGGTAAATACTTAGTGTTATAATTTAGGTAAATCATTTTCAATTATTAGATATCTGCTTTTAAGAACATTTATGTCTCTTAATTTCAATATACAGGCTACTAATAAATGTTAATATTAACATCATTTGCAATAGCATAAAGATAGGTGCCGATTCCTTGGGGACACTGGGGCTTGTGCCCCATAATAAGATAGAAGGGAATTTAAACGAACAAAAAGTATGTGGACCTGCTTCAAAATCAAGTGCTACCAGCTGTGATGAATTTTTACCATCGTTTAGGTCATTGTTTGGCAGTAAACGGTGAAATTTTTGAACATCTGCTATAAATTTATTTCTATTACCTACTCATCTACCAGAAAGCTTTTTAAAATTGTTAAGTCTCGTTTTGTTGCTAATTTATTTTTGTTATGTACTTACTAAAAAGGTTGTAAAACTTGTTAGTTTTGTTAATAAATTTTTTTCCTGTCGTAATTCTTATTTTGTACTAAAATATTTGTTAAAAATGACAGTTTTGTTAAAATGGTTTTTTCGTTCGTTTATTAATTATTAGGAAATACAAATTAATAACAGCATATTGCATTTGAGATGAAACGCAATTTTACATTGCTGTCAAAAGTGTCAAACGAAACCATAGTAACATTACTTTCCTATTGTTGTTGATTGACATTGACAGATTGACATACATATTGCCCTTGAAATGAAATTCACTGTATTTGTTTTTCGATCACTTAGCCCAATGCATTTCGTGTGCTCTTTGTGTGCATGCTAGCTTCTGGGCGTTTTCCTTTATCAAGATTCACGACTCTGCTCCATAAGTCATTGTTGGGAGCACACATTGGTTGTATACTTTAGCTTTTAATGTATTTGTGGCTCAGTTTTCCAAATGAACTTCAGGCTAATTTTATTCTTCTTGTTGTTTCCTTGCTCATGTTATCTTTTCCTGTAGAAGTGATAGTTTCGTTTTTCTAGAATACCTTGGCCCACCCATTAGATTTCCTGGACTGCTGTTATATCCATTCTGTATTTGTCAATATATCCGTGAGTTATTGGAAAGCTTGAGTTCTATTATAGTGTTCATACATTCCAAGTACAAACTTTCAAATCGTGTCCTTTCTGTTTGCTATGTCGTTGATTTGTGATCAGTCCATTTATTCCGAGACACTTTGAGGTTTTGTAAATATATTTTTTTACAGAGGACGGTTTTTCTTGCTCCAGTTTCTTTTAGTCGTGTCTTACGACAAACAGAGGCTACTGTGGACCTATTTTCACCCCAGCCCATAGGGGTTCAATAAGGTGCGAACTAGGTTTATTGTCCCAACATGTCAGCGGGTGCTACCGCAGAATGAAACAAGATAAGAACAAGGTCAAATGCGTGAATGTGTTTATTAAAGAATCTAGTGTGACAGTCGGGCATTGGTTTCCATCTGATAAGCATGTAGAAAGCAAAAGTCACTGAATACGAAAACATTCGCATCACAGTCAACTCCTGTGGTAGCTATGATGGTGTGGCAGGCGATCACATAAGACGGGACATTGTCACCAGGATGCCCAGATGTATATTGAACAATAATGTCTCAGGAAAATTTTGCCGGCGTGGATTTCATCTCTCAATGACACGCCTATCCTGTACTGGCCTGACAAGGCATCCTGTCATTATACCCACGCTACAACAGCCTTTCTGAAAGCTAACAAGATTCGGTACCTACCTTGCGAAGATGGAAAATCCGACTGCTGTGTTGTTTTGGTTAGGTACTGGTCAACAGAGAAATGATCACTCGGTACGTGCTAATGGAGAATGTTATTACTCAATTCAAGCGCAGCTTGACGAGGATTTCCAAGCAGTTCGTAACAAAGCATGGAAAAACTCTATTCCGAAACTTTATCAAGAAATTGCGCTATGCCGGTGCCGGACATGAAGGTCCATATTCTGTTTGAAGAAATTCTAGTTGACACGTCCTGTAAATTGCATGAAGTAAATTTTATCCGACTTTGCCTCTTGTTCTTTTTTGATATCATCTAGGATAATAAACTTTGTTCGCACGTTATTTACATTACTAGTAGGTACCTATTTATTATGTCATGCAACAGATTGTAATATTAAAAAAAAACGTATACAACATGGATATATTTATGTTTAATTGGTTGTCTATATTATAAATTAAATGGTACTAGCTGATTAAAAAATGAAGAATTATCTCAAGCTGAAATCTTATTATTGTTTATTTTATGTATGTTGTAAGTTGACATTGAGTTGATATTAAATTCAGTTCTCATGTAGAAGGAACTCTAACCTTTATCAGGTAAATTAAGAATAGTTAGCTTAGCTGTAACAATATTACCTAATAATTTAATTTGATAGATCTGAAAACAAAATCGGATTGGTTCACACTAATACGACCAGGCTAGCTAGTATAGTAATATAACAGTATGAACAACACATATTGAAGTAAAGCAAGGAAAATATTACTAAGCTATGTGTAACACCAATTAATTAAATTGTAAACCTGTTGGTTTTCGTAAAACATAATGTTTAGTGTACAAAAATCTACAAATATCTTTAAAAATGTTAACAAATCGTTGCCGAGTATCAAGCATTTTTCCACTAAAAATTGTAAACCTGAAGAAGTAAGAATACCAGTTCCATGGGGTCATTTGGCTGGTAAATGGTGGGGTCGTCAAGATCAAAGGCCCATTTTAACAGTACATGGTTGGCAGGTAATACTATTTTGCATGTTTATTTATACTTTTATAGAAAAAAAAATTACTATTTTGGATGGAGGTTTCAGTGGATCAATATAAACACTCACAAATAGAAAACTTGTTATTTATTATATGTAACTGATTGATATGTTAAAATGAATAAAATGTGCTGGTTGCACGTTACATGTCTCAACTCACTTGCACACGTGATGTACTCTTTCAATCTTACAACTTACAACTTAAACATAAAGTATGAAAAAGTAACTAAGGAGCTGAATCGGTAAAGACGGTTGTTGTACAAAACCGCGTTAAATTATTTATATAAGAAATTCAGTTGCTTTCATTTTCTATAATTACAGGATAATTGTGGAAGTTTCGACACCCTTATACCACTTCTTAATCGGAGTTCAAGTTTTTTAGTGATTGACTTTCCCGGACATGGTTTATCATCACAGCTACCAACAGGAGCGTTTTATCATTGGGCTGATTATGTTATTGTTATAAAACGTATAGTCAACTATTTTGAATGGCATAAAGTATCACTTATGGGTCATTCTCTCGGGGGATTTACTAGTTTCTTGTATACAATAATGTATCCGGACACAGTGGACTTTCTTATATGTTTCGATGCATTAAAACCCGCGATATTTGACCCAAAGAAAATTCCTAATATGGGAAAAGATATCGATGATTTTATAAAATACGATTATATTAATAGCTCTAATAAAGAACCTCCTTGCTATTCCTCGGAAGAACTAGAAATGAAATTACATAGTGGCTCGGCTAAATCTATTTCATTAAATGTGTGTAAGCATATATTACAACGTGGAATGGTGCCATCATCAAAAGAACCAAATAAATTTTATTATAAACGAGATGCTCGTTTAAAAATATTATCTCTGTTGGATTATGATGAAAAGCAAATAGTAAATAGTGCTTCTAAATTAGAATGCCCCACAATTTTATGTTTGGCTAAATATGGAACTCATATGTTATCTAGGACCTTAGAAGGATCAAATGATTTGTATGAATCTATTAACAAGTATAACAAAAACTTTGAAATTCATCATGTGGAAGGTTCTCATCATATGCATCTGAATAATCCTGAGCGGTTGGAAGGTTTAGTTAATGCATTTATTAAGAAATTCGATGTAGAAGATAGATCGGTAGGTGGCATAAAGGAAGAAATTAAAATTGAGACATGTAGTTGATTAATGTAAATTTTAGGCTTGCTGCTTAAATAGCTATTTGTATTACTAGGGAGGAAAGTGTAAGATTGCCTCCCGCAGATGGTTTTTATGCACGAGCGAGCGAGGGCAGAAATATAATCTAAGGGAGGCGATAACACTTTCCTCCAGAGTAATACATATGATTTTTTGGCCACCTTCACTAAATTAACCTGACATTATTAATGTTGACAACTAAAAATATGACATTTTACTACAAAACTCGGTTTCATTAAAAAAAACTCGTAGATAGCTTGAGTATATGTTTCCATGGTGACTGTACCATTAATATTAATCGTAAAACATGTTTACTCATTTTGCCATCCGTTTCTAATGGCAACTGCCGGGTGACAAACGTCCAGTGTTGCCAACTGTTCGAAAAAAAATCCGCTAGACAGCATGTAAAAATCCCCTAATTTTAAAACTAAATAAGCTAGATTATTTTTAAAGGAACATTTTATTAGAGAAAGTTACACCTTTTAAAAATAACAATAAATTATACTGAACAAAATATCTTATTCCTCAAAGAATATAAAAAAGCTGTTTCATATTTGAAACAAAGATAAATTATACCGTGAGATCGAAAAAAAAGGAAATTGGGGCAGGCCATGACTAGCGCCTCACAATTGGTAAGACTGATTTCAACACATGACAGCAGGTTAGAAGTTACCTAACCTCTTCTTGACAAGTAAAATGTCAGGTTGTCAAACATACGATAAAATGATTCAAAACAAGAAATTTTAAATAAAGTAAAGCACAAATGGTCAATTTGGTCGTCAAAATGATAAACTTCAGCAATTTTGTGTGTATAATAAGTGAAAATACTCCAAAAACAAATAACAAATTAAGCTAGATATTTAGTTAACAAAAGAGAAAAATAATCCAAAAAATCTCCCATCCGCTAACAGGCCAAATTTACCTCCAAATTGACTTTTGAATAAGCTAGATCTAGCGGAAAATCCGCTAAATTGGCAACACTGCAAACGTCTACTTTCGATGTCAAAACTTCATTTGACAAGGTATGGAAAATGTCACTTTCGAACAGAGGTGGCTAAAAAACAAATTGTATCGGTTATTTCTCCTTATTTTCAAATGTACAAGGTGTAAGGAATTAAATTAGCTATTAAGGAATTGAAGCTATTTATAACTGAAAAATATTTATAATGTTTATGCTTTATTGAATAAATGAATAAACAGTGTTATAACATAAATCATTTTCAATTATTAGATATCTGCTTTTAAAAGAACGAAAACATTACAACCAAATTTAACAGATTAAATGTCAATATTAACATCATTTGCAATTGTATAAACATAGGTGCCGATTCCATGTAGGAACCGAAGCTTGTGGCCATGCCGCCTACAAAGCCTGAATTTTTAAGCAAAAATGCAGACTAACTATGGACGACTGTGACTGCAAAGTACGTACCATTATTAAACAATTAAACGTCAGTTAAGGTTCATTTGATCTAACGGACAAAAATCACTAATAAATTTAACGGCACAAACTTTCAAATGTGGAAATTTCAAATGCGGGCGTACGATATAAACGATGTCGTAACAGGTACAAGTACAAGAGTCCTACCGGAAGACAAAGAAAGCGCTCTCGGTAAAAAGTGGATAAAAGATGATGCAAAAGCGATGTACGTAATTTCGTCAGCGATGGAATATTCTCAATTAGAATATTTACTGACATGCACTTCCGCAAGCGAAATGTGGACAAAACTAACCTCAATCCAGAACAAACTTCTGCATCGAATAAATTGCTACTTGTGCTATAAACCAAGATGAATTATCCAAAGAACTGTGAAACTATTGGAAATGTAGCAATGATGGAGACCATGACGTCATCGATTTACCAGCAACAATGTTCTGAACTTAATAGAAAGTTAAATATTTTTATTACTGGGGTGATTCGTAAGTTCCTAATAATCAAAATTTTTCTAATTTTGGAAATTTAAACTCTGTGAAAGAATTTAACAAAATCTTACTAGTTGGTCTTTAACATTTGGATTTCATGCATTAAAAAGGATTAACTAAAGTTTATGAATATTACAGTTCATGATTGTATATACCGTAACAGTTACAGCATTGATATAAACCTGCAAATACGAACAAATTTATAATGAGCTGAGGACCAAGCCTTGTGTCAACAGCAAGAGGATATTTGAAGAACGAGGATGATGTGACATTGAAGCAGATGAAAAAAGGAGAATATCGATCACCGTGTATGGCCCTGGACCAACGAAAGACTGTTGATTGAGAACATTTCAACATACGTATAAGGTAAGAACACATTTTTATTCATTAGTTTATATAGTTTTATTAGAAGTGGTGTGAATTAACGAGAAGTAACTATCCTAACCAAAACCTTGTAAGTTGCCTACTTCTTCATCTTACTCCTGTAGTTCCTGAAGAAGCAAATGGCATCAGAGCGGGCATTTCAAAAGGAAAGTGGATGGCAGAGTTGCTAGTCCTGCCCACCATGGGTTGAGTTCGTTTCTATTGCTCTCTTCTGAACTAATTCCTTCCATTTTTTTTATGTCCTGTGCTATGTATTTGGCTTCGGTCCATGATAGATTTTGTAATTGTAGGTCTTTCAGCACGTTTCTCCTTCCAGGTATCTTTCGGTCTACCTATTCTTCGCTTTCCTTGTGCGTTAAATTCTAATGTTTGTTTTGCAATCTTGTTATATGGATCTCTAAGGGTATGTTCTATCCTGCCCATTATTTTCTTCTAATTTTCGATCTCTTCCTCATTTGAAATTTCCCACAAATGTCGATTTGATGTTTATTCGAGCAAAGTTATTCGGTGCATGTAGGTATCTAAGACATTTATTAACAAGGGTTTGAAGTTTTTTAATATTTTGTTTGTTTCTAACTCGCCCATAAAGTAGCAAACGGAGTTTTGTTTTTATCAGAATGTTTTTTGATCTCTAGGTTTTGTTTAGCATATCAAATGCTGTTTGTGCTAAGCCTATTCTTCTGGTTATATTTTTTGTGCGCCGCCGTTTGTATGTATCGAACTACCTAAATAGTCAACTTTCTTTATTTCTAAGTTCCTGGCTGTTATCGTTGGTTCTTCTTTATTTGCATTTGAGAGAATTCTTGTCTTGTTCCCATTTATTGTTAAATCAACCTTTTCTGCTTCTAGGTTTTAACTTGTTTAACTTTCCTTACATTAGCTTTTTATTCGGTGTGAGCAAGCAGATATCATTTACAAACTCTCCAAGTCATCCAGTTTGCTGAAAATGCCCCAATTTATTTCTGATTTGTTGTCCTCTGAATTTCTCTTGCCCCTTTTATTTATTTAATGTAGGTTATGCCAGTTCAGCACTTATGCTATTTCACGACAGAACTCAATGATACTTTGACGTCTAAATCGCCAATGGGTCTCCTAGACCTTGTCTTTTATCACTACTCACTATAACTATTTAAAAGATCAGTATGATGGTTTCTTTTAAGTTTGGTATGTAATGATTTGTCGCCAATATTGTAAAACACTGCGCCACTATGCTGATGTACCTATGTTACGATAAAATTTCTAGTTAATTTTCTTTATAACGTATACAACTATGGGAACGCGAGTTTCTCCACGACTTGTCGATAATAATAAAGAAAGGTATTGGGACAGAATGCAACTTTGACGGACTCCCAATTTTATATTGATTTCCTCCGATAATTTCATTGAACGTTCGACTCTTGCTGAGAAGTTGTCATACATTAGTTTGAGTGTTCTTATGTATTTGTCAGGTAGACCATAGTACTTCTGTATTTTCCACATTTCTTGAAACTGAGCCTTGTTACAGTTAACACATATGTCTTGTCCCTTTCCTATTATTTGTTCTATTATTATTCTTGGTGTACAGACTGCAGATTTATGCACGAACGCTTTTCCATAAATCCCTTAGCTTGATGCCTATGGCAGATTTCATTCTCTTCAAAATTAATGTGGTCATATTTTTACTTGCTGTTGATGGAAGCATTATGGGTCTAAAGTTTTCGCATCAAGTTAGGTCGCCCTTCTTTGGTATCTTTACTATTATTCGCTGTGTCTAATCGTCTGGGATCAATTCTGCGTGTTAAGCCCTGTTTACTAGTATGTATGTACAATATTTCTATTGCGCTCTCCTTGCCTACTTTTAGCAATTCGATTGCGATTTCGTCTGCCTGGTGTTTTTTAATTTTTTATTTGTTTAGGTGTTTCTTCTATTTCCCCTTTTGTGAGCTTTTTTCACTTATATCAAGTTGTGGCGTTGTCATATTGTTATTTATTTCTTCCTTGATTTCTTTTACTTTGTAGATCCATGTAAAATATTTTGTTAATATTTCCATTACTCTCTGTCTATTTTATATACTTCGTAATTTTCCCCTTTAAGTCTTGATATGGATTTGTTTGTTTAGTTATCTTATATAGGATTTTCATATCTTTGTTGTGGGCAGCTTTTTCTGCTTCTCCATTAAATTTTCCATGTATGTTCGTTTGTCTTTAAGGCACCTCTTATTTTTGTTCTAATAATTTTACTGTAATTCTTTCATCATTTTTGTACCTCGTGTTTAATAATTTTATTTTTGCCTTCCTTCGATTGTGTTTATTATAACAGGAGCTTTATAGTTTTATATCCAATGGTCTCTCGGGCTGTCTTGTTAATTGAGGTTTTATACACTTGCCATACATTCTCTACGGGAAGATTTCTAATTCGAATACTCCTATATGTATAGAATATATATTTTTTTGTCTTCTTCGATATTGTTTAGTTTTGCGAGGTTATATATTTTAGTAAAACACTGTGTTAAATTTACATACATCTCTGACAATTTATTTCTCATCATGTAATTTCATAACATAACGAATAATATCAATACGTGTAATTCTCAATATTTTTCAAAGCCGTAATTTTATAAAATAGAATTCTTATTTTCCTCATTTTTGCCTCGTTAAATTGTTAAAATGAAATTATAATTTTTTGAAATTTGAAGTAGGTATCTAAATTAAGTAAGTTTTTCTAAACACCCATTTACTTTTAATTATGTTTCCATATTTTCAAATGCAATTCTTTCACGATTTTCTTTTTAAATTACTTAACCTAACCTATTTGGCGTTAACTAATTTATCAACTTGCTTTTAGAAAATTCAAACTGACAAATACTCTTTCAAGTAGTTGCAATTTTTTATATATTTCTCATTAATATCAGTTGGTGTTGATACGATTTTAAGTTATTTTAATCTGCATAATCGTTTCTCGTTCTCGCTGTACTCTTCGTATGGCCTCATTTCGTTTTAAAATTTAAGTTCTAATGTCAATTCAGGTTTCTCCCCCATATTAAGTAATCTCATCATTTACCTCCCGATCCTTTACCATTTGTCCTCTTGTTCGAGAACTAGAAACTGGTCGGGTTGTGCATCTATGTTTGGGGTAAAGTTGGCTCACCTCGGTTGTCCGTTAGGTGGTGTTACCGCGGTTAGCACCCGGCGAAGTATGCCTCTCCGCATTTGATATATTTATTACATCTAGTTGGGTATTTTTATATCCAACCGCGGGTGTAGGCTGCTTACGCGTTCCAACAATGGTCCTTTTGGGATTGGTGAGTTGGACGGGGCAGAACGTTTGGTACCAAAGGCACTCTTGACTTGAGAAAGTCGCCGCTGTTGGACCGGATTTGATTGGGGTAAGCCGCTGCCTCACCCATCTATGTACGATCGGATAGTTTATTAACAGTATATAATGGGAGCAAAGGCCTTAATTGGTCAATATCTCGTTAGCCCCTTTTAATTATGCACCCCTATCCCTTCTATGTTCTTTCTTTTTCGCCCGAGAACTATAGGGACAGGTTTAGGATATGCATCTATGGTCGGCGCAAATTCTGGAAATCGGGGTACAGTAACCGTCCTTTCATGGGGTTGACGACTCTCATACTCCACGTTATTACAACGCACATCTTTGCTACCTGAAATTTTGTTTCTGTTTATTAGTAGTGTATAGCCGGAGCAAAAGCCCTAGTTGGTCAGTATCTCGTTCGTTTCTGCTAATTAGGCAAGGGATTAACTTGAGTTGGGGAGAATCGCTTTTGCTTTTGTCTAGTCACTTTCTTAATCTGGTTAAGCCAGATTAGAGGCCATTCGAGGAAAGGGTGGATTATAGGAACGAATTACTAAGTGTAGTTCCGTGTTTAATAGGGAAACTTGGAATAAAGTTTATTTTAGGTGTCACATTTTTTTGTTTAAAGTGGTTGTGCAAGTGAAAAAAAAATAGTAGCTCAGTTTTCGTTTTTTAAAGGCAAAATTGTTGGATCTTTGAATACGTTTTGATATAAAGTGTTTAGGAAAACGGCATAAATTATAGATTAGCGAGTGTCTGAGAATCAATTTTTGTAAAACATTGGTTTTTCAAAATTACGTTTTCTAAGGAGAAAGTGATATACTTATAATATTAAAACAAGACAAAATTATGTTTCTTATGCTTCCTAACTGTTTAGATATTAAAACCTAATTAGCTAAAAACATATTCAACAAATATTCTAATTCATATAGCAGAATTACCGAATTAATTAATTTCTGTGAAATTTTAAAGGGAACATATTTAAAAGCAAGGTATTTATTGCTAATATTAATTTATTTTAGAGAATTGGATATTTTTTCTAAGAAAATTTTCTACAATTTGCTTTTCGGAAACTTTCTGCAGCACATAATTAGTACTACTATTTGTAATGTTTTTAGAGTGGTCTCTTAATAATGGTTTTGAAATAATATATTTATAGAAACGTCTAAATTTTATTGAAAATGAAAGTTACGATTATGTTCAAATTTCTATCGTCGAAAGGCGGGTGTCTTCAGTCTTCAGAGACGTCGCTGGATGATGTAAGTCAAAGGTGAGTGGTGAATACATGACGTGATCGAACTGCATTTAAATAGATAGCTGCATAGTTAAGACGAATTTTTAGTCTAAGAGCTTACATTATCGCAATAGTTTTAAGTTTGAATAAAAGGAAAATAAACATTTCTACTTTGAAAACGTTTTTGGTTAGAGCGGTACTAACGTTACTTTTTATTTTCATAGAAATTTGTCCAATTGTTTAAGTATGTTTATTACTTGTTTATGTTTAAATGTTTTATAAACAGAAATTTAATATAAAAATTAGTGAAGGTCCTGGTTAACCCAGGGATGGCGGGGGGCACAAGCAACAAAAGGAGCGGCAGTACCTACTTATTTGTAATCATCAGATCTGCAGTTGCATCTTGCATCGTAACAAATCAAGACATTAAATGTACTCAGTTTTTTCTTATATATGCAGCTTATAATATCAGATCCTAAATCTTCAGTGACTCAGAAATTTGTTTACGTTTGCTGTTTAGTATTTGTAGTTTGCTTAAGAAATTGTAACATAAAGGTATATTTTGCAACGAGTATATACTACGAGGGTGTTTTTAAGTTATCTACCTAGCAACGAAGGAAAACTCGCGAGCTTCAAAAAATTAAATTTTCTACATAACTACCGTCCACGCTAAGACACTTAGTCCAGTGTTTCCTGCGTTGTTTCACTCCATCTAAAAAAATTTTGTTTGCACCTCAAAAAATTATGCAATAGCAAGTTTCAACTCATCATCCGAGTAAAATTTTCGGCCCTTGAGTTCTTTCTTCAGATTTTTAAACAAAAGGAAGTCGCAGTGCTATAGGGCGGATGTGGTAACTCAGTGAATCCACAGCTTTCGATAATGGCTTGGACTGTGCAAGCCTTGTGGACTCTGCAGTTGTGTAACAGCAAAGTTATGGTTTTCCATGAATTCGGACGGTTTTCTTCTAATGGCCTGCTTCAGGTTATGGATCGTCCTTCCGTAAACCTCTCCATTAATTGTGGACCGTTTTTTCATATATTTAATAAGCAAAATTCCCTCGCACAGAGAAACCGTGGCCATTAACTTTCCTTTCGCCTTTTTTGGAGGTGCAGAGCCTTTATGCACCCATAGCATCGACTGCAGTTTCGTGGGAGGATCCCGATAGAACACCCAAGTAACCCAAAACTTTCATTTTTCTCTAAAGCGCCAAAATGTTCTTGAGAAATTTCTTGCCTTGCCAGTTTCTGCTCTGGGGTAAGGAGTTTGGTGATCCATTGTGCAGAAACTTTTTTCATCCCTAAATTTTCGTACAGAATCTTAAAAACTGTAGTTTGAGATACAACATCTTCCTTATAGCAAGCATTGAGATCTTCATTCGTCGATCTGACATCTTCAACAACCCTGATTCTTTCCTCAGTTTTTGAATCAGTTGGTGTTCCTGATCTGGGGTCATCCTGAATTGAGTCTCCACCTCATCGAAACCGTTTACACCAAAATTTTACTTGAAAATAAGATGAGCTGTCATTGCCGTACACCTGAGACATTGAATAACTTTTGGTCTATTTCCCAGAATATTATACGATCAAAAAGTCCTTGGATAGCGGTTGCTGTGGATGTTATATTTTATGGGTCCCAATCATTTTATATTCTTTTTGAAACATTTTTAATTAAAATTTACTCACTTTTAAACGATGCCAAGTAAAGGTTAATGGCATAAAAATAATAAAAGTATGTTTGATCGTACTGTACTTAGAACAGCGACATTAATTTGACAATCAAGCAATTTTTTTATTTGATGTTATTTTTATGGCTAGGTAGATAACCTAAAAAAATACCCCCGTAACTCAAATGTAAGGAAAATAAAACAGGATGAAATAGGTATATCAATTACGGAAGATAAAATAGACTGCTATTTTGTTATTAAAAGATCTCAGAACTAAGTAATTGTTTTTTAAATTATCTATTCCCTTACATAAAAATAATCGAAATTTAAATCTAATTGAATCGATTTAAGACAGTTTCAATATGACGTAATTTCTTAAGCTGAAGCTCTTTCGGAAGCTATAACTCGAGAAATTCGAGCAATTCCACGCGCTATGCTTGAAAGGTGTGTATGGACAATTTTTCCACCCGCCTGCAACAGTGCCTGGACAAGAACGGTCGCCACTTGGATGGAGTCATTTTTCACACCTGAATTACATTATTTTTGTTTGTGCTTTATATTTCTTCAATGGCATTGTATATGTAATCTTTGAAAAAAATATAAATTGAAATATGTTCAAAAACATCTGTGTTAGAGTGTTTTGAAAAACGTAACACCTCCCTGCCGGACCCTGTATATATATTCATTACAATCATTACTGTATGTAATAACTATTCCAAATGTTTTTGGATGTAGCTTAGTCATGGAAGAACGTTGGAATGGAGTTGAATGTTTTGTAAATTGGTTTTTCTACTCCTACTATTGAAAGTTGATCTTTCCACATGATTTTTAATGCTGAAAGCAATTGGCTACTTTCCATTTCTTTCAATTTTCGTTATATTCATGTTTCTACGCAGAAACATACGCCACTAACGGCCTAAACATATTAAAAACATGTTTATTGAGAGTTTTTTGGCAAAAATCGCTTTAGAAAATTCCTTAAAATTGGCTATTTCAAACCCGCTTCCGAAACTGTCGTGACGTCACCGGCCATATAAATGACGTCTACTACCTTGTTTTAACGTGGTTTCAACGTAATAGAGATCGTCCCCGTGTCTTATTTCGGTGTTTGCGAATTTTTTGAGTAAAAAATGGCATCAGTTGGTTTTGTGAAAGCCTCATCCAACAATTTACCATCTGTAGATATGTTTATGGTGATGGAATTCATCAAAAATGATGAGCGGTTCAAAAGCTGGCACAAAACACCACTTATTTTGCTTACTCTCCATTTGTGTTGAATGTAAATAAAAACGACTGAATTACTTTACAAAAAGGCGAACAAATACCACAGGAAACACGAAATAAACCATACGAACTGTGGGACAGCTGTGTAAAGATATGGCCGGTGACGTCATGTCCAACGTTGATCGCGCTGTCAAGCGTTTACGCGGGAAGTTTTTAGTTTTGAACTTAAATAATTTTTTTCTTCAAAAACTCAAGCTGTATTGTTTTTTTAATTAGGTTTTGGTGATATGCTACTAATAATCTAACGTTTGAAACACAATTTGAAAAATGAGAAAACACCCAATTGTTTGTCGAAACTGTGCGACAAAATCCAAAAGTGTGTTGCAAAGTACTTTGCAACACACTTTCAAAATGGCGCCGGTTAACTGTATGGTTTGTTTATATTTGTGATATGTTTATTTTCATAGCAACGGACTTATTTCCATAGTGACCATAGTTTCCATGAGCATACTTAATATTCCACAAAAAATTATAAAATTTGCTTTAAAATATTAAATAGTGAATTAAATGTCTTTCTTCTGTAGGAGTAGAAAAAATAGTGTGTAATAACACTTGTTGAAAGTGTTTTGCAAAACTCAAATGAATGCAGCCTTCGACTTCGTCTCAGGCTGCAACCTTCATTTTCGTTCTGCAAAACTGTACTTTCAACACTTGTTATACAAATTACTATTTTTAAATGTGATTGTCAATGTCATGTAATAACACAAAATTATGACCTACTCGTATCTAAAAACATTGGAGATAGTTTATGCATAATAAAGGGTGTCTCAGCAAGAACTTGAATTTTAAATAAATTAAAAAACACATCAATTTAATGGTTTTTTTAGATTTTATTATTGATATCTTCAGAGTTATTAATGACATTATACATGAAATAAAATGTCGGTTAAATGGCCACCGTTATAGTCTGGTGGCACTGGTGGCAGGTATGTACTCTTTTGACGAAATTTCGCAGTACGTTTTGGAGTACGGGCCGCTGGATTTCACGAATTTGGCGTTCAATTTCTTCTTTGATTTCTTGAATTGTCTCAGGGTGGTTCGCATAGACCTTACTTTTAATAAAACCCCAGAGGAAATAATTCAAACAGGTTAAATCGCAACTTCTTGGCGGCCAGTTGTTCCAAGATCCAGTTGGTAAAGTTTCTGCGCTGTCTATGGTCGGTAGGCTGCAGCTGTTGAGTCAACTGGATCTTGTAAGCATGAAGCTGCAAATCTTTTGTCAAAATTCGTTGAAGAGTGCTGCGGTGGAGGTTCAATTCTTGGGCACGACGCCAGATAGAGGTGTTTGGTTGTTCTGCGACGCTGACACTCACAGCTGCGATGTTTTTAGCCGATCTTTTGGGGCGATGACGGGTAAGGTCTCTTTCATCTTTCAATGAAAACGTCCGCTCAAATTTCTTGATCAAATTTTCAATAGCAGGCCCCGATGGTCGATTATGCACGAATAAATGATCACGTAACTTGCGGATCGTCACTGTAAAATTTTCTCCATGTTTGTAATGGGTTTTCACTATTAACAAACGTTCTTCCAAAGTGTAACGCATCATTTTCGTAAATGTCAATGTATTAATTAAAAAACTACCAAATATGGCTGACTCAACAATTGACAGACGAAAATGGCGCGCGATTCAAAATTCAAGTTCTTACTGAGACACCCTTTAGTTATTTATGTATCAAGGGCGTAAGGAACGCGATTTTAGCACGCAGCGTGAATATTATAACCCGAGGCTTTAGCCGAGGGTTATAACATGCCAAGGGCTAAAGTCGCTTATTAGGCATGTGTTACATACAATATGTTTTGCACGGACGGAGATTTTATTTAAATGTTTTGATTTATAATAATTTTTTTCTAATAGCACTTTTAGAAATGTCAAATTGACGCATTCGCGGCAAGAGTGATTTTATAAAAATTGTTTTGTAACTAAGGTAATCTACTTATTTTTGTGATATTTTACATTAATTTGTCGCGGGCGTAAAGTGCACCCGAGGTTTGCAATTATTAACTTTACGCCCTTCTTCGTGGGCGAAAAGTACTCACTTTACGCCCGGGAGTGAAAAAAATATATTCATATTGCCCTGAAAGAAAATAATTTATAAATGATTGTATTATTTTGTATTTTATTAAAATATGTTGCTGAGTAATATACGTATTTAGTGTCGGTAGAATATTTTATTGTGTTTAAATGTCCCAGAAAAGCATCCTAAACTTTCAGGAAAAGTGTATTTTGCTTAAAATTATATGCTACTCTTTGTTGCGGTAAATATCCAAAAATGAAAATAATTATCTACTTAACACGTTGACTGCCGCCATAAGAGAAAAGTTGCATTCCCCGTGTGCCGGGATAGAAATAAATAAATAATGAACTTCTATATTCAAACTTGGAATACTCCCTAACAGATATCGCTAGCGGGTTCAATTATGCAGCAAATTGAACACTATTTTATTCCCTACAGGCCATATATACTTTTGCAACCATTAGTACATGGAAGTAGTAAATAGCATGCAATTAGAGCAAGTAATTAGTAATAATTTATTGTTGTGCTTAAATATCGCACAAAATATAAATAAATTTCTACATAGTTCTTTTATTTAAAGGACAATGACAATGGGCTCATTCAGGGGCGATCAGCGGCTGATGCGCTAAGTTAGCAAAGTCCCTGAACAGACAGGCTGTGAAGAGGCTTGCAGTAAGCCGCTGAGAAATTCGCTCAGCGTATAATTTATTAGCTGACTTTGTCAGCGGTGTCAAAAAAGTAGCCGGAAAGTGTAATTTAACCACAACGTAACTAATCTCAAATTAAATTCATATTATAGTGCTCGCATGTAAAGTGTAAGATGTGTAGGTATTCTAGTTACAAAAATTTAATAATTTGAACATTAATTAACACCTAACCTTACAAAACAAATAACAAACAACCAAAACAGCTTACTATCAGACGTTTTGTTCAGGGAAATACCGTTTGCTGCCATTTAGAATAAGCTGACTAAATTACCGCTTAGCTAAGCAGCTGAGCGTCCCTGAATGCGCCCAATAATAGACTGCAAGAACAAGTATCGAACTGTAGTTAAAATGTTTTCCAGAAGATGTCAGGATATTTATCAGTCATAGGTAAAGTAAGTATGGACGTATAATATAAATCGCTACGTCATCTTGAAATTCTTGTACTAAAATTTTAAAAAAGGAAACTGCCATTTTTAAAACTGTAATCTTATCTCAAACTAATATTTGAATTAAAAGATGTCAGGAGAATTATCAGTTGTAGGGAAACTCAACACAAGATAGTTATATAGAGGAGCTTAATATATTTGGGTGGGTTGGTTAGGGGGCGGGAGGAGGATGACCCCTACAAAATTGGATCGCAATGCCTAACAATCGAAGTATAAACTACTAGCATATCTTAGGGTGTTGGTAGTTTCCAACTTAAATTCTATTTTCCTTCACAGCTCGCATCATCCTATATGAATTGAGAAAGACAAAGAAGGAGGTTCCTACCTTTACCGTGTTAAATCCTATTTTTTAAAAAGTTCGAAAATCTCGACTTCGTTACAAGTCGACTAGAGTGCACCTTGAGGTGCAAAAATGATTTTTTTTTTAATGCGGCGGGTGGTAGGAATCGAACCCAGAACCTTTGGTTGTACAGCCCAATGCTAAAACCTCTGACCTACGCTAGCACTCTGATTAATGTAGGATTACACAAGTACCCATGTTTCCAGTTGAATACTATTTTTAAAAAAAGTTAGAAAACCTACCCATATGCGCTTCAAGGCAATTGTTACTGTCACCAGTTGTGTAATTCATACACTAAATTAAAAAACTTCCAAATCTGCGTGCTCCTTGTGTCCAAAAAACTGCAAAGTACGTATGGACCGCGATTTTACGTCACTTTCAAGGTTCATTTGATCTACCGGACAAAATTCATACAGGATTTTAGTTGGATAGAAAAATACACAGCATTTAAGATTCATAAAAATTTATTTATAGGAAATATTTTATTTACACTATTATTTATGTTTACGGCACAAAATTCTAACCTAATTTTAGTTAAAAATTCTAACCTAACCTGATAAATAAATATATCAAGATATCAAGATTCAAACATGATTTTCAATTAAACAAAATAAAACCCTAACCTAAATCAAAATTAGCCTTTGACGTCTAAAACTTCCAATATTTAAAAAATTATTTGTGTTTAATAGTATTTTATGTATCTAGGACGAAAAGTAAGTCTTTAAAGTATGAGTAAGTTGTTTACGGCCGAGGCGAGTAGCAGAGGCCGTAATTACTTGCGAGTACCTTAGACACTTTTCGTCTGAGGTACATACATAATTTTATGTTATACTGGTTTGTAAAGTTGTTAAATTATTAAAAGAAATCTCCAGCAATTTGTAGCAGTATTAGTTTTAAGTAAGTAATCTAAGACGCAACTGTTCGGATCTCCTAGCAACTAGCATTTATAGAACAAAAAGTGACACTTTAAAGTCCTAGGACTTTAAAATTACACTTTAAAGTTCTAGAACTTTAAAGTTTTACTTTTTGTTCTAAGTATAAATCGTTCGAAAAACGTTGCTTTAGAAACCAGTATGACATAAAATAAATTTTTAACGCCCAAGGTTTTAGATGTTTTGAAATTAATTTTAAAATTTATTCTAAACATTAAAAAAACAACTTTATATTCGAAATCTATTTTCAGTATTTAAAAAGTAAATTTCGAATACTGAAGAGTAATTATTTTGGGTGTCTAAAATAACAATTTTAGAGCCAAATGCATCAAAATAGCGAATGTGAAGTGCAATATTCAAAATTATGACGCATTAGGCTTCTAACACCTAGAAAAGAAAAAAACCAAAAACAGTTTTATTCAAGATACACACACGAAAGTAAATAAACAATATATACACGGCGTCTTCTTTTCTTCACGAGCAGCTGAGGAAGGTGGACCAACTGAAGATGAACAAATTGGATTGAAGTGGTTACAATGTTTTAATAATAAATAAATTTGAAATTCCAAACCTTACGTAGAACTAAGAAACAAAAAATAAAACAAAGACTGTTACAGCAATTTAAAACTTAAAAATATTAAAGTTGATTATAAAATTTAGACATTATTTTAATTTTTAGAATAATTTTGAAAAATGAGGCATCTCTTTGATTAAATGTGACGATCTTTACATAATGTTCTACGTAAATTTTACCAAAGACAAATTATTTACTATCTCAGAGATGAACTGAATGCGATTCCTTGAGCAAACGATCATAGTAAATTCAGGAAAATTATTTGACGTAAACATTTTATTAATGAAAGTGTTTAATCGGTGTACTTTTTAAACAGTTTTGAATTCTCCAAAAAATCACTAAAAAGTTGGCAAAATTTGCAAATTCGATTTTAATTCGTATAATTTACGTTAGTTGACTTGTAAAGAATTTGATATATTTATTTTGTACAAAAATGTTCATTCAAAAACACTTAACTGGTGACTAGCTAATTTCGAAGATTTATTTAATTGGGTATTATATGTGCAACAATAGACATTATTTAATAATTTTTAAAATCTTTCTAATTTAAAACAATATTCAAAGCCGAATCAAAAGTGAAATACATAACTATGTATATGACAAATAAACAGTATTTATCAACTTGGTCATTTGTTAATTTAAATTTGGCATTCCAATCCAAGTAATCAATCAAGAAAAACCGCCAAGATGGAAAGGTCACAAGGAAGAATAGTTAAAATAAGCTGCCAAAAATTAAAAATAGACGGAAGATGTGGAAATGAAACAAAGCAATAGATAAACTGGAAATACAACAAACCGAAAAGTACAAACAAACAAGTGAGCGAGTTGTACAACCTGAAGAGAAAGAACAACAACAATATCAGATGAAGATGAACTGATCGATGTAAACGACAAAGTAAACAATGACCAATTGACAAAAGAAGAACTACACGAAGCAATAAGAAAATTAAAAATGGAAAATCGGCAGGACACGATAGAATTGAAGCAGAAATGTTAAAAAACGTGCATATAGAAGGAGTAAATTTGTTTTATCAAATCTGTAAAAAGATATGGAACACTAGTAAAATTTCAAAAGACTAGGAATTAGGAAAAATATTACCGCTCTATAAAAAAGGAGATTAAATTGTCACAATTATCGAGGAATTAGTTTGATTAGTACAGCCCCTAAGGTTTATAAACTAAGAAAAGTTGTCGAAGAACAATTAATTAATCAATTAATTCGCAGAGTGGGTTTTGAAAAGGTCACGCCATCCAGGATCATATATACATGTTAAAAAAAATTATACGTAAAACCCGTACACAAAATAAAGACGCCTACATGATATCTATAGATACAGAGTATCGAGAAACATGGTTTGAAATAGCCTAACAAGAAGAGGAGTAGACCGAAAATTAATGAATGCTATTAAAAGTCTATGCAAGAATAATAAAAATTATGTTAGAAAAAAACACGTACGGATTAAGACAGGGGGGAGTCCTAAGTTCATTACTGTTCATCACATTTATGGACGATTTTATAGCTGAGACCAGATCAGAAATGAGCGAATTACAGATAGGATTTAAAAACATGGAAATGATAAGCATTACAGGCAGGGCCGTTCCTGTCGGGGGTGCACCACGTGCACTCGCACGGGGCGGTAAAAATGCGGGGGCGGAATTTTTGTACATCAAATTTTGTAAATTCTAAAAAAAAATCAAAATCCCTTGTAAAAGCCAAACTATAAATTACATTAATTTGTTAAGTCAAAATGTAGACATTTCATCCATAATAGATGAATTTGCATCAAAAAAATCTCGAATTATTTTACTTTAGCTTTATTATTAAACACGTAATTTAATTTTGTTAAATATTTAAATATAATGCTACTAAATTTATGACTTTATTTTATAAACGATATAAAGGGGCGGCAATTTTAACTTTTGCACGGAGCACCAAAAATCGCAGGAACGGCCCTGAAAACAGAATGCACGTTTAGAGCAAGCTAGATGGGATTACAAAGAAACTTAGGTATTTGGAAGGAAACTCTTGAGAAATACAACATGAAAATAAATTACTGAAAAACTACCGCCACATAATAGCAAGAAAAATAAATAAATATAGAAGTCCAAAATAATAAAAATAGAACAGGTAGACGCAGTTTTATATTTGGGAGTTACAATAAATAAGGAAGGAAGACACGAAAGTAAAATAAATAAAAGAATAGATAATACAACAAAATTATACTACTCAATAGCGAACACCTTTATAAATAAAAAAGAAATCTCAAGAAAAACAAAAATTACAGTTTACAAAACTATATACCAACCGACCTTAACTTTTGATAGTGAATCATGGATCTTATCAAAAAAACACAAAAATAAATTACAAACCATGGAAATGAAGTACTTAAGAAGAGTGAGGGGGTCACAAGAAGGGGCAAGATAAGGAGTCAAACAAATGATTCAGAAGCTGAAACGCTTACTAGAAAAGCAGAACAGAAGAACTACAGTGGTTGGGGCATCTCGAAAGAATGGGCAACGATAGACAAGTTAAAAGAATATGGAAGGCAAGAATTACAGCTAGAATAACTAGAGGAAGGCCACAAAAAAACATGGAACCAAACAACGGAAGAAATACGACAACAAAGAGATGTAACTTGACAGAGCAAGAATTCGTTTTTGCTAAAGAAGAAGACGTTTAGTTTAGATAATAAGTTCAGTTAATCATGAAGTATCGAATAAGTTATGTAATTGTAATAATTGTAAATTTTCAAATGTACTAAGATACTTTTAAACCCTACGAGTAGGAAAGGTTTCTGAAGTAAAATGTGCAATCTTTAATATTACTAACCTAAAAATAATCGAATTATTTGTCACCAATTAAGGATTTGAAGTTACATTTTGATTTTGGCAAAGTAACTTCTTACAGTTATGAAAAAAAAAATTAAAGTAATGAAGCATTCAACAACTGCAAAAACAACGAAGGAACTAAGTAAAAGCAGACTTTGATCGTGTTAAGGAAAGCGAATTCAGTTACCTTTGTTGTAACTGTAGTCATCTTGACGTCCTTTACTTGTACGTTCTCCTTGCAGATTTTCGTAGAAGTTGTCCTGGTATAATTCGTGTGCCCTAACAGCTAGCTACACCTTAGTAATCACAACATTCATACAGTAACCTAAATTTACAAAATTAGGAAAGATCATTTGCTCTTTAGCCTTGTTTGCTTCTGCTGTATAGTATTTGCCACGAATTAATTACGTTATTATTTTTACTTAAAGCTAAATAGTTCATATCTGAGATTCTTTTCAGGATTTTAAAATAACGTGCACAGCTAATATATAATGTTTTTGAAGCCAATATTAAAAAGGGTCTTAAGCCGAACGCTTAAGAAACTAAAGAAAAAAAAAGAAAAAAAACGATTACATCAAAAATTCAAAACGAAAAAAAATAAACTGCCAATAAAAAGTTGAAAGAAATTTTTATAATTAATTATTGTAATTTTAAAAGTACACAGTAAATTTAAAAACATTACTTGAAACGAATTTCTTCCTACATCGCATAAAAATAGCGAAATGCAACTGATTGTTTTCCATTGCCTTTATAAATTATAAACATAAATAATCAAATAATAAGAAATTACGTCATATTGAAACTGTCTTAAATCGATTCAATTAAATTTAAATTTTGATTATTTTTATGTAAGGGAATAATTGAAAAAAATTACTTAGTTCCGAGATCTTTTAATAACAAAATAACAGTCTATTTTATTTTTAATTTTAACGAATTATGTAAATTCTATATGTATAAAAAAATTTTCACCTTCGCAGGGATTCGAACCACTGACCTATATGCTGCAAGTTTTCCTTCGTAGCTAGGTAGATAACTTAAAAACACCCTTGTAGTATATTTGTTGCAAAATATACCTTTATATTAGCAAACTGCAAATACTAAACAGCAAACGTAAACAAATTTCTGAGTCACTAAACATTTAGGATATCAAATTATAAGTTGCATATTTAAGAAGAAAATGAGTAGTACATTTAAGGTCTCGATTTGTTACGATGCGACTGCAGATGATTACAAATAAGTAGGTACTACCGCTCCTTTTTTTAATTGTGCCCCACGCCACCCCTGGGTTAACCAGGATCTTCACTAATTTTTATATTATATTTCTATTTATAAAACATTTAAACATAAACAAGTAATTACATACATTTAATCAATTGGACAAATTTCTATGAAAATAAAAAGTAACGTTAGTACCGCCCTAACAAAAAATCTTTTCAAAGTAGAAATGTTTATTTTCCTTTTATTCGCACTTAAAACTATTGCAATAATGTAAGACCTTAGACTAAAAATTCATCTTAACTACGCAGTTATTTAAATGCAGTTCCTAAATTTGTATAGAGTGTGATCGATCACGTCATGTATTCACCACTCACCTTTGACTTACAACATCCAGCGAGTTCTCTGAAGACTGAAGACACCCGCTTTCCGACGATAGAAATTTGAACATAATCGTAACTTTGATTTTCAATCAAATTTAGAGTTTTCTATAAATATATTATTTCAAAACCATTATTATGAGACCACTCTTAAAACATTACAAAGAGTAGTACTAATTATGTGCTGCAGAAAGTTTCCCAAAAGCAAATTGTAGAAAATCTTGGAAAAAATATCCCATTCTCTAAAATAATTTGAAAAATAAGCCTAAACTAATATTAGCAATAAATACCTTGCTTTTAAGTATGTTCCCTTTAAAGATTTACGGAGATTAATTAATTCGGTAATTCTGCTATATGAATTAAAATATTTGTTGAATACGTTTAATCGAAGCCTCCTAAAAAGGACGAAGCATAAGAACCATAATTTTGTCTCGTTTCAATGTTATATATCACTTTCTCCTTATAAAATGTAATTTTGAAAAATCAATTTTTCACAAAAATTGATCCTCAGACACTTGCTACCCTATAATTTATGCAGTTTTCCTAAACACTTTATATCAAAACGAATTCAAAAATTTCGAAGTTAATTTAATATTTCAGCTTGCCTTTAAAAAAACGAAAACTGAGCTACTATTTTTTTTTCACTTGCACAACTACTTGAAACAAAAAATGTGACACCTAAAATAAACTTTATTCTAAGTTTCCCTAATAAACGCAACAGTTTCCTCGAATGGCCTCTAATCTGGCTTAAGCAAAAGCGATTCTCCCCAACTCAAGTGAATCTCTTGCCTAATTAGCAGAAACTAACGAGATACTGACCAATTAAGGCCTTTGCTCCCGTTATATACTGTTAATAAACTAAAACGAACTCCGATTGTACATAGATGGGTGAGGGAGCGGCTTACCCGATCATAATCCGGTGGCGACTTCCTCATGTCAAGAGTGCCTATGGTACCAAACGGTAACCCCACCTTAACGGACAACCCGTTGGGCCAACTTTACCCCAATCATAAATGCACAGCCAGACCAGTTTCTAGTTCTCGAGCAAAAAATGAAAAAACATAGAAGGGATGGGAGTGCACAATAAACTAAAACAAACTCCAATCGTACATAGATGGGTGAGGCAGCGGCTTATCCTAATCAAATCCGGTCCAACAGTGGCAACTTCCTCAAGCCAAGAGTGTCTTTGGTACCAAACGTTAGGCCCCGTCCAACTCACCAATCCCAGAAGGACCACTGTTGGAACGCGTAAGCAGCCTAAACGCCCGCGGTCGGATATAAAAATACCCAACTAGATATAATAAATATATCAAGTGCGGTGTGGCATACTTCGCCGGGTGCTAACCGCGGTAACGGACAACCAAGATGAGCCAACTTTACCCCAAACATAGATGCACAACCAGACCACAGTTTCTAGTTCTCGAGCGAGAGGATAGATGGTAAAGGATCGCGAGGGAAATGATGAGATTACTTAATATGGGGGAGAAACCTGAATTGACATTAGAACCTAAATTTTAAAACGAAATGAAGCCATACGAAGAGTACAACGAGAACGAGAAACGATTATGCAGATTAAAATAACTTAAAATAGTCTCAACACCAACTGACATTCATGAGAAATATATAGAAAATTGCAACTAAACGAGTATTTATCAGTTTGAATTTTGTAAAAGCACGTTGAACAATTAGTTAACGCCAAATAGGTTAGGTTAAGTAATTTAAAAAGAAAATCGTGAAAGAAGTGCATTTGAAAATATGGAAATATAATTAATAAGTAGGTACTTACACTTAATATTTCAAAAAATTATAATTTTATTTTAACAATTTAAAGAGGCAAGAATGAGGAGAATAGAATTCTATTTTATAAAATTACGACTTTGAAAAATATCGAGAATTACGCATATTGATATTATTTGTTGTTATGAAATTACATGATGAGAAATAAATTGTCACAGACGTATGTGAATTTAACACAGCGTTTTACTAAAATATCGTATAATACTGAAAATCTGCCATTTCGAAACCTGCCTAGAATCACAACTTATGTGAAATAATTACGCATTTTATAATTATGAATACCTGTAAAAGAACAATTCTTCTAGGTATGATCGATCACACTTAGTACATTAACCATCTGCAGTTTTTGCATCCTATTTAGGTACCTATTGTAATTACACACACAAACACGTACACACACCCTATCAATTTACAAAATTAAGAAAAAGCTAATCTAAAAGATATTCCATTTGTTAAGTAAACTTCGGCCTGAATTCTGTGGAAAAAGGAAAAACAGATAAACTACAGATAAAACTGTGGCGTAAATTATGATAATTTTTATTTTCTTGTAGTTTACTCCATGTAGAACAAATAATTATTATGTTTTAGTGCTCAGTATACCTATATTTCATTTTAATCAAATATTACGTTACAGTTTCTCAAACTGGTTGAAAATAAATATATTTGTCGGCAATTTACTAGGTTGGAAGTGATCATGCAGGAAAGGAAAATGTGATGGAGAAACATGGATTAGGAGTTGTGAACGAAAACGGAGCAAAGTCTGTTGATTTTTCTAAGACAAATAGCCTAGTTAATAGTTAATTGGCGGTATATTCTTCAAACATAAGAAAGTTTTTAAGGACCCGAGTTTCCTTCACACGTGTTCATCACCTGATGAACACCATAAGAACCAAATTGACCCCATAATGATCGAAGAAAAATGGAAAAATTCGTTACGGGATGTAAGAGCGATGTGAGGAGCCGATATAGCCTTCAACCACCACCTCGTAAAAGCAAATATAATAATGAGAGATGAGATAACAAAATAGAATAACAAAAACATACCAGCAAGATCTAAATTTAACCTCGCAAAACTAAACGATATCGAAGACGACAAAAAAATATATATTCTATATACATATAGGAGTATTTGATCACCTTAGAAATCTTCCCGTAGAGAATGTATGGCAAGTGTATAAAACCTCAATTAACAAGACAGCCCGAAAGACCATTGGATATAAAACCATAAAGCTCCTGTTACAATAAACACAATCGAAGGAAGGCAAAAATAAAAAATAAAATTATTCAACACGATGGACAAAAATGATGACAGAATTACAGTAAAATTATCGGAACAAAAATAAGAGGCGCCTTAAAGACAAACGAACAAACATGGAAAATTTAATGGAGGAAGCACAAAAAGCTGCTCACAACAAAGATATGAAAATCCTATATAAGATAACTAAACAAACAAATCCAGATCAAGACTTAAAGGGGAAAATTCCGAAGTATATAAAACAGACAGAGAAGTAATGGAAATACTGAAAAAATATTTTACATAGATCTACAAAGTAAAAAAAATCGAGGAAGAGATAAATAACAATATGGGAACGCAACAACTTGACATAAGTGAGAAAAGCGTACAAACGGCGAAATAGAAGAAACACCTAAACAAATAAAAAATTTAAAAACACAAGGCATAGACGAAAGCGCAATCGAATTGCTAAAAATAGACAAGGAGAGAGCACAATAGATATATTGTACATACTCGTAAATAAGGCTTTATCCGCAGAATGGATCCCAGATCGGACACAGGGAATACTGATAAAGATACCAAAGAAGGGTGACCTAACTTGATGCGAAAACTTTAGACCCATAATGCTTCCATCAACAGCAAGTAAAAATTATGACCACATTAATTTTGAAGAGAATGAAATCTGCCATAGCCATCAAGCTAAGGGATTTATGGAAAGGCGTTCGTGCATAGATCTGTAGTCTGTAACCAAGGATAATAGAACAAATAATAAAAAAGGTACAAGACAAATCTGTTAACTGTAACAAGGCATTCGACTCAGTTTCAAGAAATGTAAAAAATACTGAAGTAATATGGTCTACCTGACAAATACATAAGAACACTCAAACTATTGTGTGACAACTTCTCCGCAAGAGTCGAACATTCAATGAAACTATCAAAATCGGGAGTCCTTCAAAGTTGCATTCTGTCCCAATACCTTTCTTTATTATTATCGACAGGTCGTGGAGAAACTCGCGTTCTCACAGTTGAATACTTCTACCTGACCTTTTAAATAGTGATAGTGAGCAGTGCTAAAGACAAGGTCTAAGAGACCCATTAGCGATTTAGATGTCAAAGTATCATCTGCCATGAAATAGCATAAGTGCTGAACTGGCGTAACCTATATTAAATAAACAAAAGGGTCGCGAGAAATACGGAGGACAACAAATCCGAAATAAATTGGGGCATTTTCAGCAAACTGGATGGACTTGGAGAATTTGCAAATGATATCTGCTTGTCCAGCTAATGTAAGGAAAGTTAAACAAGTTAAAACCTAGAAGCAAAAAAGGTTGGCTTAACAATAAATGGGAACAAGACAAGAATTCTCTCAAATGCAAATAAAGAAGAACCAACCCAACGATAACACTCGGGGACTTAGACATAAAGAAAGTTGACTATTTAGGTAATGGCGGCGCACAAAAAATATAACCAGAAGAATAGCCTTAGCACAAACAACATTTGATATGCTAAACAAAACATAGAGATCAAAACAAAACTCCCTCTATTCAATACAACCATTAGAAGTTTCCTACTTTATGGGGCAAAAACATGGGTTAGAAACAAACAAAACATTAAAAAACTTCAAACCTTCGTTAATAAATGCCTTAGATATGTCCGAATAAATATCAAATCGACATCTGTGGGAAATTTCAAATGAGGAAAAGATCGAAACCACAATTAGAAGAGAAATGGGCAAGATAGAACATACCCTTAGAGAACCATATAACAAGATAGCAAAACAAGCGATAGAATTTAATGCACAAGAAAAGTGAAGAATAGGTAGACCAAAAGACCTACAATTACAAAATCTATCACGGAGCGAAGCCAAATGCATGGCACAGGACATAGAAAAATGGAAGAAATTAGTTCAGAAGAGAGCGATAGAAACGAAGTCAACCCATGGTGGGCAGGAGTAGCAACTCTGCCATTCGCTTTCATTTTGAAACGCCCGCTCTGGTGCCATTTGCTTCTTAGGGAACTACAGGAGTAAGAAGAAGAAGTAGGGAACTTACAAGGTCTTGGTTAGGACAGTTACTTCTCCTTCATTTGCACCACTTCTAATAAAACTAACGAATAAAAATGCGTTCTTACCTTATACCTATGTTGAAATGTTCTCAATCAGCAGTCTTTTGTTGGTCCAGGGCCATCCACGGTGATCGATATTCTCCTTTTTTCATCTGCTCCAATGTCACATCATCCTCGTTCCTCAAATATCCTCTTGCTGTTTGACACAAGGCTTGGTCCTCAGCTCATTATAAATTTGTTCGTATTTGCAGGTTTATATCAATGCTGTAACAGTTACGGTATATACAATCATGAACTGTATTATTGATGAACTTTAGTTCATTCTTTTCAATGCATGAAATCCAAATGTTATAGACCAAATAGTTAAGATTTTTTTAAATTCTTTCGCATTAATTAAAAACGGAGTTTAAATTTCCAAAATTAGAAGAATTTAGATTATTAGGAACTTACGAATCATCCCAATAATAAAAATATTAACTTAACTTGCTACTAAGTTCAGAATAATTGTTACAGGTAAATCCGTCTCCATCATTGCTACATTTCCTACGTTACATAATTTATTAGGATGACATGTTAAACAATGAATGAATGATACTAAAAACAGCCAACCATATGTATCTTATGAAACCTCTTTATGAAATATTCCAATTTTTGTCTGCAACTGGTATTTCGGATAAGTACGTACAAGAGACCTGCTGATACAAAACTAGTAACTAATTATGGAAAAAATCACCGAAAATGCTTAAACTAGAAACAATAGTTTTTTAAAATATTTCGAGAGACCGTTTTTGGTTTATTATTCTACAAAGTTTTTATGTCTCATAAATAAAGTATTTATTACCTATTATAATTTAATAAATCCTACCATCTTTATTTGTACAAACTATTAAAATTCAATAAACAGTCTTGGCTGAATTTTGAATATTAAACTAACGAATATACTCAAATAAAAATATGAAGCTGGACTCAGCTGGAGTACTTCCTTGGGACTAATTATATAACGCTAATGATACTAATACATATACGAGTAAAATCTGAAAATAACAAATAATTCGACAAAATAATATACGCTACAAGGTCTCAAGTGGAGAGAATAAAATTACTTACAACAAAATGCTTATAATTTTTAAAGGAAAACAGGGAGTCCTAAATAAAATGCTATTAAATGATAACATAATTTAATAACAATAACCCTTACCATTTCTATGAACTCAAATGTCACTATAATTTAAATTAAAACTGTCGATTAATATTCTTAAATAAACGTTTAGCTTCGCCAACTGCAATTTGTGCTCTGCACTCTTATCAAATTGTCAGAAAGCATGAAAAGACCTGTTTTCTGGGAGGTCCGGGTTCATTTTATGCAGTGCCGATAACGAACAAGTATTATCAAAAGGTTGCAGGTTTACTACGTTAGAATAAAATTTGGCATTGAATTTTAAATTAAAGTTTTAAAAATTAATTTAGGATGTTATAATCCAAAATGTACTACTAGTTTAGAATATAAATTACAATCATAAAATTCGAATTTGGATTTAAAATCTTTTGAAATTTCCCAATTTATTTTAAACCTAGGATAGATTTCTACGTTTGTCAAAATATATTTCTACGGTCGTCGTCGCTATAATATATGAAATATTCAAAAACACGGTTTTTAATTCCAAAATTTATATAATAATTCCAATATTCAAAAAGGGCGACAGAAAACCTCCACAAAACTATCGCGACATAACATTGCTGAATACAACACTCAAACTGACCACAAAAACTATACAAGAAAAATTAAACAAAATAATAATGATACAAGTAGAACAGCAAGGGTTCCGAACAGGAAGATCTTGCATAGATGCTATCTTTGTAATACACAGAAGAAGTCACTGTATAATCTGCTACAAACATTTCGAAAATTACGCAAAATATTATTGCTTGTTAAAAAACGGACAAACGCCCGTCCCGATGTAATTCATTGGGATAACTTTAAAACGGGACGTATGGTCACCTTATAGTTAGCACAGATCAGGTATTAATACTAACTTGTTCTATGGTAACATGAAAAAGTTAATTGAAATCTCAGAAGGAATCAATATCTCGGAATTCGCTAACGAAGAAATAAAAACACGGTGTTCGAAAAAACGTACAGGAATGGATTACATTGTGCCACATACGAGTAGGTACTTCACAGCTTAATGAAAAAGCAGAGCGGTGAAATAGGACCCTAATGGAATTTTGGAGTGAAACAGTAAAGTAGCAACATATCTGTTAAATAGAAGTCCAACTGAAACAGTGGAAGTAACACCAATAGAAAAAGACCTGATTCATCAACGCTACAAATTTTTGGTTGCAATGCTTATGCTAAGGTAAGAAATATATGTTTGTTGGATATACTCAAAATGGTCATCGTTTATTCGATACATTCGATAGAGAAAAGCAACAAATCATAGTTTCAAGAGATGCCGTATTTGAAGAGTAAATAAAACTAGAAGGAAAAGTAGATGAAAATAAGACTAGAATAGCAGAGATTGATGACGGAAACCACAACAAAGAAGAAAATGAATTAACGATGTTGAACAAGATAATAGAGAGAATAAAGAAAACTACAAAGAGAATCTCATCTTAGCAGAAGGCGTAAAACGAACCATAAGAAAACCACGAACATTTGATGATTATGTAATGGTAACCTATGAAGGAGCCACGAGTGGTTGCAATAAAGACAAATTGAAACAAACAATAAATGAAGAAAAGGAATCGCTACATAAAAATAATGAAATAGAAGCAAATGGAAAGAAAATTTTGACAAGCAAATGAATATTTAAAGTGAAAAATGACGGAAGATACAAGGCAAGGCTTGTAGTAAGAGGCTGTCAACAAAAGTACGGAGTTAAGGAAAGGGAGCTGTTAACAACAATAGGTAAAGCGTAGAAAAACCGCATATTTAGGCCACGTTTACCGAAGCTGAAAATGCAACACTCTAAAAATAATTCTCAAACATCTCCAATGGCTGAAGTCGGAGAAAGAATCCCTAAGATTACAGCAGGTGGGAATAACAAAGATGGCCCTGGATTCGGCGATCACGGCTTTTACTCTCGAAATAATAGCGAAACACGGGGAGCCTGAACCTAAATAGATTGTGCAATAAAGACCCTCTTACCATTAAAATGGGCACGTATGTGGTGGAACTACTTCCTAACGCGAAATTTGTATCCATGGTGCGTGATCGACGTGGATCGAGAAAAGTGACTATTACCGATTACCGGCTTCGATTTGACTAGTTATAGACAGTGCTTGTAAAAGTGGAATATGACCGTCGAAGCCATGACTAACCAATGTAAAGAATTAAGCCCGAAAAGATGTTTGAGGATTCCCTACGAACAATAAAATTAGTGCTGCATCCTAGGGACTGGACGGAAAGGGTTCTTAGGTTCCTCGACCTGCCCTGGAACGAAATGGTGCTACATCATCAAGAGTTTATTAATAATAGAATTTATAGAATGGAGGGAGAACAAAGAGCGACAAATTTTGTAACAATTATTATTTATTGTACGTAAGCATCTGGGACGCCCTTATAACTGCATATGACAATGAAGTATCTGTTTGATTTTTCTAGTAGTTAGCTTTTCCGTTAAATCTCCAATGCATCTTTTGCGAAACTCTTCGTCTTTTGCTAATTTGTTTAAAGGAGGTTGGCTCTCTGTAACAGCTTGTTCAAGGTATGTTTCATCATATATCTCGGCATCCTGAGTCGTCATGCACAGTCTTCTTCTAAAATTTATTTCATCTTCTTCAATAACATAACCCACAAGCGAATGTTCAATTTTAGGACGTATTTGGAATAACCTATTAAGCATGTTGACACATCCGTCAACATTAGTTCTACCGTCGATGGAGTAAATCTGCAAATAATTTTTAGGATTTCATTTCATCTATGATTAAAAAAAATAACATTCAACAATTAGAGAAACAATTAATATTCATTCGTTTTTTTTTATACTGCCGATTCTATGATGAGGAGTAATAAAAGACCTTCGAGTTTAGATCGTGTCATTGTTGAGGGAGAAGAATTCAACGTTTTGCTCACTATCGTAAGGAACTAGATTTTTTTTTAAATTGTTACCGCAAATATACAATTTACTCTAAAGTAATAAGTGAATGTTGTGAGGGGTACTTGACTTGATTAGGCATCACCCATTGACGGTTCACTGTTCTTCACCTAATTTACTAGGTGTTTTGGCCATATCCTTTTGAGTCGTCTTCCTACTAGGGGTTGATTGTAGAGTACACTTACTAGCTGGGTTCTATTAAGATGGTTTTGTATATTACTAACTTGTTTTCTAGGGATAATTATGAATTTCTACCAAGCAACCAGGACATTTGTTTCATTTTCAAGTTTGCTGACTTTTTGAATTTGAATGGAAAAGAGGCATCAAACGAGGGGATAGTCTTAGCCCATTATGGTTTATAATAGTAATGAATGAGTTAATGAAAAATACCAGGTCTAGAATAGAACAACTACAAACAATAATAGGTTATCATAGACTACAACCGGTAAAAATAGAAGTATTGATGTACGCGGACGATATAGTGATGATAGCGGACTTTGAAAGAAAAATGCAGAAACTGATAGATATATGGGTAGAACAAAATAGAGCATTTCAAAATAGAAATTAATACGGAAAAGAGTAAGGTAATGGTAATAAATGGCATAGAAAATGACAAAATAAAGATACAGAGAGAAACAGAGCTGGATGTGGTGACAACATACGAAGTATCATTACCGACGATGAAAACATGGAACTAGAGATATAAATAAATAAATAGGGCGAAAAAATCTTACGAACTATACTACCCACTAAACAAAATGCTAGGTAAAAGAGAATAGACTCAAGAAACGAAACCCTTAATTCAATAGTAATACCTACGATATTATATGCCAGTGAAAATTTGACAATAAAAAAGATACAAATTAGTAAAATAAACGCAATGGAGATGAAGCATCTGAGAAAAATAGCGGGGAAGACAAAGTGGGACAGAATAAGAAGTGAAGCAGTACGGGAAACGATAGAACAAGAACCGATAATGAATAAAATAACAAAACGCCAACTGAACTGGTATGGACATGGACATTCGATGAGGATGGAACCTAATAGAATAACTAGGAGAGTACACGAAGCAAGAAATAATATAAAAAACAAGATAGGAAGACCACGGAAGAAATAGATTCAGCAAATAATAGAGGTGGGAAAAAGAAGAGAAAAGACACTAGAAAAAATGAAAGCTATGACGTAAAACAGGAATGCATGGAAGAGATGGGCGAACGAACTCCAATAAACCAACCCACATCCGACGACGCCCAAAAGGGTAAATGGAAGAGGAGAAAGAAAGAAAGAAAGTTGAGTTTTTTTTTGTCTTAATGTGGTCTTTCCGTGTAAGATATTTGACTACAGTTTTTTTCTAGTATTGGAGCATTGCTTAGGTTGTAAAAGAAATTTGTGCCGATTTTTCGTTATTTAGTCTAATTTTCCACTGTCGTAGTCAGTTTTGTAATAGATCTGGATGATTTTCCAGTGTACCAAGTACGCGTAGTACAACAGAGCGTCGGTGAATATAAATAATCAAACTGTATAAATAAATTAGTTAGTGTTTCATTTAGTATTAGTGTTTAAGTTGTTATTTTGTGTTAATTGTTACTTACATTGTTTAAATTTGTTAATAAATAATTCACACCACAGACCGAAGTTTTGAATAAACATTTTAAAAACGTTACAATATATTTGTCAGGAATTAGAGTTATATACATTTGCAAAATGTTCTGCTAGTATGTTTGATTTTTCTTCATCGGTTTGTGACCAATTGGTGTCCGTTTTTCTTATTGGTGGAATTGATACAGCAGGTATTTTGAATTTTTTGGTCCATAATGAGTAGCCTTCTGGTGATATGTTGATGACATAGCGTTTAAAGAGCTGAGCGGAGTTGGTGAGTTAATTATGTCGAGTTGCGTTTTGTCGAGAGGATTTCTCGTAGTTTTGCTGATACCTACTACCTTCCTTACATGCAAGGGTGTATTATGATTCTGTGGCAGTATTTTATTTATAATAGGTGTCGCTGTCAATGCTGCTTCCTGAATTACGTTCGTTTTATGATTTACTGCTTCTTCGATTTCGTATGGTTCTTTTATTCGATGGCTTTTAAGCTGATGCTAGCATTAGTTAATTGAAATTCGAGACACAGAAGGGTCTAGATAGTGATTAAAACAGCCCGGTAACTTAACTTCAGAAGGGTTCGTCATTGGCGGGGTTGACACGTCGAGTTACCGAGTGTTTTTAGTCATTTAGCGCCTGACGAAGTCTCTTACGATATTGAGCGAAACCCTGAGCTTTTATCCCTGAACTAAGTATGACACGGTCCAAACTTAGAAGTCACTCATTAAGTACATCGTGACTCTCGCATTGGAAGTATAGATAATGATATTTGACGGAGGTCGGTTGATTTTACCATTTTGTTGTTAGTTACTATGATAGTAGATGCGCAATTACCACTCTAGGGAAGTAACGATTACTTTCAAATCCAAGCATAGGTAAACCATTGCTAATATTTTTGACAGATTAATTTAGTGACAATGCATGCCAAATTGTTTTGAGGTATTTTACTGGTATATTAGTTATGCAAGTAAAGTCATACTTTTTGCATACACTACGAGTGTTAGCGTTGATGTAAATCTGCGGGTTCAAAAAAGGCATTTTATTCATATGTTGCACACAATATTGTTTTTGAAACAATAAGAATATACGAAGGATTTTAAAAATATTGAAATTGGCCTCTTTTAAATCAATGTGTCATAAGAAGAACAATACAACGTAACCTACTTCAGTTAGTAAAGTAATGCGCATCGAGTGAGTAAAGCAGTTACTTTACTAGCTGTTGTAAAAAATACAGTGAAAATTCTTAAAATATAAATTTCCAAAATGCATCAAAAGGTTTTAATGCCTGTTTATATCGACAATGGAAAACAAATCTTGCGAGTTAAAGTGATTTACTTTGGCTTGGATGATTGTACGCAGTTATTATGCCTGGGCTGCAATGTTCCATACTCCCCACAGTAATCACGCTTACCTCCCTTGGCAGGTAAAAGACAATTTGATAATATAAAAAGGTTTTGCTTTTATCGTGAACTAAATTACACGTCGTTTTTGTGTAATACAAATAAAATTATGGGAGTTTTTTTCGACAAATAGTTTTACGTAAGTTAGGAGTGCGAGTTTTGCACGAGATGTACCTACCTAAATACAGTCAATATAGAGATATTAAAAAGAAAATCAGGTACCTGCAATATTTTCAGAAGAAAAATGAAGCATATTAACCACTTCATGTTATGCGATACAATAGATTTTCACGTCAAATAATACTTTGCCTGTTAGTTTTGCTACAGTTATTGATTTTATTGCGTTCTAATAATATATTGTTTAGAGTTAAATGGTTTGTTAAAAAATTGGCGCATAAAAAATTAATTGTCTTAATAAATTGCATTTAAAAATTTATTTCTTGATAATTAGTACGCTTTGAGTTTGATTTTTTTTTCTAACCACCTTTAGCGACTGTCTACTGAAATTAAAAAGCAAGTAGGATCTGAATTGATTGTAATGTTAAAAAAACGTCTTCCGGGTTGGGACCGTGTCACTGTCGAGACAGAAGAACTAAACGTTTCGGCCGCTGTTTTTAGGGGCTTCATCAGGTTGACACGCCGAACGTCGAGTTACCAAGTTCTTTTCCTCATGATGAATCGGGCGAAACACTGAGTTCTTCTGTCTCGACAATAACACGGTCCCAACCCGGAAGACGTTCTTTTAACACTGACATCGACCGTGGAAGACTTCGAATTCAACAGATTATAATATTTTAGACATTAATTTAAAAAAAATTGGTACCTATATAACATGCATATATTTATGTTTAGTTGGTTGTCTATATTAAAAATTAAAGACAATCAGCTGATTTAAAAAAAAACGAAGAGGTATCTCAATCTGCATTCATGCATTTACTATCATTTATTTTATGTATCTATGCTGTTAAGAATTTAAAACTGATTGATATTAAATTAAATTCTCATGTGTAAGTAACCCTATAGATTATATCAGGTAAATAGAATTACAGTAATATTACCTAATTATTTAACTAGGCTGATATGAAAACAATATTCACACTAACAAGACGAACCTACATAGATAGTATAATAGTATAAAAGTGTGAACAACACATTGAAGTAAAGAAAAGGAAATATTACTATGCCGGATACTATAACACTGACAGACTAAACAAAAGGGAACGAAATACGTAAAAACTGTTGGTTTCCTTAAAACATGATGTTTAGTACACATGTAAAGACCATAAAAAATATTAACAAACTGTTACCAAGTGTCAACCATAAATACTATTTTTCCACCCAAAATTGTAAACCTCAAGAAGTAAGAATACCAGTTCCATGGGGTTATTTAGCTGGTAAATGGTGGGGTCGTCAAGATCAAAGGCCCATTTTAACAGTGCATGGTTGGCAGGTAATACTATTTTGCATGTTTATTTTATGGAACATTTTAAAAAATGAAAATATTGCAGGACAATTGTGGAAGTTTCGACACCCTCATACCACTTCTTAATCGGAGTTCAAGTTTTTTAGCGATTGACTTTCCCGGACATGGATTATCATCACAGTTACCAACAGGAATGTTTTATCATTGGTCTGATTATGTTATTGTTATAAAACGTGTAGTCGATTATTTTAAATGGCATAAAGTATCACTTATGGGTCATTCTCTCGGGGGAATTACTAATTTCTTGTATACAATAATGTATCCAGAAACAGTAGATTTTCTTATAAGTTTTGATGCACTAAGACCGTTAACATTTGAACCCAAAAGAATTCGTTATATAGGAAAGGATATCGATGACTTTCTAAAATACAATGATTTTAACAGCTCTAATAAAGAACCTCCTTGTTATTCCTTGGAAGAATTGGAAATGAAATTACATAACGGCTCGGCTAAATCTATTGCATTAAACATGTGTAAGCATATTTTACAACGTGGAATGGTGCCTTCGTCAAATGAACCAAATAAATTTTATTATAAACGAGATGCTCGTTTAAAAATATTACCTTTGTTGGATTTCGATGAAAAACAAATAGTAAATAGTGGCGCTCGATTAAAATGCCCCACAATTTTATGTTTGGCTAAACACAGGGGTCGTAAATATAGGAGCTTAGATAAAACAAACGATTTATATGAGGTTATTGAAAAATATAACAAAAACTTTGAAATTCATCATGTGGCAGGTTCACATCATATGCATCTGAATAATCCTGAGCGTTTGGAAGGTTTAGTTAATGCATTTATTGAGAAATTTGATGTAGAAGATAGATCGCAAGGTGGCATAAAGGAAGAAATTAGAGTTAACACAGATAGTCGATTAACGTAAATTTTCGATTTACCGTTTAAAAACAAATTGTTTGTTATTTGTTGTTATTTTCAGATACATTAAGGGTAATGTATGTATATAAGAAAGAACTATATTATTAAGAGATTTTTAACTATTTATAATAATTGTAAAATAGAAGTATGCTGCGTTGAATAAATATTATAATATAAATAATTTTTTATCGATTATTTTTCAGTATATCCCAACCCAATTTAACATTAAAGTGTAGGTAGGCAGTACCGATACTTAGCCTTCGATATCAGCCGATAACCTTTGAATTTCCGGTACCTACTTGCCAAATTCCAAAAATTTCAGATATTTGTATGTGAAAGTGCTGGCAGTATGGCAGAGTGGGAGCGCAGGTAGTACCTACTGCAATATGGAACATTAAGGGTCTGCTTGAATGGGTGACCACCCAGCAACTCGGTGTGTTCGGCCCCCTCAACACTCATGAAACGCTTGACCAAAGTGCCTCTACTCTGCAAAAAAAAACCCTGAGAATTACAGGAAATGAATTTATTTTACTACATCTATTTGTTTATACTCATATCTTGCCAAGGCACTTTTCTTTTGTTATTGAAATATTTGGCGTCCATGGTTCGTACCTCTTTTGGGTTGGGGGTGACGGCTTCTGCTTCATGTGGACGTTTGATCGCTATTGGCTCCGTCAAGAAGGCGTCCAGATATTTCCAGTGTTTCTCAGAGGACGAAGTCTATGGCCTGAGGGCTAAAAGCCCGTTCGAATTTAGTAAGGAACTTTTAGGCTTCAAAAATCCTATTCCACGTTCGAAGAGTAAAGAATTTTGAGGCTTTATAAAGCCTGAATTAAAAGCTCTGTCGAATACAGACGGAATTCTCAGTTGAGTTGATCTGGACCTGGACGTTGAGTCGCTTGTTCGACTTTTATGAGTTCCTGTACTTTTACTTCTATTAATAAATTACGAATCACCCTGTACATTTACCATCTCCAATGTCATCCGGGTCTAGACAGATTCAACAGGTGGGTGGTCGCCACTGCGACTAGTTTTGATTGGTTAGACTTTCCTAACCTCAAATCAATGCAGCAGCAACCCGCAATGCTAATGTGTACACGATGGTTCTACGGTGCTATGCCACGTTAGTGAATTTCGCAGTATATTTTGTAATTTTTTCTTTACTACCGTATAGTAAAGCGACATCCCCAAGCGTACCATGGTACGAAGATCTCCCCGCTGTTGCTATGGATTATAGGGTCCATATAGATCCAGGAAAAGAAGATTGTTATTTCCAATATGTTAATCCAGGTGCTACATTTTATGTCAGCTTCCAGGTAAATACTCACGTATTTAATAACCTTTTGTTGCATTTTAAAGTTTTGCGGTATTAATAATGCATATCGTTCGAAAACTACCCCAGTGTTCACTGACAAAAACAAATGAATGCAAAGCCATATAGGCAACCACTGGGGCATTCTTTCACTTTCTAATTTGCATTTGTTTTAATTAGATTTACTGTTTTAAGATTACAAAAATTATGCATGAATATAATTTTAGGTTTTGAGAGGAGGAGATGGTATGGCCGGATTCGCAGTAAGACATCCGTCAGGTCAAATTGTACATCCGTATCAATGGAAACCGAGTGGTGAATATCAAGACCAGAGTTCGACCGGTGGTTACTATTCAGTTTGCATCGATAATCAGTTTTCGAGATTCGCCGATAAATTAGTGAACCTGTATCTTACTGTCGTTAGATATGATATGTGGGACAAGTATGCAAAGGAAGTTGAAGAAATTAATATGAATATGGACAATTTTACGGTAAGTAGTTTTTGTGATTTAAATTAATCGCTATTAATTTATTGCCTTTCAGACGGGGCTTAAAATTGTCGAACAAAATATAAACGAAATGTTGCAATACCAACATCATTCCAGAGGGAGAGAAGCAAGGGACTTCAATCTTATAATTGATAATAACTGGTACGTGCTGCGTTGGTCCATTGTGCAAATAATAGTGATAGTAGGTACAACAGCGCTTCAAGTGTATTTTGTTAGAAAATTATTTGAAACAAAGACTGGCGGCAAAAGCAGATCACGCATTTAATATTTGTTACTATTTTGCAAAGAGACTGTTAAGCTGTTGCATATGCATTTTAATAAATCACGATAAGGGCTTACATTCCAAAAACTTATTTAATGTAAGTGTTCGATGACCATTAGTGAATAAGAACAAGTGCCAATAGCATACGTAACACTGTCATACTCTTGGCTACTAATGGGCGCTATGTACTTCCATGAACATTCTAACCAAAAGAGTAAAACGAACCATGAACATTAATTTCAATTTTTTACATTTAAATCTTCTTGATTGGTAGGTTATTCCTAATTGTAATAATTTAACAAGGGATTGTAGTATTTTGTACATAGCTTTAAGTGTCGTTAAAACTACTATTCTGTATTTTATTTTTAAAACAATGTATTTCAAAAATATAAGAATTTATTTATATAACATAGTTGCATTTTTTTTTGCAATTAAATACCTTTGAGAATAATATATGATACATATAATACAAAAATAACAGATAAAGTTACTAAATACACATCTATCAACTGATTATTAAGGATTTCTTCAATCTCATTTCGACTTTAAATAATTTTCAGAGAATGCCAGTAATCGGTATCTTTGCTTTAGATTTCTGGCTCGAACGTGAGGATTCGCGACTTCCACAGTATAATTTGCAGGAAACCATCCGGTCTGACCATCCCTAATACGTTCTCCGTGGAACCAACCTTAAAAGAAAATCTCAATTATTTATTTACTTTGAAAATATCAAAACATTTACCATCTGCCATTTTTCTGGTAACATTGACTATGTCACCTCTTGCTAAAGCGAGTTCATCAGGTTGACTAGCATTATAAGGATGAACCGCGGTTATTTGTGGACAGTCCCAGCATTCGTACAATGTTTCGTCAGGATCTTCAGATTTCGGAGGTGAGAGCGCCTCGATCCATCTTTCTTTATCACTCTCGCTACTACATGATAATAACTGAAAAATAAATACATAAAATCAACAACAATGCCCAGCTCTAGGTCTCATTTGCAAACAGGTAATCTCTTTACTTCCCCTTCTTGTTTTATGTTTTACATAGGTATGATTTTTGAAATCTGCAAAAAATGTAACTTACCATTTCTATAGTTTTTCCTTCATGATTTTCAAGTATCGTTAAAAATAGTAAATGACGTCCTTGTGTATCCTTAACAGGGAAAGACCCAATCACATCGTTCACATTTAATTCTATGTAACTTCGAAAACAGTAATGGACAACGATGAAGCAGTCATCACTAAAAACAATTATTTAAATAAATATCAAAATTATTGTTTATACGAATCTGATATAATATAAACTATCAAAGACAAACTGGTGCAGGAAGTAAATAATAATTGTAAAGATACCAAGTACACAAGCTTAAAAATCTAATAAACAATCAAATATTGCTCACCTCCTTGGCTTAGTAATGAGTAATAAATCATTAAATAAATACAAATGAAGAGAAACTTTAGAAAAACGTTTTCCAAATGTTAATTTTATATCATCTGCCCTTGGTAACATTTGCGTAAGCGGACCAGAACGAACAAGCCATCTTGATCCGGATGCGAGTTTTATCGATGGAACCGTTTTAGGGAAATCAATCTGGTTAGCGATTCGTTTAATTTCAGTCTCCCTTTCCATTTTTCCGGCAGCTTCATTGCATTGGGTAACAATCTAAATTAAAACGATTACATTTCTAATACTCGCCTTTTCATTATAATATTTTCTACCTTATGAACAGTCGCTAATGTATACTGGCACGGTAGGTACTCATCATCCTGAGGCGACAGCCTTTTTAAAACTGCATCGACTAGAAGAGGCCACCTTGTAACTCGTTGCAGGGGAAGCATGAGGAATGAATATAATGAGAGTGATTGACAAGCGGAACTGCATTCTAGGTGTTTGAGTAAATCGTAACAGGCACTACGTTCTCTGTAAAGAAAAGATTTTTATTAAAAATCTATCGTTGTTTTTACGAATGTATTTCAACAACTTTCTTATTAACATTGTTAGTAATTTGATTAAACGAATAACATAAATATACAAACACTTTACCGTATTTTTCTTAAAGTGCTATCCAGAAGTATTTGGTTTTCACAATAAGAGACGTAAACATAGAAATTTTCTTCTACGTGCTTTTTAATTATGTCACATATACCATGCAATAAGATATTATCCTGCCAACATTTTTCCAAATCCAGTAGTAATTTTTCAGAGCAACGTTTCACTGTAATAAAGCGCATTTATTAACTAATCATTCAATATATTTCGTAGTAATATCTTACCTGCAGGTATTTTACCAAACAGAATATTTTGTTCTTCTTGAGTTAATAGCTCACCATTATTAAAGTTTGAAATAAAATGGTCTGTTAAAACATTTAACGAGTTTAAATACGATGCCTCGGAAGTCATCATTTCAAATTTGGCTTCTTGAATTTTTTTCTGGTGGCTACTTAATGTACCTGTAAAAATATTCTATGTTAATTCCAGTTTATTCTATTAACACTAATTATTTAATATTTACAAAACTGCATAAAATTAAAGTTTCCACGAAAAACAGAAGGCGTCAAGAGGCAAGACAGAATACGTAACGATATTATACAAAGTAACTTGAATGCTGAACAAATACAAGACAAAGATGGCTAGACAACAGCTTTGGTCACCTCGTTAGAATGCACAAAAATAGAAAAATAAAGGAAATATGGGAATCGAAAGAGGCTGCCAAGAGGAAGACCAAAAAAGCTATGGAATAAAGCCATAGCACAAATACTTCAAGAAAAGGGGAGTAGCTGGCGAGAAGCAGTGAAAACTGCTAAAGACAGAAAAAAATTGAAACTGTTTTGTAAATGAAAAGAAGAAAATCTAGATACCGATTAGGTATAAGAGATCATCGATTAAGTAAGTAAGTAAAAGTAAACCAGTTTACAAAGCATAACAAGAAAAAAAAATGTAACACGAACAACTTACTTAAAACAGCAGACTGTAAAACTTCAGGAATTTCACACCATAAAGTCCGTATTACAGTTACACCATTTTTGCTAGGCGATATTAACTGCATTGCAGACGGCCTTGTTGATAATTGACTTTCTGAATACTCAGAGTTTGCTTTATCTCCGACTTCCTCATACCCATCATAATCAAAATCCGTTGTGCCATCTTGGCATACCGACTAAAATTTGAATGTTGTCAGAAACACAAAAGAAAAATATACCAAGTAATTACCTCAAGTACTGCAGCATTATAAAACTGATATAATGGCTCATCTTGTAACCGTAGCTGTATATCAGCAGAAATATTCGAACATTTTTCCATAGTCGTATCCGAATTGAAGCTATTAATGCTGTGATTATAATAGTCATTTTCATTCTTTAGATTATAATATTCTTCGCTATCTTGAATCTCAGTGAAACTTTCAAGTTCAGATGATTTTATGTTAACGTTAGTAGTGCTACCACTGTTTTCTGCGGAACTAGTGCTTGGCGTACTTGCCGAAGATTGGTATAAACCTATTTCAGCGTACCAACTCGTGTTTGGTCGTTTATTGGAGTTTTGTACGGTTGTATTTTCTGAATTACGATAATGAGTCATCTCAGAGTTTCGAAATAAGCCACATTCCGCATACCACGAAGTAGACCTCTTACTTATTTTAGGAGTTTTAGATGAATCTAAAAATAAAGTAATAAATATAGGATGCTTCGTTATTACACCAAATAAATACTGTATGCATAAAATAAAAACCAATGATTTTTTTTTTAAATCTACCAAATTACATGGCTTCCACCACAAGAGGGACTGCGGGAAGCAGCATAGTCTGTTGCACATACAGGTGGAGGTAAGGGAAACTGGTACAGCTGTATGAGGCATAGCTATCGGCATGAATCAAATTATGATGAAACGGCGAAGTACTGCGATGAGGAAGAACAAGGATAGCCACCTCATTCATATATTAACTACCCCAAGATTATAATAATGGCTGTAAACAACAAAGTATGGGCTGCCAGTCCGGGGCACCTCTTAAATGAGGAGGCGGTGCTAAGAATCCCCCCGTCAGCCGAAAATCAAGGGAAAGAATTACAAAATTCATAGAACTAAGATGAGAATGGCAATGTGAAATGTTAAAAGTCTGTATCAAAGCGGTAAATTAGCAAACGTGGTTCAAGGAATGCAGAGATTAAAATTAGGTATCCTAGGAATGAACGAAGTCCGATGGCCGAATGCCGGGCAACACAAAACAGACACTACTATTCTGGAGGCCAGGATAGCAAACACCAATATGGAGTGGGTGTAATTGTATCACGAGAAGTAAACAAATCAATAGTAAACTTCTTGCCAATGTCAGACAGAGTACTGTCAGTACAAATAAAACCCTTCGATGGGCAAGTTGAATGTAATTCAAGTATACGCTCCTACTGCAACAAAAGACGATGACGACGTAGAAAAATTCTACGCAGAAATAAATTGTGCATTGCAGTTAACAAAAAGCAGAGAAGTCACCATTATTATGGGTGACTTCAATGCAGTAATAAGACGCGGAGAATGCCAACTCTTTGTGGGCTCGTACGGATTAGGAAAAAGAAACTCCCGAGGAGATCGATTGCTCCAGTTTTGTACAGAACAAGAATTTGTTGCGACTAAAACAACCTTTAAACAACAGCCCAGAAGGTTGTACACATGGATTTCACCACAAGACAAGTCAGACAAAATTGTACGAAACCAAATAGATTTCACAAGAGAATCAAGGAGTTTACGGGAAAGAGGAATAATAGAACAGTGAATAATCTCAAGGACACGGATGGAAAATTTGTACTAGACCTTCCAAGTAAACTATTAAGATGGAAGGAATATATCCTGGAATTGTTCGAAGATGAAAGACCCATTATTTACGAAACCACAGAAGATGATGACGATCTTAAAATTCAGCTGAGCGAAGTTGAATAAGCAATTAAAAAAGCAAAAGAAGGTAAAGCAACAGGTCCCGATATAGTACACGTAGAACTTTTAAAGTGCTTAAAATCCGAGGAACTGACAAAAATAGTAGAGTTGTTCAACGTAATTTATACTACTGGTATTATCCCTAATGACTGGTTACAGTCTATCTTCATTCCAATACTAAAACAACCAGGAGCTAATGAATGCGAAAAGTAATGAGCCATGTGCTAAAGCTGTTTTTAAGAGTGATACATAACCGTATAGTATATTGAAAATGTGAGATGGAATTAGATGAAACTCAATTTGGCTTTCGCAATGGTTTCGGCACCAGAAGAGCCCTGTTGGCCTTCAATATATTAGCACAACGCTGCCAAGACGTAAATAAAGAACTATATGTATGCTACATCGACTACTCAAAAGCGTTCGACAGAGTAAAACACGAAAAACTTATATCTATTCTGCAAAATTTAAAGTTGGACCCGAAAGTTATAAGAATAATAGGAAATTTATATTAGCATCAGAAAGCAGCCGTAAAAGTTGAAAATACATTGTCTGAACAAATAGAAATTTTTCGAGAAGCCCTAGAGAATGCACCATATAGTATAATTGTAAATGGAAAAAGTCTTACGAATCTCCGGTACGCTGACGATACCGCAATTTTCACGGAGAATATTGAGAACTTGCAAATAATGACAACCATTAACGAAGTTAGTGAGAGATATGGATTGAGTATAAATACAGAGAAGACTAAACTATTGGTAATTAACAAAAACACATGTTTGGTTAGGCTGCAAATCAACAATAAGACAGTAAAACAAGTAAATGTTATAAATATCTAGGCACTCTGGTAAACGATCAAGCTGACCGCCGCCAAGAAATAATATGTAGAATTGAACAGAGAAGAGCTGCTTTTGTAAAAATGAAGAAGCTACTTACATCAAATGAGCTAAAATTGGACCTAAGAATAAGAATAGTTAAATGTTACATATTTCCAATTCTACTATATGGAATGGAAAGCTGGACACTAAGACAAGAAATAAATGCCTTCGAAATGTGGATTTATCGCAGGATGCTGCGTATATCATGAATTCAAAGAATCTCTAATAATAAGGTGTTAACTAGAATGAACAATCAGGGATCGAACCTGAGACGCCTGCATCAGAAACTGAGGCCTTTTTACATGCAGCTACTTGCTCTTCTTATTCAATATCTATTCCGAGGCAATTTTCCGTAACACATTGGAGAACGAGTCTGCTGGTATACCAATTAACGGAGTAAACATAAATAACATCTGATACGCAGACGACACAATCATTTTAACATATAACGAGGACGACCTACAACACCTACTAGAAGGATTAAATCAGAAAAGTGAAGAGTTTGGCCTTACAATTAATGTTAACAAAACAAAAGTAATGGCGATTATCAAAGGACAAAACGCACCAATTAATATATTGATTAACAATAAGATCGTGCAACAAGTTAGTTGGAAGTCGGTGTTGTCGTTAATAATTATTGGTCATTGTGAATACGCTTAAAGCGACTCTTTGGCTTTGTAACAGTATATACGACTTTAATAGACTTCAAATTTAGTTTCTGGTTTGGAAATTTAATACTCCCGCTAGGACTACCTCCGTAGCTCAATGGCAGAGCAAGGTGCGCTTAACCGAAGACGGGGTTCGATTCCTCGCGGTGGTATCATTTTTCTTTAATTTGAAATTTTCTCAACAAGTTAGTTGTTACAAATACCTCGGAGTATGGGTTCAATAAAACTGGGACCATCGCAAAGAAATTTTAGCCCGCATAGAACAAGCACGTGCAGCACTCATTAAAATGAAATCGTTATTGATCTGCCCAGATATGAACCTTTATGTAAGAAGAAGTATGATCCGATGCTACATTTTCCCCATTTGCTGTATGGTGCAACAAGCTGGACACTAAATCAAGAAACATCAAAACGTTTGGAGGCATTCGAAATGTGAATGTACAGGCGTATGCTTCGCATCTCTTGGGTTGATAAAGTCACAAATGGGGAGGTTCTACATTCCATGAATAAAGATCTAGAAGTGCTATATACAATTAAGACAAGTAAAATGCAGTATTCAGGTCACATAATTCGGGGTCAAAAATACGGTCTGCTGCAATTAATAATTCAAGGAAAGATACAGGGCAAACGAAGCATTGGACGCCGCAGAATATCATGGCTGAAGAATTTAAGAGAGTGGTTCAGCCTATCTTCAGTGTAGTTATTTTGTTCTGCAACATCAAAAATCAAAATAGCTATATTGATCAGTAACCTTCGCAAGGAGAAACTGCCATAAGAAGAAGACCTACTCTTCTAGAGGAGAGGAGGTACTACCTATTAGTTATTGCTTTTAATTTAAATTGATATTAACTTCCGGAATATATGATCTTAATATCAATGGAATTTCGGAATACCAAAAGAAAATACCTCGAAGCGCCAGAATTATGGTGCTACAGGAGGAGAACGCTTAAGAACAGCTGGACGGAAAGTGAAACGGATGATGAAGTCCTTAGACGAATAGGAGACGCAAGAAATTAGCAAAATAATACAAAAAAGAAGAAGCCAGTTAATAGGACATATTATACAAGTAAAAGCATGTTGAATACTATACTAGACGGACATATGGAAGGAACGAACCAGAGAGGACGACCACGTTTACAATACATGTTAACCCAAAGATGTACAGCGAAATGAAAAGGCTAGCTCACGATAGACGTATGTGGAGAACTGCGACAAACCAGTCGTACGACTGAGAACAATAGAGAGGCAGAGAAAGAGAGTATCGATGTCTACTGACATTCTATTTTTTTTGAATTGCAGAATATCTTGCACGTGTAATAATGGACGATGCACCCCATACATTTGTGCCTATAATTTAATTGCACTGTTAACGCCAAAGAACTAATACACTAAAATATTACCAGAAATGCGGCTCTCTAAATAAAAACGACAAATTTACACAAACAACTGAAAAAAGTTCTTACCAATATTTTGATTTAATGATTCTACCGGTATGGGTGGTGGAGGACTATTAGGCCTTTGCATAACTTTTGAATTTCGCAATACTACCGGACTTATTGAAGCATTTTCTTCGGTTTTTGGGCTTTGTATATCGTTGTGATCGTCCACATCAATTGTATCAGTCAAATAAAAAGTACTTTTAGGTTTATTTCCTAAACCCTGTGTAGCATCATTAGTTGTTGATTCATTGCTAATCGACATGCTCCTTCGGAATTTATTTAAAAACTTCTTTTTAGATAAACTATTAGTTCTATTTTTTTCAAAATTATCCGAATATTCTGCGTTTTCTTTGTTGGATATCTGCATGTTTTGGTAGGGTGCTAAATTACTTTGCGATTCAGCTTGTCGCATTTTAAGCTCTTGAGTTATGTTCATTATCGAGCTATTTTGATCTAGCATCATAGGACTAGAAATAGGACGAGGACTTTGTTGCATTTTTGTAGATGTAGATGTTGGACTTGCTTTTTCTTCTCTAACTTTGGTGGTATCTACAAATTTTGACAAACGTAAAAATGTACGATTTCGTAATTAAGTGAAACTTACCAATTGTATCTAAATCAGTCCTTGACTTTCTTTTAGCCATTCGACTGAGCGATTTCGTAATATCATTTTTTGTTAACGACCAATTCCTTCTGAGCCGTTTCATGTGTTTTCCAGCTGATACTGCCAGTCTTGTAAAGCCATACGATTGACTGCTTGGTGGATCTGGTAACTGTGAATTCCCCATGTCCACTCCGCTGTCATTCTGAGATTTAAAACGAAAAACTATAGCATTCAATGTTTGATATTACTGATTTGACCCTTACCTGATGGGCTTTACTGAAGGAATTTTCTGATTCAGTATCACTGTCGAACGAATCAAAGTCCTCGTTTTCACGATAATCCTGAGTATTATACAAACTTTCGTAATGATGATCTGAATCACTGTCACCTGTAAATAATTAATCTGTGTTATTTTATAATAAATATAATACATGTTATTATAATTAGTTTATAATTAATGGGTAATTACTTTCTTCGCAACAATGTGCACTTAACTAGTTTTTAAATTTCTACTTGCATTTTCTATCCCACAATTACTGATTAAGTCTGTGTATTTATTTAAATGATAGCTTTTTCTTCGTGGAATTATTTCGTTTAACGATAAAAATTTGTAACAGGACTTGGGTTGGTTTTAACCTTCACTTTAAGATATACAGAATATGTAAAACATGTGATACAAAAAGCTGCCCAATGAATTAAAAAAGGTAAAAACTTATAAATATATTAGACTTCGTTACGATTTACAATTCTACAAAAAGTAATAACCATTTATCACGTGTTAATATTGCCCTGAAAGTTTATAATATACAGTGAGCACGTAAAGGTTGGAATAAATTCGATAAAATCTTTATTGGGCAAGTAAGAAAATAATGCTCGGACACGTCGATTTTCTTTTTTAGATGCGCATTTTTTAGTAAACGTGTATTTTTTATTACGTCATCCCTCTTCGAGTTATGACGTCATCATCAGTTTTTTTAAATAGCAACACCCTCTTTTGATAATACCATTTAAAAGAGCACATTTTTATGGGTATAGACGCCAAATTTTGTGGTATGTTACATAACAATATTTTCGAAAAAAAACGTTTTAGAATTCATAACAATGTAATGAAATAACAATAGAAGAAATAATAAATACAACTAAAACCCATTAAATTAAACGTTGAAATTGCATATCATTCACCTCTTGACAATATCCATCTATTGGCGATTCAGATAATCACGCACAATCTGTGAATGATGTGGTGACGCGCCATCTTGTTGGTACCATATTGATTCGTCCGGCATTTGGGGATTTTGATTATTTGGATATAGTGCTACAATCGCGGGAATTATCTGTTGTTGTAAAAAATTCAAATATTTTTCAGCATTTAATGCGCCGTCAATAAAAAATGGTGCAACAATTGTGGTACTAATTTCTCGAAAATATTGTTATGTAACATACCATAAAATTTGGCGTCTATACGCAGAAAAATGCGCTCTTTTAAATGGTACTATCAAAAGAGAGTATTACCATTTAAAAAAACTGGTGATGACGTCATAACTCGAACAGGGATGACGTAATAAAAAATACACGTTTACTAAAAAATGCGCATCTAAAAAAGGAAATCGACGTGTCCGAGCATTATTTTCTTACTTACCCAATAAATATTTGATCGAATTTATTCCAACCTTTACGTGCTCACTGTATAATGAAAATATTGAAACACAGACAGCTCTAAATTTGTATTTTTATCGTTTATATTTGTGATTAGGTATTACAACAAAGAATTTAATAATTGTTTTTAGGCATATTAATTGGTATTATTTAACATGAGCTTCTTCCAGAGTTAATGTGGATTTATTTTTAACCAAATAAGTTTTATTTTTAATTTATGCGTAGCAGAAACACGATTAAGTTGTAAAAAAAGGCCCAATTTTGTGCTTAATTAAAATTAAAAATAACACCAAATTAGGTTCATTATTTCCACTATTTTCCTTCTACCAAACGTAGTTTACGAAATGCTCAGGTAAAATAATAAAAACAAGCCTAGGTAGTTATAGTTAAAAGATTTCCAAAAGTTTTGCAGTTAACTAGAAGAAGCGGTTAATCTTTAATGAATTAAAATTAAGTAAAAATGTGGTTAATTATGGGAGAGTAAAATGTCAGTAACCTTAACATTTATGTATGTTAAATACTGCTTTACTACCTACTGTACTTATAAAATAAAAGCTGATTTGGCGTGTTTCTTCTTGAATTTCTTTGTACATAGAATGAGTAATTAAAGACGACGTTATTCTGAAAGTTTATCAATTAATCTCCGTTTTGAATTTATTTCTGATTTGATTATTTATAAGATTTTCTGAAGTATTTGTTTTCATTCAATCTGTTACAAAATTGTTCGAGCAATTAATTAATAACAGACCAATGGCCTAGGCTTCGGCCATAAGAGGAAGATGAATTAATTAGTTAATAGTAAAGTGGAGAAGATACTGAAGAAATCAAGATTGAAAAACGCAAATTTTGGTGCTAAGAACAAGAAGTAATTTTAGATATGGCTTTAGAAACTTAATAAATTGTTTAGCCCTTTTGACTTCCCGAATTTTTTGTTTGGACTTGAATATGTTTCGCTTCTTCAGATTGTAATTAAAAGGGCTTTCGCCTTCTTAGACAATTAAATAATTTAAGTTATAAATATAACTTTCAGATACTCCCTTGGCAACCTTTGTCAATACAATTGCTTCCAAAGTAAATATCTGAAAGTTATTTATCAGGATGAAAGAATAACGTTCTACGTATTATTTCACATTACAAATGGTCTACTAACATTTAAGTATGTACAGGATAACTCATCGAGGAAAATTTATAATTTAAATGCGAAGATACATGTTTGGTAATCGCAGGTGTAACATAATAATGCTGATACCAACAGTAGCTCACTGTTGTCAGTCCTAAATCCGCATAAAGGTTCCTGGATGAGGTCAGCAACCAGTCCTGGGTAAAAATCAATTGACTAACCCATTTGAAATCACAAGAGGCCTAAAATAAGGCGTATTATTTAATACCGCCCATGCATATGTCTTAAAGAAAATACCAATTAACCCTGTCAACATTCTGAGTAACAAGTCATCACAAATAGCGGTATATTCAGATGGCATTGCATTAATATAATGGGAAGGTTAATGACGGATGGAAAAGAAGGAAATGGGTTTAACAATAAACAGAGGGATAAAACAAAAATCTTGGCACAAGCAAGAGTGGAGACGACAACACAGAAAGGGTAAAAGATTTCATATAATTACCTGGGAGTAAATCTGCCCAAAGGTGGTGATGACGTGATGAGGAAGCAGAAATTAGGAGTAATCAAGCGAATAAAGCCTACTTTGTTCTACTGCGTAATATACTGAAGTCCCACATAAAAAAACTTGGATTTTGACACAAAAAAATGGCAAACTACATTAAAGAAAAATGCTCAAGCGAATATTTGGCCCAAAACAAAATAATCTGGAGATGTAGATACAACTATGAAATATACTAACAATACAAAGAGCCCCCCCCCCTTATCAAAATTTGTCAAAATAAAGACTACGTTGGGCGAGATATAATAAGAATAACAATGCATTGTAAGAATGAATGAGCAAAGAATAGGTACCCAAAAAGGTGTTTGAATCAAGTTTGTAATTTACATGTAATCCATGTTATTTTGTCACTTTTTAAATGAACAATTTTTAGTTGTCAGCCATAAAAAAAGATAAGTCTTTTTTATTAAACCTATCGGCGTCGATTACTATAATCATTGGCCTTCTAAACTTAATCTACTTAACCTGCACAGGTTCGAACGCCAACCGCGCTCCAGACCTTGGTCTGGGCATTCTTGGGTCCGAATCTGGGACCGCTTGATCGTGAAATACGCATTCACTCACTACACTACCGAGATGCCCCATTGGTTTTTAATATGTGGCAATTTATCTTCAATTACATTTTTTTAACAAATGTACTTTCTCAGGCAGTCAGTGTTAAAACAAACGTCTTCAAAGGTTTGGGTAATAATTGATAGTAACTTATCAACTACGCCTTGTGAAGGGCTTTACCACCGTTAAATGAAAGGAACCTTCCTCATGGCTCCTAAAAGAATCTTGTGTGGCGTGGTTGACATGCTGAATTCTTTTAGTCATTTTACTTTCAATTAAAATCTACCTGCAATGGTCTCTGAGTGGAGTGAGTAACTTGGAGCTCACAGTTGCTGGTCCTAAGACCGGATAAAGCAGAGAGGTTCCAGAATGAGGTCAGCAACCTGTCCAGGGTAAAACAAAATTCTGCTCGAAATATCAAACCTCGGACAAGGACGTATGAAACGATAACGATTACGACGAGTAATATTATTCGATAAGGCACACGGAATTAAGATCTCTAAACACAAAAATCAAATAAAAGATAAGAGATAAAAACTCGATATGTCACAATAATTAACGAAACAAAATAGAAAGGAAAAGGAAGGATGTGCTATAATAACTATGATCTAATATGTAGTGGAGCGAACAAAAACGAAAGAGCAGAAGAGGGTGTGGGTATCCTGAGTCACAGAAGACTAAAACAAGCCATTAGTGAATAATGAAAAAATTAGGAAGATTTGTAAGAGACCATTGATAAAATTCCACCAGATAAACCAGTATTAATAATGGGAGATTTCAACCTACACGGAAGCCTCGGATGTCAGGACGTAAAAAACAGAAACCAGGAGCGCAAAGAAATCTGCTCGATGAATTTAAAAGATAATTAAAATTGTAGCAATCCAAGAAACCAGATGGACTGATCAAGGCATTAGAGATACAAAAACACACACGATTTTATACAGTGGCAAATAAAGCGGAAGTAAAGAATTTGGGGTTGCTTTTATTGTGGAAAGGAACATTAAATCCAGTATACTAGATTTCCCGCTGATCAACGAACGACTACCAACAGCAACAAAATTCTTTAACCTATCTTTAATAAATAATGTACATTGTCCCACACTAGTCGCAAAATCTATCAACATTTCACCATTTCCATTCGATTTCTCGTGTAGGCTATGTTTGCTTATTATTCTTATTAATACCAGATGTTCATTTCCTTTGCCCATTTGAGCATTCGTTTTTCGGCGGACTGTCGTATATTTGTTCTAATTGGCGATAAAAGGCTTCTATAATTTCCCTATATTTTTCTCTAGGAATAGGTAAAACATTCACAAAAGAACGTGGATCTTGCCGGACATGTTAAATACTAGTCAAATTGCTCATATATCAATAGACAAAAGAGGAGCAGCAAGCATACTGGACGTTCGAGCCAGAAGGAGTGGGCCAGATCACTTCGTCGTACAAGCCAAATTTAGCTGCAAACTTAATAGACAAAGAGTTGAAAAATTCAAAAGTATAAGAACACTAGACAAAGAAACGTTGGAAGATTCTGAAATGAGAAAAAGATTGGAGAAAGAAATAAACAGGCAGTTAGAAGGGATAGATGAACAAGCGAATGAGGAAAATGTTGAACAGCCTTGGAACAGAATAAAAACAATAACAAAGAACTCGGCGAAAAATATTAGGCCAACGTAAATCGCAATGTAAAGAAAAGTATAGTTCGATGAAGAATGTGAGGAGGCAATCAACAAAAGAAATGATTTGCACAGAAAAGAACAGGCGAAAGAAAAGAAGAATTCCTTGAAGTAAGAAGGGCTGATAATACATGTCGAAAGAAAAAACGGCAATTTTTGAACGATCAAGTTTTAGAACCGGAGAGGGATTAAAAACAATAATTTCAAGAATGCATAAGCTTACATAAAGAAACTGATGGGAGGATTTAAGCCATAAACTACACTACTGAAGGGCAGGAACGGTCATATAATCACAGGTATAACAAACATCAAACAAACTTGACAAGAATATTTCCAAGAACTTCAACAACAACTACAGCAAGAAGACAGGACCCACCCACATATGAAGAAGTTAGTCAAGCTTTGAAAGCCAAAAAGAGTACCAAAACACCTGGATTTGATGAAATCTCCGACAGCAGGCAGAAATAACAGAACAGCTACATTATGCTGAAATCTAAAATCTGGAACGACAAAAAAATCCCCTAAGATTGAAAGAATATCGGGGCATATCGCTGCCCAGCTGATAAAATATATAAATAAAATATTCACCAACAGTTTGAGCAGGAGATTACTTAGATTTGCAGAAAATATCGTAGGCGAATATTAGACGGGATTTAGACCACGTAGATCGACCAACTGTTTAGTGTTAAGGAAATCCTACGACGGGCATTGGAATTTGGTATGCATCAAATATTCGTTGGTTCCCACTAAGCTTCTGACTCCATAAAAATCGACAATTTGGAATTCCCAGAAAACGAATACGACTGACTAAAGCCACAATGACGGGGGACCACAGCACATGTTAAGATACAAAATCAATCGACTGACCATTCGAAATCACAAGCGTCCTAAAACAAGGCAGCAGATTTGCCCCTGTATTATATAATATCACCATTGAATATGTTATACCAATTAACGAAACAAAGTAGCGAAATATGGGTTCTGAGAGAAAAAATATTAGGCCCAAAACAAGAGAGTGGAATCTGGAGATGTAGATACAATTATCAAATACATCAACAATACAAAGAGGCATATCAGAATTTGTCTAGATACAGAGACTACGTTGGACGGGACGGGACACATTCATTGGAATGGATGAGCAAAGAATACCGAAAAGAGTGTTTAAATCAAAGATGGGAAGACACCGGAAGAGGTGGCAGGAAGACGTTGCCGAGAGCATATTAAAAGTACGGAACTGGAAGAAAACAGCGTTAAGTAGAGAGACGGAGAAGTAATATAAAGGAGGTCAAGACCCGTAGGGGCTGTGGAGGCATTCAAGAAGAAGATTTCAATAGTCGAGTTGGGGATGATATCATACCTGGAATAAAACAACGGTTTAATGAAGACGTAAAAAATAAAATCTGAAAATTAATGATAGAATTTTGCGCCAGAATTAAGAATTAATAACACATTCTTTGATCATAAGAATCAACAAAAGTGTACCTGGCGAAATACTCAAGGCTACAAATCGACAACTAAGTGGTAAATACAGTCATCCTAAGCAAATATTAGACGTAAGATGCCTGAAATCTTCGGACATAGGACCATACCGTAGTTTTGAGTAAAGTTAGGTTGGAACTAGCCTATAAAAAGGTACGGAGAAGAAGAAGAACTTGATGAACTGTTTTCATGTGAAATACTTATTGTCAATTGATCATTTATTTTTACATCTAAGTGATAAAAGGATGATCACAGAAAAGTGACCTTGGTTAAATTAATAATGAACACCTTTAAAAGAACTATTTTAAAAACGATTTGAATCATTCGTTTATCGTTAATTACGAGAAATGCCAGTTTAATAGGATGTAGATCATTAAAATTTAACATTAACAATTTTCCACTTGAAAGGTCAGCGGGTAAAATATTGTAGAAGATCGAATATTTCTTCACCGATGTCATAAAGAGGTTTCGCTATAGACGCTATGTTTACATTCACATTTTCTAAACTTTATTATTTGAATCTATTAAAAACTACGAGACATTTGCTTGTGCCATTCAGAACCTTCGCGTAACTTTGGATGTTAAAAATATACGTTGAAATTGCGTCTAAGTGAATAATTGTGGTCGGCAAACGATTCTAATTTAGCACATCCTCAATGCAAACCGAACGGAAAATTTGAAAGTGATATTTAAACTTGAAACATAATAAATATTTCAAATGGCAAATAAAAGTACATTTTTAATACTTTCACAAATTAAAACTTGTTTGATTTCTAAAGGACATCATTGACATCAGATGCCAACCATCAACTTAATTTATAGTACGTTAAAAAATCGATCTTCTAGAGGAGCATAAATATTTATAATTATTCCGAAGTTCTGCAAGCCTTTCATTTGGAACTTTAGAGAACAATATCATCTCCAGATCACGAAAACAATTACGATTGTTTCATTTTAGTCCCATACTTTGTGAATGAAAAAACACACAGCAGTTAGCCTTGATTACTGCAAAACAAACCATCATAACGATCTATGATAAGGAGAGTAGGCGTAGAATTTTTAATGTATGCAACACCTTTCTGAAGCTTTTATTAATATGAAACTAGTGTGAAACACATTCTATTTTGTACAACTATTAACACTTAATATGTAATTGTATTTTAAATAAGATGCATGAGATACTAAAAAAGACAAATCGACGATTATAACAATCATCATCAATTGACATGGAGCAGATCGACATGGAGCAGATCCCCATGGATCAATCCTGGATTACGCCAGGTCCACCCCATGCCAATAGGGTGTGGAGGGATTTGTTGATAGGTGGTGATTGGGAGCACTATTATGACAATAAAAAAAAAGAAATGAACTTGAGGATTTCTATAGGAAAAAGGTAAATTCTTAAAAATAAATAAATAAACTCGGGTCCTTCCGAATCTGATTTTTGTATGGATTTTATTGGTTTTGACGATGGTTAATCTGATGCAGCTGTTAAATTATGTTTGTGTAACCCACTGTTAGTTTAAGCCGGTTCTTTTGATTAATTTTTTTTAAGTCTGTTTTATTTCGTAATCATTTTCACCCTGTTTGTTTCGAGTAGGCTCAAAAATAAGCAAAACTTTGCTGTTTTAATCATTTAAGATAATATGGTTTGCAAGAACATCTGCGTCAAAGGATTAGAGAGACAGGTTGTCCTAAATATTCATTAATATGCAAATCATTTTGAATAGAATTTATAGCTATTTTAATGCGCGAAAAGAAGACTAGGGCCAACCACGGAAGCTCGCTGAATTTATGTTTTGTGACTACCTAAGATCATTTAAAAAGTGGGGAAGTACCCAAGATTAAGTAAAACATATTCCAAATTCTCAAGAAAATTTAGCTTATTGCCAAGTTAATAAATAATTAAACATTTATTCTGATTTGTTCGATTGTTTAAAGCAGTGGTCGATATAACATTGTTAGGGGTCGATTAAAAATATAAGACATCATAGTACGTGCGAGATTACAACACGTGCGCGGTTGCTTATTTACTTATACTTAGTACACGTATTCGACCCTAGTCTCATTGTTGCGCATCGACATACAAGTGAGCGTCAATGTTCTAAAATTCGTCAACATACATATTATAATTCAATTGTTATTCATTTACGAACTAAACTTCTCTATGTTCAAGAGTTGAGTAACCATAAAATAAACAATCTAAAAACTCACATATGCGTCTTTTTGGCTTGTCCTATTCTAATTACGTAATAGTAAAATAAAGGGGGTCGATAAAAAGCCTAGAAACTCTTGAAGGGGTCGACGGTCAAAGAAGTTTGGCAACCCCTGGTTTAAAGGGGCTGAAAAATTATGAGGAAAAACTAACAATTTTGATAAAACTAATGAAAATGTATAGTATAGTTGCAAAATGTTATATTTAAATAAATGTAATAGACTTTTAAAATAATTACTGATTAATGCAAGTTCTATAAATATCTTGCACTGACTAGCACATAGCACTTCATTTTCACTTTCACTGCTTCTTCCATTTTAATCTGTCATTAAATATTAAGATTAGAGTTAATGAAAGTACGAATAACATTAAATTAAATGCATTCACAAAATGGCCTTTTTACTGATTTATAAATAAATATAACAAATTGAAAAAGTGATGATTATATCTCCTCTTGATTTGTAATAATAAATTATTGAATTTGTGTAGGTTTTTCTTTTAATTTCTGACTTTTTTTATTTTGTTAACGTCTCAGTTGTTGAGCTGTATAACACATTGAAAATGATAAACTGAATAAGAACGAAAAAGACGTGTTCATGAGTTTTCTCTGAAAACAGTAAAAACTCATATTATAATAAAGTTATATCAACAAGAAGTTGAATTCTCATTAATAAAGAATAATTACGAAATGAAAATAAACTAAGTACTAATATTGGAACTGGATTTATTAAATAAAATTTTAAATGGAAATTGGGCAAACAAGTAATAATAATAATAAATAAATCAGTAATTGGACAAAGAACGATATTTTGGTGGGATTACTCAAAATCAAAAGAATAACTGATAGTGAGTGTTTTTAGATATAGATTTGTGTTAGTTTTAAGGTTAGAAATAGATTATTGTGTAATAAATCTTTCATATTTAAAAGTGGATAGAATTTATTACTTTATTTAGTTATCAAAATTTAATAAACGGCCCTGAGATAGAAATTTTCATTATAAATATTTAATTTTTTTTAAATTAGATTTGCTGACATTAATCATAATTGATAATTTAAGAGCTAGTTTGGGATATTGTGTGGAGCATTTTTCCATATCAATATATAATTTTGTTGCTGCTGTAGAAACATTTAAATAGTATTATTCAAAAACATAGGCGCCGACTTTTCGGAATCCTTATGGGGGCACAGCTAAGTAACATTTTTTCTCTTGGACTGGAATATCGTTAGTCAAGCAAAACAGATACTTTTGGAGGCATCTTAACATGCAAAACAGTTAACTTTAATGTTAATGCAAAAGTATCTGCTTCAGTTATTAAATTTTCTTATTTTTCATTATGAGGGCATGGGCCCCAGTGCCCCATGTAGTCGACGCCTATGTTCCAAAGGTAATAAGTAATAAGAATATAAATTATACGTTTTTGCTGGGTATTTCCCCAGAAAAGAAGTGGCGAAATACCCAGAAAAGAAGTATAAAATGTCAAACTCGCCACAACAAACTTTCAGAAACGATATAAATTATTATTGTAACTATTATGTATTTCTGCGCTCTAAACACGTTTTAAATGTTCGTTCGGACCGTCCAAATTTATTTTTACTTAAATGCAGACAATGATATAATAATAAATAAAATTAGTTTTCGTGAAATACCTTAGCACACATGAAATATAAAAGGACAAAGCATTTATGATTTTAATTTAGTATATTTAAAGAATTAAATTCTAACTTTAACTAAAATTTAAAAGAATTAAGAACTATAAGGAAAAAATTGATTAACTATCTAGTTCCCAGATTGTCCTTTTTAGGTTGTTTTGTAAGCTATTTGGTACGTGTATTAATTAAAGTGATATCCTGAAGCTACATTTAAATAGCCTATAAAGGGTTTAAATGTTTAAATATGATGAACCAAATTAGCTAGAATTAATGTACTTATCCTTGAAAATGATATATTGCTATTTACCTACTTTGCTCACTCTTGTGATGTTCCGTTCACTTTTAGTACTTAAGGTTATTTAACTTAAAATAAGTTAAATCGGTTAAATGAAAATGGCAAGTTTTCAGTGACTTTTCCCTTAAGCCATTGTATTTAGAGGTTCTCTTTAAATACAATGCTTAAGCTATTGAAAGAAGATCATTTCAAGTTAATTGCCATTTTTAACCGATGTTAAGAACTTTGCTCCAACAAACACCAAGAAAAAAATCAAGATAATTGCAACATAAAAATTAATAAAATATTGGTATTTGATGACGAAATAACACTTTTGCAATTTCGAATAGTTCTTTTTTAACATAAATTTATTCACAATTGTGCTGGTCTGTAGTAAAGTGTACCATGACGAAATGTTAACTGTTGATTAAACGTCAAGGTTTTTATTGTTTAGATAAATTAATTATGTTACTACAAATAGACTTCTTTATTGATAAGCTGCTTAGTTTCCGGGAAAAGAATATTTTTACTGTGATAATTTTGCTAATGTAAAACTCAAGGATGTTAATGTTACATCCTACCTAATTATCTGTCTGTCTGTTAAAGAACTGATAATTATGAAAATAACGTTTTAGCAATAAAAAATCGGGATATCGAAAAAATCTCCTCGTCAATAGATAGATAAAAACATCCCCTTTTCAAAGACCACACGAACATGTTTCCAAAATGCAAATTGATTCGGAAATAATGGAAATAAGATTTTAGAAATACCGTTTAACTCATTGTTCATAATGTAGCGTGTAGGCAACTCAACTTACAGAGTGCGATAGATCACAACTTTCTAACAGAATTCGAAGGCAAACTATTTCGTATTATTCCAAGAAACAATTTAATCATCTCAACTTGTCAGTTATTACCCGACTCTACAGTTTTGCCTATTTTGCAGTTCAGGCGGTATTTCGTCTATGCTTGGAGATTTATTTTTCCATTTTTCTTACAGCTTCTTTCTTCTACTTCTTCATACGTTAGAGTTTCTACTGTTTCTTCAGCTTGGTGTTCGACCTCTTTCGCTTCTGCGTGTTCCTAATTTACTTGATGTTGTTTGTTCATTCCTCCGTCATCTTCTTAGCAAGTAATGCTTCCCCTTTACTTTTACATAAATTATTTCGTGGCTGGAAGTCCCTTCTTATTTCATTTGTAATGTTATACATATTTCCTGTTTGGTTTGCGTGGTGATAGTGTTCCATTTCTTGTATATTTTGGTATTCGTCAGAGTGTGATGTTGATCTTATTTCTTTCTTCATTTACACTTGGCTACCTTGCTTCGTGTACTTGCTTGCAGGGCTTTTTTCCTCGGTTTTCTACGATTATTATCTATCGCTTACGCACTCAACTTTGCGTCCTGTTTGTCTGCCAATACTTTCCTGTGTTGATTCAGTGATTATTTTCTTGATATTTTCCCAATGTGCTTCTACTTCTGTGTTTCGTATCTATCAAGGTCTTAAATTCATTCTGATATTCAGTGATTTTTCAGTTCCGTAAACATCCCATTTTGATCATCTTTCACCTCTACTCGTACACCTTAGAGACTTACAAGTCGTCCGAATCACAGTCGGTTCGTCTTTGACTCCCTGTACCCATAAGGCTAGTTGCATGGTTTCAGTCAATTAGGACATGGTCGATCTGGTTATAAGTTTTCCGATCTGGTGCTACTCAGGTAGCTTTATGGATCTTTTTATGTGGGGAAATGGTTCCAGCAATTACCCTGCTGTTGGAAATGGAAAAATCCGTCATCATTTTCGATGGCCGCTTTATTTATTTGATCTCGTTTGTCTACTTCAGCAGTAAAGTCGCCAAGGAGGATCTTCATGTTATAGCCACTTTCCAATTCACTATAAAAAAATCTTTCTGTGCACCCTCCTCATCCTCGGTTGGGGAATGTACACATGTCATTATAATATTTTGGTAGACGCCCTTCAGTATAACATCTGACTGTTCACCAAGAATTCAGTTCCGAATTCGTGTTTTGCCTGGTTTGATAATAATGAAATCAAATAACCATCGTATTTCCTAAAGGGCGGTAATATCAATTTTATATCTAGATTTTTCTTTGATTAACACTTGCGATGCACCTGGACGGCATAGACTGAACTGTGTTTTACAAAGTTTCTTTGCATTAAATCTCAACAAACAATGGAAACCACAACTAAGGGCAGACAATGTAACTAAGAATTTTAATTTGTTGTTTTGTCAGTTTTGACCAATTATGTCCATTTTTAGACGGTTAAAACCCGTCTAAAATAAAAAAAAAAGTGTTTCTTAACAAATCTGTTTTCAGCATTAAATATCTTATCTTCGACCGGGATCGAACCAGAGACCTTTGGTTTACAAGGCTATTTTTCAACATCCCAGAGGCCAACAAATCTTTCTGATAAAATTTCTCACATCACCTTCTTTTAAAAAGAAATTCTTTTGTAAGTTTAATTTAATTTTAAGGTTAGCTATAAAGTTGCGGAAAATAAATAAAAACGAAGCTTTACAAAGTGAAAATTACAGAAAATTCGTTTCGTTTCGCACTCGTATTTTTCTTTTAAATAAAAGTATTTCGCAGTTTTCTGTTACAGAAGTTACATTTTAAAATTCTAAAAGGAATGAAACAATTCACTGGGTCACGTTTATATTACAATTTGTTATTATAGGAAACACTTCTGTACTCAACGTGCCAAATGTCGTTTAGAGTGGAATTAAAAAAGGGCCAGTTAAGAATGGCACCTTGTAGAAGAAGCAATGTAAATAGCTGGTGGTACACAACAAAAGGCTGTTATTAACTGGTACAAACCTCTTTCTTCAAAAACCTTTAGAACTGATCTGACATAAATTTCGTTTTCTTTTATGGAAAAAACTTGCTGTTGCGATTTAACTACACATTAAGTTAGAGCAGTCCACATGAAATAGGTAAGCTATATCGATAACAGTAATATGTAGAAATACATACACATAAAAATCAACATAAGTTTCGTCACAAAAGATGTAAATAAAATTCCAAACTTTCTCCGTAGGATGGGTTACAGTTACATAACGAAATATAGAGCAGTATCGAAACCTCAAGCTGTTTAAATATGGCAAGAAAGAAAGAAGTAAACTTGTTTTGTGACATTTTCTTTTCTGTACAAATAAAACTTCCGGTTTAAATTATCGATAGTGAATTCCGTTCTCCTATTATACAATATACAGGGTGTATGTTAATTGCAATAGGAGGCAAGAGAATAAGTAACAGAACCAAGATAAATATACAGACGTTTGATAAGGACGGAAACATTATGCATAACTAAAAGGGAATAAGATCAACTGATAGTATAAAGAGAAGTATACCGAGAAAAAAGACCAAAGGAAAAGAGTATAGAGCCAAAATGAACCATGTGTCACGTGGTTTTGCAATTTCGTGTAATTTGGAAAGTTTTGAGTCATTTTAAATTTATGGTAAATCTTTTAGTACGGCCCTTTTAATTCTGATCCCGTGTTAATTGATATTCTTGGCTGTAGTTTAAATTCATGTTACGTCTGTAGAGCATCCAAGGTTAAACCATGTCAGCGAATTTTGCTTGGAGTTCTACGAAATCTTGAAGTCATTTCAGTATGTTTTGTCGTTGTGAAACATTTCCTTTGTTCAGAATCCCAAGGTGGCCCAATGCGTATTTTGTCAAGGCATGATCTCATCATGGTTCAGTTATTGCAGCTTCTCGTGCTACAGTTCGGGGAATCCCCAGCACGCGAGACTTTGCCAGCTGACTTGTGGCGTCCTTTCGATTCTTTTACACCCCCTTTCCTCAGTGCGTGACAGTCAGTCAACCATATCGGACGTCTTTTAAGACGTGGTGCGAGTTTATCGTTTGCAGCTTGGGTCCTTAAATAACCGGAAGGCCTCTATTACTGGTAATCCTCTGGGGGGATTGCAATTTACGACTTGGTCAGATTCATTAAAAGAGTGGCAGATACTCCGGAAAGATATAGTTTTGTGTGAGAAGTTTTAGTGATTGTTTAAAGTACCGTTCCACACAATTTCCTCGTTTAAAGAATTCAGTAAACCCATAGTCTGTGGATTATTCTTCGTCAGATCATGGCTCTTCCAAGTCTCACGTCTGTCACGTTACTCCCTGACCAACATCTTGTCAGGTAAAATCTATTGTCCTTTATGCTGCTCCTGCTTTCTTCGTTTATGTTTCAGCCTCAGTTAAGAGTTCTACGATTGCCGCTTGTCGGCAGGCCTTTTTAACGTTCTTCAGGTGTTTTAGAGTTTAATAAATACTGCCTTTTGTTGTATCTTCGTGTTTTTATTGCAACTTCTAAAGTAATAGCCGATGGCTGGCCAATCTCTGTTTGTCCGGTGGTATTGTTTGAAGAGGCTTCGTGAATCTCGCCTTGGGCGGATCTAACATTCATATAGTAACGTTTGTGGGGCCGCTGCCAATTGACCAGCTGTCTTAGTAATTTGTGTTCAAGTAAAGACTTTTGCGTTCAGGTTATAGTTCAAGTATTAAGCGAGTTTAAGTGAATATTTTGTGTCTTGTTGCATGTGTAAATTTTAAAGGATGCTTATTGAATTGTTAATTTAAGTTTTGTCGATCCTATTTTGTTTGGGATTGAGGGGCTAAGATTGTGAATGTTTTGCAGTAAGTAACGTAAATATAGTGCCCTCCTTTATTATTTTATTCTAAATTCGTATTCTAATAAAAAATTAAAACACCGACGACGTTTTGTATACTTACACAAATATAAGCAAAACAACATTAAACTATCATTATATTAAAGAAATGGATTAAATGAATCTTGTAAAAGTTTTATTCATTACATCCGCCAAAATCTCACTTAATTTTTTTCCGGCCAATCTAATATGAAATATGACACGAAATAAAAGAAGCAGATAAAACTCATGGACTACATTCTAAACATTAATCTCTCAGGTAGAATTTAATATACCGTTTCGTGTTTAGTATTAATTATTTTTTTTAAACAGGACTTTTTAACAACGTTGGTTAGTGAGGTTCAGTGCTCTCGCGTTTTACTTGCTTTATATGGTTTTTATGCTTATTATTCATCCAACTTTAAAGGTGCTGCATTCGTTTATGAGCTTTTATAATCTAGTTTACACGGACTATATTTTTTCTGCTTCAGTTTAATAATTAACGAAAATTATTACAGTATTGCCTAATACGTTAATCCGGAATGAAAATATTTTATATTTTTCAATTTACATTTGAAACCATGAATACGAAATATTTTAATGACTAAAATCAATTGTCAGCAGGAATTTACGGCCCAAAATAACTTTCTGTAAGAAAGCATCATTATTTTGTCTACTCTTAAAACATAATTTGATAAATAAACAATAAACAAAACTCATTGCTGAAAACGAAACTAGACCGCGATCTACGCTTTTAATTTTTCTGTAACGTGTTGTATTGTATTTTGTGATATTAAAAACATCAAAAATGGCTCTGCAATACTATCAAAATTTTGGGAGAGTATGGTTAGAGTTAATATTATGGCACTATATCACTATATGAAACAAAATAGAATGAAAACAATATTATAGAAAGTGGAAGATTACATATCCTTTAATAGTGGAAGTAATCAAAGATTATTTGAAACAGGTATTATGGTGTGCACAGACATGAAGACTTTAATAATGGATTTCAAATCAGTGACGGATAGGTTATGCAGTATAAGAATAAAAGGGAAACCTACAATTAACATGATGAATATACAAGCACAGTTGGGGGTTAAAGACGAAGAAACCTGAGGCAAGTATTACGAAGAAGTGAAGAGGCTGTATCAGGGGCTTCCAACAAATTGGCGATTTTAACGCCAAGATAGGAAAAGAAGCAGGACGTGGTAGCAAGCACACTGTGACTCATGATAAGGGTAAAAAGAATTTGCCTCAGAAAGGCCACTAATTTTCGTCACAAGGAAATACACAAAGGTACTTGGGTTGCGTCGGACGGAAGAACAGTAGTAGAAGTGTGCCGCGTCAAACTCATTAAGGAGGTAGAGTTATAGAGGAGCCGATATAGATTTGGTTCATTTTCTGGTTAGGATGGATCTAATAAAGGCCAAAGAAACAGATAGTGACAGGGAGAAAAACAAAAATTTAACTTTAATAAATTATGCGATGAAAAGTGATACAATAGTATAGAAGAAGCCATACTAAAAGCATCTGAAGTAATATTAGGTGAGAAGAGTAGACAACCACGTGCTAAATGGTTTGATGAAGAATGTAGGATGACCACACAAAAGAGACATAATGCAAAAGTGGCTATGCTAAAGAATAATACGCAGGAAATAAAGAGATTGGAAGGGAGGTGAAACAGCTATGTAGAGGTAAAACGGGGCATATATGGAAGACCAATTACAAAAAATGTAAAACATAAACAAAGATATAAGAAACTTCTGCCAGGAAGTGAAGAGGGAGAAAACGGGGTACAAATGAAGACCTATATTTTGTAAAGATAAGGAAGCTATTGTGATTGGAGGAATTGAGGATATTTTAGAGAGATGGGTCGAACATTTTAAAGAGATCCTAAATGAAAATTGAAGAACACCGGTAGAGAGAGAAAATGAGAGAAGACGCATTCTGAAAGAAGCTGAAGAAACTTAGAAGAGATAGAAACAGCGATAATTCAATAAAAGTCCAGGGAAAAACGGCGGAGATGAACTATTAAGGAAATTGGAGTGGCGCAAGGAAGCTAAAGGTGCCCAAAAACGACTCGAGATTTGGGAAAGGGGATGTCAAGGAGAATTTTCAAAGAAAGGAAAATAGAGGAACATTCGTTCAGAAGGTCAAATTTAGAAATAATGGAAATGTATGGAGAGCCGAGCATTGTCCAAGTAATATGGTCGCAAATAATATGATGGTTTAGGCATGTGTAAAGACTGGAAGGCTTTCTAGAGAAGACCTACTAAAACCGTGTTCAGACGTAAATCCAGTATGAGAAGAAGGAAAGGCAGGCCGAAAAACCGATGGGTGAATATGGTGAAGGTGGACCTCAATAATCTGAATATCAGAAATTGGGAAAAGATGGCCAAAGACAGGAAGAGATGGAAATTGATTACCAAACAAGACCTGTCGACTGTCGAGCCAAAGTAAAAAAAAAACTTTTACGAAAAAAGATTTACTTTATATAACTAGTTACTTGTTTTAGAACACACAAGTTGGTTAGAAATTGTTTTCGAGACAAACAAACAAAAAAATTAACTAAAATAACTCAATTTATTTTAATGTGTTAATGTGCTTTTTCAATAAATACACTTTTGTTTTGATATATTTTCTGAAGATTCTGTAATCTGGATGTTGTGATATTACGGACTGCCATTGTTATAATTAATCCAGATTAACGAAGCCTTACTGTAAACTGAAATTACAACTTGCAATTGCTATATTTGGTATATTAAACAGTGTCAGCTTTGTATCGGGAGATAAAAACGCTTGCAAAAATTTGATTAACGGAATTTCACGCAATATAGAAATAGGATGAAGAAGAGCTCCACACAATTCCATTCAGTTGTATGTACAGATGTACACGTACACCATAAGCCTACTGCGGTTTAGCCGTCGATTTGTATCTGAAAAATGTTTTTTATCTCTATCATACAGTATTTTTCATCTAGCATTTGGGTTGACGTCAGCCGTCAGCTTGCCCCGTCCAAAAACTGTCTGTTTAGACACGCATTCGTGCGCAGTAGGTAATGAAAACCTAGTTTAGAAAGAGATGAAGTATAGAGTATAGTTGGATTGTGAATTTATCAACGCACTGTTGATAAATTCACAATCCAACTGACGACACAACCCAACTCCTAGGTGAAAAATACTGTAAATATGAGTTCTATGAGCCCTCTTCGCACGTATGCCGGACAGGAGGCTAACCTTACCCGTCGAAAGAGGCGAAGAAGATCGATTCGCAGTGTTGTGAGGTTAATGATTATCAAAGGTGTTAGTTTGACAAGGAACCGCCGGCCTAACGTACCCTCCGAAGCACGAAGAAGCGTACGACCTCCAAAATTCCAGCGGAGATATCGTCGGTCTCGGGAATCGAACCCGAGATGCCTACGTGAGAGACTGAGGCCCTTTACACGTGGCTATCGGCTTCTCTTTTATATTAATCAAGTACACAATTAAAGGTTTATGACTGCATATTATGTCGTTGTGTTTTTTGACATGAAATTGAAACGTTTACGAAGCAAACAAATTCAGTCGGTTATGAGCAAAACCGTGGAATTTTGGCTTAGGAGGCTATCCCAAAACTTTAAAATGTGACAGTTGTTTTTGCCTTTATTTTATAACCATTTCAATAAGTATTAAAATTGTACTAAGTACAACACTAAACCGATCTGAAAATTTAAAATCATATCCTAATCACTAAAAAAACTTATACAAAAATGTAAAAGCCAAAAAACTGGGAACCTCAAAGTCAGCCATAATCTTTAATTTCAAGCTTAATAACCTAGTTTTGAATTGGCTCATAAAATTTATTCTTCAAAAATAATTCCAATTTTTATTTTAACAGAAATCTACGATTTCAAAGGAAACTATACGTTGTTTTCGGATAAAACAAATTTTATTTTCCACTCAGACATATTTCTTTTAATTGATTATGTACAAATAATATTGTATAGTGTTTGTTATTTTATTAATGTTTATGCTAAAAATATTTTAACGCTTAAAAGATATAAATGTTCCAATTACATATTTCAAGGTTTGTGTTAGTTTTAAATAGTTTTTGCAATAAAATCAAACACAGTTCTACTTTTATCAGAAGTTGGCAAATGAACAACTATTCACTATGACAAGATATACACAAGTTTTGGATAAGAGTAACAAATTTTCACTTGATTTGGGCTAGAAATAAAAGTAGATACCTATCCCTCAAAGGCTGATTTTTAAATGAAAGGATTTTCTTAATTTCACAAATAATTATATTTTCACAATTTTTAAACAGACTTTCCATGATTTTTGAAGATTTTTCTGTTAATTACAATTCCATCCAAAGGTTTTGTGTATAAGTAACAGTTTAATACATACACCTTTCTCTTCGTTGTAAAAATGACTTTAAATATATTTACCTAATGTAGCTATTTCGTTAATTAATTAAATGTTTAACTTTCTAAGTGTAGGTGTTTACAAACTATATTAAAGCTATCACCGTGTATTTTAGAACTTACTTAAATCATATACGTGCTTTGAAAGTTACTTGTAATTTTTAAATCTTTAAAATCAGAAGAAAATTTTAATACTGGCATAGGTTACAATATTTTATAGATTTTAGTTTATAGTCAATAGAACATTTGATTTTTTTAAGCTAATACCACAAAATTACGAATTAAAAATAAGTGCAATTCTTCAGTGCACACAAAACAAATACTCATACTTCTGATAAGTACTTCAGATCAATAAAAGTAAAAGGGTATAAATGCCATTTATTATTGATTTATTTATTAAGGTCAACAAATCAATAAAGGGAACAACGATTTAAATAATAAATAAACCTCTTCATTTTTATTTTCTGAATACACTGAAGCACCTAACGGAATATGAACTTTAATGATATTTTCTGATCATACCAACATGATTTTCCAGCTTCATCAAATTAATTACAACAAATAAATTGCATAACAATTCAATCCATTAATAAATAAAAATACTAATAAAAAGTCTCCGACAAGCCAACCTAAGTGTTATGACTTTTTTTTTTTCAAAATGTAACAAACTGTTTGGAATGTAAGACCACGTCCTACAAAAACATTTCTAGGCTGACCTTACTTTATGATTAAGGGAAGTGCTATGCAAATCAAAAATATGTAAAGCCAGTAAAAATAGTTAAAAAACATCCACGAAGCTTAAGTTCCTAGGAAGTACCTACATACATAAAAACTAGGGTGTTTATTTCTACTTTATGACATTCCAAAGTCGTTATTAAAAGCCTGTAATTACCTATGTATGATTGACAATGAGACTTGGGTGCGGACAATACTTAATGAATCCAAGCATGGCTATTATGAAGAATGATGAAATACTACCTTTTTAAAGGCTAGAATTTTAACAAAGCACTCATTTCAAAGTCCACGCTCAGATTTAGATTGAAATACAGGCTGCCATTAACCACAAAAATGTGGCTAAATCGATTTTCAAAGGTTCGAATAATTATTTAATAAATTAATATAAACGATCAGCAGCAGTTGATGTGATGCTTCCTTTATCAGCATACTGGTTGAATCTTTTAATACAACAGAATCACAAATTAAATCTATTTCTGAGTTGGTAGGATCAACATTTTTAGAAAACTGAACATTTATCTTAGCTATAAATTACAAAATATTTTTTAGGTATTGTAAATACCTAAGGTAAATAAATAACGTTTTATTGCTCTAAGTATGTAACTATGTACCTAAAAATAAAAATAACTGGGAGTTTTAACCTTGGAGATAAGTGTCAGAATTATTTTTAGAGTAATCTACAGGTTATTCGTAATGCATGCTATTCTTAATTTTATTTAAATATTCGAGACAAAAAAGAAAACATGTTATTCCAGTATTTCAAAAATGATTTTATTGTTAATTTATACGAAGTGAATTTTAAAACTGCTGTTTGATCTTTAGCCAAAATAGTACTTGTGTAAAAATTTGTTTTAACTGACGAACTCGATTAGTTGTTAGGAAAGTGATACCGAGTGATACTATGTTTGTTTAATTTTTTTATTTTAGAGTTAAAATAATTTCTAAAGCCTAAAGCGATTTTTTGTAATCTTTACAAAACAGTAGAATCAAGAAAGACGTCGCTGTCTACTACAACAAAATAAAAAAGGCGCATTTTTGATTGATAATATTCATTCAACTAGCGAAAGTTGTTTGTACAAAGTATTTTGTTAAACGTTATTAAATTAATTACTAAAGATTTTTACAGGCGTATCCTAAATAATAGGAGTAATAACTAAAGAAAATATTCGAAAGAAAATTTATGGTAAGTAAAATAAGTTGCTATAACAGAAACCTCGAAAAAGTTCAGCAAAATCCAGACGACAATTGGCGGGAGAGAAGAAATGAAATGAAAATGAATCTGTGTAAAAAGATGAAAAGTACAATCAGACAGAAAAGATGGAAATGGTGGTCTTCCACCAAGAGTCGACTTTTATCGTGGCAAACAGCATTGATAAGAGTCCTACGATTAATTAAACTTCACATTAACCTGACTGAGAATAGAACCCCAAACCTAGGTATAAAACTAGCATGTTAAGTCTAGCATCGTCCAGACTGGCATTTTTTTTATTGCTGAATTTAAGGAACAACAAATTAAAACCATAATTTTATTTAAAGACTAAAAGACCCTCTACTTGGATTTTGTTACAAATACAAATGTCAATCAAAATTAATGTATTTCTGCAAGTCAAATTCATGTTCCAAAAGGTAAGACTTCTATTAGGAGATTTTTCTGAAAGTGAGTTAGCAAAATTAAAAATATCACAAAATATAATTTAGTCAAATTCCAAACGCCAAGATATTAATAATGAAACCCTGGCAGGCCATAATAAAATATGAAGCAGTGTTATAAAGCAAGTAGAACTAACAATTAAATACAGAACAATGTGGGCAATATGACGAAATGTAAGGGAAGTGTGGGGCAATATTTTCCAATTAGCAAAACATAGAGGCAGTTTCTCCCTCCGGGTCTCATAGAAGTTAAACGAAAAATAGGGGAAATTTAAAACAGTAATATTAGAAGAAGTAACAGATGTGAGTGGAATGAAGAAACTTAACTCCATGTTATGCAATAACAAACTGAGGCAAACAGTGAAAATGAAAGGGATGATTTGGAAGAAGTGTACACAGACAGAATAGAAGACGAGGGTTAAATAAAGAAACAACACAAAAATATTGAGAAGAACGAAAAATTACAATACCTTGACAAAATAGATTAGAAGATACTCAGGAGTCTAAGAACACATATACCAACACGTCGATATTGATGCAAGTCTAAAAACGATTCAAGAGCTAGTTAATGGAGTTAACAAATTTATAGCTGCTAGACAAGAGGCAGCATGGTATACTACGTCGCAAAAGGAAATGCAAAAACCCAATTCACAGAATATCCCCAAAGAACTGCTGGAACTGGTCAAGGAAAAAAGAAAAGCTAGGGCAACCTGGCAACGTACACACAATAAAAAAGACAAAACAACATACAACCAAATTGCTAACAGACTTAAACGAATCTTCAACAATATGTAACTTCCCTCTCCAGAGACGACTGCAGTATATGGAAAGCTACAAAGGTCTTTAAGAGACCACAGATGCAGGTACCACCAATACGTAACCCAGATGGCTCATACGCCAGATCAGATCAAGAAGAAGCAGACCTATTTGCCCAACATCTGATAGAAGTATTTAAGCCTAACTCTGAAGTAATAATTATAGACGTAGATACTTTGCTTGAAGCCCCATTATAACTCTCACCCTCAGCACGTGATCTTAAAATACATATATAGGATATAAAATTATTGAGTAACAAGCCAGCACCAGGTTATGACCTCATAACTGGTTCTATCAACTATCAGAGAGAGGGAAAAAACATTTAATGCAATGCTGCGCTCTTAATATCCCCCCCCCTAACTAAAGATGGCGCAAATTATAGTAATATTGAAACCTGGTAATCAACCAAATGAAGTTATCGTCCACCCAATTAATCTCGTATTAATAATATCTACACTCTTAGAAAAACTTGTATTAAACCGGTTAAATAAAGGTACAGCGTTAGACGGATTCAGAAGAGACCGCTCCAACATCCAGCAGTGCTATCGTATATCTAACATAGTTCAGAAATATCTTGAAATTAAAAAACCTGATCCTCGAGAAACAATTGAGTACTAATAGGAATAAAGAAAGAAATGAAGGAAAAACTTCACATCACAGTTCAACTGTTACTAAAACGAACGCTCAGTCGACCCTATTTAAGCCTTTGGCCAAGCCAGCTTAGGTTCTATAAATCAGTCATTTATACGCCGTATCTTTTTGGAAGTTCGATGAGTATTCGATAAGGTGTGGCACAAAAGGTTGCTGGCCAAAAGTGAAGCGTTATTTCCTCACCAGTATTTTCTTCTCTTCCAACCTTACCTCCACTTCCGAATAAAATTCGGGAACAAAACCTCGAAGCTACAGCCAATTACCACAGGGGTGCCCCTCTATCTGCTGTTCGCTTCTTCTGAAGGGAAGGCGCCCTTTACAGGGTGGGCGTTACTGTCTTCTTTCCATATGTCTGTAGTGTGCGTGTCAAGTAATTTGCAGACATATGGGACTTACTACTACTTCGGTGGTTTGCCATTGCCTTCCGAGGGAAGCAGTCGGGTGTTTCAGATGTATGTGCGGTCTTGAGAATCGAATCCAGACCATTCCTAATCTCAACCAACCAACCGAGCCATGACCATTGCTGATATACCAACCACGCCATATACTGAAATGGGAAGGATACTACCGTCCTAGCGTGCAATGAAGATCCCCAAACTGTTTCAAGATTATTGCAAGAACACATACATCTACTAGAAGAATGGTTAGACAAGTCGAGAATTTAGATGAACGAAACAAAACCCGTACATATAACATTCACTATGCGAAGGAGAATATGCCTTCCTGTTACCATAAACAACATTGCTGTACCACAATCAGAAGAAATGACGTACCTGGGATTACACTGGTACAAAAGGCTAACATTAGCGATGGACCTGAAAGATGTACTGGCTAATAGGCCGGAAATCACCTCTAGCAAAAGAACAAAACAGTTTAACGTGGCATACAGTTTAGGAATTTTATGTAAATAGCAGAAAACTGAAAACTGTAAACACGACATAGTGCTCGTTTTGAAGCCAGTTTTATGCTTTTAAACATTTAACAAGTCAAACGAGCGCAAATAGTTTAAAATTAACATAACGTTTGCTAGCATCTGCAACTATGGAAAAATGTTTTATATTGGGTTTGTAGTACCAATACGAATTCCATACATAAATGGTACGTTGATTTAATATGAAGAGTAGGCGAATAGAGAACACGATTCTATAACATGTAGGTTTTTTTGTGTACAAGTGGTTTTAATAATACAAGCAACCGACTGTAAAATCCCTGAATACCTACACACGTCGGTTTAAAACTGTAAAGTTATATGACTCATATGTTACTCCATAAAATCCATTTTGGTAAATGTGTTCGATGATATTTTTTCACAGAGGAATGCAAAAGAACAAAACAATATTTGTTAATACTGCGAGCGCCTATACATGCGTATGCTGGAGATTTCAACGCAACGTTAGGAAAGTTATGTTTGAAAATACAACTATCATCGTTTATAATATTAATTTGTATTATTAACAAATAATCTAATACTTTTCTCCCTCTATTTTGAGCTGCATACAGAAATGTTATAGGTTTAAATATGCAGCTGCGAAGGCTTTAATGCTGTACAAGTATGATTAAAAGCATCTACCAATATTAGTTACATTAATTATGAGCGAACAATGACATTATCACTTTTTATTGGACAATTAAGCTTGCCTAAGTAATTAAAATTCTGTTGTGGGTATTGTGGGTAAAACACATCCTTATTTTCTCTTTTGTATTTCGTAACATACCTATAAATAAGTTTATTTCCTGCAGCTCCGCTGTTTGCTCGACATTCCTACACCTAAATTTGGCAAAGCTGGGCAAATTTCGGCGTACACCATTATCATTTCCATAAGTATTCCTAGTATCACAATTTTTTAGTGAACGTTTATTGCATTCCTTTGCAATATATCTACTTTTACCATCTTCACCGACACGATTTCTATTACACACGCAACTATTTCCACTAAAATAACCACAGTTTTCATCACAGCCAAGTTCTTGCACAGTCCTTAGGTTATCATCAAAATATGTTAGGAAAATTGCGGTAGGAGACGTCACATATACACGATCCCCTATGTCCTTTCGTCTTTTCCTGAAGGTGGTTGGCGCCGATCTCGGTGGTGGAAGCGGCGGTTCATCGCGACGCGTTCGCGAACCCGAGGTGCTTGAAACAGACCGACGATGGCGAAAATAAGTCCCAAAGCTCATTTTACATTTTTGTACATCGACCAGACGCAAAACCGTTTAAGAAATAACAGAAATAACCTATTGCGAGGTAATGGAAGTTATTAGAGCGAATAAGTGACGAGCTGGTAGGAGTAGAAAGTTTTTTCTGTATTTAATTATTGTTATTACTCAGATTTTAAACACCATTTTTAACTTATATTTAACCAAAGCACTTTTTTTATTCCACTCGCTGGACTGCTTTGTTGCGAACTGTGATGACATTGAACGAGAAAGACACCGCCTCGCACCTACACAAAAATTCCACTGCCAACTAATATTTATTTTATAAGAATGTCTTTTGGTTCGTTAATTAAAAAACTAGTTTTCACGTAATCACCGCGATAACGAAGAGGATAATCAGTACCGATCGCGGGTTTCTTTGTTATGACGACTTCAAATGGTTTTCTAGACGAGTGCAGTCGAATAACTTTCACTTCACACTTCACGTAGCCACTGCTTCATTCCGCCCGTAGGAACTTTTATTATTATTGTTAATAATAATATAAATAATGAGTTATGGTTAATCTAGTAACTTCGGTTGCGTTGTTCGTACCGCACTAGGGACAGTTCTCACTCGAGTTCTCATCTGTACTATTTGAATCGTGTAAACGTCGGCAGTAATTTAACATTTTTAATTTAGCTGTAAGGTTACAGAAGGCATCTCCTTCTAACACGCGTGAAGTGTAAAGAACAACAACAGGTGGTTTCAGGTGCGGGTACTCACGGTTCTAAACGAACAAGTCTAACTTTCCTTGAACCATCCAGCAATCCAGCATAAATGCTTCTCCAAATGGCACTGGTTGTTGGTTGTAATTAGATTCGTTACATAATATGCTAATCTTCCACTGTTTCTGTTTATTATTTCTTGTAACAGTTTTTAAGAGAAAAAATCTAAATATTCCTAACTGTTGTTATTCGTATTGGTACCACAGTTTTTGAAATTGGTACCATGGTACCTCACTTTACGTCATGGTTTGCTGCATGAGAGCACCACATTAATTTTCACGATTTACGAATTCAAGGCGAGGCCTTCTAAATTAATAATACATACACGTATTCCTGTTTACTGTTTGCAGAGGACGTGAATTAGTTTGAATTCCTTAGAAGTCGAAATTTACAAGTCTGTTTTGCAATGGGAGGGAATTTCTTATTAGAGAAAGCCTTTCTTTTCAATGCTTACAAAGTGTTTTTTAAATTTTTAAACTAGTCAATAAAAGGACAGAACCAAAAGAAATAGATTGATTAGTTAAAAACTTGAAATACATTTACATAGCCAAACTAGGTTATAGCGAACAATGACTTGTGGATTTCCATTGCCAATTCGTTTTGATCAATGTTCAATTACGGTTATTTGAAAGCTTATATGAATACGTATACGAATACACGTATGGTCTTTTAACTGATTATTACTAACGGGTTTTCTCTGATGAACACGTTATGTAAACAACAATTTTGTTTTATTAGCGTTTGTAAAGATGTAACTGTAAACGAAAAATATCGACCTATTGTCCGTTCACTTCCAGTATGACTAATCTACTTAATTTTTTATCATTATTCCAACTATGTCATTTGATAAAAATATCTTGACTTAATAGGACTATAATTATTGTTCATAGGTTGTTTCTTGTTAACTAATACTAATTTAAAAGTAGTTCTAAAAATGTACCGTCCGTTAGAAACATTTGATAAGTTATTGTTTTAGAAGAGTAAATTTAATCAAATGAAAATTAGAAGATATCCGAATTGACAATCGTATTCTAGATGAAAAAGTGCCTGCAGAATGTTCTTGGATATCTTCAAAAACAAAGGAAATTATTTGAAGCGTTCAAACTGGCAAAATTTTGAAGTTTAGCCTATAATTAAAAAAATTTTCTTTTCGAAATTATTCCCATTTAAACATTCACATTGCAAAGGTTGAGGGCCGCTGGCAAGCAGTTGACTAGTGTGGCGAGCATCTAGTAATGTGGCGAGCATCGTTGCTAAGGTTTTGACTTAGTGATAATTTTAATTTAATTTGACTTTTTTATATTTAAGCAATCAGTTCACTTCGAATCTGTTAAATCTTATTTTGTATCAAAGCTTCAATAAAGTATTTTTTTATCAAGTAAGAAGCACGTACATTAATGATACCTACAACCTACAACTAGTTTGGTTTATTAATTTTTGCGTTTACTCGTGGATAAAGGCATCAGTTAAATTTATTGTCAATAATTCAAGTACTTCAAGCATACTTTCCTTTCGTTTATTTTGTTCGGTAAAGTGTATAAGTCTTCAACTAGTGTGTGTTACCGTTTTGTTTTAGTGTTAACAGTTTAGAAACATTGCGAATTTCTAGCTTAAGTTTTGTATTTGCCTTTGCCATCACCATTTCTATTGACTGCGATTAAGGGAACCTAGTTGTCAATGATTATCAGTTTACTAAACATACCCATATGTCAGTTATAACTGACAGCATGACGTACCAGCATTCACTATTTTGAGTACCATCATGGTGTCAAATTGTGGGACATTTAGAGAATGCTAGGTGAGAACTAACACCCATAAAATTCCGTTGCTTTAAAAACTATACTTAAAAGTTATTTTTAAGAAGTTAATAATTAGGTTTACAATTACTCTTCTGAACTAAGCATCGAATAACTTAAAAAGTATCAAAAATTAGGAAAATAACTATACAAATCCCAAATTTCTTTTTAGATTTTGCCAATGGCCAAGAATAACCCAATAACCCTTTTAAAGCTCTAATTTTTTAAAACAGATTTTAATTTCTCTACCATAATAAAAAAAACAAGCTGTAAATTTTATTTAACATTTCCCCTTACTGAGGTGGGTACATCGAACTACAAAAGTGAAAATACCTAGTTTTCTACCTGTCACTCAGTGAAAGAATTCGTAGATTTATGTATGTAGTCTAATATGTAAATCTCCAAATACACTTCCATAGCTAAATAATTATCGTCGACGATTCGAATTGCTATTAACTTGTTTACTTTTTAATGTTGACGAGTTGACCTCGTGTTGATGCTGCAAGTACAACAAAGTAGGTCTCATATCGATGCTTTCAAGGTGTTCGATTTTAATTAACTTGTAATTTCACTTCAGCTTATAAATACCTATTAGTTAGCTTTGCTAAAAGCTGGTTTGGAGTTAAATGGTTTCGTAAAACCATAACAACAAATATGTAAAGAGAGTGCATGACAAAACCCCTCCAAGTTTAGTTTTACAGATGGAACCATACACCATCGTTAATAAATTATGACATGTTTTTTAATTTATAAGTCTAACCATCTGCAATTTTCATCAAACACACCCATATAAATTCTAAGTGAGTTTCTTTCTTCGTATCAAAGCCGGAATGCAATTCTCCGTATTGCTAGTTACTACCAACTTGCATTCGTGCTCTTCTACTCTATCTATCCTAACATCCTAAGACTAGCTGATTAGCGAAATTAAATATCTAAAGTCTTATCAATAGGAATTATAGTTGTGGGAGCGTTCGATTTTATACACATATTTAGGAGTAAACGAGAGTTTGCCATGACTTCAATTTAAATTAATGGGTGTGTTCATTTAGATGTATGTTTATGTTTGTTGTATAAATGCCTAATTGGTTGTATTTCGCAATGAAGTTATATTATTTAGTCCGTCTATTTCTCCCTTAAAACTCATAACAGGGACAGAAATTGATCTTCAAGAAGAAATGTACGATCATACGTTAAACTTCGTTCACGCAGCAGCATACGAAACATAAGCAATAGTAAAGAAGAAAAAAACTCTCAATTTACAAATCCAAAAAACAAGCATACCATTCTCGGTTAAGTAACAAGATTAGAGAAACACGAGACAATTATGTAAGATGGAAGACATTAGTAAAAATAGGAGTAAAAGAAGAACAAAATGAAAAATGCCAACACATTGGTAATGCTTTAGGATACGGAAAATGTACGGAAGCATGGAGGACCACAAAACACTTACGAAGCAACACAAGAAACAAGACTAACACGTCAGTAATATCCCCACTACAAGATACTGCTGAGAAGAACAATAAATTATACACCGGATAACCACTTATAAATGCAAGTTGAAGTTGTAAAAAAGCGTCACAGGAGTCAAAAAACAGTAAAGCACCAGGGCCAGGTGGAATTAAAATTTAATAATTATTGAAACATGGTGGAGAAACAATAATGAATTTCCTGACGAAAATCTTTCGGAAAGTAAACTAAGGGAAAAATCCCCCTAAATGGCCTAAATATCCTCTATAATTAAAAAAGGTGTTAAGAAAAATTGTAGTAACTACAGAGGTTTAAGTGTCAGCCCTTCAATGGTGAGAGTCTTTGGCAAATTAATAAAAAACAAGATACAATAAAATATGAAAGAAATAACAGAGTGGCTTTAGATTTAATTGGTTCTTTAACTCAGATAACTAATAGGAAAAAAAGCTGAGAACAGTGCAATGCATGTAGCATACATAGACTTAAGAGAAAGCATACGATAATGTACCCAGATCTGAAATATGGCTAACTGTGGAACAATTAGAGATAAAAGAAAAATGGATAGAAGTGGCAAAACAACTATACATGCCCACAACAGGGAAAAATAAAAATAGAGAATACTCAGACTTTCGGAATAACACAGGCTTTAAAACTGGGATACACACTATCGCCTCTCTTATCTAATATACATACCTATTGACAGAATGGTTGAAGCTTGGGAAAATAAATGTGAGGGAAAATAAATTATCATGGAAGACACAGAACTAAAACATCTACTTTTTGCAGAATCATCAAATATTTTTTGCAAAACAAAACCAAATAAATAAAACATGACATACATGATGGAAGCACTAAAAAAAGAATTAATGAATTTTAGACAGATAATTAATATTAACAAGACAGAATACATGTGTGTATCGGCAGCGAACAATAAGACATAACATCGGTGACGAAACCATTAGGGTCAGTAGAAGAAGATATAAAAGACCAGACAAGCAAAAGCGACAACTAGAGCACTGCACGGAATCTTGCGGAATAAAAATATAAGAAAAGACGCGAAGAAGAACATATTTCATAGCATAGTCGAAAGTATAGTACTGTATCGTGGAGAGACTTGGCCAGTAACAGACGGCCTGTGAAACAAAATAATGTAACAAAGACGAATGTAAAAATATTAAGCGAAGTTTGAAATTCATTTAATGCACTAAACACGCGCCGTTAGTATGACGTCAGTCGATAAGGTCATTAACTGACTAGAGGTACACGTGCGACGCATCGAGTTGCAGCGTTTAAGAATGCAAGGAAAGTCACGTATGTGAAAGGCAACGTACTGTACATTTAATGCAGTTTTACAATACCCACGCTCATAAGGTAAGGTACTAAATATTGGAGGAAGGGGATCAATTTTCCGTATATATACTGCGACCAAAATACAGTAAAGGTATGGTTTTATCCAGCCATCAAGCAAGCAGTACCTACGGTAAATCGGTACCCTTCAAGATGTGAATACATGTAAGATTGTTTAATTTTAACTTAACTTTAATTTGTGTAAATTATTTAAATTCATTTTATGAACTTAGTCGTTTAAATGTAATTCAGGACTTAGAACAATTTATATTATTTTGTAAAGCTAAAGCATGGATAGGAAATATATGAATATTAGTTGAATTTGACTTTGATTTAAAACCTCTCGTAAAAAGCCAAGCAATATTCAAGTGGCGATGTGGGCCAAAGACTTTACCTAATTTATTAAAGTAACTTCTTTATATTAATTATTAACAATAAAACAACCCCCCCTCCCCCCCACTTCGCCACAATAACAACAGTTGAATTGGCATTTGGAGAAGTTGTATACACATTACGAAACGAGATTGATGAAAAACAGAAGAAATATGGAAAGAAATGAGAATTACTTCATCCATTAACAGAAATCTAGAAAATAAATAGAACCCTTAGTTGGTACGGAAACTTAGAAATAATGCAAGAACATAGATGGCCAAAAAGAAAATAATTTGCCCATGTAGGAGGTATTGGAGTATTGGTCCTCAACCAACATAAATATTCAGACTTAATTTTTAATTTAAAAAATAATTTCAATATTCTTATTTCAAAATTATCACAAATGAAAATGTATTTCAACGTAAACTTCAGGACACATAGGAGGAGATGATTATACATAAACAATTTAATTTCTTGACAAATTCGTTTATGATGAGAGTTTAATTAGACAGCACGTGAGTTCAGTGAAGTTTCTTTACCAAATATTTAAATTAATTATGGCAATTCACATCCTTTAAATTGAAATATTACTATGTATATTATACCTATTTAACTCCTTAAGAAATTAATTGAAAATAGCCCATTCTTATGCAAATGCAAAAATACATCATTATTTTTAAAATAATTTACCATCTGTTAAATGAACTTTTCTAATTGCCAGTTTGGGTTTCTGTATCGGGTGAAGATACATTTAAACATTTTAAAAGGTAATAAAATATGTATTTTCCATTTCTTATTGTTTATTCAATAGATTTATAACAACTTAAGATACTTTTAATTAATACATTTATTCCTTGCATTTGTATTTAACGATTACATATTTCCAAATTAAATTATTTTAAAAACAGAAAATTTTTGTATTGCAGGTTTCCTAAACAATCTCAATTTTTCGATTAATTATGGAGGTTCTGTTTTAGGGACTAAGTTTCTAAGGGTTCAAAAGTTAAGATTCAGTAACTGAACCAGGGGCGGCTCGTATCCAATATTTTAGGGTGTTCTGCATTAAAAAGAAGTAATAATAATAATACACGGGGAAAACAAAATAAAACATTTTTCCGTTTACAATGACAGTCAATTCTTAAATATGCTGTTCCTTAAATATATATCCTTATGAAAGTGTCTTTTGTAAACTTTTACTCGACTACTGCTAACATCCTTTCAATATTTAATCTCATTTCGGTTGTAGGGCGATTTTGCGCCTTTACTATTAATTATTTTTGAGAATTAAGTGTAGCGAAATTATTTTCTTTTAATAATTTAAATATAGCATCCATTTTAGGAATGTTTGTAAGCATAGAATCGTACAAAAAAGTAAATTCACGAATTAGTCAGTCAAAATATTACAACACCCCGTTTAAAACGCAGCATTTTAACATTTCTAGCTTTGATTTTGCCTCTAATTTTGACTTCGGGCCTCATCGTGACGCAGCGATGTCTACCGAACAAGCAGATTTTCGAGCGTAGCACGAGCACAACAAAATAAGACAGCTGTTTCGTAGATGTTGCATATTAAAAAAGCGCTAGGATAGGCTGTGAATTAATTATTCTATTTTATTAGTAGATAATTTATTGTTTTAATTATACCTTAATGTTAATTTTGGTGGTTCTGCAGCTCTTAAAGCCCTGAATCCATATTAGTTATTTGAACTTCTGTAGGTTGAAACCCAAAATTAAAACCTTTAGAGTCACACCTGCGATATAAATTTCGAAAATCTCCTATTTGAAACTTATAACCAAAGATTTTTGATTTTGAAATTAAAATTTAGTGTCACATTCGAGATTTAAATTTCGGAAATCCCCAGTTCGAAATTAACAGTCAAAGATGTTTGATTTTAAAATTAAAATTTAGTGCCAGATCTGAGACTTAAGTTTCGAAATTTTTCAGTTTGAAACTCACAATCAAAGCTTTATAATAATTTACAGTTTGGGAATTTTAATGTTAATCTTAAAAGTAAAATATGCAACCAAAATGTTGTTGGTGTGTAAGGTGGCATAAATGATTTACTTTTGTTGCATTAAATTAAATTAATTCAATCTGCCTCAATTCAAATACAAATGTCTTTGGTTTTTTAGTTTAGAATTTCTAAATTTTTTGACAATCACGAAATTGAATCCTGAGTCATCAAATTCGACAAAACCTTGCTTTTCATATTTTCTAGTTTTTTGTTTAAACTATTTATGGAATGAGACCTTCCGAAAGAGAATAATTTATTGCCGGAAATGCAATGGGAAATTTTAACTTTTAACATTTTCGATTATTAATTCATTTAATATTTTATGTTTATTCGTCCACTTTGGGCACTTTGTAAGTCTTCAAATTATCACTTCAAGTTTTAGAATTTAAGTCTAAATTGGATTTAAATTTACCTGTACTTCACACAATTCTTTTTTAATTTATAGGTATATGTATTATAAAAAATAATAAAGCGGATCCAGAGATTGAAATTTGGGTCCTAATGAAACTAAATTTTGGAATTTAATACCTCAAAATTCTAACTAAATAATATAATAAATATGTTTCCTTTCTGTTCAAACTGGACATTGGAAATAACTTAATTTAACTATATCAGTCAAGATTCGCAGGTTAGTTTTAAGATTTCCATTTCATTCTTAGAAATATTAGAAATGAAGATATATGTTTTAATTTAAAAGAGGTAGGAGCCAATTTATAAAAAAAATGTTGGTTAATAGTTGCATAATAAAATATATTCTAGTAGAATACATCAATTTTATCCAAGTCACATAAATAAACAAAGTAGGGAAATCATGCGTTCGGTATTTGACCTGAAGCGTTTCTGGCTTTGGAATTCGATTTTACTTTATGTTTCAGTTCACCTGTTCGTAAGATTACAATATCATAAGCAAAACATCCAATACTCATACAAAAGACTTTCTTGTAATTATTTTAAATTTAGAATTTTTTGCAACTGCTTAAATGTTTAATTTCGAAGCAGTGTTTAAAGATAAGCAAATTAGCTAAGCTAAAAATCAGTAGATAGACTTGCTGTGCCTTTGTTTACAACATATTGCAACAAAATGGTCGAATTCATTACCTTTGTTCGGTATAAATGCTCGTAGAATTAAAATCAAGGACTGCAGGTTTACTTCGCTTCTTATGCGCAGCAAAATAAATCGGTTTACAATTTTTAGTAAAGTACTTCAAAGATTTTGTCCTTCTTTTTACAAAAGAGCACGGAATAAACGTATTATATTCGAACACAGTCTTAAAATTTTGAAATTTAAACAATGCTACTAAGTAAATTCCGAATTCAAACACAGATTAAAGTAACAAGGCTATAATATTTATGTCTTCCTACACGACAATACATAAGTTTGACCTTCACCCAAACTGCAATTTCGCTTATTCTTTTTATTTTCAATAAACAATTCCAGTTCCCAAGATTTCTATTCGCGAGAAAATGTGAAAATAGGAAATAATATGCGATTATAGGCAAGTATAATGTGCATAAGAACAATCGGTTATATCCTTAGGCCTACATACCACAATTTTTTCTGTTAATGTAATTAACGCAAAAAAATGATTAGACACCGAGTAGATAGTAGGTATATTAAACCGGTTAATGAGGATGGATGGATGGATGGTAGTAGAATGTCACTCTTATAACTCTTAAACGGAGCGACCTAGATTTGTTAAATGACTATGCATATTAATGTTACAAGTACAACCAATAAAAGCGAAATTACCTGTTGAATATCTATCTATTTACCTCTTCTGTCATGAGTGGTATGGGCTTTTGAGAAACAATAAGTACTAATACACTTTAATATCCACGTGCTTAAATTCTAATATAGAACACAAAACAATAAAAGCATATTTAGAACGTTCAAAATTAATATTTACCTCGATCAAGTGAGTGAGATTTGTTCCATTGGTCCCTAATTTTCTGTGACCATCCTGAGGTTTTCCTATTTCTTTGCTTTTCTCGGACACTGAAAATAAATTCACTTTGAAAATTCATCGCTAAAAATCAATTTTATAAATTAAGAGTCACAAATAACTTTTTCATGAGGGTTAAAATGAATCTATAACAAAAATAATACAGGAGAAAATAGTTGGTTTCATTTTAATTTTGTCAATAATAACATGGCTGGAGTGGACGAGTTATTAAGACATTCAAGTACAGCGCGGACGGTCTCGGGGTCAGAACCCGAGTTGGATGTTCGGTGGGTGGCCTACTCAATCATTGAAAATAATTGGGAACCGAAACCCCGTACTCATAGTGTCCGAGATAACAGGGTATGAAAGAAGGCTTTAGCCCTCCATGTTGCCGGCCATACTCCCTCGCGGAGTGGAAGTGCCGATACATTTGCTTAATATAAAATAAAAATAAAAAATGACTCTGTAAAGAGAAAATCCCAATAATATTTGGTAGTTAAGTTATTCTACTGTTGACAAAAAAAACAAGATTGGCCTATTCATAATTTCAACAACTTAAAATAGTTTACGCAAATATGCAAGGTAAGAGTGGCGGACCAAGGCAATATTAAAAGGAGGGGCTACTTTTTACTAAACACAACCCAATGACAAGTTTCGTGTTACTAAAATGCGGTAGGAATCGACATATAAGTTTATGGACATTTTATTTTTTGTTTAAAAAGCTCATTTGAAAAGTGCATAGCTACATTAAAAATATATATCTCACTTGAAACCAAATTCAAAATTACATAAACATTTTAATCTTTTAAGACCATTTTAACAAATAAACATGCCGAACTGACGAATTTATAAATCTTTTCGTTGCCTGAAGTCTCATTTTATTTAATAATTAAAACATGGAAGTATTGAAACTTAATAATACCTGACCTGTCACGGACATTCAATTTTAGAAATCAATTTCAACTTCCGTTCAGGAAATGTTAATCAAATTGATTTGTTTAAATAAATTAAAAAAGTATGAAAATATTGCAGCAAGTGTATTTATATTACTATGTTTCACAAATATTTTTTTATTTCAAACAAAGGAAAACCTTTTGGAATAAACAGCATAAATAGAGTAAAATTTAAGGAAGGATACTATAAACAATTTCTAATTTAATTAACACTAAAAACCATCGAATTTGTAGGTGTGGCAGAGGAAGTTTCTGCCAAATCGTTCAAGTGTGAGAACCGACATTCCATGATATGTTAATTATTTCAAATATAACCTTAAGCAATATTTTTTTTGTAATATAGAATTATAAAATAAAGGAAGTAATACGAAACCTTTTGTGAAAAGCTTCCATAATACACTTTCTTTACCAGATGTATCAACAATTCCAAAAACTGACGTATTAATTCATCTTCAAATATTCTAACTGAAATCGCTGTTTAATTCTAGAAACTAATAAGCTGTTATTTATGTAACGTGCAAAATAAGGAACATTAATAAAACGAATAAATAATTAAATGCTTAATGACTAAACAGTAAATTAATAATTAAACATTAGCAAATTAAACGCTCTTAGTGCGACAAATTTCGATTACCAAATGCCATGCCATGCAAGAGAAAATAAAAGCCCCCCCCCCCCCCGATAGGCAACCCAACTTACAAATTCATAAATAACATTGATCTATGTTAATCTTCAATTAAACGTATATAATGCGAAATACCTTCCTCCAAAATGACAATAGGTACATAATTAAATTAAACCTATAATTTAATTAAATTAAAAAACAACTATTAATAAGAACAATAAAAAATGTGTACCTATATAAATTGTTAGTACAAAAAGATGTGTATAAAAAACAATTTTATATAGAAATCACTTTAAAGAAAACCCATTTTCATGACCAGAAATTTCGAACCGTCACATTTAATGAACAAATAAACAAGAAGCATTTCTGAACATCTCTACTAAAACATTTTTTTTTGTTAATTTTCAGATATTTCTAGAAGTTTGGAAACAATGTTATTTTTAAGGGACGCTTCTTACGTAAATCTCCAGCATAATTACGTAAACATGTAAATATTACAATTTACCTTTATCTTATCTTAGTCCAAAAGATCAATCAACATTTTTATTTTAATTTTATTCTGTAATTTCAAGTTTTCGAAATATTTTTAAGAAAATTGGTGAAACTAAATTTTTTGGTATGGGAAACAATAATCCGTCCTCGATTTTAACTCCTAAAAGGACTATACTTCTGCTACACGCTACACGTAATAATATCTTTAAAAAATGCAATTTTTTATGCATTTTTCTCATTCGAGGAAGTTGGTTTCATTAATTCTCTTAAGAATATTTCGAAAGTATTTGAAATTACAGCAGAAAATTAAAATAGCAATTTTAACTTTGACACCTTGCATCTCTTTTAATATTAACTGTTGGAGTAAAGTAAACCTAGGTAAATCGTAATGTGTTCCTCCACGAATCTAGTATTGGCCAGTATCCCATTACTTATGGACCACCCTGTATATAAGTAAGTTTAAAAATTCAAAGACTCATATAATATCAAAGACTTGCCAAAGCTTTTTTAGTACTTAAATCTTATGCAATGTACAGCAGCTGCCGAAAAACTAAAACATAAAAGTGTTTTGATTCTGAAGGTAAGTTAATCAATTGTAATGTGTGTTGCCTATTCTGGGATATTAAGGAGGGGTAGCGGTAGAGACTAGTACAATGTACCTAGGTATGTATTAACAAAAGTAGTTGTTTTGATATTACTGAATAAGAATTAAATAATATATTCATATTATTAAAGCGTGCCACTCCCACTGCTTTACTAAACTGTAAATTCCTTTGCTGAAAAACCTCGTAAATATATAAATTGTAAACTGTTTCGTTCAATGGGTGAAAGTTCGCCTGGTAGTTAGCAACTGTGTAAGCACCTTGTTAGATTGGTTGCCCGCATGCTACGTTTTACGTCTACATTAATAATTATTATATTTACAGAAATTACCAATGTGTTTATTTACACAAATTCGTCTATTAATGGGTTATAAAATTAGAAATGATTTAAGTATGTATAAACTTGCTCGAGAAAAACAAAAACTTAAATATAATATAAATACATTAAAATAAACCCAAATACAAATGATACATTAGACATAGGTAAACTTTTCTCAAACGTGTGCCCGCAATTATTACGGTTCGAATTAAAAATCTATCACATCAGCCTGTTTCAGAAATACAAAATTGGGCACTAAAACGGAAATAGCGAATTTTGCTAATCTTAATTGTTTCCTGGAAGTAAAAGAAACGGCTGGACCGTTCGTTGTTAACTTCTCCATTTTTTCCAATCCGTTAGATTTTTTGTTACGGTATTTCTTATAACCTTTGCTAAATTTCTTGGTCTTGGTAATGTGGTTGTCATTTTGATCATATTTCCTGTAAACATTTTTAGTTGCCATAATTAAACCTACATTAAAAAGCAATCTTGAATTAAACCAACACTTTTTTATGTATAACCAGGGGCTGATGGAACAGCCTGGAAGACGAGGATACGGGGATAGGGCCGAATAATTGAATTGCAAGATTTATTTTTTTAGAACTATTTATCCGTACTTTGAAACTATAATCATTACTAATTACTATACAAAGCAACCTGATAAGGTTCTTTCTGTGTAGAAATAAAAAAAATGAACATCATGGAATATAAGTATGTAACGGGTGGCCAAAAATTATCTTTTGGTTATCATTTTGGTTTGGTTCATATTTGACAGTCAAGCAGTGCAGACGTAGCAAATTTACGGTTCAACAGCGCGTTCTTATTATTAAAACGTACTACGTAAATCAGTCTTCAGTTACGATGACCCTCAGAAAATTGCGTCCAATTCTTGGCAGAAACAATACGCCTTCCCGTTCCCGACCAAGATCTCCGGATTTAACCGCTCCACTTTTTTCTCTGGGACTATCTTAAAGGACGTGTCTATGCCAACAAGCCAACGACGATTGAACAACTAAAAAACAATATTCGAGCAGAAATAGTTGAAATATCGCCTGAAATTTGTGCAAATGTTATGAGAAATGCTCTTGAAAGAGCTCGCATTTGTGTGGCAGCAAGAGGCGGCCATTTGGGCGACATTATATTCCACAAATAATTGCAAGATCCAAATAAAGCATTTATGTAAAAATATTTATTGTTTTATATAATAAACCAAAATGGCGGCCGGTACAAGTTGTAAAGGTAATTTTTGGCCACCCAGTATACAGTTTATCATTTTCACTAAACTCATATACATGATGTGAATCGACCATTGTATTCGAACTAGCGTTTTAGATATTTATTAATTTCATTGTTTTATTACTTTTGGAAATTGAACAAAAATATTTCATAAAAAGTGGTACTGAGAAAAAGGCATTGCGTTTCTTTAGCATTTTCATCATTGCCGAAGCGCATTAAGAACTAACCAAATGAATTATCTAAACAATTCCATCGAAACACTACATTTAAGGTTCTACTTTCCTTAGCGGAAATATTGACAAAAATCGCAATATTTTATCACTTTTGTGGCTTTATTATTAAATTTGAAGAGCTGGTCGACAGTTATAAAAGTTCTGTAGAAGGCAAGGTAGTGATGTGTTGATATGTTGATGTCAAAATGTCAATTAATTTGCTGTAATTAATCGAAAACGTCCTATAATTTCTGCAGTTTCTTTCGTTTATTTGTGATCGAAACCAAAAAAAGTTTGAACAAACTGTTAATATAACACCAAATACAGACTAAGTATCAAGGCAAACAAATACCAACAGGAGCAAATATATTGTTAATAAATGCTCAGTTTTGTGCCCCTTGCAATACCAGTAACTTAGGTCGCCTTTATTACTGTTGCTTCAGTTCTTCTGCATTCCTTAAAATTATTCGTGCCAGTACTATATCAATAAAAATTAACAACGATTCAGATATTACTATCTAAACATTCTGAACCACTATCGTACGGATCGAATGGTTCTGTTTGTTAGACACACTGTATACATCGGCTAGTACAACACTGGAGATATTGAACAGAGGAAAAGTATCTACGTACTTTCGTAACTAGAAACAGGAAAGGAGTATTGGATATCACCTTAATGACCTACAGAATTGCAGAGAGTATAAAAGAGTGGAAGGTTAAGGAAAAGGGAAACTGATCATAGAGCAATAGAATGACGCTAGATACTGACAAGCCCAAAGATAAATTGATGAGAGTTCCGAGGAAAACAGATTGAGAGAACTTGAAACACAGCTGAATCTGGAAAAGTACAGCAAAAGAGTAAAAAATAAACAGACACAGACACAGAATTGAACAACCTTTGACGGGAGACCAGACGTGCCTACAAAAGGGCTGTGCGGTCAGACTCTGAGGAAGACTAGGATTGATACAGTAGAGTAAAGAAAGGATATAAAAATAAGATAAGATCTTCCTTCCTGGAACGAGTATTGTGAAGACGTTACACCTTATACCGAGGCAGTGAGATTGTTGGGAATCCTTGAAGGTGATGACAGATGGAGAATATACAAAACAAACAAAGAAACTCTGGAAATACTGAATCCAGAAAGTAGAAAGATAAGAGAAGTAGGGCCAACACAGCAGGAGGTAAGCTTACTACCACAAACAAAGACGCTGGTAGGTAGCACAGGAGATCATAAGAGAAGATAGAATTGAATGGACGGTAAGGGAGTTTCAACCTTTTAAAGCGCTCGGTGAGGACCAAAACTTACCCGCCATTTTACAGAAAGGTTTGGAAATCCTCATGCCCTTCGTCATGAAGGCAATATTTAAAGCAATTGCCAAGAAGAAAACGTGCCAAAGAGTTGGAGAACTAACAATTAAGTATGGTATCATCCACAAGACCAACGAATTCAAATATCTAGGAGAAACTATCCAAAATAATGGACTTGACACCGCCTCCTATAAGAAAAAGAGGCACCAGATGGGGTTAGCATACCATTTAACAAAAGACATCTTGCGCAATAGCAAACTTACATATTCCTTTTAAACAATCCCATTTACTTAGGTAATTTATATCATGTCATCCGAATGCACACTGTAATAAATGTTATTCAAACAAAAATTCTATTTAGCTTCGCCACAAACGCTAAACGTAAAAATTAACCGTAAACTAACGTTTATTTATCAGTATTTTGTTGAAGTTACTATAGGCATTATTGTTTGGTAGGTATGACTTATCTGTTATCAGTAAAACGTAGCGGTAACTTCTTTTTTTTTATTGATATGTAAACAAATGAACTATAAGAAATATAATTATTTTATGGTTTATCATTTGATAACAGATACGATACCGCTAAAAAAAAGTATTTTAAATTCTTGTTCGTTGTAAAAGATGGTCCTACAAATTAGGTAAAATAAATGTGCTTGCTGGTGATATTCGTATTTTTAAAACAATGCCCTCAAAATACAATACTGTTTTGTAGCTTATAACACTTATAATTGTAAAATTAGAAAAGGTTACGTTAGAGGTTAGACTAAGTACAAATTAGGTTATGAAAAAATATTAGAGCATCATAAAATGTTAACAAAATTATACGACCATTCTAAGATCTTCGATGATTAGTAATTCATTTACAACTGGCAGATTTTGATAGTTAATAGTCATTTCAAATAAACTACAATAATTATATGGCTGTAATAAACGAAATTTTAATGCAATTTAAATAATTACTGAAATAAATAAGTATAAATAATAACTCTGTATGAGATTACATAAAGCCAGGAAGTATCAAGTACCCCCAGGATATGATACTTTTTTACAACAATCACTTTATGTTGACTAACCCTGTTGTTGTTTTAAACATGATCTAAATATTCTAAATAAAAACAAGGATTTAGATGAACGAAATTATGACTTCTATAAAGAAGTAAAGCAATCGTCTTCCTATGATGTAGCGTTGAAAAGTTCTTTTACTTCTAAGAAATCCTTTACTTGGCAGTACATAGAAAGTGTCCAAAGTACGACGTGCATATTTTGTGACATGAATACTGTGATTGGAAATAGGCACTTTCCCGGGAAAGCGTTTAAGGGAAAATAGAAAAGTGTGATTAAAACAAACACAAATGAGCTTATACTGGAACTTTTCGGAAAGTGCTTAATCAGAGAAAATGAAAAAAAAACTATATTGCAGGAAAAGAAATATTGATGCTGATTACAAAATTCAACGTCAAAAAGGCTTTTTGGTATAAATTGTACCATGGCCCCCTTTCCAACATACGAATATTGGTATAATACAGTGAGAGCGAGAAATATTCTATACTACATGACCATTGAATTTGTTTTTTCGAAAAATATGGTTTTATTTCGACCCGTTAGGTTTAATCGGTTCGATTCTAATAACTGCAAAGATCATACTTCAAAGAATTTGGTCTGAACGCTTAGGCTGGGGACAATTTACAAACCATATGGACTCAGTTTTTAAAAAATCTGCAAGGCATAAACATATTAAGAGTACCACGGAGGGTAGTGGGCGATCGACTGTCGGTAACATTTGAATTACATGCCTTTTCAGACGCGTCAAATTTTGCGTATGGTACGTGTATTTATGTTAAATCATCCGCTAGCTTCGGCTTAGGGAATTATACGGCACAATTAGTATGTGCCAAAGCTAAGGTAGCACCATTAAAGACGATATCTTTGTCTCGACTAGAGTTGAGTGGGGCTGTACATAGTAATAGATGCTATCAAATTATTAGGTTAAAATTACATCATTTTGTTAACGGCGTTCGTAGTATTTGTGATTATTTATTGGACCTTTGTATTGCCATTTTTCAGAGTTACATTGGCATTTACAGATTGTATATGCAGGCAAGTTAAGTTTATAAATTAAGGCAATATGATTAGAGTTAAATTTGAAGGTTTACATAATATATCAGAACAAAATGTGTTTATTTTGTTGGTTCATTTTGGCAGTGGTCCATAAACTGCAGTGATGGTTCCTGAACCTGCAGTTGCAATCCTGCATTCAACAGTTAAATCAGCTTTCCCAGATGCAAATACAGATTATGAAAAGTTTGTAAACCAAGCATTATACCCTTGAACGTTTTAAGACGAAACAATTGTATTAGTAGGGGGTAAACCTCCTGGATGTCCAAATGTATTAAATCGAAAGAACCCACGATGCTCTTTCAACATGAATGGACCAAAGTTCAAAGAAATCAGTTAGGAAATTATTTATATTCTTCTTCTTGCTGGTGCCGTCTCCTTATGGAGGTTAGCGACGACTATTTCAAAAGACTTTCTATCTTCTGCTATTCTGAAGAGTTGTTGGGTGTTCATGCCTGTCCAGTTCTTGATGTTTCTTAGCCAGGACATGCGTTTTCTTCCTACTCCCCTTTTTCCTTCTATCTTGCCTTTCATTATGAGCTGAAGTAATCTATATTTTTCGTTTCTTAAGATGTGACCAAAATAAGCTGTTTTTTTTTCTCTCTTTACAATAGTCAATAATTCGCGATCTCCTTGGAAACGTTGTAGAACCTCGTTGTTGGTGATTTGATCCGTCCATGATATTTTTAACATTCTCCGCATCACCCACATTTCAAAAGCCTCCAATTTTTTCACGGAGATAGCTTTTAGTGTCCATACAATATAACAGAATATACAGGGTGAATAAAAAGTAAGGAACCTCGATGCTGGAGCCTTTATTATTAGTTTTAGAAAAAAAAGTTTTAGATAAAAGGTTTATAACAAATTATTTTCCACAAACTGATGGTTTTAAATATTTTTTTCAAGGTCATACCTTTGCGCTATGACGTCATCTATACTTTTTTTAAATAGCAACCTATATTTTTTAGGTCGAAATTTTATAGCATTTTTTTTTCTCTTTGTGATCATCTGAAAATATCATTCGGTTGAATAAGCGAAATTTCTAGAAAAATCAAGTTGAATGTTATTCGTACCCGTATTTAATGTACGTACTTTTATCACAAAAATTAAACACGATTCTATTTCCATTGTGAACTTAATATCAGGGTGCTGACTATTAAGATGTTCTAGGAAGGAAGCAAGGTTATGTCTTCCATGGGGCCAGATAATAAACGTGTCATCTACATAACGGAACCAGACCTTGGGTTTTAAGTCAAAGGATTCCAGGGCTATTGTATCGAAAGATTCCATAAAGACCGGAGAAAGGGGAGAACCCATAGCAGCGCCTGTTGTTAAACAGAAAATATGTGGAGGAAAGGCACTTTTCAACGAGAATAGCTAAACTTGCAGGTTTGCCGTCTTGAACTAGTAACTGTTCGATGATAGCTACTGAGTCAGGAATGGGGACTTTAGTGAAGAGAGACGTAACGTCAAAACTGACAAGCAGGTCATTAGGGTCTATGGTAAAATTGTCGATAAGGTTTACAAAATGGGAAGAATTTAAAACATGTGAAGAAAATTTCCCTGTATATGCCAATCCGGAAGACGTTTTGTTAATATTTGGTGTTCTAAGGCTGTTCACATTCTTTTCTTGGCGCTTGATCACTGTCTTTAGGTTCAGGAAAACCAGGAAGGTGTTTTTTGCTTGATCTTTTTTCTGTGATTGTTCGTATAGTGTAAATATGGCGTTGAGTTTGTTTTCCTGGGTGGAACGCTGCTTGTTCGTTTTCAAACTTGTGTTCTATTTCTGCTGGCAGACTTTCTTCAATTACTTTTGATGACACCTTGAAGGTCACTAGTGCAGTTTGTGACTTTTCCCTTCCTGTATATACGCATTCTGATGTTTTCTCCCATTTTTCATTGCAAAATATCATCCGACAAAGATAGAGATGTGAAGCTTATATCCATTGAATGAATGCATTAAGATTTTCAACGAAAGATACTTAGTAAGTCAGAGGCAAAAACGATGTAGGGAGACAAAAATAGATAGTGATTGCGGCTGATCCATGAAGACGACGATGATAACAATGCTGATGATGATGAACTACTCAACTAGCTACGAATAATGGTGTTTCTTATCATGATGTCAACATCTTTGAAGACGATGAATCTGTTTGATCATTAACGTTTTTGAACAACGATGTAGTCTCTGCGTTTTCTATAAAATATATTTTTTCTTTTGAAATCTATTTAGTTACCTATTGCTTTCGACGATTTTAATTTAAATTTCAATTTTGGCACACTTGTAGTTCTTATTAAAATAACTTAAAGTAACTTGGAAATATACCCGAAAAGGCAATTCTGAATAGAAAAGAAAATTGATCGGACAGATTACCCCAATCGATATACAAGGAAAAGCTTTTATTTGAATAAACTATTATAAAACTGTGTAATTATACTAATTTTCGGTAATTCAATAATTGCACAGAAATGATAATGTATCGTAATACCATAAAACTTTTGCTATAGAAAGTGGAATAATTTAGTTATTTATCTGCAATTCCAACCATCACTGATCTGCTGAAATTACCCACAACTACATTGTTAAGCAATAAAATAATAATACATATTTGTTTGTGCGGCAAAAAAGACATTGCAGTAAAACATGTTTCCAACAGTTTTTAAATCATTAGTGGTTATTCTGCATTGCTAGCCTAGTAATTACAGATTTACAACCAGTTGTACTTCCAGTATGCATTCCGTTACCTCCATATTAATTTAACAATTAATTATTGTCGATCACATTTATGATTCATAAATTATATTATTCTCTCAATTGAATTGAATACGAAAATTAAAACCTGACCTTCGCTGTGCATATAACAAAAATAAAAAAGGAAACTTTTCCCATAAACTTAATTTACATATTTTGAAGTGAATCTTTTACTGCATCAATTAGAATTTTAAACTAACTACAAATACGGAAACTGGAAGCGTTTAACATTTGGTTGTTTACATATGCAGATTAGTGTGGTATGCTGAGGATCGTTTTGTACTGGGAATAATTAATGACTAATTATTTGGAGATTATAAAATATTATCGTTTTATAATACGGTACCAGGAGGTGATAACCAACATAAAATACATTGGGTCGTCCTTGTGGTTACTCGTGATACTTAATTGTTCGTGTTTTAAATATGCACTTATCAATACTGTGCGTAATTTATATAAACACGTGATAAGTGCTAACTGTCCAAATTTTATTTCAAAAACACCAAAAGATATTTTCAATAATGGGCAACTCGCTTTAATATTGACATTTTTAATGTTGCCAAAGGGCAAAATATTCTATGAGCCTTCCAGGAAATCCGTTTCGAAAAAACATTTTCTTTAATATAATTGAATTACTTTTACGGTATATTTGTTTCTCGAGTAATGACATCGCGAATATTCTTTTTAAATAACTATATTTTTATGTAGGTTTTATGATATTGTTGTTGATCCTATTTTCAACGAAATACATACATTTTTGTAGAGGCTACTATATACGAGTACATAGTATTAGGAATCATAAATATTTTGGATCAAACCAAAATGATGACAAATCAAATCAAAATTAGAATCTTTAGCAATAATATTAAACTAAATGCTTAGATGTTTTCAGTTGAAAAAGGTACAAAGATAATGTCAATTAAAACTAAAATACAATGTAAATATAATGTACATATGTATATGAACTATGGATGAACTGTTGTTCGATTATATCAGTTGAAAAGAGCATCAGTTTCCATTGATTTTAATTCTTAAATACTTTCTAAATTCTGAAACAAAATAATAAGTATTGCGCGATGATTTTCTCAAAAAGCTACAGAGAATTTCAGATCGTGCTTTAATAGCTATTAAGATAACAAGTGTTTTATAGAAGGTTTAAAAATCAAGGTCGTAGTTCAAATCCGAGCGAACGAAGTGAGCCGAGGATTTGATAGACCGAGATTTTTAAACTATAAAACACGAGTTGTCTTCAAGATTTTTTCGAACACTAATATCTTTCACTAATATATTATTAGAAATTTTAATAAATTATTATTTGAGACGCTTCACAATACATAAATTTTGAAGACTGCTAGGCAACGTCGTATTTTATAAAGAAAAGCTTATTTTAAAGGCCTATAAAATACGTTGTCATTGACGACGTATTTTATAGAGAAAACGTATTTTAAAGGCAACATAACAAGTGAGCTCTTATGCACCATACAAACAGTATAAGATATTAGTGTTAGAAAAACTTAAATAAAGTATCTACGAATATGTGTTTTATGAATGCAAAATTCCGAGGACTTCTTCCATAAATCAATTATTACGATTTTATCACATTTATTCCAAACTTTATGAACGCAGTGTATAAGTGCTGCTATAGAATCTATAATAAAAAAAAATTATACGAATCAAACTCTAACCTAGATCTTCGTAGTTATGAAATATATGTTTAAACCACTAGAATCCCAAGCAATCTTAAAGTGTTTGCCATCATATACAAAATCAAAGCAAATATGTACATACTGTTTTATAATTACGTAAGTACTAAAATCAAATAAATGGAATGAAAACTGGAGGATAGCATAATATATAGTGTTTAATTTTTTTACTTTAACTATGATAGCATGCACTTACATATACAATTATGGTTATTTAAAAGAAAAACGCGAAACTGAATGCATATTACGTTACGAAACCACTCAGTTGTAAGACTATTAAAATAAATTACCAAAGATCTAGCACGAATTTGGAAATACATTTGTAATGATTGTTTTCAGGTTCCTGTAAATGTTATTAATCAAGATTTTGTTGTTAACAAGAGTACATTATGATAAATTGTTTAAACTTTGGGAGTATGCCGTTTTTCCTAGCGATGCCACAATTACATCAAGAGGTTGAGAGGATCGCAATGATGGCGTGCTACAGATTATAGAGAACAGGTGAATGGAAAGGAAAAATGAATGAGAAAGGGCATATACACAATGGGCATATCAAGAAAGCTGTAAAGTAACGTACCAGCCATAAATATCCCTATGGACATAATAAAGAAGGAATATAGTTCTAAACTAAACTTTGAAGTTATAATACCAATGAGAAGAGAAGATGTAAGAATAGCTGACTCTGAAGAGACTCTGTGTTGTTATACTGATGCGGCAAAGACAGAATTGAATGCATCAGGGGAGGGAATAGGGATCAGCGCATCAATCCCATTGGACAATAATATTTTCGTTTTTCAAACTGAAGTGATAGCCATTTTAGAATGTGCAAGACTAGAACAGTACGAGAAGCACGACAGGAAACAGTTCGCATACTCTCGGACAGTTAGACTGTTGTGTGATCTTGGGCGAAGAAAGAGTATACGACTAGCGTGGGTGCCGGGACACAGTGGAGAAAAGAGCAACAAAAGGCCGACAAATTGGACAAAATAGGTGCAAATTTCACACTCACAGGACCGGAATCAAGCGGAAATGATTAAAGGGTCGGATTTAAGCAATTCTATTTTTCTTAGAGAAGCTTCTAAGCAATCTAAGACATTTGTATAAAATAGCGGTAGAGCAGACCCATACTGCAGACAGTGTGAATCACAAGGAAAAACTGCTATACCTTTTCTTCCAAAGTGCGAGAAGTATGAAGAGCAGCGGAGAGCAATTTGGCAAGAGGAAGATTAGACCGGAAGAGGTGAAGGAACTGATTGCCCAGGAGACAACACTTACCGCTATAAAGAAGGAGTAGAGATTGATCCTGGAATTAAATTCAAAACGCATGCAAAGTTCCACAGAAAAGTTCTTCTGTGGTTAGCAATAAGTGAACGGAGGAAATCATGCTTTTATTTGACCATCAGGGTCTTGTGTCGATCAAAATATATACTCACGAATGTATTCAAAAATAATTAGTCCCATTCATCAAAAAAAATACCATAATGGTGGGCAGTCCTTTTTATGGCCAGACATGGCAACAGCTTATTATGCTGATGTTTATAAACAATGTTGCAAAAGTACCACAATTGCTACCCATTGAGAGGTTTCGGTATCAACTAAAGCAAAAGGTACAAAAATATTTGAAAGGCAAAACACATCGATGTGTAGGAAGGCAAAAGACATCGATGAGTAAGAAGGCAGAAGCTTTGTCAATTTAAATTTGATGGTTGGCTTTCCAACAAAAGTAAGGCAAGCTGCTGATTACCGACCTGATCTTTCACTTGCTTAATTTTATTGTTTCAAAAGTTTAATAAACTTTGCCTAACTGAGAGTTGTGCGGATTTTTAGTTAACACGCCCTTATTTATCAAACTCAAAATAACAAATATGTATTAAAAATGAAATTATCTTCACAAAAAAAACAGTGATAAACTAACTTACATCGTAATTAATTAATTAATCTGAGAACTAAATATTCACTTTCGTCTGAACCCTCTTTTACTTTGCTATTTAACATTCTATAGAAATTTATCCATTTGTTTGCATTCAATCTCATCAAACAAATGACATAACAAATCAGGATTGGTAAAGTAACCAAAAATTTAAGTTGAATAATCCCTTTGGCCATTTTTAGGCGGTTAAAACCAATTTCGACCATTGGCCTGCTCAAAATTGACTTCAACAAGCCTAATTTTTAGTAGCTTGATTTTATACGTTTAATCTTAAATTTTCAGCAACTGGTGGCAAAATTTCATATACTCACTTTAAAAAATACATCCATAAAATCGGATAAAAGCAGAATTGGCCTTTAAAAAAAGTGCCAACACTTTTAGCGCGTCGGATTTTTTTAATTATATTAAATAGCCTACTGTGTCTTGTTGGTTTTAATTGCCCATACTCTCCCATTGTGGGAGAGAGGTGCCATGTTAACGGAGCAATCGGGCTACACATTCCAGCACTGATCGGAGTCAGCGATGCTTAACTTTCCTGATTGTGCGGGAATAGGGGTACCCAGCTACCACAACTCGGGACCCTGCCAACACTTAAAAATCATAATTTAACTCAAAACCCCGTTATTTCGAAATGTTTTCTTGAAACGCGAGTTTTACAAAAAATAACAACGAATTTGAAAAGTGTAAGATTATCAAGGCTAAGGGAGGTCTTCGTCCCACGGTGAACTTAAGAATAGGCTGAATCATGATTATCAAGGAGGCGTAAAAAAGCATACTGGGCTAATAATTTCGAACAATCTATAATTTATCAAGTGTTTTCTAAAGTGGCTGATAGCAACCTTTTTAATGTAAGATAAATTGGGTTAGATCTACTTGCGTCAGGTACTTAATTTTATGTTTTATGAATCAAAGCCGGTAGTCAGACTACGGACAATTCTTGATTAAATAAAAAAGATAAAATGTCTATCATACTTCAAATCATTAAGCATTACTCTACACTAACAATTAGTACTAAAAACTTACATGACAAATCCAGCAACCCCCTTGGAGTTCTCTTCATTATCGGAGATATCGATCCAATCATCACTTTTGTCACTTCCGCTAAGATCACTGGATGCTTTTCCATTGTACACATTGGCGTCATCATTTGACCAGCCTAACAACGAACGTCCATATAAACTGTTACTTTGTTGATCAGAAGACACCAACGAATCCCGATTAGAACCAGATTCCCAGTTTTCAGTCCTGATTTGACAGCCGTATATGCTTTCGTAATTATTGCTGACTGTTTCGGCATCAGGAACTTGCACGTTCGAACTTTTTTCACCTATCGTATAAATTGATTCGTAGCAATTCGAAATGCCTTCGCCATTTTGAACCGTACAATACGAATCGCTTGAAGGTGGCCGTGGCGGAAGCGGTTCCTCCTGCCTCCTAGGAAGAATGAGCGGAGAACTTTTAGTTAAAGGCAGTATTTCGTAGATTTCCTCAGGTTTTTCTTGTTTTACGGGTGAGGTCGACTCGAAGTATTCATAACCATCGTCGCTCTTTTGCTCTAAGTCTTCATACTTTGAGGGAGAACGACAGTACTCGTAACTGTGACTAATTGTATCGATATCGTTTTGTATATCTCCGAGTTCTTCGTAGATCTTTTCTTCTGGTTCCTCCGGAAGAGGCATTTTCTTTTTGAAAATCGTCTTTGGAGGAGTTGAGGGTTTAGTAAGTGAGAGATTCAGTGTAGTTGGGCGCGGAGGTACTGCAGGTGGTGCGGGATTCTTAGTTTCCACTGTATCGTATAAGTTCTCCCAATCTTCGGATTCTGTATCGGGTTGAATTAGATTCGGTGGAGGTTCCTGAGATTTTCGCCTCCAAAGGAAGGAAGTATTTGGTTTTACGACGGGTTCGGGCACTGTTGTGTTAGAATTAACGTTAGAAACTGCTCCTTCGGACTTTGCCATTTTCAAAAGGTGCGCAGGAGGCGAGACCTTCCTAAGATTCAAAGTTTCATACATTGAATCACATCTCCTTGGCATAACTAATGGAATGTTTAGTATTTGTACTACTTCTTCTTCTTCTTCGAAGTCAGTCTTTACTTCCGAATTTTCTTTATTAGTAATTGGAATGTTGTTACTTTCGTCGTTAGTTGTCGTAATTTCAGTTGTTGGATTGCGTTTTTCGAAAACTTTTAATTTTCTAACGCCGTCTTTAATAATTAAATCTTTAGTTTTAAGGTTCGGGTTTTTCTCAGGCACTCTGGGTTTTGGCACTTTTTCAACATCTTTAATAAAAATTTTACTACCTTCGTCCGGGCTCGATTGTGAAGTACGTCTTTCGAAAATTTCTATCGTTGCTCGAACACTGCCCGTATTTGCCGGTGATCTAAAAACGGTCGGGGATGCACTTGCTGGACGGTTAATTTCATCAGTGTTAGTTATATCAGTCTTCTGGGCAACTTGAGGAATGTCTAGGTATGCAATTTTAGCGCGCACAATTTTATCACTATTTTGAGTATCACTTTTAGTGGTTTTCGGAATGTTTTTAATACTATTTTTGTGTTTAATCGACGGTCGTTTCTTTTGTTCACTAATACACTTATCTTCCATTTTAATTATCGGTTTTATCTTAACACTAGGCTTCCTCGCCACTCTCTTGTTGGTTGTTTCTTCTTGCGTTGATTTTAAACTATTAACCCGTCTCACCAAACGCGCAAACTTTGGCTGATCTAAAATCGATACCCTATCCGGAACCATTTCGTTGAACTTTAATGTTAGCTCAGCCACGGTGCTGGCGTTCAAAGTTGTGTTCTTATTGTTGATAACAGGACTGCGACGATACGTTGATGGCTTTTTACATTTGAAACTTATTTTCCTTGAGGGCGTTTTCTTTTGCTCCACATTTTCTTTGTTGGTTTCCACGACTTCACGTTCTTCTTCTTTACTTTCGCACGTTAAATTAAGAAACGCCTTACGAGATTCTTCCAAATTACGTTTTAAACGCACCGAATATAGAAACGAGGACTTATAAACAGGTGCTTCGACGTTTGTAGAATTTTGATACTGGCTTATCTTTTCAGAACGTAGAATAGTAGGGGAAAGACTAGAGAGCGTATCGGAATTACGTGGTATATCTACGAATCCATGGAAAACTGGAGATGAAATGTGCCTATCCAAGGAAAGGGTCTTCGACCAGTTGACGACGTTAACTTCGGTAGACATGATGTCCTGAAAAAAATTAATATTTGTAGAATTATTGACTTCTTTATCAGTCACATGTGTGTCATTGATTGAAGGTGATCGATATTACAAACATTCTTATCAGTTAATTGTACTTTGGGATGTGTGGGTTTAATAACAAATGCAATACATTTTGTAGGTGCTTACTAGTAATATTTTAAATGTATCCTTTCGATAAATAACGTTAGTGATTTTCTTAAATTACACAATTAAATATAAAAATTAGTTGAAGTTTTGTTCCATTCAAAACGCCTCGTAAATTACAGTGAAAGTTCTGGTTTAAAATATTCCTTAAACTAATGTACTTTATTTTAGAGGAATTCCACAACAAGTATCGTAAACATAGAGCACGTAAACATAAAGAAAGCACATCAATGAAACACGGATATAACCACATTGGTTGTAATGACGCATCACATTCGACAGAAACTGAAAGTTTGGTTTTCCAAATGATCTTCGTAAAGAAAATATTGGTTGTAATGACTTTGGGTTAAACGGTGTAATTTATGTGTCGTTTTAAATTTTCCAAGCGTATTTTTGATGACGTATTGTAATTTAATAACTTCCCGAAGAATTCGCTAGTTATTAACTGCCGCAAACTACCAATATGTGTTCAGGTTATTGGCCATTTGGCTCATTATGTTTGCAACAAAGGAAAATTTTGTAAAATATTTAGTTGGCGTCTACAAACACAAAAATCCTTGAAAAATATTTTAAAAAATGTAGAGCTGTTGAATTAGACAAAGAATATCATTCATTTGAATATTTAAAATAAAAGAAAATAAATAACAACATAAACTGCTGAAATACTAGAAAAACATGAAAATAGCTCAGCAATCCTCAAGCAAAAATTAATGTCTTTGGGTATGTTCCACTTACGTTGTTGTAGTTTTAATAAATACGTATATAAATAAATAAATAAATAAATAGTTTAAATAAAACATGATTGGCACACTTATAGACGGTTTAAGTGTCCAGAAGGGTGAAATTAATGTAAATAAAAATGAATTAATAGCAATAAATTTCTTTGTTACAAACGATTCAAATTTGTTATAAGTACATACTTTTACTATTTTTTAATCGAGGAAACATAAATTGAATGTTAATAAGTACATACATGCAGGGTATTTTGTTTTGAAGATTCAAACTAAGCAGAGTGTGCTTTATATTTCCACTGCACTGATAAATATTTGTATTTTCGGTCACTGCAATAAAGGTAAACATTAAATATTGTCGAACTTTATCCTTACTGCTGGATGATAAAGGCGTCCTTTATAAACAATATAAACCATTCAAATTTATAAATATTTCCTCGTGATCATATCTATTTTCTTTAGTAATAATGTGTATCTATAGCATGGTCAAGATTGAGAATTTTTGCGCCACTTGCTCACCGTTTTTTAATTTCATGGATTAGAAAAATCCAACAATAATTGAAACTGATGAAAATTAGAAAGCATACACAAAACGGCAAATAAACTAAAGGTATCGCTGCGTTTTTGTATTTTCCAAATTTCTCCTTTATTGTTCAACCAAAATGAAAACAAAAAGACCGTTTATTATTAAAGATTAAATAAACATACCAGAAAAGCTCGCTTTTGAATAATGGTAGTAATTAGCGAAATAAAAAATTGCAAATTTTACTAATACATATTATGAAATATCGTATTCGTATTATCTAAATTACCCTGAAACTATTGTAGTCAAATAAAATCTTCAAAAAAGGAGTTACTTCTAAAGGTTGATTGGAGATACCTACGGAACCCTTTTTTCACAATTTATTGTTATTGATTAAATAATCGGCGGTCCTGGCTCCGTTGGTTCAGCGTGCGTCTGACCACTGAGATGACCCGGGTTCGATTCCCAGGGTCACATATACGTCGAAAATACCCGGCCGCTCCCCTCGGAAGGCAATGGCAAATCACCGAGGTGTATTCTGCCTAGTAAAGTCCTCTCTGGAGTAGAAGTGCAAGCACTTCCGTGGTTCGGAGCCCAAAAATTTTATGCTACCATTCGACAGAAAAAAAATCTTTGTCGAATGGTAGCATAAAATTAAAAGGTTCCCATTTAAAAAAATATCGCGTAAAGTCATAACTCAAAAACAATTGAAGAAACAAATTTTCGTGTATAATCAATATGTAGATAAAAATTTCATAAAAAACTTTTGTATTGAATATTCTTTTCTAAAATGAATATTAACGACAGAAAATCGGTGTCTCCATACTTTATACTCACCCTGTATATTATACTCAAACTTTGCAATATATGTAGCATGTAAATTATCCAAATATATGCCCACAGAGAACGAGGAAGAGATACAGCAAATGTACGACAGAAATTCGGCTAGATTACAAGAAAATTGTCTTTTGATTGGCGGTTTCAATGCTAAGACTGAAAAAACCGAAAGCCTACCAAAGAACATCGGAAATTTCGGACTGCGCTCAAGTAATGAGCGAGACGAGACTAGTAAATTACATACAGGGTAAAAATGTATACTGTATGAATACGTTCTTCAAAAAACGCTCTAATAGAAAACGGGCTTGAAGAAGCCCAGACGAGTTGGTTAAAAATGGAATCGACTAATATAATCCCCAATAAAAAAATACATATTAATAGATGAAATTAATACCATGGAGTAGCGAATCTTAAAGGGAAATTTTAAAATAAACCTTGAATCACAAACAACTAAAATGATAAAACCACGAAAACACAACGCCTTGCAGCAAAACCAAAACCGACAAAAAATAACTAGAAACAAAACTAACAGCCCACCATAAACAACTGAAAGCGGAAACATAGAAAAAGGGCTTTAAGACTAGACAAAAGTACAGTTCCTCCATACTTAAAAACATTTCCGTTATTTTACCCTCGCTGGTACTGGTGTACCCCCTGATACCCGTTCATTCCTCATTTGCTGTTTCAGTTTCGTCGTTGGTTACCTTGGCAGGTCTTCGGATTCGGAGTTTACATTCATAACTGTGTTACAGTATTTTTCATCTAGGATTTGGGTTGTGACGTCAACTTGCTCCGCCCAATAACTGTATGGGTAGACACGCGTTCGTGTGCAGTAGGTAATAAAAACCTAGTTTAGAAAGAGATGAAGTATAGTTGGATTGTGAATTTATAAACAGCGCGTTGACGTCACAACCCAAATGCTAAGTGAAAAATACTGTACTTGTATTTGTGTTAGTTAGATTGAGATTCATGGACTGTAGAATCATATAGGTTTTTGTAAAATTCTTCTGATGCTTTCATTATATTATTTTCTTGCGTTGCTAATTTACCATTAGAGTTTTTCTTTTTGTTTATTTCTTTTCAGTACTTTCATATTTTTATTGTTTTCTACTATTTCCATGATTAAGTCTGAATCGTATTTCCTTATGTCTTTCCAAATTTCTCATCTCATCTCATAGGCCTATTTAATAACTAGACTCTGGAGAATACCGAGTGTTTTTCTTTTCCGCATAAGATTTATGGTGGCTTCTGAAATGTTTTTGTATTTTGGCTTCTTTTTTAAAGCGCTTACCTTCTTAACCGGACTATATACCTAGTTCTTAATATTATACTCGTCATTTCTTAACGAATGCTTGGAAATGGGAAATGTTCCAGCAAAATGGAAAACGACAAGACGATCTTATTACATAAAAAAGGCGACTCACTTACATGCAGTACGTAGCCTTACCGAAAAATAAACTGAGTACAACATACCTCGACATGCTCGAATGGTGGTCCATCATCGCAGGGCTAAATAATGCTAAAGTAGACGTCTACAAAAACGCAGCGCTCTCCAGGTAAAATTCAGAGAAGACACAAACACAGATAAAATACCAGAACAGAGAGATATCATTTCATCGAAGCTCTTCGCTCTGGCATTAGAAGACATATTTAAACGGACTCATTGGGACCAAAAAAGTATAAACATTGACGGCAAATATCTTCTTCATCTTAGATTTGCCGATGAAATAGTACTACTCAGTTAAAACGACGAAGAAGTGAAAACGATAATAGTCCAGCTGAAAAGACTGTATATGAACATGAGCAAAACCAAAATAATATCACCCAGTCCAAGAAGTATAAATCACATCTCTATAGACAATGTAGAAAAATACATGTACCTCGGACAACTTAGAAAACTAGGCAAAGAAAACCGCACAGTAGAAATCTGTAGAAGGGTAACACTTGAATGAGCAGCCTTTGCTAAACTATCGGCTATCTTAAAAAATACGTCTATCCCGATCAGTTTAAGAAGAAAAGTGTTCGACTGTTGTGTCCGTCCAGACCTCACATACGGATTAGAGACTATTACTCTCACCAGGAAGAATTCAGAAAACAACACAAAAGACTATAGCGGGAGCATGCTGAGGATACGACTAAGGGACAAAGTTAAAAACATAAACATAAGACAAAATGAAAAGTCAAAGACATAACAGAAAAAACCACGACATTTAAATGGGATTGGGCAGGTCATATAGCTCATATGCGGAATCAAAGATGAACCAAAAGATATTATAATAGCGCCCCAGAATATCAAAGGAATGTGGGGCTACAAAGACGGGTTGATGACATAAGAAAAGTTGCTGGAAAACAATGGACTAGGAGTGCACAAGATCGGAAAACTTGAGTGGGGTCTACGTTCAACAGTGGACAACTGAGGGTTGAGAAACAAAGGAACTCTGTAGGTACCTTCCACTTTTAATTCTAAAATAGGTACTTTAGAAAAATGCCATTGAATTTTTTAAATTATCCGACTAAAACATTTACATCCACCAACTACCGTGTAAAGGCGAATCTGGAATTCGCATAAAAATGCAATTAGATTTGGAACGCGGAAGTATAAAACAATAAGAGAAATTAAGATTCATATGTATAAAAACAAAAATTACGTTATAATCTCATTTTGTACCAAATGTAAATGAACACACAATTAAACCAAGGTCACAAGTATGCCTTGTAAATAAAATTTGTGCACAGATTGTTTTACACGCTATTAAATTAACCGCTGTAATAAAACGTGTAAGTGTATTTTATAACAAGTCAATTTCTAAATAACGAGTAGGAATTTCGATTCAACGGGATAACAATTTACAAATGATAAACAAATTTAAAACTTCATTTATTACACTAGTTCTAATTTCTATGTTTATTTCTTCTAATTACTAATTACAAATTCTGCCATTTATTCTAATTTACTACAATTTTTAAGTTCCGCTTGGTACATGCAAATGCATGTTAATTATGGAGATTTAAAAGGCAGTGCGGAATTGACAGCAATTATTTCAGTTAACCTGTTGTGGTATGCATATGTAAAGGATTATTTTTGAAGTATGTTGTACGTTTAAGGTTAACAGTGGGCACGACCGGCTGTTTAAAGTCGAAATTGCATTTCTAAAGGAACAGTTTCAAGTTTAAAAGTGAAAGTTTCTGCACTTCTGCAGCCAACCAGTTTTTAGACATGTGCAACATCACATATTATCTGTAATTTATCATCCAGAGAACATAAACTGTAATCTGAATTTCAAATTAAGGCAATAAAGTTCTCAGTGAAAGAAAATAAGAGCAAAATCTAACCTAAAAACTAATATGGTTGCAATTAAGAGATATTTCTCATTGAGATAACAGAAAGGAAACCTTAAATAACTTAATAAAATCAATCAAATGTTACAAATTAAGAAAGGTTAATTTAGTAACTAATATCGGATTTTTCCTGTTTCATTTTTTACCTACAAGTTATGCACCCTTAAATTCGATGCTTCAAACACTAGGTACCTAATTAATTTCCATAAAAACTAATAAGTTTAGTGTCGTATTTTTATATCAGATAACGTAAAAATGTCAATCAATAACAGCAGAAAGTCAAATACAAAAGTTTATGAAAACATTTCTGCAACTTTAGCACTGCAAGTTTGCAACTATTCAAAGTTTATAAGCTTATTAATAAAACAGGAAGTAATAACATAAGAGAATAAACAGTTGATATTATTAAAATTTCAAATCCTTGAAAATACTCTTTCATTATTAGGTAATCTATTATTAGTGACAGGTATAATACGATGCATTTATGTTCTTGTTACACCACATTAGGCCATGTTACGTGGGTCGTTTGAAAAGAAAGGCAAACGACGCCGAGATGGCGCCTCCATGATTAAAATCGATGGCACGGCCGATACGTTTGATACTTCAAACGAGCCCTTGCCCAGTTTCAGCTCAGTGCATTGTGAGGTTATTGTTTGGTCACGCAAAGTAGACGAACGTGCAACCATTTTCAAAAATGATGGATTTGTGCCGTGATAAAATTTTATTTTTTGAAGGGGAAAACGGCGACCCAAATAAAAAGTAGGTTAGATCGTTTCCTTGGCGAGTTTTTCCCTTCATTTAAGACCGTGCATTTGTGGATTGTTGACTTTAAACGTGGCCGAATCGAAGATGAACCATGCAGCGGACGCCCAAGTGATGTGACAACTTCGGATATGGTGACTAAGATTCACAAATTAGTTTTGAGTTTTGAAGTTTTGAAGATCAGGGAGATAGCAGACATTGTAGGGATCTCAACCGAACGAGTTCATAATATTTTAGATGAACATTTGGACATGCAAAAGCTTCAAATGGACATTTCGTCTGCATGCTTGGAGCGTTTCAAGCGAAACCCCAATCCGCCCTACTGACCTCGATTTAGCCCCAAAAGATGGCTCGTAGATGTTAAAAACAGTTTAGTTAGTACTCCGAAATGCGATCAAATAAATACAAACAATCAGAGTAGTCCCCGATTTCCGTTATACATGATGTAATAGGTACATTTAATCATAGTTTCTGGGGATGAAAATATGCTGATTTAGGGCAACTTAACCCTCTACAAAAATACATTCTAAAACAAATTCTTTTTCTAAAAATTAAGGGGTGTGAATTTTTTTTCATGAAAGGTTGTAAAAGGTATTAGTGTTTTACAGGTAACGTTTGAAGAAAAAATAATGAAAAAAATCTGTCCCACTTAAGGTTTTTTAACCACCTCAATTTTTTTTATCGTATGGTTGTAATTAATTGTGACCAGCACATACAACAGGGCAACCTTAATGTAATTTTGGCAAAGTCTACTTTTGAATATGATAAGTATATTAAAATGGCTAACTTTTACGTTGTGCGTTTAATTTGGGTGTCACTGGGAGACCCCTCAATTGGAATTACTCTATTGTAACCCTTTGACCAATACATGTAACCGGAAAAGCAATGCTTTACAGCGGTGTACGTATGATGACGGATTTCTACAAGTTAGTGCAGAGCAACAAAGTGCAATACAACTAACTGTATATTTTACAGTAATTAGACACACGGATCGGCGTACTAATCGAAATTCCAGACCACTATGCTGTGTTAAGATTTTGTTTTATACTAAAAATCCGTGATATTGAAGGGGGTGGTAATTAAACGTTCTCACAATTCTCACGGGTGTGCATCTGGCACTTGTCCACAACTGAATAACTAAGAGAAGAAAAAATATTCGAAAATCTACAGAATCACGTACCATTACTTAGCAACAGAGTAACAATAGGTAACCTTAATGCAAGGATTGTAAACGAATCAGCGATCCCCGAATTGAGTGTTTGAACAAAGAAATACAATACGACTTCTTCAGTCAAAATACCCTCAGAATAAACAAAACTCTTTACGATCATTATTTATAACACACTTGGAGAATAAATAATCTGAAATAGGGTAACCATAACTAACCGGCAAGTTACACCTGGGCAACACCCTAACTAACCCTAAATATTAACGATCCTCTGTTGTGTGAAATAAAAATGTACCATCATATACTGAAAGCAAAGGATTCGACAAAAAAAACACAAACATTGAGGCAAATGCTAATAAAACAGTTCCAGGAGTGGCATATGACACTCGCAAGTCCAGATAGCTATCAATAATCAAATAAATAAACAAAAAACACTTACACAGCAAATTATTAGAACAAAGACTAAACTGAAAGCCTTACGAATCAATATGACGAAATTGCAGCATCGGACTAAGGGAAACTGTCGCCAGAAGCAGGCAAAATTTTCGTTGCCCCAATTTAATATAAATACATAAATTTTGTGTCTCTTAAAAAATAATCAAGTCAAGCCCCGAGGCTTGTTGGGGCATATTGTTTATTGGAGCATGAGGCTCGTTGCTGTTTCTGGGAGCATGAGGCTCTGGGACCCTGTTAACTGGTTAACTGCTTGGGATTTTGATAGCTAGGCGTAGTTATAAAGTCCATCGACCTGCCTAGTGCAGTGATCCCTAGGCAGTGATCCCTAGGCAATGCCCCTCAGGGTGGCCAGGCAGGCCCGTCTTTGAATTTGCTTTGTTCTGTTGGTCTTCCTAGACTATATGGGTCATCTAGGATGGACGGAACATCAACATGGGTGGATCTCCTATTGATCGGCTATGTTCTGTCATAGTTGGCTTGCGGCACATCTCTGTCTGCTTTCAGATCTACAAAGAGCTGACAGTTCCCAACACTAACAACTTCCAACATCCCCGAGGGGTTTTCTACTAGATGCAATGGGTGTTTACGAGACCTGGTCGAGGCTACGCATTAATCCACCTTTGGTGGAATTAACGCTATTCCTTGGTAAGTTGATCGAATGTGCTTTTGTAAACATAAATACGCAATTATAAAAGTAATTTAGTAAAATGGAAACCACAACCGCTCTTCCCTTTTCGCCGCCTCCTACACAATTTTAAACACTGATCTTGATTTGATTAAATATTCACTCCACACTTATCGACCATCTAATTGTTATACATTTTTTAGTCATTTCATTATGTCTAGAAGTTTGGAAGAATCTTCTGTGTGCAGTTTTACCAGCTGAATCGCATTACGAGAATCTTAAATAAATAGCACTGATTAGTAATACTCGTAGTACAATTACTTTTAATAATATAAATATGTATATTTTGGTCATTATTTAATGTGCGTTTAAATTTAATTTACTTGAATTAATCCATAATATAATGTCAACGAAGTGTTAATCAATAAAACTTGATGATATCATGCTCATAGTTAAATTAATTGTATCAACCAATAATGTCAAGTATTTCAGTAATTTTTAAGGTTTTAAATTTTTTAAAAGCGTGTAAAACTAACAGCTGTCCTACAAGATGTTATTATCTTTAATAATGCAACTGTCTGCTTGAAAGAATGCAACAGTTGTACCGGTGTCGTTCAAAAAATAAAAGAAGAAGAAAAAACACTTGCAGTTTTTGTGTAAATTTTAGCCAACTTTCTTTTATTTTTATGGCTTTAGAAACGTCTTATTCTATAATCACTCTTAATGCATCGAGAGGCCACTTTAAAATCTATAGTCAATGAGAAATCAATATGTTTCGGGGTGAAATTTCTCCAATCGACCGAAGAGATCTCATTTAAATTATAGCAACCTTACAATGCTTTTTAAAGTCTTGGCGTGCTGTACAATTTATGTAGTGACCCATTTCCTCCTCCTTTCTCCTCGTTGTGCATTAATAAGACTACATTAAACTTTCCGCATATTTCTTCTACTAACAATTATTCTGTTTAGTTATTAATGATTTGAGTGACAATAATTATCTAATCGATTTAGCAAGAAGTTTCAGTAATTCATCAGATTTGAGGACATAATTAATAGATAAAACAATTAAATGAAGTTCCCTCGTAATCGTAGACGCTTTTAATTAAAAATTTTGCGTGAACGCCGCCTAATTTAGAAATACACAAGCTACACTTGTCCTCAGAAAGAATCGTTGAACTTGTAAAACTCCGCGATTCTAACCGTCTTTGTTTTGCATTTTAACACAGTTCAAGGGCAAAATGCTCCATTTATTTTCTGTTGACGACATATAGTGACCGTTATTATGACTTTTTGTGGTGATAAAATCAGTAATCAGGTGTTAGTTGTTAGGAGAAAGCCTGATCCAAATTGGGTACTAATCCTAAAGAAGCCTTTTAAAAGAATGACGAATACGGTACAGTTAATGTTTGGTGTCGTTCAAATATTGATGTAACGGATTTTCTTGGATGAATCATGTTTGCGATTTTCTTCTAAACAGAAATAAACGTTTTTTTGTATGCAAAAATTAGGATTTAGGACCACAAGTTGTCGAGTCCCAATAACCTTTATGTAAATAGTAAATTTATCAGTTAACCAGTTTCCTTATAAGGATCAAGTTTTAAAATTAGGTTTGCGTTTGAAGATTGTAACTTGATAACCGTTAAAATAAATCATTACCATTAAATTATTGATGTTCCACATATGGGGCCGGTTTGATAACTTCGGTAGTTTTAGTTAATTTCTTAATTTTATTTGATAAATTATCCAAAGTTAATGGATTCTGATTAATATTAACTTCTGCCTACTGAGAAATTGATACCAACAAAATGTATTTAACAAAAACATGCAGAATTCTTAGAATAGAGATATAACTGCTATCATATCTGTTTCTCACTAAACATTTCAATACCTTGGTCTTGGTGCAAAAATAGTTTTGTTTTTTATTTAATTAATAAATGCAGCTTATAGAAACCCGTTTCTTTTTAGTGAGGGACAAATATAAATATGGTAACATATTATTTATCATGCACTATAAGGTGATTCTCCTGACTCAGCAATTACAATTTATGGTTTTGTAAAATTTTATCTAAAAAACAACGTAAAACGCCCTTTTTATCAGTTTGTTCCTATTTCACGTTCATTTTTGAGCTTACAGAAGTTAGGTTGTTTGAGCATGAGGCTTCGTGCCCCATTTAGCCGGCTATTTGACTGGGACTTTGATAACTAGGCGTACGTTATCTATAAGACCCTTGACCGTCTGTAAGATACTCAGACAGTGGCGTCTGGAGGTGTGCACTCCGGGATGGTCAGGTAGGCCCGCCTCCCATAGTTTTCTTCCATCGGTTTCCTAGGGCTTGGAGTCACCTAGGATGGATGGAGCAGTGACATGGGTGGATTTCCATTGTCGACTATGTTCTACCACAGTTGGCTCGCGCGTATCTTCCGGTTTCAGATTTGTAGGTAGCTGAAAATGCATCCATCGTCATCATCTCTCAACATCCCTGAGGGTTTTCTACTAGATGCAACATGGGATTCCCTCACCCTATAAGCACCACTATCCGAACCTGTACTGCTAAGTTTTGCTTTCATTTATGGCTGCTATCTATATTATATAAGTGCCTGGGCGATGTGAGCATTAATGTGCTATCACGAGATCTGGTCGGGGTTACATGTTAAACTAACTTGGGTAGTGATTGGTGGTTATAAACACTACAATTTTCAATAATTAAATAAATAAAGTAAAACCGGAACCGTAACCGCCCGCTCATCAGTCACAAATTTAACTATTGCATATCTTAACAAACCTTATTAAACGTGGAACTAATACGATAAAATCGTAAGAAAATGTATATTAAACATATAAGAAGACTTAAATTACGAACTGAAAACTGTCATAAAGAAACGTGTTCATGCATTATCCAAAAAATACTCTGAAAATATTACTTATAGACAAAAGTTAATGAACTTTAGGAAAGAGTACAACGAAAGCAAAGTACAACAAGGAAAAGCATTTAGCACAGAAATTTATTGCGGGCAAATCAAGTAAAAAGTAGTAAAGAACCACCAGAAATATAGCAGGCTAAAGTAGTAGCAATAATCGGTTCCTTAACATGTCGATAAAAAATAATACATTATCACAACACAATAAAAAATATGAGATTACACTGCAATACTATACAAAGAGTTAGAAACGAGAAAACCAATGCAAGTCTGTAGATACGATGGTAGTAAAATAATACTGATTAAAAAACTTGGAAAAAGCTTTAGCATTTTTCAAATATTAAAAAATAAACACATATAAAGTTTAAAATTTCTGGTATATTAGCAAAAATAACTCGATATTTAAAAATGGTGTAAAAACAAAAGGAGATAAATACAGACATATATCAGTATTATCGGTATTTTTCAGGGACGGATGGGTTACTGTAAATCAGCCCAGGAGTTACAAAGAACCTTTGCCGTGTAGCGATGATTTCCTCATGTTCCTCAGTTTGGTAGATATATACTTCTAATCTTTCGCCACTTCAACTAAACCACTTGTACTTGATGAAGAAAATGCTATACAAACTTAACAGTGAAGTGTATTTTTTCAAACTGTATACTGTATATTAAACACTGCCTCACGGTTTGGTTTTCGAGTTTAAAGTTCTTTCACTTTAAAAATTAGTAGCGTTTGGGGCTTTTAGGGATGCTACTGAAAAAACAGATTTAGTTGGCTCTTTTCCGGGCATTTAAACTAATTCAGTTCAGTTTCATGTATATCTCAGTTCTACTACTTGAAACAGGGTTTTATTAATAACATTCAGGTAATCTACTCTTTGCATTGGTTAATATTGTTAGAAATACATTATTTTAGGTATTTAGATAGAGATACAGAAATTTATATGTCGGTACAAATATAGATACTTTTTTAGAACATCATCTAGTGATGTGGTATAATTTGTTTATATAATGTGTTATAAACTGTTGTTATTTTAAAATGTTACCTAGGAAGACGATGTGCGTTTGCAAGGCATGTGTTAGCTAATCGCGTTGTTCTGGTTGTTATCCTTTGATCTATAGTACGATCAATTGTTTTATTTTCTTCCAATATTTGTGTTACAATCTTTTCCGGGATGATTTACATAAGTTGGGCTCCTTATCAATTGAAATAGGCAACCCATCTTACACTTTACAGGAATAATATTTTACTATCAAGCTATTTTAAACTATTCTTTGTATTAGGATAACTCTTATTCTTCTTGCATTTCGAAGGCTTTGTTTAACAACATGCATTTCTCGAAAAGTATTTAAATTATGCTTTTAGTGCAAAAAGTGACATTTTATTGGGCTCTTGCAAGAAGAGTGTGTTGACTTTTTTTGGTGTTTTTAACATTTATGCTTATGAAGACGTTAAAAATGTGTTCTTATTTGAAATTGCAGAAATTTCTTTATTAATTTTTGCAGTCGAATTATAAAGAACGTGGAAAATTTTATCTATTATAACTGTACTCCTAAGATATTTAGATTCCTCATTATATGTATAAATGCAAATAACATGTTCTTCAGAATATCTAGATATAACCTTAAATGTTGTGTTTAGATAAAATTATTTAGCTCAATCATAACACTACATTTGGTTTTTTATTCTTATTAATATCATTCGGCAATGATAAAAATTCTAAAGAAACCCAACGCTTTCTTTCTCAGTATTGCCCTTTTGTGAAATACATATTTTGATCAATTTCCAAAAGCAATAAAACATAGTAATGAAATTAATAAATATCGAAAACGCTAGTTCGAATTCAATGGTCGATGTAATATGAGTTTAGTGAAAATGGTAAACTAATTAATTATATTCCATGATGTTCGTTTTTTTTTATTTCTACACAGAAAGAACCCTATCAGGTTGCTTTATATTTTCAAAATGGGTGTAAAGTACGGATAAATAGTTCTAAAAGTAGATATTGCAATTCAATTATTCGGTCCCAAACAGGGTCAGACATTCGGAAAATTTCTCGTCTTCCTAGACGTCCCATCCGCCTCTCGTATTTTTAACAATCTATGAAACTGGATTTAAAGAAAAATAAGCTCAAGTACTAAGTATGATTTATAATAATGTTTTTTTTTTCATATCTTAAATTATTAAGTGCTAAACAGCATCCTATTTTATTTTTAAGTATAATTATGTCTTGAAAATTCTTGTAAGAAATAATAACATTTTTGATCAATTTTACAAATTTGAGACGCATTTCTTGTTACAATTTTAAACAACTTTTGGCATTTTTTCTAACATAAAAACGTCTGAAATTTACAAGTTTTTCAGAATAATGTTTCCATTATTAAAATTACAGATTTTGTTTTCAATTCCACCACTTACCCGTTTCTATTACGAAAAATATCAGAAAATATTCTATACGAGGAGTGGGTTTCTAACTATTTATAAATTTGTTTAAATTGTTTTCTGAAAGTTAACAACTATACTTAAAAATAAACGCTAATAGGATTTAGTATCAGTTTGGTGGAAAAGAAACTACATATTTTTGGGCAGAAATGCAATATTTTCCCAAAAGGCTTTTCCTTGAAGTTCTATAATTCCCGAATGTCTACATACTTGGCTTCGAAACATTAGGTGGTAACTCAAAATTAATTTAATGGTTCTTTAAACTAGAAATTTAATACTGTAGTTGCCTTGCGACGTAAGCAAACGTTTTCAATTTTATATTACAGAACTATTTTCGATAAAATGCCAGAATCTGGATTTTTAAATTTACATGTAAATGTTAAGACCAGTTCTTTGTTTATTTTACACACCAAGCAAAATTCATGACAATTATTTTTCGGGTTTTCTTTCTTATATCACAGTTCTTACGTTACTTTTGTTGATTACCCTTACAACTAACATTGTCCTGCTATTATTCCCAGATTTTCAATGTAAAATCTTAAAAGGCTTTTTTACACTCCTGAGTGTAAAATGCTACCTTTAATGCTTCAAAATGCGGTGTAAATAGGTCCTTTTCGCCTTAATAAAATGGTAAATATTTGTTTATAATTGCTGCCTTAGTTACGGTATATAATAATAATTTATACTATCAACCTTACCATGACGGTGTAATTTATTGTGAAACATTGTAAATTTAATATAACTAAAACGAAACACTTGAGATTTTCCTTCGTGCAAAGATGTTTGTATGTATTATAGCCCTCGGTGCTTCGCGTCTCACGCTGTAGTCTTTATTTCGCGGAGTAAAACCATCTTGTTTAATACTTGCGATACATAATAACATTAATAACTATCGCTGACGTATTTTATTTACCCAAAGCTATCAGACAGAATACCTAACTTGATAATTAAATAATTCTTAACTAAATTAATTTTGGGGGCTTTCTGCGAGGTTTTTCATCTCGTTTTCTTGTTACTAAATGCAACAATTTCGGGCTAATTCACTACACAAAAATTATTTAGTTTCCAACCGATTCTATGCACGTATTTCCGTTATATGTTGAGATAAACCATATTATTTGTTAGGAAAAACAAGGCGAAATGAAGCACAAAGAGAGTTTATTTAATGCAGCCACATTCATTTTTCTGGAAAATCTTTTATTTAGCTAAAGATGAACCAGTATGTTAAGGAACATTACGTCCTCGACATATTTGTTTTATATAGATAACGTTAACATTAACAATAAAAAAATAAAATAAACAATGGAATGGTTTGTGTTTGCGAGTATTTAGTTGGGAATAATTTTTTTATTGCACATGCACAAGCATGATTTGTTACTTTAATCAGTTTTAAAAGCAACAAGGTTGTTGTGCTTACTCGATAAATTAAATTAACATTCATTTGGCGATAACTCTAACAATAACGCGGTTGTTCTTTGTATTTCCAGGAAAAATATTTCTGCAATTGCTGCATTATCACTTGCATATGCAGCTGACACACTAAAATATCACTATCGTTTCATGAATTAGCAACAGAAAAAACCTTCAGATGTTTAATAAATACACAGCAGACTGTTGTAAATAAACTGAAGAAGTCGCAAAACTGTTTTTGTAATTCGCGTTTTTCGCTGATCGATAAGAGAGTAGCTTTAATTAACATCTTTCTGATCAGTGAAGGTATGCAATGCAATAACTATAATTATATTCTTAAATACGACATGCTTTTCAAGAAAGGAAAATAATGGAACCTCCTTCAAAATCAATTAATTATCCGTATTCGACCCACTTCGTTCCCTTTTCGAAAGTGTCTTATCGGAGAGCTTAAATATTTAATCAAGCCCAATGAAGCGAATTATTAAACACTTAATACCATCTCATTACGATTGCACGACTCCTTAAAATAAAACATCGAAATTCAGGTCTTCCAATATCAATTACACATGAACGTACCTACCTATACTTATTGAAAATTAAAACATAGAGAAAGAATGCCGAACCCGTTTTGGTATAATACAATCACCTAACATAGATTCAAATCCTTTCCTTGATTTATCTAAGGAAAAGTAAGAAGAAGCAGACACAAAACCTATTTTACTAAGTTCAGAGCAATAAATTCATTCATTCTCGTCGCACACCCTGATATGAACTACATATCACTTTCTATCGGTATAATTTCTCTTAATCTAATGCCCAAGTGTATAGATGAATGTTCGGAGAATTATAATGAATGACTTGAATATTTGAACGTATAAACAATTGAAAGTATTACAACGTTACAGTTTTCATTAAAGCTTGATATGCTGAGTTTAATACTATAATAAAAGTCGGCGCGAGATATGCATAAAAAATTAATATCCGTAGTACGGAGTATCACGTAGGAGATTTCTAAATGGGAAGTTTCCCTTTTCACGAAGGTCGATAGTCCTTCGATTGCTATCAGTAAAGTACATGTTTAGATTAAAATTTATGCACCTAAATGGGCTAAAATTCTTGCAAAGAAATTTTGTTTGAATAATTACAGTTTCAGAATTTTACAAACAATTACAGCTGTGGTGTTTATTAAATTGTATCTTTCAGGGATGTGAGCGACTAAAAGTTTAATGGTTTGTTTACAGTACTAACACAAAGGGAAGTTTATGCGTAATTCGTTTTTACGATTATTTTAATAAGCAAGTAAGCATCAAAATTAACATCTACAGAGGTTCCGTTTCCTGGTTCGTTTTAGTAAAGAAAAATCTACTGAGGGTGACACACGCAAACACAATTCGTACCTTGTACATTAACGGTAACAGAAATAAAGTTTATAAGGAAGATGGCAGGGAGGACCAAATGGGATGGGTGTAGAAATGAGGATTTAAGAATAGTGGTGCAGCAAGAAAAGGGCTTGGGCATGTGTGTAGAATGAAAGAAACAAGATTAACTAAAGGGGAAGAAGGAGAGCAGAAAGACCCAGGCAAACAATGGAGGACAGGTTGAAACCAATAGGAAATAGAAGGGGAAAAACTTGAGAAGAAATGAAGCAAATGACAAATGATAGAAGAAAATGGAGGAAATGGATAGATGAAGGATGAGGTACATACACACCTCAAATCCTACGCCAAGGAAACAAGGGAAAGATAAAGTATAATAAAGTAAAACAGTAAATAAAGATCAGTAAAATTAAGCAAATATTTTTCTCAAAGAAACTAACTTAATTAATATCTATAAAAGTTCATAGAATCTTGCCAAAGAAATTTCTCACATAAATCTTACCGACGAATTCGTGACGAAATGTTAGTTGCCGTTTATAATAGTAAAGAGCATTAATAACCGATGATGAACAGTTACTCTCAAAATTGCGCAAATAGGAAGCAAGAAATATTTTTTCCTATTTGGATTTTCCTTTATCTTTTTTGGCCTCTTTTGCCAAAAATAAGTGAATCAATTTTGAAGAACTCCGTCTTCAGTTTGCTCTTTCTTTCTACCTAACACTACTGAATTCTAATTTAGTTTTATTATTTATATAATGATTGTTCTTAGTAAAATCAGACAGTTTGAACCTATAATTTAATTTTGACATGTTTCATCTTTTAACTTATCTTTCTATTCTGTAAAGAATAATGTACGACCTCAAAACCGTTGCTCCTTTTACTCCTTTATTAGGAGATTTTGTCTAAATGTGTGTTGAGAATTAAACGCTATTTTAGTGAAAACATACATGTTGAATTTAGAAACATCTAATTACCTATATTTGCACAAGCACAATAATTATGTGTAAGTGTCACCCTTCCGGTTGTATCCGAACTGCATTTTATTTACAGCTTTTGATTAAGATTGCGGACAGGATACGTATATTAAATATTACATTAAGAACCTCCGGATGCACTTTATTAGCATTCATTGTCTATTAACAGACGTATATTTGTTGTTTTTATAGCACATGCTGATAGTTAGGAACAAAGAATTTATTTATATTTTTAATTCACATTGTCACCTTTTAAACTCATTGATCTGGAATAAGTTATTTAGGCAAACTTCAAAGTAACATAAAAATTTACATTCAAACCTGATGTGTTCAACATTTGTTAGCACACATCAAACATATAAATAAATAATCGTTCCTAACAGATACATAATTTCTTTGGCTTACAAAAAAGAAATTATTGTTGGCGATGACACTATCTAACGTGTTTTTGAGACCTTGTAAAGTTTTTAGTAACATCTTAATGGTTTGAAATAAGATTCCGGAATTTGCTTGTACATCTGTAGGTCACAATTACCGACGGATATAATAAATGATGTGGGACTCATTCCGAATAAACGGTTATTACAAAATTAGCACCCGTTTTTTTCTACGAACAGTTAAAATACCTTTTACTTTAAACGTTATTTAAGCGATGTAGTCGCAATTAAGTAAGTGTAGACGTTACCTAACAGCAACGTACGTAAAAGTAATTGTTTACAATTATTTGTAGCTACAATGAAAAATTGAGGTTTTTCGCACGCCCATAATTCCCATTCTTTACACAGAATGTACAATTATTGTCAGGGTCTTTGAAAAAATACACAAGTTTAGCATTGTGTTTAAGATTCAGAACGTTATCGTTTCATACAGCCAAGCAGCGTTCGTTGTATATTTGATTAGTTATCAATTCTGATTCTATTGCATATAAAAATAGCATTTTTTATCTAGGTCATTTTGTTACTAACGTTGCCATCGTAACTAATTGCAACGTTACGAAGCACCCAGGAAATTAAAAATAATAACTCTTTAAATGAGCATTTTGTATTTTTAATGTCGTACTAGATTGTTAGTCCTCGCTACCGTTTTTATTTAAATGTTATTGTTTATAAAAGTAAGCAATGACATACTTTAAGCCAGCTTTCACAGGGAAGTTTATGTTGCACTCCTTTGTAATTACAAAACATTGTTCTAGTATCGTAATTATATACCTCCAAAATGATTACATATATACGTATTTACGTTTTCATACAAATCATCATAAATTACTGTATGGTGGTTATACTGCATTAAAAAATTGAATTCATTCGATACATTAATCATGGAAATAATATGCTTTACTTATTATTTTCTTATCGATTATTATTAGAAGTTATAAAATACAAAAAGATGAATATCATTACCATTAGTATTTGCCTTGGCAATGATCTCTTTAGAACAACGAATTCAATCACTTTTAGCATGTTTTAGATGAAAAGGTATGAGTGCATCCTTCCTAGGACTCGTCCCAACCTTAGAAGGAAGCACAGGATTTCACCAACCATATTGTCTTCGTTCAGTGCGAGGGTTTTCGCAATGACATCCTTTTCAAATAAAACATCGTTATTAGTTTCATTATGTCCATAATTATATATCCTGAAATCAGGAAATATGAATAGGAATAAAAGAAAATTTGAAACATTTAAAAAGAAAGCGGAATAACGAAAATAGGAAATAAAGATAAGAAGATATGTAATAGCATGGTGGACATCAGGAATCAAGACAAAAGTGAGAGAAAAGAAGGACAGGTGGCGAAAATTCCTTCAAACCAGGGACAGAAATAATTATGGCACGTACAAGATTGCTAAAACTGAAGTTTAAACATTGTAAAAACTTCAAACTGCAAACTTCAAGGAGCAAATTTGGAGATAAAATGAAAGAAAGCTACGCAGAGAATCAAAAATTAAAAAGACAAGGAGAGAAGAAGACAGCTACACTAAAGAGCATAAAAGATTAACTAAAGAATAAGACGTAATGGAAAGATGGAAGCAATATTTCCAGGCACTGTTAAAACTAAAAACCATGTTAATGGATACAGATACAGAAGAGAAGAAGCACGACAGCAACTTAGAAGGAAAACCATTAGAACAGGTAAACAGCTTTAAATATTTAGGAATTCAGATCAGTAATAATGTAAAAAATAAACGAGAGAGTAGGAGTCACGGGAAGATTATTCCTCGGGAAAACAGAAATACCAAAAGAAGTGTCAGTGTTACCAGGGTTACCAAAGCGAAAATGATGTTCCTTAGTAAGATTGAAGATAAAATAAAGAAAGATAAAATTTGAAATGAAGTATTCAGAGAGGAATTAAATACAAAAGCAGTGGTGTTCAACAAAGACACCTATGATGGCTAGGGGATGCATCTATTCCGAATGGCGGACAATAGAACAATAAAAAAGGTCTATAAGCAAGAGCAATTAGAAAGAATAGAATTAAGAGGCCAATGAAGAAATGGGTAGAAGAAGTGAAAATGCCAATCACTTAAGTATGAATTGGAGTAAGGTTAGAAGAAAGGCCCAGAACAGACAGCAGGCAAGAAATCGGGATATCAAAATACCCAATAAGAGCCGTAACAAATCTATATTAAAACAATTCGGTCAGTGTAAAAATAGAAAATAAAGTAATACCTTCAAAACAATAAAAGACCGCCTACTCTACATCACCAACTCTCTTCAAAATCATGAAAGAGAAGATGTTAAGCTATAGAAGTCCCAGTACATACTTAGCTTTGCCGACGATCAGGTAGTAATCGCACAAGACGAGGGAGTTTTATGCTAAGGAAGGTAGAAGACTTACATACATAAGTATATGCAAAACATAGGTTGGAGATAAACTTAGATAAAACAGAATATCTAGCAACTGCACAAGAATCAATTACTAACTTGGAAATAGACGAAGGAAAACAAATAAGAGGAACTGCTAAATTCAAATACCTGGGATTTATCATCTCAACATAAGTCACAACGGAAAAAGAAATCACCAATAGATTGAGATGAATCCGAAACTTGATAAAACAACTAAACTCAGTACTTTGCGATAGGTATATTACAAAGAATACAAAGGCTAGAATCTACAACACTCTAGTACGCAGCATCTTAACATATGGAGGAGAGATTTGGGTATTAAATAACAGGAACAGAAATAAAATTCAATCAACGGAAATGTATTTCTAGAAGAAAAGCTGTGGAGTTAGAAGAACAGATAGAATTACCAACGAGGAAATCAAAGGACGAATGAGTATAGAAAGACACGTTAGAGTACATTGAACAGAAAAGATTGGGTTTGGACATGTAAGAAGATCAGGAATCCCGGAAATTTGTTCGAAAGAAATTTGTTCGACGGTAATTTATTCGAGGTAATTTGTTCGAACGGTAACTTGTTCGAACGGTAATTTGTTCGAACAGTAATTTGTTTGAAAGGAAAAATGTTCTAAAGGAAAAATATTCGAAAGAGAAGATACACAACGTGATCAAACAGAAAAACTAGAATGATTTAGAAACACTTGAGCAAATGTTTATATGGTGGCTGAATGGAGTGGGGTAATATCAGTACTTTTATTTTTCAGGGAATCACAATGGTAACCTTGAGATAATGGGGATCGGATTATTATAATAATGATCCTCACCCTAATTATGGTTAGTTACATTCCAAGCAGCGTCTTAAAAAATAATTTTGAGTTAAGTAAAGTAATCATTTAAACCAGGGATCGCTAAAATGAAATACTAACCACTTTTCTTGCACATAACTAACTTAAGAATTGTTTACGCGATGATAAATCTATTTTCTTTAGATAATTATCGCTAATGAAATACTAATCACTTTCCTTGCACATAACTAACTTAAGAATTGTTTACGCGATGGTAAATCTATTTTCTTTAGATAAATATTCAAAATTGTTAAAGATAATATTTTTCGAACACCAACTAGGAAATGTTCGATTCGAAAAAATTTCCGTTCGAACAAATTCCCTATCGAATATTTTTCCGTTCGAACAAATTACCGTTCGAACAAATTACCGTTCGAACAAATGACCTCGAACAAATTACCGTCGAACAAATTTCTCTCGAACAAATTTCCGGATAGGGAAGATCAGACTCTAACTGATGGATAAGGAAGATCACAGAATGGAGCCCTATGGGACAGGGAGAAAGAGACGAAGACCCAGGAAACAATGGAGAGATGAAGTCGATAACCCGATGGAAAATAGACAAGCAGACGACGGAGATTGAGAAAACAGAGATCAATGGAGAACGTGGCTGATGAAGGCAGCAATAGCTGTAGAAATCCTTTTAACAATAATTATACATCCTGTTTTGGTTAGCTTTTGTTTCGAATACTATAACGTTCTTCTCCATAAGAACCTTATTTCTTTCTAAGGTCGAAGAAACAGAGCCTACTACTTTAGCAATATTCCAGTTGTAACAGGGCTGTGAAAATTATGGACGAATCAGCTTGTTTCAGAAGAGGTAGGTCCTGAACGGACATTTTTGTTTTAAAACAAATAATTAAAAAACATCAAGAATTCAATCCACGTAATATACGTAGGCTATACAAATCACAACAATATAAACTCTATCTGATTCCAATTTTTAGCATCTTCATTTCCTTTAATTTTGTTGCTGGTTTTTTTTTACAATGTTATTTTTCTTTTTCTAAGATCACCATATTATTTCTTATGTCTGTAATTCCTCTGCTGTTCCCTTAATTTGTTTTTTATTTATTGCTTTTCATTCTTCAAGTTTTTATTTTCTTTCTACAGTATCGTTCGTTAAAAGATTTTTGATCTTCTCTTATTCTTTGAATCTCCTTTTTTTGTCCTTTTGATCATCGCTCATAATTCAATGTGTGTGTGGTCACCAGCTCTTGGAGCTGATTGGTCGCAGCCTTAAAGCTTTTGTTGCCTTTGTGAACGTGTATTAAGTGTAACTTGTTACTATCTGAAGGCGACCACTCCGCAGACAGAATTGTTAATTGTAACCAAACGATTAAATAGCTTCACTCGCTCAAGTACCGACCAAGAACAGTGGGGAATTCTTTGTAAAAATCCTTACCACTGCATGAGATTCGAACCCAAGACTTACATAGCTAGGAGGCCAGCGCTCTTGCCACCGCGCCAAGTTTCTTCATATTCAGCATCGAAGTCAATTTATCCTTTCTTTCGTTTTTGTCGGAATCCTTATGGTTTTTAATTCCTGCATTTCATTAGGTACTCTTCTTTTCTTGTACGTGACTTTCTACTTCATTGCAAACAATTTTAAAGCCAAGATGTTTCTTCACCATTGCTTTTCAGAGCAATACTTAATGAAGTATATAGCTTGCTCCCTATTTTTCGAACACGGTGTGAATAGATTTTAATTCGAAATGAAATTATGCAAAACTATACAGTGTGTTCCATTAAATTTGTTATTTTGTTGAATGAGTTTTAGCAATAGTGAAGCATTACTTTAGAATACCAGGTTTATAATCCATATAAGTTGAGTTTAAATCACGGCATCTCCTTGTTATTTTGTTAAAGATCATTATTATTATTATCATCATTAAATTATCGGTTACAATACAAAAGCCTGTTGCAAAGCCACAAAGAAGATAAATTTGATAGTCTAAAGATTACGAGGCCAAGCCGAGCAAGTTGATGCCCAGGGCGCTTGAGTAATATAACCTAAAGCTACAGGCCTCGTATGGTATTTAACAAGATTATTAATTTTATCAAAATCTAAATAAAAATACAAATTAGGATTACGACTGGTTTTTAAAATAACGAAATATACATAAAAATTGTAACTGCTATTGGTTACCATGTACACACATCACAAAAGTCTAGGGATATTTTTTTTTTTATACAAAACTGTCAAGTATTTTGATTTTTTTAGGTGGTCTGCATATAATAAATTAACACAACACTTTTACAACATTCTAAATTAAAAATTTAATTTAAAACAAAAGAAGACAATCTGAAAAAGCTTTAATGAAACTTATTAGCAAAAAGTTGATTTTAAACAATCACAAGAAATTGAAGTGTCAGCACTTAAAGTATTCATTAATTAAATTTAGTAGAGAGTATTTCCTCCTCTTTGATTTAAAACGGCTCTGCATCTTCTAGGCATTGATAAAATTAAATTATCTATTGCATCTTGCGGTAACTGTTGCCAGTGTCTTACAAGGGTATCACGAAGCTGAATCCGAGTACGAATTTCGTCCAATTCACTTTCAATGCTTCTTCCCAACATGTCCCACACGTGCTCAATAACGTCTAAGTCTGGGGACTGCGCAGGCCATGGTAAAACAGAAATGTTTTCGTCTTCAAGCCAATCGGTAACAGCACCTGCAACGTGTGGGGTGGCATTATCATGCATTAGAATGAACTCAGGTCCAACAGCACCTGCGCATGGAAGCACTATAGGCCTCCGTACCCTATTTAGATACCCATAAGCATTTAAAAACCTCTCAAGAAAACAGAGATCTGTTTTTCAGCCAATGCAGATACCACCCCACATCATTACGGTACCTCCTTTGTAAGAATGGACCTCTTGAACACATCTGAGCCTTTCCAAGTTACCAGGTCGTCTCCACACTCTAACTCTTTGACTGTCAGGGTGTATTCCAAAACGAGATTCATCTGTGAACAAAACCCTAGACCATTGCTCTTCTGTCCACAGAATATGCTCTTCAGCCCATTCTACTCTACGTGCTCGATTACCATGCCGAATTGGTGGGGCTCTTATTGGACGTCGGGCGTGGAGATCAGCTTCATGCAATCGATTTCTGATTGTTTGAGAACATACAGTTACATTATGAGTAGTCTGAAGCTGTGAAAGCAATTGTTTAGCCGTAATTATTGGTCGTCGTCTAGCTTCCAATGTTAAGTAGCGATCTTGAACTGCGGTAGTAATGCGTCCACGACCTGGATGTTGTTCGCTAGGATCTCCGGATGTCCTATATCTACGCCACAATATGCTAGTAACACTTTGAGAGGTGTTTAAAGCTGCTGCAACATCAACTTGTCTTCGACCAGCTTCTAGCATACCTACAGATCTGTTCATTTCAGCTAAACTTAAATGTTGTCGTTCTTGATTACCTTCCATAATAACAGCACCAATAAAACTTAAATCACCCCAATATAAACGTAAATTAAATGTAAATGATGATTAAATTATTCCCTAACAACACTGGAATTGCTTTACTTTTAGTTGAATTGACAATTAAGCATCTGCATTTGTTTGTTTATTATTGAAACAATTGTTATCGCTAGCCCAAAGACTAGCACTAGCATACTTGATCAATAGTAGAGATATTTGATAACAAAATTGATTTATATCGATAAAAAAATTTATATCCCTAGACTTTTGTGATGTGTGTAGTATTCCTACTGGCAAAATTATTGAAAAATTATAATAATAATTTAATGAAGGATTTTAATTAAAATACTTTTTTAATAAACGTTGTTCAGCATGAATGTTACATCCTGTTATCCAGTACGTACATTTTCAACCATACTGAGCGGATGGACAATAGATGAATATTGTAAATGATAGTTAAGGTAGATACAAAGACAATTTAGACGCCAAACAAGTTAAGAGAGCTTCTATCTACTTACGCACGAATTTAAAGCAACAAAAGGAATACTGACACAGATAACCAAGAAGTTCCTCATTACTTTCGTATAGTTCCTAATATACGATTCACTTACTCCAGCAAAACCTTCCGCCAAAAGAGAAAAGTTGTAACATCTACGTTATTTGTGTTAATCTTAATAGAAAGGTAAACAGGTTGAATTTTATTTAACCAAAGGCTTGATTATTAGCGCAGAACAGCATGCAAAAAATTAATAAAATCTGATAAGTGGGCGCTCCTTTACATCGCAGTCGTCGAACCGCATCTTCAATGATCGTAAAATTACAAGCTGCCTACAAATATTTTGATTTTGCTTTCGGTTGCCATTTAAACGCCTATTCAATTCGAGTTCCTTTAACAACAACAATCACGTTAAACATAATCGAAAAATAACCGTTACTTCGTATACCAACTGCTGCGAAAACGAAGACAGCTAGCACGGGTAGGCACCTTAAAAAAAGAAGAAACGACATACAGGTGAGTGAGGTGACTCACCAACGAGGGTGACTAAATCTCGTAAGATTCTGCGTCAATGATCTCGAAAACTTGAATGGTATGCGAGTTTGCGACTGCACGCGCCGTTATCTACATATTTGTTGTTATTCCGAGTATCATTAAGACTGACACAGGTAAATACAGGTTGAATCTAATGGCGGATATTGATGGTGAATTGAAAAACATAAAAGGAAGACGTGTAGTAGAAGGAATGTAAATAATTATCCTGATTATCTCTACGGGTATTAAACCGTTTCTATTTCTGGTGCACTTGCAGGTCACACACCTGCAGCTTTATTTTATTGTGGTGCCAGTTGCCAGTTATTTTATTTTAACAGAACTTGCTGCTTGTTAATTAAGAATGGTTACCAAATAATCCTGATAATAATAATATCGATATACGAACGCATAATGTATGAGTCATGAAATGATATTTAGTAAAATTAAACGCATAATCTTGTTACATATGTATATGTATAATTTAATCAGGGGAAAGGTATTGAAAGAACTCCTAGACAAAGACATTAATTACCATATTATTATGTTATATTGAGACCGGACTTTCCTGGTTTATGGAATGTAGGTAGCTCAAGTTTTCATTATCTTGGAACTTGGTGAACGTGTGAAAAAGTAACTTTCTGTAAATCGATTAGTTTTTTATCTTATACTATATAAAAAGGACGACATTGATATTGTAAGCTACAACCTGTAAACCATCAGATATAAAAAGAATGGACTTAGTAATAACAATTTCGAAAATACTTAAAACTTAAAACAAAGAGTTGATGGTCTGCTGTACAAAAACAAGGTGGGTTTGTACCACGAATTCTGTGGTCTCTTTGATAAGACATTTTCTCGTTAAATACCAAGAAGAATATATACCCGGCCATTCTATAAATCCTGGTGTGTCACAAGGTAGTATTCTAGAACCAATATTAGTCTATCCTTTGTTAACAAGCAAGCTCAACCGTGTTCGCACATATGTATTTTCTGACAAGACGGCCACGTTGTTGACACAAAAATTCAAATGTTGTGTGACCTAATCGACAGCCACGTCTAAACAAAATAGAAACAATAACATACTTGAGGTACTTGGTTGTATCTCGTCAGGTGCTTTTCCTAAAAGAAAGCTATCTGGAAAAGTTAATCTCGGACTGTTAAAAAACATAATAGTTCATCGAATGAACGAACCAACCTTCCCAGGGGGATAAACTGCTGCTATAGAAGGCCACACTAAAACCAATATGGGTTGGGTTGGCAGCATACACCTTCGAAGAACACCAGGAGTTTCAATAGAAGTCGTACAACATCAAAAACCCTAGCAACTTTGGCAAAGGCTTTATCGCACATATCAAATTATGGACATCTCCAAATAGCCATAAAATATAGGGAAACATTCTGACGTTACCTAAATACAGTGAATTCGGCAGGCAACGAAAATAAAGTCTTCAGATTTAGACACAAGAACCTGATGGTTTTAGGTTAACAAAGTTTAAATCAAAGGCTTTGGGTTCGATTTCCGATCCGCGTTGGTTATAGTATTTTTAGGGTGAAATAAAAAGGAATCCCACTATTAGATCTAAAATTGAAGCAAAAAAACACCCGTCAAATTTGTATATAAACCAGAACAGAAAGAACAAGCTTGGTTGCATTCGATTGGCTGGAAATTATCACTGCATTTGGCGTGAACTTGTATGGTCATCAGTGGAATTCACGATAAAATATTTTCTAATTTTTATATTAATAAAAATTGTGACTTAGCAGTTTATTGTTAATGGTATTCACTTCAGCATTCTTTCACAAAATATGTACTGAATCTTGGCACATTTGTATTATTTGACAACACACAACCTTAAACTGCACGGCTATGTATGCTGCGGCAAACATTGCACGAGGTAAACAAACCTCTACTTGCCCTCTACATGTGTTTATTCTGGTTTCAAAACATTCTGTACGTTGCTTATGGGAATGCAGGGCCTCCTTGTATTATTAATCTGAGGGTAAAACAGTAAATGCCGTGCCAATGCGATTTTTGAGTCCATAGAGATCCCTTCTAGGGGTGGAACACCTTCACAACCGCCAAAATTCTAGGTGAGAATACCGTATAAGGGTACGCGGTCGTGGCTCAACTGATTCAACCTGCATCTGACCACTGATATTGGCTCGGGTTCGATTCCCAGGACCACACATATACCGAAAACACCCGACCGCTTCCCTCAGAAGGCAATGACAAACCACCGAGGTATTTCTGCCTAGGTGCCTAGTAAGTCTTCTCTGCTTCGGAGCCCACGTATAGCTGTAGGCTACTTGACACGCACACCACAGACATATGGAGAAAAGACTGGCAACGCCCTGTAAAGGGCACTCGAGAAGACTCTTTGATCTTTACTTTTTTCAAAGGAGGCAAACTTTTTTGTCTTGTAATTTGGAGATTGCTCGGGCCTACCACTTCGATTTACATACATATTTTGAGAATCACTTTACTTACAACTGTACGTTGTTTCAAATATTATATTCTTGGGGGCTAGTTTCCTTATTTTTTCAATCGTGGGTGTCAGAATTGAACCTGCCACGCTTCACATTTATATAATATGCGCAGCAGATATTAAAAAATGTGTCCTGCAGTTTCATTAATAGATCTATATAGGTAATTTGTCATAGAAGAAAAGATTGACAACATCTTGAAGAAAGATATGTATTTCTATTGTGTTGGGAGATTTCACGTTCAAGTAGGGAAGGAAGAGACATGTAAATCAGCAATTGGAAATCATAGCCAGCCTCAAGAAAGTAATGACTAATGACAATGGATAAGGGAACCTGGGAATTAAGCGATGGAATCACAGTGAATCTTAATCACAATAACAAACCGCACTAATATAAAACGTGTGAGAACAATGCAGACTATGACAGTGACCACTTCTTGGTCCAAGCAAAGTTACGACAAAATATATTAGAGATACGACACTATCCAGAAGATTGGACAAGCTAGAAAAACAAACAGGAATAGAAGAAAAGGACATAGAAAGGCAGAATACAAGAAACGACCAATAAGACGGCTGAAGAAATTGTGGGCACCACAAAATCACAAAGAAACCAATGGTTTGATGACGAGTGCTAGCAAGCCATAGATAACAGAAAAGCATCATGTATGCAACAGAATACAAGACGAGCTAAAATAAAATTTGAGGAAATCCGAAAACACGCTAGAACACAACTTAAAAAAAAAGAGAGTCCACAGAATGTATGTAAAACTAATAGAAATAGAAGGAAGGAGTGGGTGAAATAAAGTACTTTAGAAATGGTTATAACATAAGTCCAGATCCCGAATGTGCAAGGACAAAGAGGGGAAGATGGTCATAAACAAAAATGACATAATAGCAAGATGAGGAGAATACTACACAGAGTTACTGAATACAGACAGTGAAGAAGTGGAAGAAGATACCGAAAAACCAAAAAGAGGAGTTAGAGTTGGAACTCACTTATGAAATTAAACTCAGTATTGATAAAATGAAGGGAAAAAGGCACCAGGGGAAGATGATATTCCAGCGGAATTAACACAATCACGGGGGCAGACCTATGGGAGAGAATGTATGTGTACAAACTTATTTCTGACATTATTGAGAAACTAAGAAACGTGGAACACGGGGGTTATATGTGCTATACACAAAAAGCATAAAGCGACACGTTCGAACTACAGAGGAATCTGCTTCTTCAACACAATATACGTACAAATCCTTGTCGCAAGTATCATTAGAAAGACTAAAGCCATACTTAGAGAACAGACTAGGATCAAGCAGGTTTCAGGACAGGAAAATCCACAACAGACCAAATTTTCTGTATGAGACAAATAGCAGAGAAATCAAGAGAATATGGAATCAACTTACACTAGTCAAGTGCGACGAACCAAGATGAACAAAGGTTAAGGGCGTTTGAAAGGAAAATACTTCGGAGGATTTTTGGGTCGAGTGTCAAGCGCATGAGAATATAGTGGATATAGCAAGTGATACGAATGCCACCTTTACGTGAATTTAACGGCCAACCAACAATAACACGGCCAATAGGAAGGTCGCGCACAAGATAGATCGACAACGTATTTAAAGATCGGTAAACCTTAACCAACAATGCTGGAGGAGACATGCAAAGGATCGAACAAAATAGAGGAGAACTGTTCAGTCCATGAAGACCCTGGATGTGTGGTAAAAACCGAGAACTATCATGCTTCAGTATCGGTTTTATCCATTTTTTGTTCGGTTCGGTTAGGAGACCAGTTATTAGTAAGGCTGTCAAGATTCGAAAATACCTAAGCTTCGAATCCCAAAACCAAGAAGAATCGAATGTATAAGATTCGAATCTCGGAATCCAATCTCCGATTTTGAACTTGGGATTCGATTCTCCGTTCGCTATTCCAGATTCGAATCTTTCATTATATGATGTTTAATGTTTAAAATTCGAATTCAGTCGATACGTTCTGAGATGAATTCGAAAACTCCCATAGTCAGTGTCAGTGTTAGAAGAACGTCTTCCGGGATCGTGTCATTGTTGAGAAAGAACTCAACGTGTCGCCCACTTTCTTAAGGGGGTTGATCAGGAGTGCCCCCTTTTCCTCCTGATGAAGCTCCCCGAGACAGTGGGCGAAACATTCAGTTCTTCCTTCTCAACAATGACACAGTTCCAACCCGGAAGACGGTCTTCTAACACGTACTGAGATGTTTAGCACCAGCAATTCTAGATCTCATCCACATAAACATACATAATAAACAAACTTTTGGGACTTATTACGTACAGCAATCGGAGCGCGTTAAGATATTTGGTAGCCGCAATAAGAAATAAATCGAGCACAATTTGTTATTTAATCTTTTGATTGCTTCAAGTGATAAATACAAAGCTAATTAAATATTTTCTAAAGGATTGTTGTGGCTAGTTTTGCATTCTATATTTCTTTATAGGGTTTTACGCCACTTAAATGCTACAATGAAAATATATTTAATTAACTAATAACAACAATAACATGGAATTAGTTTTTCGTAGTTTTACTCATTAGAAAATCGAGACCGATTACGAGAAGAATAAAAGCCGCCAAACTTCTTTAAATTTAAAATACAAAAACTACAAAACCTTAGACATGCTCACGGCAAAAAAATACTTACAAATCCACTTGATTTCCCTAACTATTAATAATATACATAGGTGGCATTGAAGTATGAGGTTGACATTTGAACTAATTGAAAAAGTGGGAAGTTTGATAATTTTGATAATTTTAATGTTAATAAGCCATTTGTGAACTTTCTATTAATGAGTTATTTTTTGAGTGCTTAATTAATTAATATTCAATTTTAGTAATTTAAAAAAATATCAAGAAGTTCAAGATGAAACTTATTTTATTATTATTAATAGATGAAAACAGTTATTTTTTTTTATCTTGAGCACTAAACTAACTACACGTTTGCTAGAAAACGCTAACAAATATAAAGGTCGTTTTACAATTTGTAATATCTCTCAATCAGAGGGTATGATGAATGTGGCTTCAGAGCTGAAGTGCAGTTTCGGCTCATAACGTCATTCGTGCTGTTTTAAGCCCAGCGATAATAGGTAAAGATAATTCGGTGTATTTTCCGCTCAAGTCAACATTTTATATATTTTTTTAAATATCTAAACTGTGGCCCTGTAAGGAGGCTCTAAAAACAAACTAATATTTTTTCTTTAGTAATTTTTCATGTTATAACGATTCAGTTTAAATTTCGCCACAAAAAGGCTTTTATATTATTATTCCTGATTTAAATTTGTTGTCTATATTAAGAAAGTTTGCTTTTTTCTATATTTATCTCAATCGCACGTTGTTACCCTAATTCAGTTTTAATCTGCTACTTGTTAATTATTTTAAATAACATTTAAAATGTCCTATTACCATACAACTTTTATTATTTTGAACACATTACGATGTGAAGTTGTATCAGCAGAGGAGCTTACGGGTTTCACATAAATCTTATGGAAATACAATTGACAAACCCTTTACAACGTAATAAAACTCCAATTCAAAGTACTGTTAAACAGCGACTCTGAACATCACAAATTACTATATGACATAATAATGGTTTTGTGTTTTCGTAAGCATGAAAGGACATATTTGCAAATTCAAGAGAAACAAAATAAATAATGGAGATGGGCCAGTTTAAAGCAACAAAATGCTTTCATGAGTATTTGCTCCAAATTATTTAAGTAAAATGTTTTCAATAAATTGTTCCTAATGACAGGTATCTTCCTCTTTAACTTAAAAGCCACATTAACAATCTAATTTGTTAAAATTGTTCATAAAATTCTTTAACGACGTTCAATTAAGGAAGACATTAAAACCTTCAAACTGCAAATTATTCGACAATGTTTTTATTAAACGTATTCACGCTCCAAATGTTTCTTTTTATTAAACAAATGTAATGAAGTATGGTAATTGTTATTTATTTTAATTTAACGAATTTAATTAAGTTTGATTTCTCTTTACACTATTCGTAACTGGTTGAAATTTGACGAGTTTAATTTAGTTGGTTGTTTTTCCCTTCACTGAGTTTACTAAATGGACATTTTTTGCATGCATTCGGTCAGCTGATGATGTGCTTTGACTTTATAATCTCTCATAATATCACACAATACATAAAAGCAAGGATCAAGGTAGCACGCTATTGAAGGCTAAAACACAAAGGGAAATTTATTACCACAACAACAGAGAACTTTGGTCTCATATTGTGAAAACAACATTTCATTAAAAATCTAACATTTAAAATAAACATTAATTATTTTTTTGAAAATTTTAGAAAATCTTCTTGGCCGATTTCAACTACATTAAGAAGTATACTTCAATTGATTGTGACTGAATTCGAAATTAGTTCACACAACTAGACATTTAAAATTCCTAACTTACACTTTCCGTTTGAATTTAATTAAGACTAAAAGTATTCAAATCAAACAGCTAATTAAACGTTTCATTTTCATGGGTTTACTATATTTATTTTTTCGAAATAATTAAGCCGGACCACTAATTAAAATATTAATTGAGGAAAAGCTAAACTTGCAATTCTGCAAACTTTTGAGAAGTGCCATTACTTAAAAGTATTTATTTATACAGGGTGTCTCTAAAATGTGTGGACATAGCTTAACCATAGTTTCTGGGTGCAGAATAAGATGATTTAACCCAACTTATGTATATCCAAATTCGTTCCGTTAAGCCAGCATTCTGCTTCAAAGTTCATCATCATCAATTGTGGATCAATCCTGAATTACGTCAGGCCCACCCCATGTCAATAAGGTGTGAAGGGATTTGTCATGATAGGTGGGATTGGGAGCACTGTATGCCTATGACGCCTGCCGCAGAACACCGCTTCTATAGTGCAAGGTAGTTAGTAGATCACATATTCAATGGAAGTTGAGTATATGACCGAGATGGTTAGACAAGTTTTGTCTTTCCCTCTTATACTGACACTATTTCTAGTATGCTTCTTCGTCTTGTCACTGCATACGGCATAAGACATCTTTTGAGATGATAATGGTTATTAAGTTAGTATATCAGATAGTATATCTCCTTAATGGCAAGACCGACAATTATCAATTAAAATTTTTTTTTTTTTCATAAAGAGACGACACTCAACTGTTTTGCTTCTTTCTAATTTGTGATGTCTGTTACGGTTTAAACACAAAAATTTATAATCTGAGTGACTACGCTGGCCATTTCTCAAAACAAATGTAATCTAGTAACTTGGTATTGTAAGAAACAAATGATGAAACGACAATTTGATAAGGTTTATTCGTAATAGGTAGGTTTATTACTACATAGATTTACAACAATGTGGAATTTTTGTTGGAATATTTTCGAAGTCGATATTTAATAAATTTCGTGATACTTTTATGCCTACTTTAATCGACTAATTTGCAATAAGTTATGTTGGCTAATTATGCGTTATAACATTTGTATGATTTGAACAAATATTGCTTCGATTTCTACACATTAAAATAAAGAAGAAATAAATAATATAAAAATTATGGCCACCATTAAAATTTGTGAAAATAGGCCATACATTTTAATGAGTTCCTTTCAACCTTAAAATTAATTTTATTTGTTGGAATTTTTATTGGAAATTTGTCACGCTTGACAGTGATTTTGCAGTTCGCTTCTCTTATAACGTCACTGATGGAAACAAGTAATCACGTTCGGTATGACAAGGTTAACCACAATTGAAACTGCAGTGTTGGTTTTTATTCGAAGAAGATCGCTGCACGTAGAAGATAAATTCATTCAAGAAGGAAATATCGATCTTCCAAGATTCAAGGTTTTTTTTTTATTTTTGTTTTGAGAAAGTATTAATTGTTATTGTTCAGAAATAGGTATCGGGATTTTAGGGCAAAGTCTTATATTACTTAGCAAATAGTGTATGGCTTTCTTACGACCACTGAACCAAAAAATTACAGATTAGAAAAATAATAAACCACACATATGTCTGATTTTTAGTAAGGCACGTATGTAGATGTTTCTAAAACCTGTTACTATTTACAATTTCAATTTACAAGTTTAAAAAAATAATAGAGATATATGGAAAATCCTGGATTAATAACAGCTGCTAGGTAGAGAATTAGCAAAAAATGAAATACTTAGAATAATTAACATATCAACATGAAATGGTAAAGAAATACCATGAAGTCTTTTTTATCTGTACCTAGCTTATACATGTTCCTTTTCAGTTTTGATTATTCGTATCCAGTTTAACTTATATTCTAAAAGTTATAAGTCCGAGTGAGTTTTTAATTATTGTAGAAATAAACACTTTTAACTTGTTGATTTTAACGAATTATAAAAATTCTGTATACAGAAAAATATGGCCTCCGCAGGGAATTGAACCACTGACCGTTGGCATTAATTTCCAAATCACTTTGACCGTCGTACTTTGGGTACAACTTAGGTGTTACTGATCAATGCAATTTTTTAAACAAAACAAACTTTTCTGAGAAATGTAAACAGAACTTCCAGAATTAATTTCAATATTTTTTATAACTAATCGCCGCAGTAGCTGAGTGGTTACGGCATTCTAAAGTCTAAGTAAGTTTTAAATCGCGGTTGAACGGGTTTTTGTTTCCCCGCCCTATGCAGTTTCAGATTTAGTTACAACAAGACCAATGCGATTTATAATAATGACAAAATGAAAAGTTGCATTGAAATCCATATACTGATATTTATTTTACGATAGCTTCAAATCTACATGCAACTTTTGAAATAGTTCGCGATATGCAAATTTCTGTTACGACAAACCTGTCGGGTAACCAAAATCCTCGGTGGCTATAACAATAATCGACACCATTTTGATGCTGTTTATAATATTGAAGTATACTAACTCCTTCAGAATTCAACTACATAGTTAAACTAATAGAAAACAAACTCTAATAGACACTTTATGTTCATTCTCATCCAATTATTGCATAGTTGAATTACATAATTAATGAGGTGAAAGTTTTTGTCCTTAGAATTTATCCTAAGGGTGTCAAAATTAGCAACGTCACTTTGGTGAAATTAAAGATTATTTAAGACATTAGGTTCATGCATATTACAAAATCTCAGGTAGAAATTCCTGTTCCATTTCCTCGAGAGTTCCTCGTTCTTTTTTACACGGGAAATTCCAGTACATAAAACGTCACCAACCATTACTAAGCTCAATAAAGGTAACGGTTTTGAAAACTCGCACATTTAAGCGTGTTTATGGCTATTAAAATAAAGACGTCGAGTTTTTGATTTTATTATTGCTAGCTAGTAAGTATTATTATGTCTGTGAGTTTTTTAAATAAACAGAAATGTAGAAAACGTCGTTGGACCGAAATACCACCTTGTGAATTACGAGTCTACGTGCTAAAATCGTTAATGAGAAAGCTACGACGTGAGGTTACTAATAAGAAATACCAACCACAAAAATTTCTGCATTCATGCAATGTCTCTAGCGATGAATTTCACAACCGATAATAAATACATTTTTGTTAAGTTTATTGAATAACCAACGAATATAGTTGCAACGTCCAAATTGTTTTTCTGAAGCGGGAACAAAGTAAAATTCACATCATTCAAGAAACTTTTAATGACTCACACAGAAGTAAGTATGTGTGAAAGGTTAGTTTATAAAAAGGATAAATTTCTTTGCATAGAGATTATAAACATTGCGACAACGTGGCCTAGCACGGTTCAGAGGAGTGGCATATAAACACTGTTTGCTGAATACGAATGCATAACACTTCAATGACAATCGGTGGTTCGATTTTTGCTTGCGAAATTTGGAAATTTCAGCCTCAATCTATTAGAATTTTCTAAGTTGTGAAACTAAATGGAAGTTAACCGGTAAAATAATTACTATTAATTATTTATTCAGGCTAATTGGTCAAAAACACAAATTTCTGTCAGGGTTTGAAAAGAAACCTTGATCTTTACTGATATGTGTCGCTGAGGACAAATTCAATTTCTCTTGCGTAAGTATGGAAAATTATAATAACCACTTAGAAAATTCATAAATACAGATTCCGTTGTGTTTTTAAACAAGAGAAATGAAGTAGCAAAATAAATCAAAAGAAACGTTGGACGTATGGAGAAATCCGTTAGTTTTTATGTCCAAAAAATAAATTAAATTAAACAAACTATTAGAAAATCAAATTATGAATCGTCAGCAGGAGATTAGATAAGCGTTTCTAAAAGTTTTATTGATTTTTAATTAGTGTTGTACGTATAATACATGATATTAAAAAGGTGTGTTGGGTTAAATGGTAAGACATCATAGCATATCATGTTTTTATAATTTGCTGACACACTTCATCATCTGCAATAATCTGCAAGGTGAAAGTAAAATGTGTAATAGCGAATCTAAGAAATTGTTAAATTTTTTCAGAAATTTAGACTTTGTATGCTATTATGATTTTAATTCATGCTTTTTTGGATATTATTTAAAAACATATTTTTGGTTACTAATTATGGTATTCAATATATTTCCTTTATCATCCATTCATAATGAATTCCAATATTCATACATTTTTGAGTCCAAAGTAAGTTAAGACTTGTGAGTAATAATTGCATGATAACTAAACGATAATTAGGCTCGCATTACTCAAGCCAGTCGATCATTAATTTGTTTTATTAGTCGTTTGAATTATCCCCTCACGTTTGTTCACATTTCAAGTGAGAGTTTTAAAACAGCTTAGATACTAACAAACAAGTTCAGCACAAATGGGTCCCTTCTCCATCGTTAAACGATTTTTATTGGTAATCAGTTCGTCCCTAAAGTGATTGCCTAAGATTCTACCTGTAGATCAAAGGTTCATTCAATTAAGCTGACACAGAAGCTCTCCAGAGGTCTACTGCCTCCCTCTGGCGATGCACTATGATTGAACACATGAACACTGCAGCAGCGAAACCAATGTTTATTATCTATGCTTATCTGGTTTGGTGGACGGCCACAAGCAAGTCGTTGTCAGTAACCTACCTCTTCTTGAAGTATGGCCTATTAGTCTATCTCTTCTTCTCTGTGTGCGTTTCCATGGTTGTTTTCATTCTTCTTCGGCTCTCCATAGGACTTCCTTATTCCGTCTATCCGACTTATTTTTAACATTCATCTATGGCACCATTGTTCAAAAACTTTAGAGTGGATAAAGAGCAATAAAAGGATTCAGCGCGACTGGAATTTATCTAACCTGAAGAGACACATTCGCAGATGACGATTTTGTTGCTGAACAACAAAAGGCTCGCGATGTAATAACATCTTTTCAAAATAAAAATATCGCTCCAGAAGTTAATGAAGTTCCCGAAATTATTCATCCTGAAGACGTTATACTGGTACCACAAATTAAAAAAGGGTTGGTACTCGTGGTAGCAAACCCGAACGGCCAAAAATAATAATATCGACTTCAAACAAAGAAGAATTGAAGCAGTAAATTGAAGTTGCACGAAAAAATGTCGCAGGAAGCTGACTGGCAATGTAGATCCTAGTAAAACGGAACCCAAGAAGAATAAGTCAAAACGACAACGTTTGTCGTCACCTTCATCTTCAGAATCGCATTACGAGTTACTAATTTGTGGTTTACCTGATGCTGATCTTCCATTGGGCCACCCGTTGTTTAACCGAAATATCTACCAATGAAGAAGCGGAATGCATTTTTTGTCAAAAGTGAAGAAGTATGGATCCAACGTATTATGTGCAGTTGATGAGTACAGAGCTTGTACCGAAGCTGAGAGTACTTTATGTATGTGATTTTTTTGCATAATACCTTTAGATAACACGGAAGGCTATTTTAGTCTATAATTTGTTAGTTCTAAACCAGTGTCTGCCAAACTTTTTTACCTCACGGCACGCTGGGCAAGGAGAATTTGTTTCGCGGCACACCAAATAAAAATCCCAACAAAATTAATACTTTTTTCGCTACCAGCAAAATAAGTAGGCCTTACATCTATGGCAACAGTGACTGTAAGTGGCTAATAACGTAATAACATTCGAGCTCTAGTTACCCTTGACGACGGAACATAATAGTGTCACTTACGTTCCTAGGAAAATAATGAACAATGATAAGAAAAATGCAAGTTCGCCGTTGTCATTGTTACCACAGTTATTATATATTTGTTTGTTGCCAAGTATAGGACGCATAGTTACCACAAAAACTGATCACAAAATAATTCATACTTTGCAAATAATATTTTCTTGTTCTTTAACTACTTGCTAATGGTAGCGAAAAAAATATAATAAGCAACACGGAATGTATAGACTATTAACATTTTCGGAAGGCGACGAGCCTTGGCTTCCCCTCGGCTCATATTTGCCAGCTCAAATGTTAATACGTCCTTACATTCCTTGTAACTTAAATAACTATTATCAGTCGCGTGGATGGACTGAATTTTCTGATCCAGCAAAGCCCTACGCTCAAATATTTTTACCTATATTTTTAAATTTTTCGCGGCACACCTGGAACCTCTCGCGACACAGTACTGTGCCGCGGCACACAGTTTGGCAGACACTGTTCTAAACGCATTGCTTTAGTTGTTTGGCAGACAGAAATAAAAATGGTGTTCCATAATAAATACCCGACTTTATTATAATTTATCTGTGAGGAAAGGGCGCCTTTTCGAGAAACCAATATTATAATTAACTGTAATTGAAGTATGTAACTTTTGTTCTACTTTATACATTCTATATTTCAAAATATGCAATAAAATATTAAATTAGAATAAAATGTTAGTTGCCAAAAAATACTAAACCGATAAAAATACAGAGCTGCTTTAATATAAACTTCTCTTCTTCTTTATGACTTTTTTCCCCTTTACGGGTTTGTCGTCTTCAGCCTCCATTTTTCCCCGTCCTCCCGGTCTCCTTGTTGAAGATCTCTTTCAACCATGATCTTCTTAATATGTGTTTTCCATCTATATGCTGGGCGACCGCTTCTTCTTTTCCCTCTTGGCGACCATTGGAATATAGTTTTTGGCCATTTACCACCGTTGTGTTCTGTTTTCTAGCTTTCTGGTAATGAACGAAGTTATTCCAATTTCTCTCCATATATCTTCTGTTCTCCATCTACCGGTAATGGACGAAGTTATTCCAATTTCTCTCCATATATCTTCTGTTCTCCATCTACCTATCTCTTCGTTATTTGTCAAGATCGTCTACAAAAGTCCAGTTCTACTGTTCTTAATTTACCTATCTCTTAATCTATCTGTGATTGGCCAGGCTTCTCCGCCATACAAAACAATACTTCCTATTATGCTATGGAATATATTCCTTTTGGTTTCTTTTCTTCTGTTTTTATTCCATAATAATTTATATAAACTACAAATATTATAACATTCAGACTATTTTTGAAAATGTTATAATATCCCAGTATTTTAAAAAAATCGCCTACGAATCGTCTGATGTAACATACCAGCATTTACATGTTATATTCGTTCAACCTTACACTTGATTTTAAGAAAACACGTGGAAACAAATTATACCAAATACAGAAATTTCGTTGTGTGAGTCAAGGTAAATTCAAGAAATGGGACTACAACTTTCTAATTTAGAATACGTTAAAATTAAAGAAAACGTTATTTATGTTTGCCCCTGACTTTATTTCAAAGTTGTAGAAATTTCCTGTTAATTTACAGGAATAACATGAGGTCAAAATAGTACAAAGTTTAGGTTGAAACGCAAAGAAACATAAATTTTTAATGATTGTATTCAGTTTGACATTTACAACTTTGTAAAAAGGAATAAAATATAGCTACACATTTTTTCCAAATTAAGACTACTTTCTTTGGGTCATTTTTTACTTTTTAGCTAAGGCAAATTAAGAGGTTGTATCTTAGATCTTAGTCTGCACAAAAAGGACTATTCAGGTGTAAAATACCCAATGTCACAGTGTGACTACTACCGTTCTACTTTGCTTAAAAAGAACCTACATATCCACAAATTAAGAAATGTTTTAATAAATTACACTGAAAAAAACAACAATAAAACTTCTTAATAGCACCAGAATAAAATAAAGCAAGCAATCCAAACTGTCAGGAAATTTTGTTATTATTTATTATATTTATTATACTATTTTAGAACAGATGCTGTTTTTATAACACAGGTGTAAAACCAGCATAAACTGAAGGAAAGTCAGCATTCCTTACATAAATTGCTCCGTGGAATTACATAAGCTAAGCCTATTAACGAATCGCGACTGTGGGAATGTCAGATGGTGCGAAATGTAACATCGTTATTGTACAAGTACTCCACTCAACAATCTTCCGACTTTTGTTGGAAAATATGAAAAGGTATGTAGACAATCAGGAGGAAGATTTATCATCACGTTATTTACACATCAAACGTATGTTGCGTGCAATGTGCATCCGGTTATAGTTACTCAACTGCTGGTTTTTGCTATAATCGACCATTTTTCTTTATCGGATTTTAAAAGATTTTTAATTGTCGTGAAACGTTATTACTGTAAAATTGTAGTGTTATATCCAACCGACATAGAAAACTGTTATAGCTCAAGAAAAAAAACACTTCAGCGTGTTTGTGAAGTACTCTGAGGTGTTTGTTTATTACTTAATTTATAGGGCGTTTCGCCACCACCTACGCTATAATAAAAATTATATTATTAGCTATTAACACACTGCAAACCTTTAGAAAATATATGTTGTTTATGTTTATCTCTTTATCTTGACGATCTTGACGACTAACTATTACTAGATTAAAGTAAAAACGTGCCTTTTTCAAAATATTCTAAAATTATTTGAAGAACCAACATTCAGCAATAAATTTCAACAAGTTTTTGTAAGGTAACACCAAGAAATTATCTAATTTACTTGGCATCAAAGAATTCCGCATCCTAATTTTCCAAAGCTTCATAAAATTATAAATTAAAATTCTTAAAGTTGTTTACAAACTACATACAAGAGTGACTGGAGAGGTAATAAAAGTGTTAAGATTCGATTAACAACTGCATACCGATTTTAGGTGTATTAGTTTATTAACTTACAACAGCCATCAAGGACGACAAGATATTGCATTCTTAAAAACGCAGTAAATAAGGTAATTTAATGGGATGGGATGAAATTTTCTATTTTTAATTATTCATCCGTTTAGAACAAAACCACCAGCTTATGAAAGAAGCTGCTCTAAAGCAGCGACGTGTCTTGGTCGAATAAGGAACTTGGAACACAAAAGGGCTGAAGTTAGAAAAGCCAAAATACTCGGGCAACTAGGATGCATATAGAAGTGCATTAACGGAATAAATGTAAATAATAAATAATAATAAAATCCCGAGAAGATCTAAAAGACTAACCTGGAGGAGCTTTTACGAAGAGATTAATGAAATAGGGCTAGATATGCGCATCCAGAAGGTCTTAGCAAAAGATCACTCACATGGAATTGGATTACTTCCGATGGAAAATTCTCGTAAGAACCCAGGGAAAGCATGCAAGAGCTTTTAAACGCCCATTTTACTGGGTCTGTTCCAAGTCGGGACAAAGATGATGTAGTGTAAATTACTCACCACCCCACTAGATTAGGTAGAAGGTTAGCAAAAACTTTCTTCGCCAACGATATTGTTAAAGGGGCAATCAACACTTTTAAGCCCTTTAAATCGCTAGGAGGAGATGGAATTTTCCCAGCCCTACTCCCATATAGGAAGGAAATTATCAGTCGTCCTTCATTAACAAATCTCTTCCGAGTTGGTTACTCATTAGGGTACATACTGAAAGCCTGGAGATATTTCAATTTGGTATATATTCCTAAGACCGAAGGAACCTAAATCCAACCGACCAATCAGTCTTACTTCGTTTTTCCTAAAAACAATGGAAAAGTTAATAGACTTCCATATCAAAGCGAAATTCTTATACGAAATCTGCTTCACGTTAAACAATTTGCATATCAAAAAGGCAAATCTACAAACAATGCTCTACACTGTTAAGTAAGTGTCATTGAAAAGACATTATCTGCATCCATGTGTGCGTTCATAGGTATATAGGGTGTCTTTGACAACACCACCTATGAATCGATACCAAAAGTCGCAAACAATAGAGACACAAATGCTCCTACCATGACATAGATGGAATCCATGCTCAAAAATCGAAGAATTAAGGCATGTATTGAGAGTGAAAATGCAGCCGCTACAAGAACTAAAGATTGTTCACAAGGCGGAGTTATATCACTTCTTTTGTGGATGATCTCCTAAACCTAAACTAACTAGACAAACATGGTTTAATGTGGAAGATATGCGGATGACTTGGTCGTTATGATATGGGGAAAACATGTTGCTGTTTCTAGCCCTAAATATGATTACCAAATGGTGCTTGGAGGAACAACCTGGTGGAAACCCAAACAAAACTATTATTGTTCCATTTACAAAACGAAGGATGCTAAACCTGAAAGTTCCTGTTTTAACTAGAAATTTCCAGTGTAATAAAATATTTGGGCATTACTTTCGACCAAAAACTAAGCTCCTGGGCAAAAGCAACGATGGAATTGCGGACATGCCAGCGGCTTTTTGGAAGAACTTGGGGCCTGAAGTCAAAAATCATCTATTGGTCATACAAAATGGTCATCAAGCCTATTGTTACGTACGCCTCCTTAGTATGGTAAACAAAAACTGAACGATCTGTAGCGATTGGCAAGCTACAGAAGCTGCAAATACTCGCCCGTTAAGGGATTACAGGAGCTATTAGCTCTTCTCCCACAGCAGCAATGGAGATGCTGCTACACCTTCTGCCCTTGTATTTGTGTGTCTGAAAAGAGGTTAGGATGAGCGCACTCCGGCTGGAGCAGACAAAATCCTTTAAACCAGGAGATTGGTCACTTAAGGACTGCGAATAAGATTCAACCTTCAGATATTATACGATACTAAATATCGCAAAGAAATAAAATTAGAAGGATTAAAGTTAGATCCTGAAGCCAGTGTATGGTACACTGACGCTCCAGAATGGACAAAGGGATTGTGTTTTAGTGTTTGCTATTATTTTTTCTTTTGTCATTGTGGTATTGGTAGTTGGTCCACTGGTTGGTCGAACAATGCTAATATTTGGTTTTTATTTTAAATATTTCTTTGGGGTTTTGAATGTGCTTCCGGTTGCCATGTAAAAAATAATAACAAAAAATATAAATAAACGCTTGACATTTAAGACGCTTGCTTGCGTGTGTGTGTCAATAAAATAAATTCAAAATAAAACGCAAGAAGAACGCTCGCTCCATATCGATTTGAAATCGCTGCAAACCCAAGTGCACGACCTTGAGAACATTCGCAGAACTAGCTGCTTCAATATTTAATCAGGGTAAGTCAAGGCAACTAATTTTCAAAATTTATAATTATTGCGCGAACAGATTGATATGGGCATATCAGGGCCTAAACCTAGAAAGCACCCCAACTATTTACCAAGCAGAAATCCACGCAATGGATCTATGTGCTCCAGAGTGTATTAAAAAAGACCTGCGAGGAACCAATATTTATAATCTTTCGGGCAATCAGGCGGCTGTAAAAGCTCTGAAATCTTATACTTTTGAATCTAAAATAGTCTGAGACTATAAAAAAATCCCTTGAGCAACACATTAATTTTAATGTGGGTGTCAGGGGTATGAAGGATTTGAAGGGAAATTGCTGCCGCCTTTGTAAACCAAGGAATAACCAAAAGGTTCGAGAAAATTGGTTAAAAGAGTCCTACAAGAGGAATACCCTTGGTCAAAATCAACTACTACGCCAAAGAGGCTTGGATTGAACATAGAAATATAAAAATTACAGTTCAAAGATAAATTATTCGCCTTTTTTTCTAGTAAATAAAATTAATACCCAATAAACCGTGATTAATTACCATCAAAAACCAATACGTTACGATCTAGTTATTTACAATTATTATTAATGTAAATTGCGTAATTAATCGAATCAAGACAAATTATAATACCACTGCAGCAAAGTAAAATCAAATTGTTTTCCCGTTAATTTTGGAGTTAATTGAATTATAACACAATAAATCTAGTCACTGTTAATCTCTTCACAATTAATTTTTGTTATTGGAATGGGAACGTTTTCAAAACAAAGCTTTTGTTAATGAGAAATGATTCGTGACATTTTAATTATGGTAATTGAAAAGTGTGTTAAACTGTTATCTGTATCTCCATTGTAATTATTTATTAAGTTCACGAGGTTTTATTTTCAAGTAAGATTGTTCCTAATTAATAGTACATACATTTAAAAATTTATCCACCAATTAATCCATGTAATTTTTAAATAATATCAAAATTTATTATTATCATGAATATACAAATTAAGGGCTGCGAGTGAATATTCAAGAAAATGTTTGCATATTTCATGGTTTTCTTTTCGATTTTGTTATTTAGTTTAGTTGATTAAGTATTATTGAATTATAACAAAAATGAGTTTTTATTGCTTGAGACACGTTAGACGTTAAGGACAAACCGTGATACTTTATCATCTTTCTCTTATTACCCCCCCCCCCCCCACCCCAATTGCCTCCATGCATTTTTTCCGTACATGGTCTCCACCACTGTATTTCTCTGTTCCATCTCTTGTCTGATGGTCTCACAGTATGACCTGCCCATCTCTATTTCACTCTGATTTCTTCCTTTATTATTCAGTCTGTTGGACTCACATTTATCATCTGTCTGTTCATTGCCCTCTGTGTTTCTGCCAACCTATCTACAATGTTCTTTGTCAGAGTCCAGGTTTGGGCTCCATATGTTGAGACAGGCAATATGCATTGGTTGTATAGTTACATTGTGCCTTAAGTATAGCGGTATTTTGTTATTTTTAAGTATCTTATTCTGTCTCCCAAATGCTGTCTAATTCTTCTGTCTCATATTCTATTCTGTGGTTTTCCAATATCACGCCTCTTCTCATTTTTTATGCCATCACATTCAAGTAAGCCCACTCTGTATTTATTTCCACTTCTTGATAAGTCACTATTTTTGTTTTGTTATAATTCATAGTCAACCCTATTTTGCCGATTCTATTTTCAGTTCTTGTATTTGTTAGTAATTCTTCAAAACTTTCTGACATCAGCACAATATCATCAGCTTATCTCAGATAGGCACGTCTTCCGTTTATACAAATAAATGAGACACTGAGAAAGACAATGATAGCATTCGGCTTAAAAGTAACACAAATGAAGAAAAATAAAGAAGAAAAATGGAGTGAGGAAACTAGAAAGCTATTTGAAGAAAGAAGAGAGCTACTAAGAAAGAACAAAAGAACCTTGCCTGAATATATAGAAACAAACAGATTATTAAAGAGATCTCTAAGATAAAAAGGACAACTAGAAGAAGAGATAGCGAAAGTGGTAGAAGAAAACAAAAACATGAAAAGTATTAGAAGAGGTCTAAGCAAAAATCAAACGAAAAGGATGACAACAACAGACAAATTATAGATACAATAGAAATTGTAAAACAAAGAGAAAGATTTTAGAAGGAGTTACATGCACAAAAGCAAGAAGCATCTCTAGAAATTAAAGGACCGCTAAAGGTAAAAGTGGAGAATGTTAACTCTGAGGACATCCCGGAAGTAGATGAAGAGGAGATAAAATCGGCTGTAAGAGATATGAAAAATAACAAAGCACCAGGAGCAAACGGCATAGCAGCGGAATTAATGAAAGAATGAGGAGAAGTGATATGTGCAGAATTAAAAACTCTGTTAACTAAGTTGCTACACCAGCACTAGGTATAGTATATCAATTGTTATCCGGAGGTGATAACACTAAATAAACCCGCTACTCCGTTGCGTGGGCGTGAGGTTCCTAAAAGAAATAGTAGTGCTCACTAATTACTCAACTAACGATGTTGCTTGGGCGCCAGTCCTTACTTATAACGTAAACAGCTTCAGTCCGGACCTACTGAAGAATAGACCTCCAAAAGTCAATTGACTTGACAATAAAACGCAAGACTCGGTAATTAACGAATAGGATATATATTAACTCATAAGCAAAACACATACACAAAATTGAAATTGAAAAATTAATAATTAAGTTATTAATTCAAAGGTCAAATAAGGAAATTACTAAAATTATAACCAAATGTAAGCCTAAATGGAATATATCTATATCACGAGAGCTAATTAACACACAAAAAAAAAATAGGGAATGTTCAAACTTCCAAAATAACTATCGTAACTAAACGAAGTAAAATGCATAAATACTAAGATCGTAATTAAACGAACGTGGACTCTCGGAGGGTTCGCAAGGATAATCCTTAACTTAACTTAATAACTAACGCACACGAAGAAAAATGAGCTCAGTTTAATCGTTGGCGCAGCTAAAAAAAAAAAAAAAAACATAATAACACAAGTAAATAATAATAATAATCTTGCAAAACCTGTCAGTACCAAAAATTCAATTACGATATAATATATTAAAAAGAAATAATCGTTGAACCACGAAATTTGAATATTCCTTTTACAAAATCAAGATACAATTTATACTCCCGTTGCTGTGACTGCAACCACAGTATTAAATATTCGCACTCTGGAGTACGATTTACTAAATGACGATTGAAAGTTTCACTAACACTTTAAATAACAATGCAAACTACAATTTCTGTAAATATTTCTGTTAAACGATTTCAATTAAATTACTAACAAAAATTAAATCTCAAAATTCAATCTACTAAATGTTTAAACGTCTAAATTTAACTAAATAACATAAGATAACCTCCAAATCAAATCTTAAGTTTATCTGACCTTCAACCTCTAAATGTGGGGCGTAAAACGTAAAGATAACGAACTTGAACTCAGGAAAATTCCAGGCTAATAAACGTATCTTCTAAATCACAGGGTAGAATAATTTCTTCGGATTAATTACGAATTCCTCAAAATCGTGGTGTTGAACTAACAGGTGTTTTCTACCAACAAACACGTGCTGCACGAAAAATAGCACCAACCAAAAAAATTTACTAAACGTACGAAAAGAACGTACTAAGAAGAAAAAGGGCTGAAATACAACAAATACCGTAAGAAATCTTCAAGTAAAATCAATGCGTTACATACCCAAAAGTTCTTAAATGCCCTTCGTAAAGCTTCTACAAAATGGTCTTTTGAATGGTTACAAATCCCAATCAAGGTTATGAAGAATGCTTACAATCCAAAACGACTACCGTTCTAAATTCACTAAAGGCCCAATAGGCAAACTAAAAGCATCTCCAATTATGTCGACTTCGGATTATCCAACTAAATTAGGATAATTAAATACTAAAACCAAAGTTGACATCCATCCATGACCGATGTTGAATGCAGAAGACCAAAACTAACGAACTTGCCAACATAATTCTCTGACGAACCAACCTAAAATTTCTAAAATTCCCTATGATTAAAACCCACTAAGTGAATACCAAATAAGAAAAGAAGCGCCTATGACGTATGCAACTATACAATCCTGACGGAATTGGGAAAGTCTAAATAAAAGAATAACCAGATCAATATAAATCCAATAATTTAACTAAATTCGAAAGCGAGCGATTCCTACCGTAACAAATCGTCTAGACTAACATCTAGACCTAGACTAATCAAAAATACCAACAGGCTGCAACACATCTGTAACACTAATGCTACATAAAAAGGGAGATTGGAGTAGATTAGAAACAATTTTACCGTATTAAATATTAATTTACACTTCCGGAATACCCGGAAATAAAAGTAATTGTAGAATTTCCAATGGAAAGTTGAATTTTCCTTTGTAAATATATGCACTCCAAATCTTAACAGTTACAGTTTTCCAGTCTTTGGCATAATCCGGAAGAAATCATAAAAATATAATTTTTGATTTTTGATTGCCGAAGAAATATTTTTGCAGGCTTGATTAACGTCATTCAACAAACTGTATTGCTAATCATTTTATAAAATTTAAAACAGTCATAATTATCTACGAATATATTTTCCCCTTTTCTATAAACAAATCACTTCCAGTTTTGGCTAATTTCCTTCCAAGGTAAATTAATATGCCAACAAATAAAACAAATCCTGTTAAAATAAATTAATGCATACGCCTGGCGGAAGGAAATTGTTAAACTTGTGGTTTGTTTTAAAATCTTGAAAGTTCTACTTAAAATAATTTTAGAACCCACTCTACACCGGTTCTGCAAGTTTATTTTATGAATAATCTTAACAAAAACAAAAAATAGATTGATAAAGTTATGAGGATAAGAGTTAAGAATTTGCTGAACTAAGCTTTTTTGTGAATGGTTTTTAACTAATTTAATAAATGAATAAAACCTCCGGTTGTTTTATCTGTAATTTTTGTACTTTTATTTACACTTTGACTTATGTTTAGATTAGTCAAAGCATTTTCAAAGAATTCCAGTAAAATTTGAATTTTGAAAATATATTAAATAATAACAACAAATAAACTTAAAAAAATCAGCTACCTGGCTTTAATACTTAATACTTATATACAACATTTTAATATTTCAATAAAGCAAAGGTTATTTAAACATCACTTCGAATGTCAAGGCACAAAATGAAAACGAAACTACACCTACTAAGCTGAAACGTTCTTAGAGCAAAATAGGGAAGTTCAAAAAACCTACGTACAAAAATTCCAGTTTCTAATTATGGAACAACGGATACCACAAGCATTTTTTAGGAGGTTCTTCCTTTTAACTCTTATGTTTTTTTAATAAGAAGTTGTTTAATAAGGAAGTAATGGGTTCAGACATATCCGATACAGCTACGAATTTTAAGTACCTTTTTTACGCAACATAATTCAAGTTTCTAACATTAATATTAAAAAGCAAAATTATGGAAATTGAAAACCATTTTCATAAAGCGATAAACATCGATTCTTATACCAGGCAAATTTCACTTTTCTTTAATTTGTTAATTTTTAATTATGGCTAATTTAAAATCGCATTCCTTGAAGTTTGTCTGAACTCTTCTGGGACACCTTATATGCATTGTCTTTATATTAAGGATGAAAGACTGAGATTGTTTCCATTTTCACACAGTGTCTATAAAATTATAAAATAAGGTTATATTAAGGGCTCAGGAGGAGGAGGAACAAATATAATAAAATATGTAAAGAGCAACAGACTAAAATGGTGGGGCCACCTTCAAAGAATGGAGGAAAATAAAACTCCAAAGCATATCAGTAAGTGGGTCCCAGAGCTATCAAGGAAAAGGGGAAGACCAAAGAATAGATGGGCTGATAATATAAAAAGCGATTTAAAGATTATGAAAATACAAGACAGTAAAACAAAAACAAAAAATAGAAAAACTTGGGCCAACATCTGCTAGAGCGCAAAATACCATCCACAGCTTTAATTAGGCAAGCAAGAATAAAAGAAATAGCAACTGGAGATTGATTCGCTCCAGGCAAGAAAAGGAATCAAGAAAGCCAACAAGCAGGCCAAATCCCTTAAAGGGACGCAGAGCAACAAACCAAGCCTAATAAATCGAGCGATCAAATATCTAAAAACCTTGTTAAAAGATTACAAAAACAAGGGACTTCAAAACGACTAATCCAAATTGACAATAGCAACGGAAGCAACCAAATATGTTCTATCGATATCAGTTAAGAAGTGAAAGAAACCCTGGATACCAACCCCTCCAATGGGAATTGGGTGAGACGTGACAGAGAGAAGGCGGAATGTTTTGCAGAGCATCTGAAAACTGCATACCAACCATTCCCTACAGAAATCTGCTATCTACCAATTTCTTGATGATTCCTTCCCATACGAAAAAAGAAGGAGGTGATCAACCCAGACCTAAATCCACCTGGTTTTGATATGATAATCGGGAGAATATTGGAACTACCAGACGAGGGGTTAAAGTTAATTACAATAATATTCAATGTCATCTTACGTCAATCCTATCGAGAGGTATTTTTCTGAAAATGCTGTAACCAGTTCGAATTCAAACAACACGGTACTATAGAACAGGTACACAAAGTAACTAAAAGGGCTAGATGCGACATGGAACACAAAAGATACTGCTCGCTAGAGCAACTATCCCTACCAATATTACCTGGTATTGAAGTCGTACCTGACACAGACATGTTCATGTTAAATATCAAGAAACATACCGGTAAAATCAGGTGCCTCACAAGGGAGTGTTCTTGGCCCAATGTTATTATCTCATATATGAATGATCAAAGCTGACAAAAGGGCATAATTGTTTGTTTATTAATGTCTTATTTCAATATAATTTTGAATTTGGAATGGATTTTGTTCATTTTGACAAATGATTAATTTGGCCAAACTGTTAACTCATGCTTTTACAATCTTCCCCTAATACTTAGAATTCAATAAAAGACTGTTAATTTGCTATCATCCCAACGATACTATCAGGCTATTTATTTTTGTTTGTTATAATCTTCTTTCTTTATTTTGTCCTCTTATGCCTTTAGTGTCGAGGGGGCCGCACACACCGAGCCCATCCAAGTTCTGTCCAAGCAGGCCCATGCTTAACTTTGTATATTTCAGTATTAAGTGCACTCACTCCCACTCTGCCGTACTGCCGGTTCTGTTGTTATAACTTATAACGTGAATTAAAATAATCCCCACGATTAAACAAAGATAGTTTAACGTACGAGAATGTGGTAAAACGTTATTTTGCAATGGGTTTTACAACCACTCCTTACGATTGAAATCAAATTCTTTTGTTTGGACTTGAGCTGTGTCATCCTACATATGTTACTTAAATTATATCTCCGTTCAAGGCTTTTTTTGCACTCTTAATTAACACTTTTATAGGAAATATGGGTTACCGTAAATCGACGAAACAAAATACATGGTTGAAAGAGGACCTCGAATAGTCGAGGTAAACGATGGGCCCCACATGTTTTGTTTGTACAAATTTAAAATCAACGCTTCCAAAATCACAGTGAAAAATTATTCTGTAATTCTACTCTTCAATTTATTTATAATTTTTCAACAAATCATTCACGCGTGTAAAGAATTCACATAAAGGAAATCAGGTAGGTTGACGACATTAAATAACCTGGGCAAACAATCTTAAGAAAATGAATATCTGAGTAGGCAGACCATTGTAAACACGAATTTCTTTTGGCGAAACAGAACAATGAACCATGTCGGTAAATTGTTTTAAACGAATCAAAATCAATTCTAGGTATTAACATTTTGCGCGAATAAGGTCAACATATTTATTATATCACTGCATTTCTGTCTAATTTATTTTTACAATGGCATACGAAATTGAAGGCCAACCGTAATCAATGTTTGCATTTGTAATTATTATCGCACAGAGGACAAAAAATTACGTTTAAATTAGGTATTTTCCGTTGTACACTTCGTTATTTGGTAATTGACATCAGCATCAATCATGAGTCCGAATCAACAAAAACTTCGTTAGAAATTATTACCTTTACTAATTTATTATTCCAATGCATGAAAACTGCTGCAATGTCAGAAATATACAGAAAGCCAAAGAAACTTTTTTCAAGGTTATAAAACTCTTGTATTTGAAATCGAATTTTTACTGCTTTTAATTTTGCGCACTATTATATCATTTGTAATATTTTGGTAAAAAAAATTGAAGATCAAATGTATTTAGCCATCTAGAATGCAATTAACTCTGTAACGGTTAACATTTGCTTGCTAAATACTCCGTCTTTTTAAGGCTAGCTGATAATCCCCATTTCTTATATATTCTTTGTAGAGTCTTCGTATCATAAACTCGAGATTAAATGAGTCTTGAACTAACACCACTTAGTCATCAGTAAAACTTAAAGAGTATAAAGGTGTTCTTCGTTTATGGGAATTCATATTCCAGCACAATGTCTTTTCCAACTCTGTACGGCCACTTCAATGTAAATGTTGAAAGGTACTGGTGAAACACTGCATCCCTGTCGTAATCCTTTACTAGGTCTTATCGGACCAAAGAATTGTCACATTCCAATAGGTAGTGTAGTGCTTCCCAAAGCTTACTTCGTGGAACAGAATCATGGTCTTTTACAAGTCTATAAAGGCGAAGAAATACTCATTGAACTAACATCAATGTCAGAAAAAGTGGGCCTTACAGGTAATTTGATCAAAACAAAAGTAATGACATCTGAAGAACAATTATTAAATTTACTTAAGTAATTTGTAAATAAAGCACTGAAGGGACTACTATGTAAACACCAGAAAAGCGGCCTGCTAACTTACAACCCAATCAATAATAATTTATTGTACCACGCTTTATCAAGGAAGACTGATGTAAAATAAATGGGACAGAAGTCGATGAAATGTTTTATTCTTCCACTTTAAGTTCCATCAGGATAGGTATCGTAACTAATGAAATCCCATTTACATCGTCGCGTCGGTTAGAATATTCTATTCTTTTATAAAACTGCAAAGAAAATGTATACAAAATACACAACTTCTGTGTAAAATTTCAAGTCAAAAGCAGCACGTTTTCTTGAAATTGCTATATTTTAATGTAAAGCATATAACGTCTGTCAATCTATCTGAAATTTTGCAAATATAATTAATGAATGCCGGGAAAATCGTGGGGGACCTACGCATTATTGATTTTTTCTTAAACTTTTAGTGTTACGGTTTTCAAAATCTAATCATTTGTTTGTATCGTTGAAATACATATTCTGTGAAAATTTGAATAAAATTGGTCAACTGCCTCAAGCTGTTGCACTTTTTTTGGAAGGCAGTATACATATTCCTATATTACAATATTAACAAATTACTATTTGCACTGAAAGATTTAAATAAGGTTAATGAGTTAATGTAACAAATTCATTATTTTATTTGGGAAATACGCTTTGTTGGGTTTACAAAATTTTATTGTTACATAAAACAATTAATTTCAGTTGAGATAATAAATAAATTCTCAGTACGTAAAAAATATGTTAGCAAATACCTTACTAATAAAACAAATGTTACTTTTTTTCTACAAGAACAATGCAGTCCAAAGTTTAACTTATCATTTTAAGCAGGTAGCAAATCGATCTAGATTTTAGAATCCTCAAGAATATCCATCCATTGTGGTGAAAATTTCATCATAATCTAATCAAATGTAGCAACAAGGATTCGTTATGACTGATATCAAAAACGCTTTCATATGTCCAAAATCTTTTGTATTTATTTCCAACCGATTAACTGATTTTCCAAAACTGAAGCAAGAATATTTTTTGTTGTTTATGGTCGAATGGCACTCATCTGTGTATTGTCAATATGTATTACAGACTTCCTTAAAAAACAGATATTCATTCATCCAACAACCCCTAACTTTGTCAAAATATAATATTTTATCAGACATAGTTTTTTAGGAAAATATCCCGCATAATTGCATTGACCCCCAAACTGAAATTTGACAAACTTGCTTCCATTGTAAACGCTTTTGATTATTAGAATTATTAGATATAACCAGGGTCAACTATTTATCAGTATTATTAATAAGCCTTTAAATCGAAATTTAAATATTGTTTAAAGTAGAGCTTCTAATCTACACGCACTGATTATATCTGCATATTATTTTATAGCGTAATTAGTGATGGCTCGTATCCAGATTATATTTAATTAACATTAACCTTTTATTAACACTTTATAAGTAGCTTAAGTTCAAATCAGGGGTACAGATCATTTCAATCAATTAAGAATGCCTTTTCTCAAACAAAACGAATACAAAGGCACGGTCCCCATTTGAAGTCACACTTTACGTACCTAATTACAATACGTTTAAAATAACAAAAAAGCAATTACGTAATTATAATTAGAAATAGTAAGAAAGTTGCAACAATTAAAACAGAGCACTCGGAAATAAAAGAGATGAAAAAATTTCGTTTTGACAATACAGATAAGAATGTGATTCACGAAAAGATTGGAACTTACATAACCTAAGATCCCGGAAAAGTTGTTGGCTAATATAAAGTAGGTCAGATGAGTAAATTATGTTCCAAGTAATAGCATTGTGACGGATTATGATTTATAAATATTTAAAAGCGCCGCTGTCTGCACGCATTTGTTATAATTATAAACTTATAACACCATTATTTGTACGAATTTATGTATTTTATTTAACTAGGATACTGTTTTACGGTTTACTTCTCGGTTTACTTTTCCCTTTCAGAATTAGCTGTACTTTTAACAATTTAAATAATGAAGGTAATAAATTCTAACAAATATGTTATTAGTTATTACAAAGAAAAGCAATAATTATTATTAGGAGATCATTTTCGGACAAATTTGCTTGAATTATTGAGCTTTCAGTTACGGTCTGGTAAAGTCGATTCTCTCACTTGTGTCAATTTTCCGGAGGCATTTTACAACTTAGTGGTGGATTATGAGATTTAAATACAACCATCATATATCATTTTAACTAGGCCGGACTCGAAATTTTTTACAGCTATGTATACCAGCTGAACACCGAAGAATCAAATTCTTCTGTGTTCAGGTAAAAATTTTCGAGTTAAAATGATTTATTGTGGTTGAATTTAACCCTCATAATCCACCACTAAGTTGCAAAATGCCTCCAGCAAATTGACACAAGTGACTGAATGTTCTATAATTTCTTTAATTCTTAAGACAGATGCAGTGGCGTAGCTACCATATAGCAAGAATAAGCAAAGCTTACGGGCCCGTAATAGGGCCCCGATATCGAATTGAAAGAATCTTATTTACATTTTAATTTTTAATGCAGAATAAAGGGCCTAAATTAAAATTGTTGCTTATGGACCCAAAATGTCTAGCTACGCCACTGGGACAGGAAGATGCAATTTCTTGCAAATGCACCTGAAAACTAATTTTAATTAACTGTACTTGCCACATTCAAATAGCATGCATGGAAGTTTTTACACCGTCCATTAGGAAACGATGTTTGATGACTTTGTTACCCGTCTAACCTGTCTTCAACTCCTAATTAACTCTAGTAATTAAAAAACAATTTCTCGCATATTTGAAAATGTTGTGCCGTCGATTTAATCGGTCATATGTATAAAAGTTCGACAAATTTTAAACTAAAAACTGAAAATTTAATAAACCTCACTTATATTAATTCTTTGTGGGTGCCAGTAGCGTAGCAGAAAACTCCACTAATATATGCGCTTGTTTACATTTATATTGTATTATCAATTAATACAACTAAGATTTAGAAGTTACCAATGCCCTAATTTACTATTTCCCATACGAAAGACTTAAGACACATATGAAGGGAGCAGTGTGTGTGCTCCAATAACCGAAATTGGTTGACGACTAGTATATTATCAGGGGTGGCGGCACACCCGACGGTAGAATTACGTTTTGCAGTGACATGACAGTAATTAAAGTATAATAATAAAGTGGCACCTCCGACTTAGTGATTGTTGCTTGTCATGTGGGAAGCTTGCACTTGCATGCCTAATTAAAGGGAAAGGATGCTTGCTTACAGGAAAGATCATTACTGGCTGGTAGTGGAGCTGCTCCTGGTTGTACCTGTCTGGTCCCAGTTAGATTTTGCGATAGGGTTATGAGAGTTGTCCAGATAAACTCACAATTAATATATTACTGAGAATGTGAATGAGGTCTCTGTTTTACCTGTTTTTGGGCAGTATGAAAGTATTATTTTATCGCTTTGAACTTTGAATGAAATAAGGCGGTTCTTGGGTTAGGATTCGTAAATCAGCTGGGCAAGTCTAGCTCATTTCTTCGGATTGTTTCTACAGTAGTCAGGTTTTTTGATAGTAAAATAAATAATTTGCAAGTGAATATGAAGTAAAAAAAATTGTCACAGGTTATATTCCGTCCGGATTTTTCGATGACATTTACTAATCTTCTTACTACATTTTCCTTGATTTTTTTCTTTCTTCTCCAGTTTTTCCTATGTAAATCTCTAAGTTCCTAGCATATCACGTGAGGCTATTACAAAACTTGATGCCATATCTGCCTGGTTTTAACGGTATGTACTGCCAAAATGGACATCTTCCCCTAAAAGTTCCCAATTGTTCATTCATGGTCATACTTCAACCTGGAATACACATATATCCGTCTTGCAGGTAATTGTTCCACATTTCAAAACACTCACGAATCTGTTGCAGTTTGTCAGTAATCTTTTTTTTTTCTTTCGGCTGCGTTATCGAACCTTGTCACTCGAAGTATATTTTGAAACTTGATGCGTCTCATAAAATCGTTGAAAATTTTTCATCCGTCATTCTTACTACACAACTATGGATACTTCTTCGTTTTTTTACTTTTAAACTATATTCGTCCATTTGATAATAATTTCCAAAAGAGCTCTTCTAAAATAAATTAGAAACGTAGAAGCTCAGTTGGCATATCGTGTAGGTCCTGATTTTTCTCGTAAATTATTTTGCTGATGAATCATCTTCAGATGGAACGTATTCACCTCCACCGTTGTTGTAGTTATTCAGAATCACTCACCTCATTTATGATTTGCTCTAACTCTTCAGGCTACAAGGGTTTTCACGTACCCATTTTTAAAATTTTAGACACTAAGATAACTAGTCTCAACTAACAAAACTGAACTAAATTATACAAAATATATCTACCTGATTCAATAAATAAAATTCTAAATAGATTTAGTATTTTCATAAACTGTTTACACATACGAACAATAGCCACATTTAATTATTGCAAACAAAGAACACCATCAAAAAGTAACATAAGGCATGTAAAATAACAAGAGTCCAAAAGCACTAGAAGTTGATATAGGAACAAAATAAAGTCTTATTCGGGTCCATTGGACCCGCTCGGTAGACTGAGGGTTAATATGTATGCCATGATGTACATAAAGGGCAAATTATCTTTTTTTCCTTCTTCTTCTTAATACAGTATTCCTTTTGGTAACGTTGGTGAAGGGCCCCGTCAAAGCCACATTTTAAAATGATTGGGGGTCATGAATCTTGTTATAGCCCTCTTACATTAAATTACCAATTATTTTAATTTCGTTATAGCCCATTAATTATAATTGGTTGGAATTAGTATTTGTTTAATTACATTTATCATGGTTTACTTGGCATTTTTGTCACAAAAGCAAAGCAAAAGCAAAAGCCAAAATTTTGAAAGTTTTCGGGATGGTAGAAGCATCATATTTTGCTGTACCATACACTAACAAAATTTTACAAATATCGTATGTGCAGCATTTTGTTTAAGAATTTTGTTGGCCATCTTAGTATTTTATTCTTACAACTTGATAACATTCTTCAGATTATTTACAGTTTTGATTTTTTAGCATTAGTTATTCTTTGTATTTTAATTCTTTTCAGCAGTTGCTAAAATAAAAATTAATGAAAGTCAAACTCGCCACAACAAACTTTCAGAAAACAGTTCTTTCGTGGCTTTATATTGCAATTTTACGATTTTGGATTGTTATTACAAGATTTCAATACTTGTGTAATGGATATAAGTAAGTAAAGTGTTGTGTCCGGTAATACTATCAACCCAGAGCTTTCGACATTTTAAACGCTCAACATCGGGAATCGCATAATGTTATTCGTTAATTAGTTACTGCCTGAACAACAAATATCGATTTAAAATCAGCCAGATAAACCTTGCCAGTGCTTAAAAATCAACAAATCAAGCACCCATAATATTAGAAAACCATTGAGCAAGCCTTATTATTACAATTTGTTCCAGAACTTAAAATAGTAATTTGTAATACAAGTGTTGAAAGCTTGCGTTTGCCACACGAATGTGAAGTTTGCAGCACGAACGCTAGTGAGTGCTGCAGTCACATGAGTGTGGCAAATACAAGCTTTCAACACATGTATTACACACTATTTTTTCTACAACCACAAAAAATTTAAATATTTCTGCAAAATCAAATCTGATATTCATCAAATGTCATTTATGACATTTTGATTTGCGTGCGGAAAGTACACAAATTAGCGTGTGGAAAGTTTACTTTCCGCACGCAAATCAAAATTTGAGTGTGGAAAGTTTACTTTCCGCACGCAAATCCAGATTAATCCAGATTTGCGTGCGGAAAGTAAACTTTCCGCACGCTAATTTTCCCTTGTTCGGCAAACACTCATTTTCAATACTCGTATCTATGGAGACGAAGTCTGAAAATCCCACTTTCCATGGTGGTTGTAGAAAAAAAAAGTTTCAATACGCTGCTAATAATTTTTAATGTTTATTTACAGTGTTTTGCAACTTGGTGGTAATAATACTCTCCTTATTGCGAAATTTCGCTCGAAGGAATACTTTAACGTCTAGAAAATGTTACAAGTACATCTTAGAATGTTGTTATACACCTTAAAAGTATTCGAAAACAAAATTGCCCACTTATATAGAAATTTTATTGAAAGTAGTCATATTTTGATAATTTTACTGCGAACTTGAAAAGATTAACTGTAAATATTATATTAATGGAGGATTACGAAATATTAAGCATCTGATTTATGTGCTCTTGGGAAAATAACTTAATATTTGAAAGGCTTTTTTACTTATTAGAAAATCGCATCTATTTACAAACATTTTACAACTGTTCCAAGCTTGGAATTAGTTTATAATTGCGAAAAGTTAACGGATTTTCATGGTACTCTTGTAAGTCCGTTATTATTAAGCTATAAGTCAATAGATATTTTGGTTAGGTAATTATTTTATTAAGAATTGCTAAGAAAAATTTTTATTTCCTAATTCACTTCTATTATTTCTTAGTTGGATTTTCGCCACCAATTGCAACAATAGAATTCAATTAATTAACTAATAACTTTATAGTTTTGTATGTCATATAAAACTACAAAACTGTACTCCTTTTCAAAGCTTTTTTTAATTGTTTGAAAATAGTGATGGACTTGTCTCCGAAACGTTACGTTCAGTGAGTTGTTAGATAATTAATTTAATTCTATTTTAGCGTGGTGAAAAACCCAAGTAAGATACATAAAATGTCAAACTCTCCATAATAAACCTGTAGAAAACAAAGTATTCTTCAGCAAACTGATTATTTAATTACACTTAAAGGGTTTCGGCAATTTGTTAGTATTGTTGAACTTCAGTAGATTAAAGACATCCCATTAAACGACAGCTGGTTATAATGGATATAAACGGATATTTTATATTATAAAATTATACTTTACATAGTGCATTTTCAATCTCTGTTACGTCTTTGAATTATAACACTATTGTTGCAGTGCAGCACAACTTAAAACAATGGTCTTAAAGTTAAAGCTTTAGAAAAGTACTTTTTACCTTGTTGTGCTCATTTTGACATAACAAAATTTCCGTAGAATTTGAATAATTTACAGTTTATGTAACAATAATTCAGGATCACCAAGATTAACAGTGGTTTGTCTTTGTAGCATCCAAACTCAAAATTCATTTAGGAAGAAGTTACAAGAACGATACGTGGAATTTAAGGTTTTAAAGGGCATCTTACACATACATATTTAAATCCCTCGAAAAGTCGAAAATCAATTTATTTTAGACCAAGAATTGTAGACTTGTCTCCTGCTTTTTATTTTCATAAATCTGAACCACGTTAAATGCATACATTTTTTAAGGCTTTAATAATATTGTGTCTGCGCTGTTAAGACTAAAAGAATAAACTAAAAATCTAACATTTTGTTCTACCTTGATGATTACTAAGCAATTGATTTTTTAACAAACACATTTTGGATGTGTTTTTGAACAAATCATCACAGCAGCAATGTAGGTTTGTATGATTATCAAATTAGCAAATTGGCTTCTTTAAAAGCATCACATTTAAACAATTAGGTAGATCGAGTTCTTGCTACGAACTAATCAAACCGTATTTTCAGTACCTTTACTTTATTTCTAAATTTTGCAATGACAAAAACAGGGTCACGATTTGTTGTTCGTTGAAAAGCTAAATTAACATTACTACTCCACAACCTATAATCATAATCAAAGAGAAATAATGACGTAATACATGGCTGAATCAAAGAAATAAAGTGTATTGAATGTTATGATATCAAAGTATGTGTTCAGATATCTGGAATAAATTTACACGTATTTAAAACCCACCTGTGTAATTTATAATCTTAACTCCAATAAAGCATCACATTCCTCTGTACTACTTGATTTACAATTCGGAAATGAACTAGCCACAACTTTTCTTTAGCACCACACAATTTTCCATGCACAGTGATAAATGCACCAATGCACTTTACTGATAATGTTAACGTCACATTTTACACACACCTCAATACATACACAAAAAATAGTCACGTTTTTATTATTTATTTAAAGTATTACACACGAACATAGATTAGGTCCACGAGATTTCGCGCGTTTCGAAAGAAATTTAAACACAACAACAATCTACTAAGCAGTAAATGGAAGTAAATAATATCCTGTTCTGAACTAACTCTACTCGTTTTTCTCCGGACTAACACGAATCATACCGGTCACACACTATGTTGGCACGCTAAGCATTCCTAAAGGTTACTTAAATTAAGTCAGGTAAGCAAAGTAGTCAGCTCAGCATTTAACCGTAATGCTATCTTGTTTATACACATGTCATAGACATAGAATATAAAAACCGCTTGCTTGTTAGATTTAAAAACGCATGTTGCAAAAATGAAATTACAAATGCGGTTTACTGGCATCGTTGAATCATTTAAATTCTGAAGAATCAGGAAACAGGATTATATGGTTTGATATAATGGAATATTTACGTGTTTACAAACCCCTAATGATATATTTGTGGTTGAACTCAGAAGTTATTAAACTTTTCTGGTTCGCTTAAAGTTTTGAGAACTTGAGAAGGGTTTCATATGATTAAAAGGCGTAAAGTGAATCACAAAATCTCTGAAATTTAACACGACAAAGAGCATGTACAGATTAACACTATCACAGGCCCTAGGCTTTAAATAATTAAGGAACCTTTTCTGCTATATTTTTATGACCTATCAAACATACAAAAACAAAAGTTAATATTTACTAACTTTTTTATTGAATTTATTGGGTTTAGGCTTGCAGGCAGGGCTGACCTTCTCTATGAAGGGCCCTAAAATTTTTTTCAAAGGTAAAAATATATATTAAACAGATATATTGCTTGCTTAACAATTCTTTTCGACCTGGAGCATCCGTAAGTCTTCTTTTACCGCTTCAAACCACTTCTTTCTGGGTCTCCCTCTGCCTCTTCTTCCACCTTCCCTTTACAGGATAGTCTCCTATTCAGGGACCTTCCCAATTTTCAATCACTCTAACCAAGCCTTGGATAAGGTATCGGATCAAATGATGACGAAATGTAAATGATTATAAGATAAGAAATTGGGAATAAAAGATGATTTAAGTGTAGGGTTGGACGTGGTATAATAAACAAGGTCAACTAAAGCATATCGCTCTAATAACAACATAACATAAACTAAGAAAAAACTAAAAGGAAGCTGTGACTTGGAGAAATACACAATGATATACAGAGGGATACCTCAAGAAGATACAGCAAATGCAGGAGTGGCAATCTTGATAAGTAGTAAATGGAAAGATTGTTGGATAAATGTAAGAATACCTACACTAAGATGTAAAATAGATGAACTTGACTTTTATTTGCATTTATGCAGCTGAAAATGGAAAGAAAGAACAAACGGAAGAATTCTATAAACAATTACAAACAACAATAGATAATATAAGAAAACTGACCATGCCTTAATCGGAGGTGACTTCACTGCCCGAATAGGAAGAACTCCAATCTACAATGAAATGAAGATTTTATTCTAAAAGAAAATAGGAAGAAAATGAGAAATTTTGCTTGCTACAATAACACAAAGATAATGAATACATTCGTCAACCTTTGAAGCTCCTGAAGAGCTCAGAAAGTACTCGTATTATTAAAGACGTAAGAGTATACAGAGTGGTCCTGAAATATTTGGTTGAAATCAGAAGTTGGTTTGGATTCCTCATAAGAATGATAAAAAAATCCGGTAGACGTTGGTCCAAAAACGCACCCCTTATGCGTTATGTTTTTTTTTCAATTCAATCTGCCATAACTTTAGGTATAAAAAAGTTGAAGTATTGTTATGGTATTAGGTGTAGTAAAAATAAGATTCTTTTAAGAGCTATATTGGATTATTGTTTCCCCTCCCAAAAAAGGCAGTTTTCGTATGAATATTTATTTCAAAAACTTTCAAAATTACAGAAGAAAATTAAAATTTCGACCTTGACACCCTGTATCTCTCTAAATATTGACTTCTGGACTAAGGGAATCCTAGTTAAATCGTAATATTTTGGCTTAACGAATCTACTGATGGTCTGTGTTCCATTACTTATGGACCACCCTGTATATTTGTATCCTGAACAGATATACGTGAGGTAAATATACTCGTATATTTTTTGCTTTATTTTAAATTTGTTCTGCTTATTTTTAACTTGTCTTGAACTTGGTATGGAATGTTTGTTCTTACGTATACGGATTTTGAGAAATGTTGCGAATAGTTCCGCAATTACTGTAGGCGTTTAAGAATAAGTCACAAATTTAAATAATATAAGAAAACAATTTTTAAATTGAATCGCCTGTAATATTTTACTACAAACATTTTTTTTTTTAATTAAACCTTAAAGAGTATAATTCTACACTTTCGTGTTTATTGTTTCAAAAAGATGGATCTAAAATTTTGGCATACGAAATATTAGTAATTATCAGTCGTATGTTGAGCTGTAATATTATTGTCAAGAAATAAAACGTATTCAATTCAGCACACGCCATAAACTTCTATTGTGAGAATTTTAATTAATGTGCATTTTTGTTGCTAACCGATTTAAAAATTATATTTCTCAGAACTCAGAGCGGGCAGGTACACCGATTTGCATGCCTGTTAAAGATATTTTTAGTAACACCAAAGAGGATAAAATTATTTTGGTAACACCCATTAATTTTTTTACACCGAGAAGAATAAATTGTTGAATAAACTGAGAACCGTTTCACTCAAGAATCTTTTTGGGTTACATACGAGGTTTGGCAATTTAATTCCCGGACTGACGTTGCAGCTCTAAAGACTAAAGATACGTGATATTAAATCAAAATTAAAGCAGCATGTTTTAGTTCACACTTTTATCAAGAAGGCTTGGCTAATAGAAACATCGAATAACTGTCAGTTACTCCACAAGACGTTAGTTCGCAAATCGTGTTTCTGTTAGGCGTCATGGAGTAACGAATTAACATTAGGTTTTGTTGTAAATTAGGACAAACTGCGACAGAAACTTACGAAATGTTAAAAAGTGTGTACGGTGATAAAACCTTAGGTCGTACTAGTACTACTGTGTTGGAATGGTTTAAACGTTTCAAAGATGGTCGTGAGGATGGTTCAAGATGACGCTAGAACTGAGCGTCCGTCAACCGCTCGAAACGCAGATTCGATAGCAAAGGTCAGTGAAATTGTAGCAAAAAATCGGCGACTGACTCTTCGAATGATGTCAGATGAGTTGAAGAAGGAGACGATTGGACAAATTTTACATGAAGATTTGGGGGAGGAAAATCTGTGCGAAGTTTGTCCCGCACATGACAATGCCCACTCACAAGAAATTGTGAATATATTTGTTTGTACTAACAACTTGCAGGGTCTCAATGCGTATGCCGATTTTCTGTCACTCTAATAAGTTTGTTAAACCAAACTAGGGAGTATGTTAAATCGACCAACATTTCAGCATTCTATGTTGCTAAATGGATGCATGCCAAGCCCAAAATACGTGTAGATACCTACGTATTTTACACTTTCGAACTGTTATTGGGTATTGGGAGTCACGTGACACATATGGGTACGCAGTACAGATGTACATTGGGAACATCCTAATTACTCACTTAATTTACAATCTGCCATAATACTCATACATACAGGCATTCAGCAATTGAAATGACTATTTACATGTCTTGTGGGATAGTATCTAATGTAGCAATTCCCGTATAATATCATTTATCCTAGAATAGCTAGGATTTAATGCGTATTTATAGGAATCCACTATTTCTATGTATTGTCCGTCAATTAATTGTTAGTGCCTGTGGTTTTATTGCTTGGATAGGTCATTTAGTAAACTAAAAATTATAAAAATCTATCTAAGGGGAATTGCTAATCGAGAAGACTTCGTAATCTTACCTTGCTAACTACCGAGCACAAATTTGCATCACCGACAGATCAGATTTAGATGGTATTATTAGTAATTTTGCAATTGTAAACGGGAAAAATAAAGTTTTAATTTAAGTAAACCAATTTTTATTTTAAGCAAACTTGTTGTTTTACCAGATTTTGTCAGCCTCACTCTGCAACTAAGTTAAGTTAAGTTCCTAATTTTTTTCTTTTTAAATACTTATGTTGTAGGTACGGCCGGCTGTACGGTAGAGTGAGAGCGCTCGTAGTACTGCAATATAGAAAGTTACGCAGAGGTCTGCTTGGTCTGAACAAGACTGGGAGACCACTCTGCGGCTCGGTGTATTCGGCCCCCTCGACACTGTAAAGTAGACGTGGGCAACCTTTCCGAGTTCTGGGGCCAAATTATCATTTTGTCTCCGAGTCAAGGGCCGGACCAAATTATTAAATTAATTAAAACATATAATATAATGCTCTGGTACGTTGTCAGGTGCCTTAAATGGTAATGGTATACTAAAGCCCTCATTTTTGGTGTCATAAAATTGCTATGAGCTATTTCGCGTCTGAGATGGTTCAGAGCCGGATCAAACGGAGTAGAGGACCGGATCCCAGGCCGGAGGTTTCCCATATGTTCCGTAAAGGTATAAGGTGGTAAAAGGAAAAGAAAGAAAGAAGTTGTAGGTAGGCTACATTAATAAAGACTTTTATGATTTGATTTGAAATATTTTGCTTCTACAAACACAAGCGAAAAATTAGGTTGTAAAATTTCCTCATACAAATCCTACACAAAGGAAAAATTTATAAGAAGTGGGAAGGGGGAGTAAGGGGGACCAGAAAAATCTCTTGCACAAGGACCCATTGATCCCTAACGCCACTGTCACAAGCAAACTGTGGGATAAGAAGGGTCCTTGCATACCATCTTTGATCACAGAGCTCTTACTGGATGAAGAGAGACACTTCTGGGGGAGCTAACTTTCGACAAGCTCTAACAAGAAAAAGTTGGTAAAAAGGCTGCTAAAATTGATAAAAGTAGCGTAACTTTCACTAAGTAAGTGATATGATGAATTAAGTAGCACTTCTACCCTTTTAGTGCCGATTCAAAATTTCAAGGTCTGAAAATTAAATTTTTAGGGCCAAATTAAAAACCATCTTAAATAATCAATTTTCAGAAAACGATTAAAACTCAGAGGCTCTTATATTTATTGAAAACAATTAAAATTGAAGTGCATGTCGTATTTAGCATTGAATTCACAGAAAAAAAAACAGATAAATTTGTTGATATTTTGTAATGACAAATGAATATTTTATTCTACATGTAGACTTTCGAAATATGGCGTTAACAACTTCTGCAAAAAAAGCAACTAAAAGTTAAAGCTAAAAGAAGAAAATAACTAATACAGCAATTACGATCAAGTTATTCCGAATATTCTGCCAAAGTTTAGAAATCATACCTGAAAATATTCACTTTGTTACTTACCAGCGTATCTCGTTCATAATTCCGCAGTGATGACTAATATTATGGTATCTGATGTTACATTTCGTATAAAGTGAGTAATTTCCGATAAGAATTTAGGGTTCTCTCGCAGGAGATTAATACGGAAACAATGAAAATGAATACAACATTCATAAACGGTTTCATGGTTTACTAAACGGCACCTATTAAAATATAGTTAATATTTTTAATCTAAACTGACTCGGTGTAAATTTAGAATCGCATCATTAATCGAAGCAGGATTCTTATGTGTTGTTCAAGTCAAGCCTTAGATGACGTCTGTCTTATTGTCAGTTTGTGGTTATTACGCAAAGTAATTAACACAGAAATGTAATTGAATGACTATATTTTCTTTCTATCAGTACACTTCTAAACAAATATTTTATTAATTTATCTCTCTGACCACATCCGTTAAGAATGGCGTTGTCCTCGTACATCATTATCAGCAAAAGATTGAAACGTGTTTAGGAACTGAGATGTATTATTTTTAACATTGTAAACAGGAATTAAAGATAATTTCTACTATCAAGTAACACTCAGTACAGCATATCGAAGAATGTGCAGAATATGTGTTAAAATGTGGGTGTACAATTCAGCAACATACTATTATTGGGTAAATTTTGCGAATGTAGCTCTTATAAAAATTAGTAAGCACTGTTGAGTGCGTAATGGTAATTTAATTGGTAGATAATCTAAATTAATGCTAAAGTCAGTCTCTGACCAATTATTGTTATCTTTTACACAAAATAAATTTAAATTCTTAATTTGTAAATAAGATCCTGAGTTGCGGTAAGCTAGGTACACCCCGTTCCCTCTCGATTACGAAAGTTGTGTCGAGTCAGTGTTGGGATGGATGGCCCGATTGCTCCGTTAACGCGGCACCTCTCTCTCACGAGGACCGGTCAGTATGGGTGAGTAGACCAAAAACTCCTCGCAAAAATGTGTGACAAATTTGAAAAAATATGCAAAGAATGGGAGAAAGAGGGAGGCATTTGCCCCGTGTAGAGATGTGTGGGCTGATAATAATTATAATAATAATTTGTAAATAATTATTGCACGTTTATCACTTATCACAGTTATCACGAGACCAAGTTTTACTTCCCTTTCAATTTTGTTACCTAAAAGTATGAAAACACCCGCTTAAAATTAGTATTGAGAGTCAAAACACATTTTGTTTCGTGAACAACACAGTACAAAAGAGCAGGTTCATAGAATGGTAGACCAAATAAACAAAGCACTAAAAGACAGAAAATATTGTTCCGCAGTATTTCTCGACGTCACCCAAGCATTTTGATAAGGTCCTGGCAGAGCCCCGGAAGAAATGGGATTACGGCAGAAAATATACGCCGCAGAAGATTTAAAAATATGGGAGCTGATTGGAAAAATCTGGAGGCAAGAAGTGACGCCAAGTAGCTGAAAAAGGGACACCTTAAGGCTTCTCTGCAGTTAAAAAAAATATCCGTTTCATGTGCAAGCAACCCTTCGTACAGTTCTAATAACAATAACTAATGCGCTCTTCCCGGAGAAACATCTTAATCCTCCTATTGTGATAATGTAAGCAACCTTCACTTGTTAAGATTTACGATTTATGTTGTTTCTAGCAAAACTGCAGTAAAACCCAATGCTTCATTTTCAAAGTGATTTTAATAAAAAGTGGTTGTGCTGCAAATGACATCTCAGTTTTGAAAAAATCTATAATTTTTTTTTGTTAGTGCGGTTAATTGTGTATGTGTGTAAGTGTAATGGGCATACAACAAAAGAGTAAAAAACTAACGTCCTCCATCAGAAGAAAGAGTAGAAAACGTATTACGAAAAGATTTATCGAGGAGAAGAAAAGGTATAGAATACACTGCATATTAATATTTTATAAATTAAACAAGCTTATTATATTACTATTATTATTTATTAAAGCATCATCGGTAATCAATAAGGAAAAATATAATATACATATTATACACACATCACAAAAGTCTAGGGATATATATTTTTTTATCGATATAAATCAATTTTGTTATTAAATATCTCTACCATTGATCAAGTATGCTAGTGCTAGTCTTTGGGCTAGCGATAGCAATTGTTTCAATAATAAACAAACAAATGCAAATGCTTAATTGTCAATTCAACTAAAAGTAAAGCAATTTCAGTGTTGTTAGGGAATAATTTAATCATCATTTACAGTTAATTTACGTTTATATTGGGGTGATTTAAGTTTTATTGGTGCTGTTATTATGGAAGGTAATCAACAACGACAACATTTAAGTTTAGCTGAAATGAACAGAGCTGTAGGTATGCTAGAAGCTGGTCGAAGACAAGTTGGCGTTGCAGCAGCTTTAAACACCTCTCAAAGTGTTATCAGCAGACTGTGGCGTAGATATAGGACATCCGGAGATCCTAGCGAACAACATCCAGGTCGTGTACGCATTACTACCGCAGTTCAAGATCGCTACTTAACATTTGAAGCTAGACGAAAACCAATAATTACGGCTAAACAATTGCTTTCACAGCTTCAGACTACTCATAATGTAACTGTATGTTCTCAAACAATCAGAAATCGATTGCATGAAGCCAATCTCCACGCCCGACGTCCAATAAAAGCCCCACCAATTCGACATGGTAATCGAGCACGTAGAGTAGAATGGGCTGAAGAGCATATTCTGTGGACAGAAGAGCAATGGTCTAGGGTTTTGTTCACAGATGAATCTCGTTTTGGAATACACCCTGACAGCCGAAGAGTTAGAGTGTGGAGACGACCTGGTAACTTGGAAAGGCTCAGATGTGTTCAAGATGTCCATTCTTATAAAGGAGGTACCGTAATGATGTGGGGTGGTATCTGCATTGGCGGAAAAACGGATCTCTGTTTTCTTGAGAGGTTTTTAAATGCCGATGGGTATCTAAATAGGGTACTGCGGCCTATAGTGCTTCCATTCGCAGGTGCTGTTGGACCTGAGTTCATTCTAATGCATGATAATGCCACCCCACACGTTGCAGGTACTGTTACCGAGTGGCTTGAAGACGAAAACATTTCTGTTTTACCATGGCCTGCGCAGTCCCCAGACTTAAACGTTATTGAGCACGTGTGGGACATGTTGGGAAGAAGCATTGAAAGTGAATTGGATGAAATTCATACTCGGATTCAGCTTCGTGATACCCTTGTAAGACACTGGCAACAGTTACCGCAAGATGCAATAGATAATTTAACTTTATCAATGCCTAGAAGATGCAGAGCCGCAAGGTGAAGCGTTGTTTCACCTATATTTTTCGGGTAAATGTTTTTTTTTTAATTTAAAATTTGAAATCTTTTTTTTTCATTTTCTTTAATTCAGTTGATATCCCAGAAATTCTTTCGGTTAACTTAACAGCTAAAGAAATCATTCAAATGGCAAATTTGACACCTACTTCGCCAGAGAAGCGTATGCATTAAACAGGGGAGATTCCGCGTATGTTTCAGCTCTAGGCCTGTTGCCAGTTGTAGATTTGTTTCCTAGACTAAGTTACCTGCCTAACTCCGTCTTTGTACTAATCTATCATTCCAGTTAAATTGGACATTAAGGCGTTTATCGAGGTTGACACTGTGTTACTGCTCGTTCCTAATATTGATTTTGTGACAGTGTTTGTTATTCTTGTATGAGCAGGAATAGTACTGATTTTTCAGTTTCCTTCGCCTTAACTGAAATATCTAAAAGGGACAAGCTTAAAAGGCTTCCATGGCTGCAGCTGGGGTGTTTCTTATCACATTTATGATACACAAGTAGGCAAGTCTTTATAGTCTTTGGAGTTTCGATAGCTCCAACTTGTTTTTTTTTCATGCTAGCGATCTATAGGTAACCATAGATTTTACCACAGTGGCGTACAACCAGCAAACTAGAACCATGCGTAGTTTAGGACTCCAGTACTCGCTTTGCTACCATAAGGGTTGAAGAAATTTGGCAATTGTAACCTGTCCAATCTCCATCTTCTTGTAAATGGAGCCAGCGCCGTTTTCTGTGGATTTACGCTTAGATTCTCCTTGACACATCATTTTTCACAATTGCTAGAGCTTGCGAGCGTTGAGACTGTGTTGTAAATTACTCTGAGATGAATATCGCCAAATCATTAGTATACCCCTAAATGTACGTAATACGGTTGCTTTGTTGCTTATGTAGTTCGACTAGAAGCTTAACTACCAGCTTCAACAGCCCCCTGCGAGCTTTTTTGGGTACTATTATCTCTATCGTCTTACTGCATAGGTTTAATTGTATTTTCCTGTCGTGAAACGTGTTGCTAATCTACCTGCAGATGGTGTCTTCCATTCCATGATTTTTTCCCGCGGCCGTCATTGACACGAAGGAGATGTGATCAAAGGCTCCTTCAATATCCAGAAACACCTTCAATGCAATTTCCTGACATTTGATTGCCTAATTTTCTTTCAATTATTCGGTTGGTTTTGGAAACGAATTATGTCACTGAAATTGTTTTGAAAAGTTATAGCTGAAACTACTAACATATACATATAGGGTGATTCGTGATTGTGATTGGTGATTAATTTAAAGATTGATGGTCAATTCTCACAAACTGAAAAAGTGATAACATCGTAAAGACTATTACTGAATTCTCCAGATAGAAAATATCGCGGTATGAAACTTTAGAAAGATCGGATGACTGGTTCGGATACGTCACCCTGTTTACAAAAGTAAATAAATACTATTATTATTAACAAAGATTCTCGAGGAAAATAACTGGAAGATAATTATTATAAGATGGAAAGACGAACCCCTAAACAAAGATGTAAGTTATTAATAATAATTAATACGTTTTTATATTAGTTTAATTAGCAATAATGTTAACTTCACGAGATTATGTTAATCTATTTTCATACTTCATAATGAATGAACGAATGGTTTATTAATGATTTTCCAAATTTATAGTTCCAATATAAGATTCTGTCGATTCTTCAGTCGTGGTATAAAATCAATGATTAAAATTGGCAAGTCATGTCGATCAGTTATATCTACAACATTTTAGGATATTTTATTCTTATATTTTTCATGAACACCCAGTGGTGTTATCCTACAAGTAAATATGTTTGTGACATTTACAGTATTTTATTGACTAGGTAGTCAAGGCTACTATATCTGTTGGCCAAAGCTTTTTAAGTCGTCTTTGGTAAGTATTATCCGCTAGCGGTCGTACAGTCATATTTGGACGAGTTTAAAGTTTACGTATGTGGTTATTAGCATATTTGGTGATGACCTCTCTGATATACGGTACTTTCAGGTCTTGATGTAGTGTCTGATACCACGGGGCATCTCTTATGGCACGCAAGCTTTTTGACTGGAATCTCTGCAGTATATCTACGTTTGACGAGCTGGAGCAGCCCCACAGTTCAATTCCATAGGTCTATATGGGTTTAATAACTGTTTTATAAATTAATAACTTATTTTCGGTTGAGAGGCTGGATTTTCTGCCCAAGAGCCAGTAAAGTTTTTTGAATTTAATGTCTGTCTCTTGTCTTTTCTTGGCTATGTGTCTTTTCCAAGTAAGTCGTTGGTCCAGGTGCCTTCCCAGATATTTTACTTGTCTGGATTGTGCCGCAGCGTAAATGTAACTTGGACAGATTTTGTTTCATTTGCACGGATGCGCCATTTTTCCATCCATTCGCTAATAAGGCCAATGTGATCTTGTACCTGCTGACTTGCCGTTCCTGGGTTATTGTAAGAAGAGAGAACGGCGGTATCGTCAGCGAAGGTTTCTGTTGTAGTCGTTTGTGTTGTGGATAGGTCAACGGTATATTATACCAGATAAAGGAATGATCCAAGGACACTACCTTGCGGGACACCAGAATTTATTGTCTTGATTTCAGAGAGTTGACTCCTAATTCTTACTTGAAAGTGGCGATCTGCCAGATAGGATTTAAGGAGCAGAAAATACTGATGGGGGAAGGATGCTTTGATTTTAAACAGTAGTCCTTGATGCCAGACTTTATCAAAAGCCTGGATGACATCGAGGAAAACCGCATAGCAGTACTTCTTATCTTCAAATGATTTATTAATCTCATCAACTAGACGGTAGCATTGTTGGATGGTGGAGTGCTCCTTCCTAAAACCAAACTGGTGTTAACGGATAATATCTTCAAGAAATTTATCTGCTCGAATTCTTTTAAATATTAATTTTTCCAATAGCTTATTGGTCTATATGACGCAGGTTCGTTAGGTGCTTTTCCCGGTTTTAATATCAATATAATTTGTGAGAACTTTAATTGACTAGGCCAGTATGTTAGGCAAAGAATGAAATTGAATATGATAGTTATCATTGTTATACCTTTCCTGGGGAGTTCTTTTAATATCCTCGCTGTTATAAGGAGATTTCCTGTTATTTAAATGAATTCTTATTTCCGCTGGCGAGAAAGCTCGGATTGGTGGTGATAGTTGCAAGGGTGCTGTTAGGTATTCTTCTACTCCCTCATCTTGCACATTTGTGTGGGGGTTGGAAGTGTCCGCTAGGTGTTGAGCAAATACATTCGTTTTTTCCAGATCTGATCTGGCCTATTACCCTGCTTGATTTCGTATGGGAGGATTAGGAATCTGGGGTCCTTTAAAGCTTTTACTGGCTTTCCAAAGCGACTGGTCATATCTTGACAGGTTACCGAGGTATTTCATTGCGAGCTTCTCGTAATTTCTTCTTCAGCTGGTTACTTAGGTGGTTGTATCTTGTTTTGTCTTGAATATCATGTGTACGCTGCCATATAGTACGTGCTTTTCGTTTCTGGGCTATTAGTTTTTTAGTTAATATCAAATGGCATATTTACTGATTTTCGCAGCCTGCTGTGAACTGATGGGGTAGAGTAGGTACCATTCTGCTTCTTGAATATTTTTCATTAAATGGTTAGTTGCGCTTTCCAGTTCTTCCGGTTTTTTTATTTTGACATTAAGTTCTAGGTTGTTTTCAATATAATCCCGAAATGCCTGCCTATCTGTGCCTTGATTACACACTTTTGGATAAATTTCTCTAAATATGACGGTTTTGCTGACAGTAATTATAAACGGAGAATGGTCCGAGGACAGATCGTAGTTTGACTCAATACCAAGGTAGTTATTTGAAATTCCATTCATGACAGAAAAGCTTTCCGAAAAGAGATACAAGAAGACCCACAAATCAAGTTTAAGAAAGAGATCAGAAAAAGTTGAACAACGACAAAGTCAAAGAATTAAAGAAATATGGGCAAGGAAGAAAGCTCTCAAGAATGCACAAGCAGCCTCAACAGCTTAAGCTACAAATCATTTTGATTAACTTTCGTAGTCCATAGTTGGCTCATCCGAAAAAAAGGCCGAATAAATTTGTTAAATATGAACACTTTGGTTTGTATTAAAAATGACGATGGAAATAATATTTCGGCAAAAATTTCTAGCAATTGTTGACCATGCACCATCAGACTACCCTAAAGAACGTTTAAAACCAAAATGATCGGGATTAAACCATTGACTATTAAACTTTCTTTTGTATTGTTTTTATTGTTTTTAAATAAATTAGCAAGTCAACTAAAATATTTGTATGCGACAATGTGTGATATCTATTAAAATAGGGCACTGATATTACTTTTTCTACTCTAAAAACTATTACTATTCACATTTCTTGTGACCTGAACTCCGTTCTCTAGCTATCGGTTATTTAATTACTTTGTACAAATATGCAGATATTCAAATGTAAAAGGAAAGCAACGATGTAATAGCTTATTGGTGTGGGCTTTTTTGCTTGGTATTTAATGCAGCATATTCGCATAATTAATGTTAATGATTCTTATATAATTTTCCAAATATGCACGGTTAAAAATGAGTACGTATTTGAACGTTATTTAAAAAATTCCATCATTCAATTCATGGTAGTTAACCTTGACTAGTTCCCTTCCCAGTATGATGTTGATTCTTTAACCGCTTCTTTTCGGCCTGGAAAAAGACCAATAATTTATTTGTTCGATCCGTTACCATAACCGTTCACCGGTCAAATTTGTTCTGAATTTAAATTCGTATTACGCTCCCATTTCTTATTATTACTTTTACATGCAGTTTATGGCATGGCGTTTCTTCTTTTTAATTGTGTATCGTGAATGACGAGCCACTTTTACCAAATTAAAATTATCTGGATGGTTTTACTTTCACAATAAAAAACTATAGTATTTCAGCCGTAGGTGCACTTAATTCGTGAAGATGCCACAATTTATTATGTCCATCATCTTATATCAGTAGGTTTGTATCGTATACGTTGATTAATGGTCGTAGTAAAATTATGAAAGTAAAAATAGACGCCCTTACAGGTGTGTCATTGAATAACTTTGCGGTCTAATCTAATTTTCAAGAATACGAAAGTAAACATTTTTTTTTAAAACATTCACACGTCAGGCATACCGTAAAATAATAATGACCTAAAAGCTTTGGGAAAAACCTCTAAAGCAATGTCAACTGTTTAATTGTGAGTACTTACAAGTTATGCTGACGAATGATTTATCTTGGGAAATTGCAATACTCCAAAAAATGCATATTAAAAACTGTCATAATTTATTATTGATTATTTTAGGTATTTAACTTATTGGCACTTTAACTTGTTGTACTACTATTCAAAGCTTATTGATTCTAGCGGTTTCTGTGGCAACGAATTCACCACGATGATACAAATTCACCGCGCTCTACATGGCATTCAGAATTATTCATTAATAAATTTATATCACAATGAGTAAAACGTAAGAAAATGTTAGATATCTTTTTTTAATAAATTGTGAACGTTGCGAGTTTTAGTTGATGTTTGAAAAGAAATTTTATCTACAAAGTGTTGCAAAATTTAGGGTACGCTAACTGTTGAATTGTTTTCAGGGAATTAAATTCATCAAGATGGTTAGAAGCTCACTGTGATAGAAGTGCGGATTTAACAACTCTACCGCATAATCTAGTACTTGCAGATGTGTCAGGAGATGGAGATTTTCGTTTAGTTTTGGCGGACCTGAAAATTGGGGATGATTTTTCAGCCAGGTTGAAAGTGTATAAAGGAACCGTTTTGTGTTCAGATCAACCTTTACCGGATATTCCAAGTGCCCTTATTAGTTTTTATGCGGATATATTTGAACCTAGGTTGCCTGGTGAGTAAACTGAATTTATTGATTGTTGGAAAATAGAGAACATTCTAAGCTTTTTACCAAGAATTAATTCCAGTTACAGTTTTGATAATTTATTAGACGTCTCCGTTCTTATTTAGGTCTGTCTATCGTCCCTTTCGTTTCGTAAAACTATTAAGTTATTTGACCTACATCTTATTTATTATAGTTTATGAAATCACCTTTCACTAACAATTTTAATTTTGAAGATTGTCTGAAATTATACGATTTATAAATAAAAGCTGAAGCTTATACTTTTTTACATCTATGTATCAAAATATATATTTTTTCCATTGAAGATTCAGGAAGTTATATTTACCTTGTCACATTTGACCAGTTTCATTTGTTAACAGTAGGGAAACAAGTGTAAATTTACTTCTCAAGGGAAATAAATGAAATGATTAATTTAGTGATCTTCGTCTTCTTAATCGTTTCTTCATGTCTGAAGAATATTAACTGATTGTGCGCCTTCAACGTTGTCGGTCTTCTGTCTCCCTTAAGTTGGTTTGTATTGATCTTCCTAATTTGCTCTATCCACCGTGACTTCGATTCTGCCCTGAACTACCAGTCTTTCTAAATTGTGGTGTTTTCGTAGGGTGATGTGTCCAAAGTATCCAAGAATGCGTCGACGACATGTTGTAGATAACCGATCTTGGATTCTTAGTTCGTTCAGTATTGATACATTGGTTCTGTGGGCAGTCCAAGGTATGCGGAGCATCCTTCTTCAGCATCTATTCTGTGCCTGTCAACCAACTTTATTGTCCATGATTCGAATCCTTATGAAAATATAAAGAACACTAAAGTGTTGACAAGGGCTTTTTTGGTGTTCTTTGTTATATGTCTATCTGCCCATATTTTTGTTAAGTTTGACATAGCTGTCCTTGCTAATGCTATCCGTGCTATCCTCTCCTTATTTCTGCTTCGCATCCCCGCTTGTTAGGGATGCTAAGTAAATGAAGTCGTCTGCGGTTTCGAGTCTGTTTTGCAGATTTCTCAGTTGTATGGCGTTGTTCCTACTATTGGGGGGATTTGACTAGACTAGGCGATACCAAGCAATTAAGCATATCCGCCTCCCTGACGTCTTAAGGACGTCAGGGTTGTTCCTGTTGATAACCACCAGCTTTGTTTTATCTAGGTTGATTTCAAGACCTAAAGCTCAGCTTTCGTTGACAACCATTTCCAAAATTTCCGCCATTTCATCTTCATCTTTTTCTACTAAGATAGTGTCATCGGCATATCTGAGATTATATATCTTTTTGCCTCCGTCAAAGCTCTCCAAGGTTAGTCTCATTATGTATTCACCGGACCACTGCTTCTTTGTTCTTATACAAGTTACTAATGGGAGATACGAGATGATACGGAACTCCCATTTCTTTTCTTCTTCTTCTTGATAAACCGTAATTCTTCCACTGCTGGAAGTAGGTCTCTTCAAGTTCTTTCCAGTTGTCTCTATCCTACGCAATATGGAGCCAGTTTCTTCCTGCTGTGGCCTTGATCTCATCGGTCCATCGTTTCATCGGTCTGCCGACACTTCGTCTGTTGTCTCAGGGTCTCCATTTCAGTAATTTGATTGTCCATCTGTTATCATCCGCCCTAGCCACATATCCGGCCCATTGCCATTTCAACATTGCCAATCTCGCCATTATATCTGTTATTTTAGGTTTTCTCCTGATTTCTTCATTTCTGATGTGCTCTCGTAGACTGACACCCAGCATTTGTCTTTCCATGACCCTTTGTGTACGTTGAAGATGTTGTAGACTACTTTTTATGAGGCTCATCTAGTCCGTACGTATTTACAGGGAGTATGCAGCTATCATATGCTTTTCTTTTTAGGTTTATGGGGACATCTCTGTTTTTCAATAAGAATCCCAGTTTTCTAAAAGCAGCCCAGTTCTGGCTAATTCGTCTAGGTATTTCTACTGTTTGTTTTTCTTTGTCTATTCTGATTCTGTGCCCTAGGTATATATGCTCATTTACTTTTTCAATTTCCTCTCCTCTGACCGATAGTTTTATGTTCTGTGTACTGATGATTTTAGTTTTTGCGATATTTATTTAAAGTCCCATTTTATATGAAGCTTGATTTAGTTGTTCGATCATGATTTTCAATTCGTCAGAGTCTTGATGTAGATATGTGCCGCCGACTTTAATTCCCTTTCTCTCCCAGTTTAAGCCTTGTAATATATCCCTGGATTGCGAGGGTAAATAGTTTGGGTGAGATGACGTCACCCTGTCTCACTCCTTTTTTTATTTCTATGTTGTCTGTTTTCATATCTTCGTCTATTTTAATCGACATTTTTGCTGTTTCATATATGGATTTGAGAAGTCTAGTAGGTATACCTTGAATCTATTCTGGCATTATTTAAGGATTTCATAATTGCCCAATGTTTTAAGGAGTCGAATGCTTTCCTACAGTCGATGAAAGCCAGGTGAATATTATAGCTTCTTTTACTTCAGACAAGAGGATATCGGGCTCAGGTTCATATTGCAAGCTGTCTTTCTGTTGTATTCGCTGTATAATTCTTCACAATATTGTCTCAATCGGTCGAGCACTTTTCGGTCTTCCCACATGACATTTCCGTCTTTGTCTTTAATTATGAGCACCTTTGGGTTACTTCTCTAACTTTTTTGCATAAGTCTCTGATGCTGTGAGTATTTTGGTGTTCTTCTATTTCCTTGCATATCTCCTTAATGTAATTGTTTTTGTTTTGTCTGCATTGTCTTTGTATCTTTTTGCTTAACCTTTTGTGTTAGTCTTCCCTTTCCGTTCGTTGATTATGTCGAGGGTCATTTGTGTTATCCAGTGCCTGTTTCGTCGATTTTTGGATTCATGTGCGTGTTGGAGCCATTCTTGATTTGCTCATAAGATGCGTATTATCAGTGGTCAGTTTACTCCGCATTTCTTCTTTGAAACGTTCCTTGTTGGTTTCTGTAATGTTGACCACTTTACGTTGGCAATCCATTGGAACTGCATGATTAGCTCCACATTCGGCCCCAGGGTGTGTCTTACATTTTGGGATAGAAGACTTCCATCGTGATCTGACCATGACGTAATCGATTTGATTCCTGTATTTATCTCCTGGTGACTTCCATATGTATAGACGTCTATTATGGTGTTGAAATAGCGTGTTGGCAATGGTAAGATTGTAATCTTTACATAACTGAAGCATTCGCTCTTCTCGTTTATTTATAAACCAATCGGGCCAATTATCTGTCTAAGTTCTTCATCTACCGTTGCAGTTCATCCGATTTTTGCAGGATTTCATTGCTTGGGAGTTCATTTATGATGTTGTTTAACTGTTGGAAGCTTTCTATCCAATATTGTTTTGGTCGCTTCTTTAGTTGGAGCATAAACCTGTATGATGTTAATATTGAATGCATGTGATTTGACCTTTATAGTTATGATTCGGTCATTAACTGGATTATATTCTAGAATTGCTTTGGCTGTTGATTTGGGCCTCCGTTACGGCTGTTGTTGCCTTAGAAATATACACAATTTCCTGACTCTATGTTAAAGTGTCCGGCTCCTTTACAATCTGTTTCTTATAGGCCCAGCACATCTAGTCTCTTTGGACGAGCTTCTTGTTCAGTTTAGTGATAATTCGTGTAAAAAATTATTACAGTCTTTAAGGTGGTTTACTTAGGTAGTAGAAAAATATAAGCTCGACGTAGTCACTTATTTCCCTTGTTATGCAAATAACCTCTGAACTTCCTATTTTACTATTCTTAACTTATTTTACAAAATTGCACATGATTTAAGCTATGTTATTATTTATTTATTTATTTACAAACAAAACGGGAATTTTCCTAATTAGTACATTGTTTGGTATTCTCACATGTTGTACCTACATGTAATCTTCTAAGATAAAGTAACACTATGACAAACATAAACAAGAATTCAAATTAATTAACTATGCCAAATTTACGGTATGATACTAGACAACAGACAGGGAACTATTGAGTTAATGTTAGTTGCGCTGTACCACTAATTAATTCCCTTTGAACATTAGCAACAGCTTTGTATTAGTCTTTGATATGATGATATGAACCGGTTTGTACTAATCAACATTCTTAACTTCGTCTAATTGCCTATATAGAAATATTTGCAGTTGAAAACTGAGAAGCTTTAATTCTCTAATTATTAATTGATAAAGTGATTACACTGATTACCGTTAATTCTGTCAGGTATTTGAGAAATTACTTCTTAGTTTGTTAGTTATACTTCTTTAGCGACGCCAGTGTTTGCAAGGTTATCGAACACATTTCCTCGGTTTACTGTGGGAATTTAAATTATACGACGTACAACATTTTGTTGCACCATTGAATAAGAATATTAATAATGTATATTCTTATTCAATTGTTGTAGCCAACATTCTGTTTAATTAATAAAAACAATTATATTTAGCATATGCTGCATATGTAATTGTAGTCTTCAAATTGAAAAAAATTGTTTTTTTTATTCATTATCAATTTTACTGTAAAATAATACATTAATACTAACAATTATTACAATTATACACACTGTTAGCTAAAACATACTAAACTATTTCTTTTTATTTACTCTAAAATCGAGTTTTAATTTCACGTAATATTTTTATTTCTTTGTTGATAATTGATCTTGTTTTTTATTTTTTAATTAATTAATTTTCAGCGGTAGGAGTAGCATGTGGTTCGGACTTTTTAATCTACAAAAATAATAAACCTTACTATAAATTTTCTGTCCCATCACTGCCCATAACAGCCTTAGAACAAGATATTTGGCAAAGATTAGCTACTGAACCAGACGCCAGCTATGAGAAAGTAATAGAAGACCTTAAGAGTATTTCATTTAGTTCTTTATCTTCAAGGTAAGTTAAAAGAAATATTCGGCATTGATTCACAATATTCATAATCTGTGTATAATATATAAAGGAGTTCACTACTCTAATGTTTAAAACTTTTAAGTTTTCATGGGGCATCGAATATGGTTCTGAGCGTTTTGGATTGGAACCTTTGTAAAATATCAATATTAGCTATAATTCGATTCCGTCTCTCCAGAGTCTCCAGATGGGTTGAATGCTAACTTTATACAGATGTGAATTACTTCCACTTCCTCTCTTTGCTTTTGGATGTGTTTTTAGATTTCCCTTTCCGAAACCCATATTCTTGGTGGTTCTTCTCCGACTCCTCCCTTATTCTTTTTACTATTAGATGCTCTAACAGCTTTCCTAGGATATCAAGCAAACAAATAGATCTGAATGATGATGGTTCGTTGCATATCTTATTGGGTTTCTTTAAAAGAACAAGAACTAACTTTGCCTTTTTCCATTGTTTCGGGAAGACACCTTACCCCAGGGTACCATTAAAGACCTCTAACAGATATTCTGGAGCTATTTCTACCATTATCTTTACCGCTTCAGGTGGAATCGTATCCGGGCCCGGCGCTTTTTCCACCTCCAACCTGGCTGCCTCTAGTAGTTCTTCCATAGTAAAAGGATCTACTGGGCCGTCAGCATATGAGCTCCATTTCATTTTGTTGTGACTTCTTACTTAGGGTTTTAACTTGGCGAAGTTAGGTAGTTTCTTCATGACTACCTTATACCCCTGTCCCCATATGCCGTCTTCGACCTCCTCACATATTTTGGTTCAATGTAGGTCTTTAGCCTTATACATAGCGGCTCTCAATTTTTTCTTAACCTCTTTATATTCTTCCGTTGCTATTATTGTCTTTCTCTTTCTTTCCATTTACATTTTCCTTAGTTTCTCGAAACATTTCCCGCTTAGCTGGGCAGGACACATTGCACGTAATAAAGGGGATAAATGGACCAACAAAATGATTCAGTGGCGTTCAAAAACATCTAAAAGAAGTGTGGGCAGGCCCCAAAAACTACGGGTAGACGACATAAAGAAGGTCGCAGGAAAGAAATGGCATCAAATCGCTAAGGACAGGATAACTTGGAAATGTTTACGGGAGACCTTTAAGCCTACATCCAGCAGTGGATGACGAACGGCTGAGAAGAAGAAGAAGAAGACGTCTCAACTGTTATACACTGGTTGTCTCTGATAATTGCTTCTAGCACCTCAGCAAATTTATCCTTATTAAATTCCCTAGTTACCCATTCTCCACTTGTACTCTCTTTCTGTTGTGGCCTTTTTTTAACCATTTCAATTTCAATATCACTTAGTGATTCTTGGTGTAATACCTTCCAGCATGCTACATGTTTAGATATCTTTTCTGTTGTGAGCGTCACCTCTCACAAACGTAGGACTGTCACCCTAATTTTGGACCACCATATTGTTAGCCGCTATCTATTGTGTCGGAATATTCCTCCTTTTGTCTTTCTTATTAGATCTCTATTCAGGTGATTTGGCATTGAGATCCCTGGCCATTGTCCATCCCAACATTTGGGGATACGTAATAGCTGTAAATTTTTAAATCTGTCAGTTCCATCCAGGCATATCCTTTGCCCCTTCCATATACGTTAATAGCAATGTTATTGTTCGTTACTCTAATTGCCACATCATTATCTACATCTGCCATCCATACACTTTTATTAATAGTCCTTTAGACCGAATTTGTGACTGTCGAAAAGGGATTTCTGTCAGTTTTCGGAGTTTATTTATTTCTGCGTTCGTAACTCGTGGCATTGCCATTTTATCCCTCATGTTGTCCATGTCATAATAGGTTAAGTTAGTTAAGTTGGTACTACGACAGTACTACTACTTCACACCAGAGTGGTGACGTTGTTAACATTGTACTCGTGTCTTAGTTATCTTAAATACATAATATATAAATATACTGGTGTTTTCTTAAGTGATCTTTAATATGGATTAACACATATTATTATAGTCCATATTATCCCGTAGTGTTCGAAACCTCGCCACCATTTCTATTTCGTTTTCTTTATTATTTGTAGCAATTCCGGATATCTCTCAGCGAATTGTTTATGTAATTCCTTTCCCCATGCTTCTCTCATTAGTTAACAGACACACTGCCAAGTCGTACTCTCTTTTCATCGAAAAGGGATTACCTTCTACTATTTCAGTGTTAGACTGTACTTCCTCTGGCCAGTGTATTGAGTGTATTCATTTTAATTCCTTAATTTCGTCTTCACTTTCGACCTGTTGTATCTGACAACAGAACCGGACAATGGCTTCTTTTTTTTATCTCCTCGTCTAGGTCTGTCTGAGTTGGTATTGTTCTCTTGTTGCTGATGTTTTCAGTTTGAGTTTCGGCTGAAGCCGATTCTACAACTTTTCCTATTCGTCCTCCCATAGCTTCATTTTCATTCCTTTCTACTTCTTCCTTAATTTTCTTATGCTTTCCCTTTCTTTTCCCGTCCACTGTGATTTCTTTGGGGGAGCTGTCTATTTGTAGTGGTATCATCTGCTCTACCTGGTTGTCAGTTATTATTATGCCTATAACTTGATCTTGTGGCGTTATTTCTTGTGTATTGGTGCTTGAACTATTTGGTGGAGTTCTCGCTAGTGCACATGTTCTACTAAAATGATTTATATGACCCATCTGCCTGATTCCATGTATAAGTTGTTTTTCTTTTAATTCTTAGTTACTTTACGTAGAAAATTATACTATTTTGGAAGACTACTTATACGCTTTTCAAATTGTTCGTTTCGAATTTCTTTCATGTGTTATTTTAGTTTGTTAGAAAGGAAAGATTATACCTTGTTACCTTGTTTGCTTAAAGGATCTGATTTGTGAAAATTTATGTATTAGCATGTGAGACACATACCAGGGCACATTTATTATCATTTGGAGGACCTTGCTTTAGAACTTTTAGTTATATTACAGCCACAACTGTGCTCATAAGTTCAAATTTACTTTAATATACAGGGTGGTGACTCGAACACCCGAACATAGGGATTTAACATGTAAAATCATATTTTCATAATTTCCTGCTCCCCTAATTATTTTAGGTAAAAAAGCTTCAAATAAAAGTTTTAGAGCATAAAATTCTGCATCTGAATCAATAAACAAAATTAATTTTTCGTGCCTTGTAACCTCAGAAATTAGGTATGAAAATGACGTAAATCACCCCAAAAATAGCGATATCCATGGAATTCAAACAAAAATTAACAAATGTTAACGGTTTATCTGTCAAGTTACGCTGCGTTAGTTTATTTTTATTATTACTTGTAATTACTGTTAAAGTGAAAATATGGCCAAAAATTGTACAATAAGTGAAAAAAATCAATTTTTAAAGTTATTTTACAATGGTAATAGTATAAGACAAGTGCGAGATCTAATGCGAATTTATATCGTCATATACCAATTCCGTCGACATCAACAATCCATACCATCATCAATAATCAAACAAAATATGGGTCAGTGTTCGTCCCTTGCAAGAGTTGTACTAAAAAACAAATCAATATCCCACCAGAAGAAGATATTGAAGCTGAAGATCATAACGCTAACGAAATCAATGTATTAGCTGCAGTATAAAATAATCCAAATGTGAGCCTTAGAGAAATTGGATCTGGATTAGGTTTGCACCACATCACGGTCCTAAAAATATTAAAAAAACACAAATTTAAATCTTTTAAATTTTCCGTCCACCATGAAATTTGACAGATAAACCGTTAGCATTTGTTAATTTTTGTTTGAATTCCATGGCTATCGCTATTTTTCGGGTGATTTGCGTCATTTTCATACCTAATTTCTAAGGTTACAAGGCACGCAAAATTAATTTTGTTTATTGATTCAGATGCAGGATTTTATGCTCTACAACTTTTATTTGAAGCTTTTTTACCTAAAATAATTAGGGGAGCAGGAAATTACGAAAATATGATTTTACATGTTAAATCCCTATGTTCGGGTGTTCGAGTCACCACCCTGTATGTAGCTTTAGTACAGCACCGATTTACTTTCTAAGTCATATACATATGAGTATCTTCTAAACATCCAGTATATCGTTCTAAATATGGATCAGAATTTTTTCCATTTGCTACTACATACCATCTATTTTTCTATCCAGAGAAAAATCAAAATATTTAACTTTATCGGTTTGATGTAATGTAGGTCAGTCAGTGTTACCGGGGAACGTTTAGAAATGGTTGTAATTTGTAGCAGTATTGCAAATTTGGTGGTGCTATTTATCTCAGACACTAGCAAATTCGCTATGAACTTAGATGAAGTAAAATTAATTAAGTAAAATATTTGAAAACATAACAAATAATTAATACAGAATCCAAATATTTTTCTAAATTTCCTGTTTTAGATCTCAGACCTTAATTAATTTACCGGAACCAGAGGTAAAGGAATTTATTGAAAAATACTGTAGAATAGAACCAGTTAAAAGTTCACCGATTACGTGTATGACTTCAATAAATCGGAATTCTGAAGAATCGCAAGCAGTTGCCTGCCCAATTTTAGCAACAGAATTTGGACAAATCTATATTTTGGATCCACAAGCTTATACTATAATTCATGAGGTAACTTATAAAAATTAGTTAATTCTGATTGCCTTTAATATATGTAATATTACTTTACAGGCTCGAGTTAGCAACACGAAGGCCACCCCAAGTGTAATTAAAGCAGCGGGATCTTTTGATGTAGATTTTCGAATTTTAGTAGCATGCAGGGAGCGATATGTAACACTTTTACGGAGAGGATGGTTAGAAGGCAAAAATATTCTACAAACATCTTCGACTATCGTCGATATGATTTTAACGCCTGGAGATAATTTTATATGTTTGGCTACCTCTGATAAAATGGTTAACTGTTATACTAAGAGGGTATTTTGTATTTAAAAAAAGCAATTTTAAGACTTAACAATTAACATTTGCAGGGTAACAAGTTGTGGTCGGTGAAAATGGCTCAACCCATAACGTGCCTTTGTTTAATTCCGCTAAAACATTTAAGTATCTCCTTGATAGCAGTGGGTTTACAAGGCGGTACTATACAGTTGTACCAGAGTAGACATCCTGTTGATTATATATCAGCACCGGATACTCCTTCTGCTATTGCATTTGGGCAGCTAGGACAGGAAGAGCACGTCATGGTGATTATTACCTTAGGTAACATAAACTATGTTTATTTTATAGTTATCAAAGTCGTATCAGGTTCTAGCTTTTATATTTACTAGATTAAGTTGTAAATGGTACTAGTAGTAGAAGTAATTTAAGAGACGAAAGAAGACTAGATCAATATGGGCCGGCAAATCTTTTCCAAGAGAAAACGTTTTTTATTAAAAATTATTTCATTGTTTGGTTTGACAATATGCTCAAGAACCGATGGTGATGTAAAAGTATCTGAAACCTCCTGCTTGATAGATTTATTTAAAGGACTTTTTGAGAGAAAATACTGACATCTTTGGCAATTTATTATATGTTTCCCGTTGATTTGTAAATCAAGACTTGTAGACTTGTTTTGTAACCGTACCATCCTCTTCTTCTTGTCCAGACATTTAGACATAGGCCTCTCCAAGTTGATGCCAACGATCCGTGTCTTGTGCGGTTCGTTTCCAGTGTAGTTTACTTATCATTTTCAAATCATCTCCTCAGAGCATTTGTCCTAACCATGGCCTCCAGTTTTGGATAACAGTGTTTCGTCTTTCGTCCTTCTGTCTTGGGTTAGGTTCTGCAAAACTCCATTTCAATTTTGTGATGTGCTCTGCAACGTCTTGTGCTTTTGTTCTGCTTCTGATCTATGAATCCAGAATCCGTCAGGCTGACCGGATAACCGGTATGGCATTTCGGACGACTTGTTCTACTCAGCTGGGTTAATATTCCTGTATGTTTTACTGTTGAAATTTTTAGGGAAGTGGTGGTGAATAAGTGCGTCTTGGTTTGGGAAATGGGAAAAGCGTTAGGGCAACGGACTTGATTTCCCTCAGTTATAGGAGGCGAAAGTAAATCGAGAGCCCACATGGGCAGGGTTGCTGGTCCCTGAAGTAGGTTTATCATCTATCAGGACCATGGAGGAGTAGCTAGTAGCTACTCGCTACCGTAAACCACTCCATAGGCTCCTTAAATATAAAACGATCAAGTATCCCTGTAGTATGTACCTTTAAAAAGAAGTATTTTTATCTAATCTGGATTTACCACGTATTTAAATGTTAGAGTTCAAGCTGTTCAATCAATCCACCTTTGATGTGCGATTTTTCTTATAGTTATGTCCCAACATCCGAACAGACTCTATACGTAATATGTACAGTCACATGCAAAAGTAATGCACGCCTAAGTATCAAGCAGGCAACACACTATGCGTTGCTTCGGTACCAAGATCTTTAAAGCCATTAACCATAAGACCTTGCAGGTAGGATTAACCAGTTAGAAAAAGAAAGTTACTCATCGGCTGCTGCAAGGCTGTTTACTATACATGCTGGATGCTTAGGCGTGTTATTACTTTTGCACGTGACTGTACCTACATATTGGCAACACCTTGCCTACTAGATATTTCTCTTTTATTTTTTTTAAATTCTGGCAGGTGGAACGATGAATTTTAAAATTTTGAAACGTACAGCGGATTTCAATTTAAACCGTGACAGTGGAATATCACCAGCAACACAAGGTAAACCCTTACCTTTGCCTAAAAGAAGTAAATTATTTTTGGAACAAAGTCTAAGGGAACGACAGCATGCCGTAGGTAAGTTTATTGGTAGTATTAAGGCAGTGGGCGAATTTTAGGATATGAAACAATACTAAAAAAGTTACAAGAATCGAATAACATAATATAATCACAATCTGTTGTTGTTTCGATGAGCGGGAAATTGACCAAAAAGAAGAAAGAGTTAAATTATTAAAGAATAAATGTAATATAAATTACTGTTCAGCTAATTAGTTTTTAGAAAAACCTAAGATCCGCCCCTTTAGCAGAATGTTTAAAAATTATAGATAGTTTAATAGGGTAACATTAACAGATATGCATCAAAGTTTCCAACAAGATTTGGTGAGATTACGTCTGACGGCAGCTAAAACTATGTTGCAAGTAAATTCAGATCAGACTGGAACTGGAAATGAAAAAGAACAACTAAAGTTATCAGCTCAAGTAAGAAAAAAATATTTATATTTAAGTAATTGTTGTTGCGTTTAATACACAAAGTGCTTTTGTCTTTGTGAAGATAGAGAAACGGTTAAATAGGTAAAATAGCGCAGTTTTTTATGAGAAATTCAATGGCGATAACTGTTATCATTTTCTGGCTCTGGAAGCATTCAAATTGCATTGAAGATGATTGTAATTATTCTAATTCCCTCGTCTGGAAGTTCTTGTAGAATTTTTCCAGAAATTAAATCGAAACTTGAAGATTTATTTATGTTTAATTCAGTTCGGATGAACTTTGACATCTCTTGCTTCCGGAAGTGCTTAACTGGTAAATCCACTTGAAATTGTGTCTTAACAAATTCACGAATATGAGCTACCTCTGCAGGAACTTTGGTCGATTAATCTTTTTTGTTGCCTTCCACAAGGCATTATCAGTAAGGTTCAGTAGCCTACAGGTTATTTAGGCATTTTAATTCTTGGCTATGTCTACCCAATCCATTGGCGTTCCGTACTGCTATTTTAAGGAAACGATTCATTATGGCATCTTATTGATCGTAGCTGTGAGGAGGTTGACAGCCTCCATCTTCTCCAGTGATTACTGGTGGTTGTTGTGAAAAGAACAAGGTAAGTTATGGTGGTTGTTAAATGGGATGGATTGAGTTTTTATTGATTTTATTTGTTATGCCTGTTATGCCGACTAAAAAGTGATCCGTGTCACCGTCTGGATCTCTGCAACTCCGGACATTCATTATACATCTTTCTTCACCCTTTTGGGTGAGGACATAGTCTATCTGGTTTACGTAGAATCCATCTGGGAATCTCCACGTTCGTTTGTGTAGATACTTTTTCTGGAAATAGGTGCTCTTTGCGAAAGAGAAGAATTTACCATATTCTCTAAGTCTGTTAATAATTGCCCATTGCCATTTATATTTTTATGTTTACTGTGTTTACCTATGGTTGGTCTGAAAAATTCATCTTGCCCATCCTTCGCATTTGCATCTTCAATTACTATTTACGATTTTTTTTTCTCTAAAGTTAATCACATTGCATTTCTAAAGCGAAGAACTTGTGGACACTTGTTGATCGAAACTTCTTGTATTAAAATAAACTAAGAGGATGCCAGCAAACTTTTTCCACGTACTTAGGAAGCACCCTGTATAATACTTATACTATTTTTAGGTACTGGGTTTGGGTCCAATATTTACACTGATTTTGACCTTAGAAAACATGAACTCTGATAAACCATTTACAGAGTTATCAGCTGTTTTTCATTGTAAACCAACCATCTATAAACTATCTTCATATGTTTCGTCGGTAGGTACCATTCAATATACATAGTATCTATAATAACAGTTTTGTGTATCTTAAATAAAACATTTATTCTTACAGATTCCTCTGATACCACCTAGCCTTTCTTATAAAATAGAGACAAAAGTGAAGGAATTTTTACCAACCGGAGATTTAAATGAAGAAGTAGTCAACCTTTCGACGACACAAATTATTCGGGTTTTTATAACACGGCATGGGCAAGTTCAACCTGTTTTAGCTGCCACTATCAATATGCCACCTACAGACCCACTGGCTTATACCGTTTGATTTATATTTCTATATTCTAATAAAACTATTTTAATAAATAATGGCATTTAAAAAGTGTTTTCCGACAAACCTTTAAAAATGTTACTTTGATCTTCCTAATTAGCAAAGGTGATAGGACCGAAGTTTTGGAAAGGTGCGAAGTAGCACCACGCAGGCCTTTGGCCCATTGTGCATTCGCCGCAAATTAAGGAATGCCTTCATGCAGACCAAAGATCGGAATTTTGTCCGTGTATCGTCAAAAAAAAATTGGGGTTGTCATTTAAAAAAACCAATGATGACGTCATTGTGCAAAAATAAATGACGTCATAAGTAAAATTTTTATGTCATAAGGTGGCTAATTAAAAAATAAAATTGACCTGTCCGAGCGTTTTGCTTGAAAACATTAAATAACGCAATTACATATGAATTTTGTTCCTTACTTTATCACCACACTGTACATATATTAGTCGTGTTAAGAATGAGATAATTAGATTCTCGTCTTAAAATAATAATTTTTGCCTATATAAGTTGACTTTTGAATTTAATTTACCCTTAATAATAGTTATTTATTATACATGCGGATTAAATTAATGTTTAATGAGCGGTGCGTTTAACCGCGCGAGCGGCGGTAGCCGCAAGCGCGTTAATACTGCGAGTTAATACATTAATTTAATCCGCAAGTGTAATACAACTGTTTATTCAATTTTGACATTTTTAAAGCGCTAGCGGAATAAAAATTTTAAATCGCTAGCGGAATAAAATTTTAAACGATTGTTTATAAAACATCAACTTTTATGGGCAGGCCAGAAACAAATAAACGTCAGTTTATACGGCAAAATTGAATAAATTATAATTAATAGTAATATCATATCATTATATGTGATCCACATTGATTGAACAAAAATCAAAAATCAAATTCAAAGTTTTTATTGCACAAATATTAACATATTTAATTACAATACCGTATTAGGGGCTTTTGCCCCTCTTCGGTTAGTGATGTTCCAGTAATGAAAGAAAACAAAAATAAAACATGTATGGATAAAATTATAAGTATATACAATGTGTGATAAATCTGTATATTGAGTAAGTGTGTGTATATTATGTGTGTGTAGAGTGGTCTCGTGTATAGTGCGATAGCATATGTTGTGTGGTGGCAAGTGGCTGCATGGTATGTCTCAAGCGCCTAGCCAGCAGAAGGCATGCAACTTTGTTTGCGTAATAACATTAGAACAAAATAATAAGTCAATAATTCAAGTACCAGCATAAGCAAGTCGACATGGAAACAAACAGACAATCAAGACAAGACAAGACACAAAAAAAAGAAAAACAAAAGCAAAAACAAAAAGAAAGACAAAAACAAAAGCAGGCAAGCATAAGCATCAGGCAATATAATATAAGTCCAGGGCCACACAGGCAACACTATGGGCGCGTTCAGCCGGGACTAGCGCTAGCCTAGCGGAGATTTGTTTACACTAGCGGCGTTCGGTCATTGGGCCGTTCAGCCGGTTGCGACCAATAGCTTTTAGCGCTACGTAGCGGTAGTCCCGGCTGAACGCGCCCAATAATAAGTAGACCATAACTGCCTAAACACAAAAGTTACCCTAAAAGCACAGATTACACAGACACAAAAGCACAAGTCACAGAACTTAGGGCCGCGAAGCAGGCGGCCGGTGCAGGTGTCCGTGGTAGACCCTGATAGGGTCCGGAAGAGCAGGTGTTCTGTTGTTGTTGGCAGGGGACTCAACGTCTCCGTTGGCCTAGTGGGGTGCTCCTCAAGGACTGCCGCGTAGCGCTCCGGGAGGTCCTCGATCGTTTGCAGGAGCATCGCCGGCGGGTGTGGTTTTTTAACCTTGGGCTTCCGGGCGGTGGAGAGGAGTGTTATACGAGAGGGTGATTGGGGATCGTTAATAGCTTCACTGGCAAATTTGGAGCTGAGAGATTCGAGTCGAATGTTTATGGGTGGGATGGGGATGTTGAGGTATATTTCCTCATTAGGGAAGTCACGAGGGAGACCGTGGATTTTCCGCAAGGTGGCACGTTCGAAAGAGAGAAAGTTTAAAGATAGATGATGGCTGGATATCTGGTGGATTAGGAAGTGATAGTCGAGGATGGGATGGACGATGGTTTTATAAGTGTGGAGGAGGGTTTCGTGGCTGCATCCGTGCAAGCAGCCGCGCAAGCATGATAGGAGGCCGACTCTGCGGAGGGCGGTAGCTATGCATGAGCGTGTTTCGAGTGACCAGTTGAGGGAGGGGGTGAAGGGGGGTGATTCCAAGGTACTTGGCCGAGGGGAGGAGAGGTATTTGCTCATTCCAGAGTGAGACATTAATTTCGAAAGTCTCAATGTGATCTTGACTAATTTTAAAAGATAACAAATACTCTAAACCTAATGGTATCAACATTTCAAAAAGACCAAATATATTTCTAAGACAAACAATAAACCCTAGAAAACCAGTTGTCCATTGGAATTTATAATAGTAATACCATCTTCAGTTTTGAGGTTTACTATGTACTTCTCAGTTTCTTCCGCAGATTGTATTAAAAACTGGAAATTTTATTTAATAATCGGTTTTTTGTATGTTTTTTTTTGGAAATTTATTTTTGCAATTTTACATATCAAATGCATTGTTACATTATCAAAATTAGCACCTAAGCTATTACACATGCTAATGTTAACTATAGCACCATCAAATGTAATTGAATACACTTTTGCACCAGTGCAGTGCATTAATTCTAATATTCTAATGCAATTTTTAATAAATTAGCTTGTTCTCTGGCTGTTACACTATTAATTAAAAAATACCCAATGGCACTTTTCAATGGCCATTAAGAGACACGGCCATGAACACTAACGCATTTTTTGCTTTAAGCAGATTATCACAATCTTGAACAATATTTGTTCCTAAATCAACATACCATAAAAACGGTTATTTTTATAAAGAATCTGTTGCCGAATAGCGATTTCATCTAAAACTATATTACAAATTGTAGGTTTTGAATTAATTTTGACGCTTGAAGATATAGCATCAAATGCTTCTTTAGTAAAACCTGGACTACCATCTACAACAGTATACCACTTTCTTAAAGTGGTTGGATGAGCACAGTAAAATTGTAATGTTAAAGCGAACATTCTTAATTTTGGGGAATATTTTCTTTTCTTACATATCAAACGTTCATCAATTAATGTTTTCATCTTATCTGGTATGAAAACCTGAAAAATACACATATATGTTAATACTGATGGCTCACTATTACAAGACAGTGTACCAAATGGTCTATTTTGGAAGAAATCATTATGTTACATTGGTTACACACCATCTTGTCACAGATAATATAAATTTCAAAAAGAATCCCTCAACGGCGGGGCAGTACCAATAATGTATCCTCTGCATCTTCGGTAATTAAATTTTTTTTTCTCAAGTGACCAACACAATCCTTTAAAGATTTCACTTTTTTGGTGAGCCTTCGGTTCTTCTGTTGTAAGGTGCGGATTTTTAGTTTGAGCTTAGATAAATTTTTTTTTGACAGCATTAAATTTCTTTTCGCCTTTCTAGGGGTCACGACATCATGCGAAGTAATATCCCCAATATATCGAGGTGTTTCAAACCTTGACTTTTTTGTAGGAGTACTGAATGTTATAACGTCATGCTCCATTTCAGCAGGTTGTCTTTTGTTTGCTGGAGGACTTCTTTAAAGATAATTGCATTAATTTTCCCACAAAAAATTCTATATAAACTTTTTTTAACAAGTTAATTTAGATACGTACCGGTCATTTGATGTATCTGAAATCGTTACAGGAACTATCAGTGCGTTTTCATTACACCGATTTTCTGTATTGCTGTCTGAAACAGTGGTCGATATGGTCGGATTTTTAATTATGTTTTCTACTACTTCCTCACGTGAATTAAAAGAGCTGTCTACATGTATGTCAATAGGACATTGATCTTTTCTGTAAAACATAACTGTGTCAGAACATATAATTTTTTACGATAAAATATACCATAAAGTTTTGCATACCTACCTTGATCGTCGTTTTGTCAGAATCACAGTAGGAATTTGATTCTTTTTTAATTTTAATAAACCACCACCTGCTCTGTTATCAATTAAATCCTCGTCAGTAAAATGCATTGAACATAATTTGTAACTAGGTAATACGTGTTCTATTTCCATACCACAGTATTTTGCCCATAAAGACAATAAATCTGGATTGTTTGGAAATCTAGAAACAGGTAAATATTAACAAAGTAGGTTCTGATAACAAAGTTGCCAGTTTTACTTACCTGAAATATGTCACCTTTACTTTGTTGTAACCGCAAAGTACACACCGCTGTCTCATTTTACTTTCTTTCAGTCACCAACAAACACGAAACTTTCAGAAAAACTTTAAAACGTCAAACACTATAAGCATAACAATATAACAAACCGCCATTAATGTTGAAATGGTAGGCAGCTATTCAACATCAATAAATGATTTGCGTTTCACTCAACGACAATGAGAGTAAAAGAAATAGAGCATACAAGTTTACGCTAAATTGTACCGCACCATAGCATTCCCATATAATTTTACTTGCGCATGACTGTTTCACAACGCGGAGGTTGATAAGGACGACGATATAATATTATTTCTCTTATACATTCTTGCCATCAGTTTCAGAATGAAAGGCTCTGTCCAAAATCCCAACCACCTTCGGTCCCAATTAGTTCGGATTATCGACGCTCTACTGTAGTTAGACAAAACACTGCAACACTCCGTTTAAAACGCAGCTTATCAACAAATTATTTTTGACTTCGGGCTCCATCGTAACGTAGCGATGTCTATCGAACAACCAGATTTTTGAGCGCAGCACGAGCACAACAAAATAAGACAGCTGTTTCGTGAACGTTTCATAGCGGCCTTATCAGTGGCGTGTCGTGGGGTTTGAGTTTGGAGGGGCGCACCAGAAGTCAAACACCAAATAACCTACCAAAAGTTACGGGAAAATTTGTCTCTTTATTTTCCGAACCAATTTACATACATAAATACAAATCTGAAAATTGGCACATTTAAGTAAATATTATAACCGCAATAATAACAACATATTTTAAAATTGTGATTAGCCGCCGCGCCATTTCAAAACATAGTGTGATAAACGTCCTTTTCGAGGTCCTTTTGCTTTAATTATTTTTAATGTTAATCCAAAGCGATTTGGCTATTCCCCATTTTCAAGAATTAACATTTAAAATAATTTAAAAATTTTGAAGCAAAAATACTTGTGTAACAGCTTAACCGATAACCATACAGAAGTTCAAAATTTTAAGCATTCAAAAAATTTGTAGAACTGCATTGTAAGCTCAATATTGTAAGTGCATATCGAGCGAAATTTTTGAAGTGCGTATATATTCAAAAAACTATACATATTAAAACATATTAACAACTGTGCAATAACGACAATAAACAATAATGTAAATCAAGATAAATAAAAATCCAAAAAAAGGTACGTTTTTAACAGAAGTTCACCTACCTTAAAATTCAACCTTTAAAAGGAAAGAGCTGGAACAGTTTGTAACAGCTTTATATCTGGCAACGGCCTCCCCAGTTCTTTAATTTTAAGTTTATCGGCTAATGGCAGCCTATCAAAATTTATTTGAACGATATAATTTACACTATTTACAGTATCACACGATCACACCCTATAGAAAATCACACAACAGCAACCAGCAACACAAAGTCGATAACACCGATAAAACAGTAAAACACGCGGAAAGCACTCTATTATAATTATAACATAACCCGACATAACGCAACGTTCTGTGGGAACTAAAAGTTTTCAGGCTTGGGCGCATTGAAATCGCGGCCTGCAGTAACTTATACAATCGGCTATTATCGGCTAGTCTCCGGATTCGTTCGGCGGCAATGTATAATGTTTGTTAAAGGCCGCAGATTTTGAGCGACCTACGTCGAGGACGCGGATAATTAGAGATGTCAACGAGGATGGACAATTAGAGATGGGAGCGGATGTTTGGATAGAGTTGAATTTTTTGTTGAAATTTGAACTTAGTCATAGAATGTATGTAAAATAAATATTAATAATTTAGAAAAAAATTGTGTGTTACCTTAACATTTCTTAGGAGGGGCGCGCGGCCGCGCGGCCTTATGGAGCAACCGCCACTGGGCCTTATATTAAAATATTCATTTGGTTGACGGGCTCAACAATTTCCATAGGTTTAACATTAAAAAAGCGCTAGGCTAGATTGTGAATTATTCTATTTTATTAATATGTAGATAATTTATTGTTTCAATTATAATCTTATTTTTGGTGGTTCTGCAGCTCTTAAAGACGAGCAACATTTTATGATTTATTTGCGTACCAGCTGAATTGTTGAATTTAATGCGTTTCGTTTCAAGAACCGTCGGAAGTGCTACTTCACGTTAATCAACACAATCAGATAAGACCTAACGGGTTACAATTTTTCAGTTTTTTCGTACCACAATCTTTAACGTTTTTAAGAATTAGTTTTATTGATTTGGGATTTGAAAGATTATTTTTGGTTCCTTTAAAAACAGTTTTTTAATTCTTACTCCTAAATTTAAAAAATAACCTGAATTTCGAAAAAAAGGAGAAAACAAGTAAGTAGCTAACCTTTTCTCCACTTCTGAAGCGGTTATGTTTCCTTTTTCCAACAACATTAAGGGATGATTGCAGTTCACGAAGTAAATTGTGGAACCTAGCGTTTGAATTGAAAATATTCAAAAGTTTGAAACCCACAGTTTCTCTAAATTATAAACTTAAAGCCCGATTCGGAAAGGTTATAAAAGCTAATTTCAACGCTCGATTAAGATGAAATATTTTATTAACATTAATAACAAATATAAATAATACTTTTTTGCCTTATGCACAACTATATTAATACTTAAAAATAAGCTTCGCTTCTGTTTTTGGCAAGCTGGAATATTTTGAAACTTAGATTACTTTAGATCTTACAAGGACAGATGACAATTCTCGGCTCTTCTATAGGATACTTAATGTTGATCTGCTCGAAAACTTCAGGTTTTAATGGGTTTCCATCCATGTTAAGATCTTCCAATGATTTTAGCATATTCAGCCCTTCTAAATCAAAGTCGCTAATGTTGTTGTTTGCCAAATTTAAACGATAAAGCTTATGCAAACCTGAAAAGCAATTGGATTCTAAACTACTTATTTGATTATCATCCAAATATAACTCAAGTAATTTTGTTCCATCGAAGGCACCGCTTTTTATTGTGGTAATTTTGTTGTGTTGTAAATGTAAGTATTGAATTTGTGGGATGTCTGCGAAGGTTTCTTCCGTTACTATTTCCAAATTGTTATCCCCTAAATAAAGCATATTGACGGATTTTAATGGCTTAAACATTCCCGAAGGAAATTGATCAATATTACAGGCACTTAAATCCAAAACCCTTAAATTAGTGCATTTCGAAAAAGTATCACCTTCCAATTCTAACTGATTTGCGCCCAAACGAAGCCATTCTAGTTTAGGAACCGATAGAAAAAGGTCCGGATCTATATGTTTAACCTGATTTTCTCCTAGTTCCATATAATCCACATTATGTAATCCAGCAAACGCTTCAGGTTTTATTTCGCTTATGTCATTGCCGTTCAAACTAAGATGCCGAAGATTTTCTAAGCCTACAAAAGCACCTTCTTCGATATTGCTAATTTTATTTTCAGACAAATGGAGTTGGGATAGATTTTTCAAACCGGTGAAAACTCCACTTTGAAGAATATTTAATTTCGTGCTTGACAAATACAAGTAACTTAGATTTCCTTGGTCCGCAAATACATTCGAAGGCAATTCTGTTAGGGAATTATCTCGAAGGGACAACGAATCCAATTTTGATAAACCTTGTAACTGTACGAACCCCAGGTGTGTCACCCTTTACAGTTTTTCGCTGTGATCGTCTAGTTTTTCACTAAGATTTCCTGCACCCTCAACCCTTATTGGTTAAGTGAAAATCTTACCCTTTACTTAAATAACTGACTATGTAGTCAGAGGACCCTTAATGTTGTCGTGGTTCGTTGATCTAGAGTAGCTCACCTTATAAAACAAGAAATAAATACTCCACCAAGTTTAATACATATATTATAAATTCAGATTTATGTACAAATATTTACAAATACAGTAAATAAGTAAGCATAGTGTCATGAACATCAGACTAGGCAAGTTAATTAAGGGCAGTGGCGTGAATAATTATCATACTTTTGTCTTATGACTTTGATGTACTTCAGGTGGCCTGAGTGCGTGTTTTGATCACAAGAAATTATACTGGAAGTCGGTGCGTCTGTCAAATATGCGATTCAAGATCGATCTTTTATGTGATTGATATTAAAATCAATCTTAAGCGGCCGGGGCCAAGTGTGGTTTATCACCAATCTTTTCAAGTGTGGTTTATCACCAATCTTTTGACGAGGGTGTAATTGCCCTCTAACGAGTGCGTGCGCTATGCAAGACTCTTAATTAGTACATGAGAAAGCGTTGCCTTCCATGTCCGGCAATATACGAGATATCGTATATTGTAATTAGTCAGGGATGTTTCACCCTATCGTTAATTGAGAATATGCCAAGACATATCTCAGTAGTCAGAATTGTCGTTTTTATTTGTAATTAATTGTGATCAGTACTTACACAACAGGACAACCTTACAGTAAATTTCGATAAAGTTAAATCTTGAATACGTGAAATGTATTAGAACTGCTAACTTTTCGGTTAATTTGGATTACTGAGGGAGACCCCTTATGAAAGATTTCTACTAATGCGGAGCAACAGAGTGCAGCGCTACTACTGTATACTTTACAGTAATTAGGTACACTAATTAGCGTACTCGTCGAAATTTCAGACGGCTATACAGATAGACTGGATAACCCGTACTGCTTGTGTTGGTAAAATTTGATCTCGTATATATACTGAAAATCTGCATACAGCGGGGTGAAGAATCCACTTTCTCACGAGTGTTTTCCTAAGTGGGGTGGTGGCTAAACGTTCACATGAGTGACCTTTGCCCTAAGACTAATAAATTCTACAGTTGAGTTAAAATACTAATATTATGGTCTCTTTTTAAATTCTTTGTGCAATTTGATATTTTACTGGAAAGCGCTGTTTTTACGCCGGGAATTTATGATATTTCTTTCATTAGTTTACAAATGAAATCGATACTTTCTTGCCACATATGCCCCCAAGAAACACCCCTAGCGTCACGCTTTAAATAAAAGCAATTACATTAAAATATAATCCCTGAAAAATAGAAAATTAAATTTATAAACACGCAGGTGGCTATTACAACCTTTAAAAGATCCGCTTTCCAAACGTTCGAGTTGGTTGTTATCTAGGGATAAGGAACTTAAAGCAGACAATCCACTGAAAACGCCCTCCTCGATAGTTTTTAAATTGTTCTCGCTGAAAGACAGACATGTAAGTTGGTGTAGGTTTTTAAACAATCCAGGATTTAAGTACTGAAGTTTATTTGTACACAAGTTCAACTCTGTTAACTTCAAAATATCATCAAAAATTCCATCTCCTAAGCTTTCTAATACATTTTCGTTCAGGTAAAGAGTGTTGAGCGATTCGAGGCCCCTGAAAATATCCCCTGTAAGATTTTTAAGTTTATTCGCTCTCAGATTTAGTGTGTGTAATTGCGTTAACTTCTGGAAGGTGTCTTCGTTTAAAGATTCGATCTGATTACCTTCCAAATTTAAACTAACTAGGCATTTTAGTTTCTTAAATGCGCAAGGATCGATTTCGCGGATTTGATTGTAATTTACTTCGAGTTCCTTTACTTTAAATAAACCTTTTAAAGAAGTACTGGTAATGGAGTCGATTTTATTTTCGCGTAAACGAAGAATTTCCAATTGGGAACAGTCTTCAAAAGCGCCATCAGGTAGATTTTTAATTTGGTTATTACTTAAATCCAGCGTTGTTAAATTTTTCAATCCTTTGAATGTATTTTGGGTTATGGATGTGATTTGATTGTTTTGCAGTTCCAAAGTGTCGATTTTCGTAGTGCTTGTAAACAATCCATCTGGTAATTCGCTCAGATTATTGTTAGAAAGGGTAAGGGAGGTTAGATTGCCCAGGCTATCGAATGAGTTGCTTTCTAGATGTTCAATTTTGTTTTCGCTGGCTTGTAGTTGCTTTAGTTGAGTTAAATCCTTGAATAAGCCAGGTGAAATCCTCACAAGCGAATTATTTACCAAATTTAGTTGTTCTAAATTTTTTAGACCCGTAAATGCGTCCTCCTCCAAATCGGCTATTTCGCAGTTGTCCAATAGCAATTCCGTTAAACAGTAAAGATTGTCAAATACCCCAGCTTCTAGCTTTTTAATTTTGTTATCAGACAACCACAGCAATTTTAAAAGATTGTTATTTTTAAAAGTGCCAGGCTTAACTTGGAAATTATTAGCGTGAAGTTTTAAATTTTCAACCACAACAAGTTCATCCAATAGTCCCTCAGGAATATTTTTGACCTTGTTTCCGTAAAAGTACAAATTTTTTAAACGCCCCAAACTTGAGAACACTTTGGAATCAAGGTTATCGATGGTATTGAAGCCGATATTAATTTCTTCCAATGTATTTAATTTTTCGAAAAGTTCACCCGGTAAATTCACGATGTTGCTAAAAAATATTTTGAACTGCTGCAGATGTTTCATGTTTTCAAAAAGTTGGGGATGTAAATAATCGATGTTACTTCTTTCGATTTCTAAACCTCTAAAGTCTTCCTGTTTGACATTCTCTCGTTCGATGCATTTTTGAATTCCTTCTTTTAGTTGTTCTAACGTCTTCACATTTTCGCATGCGATTGCATTCCAGAATCTGTAGTTGAATTGGGTTTGGTTATCTTCGGTATCTTCCATTATTAAGCTTTACGAGGATGTATTAATCTGAAATGATGAAATGGCGATTCATTCTTCTAATAATACACATGTTCAGTATTTCAAAATTATACATGTTGAATATTTGTTTGTTTATTTATAGGGCGAAACATGTAGTCACTGATAACAAGAAGTTCTGAGCTTACGCCAAAATTTTTGTAGTTTTATTATATGAAATTTGGTACATTTTGTGTGTGATTAGGACTTTAATTTCGAAACGCCTCGTACTCAATTAAATTAAAATTTTAAGTAATTAGATAGAAGATAAAGAAAAAGGAGCTAAATAAACCAGCACTTTAGATTACACAATCGTATTTAATTACGAAAAATAATTGATACTTTTGTGTTAGTTATGAGTCACTTGGTTTGTATCGGAAATCCATACTCTGATTTTCTAATAAAAACAGCCTTGTTCGTCTGCACTGCATTTTCCAACAGATTATGGCTTAAGTACGTTTGATATACTTACACATTTAAGTAAAATATAAGGTTAGGCTTTCGTAGCAGGTAGCAGGATAGTTTTACTTATAAAGAAAGGCACAATAATTTGAATCACACTACTAATAACGAGCCACATGTATGATACTACGTCACGGTCACGTAATATGATAATAATAAAGAGAAACTTGCGCGTAGTTCAACGCATGCGCAATTTTTCAACAGTTCTATATTTTCCTATGTGTAAATGGTTATATTATTAACAAAAATTACAATCTGCTTATATAAAGCTTAAAATACCGCCTGAAATTTAAAGGAACATTAACCCCATTTGAAATTTTCACAATCAATCAATACGTAACGTTATAACAGCGGTATTTTCTTTTAAAATAAGTGAAAACTTCACCCTTTTACGGAATTCCATCCCTATAAACACACTAAAATTCTTATACATTTTCAAACATTTCGGAATTTTTAAAATCTATTATTTTCAAAATCCTTTGAGATGACATAATCGATTCTGTTACCGTCCAAAATAATTCCAAGTATGATTTCGTCTCAGTGAAAATTTCAGGTTTTATTTATCTTTCAAGTATAAAATGAACAAGTTGAAAACCTTTCACATAGTTTCTTTGATTACAGTTTCAAAGCTGTTCTGATTACTCTTAAGATAAGACCATTTATATACAGTTAAACTGTTCTAACAAAAAATATTCGCAGATCCCTAAGGAAAGATAATAATACATATATTTTACTGTTATGCGAAGAAGCCGAAAAACATGCGAAATAAAACCAGCCAAAAGATCTATTTCAGAAGATCAGAATACTCTCAAACAAATTTCAAACAAGGCAGTTGCCAGTCAAAGACGAAACAGGAAAATTGGTAATAGAGAAACACGAGATCGTTGAAAGATGGCGCCAATACTAAGAAGCGCTAATGACAACTGAGTTAGACAATGAAGAAATCGAGCAAAACATACAAAACATAGAACAAGAACCATCTATATTAAGAAGTGAAGTCGAAGCTGCTATTGTAAAACCAAGTATTCCAAGTAATTAAAAGTTTGCGGGAACGGATGGCACAGGAGAAGATGTTAAAAGATTGCCTGTGGAATGGACGGAATTAATATACATACCCAACCATAAAAAAGGATCCAAAGATAACTGCGAAAACTACAGAACTATCTCGCTTATAAATCATGTTGTACATAATACAAGAATGCCTCAAGCCCTATCTTCTACCACAAATACCACCAGAACAAGTAGGTTTTATGCCAGGCCGCGGAACACGAAACCAACTCCTCAACGTGAGACAAATGATGGAGAAACTCTATGAATATGATATATCCGCAATATTCTGTTTTTTTAGACTATTCCAAGGCCATTGACAATGTTCACTGCGAGAGAATACTAAAAGAAATGTCAGTACTAGATCACCTGATAAATCTAATAAGAACGCTGTGCCTTAACAATACTGCTTGCATTCGCATAGAAAGGAAATCCCAAAATCGTTCAAAGTGTCAAAGAGTGTTTGGCAGGGATGTATCCACTCGCTCCTGCTATTTAACGTTCATGGAGAATGGGTAATTAGTAAGGCAGAATGGTGGAATGGCGTAGTACTGATAGGAGGAAAAAGAATATCGAATCTCCGCTACGCTGATGACGTTGCTAGCCAGTTTAAACGAATTTGGATTTATAGTTCAGAGGCAGGATTAAAGGTTAATAGGTCAAAGTGCTGCATAATGGTTGTAGACGAACAAAACATCTTACCTCTGCAATTTCCAACGATCCAAGATATAAAAAGAAAAGATGAGTTAATATATCTAGGAGCCAGTATTTCCAATAAAGATGGCTCGGAAGGAGAAATAAAAAGAAAAATAGGTATGGCCAAGAATGCCCTAGAAAACCTATCAAACGTATGGAAGGACCACCACATTAGAAAGGAAACGAAAAAAAGGTTAGTACAAATTTTGATATTCCCGATATCAAATAGGACTTGATTTGTTTCAAACCATACGTCAAGTTGTGGTCAAGTTGAATGCCACTCAATCGTTTATTGCAATAGAAAAATAAATATAATAGGGTTTGTTGTTAAGCTGTTTTCGTAAAACCAAGAGCTGATCTTTGGAATAAATTAACGTTGCTCTGATTCCATGGTGCGAAACCCTGTGGACACGAGATATAAAGAAGCGGTCAAGAAATATCCCAACCAAAATGTTTGGTCGAAAGATGGTAAAGTCCTGGCAAAAATAAAAGATTGCGTCAAGCACGTAACCGCCAAAGGAGATATGCGAATTACGATTAGTGTACTTTGTTGAGTTAAAGTTAAAGATAAACACTTAGACAATTTTAGAGATAAGTTTCAAGTTCATACAAGCACCAAAGTTAATAAAATGAAATAAAAGGTTTGATCCAAACTATTAGCAAGTCTTACTATGAATTGAATTAAACTAAATTAAATATAGAAAAATAATCTTACATCAAAATCATAGGAAATATCACTAATATGAAGGACCTGACTTCTTAAGGACATGTTTGTTCGACGACTATATCAACCATAAAGAGCTCTTACTGAGCAATTCCTTGTATAAGAAGTCGGATCCCACGTGTCTTGGAACAAATGCATGCACTTTTCGTGCTGATGCTATGATGTCATGAACATGCTGAGCTGTGCAGTGTGCATTTTACAGAATGCTATTTCAGCGTTCTCACGCACTGCACAACTGACTCGGGTGTCATCTTTCTGGTTCACGGCGGTCATGCACGTGCAGCTTGCATGCTTGGATGACTTTATTCCTGTCTCGTGTAATGAACCTAGATAACACGTCATATTAACGCACGTGGCAACTTTCCACGATGCATTTTACAACATCGCTTCATTATAATATGAATAACATTATATTAGGAAACGTAGTACATGTGAGACGGCACAAAGAAAGACAAGCAAATAAAAAAGGAACAAAAAAAGAGAGGAAAAAACATAAGACTATACTTCGCATAGCATCAATGCTCTTTGGCGCGTATAGCCGAAGGTCAGTGGTTCGAATCCCTGCGGAGGTGATATTTTTCTATATACAGAATTTACATAACTCGTTAAAAAATCCTACCAAAATATAGCAATCGGCGAAGAGGATATAGAAACGGTGGATAAATATGTACTTACTTCGGACATGAGATTAAAATCGGCAAAAACAACCAAACAAATAAACTAGAAAGAAGAATTTCCCTAGGCTGACCTGTTTTTGGAAAGCTAAGAGAAATATTTAAAAGTGATCTGTCCATTGGTTTAAAACGAAAATCTTTTGACCAGCATGTTTTACCGATATTGACGTAACACTGACCAAGGCATCCAAAACAAAATTACAAATTGCACCGAGGAAAATGGAGAGATCAATGCTGAAAGTGACCATAAGAGATAGAGTCCGAAATGAAGATCTATATAACAGAAGTCCAAGACATAATATAATAAATTTCTGGACTGAAGTGGAGATGGACAGGGCATGTGGCCGGTACGACTAATGGAAGATGAACAAAAAAGCTGTTGGAATGGAGGCCTAGAGACGACAGGCGAAGCGTAGGGAGGCCACCAACCCGATGGGCAGACAACCTGAAACAAATAACATCAAATTGGATTGGAATTGTGCAGAAGACGGAAAGATGGAAAACACTTGAGGAGGCATACGTTCAGCAGTGGACGTCGAATACTGAATGATGATGATTATGGCGAATTCTTTTGTATCCATAAAATACATTGATAATAAGAACTCTGTGTAAGATATTCTAAATTCACTCACAATAATTAAAGATCAGGGAAATGTGAATTATGTGGGGTTAACAATAATATATTTGTAAAATGTTATTTATTATACTTTTAAGTCCGTGTTTTTTACAAAGTACGGGGCGTCACACATTGCACAACGCACTTTGTTCTGAAACCTTTCTATTACTTGGATGGTTGAGTCTGCGGCTGCACCCCATAACTGAACCATAAGTCCATATTGGTTTGAATGTTACCTTATACACTAACAACTTATTAGAAAATGATAACTTTGCTCTGCGACTGAGCAGCCAGTAATGTTTGCCGAAATTGAGTCCCAGTTGTTGACATTTATTCCAGGCGTGACTTCTCCCTGTCAGTCTCTCGTCTAAGTGCATTCCCAGGTATTCTTCCTCAACCTGAGTCAAAGGAGAGTTGTTAAGAAAGATAGAGGGAGAGATTCCCCTGAGTTTGGTAAACGTGATATTGACAGATTTAGTTTCGTTAATCTTAATCCTCCATTAATCCTGTCCATTTTTTGGCTTCATATAGACGGCTTTCTCATCAGCAAAGGTTGCTGTAGTGGAATGCTTGTTTGTGATCAAATCTGCTGTAAATAATAGATATAACATTGGACTCAGTGTACTCCCTTGAGGAACTCCGGATTTAATTGGACACAGCTCGGATATTTATTGGCCATGGTTCACTTGGAAGCATCTATCTTCTAGAAAAAATGTCTCGACTTTGTACAAGAGTTTCTTGTGCAATACTTTGTCGAAAGTTTGGCTGTCGTATAAAAATGTTGCTGAGCAGTACTGCTGATTTTCTAAAGTTAGATTGATGACATCCACTATCCTGTGCACCTGTTCGATTGTGGAATAATTCTTTCTGAATCCGAATTGGTGGTCCTGTAACAGGTGATTCTAATCTGTTTGCAAGTAGTTTCTCCAATAGTTTTCTCATGATAGGTAAGAGACTGATGGGTTCTCGTTTTGTAGTTTGTCCGGTTTTGGAATGAGGATCATCTAGATCTTCCACTGAACCGGAAAATATCCCAGTCTCAACACTGTATTATGTACATAATAATCGTTAGCATGACTATGCCTTTACGTGGGAGTTTTTTGATGAGTTTGCCTGTGATGAGATCATAGCCTGGAGATTTATTCGGATTTAAGTTGTTTTTAATCGCCCCCTTGCTTTCACTAGGCGTGAATAGGTTTGGAAGAGACATTTGGTAGGATGCTTCTAGTGCTTCTGTTATAACGTTTTCCGCGTCTGGGGTCATTGTTGGTGTTGATGGTAAAGGTTGAAACACTGTTTGAAGATGTTCAGCAAATATTTCGGGTTTTTCTTTATTTGAACGTGCTCAGGATCCGTTCACTTTTTGTATGGGATGGATAGGCTGTCGTTGGCATTTTATATTTTTGGTGGCTTTCCAGAGAATAAAGTCGGTACCGTTTGTAGCACTCGGGTTTTCTAGATACCCTTGGAATGAGCCATTTTTTAGCTTTTATTTTAGTTTTTTGAGTTCTGAAGAGGCTTGGTTGTACCATCTTTTGTCTAAATGATAATGTGTGGAGTGCCAAATTCTTTTCCATCCTCTTGTTTCAGCAATTGTTCGTTTCTTCTTGTGGTTGCTTCCCAGGCGGAATCCTGAATATATTTAATAAATTTGTATACTGCTGATTCTAGGTCTTCTTCTAGGTGTTTTTAGCGGAATACTCAGGTCTAATCGGTTGTCCAGTAATGACCTGTAGTAATCCCAGTCGGTTGTTTTGTTAAATAATTTTATGGGTGTGTCCTTTTCGATGATGGAGGTTCTTACTGTAGCTATGACAGGGGAGTAGTTAGAGTGTAGGTCCCAACATGAAGTGATGGATAGGTAGCTACGTACAATTTCTTTTGTTAGAAAAAACTTGTACAACTTTGTAGAGAGTTTTGGGGATCGTTAGGGGTCCTTACCTGATTTCTATGCTGATGTTTGTTGCTTGCAAGAAGTCTTCTTTGAATTCCGGTAGTTGATGGTGCTTAATTTGTTTTCTGGTTAGGATGGCAGAGCCGCCTCTAGTAAATCTTTCAGCAAAACGATTGGTTGTGTAGATGAGATAATGATATTTTTAGGAAGTTTCTATTACAAGGATAACTTTCAGAGATAATCTGATAATGTGATTGAAGATGCCGTTTGCATTCCACATTCCACAGCGATATTTTAAACATTTGGGCTATTGTTCTTATTTTGGTCATCCCTGAGAAGTTTGCTTTATGTTGTTAGATCATTTATGGTTGATTGTGCTTGGATAGTTTGTTGCATTGCTAGTATAATTGATGTTATGTTGTTTGTTTGTTGCTCTGATCAATGAGAATTTAATAAATTCACTGTATAAATTGGTGTTTGTTTATGATTTATCGGTGTATTGATTTGTTGAATTTATAGTCCAAGAGGCGCGAGACAAAATAGTGAACGAAATTTCACAAAATTTCTGAACATAAAATTTGAAAAATCACCAAAAACTATGTGTAAAACCACCCGTCTGGCACTCGTGAGGGACAGCCCAAACTCGGGGGCGGCGAGCAAAAATGTGAAATTTTACGAATTAGTGAACAAAAGTTACATGAATGATTTTCATACTATTAGACAGTGTTTTCTTCATGCTTTCAAAATATAAGTTGCCAGACGATTTTCTGGGCAGCCTAATAGCCGCCAGACGCCCTCAAAGGCTGTGTAAAATAATGATTTACTAAACATAAGTTATGAAAATGAATCAAAATATTCCTCGCTTCATATAGTATATGAAAAAAATATGACAGACGGTTTTCACAATAGCCGTAAGTCTAACATTCGATTTCGAAGATCTAGGCAATTGATGTGCCGCGAGAAGAACAGAGCGTAAGGGCGGCGGTGTGAAAAAAGTGGAACAAGGATACATATACATTTTGCCAATCTAATTACAGTTTTTATTCATAAAAAGAATGTTATTTAACATTAGATAAACATAACTATTAACATTTAGAAAATCTATAGTACTTACTTAATTTTAATGTTATCCTAAAACACCCGAAAAAAAAATCTTAATGGAAGCCTTTATAGGTCGGTATCGCTAGATTCATCGTCACTGGACAAATAAAATGTATTATTATCGTCAGTGGCATTATTTTCTATATTTACAGGGATAATGTCTTCAATGCAGTTTGGTAACTGTGGACCCTCAAACCATTTAATACTATATTTATCTTTTACTAAATTCCATCCATTAGTTAATGGTGCATTACAACTTGACTGTTAGGTTTCACTTTTATATAAGTCATAAATAATTCTTGAATCCGCTTCATGATGATCACAAATGTAATTACTTTCTTCAGTTTTCACAACTCTGCCGTTTTCAGAAACAAACTTGTAGCACTTGTCTTCATTTGTAACAAAAAGTTGGCGATTTTTTAAGAGCTCAAAGTAAGTATCGTTGTCCCAAGAATTATGCAAATATGAGATCAAGGATTTTTTAAAACTGTCATTCCGAAGAACTTTTACCCAATTTCTTGGCCGTTTTTGATTTGGACCTGACATCTCATATACATCAATCTTTTCACTATCATCCGTTCCGCGGCGATCGTGTTCAATGTCTTTTATAGATGCATTCACTTGTCTATCAAATATTACATGAATTTCCAGGCCTTTATGACCTAAAACTTTGTATAGAATGTGTTGTGAAAGACCATCTAAAGTCTGAGGAGGATTTTTCAATGCGTGCAAAAAGAAAAATCCATCTATTAGTATAACATCCACATTTTCGGCGGGAGGAATAGATTTGTTTTTATCATCTTCGCAAACGGTAGGCCACATTTTTGAGTTCCATTTCACAAGAGGAATCGCCCGCCATCAAAGCCAGCGCAACTTTCGAATGCTGCATATCTTTACAGTATAGGATTTTTCTTCGTCCAACAACCGACGATTTTATTTCAGGAAATTTTTTCAGTATCTTTTTTAGTAGGAAAAAATGAGTATCATCATCCGACGTGCTATTTCTAGCTTCACTCAGAATTTGAGAATAATAAGACCGTATAACTTGCAGGTACATTACTTTTTGTTGATTTATTATTTCATTTTCTATGAATAAGCATAACGGATCAAACGATTGCTTGTGAATTTGCCTTTCTCCTTTTAGGTAAATGTCGTTACTCTTTTCATCAGTTTTTTGACTTTGTTTTATTTTCTTTTCAGCTAACTTTTGGTAATCAACTCTACACCTAGCATGGTAATACACCTCTTTGGCAATAAGATCTGTCTCAAGAATTTTAGCATTCATTCTATCGTTTTTCAAAATACTGACATATTTTTTCATATTTATTTGAAAATTGAAAGTGGCAACTCGAATTAAACCCCTTTTTTGGAGTTTACGTTGCAAATATTTCTTTTCACAGAATATACACACTCTTTGAAAAATCACGTTATCTTTTATTGGAAGCTTACTGTTCTTTCGAGTAGCTATTGATCTTTGACTTTGATTTGGTGTATCTGCGATTTTTTCAATATTTTCCAGATCATTCTGGTTTGCAGATTTTTCCATGAGCTTTTTGTTGTCAATTGCAGAAAACTGACGATAGCATTTGCTGTGGTATCCATCTCTCTCATTGACCTCATCTGGGAGAATAAAATGTCCATATTGAAAATTATGCAAGGCCCTAGCATTCTTGATATTTTTGCAATTTTCTAAAATTTTCATTGAGAAAACTTTGAGTCCTCTAGCGTCATTTTCAGACACAGATTTATCAAGATGTATTACGCATCTCTTAAGAGGTGTATCGTCCGCCTAATTTTTTAGGAAAAAAGAATTCTCATCAGCTGGGGTAAAAATATGCTACACAATCTTACCATACTTTATCGGATGGTTAAACTTACAATATAGGTATTATTCACTGAAAATTAAATTGAGTTCACTTCACTACCTCTACGATTATTTGTTAATAAAGCACTAAGAGTAAAAAACAGCCTGTGCGCTCGATAACGATTTTGCTCTAAATGAACATTTTGTCTGGAAGCTAAAATAGCATTAAATCTGAGAATGTTTTTTATTGACTAAATTCTAAAGCGTCAAGTTACAAGCGATAATTTTGTTAATTTAGTACATTATTACATACCTACTTGGAACTTACAAGATTCCCGCTTTTATTTTATTATGATACCGGGAATCTGAAAAATAGCACCGTTCCCGAAAAAGAAAAGCGGTAATCCAGGGACAATAACTTTACCTGCCACCACTGATAAAATTAATGGTCTCAAATTGTCCCTTTCAAAGTTTCAAATATGAATATGGTGTTAAAAGCGTGAAGTTAGTTATTTTTTGTTATTACATTATTAATACATATTTTATACTTATACATTACAATCAATGTGCCTTTTTTGTTAGTTAACGCTAATACATTACCCACGGGGCGTGAGTAATAACAATGGCTCAAACATCACTACTTTCGACGACTCGAAGTGTAGGTGTCCTTGTTCCGCTTCTTTCACATCGACTCGCTCTCGCTCTGTTCCACTCGTGATGCATTAGCAGTGAAAATTTTGAAGTCGTCTGTTGGACTTATGGCTATTGTTAAAACCGTCTGTCATGTTTTTTTCATAAATTGCATGAAACGGACATCCTTTTGATATATAATTTATTTTTGTAACTTATGTTTAGTAAATGATAATTATGTATGACCTTTGAGGGCGTCTGGCGGCCATTACGCTACCTTGAAAATCGTCTGTCAACCTATATTTTGAAACTTTTATTGAAAGTCTATCCAATGGTATGAAAATTATTCATGTAACTTTTGTTCACTAATTCGTAAAATTTCACATTTTTGCTCGCCGCCCCCGAGTTTGGGCTGTCCCTCACGAGTGCCAGACGGTTGGTTTTACACATAGTTTTTGGTGATTTTTCAAATTTTATGTTCAGAAATTTTGTGAAATTTCGTTCACTATTTTGTCTCGCGCCTCTTGGACTATTATGTTGCGTTTCTGGAAAAACCTTCAGGTGTGCTAAGTCAAGTTAATAATCAACACAATTACGTAAGACCTGATGGGTCATGGTTTTTAAGAATATTGTCATAACCTTTATCGTTTTTAGGAAGATCAAGCAATTTTTATTTTCAAATCATCATAGACGCTCTATTATACTACATCAACAAATGCCTTTTGAACATTATTTAAAAAAATGGAAGCCTGATTTGGAAAGGTTAATTTCAACACTCGCCAAAAGTAAAATATTTTATTAAGATTAATTACAAATATAGGTACTATTAACTTTTATTTTGTTTTATTTTATGTGTACAACTATGCTAATAATTCTAAAGAAATACATAAAAATAAGCTTCACTTCTGTCTTAGGTTTATAGCAAAAAATATCACAAGCTTGAATATTTTGAAAGTTAGGTTACTTTAGATGTTACAAGTTAGCAAGGACAGGTGACAATCACCGGCTCTTCTATAGGATACTTCATGCTGATCTGCTCGAAGACTTCAGGTTTTAATGGATTTCCATCCATGTTAAGGGCTTTCAACGATTTTAGCACATTCAACTCCTCTAAATCAAAGTCGCTAATATTGTTGTTTGCCAAATTTAAGCGATGAAGCTCCTGTAGACCCGAAAAGCAATTGGGTTCTAAACTACTTATTTGATTATCATCCAAATATAACTCGAGTAATTTCGTTACATCGAAGGCACCAGTTTTTATTGTTGTAATTTTGTTGTGTTGTAGATGTAAGTATTGAATTTGTGGGATGTCTGCGAAGGTTTCTTCCGTTACTATTTCCAAATTGTTGTTCCCTAAATAAAGCATATTGACGCATTTCAATGGCTTGAACATCCCTGAAGGAAATTTAACAATATTACAGGCACTTAAATCCAAAAACCTTAAATTAGTGCATTTCGAAAAAGTATCACCTTCCAATTCTAACTGATTTCCACCCAAACGAAGCCAATCTACTTTAGGGACTGATACGAAAACTTCCGGATTTATATGTTTAATCTGATTTTCTCCCAAGTCTATATAATCCACATTATTTAAGCCAGTAAACATTTCAGGTTTTATTTCGCTTATGTTATTGCCGTTCAAACTAAGATATTGAAGTTTTTCTAAGCCTACAAAAGCACCTTCTTCGATATTGCTAATTTTATTATCAGACAAATGGAGTTGGGATAAATTTTTCAAACCGGTGAAAACTCCACTTTGAAGAACGTTTAATTTCATACTTGACAAATACAAGTAACTTAGATTTCCTTGGTCCGCAAATACATTCGGGGACAATTCAGTTAGAGAATTATATCGAAGGTATAACGAATCTAACTGTAATAAACCTTTAAAAGATCCGCTTCCCAAACGTTCGAGTTGGTTGTTATCTAGGGATAAGTAAGTTAAAGAAGATAATCCTTCGAAAACGCCCTTCTCGATAGTTTTTAAATTGTTCTCGCTGAAAGACAGAGATGTAAGCTGCTGTAGGTTTTTGAACAATCCAGGATTTAAGTATTGAAGTTTATTTGTATACAAGTACAAATCTGTTAGCTTCAACATATCATCAAAAATTCCTTCCCCTAAGCTTTCTAATACATTTTGGTTTAAGTAAAGAGTGTCGAGCGATTCAAGGCCCTTAAAAATATCCCCTGAAAGATTTTTAAGTTTATTGGCTTTCAGATTTAGTGTTTGTAATTGCGTTAACTTCTGGAAGGTGTCTTCGTTTAAAGATTCGATCTGATTATTTTCCAAATTTAAACTAACCAGACATTTTAGTTCTTTAAATGCGCAAGGATTGATTTCGCGGATTTGATTGTAATTTAATTCTAGTTCCTTTACTTTAAACAAACCTCTTAAGGAACCACTGGCAATAGACTCGATTTTATTTTCGCATAAACGAAGGATTTTCAATTCGGAACTATCTTCAAAAGCGCGATCGGGTAAATTTTTAATTTTGTTATAACTTAAATCCAGTGTTATTAAATGTTTCAATCCTTTGAATGTATTTTGGGTTATGGATGTGATTTGATTGTTTCGCAGTTCCAAAGTGTGGATTTTTGTAGTGTTTGTAAACAATCCATCTGGTAATTCGCTCAGATAATTGTTGGAAAGGGTAAGGGAGGTTAGATTGCCCAGGCTATTGAAGGAATTGCTTTCTAGATGTTCAATTTGGTTTTGGCTGGCTTGAAGTTGCTTTAATTGAGTTAAATCCTTGAATAAGCCAGGTGGAAAACTCACAAGCGAATTATTTACCAAATTTAGTTGTTCTAAATTTTTTAGACCCGTAAATGCGTCCTCCTCCAAATCGGCTATTTCGTTTTTGTCCAAAAGTAATTCCGTTAAGCAGGAAAGATTGCCAAATACTCCAGCTTCTAGCTTTTTAATTTTGTTATCAGACAACCACAGCAATTTCAAAAGATTGTTATTTTTAAAAGTGCCAGGTTTAACTTGGAGATTATTAGCGTGAAGTTTTAAATTTTCAACCGCAATAAGTTCATCCAATAGTCCCTCGGGGATATTTTTGACCTTGTTTCCAAAAAAGTACAAATTTTTTAAACATCCCAAACTTGAGAACACTTTGGAATCAACGTTATCGATGGTATTGAAGCCGATAGTAATTTCTTCCAATGTATTTAATTTTTCGAAAAGTCCGCCCGGTAAATTCACGATGTTGCTAAAAAGTATTTTGAACTGCCGAAGATGTTCCATTTTCTCAAAAAGTTGGGGATGTAAATAATCGATGTTACTTCTTTCAATTTGTAAACCTCTGAAGTCTTCCTCTTTTACGTTCTCTCGTTCGATGCATTTTCGAATTCCTTCTTTTAGTTGTTCTAACGTCTTTACGTTTTCGCATGCGATTGCTTTCCAAAATCTGTAGTTGAATTGGGTTTGGTTATCTTCGGTATCTTCCATTATTACGTATAATGAGGGTGTATTAATCTGAAACGATGAAAGAGTGATTCATTCTTCTAATAATGAACATTTTCGGTATTTCAAAATTATACATTTTGTATAATAAACTTAGTCGCTAATTATCAAGAAGTTCTGTGCTAAAATTTTCTTATTTAAGAACAATTTGTGTAAATTTGAGTGGACTTTTATCTGATTAAGATTGTAATTTCGAAACGTTAACTGAAATATTACGACTCGCCGTCAATGGAGCTTTTGGTTAATGTCGAGATAAGAACATTTATATATAGCGAAACTTCTCTAAACGGACGCTTCTACATAGCGCACACCTCTCATTATGGATAATTTTTGGTCAGTCTCAATTTAGTAACATATAAAACACTATTATACATACGGACACGTAAAACAGTAACATTTATTTAAAACATTCCATTATAACGGCAGTTCTTACAATAATCTCAAGGTTAATGACAATAACCTTCAAATGTTGTTCAAAAAAATTGCGCTACTTTAACACCGCACTTGTAATTATAATAATTTATTGTTGTTATGCCCCTAAAAACCGTCCAAGACAGGTTACAGGAAAGAACAAACTATTCGTAATAAACAAAAAAAAAACTAGAGTTTTAAATCCCAGGTTGTATGTTACACAAAGAAGAATAGCTTCCAAAAGAAGGACGCTTTTCTGAAGGGAAAAAATAAGTGGCATAAATAACGAGTGTTAGAAAACTCATCTTATCAGTCACCTATGAAAAAAAAATAAGTGTTTTAGATTAATTCTTAAATGAATACTACCATCTACCATACTTCAAGTCCACTTGAAGTAGGGTAGTATTCATACGTAAGACTGGTCAGGCAGACTATTCTCAGGCAAATGCCTTTAGACCCATTAGTCTTATGTCGTTTGTACTTAAGACAATGGAAAAACTGCTTGATAGGCACATCAGGGAAAGTGTTTTAGTAACCAGTCCATTAGACCGGAACCAGTTCGCCTATAGAGCAGGACTATCAACAGAAACAGCACTTCACCACCTCGTTAGAAGGACGGAAAATGCGCTGGAAAATAAGGAGATCCTTCTAGGGGTGTTCTTGGTCATAGAAGGAGCCTTCGATAACACATCATTTAACTCTATCACAATAGCCATGAGAAATCTTGGAAGTGACTTGCTGCAGGTGGATAGACTGCATGCTAAGAAGTAGGGTGGTCTACACTGGCAGTCCGGGTAGCAGGGGGATGTCCGCAGGGGGGAGTTCTCGTCCCTTTGCTGTGGAACCTTGCCATGGACGGGCTGCTGGTGAACCTCAGCAACGAAGGTTTCTCATCTCTTGGATACGCGGATGACCTGGTCATTCTTGTAGAAGGGAGATTTAATAATACAATCAGGGAATGTAGTATTCAGGTGGACAGAAGGGGAAAACCTAAAAGTCAGCCCCCTGAAAACCACCATAGTACTATTCACGAGAAGGCGGCATCTTGGGTGGTCAACCAATTAATCTGTCGGGAGAGGTAAAATACCTGGGGGTTATGCTAGACTCCAAACTTAACTGGAATCAGCATATTGAAAAATTAATTAGAAAAGCGGAAATTACCCTTGCGGTAATTAGACGCACTTATAATAAATGATGGGGTCTAAAACCAAATATGGTGCAGTGGCTATATACCAGGGTAGTCAGACCAGCGATAACATATATGCAGCCTTGGTGTAGTGGCCCAAGGTTAAGCAGGGAAACACCAAACTTAGACTAGGCAAGATTCAAAGACTTGCCTGTCTAGGCATAATGGGAGCTACGAGAACAACCCCCACCGCTGCAATGGAGTCCCTTCGTGACCTTCCCTCCTGCACGTTGTGATCAGGGGGAAGGCTAGATTGGGACTACATAGGTTGCAATGCTTACAGAGAAATTTACGGACGGGGGCGGAACACACGAGGTTAATTGATAGCATTGGGGGCCCCATGTTTGACATGATAACGGACCAAATGACGTCAAAATACCTCACAGATACACTCTTCGAGGTAAACACCCACGATCGAACAGATGAGTGGGGAGCACACGAACAGGACTTCCCTCCTGGAAGCGTAATCTGGTACACAGACGGGTCAAAAACCGAGACAGGTGCTGGAGCCGGTATATATGGTGTAAAGCCAAGGCAAAGTCTCAGCTTTTCACTTGGCAGGTACGCCTCCGTTTTTCAAACGGAAATATACGCGATACTTCAATGTGCGCAGGAAAATAATTGTTTGTGCAGTGTTATGGTTTTAATAAATGATTTTAGCCAGGCTTTGTTTTTCTTAATAAACGGAAAGCTTATTTTTATTTTACATTTACCCCGGCATCGTAGGGGTAATTCGAAACATTAAGGGGCAATTGTAAACTAGAGTTTTTTTTAATAAGATATATCTGAATTGAGCTTATTACTTGGCAAATAGGTAAGCAAACGAGCAATAAGACTATCCCAAACCCAAAAGAAAAATTAGTAATAATATATGAACTTTTACAAGCATCATTTACGAAAACCATCAAAAAATGTTTTCAATTACCCCACTTGACGACCAAAATGTTCTTGTAAAGGAAATGAAATTGGAATCGCTGATTCTAAGAATTATTCTCTGCGGGACTGGCGTCGAAAACAGTATATTCAACTTTATACGATTATATATAGGTAGTTGGAATTGAAATCAAGAAATAACAGAAAATTGAAAATACGTACAACTCGGAACTTGACTATTTTTTAACAGAATGTTTTTTGCCTAGGTGATTTTGAAAAACCAAAACAACGATTTCCAGGCAACGGAAATGAAATGATGTTATGGTTCAATTTTTGAGCCAGGTAATGCACGTCATCAATAAATTTTATGACATCATAACTTGGTACGTCTACATGAAGTTCCAAACGATTTACAAATTTTATAACCTAAAAAACGTCAAATGTCAAACAAACGTTAATGACACACAACACGATCTGTCAAAAATTTGCAAGTGAAATTGGAAATTGGAAATATAAACATGCCAAAAATAATACTAACTTTACGAAAAATAAATATGAGCTAAATTAGAAAATAAAAACCCGATTTCTGTCTTATTTTCAAAAATTTATAGACCTTGTGATTAAACACGGCTCATAATCTTAGAAAACTACAAAAATAATTTATATTTAGTAATTACATTTTGTATTTTTTTATCGGGCATTATTGGTAACGCGGTCTGCGTTGATCATGTGATTGATGACGCGCATTACCTGGATCGCCAATTGGACTATACTAGATAAATTCATGACTTCTTAACATGCCTAGCTCTTGAATGGAACTGTTTTGAATTTTCTTGTGTAAATTTTTAATATTTTTGAAAATTGAGTATGTCAGTTGTTTTGATTCTTAATTTTTGGAAGTCTTGTAGCTTAACGTTTTTACGTTCCATGTACTTTGACATATTAATTAATTCACATGTATTTTTATTATGTTGTTTACGTCGAATTTGGGGTTTTAAATGTTTGATTTTTCCATATGGATATCAAAATATTTGAATTAAGTACATCACTTCGGGGTTGTGAATTTTTGGATTTTTTGCCAAAATTATTGTTATTAAAAAAAATTAAGCACAGTTTTCAAGTTTTTTGCATTCTTAACGAATATGCACAAAATTATTATATCTCCTTATTAATTATAGGTAATTTTAGAGGGTTTAAATAATGAATATTCCATTATGTCAAAAAATTTGCCGTTTAAAATATTTCCTTCAGTTAATTTATTTATTTATTTATTAATTTAACCAAAAAGAGGCTCTTTAGGTAAGACCTACGCCACTGGAATTATCAATGAATGTGATGATTCATAATATTTACAGAATTATCTGTAATTTACTGATACTAATTATTAATTAGAAATATAAGGCAGTACCTTTGTTAAATTAATTTCTGAGGTTAAGCTTACCTGATGTATACCGTTGTAATTTTTTTTTCAAAAAATTATTGTTCAAACTTCACAAAACCAAAATGTTTTAGGTTAACTTTGAAGGTTTAATAAACACATAGCAGATAATCCCGAGGACTTGCGCAATATCATAAAAATCTAAAAATATAATAAATGAACAACGTGCTGACATCTAGGTTTGCTCATTTAAAGTTAAAATTATAAAATTCTGTAATTTTGATTTTAACCGCGAAATTTAGTTTTTTATTTCTAATTTTAATAACAGAAATTGGAATAATTCATGGAAAAACAATTGAATTTTTCGAATTTCAAATAAATCAGAAACCATTCCTTTGTTGATTGAACACTTAATTTATTTAAGCTGAAAACAAACTAAAAGTTTTACACTTAGGTAATACGTTTTTCATTTGGATGCTAACCAGTTTCTAAAATATCTACATATATTATTTTAGCAGCGTTCGATTTACCTTGTTGTTGTTAATAATTACTTATGCTACGAGGGTGTATTTTTATGTTATCTACCTAACCATAAAAAAAAACACGTATCACGTTATCACATTAACAACCCTTTATTTTTCTATGTAACTTCCTTCAACACTTATACATTTTTATTCCATCTTTTTACCAATTATCCTACCATACCTACCCTCAGATGCCCTCAGAAAATAATTTCTTCAGCAACTCTGCAAAATACTGTTCAACAGCTTCTTTGAGTGAATTTAATAAAATAAATATAAGTCGTCTAAAAAACGAAGAAAGATTAAAGTATGTAAAAAAAACAGATAATATACTGCAATCCCAGGAAATAATTAATAAAAACCTCACACTAGAAAACGGGTTGAAAATATTTAAAGAAATTATAAAAAAGACGGCAATTGAAATATGTGGAACCAGAACAATTAAAAAAGGAAATAAAAGAACCATATGGTGGACTGTAGAAGTAAGGAATATAGTCAAACAGAAAAAATTAGCATGGAAAAGATACCAACAAACTAAAAAGAGAGAGGACAAAGAAAATAATAACAGACTGAATAAACAAGCGAACGAAACATTAAAGAGAACTTGGGAAGAATTCAGGGAAGAACTTAACGAAGGTTTTAAGATTAATAACAGAAAGTTCTGGAACAAAATTAAGGCTTTGAGAAGTAAAGGAAAAAAATGACTTAAGTGGAATAAAAAACAACAACAATAAACTCCTAATAAAGGCGATGGAGATACCAGAAGGATGGAGAGAGTTCTACTCTGACAAATTTGACATGGAAGAAGAAGAAGAACATGATGAGATACCTGGAGAAGAGATCTAGGTACATATAATATAAGCAGACACGAAACAATAGAAGCAATATCAAAAATTAAAATAGGCAAAGCATGTGGAGAGGATAACATAAAATCGGAGATGATTAAGTGGCTCGGAGATACAGGAATCGACTGGATTTGGAAAATATTTATGGAAGCAGAGAAGACAAATAAAATACCTGAAGACTGGGATATCTTCATACTTCCTATACATAAAAAGGGAGATAGAACAAATTGTGAGAACTATCGAGCCATTTGCCTATCATCAGTGATATACAAAACATATACAAGAATTATAGAGCAGAAAATTAGGACAAGTGTAGAAGCTAAACTGGAAGTTAGTGTCCGACCGAAGCTTCGGCGTCGGCTTCGGCCACCTTCGGCCGCAAAAAGCACATTCGGCCGCACATTCGGCTACGGCGAAAAAAGGGCCGAAGCCGAAGGTCACATCCAGCCGACCGAAACACGCACTCGAACGAAATATTACGTACAATGTACAATATTATTCATTTTATTATGTTTATGTATTTCAATAAATAAAGAAAAATAAAATTAAGTTTATCATTGGAAAAAAAAATTTTGTTTATGCTATTTAGAGTATTTAATTTATTTACACTAAGTTACAGTAGGTAAGTGTTCTATAAGTCTGGTTGCACCTTCGGCTTCGGCCGAAGGTGACGGCGATAGCCGAACATCGGCTTCGGCTGACAAACTGACCTTCGGTCGGACACTACTAGAAGTATAATAAGCAGCGTTTAGGGCAGACAGACAAACGAATGATAACATAAATATATTCTGAGAAACTTAACGGAGAATAAGATGGAAACAGTAGAAGAAATGATCTTAGCCTTCATAGACTTATGTACAAGCAGCTTTTGACACGGTAGAAAGATCTGTAATAAATACCTAAATGTCTGAAAAAAATACAAACTCCCAAAAAGCTAATAAATTTTGTCAACTCAGTATACAATAATGCCAAAGCAAAAATACAAGTGAAAGTAGATCGAAGGACCTTCACCTAAAAAGAGAAATCAATCAAGGAGATAGTTTGAGCCCACTTTTATTTATAACTCTATTACGGACAGAATTATGAAAAACGTCAGAGAAAAAAATAAAGGCTTGAATACTCATCGATGCCCTTCTTTACACAGATCACATAGTGTTAATCGCAGACAATAAAAGTAAAATACATGGATTAACGAAATGGAGAACTTACATAGGTATGAAAGTTAATATAGATAAAAGGGAAAATATTCAATGAGGTATCAACGATAGAATACCTACCTACGAAATTGTTTTGGAAATATCCAACAAAACGAGAAATGCAAACAAGGAGTACCTATTATGCATTTGGCAAAAAAGAAATAAGTAGAGAGAACAAACTAACAATACACAATACCATAATAACTCCAATAATGACATACTCTAGTGAAAGATGGACCACTCAACATAGCCATAAATCAAAACTAACAGCCACAGAAATGAAAGTTCTAAGAAAAATAGCAAAGAAAACAAAATTTGACCACATAAAAAATGAAGACATCAGATCAACTCTACAACAAGAATCGATAAGCAAGAAAATAGAAAAGAAAGGAAACAACTAGAATGGTTTGCACATCTCACTAGAATGCCGACAGACTACCGAGGAAAATTATGGAACCTAACAAATAAAAAAAAAAGGAAAAGGTGAAGAACAAAACTGACGTGGATTGGTCAAATCACAAAAATAGGACAAGATAGAAGTAAAATGGGAAACGAAATGAAAGAGTGTGTAACGGATGGGCAACAGAAACATCAAAGAACAACCCAACACCCGATTAGGGTACCAGGATCCTTGTTGAAGAAGAAGAAGAAGAAGAAGAAGAATAGAAAAAAGTCTGACGGAGCTAGGTCGGGTCTATAAGGTGAATGCCTTAACTCTATGAACCCACAGCCATTGATTATCTCCTGGATGACACATTATGTCATTTCCACCTTAATTTCACTCATTTTATCAAGAAATAAAGTTTCCTACATCTTAGCACATGTATTTGTAAATTTCACTGCTATTTTTTAATAATTGGTTTGAAATCGTCGCTTTTTTGTTTCATGGTTAGGTGGACAACGTAAAATACAACCTCGTGGTTAGTTTATTGCATGGCACCAATTTTAAAAATATTGCATCTATTTTTAAATTTAAAATTATACCTGATATTGCGTAGTAATACGAAAATAATAATAATAATTCGTTCATTTACAGAAGCTAATAAACTTGTTAAATTCATTAATAATATTTACTTTAGAATATCTTACCCGTTCAAATATTAAAGCCGTTTTCCAATAATCTAAATACTGTTGTTTATTTAAAAGGGCCTAGGCTTATCTAAATTAACTTAAATATTTGATAATGTTATCAATTTATGTAATATTGCTACTGTTATTTATATAAACCCATATAAATCATGATTTAAAATAACACTCACTTCTCAAATAAATGCGATAATTTATAGATTTATATTTACTTTACTTCATTTTCTGCTTATTATTTTAATATAATATATAAAATAAGAAAAACAAAAATTAAAAAGCAATTATCCTGCTATTATCAGACCTTCAAAGAAACTAGCTCTGTTGTAATACAAAGGAAACTTTTTTGTTCTTCAGTTTCCGACGAATACTGTTATTTTTCTGTCATTTAACCATAGAATAATAAACTTCGTCCGTCAAAAGTATGTCATGCAATATTAGTTTTCAGAGAATTGATGGTTATTGAACGACTGGCATACTATAAAAGTATAGTCTTTTATCAGGAAATTAGTTGCGTATTATCGACAACAGAATCATTTAGCAATACAGCCATGTCTCTGGACGAGGTGAGAATTCTTGTAAAGACAAAGTTAACATTTAACATATTTTTTTAATAAACAAATATTTCAAGGTATTTGCATATTTATTATGCACTTTCAAGTCTTACGCAAATTATTTAATTTGCACACAGGTACAGGCGAAACATTTAAAATGCAGTTAAACCTCACCTTGACGTAATAAGCATTTTTAATTTGCTGTAAATTATCTTTATTGGCGTAATACTCCAGTAAATTCGTTTTCTTGTAAGGAAGTCATTCGTTGTAAAGTTAGATTTTAATTACTTTTAAGATTATTCTCTTTCAATGTGTCATCATATTTTTCAATTTTCAGAAATTTAAAGCAGCTTGCGACCAAATCCGAAAATTCACCAAAAAACCAAATGATGCAGATATGTTGGAAGTGTACGCTTTGTACAAACAAGCAACTATTGGTAACTGTAGTACAGGTATAAATGATATCTTCAAGTTCAAGTAAACATGTTTTTAAGTTTTGGACCGATAAATGTACACACTAATTAACATAAATGTTTTTAATTGGCAAAGAAATTACATGTTGCTTACAGTATTTTTCACCTAGGATTTGGGTTGTGACGTCAACTATACTTCATCTCTTTCTAAACTAGGTTTTCATTACCTACTGCGCACGAACGCCTGTCTACCCATACAGTTTTTGGGCGGAGCAAGGTGACGTCACTACCCAAATGCTAGATGAAAAATACTGTACATGGTAACTTCTTTTGTATGTTTAAACGATTTTAAAAATGCATACGTATGTGGTGACAAGAATAAGTAAAACTTTTGTTGGCTGATGTTAATGAGTAGAAAACTAAAATTTACAAAATCATTCTCTCTACAGTTACAGCCTTATAACTGGTTTGTCGTAGCATTTTAACTTTGTCGGTATTGTGGTTTCTTTTTCATTTTTTGATACGTCTTGCACCCTGTGTCTTCTACAATTTGATTTATGTACAATAGCTGGGGCCTTACTTTTGCGTTGGTACCTTCCATAGTTCCCTCGATTATTGTTTTGAGTATGACTTTTCGCCTAAATATATGATCAATGAGTTTGTCTCTTCTTCTCTTTAATGTTTCCAAATATTCATGTTGGTTTCGGTTCTTCTTAGGACTTCTTCGTTTGTGGCCCTTTCTGTCAACTGATTTTAAGCATTCTTCTGTAACACCAAGTTTCAAATACGTCTATTTGATTTTTTCTTGTTTACCTACCAACGGTTCAGGTCCCACACTCGATTCTTCAAACTTACGTTTTTATGAAACGCTTTTTTGTTTCTACTGAAATGCCGTTGGAGATTATTAGATTTTTCTTTTCATAGAACATCTTCTTCGCTTGTTCCAATCTACTTTTTATTTCTTTTGTGCTTCTGCCATCTGACGATATACATATAGGTAGTACTACCTAAGTATGGAAATTCGTTGATTCTTTCATTTCCTATGCGTATAATGGTGCCTCTTTAGTTAGTTTTTACCATAAACTAGTACCTTGGTTTTTTCTTTATTAATTTCCATAGTATAACTTTCCGATAGAATTCTGTTAAATTCGTTAAATGCTAGTTTTAATCCCCCTTTGTTTGTAACTAACATGGCTATTAGTGTCCGACCGAAGCTTCGGCTTCGGCCTCCTTCGGTCGCAAAAAGAATATTCGGTCGCACATTCGGCTTCGGTGAAAAAAGGGCTGAAAGTTCGGCCGAAGCCGAAAGTCTGGCCGAATCCGAAGGTCACATATCCAGCCGAGCAATTCACGTAAACTGTCGTAAACGAACGAAATATTAAGTACAATTTGTTACTCGTGTTCTTATGTGTTCAGGATAATTTGTATTTGTATTTACTATTTGGTAATACAAGTGAATAAGAATATTTTTGTTTAAAATTGATTGACTTTATTTTTATTATGTATTATAACCTATTTATACTAATTTACAGTAAGTAATAAGTATTCTAAGTCTGGTTGCCCCTTTGGCTTCGGCTTCGGCTTCGGCCGAAGGTAACGACGATAACAGAACATCGGCTTCGGCTGACAGTCGGACGCTAATGGCTATATCATCGGTATAACGCAGCATGTCAACTTTCTCACCCTGCATCTTCAACCCCATTTTATTTATTGATTATTGATCTATATTTGTCAACCGGCTTTTGTATATAAACATTAAATAGTGTGGGTGATACGTCACACCCTTGCCTTATTCCTTTTCTTATCCTAGTTTCTTTGTAACTTTCTTTTCCTTGAACTCGTATTACCAATGTTTGATTTATGTAGATATTAGGAATTACGTGGGTCGTTTGAAAAGTAAGATAAACGACGCAGAGATGGCAGCACCATGATCAAAACCGATACACGGCCGAGAAGTTTGCTCCGCCAAACTAGCCCTTGCCGAGTTTCAGCTCAGTGCATTGTGAGGTTATTGTTTGGTAACGCGAAGTGAAAAATGATGAACAGAAAGGTGATTCGTGCCATGATAACATTTTTCTTCTACTAGAGTTCTATTTTGCTCTCTTCGTTCGTAATATAGCTCATCGATATACTGTTTCCATCTGTCCGCCATTTCATCTTCATTAATCAGTAATTTATTATTTTTATCTCGAACCCATGCTTATAAAATTTATAATCCCCGAAAAATCTTTTGATATTCCTGTTTGCTTTTTCTGACTACCCTGTTCCTCTTCCACTTCTTGACGGATTTCTTTAATATATTTTTCTTTCGCGTGCTTTGCTTCTCTATTTATTCTGTTTTTTAGCTGTTTATATTCCCTATTTCCTTCTTCATTTTCCATGGTTTTCTAGGACGCATCTCATTTTTCATAATATTTCCAGTAGAGTTGAGAGGTACTGCTTAAACGTATTATATCTTTCTTCTACTCTTTGTTTCATTGTTTTATATTTCTGTCGTCTTTTATCAATTTCATTTTTAAACCTAGTTTTTAGTTAATATGTCCGATTTGCATTAAATTCTTTTACTTAAATAAAATTCTCTCGAAAAAAAAATACCAAAGGTTATCTCAAGTTTGCCCAATTTTTTTAGGTATCAAGTGCTCGTCCTCAGTGACTTGTGGAATTGAGAGTTATGTTTTCGTTTGTTTATTTATTGAGTAAGATCTAGGCTTACGAGTGCCAGTGATTACCTGTGAAAGGAAACTTTATCGTACCACACATTTAATTTGGTTTACCTAATGTAAACAATATGCTAAGAACCACAAAGATCTAGATATTTTGCCCTTTGTAAGTTTTCATCGATTAATTTCAATTCATTATGAATACTGAACGCCACAAAGTTGCTGTTTTGAAGTTGTAGTTTATCGTGCACAATTTTAAAAGATTTCAAAAAAATTAATTATAGCATTTAAAACTAGAAACCACGTGAAAAACATCTACTTTCAATTAAAAATTCTATAAATGATTTTCAGAAAAACCAGCAGACGCTACAGGAAAGGCGAAGTGGGATGCTTGGAACGCTAAGAAAGGCGTAGATTCTACAAAGGCAAAGGAACAATACATCACTAAAGTTAAAGCCTTAGCACCGACTTACGCTTAAAGACCAGAGTCGCAATATCATTCAATATAATCTTTTAGAAGATGTATTTATGTTAGATAAACATGCACCTACTATTTGTTTTACTGTAAAAATACAAGATAATTTTTCAAGCAAATAATATGTTATAGGTACTAGACAGTGTATGAGCTTGTATTAAAGTCTAAAATAAACAACAGGAAATCGTTAATTTGTATTTGTCGGAATCCACAATTGCAATGTTTACATAAGCTAATCGAATGTGATAGTTAATGGTTGAAATACTTATAATACACAATTATCTTCGATTTCTATTATTGCCTTGTTTACGCATAAGGAAAAAATTTTTTTTTTCAGTAGAAAATGCCTAATCAATTTTAGTACAATTTACATTTGCGTGCACATGCAAAGTAAATAATAACTGAGTCTACAATAACTGCGTAAACAATTCACTAGTTAGAATTTATTCAGCAGAAGTACTGAGAAATAGGCGGGGAGAAACTATTAAAAACTATTAAGGACATGCAAGAGCTTTCTCCAGATCGACATTTAACTGGCGGTATTTCTGATTCAGAGGAGCACGTGACAACCATTAGTTCGATAATAGAGAGAGCAGAAACTGAAGAAGAAATGCTTGGACAAATCGATGCACTCCCAATTCTTTCGCCATGTAGTGCGAAAGAACTTCTTTCGAGAACTCACTTTTGCTTTTCTGAAGCCCGAGACTGAGGGGTTTTATGCTGACGTTCCAAGATGACATCCTTAACACGCTGCTGTATTGTACTATGTCTTTCAGAAAAAATTATCCATCCTGAGATATTTATGAACGTCTTATCATCATAGACCACTTACGCTGCATCGTTATACATCCAAATCTGAAAATGATTTACTACCATCTTAGACCCTCTTATGGAACTGATGAATCACTTGCCGTATTATATGTTCCCATTCAAGGGTCGAGTCTGCGGTGAAGAATTCTAAAGGTCGTTTATTCTGGATTATTCCTTTCTCACCACGAGGCACCAAGCCAGACGTAGTTCTGCTGAATTTACAAAATAAATCTCTGAATGCTATTGAATTAACTAACTAATCCAGCAGAGGCAAATATAACATCAAAACAGATTGAAAAATCGGAGAAATACCTCTTGTCTAAGCTTCGGAGAATGTACCCACGGCATAGAGTAAAGTTTGTGATATTAATTATTGGGGTCCTCGGTGGCATTCTTTTATCCAGGAGTCTAAATGCAAACAAAGATGATTCCGGCTTGTTCTACGTTAGGAAAATGCACAGGGTCCATGGTCGCATATCACCAGGGTCTAAAACAGTTGGTCTAGACGTACCATCAGGCTCTAAAATTGGAAGAGCCTGCAGGAGATCTGAGAATCCTCCATTGGTGGAAGGCCGCTTTCAAAGCCGTTTCCTCCACGTAGGTGTCCAATGGAGGTAGGTTTAAAATAGCATCAAGGGCTGCAATGAGGGTGGAACAGATCGTACCCGTATCTAATCCCCAAACATGCCCGTCTCTGGATATGTGGGATTTAATTTGCAGAGTTTGCCGATTCTAGGCCATCAAACTAAGGTTCCATAATAAAGCATTGGTCTTATTTTGGCAGAAAAAAGTCTTTGGTGAAGATCCGCCAAAGTCTGCCTATCGCTCTGTGACACTGCCTCCAGAAGGCCACGCTTACCTTTTAATATGTCTCCACCGGTTCAGTTTCTTGTCAATTAACGTCGAGGAACTTGGTTTCATTTATGAAACAGAGGGGGAGGGGACGGGGTGAAAATGTGTTGGTATCCTAAGCACCTGTATTTTTCTCACAAAAGGGTTCATTTTGAAAATTATTCTACTTTATTTCTGCTTGAGGTAAACCTATGTGCACACAGTTTTAAAGCTATTATGCACGTCGTTAGGCAGTACAATGTAATGAAGATGGCTCTCGTTGTATCTATCAGAAGAGCAATCAGTTCTTGTTTATCATCACAACTTTTCAAGTTCTTGAATCTTTCACGTTGCGGAGGTTTTATAATGATCACATCAGTATTATCGAGTTCGAAAGCGGGCAACTGTTATCTTTTGTTTACTGTGTTTTTTTATCATGTTATTGAGGCGTTTCCTAGAAGGGTAATTAATCTCTCATCTTTATTTGAGTAAGTACTTCAATTTACACATTAAACCTGTTTCAACTTTATCTTTCGTTATAAATAAATCTAAAATATTTCCACATGTGGTTTTCCGTTTTTATTTTTTTATTTTTACTAACTTTCGATATTTTATAGCATCTATTCATATGTTTTGTTGAACACAGTTGTCAGTTTTGTAGGCTTAAAAATAAACTTTCACAAGACAAACATAATGACTAACTTACAAAGTTATCTCAGCGAAAACATACAAAAAACGATGACAGTTTGGAAGAAGTGGATAGCTACAAGTATCTGGTGCATTAAACAAAAATTTATTCTGTTATTATATATTATTTCTGATTTAATCTATGACTTGTTCTATCTGTATATACTGTAGCTACAGAGCGAAATAAAATTATAATTAAATTGAAACTGGGTGGGACACGTTGCCAGAATGAAGGATGAAAGGTGGACTGTAAAAGTAATGCAGTGAAGACCCGAGACACCAAAGGAAATAGAAGAAAACCACCGACACGATCGGCAGATGACCTCTAAAGAAGATGTGGAAATTGGCAACAGATTGCATAAGAACGAAGAAGATGAAGACAAGAAGAGGAGGCATATGTCCTGCAGTGGACAAATATAATTTAGTTTGATAATGATGATGATGGGCGATTTCGTAGCATAGATTGAAAGATTTTGAAGAAATATATATTTTAAATTTCTCTATATTTCTTTCCTACCCATCTTATTTTATTTTTGCTACACCTCTTTCCCATACAATCGTCGAAACTGCACGATGGCTATTATGTAAATCTAAATATTATTGCTAATTCGTCTTATTACTTGAAAACCCTACCATGCGATTTCAGAAATATTTATTTATTGGATGGACACATTCTATTATACCATAAGAAAGTGGAGATAAGGGAAAGAAGAAAGAACCATAGCGGGGGTAGGTTGGGAGGTAAAGAGATTACTGAAGGTGGAGTAGAGATTAGAGGAGGAGAGTACAACAGTAATGAACGTAGTGATAACCTACGCTCCAAGCGTTAAAATGAAAAGAAAAAAATAAAGAAAAGTTTTACGAAGAGCTACAAGAGGTATGGGACACAGCCAAGTGATCAAGAATACTAATGGGAGACTTTAGTGGGAGAGTAGGCAAAAATGGAGAGAGATTTGGAGGAGTGATAGGAAAAGAAGGGGAAGAAAAATTCAACGGAAGTGACTTAATGTTACTAGATTTCTGTATAGTAAACTATTTGATATTGATAATCACTAATACATTTTTCAAATATAAAAACATACATAAATTCGCAAATTCGTCAGAAGAGAACCGAGCAGAAACGAACGACACTGCTCAACCGACCAATTGACTAAGGAAACTTTAGATAAATTACGCTGGGAGACACTTCCACATCCTCCTTACAGTCCCAATTTGTTTCCTTGTGACTTTCATCTGTTTGGGCCACTCAATTTAAAGATGATGAGGAGGTCAAAAATGTTGTGCAAAACCGGCTTGCCGCTCAGCCAAAACACTTCTATAAAGAAAGGATTATGAAGCTTTTGAAGAAATGGCAAAAGCATGTAGAGTTAGAAGGGGAATATGCTAAAATGTAGGACAAATCATATTGTAAAGATCTTGTTTAAATAAAAAGCCACAAAAAAATTCTGAGTTAAATTTGGACCCTCCTGATAAAATGTATTTATTTTATTATTTGAACGCCCTATACAACACAGAGAGTGTAATTAATGTTATGGTGGGATCTGTTTAATACACTATGTAAACGTATTGACACATTGAGATTACTTGTATCCGCAGGTATATCTACAAAAAACACATCTAAAAGAGCCCTGATAAATATAAATATGTGTAGTAATGCACTCGCCTAACATTATCAATATCCAAACAATCAGTTGAGTAGGTATTTTATATCCTATATATAGAGAGGTGCCGTTTAATCGAGTACTTCAGTTGATTGAATCGGTTTTGACGTTGCTAGTGGTACAGAATATAAAAAGAGATGTCTTTGAATGAGGTGAGCTCTGATTTTAATTGCTTTTCAAATTAATGGAATCGGAGACAAATAAAAATTGTCCTACATTTTTTTTTAGAAATTTGATCAAGCTGCTAAGGCAATAAGTAACCAGAAAAGCAAACCAAGTGATACGGACCTTTTAGAATTATACGGACTTTACAAACAAGCCACCATAGGGGATGTCAATATAGGTAATTTACATTTCTTCTTTGAAAACAAATGTGTTTAAAACTAATTGAATTATTTTACACGTAATTTATTACTAATTATTTTACAATTATATTGATTAAGCTTCATAAAATTGTTTCAGCAAAACCTACGTCACTAACAGATTTAAAAGGTAAAGCTAAATGGGATGCGTGGAATGGTAAAAAAGGAATTAGTCAAGATGGTGCCAAAGAACAATATGTCGCAAAAGCGACTGCAGTTGGAGCAATATAATTTATTACGTTTTATCATTTATATTAAATGCACAAATTAATTATTAAAAATTTCTGTTTTCAATAAAGCCTACTTTTATTTATCTGGTGATTCTATTACTGAGATATCAAATCCATTAATATAAGATAATACTCAGTCGTTGTAAGCAAGAACCGCGCGCAATACCTACATGAAGAACATGCAGTTGCTGAATGTATGTTTTTCAAGGTACACAAGTGTTTTGTGGTTTAGGAGAGGAACGCCATAGATACGCAATTTATTCTATAAACTCCTGGTAGACGGCCTAGGGTCTAGGCATGATGTATGTAAGAAAATGTTTAAAAATAAATAATCATGATTGAAGCTTAGGAATTTCCTTGTCAGTGCAGAAGAAGAAGGAATACTAGGTAGTACGAAAGAGTAATTACAACTAAATGTTTAAATTACATAGAGTGTTAGGCAATAGTTATTTTCATAACAAGTGCGGGAAGTTAGCGATTCCGAAACGAATGCAGGACGTTACAGAAACGAGCGAAGCGAGTTTCTGTACCTGCACGTATCTGTGAACACAAACGTTGCTTGAAATTAGGTCTGCTCTCACATGATGTTGCTGACCCGGCCATAAGATCTTGCTTGAAAAATCATCGACCATTACTATTCCTCCTCATTTTTTCAACAGGAAAATCTGCGACATTGTTGAAATCATCAAGACTTCATGACGCTGCTTATTCTGTATCGGACATGTGGAAATCTGTCATCGCCAATGATCAATCGTCATTTTCGTTTGATACGCTTGACCGGTGACAACCGGTAAAAAATCGTTGATTTCCTCTGTTTTCTTCAAAAGGGTTTGCACTCTGAATCTGTGATAAGTTGAATTACCACGCCCTTCTCTTTAATAAAAAGTTTGGCCTCTGATGTGGTTAACGAGTTGAGTTACTCGGTTCTTTTATTGCCCCTTTTTTCTTCTGCAGAAGCAGAACGTTGAGTACTTCTTTCTCAACAATGACACGGTCCCAACCCGGAAGACATTCTTTTAAAACTCTTTGACAGTTTTTGCAATCATTTTGTGAGTTAATTAAGGGTCACTTCTTTCATCTCCTGATTTGGAGATATTTACTATGGAAACAGTTGTGTTAATAATAATTATGCGATGTTCGGCACGATAAAGATCCCTACCAGGGGTGGAAATCCTTTGAATTCGGCTAATTGCTAAATGACCATAAAGGTCGAAACGTGTGGAAATCCCTAGTACCCGCAAGCCTAGATTTCACTCAATAAATAAACAAACAAACCAATGAAAATATCAACAAATTAAATTTATCAAGAGATACAGAGAGATCGTAAATGGTTGTTCGAAAAAAATTACTTTCCATAGAAATTATATCAAAACTTACATCCGCCAGGTATTGGTTTATGTGGTGAAGTTAGTTACTTCTCAAGCGTATACATAACCTACAAATTACAAACACAAATTATAAACATTATTAATAAACTGGTAGTAATTTACTTACTGTAGACTTCTTTTAACGCTCTTTTGAATAACAATAACAGCGTATACGAACAGAAAAATTCAACGTAAACATAAACATCCACCACCTAACCAACAAATATCCATTGCCAAAGGAATTGCGGTATGCGGGTAATATCACGCCGGAGTGAAATATTGATAACTCCTGGGCCTGGGAAGGTATTTTTTCTGGACAATCATTCTCGAGCTCCCTGTATAAAGACCGGCTCTAAATAAATTACGAACGAATGTTGTTGCCAGGATAGGCAACACACAATACAGATGTAGTTAGTAATCAGGTGATTTACGTGGTGGTGTGGGGTCAAACCACGTCCGTTGAAAGTCCAGCCAGTGTTCTCGTCTCCTTGAATTCTTTTTGCTATTTATTTTACGGTTTTGTTCTCTACAGTGCAAGTTCGTCACAAAAGGTTACCGGTTTGGCAAACATAAGAGCCAGCTTTATATTCCAATTATCGGCAGGTAAATATATGTAAGTTTTAATTATTTTTTCGCTAATTTTGTTAGGTTAAAATAAACAATTTGTGATATTTTGTATATTTCCTATATACTATAAAGATTAAATACGAAATTTCCAATATTTTCGCGTCAGAATCGGTGACATTCTCCTTGTAAATTACAAAATAAAACTGGTTTAATTAATGATTTTTTTAAACTTTGATATGCACTTTTAAAACGCAGATCAAAAGAATATACAAATATTTTATAATTTAAACAAGGCACAGGAATAAGACTAGGGTATTCTTTGCTTTATTAAATAAAACTTGCTCCTTTTTAATTACATAAATTCATTTTTATTAATATCAGAACGATTGTTAACGTTAAAATGTAAAACTAATAAATAAGGCAAGTTCTGTAAAATAGGGTTTAAATTGTGGAAAATTACAGCCATTCGTATGAAAAAGTAATGCACATTAATCATGAAACAATAGCAGTGATTAAATTATAGAACAATTGACAACGAGCGTTGTATTGATTTTTCATTTCACCTAATTGAGTAATTCCGTTTGCCTACAAAAATGATATCAATACACGCAACTGCTGTTCCCAGCAAAGGTGATAAATACTTAAATGGTTCAAAATGTATGAGTGCAACGCTGATGCAAATGCAAAACTTTTTGAAGTTGTTTAACAAAGCTTGACCTTCATATTAGTTAATTGCATACTTGACTTTGTTTCTGGATATAAATGTGTTTAATACTTATCGGCTTAGTAGATTACAGCGGTCGTTATTTGTAATTTTTTTACAATTTTTTTTATTTAGTCTTACTTCTATCATATCTATTTATTATTACAAAACTTAATTTAATGACTGCTTAATATAAGCGGATAAGAATTATTTAATATATTACATAACGTTATTTATTCTTTTCCTTTTAATTTCAGAAACCATGTCTTTAGATGAGGTGAGTTAGTTAATAATGTTTTATAAGACATAATTTTACTATTTATTTTGATGCAGAGATTTAATAAAGCCGCTGACGATGTTAAGAATTTAAAAACAAAACCAGGAAACGATGATCTTTTGGAGATATATGCTCTCTTCAAACAAGCCTCCGTAGGTGACAATAATACCGGTAAGTACTTTATTGGTAATAACTTTGCGAACTTTATTACCGCATAATACAATGAAATATCCTTTCATAAAATTTCACTTATCTGAAGTACTATTCAAAATTATAATAAACTCCGATAATTAACAAATTTGGTCATTTGTAGCGTTGTTATTTTCAAGTTAATTGTTGTAGACAAATACTTAATAACTGAGCTAATAGTAAATGATGAAACGATAGCAGAGTAAAGCGTATAAATCAATATTTTATCAGTGTTTAATTATTATATTTTGGTTGCCTAAATAGAATATAATATGAATATTTTGTGTGTTGTAGATCGTCCAGGAATGTTAGATATGAAAGGTAAAGCTAAATGGGATGCATGGACTGGAAAAAAGGGGGTAGCTCAAGATAAAGCCAAAGAAGATTATATAGCAAAAGTGCAATCTCTTATTAATTCTGTTGGATTAAATTAGTTAGTTATTAATATACTTATACTCGCATTTGAATATTCTTCAGAATATATTTTTACATCTACTTTTCATACTCAGACTTTTACAATTAATTATAAAAACTACAGATGTGTAATTGCATTTATAGCATGCTTTCATAATATACTGGTTTATATTATAATGCGTTAATTTTTTGTGAATGTTTGATTTTATGTATGTATTATTTTCTCGGAAGGCGGTGAGGTAATGTATATTGACTAATTATTGTACCGGTAATAGCATAATTAGCGTGATAGTTATAATTACTAAGACCTTGGAACAATTTTCAAAAACATTGTTGAGTAATAAATCCTCATTATAATAATAATATGCATATTTTATGTATATTGGTTGCGGCGTTTGTTGCTTTTATTAGGTATATTCAATGCGCAGTTGTGTATAGGTAAAACTGCATTAATTTAAGGGAACCCTAAATACAAAGGAGGATTATTTTGAGGTAACTGAGAATTACATATACCTACAGTAGAATTTACAACAAGCGAACCTTGACGGTTTCTACATTTTTTGTCCGTTTATTGGGGCGTGGCTGTTTAAGGTGGTTCAGTAGCTTTAAGGCCGATTCATACTATAGGTCAAGTCACGGTCTGGTCACGGTCCGGTCACAGTCAGATCAAATATTGTTGCATGCATTTTATATTGAGCTATTCACATAATAATCGCGGTCAAGTCACGGTCCTGTCAAATGACCGCGGTCTTTCTGGCCAGGAATATTTGAGCGGACTGAGACCGTACCGATCGTCTCATTGACCGGTAGTGTAAACACGGCGACGGGCAAATCACAGTAAATTTTTGTAATTTTGAGTTTTGAGGTTACGCAATGTTGGAGGCTTGCTACTTGCTAGTTTATTAATAATGATGGATGAAAAATTAATAGAACTAGTTGGAAGGCATGAAGAACTTTATAATTTTGAGGATAGAAGATATTCAGACAATTTGCATAAAAACAAATTGTGGAGAGAATTTGGGGAAGAATTAAATGAAAGAAAGTAATAGGTATAGATATTAATGTTTTTATTATTGTATGAACATAAAAATCATTTTGCACTTGATTTCATTTCAATTTCTATTAAACTGCCAGGGAATTGATCCAGTTTCACAATTAAAAAAGGTTTTAAATAAATCTCTCACGGCAAACGCTGCTGGCTGAGAATTTCCGCCCTGTCTAGGCAACTCGTTTAAAATATTTCCTTCTTCCATAGATAACTCTGTAAACCCTTCAGATAGTCCGCTATCACGTAAGAAATTGTGTAGAATACAGGTTGTCAAAATTATATTTTCAACATTCCCTGGTTGGGAGTTAATTTTGTGTAAATATACGAAATGTTTGGACTAATATTCCAAACGCATTTTCTACAATTTGTCGTGCACGGCAGAGACGATAATTAAAAATTTGTTTTTCCCTATCATTGTTTGCTTGTGATTCAGGGTAGGGCTGCAATATATTAGTTTTTAGGGGAAACGCTGAATCTCCTATGATTACATGGGGTGCAAGCCAGTTTGTACCAGGTAGTTCTGTATCTTCTGGAATATTTAATTTTCCACTTTCTAAAGCTTTTCCCAACCTAGAATTAGCAAAAATGCCACCATCACTATTTTTTCTATAAGATCATATATCGCCGGCAGTAAATTTATAATTTGCATCCACTAATGCCAATAGGACCACAGAAAATGTTTTTTATAATTAAACTAATTGGATCCGCTGTTGGAGGGTGCAAAAATCTCAATATGTTTCCTATCTAACGCCTAACGCACCAAGACAATTCGGGAAATTCCATATAGCTCAAAACTTCATTGAAATTGCTTTCCAGTTTTCTTTTGTTGGTGTCGGTATGCACTCCGCTAACATGTTTTTAATAATTGCTAAACATACTTCCGTGACAATTTGTTGTATAGTTGAATGACCGAGCCGTAAACTAAATGCAATTCTGAATGAATCCCCAGTGAATATAAGCCATTATGGCTAAATCGCTAAGTGAAAAGTTTTTGAACATTGTAGTACCCAGTGTTGGTATCATTTAATGTACGTGCTTCTTACTTGATAAAACAATACTTTATTGAAGCTTTGATACAAAATAACATTTAACAGATTCAAACTGAACTGATTGCTTAAATATCAAAAAGTCAAATTAAATTAAAATTATCACTAAGCCAAAACCTTAGCAACGATGCTCGCCACACCCAGTTTGATCGAGTCTAGATTGGTAGGTGACCGCACAATGTGAATGCACATGTAAATTGCTTGACTGTGACCAGACCGTGACCAGATCGTGACTTGACCTATAGTATGAATCGGCCTTTAGGACGAAACTGAATTCTGGTAGAGGGTGCTAGCATCAACACAGAGAGATATTTTGCTAAATACGAACTAGGCGGTAATTGAGATTATACTCGGGTAGCTGGTAATTCAACTTTTCTTAGAAATACATATCCCTGTGCAAAACAATATTGCTGTAAATACAAAAGCGTTTGGTTGCACGTACTTGGAGCGTTTACGAATCTTTATATTTAATGTTCAAGAATTAGTTTTACCATAGAGCAAGTATTAGAAGAGATACAGCCTTATGGAACTTTTCGTCGGCCTTGTCAGTTGGGTTGCATAGGCCCTATTTTGCTATTTTTGCGAAGAAAGTTATAAAAGTGGAATTTTATACCTTGTCTTTGGTAGGTACCTGAAGGAATTTACGTTAAAAGTTGTCCCTCTCTGTTGCCAAATTTATAAAAGAGACTTTGGAAAAATTAGAAGCCTTTTTAAGTTTAGCGTGCAACTGGATATGGCAAAATTTACACAAATACCAACAAAAATAAACGTAAATATCTGGCATTTGCATAAAAGTAAGCATTATCTGACATGAATTAAAAAAGTAGGGCAATACATTCAAGAAATACAGCAAATAGTTAAACCAAACGAGAAAATAATTTAACAATTGCTTTACTAAAAACCAAAATATTATAAATAATCTACTGATATCGTGATATCTGATCCCTCATTTCTAACGTTGTTATAGCAATAATAGTATATTATTATATGAGCGATTATGACAGCCATTATTCACGAAGATGACGTTTGAGCCCACGAGCCGTCAGGCGAGTGGCACAAATCATCTGAGCGAATAATGGCCATAATCGCGAATGTAATACGATACTTTTTCTACACCTATTAAACAAATATATTAGACTCAAATTAGTCAAATTTGATAACTTTGTAAACAAGCAATATGACAACACACTTGGGTGTGTCACGCGAGTCGATTGTCAGCCGCAGAAGGAGTTGATCGCGGGCGATTTAAAATATGATTGGATTAGCGAAATATTTATGTATTTGTGATTGCCCGAAATCATAATTCACTGCAGTGAATTATGAATCCATAATTCACTGCAGTGAATTATAGGTACTATTTTTCACAAAAAAAATGCTAATAATTGCAATATAATTAAATAGGTGTAGAAAAAGCTTATTTTTGAACTTTATTTTGACACCATTACTAATGCAAGCAATTTTTTTTCGCTACCAGCAAAGTAAGCAAGCCTTACATCCATGGCAACAGTGACTGTAAGTGGCTAATAACGTTCGGGCTTTGGTTACCCTTGACGACGGAACTTAATAGTGTCACTTACGTTCCTAGGAAAATAATGAACAGATAACAGAACTGTACGTTTACCGTTGTCATTATTACCACTGTTATTATATTGATTTTTTTTACGTTGCCAAGTATTATAGGACGCTTAGTTACCACAAAAACTGTCACAAAATAATTCATACTTTGCAAATAATATTTTCTTGTTCTTTTAAACTACTTGCTAAGCGAAAAAAATATAATAAGCAACACGGAATGTATGGACTATTAACATTTTCGGAAGGCGACGAGCCTTGGCTTCGCCTCGGCTCGTATTCGCCTACCTCACATTCCTTGTAGCTTAAATAACTATTAGATACTGCATATTACCGAAGATTAACAATTCCTTCTGCCATTGGCCCTTAAACCAAACCTCTTCGGGTAGAAGGTGTGGTATAAGGAATTATCAGGTGAAGGGCGAGCCATAAAAATTTATAAATTTTTGTTCAAATTTACCGAAAAATTTTTCAAATTGCATTTACCGTCATTGCATACAGATAAAACAGGTGCAAGAATTTTCGCTAAATATTGCAGCAAAATTTTTAGAACATGTTCTAAAAATTATAAATTGCATGCAAGAAGTGCGCGAAATCGTGCGCAGAAACGTAAATAGTATAATATTGTAATACAAGTGTTGAAAGCTTTTGTTTGCCACACGAATGTGAAGTTTGCAGCACGAACGATGCAGGTACAGAAACGAGCATTCGTTTCGGAATCGCTATCTTCCCACACTTGTTATGAAATAGTAATTAACGTCACAAGTCCGGGAACTCATATTTTACAGTACGAGTGAGATGTTTAAAGACGAGGCGACGACAGTATAAAATAAATATAGGTAAAGGAACCAAAACTTTGGTCTTACGTAATAAATATTTTGACGTTTGTTAATACGCAGCGTTGCCAAATGTATATAAATAATCTAACCTCACTTTGTTTCCAACTCTTCTTTACATTTATTTTATGAAATTTAAACAATTCAATTTTAAAAAAACTAATAAAAATTTCACTGAAATAAAACGACCTTTTATTTGGAAACTATACTGAAAAGAACGTTGTACTGAACTGAATTTTAAAAACAATACACAAAACCGGGAATGCTGATGCTAATAACGTAAACAACACGCGCGGATTGTAATGACAACACTGTGCTCGATCACGTATCACTGCCAACCTTACGCGAGAAAGTAACTGAATATGACAGCGGCGGAGAGTCAGGGAAAGAGGGAATATTTTTGTTTTTATAGTGGTATTACTATTACCACGAACGGTGACGTAAGACCAAAGTTTTGCTTCCTTTACCTATAACTATTACCGGGCGTGTCCTAAGTTACACGACCCGCGAAAGACAAAACGTCAAAAACGTAAATAAAGTGGTAAACAGGGGTACCATTGCTACCACTACTACAACAATAAAATTACTAAATTCTTGCGTCAATACGCAGGCGTGAGTGATAAATTTACCGCAAAAAATTGCTGCAGTTGCAAACAGGAAAATGTAAAAATCCTAAAAAATTGTATTAAAAATTTTCTGTTAAAAATTGCAGCAATTTTTTGCGGTAATTTTGTCACCGTGTCAAACAGGCTTTATAAACAAATAATAATTTTAAACATACGGCTTGGCGGTTTGCTTACCGAGCGCATACTTTTTTAAATATTGCTTTTTTTAACGTTATAATCAAAATTTGAAAAATCTCTTAAGTACGCACTAGCAATGAGTACTGCGAATCGATTAATATAATTTTCATTCATGTTTAACATGTAGGTACGATTTGAATTGAGACTGAATAAAATAACGTTGTATTCAATCTTCTGATGGATTTTATATCAAATGCAGCATTGAATTTTTTTAAATAATTTTTTATGGTGACAGACAGAGCTGAAAGTATCTTACAAAATAAGATACTCTCATGTATCTTAGTTATTTTAAGTATCTTAGATACTGTATCTTAGATACTTTTTTTATTGAGTGAAAAGTAACTGTATCGTCGATACTTTTCAAATGTATCTGTATCTTGTATCTAAAAAAGTATCTTAGTTATCGAAAGAAGTATCTTCGTTACTTGAAAATATCTTAGTTGCTTGAAAGTATCTTAGATACTTGAAAATTACTATTTTAGTTGAGATATTGTAGACCTCTAACAACAGACTTGGCTTGTAGAAACTCATTTAAAACACTTGCAGCCGAAAGCCGAGCCAACTGCGATTTTAAAACTCAAGTTGGAATATTCACTGATCACTCATCTGAAATAGTATATTATACTTATACACGACGCTATAATGAATGCTATTATTACCGAGGATAATGCTTGCAACACGAGCGAGCGAGTTTTGCAATTATCCGAGGTAATAGTAGCCATTATAGCGAGTCGTATACTATACTTTGCCCACGAACACAAATACGAAGAATTTTTAATTAAAATTTAAATAACAACGCTGGTAGGACTATGTTAAACGAAGTGGTAGGATTAGAAACAACCTATTTCCTTCATTATACACCATAGACAATGATGTTACCATGACACCGTGAATAATGATTATTCACTGCTGGCAGTGTACCTATAATGGATAGCATTATGTTTGACCAAACACATGAATAATTGACAGATTATTGACTAGTCGTGGACAAAATATAATAACTCACATCACATGTTCACATGTCACATTCTAAAATACATTCTGTTTTAAATTACAACAAAGACATTTTCAAAATTTTAATAAATCTTATTATCATATTCATATATGATACATATACTTAATAGGAATTTTGAAACTCAGGAAGTTAGCAGGCATATTAGGTAGATAGGAATAGGATTAATAGGAAGATAGGACAGGAACAGGAGGTACCTACTTTGGTTTAGATACTTTAAGAGTATTTTAGATACTTTTTTGATATCTTAGATACTTTTTGGTATCTTAGATACTTTTTTGGTATCTTAGATACTTTAATAAGATACTTCAATGGTATCTTATATTAATTCAAGTTACTTTTTCAAGTATCTTGTAACTTAGATACTTTGCGGGACAAGTATCTATATCTGAAAGTATCTCAAGTTACTTTTTTGGAAAGTATCTTTAAAAGTATCTAGTTACTTTTGTCAAGTATCTATTTCAGCTCTGGTGACAGAACAACTATTTAATACATATTTTATCTGAAATATAAATATACCGGGTGGCCGGATTTCGTAGGGACAACATGGGTAACTTTTGTATTTGAAGAGATAGAGAGATGGTTAAATTAGCAAAAAGATACAAGTTCGAGAGCTCATTAAGAATCCATTTTCAAATTTTACTTGTCATGGTCCACTTGTTTAAAATTTAAAAAAAAACCAAAATCTCCTAATTTCTTTTATTTGCCGTAACTTTTTTGTTACTTCAGATATTGAGATGCGGTTTGAACTAATTTGCATGGTAATTTAAATACTTTTATTGGCACTTAATAAAACTAATTTCATTTGTGCAAATTTTTAGTAATCTAACCTAACCTCAAAATTTTAAATTGGTACCATGTAATTTTTTTGGCCCTTTTAAGAGAGGATTTTTTTCTAAATGCAATGATGTATCACATGAAATGGAAACTTCTTCAAAATTTTGAAAAACTGAGCTTATTTTTTTTACGGGCAGAAATCACTAGTGCCATGATCTTTGTTTCGAAACATAATTTCACAGATAACGTGATAAACAAAAAACAAAGTTATTGTGATCATGGCACTAGTGATTTCTGCCCGTAAAAAGAATAAGCTCAGTTTTTCAAAATTTTGAAGAAGTTTCCATATCGTAAATTTAAACTGCAATTGGCATGGAATAACGCGAGCAGGAAACGGGAAAGTGTAATCTAGTTAGATCTTCTTCTTCTTCTTCTTCCATGGCGCTACAGCCCAAATTGGGCCTTGGCCTCCTGTAGTTTCTGCCTCCACGCCTGTCTATCTCCTGCCACTCTCTTCCAAACTCGGACTCCTAAAAGCTCTCGCGCATCTTCTTGTATTTCATTTTCCCATCGTTTCCTTGGTCTCCCCGCTGGCCTTATCTTTAACTGCTTTCCCCAGCCATCGTGTTTCCTGTATTGCGGTCACCATTAGATTATACTTTTTTATTTCATCTGTTAGGAAAAATTGAGCTCCTGGTTTGTTTAGGGTCCGTACGTTCCAGGTTCCATAAGAGAAGTCCATATTTCTTTGCTTAAGTCGTCTCCTAAAAATCCGTCCATCGTTCCGAGGCTGTCGTTCAGGTTCCTGAACTGTGTTTTTTTTACGGGGACGGGTAGTTAGCCCATTGCCCAACCCTCCTCCTTTGTCCGGGCTTGGGACCGGCAACGATGGCTCCTGGGCTACTCAGTCCACCCAGTTACCACCGCAGGCGGAGTTAATCTAGTTAGATCACAAACCTAGAAAAACAAGGTTTGTGAGTTAGGATACTCAGAAAACGGTTCAATCAGAAAAAGAAGTGTGTAGAATATATGTATAGTAAAATAAGCAACAAGAATTAGTAAGAGAGTAAATTATGGATAGCAAAATGTTAAGATATAACTACGAAACAGAAGGCCCCTCGAATGATGAGGAGAGAAGGAAAAGACAAGCAGATCAGGAAGTATTTAATAAAAGTAAAAAGACGCCGCGATCCCCAATAAAGAAGAAAGGAAAAGACAACAATTCCGAAGGATACCTACGCGAAGAGAGAAGAAACATCAGATGAAGAGGTGGAAGTAAAGGAAAGAAGAAAGGCACCAAACAATTTTACAACTGAAATCAAATGTTTCAAGATTTAAATTAAATGGGTAGATGTGAAAGCAATAATTAAAATACAGGTATTAGTCTTCATACATAAAATAAAAATGGGGCTTGCTCCAAACTATTTATCCCACGTAGTAACAACTTTTAATGATGTGCATAAATATCAACCCAGACATCAAAATGATTTTTTCCTAAGCCATAAAAATAAGAAAGCAGGACAGAATTCTTATTTTTTAAAGGGTTAATAGAGTATAACTTGCTTGCCGAAGACATTAAGCAGACAAAGGTGATTAGTAGTTTTAAAAATAAAGTAAAGAGGTGGCTTGTAAGTTAATATGTAGGTACCGATACTGTTTTTTTTTCTTTAGCCTTATTACTTTGTCTACTATCATTTTGCTATTGATATACGCAGAAGTATTTTAGTGTTAAGTATAGGTAAGTAATAGGACGATATATGTATACCTAATGGAATTTATTTGTTTATTTTCTTTATTTTTATAGACCATGTATAGCCGTGGGGCTAAATAAACATATATTATTATTAAATTGACTTGTTGTTATTGTTCTAGAAAGTTGCATTACAATTTTTTACGTCATTAAATGAAACCGTTGATTACCTACACTAATTTTTTGAATGATCTTCATAAAAACGCAATAAATACTTTTAGACTCAATACTTACTTACATACAAAATAGTGTGAAAAATAATATTAGATTATACAAAATGTAATGTAATGTAATCGTTAGCCTCTTATACCTTTCGGTGTTGAGGCTGGTGCGTTATAGCGTATGTGGTCTTTCAAAAGAAATTTAAGACATTTCAGTGCTGTCGTCCAAATTAATAATTAATTGTTCGGTGTGGATATCTATAATTTATTCATTTTCCAGGAATTCCCTTTCAACTTTTATTACATGGTCGCACTTTCTTAGTTATTACAGAATACTGATAAGAAATTAGTTGTTTTAGCAATATTTAAAGGTAATCGAATAGGTCTATGTAGCACTCCTAATTAGTATTTTCCAAAATATTTTAAGTAGTATTTGGTTGACTGTTTGTGCTAACTTTCTAAATTTATCAAAAATTCCAGTTACAAAATTTATTCATTATGTTTTGTTAGTAGGTAGGTACTAATTACATATTGGTATTTGTACCCCACCGCGCTGCCAATAGTTAAGCTAATGGTGAAGAGAGCTGACGTCACAGTTCGACAGCTACACTACAATAAAAAATAAAAAATAAGGGTTGGTTATGATATTTTATGCATTGTAACACCATAAGGTAATAATAATTCTGAATATTAGAAAGTTCATGGTGCTTGAACAAAAAGTGTTACTTCAACAAATTAATTTTAAAATTTTCATTAGACCAATCTATCATGCAGCTTTCATAATACCTTTACAAATTAAAAATCCTCGGTGTATTTGTAATATTTATAAGCTTCAAAGGTTGAACTTGAATAGTTTTTTTCTATTTTGCGTTTAGAATAACTCCATTCTAGCATCCAAATGACGTCATTTGAATGTTGGAATAAGTCGTTGGTGTGCTAGAATAGACTAGTAAAATTTACTGTATTGATGTTGGTAGCGTTGAACTGTCAACTGACATATTTTTGAAATTTTTTTTCATACTGGAATTTGGACTTGTTCGGCAATAAATTTTCTAACGTTTTTTGTGCAATTTGCCTAATTCTAAAATTAACTTCGGTACGGCACCACACTTTAAACAGTTATTGGATCTTAAATTGGAGCTTGATGACAAACATGCGCATTTTTGTACACATTTAGAGCTAATTTACCTCCCTAAAAACCCCGACAAATCATCGTTTATATGGAATAAAAAGTGTTAAAGTTAGGTTTGAATACCGATATTTAATGGTTTAATTCATTCAGAGGATTAGATAATTATTACAAATAATATAATTTCAAGTGAGAACAACTGAACAAGTGAATTAAACCACGAAATACCGTCTTCTTTTTATTGTTCATTATTTTTAATTATAAAAATAAAAACTTATGCTAATATAATATACAAATAATTATATTTATTTAATCAGAAGGCCCAGAGTCATTGCTAAAAAAAAACAATTAGTACAAAATAATTTAAGTTGTAAAGTACAAGTTGCCACAGAAACAATAACCTATTTATTATCTTACACATAAAATTTCTGATTTGAGTCATTTTTATACTTTATTAAAAACATGTTATTCCTTCTGGGACACCTGTAAAAACATTGAGGTAATTCTTTTACGTCTGCCCACCTAAATATATCGACCCGAAATTTTGCATGCAGCATGCAGCATCCTACAGCTACCAGAAACAGATGCCAAGAGTAAGTAATTAAAGTTAAGTCCTCATCTGGAGAATTTCATACAAAAAATTAGTAAAGCACCGGAATTTAACTAAATACCGGTACATCAACAACTTAATTCTAAAAGTAAATAAAGGCTACTGAGATTATTGCAAACAGCGGTAGACCATTACGTCAATTTCTACCGGAATTTATTCGAATACCGGTACCGGGAGGCTAGACACAGCCTAAATAACATCCTCTTTGGTTGTTGGTGATGGCGTCCGGAGCAGTGGATTCTCGCCTTTATTGAACAAGATGGCTACCGCTTCAAGCGGAAAATTAGGGTTACCGGTTTAATTTTTTCGCGTAAATCACTTGTTTGCGCCAATTATTTCAAAGTTTTTCGGAATTAGGGGCCTTCGAAACTTTTTCCGAATTTTTGCTCTAGGTGGGCACTCGTAAAAGTGTTGCCAAAACTGTTAGTAAGTACATTTTCTTACCTTGCAATAGTTACACTTTTAAGAAAAAATTCTTTAGAGGCCTGACATGCAAATCGAAATTTGACCTCGGGGCCTGAATCTTTGAGATTCAGCAAGACTGAATCGATTTGGTCAGCAGGTTCCGTGATAGTATCTATTTGATGAAACCGAATCAATCTTAACTTATTAGATTTTTCACATTCAATTAAGATCCTTCTTGCAGATGTAATTGCCATTACAGTTACTTCATATTCCGCTTCGGCACCCCATTTGAGAAAGACGTGTTCTATCTCGTCGGACGTTTTCTTCTTTTTAATTCTTTAATTTACCGATATATGTAACTGTCTTAATTTAATTCATGAAATACACAGCACTTACCTATTCCTATAAGGATGCCAAACCAGCCCAGGAAATTGAGATTGAGACGCCATTAAACAACTGTTCAAGAATAGGAAACCCAGCAAGATACACCAGGGTCTGTCACAGTAAAAGAATGAACGGTACGACGGTAGGGTCACTTTCTGTCATAGATAACATCACAGAACACCCGATATAATAGTCAGGCGCGTAGGAACATTTTTTAGACTGGGGGGGCCATTATACAGTGGGGAAATTAAGTAAGGAATAAATTCGGTAACTCCGTTAATCTTTGTGATAGAGACGAAATTTAAAAGACGTATATCGATTAAAATTACAGCGCATCTGAAAAAGTTATTTTCAGATTTAACTTTCATTTGTTTTAAGAGTTATGACGTCATCAATTGTTTTTTTAAATGACATCCTGTATTTTTTATTTTTTATTTCGATAGAGTATTTTAATCTGTTTTCAATGGTATACAATTTTGTATAGGTTACATAAGAAAAAAATCAAGAAAAACGGCCTAAGAATGAACTTTTAAAATTAAAACCCATAATGTTACATTCATTTTTTATGTTAAAATTGTTGAAAATGGCTTAAAAAATAAAACACATAAATTTATTAGTTCATTTGATGTTTTTTTTTTTGTTTTTTTTTTAAATGTAACTTAATCAAAATTGTATACCATTGAAAACAGATTAAAATACTCTATCGAAATAAAAAACAAAAAATATAGGATGTCATTTAAAAAAACAATTGATGACGTCATAACTTTTAAAACAAATGAAAGTTAAATCTGAAAATAACTTTTTCGGATGCGCTGTAATTTTAATCAATATACGTCTTTTAAATTTCGCCTCTATCACAAAGATTAACGGAGTTACCGAATTTATTCCTTACTTAATTTCCACACTGTATATACATTGCCTATATTTACAACATATACAAAAGTCATGCTTTTGTGGGGGCCAGGCCCCTCTAAAAATTATTTGGTGGGTGCCACTGGCCCCGATGGCCCCCACGGCTCATACGGCGCCTGGATATTCCTAGTATATTATGCAATGAGTATTTAATGATAGCTATTAAGACACGAGTATAAGAATACGAGTGTCTTAATAGCCATTAAATGTGAGTTGCATACACTATTTTTTCTACGACCAGTCATAATAATGAAAAAATAGGCACCTTCTGAAAAGCTGCGAACCTTATTTTTGACAACAAAATACTTTGCTGCTATTGGTTATCTATTTCAATTAAGAAACATCAACAACTCGCGTAACTATGGTTACCACATAAAATACTTTGCTGCTGTTGGTTATAAACTTGTATCTTAATGAAAAATATGTATCTTAATGAATCTCATTAAAGTACAGGTACTACTAAATGCTTAATAAATCAGTTAAAGTATGGGTGTAGAAAATAGCTATTAAGACAACAAGCGTTTTATAGAAGGTTTAAAAATCAAGGTCGTAGTTCAAATCCGTGCGAACTTTGAAAATTGATACCTCATTCTGCCGGACCCTGTATTATGAGAAATTTTAATAAATTATTATTTGAGACGCGTCACAATACACAAAATGCGAAGATTGCTAGGCAACGACGCATTTTATAGAGAAAAGTGTATTTTAAAGGCCTATAAAATACGTTGTCATTGACGACGTATTTTATAGAGAAAACGTATTTTAAAGGCAACATAACAAGTGAGCTCTTATGCACCATACAAACAGTATAAGATATTAGTTTTAGGAAATAGTAGATTGTTTTACAAGTTAAGAAAAGTGAGAGTTTTCCAGCGAGTGTAAATTTTTAATTCACGAGCAAGCGTAGCTTGCGAGTGGATTAAAAATTTACACGAGCATGGAAGGACCACTTTTCTTACGAGTTGAACATGCTATTTTTTCGTGTACTTCACGAAAATCACGTTAATTTTAAAAATAAATATTCAAAATTTATCAAGGTACCTATTATTTTTCACTGTGGTCGTCATGGATTTGTCCATTTTTACAGCTACTATTTGAATTAATTTTCGACTTGTCAAAAAAATTATGTAAGATTATTTTTAAACGTTTTTAAGATTTTGCGCGGGCTCTGTATATAAAATATTGTACAATACACGTGTGATAATACATTATTAAGATACGCGTTTGAAATTTACACCTCGTTTAATAATTTGAACAATTGTACATTTACGAATATTTATACAAATAAATTGAATGAATGAAAAAAAGGGTTGCTATGAAGAAAAGCGTTGCTAACAAGAAAAGTACCACTTTTCTTTACGATTTTTGATTGAACAATATGCTTGATTTCTATCTAGTACACGAAAAACAATATTATGACATGACCATTAGGTTAGCGCCCGAGTTATGTTTTTGGATGTTATTGTCGACTTTATGATAATAAGGTAATGTTTGTTATAACAATAATTTATCTTATCTGTTTATTCTGTATTCTTGTATTATAACTTTCCGTTGTACTTTCGTCCAACGTAAAGACAACTAATATGTTTTGTTCTCTTGTATTATTTGTTACTTTGAACTTATGACGAGATAATTAGTTTCCCTATTTTATCAATTGTAAAGGAAACTTCAGTTCTTGTATAACCATCATCTAATTCAGTTGCTTAGTTAAAACAAAGCTCCTATGTTTATTTCAATAAAAATAACATAGTAAAATTGAATAGTTTTTATTTATTTATTGTTTCGTTCGGTCACGAAACGAAACTACCGCACAGTACCACAGTACCTATACAATAATTGATAGTAGAGTGGTTACATTTTCTCGTGGACCGCGAAATGTGCAGAGCGGGGAAAAAGATGACTATAGAAAAAAGAAGACCCAATATACTTAAAAGTGAAACCTGAAAATATCGAACTCTCTTGCGCGGCAAATTTAAAAGTTTTTAGAAGCCCCAAGGTCAAGACAGATAATTAAACACAACGACAACTCAAAACAAACGCACGTGCTAACCCAAGATGGACGCAATGACAATAATAAATGTGAATGACGATGTTTTTAAAATGGCCTGTAACCGCCGTAAACACAATTTCGTCTTCCGCGCAGTACTTCACGAAAAAATGTAACCACTCTACCAAAAGTAATAATGCTATAAAAAATTAATAAGCAACAAAATAAAACAAATAATTACTTATTTTAATAAATATTCAAAATGGCCACCGTTGTTCTTAAGACAATTCCTGGCCCTCAAAACTAAATTTCTTCCGCGCATATGTAACTAGAATGATTTTATTATTTGAGATTTTTTGTTTAATTGACACTTAAAATATCACGTGATACATTCTTGAAAATAGAATTTAATCCTCGATCAATTAGCGAATAAATATACAGGGTGTTCCATTTAAAACACCCAAGTTATACATTTTTCCTGAAAAACAGTAGGCCATGAAAAATAATTAATTATGACATTTTATAGAAGAATTAATACTTAAAAACTATTTCCTCTGACTTTTTCTTGTATTTCTAATAATAAACGAGATATAAGCTGGCCAATGAAAACTCACCCTCTCTGTATACTCAAAGAACAGATCGTGGAAATATTCTTTTATAGTGTTGTGTGCGTTTTTTCAAGCTTTTTTATTGTTCCTGCCTGTATTTCTAATTTAATTCGTTGTGTGAGCGAATTATAATGCGGTGTGCAGTGTTTGGCTGTAATAGTGACGTTTTTCGCAATGTAAAATCATCGATCCATGCAAAATTTCAGAAATATCGGCTTACTTTTATGAAATCGTGTCTGCTTAATATTAGACTAAATCAGTTTACAAAACATTTAATTTCAAATTTTATTTACAAAAAATTATAAAAAACAATTTATTCAAATAAACCACCTCCTAATAAATTAGCGCACATAAAATAAAATTCGCCTACTGAAGTTTTTCATGATTTTTAATAAAACATTTTCTAAGTCCAAAATTTAGAGATAAATGTGAATAAAAAAAGAACTGTAACAGTTAGCCCAAAAATGAAAACTGCTTTAGGGACCCGCAAACAAGCAGACAACTTTATCAAGAGTGACTTACTGAAAAATTGAAAATAAAAAATTTTTTTCCTCTTTGTAACTCAATCCGTGGACATACTGTAGATTAGTGTAAATGTAGATATCGGCACTGCAAATTCACATTTAAAAGGTCTTTTAAAATTTTTTGAAAAGTATAGTGAATCGGGATTCAAATCTTTAATATCTGCAAACGAAATAGCCGAAGAATTGAAAGTGACACCTGAATTTAAAAATCAAAGAACAAGACGAAAAACAAAACAATTTTGTTATGAAGGACGAAGGAACCGATCAGCCGATTTCATCTGGCGAAGAATATTTCCGAATGCAATATTTTCTAGTCATAATCGATAGTGCGATTATTTCTTTTAAGAAAAGGTTCGAAATTTATCACGAACATGAGACATCATATGGTTTTTTATACTTATAATTCGGATAATATTCAAAAACTGACTGAAGACGATCTTCTTAAATGCGACCTTGCAAGACGATATTGCTTGCATTGATTTATTTAATGAAGTCAAAATTTGTTGTCGAGTTTTATCTTCCAGGATCACAATATTACAAATACATAATACAATATTTATTCAAAAATAATTTATGTTACTGTTCTGAAAATTATATTAACCTTACAAATTAGCAATTACCGTCGCATCTGCAGAAAGATCTTTCTCAAGATTGAAAATAATAAAAAATTACATGAGATTTAGCATTAGTCAAGAACGATTTACATCCTTAGCCATATTATCTATCGAATCCGAATTAGCCAAAAAAACTAAATTATGATGATATTATCAACGAATTTTCTATAAAACATGAAGAATTTATAATTAAGATGTGGGGGTCTATAAACAACACCAAAAACAATTTTTTTTGAATTATAAGAAACAGATATCCAAAGTTGTTCAATATTATCATTTGTATTAATTACTGAAACATTCAAATGACTTTTAATGTAAAAGCCAACACCTCCACCTCTTGTGCCACGATCCTTACGTAATAATCTATAATCATTTGAGCAACTTACAAATTTTGAATAATCGATTTTTCAAAATTTGTAAGTTACAACGTTGTTCCAGCCGACGCTTCATTTATTGATACGACATCCGTTTGTATATCATTACTCATTACTCAACCACTTTTCAGAAATTGCTAGAATATCATATTGATATTTGAAAAGAATTTCCTTTAAATCACTTAATTTAAAGTATTAAAGAACGTAGGTATACTAGATTAATATGTGCAACGCTTAAGGCTTAAGCCTTAAGCAGTCTGTAGCCATACAAAAACCAAAGAGATTAAAATACAATAATTACCGTTATTAGTATTAGAGCAATAATTACAAACTTAATGTGAATTATGAAAACAAAAAAAATTATATTAATTAGTAGTTAATCTAATTAATGAAATTTATATGAAATATAAATAAAAATATAATAAACAGTTTGTAGATGTACAATATTCCCAGCGTAACAATGAAATTAAATGATATTTAATACATGGAAAATTTAAAGTAAACAAAATAACCAAAACCATAAAGAGAGATTATTGATTTTGCTTAAGGTCATCTTTACTCTTTAGACCGATTCTTTTCTTGTTAATATTTATAAAAATGTTACTATCCATCGTCCATACGTTACGCGACCCATATTTTTCTTTCGTTTTTCTAAAAAGTAATAATCTTGTTAACGTCAAATCTTCTTGAAGCACATACGAATTTCCTTTCAGTCTTTCTTGTTGTTGTACCATACAAGGTAAGAATTTCATATTTTATAGGCTATTATCCTTGCAGGTCGAGGCCTTTCTGTAGTAGCACCACGTTGATGTTGCAAATATGTTAGTAACACGTCATAAAAATGTTATCACCAAAATTTCAACCCAAAAAGCACCCCTTTACTCTCTAGTGATTTCAGTAAAAGCCTGCAGACCGAGGCACCTACGGAAACCCTGCAAGACTAATAGCTAGTCAGCCAATTAGGCCAAATTAAATTAAGACAATTAGAGATATCTGTAAATTAAATGGAAAAACATAGGTACTTATACAAATGGCCGGGTATATGGTGTAGATGTACCGGTGCTAGTAACCAGGGGCAATGCCGAGCCCTTCTACGCATATCTGTGCTTGTTTATTCCGGAAAGAAAAATTTTATTTGAAAACCAGGAAACAAGGCAGCTAAGTGCAATATTATTCCTTGAAATCGATGCCACGGCTATACCCATCGATCAAGGAAACATAATCCTGCTGCATCTGGAAGAAGAAAACATAACGGTTTCCATAGCATTTGAGACAGCAGCTCTGCGGAATATGTTTGCAGAGGGGATAACCATCGCAAGGTAAGAAAATGTACCAGTTTTGGTAACACTTTTACGTGTGCTCACCTAAAGCAAAAATTCTGAAAAAATTAGGAACGGCCCTGATTCCGAAAAACTTCCCTTAAAGCGGTAACCATCTTGTTCGGTAAAGGCGAGAATTGGCTGCTCCGGACGTTATCAACCATACCCTATTCTTCTTTTTCCTTCAATTCTGCCCATCATTATTAATTGCAACATTCGGTATTTATTTTCTCGCATTATATGTCCAAAGTATTGGGCTTTACGTTTTTTATTGTTATTCTCATGTATAATAGTAGGTATTGGTAGTACGTAACACTGGACCATTCTCCATCGGATGTGAATGTTAAGTTTTCTACAGCAAAGTAAGTTTCTCATTGTTATGAATGTGCTACGGGCCATTTCAATTCTGATCTTGATTTCTTTATCAGGGTCCCATGGTTCATTTACTTGACTTCCAAGATATTTGTACGTTTGAACTTGTTCTATTTATTTACCATCTAAGAATAATTGTTCATTATTTACAGAAATTTTGTTTACAATCATCATCTTCGTTTTGTCTATGTTAATTGTCAACCCAATATTTTTATACTCTTGATTTACATTTTCTAGTAAGTCTTGTAGATCTTTTAGATTGTCAGCAAGGATTACCATGTCATCCGCATATCTTATACAGTTTATGTATTCCCCATTAATTCTTATCCCATTTTGTTGATTGAATAAAGCTTTTCTAACTGCTACCTGTGCTACCTCTGAATAGACGTTAAATAGGACAGGAGAGAGGATACACCCTCATCTGACTCCTCGATGTATTTTTTCGGTTTCTAATTAACCTATCTTTACGATAGACGTCTGATTCCAGTAGAGTTCTTTAATGATACGTAGATATTTATATCCTATTTTTAAAGTATTTTTGCCCATTATATCAAGCCCGGAGATTCTTCGCACCTCTGTCCCATCTAAGGGGCACCGGTACTCGGGATCATTAATAGATTTGCCTGCCATAATGTTTATTAATGATGAAAAGGTATTCTTACGATATAATAGTACGGTAGTTTCCTCTTGCTTTCCGTACCGCAGAACAAAGACCGTACTAGCCGAATTTCAGAAGCGCCCTTTGATATCTGATGTCAAACCTACGTCAAAATCATTTTTGCTAAGCCTTAACTCAGTAATGATAGCACTGCTGCCCACAGTCATGTTTATTGTTGCTGATGTTGCCTTCCATGCTGCTAGTTTTGGTCCACCCCGGTACCGGTTATAGCTAACGGGCTTTCCCCTATCCGCCACCTGGGGAGGCGCCCGATGGAGGCTCTAGCAACCCCATATGAATACTAAATTACTACAAAATTATCGACGAGCGCCACAAAATAAAGGTGACAATCTATTTCTGGTAGCTCTAAGATGCTGCATGCAAAATTTCAGGTTGATATCTTTAGGTGGGCAGACGTAAAAGAATTACCTCAATTTTTTACAGATGTCCCAGAACGAATAACATGTTTTTAATAAAGTATAAAACTGACTGAAACGAGTAGTTTTATGTGTAAGATAATAGGTTATTCCTTCTGTGACAACTTCTACTTTACACGTTGAAATATTTTTTACTAATTGTTTTTTCTTTTGCAGCAGCAACTCGGGTGTGTCAGACACGGATTCTGATTTTGATTGGGACTAGATACCTAGTTTAATATGTAATATGTACCGACAATTTATAATAAAATAAAATTATTCTAATTCAGTATCCTGGCATGTAACGGGTGATCAAATGAATTTCACATATAATAGGCTATTTATTTTTTAGGCATGTCTTAGTTTAATCTTAAATAGGTATTTTGTTTTATGAACTGTCAAATTCAAATTATAGTGCGCTGCAGTACTCAAGTCATGCTCTGCACTTACAGCGCCTACCCTAATCTGAAATTCATTTAATCACTCGATATTACTTTTTTTTTAAATTGAACTGCTTATTTACAATCTACTCCTAAGTACCTACTGGGTAATAAGTAAATTATACCGGGTGTAGAATTGGTTCACGCACCATAGGGATTTCCATGTTAAATTCTTAATGTTCAAATATTGGCTCCTCAAATTATTTTAGAGAAAAAGTGTAAATATGTTTCTTGTAGAGAAAAAAATACTGTATACAACCATATCATTACTTATTTTTTTACTTTCCATACAAAGGGGACAAAATAGATGGTGCCTTGGAAATGTTGAAACAAAAAACTGTTGATCGTTAGCTGTCATGTTAATGTTTTAATCCCAAATTTAGACGTATTTTAAGTAATTTTGCGTTTAGACAATGCATTCTAGTGCCGAAAATTTATTTTCCTTTCTTACAAGTTTTAAAAACAGGGAAACTAATAAAACTGCCACCTTAACAAAAACCAGCGATGTTTTGATAAACTGTTGAAACAAGGCCGGTGTCATTCTGACAAGTTGAATTTCGTTTTTCTTACATAATGAAATTTTTTAAAATAATGAGAATAATAATCTGCAATAGAACAAGAAGCAAATTTTATTTAACGAATTAACACAAAAAAAACAATTACTATAATAAATGTTCAAATAAGCCTCCATCCACTGTTAAACAATAACCCAGTCTATCAGAAAATTCTCGTCTGGCATTTGCTAACTGATATGGCGAAATTCTTGCACAGTAATCTTGAATACTATACAGGGTATCTCAGACATGACTCGCCAGGCCTATAACTTAGTTATTTTCAAAAATAACTTTATTAAACTATATACAGGGTGTCTCTAAAAGGTCTGTACAAAACGCTAGCACAAATTCCCGAGGCTAAAATATGAGGATCTAGCCCAATTTACCTTAGTACAAAAGTTGATAGTTTCCGAAATACAGGGTACGAAAGTTATTATTTTTTAAACTTTTTTGTAAATATTTATCTTAAGAGCCAACAGGCCAGCAACAATAAAAATTTAAATAGCAACGAGTTAAGAATGTAAGAATGAACTGGCAAAGTACAATAGGAATAAAGTCTAAGTAAATTTTCAAAATGACCTCCGTTTTCATGCACACAAAGATTAATTATACGGAGAAAGTTGAACAGCCTTTACATTTTCCATCATCTCTGCATCTAGCCTGGATAAAGTGTGAAGGGGGGGGCTACGACGAGTTTCAGTACGCAATAAAACATTTAAATTCGATTATCTCAGAAACGGCTACTCGATGCGACACCTGCTAGGTATCTTTTTTGGACAAAAGATGCCAAGGAATAAGAATTTTTAACCAGAAATTTAATGTACCGAGGCACAAAAAAGCTTTATATGTAGGCGAAGTGCTGCTGGTGACGTCCTCTGCAATGTGCATCGAAACTGTGATCAGATCTCGATTTCTCATCCTAAAAAACCCAAGTACCAAATTTCGTGCAAATCATGCTATTATTAAGATAAATATTTAAAAAAAAAGTTTAAAAAATAATAACTTTGGCACCCTGTATTTCGAAAACTATCAACTTTTGGACAAAGGTAAATTGGGCTAGATCCTCATATTTTAGCCTCGGGAATTTGTGCTAGCGTTTTGTACAGACCTTTTAGAGACATCCTGTATATTCGTAAATGGGAGCAAATTCGCTGTAAGATGGGGAAAGAAAATGTTAGAAAATCTGTACTCATATTATGGCACACTATGCTTTTTTTCGGTCATTCTGATAGTACTCTTTATTCTTTTTATAACCATGTAAACCAATATGGGTCTTCCATAAGAAAATTCTCGAAAAAAATACGATTGAAAGTTGAAGTCTAGGTTTGCCATGGAAACAACTGATTTTTTTGTAATTTGTACTCGTCGGCGATGAAAACAATAGCGTATAGTTGTAACCCTATTGAAGGGTTTTAAGCGTTTCGAACCCCCCTCCTCCAATGTTTTGCTAGCCGCGTGCCACAGGACATCCATTTTCCCCTATAAACGTCGTAGTGCGAGATTAGCATGTGACATAGTTGTGAACTCGAAGTCTTTATAGCTTCTCCTGGTTACAAGGAACCTCATCTTCATGAGGTGAAATCGCTTTTCTCAAACGCGTATTTTTTTCTCGATGTGATTTCTCTCGAATAATAATACGTCTTGTCAAACGATTTGCATGACTGTTTTATCATATGATAAGTCATTGTGTGTGGACGGGCCTTAACGCCCTTAACACATAATTACTACCGGTTTTAATCAGAGTTCATTGTGCATTTACAGAGTTCCAGCGAAATAAATGGGTTTAGGTCTCAGACAAATAATATAAGGTTTAGGTAAATAATAAAACCAACAATCTTTATAAATTTATATATTTTATATCAAATTGTGATACAAATGAACATATCCAGTACAAAATTACCATATTAGTTAATTTACAACTGATTATAAATATAACCAAAATGATATTACGTCCATCTGTAAATTTTTTACTGTAACATTATTGAAAAAATGTAGAACTATGAATGTTATATTACATCAACATAGGTATAAAGGTACATTGTACTAAAGTAATATAATTAAACAACGATGGCTATGCTATGCTATTCACATTTAAAGCACAGGCTTTATATAATTTAAACATTTCGTATACTATTACGAACTAAACAGAAATCGCATGACAGATAAATAAAATTTCATTGTATATTGAGTTATAGTATCATTTGGTAAACATTATAATTGATATAAGACACAAAAGCTTGCTACAATGGTTCGTACAATCAGTGATAAAACAAGTCATATTATTTGCTTGTACAGTAAATCTGTTTATACACAAATACCAATACATCAGTAACATAAATCAACATATTTATCATATTCTTAAAACGTGTTTACGTTTTAAATTCGGTAAGTAAGGCATTCAAATTGTCTTCATATTGGAAATCGAAAACAGCCTTATTACTTTTTATCTTATTTAATACATTAAACGCATCTGTTTTTGACAGAGATAAGAAATCTTGTTTCAGTTCACTCGACTTTCCAACAGATATAAAATAACAATCTAATTCAAAAAACAGCCGTACTTCCTCGCATTTGTTTTTCATTAAAATATTTGTTATGTTTAATAAACTGACGAATATCTTACTGTGGTACCTCACGCTTAAAATTTGAAAAATAAATACTAAGGCATCGATATAAAACTGTAGTTCTTCCGAGACTGGTAGGAGACTTTCATCTTTGCTATAACAATTAAATACCTTTGATAATTCTTCTAGGAATGTATCGATATGCTGGTTCACATCCTGTAATAGTCCGTCACTGCTTTGGCTTTGAATATTTATATAATAACAAATATTACTGACTATTTGTATTAAATGTGTTAAAGCTGTCCTTTGTTGATTTGTTTCTAGCTGATCTTCATCCAGTGATAACCTTTCTCGTTCGGTGTTTGAAATACAACGATATGCGATCACCGACGATTTTACTAACTCACCTTTTAACAAATTTGTTTCTAATTTTTTATCAGATGTCATCTTTGATATAGCATCCATGGTATGTAAAAGTAGTTCGGCGTTACATGAATTAGTTAAGATGAAATTAAGATGCTCTAAAACCTCTTCGCTGATGAATGTTAATTTTTCACGGTCATACACCAACGCCTTAATAAACCTTACCACTTGAATTAATATCAAAGAATCATCGGTATTCAAAACCGTTAAAATAAACTCCACATGCTCATCTGATATATCAGATGTGTCAGTTATACAACAGATATTGGCTAATATGCCTATCACAATTTCAAGCAACCTCTTTTCATCGTATTTATCGATTACTGCACACGCAATACTTGGGTAAGAAAGAGTTAATAGATATTCACACACATCCTTTTCCATCGTCATATCCCACAAAAAACATAAGTCTTCTTCTAATTTTTCAGACCACTGCACATCGGAGAGTTGTAAAAGGGTTTTAGCAACGAACGATTCGCTATACATAGTATTACCGATTGCATCACCACGCAGTTTATCCTTAAATTCCGAATCTACTTCACTTGAGTTTATATTACTGTCTGTTTTTATTAAATCCACTGTACTTTCATCTTTAACATTCCCACTGCAATCGGTTACTGTTAATTTAAGGTTAGAAACCACCTTCGGATTATTTGGCGATTTGCTCTCCATTCTTTGATTTATTTAACACATTCGTTTTAAACTAAATACTACTAAATTAATTATGGAAATTAATAACTATTTGTTGTAACTGATACGCATTCATTTCAGTTCATGTAACTCGATTGACAAGTGTGACCTTGAAAAATCCCATTGAATAAAAGTCAAACTTCATATTCCCATTTACGCAAAAATTAAAATTCCCATTTTGGAAAGATGTCATTAATAATTTTAATTTCACGTTTTACTCAGAATTTTCAGCATTATGTCAATTAAGATTAAATAAGAATTATTAATTATAACGTTGATATACTTTATTTATTTCACAAAATGTCTACATTGAAACAAAATTTATTGGTGGAAGTCACTGCACACTTTGGGAACGTTTGGTAATAATAGTATTAATGAGCTCACATGAAAGGCCACAAGCCCAACTGCACACTGTGCTAATAAAAAATAAACGGGACTTAATAGTTTTAGTAATCATTACACGTTTAGCTTACTTAAATAGGGGTCAGCGTGACGATCCAGCTTGTAACGTTTCATGGACTTCTTATGTAAAACCGCTCGGCTGAAACGAAATCATTTACAAACTAACAGGTACAAATTCTAATTCTTCTGTTGGGTTAAATTCCAAAAATTCTTCAAATTTTCAGCATTTTATTTAATAAATTATTATGCTCATTAATTGCACCTTTGATCATTGCACTTATGAATACCAATTAAGTAAGAATGCAAACGTTTTTTCTTTCACAACGAGTTACTAATAGCGTACAAATTATCTTCAGTAAATTTGCTATAGATATTTTAACAAGAAGGAGTTATCAGGCTTTAGGTTAACTCTGAATTGAGTTCAGATTTTATAAATAAAGGTTTTAAAATGAATCCAGTTTTTGAATGCAAGAATCTGAAAATTGTCACTAAAAATTAGATTTTAATATTTCTAATTGAAGTGCAAGAAGGAAAAAGAAAACCTTTAAAAATGTTGTTTTAGCAGTGCATTAATAGTCTTTTAACGAAATTACATTTGAAAATAATTGAGTTTGTAGATTTTCTAACATGTTCCATTAAATTTTAAAGGCCTTTTTTCTGTTACATAAACGCTTTTAGCAGAAATTAATTTTAATAACACTGGCTTTGAATTATTTTATGAACTTTTCGATGTTTTTATAATGTATTTGGTGCATTTCTATTATGCGTTGTTGTTATAAACAGCTTAAAAAGCCTTATGAAAATGTTCAAAAAACCTGTTAGATGTTCATCCAAGTCCTACGTAATTTTCTAAAACCTGACAACCTCATAACACAGTTATAGACTCATTAAATAACCGCTTCTAAATCTCGAAGCTCATAAGTATAAAGTCTAAGTAAGTTTTAAATAGCGGTTGAACGGGTTTTTGTTTCCCGGCCCTATGCAGTTTTAGAATTAGTTACAACAAGATATAACGCATGGCAAATTTCACAAGTCAGAGCGGGACACGGATATAAACGTTGTCTTTGCCAATAGGCCAAGGCGTGGCTGTGGACGGTATTATGTATTTCAATTCGAAAGTATGAATAATTACACCCACTACAGTTTCCCGTAATAATAATTATCTGTATCTGTATACAAAAAATTTGTAAAAATCATTTTTATTTGATAAAGGTTGAGTAAAAACGTTGGGTTTTAGACATAACACCGTCCATATCCAACTGCATAGGGCGGGGAAACAAAAACCAGTTCAACCGCTATTTAAAACTTACTTAGACTTTAGTATAGTTTAATAGAATATTTGAAATTTTTTTGTCCTTATATAACAAAAAATAATTGTACATAGATTTACACAGCTACGTTTCATTATATGTATAAACCTAAATAGATATGCTTTGTGATTAAGATAAATTCACTCTGAATTGGTCATTAAAACTTCTGAAATGTCTTTTAAACAGGCTAATGTTATAATAAGCGTCTTTCATTATTGTTATTTACAATTAAATTTTGTTAATTTGACTTGCACACCTCTAAGCTAAAATGTTTCTAATGCTAAACACCCAGGTACACGAAACAAGCAACATCATATTGCCAAAAATCCTTTCGCAATTTTTACCCTTTTCCTCACCACTCAAAAAACAAAACAAATACACCCATTTAAGTCACATTTCAAGTGCTAAATCTCAGTTCTTTTAATAGTAAGGAAGTGGAAAGCCAGTAAATTTAGGTACTACATGGAGGACATGGTGTTTTTTGGTTATCTTCTCTAACATAATCTTGAACACTGAATTTATTACTGTCTTTGTGGCCACTTTGTCTCAACTTGAGTTCCCTAAAAGAATGAAATTAAGGCGTCTTTAACCAACGGAAATCTTCTATACCTTGCAACAGCCATAAAGGCAAGTTCTACGTTAAGTCCACTTTTTGCGGAAGTTTCCATAAAAGCTACAGTATATTCCCTTGCTAATCTTTCACCGTCTTCTCTACGTACAATTCGATCTCCGCCACAATCTGATTTATTACCTGTGAAAAGCAGATTTTGTCAAAAATTTATTCCATAATCAATATATCAGTTACAAATGGAAACTTACCTATTAACATAATAACAACGTCATCTTGAGCGTATTCTCTTATTTCCCCCAACCAGGCTCTTATATTGTCAAAGCTTGTTTTGTTTGTTACGTCGTAGAGTAACAATAATGCTGAAATAAATGTAGGTTACTGATATAGACATTTACTGATGCATACTTATTATTAGAAAATTAACCTGAAGGCATCCGCTTATCCTTACAGTTTTAAACGTAGTTTAAAAGTTTTAAAAGAAATTACCATGTGCGTCTCGATAATAGGCATGAGTAACACTTCTAAATCTTTCCTGTCCGGCAGTATCCCATATTTGAAGTTTCACCCTTGAATTATCTATTGTAACTACTTTATTCTAAAAAAAGACCAGTTAAGAATCTACAGAAAAGCGTAAAAAAGTATTTATTTATAGCAAAACCACACGCATACAAACAGTCACGCAAACTCGTTCCAGCTTAGTAAATAGCAATTTAACACATTGGGTAATTTTATAAAAAAAAATCTTACCCGAAAATCGACCCCTACTGTTGAAATAAAATTTCCTGAAAGATAAAGCCCATCGCGAAAACGTACTAAAAGGCACGTCTTTCCAACTCCTGAATCTCCCAATAGCATTACCTACCGACATTTTTCGTTTAGAAATAATGAAATTAGGGATGTTTTTTTGATATTTTTGGGTGAATTTTGTATAAATTATTTGTATCCAGATTGAGACATTTATTCGTTTAGAAATAATGAAATTAGGGATACCTTTTGGTGAAACTTTGTATAAATTATTTGCGTCCAAATTGAGCGTTTCGAACATGCATTTCAAAAAAATAAAGCTTTGAAGGCTTCTTAAGTATTTGAAAGTATTTGAAAATATGAGGGAATACAAACTGAGTTAAAACTAATTCGTTTAGTAAGTAAAGCTTTTTCTATAAATGAAAGATGACCCTGTCCAATTGAAGTTCGGATAATAATCTTTTGAAGTTTCATATCTTCTTAATTCAGTTTTCAGAGGTGAATATTATGATTTCAAATAAATTCTTTAATATTCAGAAGAAACACTATTCGTAGACCCCAAAAAGCCTCGTTTTACGCATGAAAATTTCAAAAGATACCTATTCAAATCCGAGGGTATTTTTGGGGTCATTTTCATGCCAAAAAAGAAGGGTTTCAATACAAGAAAGAATATAAGATTTATAATATAATTTTAGCTGAATTTTTTAAGCTTTAAAAGTCCGCAAGTCCTACGTTTTCGGGGGAAATTTTTCATGTTTTTCGGATTATTTTAAACTCAAATAGGGGGAAAACAACACTTGATACGTAGATACGTTGAACAATGGTTGTAAGGGTTGAAATTCATAAATTAGGGGTTTTAACTGAAGTATTTAATATCAATTTAAGGCCACAAACCAATGAAAATATTATTCATAATGACAAAGGTGTTTTAAATCCTTCAGTATTTAATTATTGGTTTAAATATTATGACGAAAAATATGCAATCACAGCAAGAAAGCATTAAATTCAGTTGAAAACGATCTCCTAATTAAAAAAGATTTAACAAAAGCTCCAAAATTAGCTTGAAACTTTTAAAGCTTTTTCGTCTGTAAATTCGTCGTATTAATTCATTTCTAAGGCCAAAAAATATTAGAAAGATAAGACTACTACCTTTCCAAAAAAGTCATAAATATCCAAATCTTCCTGATTTACAGACGATTTCCTTCTCACATATTCATATTGGTTATTGGTTTCCGTTTCGCACTTGACGAATTTTGCCCTTTGGTTATTAGATAGATTTGGTGAATCCGGTTCGTGTCCTCTTGTCCACTGTGGTTTGACACGTACCACTCGTCTGTAGTTGGTTTCTTCGTTTAACATTATTAATTCGGTAGCACGAGTGAAAAGATTTGCCGATTGAAACGAAATTGCACCTCGAATACCGGGTAGAAAAGCATTTTGCCTTTGCCAATAATTCCACCGGGTAAAATAATATCAAATAAAAAACGGATATAAATAGAAGCGAGCTTTTTGAAGAATCTGCACTTGTGATTAAATTGGTAAAAATCGAGGAAGGCCAACTCGAGCATAACAACCGCACCGTAACTTAATTAAAATTTCGTTTCGATACTCACACTGATAAACTGATAGATTACAAATAACAACAGGCCATATGTTTATTTAGACCCACAATACCGTTATTATTATTATTAAATTAATTAACACACGAAAATGCGATGATTGACAAAATTTCGAAAGTCGAACTTGTTAGCCATTAGGGGTCGAACTGAACTGTGTTTCTCGGCCCTTTTGATTTCGCGCTCCAAGAGAGGTATTGCACAGCATCCCCCTGTTTCTATGGATACAGGTTACCTGTATTTTCAGTGGCGTGCATACAGCTCTAATTAGAACAATTTGACCAAATTGCAGGTGAACCTGAGCTTTCAGCACCTGAGAATTTCCACCTGAACATACTAATTACTTTAAGTTCCCCAACTAACACACACACAGATACTTTATGTATAAGCAACCGAGGGTTCGTCCTATGGTTACTTAACTTGAACTTTGAACCAACAATCGTAAATCCTGCGAGGAGATTGAAATTTACGAGAAATCATAACTCTAATTAACGGCTAAATATTCTGATGGTACTTAACGAAGTGTAGAAGTTTTTAAGAGGAAATTATCACGGGAAATTATCAGTAAAGGACCTTCAGGCTGATTTCAACCTTCTTTAGGCAGAATTACTACGAAAGTTAATTAATCCTTTGTGCAGGTGATGTGGTTATTAATTTCTTCTGGGCACCGTTTTGTTTCTTTATACCTCCAATTTCTTTTAAGGTCTTTTATTAAAGTATATATAAAACGATAAGAGTTAAATGTTTAAAAATGTTTACGTACAAGTTGCCAAAAGCAAGAAATCTGGTGAAGAGATTGATCTGCGGCTTAAGACACTCTTGGAAGTTCAGAAAAGAGAAATGACTAGGAAACTCAATCACTAAGGACCAATCTAAGTACTGGGTGCACTTTCAGCAGGAAAATCCTGGCGATAATAACTCTGATTTCCTTTGTATTCGTACAGCTCGGAAAGAAACGACCATGAAAGCAAACAGAAGTTGAGAAAAACAACATGAGAATGCTTCAGAGGTGACGGAATTTTCGGACTTCTAATTAGACACTGAGTAGGAAACGCAGATACATTTGGAGAAACAGTTCTAAGTTATCTGGAAATTTTAAATCTAGGACTTTAAACACCCCTTGGAATTCAGAAAAGGAAAATGATTGGGAGGGGTGCTTTAGAACGTATGGAAGACACGTGATGAAGGGCACAGGGAAGACCGATGCAAATGGGCTGATGACATTGGAAGAGACCCGCAGAAGCTCGCAGTAAAGAACTGGAAGAAGATAGCAAAGGATAGAAAGGAGTGGGCAGGGATTGTCAACGACGCGAAGAAGGGGCTGCAAAGGCATATGTAACAAACCACGACAGAATAGCTGGCGAAAAGAATTGCTTATAAACCACAACTAAAGCTAATACGATTAATTTGTTAATCACAGTATCTGTCTTAGCTTAACCTGAAAAAAAAACAAAAACCAATTCTCAGAAAAAGATATTAAAAGGTTATTAAAAAAAATCAATGGCATTTTTCCTCGATTAACTAAATAAACCCACCCAAGCGGTTCGAATGGGATGCTGATGCGAATATACGAGCATAGCCTCTCGCAGTCAAATGTCAGCTACACCAGACCTCCGCGTGGTGAATCCTGCCTAGCAAACGAGGAGTAATTACAGTATAACCATTAAATGACGTTCCTCAGAAGCTTGTCCGAAAGCCTAATGGTGGAAGCCCCACCAACGGACTCGGGTGCGATAGGCCAATCCCCTCCGTCCCTTAAACTAAAAAGGTATTCTTGAAACCTCTACGTCTGACAACCGGACGGACAATCCGACGACCTTTGCTATGACAATCAGGATACGAATTGGAACGTGGAATATCAGGAGGCTATTGGAACCATCAAGGCTGGCCCAAGTTGCAAGGGAAATGGAATCATACGACATCCATGCGCCCAGGGGCCCGGCCAAGGTGAATTCAAGGCCAACGAGAATATTACGATATATTCTAGCCCACCTGAAGGAGAAAATAAAATAAACGGTTTGGCACAATAATGTCAAAGTCAGCGAGGAAGAGTTTACTAAAGAAGGCTCATATATCAGATAGATTAATCTGAACCCGATTCTTTGCCAGAGCAAGACACGTCATACTAATACAATGCTAGGCCCCCATCAAACCGTCTAATCTATAAGAAAAGGAAAGGTTCTACCAGGAGTTGGATCTTATTGTTAACGCACAACGTAAAGGAGATATCATTGTAGTCTTACGTAACTTAAACGCCAAGATTGGCTCAGACAACGTAGGAGTGGAACGGGAGCTCTTACAAATTCTGCCCAAACAATGACTTGTGTATAGGAGGATCGTTATCTCCACAGAAGCATATCCATAATATAACATGGGTGTCGCCTGATCAAAATACAAGGAACTCGATTGATCACATAAGGCAGAAGATCATTTTGTGCTCCGAGAAATAAAACAGCAAATTAGAAACAATAGCTCATAACCTGTTGAAAACACTTTAAATGGCGTAACAGCAAATACACATAAGTATAACACGATGCGAAACATTCAGCGCAAGGTTACATGAAACTGGAAACAACAACTGGAACGAAGAAGAAAACTAACAAACCCTGGACATCGGATGAAACCTGGACACATATGGACACAAGTAAAAAAATAAAAAACAGATTAAACTCTTCAAGAACTAGGGAACAAAGCCTACGAATAGCGCGACAATCAAATGAAATCAACAAAGAAATCAAACGAGCAGCAAGAAGAGATAGAAGAAGGCATTGGATGCACAGATTAACATATAATGTGGAAGCAGCAGCACAGAAGAAAAATATGAGAGTTTACAGAATAATCCGAAAATTAGCCAATAGAACATTGAATACTAATAAACCACCCAAAGATGACGAAGGCAAAATAATTGCATCGGAGAACGACTAGCTGAAGAAATGGGAGGAACATTTTGCTAAAAGTATTAGCGTAGCCCTGAAGAAAGGCACCTGAAATAAGAATAAAAGTTGAACCACCTTGGCGAAATAAAAGCTGCCATAATGAAACTTAAAGACAGTAAAACCAGTAGGCCGGCTAAAATGCCAGAAGAGATTCTAAAAGCACACGCTCGTCAGCCACCTTGCTTCTCCCCACATCGAATACTATATGGGAGCTAGAAGAAATGCCCAAAACATTGAAGAACTCAAACTTCCTAAGAAAGGAGATCTCTCGAAATGCCAAAATTGGAGAGGCATAACACTTTTGAACATGACAAATAAGATAATAGCACATCGTCAACTCTAGATTAATGGAACAGCTAGAGCAGGTGCATTTACAGTATGTAAGGTCGATTATTAACGATCAACCTTGGGCGTTCTTCGCTACCATCGCGTCTTGTGATGATGACCTTAATTTCCTTCATACTTGTAGAACTTTATGGAAACGAATGAAAAAGAAAATCTAAAGAAAAGAAAACACCCAGAATAATTCAAGGACGAAGGCCTGAAGAGTAAATGAAATGTGGATCCATAAGAAAACAACTCAATTGCTATAGAATCAGGGAGTAGCAAAATGATAGATAGTTTTGTGCCAAAAGTGCCAAATTTGAGTCCAAGGAGACTCTCACACACCCAGAAGACAGTTCCGAGAAACGAAAATATGGCCAAGACCTGAAGCAGGCCGAAGCTCCACAAAAAATAAAGAAGTTGGCAGTGAAGTAAAATGGGGTGTTAAAAGACACTACTCTGACCCTCCATTTTTGCTTTTGATGCTGATAAACTTGATTTTAAACTGGAATACAGCCAGCGAATCGAATGGGTAGCATATATGATCAACTCTACATTAATGGAACAGTTAGAGCTGAAAATCCGTCCAGAACAAGCAGGATTCAGACCAAACAAATCCTGCACCGACCAAATAAATTGCCTAAGAATGATTATGAAGTAAAGCAATGAGTGGAGAATTCGTCGACTTTAAATGGGCATTCGGTTCATTTAATAATGAAGCGCTCTGGAAGATGTTGAACTTAATGGGAACTCCTCAAAAAATCACAAACATGATAAAAGGCATAAAAGCCGTATACAAGGAGGCCAACTGAAAGGTGGAACATAAGGGAAAAACCACCAAACACATCAGAGTTACCAACAGAGTTGAACAAGACTGCTGACTATCCCCTCTTCTTTTTAATTTGGTAGTAGACTGGATAATGGAGAATGTTGCCCAGTGAAGCAGGGCAATAACATGGGTAATCCGAAACCAACTCGGCGGGAACCTATTATTATGCGAAGTGTGTTTATTTGTTCTATACTCTTTGCTCAGTTTTGGTTCTAGATGCCCTTTTATTCTTGACAGCAGTAATTGAGCCATTAATTTATTGATGGTATTTAGAAGGGTTATTCCTCTCCAGTTTCGACAGACGATTTGGGTTCCCTTTATTGGTAGTTTAATAATTAGTCCTTCTTTCCATTATCAGAGAATCTTTTGGTAATCCAAGCTCAGTGAATGATTGGGTCTGTCTGTTAGTAGTAGTAGGCTGGCTTTTAAAATTGCAGTTGTTAGATTGTCTGGCCCGGCTGTCTTGCCAGAATTTATCTGCATTATGACTCGTCTGACCTCCTGTTTAGTTAGTGGCTCTATGTTAATTCTAAGCATTTCCTGTATTGGCTCCTGTTCCTCTTCCCCTATTTCTGGGGTTTCTCTTTGTTTGTCTAGTATGCCACTGAACTGTTCATGCCATCTTTTAACTGTATAGTTTTGCCCTTCTTTGTCTTTGATGGTTGGGCATTGTGGGCAATTTTGGTTTGTCGGTTGTTTTGTAATTCTATATAGTTCTTTAGTGTTTCTTAGTTCCGCCGCTGCCTCTGCCCTCTGAGCTAGCTTTCTTCCGTACTCTGATTTCTCTTCATCTGTTCTTGTGGGGTTAACTTGTCCTTTAATAAGGTGTAGTTGTTCAATGTTGTTCCAGGCTTTATCTGTTAACCATTCGTTTCTTTTCCTCCCCTTTTTCCTTAAAGTCTCTGTACTTGCTTCCCAAATGGCCTTTTCTAAGTTTCCCCATTTCTAGGTCAAGTTGCCTTCATCAATTTGGTTTGCTGTCCGTTTGTCTGGAGACCTTGTGTATTCGCTTATGCGGAAAAAGTACTCTTCCTTAACAGATGCCTTAAAAGAATTCTTAAAATATACTGGACGGACTAAGTAACAAATACAAAGCTGTGGAGAAGGGCAAAGCATGACCAGAAAATGAAACTGGATCGTACACGTTCTGAGATGAGGGCCAACAAACATAGCAAAGATGGCACTAAACTGAATCCAGAGCAAGAGGAAGGCCCAAACTAACTTGGAGGCGAACCATCCATAAAGAAATAAAGTCTACGGGTCAGACGTGGCTGGAAATCAGACAAATGGCTCAAAATCAAACCAGATAGAAGTTCTACGTAGCGACCCGGGAGTTTGAGCGAATAAATCAACTGAATGAACGATGAATGGTCTGGCTCGTTAAAATTTAATTTAAACTATTCCTGTGCTAAACCCTAATATTCACTTTGATGTAAACAAAACCCATAGTATCAAAACATCCATAAATATTTTACCAAACAACTTGCCAGCAGCGTTTATTTATTAAAACGTTACTCCCAGATTTTCTTCATTAAATTTTCATAAACTTCAGTCTGATTGAAATTCCAATAAAATTATCCCTTTTTGCAAATATCCATTAATTAAATAATAATTTGGAGGTCTCGCTTTAGAAAAAGTTAAATCGGTTTACAAACCTCAACCTTTAGCTCAGATTACAGCAAAGGCCTTACTGGCAAATCTGTACCCGTTGCCCGTTGGTATTACGAATTCTGTTTCCCTTTAATCTGATTACAAGCGAAGTTTGCTTTAACGTAGGTATTTATTGATTGGTTTTATATACACGTGTAGTTATCGGACAAATAAATATTTATAGGTTTAAACATGCATTAATTTATGTGTATCACAACATGTTGTTTACTCGTGAATGGTAAGTATCGAATACTTTTACTTGATGCTAATTTATTAACAATAATAACTGCCTTGTTTTATGACTACGAATTGTACTTCCGGCGAGCGAGGATTACAAAGTTCCACTTCGAAACAGAAGGGTTCAAGTTTTATTTTCAGAAAAGTTCAGTACCAAAGCATTCTTACGAAAGTTGTTTAAAATAATACGACTTCCTGAAACAAAAGTTAGGAAAAGTAGTTTCAGCCAGCTTTGTACTGTGTTTCATCTAAAACCGTCGAAGTTCCTTTTCGAACACGTAAAATGGTAGGAGCTTTTCATTAATGAAAATCTGTCTCTGAAATTAACAACTGTAAAACAAATACGCTACGCTAACGATTTCAATAGAAAGGGCCTGCATTTTTCGACAACAAATTAACAACGGTGCAAAACGCCGAAGGCACGTTAATTTCAGTATGTTGCTGACATAACTTATTTTAGAAATATTAAACACGATTTGCTCGAAGCTAACATTGTTTTTAGTAGTAGATATGTGTTTCATTAAATATCACACAAAAGAGAACTCGAAGCACAAAGCTAACATGATTGTCTCGTGTACGGAAGTACTCAATCTGTCAATTAACGCGACTGGGAAAGGTTTTTCTTTTTTTCAGAAAAAACGAGAAAAACGAAAACGGACAGTTGGATAATTCGTCGTTGGACTGCTAGGTTTTTATTGGATTAAATTATTTCATATGAAGCGATATTTTGGGAAATTTTAGAACTTCACAGGATAGATTAGAATGTAAAAAATCTAACAACATTTAAACACAATTTCAATTTAATTTTATAATATTAAATTAGAAATTTTAACACAGCTGACACCCGATATGGATAAAAAGATAGAGACAAGAAGAAGAAGAAATTTAAACTAAGTAAGCTGTAGAAAATTAGGAAATTTTGGAGCTTTCTCTTGTTTAAAAAGATGCTTAGGTTTCAAAATCGTACAAAAACTGTTCGAAATCAGTTTGCTGCTACCACACAAAATTATATTCAATATTTGATCCAAATTTTAGCGAATGTTAATGTTCTAATTAATTCCTGTAAACTAAATAATATACCTTCAAAAAGCTGATTTTACCTTCGACAATGTATGAAATAACATTCTCATCCGTCTGATTTTGGAAAATTTTGTTTTTAGGCAAGTTGTCCCATCTGTGTCCCGTTCACGATGTTCTCATTAATTGAAATGACATAACTTTTTGAAGTTCTTCTGAGTACGACTGTCTTCAATTAATTTTAAAATAACCTAATCTAACATAAAATATGCCAAAAGAAAATGCTGAAGTCGGATGTAATCACATGGGCTGAATGGGCGAGGTACCACAATAAATATCTGAAACCTGGTATGGTGCGCATTCCGGGAATTATTATTAGCGACCAAATTCGGGGTACTGAGTTTACCACATTATAGAAATGTCCTCCACTAAAAGCGGGAACGAGACCTCGAAGCACAAGCTCGGCACGGCTTGGTACGATTTTAAAATTGTTTGTAAAGCTCGGAGCTCATTGAAGACTCGAAGCTTGGTAAAGTCTCAAGGTTTGGTAAATGCTTGAAATTCGGGAAAGGTTTGATAAAAAATTGAAGCTCGGTAAAAGCTCGAAGCTCGATGGTCGGTAAACGCTCGAAGATCGAGAAAAACTCGAAACTTGGTAACCCAGCCGAATTTGACATTTTCTCCGAGCCGAGCCGAGCTGAGACAAGCCGAGTTTACAAAAAATCGAAAATTCTCACCTCTACCCTCCATGGCACCAGAATGTCCTTGGCGATTGTGAAGCTGATTTGATTTATCCTAGTGGGATTTAGATGGAAACGAACATGAAACAAAATGTGAAGCCAAAAAGAGCAGCTTCAGTTGGATTTAGAGACGAAACACTTGGCGAAAGGATAGAAGAAGATGAAACCAAAGGAAGATGTCTCAGCTTCTATGGAGACACGGAGGAATAGATGCATGTAGGTTTGCTGGATCTGCTTTCAAGCTGTCAGAAGTTGGAATTCTGGTGGAAAATCTGTATTTGTGATAAAAGAGATTATTTGGGCTTTAGCAGAAGAAATCAGGAAAGAGAAAATATGATTATAATTAGAAGAAAGGTAAGTTCCAAAAAAATAAAACAACCAACCAAACGATACTTGAAGACCTCGGAATCCCGCTAATAAAAAAGGTCATACATCGAAACAACGAAAAGATAACAACAACAACAAATAACTGATGAGACGCTGGCCCACTGATTTGTACTGAAGAGGACCTGTCAATCGAGGGCCTACATCACACCAGTACTGAAGATCTTTCCTCAAGATCTCATATTATTAAATTAGCTTATGGAATAAATGTATTCTGATTGCTGATTAAAATAAGTGTAAGAAAAAACTTCGGATTGAGCTTGTTTATTAATAGTTAGGTGTATTTACATCTTTGGGTTCTTCGGGTTGACTCAGGATGTAAAAGCGATTTTCTTCAAGCAGAGTTTTAGGCTTCCATGGGTATATTTTTTGCACTTCGGTGATAGGTGACGACAAATGGGCGGAACTGAATTTTTAACTGTTGTCATTTAGTACAGTATCCCGAAGGACACAGAAATAGGAATGATTTATTTTAACGCTTAAATGAAAAGTAACGGCTGAGCCGTGGTACTTCGATAATGAGGTCGCAGCGAGAAGAGAAATCGATACTCAATCGCACCGTCTAAATTCTAGAAAACGAATTTAAGTACCATATTGCCATACTGCAGAAGATGTTTTATGGGATGTCTCCAGTTGGTATTAGAAGACTAGCTTTTCCAGTATACTGTTGCAACTCAGATATAAGATGCATTATACTTCTAGGATGGGAAAGATTAGCTATGAGCGTTTATGGACAAGACCTACTTGAGTTTCAGAATACCCGAAGTAACAGGTATGGCGAGAGTAGCTGGATTTACAAAGATCAAGGTTGCTAGATTTTTTTCTCTGCTAAAGAAGGATTAAAGATCGATTTCTTCCAGAAAGAATCTTTAACGCTGCCGAAACCGCCGTCTCGTGTGTGGAAAAAACCAAGAAAAATTGTCGCTGTAAAGGGTTTAAAGCAGCTTGGAAGGATCATGTCAGCTGATAGGGAAAAACAGTTAGTTTTTAGGTAGGAATGAATTCCTACCTGCTTATAATCTCTTTCCCTGATACGTATACTCGTATAGCTTTTGCTAATTCATCGTGATACGAATCTATTTTTGGAATTAGACATTTTATAAAATGCGTACGACCCACCACAAAACGCTGCTCCGTTCTTCTTCGAATTGGTGGTCATGGCAGCCATAAGTCATTGGATGCCATAAACCTATGTCGAGATAATTGGATAATGATACTGGTGGAGAATTTGCATCTGTGGGGAAGATAATTCTTTGGACTCAGAAGCTCAGAAGACACTTCCGGAAAGCAGAAACATGGCCGAAACCTGAAGCAGTGAGAAGCTTCACCAAAAAATAAATAAGTTGGCACAGGAGACATAAAATGGGGGTGCCTACCATTCTTGACTGTTGGAAATAAATAATTAAAAAACTCAAGAGTAAAAGAAAAACAGGTAGGGCTATGAAGTGAAACCACCAAAAACTTGGGAATGGTGATGATAAACAGGCACCACACTGATTTTAAACTGGAATAGAGCCAGTGAATCTAATTCATAACAGACCAATCGCTATGGTAGATTAATCCGTCCGTACCTAATTTATAATAAGTGAAGATGGTTGTGCAGAAACCTTTTATCTGGAAGAAAGGAAGACATACATGAATTTCTACGATATTCAGTAGAAGAAATGGAGTAGATGTATCTTAGTTTCTTTAAAACTATGTATTTCAAATTTGATTCAGGTATATTAAAGAAACCATACCTTTAAATTAGATATTAGGTCGCTACCTTAGATCTACTGTTACGGGTTCAGAATGTGGAAATGTTAACACTACCTTTCAGCATTTTTAGCATGCATTGTTAGATATTAGAAAGCACAAACACTCAATTTATATTTTTCAAGAGAGACTTGATGATGATTCCTAACATTTGGGTCGTGCCAGGAAAGGGTTCCTGCGTGGAAACAATTTTCCTTGGAAAGGGCGCCCATGGTGTTTTGAATACATACAACAAGAGCCTTGAGTTATGAGGGGAGCAACTACGGCTGAGAAAAATAAAAATTAATATAGCAAAGACGAAGGTGATGGCAATCGCAGCAGATGATGAAGGCACAGGTATAAGAATACAGGAGTAGTTAGTGGAGAAAGTGCAAACATGGTTAGTAGTGCAAAAAAACTTTTCTACGCAATAAATAAATCGTTTTTGTGCAAAAGAGTATCTAAGGAAGCGAAAAGGAAAGTATACAACCAGTGCTCACATACGGAAGCGAACCCTAGGTGACTTCAGAACAACATAAATCGAGAATTCAAGCTACAGAAATGAGGTATCTACGGAAAATTGAAGGGGTTACCAGGCGAGATCGAATCAGAAATGGGGATATCAGGCAGCGGATAGGAGGGAAAGCTCTGTTGAGACTCATCGAGAACAGTCAGCTACGATGGTTTGGACACTTGGTCAGAATGGATGGAAATAGGCTGCCGAAGAGTGTGTGGGAGTGTAAAACCATAGGAAGAAAGAAAAGAGGCAGGCCAAGGAAAAAATGGCACGACGTAGTACAACACGTCCTAAGAACCAGAGGAATGGAATCAAACCAGGAGCGATTGATAGCAGTGGAGAGAACGCAATGGAGAGCAACGTATCTTGGCAGATAGCGAAAAAGTGTCTCTAAACCCTTACACCGATTACGGTAAGGTATGTATGATGTATGTATGTTCGACGACGATTGGTTGGTTCCCTTGTTTATAGACTTGTTGCACCTGTTAAATTCACTCTTGTGAAGTGATAGTTTATCACAGTTCAAAAGAACGAGGTATACGGAAGGTATTTGGTGGAAGGAAAACATGCAGAATGGGTTTATCAAGGAACAACTGAGAATGATAGTGAAGAGCCTGCAAATCTTTACGAAGGGGTGGCCCTGACAGTTGGTGTATTCAAAGATCTTTCACAAAAACCCAAGGTTCTTGTCCAGAACCAAGCAAAAATAAAAGTAGTCAAAACCCAGTGTTTGAAGGTTAAAGCCCGAGCTTAAAAGTAAAAGATTCTAAACTCTTGAGCAAAAGGTCTGAGAAGCAATTCTAGCTTCTTTATTGGTGAGGCCTGTTAGACCTTGAAGGAACTATGGAGTCAAATCTTTTACTTGTTGCTCTGGGTTTTTGGTCAGCATAGAACCAACGGCAATGAAGTAATCGACAAACAAACTAGTAAAATAAGGATTCATCCAGTCCAAATCGACAAAGATTGTCAAGTGAGTAGACTAACTAGCACCATTTTCATTTAAAAAGCAAATCGTTTTAATTCATAGCAAGTTCACAGAAAGAGCTGTAAAATGACCGAATTTAAGTATGCCGTGTTAGGATTTATCATGAGTTTCCTTGGCTGTTAAAGCACCTCTGAGCAGAAGCTTTGCAACAAAAAACCAAAGAGAGAAATATACATTTCCCGGAAGGAAAAAGGTTAATTCGGAACTGAAGAACTGCCACACGTATTCATCTTTCGATACCGAGAATAAAGATCACCTAATGGGTGTTATTAGTTTATTAAAGAGAATCCTGGGCTAGAAAGAAAGTATTATATTTGCGTGCCAAAATTCTATTAAAAATACAATCATTTTAGAACTAAGCGAACGAATCGAAATCTTTCCAAATTAACTAAAATAATACTCGCAGGTTGCATGGTTTGAGATTTTTTTTTAGAATAATGGTGAAGTATCTCTGCTGGACTCCCTAATATAATTATTGTCAATTACGTGTTTACAATGAATTAACTTGCTACGACGTAAATCTCGAACTTTATTTTTTAATTATTCTTTCCAAATATGCTATAGCTTGAATTCTAAGCAAAGCTGAACAATTCATGTTCTTCTAAGTTATGAATGCATAGAACAAAAAAAGAATGGGTTAAACGTGTGGGTTCATTCGTGCTCTCTCTCTCTCTCTCTCTCTCTCTCTCTCTCTCTCTCTTTTTCTCTCTCTCAAACGCACACCAATTAAAAGCGTTAATCTATTAAAACTTGCTTGCTTACTGTAAATCCAATGCCTACTGTAGCAGAAAAGTTTCCAGGTTGAAATTTTCCAGTATCAAATTTTACCAATAAGGAAGTCTTGCCGACGCCACTGTCGCCGAGTAGTATTGTCTAAAACAACAAGGCACGTCAATAGTTAAATCTAGTTAACGGTAGAGTTTCAACTTGCTAATTAGACTTCGATTTCGGTTCAAACTTTCTATAATCAACCTTCACAATTTCTAGGTGAAGTTCGAATGATCCCGTTTAAAAATTATTCAAAAATCGAAATGTTTACCTTGTGAACAGTTTGATTAGAATCTTCTATTGTATCATTTTCGCAGAGTTTCAATACTTCTGCTGGTGGTTTATAATCCCTATAACCAGTCGGTGATGGTGTATTTTTACTTTGATTTTGGCCAACATTTAAGTTAGAATACGCCACGTTATCTTCGACAGATTCAAAGACGTCATCATCAATGCTATCGTCTGTTGTAGCCATGGCTTTCACCTGAAGATTTAATAAAACATTTTCATATTAATATCTCTTTCATTTTTGCACTCTCACAAAGAACTTTATAAAATGTGTCTCCTCGTTTTTAGTCTTTCATGTACTTTTTCATTGCGCATTATTACATAAAATCCGGGCGAAAAACGCGACCTTTTAATAAAAATTACAAGTTTCATTACAGGCCCGAATATAAAAAGGGAATTGTTTGTTTCTACAAATGTAAGCATAACGGTGTTTTCCATTACGTATGTTTTTATATTCAAATCTTTATAAACAAATAAATTCCGGTCAATTAATTATGCAAGACTGTTTGGCCAATTTTAGGTAACATTCTTGCATGTTAACCGAACTTTTAATTTAGAAGGCATTGAATTCCGTTGAAATTTGTAAAAATTTGTGAATTTTGGTTAAACTTGTTATGTTTAAGTTTAGGATCTGTTCTGATAGAAGTTCATTATTAAATAAACGTGAATCGATTTGCGTTGGTGGTAAATCTAATTATTTGCCCTGAAACCAAAGTTTGGGCAGGAAATTACAGAAATTCAACGAGGATAACTCATATGCCCCTGCTTAAGAACTGAAATAATGCTTGAAAAGCTTGGTTTTTGATTTTTGTAAATCATTAAAAATTCTTCGCGTTAAAGATAGTAGTAAATACGCGTTTGGAATCTTTGATTTTGTTTACAACAGTTAAATTAATGTGCTCCTTTTGTGTAAACAATTTCTTTGGCTTTTGCAAACACAGAAAACATCAGTCTCGGGTCGCAAGGCAACAATCTTAAAATTTCTCTTTGCATACGTACACATTACACAACCTTGGTTGTTTTCTTTACAAATTTCTTTAAAGACATTCTATGTTCTATGACAACAAGCAAAATTTATATTTCTTGTAAATTAAACTTATAAAGGGCATAAGAAATAAGTTAGTGATGATAAAACTGCACAAACTAACTTTATAAAATAAATTCAAGAAAAACGCAGGCAAATACGAATATTTAAAATAGAAAAATTTGTCCGTTAGATTATTTCAGCTTCAACAAAGAAAGTTTTTCCTAATTGAAATGATTTTGTATTATGCTTCAGTGCTAAAAAAATGTGGAAACCAGAATTGCTTTCTCAAAAAAAAAAGGCAAAAAAGGCCTTAAAACGTAAAAACTAGCAATTTCTCTAAGTAAATAAATTCAAGCTTCGTTGTAATGAAAAATAAAATTAAGCCTTTTGGTTAAGAAGATATAAAAACGAAAACAGAATTGTGTACTTTGTTTTTTATCATCAAGTTTTCCAGAAAAGTAAGTGCCTAGTCGGGTAATTTAATTAAAACTTGAAATAAAATAAACAAATAAAAGGAAATTAACCGTCTGCGGTTTGTTTAATATTTTTTCTGCTGTTGTTAACTTGTTGCAAATAACTAAGCTTCGCTATAAAGGCTTGCTTTAAGCCGCCTTAAACTAAGTTTGATCACTGAAATATCGAGCTTAGGCCAATCGAATAATGAAAAACACTTTAAATACATTTCTCCAGATATTTTTAAAACAACAAATACATAGAAACCTAAATAAGGTTTCATTATGATTTTCTGAAAACTCGAACTAATTAATCTTTTATAAAAACTGCATACAGAAACAAAGCCCTAAAGATGTAGAATTTTTTATATTAAAGCACAAAACGGAAAACCTAATAAAAGAAAAGGAAAGTGCTTGATGACTCAGGACATAGAAGATAGGAAAGAGTATATAAGGTGTAGTAGGAACGCCAAGAAAGGAGTGATAAAGAGAAAATAGAAAGATTGAGGGGGAACTACAAGGTCAAACGAAGTATGGAAAATATTAAAGAACCAATGAAAAACAAACTATACAACCAATAAAACTAAAAACATGGAAACAGTACTAAGAAGCATTGTTAAACGAAGATAGATGAGAATAACATGGACATTAATATTGTAACAAAGGCGAATGTAAAAATATCAAAATCATAATCTAAGCGCACGAGCGAGCACGATGACGTCATTTTGTAAGGTCATTCTCCTAGCTAAGACACGTGCGGCGTATCGAAGTTACATCTTTTAAAAATGCAAGAAAAGCACGTACATTAAAGTGCATTGTGCTAAGTAATTCGACACCTCGCACGCGCATTAGATAAGATTCAGAATATTGAGAAGGGCGAGTCAATTTTACGGTATAAATACTGCAGCCTAATGTACGCTGAGATATGGTTATATTCAACCATCAAAGATGCAGTATCTACGACAAATCGACACCCTCCAAGACGAGGTTCCAGTAATATTTTAACTTAACTTTAAATCAAGACTTGTATAAAACATTTTAATTCTTTTTATGGACTTATCCGTTTACATGTAATTGGAACTTATTTCTTAACTGTTTGAATGTTTATTTTAAATTGGGACTTTGTGTAACTTTGTAAATCTAAAGCACAGATTCGGTTAGTTGTATTTGACTTTGAATAAAAACCTCTCGTAAAAGCCAAGCAAACTAACAAGTGATGAGGTAACTTATTTCTATTAATCTCTAACTATAAGCAACTTCGCCACAATATCAAAGAGACAGCTGCTAAAGAATATGAAAAGTAGAAGGTCGCCAGACCCTGGAGGTTGTCCAATAGAACTGGTTAAGAACGCCTCAAATTTTACTTTAGAGTGGGGGGGGGGGGGTGTACCAAATTCCAGAGGAATGTAAAATAGCTGATATAGCAACAATACATAAAAAATGGGAATAAAGCAGACTGCAGCAACTGTAGGGGAATTAGTGTTACTTGCTCAATTGGACGACTGTATGGACGGATAATTAAACAAATAATAGAAAACAAAATACAAAAGACGATAACAGAGTGGATTCAGAGCATGACAATATATTTACATTAACGCAGTTGATAGAGAACCCCTTGAGAGACTGTGGGAAGTGTTGGAGAAAAGCTACATAAACAGAGTTTATGTGAATACGAGGGTTGTCTCTTTAGTTTTGCATATAGTCGCATACAGGGCGCCACCAATGAAACGTTAGCAGTCAAAATTAACCTCAATATTAAGTTAACCTAATTGTTAAGTTTGTAATAATCCAAGAACGAACGTTAAAGGAAGAAATAAGGCACAGAGTATCCAAAGCGTCAAGGGTATTCTACCAAATAAATACAACACTAATTGAAAAAAAAGAGCTTAGTAAAGAAAACTACACTTGTACTGATCAGTCTACCTACCCACACCGACGTATGTATGTGTATGGAGCAGAAAACTGTCAACTTCAAGATAAACATATGAGCAAAGTGACGACAGCAGAGATGAAATACCTACGGCGAAGAAGAACAAAAAGGGACAGAGTTACAAATACAATCACAAGAGAGGAATTAGACCTAGAACCACTAGTGAAAGACTTCTAGTTGTTCACCTTTATTCTTTTACTAGTGAATACAATACAAAAGAGACAGTTGAAATGGTAGGTACGGTCCCGTATTATGCATGGGAGAAAATAGGTTACCGAGAAAAGTATTAGAAGCAAGAAGATAGGGTAGTAAAAGACAACGAGGCAGGCCAAGGCCCATGTGGATGGACACAATCAAGAAAGAAATAGAGGAGAGAGGAAAGAACATGGCAGAACTTAAACGATTTGCGAGGGACGGGAAAGGGGACCCGACACCTTAGAGTACAAGGGAAAGATGAAAAAGAAGAAGAAATTAATGAGTCGTCAAAATTACATTAGTAAATTCTTTTGTCAACTTTGTTAATTTAACAAAAGTTTTATGCAATGCACCCTTAAACCACAAATTACGGACATAACACTAGTGTCCGACTGAAGCTTCGGTTTCGGACACCTTCGGCCGCAAAAAGCATATTCGGCTTTGGCGAAAAAATGGCCGAAGCCGAAGGTCACGTCCAGCCGACCGATCCACGCAAACGAACAGAATATTACGTACAATAAAAAAAGAAAAAGAAAATTAAGTTTATCTTTGGAAAAAAGTTTTTTTAATGCTATTTAGAGTATTTAATTTATCTACACTAATTTATAAGTCTGGTTGCACCTTCGACTTCGGCTTCGGCTTCGGCTGACAAACTGACCCACGGTCAAACTTTACATAACACTGCATAAACTCGTGCATTTGTATATTTGATACCCAAATATGTTCCCCCTGTATTTTCCGAGTTTTGAATTTTCCATTTTTCATGCAATTTCATCTTTAATGGGGTTTGGTTTACATTTCAAAAGCTGTTGGGGAATTAAACACACCAGCCTGTGGCTGTTAAACTTCATTTTATGAAATAACTGCAGTTATTTATAATGAATATAATTCAAGAGAGAACAATAATTTCTATTCTAATTTTGGTAACTTCTTATTTTCTGAAGTTTATGAATTAAATAAATGCGTATGCACTGATTCTGTGTAGTACTGGAGTTTATGCCCTCACAAACAAAACAGCAAAAGTGTGGTAATCAAAACAGAGATTGTTTGCACCGTTTTGTTTGCCTCGAAAATTGCCTTAGATTAAATAGATTGTCTCCGTAAATGATTCTGAAAACTCGACGTCTAAGAATGAACCAATATTAAACCATCACCATTAAATTACCAGTTGGATGAGGGTTCCATTATATTTAAATAAATATTTGTATTCTCATTCGTAACAATTATTCAAAAATTCGCGACTTTTTATGGTATTACAAAATTTATTTACAATTATAAACTTAAGCTCTGTTGTTGATTTTCCAGAAACGAATACAAATTCCTACTGAAAGTGTTCAACTGTTCATTAAATAATTTATTGTTTTTGCTAAAACAAACTCGTTAAAAACTGACGAGAGAGGAAAAACAGTTCTATTTCAATCATGGAGTCGCCGGTGTACTACGAAAGCAACTGTATGTACCAATGAATAATGAAGGATCTAATTAAACTTTAAACTCTTTCCGTAGAAAAAAGGTACGTTTTTCTGACTAGCTGTGCAGAAGATAAATTTAGATTTGTAGGAAAAATTCAGCGGCCTCAAAAATCGACTATTTTTTAATAAATATAAAATAATTATCTAGAAAAATCTTTTAGTCCAAAGGCTTTTTCATATGTTGGTGTTAACTGGTAAACGAATAAAAATATACAACTGACAATCAGGACTGTACGAGAAGAGGTAAAAGCCTGCATAATAAATCAAATGAAAACGGGACGAAGCTCATAGAATATGCAATGGAAAGAACTTGAAAATAGTAAGCAGGGCCTTTGACCGCAAAAACATTTATAAAATTACATGAATTTTTCCGAATGGAAGAACCAGGAATCAAATTGATCATGTGATGAGAGAACGTAAGCATGCTAGTGACGTAAAGAATGTTAGGAGTTACAGAAGTATCGATGCGGGCTTTCATCACTTCCTGGTAGTGATGGAAATTAAACAGAAAAAAAATCTAAGGGATATATTTATGTAAATATGCAACAACAATTTAGAAATATGGTAGTAATGGAATAGGATGAACACCAATACGAAAAAAATTTGAGGAAGATTGGTCTCAGATTAGGGAAGCTTTGACTAGGAAACTAGAAGTATAAATGAAGGAATCAAAGCGTAATGCAAAGAAAGAGTGGTTTGCTGAGGAATGTAGGGAATCCTTGAAAAACAGAACTGTAGCAAGATTGGAAATGACACCAGATACTACAGACATAAAGGTGGAACATTAAGAGGGACTATCATTGCAACATAATTCTTACAAATGGTGATGTAATATTTTGTCCAGTATATTCCTTGTTAAGAATTCGGAGAAATTCCCAAATGAATGACCAAATATGGTAATGTAATTTTATTCGCTTTATTTCGCCATTGTTAATTCGGGGAAGCCCCGACTGTTCATGAGGTACGCTAAAGCAGCGTCTTGTAATGTTCTACCCCCCCCCCCCTTAAATCACCGGAAAGGCCTCTATTATCGGTAACTTTCGTGGAAAGATACAATATTACGACTTGGTCGGTTTCACCATAAGAGTGCCATATACTTCCGGAAAGAGATAGTTTTGTGTGAGAAGTTTTAGTGAAAGTGGAGTACCGTTTCCACACAATTTCCTTAATTGGGTTTCAGAAAACCCACAGCCTCTGGATTATACTTCGTTGTTTTGCACCCGTTGTGGAAGAAAGACCATCATAGCTCTTCCCAGTCTCACGTCCGACACGCTACTCCCTGGCATATCGTTTAAGTACCAACATCTCGCCAGGTAAAATCTACTTTCTTTACGCTGCTCCTGCTTTGCCATTTATGTTTGTAACGTCAGTTTCAATTCCTATGATTGTCGCCTGCTGGCAGGCCTTTTAAATACTGCTCTATTCAGCGTTTAATAAGTACCGCCTTTATTTTGTTCGTCTTTGTTTTTTGTTTGCAACTTGTAAAGTAGTAACCAATGTTTCGGCAATCTGTTTTGTCCAGTGGTATTGTGTGAAGGCTTTGTGCATCTCGCCTTGGGCGGGTCTAATATTCACATTGTAAAGTTTGAGGGCCGCTGACAATCAGAATTGACTAGTTTGTCTCAGTAATTTTGTGCTCAAGTACAGATCATTTATGTTCAGACTATAGTTCAAGTTTTAGCCATTTTAAGTAAATATTTTATGTTATGTTGCATGTGTAAATTTTAATGGTGCTTATCGAATTTTTAGATTAGTATTTGTTATTCCTTGTGTTCTTCCTGGAGATTGAGGAGCCAAGTTTGTAAATGATTTGTAATATGTAACGTAAATCTAGTACCCTCAATTCTATCGTCCCTTAAAGTAAGCGTAACATTTATTATTTGTTTTAATGCAATATTCTGATTGTCGCCCTCTTTTGTGTAATTTCTTTGTATTCATGTCTTATCTTTTGATTTGTTAAATATTTCATTGTCAATTTAGTTTGGTCTCGTTACTGTGTTCAGTCCTTCCCGATCATATTTTGTGCTAGTGTTTTGTTTAAGCTTTGCGTATGCATTCAGTGTGAGCCTGCCTACAAGTCTTAAGAGTTCCAGTAAAGTAAGTTAATTCAGTTAAACAAGGTAAGTCACATCTTGCGGCAGGATGCAGCTAAACCCAATCCCCTTTGAGCCCTAGAGGAACTATCTGCGGTCCGTTCTTCTCAACCATCTTTGAGTGACTTCCGTAGTGGCGCTCAACATTTCATCTCTATTATGACCACCCTTAATTGAAGGGTTTTACCGTTTCGAACCCCTCCTTCTCCACTGTTTTGCTAGCCGCGCGCATTGGGACTTTATCATCCCTCTATAATGTCGTAGTGCGAGTTTGGCACGTGACAAAACGACACTGCTCTGTCGTTTTCATCGACATAAAAAAAAGCATTTCATAAAATATTGCATTTAGAATTATTTTACAAACTTAATTGTCAACGAAAAACAAGCTGCTAATCTACAAAACCGTATTAAAGCCCATCTGGACGTACGGATTTATCAAATATAGAAATACTATAGCGTTTTCAAAATAAGGTTCTTCGGGCAATAGTAGATGCCCCGTGGTATATTCCAAATCTGTATCCGTACCAAACGAACTTGCAACCATACTGCTACAAGAAGAAAAAGAATCAAGAGCATTAAAACGCTACAAACCATCTAACCTCAACAACCAGATTTACGTAAACATTAGAGACCATTTAGTGCTAATTAAGTAAAACTCATAGTGAATGTTCATTGAGACATTTGGTACTCAACATGCCATGCATTTCGAAGTTGTACTGATAGTCCGCAAAATGATGAATTGTACAAAATAAAGGAGGTATAAAAAAATAAACTTCGCAAATTTTTCTCTTTGGGTTCACAGTTTGAATCTTAAATCACAACCAGTTTATTAACATAACGTTTACTAAAGCGACTCCTTGGTAACAGACGGTTTTTAAGTTATCTAAACAAAGGCCATAAAATACTCTCTTGCAACACGTTTTACATAAACTAAGTTATTAACTATACCTCCAAAACGACATCTATTTTTATTTTGATATGGAATGGCAAAATTGAAATTCAACAGCTTTGTAATATGATATCCCAAAATTTATTTAATATTTGTTGGTGGTTACAAATTCAATAAACCATATCTGAAATTCATTCTAAATCCTTTACATAAACAGGGAAATGCATTTATAGTCCAAAATTATTAAAATATTTTTTCCGTATCCATGGTATGTAATTGACAGATTATTTATCTCATTTGAGGTTAACAATGGCGAATAGCGGGTAAATATGAAAAAGCGGGACGATATGAACATTTGCGGGTTTTTACCGTGCATGCTATCGACGTGACATCTATCGATAGAATTTAGAATCAAAATTATTATTTAATTATACAAAAATCTTCATTTAAGTGATTGATAAGTGTAATTATTTTTTAAAATTCAAGCAAATACGATTATTTTTTACATAAATTCATTATAGAAATTATTTTTAATACGAAAATTTGACATGTGTAATTTGAGGTTATATGTCAAAAACGTAGGTACATATTATATTATAACTATTTTTATTTAATACGAACTTCTCATGGATGCGGAAAAATAACTTGTGCCCTACGGGAATCTAACGGCATATTTCATCCCTCGGCTTTTGCTGCCCTCGCTCACTGCGTTCGCTCGTGCAGCAGAAATCTTCGGGATGAAATATGCCTATATCTTCCCTTATGACGCAATATACTATTAATCGTGCTTCTGCAGCTTTTAATTAAATTTTAAATTACCCAAATGTAAATAAAATTCTTTCTTCTGCTTTGATCTCGAGCATGCTTTAAGTTCGCAATTAAACGAAACGAAACAAATAAACCATTTAAATAGACGAAACTCTTTCGCTGCTTTTATGAAAAAAAAAGACAACCCGAATTACTTTTGATAGGAACATCGGGTTGGGTATTTGATCACGTTTTGCACTAATAAGAATTTTTTTAATTGCAAATTTAATAGAGAAGCTTTAATAAGTTTAGATAAGTAAAAGAAGAAATTAGCAAGTAATTTATTAATCAGTTTAATATGAATAGAATTCGATTTTTTCCGAAAATAAATTCAAACTAACGGGAGTGTAAGTGGTTTGCCTTGTTTACTACGAAGTACGAAGCTGTGTATTTCTGAAGGCGAAAACAGAAAGCGCAATGGGCACGGTATGAAATTGCAATTAATGAAAATACATCCGACGACAGAGCAGCAAATGAAATTACTTAAGATTATATGTACATCCAAAAGACATTCGGGATTTAATTTCAGACGTATTAAATACGAGAGAGAATCTAATTCGCTTTCAGAATTTAATCCACTATAATTATATAATCAGTGAAAACAGTTTTGCGTTAAATTATAATTTCAATTATTTTATGCTTTTATTTAGAATAATTATGCTTACAAGGTCTTTAGTTATGCACCAAAAGGGGAATTTTGGATATTTGTGTAGAATACTTAATTATTAATTGTGATTAATAATTTAGATTGGGGGCAGATTCGACAAGTCCGTCTCAAAGCCCCAATAATATAGAAGCCTCAAAATATGGAATAAAGAAGTAGTGGAACAAGCTAAAACCCACCTAGGGTTATCAAGCTAGAAAAGAAGAAGAATAATTTAGGTTTATAATTTTATCAAGCTTTGAAAACTCGGCAAATAATCGATTCCAATACACTGCAAACACATTGCAGCACCAACATTCAGAGATCTACATTTATTTGTTTACAAATGACTCTGACTATTTAGATATGCGAAGAGTTTTTCAACATGTGTGTTTCATTTAGAATTACTGGGAACTAATGTGAATTTGAAAAGGATGTTCAAATTCTTGTGTTATTTAATTTTATGTCAAATGTTACGTGACTTCTGCGAAGGTCACCTACTTCCAATAAACTAGAAAAAGCAGAAAAAATTAATTTGGATGTAAAAACTTGCTAAATCGTTAAATTATGCTGATGTGATCGATGTTACTTAACAAGTACCTAGTTAAATTTAGATTAAGTTTTTACAAAGAAACTTTGAGTTTTGTGGTGACGAACCAACTAGAAATTAAGATAAATTAGAATTAAAAGTGTTATCTATTTATACTTCAAGCCTTCTGGAGTTTAGGAAATAAATTACTTTACAATTTAAGAAACCCCTACAAAACCGAATTCTTTCGAATTCGGTAATAAATAACAAATTTAAGCAGTTTGGAGGGCTTCTCTTTTTCGTTCATTACTGAAAATTAACAAAGCACTCTTACCTTAAAATTACATGAATTTACTTTCAGCTCATCAATGTATGATAAAATCCATGTTTTTTAAACACAAAGAATTTAATTAGCTTCAAATATTGCCAGCTAAATCAATATTCGTTGAAATCCTGCACTTTTGGGGCTTCATTTGCAATCGGATCGGCCTCCAATTTCAAAAATGTTAAAATAATAAAATTCCTCCTTTTACGTACCATTAAAGCATCTTCCTCAAAATTAAATTTCATTACATCCCCAATATTTAACATTTATTACACCGAGCAAATTAGCTTTTGCTCTACAAATATTTTCAAAAGTCGATCTCTTTGATTTTTAATATTCATATTTCCGATCGAACTATCCAATTTATAAAATGATAAGATATTTTTATTCCTTTGATCTTGAAAAGGTGCAGTTTTATATTTCCATATTTTCCTTCCTCTGTTCGTATTACTGCTTCGTAGTTGGGGATTCTCGCGCTTTAGCCCGAGGCTCTTTTCAGCCTGTATGTTTCCCATCGTTGATGAAAATCGAGTACTTGCTAATATCACAGAAAACCAAGAAGTGTTCCTTGTACAAAGGAAACTATCTTGTTTTCGTCTCCGCGAATAATGGAAGAAGCAAAATTGGTAAGGGAAACCTCGGGGTCCTTTTGTCTCTTCGCAATTATTATTTAATACACGCGCACACACTTGAGCCTATTTCGTATCAAAAGCGTTTTGTTATTACCAACAATAAAGGTTAATTCACTCAGGTAAACACCCTTTTTAAACGAACTAATAATGCGTTCTTGTTTCAAAAGACCAAATACTAATTTAAGTAAAATACAATTTAGCACGTTTCACGTAACAAATTGGAGGCACGAAACTGACTGAGAACTTGTTAAATAAGTTTTTGTAAAAACGATGTAAAACTTTGTAAAGCAATAAGAGGTTTTGTTGCATCAGCCAAGTTAGCTAATTTACAGTAAGCGCGCTCGTCTTCGTGATTCTGGCGAAAGTATATTTCAGGTTTTATATTGGGTAAACTGAAAAATTTTAGTTGGTTTCAGAGATGCATTTAGGGCAAAAGGTACCTTAAATAGGTTGGATTGAACACTAAAATGAAACAAGCTGTAAATTTAACTGATCTCTAAACAAAATTTCTTAATTTCTAAAATTTGAATCCATGCATGGCTGAAAACTGTATCATACTTTCTTCTAAGAATACAAATACAAATTCAGCCTGAAATGTTAAAATATGAAAAACAGCTGAAAATTTTCTATCTTGAAATTTAAATCCTGAAAACCTAAACGTTTAGCTAAGAAATAAGCCTAAAACAGACTTTCAGGTGTTTAGAAAATGGTCTAAATTAGCAAATTGCAATCCTGAAAGTATGCATCAAAAAAAATGTAACAACAAAGCTTTTTTCTTTCAAAAATTCTTCTTCCTCTTCTTCTTCACGTAATAGAACAGTATCCTGTTTGTTCCAATTGATTAGACTCTATTAATTCGGTGGTGATTGTTCTTGGGATGTGGACGTCCAACCCCCTTTCAATCTTTTGGCTGGTCTTCCTACTGTCCGTTTTGTATTGGAATTTTGGGTCTTTGCCCATTTCACTAGGTGATCTTCACCCAATCTGTCAACATGATTCCGCCATATGAAGGTTAAAACCGAAAAATCAAGCATGGCATTTTGGCAGTGCCGCCGTACAGACTCTGGGGACCATCACCGAAGGCTGCCCTATGGTTGTGCACGGCTGTAACTAGACGAATGCTACACGTACAAAGACTGGCGTGTATTAGTACCCGCAGTTGGGGTGGAACGTTGCTCTGGGCCTCCATGTGGATGAGGCAGCACTAAACTGCTGGTAGGCTGCGGGTGAAGGGACTGTGGAAAGATACAAGTGCTGGGGGAAGACACCATCAGATCTTCATCTTGAGAGAGGCAGGCCTTCTCTTCCACCCACCTACACATTTAGGAAGCACTTCAGAATCTTTCTGAATTCTGAAGATGCAACCGAGCCAGATATATCCATCTATACTGATGCATCCAAAACTTCTGAAGGTACAGGAGCAGGCATCTTCTTAGATGACCTAGACCTCCAAGAAAGTACATCATTAGGCACTTTCTCTACAGTCTTTCAAGCGGAGGCTGCGGCCATAATGCAGGGTGCAAGCGCAGTTCTTGTACGTAGAATCAGCAGAATTGCAAGCGATAGCAGAGTTGCTCTGTTGCCACTGAACAACTGCAAAGTTGTATCGGGGATAATTAATACTCCAATGTCGCAGCACTCTGGAACAAGTCGCTATTGACAATGTCCTAAAGTCGTCTGGGTCAAAGGACATTTTGGACTATACGGTTTGGCACGGCAAGGCCCGAATCAGCACTTTCACTATCCCCAACTGGGCTAAATACCTTAACAGAAGAGGATACTCGCAATCGCAATCGCGAAAGATGAATTAACATGAACAAATGCAATCAAAAGTCCCTCATTGTAGACGGCAAACTTGTGTATACAGCTGTCAAGGGGCAAACTACGACTTGTCATAGGAATATTGTCAGGCCACTGTAAACTAAATAAGCACATGCACAGGATGGGACTAGTCGAGGACCCAACTTGTCGTGGTTGCAATTTAGAATACGCGAGAGCAAAGCATATTCTGTGTGAATGCCTTGCACTGACTCCAATCATGCTAGGGCCTAGTATGGCCAGTATCAGCAGCATCCCTCTGGCAAGTATCCTCAGGTTCGTTCAAAGGTTAGAATAGCTCGAGTGATGCGCCTAAGGTGAGGATGTTGCAATGGGCTCATATGAGGCCTAAGTTCACGTGATACAGTCACCCTCCACCCAAAATCCAGAATCCCGCCATTGTCGACGTCTTGCTTTTACCCACCTGACGATGTCTTGTATTTCACATCTTTCTCGGATTTCTTCATTCCTCACTTTGTCTCTAATAGTGAGCCCGGAAACACTTCGTAGTGTTCTCATCTCCGTCTATCTCATGAGTTGCTTAGATCTTGCTGTTTCTGCCGCATATTATGTAATATCGGTCTCACACATATTCATATGTTTATTACACCATGCGATATCGTGGAGATAGTCCGATAATGCAGCCGCCTTGTTTCTGTTGTTGGATGTTTCGACGCCTAGGTATTTAAAATTCATGACTTAAGCTATTGATTTGTCGTCTATGACCAGTTTACACCATATTGGTTCTTTGGAAATTACCATGGCTTCATATTGAGTTGTCTTGCGGTTGTTTTGAATTCGAAGAGTAATCGTTGCAAGTCATCTTCGTTTTCTTGCAATATTTTGAATCTACTTCCCATTCTATATCCTCCACTCATCTCTCTGACATTTTGAATAATTTGGTCCATGATGATGTTAGAAAGTATCAGGCTAAGGCTGTTCCTTTGTCTTATACGTGATGATATATGTACTGCTTTTATTAGGATGTTATTCACCTTCACTCTTGTTTTATTATTTTTATTCAGGTTTGTTATTATCTTTACAATCCTTCGGTCAAAGCTAGTCTTGCGTACAGACAGTAAAGTTGTATTCCATCGAACGCCTTAGTTAGATCGATGTGACCGATGCAGAGTGGTTTATTGAATTCGATCGATTTCTCTATTAGGCGAAAGCCCTGTTGTTATTCACTCATTCCAATCTGTTGTGTTATTTCTTCGGCTATAATGTTAGTTATCACTTTAGATATGGTGCTTAAGAAACATATCCCTCTGTAGTTCTTTGGGTCTTTCTTTACACCTTTCTTGAATATAAGTAAGGTAAAGGTATCGACACTAACGCCCCGTGAGGCAGCACTGATTGGGTACTTTTCTTATCTTTCTTATCTTCATACTCGTTTTTTCCGTCCTAAGTCCAAGGCTTTCTTGGTTCTTTATTAATTAATTTTACGGCGGGTAGGTTGCTAAACCATTTCGTCAACCCTCGAGCTTGGGACCGGCAATGACATCCAACAGGCTACCCAATCCACCCCTGAATCTTTTCAAAAATTAGTATTTCTACATATATAATCAAAAAGTACTTTAGCAATTAATAACTCTGTCAGAAGATTTCATTTGTCTACAAATTGATTTATTATAAACCTCAAAAATCGTTAATCAATTTAAAATTTAAAAAACAACAAAACATAAATAGTTTTTTGAAAATTCAAAGATCTCTGAGACCTTTTATGAACATGCAGATAAAGAACTCAAAGTAAACTGAAAGCTTAGAAAGACCAAAATCCTTCCTATAACTGCAGCAAGATTACGTTATACTCTGAAAACCAAAATACAAAGTCAATCTCAAATCTCATAATACATAAATACAGCCAAGTTTTTTGAAAATTCAAGGATCTCTGAAACCTTTTATAAAAATGAATATAAAGAACTCAACGCAAACTGAAAGCTTAAAAAGACGAAAATCACAAAGCTAGCCTGAAGTCTCGTAATCTGAAGGACTAATAATATTCTGGATTTGAAATTCAAAAATCTTAAAAATTAAATGATTTTAAAAGAATCTGTAGAAAGATGGTTTTATTTTAAATTTACAAATAGGTCTAAACTGAAAGCATTAAACCCTGAAAGGCAAACTGTTTTATAACTTAAATGGCTAGAAAATACAAAAATAAGTTATAGGAATTTTACAAACTATCGAATCGAAAAAACCAAATCAAGTAAGATCTTTGGAAAACAAAAATTTAAAGTTTTCGAAAACGAAGAACTTTCAATTTAGCAAAATTCCCAAAGGAATACATTTTTCTCTGCCTAATTTTAGTTTTTGTTAAAAACAAACAATGCTCAATAAGAAAGAATCCTAAATTATTATACAATTTAAAATTTCTAACTTCTAGTCTCATTGAACTTCGAAGACAGCGAGAAATGTCAAAAATTCTAAAATTTTTTTATGCTTTTCTGTGAATTCCTGCGAAAGACGTGCATTCCAAAATTCTAAAGCCTTAAAACCTGCCTGTCAGTTTATCCTATTATTAAACAGTTGTGAGAGAATTATTAACCTGTTTCGTTATTCAACAAAACAACAGCTATTAAAAAATTCTAGGTTAATTTTTACAATACCTACTCTGAAAATATGAAAACTTTCAACATTCTAAAACTATCATAAAATACCTTTTTGTTCGTCCCAAAGCTGATTTGGGTGAATTATTCACTTCTGAGAGTTTTAATCTTTTATTAACCTTCCAAATAGGCAATCTTTCTAAATATAAAATTGCAAAGTGATTCTAAATCTTTTCATTGAAATCTGCAACAAATTTTAAAATTCTAAAAGTTTTGAAAGACGGCCATTTCTTTTTTTACCCCAAAAAATGTCAGAAAAATCTATTTCTTCGCAGTTTACACTAAAACAGATTTGAATAAATTTCTGAAAATGCAAACCTTTGTTGTTTACTGAAAATAAAGCAGTTTTTTAAATGTTTAACTAACTTCTCTAAAATGTATGTCATCAACAATAAGTATCCTTTAGAAACATGTATGAAAAAATTCTAAGATTTAATAAATAATAAATCCTATCCTAAATCGGGCAGCTTTGGAAGACGCCCATTTCTTGCAAAATACACGTCTTTTAATCTGTTAAAAATAAGTAATGTTTATAATAAGAAAAAGTTTATAATTATTAGAAATTATAAATATAATTTTAAATATTAAACTTCCAATTTCACTGAAACGCGTCTGCTGTAAATCAATAAATGCTCGTTTATTTGTCAACAATATCTTCATTTATTATTAACCTTAAGACAAGTAACATTTAAAACTATAAATTCTTAATTAAACACACAAATGTTGAACTCTTAATGCATCAACAATTTTTCGCAGTTTTCTGAATAATTCAAGTGTTTATTTTTTACTTAAAATAGATTTTTTCAAACATGAGAAACTCAACTTGCAATTTAAGAAAATTCCCAGAAGAATACTTCTCTGTCTAATTTTAGTATTAAGGCCTCTAACTTTTTAACCAATAAATCAGGAAAAAATGAGAAATTACCTAGCTCAGCACCTAAGCTAATCCCAAGTGTAACTCCCACTAACTTGAAAGCTTTCTTCGGACTAAAACAATCTAAGATATTCCTCTCAAGAATTGAAATAATGTGAAATTTTCCGTTCGGCTGTATTTATACCGATTTACTAGAAATACATTCAGATAATTACCCATCTCCGATGATTAAGAAGGATTAAAGTAATCAAAAGGAGTGTCCACCTTTCAATTTACGTAAAGGCAAAAACGGTTAGTTATTTATTTAGTTAATCCATGTGCTATGCAACTCGTTGGATCGTTAATAGCACAAGTATTAACACATCAAAAACTAGGAACAATTAGGGGGACGTTGAAGCCTTTTAAAGGTTAATAAATTTATGAGGTGAACAAGATCGTTTTTTACTTTATTAACCACCGTATTTATGTATTTAGTTAATACCAAAGTCGAAAAAAATTTTAGTTTACAGGAATTATTTTTAGGGGAACACAATAGGAGAAGGACGATTGAGATGGTTCGAGCAAGTACTGAGGATGGAAGAAAGATATACGAACTAAAACCAAGAAAGAAGAAGACTTGAACAGGCGAAGTAAGGGGTACTGTTGAAAAACGGGACATAAAATGGAATAAGGTTAAACAAAAGTGATGGAAGGAAATATGGAAAAAGAAACCGAGACAATAATTCAACCCAACAAGCCTTACACCCAAAAGGTTAGAACGACATTAGGATTAACTGACTTTCAAGTTAAATCCTTGCAGAGATGTACAAAATTTTCAAAATTCATTAAAAGTAGGAATTATTTTGACAAAAGCTCCACGAAATATATTTTTTACCAAAGATTACAATATACAGAAGTCCTAAAAGGATGGTTAAGGGAAAACAATCAAATAACCCTAATATCCTTCAATAAACGCCGTATTTAAAATACATATAGTAAGTAAATCAGAAAATTATAAAACCTAAATAAAGATTAAGAATTCCACCTACCGAATAAGTTTATTAAAGTCCCTTTGTACGACACTCCGAAACAAGCAACACAAAGTCAGAAAGCTGATGTTAAGGAAATTAAGTTAATTCCAGCAAGGGAATGAGAAATGAACTTTAAAGGAGACGTTGTACAAGAACTGTACACTTTGTGTTTCTCTCATTTCAGTTAATTAATTCGTAATTGTTCCCCAATTTATTTATTGTTTAACATTTAAGTTCCTTGCTTGATGTTAATTTGATTTTTTTGTATTCACTTCATGCTAAGAAATTTAATCCTTAAATATTTCAGTTATCAAAGTTACCTACCTTGCTACACTATTTAATTTTCAACACAAAACAAAGTGTTTGATTGTCCCAGAAATTTATTTCAATCTGAATTTGCGTGTGGCCTTAAAAAAACGTCGAAAACTACCTTAATATTATAAACACTCCAGAAACTTCCTTAAATTCTTTGTAAAGTATTTAATACAGAATTTTGACAGATTAAACTTATACTTGAACTTTCGCTACTTGAAGGTTTGATTCTTGCAGAAATTCAGAAGTTTTCGTGGAATGTTGTTATTCTGAATTGTTTCCCTTTTCATTTGCAGAATAAGCAGGGTATTCGTTGGTCTCTTATCAATTTCGAATAATAAATAATTTCACCTGTTTTAAAATACAGAAAATTAAATGATTTCGACATGTTTGCTTTCTCTGTAGTTTCTCTGCAGAAACGTACGTTGAATAGAATTTTATTAAATTTCATGGAAATGTTTGTTACTTTATTAACTTGTGTTGCAATGCATCAAATTCAAGTTTGTTACAAAATAAGATAAACAGAACGTTACTGTAAAGATGAAACTTTCAAGCAGTCGAGTTTATTCTTGCAGATCATAAAAGATAATTGGCTATGAATAAATTGAAGGCGAACCGTAAACTCTACGGCATATAAAATGAGCTTTCAGGATGTGCTGGAAACTATAACATTCGCTGACAGCAATTTTAAAAAGTAAAAAACTAATTTTCATTGACGAAATTTGTAGCGGGAGAAAACGTTTTATTAATATGTAAACGAAACAAGCGTGAAATGTTGGAATTTCAATATGCAATCCATCATGTTTTTATGACAACACGGACCAATCTGCCACATTAATACAAATTATTAATCAACTTTTCCCGAACATATTCGTATTTCGTTGAATCTTTCATTGGTTTATCGATCGCATTCAATTAAACTTTACATGTAGTTCCGAAGCGAACAATTTTCCTATAAATAGCCCATGCGGAGCTTTACTCGTTTTATAATTATAACTTTTAACAATTCAACATTTTAGTTAAGATGATAAAATCGATCTTAGTGAAACATCGTTAGATTTATGTACGTAAAAGCACCGTTCTAGCTTACCAAAAAATTTTATTTCTTCCGGATGAGTTAGTCCAACCAGAAGGACCATATGGAGATGCAGTTTTCCCCCCCTATCAAATATTTATTTTCAATATAATCCTTTTCTTCGTGCACACCGCTACCACCACCACCATACCGTATTATGACATGCGCCCACAGACACGTCACCTGGCACTATCAATCATTAGGAGTTTCATTTCGTTAACAAATCGAGATATCAAACGTTTTAGAACAATTAACGAAGGTCGCGAATTCTTCAGGTGCCTGCCATATTGGTCCTACCCCACAATACGGTGTCGACTCAGCAGGACGAAACAGGATCAATGAGCACCCACACCCACATTTATCCAGCTTTTCCACCACCGCTACGCAATTTTTATACTCACGAAATTTCTACACATCATTATGACATGTTTACACGTGCCTGTATTACATAACTTCACGCAACTTATAACTATCGTATAGTATGATGAAAATTGATTGAAAATGTTCCTTGAAATTCTGAAAAATTATGTACTTCTATTGCCGATATAAATATACAATTCGGGCAGAAGAACTAAGAAAATTTTAGCTAATCTTAACGATGGTTTACTCTCAAGTTAGAATTCCAAAACCAAAGTAAAAATCTTACTGCTAACGTTTGGGCACCAATCTCTTACTGCATTTAATTGCATATTAGTTATAAAACAATTGGCAAAATTAAACCGAACAGTTACTTAAAAATTTTCAAAAATTCCAACAATTTTCAAATATTTCGGGTCCAACTAACATATTTTATAAGCTTTCAGTTTTAGTTCCTGTTTTTCTGTAACGAATGAAAGCAAAAGTGTGATTGCAATAATTTATGTAACTTAATCGGATTGCTAAAATTTAACAAGAGTTGCTTCATATGGGGAAAGAAAATAATTAGATTTCAAAAATTTCTCAATAGAACCGAAAGATCAGAATTAACAAATCAAAATCGCAGCATCCACAATCCACAATTTAATTTTCACTAATTAATCAAAATAATTGTGTTTGAATTATGTTCTTCTAGATTTTGCCCTATAAATCAAAATTTTCTCAAAAATTCAAAATTCATAATCGTAAGTCAAGATAGTTTTCTTCAAGAAACGACATCAGACAAACCTGAGGAATCTAAGACATAGTAAGATGGGGAAGACAGCGAAGAAGATATTGGTACGAGCACGTAAAAAGAATGGACACAAACAGAATAGCCCGTATCGTGCTGAAAGGAAGACCAGAAGGACAACGCCCACCTGGAAGACCACCAAAGAGATGGCGGGACAGCTGGAATTCCCTAACGCCAGAAAGGCAAGAATAGTCGGTTACAGAACAGAACCACGGATCTTCTAAAAGAATAAGAATAAGAAGAAGAAGAAGAAATTTATCAATATTATCACCACGAATTTAGTTGACTTATAATAAAAGAATAATTAGTCTCCACAACAGGTAAGGAGGATCCCTCCGAGGAGTTGAACCAGGATGGTTTCCTGGCGCCAGCTGAGAAGTGTAGGGTTAAATAGACGACATGAAAGAAATAAAACAAATGTTCACACAAACAGGCGCAAGATTAAAATCGATGAAGGACAAACTAGACAAAAACTTTAGACATTATAAACAAGCAAGAAAGGAAAACCAATAATTAAAGGAACAGGAACAGGAAGAAAGATTTGAATTGAAGACTTGCTGGAAAAGGAAGCAAGAAGAAATAATATCATAGTTGAAGCAGTAAAAGATGAAAATCCGGGCATATTTAACAAAATTGGGACAGAAATTAACATGTAAAAAGATACAAGAAAATTAGTAGATTGGTAATTTATAAGCGAAGTAAGAACAGACCAATTCTTATCAAACTACAAAAATGGATAAAGAAAATGGAAATATACGGAAAGGTAAAACATTTCAAAACGACGAATATCTGATACAGGAAGAGAGAATGAGCTTGTTTTACCACACCTGAAAAAGCAAGACAGCAAGGATTCAGAGCTTCTCTCACATAATTATATTCACGTATAAAGTAGAAGACCTGGAGGAGACACGGAAATCAGTGGTTCAAAACGACAATAAACGTAAGATAAGCAAAAGATCCCTTGAAAACGAAGACATTAACCAACTATTAAGGAAGATCACAAGAACTAATATGCGAAAGAACAGACAAAGAAAAGAAAACGATTTAGGGTAATTACTTTCTGTAATTTTCAGCCGTATAAGTCGAATTTTAACTCTCAAAAAACGAACCTTGCAGAATTTTTTAGAAATTTTGTAAAACTTTTGCTGATTCTTTGGAATTAATTTTTGTGATTTGTGGTTCTTTAGATGGAGTTATAACTCTTAAAAAATAACCTACAAAATCAGCTTGGCATTTTTATAGATTCTTAGAAAATTTGAGAATTTCTGTTAGCTTTTTTTTATTAATTTCGGATCATTAACTAGAGAATTGAATCTCAAAAAAGGCCTCTTAAGACCATCTGTGATTTTTCGAAAATTTCAGAGTTGTTGCCTTTTCTGATTTTCTTGTAGATCTGAGTTCAGTAAAAAAAACAACTTTGAAACCAACTGAAAAGTGTTTGGTTGGCTATTTTCGAATTATTGTCTGTAATTTTCGCTTTGATAATTCGAGTTTTAGCTCTCAAAAATGACCAGCTTGGGATTTTTGCAGAAATTTTTGGTAAGTTTAGAATGTTGGTGACTTTTTTGAAATATTTGGTCTTTCGGTTCAAGTTCTAATACCTAAAAAGTCACTTACAAAACCCACTCGAAATTATGCAAAAGTTTGATTTGTTTTTGGTAAGCTTTTTTGTAATTTTCGGTTCTCGAAAAAGACTGGAATTTTTGGAAATATTTTGTTTGCATTTCTAAATAATTTTCGGTAATTTTCAGTCATTTAATTCGAGTTGTAGGTTGTAAGTATATCTCACGAAGGGGCTTTCAAGGCCAACTCGAATTTCAGTAGGTTTAGTAGATTTTTAAAATTATTTTTTGTTATTTATAAAGAATCATCTGGAAAAAATTTTGAGAAGATTTACAATTTTCTTATGGGTATTTCTGCCATTTTCGGTGCTTTAATTCGAGTTGTATAGTTATTTGTACAACTAGTAATGAAAGCAATACTTTTTTTCATGAGTTTGAAGTTTGATGCACGACGGCGAAGCCGGAGTGCATCAATCAAACGAGTGAAAAAAAGATGCTTTCATACGAGTTGTACACAATATTTTTTTGCATTTTTACATTTTAAATCCCTCAAAACAGGATAAAAAGGATTTGAGAATTGACAGTTGTCAAACTGACAATTTACAATATTTTATTTAAAGCATATACTTACTTAATGCAAAATGTAAAATTAAATAGTCAAAAAAGTGTTGCTTTCTTTATGATTTTTTGATAAAAAAAGTCCACTTTTTTTGTCAAAATGCAAAAAAATGTTAAGCAATACAAACTGCTACTTTAATTTTTTCAAAAATATGAAAATAGGAAACCATTTGTTCATTCTAAAACTGATTTAACTGAATTATTTGCATCTGAAAGTTTTATTCTTTTATTTACCTTCTAAATAGGCAATTTTTATAAATTTAACATAAAATCTTATCATTGAAATCTGCAGAAAATTTCAAGAGTTCCAGAACTGCTTTGAGCAAATTATTAAAGACTGACAACTTCATTCTTATATTATTAACATAAAATAGATAATTTATAAAAGAATAAAAGCCCAAATCTTATACCATGAGATAAAAAAAAAGATGATTCTGAGCAGGCCTTGACTAGCATTCTAGAACCAGTGTAGCCAATCGTGTTGTACTAGTCAAGGCCTGCTCAGAATCATTTTTTTCCGATCTCATGGTACTTCCACATTTATAAAAATCTATGCTAATTCGCTGCAAGATTAAAAACGAACATTTTAAGTCTTGGAGATTCCACAACCGAAGTCCGATTTTATTGTAATTTATTAATGCAACCAACCCTAATTTGTTAATCAAATTAACACAAAGAAAAAAAATCCTGCATATTTATAAAGTGGTTCTACGAGATTTTTGCAACAGGTCAGGTCGTATGACATGGTACGAGATGAATAAGCAACTTTTACATTTTAACCATTGGATATAAAAGACATAGTAACAGACCGTGCATTAATTAATACCTATATAATAAGGAAATAATAACAAAAAAATCTATTATTTTTAACGTCTCGAAAAATCCGTCACGTGTGGTGGAAATGTTAGTAACCCAAGAGGTTGCATTATCCTTTTCTAACATCAGAAGATTTGACCCATATTTCGTTCTATATAAACTGATGCACTGTCAGGATACGTAATCGATTAAATGGGTAACAAGGAAGCAAGTGGGGGTTGCATCTGTTCATTGTATAGATAAAGATGGCAGTAAAAAGTGAAACAATAAAACGTAGTAAAATGCATTCCGGAGGGTTTCCCCGGATTTTTAAAGCTATTTTTATTTAGAGCTAGTTATGATTAAGCAAAGGCGTGTGAACAGATTTTCGAAATGCAGTTAATTAAATTCCAGAAAGCCGTGAATGCTCGTATGTTACAATTGGAGGTGTGTAATTATTGCGTGTTGCGTTTTTAAAATCCCTGAATCGAAAACATTCATTTGCATATTGTTTATGTCGTGTTTATTTTTCAAAGTGTGCATAACTTACTGCTTTATTTTCGTAATGTTTGTAACTTAATGTAAAGCAATAGTAAACAAATACGCATTCTTTATATTTCTTACACTTTCCTTTGATTTTACGATAGAATTCTGCATTAAAATTCTTATTTTGTCGTGAATAATTTTTTTAATTATTCCCCTACTGGAATTTCTAAATAAACACTCCGAATTTGGTTTAGGTAGGCATCTGACATGCACAAAATATTTATGCAAACTACATTTCTAGGAAACGAAGCAAATTTTCAAGAAACGAAATAAACAGAAATGTTGTCCAATAATCAATTAAAATTGCTTGAAGACAACCGAAAAATTGTTATTTTAGACCTGAATTAATAAAATTTAAAACCTCTACTTCTGCAACAATTAATAATATATGAAATAAACTTTAGAGAATTTAATAAATTTTCGGAAACTTCCATAATTAAGAGTGTTTCGTAAGCACAAAAAGATTAAAAATATTAGTAAATGAAAAGGCCATGACAACAAATAATCCTAATTTATGTTTGCTTGCTTTTATGCATCCATTTTATTACCAATACTTTAGACTTTAGATTAAGAAATCAACTAATTATCAGAAAATTTCCACTAAAACATTTTACTCCGTCGAATTATAACATATTAATTTCAAAATTAACCTGGTTTTATTTACAATTTAGGTAGTCTGTGACGTTATTAAATGTTTGTGTTAAAGTAATTGACCTTTCACGAAGCTACTCTTTTCGTAAGTTATTAATAATAATCTAACTGTATTAATATTTTAATTATTTTATGTAATTATTACCAAACCTGAAGTTTCAAAAGTTAATCTCTAATGACGTTCAATTTAATCCGGATGATCAAAAACCAAATTCTCAGACCTGAAGTTATTCGAATATTTATAAAACTTGTTACTAATACAGGAAATGACTTTTTTGAAAGGTTTTAGAAGCGCCGAGAATACTAATACTAAAGCATAATATTAGAAGAAAGGATACATTTTAGTCAAGTCTATGCACCCGTAGAAGCAACCACAAATGGAAAAAAGCAGAAGCAAAAAAAATCATAATTATGAGAGACTGGAATGGAAGAATTCGGAAAACTAAGGTTGTAGGGTCTCGTATGAAAACACACTTAACATAAATGGAAAAAAATCAATAGAGTTCCGCTATAAAAACGATTTCTAATTTTTTCCTAAGCCAAATGTGAAACCAGATTTTTGAAATTTCCGAGTTAAAAGCTGTAAATACAAGATTAAATTTTTAACATTTTTCTAATTATTTTAACCAAACTTGTGGCCAAAATTTTCCAAATTTCAAGTCGATACTTCTAAATTGAGCTTAAATATCTAAATTTATTTGTTGAGCAAAATTTGAAACCAAAATTCTGACTTAAAAAATGTAAAAATGAGATTGTTTTTTTTTAATTATTTGAACCAAACTTGTCGCCAGAATTGTCAAAATTTCTAGCTGAGAATCCTAAAAGTCAGCTTTGTTGAGCCAAATTTGAAGATACATTTTTAGAATCTGTGTTAAAAAGTGCAAAAATGGGAAAATGTTGTTTTCTTCATTACGAGAGAGATAGAGATAGATAAATATCAGAGAATCGACAAATATATGAAACACAACAATATTATTAGGCAAGTTACATCTATTTATTTATTTACTTTTATGAAGGGCTCGTGGTACATTCTTGCGAGGTGGCCTTAGAGTTTTCTGCTAATTTTCAAATTGTTGTAAAACCTGACAAATATCATTGTAGTTGCTAAAATTATAAATGTAACCACGAAATACTTATAAAACCGAATGTTAAAAAATCACAAAAATGTCCCAAAACCGTATTTATTCGTATTTGTGTGTTTTCAAGAAACGAAAGTCATTTTCAGTAATTTTTACAGAAACAGTGAATTAACACCAATTAAATGATTTCAACACACCCATAATTTTTTAAAATAACATTTCTTTAAATCAAAGTATGAAGTAATAAACTTCGTTCAGAATAAGAATGCAGGTCTGAAGTCAGAAGCAGAACCAACATTCACACAAATTATTTTTTCAAAATCTTGGTTTAGCCCTAGTTCTACAAAATATTCTTTTGAAAATTCCCATCATATAAATATATTCTGACAACGCAATATTTTTCCACCAATGTAGTGCGAATACCTAATGTTTGCAGCTATATTCACACAAATGCGTTATTATTTCGAACTAATTGTACATAAATCGTCGCCTGCGTTGATTAAAAACGGAGTTCGTTTTGAATCAACGCAGGCGACGACATAACTTATAAATTTAGCAAATATAAAACTTCCCACACAGTTTCCTTATCTTTCCATCGATTTTTCTAAGCCCCTAAACGCCGTAATTTTGAATTTAATTTACTTGAAATGCGGGTGTATTGTAGATAAATTTGTAATCTATTCTATTTTGTCAGGCCCATTGTTACACCCCATATTATTTAGTAAAGCGTATACAAAATTTACGCTTGAAAACCCTGATGTTTTCCTTAATTCAACTAATTATTATTAGAACATTCATTTCGTAAGACTTCTATAAATTGATCTCCACTCAAATTCGAATTTTCTCAACTTTGGGCATTTTTTCACGTTGTTAATTAGTTCATGCAAATCTTACATTTTTAAGTAAACATCATAAAAGTTCCTTAAATTTTTCTGATTTTAATTGTTAATTCTGAGTATTAACAAAATACATTAAAACTTAGAGATGAGATTTGCAGCATGGCACAGTAAAATTTTCCAAAGAAAACTCCTTTCACTTTAAGTAAGACAAAAATCAATTAATAAATATAATCCAGTTAAATGTTGTTCCTGAAAACTTTCTAGATTACCTTGGCCATCACACGAGTATGAATAAATCTATTATCTAATTCGTAAGGAGTAAAAACATGTTTACAGGAGATTATAAAAGCCTTACTAATCCGAAACAACCTGTTTATCAAAACCATTCCAAGACAAACTACGAAAATGGTAAGATCGATCTTGAATCTATAAAATTGACGTGCGTTAATTTGACTTTTTTTCTTTCAGACTACCTACACTGAAAAGGGGCCTAAAGTAAGTATTTCCAAATTTCCGAATTATTAAGTTTGATGATTTAACGAATAATATTTTGATTTCAGCCCCAACACGGTCGTTTCCTCAGTTTTCACCACCTGACATTTTACGTGGGAAATGCAAAACAGGTAAGTAAATAATTTCAAAACGTGTCACCCTAAATTACTTTAATTAATTTTTAGGCTGCAACTTATTACATTACTCGAATGGGATTCGAGCCCTTGGCCTACAAAGGATTAGAAACGGGAAATAGAAAATACGCGGCACATGCAGTGAAACAAAATAAGGCATGTAAATTGTTTTAAATATTTTAGGAGATACTTAAATTTTCTCTTTTACAGATTGTATTCGTTTTCGTATCACCGTACGAACCTAACGAAATGGATGTTGGACCACATTTGGTTAAACATGGGGATGGTGTTAAGGATGTTAGTATGGAGGTTGAGGATTTGGATAGTATTATACAAGTAAGTTTTTCTTTTTTAATTAAATTAATAATTTTCCTAAATTAATAAATTTACCAGGTGGCCAAACAACGTGGTGCTAAGATAGTAAAAGACGTTTGGGAAGAATCGGATTTTAATGGAATTGTTAAATTTGCAACAGTACAAACTGTGAGTCACTTTTTTGATTTTTAATTCAAACAATTTGAGCTTTGGTTTTTGTAGTTTGGGGATACCACGCATACTTTCATTGAGAAAAGCCTCTACAGAGGGGTTTTCCTACCTGGTTACGTCAAATCATCTGAAGATAACCTGGGAAAGATTCTGTAAGTATTCTTTCATGTTTTCAGTTTTTCGGCTGAAATAATTTCAACCGAAACCTTAAGTATTTTCTAGACTACAAGGTTTTATTAAACTTTCAGGCCCCATATAAAACTGGATTTCATCGATCATGTAGTTGGAAATCAGCCAGATCTTCAAATGGAAACGGTGGCTAAATGGTACGAAACTGTTTTACAGTTCCACAGATTTTGGTCAGTTGATGATTCTCAAATTCATACTGAATATTCGGCCTTAAGATCAATTGTTATGGCTAACTATGAAGAAACAGTCAAGGTGAGTGCTTACATTTTCGGAACCTAATTAAAGCTTTTCCAGTTTTGTTTTTATCACGAAGATGACCGAACATTCTCATGCATTATTAATTATTTAACATTAATGTAAATGAATTTCATCAACGTCCCAACTGATTTTTTGTATTTGTATCATCATATTTTATTTCCTTGTTTATCTACATTTCACTGGAAATTAATTCGGACTCATTTAATATACTACCAGAAGCTTAATAACAATTCAAATTTAGTTTTTTTCTGAATGAATTTAAATGAATGTCTCATAAACAATTAACTACTATTCGTTCGTTAAAACAGATCCCAATCAACGAACCAGCAAAAGGCAAAAAGAAGAGTCAAATCCAAGAATACGTCGAATACTACGGAGGAGGTGGCGTCCAACATATCGCTTTAAATACCCAAGACATTATCAGTGCTGTAAGTAACACATATTTCATAACAAAGCAAAGGTAACAATTTAATCCTTATATACAGATCAAAAACTTAAGAGCCAGAGGAGTTGAATTTCTACAAGTCCCTGATAGTTACTACGACGTACTAAGACAAAGACTGAAGCAAAGCAGAGTAAAAATTGCTGAAGCCATTGATATTTTACAGGTAAACTGTAATTTTTCAAATTAAAGGTTCAAACATTAATTTTGTTTTTACTGCAGGAACTGAAAATTCTTGTTGATTACGATGAAGACGGTTACTTGCTCCAAATATTTACGAAAAATACGCAAGACAGACCTACTTTATTCTTGGAAGTAATACAGAGGCGAAATCATAATGTAAGTTTCTTGTTTATTTAATTTGATTTCATAGAAAACGCTTCAAATATTTGGATTAAAATATAGTACGATTAAAAAGTCTTAAGATAGCGGTTGCTGTGGAATTTAAGTCATCTCTGAAATTATATACTTTTATGTCATTGGCGGTTACTTGGCATCCTTTAAAAGTGAGTATATTGTAATTTAAAAGGCTTCAAAAAGAATATGACATGTTTAGGATCCATAAAATGTAACATCCACAGCAGCCGCGATCCAAGGACTTTTTGATCATAACCGAGATTCGAACGTACGTCTGATTGATTACGATACGAAACGTTTTCTTTATAATTGTTTAGAATAAATGACCAAGTATGATTATTAAAACATTACTTTTTCAGGGTTTTGGTGCTGGTAATTTCAAAGCCCTTTTCGAGGCCATAGAAATCGAGCAGGATAAAAGAGGAAACCTGTAAATCGCCAGTTTTATATTTTACAATACATACACATATCATCTAGATTAATTACCTTATTTTTTTAATAATGTTAAGTAACTATTGTACATACTTTAATCATTAAAGTTGTCAGAAGAACTTTTAAATCTTTATTAATTTCTTACATGCTAATTTTCAGTACGTCAACAACAACCCGCGTAACCTTACATGTTCTTTAGTTTGTTGGTTTTCCACATCTTTTACTGTAAAATGTTTCTTTCTGTTTGTTGTGCCTACCTTTGTACTGTTTATGTTCTTTTCTCTTAATCATATTTACTGCTTGGCTCACCGTTGGCTCTGCCAACAAATGTGTTTTCGCTATTTCCTCAGTCCTGTCAAGATGTAGACCACTTTCTTTTGATAGTATGTCTCTAGTGGATAGTTCTTTAACACCACATAATATTCTGAAAGCAATCATGTCATCTGAAGTAGCTCCAACCTTGCAGTCTCTTGCTGAGGATCTTAAGGTGGTAATAAATTCATCTATTTGCTGATTTTCCTTCTGTACTTCCATGAAAAACTTGTCCAAAACTGCGTCCAATACCGTCTTTGCAGTTATGCCATGATTTCCTGCTGGCTGGCCTTCAGCGTTCACAAACTCAAATGTGTTGCACAATGTACAATTCCAACCCAGTAGGTCCTATCACGTATAATAATGTAGCTCTTTGCCTGAGATGTATATATTGAACCAAAAAGAATAGCCGAAGATTATGACGAAAGGCTTGGTAAACTACAGCAAACATACAAAAGTGGACTGAAGCGACTGCACTAAAATGCAGTACCAACTGTTAATTCCGCCAGAAAAATCCTTCTCACCCTCAGAAGGCAAGTCAAAAATAAATCGACAAAATGGTATAAGGTGGTTTGCTAAAGAAGACTGAGAAATCAATTGATTGGGTTCACCCAGTGGTTTCATTGCATTATGAATTGCCCACTGTTAATAGCATTTTAGCAGAAATAGGCAACATCAAAATATTTACAGTGCTTGATGACTCGTCAGTCTTCTTACAAATACAGCTTGACGAAGAGAGTGCACAATTATGCACTATATCAACTCCGTTTGGTCGATACAGCTTCCAAAAATTACCGTATGGGATCAGTAGCAGCCCCGAAGTGTTGCCTATAGCCCTTGTTTTCACCTGGATTACTGGGTTTCTCCAGCAGTGTTAACCTGGCCTCCTTCTAATGTTTAGGGAAAGCTCCTCTGCCTATTTCATACTCCATTACTCGCCTGCAAGCTCCGCAGCTCTATCTGTTATCACTTTGGCTACCTCAGGTGGTATACCGTCTGGTTCCGCAGACTTGCCTGGTTTTAACCTCTGACCGGCTTCTTTAATTTTTTATGAACCACAATTATTTCTGACCAATTTATCAGGTTATGCCTGGGGAAGAGAGCTGACGCCACCCTCAACTGTTCTTCCTCGCTCATCGTTACTGGGGTGTTCATGCCAAATTTACTCGTAACTATTTTATAGCCTGTGCCCCAGAGGTCCTCGTTGATTTCCCTGCTCATTGCTTTCCACGCCTTTTTCTTAGAGGTGTAAATCCCCTTCTTCAGGTCTCTTTTCTTTGTTTTGTATACCTCCCTCAAGCACCTTTTCGTGTCTTCGTCCACTCGTTGATTGCCATTTATCCTTGTGGATGCTCTTCTAGCATGTAGGTAGGCTCGTATTTTCTCCGAAATCTCCACGTTCCACCAATATACCGGTTTTCTTCCTGTTCTCCCTCGTTTGCTCCTGAGGGTGCTTTAAACCACCTCTTCTAACGTATATTCATAGTCTTCCCTTCCTATGTTCCGTTCTATCTTCTCTACTATCGCCTGTTCTTCTTTATTGTAGATCCAGCCATTCCTCGTTCTATGTTGTAGTTTATATTGCATTGTATTATCCACGATTTCTATTGCAATATTGATATGTGGGCTAAGACTTTCATCATCTAGCACCTTCGACTCTCTTACCTTGCCAAAAACGTTGGTTGAGTACATGGTTACATCAATATAGGAGCTGCCTCCTAGTCTTTCAAAGGTAGGAGTGGAATCCATATTCTTCTATCCATTCGACTAAAATATTTCCTCTTCGGTTCTCCACTCGAGATCCCCACCTGTAGCCTGTAGACCTTTGCATTAATGTCGCCACCTATGACTACTTTCTTATGGTTTCTAATAATCCGTTCTATGTTGGTTAAATATGGTCGAAACACTCAACCGTTGTATTGGGTAACACGAATAGACCGCCATCTCGTTCTTTGTACTCTATATGAAGCCTTCATCATATCCAAAATTTGTTATTATTATTCCCTCATTTAACGCATACATGGCAGCGTCTCCAATTCTGTCTGACAACCACTTTTTGTTAAGTTTCATCATGTTCTGGTTAAGTTCTAATATTATCGCTATGTCAATTTTATAACCCATTTCTTTCTTTATGTAAGAAACCGGGGAAAATCTTCCAAAGACGTCTGGGGATTTCTCCCTGGGAAGGTGACCCAGGAGCCTACTGACTAAAAAACCCCACCTTTTATGCCTGCGTACAAAACGGCCATTGCTTCATACAAGTAGCTACTACAGCTGGTCTTATCGTTGTTTTTTGTTTCTTTGCCCACTATCCTGCTTGGTCTTTTACTATACTATTATTTATTGGTTAGCCTCCATCTTTCTTTTACTTTCATCCTTTATGGACACCTTTGCCATTATTGCACAAAGTTAGTGTGAGACTTTCGTAATGGTTTACTCACTAATACCCCTCTTGTTCTTCTGCCTGCACCGGAACAGACTATCAATGGACCACACTCCGAGGTATGGTTTAGCATTCCCAACAGGTCTACTCATGGGAAGGCAACTAAACACCCATCTACCAGTTTCTCAAGATTTGTTAAAACCGAAGTATGACACAGAACACACCATCGAAGAATTGGAACAATTACGAGACCGCCTAATGAAACACCAGCAACACAACAGAAACCTTAGTGAATTGGTAGATTGGTACCAGGGCAGAAAGTAGTACGAGAGTGGATCCACCGGAGTAATCCTGGAAAGGGCAAACTTGAAAACGGTAGAGCGAGTCCATCTTCGACCAGCATGGAGAGGAAGCACCCGAAGCGACAGATGTTAGGTCTAAACCACCGAGTCGAGCTCTACCAAGGAAAAAGAGGAAGATACGACCACCAGCCTACTTAAAACTACTTCTTCCAACTTTAATAATTAATAAAGTATGTAACACCATGTGCTGTTGTTTACCTAATAAATCAGCTTTTTTACTACGTGAAACAACCGTTTTACCGACAACTAACAACAGGTCTTAAATTAACGACCTCACAAAAGATCGCTTAATTCATAGTTAACAAGAGCTTCAGAAGAATTTTTAATGCCTGTGTCTATTAAATTAAATGTTGTAATAACATCCTGTATTTATAAAACTCATAATTTTTATGTGAAAACTAATAAGTAAAATAACAAATAGAAACCTTCTTTAATAGAAACCTAACAAAGAAGGTTTTCTAAACTTTATTGCTCAGTCACGCGTTATATTTTACACCTACCTACAATAAATTACTGTCGTCCCATTATCAGATTAAATAACTTCATATCAACTAGACAGAGTTTCTGTTTGAATTAGTTATAGCAAAATGTGTGTTATCACAAAGTAAACAGATGCGTAATAGACAAGTGGCAATAATTTACAGACGGAAATTGTGTAATTAGTTACACCTTTAGACAGTGAAAATGTTATTCCTTTTCATAAAAGTAATTATAGGGTGTTTATTATTAGTGAATATTTCTTGTGCGTCGTCAAAGGAACAAACACCAGGTAAAGAAGTTTGGTCTTTGGTCAATCAACTATTAAGAAAATTAATTCAGTTTACCAAATATTACTATGTTAAATATAAATTCAGTTCACCTACGTCCTAAAAAAAATAAAGTTACAAACATAGCAGGTTTAATAAAACATTAAAATGCTAATGCGATTTACAATTTTTTAAGCAAACGTTTACCAAGCTCGTCATCTACATAACGCAGAGAATGGAACAAATTGCACCCCAGCTGCAATTTATGAATTTCCTAACGATGGTCTAACAAGGGAACAACGGAAAGAAGGATGGATAACCATTCACATACTTTTAACAAGTTATTGTTTCATAGTTCTATCCATCGTATGCGATGATTACTTTGTTCCGGCCATTCAAACGTTAGTTAAAAGTAAGCAACTTTTAAGTTCTTTCTGTTTTGGCACTTGGCTTTGTAACCCTGATGGGGGTGTTTCATGGCCGTGTTGGTTTTGAAAGATGAGGTGGTTGGCTTCATGCTTTCTGTTTTGGCAGTAAAGTCTGTTCACGGAAACCGTGCAAATCCCCAAAACAAACCCACGTGCTGATTAACAACCACGAGGTCGAAATAGAGGCTGTAATTGGTTGTATACTGGAGAAAGTTTCCTTATCCGATAAGTCGGTGACGCATTTTTACATAAGTACGTATTCACGGCACTTGCTACAAGCGCGTCACTAACGCAGCCAACAAGTTTACGCAAAGCATTTGCCGTGCGAATCATGCCGCTATTAAACTTGTTTGTTTACATCGTCTGCACGGTCTCCGTGAACATACTTTACAGCCCTTTAAAGAGCCTTGGCCTGCTCCACAATACTTTGCCATTCCCTTCTGTCATCCACCTTAAGTCGCCTTCTCCACACTCCTAAGTATTTTAAGTCTTCCTCCACGTCATCTTCCCAACTTTTTCTGGGACATCGTCTAATTAGTCGTCTTCCTTCTGGTTTCTTTTCATATGCCATTTTAGGTGCTCTAAGCTCTAGTATAGTATTAAAACTAGTACTTTCAAATTCCCCACTGTACGAGGATGGTAGGTACAACCCACGGTCTAGTGACCGTGGGTACAACCTACTTGAGCGAGTGAAACCATATAATCATGCATACAGGGTGCGTATAAAGTATGGAGACACCGATTTTCTGCCGTTAATATTCATTTTAGAAAAGAATGTTCAGTACAAAAGTTTTTTATGAAATTTTTATCTACATATTGATTATACACGACAATTTGTTTCTTCAATTGTTTTTGAGTTATGACTTTACGTGATATTTTTTTAAATGGGAACTTATTAATTTTATGCTACCATTCGATAGAGAATTTTTTTCTCTTTACAACGGTACAAAAATTTTATGGGTTTGCTTAACATTTCTTCGAGAAGACGCCGGTTAAAGTATTTACAATTAACTTTCCAATTCGTAAACGATACAGCCAAGATAAACAAAAGCGGAGCGATAAACAAACTGTGATATCACTAAAAAAAGGGCTCGTTCAGACGGTGACACTAAATGTCGTAATAGTGTCGCCGTCTGAACAACCCAATGTCTCGATGCCACGATATCGTCCGTGACGCTAGCGCCGTGAATTAAAACTTTTAAATAGGTATGCGACACTGTTGTGACACTGGTACCTAATGTCGCGGCACCTGGCAAAGTATAAAGGTGCGGATACACGAGCGCGCCACGCTTGCAATGCAACGTTGCATGTAATGCGCGGAGGAACTTTTGGTTCACTACGAACACGCATCCATCTGCAACGAGCAACTCCTTTGTGTTCGCGTCAAAAACCGACAGAAAATGGATCGTTGCGCGCCGTTGCAGTATCGGCGCAGCGCGTGTTCGCGGTTCCGTTCAAACGAACAAACAGTGTGTTCGTTTCATGTTGCATTACACGTTCGGCGCGCTCGTGTATCCGCACCTTAAGAAGCATTCAATAAGGACGCTTATTAGGGATTAGCTACCGCCGTTTTCTAGTGCGCATGTCAATATGTTGGCAGGCATTCTCGAATAGTCCGCTAGTGGCGCAACAGGCAGTTTTCTGTCATTTGTCACTTTGCTGTCAAACAAGACATGTAAACACGTGCAAGTATTTATGTTTTGTCGTTGACCACGTGGTACTTGATTAATGAACTAATAGTGATTTTTATTCTTTATTAAGTATTAAATTATGGAACCTCTAAACAAACGCATACCCAACTTCAAAGACACCGACAGCAGATGTCCTTACTGAATGCTTCTTATACTGCGCACCTAGCATCAACTATTGCACTAGTTCTACCATCTGAACACTAGTGACAGTGACACTGCCATACTGGAACGTTATCCGGCCGTATGTTTTTAGAACGGGTGATCAAATGAATTTCACATCTAGTAGGCTATTTATTTTTTTAGGCGTGTCTTAGTTTAATCTTAAATATTTTGTTTTATGAACTGTCAAATTCAAATTATATTCCGCTACAGTACATACTGTAAGACTTACAGCGGCTACCCTAATCTGAAATTCATTTGATCACCTGATATTTTCGGTGCATATTCGTCATATTTGCCACACAGTCCTGAGGTGTGAGGTATTTAGTGTCATCTATATATGTATATATAGGGCGTCCGGAGACGTTTCTTAGCAAGGCTTATATTGACATTAGTTTGCTAGACTTATGGCACCTTTCTTGTTTTTAGTCTACTTTATCTGTGCGTGGGTGTGTATGTGTATGACGACACTCAAATATTCCTCAATTACGTGTGAACACCTAGTGCCGTGATAGGGAGTGTCGAGCACTATCGTGGCATTAAATGTCACAACATCAACGTCACCGTCTGAACGAGCCTTAAGGCTGCATTTGTTATTGTTTACGAGTTTACGTCAAATATTTCAATTTTGTGCAATTTATTGCTGTTGGCAATTCTTTCACAATTTTCACTTAAACCCGCCATTGCTAATGCCAACAGCAATAAATTGCACAAAATTGAAATATTTGTAATCGGGAAGTTAATTGTAACTACTTTAACCGACGTTTTCTCAAAGATCTATTATACAAACCCATAAAATTTCTACACCACTGTAAAGAGGAAAAAAATCTCTATCGAATGGTAGCATAAAATTAATAGGTTCCCATTTAAAAAAATATCGCGTAAAGTCATAACTCAAAAACAATTGAAGCAACAAATTTTCGTGTATAATCAATATGTAGATTAAAATTTCATAAAAAACTTTTGTGTTGAACATTCTTTTCTAAAATGAATATTAACTAACGACAGAAAATCTCCATACTTTTTACTCACCCTGTATATCTAACACAATATTTAACTCCTAAAGTGGCAAAAATTTGAAATGAACCAAATAATTAGAAGTCAGAAAATAAACTAATATAAGTTTCAATGTACAACAGGGCTTCAACTATCAGAAGACGTAGCAGGAGCAAGTTTTATGGCAATAACGAGTGCAAGCCCCGAGTTGTTTATTAACTGCGTCGGCACATTCATAACGGAAGGAGATATCGGTGTAGGAACAGTAGTCGGTTCTAATGTTTTTAATATATTAGCTGCACCAGCTTGCTGTGGTTTGTTGGCAAAAGCGGTAGGACTTGATTTAACTAGCTATAAATAACGTTTAACTTTGTAAGATTTTAGGCATTTCAGTTCGAGTGGTGGTCCATCATTCGTGATGGTTTAACGTATGGTATATCAGTAATTCTGCTAATCGTCACACTTTACGATGATAAAGTGTATTGGTACGAGGCGCTTGTGTTGGTTTTGGTTTATTTTATTTATATAGGAAGTAAGTAAACATTTGTGTGGGTGCAGGTTTTCTATTTTCTATTTCAGCAATGTATTACAACAAAACCATTCACAAGAAATTGTACGGTCATCGTGAACGGTCTTCTGTGAACCATGAATTGAAGAAGTTAAATGCAACGAAAGAAAATGACGGTTTAAACTATGAGTCACAACAAATAAATAAAGAAAATCCACAGTTATCCAGTGTAACTAATACTAGTAAGGTATTGACTTTCTGCTTAACTTTGTAAGGAAGTAAATAAAAACATTGTAGCTTCACAAAACGTAACGGAAGACTTTTACAACAACAGTAGTACTAAGAGTTCTGGTAAGTAACTTGTTAACCTAGCTTGTCTGTAGAATATTAACTTCCGTTTCAGAAGAAACACCGAACATCTGCCTATTTCCAAGGAAAGCATGGTGGATTTTGATTTGGCCCATTATATTTTCATTAACGTATACAATACCCAGCTGCAAAAAGTATCCCCGTTTATTTCCTTTAACATTAATTATGTGCATGTTTTGGATCGGTTCCGTCTCTTACTTATTAGCCTGGTTTATTACCGCAATTGGTAAGTCGATACGTTTACAAATTTAATATGCAGCCTAACTATTATTTCTTAGGTGATACGATTAGTATACCGGATTCAGTAATGGGTCTCTCGTTTTTAGCGGTTGGAAGTAGCATGCCTGAAATTGTATCATGTATTATCGTGTCTAAACAGGGTAAATTTAAATATTGAAAATGTTACATTTTTAAAATGATTTCTTTAAGGTCAAGGAGTGATGGGAATGAGCAGCGCTTTAGGTGCAAATACATTTGAGATTTTACTATGCTTAGGACTACCTTGGTTAATCAAGACTTGTTTTTATCCGAAAGTCGAAGGAAACCATTTTATTAATATCAATTCGTCCGGCTTAGCTTATAATGCGACCTGTTTATTATCGACTCTTATATTTCTATACATTTGTTTAATCTGTCGTCGTTTTAGGTAAATTAATATGTAAAAGTATTGATTAATAAACATGTTTTATGTTTCAGATTAGACTGGAAACTTGGATTAGTATGTTTGATAATGTACGGAGTATTTTTAGTCGTTGGAACATTAATCGAATTAAATTTCTTCTTTATGGTAAATTTACCAATTTGTACCTAATTTGTAACTTCCAATATTTAAATAAAAATCACACCAAAATGCAATGTTTACTGTTATTTTTTATTTCATAAAATACAACTTAATATGACTAACTTTTGTTGCACTAGATAAAATCATCTTCTTAAGAATCTCTAAACTAATAATTATGAATTAAAACATATTCTTCATTTGGTGAACATTTCTCAGCTGTGAATTATTCAAGCGCCTTAATTGTAAGAAAAATAAAAGGGAACACTTTGAAGAGAAACTTAAAATCTTGGAAGAGCAGATAAGAAACTTTTACCGAGAGGTGAAGAAGTCTAAAAAGAAAAGAGATGGACACAATATTTCGAGGAGCTGCTAAATGGAGGTCAGAAAGAGAAAGGCGACGGAAATAAGAAGATATTCTATTACACAAGTGATAAGGGCCCAAGGAGCAAAATGGCTGGAACATGCGGTTAGAATGACTCAGGAGTACCAAAAAAAGTGTTACAGCAAGCTGAAGGAGGAAAAAAAAAAGAAGAGGACGCCCGAGAAAGAAATGGTTGGGGGCAATAAAGACAGACTTGAGAGAAGTAGGAAAGTGCAAAGGAAATAGTTAAGATAATTGAACTATATTATTATTGTTATCAGAAATTAAGTCGGCATCAATCAAATTTCAAAAATGAGAGAATCGCTCATACTATCTTCTTGGGTATGTGCCATAGTAATATCCCAATAACCTGAAAATAAGTATACGTGAGAAAGCATATTTGTACAAGTACAATGTCCTTCTACCAACCTTTAGGAGTTTTGTTTAATTGCTGAAACTTATTGCGATGTTTCGAACATATGTTCATTTTTTTCTGTAACTCTTCCGGTGGTAAATTGAGTTTTTCATAATACTGTTAGCATCAAGACAAACCATGAAAGATAAATCTACAAACAATCAAAAATTTTTACCTGTTGACAATCTTCGCAAGACCAACCAGGTAGTTTCATACGCTCTGCTTTACCTCTGACAGTTGCCGTTTTATGGACATGTTGCGGGCTTTTACTCTTCGGCAAAGGAACCCTACATTATAATAATATAGCACAGTTAGTTAAAAAAATAGTAAACATACACATCGTAATCTTTGAAGTTTTCTAATTTGAGTCTCTTTTGTGCCAATTCTCCACTTTTATTTTCTTTAGATGAATTATTCTTACAACTACTTTGAGTAGACCCTATGTAAGTTTCGTCATCGGAATTTAATATCGAAGTGTCTTTCATATTTCCGCTGCAACAGTTATATATTCAATAATATGATTACTCTCATCGCTTGTACTTACCCTTCAGTTGGCATTTGAGCAAATATTTGTGTTAGTGTGTTTGTTTGAACTTTAGATTTACCTTTTTTAGTACAAGGCAATTTTAGACTTAAAGTTCTAGCTTTTTTTCTCTTTGTAACGGATATATCAGGTGTTTCATTTACAATAACTGATGAATTAATAACATTTTCATTTTCAAAACCATTTCCTTGCAGTAAGCTGATATCGGATTTTTTAATATTTTTTGTGCCGATCGGTGAAGCAGAGTCAATTACAATAACGGAATCGAACAAGTCGTCACTTTTTAAACGTACTTTAGGGTTAATCGATAAAGAGGTCTGATTCTTATTTTCTTTCGGGATATCCAACAGTGACGGGCTAGCGATAAGTTTTTTAGAGCGAGAAAATTTTCGATTTCTATTTATTTTTGGACTTCCATCTGACTGCGGTTCTTTATTAATTTCTTCATTTGTATGTATCGCATTTTCCGCTTGTATATACGAAGAATTTGTAGTGATTAATTCAGAAGGTGTAAATATCTTCTTGGGTGTTTCGACGATTTTAGGATCCTCGGTTGCTTTTGTTATTTGTTTAAATTTGGTCATTTTACAATTTAATTCGTATTCAATCTCTGGAAATAACATATTAATAGTATTACTTGAGAGATTATTACAGTACTAACTGTTAAATTCCTCCTTTAAAACATGAAATAGCATCGCAGCTCTACGAAATTCTTGATTTTCTGTATTCCAGATGAATTCTACTTGTTCTGAACACATTGATAACCATTCTTCTAAAGCATTACTGTACATTTTATTAAGTATAAATAATAATGTATATAACTAGATGTATTTTTAATACAGTGTTAATAAAGCTTTTTTGGGTTTAATAAATTTTACAACAAAAAAAGTGAGGTTAAAATAAACAGTTGGGCAACTTGCCGCCAATTTTTAAAAATTGTTCCCATTTATTAAATTCCCATTTAATAAATAAACTGGAGCAATCAAGTAATTAATAAATTGTTAAAAAAGAAATGCAGATTTTGAAATTGTAATCAAGTAACTATCACAGAACACCCTGTAACTACATTTTTTTTGGTGGCGGGGGGCAGGCCTTGAGGGTCCTGAACAACAAGTTTAGTGATCCCCCAGACACCAACCCTAACCGGAACAGCACCAAGGCATTACATCAGTTTATTAGGACTGTTATAGCATTTCTTTCTTTCTTTTTTGTGTGTCTAGCCAATCTGATCGGAATCGTTATTAGGCATTACTTCAAGTCAGACGGCTGTGCCGTGTGCCATGTGCGTAGTGGTCTTGTTACTCTATCTCATAGACCAGTCTTCCGAGTAGAGCACAGTTAATTAAGCCCCCAACTGTGAATGGTCTCACCAGGACTGTTATTTATTTACTTACTGACAAAACGGGCAATACCCAATTACAAAGTCAGCATTCCCCTAATACATTATTATTATTATTCGGTTTTTAACAGGCCATTAAGGCCCATAGCTTGTCGAGGAAGACACACCGAGCCCATGGTCAGAACTCGGATGGGTGACCCGATCTGGGCCCTATTACATATAACCTAATATAATATAATAACAATTGATCTATCTTCAATACAGTCTTTATTTCTGTTATTATGTTTGCCTTTCCCCATTTCTATTATTCCTCAAACAATTCTTTGCCGAGTCCTTTCTTCCTCTTCTTTAATTGGTATGATCTTGGTTGCGATAAATTATTGTACTAATATTATTATCCCAGTCTCTTTTTGTTCTGATTATAATATTAATTAGGTATGTTTTCTGGTGTTGGTACCTCTCCCACGATCGTCTCCATAGTTGTTCTAAATGCTGTCCATCTACAGTATCTGAATACTGTATGCTCCACTGAGTCGCGTTCACCGCAGTATATGTAGGTATACAATCGTCCGTCTCCAGCTTTCCTATTTTATGAAGGTACTCTGCGAAGCAACCATGTCCGGTGATAACTTGCGTCAGGAAATAATTAAGTTCGCCATATTTTCTATTGATCTACGCGTCCACTCTGGGTATTAGTCTCCTCGTCCATTTCGCTTTGGACATAAAATAAAATAAGAACAACATATCAAGTGATGAAATTAAAGTCAAACTTCAATCAATTTTAAACAAAAAATATTCTTATTCACTTGGTCAAATAATCACAAACTTGTTTTGTTATCACTTATTACTTACGAAGATTCGCCGAAATTATAACTCGTCCGCCCTCGTGTGCTTCTCTAATCCGTCATCGCGCGCATTGTACGTAATATTTCGTTCGTTTACGTTGAATCGCTCGGCTGGATGTGACCTTCGTATTCGGTCAAACCTTCGGCCCTTTTTTCGCCGAAGCCGAATGTGCTTTTTGTGGCCGAAGGTGGCCGAAGCCTAAAGCCGAAGCTTCGGTCGGACACTACTTTTAGGTCTCCCTCTTCGTCTCTTGTCGTATGGTTTCCACTGTGTAATTCTCTTCAGTTCTTTGCTGTCCTTCATTCTTTGGATGTGCCCATGCCATCGTATCCTTTGGACTTTTATTATTTTTACTGTCTTCTCCTTTTAAAATTTCCCTTATTTCAAAAGTCTTCGGTTTTCTTCGATCCATATATTCTTCTTACGATCTTCCTTCATATATTCTCAGTCTCTTTTCGTCTATACTGCTTAGGCTCATTGTTTCCGCAACATATGTAACTACTGGTCTGATGGTTGCCTTATATATTCTTATCTTTGTATCTCTACTTATTCTTTTGCTCTGCATGATAGTTTTGTATTTATAATATGCCATGTGACCAGCTTGTAATCTTTGTTTTATCTTGGGCTTCCTTTCGTTTCTGTTGTTAATTATCGTCCCTAAATATTTTAAACTGTCAACTAATTCAAATTAAAAATGTTCTATTCTTATTTCTTTTATCCTGTCTTGCTTATTTTCCCTGTCTACTAACATGTATTTTGTTTTTCTGTTTGCTTCATTTATAATTTTTATTGTGGTATCTTTTAAACTTCTTCTATCTCTTGCTATTATTACAGTCCTTTATCACACCTTCCATTGTTATATCGATCAATGTTGCTGACAACTCCTGTCCTTGTCTTACGCCTGACATAGTCTTAAATTCTTTGGATGTTCCTCCTTTCGTCACTACCGCCGCTTTTACTACTTTCAGTGTCATGTTGACTAGTCTTCTTAACTTAGCAGGTATTCCCATTTTTACCATATCCCTCATTATCATCTCACGTAGGTATCAGGCTGTCGAACGCTTGCTTAAAATCAATGAAGAGTATCAGCATCCCTATATTGAGTTCGTAGCAATTTTCAATTATTTGGTTCATGATGATGATGATGAGCATGGCATGTATTGTTGATCTTCCTACCCTGAACCCATGTTGATACTCGTATTCCCCTGTTTTCTCTTCTGTGTACTGTTTACAAGTTGAACTACCGTTCCCTTCGTCCTCTTGCTAAAAGAGTTTCGTCTCTGACATGGTTGACAGGTTAAATTACTGTACTCTTTTAGCACCCTCTTTTCTTCCTGAAGAAGCCCCTTAAAAAAGCGGGCGAAAGTTGAGTTCTTCTGTCTCAACAATCACACAGCTCCAACCCGGACGACGTTCTGTTAATTCCTTCGCTCATTTGTTTATTAAAGTTGTTAAAATCTTGTATACTATGCGGTGTTTAATAAAGTAATTCTCCTAGAGTTAGCACATACCCTTTTGTCCCCTTTCTTTAGTATGGGTACTATTAAACCAGAACCCCATTCTTTGGGCATCTTTTCTTCATCATATATTTGCACTATTAACTTGTATGATCTTTGCTTTAACCCATCTCCGCTGTACTTTATCATTTAATTTACTCTGCCGTCTGAGCCACCTGCTTTAGGTTTTTTATTACTTCATTTTGTTCATCTGCTGCGTTGTTGTTGTCTCTCTGCTCTTCTCCTATTTCATTGTTTTCATTCGTGCATCGACCATTCCTCACTCTCTATGTTTGCCAAAGTTACTGTCCTGTTGTGTTTGCTGACATACTGGTATAATTTGATATTGTTCTTGTTATCAGTTTCTAGTCCGTTTCGATTTTCTTTCTTTGTACTTTTCATAGTCAGCTTATCGTCCTGCTTTCAGCCACATAATTCTGGCATCTTTCTTTTTCTTTACTGCTGCCCCACAATCTTCTTCTCTATGTTTCTTCGTTGTACTGTTTTGTCAGCTGTGATTACAATACTCTTTCTTATGCTATTCCACCTCCTTTCAATGTTTTCTTCTTTATTTATCATTCGTTACCTCCTCATTTCTTCCTCGTATTCTCTTTTTCTCTATTTAATTTCCTCCACCTTCCATCTTCTTTTCTTCGTTTTTTGATTATACCCTCCACCCACTATTCTTAACATCATCTTAACTATTACTAGTTGGTGATTCGTGTCCACATTCGCGCCTCTGAATGATCTTACGTCTTTCGTGACCTTGAATTAACACATGGTCGACCTGATTCTCGGTTGTTCTCCCTGGTATAATCCATGTTACTTTGTGTTCTATTTTATGTTTGAATTTAGTACTGACTATAAACATGTTCGTTTCTTGTCACCTTGGTCTTCTCTTCCTTTATTTTCAAAATCGTCTAGTCCGTATTTAGTGCCATTCACAATCATCTTGTTATATCTGAGAGAAGCTAGATCCTTGCTACCTTGCCTGTGGAATATCAAACGTTTTCTATCCTCTGGGACTTTTTCATGTAGTCATCGTTAATCCAAATGCTTTTTTGCCTGTTCGTATATTTCCATTTTCTTCCACAATTGTTTGTCTCTTCCTGTTTGGTTTGAAAGTTCCTAATCTCCTGATTTCCATTATGTCCACATCTGAATTAATTGCTGCTCTGATTTTTCTGAGAGTTCCCTGCTCCTTCTCATAGTTTGTTAAAATAAATTAAGAATACTTATTATTCTTGTAGCCAGCTATGAATTTATTCGCATTTTTAAATTTTTTTAAAGTCATTCTTACACACGAACTGACAAGCACTTGTAAATTATAAATAATTTATTAAAAATGAGGTAAATTAAATAGCTTAAATGTTTTTAAATGTCCAATGTATTACTTGCAGGCTTAGGTGTAATTTAACCGCAGATAAATATCGAAAAGAAATATTAGTAGGTAACTGGTTTGAGAGACGATGTAAATTTGTAAAAAATCCACACGATTTTCGCACAACTAATAATGTCCATTATCCCCCAAAACCTTTTTCTAAAAATGACCCTGCTGATGTATTGGATGAGTTGTACAAAGCGCAGGTATTCTAAAAATCTGTAGCGGTTATCATTACATTCATATTTTTATTATATACAGTATACAGATCTCCTTAGGGTTACGGTGCACGAGTTCTTTTCGATCATCAAGCGCCACATTTTTTAGAAAATAAATCAACAACGAATGATTTAGTATACAATCATATCCCTAAAGGATTAACAGGTCCAGTACCTCGAACTTTAAGATTTAGATTGCAACGCTATGAACCTGTACAAGACTATGCCAGAAATTATGTAAGTGACGAGTTTCATATATTATGCATATACTGGTTTTTTAATTCATAACAGCTAAAAGCCTAAAATTTCAATATATTTTAGGGAAATATAACAAAATTTAGCATGGTGGATTATTACAAGGAACAGTGGAGATGCGAAAATCAAGATCCAAGAACAACTTTAACGACACATTATCAAGATACTTTTATAGCTCCTAACTTAGAGGATTACAGATTTATGCGATGGGGTATTCCAACGTGAGTTGCTTATTCTTCTGTGTATTACAAATAATACAAGCGAGTTCTCGCTTTGCTTTCGAACAGCTAGGATGTGTAAGAGCGACAACATACTTGCGTCAACCAAATATTCAATTGACTGAATACTGCAATGTACGTAGCGGCTGTGCCGCAGGTATGAACATATTCATAAGAAACGACGAATCACATCGAATGCGGCAGCGTTGCGACCTGAGCCGCGGCCGCGCCGCAAGTGTGATACCTCACATACAAAGCCGTGTGTTACTAAAGTAGCGGTGCCGCCACAAGAGCCGCTCGCGCGGCAATATGTTGCCGGCCTTAACACTCCGCGGCTCGAAAGTGTGAGTACGAATTATCAGCGCCTGGTGCTTGGGATAACTTTTCTAGCAATATAGCAATAACTACATTCAATTCATTTTTGATAACAAAATCAAATATTTAATTAGCAGTAACAACTACAAGTACGAATTGTCGCTGTCTATTGCGGGTGAGTTGTATGAATTACTATGTCTGTTCTAAAAAGAAATTCCGATCACTTATCTCCACCGATCACTGATTTACAGAAAAAATCGAACCATCAGTCTCAAGTGACGCCGATAAGGTTCAAGAACCAGCCAAAATTAAGATACCGCTCTGGAAAAATTTTGTTTGCCTCTGTATTCGCTGCCGTCTGCACTTTTCAGCGAGGTTATTTGCATTTTACCTAGTGTTGGTCTCAGGCTTTTCATTTACTCTTTCTATTCTTTGTTCATTATATCTTGATCATCTTTCTTATGGTTTTGTTGGTTTCTGTGTACTCCACTGTATTTCTTTTACCATGTCCCTTGTGTTGCTGCTTATTTTTCTTCTTTATTTCCTTTATTTTGGGCTACTTTCGATCCAGCTTTCAGAATAGCGTTCGTTAACTTCTCGTTTTTGTCGCCTAACTTGTCAGTAGTTCTGTAGCTGTCTCCTTTTAGTTCTCGCTTTAATACTTCGCTATATTCTTCACCTTTCTGTTTAAGTGCATGTGTATTTATAACTACTGTTTGTAGTGTTGGTGAATTCACCTTTTAAGTAATGTAGCGGTGAACCACACACATATAGAGGTAAGGTTATGTTAATATGTAACACACTCGCATGACTGGTGTAAAACGTGTAAAATCATAATCAAATAAATATATTGTCATGCAGTACAAAGTGTTGTTATTAAACATACAACATGGCGCAGTCGGTAGGACTCTTAAGCAGTTTGTCTTTCTAATTTTTAAACGTACTGAATGTTTTTAATAATAATATTAACTGTTTATTATCCTTATAACATCACAATTGTTGTACAGGATTAGTCAATATAGGTACAAATTACAATACTAACAAAAACAAATACAATTTTAATTTTTTTAGGCCAAATTCTACTGCTCTAAGTCAAACTAATAAAGAACTTTACAACTTGAAACTGAGAGAAAAACAAGTACTTTCGATGCCTGAAAATGAACTTTCGAAATTTCCGTATATAGCCAGATGTAATCCGATTACATGGGAATGTTCAACTCCTTATAAAGCAGTGCCCAATAGATGTGTTGTACCCCGAACACGATGGTAATATAGATATAATTCATCAAAAGTGAAATTAAATTTCTACAAAGACAGCCGCTGGTTGTACCTTTTTTGCTTTATAAATTTCTGTTTTATTATTACATGTACAAAATAAAACGCTTTTATTAAACATCAAAGAAATTCTTCAATTATGCATACACATCCTAAGGTAAAAAACTAATTTTAATTATATCAATAAATAATAAAAGTCTAAAAAATAATGCAAGCTACCGTAAACGTTTTGGCAGTGGATTTCATAATATCAATAAGAACGCAAAAACACGAACTAAAGGCAAATTTAATGCACAAATCGCAAATCAAGTGTTATTTCAAACAGAAGTCAACGGGGTGACGTAGGCGCCATTTGGGGCGAACTATACATTTTAAAGGGACAAATGTATAGTTCGTCCCAAATGGCGCCTGCGTCCTTGCTAATTGCGTCTTGGCTAAATGAAGTGGACAGGCCTTATATGCAATATTAATTCAGCGGGCATTGATCCAACAATATGGTGACACCTTCTAGATTGAAGTCGCCTCTTTGACAGAGTAACCCTACTGTATTATACTGTGCCAAGGCCAGCTAAATTAAATATTACATATTAAGGCCTGCCCACTTTATTTAGCCAAGACGCAAGTGCCATTTGAGGTGAACTATACATTTCTCCCCACGGCCAACTTCATCCATATCCACTAACGTGTATACCGAGAATTTACTATAACGCGCAATATTAAAACTGGGAGTTGCTAGACAACGATTTTCTACAATAATGTACTAATATTGTTGTGTATACGTAGTCATAGAAACTATAACGTTCGTATTGCGCGTAATGATAAATTCCCGGTATATGGCCGTCCCAATTCAGCTAAAACAGGTTTTAAGAAAGTAGGCCATTGGTTCTCCCTGTGGCGACATCTATTAAATAGTTTAAAACGTTAATAACGTTTGACGTTTTCAAATTGATTAATAATTTTTCTAAATCCGTTAAACTAGATTTTCTGTATATTATTATTATTGGTATAATAACAATGCATAAATAATAATAACTTCAATTAACAAAGTTATCAAAGTAGAATGACAAAGCGTAGTTACACATTCTGCCGGAGAGGGCTCTGACAGGAGGACCTGTCAAAAATATTTAAAAGTGGAATTGGGACGGCCATATACAGGGAATTTTTCTTTTTAGTATACATATTGGTTACTATTGTTTTTTATTAGAACTAACAAGGGCACGTTGAACATTTGTATGTGTCTGCTTGTGCAATGGTGGCGCCGCCTGGCCACTGAATGCAAACTAAGCATAAAAATGCTGCCAGATTTTACACTAACTTGGCGAATCTAATTGTTATGTGATCAGGGGTCAAACTAATAAAGAACTTTACAACTTGAAACTGAGAGAAAAACAGGTATCGTAATCCGGGGTGAAGACTATCAAAAAATTAAGATTATCATCAATAAAGTGCTCAAAGTTTTGTTAAAAAAATCTGAAAAAAATAATATAGTTTCTCTCATCCTTTGTCTGTATACAAATGTTGAATGTTGTTTATCCCACCTTGTTACATTATATTTATTTTTTTTAGTGTGATCGGTTTCACCTCATATAGTGGGTCAAGACGATCAGACGTTATTTAGTACTAGGAAACGGTTTTACACCTATGTTGGGGTGGAAACGATCAAATAAAAGTGAACAAAATATATAGGTAGGTAGTACGTAATGAATATATGAAAAAAAAATTAAAAAAACTCTAGATTATAAGAGAAACGGAAAGTTTATTCTTTAAATCACAACGTTTGGTCGGTATAATAATCAACAACCTTTTAAATAACAAAATGAAAGTTTTTCTTTCAAAACAAACTTATCAAAAATATAAATAAACTAAAATAATAAACAAATCTTTGATTTTAATAATAAAAAAGTAAATTATAATAAACTATTCAACAATGTATGTAGTTCCACTTCTGAAGTTCTGGAAATTCAAATCGGCCCCGTCTTAAGGCCTTAAAGTATGTCAACTTCCTTACAATCTCCTCTTTCGTTGTTTCTTGGACATCAAGGACTACTGGAAAGGCAAAAAATGTGGCTTTGGCTCCTACCCTTTTTCTTAGATAGGATACCACAAAACAGTCTTCTTTTTTCTCTTGTATCTGGCCTACAAAATAGCGTTCGCTACAAGAAGTGGATTTTCTGTAGTAATAATCCATTTTTCATGTTGAAGGTGCTTCCAAGATTAGAAAAATATGGTTTGAACGTTTGTGTGGTATGCCAAAAGTTTAATGTGATTTTACAACAAATCTACATAGATTTAATTTCTAAATTCATATTTAACAAACAAGGCTAAAAACAATATTTTGTTACCTGTTAAATCTATAAAAGCTGTAAATGAAATAAGCAACAGAACTTTTATTAATGCTAGTTGAATCTTTTATTAAAACAAAATTATAATATAGGTAAGTAATAGTTTCAAATTCTAGACATTACACTGACGAAAACACAAATTATTTTTAGCATTCAGTGCTATGTAAGGAGCATTTTGAGAATGAACGTTTCATACCTTCAAATGAAAGAACATATTCATACTATCTTAATGCACAATCCAATTTTTACCTGTTCCAAATATAAGGACACAGTTTTTACAGAAATTCTCATATATTTAGAGAGAACAAACCTAATTAAAAAGGTATCGCCAAGTTACAACAAACGTTAAAGAGAGAAATGTTAAAATTATAAATAATACTGATGTCATTATGACTGACAACTTTGATAGGATCGACAGCTGACACCTGACAATACAGTAGTCAAAATTTCGCCTGGAGAGGTCGCACTATAGAGCGCAAACTGTAAAGTTGATAAAGTGTAAAAAACGTGTAATGGTACGGCCTTATAAGGCACGAAGTCGCTATTGATACAGTTGGCCTTGTATAAAATGCCACTGAGATCGTAATCACCCCGAATTACGGTACTTTAGATGCCTGAAAATAAACTTTCAAAATTTCCGCATACAACCAGATGTAATCCTATTACATGGGAATGTTCAACTCCTTATAAAACAGTGCCCAACGGATCTGTTGCACCTTGAACACGATTGTAATATATAATTCATCAAAACTTCTACAAAGACCACCGCTGATCGTACCTTTTTTGCTTTAAGTTTTTCAAGACCCTTTTATAAAATAAAATGCGGCTTAAAGTATTTGCTTTTATTAAACATCAAAAAAATTCTTAAATTATACAAACACATCCTGAGGTAGAAAACATTAATTTTAATTATTTCACTAAATAATAAGTCTAAAAAATAATGCAAGCTACCTTAAACGTTTAGGCAGTGGATCTCATATACATATAAATAAATTTCAAATACCAGACAAAATAAAACTACTCATCACATAAAGTATGGTCTTAAGTTTTAATATGAACTTCCACTTTCTACAATTCATGCAGGTCTACATAGAATTAACAAAAACAAATACATAAAACTAAACACTTAGAATAATTTTTCTTAAGACAAGAACATAAGGTTAAGATTATTTCTAAATAAAAGATTAAAAAAAATATTATACATTTACCTATTTCACCTTCCAAGATTAAACTTCACACCAAAATTATCACAAAAAATTTCAAGTATCAACTTATTTTAGTCTTATTTACATGAGTTTATTAGTAAGTTTGTATATAAGAAATTAAAAAAAAACTAATTTTTTTGAACATCTTGTGAAAAACTGTTATTGGGTGAAACAGAATTATTGAGAAAGCTCTTATTAAGACACATATTATACACACCATTATACGAATAGTTTGGTGAAAGATAAACCAATTGTTCGTGATTTATAACAGGATGATATGATCTAACACGTCTTACATCATTGTGGTATAAAAGCCTTGCACAGCAAGGGTTAACATTTTTTCCTTGTACGTTGGTTCCATTAAAGTCAAATAAAGGTTCAGAAAGAACAGAGTTACATTCAAAATCCCCACAAAATGAATTATTAATAGACGAAGGTAGGGAATTAAAATGATTTAATTCGCAATGTCCAGCTTGGGAAACAAAACCTGAAGTTTGACTCGACGAACGACTAAGATTAGAACAACTATTGATCGGCATTAAAATGCCGTTTGAATCTCGCCAAAATCCTCCGGCAACCCACGAATTTTGAGTAACATTTTTTAACTTGGCGGGCGAAACTACAGGTTTGGGTCTGGCGGTATCGATATTTGTAGTATAAAAAGCATTGCCGGCACTAATACTACCTGTTTTCTTAGCTAAGGGATTTCCTAAATGTAACTTATTTAAACTTATGTCTATATCGAGATCTTTGTCTAAGTTTTGCTTGTTAGGTGAATTATTTTTAAAAAGTGCATCAATAAAATTATTGGCAGTGGTTGCTCGGGACGTTCTATCGCTGATAAAACTTCTAGCGCTTGTAAAAGATTGGTTTAGGCTATCTCCGGCAGTAATTGTAGAACTGGTATCACAGAAGGGTCTTTGTGTTTTATCGAGGCAGTTTTCTAAAATTCCAAACGGCTCCGTAACAGGTTTAAAATTGTAGCATGCTGACTGAACGGTAGTATCACTTAGAGCAGAGGCTTTATTGTTTACTCTAAATGTTGAATTGTGCACCGACGATGTAAAATCGTTTTCTTCATTATCCGAGATATCACCCAAACTGGCATCTAACCTACTTGACTTTGGTTTTTTTAATTTTTCAAACACATGCTGGGATTTCTTCAATTCTGCTTTCCTAGAAACTTTTTTAATACACATCGAAGATACGATTATAACACTTGCTGCAACCTAAAAAAGAACAAACTAGACCTCTTCACGTTGTTTTATTGAAATAAGTTTACCTGTATAGCGTTCACATAGTCGAATTGTTTAGTATAAGGATAATTCCAATTAAAATATACAAGAATACACCACGCACATAGCTGCAACAACTTCCTTTTATGATTATTCGTGTCACTCCATAATAACATAAACTGTAAAAGACCACTAACTACGCACAAAAGAGTTGCATTGTCAACCGTGAGTTGAGGTAGCTTTGGCAGTAAATAAGATTCAGTTATTTTAGTAACACCGTCCCATGAGGAATGAATATATGAAAGTATTTCTGGTGCCCAGGGTAACTGTATAAACTTATTTGTAAACCAGTAACAGACGCCACTAGTATCTACCGAATTAACGGCGATATTTTGAATATTACCACTAACAGTCAAATACATATTCTTCATCGATAAAACATAAATTAACATCCAATTGGGTGTAACTTTTTTTAGATTTCCGTCAGAATAATCCAGCTTAGTCACTACATACATTAAATTCAGTACGGCAAATCCAGTAAGCACAACGTTCATTAAGTTTTTCAAATACATCCATTTCGCCGTTTTGGAGATTCCATTATACGAGTTGTTAAGATCAAGTAGTTGCACACCTTTCTTACGTAATTGTGAAAATTTAAGCCCTAATAAACAATTTTGTTTGCGGATTGTTTTCTTAACAACTTTCTCGCACCGTGAACAAAGTTTATACGCTTTATCCAGCTGTTTTCTGTAATCAATTGAGTTTATTAAAACAATTAATATAAAATCAGCAAAAACTTACTGAAAATGTTCGATTTCCACATCGTAATTAGCTTCATTAAGTGGAATGAAATGAGCTAGCTGATAAATTCTCAACTGTTGATTATTATTACAAAGATGACACAAGCCATTTGACAGTGCATTTTTGCTCACGTTTTTAGGCACAGGCTGGTTTAACATCTCATCATGTTGTGCGGGTATTGGTTTGTTGTAATCTCCATCCTGAAAACCTCAAGTTGTAATTGACTACTATCAAACGTACACACAATCTTACAGAGTTGAATCCATTATATTGTAAGCATGTCGGGCATTCGAAACAATTCTGTTCGTCATAAGGTACTTTTGTCCATTGATTGCAAAACCAGCAATTCACTCGCACTAAAAATTTTCGCCTAAAAATTGCATAATCATTAGTTTTGGCGCCAAGGCCTATCTATCAATGATAGAACTCACCTAATTTTCAAATACAAATTCAAACACACAACGAACACTACACTTAACAGAGCGATTATTGGTAATATAGTAGCTAACAGTGGTATAATATTTGCCATAACTTTACGAATAAACTAAAACTAAATATAAAAAATACCGGCAGTAGGAGGCACGCACCTAACCTCACTTTTTTTGACTTTATCATGTGTAAATGAACGTGGTTAATAACCCGTACTTCGGGATACAAACCTACTGGAAATTGAATGATACTTGTATTTTATATTTCTTTACTGAAATTTTCGCTACCAGTTGCTAAAATTAAATTAAATTAATTAACTAATTACATTTTAGCAACTGGTGACAAGAATCCCGATAAAGAAATATAAAATGTCAAACTCGCCACAACAATCCTTTATATTATTATTATCTATAAGTTTAATATCCTCATTTTATTTGTAACAATTTTGTAATAAGATATGATTCATATTATATAATTTAAAAAAACATGATTTGAATAAAACTATAAATCATGAATATAGCACCGTCAACGGGTGCATAATACTATTGTTCCGTAACGAAAATAAAACATAACCTTAGTTTTATGACAAAGTTGTTATAAATAATAATATTATGAGTTTACCGACAGATTTTGGCCCTGACTCAGGGGGAAGAATTAAGGTATTTGCGTCACATAATCCTTTTTATAATAATTGTAAGAGATGTTTCAGGGAGTGTGTATAGTAAAACCGATAGTGTACGGAAATGTTGCTCGATATTTTGGTAAAAAACGTGAAGAAGATGGTCACACACATCAGTGGACTGTGTATGTAAAACCCTATTATAATGAAGATATGTCGGCGTATGTTAAAAAGGTGCATTTCAAGCTACATGAAAGTTATACAAATCAGAACAGGATCGTCGTTAAACCCCCTTATGAAATAAGCGAGACGGGATGGGGTGAATTTGAAATTGTTATTAAAATACATTTTCACGATCCCAACGAACGACCTGTAAGTAATTCTAATTAATGTTATAGCCGAACAACTTTAATAGAATTGTATCTCAGGTGACGATGTATCACATTTTAAAACTGTTTAATTCTGGTGGTACTAATGATATTGGAGTAGAACAAGGGAAAGGGCTCGTTTCAGAGAGTTATGATGAAATCGTATTTCAAGATCCTACTCAACTAATGCATCACCTATTAACGAACACTAAACAACTTACTTTGAGCTCTTGGGAGCACAATACAAACTGTAAGTTATTTCGTTTGTAACTAATTTATTAATAAATAATTGAAACGTTTACGCAGTTGAAGAAAAGAAAAAGAAGACTTTAAAGGCCATCCAAGATGCCAAGCAAAAGGTTAGGCTTGAAATTGTTTTATTAAAAAACCGTTTGAAATTAGCAAGAGAAACTATTTCGCAGTTTAAGGAAGAAATCGCGAAAACTCAAGATAATCAATTTGTTATTTAGCAGTAACAGAAATTAGTGATTAATTAAAATATGTAAGGTGTAAATTATCAATACTTTTTGAAATAAGTTTTGTATTTATTTATTTTTTATGTAGACATACTTAAGCGATAAAATACCAATTTAGATTTTAAGATAAAAAATTAAGCATGTCCTATAAATACACATTGTTTAATAATATATTTCTAATGCACAATACTTTTTATTATACACAATATAACTTAACCAACAGCAGAAGTAATAAGTTCTGCAACATCAGCATCTGTGGCTCTTACGGTCAACTGCATGGTAATGCCATCAGCTAGTGCTAATTTAGCTCTTACTAAAATATCGAATCCTCCACGGAATAGACCTAAAAAATTTACATTATAATTACAGATGATTTACATAAGAGACAAGTGCGAGAATAAATATTTAACTGCAATATTTATATTGGCTGTAGAAGGCAACAAACAAACAGCAATGCTATTATATAAACTTCACAAAACTGGATGTGAAATCAAAAGAATACATCTTTGTGGATTATTGTGAGGATACGAAAGGTTTATTGAAGATTTTGATTAGAAACCAGAAGTCGATGATAAAGACCAGGTAGAAGAAATTGAAATACTACTGTTGATTCCAGAACAAGATGTTCAAGTGCAACAGCAGGTTACAACAGTGGAACCAGCTCGTACTGAAGCCGAAGCTGAGCAGGAGGAAATAAATTCTGCTGATTCGTCGTCGGAAACATCCTCAGATCAAGTGGAGAACTAACCAATGGCCGAACAATCTAGATATCCCCAGAGGGAAAAGAAAGTGAAAGATTATTCCGATTATATCACCTACCAAGCAATTATGGACACAAAGGGGGAGAACGAACCGGGAACAGTTACGGAGGCACTTTCCGGAAATGACAAGGAATTGTGGAAAACTGCCATGGAAGAAGAATGAAGCTGGGACAGTAGTAGATAGACCTGAAGGTAAAACAATCGTAAAAACCCAATGGGTTTTTACAAATTAAGAGAGCAGCAGATGGAACTATAAATCGATATAAGGCTAGACTGGTTGCTAAAGGTTTCACACAGTAGCCGGCAATAGACTACTGTGAAACATTTTCACCAGTGGTGAGACTATTGTTGGTATTAGCTGCAGAACTGGATCTAGATATAGAACACCTGGACGTGACAACAGCTTTTTTAAATGGTGAGCTAGAAGAAGAAGTTTTCATGGAACAACCAGAAGGCCTGGTGAGTGAAAAGCAATTAAATAAAGGCACTATATGGTCTTAAGCAAGCTTCAAGGTCCTGAAATAAGAAACTTCACAATACTTAAAGAAAAAGGCTATAAAAGATGTGAAAACGAACCTTGTGTTTATATAAAAAATAATAATATTGGCATTGTGCTTATTGCAGTGTATGTTGATGATCTTTTAATATTTTCGACTGATAACCTAAAGAGAGAATTTATGACTAGATTTAAGTGTAGAGACTTGGAGGAAACTAAATATGCCTAGGAATCGAAATCAATAGGAATAGGGAAAAGGGGGAAATTTGTATCTTAATGCTTTGTTAACTAAATTTGGTATGGTCGACTGCAAACCGATTGGTACACTGATAGATACAAGTCATAAACTAACTAAATCTATTTGTAGTGGTGATCAACTGGATTTACCATATCAGCATCTAGTAGGGTCACTTATGTATTAAGCCGTTTGTAGCAGATATAGTTCATGTCAACTCAATTCATACAAAAGAACATTGGCAGGCCGCAAAAGGAGTTCTTTATGAACCAGAGTTGTGTGTTTAGAAAAACTGGAGATAACATTCAGGGATATGTAGACACTGATTGGGCCAATTGTGAGTTGGATCGTAAGTCATATACTGACTATGTATTCAAGTTGGCTGGAGTTGCAATTGCCTAAGAATCCAAGAAACAGGGAACAGTAACTGTATCAAGCGCAGAGGCAGAATATGTGGGACTGACCAAAGCTGCCAAGGAAGCCATATATATCCGAAGGTTGTTGCAAGAGTTACTGGGAAAAACATGCATGATTCCCTTATATAATGATAATCAAGGTGCACAGAAATTGACACATAATTCTGTGTTTCACAAAAAGACGAAACATCGACATTAAACATCATTTTATTAGAGACGCAGTGCAGCGTACGTCGACGACTTGGTGATACTTGCTAGAACAAAAAGTGGTCTGCAGGAAATGTTACCAAAGTTGGAGGAACCTTTTAGAGCATTTCGGTTGTTCTTTAACGAAGAGAAAGCCAAATATATAGAAGTAAAGTGTGCGGCTACAAGGGGGAAATGTGAGAGTGGTAGTTTGAAGATTAAAACTTTGACAGGCAAGCTATATTTTAGGGGTGACAGTGACGAATCAGAGAAGGAGCGCACGTTTAGTTAAAGCAAACAGAGCTACAGATGTGTTTTTCAGATTGTTTAAATAAAGTGCAGTTTCAAGGCGAGGCAAGGTAGTATATGCCCAGTGTTAGCCTAACAGTGCAAGCATGGGAAAGAAAAATCCTAAGAAGAATCTTTGGGGGAAAGGAGATCGAAAGCCAATGGATGAGAATACCGAATCAGAAAATAATAGAGCTGTATGGGCAACCAAATGTAACACAGCAGATCAGGGCCAACAGGAGTAGATGGTTAGGTCATGTCGAAAGGCTAGAGGACAACAGAGCCACAAAGCAAGCAATGAAACGGAAAGTAAGAGGTACAAGACGAAGAGGTCAACCCAAATGCAGAGGGTTGGATCAAGTAAAAGCAGATCCTATAGGTCAGGGTGCACTAATTTACATAAGATTTACTTATTGTCCTAAAAAAAAACAAAACATGTAATACCTGAAAGCAATAAGGTATGTGTTGTTTTTCCTTCTGGAACTTTATCAGTTCGTTCGGCAGGTTGTAACCCTAAAAATTGTATTATATTTTTAACGGCCTCTTCCAATGTGCCCATAGAACTAAGCGAATATGTATCCTCCATTTCTACAAATGCACTTCCCGCTTCCTCCCATGCTGCGCCCCAATTTACTTTATTTACTCGTTGAATTTGATCACCTAATGCAACTTCTAAATCTTCTAGCATGTACTCATCGTCGTATCCTAATTGCGATAATGTTTATGTAATACTATAAATTAGTAAAGCAATTACAAACTTACCCTCGTCAGTATCAGGCAAACCTGTATTCGGATCACAATCTTTCACAACAAATTTCAATACAGCACCAAAAGTACCAACCGTGTTAGGCAACTCTTCGGGAAATTGTAAAATAACATAAGCAGTACCCATCTCATTATACGGAAGTTTCGAACACGGTATTTCCTTTATTATTTTATATGCTTCACTGGGATCCAATTGTACCCTGACGTTTTCGAGTAATTGATCGTTGAGCGTATTTACACAATCAAACTGTAGTACTAAATGCCTTGTATAACAATGTTTAATGCAACACACGACGTATTCAGTTTCTGATTCAGTTAATTCGACAACTTCAGAGCTCCTAAATAAGGGACCTAGTTGTTGAATACCTGGTAGGGCATTTAATTTCTCGGTGTAGTTTTCTTCACGTGAAACCAGTACGGGTTTAACAGGACCTGTGGTAACTAACATTCCTTCTGATTTCTGGTTACTGATTTGTTTTTCTTCCTCTGTAGGAACTATCACTATCGGTACGGATTTGATATCGAATGGTTCTTCTGTATTTGATTGAGTGTATTCTCTGAGACAACGTTCAAGAGATGGAATAGATATCTGTTGACAATTTATTTAGTATGTATTTACAAAATATTTTTCTGAAAAAAGAAAATACCTGAAGAGGATCAAGGATGTAATTGTTATATAAGGTTTTATCCAGTTGCTTAAGAATGGAGCTGTAGTATGTTGCTCTATCTCGAACTTCATCATCGGAATCCATTTGACAACGTGCTAATAATACTTGAATATTTTCCAATAAGTCGGGGCAAAGCGCACCGAATTGGGCCATGGCCGATACAGCGGCCGCTCGAACGGTGGGATTTTCCAAGATCACACGATTGTATATAAATCTAATATAGCGAGACGGTTGTTTAGTACGTGGACCCTCTTTTCCTAATAAATGTAAAATGCGTACAGCAAGAGAAGTGTGTTCACAATCCTCAATAAATTCACACAAATGGGCCAAGCCTGTTTCTTTTGCTTCCGCGTTATCTTCAATTATTGTAATGATGGTATCGGCAATTGAAGCTTTGTATTCTAAGCCACCTTCGTCTCGTAACATAGCCGATAAAAAGTTCATTAATACACTGTGCTTGCGAGGGAATTTAAGAGCAAGGGCCCTAATGGCTTGTACTACAACAACTTTAAACTCGTCACTTATTTCAGAGACGAACGTCGCAATCTGTTTCATTAAACGGTCTACCGAAGATTCCGCTCCTATTTAAAAAAATATTTTATTTTACTAGTTACTTAGGAATAAATTTTGACTTACCGGTCTTTAATAATGTGGTTATAGCAAGGGTAGCGATGGATCGATTTGAATCGGTGATTAAATTCTCAAGGTCCAAATTACATGCGGTTACAGCAGCAGGATGATTGATTGCAACTTGATTAAGCGTACGAACTGCGGCAAAACGAAGCGTCGGTTTCGGCGATCCACAGAACAACTGAAGAACACTAATAGCCGGAGCTAATTCTCTACTTGTAGTACGCCGTAAATTTACAATGGCATGAGCGGCTTCGTAGATCACCATTTCGGATTTATGGCGTAAACACGATTCAATGAATTCAAACAAGGGCGAATCGTTTCCTGTTTCTTCCTCTTCTAATAATTTTGATGCAATGCGTACCTAAATGTTTAAGCAGTGTATTACGGTAAGTTTTATACAACCAAATTTATTTACCAGCATACAAACTGCATACGGTGATTTCAACGACATTCTTGTTAATTTTGCTACAAGTTTCGTAACGGCCAAACGATCAGATTTCCTAATGTGATATAATACTCCCAAAGCATGATATTGCACCATAACGCTAAAGGATATAAAAGTATGATTTTCTTATTCGAATTAAAAGATAATCAGACTTACTTTTCACTATTAACAGCTTCTTGCGCTTCGTTAACCCAACGTTTAATAACATCTGAAGCTACCTTGCTCATATGCAAAGAACTAACTAAAGCAGCCGAACTTACAGCAGGGTTTTTATCAACAATAGCTTGCTTCATATACCGTTCGATTGTTTGGAGCATCGTTGCATCAGTAATACTACACAATGCCCTAATAGCAGCAGCACGGTATAAATCCTCTTTGCCTGTCATATCTTTTGTAAGACTAGACGTTACGATAATAACATCATCTGCAACCGAGCTGAGCTCTTTTATGCCTAAATACACCATGCGACGTAAGATTACATCTTTTGATTGGAACAACTTGGTCATTGCGAAGAATACTTCTGTGGCTTCGGTGCCACCTAACTGTTCGCCCTACACATTTAAGAAGGATATACTTATATGTAATATGGTAATACGGCAACAGTTACCGAACACATACCTGGTTTAACAGATACAAAATTTTGGTTAGAATGTGGGTACATTTTTTGGCATTTATTATATTCTCATTAAAAACGCGAGCTTCTTGAAGTACGGTTGTTTTTTCTATGTTTTGAAATGGATTTCCACCGCCTAAAGAAACAAGATTGTAAATTTTGTAGGTTATAAATTATAAAAACAACTTATACATACCATCTTCCTCCTCCTTCTTGTCTCTTTTAAAGGAGCTCATGGTAATTTTCAAATCGTTAAAACGGACCTAACACACTGTTTTTTATATTTTTTACTTAAAACTATTTTAACGACACGTCACACGTCAAACACGGCAAACACGGTGTCAAAATACGCAGTTGCCAATCGAAATATTATTGTTGAAAATATTTTTGAAGATTGCAGTGTGATTTAATTCCGGGGCTTTGTAATTTAAAATGACTGCATTCGTGGTAAATCTGACAAATTTCATGGATAATTAATAATATTTTGTGGTTTTTATTTTAGTGTTGTGGCTACATTTGGCAACAATGTTTAGTTCTTCTTGAGGGCAGTGATGCCAACTCGTATTAAAGAAAAATACCAGAATTTGTTATTTATCAGGTGTCAGGAGGGGCAAAATGTCAGTAGAGTCGGATACGTCGAATATGTCAAGATTACTAAAACTAGCTCACAAATTCAACTGCTTTTACCTGTCAGGTAAAGTATTACTTTAATCGTTAAATTGTTACTATTGTAGTGTACGTTTTCATTTACAAAATGTGCATAAATTTGTGTAGAATCCCCTTTGAAAATATTGATCAGCATGTATACACCCAATCATTCCTAATGCAAAAGTAAATTATAATTAATTTTTTGCAGGTTCAAAATCTGGCGATTGCAGACCTTTTATAGTTGAAGGATTTCAAGTAGGACTTATTAGACCTGATGTCATGAAACAACTATTGAGATATCCGGAGGTAATTTTTTACAATTATAAAAATTCTGTAGTTGAGGATTATGTTTCTTAGGTTTTTAGAGTAACATCAGATTATGTAGAGTTAAATCCAGCTTTTCGTGATTATGAAGAACGCACTGCCCAAGTGGATAATGTGCTGCGAGAGTTTCGTAATGACAATGCTTTTATTGCATTAAAGGGTTGGAGAGATGAGGTGAGCATTCATTGTACCCCAACCAATTTGAGCGACGAGTTTATTATATTTTTAATAACTGATAAGTACAAAATTTTAGGATGTGTACTTAATTTTTTATATATAATTAATGATTGGTTAATAATAAATTCGAATTTTAAATCAAAATTGTTTTTTTATGTTTTTTATGTTCACTTTCAGGACATTGAATTGAATGTTATTACTTTATATGTGCATATTATTAGAATTTAGTGACCTCGGTTGGTTTGCTGAATTTTTTAAGTGACGTAAAGGTTCAGCTACATTTGATCTTAAGCATAGATATGATAAATAGTCTAAAAATAAACGCTAATAGCCGTTGCAATAATTCTAATGTAACGTGACCTGTACAATAATTCTGATATAGCAGGTCCCATGGTCATGAATAAAACAACCAAGTTTGGAATTTTTTAAGAAAAATAAAATATTTTGTCATTGTTATAAATTCACTACAGTACTATAAATTTAATAATGTTATTAATCTGCAGTGTTACGAGGTAAAAGCAAAATTTCACACCGAAAGTCTTCTTCGTATGGATAGATCGGCTACATGTTTATTTGGTATACGGAATTACGGAGTAGATATAAATGGTTACGTCAAGCATCCAAAGTTAGGATTGTGTATTTGGTTACAACAACGATCATCCACTAAACAAACATGGCCTGGTAATACTATACATTATTTACTTCTGAAACTATAATTACAGGTTTCGTATTTTATAGATAAGTGGGATAATATGGTAGGCGGTGGTTTATCAGTAGGCCACAGTATTTTAGAAACAGCTCACAAAGAAGCCATGGAAGAAGCATCAATTCCTTCAGAATTACTTAAAAATTTAATAAGCGCAGGATGTGTTTCGTACGTTTTATTATTCAAAACCGTCGCCGCGTCAGTTTTCAATATTTGTGGTTTTAGGTTTTTCTTCGAATCCGAAAGGGGATTATTTCCAAATACGGAATTTATTTTCGATTTAGAACTTCCACTAGAATTTGTGCCACAAAATGCTGATGGTGAAGTACAGAAATTTGAATTGTTAACTGCAGCACAGTGTATAGAACGAATATTAACTGCCGATTTTAAAACAACCAGCGCTCCCGTAACTCTTGACTTCCTAATTAGGCATGGATTTGTTTCACCTGAAAATGGTAAGTGCTTTTTATATATGTGTAATCGAATTCTCTTCTGTTGAATTCCTTTAATGTTTTCCAAAGTTGTTTATTTTTTGCCTGGTTCATTGCTTTGTTGCTGCCATACTGTTCCACTCTTTCCTTGGTCTTCCTTTCCCCTTTCTACCATGTGTTCTAGCTTCTGACACTCTTTTCATTTGTCTGTTTTCTGGTAGTCTAATTAAATGTCACCACAAACTTAAACACTTATGAATACTAATCACTCCTAACTGTTCTCTGATGTGATGAATTCATTCGGTTTTTTTGTCCAATTTGGTGTATCCCACAATTCGTCTTGGAAATTTCATCTCTGCAGCCTGTGATTTGTTGATTTGTTTTGCCTTTGTTACCCATGTTTTGCTAACACAAAGTAAAGTTGGTAAATACACCGATTTATACACAGATAATTTAGTCTTCTTGCTTATTTATTTTTTATTTATGTAACCATTTTGTAATGCACGATACAGCTTAGCTGTACTTGCTAATCTACTATTAATGTCATTGTCAACTCTTCAGTACTTGTTGTATTTTAGTGCCTTTAGCTCTAACTTTTATTTATTTATTATTTATTTATTTATTGAAGACCAAGTTACAAAATAGTAACAATACAGATACATTATAATATTACGCTATTAGCACGGCATTCTGCAGAGGTGTATATACACCTGTTCGCTGCTTGGTTTAACAAAAGTTAAAATTAAAAGTAAAGAACAAAAACAAAAAAATTAGAGCATTCCATGATCTATGCTATAACATACAATTTGTATTAATGTTTTTATTTACTTTGCAGTGGCGCTATAGTCCATATTGAATTTCCCGTGCCATGCCTCTCTATTATCCCGTAATCTACTCCTTCTTCATTTTTTTTTGCAATTTCCTTCACTGTTTTGTTCCATGTTTTACATGGTCGTCCTCTTCCTCTTTTTCCTTCGGCGGTTTGTTTTTCTACCCTTCTGGGTATGGCATTTCTTTCCATCTTGCAAACATGGTGATGAAAAAGGTTAATTGGATTGAAATAATTGTAATTTAAACGAAGAATACTTTTTTTGACACATAATTATTATTTCTTTTATTTACATAGTTACTAAATTTATCATTGTTTTTTAACACTCCCCCTCAATGTTAAATTTCTAGCAAGAGGAAATTTAAAGTAACTGTGACATCTAACTTATTCAAGTCCTAAATCTTATAAATGAACTTTTAGCTAATGGCTTTGTAAATAAATCGGCCAGTTGATCAGCCGTACTTATATACTCAACTGAAATGACGTTTTCTTTTACTTTGTCTCTTACAAAATGGTACCTGATATCTACATGTTTAAGTTTTCTATGAAACTCAGTATTTTTACATACTTTTATGGCTGATTGATTATCTTTATAGATTTTTACGCAAACAAAATCTTTGTAAAGTTTCATATCATAAAATAAATACCTTATCCAATAAGCTTCGCTGGCAACTAAGCTCAAAGCTACATATTCAGCTTCGGTTGAGGATAACGCTACCGAAGATTGCTTACGAGAAGGCCAGGAAATTGTACAACCTAACAACTTAAAAACATACCCTGCTGTAGATTTTCTATCGGTATTGTCCCCAGCCCAATCTGAGTCTGCGTATCCTATTATGCATTTAGACATATCTACATAACTTACATTTTTAAAAACCAAACTAAGATTTATGGTTCCTTGATCCATTGCTTTACGTTTTAACTGACTTTTTGCTGTATTTTTCCTTACCTTTTGACCAGCAAAAATATCTCACCAACTGAAAATTCTAACCTTTTTTTACCACTGACGAAGACCACTGGGCCCATAACCTGATGAAAACTTTACTAGCTTCTGTGGCCATTTGAGACTGGATAAACTTTGTACTATTTCGCTTCTCTTCACACAGTCATATGCCAGTCTGAAGTCTAACGCATGTAATTGTATCTTCTTCTTTTGACGTTGGTGGTTGAGCGATTCTCCGTGAAACCACATCGATAGTCCCACTTTCGGCGAATTTCTTTAACCTTCTGTGTAGTATTTTTTTTTGTGTATTGGAACTATTATATTGTTGGACCATTCCCATGCTTTTTCCACTAGTTTATATATTCGTCCTTGTAATTTTTCCCCGCCATATTTATTAGTTCTAAAGGTATGTCATCTAACTGAGGGCTCTTGTTGTTTTTCATTTCACCTATTATTTCTTTAACTTCATGTGTTGGGGGACCTATTTCTTAACTGTCTGTGTGTCTTCTGGAATCTCAGGTAAATCTGGTGTTTCTTGGTCTGTTAATATTTCTTTATAATGTTCTACCCATATACTCATTCCCTCTTCTTCATCTTCGGTCACTTGGCCTTGTTTATTTTGGAAGATTAGTGCTCTTGGTTGGTACCCCTTTCTTATTTCTTCTATTTTCTTATAAAACGTTCGACTAAATTACATTATTTCTAGATCTTGGATTTTCGTCTCTAAACCTTTTCTCTTTTTTGCTCGGCAAATCCTTCACTACAGTTTTAATTTCGCTGGATTACCAACTCGTTCTCTTCTTTTTGTTGTTTACTATACTTACCTTACATGCTTCTTCTGTAGCTGTAGCTGTCTTGCATTTTCTTATAACTTTATTTTAATTAATCCCTCCTATCTTTTCTTCACTTCCTCATCGGATAACCAAATGCTTTTTATGTAAAATCAATATCATTAAAGTAGATGACAATATTAATTGTATGTTTGTGTGTTTACAGAGCCCTATTACAATTTAATAATGGAGCTGCTACACGTTCCTTTGCAAACTATCTACAATAACCAAAGTGCTAAAGAAAATGGGCAAGTTGCAAATTCTAATATATAATCATTTTAATTTATTTATTAGGAATTCAATTTTAAGTTGGTTTTCTAGTTGAATTAAAAAGAAAAAAAATAAGAACGCAGCCTTACTCCATTACTTAATTTTATTTTGACTCGTTCAGAGCTTCTATTTTTTAGAAAGGATATTTGAATATATTTAAATGTGGTAGTAGAGTCAAATTTTTGTACTTAATTGCATATTTTTTCAATTTTTTATTAGTATTTTATACTAATAACGAAGTTAAACGAAGTAGTTAGATAAAGATAATTTATTTAAAAAGTCGATTATAAGAACTTAGTACTTTTTACTGATTTTTGCCAAATCGTACTAAATGTAACGTTACAGATTTTGTAAGAGTGTACTTGATCTGCGCTACTATTTATTATATTGTGATAAGTTATTAAATAAATTTTTTTAAAGTTTAGTTATTAAGGAAGTAAGTTATTGTGGTTTATATTCCATTGTATCCATCCAACGAATTGTATTTATTGAAAAGGCGTAATAAAAATAGTTATTATTTAATTTATAATTGGTTACATATAAAAAGACTTTATTTATAAACATTCGTTTGATTACTATACTATTAAAAGAATTCGCATCAGTTTACATAATAAACAATTTTATTATTAAATGTAAATAATTTGAGGGCAAGTTTATCGTTCAAATAACTAATGAAAATTCTAAAAATAATACAGTAAAGTAACTTTTGAGCAACTAACAATAAAACTATCTATTGCCATTAGCCACACGAAAATACTAATGTAACTGACATTTCTTCTAATAAAAACAATTCCATACTACGGACGTGACTTCAGAACAACAGAATTAATTCAAAGGTTTTAATTTAACCACAGAACAACCAAAAATAACAGCCAAGGAACTAGAAACTTAAAGCGATAAAAAGGCAAGTATAAATAACAATGAAAATTACTTATATTTTACCACCGGGCTTGGTCCACTTATCCCGATATTAAAACGATTATTCTCTTTTTTACTTAGTACGAATGGAATTAATTTTCTTGCCCTAAAAAGACTACAAATACAAGAAGAAAATATGCCAGTCTATCTACAGTTTTACAAATAATTTAGGAAATCGTTGTTATGCCATTATCTGCATTTTTCGACGAGACTTCCGTATTATTGTCGACATCTGCTTCTTTTGTAGTATTACCGTTTAATAAATAAGCCCTCTCCTTCTGTGGTGAAAACCTACAAAAAAAGTACAGCAAAACTTATTAGACAATAAAATATATTTACCTTGCACTAAGTTTTTGATAGATAAAAAGTAAAAGAAGAGGAAGAGGAGTCATCATAGCTACGTACACTGGTACAACTGTAAGTAAATCATTGTTACGGTATTAAATTTTAAACACGAAATGTCTACGTCTACCTGTTGTAAGATCAGCTTCTGGTTGATCTAATGCGACACGAAGTAGTAAAATCGCAATTCCCGTATTTTGAATACCTGTTTCAATCGCAATTGTAAGTGAATCCCGTGCAGACTGCCTACCTAGCCTTGCTAGAATATATGCCAATATGTAACCTAACCAGGGTAAACCCATACCGGCCACCACAATCTGCAATAACACAAATTTAAAATTTTAAAATAATTTAGATTCACAACTTACCTGCCATGAAAATATGTCAAACAAATATAAATTAGTAACAATGGCAAAAATAATAATAAAAAGTATAAGAATACTAGCGAATACTTTTAAAATTCGAACAAGAAAATTGGATACCCTCTTCAAAAACCTTTGAATTAAATATCCAATTAATAAAGGAACTACTAACGCAATCGCATATGTTGAAATGTGTTGGTACGGAACTTCAAGTTTTGCATCCTTAAATATTACACTTCCTAATGTAAATATCCAAAACGGTATCATTCCGAATGCTGCAAACGTACTAATCGCTGTCATAGTTATGGATAAATCGATGTTTCCGTTTAGCACAGCTACCCAGACATTCGAGGCACCACCGCCTGGTGAAACACCAGTGAAGAACATTCCTAACTGCATTTCTGGATTATCAGGGAATAATAGTTTCCCTAAACCGTAACTAAGCTGGAAATTTAGTTAGTTTAATTTATATTTATATAGAAATTCAACAAATTAACGAAGAAGAGAGCGCAACTTACCAAAGGCATTACAACGAACTGTCCAATAAATCCTATCGCTGGGCCGATTGGTCGTTTTATATTGGTTCGGAGTTCCCCCCAGTTTAACGCACAGCCAAAATTTATATATATTATAGAAACTAATGTTGCTACTGTCGATGTAAAAATAGTATCAATCACACGTTTTTCTCGTACTACTTTTAAATCCTTAGTGTACCGAGTTAAAGCTGCGTTTGAAGTTTTCGTTATAACTTTAAGTGATACTTCTGTACGTCCTGCAAGTTAGGAATACGTTAAATTCATTTTATGGGTGATTTTATAACTTACCTAAAAAATTCCCTTCCACGCTGAAATATCCGCTGCTAAACCATTTGGTCTGTTTATCATTTTTCAATATGATTTTTTTCTCTTTAAGCTTCGCTATATATTCATCTTCACTTTGTAGCATTAAAAATAATTCAGAATCGTTTATATTTGGCCCTGCATTAGAAAGAATAAATTTATTTATATATGAGTTAATACATAGAATTCATACCCTCGAGAGTAAAGTGAAAGACTTGGGTGTCGTACATTATAACATCAGGTTTTTCGGGTGTTATCTTCCAATTCCATTGTGCTTGGGCTACTACATGGTGGCAAAGTAATAGTAGCCCTACAAGTATCACAAAAAATTGCATCATTGCTGATAAAGGACACATCTGAAAATGACATTTTTTTACTCTTGGAAATTTTATTTTTACCTTGTGTTTTATATTACTTAAAAAACTTTATTTAGAGCCTTTAAAGCCAGCATTACGAAGTAATTTATGATTTTAAAAACAACATTTAAATCTTTTTAAACCCACAATTTTGAAACAAGTTAACATGCAAAGACCATAAGAAAATCTACTAAATTTAATAAAAGATTTTCGAAGGTTGTATTAAATTTATAGCGATAACTTTAGTAAGCAACTCGCACAAATTAATTGCAACTGCATTGTACTCTATGATTTTATTACAGCTTTATCAAAATAAGCATAAATAAGTAAATAATAAATAACAACCACCGTTATCTTCAATTAAGATTTAATTTTTAACATTATCTTCGTCAAAACATATGACTGCTTTTGTAATTATTACCTAAGTACCTCAAACCGAAACAAATATTTACACGTTATTTACTCTACACATTCATTGGAGATAAGTGAAAAGCAGCCTTTGCAAAACATTATACTTTTCCTGTGCTGAGGTTTACGCGTTAAAAGTTCATTGTTTATTTTGTAAAGTTTTATTGAAATTCGAATAAGAAGAGTTCATTTGGTCAGGGACGGACTGGTCCACCGGGAATTTTCCGGATGGACAGCTACATTTTGTTGAGAAAGTGGCCTGCAATTTTGAGAACCTTGTAGTTATGAATGCATATTATTTTTATATTACCGTAAAACGGGGTGAATTACAACTAGCAGGTGAATCACAACAACTTTCTGGAAAGTTTTTTAAAAATTCGCCAAACAATGTCTAATGAAATTTAACGCTTGGAATGTTTTTTATAGATAGTTCAAACTATAAGCTTTACATAATATATTAAAACTGTATTTCTTTATATTTTTTTTTAGAGAAAAAAAATTGAAATTTTTTTTATTTTCGTGGTTTTTAAAATACAGAAAAAACTTTGGTTATCTAACACACTTGTAACCAAAATTTGATACTATGGTTGTTATTAGTGATTGTTCTGAACATCACTGTAAAGCAATTTTTGGATTTTATCAAAATAATTTTATATTTGGCAAAGGTACGAATTTTGTATTTTAAGGTTGCAAAAATCAGGCTAAATTGGGGTGAATCGCAACGACAAGTCTGATCAGGGATTAAGTCGTCTGAAGCTTGGTCAGTGTATTCAGATTCTGCTTTGGTAAGATGGGCCGCGTGTACAAACCGGATCCAAGGGCCAAAAGGTGCCGAAAAACAAGCGAAGAAGTAATGAAAAGTGCTGTGAAATGAGGGCTTAGCTTACGCGAAGCAGCTAGAAATCACGATATAGATCATACAGTGTTATACAGGCGAATTAAAAAAATTGAACAACATGAACCTATACGACCAAAAGGTGGGCAGACAGTTTTACCTGCCAATGTGGAAAAGCTGATTTGTGAAAAACTCGTTCGGTACGCAGAATGGGGCCAACCTCTGGATTCGTACGATTTACGCATGCTAGTTAAAAACTATTTAAACAATACAGGTCGAAACATAAAACAATTTCAGGATAATATGTCTGGAAAAGAATTTGCTACTGGATTTATCGATCAGCATAAAAATATTTTAGCTGTGCGACTCTGCCAGAACATAAAATGGCCACGGGCTGGTGTTAATCCTAGAGACATCAAACTGTATTTTGAGAGACTTCAAAAATCATTAGATGATGTTCCCCCCGAAAATGTCGTTAACTATGACGAGACTAACATCACTGAAGATCCAGGGAAGACACGAGTTATATCAAAACGAGGAATGAATACAAGCAAATCAGCCACTTCATTGATGTTTGCTGCTTCGGCAAGCGGTGTTCTTTTACCACTATACCTATGTGGTCTACCGTGCACAAAATTTGTATGAATGATGGACAATTGGGGGTCCCAAAGGCACTCGTTACAACAGGGTAGTTCGACACTGCTTGCTTTGAGGATTGGGTGAAGACAATTGCAGTTCCATATTTTAAAAACCTCAATGGAAAAAATTCCTTATAGGAGACAATTTGTCTTCACATCTATCAGTAGAAGCAATTACAATTTGTGAAGAAGAAAACATTTCCTTTTTATTTTTACCCGCAAATTCGAGCCACATAACGCAACCTTTAGATGGTGCCTGGAAAAAAGGTCCTGGGTGAAGGGAATCTAGTGTTCCCAAATCTACATTTCCCCATTTGTTAAAAGCACTTTTGGAAGAAATCAAACCTAATCAACAATTAACATCCCAGCTGGTTTCAAGAAATGTGGAATTTATCCGCACAATGCTGAAGAGGTGCTATCAAGGTTACCTAAAACACCAGAACAACAAGTAGAATGTCCTGATGATAATAATCTTGTAGGGGATTCTGTAGTATGCTAACTACAGAAAAGAAAAGCGTTGTTATTCATTCCATTTTACGGTAGGTACCGAATGTAATTTATATGTGCCTAATAAATAAAAAAATAAAGACAGCTCAACGGAGGAAACATACCAAAATTTGAAAGAGTAATACATGACGTAGCTAAAGAAGCCCTTGGTGAAGAAAGGAAAAAGACCAAATATGTGGAAGATTTTTCAGGCGATTTGGAAGAGTGGATACAAGAAAAGAAGAAAGCATTATATTAAGTGGATATCAGAAGGCAAACCAGAACTAAGACAAGAATAGGTGCGTTTAAGAAGACTAGTGAAAGAAAGAGTTAAAGAAGAAAAATACGATTCTATATAGATATCGAAAACACATTAGTGTGGGAATTGTGTGACTAGGCTTGCGCGATTCGATATTTTGAATAATTCCACATGTTTAATGACTCAGTACAAGATATAAATTGCTATATTGATTAGCTATGTCGATAATAAACTCTTACAGACACTTTACTGGTAGTTTCATTACGAAATAAGGATTGCTTCCTTTGTCAACTTGTTATAAAAAGAGCTCGAAATTTTATTGTTTTATATTTTTATGATTAATTATTTTTCTGAATTTTAAGTAGAATTTTAAGCCACCCTGGTCTGAAGGATCCAGCACGCCCCTGCATCTGGTACAATATGTTAACTACCAACAGTTACGTTGATTGTATAAAGAATTACAAGAGATTATATAATTCCGATCAAAAATACTCGCTAAATTTTTGAAAATTAAATAAAGCAGTTCTGAAACTGGGAGCTAAATAATATGCATTTGATTACCACTTAGTTTAAAATTTAAAAAAAATTAAAACGCCTTATTTTAAATAAATACGGACAGATTCAATTTAAATTAACAAATGTTAGAATCTGCTCAAATATCAAATAAATACCAAAAACTTAAAACAAAAATCTTAAAAATCGGTTTAAAACTTACATATTTCTGATACTCTAACGTAATAATTACTATCACTTCTAATTAATCGGTTTATAAAAAAAACTTCTGGCTTTCTTATTCAATTAGAAAAAAGGGAAATAACTGATAACATACTTCGCAACAACCCAGATAACTAACTATTCTGTTATTAAGATGCACATAATTATTTTTAACAACTGTAGGTAAGCCACCTTTTAAACGAATGATATGAACTGTTATCAGACAGTGCATAAATTAAAACCAATCCACTCCAACTACTCAATTTAAGTGACATTAAAATGAGAGAATTATTTTGATAGCATAACAGTCACGCTATAGTACTTCTAATAGTAGAGATGTCACGTCACGCGATTACTAACAAATACTTCATACAACAAGTTTGAAGAAACAAATTGTTATTTTGGAACAATGTCCGTTTCAATTATTTATTGTTGTACCTTTTGTACATGCAATGTTTAACAAGAAAATGGAATTGCGACCACGAGTTAATTAATGATTCATTCTGACAGTTTTCTGTAATTTGTGTTGGCTTGTAAATTAGGTTTCATATCAATAAAAAGTACAGCTTTAATTTAGCATATCGCCTGTTTGAGTATAACATAAAATTTTGGCTATATTATGACTGTTGGGCTTTAAATAAAACAGGGGTTAATATATCCCCTTATCTCACACCCTGGGTAACTTCAAAATCTTGCGAGTAATCGCGTCCTATTTTGCATTTACATTTAGTAGGTAGTAGGTACCCCATAATGTAGCCTTAATCAGTCTTATTAATTTAGCTGGTATGTTAAAATCAATCAATGTTTGCCAGTTTATAGTTAACGTATAACTGGGCGAAATCGATGTTAAATTCCCAACAATTTACTAGGATTAATCGCAGTGCAAAATCGCAGAGGGGTGATTCGCTGCTTTACAATACAAGCAAAAACTTTATAAACAGTGTTTAGGAAGCATATGCCTCTGTAGTTGTTACATGCCAATTTGTGGACAGGGCGAATGATTCCTAATTTCCATTCGTATTGTACTTGTTCAGTCCTCCAAATCTTAGTTATCAGTTTGTGTATTGCTTTTGTCAATTATTCTTCTCCTCCAGCTTTAAATAATTCGGCTGGTACATTATCAGGTCTTGGTGCTTTCTTTTCTTCTGCCAGTGTAGGTTCTTCTATGTCTTCTTCTTCATCGTCGTGTTGCCTTTCCCGTTGCCGTTCTTCATTTTCTTTGGAACGTCAGGGCTGTCCTTCGCCATTTGGAACTTTTGTAAAATGTTGGGCCTATCTCTCTAACATTTTATCCTTGTTTAAAAGCAGTTCCCCATTTTTATCTAGATCTAGACATGCAAAGGTTGAACACCTTTTCTAATCTCATTGACTATCTTGTACATACTTCGAGTTTGCTTGTCCCTATGGTATTCTTCTAGTTGCTCTATCTTATTCTCTAAATACTGTCTTTTCTTCTTTATGAAATGTTTGCTGACTTTCCTCTTCTCTTCAGTATACTTTGCTATTTACCTCCTGGTCCCGGTTCTCGACAATTCAGTCCTGACTTGTCTTTTCTTAGTATGTCATGTGCTTATTCTGCACTACGACATTTATAGGGGACGTTGAAAGTCCCTGGGGCACTCGACTAGCAAAACAGTAGAGAAGGGGGGTTCGAAATGCTAAAACCCTTCAAATAAGGGGTAGTCATAAACGGGATAAAAGTTGGGCGCCACTACGGAAATACTCAATCGCCCAAAGATGGTTACGAAGAACGTACCATAGATGGTTCCTATAGGGCTCAAAGGGGTTGGGTTTAGCTGCAACCTGCTGGAAGATGCGTCTTACCTTGCTTACTGAAATTCTTAAACTTGTAGGCAGGCTCACACTGTATACGTAAATCTTTAACAAAACATAAATATTCTAAAGTAAACATGATAAACACAAATAAAAGGCGAGAATGAATTGACAATGAAATTTAATGAAGGCAAGTAATACTCAAAATATGACACAAAAAGGGTTTATAAATTCAATCTTAATTTATATGAAAAGATGATTCAAGGCAAATACAATTAACAACTAGGTTCCCTTCATCGCAGTCAAAAGAAATGATGATGGCAAATACAAAACTTAAGCTAAAAATTCAATTTACAAATAGATTACACACATGCAACATGAAATACGTAATCGTTACGGCAATTCGCAATGTTTCTAAATTTGATAACACTAAAACGAAACGTAACACAGTAGTTGAAGACTTAACACTTGTTGAACGAATTAAATGAAAGAAAAGGATGCTTGAAGTACTTGAATGATTGTCAGTAAAATTTAACTAAGGCCTTTCCACGAGTAAACACAAAAATTAATAAAATAAACTAGTCAACTAGTTTGCCAACGGTCCTCAACCTTTGCAATGTGAATATTATCAAATCCGCCTAAAGGTGAATCACAAAGACTTCAACATTACCGCCGAACAAACAGATCGACCAGGAATCGGCTACTAAATTACAAAAGCAGGCGCAGCGTCGTAAAAAGAAGTAGATTTTTCCTGGCGAGATGTTTGTACTTAATCAAGAGGCCAGGGAGTACGTGACGGACATGAGACCGGGAAGAGCTATGATGGTGGTAGCCCAAATGGTGTCCTTCCCGGAAACGGGTGCAAAACAACGAAGAATAAACCTAAGGCTGTGGGTTTTCTTAATCCCTTTTAGGGAAATTGTGTGAGAATGGTACTACAATTATCACTAATCTTTCACACGAAACTATGTCTTTCCGGAACTATATGGCACTCTTAAGTAGAATCCGATCAAGTCGTAATGTAATTTTCTAATGAGAGGCCTTTCCGGTGATTTAAATACCCAAGCTGGAAACGATAAAACATGCACGTTCATCTTAATCCGGAGCTTACTGTGAAGACGTCCGATATGTTCGAAAAACTGTCACGTACTAACTCTGCTTTAGCGTACCTCATGATCAGTCGGGACTTCCCCGAATTAACAATGACGAAATAAAGCGAATCAAATTACATTACCATATTTGGTCACGCATTTGGGAATTTCTTCGAATCTGTTAACAAAGAATATACTGAACTACTGAACAACCGAACAAATATTACATCATCATATTTAAGAATTATGTTACAATCGAAAAAGAATGTGCTGAAATGGCATTACTCACGCAGGTTCTGCAAGCTTCAGGACCGGCTCAGAATAAAGAAAACAACAGGGCCGTACTAAAGAATTTTACCAAAAATTCAAAATGACTAAAACTTCCCAAAATAACACAGAATTGCAAAACCACGTGACAAGTTGCCTCTTTACATTCATCATCAAACCAGTGCTTATAATTCTTTGTTTTTTGTTTTCCGGGCTGCGGCTTTCATGATTATTTGTTTCGTGGAGCTCCATTCCCTTTCTACGTCTACTCCTTCCAGTGATGTTTCGCTATTTTCTTGTAGTTTAGTCCTAATATTTCCATATTACTGGGATAAGCGTTCTTCTGTCTTTAACATTTGGACCTCTCACTTAAGTTCATTTTCTCCTTTGCGTTCAAACGACTTTGAGATTCTGTGTCGCATTGATTGGAGACACACTACGCCCCTCTTTTGTAGCATGTCTTGCATCAATCAAGATATGATCATGAACAATCTGGTTTGTGGTGGTTCCATCAAATCATATGCTTTTGTGTAGGAAGAAGGTTACTCCGACTTGTAGTCCATTGGTGGTCGCAAAGTCCACCATTCATGTAAATCCTCTTTCCCTTGCTTGGCATTAAAATCACCTAGTATGATCTTCATATTACTGTTGTTGCATCCACCTACTATTTCTTCTAATTTATCGTAGAGCTCACTTTGTCTTCTGCCTCTTAATGTTAAATATTGGGCCAAAAAAGGTACAGAAGGAATACCATAAAATGTTCCAAATATTTTGATGTTTGTATAATCATGTAGCATGTGTTCATCAGTTGAATCAGCATTATCTTTGTTTCTGAAAATGTATTAGCGGCACCTAAATGTCTTTAATTCCTGGGTATGAGTATCAAAATATTTTAGTGTTCACAGTTTGAAGATTTTACTATATATCCCATTTATTAATTCCATACTGTTTAATCATTCATCCACACTTTGAACCGCCCGAAAAAGCTGTAAATCACAAATGTAAAACCTTTTTAAAGCCTTCTTGAAACACTTTCGGTACAAAGCAGTTTTTAAACTTTATCTTTTATCACTTACGTGCGTTTCTTTTGGGTTAGATTAAAAATTAATTACATCCATTGTCAGCTAAATAAAATCGAAATGTTATCAGCTACGTGAGAAATTTGTATCATTGTTTTATGTTTATACGTTGGTTGATAAGCTAATGTGGTTGAAATGTTTTTCATAACCACCTGGCTTGAACGTTGTCAATTGATTAATCATAACATAAATATTCTTGATTTGGTCAGTGAATGTAAATTGATTCATTTTTTATTATTCATTTATTAATAATTAATGCATATGTACTGGCGATCTTGACCTTGTTTTTAAAGTAAACAATGTGCTGATAACCGATAACCTTATGCCATTCGGTTATTCTGATATACAAGCGGAATTTACAATTTTGCATTTGGCATTCTATTTCGAGGGTGTTATAAAACAAGATAAATCTCGAATGCCGATTACATAAAAACTGCCAAGTTATTTGCAATTGACGTAAACTTTTTAATGTAGGAAATCAGTAATGAGATAGGTCATGATTAAAATTTTAGTTTTTATGCACTTGAAATATTTTATTTGTGCTGCTTGTTACTAAGTGGTATACAAAATCGTTGAGATTAATTCAGGAACAATTCGAATGAAAAATGTTAGGAGTGTGTTTGGTAAACTTTGGACGAATTTATAATAAATTGTGGTATCTACGCAGAGTTTGGTTTTCCCAAAAATTCAAAAATGATTATAATTATTGTTTAAATTATCCGAATCGAACTCTTTTTAATTCTGCCAAACGTAATGATTCAAAGAAGTCTATCCACAAATTGGGTCATGTTTTTCATGAAATTTTGTAAAGAAACTTTGGGTATATTGTTCATAACTGAAACCTTTGTTAGTGGAGAATTGCAATTTAAATTCAACGCAAAGACAGGCCGAAGTCTTTCTCTTAAATGAACCCTAAAACTCTGAAAATCTCTCCCGAAGCATTAAACATGAATCATAAATAGGACATCCTTTCGCTGCTGAAATTGCACTGAAATTTTGATGAGTTTTAATTGTCTCTACTTTGGCCGTCTTAATTCTGCAAGTACTTTTGAATAACAGGCAGGCAGATTATATTTGCAAGGGCTTTTCGTACATTAATATAAAAATTTTAATAAGAATACAGCTAACTGTTAATAACAGAATTCCAATTTCAGTCTGAAATTCACTTATTCGCAAGTTAGTTTCGACTTTTGGGTCGTTTCGTACCTTGATTACGTAAATTGCAATCACTAATTCGAATGTTTTCAATATAAAATTGAAGGTTTTAAGCTTTTAAGTTAAAATTCAAATTTTTACAGTTCTTCTTAATTGGGATTGAAACCTTCAAACTCCACTTTGGTGTTAATTACGGATTGAAGATTTAACGATTTGAATTTCGAACCTGAATACTAATTTCGGATCGGAGAACGATTTTTGAATTTCGATCGAGATCTAAAGTTCGAATTTTCAGCCTGAATTTAAGTTTCAATTCTTGATTGCAATTTTTAATTTCGAGTTAGGGCATTTTCATTATGGGCTTTAAAGGTTTTAATCTTAGCTCCAATTTTTTCAACTGAGATCTCAGTTTCCGCTAAAAATCAGCTGCGAATTTCGAATCTTAATCAAAATTAAAACTTCGAATTTTAGTTTGGATTTAAGTTTCGATGCTTGATTACAGACTAAAATTTTGAGCTTTCAAATCTTGATTGTGGATTGCAATTTTTAATTTTAAAATCAAACTTTTTACAGTTAAGATTCAAGCCTTTAGCAAAACATAATCCGAAATTTGAATCAAGCCTTACTTGAGATCGAAACTTCGAATTTTGAGTTTGAATTTAGTTTATAGTCTTATTTAGGGATTACGCCGAACTGCAGAAAATCGCGAAATTTAAGGGAGGCTAATAATGAATGAAGAATTTCAAAATTCAAATATGGTTTAAATATAGATTCTGATTTAATAATAATGACAATCGGAATATCAAACAAAAGTTTTGAATTTACCGCGGAATTTACCAAACTTATATGTTGAAAAAATGGTGTAAGCTTTGGGTTTATATTTAAACTAACTCCATAAAAGTTATGTTAATTATAGCAAGTGTCTTTATAGGTTTGAAGTAGTGATTTAAATGAAATCAGAAGTCTTCACATTAGGGATTCAAAATTTAGAACTGAAATAGTTGATTTGAATTCTGGTTGATTAAAGATTACGCGTAAAATTTTAAAAATTATAAATTTCAGTATTCAGTCTGATTTGTATTTGATTCGATTCAGTTCAGATGCAAATCACAAATCGCCACTTTCTTTAATCTAGTACTCGAGGCTACTATTAGAAAATTACATCCGAGTCCTGGAGGTACACTCTATAACAGCAGTTCACAACTTATTGCCTATGCAGATGATGTGGCATTAATGGGAAAAAAGAGGCAAATCTGAAAATCAAAGGGTCGTATTTTTAACGAAAATTAGACTAAAATCCGCACTACAAGGCGTGGAGGTCCTCAAAGCGAATACGAAGCCATTGACATAGAGTTAAAGAATTTAAATACTTTTTCCTTTTATCCACTTATACCTTTACACAACGAGCCGGTGGTCACCCATTCAAGTTCTGATCAAGCAGGTCTCTGCTTAACTTTTTATATTGCAGTACTACGTGCGCTCTCACTCCGCCGTATTGGCGGCCTTAACTACTTAAAGCCAACAATAAACAACAAAAACGACATGACAAGCGAAGTTAAAAACAGAATTGCGGCTGGTAAGACATGCATGTATGGCCTTGAGAGCATAGTAAACTCTAGAAATATATCTAAAGCATGTAAACTACGTCTCTAATAAAACAGTAATTAGACCAGTAATTAGTTATGAATGTGAGTCATGGATCCTTACACAAAAAAATGAAGATTTACTGAATTGTTTTGAGAAAGGTTATTAAAGAAAATCTTTGGGCCTATATGACGGACGAAAATAAGAACGGATGGCGAGCAATGATGAACCCTGAATTAAGACAGCTTCTCCAAGATCAAAACCTGGTGGGGTGGATTAGGAGGAAGAGAATACGATGGTTGGGCCACATATGGCGAATGCCTACCACGAGAGTAGCCAGATGGATGCCGAACCAGGGGACGATCTCGCACAAAATGGCGTGAGAGCTGTGCGAGCATTACGGATGTATAACTGGACGAACAGAGCGCAGGATATACAGGGATGGAAGGCAGTCGTCGATGAAGCCAAGGCTTTTCAAAGGCTTGTGTATTTAACATTAATGTCAGTTATATCTATGTATACAATGTTTCTTCGTTCACTTTTTTACCATGCTTGGGCAACATATTTATTTGAGTTAATCTTCAAGAAAGTTGGGTATATAGATACTCATATTTTATACCTTTGTACAGTAGTTTACCATTGAGTAAATCGGAACCAGGTGCCTTTTTGTGATTGATCTTTTTTTATGGTGCTTTCAACTTCCACATATGTTGTTTTTTTTTTTTTAAATAGGTATATCCACTTGATACGGTGCTTTTAAGAACCTTTTAACTTGCTTTAACTTCGTTTACGGCCTCTTGGGTTATGTCTGTCGAATACGGTTAAACACACTAAGATATTCAACAAATGTAGCTGTTTTCTCTTCATTGTTTTTAGCCCAGTTACCATCGTTTCCTTTGATTGGTGAAAGTCGCTGTCGTGGTATATATTTTTTGTTGCTCTCTACAGCGAATAATCCATAAAACATTTAGGTTTGATTTTTAAATCCAGGACTAATTTTTTAAGATCTTAAGGACGGCTGGAAAAGCAGTCAGAACAAAATAAAGGCGATGTAATTATGGTGTTACAGAAGACTAATGAAAATAAGCTGGGTAGATAGAATAACGAATCAAGAAGTGTTAAAAAGTATAGGCGAAGAGAATCAGCTATTGAAACATATACAGAAAAGAAGAACTTCCCTAATAGGACATACATTATATTAAGAACTAAGAAGAGATGGTCTTTTAAAAACCATTATAGAAGGAAGAATAGAGGGTAAAAACGCCAGAGGTAGACTACGGCTCGTGAAGGACACGAGCAGTAACACATATTTCGAGCTAAAAAGAAAGAATGAGGGTAGAGAATTATGGAAAGCTGCTACAAATCAGCCCATGGCTGAAGACTGAGGAGAAAGAGGAGGCCAGTTTGTCGGTTGTTTTGTAGCAAAATAGACCAAGTTATTTTCTTGCATTGCGTTGAGTACCCAGTTTTCGATCTTTAGTAATTGTTATTATTGTTTCCCAATGGGTATTTTTGAAGTTACCGCCCTCCAGCTATTGTCAAGCGTCTTAAAGAATTGTTCATGATGCTCCTTTCAATATTATGCTTTGGTGGGCAGTATACTACTGATAATTTTAGTATATTGATTTGCTCGGCTATTTCAATTGTAGTGGCTTGTATGTGCCTTTGAATATATTTGCTGTGTTTGTCATGTTTAACATTACTTCTAATTATGACTGATGTACTATTGTTTTTAGAATAACCTGTCTATCGCTTATTTTTCCTAAATATTTTCGGACCTCTGCTGCCTTTAATTATTTCTTGAGCCGTTCTTTCGTTATATTCTTTCGCGTCTTTTCTTACTCTTCTTTTAATTTCTTTATTTATTCCTTTAATTGCTTCTTCTGTCACATTTAGTTTTTCGCTGTTTCTCGTTCGCATTACTTAATTCTCTAAAGTTCTTCGTATTCCTTCAGTACAATGGAGCCAGGAGCAGGACCAGCACGGCGTTTCAAGGTTAACAACCCTCAAGCAGTAACATGACGAATTAAAACAGAAATCGGAAGACCCCAGGTGGATAGGAGGAATCCACAATCCCACACCGTACAAACGGTTTGTCTCACGGATTGGGGTGGGGCGGGGACAAAAGTTCACTAAGTAGCAAGCTAAAGACCAGCCAACTCTATACAAGACTTTAATGTTGCAACACTTAGCATCTAATCGATTTGTTCAGAGGACAGGTTTACACACCTTCAAGAAGAACTCTTCTTCTTCTACTTCAATCTAATTCGATTGGTTGGTGGTTCTCCATCTTATGTTATGGCAATCCAGTTTCCAATCCAAATTCATAAAATTTAGTCGGGGTCTTTCTATTGTCCTTTTTCCTTCTAAGTACAATGCCTTCTAATATATTTACTACAGATTCATCGTGTCTAAATACATGTCTTATCAATTGGTGTCATCTGTTTACCAGAGTTTTATCAGAAAACGTTCTTCTTTTATCCTTTCATACACTTCTAGGTTTGTAATATTTTTAGTGCACGTTTCCAGCACCAGGCCTCTAGATATTTTCGTTCTTTTACCCCCAGTGCCCATGTTTCCACTCCATGTTGTTTTTCTTTTTCTTCTTCTTCTTCTTCTTCTTCTTCTTCTTCTTCTTCTTCTAGGCCTGAGACCTGTTTGTTCCAGTATACTATTACTTTTGAGACCCAGAGGCCTAGTTGTTTGAGATTTTTTGTTGTTGAACATAATTGTCGCATTCTTTTTGTTTTACATCTTCTGTACCTTTCCCACCTTGTGTTAGAAGAACTAGCGAATATAAAATGGGATATTCTGGGACTGAGCGAGGTAAGAAGGAACGGAGAAGAAATACTAGGCCTCAAATCGGGTAATAGGCAACAATAGTAATGGAGTTGGTACGCTTATACAAAAGAAATGGGCCGATCAAATCTATAGTAGGGATATTATCAAGTCATCCATGTTACTTTCCAAATATCAAAAAGGTACAGGCTGAAGATTTAAGTTTATTCCCCCACAGCTTAATTGTGGGTGCTTCTAATACAAGAACCCGGTGAAACGTGAATAGGTAATTTGGCAACAGGTACTCGCAATAACAGAGGTCAAACTATGGTAAATCTTATGGAAGAACATCAGTTAAAAATAATGAATTCCTTCTTTCGTAAAAAAACCACACCGAAAATGGACATGGTAAAGCTCTGACAAGAGAACTAAGAACGATTTCATTACCACCAACTGAAAAAACATAGTGACTGACGTAACAGTGTTAAATAATGTGCAAAGTGGCGATCACCAAATGGTCAGAGCAAGAATAACAATAAGTACCGAATTAGAAACAAGAAACTTAATTAACAATAGAAACAAAGCAATAAACTCCATTGTACTGATTGCTCTGTAGTTACATTTAAAATTAAAAATTCTTCAGTTATCTGTGAGACTTTTAAGCGGATTTTCCTGTTAGATAACAAACTACATAGAAGAGCGTTTTAGGCATGTTTTAGGCCATAAAATATATTGTATGATTGTTAGGGATATAATGTTAATAAATTAAAACTTCCGTATTTTTTTTACATTCGATAATTTTTGGACAATGTTTTGTTAGCCTTCTTGGATTCATTTTATTAGCAGCTTAGTGACTTACACCCAATTTGTAATCTCTCTCAAAACCGTATATCTGTCACTTTATGCGAAATACTTTGTTAAAAATAAAAAGGGTAAGGAGATCAGGGTCTACAAAGAAAGGAAACAAGTTTCGTTAGGTTTACCTTCAACATTACGAAATATTTGTATAAAGAAAGTTTTTCATTTCGGTCGTTCGTGATGTAGAATGAAACTACAATTTGCGGTCAATGGGTGTATAGTGGGAATTACAATACGTAGACACTTTTATGCTTTCACGGATATATATGTTAAAGGAACTTTAAAATATATTAAACAAATCTAACCAATAATTTGTCCGAGTATGAATACAACTGCATAAATTTTAAACGTGGGGCATGAAACCCAAATGATGCTTCTGTTGACTGTCTATTTACCTAATAAAAAGACGCACATGTTTGTCCTTGATGCTTAAAAACCGTTAAAAACGAATCATTATTATCTGCTCCAATATAAATAAGTAGGAATTTGCAGTTTGATGATATTTTCGAATATAAGGTTATTTATTTAAAAAGATAAAGAGTATTTTTAAGGAAATTATTTGTTGATAATCTATTGTTTTTGATTGCAATGTAGTGGAAATTGAGATAAGTAAATTTAATAGTCTGTATTTACTTATTTAAAAAATATTATTAAGAAATATCATGGTCAAAACAAGAACAAACACAGCAAGTCTCAAGGGTATATCGAAGTTAATTTAACTAACAAAACGGCTAGCTAGGCGTATAAATAAATATTTAATGTTTCCCTGAAGTGAATAATAAAAAACAAGAAGTAAATAAACAGTCAAGGATAGCCGATTGACCGTCATAAAATATACACAACTTTGTTTTAAATTTTGGGGTGAATTTGCTGGCTTTTTTTAATGTTCATTTTGAGGCATTTTCATGTTTACAAATGGTCTTATCTCATAACTAACATTACAAAGGTGAATGTAGGTAACACTTTCACAAGTATTACAAAGGTAAAAGGACGACATAAAAATATCCCATGGGCATTTTGAATAAGTTCCAAACTAAACTAATTTTTTCAAAAATCAGAAATCTCAGATTTACATACCATATTCTTATAACTTATAATGTTAAGGCCGAAGTAATTTTCAATAATTAAGGTAGCTCAACAGGTTTTTAACAACTCCTATTGCACAATATTTTACAGCCAACTTATTTTATTTATTCTATTGATTTATATATACGTATTTAAGCAATCAACTAATAAATATATCTTCGAATTAAATTTTCTTAATTTAAACTGGACTTCAAAATTTTGCCAAAATAAACTAAAACCTTGCCTTCTATTTTAACATCACGTTTCCCAGTTTTAAAGGAATGTCCGGATAGAAAGGCATGTAAGTGAAAACAAGCACCCGCGGGCAATTATTTAAAAAAAAAATAATAAAAAAAAACAGCTGGATAATACAATACTAATTGTAATATGAGTTTTTAAATGTTACCTTGAGTTTATCTAATTTAAAATTGGTGATTCAGTTATCACTTTCACACTTTAATATAAAACATGCGTTTTAACACGAATTATTGCAAAGGCATTCGTTCCATAACCTCACACGCATACTCGAATACACCGTACTACTGACTTTATACGGATACTATTCCCGTAATTCGGCTTGACTTCGGGTTCGATTAAAGGACTTTCCCATTCACGAATTCAATGTCGTAATTGAAATATGGGTTGCGTCAAAGCAGGCGCTGAATTTACTACGTTGGAGTATTTGCTTAAAAAATGCGTAATATACATCCATTCATCCATATATTGATAAATATTTATGCAATTATTCGAAAACCAGCAACTTAACGTTACCATTATTTGAAAGTATTTCTATGTTAGGTCCTAGAACAATTTAATACAAACTGAAAAATGTAAAGATGATATCAATTATCAGGGGTGGATGGGGCCACTGTAAACCAGCCCGGGAGTTACAAGGAGCCACCAGCCTTGATCATAATAATTTTGGATAGTATTAAGCGCTTACAACACTCATAAACATTCAGTAAGACTATGTAGTATTTTAATTTGATTTTAAAATTAACATAAATGTTTAATAAAACAACAATACATTGTTACGTATTTATAAATCTGTCCACCGCTTACATAGTTTCAGCAACCTTTTTATTACGAATATCTAGTGATTATCAAATGACAAGCTATGGTTTTGTTTTAAGTAGGATAAAGGTATCGACACTTGCAACATGGAGGGTTAAAGCCTCCTAATTCGCTTTCTATACCCGGTTACTTTCGCACCACGCTTCCAACAACCGCCTACTTTACAGCTGAGTTTCGATTAATAATTATTTTCAGGATTGGATAGGCCACCCGCCGAGCACCCGACTCGAGTTTAACCCCAAGACCGTCCGCGCTGTAAAAAGTAGTCGGCCACTCTGGCGATTTTGCTTTGTGCGTGAAAATCTGCAGTTTTGCCGTGGAGCAATATTTTCTCATAGGTACTCTTCAATTCGTTGGTAGATATGCTTTCAATCTTTCATACCTTTTGTAATTTCATTATTGCCTGATGAAGAAAATACTAAACAAACCGAACAGTAAACTGCATTTTTTTCGAACTGTAGGCCAGTCAATGCCTTACGATTCCGTTTTCAAGTTTTAAAGATTTTTCACTTTGAAAATAAATAAAAATAGCACACGATATCACAGGTAGAAGGATCCATGGTGGAGGTGGAACAAGTAATAACATTTAAATACCTAAGGGGTGGGTATTACCAGCAGTAGAGATCTTTACATAGAAGTACAGAACCACCGAACAACTGTATCTATAAGAGAAAGATGTAAAATACAGGATACAGTGAAATGGGGAAAAAAAGAAGAAGACAAGAATGGAACAGCGTATACAGGATGAAAAAGAGAGATTGGCATATATTTGTAAAAACGACCGACAGAGAAACGACTACCTGGACGCCTACCCAAGAGATGGACACAGGTCTGATTCTTTTCATCCGTAGAATAGAACAAAAACCGAAGGCAAAGCAAACAGGGTTAGCCCTAGCTGTTAGCAGAACAAGAGGAATATTGTCTGATGAAGAAAATACTACACAAACCAAACACTGCATTTCTATCGAATCGTATGCCAGTCAATGCCTTACGATCCCGTTTTAGAGTTTTAAAGATCTTTCACTTTGGAAATATAACATTAATAATTGGTTCGCCCTTTTTCGAGTAACTAATTAGGTTCAGTTTCATTTAGGTCTACAGTTTCACTATTTGTAATGGGATTATTAATACAGCTTTAGTCAGTGTTGTTACAGCTCTTTTGACTATCCAAATAAAGATATAGATTTACACCTGGATACAGATAAAAATACTTCTTAGCATATTCACAAATTCTAAAGAAATAATATTTTATTATCAAGCTCTTGTAAGTCTAAATGTATACTATTCATGCTTCTTTGGATAACTCTTATTTTTCCTACATTAAGAATATGGGAACGAACGGAAAATAACTATTTTTAGAAACATGTAACACAGCACTGACGAAATGAAGAACACTACAAGACTGGCAAGTAGCTATAATAATAGTCCCAATCTACAAGAAGATTGGCATACGTAACTGCTATAACTGTAGAAGAAGTTGTTGAGCGTAGCAGTAAAGATTTATAAAGCGGTTTTAAGAAAACTATAACAAATCATTGAAGAAGTACGAGCGAGCAAATCCAAAGCATTCTTCACGTTTATAGACTTAGAAAATACCTTTGATCGAGTAAGAAGAGAACAAATTTGGAAATTCTTGAAAGAGAGGGACATAGATAACACACTTAGTAAAACAATAAGAACCACATACCTACAAAGAAAGTACAAATTCCACAGTAACTATAGGCAACCACATACTCAGGTATACCTTTATAAAGAGAACTCGAAGTGTTTACTTTGTCATATCTTAGAATTTAATATTATTTATATTATATAGTCGAATCAAAAAATTGCATACAATTTTTTGTTATAACTTGAAACACATTTCTGCAGTTTCTGTAGAGTTTATTAAATCAAAGTACCTACGTTACAGAATTTTGCAGAATACTAAAACCTAACAATGTTTTCCAATGTTTACGTTTGAAACTGAAATTGGGCCAAATATTACAAAATTCGAATTCGTTTCCAAACAATTAAATTTAAATAAAATCCTTTTTCGTCAAACCTACTGCGAAAATATGTCATTGTGTCATTGTTTTGTTGACGGTAAGTAATAGTTTACATTCAAGTACTGGTTACCATGGACAGCGGGTTGTAATATTCTTCATTAAGTTCCTAGGGCAAAAATAGTTATTTATGATACAAGTGTTAAAAGTGATATTTTATTTTGTGAGTGGGGAAAATTGCGAAACGAGCGTAGCGAGTTGAGCAACCCCACGAACAAAATAAAATCACCTTTAACACGAATATCATACACTATTTTTTCTACAAACGCCATTGAAACCATTTTAAACTCTCTTATTCGAGATTTCAAAGATTACCTAAAAAATCTAGTACTCTGTGACATTTACGGAACAATTTAGAATTGAGCTTACATATGTATTGTTTGACATATGCTTGTCAAAAGTGAAAAAGAATAATTTAAGATGAGTTCTAATCTAAGTAAAGAAATTTCGATCGATATAGACGAAGCTGCTAGTAGGGCAACATTAGATTTGTCGATTTGGTAGGTACTATTGAGTTAAATCAAAATCAGTCTTTGAGTAATATTTTAGTTGTCATTGTGACAGCAGACTTTTAACACTAGTGTTAAAAGTAAACCACGTGATCTACTTTTAACACGCTGCAATTTAATATTACATTTTTAATTGCAGTATGCCGTGTTAAAAATTCAGTTTTTAGTAGTGTTTGTAGAAAAAGTAAATTGTCTACAAAACACCTTTATTTACAAACATTTTATCTACATTACATTAATTACAACTTATTTATACTAAATGTAAATGAACAATTAGGATAGTTAGAAATTTGAACAAGAGAATTAAGTTCCTTTTTTGAATCTATTTAGTTTATATTTTCGGTAATATCAACATTTTCAATTTGTATATGTTCTTGATTTTCTTTGGTGCTAGGAACAATTACGCGGCTATCTTTCATTTCGTCTTCATTATTGAACTGCATGACTGAAGTTGAAGATGTGGATGCAGATTCTTCATACCTATTCTGATTATATAAAATTCTACTTTCTGCCACTGTTGTGGATTTCCATCCACCGTGCCTATTTAAATCAAGAACGTCAGTTCCCGTATCAGCCAAAAAAATTGCTGACGTTCTTCTAAACGACTGCCCAGTATAAGTTTCAGGATTTTTCAGTTTTAAAAATTCTGCTATTAGAGCAGGAATTTTTACAAATGTGTTTTTACCTACTGGTTGCTTCACACATTTTCCTGAACAATATTTCAGAAAAAATCGTCGATTTTCGCTATTTCTTGGCCTGAAACTTATATATTTCGTAATTAAATCAACAAAATTTATGCGCTGTTTTTCTCGGTTAACGATCGTAAAAGTACGTTGCACTCCATTTTTAGAATCTGATATTGTTACTATTATTACAGAATTTTTATCTTCAACATTATCAGTTGTCATCTTACATAATTCGTCTTTTCTACAGGCCCCAGAAATTCCAATTATCATAACGACCTAGAACAGATAAATAACTTCCATATACCTTAATAACTGAGTTAAATGAAATAATCTGTAACTGTACCTTCATTAACAAATATGTAATGCCAGGCGCTTCAATAAGGAATTTGTTCATATCGTCTCGACTAAATATACTACTCTTTTTGGGTTTATAGCCATCATTTTTACGCTTTAAAAACGCTTTTAGTTTTGGATATTTGGAAATATCTTCATTATCATTGATAAAAATGGTACTTTTTAACATTGAGTATTCGCTCCATAAACTGCTTGGAGATTTCAATTTTGTAGATCTATTTAAGAAATACGCCAACGGCACTTTTTCTGTAATCACAACTGATTTCTTCTCATGGCACCAATTTTTGAAAATGTTATATGTTTCCATATACCGTTGCGATTTAACCGATAATAAATTGTGGGATGCTGCATTTGCAGCCTCTTCTATTTCTTGAGAAATGTTTTTAGAATCACAAATTGTGCACAAATTCAATTGACACACGCGTTTGAAATTTTTTTGAAATAAATATGTTTTATTTTATTTTGTTGTCAAGGATACCTAATCTAAATCACAGCAACCTTTATTAATTATTGGTATGACAGCTATGCATAAAAAATGAAAAATACTTAATTTTATTTATTTTAAAATGATATATAAGGTTTGACGAAAAATTTCATATGCACCTCGAGTCGTACAGTGCAATTTTTGGTCTCGAATGCTTGCAACACCTCGGCCCTTCGGGCCTTGGCATTGCAAATTGCATTCTCGCCCAAAAAATTGCACTTACGACTCTTGGTACATAAATAACTATTTCACTAAATTCAGCAGTAAATAATTTCGTAGGACGTTTTATTTAAATATTTCCAATAATAATTTGTGCATGCCTAAAATTTACCTTTAAATGAATTTTCATGGCACTTTTTAAGATTGTTTCTTCCGTTATTAGTTTATTTATATCTATCTCATTTGTGCATTAATTTATCACAGTACGTGATTGAAATTGGTTTCCATTTATTGCGAAAAATAGAGAATCAGTTATGCTTTTAAACACAACACAAATATGATCCAGATTAATGTAATGATACTTTTGTTCGAAATCTCTCAATCCAGTAATTTATGCAGCGACGTAGTTAGAATTTTCTTTTTGAAAATAATTATATGTATTAGGTTAAACGATAGCCCTTGCTTTCTTAAGTATTTATTTTAACCGTCCCTAAAAACATTTAATTATCATGTAGCAGTTTTCTTAATTGAACCTAAACGATCGTTTTCATATACGTATGTAGATAACGTACAGTGAATTCTTACGCCACTGTATAAATTAAACCCACAGGCCAAGCAAGTTAATTAAAATACAGGGCTAATTTTACCTCATAAAGTTTATGTTTAATTTTGCTTTGTTTTCTGTGTCTAATCGGTGGAAGTTCGTTAGATATAAGGAAGTTCCTGATGATGTTTCTGCAATATTGTTTTGAAGATGTTCTTGTTTACCGTTATTTTGTTGGTTTCTTGCACTGGTAAGTCGTTTTTTTTTACTACCCGCTACCCGCCCCCCTCCACGACTTGCACAAAAATATTTGCTTTTATTCTTCTTATTTATTATTATTTTAATTTTTTAAAGTAAAAGGTTATTCTATACTGAATAAAATGAAACTTTCAGCCAGTCACAGTGAGAATTCCAAAACTAATTGCTTCGATGAGGTTGTTCATCTCATGCGGAATTGTCAAAATTTAAGGCAACACCATCAAAAATTGCCTTTATTTCAACATAGTCCGCAGGCAGCTTTACAAACGAATTCGTACAAAAAGTGCGGCTGCCCAAAAGAAGCCAAAACTATTCAGATTGAATCCAAATCTTATCACAATCGTTTATCCAACGTTTGTCAAAAGCTAGCGCTTCTTTTAAGCGGACTTATCAGGCCTTCGAATCTTAAGTTAAAAACAAGATCTCAGTTTATGTCTTCACCAACCACATACGAAGCTAGGTATCCGTTAACGGAGGATTTCATAAGCGAGAATGAAAACAAAAATATTCCCCAAAATGAAGAACAGAGCAACGTTGTTGATTTTCCCGTACGGAAAGATACTGATACGTTGTTTGGTGCTGGAAGAGGTGGCGTGGCATTTAATGGTGTTACTAGTATAGGACATAGGATTATAGGAGGACAAGTTGCAGATCCAGGTGAACTTCCATATCAAGTTGCTTTGTACAAACTTGATATATTTGTATGTGGGAGTAGCTTAATTAGTCAGTATTTTGTCATTACAGCAGCACATTGTCTTCAACGGTAAGTTTCTTCGTTTTATTTTTATAAAGTAGATTAAAGCAAGATTAATAATTAATAATTTTGTCTCTGTTCACTCTTCAGTTGCATAACTTGGTATAGATTTAAATTTATCGGGACCTTAAATTATGTGTTGCCTGCAAGCGACCTCAAGGATAGCCACAGCAAATTTTGTTAAAAACAATGTCGGCCTTTAACCGTAGGTTCTAATACAAATTAACTACAAAGATTTAATTTTCACTCTGACTAAGGTTTAAAAAATTAACTTAATGATTACTACCACAATGATTTATGGGCTAGGATAATAATCGAGTGTCAGAGAGAAACTAACAAATCGCGTAGGTGTATGTACAGAATAGAAACATCGTGAATTAAAATTCCAGGATAATTGTGAGATACTAATTGTCATTTTAAAAATAATAGACGACGCTTTGTTTTTCTTTTTGCTTTGTTAAATTATTATGGCAAAGTTAACGGTCGTGTTATTTATTTATTATTTATTGAGGGCGTTGTAGTAGAAAAAGGCCGTAAGGACCGCCCTTGTTTGATACTCGATCGTTATACCAAAGTATTTGATTAGGTAATACATAAATAACATTCCATTTTGTTAGGTAATCTCCCTAAAAAGTTTCTATTGTTTTTAAAATATTGCTCGGAATTTTGGAATGTTAAGTTTTGAAATAATCTTTACAAGCGTATGGAACACTCCTTCAAAAAGTAATTAATTCAAATTAAATTAAAAGCAAGGGGTGGACTGGCTACAACATTTTAGTGGCTATAGCACCTCTCCAGTCCACACCTGATTAAAAGAAAAAAATTAGAAAAATTAATTATGTTTGAAAACTGTTTTTTATATCAGCGGTATTCTTACATTTGTAGTGTTTTGCCAAATGAATTATGGTTCAGAGTAGGAAGCCATTCTTTAATTCAAGGTGGGCAAACTTATCGAGTTGCTGATTTTATAATTCACAACAGATACACGAATGGCGATAACGACATCGCTTTAGTCAGGGTAAGCATTTTAACCATACTGTATCTTGCATATTTAATCACTGAGTATAATTGTTAACGATTATTCAGAAGATTAAAATAATTAATTTTTTACACAGTTTGATCCAGCAAACAGATTAATTAAGTATTTTGCAAAAATCATTCATAATCAATTACAAAAACCAGAATTAATTATAAGTACCGTCATCTTCCATATTTTGCGGGCTTTATAACATTACCTACATCAAACTTTTTTGTATCAGAGTCTGTTTTAATATCTTAATTAACTGACCAAAGAAGTTTGGTAGATTAATAAGTCTGGGGAAAATCCGGATTCAAACCTGAATAAGTAAATTAATGAATTTATTAATTGAATATTTCTTACTTAAAAGAACATTGTAATACCGTGAATTCCATAAACAAGGACGAATAATTTCCTTTGATGAGTTAATAACATCAAGTCATAAAAATTAAAAAACTTTTACCTTATTTATTCAAGCTTAGAGCTATTCCGTGCAATTTTCTTGTATTTTATTATCCAGTTCAATTATTGGCTTATTTGTAGATATATGTTTTTATTTCTCCTCCTCAATTTACAAAATTTTAAGCTTGTTTTAAAGCATCTGGTCACCATTGTATTATTCAAACCATGTTTAAATTTGAACTGAATTTGGTGGAGAGTTTTGGTAATCATTGAGGAAGTTTAAAGAATTATAAAGTTAAAAAAATCAAACAAATCGATGTACTTACTTCCTGTTGCAGTCAGCGAGTCCTGTAGAATTTGGTCGTGGAGTAAAAGCAATCTCTTTACCCTTAAAAAACGATCCATTTATCTTACCTGGAACTCATGCCCTAACAAGTGGTTGGGGAGCCACTGAGAATACTCACGGTTTACCTGCCTATCGATTACATAAATTGCATCTGAAAATCGTAAGCAGGAAACGTTGCAGGAATCGAATTATGGCCAGTGTTAGAACCATTTCATCAAGGCAGATCTGCACCAGTGCACCTATTCATGCCGGTACTTGTTTTGTAAGTGTTAATTTTTTTCGGTATTTTTCTGCTTACTGAGTAGTTACCTTGAATTGGAGTTATTTGCATTTTTACCCAATTTGGGTGATAAACTCTTTTAAATTTTTAAGCAAGAATTTAGTTAATTTTATTTATAGTTTCTCTAAAGGCCTTGGCTAAAGTCAGAGCTGTATGGATCCTAGTCTGCAAATGCCCTTAAATGTTTACTGATTTTTGCTGCTTAAATAGTAATTGAATTATTGGACCATCTGCCTGACTTGTTCGTCAGTTTTGCTTGACATGCTTTTTTGCTATGTCTCTTTAAAGCATCACTATATGTATAGTAGTTATATTAATGACTTCCATTAATTTTAAAACGATTCGCTTTACGTTGAAGGGAAATCCTTTGTGCAGCAGTTTTACTTTACCTAAGGTATTTTTCAGGGTGATTCAGGTGGTCCTTTGGTAGTCAACAAAAAACTTGTAGGAATCGTATCTTGGGGTTCTCCATGTGCCATCGGAGATCCTGATGTTTACACCAACGTACAGTTTTTCTTGCCTTGGATTTATCAGCAAATGAAAGGACTTAGTCAACGGGATTTATCACAATCAGTACCTGAACAAGTTCCGGCTGAAGCTTATGAATATGATGAGGAATCAATTTACTTTTAAACGATTTATATTTATGAATGTAGGTATTTCCATTCAGAAGTTAAAGAGTTAACATTAACTCTAAATCTAAAGATTTGTTTAATTCTGTTAAAGGTTCTTCAACCAGTATTTTTGGAGGCTGAGTACCTAATGCAGAAGTCTGATAAAATAATAGGATGTTAAGTTACTATTATTAACATATTTTTAATTCGTTTTCATTATTGTCATTTAAGTATCATTTTAAATTTAGTTTAATAAATTCAAAGCTTAGAGGGTAGAAATATTTATGTAAACTTAAAGTTAATAAATTTGTGGTTTTAGCTTAATAATATATTTTTAATTCAGTTGGTCATCGAATTAATTCACAATAAAAGAATTATCGCCATTTAAATATGTTTAATTAGCTCAGCACACGTGCTATTTTCAACGATATGACGATCTATTTCCCTTTTAGTGTGCTTATCGCAGAAAGCAGATAACAAGGTGTTGAGTACTGTGCTTGGCAAAGGTCAATTGTAGAACATTTTAGATTTTTGTTTTAGTATCTGAGTCGCCGTGTTAGTGAAACTTCTTCTTCTTCTTCTCAGTCCATATTGGTCCACTCCTGGACGTAGGCCTCTCCCATAAAAAACATTCGATATCGACATGATTTTCAATTGGAAGGTATTGGCATAACACCACGCTTGCCAGGCGGGTTGGCGAGTGTGTGTAAGGTTTGGGAAGGATAAAATAGGTTATAGGTAGGATTTAGGTTAGGACCCGACTCTTCCCCGATATCAGGAGGTGGAAACTATGTTCGTGAAAATATACTTTTAAAAAGTGTGTAGTGTTTTTTTGCAATTATGGTGATTTTGGGGCTTCAGCAGTGCACTGGGAGAAAGGTAAAGACTATGTGTAGAACATTTGATCTTTGTATGTATTTCTCTCCCCCAGTCAAATTCTCATTGCTGAGAGGTCGTGATTTCATGTGCTTTTAATTGGGCTTTTCTCAGTGGGGGTAAATACTCAAGTGGAAAACAATGAACTTACGAACAAGTCTTAAACCGGAGCAGCCAGAGACGTCCGATATGATTGAATAATTGCTACGTACTGAAGTGGGGAGCGCAAGAGAACTCGAAAGGACGCTGAAACAAATCAGCTGACGTGGCCTAACGTACAGGGGATTCCCCCGCACCGTATCACGAGGAGTAACGAAAACAAGATGAGATCATGCCTCAGTGAAATACACGTGAAATAGGTCACCTTGGGATTTTGAACAAAGCAACATTTTTTACGACGAAACATACTGAAATGACTTTAAAAATTTGTAGAACTGCAAAGAAAACGCGCTGACGGGCTTAACCTTTCGTGCCCTTCAGACTAAAACGGAATTTAAATTGCAGCAAGAATAACATAATTAACACGGAATCAAAATTAAAAGAACAGGACCGTACTAAAGAATTTAAATAAAATTAAAACTAACGTAAACTTCCCAAAACAACACGGAATTGCAAAACCACGTGACACTTTTTTCCCAGTCTTTACATGGGTATTTCTTCGGTTGTTTTATTACATTGTTTTCCTCATGTTTCAGTAATTCTGTGGCCATTTCGTCTTTTTCTAGGGATTTTGTATTTATTTTTATTTCATGTTGTTCTTCGGCAGTTAGTCTTTTTTGGAGAAGCTCTTTGTATCTTACTTCTTTGAGTATTTATGTGTTCGTTTGTGTTTGAAGAAGGTGTTTCCTATCAGGAGTTGGTTGTTTATGCAGAACTCAATTATTCGCTTACCATTGTTGTTCAGGATTTGTTCCTTTGCTTGATTGCCCATCGTATCAAAGGCTGGTTTATTTCCTATTTCCTATCCATGTGTTCCAATCCCCCGTGACCATTATATGTTTGCTTTAACTTCTTGCATCATCTCCTTCTTTTTTTAATTCATTGTAAGTAGAAGGTTTCTTTTTATTCCATTAGTACGTTTCTAGTTGGGGCATATATTTGTATTATCTTTACTGTTTCCTCCAAGTGAAGGTCTATTGTTATCACTTTCCAGTTCGTTACTGTCTTTGATGTTATTATTCCTACTCCCTTCTTTGCTCTTCCCATTGTTACTCCTGAACATCTTAGAACGCACTCGTTTTGATTTCGCCTAAACCCAGGATCTGTAAGTTATATTTTCTTATTTCTTCTGTTATTTTGACTTCCTTTACAGAGTCCTAACATTCCACGTCCTTTTCTCGGCGTCGCGTCGGTCCTGAATTGATCCGTCCTATTCTGAGGCCATCTGTGTTTCTTTGAATCATTTCTTCCACCCAAGAGCGACCTAGGAGGCCTTAACCCCCGAGGTTGCCGACCGACCTTTAAGGTTCGTAGAAATAAAGTAAAATTTCTATTTAGTCAATGTTAACTGTATAGTTTACGAGTAGTATTTAACCATTTTGTCAAAACGATATTGTTTGGTCTTTTTGACTCCAAACAAGAAATGCACGTTGTTAAGAAGTGTTCATCTGTTTATCTGTAAACATCAATGTGGGAATAATAATTGTAAAATCCCAGGAAAGATAAAATTAAAATTTGAAGCAAATAAATCCTTTTGGGACTTGCAGTATGATAATCATAACCCACATGTTCGATAAAAATGCCTGTTTAAGCTTGCAAACATGTAATAACTGTTAAAATTTACATTTTATTGCTCCTCTGCGAGTGATTAGATTTTAATAAATGTTTTCTTTGAACTGATTCATTATCACATACGAATTTGGTTCTTGATATTGCAGTTGATTAAAAAACAATTACAGAAGATAATTGCCTACTAAGACAATGGCATTTCGTGTTAGTTTCTGATCCGGTAGAACTAGAAGAAGTAGGAGTTAAACTTTAATAAAACTTTTACGAATCCTAGCGTGTGTGATGTTTTTGTCAGAATAACAATAAAATCAATTTTTGCAAATCGGAATTTTTATGGGTGTTATATAATCGATTAGCCCACTTAGATTACGGTATATTTAGTGTTCTGTTTATTTAAAAAACAGTTTAAATCTTCTTGGAGGCTATTTAGTGCATTAAACTCTGATTATGATTTAAAAATTTCAAATAGTTTTGTTCTTTTTTTTCTCAAAATTGAGCAGCAGTTTAGATTCAGGAAGTAACGAAAATAAGACATATGTAATTCTTCCTACCTTAAAGTTAAAAGGTAAATTTTACATAAAATACCCAAATGTAAAATAGCTACTTAAGAATTGGCCGCAAAACAAAAACAATAAACAATAAAATTTTTATTACTTCTCCTGTTTTCATTTGGTATTGTGGAGGTTTCAAGTTTTACAAAACATTAAAAATACTTTAGATTCACTCTATATTAAGAGCACGAATTTACCTTCACATTTATATTTTTTAAAATATAACTGTGCGTATGTCGTAAACAAAACAATACATAATATCCAAATAATTTAAAGTAGTTATGATTTTTATTTATAAACAAAGGTAAATTGAACTATGTATACTGCTGATCTAATGTCGCATTAAAGTCTCCAGGTTAAGCTTTAAAAAAATGTTTACGATTTTACTTCGAATACTTAAAATTAGTACCTACTTGTTGTTGCTCATAAATGTGTTAGAATTAAACTTTATACTTCGAAAAGCAGTTAAATCTAAAAACGTAAAGGAATAAAAATCGACAAATGCAAAAAATAAAAACAGGACGTTTCTCAATTTGTTTCGTTATAAATTATAACCTGAATTCGTTGTGTGAAGTTTAGTTGCGACCTTAAAATTTTCTAGATTATATCTGACAAACTACCAACATTAGTGTCATAAAATTTTTGGCTTAAGTATTTCTGTGAACTGCGCTTTAAATAGTTTTATCTGGTGCTTTTGGATCTTAGAAAATTCCCGTTGCTGTTTTATTGTGATGTTAATTTAAGACTGTCTGTGATAAAAGTATTTAATGATACTGGATTTGTATATCCTGCTATGGTTTAACGATGTTTTTGCTTAAGAGGCATTTTCCTAATTGTATAATTGTTTCGAATAATTGAATATTTAGATTCAGTATGAGTGTGTTCTGTAATTGATTTATCAAAGCTAGAATTCTTACTTGTCACTTTAAACTAAAATGTTTTGGATTAAGACCAATTAATTTTAGGCAAGGGCGAATGGGATTGTCGGGAAGCCCTGTAAAGGGCCGAATTGTAGTTTTTTTTTACCTACTTTTAAAAACTACTTATTAATTATCATACGTATGTAATAGATTTGAAAAATATAATTGATATACAAAGTAATCCGATGACAACATTGGTGGGGGAAAAAACTAATTTTATTATTTTGACTAATAAGCTCATCTTTCAGCTACACTGCATTGTACGCTTTTTAAAAATTACTGTAAGCTGCATGCACTAAAGGGTGGCCACTGTTTTTGGCTTTCAGTGTAGTTTAAGTTTTAGGATTTAATAAGATTCAATTTTTTTGATAAATTATTTTGAAACGCCTTATATTTTTAGAATGAAGTTATTAGGATGAAAGCCAGAGAAAGAAGTAGATGGGTCTGTTCATGAAAAGATCAAAGCTCTTTAACTTGTTCGACATTTTAAAATTCGTCCCCTAGTACGAAGGACCTGACTTCTTAAGAACATGATTGTTCTTCAACGGCCCCACCAACCATGGTGAGCTCTATCAAAGCAATTCCTTATATAAGACGTCAACTCCCCACGCACACGTGTCGAACAGTGGCATACGTGCTATTTCGCGCCGAGTTCATCATTTTATAAAATGCTATCTCATCGTTTTTCACGCTCATTCGCGTAATGACCCTGACTGATACGAATATCTTCATTGTCTATTTTTCCTTGTCCTTCCCATCTGGTCTCTTGTATTACTGCTACATTTGTCTTATCTTACAAGTTCTCTTGCTACTTTTATCATTCTTCCAGGCATTAATATCGTTCTTATCTTCCACGCTCCTAACTTTATTATATCATTTTTTCTCTTTTTCTACTCTTAGTAGCTTCTATCAATCCTTCTCGTGTTCCATTCTTTCACTGAGTTTGTTTTATTTTGATTTTTTAATATTGTAATAAAGCGTAATATTGTGCAATTTAATGGTGTAAAGACCGGTCGTTATCATGATAATGCAATTGAAGGTCAATGTATTTTAGGCTAGACATTCCTGGAATAATGACCAGAAAAAGTACACATTCAGATTTTCACGATGTAACGTAAATCAGGCGCTAATTCATGCTTACTCATCATCTAAACTGCACTGGTCAGCATACCTGAATCATATTATTGTCGGATCACGTGAGATCTGACTTTATATAGAAGATTCTGGTTTGGAGGGGGTCATTATGGTTGGTGCCTCCGTTGAAGTCGAAGCTCCAGTCTTAGTAACGAGTCAGGTCCTTACGTGAAGCGATGTTCCCTAAAGTAAGATATTCTTTTCATTTATTTAATGGTAGTGTCATTAAGCTGGACTTGTTGATTGTTTTGCTTAATTAATTGTTTCACTTGATTGTTGTTAACTATTGTTCATTTTGATAATTATTGTCCTCTTAAAACTTGTTTGAAAATCCATGCTGATGCTGTACACAATCTTTGTAAAGTTGACTACTCAGTTTGTTACTATAATTTCATATCCCCCACGTGGCCTAGCTGGACGATAAAACCCACTACGTTACAATATAGTTTCAAATGCAGAGTATTTGTTCTTTTAGTAATAATAATCATAGTTCCATACTTGTAGTAGTAACAACATAAAATAGCATGAATGAAATTCTGAAGCTGATTCTAAATACCTATAACACTATTTTGTACAATAGAATTTAAAACCAGCCTTAAGTGAAGAAGTAAAGCGAAAGAATTTCAGAAATTTTAGTTATGTTTGTGCTCTTCGTAATATTTTTAAATTCGGGATTCGTCGACTTAATTAGCATTTAAATTACTTAAAAAGCACTCAAATAGCTTTAAAAAACTTATTTGAATGCCCCGTTGCTTTATATTTTTTAAAGATAACACAGATTTATTTAGTTTATGATATTAACTTCGCTTTGTTTATAAATTCGAAGACTTCTGCGGTCAGTGTCGGTGTTAAATACTGTCTGAAAATATTTTGGTGTCTTACCGGAAATTTTACGAATCCTAACACATTTTGTACTATTTATTTATAAGCTTTTGTGTAGCACTGAATTTGTTATTTTTATCATAACATATGCTGTTCTTTACTGTAATAATTTAGTCTCAAGATGCAAAAAAGATGCAAAAAAGAACAAAAGTATTAGTTTGCTTTCCATGTTTCATTTAGTAATAAGTTAACATTTAGGTTTTTTTTGGTTCTGAAAAGATTTCAGACCAGTTTTGATCAGGTTCGTCTTCTCACTTAGCATTGAAGTCTCCAGAAGTTTCTTACTAAATTATTTCGAATTTTTAAATTATTTCAAATAATTGTTAACTTTTCATTCTTAATTTAAGCTGATACAACATCTTTTATATAATTTCTGTTGATTTTTTACGAACAGAACTCGTTAACATCTTTGTGGCAACGTTATTGATTCACGAACTTCAAAAAATTCATTAAAATATAACCGGCCTATTATAAGTATTTTGTTTATATCCCGCTCAGCATGAAATTAATGAGGTTTAAATTAGTCGAACATGGTGGGCACATCTAATTCGTTTGATAAAATTAGGGATCCTCTCCCTCCACGGTTTAACACAACGGGAAGCGGATTTTAAATTTCGTTCCAAAACAGTCTCGTGCAAGCCGAGCAGGCGGTATCTCGCGGTGTTTTGCTCGTGGAGTCAGTCAGGTTCGGAAATACCTGCGGTGCATGTGTATTTATATAAACAAATATGAACAAGTTTTATATCCAACTATTATGAAATCTTCGGATTCTTGACCTCTCGTGTTTTCTGTTTTTGTGTGGGCACATGGAGGGATTTGATAATAGTAATTCGTATAGTGATTCTTGTGGGCGATAAAAAATTACTTTGGTGTCTTTTATTGATCATCGAGGTTGTTCTGTAATTTTTGTGAATTAATAGTTTCGCATATAATCCGGTAAGATATTAAACTATTATTCTTAATTTTATTATTGTGTTTTTATGGGTGTTTAATTTAAATTCAAGTTCAAATTCCGGATTTAAATTTAAATACAATTGCTTGGTTGTTTTCTATTTATTAATACAATTTTTTTTAGATATATTGCATGCTTGGTACTGCAAATTTTACTGTAGAAATGCGTAGGTAATTTTTAATGTCTAGAATTTTTGAATTAATATAAAGTGGGTTTATAGAAAAACCAGAACATTTTTAGTGTTTGGTATTCACGTAATTGCATAAACACGGTTTCTTGCCAGTGTGGGCGATTAAATGTGTAACAGTAGTGTTAAATGATTGGATATATAATTCAAATTAGTATAATTGAATTCGTTTCGCACCTACGCGTTTAATTGAACGAAATTAAGTGTTAATAAACGGTCAACACTTCGAAAGCTCGTAAATGAGTGTTTCACGCAGATCTTTTAATTAGTTAATCATTAAGCAAATTTTCCTTTGCTCCTCGTCAGTTAACATCCGCTTATTAATATTAATGTTAACGAAATTAAATCTTCTAATCCAAAGAGTGCAAGTTTGAGATTTTAGGTTGAGGTTAAAATTTTTGATGCGGAGGCTAGGAATTTTTGGTTCTAAGGTCGAGATTTTCCTTGACTGAAATTTGAATTTATTTTAAATTCAGGTCAGGATTATTTTAATATGTTATTTAATGTATTGGGAAGTTTTAGTAAGGTTTATGTAAGAACACGCGAATTTAACATTAGGATGAGACAGATCACAACGTGTCATTAACCAAAGAGTTAATCACGATTTTCCATGATTAAACTGGTAGAGCAATGGGTAAATTACGGTTCAACATTTCAACATTATTCTTTTTCCCACAACCTTCAGGAAGGTACACGCAAACTAGTACTATTAAAGCACATCATCCATCACTGTGTCCGCTTTCTAGGATTGTTAACTACCAGATCACAGGAAAAAGTACAATAAGTGTGCTTCCGTTTAGACAACGGTTTTACTATTTTGAATAAATGCGAGTTGCCGATATTCTGCATGAGAACGTTCGTGTTAAAAATAATTGACAATTTTTACTGACTTTATTTTCACCATTTACTGCTCAAAAACGGGCTTTTGTTGAAGGGATTTTCAGCACCGTTAGAAAAATTTACAGAAGCAAACTGGAAAAAAAATGCTTTTTATTCGAACCTCGAACAAGGACAGCTTGACGCATATGTTAGGGTTTTAAATCATTAAATGCAAAAACTCAAGGAGTTGCGTGTCTAAAAAATAATGATTACGAGAATTCATAGCGTGCTGCTCAAATTTATAAACAAAACACGTTAAATAACAATTCTGTTACAACAAATTTGGCCACAATCATATTTAAGTAGAAAGCCAGTGAAAGCAAATCCTTGTCCGAAAGGTTTCAGTTTGATATTCAAATGTAATAATGTAAACAAATAAATTGTGGCTGAACATTTGTACAGCTCTGACTGTTCTAAAATAGTGTGTGTTTGGTTGCATTGGGTTCCACTATTTAAATTTTATTGATTTATATTAAATCGTCCTCCAATTTTTCCTTGAATTTGTCGTCTTCAAAGCCCTTTTTCGAAATTAAGGTTTTATCCTAATTTAGGCTTAAAAAAGTGGAGTTTTTGTAATTAAACGTTCGTAACTCACACCATAATTATTAAGGTTGCTATATTTGCCCCATACATAGACATTTTCTTATTAGCAAGGCATTTGTTAACCTATTTCAGTTTACAGCGACGAATTTCTTGATACTTTGGGCAAAATTAATATTAAAATAGATTTCTTGGCTGGTCCGGCTTAGTTTTACATGATACGTGATATTCCATCTGTTTATTGTCAGAAGTTCAAGTCTTCGTATTTACAATTAATTTCAAGCTTGACTTGAGCCAATTTTAGAATTAATATTAAAAGCCCGAAGAAGTGCCAAGGTTATGAAATTGAAATCTACCACTGTCTTTACCACTGTTGGTTAATGCACCGATTTACTGAACTTCGTGTGGTGCAATCTGCACGTAAACCAAAGGTTAAGTGCGTTTGTGCTTTGAGTTCGTTGTCTGATGCAGCATTGAAATTTTTACATATATTTGAGGTTATTACAGTAGTTTAAGTCGTTCTTTCTGTTTTGTGGAGCCGAAATTATTTCAGTTTAAATATTTCTTAATCACGAGAGTTCTTTGATTAACATCAACGAGAAAGCATACTTAAAGTTTCGGTTTTAAATCCGACGTTTATTTCCGAATTAGATTAAGAGCGTGATGAGTCCGAGCGAATTATAATTCCTTAATGTGCCTTTTTAAAATGTTTACTGATTTTTCGAAATAATAATTTCGACTATAATACTGTTCAAAACCTCCCAGATCAACTAATAGCTAACACTCAATCAGAAAAAATCCGATGTTTACAAAACCTACTCAAACAAAAATTGAGAAAGTAAATTAATGAATTTTAAGTGTTGGATACAAATCTATTTGCCTGTTGATACCTTAATTATTTTTAGCGTTCCTAGAACGTTTCAGAAGTTAAATGCGTTTATACGGTGGGTTCGTCGTCTTACGCAGCATTAAAGTCTCTCCACAATATTATTACAAATTACTGCATTATCTTGATATTATCTTGAATGTCCGTTCACTTTAACTTATGTAACAAAGTGTAATTTGAATATTTATTTATATTTTGCCTTTTTAAGGACGGAATTGTCGATAATTTCAGTAATTACTAAGTATTTCTTAGTGACTTACTTTTAAGGTTTAAACAGAAACCTATGGAATGATTAATTTTTGCTTTCAAATCCGGTTTGGATATAAATGAAACTTTAAATCAAGGAGTTGGACTACAGCCTGAAAGACATAGTTATTTGATGTATTTAAATAATAAGCTTGTGGTTTTTGCGATTGTTGAGACATACTTCTAATTGTTTTGAGCTTACATAGAACAATATACAGGAAGTTCGGAGACTTAAACGAGTTCGTGGTTGAGGTTTATGGCTTTAAGTAGCATTGAAGTCTCCCGTATTTTTTAACTTGCCAATATTTCAGTGTTGTTTTAAATGCTCTAGTTTTGCTTATTGGGCATTTTTGTCTTAAGAATGTTACAGTTTACAGTATATAAGCCAAAGTGATTTACACAGCTAATCGTATTGCGGAAGCGCTCGAAATGAGCAGAGGAAGCTTGTTTAGAAAAAGGAGAGTATAGAAGTACCAGGTGTGTTGTAATAAATCCTCTTTCAATAAAACTAATGACACTCGACAGCTGATTGTATGGAGTTCATTTAAAGGTGTATTACGCACACTCGATTTATTTGTGTAGGATACCTGCAAGCAACAGGCTCAGAGTTCTTCAATTGAGTTTGTGGTTTCCATCATTCGCATTTTTGCTGAACTTGTGGTTTCTTGAATTTTTTTCCAAATCAGGGTCGATGAGTGTAACAACTAAATCTTGAAATTTACTAAGACTTTTGAATGCTTTTACGATTTGACTTATGGTATTAAAATCAATAAATTGGATCCTCTTTTATGATTTACAGCAGCAAGGCAATCTCAAACTTATAATTAAATTCGTGAAATGTGATGACTGATGAGATTCTAATTTAAAAGATAAACCACAACAACTGAAGTGTTTCGTAATAAACCGACCGTAGAGGTATTAACTATAAAATTAAATAATGCAATTTATCCTGATGATTTCTAAGTCAGCATGAAAATAAACGTAAATCTGCCATAACAGCGCTCGAAGGTAACTGCAATACGTTTATCATTCACCAGATAATTTTCTAAGAGTTGCCCGAGGTTGGTTGCACTGGTGAAGAATCGTATTGGATTAGAGCCATTTATTACACGTGCTGTGTGCTCCATATGGTCGTGGAATAAATTCGCATAGTAAAATCACGTAGTTGTCGATAGTGGTAAGAAAAAAGTGCACGAGCAATAAAAGAAAACTTCCTGTTAAAGTGACTTGCTAGATATCAAGAACAACGTAACACGTTATCACCATTGTTTTGCAAGTTCCCTTGCAGGAAACGTTCAAGGTGATTAATACGTACAAATAACCGCGAATGTTTGGGTGTAGCTGTGAAAAATAAGTGGGCGTTGTTGATACAATGATGATTGTAATTGCTCTCGCTTATTTCAATTAAGTTTTCATATAAGATCGATGACTACCAAGGAACTTACGCTTCATTAAGTAGGAGAGGCCCGTCCCATATTAACTTAATTCCGTAACTAAATTACGGCGATTCTTGCAGGAGGTCTATCGAGATCCTCCTGAGCACAATGTGCAATCAAGGATGATATGATCTCGCGGCCATCCTTAATCCCCACGGGCGGCATGAACTCTGAACTACCAGTTCACACGACCATCAACAAACCACGGTTATCGACCCTTTCAAGGACCTAAACAAAGACGATATTTGCTCTCTTTGCAATCTAACAGTAACGCGGAGGCGCGCGATATTTGGATGTCACTTATTTTCTTTGTAATTAGTTTAATTGTCTGCGTGACTCACAGGAAGCATGAACAACCAAGCATTTTTTACCTGTGTCTTTTTTTTTCGGTACTGATTTCGCTTTACAGCTTTTGGAAATGAATCATTTTGGTTCAAGATCAAAACTAAATACAGCGTGAAGGTATTGTATGGTAATTATAGCCGGAAATTCGAGGAAAAAATTGCACGGTTAGGCTAATGAAGTTTTAAATGATTAATTCTGAAAACCTTAGGTTTACTGAGAAATAACAATTTTTAGTGCGCCTTGTCTAGTACAAGCCACTAGTATTTAATAAAAGTAAAACTCTTTAGTTTCATATTAAATCAAAAAGGGGATTAAACAAAAATAGTAAATTTTCCGCTTTTAAGACGAAAAATTCTTCCCTTCCTTTGCAAAATTTTTTGTGTACGATAATTAAACAGCAGAACATCGCAGGTGTCTCTCTAGATATTGAATTGCCTTAAAAAATATAGTAAAATAAAATAAATACAATATAATTGAATATTGCTGTAGTTTTTCTTTGGCAATCTTGGGGATTAAACCTTTAACAATACACATTACAAAGTCACTGGTCATGTTTATTGATTTTATGTGACAAATTGTTCGTTACAAGGCCAAGTCCTTTTCTGCATAATATTTATATATTTCTGGTGTTTATTCGTTAAGGTGGTCTGTAATGTTCAGTTAATCCGAGAGAATCCAATCTGGAGATCAGAGTTTTGAGAAATTAGGCGGTTTGAAAATGTTATTCTCAAAATGTGCAGCATGACATATGGCGTCATCCTGTTGAAAATAAAGATTTTATCCTTTTATTTTAAAAAGTTGAGTAACATTTTGCAACATCGTTCGACGTTGTCTGAAACTAAGATATCATCGTAATTTTCAAAAAAAAAAAAAAAATGAAACCAATTACAATAAATTGTTTGATATGTGGAAAATGAATTATCGTTCTGAACAGAATATTTTTCCACGTGAATGTTATCAGTGTTTCTGGTTTCTGGTACATATAAATTTAGTATCAGTAATCTTACCAGAAAAATACCAGAGATTCAAATATGGAGATTAGAGAAATCAGGCGGTTTGAAAATATTATTCTCAAAATGTGTTGATATTGATAAATGATTAATTTGACGAAGCTATTAAAGCATGACTGGCACACTTGAAGTTAAAACGTAAACAGAGTTTTGGTTGGTGTACTAAACTTTTGCCTAGCATTCTCTTATTTATTATTTATTTAAATAAAATACGTATCAAACTTTATCTTAAAGAAATACACGCCATGTAAATTATATACTTTAAGAACCGGATGTGAAATATAGCAACAATTTCACCGTAAATTATAACTGTAAACTTTACTTAAAAATTGCAATGAAAACGTGTTAGATATAAATCCAAGTTTAATGACGTAAAAAAAACCAGCCGTTAATTACATACACGAAAAATGAACTCGAATTTGTCTCCTACAAATATTATGACATTGTCCTAAATGAGTAACACAAATTTGTCATTTACTAAAGTCGTTTTACAAAACTAATGTTTCTGTCAGTATGCGTGAGGATTTCTAAATATGCAAAATCAAGTTTCAAGTGAAAGCAAAACGTGTAGTTTTGTTATTAATTTGTTACTCTGTAAATTAATTCCAGTAAAGATAATTAACACCATATGGTTTTCGTTTTGTAACCTGAAAAACCTGTAAAAATTGGATTACTTAAACTATCATTTAATTTGTTTATTGAAGCCTTTAAAACCTTCACGTTTTATTTATTCTGTTAATTTGTAATTCAAAAACCCGATGATATGATGAGAACTGAAACCTGAAATTATTAATTCATGCGTTTTCCACACATCAAGTTCAGTCATACTAACTCGACTTAATTCCTTCATATTCTGCTCGGTTTAGCCTTGATTTAGTTTTATAATTACTCCTAATTGCATTCAAAACAAACACATGTGGAATTAAGTCTTATTCTATGTAAATTCCCAGACTTATTTTTTTATAAGGTAAAAGAACCTTAAAGATTACACGATAATTCCCGTCGAGTTTCTTGCGGAGTAAGAAACAAAAATTTAAAGTACTTATAGAATATGTATCGTCTTACGTTTGTAAATTTATACCGGTGAGATTACGTGTTGTATTTATGCAAAAAAGATGATTCATTTCGCGCTATCCCCTAGTGAAAAGTGTTATTAAACTGACTGTGGACGTTAGTTGATTTACAAAGTTACATGTTACATTCTTTTTAGTTTTGTATCTACGTCGGTTATACGAATGAAATTTTATTTTCGAGTTCGAACAGGAAAAACTAAGGCGACGTTTAAGCGATTAAAATACTAATCGAAGGATGAAAGTGATAATTTTCAGGTTTCAGCTCGACGGGGAAGCTTTTATGGGCGGCTTTAATTATGAGATCTTTGTAAATTAAGTTAAAAGTAAGTGGTACATTAAAATTCACAAATCGTCAAATTGGCAACATTTAGTTGTAACCGCACACATACTGATGGGTGTGGTGGGAAAAATTTGTAATCCTTTAAATGGGCCCTGTTTTTTTTTCGACAATTTCAGAGTGCAAAATACTGGATGTTGTCTAATTCTAAGATTTTTAAATAAAAGATTGGCGTTTTTGATAAATAATAATAGAATAAACTTAGAAAGCGAAATAATAAAACTGTTTGCTTCGAGTTTTCTGTGATTTAAAATTGTTATTTGGTGTTTGTTTAAAAGGGGGGATTAACAAAGTTCAAGACGTCAAGTCGTTTAAAGATATGGCTTTGATCCCCTCGTCAACATCCTTAAAAGGCTATGACACAAAAGAAGAAGAAAAATATTCTTCTTTGAATAACAAATAACAAACAACAATAAAGTTTAATTGTAGATGCATATATTTGAACAATTAATCTTTAAAACCACAAACCTTAAGGTGCATTTAATTAAGATTTTCTTAAAACTAGAGCCGAATACTGCAAACTGATGAAAATGAATTAAAACCTGTACAGATCTTACCGAAATTTTAGTATTATTCTATTTCAAAGAGATGTGGTGTTTAGAAACCACATGTTAAGCTAACTTTAATTACTCTTAAAACTTTGATAGCTTCTTCTCACTTTCCTGGACATGACAGATTAAAAACAATAAAATAGATCAGATTCGTTTTTTCTTTTTCCTCCTGCAAAGAAAAAATAATTGTCACCGCAAAGAAATCCCGAAAAAAAAGAAGAAACTACTTTAATTCATTTAAGTAAAAATTGTCAATCCTGAATGTTAGGTTGGGGTTAGAACTATCAACTGTCGCATTTATGGCCATTGCACAGGCTATTGACCGAATTTGGATTGACAGTTATTCACAAAATGATAGACATAAATATTGCTGCATATTTAGTGCAGATAATTAAATCATTTTTATCTGAAAGGACCCTCCAAGTGCGAGTAAACTCTTTCACTTCCTCGATCCGTGAAATAAAGGCTGGGGTTCCTCAAGGATCAATCCTGGGTCCCACACTGTTTAGTTTATGTATGAGCGATATTCCAACACTACCTGGCTCCAGCCTGCTATGTCCAACCTACAAAAAGGTATAAATTAACTTAATCTGTGGTTTAATAAATGGTGCATCGCCATAAATACGACTAAATGTGAAGTCAAATTGTTCACGCTCCGCCGAGCTACAGGTCCTCCAAATTTGACTATCAACAACACTCCTATTCAGTGGAACCCAAAAGACAGTGCAGTACGTTATTTGGGTTTATATGTATGTTATACCCAATAATTAACAAACATAAACCTCTTAAAATTAAATGTGGTACTATAATACGTCCATAATAAGATCTACATAAATTCACCTATGGTTGCAGTGTGTGGAACGCAACTTCAAAGACCAATAAGAACAATAAACTCCTATTATCACCACACTTAACACTCGCATAATAAATAGTGTGTATTTAAAACTTACATACAAGATGAAAACCTAAGCTTAAATATTCGACTAAAACAACCAGATGATATTGATGGTGCGGTACACTATCTCACCCAAACTATACAGACAGTATCACGAATGGCAACCCACCCAATAAACACACAAAAAGAATCCGGAGTCAACATTCCCGTACATATAAAACACCTTGTTGCTCAAAAAAGAAGAGCAAGGTGTATATGGCAAAGAAGTCGTAATCCCACAGGCAAAAATTAATATAATAGATTAACCCGACAATTAAAAACAGTTTTGCAGGATACCCGAAATGCCACATTTGAATCATAAATCACCAGTCTGTCAAAAGAAGACCATACCATCTGAAAGGGTACCAAATCGTTCAAGCGGCCGATACAGCATATTCCACCTCTAAGGAAAGAAGATGGAAATTAGGCAAAAACTGAACAGGAAAAAGCAACAATCTTTGCCAAACACCTATCACAAGTTTTTAGTCCACTTGAACCTAACAATAAAAATGACGATGATCATATTAAAAACTTCTTGAACATCCCCTGCCTGATGATGCCACCGATTAAATTTTTCTCCCCAACTGAAATAAAACAAGAGATCTCAAGATGTAATAACCATAAAGCTCCCGGCTTTCATTTGATCACCGGTCAGACATTAAAGCAACTACCCATAAAACTCTCCACAGAAAATAAAATATTATTATGCAGTGCAGTAATAAAGCCTATCTGGATCTATGGTGGCCAACTCTGGTGTTGTGCTAAACCATCAAACACAAAAATAATACAAAGAGTCCAATCGAAGATGCATAGACTGATTTTCAATGCACCATGGACCATGGTACAGTAGTAATAAGACGCTGCTCGATGACCCTGGTATACCGGTTGTTGAAGAAGAAATCAACAGATTAACAAAGAACTACCTCGAACAACTCCCTGTATATCCCAATGAGGAAGCAAGACAACTCTACACACTGGATAACTTCTCCCCCCATGTGTAGTAACAAGCGTTCAAAAAAACCTGCGGTCAAGTTGACTGGTGTTTGCAATAATTGTCAGCGTTACCGTATGTCGTAACTAGAGCCACAGCTGGAGCTAGCTGGCATCTAATATCAGCTGTCAAACGTCATTTTACCCGTATTTGGCAACAACATTATTTTATGAAGTTTATTAGAAAACTAGTTCTTTTTAGAACTAGCAAGCGAGTAACTTTGCAGTTTTTCACGGTTCAATTGCGAATCGTGATGGTTTTTAGTGCAGAACAAAAAGTGACATTTATAAGTGGGGTTATGTTCACAACTGTAACATATACGCTGTGCCCCATGTTTGAAATTTTTCCATAGGTCACTTGATCACAGTTTTTTTTTTCGAACACCCGTTACATTGATCATATTTACTTATAGCTTTAAATAGCAGGTTGTAAATTTGCAATTTAATAAAAAAAAATAATTCCTAAATGATAAATTTAAAAGTCTTTCATGAAATATTTTATCAGTAACATTTATTAATTATTGGAAATTTATACATCATCATACTATATATTTCAGTCTCAAGAATTCAAAAACGGTTTAGTCTGCTTTACGTAATTTATTGATTTGTTTCATTTCTTTATAAAGGAATTAGCTCTTTGCTTATATACCTATTTAAAATGATGGAGTTGTTGTTTTTTACAAAATTAATTGACCATCAGCTAAACTGATTTTTCAGTATTTAAAAAATGCAGATACAGAAAAATGTTCAAATAAAATTTTTAGGCTTGAAATTTTATATAGTTTTTAGCATGCCTGGGAAGTTTTTGAGGTTCGAGAAGCTTCTAGAATATATTAAATATGCCTCACCAAGTTCTAGAAATTTGATATAAAATAAGTCCTAGTCGTTCTCGAGAAGGGTTTTGAAATATTAAATATGCCTCATTCGGCTCTATAACTTTGAATAAAATTGAAACAAAATGAAATCTAAATTGAGTTTGAATCATGCTTTTATAAAGATTTCAAATCTGTTACAATTTAAACGTGAATTTAATTTTGGACATCGATTTCTTAATTTTTAATTTCTTAAGTACGAATTCAGGATTGAAAATTTCAGTCAGCATTAGAGATTTGGCACACAAATCCCAACTAAATTTTGAAGTTAAATTTTTGACTTGCTAATTCTGTTTTACTAGAGATGCGATTGTAAGTTATAAAGATTCGAATTTGGATTGCAATTGCTATGTTTGACATTTTAATTAAATGCTCGATAAGGTATAAGCTTTAAATGTGAATTTGGATATTGATGCTATACGATTTCCAATAAAATTCTAGGTGAAATCTGTTTTGGAATGTTAATAATGGATCCAAATTCAAGAAATCTAAGGCTGTTTTAATAACAGTTTGTATTTCAGCTGTAATTCGATTCAGTTCAGATTTGACAGACAACCCTAATTTACAATATAAAATTGCATTTAAAATAAATACATAATAATCTACAACATAAGATTAACAGTCAAATTTGAGATACAAATCGATTATTAATTAGAATTCAATGTTCGTTAACGATTTCATATTTAAGCAAATTTAGATTGAAGGTTTGAAATTCAATCCCCCTCCGACTTAATTCAAACTCAAATATCAAGTAGAACTTTGAATCCAAATTCTCCTTTAAAATCCTAACTAAAACTTCGGACGTCGATTTATTAATTAATCAAATTCGGATTCAAGATTGGAACATTCAGTCAACATTCGAGATTTGAAACATAAATTCAAACTAAAATTTGAACTTAAACTTTGTTTGAAAGCTGAAATTTCATTTAATTTTATACTTATCGATATCAATGTCAACTTTAAAGCCTCATAATTTCAAAAATATATCTTAAAGCTCTTTCTAAAAAGGGACGAAACCAAGTAAATTACATAAAGTAGATTCAAGTATTCTTGAAACTGAAATAAGTACTAAGTTTTTATGTCCTTTATGGACTGACATTTTGTGATTGAAAAATGGCCATTTTTTAGTTTGTGTACATTGCCGATACTCCAGCCATCCAGCCTGGATTCCCTTCAAGAGAAATATTTAGTTTAACTCGGTCCAAATTTAAAAATAGGCTTCTGCTTTATTTCTATAAAAACGTCACATATAATCAACTCGTCGATAAAACTATTAACCCTTGTGGCTATAACGGCCATATTCGGTAGACCATAACCGTGGCAGATGTTCTCTATCATCGCCCCTCATTTCCTGGACGTTGTTAATTTTTATCGTTTATTCCCGATTAAAAGAGCACCCAGCTTAATTGGTTAATCACCTTATTTGTAGTTACTTAATGCCGATAATTATTGCAGTCGAACCATACTCGAACAAAAACTTTCTCTATATTAATTTTCTTTTGTAGGTATTTAGAATAACACAACAATATCCGCGTTATTTCTTAAGTTTTCTGCTAACTGCTTAACAATCTAATTAAATATTACTTGGTGAAGTGGTTATTACTTTTGTTATTACTCAACGTCGACAGATTTTTTGTTATTACGGTGGGCGATTATTGATTTAATCTCCTGTTGAACTTTTCTGCGTTTTATTATGCTATATTTTATGAAATTTCACGAAAGTCTTGATTTATGAAGAGGGTCGTTAAGATTGGCAAAATATTCAAATTAAAGTGAAATTTTTACACTCTACAAGGCTGGATACCCATTTAGATCTAGGTGAATATTCTGATTCTTTCTGACGTTAAAAGTTTTTTTCGTTATCGATGGAGGGTATTTTGCTGATATTTATTTTAGTATTAGAAAGTTTGGTATAAAAATTGGATCTTAACGTCAACAATAAAACTGTGGTTTATCCGCCAAACACCGTGAAAGTGAAATATCGAAACGGATGACCATCTGACGTTAATTTATTCGAGTGATAACGTGGCCGAGAGCAATTCCTCATTATTAATCAAGAGTTTTAATAAGGCAAGTGGTAGGTCGTTTTATAGATGCATTTCCATTTTAGAATCCGCTCGAACTTGCGATTGCATCTGTGTTGGCGTTTCTTACAAGGTGCAGAGGAATTTATTTGAATACTTTTAATGGTGTACAGTTTTATATTACCTATGTGGCCTAACGTGTGCTTCGGTAACTTTATACTTGGTGCGATATCCGATACTGGAGCTGGAGATACCTTTCTGTGTGCACGCTATTGAAATTATTTAGAAGAATAATGGGTGCAGCTTTCTTGTTTTGTTAAAGAATTTGTTAGAGACAGCTTTATTAATAGTACTTTCAATGTCAATAACTTGGCCGGTCTATTTTTATCTTTCCAAAAATAGTTTAAGTTTTGTTCTTCAATTTATCAGAAACATGCAGAAATGCACCCTTATTTCGAAAGTGTTTAATTACTAAATTTACTTGAAAAAATTTAAAAATTGGAACAACTTGTCACAAACGAGCGTTTTCAAAAAATGCCGAATTATTGCTGATAAACATAAATTAATGAATTCGTAGTTTATTCTAAATTTGTAAAACCTTGGAAAACTACCAATAATTCCCAAACTATCTTAATTAAGTTGAAAGATCTTTTTTGCTTCTTTTTGTCCACGTTTCTTTTGGGTATCCGAGTTTTCTCTCTCCCTGGAGGTTCCACTGTAAGGCTACAAACTACGTTTTTCTTTCGCAAAATATGACTTGCCTAATCCATTTTGTTTCTTTTTATTTTTATTATGACAGTCAGAAAGAAAAAGAAATGCGAAGAAAAATTTCAAATACCGGTCATTTAAGCACTCGTAAAGCATACGAGCTATAAGGCAGATTAAAATAATTATTGGAAAATATTTTCGAAGCGAATGGAAAGTGACTTCCACTGGCTCCAGAAGCAAATGTGGCGATTGATAAGAGCAACCTGGGTCAGATGTCTTAAGAAACTTTGCAGTAAAGAAGAGGATACAGTTGAACAGAGCACACTAGAAATAGTTATCGACGATAGCTTACAAGTAGAGTTGATGGATATACAACTAGCGCTTCGACAACTAAAGAACAGAAAACGCCCAGGGCACGGCAATATCCCCAATGAATTATTTAAATATGGCGGACAATACCTTACTCAGCAGCTAGCCATCTTAATCAATAACATTCATTCACCACAGAATACCAGATCAATACCGAACCTTCACTACGATTCTCATGTTCAAAAAATGAGACAACAAAACATTGAGGGCAATAAAAGGAGTAACACTGCGAGATCACATTAGAAGCAGCAACATAAGGGAAGAATTACAAATAGAAGATGTAGTCAGATGAACTCGATTCAGAAGACGACAATGGAGAGACCATGTAGATAGGATGAATCCAGGTAGACTAGCTAAGTGGGCTAAAGACTATAACCCACAAAGTAGAAGACCTCAAGGGCGACCTCCAAAAAGATGGAAGGAGAGCTGGACATCCGAATCCCAAGAGAGGCGAAAAGCAGAGAAACAGGACAAAGTCCTAGAAGAAGAAGACGAAGAAGAAGAAGATACCTGAGACATATATCTCCTAAGCACAACTTTGAAACCAATCACCACAATAATAACAAATAAAATAAATAATATCATAGCATTATCGGATAAACAGCAAGGATTTATATACGGAAGGTCGCCCACTGATGCAGTTTTTGTCATAAGGCAAATGTTTTATTTACCCTAAGAAGAATAGCCGATCCACCCTCTATTAATATCAATGGAACTGTAATACCTTGGAACCCAGTAACTCTGCCATTAAATATCTTGAAGTGCTTCTAGACACCAGATTGAATTGGAGTTTCCACATTAACCAAAAGTTAACACAATGCCACAACAAACTACGACAACTTTATCCAATTATTAATCGAAAAACACCGCTCCAACGTGAATGCACTATTCCCCTATACAAAACCCTACTACGACCTCTAGCACTCTACGCCTCTCCAGTTTGGAGTAATACAACCAAAAAGCAAATATCTTGAAACCCCAAAGATTTCAAAACAAGGTCCTTCGAACTGCAGCAAATGCCCCATGGTTTGTCCGCAACACTCATCACTACATCACGAACTGGGAGTATCACCAATTCAACACTAAAAAAGCATTAGGAGGAAATTCTTATTCTAGGTTGGTCGCCGTAAATTCCAGCACCTGAGCATCCTTTTGTTTTCGATCCATTTGTGAACCACAGTAGATCAGAAGGTCAGACACGGTCCCTGGGCAGTGATGAGGATTCGTTCCTTGCAGGGATAGTTATCTCATAATTTCTGGTGAAGGAATAGTAGTGAGACACTACATTACTGTAAGCACAAAGCAGCGATTCGGACTCTATCAAACGAATCTGAATGTGTCCATTAAGCCTCCCATCACCCTTTCAAAGGCCGCTCGTGAACAGCCTATAGGCTTCCGCGTCAATCACAATGTTAAAAGGCGTTAGGTTGAGAAGGGCTTCCAGGGCCGCCGATGGCGTGGTACGACCAGCCCCTTGCTAACCTCTGGAATTGGGTTAGAACCATCTGTGTGTGTTTCTCTGAAGTTGAGGGCCACCACACCAATGAACCAAAGGTGAGCACCATCAGCAATTGAGGGGACAGGCCCCATGTGATGCCGGAGATGCGACGACATACGCAGAAGGTGGTTGTGGTCCTCTTTATCTGTCTGGCTATGTGATTATTCCAGACAAGTTTAGTATCTAGGGTTAAACCCAGGTACTTTACTGTGCTTGAGAACCTCAAAGCTGTCCCAAATATTCTGGGTTTTCTAAAGGCTTCCATTTTCTTTTCTGGTGAAGATTATAAACTGTCAGGCCCTGAGCTAAGCACCAGCTCCGCACTATAGATAGAGCTCCTTACATTAATCTGCTAACTATCAGGAAATGTTCTTGGGGTCCAGACGAAGATAATCTGCATAACCCTGCGCATAATAGCCAGATGCTTCCAGTTCTACAAGAAGTCCCGTCTCACCAAGGCCCTCGCTGTGACACCACCAAGCAATGCTAGAATTTCCCATTCGGCCAGCAGGGTTCTAACCATCTGACGACGGTATATAGGAAACCACCATCCCAAAAACTAGATATTGTTAATTTTTCGTTAAATTTGATTTAGAATACTTTAAAAAGTGAAATTAAACCAGATAATACAGAAGAGAATAAATTAATAAAGGTTTTATTTTAACTTTAACTTTAGATTAATTTAGTTTGATCCAAATATTATTGTAGCATAAAGCCTTCAAATAATTAACGCTTATTAGTAACAAAAAAATTGCAACTGTAACTCAACTCTCAATTTAGAATTAATTAATTAAATTATTTCCTCGTTACCTAATTAGTTAAAATAAGATTCAAAATAAGTACAAATCTTTTAATAAGTTTTAGAAATCCTAAAACTTTCTTTCCACATTTTTAAAGAAATAAATTTTGTTTTTTTAACGAATTTGAAGCGCTTAACTTTCAGAGATTGTTAGAAAATGTTTTATCGGACTGAAAGCTGGGTAACAAAAAAAAAATGTTTGAATTTTCACAACATACTTAAAGTAACTGGTATAGCAAAATAATTTGTATGATTTATTTCTGAAAATATTAAATAAATATCTGAATTTTCAAGAGTAACACCATTTATTGATAATATAATTCATCCGTAAATGTTTTTCGTTAAATAGAATTCCATAATTTAAAACGATAAAAGAAGTTCGTTGTTTCGGTATAAAACTTCCTAAATAGTGAGGTCCTCATGATTTAAAAAAAAATTGAACAAAGCTTCTCTGATTTCATGGGGTGGGCTTTTCGTTCTCGTTGTGTAAAAATCATTACACAAATATCACAAAAGTAGAATTATTGACAATGTTTTTTGTTTATAAATTATGGTTAAAGTATTATTTATTTTCTCCATTTTTGTACTCAGATATATTTCCTTTAACTAAAAATATAACCTTCCTCACGGATTTCATTAACATAAGCACAACAAAAAGTGTGAACGATAGACAAACCCAGGTTTACCAAAGTAATGTTGTAATTTCACAAATTATACTTGTTGCTTGAATAAAACAACAAATTACACATTTCAGAAAATACTACGTTAAGACTATAAATTGTTGTAATCATGTAAAGTGTTCAGACGTTAGGAAAATATAACGGTTATACACAGCTAATGAAATGTTAACCTTAGCTAGTTATCTTTAAAATCAACATTTTTCGAAAGTTGCCGATGGTTTTTAACTTGCTTAAAAATTTAAATTTACTATTGAAATCTTGATATTTTGAATTCCTGCTGAAGCATTTTTTAGAAGCTTTTTAGATTAACAATCTTTTACTAATAATGTGATGTTTCTAATTTAATCATTATTAAATATCGATAAAAAATCAAGCTAGAACAGAATACCAATTTAACATGTGATGCTCGGCTCCGCAAAGATAATCTTCCAAAATGTCAGCTGTTTGTAGCTCTCGCAAATTGTAAGATTATACAAATCACAATAAGTTTTTTATGATGTAACTCTGACATAATTTTCAATAGGATAACAGTAATTCAATGTGAGGAATGCATTCCCACGAAATGCGAATCTGTTAGGAATTACGAGCAACATCAAAATGTACCAGTTATTGTTCTGTAATTTTATTCTAATTAAAATATACACTTACGTAATACGTGTTAAATATCTTAATTAGTTCAAACAATCGGTTAAATTCTGTTGATGTATTTTAGATAATGTTTATTTGCTAACAGGTGGATTATATTTGTTTTATTAATTAGTTTCTGTCACTTAATTTTAAATATGGAGCAGTTGCTTCTTTTTATTGAGATAACTGACGGTTTTATTGTATTTTAATTTGTTTATATTACCATTGGCTCTACAACCCTCGTAGGCACTTAGCCTGTTCCAGGAGTTGCTTCCATTCTGCTCTGTTCCGGGCTTTTACTTTACAATTCCTAATCTGCAGTACTGCAATATCATTCTGGCTTTTCCGACCGGTATTTGCCTAATGATTTATTTGGCTGGCTCTGCCATCCTTTCCACATGCCCTATCCATCTCTTAATTGCTGTTATGTCTGGTTTTTTCAACTCTCAGTTCATTTTGCGTCTACGGCATTCTCCGTTATTTCTTTTTCCCTTATATACTTTACTTATATGTCTTAGTATTTTTCTCTCAAAAGTCCCTAAGAGCATTTCATCATTTTGGGCCAATGCCCATGTTTCAGAGGCATACATCAAAACTGGCTTTATAAGCGTTCGGTACAATTGACATTTAGTAACTTTTAGTCATGATCATGATGGTTACCTGACGACCTTCTCAAATGCTGGGTAAAAAAGTGAGAATGAGAGGGCGTCACCCTCTCGTAGTCCTCTCTGAGAAGTAAAGGGCATTCAACATTAGCCAATATAAGTTTCGCAAGTTTTATAAGGTGGTTCGGTATTCCGTACCCTTGTAGTGCCTTGTACAAGGTTACAAGGCATCCTCGTTGATCATATGGATTATGTAGGCACTCCGATGTTATATTCGTATGACTTTTCAGCGTAAATATTTGAATGATGGTCGACTTGCCTCTGTAGAATCCACACTGTAATTGTCGCAAAGCAAGACATCTCCCTTTTTATGCAAGGGGACTATTACTGCAGGATTCAATTCGTTGGCAGTTCTACTTGTCTCAAAATCTGTTATGTGGTGTATAGTAGTTAGAACTTATCACTACCTTCCTTTTTAATTCTGCAGGTATACCACCTAACTGTCTAGCTAAGTGTATCACTTACTTTCTTACTTACGCAGCGGCGTTACTAGTTTCCTCTGCCATTTCGCCATGTCTTCTACCCATTTCCTCCAGTTGTTTATTCCTAGGACTGTTTTGGAATTTTCTGACACCGTTTAAACTCCATCATTTTCGCGGTCTTCCTCTGCTTCATCTTCTGGGATTGTTCTTCCACCCTTCTTAGTCTTTCCAAACCTATGTATGTGACCACGATCCATCTGAAAAGAAGGAATCCGACCGAAGCCACTTTCAGCAGGTACTGCATAGCCAGAGTGTTCTAAAGTTCCATGAGTATAGCCCTGTATAGCCTCAAACCATTATCCTAGCTTACATCGTCCATCGTCGTAGATTCAGCCCGGCTTTATCTCCTTTCACCTTCGTAACTAATTTTGTTTTCCCTGATGGGGTAGTTATCCCCAAGCACAACTCGCCCTCATCACTTTCTTTCTGAGATGATTTGGCGACTTTGTATTTGCTCCTCTAATATTGGACGTTTATTAGCATTTATAGTACCCACTTATCGGCCTCGGTGAACACCCTAGGATCCTTCTTTAGTCACCCTTTTCACCCTCCTCTTTTCTCAATCGGGCTTGGGATTGGCAACGGCGCAATTTTATTTAATTATGCCTGTTTTAATGAAATTAGAACATTTGTGTGAATGTGAATTTGGTCTTTTTTTGATATTTCCATGGCCTCCTTTTCAAAAGTAAATAAAATTATTTTAACATCTAAGAGTTTGTTGATGTTTTGCTCCAACAACTAGTTAAAGTTCCGTAGGATTTAATTTGTACTTTTAAATTTTGAAATTTAAAATTTAAAATGCTGGCGACAAAAACCAACGCATGTCTGTAGAAAAAAATAATTACTGATTAAGTTTCAAGGTACCTACTAGTCGCAAATCGTTGTTAAAAAATAAGTTCAAATTTCCTGTTTGAAGTAAATATAAAAATTCAAATTTATTTTACTTTAATCATACGTAGGATATTGCACATTTAAAAATCGGTTTTAAAGATCTAAGTTTAAGAATGAAAAAATTAAAATGAAAAACCACAATTTTAAATTTTTTTGAACGTGATTTTGATGATCCTTAAAGTTCGTAAATTCACACATAAATATTTTTGTAGGGAACTGGGGTTTTAAGCCAAAAATTATTGGATTCATTTTAATAAATTTTATTGTTTAGTAAGCAGACTATTAAAAGAACTCAAATTCAATTCTGAAAAATTAAAACGGACATTTCTACTTTCGAATCAAAACTTCAATACTTGATTACTTAAAAAAAGCTATGGAATTGGATTAAGTTTCAACTCAAAATTTTATGCATATAAAATATGCAGATACTGAAGGTTATGCCTTAAAAATGCGGTGTTGAATTTGGTAACCTCGGTGAAGTTCACGAACGTCGAATAATCTGCATAAATATTTCCAAATTATCAACAGATTTTTCCTAAAAACACAGCTAAATTTCAACAACATCTTACATCCGTGTCTTCCATATCAAGCTCAGGGCCAATTTTCTTTTTGACGAAATTTTTGTGGGTGTAAAAACAAAGCCTACTTGATTAATTTTTATTATTATTATTAGGCATTCAATGCAAACAACGTTTTTTTGACTTTGACTATTTTCATCCTTTTTACTACAGAAATCTACAGATTTTTATAAATGGACAAACATAAAAGTTTTATTTCAAACTACAAAGTGCCTGCCATAAAAGAAGCAAGCTGTAACTGCAGCATCATTTAAAGTCCTGCACCGATTGACATGAATAATCATTAGTCATTGCCTTAATAGTAGCTTTTCCTTTATGACTGTACGTGAGTGCGTTCTTCTGAATGCTGCACAGCTTCATCTCAAATACACGAAGATTAGCTTCCGCTGTTTTAATTCTGAGAATTTTCTGAGATACGAAAATTATCTGAAAATCTGTTGCTTAACACATAATGGAATTAGATAAAGCTAGTGAAACTTTAAAAATTAGTTCTATTATTTTAACAATCTCGCGCACAAAACATGAAGGATGAAAAATGAAATCTTTGCCAGTCATCTCTGCTTTAAGCCTATTTACATTTGTGTTATATAATAATGTAAATTTTTTCATGTTTGTGTTATTAATTGTATGGGGACGTGTATATAATTAAGTTGGACGAAGGACATGTATTGTTGTGCAGGTGTTGATATTGAGAAGAAAAGTGTTAAATGTAGTTGTGGTAGTGAGGCCTTTCAAATGCGGTTGAGCTTTTATTGTACCTTGGTTAAAGAGTGTAATTACAGTTATAAATATTATAATTTTATATCAAGGATGTAAGGAGCAGAATCTACAATGTAATCATTTTGGTTAATAGTTCTTGGCTTAGAATTGGAGGTGATGATTGTCAAACTGATTTTACATAATCTTAGACCTCTTTTTTAAATTGTTGTCAGCCTAACTAAAAATCCAGACATATTTTAATATCCCGAAGCGTAATTTCATTAAAAAAGCACTTTAATCGTTCTTAAACATTTTAAGTCGCTAACGGTAATTTAAGAAGTAGACTGATTAATTTATTTGATTTCCAGGACCGTAATTAACCTGGTGGCGTCGGCGCCTTCTCATTTCTTATGCAATCGGCCATCAGTTAGAAACTAGGAAGAGAAGCCCGTCAATTTTTTGTGTATTTATTTTTATAATAAAAAAAATGGAGAGATGAACTCACCAGCACCGCGGAGTCCTCGGTCTCGCAGTCAAGCTGGGGGTCGGCGCCCTTCAAGGCCCCCCTCACATCTTCATTCCGATTGTCCGCCAGAGCCCGAGGACCCCTTGGACTCGCCCAGTCTGGGACAGAGATCTGTTTCTTTGGTGAGTTCTAATTTTTCCTTTTTTTTTTATCTTTGTTGGCTGGTCACGCTCTCGTGAAGAACTTCGTGGTGTTTCAATTTCAAAGTGCGATAGGTTTAACGTTGCTCACGGCGATATTAGCGTGAAGAATCCTATCAACACTTGTGTCTTAGCTTTCAGCTTTCTTTGGAAAAAATTCAGGAAATAACTGTAATGCTTGTAAAGCAAAATCACAAAACTTAGTTGTTCGTTTGATTTATAACTTCGGTGTAATTTGCAACCTCTCAAAAAAATCAGGTTTTGTTTATCTATATCTGGATACCACCCGCATGGAGACCTTGGTTTTTAAATAATCTCTCCTGTAAAAGTTTCTGACAACAATTGATTAACCTATGGCGAAGAAATCTGATTAAACAATGATCACATAAGCTGCTTAAAACTATCTAACAACTTTGAATACACATAAGAAAGCTGAAATGTTCCGATGATTAATACGATAAGAATTTCGTTTTTTTTTAATGTGTGTAATAATAGTAATATCTTGTCTTACCTTTGAACTTACGCCGTTGATGATTTATGAGGTTATTAATAATAAATGTCATTATTAACAGTCGTAGAAATGATTATACCTGTGATTTATAACGTTCGAGCAAAAATGATTGCTTAATTTAAATATCGAAGATGACTTAATTTGTTTTAGTTTTTATGTAGGTGAAACTGAATGTTACTTCGTAAATCAATTTTATTATCATTTAATTCATACCTTGGAAATATTAGATTAAATTTCAGACGTTATTTTTTTTTACAAAAACGTATTAATATTGTTACGACAGCAAAGTTATGTAAGCGTGTGGCAGTTTTCAAATTTATTTAAGAGCGATACAAGTGAAATTTCTTAGTTTATACTTTTGTTAATTAAAGTACCATGTCCTCAGACTCAGCATAAAACCCAATGAACTCAAATTAAATTTTTGACTAACAAATATTTTCTACGGCTATGTTTTCTCTAAGTTTCCGTTTAATTATTTTCCAACCCTCTAGTTTTTAAGGTGTTTCAAGCAGATTATTAATAACATTTTTGTTCACTAGAAATTTAGTAAACGTGTTAAATGTTTAAATTCCAGAAGATTTCGGAGAAAAGTGTAACTAATGGCAACACCGTTAGCATTATATTTTTACGGTTGCATTTGTTTCTTCAATTTGTTTTATTACAGTAAGTCAAATTAAAGATAAAAAGTGTAGCAGAATTAGAATAGGAAAACTAGAAACGGAGAAGATATATGGAAACACTACAGAAAAAATTAGAGGAAGAAGAAAATAGCCGAAACTACAGAAATAGGTATATTAATGAAAAATGGGAGATATTAAAACAGCAAAGCAAATATGTGAAGATAAAATAATAAATTTGAGTTAAAAAGAACACAATGGTGGTATGGTGGGATGAAGAAGTTAGGGATAAAGTCAACAGAAAGAAGGAGGTTTGGAAGAAATATAAAAATACAACAAAAACTGAAAGAAATTGTGGCACACGCTGAAGAGATTAAAATGTAAAAAGACACAAAAGAAAACAAAAATAACATCTTTACGAACAAGGAAATGATTGTGGAAATATTTAGGAAATACTATGAAAAAAAATTTGAGTAGATAGACGATGCAAGGATAGAATACTCAATTGACATGGAGCAGATCCCCGTGGACCAATCCTGGATTACGCCAGGCCCACACCATGCCAATAGGGTGTGGAGGGATTTGTTATGAAAGATGAGGATTGCCAGCACTGTACAACGTTAACATGACTGTGACGCCAGCCGCAGGACGCGGATTCTATAGTGCAAGGAAGTTAGTAGATCGCATATTCAATGGTAGTTTTCTTGCATCGGTCAACTAACCCTGCAGATATAATTTATAGCCCTTGGGCTGCTATCCCGTTATTCAATCTACCTGCTCGCGGTCCGCTGGACGAAAATGGCGGCGCTGCTTGCAATTTGATTGCATTTACTATATTTTGCGTTATAAATACTATGTACACCTTATTTGAATGCACTAATAAGATAGGTAGGGGTGGCGGTACGGTAGTGAGTATTGGGTTTGCGCATCGCTCTGCAAAGTTAAGCATCGGTGCCCATGGTCAGAACTTGGGCGGGTGACCCGAACCAGGCTCAGCTTATTATGGCTCGGTGTGTCCTCCTCGACAAGCTACAGGCCTTAACGGCCTGGGAAAGCTGAATATAAATAAGATAGGTAGACAATTGTTATTCTTCGATCTATGCTAGGCTAAACTAACTATATTTATTGCTACATTCTACAATGTTACTTAGCTTTGCTCAGGTTGAGTTTACACACACTATTTTTTTTACACTTTTTAGTTTATTTATTCACCAGTTTTGTTATAATTGCAATTACTGACACTTTGTTATTGTCCCAGTAGCTCCCGCGTGCTGGTTATACGATATATTACATGATAGGCAATACTATAATTGGAAAAAGAGGAATTATTACTAAAACAAAAATGCAAATATACAATACAATATATTTACCCAGGCTCACTTATGCAGCAGAGAACTGAGTACTCACAGACAGATTAAGATCAAAAATAACTGCAACAGAAATTAAGTATTTAGGGGAAAACAACAAGGCACACTAGAAGAGATAGAATCAACAATCATACAAAAGGAAATATGTCAAACGAATGGAAGAGTAAAGAATACCAAAAATAATGACGGAGATGAAAGTAGACTTAAGAAAGAAAAGAGGCAGGCCGAGAATAACATGAGAAAAATAAGAAGGTATAGCAGGAAGAAAGGGGAAGACCTTGCTAGGAATGATAAGATTAGCGAGGGACAGACAACAGTATAAGATATGGATAGAAAAAGTATAGAAAAGTAAGGGATAGATAAAGATGGATAGAGAAGATTCCCTGCATTCTATTAACATTACTTTGCAGTTTAATCAATTTTGACTTTTTTTTTAAATAAGCGTTTGCAAATTAGTTCAAGTAAAGCTTAGGTTTAATGAAGCTCATTAAAATTAATTTTATTATCGTGTAATTACCCACTAACTGATCATGTAGGATATGTTGTATGTTACTTAGTAATATTCGAATCCCGTTATTCGAACATGAGCTAATTTAAATTTTTCCTTTATCTTTTATAAAACGAATCTGTTAAGTTCTTCTGCTTCCTGGTTTTGCATCTGTGGAGTATACTGCTGCATCCTGCATTTATTTAACCTGATTTAACTATACAAGGTTTCGTTTCTCCTTTGCGTCGGCATTTTTAGAATTCCGTATTAGTAATTCGCGATAAGTCTTAATGCTATTAATAATAACTGTTACTTATAAATCTGCGGTAGTTATCGAAGAAAATAACTGCTTTAACGCCATTAATTAATAATTGATATTAATTGCATTCAGGCTTGTTTTTCATTTAAACGTAATAACCGAATGGTAGCAGTAAAATGCCGCTGATAAATCAGCAGCGCACGGTTAGTTCAGGTGTAATTATTTAAATAAGATTTACCTTTCCTTTTTTGCGGTTTTATGTATAGGTATGTCGTTGGCCCTGATCTTGAACTGCAAGTGGGATTTGTAAATTTAGTAAACCGAAAAATTAATTCATTGTACGCTTCAAACGAGTTCTTCCAGTTTAAAGCGAACCTTTCTAGCCGATAATTTATTAAAATTTTTCAGTAATGATAAATCTTAAGGATGCATTCGAGTAAACCAACTGTAAATATCGATTGAATTAATCCGTTAAACAGGCTTATCCTAATCGCCCGATAAATCTAATAAAGACATCAAAAAACCATATATCCCTAGTTTTAAAAATATGGCACCAACGGATGCCTACAGTTATTTAATCCAGTTTTTGAAGTGTAATAAGAAATGAGATGTGAACACGCGGCACAAACCTTATAAGGTCTAAAAAACATTCAGAATGACACTAACGGCATTACCGTTGTCAGTTACGCAAGTCGCAAGTCAGTTGTTAAATGAGCCTATAAAATATAAACTAACAAGGTTTAATTATTGTATCGTGCGATTGTCTTACATTTCGATTACGGTTTATAACAGTCAAAAAAATAATGTATTTCGACCACACTAACCCGGAAATCACGAAATTTTCAAGTGTTATTCGCCTGCCGATCTGCTTTGCTGACTTGCGTTTGATGTATTTTATTGTTAAAGGTGTAAAACATCAACACTTTCACTATCAACTGTGTAATAATGATGCATTAGTATTGGTGGATCAATGGGAAATCGAATTTAGAACAGTTATGGGCTGTATAATTAATTTTATATAACAAGGTGGGTTTGGTTTTAATCTTGGTTATTGCTTTTTTAATGCGTTCCGAGTATATGTATGTAAATTAATTGACTATCTAACACCGTTTAATTTGGAATTCCTAGTTAAAATAATTGATGGTGGAGTACTTTTTAAAAATAAATTGGATTTCGAAATTTAATTATTATTGTTTGTGGGTTTGTGAAATGATCGATCCAGTTGCATAATTACCGAAATTAGTGTTATTAAAGACTGAGATATTGCAATGTTTTGTTTTTGAAATAGTAATTAACGAATAATTTGAATTTGCAAGAGTGATTTTTACGATTTAGTTTTAAGTTGAAAGTTACTATCATTAGCTTGGACAGATTTTGATATTTTCGAAATAGGGATTTTGAAAGCTTTCATATTTTTGTGAAAGTAAAGAAACAATCTTTTTCTGTAGCTTTATTTTGTTGGATGTCATAGTTAGATTCGAACGAACAGCACAAACAATGGGACTAACAATAAATAAGAAGAAGACAAAGTATATGGTATGGAATGATGAGGAATATGAAACAGGAAAAAGTCTAAAGATAAAGTCAAGGGAGCAAAAAGAATACAAATCTAAGGAACAATGTTTACAAGAAAACCAACAATAGAGGAAAAAATAGAAGCAAGATTAATAGTGGGGAATAAGTGTGTCTTTTCATTAGCTGAAATTCTTAAGAGTAAATTAGTTAAAGTAGTAAAATCTGGCAAGGCCAAGAAGGTCTTTTTATTATACTGAAGCCTCTTGCTGAGTATTTATTTTAATGTAAATATATCTTGGATACTTCGTGGAACCCATTTTGTGCCTCCACCAGTGTTGGTTCGATTATTTTTCGTAGCCTCTCTTCCAATGTTTGTTCGTATGCTTTAAATGGAATACTTAACAGCGTTATTTTTTAATCTCAATAAGACTATAAATATACTGCCCCAAGCCCCAAATTATTCTTAAAATACACTACATTTGATTTGCAAATTTCACTCCAATTCTCAAGAGCAATGAATCGGGAATAACAAGCGTTAAGACTTATTAGAAGAGAAGAAGAAAAAGAAGAACTTCGAATAAGGGTGAACCTCTTGATATAAAAAATTAGTATTACTTAACACTAGATTTTTTATGTGGTTGTGATACTAGGGTTCTCTATGTATTAATAATGTTATTCACGATTTATTCAAGAGTTCCAAGTAATCTAAATTGATTAGCAACGAATCTAGGTTTTCTAAAATTCCACATGCTTTTATTTCTGAAAGAAACCCACTGATTTATATTAAAACAATACTAATACGTTCCATTTAAAATTAGAAAACAAGGCCATTCTTAAGATTAGAACTTAGATGAACAATATTAGCAAACACATAAATAGAACACGCAACAATGGAATGTTATTATGTGTTAAAAAAAATCAAATTAAATTATTCTACTTTAGTTATCAGTTATATGACAAAGCAATATTTATTCCAAACAGCTTTTGTTAGGCAGGCAATTTTGACGTCATGTGGCTATTGTAAGGGAATTTATTTAATTTCACGGTATTGTAAGCGTTAATGGGTCGAATAAAAATATCCGACTGTATAAAAAAGATAAAAGCTATGTGTCAGTAATGCACACATATCGCTGCTTTAAGACTTCCTTAAACATTTGAAACAATTTTCACGTGATTCTGCTTAAATTTTCTGTGCCAGTTTTGGTTTTTAGTTAGTTTTTTTATTTTGAAATTATCATCTTTTGAAACTTTAAAAGATTAAATAACGATGAAATAAAAGTACCTACAGTCTGTACGTCTGTACGAAGCTTTATGTCAAAAGTTAGGTTAATATGTTCTGTTATCTTGACAGCTTACTTAAAGGTTAGGTTAATTGACATGAAATATAACCTTCAGATATAGCTTCTGATATAAAGCTTGTTACAGACTGTTTTAAGAAGGTTACTGAGCTTTAGAGATGGTCATGTTTGTAAAAACCTGATCTGAAAACTGAACGAAATAATCAGTGCAAGCAAACTACTAATCTTCAGAAATAATATACCACGGAAGTTTTATAAGCAAATTGTGTAAGTCATACATGCACGTGTTAAAGTGAAATCTCTTATCAGGACAGTAATCAAGGAGAAATCAACTAAGACAATAAAGGCATAATTTTCTTCTGCAGTTATACTTAACCGTGAGATTAAGGAAAGCTCTTTTCGGCAATTGTTTACTGAAAACGTAATAATTAAATAGCATCATATGAAAGTAAACTTGTTATGTGAGATGCTTCACTAAAATCGTACATATTTAAGGTTTAATTTTTCGACTTTACTTCGAGCTTTTGGAGAAAATTACTTTAATATTTTCCTATCATAATTTTCAGTTAATTCCTTATGCAAACTGTGATTAGAATAAAATTAACTGAGAACTGGGAGCTGCATCAAAATCTCTGTTTTGAAAGAATTTTTAAAATATGGCAGATATAATTTTGTATTAAAATATTGAATTTTTCAGTGTAGGTTTACTGCCACAAACAGTAGTGAGCTTGATTTCTTTTTCCATTCTAAAGTTTTCCGATTTTGAAGCCTTTATTCTTACTCTTCCCTTTGCTCCTTCATATAGTCATTACTCATTATAGTCATTATATAACCTGTCGGAGCTGGTTCGTTACTTGTAACTTTGTTAATGCCCTCCAGACACGTTGCTTAGGTATGGTGCCAAACGTCGCTTGTACGTCAATAAATGCCAAGTATAATGGTTTCCCTCTTTCTAGCCTTTTTCTGTTGTCGTTCTCAGTACATACGAAATGTGGTCTTGTGTTTGTCTGTATGCAGCTTGTTCTTCTACTAATTTCTCCCCTATCTTCCCTTAATCTTTTTTCCAAGATTCTTGAATATATCTTCTGCACCACCGATGAGGGAAAATTGCTCTATAGTTATTGCACTCATTCGTGTCACCCTTCTTGAGTATTGGCACTATGATGATGTTTTCTTCCAAGTCATTGGATATCTTCTGATCTCTCCAGTCTAGTTGACAAACCTCCTTGATCCATGTTCTAACTCTTTTTCCTCCATACTTGATCATTTCAGGAGATACGGTCTCAACCGGCTACCTTTCCTGTTTTAATTTCTTTTATTTGCTTTCTCTACCTCTTCTATCTCAATATCTCTCTCTTTCTCCTCTTCTGAGACTGCTCCTCCTCTTCTTCTTGTTCCTCTTGTGTTATTGTCTTCCTTGAATTTTTGGGCGAAATGTTTTTTCCATGTTTCCAAGATCATCCCTTCTTCTGTTTCTATATTGCCCTCACCATTCCTTATCCTTCAGAAAGCTCGTTCATTGTCCCTTCCCACGAGTTTTGTTTTGCTCTTCTGATGGCTGCTTTGGTTTCGCTTCTTTTAGTTACATAAATCAGTCTATCACTTTCCCTTTTACTCTGGATGTATCTTTTCCATGCTTCTTTTTAATCCTAATTCTTCCTCTGACTTCATCGTTCCACCAGCGAGTTAACTTTTGGTTGTTTTTTACTTGACATTGCCGCATACCAGTTGTGTTTTCTTGTATTTTTCATTTTCTTTAGATGCTCCAGGTTCGTTTTTCCTCAGCCTTTGCCCTTTCCCATCTTTCTAATGCCTCATTTATTCTGGTTCATATAATTCTGCTGTTTCTGGCTTCCTTAATTCATTGGTCTTTATTTTTTGGTATTTTCTAGGTTTTCTGGGCTTTCGTGTATAGAACCTGGTGCCTGTTATAAGTAGTCTACGGCCCGTAAAAGTTTAGTACCTCTTATGTCTTTTACGTTGAGTATTACGTATTATACACTTTGGATTAACGACCGATTTAACATTTTCAATTTAATTACGTATTATACTTCATTATTGTATGTATTATGTAATATAGTGATTGATTCTTCTAGCGCCCCTCCAGGTGGCCTCAAAAGTAATTGCTGTGGTTGTTTTCTGTCTTATACATACATAACTCTGTTATTCTTCTTTCATTGTCGTTTAATTCGGTTTCTCCTTCGTATTTTCATTTACGAGGCTTATTCTCGTTCTCTGAATCGTCATTGCAATGCGCGGGTGATTAGCCCAGCCGCAAGGAGCCCGTTACCTCGGTACAACTGGGCCGTATCCTGGCGGTGGCCCTTACAGGGTGCCATCAACCAGGCCAGCTGAATTGATAATTTAAAATGAATGTAAACCTGAAGAAGCTTAGATATTCTTTCTTAATTTAAATTAAAAAAAAAAATGAAGTTATCAAAACTTAAAAGATTTCTGTTTGATAAAACAAACACTGAAATTTGTAATGTTTTGCCTTTTTAGAGCTTAACATAAACCTTAGAACACATTTCTGTCAAAACTTTTTATTCAGATTGAGTTTATCTGGTATAAAAGTGGTTTCCCAAATTGCCTTTTTGGGCTTTTTTGGATATTTTTTATATATTAATATATTATAGAATTGATGCAAACTTTAAACCGAATTATTTTGAAGTTCCACTCAAAAAATTAAGAAATTTTCAGAATTTTAGGTTTTTCTTTTCATTTGGTATCAAAACTAGCTGCCTTTATTGAATCTTTGGGAATTTTAAATAGTAAAGGATAATTTTTTAAATTTGTATTTGTCTACATTATTCGGTTGATAAATAAAAACAAGTTAGTAATAATAAAATCTCTCATTTAAAAATCATTACTTTCCGGTTGTTAAAAGAACAAAATTGGGCCATAACAACAGCATAAATTGCAAATATTGAGCAAACCCAATAATTTATACAAAGAAGCCAAAATTTCACTTTACAAATTAAAACTTCGTTCACAGATGGTTTATAGCGTAATTACTCGTATACTTGATGGAATAAAATTAGAATAATTAGCTGTGCTATTTCAAACCATTAAATTTAACGCTTTATAAAAATTTAGCTATCATTTTGTAATATAAAATTTAGTTTTGAATAAATAAATAATCCTGCATTAACATTTATGTTTCGTAATTTTAAATATTAATCAAACCATGCTTTATAAGAAAAAGGCATTTGCTTGTTGAACATCATAAAATTAATGTAGGCAATGCATTTGTGTTTAGAAAATTGCACAAAATTGTGAATATAAATTTACACCTGCAAACCGTGTTCAATTAATTTCTTTGATTTTTAATGCGTCTTGAACTTTTATTCCCAATAAAAATCATTTTTATTAAGTTTGGCAATCGTGTAATAACTCGGTCAAACTTGTAGGTGTTCGAAAATTGCAAATCGTCGATTTATTTTCTTTTTATTAAAGTTATCAGAATCGATACGACCTTTTAAACTTTATTGCAGTGCTAATTTTAAACCCCGCTTATTTACATTTAAATTCCTAACTTATGATATTTTTAAAGTAGATAGATGTTGAAAGATTTTTATTAGAAAATGCTAAGTTAGGCGAGATTATTTCAGCAAAAACAGAAGTCCTGTTTTGCGGAGAGAAAATTACTACGACCTTTTCGTTTAAGGAAGTCTTAATATTCTCATATAATTTTATTTTGTGTAATTATATTAACCTCTTCAGAAACAAAGATGAAGCAATAAAACCAGAAGATTTTAAGATCAAAGAATGTTGCCCAAAGGAATTTTTAGATCGTTGAGATAATTTCGTTCTCGGAAGCATTTTCGCTTCATTAAGTAGCTGTCAAAGTAATTCGCCAATTTTAAATGAACAAATTGGTCGTTACTGACATGCTCTTGTATGCTATTTCGAAAGCCCAAACGATGTATGTATATTCGGAATAGGTTACCATTTTTGGTTATCATACGAGGCTATTGTTCAATTACAAGGACGTCCAGTTCTGAATTTTAGAAAAGCAATTAATGGTAAAATAACAAACGATATAGCTAATCCCGATATTAATTATAGATACGGAAATAAAGTATGCAATTTACCTGTCAAAATTGGCTGTTAAATGAGCTTCACTGGGATTCTTTTGTTTATTGTACACCGTGCTGTTAAATATTACAGTTGGTTTACCTTAACTCTTATTTTTTTATCCGGATTTTCTCATATTTAATATTCCTTTTTAAGTAAATTCCTGTTCATTCACTATTCTATTACAGAAATTTTATAATTGGAACTTTTCCCTTCTTTATTATTTATTAATTAATAAGCTTCTTTAAAGTAAGGTAACGAAATTGAAAACTGAAGAGTTTTGAATAAAAGTGCTGAACGCTCCGGGGCTTCCGACAGTTCTCACAATTAAATTGCCTACGTTTTGTATAACAGAGGTAATTAATTAGGCGATTTTTAAACGATGAATGAAATCTGCTGCTATTCAAGAAGACACTACTAATTTAGTTAAATGAAAGCTTGTATTTATAACATATGGCCGAGAGCAATCAGAAATTACAATAGCTATCTTTCTGTTTTTGTACTTTCCTGACTTTAGAAATCCTTCAAAGAATCTGAATATTTTTGCAAATTTATTTATTTACTTATTTATTATGAAATATATTTCGTTACTTCATTGATTATTTTTTTGTTGTATTGATAGTGTTTAAGTTGTTGTTTCGTATCAATTATTATGTTGTTTAAATTTGTTAATAAATGATTCACACCACAGACCGAAGCTTTAGCTAAACTTTTTATTGTATATTAATGAAACTCCTAGAATCCTTTGAAAACTCCTCAGTTTAATTTAAATTAAGCTGTACTGTAATATTTGCATCATCAATTCTGTGCTCCTTTTGATTTTGCCAACCGTTAAGTTCGCATCTTTATTGTTTTTGTTTGTGGATGAATCACGATCTGTCACTCATTTTCTTGATTTTACTTGACGTAGATAGATTTAAGTTAATTAAGCTTTGCTCAGTACTCAGAGTTGCAGAACTAAGTTAATCTAAGTATCAATTTCTATTGAATATCAATTGCAGTTACAACTTAATTTGACAGCTCCCATTTATAACCTACCTTTTTAAATGTCTTCGTGTTTAAATGAAGACCTTTATGATTTTCTGTAAACTGAAACTAAATTCACGTGTTTTTTAACACTTCAGCTTAAAGAGTTAAATATGAAGTGTGACTAATTACGATTGTGTTTTGCAATATTTAATTAAGATGGGTTCTGCTTAAAATGGAACTGAAGTGTTGCCGAAAGGTGAAGGTGAGAGTGGAACGTAATCTTCGTAACGTAAATATTTCAACGTTAATTTGTTTAAAATCCAACTTGTTTTGATGGTCAATTTTAAACGCCTATCGTGAAGCTTATGATTAAAAGTAACACTAAAATGGCCAAAACTCAGTGGCAAATGATTTATTTATTTGTTCGTTGATTTATTTTTATACAGTTCAATTAAGAATGTTCCACTTTTTCAGGATTAAAATTGAATAATTACAGGTAATTAACTGGAAAAAGGATGTTTAAGAAAAGCAAAAATGAATGTTCCAAACCCATCTTGCAAATTTTGCTGCTAATCGTTATCGTTATTTACAGCATCGTATTTTACTATTTTAAAAATGCAATTTAAATTCAAAAACAGAAATTTTCATTTTATCTCGCTTATTAAGCGTGGCTATTAATTTTAAACATCAAATTAAAGTGCCGTTAAATCTATTAAATGCATCAAGCTTTAAATTTACAGGTGTCCATAGACGAAAGTTATTTATATCGTTTAGAAACGGGAATTTTTTATTCAAATTTACTACGGTCTAGTCTAATTTTAGATTGTTTATGTTTGAAAATATCTTGAGAATTTGATTTTAGGAGTAAAGTTAAAGATATTCACCAACACTTTTGGGAAATCAATAATTCGTCTGGTTATTTAGTAATTAAACTTTTATAATTTTAATACTAATTTATTTAACCCCCCACCTCTTCTACCACTCTTGTGACTTTTCCTTTGAGTTTGGCTAAACTTGCCAATTACGATGTTATATTTTTCCTATTTCCTTGACTTCTCCCTTTATTTTTTCTTTCATCATCTCTTCTCGTTGAAAGTGTTCGAAATGTTTCAGTATTATTATGCCATTTTCATAAGGTAGAACACGTGGAGAAGATGGCGTTTCAGCTGAAATGATAAAATTTGGCGGAAACAATACTATAGAATCAATGACAATACTCCTCAACAAATGTCTGCTGGAAGGTAGAATACCAGGTGCATGGTAAAATACCCATGTGTTTCTACTATACAAAAAAGTGGATAATTGCTGGTCCATCAGTCTATTTCCCCACCAGTACAAACTCCTAACAAAGATTATAAGAAATAGACTTCTAACTAGATTTGACGCTTATCATTCTTATTAACCTCCAGAGCAAGCTGGATTTCGTAAGGTAATAGCACAGTACGAGTAGAACATATGTAATATACAAGCAGTCCGAACATTACCATAAGACGTTTGATTCAGTGGAGCTGTGGGCTACTTTGAAAACCCTAAACAATGTAAGAGTTGATTCTAGATACAAAAAGCTTCTTAAACATATATAGGGTGATCCATAAGTAATGGCACACAGACCAACAGTAGATTCGTGAGGCAAAAGTCTTCTGTAATTTCAAAAGGTAGATATCTGAGCCATCTCCGTTTTGCGGATGACATTGTATTTATTAGCCAAAATATAATGAAACTGCAAGATATGTTAGAGGAACTTCAAAAAAAATCCGCAAAAATTGGACTAACTATAAATCTAAATAAAACAAAAATCATAACAAAGAATAATGTAGATTTACGGTATGGGGGATCACATTAGTGAAAATGGTGAGGAATATGTCTATCTGAGACACAACATCAAACTAGTCAACGAAAATAAGTAGTCGTGCTCAGTTGACGAAGTAACCCTAATAAAAAAAAAACAGCCGGAGGTAAATTCGGGGATTTGATTGGTCACTTTTTGGGGTCTACCAGTCCATCAATTCGGGAACAGTTCATTTAAATATCGTCGAAGTGAGACAACACAGTAAGAAGGAGCACCATTTTGTTGTAACCAAATTGTCTGATTGGGTATATTTACTTTTTTATTCAAGAGTCGAATTGAAAACGTACGATACAAAATTTTTCGATGTTATTCCTCACAATGTTTCTTATGAAACCCACCCCAATTTTTACAAGTACTGTTAAGAGAGGCCAGATGTATTTCATACGATAACAAAGGGTTGCCATTAAAAAAATCGATAATATCAAATATCTTATGACTTCCAAAACTAAACTAAAAAAAATCGATGCTTTAGAAAATGTGTTTTTTAATAAATCGTTTCATTACAATTTTATTGAATTTATGCGTTACTCTAGGGACATACGGTATGTAGTATGTATAGGAAGACTATTTATAAATTTGTAATTATTAAGTATGGAAGGTGAACCGGCAGTACAGCAGAGTGTGAGTGCACGTAATACTGACGTTTAGAAGGTTAAGCAGCTACCTGCTTGGCCTGAACGAAAATGGTTGGACCACTCTGCGGCTCGGTGTGCCTGGCCTCCTCGTCACTGTAAAGGTGTAACAGGGCAAAAGAGAAAGAAGAAGAAGAAGTATGGAAAGTGTAGTGAATATTCTTCGTCAATTATTAATTTTATACTTTGACTTAAAAACCGGTTCATAAACAATCTGTTTTGTTAATTTTTCTATCACATTCTTGTGAATAGGTCTGCTAGCTATTAAACATCTTTTCGTAGTCTGTATAGATATATTCAAGCATGTCACCACCGCCATACTAATTCCAAACTGACTTTTTTGACTATTTAATCGTTCTTCGCATTTGGGTCTAATTCTGTGGTAAATTATTCTAAGGCAGCGATTCTCAACCTATGCTGGTACGTGAAACATAAACAATTTTTGAAAAGTTATATTTAAATAATTTATACAAATAATGTGAAACTGGTATAAAAAAAGAAATTAAAACCATATCTCTATAATAAATAATCGTGATACACAAAACTGTTGACATTCTTTAAGTGGTACGCGGAACCCAAAAGGTTGAGATCCCCTGTTGTAATGTAGGTATACTTTCAGTGTTTGACTCATCAAAGAGATCTATTTATAATAATTTTTACATTGTTTTGAGTTTGTTTGGTAATGTGACAAATACGGACTATAATTATTCTTCAGGTATGACTCTTATTTCGTATATGTCGTTGTATAATTTTGTCAATTAAAAATTAATGCATTGTTACCCACGTTCCTGAGGTATTCTGCGATGTATTCGTCATCACGTGAAACTTTTTTGCCTTTAGTCATCTTAATTGCTTTTAACGCACTCAGCCCATCTTGTGAATTAACTTTTCTGTTGTCGTTAATATTTGAGTTTGGGTAAGTCTTTTTAAAGCTTCTTGTCATTAAATACTTCGAAATAAGGCGAATCTACCAATTTCACCAGTAATATACTATAATATAAGCAGACACCCCTGAAGTTGGCAAAAATATATATAATTTGGAAAATTGGCTGAATTACGAGTCTTAGGTCTACTAAATAACATAACTTGGGATTTTATAGGATTCATTACCGATGAATGCTGCTCTGCAGTATCAATGGTATTCCGCAAATCGCCATTAATTAAATGATTTGCTATACCTAACGATATCATCGGAATAAAAAGATATTTGAGCATCATCTGCTCCAGAATTGCAAAAACATGAAGACTACGCCATTCAAATTAAAAGTATAAATCGTATAAGGTAAGGGCCCAAGTAGAGAACCTTGAGGTACTCCAGTATTTAATCGCATTGTCACCAAAGTACAGCCAATAATATATTGTGGCTTAAGGTATTAGAAGCCTTAGGAAAATTCAAGAAAACCAAAGCAGTTAATTGATTAGCATTTTTGCCTTCATTATATCATCAGTGATCTCACAACTATACCCCTTTCTAAAACCTTATTGAGTTTCAGGAAGAAGATTATGATTATTTAGAAAATTTTTAAGTTGTGTAGCCATTTCTCTTTCCAAAACGTTAGAAAGGGTAGACAAAATACCGATAGGTCTCAACTCCTTAAATTCAATTGCAATTGCAAAGGCAAAAGATGACAAGCTGCTTTCTAACTTTTTGGAAATTGGTAATTGATGATATGAGTGATTAGACCATTTAAGGGATAAGCAAAGGACAACACAGTTTAATTAATTCAATAACGCCCTTAGAATTTTGACAGATTAAAAAAAAAAGCTCAACATCGCCGTATCGACGATTATTATTACGTTAATCAATTAAATTCGCATTGGGATGTATAGCTTTCCCTTTCACTGAAACTAGAAAATAATCATTAATATCAATTGCATTTTTCTAGATTAACTGGTAAATCATTTTTTGGGCCTTTATCATTGCAATTTCCAATGGCTCTTGCCACCTTTCGTTTCCTAGGTACCATCGTCTTCTAACTATTCAGTCATCATCATGAAGGTCTTTATTTCATTGATTTCTTCCCATTAGCTTTCCATCCTGTACGAGAACGCCCCCTTTTTCTTCTTCTATTAGATGTCCATTCGTATAAGCGTTGAGGACATATGTTATTCTACATCCTTCTGACGTGTCCGTACCATAATAGTTGTTGTTTTTTGTCTATTGTATCTAGGATGGAGTGTCGTACCCCCATGCAATTTTTGATACTTCACAAGTGTTGAATTCATTAGTTTTAGCGTTCTTCTCCCTTGTCCGATTTTGTCCATAATTTCTTTACTTCTGATTCCTTCCTTGGTACACATTAAACGTAAACGTTACCCCTAGATATCTGTATTCTGAGCAGCTTTACATTGTTCCGCTATCTGTATTTAAGTTGTGGTTTTGGCCACCAACTACAATCTATTTGGCCTTTTGTATATTACTTCTTCTGCTTCTCTTTCTTCCTGTTCTTCTTGTATTAGGACATTTCCCTGTCATTTCCTAACTTTGCCTATTAATTGTCCTGTGATGTAGATCCCCACCAGTCCTTCCATCTTGTTGGTGGTCTACCACGCGGTCTCGTTCTTTGTGGTCTTTCAGCTATCGCTATTCTAGCTATTCTGTGCACTTTTATCCTATTTACACGGTCCCTCCATGTTCTTCTTCTATTTCGTACCTACCCATCTTACAATGTCTTGGACGTCGCATCTATTTTTTATTTCTTGACTTCGTATCCTATCCCTTAGTGTTGAGTCGCTTATGGATCTGTCGTTCTTTGTAGTCGTTTTGTTTTTATAGTGTCAGCTCTGGTTTCTCCAGCATAAATCATGATGGGCATGATGGATGTTTTGTGTATACGCGTTTTTGTCTGTGTGGAAGTGTGTTTGTTTCTCCAGATAATGTCATTTAATGTCTCTGATACTGCTAATGTATTCGTTGTCTGACTCCTGACTTCGTCAAATAGATTTCGACTACCGGAAATAATTGCTCCTCGGTAGTTAAATTCCATAACCTGTTCTATTGGTTGGACGTCTATTACTAGTTTGCATCTAAGCTTCTTTTGATACCGTAAGAAATATCGTTTTGTTCGTTGATATTTTCATGTTGAATGTTTCTGATATATTTTTGAATTTAAACAGCATTTTCTGCAGATTATCTTCTGTTTCTGCCACTAGAATTATTTTTATTGCGTTATTTTTTTTAATTTATAGTCCTTACTGGTACTGCTTCCGTGAGCGATTTGTTTTGATTCTTGTCTTAGTTCTTTGATGAGGGTTATTATTATAGGGCCGACTTTTTGTTGTTGTAGGATCTTTATTACGTCACCTAGTCGTGCTCTATCGAAGGCTTGAGTTAGATCCACGAAGCACATGTGTGCAGGTTTGTTAAATTCAATTGCTTTCTCCATCACCTGTCTAACTATAAATATAGCGTCAATCGTTGATCTGTTGGCACCATATAGTCCGCATCTTCTTCTTCTTCTTCTTTTCCAGCTATAATTACTTGGTTTTCGGTAAATAGCAAAGTGTATAGTATGTTGTCCCCAAATGGAATTCCCATTTGGCTGCATTTTTTCTTCCATTTGTGTAATTACTGCGTCAAGGTACATTTTCAACAACGTTGGTGACAGCGTATTTTCCATGCTTCATTTGGTCACCAGTCTTTCAATTTCTGCGCATTTGTTCTGCCACATTGAATTTCTCAAATTGCATGGTTCTTTCTTAACTTGTCTGTAATTCTTGTCTGAAGCTCCTGTTGTCAGCCATTTTTCAAATGTTCTCTTCTTTTCTTTAACTAGATTTTCGTTCCACCAACTACTTCCATCTTTTTTCTTTGAATCTGTTCGCGTCTTTCGCCTAGTGCTTTCCTTGCCGCTTTAAACAGACTTTTAGTTTCTCATACAGGTCTTCTGCAGTACCTTCGTCTTCTATGTTTACGGATTGATTCGTCATTAAGTTTAACTGTATTAAATTTTGGATATGTTATTTTATCGTTTGTATCATATATTTTAGCTAGAACTATAAAATGATTTGATGAGCATTCCGCTCCTCTTTGTACTCTTACATCCGTCCAATTTTTAAATTCGACTGGCTGCTATCGTAGGTTATTTTAAACTTACGTTTATGTTGGAAAAACCAATTAGTATCTTTGGGGAGCATTGATACTTCAAAGATCTATTACCGTTGTCACTACATACATCTTCTCCATGTCTACCAATGATTCGATTGTTATTCCTCGATCCTAATCTACCGTTAAGTTGCGTTATCTACCGGGGCGTATACTCCCATAACTTCTTTTCCATACAGTTTTATATCAAGAGTTATAATTCTGTCACTGATTGATATATTTTCTCCTGAATCGCTATTGACACTCCACTCTTTGTTCGTTTGCTCTTATCTACTCCACTGTATATGTGTAAATAGTTTTCTTTTTCTTCGACAACTTTACCTTGTTTCTTAGTTTTGGTTAAAACACCTATATCGATGTTTAGCTTTGTGAAAATGCCTTAAATATTCCAGGTGGCAAAGTTTTTCGTTGTCTGTTTGATCCATCTGATTGTTTCCAAGGCTGTTTTCTAGGATTTTTAGCTTTTGTATAAGTTTTATGAACACCGAGGAGCTGGCCAGGTCTCAACCTCCGACTTAGAGGACCAGGTAATTTTTGATCGAGGTATTCTTCCTCTAGTCTTTGGTGTGATCCAACATCTTCCTACAAGGCTGTAGTGCTGTACCCTGGCAGGGGCCTTTACAGGGTGCTATCGGCCGGGCCAGCTAAACCCTGGTGTTTTGAAAAGGTTGTTACTCCTCTACCCCTCACCGTTTTGCGACCTGGCTTGGGACAAGCTTTGGCGGAGTTCTTTAGTATAAGATTTCAATCAAATAAGATTTTTCATTATTATTGCTGATGGATTATGGTCGGATCCTAAATCCGTTTCTGAATGTATTTTTTTACTTGCGACGTTATTTCTGTATCGCTTTTTTATCATTATATAATTATTTAATTTCGTATTATTCTATTCTGATTATTCCACTGCGAATTTTAAGTGTGTAATCGTCGTTGTCATTGTTGCTAACTTGTATTTAGTATAGTCATTTTCAACTGGAAAAAGGTATTCTAACCCCAAGCCGTTTAAAAGTGTCTCAGAAGCTGATACCGAGGACGTTTAGTTAATATAAACAAGTTTTAGAAAAACTAACACCAATTTAAATTCTGAAAATATAAATTTAACTAGTGGAAGGCTGTCATTCAGACTACTGACTTTTCCCTCTACTTTTTTTGCAACAGACGAGGAACTGGTGCTTTTGTAAATGAGTTTGCTCTGAACTCATCCTTGAATTTAATAGGTACTTTGTTTATTTGTTTAAATTTTTATATTACACTTAACAATTTAAACTTTGAGTTATGAGGTGTTCCTAGACGTTTTAAAGTTGTTTATGTACTTACTAATTAGTAATTACCATTCGTCAAATAATAAAAAAACAAAGGATACAATATGATAAGTTCAAATAAGTATTTACCTAGTTTGAACGTGATCAAGACATCAGATCGAATTTCCTTTTTGAAAATTCAAAAGTGCCAACATTCCAACAATCATATTACTTTATAAATTAAACCATTAAAGATTCACCCTTTTGGAAAAATGTTTTTCAATCAGATTCATTAAAATACATATTGTTCAGTTGGCCTAAATAAATAGTTTAATATGAATTCCGTGTCAGAAAGTAATAAATCACGAATTACTAAGTAATATTTATCACTTATAAATTACACCAACTCCATAATAGCGAAGCTGAAATAATATATTCATTTGCATTCTAGTAATAATTCCTTAGTCGCAAAACTTTGGTATTGTCTTCCGCCTTAGGGAAAAATACTTCATAATAGTAGGCTGCAAGTATGACTAAAAAATAAGTACAATATTATTCATTGGCCACAGACTGAGCATAAAACCAGTAATTATGCAGTCAAGCCTGAAGGTCTAAGAGTCTAAGACATAGATTATTATCGTAAAAAACACGTAGGGGAATCTTCTTAGTACTTTCTACTCTTAAAACTTTTGTTTTTATAGAACACGTACGTGTATTTAGCGATACGTTTGCCGATTATGTACACGTAAGCATGCCTATAATTAAGTATCACTCCTTATTATATTTTATTTTACTGCTTATAATTCGACTAAATTAAGAGTGCATGTTCTGTCAATCTATATATCATTATTATAAGAGCAAGGACCTTAACGTATCTATATTTCATAACTGTAAATTTTTTACGGACTTATTTTATATTTCATTACGTTCCTTGATATTTTTACTGTTGGAAACAAATCATTCCTACACTGTTATTTAGTTAACTTTAGGATATTTTAAGATGCAACAAGGATTTCTTCCACCCACGTTAACTTTTTTTTAACCCCAAATTAATTAAGGAACCTATTCGGCCTCATCACGGAAGATAAATCAAATTTAATAGCTAAAATAAATCAGAATTAAAGCGTCGTAGTTACGTTTTTAATACTCTTGAAAATTGTAGCAGAGAGCGAGGTTGTAACCTTTGTTGGGTAAGAAGAAGGAGCGTCTGGGGCCAGGCATGTCCGTTCGTTCTTTCGTCTTATTTTTTTTATTTCTTCCTCGGTGTTACTACCATACAATTAACCCACCCATGGGGTTGTTTGTCTTCTTTCTACTTACGCCTTCTTTGTCTTGACCGTTTCTTTCGCCGGGTATGCGTTTCATTAAAATGCAGATGCTTTAATTTTTTAATAGCAACATTATTTATTAGGAATTTCAGGAATGACGATTGTGTTTTAAATTTTCTCACAGAGATACAACAGGTGTCTTAACATAAAATTATGTAAGCTGATTTCTTAAAGTCGCTTAATAATCATAAATTTTGCTTTGGGGATCAAATAGAAAATCGATTTAATTAGTTTGGAATTCTTACGGCTAATTTACTACAAAATTTGTTGTTTTTTAATCAACTCTTAGATAAATTGTTGCTACTGGAATAGACGACGATCAAAGTTTTAATATTCTAATTAAGATATGATGATACTGATGAGAGAAGTCCATTGTGATATAACTTAAAGAAATCAGAAGAGTCTCGGAAGATAAACAAAACTAATGAAGAGAAGTTAGCGAAGTCTTTTAATTTATGGTATTATTAATATCAAAATACTGATAAACCGAATAAAGTTTTTGAATTTTCTATGAGTAAATCTGACAATAAATCAATCAAGATGCATTTTAAACACTAGAAACAAATTAACAAATAAAAAATTAAAGTTCTGAACAAAATTTAAGGTTATTCTGCTTTTAGTTCCTTGGTCTTGCGATTTTACTTTTCTTAGCAGATAAATAAATCTTATTTGTTCTCTGCTTTGGTAAAAAAAAACACCACAAACTTCACAAAAACTAGAATCGCATTTCCATAATTAGTCTACAGTGAATGATATTTCTTCATCCAAGAAATGTTGCAAAACTCGTGAAGATGCTGAAGTTATAAACAAAAAACCAGAAAACGTAGGCGTTTGTCCATGTATATTAGCTTGTTTGGTTCCTTAAATACCCATGGAATTTTAATGAAGTTTATTTTGAAAGATTTAATTTTTTCTTAAAGATTAACGTATGACTTAAGCTTTGTGTCATATTTACTTAACGAAATTTGTTTGAAATAAAAGGCAACCAATTAAAGTCTTAAAAGACATTTGCATAGAATGCGATTGTGGAGGAAATCGATATGCGTGGTAGGCTTTCAGCATAGAGCATGGCGTATTTCAAGTATGGTTTTGTAAATGGTTGTATGGAAAAGCCGTTACATTTTTTTGATATTCAAAGCGGGCATTGTTATCTAAAATATGCATAGTTGAAATTCATCTAAATCTAAACAGCTCGATCTAAATATAAATTCCTACATTAAAATGAATTTACTTGTACAATATCGTGTTACGTACGTTCAGGTTCACGATAGCAGTTATTGTACCGTGCATTTTGCTATGAATATCTTCTCGAAAGAACAATGACAAATTATCGTTGTTAACGTAATAACAGCCCACGGTCTCGGCGCCAAGATCCATGAATAAAGCGACCTCAAATGCAAATCTATTAAAATAAAAATAATACCAGAATAACAAACTACACTAAGCATTTATTAACTAATTTAAATGAACATTAAGATAATAATTATTTTTTAATTCTCACGCTGTTTCTACCTCTGACGTTTCGTAATCGAAATATTCGAACCATCAATCATCTTTGAAACTATTTCAACACTTAATCTTATATTTTCCGGTTTTATATTCGTGTCGATTTTATAAGACCTTAAAATCGTTGTTAGCAAGACTTTCATTGACATCATTGCGAATTTAATCCCTGAAAATGTAGCCAATGAGCTTAAGTATTTTATTTGGAAAAAATCGTACCAATGCAATTTCTGGGTCCTCCACTAAAAGGAATAAAACTATAAGGATGTCGTTTTGCTGTCTCTTCCGGTAAGAACCTATCCGGATCGAATTTTCCAGGATCGGGCCAAATTCTCGGATCCCTATGTGTTCCAATTATTCCAATAAGAACAGAACAACCGGTTGGTAGTGTGAAATCTCCTGTAAAAGACTATGTTGTATAATGAGACGACAATAAATGCAAACGTGGTGTAATGAACCGGCTAGAACTTGCATTTGCAAATAGCTTTTCAGCCTGGAATAAGCTATTAAAGTTACTTTTGATAAGAAAATATGGCATGTAAACGTAGATAGGAGAGAACAAATTGATTGGGTGCGGCTTATGCATATGGATGGAGTGTGTAAATTATGATTTTATGGAATTTTTGTTGTCCGGTTATTCAATAAAATGTCGATGTTATCGCAACGTGCGCGATTTTTTGTTTGATACTCAGTAATTGTACCTAAATCGGTGTCTTCGGTTACGCTTCTTGCTATAAAAGGAACTGGTGGATATAATCTCATCGTTTCTTTTATAGCACGTTCCATGTACATCAACTTTGGTAGATCTTCTAACGTTATTTGCCTGTCTGTTTTTCCGAAGATTTCTTCTAACTCGTCGACGACTCTTTCCTGGAAAATTATACGAAAATTAGTTGTTTTATATTTAGTTTTTCTGAACCATAAATCGAAATTTAATTATTTACATTAAATTGAACCTTAACGATTTTCGGTAACTTAGTTACCAAAATACGCTGTGAGATTGTTAAATAGTGTTTCGTCTTTCAAACTATTTTTATCACTTTAACGGAGTATTATAAAGGCATTTTTCGTCTTAAATTTTAGCTTAGAAACACATTTTTAAAATAAGCTTTTAAGAAAGTTAAAAAGTAATTTTTTTAGCAATAAAGAACAAGAAAAAGGAGAAAAAAGGAGGAGGTGGAGAAATAACAACCAGGGTTCAACTGGCCCGGTTGACAGCACCCTGTAAGGGCTTTTATCCTGAATTACGAGGAAGATAACGAACTGTTGTGACAGCGGAATTCCAACAGTGGACCAGGCAGAAGAGTTATTGGCATAGAAAGGGAAGATCTCTTAGTTGCAGGGCAAAAGCACTCTGAAGTCAAAGTTTCTGGTTCTCCAGGTTTCCAGCAATGGGCCTGCAGCCCATTGTCTGTAAAATTAAGTCAACATGCAAACAAGGAAAGACCTGTGCAAGGAATACGAACAAAAAATGGTGGATGTAATAAATAAAGTCGGAAAACAAAAAATATATACCAAAATTTAGGAAAGAGGTTGGAGAACACATAATGAAAAGAAAAGAGGCAAAAAGCCACTAAAAGCACGAGGAAATATAATGATTGGCCAAAAATAGACTAAGAGAACAAATAGAAATTAGAAGTGGGAGTCAACTTTAACACCGTAACGGGCGTAACGCGTAAACAGAAGCAAAAGATAATAAAGGAGAATCACAAAATGGAAAAGAAGAAAAATAAGGATTAAAAGAATAAAAAGAAACTTCGAAAGAAATTCTGCCGTCAATCCTGAATTTTAACTTTGTTTACCAAACCTTTTGAGAATATAACATTAACACAAAGTCCTTATTCACCTTGTGGTGTTACCGTGTTACCGAACAATATAAAAATAATTTTACGGTCCACGCGTTTGTCATACGAATTGCGTCGTTCACGTGTATTTTTTACGCAACAATCCATAAAGGACACGTTTGATAAACACTTTGTTTAATTGACTACCGAAGAATAGTAACTACACGCTTTGCATATTTAACATTAAATATCCATTCAAATAGGAAGTTGTGGTATCCTCCGTGTTGCATGTAATATTGTGTGTCACGGATACGTTTTAAAATTGAACCATTACAATTATTTAATCGAAATCAGTTTAAATATTTATTCGTTTAACCATGTATAGTCTTGTAATATTTATTAAATGTTTTAAAATTAGGTTGAACTAGCTGTTGATAGTTTTCTGTCTTAATAAATTAATGTTTTAACATAATGTTACATAACTAATACTAGAGATTAATCATTGTTAATTATAGGTCTGAAAGGCGAAGAACTTTTAAAAAGGATGTTTTGACATTAGCAGTTTTGGAAATATTTTCGGTTGGTTATTTTTGCAGATTTCCTAAAATATCAATTGTTTTCGTTTCTTAATGTTTAACAGGATTATTAACAAAAAATATAAAAAAATAGCTTAAAAGCTAAACATCATTTACATAATTTTAATGTTGATGTATACTTAAAAAAAATGAATTTATAGCAGGAAAAGTTAGATCAGTAGTAGACATAATTTTAATGTCTGACATTCTGCAAATGCATTAGTATGTTTCCTTTTTATATAAATTTATGATTTAAACAACTTAAATTTGCTCATTAAAATTTAATTTATGACAGCAAGTTATGAATAAATTGGAAATTTACCACTGTTGTTGAAAATTTTATTTCTTAATCATCTAGAATTCATAACAGGATGTACATTTTAAACATCAAATTGCAAAAAAATGTTTTCTCTGATGTTCTAGGTCAAATGTGTAAAATCAAAAAGAATTCCTGTGCAAATTATAAAAATGTAGCTTGCAGGAAATGCTTTTATTAGTAGGTTTGGTTAATTGGCATATTATCGTTATAATTTCTGTGAACAGCTTTGTTTCACGGATTTTAGTGTTTAATGATTTAGGATAACGATGGGTTTCTTTTTCTGTTGATTTTGCTGAGTTTAGCAAGAAGATGTTTGGTTACTGGCAGTATAATTTAAATTTGATACAATAATTAGATGACCAACGAATTGGAGGGTTATTTCTTCTTCATCATCATATAGCTCCTTCGGAACAAAGGGCACCCTTGGGTGCTTCGTACGCTTAGTCCTTTGGGCGACAGGGTAGCAGCTCTCCTAAATTCTTCTCCCATTTTCTCCATCAGCTCCCTGCATTCTTCCCTATTTCTTGTTATTCTTTTTGACTCATTCCATACTGTCTTGGGTCACTTTGAATGTTCTCCTCCATGTTGCCAAAGGCCTTCCAATTCTCGTTTTCCCTGGTACGTTATAATGTAGTGCTTGCTTGGCTATGTTATTGTTTGACTTTCTAAAAGTGTGTGAAACTTACTTATACTTTTCTTCATCTGCAATTCTGTGTAACTGTTTATTTCTACTTTATATCCCAGTGCTCCTTTGTGTGTTTCGGCCCCATATAGTAAAATACTCCTTACATTTGTTCGAAATAGCCTTATCTTTGTCTTTCTGGATATGGTTGTCAAAGCCTCTACTCTGTTAAAGCATATCGAAAGCATGTTGTGCTCTCTCTATATCGCCTTCTGACGCTTCCTAAACAGCAGACTTTCCTCTTCTTCTATTTCTGTCTCTTCTATACGTATTCTTTCTATTGACCTTGTGTTTTCTTTGCATCCTTCATTAATTTTGTAGTTATGTCTTGCATTTATTGTTTGTTTGTTGTTATGAAACATGTATCGTCTACAAACTCTAGATCCTTCAATTTACTGCATACTTCCTTGTCCTCCGTGTTCTTCACAGAGGACCTTTCCATAACAATTACAATGGAAGACCGCAGCCCTGACCGGACCTCTTTTTCTATTTTTATTTGTTGTGAGAGTATTCCTTCGTGTTCCATTCCTGCTGTATAGTGGTCGTACAATACCTTTATAATCCTTATGTATTTGTCTGGTAACCCATGTTGGGACCTTACACGAGCAATCGAATTGACAGTATATTGATGGATTGGTGCGGATTTCTGAATATTTTGAATTCCAAGCTTTAATCATGGATGGTGGGGGATGAATGGCATTCTTTTCTCTACTGATATATAATCTCTCATGACTGTATCTGTTCTAGATAGATGCGGTTCTATCTTGCTGAGCAATTTGTTGAAGAGATGCTCATTCGTACAGTAGTAATTCTTATAGTCATCTTCAGCACTGCTCTCTGAGATCTCACGCAGCAAGTTTAAATGAGTATACTACTATTACTACTATTATTTCACCCAACGTCCGCGTTTAACCTTTCTTTTGGTAGCCAATGCCAAGGCAACGGCCAAACAAGCCTTCTTCTTTTTACCCGATATCCGCACGACTGAGCTGAAATTACCTCATTTCGACTGTCAGTTTGACTGATAGTGTAGAGTCCCTCGTGATTGAACTCAGGAATGTTAATATGATTGATTCAGTCCAAATGTCAATCGGATTAATCGGGTAAGGCCCCCTTTAGAAAGCTTTTTCGAAATCAAAGGATTCATAAAGACCTTTCCTTTCATACGCTTACTTGTCCGATTATAATTCTCAAAGTAAATATGTGATCTATAATACACGATCTATTTGATCTGAAGCCCGCTATATTCTTTCTATAGGAGCCCTTATTCTTTCTATTAGTTAGGTACTATCTTTGTTCAAATTTTACTGGCTACACATAGTAGTTTTTGCACAAGGTTAAATTGACCTTTTTGGTTAATTTAATTCCTTGTCGCCAGTCTTCCAGGATTTCTTCTTCTACCTATATCTATCTTATTTAGCAATATGTAAAATACCTTTACTGACAGTTCTAGGTGGGCTTTTATAAGCTATGCATTAATTCCATCTATTCCTGCTGGCTCATCATTTTTTAGTTTAACTATTGCCCACTTTTGATAAAGTGTCCTCATTGATATTACTACTGATTATTTCTTGTCCAAGATCTAAGCACAATAAGTCCTCCTGTAAATTTTGAGTAAAATATTCTACCCATTTTTTTATTATTTCCTCTTGAGTATTAAACAGTTATCTTTTTCTTCCTACTAGTTTATATGAGTGTCTGTATTTTTTTCCTTTTAATGTTTTGTTATCTCGTATTTCACCAACTCTTTTTAATTTATATTCGGATGAAATAATGGGAAAAGCATTGTATAATGTGACAGGCGATTGGTAGACCAATAAATATCATTAGATTCGCAGATGATGCTATTCTTCTTGCAGAAAATATCGAGATCCTCCAAAAATTACTTGACAAAGTGGTAGAAGCTAGTGCAAAATTTGAGTTAACACTGAATACCAGAAAAACGAAATACCAATAAAAATAACATCAAGAATCAATTAGACATACACAATCAGCAGATTGAAAGAGTACAAAAATACAGTTACCTAAGAACGACAAAAAACGACAAAACAACTATACAGAAGAGACACGAACGAGGATAGAGGAAGCAAGAGGTACATTTACCAGAATGAAGAAACTTTTTTGCAGTAGAGATAAAAGCTTGCAAATCAAACTGAGAATGGTAAAGTACTATGTATTTTCAGTATTATTTTCTGACATGGAGGCGTAGACATTGACCAAAGCCCATGTGAGTAAGCTGAACGCGTTTGAGATGTGGCTGTACAGAAGATCCTAGGTAGAACGAGTTAGTGTTAAGAATGATGGACAACGAGAAAAAAGTAGTGCTAACAATCAAAGGAAGAAAACTACAATACTTGAGTCACATAATGCAACATGAGGGGAAAATAAAAGGGACAAGAAGTATTGGAAGACGCTGCACCTCATGGCTACGAACCCTACGCGAATAGTCCAACAGTTCCACAAATGAACTCTTCACAGCGGCGATATCTAAAGTTAGAAGAGTCATTATGATTTCCAACCTCCGGGAATGGAGATGGAACGCGAAGAAGAAGAAGAGTTATCTCGTATAGTGTTTTCGTATCTTGTTCCTGCTGCTGTTTTTGTTTTTTCTGTTAGTTGTGCAGTACATTTTCTTCACTTCCTTATCTTTCATATTATATTCTTGTAGTACTCTGTACTCCTCGTTCCCCGTTTTAATTAGTGTGACTTCTTCCGTTCTTATAGCTTGTCCCTCGTGTCGTCTGTTAATCACAGTTGATCTACTCTTGGTCTATGACCAATCGTTTTTGATGCTGCTGTTTTCACTGTTTCCTTGTATTTGTCCGATATCTTGCATATATTACAAGTGTTTAAAACTTCTATATTGGAGAGGTCGGCTTCTAGCGCATTCTAATATTTCTGTAGGACTTCAGAATCCTTTAATTTCGCTTACTGCCTTTGACATACTTAATTTGATTTGGAATAGGGTTCCCCTGATCAGAAGATTGTTTATTGAACAGTTTCAAACCATTATCACTTATTGCCTCTTTGATTCCATGCTTTCCCATAACTTGTTCTCTTCTTGGTTGTTATTGCCCATTTTTGCATCCCAGTTTCCCATTAATTACGAGTATATACCTCTTTTATGTTTCTTCTGTAGTAGAAATCGTCCTTTATTTTATCTTATTGGTTATTTGTCGATGTATATCAATAAGGGGAATATTTCTGTATCTAGCTTTTAATCTTCCCCTTTCAGATACTCCTTCCCACTCAATTAGTGATTTTGCTGTTTCTTTGTTTAACATTAGCGCCACTCCTCGTTCACTATCCACTCCTCACATGTGTGACTTGAATACACAATAAGATTTCCATTTTTGGGTCCTATTTTAACTTCACCTTTTCATCTAATTTTGGGCTTGGTCCTTAGTGACTCAGTTCTTTAATGCCTTACTAATTTCTAACATCGTTTTGATATTTCAACATCTCATGTACATTTTCCTTTTACTATTCAGTTCCTCGCCTCTTTCCTTTTTATCATTATTTTGTATTCTATTGAATTAATATTTCCTGTTCCACGGTCATCCTCAGTTAAACTAGTTTGTATTTGCAATTTTCCGTATTTCTTTCCTCAATCTTCTTCTCTGCATTTTTTGGGGATCTCTCGCTAACGATTCTAGTTCTTTGATTTTTTAACATATCAACTACTTCTTTATGCGCCTTTCGTTTGTTTTTTTCAATTCCTTTATTTGTCTTCTCTTGCCATACCCATTCCCATTCGTGCTTTGCTGTTGGTTTTACTGTGTAATATTCTCCATTTACCTCAAGTTTATTATAAACTACACTCGCTCTGAGTCTCTTACGGTATTTTTCTCTGTTTTGAATTTATTTAACAACTTTTAAATCCGTCAGTTACTAGCTTATTAAAAACAATAAATAACAGGTTCAGCTAATTTCTGGACTTCATTTAATTAGCTTAGCTCGAAAACTTTTATTTTCTAAAAATAAGCTTGTTTGTAATGAAATTATTATCCTCCTAACTAAACTGGTTTGCCTTTGCATCGCTGAATCCTCGCCTATTTGGATCTAAATTGATATGGCGGGTAATTGTCTGCGATAATTTAGCCCAGTTGAAATTGTGGTAGTAAAATGGTCGTCTGGTAATCTTTAGCAGCTTTCCCTGTTGCATACTTTTCCATATACGATTATGATTTCTTTACTAATCTACATCATCAATGGTTGTATGAATTTATTTTTAACGGTTAACATTTAGCAATAACCTCAGTATTTCACAAAATAAATATTTACTTGACAGAGTAGCCTCGCCCAAAAATAACTAAATCGCCAAATTCCTAGATTAAGAAATTTTTGGACACGCCTCGTATCAGTCATTGTTTATTTCCAACAGGAATTCCATAAATTAAACTAAAGAACTAGCTAACTTTGTAATGGGAAATAAACTACTAAGTAAATTACACTTGTCCGAGTGCGTATTTTAACTTCTTTATTACTTTCTGATGTTTACTGGCTATTTACTTCTCTTTATTTTACTACTTAATATTTTAACTCGGTTTTCTCACTTACGTATCTGTCTGGAAATTATGTAAAGATTGATAATTTAGCTGTAAATAATTTAAAGTTAATTAACCGCAGGTTTTATGCCTTCAGCAAATCACCAGGAAAATTAGTTCGGTCCCGTGGAAAATACGAACTCGTATTTAATAGCTAAATTTAATTGCATATCTAATAAGATATCTTAGCAATTACAATAAAATATAGATTATTGATTACATTGGGAACGCCTCTTGATTTATTGTATTTCAAATGGAATATTTTCAGTTCATTGTTGAGTAAATGGTTTTGGTCGATTTAGAGATGCCACTTAAGATAAATCGAGAAACGATTTAAAAAGCGGATCGAAAGTAATTTTCAATGCGCGCTCGATTAACAATTTATTATAAAAAGAAATTGTGACCTTATGAATAAAAATTAACAATCCTTTTGGTTCTGTGAAATATAGCAGCGCAGCTTTTGCTTACCTGAATATCTTGATGCATTCCTAGGCACACTAAAACATAACCAGTGGTCGTTGTAATCGTATCCGAGCCCTAAAACCAAACAATTAAAATCCCGTACGCTTGCCTCAGTTAATCATAATTACAGCAGTAATAAAAAGATCCACCTCGTTTCTTAACTCTAAAAACGTCAGTTGATCCCCTAAAGTTAAAAGGTGCTCCAAGAAAGGTTTTTTCTCATTGTCTGCAATTGTAATCGCCTTTAAATCACGCCAAAATCAAATCACAACTTTTTTTACCTTCAAATACTGGTTGTTCTTTTCTGCTGTGGAATTCCTTGTACCGTTTCATAACCAACTAAATTAAACGCTCTTAGTAATAAATTTATTGCTTAAAATATAACTTACGTTCCCGGTGTATTCGTGAGCAAATTTTAAAACTTCGGCCAATTCACGACCTCTCTTGCTAAATCGAAATATAATATCTGGATGTAACCAAAGTCGCATCGATCGTTCGACCAAGAGCTGAGCACCTCTAAAATTGGAATAGCTAATTTTGGGAATGTTGTGAAGAGGATGTATAACCAATCATTCTGTTCAAAAAACGTGCAAAAATGACGCGATTTACATATTAAATAAATTAATCCTCGCTTTAATCCACTAAACTTGGACAAATTTCGCGAATTAAAGCATGGGATTTTATAAATTTATCTGATTAGTTCGTTCTTAATGGAGTTGTCCGAATACAAGTTTTTACAATTACGACTGTTCGGTATTTTAATTTTCCTGTTTTCGATTGATTTTTGCACGCAATGGAAGGAATTAAAATTAAACGCTGGATACCTTCTGGTCGCATGCAAAATTTTAGAGGGTTTTGTCTGGGCTTCGACCGTGACTCCCATTGCTGTTTCTAAAACCAAATTAAAATAATTATGTTATTACAGTAATTTATGCAAATAGTGTAGCTTATACTTCCATACATGGAGCTAGCGCCGCTACAACTGCCTATGAAAGTATGTCGCTTATAAATAAAGTATGCAGTTATCACTTTCGGGACGATAGTTTCTTAACTCACCACAGATAATATCCAAGGAACAACGCGATAAGTATTCGTGCACATCAAAAACTTCTTTCTTTCCGAGCTCTTTCTTAAGCTGTTCGATGAGGACGTCGCTTTGTTTCACGAATATATTCATGAAAGAATCGAGAATTTTTTGATTGAAGGCGGGATTTATTATTTTTCTGTGGTTTTTCCAAATGCTTGCTGAAATCATTTTTTGAGATTTTCTTAGAGTTTTTATTAAGAGAAGACTAACTTTAAAACCTACCTTTGGCAGTAAGCAGTGCGTCTCCAAACGCATCTTTGGCAAAATTGTAACGTTTTTCTTTTTCTAAACATTTACCCAGAACAATTTGGTGGTGTTTCGGATCCGTAACAGCTACTAAAAGAACTCCAAACATCCAAATTTTGATAGGTGGTTGCCATTTTTCCAGAATTGTTAGGGCGTTTTGGACTATATCTAAAAGAATAGGTATTTTGAAAGAAGGCACTTTTAATTTTTCTTGTTTATATTTCATTGTTTTGATAAAATTTATAACTGGTTATAATTCGTTTACTGTTTCTACATGCCCAACAAACTTAATTTTAAGTCAAATTAACAGAACTTCTGCAGTTCCAAAACTAACTGCAATATGAAGCCTACTTTATTTATTTAAAAAAATTTAATGTTAACCATTTGGCAAGGATAGAGAAATAAATACAGTTTGACCAGTATAATTACAAGTATCTATTCTATAATTTATTTAAACAAAAAGAAATATCTTTTGGTACTGCCTTTGTCTCTTTACGTAACAATCTAACAAAACACCACTAATATGAGCAAGATGAAACATTAAATAAAGAAAGAAAACCATAAAAAGTATAAATAAACAAGTTTTTTCCATAAACTATAAAACCAAATTACGTACTTAATTAATTTATTAGTTTCGATTAATATTTATATAAATGAGTGAATGCATAAAAGAGAGAACTTTGCAACTAAATATTTAAATAAACAACATCATAAAATGACGATTAAAAAGCTATTAATCTCGATTACTGAATTTACATAAAATAGTATGCCAATAAGGTCGATATTAAAACATTGAAATTCAATATTTCATAATTCAAATCAAAATAAACTGTGAAAACTTAATAAGTTTGTAAAGTCTTCACATCTAAATCTATCTAAAATTACTAACCTTTTAATTTATAATAGTAATTTAATTAATTTATTGCCAAAAGTTAATAACAATTAGAAGAATTATGTTATAATTTTAAAACCGATTAATAAATTTTATAATTTTAGTAAAATCACATCAGTTGTTTATTAATGCAGTAATTATTAGATATTTATCTTGTTATATATTATTTAATTAATTCAAATGTTCCCCATGTTTAAATAACTTTAACGTCAAATTAAAATCTTTCTTATTTACTGTTGTAAATTGGCCTTCAATGTGCATAAATAAAAAATGCAGCTTTATTTTTGAGGATTTCAGTAAATTCAAGACGACCTCCTTTATTTTATTTTATTTTATTTATTTATCTGTTTTTGTTTTTAGGTCTGATGGCTACTTAGTTTAACTGCCCAAACGTTCACTAATTTAAAATGAAGCGATAATTTAGCCAGCTTTAAATTTTTGCTAGAAATTTAGTCCTACTTCTTACAAAATTACAAAATACAGCAGGAAAGAGTATTGGATATCAAGAAAGTAAGAAAGTAAAAAGGTCGTGTATGAGGCCCCAGCAAAAATGGTTAATAAAAAGATTCAAAAATTAATAGTGCTAATAATAGCGAGTGTATAGAGTAGACTATTTAAGAATACCCGACAGAATGGCCAGATATACAAAATTCCCAAAATAGAACGTAAATAAAGTGAAGTTAGGACATCAGTAGGTCAAGATAAAGAAAACATAGTTGCCCCTTTGTGTAAATTCTTAGGCGCTGTTACCTAGTTTCATTTACACGAAGAAGGGGTTTATTAGTCCATGAGTAAAAACATAAATAAAATCAAGAAAACAAGATCACAGAGCACTAGCAGTATAATAAGATATTTTGAAAGAAAGAGAAGCTTAGAAGATTCAAAGTATTGTAAAGGGTGCGAAAACGAACAAATAGCAAAGGACGAACGAGCAGAAGAGATGCAAAAGCTTTGTACCCGTCTCAGATAGAGTACACTACATTAGAATAAAAGGAGAGGAGCGGATAGCCGCATGTAAAAGCCCTCAGTCTCTGACGTAGGCATCTCAGGTTCGATTCCTGAGACCGGCGAAGCCGGAATATATCTCGTCCGGTGGTTCCGGTTGTCATACTAACACCTTTGACAATCGTCAACCCCGCACCACTGTGGGTCGATCTTCTTCTCCTTATTCGATGGGTATGGTTAGCCTCCTGCCCAGCATATGTGCTAAGAGGGCTCACAGAACTCGTTATTATGGGTTACTAACAGGCCATTGGCATAGGTTTCGGCCATAAGAAAAAGAAGAATAATAAAAGGAAGCTTCAAAGATATATCGATACTAAATATGCATGCACCAACGGAAGTGAAAACAGACGAAAAGAAGTAAAAATTCTACGAGATGATGGAAAATACATACCATAAACTTCTAAAAAGAGAAATAAAAATAATCATGGGGGACTTGAATGCAAAGGTGAAAAACGAAAAAATTTATGAGTTTATATTAATCTTTATTATGCACTTGGAGCGTGTCAATGATGCACTCTGTACAAGAGTGTAGTAGTTTTTAAAATGAAATTGTCGAAGAAAGCTAGGTAGTCAGCAATATATTGTTGTGTAATCAAGGTGACCACAGAACAATTTTATTGAACTTGTCTCGAACTCGCCACACGTTGGGACAGCCAAAATAATTAATTACCTCTGAAATGCCCCACATTACTGGGCTCCAAAAATATGTTATGTTCTCTGATTGAAAACATACATTTTAATTGAACTTATTATGTGTTGTGTGCAGATGTGTGTGTGAATACATAAAACCAAATACCAAATAAATATTCCGTATCTAAACCACCTGCAAAAAACAAACACCAACAACAAATTCATCACATTCCAACATACATGAACGAAAATTCATAACAAGCTCAATTTAAGTTTTTTTACATGGGTTCTAGCTGTAGTTAGGATTCAAAAGATTGCAATAATTTAATGTTGACAAATAAACTTTTGATAACTGAATAGTGAATAAATTTAAAATCATACGTTCACAATAAAAATTCATCAAGTTTCGAATTAACAATTACTTCATAAAATTTTCAATATTTAATCTGACTTTATAAAAATTACCTTATTAACAATTACAACAATCAAAATTCAAATTAATTTTATAAAAACACAAAAAAAAATTATTTAATTGACTTATCTGGTGACTTCTTAAAATCCGGGTAAATCTTGGTGAAGGTCGAAGTTTGGCACAACTGCATTGATAATCAGCTGTTCTGCGTTGATGCCCATGAATTCCAACCCCAACACTCTCAATGGTAAGTCTTTGTATTTTTACTTGTCTTTATAATTTTTATCACTGTTTAAATTTCACTAATTAATCACTGTTTAAATTTCCAGGTTCCTTGTTTTAGATTAAGGATTACCCTTCAAATACGTAGGTAAATAAAACGATGTTTTATTCAAATAACAATTTAACTAATTTTATTTTCAACGAAGAAAATTCACATTACATTTATTTAATAACCCACTTGGTTTAATTATCAACGTTTACATAAATGTAAATATTATTGTTATTATTACACTCAAATTTTCTTTACGACTATTTATTATTAGTAAATTTTACTAGTACTTTCTTATTATTTATTTTAATTGGTTTTGTTTATTTTAATTCACTTCATTTTACACTTTTAATTTAAATCATTCTTAGATCACGTGATATCTGTTTCACCACATTTCAGTTGCTACCCGATATTCATCTGTCTTATTGTTCTAGAATAAAAACAAAAGAACTCTACTACGTCATAATAACAAACTTTGGGAGCGTTTTAGATACGTGCATCCCCAATGGATTTTTACGAGCAACTGCCGTCTTTTCTTTTGTTAAAACCAAGTAAAATAAATAAATCTAGCCAATTTTCAAACCATCTTTAACTTTACTTACTTATTTACGCTTAATTATCAATCAAAATTTATTATTAACTAAATGAAAATTATTTATCTTAACTAAACTTAACTTTTAATTTAAATTTTTATTTAAACTAAACCTATTTAAACTTAACTTTAAAGAAAAAGTTTCTTTACTTCGTTTTTGGTTTAAAACCCTACTTGATTTACCTATTTTACAAAATTATTAATAACTAAACTAAAAACTATGTAATTATATTAATTATGACAAAATAATGAGATTTTGTCTCTTATCAATTTTCTCTAAAATTATCAGTTTGGCTGATAATTGCATTTGAAATCTGACGTTTACTTAAATTTACATTTTTATTGATAATTTCAATAATTCTTGCTTTTAACATTTAAATTCTTGACAAAATTAAATCTTATATGCTCTAAAACATTTTAGTTATGTTTTATACCTTGTCTCAACCTTTTAAAATAAGAAATTTATAATTTTCTATTTTTCACATACATTTGTCCTTGAAATTTATCTTTTTACATAAATACGTAATGATTTTAACTTTAATCATTATTTCTAGCACAATAAACTGATCTAAGTGTTCCAAAAGACTACTTCATCAAGAAAAATCAGCTTTGTACTGTAAATTGAAATAAATATCTGGATATTTGAATTTCTATCCTTCATTGTCAACTTTAAATATCGTTTTTATAACTTAATTGTTGTTAATATTTGCTTTATTGTAATTAATTTGTATTAATAAATCGTAAACAATCAATAAAATGATTTTACATCAAAAATCAATTTGGTATTCAATTTTATATACTTGATGTATGTAAAATTGTGTTAATAAAATGTTCATAAAGTGTATAAACTTGTTTGTGTTTATTGTATGGATGTATTAGTGTTATTTAAAATGTTTTATGCTCAAAATACACAACATTTACCCCTCTTAAGAATTTTCAAAAATATTAACTGGTAAGTAAATTTTTCAAAATTATTCTGAATAATTACAGACTTATATTTATTCTTCAACATAAGGTTGTAACATTTGAATGTTAAATCTACCTCTTATTCTATCTGAATCTACAAATTTTAATTCATAAGAACTACCAAATTTTTGATTTATAATAAATGGACCTACATAAGGTAATAAAAGTTTCGCTGAAATCTTATTAACTTGATCTGGTACTCTTAAATTTTTAACAATTACCTTATCACCTATTTCAAAACTTGTATTCTTTTTAATTAATCGATTTTGTTTTTGTTCTTGTTTTATATAATAATTTATAATTTTATTTTTAACTTGTTCTAATTTCCCTTCAAAATCTATCCTATTTGTATTTTCTTGTAACCATGGTCTAGATGGTTTTATTTTTTTCATTAAATATATGGGTACTTCCCTCGTAACTATAGATGGAATTTCATTAATAAATTTTTCTATATTTTTTAAATGTTTTGACCAATTTATGTGATTATCATTATACAATAACATTCTCAAATATTTTACAACTTCTTGTATATACCTTTCACTAGGATTTGCTTGTGGATGTCTTATGCTACAAAAATTAATTTTAACCCCTCTTATTTCCCAGTAATCTATAAATCTTTCATTATTAAAATAGGTTGCGTTATCTAATATTATTCTTTGTGGTTTCCCAACTTCATCAATATATTTTTCCAGACAATTAATTGTAACATCAGTATTACATTTTACCGTAGGATAAAGCTTAATGTACTTTGTAAATAAATCTATTATTACTAAAATATGTTTATACTTGTTGCTTTTAACTAAATTTGATAAATAATCGATAGCAATTACATTTAAAGGATTCTGTGGAATTATACTCTTATAATGGTCATGTAAAACATTGTTTTTATATTTTCCTAATTGACATAAATGACATTTTTTTATTAAATTTTTAATTACTGCTAAATCATTAATTCCAAAATAATTTTCTCTAAACAAATGCCATACTTTTCTGACACCTATATGCCCATATGTTAAATGAAAGTATTGCACTACATCTTCAATATGTTCCTTCGTAGTTACATATAATTGTTTATCATTCAATAATTTAACCAGAAATTCATTTATATAAGTGTAACCTTTATAAATTAAGCGATTTCGTAACTGTACCTTTATATTATCAAATAACGGACTTTGTTGTTCTGCTAATAAATATTCTTTTGAAAAAATTCCAAATCTTTTATTTAGAATATTAATACAAATATGAATCTTTTCATTTTCAAATTTTTGTCCATGTTGTCTACTTAAATAATCTGCACTTATGTTTTTTTAATCCAGGTATATGTTTAATAGTAAAATTAAATTCCTGTAAAATCAATGTCCATCTATAAATTCTATTATTAGCAATTCTTGTTTTTAGTAAATTTGTAAGAGCTAAATGATCTGTTTCAATAACAAAAGGATTTCCTATCAAATAAAATCTTAATTTTTGCACAGCAAAAACAATAGCTGCCATCTCTTTTTCGGTTGTTGAATATCTAGTTTCACAATCTTTCAAAGTTTTTGATATGAAGCAAATTGGAATTTCAAAATTATTATCTTTTTGAATTAATTCTGCCGCAATGGCACTATTTGATGCGTCAGTTCGTAAAATAAATTCTTTTTCAAAATTTGGATGATACAGTATAATGTTTTCATAAAAACTATCTTTTAAGTTATTCCATGCTGTTTCATGGTCATTTTCCCATTTAAATTTCACACCTTTCTTTAAAAGTTTTAAAAGTGGTAACGATTTTTCAGCTAAATTATGCACAAATTTCCTATAGTAATTTAATGTACCTAAAAATCCTCTAAGCATCTTTAAATTTTTTGGTCTCGGATAATTTTTAATTTCTTTTAACCTTGAATTATCTATCGTAATACCTGTTTTGTTAATTATAAAACCCAAATAATCTACCTTTCTCTTAAAAAATTTACATTTTTCTAAATTTAATTTTAATCCATTAATATTTAACTCATTCAAAATAGTCTCTACATGTTGATAATGCTCAGAAATGTTATTACTATAAATAAGAATGTCATCGACATAATGTATACAGAAATTTTCATACTTATTTAAAATACTTTGTAATGATCGGACCAAAGCCGCACATGAAGTTGATAATCCGAATGGAACTACCTTAAATTGGTAAACATTACCATTTATACTAAATCCAGTATACTTTCTTGATTCTTTTTCCAAAGGAATTAACCAAAATGAGTTTTTTAAATCTAATTTTGTAAAAATTTTATCATTACCAATGCTTCCTAATATACTTTCTATATTTTTGGGTGATTCAAATTGTGGTAACGTTCTAGCATTAATCTGCCTAGCATCTAAACATAAGCGAATAGAATTATCTTTCTTTTTTACAATTACTACAGGATTTATGAAATTAGTTGATGACTTTTCGATGATATTATTTTTTAACATACTATCAATTTCTTTTCCTACAATATTTTGATACGCATACGGAATAGGATATATTTTGCAATTAAAAGAGCCTTCATTTAATACTTTTAACTTGTGTACATAATCTTTTGCAATTGAAGATTTATTGTTTACCAACTCTTTATTTTTAATAATGATTTCTTTTACCCTCTTTACATAATCATCTCCACAATCTAACTTCATTTCTTCTATATTCAATACTTCATCTTTATTTATAATAACCTTATCTACTTCATTATTCATTTTAATATCATTATCCATACTTTTTATTTCATCTTCATTTATAATACCCCCATTTCTTATACCTTCTACTTCTATCAAATTAATATTTACCTCTGGTACTTCAAAATCATTATTAAATTTATAATTCTCCCACTTTACTACAAAATCTTTATAATTAACTGTTTTCCTATCCGTATCAATTATCATACCGTACCTCTCTAAAATATTCATTCCTATTATTATATCAATAGTCATTCCTGTTATTATTAAGAATTCGCAACTAATTTCAAAATTACCTATCACTACTTCTTGAATCAATTTTTGTTTTACCGTAGTAATTTTCTTTTTATTCGCAGTTATCAAATCCACTTCCTTTGTGTTAATAATATTATCTTTAAAATTATTTAAATCATTTTTAATACATTTTTCATTTATCAATGAAAATTCCGCGCCTGTATCTATCAATGCTGAATAAATTTTATTATTTAAAATTATTTTTATAAATGGTAAATTTTGTATAATGACTAATTCATTATTTTTATCAATATCCTTATTTTGAGTACCATTATCGGGAAAACTTATAAATTCAACTGGATGTGAATAATTATGTGAAATGACAATAGTACTCCCTAATGAAAATTTTGATTATTATTATTGTCAGTTTGTGTATCTACTTCAACTTTCTTTTCTGCTTTACTTACATCTTGGTATAACCTTTCCGGCATATTTCTATAATTTCTATTTTGATAATTATTTGCATAATTAAAATTCCTTCTCTGATAATCATTATTGTTTCTAAAATTATTATAATTATTATTTCTATTATTATGATTATAATTGTTCCTAAAATGATTATTATTATACCTAAAATTATTAAAATACCCTTTATTTGCTTGATTTCCATAAAAATGATTTTGATTACTATTTCCATTGGTTTCATTAGAATTTACTTTATTTTTATTACTACCTGGTTCACTATTGTTATTGTTATTATCATTAATTTTTTTATTAGGTACAGACTTATTTTCATTTATTCTATCCTCTTTATAAACAAAGTTAATATTAGTTTGCTGCCTATATTTGTTATGATTACTTTTATTTTTATCAACTATGTCAAAATTTTTTAAAATGCGAATTAACTTATCAAAACTATCTACTTCATCTATTATAATTTTATTATGAATGTTTTCTGCGAAGTGTCTACCTAAAGCTCTTATAATTTCACTTTCCTGTAACGGTGGATCTAACTGTTGGAATTCGTAGTATTTACTAATAGCATACTTTTCCCTAGTTATTCCTGAATTCATACTATACTGACCTGTATTTAAATTACTTCGTACATCATTTTGATTTCTTATATCCCAATATTGTTTAAGAAATAAATATTTAAAACTTTCTAAGTCTTTAATTTCCTTTTCTTTTATGTTGTACCATAATTCGGCATCAGATTTTAACAATCCTCTAATTATATTCATTTCAAATTTATTGTCATATTTATAACCGTATAATTTCTTTTGATTTTCTAAATAATTCTCTAAATTTTTTAAAAATAATTTTGGATGCATACGTTTATCTCCATAAAATTTTGATATATTTATTTCATTTGTCCCTTGTATAATAATACTATCAGTTCTACTCATATCTGTATTCGGGTTTAATTTAATTTCGTCTAATTGTTTTTTAACGAAGTCTAACTGATCTTGCAAATTTGAGGTATCTTGCCTAATTTCACCTAATACTTCCTCCTTTCCAACCTTACATTTACTCCTCACCTCTTTAAATTGTTGATCACTTTTTATTATTGCTGAATTTAATTCTATATTAAACTTTTCCATTATTGAATTCTGTTCTTTAATTTCTTTTTTTATGCCCTGAAAATTACTACTAACTTCTCCCTGAATTTGTTCTCCATAATCTTCCAATTTCTTTTCAAATCTCTTTTCTTGTTTATCAATCTTCTCAACTAAATAAGCATTCATATTGTCCATTTTATTATTTACCCTTTCAATTTCCCTACTATTTTCATCTATTTTAGACTTTACATTTTCTAATTTTGAGCTAAGATCATTATTTTCCTTAACCAAATTGTCTAACCTAAAATTAATTTCATCCTTATTTTCTTCTAATTTTAAATTAATTTCTGTTTTTACACTATTTAAATCTTCACTATTCTTGTCTAATTTTAAATTTATATTTGTCATCATTTCCATCATTCTATCCTCAAATGTAGGTTCTATTTTCCCCCCTTCACCTTTTTCTTCCGAAGAACCTGCCTTATCTTTTTTACCTGCCATCTTTTCGAATTCACACTCAGGTTTTTCCCCTACACTTTTGGATTTCTTATGCTTTAAAATTTTCTTATCCGTATGAAGCAAAAATTTCTTCATATAACTTTACAATAGTAATTAAATCAAATTAAATATGAATATGCAACCCTCAGAATAACACAGCCACACGACTTTGGGCGTCAAATTTATGTTGTGTAATCAAGGTGACCACAGAACAATTTTATTGAACTTGTCTCGAACTCGCCACACGTTGGGACAGCCAAAATAATTAATTACCTCTGAAATGCCCCACATTACTGGGCTCCAAAAATATGTTATGTTCTCTGATTGAAAACATACATTTTAATTGAACTTATTATGTGTTGTGTGCAGATGTGTGTGTGAATACATAAAACCAAATACCAAATAAATATTCCGTATCTAAACCACCTGCAAAAAACAAACACCAACAACAAATTCATCACATTCCAACATACATGAACGAAAATTCATAACAAGCTCAATTTAAGTTTTTTTACATGGGTTCTAGCTGTAGTTAGGATTCAAAAGATTGCAATAATTTAATGTTGACAAATAAACTTTTGATAACTGAATAGTGAATAAATTTAAAATCATACGTTCACAATAAAAATTCATCAAGTTTCGAATTAACAATTACTTCATAAAATTTTCAATATTTAATCTGACTTTATAAAAATTACCTTATTAACAATTACAACAATCAAAATTCAAATTAATTTTATAAAAACACAAAAAAAAATTATTTAATTGACTTATCTGGTGACTTCTTAAAATCCGGGTAAATCTTGGTGAAGGTCGAAGTTTGGCACAACTGCATTGATAATCAGCTGTTCTGCGTTGATGCCCATGAATTCCAACCCCAACACTCTCAATGGTAAGTCTTTGTATTTTTACTTGTCTTTATAATTTTTATCACTGTTTAAATTTCACTAATTAATCACTGTTTAAATTTCCAGGTTCCTTGTTTTAGATTAAGGATTACCCTTCAAATACGTAGGTAAATAAAACGATGTTTTATTCAAATAACAATTTAACTAATTTTATTTTCAACGAAGAAAATTCACATTACATTTATTTAATAACCCACTTGGTTTAATTATCAACGTTTACATAAATGTAAATATTATTGTTATTATTACACTCAAATTTTCTTTACGACTATTTATTATTAGTAAATTTTACTAGTACTTTCTTATTATTTATTTTAATTGGTTTTGTTTATTTTAATTCACTTCATTTTACACTTTTAATTTAAATCATTCTTAGATCACGTGATATCTGTTTCACCACATTTCAGTTGCTACCCGATATTCATCTGTCTTATTGTTCTAGAATAAAAACAAAAGAACTCTACTACGTCATAATAACAAACTTTGGGAGCGTTTTAGATACGTGCATCCCCAATGGATTTTTACGAGCAACTGCCGTCTTTTCTTTTGTTAAAACCAAGTAAAATAAATAAATCTAGCCAATTTTCAAACCATCTTTAACTTTACTTACTTATTTACGCTTAATTATCAATCAAAATTTATTATTAACTAAATGAAAATTATTTATCTTAACTAAACTTAACTTTTAATTTAAATTTTTATTTAAACTAAACCTATTTAAACTTAACTTTAAAGAAAAAGTTTCTTTACTTCGTTTTTGGTTTAAAACCCTACTTGATTTACCTATTTTACAAAATTATTAATAACTAAACTAAAAACTATGTAATTATATTAATTATGACAAAATAATGAGATTTTGTCTCTTATCAATTTTCTCTAAAATTATCAGTTTGGCTGATAATTGCATTTGAAATCTGACGTTTACTTAAATTTACATTTTTATTGATAATTTCAATAATTCTTGCTTTTAACATTTAAATTCTTGACAAAATTAAATCTTATATGCTCTAAAACATTTTAGTTATGTTTTATACCTTGTCTCAACCTTTTAAAATAAGAAATTTATAATTTTCTATTTTTCACATACATTTGTCCTTGAAATTTATCTTTTTACATAAATACGTAATGATTTTAACTTTAATCATTATTTCTAGCACAATAAACTGATCTAAGTGTTCCAAAAGACTACTTCATCAAGAAAAATCAGCTTTGTACTGTAAATTGAAATAAATATCTGGATATTTGAATTTCTATCCTTCATTGTCAACTTTAAATATCGTTTTTATAACTTAATTGTTGTTAATATTTGCTTTATTGTAATTAATTTGTATTAATAAATCGTAAACAATCAATAAAATGATTTTACATCAAAAATCAATTTGGTATTCAATTTTATATACTTGATGTATGTAAAATTGTGTTAATAAAATGTTCATAAAGTGTATAAACTTGTTTGTGTTTATTGTATGGATGTATTAGTGTTATTTAAAATGTTTTATGCTCAAAATACACAACAATATAATAGAGTAAACAAAGTGTGGATTAAGAAGGGTTTGTCTAGGAAGGTCGCCTTTGGTGCTTCATCTTAATAAAAACGTTACCTTTCACTGCCGATGCTGGAATTTCTGAAAGAATTAGTCATGTATAAGAAGATTAGAAAAGTACAAGAATTCTAAGGGATTACTAAAGAATTATTTACAATACTATTTACAATACATTAAATCACGGTTGATCTGGGACACAGTAATCCCCACATATACAAAAAAGTAACAGGAGGAGAAAGTAAGCACGACGAGTCCAATGATAATGGGGCCGGACTATGCACATTTGCAATAGAAAACAACATGAAAATAGTAAGTACGTCGTTCAAGAGAAAAGAAATACATAAAGGAACGTGGACCCAAGAAACACCCACACCAACCAAATAGATCATGTCCTAATTCAGGAACAAAAAATAGAAGATAAATTAGTATGTAATGAATATCGAAGAAAGGCGAAATGCGAAAGGAATGAGAAAAGAGAAAGGAAAACATATAAGAATATAAAAGAGGAAGTATGGAGACGACATTTCGAAGAATTGCTGGGCCCAATATAGAGAGAAGAGACAGAAGAAAAAGTGGAGGAAAACCTAATAACAAAAGAGGAGGAAGATAACCTTCCCACAAAGGAGGAAATGAACAAAATGGCAAAAGCCCAGGACACAACGAAAACACAAAACAGAAAAGAAGGTGGTAAAATTTTGATGCAAAACGAAGGACGGATTTCCACCACATGGAATAAAGCACTAATACTCCCAATCTACAAGAAAGGGGATAGAACAATATGCAGTAACTGCCATACTACTTATGGCTTACAAAATAACATCGACTCTGATAAAACAAAGAATTAAACCTTACGCAGAAAATAGTATAGGAGAATGCCAGGGAGGTTTCAGGAAGAACAGATCAAATTTTCCTCATAAAACAGATAATGCAAAATTGTTATGAGTATAAAATCCCTCTATTTATGATATTTGTAGATTTCCAGAAAACCTACCACTCAGTAGACAGGTGAGAGATATCCGTGAAGGATGTAGGTATTCCGAGTAAATTATTAGGATTGGTAAAGATGACGTGTTGATAACAACTAATAACCAAGTAAAAGTGAAGGATAGAGTATCAAAGGAATTTGCAGTGAAGACGGGACTAAGACAAGGCGATCACTTATCATCCTTCTTATTTAACCTAGTACCAGAAAAGATTATACTAAGAGAACAATTCATACCAATACATCGCCTATGCCGACGATGTAGTTTTCCTAGCAAGAAATAAAAAACAACTTAAAATAATTACAACAAGATTAATGGAAGTAACCAAGAAATGTGGTCTAAAGGTAAGCCAGAATAAAACGAAAGTTATGAAAATAGATACATGCCAGAAAGATGGGGAACAACTTCTTCTTCTTCTGAGTGCCATATTCTTTTCAGGAAGTCGTGAAGTTTGTTATATCCTCCTATACTAGGGAAATATGTCCTCTGTAGTGATTTCCCGTTGCCTTCTGCAGATGAGTTTGTGACCATGCATTAAGTGTATAGTGTATATATTGTCCTTGTTACTATCTGAAGTTGACCACTCCACAGACAGAATCGTTAATTGTAACCAAACGATTAAATGGGTTCACTCGCTCACCGATCTCGAAGAGTGGGGAATTCATTATAAAAATCCTTACCACTGCGTGAGATTCGAACCCAAAACTCCTAAATAGGAGCCCAGCGCTCTTACCACTACGCCAACGAGGGAACAACTTGAAGTAATAATAAGTATAAACCTCCAACAGGGGGAGAATAAGCGAAATTTGATGAGAGTGGCGACAGTGTAAAAGAATTTGTATATCTAAGGTTTCTACTAAACAAGTGCGAGGAAACTAAAGAGTTAGAAAAATGAATCCCCAAGAGTAATAGGTGTGTGGGAATGTTGTATAAAGTGTTAAAATCTAAAATCTCGCGTAAATCAAAGTTCTGAATATATAATACGGTATTAACACCAACAATGCTTTATGGGTGCGAAACATGGGTTTTAAATAAAAAAGACCAGCAACAAATAGAAATATGGGAAAGGCAAATAATAAGAAGAATGCTCGGTGGAAAAAAACAGATGAAGGATGGAAATGGAGAACAAACACAGAGCTATATGTATTATACAAAAAAAGCGACAATAGCAGAGGTATGCAGTAAAAATACGTAGGTTACAATGGCTGGAAGGTCTGGGAAGAATGACGAACTCAAAAACTGCGTAAGACAGATCGCCAAACTTCTTTTACCGTCGACCCCTTCAAGAGTTTCTTGACTTTTCATCGACCCCTTCTATTTTACTATTACGTAATTATAAACATGACAAGCAAAAAAACACTTATGTGAGTTTTTAGATTGTTTATTTTATAGTCGATGCACAAAAATAAGACTGGGATCGAATACGTTTAAGTAAGTATAAGTAAATAAGCAACCGTAATTTTCACCGCGCCGTCCAGGTGGAAACCACCGACGTCCGTTTATTGGTAAATATGTCATTTTGGCCTACTTTATTAGGCTCCCTAACCATTTTCATGGCCTTGCTCCATCTTACAGGCCCTATTCATGTCACTGTTCCCACGATTCACTCTTAATTGCGATGCCATTCAGTGTGGAGATAATCAAAGTTAATCAAATTAAAAATTCCCCCGTACAACGAGGTCTTATATTTTTCAATCGACCACTTTGGCGACCACTGGTGTAAGACATAGCATGGAAAAAGTTCGAAGGTGAGCGATAGAGAAAAAGACTAAGGAAGAAATGGTGGGAAATACTACAGGAAGAAATAAAAGATAAAAGAGTAACAGATTGGAGAAAGAAAGCTAAAAATCGGAAAGAGTGGACAAAATTGATAAAAACGCAATATGCCTTTAGGCCAAAATGCGTAATTAATAATAACATCTTCTAATTTCATTTAAATATTAATTTACTTAATTTCCTGTTATAAGGCATTTTGGTTAAGTAATAGGTTACTATGTTAATATAAAAACTGTATATATTAAGAAAACAAAAGAGCATGTAGTATCGCTTTGTAATGACGCAGCATGCCGAAGGAATAAATGTATTAAAAAAAGGGTATTCTGGTTTACAAATCAAAACCTTGCAAAGTAGAAAATGCATTACTACGTCGTGTAACATTTTGCTTATTAATATTTCAAACACCCGTGGGATATAATTTATGACACTAAATTAATATTAATAAAGCTGTGGACACTTTGTATCCACAAAACACCTGAGCTTGTCCTACTTCAGGCTAGTACAAGACTTAACTACAGCCCTGTCCTCGTTTTATTTTCAATCTGTTAATGCAAACGGCTTCGGCTTTGAGAGATTAGTTTGAAAATTTCTTAATTTATTATTTAAACATTCCTCCGGGTATTATTTATTTATTTATTATGAAACTCTCGATTATTTGCAAATATAAATAAAAATAAATAATAAATACTAAATATTTAAGTTCGTGTTAGGTTGTAATACAAAAATAAAGAATTACCTTTAAAGGATATAAACAAATACGCATTCCCAATCAAAGGAAGTGCAGGTGGCCCAGGAATTTTCGCAGCTAATCTATACAATTTTCTTCTCTTCCAATGATAATATACAAGCCATAAACTCACAATAAAACACAGTAACCAAAAAATGTGGCTGGCAAACATTGTCACTTTTTAATTAACTCAAAAGCAGTATACTTACTTCTAAATATTACGACAACTAAAATCTAGTGCAATTGGACTACATTTATGTACCTGAACTCGCTATACTGCTTGATGTTAAACGAACGTAATCACTTATCTCTCTTTATATACTTAAATACTATGAGCTAAACGAGAGTAACATTCTTGTTTTATACAAATCGAGTAAAGTACAGATTGTGCTAGTTTTCTTTGAGTTGATGGCACACATAACAATCAGCAAACCTGTAGTTGACATCCTTCAAACATTTACATATCTTATACTAGGTATTATAGATAACATCAGATATCATCGGAAAATGACCTTAGTATGCAAATGAAATACATAAACGTTTGCAAATTATTCTATAAGTTAATTTAGATTGTATCTTCGCAACTATTTGGAACAATAATTAATTGACGAAACCATCCTGTCTTTAAATCGTGCGAAAAAAGACTAAGATTTAATCCTGTTTATAATTTGTACCTAGGTGATGGGTTTCTAATGCAATTAGTATGTATAATGACAACTGCAGCTGCATATAATCTCTGGCTCAAGTACTCAAGCTAAGAAGATTGTTAAGTTAAATCAATAAATATGCCATTATGTAAATTGCTTATGTGTTAATTTTTTGTCTTTTTTTCAGACCACACTGCAACCCGCAATTATACAACCCAGGATGGCACAGTTAGAAACGTTGGAAGCAAAAGTAAGTTTTCGAAATGTGGAAATTCTTCAGTTTCTGGAAACTATTAAAAAGAACGGCTGAGCTTGCGCATATTACTGATATAATTTATTGCAAGGTTTTCAGTTTTATGGAGAAGGAAATTATGTAGATTTTTGCAATATTATTATAAAAAAGTCGGCCTGCGCTTATTTTTTCTTGGGGTCATTAGTTATCATATAAATTAATTGCTTTTATGGAGGTCGTAACTTCATTTAATCGGTTTTAATTTCGTAATTTACTATTTTTTAACCCTTTTAGCATCATTTTTATAAAAAAAGAGTCATTTTAGCTAATTTTAATTTGTATTAAAGGCTGCAAAAATTGCTGGTTTACTTCACTAAAACATGCATTTTGAAGGTTCTTAGTTATCGAACATTTTCACAAACGATGTCTGATAACCAGAAATAAAACAATATTTCGAAACATCTATTATTATTTCCCAAAGCGAACTTTGTTCGCACGAAAAAAATCTGTTTAATTTCTGTTGCCTTAATGAACATTAATGTTTATTTATTTTTACAAACCCGAGTTATCCTTGAAGCATTACCAATAGATGCCATCAATTTATGCCTATCAACTATTATAATATCATATTTATTGCCCATAACATTGTAATTTATTTCTGCAATTAAGATAAGCACTACTCAAGATTTATGGACTGCGTTAAATTAATATAATAATAATTTCCCATAATGTTCGGGTTCATAGTTCACTTTTCTCGCTTGTCCTTATACAAACTAATAATAATAAAACTAATTTAAAAATTCCCTTTTATTTCGTTTATGCGTAATAAATTTGAAACTGCACTAAAACGCCAACAGAAAAATCGGCGAAGAATTTGTATGTTCTCAGTCAGTTTGCGGGGTTGTTTTATGCAAATTTGTTATAATGTTATCATGAAAATATCCCAGTTTCTTTATTTCTTTATATTAATAGGCTTAATTGGCAGGGAGAAGTGATTTTGCATTTATGTGTTTTAATTTAACTGGAGACTTCAATGCCAGGTTAAGCGACGAACCCCTTTTCCGCCGCTTTTTCATTCTGTACGTGTCGGTTAAAATTGATCTACATTTTACGTACAAAAAGAAATGAAAATAATTAAACTCACATAGAATAAAATGCCTTTTGACTCGGTTAACGAGTATACTGAAACATTCTCCATTAATTTTCGTGGTTATTTTCCAGAATTCGCTATAATTTCAGTATGCAAATATAGTATCTTTATTTACGCGCTTCAGTTTAGCTGGAGACTTCACCGGTAGATTAAGCGATGAACCTTTTTTATGCTGCTTTGTCCTTCTTTATGTGAAGCTTAATCTTATCTATATCTATGTCTGTAGGCTACTTGACACGCGCACCACAGGCATATGGAGAGAGGATCGGCAACGCCCTGTAAAGGGTATGCCACTCCAAAAAAAATCTTACTTTTTTTTTAGAATTTTACGTACAAAATAATTAAACTCATAAACGTCTTTACTCAGTTTATCCGTAGTACATCCAACAACTCAGAATTCCAACAAAACAACGAAGTTCTTTTATGTAAATTGTACTTCTCGATTTATTTGCGTAGCTATTTTCAAGAATTTATTATAATTTCATCGTGACAATATCGTACTTTCTTTATTTTCTTTGTTCATATGCCTTGAATTGGTACAGAAAAGTGTTTTTGTAGTACTTACAACCTTCAATTTTGCCCGAGGCTTCAACGGTAGGTCAAGTGATGAACCACTTTTCCTTCTTTATGCGAAGTGTGAAGGTTAATCTTGTCTTTTTTTTTAGATTTCGCGTATAAAAAGGGACGAAAGAACAATTAAGCTCATATGAAAATACTTTTTACTCGGTTTATGCGTAATGCAACTACTTAAGGTTATAACAAAACAATGAAGGTTTTCTGTATTTAAATTGTACGTTCTCGACCGATTTTCATGGCTAATTTCCACGAATTTGTTATAATTTCATCATGAAAATATCATAATTTCTCTATTCTCCCTGTTCACTTACTTTTATGCCTTTAATTGGCATGGAAAAACGGTTTCGCAGTATACACGCTTCAATCTAGTTGGAAACTTCAACGGTAGGTCAAGCGACGAATCCCTTTTGCGCCGCATTTTCCGGCGTTATATGGAGGTTAATCTTACTTTGTTTTAGATTTTGACGTGTTTAAAACACCTTCAAATCTAACATAAAAAAGATGTGGCAGTATTATTAAGATTTATTTTAGTGTCCCACTTTATTTGGGATCTGCAAATTATGTAACAATTTATACATGTCGAAAAGTGCTCAGTAGCTCTCTTCATATAATGCATAGGTTTTTAGACCTTGTGTGACCTTAAGATGATATGCTTAAAGACTAAACCTTAATTCTAAAACTAAACTAACTTAATTTAATCATAATCAAAATCTATTTGATAATTCATTGGGCACATGTCTTCGAAGTCTCTTGTTGTTTATGGTCATAAGATTTGCTGCCAAATCATTTAGGTGTGCACTGAGTCGGACTCTATATTGTATGCTGTAATTAATTATTTCTTTCTTGATCGTTGGGATTTTAATGTCATGTCGAATAACTGCGTATACCAAGGCGCATTTACAATCATGGGCAGCAGTTTGGGTTGAAAATGTTCTAGAATCTCTATAGTAAATTTGGAAATGGTGCCCCAGAATTGAATACCATATGACCAAATTGGTTTAATTATGACTTTATAAACAAGAAGTTTATTTTCGATGGTCAGTTTTGAGTTATGCCTGAGTAGCCAATATATTTTGGTGAGAGTCAGACCTATTTCCTTCTTCTGGGTGGTAGTTCGAGTACCAACGTCGTGGCCTTCAAATGCTCTGTGCAGTCAATGTTGCCATACCTTCCTATCTTCTGCTTTTCTCATTGCTTCAGGGACTGTGATGTTTGTCATTGCTGTTATTTGGTCGATGAATCTGTTTAGGGATCTCCCGCGCCTTCTCACCAATTTTTCCATTCCGCCCTTTCTGTCCACGTGTCCAAAGAATTTGAGTAAATGTCTTTGTATGGTTGGTGGGAGTCGTTCATTAGTGTTGATGTTAAGTTCCCGCAGAATTGATACGTTGGTTGGGCAGTCTATGGGATTCTCATCATTTTTCTGTAGCAGACCATTTCTTATTGCGGCCGGCGGCGTGCAAGGTCCAGGTTTCGGATCCGTAGGTAGTTATGGGAAATATTAATCACCTTACTATTCTAAGCTTAGTGGTTCTTCCAAATTTTAATGAGTTTTTCCAGTGCTGTTTTTGCCATTCCTATTCGTCGTCTAATTTCCTTTTCACTCCCACCGTTGTTTCAAATCAGTGCTCCGGGATACACATACTTATAACCTCATTTTTGATTGGATTATCGTTAACGAGGGTTAGAGGCAGTAGGACCTTTGAGCTGTCGATTATTATTAGAGCGCACTTGGACTTGTTTAACTTGAGACCAAGTTCAGCGCTGGCGTCTTCGATTCCTCTTCTGAGCTTGTCATTATGACGGTGTCGTCAGCATATCTCAGGTTCGAGATCAATCTTTCTCCTATTGACACCCCTCCATGATCCACTCCCCCACAGATGTTGAACAGGATGGGTGAGAGGATATAGCCCTATCTTACTCATTTCTCCGCTTTAAACTTTTGTGATAGCTGGCTTTCAATTTTTATGTAACCTTCATTAGAACAATATAGTGTGTTGATAAGATGGATTAGATGTTCTGGTACGGCCATTTCTCTTAAAATGTTCCATAGATGGTCTCAACGTACAGTGTTAAAAGCTTTTGTGTAGTCCAAAAAGCCAAAACAGTTCTGATACATTATACTCGTATAATTTTTAGATTATTTGTCTTATATTTAATACTTGTTTACTCTTTGGAAAAATGTGCTTGCGCCAGGTGAGTCTAATAATAGGTATAGCCCAAGGTATTTCACTTATATTAGGTTGGTTTGCAAAATTTGTGTAACGACAGCGGGGAAGCTAGGACAGCGGTGTCATCAGCAAACGTTGCTGTTAAGACGTCTGGTCAACAAGGTTGGCAGTGTATATTAAATATAATAATGGCCAAGAATACTCCCTTGGAGTATTCCAGAATTTATTGAATGGAGTTCTGTGAGCTCAGTTCCAACTTTAATCAGGAAGTGTTTGTTTTGTTGATAGGATTTGAGGAGAAGGAAATAGATCAAAGGGAGGATTAAACGTAACTTTGATAACAATCCCATATGCCACACCTTGTCGAACGCCTGTGCTATGTCAAGAAAGGCTGCGGAGCAGTATTGAATGTTTACAAATACGTCATTGATTCTATCAACAACTCGGTGAACTTGCTCTATCTTGGAATGCTTTGGAATGTTTGTCTAAAACCGAATTGGTGGTTAGGTATTGTTTCATTATTCCCAAGGATTAGTGAGAGTTTTTTATGTAGTAGTTTTTCAAACACTTTGGCCGCTATGGGTAGTAGGTTTATTGGTCGATATAATTCATTGGGTAGTTTCCCTGGTTTTGAAATTAAGACAATCTGTGCCACCTTCCATTAGTTTGGAAAATACCCAATGTGCAAGATTGCATTGAATAGTTGCATAAGATATTTTATTTCAATGCAAGGCAACTGTTTGAGAAGGGTCATACCACGGCACTTTCTTGGGGTGTAGAGTTTCAGCAACATCTTGGACATCAGCGACTTTGATACGTGGGACTGGTGGCTCAAGTTAGTAAGGGATCTCTACTAGTTAGATTAGTTCTTCTTCTTCCTTAGGTTCGTTCTCCGATGGGTGTGGGTGAAAAACCTCGGAGAGGTGCTCTGCAAATCCGCGCTTTCTCTTCGTTGCTTCTTGCCCATGTTCCCTGAAGCTTTTATGACCCGTCTTTTTGGTCGCTCTCCATAGCGAGTATTCGGTATCTTCAGTGGGTGTGAGTCCACTCAGCAAGAAACTTTGTCGTTACTGTCATTCTTTTCTAAGCCTTCTCTTTTCCAGAATTTTTTGTTTTATTAATAGAAAGCAATCGTAAGCTGTGGTGGTTTCAGCTGGTTTAGGCGTTGCGTTCCAACCCGCCTGTTGCATTGTGTCATTGAATACCATAACAGCTAGTTCAAACGAGTCGTCTGAATTCGACCCAGTTTGTGCTTAGAACTAGGGAATGGTCTGAAGATAAATCAAAGCATGATTTTGCAGTAACAAAGCCATGAGGGATGACTTTCGCAATACCAAAATCCGCTAGCACAGGTATTTTGTTTCTATCCCTTGGCCAGTGCGTGGGTTCACCTGTTGATAGATATTTCAGGATATTTTTCTTCAGAGTTTTAAGTAATTCATATCCTTTGGGCGTAATAAGTCCGATATCCCGTCTCCTCCTGCAAAACCGTTGCCGTAAAGTGTTGAAAATGTTTTCATGATGTTCCCGTTTTACTGTATGCCTGGGAAGCTGAAATGGTTGGAATGCCTCTGGAGTCTTCGTTAGTGACTTGTAGGAAATTTTTGCTGTAACTGTTTATTAGGTGGTACTAAATCGAATTTTTGATTATTACTGCAGCTGCGCCTCGTTCAGTGCCATCTGGATGATTGGTAGAATAAAGTGAACAGTTAAGGGATTTTCAGAGATAAGCATAATATCAATGTTATAGTTGTAGATAAATGTTTTTAGTCCATCTGCATGTTGTGAGAGCCCATTTGTGTTCCACAAAGCGATTTGTAACAAGTTATCCATTATTTGAGTCTGGAAAGTAGGATTGTGCGAGGATTGGTGCCTATTTGTTCAAATAAGCCCTTCATTATATTTTTGAACTCCAGCAGGTTGATTTTGTTTTGTGGTATATTGCTGGTAGCGTGTGAATAGCTTATTGATGAGTATAATAATCCTGATTTTGATTTATACAGGAGGGATGTACAGTTTTGGTTAATATTTAATTGTATCAGTTTCGTGTACACAGCTAAACTAAAGAAATAAACTAAATTATTCACACACGGTCCGTCGCAATTTCAGCTTTTACATCGACCATTTATGCTTGCCAAAATTTAGAGATTATTTTTTCATATACAACCTGTAAATTAGACGAATAATTACCGCAGTGTATGCATCCGTTTCCCCTTAAGTTTCAAAAGAAACTTAAATCCTGGAACAATCTGAAACGTTGTTCTTTGTATGTATTAAATAAACTGATGGCAATATGTACTACTTTTATTTATTTGTTGGTAACACTAACCTTACTTTTAATCAAGTATTTTATGTGCATATTCAAACAATAAAAAAAGGCATGTCATTTATTATAGTTGTATATTTAAAGGACGTTTAATATTTAAATATGTCCCGTATGATATTTTAACGGCGTTTCAAACACGATATTTATTTGAACCCTATCATTAACTGCATAACAGACACGAGCTAAGTTAAACGTTTAACCTCTGAAGGCGTTACAAGTCGTTCGTTTATTTTCAGAACCAACATGCAGTTTAGATCTCACGTAATGTATACAACTCCCATATAATATGTACACGTAAAAGGAATGCAGACGTAGTACATTATACTTCAGCGTGGTTGTTCCTTTGTACAAAATCTCAGCGCATTTTACTTTTTTAACTACCTTAAATAATTTACTGCAAACATTAACAAAGTTATTGTATAATAAAACTTCCGAGCTTAGCAATTTTCTTTTTAATTTACTCGTTTATGCTTTTTTTTTTCATTTTAGATGGCCAGTATCGAAGTATCCCTCTCGAGCACACCCCGTCGAAAAAAGAACGGAAGCATAAGTGGCATCAGTTTGGGTTCCTCAATTCGATCAGTTCCTAAAGAATTGGCGTTAAAAGAACTGGAAAGTCTCCGCAATGCCCTTAGAGATAAGGAAAACATCATTCAAAGCCTTAGAGGTCAACTTGGAATTCCGGGTCTTCATATTTCTCATATCAAAGCGAACGGTTTGAATAACACGAATAATTCGAATAATCGGGAGCTTTCCGATGTTGAAAAGAAACAAGCAGAAGAGAGACTTACGAAGTTACGAACGGAAACCGACAATAAAAGACTGGCAATTAAGAACTTAAAGATGGCACTGGAAAGATTAGATATAACAGAGTATGTCTTGATTTTGTTTTTTTTTTATAATTCAATGAGAACCCGATTGTTTTCAGTAACATCGATGTAAGAATCCAGCAAGCTGAGTTGGAGTACCAGTTGGGTAGGGAGGAGTTGAATCTATTAACGCTTTTGGAGGAAACGAGGGCATTACAAATATGCCTTGATGAGTCGTCTAAAAATTCCTCGGAGTCTCACACGCTATATAGGTATGCAAATACATGGATTCCGTACAATTCGCATTAACTAAGAAATGCTTGCGGGTTTCAGACTTGAAGCTTTAGTTTACAAAAAAAAAAAATCAATTACTTTGCAGTTAGAATTCTTGTACGCACTAATACAAGTGACAACAACGTTTACGTCGAGAATAATTTTTTGACTTTCTAAGAAATTGCAGGTTATTATGTCGTACAAACAGAGGTCAAGGGTTTCTTGTATGTTACAGTTGCGTAAAAAGTTCTGGTCATGCAAGTCTTCATGCTGTGGAAATTATCTACGATCCAAAAAGTCCAAGATTCGGTGCCGGTGCCAAGGATTCGAATTCAGGACTCTGGATAGATTGGGCCTTAGAAGGAACGGGGTTATATAAAGGGGACAGGTAAGCCATTTAAGTTATTAAAATGTTTAACGTTGCGTGGATAATTTTAATCCGGCCCAGTGTATGGTTTACATAACGAAGTGAATACGTAATTTTATCAAATCACCATTAATGAAACTACGCCTATTATGAATGAATGTGTGAAACTGTACGTTATTTCCGTGCGAATTTCTGAAGGAAAAGCTTTCAACACTTTATGATTACGATGTACAACTTGACATACTTTGATAATAAGTGTGTAGTATGACCGTAATTTTACTATAATTTCCTTGTAATTGTAAGTTATGTGCTTTGTTTCTCTTTTCTCAAGTTTAAATCCTTCACTGTTTCAGATATTGTGTAAGGAAATACGTTAGTGTGAATTTTCAATTTACAGTATGTTACTTTAGCATTCAAAGGTACAACAATACAGCTTAAATAACACGCTCCCAAAGAAACTGTTTAAAAACCCAGCTGGCCTGTGTTTAAAGAGATTTTATGAGCTTTCTCTTTCTCTCTTGTTCTCTTTACGTCTAATTTTTTGTTTCCTTCTTTCTGTTGGCTGTCTCTCGGTTTGCAGTATGTCGATCTGGCTTGCTGCTTGCCTGTTTGTATGTTTGTCTATTCGTTTTTAATTTAATAAAAAATAGTTTCGAATAATAAAAGAAAGGTGTGTTTCGATTTCTTTCAGAATGTTTTTAACAATAGAAAATAATGTCATCACATACTAAGTTTTTATTTGGAAAAAACTCCCATAATTAAATTGTTTGTAGCATAAATTATGGGTGGTTTAAACTTGCATATTTTAGACACAATTTGGATTAGGTTTGAGTCCAAGCTTTTCCTTATTGTGAAAATATCGTAATTTCTTCATTTCCACTGTTTGTTTATTTTTATAATCTTAAGTGCTAATCAAAAGAGGTTTCGTAGCATTTTCGTACATTAATTTATCTGGAGACTTCAACGGTAGGTCAAGCGACGAACCCCCTTTTGCGGTACCGTTATAAGGCACATTGAGAATTGTAACGCTTGCAGCAGGAAATAGTTTTACTTAATCATGTGAAACGTCCACATAATTTTACTTTTTTGTTTATTTTATTTTGCCATATTTTTTGTGCGAAGGTTTGAATTTACTAAAATAAAACTCGATGTTCTTAATTATATTGATCGTTATTCATTGTAGATTTTTTGATGATTTGAATCTGTTTTTTATTTATGTTGGTATACGTCTCAACGTGGGAAGGCTCATTAAAGAACAATCAGTAAATATTCTTTATGGTTAACTTTATAACAAATTATTGAAGGATTTTTTTAGTCAATTAACTTAAAGATTTTTAGTTTGTCGCTAATGAGGACTCAGAAAGTAAAGTTTATTGAAGTGAAATCAGGATATGAAATTTGCCTTCGAATTCACCCGATTTAAAACAACCAAATAATTTAAAAAAGAGTTAAACCACAATTAGTTTTAATTTGTGGATTTTTAGATGTTACTTTAGCTTGCCGTTTTTAAATTTTAGTTTTGCTTTTTAAGATGCCAGTTTAATTTTTTTAATTGTTAAAAAATTACTGAGGCTTGTCTGCAAATTTTAGTTTATTGTTAGTTCTCTACATTTAATCAATATCTTGATTTTCATTTTTTAACGGTCAAGTTTGGATAAATGTAGGCAGTTAAAAAGGTAAAATTACTTCCAAAGCGTGTTGTACGCTTCGAAAATTATTTTCGAACGATATTTCTTTTGTGTAGAAAGATCTTTTCTGTGCACGCGTCTACACAAGTTGTTGACAGTCAAGTAAGTACTTTTCAAATGGTCTGTCGTTTTCATTGATTAACATGCAAAATAGTTATATAGAGCTTGAAGAAAAAATAGTATATGTCACTCGGAGCAGAAAGCTCTTTCTTGTGCTTCGCTCAGCACAAAAAGTGGGCTTTCTACTCCTAGTAACATAATATACTAATGTTTAACTCTCTCCTTTTCAGATAATCTCAAGTTGTTATTTCTCTTCGTTCATCAATTACATTCCTCCATCCATCCATGGCGCTACAGTCATATCTGGACCTGGGCCTCTGCCAACTTTTGCCTCCATCATCTCTTCGCTGTCCAATTCTGGACTTTTAGTATTTTTTGCACATCTTCTTCTATGTTATCCACCCATCTTTGATAGTGTGTTTTTACGACATAGGGTTATTAGCCCTTCCTAACCCTCCTATATTCCTAGTTTTACATAAATTCTGGTTGGTTTTGGTTTTTGTTAAATGATTCATCTTTATTTATTTAACAGTTTAGTCGTACAATAATTATTAATGTGATTATACAAGGATGTCTTACTCACTTCTCAGTTTCTTATATTAAACTTTTCAAAGAATCATCTTGAAGCTACTACTAACAAGCAGTTGAAAGCTCAAACGGTCTGTTTCTCATTAGATTTCAATCTTTTCTGTTGCGTTAAGCGTTTGAAAAGCTTACTTTCGTTCTCAAATAAATCACTTAAAGAAAACATACACGGAAACAAGTTGACGTAAATTATAAATAACTCGTGTACTGTTAATTTAATATTATGTAATAATACGTGATGAACAAATTAAAAGGAGCTGCTTTAATTGTTGCTATTGTTATTTTGGTTGGGCTGTTTTCATTACTATAACCCGAACAATACTACGTAAATTGTTTCTAATTAGCAGATTTATGTGAGTACAGACATTTATCTTGTACATCTATAGTCAACTAGATTATTGTTTTTGTTAATTAGTCACTACTTGCTAATTTTTTTTATGGAAGAACAATAACAACTCATTTATGCCACGGGAAGGAGCGACAGTTGCGTACCGTTAAATGAATTTGCAGCTCAAACAAGTCAAGCACTGACAAATTTAGCTAGAAAATATTTCTATTATGCTACGCATTTCAGTTATAAACATATAAATATGCATATAAAAAGAGCGACAAAAGGGGTATGTGATGATTAACGATTACTTTGTAATTATTTGTGGTCAAACATATCCATAACAAATATCACAAATCTGTAAGAGTTAGCTAGGACGTCGAATATTAATCAATCAGTCTAGTGAGAAATTAATACTTTTTAGACGATTAATCGCCCATAATTATTATAACAATCTATTTAAAAAGAAAACTTTGTGGTTGACTAATATAAAATAACTGCCATGCAGGTTTTTTTAATCCTTTTTAGTAGTTCTACAGGTGTTATTATGCACCGGATACATGGGTGGAAGGTCATCATAGTTGACTGCGTTCCCATTGTAAGTGTTTCCGGTAGTTCCTACCTCTTTCTACAGCCGAACAGTTTATTAAAACGTCGTAGACTTTTTTAGTGCTTTGTTAAAACAAAGCTACAGTAAAGAGCCTAATCACCTCCAGAACTTAACTAAATAACAAACATTCTCAACTCAATTTTCTGTCCCAATTTTTTCGACCGTCAATTAAAAATAAATTAATTTACGGCCATGATTTATCAAATGGCACGAAAGTAACTAGCCTTTGTTTTTTTAAATCGTACAATAGTTATTATCAGTAACGAATTTGCCATAAAATTAATTAATTAATAGATACTTACGTAAATAAACCATTATCGTATTTATAAACGGGCATGGTTGTAAATTAATAACTCTGTAATAAATTGATAATTAGTATTCTATTGTGATGTCAGAATGTTGCACAATATGAAAACAAAGAATCTTAATTTGCAGATTAATCGAAGTAAATGGAAAGATCGTTTTAAATAAAACCCGTGAAGATTTGGCGAGGTTATTATCGGCTGCTCCTGATCCAGCACAGATTGTTTTACTACGTAAAACTACAAACGATCGTACATCGCCACAGCTCTCTTCTACCGCTTCTGAAGAAGTCGCATCTCTTAGAAGTGAACTTGGTGTAGTACGAGAGAGAGCTGAAGAAACACAAAAGGCCAAAGATGGTTTGATTTCTGACAACATAAGGCTCACACATCGGATCTCTTATTTGGAAGAACAGGTTTGTTAATTAATTTGTTAATTTAGGAAACAATGAGTGCATAATTAGTGTAAAAAAGACGAACAGATTAATTAATTTTGCTTATTGTTAAAAGAATGTTTAATTTTATTGAAATCACTAATTAACCGTAAATAATTTGTCAATTATTTTACATTTTTTAATGTTGATTAATCGAATGTGCTTCTAATTATTGATCGCAGATTAGGAAAAGTAGGAAATCGCTGTAAATTTAGGGCAAATTAGAATTAAAGTTTTTGGGGTAAAGCGTTTCCAATCATTTAGTTTTGTTAAATGATAATTTGCAGGAACTTTTCTTGTAGTGTATTTTTTAGGATTTCCTGCAATTAAATTTGTGAGTTCTGGGATAAAACAAACTTTCTCCTTGTTCGTTAGTCTTGTCTCGGTTTTTGACATTTTCCTGCCTTTAATTGTGATTAATTGTTAGTTTTTATTAATTAGTTTGTGCTTGTTTTGGGCATAAAGAAGTGAACAGTTGGTAAAAATTGTAAGGAAAGACAATTTCCGATCGTCGAATGAAATAACTTTCAAACACTGGATTCTTACAGAGATTTTTCATATTGATAGTTTTAAAGCACTGATAAGGAAGAGCCAGAATATTAGCTTTTCCCACATGTTCAGGAATATTTGGCAAGCTTTATTAGTTACGTAATAATAGTGACAAATTATGCTTTTGAACAAAACAAAAAAAAATGTTTCTCCTCTAAAGACCTATACCGTTAATAACAATTAAATAATTATTTTGCACTCAGGAAGTCATCCATCGGAGATTTAATTACAAGGAGGAAAATTTACAGAATTCATCAGAAAATTACCGAATAAAAAAAAAAACATGGGATTTCAGTTGATTTAATTTCCCAAATTTTTAAGTTTACAAAATACGAAATCACTAATCGACTTATATTTGAAAGGTTTCTCTGCAATATAGCATAAAACTAAAACAACAAAAAATACGTAATTCTTATTAGAAATCCTCCTGCTGGAAAAAAAAATGGGTAATGTGCAATCCAATTTGCTTGTTTCGTTAGAAACAAGTTAATTAATATTTTAAGAACCGAAAATTTCTTGTTTCACACGCTTGTTAATTATGGGTTAATAAAAATATGAAATTTAAAAATCATTAAGGTCGTGACCCTCTTTTTACTAAACAACTCAATCTTTATTCTAAATTTTTAAAAGGTTTTTATCTATGGTAATTTAGTTTACACGAAATACAATACGCAGTTTAGTCTTTGCTTGTTAACACGCACACACGCATCCTTGAGCTACGCATAAATACGTAAAATCTGAAAATAATGCCTAAGGAAGGGATTACTTTAATTAAGTAATACAAAATTAAACTTTTCCATTATCATTTATTCTTCCGACTGAATCTTGCATATCCATTTGTTTGTTTTTCTGTCTTTCAGTGTAATTTCGAGAATAATTCGTTCCATTCGTCTTTGGGTAATTTGAAGTTGTTTTACAACCAATTAAAACGTGAAAATAGTAGCTTTAGTTTTGATTCATGTCAAATCCTCATTATTATCTAATAGTCACAAAGTACCCTACGTATGTAAAACCTTAAAGGAGTCTATCGGTGGATAAGACTAAGTCAATGTCGATATCTATTAATCATATTATTTATTGTTGTATTTTATATAACAGATTGGAATAAATCATGAATGTTAAAATAGTATATTGCGTCATAAGGGAAGATATAGGCATATTTCATCCCGAAGATTTTTGCTGCACGAGCGAACGTAGTGAGCGAGGGCAGCAAAAGCTAAGGGATGAAATATGCCGTTAGATTCCCGTAGGGCACAAGTTATTTTTCCGCATCCATGAGAAGTTCGTATTAAATAAAAATAGTTATAATATAATACGTACCTATGTTTTTGACATATAACCTCAAATTACACATGTCAAATTTGCGTATTAAAAATAATTTCTATAATGAATTTATGTAAAAAATAATCGTATTTGCTTGAATTTTAAAAAATAATTACACTTATCAATCACTCAAATGAAGATTTTTGTATAATCAAATAATAATTTTGATTCTAAATTCTATCGGTAGATGTCACGTCGATAGCATGCACGGTAAAAACCCGCAAATGTTCATATCATCCCGCTTTTTCATATTTACCCGCCATCCGCCATTGTTAACCTCAAATGAGATAAATAATCTGTCAATTACATACCATGGATACGGAAATAGTATATTGCGTCATAAGGGAAGATATAGGCATATTTCATCCCGAAGATTTCTGCTGCACGAGCGAACGAAGTGAGCGAGGGCAGCAAAAGCCGAGGGATGAAATATGCCGTTAGATTCCCGTAGGGCACAAGTTATTTTTCCGCATCCATGAGAAGTTCGTATTAAATAAAAATAGTTATAATATAATATGTACCTACGTTTTTGACATATAACCTCAAATTACACATGTCAAATTTTCGTAATAAAAATAACTTCTATAATGAATTTATGTAAAAAATAATCGTATTTGCTTGAATTTTAAAAAATAATTACACTTATCAATCACTTAAATGAAGATTTTTGTATAATCAAATAATAATTTTGATTCTAAATTCTATCGGTAGATGTCAGGTTGATAGCATGCACGGTAAAAACCCGCAAATGTTCATATCGTCCCGCTTTTTCATATTTACCCGCCATCCGCCATTGTTAACCTCAAATGAGATAAATAATCTGTCAATTACATACCATGGATACGGAAAAAGTATTTTCAGGCACCTTGGTAATTTTTCTGCTTCTAAAATAGCTTTTCATTTTTTAAATGCAAATTATTATCAAAATTTTCTTTTAAAAATGGTGAAGCTTTACATAAAACATACAAAACCACAGCATTTTATTGGTTTAAATAACATTATTATTTATATTTTTTTCAGGTTGCCGAACTTCTAAGCAGAAAAAAATCAGAAAAATCCGAAATCCGAGTCGTATCCAAAAGTCCAGTAATAACATCAACAGTAAAAACAACCCAAAATGTAACGAACATCAACATTAGTTCCCAACCCCATTTAGGTCCCACGAATAATTCAAAGGACCTTCAAATATTTCAGAAAGGACCTCAAGTAACAGCACTCGTAGCTAATTTACCAGGTTTAGACGTTTCCAAAGAGTCACATACGGCCCTTCCTGTCAGATCCAAAAGCAGTTTATCTAACGTTTCCAACACCCACATCCCTGCGCCAAGCCCGCAACCTAGCGATAATTATTCCTGTCATAAACCACACCGTCACCGTCACAGAAACCCAAGAACTAGGAGTTCGCACGAATCGGACGAGCATGACACCAAACCAATTTACCGCACCCATCATAACCACATAAACCATGAGAAGGAGTATTATTCCGAGACTTCCGGGAACGATTATATCAAAGAACACAGAAGAAGCGCGGATTTTAATCAGAAGGCTTTGCTTATGGATCAAAGTTACAAAAAGGCGTCGATGATCGTACAGGACCTTACTAAATCCAAGGAAAACGGTTACGACAGCGTTTATGAAAAACACAGGCAGAAGTGCATAAGCGCTTCTGAAAAATATAACGCCCATTTACTAAAACATTACAATTCCAGAAAGTCCGCGAGCGTTTTGGACTTCCGTTCGCAGGTTAACACGAAATATAGGGAATCTCGCAGTTCCGAGCGTTTGGACGTCAGTGAAAACGAGAAAAATTCCATAAAGCACCCGCATCATAGAAGAATAACCGATGTCAGGAGCGTTAAATCGCTGGATTTTGACAGCGATTGTAACACGCCCCGCGGACAAGAAAAGATAATCGACTATGCATCAGAGCCCATCGAATCGTTTGATAAACCCCATCATTATCATCATCCCACTTATTTAGATAACATTAAACCGAGGCCTACGCCACCTAAAAAACCTTTAAGACTGTCCTTACACAAAACCCAAAGTTTACAATCGGTTGAAACACCAACAACAACCCCCAGCGGATCTCCAGATAAAAACGATTATAGGAAACCTGTAAAAAGGAATCACAAAGGAGAGACGCAATATGTTCCTATATTAAATGTAAAAATCGAAGGATCTCCTGAACGTCACAAGAATGGTAAAGATTACGTGCAAAAATCACTAAATGGTCTGTCTGCCTTAAAATGGGCCAGTTTTAGCTCTTCTAAATATATAGAAAATGGTAAATGAATCACAGAAATCAATCATTTATAAAGAAATTTACTAATAATTAAAGGTAGCTTTGCCATTCCCCCATTTTGTGATTCTGATTGTACAAAATACTTTTATGCGAGATTATGTTAAAGTAAAGAACGTAATTTTCGTATCAACTTTACTTTTAAGCTTTATTTGTATTGCATTTTGTGCAAGTGCTTTAATAAATAATTATTTACTAGTTTTAAACCTCGTCGTTTTTCTTTTTATTAGCCTTCATCGCCCTTAAAAACTGTTTAAAAAGGTAAGTTTCTTTCAGTTTTTTGCGCTATCGAGTTTTGATAAAAATATGAGCACCATTCAATTGCTTTTTGCAATATCGACACCATTAATCTCCGTAATCAACGGTCGATATTTAGCTAATCATGTTAACGAATACGAAGAAGTTCATCTAAATTGTCAAGGAAGTAAGTTTCCTTTGTATTTGTGCTTTCCTTTTTTAGGTATTTTGTTTTAAAGTATGGAATTGCAAAAAGTGCAATCAGAAAACACAAAAAGCTCATACGAATGAGGAAGAATTTAAGAATTTTTAGAAATCCTGAAGAAGAAAACAAATTAATGCAATTAATTTTTATTTCGTGATATAAGTAAGATTGAAAAAATCCTTGCGTTTTCAGAACTTTTAGAATGTCTGAAAAATTTTCTAATGGTTGAAATATCCTTCTGTCTAACACAAAATATAGAAAATATTGAAGAAAGAAGTATCACATACTTGGAAAATAGCCCCAAAAAGGCTTCAAAATATGAGAAAAAATTTGAGAACGAAAAGCAGCAGAAAAGCTATAAATAAAGTAACATAAATAAGCAAGAACCAGCTCCTCCTGTTCCTTGAGAATAAATGAAATTTAAATAAATAGCTAAAGTAAACAGATAATTGAATAGCTAAATAAATAGGTCAATTAAATAAAAAGAAATTGCAGACCATGCAAATGAAAGGTGGTAATTCAGAAATAAGTATTTATTTCATTAAACAATTAAGTCAATTAATGCCTTTCAGGTTCCACAATAGTATCAACACTATTTACAACCCATATAAAATTTCTTATTCTTTAAACAAAAACATTTCTTTTATGGTGATAGTTTCCAAACGCCTAAATATAGGCAACCCTGCAAGCAGCTGTTACCGAAAATTCTTTATGTAATGTTGCTAATATAGGTACTTGTAGTTCTCAACCGATGAGATAAGTAAACTAAATATACATAAAGAACAGGGTTATGATTTAATAAATGGACAAATATTAAAAAACTTGCCCTGAAAATCTGTCGTTCTCCTCACAGTCATACATAATCGACTGCTAAACCTCACGTACTATCCCATATTATGAAAATTCGCAAATGTAGTAATGATTTCAAAGCCTGGTAAGCCTCCACAGAAGAAAACATCATACAGCCCCAACACCTACCAACAAGCTCACAAAATCGTAAATTACATCAATCGGAACTTGAAAAGAAGAAATACTGTAATACGGCATTCATTGCGTATCACAAGCGTTTGATAAGGTTTGGTACACAGGTCTACTTTTCACAATCAAATCCTTATCTAGTAATTACTACCTGCTTTTAAAGTCGTAGATTTGCGACAGAAATTTTACAATCAAACATAAAGATGCTCTCTCTGACTATCGTGCTATAAAGTCTATTAGGCCCGAATATATGCCATGTATATGCCCGAATTGGATAATACACTAAGTACTTGCAATACGTATTTGCAGACGATGCATCGATTCTTTCCCCATATAAAGGCCCAAATGCGTCATTCGAAGATATTCAAGCTCATCTAGACCTTCTCACCGAGTGGTTCAAGAAATGGAGAATCAGTATAAATCAGTGCAGGCGACTTTTAATAACAGAACTGCCAGTTACCCACCTGTAACAATCAGTGACTTACCAGTATCTGAAAAATCAGGAGTCAAACACGTCGGTCTTCATTTGGACCGAGGACTAATATGGCATAACCACATACCTAAAATTTTTAAGCAGATGTATTGGTTGCTTGGACGGAAATCCAAGTTATCAATAAACAACAAAGTGTTATTATTTATTATACAAAACCATGTTGAAGCCTATATGGACATGTGGACTTCAATTATGAGAATATGCCAAGTTAAAGCGAATAAAAATCATACAAAATTTTTGATCAAAAGTGCTTCGAGCATTAGTAAATGCACCTTGCCAGTTGCCACATCACCAATACAATGTTACACGAGAATCTCAAAATCCTATTTGTCTCAGAAGATTTATTTATTTAAGCGTATGGCATTTTGTAACCAGGAGATCACGTAATGACGGTTTGGCTGCCAGTTGAGGGGATCAAAGCCACATTTTTAAACGACTTGGCGTCGTGAACTTTGTTATATCCCCTTTATGTTAGGGAAATGTGTTCTCTGCAGTAGTTTCCCGTTGCCTTCTGCAGAGTTTTTGAACGTATATTAAGTGTATAGTGTTTGTGTCTTGTTACTATCTGCAGTTGGCCACTCTGCAGGTAGAATCTTTAATTGTAACCAGACGATTAAAGAAGAAATCCGGCCAAATACATCGACAGGCTCGCTTACCATGAAAATGAACTAGTGGTACAACTACGACCCACCTGCAAAAATGGTGGCCACGAAAATGACTGCAACACTAAAGTGGTATATGAGGTGGGGCGTCGCTGGATGTCTCCCTTACATGATTAACATTTAACATTGTCAGCAACTTATCCTCTTTTATGACGTAGATTGAAATTAATAAAGTCTTTTTAACCAACCACAATCAGTCTTAAACCAAGATCTGACCCCAATAAAACTTACGCATTTGGGCGATGAATGGCAAACAACAGAATAAAGAAGCCGAAGCTCAGATGAAACGACAATAGAACAATAAAATCAGTCTCTAATCACTGATTACGATTAAACTAATGAAGAAGCCGCCGATGTAACAGATAAAGAAAAAAGCAATGTACCCAAACCACCGTCTTTCTTTATTAATGGAGTGCAGAACATTAAACCACTTATACTCTTACTAGATGAAATTGCCAAAGACATGTATACATATACCAACAGCTGTCGGTAAAGCAACTCAATCTGTAAGAAATATGGGTGCTACTGCCTTAACTGGAGGGGGGGGGGGCGTTTTGTCGTGGTAAGTCACTGTGATGAAAGAGCTCTTTTATAATTTATCTTATATTATGTATATATATTGTGGAGTAGTTCTGCAATTACACAAACCACCTTCTTTATTGCCCAGTAATCGACACTGTCAAAGGTTTCTTCGGAATCAATAAAAGCCATGTATAGTGGTATATGCTATTCTGTTGTCTTTCCTAATTCTAAGTTTTTACTGTTAACAAGTGATCGTTGACGCTGAAGCCTCTTTGTTATTATACTAGTTAATAATTTATATAGTTGAGGTAATAGCGTTATGGGGCAAGAGTTTCCGAGATCTAGTTTATCTCCCTTCTTAAAGAATAAAATTGTTGTTACATTTCCATGCTTCGGAAATCTCTCCTTCTTCAAGGCATTTGCTTACTAAGGTTTTCAAAGTTTTGATTATATCAGCCCCTCCTTCCAATAGCAGTTTTTTTAATATTATTCTTACCCGGTGCTTTATTGTTTTTCATTACCTATATCGTTTTGTCGATCTCTGGTTTAGTCATTTCCGAGTCCTGGTTTCATATAATTGTTTATAAAATTCTTCAATCCTTTTCTTGATATTCGTTTGCCCGTTATTTGTTTTCTGTGTTCATCTTTTAATGCCGGCCTCGAACTTGAATGTTATATGTGATTGTGATTACTTAAACCTATTTCTCGCTTGAGTATTCTAAGCACCCTCTATCTTCCTAATGCGACGAATGCTGCCATATTCTGAAATTGGATGACTAAGGGCCTTTTAGTGGCTGGGCTTTCCATTGGGGGCCGTAATTCACCACGCTGGCCATTGTGGGTTGGCGAGTGGATAGGGATAGTTAAGGTAATTGATACAAGTTAAGATTACGGAGTTTGGGACATGATTCTCTTCCGGAACTAAGAGGCAGGAGACAATCAAAACTCAAGGAACCTGTAAGCATCTGTAAGTTAACTTGGACAAAATACAACAGTGGTTTAAGACATGGAGGATTAAATCCAATAAAAGCAAGTCTATCCACGTCACAATTACCACACCAATAACACTCAACGACCAAAAACTTCAACATACTGATAGCGCAAAATATCTCCGCCTACACCTGCAAACATACATACATTCACTTAAGAGGAAGCAATTTAGCCTGAAACCAAGAAGGTTATACGGGATGATAGGCAGGAAATCACAATTGTCGTTAGAGAACAAATTCTTGTTTTACCAAGCTATTATAAAGTCTATATGGACGTAGGAATTGAGCTTTGGGGAACAAGTAGCGGTTCCAAAACAAAGTGCTTGGCATAATAGTGAACGGGCTCTGGTATGTGCCGAACATGACGATCCATAGTCATTTGTGTGTGTACGCAGTGAAAGAAGAAATTCAAACGTATAGTGCTAAATATAGTGAAAGGGTGAACGTACATCCCAACAAACTTGCCAAAAGACTTATGGATTAATCCGACGAATCAAGACGACTGAGACTCTTTAAATCTACTGACTTACTAACTAGATTTACTTAATTTCCTCTTCTTCTTCGTCCTATATTTCCATAAGGAGCTTTGCTATTTGTTCCACTAGCTTTTTTCATTCTTTTCTGTCCCTTGTTAATCATTTTTCGCTTCATTACATGTTATACCGTCCTTCTCCGTGAGTCTGCCGGTCTTCCAACTTTCCTTTTTTCTGGTATTGTGTAACTTAGTGCTTGTTTTGTTATGTTGTTGTTAGGTTGTTGGAGTGTATGACCAATCCATCTCCATTTTTGTTTTTTTAATAGTTATTTCTACTTTCTCTTCTTTTGTAGCTCTTCGTTAGTAATTGTATTTGGCCAGAATATCTTGCATATTCTTCGTAAACATTTGTTGATGAATGTCTGTATATTATTAGATTTATTTAATTTAATTTAAATTAATTAATTAGTAAATAAATAATTATTCAGTTTAATTCACTTAAATAGACAAAAATTACCTCAGGTTATTATTAAAAGAGTAGATATTCAGTCACACATGTCATAAGTACGTCGCAACAAATACTTTTTTGTTATCTCTCAAAATAAAAATTGCCAAGAAACAAAAAGTTTGCCAAAGAATACAATTAAAAAATGAATATTTACTATCAAAGGGAGTTTATCATGTGCATCACTGCTTAAATTTTTATTTTCTAAAAATCATTCAGATATTTAATAAAGTAATAAAATAATTGAAACGGCACAGAATCTGTTGCACAAAATTAGTTAATAAATTTTATATTTTAACTTTTTTCTAATTGTACGAAATAATTATAATATTTGATTGCATTAATCTACGAGCTTTAGCTTGAAGCTAATCCAAGCTTTACCAAGAATTAGCAAAGAAGCTTTGTATTAGCAAAAATACAGGGAAATCTACACTGGTTGAAGAAAAATAAAAGTTTGTATATCTATCGCATTAAGTCCTACTTTTTTTGATCTCTTTTCATCGGTTGATAGTCCAGTGTAACTACATAACTACAAAAATAAACTCGTAGTTACAGCATGGTTCAGGAAATAAATAAAAATGCGGCTTTTAATGTATTTCATTTAACTTAAAATAATATCACAGTTTAAAGCTATATAAAAAAAATATACAAAACAATCTAACAACGTAACAAGATTACGTTCGGAGGATCACCATGGTCTCCAAACATTTTCCGTAGCCTTCACAGCAAATTCTTTTTGAAAATTGTCTTTATTCGTCACGTTTTGCACAGTGGGCACTACAAAAGCAATATCCCCATTTTCTAACCTAGTAGGGATTAAAGTCACGCCGATTTTCAGTCCGCTTTCACAAGAACTGTCCGCGGGACGGATTAAAACTTCTTCTTTACTCTTCCCAGGTGGTGGTCCTTGGATTTGTCCCAATTTGTTGTGCAAGTGTTGCAAATATCGCACGGTCATTTCTAATATATCCGCCTTTTCCAGTTTTGCTGTTCGTTGACCGTTTTTTCTTTGTGTCGATTCTTTCAGGGTTGCTTTCGAATCTAAAAGGATTTGCTTTAGGGTTTCTAGGCTGTCGTTTATTCTTGCGCGTCGTTTCTTTTCCATTAGAGGTTTTCTGATCTGGAAAAAAGATGATTTTATTAGTTTGTTTTTGGAAATTTAGTGTTATTACAGAATCAATAAGAAGAAAACAACTGCTTAGTTTCGTTTTAATTTCAAAGCAGTCGACTCCCATTAAAGCCCTTGGCATCTCGCCCACAAATAAACAAACAAAGTTCGTTAGTTTCACAGGATATTAATTCGAGCCATCAGATTTTATCTCCTAATTTGATGACCGAAGAAGTCATTCTTAACTAGCCTATCATTTTGGACATCTTTCTGTTAGCATTTCCTACTCTGATTACTTCTGATAATAAGCGCTTTACTGAATTTAACACTTCATTGTCTAAAATTTGTACTTAAATTAGGAATGCAATGCAACACTAAGAAATCGTGTAAAACCACAACAATGTATTAAAATCAAATACGTATTTCGGCAATTAATTTGGCGAAGGGAATATTTTCAGAGGCTAACTTTTCGCCTACTGAGGATGGTAATTTAGTTGCCGAATTTTACACTTAGCGTTTAATATACTATTTTTTACAGGGTTTTCCATAATTTGGATTTCTAACATTTTAAAGGTTTATAGTAAAAAATATACAACTAGAGTAAAAAAGTGTTTGGAATAGAAGAAACTCAAAATAAGAATAAACACCCAAATAGAAAAGGAAAAAGTTTTAAAACCGAATATAGGAAATACTTTTAGAAATATAAAATGATGAAAGAGGAAAGTAAAACGTAAAGAAGAAATGGGAAAACAAAAAAATAAAAGAAAAAATTGTAGAGAGATCCTATCGAAGTAGCAAAAGAAAGAACAGAGTATTCAAAATAAGGACAAAAATAAATAAAAGCAGAAGAAGAGTGTCGAAAAAAGAAGATCATAATTTTTTTTTTCAAGATATTAATACAAAATAAAACAAAATTTAGCAAAAATAAGAGGAAAGCAGAGAGACTGAAAAAAGAAAAATCAGAGAAAAGTATATAACAGTGAAAATGTATAAAATACAAAAGAAAGACGAAGAACGAATACATCACAGGAAATTAAACGCAGCAGATATAATTGGAAAACTGAAAATGTAAACGAAAGAAAGACACAGAAGGGAAATTTATAAAACACAGAAGAAACCGGATGAAATGAAATAACAGAGAAATTAAAAATAAGGACAAACGCCTATCAAGGGCAATAATATGACAGCTGAAAAGCTGAAAGGCATATCAGAGAGAGAAACATAAAACATAAATAGGTATGGGAAACACAGAAGAAAAACATCAAAGACAAAATCGTAGAAAATCCTAAAAGAGTATGTAGCTAAAGTAACAATATAAACTTTTGAATATTTTGGCTTCTCCATTTTTCTATTTTTTTTTTATAATCTCCTTGACAACAGAAGAAGGTTCAAGAATGAAGACTTGTAAAACAATAAATGTGCAAATTTTATGGCTAGTTAAACGATTTCCAGAGGAGTAACAGGAAAAATGGCAATAAATAATAAATGCAATGTGAATTAAAACATAACACGATGTTTTAGATTAGCAAGTGTTAAACTGGCGGAATTTAATAAAATGTAATACAATTAAAGTAGATATTTAACTTAAGTCGTAGTTTAAGCAGGCTTAAGCTTAGTTTTTGATTAAATCTACACTGAAATATTTTGTAGATTCAAAACTTGAAACTTAAATACGTTTTATATTATACTCCTACTAGATATTTAATTAGGAAAAAATTAAACCTGAATAGTAATGTTTATAATAATTATTAAATATTTACATCTAAATAGGCTTCTCCTCCTTTAGTCAACCTTCAAGTGCAGTTTTTCGTTTCCTAAATTCCTGGTTTAAATTGTATTCAAATTTATACAAATCTGTCTAAATTTAGAACACTAAAAATTGTAATTTTCGTCTGCTAAAGCTAGGAGAATTCGTTAATTACTTTGCGATGAAATTTTCCATTCATAAAATATTGATTAACTCAGGGTAGTTTCAGAAATTTTATTGTATTTTATAAGAACCCTTAGAAACGATCGTAGTTTATTTGTAAATCATTTCACAAGCCAAAATTCTTTAATTTTAACGAGTGTTTTAGTTTTAGGATTTTTTAAAAATACTACTTAATATGCTTTGTAAGAAATACAATAAAGGTGGTCAATGCTTAAAATTTGCCTGTTTTAATTTGCTGGTATCAGAATTAATTTAATTCCATGAATGTTATTGATAATTTTTCAGTTAAATTAATTTGATTTTTCTCAACATTGCATAACCTCTAATGTTAAATTTCTGTGATGTATTACATAAGTCGTCAGTCATATAACATTTACATTTTTCTAAATGTTATTATACGAATTATAAATTAATACCCTCTGATTGTTATTGTGGCGCTTGTCTTGCAATTTTTATTTTTGTTTTGTCATTTTTCCAACAGTTTCTAAAGTTAAAATGTAAACAAACAACGCAAAGTTTAGCAGATGTAAGTTAAAACTGTTATAACAAACTTGTAAGTGTTTGAATAACAATTTTTTAGATAATCCTTAGTATGTAATTATTTTAAGTATAGTCATGAAATGCTTTTATTTAATTTAAACCAACCACTTCTAAAAACAACAACAGAACACCAGAACCACTAAAAAACGAAAGTTTCTTGGCTACAAGAGCATTGAAGTCTCCAACGTACAATGTATTATTTAATTGTTGACAAGAAAACTTTGTTAATATTTATCAAAAATACAATCAATTTTAACTTAAAGTTACATTTAAATTAGTAAATGAAAGATTTCTTTCTTAGTAATTTAACGAAATTAACAAAATGCAAAAAATTACCTTTCTACTTTCAGAAGCAAATGTGTTCTTTTTACAGTCACTCTTCATTTTATGTATTTCCACAATACTGAACTTGAAAAACCGTTCACTTAAACTTGACCTTCGAAGGCTACGCCTCGAAATATCAAAGACATTTAGTGAAGTCTTCGAGTTCTTCAAATTGATATTTACAGCCCCCACCCTTAAGAGCCCCACTCGGGGACCTGTTCATCTCTACATCCTTCTCCCTGAAGCAGATTAGCTACCAATTTGGAAAGATTTAAATTTACAGTGGCGTATCGCATACTTTTTTCTAACCTTTTCGTATTCCCTTATTTTCTTTCCTCCACAGTATCCTCCTCATATTCCTTTATTTTTTGCAGTGGAAATTTTGAAATCCCTGTTTTTAAGATTAATGTCTACTGAAGTCATGTTTGATATTAATTGGAAATTTAGTAAGGAATTCGTACGTTCATGGGTGTACACTGCTTTACGGTTGCGTGAGCATTTGACAAAAAGGGCAACTCATTGAAGACACCAATGGTTCTTATAGAAGCGCATGAATGGATGAAAGGTCGGGTTCTGAACAATTAGTAAAAGATTTTTCGTCGTTTAAGGTGAAGTGATATATGGTTTAGGGCCAGCTGTTCTCCTCGGCAATATATTTCAAATCAATTGCCTTTAATATGGTCAAATTGGTTTAAGATATTGCTCCTTTCGGAAACTACCACATTTTGTCTAGTAAATAATTCTTTTGTGGCGGCTGCCATTGCCATATTTCAACCAAAAAGAAAATATACAAATCGTTGTTTTTACCTAGCATATGCTTCCAGATTTGTTTGTTTATGCCATTTCAAGAACTTCCTATACAAGTTTTGATTATTATCAGCTTCTGTAAACTACAGAAAGGCAGGCAAAAAATGAAGTGCAAATTGAGAACCTGCAGAAGGCTCTGCGAATAAAAAAAATAGACAAGAATCGTTGGAGATAAGATGAAATTAGAATACTGTCGCTCTCAAAAAGGGCCTAACGTATTTCTGACAAAGCACAGGAAGGAGGAGGTGCAATGTAAAATGAGAAGGAGACAAGTGAACGTTGCTCCACTTAAGTTTTGCTTTCGATAGAATTTCCCAGGTCAAAACCGTTTAATTTTTTTGCTAAAAACGTTCACCGAACCTTACCGTATTACTGGTTTAAAATTTACTGTAGATATTAAAAACCTTCTGACCCAAATAATTGTTTAACTGTTGTCGTAGAGAATCCCAAGAATCCCGAGAAGCCCTAAACTGAATGTTTGTAAAATAATAACTCCTGCGAGATCTCCGCATATTGAGTTTTCCATTCTGCTCCGATTAAAAACAAATCGGTTCGATTAAAGGAATAAAAAAGAAACCAAACAGCTTTTGTTAATGAACTGATGCAATCGTTTTATGAAAAAGAAAAAAGTTGCCTTGAAACGCACTATTGTGCAAACAGTCTCAATTATTATATACAGTATGTTCTTTAACAATTATTAGTATTTGCATAATTTAAACCTTATAATTTTCAAAACAAAGTTAGTTTAACTAACAATTCCTTCTGCTTACAAGTTTCACATTTTTTATTAAATCAGTTTGCGAAGTTATTACGTTTCGGTGTATAAATTTCAAAATAATTTGCTGAAAGTGAAAGGTTAAAATGTCTGTTTCAATCAAACAAAAATTAAACCCAAATACTTATACGAAAGGCATAATAAAATTAATAATTTATTTAGAACTGAAGAATTTATGTCATAAAAAATTGTATAAAATTTCAACTAATTTTTATTTTAGCTAAATATATGGTACATAAACGTTAAGAAGTAAGAATTTCTTCTAAGAAACTCAACATGGAGTTTTTATCAATTAATTATTTTAAGCAGTTGCAGTTTTTAGTATTCATTTAGTTGGCGAGTTTTAATATTTAACATACACAAATTGATTGAGTTGATAAACAGAATTGTTTTTCTTGTTCTTTAAACCTGGCTTTTATATGTTCTAAAATTAATTTAGACCACAACAGTCACACACAGATACAAAAAGCTATCCTACTGCATACTTGAAATATAGAAATTTTTAAATCAGCGAAGATCTACACCTTGAACAAGACAATAACAAGCACAAGAAGAAAAATAGAAAACCACCATGTCAGCATAGGTTAGAAAATGTTTCACCAAAGAAATCACATATTTAATACCGAAAACAAAAGAAATAGAAAATTCAGCGAAATACAGACCCATAACCTGTGTATCAACAATTAATAAAATCACATCAATAATAGTAAATAAAATAAAGGAACGCCTAACAAACAACAACATGCTAAATGGAGAACAAAAAGGGTGCAAGGAAAATAGTAAAGGGAGTAAGAAACAGTTAATTATGGACCAGGTGATAACGAAACATGCACAACTAAAACAACTAACTCAGTACTACACATATATAGACTACCAGAAAGCTTTTGATTCCACACAGTTAGTTAATACACAAACTAGACATATACAGGGTGTAACAAAAAAGTGGGCCGCTATTTTAATATTCCAAATTCATTTCAACTTTTAATCTGAAATGCTATAAAAAATAAAAAGCTTCTTCGAAAATATAAGCAATTTTTCTAGTTTTCAATCGTCTTTAGAATAGTACTCTCCGTAACAATTATCTGAAAACGCTGGCAAAAGGTGCCCATTTTCTTTTTTCAATTTAATTTAAGAAAAATTGGAAAACAAAGGTGCAAGCTTGAAGTGTCATAAACTAAAAAATGATCATAAATGGTGCATTAATTTATAAATAAAATATTCAAAAATTTTGTAAAAGAACACCCTGTAGATTCGTACCACCCAGAGGCGTCATGCCAGTCACACTTCGTCTCGCTTCACTTGTTCTACTCATCGTTTTTTCACCCGATTTGAATGAAAGATCATTCGTGCATACTTCCATATCACATGACTTTAATATTATCTACAACACCGTGAAAAGAAAGCAAAAACGAAAAGGTTTAATGGTTTATTTAAAACAAGCGATGTTCAATCGGTCTTGAACCTTTTGTAAAAAGTTCTACGGCTTCAGAATACACTACGCTAATTGCCCTTGACCGGATGAAGGTTTAGGGTTTTGGTCAGTAATCACTTCGGACGAGTGTAATTCCATTTCAAATTTTTATGTAGAGGATAGGAAGCTGCTAATGATGTCCAGTTCTCAATAGAATTTAATGGCCATCATAGCAACTTCATGTTTTATTTATGAACGTATTTAGGTGTTGGTTACAGGAACCATTACGTTCGAGTTATAGATAATTATATGTTTTAACGAGACGGGAAAATATCAAACAAACATACTTTTCTATTTATAAGTTGTTCGTTAAATTCCCCAATCCTCACACTTTTACTCGCTTTCGGATTCTTAAAGGTGATTTTTTTGAATGCCGTAACCTACCCTTTCACACCTACGAAGGGCTTACGAAGGATTATTCAAGGATGATACAGATAATCTTAAAGAGCAACACCGTTTTCAATAGGCCTATTCGCCTAGAAAGTTTTTATCTCGCACCGTAGGACTTTTCTTGGATCCTGGTGTTAGTTACTGAAAGAAATTTGCACCTGACGGCTTATTTTTGTCGGTGTGCTTTTCGATACATATCTTTACAAGAATTGTGTCGGGATATTCAAAACTTTATGAAGAGTTGCTCTGAATATTTTCGAACAGTTTCGTTAAATTATTTGATTCTGTTATGTAGTACAGTTCATTCGCCCAGGCCCAGACAATCCTGCGATCGTCTGAGCAAACATTGCTTGTTTCAGGAGGGTTCTTTTCGATGAAATAAACACTAAAACTTGTCATTTGATTCAATTTTATTACATAGGCGGAGTTAGACTGCCAAACTTGGGGGTGCTAGAGTCCTCCATGAGCGAAGCAAGCTGCCTACATGTAGCGCCGCAGGCGAAAATTTTTGAAATTTTCAAGGTCAAGCGCTCTAATGAAAAGTTAGAAAATCGCGATACAAAAATATTTTCTCCAAAAAATAGGTTTCATCAAGGAAACTTTTTTAAAAAACATTAAAGAAACCATTTGTCTCTAGAAATTTAGGTATAGGTATGACAAATTTACATTATTCTCTCTATAAAGTCATTAATTATAAATTTACATAGGTAACTTAAAAATAAAATATAAAAAGATATAGCTCTGGTATCGAAAAATAGTTATTTATGTACCAAGAGTCGTAGGTGCAGTTTTTTGGGCGAGAATAGGGCCGAGGTGTTGCAAGCATTCGAGACCAAAAATTGCACTGTACGACTCGAGGTGCATATGAGATTTTTCGTCAAACCTTATATATCATTTTAAAATAAATAAAATTAAGTATTTTTCATTTATGATGCATAGCTGTCATACCAATAATTAATAAAGGTTGCTGTGATTTAGATTAGGTATCCTTGACAACAAAAGAAAATAAAACATATTTTTCCGTATCCATGGTATGTAATTGACAGATTATTTATCTCATTTGAGGTTAACAATGGCGGATGGCGGGTAAATATGAAAAAGCGGGATGATATGAACATTTGCGGGTTTTTACCGTGCATGCTATCGACGTGACATCTACCGATAGAATTTAGAATCAAAATTATTATTTGATTATACAAAAATCTTCATTTGAGTGATTGATAAGTGTAATTATTTTTTAAAATTCAAGCAAATACGATTATTTTTTACATAAATTCATTATAGAAATTATTTTTAATACGCAAATTTGACATGTGTAATTTGAGGTTATATGTCAAAAACATAGGTACGTATTATATTATAACTATTTTTATTTAATACGAACTTCTCATGGATGCGGAAAAATAACTTGTGCCCTACGGGAATCTAACGGCATATTTCATCCCTTAGCTTTTGCTGCCCTCGCTCACTACGTTCGCTCGTGCAGCAAAAATCTTCGGGATGAAATATGCCTATATCTTCCCTTATGACGCAATATACTATATTTCAAAAAAATTTCAAACGCGTGTGTCAGTTGAATTTGTGCACAATTTGTGATTCTAAAAACATGTCTCAAGAAATAGAAGAGGCTGCAAATGCAGCATCCCACAATTTATTACCGGTTAAATCGCAACAACGGTATATGGAAACATATAACATTTTCAAAAATTGGATCTACAAAATTAAAATCTCCAAGCAGTTTATGGAACGAATACTCAATGTTAAAAAGTACCATTTTTATCAATGACAATGAAGATATTTCCAAATATCCAAAACTAAAAGCGTTTTTAAAGCGTAAAAATGATGGATATAAACCCAAAAAGAGTAGTACATTTAGTCGAGACGATATGAACAAATTCCTTATTGAAGCGCTTGACATTACACATTTGTTAATGAAGGTACAGTAACAGATTATTTCATTTAACTCAGTTATTAAGTTATTTATCTGTTCTAGGTCGTTATGATAATGGGAATTTCTGGGGCCTGTAGAAAAGACGAATTATGTAAGATGACAACTGATAATGTTGAAGATAAAAATTCTGTAATAATAGTAACAATATCAGATACTAAAAATGGAGTGCAACGTACTTTTACGATCATTAACCGAGAAGAACAGCGCATAAATTTTGTTGATTTAATTAGGAAATATATAAGTTGCAGGCCAAGAAATAGTGAAAATCGGCGATTTTTTCTGAAATATTGTTCAGGAAAATGTGTGAATCAACCAGTAGGTAAAAACACATTTGCAAAAATTCCTGCTCTAATAGCAGAATTTTTAAAACTGAAAAATCCTGAAACTTATACTGGGCACTCGTTTAGAAGAACGTCAGCAACTTTTTTGGCTGATACGGGAATTGACATTCTTGGCTTAAAGAGGCACGGTGGCTAGAAATCCACAACAGTGGCAGAAAGTTATGTTGCAGATTCAATGACAAATAAATTAGAAATTGCCAGTAGAATTTTATATAATCAGAATAAGTATGAAGAATCTGCATCCACATCTTCAACTTCAGTCATGCAATTCAATAATGAAGACGAAATGAAAGATAGCCGCGTAATTGTTCCTAGCACCAAAGAAAATCAAGAACATATACAAATTGAAAATGTTGATATTACCGAAAATATAAACTTAGATTCAAAAAAGGAACTTAATTCTCTTGTTCAAGTTTCTAACTGTTCTAATTGTTCATTTACATTTAATATAAATAAGTTGTAATTAATGTAACGTAGATAAAATGTTTGTAAATAAAGGTGTTTTGTAGACAATTTACTTTTTTGCCCTAGGAACTTAATGAAGAATATTACAACCCGCTGCCCATGGTAACCAGTAGTTGCATGTAAACTGTCACTTACCGTCAACAAAACAATGACACAATGACATATTTTCGCAGTAGGTTTGACGAAAACATTTATTTACATCATGAATTCAACTTTTAATATTTATTTAAGAATACAAAAGAAAAGAAATATTAATATTGCAATGCATTTTCATGCTTGATGCTTTTCGAAAAACGTCTCTAGTCTAGACTCATAGGCTGGCTGTCAGCAAAAGTTATTATTTTCGCTGCGAGAATAGATATAAATAATAAAAAAATAGAAATAAAAAACTTCATTTGGGGGTGCTAATTTCAAAATTGGGGGTGCTAAGCACCCCCTAGTACCCCCCTAACTCCGCCTATGTTTTATTACCATTTCTAATCAAGCTCTTTATTCCAAAAATATATACTTCTATAAAAAAAAACAAGCTAAGTACCTACTGATGATGCAAAATGTTTGATAACTTTAATATTAGTTCATGAAAAAAATTCAAAACACACAATTTCTTTGAAATTAAGAAACTGCATTATTTTGGTTTTTATATGAAATAATTATTTATTTCTTGTTAAATTCAATTTTTCATTTATTAAACTGTTAAATGATTTTTTGCATATTATCTCGTAGTTTGCGTCTAAAAACAGAAAAATCTGTTATTAATACTGGTTACTAATATTTGTGTTCCAACACCTGCAAGAGCGGGTACAAATGGAAATAAAGATTATGATGATGATGACTAATATTTGTTTTGAAAAGTGTCACGCGGTGCTAATGGTTTCCAATTATTACTTATAAGTTAATGTAAAATGTCAAAGATCCTCGAAATTCGAAGTGGTGTTGCAATACATCTTAACGAATGTTACTCTCAATGTCTAATATTAAAAATATCTAAAAATGGTGTACACACAACCATTGCCCGAATGCTTGATTCTGAAAGTCTTTACAGTCAAGTAAGATCAGAAAGACTCAAATGAACCTCAAATAGCGAAGGCAACCACATTATACTGTTATCTAAAACGAATAGGCGCTTAAGAGCGCCCAAAAATCGAGCTGAATTCAATTCAGGCATTGAAAAATCAATTTTGGTACCTAACTATTGTAAAAGGTTTCCTAATGCAAACTTAAATGACGAGCTGCTGTCAGAAAACCACTTCCAATGGCAGTAAATAGGAAAGAACGTTTGGAGTGGGCTCGGTTACATGAATCTTTTTTTTATTTATTAGCCATTATATCAGTTCAACAAATTAATTGTTATTTGTGGTAGTGTTACATGAGTATTAATAAGTACCTGAATAACAGAAAGGTTAGAGTTACCTTCTTAGAAATAAAAATTGTTGAATGTTATCATTTTATCGTTTTATGCATATAACTCAATTAGTCATTATCACTTTGAGTTAGGTAAATGTCTTGAGGTAAATCGCGTATGTATTCGTCTTTGCCCGAGTTCATAGAACACTGCACCAGTAGAATTGTTGACGTTTGTGTGGAAAGTTTTGGTTCATTTTTTGATATGCTCCTAAATCGTAGACATACCAAGCTCTGAATGCAGTTGTCGATTGGTGATTTTATTTTGCAATGCTTGGATTCTGTTTAAGTTTGTTTTCGAAGTGTTTCCCCAGATAAAACAACCGTATATAACTAATGGTCGTATTAGTACTTTGTAAAGCAGTGTGGCACATTCAGTTTTTAGAGACGATTTTCTATCGATAAGCGAATATAGTTGTACTAGTCTTGTCTGGTTCTAGTTTCGTTTTTTAATTATGTGAAGCCTCCAGGTGAGACGAGTGTCCAAGTACAGACCTAAGTATTTCATAGCTTCCGCAGTAGATTTCCACGTAACAGGATTATTGTTAATTATTATTGATGGTGACTCGTTGATTCGTCTGAAGGTGAATATCTTCGCAGCGCACTTGTCGGAATTTATTGCAAGATTCCATTGCTTAAACGCTTAAAGCTTAAACCATCTTGTCAGCACATTTGCAGTTGCATGATCATCTAAGAGGTGTTCGCTCTTAACCAGTAGTGCAGTATCATCAGCAAATAATACTAATAAAATCTGCATTGGTGTTAGGGATATCATAAGTAAAAACTTTAATAGAGTAGCACCCAAGATACTCCCCTGGGGAACTCCTGCTTGTCACGTGCTTATTCTGCACTACGACATTTATAGGGGACGTTGGATGTCCTGTGGCACTCGGCTAGCAAAACAGTGAAGAAGGGGGGTTCGAAACGCTAAAACCCTTCAATAAGGGGTGGTCATAATCGGGATGAAAGTTGGGCGCCACTACGGAAATAATCACCCAAAGATTGTTACGAAGAAGGTACCGCAGATAGTTCCTCTAGGGCTCGAAGGGGTTGGGTTTGACTGCACCCTGCTGCAAGATGTGACTTAGCTTGCTTAATAGAAATAGCTTACTTACTGAAAGAAAATCACTGGTAGAAAGGCTCACACGCTATACACAAATATTCTAAAGTACACACAATAAACACAAATAAAGGGCAGGAATGAATTACAAAGAAATTTAATAAATGCGAGTAAAACTCAAAATATGACACAAAAGGGGTTCATAAATTCAATCTGAAAGTATATGAAAAGGTGATTAAAGGAGACCACATTTATTTAACTTTAAGGCAAAAATAATTTAACTAGGTTCCAGAGGATGACTTTAATTTGATCTCTTGGCTCTTGGTACATAATCCGACAGCTCCTTCAGTGATTTGTTGCATTATTTTCTTTTGACATACCATATAACATAATCTAGTGAGTTTTAACTTTTGCTTCAAATATAATTTTCAGAAAATTCAGCACCGATTCATTGCCGCAATCAACAGTAAACTTTTTATTTGATATGAATTCTCCCTTTTGAATTCGTTGGGCCTTTTAGGGCAATAACGTTGAAGGCATATATTTCGTTTATTTCCTTCCATTTGCTTACCTTAATGACTTCAAACATTATTTATTTGATATTTTAAGCTGCCTCAAAGTACTAAATATTTTTAGCATTGAACATTGAGTTTAGCTGAAGGATTAAACTGAGTTGCTTCTCATATATGCTTAAAAGAAGCTCCTCTGATTATCGAAAGTATAAACAACTTTGTTATGCCTTTTATACTGTTTAAGATCAAATTTTTTAATTTCCATAAAGATAAAGGAACTCTAATCGGGCATATTAAGTGTTATGCTTTCGGTAAATAATTTTGAAATGAAAATTAATTTAATTTAATTTTAAAAAGCTGAAAATGTTTCCTTAGAGGATGGTTCAAAATACTGTAGTGTGCTAAAACCATTCTCAATTAAAGCTTTCGTTTGGTATTTATTCAGTTCATTTTATTGCCTTTAACGGCTTCTATACTGATTCTAAACATATTGATTAAAATGCCAAGGACGTAAAAAATAATTGTTGTTTTATAAAAGCTTTGATCTAGAATATAAAAAATAATACTTTTTACTTGATTTTCATCATGTTATACTGAAAACAATCTGTTAAAATATCTATTTTAAGATCATCTAAATTACAAATTGAATTACATGCTTAAGTTCAGTAATTTGGTTAAATATTGTTGTGGATTAACCTTTTAACTTGAGATTAACTGATAATGAACAGAAAATAATCAATAACAATAATGCTTGAGCCAATGCAAAACAAGCTCGATGCAAACGTATCGGAATTTAAATAACTCGAGCCAACGTTCGTTGGCCATTGACGAAGGTAACTCGAAGTATTTTAAATACAGTCAATAATAGGCCACTTCCTGCCGGGGACAAGTAAACTAAACCGTTTCAAAATACACCGAACAATGAGTCTGTATTTCTGCCTAAAGTTCCATTCAGAAAATCGAGTGCTCGGCCCACCCTCCTGCACTTGCAATAGAAAAGAATGCTCGTAAATGAACTCGCAATTTACTATGCTTCCTTTTACTATCAATAACGTACTATGTTTCAATGCCGAAGAAGTCACTCTTCGACTCAAGACAGGTGGCAGCTGTCCAAAGTTATTAAAAGAAAATTAGGTACGACTACTTTTAATTTCAAGAGTAAATTTTACAAACGTATACTTACGTATCAAGATGTCAAGGTTAATTATTCAAAATAATTCAAAAATAAAAATTTAAAAAAAATTAGAAGGCAATGTGCATTTTCTTTGGTTCCTATCTAAGTGGCCCATACTTCTCAAAAATTTTCTAAATGCCGTTGAACTGCTTACAAAACGATTTTTAGGAGGTTCCCAGTCATCCGTGTCGTCATCTTCATATTGACTTGTACTGGTAGTTTCATTGACGGGAATTTCATCATCGCTTCTTCGTGTACCTGAATTCTTCAGAACATTTATAATGTTTTTGGCCTAAACATGCGAATTTAAATTATTTTTGTAGCTCTAACAGATTTATATTTTCAAACATTTACTCTTTCGAAATCACAATCTTTCCCTGGCAATTGATTAGAATATTCATCTCCGGAAAAGTCTTCCGAAGTTAATATTTTTCTTCGTTGTTCATCTGTTAAGTTGTCAGGCATATTACGTAACTCATCAGCATCACATTTTGTGGGATTATAATCGGTTTCGGAGTCGGTTTGAAAACAGTCTGCATTTTGATCCTAAAGAAAATAGTTCGATCGTTCTGTTGATTTCTATAATAATCAAAAAATTATCTACCTGATCGCTTTCCCCTAATTCAGATTTAGTGGTTGATTCTCTCCGGTTTTTGGTGTCCATTTTCTTAGTGTTAGGCCACTTGCACACTTTTAATTGATCTAAACTTTTTTCCAGGTTAATCAGTCTCATCTGCACTCGTTGAACGTCCTTTTGAGACTGCGAAATGTCAAGAACGTCTATTTTCTGTAGGAAAGTAAATTTGGTAAAAAAAAGCATTATACAAACTTTTGAAAATCAACCTGAGCTTCTTTACTTATTGGAATTACATCCTTCTTGGGTTCAGGCATACCTTTACTGTCAATGACAGCACAACCCACTTTGCCCAGTTGTTCATACTGCACCACACGTTCCTTCATAAATCTATATTCGACGTCTAAAATCTGCAGCCTATTTCTTAATATCTCCTTTTCTTTAGTACTTCTCTCTACTTCTTGTTTAAGGGAAGTAATCGTAAGTTGAGATTCCTCCAGTTTACACAACAGTAGTTTCTTCGATTTGGTGTTAGTTTTGAATTCTTTAGTAGCGCATTCCAGTCGTTTGATTAGCATGGTCTTTTCCGTAAGCAGTTCTTCGAGATGCATCTTGGCCGCTCGGTTTTCTTTTTGGGCGGTCGTCAATTGCCTGACTAAATCACGTTTCTCCTTCGTAACCAATTCGAGTTTTCTGGAAAGTGCGGCGTGTTCCTTTAACGAGTTTGCTTGTACCCATATCATTTCGTCTCGTAACTTGGCGCACTGCTTTTCCATATGTTGGTGTTCCTATCGTGAAGAAAACAGAGTTGACTGCTAAGTTGAGATCGTCTAGGAACTCTAAATTCCCATCCAGGATAATAAAATTAAAAATTTATTAATTAAACACTGCACATACTTTGCTGGATGTCACACTCAGGTCTATACTTGTGGAAGAAGCCTTTAAAAACCCCGATGAATCCTCGTCGATGGTCGAAAAACTGGGGTTTCTGGTTATTTGAGTTCCTTTTTCGCAGGTTTCGTTTGCGGATTCATGGGTCGTAGTTGCAGCAGACTTAAAAGGAAGCATAACTGGGATCTTACTAGAGCTGTTTCTTTTGGTAATAGCTTCGAGACTTTCAGGAAAACTAACGTCGGTTATATTGCTGCTAATAGCAAAAATAGTTAGGTAAGTCACTATTAAGAATTAGCACGAACTACCTATAACGGTTCTTGAATTTCCACCATCGGAATATCGCAACCTTTCCAATCGCACATGCAGTAAATGCCATCACGAACGTTAAAACGTTCCAAAATATTAAATAAGTTCCAAAGTTGACTTTCTCGTTCGGAAACTTAATGTCATCTTCTCGTCCGATCGCATCCGGAATTATTTCTTCTTCAGCGACATGGGTCATCCATTTATATTCATCTGCAAATCGATAGTAAAGGTTTGGAAGGGGTTGTTTTCGTTCTTACCACTATCGGAGTAATACAATTTTGTAACTGGGTCAACGTGGAACGCATCGTGGAAACACAGTGAAATCCAAAAAGCTGAACCTAGACCTAACAGAATTTTCCAACGGATGTAAATTCTATTAAAAATTATACCCCACAACCCCATTGTGAATGTTTTGCAAATCAATTTATTAAAACCCGTACATGAGAAATTTGATTAGCAAAAACTAATATTGTCTTCGTACGTTTTTTGTTTGTTTTCGGAAATTCGTACTTGATTCCCGTTTTAAAAATAAATATTTCTTACAAACTATCTGCAGCAATTATGTATCGCATGCCAAATAAAAACGACAAAAGGCCCTTGTAGACACTCGAATGAATATTTTGTGGATGAAAAACACGATTTGACCATACCAAATATAGAATAAAACCGAACAAAAAGGTCTCAAAAATTCCACGTGCAACTACAAACCCTCTTTTAGTTGTGAAATGAAGTCAATAATAGACCAATATAGGACATTTAACATTTCAAACTATTTTAGTCTTTTCATATGACGAGTGACTTTAACCGTGAAATATACCTGGTTTTGACATATTGATGGTCAGCTGCCACCTGGATTTAAGTACCTATTTATGAAATTCATCTCACAGAAATGATATTTGTCGTTTCAGATTTTTAAATTAAATTTTTAAAATCATATTTAAACGCGAGTTATAGTTAGCTACTGAAATCTACCGAAAATAAATTATTACACTTGATTCATGCCAATCAAAAAATAATGTGTACCAATTTACTTGCTATCTAGTAGCTATTTTATACATAAACCTGCATGGACTATTTGAGGATGCTCTTAAGGCGACTTTTCACTCTCCAAATAGATGAATTTTAAAATATTTAAAATTAAAAGAACCGCCAATTTTCTAATTTTTGAAAAATACAAGCCGAGATGGATAAGCTACGAAAAAATTTCAGTTTGAAGAAACAACGTATTATAAATTAACTTTTATAAGTTTAACTTTTTACATCATCGTATTACGTCGGAAAATGCTAAAATTTATAGCTTTTGCCTACAAATGTTTTGATGGTAGTCCGTGTTTGACTTTCGGAGCGTAAAGACATCAACTTGTGTGCCGAGAGTGATACTGGTGACAAGCGCAATCTTTGACCCGCGGTCAGGGATTGTCGGAATTCTATTTATTTATTTATTTATTTATTCATTATTTCTGATCAACTCACATCGCAATCGCAGTATGTCATTCAGCCAACCAAATAATTTCTACCTTCCGGGGCAAGTAAGTCAACAACAACCCATATGTTTAATCCGCCACAACAAATGTATCCATTATCTAATCAAGTAACCCAACCGCCTATTCTTTCATACTCGCAACCAATTATGAATTATCAACCAGCCACCCAGGCCCCAAACCTTGTCGATTACACGACCTACAATTATCATAATAGCGGGTGGCAGACAGTAGAATCTAAAAAAACGCAACAGAAGCCCTGAAAGAAACACCGAGCAATAAAAAAAAACTAATACTGGTTAGGAGCCGAAACTAGCAACAGGTTTGACAATATCGCAACTGACATGGAAGAAGAACATACCGAAGACCCTAACAAAATCACACCAAAGGAACCACAACCTCCACCCATCTTTATAGCAGACGTTAAAAACATTAATCCATTAACAACTCTACTAAACGAGATAGCAAAGGACAATTTTACCCTAAAAGCTCTAAGCAACGAGCAAATTAAAATACAAAGTAAAACAACCACAACATACACCACAATAGTCAAAGAGCTCACACAAAGGAACACAAAATTCCACACTTATCAGCTACAACAAGACAAAAACTTCAAAATAGTAATCAAAAACTTACACTACTCAATAAATCTTGATGACATCAAACAAGAACTAGCTCAGAAGGGGCATGAAGTAGTGAACATATGGAACATCAAACACAGAATCTCCAAAAATCTTTTACCTATGTTCATAGTAGAACTAAAACAAAAAGAAAATGACAAAGAAGCCTATAAAATTGCTGAACTCATGTAGGTACACAAAAGTGATAATAGAAGCCAGCATAACCCGAGATGTGTAAAATGACAAAAGACAATAACATTACATGTGTCAACTGCAGTGGCAACCACCCTGCCAACTACAGAGGTTGCATCATACATAAACAGCTGCAGGAGAAACTCTATCCAAGATTAAGGAACAACATCGCTTTTCGCTCAATCAGATATTCAACCGGGAATATCGTTCGCTGGCATAACAAACCCGCAGCAACTCCAACTCCCAGCTGTTCCTAGCGGGACAGAAACTAGAAACATACACACAACCAAACGATATGGCAGACATGAAAAACATGATGAAAGACCTAATGACTCAAATGGGGACAATTATGAATCTCCTAACCACGGTCATTAATAAGATGCCTTAATGGACCAAACACTTAATATAGTTGCATGGAATGCCAATGGCCTAAGCCAACATGCTCTCTAAATCACAACATTCCTTGAAAACAAGAGCATTGACATACTCCTTATCTCCGAAACCCATTTTACAAACAAGCACTACATTAAGTTCCCTAAACATAATTTATACTATACAAACCATCCTGACGGCACAGCACATGGCGGATCCGCAGTCATAATACGTAGAAACATAAACCATCATGAACTAGGAAAATATGCGAAACCCCATATTCAAGCCACAACTGTATTAATTGAAGACAAAACTGGCCCATTTACAATATCGGCAATTTACTGTCCACCCAAATACAAAATAGACAAAGATGACTATACACACCTTTTCAAAACTCTAGGGAACAAATTCCTTATTGCAGGCGATTTCAACGCCAAACATGAACACTGGGGCTCACGTGTCACAAGAACAGATAGGCGGCGGCTACTAGCGGCAATATACGAAAATAATTTAAACTACCTATCCACTGGTGAACCCACCTACTGGCCAACTGACCGCAGAAAATTACCACACCTAATAGATTTTTGCATCATAAAGGGTTTTAACACCCGCCTATGCAAAATCAAGTCTTGCTTTGAACTAGCCGCAGATCACTCTGCCATCCTGATTACTCTTCATTCGGAAATAATGAACACACAAAATCAACCCCCACTCTGCAACAAATACACAGCTTGGGAATACTTCCGAGACAGGCTTGAACATCTAAAAAATATCCAAGTACCATTAAAATCAGACTACGACATACACGGAAATGGTACAACGGGCAGCTTGCGTTACCCAACGAACCCAAACACATAAAATGCCCTATAATACTTAAAGATAAGATAACTGAAAAACGGCGACTCAGAGCTCGCTGGCAACTCACCAGAAGTTTCAAAGACAAAAATGCACTGAATAAAGCCACTAAACAGCTTAAGAACCTCCTGCAACACCACAAAAACGAAAGCATACAAGACTATCTTGAAAACCTCACTGCCACTGAACAGACTGATTACTCCCTTTGGAAAGCGGTGCGAAAATTAAAAACGCCAATCCAGCACACTTCTCCAATCAAAAAAGAATGAAAACAAAGTAGAGATTAAAGCACCATTGGCAGCGGCCAACTAATGCTATTATGCTTTTCAAAACTTATTGAGATCATCAGTACCTAGTATCCCAGAAAACCAAAATAAGGCTCTGTAGATCAGTGATTCGCCCAGTTGTTATGTATGGACCGGAAAGCTGGTTACTGACAACGGCTGATGAAAACATACTCGGCATACCGGAAAGGAAAATTCTTCGAAAGATACATGGACCCATAAGGGGTGCAGACGAAAGAAGAATTAGAACCAACCAAGAACTGTATAATACATATCTACAACCTGATCTAGTTACCAAAATAAAAAGAGCTAGACTGCTATGGCTGGAGTATGTAGTAGAAATGTAGAAAGGATGCCTGATACATGTGCTACCAAGAAAGTATTTAAATGTAAACCAGAAGGAAGGAGGAAAGTCAGAAAACCCGGAAAAAATGGTTAGATGATGTGGCGGATGACATCAGGAAGTTAGGAATAAGAAGATAGGGGAAAAGTGCAGCCGCTAGAGCAAAATTGCGACCAAGGCCCTTCAAGGACTGTAGCGCCACCATGTAACGCCATGTTAAACTTTACTTAAAATAGCCCAATGAATGGCATTGCACTTGTCCAACACATCCAAGGAATGAGTCTTTATTTAAAAAAAATGAAATACAAATATTATGCTTATCTCAGGTACTTATTTCACCAGTAGGAGTTACATAAAAATACCCAAACAGGATACGTTATGATACCCAATATCGTGATGGTAATGCTTCCATAATGAAAAATGTCACTAAACGTCATCTGCACGACCAATTTAATCTAAAACACCTATAAGCTACCAATATAATCGGCGAGGATTTCCGGACTGCTTCGTCGACAAGTGGCTAACGTTAACGCAAATTCCAATAAACTTTCTATACAAACCACGGACTCTATAACTAATTTGAAGCGATTCTTGATACGAAAATATATAAATAAGTGCAGTAGAATTTGTCCTATGAGGCAGATTTTTTATTTTAATTTTCTGATAAGCGTAGGTATATTTAATTTAATATTGGTATTTACGTCAGAAAAGTTACAAATTCTCTTTAACGAGTAGAATTTGCACAGAAAGTTTTTAAAATATATTTTCACGAAAAACGTTTGAGTGTGTATGCAACCTAAATATCTCAGGTGTATGTATGTATGTCCTTCTAGCTCCTAGCGTCTATTAAACACGTTGACGTTTCCCAAGTAAGTTCATATGAGTGATTCGTTTGCTAGACTAATGCACAAATGCACCCTTTTTAGTATCTTGTTACTTTTACTTTGTGGATGTGGGTGGCTGTGTGACCTTGTTACTCTACCTCTTAGGCCTATATTCGGAGGAGAGTGTCATTAATTTGGTGCCCAACGACGAACGGTCACCACAGGGCTCGACACCGACGTCCAGACCACAGAACATAAATCCTTACCAGCCTGCAGGGAAATCGTGTCCATAGAGAGATTCGAACCAGGGATGTTCTTACCACTGCGCCACCCTGACTTCAAATATCTCAGATAATCGACTTAAAATTATTGACAGCTCTTTGTGATTTTAACACTTCTCATATTAAAAACATGGAAAGAAAATGATCAGCAACAGAAACAATAAAACCTATTGTAAATATTCCTTATTTTTGGTTACAGAAAACAATTGCCTTAGAACAACGTGATATATGTTGAGATGATACGTTTTGATGACATTTTAATAAAGTGAGTTATAAACACCTTTTAAAAGAATGTAAATTTAGTGTTAATAAAATGTAAATAGTTGTAAGTTAGATATTTAATATTATTAATAATTAGGGTAGAATATCTAGTGAGTTAATTTGTAAATATGTCATATAAAATATTCATAGAGTGTTAAATTTAAAATAACTAAGGAGATAAAAAATAACAAAAACAGTTGGATATTTTTTTGGAAAAACGTGAGTTGAGTTTTTTTGAAAACTCCTAAAAACGTATTTAAATACCAAAAGAATATTCTTAAAACAAATTGTAATATAATAAATATTGAAAAGAAGTAATATTATATCAAGATAATTTGGAATTTAATCTAATAAAAGTTTATGAAATAAAAGTTATTTTTTTGGAGAAGTTTATATAAATTTGGATATTGGACAAGTATAAATAAAGCTAAAAGAAGGAAAGTGTGTTGTTGGTTGGAGGATAAGGCAGGTTTTGGTGAAATTGGAGTCAGGGGGGAAGGTGTATTGAAGTTGAAGAGGTTGCTGTAGTGTTTGGGAAAGTGGAAAACCAGACAGGAAGTGTTTTCAAAAGGTAGTTTATAATTTTTAATTTTTAGAAATTGTTTATTTGGTTATTAGAATTTATTGTTGTTTGTAAAGATTTTCATGATTTTGAAAGGTGTTTAAAATTCAACTTGGTGAATTTTTATAAAATTTTTGAAATTCATCAAAGCGATCCCTTTGGTGGCCCTGATTTAAGAGATCTTTGGAAATTAATTCAAATTTATTTAACAAAATTGCGCTAGCTGGAAACATAATAAAATTGTATGCATTCATTTTAATATTGAACGTCATAGCAATATATTTGAGTGCTTCGACTACTTATGGTCATTAGCACTTAATAAATAAAGTATACATATCATTATACAGATGGTTAATATGTTAGAGTATTAGTACGATAGTAAATTTAGCATGTAAACAAATAATATAACCTAAATGTTAGTTGAATTCTGATTTCATTTTTAACAATAATATGTCGAGTTTAACAACACCGCAGAACATAAATAAACCAAATAAACACAAATGAATAAAGCTCGACAAGAAATTGTATTGGCACACCAAACTGTTTTGTTTTTGTCAGTATGTTTTGCAATAAAATGATATTCTTATATCAAAGCATTTGACACAAATAAGTGTTACTAATTAGATTTTACATTTCAAATTTAATTACTATTTCTACGAATCAGTCTGTTCTTATCAACCTCATTCAAGTGTTTCACAAGTCTATTGTTGTTGGTTACAAATGCACAGATAGAAACTTTTCCATCAACATTATTACAGGCTAAACCAAGATAATTTTTTTCTTTTGTGAGAACTTCGTTACATTTATTATCAAAAATTTGTTTTAAAGCCTGCTGTGCATCATCGGACCCGTATTAAATTCGAAAATAACTGCTGTTCATCTTTTCTTAAAATTAGCTAGTCAAGTTTGTATTTTCTGCCTGGCATGCAAAATAATTCACAATGAGTTTCATGTGATCTTACATTAAACGCAAAAGCAAAAAGCAGTCCTTTCAACTCACACCTAATATAATTCTAGAACCGGTATTTTTAACTATGTTAAAGTAACCACGATCTAAGTACTGAAAAATAAATTGACTTTGTTCCTATATAGAGAAGCCATATGAGAATCCTCCAGCACGCGTTTTAAGGATAGTATTTGTTCAGAACTCTGCTACTTCCTTCATCATCCTTCAGTATGGGTGGATCCTTGATGAGTTGTTACATAATTATTTGCTTTTTCCGTGTGATATGTTGCGTCTTTCTAAGTTTTACTCTTATGTTTCCAATAACTGGTTTGTGGTCTGACCATGCACATGTCAATAACAATAATATATAAAAGTGTAAAACACTACCACCGGCGGTTCGCATATACAATGGGCTTAGTCAAAATAATAAAATTCGATGGTAGGTATCTAGTTTCTTATTTTTAAACATTAAGAATCTTGTCGGGGGGGTGATTCTGTTTCCAGTATAAGAGTAATGAATACATAAGTAACTTAAAACAATTCTTAACCTTAATTATTCGGCCCCAAACAGAACCGGCCGCTGGGGAAATTTCCCGTCTTCCCGGTTGTCCCATCCGTCCATGGAAAACCATACTTGATTATTTACTGCTGTGATTACAATTATTTGTGCATACAAGGAATGTTAAGGATATAGATTCACACCAAAATCATAATTAAAACTAAGTAGGCAAAAAACAGCGTTGCATAACAATATAATTAATTATTAATTAAATCTTTTACTTAAAAACTGAACTTTTTATATTAACGCATTCGACTTAAAAATGATCAAATTCTTAACTAGAAGACATAAAAACATGCCACACTTCTTTTTATTCCGGTTTTAAATTATTTTAAATACGTCAAAGCAATCTAATGACATAATTTTATAAATATATAGTATTTTATTCATTTTATTTATTTTATGCGCAAAATCTAAATAAGATTAACCTCCACATTATAAAGAAGGGGATGGCGGCGCAAAAGGGGTTCGTCGCTTGACCTATCGTTGAAGTCTCCAGCAAAATTGCAGCGAGTAAACATATAATTCATATAAAAAAAAGTTCTCTGCGTTTTCATGCTTATGTTTCGGTGTACAAGTTAGCCGAGTAAAGAGCAATTTTATTTCTGCGCGAATTTAAATATTTTTATTTCTTTTTGTGCCTAAAATCTGAAAAAAATTAGATATAAAATAAAATTATCCGACATGCAAAGACAGAAAGAGCGGCGTAAAAGAGGTTCGTCGTGTAACCACCATTGAAGTCTCCAACTAAATTAAAACACATAAATGTTTTTCCTGCCAATTAAACCTATAAATTTAATGTAAACAAATAAAGAAACTGCGATATTTTCACAATAACATTATAACAAATTTACATAAAGCAACCCCGTAAACTGACTGAGAACATACAAATTTAAATAAAACAAATCTTCGTCAATGTTTACGTTTACGTTTTAATGTAGTTTCAAATTTATTATACAGGGTTACTGGTAATTCGATACATTCCTTTGGAGATGTGATGGGACAGGTGCTAAGAAACAAATTTAACCCTAATACCCTAACATACATTATGCAAAACTCAATAGTTTTTGAGATATTTCAATTTTTGTGTTTTTCTCAAAAAAGTAGATCTTAATGTCTTTAAAGTTAATTTTTAAAAAATCTACTTGACATTTTCTGAACTTTTTGACTGGGTTACTTGTCCCACTCTATGGTCATCCGTTTCGAATGGAAAATATCCGGAAACATTTCGATCATGTGAAAATTTTAAATAAAAACTTATTAAAAATGATTTCTAAAAATCAGCTACGAAAATTACCTATTCGTTTTTCTCAGAAATTATTTTTTTATTTTTGCATAATGTATGTTAGGTTTAATTTGTTTCTTAGCTCCTGTCCCATCATATCTCCAAAGGAATGTATCGAATTACCAATAACCCTGTATATTAAATAAGTAAAATGACATCATCTTTAAATGAGTTTTATTATTACGAGGATTGTTCAATAGAAACACGTTTAGAAACCGTAATGCAATTTCTATTCAATGAATTTAAAAGAAATCTCCATTGACATTAAGGCATGACCCCCCACTAGTGCACTCGTCTATAGATTCCCTGCTGGTAAAATTTCTGCGGCTATTGGAGGAATTGAACCGCCGTTCTTTTAGCGATTGTTTTAATGGACAATGCGCATGGAAATTGCACGGGAACAAGCCGTGACTGTAAAATGGATGTTGTAAGACTTCCCAACGCATACGAGCAAGCAGATCTTGAACCGTTCGGGCTACATGGAGGCGAGCAGTATCGTGCAGAAGGATAACACCGTTTGTGAGAGGTTCCTGGGACGTTTATTATTGATGCTGGCACGTAAAGTGTTTAAGGTGTCTGCATATCATTCATAATTGATGTTGACACCAGGTTCTTTCATTCTCGTATAAATTTCCATTGGCTGGCACCCTTCATTGGTCAAAAATTGAATAATAGCACGTAGATTATCTTTGGCCAAATTTTCTACCATAAATGCCATTTTCCAACTTAATCACAACGTTTAGAAAGAAGCAAAGAGCAAATACCTTTGGCAGACGCGTTTTTAATAATTGTACCATCCTGAGTTGTATAATTGTAGAATATGTAATGGTAATACCATTATATTTCCAAAACCTCTGGCGCAATCTATGACTATATGCATGAAACGTATGTCACTGACGTATCACATGTAACTGATATGTAATTTAACTAGATGCCTACCTTTGTTCATGTTAAATAAGTTTGTTGTGGTGCTTTGCGAAATCTTTTTGCCAAGTATTTAAGTGTTACTGATTTAAAAAAAATATTACAATCCTTTATTTTAGTTGTGCTGTATAGAAATGTTTGTTTATGGTCTATCTAATTACTAATTAGTTATTCATGGCAATTTGCACGATTTTTGGACACGCAGATAATGAAAAAGTAAACATAATATGGAATAGTAGTTCCATATTAGGAACATTCTATTAACTATATGCTGGATAAGAATGTTACTTAAGTAATTAAGATTTTAATAGCCTTCTTATTCGTTTAAGACGACATGGAGAAAACCAAAAGAAAAAGGAATAAAAAGAGGAAGAAGTGAAATAGTAAAGCTATGAGACAAGCTGTGGCTGCAGTGAGAGCGAACGAGATGGTCTATTTGTAAGCATCAAAGCGGTTTGAAGTTCCACGTACAACCCTATTTACCTTGAGTGAGGATGAGCAATATCCGGAGACCGACACAAAACTAAGAAGAAGACCTATTCGGCCCCATCACTTAGAACGCGAACTCGTAGATTATCTTCTTGAACTTGATAATCGTTTCTTTGGGCTAACTAGGAGAGATGTTTGTAGAATGGCTGTTGCGAATAACATTGAAAACAACTTTTCTAAGCAACTACAGCAAGCTGGAAGAAGGTGGCCAGAACATTTTCTTAAGAGAGATTTCAATCTAACTGTTAGAAAATCTACTAGAACCTCTTACGTTAGAGCGATTGGCTTTACTAAGAAGAATATTGATGATTTTTTTGGTCTGCTTGAAACAGAACTAGAAAAATGTAATTATTCGGCCAATAGAGTATTCAACGTCGATGGGACAGGCCTCACATGATATCAGCGGAACGTGGGTCTCTGGCGACAGTTGTTTTGTATATGAGTGCAGGTGGTTCATTTGTACCACCAATAATGATTTTGCCACGAAAGAATTGGAATGTTTAACTGAAAAAAGGTGCTCCACCAGGTACCCGCTTTAAATGACATACATTTGGATGAATCAAACACCTCTTTTCACAGACTGGTTCAAACATTTTTTATCAAAAGTTAAACCTAGTGAACAAGATCCCGTACTCTTAATATTAGATGGCCACAACACCCATACTAGGAATTTAGAATTTTTGAAGTTAGCAAAACAGAATTACGACACACGATTCAGAAGCTCCAACTCTTAGATAAGCCAATCACGGGGCCCTTAAATGCTCATTGTAGCGAGAAGATTCGTGTGTTTTTCAGAGACATTAATAAACCAATCGCTCAGTTTGATATTGCAGATCTATTTGGTAAGCCTACTTGAAAGTTCAGTCAGGCTTTAATGCGGTAACAGGATTTCAAACTACAGCACTGTATCCTGCCAATAGACATGTTTTCAATGAAACGGATATCTTAGCAGCGCAGCAAGAAGATGACTGATACTCTAAGAAACCATGATGAAATGGAAGATGTAAGAGATGTACGTCCTAGCACTCGCAATTTAGAAAATGTAAGACAGCGTGTTTCTCCTGCGGATCTTGCTCTATTACCTGTACTCAAGAAAACTAAAGGAACGAGAAGTAGAAAGCCAGCAAAATCTAAAGTAATTACAGATTCTCCTTATATTAAGGAATTAGAAGATTCTCTTCGTGTACCGGAAAAAACTTAAGAAGACTAAACTTTGTTCTGATACACAAAATAAAACTGTTAATGATCCTGGGCCCAATATAAGTGGATTTTCCAAAGTGATAGGCAAGAAGGGGGATAAGAAGACCAAAAGAGTGTCTTCGTCATCTGAGGAGTCCAATTCTTCTGTAAGATTAGACGATTTATCAGATGGTGACATCGAGGCTGCTGAAGCACAAGATCTCGATAACGATGGAATTTGTATTTTTTGCAACTCAAAGTACTCCAAAGACATAAGAAACGAAATCTGGATACAGTATCGATTGTGCAATCTGTGGGCCCATGAAATTTGTTCTGATGTAGAAAATAAAGTATTATTTTTTGTTATGCTTTTGAGTCATTTTTAATCTATATATTTTATATTTGTGTTCCAAGTTTATTTGTTGTTTATTTATCAGTAGTTATATACCATGAGATCGAAAAAAAATGATTCTGAGCAGGCCTTGACTAGTACAACACGATTGGCTACACTGGTTCTAGAATGCCTATGAATTATAATGTGACAGTGACATTTCAAATGTAAGTCAGTTTTGCAATCTTGTTTCCAGAATTATTTAAGTTTATCGTTGTAATACTAGTGAAGGATCACATTTTGAACACCTACTCTAACATGTATTCATCTTAGTTTTCAGTTTGTTCCCTAAATAAATACTGTTTTGTGTTTTAATTTATTTGACATTTATTAACCTCTAACCTACAGCCACATTTTGAAATCAGTCTTGCCAATCGTGTTGTACTAGTCAAGGCCTGCTCAGAATCATCTTTTTTTTGATCTCATGGTCGGATCTATATTGTTTATTATGGCCAGAAGAAAAAGATATTATTACTTTTATATTACAAAGTTTAATAGTGCTGTTTTAAACATTTAAAATAAAAACTTTAATTTCATATTCCTATTGTTTCATTCTATTCCATTTTATATACAGTATTCCATAAACGGTACACTTTTTAGCAAGTGCAAAAAATGGACATTAATTCATTTTCTTTTTTTATAATTTAATGTGGTTCCAAATTTTGTCTGGTATATGTGAAACTGTTGGGCAACAATATGGATCAGATACACTACCGCTCGTGGAAGTATGGACACTTACTAATTTGCACAAAACATGATAATAATGTAAAAAATATTAACATACGTGAAATGACAAAAAATGTTTATTGGTTATTTACATGTTTCAACCAAAATATATAAAAAAAAACCATCATGAATTAATTGACAAACATGTAATTAAAACTATCTCATCAAAAAATCCACCTTTGGCGTTAATGACTGCACGTGTAATTCTTAAAAGGAATATTATACCATTCTTGTTGTAAGGCGAATCTGTCTATCCAATTTGTTCCACAAAAGTTCTATCGGGTTTAGATCTGGACTCTGAGGCGGCCACGTCATTATTTTAAGTACCTATTCCTTCATTTTCAGCTTGTGATTTTAAAATTTTTTTAATACATATTTTATTTATAGAGATATGGAAAGAATCAATATACAATTATACATGCTTTTCACTTCAGGTTTATTTGTATTTCTAAAGATATCATCAATTTCTGTACAAACCAATAAGTGTCCATACTTCCATGAGCGGTAGTGTATATTTCATTAGAGATTTGAAAAACTTTGAGAAACTTTGATTTTATTAGTAATAATTTGAATGGTAATCCATGTTACGCCACTTTTCTCTACGGAATAATTTGCTAAGGTTTAAGAGTTTCATTTAAATACCAAGGTCGTTTTTTGATATTGTCGGTTCTATATACCTGGTTTAGGAAACTCGAAGGATACTAACTACAGGTATGCTGATTGTTGTATGCCATCAACTCAAAAAACCAGCACAATTTGGACTTTGTTCGGTTTCTTTAAAACAAGAATGATACTCCCGTTTAACTCACAGCATTTAAAGTATTTGAAGAGACGTAAGTAGTTACGTTAATACTAAGCAGTATAAAGAGTTCCGATGCATAAATTTAGTTCAATCGCACTATATTTTTAATTGTTTTCACTTCACTTATATAGTAATATTTAGAAGCATACTTCAATCCTTTCGAGTCAATTAGAAAGTGACAATGTTTACCAGCCACATTTCTTGGTTGCTGTGTTTCATTGCTAGTTTATGGCTTGGATATTATCATTGGAAGAGAAGAAAATTGTACAGATTAGCTGCGAAAATTCCTGGGCCACCTGCATTTCCTTTGATTGGGAGTGCCTATCTGTTTATATCCTTTAAAGGTAATTCTTTATTTATATTACTTAAAAATGTATTGTTATTTAGTTTTAGACGTATTTTGTGCATATTTGCAATAATCCAAGGTTTCCTGTCGATGTCTCCAGAAATATTTAAATAAAAAATTAAGAAATTTTCAAACTAATCTCTCAAAACCGAAGCCGTTTATATTATAGTGGTCTCAAAATGTAAAGATCAGGTAGCCATTAACTGTCTGCGCGGCGGGAAAATTCCAGTGGCGTAACATACGATTTTTAACTTAACAAACAGAATGCACGCCAATGACAAACAACGAAGTGTCTCCCCTTCCGTAACAATTTGGACTCGCCCGAATGCTTCCTGGTCTACGGCGCATGATGGCTACCTGATCTTTACATTCTGAGACATGTAACAGATTGAAAATAAGAGCCTACTTGGCCAGAACATGGATAGGTGATTGCTCTGCGGTTCGGTGTGTCCGGCCCCCTCGACACTGTAATGGTATAAGAGGGAAAAAGAAAGAAAGAGAGAAAGAAGAAAGGTCTGGATCTCGATCGAAGTTTTAACTCCGATCGAAATTCAAAATTATTGGAAATTCAAATTTTAACTCTGCATAACTGAGCGTTTCGACAGTTAAGCTAAGTCGCGATCAGCCCTAAAAACAAAACCAGAAAACTAAATAACATAGATTAAGTGGTAAAATACAAGAGGTCGTCTTGAATTTACTGAAATCCTCAAAAATAAAGTTGCGTTAAAGACCAATTTACAGCAGTAACTAAGAAAGATTTTAATTTGTCGTTTAAGTTACTTACGTAAAGATGCCAAACATTTCAATTAATTAATTAATCAGAAAACTGTGTTAACAAGATAAATATTAATTACTGCATTAATAAACAACTGTTGTGATTTTACAAAATTATCAAATTAGTTAATCAGTTTCAAAATCAAAGTTTAACCAAAGAATACATAATGATTTGTACTCTTTGGTTTAACTTACAACGTACCTAATACTTCAAATAGTTTTATTACTTTTTATTTTATTATTCTAATTGTTATTAACTTTTAGTAATAATTTTAAATTTAAGTTAATAATTTTAGACAGGTTTAGGTGTGAAGAGCAACTTAGCAAACTTATTATTTACGTTTTCTCGGTTTATAGTGATTTGAATGATGAAATATTGAATTTCAATATTTTAATACCGTTGATTGGCTAACTCTTACTTTATGAAAATTTAATATCCGAGATTAATAGCTTTTTTCTACACCTATTTAATTATTAGGATTTTCTTCGTGAAAAATAGTACCTATAATTCACTGCAGTCAATTATGGATTCATAATTCACTGTTTGCGGCCAATCACAAATACAAATCTAAAAATCACTATTTCGTCGATCCAATGATATTTTAAATAGCCCGCGATCAACTCTTTGTAGGTCCCGATCAATGTGCCTCTATTTTGTGTTAAAACTGATAATTTAACGTTAAAATGGATATTAGCAGTGATGAAGAAAATTGTACTCCACCGGAAGTTTCATTAAAGTTATCAAATTTGAGTCTAATCTATTTGTTTAATAGGTGTAGAAAAAGCATAGTATTACATTCGCGATTATGGCCATTATTCGCTGAGATGATTTGCGGCACTCGCCTACGGCTCGTGGACTCAAACGTCATCTTCGTGAATAATGGCTGTCATAATCGCTCATATAATAATATACTATTAATCGACATTTTATGATGTCGTTTATAATTATTTTGTTGCAAAATTCTATCTTTTATGTATTTATGAGTTATATAAATATTAATTGAAACTAATTAATTAAATAAGTAGTTTGGCTTTATAATTTGTTTACTTAATCATTTTATGGTTTCATTTTTCTGATTTAATGTTTTATCTCGCACAACTTGGTGTTGTTCTAAAACTTAGTAGTTTGACATCGTGATATTTTTTAAGTAGGCGTGTAAAGGCTAAAGGGCAATTTTTATACTAAAAGGCATTTCATTTTTGTTTAAATAAATTCCAGAAATTATATCGACCAAACTGTATTCATTTCTCTATCTTTGCCGAATGATTAACATTAAATAGGTATTTAAATAAATGACGTAGGCTTCCTACTTAAGTAAAAATGAGTAAAACAAAATATCTTTCCCACTTGATATCAAGTGGGAAAGACATTTTGTTTTACTCATCTTTACCACAGAATATCTTAAATTCTTTACTTATTATCCAACCCACTATAAGTATCCGTAATGGATGGTCTCAATACATTTGTCTTCCTACTTAAGTTAGTTTTGGGACTGCAGCAGCTTTAACCTGGCCTTAATTCAGTTTATTGGGCATGTAGAAACAGCAAAATTTTATCAAAACTATGAAATATGAAAATAAAAATTAAATGCTAAATATTTTTTTAAAATATTCTTTTAGATATAGTCCAAAATTTCCTACCACTTGTAGAAAAGTGGCCACCACCTATCAAAGTTTGGATGTTTGGGGTTCTTGTAGTAGTTGTTACGGATCCGAAACACAACCAAATTGTTCTGAAAAAATGTTTAGAAAAAGAAAAACGCTACGATTTTTTCAAAGCTGGGTTTGGAGACTCGCTGCTTACCGCCAAAGGTAGGTTTTAAAATTTGTTTTAATCTTCTCTTAATAAAAATACTTAGAAAATTCCAAAAATTGTTTTCAGCAAGCATTTGGAAGAACCACAGAAGAATAATAAATCCCGCCTTCAATCAAAAAATTCTCGACTCTTTCATGGATGTATTCGTGAAACAAAGCGACGCCCTCGTTGAACAGCTTAAAAAGGAGCTCGGAAAGAAAGAAGTTTTTGATGTGTACGAATACTTATCGTGTGTCTCCTTGAATACTATCTCTGGTAAGTTAAGAAACTATCGTACCGAAAGTGATAACTTCATACTTTATTTATATACGACGTACTTTCATATGCAGTTGTAGCGGCGTTAGCTCCATGTATAGAAGCAGCGCTGTAGCTAGGGCCTGGCAACAGGGGCACGCGCCAGGGGCGCAAGCCTCGGGGGGCGCAATCAGCGAAGCAGTTATTAGTATTGAATAATTAAGTTTATTAGTAAATAGTAATTAAGAGCGTTAGTTTATATTTGCCGCTAGAGCGCGCTGAATGTTAAAGCAATGCCAGCTAAATTAAATATTACATAATATGTGTAATATTTAATTCAGGTGGCTTTGGTTAAAAAATACTGGGTGCTGTTGCCAACTGGCGGGCGGCGCCACTGTAGCGCACGGATCCACTCGCTCGATCTCGTGTGATAAAATTGAACCCTACTATCGACGACGCGGGGTATCCCCTAAAATTTCTCCCTTTTCGGAAAGGTGCTACGATGTGATGTGTGTTGTCTTTATTCTAGTGATAGTGAGCCAACAAGTGCCATACTGTTATTGTTTGGAATAATTGCCGTTTGACTTTTAAGTGATTTTTTGGTTCTAATCCATTCTTTTGTCACCATTCACCCAAGTAAGTTAAAATTCAGTTTATTTACAAGTTTTTTTTTTAAATTATATTCAATCCAAAATTCAAACAGCTTAATAGAAAGAAATTAAATATTTTGAATGTACAAACACCTTGGTGGCTGAAATTGTGCGCTATGCGCTATGTACAAATTGACCATGGAAAATGTACTGTAGAAGAAAGTTTCATTGATTTCATACAGACAGGAGAAAAAACCGAGAGTGGACTTGCAGAAGAAATTCGAAATAAAATAAGTAAAGATGGTTTAAAACTATCAGATTGTAGAGGACAGTCGTACGATAACGGTGCTAATAATATGGCTCGTAAATATCGGGGTGTGCAAGCTCGTATCTTGCAACAGAATGAATTTGCTAGATTTTTACCATGTGCTGCTCATTCCTGAAACCTGCTTGGAGTTCATGCTTCTTGTGTGACGCCGGAAATGACTACATTCTTTGGCACACTGCAGACAATATTTAATTATTTTTCTGGATCAGCTGAACGTTGGGAAGCTTTGTCAAATTTGAAGTTCACATTAAACAGGCCATTCTGCTACAAGGTGGTCGTTAAAATACAATTCTGTTCATTCTTTGTATACTCAACTACCAGAAGTGACAAAAATATTACACTTTATAGTAGAAGGAACGAGTGAGAAAACTTATACCGCAGAGTCTGTGTCTTCAGCCAAAAGTATATTAAGAATCATCAATTTTGAATTTCATTTCCTGTTGACTGTGTGGGACCATATACTCAGAAGTATTGACCACGTTAACCGAATTTTGCAAAATGAAACCTAGTCTATATAGAAATAGCATCAAAATATTTACAGGGACTTGAAGAGTTTTTAATTGATTTCAGAGAAAATGAAATAGATAAATGTTTGGAAACAGCAAAGAATCTATCTACAGAATTATCGCTGGAACCCGAATTTTCCGGAAAACGCGGAAAAAAGGTTAAGGTAATGTTCAACGAAAAATCAAAAGATGATGCCGCTGCATTAATACAGCTTCAGAATTTAAAATGAAACTATCGTGTATTCCGCAAATGGAATGGAGGTTCCAAAGTCTATCTAGGGCTAGGGTAGCGTCTGATTTTGGTTTTTTAACAGGAAGTTCTCTGCAGGAAATCCCCATCAAAAAATTAAAAAAATCAGCAGCAGATTTGGCTTTGAAATATCAAGAAGATTTGAATGCCAATCAATTATGTATGGAAATTGAAAGCTTCAACTATCAAGCCAAATCATTACTGCCAGATTTAAAAAGTGCAGATTTCTTAACCCTTCTCAACTGTTACGAGTTACAAAGAATACGGGCGTCGAGTTATCCAAATATAGGAACTTGACGTTGCTCGTTACTTCCGCAAGTTGTGAACGATCATTTAACAAATTAAAATTAGTAAAAAATTATTTGCGCTCACAAAATGTCCAGGAGCGTCTAACTAATCTAGCGATATTATCTATACAATCTATAGAATACGGCAATACGCCATCGTTGAGAAAATTAATTTTGATCAAATAATATACCGGGTGTGGCCTGACATGTGAGACATAGGTGAAATGCATGGGAAATTGAACATATGTGAATATTATCTTCTTGGCTAACTGTTGCTTACGTTGTAGCTATTCATCGAAAAGTACTTTTCTTTTCCAGTCGATTATAGTAGTGCCATAAGACCTAGATGTTAAGGCACAAACAAATTCCTTTAATAAAAAAAAAAAAAAAAAGAATTTAGTACGAATAAATAATGCACAGCAGGCTTTAAGCAAGATGTCATAAGATGCATGTGTGACTTTTTATTTAAAATATTTACTTTTTCTTCAAACGTCATAAAAACACGACTTTGTGTCCTTGGATACACACAGTTAAACATTCACTTTTACTCCTAGGAGTAAAAGTGGGCAGTTTTACTCCTAATAACACAATATACTATTATTTTACTTTTAGGAGCTAAATTTTCCTAATTAGTTAAGAATCAATTGCTTAATAGCGACTACTCATCAAAACAAGAACGTACAAAAACTAAACGGTTCAGCTGGAGAGATAAAATTAAGCAATTATCAAAATCGCATGTATTTCTCCTATGTCTCACATGTCAGGCCACACCCGGTTGTATGAAATGGCTAGTGAAAAATCTAGAAAATTAATGTTGTATTTATTATTATTTTTTCTATTGTAATTAATTAATTAATTTATTAATTTTTTTGGTACTTATTCGACTCGAAATATATGTTCTTTTTTTCTACCTAAAGCTTTTGCTTAGGGACTTACATAGTTTACAAAATAACTTAATTCATAAATAAATGGTATATGTAATGATTTTTATTGTTTTATTTGAATAAGTATATTCAGTAGAGAGTTTTTAAGGGCGCAACATAGAGATCTCGCCCTGGGCGCCAATATTGACTCTAACTACGACACTGTATAGAAGTTTAAACTACACTATTTGTATAAATAACTGTAATAACATAATTATTTTAATTCGTTTTTAGAAACAGCAATGGGAATCACGCTCGAAACACAGACAAATACCTCTAAAGTTATGAATGCGGTCAGAAGGTATCCACCATTTAATTTTAATTCTCCTCACAACGTTACCAAAATTAACTATTCCAATTTTAGAGCTGCTCAGATTTTGCTCGAACGAGCGATGCGACTTTGGTTACATCCAGATATTATATTTCGATTTAGTAAGAGAGGCCGTGAATTGGCCGAAAATTTAAAATTTCTTGATGAATTCTCCGGGAACGTAAGTTATAGTTTAAGCAATAAATTTATTACTAAGAGCGTTTAATTTAGTTGATTATGAAACGGTATAAGGAATTCCACAGCAAAAATGAACAACCAGCATTCGACGGTAAAAAACGATTCTCATTTGATTTTAGCATTATTTAAACGCGATTATAATTGCAGACAACGAGAAAAAACCTTTTTTTGAGCACCTTTTGACTTTAGGGGACCAACTGACGTTCTTAGAGTTAAGAAGCGAGGTGGATCTTATTTTTGCTGCTGTAATTATGATTAACCGATACAAGCTTACGGGAATTTTAATTATTTTGGTTTTAGGGTGCGGATACGATTCCTAGCACCATTAGTTATGCTTTAGTGTGCCTAGGAATGCATCAACATATTCAGGTAAGCAAAAGTTGTACTGCTTAAGTTTAACAAGGCCAAGATGATTCTTAGTTTTAATTCGTAAAGATTTTAATATTGTTAATCGAGCGCACACTGAAAATTACTTTTGATCCGATTTTTAAATCGTTTCTCGGTTGATCTTAAATGTTATCTATTGAGTGCTTTAGTTCGATTTATTTATTATACGAGTGCGTATTTTCCACGGGACGGCACTAATTTTTCTGGTGATTTGCTGAAGCCAGAAAACCTGCTGTTAATTAACTTTAAATTGTTTACGGCTAAATTGCCCATTACACAATTTCCAGAAAGATACGTAAGTGAGAAAGCCGAGTTAAAATACACACACCGGCAAAATTAGACGAACACAAAAAAACTTAGTTTGTTTCGATGCTTTAAGATTTGTTTAACTTAATTTGGCAGGAGAAAATTCACATTGGAAAGATTGCAACTACACACAAATTAAATTTATGATTGTGGTTGCTAAACTGAATGAAATGAGAAAATTGAGAACAAAAAAATTAATTATCCATTATTTAAAAAAATGATTTGATACAATTTCCGTCATTTTATTCCAAAATAGGGGTGTTATTAATAACGCGGGCTACCCTTGGCTACCCCCATGAGCCCTAGTCACAGCTTCCATACGTCTGCTCATGCTTTCGATGACGTTGTCAATGGTTGCTCGAGGCAGATTGTCCCATTCTTCCACTAATACAGCCGCTAGCTCTACCGTGTTTTGTAGTGATGGATTTCTACCATTGACCCGTCGTCCGAGTATGTCCCATATGTGTTCGATGGTATTCATGTCTGGGGAACAGGCTGCCCAGTTCATGGTAGCAATACCAACTTCAAATAAGAAATTTGAAACATAGCGAGCAGTATGCGGCCGGGCGTTATCGTGCCTTAAAACAAAATCATCCCCTATGAATGAGGCAAATGGCACTACATGTTCTTCCAGGATGTTTGTAATATAACGTGCAGCTGTCAGAGAACCTTCTTGAATTAGGACTAATTCAGTACGTGCTCCCAAACATATCCCACCCCAAACCATAAGTGAGCCTCCTCCATATGAGACCGTGGAAACAATGTTGCACTGTGAATATCGCTCCCATTGTTGCTTCCACACTTTTTCTTTGCCTTCAATTGCGTTTACGCAAAAACGGCTTCCATCCGTAAACAAAACTTTACCCCATTGTCATAAATTCCAAAATCGGGGGTCACATACAAACTCCAATCCCGCTACGCGATGCAGTACCTCAAGTTTGGAACCTTTTGTGGGAACTTTTGACTTTAAGCCAGATTCATTAAGTCTTCGCCGTACAGTTCGTTCACTTACACGCACCTAACGTACATCTTCTAGATTCTAGGGCATTTCTCGTTGGCCAATAAATTGGTCGTTTTTGATTTTAAGCTCTTAGAATTGGAACAACAACAAAAACAGAAATTATTGTTAACCCCTTGATCTAAAGTCAACGCGAATCAAACACTCATATTCACCAGAACGAAACACCAAGCAACATATTAACAATAGGATAAATGACAATCAATATTTATTAGGTCGGCAGATTATATCGCCATTTGTTATTTGTTATACATGTTGAACTAACAATGCGAACATAAAACCCGTAGTATTCAAACTTTCTTTCAAACATGGCCTTTTTTTATGTTCCCCTAATTTTGCCGGTGTGTGTATTAAGTATATTCATTTTAGCTCATTTATTTCAACACTTAGTAAGTTTTCTATACTCATCATAGATCATGGGCGAGTTAAGCTTTTACCCATACCTTATTCCGGGAAACATCGGACTACCGTAAGTAGTAAAATAAAAAGAAATAAATAGCCAGTAAACTTCAGAAAGTAATAAAGAAGTTAAAATACGCACTCGGGCAACTGCAATTTACTTAGTAGTTTATTTCTCATCACAAAGTTCGCTGGTTCTTTAGTTTAATTTATGGAATTCCCGTTGGAAATAAAGGTGTCCAAAAATTTCTTAATCTAGGAAGTGGCTAATTTAATTATTTTTGGACGAGGTTCCTCTGCCAAGTAAATATTTATTTTGCGAAATACTCAGGTTATTGCTAAATGTTAATTAACCGTTAGAAATAAATTCGTACAACCATTAATGATTAGTAAAGAAATCATAATCGTTTTTGAATGTAGATCAAAAAATAAGAAATTTTATTCGGTATATTCAGTGTATAAGTATGCAACAGGGAAAGCTAAATATAATAAGCTTACCAGACAACCATTTCACTACCACAATTTGGAGTGAGCTCAATTATCACATACAATTACGCGCCACATCAACTTAGATCCTAATAGGTGAGGATTCAGCGATGCAAAGGCTAACCAGTTTAGTTAGGAGGATAATAATTTCTTACAAAGAAGCTAATTTTTACGAAATCAAAAATTTGCCAGGGCTAAGCTAATTAAATTAAGTCCAGAAATTCGCTGAACCTGTTATTTATTGTTTTTAATAATCTGGTAACTGACGAAATTAAAAATGGTTAAATAAATTCAGGAACCGAGGAAAATACTGTTCAAGTATAGGAAAGATGTAAGCAGTAAGAAGCTCAGGGCGAGTGTAGTTTTTAATAAACTTAACGTAAACGGAGAATATTGCACAGTAGAGCAAACAGTCAAGCACGAATGGGAAGAGAAAGCAAATGAAGGAGTTGAAAAATTAAGCGGAAGGCAAATTGAAATAAAAAAAGGCGCATAAAGATGTAATTAATATGATAAAAATTCAAAGAACTAGAACAGTAAGCGAGAGCTCCCCAGAAAATGGAGAAAATGAGGATGAGGAGATGAGGAAACAAATACGGAAAGCAAGTTTTACAAAAAAAAAAAATAAACAGGACGGAAAGTGGAAGGAAGACGACTGCAATGGAAAAGAACATGGGAACAATATGCCATATTCATTCAATAGAATACAAAATAATGATAAAAAAGAAAGGGGCGAGGAATTAACTAGTAAAAGAAAATGTACATGAGATGTTAGAAATAATTAGTAAGGCATTAAAGAGCTAAGGATATGAGTAAATACCAAATGAGTATACTCGGACTCAGTGAAATTAGATGGAAGGGTGAAGATCAAATATGATTCAAAAATGAAAATCTTATTGGGTTTTCAAATCACACAAATGAGGATGAGAATAGTGAGCGAGGAGTGGGATCAATATATTAAACAAAAAACTGCAAAATCATTAATCGAGCGGGAAGGAACATCTGAAAGGATTATATAGGTACAGAAATATTACCGTTATTAATGAACATGCACCAACAAAGAACCAAAAAGGTCAAATAAAGGACGATTTCTATGAAGAAACACATTAGACGTATCCCGATATCTCATGGCCCACGACATGCACGTCGAATTTGTGAAAGAGTGAGATGGAAGTCTAATAGTGAAACCTAAAAACATGCGGCACTCAGGAAAAGGCGCGTGAAATTTGAAATTGTTATTCTTATGAAATTGAAAATAAATACATTTATTAGCTGCCACCTATATTGCAAGTTTCTCAGCTTATTGTAACATAAAGATGGGTTTTAACTAATAATATTTTTTCATATTTTGACTTTGACAGAACGAATTTTTTTTTAGGTTGAGTAGTAGATGCGTTTCCTCTTTCTGTACTGAGGGCCATGAGATATCAGGATGTGTCTACAACTACAGAAAAAAAAAACATAAAAGAGATATCTCTTGTTCAGCTCCCACTTAATGTGTTTCACTTAAAGAATTAAAAATATTCTTAGTTTGTATGTATTCACCATGTATTTTTAAATAAACAATCTTATGATAGGGGGAACCCTATTCCAAATCAAATTATATCAAGGGCAGTAAGCGAAATAAATACTATATAGCAAAATTAAGGGATTCTGAAATCCTGCAGAAATATCAGAATACACTAGACACCGAACTCTCGAACATAGAAGTTTTAAAAACTTGCAATATAGGCAATACAAGAAAACAGTGAAAAAAGCAGCATTAGTAACGAGAGAGGATCGGCAACGCCCTGTGAAGGGTATGCCACTCTAAGAAGAAGAAGGAACGATTGGCCATAGAGCAAGAGTAGATCAACTGTGGTTAATAGACGACACGAGGAAGAAGCTAGAAGATTAAACTCAAACCAATTAAAACAGAGAACGAGGAGTATACCGGGTGTTCAGCGAGGAATGGGACAGCGCGATATCTCGGGAACGAATGCAGATTTTAAAATTCTGAAAACTTTGTTATAAATGTCCGTTAGGGGCAGATAAATTAATCTTTGCTTATTATCTCTACAGAATACAATCTTTTACATCTTCGTCTTAAATTTATAAAAAATATTTTCTCGAAAAGTAGGTACAACAAATAGGTTGGTAGGAGTTATAAAAAAGTTATCACAAATGTGTTGCAGATTCCAAAAATCGAATAAAAAGTAGAATATTCCATTTAAAAAAATAAAGTTAGGTAGCACCACCTAGCGGTGACGCATTTAATTTAAAAATTTGTACCATGAAATATCTGCCCCTGACGGACATTTCAGAATTTTAAAATCTGCATTCGTTCCCGAGATATCGCGCTGTCCCATTGCTCGCTGAACACCTGGTAGACAGCTCGTACAAGAAGAATACAATATGGAAATTAAGGAAGTGAAGAAAACCACTAGGAAAGATAAGAAAGTATACATTGAACAACTAGCAAAAAAAAAGCAGAAAAAGCAGCAGGAAGACAAGATATGAAAAAACTATATGAGATAACAAAAACATTAAAAGCGAAAAAATACATATAATCACATAAACTAGTAGGAAAAAAATGATAAATATTTAATACTCAAGACTCAAGGGGAAATTATTTTAGAATCGCTTATTGTTGAAACGGGTTAAGTCACTTTTTAGCCATTTAGAGTTAGAGCACTGAAATTACATTTCAGACGTAGAAGCATCGTTTGGTGTTGAAGGAGGTTTTCTCCGCCTGGTCCATATGTATAATTTCACAGTTTTTAAATTTCGTTTGGTGTCTAACTCAAAATGGCTAAAAAGTGACTTAACCCCTTTCAACAATAAGCGATTCTAAAAAAAAAAACGTGGATTGAATATTTTACTGAAATTTGCAAAGAAACGCTAGAATTACCGTAGGACTTAGTAGTTCAGATACTGGACAAGAAATAATCAATAGTAATGTCAACGAGAACACTTTTTCAAACGAAGAGATAAGGTTGGCAATAGTAAACTAAAAAATGATGAACCAGCAGGAATAGATGGAATTAATACAGAGCTTATAAAAACTCACCTAAAACCGTCAGTAGAGTTATTTTACATATTGATAAATACGACATGGGTAGAACAAGAATTCCCCGAACACTAGCGACAAGCAATAATAATTCAATTGTCCAAAAAGGGTTTAGCCTTGTGCGAAAACTGGAGACCGCTAAATAACCCTACTATGGGTGGCCAGTAGAATTTTAATAAAGGGAATAATGGCAAGAATAAGGACTCCTATAGATAAAATTCTATAAGAATCAAGAGGGATTTCGATCAAATAGATCGTGTGTAGATCACATATTTATGTACATTAAGAATTATACTCGAACAAGCAAGCGAAATAAAAAGAAAGGTCCTTATGAACCTTACTGATTTTGAAAGAGCTTTCCAAAACCACGAGGGGATGTGGAAAATTACAAGACAATATGGGTTAACAAACAAATATAAATATAAGGATTCTAAAGGTATTCGACGACTATACAGCAAGTGTGGAACACGAAGGAATACTCTCACAACAAATAAAAATAGAAAAAGTGGTCCGTCAAGGCTGCAGTCTTCCACCGATACTTTTTATAATTGTTGTGGATTGGCTGATGAAGAACACAGAGGACAAGAAAACCTGCATTAATTGGGAAGTATGCACTAAATTAGAGGATCTGAAGTTTGCAGACGATATACGTAGTCTGTTTAAAAAGTAATGAGACTGTTTCAATAAAACTCTGTATTTACCACTTATTTACAATTCAACATTATCACCCTCAAAGTAGTTCCCTTGGGAGGCCACACAGCGCCGGAGACGTTTCTCCCACTCCTTGTAGCAGTGCTGGAAGTCCTTCAGTGGAATCACTTTCAGTCGGTCCGTCACGGTTTTCTGAATGACGTACACAGATTCAAAATGGCGTCCCTTGAGGTGTTTTTTCAACTGAGGAAAGAGGAAGAAGTCACACGGGGCACTCGCAGTAGCACTGCTGATTCACAGTTTGCTCCGGAGGCACAAACTCCTTATGAACAATCCCCTGACTCTCGAAAAAGCAAATTAGCATTGTTTTGATCTTTGATTTGCTCATTCTTGCTTTCTTCGGACGTGATGAGGTGGAGGTGTGCCACTCCTGACTTTAGAGTTTGGTCTCTGGGTCATATTGAAAAACCCAGGTTTCGTCACCTGTGATCACGCTTTTGAAAAACGTATTGTCAGTTTGTATGCGCTCCAGAAGATCCAAACACACAGTTTTCCGATGTACTTTTTGCTCGGCTGTCAAGTTTTTGGAAACCATCTTCGCACACAACTTCCGCATGCCCAAATTCTGGGTCAATATGTCATGGACTGTAGCAATGTTCATATTCAAGTTACTACTGATCATTCGGACAGTCAGACAAACGAAGAGCTAACAGAATTGCAGATAAAGAAAACGTAGAAGTAACTCAAACAGAAGTGGATCGGACACACCCTTAGAACGCCAAACAATAACATAACCAAGCAAGCACTACATTATAACGTACCAGGGAAAAGGAAAATTGAAAGGGGTTTAGGAACATGGAAGTTAACGAGTCAAAGTGAACTAATAACTACAGTATGGAATGAGGCAAAAAGAATAGCAAGAAATACGAAGAATGGAGAAAGCTGGTGGACAACCACCTAGGAAACACCTAAGGGTGCTCTTTGCTCCTTCTTTTAAATTTTTAAAGGAGTTATACATATAACGATACCTATAACGAAGAAAAAGAAATAACCCTCTAATTTGTTGGTCGTCTAATTATTGTATCAAATTTGAATTATATCTAGCTTTAGCCAGATATCTTCTTGTTAAACTCAGAAGAAAGAAACAAATCCATCGTTAGCCTAAATCATTAAATATTAAAATCCGTGAATTAAAGGTGTTCACAGAAATCATAACGAGAATATGACAATTAACCAGACCATTTCCTGCAAGCTACATTTTTATTTATTTGCATAGGAATAATTCCTGGTTTTACACATTTGACCTAGAACAGCAGAAAAAAGACATTAATCTCTTTTTGTAATTTGAAGTTTAAAATGTCCTCGACACTGTAACGGTATAAGAGGGTCAAATAGAAAGAAAGAAAGAAGTTTAAAATGTACATCCTGTTCTAAATTCTAGATGATTAAGAAATAAAACCTACCTACCTCGTAGGCCTATATTCGAGAAGGGCGTTGTTAATTAGGTGCCCAACGACGAAAGAACACCAGGACTCGATACCGATACCGGTCAGGAGATTCGAACTGAGGACTACCGTAACGCTAGCTTGGCGCTCTCATCACCGCGTCACCTTGGCTCCTAATAAGAGTTTAATGAAAATGGTGATCTGCTAAAATATTTTTGTATACTTATTTAACAATATTATCTTGGACTATGATATCAAGAATAAATAATACACATGGCAAAATACGAGAGGTCAACAATCAGTCATGGGCTATAATATCAATATCTAAATCACACTCACAAAGTTATAATTATGTCCAACCCTTTTTGATTTAATCTTTCTTCCAGATTGGCTCCACTCTTGGTTTGATTCCACCTTCCGTACACCCCGAATATCAGTTGTCAACTCTAAATGCAACTCGTTTTAATTATTTGTTCTATATCCACTTACAATTCAGCTTATCTATCTTCAATTCCAAATTCACCTCCAACACACTTCAAATTTAATATTTATTTTTTTTTATTCTTATAATTCAACCATTTTATTAATCATATTAAAATTAATTGATTTTATATTTTAAATTGATATTTTGATTTCAATTTAAAAGGAGCAATTCCTTTTCCAACGTTCCACTTTTCAATTCAAAATACCAACTTGTTTATTTATAAAATTGTTTTCTTTTTCTCCCGCTTCCCTGGTCTCTTCTTATTTCATTTTTTTTTAAATAACGTTCATACATTCATACTTTACCATAACAACAACATCACTAGCTAAATACAGCGCGCCGAAGCAAACATGAGAGTCGGAAAATATGCGAACTACAAGAATTTTATTTAAAATATTTTAAGCGGCAAGATATTCAACCAATCACGTAAGAATACTTAGTTCGGTACATCCACAATCAAAATTACGAGTTGTCAAATTTGTATCGTACTTGACAGCTGTATTTCTATTTCATAATAATTCGTTTTACAATAAGTACATCATTCTATATTTTATCAAATTATCAATCATTTATTTTAACACCACGATCTTATTTTCTTATATAGTTAGAACTGCCGCCGAAATCCTTTTTAACCTGAATGTACGCTGAAAACCACTGCAGCTCTCGCCACGCCTCCTCAGCTCTCTTGTTTGCTTCGGTCAGCTGTATAATTTAATAATATGCAACAATTAACAATTTCTACAACTAATACTTAAAATCTAATTTAGCTAATGTAACAATTTTTATATTTTTAAAACTGCATTTTTATATACAAAATTATTATTCAATTTGATATTATATCAATAGCTATCTTCAGCTGGCTCATAAGAATCTTTTTGGAATTTTTTCTAAATTTACCAAGTCTAGTTCACTTGCTTGCTCTCCTATAGGTACATAAACACTTGGTTTTGTCCAAATTCATTAATAGTCCTGCGTCTTCATATTCTTGACTTTGCACGTCACGAATTCCAGGTCCTCTTTGACTTCAGCCAGGAAAACCTGATCGTTAACAAATTGTAATGTATATATGATGGTATTATTTATGGGCGTCTCCATACCTGCATATTTTTTTCGGTGTTTAAGTGTGTGTTCGACACAGATTTTAAAAAGAAAGACGAAAGGCGAAAGACAACAACCCTGCCCAAGATCCCTTGTTACTTTAAATCATTTTTTTTACCGTTGCCCTTTCTTAATATTGACTGTTACATCTTCGTATAATGTTCTTATAACTTTAATTATTATGTTATTTATATTTATATTTATTTGTTCCATCCATTCCCACAGCTTTACAAGACGTAAGTTGTCGTATGCTTTGGCTAAAGCTATAAATAGTAGATGTAGGTACCTCTCTTCCGGTGTTAATTTTCCTTTCGATAATTTGTTTCAGAGTGAATAGATTGTACACACACGATCGTCATGCGCGAAACCCACTTTGTTCTTCTGCTCCATCATTATTGCGTTCCTCATGTATGAGTTTTCGTAGCACTCTTCCAAAGAGTCGGCAAAATATCGGTGTAACCGTGATTCCCCTGTAGTTTTCAGATTTACATACATCCCCTTTTTTGTATATTGATGTCATATATCCAATTTTCCATTCTTTAGGTATCACGTTTTCCGTTACACATTTATTAAACAGTTTTGTTATCATTCTTTTTAATTTTGATGTGTCATTCTTTGACATTTCCGCCGTTATACGATATCTCCTGCGCCTCCTGACTTTCTGTTTCTCATGCTTCGTATATCTTTTTGTATACTTTCCACTTTTATCTCGATAGATTCTCCTTGTATAATAATGTCTGTTCTTTCCTCTTTCAAAATGTTGTTCGATTTTCTACTAATAACCTTTGTAATGTTCTCCCCAATCTTTTACAGATATTGGTTGAATTTCTGATTTTCTATTTTCTTTTCTTATCCTGCTGATAAAATTCCAAGCATCTGTACACTGTCCTGCAACCAGCATCTGTACTTCACTCTACTTTCTATCCCAAGTTCTTCTCTTCTCCTCTACAACTAGCTTTCTCACTTTCTTCCTTTTACATATTTTTTTCTATCTTCAACCAATTTAGTATTTAGCCATCTAAGATATGCGTCCGTCCTTTTCTTTACTTCTTCAATTTCACCCTTCCACCATACATTTTTACTTGCTTTCTGCGTACTCTTCATTTGTAGCCTCATGAAGTAAGTTCTTAATATGCTCATGCAGTTGTTCTATATCCTCATATTGGCATTCCAGTAACTTTTGGTCTAATCGTTGTTTATAAACATATTTAATACTTTCTTCTTTGAAACTTTCTAGATTGTATTTGCTTGCGTATTTCCATTATTTCTATTTCTTCTTTGTTTTTCTAGTCGTTTCCTGCTTAAATTGTCCTTGTTGAATAGGAAATACATTGTCACTCTGAATACTCTACCATCCATTACTTCAGTGGTAGCGTTTTGTCCTATTTATTATTATGTAATCTACAATCGACGTGGGTCCTGTACTTGATTGTGTCCAAGTGTATTTATGAATATGTTTATGTTGGAGGAAACCACTCACATTTTCAAATTGTTGTGTGCACATAAATCTATTAGTTTATTTCCGTTGTCATTTGTTTGAATTTCTCCAAATCTTCATGTTATTTTAAGAATGTTTTCATTTAGAGCTTCGAGCTATGTTGTTTCTCCTATATTTCTGTTTTATTGAAAATGCTACTCCTCTTTTAGCTCTAGTCCCTTTTGGTACTACTAAGAACAATATAATATAGCATGAATTCATCAATTTTTGCACTTCCCAACTTTCCTTTTTTATTTCTGTTAACGTTGTTATCTCTATTTTTAGTTTTATTACTTCATATACGAGTATTGCATCTGTCATTTTTGTGCGCATTCCTTGCACATTTCAAGCTGCCATGCTCATTTCCCGTTTTCTAGCTTTAGTTCGGCGTATATTATTTCCATCCGCGCTCAAGTCTATCATTGTTTGCATGTTGATTTAATTTTATAGGCAATGGGTTGTAGGCCCAGTCCTCCAACATGTAGCACCAGAAACTTTTATTTCGGGGTGCTTTTGCCCTATACAGATTGTTTTCCCTACAACTAAGAGATCTTCCCTTTTTATGCCAATAATTCTTCCGCCTGTTCCACCATTGGAATCTAGCCTTCTCTGTCGCACCCGTTCCTCGCAATCGGGAGCTCTTAACAGGTGCCATCAACCGAGCCAGCTGAGCTTATATTTTAACTTTTTTAAAAGTTGGTTTTAACAACGTGTTTCTAAGTAAAATTTAAAACAAAAAAAGCTTTAACGCTACTCCGTTAAAGTGATAACACTATTTAAAAATCCAACAGCGTATTTTGGTAACTACATAAGTTAACGAAAATCTTTTAGGTTCAAGTTAAACTAAAGTGTAAATGATTGTAAGTAATTAAATTTCGATTTATGATTCAGAAGAATGTAATATAAATCAATTAATTTTCGCTTAATTTTCCAGGAAAGAGTCGTCGAAGAGTTAGAAGAAATTTTCGGAAAAACAGACAGGCAAATGACGTTAGAAGATCTACCAAAGTTAATGTACATGGAACGTGTCATAAAAGAAACGATGAGATTGTATCCAGCAGTTCCTTTTGTAGCAAGAAGCGTAACCGAAGACACCGATTTAGGTACAATTGCCAAGAGGGTCTCGGTGGGCGACTGGTCGCTCCGCTTACCCGCCGAAGCCACAGTGAGATCGGTCTGCTCGGGCTATCGGTTTGACTCGCGGCCCGTGCAAGTCGGTTTCACTTAGTATAAGTTAGCATATAAGTTGCATGTATGTAGTATGTAAGGGACGCCCGTACCCCCTGAAGTAATGCGAAAAGCGGTTCCGGGGGGTACGGTAGTATGCATGAATGGGAAAAAAAAAGGTACAATTACCGAGCATCAAACAAAACATCGCGCACGTTGCGATAACATCAACATTATACTGAATAACCGGACAACAAAAATTCCATAAAATCATAATTTACGCACTCCATCCATATTCATAAACCGCGTGCCAAACAATTTGTTCTCTTTTCCTATCTACGTTAACATGCCATATTTTCTTATCAAAAGTTAATAGCTTATTCCAGGTTGAAAAGATATTTGCAAATGCAAGTTCTACTCGGTTCATTACACCACGTTTGCATTTATTCTCATCTCATTAAATAACATGGTTGTCTTTTACAGGAGATTTCACAATGCCTGGGGGTTGTTCTGTTGTTGTTGCAATAATTGGAACACATAGGGATCCGAGAATTTGGCCCGATCCTGAGAAATTCGAACCGGATAGGTTTTCACCGAAAGAGACAGCGAAAAGACATCCTTATAGTTTTATTCCTTTTAGTGGAGGACCCAGAAATTGCATTGGTACGACATTTTACGAATGAAATTTCTAAGCTTATTGGATAAATTTTTAGGGATTAAATACGCAATGATGTCAATGAAAGTGATACTAACAGCGATTTTAAGGTCTTATAAAATTGACACGAATATAAAACCGGAAAATATAAGAATGAATGTTGAAGTAGTTTCAAAGATGACCGATGGTTCGAATATTTCGATTACGAAACGTCAGAGGTAGAAACAGCCTGAGAATTTAAAAAAATAATTATTATCTTTTTTATTTTTTATTATCATTTAAATTAGTTAATAAATGCTTACAGATCATTTGTGTAGTTTGTTATACTGGTATTATTTTTATTTTAATAGATTTGCATTTGAGGTCGCTTTATTCATAGATCCTGACGCCGAAACCGTGGGCTACGTTAACAACGATAATTTGTAATTTGTCATTGTTCTTTCGAGAAGATATTCATAGAAAATGTTCGGTACAATAACTGCTATCATTAACGGTTAACCTGAACGTAACACACATCCAGGCAACCAATAAACGATTTTTCAAAAACATTCACAAGTGCAACAGTGTTACTTATCACAACATAGGAACAAAATCTATATACAAGAGACTAAAAACAAAGTTAACACAAGACCTAGTGACAACACCAGACAATAATAACAGTGAAAGTGAGTGAATAATCCGTGAATAAACTAAAAATTATCACCATCCGACCCACATAGTCCCGAGGAGCCAAGTAATGACCTCAATAAAGACATTAAGGCTAAAATTAATTAATAACAATTTCATGCATAGCAAATAATGCCGATCTGACTAAACATAAAAAAAATACGCCAAAGCAATCTAATGACATAATTTTCTAAATAAAGCATTTTATTTATTTTATGCGCAAAATCTAAATAAGATTAACCTCCATATAAAGAAGGGGAAGACGGCGCAAAAGGGGTTCGTCGCTTGACCTATCGTTGAAGTCTCCAGCAAAATTGTAGGGGGTAAACGTATAATTTATATAAAAACAATTACCTGCTTTTTGATGCTTATGTTTCAGTGTACTCGTTAACCGAGTAAAGAGCAATTTTATTTCTGCGCGAATTTAAATGTTTTTATTTCTTTTTGTACGTAAAATCTAAAAAAATTAAATATAAAATCAAATTATCCGACAGGTTGTAGCGACAATTTAACTATAGAATTAATAATAGAAAAATTATCGTTACAATCAATGCCGGGTGGCCTACTAGTCCAGCTAGGGCACAAAGTTCTAATAAAATAATGAAACACAATGGTAACAATAAACGTATCTATTAATATAAACAAAATTACATAAAGAAATTCTTGAATATAAAAATTACCAAGAATAAAAATTAACACAATTTGATTAATTAAAAATAACATAAAGGGAATACCGTAAATGGTAATAAAGATCAGGATTCATTTAACTGAAGTAAAATAATAAACTTTGACCACTCCAATTCGATCTTAATTACTTCCGGGAAATAAAGAATCAAAAATAAATTGAAAAACCATATATACAAAATAATTAATACTAACAAATAACACTAAATTACAAATCCGATATCCAATAATGATAAAAATCTTCTAAATTTTTGACTTCACTGATAAAATGACTTGGAGAACAGATCGTCAAACAAAATGGAACCAAGGAAAATTCCACAGGAAAGTTACCAGATGCTTACTGCACAAAACGGAGTTGAAACGCCATTTTAATCTTCAAGCATTCAAAATAAAAAAAAAACAGCTAACCAAAAGTTAGTTAAAAAGGCGTTGCAACAATGGGCTAGAATAAAAAGGCTGCAACCGCAGTACCAAAATTAGTTACGGCTAAGCAGATAAAATAAGAAAAGAAAAAAATTGCTCACGAATAATTGCCTTTCTAAATCGGAAAAAAATGAGGGCTTAAAATCCAAAATCCCTGTTTTAATATTTCTGGAAAGAAATAGAACTCAATCTTCACCATTTCCCATATAAAGATTTCCAACTTAGGACTTTACTTCATAGAATGTGTCAAGACGCTCATCTCGCTACAATACATGGTGGTAATCAATCAACTCTGGCAATGGCAACCTCTCCGCAGAAGAATTAGAAAATACATCTAAACAAATCATCAAATTGCAACAAAAATTGGAACTGAAAAATCTACAACAAAATCAGCAAATCCAAAAGAAGAGTAAGCTATCCACTCTTACTCCATTTCTTGACAAATATGGAGTTTTGAGAGTTGGTGGAAGATTGAAAAACTCAATGTTACGGTATCAAGAAAAACATCCAGCTATTATACCTTACCACAGTCACTTAGCCAAGCTAATCTGTCAAGACGCTCATCTCGCTACACTACATGGTGGTAATCAGGCAACTCTGGCATACATGAGAAGAAAATTCTGGGTAATCAATGGAAAGAGAACGGTCAGAAGTACTATCAACAAGTGCCTTAATTGTATAAGGTACAAAGCAGAGACATCTCAACAAATCATAGACAACTTACCAGCAGCTAGAGTAACACAGTCGCCCCCATTCACGCACGTCGGAGTGGACTATGCTGGTCCAATCCCCGTAAGAACCACAAAAGGACGGGGAAACAAATCATACAAGGGATACATAGCCGTATTTGTATGTTTTGCAACTAAGGCTATCCATTTGGAAGTTGTTAGTGATTTAACACCTGAAGCTTTCATGGCGGCACTTCTTTTCAAGAAGAGGACGTTCAGCCCATATCTATATATAGTGACAATGGAACAACGTTTGTTGGCGCAGAAAAAATATTGATAAAAGAAATTAACGAAATCGTATCCTCTAACAACATACAAGACAACCTAACAACACATGGTACCCAGTGGTATTTCATTTCGCCCGGAGCACCACATTTCGGCGGACTATGGGAAGCCGGTGTAAAATCAATGAAGTTTCATCTGAAAAGCGTTGTGGGTAAATCCAAACTCACATCTGAAGAGTTAACTACCTTAATAACACAAATAGAAGCATGCCTCAACTCCAGGCCTCTATGTTCCTTGAGCAACGACCCAACTGACATGATGGCGTTGACTCCAGGACATTTTCTGGTGGGACAAGCACTTGCTACACCACCGAATCCCGCAAATGCAGAACTAAACCACAACATAGCCAACAGATGGAAGATGGTACAAAAAAATGAGGAGAGATATTTGGAACGCTTGGTCAAGAGAATACCTTGGAAGACTTCAACAAAAATACAAGTGGAAAACAAAACACACCAATCCAAAGGAAGGCGAGTTGGTTTTAATAAAAACCGAGAACATCATTCCAAGCAACTGGCCGCTGGCAAGAATCTCAGAGGTCTTTCCAGCCAAGGATGGTACAGTTCGGGTAGTTTCGCTTACACTATCAAGTGGAACTACTCTAAAAAGACCTATTACAAAACTTATACCTCTACCCTCTTCTAAATTCGAAGAAAAAATTGACATCATCAAACCGTTGTCTGTAAACCATATACAAGTACAAGGAAACACTGATACCAAGGCATCAAAAAGAAAAATCCCTACCGAAAGAAATGGTCTGACACAGAACTCATTTTGTGGATATTATTATTATTATCTACATCAATGGGCAATTCTGTGAAGGCAGCCTATACAATTCAACACCCTAAACCAGGACTATACGTGGAACATCTAGGTTCGGCAAAAATTGATCGAGGTATCTTCAGAATTGAAGTAAAGTTCCAAAAGTCCAAAATCGAGAAGTATGAAGACAAAGCTGGCCAACTAGTGTCGGAAATGCAGCAACTCTGTAAAGAAGCCAAATTGCTAACCCAAGACGCACGATGTTCAACACTAGAACATCATCTGACGGAACAGCAGAAACAACTACACTGGGTCACAGGCAGTTTAAGCGAAACAGACAATCGCCGCGCTAAAAGAGGTGTCCTAGGTGATCTACTAACATCACTTTTTGGTGTTGACGATGAAGTCTACAGGGACATAGAAAGCCTTGACAAAAACCAACAGGAATTAATAAGAACCTCAAGCCACCAAACCAAACTCATGCTTTCAGCCCTTACATCATTCAACGAAACAGAAACGAGAATAGAAAACCAACTGAGTCACTTCAGGGACAAAATAAACGAAGTTCTTCAAACTGTCGACTAAATGAACAAGTGGTGCAAATCAATTGACAAAAACAAACTAAACATTCAAATACTAAGTGTATTTTAAATAGCTTCAAATTATATAGAGGAAGTCCACCAGTACTACAACAACTTACTAAAAGTGCACTTCAAGAGAGGACATCTGCACGAAATAATAACTCGAGCACGCATAAAAGAAATAATTGTTTCAGTTTCTCAGAAGTTACCCTCAGGCATATCAATATTATCTCATCCAATCATGAAGACAACGTTTGGCCACAGTGCACACTATATCCACATATATGGTCATTTCGCTATGGCAGAAATAACAATTATATACGAGTATTACCAATACATGGATGTACATAACCAGTCGTCCAACAAAGGTTGCGTTCATCTGCAATGGCAACAGATAAGACGTAGCACTTAATGGTACAGGCATCGTTCGAATTACGCAAGATTGTATTATTACAACAAAGCAAAACACATTAACCCCCAAAATGGAAGACAACGTCTCTGTACTAGGCGGTTTCATTAAACCTGTGTACGTCAACTTAAGTACTACAGGCTGGATCAGCATTCCACACCAAACATTAGGACTGGAACCCGTGTACAAGGCAACAGATAAGATGACTGGTCTAACCTTGGAAGAAAAAGAGCAGTTCAACAAGAACTTCAGGACCACACATGGAAAACCATCCGACATCATTCCTTCCTCACCAGCAGCATAACAACAGCAGGTATAATAATAACAATATTGTCAATATGGTCCATATACATTTTCTGGAGACGCCTGCAACGAAGCAACAATGCGAGTAGGACATCCAAAGGACCAGAGCCATCAACAGTTGACGAATTGGTACTAGAGTCACTGTATGCACAAGTCGACAAACAAAAGGAAGAGGACCACGAACCAGAATAGTCATCGCCACAGTCATTCCAGTGGACTCGCCAGAATGTTTAATTCCATTAAACATAATTCTTACGTTAAATAATACTACTTGAAATTAGTTAAAATACATTGACTTTACATTATTTGCAATTACAAATATTTTAGCTGCACATTAGTAGGTCACAGCGTGTGCAGTAGATTTCCAAACGCATAACTGCAAATCTGCAGTTTTGCACTTTTTATTTCGTAAATAACCAAAGGTTGTTAAAATTGTACTTTAGATAGTAAATTCAGCATGATTTTTGTATAAATACAACGAACTGTGATAATAAAGATTAATGTTAAAACCAATTTAATACTCGTTACTTGCTAGTGCCATTTCCAGGTCTTTATTTACTGATACGTAAGATCGCGTATCGTGGCACTAGTATTCCTCAATTTACCTACTTGCTGCTGCCATTTCCAGGTCTTTATTTACTGATACGTGAGATCGCGTATCGTGGCACTAGCTTTCCAGCTTTCCTAGATTCACCCTCAACAGTTACTCTGGCATTATTTTTATTTTAATAGGTTTGCATTTGAGGTCGCTTTATACATAGATCCTGGCGCCGAAACCGTGGACTATTATTACGTTAATAACGATAATTTGTCATTGTTCTTTCGAGAAGATATTCATAGAAAATGTTCGGTACAATAATTGCTATCGTTAACCTTAACGTAACACTATATTGTACGAGCACATGATTTTTTTAATGTAGGAATTTATATTTAGATGAGATGTTTAGATTTAGATGAATTTCAACTATGCATATTTTAGATAGCAATGCCCGCTATGAATATCAAAAATAATGTAACGGCTTTTCTATACAACCATTTCGCGGTGTACCTTGGTTGAAGTTCTTAACAACTAACTGTTGTTATTAAACGGTATTTAACATAAGCCAGATATTTCATCCCAAAAAACGTTGGCTAGCAGCTTCGAATTCATGATCCTAGAATATAAAACTAACGGGAATGAGGGTATCGCTTTAGTAGCTATACAAAAAGTGCGACGGAAGTCGCCATTTTGATAATCTATTTGTAGTCATAGTTTTGAGACTGACAGCTGACAAATAATAGGTTAGTTATGCTGTTTGTGGTTTTTCTCCAACAAGGACAAATAAAAATTTAGGAATAACTTTCCATAAGTAAGTATTTACCTTCATTTAATGTAACTACGTTCATTACGAATAATATTTAAGAACAATCCGATGTTATAATTTCAATGTCAAAGAAAGGTCACGAGTGAATATTATAGGTGTCACATACGTATTTTATATATACTTCATTTTTTTTAAGATTGCAGTAGGTGGCGCTGCGAGCAGATACCGATTTACACAGGTACATTTTCAAATAGTAAAATATTATATTTACTAACGATAACCAAACAAATCAAATCCAAATCACAATACACAACAGGGCCGATTGCATGAAAGATTATGTCATATTGACAGATCAGACAGATTGCAAATAATTGCGCCCCGTGTGTTTTTACAAGGCAGTCTTTCATGTTTAAGTTATTAATAGCCGTTTTCAAATAATTTTCACTGTTGTAAACTTGGTTGCGGTTTTAACCAATCACAAGCAAGGTCACTTGCTCCCTATCTTATTCCACACTGCAATCTTAAAAAAAATATAGATAGATTAGCACTTTGCAAAATATATACAGGGTGTCTCACTATATTTTGACTGATTTTACAAGCTTATATTTTCTAAATGGGATGAAGTATTAAGGTGCGGTTTTCACCAATGAGTTTTACTATTACTCGTTAGGAAGTTTGGCGTTTCGCGATTTTGTTTATTCTTTTGTCAGTCATGGCATGCTAAATGTTTTGTTGTTTACGTTTTTGATTTTACAGTAGTATCTTCATAAGCGTTTATCTCGGTCATTTCTCATCCGATTTTAATTTTTAAAATATCGTTTGAACGCTAAAATATGCGCCTATTCTTATTTCTACAAATAAGTATAGGGTTGCATTTAAAAAAATGAAGCAACTGGTCTGCCAAATAATGCCATTTTTATTTCGGTTTTTAAAGAAGGAATAGCATATTCGTAAAAACCATAAAAAAAACTTGGGCTCATGTAAAACTCATTGGTGAAAACCGCACCTTAATACTTCATCCCATTTAGAAAATATAAGCTTGTAAAATCAGTCAAAATATAGTGAGACACCCTGTATTTAAAAAACTGTTTTAACCGTCAGTATTACAATATTTTATTTCTTGCAGCTTCTAATTTTTGTTCATTCATACTTTTACTACATTTTTTGTCAGTTTACGTCTTTGAATATTTTATATTCAAAGGTTTACGTATCCCGTATTCATTCTAAAAGGTACGCCACTGACATACCGGAAACATTCAGCCGCCATTTGCATCATCTATCTTGGTCTCACGTATGTTTTGTGTAGCCTCAGTCCTGTTAGTTTTATATTCAAAGTTCACGATTAACGTTCCCTTGGATTTTTCATCCCTTTGGGACCCCTTGGCTTTGGATATGGTTGAACTGCTAAAAGCCGCCCCATACGGCGAATAAAAAGGAATTCCTGCGTCATTTCGCATGGACAAATGCTCTGTTACCATTTTAACCATTCTATTTGCACTTTTTAATATTTCAAGAAATTTTGTTTCGCACATTACAAGCAAATCAATCTTTTTTTACACTTTTGTGCGTTTAACAACTTTAGCCATTTTTACAAATTCAGAAATAACCGTGATCTATGTTAATCCTCAATTAAACATATGTTATCAGAGGTAGCTTACTTCAGAATGATAATAATCAAATGTCATGTCTAGGTTATCCTTCAAGCAGAAGAGTAACTCAAGAATAATTAGAAAATTAAGAAAACAAGAAAACAAAAATAAATTTATCTAAATTTTTAGTACAAAAAATAGCAATTTTATATACAAATTACCATAATGAGAAATTATTTTTGGGACTAGAAATTCTAACTGTCACTTTCAACGAATAAGTAAACAATAAGTATTTGTGAACATATCTACCCTATTTCTAGAAGCTTTGGAAAATTGTATGTTGGGTGGCGTTTGAAGATTTTAAGGGGTGCGTCTTACGTGAATCACCCAGTATATCTGGTTTTTTTACGTGTGGCATGATGCGTCTTTCTAAGTTTTACTCTTATGTTTCCAATAACTGGTTTGTGGTCTAACCACGCACATGTCAATAACAATAATATATAAAAGTGTAAAACACTACCACCGGCGGTTCGCATACAATGGGCTTAGTCAAAATAATAAAATTCGATTGCAGGTATCTAGTTTCTTATTTTTAAACATTAAGAATCTTGTCGGGGTGGTGATTCTGTTTTCAGTATAAGAGTAATGAATACATAAGTAACTTAAAAAAATTGTTAACCTTAATTAATCGGCCCCAAACAGAAACCATATTTGATTATTTACTGCTGTGATTACATTTATTTGTGCATACAAGGAATGTTAAGGATATAGATTCACAACAAAATCATAATTAAAACTAAGTAGGCAAAAAACAGCGTTACATAACAATATAATTAATTATTAATTAAATCTTTTACTTAAAAACTAAACTTTTTATATTAACGCATTCAACTTAAAACTGATCAAATTCTTAATAATAAGACATAAAAACATGCCACACTTCTTTTTATTCCGGTTTTAAAATATTTTAAATACGTCAAAGCAATCTAGTGACATAATTTTATAAATATATAGTATTTTATTTATTTTATGCGCAAAATCTAAATAAGATTAACCTCCATATTATAAAGAAGGGGATGGCGGCGCAAAAGGAGTTCGTCGGTTGACCTATCGTTGAAGTCTCCAGCATAATTGCAGCGGGTAAACGTATAATTTATATAAAAAAAACGTCTCTGCTTTTTCATGCTTATGTTTCAGTGTACAAGTTAACCGAGTAAAGAGCAATTTTATTTCTGCGCGAATTTAAATATTTTTATTTGTTTTGTACCTAAAATCTGAAAAAAATTAGATATAAAACCTGACTGAGAACATACAAATTTAAATAAAACAAATCTTCGTCAATGTTTACGTTTACGTTTTAGTGTAGTTTCAAATTTATTATGTATTAAATAAGTAAAAGGGCATCTTTAAATGAGTTTTATTATTACGATACGAGGATTGTTCAACAGAAACACGTTTAGAAACCGTAATGCAATTTCTATTCAATGAATTTAAAAGAAATCTCCATTGACATTAAGGCATGACCCCCACTAGTGCACTCGTCTATACATAGATTCCCTGCTGGTAAAATTCCTGCGGCTATTGGAGGAATTGAACCGCCGTTCTTTTAGCGATTGTTTTAATGGATAATACGCATGGAAATCGCACGGGAACAAGCCGTGACTGTAAAATGGATGTTGTAAGACTTCCCAACGCATACGAGCAAGCAGATCTTGAACCGTTCGGGCTACATGGAGGCGAGCAGTATCGTGCAGAAGGATGACACCATTTGTGAGGTTCCTGGGACGTTTATTCTTTATGCTAGCACGTAAACCATTTAAGGTGTCTGCATATCATTCAGAATTGATGTTGACACCAGGTTCTTTAAAATCTAAGAGCAGTACACGTTAATAATAAAAAAATACGGCCACCACTACTTTTTCTGCTGAAGGTTGAGATCGACATTTTTTTGCCTTTGGAGATTATGCAGGCTTCCACTGCATCCTACTCTGGCGTTTAGATTCTGGTTCGTAGTGATAACACCCAGACTCATTACCGTCAACAATTTCGTGTAAAAGGCATTACCCTGTTGTTGATAACGTATCAGATGCTACGGTAATAAGACCAAACGCAAATTTTTCTGCTCATCAGAGCACGAGCATGTTCTAAAGTAATTACAGATTCTCCTTATATTAAGGAATTAGAAGATTCTCTTCGTGTACCGGAAAAAAACTTAAGAAGACTAAACTTTGTTCTGATACACAAAATAAAACTGTTAATGATCCTGGGCCCAGTATAAGTGGATTTTCCAAAGTGATAGGCAAGAAGGGGGATAAGAAGACCAAAAGAGTGTCTTCATCATCTGAGGAGTCCAATTCTTTTGTAAGATTAGACGATTTATCAGATGGTGACATCGAGGCTGCTGAAGCACAAGATCTCGATAACCATGGAATTAGTATTTTTTGGAACTCAAAGTACTCTAAAGACATAAGAAACGAAATCTGGATACAGTATCTATTGTGCAAGCTGTGGGCCCATGAAATTTGTTCTGATGTAGAAAATAAAGTATTATTTTTTGTTATGCTTTTGAGTCATTTTTAATCTATGTATTTTATATTTGTGTTGCAAGTTCATTTGTTGTTTAGTTATCAGTAGTTATATAGGATCTATATTGTTTATTATGGCCAGAAGAAAAAGATATTATTACTTCTATATTACAAAATTTAATAGTGCTGTTTTAAACATTTAAAATAAAAACTTTAATTTCATATTCCTATTGTTTCATTCTATTCCATTTTATATACAGTTTTTTATGTACAGTATTCCATAAACGGTACACTTTTTAGCAAGTGCAAAAAATTGACATTAATTCACTTTCCTTTTTTATAATTTAATGTGGTTCCAAATTTTGTCTGGTATATGTGAAACTGTTGGGCAACAATATGGATCGCATATATGTCATTAGAGATTTGGAAAACTTTGAGAAACTTTGATTTTATTAGTAATAATGAAAATGGTAATCCATATTACGCCACTTTTCTCTACGGAATAATTTGCTAACGTTTAAGAGTTTCATTTAAATACCAAGGTCGTTTTTTGATATTGTCTGTTCTATACCTAGTTTAGGAAATGTGAAGGATATTAACTACATGTATGCTGATTGTTGTATGCCATCAACTCACAAAACCAGCACAATTTGGACTTTGTTCGGTTTCTTTAAAACAAGAATGATACTCTCGTCTAACTCACAGCATTTAAAGTATTTGAAAAGACGTAAGTAGTTATGTTAATACCAAGCAGTATAAAGAGTTCCGATGCATAAATTTACTTCAATCGCACTACATTTTTAATTGTTTTCACTTCACTTATATAGTAATATTTAGAAGCATACTTCAATCCTTTCGAGTCAATTAGTAAGTGACAATGTTTGCCAGCCACATTTCTTGGTTGCTGTGTTTCATTGCTAGTTTATGGCTTGGATATTATCATTGGAAGAGAAGAAAATTGTACAGATTAGCTGCGAAAATTCCTGGGCCACCTGCATTTCCTTTGGTTGGGAGTGCGTATCTGTTTATATCCTTTAAAGGTAATTCTTTATTTATATTACTTAAAAATGTATTGTTATTTAGTTTTAGATGTATTTTGTGCATATTTGCAATAATCCAAGGTTTCCTGTCGATGTCTCCAGAAATGTTTAAATAAAAAAAATTAAGAAATTTTCAAACTAAGCTCTCAAAACCGAAGCAGTTTATATTAAGAGATTGAAAATAAAATGAGGGCAGGTCTGTAGTTAAGTCTTATACTAGTCTGAAGTAGGACAAGCTCAGATGTTTTGTGGGTACAAAGTGTCCACAGCTTTATTAATATTGATTTATTTTCATAAATTAGATCCCACGGGTGTTTCAAATACTAATAAACAAAATGTTACACGACGTAGTAACACATATTCTACTTTACAAGGCTTTTATTTGTAAACCAGAATGCCTTATAAGTTTTTAAACGTGCTTAGATAAAAATGATCGTTGCTTGCTTGTCAGGCGGATATTAAGAGGGTCGTCAAACAGAATATATTTACCATCAAAGAAAAACTTGCTGGTAAAATGTTGTAATTAATTAAGTGTCCCTTTCTTAAGACCTCCCTCTCTCTAAAATCACCCTAACTCCAAATTAAAAATTGAACTCCACAATTACTCACTCATGCACACTCAAGCATGATTAAAAACCCAGTTCAGATTCAAATTTGGATTATGTTTTAGTACAGGCTTGAATCTTAACTGTAAAAGGTTTAATTTAAAATTAAAGCTTTAAACTTCATACTAAAAATGCTCCAACTACAAATAAAAAATTGCAATCCACAACTAACTTGTGAAACTTAAATTTAGGTTAAAAATTCGAAGTTTAGGTCTGGATCTCAGCCGGCAGTACGGCAGAGTGGGAGTGCACGTAATACTGAAATATACGAAGTTAAGCAAGAGCCTACTTGGCCAGAACATGGATGGGTGACTGCTCTGCGGTTCGGTGTGGCCGGCCCCCTGTAATGGTATAAGAGGAAAAAAGAAAGAAAGAAAGAAAGAAAGAAAGAAAGAAAGAAAGAAAGAAAGAAAGAAAGAAAGAAAGAAAGAAAGAAAGAAAGAAAGGTCTGGAAGTTTTAACTCCGATCGAAATTCAAAATTATTGGAAATTCAAATTTTAACTCTGCATAACTGAATTTCAGACTAAAATTGAATTCTAGTTATTAACAGATAGCTGTATTCTTATTAAATTTTTGTTATTATTATTCGAAAGGGCATTGAAAATTCAATGCCTGTCTGATATTCAAAAGTACAGGACAAATTTAAGGCAACCAAAGTAGAGACAATTAAAAATCATCAAAATTATTTATAATTCAGGTTTAATGTTTCAGGAGAGATTTTCAAAATTTTAGGGTTATTTAAAGGAAATAAGTACTTCGGCCTATCTTCGTGTGTGGCTTTAAATTTCATTTAAATTGCATTGCAATTTTCTACTAACAAAGGGTTTCAATTATGAAAAACACAGCCAAAGCTTCTAAAATTTTGTAAAAATAGTTAGGACTAATTTCTAGCAATAACTTAAACCCGGCTAACTTATGTAGAAAAATCGCTTCATTTTATATTAATAAGCGTTTCGACAGTTAAGCTAAGTCGCGATCAGCCCTAAAAACAAAACCAGAAAACGAAATAAAATAGATTAAGTGGTAAAATACAAGAGGTCGTCTTGAATTTACTGAAATCCTCAAAAATAAAGTTGCGTTGAAGACCAATTTACAGCAGTAACTAAGAAAGATTTTAATTTGTCGTTTAAGTTACTTACGTAAAGATGCCAAACATTTCAATTAATTAATTAATCAGAAAACTGTGTTAACAAGATAAATATTAATTACTGCATTAATAAACAACTGTTGTGATTTTACTAAAATTATCAAATTAGTTAATCAGTTTCAAAATCAAAGTTTAACCAAAGAATACATAATGATTTGTACTCTTTGGTTTAACTTATAACGTATCTAATACTTCAAATAGTTTTATTACTTTTTATTTTATTATTCTAATTGCAACTTAGCAAACTTATTATTTAGGTTTTCTCGGTTTATAGTGATTTGATTGATGAAATATTGAATTTCAATATTTTAATACCGTTGATTGGCTTACTCTTACTTTATGAAAATTTAATAACCGAGATTAATAGCTTTTTTCCACACCTATTTAATTATTAGCATTTTCTTCGTGAAAAATAGGACCTATAATTCACTGCAGTGAATTATGGATTCATAATTCACTGTTTGCGGCCAATCACAAATACAAATCTAAAAATCACTATTTCGCCGATTCAATGATATTTTAAATCGCCCGCGATCAACTCTTTCTGCGGCTGACAATCGACTCGCGTGACGACCAAGTGTGTTGTCATATTGTTTGTTTAAGTTTTTCAACGTATGCACTTCGTACGAGTAGGTCCCGATTAATGATCAATGTGCCTCTATTTTGTGTTAAAACTGATAATTTAACGTTAAAATGGATTTTAGCAGTAATGAAGAAAATTGTACTCCACCGGAAGTTTCATTAAAGTTATCGAATTTGAGTATAATCTATTTGTTTAATAGGTGTAGAAAAAGCATAGTATTACATTCGCGATTATGGCCATTATTGGCTGAGATGATTTGCGGCACTCGCCTACGGCTCGTGGGCTCAAACGTCATCTTCGTGAATAATGGCTGTCATAATCGCTCATATAATAATATACTATTAATCGACATTTTATGATGTCGTTTATAATTATTTTGTTGCAAAATTCTATCTTTTATGTATTTATGATTTATATAAATATTAATTGAAACTAATTAATTAACTAAGTAGTTTGGCTTTATAATTTGTTTACTTAATCATTTTATGGTTTCATTTTTTTGATTTAATGTTTTATCTCGCACAACTTGGTGTTGTTCTAAAACTTAGTAGTTTGACATCGTGATATTTTTTAAGTAGGCGTGTAAAGGATAAAGGGCAATTTTTATACTAAAAGGCATTTATTTTTTGTTTAAATAAATTCCAGAAATTATATCGACCAAACTGTATTCACTTCTCTATCTTTGCCGAATAATTAACATTAAATAGGTACTATTTAAATAAATGACTGCAGCAGCTTTAACCTGGCCTTAATTCAGTTTCTTGGGCATGTAGAAACAGCAAAATTTTATCAAAACTATGAAATATGAAAATAAAAATTAAATGCTAAATAATTTTTTTTAAATATTCTTTTAGATATATTCCAAAATTTCCTAACACTTGTAGAAAAGTGGCCACCACCTATCAAAGTTTGGATGTTTGGGGTTCTTGTAGTAGTTGTTACGGATCCGAAACACAACCAAATTGTTCTGAAAAAATGTTTAGAAAAAGAAAAACGCTACGATTTTATCAAAGATGCGTTGGGAGAGTCGCTGCTTACCGCCGAAGGTAGGTTTTAAAATTTGTTTTAATCTTCTCTTAATAAAAACCCTTAGAAAATTCAAAAAATTATTTTCAGTAAGCATTTGGAAGAACCACAGAAGAATAATAAATCCCGCATTCAATCAAAAAATTCTAGATTCTTTCATGGATGTATTCGTGAAACAAAGCGACGCCCTCGTTGAACAGCTTAAAAAGGAGCTCGGAAAGAAAGAAGTTTTTGATGTGCACGAATACTTATCGTGTTGCGCCTGGAATATTATCTCTGGTAAGTTAAGAAACTATCGTACCGAAAGTGATAACTTCATACTTTATTTATAAACGACGTACTTTCATATGCAGTTGTAGCGGCGTTAGCTCCATGTATAGAAGCAGCGCTGTAGGTAGGGCCTGGCAACAGGGGCACGCGCCAGGGGCGCAAGCCTCGGGGGGCGCAATCAGCGAAGCAGTTATTAGTATTGAATAATTAATTTTATCCACGACTACTTAATAATCTGTCAATTATTGATGTGTTTGGTCACTCATAATGCTATCCATTATACACTGACAGCAGTGTATAATGAGTATTCAAGGTGTCATAGTAACATCCTTGTCTATGATGTACAATGAAGGTAATAGCTTATGTTTCTAATCCTAATTGACAGATTATAGGTTATGTTTCTAATCATAATTGACAGATTATTGACAAGTCGTCGATAAATTTTAATTAAAAATTCTTCGTATTTGTGTTCGTGGAGAAAGTATAGTATACGACTCGCTATAATATGCTATTATTACCTCGGATAATTGCAAAACTCGCTCGCAAGCTCGCTCGTGTTGCAAACATTATCCTCGGTAATAATCAAAACAAGAACGTACAAAAACTAAACGGTTCAGCTGGAGAGATAAAATTAAGCAATTATCAAAATCGCATGTATTTCTCCTATGTCTCACATGTCAGGCCACACCCTGTATAAAATGGCTAGTGAAAAATCTAGAAAATTAATGTTGTAATTATTATTTTTTTTTTATTGTAATTTATTAATTTTTTTTGTACTTATTCGAGTCGAAATATATATTTTTTTATTCTTCCTAAAGCTTTTGCTTAGGGACTTACATAGTTTACAAAATAACTTAATTCATAAATAAATGGTATATGTAATGATTTTTATTGTTTTATTTGAATAAGTATATTCAGTAGAGAGTTTTTAAGGGCGCAACATAGAGATCTCGCCCAGGGCACCAATATTGACTCTAACTACGATACTATATAGAAGTTTAAACTACACTATTTGTATAAATTACTGTAATAACATCATTATTTTAATTCGTTTTTAGGAACAGCAATGGGAATCTCGCTCGAAACCCAGAAAAACACCTCTAAAATTATGGATTCGATCAGAAGGTATCCACCATTTAATTTTAATTCCTTCCGTTGCGTGCAGAAGTCAATCGAAAACAGGAAAATTAAAATACCAAACAGTCGTAATTTTAAAAACTTGCATTCGGAGAAGTCTATTAAGAACGAACCAGTCAGATCAATTTATAAAATCCCATGCTTTAATTCGTGAAATTTGCCCAAGTTTTGTGGATTAAAGCTAGGATTAATTAATTTAATATGTAAATCATGTCATTTTTCGAACAGAATCATTTGTTTGTATACATCCTCCTCACAACAGTACCAAAATTAACTATTCCAATTTTAGAGCTTCTCAGCTTTTGCTCGAACGAGCGATGCGACTTTGGTTACATCCAGATATTATATTTCGATTTAGTAAGAGAGGCCGTGAATTGGCCGAAAATTTAAAATTTCTTGAGGAATACACCGGAAACGTAAGTTATAGTTTAAAAATAAATTTATTACTAAGAGCGTTTGATTTAGTTGATGATGAAACGGTATAAGGAATTCCACAGCAAAAAGGAACAACCAGCATTCGACGGTAAAAAATTGTTCTCATTTGATTTTAGCGTGATTTAAACGCGATTATAATTGCAGACAACGAGAAAAAACCTTTTTTGGAGCACCTTTTGACTTTAGGGGACCAACTGACGTTTTTAGAGTTAAGAAACGAGATGGATCTTATTTTTGCTGCTGTAATTATGATTAACCGATACAAGCTTACGGGAATTTTAATTATTTTGGTTTTAGGGTTCGGATACGATTACTAGCACCATTAGTTATGCTTTGGTGTGCCTAGGAATGCATCAACATATCCAGGTAAGCAAAAGTTGTACTACTAAGTTTAACAAGGCCAAGATGATTCTTAATTTTAATTCGTAAAGATTTTAATATTGTTAATCGAGCGCACACTGAAAATTACTTTTGATCCGATTTTTAAATCGTTTCTCGGTTGATCTTAAATGTTATCTATTAAGTGCTTTAGTTCGATTTATTTATTATACGAGTGCGTATTTTCCACGGGACGGAACTAATTTTTCTGGTGATTTGCTGAAGCCAGAAAACCTGCTGTTAATTAACTTTAAATTGTTTACGGCTAAATTGCCCATTACACAATTTCCAGAAAGATACGTAAGTGAGAAAGCCGAGTTAAAATACACACACCGGCAAAATTAGAGGAATACAAAAAAACTCAGTTTTTTTCGATGCTTTAAGATTTGTTTAACTTAATTTGGCAGGAGAAAATTCACATTGGAAAGATTGCAACTACACACAAATTAAATTTATGATTGTGGTTGCTAAACTGAATGAAATGAGAAAATTGAGAACAAAAAAATTAATTATCCATTATTTAAAAAAATGATTTGATACAATTTCCGTCATTTTATTCCAAAATAGGGGTGTTATTAATAACGCGCGTTACCCCCACGAGCCCTAGTCACAGCTTCCATACGTCTGCTCATGCTTTCGATGACGTTGCCAATGGTTGCTCGAGGCAGATTGTCCCATTCTTCCACTAGTACAGCCGCTAGCTCTTCCGTGTTTTGTAATGATGGATTTCTACCTTTGACCCGTCGTCCCAGTGTGGCCCATATGTGTTTGATGGTATTCATGTCTGGGGAACAGGCTGCCCAGTTCATGGTAGCAATACCAACTTCAAATAAGAAATTTGAAACACAGCGAGCAGTATGCGGCCGGGTGTTATCGTGCCTTAAAACAAAATCATCCCCTATGAATGAGGCAAATGACACTACATGTTCTTCCAGGATGTTTGTAATATAACGTGCAGCTGTCAGAGAATCTCCTTGAATTAGGACTAATTCAGTACGTGCTCCCAAACATATCCCACCCCAAACCATAAGTGAACCTCCTTCATATGAGACCGTGGAAACAATGTTGCACTGTGAATATCGCTCCCATTGTTGCTTCCACACTTTTTCTTTGTCTTCAATTGCGTTTACGCAAAAACGGCTTCCATCCGTAAACAAAACTTTACCCCATTGTCATAAATTCCAAAATCGGTGTTCACATACAAACTCCAATTCCGCTAGGCGATGCAGTACCTCAAGTTTGGAACCTTTTGTGGGAACTTTTGACTTTAAATCGGCTTCATTAAGTCTTCGCTGTACAGTTCGTTCACTTACACGCACCTAACGTACATCTGCTAGATTCTAGGGCATTTCTGGTCTGGACAGCTGTTACACGTCGATTTCTCAGAGTCTGCAACATAATAAATCGGCCGTTCCTTGCAGTAGTCACTCGTTTTTTGCCTTCTCCACGTCTTCGTACGTAAGATCCAGTTTGTCTGAACCGATGAACAACATAGACTGAAACGCTGAGGAGTCTACCGACCGACCTGTAGGTTTGGCCACTTTCGGTCATTGTTACTGCTCTAGCGACATCAGTGGCCGATAAATTGGTCATTTTTGATTTTAAGCTCTTAGAATTGGAACAACAACAAAAACAGAAATTATTGTTAACCCTTGATCTAAAGTCAACGCGAATCAAACACTCATATTCAACAGAACGAAACACCAAGCAACATGTTAACAATAGGATAAATGACAATCAATATTTATTAGGTGGTCCAAAAATTTCTTAATCTAGGAAGTGGCTAATTTAGTTATTTTTGGACGAGGTTCCTCTGCCAAGTAAATATTTATTTTGCGAAATACTTAGGTTATTGCTAAATGTTAACCGTTAGAAATAAATTCTTACAACCATTAATGATTAGTAAAGAAATCATAATCGTTTTTGAATGTAGATCGAAAAATAAGAAATTCTATCCACGACTACTTAATAATCTGTCAATTATTGATGTGTTTGGTCACTCATAATGCTATCCATTATACACTGACAGCAGTGTATAATGAGTATTCAAGGTGCCATGGTAACATCCTTGTCTATGATGTATAATGAAGGAAATAGGTTATGTTTCTAATCCTAATTGACAGATTATAGGTTATGTTTCTAATCATAATTGACAGATTATTGACAAGTCGTCGATAAATTTTAATTAAAAATTCTTAGTATTTTGTAGTCGAGGATAAAGTATAGTATACTACTCGCTATAATGGCTACTATTACCTCGGATAATTACAAAACTCGCTCGCAAGCTCGCTCGTGTTGCAAACGTTATCCTCGGTAATAATAGCCTACATTATAGCGTCGTGTATAATATACTATTAAGCGGCAAGATATTCAACCGATCACGTAAGAATACTTAGTTCGGTACATCCACAATCAAAATTACGAGTTGTCAAATTTGTATCGTACTTGACAGCTGTATTTCTATTTCATAATAATTCGTTTTACAATCATAATAATTCGTTTTACAATACATCATTCTATATTTTATCAAATTATCAATCATTTATTTTAACTCCACGATCTTATTTTCTTATATACCTAGTTAGAACTGCCGCCGAAATCCTTTTTAACCTGAATGTACGTTGAAACGACTGCAGCTCTCGCCACGCCTCCTCAGCTCTCTTGTTTGCTTCGGTCAGCTGTATAATTTAATAATATGCAACAATTAACAATTTCTACAACTAATACTTAAAATCTAATTTAGCTTATGTAACAATTTTTATATTTTTAAAACTGCATTTTTATATACAAAATTATTATTCAATTTGATATTATATCAATATCTATCTTCAGCTGGCTCATAAGAATCTTTTTGGAATTTTTTCTAAATTTACCAAGTCTAGTTCACTTGCTTGCTCTCCTATGCACTTTGCACGTCACGAATTTCAGGTCCTCTTTGACTTCAGCCAGGAAAACCTGATCGTTAACAAATTGTAATGTATATATGATGGTATTATTTATGGGTGTCTCCATACCTGCATATTTTATTTTCGGTGTTTAAGTGTGTGTTCGACACAGATTTTAAAAAGAAAGACGAAAGGCGAAAGACAACAACCCTGCCCAAGATCCCTTGTTACTTTAAATCATTTTTTTTACCGTTGCCCTTTCTTAATATTGACTGTTACATCTTCGTATAATTTTTTTATAACTTTAATTATTATGTTATTTATATTTATTTGTTCCATCCATTCCCACAGCTTTATAAGACGTAAGTTGTCGTATACTTTGGTTAAAGCTATAAATAGTAGATGTACCTCTCTTCCGGTGTTAATTTTCCTTTCGATAATTTGTTTCAGAGTGAATAGATTGTCCACACACGATCGTCATGCGCGAAACCCACTTTGTTCTTCTGCTCCATCATTATTGCGTTCCGCATGTATGAGTTTTCGTAGCACTCTTCCAAAGAGTCGGCAAAATGTCGGTGTAACCGTGATTCCCCTGTAGTTTTCAGATTTACATACATCCCCTTTTTTGTATATTGATGTCATATATCCAATTTTCCATTCTTTAGGTATCACGTTTTCCGTTACACATTTATTAAATAGTTTTGTTATCATTCTTTTTAAGTTTGATGTGTCATCCTTTGACATTTCCGCCGTTATACGATATCTCCTGCGCCTCCTGACTTTCTGTTTCTCATGCTTCGTATATCTTTTTGTATACTTTCCACTTTTATCTCGATAGATTCTCCTTGTATAATAATGCCTATTCTTTCCTCTTTCAAAATGTTGTTCGATTTTCTACTAATAACCTTTGTAATGTTCTCCCCAATCTTTTACAGATATTGGTTGAATTTCTGATTTTCTATTATCTTTTCTTATCCTGCTGATAAAATTCCAAGCATCTGTACACTGTCATGCAACCAGCATTTGTACTTCACTCTACTTTCTATCCCAAGTTCTTCTCCTCTCCTCTACAACTAGCTTTCTCACTTTCTTCCTTTTACATATTTTTTCTATCTTCAACTAATTTAGTACCTATTTAGCCATTTAAGATATGCGTCGTCTTTTTCTTTACTTCTTCAATTTCACCCTTCCACCATACATTTTTACTTGCTTTCTGCGTACTCTTCATTTGTAGCCTCACGAAGGAAGTTCTTAATATGCTCATGCAGTTGTTCTATATCCTCATATTGGCATTCCAGTAACTTTTGGTCTAATCGTTGTTTATAAACATATTTAATACTTTCTTCTTTGAAACTTTCTAGATTGTATTTGCTTGCGTATTTCCATTATTTCTATTTCTTCTTGTTTTTCTAGTCGTTTCCTGCTTAAATTGTCCTTGTTGAATAGGAAATACATTTTCACTCTGAATACTCTACCATCCATTACTTCAGTGGTAGCGTTTTGTCCTATTTATTATTATGTAATCTACAATCGACGTGGGTCCTGTACTTGATTGTGTCCAAGTGTATTTATGAATATGTTTATGTTGGAGGAAACCATTCACATTTTCAAATTGTTGTGTGCACATAAATCTATTGGTTTATTTCCGTTGTCATTTGTTTAAGTTTCTCCAAATTTTCATGTTATTTTATCGCCTGTTTAGGATCATACTCGAACATTGAAATCGTCTAATAAAATTATTTCTCTATTTTCTCCAATTTCATCTAACACTGCTTGAGATCTTCATAGAATTTTTCTTTTATTTGAACTGGCTCATCCTTACTTGGTCCATATTGTTATGAAATGTATCCTTTTGCAATCTTTGTTAGTTATTTAATAATCATAACGGAAACACATCATACACATTCTTTTACTCCGGTTAAACTAGTCTATATTTTTATTGATATTCAAATTTAGAGACTCTTTAAAATCAAGGCGTTAAAGGGGATCGTGTTTATTTATTCCTTATTTTGAATAAATAAAGAATATTAACTAACAAACTTTTAAAAAAATAATGCAAACCTTTTTACATTCAGTAATAACAATTTTAAAATTAATATCAAAATACTACTTTGTTCAAAATACCTGTTACTAACACTTTCAGTGCTACACCATTTCTTTTCTTAACTTCCAACTGGATACCTATCTGCTCCACTTAGCTACTCCTGTGTCTTTTCTACTCAATCCCTAGTTTTGACTATCTGTTGCTGTACTACACCACTTCTTTTCTTCACTTCCAAATTGGTATCTGTTCCACTTAGCTACTCCTGTGTCTTTTTCATGTAATATCAGTAATTAAATTCCAGATATTTAACTTGAAATTATTTATTTCCAACAACTCCAAATTATACAACTTCAATTGCAATTATTCAATGTTATTTATTTCGTTAATTGTATTCTTTTACAAAGTTAATTGAACTTTTAAGCTGATATATTTTTAGAAAACTCAAAAACCTCGTTGTTTATCAACCTTCTAATTTTTCTTTTCTATCTCCTAGGATATCTTAATTACAACACTCTATTAAATTATTTAAATTAAATATCACAAATTATCATTAATCTAGTCATCAATATCTCTTTATAAACCACTTGTATTAACTATTTCAAACAAATTAATAAATTACACTAAACTATTTACATATTTACATCGTAAAGTTTACATTATTTCTTTATAAAAGGTGTTTATTAAATTACATTAACTACATTTAAAAAAATCAAAATCTACCCTATTAAGAAAACATACAGAAAATAACATCTCAATATATTTCAAATATTGCCATCCTTCGATTCATGATGTTATTATATATTCTAAGAATGTTTTCATTTAGAGCTTCGAGCTATGTTGTTTCTCCTATATTTCTGTTTTATTAAAAATGCTACTCCTCTTTTAGCTCTATTCCCTTTTGGTACTACTAAGAACAATAGCATGAATTCATCAATTTTTGCACTTCCCAACTTTCCTTTTTTATTTCTGTTAACGTTGTTATATCTATTCTTAGTTTTATTACTTCATATACGAGTATTGCATCTGTCATTTTTGTGCGCATTCCTTGCACATTTCAAGTTGCCATGCTCATTTCCCGTTTTCTAGCTTTAGTTCGTCGTATATTATTTCCATCCGCGCTCAAGTCTATCATTGTTTGCATGTTGATTTAATTTTATAGGCAATGGGTTGTAGGCCCAGTCCTCCAACCTGTAGGACCAGACACTTTTATTTCGGGGTGCTTTTGCCCTACACAGATTGTTTTCCCTACAACTAAGAGATCTTCCCTTTCTATGCCAATAATTCTTCCGCCTGTTCCTCCATTGGAATCTAGCCTTCTCTGTCGCAACCGTTCCTCGCAATCGGGAGCTCTTAACAGGTGCCATCAACCGGGCCAGCTGAGCTTATATTTTAACTTTTTTAAAAGTTGGTTTTAACAATGTGTTTCTATGTAAAATTTAAAACAAAAAAAGCTTTAACGCTACTCTGTTAAAGTGATAACACTATTTAAAAATTCAACAGCGTATTTTGGTAACTACATAAGTTAACGAAAATCTTTTAGGTTCAAGTTAAACTAAAGTGTAAATGATTGTAAATAATTAAATTTCGATTTATGATTCAGAAGAATATAATATCTATAAATCAATTAATTTTCGCTTAATTTTCCAGAAAAGAGTCGTCGAAGAATTAGAAGAAATTTTCGGAAAAACAGGCAGGCAAATAACGTTAGAAGATCTACCAAAGTTAATGTACATGGAACGTGTCATAAAAGAAACGATGAGATTGTATCCACCAGTTCCTTTTATAGCAAGAAGCGTAACCGAAGACACCGATTTAGGTACAATTGCCGATGGGGCCTCGGTGGGCGACTGGTCGCTCCGCTTACCCGCCGAGGCCACAGTGAGATTGGTCTGCTCGGGCTGTGGGTTCGACTCGCGGCCCGTGCAAGTCGGTTTCACTTAGTATAAGTTAGTATATAAGTTGCATGTATGTAGTATGTAAGGTAGTATGTAAAGGACGCCCGTACCCCCTGAAGTAATGCGAAAAGCGGTTCCGGGGGGTACGGTAGTATGCATGAATGGAAAAAAAAGGTACAATTACCGAGCATCAAACAAAACATCGCGCACGTTGCGATAACATCAACATTATACTGAATAACCGGACAACAAAAATTCCATAAAATCATAATTTACGCACTCCATCCATATTCATAAACCGCGTGCCAAACAATTTGTTCTCTTTTCCTATCTACGTTAACATGCCATATTTTCTTATCAAAAGTTAATAGCTTATTCCAGGGTGAAAAGATATTTGCAAATGCAAGTTCTACTCGGTTCATTACACCACGTTTGCATTTATTCTCATCTCATTAAATAACATCGGTGTCTTTTACAGGAGATTTCACAATGCCTGTGGGTTGTTCTGTTGTTGTTGCAATAATTGGAACACATAGGGATCCGAGAATTTGGCCTGATCCTGAGAAATTCGAACCGGATAGGTTTTCGCCGAAAGAGACAGCGAAAAGACATCCTTATAGTTTTATTCCTTTTAGTGGAGGACCCAGAAATTGCATTGGTACGACATTTTACGAATGAAATTTCTAAGCTTATTGGATAAATTTTCAGGGATTAAATTCGCGATAATGTCAATGAAAGTGATGCTAACAGCGATTTTAAGGTCTTATAAAATTGACACGAATATAAAACCGGAAAATATAAGAATAAGTGTTGAAATAGTTTCAAAGATGACCGATGGTTCGAATATTTCGATTACGAAACGTCAGAGGTAGAAACAGCCTGAGAATTAAAAAAAATAATTATTATCTTAATGTTCATTTAAATTAGTTAATAAATGCTTAGTGTAGTTTGTTATTCTGGTATTATTTTTATTTTAATAGATTTGCATTTGAGGTCGCTTTATTCATAGATCCTGACGCCGAAACCGTGGGCTGTTATTACGTTAACAACGATAATTTGTAATTTGTCATTGTTCTTTCAAGAAGATATTCATAGAAAATGTTCGGTACAATAATTGCTATCGTTAACCTTAACGTAACACTATATTGTACGAGCACATGGTGTTCATTTTTAATGTAGAAATTTATATTTGGATGAGATGTTTAGATTTAGATGAATTTCAACTATGCATATTTTAGACAGCAATGCCCGCTATGAATATAAAAAAAAATGTAACGGCTTTTCTATACAACCATTTCGCGGTGTACCTTGGTGGAAGTTCTTAACAACTAACTGTTGTTTCATCCCAAAAAACGTTGGCTAGCAGCTTCGAATTCATGATCCTAGAATATAAAACTTACAGGAATGAGGGTATTGCTTTAGTAGCTAGACAAAAAGTGCGACGGAAGTCGCCATTTTGATAATCTATTATTTGTAGTCATAGTTTTGAGATGCCCCTTATTTAATTAGAAACGCGGACATTCTAAGTGACCTAAAAGTGAACTCAATAAAAGACGAAATAAAGAAGTGCAGTGCCAATTACATAAACAGACTCTCAAACCATCCAAATGACTACGCGGTGAATCTGCTAGACAATAGTGAGCAAACTCATAGACTCAAAAGGTTCAAACCTCTAGATTTACCATATAGATACTAAGCTCTCTGATCAAGCTTAAAACCTTTCAATCGTGTTTTTAGCAAAGTAAGCAAAGAGAGGCACTCAATGGAATGCCTCTCACATGTCAGTAGTCATGTCCTGTTACCTTACTGAACATAAACTTTACTTATTGTATTTATACAGATTGTAAATAGAAATAAATCATAAAAAAAAAAAAATAGTTTTGAGACTGACAGCTGACAAATAATATGTTAGTTATGCTGTTTGTGGTTTTTCTCCAACAATGATAAATAAAAATTTAGGAATAACTTTCCATAAGTAAGTATTTACCTTCATTTAATGTAACTACGATCATTACGAATAATATTTAAGAACAATTCGATAGTATAATTTCAATGTCAAAGAAAGGTGACGAGTGAATATTATAGGTGTCACATACGTATTTTATATAGATTAGCACTTTGCAAAATATATATTTAAACAACGGTTTTAACCGTCAGTATTACAATATTTTATTCCTTGCAGCTTCTAATTTTTGTTCATTCATACTTTTACTACATTTTTTGTCAGTTTACGTCTTTGAATATTTTATATTCAAAGGTTTACGTATCCCGTATTCGGCGTATTCATTCCAAAAGGTACGCCACTGACATACCGGAAACATTCAGCCGCCATTTGCATCATCTATCTTGGTCTCACGTATGTTTTGTGTAGCCTCAGTCCTGTTAGTTTTATATTCAAAGTTCACGATTAACGTTGCCTTGGATTTTTCCTCCCTTTGGGACCCCTTGGCTTTGGATATGGTTGAACTGCTGAAAGCCGCCCCATACGGCGAATAAAAAGGAATTCTTGCGTCATTTCGCATGGACAAATGCTCTGTTACCATTTTAACCATTCTATTTGCACTTTTTAATATTTCAAGAAATTTTGTTTCGCACATTGCAAACAAATCAATCTTTTTTTACACTTTTGTGCGTTTAACAACTTTAACTTTAGCCATTTTTACAAATTCAGAAATAACCGTGATCTATGTTAATCCTCAATTAAACATATGTTATCAGAATGATAATAATCAAATGTCATGTCTAGGTTATGCTTCAAGCAGAAGAGTAACTCAAGAATAATTAGAAAATTAAGAAAACAAGAAAACAAAAATAAATTTATATAAATTTTTAGTACAAAAAATAGCAATTTTATATACAAATTACCATAATGAGAAATTATTTTGTGAACATATCTACCCTATTTCTAGTAGCTTTGGAAAATTGCATGTTGGGTTGCGTTTGAAGATTTTAAGGGGTGCGTCTTACGTGAATCACCCAGTATATCTGGTTTTTTTACGTGTGGCATGATGCGTCTTTCTAAGTTTTACTCTTATGTTTTCAATAACAGGGTTGTGGTCTGACCATATGTCAATAACAATAATATATAAAAGTGTAAAACACTACCACTGGCGGTTCACATACAATGGGCTTAGTTAAAATAATAAAATTCGGTGGTATCTAGTTTCCTATTTTCAAACATTAACAATCTTGTCGGGGTGGTGATTCTGTTTTCAGTATAAGAGTAATGAATACATAAGTAACTTAAAAAATTTCGTAACGTTAATTATTCGACCCCAAACAGAACCGGTCGTTCGGGAAATTTCCCGTCTTCACAGTTATCCCATCCGTCCATGGAAAACCATATTCGATTATTTACTGTGATTACATTTATTTGTGCGTACAAGGAATGATATATGTAGATTCCGAATAAAATCGTAATTAAAACTAAATAGGAAAAATACAGCGTTACATAACAATATAATCAATAATTAAAGAAATCTTAACTTCAAAACTACTTTTCATATTTATGCATTCAACTTAAAAACGATCAAATTCTTAACAATAAGACATAAAAACCTGCCATACTTCTTTTTATTCAGGTTTTAAAATGTTTTAAATACGTCAAAGCAACCTAATGACATAATTATCTAAATATAGCATTTTATTTATTTTATGCGCAAAATCTAAATAAGATTAGCCTCCATATAAAGAAGGGGAGGGCGGCGCAAAAGGGGTTCGTCACTTGACCTATGGTTGAAGTCTCCAGCAAAATTGCAGCGGGTAAAAAAAATGTCATTAGTATGGGCGTTTTAGGGTTAAAAACAAAAAATTAAGTACTTTATATACCCTTGCTGTTAAAATAGTAACTACTTTATCTACCCTAGCTGTTAAAGTGCTACTTTATCTACTCAAATTAATAGATAAAGTAGCACTTTAACAGCTGCTATAGAAAAAAAATATTAAATCACGTAGGTGTGTGTTAAAATGCCTTTGCAAAATCGTCGTCTGCGTTGTTCCTGTCACTGTTGCCAAATGGATTTAGTGCTTGTTGCTCCAAATTTTTAACATTTTTGAATTAATAATTTTCGAATTTTTCTTCGGCGACGGCCTAAATTATTTACAACTTTCATCATTTACGTTATTAACTTTCAAAGTAAAGGTATAACTTGTGTTAATATAAAATAATAAGAAAGTTAAAAACGCAACTTTAGACCTCCACGTCTTGAAGAATATTTTACACATATTTTTTTTACTATTATTCCCACACTCAAGAAGTATCCGTAAACAACGCACCATTGAGTTAATACGCTACTTTTTCAGCACCCTGTATATGCAGCTGCAGTTGTAATTATACCTACTAATTGCATTAGAAACTCATCGCCTCCATACAAATTATAACCAAGATTAAATCTTAGTCTTCTTTCATACGATTTAAAGAAGGGTGGTTTCATCAATTAATTATTGTTCCAAATACATCGTTGTGAAGATACAATCTAACGTCGAGGAAAGTAGCGTAATAATGGGATATGTGCATAATTATATTTCCAAAACCTCTGGTGCAATCTATGATTTTATGCATGAAACGTATGTATGTCACCTAGGCTCGCTGAATTAATATTGCATATAAGGCCTTACCACTTCATTTAGCCAAGACGAAATTAGGAACAACGGTGGCGCCATTTGCGATGAACTATACATTTTTTAATGAAGAAATGTATAGTTCATCTCAATTGGCTCTCTTGGCTAAATGAAGTGGTAAGGCCTTAACATGTACCTAATATTTAATTCAGCGGGTCTTGATGTCACTGACGTATCACATGTAACTGCAATGTGATTTAACTAGATGCCTACCTTTGTTCATATTAAATAGGTTTGTTGTGGTGCTTCGCGAAATCTTTTTTCCCAGGTATTTAAGTGTTACTGATTTTAAAAACTATTACAATCCTATATTTCAGTTGTGCTGTATAGAAATGTTTGCCATGGTCTAGCTAATTAGTTATTCGTGCCAATTTGCACGATTTTTGAACACGTACATAATGAAACGGTTCTAACCTGAAAATGTGTAATGTTGCTAATACGGAATACCTGGTATTCCATATTAGGGACATTCTATTATATGCTGGATGAGAATGTTACTTAAGTAATAAGGATTTTAATAGCCTTCTTATTCCTTTCGACATGGAGAAAACCAAGAAAAAAAGAAAAGAGAAAAAGATGAAGAAGTGGAATAGTGAAGCTATGAGACAAGCTGTGGCTGCAGTAAGAGCGAACGAGATGGGCTATTTACAAGCATCAAAGCGGTTTGGAGTTCCACATACAACCCTATTTAGACAGAGTAAGGATGAGCAATATCCGGGGACTGACACAGGACTAGGAAGAAGACCAATTCTGCCCCCATCACTTAGAACGCGAACTCGTAGATTATCTTCTTGAACTCGATAATCGTTTCTTTGGGCTAACTAGGAGAGATGGTTGTAGAATGGCTGTTGCGAATAACATTGAAAACAACTTTTCTAAGCAACTACAGCAAGCTGGAAGAAGGTTCTTAAGAAAAGAAACCTAGTAGAAACTCTTACGGTAGAGCGATTGGCTTTACTAAGAAGAATATTGATGATTTTTTTGATTTGCTTAAAGTAGAACTAGACAAATGTAATTATTCGGCCGATAGAGTATTCAACGTCGATGAGACAGGTCTCACATGACATCAGCGGAACGTGGGTCTCTGGTGACAATTGTTTTGTGTATGAGTGCAGGTGGTACATTTGTACCACCAATGATGATTTTTCCACGAAAGAATTGGAATGTACAGCTGAAAAACGGTACTCCACCAGGTGCCCGCTTTAAATGCCATATATCTAGTTGGATTCAAACACCTCTTTTCAGAGACTGTTTCAAACATTTTATATTAAAAGTTAAACCTAGTGAACAAGACCCCGTACTCTTAATATTAGATGTCCACAACACCCATACTAGGAATTTAGAATTATGTCACTATAATGAGCTTACCCCCTCACACTAGTCATAAGCTCCAACCCTTAGATAAGTCAATCATGGGGCCCTTAAAGGCTAATTGTAGTGAGGAGATTCTTGTATTTATCAGAGCGATTAACAGACCAATCACTCAGTTTGATATTGCAGATCTATTTGGTAAGCCTACTTGAAAGTTCAGTCAGGCTCTAATGCGGAAAAGGATTTCAAACTACAGGATTGTATCCTGCCAATAGACATATTTTCGATGAAACGAATATCTTAGCAGCGCACCAAGAAGATAACACTGATAAGTACTCTAAGAAACCATGACGAAATGGAAGATGTAAAAGATGTACGTCCTAGCACCCGCAATGTAAGACATCGTGTTTCTCCTACGGATTAGAGATGTGATTTACGGGTCTTTTTAGTGATCCAGCTTAAAGGATCTCGTTCAGTTTAGTGAGTCGGATTACTGAGCCGGCTCAGTACGATTCATTCGCGCAAGATACTGAAATGAACGAACCGCCTCGCATGCGACTTGCCTGGCTCGCGCAAGATCCGAGACGCGTCATCGTCAGTGCAGCGGAATCAGTGGAAGCAATTTTATGTAAGGAAAAGTAAAAGTAGTCAAATATGGAAACATTTTAGTGATTTAGGTGAAAGTAAAGCTAAATGTGATTATTGTTCGCAAATTTTAAGTGCAAAAGGTGGATCAACAGGCAATACATTTCATTTTCGTTGTGTAAAATAATATATGAATATAATTTCAGTGTGAGTCGCGATCCGGTTCTTTTTTTTTTTCGCGAACCGATTCATTTGTTCGCTGTACTGAGCCCTCAATTGAACGGGTCGTTCAGGAACGACACATCTCTACTGCGGATATTGTTCCATTACCTGTACTCAAGAAAATTAAAGCAACGAGAAGTAAAAAGCTAGCAAAATCTAAAGTAATTACAGCTTCTCCTTTTATTAAGGAATTAGAAGATTAGAAGACTAAATTTTGTTCCGATGCACAAAATAAAACTGTTAATGATCCTGGGCTCAGTACAAGTGAATTTTCCAAAGTGATAGGTAAGAAGAGCGTTAGGAAGACTAAAAGAGTGTCTTCATCATCTCAGGAGTCCAATTCTTCTGTAAGCTTAGACGATTTATCAGATGGTGACATCGAGGCTGATGAAGCACAAGATCCCGACAACGATGCAAGTTGTATTTTTTGAAACTCAAAGTACCTACTCCAAAGACATAAGAAACGAAATCTGGATACAGTGTCTATTGTGCAAGCTGTGGGCCCATGAAATTTGTTCTAATGTAGAAAAGGAAGAATTTATTTGCAATAGATAAAAGAAAATTTAATCTTCAGCTAATTCTTGTTCTTATGCTTTTGAGTCATTTTTAATCTATCTATTTTATATTTGTGTTTCAAGTTCATTTGTTGTTTAGTTATCAGTAGTTGTAAAATATAGGATCTATATTGTTTACTATGGTCAGAAGAAAAAGATATTATTACTTCTGTATTACAAAGATTAATAGTGCTGTTTTAAACATTTCAAATAAAAACTTTAATTTGATATTTCTATTGTTTTACTCTATTCCATTTTATGTACAGTGTATATTCCATAAAGGGTACACTATTTAGTAAGTGTAAAAATGGGCATTAATTCAATTTCTTTTTTCTTAATTTAATGTGGTTCCAAATTTTGTCTGGAATATGTGAAACTGTTGGGCAACAAAATATGAACCGCATATAACTATGTGATTAGAGATTTGAATTTGAAAAACTTTGATTTTATTAGTAATAATGAAAATGGTATTCAATATTACGCACTTTTCTCTACTGAATAATTTGCTAGCGTTTATGAGTTTCATTTAGTAGTTTTAAGCATCAAATCTCTTTTTCTTTCTTTATCATATCTTCAAGGTTCAAGTGGAAGATCAGGATAAGGCCTGAACTTGCACCTTGTGGTTTTCCATATATATTTATTCTGATTAATATGTAATATGTACTTACTTAATCCGTCCTCTTCTACCTTACGGTGGAGAAGAATAATATATAATATAAATATATAATATATTTACACATATGTATGTATTCCTTAATTTAATAATTGTTTAAATTGTGGAAAATAAAGACATTATTATATTATATTATTATTATATTATATTTAAATATCAAGGTCGTTTTCTGATATTATCTGTTCTTTTCCTAGCTTTGGAGGATACCAACTACAGGTTTGCTGTTTGTTATGTGCAATCAACTCAAAAAAACTAGCACAATTTGGACTTTATACGGTTTCTATAAAACAAGTATCTGAAGAGATTAAGTAATTACGTTAATACCAAGCAGTATACAGAGTTCCGTGCATAAATGTAGTTCAATCGCACTACATTTTTAATTGTTTTCACTTCACTTATATAGTAATATTTAGAAGTATACTTGAATCCTTTCGAGTCAATTAGAAAGTGACAATGTTTGCCAGCCACATTTCTTGGTTGCTGTGTTTCATTGCTAGTTTATGTCTTGGATATTATCATTGGAAGAGAAGAAAATTGTACAGATTAGCTGCGAAAATTCCTGGACCACCTGCATTTCCTTTGATTGGGAGTGCGTACCTGTTTATATCCGTTACAGGTAATTCTTTATTTATATTGTGAAACTTAAATCCAGGCTGAAAATTTGAAGTTTAGGTCTGGATCTCGATCTAAGTTTTAACTCCGATCGAAATTCAAAATTATTGGAAATTTAAATTTTAACTGTGAATAACTGAATTTCAGACTAAAATTCGAATTCTATACTAACAGTACGAAAAGCCCTTCAAAATTCAATCCTATCTGATATTCAAAAGTACCTACCTGAAAAAGACAATTAAAAAACATCAAAATTTCTGTGGAAGGATGCCTTATTTATAATTCACGTTTAATGTTTCAGGAGAGATTTTCAGAGTTTTAAGGTTCATTTAAGGGAAATACTTCGGTCTATCTTCGTGTGTGATTTTAAATTGAATTTAAATTGCAATTCTCCACTAACAAAGGGTTGCAATTATGAAAAATACAGCCAAAGCTTCTAAAATTTTGTAAAAATAGGACTAATTTCTAGCAATAACTTAAACCTGGCTAAATTATGTAGAAAAATCGCTACATTTTGTATTAAACACACAGTTAAACTAAGTCGCGATCAGGCCTAAAAACAAAAGCAGAAAATTAAATAAAGTGGATTAAGTGGTAAAATAAAGGAGGTTGTCTTGAATTTACTGAAATCCTCAAAAATAAAGTTGCATTGAAAACCAAGAAAGATTTTAATTTGGCGTAAAGATGCCAAACATTTCAATTAATTAATTAATCTGAAAACTGTGTTAACAAGATAAATATTAATTACTGCATTAATAAACAACTGTTGTGATTTCACTGAAATTATGACATTATTTAATGAGTTTCAAAATTAAAGTTTAACTTATAACGTAACACTTCAAATAGTTTTATTACTTCTTCTAATTGTTATTAACTTATTAAGTTTTCTCAGTTTATATTGATTTGAATGACGAAATTTGAATTTCAATATTTTAATATCGATTTGATTAGGTTGCTACTTTATGTAAATTTAGTAACTAAGATTCATAGCCTTTAATCGTCATTTTATGATGTTGTTTATTTAAACATTTTGTTGTAAAGTTCTATCTTTTAATGTATTTATTCATTTATATAAATATTAATTGAAACTAATTGATTAAGTGAGTATTTTGGCTTTATAATTTGTTTACTTAATTTTATCTCGCACAACTTGGTGTTGTTCTAAAACTTAGTAGTTTGACATCGTGATATTTTTTAGGTAGGCGTGTAAAGGATAAAGGGAGATACTAAAAGGCATTTCTTTTTTGTTTAAATAAATTCCAGAAATTATACCGACCAAACTGTATTTGTTTCTCTATCTTTGTCGAATGATTAACATTAAAAATTTAAATAAATAAATGACGTAGGCTTCGTATTTCAGTTAGTTTTGGGACTGCAGCAGCTTCGACCTGCCCTTAATTCAGTTTCTTGTGCATGTAGAAACAGCACAATTTTATCAAAACTATGAAATATAAAAATAAAAGTTAAATGCTAAATAATTTTTCTGATAGTTATTTTTAATATTCTTTTAGATATAGCCCAAAATGCCCTAACACTTCTAGAAAAGTGGAAATCACCTATCAAAATTTGGATGTTTGGGGTTCTTGTAGTAGCTGTTACGGATCCGAAACACAACCAAATTGTTCTGAACAAATGTTTAGAGAAAGATAAACGCTACAATTTTCTCAAAGATGCGGTGGGAGACTCGCTGCTTATCGCCAAAGGTACGTTTTAAAAAAGTTTTTATCTTCTCTTAATAAAAACCCTTATAGAAAATCTCAAAAATTAATTTCAGGAAACATCTGGAAAAACCACAGAAGAATAATAAATCCCACCTTCAATCAAAAAATTCTCGATTCATTCATGGATGTATTCGTGAAACAAAGCGACGTCCTCGTCGATCAGCTTAAAAATGAACTCGGAAAGAAAGAAGTTTTTGATGTGGACGAATACTTATCACGTTGTGCCTTGGATATTGTCAGTGGTGAGTTAAGACACTACTTATCGTCCCGAAAGTGATAACTTCATATTTTATTTATAAGCGACATATGTACTTTCATATGCAGTTATAGCGGCGTCAGCCCCATGTATGGAAGTTTAAGCTACACTATTTGTATAAATTACTGTAATAACCTAACTATTTTAATTCGGTTTTAGAAACAGCAATGGGAGTCGTGCTCGAAGCTCAAACAAAACCCTCTAAAGTTTTGGATATGGCCAGAAGGTATCCACCATTTAATTTTAATTCCTGCCGTTGCTTGCAGAAGTCAATCGAAACAGGAAAATTAAAATACCAAACAGTCGCAACTAATTTTAAAAACTTGCATTCGGACAACTCCATTAAGAACGAACCAATCAGATAAATTTATAAAATCCCATGCTTTAGTTCGTGAAATTTGTCCAAGTTTAGTGGATTAAAGTGAAGATTAATTTATTTAATATATAAATCACGTCATTTTTCGAACAGAATGATTTGTTATACATCCTCCTCATAACATTCCCAAAATTAACTATTCCAATTTTAGAGGTGCTAGGCTTATGGTCGAAAGAGCGTTGCGACTTTGGTTACATCCAGATATTATATTTCGATTTAGTAAGAGAGGCCGTGAAATGGCCGAAATTTTAAAATATATCCAGGAATACTCCGGAACCGTAAGTTATATTTTAAGCAATAAATTTATTACTAAGAGCATTTAATTTAGTTGGTTATGAAACGGTATAAGGAATTCCACAGCAAAAAAGAACAACCAGTATTTGAAGGTAAAAAAGTTATGATTTGATTTTTGCGTGATTTAAACGGGATTGCAATTGCAGAGAACAAGAAAAAACCTTTCTTGGAGCACCTTTTGACTTTAGGGAATCAACTGACGTTTTTAGAGTTAAGAAACGAGGTGGATCTTTTTGTTACTGCTGTAATTATGATTAACTGATGCAAGCTTACGGGGATTTTAATTGGTTTGGTTTTAGGGTATGGATACGGTTGCTACGACCACTAGTTATGTTTTAGTGTGCCTAGGAATGCATCAAGATATTCAGGTAAGTAAAAGCTGCGCTGCTAAATTTAACAGAACCAAGAGAATTCTTAATTTTAATTCATAAAGTTTAATATTGTTAATCGAGAGCACGTTAAAAATTAGTTTCGACCCACTTTTTAAATCGTTTCACGGTATCTAATCTAATATTGCGTATCTTGCATTGCTGTCGTATATTATATAGACTATAACGCTTTTTATCTGTCTTGCTTTTTCTTCAAATGTGTATTTATGTATTCATTTGTGTTTGAAGGTGTATCAGAAGTTGGTTGTTTATGTAGAGCTCGATCATTCGCTCGCCACTGTTGTTTAGGATTTCCTCCTCTTCCTTATTGCGATTGTACCGAAGGCTTCTTCTGCTTTATTTCCTATCCGTGAATCCGTGCGTTCCAATCCCTTATAGCCATTATATGTTTCTTCTTTTTATTTCTTGCATCATCTGCTTCTTTTACTTTGTTTGATTCGTTTTCGGTTGGGGGCATATAACTATTTGTATTATCGTTACCGTTTTTTCCAAGTGAAGGTGTATTGTTATCACTCTTGGACTTATCGCTTTTCACTTCGTTACTGTTCTTTCTCAAGCACTTGATTTCGCCTAAATAAATCCAGGATCTGTAAGTTGTATTTTCTTATTTGTTCGTCGTCTAACTATTGTATCACATTTGCATCTTTAGCCAGATATTATCTTGTTAAACTCAAAAAACCCTATTACTTAATCGCCTATTTTTGATCTTACTTGAACACTAAAATCACCTAACAAAATTATTTCACTATTTTCTCCAATTTCATCTAATGCTGCTTGAGATCTTCATAGAATTCTTCTTTTATTTGAACTGACTCATTATCGTCATCATTTAGTCCATATATTTCATATATTACAATCCTTCATCCCATGTTAATATGTATTTTAGGTATGTTTTCATTTATAGCTTCGAATTGTGTTATGTTTCTCCTATATTTCTTTTTTATTAAAAGTGCTATTCCTCTTTTAGCTCTAACCTGTTTTGGTACTTCTGAGAACAATAGCATGAATTCATCAATTTTTTGTTTCTGTTAACGTTGTTACATCTATTTTTAGTTTTCTGGATTCTTTGTAGTAAATCTGCCATTTTTGTTCGTATTCCTTGCACATTACAAGTTGCCATAGTTAGTCGTATATTACTTAAATCCGTGTTTCGAGACTCAGGTTTCTCCTTGTTTAAATGTTGATTTAGTTTTACAGACAATGCTCCAAACGCCAACCTAGAAAACAAGAAACTTTGATTAAGGAGTACCTTCCACTGTTGGAATTTAGCATTCTCTTTTTCTGTCACAACTGTTGGTTAGAGTACGAGCCTTTACAGGGTGCTACCAACCGGGCCAGCTGAACCCTGGTTGTTATTCCTCCCTCTCCTCCTTTTTGCTCCTTTTACTAAAGCTTATTTCAACATAGTGTTTCTATACTAAAATTTAAGACGAAAAAAGGCCTCACAGATATACAGTTAAAGTTTAAAAATCGAAACACTATTTAAAAATCCAGCAGCGTATTTTGGTAACTAAGTTACCGAAAATTTTTTAGGTTCAATTTAAACTAGAGTTAGTTTCTATATATTTACATTTCAATTTATGGTTCAGAAAAACATAATATTGTAATGTAGTGGGTTCAATTAACAAATAATGAAATAAATAAGATGGCATTTAGGTGTGACTGATATAACAACGTTTCGCAATCCTTACGTTATAGGAAGCATTAAGTTTGTTTACTAACTAAAGATGCACTTGCATAAATATGGGTCATACGGACAGCTGGCTATGTTGCGAAATCATTGTAATACAATGTTGCATTAGTTTATACTAAATTGACGTGGGTTGTGCGTGGGCACACCATGACCTATATTCATACAATGTAATAATGAATGGAAACCCTTGTAACAACATAGGCAGATGTTAAAATGTAAGAGAGAAAGAGCACATCTTGGGAGTATAAATATAGCAGCTTTCGATACAGAGATTCAGTCTTCCCTGGTGGAGTCTCACATATGAGGTTTGGGAGTAACCTGGTTGAGACCCAAACGAGAGGCCCTTACAGGACCAATTCGGGCCATAAGCCAGGGGTTGGATTAAATGTCGTCTCCAACGTTATAACCAAGATGTGTGCTACTCTAAAGATGATCATGTAAGATTAGTGTGTATTATTATAAATTGATGCTAATGTTTTGTACGCCGTATTAAGTCAATCAAACCTAAGAATTGTTAAGTATTTGGATCCTATTTGTCGAACAGTTGAATTATTTGTAACTAAGGTTATACCAATATATCTGATGTTAGTTAATTCTGCTTTTTAATATAACCTCCCGCAAAAGCCAAGTCAAAACACTCGTAATGAAGTTGGCTATAAGTCTCTACCATCATAATAAATATAATAACATAGGAGGCCTTAACCCTCGATATTGCAAAAGCCACTTCGTTACAATATAAATCAATTAATTTTCGCGTAATTTCCCAGGAAAGAGTCGCCGAAGAGTTAGAAGAAATCTTTGGAACAACAGAGAGGCAAATAACGTTAGAAGATCTACCAAAGTTGATGTACATGGAACGTGTCATAAAAGAAACGATGAGATTATATCCACCAATTCCTTTTATAGCAAGAAGCGTAACCGAAGACACCGATTTAGGTACAATTACCGAGTATCCAACAAAAAATCGCGCTCGTTGCGATAACATCGGCATTTTATTGAAAAAGCGGACAACAAAAATTCCATAAAATCATAATTTACACACTTCATCCATATGCATAAGCCGCGCCCAATCAAATTGTTCACTCCTCCTATCTACGTTTACATGCCATATTTTCTTATCAAAAGTAACTTTAATAGCTTGTTCCAGGCTGAAGCTGTTTGCAAATGCAAGTTCTACTCTGTTCATTACACCACGTTTGCATTTATTGTAGTCTCATTATATAACATAGTCTTTTACAGGTGATTTCACACTGCCAACGGGTTGTTCTGTTCTTATTACAATAATTGGAACACACAGGGATCCGACAATTTGGCCCGATCCTGAGAAATTCGATCCGGCTAGGTTCTTACCAGAAGAGACAGTAAAAAGACATCCTTATAGTTATATTCCTTTTAGTGGAGGACCCAGAAATTGCATTGGTATGATTTTTTACGAATGAATAAGCTTCTAAGCTTTTTGGATAAATTTTCAGGGGGTAAATACGCAATGATGTTATCAAAAGTCTTGCTAACAACGATTTTGAGGTCTTATAAAATCAACACGAATATAAAACCGGAAAATATAAGATTAAGTGTTGAAATAATTTCAAAGATGGTCGATGGTTCGAATATTTCGATTACGAAACGTCAGAAGTAGAAAACAGCCTGAGAAATAAAACATTAATTATTATCTTAATGTTCACCTAAATTAGTTTTTAATAAATGCTTACAGATCATTTGTGTAGTTTTTCTGATTTCTTTAAGTTATATGTATGACAATGGACTCTCACCATATCTTAATTAGCATATTATCAAAACTTCGATCATCGTCTATTCCAGTAGTAACAATTTATTTAAGAGCTGATTAAAAAACAACAGTTTTTAAAATAGATTTTGAAGCAAATTAACCTCAAGAATTCCAAAAGACTTAAATCGATTTACTATTTGATCATCAAAGCAAAATTTATGATTATTAAGCGACTGAGAAATCAGCTTACATAATTTTATGTTAAGACACCTGTTCTATCTCTGTGAGAAAATTTACTAAGTCAAAATTTAAAACACAATCGTCATTCCTGAAATTCCTAATAAATAATGTTGCTATAAAAAAATTAAAGCAACTGCATTTTAATGAAACACTTACTCGGCGAAAGAAACTGTCAAGACAATGAAAGCGTAACTGGAAAGATGGCGAACAGCCCAATGGCTGCGTTAATTGTATGATAGTCACACCGAGGAAGTCACTAAGAAATATACTTATGAAGACATATGTAGAATAATCCTAATAATGACACTAACAAGAAACCATGTTTATGCAATTACATGAATACCAAACATTAAAAACGATTCAATTTAGATACATTTGGTGTAGGTAAGTGTAAGAATTTTATCACTTTTTTAAGGTCATTCATCTGTGTAAAATAATTTCTAAATTGCAATTTTTGTGGTTGGTAAGGGCTTTTCCCTGACTGAAAGCGTGATGAGTTCATATTATTTAATAATAATAAATTCTTTATTCCCGTATCTTTTTAATATGGTACTACATTTTTAATTAGAAGGGAGCATTAATTAAAAGCAGTACTAAAAATCGTATTTACGTAGGTATATACAGGGTGTTCGGTACATCGATAGAAAGTTTTTAAGGGTAGATATAATACGTAATTTTGAATCTATTGAACCCTATATACCTATATACTAAGTGTTACCGTTTTCCAGATATCGGCCGTTTTGGATATTGACTATTTCAAGTAAAATTAATTTGTAAATGCTTCTAGGCTTTTTTTTATTAATTTATAATGTCCAATCTTTCTAAAAAAGCATGATAACAATAGTCTGATTACATCTGGATTATTTTAAAAATGAGATTAATTAGGAAAAAAAATTATAGTCCTAGAAGTATTTACGTGCCCACAACTTAATTTTATTTTAAATAGTCACCTACTTATTTTGCAAAATATCTAAAACGGCCGATATCTGGAAAACGGCAACACTTAGTATACAGGGTGTATACAAATTGGCGCAAAAGCTCCAGGTAGCGATATTCATTGTACAATTCTGAGTCGAAAACCTTAATACTAGAATGATGTGTTATCGTGAAAAAACTACTTAATTGCGTTTGAATAATACGTGGGGTACTACTAAGGACCGTCTTCTGTACTCGTTTCCTCACCACCTAGCGGTAGAGTACCCGGCGCGTTTTTTTTTAAGTGGTTTCCCCAGCAGGCCTAATCCACGTAAAGAAAGTTAAATTACATAAGATAAAAACCTATTTAATGACATTCATATTTACACTACTTATACTGCTATAGACTCTAACGCGCACGTCAAGTTAAAAAACTATCTCGAATAGGTAGCTTCCTCGATTGCCTTGAATCTAAAATTTCGGGCAACAATGCCGAATTAAAAAAATTGTTCCAGTTTCGGAACCATTTTGTGTTCCCAAAACGAGGCATCATTTTTTATCACCTCCACTGAAATACCACTGGGAGTCCAAATAACAAAATAGCAAATTGTTTTTTTTTTGTGATATTTGATTGCCCTTGGATTTGGTACATATAGTCGTCATTTTCTTTCAATTTTAATTCTCCTTCTCCTACCCGACAAAATTTAATAGTTTTGTTAATAACGGCTTCCATGGGTGTACACATTCTTGCACTATACGGACATTTGACTTCCAAAAGTGCATTGTCACCTACCAGGCTGTCTGGGGACGCTGCCAAAAATGGGTGTGCTTCATCAACGAATAAACCGCAAGGATTAACTTTCATTTTTATAACATTTTGGAAATCTTCAATTGCTCGATGTTCATTTTCTTTTCCATATTTCGTAGCAGCGCTCCCTGTAAACTGCTGGTACAATAAACTTTTCACTGTATTTGCGCAAGACGTTGTACAACACAATTTACAAATCCGGGCAAAATTGGATGCGGTCAATCTTTTCCGCCGTTCTTCGTACCACCGATTGCTTCGGTGTTGGCCAGCAGTTTCTCTTAAAATTTCTTCACGGTCCAAAGCTAGAGCCTGTACAAATTTTTGTGCCGCTTCCTTTAAATCTTCCTCAAGCATATCCGGCGCTACTTCAGCAGCATTCGGTCCATAATCTGCATCAGCGAAACCGCAGTACTTAGTGTGGTAACCTTTCCCATTTCCACTGCGGAGCATTTGTTTGCGTTTTGTTTTTGGCAAAATTCTTTGGTATATTTTCAAAGTGTTGTATTGCCTGCAGTTTGTACAATTTCGTGGAGTGTTCCTACTTCATTATGCACTAACTGCGACGAAGAGCGAAATTCACTCTTTTACCACCAATAAACTTCGCAACATGAGAGTTATACAATTCTGCGGAATTGTTGGTAACATCGTGAATTAAGCTTTTGGAATGGTAGGCGACACGGCGTACTGCAATCATGATTTCTTCAAAGTACCCACTCTCTTCCAACTCAGGCACCATATTTTTTTCGTCTTTAGCACCGGTACAAACATAATCGCGATCTCCGCATCCCGAATGGTCACTAAAGATGTGTTTTGGCCCATTTAAATAGTATATTACGTGCCAAGTGCTCGTAAGTAATATTTTTTTGGACGAGCACGCAGCTTGGAAAACCGAGGCATAGCCGCAGTTTTCTAAGCATGCTAGGCCGAAAAAAGACTTACGGAAGAAGGCGCATATACTATTTTTTCGACCGCCTGGAAAATTGGGCAAAAAACGTAATAATATTAAATTAATATAAGTAGGTAGGCACTTATTAAATATTTGTCATAATAAAATTACGAATTAGGTAGTAGGTGTGGATGTGTTTTGTTAGTTTATATTTCCTAAACGGAGTCACATGGCGGAGTGTAATGTTCACTTACGAGTACGTCGTTCGCGTAAGTAAGATTTTAGTACTGTCATTACATTCATTACTATGACAACAATAAACAAACGGTAAATTCCACTTACGGTTCTAATGTTTCGTCAAAAATGGTTCACTTACTAATCAGAAGGTCGAAAAAATATATTTTCATGAACGTTGTTTCACTAGCCTCAGGTACTAAAACAAAAATCCAAAATGTTCTAGAATCGGCTTTTACCAAGCGCGGTACTCAACATCTCGTTATCTTTTTTCTGCGATAAGCTGACTCGTGCCGCTTCAAAAATCAAAGACAGTGTTTTTCCCACTAAAAGGAGAATAGAACGTCGTACCATTGAAATAGCACGTGTACTGAGCTAATTAAACATATTTAAATACCGATATTTTATTGTGAATTAATTCGACGTCGAACTAAATTACAATGTATTATTAAACAGAAACCACAAATTTATTAACTTTAAGTTTACATAAGTATTTCTAACCCTCTAAAATTTAAATTTATTAAACTAAATTAAATATGTTACTTAAATGACAATAATGAAAACGATTAAAAATATGTTAATAATTAATTATCAATATCAACACTAGTAACTTAAAGTCTTCTTCTTTTGACAAGCTTCTGCTTCACTCAGTCTCCCAAAATTAAAATATTGGTTGAAGAACCTTTAATAGAATTAAACAAATGTTAAAGGGTTACTATTAACTCTTTAACTTCTGAATACCTACATACCTACATTCGTAAATATAAATCATTTAAAAGTAAATTGATTCCTTGTCATATTCATAAGCCTCAATCGGAACGTGTTCAGGCACCGATTGCTATAAGTTCTTCCATTTGCTGATAAATCCAAGGCAAGAAAAACTGTACGTTGGTGTAAACATCAGGATCTCCAATTGCACATGGAGAACCCCAAGATACGATTCCTACAAGTTTTCTGTTGACTACCAAAGGACCTCCCGAATCACCCTGAAAAATACCTCACTTAAAGTAAAACTGCTGCACAAAAGAAATATCGGGGATTATAAAGCGAATCTCTTCTATTCCAAAAATTATCAAGTTTTTCCTTTTTAATTATCTTTCTAACAGTAGAATTTTCTCGTTTTGTTTATGTATTTCACCTTTTAACTTGCTATTCTCGCGTTTTCTTTCCTCATTTTCATTTTTCAATGCCGTTAGTTCTATTTGTATGTTATCCAGTTTCTTTTCGATCCGCCCATTACCTTCCTCCATTCTTTGGTCCCTTTCTTCCATCCTGCTCAATTTCTCTCTTAGTTCTATCATAAATTCCTCCATAATGTCTGCTGGGTGTTATTTCGTAGTTAAATGTGTGTCGCTTTCAGCGTCCCGTATACTGTTATCGCCAAAATTCTACTCAATTCAAAATTTAGCCAATACACAAGCTAGCTAAATCCGACTTTCATATAGCGCATATACTCGTTAATTTCAAAGTCGTGCATAGCGCACGTACTCAATTGGAGTGAAATTGCACCCTCATCAAACTTTAAAGGTTGGTTGTAATGTTGTAATACCAACCTTTGGTTCCGGCCACTTACGATTGATTTTAATATTAATCCCACAAAAGATCGATCTTGTATCGCTTATCTGACTGACGCACTGACTTACAATATAATTACTTGTGATCGAACCACCGAACTCAGACCATCCAGATTACATCAAAATCATAAAACAAAAAGATAATAATTGTTCAAGCCACTGCCCATATTTAACTTGCCTCTATGCATACTCATTTACTGTATTTGTAAATAACTGTACTTAAATATGACTTTATAATATATGTATTAAACTTGATGGAGTATTTATTTCTTGTTTATAAGGTGAGCTACTCTAGATCAACGAATCACAACAACATTAAGGGTCATCTGACTAAATAGTCAGTTACAAGGACTTTATAAAAACTATAAACAAAATTAACTAATTTCTTGCTTACAAATTTAAAACAGTTTATCGCCCAAATTGGGTAAAAGTGCAAATAACTCCAACTCAAGATAAGTACTCAGTAAGCAGAAAAATACCATAAAAAATTAACACTTACAAAACAAGTGCCGGCATGAATAGGTGCACTGGCGCAGATCTGCCTTGAAGAAATGGTTCTAACACTGGCCATAATTCGATTCCTGCAACGTTTCCTGCTCACAATTTTCAGTTGCAATTTATGTAATCGATAGGCAGGTAAACCATGAGTATCCTCGGTGACTTCCCAACCACTTGTTAGGGCATGAGTACCAGGTAAGATAAATGGGTCGTTTCTTAACGGTAAAGAGATTGCTTTTACTCCAGGACCAAATTCAACAGGACTCACTGACTGCAAGAGGAAGTATGTAAATCGATTTCTTTGATCTTTTTAACTTTCTAATTCTTTAAACCTTCACAATGATTACCAAAACTTAATTCGCAGTTGGTACTGAGTTTATTTAAATATCATCCATATTTAAGGACCATCTCCATCAAATTCGTTTCAAATTTAAACATGGTTTGAATAACGCTATGGTGAGCAGGTGCTTTAAAATAAGCTCAAAATTGTATAAATTAATTATTATTAATTGAATCGATAAAGTAAGAGTTTTTTAATTTTTATGACTTGATGTTATTTACTCGTCAAAAGAATTATTCGTCCTTGGTTAAATTCACAGTATTACAATGTTCTTTAAGCAATATCTAATTAATAAATTTATAATTTCGTGTAGTCATTAACACCAATTACTTGTTCAGATTTAATTTAATTATTGTTTGAATCCCGATTTTCCCCAGACTTATTAATCTGCCAAACTTCTTTGGTTAATAATTAAGATATTAAAACAAACTCTGATACAAAAAAGTTTGATGTAATGTTATAAATCCCGCAAAATATGGAAGATGACGGTACTTATAATTAATGGTTTTTGTAATTGATTATGAATGATTTTTGCAAAATACTTAATCTGTTTATAGGATCAAACTGCGTAAAAAAATATTTATTTTAATCTTCTGAATAATCGTTCAAAATTATATACAGTGATTAAAAATGCAAGATACAGTATGGTTAAAATGCTTACTCTGATTAAAGCGATGTCGTTATCGTCATTCGTGTATTCGTTGTGAATTATAAAATCAGCAACTCGATAAGTTTGCCCACCTTGAATTAAAGAATCGCTTCCTACTCTGAACCATAATTCATCTGGCAAAACACTACAAATGTAAGAATACCGCAGATGTAAAACTTATAGTTTCCAACATAATTAATTTTTCTAATATTTTTTCTTTTGATCAGGTGTGGACTGGAGAGGAGCAATAGGGTGCTGAGACTACTAAAATGCTGTAGCCAGTCCACCCCTGCTTTTAATTTAGTTTGAATTAATTACTTTTTGGAGGAGTGCTCCATACGCTTGTAAAGATTATTTCTTAACCCAGGAAATTTCAAAACTTAATATTCCAAAAGTCCAAGTAATATTTTACAAATAATAGAAACTTTTTAGGAAGATTACCTAACAAAATGGAGTATTATTTATGTATTACCTAATCAAATACTTTGGTGTAACGATCGAGAGTAATATATTTCATACAATGTATACAGACACGCGCGAGCGTAACTTGATATCCTAAGCAAGGTGATATTGCATATCCCCACTTAGATGCTATTTTAACGACAAGGAAGGTTATAAAAACCTTGACGCTTACTTGTACGCGCAGAATGTACTTTGTCATCTTAAATGTTTGTTATGTAACATATTCACGTTCTCCGAATAAAGCTTATAAAACAATTTTTTAAGTTCTTTATTCGTATAAAACATAACTGGCGCAGTCGTTCGGATGTACAAAGGGCACTAAATGAATTTTCAAACATTAAAATTCAACGTGTCTTTGAGTTTCAACTCTTAATTGTACAATTTCCACAAACCGCTCCAAGGGGATCCAAACATTTTGCCGAAGACAAAAATCGCGGAAGCAAAATAAGAAGATACCCTAACAAAAGGAAGCCAACCAACCCTTCGCCGAGAACAAAAATCGTCGACGTGAAGACGCCGTTGGATTCCACAAGCTTGGTCCATTGCCGACAATTCGACTATCTCAGTCAAACCTGACTATAGTAGTCAAATAACTACGAAATGAAAATCTCAACGCTGTGAGTACATTTCAATTTTTAAGTGAAAAGTGAAAAGCAGTGGCTTACACTTTTATAAAGAATTTAAATAAAACCTTACTAACATTAATTATTAAATTTAGTTTTAAGAATTACGTTACTCATGGTAAGCGAAATTACTAGTGTATTAATTATTAATACTTAATTTCTAGTATACTCTTGAGTAATGGGTAGGAACCTTGAATAGGCCCTTAACATAAATTTTAAAATAAATAAATAGTGCTACGTTAAAATAAACATTTTTATATTCAAATAAGTATTTAAAAAAAAAAAAATAGATTAAAATAAGTATTTTTTAAAAAATTAAAATAAATATATTTTTGAGAAAATAAGTTGTAAATGAGTGATTCTGACTCGGATTTAGAAACTCCCGATTTCGACTCAGATTTAGAAACTCAGCCAATTAAACAAAATTTTGTACCTACTAGATTTCATTTAAAACCACCAACATTAAAAATGACTAATAATCAACCGCTCATTCAACAGCCTATTTTGTCAAGCTACCCCGCTGGATTTCACATATCCATCTTAAATGAAATCCCACGTTTCGACGGTAACCCAGTTGAATTAAGCGAATATATCAGAGCCGTAGAAGATATATTTGTTCAATTTTACCAACAAAATAATCCCAGTGCATATATCAACAAATTACTTCTGTCAGCTGCCCGTAATAGAATAAAAGGTCCAGCTCTCGAAGTAATTACCGGACAAACTATTTTGTCCTGGGATGAATTAAAAAATATTTTAATTGACAATTTTGGAGACCAAAGATCCGAACTAAATTTAACCATTGATTTGTCCCGACTTAAACAAAATTTTAAGGAACACCCTACTGATTTTTATAACAGATGTCGTTCTTTATTGGCAATTTTGAATTCGAAAATATCACTTTCAGACGACACCCAACTTATTAAAGACTATCGCATTAATCATGCCAAAGCTTTAGCTTTGAAAGCTTTTACTAGTGGACTGTTAGAACCCCTAGGATCTTTCCTTAGATCACGTGCCACTCCTACACTTGAAAATGCATTGACAATTGTTAAAGAGGAATTAGACGTTAGATACTTTCAAAATCTTCAATCTAAACCCCAAAATTTACCTCAACAACCAATTAAATTAACTCCAAAGTCACAACCCACAATTCAAAATTCGCAACCCTATTCACGACTACAACAAAATTATTTTCCACGTTATACGCAACAATTCCAACCCAGCTTTAAACCTGTACAACAATTAAATTCAAACCCGCTTCCTATGCGACCTCAATTTTCAAACACACCCGGACAAAACGCTTTTGCTCCGAAGAAAAACTTTCAACCCTCTCATAAACCAGAGCCCATGGAAACTTCAACTATTAAAAAACGCCCTGCATCTCAGCAGATGAGTAATTTTAGACGGAGACATTTTCAACATCCAAGTACTTCTCAACAAAGGAGTACACCAAATTATTTCACAAATAGTGGCCAACGCCCTAATTTTATATCTGAAGAATTACATAATGTTAATACCGAACCCGAACAAGAAGAATTCTATGAACCGTACGACGATTATCCCGTAGAAATCGACGAAACGGAACAATATTTCGAAGATCAACAAGAATTTGATACTGAAAATTTTCAGATACAAGCCTCGGAACAAACGATGAATTAGAACATTTTTCTATAAATCCTAAATCAAATTTAGGATTTATTTATATTCCTAGAACTAACGAAAAACTTCTAATTGATACTGGATCTTCAAAAACTATAATGTCCCCTGAATTTGTTTTCAAGAATTTTCCTGATTCCATATATCAACACAATTTCGAAATTACAACTTCTCACGGTACCTCTAAACACAATTTAGTCGCAGACATTCCTTTACCCACGCTTTTTCATGAAGAAGGTAACCATCAAGTTTACCTTTACAATTTTCACACCGAATATGTAGGTTTAATAGGATCAGATTTATTATCCGCCCTTCCGGCTAATATTGATTATAAATGGATGCATATACAGACTGAAAACACTACCATTCCATTTTATTATAACCCATCCATGACAAGACAGCTACAGCAAAAACGTAACGAATGTAACTTCTTAAAATTCAAAGACCCCCAAAATATTCTTCACTCGGAAACAATTCCTCCTCGTACCGAAATGACAGTTCGATTGCCAGCCATAGGAAAAAATGGAAATAAACTATGTCCGAAAATCAAAATTTCCAATGTGTTAACTGTACCTTCCGCAGTAGTACATTTACACAATAATTGGTTTAAAACAACCATATTAAATACATCCGATAAAGAACAAAACATATATATAAGCGATCCTTTATATTTAGAAAATTTCGATATTCCAAACGCTAAATTAATACCAGTTAATAATCATAATATATCATCTGATGACCAAATTACCCCATCTAGAAAGAAGCAAATTCTAGAAAACAATCTAAAAACAAATCTACGATTAGACCACTTAAACGAAGAAGAACAAATTCGTCTCAAAAATCTTTGCCATGAATACCAAGACATATTTTATACCCCCGAATTACCTTTAACTGCTACCAATTTAACTGAACATCATATTCGAACGAAAACAGACGACCCAATTTTTACCAAAACTTATAGATACCCACACTGTCACAGAAACGAAGTCAAGACCCAAATAAATAAAATGTTAAAAGAAAATATTATAGAGCCATCAGAGTCCCCTTATAATTTTCCAATTTGGATAGTTCCTAAAAAGCTTGATGCCTCAGGAAAACAAAAATTTCGTATAGTAATCGATTATAGAAAATTAAACGCCGAAACTATAGAAGATAAATATCCTCTACCAAATATAGAAACTGTGTTAGACGCTTTAGGTCGAGCCCAATATTTCACAACGCTAGATTTAGCTAGCGGTTTTCATCAAATCAAAATTAAACCTGAAGATCGCGAAAAAACTGCATTTTCGACCGAAGAAGGTCATTATCAATTCAAACGATTACCATTTGGTTTAAAGAATGCCCCTGCCGCATTTCAAAGAGTAATTAATACTGCTTTGTTAGGACTAACGCCTCAACAATGCCTTGTATATCTTGACGACGTAATAATATTTTCTACTTCCTTACAAGAACATTTAATTAGACTAAAAAACGTTTTCGAAAGATGTCGTAAAACGAATTTAAAAATTCAACTTGACAAATCGGAATTCTTACACAAATCAATTAACTACTTAGGACACATTATCACACCTGACGGAATCAAACCAAATCCTGACAAAATTCGTGCTATCATAAACTTTCCCCTTCCTAAAACCCGAACAGAAATTAAATCATTCCTTGGACTTTTAGGCTACTATAGAAAATTTGTAAAGGATTTTGCTAAATTGACAAAATTCCTAACAGTATGCTTAAAGAAAGATAACAAAATTATTCATACACAAAATTTCATAGATTCATTCAATCATTTGAAAACACTATTAACCAGCGAACCTATTTTAACACATCCCGATTTTGAAAAGCCATATGAATTAACAACAGACGCATCCCGTTTTGCTTTAGGATCCGTTCTCTCACAAAATCAAAAACCAATTTGTTATGCCTCTAGAACACTTAATGAAACTGAACAAAAATATTCCACAATTGAACGCGAATTATTAGCAATCGTATGGGCAACCAAACAATTTAGACCGTATTTATTCGGAACCAAATTTACATTATATACCGATCACAGACCTTTAGTCTGGCTCAGAAATTTAAAGGAACCAAACTCTAAATTAACTAGATGGTCATTAAAACTAGAAGAATTCGATTTTGAAGTTAAATATTTACCTGGAAAATCAAATAAAGTAGCAGATGCCCTTTCTAGAATTGAAATACACCCGTTAACTTTGAATACAACAAATAAAAATTTGGAAGAAACAGGCCTAAATACCCCCGAACCAACATTAGAAGATAATTTTAGCATTTTACCTGAACGAACTGACTCTCCTAACTTAGACGATTTTATGACAATCCCTGAATTTTTATTACCCCCCGAACCTTCTGAACACGAATCTGAACCACCCGATCAAAATATTGACAACAACTCTTTACCTGATACAATACATACACAAGCCAGCTCTACACCTGTCATAGACATTTCTGAAAAACCCTTACAACATTTCAAAAACCAAATTGAATTTATTGAAGCTAATCTCCCACGAAAAATTGAAATCACTACTTTTGATAATAATAAACACATTTCAGTTTTTGTAAATGGATATAATAAAAGAACTCAATTTAATGAACTATTAGTCGAACATTGCCAACCAAAAACAAATTATTATTGCTATTTTTCATCGGATCAAATATATCATGAATTTTCTCAATACGTTAATGAAATAACCAATGAAAATACGCCCAAATTTCATAGATGCATGACACAAGTAACATATATTGTTAACCCTGACGACCGTAAAAGTCAAATACAATTATACCATGAAGGAAAAACCAACCACCGTGGAACTAAAGAAACACTCGAACACTTAGAAAGAAAGTATTATTGGTCAAGCATTCAAAAGGATATTAAAAATTACATAGAGAATTGTTCTATCTGTAAAACTCAAAAATACAATCGAAATCCTATAAATCAACCTTTAAATTTAACCCCTACAAGTAATAGACCTTTCTATTCTGTACACATGGATATATTCCAAATTAATAATCAAAAGTATCTTACCTTCATATATCCATTTTCAAAATTTGCGCAAGCCTATCATCTTCGATCTAGCAATCTTATAGATATTATAGAACAATTGTTCTGTTTTATTACCACCTTTCCTATTCCCCAAATAATAATAGCTGACAATGAATTTAATAAAGAACCCTTAAAAGACTTTTTTAGATTTCATAAAGTCCAATTTCATGCTAGTACCCCATACCATCACAATTCTAACTCCCCTGTCGAAAGATTACATTCCACTCTAATCGAACAATTTCGTTTATTTGAAAATAAAGTTCCAGAACATCAAAAAATGCAATATAGCATCTTAGCTTACAATAATACTATCCACTCTAATCTAAAAATGACCCCTAACGAAATAATTTTTGGACATACAGAAAACAGAAACCCCTTTGATCTGGAATTTGATCAAACCTTCATAACAGACTACGTTAATGACCACAAAAATAAAATGAAAAGTATTTATCGAAATTTATCAAATATCCAAGAACAAACAAAAATTAATCGAAATTCGAAAATTAACCCTCAAAGAACTGACCGTAAATTTAAAGAAGGAGATTTAGTTTTCGTTAAAACAGACAACCGAAATAAAAGTAAACCCCGTTTCACTGGCCCTTATAGAATTCAAGAATTATTAGAACACGACACATATATTTTAGTCAATGACAAAAATCAATCTACGATAAAAAGACATGCTAACGCACTATTACCATCTACAGGACAGCCTACATCCTTATCTCAATCGCCTGGACCATCAAAAGTGATGTGACAATAAAAACTTTAACATTCCCACACAATCAACAAATTCACCTCTCTCTAATTGATATCAATGACCTTTTAACGTCATTATTTGAAATTCCCAAGTATCTGAACAAAATGCAAAGTAAATCTTTACAGCTACCTTATCCTGTCGAATCATCAAATTTACACCTCTACGAAAGCTTAACTAATATTAAAGTGTATCAAGTAAACAACACTTTTACGTTCATCTACGAAATTCCACTTATTCAGAAATCCTCGAGTTATCAATCTAATACCTATTTCTGCTTATTATCAAGATCAACTCTTTCACATGATAATACCAACCTTTAATGCAATTTTATTCCCAAAAGAACAAAGTATCCCTATCGAACCTCAACATTGTCAATCAATATCTAATGATCGATATTTCTTGCAAAAAGAAAATCATTTCCCTATACCTAATAATAAATTATGCGAAACGCAGTTAATTCAATTAACGGCAGACTGTTTTGCTATTGTAAATTACAACGACCCAACGACGCTTTGTTTACTTTCGAATCTTCTTCAAAATTTTCAGTGAACCTATTAACAACCACTATTGGTAAACTAAAGCCTAGTGCACTCAACGAAAGTATAAAAATTAATAACTCATTAGATTTATCCCACATAGACGTGAATTTATTAAAGCACGAGCAATTGAAGCTTGGTTACCAGAAAAAACAATTATTGTCACAAGAACATGACTTTACAACAACGCATACATTTAGCTTAAGTTCAATTATTATTGTTACCATATTTATATTAATCGTAATATGCCTTTTTATATATGCTTACTTTAGGCGTCATACTCTAATTAACAAAATAAGTTCGAAATTGCAAACTCCGAATATCCTAGATACAGTGTCGGAACAACCATCAAACTTGTTACAATGTAAAGTATGAACAGCATATAAATTTTAATAATATTTCATATTCCATAAGTTTTTCATGAAAATCAATTCTCCAAATATGCTTTTCAAACTAAAGATGGAGGAGTAATATATTTCATACAATGTATACAGACACGCGCGAGCGTAACTTGATATCCTAAGCAAGGTGATATTGCATATCCCCACTTAGATGCTATTTTAACGACAAGGAAGGTTATAAAAACCTTGACGCTTACTTGTACGCGCAGAATGTACTTTGTCATCTTAAATGTTTGTTATGTAACATATTCACGTTCTCCGAATAAAGCTTATAAAACAATTTTTTAAGTTCTTTATTCGTATAAAACATAACTCGAGTATCTAACAAGGGCAGTCCTTACGGCCTTTTTCTACTACAACGCCCTCAATAAATAATAAATAAATAACACGACCGTTAACTTTGCCATAACAATTTAATAAAGCAAAAAGAAAAAACAAATAAGCGTCGTCTATTATTTTTAAAACGAAAAATGCTTTGCAAATATCTGTTGTAGTTTTTGTGTGATGCACTGAGATGTAACAGTAATTAAGGATTAAACCAATTCTGGCAAGAGTAATAAATAAAAAAACAATCGTCTACCGGTTGGAACGGTCAGCCGTCCAGCTCGTTGAGAACGGTAGTCAAACCGTACTGCGTAATCGTAATGGGTCGTACTCGTACTGTACGTATACGTCAACTAATAATACCACCGGCACCGACCGCCAGCCAGTCCAGACACCAGATGTGCTTGCCGCCGTCTATACCAAACACCCCGCCCCCCTTCAACACATCCAACAGTATTGCATTGCTTAACGCATTCGAAACTGTACTGCTGAAATTAGATAATCAGTGGCAAAAATATAGTCAATTGGGAGCATTAAAACTGTGTATTTAAACTCAAATTTTTCGAACCCCCCCTTTCTATCTACCCAGACCCCTCGGTAGGTGGGGGCGGCAAATACGAGTTTGCCCCCCCTGACAAAAGCTCTAGTTTCGGCCCTGCCGAGTTATACAACTGAAGAGTGAACAGAGACAAAATTATTAATTATTAATCTTTCTTAATTTACTTTATAAAAATAAAACAAAGAAAACTTACCGTTGAAGACAATGTGCTGCCGTAATGACAAAATACTGACTAATTAAGCTACTCCCACATACAAATATATCAAGTTTGTACAAAGCAACTTGATATGGAAGTTCACCTGGATCTGCAACTTGTCCTCCTATAATCCTATATCCTATACTACTAACTTCACTAAATACCACGCCACCTCTTCCAGCACCTTTCCGTACGGAAAAATCAACAACGTTATTCTGTTCTTCATTTTGAGGAATATTTTTGTTTTCATTCTCGCTCATAAAATCCTCCGTTGATGGATACCTAGCTTCGTATGCGGTTGGTGAAGACATAAACTGAGATTTTGCTTTTAACATAAGATTCGAAGGGCTAACAAGTCCACTTAAAAAAAGGGCTAGTTTTTGACAAAGGTTGGATAAACGACTGTGACAAGATTTGGACTCCATCTGAAGAATTATGGCTTCTTTTGAGGAACCACATTCTTTGCACGAATTCGCTTGTAAAGCTGTCTGCGGACTATTCTGAAAGAGAGGCAGTTTTTGATGGTGTTGTCCTAAATTTCGACAATGCCGCATGAGATGAACAATCTCGTCGAAACAATTAGTTTTGGAATACTCAGTGTGACTGGCTGAAAGCTTCAATTTATAATAATATACTTTAAAAAATTTAAATAATAATAAATAACGTAATAAAAGCAAATATTTTTGTGCAAATAGAGGAGGGGGCGGGTAGTAAAAAAATATACGGAAACAAACGACTTACCAGTGCAAGAAACCAGCAAAATAACGGTAAACAAGAACATCTCATCAACAATATTGCAAAAACATCATCAGGAAGTTCGTTATATCTTACGAACTTCCACGGATTAGACACAGAAAACAAAAAAATATATACACAAACTTTATCAGGCAAAATTAGCCCTGCATTTTAATTAACTTGCCTGCCCTGTGGGTTTAATTTACACAGTGGCGTAAGAATTCAGTGTACACATTACACATCTACATATAGTACATATACGAAAACAATCGCTTAGGTTCAATTAAGAAAAATACTACATGACAATTAAATGTTTTTAGAGACGGTTAAAATAAATACTTAAGAAAGCAAAGGCTATCGTTTAACCTTATATAATTATTTTCAAAAAGAAAATCCTAACTACGGCGCTGCATTAATGACTGAATTGAGAGATTTCGAACAAAAGTATCATTACATTAATCTGGATCATATGTGTGTTGTGTTTAAAAGCATAACTGATTTTCCAATTTTCGCAATAAATGGAAACCAATTTCAAGCACGGTACTGTGATGAATTAATGCACAAATGAGATAGATATAATACAGGGGCAGATGAACCCAGGCGCTACAAAGAACCATAAACCTTTTATCATAATAATGTTGGCTAATATAAAGTGCTTACACGTTTACTCACACTGTATTTTTTATTTGGAATTAAAAATTAATACGAAGATTTAACAAAACGATAATACATATTAAAAACTCCGTCCACCACTTGCCTATTTTTATGGCCTCGTCGTCATATATGACGGGTAATATAACGTAACCGTTATCGTGTTGCTGGTCTGTAACATTCGAAAATATTGCCGAAAGTGGTAAATGAATCGGACAATAACTCAAACGTTTTTTGTAGTAAATATAAAGTTCAGTCAACGAAATTCTGAATTTACGTTCTATAGTTAACGAAGAAATCCATTAGAAAAGGATGGCGTATAAGGGTACCTCTCTCGTTGCATTTTAGATGGAAATCAACCTTTTGGTCTTAAATATTGACCTACCTACGTAAGCTAAACTTCATACCTGAGGTTCGTATGGGCTCCCATTGGTTGTTATTGAAATTCATTGAAAAAAGTTAACGGAGAGAGGCACTTCTCTTCTGGGGATTCTTGTCTCGGGCATTCTCCACACATGACCCAGCCATCATCTAATCCTTTGTCTTTTGATCCACCCTACCATGTCTTGTTCTCCATTCAGTCTTTTTACTTCGTGGTTCATTCGTATTCACCATTGATTTAGTTCTCTGTATATTGTTTTTGATTTTGCTCCGTGTCTAGACCTGAGTTTTTGAGTTGTCGACGTTCTTCTATTAACTTTAACTTGAATTCAAATGGGCTACTCCAACTAGAGCCATCCTACAATAGACATCTGTCTGATTTCTGAAACACATTTTACTAAAGAGAGCTATAGGTATACAGGGATTTTTTTTTTAGTATACATATCGCCTATGTATATGTTATGGACAAAGTGATTAATAGGGCATTATTCATAATGACTGGTCCATGTGATAAATCCGGACAAAGTGATTAATAGTCATTATTTATAATGACTGGTCAATGTGATCAATCTGGTCAGTATTAATAATGACCGGTCAATGTGAATAATGTACTTTTATTTAAAAAGAAACAGTTCTTCCTCTACCTCTAACCTCCAATAAACACCTCTACTGTTTTGGCAGAGGCATTTATTAGAGGTTAGAGGTAGAGGAAGAATAGTTTTTTTTTTAATAAAAGTATATTAATCACATTGACCGGTCATTATTAATAATGACCGGTCAATGTGATAAATCCGGTCAGTATTAATAATGACCAGTCATTATTCATAATGACCGGGCATTATGCATATTGACCGGTCATTATTAATACTGACCGGATTTATCACATTGACCAGTCATTATGAATAATGACCAATTAATCACTTGGTCCATAACATATACATTTAAAAAAAACGTATGCATTATTTTACCCTATATTTAGGCAACCAACTATGCATTAAACTTTGAATTTTATTTTTTTACGAGAAAAATAGCATGCTGTGACAAAAATAATCAAATTAACTATAGTCAAAAAATCAGTCTTTTAACTGTTGCTGTTTTTATTTTCATTTCTGTTTTGCAATGTTGATATTTTATGTTTTAGAATAATCGTTGAATTAAAATTATTTTGATATTCCACTAACTTTGATTTATTTTTTATTTACAAATATGGAACATAACCTTTACACATCACGTGACGTCACGTTTAGTGTACATAGTTGGTTGCCTACATGTAGGGTAAACCAATGCGTTTGCCACGCTTTTTTTAAATGTATACATAGCCGATATGTATACTAAAAAAACAAAAATTCCCTGTATACATATAGCTCTCTTTAGTAAAATGTGTTTCAGAAATCAGACGGAAGTCTATTGTATGATCTCAAAGTGATGGTTCTAGTTGGAGTAGCCCATTTGAATTCCAACCTAAAGATAATAGAAGAACGTCGACAACTCCAAAACTCAGGTCTAGACAGCGAGGAAAAGCAAAAACAATATACACAACTAAATAAACAGATACAACACAAATGCAGAGCGGACAAGAATAATTACTTAATAGAAATATGCAAGAAAAGAAGAAAGCACAGGAACATGCTGACAATAATAATACCAACGATCCGTATCGATTAATAAGAAAGATCAACCATCGATTTAGCCAAGAACCTGGTCTAATTGGAATAAAAATGTGGAGAAAAATATCAGATATGCAAAACATTCTAGAAGTATGGAAACATTACTGTGAGGAGTTATTTCAAGACCAAGATCCTAACATCAATATAAATCCTGGGAAACAAGAACCACAATTATTGAGGGATGCAATCACAAAAACAATAAGATAATTAAAACCTGACGAAGCCACCCGTATTGAAAAAAAAACGACAGAAGTCATTAAAGCTATTGATGAAAATGGAACAAATATTTTCTATAAGATCTGTCAAAAAATATGGATAACTGGAAAGTAGCCAGTCGACTGGACAATAACAATATTTGTTCCGATACACAAGAAAGGATCAAAGGAAAAATGCGAAAATTATAGACTCATAGCATTGTCACACGCCAAGAAAATCTTACTTATGATCATAAACGAGAGGATCAAAGAATACCTACCCTGGCAAATACCACAAGAACAAGCAGGCTTCATCAAAGGAAGAGGAACACGTAAACAAATACTTAATCTAAGGCAAATTATTGAAAAATCTCGTGAAATTAATAAACCAATCGTTGACTACCGCAAAGCATTTGACAGCCTAAAATGAAAATGGAATAAAATATGGAGCATAATGGCAGAAATGGGTGTTCCTAACCATCTCACATCCCTAATACCCAATTTATACGTAGATACAGAGTAATGCGGTAATACAAAGAACAAAGAGATAAAAAAATGTCAAAACTCCACAAGGTGCAGAAAGGTGCAAGACAAGGGTGCATGTTCACGCCGATATTTTTTAACATATACGGAGCATACATCATGAGAAGAACCCTTGAAAACTGGAACAATGGTGTATCTATAGGAGGTGTTATAACGTTATAAGGGTGATGTTATTAATATGGTGTTCCTACTCCCACTATTTTCCACAGTGCCGTAGCGAGAGTCATTGGCGCCCAGGGCAAGATTTCGATGGTGCGCCCTTAAAAATTTTCTACTGAATATATTCCAATAAAACAATAAAAATCATTAAATTTATTATGAAATAGGTTATTTTATAAACTATGTAAGTCCCTAAGCAAAAGCTTTAGGAAGAATAAAAAAATATATATTTCGACTCTAATAAGTACAAAAAAAAATTAATAAGGTAATTAATAAAATTACAATAAACAAAAAAAATAATTGCAGCATTAATTTTCTAGATTTTTCAGTAGCCATTTTATCTATTATTTGAATCAAAATTAATTTTGTCAACGATGTCGTATTCTATAGATAAATTCCTACGACAAGTTTTTAACCAATCACGATGCAAAACACTTGAAAATTCAACCAATGGGAACAGTATTATATTGATAAAATCCCGTTGCCCTGATAAAATCCCGTTGCCCCGATAAAACCCCGTTACCACGTAAATAAACAGTCGTTATTGTTTACTTATGCGTTGTCTTTGGAATTTATCTTGTCAAATACCACACGACCTCTCTGATTTTCTCAGATAAACTTTTGTTTTTAAGCACTCATTATTTTTGCTTTTAAGCAAAATCACTCAAGCAAACTGACATTAGGTAAAACCCCTCCTCCTTCGGAGTCGGGATTTACCATGCAGTTTGCTTTCGTGCTTGTTGCTAAGCAAAAACAATTTGTGCAAAATAAAAATTTATCGATAAAATCAGGAGGTCTTGTGAAATTACCCCCGATAATATGGCTAGATTAGTTAGACGCTCCTGGTCAATTTGTGAGCGCAAATAGTTCTGTACTAATTAATTTGCTAAATGATCGTTCACAACTTGCGGAAGTAATGGGCAACGTCAGCGCCAAACGGAAAGATATTCCTATATTTGGATAACTTGACGCCAACCCCCAACCCGTAATCTTCATAATAGTTGAGAAGGGTTAAAAATCTGAACTTTTTAAATCTGGCAGTAATGAGAGGAGAAATTTTAGGGGATTCCCCGCGTCGTCGATAGTTAAGGTTCAATTTTCTCACACAAGATAGAGCGAGCGGATCCGTGCGCTACTGTGGCGCTGCCCGCCGGTTGGCAACAGCGCCCAGTATTCTTTAATCAAGGCCAGCTAATTTAAATATTACACATTAAGCCCTTACCACTTTATTTAGCCAAGACGCAATTAGAAACAACGGTGGCGCCATTTGCGGTGAACTATACATTTTTTAAGGGAAAAATGTATAGTTCACCTCAAATGGTGCCACCGTTGTTTCTAATTGCGTCTTGGCTAAATAAAGTGGTAAGGCCTTAATATGTATCTAATATTTAATTTAGCTGGCCTTGCTTTAACATTCAGCGCGCTCTCGCTGCAAGCGGCAAATATAAACTAACGCTTTTAATTATTTAATAATAAAATTATTTATTCAATACTAATAACTGCTTCGCTGATTGCGCCCTCCGAGGCTTGCGCCCCTGGCGCGTGCCCCTGTTGCCAGGCCCTAGCTACGGCGCTGATTTTCCATATAAAACTTTTGTACTGCATCGTTTGACAGTATCGCGTACTAGTTTAGATATTTGCCGCTAGATGGCGGCATAAAATTTGATATTTTCATAATCATAACCCTTAGATCATATAATATTTATATTATATGATCTAAGTCATAACCTATTATAAATAATAAATAAACAATTTTGCCCTTTTTGCCGAAGATATTAAAAACACATAAATATAATGCTATAAACGTTGCAGCTTTAAGAACAAATCGATTTTTTTTTAAATTAAATATTTCTTCGCAAAAGGTTTGCTGCAATGCTGCACACATAAGCATTTTCATAAATTGTCCTCGCAAATGTTTTTTCGAGCATTTTCAAAAATCAGGTAAAAAAGCACGGGCGAAATATAAATACATTGTGTCGCCAAGAGTTGCGATAACATTGAAAATTAAATATTTTGACAGTTCTTGGTGTCAACATTCAACTGTGATTAGCGCCATCTTACAGCAACTGTTGGAACTAGTACGCGATCTTGTCAAAGTATACAGTTCACAAACAATTGAAGGAGTGGAGACACCATATCACCGTTATAAGTTATAATAAATAATCTGCGGTATGGTCCAATTTTCGAGCCAGGTAATGCACGTCATCAATAAATTTTATGACATCATAACTTGGTACGTATACATGAAGTTTCAAATGATTTCCAAATTTTATAACCTAAATTTTCTGTTGACATTTTCCTATTCTATCGCAATGACAATGACATACAACACGATCTGTCAAAAATTTGTAAGTGAAATAATATAAACATGCCAAAAATAATACTAACTTTACAAAAAATAAATATGAGCTAAATTAGAAAATAAAAATCCGATTTCTTTCATATTTTCAAAAATGTATAGACCTTGTGATTAAACACGGCTGCCCAATCTTAGAAAACTACAAAAATAATTTATATTTAGCAATTACATTTTGTATTTTTTTCTCGCGCATTATTGGTAACGCCGACCGTTGATCATGTGATTGATGACGCGCATTACCTGAATCGCCAATTCGACTATAGGCAGATGATACTGTCTTGTTGGCAAGTACACCCGCAGAATTGGAACAGTTAATAGCAAGATTAGAAGAAGAGAGTAGAATACATGGACTGAACATAAATTATGAAAAAACAAAAATCATGATAATAGACAATAGTAATTTGTATAACAAGTGTTGAAAGTACAGTTTTGCAGAACGAAAATGAAGGTTGCAGCCTGAGACGAAGTCGAAGGCTGCATTCATTTGAGTTTTGCAAAACACTTTCAACAAGTGTTATTACACACTATTTTTTCTACTCCTACAGAAGAAAGACATTTAATTCACTATTTAATATTTTAAAACAAATTTTATAATTTTTGTGGAATATTAAGTATGCTCATGAAAACTATGGTCACTATGGAAATAAGTCCGTTGCTATGAAAATAAACATATCACAAATATAAACAAACCATACAGTTAACCGGCGCCATTTTGAAAGTGTGTTGCAAAGTACTTTGCAACACACTTTTGGATTTTGTCGCACAGTTTCGACAAACAATTGCTTTCAGCATTAAAAATCATGTGGAAAGATCAACTTTCAATAGTAGGAGTAGAAAAAAAAAATAATAACAGATCTCTGACCATCACTCACATAGGACAATGCCAACTTGTTAGTAAATACACATTCTTGGGGGGCAATTATATCAAATGAAGGTGGAAGTTAGCTTGAAATAAGACTAAGATGTGAAATAGCCAAAAGAGCAACAAAAGATTTACATCGAACATGGACGGATAAAGGGATCACACTAAACACAAAAAAACAAATAATAAAAACCTCAGTATTTCCAATAGTACTTTATGGAGCGGAATCATGGACCATGAAGACAATGGATAGGAAGAAAGTCGATGTACTAGAAATGTGGTGCTGGAGAAAAATATTGCGTATCTCCTGGACGGCAAGAGAAACAAACGAATCGGTCCTAAGAGAGCCATAATAGCTTTCACATATTATCTACTCACGTATACTAAAATTCTTTGGGCATATTTCAAGAAAAGATGGTAACAACTTAGAAACACTCATAATACACGGAAAAATTGAAGGTGTAAGACTAAGAGGAAGATCGCTTACCAAATATTCAGTTCATCAAGATGCCCAACAGACTAGACACAGAGATAGATGGAGGAAGATAGTAAGACAAGCCATGAACACAGAAGAGTAACATACCATCACGACGAAAAAGAATTCTGATAGACGCCATTTTTATTTCTTGCTTTTGCCCGCTGCCTTCTTGCTGGTTTCTAGCTTTGTAACTCTATTTCAAATAGATCTGATAGATTCCTCTTGTTTATCAACTTTCATTAGAATTGTTTGCAACATTTTATTTATTAGAAATTTAAAAAATAATACAGAATTCATTCCTATTGTGTCATCGATTTTAATAGACCAGTAAATAAAACATTCAGATGAAGTAATTAAAAATACGTTACCGTCAATTGACCTTCTATTCAACAGAGCTTTTAATAATTAACCGCCTTTATAAAAGCTATTTTTGCATAATTATTAATATGGAGCGAAGGTTCTTTGGGTTAACAAATAAAAGACATACTCAGATATTAAAAAGTTTATAAGTACACACTCGAGACAATATAAAATAAAGCCGTTTACAATAACAAGTACATATAAACAGTTCAGCATTGTGGTAACCTTTTCATTCTAAATAAATTTAACACGTTTAAATTATGACTAGACAAATAAATTAAGAACATGAAGCAACTATAATACACTTAAGCATAAAATCCATTAAATTACTACTCTGCTATCAAAAATTAATACTTTCAATGTCTGTACAAACAAAAATCATTTTATAATACAAAGATATTCGTGGGTCTCTCAATAACTTAATAGCGCTCGATATATATTTTTTTAAAAGGAGGCAGAGACTCAGCAAAAATAGAATACTGGTTCGATCAACTGTACTCCATTTTCAAGTCCAAAAACCCCACCTTGGTGTTTCTGATCGGCAGGCCTATTTCTCAGAAAAAAGCCCGATCAAAACAAAATGTAATTCTCTGCATGTAAATATTGGCGCATCCAAGCACCAAAAATGTCCGGTGCAGAAATTGGTCGATCGTAAAATAATCAAGATTTAACGCTTACAGTTGGCAGTGAATTCGATAAACGGTCCTTACGTTCAAGGTTTTCGGACACCGTTGTTTTCTCAACCATCTGTAACAAAACATAATTTCTTTAGTTCAAGTCCTCACATTCAACAATTTTAAATCTCCGTCAAAATCGGAAGATATAAAAAAATACCTACCGTTATAAGTTGGTCAAGTCCAAACAAGAATCCTTCTTCATGGTTTCCTTGAGCCCATGGAGACCGATGATCAACAGTCATACCGTTAGGTAAACTATTAGTTTTAGCGAAATCAATTATCCAAGCCCCAACTTTAACGTCATCGTAAATAATAAATACGCTGCTGCCGATAACTTCGTGTGTTTTAAAATATTCAGACTGTTCAATTCTGCTTCTAATTTCGCACAATCTGCTTACTAATTTTTGTTTAACGTCCCGTCTGTTTCTGAGGAAAGCATTTAACGTGTGCATTACTTCATCCTTCGACTTCATCTTCTTTAAATCCGTTACAGGGGGAGAACCCCTGCGCTTCATCGCTTCAATTCTAAATCCGTAATTACAAGAAGATGATTGTAGTTCACGGAACTGCATGTAACGCAATTTCGTAACAGCTTTGGCTTCGTGTTCTTCTGCAGTCGGCGCACTAGGATCGATTGCTACCATTTTTTGATACAAATCATTTCGTGCTGCTGTTTTCTTTACTTCTGACTCTAGAAACGTACGAGTTCCCATTTTTATATCTATCACATGAGGATCCTGTAACAAACGAATTTAACATTAGGTTTAAACACAAAAGAATGCTGCATTACGTTTAAGACAACAAATTTATTACGATTCATTAGACTGATTACTGACCATTTAAAATAATGAGTGCAACGTGCTGTGCACATGCTTTACCGAATGACTAACGGGTGACAGTAATATTGCGTCAACACAGAAATTAATTTTAACACCAACCTGGAATCCGTGCAGAAGGTCTTGTAATTCGATGAACTTCTCCCCTTGATAATCGACTTGTCTATAATACTTAGGGATGATATCTCGAAGTAAAAGATCTTGAGAAAGTTGTTCGTAGACGGCTTTTTCTGTGTCGTCAGGGCAACCGGAACGTTTTTTCCATACGGTGCCTGGACCGGCCGGTGCTAGACTATCAGGATGGCCGCTTAATTGAAACCAACTACTACTTCTGCTTTTGAGGAGCACATCACTAGCCGGTGCACTTAAGTCTAAAGCATTCTGCAACAACGGAAAGGAATTTTAGTACGAAGTTACTTGAGCATCAATTCGGTCGATGAAAAATGTAACAGGAACAAATGCAGGAAGTGGTTAAATTTACCCAAGACTCAATATCTTTTGTAGCTGAATATAACTTGTTGTACGACTTAAGTATATTTGATTATTTACGTAATTGGTTGGTATTCTAAGTTCAGGGTTAATAATTGCCTAAAAAATTCTAATAACGGAATCATTAATTAAAGCGCGAGGGGAAATTAATGGGTTGGTGTGAGTTATCCACATTTAACATAAAAATTTTTGCGTATGTCTGTTTACCTTCGAGACAATTTATACTTGATAAACACCAATTTTAAATCACACGTACGAGGTTTGAGGTCACCAAACGACGTTACTAGGCATGGCTTGTACTTTTAAATTACTGTAAATTATTATTTTCGTATCGTACGCATATAGAACCGGAAAAAAAATTATAAACAAATCGGAATGTATGATTTTAAACCAAATCTAGCCCCCTGGTTTTATAAATGAATTTTTTACCTGGGCAAAATTGAAATGTTCTTCCTGAGACTATCATGTATTTTCAGGAGAGTTCTATAAAACAAAAAGGATTACTTTTGCATAAAACGTGAACTTACAGAAGGTTCCGACCTTTTAAGAAAAAAATGTACTTTCGTACCAGACAAAACGCAATTAATTAATTTATAATCAAAAATTCGTTATCTAACCCGTGCTCGTCATACGGTCGACTCGTGAATGACTTCACGATAAACCAGCACTCGTAAATGATTCACAATTACAGATTCTCAAAATATACAATTGTTTCTTATGGAAACGCGGCCTGACTCAGATTTAATTATTGCTTTTCATTTCATATTACAAACCAGGGATTTACGTAAAATGATTCAAAAATGTGTAAAAATTGCGAGAGCATGGCCGGCAACATGGAGGGTTAAGGTCTCCTATAGGAATTGCGAGTACCGTAACTAAATAGTTTCCTTTAATATCCATAATACTTAGGAAAAAATCACCGAAATTGCACTGAACTGCATGAACTTAGGAATATCTCGTACTGAAGGGCAGATAAATTTTTGACTTAATCTTATCGTAAAGTACGGATTTGTAATCTTATCGATTCATGATACAAATTATCATCTTAGATTTCCATGATTAACCAATCGTAATTGCTATTTTTAGTGCTACTGAAATGAAAGCTACAGTTGATACCTGATACGTCAAAAGAGTTTTAAAGAATAAGGTGATTTCCCATATAATACGTTCAACCAACACGTAAATCCACTCTGTATTTATTTCAAATTAAATTTAAAAAAAAAACTTGAACAATTTGCATACGATTAAAACTAGGTAAAAAAATTACTCACGATTGCTAAAAATTTGAGTAGCGACATATCATCATCTTTGCATTTTTCTGGTAGCTGTGTTTTTGTACCATTTACAGCAACCTTAGGTGTTTTAAGGCCGTTACTTTTTCTCCATCTTTTGAACCCAGTATGGGGTGCTTCGGAACGTACAGGAGACCCGGAGGACCTCGATTTCCAAATTCTGGACACTTCGATGTCCTTGTCATTAGTCTGTAAAAAAAAAGAACCGGTAATCAATGATTTTTAACTTCAAACAGGTTATAAAGATGCGAGTGCACGTGTTTCTTTACGAAAATTAATATATTGGATTTGTCAAATATGACTGAGTGGCAACTCCCCTTTTACGTGTGACATTTTAAAATAGAAAATTCAAGGTTCAATAGAACCATTATTTACTTTAATTAATGGTTCTAATTTTAAGTAAGATCGTTAATGGATTTTTGTGTGAAATTAATTCACCTTTTTTGCTCAAGAATTTTACGTAAATCTGATATAAATTGTTTGGCAAATTTCCTGCAATTAAGTAATTTTCAATTACATAAGACGAAAATTATCTGGCAAAACAAACAGATCTAAAAAACGTTTTAACTCCACTTAAAATCAAAAATTCCGCAATACTACATACCCGATGAAATTAGGATTTCACGCCAATTCAAGCGAACAATTCATTGATAGAACGTAGTAGTAAGGGTTTTCCCAAGCCATATAGGCACGTTTGTTTATATTGTAAATAACGGTAAACGTTTTTGAAAATCTCAATAACGATCGAACTTACGTAAAGACCTTCTAAATGCGAAAATGTTAGACTGAAAAGGGGACTATAATTCATTTTTGAGGACAGTTTTTAACATATGTAATCGTTACATCGAGGTTAATTGGTTGGTAGTTCCGCTAATAAAAGCGTTAACTTATCCGGAAGGTTTAAAAAATTAATCTAGTTTCCTAATTAGATGCGCAAATTTCAAGTTAACAACGATCCATATCCGCGGAAAAATTTATTAAGAACATTGCGTGCGTCATTGCGGATCCAAATAATAAAAAAAGGGCATAATATCTTAACTAGTAATAATCTTATTCAATTTATAACATAAACAGTCTGGCATGGTAAATTTCGAAAGTACAAAGATCTTGGTGAAATTGATAACAGTTGTTAAACAACTCTTGGCCTGTTCTTGAAGACCTAAATGAACTTTTAACGACCACCAGTATAATTCCATCTAGACTTTTTCAAAATAGTTTGCTAATTACACTAATGTTTTAGAATAATAAGGACAAACCGAAAACTTCCATACTGTACAAATATTCGTTTTGCGTTTGTAATGACGCTTATAAAACACCGCTAATGAAATTGCAAACAACACAAGAGATGTTGACGCAAAGAATCCAAAAAAGTCACCTCGAGGGTGTTGTTTATTATCCGAGAATACAGACGCGTTTAAACTAAATAAAATTAAAACCTACCGAAAAGGCCTTACACTTCACACATGTAAGTTCAGAAATAATTCCAGCGTAAGTGTCTTTTCCTTTGGATGCCACTACGTTTAAATACATCGGGATCATAGTTAAATGATTCACACACATTTTAAATTGTTTTTATAATTATTTAAGAAAAAACTGACCGATTTGTCACTTATCAACGAAACAAGAACACAACTTTTAACAACTATTAGGTATGAAGATCAACTAAACACCATAGCTAAACTTGAACTGTGTTATCCTGGCGCGAGTCGTTTTAGATATTCGAGCGTGCTAGTACGTCAGCTTTTCCCTACCACCATTCAACACTGCATATTGCAATACAAAACGCAAAACTCCAAATGATAACAGAACTGATGATATTGTTACGACTATCTTGCGAAAAGGAAACAATTATTATTTATGACGATATTTTTTTTATATTTCCAAACAATGAAACTTCGCCTTTAAAATCCAATACACGTTTGGGAATGTTTCGACAGATTTATTTTAAAATGCCATTCGAGTATGACCAGGTAAATAACATCTTTAAATTTACAGTCCTTACACAAACATCCTCTAAGAATATATTTGATTTAAGCTTTGCTTTTCCGTTTTGTTCCTCATGCTTTTCTAAAACTAAATAAATATTTTAATATCTCACACACAATAAAATATTCAAAAATTTCATGAGGTGCAATGTGCCACCCTGGTAGCAGCAATTTCTAAGCGTTATTCGATCCGGTGGTTTGATTGAAGTTAGAGTACTTCATACAGCTTGGCAACAAATTGGGGATAATACCCTGTAGAAAATGCCAAGCTGATAATTTGACTAATTCACCAACGTTTGCAAAACTGTTTTGGCCCTACACTTATATGATCCACAATAATAATTTTCTAACTCATCAAATATTTGAAGCTATTTTATTGTTGCACGCATTGTTAATTTAAATAATAACTGTGGGCTATTTTTTACTAACAATACGTAAGGTGTTTCCAAAACCTAAATAAATTAGGAAAATCACAAGTTTGAATATTTTTTCCTTTTGCATCATACGGAAAATCAGTATGGTTATGAGATGCTCTAATCAGTTTGTGGGAATTTCTGTCCTGAAACTCTGTGACAATCCTGTAATTTCGTTACAATTTAATACTAACAAATATACGAAGAGAACTTCCAATTTCATCATTACTGAAATTAACCCCCATAAATTAAAACCTATTATATAATAAAGCACGCAAAATACATAACGGCACTAAATAAATTGATGATGATTTTCTAAGACTGTAAGTTATGGTGGGGTAACTGACCTCGAATAACTTTAATAGTCGAATTTTTATTCAACATTCACCAAGAATTCGAGCAAAATAATCAATATTTAAATTTTCCATTAATTAAGTAATTTTCCTAGACGTTATTTGTTCTTATTTGTATGCCCGAAAAACACTTATATAATGTTAAATTAATTATGCTCTATGACGCCCATACTTTTTAAATTCCTGATCAAGATCCACACAAGCAAACAGAAACAATCACGCCAACGTTTAGACATTCATCCTCGAATTAGACAAAAAAAAATAACGGGAAATAATGGGCGTGCATATTAAATGAATTACATACAATTTTCTTTAGCTAAAGTTTACAGCAACGCTCTACAATAACAAGGAACATATGTTACTGTTATTAACAATCAAGTCTACGTAAATGCAATTCCAAATAATAACCATAAAGGGCTTACCTCTTACGTAGAGGAATATCTAACCGTAATTGTATAATCACCAGCTAATAACGAACGGGTAAATATAGACTGATGATAAACGTTATATGCAATAACAGGATGCAATTCTTTTGCGTTAACCTTATAAGGAAGCTTCTTTCTTTGGAAATTGAGCACCACTGACATTAAATCTGTTTTTTGCGCATTTATGGTGTTCGTATTAAATTTACGACGATACCGCCGGAGGATTCGGTGAAGAAATAGTAAATGACAATGGAGAGAGAATAATAACGAACATCGAAACATACACAAGTTCACTTGGCCACAAGAAACAAGAAATCTAAAATCTATAATAGGTCACATAATAATGAAAAACAGTAGTACAATTGTAGTAAAAGACGTGAGAGTGAAAAGAGGCGCAGAGTATGGTAGTGGCCCCGATGAGGTTCCCATTGAATAGCAAGAGTGAGATCCAAAAGGAGAAAGTAACAGGAAGAAAGAGAACTATATCTATTACAAGATGAAACAATTAGAAGTTTGTACCAATGGAGATTAGACCAGAAACTAACAGAATTTAGATATGACGACAAGGTGTATAGCGCATCCGAACATATTAAAGACTGCTTAAAGCAAGCTGGACTGGCAACGTTGGGAGAAGTAGAAGGAAAAGTACCAAAAATGAAGAAGACTACAAAAAGTAAAAACAGAAGAACAAATAAGTGAGAAAGGGGGCGAACAAAGAGAAAAACGAAATATTAACCAACATTTAGGAGGAACAAGGAATTCTGAAGCATGAAAGATAAAGAAAGGAAAGAAAAATTAATTTAACTTTGCATAAAAGAACAGGAATGGAAAAATAAGTACAAAACCTTGCGCACAGAAAAAATGAAAGAATTTACTACACAGAAGAAATACCAGGAATCACAGACGAGCTTGAACAAATTAGTATATCATTAAAATAAGTTAGAAAAGCAGCAAAGTCAATGAAAAATTATAAATCTGGAGCACCAGGCGACATTGTACAAGAACTTATTAAATATGGTACAGAGAAGTTAGTTAGAATTCGGAAAAGTAATAAATGGAGACGACATGCCTAACAAATGGAAAGAAGCGAACCTAACATCCATCTTTAAAAAAGGAGAAAGAAGTAGATGTGAGATATACCGAGGTATCTCCGTTATAGCAACTCTGAGAAGAGTAATATACCAAAATTGTATGAAATAAACTGGAGGAAAATATAAAAGGAAAAACAGGTATTGATCATATTTACACTGTTCAGCAACTTTTACAGAAGAAAAAAGCAAAGAATAGAGCAATGCTTTTATCAATTTAAAACAAGCTTACCAAGTGCCAAGCGACCTGTGGAAAACAATGGAACAGTTGAGCTTACCATCTAAACCTAAAGTAAGAATAAAAGCAGTTTAGAATATTATACAAAGGTTAACGCAGTTCAGGAAACAAAATAGTAACAAGGTTTGAAACCCCGAAAGGCCTACTACAAGGGTGTCCCATTTCTCCAGCGTTGTTTAAAATTTTCCTGGAAAACACATTAAAAAATTGGAAACAAAAATGTCAAGGAATGGGGGTGCCGATTAAGAACGAACGCCTTTATACCTTATGCTTTGTGGACGATCAAATCGTCATAGCTCAAGACGAAGAGGATCTGGGCTACATGATCAGAAAGTTAACAAACGAATACAGTAAAAAAACTTTAAAAGGACGGAGAAACCTAGAGATCGAAGACAACTTAGAGATCAGCGGAACAGACAAATATAAATACTAGTCCATAATAGTGAAAAATACAACAACAGACAGAGAAATCCAGAATAGACTATAAGACAATTACATCCGATACTATGGAACAGAAACATCAGAAAAAAAAGGCCAAAAAGATGATTCATGCAAGCATAATTCAAAGTATTTGGCAGAACTGAGGATAATAAATAAAAAACATCAAGGAAAAATGTTAGCAACAGAAATGGAATTCTGGTGGAGAAGTTGCGGACTGACTAGGATGGATAGGATACCAAACGAAGAAATTAGGCGTAGAATGGACGTGGACTCGGACGTGATGAAATACATCGAAACGAAAAGACTGGCACGTCAGAAGAGCAGAAAATAGATCGATCAATAAGTTACAGATTGGAGTCCGGTAGGCAGAAGAAAGAAAGGATGACCGAAAAGATCGCGGATGAATGAAGTCGATGATACAGTGCGAAGAAGAGAACTAGAGGGAAAAAATTGGAAACAACGAGATCAATTTATTTCGAAATTGAGTGGCCTATTCTGTTGTCAGATATTAATTGTTAGGTTATGAGGAGGATACGCTGTTGCCAAATACGACATATATTATTAGACCTGCTCTAAATTAATCGACAGAATGAAGTATCCCACTGCCAACATATGTGCCACAAAGAAACAAAAAACATAAAGCAAAACAAATAATCAAATATTTAGTTAATCATAAAACATTTGCAAACTTTTAGATCATAGCAGGCCATGATTTTAATTTACTGTGTTCGTATTACATTTACTTCGAAATTGGACAGCCTGTTTTGTTATTAACTGGTAAGTCATGCAGAGAAAACGGATTTGGTAAATATGGCTTGTTAGAAACACTCTAATTAACAGAATGAAGTATACCAATTAAAAAGTATTGTCATTAATTTTAAGGGTAGGTAGAGCATATCAAATAGAACAACTTTTCTCAATAAACCATGTGTCGCAAGTAAACGGTAACTTCAGAAAAAAAAATTAAAAGCATCAATACAAAAATTGGTTTGGGGTCACTGGTCAATTTATCAAACACCTTACTGATAAGAGTCCACGTATACTATATAGGTCAGTCACTCTTCGAACGTTTTAGTAGAGGATCATCCGAATTTGACGTTATTTTAATTTCATAAAGAAAGACGATTTCTGTTTGTGTTTGTATTGTGTTTGTGTTCCTGTTGTGTTTGTGTTCCTGTTGTGTTTGTGTAGAAGTTAATGGAGAAACATTTGAACATGGTACGTAAGTTTTGTTCTTCTTTATTTTATTAACAACGTTTTTTTCTAATATCACTTTTTAAACATGCCAGCAATTATTTACTGCCAGTCTCAAGCCTGATAAAATATGAAAGGAGAGTGAAACCTGTAAATTGCATAATTGTGTAATGTTTCATTTATTTTTCCAGGGTCAGATTTCTGTCGCAGGCTTTTTAAACGCATATTAGCCTGCGGTTCTCAAAAGTTACTAACAAAATTTAAAATAAAAAAATCGCGATAAGCTTTAAATTTTTGCTGTAATGTACTTCTATTAAGGTCAGAATATACCCATTTAATTTAATGACAATACGTTTGAATCACCCTGCATGTGCGACAAAGAAACAAAAAATATGATATTCAGTTAATCATTATTGTGGGCCATAACGTTAATGTATTGTGTTGGTATTAAATTTATTTCGAAATTCGACAGCTTATTTTGTTATCAATTTGTAAGTTATGCAGATGATACGTTGTTGCCAAATATGGCTTGTTAGAATTACTCTAAACTGATTAAAGAAGTACCGATAACATATCTGCTAAAACGACTAAACACAAAAAAACAAATATTCAGTTTAGTCAAATAACATTCACAACTTCTGCAGAGCATAGGCCGGTAACATTGAGGGTTAAGGCCTTCTAAGTCACTTTCATACGCGTTATTGTGCTGGTATTAAATTTGTTTCGAAATCTGACAGCTTATCATGGTTTTCTGATATAACGGTTATTCGCCATGTAGTTCTAATCTAATATTCCCAGAGAGTTTGCACTGCTGCCATGCTTCAATCCTTTTCAGTCTACTGTATTTCTATTATTTGTTTGTTTAAGTTCAAAAAGCGATCAAACTCGCAGAATAAGAAAATTTTACAAATTAAGACGGGCTTAAAGCTAAATTCGAAGACTTCCACAGTCAGTGTCAGTGCTAAAAGGGCGTCTTCCGGGTTGGGACCGTGTCAGAAGGGTTTCGCCTCTGGCGTGCTGGACAAGTTGAGTTTATCGTGTTCTTTTAGTGCCCTTTTCCTCCTGAAAAAAAACCCTTAAAAAAACAGACGAAAAGTTGAGTTCTTCTGTCTCAACAATGACACGATCCCAACCCGGAAGACGTCCTTTTAACATGGACTTAGCTTGCCATAAACTCCAGGCTTTTAAAGCCTAAGATAATCAATGTATTTTAATATTTTACAGAATGTCTTAAACATCCTCTTGGATTTCGTGGGAAAAATGTAATACAAGGTGCAGTTTTTGTTTTTAAAATTGTATGAAGGTTACAAAATCGCAAGTTTAATCCAGGATACAAAGAATTAACAAATAAAAATCGAGCATAAAATTAAAGGATACACATTTTCAACATTTCAACAATTTCAGTGAATCACAAAACTTAGAATTTATAGTAGAATTCGAAGAATTACACTACAAGGACAATACAGTTACAGACTGCAGACATGCAGAGTTGAACTTTATCGGAATTCGTGAGAACCCAAATACAATTCAATTTGCAACTAAATCGACTTAGGTACGTGTGTTAACCTTGAATAAAGCTACTTTTTACTTTTGATGACAGGAACAACTATTTGGTTAACCTTGTACAGATATCTCCGATTTTCTTTTCAAAGTTTCTCTTAGTTCATCCAGCTTTTTTTGCGAGTTTCCAGATAAAACATACTAGATTCGACTGGAGCATTAACAAAAGACGTTAAACATCAGAAGTTCGTTGGCTCTTTTATTATTGTTTGCTACTATGTAATTGGAAAATCACACATTTTTGTATTGATATAAAAATCGTGACGAGGAAGTATCAAAATCATTTCCAATATGAAATAATGCAACAAGTCGATCGTTTAACATTCTATAAACGGTGATGAATACCTGCGTCAATTTCTACCAAGTTTTTTATTGTAATGCAAGACTGCCCGCGAGTCAAGTTTATCAGTTTGATTTATAGTTAGCGAAACCTCTGATTGAATTCTATTGACTGACGTTAGTAACGCAATTATTATTTCACACAAACGGTTTACCTTTAGGTTTATAACGCAGCATTGACGAACTGTAATATGTTTTTATGCCACCACGAAAACAAAGGAATATAAATAATAAACGGTAAACATTAAGTTCGGGCGTTTTCGGTTACGTACAGTAGGTACAACATCAAGGTTGCGTAAACTTAGAAATTTTAGGTCCTTGGCCTAAAACTATTTGCGAAAATTGTCAAAGAAAGTGCGAGTGCACTCGTAGCTTATTCGAATATATCTACATTTTCCAAACCAGACAATATGGCAACATAATAGACTGACGCAATACGCACAAGGATGCAACGGTGATTCACGAGTTCCAAATACGAAATCTGTGTCAAAATATTTTCTTTACTCTTCATTAACCGGTACTAATACTACGCACAGTTTCACGAAATCATAATTTACGAACGAAATGTTTATTCATAATAAGTTTTTCCAATGCGCAAGCAAATCACTTACCCGTGTTTAGTGTGTAATGAAAAATACCTACAGACAAACAATACAGTGAAGTGAATCATCCCATTTACGTTACGGAAATACGTAACCATTCCACTTTCTTTTGGGCCAAGATTCAAGTGTTAATTCATGATAACCTGATAACCAATTAGTTATTTAGAAATAAGCTTAGAGAATATGTTTTTCGCAAAAATAAATGTAGAATACTTTTGGCAAATCCTCGAGAAAGTTAAAACGTCAGTAATAATATCTTCCAAATTATCCAAAGAGAAACAGAATGTTAACCGAGATTTGCTTGGGAAAATAGATGAGTTCTAATTAATATTCATACTGAACGCTTTCGTTAATCAAAAACCATTCTCCAAATTTCTCTAAGAAAATACATATCTTTTGCATGCTCATTTAAAAATGTAATTAAAGTAGAAACGTCCTTATTCCTTCAGCTTTTCCCTTTAGTTATGGTCAATTATGCAAATTCAAATTTCACTCTTGACGTACTTTATTAAAAATAAACACGCCAATTTTATTATTTTCCTGTATCTGGCATACGATCACTTTCGAAAAACATTATATTTCAATACGTAAGTCAAAACATAATTAACCTTGGTTCAGCCATAAGTGCAAAATATTAGCGCTTTGAATAAATAAATTAGTATAATATAAGCGATAAATTTAAATTTCGGCCAAAGTGGAAATGTAAAATATAAAATGAAATACAATGCAGAAATAGTTAAATTAACCATGGGCTATTATCGATTTGTTAAGTTCGACGGCGAATATATAAATAAATATCTTAATCGGAAGGTGAGGGACGACAACACACACACAGAAAGAGGAAAAATTGTTAAGTTTGACGTCAAACACGATATTTTCTAGCACGTATGTGAAATTTTTTTAGTTTCCCGGTTGATCCACACCAAAAATCAGGTTAATACGACCTCTTTGTCTGTTCGTGCCATCGAAGATGAACACGAAGAATTCAGCAAAGTAGGATCTTAACGGAGCGTTTCCGCGTCCGGTTCTACTTTACACACAGACAAGGTCGCTAAATCTGGCACAACGCCTCCGAGACAATTTCGTAACAATAATTTATCGTGTTATTAAACTGACACGCTGTAAATTGGATTATCATAACTTTTCTAATGTTAAATAAGGAACTAACGAGATTATTAAAGAATCATAACGAAGAAATACGCGAAATTACAAGCAAATAATAATAATTAAATTTGCCCGGAAAATACAAAGACAAAGCTTTTTTGTGATTAATATAGAAATTTATTACATAAAAAATGCGAAAGAGTATCTGGCGGAAAAGTGTACAAAGATAGAAGATCTAGAAAGGAAAGCTGCTACAGATTAAGGAAAAGAAAAATCATAGGAAATATAACCAACGAAAATGGCAGGACAATCTCTGATATAAAAGACAGAATACAAATATGGAAGAAATATATAAAGAATCTATTTCAAAATGAAGACAAAGAAGAAGTAAGACAGACAGAAGGCACAGAATTACTAAAGAAGAATTGACGAAAGCAATACAACAAATAAAAAGCGGGGAAGCATTAGGCCCCGATAAAATCGCAGGAGAACTACTCAAATTGATATCAAACAAACATATAGGAATAATAAATGTATTTAATACAATATGTGATACCAGAACAATTCCAGAGGATTGGTTATTATCTACATTTATACCGCTTCCAGAAAAGAACAATTCGAGGAAATGGCTGAGTAGAGGCATTGACGGAGGACACGACCTCTCAAGGAGGATATGTTCAAAATCGTGGAATGGGAATCGAAAGGTATAAATCACACCTACGTTTTGCTGACGATATCGTGCTATTATCAAACACACAGGAAGAACTAACTGTATAACATGATAATAAAACTCCAAATCAACACCGAAGGGGTAGACCTGTCAACTTAAATAACAAAGTCATAGTGGACAACTATCTACCTATACCTGAGACAAAACATAATGTTGAAAGAAGACACCCAATCAATCAAGATAAATAGAAGAATAAGAATGGTCTGGCACCATACTGAAGACTGAAGAAAGATGTTTGTTTAACACAACTTACCCACAGTACTTGTCACTGTGAGAAACTAACAACTCTCAGGCAGAAACACTTCAGGAAAGAAGAGATGCTTAAAAATATTAATACAGACAATATCTTGGAATTCTTTGAAGAAACAAGAGTGCCACTTTAAGGCCATAAAGCCTCGTTGGGGCCTAAGGGGTTCAACCAATGTGTTGGTCGGCTATGACTCTATGACTAAAGGCTGATTTATAGTTCCGTAAACATACAACACTGAACATAACATAAACATATAAACATAACGTAGAATTTAAACTTACCATTTCATAGATCAAAATTACCAAGATGTCAGAGAAGCTAATAGCGCTAAGGAAAAAGTTCATAAGCGAAAGAAAAGTGAATTTAAAACAAGATTTATAAATCGATTTAGAAAATCAACTGGTTTTTATTGTTCCACTTTCATACATTGAAACAGAATTCTGGTTAATTGATCTGTATAATTTCATATGTTTATGTTAAAAATTAAAATTGAACCAATTTATATGTAAATGATTATGTATAATGAATGGTAATACTGCAGTACTACATTTGAATTTGTTATATCATATGGATATGTTTATGGAACTATAAATCAACCTTTATGCCTCTAAAACATGACGCCTAAATGAAACTGATATAGAGAACCTACGAGGAGTCCAAAGAAATTTGCTCAGGTTAATACCCAACGAAACGATAAGAAAAAGGACAAAGGTTGAAGATGCCGCCTAACGCATTGCAATTTTAAAATGGCGGCAATGCAGGACATGTTATGAGGAGAGACGCAAACAGATGGGACAGAAGAACAATCATATCGTAACCAAAAGTAGTGGAGACAGATACAGAACAAGATGGCAACGAGAAGATCATACGAACCCAGGGGCGCATCATGTTTTTTCTGCCGAGCCATATACTCAGCAAAACAATTTAAAAAATCAATAACGAGATAATAGGGAATCATTCACAAAACAATAAAACTTGTGGACATAGAATATACGCCCGACACCTGCCTAGGTCGCACAAAAGATGATAAGGAAAAATTAAAAACAAAGCAGCAAAAAGTAAGATTCAAATAAGAAGAAGAAAGGCAATGAAAACTATTCTTAAACCAATAAAAAGCAAAACGAGTTGGGGAATTCTGTTACGTGGATCATCAAACATAAAGCGTTATGGAACAAAAAAAAAAAACTGGTAAAAAAAATAGAAGTTTCATGATGAAAAAATGTTTCTGGAAGTTTTCTGGCCAAATACTATATCAAAAAACCACTAATGAGAGAATCAATAAATAGGTAAATAAAGAGAAGAAGTTGGAGAGAATGGACTCTAACTGACAAGGGCAAAAACAGTAAACAGAATGAAACAGAAAATTGACAAAGCAAAATAAATAAATATCAATCTAAAGTGCCCGAATCGATTAAGAAACAAAAACAAAATACAAAAGGAATATGAAAAACACCTCTTTAATAAGAACAAAGTTAAATCCTTGAAGGGCAGCCTAAAAATCTCACGTTATGTTTGAGGAAACTCCTGAAATTTTTCAAAATTTCCTTAAACTTGGTTTTTAAAATAAAATACTAATAATTTGTCTTAAACAAGCCTCATTTTTTTAGGTAATCTCGAAACATTCGGGCTGAAAAACCCAAGGTAATCGATTGACTCCTAATCACCTGAAAGTTCCTAGTTTTTCAAATTATTGTTAAGGAAACCTTTCAAGAGTTTAAAATTTCATCATTGAAACTCGTTTTTAATAAACGCTATATGCTATAAAATATTTAACTAATAATATAAAATAAATAACTAATAATTAATAAATTATCAGTAATTTCTATAAAAAGTTATTGATTGAATTTACAGACAAAACAGATTTTTTGAAGGAACTCTCGAAGAGCTTTGAAATTTTCTAAAATAGTTTAAACTGTATTGTAGTATTGCTAGTAAATATTTCGATAATTTCATTTAGCTAGGGGGTTCATGGTTACATCTGAAAGCATTCGCCTGAATTTTTATATTTTTCAGGTAATATTTTGGCCTGAATACAATTTGCCTATTTAAATTAGTTATTTTTTACCAATCTAAAGGTATGTAACCTGAAAATACGGAATTTTAGTTAAACTTCCTGAAAAATTCCGAAATTAACTCACTTTTAGATTGATAAATCGATAAATGAAAGGAAATCTTTGAAAAGGGTTATTTTCCTTCCTAAGAACTTTTTCAGATTTTTAGTTAGTTTAGTTTTTTTATGATGATTTGAAAACTACAGCTCCTGTCAATCCTAAAAATTAGTAAATACAACAAAAGATCCTGGAAGAAAAGCAAAAGTTTCTTTCCTGAAAATTCCACCTGAACAATTTTTTAGTTTTTCTTCTGAGAAATTTCAGCTGAAAGCAACGAGTAATCTTTCAGTTAAACAACCTGCATATTTTAGAAGGTTGATATTATTTAATTTGTGATTTTTAGATAGCTAGGTATATGTTCGATAGAGAATATCGTGAAACTACACGAAAACTGAAGCCTTAAAGTTTACTGCCTTCCTTTCTTCTTACTAACTTGCTGAAAGCTTTTAAAATCCCATCATTTAAATACAAAATTGCCTTCAAAACGAAAAGTAAAACACATTCTATTGGTATACTAACTAACCACGCACAATTTCACAGTCTATGATAGCAAAAATCATGAGGGCTGCTACTGATGTGTTTGGTATGAAGGGATAGCTAAGCAGGTCCAAGTGAAACAAGCGACTTATTCTGTACTCCGATAACTGCGGTGGGCAAAACAGGAACAGAGTTTGTTTTAGATGTTTTCCTTTCCCCATTGATGGAGCTACAGATTACGCATCGCTTCCTCGAAAAGGGACACACAAATCAAAGGAGATGCCACAACTTCACTTAAATTAACTAAAATTCAAATGTTTAATAAATCTGACGATTTATCTTTTTTATTTTATTGCAAAAACATTTTTATTACCCTCCAAACTTTACTTAAATAAACTAAACAAATTTACAGATAAAATCCTAGTCAAGTGAAGATAACGAAAGTGAATCAGATACTAAAAGTTTAATAAAAACTTAAAAGTATTCGAACGAAAATTAACGTAGAAAGTAACTAACATAGCAACAAAATCTTAAAAATGCAGGACATCCAAAGAAATTGAAAAAATCAACGATATGACACAGCTTATCACTCGTTAAGTTTGAATTTCCTGCAACATTTCGAAATACTAACGTCATCGTAAATGAACATAAAACAATGGAATAAAACAAGAGAAGCTTTATCAAGACAGCTTTAATCAAGCAATTAAAACAACAACCCTAATCAATCTAACTAAAAATAACATCGCAAATTCTTGCGCACAAGATTTTGTAGGGGCCATGATGCCTTTAAAAAATAGGTGTTAAAAAAACAGCAGACGAAACTTGCCAAAAAGATGAAATACGGGCTCGCAACAAGAAAGGATCGAAAACAAACATTTATAATAAAATTAGAAAGGACAAAAAACTGAACGCTATTAATAAAATATGTTAACAAAAAACGTACACAAACAAACAAGAATTATGTAGAGAAGAATTATTAATATTGAAGAAATGACATAAACAATTGGCATAAACATACATCAATGGTTAAATAATGGCTCATTAGATCAAAAATTTGCATAATCAATGATATAAGTAAGTCCATAAATAATAGACGCCATCAAACTAACGAATATAACAACAAAAAACAGCTGAGAAGTTTCAAATAAGTTAAACACACAAATGTTAAAGACTATACGGTGGACGCCTTAACTCTATGAACCCACAGTCATTGATTATCTTTGACTTTGACTATGACACTGCGATGTTCCACCTTAATTTCACTCATTTTATCAAGAAGTAAACCTTCCAAAATCTCTATAAACCGCACAAATTAAACACAATTTAGCACAGCTATTTTTTAATAATTGGTTTGACATCGTCGCTTTTTTGTTTTATGGCTAGGTAGATAACGCCCTCGTAATTAGGATAAAACAAATTATAAACGAATTTAAACACGTTTAAACAAATACAATTCTTAAACCACAACGGTATAAATAACCAACGCAAATAACGTGCATTTAATGCAAATCATACAATTATAATAACAAAGCTTAATACACAACAAAAAAATGTATAGGCGTAAATTGAAGTTTCCAGTGATAAAAGTAATGGTCACAGGTTTTTCGTGATTCTGTAGCATTCGAATGAATTAATTATTTTTTCATTCACATAATAGCTTGCAAAAAAAATCATTCCACAAATCGTTACAAAATAAATTTAAAAACATCTCAAAATAAAAACATGAAAAATCAATTAAGCCGGCGGTTTTAAAAAAATTCTCGTCAAATAAAAATTTTAAATATGCAAAATACGCAAACAGATTGCGTAAATGCGTTGTTTAAATTTACCCGTATGTTTTTTAACAGAGTGAAAGGAAAATTACAAACTACCTAGATTTCTCACAGCATTTAACATGCAACAATTATAAATATTATTTGATTTCCCTTTTAAATTTTCCATCTGCTGTTTTTTCTATTACGTCAAATTTTTAATTTAATGAGTTCACTGGGACGTTTCTCTTAAGCATTTTAAAACATAATAAATAAATCGGCAAATGCTGCTTCTTCCACAAAGCTAAACAATTTTCTAAACTCTGAAAAGGTGTCCTTCCCTTCATCTTTTTTACTTTTTTATACTTTACTCTCCCTTTGATTTTGCGTTGAACACATTGTATACGACATTTTCAAATTCTTGAATTTTATAATTGGCATACAAGTTCTTATCAGCTACACGTGTGCTTAATAAAGAATTATTCAAAGGCACCTGGTACAAAAAACATTAAAGAACTCGATTAGAACTGCATAGTGTAATTATTTTTTTTTACGTAAAATGCATGTTTAACATCGTTTTGCATAACGTTTTCGTAAACATTTACATACGCATACAATCCAATTATTATACACGCGATTTCATGCCTGAATTTTATTTTACAAAATTGATGACAGTTTCTTCTTCTTCTTCTTCTTCCTCATCCCCGATCCTTATGCCCTTTTGGAGCGTCGGATTTCTTATCCCTGTATCCACTTCTTCTACTCGTTTCGATCTCTGACTAGTGTTCTCATTTGTTCAATTGTTTTTCCTCTCTTCTTTCCAATTTCTGTCGTCAGATCTATCAGTCTCTTCTTCTTTTCTTAACCCTTCCAGTCTCCGTCTCAGTCTCTTGACCAATTGGCCCTGGTTCATTCTCCTGATATGCCCCAGTCATTTCAATTGATCTTTTTCTATTATATCGATAATCAGTTCTTGTTCTATCATTCTCCTGGTGTTTTCGTTGCTAAAAAGGTTCCATTTCGCATTTCCTGCCATTTTTCTTAAATATTGCATTTACTTTCTAGATTCCTCGTCAATGCCCAAGATTCATTGTGTCTATTTCTCTTTTCCCTAGCACCGTACTGCATTACGCATAATAAATTTTCCTCGCCTTTTTGCTCTGTTTGTAATTTCACTATCAAATTTTCCATCATTTTTTTATTACACTTTCTAGATACTCGTACTCTGCCACTATTTCCTTCCTCCTTGTTTTACTCCCCTTCTCATTAGGAACTCCTCCAACCCCTTTCAGTTTAGTTGCACTTTACCTATTACCGTCTTCTAAATATTTCCTACAACTTTTATTAGTTTCTCTGGTGTTTTTAGTATTGTCAAACTTTCCCAAATAATTTCTCTTTCTACTGTATCGCCTTCATAGATTAGAAAAAGACATTTGACAGAGTACAACATACAGAACTCCTTAACATCATACAAAATAAAGGCCTAGACAGAAATGACGTCGAATTAATTAATAACTTCTATTGGCAACAATCAGTTAGTGTAAGAATAAACGATGAAATAACTAAACAAGTGTCAATAGAAAGAGGTGTGCAGCAAGGATGCGTGTTGTCTCCCTTGCTATTTAACTTATATTCAGAACATATTTTCGATGAAGCATTGTGTAACACAGATGGGGGAATCAAAATCTATGGAAAAGTGATCAGTAATCTTCGTTATGCAGATGATAAGTACAGTTATAATAGTTGATAAACCGGAGGCATTAGAAATGTTACTGGATAAACAGACATCTCCAGGTGGCCAAATGGGTTTAAAAATAAATATAGACAAAACCAAAATAATTATTAGTAGAAGAACTAATTTACAGCCAATAATAAATGTGTACGGAACATCTATTGAAGTAGTTAAAAAATTCAATCGGATTACCTCCGACCTTGATCCTAGCGTTGAAATCAGAAATCGAATTGAATAAACGAGATCAATATTCAATAAAATGCGATCTCTACCGTGCAACACATCCCTTAACCTAGATCTGAGATATTGCTTTGTACAATGTTACGTGCATTCTGTATTATTATACGGATGTAAATCATGGACTCTAAAAGGTCGATATGCTGAACAAACCGGAGGCTTTTATATTTCCTGGACCGATCATGTTACCGACGAAGAGGCTGCAATACGGAACGAGCGTTATTACTAACAATAAAGGAAAGAAAAACTGTATACTTCGGTCACATCGTCAGACATCCGAATTTTGCTCTATTAAAGTTAATAATGGGAAAACGTGGTATAGGAAGAAAAGCGCACTCCTGGCTGAAGAATATCCGAGTTGGACCAGGATGAATGCTCGTGATTTATTTAGAATAGCAGAAGACCGTGCTAAATTCGCCGAGATTGTTACCAACCTCTACTAAAAGGAGATGGCACTACTAGAAGAAGACTGTATCGAAAGCTGCATTTAAATCTATGAATGTCATATATAATATTTCTCCCTTCTCAATTGCTCTTTCCATTATGTTTCTTACTATGAGTATCTTCTATCGGTCTGTTACCTCAATAGGCTGCTGCTTGTTCATCTTCCAGATCGTTTTCAATGACTCTTATTCTTTTTTCAATAATTTTTGTAGCTAGTTGTTGACAGGCGAAAGCTCTATAATTGTCGCGTTCTGTTTGGTATCCTTTCTTATACATTGGTATTATTAAATTCTTTCTCCCTCCTTTGTGATTGTATTCGTTCTCCATGCCTTGTTGTCCACTTTTCAAAGCCAGGTTTCCTTCATTCCCCTATCATTTTTGGATCTATCATATCTTTTTTTAATTTTAATTTTTATTATTGCCTCTTCCATCTCCATTTTTATTTCCTCCGTGTTATCACTTCCTTGTTCATTATTCTGCTCAATATTTCGATCCCGAGTCTTTGGGTCACTGGCCGTGTCGAACTTCTCATAATACCCCCTCCATATCTCCAGAATCTCATTTGGATTTATCTTTATCTGATTATTTTCATCTTTTATTTCTCGAATTGTTTTCTTAGTTTGCCCTTTATTATTTTTCAATACTGCCATTGCCGGATTAAGTCTCTTAATTCCGGTGTGAATACCATAAATCTATTAACTTTTAGCATTCCTCTTTTCAACCCTATTCGTACCTTTCCTGTAACTCGAGTTCCCAAATAGAATTTCCTATATGTAAGTCAGTTTCATAGCAGAACTCTATTGATTTTCGTCCATTCCTATTTGTAGTATCTTCTCCAAACGGTCCTCTGCAATCTAGTCCAATGCCATGATTACATCCGATCCTTCCATTTCAATCTCCCAATTATAGTTTTTCAGTTTTCCTTTTTTCTATCTACAGTCTGTTGCAGCTGCTTGTAAAATCGTATTCCTTCTACTGAGCCTTCTACTATAGCAGCATATATGATGATATAGCTCCAAACTATACTAGACATTCGCCAATATCTTCTTTTACAACTATTCCTACTACTTCGTTTGCTCTTTTCCCCTGCTCTACTCCCGTGTAATACTATTAGGTAGTGCTTTCCCCCCAATCTTATTTTCCTTTCCCACTTTCTTCATCTCACTAATTCCTAATACTCCTAAGTCAAATTTGTTCATTTCTTCTGTTAATTCTATTCCTGCCCTGTCAGTGAAGTAATATTCCACTGCCTAATTCTAACTTCTTCTATTTCCCTTTTATTTACTATGCTAGCTTGTTTCATCGCTGTTTTTTCTTCCATATTCCTTCTCCGTCGCCATGTCGTTGCCATTTGTTCGTTTTCATTTTAATTTATTCCTTTTCCACTGTGGTCCTTTATTTTCGTGACTGTCCTGCTTCTTTTCTTTTCTATTTTTTTTGCGAAGTTCGGTATTTGTAAGCAGCTTGAATTTATAGATAGAGTGCTAAATTTCCAGAAGTATTTCACAAATATTTGCAACGAAATTGTTGCCTACCACATGGATATTTCATCCAGACAATGAAAACATTTTTCAGTTCCTCAAAGAGCATCACTTGTGTTGCACAAATATCCCACTCATCCACCATTGCTCTGCGTCCTATGACTTGTTTTTAACAAGAATACGTCAATGGTTTGCTATAAATACAAGCCTATTACGTTACAGAATGCTTAAAAATGAATGAAAGATGAGGCAATTTTTTTATCAACCAGGTCTGTCCTTTAAGTTGAAGCTTTTTTATGATTTTAGATGTCGCAAGTTTACCATTCTTTTAGGAGGTCCCAAAAGAGGTAGTTTCTCCAATTTTCATACTAATATTTTGAAGACTTATGAAAGTATAGAAGAACATTTAGACATTGACACCCTGTATCTCTTTAAATATTACCTTTGGACCAAGGTAATCCCTGGTAAATCGTAATATTTTTCATACTAGGATTTTCCTCTCATCCTGAATTTGTTTTAAATAATCTTTATTAATACCGATTTTCTGTCCTTGACGAGTCTCAAATATTAAATGTCACCGCGCTCTAAATGTTGGATACGCCTAAATCGCTATTACGTTAACAGCTTTCCTTGAGCCTTTTGACTTTCATCGAGGCCGGACACTTATGTCAGTATTTTAGTAAATTCGTCCGTTAACATTTGTAGCATTGAAATTTCGCCTCGCCTTGAATACAGGAAGAACAAGCTTATTTTCACTGCCAAAAGACTAAATAAACATGCCAATTTCATACGTTTTTCTAAATCACCGCCTTTCCCCTTTTCGTTATAAACAGGAGAAGGATGTCTGAAACTTACCATTAACTTAAATCAACTAATTTTGTTTTCGTTTTGTAATTCTTACGTGTGGTGGTGTTTCCTGAATGCCTTTCATTATAACACAAAAAAGATTACTTACCAATGCAATATTGTGAATCACGTCGTAACTATTCAAACGTCATAGCTAGAGAGTTTTACTATATCCAATGGAAAACTAAAATTTTATTTATTATTGCGAAATAAGCTCTTACGTAATTTTAACATTTGCTTTTACCAATGACGTTGACTGTTCCGACAAGACGTCTCCAAATTTAATTGGCAAAAAAGCTTATAAACACCCTAAAAAACTATAAACATCGGCATCTAATGGAGTAGACGTAAATTGGCACTTTAATACGGATGAAAACCTTGAAAATTAAGGCAAACTGGACAAGCAACTTAATTTATTTGTGAATGAAACAACTGCATTTGCTTAAAAGCTTTAAACTACGTGTTTCCAAAGTCGAATCTGGAGTAGAATTGTTTCAGTAAGTTCGCAGGGATTTGAACCTCTGACCTTTCTAATTCATTTGGACTTTAATTTGTTTTTCTTTGTTTGTGTGTTACATGACTTCTCACAATGCAAAAAAACAATTTTGTAACGTGTTCGGACCAAACCAAAAAATTTCGAAAGTGCTTTCGTAATATTATTATAACCAACAAAACACTAAATTTTTGCTCTTCTCTGGTTTTGTTGCAAAACAAATGTTTATGCTGTTAATAAAGTCAAAAAAGGTGTAGTCCAGTAACTCAAAATTGTATTTCATCATCATCATCATCATCATCAATTGACATGGAGCAGATCCTCGTGGATCAATCCTGGATTACGCCAGGCCCACCCCATGCCAACAGGGAACACTGTATGACGTTAACATGCCTGTGACGCTAGCCGCTAGACACCGCTTCTACAGTGCAAGGGAGTTAGTAGATCACATATTCAATGGGAGTTGGATACATGACCGAGATAGTTAAACATGTTTTATCATCTTATACTAGTATTACTGCTAATTACCTAGGTCTATTATATGAAACGCCTTAACACAGACATGCCTGCCCTATTACATGATACTGTATGCTAGCTTAGTCTAGTCATTACTATTATCATTATTAATATTATTATTTTCATTGTAGTTAAATCGATGCCCTCCCGTGCTCTTCAGTGTGTGTTCCGATTTGTAACTTGTCTCGTGGTAAGTTTCTATTTTTGTTTGTAAGACTTCCGTCTTACAAACTTCTGTCGCTGCGAGAATGGATTCGTATCCACCCCAGAATCTTCTTTCGGTTCCCAAATATTCTATATAGGCGTCGATTTGCATATCGGGGCCGAAGCTGTGATCCAAATGGTCGTATTTGGGAGCTAAGTCTTTGACATTCTCTTCCAGCTGCAGTTGCATTTCTTCTTAGTTTTCCCTCGCATAGTTTGTGGTTTTCCTTCATAAATCCAGGGCATCTTTCTTGATTTTCTTCATTGTTCTTTCGATCTTCTATTATTTGATCCGTTATTGCTAAAAATAGGCAGTGGTGACGGTGTACATGATTTCTCGTTCCATTTTGTTGCTTATGATTTGTTGCTATCTTCCTGCCCCTAGTATAGTTTACGGTGATTTCTTGTGGTTATGCGTACTTACTAACTATGTACTCTACCTTTAGTCTAACTATTTATGCGCCTATTGCCTATTGGGAATTACAGAATCTTTGTAAAGCTAGGTGCTATTGTTATTTGGTTTCTATTCCCTATTTATGTATTACCTTATAGTCGCCGTCAACGAAAATGGCCAAAACCACCCCAGCCCCAAATCTACGATCCCTTGTAAAACCCACCGAGAGTGTGAACCGCACTTAAAAATTCTATTTAAAAGAAGGAAAATTGTAAACAGGGGATTACAGATATACAGATGTAAATCTCAACTCTAACCATTTTTCTTGACGGCAACTACATATATCCATATATTTTTAAATATTGTAAACACACGCTTCATTGCCTCAATCGGTCCCTTTGTCCTCTTGTTACAGCTGGCCTTGTAAATATCGTTAGAACCCTACGTCTGTTATTTGTCCCGTTAGTTATTTTACTACGGAGAGAAAGTTTGGTTCCCCTGATTTTTGGGACGGCTCGGGTCGTCGGTAAACTACCTGCCAGCGTGCGGTCGAGTTGGGCGAAGTTAAGTGGTAACGCACGACGCAATTTAATTACATTTACTGGAATTCGCGTTGTAATTATATAGGTACCTCTAATTTAAATGCATTAATAAGATATTTATACAATTATTACTATTCGGACGATGCTAGGTTAAACCGTTGATTGAAGAATTCTTCAATCAACGGTTAAACTACTCTATTGTTAGAACTCTAAATGTTACAGTTGTGATACCACTTATCTTTATACAGGTGAACACCTGTGATTTCGCCCTGAAATTCCACGTATATACCCTGTACGTGCGTGATTTTGGTCCATGTGATTTGCGCCGCCTTTTTTATCGCCTTCTTCCCGCTTACCACTTGCACTTGCACTAATCCACTTTTAGTTTATTTATTCGCCAGTTTTATTATTATTACAATTACTAGAGCTTTCCTATTGTCCCGGTAGCTCTCGCGTACTAGTTATACGATTTATTGCCTTCAGTAAAACCGCGTTTGCTAAAGAAAACTTAAAAACATTGAAATAGCCCGGAGAGCTCCGTAAAAGCGTGCGTCCTCTGGTACAGTTGGCCTGGAACTCAAAATTGTATTTCATGATAACAAAATCTCAAATGATCCTTGATCTGTTAAATTACAAACTGAAGCAATAAAACAGAAATTCATATTGACCGGCGCGGCGTGGCGGATTAAAAATTTCCTTGAATAAACCGAAATAAATATTACATAAAATTAGACTTTAAAGCCAAGGATGTAAATTAAAATCGTTAAATTTAAAAATAACCCGATTAGCTGCTAAAATTCACACTCAAAGTAAAAATTGTCCCAGAAAAAACATCAACTTTATTAACTGCTATTTGATCAAAGTGGCTACTGACCTATATAAAGCATTTTAAAAATTATTACAGTAATTTATTGCTATTACTCTAATAACATCGCTGAAAGGTCTGGGGCTTTTTTTGGGATCCTTAAAGTCTTAAGCTACGATATTTGTTGTAGACACCTTAGAAACCAACAAAATTACAAACGAATTTTTGAATTAATGAATTGATTTCCCACCAAAACTGTTCCTGGATAACAACTACGTCACGCTCAGTTTTCGTTTATTATTCCGAACTTAAAATTCGCGAAAATACGAGGGTTTATTATCCTTAGTTATAATAAAATGCAAGAAAACGTACGTCAATCGATTAATAACAATTAAAACCGTATCCTAATTAACTTCTATATTTGTTAATAAAACTCCTAACGTAAACCAAGGGAAAAGCTGCGCTATAAAAACGTGTAAATTAACAAAAGCTGGAAGATTTAATGAAGGTGTATATCATTCTGTATAATTTTATGTTAATTAATTAATTACTAACCCAGATCAGCATTCACTTTTAACGTCAATGGGTACCCCACTGCATTTTAAACGCTTTTCATTATGCGCTAATTAAACGAAAGACAAATTTACCTTGCTTAAAAGAATCCTCCTTTCGAGATCCTGAAGAACAACGAAATTTACAATACTGAAAAGCACCCATGTTAGAGACAAATAGCACAAGCGTTTCATTACTTTCTCACTACCGCCGTTTCTAATTTTGCTTCTAAGCTGGTACAGCATGGAACATCTACCTTATTATGAGTATTCAGTTTTAATGGTGCTTCTACTCTAAATTAAAATAATCAAAAACAAGTTTTTTTCTTTAACTTTACGTCAATCTATAAATAGGGCAAAAAACTGGCCGGAGTAACGTAAGGGTAAGCTTTAAAACATTATGAATCATGCATTAATCACAGCTTTGGCGTGTACCTTTAATTATTAATTTTTTTTAACATAAAATTTCGAATACACTAAGGTCATGACTCAATTGTAAACTTGTCGAAATTAGCCGGATTGAATACGTTGTCTCATCCTTTTTACATGAATCATTCAAACGTACGTCAATAGACATGCAAATTTAAAGTTTTTTCCTCGAATATTTTTAGACGAGTTGTAATTATTACTGAAGCGGCGCTAATCTATATAATTAAACACAAATAAATATTTAGTTTTAATTATAGCGTTTAGTTTTAAATGTTTCGAAATTAGATAAGTTGTTAGTTTTCTCTTCCTGGATGGTAATAAGAAGTTTGGGATGTGCTGAATTTACATTTTTTCGCAATTAGGATAATCATGGATTACATACACCCAACAACGTTCAAATGTGCAAGTCAGAATTTGTAGAAGAATTTAATTGACTGTGCGAATCTCAAAATGAGATTTTTTAAAGTTACAGAGGTCGATTTTAATCTAAATTCCGGCGTGTTACTCAAAAACAGTCAAGTTTATTCTATGCCGGATGCTTAAAAGTCGTTGTGAGTGTGCTTTGCAGACAAACAGATTTGTTATCAACATTTTTAATGCAGGAAAAGCAAAACAATTTCGATTTTTTGTTTGTTTTGTCGGTTTGCTTTCATCGGGCAAAAATCTCCACAAAACTAACCAAATCGCCAAAGTTTTCCATTTCATTAAAAATCAAAAACAACAAAAGGATTAAACACACCTCTGTTCAGAATTTTTAAATAAGGCGAATTCTAGTTTTCAAAACAGAATTGTTTGTCTTTTAAAAATAATTCTTACGACACTGTGTGTAATAAAATTTATTCAAATTTATAATTCTACTTGTTAACATTAATTTATGAAATCTTCAAGACTTCTTCAGAGCTGTCGAGAATATCAAAATGTTTTTACCGACGCAATGTATATTTTTTATTTAAATAACAAAACGCGTTATTTTCAAACAAACAATGTCGCAATTTCATTTTTAAATAGCGAAAAGTTCCCTTTGCAAATTTAAAGGATGCCCGCCCGATAAAGAAGATATCACTTTCCCTACCAATAGAAAATGTAAAGTGAAACTCATCCATGTCGTCAGCGAAAACATAAATAAATCGCTTTTTTTCGAAAACAATTCAGTTCGTATTGACGTACTTGGATGTGTCAACACACTATTAAATACAAATGTGCTGCATCAATTACAGCCTAACTTTTGAGGAACGTTTCCTGTTTCGAAGATTTATGTGCGTTATAGATGATATAAATGACGTTTTTTCCTGATACCTTGAATGCTTAATTTTTATTTTTGCAATGTACAATTACGGCCCGTTAAAAAATGTTACAATGGACACAAGAATGACAAAAAAAATTAAATAGAGTAATAAATATTGACGCAAGTACGATTTTGTAATTACATATCCATAGAATGTAAATGCGAACAATTAGCCTACGCAGCAGTGGCGTGTCGTGGGGTTTGAGTTTGGAGGGGCGCACCAGAAGTCAAACACCAAATAACCTACCAAAAGTTACGGGAAAATTTGTCTCTTTATTTTCCGAACCAATTTACATAAATACAAATCTGAAAATTGGCACATTTAAGTAAATATTATAACCGCAAATAAATGTATTCGGTACTTCTAGTGATTAGTTACTATTATCATTCTAGGTAGCAGGGGCGTGCGCTCCATGGAAGCAAGGGAAGCATTGCTTCCCTTTAAATTTTGTTAGAAAATAAAAATTTATTATAAAACAATGTAACGCTGCGACACAATTAATAACGCAACAGGCGCACACTAATCTCTATTAATGCAAACCGCCCACCCACAGCTCCACACTCATCTCTATCGAGTATCGCACGTGCGTTGTGCATAATAGCGGCGAATTTTTGGAAGCAAGAAGCAATTCGAAAGTCTGCCTACTGCCTAAGCTTTTTGTATGTAGGGCGCAAGTGCAAAGCATGCAGCAGGTTGGTGACCTTGCCGATTTAGTCGCTGCCCTTTAATAACCGAAGTAAGCAGTTTTTGAATTGCTTCTTTCGCTTCTTTGGTTCTTAACAAAATTGTCATGGCTATGGCTTCAAAGTCTTCTGTGTCCGGGATAAACATTCAGGCGATACAGCCAAGTGTGTGTAATTGTGTTGTATGTAGTGTATTAAAAAAAAGATTTTCCACATACAGTTTTAGGGAAAAATTAGAAATAATAATAAGGGAGACCAAAACCCGCGCTAAAACCACTTTAACTTTAATTTTCTGTTAAATATTTTTTCAGAGATATTTCCCTTTTCTGATAATTTATTTAATATATTACAAAATAAATCAAATGACATTAGATTCTGTGTTAAAAAAGTGGAGGAATTTAAAAACATTATAAATAAACAAAGAAATGAATTTGATAAATTTTGGGAAAATACCGAGGAACATCTACAACCCCAAAGAAAACGAATACGAACTGAAAATGTTGGGGACATTAAAACTTCATATCGAAGACTTTTGATTGAAATAATAGACCAGATTTCTGAACAATTAAATAATAGATTTGAAAATATTAATAATTTAAAATTTCTCGAACTATGTAATTTTAGTGAGTTTAAAAATAAACCTTTTCCGGAAGAAGCTTTTCAATCCTTAATTGACAGTTATGGAAATAATTTTGATATAGTTGCATTGCGTTCTGAACTTACCGTAATATATGCTAGTGAATTGCTGAACTTTTTAAATGAGACAGGGTTAAATAAGGCGTATTTGGAAGTGATTAAATTGTGCGAGTTAGTGGTGACAATTCCCGCCACTAGTGCTTCAGTTGAACGCAGTTTATCTGTACTAAAACGCATTAAAAACTTTGTAAGAAATTCAACAGGCCAAGATAGACTTTCAAAATTATCAGTTTTATCTATAGAAAAAGATCTCGTTAAGGAAATGTCTGAACATCCACGATTTTACGACATCGTTATTACTGAATTTGCTAAAAAGGACCGGAGGATCGAATTACACTAGTACCATGAGATCGAAAAAAAGATGATTCTGAGCAGGCCTTGTCTAGTACAACACGATTGGCAAGACTGATTTCAAAATGTGGCAGTAGGTTAGAGGTTAATAAATGTCAAATAAATTAAAACGAAAAACAGTATTTATTTAGGGAACAAACTGAAAACTAAGATGAATACATGTTAGAGTAGGTGTTCAAAATGTGATCCTTCACTAGTATTACAACGATAAACTTAAATAATTCTGGAAACAAGATTGCAAAACTGACTTACATTTGAAATGTCACTGTCACATTATAATTCATAGGCATTCCAGAACAAGTGTAACCAATCGTGTTGTACTAGTCAAGGCCTGCTCAGAATCATCTTTTTTTCGATCTCATGGTATAAATAAGTAAGTTTTTTAAATTTGCTTCCCTTTCTATAAATCCCACCGCACGCCCCTGCTAGGTAGTTTTACTCGGCCTTTCACGAGTTCTAATAATTGCTTTCAAAATAATTAGGTATCGATTACTTCATTCTCAGTCATAACAAATATTAGACTGCATGACGGTTATTGCGTAATTTATCGAAGCTGAAACCCAAACAATATTTAGATTTGAATATATCCTTCTTTACCCACTTTTTTGGATATTTTAAATCGACTGTAAATAAAATTGTAAATATTTTTAGTTATCTAAGCAATCGTACATATTTTAGTTTGTTTTTTTTTAAAATACCTATATTTTCATAATATGATATTTTTCTTTAAATGTTCTTGAACACCGAATATTGTAATGATATACAAATTGAAACAAACAATTTCATGTAACTGAAAGAAAACCATCTTTTTGTTACAAATTTAAAGTTCTAAAAGGCTCACTAGTTATTTTTTATTTCTTGCAGTAAAAAATATATCTACTAATTGCATTTATTATGAAATAATTCTGTAAAACGTTTCTTAATAAAATAACAGGATTTGAATAGCTACGAGTAGACGAGTACGAATCTTTGCGATGCTCCGATTAAATGAAAGAAGATTCATTGCTCCAACAATAAGTTACAGCAGGCCGCGCTAAAATCGCGGCCTGCTGTAACTTATACAATCGGCTATTATCGGCTAGTCTCCGGAGTCGTTCGGCGGCAATGTATAATGTTTGTTAAAGGCCGCAGATTTTCCGCGGCCGTTGGTTGAGGACGCGGATAATTAGAGATCTCAACGAGGACGGACAATTAGAGATGGGAGCGGATGTTTGGATAGAGTTGAATTTTTTGTTGAAATTTGAACTTAGTCATAGAATGTATGTAAAATAAATATTAATAATTTAGAAAAAAATTGTGTGTTCCTTGGCATTTCTTAGGAGGGGCGCGCGGCCGCGCGGCCTTATGGAGCAACCGCCACTGCTACGCAGCCACGAAAATTTATTCCGGTTGCATACAAGGAACTAATAAATATGTTTATTAGTTTGAACAGATGAAGATTGCACACCGTGCAATCGAATTATTTTATCGATGAATTGTGATTTAAAAATTTTCCAGAACTGAACAATCTTCCCACACTTTACACGAGCTTATATTTAAAAGGAAATACAGGGAAACGCTAGACAGACTCGGGATCTGAATAATAAATACCATCACAGAATTAGGCTATCTTAGCAAGCTTTATACCAAATGTTTAAAAGGGTTTTTACAAAGAATTCTCCACTGTTCGAGGTCGGTACTTAACCAAGTGAAGCCATTTAATCGTTTGGTGGTTACAATAATTAACAATTCTATGTGCGGAGTAGTCGACTGCAGATAGTAACAGAACACATACACTATACACTTAATACACGGTCACAAACTCTGCAGAAGGCAACGGGAAACCACTGCAGCGAACACATTTTCCTAGTATAAGGGGGATATAACAAAGTTCACGATGCCACGTCAAGTTTAAAAAATGTGTCTTTGACCCCCTCGTCAACGTCCTAATGCAGTGCAGTGACGCCCGGATGTGTGTCCCGGGGTGGCAAGGAGGCCCGCCTCCTAATTTTCCCTGTTCTATCGGCTGTCTAGGGCTAGGGCCGCTAGGGGTCACTTAGGTTGGGTGGAGCAGTGGCATAGGTGGATTCCTTTCATATATCGCTGTTATCTGTATGATATAATTGCCTGGGTGATGTGAGCACTAATGTGTGTATTAAGCTTTGGGTGTCGAGGCCGCACATTAATCTAACCTTGATGGAATTAACGTTATTTCTTGGTAAGTTGATCGAATCACAACAACATTAAGGGTCCTCTGAGTAAATAGTCAGTTATCTAAGTAAAGGGTAAGATTTTCACTTAACCAATAAGGGTTGATGGTAAAGGAAATCTTAGTGAAAAACTAGACGATCACAGCGAAAAACTGTAAAGAGTAACATACCTGGCGTTGGTGGAAGATTTTAAAAATAGTACATTGATATACATTTTTCGGATTCTGAGAAAGAACGATTTTAAAGAAATTGCCGATAAAGCTATTCAATATTTAATGCTATTTTGCATCAGCTATTTATACGGAAAAAGATTTTCAACAATGTTGTTATATTTAAAAAATAAATATAGAACAAAATTAATACTTGAGCCTCGACTTGAGGCTAATTTACGCTTAAAACTAAGTAACATAGAGCCTGATATAAAAAAAATTGTGTTTTTCAAAACAAGTTAAAGTTTCTCATTAATTTTAATTAAAACGCGTTTTATAATATGTTTCCTGTTGTTTCATATAGTTTTTTCATGTAATAATTTTAGAAATGCGTAATAATAGATATTTTATTTACCAAAAATGCCGAAATTTTTTGTCAAGGATGGTGGCACGAAAAAATTTTGATACTTCTTGGGTGGTACGCGAAACCCAAAAGCTTGAGAACCGCTAGCTTAACTGACACTTGGTATACAGCATGTTGCAGACAGCTCTTACATCTTTCAAAACTACCGAGTTAGTTTCTCCAAGCACAAGCTTCAAACCATATTAAGAATAACAACAGAAGAATCGAATTAATCAATTTAACTACATATTTATCGAGCATAATTTTCTACTTAATTTAATACCGTCAAACTAACAGGTTTAGACGTTAATTACTGGAAAAAAAGGATTAACAAACAAGCGGATAACTTACACCGAATTGGTATTTGCGTAATAGAACATTTTACAAGGCCGATATTTTTGTAATGTAAGTATCTCGTGACAACAAAAAGGAAAAAGGTTCATTCATCTGTATTTTAGAGGCAGAATCTTACAACATCAAATTGTTATTGTTGTAATCTGATGAACCATACATAATGTATAAAATATCAGCTTTGACGTTCGTGATCGTAGGTCATGTCTATAAGGCGAGGGTCATTTCTATTGATAAATTTCCTAAAAAAAATACCGAGTCTATTAATAGCGGGTACAGACGAGAATTATCTCGGGATTGCATTAATATATTCCCAAATCGGGTTTACGTAATAGTAAACAAATATTGAGCACAAAGATCGAAAACGTGTTATCATTACTGTCGGCGTTCTATCAAAAAAATATATATATACAAGCACCATCGTTCTTAGTAACCAATAACCAGATTAGAGGCGCATTTATTGAAGGCATTAGGTCAAATCTAGTCTGCTTGTGACCATAAACAAATTCGGATCTTTACATTTTTATTGCGTATTTTACAGAAAAAAATTTGCAATTTTTACCAAAGGTCGCATCCACTAGCGGAAAATTTCAGAATCATTTACGTTATCTAATCAAAATTAATTACGATTTTTATAATTTTTACAACTTGACATATTCGGTTGTTTGTAAACATCAAATTTGAAATACAACATCAATTTTAAACCAGTTCTAAGACCATTTTGGAATAATGTGAAGTATCAGGTATCATCGATATTTCACTGCTAATTTTTTCCTTTTCTTCAGCCAGTTTCTTGTTTTTCTTAAACCTGCAGGATTCTTAACTATATATGTATTCTCAAAACGCAGAAAATTTAAATACGTCTTAAAATGTCTTTCAACTAGAAAGAAAATGCAGTGGATGATATCACGAATGACGATAATGTCCTTGCTGCATCTGTCTTTTGCTTTTAATTTTATCACACCATGTCATCATTATCAATAACTCTACAGCTGATTATGGGTCACCTCTTTGAATTTTTATACTTATTTTGATGTTTCTTTAGTCTGCTGTTCTATTCACTTCGATTAACATGTGTTTCCTGCCAAGTTTAAGTTCAACTAGTGCAAAGCTTGCCAAATGAGAAACCCATTTATAAAACTTACGGAAAAATGTAAGATTAGTCTCCTGTATCTCTTAAAGAAACAAAGGGCGTCCTCTTAAATGTTATTATGTTTTGCGCAAACAATAATCATAAATTTTTGACAGAGGGGTTAGTTACGGTTAAATCTGGTCAAAACACTGCTTTTCTTTACTGATTTGTAGTGCCCCTAGTGGTGCCTGGTCCTTCTCAGAAACCTCATAACTGAACATCGAGTACACCGCCCCAAAAACAAAAAGATTTCCTTAAACTTTCCTAGTCTTTAAATGACTCCCTAACTTGCCCCAATCCGATTGCCTCAGACTACTTCTAAAAATGTCTTTGAATTACCTCATTAATAAACAAATTACAGATGGAGGGGAGACTTATTGTTTATACTTTCAATTTTGTATCTGTCAATTTTATGGAAGTTTATTTTCTAAGTTATCAGACAAAAAATGCCAAAGCTGTTATCACCGGGAACAGAAACTGCTGTAAAAATTCTTTTCAAGCAAGGGTATACCAGGAGAGCCATTCAAGCTCAATTAAAATCCGCTGGAATTAATATCAGTTTGGGTGCAATACAGAATAAGATCCACTGAGATGGCGTACAGCACCAACCACCAGCACCACCAGACTCCAAACATTCCTCCTCCGCCTTTGAAACGGAAACCTACAAAGGTAAATCGTGAAGTCAAAAAGAAGATCTCCAGAATGTACAGCAAGGAAAACCCGTCGAGTCAACATCAAATGGCCACAGCCGTCGAAGTCGATTCAAAGACCACCCGGAAGGTTATCTACGGAGATTTATGAAGGTCAAGAAAAGTAAAGCAAAAACGCAAACCGCAAGACAAATACTGTACGAGAAGTGGCTTGCGGTTCAAAGATCAGTGTAGAGTGGACTATTGCAGTGCTGTTAAATGTTTCAGCAATGCATGAAATTCACCATACTTTTCCGTTGCTTAATATACGGACTCAGTCACAGTTTTTTTTTCTTTCTAATAGAAGCAGTACTAGTTAGTAAAAATTCAAATTCTGAGTCCGAAGACTCTGAACTTAAATCTAAAACTGCAAGAACAGCGGCGGACACGTTTATTTGATGAAGCAGCTTATCAAACCGAGGTTGTAAAGAAAATTCAAGTTTGGTCAGGATGCTATGGCGCATGGTGGGAAAAGTCAGGTCTAGTCTGGTCCGATTCAGTCAACTCAAGTCCGGATGTCTGTGGCGCCTTAGCTTATTATAGTGGTTGAAATTATTTCGGGAAGAGGATCCTTAGAACTTATCCGAGTGCCTTAAGTGAAAATTAATGTAAAACAAAATGGACATGGAGAGCTCCTAATGGAATAACAAAGAATGAGATCGACTTTATTATAACATCCCATTTAGTTACAGATGTGTCGATAATCAACCAATTCCCAACAAGCAGGGATCATAGATTGGTAAGAGGAAATATACGGATAAATACATAAAAAGAACTAATAAGACTAATAAGGAAAAATAAAAAAGAAATTCTTAGAGAAAAGACCAAGTAGAACTAAGAAGTAACCTATGGTATAGTAAAATTCGAAAACACGACACACTAGAACAAATAAATAAAAAAACGACGAATGCAATTTTACAAGATAAATAACAAGAAGTATAAAATACAAAAGCTATAAGAAATGAGACTAATCAACTAATGGAAAAAAGACGACAGCTAACGAGTTACGGTAAATAAGGCACTGTAGAATACGAAAGAACATAAAAAAAGACAGCAGAAGAAATACAAAGGATTTAATAGAAAAAATAATTGAAGAAAATAAAAGCTTAAAAGTATTACGAAGAAAATTAAACACAAACATCAATATCATTAGCCATCTGAAAAAAGAAGACGATACAGTAACGTATGACACACGTATTATCAAAACTTGTACAGCTCTAAGGTGGAAAAACCAAACAGAATAGAATAGAATTTTTAACACCGGTTCCGAAGAGAAACCGGAAATTAAGGATATAAAATTAAATCGTGCTCCAGAAGAAGAATAATTCCTAGACTTATTAAATACGGATGAGAACCTTTAATTAATAATCTTAAGATATAACTCAACAAATGCTTAGAAGAAAGAAAAATAAATATACTCGCCGAAAAATAGAAAGCATTCTGAGGCCTTCAAGTTACAACAGCTTTTAAGCAACTATCCTCGTCCTACACGTTGCAGTGTACGAGCCAAACGGCGACCGTATTTCATTCGAGTTCTGACGTACGTTCTGCAGTATTTGTACGCGTTAAAAAGAGATGAACGTGTAACTTGCTGAGAGGGTGATTAATGCATGCTCTTAAAGGCGGGGCAAATAACTGCTTGAGACAAGCAGAGATGTCAAAACGGTTCAATGTTGTTCTTTGATTTCTAAAGTTAAAAAGAAAAATCAGAAAAAATAGGACTATATATATGAACAAAACAAAAACAATGAAGAGATCATCCCAACAAGATGACGACCCCATCATGCTAAATGGAATGATTAGAAGAAGTACGAACAACACATACATACACCTGAGACAAAGTATAAGAATAGATAGAAAAATGCAGGTTTAAACAAACGAATAAGACTCACATGGTCAACTTTTGGGAGATTAATATTAATAAAGTGTTGAAGCCTTTGGCGGAAGAAAGAATTGCAGAACTTTATCTTGGGGAGTAGGAAAAGGTGTTCCATTCATCATGCTGCAGCTAAGGCCCATACTGCAAGATTGACCCAGGAATACGATGCAAAGGTCAAGGAAAGTGGCGGTCCAGAGCTTATAAGTAATAGTGAGATCCTTCTCAAGCCTCCTACGGCCTGTGCTATGGACTTTTTTGGCTTCGACTGACTGAAACAGCGTATGTTTCAGCACATTACCACATTGGATGGCCTTTGGGATACTTATTTGAGATATGACCGTGAAAGTTTATCAGGGCTGGAAGCGCCGCTACAGGGAAATAATTTTTCATTAATTAAGTGTCAATTTCTCAAGTCATCAGGTCGTCGCTCTCTGTACTACCTCCGTAACCAACTATCTTTATTATACCTTCGTAAAAACTCCTTCGACAAAGCACCGCGTAAAATAATCTGGGATATATTAGAAAGAAGGGTAAGTCAACAGTTAATTGCAGCCATCCAGAGTATTTATGCCATGGCAAGAAATGTAATACGAACACATAATGAAACATCAACAGAATTCTACACGTGTAAAGGCGTAAGACAAGGAGGAATCCTGAGCCCTCTGTTGTTCATATTGCTTCTAGATGAAATGCCAAAGGAAAGCAAAGACCACACCAAAAGAGCCACAATGGGATTTAGGAATGTAGAACCAGTTAGGATATCAGAAATGATGTATGCTGATGATGGTGATTTTGACTAACACGGTGAAGGATTTGCAGAAGGAATGTACTTTTGGAGAAATATGAAATGAAAATAAATATAGGTAGCAAAAATAGAAACAATGGCAATTTCAAGAAACGAGGAACAAATTGATTTACAAATAAAAGATGAAAAAATCAAACAAGTGGGAAATTTCAAATACCTCGGAGCTATAATCGATGGGAGAGGGGATGTGGAAAGAGATATTATCAACAGAATAGGTGAAGCTGGTACGCTGCTGAGTTGCCTGAGTAATACATTTGTGCGGAAAAAGGAGGTATCGGTAAAGACAAAAATAAGAATATACCAAAGTGTTTACATTCCCATACTGACATATGGATGTGAAAGCTAGACATTGGATGAAAATGCAGGGGCAAATTACAAGCTCTTAAGATGAAATATTTAAGAATGGCAGCGGGAGTTACAAAAAGGGATAAATACCGGAATCAAGAAAGAAGGAACTGGTTAGAAGTAGAACCCCTGCAAACCAGAATAGAAAGAAGACAGCTGCAATGGACATCTAGTAAGAATGCAAGAATACAGGAAAGTGAAAGTTATCTGGAAAGCAGGAACTGATATTAAGAGACACGGAGGAAGACCCCGTAGGACATGGAATGGTGAATTCTAAAAAAATCTGCAAATGTGGAGTTTGGGCCGGAGAAGTGCAGAAAAAGTTGCCAGAAGTAGGAAAGAATGGAAAAAGCTCACTCAAGGCCCACGGACAAGTACGGAAGAGTAGGAAACCCCAACCTCAATACCGCAAGGTATAAGAGGACAGGAATATGTATGTATGTATGTATGTAAAAGCTCCAGTCACTGTAATAAACCCACCACAATCGCAAGCAGTAGCAACTACATTTTGTTGAAACCCAAATTACACTCAGAAAAAGGAAAGAAACTTCAAAGATGCAGAAACATAAAAAAGGACAATGGATATCCCAGATTCTAGTTCAGGCACGAAAATAAAAAGAAGGCAAACTGTCGAAGGCAAATCCAAAATAAGCGGAAAATCCAACGAATCCTCTTTTTTACAAATTTGGAGCTACTTAATTACTGAATTAAGTATACAAATTGCTTCATTATGTAAATATTAACTTAAAAACTTTAAGGGAACACATCTCTTTTATTAATGTTAAATTATACCAACCAAGTCGAGTATGGAAAAATAAACATCGGTGTGAAACCAAAATATTCAACAAATGTTGTTATTTTCAATGCAAAAACTAAACTGATCCTTGGAACCAAAAATTTAATAATACGTCAGATTAAGAAATGGAGTTACAAAATTACTTTTGGTAATCTGAATCTACTGTATCTATTTACAAAGTTTAAGTGCAAAGTTCAGTTACATGCAATTAACATTTATTACTTTCCAGCTCATTTGTATCTAAGGGCATTAAAATTTTTCTGTTCTATTCCAAACGAAAGATTATCTAATTAATTCAAATATTTAATTTATAAAAGCAGATCAGAAATCACAACGCATTTTCTGATTCAAAAAAAATCCACCACGTTCTTTTAAAGATCACCTCATCACTGCCCCTTGAAATTTAAAAATCACAGATAATATGATGAGTATAAATTAGCACACACGTGCAGAAATTAAAACTATTAAACTCGATTTTCATACAATAAAAATACTAAAGCTAACATTAAATCAAATACAATGATAAGGTATAAACAAATTAAAAAATAACAAGAGCAAATACGACCATAAAAGACAAATAGTACAAAATTAATATTTACATAATTTTACGATACGGACCCGTTAATTGCAATCTTTTATTTTTATTGGCACCTAGATAAAGCTAATTTTTATTTACCTAAACCTTTTAGATTGTTGGGTTATCATAGCGGTGAGAGTTTTTTTCAGTTGCGATTTTCTTCTTTCAAGCTTTATAAGTTAACATGACAAAAACGTTAATTAAGCAAGTCACAAGAGTTTGACAACGAATTTCTAAAAATGATAAAATTATCCTTTTCACTGAAAGAACGGGAAAAATACAGCCGACGAGCGTCAGAAGAGGTTAAAAGTCAGTTACAGTTTATGAAAACTATTATTAAAATAAAAACGGTACTTATTTTAAAAATATCTGGTTTATACCAGACTCTTGTTTTGTTATTATACAAGATATTGGTTTATTTGTATTATGAGTGATACGCAGCTTTTATTAAAGTTGAACATTTATGTTTCATAACAAACTATGTTTTATAACTAGAAATTCCAAAATGAACCTCGGTAAAAAAAATTATAGCATAGGAAAATATACAACAGAAATAGATTGAAGTTGTATGGCAACAAAAGTGGAACTGGCCACAATACCCCTAAGATATTAGAATTATCCTTGCACTTCGAAAAAAAGATAATCGACAGCATCATACCACACGAGCTTTGACATAAGTTTTCCAACAAAATACTATTATTTGCTATAATTTATCGCTATAAACTTCAAATGACGCAAATGCGATGCCAAGGAATACGTTATTTATATCCCGGGTTTTACAATAATACACAGTAACTGTATACAAAATATGACAATGTTATTGCCAATTTACACGGTTTATCAAAGCACGGAGCAAAAATCGTACGATACCCAAGCACCGAAAATCAAAAAATACCCATGTTGATTAGTAAAATTTCCTGAAAAGTCGTACTCGAACAGAACTACATATCATCATCCACCTGCTTAATTTATTTCGGTAAATATACTACCTTGTCTTATAATTGTTATTAATTAAGTCATAATGGTCAGGCTCAAAGAAAATTATCAATTTGGCCAAACCTACAAACAAAAATTTTACTTAAAAAAATACTGACGCACGAATGTTTCAATAAACAACCGCACATCTTGGAGAAAAAAATTCAAAATTCAAAAACATGTTCTGTTTTTACTATTATTTACTATGTCACGCTCTGTTCATCGACGTCTGTTTAATATTTCCCCTAGTTAATAACAAATGTTAGTATGTAGAGAGTGAAGGACATTTCCTGAAAACAAGGCGAGATTCAAAATCCGAAATCATTGTTTGAAGAACTAATAATAGATTTAATCTTCGACCACCAAAGGTGCGAAAACGTGTAAATCGATTTATATTACAACCAGGATTTTTAACTAGCCAATACAGAACGTTGATCAGGTGCTAATCATGATTTTATGATAATTACGTGATTGAAAATGTGAGAGCAAATAAACAATCGAACAGACATGAGACTGTTTAAAACAAACAATATGGAAATATATAAGCAACTCTTTTTTACGATTGCATTTGTTTATAATTTTTCAAATTATAAATCCTAAACAATAACAAAAGGTGTTTCGGAAAAGTGCCAAGCCACTGAGAGTGTATTAAATGTTAAATACACGCATTTTTTAAGCTCATAATTGAAGCTGTAAAAGCGTCTACACAAAAGTGTACAAAATATAGAAAACAGGTCTCTTTCGAACCTCCAACTTTAGTACTTATAAAATTTGTCTTCAGCCATTATACAAACAAGCAAGGCCATACAGCATAAATACAAGCCTATTAATAGTAAGAATTATGTACCTAATTAACTATAACTAAAATTCGAAACGTGTTTAACAAATTTCTGAAAAGCTATGAAAAGAATAAAAAAAGTGGCAACAAAAATACACCACTCTAAACAAACGAAGAAAATCAGTGATGACTTGCTTGCTAATTTATCAATATGAATATACGAAAAGGAAAATTTTCACAATGATAGAAAAAGTTGCAGCAAATCAAGCGAAAACTGTTCAAGATCGTCCGAAGAATTCGATGGACTTTAAAAGAGGCCCATAGAAATGAACAAAAGATCAACCTTTACATTACGAAATTGTCAGAAAACGAAGGACATCAGAAGATATTTAATAAATTTAGCATAATGGTTAAAACTTTCCTTACTGCTTCATTAATAATCTACCAACTTTTGAAAAGTTCAACATTTTCTCATGCTGAACGTTTTCAGTTTTGTAGCATTTTGCAAAACCATACAAATCAAGTAGGGACTTCCTTTCACACATAAAAAATGGATAAATAATCGCAAGTACATATTTCACAGCAAATTAACTAAAGCATAAATCAAAATCCTATAATAAATTCAAGATAAAAATGAAGCAGAAATTAATAATTTAAAACAATGTTAAGCAACTACTACGATTCCGGAGTCTCAAAAAATTGCCAGAATGATATGGTTGAGATAATAACAATCAGTATATGAAAAAAAATGAAAAACTAGCCTTTACTAATAATGATTATTACATACATAGGTATTATGACATAGGTCAATTAATTGCTAAGAAATAAAGATAAATACAAAAAATATAACAGTACTGATGACCTTTCAAATAAATAATAACGTAAGAATCTTCAAAGCAAATGATTAAAACCGACACAAATTGAAAATTGTAACTTGTTATAAACAACACTAAAATGGGCAGCTGAGATCAGCAGGTACTACCCCCAAACGAATGTGATTATTAAGACTAGTGGAAATTAACCTTATACGAAAAAATCATGGAAAGGCACTGTTGTACAGACGGAAGAAAATGGGTGAGACAGAAAGAAATAAAGAGAAGGAGAAAGAGTAAATAAGCCAAAAGAGCAAAAGAAGACAGAAACAGGTGAGAGGAACGTTGAACTTTGACAAACAACTACAGCAAGAAGAAAAGAAGAAAATTAAATTGTAGTCTGAAGGCCTAAATGCAACAATAACAAGAATAAAAAGAAAAGTAGAAGGAAGAAGAAAATGGAGAAAAGGACGAGGCAAAAGAAGAATAAGCAACACTCAAAACTATTTGCACCTTGAATGATCTAAAGGTTTCAGCAGCATTTCAAAATCAAAATTTGTAACAACTTCTTAAATTAAAAATAATATCTTCAAGTGGCCTTTACTTCATGGAAAAAAACCGTACCAAATACATACTAAATCTAGCATTTTACGATTTCGACATAAGAAGCATTAATAAAAATTACAAAAATATTACTAAAATCAGAATTGGAAAAAAAGTCGCAGGTTAAAACCGGCCAAGTCCGTTGCCCAGACAATCCTCCTCCAACAACTAAGAAGTTATAGGTCCACCTTTCATAAGGAAAGAAGAATACGGTCGTTAGACTAAAACAGAAACCGTTGTCAAGCTGCGTGAACAAAATTAAATTATTGTTACTATAAACTATGCGAATCCTTAAAAAAAAAACTGGATATTACAGGAACCGAAGATTTCAACGCTGATTTGAATATTTATCTAATTTCTAAACGTTCATAAAATAAATTATTATAATTTTTCTACAGGTTTTTGGCCTTTCTGTAACTTTCCACGAGAAGAGGAGGATCCTTAAAATTTCTAATTTCTAAAATTTAATTTATTTATTTAACCAGGTGGTGAGAACTACACGATTTTGTTTAAAGGTAACGATATTAAAAGGGCCAAATCCTTTGGCGTTTGAACGAAAAGTTAAGAGCAATTTAAAGCCTTTTTGGGGTAATTAAATTAATTAATGATTTTAATGATAAAATCGCAAAATTCTCTATTAAAGGACACAATCAAACTACTTCAAACGTACAAAACTGGAACTTCGTTTGCTATCCTACAAGCAAACATATAACCCAAAGGCTTCAATGTACCTATTTCCTGAAGTATTTAAATGTTGTAAACATAAGAATTATTGCTACGTATGTAAATCAACAGGAACTAAAAATTCGAATGCCGCAACAAATTGCAAAAAACTAGGATGAAGCCAATCAGGGAAAAAGCAAAAGCCATGACGAAAAAATGGGGAAACCGAAAGAGGAAAATCCCGTATGTATTGCATTTAGGTTAAATTACTGTCGATCGTTGGCATTATTATTACCACAGTATTCATTACAAACAGGATCAACTTACTGCGGTTGTAAAAATGTCCTATAAAGAATTTAAAAACTTCTGAAAACCCTTCATGAAATCTCTGTAACATATTGTCACTCGTACGAACAAATTCGGATTTTCTTCTTTCTCAAAAATATAAACTAAATAATTTTTATTAACAAATTACAAGATAAGTGACAAGTCAATTCGATCTTCCTTACAATGTTACAATTAAGGTTCACTCAACTCTTTAACTCCAAAAGAAGTGTTCCTAGGAGATCCGGGTTGGGCATTTCAACTACTAATTGCAACCAAATTCGCTCGATTACCTTTCATAACAAAATCCTGTTTGACTTATTAAATTACAATAGAAAATAAATTTAAAGGGATCTCACCAGGTAACAAATCGTTTTTGCTATCATTAAGTAATTGCAACAAAAGCATGAAACAATTTTCAACCAATACATTACTTAAACAACAAACAAGACGATGACCTACGACTCAAGTCTACGATCACCAACGTGATTTATTCAAGGGTAAATCATCAATACTATCATTCATTTTTTATTTGCAAAATTGAACAAAATTGCCATAAACATAATTTAAAAATCAACAATTTATGAAGCCTCAAAACCACTGACGTAAATTAAAATATGCTTCTTTACCCACTTTCATTGTTATATGAAGGTTATCTGCTTTATGTATTTAATACGACAGATGAAATTACATAATGGATATAAGTTATCTTCATTCATAGTTCACGGTCTCTTAATATTTTAAATAACCGAATTTTTACAAATGTTAAAACAATAACTTGATATCATAAAGTTAATTAAGTTATATTTTATTAAATTCCGGAGGACTTAATCTCCATAGCTATTATATGTTAAACTGTACATCAACACTGAACACTGCCATGAATAGCACAAGTGCTGAACTGGCATAATCTGATGTTAAAAAAAAGGAAGAATTTGATGTTTCGGGCAATAATTTGTGAAAAGCACCTCGAATTTAAAACCAAAGAGTCTTAATAATTATATCCATTAATGCCCATCAAGGTCGTTCTGATATTACCCTTTTTTGTAACGAAGGTGGAATAACCTTTTAATTGTTTTTAAAGTGTTTATTTTTATTTCCGATTTTGTTTTGATGCAAAGGTCGCTTTCAAAATTAGCTATAGCTGAAGATTAAAATAGGATTTAAATGTTTTGGGGCTTGAAAAAGTTCCATTAATAAATTTGGTTTCGACTGTCGTTAAATTACACGGCAAAAGAACATTTCAAAAGTATAAAAAAAATACCTAAAAACTCCTTTCAATTCATAAAACGTAGAACAATAACAAATCTGATGATTTTGTTGACACATAAATCGCCAAGTAAAATTTATTGTTAATAAATAACTGAATTTGTTCATACATAAAATTACAACTACATGCTTAATTAAACATCACAAAACGCAATCATCATCGATAAGTGACTAAATTAAAAATAGCTTAATTTGAACCAGTTAAACTCAGACGAGTTTTCCAGTAATAATTAACAGTTGAAAATAGATCTGGGATTTTTTAGCAAATTTACACGCGATTTTACACGACTTCTTCACGTGTTCACGTGTTCATCCAGCTATCTTTTAAATGTAGGCAAGTCAATTTATTAAAAGAGGGTTCGTTGTTCCATAAGGGTCAAAAAACTTATCAATGGGGTCTTCGGGTGTTATCCAATGATGTAAGATTTATAGGCAGAAATTACTGTAAAAAAAAATTCGCAAACAAGACAACAGTTTCTGTTAATTAATTCTGTTAACCACTGTCCCAGACAGACAATTTCATAAAGCCCAGCGTGTTGTAACGATTTTATTCAAACACAATAAGGTTACCGTGAAAAAGTTCAAATTGAATTCGTCTATTCGGGATAAATCTAACAGACTGATGGACGCCAAAACACATAAATGAGTCTGCTGTACACAAACCTGTCCAAATGGAAAGTTTTAATCGTTTGGACCCCCGCCAATTTCTGAATTTACAAGAAAGAACTTTGAGTTAAAAAGCCGAGAGTGTAATAATCGAAACGTGATATTTATGATTTTTGAATTATGTCATTAATTAAATAATACGTTGATTTTATTTTAATTCCGTGAATTTATTGACTGGGTTACAGCTAAAAATATTTTATATTCCTCAAAATCCGTTGCTTACTCTAAATGATAATATTTATCGATATTAATTCTTCGAAAATAATTATCGACATAAATGGTGCTATGATGAATACGAACGAGTAACAGCCGAAAGCAACGAAGCAACGATTAGAAATGCCAAAAGACACTTCGCAAGAGAAAATAGAAGTCTAAAAATGTAAAATACAGAGAGAAGAGTAAAAATGAACAGCGTAAATTGGAGGAAATGGAAGGAGCAGAAAGAGGACAAAAGAACAGAACTGTGTAAGGATGAGGAAGGAAAATTGCTGGGCAGTAAGCAGGAAATAATTAGAAGATGGAAAAGCCCTAATCAAGACAAAGGCACTCAATAATCGAACGTTAGAAGGATCATGATGAAAATGTTGTCGTAAACCCACCTACACGAGAAGAACTAGAACAAGTCATAAAGGCGTTAAAAAATTAGAAAACACCAGGTGAAGACGGTATGCAAGCGGAAACAGCAAATAATCCCCCAAGAATGGAGTATGGTAGTGATATGCCCAATATTTAAGAACGGCGATAAGGCGGTATGTAGCCCTATTTAATATAGGATATAAAGTATTAAGTAAAGCTTTGGTTTCCTAGGAAGCGGTGCCGTCATTTAACGGCCGTAAAAATACGGTGGGTGACGTCACAAAAACGGTGAAAAAATACGGCCGTCGCAGCGGTAGTGAGTAGTGTAAAGTCTGAAAACGAAGTGTCACCATGGATGATTTTGACGTCGCACATACTTATAATTATTTTACAGGAAAAAGAGTCGTCAGAAGAAGAGACTCAAAGAGAACCATGTGTGCGACATCAATGAAGATGTAATAATTGATTCATCCTTTTCATGGCGCAGGAAATACAGCAGCTAGAGAAAGAAGAAGAAGAAGAATATGTAACTTTAGAAATGAAGTATGAATAAGACTAATTTCTTGTTTTATTAGGAAAATCGTGGATTAGGCCTACTAGGTAATCTAGGGATACCACATTATATTTAAAAAAACGCGCCGAGTACTCTACCTCGACGGTGATATGGAAAGGAATGCATTTCTTCAAAAATATGACAGTTTCAATTCTTGATATCGCAATATCTCGATAATGGTCACTCCTATCAAAAAAAGTAATTGAATCTTTCTTGTGAAAAATTACATAAGCTACAAATTCGTTAATAACTATTTTTACAATAAAATGAACCGTTAACGAGATATTCGCAAAAAAACGTATTTTATGACGTTTGATAAAAAACGTTGCTGAACTGATTCGTACCGTACTGGCTCACCGCTTCAAATGAGACGGCACCGCTCTATTACGTTGGGTGTGCGCTACCGCTCTTTTGGAAAACACTTCGCTTAAAAAACACGACACCGTTTTTCGTGACGTCGCCCACCGTACTTTTACGGCCGTTAAATGACGGAACCGCTTCCTAGGAAACCAAAGCTTTAGCTAATAGAAAAGAAATTAAATATTTGGATGGAAAAAATAGTGGGCTAGATGAGTTTGAGATACTACAAAGTTAATAAGATTAGTAAAAATGTGCTTGACGGATACAAAAGCAAAGGTGAGAATACAGGGTCAATTGTCAGAAGATTTTATTATAAGTAATGAACTAAGTCCAGGAGATGCCACGTCAGGTACGATGTTTAACTTTGCCTTGGAAAGAATTATCCAAAGGATCCCGATTAACCCAGGAGGCACAATCTATAATACACAGTGATAAATATTGACATATGTAGATGACATTGGCATTGTAAGTAGGACAATAGATAATTTGAAAGACGTAGTTAAATACATGGAAGAAGCACCAAACGATCAAGGTCTAAAGATCGGCGTATACGTAGATTAAGAGACGTAATAAAAAAAATCCTGTGTTGCAGAAAGATGAACTTCGTTTCTGCCTCTTGATTTTTCCCTGATCGATTTCACAGTAGAAATAGTTCGACCAGAGAAGGTTTTAATAAGAACAGATTTCCAAGACTTTTAATTATGACTTAAATATTAATATTAATTGATTTAAATTTATTTATTTTCACATCAACAGCTGCAGATTCACATGTAACTTACATTACTTACACATTAGTTAAAATTGATTAGTTAACATTTAAAATTAAATTAATTATGCTTATAATAGATAATTAATAAATTGCACTAAGGATTTATTTTCCCGTTTGTCGCATTTTAAGAGGTGATATCTATCTTCAGCTTTGTTGTTACAGGGGCGGTATATGCATTCATCTGTTGGTATTATTACAGATTAGGTGATGATATCCATGTAGTGTCGTGCACGTTACGACGTGTCGCGTGTCGTTCTTTTTAATTAGTTTCTTTCCAAGTGTGTCATGTGAATGCTGGTCCGTCTGTGTATCTCTCTGCTACAAAGTTCATGTTCTTTTCTTCTCTCTTCTCTTTATACAGGGTGACAATAATCTACCTGTGTTGTATGGGTAACTTTGTTACTATAGAAGTTAGAGAGTCGGCTAAATTAGCAAAGTTGGGCAGAATTTCAAGACAAATTAGATGCCGGTTTGACATTTGACATACACTTTCAACTTTTTCAAATATTTCGAAAAAACTAAAAACATGCGATTTTTTAAATGTTTTATAATTCCATAACCACCTATTCTAAAACCAAAGTGAAATATGTTTCTTGTAGATATTTTTACGTAGAATTATAAAAAAATATCTACAAAGTCATAGCACTTTCGATTTTTGAGATATAAGCCAAACTTACGTTTTTTTAAATGGCAACCATAGTAGGCTATGGATTCATTAAAGATCTTATTTTTTGCTGATTTCAAAAATGTATAGGTTGACATATCTGTTTCCGTTAATTTTCTCAGAATTTTCAAAAAACTGAAGTTAGTGATCATAATTAATAATTAGATGCATAGTATAACAAGAGTGCTTTGGAATTGGAAAACAACAAAGCAAATTTAATTGTTAAAGTTAGTCCTGTTTTGCTGATAATTCGGGATGTGAATGTGTGAAGTAGTTCTGTTAAAGTTACTAAAAAAATGGCTTACTCGTGGGAAGAAATAAATGATATGTTATTTTGCTATTACAATTGTAATCGTGGTGCGAATGCAGCTTCTGAATTGTATCTGCAAACATACATGGAAGGAATGCAGCCAGATAAAAGGATTTTTGCAAAACTTGAATCCCATTTAAAACGGTATGGATCATTTTGTAAACCAAAAGAAGATAAGAAAAATATTAATGAAGGAGCAGAGGTGCGTGTTTTGGCATACAATACTTTTAAACCAACTGCATCTGTGCGAGAAATTGGACTTGAGTGTAATGTATCCAGAGAACAAGCAAGAACAATTTTGAAACAAAATAATTTAAAACCTTATCATCATCATGTTGGAAACACATTGTACTCGTATCCAACAGATTTAGAAAGAAGATTCAATTATGCTATGTGGTTTGTTGAAGAAAGTGAAAGAAACGAAGTCTTTTCCCAATCAATTCTATTTACGGATGAAGCCAAATTTACAAATAATGGTTTATTTAATAGAAAAAATCATATTTACTGGGCAAGGGAAAATCCACACTTAACGGTTGAAAGGCGAAGCAATACGTTTTTTCTATTAACGTTTGGTGCGGCATTCTTGGAACAAAACTTCTCGGTCCTTATTTTTATGAGGAAAATCTAAATTCAGAGAGGTATTTGCTATTTTTACGTAATCAATTCGAAGAAATGTTGGACGATCTTCCAATAAATTTTATACAAAATTTGAATTACTTCCAACACGATGGAGCACCTGCTCACAATGCTCACATTGTGTCACACTATTTATTGGAAAGATTTCCTAATTGGATAGGTACCAGAGGTCCTATTGCGTGGCCTCCCAGGTCTCCGGACTAACTCCCCTAGATTTTTTTTTATGGGGAATTATTTAAGACAAAGTGTACAAAGAAAAGCCTCATAACATTGATGACCTGTAAATAAAAATAAGAAGAGCTGTAGCCGAAATTAGACATAATACATTAAATAAATTGCAACGTGAAATATTAAAACAATGTCAGTTATGTGTTCAAGAAAATGGTGGTCACTTTGAAGTATTATTATAATCATTAATTTATTTTTATAGTTACATACATTTATTATTTAGTTCTGTTATCCATAATGATAGTTACTAAGTACCTATTACCTATTTTATTTGTTATTTGTTTACTTACAAAATTTGGTAATTTCAATTGTTTTTGATGATGAGTTACTAAATAAGAGACTATGACAAAATTCCAAGGCATTCTTAGTTCATGGTTATTATTTATCATCATTAATTTCAGTTTTTTGCAAATTCTGAGAAAATTAACGGAAACAGATATGACAACCTATGCATTTTTGAAATCAGCAAAAAATAATCTCTTTAATGAATCCATAGCCTACTATAGTTGCCATTCAAAAAAACGTAAGTTTGGCTTATATCTCAAAAATCGAGAGTGCTATGACTTTGTAGATATTTTTTTATGATTCTACGTAAAAATATCTACAAGAAACATATTTCACTTTGGTTTTAGAATAGGTGGTTATGGAATTATAAAACATTTAAAAAATCGCATGTTTTTAGTTTTTTCGAAATATTTGAAAAAGTTGAAAGTGTATGTCAAATGTCAAACCGGCATCTAATTTGTCTTGAAATTCTGCCCAACTTTGCTAATTTAGCCGACTCTCTAACTTCTATAATAACAAAGTTACCCATACAACACAGGTAGATTATTGTCACCCTGTATATATTTATTGTTTGAACTGGTATCCCTTCAAATTTTTCTATTATTTCTTCTCCCATCGTTGCTGTGCCTGCTAGATGGAAAGTAAAGGTGTTTGGGGCATTTCTGGGTAGACCTAAATAGGCCCCCACAGACTTCGTTCTTTTTCAGCAGTTTTGCCCGTCCGGGTAAAACCGTACGGGTAAGAACGAACAACGTGTATATCCATACACCTAGCGTTCTTTTCACCCAGTCTTTCTGAAACTTACCGCGTTTTAAACATGAATTCCACGATCACGTTAGCAGTGGCGGCGGCATTAGTTGTAAAAGTACGAAATTCGAAAAGAAAACGTTCAAAATGGGCTAAAGAGCGATTGCCTAAACGAAGTCAATTTTCCCACGTAAATCTATTAAATGAGTTGCGACTAGAACCAGGGGGTTGGTTTAATTATCCTTGTTATAATGCCTTAAATCGGTAATCTCTTGCTCAAAACAAACCACCTCTATGACGTGGACAGTCCCGACACTGGTAAAGTTCGTCGTTCTTGCGGGATGTGGAGCACACACTGGCCGACTTGTACGAGCACGTTCAAAACTGACGGTTAAAATCAAGCGTTGGCAGATATTTTTGAACGCCATCAAGAAGGACGGTTTTCAGCCACACACCTCGGTTTTGTGACCGTTCTACCTGTACAGTTTTACAAGGACGGGCAAAACTGCTGAAAAAGAACGAAGTCTGTGGGGGCCTAAGCTTTCTAAAGGAAACGTGCTTTATATCTATCAATTTCTTGTAGATGTTGGACGGTAAATAATGAGCATAAGGATTTAAAACAGTAAGTTACTGCTGGGCAAATCTTTATGTTGTATATTTTCATTACTGTGTTAAGATTTTGAAGGTGTTTTAAAGATCCTATAAATTGGGCCATCTTTTTACTTTTTAGATTGATATGTTTGCTTAAAGTTAGTGTTGTTTGGAGTCTAACGCCTAGGTAGTCGTATTCATTAACAAACTTGATTTCTTCTGAACCAATGTGGGCTTTATCGTTTCCTTTTAGTCTTCCCCCTTTTCTAAACTTAATTATTTTACTTTTTGCTAAATTAATATTTATTTTATTTATTTCACACCATGAATTTAGGTGATTTAAACTTCTCTGGAGCTGTTCTAAATCCTTTGAGTATATGACAAGGTCATCAGCATACATTAAGCAGTTCGTTTCTGGGGCTTTAATACTGTTTGGTAGATCATGTACAAATATTAGAAATAATGTGGGGCTTATTGTGAATCTCCTTGTAGCACCCCCTCGTTCTTGAGTTATTACACTGGATAGTTCTTTTCCATTGTCCACCTTAATGTAGTTTTTGTTTATGATTTCGGATGACGTTAAAAACTTTTCCTTTGATATCCAATTATAACAGTTTTTCGCGAAGAATACCTCTGTCCACCGAATCAAACGCCTTTTGGAAATCTATAAAGGCAGCATATAATTTACCTCTGGGCTTTGATGTTGCTTGTTTTAATTCGTCGGTTAATCGATTGATTGCACTTTCACAGCTTCTATTTTTACGAAATAGTAATTTGTAATACAAGTGTTGAAAGCTTGCGTTTGCCACACGAATGTGAAGTTTGCAGCACGAACGATAGTGAGTGCTGCAGTCACATGAGAGTGGCAAATACAAGCTTTTAACACATGTATTACACACTATTTTTTCTACAACCACATTTCCATAAAAAAATTTAAATATTTCTGCAAAATCAAATCTGACATTCATCAAATGTCAGATTTGACATTTTGATTTCGGTGCGGCAAAATTATACTTTGCCGCACCGAAAATCATGCATGTGCGTGCGGAAAATTTACTTTCCGCACGCACATGCATGATTTTCCGCACGCTAATTTCACTTGTTCGGCAAACACTCATTTTCAATACTCGTATCTATGGAGACGAAGTCTGAAAATCCCACTTTCCATGGTGGTTGTAGAAAAACCATATTGTTCTGTCGGTAGTATGTCCTCTACATGCTTACTAATTCTACTGTTAATGACTTTCGTGAATTGAGTTGAGAGTAATGCTATACCTCTATAGGAATTACGAATTAGGGTCTCTTGGGTTTCCTTTTCCTTTATAAAGTGTTTTAACTTTAGATGTTTTCCATAGTTCTGGGGTTTCGGCGGTATCTAGGATTTTGTTGAAAATGTTCATCCACCAGCTAGTTAACAGTGGCTATAATATTATTATCTGTTCATTGGTGACATTATCTATTCCTGCTGCTTTTTGTTTTTAAGGTTACTAATACTGGATGAAATTTCTTGTTGTACAGGATATGGTTGTCATTTTGTTTTAATTTTGTGAAGATTTTCCATGGTTTACTGTCAGCTTCAATGAGTTTGTGTATTAATGTAGTTTCTTCGTAGTTGCTTTTCTTACTTCTAATAAGTTGCTTGTACTCCTTACGCTGTGTGTCATACTCGGCATAATTTTGATTTCTTAAGCATTGTATACATTTTGCTTTGACAGTTTTTAATTGCTCATCAAACCATGGTTTAGAGTGTCTCTTTTTGTTATTTGTTACAGCTGATTCTTTGATTAATTGCGTTAATGTTACAGTTTCTACTATTTCTTCCCCTTTAAATGCTTTAAAATTTGGGTGGTTTATAATGGTTTGTAAAAAAAATGTCTTTTTTGCATCAAAAAATTTGTCTCTGCGGCTTTATTTTACCCTTCAGCTTCCCCTTTTGTGAGGCTCTAGACATGCCACTGGCCGGTATAAATTCGCTACATTTTTCTGTTTTTCTTCAGAAGGGTTTCGCCTCTGACTTGGTTGACAAGTTAAGTTACCGTTCCCTTCTTTCTCTTGCTGAAAGAGTTTCGCCTCTGGCGTGGTTGACACGTTGAGTTACCGTGCTCTTTTAGTGCTCCCCTTTTCCTCCTGAAGAAGTGCGAGAAATGTTGAGTTTTTCTGTCTCAAGAATGACACGGTTTCAACCCGGAAGACGTTCTGTGAACATCGACACCGACCGTGGAAGTCTTCGAATTCATTACAACCTAACCTAACCTAACCTAATATTTTATACGAAGCTTGTGATAGAGCGTCTTCGATTTCTTTAAGCTTACGTAATAGATTTTAGATGGCAGAAAAAACTGTACAATCTTCACAAAATATTGCTTTTAAAAAATGACCCACGAATCAACTTTTAAAAATCCACAAAAACATAAACCTTCAAAACACAATAAGAAAAAAACGATAAACAATAAATTATTCTAAAATCGGGAGTTTTAGAAACGCAAATTTGGAAAGTTCAGCCTGATTATTAATTTTAATAATTTTATTTATAATTAACGACGCCCAGATTTTAATTACCTAAATTAGCAATATAATTAACGATTCTGAGAACCCACTAAATTTACATCTTTCTGTTTATATGGTAATTAATATGACAATCAAATTTTAACAGTTTTTGAATAAGTTTACAGTACAATAACCCATAACAAAACTATTCTAAATATAACAGTAACCTTATTTGAGTTTTCAAAATTCGATACAGAAAAATCGTTTCGTAACATTAAAAATTAAGTCAAAATCATGCGGTAAAGTAAAATCCCAACCTTGATGCCGAAGTCGTATAATAATCACATTTTAATAACTGAATATTCATCTTTATAAGTTAATATTTTACGTATAATATCACCATAAATAATAACAAAAAAAACTTAATTGCACATAAAAACCTCTTATAAAAACCTTCTTTAGTGTCATTGTCTTCTTCCTGCTTATTCTTTTCTCTTTTGCACTCCCTTTTAATGTAAATTTAACAAACTGGAAATTATTGGATTGTGTAACTGGCCGGAGTATCAACCACAATTATTACGTTGTTAACGCCCTTTGTTAGCACATCATTCGCACTATACAACATCTCTATCATCGACAGACGTAATGGAAATTTGATTTTTCGGCGAAGTCACTTATTTACTAGTTGCTTGTGAATTTTAGTTTATTCGGTTTTAAAAATCCAGTCTTTTTCCGCTAGTCATGGCCCCTACTAAGACTATTTATTTGAAATTTTTGTTTAAATAAACCTGTAAATTTTCAGAATTAAAGTAAATTAAAAATACAATTCTTATAGAAATCTGCGTGTTTTTTTAAGGTTAATCCAACACGAGGTGCATTCATATTCACATCAACGTTTTAAAACGTCAATCAGTTTAAGTGCTAATTTTTTAAAATAATATTTGAAGACAGTCAAGTTCCATTTGCACTGGCGCCAGTGTCAAATTGTCTGCGATGTACTTAGATGAAGTTCAAAAGTAAGATGGTGGGAGGATAAATTTATGTATTCAAACATATAATTCATACCAATAATTACGCTACGAATTGAGGAGTCATCGGGGTTATTGTCCCAAACAGTCTTCTGTGTCTTTCTTTTTTTTTCGATACTTGAACTGCAGCCTATCTATAAACCGGTATGCTTTTTGCGTTGCACTTATAAACCTGACCAAACAAATTTTATTAAGTAAATTACTTTATTGGGCATCAATACTGATGGAGGTTAATTCATCTATTTTTTTTTTCTAGGCTTATTGGTGTTGATTTTATAGTACGTCAAGAATTACGCACGGAGAATCTACGGTGCCTTTTCAAAGAGTTTTGTTTTGGTTAGGTTTTTGGTTTCAGATGTTTCAGAAGCTTAAAAGGATGTAAACACATCGAAACAATTAATTAGAATAAATATGAATGTTAAACTTAGAATTCAGAAGAATTTCTTGAATAAAGACCGCCCATCTGAATTAACAAGCTTTCAATTATCAGAAAAAGCTCTCTTTTATGCAAATTTTGGTTTGTTCGTTGGGAAAAAAAATCGATAAGCATCAGTTTTACTGTGCCGTAAACAACAAAACTTTGACTTCTAATCCAATTTAATTGGAACCTACTGTATACCAACATGGCTAAAAATAATAATATTAATACCTATTTAGAACAATCTATCTATAAAATGTGATCCGCCCGGCACTTTAAAGCTGAAAACTAAAACGAATGATTCAAGTGCTTGATATTTATTTCAATTACTTTAGAATGCTTCAGACCAATTAACAGTTTTTAAAGCCGGCGAACCTTTTTATTAATAAGACACGCAGTGTTTAAAAACATAAAGTACTTTGACGTAGTCTTTTAGTTTTAACTAATCGAATTATGAAGAGTTAAAAGTAATTTTAAAAAATTTGACCTTTAAACTAATCAAATCGTTTCCATTTATGGTTTCCTGTTTGGTTTTTCTAAAAACAATGAACTTACACAAAGCAGATTATTGTCACAAAAAGTTAACCCAAATATTTCAGGTTCAAGAAACTTTTACCTTGGGGGTTGCTCAGGATTTTTGCTTTACCAAGAACTCTGAATTTGGCCAATTAAAGGCTAATTTTACGATTTTCCAATTTTTTTTCTTTCAAAACGTTCGTTGGAAAAGCCAACCTCAAGCTCGCTCTAATATTTAATTTGGGAACTTTTCAATGAAATTCGCCTGAAAACCAATTAATTTTTGTTTCTAGAGATAACCTCATTGAAAATAGTGAGTTTCCACATTACATTTGTAACAAAATAATAAATATCCTTCATATCCTTTATTTTCATTAAGGCAACATTAATTGATCCGTGCGCACAGCCGAAGTGGTTGAAACCTCTGTGACGGTAATAATTTCTTAGATTTTCTAAAATTAATTTAAATTCATTAAAAGTAAGAGTGATTTGTTCTTTAATCAAATAATTTTGTACAACAACAAAGTTCTAATAAATTAAGCACCAAAAGAAAAACCAAGCTTAAATTTGTTTATTCAATTCGGTAAGTCCTTCACAATGTAATATCATTCATGAATTATGTAAGAACAGCTAATTTATTTATACATTTGTCCTAAAATATTTAAACCATTGACGTAAATCGTTTTTTTCGATGCACCTTTATAAAAAAATTCGCTAGAATAGTGCTGACTGAATGTCCACGTAAAAAAGGGGCAATTCATCGTTAATAACCGACGGGTTTTCAACACGAGGTACTAAAAACAAAACTTGCACATATAAATAAATAAATAAACGACAACAATTACTACGAAGTATAACGGTCATAAATCAAAATAATTGGGAAAATATAAAAAATTAATCTTCATATGTAAATCATGAATATGCAAAATACGCAAGGTATACAAACTAGGTGAGAATAAACAAGGTTTGATAACAAAAACAGGAGAAGTCATCGTATAAGAAATTAATTAGGGAAACTACTTAAATCTTTAGCGCACACGTTAAACATATAAATTACCTAATTACTTGCCAAAAAATAGCACCAAAATAGTACAAAAAATATATTTATAGAAAATGGCAATATAAAATAATCACCACAAATAACATTAATAAAAATTAGAAGCTAATAAATAACTTGGGGAAAAAGCAAAAAATTAATAAAACCATCGAAGGATATAAAAATATGTTACCTTGAATTGTTCTGATAAATAGACTGGTTAAACTTTTCAATTCACTTTGATAAGCACAAGAAGAGTTCGGTGGTTTATCGAAGACTGTTGTTGAGGTTTTGCGTAACCAATGTAATAAATTAGAATTTCTATTTATTTTTACGTGTGGGGGTTCCCGTCGCACGTCTTCTTAATCCTCAAACATGTAAAGTACAAAAGAAATAAAATATATGGAGTGGATCAAAACTGGCAAATCTTCACCACAAAGCCAGCACCAGCATTGGTTCTCTATGCTAGGAACAGCTGAAGATCTAAGAAAAGTTCAATTTTCCCAGCCTACCACAACGACAAAGAAATTGTCCTCAGCTTGGACACCCCCTAAGTTACGAGAGGGTTAAACCCACTGAAAGCTTTTAGGCATGTGAAGATTATAGAATTATTAGAGAGTAAGTAGGCTATAAGGTCCCGAGTTGCGGTACCCCCAGTCCAGCACAATCAGGAGAGTTAAGGATCGTGTTGGAATAGGTAGCCCAATTGCTCCTCTCTTCCACGAGAACGAGGACCCCTCACTAAAAGGTGAAGGAGGCATTTGCCCTATATGGAAGAAGAATATGTCCACATGTGAACAGAAGATCTAACAAGGTCAAAATGTATCCCGAAGCCGATATTTCCATAGATAGACCACAATTTGCCGATGTCGTGAACAAGAATATGACTTAAGGGAATAGTTGAATATACGAAAAAGAGAATATTAACCAGAAAACCTAAAACAAGTAAAGGCCAATGCTGCTATATAAAACCTAAATCTGTTAAACAAGCGTCGAAGATATACCACAAGCATACCAGAAACAAAACCAATACCAAACCAAAAGCACTGGACAACAACTGAAATATTAAGACCGATGAAACAAACAAGGTTAAAGAAATAAAAATAAAATAGTTGCAATATAAACAGGCCAGTTCAACTATTGTAGTAAATTTTAAGACAGAGCTAACGCACGCATATGAAAAAGCAGAAGACTGGAATCATTACAGAAAAAAGATAATAGAATATTAAATGGTGAAAGAAGACCAAAACCAAAGCTGGGAAGATGCATGAGAGAGATGTTTAGAGACAAAGATGACTAAGACAAACTCATACACCAATAATAAACATTGGGACCAGTAAAGTAAAGGTATCGGCGCTAACTCCACGCATGTCCGGCAACATGGGGGATTAACGCCACCTACGTCGCTTTCACACGCTACACGTACGTGGTGGTGTACATAGTAAGCACCTTGACCTCAACAATCACTGCGTTTCGTTTCCCAATTATTTTTAGTTGCCGGGTAGGCCACCCGCCGAGCATCCAACTCGGGTTTGACCTCGAGACCTTCGCCGCTGTAGCCACTCCGGCGATACATTGAAACCAATAATAACTTAAAATGGCAAAAACTAAGCAATAAAACAACGTCTTATTTACTGTGATATTACATACATGATGCCAGGAAGGTACTATTAGAAAGGTTAAACTCTAATTCCTAACAAAATAAAACAAACCAGGAGGGGCGACGAATATAAAACACCTTCTTTGGTACACTTTGAATTATTTACAATGGGGAAAGAAACTGGAAGAAAGGGTAAGAAAGTCTTCGGATCGTGTCATCGTTGAGAAAGAAGAACTCAACGTTTCGCCCACTTTCTTATGGGCTTCATCAGGATGAAAAAAGGGGCACTAGAAGAGCAGTAACTCAACGTGTGAAGCACACCACATGCGAAACTCTTTTAGCATGGGGCAGAAGGGTAACGGTAACTCAATTTGTAAACCAAGCCACAGGCGAAGCCCTTCTGAAAAAAAAAAGGAAAGCAGGCGAAACGTTGAGTTTTTTTTTCTCTACGATGACACGGTCCGAACCCGGAAGACACTCTTGTAACACTGATGATATTAGACCGTGGAAGTCTTTGAATTCATGGATAGAAAAGACCTGGTTGACCTTGACCAAGTGATGGCAAATTCGACCTTAGGTCATAACTGCCTAGCCTAGATAAAGCTTCGGTCCTACGGTAACTGTCGTACTATTACGACCAAATAAATGGAAATGCTAATTTTTAGATTTTGTAAATGCGCTTTTGTCATGTCATCGAATGTCGAATCATAGTCATGTCTTTGCTTTTGACCTTCATAAGTAGACGCCCGGACATTACGACATCAAGTCAGTTTGACATAAAATACATAATCACAATGTTGAAAATCAATAAAAAAGAACGATCACTAGGTTAACCTTGGTGTTTCTATTTTTTTTTTTGTTCGGAATAGCATCAGCCAATCTGGCAAAGACTATAAGAAAGGCATAATAGCACACACCTACGATCTTTGCTTGTTGAAAGATGGATACAACAAATACGCGTATTTCACAGTACCTACTCGTATAACGATGAGGCAGCGGTATATTCGTGTTTGCCTGGCAGTTTAGGACAACTGCAATATGGAATTAAGATAGGGGTAGGCTTTACTACGTTCGAAAAAATCTTTAATCGAATCAAACACAAAACCTTAACTTAACTTCGTTAACTGAAATAGACGATAATGACACGTCAAACTCATGGCAAGCAAGACTTCATAGAAAATTGTAGTTCGGAAAGGAGTGCATCAGGAATGCATGCCGTCACTTATTCTATGTAATCTATATTCTGAGCAAATTTAAGCACTACATGAGTTGAAGACGTAGATGTTAACAAGGGTGCCACATTCCCCCCACATTTAACCAGCATTGCGGAATGAGAAAAGAAATGCAAAGGCATGCATGGAACTGGAAATTGGCGGCTATCAAGTACTTACACGGCCAAGTCCTCATTGCCCAAACCTAACATTACCTCGACTGTATAGCATGTAACATTAACCAAAAGTATGAGAAATTGGATCTATGGATTTTAAAAAATTTACGTTATGGGCTGGACTGGAAAATAGAGAAACAATAAATTATGATAGGTGACAATTTAAATATTTACTGGTGGGCATAGTTCACATTGAATTTTTGAAGCAACGTGACACGATCAACACCTACCAATATGTGAACAATAATTTGAAGAAACTTCGAGCTCGATTGCAGCGAATTAGACCTGACACGAAGAAATTTTTCAACATGACTATACTCGTTCTCACTGCAATCGACAAGCGTAGGAAGCATTACAGTACATCTCGCCACTTGCGATTTTTTTCCTTTTTCCGAAGCTAAAGGAAAATCTGAAAGAGCGTTGGCGTACGTGTGTGGACAGGGATGGTGATTTCCTAGAGAAGTAATTACACCCATTGATAGGGGACATTCCAAGCTTATAGCTTATTTCTATATCTTATCTATTAAAAAGTGATCGCGAAGGAGGCAAGACTTTTCAAAACACCCTCGTATAATACGATCATAAAAAGCATACGGAGGAAAATCATTGAAACTGACAGAAGCTGGTAAAAGAACTACGGCAGCAATGGATGGCGTTAAAAGATTATGTAGAGTATCAAGAAGAGACAGAATCACAAATGACAGCAATGATGAAGGCGAAAGAAGATGACTAAGGACCGGTTGCACAAAGCTTTTGTTAAATTAACGAATGATCAAAGTTGACAAAAAAGCACCATTTTTTGTTTACTAATGTATTATTTGCCATAATATATGCATTCGAATTTTGATTCGATTTTGTTCACCTTAACGAATGATTAATTTGACCAAGCTGTTAAATCATGTTTGTGCAAACTGCCCTTAGAAAAAGAACAACTTACTTAGTAGAAGGGCGACCTGCGATGGAATGGGTATTAACAAAAAAGGAAAACAGGAAGACCCCAAAAATCGTAGGGAGAAGGAATACGAAACTCAATCAGTGAAAAAAATTTACAAGAAGAACAATGTCTCAACAGGAAACAACAAAGGAAAACAAACTGCAAAAAGAGTAGCTTGGCTTAAGCTCTAGTTTAAACCTACTTAACCTAAGGTTAGGCCCTTAGAGCAACATTTCACTACAAATTTAAGAAGACGCTTAGTATACTTTATTTTATGTAATCTTAATTTATACATCTTTCTGACAAACTGCAATGATTCCTCTGCAGCATCATGAATCCTTATGCAATAAAGAAATGAAATAAAAGTCTACTTTTAAACTACGACTTAAGTCGTAATTTAAGCCGGCTTAAGCTAACCTCTGTTTAAATATTTATTGAAGTACTGAGATATTTCAGTACCTACTGATGAAAGCTAAACTGTGAGTAAAGCCAATCAGAACCTGAAGTGAAATGCCGACTCTTAGGAAGAAACCGAAATAATGACTATTAAATTAAGAAAGACTTGATATTTCGTACATATTTCGAGCAAAGAAAAATACAGAATACTCCAAGTGATCCAGAAAGAAAAGGATGGACAAAGAGGTATGAGCAGAAGGCGTACCTTCTCAAAAATTTCAAGACAGTTGTCCAGAATGTTATCAACCGTATTATTTATAATTGCAGTAGACAAAATCAAATGGAGTAGTACAGGCACTGTGACAGCCAACGTTCTCACAAAAGCTTCTTTTTCTAAATTCTTACTCTCATCCTTCTCTTTCTACTTCTTTCATTCTTTCGTACTTAACAGTTCCATAAACATTCATAAGTATATTCCGCAATTTCCCTCTACAATTTCCCATAGTTTTCTTCTTTAAAAACTTCATTCGTCCTTCATTTTTCTAGGAATTTTTTAAGCTGCACATTTTTGTGCCAACAAAAAACAATGGTTTAAAATTTTAAATCGAATATATTAATTCCCTAATTATATAAATATCTTCAAGCGTTAATGAATATTTCACGAATTTTTTATAAAGAAACCATAAAAACTAATCAAATTTAATAGTTCACCAAATAGAAGAAAAGAAACTGGCACCAGACAAAACAAAAATACGATGCTAAAGATTATAAATCGGTTAATTACTACCGGTTTTTATAATATATTCCTTACATAATTTGAGATTTTGCCTGATAAAGTTATAATCTGGCCGTTTGCCAAATAATTATTTATTTAATTAAATAAACTTAGATAATAACTCGAACAAACTCGATTTATTAGAATAAAAGAAAAATGATTAAATGCTGGTTTTAGAATAAAAAGCAAACGATTGTAAGCAGCATGCGTTCAGTCACGTAAATACTCGTAGTTGGTTACATGAAATATGTTAATGATAACTAAGACACTTTATCTAACCAGAAATATACTAATGAGTTTAAACCACAATAAAAACTGAAATTACGTTAAGTGCGAATGTTTTAAATAATCACTGATATTCTTTGACAACGACTGACTAATTGATTGCCATTTTTTATACAATTCAAAAAATTAATGATCTTTTTTGTACATAAGTTGACAAAAATTCAATTCTAAGCAAAAGTATCAGAAAAGATCTAAAAGTGCCAAACAATTAATGTTTGCTGTAACAATAAACAGCTCATCAACCTTGCATTTTACCTTGCTTTAATGATATTGTTATTCGACCTAGTTATTTATTAATTTTTATTTAGTTTCGCTTAAGTATGATCGATCACTCAGTATTTTTTAACGAGCGTTTCTCCTGTTTTAAAATTAGTGGAAACTTACTTTGGTTGTTTACTTTTCTGCAAAATGTATTGTTTTAAAAAGCAAGGTATTTAAAAAACGATCATAATAATTTAAAACGACGCCGTGAGCCATTCTGCATACGTAATGTTATTAAAAGATGAAGTTTAAAGCTCTGTTAATGACTTCAAACAGGACCGGACTGGTAACTAAAACAATAACCTTAAGGTTCCTTAATTTACAGGAAAGTTTTAGTAATTAAATAACCTGGACATCCTGTATAAATTTTCCATATGAATATTTCTATTCGCCCGGAGTTCTCTTGCTTAATTTTCAACCCCGTAGTGACGCACGCAACCGAAAGTTACATTACTGAAGAATTTATTTTTAACTTATGGAATAATTTTCTAAACAATTTACGTAAAAGAATGCAAGGTCTTATATGTAGAGAACAGAGAAAACGGCCCAGGAATAATGCGTGAGAATCGGGAGATCTTCTAGACTTCATGTCTGCCTTGAAGATTATATACAGTTTAGATTGAAAGTACCTTCGTAATTCACCACTTATAGCATAAACTTACGAGAATTAATAAATATTTTACATGCATGCGTTCCTTCATGAGATGCTTGCGGCTTATTGCTTATTGTTTGGGTTAGTAATACCTGTGTCAAAGCTTACTTAAAATTTATTAAAAAAATCTTTGCTTTTTACTTTACTCAAAAGCCACAAACGCTTTAAATTGAAATTATGAAAAACACATTAAATTTATTCATACATAAATTAGAATGTACAAAATCTAGTAACAAAAACTTATCCTCTCGCCATCTGTTGTAACAAATTTACAAAGGTTTCTGTAAAAAAACAAACTTACGAGCTCAAGAGTCGTCAGTTCCAGATATAACAAACCTGTAAGCCCGCTAATTAAACAAGAATAAGAAAAATGTTTATTTATGCAAAAATCCTTTTTAGAGCAAACTTCAAAGCGTAAGTTAAATAATTTCAAAATCAAAATCACGCTCATAGGTGTCATTCAGCAAGCCTAAGATCAAAGAATAATTACAAAAGGATTTATAGTGTTGATGCTAAGAAGTCAGGAGTATTTGCGTGGCATGTGAAATTCAAATAAACGTACAACCAGAATAAAAATACGAAAAACATGTTTGCATTATCTGTAATAATATTTGTGCTTGAACAAAGCTTGAAACTCTTGTAGGCTCTTACGGCCATAAAAACACCAGAATAAATCCTGCTCTAGTTCTTTAACCTAAAACAATAAAGCAAAAAGTCAAATTTTGCCAATTTGATTTCGGTTTAAATAAAGGTGTGACTTACCTAGCCAATTAAACAAATAAGTGATTAAAGCCATCAAATAGGCAGGAACGATTAATTATAAGCCTATGATTCACCAAAGCTTGAGTTTATTAAACAAATAAACCAGAAATTTTTGCTATCAGTTTTGTATATTTTATTTGAGGGGCAAGTAATTCTTGAAATAATCCAGATTTTACTCGAATATTAAAACTACTACGTGCTAGGTTTACGTGTTTTGGCAGACCTAATTGCTAATTAGTGGTAAATATTTACGCGAAACAATGCGGGGCCGTTGAATTATATTAAAAATAAGCAAATAAGCCTACACGTTTCTGAGCTTTTGCGACGCAAAATTTGATTTGCCACGCGCTAAAATCTTTGAATTACCACAAATATTTGTTTTTATTCTGAACGTAAATCTGTAGTCTATTTCCATCAGAAAAATATTTTTTTATATTATAAAAATTTCATTAAATAACAAGTTACGTAATGCTGGACTTTCAATAACGCAATGATTAATTTTAATAATAAACTCGTGGAATTTCAAGTATTTGCAATGAATATTAAACAGATTCAATAAAATATCCTAAAAATAGCAAAGCTTCGTATTATCGTTACATATTTCAGGAATTTCATATTCAATATTTTTAGAATATCTCAAGAATGTCCAAGAAATTGGATTTTATAATGAATATGAGTATTTTATCAACAAGAATCCTACGATATCCCAAATATTTTACTGGCCACACAAAGGCTAAAGTAAGCATATGCAATGCACAATTAATATAAAAATTAAAATAACCCAACTGCATGGATGATATTCGCAAAATTGCTACTCGTTTTGTTCATGAGAAAAATGTATCTCCGATATTCGAAAAATCTCACCATTTTGAAATTTTGAAAAGTCTGGTGAATATTCATATTCAATTAGTTTGCTTTTCCAATGTACATATCTATAATCATTTGTAACGTGCGTAACACCAATTAAGAAACTTAACTATTATTTAATGTTTCCGCGAAAAATGACCAAAAAGTTGTAACTAGAAAGTTTGTGGTTTCTGTTTATCAGTCTGTACGAAACTAGGAATTTTACTTCGGCTGTTCATTGAGAAATGTCAAGTTTTTTACAATTTTACAGTTGACTTAGGTACAATTTACCAAATTCTTAAAATTAGCTGAAATTTCAAAATGCCCTGAAAATAATTCAAAACTGAGTTCCAACCAACGAATTGAAATTCATCATCAAACCAAAGGGTCAACTAAAAAAAAAAACAACAACTAAGCAGATAAAACAAGCCGATTAAAAATACAGTTCCTGTAACGACTGATTTAGCTATTACAAAATAATAACGTCAAGTGGTACCTAAAAACCACAATTAATGACATTCAATCACAATGGTTAGTTTTTTCCAGGAGATTTAAGGTTTCTTAATAAACGATGATAAATCAAGCCCGATGTGGGACGTCTGCATAAAGCAGTGAACAAATATTTAAACATTTTCTATAAATTACAAATAAATACTTGTTTTAAATATTTACAAACTTTCCATACTTTGAAATCACCACATAAAAATCCTGTTTTACATTGCTTATAATAATTTATTTAGAACATTCTTAGGTTGGAGATTACCTCAGGAAATTTCTGTCAAATTCTTCATTAATAAGCTTCTGGTTTTCAATTACCTTATTCTTTAAATAAACACAATGCGATCAACAAAATATTAATCTCTAGTCTCTAGCGATTGTGAACACTCCACATCGTCGAGGTTACGTTAGCTAATTTTCACGGACAATGGTTTGTTTTTTATTTTTCACATCATATCTTACTGCCTATTTTTCCTAGTCACCGTTCAATTTTAGATATTTTAATAACAAAACTTCGATTCGAAACGTAATAGTTATTTACGAGGTTATTTACGATATGAGTATCGTAACAACTCATATTACGATACGAGATGGAAATCCATTGAGGATCGTAATATGATGTTACGATATGAATATTATATAGTACAAAGCTTTATCTACTTTCATGAAATTAGCAAAAAAAAATTAAATATCTGTCAATAATTAATTGCCTAATGCAAAAGTTGACTATTCCAATTTTCAGTGAAAACAGCGAATACAAAGAAACAAATAATAAAAACAATTATCCTTCGTATAGCTCTCTACGGTGCGAATCCTGTACTTTAAAATGAGGCGATAAAAAGAAAATTGGCGCCCTAAATTTGTGGTGCTAGAGGCGAATATTACGTGTTCCTTAGACGAATCCATACTCAAAGAGATAAACGAACCACATCGTCTGTCACAAACAGTAAATACCCGGGCATATATCCAGAAGAGACAACGAGAATCTGGAGCGATTGATTGTTTATGGGAAGATAAAGGAAACTATAATGAGGGGCGGTTCAAATTAAAGAGAGCACTAACTCCACAATTGTAGAGACTACCCGAATTACTAGTAACAGAGGACGATGGAAGGCAATTGTTAAAACAGCTACAACAAGCCGTAGGTGACATGTGATCACGACCCCTCTAACAAGAAAGAAACGAAAAAGAAGAATCTATCCAGAGGTCAAAAGTGCATACGATACCATCATCAGGGATGCCTTGTACAAGGCAATGCAAGAGTTTCCAATACCGAACCACATAGTAACACTAGTGAAACTAACACTGGTTAATGTTGAATGTTGAGTCCGGATACAGAATGAGTTATCTCAGCCCTTTACTTCCCAGAGAGAACTGCGACAGGGAGATGCCCCCTCATGTTTACTTTTTAACCACCTAGCACTTGAGAAGGTTGTCGGACAAACGAGACTTAATAGCAGGGGGACCATCATGACTAAGTGTGCAAATATTGGCTTTTGCAGATGATATTAATACTGTGACCAGACACCGTAAAGACATGACAGAGATATGTGTGTAACTCATAAACGTAGCAAAAGAAACGGGTCTTGAGATCAATAGTTAAAAAATTAAGAATCTACAAATAGTGATTAAAAGAGAAAGGCGACAAATACCCCTTCAAAAACATCACAATAGGTGCATACAACATGGAAGTTGTCTCTGAATTTGTTTACCTAGGCTTCCAAGTTTACAAAAATAATGACATGAGCGCAGAAATAAAACGACGAATATATGTATAGTATGATCAAAAAGTCCTTGGATAGCGGTTGCTGTGGGTATTACATTTTACGGATCCTAAACATTTTTTATTCTTTTTAAAGCCTTTTTAATTACAATCTACTCACTTTTAAAGGATGCCAAGTATTATAATTTCAGAAATGACCAGTGGCGACTGGTGCTAAAGGGCACAAGGGCACGTGCCCTCCCTACACTCGAGAGAGGAAAAGCTTTTTTTTAATAACACTTCTCACTTCTAACTTTTATTTTTTTTAACAAAAGTAACACAACAATCTATTATTATACCTATAATATCAATATTATAGTCCACTGCCGCGTCGCCTAAACGAAGGGTTTCAAAACTTTCTTCCGGGGACAAGTTAAAATTGTTTCTATCTTTGGTGACCATTGCGCAACCGCGGTGGGTAATATGCAGTAAAATTTGTTGATTATTGATCAGCTGTAGGGCACATTGAATCGTGTCCCCTGACCCTGAACATTCAAGTTAGTTCGACAGTGGAATTCATGCGCGTAAGAGTTGTTTATATGATTGCGTTTGAGGTTACGAGGATTTAGTGGGAATCGCGTTCCGTTTGATTTTTGGATTTAATTTGTTGTTTTTATTTTGATTTCGTGGTTTGTTCGTTATTGGTTATTGTTGTCTATTGCTGTTTACTCTTTATAGACATGGATATCGAAGTAAATTCGGTACAAAATTTGTTGCAAAACAATAGTTTGCCGTACCAAGACAAACTTTTAATTAAAGAAAAAGGCAGGCCTACTCCTGATCTGCAAATCAGTTATAATTCAAAGACGAAATCGCGAAGTTATTGATGTATTCAGCAGTAAGAAGAACAGAAGGATGGACTTTCTATTTAAGTAGGGAGGTAAGTGTTTTTAGATAATGTTTCCAGCTCGGTTTTGATGTGCCCTTCAACTAAAAAAACTCACGAGCCGCCACTGTAAATGACTTAAATTCTGCAGCAACCGCGATCCAAGAACTTTTTGATCATACTATACTTAGCCAGCAGAGCATATTTCGGGCTGCTCAAACATCTAAGATCGGATATAGTTTTTAAAACAACGAAATGTCAATTGTACCATATGCTTATAAAGCCAGTTTTCATGTATACCTCTGAAACATGGACATTGGCAATGATGAAAGACTCTTAGGGACCTTTGAGCGAAAAATACTAAGACATATCGCATATAGTTATAAGGGAATAAGGGATAATGAAGAATGGAGAAGGTGTAGATGCTACAAACATGAACTGTGCCGAGAGTTTAAACCACATATGGGCAACCCCGGCCCGCGGGCCGGGTCCGGCCCTCTACTTCTTTTGAGCCGACCCTGCTCCATCAAGTTCAGTATGTATTCAGTCTACAAAAATTTTAATTAATTTAAAATTAAAAATATACAATAATTGAAATCAAAAATATCATAGCATATAAATTAACAATTTCTAATTTTCATAAAATTATAAAAAGAAGACGCGAAATAGTTCATAGCAATTTTACGACACCGATAATTAGGGTTTTAGCATAGTATTTAAGGCACCTGCCATCGTACAGCTTTAGACCAGAGCATTATTTTATTTAATAATTTGGTCCGGCGCTTGACTCGGAGACAGAATGATAATTTGGCCCCAGAACTAGGAAAGGTTGCCCATGCCTGGTTTAAACAACCGGACGTAATAACAGCCGTTAAGATCTGAGATGGGTAGGGTATGTGGAGAAGATGGCAAAGGCAGAGCCAGTTAGGCAAATACCAGTCGGAAAAAGAACAGCTAGAATACCGAAAGCCTGTTATCTGAATCAAATACTGCAGATTACTGGAACTGGAAAGCAAAGGCTCGGAATAGAGCAGAATGGAAGAAACTCCTGGAACAAACTAAGCCCCTACGAGGATCCTTGAGCCAATGATGATGATATTTATATACAGGGTGTCTCACTATATTTTGACTGATTTTACAAGCTTATATTTTCTAAATGGGATGAAGTATTAAGGTGCGGTTTTCACCAATGAGTTTTACATGAGCCCAAGTTTTTTTTATGGTTTTTACGAATATGCTATTCCTTCTTTAAAAACCGAAATAAAAATGGCATTATTTGGCAGACCAGATACTTAATTTTTTTAAATGCAAACCTATACTTATTTGTAGAAATAAGAATAAGCGCATATTTTAGCGTTCAAACGATATTTTAAAAATTAAAATCGGATGAGAAATGACCGAGATAAACGCTTATGAAGATACTACTGTAAAATCAAAAACGTAAACAACAAAAGAAAACATTTAGCATAGAGCATTTGAACGCTTTCTGGTGAGATTAACTGCCTGCATACGGAAAAATGGCAGGCACATTGAACAATTGTTATAGAGATATAACTCCTTTAATGATTATTTTTGTTTTTAGTTAATTTGTATTGTACCGTTAAGTTGAAATTAAATGTTATTTGAATTCTGGCTGCGTTTATTCTTTTGTCAGTCATGGCATGCTAAATGTTTTGTTGTTTACATTTTTGATTTTACAGTAGTATCTTCATAAGCGTTTAACTCGGTCATTTCTCATCCGATTTTAATTTTTAAAATATCGTTTGAACGCTAAAATATGCGCCTATTCTTATTTCTACAAATAAGCATAGGGTTGCATTTAAAAAAATGAAGTATCTGGTCTGCCAAATAATGCCATTTTTATTTCGGTTTTTAAAGAAGGAATAGCATATTCGTAAAAACCATAAAAAAAACTTGGGCTCATGTAAAACTCATTGGTGAAAACCGCACCTTAATACTTCATCCCATTTAGAAAATATAAGCTTGTAAAATCAGTCAAAATATAGTGAGACACCCTGTATTAAATTATTAAAAATTTGCGTTTACATTTGGGTGAACTTACTTAGAGGTATTAAAATTCAAATGCGATTGATCTTTAAAATATTATTATTAAAAGCATTCAATGTTTATTATCCTGCAAAGACAGGACCAAAATAAACAGAAACGAAAAGGTGTTAAGCCTGTATAACCGATTTCGAAAGAAACAACCGGGCATTGCTCTTTTCGCAAACAGTTGGGAATTAATTACATTAGATTGTTGATATTTACGATAACTGTAGGTAGTTTCATTCATGCAATACCTGCGTAGTTTCCTACAGATGTGCAGTGCTAATTTGCATTAATATTATTGCTAAACTCTTTTGTTATTAAGTACAAGTGAATGGGAAGATAATCCTACGGAAATTCTTAGTAGAAACTGAAGAGAACGATGTTTATAAATTATCACTAAGTTAAAGTCACTTAGAGAAGCAGAAAATAATATTAATTTAAATCCAAGACCTGCTCTTATGAAGCTCTTTTACGTTAAACACCAAACTGGCCTGGCCCTTCAAACCACTAAATACGCTTATATAATTTTAGAAAAAACACTTACATATTTGAAATCTCACTTACCATCAGACACTCAATAAAATTAATTAAAACAAAAATTGAAACAGTTCTATTTAAAGCAGCAATTCGAATTGTAACATAAAATCTCGTCATGTTCTAATGGCAATAACTGTTTCATAACTTTTTATAGGTGTATAACAAAGACTGAGTCATAAACTAAAATTAATTTTAATTAATTGTTGGATTACTTAACAATGCTGAAATCAAGGGGGCTATTAAAGTTAGTTTTAAAAATAAAATTTTCGGTAATTAGAAATTATGTAAAAGGACAATTAGTAGGCACGGTTTATAATTTGGTTATTTAAACGAAAGATAATGTACCAAAAACAAACGTAATCCACCTACTTTACTTGCCTCCTGCATATTTAAATTGATAAGAACATCGTGCAATTCTGGTAAGTTTTTAAAAACAATTCCTGATTTAATAGTTTTGGGTTATTCCACTCATCCAATCAAATCACAGTATTTTGGTGAATTGAACCAATCACAATCGAATTAAATCGATTATTCCACTCATCCAATCAAATCACAGTATTTTGGTGAATTGAACCAATCACAATCGAATTAAATCGAAAATACCACTAGTGAAATTTTCTAGAAAATTTTGCGACTAGCAGCGTTGCTTAGAGACAACGTCTGTCAAAATTTTTTGTGAGACAAGTATTTCAGTAGGTAATTTCATTATAATTCGAGGAATTATCATTCCGAATACCATTCGTGACTAGAATTTTACAGGAAATTTTTGCCGTCACAAACACTCTTGCTTGTTGCTTTGGAAAATCGTAACTCGTGCTGTCGCACTCGTTACGATTTTCGTCGCAACAAGCAGTCGTGTTGGTGACGGCAAAAAAATTTCCGGTAAAATTCTAGTCACTTGTGGTATTACTTCTGAAACTTTTTAACTTCTAGATAATTACAAACAATCAAACATAAACAAGGCTTTCGTTAATTCAGTCTCAATTAGATACCGTTATATAATAATCCATACATTTTCCAACTACACTCTTTAAATCTAACCTTGTATCTTGAATTTACGTACATAAAGTGACCAGTAATTTAAAAAAAATTACACGGAATTTTCTGGTCTGTTGGTGTTCCATGTGAAAATAAAACGAAAGGCAAAATTTTAAAACAAAGCTCGTACTTGTATTTAAAAGTGAGCGCATCTCGACCACAAAACATGGACCTTGATCGAAATTTAGTATTATTACTCCGGTTTCGAGACAAACTTATCAGGATAATTAACCTAATTATTCCAGACGTCGTGAATTTTTCAAACGGCTCCCACGTTATTAAGATGGCAAGGCGAATTTATTCTGTTATTAAATCGGGTCAAGTTCGGTTGATTATGAACTGGATATTTTTTTGATTCTTTCCGGAGGCTTATTTCAAATCTTGACAAAAAAATTGCCCTCAACAATTCGGACTTTGTTTGAGTTACTCATGCGATGTTTTCGTAATCGGAACAATGATTGGATTTATAATAAAAAACAACTGATTTGGAATCATCTTGATGAAAACATGATAAACCGTAAAGGCGCGAATTTCCTCCACGACTGATTCAGAAATACAAAAAGTTCTCTACGCAAATCGAGGAATGACTAATTTACTATTAAAGTATTTTTGAAGTCAACGCTATTTTATTGGTGAAAAACCAACAGGAAGAGTGATGTAAATGCAAGAATCAGTGAAACAACAAGCGTTCACTTGTTTTAAATAAAGCCACAAAAAAGGAATAATATTTAGATTTTGAGCTAAAATTAGCTAACGTTTTATTTTAGGATAGGCGGAACTGGACAAATTTGTAATAAATACGTTTTTCGGGAAGCAAACAATCTGGTCGACGTAACAAATTTACGAATTTTCTGAGTTCAATCCTTGAAACCAGAAGCAAATCTACAAGTTTAAAATAAAAATTGATAGGCATATTTATATACAATTACTCAAAAGTTGTTTGGCCGTCCCAATTTAAAGATTTTCTTTCGTAGAGCATATTTGCACACTCCAGTGAAAGAAACACAAACATCATCAGGTAATTTTTCTTTAACAACCATACGGATACATAAATCAATCAAACTTAACGAAATTAGAAACGATTAACCTCAATCATTGGAAAAAAAATATCTAACGCGTTTGTAAAACATTTAAAAGGATATTAAGGAAATTAACCTTCGGTAAATATCAGCCGGGTTCTATTTCAGTAAACAGAGAGATAATAAGGAATCAACTAGAGACAAATCTATGGAAGCTTACGCCTACTAAAACCACCCACCCTTCGGAGATAACGAGACGCATATTTGACGTTCTGACGTCAATCGGACACACCAACGAGCAAAACGAAACAGTTTAATTAGATTTTGTATCATTAACCACCTAGAATGAGAATTAACACAAGTTCTTTGTCTCGGAAATAAACTTTAATAGCCGTGAATTATTATAACAATCAGAACACCTAGTCACCGTGAAAATACAATAACAATTATTATGATAATTTATAACAATTCATAAACAAAATTCCCTCGGGCTATATGGGAGTAGGTGAGGTTAACCTTATGCAACTAATGCGTTTTATGTAAATGGTATAATAATCTGACTACGTTTATTATCTGCCATATTAATTATTATTATAGATTTAATTGAGTGATGTTTTGCAATATTCCCGTAACATTCGCGTATTAAGGTCTTTATCTACCATAAAGCAGATGTGGACATTCGTATTATTTTAATCCTCTAAATTGACTGCTCTCGTCGATAAATTTTAATCAATTCCTTATTGTCCAATTTCAGTTTATTAAAAATCTAAAATTAAGTTACAAAAAAAAACCTTTTACAGTGTTTTTTAGGAGAAGAAAAAGACAAAAAAGAAACTAGAAGACGAAGAAACGCATCAAAAATAAAATAGAAGAGTAGAAGAATGAGAAAAACTAAACCAATAACTTAAATAAAAAATTTGGATCAAAGTGTTTAAATAGAACTGTCAATATTTAAAACTTGCGGCCATCTCAACAACATTATACAGAATAATACCTCAGGCTTGGATTTGCCTAAAAATGCGATGAATTATAGAAGTGAAAAACTGAAATTTCCAATTTTAAATCTTTGAAAATTTTATAGCTAACCTAACTCATAAACCTTTAGTTTAGCGAAATGTCCATTCGTTTAATGAAAGTAACTGGCATTAAATTCTGGCTATTCTAGTAACATTTACAACAAAGAATTTACAAAGAATTTCTATGCAATTTTATGCGTTCTCGTTCTGCATAAAAGCATAAAACATAATAAAAATAACTATACATTTATATAAAATACTTAAACCTTGAAGGAAGTTGTTTCAATCGGCTTTCCTTTCACGATTTTGTTATATCATCAAATTAAACTCAATATTTTGTATTTTCAGTTAGGAACTTATTAAAGGTGCTGTTAATGATATGCCACGCCTTTGATGAAATTAAGCCGTAAAACATAGTCGACAATAAAATACTACCCACCAAATTAAGTGTTCCATCTCACTAAAATATTATTTTTTATAGGAAATTTTTATATGCCTGGGTTGTTTTTCCCCACTAGTTGCTAAAACACAATTATATTAAACTTTAGCAACTGGTGGCGAAAAACCCAATCGAGAAATGTAAAATGTCAAACTCGCCACAATAAACCTTTCTACGAATATCAAATTATACTTTACATAAAGTTTGAAAATCGATTGAACGCCAATATTTCCTGGCAAATATAGCATCTAATTTTTTTTCCAATTCCTACACATAAAGTGGCATTTTAATGTGTCAAATCTAGTTATTAAAGCAACATTTTAACGTGAAGGGTGGATAAAGTGTTGCTATAAACATTTTATCCACGCTTTCCTTGACGACACGATTGCTATAAACATTTTATTTGCCCTTTCTTTCACTACTTATTTTAGAATACAAATCATGGTGCCTCTAAATTTAGGTTGCTAGGTATTGTTTAAAAGCTACTGTAGTATTAATATTTATGTAAATAAGCAATAAATTGATAATTAACTGTTTTTTAGAAATTTTAATGTAGGAATTGGAAAAAATATTGTATGCTACACTTGAATAAAAAGATTTTACGCTGTGGCTAGCGTCCCGACACGGGATCCACGGTCAGTCCCGAATAACGTCATCGAATGACGTCACAAATAGCTTGTCGGGACTTTGGTTCAGTCCCGACTCGGGAGTCAACACCAACATTTTTACATTGCTTTCGTTACATTTATTTTAAATGAAGCAAATAAAAATCGGTACATAAACAACTTAAAAATACATTGGTAAACGTAATTCCATAAACAATAAACTAAAATACATAAAAATCTTTTCTTTATAAAAACTCCTTGCAATAACAGGCAACAATAGTAATACTGAAAGACAACCTCGTTAATTATTCTTGTAACTAACGCGAGCATTTTAAACAATACCACTGCCTTTTAGGCAGCTTTTTAAGATTTACGTATTTAATATAACAAATTTGTAAGCAGGATTTACATTTAATTGATGCGCGAGAATCAGAAATTATTTCACACACTTCACAACACACGTCGCAAAGCCACTTATTATTGTCTTTTTTGGATATCACATTTTGTAGAATATCCCAGGCTTTCCCAGAAGTACTCTCAGACTCTAATGATGAAGGCGAGAAAACTCATGAAATCAATCAATTTTTCATCATCGAAATGAGATATGATGCAGATGAGATTGATGAAAAAGAGGAGAATTCTCAAGACGAACCAATCAACCGGGTTCATCTAGAACAGGGGTCGTCAAACTTCTTTAACCGTCGAACCCTTCAAGAGTTTCTGGACTTTTTATCGATCCCCTCTATTTTACTATTACGTAATTATAATAGGACAAGCAAAAAAGAAGCTTATGTGAGTGTTTAGATTGTTTTAATAGTTACTCAACTCTTCCACATAGAGAAGTTTAGTTCGTGAATGAATAACGATTGAATTATAATATGTATGTTGATGAATTTTAGAACATTAACGCTCACTTGTAAGTCGATGCGCAAAAATGAGACTGGGATCGAATACGTGTAAGTATAAGTAAATAAGCAACCGCGCACTTGTTATAATCTCGCTCCCGACGCGTCGTCCGGACGAGAACCACCGACATCCGTTTATTGGTAAATACGTCATTTTGACCTACTTGATTGGCCTCAGGTACTAGGTCTACACACGGTAACTAGATAAACATAAAAAAAGACATTTACAATAATACATTAATCAGAAGGGTGTGTTACATAACAACCACTTAAAATTTTAAACCGTCTCTGTATCTAGTTACCGTTTGTACCTAGTCGGTCAGACAAACTGTATGCTCCTTCCAGTAATGTCTGTATCCGTCAATTTTTGTTAGTTAATTGACTATTCCTGCTCGTCCTAATCTCTTGTTCCGTTTTCTCGCTGTGTTCGTCATGGTGTAATCCGCTCGGCTTTCAAAATCATGAGACTTTTTAGTAGATTGAGTTGTCCTCTGAGCATGTTACTGCCATACTGCAGAGTAAGACATCTTGCCACCTTTAGGGTCGACATGTAGTCCACTAATCACTAATGTATTCATTAACCCACATCAGGAAGGTTGCCTCTTCCGCTCATACGACCGTTGAGGTCTTCACCCACAACCCTGGGTTAGGTCTGTTCATCTTCCCAGCTGCAGTGCCTCTTCCCCCGAGTTTGCCATGTCGGAGTTCATCTCTTCTACCAAACTTGCTGTTGGGACTAATTACTAGTTAAAAATTAAATATTCAAACTAATTGGGAAAAATACCTCGGAAACTATTAGAATCGTATGCTCTACAACGTCTCAACTAAGTATAAATTTTCGCAATGTAAGGCCCTTTTTATGTCTATTGACTGGTCTTCTAATGTTCAGGGGATTTTTTTTCTACGAGCACAAGCAAGTCGTTTCTGAATTGATTCAAGTAGATGGCTCCATTTAAATGACCTTCAAAGAAATGAGGGCCGATTACAAAATCTTTCAGCACACCAAACCAAACATCAACACTAAAGAAATTCTTTCGCTTTGCATTTTCTAGGGTTCTACAGCCGTAAGGAGTCTCTATGATCAGTCCTTAGACTAATAATAATTTAACCATGAAAGGTTGTTCTTTTAAGCATAAAGGAAAAGATCTAAAATATCAAATTTTCCCACTTTAATAAACATACAAATTTAACTTCAGAAGTTCAGAAATTGCTTACTTACCATCCATATTTAAAATTTAAATAGGTGCAAATGAGGCATAGTTTTAAAATTTAGACGTCTCTGGGTTTATCCTGAAAGTCACTAAGAACAAAAAACAGAATTTCAAGGATAATTCAGAAACGCGACCAGGAAAAAATAAAATTGTAAAATAATTGGAAACTTCAGAACAAGTTATGTTTAAGCAATTTAAAAAGGTTCTTTTATGGAACAAAATTCGGCAAAATCTTCGTTTTTCGATTGTGTTCCTATGAGCAAAACAAAAATGTCAACAGAAGAAGTTCAGAATGTGTCGAATAAAAAGTTAACTCTATTAAATACTCGAAATTAACCCCAGGCCTTTCCTAAAGTACCAGCATCCTATTTAACAATCATTTTCCACACAATTCAAAGAATTCGAATACAGGCAGTGATTTAATACAATTACTAAACATGACTCAAACATCAAACCACAAACTGATAACATTCCCTCTTTAATAATTATTATCAAGAGCAGAACAAGCCTTGCAATACGTTTACATAAAATTATTACTTCAGTTTGTCTTATGTTACTTTCTTCATAAACGTGGCAAGAGCTCAAAACTTATTTAATCAATCACAGCTGCAGAAACAACTTATTTATGTAATTTATTTACATACAAAATCGAACGTCTCAACGGGCTTTCATGTAATTAAAATTTAAATAAAGTGGCCACCGATGGATTTACCAGGTGTTGGTTGCACCCACAAATTAAACCCACAATCAAATATATAAATAACTACCGTGTCATTTACTAAAAATTAAACGGAATTCTACGTTTTTTATAAATTTTGTATTAAAGCTAGCTTTCAGGTAACAAGTCACGCAATTTTTGGTTCACCTGGGATTAAGGTTTAAAAGTAAAGTTTCGTAGAATTCCAGCAGGGTCCATGACGTTTTTAAAATTCCGCAAACACCCAAGAAGATTAGAGAATTCCATCACGGATTTCCGTTAAGGTACCTCCCCAATTTTTAAAGCATTTCCGTTCTACGTGCATGGGTGGTTTATCAAATTGTTAAAGACTCATTTAACGCGAGTTTGGATTTATCAATTTCGGATTAGCTTTTTCGGTATATCTTTATCACGTGGTCGATTTGTTTGACGTCAATTACAATACTGGACTAATTAATATTCTGACTAGTGAACACTGTTGCCAAGCTGTTTTTGGAATTTATGTGCAATAATTAAAATCACATAAATTATCTATTTATAGTTTAAAGTATTGAAATTGGTTAATTTTTTTAATTACTTTTGGAACGGAATGATGAAGAGCAGAAGAGGGCGGGGGGTACTTCCAAAAATAAAAACGATGCATTTCTGTGCCTGATCTATCATTGTAAACAATTGCTTTTTTTCTTTGATTTTTTAAGAAGATAGACGCCCTCGATTGACCTTGAACTCGAAAACACTTCAATTTTAAAATTTGCATATGCATTTGGTGGAATAACAAACACAATTAAATTCCTTTCAATCAAACTGTAATTTTTTACGAGTTTTTTTGAATTGACAAATAGTGATTTATGGCTTTACAGTTTGGTGTTTTCATCTTTGTTAATGCGGAAATTCAGAGGGAGTTACAACTTTTCAACAAAGCAGCAAAAAATCTGAGTGAATTTCATACAAAATTCAGGCATTTAAATGGGGCATCCTTAAAACACGTTCCTAAACGATATAAACAATAACTCCATTGTTTTTCACACGAAAATGCTAATTAAAATATTTAAGAGTAAAATTACAGCAATTCTTACAACATTAGAAGCCACTTGCGTAATCAGAATGCAATAAACTTGTACAAGTTTAAAAATAATGTCGCCTTGCGGCAAAACAATGTTTTTGGTGTCAAGCAAGATTCAAGGAGCTTTCCAGCACAATTAAATTATATAAAAAAGCTCAAACGTACGTCAATGTATTTAGTGTCGATTGATACTTTGATAAATAAAAAAGTTTATTGGTGCTATTACCTTAATATCTGTCGGCGTTTTCCTAACTAAAAACACAACGCCACCGTCCATTTTCATTTTTTCAAAAAAACTCGGTTTTCTTTTAAACTGGCACCAAATTCAACAACACCCAACAAAGACGAAAACAAACCACGTTTGTGTGAACGAGAGGAGCGCGAATTCTAAACCCGCTTTCATAAAGCGCAACAATGGTCACCATAGTTTGAGAACCAACTTTTAAAAACTCAAACCGATGCCCTTTTTTTAATACAAAAACTAACACTCTGACAAAATGTCACCAATTTAACAGCCATTTTTGCACCGTAAATTAAGTTTAATAAGTCGTAACACGTATTTCATTATGTAACAGGCTAGCAATTAGAAACTGAGTTTAAGAACGGAAATGTGAGCCACTGGATCCCATTGACGTCAATGCTGAGCTTTCTCTGATGCAGCGTCGGCTCGTTCTAAGGGTGCCCCAGTTAAACGACCGCTCGCAATTTCAACTTGAACTTCACGAGAATTTTAATTGCTTCTTTTGTATTTACAACACGAGAATTACATCAAAATGAAGGAGTTAAATAATTTAGTTTATTTAAGACTTCCTCCAATTTTGATTATTTAATTCTAAAATCTACAGTTTTATAGTGGCCACCTTAGATAATCAAACCTGATGTACGAAATTAGCATAAACACGACGGATATGAACTTCTTCAAATTTAAAAGGTTACATTATTTCTCAATTAAACGTCAAAATTTTAGTTCGTTGAAAAGTAGTTTTGGTGATTAATTATTTAGAAAGACAGTTCGTTTCCTTTATTTCGTCATAAATGCAACCCATAGAAATTACAACTTGAACCAATTCATCTCCTAATAAACCTAACTTGCAGACGTTTGCTGAGCAAATTATTATATTAATGCAAGCTAAGGAGATGGCGAAGACCAAAGACCAAGACCAAGACCAAAAGCTGAAACTGGACACATTCAAAACCAAGCAAATAATCTGCTTATCTAAATTAAAAACATTACGTAAAGAAAACATCACAAATCTCGTCTTAAAAACCGTAAGAAAATAAAGCTATAAATTTTTAAATTCTAAAACAACAAAATACAACTAAATGCAAAACAAAACATGTTTAACTATGTAACAATTAGCACACATTCGTCTTAAGTAATGTTCAACAATACAAAGACATTAATAATGCAGTAATCTACCTATTTAAATAAAAACAACGGATATTTATTTTAATTTTGAGATTACTTCTATTAATAATGAAAAAACCTGCGAGTATTTTTTTAAAAATAAATCAGTTTGTTTATAAAACTGTGATACACTGACGTCAAATAAAACATAGTAGGTTATCATCCGACTTTTTTTGCGAATAAAAGGGGTCACTTTAAATACCGATACGTTGATATTTTTAATTTAATAACAATAGTATCTGATAAATAATGAGTATTGTTGTAAACAGTATATTCGCAATAATACTAAAACATTGCGTTATCTGTCGTCGACTGAGTAAAGGAAGCAAGATAATTCTCAAGGTTTTTCACGTGAAAATTTCACATTTCAAGCATAAAATTTAATTTATTACAAAAATATCATTAAAAATATTTTCTTAAACAAACAAAGAGATTATTATTCTACGTTGCACTTTAAAACTAGACAATGGCATTTAAAAAAAAAATGTACAAAATACAATTTGCAGAGCATCGACTGGCTTCAAGGAAACATTAAATGAATTTTAGAGTTAAGTATTTACCATACAATACAATACCTCATTAATGTTGAATGTTCGTAGAACAAAAAACGACAGTGTATTTTACAAATTCTAAGCAAACTCATTTGAATAATGGTGCTAATAACATTTCGAGAAAATTTAAAAACAACAAAAGACCTTGCAATGTCATTTTTTAAGTTAATATACGTAAATGCTGCATAACTTTTTACAATCATTGTAATTAATACATCCATAAAAATTATGAATATAAACAGACTGGGGATAAATTAAAGAAGACGACGACTTTCAAAGGACGATATACCTTAAAATATAATTGAAATAACGATTTTTTTTTCCAAAAAAAAGGTGTGAGAATCGGCTGAACTTTAATAAATATAAACCGCATTAATTTGTTTAAACAAGCATAATTAACATTTATGGTTTGTTTTTACAAATAAAAACACCTTTCGTTACGTATTCGTATTTATCACTTTCTTCTTGTTCCAAAACCATTACCGAATTACGTCAATGCTAATTTTTATTTAATTAACAGGCAAGAAATAGAAACTAGCGTTCAACATTAGCTTCCCCATAAAGATGTTTACGTTCTATTCTAACCTGAAAATATGTGGCTCCATTAAACAAAAAAAAGATTAGTTGATTCTCATTTAATATTTCCACATTTGTTATGATATAGAAAAATATTGTAGTTTTCCACTGTTAGATGTTTTCGAGTGGATTTAATAATTTTTCTTCCTTTCAGGTGGCGTTACATCAAACGCAAAGAAAATCTGAAAAGCATTTGAATACCGGTCACTTAATTGTGTGGCAATTGCTAATGTGTCTGTTCTGTAATCATCATCAAACAGAGCTTAAGGTAATTTTTACTGTTTTCGAGAAATACGAAAAAACTTCTCGAAAACAGAACCATCAGTAGTCAAAAAGGTTCCTCCAGTTTATTTTAATATAGCCTAAATAACAAAAATCCATTGGTTACGGATCTGTACACGTACTTTACTTATATGTTTATATACAGAGCGAGCAAAAAGTAGCCAAGCCATTCGCCGGAGCCTTTGAAAGCAACCATTTCTGTCATTTATGTTACATACTTAAATGTCCCCCAAATTAGCTACTAAGTTCGGAGAACAAGTAAATAACAAACAGGAGACAGTGGAAAAGGACTGGAAAGACAAGAATATTGAGCAGATATGGCAAGAGTTTAAAAGAAATACTGCTAACAGTAGCAAGGGAAGTATGTGGAACAATCATGACAATCAAACAGAAGACACAAACACGAAATAAAAGAACAAGTCAAATTAGAGAAACACAAATGGAAAGCATACCTGGCAAATAAAGTAGATGTTAAAACTACACGATGTAAGGAACAGAGAACCAAGGTCGAAGAAATGATCAAGCAGCCAAAAGAAACATCGGAAACTATTTTATAAAGTTATAAAAAATCTAAGGAAAGAACCAAAATATACATGGAAGCAAATAAACGATAAAGCAAACAAAATACTCACCAACGAAAATGACATAATGAATAGGTGGCGAGAATATCTCCAAGATTTGTTAACCCTATTAACTGTAGAAGCAAAAATGTATGAGAGAGTTTTGGATTTGAAACTTAAGAGAGAAAATCGAACAACATTTAGAGGAACCACAAAGTGGATTCAGGAAGGGAAGGAACATACAGAACCATATATTTTCGATTAAACAACCGGAAAAACCACCAAAAATAGAGCAGTATATATGGCGTTCCTAAACATGGAAAAGGCTTTTGATAGAATACCCAGGAAAGTAGTATGGGACAGTTTGAAGAGAAGAGGGATGGGGAAAACTGAGAAAGTGCATATAAAGTTTAAATAGAAACAATACCAACTACGTAAGAACAAATAATTTAAAATCAGAAGAGTTCCCAGTGGAAAATGGTATAAAACAAGGACACTGTTTATAATCGTTAATCATCATGGATGATATCATAAAAGAGCTTAAAGACAAAGTGCATACAGAAAACTACAAATGGTTAAACTAGCGGAATGTGCATTTCCAGACGACCTTATGATATGTGCGAAAGGAGAAGATCAGCTTACAGAGAACCTAGCATTTTGGGTGCAGGAATTAACTAAAAGGAACATGAAAGTCGATACAAAGAAAACGAAGTTAATGGTAATTGGAAATGAAACAAATGTCAATATACAAGACATACAGACTGTAAGGGTGCGCAAGTTCGGAAGAACTATTTTTCCGTTAATAAAGACAAACAGACTAATTGCTATTTATATTGTTTTTTTTTTAGTTTAAGCTGCCATATGTTCAACCACTTGTAATATTTTAGGATAGGAATTATGTAGATAGTTAAGAAGTATATGATCCGTAAAACGAAACGTTTCGTTCTGTGTAGTTCTATTCGAGATGTTTATACACATTTTCAGGTTGTTTATTGGAAGGGCGGGTGTCCAGAAGTCAAGCGTGTCTATGGTCTTAGGACGTCGGGATATTAAAAGTCGACCGATATCATATTTCCTTGTAATGCCGTCACCCGTCACGGTACGACTTACAGAAATATTAAAAATTCATAATAATTAAAATTCTCACGGATCTGCTAACCCTTTAATTGTACGAGAAGCTACTCCGAGATCTAAACAATTTCGTTAGGCTCCTGCAATAATCTTTAACCTTTTCCATTGTACGAGAGCTAATTCGAGATCTAAGTAATCTCGTTAGGCTCCTGCAATAGTCCTTAACCCTTTTCATTGTACGAGAGCTAATTCGAGATCTCACAAATTTCGTTAGGCTCCTGCGATAGTCCTTAACCCTTTTAATTGTACGAGAGCTAATCTGAGATCTCATTAGGCCCCTGCAAAACTCCCTTAACTCTTTGATCGTACGAGAGTGTCCTATTGGGTTCCTACATCCTTTGTTATATAGTTCTTTTCAGGAGATTCGCCGCCAAAACACAACAACTCGGTTACGGACACCCGCCTTTCGACTACCAGTTGTTAAGATTCGCTGTTCAGGTATATCATTGTCTGTGTGAACAAAGCTAAGCTTAAAGTTGTACTTTAAATTGTGATTTTTCTTTCTTGCCCTTTATCAAAGAGTGGGTTACAAATACACAATGAAAAACAAAGGAGTGTCCAAAGCTTCGGGATTTTTCAAGAGTTACAGAAAATTGTGAATTTTCAACACCCCGCATCGTTACAAGATAAATACTAACTCATGGCAGTGAAAGCTGGGGGTTAAACAACAGTTTGAAAAGTATAGTCCAAGCAATGGAAATGAAATACTTACGTCAGGTAAAGGGAGTAACACGAAGAGACAAAATACAGAATAAAATAAGGGAAAAATTAGAGATAGAACCCATGTTAACAAGAATCGAACAACAGTTGCTATGGTGGTTTGGACATTTAACAGACTAAACGAAAAGACAAGTGAGATGCGTAAACTTGCGATGGAACAATTGCAGTAGCTTTGAAAAGAAGAAATATGGAGTGGAAAGAGTTCAAAATATGACTCAATCAACAATATACGATTTTCTTTCCAAGACCTTCCGCGAATCGGTTATTTTTGTTCGCTGTGTATAATTCAATGCGAATGAATTGATGTAGAATAATCCATAAATTATAAGGAATTTTATTTACTGATGTAACATTTAATTAATCAAGCAAATGGATAATTTGTACGGTATGTGATAATGGACAGTAATGATAGTAACTAAAAGGTGGAATTCCACTGATTTGTATTAGTTAATAATGATACCTACGACACTGTACATTACATTACTCGGCTGCAAAATATTTCTTCTTGTGCATGAGTTTTAATTTTAAACTGGTTTATAGAAGAAGGGAGAATGGAATCCTTGTGGTTGGGTTTTTTAAAACTTCTGTCATGTTAAAATAAGCATGGTATTCTTCGAAATCGCATTTATTCCCTCACACGTCAATTCGATTTCATTGATTCACCCAAAATAATTTTTAACGGGGACAATTCAAACCAAAAGTTAAACCGGTACAACGCAAATTTAAATAAATCAATAAATGAATATGGAGTAAATTGATTCAGTAGTTTCGTTTCGATGTTTATTTCAACCTAATTTATGATAAAAGCGTCCGTTGACATTCATTGACGTCAATCACACACACACACAGTTCTGTAAGTATACACTTTACATGAAAAATAACATGCTGTTGTAGAAAAAAAAGCGTCGTATAAAAATAGTAGGTACCCAAAAGCCATTGCAACTCTGATATGGGGAAACACTAAAAACTGGAATTTCTTGCGCTCGAATTGCCCAACTTTTATTTATAATTTATTATTAGAAGAAAGTTGATAAGCAACTTTATTTACGTTCGAAATAATTTCGCAAATCGATCGATATAATATTTTACGTCTCGAATGGCAGAAATAGTTACATCACTTTATATTTTAAACAACAACAATGAACGAGCCCAATTCACCTATATTTACTTATTTATAGTATGCCTCGTCGCCGTATTCATCAAGAAACGAGCAGATGTATGGCAATGAGCCCATAACTATAAATTAAGAATCGATTACCATAATAATTGAATTGATAAATGTGGTGTCACTCTATAGATTTACCGCGAGTAATCTAGTTACTCAGCTTGTCAAGTAACCAGATGTGTTTTTTTTTTAATTTATCGCTTACAACAATAATATACAGGGTGGATATAAAAAATCTCTGAGAAGAACTGATTCTTCAACCAGTGTGATAAAACAAAGGTGTTTGCGAGTATATTTTCGAGATTAGCCAACTAAAACAGTTTTTGAGATGATTGTTCGGTTTTGCAACATAAAGTATATCAAAAAATTAAAGAACACATATTATACGATAGTTTGCTTGGTGTGCTGTGGAAATAAAAGGCAAGCAAAACAATAGGCGGGAAATGTTCCGACCTGCCTTTGTTCAGAACAAGATGACAAACAAAACACATGCCTTTCGACGATTCTGCGATTTTCGATATATTTTTTCGAAAGTTTTTTTTAAGACTTTCGTGAATTTCTTGTATTTAACTAAGCTGTCACAAGTTTCTTTGAATCTTTAACTGCATTTGAAGATACATTTTTACCGTCCCTGAATACCAACAAATAATTAATCCTTAACAAACATGTACGTAAAACTTTACGCTATAAGCAATTACCAAACCTGTATGCAGAGGCAACTTCAAACTTAAAACAACGCTAAGTAGGTTTTGACGAAAATAAAACAGTTATTTATTAAATGTCGTTTAATAAACGTTGATTGTTTATGTCATGTCTCTTTATAACATGGCACACTTGTCTAAACTATCAGTCTGCCCTGATGAAGGAGGTTACTTGTCTTGTACTAAATATGGTTTCTCTATTAATTAACTTTGCTCGTTTTCATGCAATTTCAGATTCAACGTAACTTTGCCAAACGTGCTGGTAAAATACTTTCAAAATAACCATTTTGCGGAGTAGTACCAGATTTGCTTTTCAATTGTTATTCAATTAGCGAAATAAGAGGATGCATCAGGCTGGAAAAAGTTGAGAAAACTGGTGGCGAAAGCTGATTCCAAATAGGGAAAAATCTAGACAGAAGAACATCTTTTTCACCTTACTAATTTGAAATAAATATCGTTTTGAAAAAGTAAACTCGTACGTTTTTTCATAATTTAATATGTTTTCGCATTTCATATAAATTTAACATTCTTACTAGAAACGTTAAAAAATCATTGGCACTCCCCCTCAAAACTTCGGTTAAGTCGCAGATTGAAACGTTCATCCGGTGCTTGTGTGAAGAGAGACTATAGTGCCACGTAATACCACCAGATAGCGTTGCTGGAACGCGCAGAAGGAAAGGTAGTGGGCCATTTGTGCAACCCTGCGAGTGCAGTCGTGAACAAAAAGGAAAACTATGGAAGCAGACGATCATGGGCGGCGATGGACGGTGTAGTTTCTTTGGAGGAAATGAGTAACTGCTTTGGACATCCATACAAGGTTAGTATTTGGGAACGCAACACTGGATATTGAACTTCAAAGGTGGTAAGGACTGCGCTGAGAAAGGCAAAAGCAGCGGTCGTCCAGCAAATGCGCGCAAGCCACACATTACCCAGCATGTGTCCGACTTGATAATGGCAAACAGACGAATCACATTCGACGCAATGGCGGGCGCAACAGTCCTGTCTCGCGGAACTTTGCATGCCATCATTCATGAGGACTTGAAGATAACAATGGGTTGACCATACTCTCACTGCTCAGCAGAAGCAAAAGCGTGTGGAGATATACCAACAGTTGATTCAGCTGTACAGCGTGGATCCGGAGACGTTCTTTGGGCATCTGGTCACAGTGGACGAATCATAGTTCTGGCACGAGATGCTAGAAAAGAAGCCAGTCTTAGGAACGGCAGCACATTAGGAGTCCTTGTGCCAAGAAGTCACGGAATTTTGCTCTCTCGTGAAAGCATTATCAGTGAGCGGTACTGCGAGTCGCTGAAACGATTCCGTCGACATATTATTCAGCAACGCCACCACGGGGACGCCGCGTGTTGCTTCAGCATGACAATGCGCGGTCACATGCCAGTCGCTACACCGTTACCACCATGATGCTTCTCGGGTACATCGTGCTGCTTCATGCCCCATATTCCCCGGATCTTGCATCAAGCGACTACGCTTTGACGCAATAAAAGAGGCGGTGCGCAGTAAGAAGTTCACCTCCAACGACAAGCTTCAGTCGGCTGTCCATGTTGTGCCTTACTACACCCAAAGAATGGTTTGCACCCGCTTTACATAAACCGCCGAAACGTTGGCAAAAGTGCATAGACATTGAGGGGGGAAAATAATCAACATTTTGATTTCTCAAAAGGTCGAAAAATGTGTCATAATTCTTCTCTTTCTGGATTAAACCGGATTAAACATTTCTCTCAGAATTTATCGTTAATTTACACGTTTTTTCTTCTTCTTTTTGTCTTTCTTAAGCTGTACCTTGTTCCTTGCCTTTATTTTATTTTTTATCCTTATTCTGATATGCCATTTTGGACTTTTGTTTCTGTCTTTGTTGCCATCCCTAGTTTTCTTCTGCTTTGCTTTTTTCTTTCTATTTTCGTTCTTCATATTCTACTTTTCCTAACAACCTATTCGCTTCTTTTCGGTTATCTTTTGTACTTCTTTAGCTTCTCTTCCACTTTTGTTTACATTTTCAACCCGTAAAAAGTAACATTAAACTCATAAACATCGAACTCGACTGTAATAATTTGCCTTACTAAGTTGTAAGGAAGGTAAGGTATTTTACTTGTATTTAGTTCTACTTATTTTTCATGTGACTGTGTCGTATCGCAGCGCCTCTACCAAATACTTAGAAAAGAGGGCGATACCATTATACTAAAACAGTTTGGTTCACTTCCCACTGCCTTAAAAAATTCTGTGATAACAACAATAACTATGCATATTTTGCTCTAGTTGTTCTTGGCTTTGATTATCTTTTCTTCATGGCATTCTTCTTGGAATATCTTCTTCTTTTCTTTCCAAATAATAGTGCCATCGTTGTCGATGTTTTCTTTACTTTCGGGTCTCTTTCACTATAATGTTCTTAATAGGTAGTTAAAAGAATACCACAGCAAAATTGGTAACCAATTTAGTCTTCAGAATGTGAAATATTGGTTTTTCAGAGACAAGATAAGGCTTTGTTGTTGACTCCTTTTGCTTCTTCCTTTCGTTTTTGTTTGATTCTTTTTTTTAATTATTGTCCCTTCTTCCTACGTCTTCTTTATTTCTCTTTCCGTCCTTTGTTGTAAAACTACCACAAATATATAAAGACAAAATAGAGCAAATATATGCAAATTTTAATTCAAACATTTAATTAAATTAAACCTAAAATTTCGTTTTTCAACGAAGCTTTTTGCTCAAAGTAGTCTTTCCATACTTTTGATTCTTTTGTCTCTATACTTTCATTCCTGCTTTTGACTGTAACAATTACCGAGCGATATGCCTCTCCTCAGTTATAATGGAAATATATTCCAGAATTTTAGAGAAAAGGTTACGGAAAGAAACGGAACAGAACCTGACAGTAGAACAAGCAGCGTTCATACCCCAAAGGTGGACGCAAGACTACATATTCACACTGCGAATAGCAATGGAAAAAAGATTAGAAAGAGGAAAGGCATTGTACTTGGCCTTCATAGATAAAGTACCACGAGAAAGCAAATGGAAAGCACTGAGACAACTGGACGTAACAAACAAACTTCGACAAGCAATTAAGAATTTATACAAAAGAACCAAAGGTTGAGTTAGGATAAACGGGAGAGAATCGGAAACATTTGAGATGGAGAACGGTATAAAATAAGGAGACTCACTGTTCAGTTTAGTTATGAACCAAATAATATACGAAAGCAAAGAGGACAGCCACAACGTAAGAACAGGCTACTGGAATTAGGAGACCATCAACATCCAATGTTTAATATACGCAGACGATATAGACTCAACACAGAAATTGCAACAGATAATTAATTAACAAATGGAACAGGACAACAGGACGATAGGGAATGACAATTAATGCAAATAAGAATAAGGTAATGAAAGTAACGAGGAAGGACAATTAACAAAACATACAACTAATGTGTAATGGGAAGGAACTAGAATGGGTCGATAACTACGAATACCTCGGAGTACTAATAAACAAAAATGGGACATTAGAGCAGGAACTGCGTACTATACATTACATAACATCATTATAAATAAAAAATACGTAAGTAACACCACAAAACTAAGAGTGTGCTTACCCTAAGATACGCATCGGAAAGCTGCATCATGGAAGACAAGACGAAGGGAAAAATAAGAACGCCGGAGATGAAGTACTTAAGAAGAATGGTTGGAAGAACGAAACGTGATAAAATAAGAAACATACCGATTAGAAAAGACCTATGAACAGAATCATTACTGGAAGAAGTGGAGAAAAGACAGTTCAAATGGTACGGGCATGTTACGAGGATGGAAAATATAAGAGACCTGAGAAGAGTACTGGTAACAAGGCCAGATGGAAAAAGATATGTAGCAAGGCTTAGGGAAACATGGAAGGAAAGAATGGAGAAAATGGCTTTGGCAAGAGGGAAAAACTAAAGAGAATGGCAGCCAATCGTAAACAATACCAGAAATAGACGAGCAACCGGACGCCAATGACATAAGATCAGCACTTGTTGTTCCCTTTGCTCCTTCTTCTTGTTTTTTTCTTCTTAATATTATTTATCTCTTCTTCCTACATCTTATTAGTTATTTTTATGCTTCATTCTTTAGCTTGAAAACTACCATAAATATTTTAATTCGAATCTTCAAAAATCTGAAATTTTCGATTTTCAACGACAATTCAGAGCAGGATTTGTCGCTAACTTGTGATCTTTCCTTTTAATTAATTCTTCAGCTCGTTTTGATTTTTGATTTCTTTTTTCCATCTTCACATTATTTATCTGTTCTTTCTGCATCCTATCCTTTATTTATACCGTTCCTCCTTTAGTTGCAAAAGAGTATCATAAATATAAAAAAGAATTTTAATTTAAACAGTTAATTTTCAAAAACCTGAAATTTTCCTTTTTCAATTACGGTTAAGATCAGACTTCGTCATTAACTTATCATCTTTTTGTTCTTTCTTGTCTTTGGTTATTTTTCCTTCTTGACATGTATCTCTTCTTCCTGAAATTTCGTGTTCAACGCCGGTTTAGAACAGGATTTGTCATTATCTTGTTATCCTTCCTTTCGCTTCTTCTTCTCATTCTTATCTTTAATTCCTTTTTTTTCAAAATTATTTTTCTCTTCTTTCTGCATTTTCTTTATTTTTATTCTTGCTCCTTGCAAATTACACAGTAAAGGTGCCGTTGTTGTTGATATTTTCATAACCTTGGTTTTCCTCATTCTACTAATTTTTCAAATTAACGAACACAACAAATTAATATTAATTACACTCGCGTCAAATCCACGTTTCATCCAAAATTAAAATTAACTATTTTCATAAATTTGCAACAACGAGTTTTGCAAATTTGAGCTTAGTCCTCCACTAAGGGCCATATTCACAGACAGTGTTTAAAGTTAGATGTTACTAATTGCTATAGCAACATATATTAATTATATGGGTTTAGTAGCTACTAAACCCCTACTAACTTTAAACACTGTCTATGAATATGGCCCTAAATGTTTAAGCTAAAATTCCGACTCGCAGGTTGTTGTTGGTACCCCCACCAAATACTTTCCTTTCGTCTTCACTAAAAAAATCCATAATGAAAGCATAAAAGATTGACTGAATGAAGCAACGAACAAACGTAAGAACAATATACGACCAAATAAACAAACGTACGAATACACGAAGAAACTAAAGAACTGTCGAATTAATGAACTCTACAAACATTAAAAAAAGAGAGCTGAAAAAATTTTTAATTTATGATAATTATTTACCACGGCAGAAAATAAAACCACAATTACATCATCTTAATACCCACTACCCACCGAAAATTATGAAAAAAAAAATGAGGAATTTACACTAATCAGATACGATAATAATTATTAATATCTAAAATTCAGTCAATCGCCAAGAAAATTCCATAAACAAAATGCGAAAATACCACCATTAACGTAAAATTAAAAATGACGAGAAAAAAATCAAAATTTAAATTTCATGATGTAAAAAGTTCAATACTCCGCACGGATTACATTAGCAAGTAACAAAGCTTTCAAAACAATTTATAACGTAAACAAAGCTGTTACACGGGCTCTATTATTACGTAAAGATGATTTGAATGCGCATTCGTTTTTTACTTTCGTAAATTCACATGTTCTCACTTTCAAACGCATTTACCAAAGTCCACAACAGACTAAAAAATTTCATTAAAAAATCTGATTTTAAACGGGGAATAACAAACCACTAACGAATTTAACAGATTTAATTTGTTTTTTGCATGAAGAACTCCAGAGATTTAGTATAATTTTAGCCTGAAGATGATCGATGCTAGAAGAAACGTGTAAATATAAGCAGGTGGTTTTAAGAAACGTAAAATGGTGCAGAATGGATGTTTTTAAAAGGGCAGTGTTCCTTCCCTTCATCAATTTAACTTTCTGATATTTACTGAGAAGACATTTGCTGTAACAAGGGTTGCCAAGGGGAATATCCGTAAATTGAATTTATTTAAGACTGTCTGTCTGCCACTAAGGGTTTCAAATTTGAAATCTAGTTAAACTACATATTTTCCTAGGATTCTGCTTAGTTTTGTGGAAAGCAATAGCTTAACTGGAGGTCAAGTTTTAATCAGAATTTAAACATGGTTTAAACCAAAGACTACCATAACAGCAAACCAAACTTAAATTTAAAAAAGGTTTGGTCCATACCTAATACATTTATTACTTTGAAAATATAAAATTGTTAATTTATAAACATCTAATTAACAATAAGAAAAATAAAATGGACAAATAAGTTCTCTAAAGTTCGCTTTCCAATACAGCAAACCGCAAAAACCAGATTTTAAATAAAATCCACATAAAAAAGCATGAACAAATAAGTTTTATTTCTTGCAATTAAATTTTAACAGTGTTTTTCTATTAAGTAACAACGTAACCCACTATAAAATATTTAAATGTACAATAAACACGTGAATACAAAGTTCGTCAATATAAACAAATAAAAATTAAATCGAGATGCCACGAACTTTTATTTAATTTATTATAATCCGATACAAAACAGAACAAACATCATTAATTGGTAGTGTCCGACCGAAGCTTCGGCTTCGGCTTGGGCCGCAAAAAGCACATTCGGCTTCAGCGAAAAAAGGGCCGAAGGTTCGGCTGAAGCCGAAGGTTTGGCCGAATCCGAAGATCACATCCAGCCGAGCGATTCACGTAAACGAACGAAATATTACGTACGATGCGCGTGATAACGGCCTAGAGAAGCACACGAGGTCGGGCGAGTAATAATTTCGGCGAATCTTTATTATAAGTTTGTGCACGCGCGATCATTTGACCAAGTGAGAACCTATATTTATACTAATTTACAGTCAGGTGACGGCGATAGCCCAACATCGGCTTCGGCTGACAAACTGACCTTCGGTCGGACACTACTACTTGGTAAGCATAAGTTTAGATAATCTCTTTTGGAAAAAGTTCAAAACTTGCTCCTTACAAGAAGGACATTAAAATAATTAAGAATATTTTGGATTAACTTTTAGTTTATTTTTGATTGATCCGGTACACAGGGGCCTCGCACTGGCTTGATGAGGATGTTTACCGTCCTTCAAACAGGGAGAAAAGCCGATCTGTGAAGATTTTTACTCCAGCAAAGATCAAATGGGCGATTGGCTCATTATTTCCAGTACTGTATGATTTGTTACCCATGATTGTAAGGATATTTAGGGCTAGTTTTGCACTAGCCTAGGTTTAGAAAGACGTTAGAGTAGCATTTATACCAAAGGCAGGAAAGTGGCCTAAGGACATGTCAGAATCATATCGCCCTATCAGCCTTACATCTTTTCTCCTTAAAATAAGGGAGAAAATAATAGATAAACATATTAGAAGCAAATTTTTGATTAGAACCCCGCTTCACGCCTATCAAGAAGACAAATCCACAGAAACTCATCAGCAGTGCTTCCGATAACACTTCCTAGGACTCAAAATTTAAAAAAAGGCATGGAAACAAAGGTATAGAACCTGCAACCATAAGATGGACTCAATTCACGCTGAAAAATCGAAGGATAACAGCAAAATTGGGAAGTAATTCGATGACTGTAAAAGTCACAAAGGGGTGCCCACAAAGAGGGGTACTATCACCCTTACTGTGGTCTCTGATCATTGATAATCTGCTCTGGCATACATACCTAGGGGTATGCAGATGATTTAGTAGTCATCATTAGAGGCAAGCATGACAGGATAATTTCCAATCTCATGCAGACTGCTGTCAATAAAGTTACAGACTGGTGCAAATGTTATCCCTAGCAAAACCATAATTGTACCATTTACAAAGAAGGGGAAGTTATTACTCACGCCTCCAACAGTAAATGGTACACAAATACCGTTTTCCAATAAGGGGAGTTACAATCTGAGAGTTACCCTTAACCAGAAACTCACTTGGAACTCACATCTAGAAAAAACTACTCAAAGAGCAATAATGGCATTTCGGAGTTACCGTAGGTTCTTTGGTAAAACGTGGAGACTAAAACAAAAAATGATCTTGTGGTTATAACTTAACGGTGGCAAGATCCATTGTCACTTATGCATCTGTAATGTAATGGACAAAAGCCAAAGAAAGTACAGCGCAAAATAAGTTGCTAAAAGTGCAGAGGTTGGCCTGTATTGGAGTTACAGGTGCTATGCACACAGCACCTATAGAGGCCAGCATTATACCAATCGACCTCCTGGCAGAAGAGAGGGCAGCAACTTTTGGGTTGCATCCAATTGAGAGAAAGGCCAAACGGCAAGACACTATAAATAGCAACAACGGTGGGAGAATTAACAAACTAGCGAACGGACCCGTAGGCTGATACCAGAATAGAGGCAATGGGTGGAAAGGGGCCATGGACACATAGGATACCACCTAACGCAGATGCTAACAGGGCATGGATGCTACCAAAATGACTTGGCCAGAATAGGCAAAGCAGATACAGGGACATGTCTCTATTGTAACGAACAACAGGACACAGCAGAACATACGCTACTAAGATGTAGGAAATGGGAAAGAGAAGACGCGAAAACAGCGGTAAACGAAGAGTTAAGGGAAACAAACATAATAAACATTATGCTGGCACCTGAGGAGCATCGAGCAACAGTAGAAAGTATGATAACAGCAATAATGAAACTAAAAGAAGAAGAAACTTGCACCTTGAAGATATGCGAAGGTAGTTCCGTGGTGCAGGCGGAAAAACAGGAGGGGTTTTAGTGAGTAAACCATTACGAGAGTCTCACACTACCTTTGTACAAGAATGCAGAGGTATCTGCCAAAAAAAGCTATAGAGCCAATGGTAAACCTTCTCCCCCTTAAACTTACAAGTAAGGAAGATTGCGATGCAAAGTGCCTTCAGATTGCAATTAAAAGATCTAATTGGACATTTACAAATTCTGAAGGAATTTTAACAGCAGTTGATATCCAAACCAACTGACATATTAATGCCAGTTAGGATCAACTACAAGCGACCGTTTGAAATGGTTATTTCTGACCGCCAAATGTGGAGCTTGGATGAACCTAAATTCGAGAAAGGATCAATCATCTGATATACGGATGGATCCAAACCAATGACCGGTGTAGGCATAGGTATTTATGGCCCAGGAGTAAGGCCTTCCAAAGCCTCCCACAATCATTCAAGCGGAGATTCATGCTACAGATGTCTGTATTTCTGTATACAAATATGTCTAACAAAAGGCTATAATAGAGGCAGAATCTATATTCTATCAGACAGCCAAGCACCACTTAAAAGCTCTGAATTCCTATACCTTTAAGTTTAACTGAAAAAAAAAAAACTAGTTAACCTTGGTGTGGGTGCCAAGCCGGAAACAAGGTAGCTGGATCGACTTGTTAAAACAAGGTCAGAATCTCACCTTGGTCCTGAATCGTTTTGTGGCGTAGCAAAAAGCCACATAATGGCCGAAATCAATAACTGGAACAAATCCCAAAAGACCTATAATCGGTACGCTTTACAGGCTTAAAGCAGGCAATGAAATTTATATATCCTTCGCCAAAGAGAGCATGCGAATTACTTGAACTCAGCAAACAGAAGTTAAGACTTATAACAAACCTTCAAACTGGGCACTGCCCCCCGAGATAGGTACCATCTCAGTAAAATGGGCAAAGCTGAGAATAACCAATGTCGGATCTGTGAAAATTCGACTGAAACAGCGGAACATATTCTTTGAATCTTCGAAATCATAATCCACCAAAGGTTTCAATATCTCGAAAAGGTGAGCTTAAAAAATGAAAAGTGAGCAAAATAGCTCCCAAGAAGGTCCTAACGTTCATAAGTAGCCTAGGTCTTGAAGGGTTCTATTAGATCAGAAGAGTTCCACAAAGAACGTCACTTTAGTTCTACAATGATTGGCCTCCCTGTATTTTAAAATTTGGAGCAAACTTTGATGGGACGCATCTCCGCAAATTTTTAGGATAAATTAGGTCAAAATGTCTGCCTTGGAAACCATGGAAAAAGTTGTATTACCAAACGTTACCAAAGAAAATAGCTCCAAGGTAAAGTTACCAGGAGATAAACCAACTAATTCTGACAACAATGAATAGCTTTATTCTCTTTTGAATTGTTGTATCTTAATATGATTTTATAGATCAAAACCCTTCTTGACAAATTTCGCTTAAGAAAAGCTTCTCTACGTAATAAAATTCGTATTTAAGTTTATTTTTAAATTGTTCCTAATCTTGTTTAAGGAAAAAAGAAGACCAAACTGTTATTAACCGATCACGGACTTGATTAGTAAAACCAGAAGTAATAAATTAAGAACAAAAACCATTTAAAAACAGTTACAAAACGGAAATGATACAAAGGTATGAACAAAAACGTGTTTGTGTTGTTTTTAATATGGTTAACTTTATTGCAAATAATGTTCAGAAACGAATTCAAAATGATCATGTTGACCATGAAGGCAATTTTTGCAAAATATAAATTAGAATCTAAACTAATTTAGAGTAAAGTAAATGTGAAGTAAACTTTGAACTTTTTGGGAGATTTTCGAAGTTCTATTTCCTACCTTCTACGGCGAAAGAATTGTCAGAAATCTTTATTTTAAATACTCTTAAGGGGTGAAAAATGAACTTAATGAGCAGTCTTCCACGGCTGTTAAGTACATCAGAAACAATCTGCTTTATTTAAAATAGCAACAATTTGGTTGAACATTGAATTTTCAAGAAGGAAACACATTTAAATTGCCCAAAAAAGTAAACATTACAGTCCCAAACCTAACTGTAAATAACGAATAAAAATTTACAGCCCTGCAAACCACAAAAAAACTAGGTTGTCATCCTCGGTGTAAAACTTTCTTGGCAAAGTTGGTTTGAGTCAGTTTCTGCAGATATTCGCAGCACCAAATTACAAAAGTTGGGCTGAGACAGAACTGAAGATGAGCCCAAATCGCCAGAGAAAAAAAATTACAAATTTTCAATTTTCGTATTGAATTTCACGGGCGTTAAATTAAATCACCAGATAACAAGCACAAATAACCAAAACATTTGCAATAAAAATTAAACATTGTTCAACAATAAAAATTATCACATTATTAAATAATAAATAAATATAAAATATTACAGTTTTAAAAGGCCGCTTCTTAATTTTCAATAAAACGTCAATCGTAAAATTTAACTTACACGATATGCTGAATTAATTTTACCTTTAAATTTGCAAATTTAAATTTTAAATAGGCATTTAGAATATAAAATATTTGATACCTAATAAAAATTCCTGCCAGGTGAGTTCTGGTTTTCTCATGAAGGAAAAACTGACGAGTAAAACTTCGTCAAATACTTGAGATAATCCTTCCTCAAATTCCTTCAAATTTCCGAAGGAAAACCAATGAAATTCTTCAATTTTCCAAAACAAATGGGCCAAATTCAGAATTTATCATAATTTCCAATGAATATTTTCTAAAAGTTTCTTGTGACAACTGTGACAAGTTTACAATATTAATAAACAATTAAAAACACATTTTCCGGTTAATTCGGGTTATCAATTTACCTTCCGCTTTTCATAGCACAAACGTATTAAAAATGACTGGAAATTTCGATTTCGCCCTAAATGAAATCACGAGATCTACCGGGTCGTGATTTCAGACGTAAAAACCCGACCTACTTTTCTGATTTTACCATAAATACAGGGGGAAAAAATAGTTAACGGCTCCATTGTGTCATCGGTTATACTTGTACGAGTATCATAAACAACATACGGAACAATGACGGTTCTTCGACAATAAATCTTGTGGCTGGACAGACGCGCCCAGCCATCAACTTTCCTAGTTTGTGAGAGTAGAAAAATGGTTTTGAAAAGTGTCACGTGATCACGGATTGACGTCAATGCTGACCTCCAATGCTGCCTCAGCACTGGAAGCTTCAAAACACTTGATCCACATAACCAGAGGCCTTCCAGTTCTGTTTTATACGTTTCCATGGTACAATATCGTTCATTAACAAGAGACAGACTAACAGACTTCAGTTATGATGTGGAGCAACAACAACGAAAAACGATGCGATAGGACACCGCGATTATAACTGTAGCTCAATTTCGTAACAAATAATGTTATAGTCGTTTATGACCGTTTTGTTGCTAACTCATCCTTAATTTCTAAAATTTATTTCCACCCAGAAATCATCATTTATTTTAAACCCCACAAAAAATATTGACTTATGTTTGACATTTACAAAAACTCTGTGCGTCATTATTAATGCTACTCGCCTGGACATAAAGGAAACTTACAAGGAAAAGGTTAAACTTGAAATTTGGAAAAAATATTTAAACTGCGCCATCTGACTCCCACTGCTTTTTTGTTGCAACTTCCAACTAGTATCAATCGAATTGCTTCAGAAATTATACCATCAAGACTGTCCAAAGAAGAAGTTCTAGGAATTCTGGCTACTTCTTAAGAAAATTTTCTTTTTTCACTTGACAAATATTCTTCAAAGTACGTAAAAACATTAAACGTTTATATAAAATACGATATTAGCCATATTATTTAACTAAAGCAAGAAGACGAAGAAGCGAGGAAAAGCAAGGTTACTTAAAATTCATTAATAGCCTTTTAAACAGGTGAGTTTCCAACATCCACCAATACACAAAGGTTATCAATAAGAAATTCCTTCTTCCCCTTTTTTTATTAATTTAACTTAATAGGTAGATATCATCTAAAGCACATATGGGCAAACCCCCGGCCCTCTACTTCTTTTGATCCGGCCCCGATCCATCTCAGACGCGAAATAGCTCATAGCAATTTTATGATACCAATAATCAGGGCTTTAGCATAACATTTAAGGCACCTGCCAACGTAAAGCTTTATACCAGAGCATTATACCTATTATAAATAAATGAAATGAGAAGTAGCAACTTGTTTTAATTCATTTAATATTAATTTATCTTATTTAAGAATTTGGTCCGGCCCTTGACTCGGAGACAGAATGATAATTTGGCCCCAGAACTAGGAAAGGTTGCCCATACCTGATCTAAAGCATAAACATATTTATATAACTAAACTTCGACAAAGAAAAAACAAATTGTTGTGGCCACAATGGCCCCACTGAAACTTTTCCACTCGAATTATCAACAATAAAGAACCCAAAAGAATACAAAAAAGGGGTTCTTGTCCAAAATTAAACACTTAATCCAGAATAGCAGACATTGGCTATTATTAAAAAAAATGTTAAGGAAAGTTCCACGGGAATCCAAAAGCCAAAGACTCCAACTACAGCCAATGACCCAAAATAAAAAAGGCTAAGACTAATATATTAATAAACTTTGCATGCGAGTATTCCGAGCATCTCGAATTTAAAAAATATTGTTGGTGGTAACTCTCAATTATTTTGAAAAAATATTGAAAAAGATTCAGCCAACAACGAAACTTTGAACAAAATTACAGCACGGTATTTATATCCACGCATTCTAAAAGTGAACTTTAATTGAAGCAATTTAAAATTTAAAAATTGTTTATAAATGTATTAGATTCACAACCTTGAGCGGCCTTGTTATTTTTAATATGGGTAGCGCCACCTTTTGAACGAAGCATGAAATGTTAACATTTATTTTTTCAGCTAGCCGATTTGTTCCCGTTATACAAACAATGTTTTTGTTGTTGTTATAATCAATAACGAATTTATTTATATTGCGCGTACATAAGTAAACGTCTCGTTATAAAAATAATTAAAATGTACTCACACTCTGCACATGCTTCGTAACTTTCGGTTTTTGATCCGATGAAGATCCAGCACGCTCATTTCCGGAAAGAAACTGTAATAAAATATTTACATGTAATAAGTTTTTTCGATTTTTTTATGTTAATTTGATTAAACATGTTGGTGAAAAATGAAAATGAAAAAATCCTTGGAACTTCTAGGAAGGTGATTTTCTTTAATAAATTTTAATAATACACTTCTCAAACTTTCATACTCATTAACCACTTTAATTTCTTACTCTTAGAATCGCCATATCCTTGACACTGTACAGGTATAAGAGGGTAAAAGGAAAAGAACATTTCTCAAATTTGGGAAATCAGTTTTATTAAAAATAAATGTTTAAAAATCTTAGCACATTTAATACAGCATTATAAATTACAAGTACTTACTTAAATACGTTAAAACTAACCATTCCAATCAATATCAGTCGCAATATTAAAAACTTACGTACTAGAATTACAAAAAAATAATTATGGCACAATTTGAACATTCTTAAAATATTAAAAATTTAGAATCTGTCTCGTAACAACGAGAAATCTTCAGCATCGGAATTATCAATAACTTCCGCACGATTCCGCCTGTTTAGAACGTATTTTAAACAACCAGTCCTCACTACTATATCGACGAATATAAAAATAATAATAACAACGAAAAGGCACACGATTGTCGTATGTAAACTATTTACAGAATCTAAAACCTTCAAGTTTGCTAAGTAAACTGACTTCAATGATGACCCATCAACATCAACACCCGAAGCTGTACTGGTGGAAGGTGGTGCAGGAGAAGTAGTTGTTGGTGTTGTTTCATCAATAGGATTAACCCATTTCATTCTCTCATACGTATCCATCGATCTGTTACACGAAATTCCACCAACATTATGTTCGGTATTTACAGGTCCTCGATAACCGATACGGGAATCGTTTAGGACTTGTATAATCGGCATCAAATCTTCGCAAGTCCATGGATTTTCTGTGAGATCGAGTATTTTCAATGCTGGAAGATGTTTCCCCAAAGCACCGGCGTTTAATTTCGTTAAAAGGTTTTCATCCAAGTATAATTCCACTAAAGTTGGGGTAAAACTGAACGGATTTGAAAGATCGAAGCTTGGAAGTGCGTTGTCGGATAAATTCAAAACTTTAAGTTTGGCGAGCTTGCTCCATTTATCTACATCTAATTGGTCGAGCTGATTCGATCCCAATTGTAAATTGAACAAATTAACCAAATATTGAAAAGCTAACGGTGTAATGCTCGTTAAATAATTGTAACTCAAATCCAGTTCTGCCAAAAGCGTCAAATTATAAAAGGAATCGGGATGTAAATGTCTTATGCTGTTTTTGGTTAAATTTAACTTTTTCAATCCTCTGGTCAATTCAAAAACCTTTTCTGGTAGATCTTTAATGGCATTTTGACCAAGATCCAATTCGTGCACTCTTAACAACCCTTTAAACATAAACTTCGAAATCTCATGAATGGTATTGTTGCGTAAATGTAACTTCATAACGCACTTCAGGGGTAAAAAGGCACCTTCGTCGATTTCATTTACTTTATGATTATCTAAATCTATACTAACTATATGTTCGGCTTGGTAACTAACAAAGGCATTTCTAGGAAGAACGCCGATAATTGGATCACTAAAACCTATGTAGTTTCCTGCATACGTATTATTTGCAGGATTGAAAGCTATTTTGTTATGTTGATAATCTAGTAAAGACTTAAAAGTTCTAACTCGTGTTGGACTTGGGTCGATACACTCGGTACTTTCTGCAGTTGGTAGCACCGATAACGATTGAAGAAGTACAAAAAGAAGAAGAACTGGAAATGGCTTGAACATCTGTAAAGAAATGAAAAATATTAAGATATTTAAAAATATTTGGTAGTCGTAAAACGCTCCAACTGGAAACGCCTTCTTAAGGCTGACTTAAATCTCAGCAATTTAAATTGGAAGTTCATTTTGTTGTAATAAAGACGCCACCGCAGGTGTTACCAAAGAGTAGTCCGATTAAAGACTATACAGGGTGCTTTCCGAAAAAAGGTTGCCCAAACTTAAATGGCTTAAGGCTCGAAAGCCAGTACCTGAGCAACGCACTTTTTAAGATTGAAGCTAGGCGTAAATTCAATCACGAAAGTTGACTTTTAGGCATTTAAAAAAATTGGCAAGGAAATTCAAATTAACAGGCCTTACACATGTCAAAAATCAAGCTTCTTATAAAAAAAAGTGATAATTTCAAACTTTTGCCCGACATAAACAGGAAGATATTCGTTTTGGCCGTTTTGGGGAAGGTTTTAAAAAACGTAAGGGCATACCTTCACGGCTGCTAAAATTGGTCGACCCTTATAACTAATAAACCAGATTTACAAGGTTGTTACAGAAGTATTGTTCATAAAAATTATCAAAATTTGGTTACGCCAAAATTCTTAAAACTTTCGATTTACAAACAGCAGAACGATTTGCTCAACGATGACGATAATTTTTCAAATGCACTTAGCAAAACTAGCCCTGCGGTCCCATATTTACGCTTTTCTAACCTAACTTTAAATTACTTATGTGAAAAACCTCGGAATATTTCCATTACACTAAACATTACCTTTTCACAAGTTTAACGAGATGAAGCTTTAACAAAGTCAATACGCAATTTTTGATTTGATTGCAACCCACTCGATTTATTTAGTTTCGATTTAACTGCAGCAAAACAACAGTTCGAGATAATTAACAAACGAATTAAGTGTTTCCGATTTAAAAATAGAACGAATTCATTTTACGACGATTTACTTAATTTAGGCAACTTTATTATCACTGCTGCAGGAATGAAAACATAAAATTATTTAGCTGTTAAGTTCGGAAAATTCGGCGAAGTCTTTAATTGTTCAGGTTCTTTGGTTTGTTTTTAATTGCGAATTAACCTGTTACTTGTATAAAAAAAAACAAATAAGATTGCCACTTTTAATTAAGTAGGTAATGAAATTGTTAGCTTGTTACAAAAGTAAAATTAATCTAATCAGGACTGATTTGACAACAAATAATGAAGAAAACACAAAACGACCAACTTAAAAACTCGCAAAAAGCAAATAGAAAACTTGCCTCATGCAATAACCACAGCCACCTTACGTAAATTATCATTTTATATACGCCCACCACAAATGCAACAACACAATGTAATCGTAATAAATCGCTTCTCATACAACGTACCTTTAATTTTAAAACAGCCCTCAGATAAAATAAAATTTTCACAAAACTAAAATTAAAAGGAACTGCTGTCCTTTCCCTGTTTAAAACTGACTGATCTACACTCGATGCATGTCACGAAACACGTTAAGAGTTTCACAAAATGTGTAATCAGCAGTTGACCAGTTCGACACAGACAGTTTAAATGTTATCAGGACAATGCTGCAAAACAACAAACATTGATTGTTAGTCATGGTTGATGGTGCCCGTATAATTTCTATTGTTTAGACCCTCGAGGAAGAGTAATTGTTTGATTATCAATAGAATTATCTGAGCGAGGTTAAAGTACGTTAATTAACGACGATTATTTACTAATAATAATTATGTTTTTACTTACCTACAGGAGTCAATTATCACTTAACTAACACACTGGAGGGATTATCTAAAAACGATGTTTTGACCAAAATTCCGTTTAGGCAACGATAAGAGCGAATATTCTAAGGAATTAAATTATACTAATATGTACAACCTACATCAAAGTATAATCTGTTAAAAAAAATAACCCAAAGTTCATATTTTCTATTATTTTTGTATGCAATTTAAGAACAAAAAATCAAAATGCATGTCCTAAATCCTAAAATAACAAAAACTGCATTAAATTTCATTTAATGCAAATCTTGATTAAGTCAACTTAATGGAATAATTCTACACTTACGACTGCGTTTTCCCAGCATTATCAAACATATGATTTAATAAATTATAAAATCAACTTTATTTTATTTCCTTACTTTGCTTCAAAACCTTACGACTTCTATGAAAACTAAATATTTTACTAACAGAATTATTAACCATATTAAGTTAAACAAAGTAGGGAAGCAGTAGGTACTCCTATATTATCCCAATAAAGGATAGACCTACTTCAAGGACTTGGATTTTCCCAAACTCCCAAACGAGGAAAATCATGTCTCTTCTCTTTTTGTCTCTTCTACTTCCCATTTTATCCTCCCCATATTCCCACTCGCTCTACCAATTCGAGTGGTTACAGCGTTACAGAAGCAATAAAAGCAACAAAAACCTGCAGTCCCCTGCAACAGTCTAAAGATGAAACTTAGTAAAAATATCAAAGATCTAATGAAACAACAAACAATCAGAAGGTTATAGAGTACTTAACAAAACAATATCCAAGGAGATAAAGATCTGAGAAATTATAACAGCAATAAGATAACACAAGTCATTGAACAAAACAAAAGCCTTAAAGTATTCAGACGAAAACAAACTAGCGCGGAAAGCTGACTATCAATAAACTACAAAACACTAAAGGCAACATAACATCAGATAAAGAAATTTTAAATCAGAACAATTTTATAAACATTTATAAAGAGCCGCATTGCCGCATACCGATGATTTGCGAACCAACATTCCAACATACATGTTATTATCAATCAGGACTCCTAAAATTACCGCAAATGAAATCGCGGCGGCATTAAACGAGAAGAAAAACAATAAGTCTCCGGGCGATGATAATGTTATGTATAAAAATCTCGACTGGGAAAAATTTGATATTAAGTAATATCGATGGAGAGATGCTCAATCATCTCCGTTTTGCAGATGATCTAGTGCTTATAATGGATAAACTAGATAAAGCAAAGAGTATACTGAAGATAAATCACATAAAATCGGATTAAAGATCAACTTTTCGAAAACTAAATTTATGACAAATTTAGTTCTCAATGGAAATACAGGGTGAGTCATAATGGGCGGAACAAATTTTACCAGTATGTAGGAGAGACGAGTATGCTCTCTAGTCTAACATTATCTGCCCTTGTCTCGCCTTCAGGAGACAAACTTGGGCACAGATTCGGTCGGTAGTCTTTTTACTCCGCGGCCGTAAGTCGGTGGTTCAAATTCCTGCGAAGATGATATTTTTCAATATACAGAACTGATTATGATTAATTTATTAAAATACATTGAAATTGCTCTTAAGGGAGTTTCCAGGTGTTGTCGTATTCTACAACTTATCCATTTCATATAAAACAAATACAAACCGTTCGTTCGAAACAATTCGAGTTTACATAACCAATTAAACTGTGTAACACACAAAAATGCAATCTTGTTGCTATGTGGATGTATAATGAATTGCATTCTATTGTTCTACTTATCGTTATATTAAACTTGCAAGTCAATCAAATTGCAATAAAAACGTTAAATTCTGAAATTTCTGAATATTCCGGTTTCGAGAAATGCACAAAGCCTTTCAAAAAATAGAGACATAGGATTCTGTTAGCGTAAAACATTTTTAAATAACTATAAATATTGCAGTTCAGGTTTTTAACAAGTCTGTTTGCTTTTGTGACTTACTTAAGTTGCATAATTTATGCAATGTTGTGAACTTTCGCAGATCTTATCTTAGCCTTGCGGATGAGAAATTTAATCTGAAATTTCATACTGCAGGTTATTCTAATGCATTTAAGCAAAACAAGTTTTCTCCTTTAAAAGGGAATACCTTTCTAAAAAGTTAAATAAATAATTACCTTGTGGAAAGACTTTGAATACTCAAAGAGAAATATCTTATTTGTATTCGTCGTTAATTTACGCTAATAATAATTTAATCGTGATTCAGTTGCGTTCAACACAAACCTAAGAACTTTGAAAATTTCCGATAATTTAAATCTGAGTTGTATCGCCGGAGTAGCCGAGTGATTAAACCATTCGACTACAGCGCAGACGGTCTCGGGGTCAAACCCGATTCGGATGCTCGACGGGTGGCCTACCCTGTCACCAAAATTAATTGGGAACAAAAACACAGTGTTGGTAGGGAAGGTAGGCGGTTGTCGAAGGCGTAGTGCTTTTATATTATATACCTTTACATCTAATATATAAACGACACTGTTAACTCTTGTGGGCAATCAAAACTCATCTTTTACAAATCTCAAAAAAAGAAATAGGGCGATGGGTTTTCAAACGTTCAAAATCTGACGTCTCGAAAAAAAAATAAAAGGAAAGGAGAGGTAAAAGGAAACAAAAAGAAAATAAAGGATACTCTTGTTTTTCAATTTGCAAAACAATCATATAGAACAGTCAAATCGGCCATATAAAATAACATTACTGTATTTTAAATATTAAAATTTAAAGGATTCACTCCTTCGGGGAACCATTTTAAAATTCGTTAAAAGCATTAGTATAAACCACAAATATAATCTTATCATTTAACTAATGTTATTATTAACCAATAATCTTGTCTAACATGTATTGTCAGTAAATAATCATTTTAAAGGCCACTTTCTTAGCACACAAACAGTTCAACTTCGAATGTGGAAGGCGCTCAAAGTGCATTTAAGTAAACTTCCTTTATCATCTTGGTGTAAGTAAATACATTTCGTAGTAAAGTGTCCAATATTTAAGCTTGTAATGGAAAACTTTTAATATTCCCCTTATCGAAAATTAAATTTAGACATCTTATTTTTTCGTTTAATAGTTATAAAAAAGCAATATCTTAAATATCATGGAAAAGAGTGTGTTAAACGAATACATATATCAATCAAAGCAGTAATACTGCACCAATTATCGCAAGGAAGAGGTTCTGCACTTGTTCCCTATAAAATTGGTGGTTCACTGAAAGGCCATATTGATGCAGCGCATCAAAATTACATTTCTATGCGTATGAATTTGATCAACTTTTTTTGAAAAATTAAGTTTGCTTTCGGTAATTCCTAGGTTACACAGAAGCATACGTTTCCTTTGATATTACAACAAATATGGTCCTATTTGACAAATCAAATCCAACACGTAATTTGGAAAGGCACTGAAGATATTACGCCGATTTATTTTTTCAAAACAAGATACTAAGAATATCAAGATGCTCAATATTTTTTGGAGGGTGACTTGTCACTAAAGTGGGCTTTAAATTAATTGTAGTTAAGAACCCCTCACTTTGTTATTCTTAATTCAGAATCATCAAGTAAAAGGAAATTACTTAAATGTAAAGAAGCTCGCTGGCGCAGTGGTAAGAGCGCTGGGCTCCTAGCTAGGAGTCTTGGGTTCGAATTTCACGCAGTGGCAAGGATTTTTATAAAGAGTTCCCCACTCTTCGAGGTCGGTACTCGAGCGAGTGAAGCCATTTAATCGTCTGGTTTAATTAATGATTCTGTCTGCGGAGTGGTCGACTTCAGATAGTAACAAGACACATACACTATACACTTAATACATGGTCACAAACTCTGCAGAAGGCAACGGGAAACCACTGCAGAGAACACATTTCCCTAGTATAAGGGGGATACAACAAAGTTCACGACGCCAAGTCGTTTAAAAATGTGGCTTTGATCCCCCTCGCCAACGTCCTAAAAAGGATATGGCATGATGAAGAAGAAACATTTGGGCGTTTTTCTTTCAACAGAAATGTAAAACTAGATTTTTTTGGGGCCTAGGCATATTACTTAACGGATAACCCGATCCTGTAAGGTTTAAATCAGATAGTAACATGCTAACGAGAACATACTCAAATACCGTTTGGATGATTAAACCTAAGCTTTTTTCGTTTTATTTCGTTGATGTTTGCTAATTTAATACCAATACAAGGATAATATCAGTTTAAATAAATAAATAAAATAAATCTTTGGTAGGAACTTCGAATAATTTCTGTGATTCTTGTGTCTATACAAAACAATGAACTTGAATCGACTTAAGTATTTTAAAATTCATTAAAAACCACTCAGAAATTTCAATTACATGTAAACCTTGAAAATTTTATAATAAAGAAAGTTAACAAACATTCATTCTTTACTTTGTTACGTAAGTTCATAAATTATGAAATTCTTCTGTTTTTAAATGTAAACATAGAAACAACATTTTTTTAACGCATCATCAAGTAAACTTTAATCGAACAAAAAAATTAATAGCCATTTATTGAACTTAGAACCTTAATTGTTTAACTGTTATTTATTTATGTAAATCAGGGCATTTTTTTAAACTTAAATCAAGTGAAAGAAATTACGTGTACGGTAAAATAATTTCCGATAGCTGTCTGATTAACATGGAAACTGGGTCCACGAACGAACGTTTTTGGAAATAACTGTAACATAGGTCGACTTCAACCAATGAATCCAAATGGAAAATTTAAGATAATCCAACAAAATTAATTGCTCAAACAAATGAAAACCAATGCTACAAGTACGTGAGTCGTTTGAAAAGTAAGGTAAACGACGCAGAGATGGCAGCACCATGATCAAAATTGATGCACGGCCGGTAAGTTTGATCCTCCTCAGCTCAGTATATTGTGAGGTTATTGTTTGGTCACGCGAAATAGACGAACGTGCAAACAATTTCAAAAATGATGGGCAGAAAGGAGATTCGTGCCGTGATAAAATTTCATTTTTTGAAGGGCAAAACGACGACCCAAATAGATCGTGGCCTTGGCGAGTCATGCTCTTCATGTAAGACCGTACATTTGTGGATTGCTGACTTTAAACGTGGCCGAACGAGTACTGAAAGTGAAACGCGCAGCTTCGGATATGGTGAATAAGATCCACAAAATAGTTTTGAGTAGAAATGGACATTCCGATTTCCTTTCGAGGATTCAATTCTACCAAACCAAATCCGACTCCGACGGGGTCGTTCCAATTCCAGCCGTCTTAGGGCAGAATCCGGCTAAACGAAATCTAGCAAGGAGCTTAGAGTTCGTATAAATATGAGACCAGCGTACGGAATTGTTTCGGCCGGATTACTCATGTTAGCGGCTATCAATATAGTCGGCAACATTGTTCAATGTTACCATTACCCAAATACCCAGACGTTGTTGAAGTTATTTTTAAATATAGTTTTTAGCATATAGTTCGGGTTCAAACCGCCGCGCCGTTGCCCCAATGCATCTTATAAGCATACTCTTATTAGATTTAAGTGTAGTCCCCGCACAATGGGCCTTCAGGCCTTATGTGTGGTTAGTCACAAACCACAACAACAAATATACACTATAATAATTGATCCCATCATCGGGTATCGAATTATGATTCGTCACTGGACTCATTTGAATTCAAAACTTAGTCGATACAATTGATTGCTTACAACAGAAGAGTTCAAATGGCGATCCGGACTCACTTGGAGTCTTTCTAAAATAAAAATCGGAATGAATCCGATAGAATCCTAGGCCGGAGTCATTCCGAATTTGCCCACCTCTAGCTTTTGAGTGGCCAAAGATTGAAGATCTACGCAGGTTTGCTGCAAAATTTGTGGAAAGAAATCAAAGAAAGGCGACCACACCTTACCAAAAGAACATCCTTTCATCAGTACAAGGCAAAAATTTATGATTTCAGGTTCGACTTGTTGGATCATCTGTCGGCACTCACCGATTTAGCCCCGTCTGACTTCAAAAGATAGCTCGAAGGACGACGATTTTCCGGCAACAATGAAGTGGTGTGAAGGGCTATTTTGCAGACCACAAGAAATCATTTCATAAAAACGATATAATGGCTTTGGAACAATGTTGGGCTAAATGTGTCGAGCTCAATGGAAATTATGTTTAAAAATAAATACATACAAGTCAAATTTATTCGCATTTTCTTTTTCATTTACCTCACTTTTCAAATGACCTATGCACTTGGCATTAAAAAACCACAAATCGTTTATTTAATAGTACAATCAACTCTGAAATTTTGAATACGGATACGCTACTAGATCACCTACAAACAGGACCTGACCTATTATTTAAAATTAGTCATGAGTCATCTATTAAAAATCTGCAGGTAATGAAAATTTACAAATGTGCCCTGATATAGTAATAACAACAATTATCTTCACAAGGTATAATTACAACATTATAAACTTAACAAAAAAGGGTTACGGCAAAGTCCGGTATGCTAAAGAGTTGATAGAGAACTGAATGAAATTTTTCCATTAATTTTGGAGCAGTCTAACTTATTTATTGTTGTTTTGCTTTTAATTTCTAATGAAATGAAAATATGGAAATAATCAATTGATAAATTAATTATAAAAAACAAGTAAATCAAAAACTGTTTTACAGAAAGACAGGTCAATTTAACTTAGCCACAATGGTTTTTGAACATTTTGAAACCTACAAAACTGGAAATGAATTGTTTTAAACAATATTTATCTATTTTTAACTACAGCCGGCCCTGTTTAGTTTGTAAATCGAGGAGCAACCTACTTAAATAATTAGTTTCTTATCAAGTCCCTGTTTTACTTGACAACCAAACGCTCCTCCACCAATATTTTCAAAAGCTTTTCGTTGTCAATTTTAGAGACATATTTTTGGCTAAAAATTTCGCAAAATCCTCCCGGATCGCTTTAACGTAAACATCTTTAAACATAATTTCCAAGAAGTTCAACGTAAAACAAAACTGACAGAACTCCGGGCGAGGTATTCCATAAACAGCATTTATCACATACTCCACCGAATACGAAGTTGCATATTTAATTAATTATATAAGCTAATTATAATTTATTTAAACAGGTTAATATATAAAAACTTAAAATAATTTATTGTGAATCGTAAATATTAGAACCAGTTGTTTTGGCGTTCGTTTTAATTCAAGGATAATAATACGTACATTCTCTATAAACGCAGAATTTCAAGCAGCAAGACTTATTTTGTAGATTTGATGTATTTGGAAAGTTTGAATGGGGAATAAGCCTGAATGGAAATAACTAAGGTTAAAAATTATACAAAATAAATTCATTCAAATTCCATTCTATTCTTAATAAAGCAAGAGTGACATAATATAAAACCCAATTGATCCCTAAATAAACAACAGGCCCCAGCCTACGTCTTCGTAGTTTAAACACGAACTCAATTCCGAATTGAAAGTGAGAACTCGAATTTACACAGTTTTGATGAAAATTGAATATTAAATATTTCAGTGTAATTTTCCTGGTGTTAATGAATAAACAAAAATAAAAACAAATAATCACTGACGTAAAGACCTCAAAATTTGAAGTTTCCTAATTGTAATGCACGTGTGCTAATCAGAAAAATTGCCATGCACATACCTTCACACACTCTTTAGGCCAAATAGCAAATCGCATAAAGGTCAAAAGAATGCTGTGACGCAAATTCACACCAATAGAATATCATAGTGGCCACTTAATGTCAGATGCGAATGAATTGATTGTCCACCAATTGATGGCTTAAGTTTTTAAATTGATAAAAGGCCCTGCGAAACGATTTCGAATGCATCCTTTAAAATCAACCTTGTAAAACAGCACAACAATTCAGGAGGTTGCTTTTGTGTATTGAACTGCATCTTAATCGTAACACAATTTCTTTTTTTTTCGTTTCAAATTCAACAGACAATTTTGCGGCGCATTTATAATTATTATAACAAACTTTTTGTGGGCTTAAATTTTACCAATAATTAAGCAAATTATTCGCTGTAAAAAGTTGCATTAATAATAATAATAATAACAAAATGCTAGTTAAAGAGTCTATTATTAGTCAATACAAATTACATACATATTTACATTGTTGACCTCACATATCGTTCGTAATCAAACGGGATTGATTTACATACATTAAAAGTATATAATTAACCAACAGAAAGAGCTATATAATAAAGTTAAAAAGTTGGTAAAAATCATCAAGGCCTAACACTTAATCGGCGTGTTTGACTACATGAAGACATTTAATAAATAAAACTACGAACGTCATCGGTTGAACTTAAAAAAAAATATCTTAATACTAAAAGTGGTTATCTCCGTATTTGGTTAGAATACCAGCGTTTTACTACACCAAAAATATGCATTAAACGTAAACATGTCAGGGTATTTAACACAGAACTGCGAATTACAAAACAAACAGATGACTCAGACTTACAACATGACTCCGCCACAAAAATCTCGTTAAAATAATCAACGAAATTGTTTTATCATGAGGTATATTGGAGATTCATGTGCTATCAAACTGAGTGTTTAGTAAGCAGATGATTTTCGTATCCTAAATGTAACCGGCTAATATGCACTTTTTTCGCCCACTACATTTCTAACAACATTCCATGTGGAGAGTGAGTTTATTTTTTTTAAATATCCAAATATAATCAGGCACTAACTACGTAGGCCTAGGCCCACCCAAAAAATTAGCTAGTCGTCCCTTGTGTTCACCAAATGGCCTACTTTGATCTAAATACAAAAATGTCTGGCTCTAATTACTGCCCACCAACTTTTTTAGGCCTAGTTAGTTACATGCCTAAATATAATGTATTAATTCATTCACAAGCTTTTTGGATAGGGCAAGGCCATGAAAATTTTGCACGTGGAAACTACCTTTGTTTTTATTTAAGAAATATTTTGATATTTTCATTTTGAGATTAGAAACAATGAGAAAATACACTGTTGGAAGTGTAACAATAAAGTGTTTTTAATGAATTGGAATTAATTTTTGACAAATCTGCAAAACATGGCCTTTTGAAATGAGTGAATACTCCAACCTTTAATGAACCCCCAAAACAGAAACATGAGTACCAGACTGGACAATCACAGAAGATCAAGTAACAAACCCTATAAAGAAACTGAAAAATAGGAAGGCACCCGGATCGGACACAATTACGAACGAACAAATAAAGTACGGCGGGCAGATCCTACCGAAAGAATTAACGATATTATTTAAAAAGGTAATTGAAGAAGAAAACATCCCAGAAGAATGGAAGCTAAGCATCACCGTACTGATATTTAACTCTGTTAGAGGCAATAGCGAAATTGTTTACCGGAATAATTGCCGAGACTCTACGTGACCTAGTACCGATTAGCGAAGAAATAAAAAGATAATTAATCAAAACAAAAAATTAAAAATGCGCTATTTCCGCCTAATAACCTAACAGAGTAAAAGACGTTCATCTGAGGAAACAAAGCTGTAATTTAACCAACAGTAACATTGTAAGTTTGTAAGCGCACTTAGGGATCCTAGAAAATGATCAAGAAGGGAGATGAAAAGGGTATTAAGCAAGATATATGAGGGAGGGGATAAATGGAAGGCGAAGAAAGCTCTCGACTGAGAACTCCAGAACTCCAACTAAATCAACAATAACCTAATGAATAAAGTGAAGATCTTCGAAAACGAAGAGGGAAGAATGTTGAGAAGTTCAGAAGAAGAGGATTTGGGGAGAAGATATGCAAGATTAACAAAACCTTTGAACAAAAAAAGAAAGTATTAACTGAACTAACAATAACTTAATAGTATGTGAAGTGGAAAGCGACGAATAAATGATAGGGTTGTTAAAAGATTTTGATTAGGCCAGTGACCAAAATGGATTTAATAGCTTAAAAATTGTTAAAGATGCCCAAATTGACAAAACAACAAATAAAATGGTTGGTTATTCAACTTACATTCGAATTTTGACTTTTATTTATACATAGAAGTATTCTAACACTAATTTATTATAAAATTGCTGTGTCAATGAAACAATCATTAATTCCAGTTAACATGTTTCATCATCATCAGTCACAAATGCACGCATTGTCTACCCTGAGTTGTGGTCTCATTTGTTTGATCAGATTGAATACAAAAAAATTGATAAATAGCAACGTAATGAAGATAATTCATTTTTTAAATGATGTTTTAATTTATAGAGGAGTAGATTAGAATGTCAGAACAAAGGAAGGCGTAGGTTGTAAAATATTATAAATCCTAAGAACATGAAATATGTTTTACAAAAATGGACAGCCATCACTGAGAGAATACCACTGAAGAGTTAAAACTGGATGAACAAATCGAAACAATAATCATGTGCGTGAACCCATTGGGGAGAGATGACAAAAAAAGGATGAATTTTGGGAAAAAATAACAGAAATAATAGAAGATACTAAAGGCAGGCTGATATTACTGGGCGATTTTAATGGACGTCTAGGGAAAAAGAATGAAGAGACGGGAAAACAATGGTGAATATGTTAAAAATAATAACGGTTCAAGGTTGATTGAATGTTGCTAATGTACAAACGCTTAGTTTCAATATAAGGACATGCATAAACACACGAGAGAAGTCAAAAACAGAGGAAAAAAGTCGATAATAAATTATGTAATAATAAGCAGTAATTTTAAGAGAGAAGTAAAAGATACAAGCTTGAGAAGAGGGACAGAAATGTACTCCGGCCACATCCTGGTGGGAAAAACTAGCGAGTAAAAAGTGATGATTACGAAGAGAATAACAAAATAAAAGCAGACGGGAAAGAATAAGATGTTGTAATATATGTGATGTAGTAATAGCAGCAATCATGACACTTCATACGGATATAAGACATCTTTTGAGATGATAATGGTTATATAGCTTGAAATTAATAAAATTAAAAAAAGATATAACCAACACATCTATGTGTAGCAAGTACCTGGAGAATTATTAGATATAATAATAAAAGTAGCAAAATAAATATGTGGTACTATAAAAATAAACCATAGTTGGTGGAACGAGAAAATAATAACGGAAATGGGGAATCTACCTGAGTAACAAATATAAAGAACAATGAGCAAAATTCAAAGAAATGATAAAAGAAGCAAAACAACAATCATGGGAAGACTTTGGGGTAAAGATGGCACAAGACAGCCACGGAAATCAGAAATTATTTTATAAGGTGTTAATTAATCCAAGGATGGGGAAACAATATAAAAGGAAATATACAAAATCAAAAGATAAAAGGATACAAACTGAGAATGACGACATAATGAAGCGCTAGAAGGAACACTTTAAAGAGATGTTAAATACAGGTCAAACGATTGCAAGAAATTAATCAGATGGAGAGCAAAGAGAAAACACAGAATATGTAGCAGAAGCTAATGAACAAGATGAAATAAAGCTAGAAATGCATACGTTGAAAAGAGGAAAAGCAGCGAGACACGACGGAATAACATCTGAAATGGTAAAGAACTTAGGAAAGAACTTTGTATAATAAAGCGTGGAAGAAAGAAATGATACCGAAAGATTGGGAACTAGAAATAATATTACCTATACACAAAAAATGGGGCGATGGCGAATGTACTAATTACAGAGGGATCACCATATTGTGTTATAGCCAAATTATACGAAAGAATACTACAGAAAAGATTAAGTACAATTATAAGAATCCCAGGATGGCGTTAAAAGGGAAAGAAGAGAATCGAGCCACGTATTTACAATAAGACAACGTCGCTTTCATCGACATCGAAAAAGCTTTTGATAGTAGGTATACCCAGACAAAATGCATGGAAAAGTAAAAAATAGGAGGAGTACGCTGAAGATTGAGAAAAAATATAGATAGCTATAGCTCATACAAAAATACAAGGAATTATGTTCGTACGATAAACTTGCAGTCAGAAGAATTTTTAACTAAAAAAGTGCTGAGGCATGCACATATCAAAAATGGAAAAAGAAGGACCGGTAGATATACACATAGACGGAAACATGCCAGAGCAGGTAGATACTTACGAATACCTAGGAGCTAGGAGCTTTAATTAGCAACGGCGGACGAGTACATAAGGAAATAACAAACAGGAAGAGCAAGGCCAACAAAGTATACTACCAGGTAAATAGTACTCTAATAGGGAAAAAAGAATTGAGCACGAAAACAAAAACATTACTATGCGCAGGAGAGTCTTGGGCAATAACAGACAAACGCAAATCTAAACTAACAACTACCGAAATGAGATGCCTAAGAAGAGTAGTGGAAAAGACTAAAAGGGATAGAGTCAGAAACAAAAGCATAAGAGAAGACCTGCAACAAGACCCCATAGTACAGGACCTGGAAAGAAAACAACTACAATGGTATGGCCACATGATCCAAATGGGAGACCACAGATACCCAAAGAAGATATTCGAAATGGGAGGTGAGGGTCAAAGACCAAGAGGAAGACCCCGAATAGGATGGGAGGAAAACATCAAAGACATCGCTAGAAGAAAGAAGTAAGAACCCTAGCTAGGGACAGAAGAGAATACAAAAGACGGCCCAATACCCCAACACGTTAGGTAACTGGGAGAAGAGAAAGTAAGTAAGAAGTGCGGAGTATTAAGTACAACCCTATACAATATTGTCATTTACGATATAATAAAAAAATAATAACAAGGAAGTTAAAAAAATACTAACAATAAAACAAGGCACCTTTCAACATGAATTAACGTTAATTACATGCCAGAAATATATGAAAGTTGTGGTAATCTGTCTTTTTTTAAATGTAAATTATTGTCATATTTATTAAAATCAATATTCGAAAAGGTTATAAAATAACAAAAGAAAAAATCTTGGTAAAATCAATTAACAAGAAAAACAAACAGTATTCCAGGATCTTTTTGTAACGTTCTTCTCTTGCATTTTTTAATGGTGAACTTCTAAAAAATTCATCAATCAACTGAACTGAATTAATATACCTATATTAAGTGTAAAAATACAATAAACATTAAGTTTGATATCAATAGCACTCGGTGTCAACAATTGCTAGTATAAAAACAAAGAAATGTTTTATATGCACAATGCACAACAACAATGGATTGACGTAAATGATTATGACTCTTTTACCAAGAATAGGTTATATTACACACAATTGTATTGCTTAATACGATATTAACATACCAGCAATACCTATAACTAATTACCAATAAATAAAAATGTAAATAGCTATTCCTATTTTAATTCACCTTATTGTTATTTATAACATTATAACACACCTACTACAACATAAGATAAATTGCATCTGCACGATTTCTGCGTTACAATAAAATTATCTAGCTAGTAGGTATTTAAATCTGTGGAAAAATTTGAAATGAAAATGGTAATGGAGGTTTAAAAGTTCAGATTTCGTTACGGAAAAAACAAGCGTGGTTTTGCTTTCAATTACATACAGTTGGTTACATCAAACAACAATCTGAGCTCTTTTTGGGGTTATTATTGTTATTAAAACTTGAACGAGAAAACTAAACTTTTAGTCGAGTCAATGAAGGTTTTTACTTCTAAACCCACTAAAACAGAACCGATTTTGATGAATTTTTTTTTTTAATTTTTGTTATATTAAATTATTCAAAATCAGAAACATTTCAGCTGGCGCTATCAAGTATTTATATTGTTTAAAACAATAAAAAAAATTATTAAAAAAATTTTTTCTTCGATGGAATTTTGACTAGAAGTGACTAATTTTGAAAATTTAGTATAATAAATAATTTTTGAATAAAAAAGTTTCAAATTTTCCATTTAAAAATGTTAATTATTCAATAAGTCGGATGCATTTTTAGGTTATCGGCCATGCAGAACCGATCCCCCAGAAAAGTTTTTTCGATACTCTAATAATAAAAATTGTTCCCATTGTTGCGAACTTTTACTGTATAATAATCCTTGATGGTCTCTCTCAACAGTTGGAATACATCACTGGCAATAATTTACGGCCACAAACCACGTCTGAAAATACCTTCCTTTTTAACTCATTTAATTAATTATATTCGTTACCTTTTTATGAAATATAGTGAAGCCGAGATATAACGAACGTAAAAGGAATCGTGAAACTCAGTTCATTATAAGCGAAGTTCGTAAAAAACAACACTCATAAACCTTAGTAAAACATTGAAATAGTGCCGGAACATCCACATTACGTTAAGTAACGGTACTTTGAAAGGATCATACAGATTTAAATAAAATAAAGATTATAGTCTTTACAAGTCTTTACAAGGTACAAATGTTTTTTATCAATTATTTAGAAATTCTGGTTGAAAATATTGTACTTTATGGAGCTGAAACGTGGCCAGTAACAAAAGCTGTTACAGATAAAATTAGAACGATGATAGAGCTAGATTATATAAGAAGATGCCTGAGAGTCACAAGAACAAATAGACTGAGGACGGAAAAGATTCGGAAAAGAATGGAAATAATCAATCACCAAAATTTTTGAAAATCGAGCTCTCCAATGATATGGACATGTCAAACGTAAGTCGGAAAACAAACGGCCCAAGAAAATAACGGAGTAAATTCCGAGAGGCAAAAGGAAAGTAGGTCGGCCAGCCTTTAACTGGGAAACTCATATAAATAATATGACAGAAAAAGATTTGAAGGAAAGAGACTAGAAAAACAGGGAATTGTGGAAACATAAAACGGTAAACCCAAGAAGGTTATATCCGAAGACGAAAAAGAAAACAAATTACGTCGTGATATTTTCTAATCATTATAACACAGTCTTGGTTAAATAATAAGAACAATATTATATTACATCACTAGGAGTAGAAAGCCTACTTTTTGTTCTGAGCTCAGAAGGTTGTGGCCAAGGCGATAGCCGAGGCCATGCAATCTGGGCGAAGCACAAGAAAGAGCTTTCTGCTCCGAGTGACATATACTATTTTTTCTTCAAGCGCTATATAACTATTTTGCATGTTAATCAATGAAAACGACAGACCATTTGAAAAGTACTTACTTGACTGTCAACAACTTGTGTAGACGCTTGCACAGAAAAGATCTTTCTACACAAAAGAAATATCGTTCCAAATAATTTTCGAAGTGTACAACACGCTTTTGAAGTAATTTTACCTTTGCAACTGCCTGAATTTATTCAAATTTGACAGTTGTAATCAAAACAATGACAAGTGGCGCCACCACTTGTGACGAGTTGCACTAACATTATGTTACTAGCAACAAAATGATTTCCATTATTGTATTAGTAACATAATGGAGTATTTTTACCGTGTGTATTCAGTAGCAAAATGTTACAATTATGTTTGATTAAGTCGAATGTGTCAAGTGTCAATACATATTGTGTTTTAAGTTCAAGCTCAATGCGTTACAGATGGCTCTAATATTGAATAAACTGTTAACTTTAGAGACAGTTAAGTAGTGTCTTTCATGTATACAGACGATAAGGCAATTGTTTTTTTCCAGTTAAATTTACCATAACTTCAAGTATAAAATATACCGACCATTATGTTTAATTAAGGGCGATCAAAATGTGATTTTTCACAATGAAAGAATTGTAGATCTAACTCGAAAACAAAATCAGTTTCGTTAGGCCCCATTCATTGCAATACACTTACCTATTCTTCTAAATTAATTTTAAAGAAATTAGCCAAACCCACAATTGAAGACTATTATTTCTTTTATTTTTCATACGTACCGGGCAAGTAAGTGCTAGAATTGGGCAAAAATTCAAATTCGTAAAAACTTGAAAATTGACAAAAGCTAAACCGCATTTTCAACTTTGTAAAAACAAACTATGTAATTAAATTACAGTGAGATAATATATGAATGAAAACCGCAATGAAAAGAGATAAAATTATCTCACCTCATCTACTGAATATACCAAATCATCTTTAGCTAAAAATCCCAATTTTATCTCTGATATTAAAAACAATAAAGCCTAGATTTCGCCCAATAAACAAACAAACATCAAAGACATCAAGACCAAGCAACGACAAATACAAAACAAAAAAAGCCCTTACGTCGAGCTTATAATGATTTTGAAAAACCTTAGTGCAATAATCTCTCCAAAAAATTCTGCTAAGTTTATAACACCAAGTTGGTACAATCACGACGAAATAATATAAATAAATAAAACCCGAACTTTATAAATAATAACAACACGTGCAGCTGTTCGAATGTGTGAATTAGTTAATAGGATGTTCCAGACTAGGATGTTACAAAGGAGTAAAAAATGTCCCATTTGATTAAGTTCATATCTAACATACATAAATTTAGGATTCGCCAAAAGCATTAAGTTCCAAGAACGAACGATTATATCATTTATAATAATTAAATACTACGAAATCCCACAATATAAACATTTTGGTATTATCTGTCTTGATTACTCGTTCTACGAAATCGTCTTGATGATACCACTGAAAATATGCAGATCTTTTTACATTATTTGAAAGTGTGTTAAAATATAAAACAGTAAAAGGTTTTGGGGCCGGTTTTATTAATTTATGCAGGTTGAATATGCAATTACAACAGACGAGTAACTTCATTAGACACTTAATAAAATTAAAACAAGTTTCACAATTAACAAACATGACAATTGGCAAACATTTTTAGACGTTGAAGGAAGAAAAGGCCTAGAGTGGTACTTAGAAACATACATCATTGTGTAGATACCGAAGAAATCAAAGACGAATTAAAAAAGCGTGAGTCATATGGTACGCAATATCACCCGGTAAACCATAAAGGCTGTCGTATACCAACTTCAATTAAATAGAGGCAAATCATCTGTCCCCTTAGAAACCCAAGGTATAAGGAAGGCCAATACCATATTATACTATCTTAATTTCTGTCTAAGTTTGAAACTATGTTCAATCAGCTTATGAACCGAAACAGCATGATGCTAAATCTGCTTAACAAGCAAAACCAGTAATGGATTCCTTCAGAATAGCCTCTTGGAATGCAAATGGGTTAGCACAGTACCGCCTTCTAGTCGAACTATTCCTCAAAGAGCAAAAAATAGACATTGATTGATTGATTGGTCTCGCTTTACGGAAAGGTGTATCCCCAAGATACTGTAAAGTGGAAACGTGCTTCGACCTCTTCTCAGATCATTCATGTTTAATAGTTATAATCAGCACTTCAATTATTACAAAGCAAAAGAAGCCTCTAAACTCTAAAACAATCACACGAATTGGGACTTGTACGGGGTGTACCTAACAGACAATACAATTACATTTTCGTTGAAAACAAAGGCCGAAATAGACACTACCGTTCTGCCGTAGAACACCTAACAAAAAACATTCAAGATTCAGGCTACTACTCAACGCCGCCTGGTCACCAAGGAACCGAAGTTATTGGAAATTATCCATTATACATCAAAACCAAAATTACCAAAACAAAGGACAGCCAGACGAATCTGGCAGCAAACTAGAAACCCCCATAGACAAAAATAACTTCAACAGGTGAACCAGGGAGTGAGAATGGAAAAACGAAACATTTAATGAATACGTAAGCCCCCTCCCCACATAACGACTACATACTTTGGAAAGCAACAAAGAAACAAAAAGATGCTCGAAATCCTATTCCACCGATTCGCAAAGTCGACTGTTCTTGGGCAAGAACAGAAGAAGAGAAAGCTATTTGCGGAACATCTACCAAACATATTCCAACCGCATCCCTCCGTTGCTACCCCTGAAGAAGAACGTGAGATCATAAACTACCTCCACGCTCATCTACAACTAAGCCCACCAATACAACCCTTCACTCCAGTAGAAATTACAATTGCAATTAAATATTCAAACAAAAAAGCGCCCGGGTATGACCTAATCACTACCAAACAACAAACAGGAATACAATAAGTATTTTCCAATCCAGTGGAATTTCGGTCAAATAATTTTAATTCTGAAACCGAGTAAACCCTCTCATGAAGTTACCTCTTATAGACCGATTGGGTTTCGTCAGGAATACTCTACATTAGAACAGATCCACAGAGTAGTCGATGTAATCGAAAAGGACTCGAAGAACGGAGATATTGTTGTGGTATTGCTTGATGTCAGTTAGGCGTTCGGCCGAGTCTGACATCCCGGGTTACTATATAAAATTAAACTGTCATTGCCATACCAATATTGCCTTCTAATTAACTCATATCTAAACGAGAGGTATTGTCAGGTCAAGCACAGTGAAAGCCAGTCTGAGCGTTCCACAGGGTAGCGTCGTGGGACCCACCCTATACCAGATCTTCACAACTGACCTACCATGCAATGATAATGCAGTGACGGTCACATTCGCAGATGACACTGCATCGGCTATCCTATAAAGTCTCGATAACATACAAAAATGGTTGCACAGGTGGCGTATAAAAATCAACGAAAACAAATCCACGTCTATCACGTTTACGACAAAACATAATTCCGCTCTTCCGGTCACAATGAACGGTATACAAATCCCAATTAAAGAAGAAGCTAAATATCTTGGCATGTATCTTGACAGGCGCCTAACATGGAGAAAACACATTACAAAAAAGAGAAAGCAACTGAACCTAAAGGTAAAAAGGATGTACTGGCTGCTCCTAGGACGAAAATCTAAACAACAAAGTGCTAGCTGCAGTGTGGGCGTATGGAATTCAGCTATGGGGCTGGGCGAAAACATCGAACATCGAAATACTGCAAAGCTTTCAACCAATGCCGAATGGTACATCAGCAATAAAATTCTTCATGAGCAGTGGCGTACCTATCGTTGGGAGGCGGAGGGGGCAATGTGTCTTGAAGGCGCCTTCGATATTATAAGAAAAAAAATTTTAGTTTGGGCTAATTTTAGTAGCGTGTTTTTTGTGTATTTTTTTGCACTTGAACAACGATTTTTTTGTTTTTTTAAATATACTAGTTCTAGTTCAGTTAAAACAATTTAAAATACGTTTTAAGCATGGAACATAATATAAGCAAATCTTTACTCTACAAAATCATACTGCAAATTGCCGAAATGAAAAACATAACACTACTCTATTCTTTTTAATTTTGTATACATTACGTCTGCATTTTGACGGATCGGCGGCTCTTTTAAAAATAAAGTTGCACATAAAAGAGGTTCTTTGCCGCCGCGACGTAAATCGTAAATAATGTACTTTTTTGTAAATATTACCGGGAAAGACGATATGATGACAAAGGACAAAAGTTACCGCTGCCGACGCCCACCAGTGCGACGGCATCGGCAGGTTTCTAGATAATTATTTCTTTGTATAGAAAATTAAAGCGGCCACACCGCCACTATTTAAGAATATTTAAAATGAATGCAGACATTATTTATCAGGGCGGTAAAAAATAAAATAAATACAATGTGGGGGCTTGGTTCTTATAAGGAATATAAAGATCTTGCTCACTGTGTCATTTTGATTTTATCATGTCTATAGAATTATGTAATAAGAATAATTATATTTTTTGTTTTGGTTAATTAAAAAATAAAATATCAAAAAAATGCACGGCGCCGAAGGCGCTAAAAGAAAAAAGGCGGAGGGGGCAGACTGCCCCCCCTAGCCCCCCCCGTAGGTACGCCACTGTTCATGAGGACCTTAAAATTCCATGGGTTAGAGGAAATCAAAAGACGTACAATGAACAGAATACATAATTACACAAATGTGTTAGTGCTCAATTTACCAGATTACCAGACAACACAAATATCACTCGAAGATTAAATAGACCTAAACCGCTAGACCCTAATTAATACGTAGTATATTAGTACCTCAGAGAATCGCCACTAGGCGAAACTCCCTACTCATGGCAATGTTAGTATAAGAACAAATTTGCTTGTTATCCATATGGCTAGTTGTAAATACGCAGTTAAATTAATTTAAAAAAATAAATTATAATAATTGTTAACATAATTGTCACTGAAACTATCACTTCACTTACTTCCCTAGGGAGGTAAATCATATGTTACTACCTAACGTCAGCAACTCGAAGTAGTTAGTAAAATCACCATTCTTCTTGCAATTATATTAGTGTAAATCTGTAAATGCAACTTAACAAACAAAAAATATAATTAAATGTTGAATATTGTAAAATCACAATGCCCAAGGTAAAAATTTGATTTCCCCAAACTTCGCTTGAACAACATTGCAATTTAACAAAACATCATCAAACTAACGATAAGGCATTTAATATTCAAACTTCTTTTTGTTTGTTTTAAGCCTGAATAAACTCAATTTAATTAATTAAAGTTTGAAATGGATTTAAAACGCATGTGTAAGCCCATAACAATGATTAATTATAAAACGAAACAATGAAACCCACCTACTATGTTTAATTTTTTATTATTAGAACATAGCAGGTGTCAATTAATAGATGTTTAACATTTAAAACCGGTCCTATCCAACCAGGCAGGATATATTAATGCATATTTGACCAGAGTATCACGATTATTCAGAACAATAAACAGTGCCACTTTATTTGCAGTTCTATTATTGGAATAATTGATGGAAAGTTATCGTTTTGCTTTTGTAGATAAATGGATATAAATACGTCCGTAATAATTTCATAACGTATTTAATTGCACATACTTCGATATACGTGGAAAAGAAGAACTGTATGAAAAATTAAAGATAGAAATAAATCAGAATGGCCATGTAATCAAGTGCAAAAACTAACACGCATTTATGAGGGACATATTAATTCCGACAAGCAATAAAAAAAGAAATTTTATTGCTCACTTCGAAGATTTAAATGCATTGTTCGTGCATAATGTTGTGTGGTTTATGCGATAAGTGCAACCATGATTCAATGTGCCTTTGCAATCGATGAACGATTTAGAATTTATATTCAAAGTTTATTTTAAAATGCGTTTCGCTACAGTCTCAAAATAACTTTCAAAATAAAACAGCCGCTTTTCTGACAGTTAGTTTAGATTCACAAAAGCGAAAAAACCTGGTGAAAGATAACAGAAAATCTTTAAGTCAGGGTTATAGTCTTGTTTAATAAAAAGGCGCTCTTAAAACAGTATTCCCGAAATAAACCAACTTTCGCACGATTCCAGTCAGTCTTAAATCATGATTAATATGAAACCTATTCATGAAAAAGGTAATTAAAATTATACAGGATGGACCAAAAGTATACGAATATCAGCCATTCCTATTGGTTTTGAGCCACACTGTATTTTAAAAACTTGAAAATCTTGCCTTTGAAATGAAACAATCCAGTATATTTGGTGAATCCTGTGTTTCTTTATCACGGACGTGGATTTTTTGACGTCCTCCCCCTCCTCCATCTTCCTAAAAAATAATAAAAAGGCTGCTTTTAATAATCATAAAAAAACCCTGGCCTTCAATTTTTATTCGCGGTGAAGATATTAAAAAGCAATACCAACAATACCCACACACGTACAGTTCGAAATACATAAATTAAATAAAGTAGGTAGATTAGGCATTAAAATTTCTAGTGGTAAATACTTTGTTTATAATTTCATGGTCGAATATTGACGGTCGAATGCAACATATGCACCAAGTAAACTAAGAAAGGTCACTAAACGTCTTACATAATAACTAAAAAATTTTGGATTCTGTTTACTTATTGCTTAGGGTTTTCTTCTTAATTTCTTCTTCGACGAAAATAATGGAAGTCAAGTTTACATCTTTAGCTATTCGACTTTCAAAAACAGTTTGACCTTAATTTTAGATTAATTTCCAAATTTTACGTCAACATTCTTAAAGAACAGCTTGAACGAAGTGATGAATGTTATCAAGTTATCATCCATCACCTTGCATACCGGCGTACGTTCATATATTTTCTGTTTGAATTGTCAAGCTAAATTAAAAATGCATTGATAACATTGTTGGCTAAATACAGACAATTTGATATTTTCAAACTACAAAATAATGTGCTTGCAAATCACCGTACAATATACTTTAAACACTCAATTCGATAGAACAAAGCATTTATCTTTATAGCCTTAGGCTAATTAAGGTCAAAACAATCTTTTAAACTACCAAAACATTAATCCTAAGTAGAAAGGTTTGTTAATGATTTTTTTGTGTATAAACCAAGCCTTATTCTTTAGATTTTAATAATTAGCATTTTCAGAGGATTACATAACTCTGACGTAAATTACTGCAAAAATTCTTTTCCTTGTTATTATTAATATTCTAAAACAAATCTCTACCTGAAGCAAAATCTGGGTCTAATTTATCAAGCACACTGTTACCGTTGGTCAGTTTTAATTTTATAGCCTTTTTACATATTTACAGTTTTACATGCGATGTTAAAAATAACTTCGACAAAACATGTTTAAAGATTTTCTTAAAAATTAAATTGGTCTCGATTTCATTTAACCTGTGGCAATTTGAATTTATGCAAATTGCCGAGTGCGATGGTGCATTGTTTTTTGTTGGCAGTTAAAGCGGTAAAATTTTAAAAGTATTCTTTGTAAAGACTACATAATTTTAATGTTCCATCTTTACGAGGGTATTTAAAATCATAAAATCAGTTTTGTTAAGCATCTCCGCGCTAAGTACGGCTCTGGCCTACATTTACATCGATTTTGAAAGTATCGAAACAAACCAAACAATTCCTGACATATTTGTCTCCCTGCAAGTCAATTCAATTAGAATTCACGTTGCGTATTATATATTTTCACACCATAAATTAATAATGCACACCTCTCACGGTGCAATGCACCTTTAACGCATGTTTTCTTTTTTTTGCATTCTAACCTAAAAAGGCACCTACCTCGCCCAAAGCATTTAGGAAAAACGAAGAACTGTAAGTTTGAGGCGGAAAATGTGTTGCAATATCAGTCATTTTTCAATGTTCAGTGTTCCAGATCCAGATTTTACAGTTAACATAAGACACTTTGTTACACAAATGTAAACAAACCACCACGAACCCGTTTTAAACCAAACTAAACGCAACGCTGTTGCTTTTTATCAGTCACAATCACTACACTTAACTTGTCGCTGTAGACATTTGAGTTTGAGCATGCTCTCGCCCCTCTCTTAATGCCAGTCTGAAAAGTAATTAATTTGCAACTTTAAAAGTTTCACTGCACATTCGTCTATGAAAAATAATAAATTAATCACTTTGACAAAAGACTAATCCGAACAAACATCTGAACATCAAGGCTAAATGATGTTTCTGCGGTTTTGTTTTGATGTTTGATATTTGAAATTTTACAATTTGCATTTACTTAAAAAAGTCTTTCCCATTTAAACAAGCATTTTAAATGCATACTCCTCGAACCGAAAGCAAACTAACTATTTATGAAGTTCGTCAAATCGTCAATATCAATATCTCACACAAAGTGACAAAACCAAAAACCATACCAATTTCCAACAGCTTACAACTTTTGTGTCAAAGATTCAGATAAAATTAAATTAAATAGTATCAAAAAAATATATACGATTTTAAAAAGACAATTCCAAAAACTTACGTAAGATATACAGTGTGTCTCACTTTAGACGGCACCACCCCAGTATTTTTTTTATACAGGGTGTTCGAAAAATAGACGGAGATATTTCAGGGGGTGATTCCTTGTCTTAAAATATTTAAAAAAGTTCCTATAAACTTGGGTTCGGAAATGCATAGTTTTCAAGATATTAAACTTTAAAAAAAATCGGTTTTTTATTAATATCTTAAAAAATATTTACTCGAATCTGTTGAAATTTGGCAATATTATTTGATGTATTAAGGGACTAATTTAGCCCTAATTAGATTAAAATTATGAAGTCCAGTGGCGTCCTGGGGGGCACCTTACCGAATATTATTGACAAAAAATGTACGCCACTGCCTTTTTTTGTAACTTTAATACTTTTTTTTTGATTAAGCATCTAAAAATACAACTTTTTTGTCTCCTGTCTTTTTTTCGTATCTCACTTCGTTTTCGAGAAAAAAAAATAAAAACCGCTTTGTTGCATGTCACTGGAAAACATTTTTTTATCAATTTTTGCTAAAAAAATCACATGTGCCTTGTAAAACAAAAATCATTTCTGCATAGCGGTTTGACATTTGCGCGTCAGTTCTTGTGAAAAATAATTATTCTGGTAATTTTGTTTTGCGAAGTTTCTTTTGTGATGGAAAATTATTTTAACACCCTGTATCTTGAAAACTATGCATTTCCGGACCTTTTTTTTTTTTTTTTTTTTTTTTTTTATTAAAGTTAAGCCAGATCAACATACAAAATGTTATACATGACTGAGTTAAGTTAAATTATATTTCATGTTTTAATATTTCGGATTGGTGTGGAGGTATATGACTCCTCGAGAGATGCACTGTGTTGTCTCGGTATTAATCTTCGTGGTGGATGGCTTGTCAGTTATTATCTTCCGGGAATAGATCTTGGGGTAGTTGCCTCTTTAATCGGATATGAATATTTTTACGGCCTAATTGTTGAATACTGGTGTTGTTTATGGTTCCAAGTTTTGACAGAAAATTAGTGGTAAGTTTGTGGATAACCTTATCAATTGTTTCCATCTTCAGCTCATGATGTATTTGTCTGTTTCTTACGTACCAGGGTGCATTTATTACTATTCTGAGTACTTTGTTTTGAAAAGTCTGTATTTTATTTATGTTCGTTCGTGAAGTGGTGCACCAAACTGGGCAAGCGTACGTGACGATTGGTCTTAAAAGGGTTTTGTACAGAAGTAAACAGCATTCTTGTTGGAGTGGCGTTTTCCGGTTTAATAATGGATATATCTGTCTTAGTCTGGAATATGCGACATTCAATTTATTATTGATGTGGAGGCTCCACGTCAGTCGGGTGTCTAAGTGAACGCCTAAGTATTTGACAGCTTCTTTAGGAGAGTTCCATGGGATATCTGTTCCGTCTAGTTGAATGTTTGAATGCTCCTTGATGCGCTTTAAAGTAAATATTTTTGCAACACATTTTGAGGAGTTTAGCGAAATGCACCATTTTGTGAACCATCTGCTGAGTAGATTAGTTGCCAGTTTAAGTTGTGTTATTGCCGCAGTGAGGTTGGTATGCTGTGTTATTATTATTGTATCATCAGCAAATTGGGCTAGTTTACAGGAAGCGGGTGCGGGAATATCGTGGATGTATATGTTAAATAGGGTGGGACCGAGCACGCTTCCTTGAGGTACGCCAGCGCTAATGTTTTCTTTTGTTGATAATGTTGCATTAATGCGTACTGCAAACGTTCTGTTCTCCAAGAATGAAATTAATATTGACTGGATGTAGTGTGGCAGATTTAAGTGTAATATTTTATAGACTAGACCTTCAATCCACACCTTGTCGAAGGCTTGGGTTATGTCCAAAAACACTGCAACAGTAAATTGCTTGTTTTCATAGCCTTCTTCGATAATCTCTGTTACTCTTTTCAGTTGCAGCACAGTAGAAAGGTCTTTTCTAAATCCAAACTGAAAATCCGGTATTATTAAGTTGTTTTCCAATGACGCATTTAGCCTATGATTTATTAATTTTTCTAGAAGTTTAGATAGTGCCGGTAGTAGACTTATTGGACGATAACTACTGCATTCGTGTTTGGGCTTCCCCTGTTTGTGAAAGACAATGATGTGTGCATGTTTCCATGATGCCGGGAAGTATCCTTGCCTTAGGCATGCATTGAATACTGTGGCTAAGAAGGCTACTGCCTTCCTGGTAAGGTTTTTTAGGATTACGTTAGTTATCAGATCATACCCTGGGGACTTCTTTAGTGCCAGGGTTTTTATATAACCGGTTATTTCGTTTGGTGAAGTTGGATCATTAAAGTCATCTATGATTGGTAAGTGGGTTTCGTTATAAGTTGTGATAGATCTTGAGAAATTTCTATTTGAGTTGAGGATTGTTGGAGTGAATGTTTGCCTTAGATGTGTTGCAAAGAGATTGGATTTTTCGTCATCGCTGCTGTATGAGGTATTATCAGCTGTAGTGAGTGTTGGTATTATTTCAGTCTGTCTAGTTATGTGCTTGGTGACTTTCCAAAGATCTTGGTCGTTAGATTCGATATTGCCAATGTATTTTTTGTACCTTGTAATTCTATAATTATCAATTTCCCATCTTATTTTGTGGGATATATTATTTAATCGATTTTTTACCTGGGGATCTCTGCTTCTAAGCCAGTCCCGTCGCAGTTTGCACGCATACATTTTTCTATTCGTTTTCTAAAATAAAGGGATTTTCAATTTTTTTTGTTTTTAACGAAATTTTTGATTTAGCTTATTTGGACGTTTCTGAACAACTTTCATTAACAAGATTTTTTGATAAAAAAATCCCTAATACGACTTCTTCAATTTTGCTGTTTATTTTAAATCGTAGTAGACTAGCATTTTATCGTGAACGGAAAGTAACATACCCTAAAAGTACAATTTAGTGAGGGGTATAATCAGAAAAAAGGAATTTTTTAAATCGGTAATATATAAAAAAAAATACTGGGGTGGTGCCGTCTAAAGTGAGACAATTTAAGTAGATAGTTGCTGTAGAAAAGCTGTCTGTAACATGCTTTATATTCAAAATTAAGTTAAATTACGACTGTCATTAATCTGTCATTTGTTAACAATGAACTGTCAAAAATGGTACAACATAACCTAAAATTTGATATAAAAGGTTTTTTGAGGGCCATTTCTCCTGCTGTATAAAAAGGCAAGTTGTATTTTTAATTATTGGTCGTTTTACAGTGTTGCATGTGTCATATGCGAAGTCTTATACCGTGAGTTCAAAAAGTTTTTACACAAGGGTTGGCCATGAGACACAAAAGTAATGTCTACTGCAAGATTTAGAACCTTTGTTTTTACAATTTTATTGAAATTTGCGCAACAATATTATGCCAGCAACACAATGATGACAGTTAATAAATTCTAAATCTTGCAATAAATTGACATTATTTTTGTGTCTCATGGCCAACCCTAATGTAAAAACTTTTTGAACTCACGGTATAACGTCAGGTTTTTATTAGATTATTCTAGTATGATACGATTAAAATTAAGTAACAATATAAAACGTATTTTTGTTGGAAGTTTCTTGACTTTTTGGTGGGTAGGTATTTCGCCAAAAATGTTACTTGTTTAATTTTTGATTTTAAGGAGCTGGTGGCGAAAGTCTCAAAAAATAGCTTGCCTTAAAAGAATTTTTTATTTTGTACAAAATTAAACATGCCCGTTAACTGCAAATTAATAAATCAAAACTGTTTTTTTAGAAACATAAAACATAGCCAGTTCTTATCTCATAACATTTAAATGAATAATAACCTGCTATTCAGCTTCATAATTAAACAATAATTTTTACCTAAAAAAACTCCCAACTGATGATTAGTATCTATATACACTCAGGTGCACAAAAACGGGTCATTTCTTTTTCTTTTAATTTTTATGTTGTTGTAGTACTTAGAATAAAACTTTCAGTATTTTACAATGAAAGAGATCATCAGGGTGAAGAAAAAAACAACATATGGTACTTATCAGTTTATTTAATGAACATTAATAAGGGAAAATGATAATGTAGGTATACAATAAAGAAAATGCATTTCCGCAAATTAAACTTAACAGAGATTAAGAATGAAAATTTCATTTGAATAGATTTCAATACTTTGTATTGCCTCCTCTAGCCCTAACTATTGCCTGCATACGGCGGCCCATGCCACTAATAAGCTCACGAATATCATTTTGCAGAATATTCTGCCATTCTTCCTGAAGTGCCGCACGAAGATGATTTATTGTGGTTGCTGCAACTGCACGTCCTCTAACACGCCTGCCCAGCATGTCCCAAACATGTTCTACAGGATTTCTATCTGGGGTACATGCTGGCCAGTTTAGTTTTCCTATTCCAACTTCATCCAAGTATTCAGCAACGCACCTTGCTGAATGCGCTCTCGCGTTATCCTGCATCAGAACAAAGTCATCGCCGATAATTGAAGCAAATGGAACTAAATAATTTGCCAAAACCCCCTCATTATACTGCTGTGCAGTCAGCGACCCGCCATCAATAACAATCAATTCGGTGCAGGCATCCATTGATATCCTGCCCACACCATCACTGAACCTCCACCATGGCTAACCCGGGGGTTAAACGTGCACTCCGCAAATCGTTCTCCCGTTCGTCTCCATACTCGTTCTCTTCCATCTGGTGAATGTAGGCAGAACCTAGACTCCTCAGTAAACAGTACAGTACTCCATTGTGCCAATGTCCAATTCTAATGTTCGCGAGTAAATTGGAGTCTGGCTACTCGGTGACGTGGGAGTAGTTTTGGTCCAGCTGCTGGTCTGTAAGTTTTAACCCAACTTCTTGTAACCTTCGACGAACTATCCACACACTCACATCTGTACCACGAACCTCACGGGGTTGGTTTTTTGTCTCCACTGAAGTCAAATGACGATTCCGTAGAGTATTAAGGACGAGAAATCGGTCATTGTTAGCAGTCGTTTTTGGTTTCCTGCCAGATCCCGGCCTCCGCATATTTCTGCCGGTCTCTCTAAACTGTTTAAGTACTCTTTGGATGGTAGAAAGACTGACATGAAGTAATCTGGCCACATACCGCTGACTTCTTCCGTCTTCCACAAGAGCTACAGCTTTTGCACAATCTTCAGCACTTAGAACCATAATGAACACACCAATCTCTATTGGCAATATCAGTAAATCGAAAATAAACAATTGAAAGCAGTAGGCACCTTGATGCTCTATGCATAATGCAGTGGCGTATCCAGAAATTGCTCATGGGGGGGGCAAGTCCATACTTCAAACCCAACTCCAGCCCCCCCCCCCCCCCCCCCCCCCCATCCGCACATGACCTTCTAGTTTCCTACCCCTAATTCCAGTCTAAACCTAGAACTGACATAAGCACGGTTTTTGTTGGTGCAGTCGGGTTCCCACAGCGTGAAAGTCGGTACAGTTATTAATAAAAAAACAATAATACACTTAATTTTTTTATTTTTCATTGAAAAAAATATGTGTATAATATGTATTTTCATTGCTTCGTGTGTGCTATTGAACTGGTCTGGGGGGGGCAATTGCCCCCTTTGCCCCCCCCTGGATACGCCACTGGCATAATGTCGAATGGGCAATAGGTAGTGAAGAACTCGTATCTTTAAATTTCATTTTTGCTTATTAATGTGCATTAAATAAACTACTGAGTACCACATGTTGTTTTTTTCTACCCCCTGGTGGTCTCTTTTACTGTAAAACACTAAAACTTTTATTCTAAGTACTACAACAACATAAAACATAAAAGACAAAAAAGTGACCCGTTTTTTTTGCACCTGAGTGTACATACATTATCTAATAATAGGAAAAATTATAATTGCAAATTAAGAAAGCTATTCAAACTTTCAAAAAACACTTTGGGTAATTTTTTAATAATTTTCCAACTTTAAGGAAGTACACAATATTTGCTTATTATTCTACTGAAGATGATTTATTTCTGCAATTTTCCTTTTCAGTTCAATTAATTTGCTATCACATTTCAATTCTTTCTATACGTCTTTTTTATTTTTAGCTAAAATTACTCATCAAATCAGTTAGCTATTTTATCTTTGAAAATATCAGCATAAAAATATTGCTTTTACAAAAATTATCTTTTAATATTACGGCGACATCTACACGGTTTTTCCCAAACTACGAGCATGAGCCATCATCTATTAGATGGCGCTAATAAACGTATTCGCGCATATTCGCGCCAGTACTTAAAAACTTGTTAATTTTCCAGCATTCTTTTTTTCTATGGTCATTATTATATCTTAACTTAAAACTTAAACACAAATAATACTCAATGATTTAGTTTAATTATATAAAAATAGAAAAAGTTAGATAAGATTAGATAAGTTCATAAGTACTCCCGAAATGGATTTTAATAAATTTCCCAAGCGTCGCCGACAGAGCACTTTAGCGGCGCTTGCGTCGATTAAAACGGGGTTTCCCCGTTTTAATCGTGTTCTGTCGTTCTGTGTAATTTGTGACTTGTGATGCGGACATAAGTTATTATGTCAAGAGTCAAGCAGATAAAAGAAACAGAAATAACCTTATCCTTCATAAAGATAAGCGTATTAATTTTATAAAGTGCATCGGTTCAAACCAAGGAGGTAATATTTATTAATGTAGCTATAATAATATCTATTTTGTGAATGTTCATATTGAAATATTTACTTGAATCAAAACAACGCAATATGTTATCCAATTTAATAAAACAGTGACCTTAATTCAAATCATGTACCTACTTCAAATAAGTCTGCAGATAAAAGCTGCTTACTCTGGTTAACTTCTATTTCCAAAATCACATTTAAATATAAATATTCACATCAACGATTTAAAGTTAACCTAAATTAACAATAACAAAAAAGATTTAAACATAAATACATTACAGGGTCAAACATGGAGGATTTACGAAGCAGACAACTAAATCCTAACAATGAATTATACTGGAAAACTCGTGGATTTGAAGAACGCCCACATGATTGGGAAGGTATAGGTATAAAGATTTATTTAATAGCTATTAATCATCAACGATTGCAGAACGTATGTATGGAAATTCCGGTGATAATAGTGAAGATGATAGTGATGATGAATCGGAAGAATTCGATGATGAGGACGGGGGTAGTATACTTTATCGAGTTTTATGTATAATTCACAATGACTATTATTGATAATCGTAAATGAATATGCTGATGATTATAGTGATTTCGAAGATTTATTTTCAAATTTTAATTTATTTACTTATGTTAAAAAATATATTTAATTGTTTTTGTAATAAGAAAACGTTTTCAGATGAATTCGATGAAGAAGAAGATAATAGTGATTCTGAAGAAGAAGATAATAGTGATTCTGAAGAAGAAGATAATAGTGATTCTGAAGAAAGCGAAGACGATTCTGAATTAGGTAAACTTTGCGCTTTTTATAATTCACAAAACTTTACATTATTATTTCTAGATGAATACAATTATGCACATGCTCTTGAATCTAATCAGCAGAATCCTAATAATATTGAATTTTGGAAACTAAGGGGTTGGTCATATCGTCCAGATGACTGGAGAGGTAAATGTGGTGTATGATTTTATAATGTACTAGCAGATGTAATATAAAGGAGGAAGCTGTTAAAAAAATTGTATTTTTATGTGTATAGTTTAGTTTCTCTAAAGTTCGGAATGTAGTAGTAAATTGCTTTTTCAGAAAGAGTTTCTGGGCACTGAATTTGGCTACTGCTCTACACCATACATATACTTCACTTTTTAAACATATATGAAGAAATAGATACATCTGCTCATTAAAACGTATTACTTTATTGATACACAAACGCATATTTTATTACTATTTCTGCATTTAAGAATATAATGAATAAATCAGTTATCAAAAAGTGTTTTTTATTGTTAATGCAAATGCATTCTACCATGGTTTTCACTACTTATGTGTATGACATATTAAGTTAGAAAATTGTTCACAATTATTACTGATTATCAAGAACATTATAAATGCAATTTAATGTGAGTAGAGTTTAACGTTGTACATTTGCATTTCTATTCTATTGCCGATTATCAAAGCAGGAAATATTGGTACTATACACAATATAAAACAACTCCGCCAAGATGTGACGGTTTTTAAAACGGCACCCTGCTGGGTTCAAGCCCAGATAAAGGAGGAGGGTTGGATGGAGTTAACAACCCCACGTTATAAAAAAGTATTGTTGCAAATACTACTCCCCAAACACCCTCGGTATAGACAGATCAATAAAAGATGACTATTGCGACGAAAAAGGAACTTGATAATTAAGGCGTGGAATGTCCTAAGTCTCTACAGACCTGGCGCACTAGTAAATGTAATAAAAGAAGAAATACAAAATGACTATTACAGCACTACAAGAAATAAGATGGCCTGACAAGGATGTCCTAAAAATGAAAACTGCACCCCCTACCGTGATTCAAATCAAAATAAACATGAATTTGGAACTAGATTCTTGGTCTCAAACAAAGTATTAGGCAAATTTATTGATTTTTCACCTATAAACGAAAGATATGCAAATTAAAACTCAAAAGGACAATTCTAACCTAATCTTAACATGCGCTTATGCACCAACGGAGGATAAAGAAGAACTACAAAAAGGCACCGTCTACAGCCAGTTGCAAAATCTAGCCTATCAAGATCAAGGCCCGCTGAATTAATATTGCATATAAGGCCTTACCACTTCATTTAGCCAAGACGCAATTAGTAAGGATGCAGGTGCCATTTGGGGCGAACTATACATTTTAAAGGGACAAATGTATAGTTCACCCCAAATGGCGCCTGCGTCCTTGCTAATTGCGTTTTGGCTAAATGAAGTGGTAAGGCCTTATATCATAGCCTTCTGCTGTTGCTAAAACCACATTGGATTCTCCCAGGCTCAGTAAGAAGTAACTGAATTAATAAACTATTAACTGGTGGCGAATAACCAAAGGGTCGTGTAATTTTTCTCTTTACGACTAGTGTTTGCTGTACTCAATTTCCACAGTGCCTACCACAAGCGGGATTTATTTAATAATCACATAATACTCAGCTTTTAATTATTGCTTATATTATAATAAATTTTCTACAATACTGTTTAAAGGAAGTAGCATCTAACAGCTATTGATGTTAAAAGCTATTCTACATACAAAAATAAATTATATAAAAATAAATTGTACTATAATAAAACAATTCGTATAAGAATATAAAATCTAATTATTTTTCTCCATCTTTTAAAATACTGAGCACCATATTCATAATACCCATGCTTTCAGAACTGGTGAATTCATCCGGTGCCAAACTTAAATGCTTCAACGTCTCTTGTAATTTACTATCTAATCCTGCACATTTTAAAATTAATTTCGCTCGTTGATTATTGGTAATTAGTGCCCATATGATTGTAACAACGATGTTTTTCTCTTCTGTTGTTCCGTTTGTTAACTTAGTTTGCAGGATGCGAAGGAAATCATCTGCAAAAAATATTTTAATGAAACACCTTTTATACAATCGCTGAAGTGGCTAAGTGGTTAAAGCACTTGAAGGTCTCGGGGCTGCATATTTAACGTACCTGAATTTAATAATCTGGGTCGATTAGGCTGATAAAATGCTAGATTTCGTACGACCAATAATGCCGCCTTTTTATTGGATAACTTTTGGTTTGAAGTGAGCAACATAACAAGTTCCAAAGCATCAACAGTTTTAGCTACATATGCCTGCCCCTCGGGATATGCTGTGAATGTAAGTAAAAAGTTGAGCCAAATAAGTTCTACATTTTCCCACGGCTTTTGCCGCTTTGTAATAGCCGGATGTAAACGTGAAATACATTGAAAAAGGTTGGTCTGAAATATATAAAAATTATAAATCAATCTGACTGAAAATAACTGAATATTTTACCTTTGTTAGAATACTTCGACATTCTACCGCTGTACAGCTATTATGTAAAATGTGAAATGCCAATTCTAGAATGTTTAATTCATGTGAGCGACTTATAACATCCATTTCTTTATAAATCAACGATACTATTTCATGAAGTAGTGATAAATTACTGGGGATTTTTCTTGGTCCAGCACCGGCAACTGGGCTTGTTAATGGTAGTGATTGGCAAGCTAAAATATAATATGGCGTTATTGATTTTACAAGCCTAATTATGTAGGGCCAAAATAATCATCTGATTTGATCATAATATCAAGCGCAAAAGCGGTAACAAACATGGTTTTAGTCTGATAATTTTTTGATCCATATTTGTAGTTACCGCTAAGAATAATTAAAGTATTAGACGCCCTTTATGTTGCAGTTTCACATAACGGATAGACATATATCAATTCTTTCAAAAAATATAGTTGTCACTTTTGGGCTTAGCAGGGCAGTATATGTATAATGGAAAGGCATTATTGTCTTTTTATTTAATAATTTCCATGGTTTATATGGTTAACTTAATGTAAATCTAACTAAGGGGGCTTGTACCACGGCAGCTCAAGGTAATTTTCTAGGCCGCCGATGTGAATCCGTACAAATTTATTCCGAAACAGACTCAATTTATTGTACCACCCAAACTACATTCTTAGGTTTAAATGTACATTTTATACGTTTTTTTTAGTTTTATTGACTTACATTATCATTTACTAAGATCATTAGCCAGCACCCAATAGGTTCAACATTAAAAATCCCGCAAGTATTTTCAATATTGCAGTATTGCAATGCCTGTACCAACATATACTCATATTCAATGGTAGCAGAGGCGCACAAGTTGGAACTTCAAAGTGGCTAAGTTAGCTGAAGAAGTAGCCAATATTCTTCAGACTCAAACGAAGAAACTAGTTGTGGTAACGGGCAATTACTTTAAGAAGGCAGCGGATGTTTCCGAGGAAGGAACCAACGATGGCTCTTAGAATCCTAGTGAGTTGGACTACTGAAAGCTCCCCAACTAACCTGGCCAGCGTGAGGTTCTAGGGATAATGTTATTAATATGGTGTTCCTACTCCCATTATTTTCCATATAAAACTTTTGTACTGCATCGTTTGACCAAGGCCCTCTGAATTAATATTACATATAAGGCCTGCCCACTTTATTTAGCCAAGACGCAATTACAAAGGACGATGGCGCCATTTGGCATGAGTACTATGAAGAAACCTTCAGGAGAGAAGAACCATTGGAGGAAGAAGATGAAAGCTACATTGCAGAAGAAGAAATTGAGAAAACAGTAGCCAACATGAAGGTGGGCAAAGCAACTGATTAGGATGAGATTGCACTGGAACTCACAAAACATGGGGGATAAACTGTTATTACGTGGATAAAGAAGACTTGTTGATACCCGATGATTGGAAGAAAAGTATTATGCCCTTTCATAAGAAAGGGAGTACTCTGGATTGCTCCAACTATAAGGCCATCTGCCCCTCGAGCATCATAGCAAAAACATATTTCAAGGTATTGGAAATAAGGCTGAGGAGGGAGGTCGAACAGAGTCTTGAAGAAGAACAGATTGCTTTCAGACTCAATAGGCAAATCCAAGACCATATATTCACTTTAAGCAGTACCATACACAAGAAACTCAGCCAAGGAAAAGATGTGTGTGCTGCATTCATCAACTTACGTGCAACATTCGATTCGGTACCAAGGGAACAGCTTTGGATACCACTTGATATCGACCTCCTGGCTGAGGGGAAGCCGATTTACAGCAGGCCCTGACAGTATGGGTAAGTGAACTGGAAGACCGTGGCATGACTATTAACATAAAGAAAACCAAAGTGATGCAGTTCACCAAAGGAATACCAGCTAGCTGTCCTTAAGTCCTTAAGTGGAACAGTTTGAATACCTGAGTGCAATCTTTAAATCAGATGGGAAGCTGGACACAGAAATCAACAACAGGATCCACAAGGCTAGTCAGATATTCTACAAAATTAACAATACTATTGTAGGGAAACGAGAAATTAACCAAAAAACGAAGATGCACGTTTACAGAGTCTTATACTTATCAACACTCACCTATGTGGCCGAAAGTTGGAAAATGCAACAAAGCCTTGAAGACAGAGTTACGGCTGCTGATATGATATACCTGAAAAAAGTGGTAGACAAAACAAGAAGAAATTGCATCCGTAACACAGCCATATTGCCCGCATGATCGATGACCACAAACCCAAACAAATCTGGCAAGCCCCATCGAAAGTAAGACGAACTGTAGGACGTCCAAGGAGAAGAGGAAAGACTGACCCAGATAGAAAAGAGTTCAACCCCTGGTTGAAAAATCCCGACGCTTACGAAGATAAATATAAAACAAAATACGTCACTTACCTATATAACAATCAGTTGTGTATGTACATAACATTTTAAGGGCATCGCATAATAAAGATCGTTCAACACAAAACCAAATCCACAATTTATGAATTAAATCTGCAAGTCCAAGTGTAGAAGCGGCACATTTGATATTTTCTTCTCCAAGCATGAAATTTGTAACCAAACCGACAATACTTCCAAGTTCTTTTAGAACGGGACTTACTCGTTTTTTGTCACCAAGCCTTCTCAAACATTCGACTGATTCTAAACTTAGCTTTACATGAGTTTCCTTCAACCGTTCGATTATCATTTCCATAAGACCGTTTTGCAATGCGAGTTTTTTTGCTTCCATTGAAACGCATAGAATACTTGTCAATGTATTAACTACTGTAACTTTCTTTTTGTTATGTTTGATGTCTTTGCTTTTAATATTACAAATATCATAAAGATGCAACATAATTCTGCACAACTCGGCACCAGCCATTAACGGTTCGTTTTCTGTAAGATATAAACGCATTTCTTTGTCATTCTTCCTCTCACTGGATTTATTGTTCTTTTCTTTCTTTCTGTTTAGTTCGTTTAATCTACTACTAACTTTTCCAAAGTAAGCATTTTCTAGAATATTAACTTTTTGTTTGTCGGACGTTTTATGTGGCTTATACTCCCATAAAACCTTAACCCTTTCGGGTTGAATGTTTTCAATATTTTCGATCATATTTTCTTCCACAGATGGTGTTCTTGGTGTTTTCATGCTATCAAGTACACTTTTTATAGATGCAGAAGTTGGTACAACTTCTTGTAGTTTATAGTCCTCTACCGACATTTTATTTTCAAGGCGAAGTAGCGATGTTAACGACGTTAAAGCTGTTTGCTGTAAATCTAAAATTTTAAAAAACACAGTGTTTTTAATAGTACAATATTTAATTAAGTTTTACCTGTCGAGCTAATTGAACTAATAGCTTCGCATAATGTTTGTAAAAAAGGTTGGTGTCCGCATTCATTAAGAACAGACGATACAACGGTAAAAGCCTCGCCAACATGAACGCTACTACGGATTGTTTCAGTTGCACTCTTTTGCAACCCACTGTCTAAGAGCGCACCAATTAAACCAAATATTTCCGTCCATAATTTGTTACGTAAATAAACCAACTGCGGCAGATTTATGACTAAAAAATACATAATAAGTTGCCAGTTTAAAACTAAGCTGTATATATTACAATAAAGTGAAGGATTTAACAAAGACAATGCAACGTTTAAGCAGTCTCGAGTGTGAAGGACAGTTCCTAAGCATGTTTGATTGTTACCCACAGCTTTGTTAAGTAAAGCACATATAGCAGTATTCATTTCCAATACGTCACAATAAAGAGCCAAATCCTTAGTAGTGTTAATATCTACAGGCGGATTTGATAACGATCTACGAAAGCAACACTTAAATGTTTATTTTAAGCACACAATAAAACTTACCTAAAAAACAATTTTACGAGTCCGTATTCTTGAAGTGCATTCGTAACATCCTCCTCTGCCAATATAAGTAAATTATTTACAAGCACGGCGATGTTTTTTAAAAAGCTCGGAGTAACAATCATAACCGGGTTATCACTGCTTGATGTGGCACTTTTGGAAGTCGTAGAAGGTGTTACTGAATCCGGTATTAAATTTTTTGTATATGCAAAAGCACATTCACCTAAATCTTTTATATTTTGAGTTACATAGATACCGCCTTAAAATGAAACATTTACAAAGGATTATCGTTTTAATTGTACATAAATTTAACACATTTACATACCTGCAACAGACTCCTCAGCATTATTATCACAGTAATACGAAGTTCTTAGGTATAAACTTGTTAAAATTTGTTCTAATTCCTTGTAAAATTTAAAATCGTCCAACAAGTATAAAACAGCAGTAATGGCGTTGTTACCCTGGTATAAATTAATATTAGCGACAATTAATAAAATGCTAGAAAATAATTACCTTTTTTATACTAGTCGGTGTTATATTTGAAATTATATTAAAATTTTCTGAGGACAAAGACACAGTATGACTAAGTAAGTTAGCTAAGAGGCAAGCTGCATTTTCTCTTACAATACTAGCTTCGTTGTTGTCCAAAAAAATTGTAAGAGCTGTTTCCCAAATTCCTTTTTCTGTTTTAGAATCTTTAATTTCTAAAAATTGAAATGGAATATCTGTATTAAATATAAATCATAAAAGTATTGTTGTTATTTTTCATGAAGATTACCTTGTACTAATTCAATGGTAGCCCTTGTGGACACAGCTAATCCTGCTAATAACTGTAAAACGGCAGCTCTTAATACAACGTCTCTACTAACCCATAAAGCACACAATGTGTACAAAATATTCTCTTCGGCTGCATTTTCTCCTACGAAACATAATTCCCATCCCTAAAAATTTCTCCATTAATTTGTTTGTGGAAAATTTAAGATGCAAATGCTACTACAGTCACTTGACTAAACCTAATGTAATTAACAGTGGCTCAAACAAAACGTCCACGCCAGTAATGAGATTAGTGAAGCGCGAATGCGAATGAAAAAAATCGAATTATTCGATTCTTGTCAAATCATTCAAATGATTTTTATTTCAGAAACTCGGTGTGAGCAGCATAGCAAAACGAATAATGAATGATGAATAACGAATGAATGAATACAAGTCCATTATTCCCTTAAGGGACATAGGATGTTGACGAAGTACTCCACTTGTCTCTGTCTTCTGCCATGCTCCTCAGAATCGACATTTCTGTTTCCTCTTCCACCATGCGTCTCCATGTTGTCCTTGGTCTACCTTTGCCTTCTTCCTTGAGGTTTCCACTCTAGGGTTACTCTACTAGTTTCTTCTTTGCTTTTTCTTAAGTTAAAATTTTCTTTCTTTCTTTCTCTTTTACCCTCTAAAACTAGGCGCGCACATGCGATTGTCGTGCGACTGAAAAGTCACAGTCGCAGAAAAATAATTTATAAATCTTCTAAGTGCGCACTTGCGACATAAAGTCGCAACTGCAGTGCCAATATGGATTTTTCTGAAACCGCTTGTATGGTAGCTCTATTATTACGAATGAATGCTAGAAAACAACGCAAGAAGCTGTGTTGGATGCATCCAGTAATAAGTCAAAGATTCTTAAAAGGGCAATTTTATAAAATTCATAATGACTTAACACGTTCGCTGCCACCTGCGCCGCTCAGCTACACGGGTTATATGCCGGGTACTCTGATCGGAGCCAGACAAATACTGTATTCCCAATGTGTCATTTTTAACCCGGCACCCAGTTAAAGCCAGTTTAGGTTGAGTGGGCATATAGTACGGTAATATCTCCCACGTGGTTTTTTGAAAAAGTTTCAGTAAAGTTGAAGTTGCTATAGCAACCCTTCTGTAAGTTAGTAACTGTAAGTAGACAATTTGTACATATTTATTTTAATTTTTAATTTTTGAGTTGTGATTATTTATTATTTGTGTGAAATAAATAATTTTTGATTATAACAAATAAAAAATGAATCGAAACGCATGTTTGTAGGTGTGACTCCAATCGGAGTCGTCAGCACCAGCGATTAAAATTTGACTGCATGTAGCTGCCGCCAACTCCGATTGGAGCCACCCGTTTTTTTCACTATTTTACCTTCCATTCAAAACAAAAAGTCCCTTGATGTTTTCCTAGAATTAAGGAATCAATTATAACCAAAATTCACGTTTGGCTATAGGGGTCGGTAACCCCAGCGAACGTGTTACGAGACCTTCCTAACAAATTTTTTCAATACTATCGAATGAGTGTGAAGAGTTTTGATGAATTACTTCAAATAATAGGACCAAAAATTACCTATCAAGATACTACATCGAGAAAATCTGTACCACCTGAAGATCGCTTATCAGTAACATTAAGGTAAGTAATTACTATTTGTTTGATAATTTTTATTTGTAATTTGTGTTACAAAAAATCTAGAAGTAAGTAGGTATATGTATCTAGAATATTAAAAAGTTTATAAAAAGCAGTTTGTTGAGTCAAATACATAAATATTCTGTAGCTATTGATTAGACATGTCAAATAATTCAGAATTATTGTCGGAGAGCGCAGGGGATGATGGTATAGAGCAGGGGTGCTCAGACTTATACCATCGACGATCTACCAAAAAAGTATTAAGCTGCAAGCGATCGACTAGGCAGCGAAAAATACAAAATTTATAAATGGTAGGTATTTATTAGTTGCACAGACGAATCACATATACATATAGATATTATAATAAGTTTTCTAAAACCAATTATTTACTTTTGATGACGAAAGTTGCCGTTTGTTCTAGGCACTTTGTAACGTAAGTGTGCATTAAATTATTTACACGATCGACCGTTTGAGCACCCCTGGTATAGAGTATAGAGTAATCACATAATGAAGAAGCCACCGTTGAGGACAAAGAATCTTCCGAATACTGTGAATAGTAACTCCTCAAAGAACATTCCGAATTTTGATTTTGGTTGTTAGTCAATGTTGAATGCGAAACTGATTGTGTACTTATGTCCTGGTGGCTGCATTTGGAAACTTGAAGATGAAGATTGTGAAGGCGGCTGGCATCTAGCTGCGCGAGCAAAATAAATTGGTGAAACTATGTTACTATGATGCATCTCCTGATATTGTACAAGTGACGGAGAATGGTAATTCTTAGCATATCTCATCACATTTAGAATCTCCATAATGTTTTTGTTCGTCGTTTAGTTTCTTCAGCATGGGAACAAGCATTAAAGCAAACTGTATGTCTTCATTAATTTCTTCGTTTTGCTTTTCTTGTAAAATTTGCAATAAAGAACTTTCGTAAGACGTTATCTTTTGTACGGCTTTTTTAGCACGTCGAGGAGTAGTGCTCAGTTGATCTTCTTCATTGGTAACACTATTATTACTATTACTTTGTAAAGAATGCGGAGTAAACGTATTTCCTCCTCTTTTTAGCAGGTTTTCCAGACTTTAATTATTGGTGAAGTGCAAGTTCTCTTGCAAAACAATCTTGCAAGTTTTTCCATTTTTTCTGAATTTCTTGACCTATAAAATGAAAACAATATATTTTAAGCTCGAACAACAACTGCTATAATCAATCTAATTATTATTATTATTTTATTGTTTCGAGGGTGGCGTACCTGGTTATACTTTATTTAGACATGATATTAAATCCAAGTCTAAAAAAGTTGTACTATTATTATTATTACTATCATTATGGATTAAATGAAATCTTTTCAGATATCTTGCCACCGGTAATAGCTTCTATTCTTTGCATTTTGAATATCTACTGGGGGCTGGATATGTCTGCAACCATTGTACTTGCCAGAAATATTTGAAGAGAACTGGCAGAGTATTGCCACACAATTTTATGACAAAACTGATTTTCCAAACTGTATTGGAGCTATAGATGGCAAATACATAAGATTAAAGAAACCCGATAAGACAGGTACAGAATTTTATAACTACAAACATTTTTTCTACAATTCTATTGGATGTAGTTGACGCGGACTATTGTTTCATTGTGGTAGAGGTGGGAGCATATGGAGCAGGCAGTGATTCTAATTTTGGCCAGAGACTAAATAACAATCAATTAAACAAAAACTACCTCATAATGAGATGGGGAAGCTTTATGCCTTTCGTTATTATGGGAGACGAGGCATTTGCGTTGTCACAACATATTCTGCATCCTTACCCTAGAAGAAACCTTACAAAGAAACAAAGAGTGTACAATTACAGACTGACTCGTGCTCGCCGAATGGTGAAATGCACATTCGGAATTTTAGCAAACAAATGGAGGATTTTACATCGACCTATAGATGCGGGGATCGATTTTGCTGACCATGTTTTGCATAATTTCGTGCGCAAGAAGGATGGTCTACGAGTTGAGCATGAGGATTATGAATGTCCTTTGCAAAGCTATCGTCCAACTGGAACACGGGGTGACATGTGCGGTCTCAACATACGAGAGTATTTTGCAGACTTCTTTATATCCCTACAAGGTTCAATACCATGGTAGTATGACAAAATTTAAATTGTAATATTATCTATCTAACCGAGAATAAAGAAAATAAGTATATATCCCCTACATACCTTTTTTTTGCTTTTCCCTTCCAGATAATTCCATCCAATTGCCTATTATATTGACACAAACTTCACCCCACAGTTTTTCTTTGATGTTGCGATCACTGTACTCTTTAAGTTGTTTGGTGTAAAGAGCAGGTCTCATTTCTACCTCTGAAATTATTTTTTCCACGTCTAAGACACTATCTATTAACCCTTTGAGTGCTGCCATCTATCCGACCACCGCCAGACCTGTGTGCGGCTATTTCATTTTGCGTAATAACGTAATAATTATGAATAAAAACTACTTTAAAAAAGTGTAATGAAGGTGGGTCATTGGAGGGACCTGCTTGGGCATTATCCATTTTGCATCTGCACTACGTACTCAAAATTCAAAATAAAAAACAACAACACACTCTGAATACTTTCAATACACTAACACCACAAACACCTGCAAATTGCCGCGTGTTAACCACCGTTAAAACCGAATAAACACGAATAATAGTCGATAAAATAATTGGCGTCAACAGCAGTTCACGGTAAAAGCAAAATAAACAGTTGTCGTCAACAGCAGTTCACGGTAAAAGCAAAATAAACAAATGGCGTCGTTAGCACTGGGGGCACGGAACATTGGGGACGCCAGTAGGCGTCAATAGCAGCGAAAGGGTTAACTCTCCAGCCATTTTAATAAAGTCTGATAATTGAATCCACACTACACTTCACGCAATAGTCACTGAATAGTCGCAAGTGCATGCAAGTTCATTCCTGTTGCACTGACTCATTTTAATTTGCGACTATCGCAAGTGCACGCTTGGCCTTATACCTTTACAGTTTCGAGAAGGCTAGACACACCGAGTCGCAAAGTGGTCACCCATTCAAGTTCAGATCATGCAGGCCTCTGGCTTAGCCTTCTATATGTCGGTATTACATGCACTCCCACTCTGCTGTACTGCTGGTTTTATAATTTTCAAATAAAAAAATTAATTTTAAATAATTTTGCGCCTACTAAATTTTAACTGAGAACAACCCATTGCAAAACTTAATATAAGCAGATTAGAACATGTAAGGAGAACGAAATAAATATTTGGCGACAGGTTAAGAATAGCCCTTTGAGTGAAAATAGGGCCATAAATTTCGCGAATTTCACACATCTTGTAAATTACACATAAAATCAGTTGTTTAAAATTTAATCACAACTTTAAAGACGTGTTTAAAAGTTATGATTAAATTTGGCATGTTTTATTTAAGAACGCCGCGATTGCTGCTCAACATGAGATCAGAATAGGGTTATGATTAAAAGTCGTGTTTATAATACTAAAATGAACATGAGATAAGAATATGGGCCAATAAATATTAATCAAATTATTGGTAGTCGGACAAATTGTCAATTTTATAACACTTTGAACGCAACATGCAGTAACTAAACTGTAAATAGACGGCACTCGCTTAAACCACAAGATTAACATCAACCAAAACATTTCTACGTACCTTCACATTAAAACACTGCATTTCTGCCAGCAAATGATTAAGGACAAGTAAAACATTCCGTGTAATATTAAGTCCCATGACAGATTCAGCAGCTGAGGGTCCTTTACCACAGTGAAAAGCTCCAACTAATTCACATAAACCCGAAATCATGCCCGGAATGGGTTCCTTGGGAGGTTTTCCGGTTTTACTATGACTCCAACCAAAAGCTGTTGTTAAATGTACTAAACACGATAAAACACAATCCAAATATGCTACAAAATAAAACAATTAAACTTCAATTAAACTTGAAAATTTCATTAATTACCCAAATTATAAAAATGCTGAGAATCTGTAAATTTTAAGTTGTCGGCAATAAGTTCTATGACATGTAACCAGGTATCCGCAGGTTGTTCGTTTGCTTGAGGTGAATGTAGATTAAAAAACTGTTGTTCATGCCATACACACACCGTAATAAGATTTAATAACGATTGGTACAATGCTTTAAATTCCAAGTCAGATGAATTGCCTGCTTCAAGTAAATTCGGTAGATAGTGATATGGATTTTTCAGAATACTTATAACCCAACACGGTTTATCTGAACATAAAGTATTTTATAAAATATATGAAATAATACGGTAAACTAGGATTACCTTCGACAGTATATAGCGGCACCAGAATGTTTAGAAATTTCAAAATAGAAGTTAACAACAGTGCATCTTCTTCGTTTACCGGGGGCGCATTTAAAAATCGTGAAAAGCTGTATTCCCATTGAAAACTTAATATATCATTTTTGTCGACTTCTACATCGTCTCTAGCATGAATGTATAAGTTTAAATACCCGTCGAGTTTATTAACGGAATCGATTACTATATTATGTGAAGTAGCATTCTGAATATCTGTAAGATACTTAGAAATGCAGTGATCTAACGAAGAGCTTTTAAGGGCAAATAAGTCTACGTTTGTTAAACGCAGGTGATCACTAAACTGTGTTAAATCACATTCGGAGTACTTTACTTCTTCCCAATTTAAAATGTTTCTGAAACCTCCAAACCATTCTGAATTCCATTGTATTTGAATACAACTTAAACACCATTTGTCGGACAAAATTGTTGCTACAACAAATAAGAAATTTAAACTCTTAACAAATAACTTTTCAACTATAACAAAAGCACATACCAGCTAAGCTCGGTAAAGCATGTTGACTGATTCGCCAGTGTTCTTTGCACATAAACGGTAATGACAATCTGTCAACAATCAAATGTGGTAAGGACAAATCTAATTTGGCAGGTGACCCCAGAATAAACTCATGAAACAGCAGTAAACACAGTAAAGTACTACAATCTTGCCTAACACGGTCTTCAGAGCAAAACATAAATAATCCTCTCAAAATGAAATAATAAGCATCAAGACTGTTACACAATTCCTGGCGACTAAATGAACTATATAAACATATATTTTTTAAGATGGTAATAGCAGGAATAACACAGTCCACATAATTCTTGTAGTCGTTTTCATTCACAGCGCTCTTCATAATATTTATAACCGTTTCGATGCCGTGCTGATCAATAAACGTATGGTGTAAGAGCGAGTCTTCTAACATCACACTAATTTGTGTCATTGCTGATCGTCTAATTACCGGTTCTACGCCTTCCGAATTTAACAAGTCTATAACTTGACATAAAGCGCTCGGCTAAAAACGAACCTCATTAATCATTTTCACTATAAAATAATATACAATCACGTACTTGATAAAAACTTTGTGTTGGTCGAACTTTATTAACATCAATTGTTCGTTGAAGCTGACAAACGTTTCCTAATTTTTTATCTTGTAGACTATTAAATCGAGGAAGGAAATCTCTCGAATCAGGTTGTGACGCTAATAACCAACATAATCGCGATACAGCCTCTTCACGTGTCAGTGCATCGTCAACAAATAGAAGACGTAGATTGCCTTTTAAAACCTAAATGATACAAGTAATTAAATTTGTATGTAACATATCTAATAAATTGTACCTCTAATAAAGGGATATGTAACGAGGCAGCTGAGTCGGGATCTAACATACTTGTAACTGTTCGACCGAGGTTAGTATTTTTTCCTGCATAACATATAAGCACTGGTAAGGTCGGAATTAATGCCTGTACTGTTTGACTCCAAATTTCTTCAGTTACAAGAATTTTACATTTGAGAATGTGTATTACAATATCGTCCGCATATTTTTGTATCTACAAACGAAACTATTTAAATTTAAAAAAATAATTGAAAGTGGGTTAAAATATTATTAACAAATATAATACATAACACCCTACAAATCTAGCTCTTCAAAACACTAACTGAAAGGAATGAGAATAAGGAAACATTGATGACAACCCAAGGATACGAGTAAGGAAAATAGATTAAAGAATAGTTGAACAAATCTCAATGAAATAAAGAAAAAACACAAAGTACAAAAGAGAAAACGAAAAAAGAGTAAATGACCCAGGTTGCAAAAGAAATGGAAAGATATGAGATAGATCTGTTGGCAATGCAAGAAATTAGATGGGAAGAAAATGTGTCATGTGGTTTTTGCAATTCCGTGTTATTTGGGAAGTTTAGAGTCATTTTAAATTGGTGGTGAATTCTTTACTACGGTCCTGTTCTTTTAATGTTAATCTCGCTTTGTTATGTTATTGCTGCTACAGTTTAATTCTACTTTAGTCTGTAGGACATCCAAGATTACGCCAACTCAGCGCGTTTTGCTTGGAGTTCTACGAAATCTTCAAGTCATTTCAGTATGTTTCGTCTTTTTAGAAATGCTCCTTTGTTCAAAACCCCAAAGTGACCCAATTCGCGCGTATTTCATCAAGGCATGATCTCATCTTGTTTCCGTTATTGCAACTTTTTGTGATACGGTGGGGGAATCCCCTGTACGTCGGGCCACGTCCGCTGACCTGTTTTAGCGGCGTTGGAGTCTTCTTCCACTCCCCTCCGCAGTACGTGGCAATTGGCAACATCTCGATCATGTCGGACGTCTTTTAAGACAACGGTGCGAGTTTATCGTTTCCAGCTTGGGTCCTTAAATCACCGAAAGGCCTCTATACTGGTAATCCTCGAGGAGGATTACATTTACGACTTGGTCGGATTCACATATACGCCAGGAAAGATATAGTTGTGTGTGTGGAAGTTTTAGTGATAGTTGTTGGAGTAACGTTCCCACGCATTTTCCTTAATTGGGATTCAGAAAACCCATGGCCTTTGGATTATTCTTCGTTGTTTTGCACCCGTCTTGGAAGGAAGAACATCATAGCTCTTCCCAGTCTCACGTCAATCACGTCACTTCCTGGCTTATCGTTTAAGTACCAACATCTCGCCAGGTATTTACTTCCTTTATGCTGCTCCTGCTTTGCCGTTTACGTTTTAACGTCAGTTTTGATTTCTACGATTGCCGCTTGCTGGCAGGCCGTCATCAACGTCCAGTTTGTTTTAGAGTTTAATAAGTACAACCTTTTCTTTTGTTTTTGTGTTTTGTTTGCAACTTGTAAAGTAAGCCGATTTCGTGGTCGATTAAATTTGCCATAATTCCTCAGGGAATCGTTGGCGTTTTTGGGCTCATTAGATTATTTTTGCGTGAATCACCCCCTTTCTGTATGTTTCTTTCTTTATAGGTTCTTGTGTGATTTGGCCCTTGTTACAATTTTGCCTTTTTCCCGACAGTTCTTTACTCCCAGAGTCCCCTTGGTCTTGTGAGTCCTGGCTTTCATTCTGTTATGTTCTTGATCATTTTCTCACCTTCTGCGCTCATTATATGTTGCCACTACCTTATTCTTTGTGCTTGTATTTCTCTTACTATTTTCTCCCCAGGTGGACACAGCCCAAGGTTCACAGTCCCACATTGACTTTCAGAAGTCAATCAGCCCTATGGATTCTGGGGGGGGGGGGGGCAAAAATTGGCTGCCAATAAAGACAACTTATAAAGGACTTTATCATCAAAGGCTAAAATAACAGAACTACGAGTAGAATTTAAACACATAAATTGGGACGTTGTTGCTCTCTGCGAGGTAAGACAGAAGGGAGAAGGTCCTTTACTACAACAGCTATAGGTGGAACCGGATTCATAATAAATAGAGACCGGATCTAGTAAAAATTTAGTAAAATCATTTCAGTAGAGCGGCACACTTAAGTAGCACTTTTAAAACAGTTATTTACTATTACCGCTCTCTAGAAATTATAGTAATGTTTCCTAAAAAAGGATGGCTTTAAATGTTTGCAAATGAAGGACAGATTAAAAAATAAATATTTACCTGTTTGTTATCACTTGTAATACCATGCAGACAAATTTCTATTAAAATAGGGGCTCGTAACAAAAATAATATTTGAAACCCAGGTGCGCCGCTACCTGACATATTTAATTTCGGTCCTATTGCAGTTGTAACCTTTTTACAGCACAGTTTATACATTTCTTCTTGCATTTCCATATTACTATGCGACAATAACGTTAACACCAATCCTAAATTGCACGAAATATTGTTACAGAACATTAGTACTGATAAATTAAAATTATTTACTTATTACTTTCGGCAGTTTCGAATGCATCATTGTGAATTCTTTGGGCAGGTAATTTATTTGCACATAAATCAACGACAATCGCAATGAATGCGAGGTTTTTATGAAACTCCAAACTTTGTACTCCTTCTTTGGCAAATTCTAACGCGATTGTGACAGGGAGTGACTTGCTATTTTTCAATAATTTTATAGCGGCTACAATTGAATCACAAACAGACTGAGCTTGCTCATATTTCGATATGGAATCCGTTTCAAAATGGCCTCCAAACTCCTGTAACGTTTCAGTTATATTATTGGAATATTACAGCAAGTTAATATTACAACCTTAACATATTGAAAAATGGTTTCGTGAATGCTAGGATACAATCGTGCCAGTGCAGAATCCAACAAAGTACTTGCTAAGACATTCTTCAAAGAACGTGGTAAAATAAAATCAGCTTTACTTAGTGGAATTAAATTAATCAACAAATTAGTACCGCTATGAAGCAATCGCAAGTGTGTAACACGATCACATTTATTACAATCACTGGATATTACTTCTAATCTAAAAGAAAATCCACAAATTTATCTAACTACCTAGGTGCAAGTGACTACTATCAAACACACCTAAAATGCTCTAATAAATCTCCAAATTTTAATAAGACTTCTTCAAATTTACGTAAGACTTCTGCAATAACTGGTTCTGATTCTCTGTACCATGCGCATGGTTTAAAACATAACTTTAACAAACTGATCAGTTCATCTAATAACGATTGCGATAAATTAATACCCATCTAAAAAACAACACAAATAATAAACAAAACAAAACAAATAAAAACCCCAGACCTGATTTGGCTTTTTCCTAGTTTTATTTGCTCTAAAGCTTTCGGGTTTCACGCAAAGATATTCAAAAATGCAAAGCATGGACGTAAAACAATACTGAGGTAGCGACAACTGTTTTGTTTGTAATAAAGTAACATCTTCCTCCTCTGAATTAGATTCCAGCTGTACAGATTTAAGACTATGTATATACGTTCGATCTGTATTGAGTGGAACTGTAAAAGCAGGCGAAGAAAACCCAGAATACGTTTGAGGTGATATCTAAAATAAGAATTTGTTTACGTCAACTTTCGTACTTTTAAAATGCATTACTACTTACACACGGCTTAGAATTAGAAGTGTTAGGATCTCTGTAATAAAACACTCTTGTTATTACGTACTTTGTCAATTTAAGGAGGCAATTTAATATGGAATTCGATAGCCGTGTTGATGTTGACGATTTTAAATAATCATGAAATAACTAAAAACAAACTGTTATTATCCGATTAACAAACCATAACAAATTTACCAGTAGAATGGCAGGTCTTTGTAAAAAAACTTCGGCGGGAAAATCTTGCAACATAACATCAACAAAGAATTCACACGAATGTAACAATGTAGATGGTTCCGTTGGATTTTTCAAAGATTCTTCTACAGATTCTAATACATGTCTGTCAGATACAATCAATGATTGCCACTTTACAACGAAGTTTACAAAAGGCGCTTGACCTACCGACCTTGAAACACTGGTACTAATTTTTGTAATTGTATCTTCCGGAGAGGTTTTACGCCATAATCTAAAAATTTATTTTAAAAACTTATTACACATGTTACTCATTAATTTATTACCCAGTCTGTTGGTCTAAACTGGAGTCGTGTTGAATTAGGCCCTCAATTGGGGTTGCCGTACTATCAATAGTCCTAGTATAAGTTCTAATTGGTTCTGCATCTTGAGTTCTGTAACTAAGCGGAATATGGCTCTGTAAAGGTGGAACATCGATATGAACTTGTTTAGATTCTTCTATACTCTCTAGAAGCTCATCTACTGTAGGATACAGCCTTGGTTTTAAGTAAGATCGTATTTGACGCAGTTCAGTCTTTATCGTTTTACTTCCATAATGATTGATTAACACCTTCCCACTTTCAGACTATGATATCATATATCAATAATGCGTATTTTTACAACTTTACAAGTGGTTTCTTACCTTTAAAATGCGCCCTATAAGATTTAATGCTTCATCTTGATAAGTGCAACGTTCAAATGAAAACCATTCGAATAACTTTGATAATATTTCACGACTTCGTGCAAGATCACTATCATACACAAATCCATGTTCTAACTTTGATATTATGTTAAGTAAAGCTCTTTCTCGTATTTCTTGTATTGTATGACCTAAAATTTGAGGTTAGGTGTCAACTTTAATTAAAATATTACTTTATACAATTAATTTACCTAATTTCTGGATGTGCACTGAAGAAATAAGTCTATCTGTCATAATAAAGTATGATTTTCGTGTATATTTTATTAATTTTTTGCGAGTTTCGCATTAACAAATTTCAAATATCTGAACGTAAAAAAACGTCAGACTGTTAAAAAAGGCGGGAAATTCAAATTAAGTTTATTTTATTAAATGCTAATTTCTATATACATAGTTGAAGTTTTGTAAAACTTTATTTTTAAGGTAGTTGACATATTATCAATCCCTCAATTTCCATAAAATGACGGTCCAAGAAAATAAGTGACACACCATGAAGAGTTTATATAAGTCATCGGTGGTAGTAATGTCAAACCATTCAATTTTATGTAGTTCTTCTAGAATTTCCGTGAACATGTTTTAATACTGCAAAAGTCCAGCAATATTTTTAAATACTGGCACAATATTTAAATTTTACTTACTAGTCGAAAATAAAATCCAAGATTTCTTTTAAGCATGTTTTGTTTTGTACAACGAATTTTACAAATGTAAGAAGAAAACCAACAATAAAAAATTTCTAGGAAGATGATACAAATTTTTTTAATTTTAAAAGTGTTTTATTAACAATTAATTACAAAAATATTTATAAGCACGATTTAATGTTTATTTTCCTAATACTTAAATAAATTATTAACAAGAGTTACTTTACATACAAAAATGGTAAATTCTGCGTATGTTATAAAGGCCACGAAATCAAATAAAACTGCAGTAAGTATAAAAGTTACGATAAAATTTTGTAACTACTGCTCTAATACCATAAATCTCAGGAACGTTTTTGCAATATGAAGCTGTCTTGAATTTCTAATATCGGACCAATTCGTGGGCCATAAGAATATAATTTGTTGTTAAAATTTTGCTAGTCTTATTAATATGTTCGCTGCCAATTACACCAAGCGGCATTGTCAGATAGCCTAGCCGTCAATGGCAGGCAAACAGCAAATGTGTGTATTACACCTAACGGCGTGGTCGGCATGTAACACTAGGTTGCCGACTACGCCGTGGCAGCAAACGTGTTAACACGAATTTAATACTTTGTATTTGGAGAGTTTGGTCAAATTATTTTGAAAAAGGAGGGTTTGAATAACTATATGCACTACCTCCTGTTACTATAATGTACTTTAATTTATTGAAACATTATGTATTTGATGATTGTTACAGATTCAGCATAAATTAAAGCAAGTAAAATTCCTATTTACTGTTCTAATTTAAATATGAAGTGGTAAGTGCAAAAAAACTTAGTTATTTCAGAATATTTGTTTTACTATAATTTTTAACAATAGCTAAATGAAAATTATATAATATACACAGAAATAATACGAATATATTTAGTCATTACTACCAAGAATTTACTTTTTAAACTGAAGTGAAAAAACCTCGATATAAATTGTGTAACAGGAAGAGTTTCTAGCTTATTGATAAAAAATTACCAAACTGTAACTTCCATTTTTATTTTACACTTTTTTTATTTAATATTTGCCAAAGGTTTACTAAGAGCTATTGTAACATAAAATCGTTTATAAGTAATGACTAACTCTGAGAAGATTATATGAATAATAAAATTAACTGCAACTGCTAAACTCATCGATACAATGAAACACAGATACATTAAATATACATCACTTTGTTTATAATAATATACATTACATGCTACTAAAATAAACATTTGTTATAAAAGTAAAAATATAGTACAGTATTTACAATGATATTTACAATTTTGTTAGCAGAAAATCTGAAAGTTTTATAAAAAAATGCAGCCTCCAATTATTTTGTATGAAAATAGATGCTTTTATAATTTCAAGTCTTCTTAAAAAATCTCTTCTATTTTGTTTACGTAAAAGCACCTGCGTAATTTTAAAATATCACAATTATTACTTACTATATAGAATACATCGATGATACACGATATAAAATGAGTTCGTATCAAAGGCTTACAAAACTGCCAAAAAATCAATGCTATAAAGCGTATAAATAGGCAGTAATTAATATTGGTTCGAATAAGGCACTTTTACAAAATCTGTATAATATCTGAATGTACAAAGTACAGATGGAGATCCAAAAATATATTATTTACGTACGCAATGAATAATACACTTAATATCTGGAAGCACGGAATTACAAAGTTAAAAGCTGCTGATTAAAAGCATAAATTATTAATGATCTTTGGAATAACATAAAAATAATATAACAAATTTGAGATGGTTACCTAGTAACATCTTCAAAACAAATTATTGTACTCAAAATATTTAAAACAAAATGTGTTATCAAGTGCGGTCCTTCGATATTTATGACATACATATACAATGTTCAATAAAACTCTTAATATAAAAACATGGTCAAAATTAAATAATCTACTAAAATCAATCAGTCTTAAATACAAATATTTATATAAAATCCCATTACTTGTGTTAAACACAGCCTAAACAAAAAAAACTACATTCACTTCGATTTACTGCAGCATTAATATCTCGAGATTTCTGTTTAAAATAGTATCTTTCACTGAGTTAAACACAACTTTAATATTTTCCGTATCGACCGCTGTTGTATAATGGTGATATAAGGCTTTTCTTGGTTCTCGTTTAACACTGGTAAACATGGCTAAAATAAACGCCTGGACGTCTTGAATTGAATGCGAATTTCCAGCAAACTGTGGAAAATACCAACGGATATCCGTTTCAGGATTTGCTACTTTCTTTACCAAAAGATCATACTTATTTAAAAACAATATGATAGACACACTTCCAAACACTCTGTTATTTATTATAGTATCAAAAATATCCTTAGATTCTTCTAAACGATTTGTTTTTCGATCTTCCAATAAGACTTGATCAAATTCAGACGAAGACACGAGGAATAATATTGACGTTACAGAGTCAAAGCACTGAAACCACTTTTGTCGTTGCGAACGTTGTCCACCAACATCTACAAACAGGAATGGGACTTTATTTATAGGAATGACGAATTCTGTTATGCCTTTGGTTGCTTTACGGCAATGTAAAATATCTTGATGTGTTGGAATATAATCTAACCTGCAGATACGATCAAGATTGTTGAAAAAATATTCTACGGAATCGCTCTGAAACAAAAAGGAAAAATTAGGTTATTTTAGGATCTTTCAAAAACTTAATATGTATACACACAAAACGGTTCTTCTAAATATGAGATAATTTTGAATAAACTAGTTCACTCGTGGTACAGTCACCCATGACACACAAATCAAAGTGACCAATAAAACTTTAATATTTTTTACCAGCTTGAAGAGCAGTTAACGTCAAAGGCTAACCCCTCAAGTTTTGCTAATAAAAGCTAGGTAAGAATCACAGGTTTTCCGTTATTTCTTAATAAAAATACTTTGGCAATAAGTTTACCAGAAGTACCACTAGTAAACTGAATACTTGTACAAACTCGCACCGTTATGTTTATCATTCGTTGGAAACCCCAGGTTTGTTTGTTTAAATATGTTTAGGTATCGAACATTTATATTGAAATAAAGAAGTTTGAAAGCACTTCATTAGAATTATAATAGTGATAATCAAAATATGAATCATCAACAGAATTAGGTACAAGATTGCACAAGCACCTAATTATAGGTTATTAACCAATCTACTGACCAGTTGAAACTCTCGTCTTCGATCGAATGCCCTACGTATTCCAGAATCTTTCCACAATCTTGAAACTAAGGGTGCATACTGCATAAACAATCTTGCATCGAGTACCATCGAGTTATTGTATTCTAACAGTTTCCTTCCAGTGTCGTTGTTGTTACTTTCTTCCCATGGAATACCCAGTTTGTCACGAGCATCAACTAACACTTTCATACCCCTAATAACATTCTGGTAAATATCCTGCTGGTACTCCTTAACCAATTCGTATTCAAACTTAATCCCGTGAATAATCCTCATTTGCTTGAGGAAAGTTGACTTCCCACTCTCCCCAGCACCAAGCAAAAGCAGCTTTACCTGACGTTTAAAGATTTGTTTATCTTTCTCTAACATTTTATCTATTTCTTGACTTTTATATCGTTGTTCTAATTCTTCCGGACTAAACCTAAATCTAAGACAACACGGACAAGACCACATCTTCAACAAACCTCACAAAACTACATCATCTTCTACTGAACATGAACTGTCTTTGTAGGGCGCATGCGCCCTTCTGAATGGCGTCGGGCGCTTTTTGCAAATACTTCTGTTACATTTTTCTTTCATTTATCTGCGTACCACTCCCATTACCTGCGTTAAATATTTTTATAAGCATGCACACATTCCATTATAATTATTTCAATTAGTAATTTATCTTACTGGCTATACTGTAGTAATATTAAACTTTTAGGGTGCGTCGCACAAAAAATTTGAGAAGTAATTAATAATCAAAGTTGACAAAAGAGCATCATTTTTTGTTTATTAATGTATTATTCCCCATTTAAATATGAATTTTGATTCGATTTTGTTTAATTTGACAAAGCCGTCCTTAGCAATTTAAAAATATAAAATACATTGAAAACTAAAATTTTAATTATTAATCTTTCTTTATTATTTACGTAATAGGTATACATATATTAAAGACAACAATTTCCTCAGTATTAACGATCTGTTGAATAGTAACAATTGTTTCCGATTACTTTAAGTAAATAAAAAGAAATCAGTTTGGTTGGTGGGGAGGAACAGCAAGATTGCCTTGTAAACCACAGGTCTCAAGTTCGATTCTGGTTGAGGTCAAGTGAAATTTTTAATACGGAAAAAATCTGCAACTTTGCCCTCTGTTGAATAAGAAGGTGTCGTACCATGGCTTACTAAAACTCAGTGGCGTAGCCAGGTAGGGGTTAGGGGGGGTTCAACCACCCCAACCCCCATGAGAACCTGGAAGGGCCTTTATTTTATTACAAATTCTAATAAAGTTATTATATTACTTCAAAATATATTGATATTATATCTTCCCTTTAGTTAACCCCCCCATGAAAACATCCTGGCTACGCCACTGCTAAAACTAACAGAACTAAACAGTTCTGTATCTCTGACTCATTCAATCGTTTTAAAGCATTGATATATGAGATTATTTGATAAGTTTTTATACGTTATCGGTGTAATTTGTTACTCATTCAGTCGTTTTGAAGCATTAATATATGAGATTATTCTTGGAATGTATGAACTATGAAGCATAAAAGGAAAGGAAGAGGAAATAATTGAAAAAATGATAGAGCAGAAGGTAGAAATCCTAAGAATAATAGAAACAAAAAAGAAAGAAAACGGAACTGGATTGGAGTGGAGGAACATAACAACGGAAGGAGGTGTAGGTTTAATAGTTGCCGTGATCACATAACAATCAGATTCGCCAAGTTAGTGTAAAGTGAGTAAAATCTGGCAGCATTTTATGCTTAGTTTGCATTCAGTGGCCAAGCGGCGCCACCATTGCACGGGCAGATACGCGACTCGGGTGACTCTGAAGTGCTTGGAATCAGCCGATTTGTATACAAATAAACACATTCAAATTGATTATGTTTACTCTCAATTTGATTATGTTAATTTTCAATTTGAATGTGTTTAATTGATTTCAGATTGCTTTGTCTCAATTTGAATGTGTTTATTCTCAATTTAAATATATTTATTCTCAATTTGATTATGTTAAATCCCAATTTGAATATGTTTAATTGATTTCAGATTACTTTGTCTCAATTTGAATGTGTTTATTCACAATTTGAAGATGATTAGTCTCAACTTGAAGTTGAAAAGTTATAGTTTTATCGAAATCAGATTAGAAATTATGATAACCGGTTATTTTTTTTGTTTATATCAGTAAATCGCTCAATCCCATAATACTGAAGGTAGATCTTCTTCATCAATGGATGTGTAAGGTTATCCTTCGATTTAAAATATGTGTGAAGAGGGTTAAAAGAATGCTCATTAAAAGTAATAACAAACCATTGGCCAAAAATAAAGAAAAGAATTAGGCCTATCTTTCAAAAGTGCTGTACTTCGATACAGAACGACATCTCAAAATTAAAGATTAGTTGTGTCAAGCTTCAATTATTTTTTACTGTGATTATTTGATTTGTAAACATCCTGTTTGGAATAACCAAGATTTGAAAATAAGTAGCCATAAATTTAATAAATCTTAGTACAATCTAGTATTGCAATTACATTACTGTATAATATTATTTATTGCATTACAGATCACCTTGACCGTTTTCTAACATCAGCAATTGCCTTTTTCTTTGGAATAAACTTATCACCTGGTAAATTGACAGATTTTTCTGATTTTAAAGACTGCCTTCGTTTGGCTGCTTTTCTTTCTCTTGCACTTTTTAATCCTTCTCTTTTAGAGCTTTTCACAACAGAACTAGATTCTTCCGACGATGCTTCATTTTCTGTTGTTACTAAAGGAACTAAAGATGTGCCAGTTTGAATTTGTTTAACTTTCTGTTCTTCGATATTATCTGCATTTAAAAGTTGCTCCATAGCTTTGGAATTTTGTATAGCTTTTTTTATTGATTCATACGTCGAACGTCTTTCACCACCTAGCTATAATTAATAATACAATAGAAGATAACCGAGGTACAGTAATCAATCTTACTGGCGCTAACGTCGAAGTCCTCCTAGCAATCCTCCGTTTTTCTTTTAATTCTTCCCAAGGATCTGTATCGACAAAAAAAATATAGGTACATAATGAAATGTTTAAAAAGTGTTCGGTATTTAATTTTACCTTCCTTGGACTTATGCGTACTAGCACTTGTTGGAGAAAGATCTTTTCTATCTTTATCTGCTTCATGATGACGAGTTAATGGTAACTATAATTTAATTTATTGACTTTATTTCCTAAAATAAGATTTCACTTCAACCCACCACACTTCTTTTTTGTAATTCTTTTTTAATTTTATTTAAAGCTTCTCTGTCGCCATCTTCGTTATATAAAGAACAAAACATCGTGCTTGGTGGTCGTAAACGTTTCATTAACTAAAACTTTCTCTTAATATTTTCAAATGTTATAAATTTTATGTAAAAACCTGTTGCACATATTCATCACGTTCTTTTCTATGAGTGGTCGAATCCTTCGGCGCTGGTTCTGGTTGATGCAGTTCCGATCTAAGAACTGAATTTGGTATTGCTGAACCTTCAAGAAATTTTGATGATCGGCGACGATTCTCGGAACTTGCAACCGAAGTCTTTTACAGTATTTTTTTTACGGTAACAAATTATTTTAATACGAAGTACGTTTTTTACCTTCTTTGCTTTTTCTCTTTCTCGTTCCGCTGTCATTCTTCTTTCCATTACTCTAGTTGTAATTCCAAGATGTAAAGGTACAATCGATGGAATTTGTGGAATGGATGGAATGTCCTCTAACAGTCGTTTCATTATGGTTTTTTATAACTTGAAATTTTGATTCAAAAATATGATGAATGAAATTTAATAACATAATTTTCCCTGGTTACTAAACATTTTCTTAAAAATTTGATATCGAATATATTATAAATGTGATTATGTACAAAGATTTCGAGGTTTCAAAATACTTTTGCTTTAACTCATAGTAAATAATTAAATATTTTTACGTCATATTTTGAGGTTATACAACGGTTTATGAGGGGGGAAAGGGCACGGTCACTGGGAAAGGGGCCGTCGCCCGGAAACTACTAACCGCATGCGCCAATGAAAGAGCATACGGTGGCTCAAAAAAGGTTGTATAACTGGTTTCATATAAATACAGAAAGTTTCAAATTGTAGAAAAATGATACCACCGCGGGGAATCGAACCACCGACATAAGGTTAAACCCACCAATGCTCTCACCATTGAGCTACGGAGGTAGGTCCCCGAGAAAGCGTCAAACTTCTACACATGAAACTGTAATACCATGAGATCAAAAAAAAGGTGATTCTGAGCAGGCCTTGACTAGTACAACACGATTGGCAAGACTGATTTCAAAATGTGGCAGTAGGTTAGAGGTTAATAAATGTCAAATAAATTAAAACACAAAACAGTATTTATTTAGGGAACAAACTGAAAACTAAGATGAATACATGTCTGTAAATTGTGTTTTTTGGAAAAATTACACTAGTATTACAACGATAAACTTAAATAATTCTGGAAACAAGATTGCAAAACTGACTTACATTTGAAATGTCACTGTCACATTATAATTCATAGGCATTCTAGAACCAGTGTAACCAACCGTGTTGTACTAGTCAAGGCCTGCTCAGAATCATCTTTTTTTCGATCTCATGGTAGAATAGATTTCAATTTACAGTTTCATATGTAGAAGTTTGACGCTTTCTCAGGGACCTACCTCCGTAGCTCAATGGTGAGAGCATTGGTGCGTTTAACCTTATGTCGGTGGTTCGATTCCCCGCGGTGGTATCATTCTTCTACAATTTGATGTTGTCGGAAAGTGTTTTGTTGTTGCAGATGTGTATGTTACAATGTAGTGATTTGGTGATTGTTGATTTTGTTGAGGATTTATGTTACAATTTTGTTGTAGTCGTCTAGCTGTAGCTTGAGCATATGACGTTGTTCCTGATGTAATTGGCGCAATATTTGCATTTTGCAGAGTTTATATCTTTTACGGCGGCAGTAAAGCCTGCATTTTTGGTACTGGTGTTTTGCTCGAAGCAGTGTTGCATGTAAAATCATAATTTCTAAAATAATCAATATTTCTGGAAAGACTTTGTCGACCCATTCTTCTTTAGATACTTGCTGTAGACATAATTATGGAATTTCACTTTTAAATTCACGCAACTTTGATAATTTAATCATTGACGTAACATCTCAAATATAAATTTCAAAAAAATGGGCAGAACTTTTGAATCTCATAATAGTAATTTATGCATATAAATTACTACAAATTAGAAATTTGGTGTGTTGGGATGTTCTTAATTACATATTAGTTTAAATATTCTAATCTAAACCGCAAATATTTACGTATATGCTGTAAAACATCCTTCCTATGCCTATTAATGGTTCTACTATGCAATAATAATAATGTATTATTGTAGATGCATCTGCACTTCACTGCACAAATGCGCCTAACGTTTATGAAACCAGTTATGCAAGGGTCAAATTGACCTTTTTTGAGTCACTGTAATTCCGTTCTGTGGATTTTATTGGCGCATGCGGTTGGTAGTTTCCGCTATAATTTGCACATAACCTCAAATGTAAACTTACTTTTGACTGTTAATTTTAATTAAATTGCTAAAAATTTAAATATTAAATAACAACACATTAAATTATATGTGTGTAGCAATACAGATAAAATTGTTAAAATAAAAAATGAGATACGTGTTTAATTAAACATGTTCAGATTTGTGAGAAATTCTTTCCCAGGTTTGAGGTTAAACGGTGTATTTTTTGATTATTTGTTGGGAGAAGTTTTAGTACGTAATTGTACAGTCCCACAATCGAGATTAAAAAGTGCTTTATTGAATGTAACACAATTCAATAATTGTCACATGAAATTTTGTACTTCTGCGATATCGTCTGAAACAACAGGTACGCATATTTTCATAAAATATAATTTAAGTGCACGAAACTCTTTTAGCAACTTCAGATGAACCGAATATTGAGGAAATCACTAAAGGAGACTCCGAATTAGAACATAAATTACGTGTATTAATATTAGAAGCAGAAGTATGGAGACAAGAAGGAAAAGCTGTTCCTCAAAATTCGTTTCTGAAGACTAAGCACTGGGAACAACTGCTAAAACTTCCTTCAAAATCAGGCAGAAGAAAGTATTTAGAATTCTTATTTAAAACTGAGAAAAAGAAAGAAAATAGATGGGTTTGTTAATATTATAAATTATTGTTACTTTTATTACGTGCGCTTTTTAAATTTTAGAAAAAGAAAGAAGAAAAACGTTTAACATGGGAAGAAAGTCCAAAACCTAAGAAAGACCCTAATGATGTATTAAATTATGATTTGGGTGGTAATAACTTTTTTTTGCGATTTTACGACACCACTATCAATCAGTTGTATAATAATCGATTAATACAAGCGATGCAGTTTGGTCAGAAACTAATAATCGATTGTGGATATCACGAAAATATGACCAATCGTGAAAATTCAAATTGTGCCAAGCAGCTAATGTTATTATTTGCTGAAAATCGTATGAATGATGGTAAGGCTTTTGTAAAAAAATGCAAATCACTTTGTAAGTTGAGTTTCGTTTCAGGACCTTTCGATTTACATTATTGTAATGCAGAACGTGACAGCAGTCTTATACGGGGTTTACATAAATTCATAACAACGATGTACGAACCGTCATTTCCATTAAATTTACATGAACAGAATTATTTGGACCTTTTTCCCAAGGAAAAATTGGTGTATTTAACTCCACATTGTAGAGAAGTATTAACCGAATACGATCACGATGCCATCTATATTGTTGGCGCAATTGTTGATAAGGTAAAAATTCAATAATGTGAAGAAAACTAACAGTAACAAGTTGCATATTTAGGTGAATAATGAACCGTTATCATTGGCGAAGGCAAAGAAAGAAGGTTTAAAAATGGCAAAATTACCGTTAGATAAGTACTTGGAATGGGGAGCAGGATCTGGTAAATCATTGACGATTAACCAAGTTACATCTATTCTTCTTGATATAAAAAGCAGCGGAGATTGGAAGTATGCTCTTAGGCATGTACCTAGAAGAAAATTGGCAGAGTACTGTCTTGCCTCTGCTACTAAAAAATTTCACGAACGTTTAAGTGATAAAAACACAAATGATCGTAGTAATTTACGTTGGAAACCGAATGTAAAAAACAATTTGGACGATTTAAATTTTAAAAGAAGACAAACAAATGCGGATAGTGAACGTAAAAGTAATACTTCACGTATAATAGATGTAAAAAAAATTGTTAATGATTAATACTAACTTTTTTTAGGTATAATATATACTTTATTCATTACGTGTTTGATTATTTTTCTTAATACATATCATTATAAATAATTATTATATGTACAAAACTATGAATATCGAATAACTTTCTTTAATTCCTGCGTCTTCGCACCCGTGATATTCTCCAGGCATTAGGTTCTTCATATTTGTTATACAACGGCTCCAATCTTTGATTTTTCTTAAATTTACTAAGTTTCGTTGGATCAGAAAATTTAAAGAAAGCTGGTGCAAATTCAACAAGCCACTTTGGATCTATTGTTGTTACTTCCCTCATATATTCTTTTGTTGTTTGTACTAACTCGTGATAAATAACCCACTCGGGTTGTCTATTGAATAATGCACTAGAAGGATGAATGTAAACTACTTGACTGTCCACTAACGTACGGTAACCTTCTTGAGGGTCCTTTTTTCCTGCGTTTCTGAAAAATCCGGAACATACTGCTTTTTGTACTCTTACTGTATTTTTTTCACAGGAAACGACGTCCAATTTGTGCCTAAAATTATTTTCGATTATTAAATGTTAATTTTTCATCAAGTATTAACATACCTATCCATTATACCCAACAACTGCTTCCTAACGTCTTGAGCTCTTTTTAAAGTTCTAATCTGTACGAAATTTTCGTAACACCAAGCATTGGAAAATTTATTATTTTTCCAGCTATTATAAACGGCTAGTAATGTTAAATGGTCCCCTTCTGGTTGGTTAAATTTTGCCTTTTTCTGGTCTGCTAAAGCCTGTTTATCTTTCGGCCTGTAGAACACATTTTGAACTGATAACATACTGACAATCGTAAGAATTTCATCGGAACACTGCAGCGCAACGGACATAATTAACATTTTTGAAAGATTTGGTTCCAAGGGAAATTCTGCCATCTAAAAGTAGAAATTTATTTTTGTATTAAGTTTGTTTTCATTACCTATTATTTATCGTACACCATACATATCAACCAAAAGATCAAAGTGCTTACAGAATAGTTATAAGACATCTACACCACACAGTACCAATTCAGGATATAAAATAATAATAATAATAAAAGAAGAGTTAGAAAGTAAAGGCCATTCAGTACGGAACATTAGACATACAATTCAATTCTGTGAACCTTCCTGTCTTTGCATTTGCTTTTCATTCTTTTTATATCTTCCTCAATTTCATCTAACCATCTTTTCTTGGGCCTACCTTTGCCTCTATTTGAAGATAACAGACCAGATATAGATGTAGAGAAAGATAGGCACAAATATGGAAGGCCAAGAAATATTACAATCAGAAGTCGACTTTGTCTTACGAATGGCTAAAACTAATAAAGCAATGGTGCCAGGCCACATGCAATTCCACCAGAAATTCTAAAACTATTTGACGAAGACAACTCACGTATACTAACTAAGATGTTTAATAAAATATATAATACTGGAAACATATCCACAGTGTGGCTTAAGTCCATATTTATTCCAATTCTGAAGAAAAATAATGCGACATCATAGGCTAATCAGCTTAATGATTCACACATTAAAGCTATTACTGAGAATCATACAAAATAGAATATATAGAAAGTATGATGCGATAGTAGTTAATTCTCAGTTTAGATTCAGAAGCAGTCTAGGGCCTCGAGAAGCGCTATTCAGTATGAATACCTGCTGATGGGAAGAGAAGACTTGGAAAGAAGTAATGTAAGAGTGAAGGGTACTGATGGATAGGAGGAAATAAAACAAATTGTAGTGAGGAAGAAGCATAAATTGACAAGCAATAAGAAAAAGTAGTATAGCAACTGGTGCTCTTTTACAATCAAAACATGTGTCAAGAAAGGCCAAGCTACAGGTGTATGAAACAGTCATCAAACCAACAGTATTGTATGGAGCAGAGACCTGGATAATGAACATGACAGCAGCAAGAAAATTGGAAATATAGGAGAGGAGGATGTTGAGGATATTTAGGTAAAAAGGATGAAGCAGGAAATTGGAGAAGAACAAATAGAGAAATCAGGCAAGTATATGACAAGCCACCCATTACACAAGTAATAAGGGCCCAAGGAGCAAAATAGCTGGGACATGTGGTTCGAATGAGTGTTACAGCAAGCTGAAGGAGGAAAGAGAAGAAGAGGACGTCCGAGAAAGAAACAGTTGGAGGCAGTAAAGATAGACTTGAGAGAAGTAAGAATTCAAAACTGGAAGGAAAGTGCAGCGGACAGAAGAAAATAGACGGAAAGAGTTAAGAAAATTAAAGCCATAAGTCTTTAGGGCCTGTAACGCTATATTATTATTAATATGCCACTGTATATAAGTGAACTCGTGGCTGAAATATGGAAGAGCTAGGGGAAGATGTCAAAGATCAAGAAACCCAGAAGATAAATGAACTTACAACAGATTAATCCGAAGGGTCCATCTAACTCAACTTTTCAAGAATATCTCTCAAACCTAAACAAAGACGATGATCACTCCATCTGGAGGGTAGCCAAAGAGATTAAAAGACCTCAACTTGCCATTCTACCTATCAAAACGGCGAATGGGCTACAACAAACAAAGAGAAATCCGACACCTTGGCAGAACACTTGTCAACCGTTTTCCAGCTGTCTATTCCTCCTCAAGATCACCAAATGTCGCTCCCTATAAAACCTACCACGCCAGCAGAAGTATCAGTTTGGTGCAAAAATAATGCAGGTTTCTCAGTCAATTTGGAAATGTTACAACTCTGTTTAAACTATTAATCAAAATAAGAATCATTGGAATGAATACGCTTCATCCAACGAAAAACAAGCTTTTTTTATTCCAGTCGAATTGATTCCTGGAATCAGTTTCTGTCCCACAAGAAGTTGTCGAGGTGCTTGAAAAAATGAAAGTCAGTTGGGGAGAGGTCAGGCGGTGAGCCAAAGCATCATAGCCTAATTCATTCAGCTTCTGCAGCGTTAGTTGCGCAACGTGCGGCCCTGTGTTATCATGCAAAAGGATTGGGCCTTTGCTAACGATACTTCTTTCGGCCAGATTCAGGAAACTGTAGTTGATAAAACCAGCTGCAGACCACCAAACACTAACCATAATCTTTTGTTGGTGCAACTTCCACTTTGAAAAGTGCTTTGGTGCTTCGCCTCGGTCCAACCTCTGTGAAGAACGTCGTCGGCAGTCATAGAGAATCAATTTCTCGTCACATGTCACAATTCGATCGAGAAACAGCGGTTTCGTTGCAAAAGAAGTCCGAAGCAGACGATTTTTCTGATTATCGTTTAGCTCATGTGGCACCCATTTGCCGAGCTTCTTCACTTTTCCGAACGACGGTCGAATGATCAATGTTGAGTTCTTTGGCAGCTTCTCATGTAGTTCTACATGGGTCAGCTTCGATGACTGTTTTCAATCGGTCGTTGTCAACGTCAGAAGAACGCCCGCGACCTTCCTTATCTTTGAGGCTGAATTTACCACGATGCAATTTTAAAACGAACGCTGCACTGTGCTTTCACTGATACTTTCTTCGCTCTAAACTTCGTTAATGTTTCGAGCTGCTTGTACAGCATTTGTAAAAGTAAATTTGACAAAAATCTTGTTTTGATATCTGCAGTGTAAAATTTTAAAATTAGATAAAATTAAGTCTGGATTAATATCTAATTATATAGCACTTTTAATTAATTTATTAATTAACATTAACTACAAACAATAAGATTTACCGCAAAACTCTTACGCGATACACGAAGCAACGAAAATCCTGCATTATTTTTGCACCAACCCAATAAAATCTGAAATCAATCAACTAAAACGGTATAAATTTCCAGGTTACGATCTAATCACCGGTCAAGTACTATAGTCGAGTCAATGAAGGTTTTTACTTCTAAACCCACTAAAAAACAGAACCGATTTTGATGATTTTTTTTTTAAATTGTTTGTTATATTAAATTATTCAAAATCAGAAACATTTCAGCTGGCGCTATTAAGTATTTATATTGTTTAAACAATTAATAAAAGAAAAATATTAAAAAATTTTTTTCTTCGATGGAATTTTAACTAGAAGTGACTAATTTTGAAAATTTAGTATAATAAATAATTTTTGAATAAAAAAGTTTCAAAATTTCCATTTAAAAATGTTAATATTCAATCAGTCGGATGCAAGAAGATAATGTACAAATATATAGACATATGTATATTGTCAACTGAAAAAATCAATACTTTTATAAGAATATCTAAACACGCACAAGAAATCGACCTTTTGTATCACAGGCTGAGGAATTCAAAGTCAAACTCCTGATGTTTCACCACGATTTTCGGAGTGAACACGTGTGTTTTGAGGTTATTAATCTGTTAAAATAAGTTTTTAACACTAAATATTGAAAATATTAGTGAAAATTGTTGAAGAGAACTTAATTATTGATAAAAATTTAGAAAAAAGTGCAAAGAGACAAGTAAAAATACGATGGAAAAAGTAATTATATGTCATTTATTCTTGGTTTGTATTGAAAATAATTGGATTATATTTGCGTTTAAATTTGTTTATGCATTTTGAAGAATCGAGTTATTATTCGTATTATTATGTTACATTTATATTACATTATTACAGTTATTATGATACATTTATATGCTGTAAAATCACATTTTTTTGTAATTTTGATCATTACAGCAAAATCGCTTGCGTTGCATATAAGTTAAAAAATGTTTCCCGTTTAATAAATAATTACTCAATCTTAACTAAATTTTGTTTGCTTATTTGGGACGTATTGATTTAACGATTCTAAAAATTTTAGCCCTTTAAGTGTAATATTTTTAATTCTACAGTACTTTTTTCACTGAATTTTCCGCGCGTCATGCTCGTCGTTAAGATTATTTGCAAAAACAATTTCTGTTAAATTATTCTTTGGATGTAATGAAATCTTTTTAAATTATTAGAAATATATTTCCTGTCTTACAGCTATTTCCCTTTGAATTTGATCCTCATATTTAAAATCATACGTGTTAAAAACATTTTCCAACATTCTTTTATATGTTACAGAAACAGCAACAAGATACTGTAGACTCTACAGTTAATTGTTGTTGCATTTGCAAAGAACAAGAGAGTGCAGATACACAAATTATACAAAGTTTTTTCAAAAATTTCAAATTTGGAATTCAATTCTTGCATCCGAATGATTGAATAATTAACATTTTTCAATGGAAATTTTGAAACTTTTTAATTCAAAAATTATTCTATAAACTAAATTTTCAAAATTAGTCACTTACACTTTGTTAAAATTTCATCGAAAAAAAAATTGTCAAATTTTTTTTTTAAATTATTTAAACAATGTAAATAATTGATAGCGCCAGCTGAAATGTTTCTGATTTTGAATAATTTAGTATAACAAACATTTTAAAAAAAAATTCATCAAAATCGGTTCTGTTTTTGCGGGTTTAGAAGTTTTGACGATTTTTCCGCTTTATTGACTGGACTACTACCGAAAAAGACAGTTATTCTGATAACAACAATATTCAACCGTATGCTAAGTCTTTCATGTTACCTCTTAGTTTGGAAATATGCCCAAATAGTCATGATACCTAAACCAGGAAAACCACCAGAAGATAAAATATCATGCAGACCTATCAGTCTGCTTCCCCAGATAAGTAAGGCTTTTGAAAAATTAATGCTACAAAGACTTCACAAGGACGTAGATCTGCAGTTAATACTGCCTAATCATCAGTTTGGATTCCGCGAAGGACTTTCAACAATCCACCAAGCAAGGTCTCGAGAAAAAAGAATATTGTACTGCGGTATTTATGGACTTCACCTAAGTATTCGACAAGGTTTGGCATGTTGGACTGTTATACTCAGTAAAATACAAAGGTGTCCTCTCCCAACTCTATCCCATACAGTCCGGTGTCCCTCAGGGTACTGTACTTGGCCCCGTCCTTTACCTTATATATACAGCCAATATACCCGAGACACCAAATACCTAAATGGCTACGTTTGTTGGTGACGCTGCTGTAATATCCACACATCAAAACCCAGATATTGCCAGTGAACACCTTCAACAAAGCTTAGTAAATGGTTCAACCAATGGAGAATAGAAGTTAACTCAATCTACAATATGTCCACCAGTTAATATGATGTTCGAGTTCCAGTAAAAACAGAAGCAAAATATCTGGGTCATGATGAAGAAGAAGCACAGAGGCTTGCTGCAAAATATCGTGAAAAACTAATTGGACACTCTAACCAACTTGTCGAACAAGAAGACTAAACAGAGTATGGACTAATGATTTGTGACTTGCAACAAACTTGTATAGTTTATTTAGGAGATTCTTCACTGGATGGATGCTCCTTCAATGTTGTATATTTGTTAACAGTTTTGCTAGATACTCAACATGAGTAGATTGTAAAAAAATCAATAAATACCTTAGAAAGAAATAGAATATTTACTTACTCGTCGCCCTAATCTTGTTAATAGTCCTTCGTCATCAAGTGCCGATAAGGAATGTAACTGTTCGAGAGCCATTATGAGAGATTCTACAGGTGGAGCATCCATGAAATCAAAATGTAATAGATCATTAATTCCCATAGTTTTAAGCTGAAGAACGGTTGTTGCTAAATTTGTACGCTGAATCTCAGGGACAGGTGTTGGTAACATCTCATCTCTGTATGCACGTTCTGTATACAGTCTATAACATTTACCAGGCCCAGTACGGCCTGCTCTTCCTGCTCGTTGCTTAGCTTGAGCCTACAAATTGAATTTTAAGTTTTACAATAACTATCATTTTAATCGAAACAAACAATTTACCTGTGAAATAGGTGTAACAACAAGCGAGTCCATGCCGGTTTTAGAATTATAAACTTTCTGTTTAACAAATCCGGGATCTACCACGTAAAAAATTCCATCGATTGTTAAAGATGTTTCAGCGATGTTAGTTGCGATAACAACCTTTCTACTTCCTGGGGGTGCTGGCTCAAATATTCGGGTTTGCATTTCAGAAGGCAATGCAGAATACACTGGTAAAATTATTAAATCAGGTACATCAGGTCCTAAAATGACATTGTATTAGTAACATCTTGTATATTTTCTATTTCTTCTGAATTACCTAAGGATTTCATTCTTTCATATAGAATTTCACAAGCAGTATCGATTTCTTCTTGACCAGTTAAAAATAACAAAATATCTCCAGGAGGTTCTCGTAGATGTATCTGCATCACGGTTATTAAACTTGCATCCAGATAATCCGTTTCAGGTTCTTTTGTATATAGTACTTCAACAGGAAACGTTCGTCCTGGTATAGTGAAAATCGGTGCGGCAAAAAAGTATTGTGAAAATTTAACTGCGTCTAAAGTCGCCGAAGTTACAATAAGTTTCAATTCGGGCCTTTTCGTCACGGCTTGTTTTAACAATCCAAACAACACATCAGTATGAATAGTTCGTTCGTGAGCTTCGTCTAACATAATTACTGAGTAACTTTTAAGATCCAAATCCATAAGACATTCACGAAGCAACATACCGTCCGTCATGTATCTATAAGAAAAATGGATTGTTCAAATATCTATTTCTATACTGACTAATTTTCAGAACTTACTTAATAACGGTTTCTGGACTGGTGCAGTCTTCAAAACGTATGGTGTATCCAACTTCTTGGCCTAAACGACAACCAAATTCTTCTGATACGCGTTTAGCAACAGACATGGCGGCAACACGACGAGGTTGAGTACAACCAATTTTTCCTCTTGATGTAAAACCTGATTCCGCTAAATACTGTGTAATCTGTGTAGTTTTTCCACTACCCGTTTCACCAATAACGATGAGAATTTGATTGTCTGTTACTGCCTATAAATGAATCACATTACACATTAATAATATTTGCTTTTGTATAAATAAATATAAATCGTACCTTTATCAACTCTTCTCTTAATTTATAAATCGGAAGCGACTGCCTTTGTTCAATTATAGTAAGATTAGTTTTTTTTCCAAATGACGACTTTTTACCTCCAATAACATGTTTCTTCCATTCGGGAAGATCTTGTGTTTGTAGACCTATACCTCTCATATTAGCGACTAAAGCTCGATCAGCTGTAGAAAAATAATTGTAAGTATTACAATAATAACAAATAGATATTGATATACTACCTTCAGGCAAAGGATCAATCCAATTTTTATTCAGCCCCGATGGTAAAGAATCCATTTCTTGTTCACGCTGCATCATTTTCTGTTCCCTTCTTTCTTTCGCTAAAGCAGATTGCATCATAGCCGCTTGAGCTAAAGAACCATCCGGATTCTTCACAATCCTATAGATAACAAACCACAAATGAAGAAATCTGCATAATTTATTTACGAAGGAGGAAATTACGGTAGACATGGCAGGGTTAGAAGAAATTAAAGGAATGATGGCCTTCATCATTCCTTGGACTCAACAAGGTTCACAAAGCTAGCATGGAAAATGAAAGCAGAAAGCCGCAAACAAATAGGTAAGAGATGGTTAAAGGAATCCTTAGTAATCGCAGCATTACCTAGGAAGAAGCAACTAACCTAGTGAAGGATAGAAAAAAGTGGAAAACTTTCCACACCTCTACACGGTAAGGTAGAAGAGGACGACTAAGTAAGCAGTATAAAGAAAAACAAATAACATACCTAACAGGGCTGAGATCATGTAAAGCTCGACCATGACCTTGAAGGAACGGTGGTTCTTCTTCAACCAACTCTATTTCTATATCGGCTTCTCCATCTTCGTCTTTCGGCAACAAACCCGTCTCATCATCGAAATCAGGTAATTCGCTTTTATCTATGCATCCAGATGATATCATCTGCTTTATTTCCCAACGTTCCGGACTAGAAATCCTTGTTACACGTTTTCTGGAACTCTCATCGTCTTCTTCAATTCCCAGTGGTAATCGTAACACAGACGTTGTATTATACATTGGTCTATCTGGGTTACGATCTTTATCTTCCCTTTCTTGCGGTGCATGTGACAATGGATTTAAATCCTTTCCTGTCCTTTGGCACACTTCTTTCATTGAAAGCGATACTTTTTGTCCCGTTACTGATAGTACCTTGACCTGTTGCAATTATTTTTGTTATAAATATCATCACAAAATTTAAAAACAACTTACTTTAACTTTACTGCCCCTGGATACAACTTCGGAAACGTTCGTGACTCTACCTTCGGCACGAAGTTGTGATATGTGAACTAAACCTTCCCAACGCCTTTTTAAACCTTCCAACTGAACGAAACAACCAAACGGTACAATATTTGCGACTTTTCCATTATATATCTACAAAAACATTAAAATCAGTACAACCGAAAAATGTACAAATATTAGACACTTACTTTGCCAGGTATTGGATCATCTTCAATATCTGGGCTTTCCCTTTTAATCTTTCTTTCTGGACTTCGTCTCCCGTATTTAAATCTACTATCCCTGTCTCTAGATCTGCTCCGCTCTCTTGATTTACTTCTATTCCTATCTCTAGATCTATTTCTACGCCTATTTGATCTGTCTTTTGATCTTTCACGTCTATCCCTTTGCCTCGATCTAGATCTTTCTCGTTGTTTATCTCTATGTCTATCACGTTCTCTACTACGACTTCTACTTCTATGACGACGTCTTTCATGCTCTTTACTTCTGCTTCTTCGTCTATGTTTATCTCGATCTTGACTGGGGCTTCTCTGCTCTTTATCTTTTTCTTTTTTTGTGCTGCTCTTTTCTTTATTTAACGCAGAAGGTGCTTGTGCCTCGAATTGAGCCATTATGTCATCGACGACTTCTGTGTCGCTTGTCTTTTCTTCTTTAACGTCTTTAGCGTCATTGCTATCATTAAAATCAACCTTAATAGGTAGCTTATTTGGCATGGCTAAAGCAGGAAATTTTACTGATAAGTCATCGTTCAGTATTTCCGCTGAAGTACCTGCATCATTTTTATCTGGTTTCATGTGCTGTATGATACGTAATAAATTCGCTGTAAACGAATCGGAGAATTCGGCACCATTCTCAGAGAGCACTTTCTTAAACGATTCAAGAGTACTATGCTTTTGGGAAAGATGTATAATAAATTCAGCTAAAAAATAGAAAACATTCTAAGTTGATGTGTTTTTTCTTAACATACAGGATGATTAATAACAAGTGTAAAAAATTCACTGGATGTAGATGACGAAGCACCCATCAAAAACAATATTTGTAACTCCAGTATAGTTGACCACTGGACTTGACATAGCGTTTTAGCAAAGGCGTTCATTGGGGGTTAGAAGTAAAGGAAGAGTTAGTTAATTGCTATACCAAGTGATTTACTATTAACAAGGGGTCTACTATACTGAAGTTTTACCAAAACATAACCTAAAGATGTTAACTTACCCAAATCCTTATCGTTCATACCCAAATGATTTTCTAATTCTGTACATACTTTCGATACTAGAGACAAATGCTCTAGTTTTTCTAATTCATCCATTTTTTCGTAAAAATGTATTTAAATAGCAATAAATGTTTAACATACGTTTTTGCTGATTTACGTGAAGAACAAGAACGTCTTTTTGACAGCCTCAACGGGTGGCTTTCGTATACTATACTCAACATAGCATATTGCTAGTATCCTATTGGTTAAAATTTTATAGTTCAGCCAATAGCAAAACAATATTCTTCTTCCTATGCTATATTAAGTATATGGCACACAAGCATGCGCTTTACACCGAAAGCAACAAGATAAAGGCGGGAATTTCAATTGTCGAATAAGGTGAGTTTTTAGCTTGCAATAATTAGTGTTGTTTTACTTTACAATTAATAAAAATAATCAAACTTATTGCCAATTTCTATGTTTAATAGTTTGTAAAACTACACTAAAGAAGTTTAAAATCTTTAATAAGTAAAGAGATCATGTTTAGTTCTACCATTCTAATAAACTTAGGAAAATACGGTCTGATTATTTTGTAAACCGTGTGTGCGAAAAATAGTGAAATTGCAGCATATTTAATCAGAATTTAAAACTGTGAGGAATAAACCAACGTCATAAAACCGCAAACGTCACTTTGACAGACAGCTATGGTTGTGTGGTTGTTAGACGCTCAGTTGTGTTCCCAACGTTTTGTTAGTAGTGTTTGTGTAAAAAGGTGGTAAGTTAGTGTTATTATCTACATTTTTGAAAATTATTGGTATGAATGACACATGCACATTAATTTTTTTGTTAATTAAATCAAGTAAGTCGTCCTCTAAATTTAAAGATTCTGTCTGTGGAGCTTGTTCCATATGTCGGTGACTTTGAAATGAATTTTAAGGATTTCTTTCAATTTGTGTTTATTAATTATTAGTAGATACTGGAATTTACAAAAGACCGGACTAATTTATTATTAAAGCCCTGGTATTCCGGCATTTACAGAATAAGTATGAAACATTATTTTGATGTTTATTTTTTCATCATTTGTTTTATATGATTTTGTTTGGTTATGTAAAGGTGAAATTATTTTTATATTCAGGGTTATTCGTATTTATTAACATATCTCTCTATTTTTATCATATATTTTTCATGATATATCGATTGATAATAAACAATACTATCTTAACAGGTAATGTCAAAGTAATAACATTGCACCACAGTTTGGAGGCATTTCAAAGTTGCTTCAGAACTTCGTTGCACAACAATGATAAGAATTTGCTTCAGTACAAATTATCGAGGATTTAAATTTTGGAGCAATAGAACGTGGTGGTTATCGGTTTAACAATTAATTAAATAAATATTAAACAAAACTTTAAATCTATAAAAGTGACATTTGAAGTTAATAGTGAAAAATGAACGAGAATAAAGAAACCACAGGTTTAGTTATTCAAGAAAAACCGCAGAAAAATGGAACGGACTTTAATAAAATACTGGGAAAAGCTGTTTTGGTCAGTCCAAACGAAGAACAATTCGATTTATTGCAGAAAAAGTTAAAGTTGCAACTCGACGAAGGCAGAGGAGAAGTAATCATCGAGGTAAATTAAAATGTTGCAGTTATAAAGTGACTATGAATGTTTCCGTTTTTTTGTTTTTAGATTGGAGGTTCAGAAGATGGAACTGAGAACGGTTTGAACGATGATGAAAAAGGAGCTGCAGTGGCTACATTACAATCGCTTGCAGCAAGTCTAGAATGTAGTTGTGTATTGCTTAGGGAACGTAGAGAAAATTGCGGTGTTATGGCACAGTATCTTATAAGAAGGCTATTGGATCAGACCGGTATATTAATGCACCTTGTTTCAAGGATTTTTGTTATGCTTAAAATCGTTTCAGATTTTCTGGAGATACGTGTAGCTGTAGTAGGAAATGTAGATGCGGGAAAGTCGACGTTATTGGGTGTTTTAACCCACGGTGAACTGGATAACGGCAGAGGACACGCTCGACAAAAGTTATTTAGACACAAACATGAAATGGAATCTGGTAGGACAAGTTCAGTTGGAAATGATATCCTAGGCTTTGACAGTCAAGGTAAATTAACTTTACTCCTTACATTCCGTACTTACCTACGTAAGGAATGTATGGAAATCATGCAAAGATCACTTATATGAAATACTTATTAGTTTACAGAAGAATTTTATTTAAAACATATTGTGTAAGTATTTGATGTTGTAAAGATTTCTTACATACATCTTAATAACCCAGCATGCACTTTAATGTTCCATGCTATTTCATACATTCATTAAATTTATGCGTACAAACTTTTGTTTTTCACCAACAAAGAATTTATAGTATGTTTTATATGTTTGACAACTCAAAAACCTTCATAGTTTCTTGTTTACGCTCAAAAATGTTTCAACTGTCACTGAAAATATTCAAATTCCAAAATGACAAGAACTTAAACCTCGATTACATTGGGCGACTTTACTCTCTGCTACTAAACTCGCTCAATATAATGAACGTTGTCTAGTTAATTCGTCGCTCGCTCTACTACCATGAGTAAAGTTGAAGACTTTTCTCGCCACTTGCTCGTTATCGCTATGTGTAATATATTTGGCTAGTAAAATCGGTGTAGACTCTGAAGTAGTCACCAAAATGTCGATAGAAATAGTTCATGCGGGAGTTGGTGTTGGCAATCTAGGTAAAAGACTGGGTAGCAAGACGAGAAAAATATGGTGCATTCAATACTTTATTGAAAGAGTTGAAGGAGGAAGACACGGATATTTTTAAGAATGGATGGAGCCCAGTTTGATGTTTTACTGCAGATGATTGATGGGCTGATCAGGAAACAGGACACCAAAATACGAATGGCAATCCCAACTGCCCCAAAACTAGAAATAACACTATGTTATTTAGCTGCTGGTGATTCATTTAAGCCTTTAGAGCACATATGAGCAACCCCCGGCCCTCTACTTCTTTTGATCCGGCCCTGATTCATCTCAGCGAAGTTCGTCAGATTCGTGGTGGGGGAAAACATGGTGTGTTCTCAACGATGCGAAAACTCATCCAACTTGCGCAATTGCGTGTTCTGTCTACAATGAATCTGTGAAGTTTTCTTTACCGTAACATAGCAGACGCGGTCTGGCTCTTGACTCGGAGAGACAGAACTAGGAAAGGTTGCATATGCCTGCTCTAGAGTATCTGTTTCGAGTTGTATGTACAATTTCATTTGTTTTTGCCTGAAGTGCTGACAGTGATTTCTAAAGTTCTGAAACCATTTATTAAGGTAAGTGAAACTAAATATATTTGTGTCATAGATATTTTGCTTTTTAAAATATGTTTTAAAGATCAGAATTTGTTCCAGGTTGCTTTTATTCTTCTTTGTACTTCTTTCTCTAGCTTGTTTTCAAAAGAGATTGTTTCTTCTACTACTTTTATTTCTCCTTCAGGTAAAAACACATTTTCAGCAACTCCATTGGTAAGGTCGATTCATTCATTTCCGCGAAGTAGCTGGAAGCATTTTACAGCTTAGTGATGGATTATGAGGGTTAAACACAACTATCGTAAAGTATCCATAAGTATCCCTACAAGGCCGCACTTGAAAAATTTTAGAATTGCCTCAAAATAGAAGACTTCATTTATAAAATGTTAAAACATTTTGGGGAAACAGTTTAAAGCCCTCCCTGGCAGGGTGTTTATGACAGGACTTGCCGCTTCTAACCAGCGATGGCCTGCTTCACCTGCGTCCATCAAAATTTCAAGTTGTAAAAAAGCGAATGACCTTGAACTTTGAAATAGCGCACAAAAGGGTGAGGGGAGTTCTTGTATCCAAGCTTTTTCGTACTTTATTTCTGTATAAATTTTTCTGGTAGATCCTGTATGGCACAAAGTTTTTTCAATCGTTTCTTCTTACTTTTGTTTTCTTTCTTTTTGTATCTGTCTTGGCGTGAATTTATTATATTCTACATATTCGCTTTTTGATTTAGAGCTTTTATCTCTATTCTTTTTTAACTTCTCCCTGTTCTTCATAAGTTCTCTAGTTTGTTGTGATATAACAGGTTTTTTGTTGTAATTGCGCTTCAATAAAGTCATATAAAGGTTGTACTTTCTCTCCCTTCTCCAGATATTGTTCTAAGGAGTACTGGATTTCAGACAGTGCGAATTGCCAATTTATAGTTCTTGTATTATTCCATCTTTTTCGTTTTAGGTATCTTTCTGTTATATTAATAATAATAATAATAATAATAATAATAATTATTTATTTTTATTGTTAATCTCACTAGTCTGTGATCTGAATCAAATTCAAATTGGTTTAATACAGAGACATTTATTAATCTTTGCCTGTTATTTGGCAGCACATAATCCTGGTGAGATCCATATCCATATAGTGAACTCCGTTATTATCGTTTGGTAAGATAAAGACTACAACGTGGTGATAAACTGGTTTATTTAATATAACTTGTAAATACAACGTTTTGTTTATTCTTTCTCGAACATATCTCGCGGTACACATACACCAACCTACACCCCTACTCACTTCACGTCGCATGTCTACCAACCTCACCACTACTTTGTATATTTACTAAACTTCATAGAATTGTATTTCTATAGATTTCAACGCCATTTTCTGTTTGGTCTCTTTTTCAATAAGGTATTTGTATTAAAACTAAATAATCTTGTGGAAGAATCAAACAAAGTAGGTCTTCAAATAAATAATAACAATTAACACTGAATTAGTATATAATGTAACAGTGGATCGGTCGCCTGTACAATCAGTCAACGCATTTACATACAGGGTTTGTCAAAAAGTCCGGATCATATGGAAAATTCCAAAAACTGAGTAAGAAATAATAAGCCCGAATTTTTAGCTGAAAATTTGCAAACCGACGTAAAATGCCATTCTGAACAACTTTTCCAAATGAAATCTTTCGAAAAAATCATAAATAGGGCCACTTCTGAACAGAATGCCATTTGACCAAATCTGCGTGCACTTTTTTTAGTCCTTAGACAAGGACAAACCAACGCCGTATTGATTTTTTTAATAAATACTTTAATAAAAAAAAGTCCCATATGATCCGTACTTTTTGACAAACCCTGTATATAGGTAGTGTTATCTCAAGCGATGGTGGAACATTAGTGGATGTTCAGCAAAGAATAAATAAAGCGAGGATTGTGTTTTCAAATATGAACCAGATCTGGAGGGCAAGCACTATTAATACAGTAACTAAAACAAAAGCTTACAATGCAACTGTTACGTCTCAGAAACATGGTTACTTTATTAATAAAAAGAAAGCTCCAGTCATTTGTAAACAGATGTTTGAGGTACACTGCCGCCAGAAAGTCTGAGATCACTAACATAAATTTCATGTTATGTGTGATAATTGCGTTAAAGAATTTAAATGATGGGTTATTTGTTGAAATATTCACATTAGACAGTAACATAAAGCAAGAAATAGAACAAAAATTAATCTTTTATAAAAGTATAATGATACAATCCTAAATTAACTTTTCATCGAAATGGCGAACTTTGGCTTTATACAGGCCTGGCAGATTCTGTGCATCCTTGCAATAAGTTTTTAAAGAGTTTCCGGTTGTATTTGATTCCAACAGGCTTGAATACTATCCCAAATATTATTTTACTGGTGATAAGGGAATTTCCTTATCATTCTGTCAATCTTCTCGCATAGTAATTATATCTGGCGACTGAGTCGGTCAAGGCATTATTTTCAAAACACTGGGTAGTTGATTACGTTGAATATAATTTGTAGAATATCCAGAAGTATGTTTTGGATCATTGTCTTGTTGGAATATAAATCCTCGTCCAATGATTCTGAATCCAGAAGGAACTGCATGATTTTGAAGTATCCCATGAAATCGTTCTTTGTTCAGTATTCCGTCGATTTTTATTAAATTTACAACTTTACCTCTTCCAAAGTAACTCCACACCATAATACTTTCCTCGCCATGTTTTACAAGGAAGGACACACTGAAGATTGTTAAGCTTCATTTGCTGATCTTCGAACGAATACCTTGCATTAGGATCCTGACTTCTCAAATTTAAATTTCTCATCCCACAAGATGGATTTCCATTGTCCAATAGACCAATCTTTATGGACATGTGCCCATTAAAGCCTTTTTTGTCGGTTTATTTCACAAAGTAATGGTTTTTGCTTGGCAACACAACCTCTAAGTTCAGCAACATTCAGTCGATTTTTGATAGTGCTTACGCTGATTGAATTTATGCGATTTTCGTTGATTTTTGGAGCAATAGCAGGCGCTGTAAGGAACCTATTTCGCTTGCTTGTTGTTATACTAACATGTACTTCCTGAATAGTGGTAGTTCGTAGCCTCCTACTTCGTTTTCTGCTACTGCAAATCCCTGTCTCTTTCTTTCGCTCAAGAGTTATAACAGAATCACCACATGAAACTGTAACTTTCTTTGCAATTTGGCGAAGCGAATAGCCTTCCTTTCTAAGAATACATATTTCAGCATGTTTTTCAATAGTTAATTCTTTTTTGAGTTTTGCCATTGTCACATTACACAAAATTTCTTTTGGGCAAACATTGGTTACGCTTTAAAATCCTCAATGCACACCAAAATAATAAAAATGGCATGAACTAGTGTAATTTCGATTACTTACTGGAATTGTCAAACTTATATGCAATGTAAAGAAATTCTAAAGACACAAGATATCAAGATAACTAGGGAGAAGTTATCAAAGATACTTTATCAAAACGTTTCCAGCTGTAGTAATTCAATAGGACTAAAGGAAATTACCAGCTTTCTTAAATATACAATCAAAATTTTGTGAAATTAACACTATAACAATTAAGAAAGTCTATAATGCTTCTCCTATACAATAAACATAAATTTTATTCACCAAATTTTGATTTATGCCAAAAAGTCTGGGTGATCTCAGACTTTCTGGCGGCAGTGTACATCTTAAAGATATGGTGGCCGCAACCTATATGGGAGAGCACAGGTCAAGAGAACATCAATATAGAAAATAAACAACGGAAGTTTAGATGGCTGGGTCACACGTTAGAATGAAACTCACAAGGACGACAATGCCGTGGAAGACTCCACACAACCTGGAGCAGAACTGTAACCCAGTAAAGCGGAAAAAGTGTTGCAGAATTGTGTATAATAGCTAGCGATAAAAATCAGTGGAAAAACTATGTTAGCAATTTATGATTTTGTATGTGTGCATATATTTATATATTTGAACTTACCCTATGTCCTCCGGGAATAATGGGTGTTAATAATAATGCTTGGGGCAAAATTCGTTATTTTCCAGCCTCTATTCTTTCTTGAACATACCTCGTGGTACACATACACCAACCTACACACCTACTCACTTCACTTCACATGTCTACCAACCTTACCACTACTATGTATATTTACTAAACATCATAGAATAGTAAAACATCATAGAATTGCATTTCTACAGGCTTCAACACCATTTTCTGTTTGGTCTCTTTTTAAATAAGGTATTCGTTATTATTAATCGTAGGCTTGCGGCAAAATTCATTATTTTCCAGCCTCTATTGTTTCTTGTTCCATTTCCATGTTTTCCTCTTATTGTTTCCTAATTTGGTTTTATCAGTCTTACTTTTCTGTTGAAGTCATCCATAACGATTAGATGGCTTGCATCTCTGCGTTCTTCAGTAGTCACTTCATATAGTGCATTGTAAAAATCCTCCAATTCTGGTGTGTGGTGGCCAGGCGGCGCCACCATTGCACGGGCAGACACGCGACTCGAGCGACTCTGAAGTGCTTGGGATCAGCTGATTTGTATACAAATCAAGCACTTCAGGGTCGCTCGAGTCGCGTGTCTGTCCGTGCAATGGTGGCGCCGCCTGGCCACTGAATGCAAACTAAGCATAAAAATGCTGCCAGATTTTACATTAACTTGGCGAATCTGATTGTTATGTGATCAGGGCCTATGTCTTGTAGACAAAACTTCCTTAAAAAACTGGCAGAGTTGAACCACATTAGTTTTGGTGTATATAGTTCTTGCTACAAACATCCTTTAAATTTGTAATTTTTATCTTCAGTTGCTTTTCGTCCATTCCCTTGAGCAAGTTGTCTTTCTTTGCATCTTTTTAAAAACCTCATCTTTTAGTTTAATACATATTAGCATATTACAATAGTCTTTATGTTTGATATTCCATTGTTCAACAATGGTGTTACAATTCTACATCATTATTAAAGTATAAATACAACTTTCGACGTGAATAGATGAGTAAGCGAATTTACTAGCTACATATGAGTAATTGATACTCGCTGAGCTAGTTGCAACACGCACAAGTTTTCTCGCCGACGAGTAGCTAGCACGCTCGCCCATTGTAATCGAGGCTTAAGTTGAAAGTGACCAATTTTAGGAGTCAGTCTTCAACGAAAAAAAAATTATTTTATTTTTTAGGTAATGTAGTAAACAAACCTGAACACGGATCCCTAGATTGGGTAAAAATTTGCGAAAAGAGTTCCAAAGTAATTACCTTCATAGATCTTGCCGGCCATGAGCGCTATTTAAAGACTACTGTTTTTGGAATGACCGGACATGCCCCTGATTTCGGAATGCTTATGGTATAGTCACTTTAAACCTTACAAATTTTGTTTTAAATTATTTGATTATAGATTGGAGCAAATGCGGGAATAGTAGGAATGACGAAAGAACATCTAGGTTTAGCTTTGGCCCTTTCTGTACCTGTATTTGTAGTTATTACAAAAATTGATATGTGTCCGCCTAATGTCTTACAAGACAATCTTAAATTACTGTTACGTATTCTAAAATCACCTGGATGTCGAAAAGTACCAGTTATGGTTAAGACAACTGACGATGTGGTACTCAGTGCTACTAATTTTGTATCCGAGAGGTATTGGGCTCTTATATTAATTTTAAGCCAGGAAATATAACTAATATGATTATAGGTTGTGTCCAATTTTTCAAGTTTCCAATGTAAGTGGTGAAAATTTGGGTCTGCTGAAAACTTTTCTTAATTTGTTGACAACACGAATGGAATATCACGAAAATGAACCAGCAGAGTTTCAAATTGACGACACTTATTCTGTACCTGTGAGTATCAATTTGATTTCGTATCTATACTTAAATTTAATATTTTTTTTAATATTAGGGCGTAGGTACTGTAGTGTCAGGAACAACATTAAAAGGTGTAATTCGCCTTAATGATACCTTAGTATTGGGACCTGATCCGTTGGGACATTTTCAAGCTATTGCCGTTAAAAGCATCCATAGGAAACGCATGGCCGTTCGCGAAGTACGTGCTGGACAAACCGCTAGCTTTGCGCTTAAAAAGGTAGGTATATAAAAGAGGAACGTGCTAGATGAAAATATTTCACGAAACTTTGTGCTTCAGATTAAACGATCTCAGATTCGTAAAGGTATGGTAATGGTATCGCCAGTTTTAAATCCACAAGCCTGTTGGGAATTTGAAGGAGAAATTTTGGTACTCCATCATCCTACTACTATAAGTTCACGTTATCAAGCTATGGGTACGTTAGTCGAGTTTTGGTTTGTCTTGTGTAAACGTGTTATTTGTTTTATAGTTCACTGCGGAAGCATACGACAAACAGCCAGCATTCTGTCAATGTCTCAAGATTGTCTACGTACCGGTGATAAAGCAATAGTACATTTCCGTTTCATTAAACATCCAGAATACATAGTACCTGGTCAGCGAATGGTGTTCCGTGAAGGTCGAACGAAAGCTGTCGGAAACGTTTTACGATTAATTACGCAGGCTCCTTCGACAGTTCCAGGAAATAAAATTAAACCTATGAAACAACAACAGCGACATAGTCAACCACTATCTTCAAGCGTAACAAATTCACCACAGAGGGTATTTATTAGAGCTTTCACATTATATTATTTTCTTTCCAATTCCTATCCAGTTGATGAAGTTCTTCCTGCACCTCTACCTTTCATCTTAACCTCGATCTTCCCCTATGCTTTTGGTAATCTTTCTTTGTCCATCTGCAGCACACGACCCCTCCACCTTACACGGTTTGCCCTCATCACTTTCACTTGTTCGGGTTAATTAAACATCTGTCGTACTTCTTCATTAGAGCGCCTTACCCACCTCCCCTGACTTTGTTCCCCCCAAATATTTTCCTTAGCACTCTCCTTTTCCATACTTTAAAGCGTGTGATATTCGTTTGTCTTTCAGTATATTATTTAGTGCATACCATGACGGTGCGGCCCTCACTTCGTTCCTCTCTTGCTATCTTTCTAAGCTCTGCTTGCATCATTCTTTCTTCCCAAGTCAGATCGCTATCGCCTTTTAATTTGTTTTTTAGTTTCATAATTCCCATTTTTTCCAGTTACCTCTCAAGCCTCTTGTAGCTGCATTTGTGTTCCCAGAGTTTGTTTGATAAATAAAAACATTAGAAATTGTAAAATTCAAATGGCTTTTCTGTTTTGTAGGTCCCAACTGACATTAATAAGTCACATGGAGACACAGAAGTTGCAGAAAAACAGGAAAATATTTTACATCGACCAACCGGTGGTAATAGTGGTGGAGGTAGAAAGGGTCGTGGAAGAAGAGGTGGACGTGGAAAGTCAAGTAATACAGCAGGTACAAATGCTGCTAAACCTTTATCCGACGTTGCAAATATAACATCAATATCTATAACAAATCGTACTACTACAAAAGTTCAGTAAAATAGAATAATTCCAGTGGCTTCGTTTAGAATAATTACAAAGCGATCTGTTTATGTTTGTATTTTTAGGGCTTCAGTTTTTCATTTTATTATATTTAGACGTTGTGATATTGTTTGTACTAACCTTATTTAAAAAAAATAAGGTTTATTATTCAAAATAACTATCGTTATTTTCAAATTAGCAAATTTCAATCATTTTTATTTGTTTAGATAAAAGAACGGACCATACCAGTATATCTACTTGCACGTAAAAGCTGTTCACAAATTAATTGAATTTGCTTTACTAAAAATTAATAATGTAATTCAATAATAATGTACAAATTTTTATAGTACAACTAAACATAACAAGTAGAAAACATATCTTGAACTTCATGTTTTTGCATACGTTTTTATGTGTCATTGTTACGGTCAGGTTGTGTGCATTTATCATTGAAATCATCACACATGTATCTTCACCGAAAAAATGTTTATTAAATAAAATGTATTAACATCAAAAATATAATATATTCTGTAGTATCGAAACTGTAGTTTTTTTACAATTAAATCCAATTACAATAGTTGTAAGGTACACAGTTAAATACAACATTTAAATGGATACTTAATGGAGTACTTTCGCGCCCAAATTACACATTAATTGTTCACTGTGATTATTTTACTTCAATGTTGGCAGTGAGCTGTACGGAACGCTATTATACTGATGATACTAATATGATATAATAACTGAATACCCAAAATTAATAAAGTCTTTTTATTAAATTAATTTAATTACAATGTACAAAAATCCAGTCTTGTAAACGTTGTATCAACACAATTCGTTCAAAACACTCACAATTCATCGTGTTCTTCAGCTTCTACTTCTTGTTCTTGATCATCCCCTTCATCATCAGGAATACCATCTTCAGGTAAATCTTCTTCTTCTTCAACTTGTTCATCAAGTGGGACTCCTAAAGTTTTTCGCATCATTCCTTCAACGGATTGTGCAAAATCGGCAGTTTCTCGTAACATGTAGCCTGAACGTAAGGTGGCCGTTCTGAAGAGCATAAGTGCCATATCTTTTGCAGTAGGATCTGACGGATCGTCACTAACCCTTCGCAAAAGTTCACGCATCAAAGGATGACGAGGATTAATTTCTAACGTTTTCTTCTGGTTAAGATAGTAGGAACGTTGGGGATCATCGGATTTTTGATGAGCATTCGAGGTTGCAAGTCTTTCCATGTTGCCGGTCCAGCCGAACATACTAGCAACAAGAGCACACGGTGAATCGCTTAATCTTTCAGATACGGTAGCTTTGGCTACTTGATCTTTCAAAGCGTTATCGCTCAACCACTTCGTTAGTGGTTCAAAAGTCGTTTTAAGTTGTTCTAACTGTTGCTTGCTACCTTCTGATTCGGCTAAACTAAAACCTTCCTTAGCTACATTCTGGAATTTCTTTCCATCATATTCTGGTAGGGCGGAAATAGCATATTCATCAACTGCTTCGGTTAAATACAAAACCTCGTAGCCTTTACGTAACAATCTCTCAACGAAAGGTGAATTCTTAACTTCGTCTTTTGAAGATCCAGCAATGTAATAGATACGTTCTTGCTTAGGCTTCATACGTTTCACATAATCAGCTAAAGATGTTAACTTGTCACTATCAGATGAGAGGAAATGTAAAAGTTTAGCAAGGCGGGTACGATTACTGGGATCTTCGATTACACCAAGTTTAATATTCGTAGAATATTCTTTCCAGAACTTTTCATATTCTGCTTCGGGGACTTTCTTTAACATATCCAATACTTTACGTACAAGTTTCTTCTTTATGACTTTAATGAGTTTGTGTTGTTGAAGGGTTTCACGAGAAACATTCAACGGTAAATCGTCCGAGTCAACCACTCCTTGGACAAAACTCAGATACGAAGGCATCATGTCATTAAATTCATCAGTGATGAACACACGTCTCACGTAAAGCTTGATATTATCGGTCTTTGTACCGTATCTGTTGAAACTTTCAGAGGGCTGTGCGGACGGTACAAACAAAAGAGATTTGAAAGTGACTTCTCCTTCTGCTACAAAATGTACTCTGGCGAGAGGTTCTTTGGTGTCTTTCGTAAGTGCCTGATAGAATTCGTTGTATTCTTTGTCTTCTACTTCTGAAGCTTTTCGTGTCCAAATGGGTTTACTATCGTTTAATAATTCCCAATCCCACACTGTCTTTTCCACCTACAAACGAAAGTAAATTAGTACAATATTAATGTAAATAAATAAAAATTTTCACCTTTTTAGTTTTAGGTTTATCTTCTTCTTTGTCTTCTTCTACAGCCGCCTCATCTTCGGATATATCTTCAGTTTTTTCTTCAGGTTCAGATTTTTCTCCTTCTTCCTCTTGTTCCACTTGTTCAATACGACTCGTCCATATATAGATAGGGAAGTTAATAAACTGAGAATATTTCTTAATTAAGTTGCGAACTGTATCATGCTCTAAGAAGTCTCTAGATTCAGGCTTGAGTTCCAAACTCACTGTGGTACCTACAAAAAAAATTGGCATTAACTTAACGTCATTAACAACAAATAAAATAAAAAAAGATGGCGCAGGCGGTGGACGCTGCATGTGCTCATCTCGGTGAGACTATTTATAATAATAATAATAATAAGTACAATACGAAACTAACCTACTCTAAAGAAGTTTTATTAGTGCTAGAATCAAAGAGCGGGTCACATTACTCAGATGGGCCAAACGATCAACTGAGTGGGTACCAATTAACAAAAGAAAAAGAGGTAGGCCATCAATCAGATGGGTGGACGATATAGTGAGAGTGGGAAGTGATCAGTGGTGGAGTGCCGCGAGTGATAGCTTTTGCTCTTTAAAGGGCTTCAATAGAAACAAAGAAGCTATCAGACGACAGTGTTCTGCAAACACTAAAACACCTACATTTTATCAGTGATAAAGTTTGTGAGCATAACCTATCCAATGCACCTGAAGGAAACGCAAACAAATGACCCCAAAATACAGTATAATCACAAGGCTTTACAAAAGCAATTAAGGCGGCACCAGAAAATAATCTGTTTGAAAATGCAGAAGTAGTATGCGTAACCAAAACTTTTATCATGTTATGATATTTGTTTTCAAGGCTATTATAGTGTAACAATGGAATAAACTTCTTCTTCGTTCCTGTTGGTCCTCTGGGGATCATAGGGCGTCCAAGGGACGTTTCACTGACAGTTAGTAAAAGGAATAAGGTTGTCAGCCTTACCTTTAACAATGGAATAATAATAATATGAAAATATTATTTTAGCATAGAGTAACCTTGCTTGTAAATTGCAATTGCTTTGTGGTGAATCATTTGTTATCAGCTGCAATATCTATTTTTGGTAGCAAGGTTATCCATGCACCTGCAAGTCATAAAAAATATAACTTGCATCTTGGTAAATAAGGTTACTAAGCCACCGGCTGATGAATCAGCATTCTTTGGAAAACAGATTAGCACGTTCGTGGTACAAGGTGGGAGTTGACTTTAGGGTATATATAGAAGAGCTTAAATGCACTTGGGATGGTCAGTCAGTGAATGAAGGTGCTTAGGAGTAGGCAGATTGAGGCCTAAGCATTCAGACTCCTCAGGTTAGTTTAGTCATGGTGTTCAGAAGTCAGGTTGTACTTAGTAGTTGCTACAAATGTATATGTAAGAATATTTTCCTGTATTTAATTTAAATGTTATTCAATCCATTGTAAGGCTTGCTAATAGTTTGGATGTAACCCTTTGTTTTATTTATTAATGTAACGTTTGTAACTTATCTCTAAAATTGTTGAATGTGTTTATTTGTAACTTTAATAATTAATGTTTACCACCCTGTGGCACACAGTGGATCAATTCCCTTTTTTTTTAAATGTCTAAACTTTTGTCTTAAGTATAATTTGCAAAAACTGTAATGCTATTTAAGAGACAAGTAACCAGATTAGTCTTATGGTAAATTTCAGTTTGCTATGTCAATAGCTTTTCGTTTTGCAGTCCTCAATTTTATTTATTTATTCAAGACAAACTAAACTTACCTCTTAGAAGTGTGTCTCCTCTAGGATCTTTAATTATGCTAAAACTGGAAGCATCCGACTGCCAAATATACTGTTCATCATCATTGTGTTTAGTGGTTACAACAACCCTATCCGCAACCAGAAATGCAGAATAGAAACCAACACCAAACTGTCCAATCATATCGTTTAAGTCCTGTGACACACTTGAAGCATCTTGCATTTTGTTAAGAAATTCGGCAGTTCCCGATTTTGCTATCGTTCCTAAATTATTTACAAGATCTTGTCGAGTCATTCCTACGCCCGTATCTGTAATATGTAGCACTCCTGCTTCTTTGTCTGCTGTGATTCGTATATTTAATTCCGAGTTCGTATCAAGAACTTGCCTGTCTGTTAATGAAAGGAGACGAATCTTGTCTAAAGCATCGGATGCATTTGAAATCAATTCTCGCAAGAAAATCTAAAGAAAGAAAACGAAGAAGGTAAAAATTTGCTACAAAAGGATTACTAATTAATTACAAACCTCTTTATTTCTGTAAAGGGAATTAATGATCAATTTCATCATTCGATTAACTTCAGCTTGAAATGTGAATTTCTCTGCCCTTTGTCGCAACTCTCGCATCTGAGCAGCATTGAGACCGTCAAGTTTAATCGCTTCTTCTTCTCTTTGTACCACTTCATCGTCTAAATTTATAATAATTTTAATATAGATAACAAGTTTTCACGGAATTTATAGCTTCAACGACAGTATTTAATTTGCATATTGCATGCTTACATTATAATGCTTCAAAAATATTGATTGACATTTCTAATATAAATATTGATAAAACTTCAGATAAGTAAAATGTCAAGTCCTTCAACAGAAACACCTGCTAAAACTTTAGAATCGGAGACCTTTAAAAAAAGGGCTCCGTTCCAACTTTGCTTTCCAGTTAAACGAGAAATGGGCAAATCTTACGGTAAATTTACAAACGAAGGTAGGTAACGGTTTAAAAAACAATATTCAACATGTAACTGCTCGTTACAGTTTCAGTTATTACATCGAAATTTTATTCAAAAGCATATGCCAATTTTACGTGTAAAGATGAAGATTTAAATTGGCATATCAACCGGCTAAAATTTATCGGACCTCGTGAAAAATATAAAATGCCCAACACAGAAAGCCAAAGGCAAGTATTCTTAAATTTTTAAATATTCTGAAGTTTATGAATGAACTTGTGTAAATTAAATAGCAATCTTTATATCAAATTGTATGTATTTAACCACGACTTCACAATTTTGTTCTGATAACTTGATTTTCAAACAATTTCTTGTTGTTAAATAGGTATGGTTGGTATCAGGTACGGCTGAGTACGCCAGATAAAAGCGATAAACGAATGAATTTCAGAAAAAACACACATCAATTAATAAAAGAACATCTCATGAACTATGCAAAAATAAGAGAATAATTGCAACAATATACCTGTTCGGGAACCTTCACGACTTGCACCGAGATCAATATCGACTTTCTCCGTAGTTGCTTCTAATGTTGGTTCATCAGCTCTAACACATCCTAGACATAAAAAAATCTCAGATATTAAATCAGGTTGTAATATGTGGCAGAAAAGATATTTGAATTTTTACTCAAATGTCAAAAAACCTACCTATCAGCAGAAAAACTCCTATCACAAACAGTATTAATTGCTTCATTTTATTCGATTAACAACACTATGAATACGTTTAATAAATACTACATTAAACGCTACTTTCTCACAAAAAAACAATGCTTTACAACCGGCTTCGCCCCCTTAAATAACTTACAATTTTCTGCGTGTAGAAATATGTACTTCTATTTAATAGTTTACTAAATTGACCAATGAAAGCTCACCAACACACCACACATACAAATGGCCGATTTTGATTGGGCCAACACACGTGGACTAGGTACGTCACAAAAGCGGGAAATTTAAATATTATGGATAAACACCGACGAGACAAATTATTTATTTATTAATTTAATAATGGTAGCAGCAACAAGCTGTTGTACACGTATCTTACAATAATTTATAATATAGTGCATGTCTTCACAAAATAATATATTATTTGATATAAGTATTGCACTATTTATCACATAATTATTGCAAAATTATGCCTATCCAGGCTATTTTTAAACGGGTAGCTAGTAGTCACGTAGTAGTTGAGCGTATGTTCCACGCATTTGCAACTCAGTAATTGTATGTTTCAGTCCGAAGCTGGTTAATGTGTTTAATAGATCTCTTGCGTTTTTATTTGGCGTGGAGATATCCACATTAAAGTCAACAGTAAGAATAATGTTATTTATCGGCAGCATACACTAGTAATAACACAAATAAAAACTAGTTTTCAAAATTATTGCTATTTTTAGTTTTCTAAAAAAAATGTATTTATCAAAAAGTATTACATTATGTTTAAAGTATCTGTTCTTATAAAATATATACATTTCCTATCATGAAAGCATTAAAAAAACCAAAACAATTATTTAGTGGAATATTCTAGAATGATTTAATACTATTTAGAACACTGAAACTAATCAGAAACGTATATGTAAACAATTGTAATACATTTAATTTACCTACATTAATAATGCAATAAACAATATTGTTAATTAAAGTTTTATTATTATTATTAAAATGTGTAAACTACAGTTTATACATATGCATTTTAAAAAGAACACTAATAGTTCCTAACAAAGACTTGGAATTATGCAAGATTCTTTAGATAAATTAAATCCAAAAATTGTTCACATAAATCGATACAATAAACATATACAAAATATTATAAGGTGGTTTTTAAATATAATTATAACATATATTTGCCTTTATTCTGAGTCAAAATTTTAGCGGAAGATTTAGCATCTAAGAATAATGTACTAACTTCTTCAATATCCGCTTTTGTTATAATATTTCTACCATTGGTCTTTGCCGTTAAGGAACCCGGTGTTAATAGCTGAACGGCATAACGCAGTGTTGCTCTTGCTCCTACATCTCCTAAGCAGATTAATGCATCTGGTTCAATTTCTAATCCTTCGGTAGTTACTCTGAGTCTAAGTATTTGTTCTAATTCGGTTCTAGAATAAGGAAGGGTACGAATTATAACTAGTCGATCCAGCAAATCAAGTGGTATTCCATGAGGAGATACAATATCGTCCGTGCCGCGAATTACACAACGGCCTCGATTCGTTGCAAATATTACAATTGGTGCAATGGCACTTTCTAACGCTCGGTGGAGGTAAGTAAACGTTTCTATATCCAACATATGGACCTCATCGATAAACAAAACTCCAGGAACAAGCTCTGCAATTCCTTGATCGATATATTTATCGACAACTTTATTAATTTCACGGCGTAATTTATCAGTAATTTCTGTCTTTTTCGGTTTTAATAATTGTCCCATCATTGACAATACATCTTGCCCCCCTTGAGGCTTTGCATTTGCTGCATCTAAATCATGTAATGTTACATCCTGGAAAACAATTCGTTACATTTATCGTTACTATTTAACGTTTATCTAAAACCATATTACCTGCACAACCTCCTTCTTTTTATGAACATCTCCTTTCGGAAGTGGTACATATTCTTCAGCTTCTAAATCAAATTCAGTTGCAAAAGCATCAGAACGTCCTTGTCGTTTGACAGCACCGCTATTAGCTTCAATATATATAACATCTCCTACTTCGACTTTTTCCTTTTGCAGGGCCTCGTAAATACTTGGATCTAACTTCAACTGTTTACTTCCTTTCGCTGTGCGTAAGCCGATTATTACATGGTTGACAGTTTTTCCGTAACCTTTAAAACGATTATTTTAAACAAAATACTATTACGATAATATATCAACTACCTCCAGCGGGGTTTTCTGTTTCAACCGGTGTCAGTTCTGTGACTTCACCTTCGTAAACTTCTTTTGTTTCTCGTATACGTAAACCAATTGCTCTACGGAAGTTTTCCATTAAAACTTCGGTCTTTTTAATTTCAGAACTGTACACTTCGGATCCAACCATCGGACAAAATGGGACTTTATTTCCTAACTCTTGCGCAATAGCCAAGGCAATAGCCGTTTTACCGGTTCCAGGTGGTCCCGCAAAGAGAATAGCACGACCTGCCATTTTCTTTGTCTTAATCATATCGACTACAATTCCGGCGGCCTAAAAAAGTTAACAAAATGAGTTGTCATGTTGAAATAATACTCATTATTTAAAAAATTCGTTGTAGAAAAGCGTGATTCTAACCTCTCTTGCTTGTTCTTGTCCAACCAAACCTGCTGCCATTTGAATTGGTATTCCATTTTCGTCTAGGCCCAAACCTTTAATGTGGCTGTGCGCACTAATTCTTTGTGTTTTTACGGTGCTTTTAACTTCTTCAACCTTCATTTTTTGATGTTTTAAAACCGGTGTTTGATCAATTCTGTGATCAAATTAATTCTCTTGTTGTTGCGTTGGTATGACAACAAACAACCACTATAAAATGGTAATTTTTACAACTTTAACGTTGGTATTAAATTTGCGGGAAATTGTTTGTTTTAAATGCTCTTGAAAATTACAATTTTTTTTTAATTAACAATGAATTAAAATATTGATGGTGCGTATAAGAATTCAGAAACTTAATTTCAGACAAATCATTGCAATTAACATAATCAAAATTGGAGGTACGTGTTTTTGAATCATCTTATAAAGTTTTTAAGTAAAAAAAAATGACAAACGAAGTTATGTCATAATCTGTACCATCGATAGATGACGCTGCTATTACTTTAATTTTTAGTTTTTAAGAAAATTTCTGTTTGCCGTGGTAGAATAAGCTGAATCGAAGCAAAAAACCCCCGAAAATAAAAATATAGTGAAAGTTGAAGCCGCTAATGATGTAAACATAATAATACTTATTAAAATCTGTGTACCAATCCACTTCACTTCCTATAAACGCGGCAAGAACAATCGGCCGATTATTGGTGGATGAATATCATATGATATTGCATTCATACTTTTGTGGTAGGATTCAGGTGCGTGAATGTAATTGTGTTTTAATAAAGATAGCAGTGAGAACGTGTCACCGAACCAATTCGGCATAAAATTCAGTAATCGGTGGGATACGGACGTGCTAAATAGTGCTGTTTCATCGTGTTAATCTATCCAATTATCATCATCAAAGTTAGTGAAATAATGAACAGGTGGTGATTTACAGCAATGGCACCAAATTTTAGTAAATATTTAACAAAAAATAATGTATATGCCGCTACTGGTATAGCGATAGGATTATGGGTTATATCGTCGAAACGAAATTCAAAGAAAAAGTATGAAAGGTAATTTAGAAATTTGATAGAGGTCAAAGGTTAGAGGTTAAGCGTTTTCTCTTTTCATGAAGAAGAGTTACCAAAAAGAAGCCAGATGAGGAAGTTAAGTATATGATAACAGAAAAAAAAGGACCAACTACAAAAGCTCATGTTGATCGTCAATTCTTTCATCAACTTGCCGAATTACTTAGAATCGCCGTTCCTGGTTTGAGTTCACCGGAAGCAGGTTTATTAGCCCTTGTAGCAGGAAGCCTCGTTTGTAGATCACTTTGTGATGTATGGATGATTAATCATAGCACGAAAATTGAAAGGTATTTATTTACATTTAATATAACGATTGTATAACGAACGCATTAAAGCCTACCACTACTGAAATGCGTAGACATAAAAAAGCAACAATGATATTTACAATTGTAAATTCATATATCGAGATTAAAATTTCAAATATAAAGGTCATTATCGTTGTTTTGTTGAAATCTTTTTTTGAAAAGTTACAAATTAATTCAGATTTGTAGGTGTTAGACTGCTTTATATCATTCATGAAATAGACCCATTTACAATTTGTCACAAATGATTTTTGAGACGAGTTTTATCAATGGTAATTAAAAGGAATCACTTTTCAGGATTTCTCAATACCTAATTAAATTACGTACTGATAATGTTATCTCCAAAAAGATTCACTATTGCTTTTGTTCTCTAAACATTTTTGCAAATATAAGAAATAATTTAAATACCTACTACAGATCATTGTAAATAATATCAAAATGAATGAAAATTAATTTACAACTAATTAATCAAAAGAAGTTTTTGCACCTGTTTAGATTTACAAATTAACTCAGTTTGTAAAAGTTAATGTAGTAGTAGATATTTCATTAGTCAACATGACATTTCTTTTATCATTGCAAGGTAGGTTTAAGCGATCGTAAATGTATATCCTATGATAATGAAACTATAAAATGCTGATAGAAAAAGCATTTAAAGTATTTACAAAGACATAACGTAAGTACTAAATTATAAATTTTTAATTTCTTAAATCATCCTGATGTTATTGAAATTTTCGATTTAATCTTTATTAATTTCAAAGTCTTCGTAAGATCTTTTTAAAGCAAATAATTATAACCCAAACTTGCTGCATCACATCATGGCAGTATAACACTGGAAATATATCTTGAAGGCTCAGGCTCAGGAATAATTTTTATGCCACCAACCTTGTGCAAGGTGGACTCTTAATATGTTGTACAATTGAGCCCCTCTTCCTACAATTAAAACAACAAAATAATGAAATTCAATAAACTTTTTCGCATTTTGATAAATAATGAATATAACATGAGAATTTGTTAAGGTTAAATGAATATACATGCGGTTATAATTTGAAGAGAACAAAGGTTTTTGTTGAGTTAACTCAGGTCATTTTGAATATTCGTAAACATCTAATTTTTTTCGAGTATTTTGTAGAAGGAAATTTACTTGTTATAAATGTATAAAGATAAAAGTATTGGGTTGCATAAAAAGTATTAATTTAATAACTCGATAATAAAACAATCTAGTATTACTGGAATATATCATGCATAATATGATGTGTTTATAATAACAGTTCTGACCTTAATCTTTGAAGTATAATCAAGATATATTTTTATACAATAAACAGGTTACTGAGAATGAGTTTTTATGTTTTTATGCATCATACTTTAATGCAAAGTAATGTAATATTCCACTTTTTATGTTTTATGTGATATATTGTACATTTGTTATGTTAATAATAATAATAATAATATTTCCCATTATTCCCCTTTAGGGTTCACTTTTGTCTTTCCTTAAGGCATGCCCTATCCATCCATACTTTCTTTTTTTTCTTTGTACATTTACATTTTGTTGATTTGTTCTTGTCAACAACTCGTCATTTGCTATGGTCTCTGGCCACCATATTTTCAAAATGTATCTACCAACGAAAGTCTCTAGTTTTCTTCTAATTTCTCTTGTTACGCACCATGATTCACAGCCATATAATAACACACAATTTGTTGTAAATTGTACAAAATCTTACATATGTCATCATCATATTCAAGTTCCAGGTCATTCTTCTTTTATTTTCATTAATTGCGGTTCTCATATCATCCATTATAATATTAAATATTAATGGAGACAGGATGCATCCCTGTCTTACACTTGTTTCTGCTGGGAAAGGTTCTGTTAATATTGCTTTATGTAAAACTCGATATCTGTACTCTGTATGTATATCCTATTTTTATCAGACGCATTAGTTTTTCAAGTAGTCCTCTATTTTTTAAGGCAATCCAAATGCTTTCGCAGTCTATGGAGTCGAATGCTTTTTCATAATCAATAAATAAAAGGTATAACGGTGATTGAAACTCTTTTGATTGTTCTATAATAATTCTTAAATCGATCAGCTTGAAAGCCGCTTTGTTCTTTACGAGTATCTTTTTCTATAGTTTCCATTATCCTATTTAATATAATTTTTTAGGAGACTAATCCCATGCGAGTTTCCCCTTTTTTTGGAATTTTGATTAGGTACCCCCTCTTTCCACTCCTCTGAGAAAATTTCTTTCTATCAGCGGATGCAGAATATCTATAGAACATGCAACATTCAGTTTCAACATGTCGACTGTAATTTGGCCTACACCGGGGGCCTTACAGTTTTTTGTTTGTTGAATAGCTTTATACAACTCTTCTCTAGTTGCAGTCTGTGTTTATTTGTAAATTTTAAAAATATTACCAAAATACGTTTTTGCATGTTCTAACTGTTATTTACCTTTTCAGTGCAATTATTGCGATGGACAAGCAACTATTCAAGAGCCGTCTACTTCAGTTTTTATTAGCAATGCCTATTATTTCAGTAGTGAATAATGTACTGAAATATTCGATAGGTGAATTAAAAATACGTTTGCGCACAAATATGACTCGTCGTCTCTACGACGAATATTTAAAAAAATTCACTTATTATCGTATGGCAAATTTAGACAATCGAATAGCAAATGCCGATCAACTTTTAACGACGGATATTGATAAATTCTGCGAAAGCACAGCAGATTTATATTGTAACGTTGCAAAACCGTCTTTGGATATAGGCATATACGTTTATAGATTAACAAAGAGTTTAGGTTATGGAACACCAGGAATAATGTTGGGTTATTTAGTTTTCTCTGGAGTTCTTTTAACATATCTAAGGAGACCTACAGGGAGATTAACAATAACAGAACAAAAATTAGAAGGTGAATTTAGGCACATCAATGCAAGAATTATAACTCACTCAGAGGAAATCGCATTTTATCAAGGAAATTCGCGCGAAAAAACGACTTTACTGGCTAGTTTTAATAAGTTAGTAGCACATTTAAGGAAATTTTTGCGATTCCGTGTGATTATGGGCATTACTGACAACATAATTGCGAAATATTTCGCTACTGTTGTTGGATTTTGGGCAGTATCTATGCCGTTTGTCTCGGGAAGTCACGGCTTGAGGGACGTAGGTCACGGGGAACGGTCACGTCTCTATTATACTTACGGACGTATGTTAGTAAAACTTGCCGAAGCTATCGGTAGGCTAGTTTTAGCCGGACGTGAATTAACAAGATTGGCGGGTTTTACTGCGCGTGTTACCGAGCTCCGTCATGTTCTTGCCGAGTTAAACGAGGGCAAGTACCAAAGAACTATGATGGCCGGTTCGGAAAATTTAAAGGCCAACGGCGGTAAATTAATATTCAGGGATAACCTAATTAAATTCGACAAGGTTCCTGTAATTACACCTAACGGAGACGTACTTATTAAAGAACTATCGATGGAAATACATTCTGGAATGAATGTATTGGTATGTGGACCTAACGGTTGTGGGAAAAGTTCTCTTTTTAGAATCTTGGGAGAACTTTGGCCCTTATTCGGAGGCGAACTCACTAAACCACCTAGAGGAAAACTATTTTATATACCACAAAGACCCTACATGACTTTGGGATGTTTAAGGGACCAAATTACTTATCCTCATTCAGGTGCTGAAGCCATGCGTCGAGGATCTACGGATGCTAAACTGGAACAACATTTAAAACGTGTTCAACTGGAATATTTATTGGAAAGAGAAGGTGGGCTCGATGCCGTGGCCGATTGGTTGGACGTTTTAAGCGGTGGAGAAAAGCAGAGGATTGCGATGGCGAGATTATTCTATCACGCACCCCAGTTTGCAATTTTAGACGAATGTACAAGTGCAGTTTCGGTAGATGTCGAAGGTAGCATGTATAAGTATTGTCGTGACGTTGGTATCACTTTGTTAACAGTTTCTCATAGAAAATCTTTGTGGCAACACCACGAGTACGTATTGCACCTTGACGGCCGTGGAATTTATAGTTTTAATCCAATCGAGGATGGTACCGAACAATTTGGATCATGAAATATTTATTAGTTTATTTTTCTAGCAAATTTTATTTTTTCACATACCTATTTATGCTTCTTTATTAATACAAATTATATTTTGTATTATGCTATAGGTGGTAGATGAAAACTGGTAACTTTTATTATTCTGCTGTTAACTGTTTATGGTCTGTAACAGACTTTGTGTGTGCCCAAACTAAAACTTTTAGTAAATTTAGTTGCTTTAAAGGAGCAAATAATGCATTCCCTTTTCATGTGTATACAATCATCTTTGTAATTTTGTAGTACAGGTAATCCTCTCATAACACAGTAGATATAAGCCGGCCACTGTTAGTTGGCAAGCCCCGGCGCATACCGAATGTTTACTTCGTGCCTTGGTATTGAAAGTAATGCAGTGCCACAATTGTAACAAATTTCTAAGAAATATTTGGTAAATAGCTAAATAAAGATATATTATTATTAATGATTGTTTGTGCTAATTTTCTAAATTTATTTATTTATTACATATTGGTGTTCGTACGCCATCGCGCTGTGAATAGTTACGCCAATGGTGAAGAGCGCTGACGTCACAGTTCAACAGCTATAGCGCATCTTACTAACAGCAGCCTGACAGTAGGTTCCTAGAAAATGCTGTTGTGTGAAACCATGTTATATGAGACCTAGAGCCAGTACAAAAAAGGGGGGTTAGGTTCTGAAAACTTATTAAAAACAAATATTTTTTTTAAAGCCATACAAGCAACTTCATTTTTATTAAAAATATTAACATAATATATGTATAACACAAAACGAAAAGAAACATATATAACTATTTTCATTTTAATAATAATTTTCTTCCTCATCAAGCTAGGTTCGCAGCTGTGCGTTCATACGTTTCCGTCGATCCGTTGACCAATCAAAACGTAAGAACGTATGACTATGGACAACGCATCCACTAAAGGAAAAGTTGGTTGAAGTTCAACTATTAAGTACGAATTCGTCCGATATAAGGTTATGTTTTTGTATAGATTTCAGGACCGTTCAATGTCAACGGAAACGGATCGCTCCGAACCGCCTGTTTTTAATTCGTCCGTCAACGGATTACGGATAGCGGACAAACGCAAAGCTGCGAACCTTGCTTCACTGCTCGTTACAAACACCTTGAATGATATCATCTTCACTCTCTGAATCCTTTTCATCATTTGAGTCTTCTGCCCTCTTTAATTAAAAAATGTGTAATTTTGGTTTGTTTGTCGGTCCTTACAAGGTCGTTGTAGATTTCCTTTTGAATTTTCAGCTGCTTTCTGTGGATGGGTTTGCATTCAAGAAAAATGATTATAGATTTTTAGCTAAGCTTAGGTTTTCCCTTAATTTTTTTACTTCATTTATTAACTTCACAATCTTCATCACGGCTGTTCTCCTCAGAATCGACGATGCCATTTCCAGCAAATCCGCTTTGCTAGTTTCTACTTCCAATCAATAAATCTTGAACGTCCTGAATAGCCGTATCCTCAAAACCATCACCTCCGATCGATTTAGCAAATTCTAAAATGGCACCAATTTCATTTTCTGACGATTTAAGTCAATTTTCTATTTCAACTGACGATGGTCAAATCTTTTTCCATCATGCATTTAATAAATAATGCTGATGTTTTTAGTTCTTTCAATGATAAGAATATGATTTCGATACAGTGCTTAATAATTGAATACGTGGCTTGAAATAACGTTGTAAGTAAGTTTGGGGAACTTTGGATAAAGTGGAAAAAACGGTTCTAGACTTTATTTAAACGTTTGTTCGAAATTTAGAATCACCAAATATAAGGCCTTGCCAAATCTCATGAGCTCTGGCGCAGAAACCAAAATTCGTCGGCTCGCGATGTTATAGATCATTCTAAAAACATTTTTGTCATCAGCTGTTTCAACCTAACCTCAATGTTTTATTGTGTTTGTAGTCATTTGCGCGCGTCTTATTTGAAGTTTGTTGTATTTTTTTTGGTTTTTGAGTTGCGGCCGATTGTTTACAAAATCAGTCTTTCTCAAAACTGAATTGTGTGATTTGTTAAAATACTGCTGTACTACACGTTCTTACGTTTTTAGGATTCACTTTCTCCTATCGCCTGACCTTTTCTATAGCTTTCTCTCTTGTTCATTTGCGCATCTCACGGCTCATGACATTTGGCAATGCCTATACCTAACTTATTTTAACGAAATAAGTTGAAATATTTGATTTTGTTCTCATTTCGCTGGAAAAAGTTGTACCTAACTCTTTAACAGTAAAATAAAAAAATGTATTTTCACCATTTTATTAGACAAATTAGTGTTTTAAATGAAATCTTACACAAATATTTAATGACTTAACAAATTTTGATAAAACTCTGAATGGCTGAATATTCCTGTTTAGGCAGATATTGGCCCATATCCAGTAGGTTTTCTTTTTTATCTTTTGTATACAACAGTAGAATTTCATCAGGTTTTATACTATATGTCGATTGCCTTGAGTTGCGTGGTGTACGTTTTGGCTTTGTTAGTGGATAGACATTCCACGGTGCTAAAATATTATGGTTACATCTGACCTTTACTGATGTTGGATCATCGGCAATAAACTGCTCTTTAGAGTTTTTTCTATTGTGCCAAAGTTTTTAAATTCACTTTGTGGCATATATAAAACTTCAAATGCCATTGAAGTCTTCTTTTTTCTTTCAATTAAGGCAAAGTCCCTATCGCAAGGGAGAAAACTGCGACCACTTATTAAAAATTTCTGGTCAATTTACATAAAATAACGTAACAATACAAGTAACTGATAAAGAGCCACTATTTTCCAATTATTGTTTTGGCCAATACATCTGTCAGACCACATTATTAAATGGCGTTCTTGACCTTTCTGTAAAGGTTGAAATTTGTCTTTTACATACTGTAACATCACGGATGCAATTTCGTTTGCCGGGGTTTTGCAATAGTTTAATTCCGAACTGTCATTCTTCCTTCGTTTCAAGCTACATTGTCGTCTTGAAATGTCCTCTGGAACTTTTCGCTGCTTAGGTTCTTTTATCTGTATACATGTTACTAGGAATTGATTCTGCTGACTACCATTTAGAGTTCTAAAGGTTTTAAAAATGTTTTGTTTATCATCGACGGAAAGTGTATCACAACTTCATATTATATTCTACAATTAAATATATTCATTACATTCTGTTATGAGTACATGTTCTACACATGAAATTTTAAAGTTTAATTTATATTAATCGGATTTACAATGTTTTTCCACTCACTTGATTTGGAGCGTTAATCACAGGCACAGGGTTATATATTCATTCCCTTGATCCTTCAATTTCACTGTACCTTAATTGAATGGCTGGAGCAAGTCTCCTGATGCATTACTACATGATCTTTAGATACCTTAAATCTGGGTACTATTTTTCTTGTTTCAATATGAAGGTTCTATTAGGCATTTTTTTCCACCAAAGCCCAGTTTCATCAGCATTAAAAACTTTGATGTGGTGTGGCTTGATGTGATATGTCTTGGCAGCTTCATGACCTTTACTTGCCACAAAATCGGGGTTGACAGAAGATTCTCCATTTTGTAGGAGGGTTACCTGTACACAGAATTGTAAAACTAAAGAAAGACTAATGTAGAAAATGCAAATTATCAGTTTTCAGCTAACTAAATGTATTTTTTTAATAGTAGGCCTTAGTCAATTTCTCTAAATAATGGTGTTATAAATAATTACATTTCTTTAATAATTTACCATTAATAAACATTTACATCATTGAAATGCTCAGTTTATTTAGTTTATATCTAGCGTCATTTTTTATTCTGACTTATTTTGAATTGTTGACATCCAGATTTACTGCCTAACCATAAACAATATCAAATATTGTAATGAATATAAATGATTTTGAAAAACTACAGTACAGCTACAAATATAATTATTAGATTTGAGGTTGAAGTAAAAAGTAAATACTCGAAACACAGTGATCTTTTACTCATTACATGATTTATTATTATTATTATTATTCTTTAAAAATATGCAAGTTAATTGTGTATTGATTTTTATTTAGGTGTTGTGTATAATTTTAATACCATTTTAAAAATGCTATTGAAAACTAATGAATTATAAAAATGTGTAATTATTCGTCAGAAAATAGTTGTAAAACTGGAAATGTTGATCATTTGCAGTATTATTTTATTAAAATACAGCCGTTAGAAATTTTGGGTTGCAAACCTTATTTTTAAACTATTATATTTTATTAAATATCCAAAGTAAAAACAAAAATGTTTTGCTTTTGTTGCTTTAATACATTTTTCGTGCTTAATCATATTTACTGTGTAATATGATGTAGATCTATTGTTTTGTTATCATTTATTTATATTTTATATACTGTTGTTTGGGGTCTGGTAACAACGTTGTTTTTCAAATAAATACATTTTGTATACTAGTGTTTTATTATTGCTAATTCAAAGCAGATAATGCAGCGAATAGAGCTTAGATTCTAGACTTGTATTATGCAAGTCCTTTATTGAAATGAACAGGTAATTTTTCTGCACAGCCTTAATCGGTACTGAGTCTGTAGGGATCAGAACTCGGCACAACTGATCTATTTCAACTGTATGCGGTTGGCCCATGTTGTAAAGATGGGCGATCAGACTCCTTTCAAGAATTCAATTCTACCAAGGAATAACGCATTCTGTTTCCGACTTCAAAAGAGAACATAGAGGTGCATACAAAACCGGATTAGACGGAATGGTTTCGGTTTCACACTGCAAAATTAGCAGCTAATAATATAATCAACGATATTGTTCAATAATACTTGAAGTTATTTAAATTATAACAGCTTAGTATTTATTAATAAGTAATCAGTAAATAAAGTATGTACACTAAAAACTTGGACCAACTTTAAACTAAAATCAAGCAGGCAAACTTCAAATTAATTCTCAAACAAAAGAGTGTAGTTTGATAGTAGGCTACGGCGAGTTTGTTTACAAGCAGTGTACAGTAAAGCCGGCTTCTCATTAATCGATTTCATTGATCAATGAGACTGAATCTATGTCATTGTAAAGAAATTGAATAATGGGAACATCATTTCAATGCAAGGTAGTTCTAATTTGGTTGCTCAAAGGGATTGATTCAATGAAATTGAACAGTGTTTGAAATGTGAGAACAAGAGTTCAATTACATTGAAACAAATGTAGTTACATCGTTAGCTGATTGTTGGCACACTCAAGGTAGCAAAACAGTCTCCTGCCTTTTAATCTTGCAGGAAGGGCCTGTCCCAGGTCCCAGTACAGTATCTTCTTTTTGTATCAGGCGATACTTTTTGTAGAGTCATCTGCAGCTAGTTTTGGTAATAGCTTTACCGAAGCATCTTCATATCCCCATCGTAATACCCATTCCCTGACCCACCAACGTCGAGGTTTTCTTGTTTTTGTCTATTTGATTTGATTTATTAAATATTTACACACAATACGGACTCCAGCACGCACAATTTTCTTCTTTGCAACCATTTTTAAAATTGATCCTTTCTGAACTGAATGTTCAATGCCCTTGAATCGTGTGAACAAGTTTCGCATTCAACTGTATTTTCAATGGGATAGATTCAGTCTCATTGATCAATGAAATCGACTAATGAGAACCTGGCAAGCCGTCAACTAAAAGTGTGAAAAATGATATCCAATCAACTACCGATACGAAATCAGGTGTACAAGTTCTATGAAAAAACCTGGAAAAGCACTCTTTATAATATTCTCCCAACGTTATGACAATAATACTCAAGCTGAACGACGAGTGGGTTCAGGCAGAATGGCTAAAAAATTAACAAAATGCTTAAAGAAAACAGTGATTCTACTTCAATTCGGCTAGCGGCCAGAAAACTGGGCATATCGAAAAGTTATGTTCACAAGGCATTGAAGGAGAAGATAAACATAAAGTACTGAAAGAAGATGACGATTCCAAAGCGTACAGAACAACAAATCGCTGCTGGAAAAACTAAATGTAATCGACTACCGAAAATTCTCGAAACATCATTTTTATTAGATGATAAATCATGCTTTACACTTAGTCATTCAAAAATTGCAGGTAATGATGAATATCACACTAGTGATCCATCTACAACCTCAAGTGAAAAAAATTTCGAATAAAAGCTAAGTTTGAAGGAAAAGTATTGGTTTGAATTGCTATGAGCTCAAAAGGACTGAGCTTATTCGTAAGCCTGGTTTTGCTGTAGATGCACAAAGACTGTATTCAAGCCTGATTACTTCCTTTTAGTTGTAAATACCACAGTAACGGTAGTTACGTTTTTTGGCCAGACTTAGCCGGCTCTCATTATGCATGATTTGTAATTGAATACTTGCGGAGTGAAAATGTTAATTTTGTTGAGAAAGGGGATAATCCAGCTAATGTACCTGAAGCACGTTGTACTGAAGAATTTTGGGCCATTTTAAAAGAGATGGCCTAAGCTAAAAACTGAAGAGCTAGTGACACCAACCAATCAATTTATACGAATCAAGTACAAAGTGTGTTGTACATGGACTAGCAGATAGCACTAAATGCCGACATGGAATGAGCGAATCCAGATAATTTTCAAGTTTGTGTTTGTAATTTATTTTATAGTTTTTGTAAGTAGTTGAAAGTTAATATGTTCTAATCGTGAAATTAAAACATTTTTAGTGGACATATTATCTTGTTACTGGGTACAAGTAAAAACAATGTAAAATGACGGGCCATATATTTGGTAGTTGGACGTCTCAATGTTTCTCCTATCACAAGGAAAAACTTGCAAGTTACACAAATGTAAAAAAGGTTGGAATAATTCCATATGTCGGATAACTGAGTTTCAAACTATGATTTTTCCCTGACACTTGAATTCAAAACTTTATCGATACAATTGATTTCTTACAGTTGAAGAATTACTTAAATAGCGACCCGGGCCCACTTGCACAATATAAAAACGATTTCTCAAACATACCGAAGTCGAATTAATAACAGCACTACAAAAATATTTCATTGAAAGAATATTATTAATCTTTAGTAATGCGTTAAACAACAATTTATCATTTCATGGTTTTACAGCATTCAGAAATTGATATTTTTGTAGGAAAATTTTAGAATCCAATCATTAAAAGTTTATCCTTTATATTAGAGAAATGATACAAGCTTTCTATTTTGAATAAACAACATGATTTTTATATACAGTCGAACCCAAGTAATTCAAATTTGAAGGGAAGAGAAGTTTTATATTGTAATAATAAAAATAAAGCCAGAGTGGCGCAGTGGTAGAGCATCAGGCTAGTATAACATTAGTCCTCGAATCTCGAGTCCTGGTGACCCTTCGTTGCTGAGCACCTAATTAATGACGCTAAGAGGTAAGTCCTACACATACACGCACATTTCACTACACATGGTGCAGTATGTAGGTATTAAACGGCGCACCAACTTCGTAACCCGCAGAGACGGGCCGAGTTGTGCATTGCTTCATAGAGCCTCGTACGTTAACACACCAGCCTCGACACCGAAAGGTATAAGAGTTTACAGATAATACACCACACATACAATAATAAAAATAATTTGTTACAAAATTCTTATTATTATTGCATATTTTATGTACAATAAATAAAAATTTTAGTTGGAAAGTAATGAAAGAGAGTAAGCCATTTACCTTATCACTTTTTGCACAATTTACACTACTGGATATTGGTAACTATTGCTCCCGAACTTTTCGAAACCCTTTCTCTAATTTTGGAAAATTAAATTTTTTTAAATGTTTTCAATTACTATAAGCTGCGATTTCTTTGAACGTCTTTTTTATTGAAAGGTTTTAATTTTCACTTTTGGAACTGTATAATGCATTATCGGCCAACGTGTATCCGGAACGAAGATTAGTATACCTGCACCCCAGCTTATTTTTGATGGGAACGCATTCTTTACTATGGTTACTATGGGAGAGTAGACCAAAACCCCCTCACTAATAAGTGAGTAAATTTGAAGAGGTGCAAAGAGTGAGAGAAAAGAGATTTGTACAGGCTAATAATACATAGTAGTAATGTAATGTAACGGCACTTACACTCGTTTAGGGAGTAACGCCGGGGCGTTAGTGTATGAGGCTCTACGTGTGCAATGCACAACCCAGCCCATTTCTGCGGGTTACAAAGTTGCGGCCCATTTTACCTACATACTTCACCATGTGTAGAGTGTAAGTATGTGTACATGTAACATCTTGTCACTCTACCTCTTAGAGCTGTATTAGGAGGAGAGCGTCGTTAATTAGGTCACCAAGGGGATTCGAACCAAGGATTAGCGCAACGCTAGCTTGATGCTCGACCACTGCGCCACCTTGGCTATTATCTACATAAAAATAATAAAAGTAGGTATATAATATCAGAGATGACTTAAATTTTAAATTCCACAGCAACCGCTATCCAATGACTTTTTGATCATACTATACACATATTGATATCTGTCATAGCAACTCTGTTACTGGGTCACCTTGGTTTTCAAAAGAAAATTTGACTGTTTCAGATGAATGAGTGTTAGGTAGCTGTTAAGATCGGTACTAGTATCCTAAGTTTGATTCCAATGATGCAACTAATTAATCGTAGAGCCACTTTGGATCAAATTTGCCTGAAAAAAACCACATTAAGGTGTAATGGAAGTATAAAATAGCTTTAATGGAAACTCATTATTTCCACTGCTCTTCAGTAGGAGGCACCTAAACGCCTAAACCTGCATACATTTTGAGACTACAATAGCAATGCAAGAAGAAAATCATTTCAATTAATCTTAACAAAATTCACGTCATTGTTTATTTGAACCGGAGCTTATATTTTTAAATGTGTGCATCGATTTTTTATTCATTATTGCAAACAGACTTTGAACCTTAAATACATTAACGAATTGGTTTCACTGGTTTTTTAATGGTATCATTATCTGTTATCATTTCAGAATTAAGTGTATGAAGTAAAATACGTACGTGCTGTTATATAAAAACTTTTGCTCAAATTTCGCTAAATTTTCCAAAAAATCGATAGAGTAATCAATACTTTTTTTCGTAAAGATAAACCTTCAACAACAGTTTTTTTTATCATTTTGGGAAATCTCCTTTCACACAACATAACCTAACATTTTTATGATTATATTTTGATTGTTGTTAAAGTTAAACTAATTAGTTCTATTATCATTAATCTCCATTACAAATTAATAAAAAATATGTAAGTTTGTGGTAAATATAAAACTACTAATTTATTATACTAAAAAACTTTTTAGTGTTGTCTGCGTACATAAGTTTCAATATGTTCAACTAATCCATATTTACATATTCTATTTTCACCATTGTCGAAAAATAATTACCTACCGTAAAATTAATTAATTAGGGGATTACAAAAATGGCTCCAAATTTTAGTAAATATGTAACAAAAACCAATGTGTCTGCGGCAGCTGGACTAGGACTAGCGCTATGGATAGTTTCTATGAAAATGAATAATAAACCAAAGAAAATTATAAGGTAATACAAAGATGTTTCTAATTTTTCTAAATAATGCACTTACATTTTGTTAAGCAGGAAGAAAGTAGAAGAAGAAATTAAATATATGATAACAGAAAAAAAAGAACCAAAGATTAAAGCTCATGTTAACATGCAGTTCTTTCGCCAGCTTGCAAAAATACTTAAAATTGTTATACCTAACTGGACGTCACCAGAAGTTGGATATATGTTACTCGTTGCAACAAGCTTAGTTTGTAGATCACTTTGTGACTTATGGTTGATTCATCTCTTCACAAAAATTGAGAGGTAATCTTTAGATGTGTTTCTTTTTTTATATATAGAACCTTAAGTAATAAGTATTTAATGAAATGTACTTTATTATTTTTTAAGAATATTTTTTGCCACGAGTGAACTGAACATGAACAGTTGTGGCTGCTTTTGTGAAAGCTTTTATTATCTATTTTTAGGTTGGATAAATTCCTTTTGTTTTCTTTTGCTTCTTTCAGAGTTCCTTGTTTGTCTTTGCTGTTTCTTTCAGGAACCATGTTTCACATCCATAAAGCACTGTTGGTTTTAATATTGTCTCAAATGTTGAGATATAATTATCAGGATGCAGAGAGCTCGTCAACTGAGGACGACAAAAGGAAAAGACAAGAGGGAAAGGAAATCTTTCGGAGAAGCAAAAAAACGACCAGGTCACCAAGAAAAATGGGTAAAGTAGGAAAACAGTATTCATCAGAGGAAGAAGAGATAGGAAGAGAAGCAGAAATAGTTCATAAAACCGAGAAGACGGATTAGAAGGACAAGGAAACTGAACAGGATCAGCCTGAAGAAAAACTACTGATAAATATGATGAAGGACGTTAAGAAATTGCGCGACGACTTAAAGAAGCAACAAGGTCAGATGCAGGAAATGAGGGAAGAGATAAGAGATTTGAAAAATGAACATCGAAATTACCTTGGTAAAATAAAGGACGTGCAGAAAGAAAATGAAGCTCTTAAAGAAGTGGTAGAAAATCTAGAGAGTAAAATTGAAAGGAGGGAAAGGAATTCAAACTGGAAAAGACAAAGGAGAAAGTGAGCAATTCCTAGTGGAAGAGCTGGGAGTGAAAGTTAAAACAAGTACGGCATTTGAAATAAATCAAGGGAAGGGCAAGAATATGACCATTGTTAAGTTCGAAAACTGGGAAGACAAAATGAGAGTTATGAAAAACAAAAGCAAGCTAAAAGGAAAGGAGATATTCATCAATAATGACCTAACAGAAGAAGAAAGGAAAATACAGAAAATTATACTTAATTACGCCAAGGAAGAAAAGGGCAAGAGTAAGAGCATCACAGTGCAATACAAGAAGGTAGTAGTAGATGGAAAAATATGGCAATGGAATTGGAAAAAGGGAAAACCGGACAGACAAGTGCTAATGTCAATGGCAATGAGAAAGGAAAACGATGAGGAAATAATAGCAGTTCTCGGTAAGAAGCTTGAAACAAAAGTAAGGCTAAAAGAAAAGAAAAACGAGAAGGTAAAAGGTGCGATAACTAGGGTGCAGAAAAGAAAAAAGGAAGTAGAGCTCAAGAACCTGAAATTAGCAACCTGGAATGTGCGTGGAATGTATGAAGAAGGAGCAGTGATGAACCTAATGCATGAGGTATAGCTCTTAACCCAATAAAATATCAAACTAAAGTGTTTACTCTTCGACGCACTGCAGATCGAGCTAACATCGTAGTAAACAACGAAGAAATCTCATGGAGTACAAGAGATAGTGCAATCAAATATCTAGGAATATTCCTAGATCGACGATTAAGTTGAGGATATCATAAGTTTTACCAAACAAAATATTACGAATAGCCACGAACTCACCGTCGTTCTACACTATTGGGCAATTCATCAGAAAAACAGCAAGAACGTTCTTTAAAAATATAAATAATATCTGGAGCAGCTCATTACCACCTGGGAAAAAAGTACCCAGGACCTTCCTTCATCTGATGACAGTGATAAGTGATAATGAATAAATAAATAGTGGTGATATTATATCAATAAATTTAGTGAACGGGTAAGCCAATAAGGTAATCCCGATGCGTGTAACATAAAATAATTGAACCATGCATGGCAATTGATTGCTGAACTGGTTAAATAAATTTTAATAGAATAGGATATCTGTAGTAATTTATGAAAAACCAAAATACTTGCATTCACTGTAAACAGCTTTTATTGAATCGGAATCAAAGATGCACAGTGTTTATACCAGCTAATCTTGTTTGTGAAATGCACTTGGCATTAACCAATAGGACGTACTAATATTTTTAAAATTAGACTGGTAGGTTGCACAAAAGTTTTGGCAAGTTTTCAAATGATTAGTTTATTTGCCATATGAATTTGAAATTTGATTAGATTTTGTTCATTTTGACGAAGCTGTTTGTGCAACTCACTCTGTCTGCCAAGCAGATTTGGCTTTCAATTTGGTAAAAGCCAACTACAATAGATACAGCATTTATTACCTGATAATAATGTTATCTTTCTCATCTCTAATTATTTCATTTGTATTTTAATTTTTCAGTGCAATCATTACAATGGATGGAAAGAACTTTACGAAACGATTATTTGGATACATGTTAGCACTTCCTTTAATATCAGTAGTTAACAACACGTTAAAGTATGCTGTAGGTGAATTAAGAATTCATCTTCGTACTAACATGACTCGTCGTTTATACGACGACTATCTCAAGAAATTTACCTATTACCGTATGGCAAACTTAGACAATCGAATAACGAATGCCGACCAACTTTTAACGACGGATGTTGATAAATTTTGTGAAAGTCTTACAGAATTATATTGTAACGTAACAAAACCCCTTTTGGATATAGTAATATATGTAAGTAAGCTCAACATGAATTTGGGTTACGGACCAACAGGATTGCTAATGACTTATGTGTTTATCGCCGGTGGTATAATGAACCGTGTAAGAAGACCAGTAGGACAATTTACAGTAAACGAGCAAAAATTGGAAGGCGAATTTAGACATGTTAACGCGAGAATTATAACACATTCCGAAGAAATAGCCTTTTATCAAGGTAATTCAAGAGAAAAACTGACCGTACTCGCAAGCTTTAATAAACTAATCGGACACTTGCGGAAATTTTTACATTTTCGAGTTTTTATGGGCGTTATTGATAACATAGTTACGAGATATTTTGCGCTATCTATTGGATTTCTTGGGATGGCACTACCTTTTATTGGTGGAGGTTATGGTTTAGGACAAAAAGATTTGAAGGAAAGGTCTCGTTTATATTATGCTTATGGAACTATGATGGTAAGATTGGGACAAGCTATTGGAAGATTAATTTTAGCAGGACGTGAACTGTCAAAATTAGCAGGCTTTACAGTTCGTGTTACTCAGCTTCAGCAAGTTCTTGACGATTTAAATGATGGTAAATACCAACGAGAAATGGTCGCAGGTAGCGAGCAACTTAAGGCAAATGGAAGGTTGGTTTTTAAAAATAACATTATTAACTTCAATAGAGTTCCTATTATTACACCTAATGGAGACGTACTGATTAAAGAATTATCAATGGAAGTACATTCCGGAATGAACGTTATCGTTTGTGGGCCAAACGGGTCCGGTAAAAGTTCGTTGTTTAGAATTTTAGGTGAACTATGGCCGTTATTTGGTGGCGAACTTACCAAACCTCCACGTGGTAAACTATTCTACATTCCTCAAAGACCATATATGACTTTAGGTTGTTTGCGAGATCAAATTACATATCCTCACTCTGGTGCTGAAGCGCTTCGCCGAGGCTGCAATGACGAAAAACTAAAGCAGCACTTAAAATTAGTACAACTGGAATATCTGCTTGAAAGAGAAGGTGGATTCGATGCTGTAGCCGACTGGTTGGAAATTTTAAGCGGCGGTGAAAAACAAAGAATTGCAATGGCACGATTGTTTTATCATGCGCCGGAATTTGCAATTTTAGACGAGTGTACAAGCGCGGTTTCTTTAGATGTCGAAGAAAGCATGTACAAGTACTGCCGTGAGGTGGGTATTACGTTACTCACGGTTTCGCATAGAAAATCCCTTTGGCAACATCATGAATATGTTCTATACCTAGATGGTCGAGGCGATTATAGTTTTAAGAAAATTGAACCGGGTATGGAACAGTTTGGTTCATAGATTAATTTTTTATTTCTTATTTGTTTGTGTAATGATTTGGTGTTGTATGTAATGGTGGTTTGGAAATAGCTACAAGCTGTTGTTTTTTTAATCTAAATTTTATATAGTATTAGCAAATAAAAATGTTATAACGGTAGCTTTTAAGGTAATGTATAAACAATCTATTTGTAACCAAAGTCTGTTGATTTATTAAGTACTGTGTAAAGCGCAAGATACAGTTGGACCGCTGTAAGTTGACGAGAACTCAAGATGCTCAAGTTGGCACAAACAGTCATTACCCAAATACTACTTGGAAATTTGTTGCAATTGCGACACTCACAAATCGTCTACACCACTGAATTACTTTCAATACTGAAGCATGACCTTGAAATCGCACAAAATAAATATTCAATATGCGCCGGGGCTCGCCAACTTACATCGGCCTGACTGTACATAAATGCAACAAATCGATATTAACAGTTTAATACCCACAAACTAGCATTAATTCTTTCATTTAATTGTTAAAGATGAACATTATCATTATCAATATGTACCTCCTTCGCCTCCAGTTCTCGGTTCTCGCTATCACCATTTGATTGGTGTTTATTTCCATTTTGAATTTTGCTATGGGGTCCTTCCATGCTATGATGCTGTTTGAAGCTCCGTTTTGCTATCTGTTTTGTTATTATCCACTTGTTTGGAGATTTCGTCCATTACAGCAATAAATAACACTAGGCTGAGTGTACCACCTTGACTGACCCCTTTGTCAGTTGTGAATTCGTCTGTACACAAGCCGTTTATTCGTACTAGATCTCTTGTTTTGTCATATATACTTTTAATTGCCTTTAATAGATTGTGGTTAGTTCCTTGTTTGCTAAGCATTGTCCACATTTCCTCTCTCACCACGCTATCAAAGGCTTTTGCTAATTCGATAGACTTTTCCGTTATATTCTACTATTTTTTCTTGAATTTGTTTCAGGCTAAAAGTCCAGCCTCGTCCAGGTCTAAAACCAGCTTAGTTATCACCCAAATGCTTCTCTAGTATTCGTTCGTAGATTTTTCCCACCACACTTAATAGTGAGATTCCTTGGTAATTTTCACATGCAGAGGTATTTCCCTTCTTATAGATTGGCAATATGACTGCCATTTTCCAGTCTTTGGGTACCCTCTTTGTTCTCCATGCTAAATTTATTACCTTGTTTACCTACTAATGAGATCATTATTGGCAAGGACATCTTGTAAGGGCGAAAGAAGATGATTGAATTAAGAAGATATTTAATATGGAAATGGAAGGAAACAACAGAAGGGGAAGACCCAAGATAACGTGGATGGGAAGTATTCAGGAAGATATCCAGAAATATAAATTGAATAATTGGAGGGAAGCGGTAAGAAATAGAAAACAGTGGAAGAAACAAATTGAAGCAATAGGCCACTAGACCTGGAATGCTGACGTATATTGTACCAATGAGATACCCTTTTGCCCCATATATTTTAGCATTTCTGGCTTTATTCCATCTTGGCCTGCTGCTTTCTGATCTTAAGTTTTTGTATCGCTTCTCTTACTTCTTCCAGTTGTATCTCTATCTTTTCTTGATGTCCTATTTCTTCATTTTCTCATTGCCTCCTACTTTCTTCGTGTAATCTTTGAGCCTGTTTCTTGTCTATTATGTTTACTAGTGCCTCAGTTTGTAAAGATTCCTGCTGGTAGCAAAATTGTTAATTTGCTTTTTGTGCATTATATGTCGTCGGCGACCGATGCATAGTTTTCCGTTCGGTGCGTTGACAGTCGCTGGGACCGATACTTACGATTATTTATAGACAAACAAATATTGAATTTTCACAACATGAATCTATATATGATATTCCTATCTTCCTAAGTTCAGCACAGCATTGGTCTCCCGCAACCGTAATCCCACAGAAAAGCATCTAATTTTCCATTATACTTTAGAAGTCAAATACACATTCCGCACTGAGGGAAGTTTTGGCTAAAATTATACCGCACTGGAACAAAGTAGGATTTCGGTCCCTGGGGACCGATACCACTTGTCTGAAGTCCTACATCAATGTCATATTCCCAGGCTTTCTTTAACACTTACTTAACTGTAAATAGCCACATCTGAAACCCGTCTGATATTATTGTGGTGTTTTCTGTAATGGGTTGGAGTCTTTTATTTAATATGTATGTAAAGATCTTATAAGCTGTACATAGTAAAATTCCTTGATGGTTTTTAAACATAACAGTTTGTCTCGTTTTTTTTGGACGGAGCATATTATGTTTGTTTTCCATGCGTTGGGTAGCTTTTCCTCTTGTTATATGTTTAACAGTAGAGCATGAAGTTGTTTGCTTAAGTGGCCACCACCTTGCTTAGAGTTCTGATGGAAGCATCCTGGGCCCATAACCTATTAAAACGAAACGCACAGCGTGAGTAATCAGCACAGACTAACTTTATTGTTACAAAACGTACAAGTTGTATGGCCAACAGATGGCACCAAGTATTACATTTTTGATATCAATTACAACAGTTATCGCATACAGGAGCTTTACTGTTTTTCTGCGCTTTTATGGCTTCTTAAATCTCTTCCGATGTATGTAGGTCTACTGGATTTGATACTTCTACCTAATGGTGATTAATTTCTTCCTCCACGTTTACCCGAGAGCCAAGCAGCGTTTGGAAATAATTTTTCCAGATGCTTTTAATGTTGTTTACAATCTGTCCTGCTTCATTCTTGTTTGTTTCAGGAAACCATATGCTCCTTTTGTATAATTTTCTTCTTCCATTTGTTGGATCAGTTTATTCTCGTAAACCCTTTTCTTTATTCTACATGCTTTGTCAGCTTACCGTCTTGCTGATTCGAATTGTTCTTGTTGTCATGTATCTTTTGTGGGCTTGGTTTCTTTCATCGATGAGTTTTCGCATTCTCCATCAAACCACTTTGCTCTTTTGTTTTACCTCTTGTGTCCTAGGAGTTGGCTGCTTCTGTTAAAGCCATTTTCATTCGCTTCTATCTAATTTTCAAGTTGTTCACGTGCGACTTCTTCTCATGCAAAATTTTGTTGTATTTCTGGGACACTCGGTCTGTCTATATTAAATTTCTTTGGTTGGTTTCCTTCCGTTTTTGATCTGAGCTTAATTTGTACTAATATGCACTCCGTCGTGTTCCAACGCCTTTTTTATCAATTAACACATGCTCTAATTTTGTTAGCACTACTTCCATCAGGGGAGGTCCATGTTATGGATCTTTCTATGGGGAAAGCATGTCGAGCTGACTATCATGTTTTTACAGGTGGCAAAGTTAATGAGAAAATTCTCCTTTACTGTTTGTCTCACTGTGTAGAGACAGTGTGCCTATTGTTCTGATGAATTCTTTCCCTAACTGGGCATTCATATCCCCGATTATCATTTTTATGTCATACACACTCTCTCACAGTTGTTGATAAAAATTCTCTTTAACGTCATCGCTCTGTTCTTCTGTTGGGCTTGGGCAGTGTATGTTTATGATGGTCAAATTAAAAAAGCGTGTCTTGCTTTGAAGTCCGTAACGTTTGATTTTATTTTATTGTCCACTATAAAAGGCACTCCATATTCCTTCCTTCCGACTTCTTTCCCACTACTTTGTTTCTTGGATTGCTGTAACCATCTTCTTCAATTCTTTTAGTAAGGCTTTTTGGGCTCCTGATTTGTTTAATGTTCTCACAATCCATGTTCTAAAACATATTTCGTAACTTGAGTCGTTTCCGGTTGGGTTCCGAGGCAATTGCTTCGGTTCTTTAACCAGGTATTGTATATTACTACCATATTTTCTTGTTCACTATAAAATTTCTAGTCGTAAGAAAAACTCAAGAATAATATTGCAGAATTGTAATTGGGATGGTGAAAGATAAATATCGTTACCTACTGCTTGTTTTGTTATTGGAAATTAATAATGATCTTTTTGAATAAATATTTTATATTTACACTTGTTTGTTTATTTAAAAAAGATAACAAAGTATTCGAAGTACCATCTAAATCTAAGATATGTATCACATAGAACTTGATTAATAAACACATTGCTTGCTAAACATGCATGATATAAAACTTGAAAAGTCCATTAGTAAACAAGCAATCACCAACTGATAAACTGATAAGTAGCCATTGTAAAAATGTATTACTTTTTAATACGTGTTACATCCTTGAATGAACAAACATTAAACGTATACACACATGGCACCAAATCTGAGCAAATATTTAACAAAACAGAATGCATACGCTGCAGCTGGACTTGCAACGACACTTTGGTTACTTTCTTCGAAAAGAAATGCAAAGAAAAATAAACACAGGTATTAGTAACATGAAACATCACAATATTTATTTAATATTTAATAACTGTCATAGGAGAAATGCCCCGAAGACTCCTGAAGAAATTAAATACATGATAACTGATAAAAAAGAGCCATCGATTAAAGCCCATGTTAATCTCCAGTTTTTTAATCAACTGTCTCAACTGCTGAAGATCGTTATTCCAGGTTGGATTTCACCTGAAACTGGTTTCTTGCTACTTGTCGCTGGAAGCCTTGTTGGACGATCATTATGTGATCTATGGATGGTCCAGCAAAGCGCAAAAATTGAAAGGTACATTGAAGGAAAATAAATACCTTCTGAGATATTAAATTTGATAATTTTAGTGCCATTATTTCATTCGACAAACCACTATTCATGAAGCGTCTTCTCCAATTTTTGTTAAGTATGCCTTTTATATCGATAACTAACAACATGTTAAAATATTCAGTGGACGAATTGAAAATTCGATTACGAACCAACATGACATTAAACCTCTATGAAGATTACCTAAAAAAATTTACCTACTATCGCATGACGAATTTAGATAATCGCATTGCAAATGCTGATCAGTTGTTAACAACGGACATCGATAAATTCTGTCAAAGTGCTGCCGATTTGTACTGTAACGTTGCAAAACCAATCTTAGACATAGGAATATATGTTTACAAACTGACGATAAGTTTAGGCTACGGCACACCGGGTTTAATGTTGACTTATTTAATGTTTTCCGGAATATTATTGACGAATTTAAGGAGACCTACAGGTAGACTAACAGTAACAGAACAAAAATTAGAAGGTGAATTTAGACACATAAATGCACGAATCATAACTCATTCTGAGGAAATTGCATTTTATCAGGGTAATCTAAGAGAAAAAGCAACATTACTTACAAGTTTCAGTAGATTAATGGGACATTTAAGGAAATTTTTACATTTTCGTGTGTTTATGGGCATTATTGATAACATCGTTGCAAAATACTTCGCTATAACAGTTGGTTTCTGGGCTGTCTCGCTACCGTTTCTAACCAAAAACCATAGTTTATACAACGCAAGCCACGCAGAACGATCAAGATTGTATTATACTTACGGAGGCATGTTGGTAAGACTTGGACAAGCTATCGGCCGATTGGTTTTAGCAGGACGTGAATTAACAAGATTAGCGGGTTTTACAGTACGAGTAACTGAACTTCGACATGTTCTTCAACAACTAAACGAAGGAAAGTATCAACGGACGATGGTCGCCGGTGCTGAAAGTCTTAAGCCTGGTCGAGGGGAATTAATATTTAAAAATAACATAATTCACTTTAATAAAGTTCCTATAATCACTCCTAATGGTGATGTACTTATCGAAGAACTATCGGTTGAAATACATTCCGGTATGAATGTGCTTGTTTGCGGACCAAATGGGTCGGGTAAAAGTTCGATTTTCAGAATTTTAGGTGAACTTTGGCCTCTGTTTGGGGGCGAACTTATAAAGCCACCGCATGGAAAACTGTTTTATATCCCTCAAAAACCTTACATGACTTTAGGTTGTCTGCGAGATCAAATAATCTATCCCCATTCGAGAGCTGAAGGATCAACCGACAGGAAATTAAGAGAATATTTAAAATTAGTACAATTAGAGTACTTGCTTGAACGAGAAGGGGGTTTCGATGCTGTAGCTGATTGGTTAGATGTTTTAAGCGGCGGTGAAAAGCAGAGGATTGCTATGGCGAGATTATTTTATCATGCTCCTCAGTTTGCAATTTTAGACGAATGTACAAGTGCAGTTTCGGTAGATGTCGAAGGTAGCATGTATAAGTACTGCAGGAATGTGGGAATTACTCTTCTTACAGTTTCACACAGAAAATCTCTTTGGCAACATCATGAATATGTTTTGTATCTGGACGGACATGGAAATTATAGTTTTAAACAAATTGAAAATGATATGGAACAGTTTGGTTCCTGATTATATAAATATAGGGTTGCATAACAAAATGAAATTTAAATACATACTGTAAAATTTATAAATTGTATGCTGTTATCAATAAAACTAATATTATGTTTTAATACTATTTACAAATACGTAGTTTACTGTACTGATTTTAATACACACTAATTAGAATGATTACCATAAGTTACGTTGCTCTTATTAGGTGTAGTTACGTAGACTATATACAGAAAAAGAAGAGTAAAGTAAAAGGGAAAATTAATAAGCATAATGTTATAAACACAATTTTAATATTATTTACATGTTAAAATGCTATACATTAAAGAATTTAGCATAAAATAAGATTCTTCGGTTAGGCGCTGTTTAATTGGCGGCATTTAATTGTCTAAAGACATTTGATTTTTCTTAACAATAATAAATAATAAACCAATAATATTAATATCACGTTTTCTCCTGCCCTAAGTATCATAAAAAAACCTGAAAAATTTACTGTTGAATTGTATTACAATATTTAATGGATTTTTTAACAAATGCCATTTTTAACGTTTTTTGTGATAATATTAAATAATATTTTCTGTTTTGCTGAAAGCTGAAACAATTGTGTAAGTACATACATAGGTATATTGTAAATAATTTTTGTTAAGTGTAGATAAATAGCCATCATGATGTATTTACAATACAGATAAGAGACAAGTGGAGCTTCATCAAAACAGAACGGGAAAACTTCTATGTTATGGGTAAAATCGATTCGTTAGTATTTTCATTAATGTTTAATTAAATTACTGCATTTTAATATGTTATTATTTATTAATCTCTTATATACAATGATTGGAACCTGGTAACGTTGTGTTTAATAAATACATTTCATAAAACATTGCCGTTTGCATTGTTACAAGCTGCGAGAAGTTACTAATATCTTATACATGTAACATTAGTAAATATTTAGGAACAGCACTCTTAATGCTACTTAAAGCTATGGGCTTATCTAGATGCCTCACAGGCAAACAACTTCCCTAATTAAAGGAAAATCTACCACAAAAAATTAATAAGCATTAAAAATATTACGTGTGTCCCCAACCTTTTGTAAGTCTTTTCCATAGACTAGGTTTATCGATATTAGCAGGGGGAGGTTGATCGGTTCTTATTTGCTCTAAGAATCCTCCGGACTGATTGGCACTATCGTTGGATGCATCTCCGATTTCCCTTAAATCCCGCATCATCTTTCTTCGAATTGTTTTTTTCATACTAAGGTGTCGTTCTAACGTTTTATATTTATGTTTGTTTCGATTATCTGGTGTGGAATTGTTGTCTACGGGTTGTTTTGGATTTTCTTTATCTTCTTTATTAGTATTAGGTCCCCACACGTCTCGCACGTCTCTTACTATTCTTCCACTTGATGCAGACATTTTTCTGTAAAAAAATATGATTTTATAGTAAATTAGGCAAAGTACTGTTTTAAATTGAAAAATTACAGTTACAATCGTACTTTGTAGTTTGATTTCACATCGTCACGTTTATCTAGGTCTAAGTACTTCTAAAACTGCCAAAAAGAAACATTGAAACGTTGACTCGAATCATTTTATGTCTTTGCCAGCTCAAGGTAAACAGGTTCTTGGGCGATATTTTTTTATTATATTTTACGCTTACACCCTGCCGTAAAGAACGATGTAATCAACATTACTAATTATAATAATTACCTGTCGTTCCGTGTGTACGTGAATCTACATCATTACTACTCTAAAGTGAACTTAATTTTCCGCAAAATAGAGTGCAACTGCACTTTTACTTTCAAATGTAGGCGAGCAAGTTTTAATCCTTTGTATTCAAAGTTGAACTTTTTACTTTCCTCGTATTGGAAAGCGGTAGATTTAAATTTTACCCGATGGCTTAGAATCTACTTTTACCTTTCTCTAACTAATATAAACGATTTGTACTGTTATCAGAACGATTAGTAAAGGTAGAAAATTAAGCGATTAGACTGATGCGATTTATCAATTTCGATGATAACATGATATGTTAATTTATTATTTTTTGGGGAACTACGTGGAGGTGTTTGCGAATAATAATACGAAATCATAACTTGAACCATTAACAAACACATTGTTTATCTTATCTTGTAAAGTCATATTTTAAATACCCGCCGCAAATTACGCGCTTACTTGTTAACCAATGAGCGGTCTCCATCTGGACAACAATTGAACTATACCATACTAAGAGTCAACATAGGATGATCGATCCTTCACGTGGAATAGAAAAAGATAGCTATCCGTCGTATGTCTAAGAAACTTTCACTTTTGGATTCGTATTATCCAATAAAATCATTCCATCTGTCGTAGGTTGATTCAAATTGTACGCCCAAAAGTATACCCATTGCACACTAATGCGTGTAAAAAGACGAAGATACAACAAAAAGTATGTCCTTTATTGCATCGAGCTACGCACGTAACTAATGCACATTTCAGTAAATTTTGGCATTCGTGTAGTATTCGTGGCGTTTATAAGTTGTGAATAGAAGTGTTCAAACTAAGTCTTCAAAAATGAGGTGCTGCCTGTTACTTTCTGTGATTGCCGGTTTCTTATACACCTGTACGGCCGATGTATATTTAGAAGAGAAATTCTCTGACGGTAAGTTACTGTCACAACCTCACTCTGGAAGTTTTTTTCGCCGGTTGTGAAAGTTAACAAGAGGACAACGATCCTCAATAAAACCGTCTAATAACTTGTTTTTTACAGATTCTTGGGAAAAAAATTGGGTATACAGTAAACATCCTGGTAAAGAATTCGGTAAATTTGTTTTAACCCCCGGCAAATTCTATAATAGCGAGGATGATAAGGGTTTGCAAACGTCACAGGATGCAAGATTTTACGCCCTTAGTAAGAAATTTAAACCATTCTCGACAGAAGGCAAAGACCTCGTAATTCAATTTACTGTAAAACACGAGCAAAATATCGATTGCGGTGGTGGGTACATTAAAGTATTTGATTGTTCGCTTAATCAAGAAGATATGCACGGAGAATCTCCATATTTAGTTATGTTTGGTCCCGATATTTGTGGACCTGGTACTAAAAAGGTTCACGTTATCATTAATTACAAAGACAAAAACGTTCTCATCAATAAAGACATTCGTTGCAAAGATGATGTCTATACGCACGCTTATACACTTATCATTAAATCGGACAATACGTATGAAGTACAAATTGACGGTGAAAAAGTAGAAGGTGGAGACCTCGAAGCTGACTGGGATCTTCTTCCACCAAAGAAAATTAAGGACCCAGAAGCCAAGAAACCAGAAGATTGGGACGACAGAGCTACAATTCCTGATCCTGATGACAAAAAACCAGAAGATTGGGATAAGCCCGAACACATCCCTGATCCAGAAGCCACGAAACCTGAAGATTGGGACGATGAAATGGATGGCGAATGGGAACCTCCTCAAATTGACAACCCAGAATTCAAAGGAGAATGGACACCTAAGCAAATTGATAATCCTAGTTACAAGGGTCAGTGGGTGCATCCTGAAATTGATAACCCAGAATATACTCCAGATGCTAATCTCTACCAACGAAATGAAGTTTGTGCTGTAGGCTTCGATTTATGGCAAGTCAAATCAGGCACAATCTTTGATAATGTTTTGGTAACAGATGATACAGAATATGCCAAATCTACATTGTCTTCTTTGAAAGAACAGCAAGATGGTGAAAAGAAAATGAAGGAAGAACAAGATAAAGCAGAACGAGATGCAGCTGCCGCTGATGATAAGAAAGACGACGATGCGGATGAGGAAGATGATGACGATGATGATTCCGAAGGAGATGAAGAAGAACACATACCCCAAGTAGAGGTATAATTTTTTGCATTGTGTATTGTGCACATTTTGTTATAACTTATTCGTTTTGTTGCAGGAACCCGATCACGATGAATTGTAAAGTGGTGCCGAAAAGACAATTTTTATATCATAAGGTGTGCAGTGTTTTGTTGCTAGTGTGTATTGTTTATTTGACTGATTTTGTTATTAAGACTTGTGCGTAACACTTCTAATAAAATAAACATAAAGCTAAAGTTGTTTTGTACTGAAATCTAATCATTAGGAACTTTTTACGTACTGTACAAATAAGTTATTGCAATAAAACCAACTTCTATCCATAGTTGTTTATATCATTATCGAACAGGTTTTTATGTAAATGTAGAAGGCCACAATACATTCTTTTATTCGACTAAATCTCTACTTCTAATTTTGGAATCCCAACATTTAAACTGTATCCTGACTTATTCTAAGGATTCTTAAATTCCCAAGTAAAAAAGTTGAAATCCTGAGAAAAACAATCCGAGTTCCCAAGTTTAGAAGTCGAGATTTAGTCGAAGCCTTTGTAAGGATCCCAAGTTTAAAAGGTAGGATTCCTATTTTATATTTATTAGATTTACACCACTAATTGCTAAAATGAAAATATATTAACTAATAACAATAACATGTAACTTTTCGAAGACAATTTTATCTCCATTTGCAAGCTATGAGCGTTAGAGAGATTCCTCTGAGGATGTCATGTAGCTATCTGCCTATTCTTGAGGTGATCTCCTTGCATTTCTTGTAGTTCCTATTAAAAAAAAAGGGTTCTTTTAGCCTATATAATAACCACTGCTAGACAGCCTTATGTTTTTTCCATTTTTGTCTATTCATTATCCGAGGTTTGGTTAACAGTTCTGTGAGTAATTCTTATTTTACGATGAGTAGGTTACTAACCTTGCCCATAAACCCTCCACCTTTGTCCAGGTTTAGGATCGGTAGTGATAGTTGATGAGCTACTCAATCCACCTACCAACTGCCCCAGGCAGAGTTTATTAGTTAATTGATAGGTATAATTTCATTTTAGCAACTAAGAAATATAAAATGTAAAACTTGCCACAACAATCCTTCAGAAAATATTTGGGATTCCAAATTCCAAGGTTAAAGTTAAAGGTAAGGTGGGAGCACACAAAGTCACATATTCACGATTAAACAAATTGCTGAAAGAATAAAAAACACAAATGATGAAATTTATCAAGCTTTTCTTGATCTGGGAAAGGCATTTGATAGAATATCATGAGCAATTATGGAAGAAAGTATGATTAATAGGGAAATTGACATGAAACTAACCGGCAGAGTGAGAGTTCACATGTAATACTGACATTTACAAAGTAAGTAAGTAGAGAAGCCTGTGGTGATCTCAACCGAGCCAGCCTTGGCCGTGGCTGCTCTAGGATTAAATTGGGGTTGGCCAAGAAACTCCTATCCGCCCTTGGGGATGCAAAAGGCTCCATGGACTTCCTCTGCGCCCTCCTGAGCTGTGCTCAGGATTTCAAAAACCTGTTCCAACCCCATCATGCGTAATACAACTAAGACTTGTTTTGCTTTACAGGTTAACGACAGTTAACTTCAGAATTCTCGGAGACCACGATGAAGAGGATCACCACTGTCGGATCTGTAAGAACTCCGGTTCAGACAATCTCAATCATCATTCCTAAATGCCAAGTAGAAGACCCACAGGTGAAAGAGCTGTGAAACTAAGTTTCAGTATTCCATAGGCCCAGAAGTTCATCATTCATCGTAATATACAATCAGTGAGTTCTCGGTAAATGAGGATGTTCGGCAAGGAAGTGTTTTGAGCTCAACTTTATTTAACCTGGTCATTGACGATGTAATAAAAGAAGCGAGGAAAAGACTTTGTTATAACTATTTACAAGAAGTGAAAGAGAATTGAAGAAAAACCTAGAGATATGGAATGAGAAATCAGAAGAGAAGAAAATAAGGTAATAGGTAATAGAACAAGTTGACACCTTTAATTACTTGGGGATACAACTCGATAATAAGGGAAATCATGACATAGAAATCAAGGACACAATAGAGGGTGCATCAAAGGTGTATCTACACATCTACAGAATAGGTTAGTTATGGGTGTATCGCAGCCTCAGTAATATTTTCCTGGAAAAGAGAGCTTTCTGTAAAAGCACAAATGAGTATATACAGAACCATACTTGTACCTATACTAAAGACTAAAGAGCAAGATCTAAAGTATGAAAATGAAATACCTAAGAACTAAGAAGGGTGTTAGGAACAGCTAACGGTGCAACCAGTAATGAAATGAATTGAGGATTACGAATTGAGATGGTATGGACAACATAAGCGAATTAATGAGACCAGACCAGTTAAAAGAGCGTGGGAAGCTGAAAGTCAAAATGAGGAAAAATAGAAAAGACAGAGGGCCCACGATGGGTGAAGCATCAACCATGGCGAAAAGAAAGACGCAGTGGAAAAATTTATTTATAAATGAAATATATAAATACGAATGTTTGAAATGTAACGCCTTAGACCTAAGGGTAAACGTAGGGGTAAACAAGATTATACATATAAGTTTAAAGTCGAGATTTAGTCAAATAAAAAAATGCGTTGTGGTTGTTTTACAGTTTCGTAGGTTTTGAAAATACATCCAATATTCTTTGTTTCTTATAATACTAATACACATACTCAAAGAAACTACTGTGAAGTACTTTAAAGTTTAAGACAATTAACTGAATTTTAAAGCAAACTGGCTGTATATTAAAAACATAAAAATTTATTTGAGATTTAGAACATTTAAATGTTCTTACATGTCTAGAAATAGATAATACGAAAACGTAATAGATATTTTAATAAATTATGAAAAGTACAGTAAAAGTTATAAATAGATTTGAATAACCAAAAAATAAATTTCTGTGTGACGTAGATTTTGAAATTTGCCGAAATTTTTGACATTTCATAAAATGTAGGTTATGTTTACATCTGCGTTCTTTGTGTTTTCGCACGACGACCTGTATTGATTTTCTGCATTTCAAGGCTCCCTGCATTGCAGTTGTGTTTTCATAGTGAATTACAGCTGTATAAGTCAACAGAAATGGTATGTATTTGAAAATAAACCATGTTAAGTGAGCTAAGTGGTTCAGCATTATAACCTTATATATCTAATTATGTTCCTTTTATTTTCAGTCTTTTAAAGCAACGAAATGTCCTACAGATGATCTGTCACTTACTAATTGTGCAATAGTAAGCGAGCATGATTTCCCACCAGACGTTAAGTAAAGCATTAGCTAAATTTGATCAACCAAATCTGTTAAGTATGAATTTTCAGGCACATTGATGTAAGCACAGGTGGTGGTCAACATTTTGTGTTTTCTATAAAATCCCATCCTGGTATACCACCCAGACATGTCGGCTTCAGTTTACCTCAAAGAAAATGGGGAGTTTTATCGCTTAATCAAGATATCGATGTTAGACCATATCATTTTAGTACAACTGGTGGCTCAGATTGTTTGTGTAGTATTATTCTGGAAGCTGATTTTATGCAAAAGAAAACGTAAGTGGTTAGTGATTAAGTAACGATTCATGTTAATAAGTTCTTCATGAATAGCACAACTCAAGAACAATACGATACAGATGAGATGGCACGTGAATTTTTATATACATTTCCTGGTCAGGCATTTACAGTTGGACAACAATTAGCTTTCGCTTTTAAAGATAAAAGACTCTTATCACTGATGGTTAAAGATTTAGAAGGTAAAGTGTTACGAATATTATTGCTTAATTTAAAATTATGCTAATTATAGCTGTCGATTTAAATGCGATAAAGCAAGGCCGAGATGCAAAACCACGAAAAACAAAAATGGGACGTTTGTTAGCCGACACGGTGGTTCAGTTTGAAAAAGCAGAAAGTTCAGGGTTAAACTTAATTGGAAAAGCTAAAGGGTACGTATGTTTTTTTTATATTGGGTAATGTAAAAATTTACTAAAACATACAGAAAACAACCACGCCAGTCTATAATAAATCCAGATTGGGATTTTCAAAAAATGGGAATTGGAGGTTTAGATAAAGAATTCAACGCAATCTTTAGACGAGCGTTTGCATCCCGTGTCTTTCCACCAGAAATAGTCGAACAGTTAGGTAAGTACAGAATTGTATCAACAAAACAAAGTTATTTAGAAATGTTTTACAGGCTGCAAACATGTTAAGGGTATATTGCTGTATGGACCTCCAGGCACAGGTAAAACACTAATGGCCCGACAGATAGGTAAAATGTTAAATGCTCGAGAGCCTAAGATTGTTAATGGGCCACAAATTCTTGATAAGTATGTGGGTGAATCTGAAGCCAATATACGAAGACTTTTTGCTGACGCTGAAGAAGAGGAAAAACGGGTAAATATTATTTTAAAGCACATCATACATGAAGTAACGAGTCGAGTGATTTTAGGCCGGTCCAAATAGTGGACTCCATATAATAATTTTCGATGAAATCGATGCCATTTGCAAGCAAAGAGGGTCTGTTGCTGGTGCTACTGGTGTACATGACACTGTTGTTAATCAACTATTAGCAAAAATTGATGGTGTAGAACAACTTAACAATATTCTAGTCATTGGTGAGAATTTTAATTTTAATTTAATAAGCGTTAAAAAACTTTATATTATTAAAGGAATGACAAATCGTAAAGACATGATTGACGAAGCTTTAATAAGACCTGGCCGACTTGAGGTTCAGATGGAAATTAGTTTACCAAGCGAAGAGGGACGAGTACAAATTTTAAATATTCACACGGCTCGAATGAAACAGTACAAAAAGATAGATCCCGATGTTGATAATAGGGTATGTCGAATTGTAATTTGTGGTTATAAGTATATTACACGAATGCTTGATTTGTTTAGGAACTTGCAACTCTTACAAAGAACTTTTCTGGGGCCGAACTTGAAGGATTAATTCGAGCCGCTCAGTCGACTGCAATGAATCGTCTAATTAAAGCTGCCTCAAAAGTTGAAGTCGATCCTGAAGCAATGGAAAAATTACTAGTTACGCGAGGAGACTTCTTACAATCCTTGGAAAATGATATTAAACCAGTAAGATGCCCTTTATATTTTAAATTTTAGAAATTAAAACTATCTTTCTAGGCATTTGGAAGTGCTTTAGAAATATTGGAGCAATTTTTAACCCGTGGAATTTTCAACTGGGGTGGTCCTGTTACCTCGATTTTAGAGGATGGGCGATTATTTATTCAACAAGCTCGATCCACCGAGAGTTCAGGTTCGTAGGTTTTTTTTGTAGAATTATATCCAATTAGAACACAAACATACATTTACAGGTTTAGTGTCAGTATTATTAGAAGGACCTCCAAATTCTGGAAAAACTGCCTTGGCTGCTCAACTTGCTAAAGATTCAGATTTCCCATTCATAAAAGTTTGTTCGCCTGAAGAAATGGTTGGATATACTGAAACCGCCAAGTGTTTACTTATTCGCAAGGTTGGCTATATTTAAAGCATGCTTAAAGTAACTTGACAATATATTTTTTACACAGGTCTTCGATGATGCATATCGTTCCACTGTCAGTTGCATTTTAGTAGATAACATTGAAAGATTATTGGATTATGGACCAATTGGGCCGAGATATTCCAATTTGACTTTACAGGCACTGTTGGTGCTATTAAAGAAACAACCACCACCTGGAAAAAAATTGTTAATACTGTGTACTAGCAGTCGAAGGTAATTATTTTTATATGAAAATTACAGGTAGCTTTATCGCCCTAAATGAGTATCTCCGAGATTTAGACTGTTATCATTATTGATGCAAAAGAATGCAGTGTTTTAGCCAATTTGCTAAGCGGCTTAAAAGAGTACAGCAAATAAAAGTGTCAACCATGTCCGAGACCAAAATCTATCCGATCCCTTTTAAAACTAATTACAAAAATAAGCATGGAATTAAATTCGCATTTAGTGAGGCATGTTGTCATTGTGAATTTGCATTAGCTGAATGCAACCATCAGAATGACATTTTGCATTTACTTAATTACCAGAATTGTCGACTTTACCTGTTTTGCGTCATAGTTGATAACGGTTTCTTTGTCTTTTAACACATAAACTGCAGTAAAAATGCAAGAATTATATTTGACTTGTCAAAGTCGAAGCACCACTATTAAGCGACGTTTCCTATGTTTTAGGTCGAATTGTCCATGAATTGTTCACTGTTAACTCACCAAATCACGATATTAAACCATAAAAAGCAAAACAGCAGGCGACAACATAACCTCAAAATATAACGGTTGCGTTTGACAACTCGGAAGGATTCACAACGATAATTATACAAAAGCACAATTTATTTAATGCTAAATGTTGTTGATCGCATGTTAGAATAAAACGAACAGAAGCTATAAAAACACAACGTACCACAGGATTTTTAATGTATTTTAACAAATTAGAAATTAGAAAAATATCACAGGGGTTTGCGAATATGTCCGAACAAATCCAAATCTGATAGTTACAATTGATTATATTATAAATTTGAAACAATTTACATAAATAAACAAGGAATTAAATTTATACGCTCAACAAAATCTCATAATTAGTAAGCCAGGTTTTGTACGTCTCTGCTGAATGCAACTATCAGAATGACATTTTAACCGGTTTGTTTCATAAGTTTTGCGTCGAATTTTAGTGACCAAAACAGTTCTTTGCCATTAATTATTCACCATTCACTCACCAAATCATGGTATGAAGCATAAAAAGCAAACCAGTGGGCTTAAAAATCTGACAACTTACCCTCACATTTTAACCTCAAAACAAATCAGTTGCGTTCAATGACGCGTAAGCATAAATATTCAATGTGAAATGTTGTTGATCACAGGTTAGATTAAAATGAACAGAAGGCACAACAACTAAAGTTTCACAAGGTACTGCAGGGTTTTTAAGGTATTTTAACAAATTATGGAAATTAGAAAAATATGTATCACCAGCGTTTGTGAAAACTATTTATGCGTCCGGACAACGTAAAAAATATTAAATTGTTAGTTATAAATGAACTGTTCATTTTAAAATAACCCAATATTTAGTAGGTAAGCCATGTTTTGTATGTTACTGCGAATACTCCCGCAACGTTTTCTGCAAACAGCAGAATGACATTTTAAGCGTAAACAACCGGACTTCCACGGATTTTGGTTTATTTCCAAAGTTTCCGTCGGATTTTAGTGACCAAAACAGTTCTCCATCATTGATTGTTCACTGTTAACTCTGTAGATCACGATATGAAGCATAGGAAGCAAATCAGCAGGGGCAAACTCAGACAGGACAGATCATACATGCATGACTGTGTCTCATCAACCATGAGGACCATATTCTGTATTGACCGTTTTTGCATGCGATCAAAACACGGCACTTTTATCGCTTATTTTTTTGAAGCTTCGACATAACCTCAATTTACTAAAATAGTAGGAAGCATTAGTTATTGTTTGTTTTGCTTCGTATTAAGAAATTGTTCGACAAAATGAGCGATGATAGTGAATTAGAAAACAAGGTTCTAGTAGTATATGTATGTCGTACAAGAGAGCAAAATTAACTTTAACAAAATAACTAAAACATAACCTCATTTACCTTTTTATCTCAATATACATACATAACCTCACTTATCTTCGTCCACTAGAGCCGGGAGAATATTTTATCTTATGCTGTCAATTATGGAATGACAATGTAAGGTGCCAAAATTACGGTGTAAGTGTAAAATAAACACGTATATTTAACAAAATAGCGTCATTTATATTCTTATTTCTATATACCTAACCTCACTTATCATCGACCTCTTCAACCAGAGCGATCAAATTACCAACAGATCTAAATTTCAAACTGGTGGGTCGAAAATGGTCCTGCTTGTTCGCGGTCGATTGGTGTAGTGTTATGTTTACCATATCCTTATAAACGGTCACGGACGATCGATGCGGTAAAGCTGTCTGCGTTCCCACGTATAAAAGTTGACAAACCTTTAAGTTTCATCATGTCAATAGTAAAATAGGTCCTCAGTGGTTTCAATTTGTTTCAATTTTTGATTCGTAACATTTTCTTTTTGCAGACAAGTTCTAGAAGATATGGAAATGCTTTCAGCCTTTACAGCACTTTTACATGTTCCTAATTTGTCGAAACCAGATCACTTGATGGCCGTATTAGAAGAATCTGAAGTATTTTCAAAACAAGAACTTCACCAACTTGCTCGGCAAGTACAAGGAAAACGGTAAGCGATAACTACATTATGTAAAAATTTAGCAAATAATTAAAATATTTTAGGGTGTTCATTGGTATCAAGAAGTTATTGGCACTAATCGACATGGCCAGACAAACAGAAGAGGGCCATCGGGTTATAAAATTATTAACCAAACTAGAAGAAGACGGTGCTTTGGATTTAGGTGATGCTTGTTAAGTTACTTGTTATTCTGATGATTGTTGTCAACGTCGTGTGCACTATTTATCTTTGTCAGCAATATTAGATTGTTAACGAAAGTCAATACATTAAATTATCAGTAGTGCGTGTAGCAAAAGTTAGCTGAACAAGCTTGCAAAATAATATTTAGAGGATTAAAGGATATGTCCGTAAAGTACCAGTGATTGGAAAATTATTTTTAAGTGATGTGGATATTGTGAATAAAAAATATATATTAAAGTTCGTATTTCAGGCTAAGCTTTTGGGTGCACTGTGTTAGTCCAATCACTGGATCAAGTAACATTCGCCGTAGCAAATATAGTAAAATAGTGCAATTAGCAAATTTATCGTTATGTATTGATTTTAAACATTCCTTTTATTTATTTATTTCAGGAACAAAAAATACCAGGAGGTAAGATAACTGGTCCCTTATAATTTATTTAGGTTCTTATCCCGACGATTATAAAAATAAATGATACAATATCGGCTGTGACTAATATTGTTTATAGCCTGCTACCAAGTGCTTTGAAGTATTTTTGTATATGTGGATGTAAGTCTTCACAGCATAAGTTACAAGTTGTAGATATATAATTTAGTGTGCAAGTAAGAGATACTATCGTTATATCTACAATTCGATAACATACAATACAAGGGTTATAGGTAACTCGTATTCTAAATTTTTGAACCTTTGCTAACAATAAATGATAAGCAATATCCGTGAATTTTGAGGAATTTTGGAAATCTATTCTGTTATTGTTTAATTGGGGCGACGATTCTTTTTATAATACTACAACATTAAAAAGAGAAGGTTAAACAAACTCAGGTGCTAGTATTTTATTTTAAACATTACAGAATGTTCGTCGTGCTTTACTATTATTAATTATTGCTTAAAAAATGTTGTAGTTGATATCGAGGTTCTTTTACCTCCTGCTAATTTTTGCTCATACTTGTAGGTGCTAAGGAGTCTTAGGTGATATAATTTAGAACAAGGAATAAAAAATATTGACATAAAAATTTATTAATTGGTGTTTTTCTCTATTGTTAAGGTTAAAAAAAATTGCAATTATAACAGTCTAAATATCGTAACAATATTTTAAACTCTGCTACTCAGTGTTGTGTAATTATTTTTGTATATACATGTTGTTTAATACTTTCTTTTGTGATATATTTCCACATGGTGTAATTTCTAATTATAAAAAATAAATTATACTTTAGAAAATATATATAGTGGCAGCAAATCATCGATTTTACTTGTTGAGAATTATATTTTTTATTTTGAAACTTACCTAAATAATATTCTTAAATCGTTTCAGAATTATATTTTATTTTATTCAATATAATGTTATCGACAGATTGGTAAGAATGACCCTGCAAAATACAAGAAACCGGGTTTGTCAGATGGTTTTATGGTGGAGAGAGGTTTAAGATAGGGGGATCCGCTGTCCACAACTATATTTAATTTAGTATTGGAAGTAAAATGAAGAAAAGTTAAAAAGTAGAATACAACGAAGTGGAATCATTCATCAGTATATGCTGATGATTTAACCCTAATAACAAGATCAAAACACGAACTGGTGAATGTGGTAAAACTGTTAGAATCTCAAGCTATAAAATATGGTTGTGTATAAATCAGAATCAGAAAGAAAACAAAATATATGGTGCTGATGAGAAGATAAGACTTGGAAAAAAGGAATATAAGAGTGAAGGCCACTGATGGAGAGGAGTACAGCTTTGAGGAAGTGGATGAACTTGAATACTTGGGAGTAACCATAACAAATCGCAGTGAGGAAGAAGCAGGAATTGACAAGAGAATGTAAAGCAGCTGGTGCTCTTTTACAATCAAAACATGTCGAGAACGGCCAAGCTACGGGTGTATGAAACAGTCGTCAAACCAACAGTATTGTATGGAGCAGAGATCTGAATAATGAACATGTCAGTGGCAAGAAAATTGGAAATATAAGAGAGGAGGATGTTGAGAAGGATATTTAGGTAAAAAGGACGCAGAAGGAAATGCAAGTGTGTGACAAGCCACTCATTACACAAGTGGTAAGGGCCCAACGAGCAAAATGGCTGGGACATGTGGTTAGAATGACTCAGGACAGAGTACTAAAAAAAGTGTTACAGCAAGCTGAAGGAGGAAAGAAAAAGAGGACGCTTGTTGGATGCAGTAAATACAGACTTGAGAGAAGTAGGAATTCAAAACTAGAAGAAAACAGTTCAGAAAAATAAAGTAATAGGTTTTTAAGGCCTATAGCGCTATATTATTAATATTATTATTATGTTATCGAGGGTAAGGCATTAGCTGCTGAGACTCTCAACCCTGAATTGAATTGTTCATTAAATAATAACCTGCAGAGAGGGACTGGGCTGTGCATTGCACTTGTAAATCTTTTTACGTTAACACATCAGGCTTGATGCTGGATGATACAAGATATTAATGATGCAGTTACGGATTCTTAAAAGTTTTCTAAATTTGAAAATTTTATTGAATGTGAGGTGCAGGATAGTTAAATTAAAAAAAAGAATAAAAACTGAACAGAACAATTGGAGCAGACAGATTGATAGAAGTAGCTAGAGACTCGATTCAACAAGGTAGTTGAGACTTCCTTAAAAAAAAGGTTACCTTGTCAAAAGCTGCTTTCAGGTCTATGAATGCTAGATATATTATCATCCCCTTTTGCCTTGCCCTTTTTTATTTTCCTTAATGCTTCTTCTCGTGTGGTTTCTCAGTTTTGTTCAGTTTCTTCCCCCTTTCTCTCTCTCCCTCTCTGTCTTCAATCCATTGGATTGGTTTGCTGCAACACATTTGTTTTCCATTGTTGTCTATCTACGGCCAATCTTTTTAGTTCCAAATAAATTCCATGTTTTTTAAAAGCTAAGCGTCTACTTGAGAGAAATTCGCGAGAGTTACTGTCAAGTACTTGTCCATTTGAGAGTAATTTCGAGAATTAATGACTATCGGAGAGCTTACTTAAAACTATCGAGAGTTTAACTATCAATAGTTCTCTCAGAACCATTCCATTTAAATACTCTCAAAATTTATGTCGGGAGTGAGTTCGGAACCAGAATATTAAAAATGGAATTTTTATAAATGAAATTTAAAAAATAGAATTTGGAGTTAGAATTTTAATATTGGAAAATTTAAATATGTAGGTAATTTTAAAAATAGAATTTAGAGCTAGAATTAAAAAATTGGAATTTTTAACAATGAAATTTTAAAAATGGAACTTTAAAAATATAATTTGGAGTCAGAATTTTAAAATTATTATTAGACGACACTTTGATCAATACTCCCGAAAACACTGCCAGCAATTCGAAATGTGTTCGAAATTGGCGAGTTACTATCAAAAGATCAAAACTAAGAAATTTGTCCGCGTCAACCTGAGAGCAAGTCTCAACACGTTCGCTCTCGATAGTTGGCAGGCGCTCTCCGATAGTGGCTCTCAGCTCTCAGAAATGTGTCCATTTGCGATAAATACTCTCGAGAGTATTTCTCTCAAATGGACATGTAATGTAGCTTTACAATTTGTGATATACAGAGCGGCTAGCAAAACCCCGGCCACTTTTCCAACTATTAACAACAGATGTCGACGTTTTTACTATGTTTAATTACGTAAAGTAAAATTGGTTACCCTGCTTTCAACTGTGAACCTCAAAATTAAATTCTTGCTGTTGTCTTATTAATTATTTCGTTGATGTTTAATTTCGTTAATTTTCAATGATTATTTGCGTTTTGGTTCTTTTGATTTATTTTGGGGCGTATTTATTAACTAAAACGTCTTTGAGGCATTTTAATACACATGAACTAATTTCAGTAGTTCACATGGATTCTGCGTTGTTGCGAGATTTTTAATTTAATTTTTCTTTGCTAAAGCACTATCGCATCAGAGCCAGGGTGGCGCAGTGGTAAGAGCGTCAGGCTAACGTTACGTTAGTCATTGGTTCGAATCTCCTGCAGTCTGGCGGTCGGTATTGAGCCCTGGTGACCATTCGTCGTTGGGCATCAAATTAACGACGCTCTCCTCCGAATACAGGCCTTATAAGTTGTAGAGTAACAACGTCACACACACAATACACATGGTGCAGTATATAGGTATTAAACGGCGCACCAACCGCGTAACCCGCAAACACGTTGTGCATTGCACCCGTTAAAACCATATACGCTAATGCACCAGCAGTAACAGCCACCACCAAGGCTACACATAGTGACTACACATATATAAAGCGCCACAAGAAAAGTAGCCGGTGTTTTCTAGCCACTCTGTATATTGTAGTCTCGGCCTTCGATCAAGGACACACGAGGCGTTTTCTGATTAATCGGCCGACGATTCGTCCAACGCTACGTGTGTGCGCTTTCGTCAGGCCATGGGATTGGGAATGGCTCGACGATTTGTCAAAGCGCCGTCTGTACGGTTCAACTTATTATAAGGGATTCATGTGGACGAATCGTCAGCCGATTAGTCACAAAACGCCTCGTGTGTCCTTGGCCTTGCTTGTGCGTTACGACCAGTGTTACCAGATGACTTTTTATGAGATCAGTAGATAGCGCGCTTTAAAATCAGTAGATCAAAAAAGCAATAAAACACTACCTAAATACATATCTGGAGTGCTTCGAATAAAACATTTATTCTTTCGAGTTCTGACATAAAAAAACAAATAATCATAATAACAAGAAGAAGAAGGGAACTGTAACTCAACTTGTCAACCAAGCCCTTCCTCCTCTTGCTAAAAGAGTTTCGCCTCTGGCGTGGTTGTCACGTTGAGTTACCGTGCTCCCCTTTACCCCTTGAAGAAACCCCTTAATAAAGTTGGCGAAACATTGAGTTCTTCTGTCTCAACAATGACACGGTTCCAACTCGGAAGACGTTCTGTTAACACTAACACTGACCGTGGAAGTCTTCGAATTCAACAAATATAACAAGCTTTAATTTTTTAAAACACAAACAAGGATTGTAAATGTAAAAACTGACTACCAGTAAATGAAATATTTTAACTAAATTCAGTTAGTACCTATCAGTCTTAAAATCAATTATTCCGTCCTGACTTTTTTTGTAGATTTTCGAGTTATAGCAGTTTATTAATTCTTTAGAAAAATCAGTAGAGGTAGAGAAGCATTTTTCATTCCTACTTTTTAAGTAGCGTTTGGTATGCGGTGGACAAACGATTTCTTTGGTTTTTTTATTAAATTAACCTCTGAAAATATTCTCATATCTTAGACAAGACACCAGACCTACTAGCCCAAACAGTAGGGCCTACTACACAACACAATTGACAAATCAAAAATACATTTCAGTGTATTGACAGAACAACGAAAATAATTTCAATTTGTCAGTTTTTATAATCTTTTTGAGGAAATCAGTAGATTTTATAAACAAATCAGTAGGTCAGTAGACTTAAGGTAAAATTAGTAGATCTACTGATTGGTAACACTGATTACGACCCTCTAGTGTCCCTTCCATTTTAGTATTGCATGTAGAGCGCTTTCTGTCTTAAGTGGTGCCCGATCATAGTCCTAAAATAAGTTAAAAGAGAAGAAGAAGAAGTTATGAAAACTGAAATTTTTGTTGATAGCAAGGTTAGTATACTTATTCTGTAAGCCAAAGGTTTTAAGTTGATGTGCAGGTCAGTCAGGCTTTTAATGTAGCAACAATTTAAAACTATGCTCCTTTTGGTTTCAAGGTAAACAATAAGTCTCGTACCAATGAAATGTTTGGATCCGCTAAACGTGTTAATGATCCCGGCAGTCAGTGCACTTACAAACCTAGATTTTTATATTGTGTTGCAAATATTTATAGTATAGTAATTCAACCTATTTCAGTTTTAGCCACAATTACAGTGATCGTAGTAAGCGTTATAGCGAGCTATTGTTTTTAATTTAAATTGCGTTTCATTGGCGGCGATTGTACGAGTGCAACGGTCGGCCGAACAAAATAAAAACTTCGGCTGGAACTCGTGAAGTGGGTCACGTGCGCACTGATTTTTCAAAAATTGTAGCCAGCTTGCTCGAAGCTCGTACCTAAATCCTGTTAAAGGTACTTAACGTTTTGGTGCTGTAACGAAAATGATAAGTAGAAACGACCTTGCTGTTGTAAATAAAGCAAAAAGCAATACGTAAAAAGGGAAATGGGTACCGGCATAGCCTTGATATAGTATCTAGTATCTATCGGACCGGGTATTAACTGATACCCTCCTCGGCCCCACCACAATGGAGCGCCTATGGATTTTTTGCCGAAATCTGGCAGTAACGTGCGTTATTCGTTTGTTAAAATCGAAACAAACTGTGGGGTACGAGATATGAGAGGGTTTCGCACGCATTTTCCGCTAAAATAATTACTTTTTGCATAAATAAAACTAATTTATATTCAGGTACGCGCAAGGCGCGCGCAACTCCACTTCCAGTCCACAGCCACCCTGCCGCAAAACGGACAAAACCGCTCATTGCAGCGTGTGCGTGGTCGAAGTAGGAGTTGCATATTAGGTATTATCTCTAGAAAAACGTGACGGACTCGTATAGAAAGTGGTTACAGTAAGTGTTTTACTTATTATACTTAGATTGGGGTAGTTTTTGAAGTGCCGCGCCTTCCCGGTGCACGCCGATAAAAATGTGTAGTTTAGAATGTTATTAAAGGTAGGCAAGTTTGGCGTGTTCGTGCGGTGCGTTGTTCCGTGTTTAATGTATGCCTGAATATATCGAACTTATCACTTATATTACGGTTAACAAAGTAATGTTTTCAGCATAAGGGACAAGACGAATGGCAAACCATACTTCTGATTAGTTAAAAGTGCGTTTTGGCCGTGCGCCTCATGAAGACCGAAGATTTATCGCTCGCACTCAGAGGCGTAGATTAAAGGCGCATCTTCGAGTTTTTCTTGTTATAACAGGTTTCCTTTAACTTTTAAAAATAGATTTCGATCCGGTCGCGTTTGATTTGATAACGCAAAGGGTTTAATTGTCAGGAAAGAAATTTAAAAGTACAAATTAAAGTTAAAAATGAGCGATATTAGGCACAGGGAGCGTATACTAGAGGCGATTGACCAGCTGCGTCGTCGTAAAGCTCGACCGGACATCCAGAGAATATGTAATTTTTTGATGAGAAGGTTTTCGATTAGTTCGAACGACGCAAAGGCCGATTTGCAAAAGTGCGTGGAAAGAGATATAGTCCTGAAAGTCGAATATAAAGGTAGTATCAGTTATAGGAATGCGGCGAAAAAATTTTCGCATATAAAACGCGAGGGTGAAAACCTCCCCGTTGCCACAAATAAACCTAATAGAAAATTTGTCGCTCTTCTCACGAACGCAATTGCGGAGTTAATTGTGCACGAACCCGATTACCTGGAAGTCGGCGTACCGGGTCCAGAATTGATAAGAAATATTCTGTCAAAGGATAACGTTAGATATACAAAAAAATACGTAAGTATTTTACTCGAAAAGGAAGTGGAAAACGGAGGACTCGTTATAATGGAAAACGGGAATTACTTGGTGGGACCGACTAAGACCGAATTGCCCGTGGAGAACGGTAATCATAACACCGAATCGGTCAGAGAAAAGGGCGAAAAAGACAGCCTGATGATGTATAGGAAAAAAGAAAAGAAAAAGACCGTCAAGTTGGGGATGAAAAAGGGAAAGATGGAAAATGGCGATACTGAAGATGGGAGAAATTATAAATCTGGTGAAAATGGAATGCTTCGCGTAGGCAGCAGGAGAAAGGTGTGTAGATTTTACCTTTTTAATATTTTGCGAAACGTAAACATAACGGTAACGCAACTTTGCGTTAGTGTTGTAAAATTTGTATAACCTAAAAAGCTGTCTGTATTTAAGGGCATTTTAAACTGTTAATAATGGTATGTTTCTTTAACATTTATTTTATAAAAAGTCGCAATTATTGTTTAAAAACTCAAGAAGAACCTTTTAAATAAAAAATAACGTATTTATCCCGAACGTTTGTAATATGTACAGTAAAATAAATAATGAATTCACCATCATTGTTATTATTCAGCAAATCATAACATTAGTACTAATACATTCTTTAAAACTAAACTCTTTTGCATTTCTGACATTTTAGAGGGCAAAAAAGGTGTTTGATCCTTCTGATAATAATCTACCCAAAAAACGAGGTCGACCTGTAGGGTCACTTAATAAATCAACGATTGAGAAGCAATTGGCAAAACTAAATGACAGCGATTCCAGGCCAGAATCACGGTCTTCAGTTGGTAGTCGAGAACAGGGTGGAGTATGTTCCGTTTGTCATAATAATAAACGTGTACCAAATGATCGATTGGTGGCTTGTCGAGAATGTAGTAATAAAGGTAAGTTACAAAAGTTTTAAATTAATGCAGGACTATACATAAAGATGGAAAAGTTTCATAATAATTATTATACGAACGTACAAATTTGTTGAATTGTAATTATTAGTTCAAAATATTAATTTTTTTAGGTTATGAAACTTTTACTCTTCAATCGTTAGTAGTAGAAACTAAGAAAAGGGTTATATATTAGGTATGTTATTAAAGAATTAATCAAAATTCTACAAGTTGTTTTTATGTAGAAATTAACTTTATGAGAGGCCTGACGGCGTAGTGAATTAGCAGTCCGACTCGCAATCGTTTCACGTAGTGTTTGCCGATGTTTCCAACTGGATTTGCTGAGATGTCTATTATTTATTATTATTTTTATAGTCTTGTTTTCTCGTGCATATAACTCGGTCAAGTTCTTCTGTGTAGGAATTATTCGTTGTTGAGGAATCTTTGGCGGCTATCCAAAATTACAGACTTGCTAAATGCTGCATTTGTAATTTCTCCATTTGCTTCACCAAACATGTAGGCACAATGCCAGTAGCAGATATTATTATTGGTCTTACTATTTTCCACATTTCTTTTACCTCGACAATTCGATGTATTGATTTATCTTTGTTGCTTAGGTAGTTTGCAGATTGTTATTCAGTGGGACTGCTACATCAATTAGGTCAACTTCCTTAGTCGATTTGTTATAAACAGCATCAGGTCGGTTAGCTTTGACTTTTATATCTGTTCTTATTTCTCTGTCCCAACATTGTTTATATTGATTATGATCATTTTCCAAGACACTTGCAGGTTCGTACTTATGATAGGGCACTTTGGTTTGTTTTGCTGTATTAAGATGAATAATCTTTGCTACATTATTGTGTCGTTGGGTGTAGTCGATTTGGGCAAGAGTTGTACATCCTCCTATGACATGTTTGTTTGTCCCACATCTTCTGCATCTATCCTCTGTATGTTAGGTAATCTTTGAGAATATATCTACGATAATTTTTCATATTCACTATATCGATTATAGCCATCATGAAGCCTATAGAGCGATCCATTTTTGGGCCAGTTATTAGAGGTTTTTCTGTCTATGTAATCCTGGTGGAGATAATTTGTGTCTGTTGCCTGAAGTTTGGTGTAGAATTCTCTTACGTTTTTTATTTGAGACTTGCAAAGTATTCTTAAGTTTGTTACTCCAAGTCCTCCTTCTATGGCAGATTTTGGGTGGTGTAGTCGGTATTTAGTCATTGTTCGTCTGTTTCTTCTGTCATTTGATAAGTCCATAACTCATTAATTGCTTTGATTTTACTAACTCCTTGTAAATATGTTTTCAAGATTAATTCAAGTCTTGTTTGAAATTCTTGTTGTAGTTTTTGTTTTATTATAATGTGATTTATACCTCAACTGACTAAATCCCAGATATTTATAACTTTCTCCTCCTGTTAGGTTTTCTATTATCTGGTTGTTGTTAATCAGATACCCTTCTTCTTTCCTCAATGATCCTCTTTGTAGATGTATTGCTTTACATTTCTCAATACCAAAGTCCATGGCTACTGATGTACTAAAGTTTACTGTCAAATCTAAAAGTTAGTCCATCTGCGCCTTTGATTTCGGGGTGTCTCAGGTAAGAGTAAGACGCAACATACGGAAACACCAATGTATTTTTTTAGAAAGGATCTGTGATACCTTTGGGATATGTATGGATTCAGTGTTCAACGTATGTTATTGGATTTAGTTAACGCTAGAATGAGATAGAAATACTGAAGGCAATTATTTCATTGTTTATTTTTTCTATCTGTCCATTTTGGCAGCTGAACTTGACGTCTTAACACTCTTAACCTATCTTTCTGCGGCAGTGTTTAATCTAATCTAATTGCACACCTGTTTAGTTTTCATCGCTGCATTTGAGATATTCTCTATTACCCGGTTTACATTCAGCCCACTTCCGTGGCAGTGAGCATGAAAGTGGGCAAGCCAAGAATGTAAACACGTCACTCGCGCTGACCATGCTCCTGCCATTGCCGCTGCCCGGCGCTCCTTTGGTTGACGGAATTTTGTGCGGAAGTCAAAGGGCCGACAGCGTGTGAGTGTTTACATTCTGCTCTCTCGCTCAGTTGTGAATGTGAGATTTTCTTTCATTGCTTGATTACTTAATAAAAAATGAAATTAAGTAACGGTAAGGAGATTTACCCAACATTTTAATTTATTGTGAGAATAAGAACTGATGCTCGTGGAAATAAGAAGAATAATTTGAGTTATCTACTTCTAATAAAAAAATTAAATTTGAATCTTAAATGCCCAAACCCCAATTTTGAAACCTAGTTTTGGCTTTAGATCCGGCTTAAATTAAATTCAAAAAGATTTTTTCCTTGAATAAAACTCAAAAGCTATTTCAGATAGCAAAAATTTCTAAACGAAAATTGCCTGAATTATCCTAATTTATATTCTAAACTACCTTGCTTTGAGCTTTCCTGGACGTTTAAAAAACTTAGGATAAGTATAAAAACGCAATCCACAATTTAAATCCTGATCTGGAGTCGAATTTTTTAAACTACAACAAACTCTCTTGAAAATGAGGCAGTTTCTTAAAAAAGGCTCTTAAAAAGCTTCAAAATTTGAAGTTATTTACATCCAAATTAAACCTAATTGAAATTGAGTACAAAAATTTGGATTCAAATCTGCTCCAAGAATACGGAAATTCCAGTTTTCGCGATTACTTTGTATATCTTTCATTTATTTCGAATTTCAAGCTCCTCTTGATTTTCTGAAAATTATTTTATATTTCGATCTTCATCTGAATTAAAAAGGCAAATTTTGAAGCTACACTTTGGCTTGTATAAGTTGTATAAGTTTAACATAACAATCTGTCAAAATTGACAGATATAAAAAATAAACAATGAAATAATCGCCTGTCGCAGTGACAGATGCCTTCAGTATTTCTATCTCTTTCTAGCGTTAACTAAATCCAATAACATACGTTGAACACTGAATCCATACATATTCCAAAGGTATCGCGGATCCTTTCTAAAAAAATACATTGGTGTTTCCCTATGTTGCGTCTTACCTGAGACACCCGGTATTTTTAAGTCGTCCATGTAAAATAGATGACTGTAAATATGTTTTTCGCCCTCCGGCTAGAAACACTCAATTTTCATGCATATAAATCGTCTGGAAAATGCTATTTTCAAGCCTAGGCCTGAAAGTAAAATTAGGATTTTTGATTGGTGGCGCTGAACCGAACTGACTCCGCCATCTCATTGCCACGCCCAGAAAAATAAATTCCCTAGAAAAATAAATTCTCTAACGTCAAACATTTGAATAAAAAATGATTTTTTATTCAAATATTTGACGTTAGAGAATTTATTTTTCTAGGGAATTTATTTTTCTGGGCGTGACAATGGGCGATTTATACACATGAAAATTGAGTGTTTCTAGCCGGAGGGCGAAAAATAACTATTCTCGTTATTTTTCCCCATTGAAGGATTTTAAGAGAACTCATTGCATTATATTGCCGGAAAAAACACACATGGAAACCAGAGATCATTTGTCGAAAAAGTTTTAATCTACTGATGTTTATGTACTGGAGGGATTATTTATATAAGTGCAATATATGGTTAACATCATAGACATTCACTACAAGCTATGCACATAAAAAATATCAAAACGTTTGTTTAAATTATTAAATCGTTATCAAGAAGTTATCTTTTTTGCTGAATTAATCAACGTTATCATGCATGCAGTTATTTTACAATTAATAATGATATTGTTTGTTTAGAATTATGAGTTATTCGCATACCCTCGATAAATAATCTAATTAACATCAGAATTCCAATTCAAGTTCCACCTATGAAGTATGTTTTATTTTGCTGAATTTTTATTCTTCTTTTCCTTTCTCATTTGCTCTTTCAGAGTATTGGATCCCCTATCCGTTTTCGGAATCGGTCACGGTCAACCGCCATTCTTTTCTCTTGGTACTTTCCCTCTTCGCCCTACACTTTTCTCTAAGCTCTCCTCCCATGTTTTTCACGGTCTTTCTGTACTTCTTTTTTCTTTCAGTTCGCGTCTGTGCTCTTCTCCATTCTCACTGCATGTTCATACCATTTCAGCTGTCGATTTTTTACTTCATGGACTAGATAAGTTAAGGATAATATAGTTACTGTCAAGCTAAATGGCTTAAATCTATAATAGAGTAACCTATTGTTTATCTATACACATTTTGTCTAATCTAACGAGTTAGTCCACAGCCGACAGGCTTGTAATCCGTTTAAGAGCCTCTTGTTACTAGGTTTTACAAGGGATTATAGATTTAAGCCTCAAGTTTTAACCATTTAGCTTACCAGCGACCATATATGTATAAATACTCGTAGCTTTGTCCATGTGCTTCCTTCCTTATTTGCAATAAATTATTGATTTACTTGGTGCATAATATATTTTGCTTGCTTTGTTCATTCTATCAAGGATTTCTTGTTCTGATGTTCCGGTTCTATTTATTATTGAATTTGAAGACTTCCACGGTCAGTGTTAAATAAAATCTTCCAGGTTGGGATCGTATCATTGTTGAGAAAGAACTCAACGTTTCTTAAGAAGGAAAGGGCACAGTCACTCAATGTGTCAATCAAGATATTCAATAGCGAAGATAAAAGTGCCTCAACACCATATTGAAGCAGGGCTGGAAAAATTTCGTCCCTTCTTGGTGGCTTAAAGCTATAGCCCATTTAATTTTGTTTGCTTTAAAAATGGTCCAAGACAAGCTTTTCCCAATTCTAGTGAGGCGATTTATAGCCTCTATTAGTTCAGCTAGTCCTTCATCTTCTGCATTATACCTATAAGGATCCTTGAAAGTGGGTATCTAACAACACCTTTAAACTTTCTCAGTTACCCAGATGTTTTGCTTTGTTGTATGAGCTTCAAAGGCAGCCTGGGTAGCTCAGTCAGGTAAGGGCCTGCTAGCTAGCCGGCTAACATGGATTCGATTCCAGCAGTGGCCATAGTATTATGATGCCGATTGGAGTCGAATTTGTTAGTTAATTACATCCACTGCACACCAGCAAGTGTAAAATGAACCTAGACAGTGCATTGCGGTAAGAAGAGGAAATAGTTTAAGAAAGAAAGAAAGTATGAGCTTCTAAGTCCCATCTGTTATCCACTGTTCTCGCAGCTGCTATGTTTTTGACCGATTTCTATTAGTTGTTAGTTTTGGGCGATTCACATCTTGTTTCTATTTCTCATTCTCATCGCTCTCAGTTTTTGTTTGCGCAAGACTTCATCGTACTTTCGTTGTATAAAGCTACTGTTTAGTCTCCAGAAAGCAGCAATAAATATTTGTAATTATATGTATGTCCTGCTATTATACGAAATAGTGTGCACTGGAGAAATAACTAATATAATTTTCTGTTACAGCCCACGTTAGTTGCCTTAATGGAGACGATATGATGTTGAAGATGTATCCCGATAATACCTGGCAATGTCCTCATTGCAAAACATGTTGTATTTGTTACGAAACGTCAGATGCTGTTAGTATTTACATATAACCTACGATGTCTGGAATTTATGCAATTTGTTTTAGGGTTATCTAATGGTTTGTTCGGTATGTGCTGATGCTTACCATTCCGGATGTCACGAACCTCGAATTAGTGATAAAGTAAAAGGAGGAACAAAGTGGTTGTGTATAAATTGTCAAATGCCAGAACAGTTACAAGTTGCTGAAATTCATCCAAATGTTGGAAGTAGTGATATATTTACACATAGTAGAGATATAGGAGATGATGGTAATTAATCAAGCAAATGAAGGAAACTGAAACTTGAACCAATAATTTTTTAGGAAGGGATAAAGAAGTGGTATCTCCGACGTTGTCGATGTCTGACGATTCAACTCCTCGTAACTCACTTCCACCATCGCCCACTCCACCAACGTTAAGCCCACAAGCAAGTCATATAGGTGCTGTATCAGCTGCCGCTTCACCAGAAATAAAATGCAATATGTCCGATTCTCAAAGCATAAAAGACTTAGATATAGATGATATTATTGATCCGTCGATCCCCGATGCTACGCATTGGACTTACGATGATGTATATAATTATTTTGCTCAATATTTTCCCGAAGAAGCTAAAGTTTTCAAGGAACAGGTTAGACTTGCTTAGATAATAAAGCATTTTTATTATAGTAAATTTTGATACTTTCAGGAAATTGACGGACGGTCGTTGTTGCTAATGAAGAGAATGGATGTTCTTACTAGTCTCAAATTGAAACTAGGTCCAGCTCTAAAGATTTACAGACACGTAGTGAAACTGCAATTTAGGAGAGATGATCCAAAATTATATTGGCTGTAAAACTGTTTAAAATTAAGTTGTTAATGTTTCATTTCAATTTTTTGGAATGAAATGATCAGTCTCATTGTGATGATTATGAAGGAATGAGCATGTTATTATTATTATTATTATTTTTTTAAATTATTTACTCTAATAATTGTTGATTTAGTGATTACTTGGTACCTGTTATCAGTGTAATTTTTATCAATAAAGTATTAATTGTGAAAATATTTATTTTTGTATTTTTTAACAAACATAATATATAATAATAACAGTTGGAAGTTACAATATAATAGAACTATATATTGTTAAAAATAGATACCTACATAGTAAGAGTACTTAAACATATTAATATCACATATTCATTTGCAACATTTTTAAATCTTTCACACCTAACGTTCATAAATACTCATGCATTTTTAAAGAATGATGAATTTAAAAATACATATACAAACAGGTATATACTGGGTGTCCAGACGCAACATAGGGAAACACGAATGAATTTTTTTAGAAAAGATCCGGGTGATTCAGCTTTGGACGTGGGTAATTGAACTTGCTTAATGCTAGAAAGAGATAGAAATATCGCACGTTTGTTTGCGCGATATGCGATTATTTCATTGTTTCCTTTTTACGTCAATTTTTTAGCTTCTACAACTTTCATTTACAATAAAAATACGCAAAATGCCTAATTTTTTAAGCCGCTGTTTCTGCATTCTGCATATTTTAAATTGAATTTCCCTTATTACAACAGCACACAAAGAAAATGTAAGTAAATTCTATAAAAATGTGAGGTTATGTTTACAATATTTCAAATTACCGGCAAATATTGTTCGTAATTGTCGAGTTTATATCATTAAAAACATGGAATAGTATTGAATCCTATCAAAATAAAGCAAATGATCAATCAGGTACCGAATGAACTTAAAATGTAATGAAAATAAGAATTTGTCTAGTCAGCTGTACTAAAATCTGTCAGAAGTTATTAATGCAACTTACAAATCTTAATGGTTCATGTAAATAGGTGTGAAATTGGTTACATAGAGAAAAATGTATAATTTGGTGAAGTACAGGATTGTTGTGCAAGAAAACCGTAATAATTATACGTTTATGTAAATAGTGATTTTAGTAAATATGTAAAGTATTATGGCATTATAAATACATTTGTTAAATTACTATATTGCTTTAGTATAATAATAATGAATCTATAATTGTGCTTCATTGCATTGTAGATGTAGATTCTTCAGTAACCGACAAGTTTAACAATTTGACGTTTTGTCGCTGTCAAAATTGACAAATTTAAAAACGAAACAATGAAATAATTGTATACCGCGATAACAGATACCGACGCTATTTCTGTCTCATTCTAGCATCAAATAAACTCAATTATTTACGTATAGGTTCAGTAGGTGATGTTATGGTGTTCCTTCCTACTCCCACTATTTTCCATATAAAACTTTTGTACTGCATCGCTTGACAGTAGTGTCGCGTACTAGTTTAGATATTTGCCGCTAGATGGCGGCATAAAATTTGATATTTTCATAATCATAACCTGTTATAAAGTAACGTATTTTTATAACTTTGCACTTTTTGCAGAAGATATTAAAAACACAAATATAATACTATAAACGCTACATTTTTAAGAACAAATCGATTTTTTCTTTAAATTAAATATTTCTTTGCAAAAGGTTTGCTGCAATGCTGCAAACAAGCATTTTCATAAATTGTTCTCATAAATGTTTTTCTGGGCATTTTCGAAAATCAGGTAAAAAGCACGGGCGAAACATAAATACTTTGTGTCGCAAGAGTTGCAACAACATTGAAAATTAAATATTTTTACAGTTCTTGGTGTCAACATTCAACTGTCATTAGTGCCATCTTACAGCAATTGTTGGAACTAGTGCGTGAACTTGTCAAAGAATACAATTCACAAACAATTGAAGGAGTGGAGACACCATATCTTAATAACATCACCGTTCAGTGCTAAATTCGAAAATATTTCACAGGTAATCCGGATCTTTTCTAAAAAAATACATTGGTGTTTCCCTATGGTGCATCTTACCGTAAACAACACCCGGTATAAACTGATCAAGAATGCGAATGAGTTAAACCAACGACACACTGAATGCCTCATGTTGTAAAAGTTGAGACGGCAAGATAACTATTTAATGCCGCTGCAATCGTTTGATAATGTGAAAGCGAGGCCATTTGATGGATGAACCTTCATATCTACATTCTCATACAGCATTAACCTGTCTCACTTGCTTTCGTTATCAAGTTTATAGGTTAAACCGTTAAGTCTTGTATGAAATACTCATTGTAGCATCAAAAAGCGTGCTAGAATAATGTCATTCGAATGTCGAAACAGAGAAAATCCATTTCTACAACAGTTATATTATGAATTGATAGAATATATTATGATTTTATAAACAAATTGTGATGTAATTAATTTTTTAAATATTATTATGATTTTATAACATCATCATATTTTCAGCAACAGCTAAGTTAAACAGGAAATTTTCAGTTGCTGGATTCAACTTTTTTGTTCTAAGAATCTCTAATGTAATTACATGTTTGTTTTCAGTAGTCTTAACCGACGCTAATGATTTTAAATTTGATAATAACTCCTGTGTTTTATTATTTATTTCATTGATTACCTCACTTTCGGTGATGTCCATATTTTCGGCTAGTTGCACAAATGTTACTGCCAAATCTTTATGCAATTTTGTCATCATGAAGACTTCTACGAAAGAAGAGCGTTCGAATTTAATTATGTTAATCTACTACACTAAAAACGATTACCTTTTGCCTGCGGTGATATTGTGATGTGATGGGAAGACAAGTCGACAAACAGATCGTAAAATTCCGTACTTAAAGTAGGTTTACTGTTTATGGTTCCAGCTACAAAAAATGGCCTGCCCTACGACATATAATCATTTTACATGCAAACATTTTAAGCTTAAAATTCTTACTCGTGCATCCGACGCATCGTCAATAAGAGGATACAAATAATCATTTGGATCACGATGATACATTAGTTTAGTTATCGATAATAATCCCTAAAATAAATTGCATTACAACAAAAAATATTCAATAATTGTTACTTATTTAAATACCTTTTGCAATTTTTTTAGGCTTTGATGATAAACTAGGATTCGCTTTTTCAACAGTAATCCGGTATAAATTAATATAATTTCAAGACCAAACGCTTTGACCATTTCTGTGTAAGAAGTAGACGTCATAAATATGTAGTTGTAGAAAAAACACAATTACCTTTAAAATTAATATACGAATTAAACTCTCTAAAATTGTACGTTACCAACGTTCCATTTTCTTGTACGGATAAGAAACCTTGCGTAAAAACCATTAAGTATAATTTGACCAACTCAACGGAGTTTTCGGTGTTTTGATATCTTTTAAGCAAAATATCACAAAGTGTTTCATATTTATTAGGATTATAATCCTTGCTTATTACACATATTGCCATCTGTTTTAATCCAACTTTAAATTCGTATATGTAAAACCATTCGTTAAATTTCAAGTAGTAAAATACGGTTTCTTCTTGTAAATTAAAAGCTTTTTTGAGCAATATAGATTTCTGTTCCCTTGATATGCACGGGAATGTCCATGTTATTAAGTTTTCATTACTGTAACCTTTTTCTGTAATGAAAATTGTGAAGAAGGCGTTTTAATGGTTTTATATATATTCTTACGAATTATATGGAATGAAACTAGTTGAGCATTAGGTATGCTAGTCATTATTATTGGCACTTCGTTAAAACTGCTGAGTTTCCTTAGACACTTGGCACTGTCACAGAGCAAGAAAGGCACTGTGTAGTATAACCACGTATAACTGATTATGTTAAATTGATAAATACCTGAATTTTGTGAATAACAAACGTTTCCTGGAGTTACAACTATTTTAACCTAACTTTTTTGTTGTAATTGACATTTAATTTTCATTTGTCAAATAATAATTTTGAACTACTGCAAAATTTCTAAACCGGATTATTAAAATTTAATGAAAATTAAAGCAGTAGCTGCCCATTTCGTCCTTAATTTTTTGTGTATCAATTAATTAATGCATAAATTAGTTAGGATAATCAGGAAAATGTTATTTTATTTATGGTGAAGGCTTTGGAACTACTACAAATTTGAACTAATCCAATGACGCTCTGATACATCAGAACTATTTGAGGTATTAATGACAAGTAAAATTTGTGCCTGTAGTAAAGTGCTTTAGAGTTTTTTTAAAATGTCAAAACCATTTAAATTAAGTGCAGCTTTATACGGTCACTCTTTGGATGTGCGTTCTATATCAGTTAATTCATCAAATGCTATTGTAAGCGGTTCCAGAGACAAAACCGCAAAATTATGGGTTCCGAATAGGTAAGGTTACTTCGGTTTCAAGGTTACAAAGTCTACTCTGTAATTTATTTTAGCTTAAACTCCGATTTTAGTGAAGCAATGACTTACAGAGATCAGAAGAATTTCGTAGCTAGTGTTTTATATTTAGAACCAACCCAAGAATTTCCTAGCGGTTTAATTGTAGCTGGCGGTAATGACAATGTAATTTTTGTGTATAAACCTCACGAGCCTTTTGCTACATTTACGTTAAAAGAACACAGCAATGCTGGTTAGTTGTAGTATTGGAGTTCGTATCCCTGTAAGTTACTAACAAAAACCATTTTACAGTTTGTTATTTATCCAAAGCATTAGAACCAAATACATTTTTAAGTAGTTCCTGGGATGCTTCAGCCAAAATGTGGACATTAATTAAACCTCAGGCTTCGATAAGTACATTTTCAGGTCATACAGCAGCAATTTGGTCAGTGATTCAGTTACAGAATACTAATGTAGTTACAGCTTCCGCTGATAAAACGATCGGGTTGTTTTCTAAAGAGGGATTTAGAATAAACACAATTCAAGGTAAGACCCTCATAAAGTTTGTTTTCACTGTTCATGTTAACTTGTACTTGTAGGGCACACCGATTGCGTTAGGGGCTTGGCGGATTTTCCGGAACTTAATTGTTTTGCTAGTGTTTCTAACGATGCCAGCATTAAAATGTGGAATTATACTGGAGCGAATGCAGATACTTTTTACGGTCATACAAACTACATCTACAGGTACAATGTATTTACCTATATTTACTTGTTCTGGAAGATTTTCAATTCGTTCTTATAGTATTTCAAGAAATATTGCTGGCGGTGATAATTGTTTTGTAACATCAGATGAAGACAGAACTGTTAGGTACTGGAAAGACGGCATGAACACCGAAACGTTTCAGCTACCTGCTCAATCAGTATGGACTGTTGCTTGTCTTCCTAATGGAGATATAGTTACAGGTTCAAGGTATTGATCGTAAGTTTGTAATAGTATTGACAATAACTTATTATGCTTTACAGTGATAGTGTAGTAAGGGTTTTCACACAAGATGAAAGTAGGTTTGCAAATGAAGGTGATTTAAAAACATTCGAAGAAGAGGTTCTTGCATTATCAAAACAGAGTACACAAGAAATCGGTGGCTATAAAGTTTCAGAGTAAGCCACTGGGTTTGTTTTTGTTGTTGTGATTAACCTGGTTTTGTAGTTTGCCAGGGAAAGAGGCTTTATACGAACCTGGTAAAAAAGCCGGTCAAATGAAAATGATTCGTGAAGCTGAGGGTGTTGTAGCATACACATGGATCGACGAAGGTGAAAATAGTCATTGGGAAAAGGTCGGTGATGTGTTGGGTGGCGCCGATCCAAACGCCGGTAGTAAAACTACATTCGAAGGAAAGGTAGTAGTAATTAATCGGTTATTCCAGGGTGTTAAAATAACTAAGTGTTTTTCAGGCCTATGATTTTGTATTTTCTGTAGATGTGGAAGACGGTAAACCAGCTATTAAGTTACCGTTCAATAAAGGTGACGATCCTTACGTTGCTGCTAATACATTTTTGGAGAAAAATATGCTTCCCGCTGTTTATCTAGATCAGGTAGGTAATATGCTTTAGTGAAGTTTATGATAATAGAAATTTAATGTTGAAGGTAGTGGAATTTATACTTACAAATAGTAAGGATCCTAATGAAAACGTGGCTACTAATGCAAATTTCGTTGATCCATTTACTGGTGCTTCTAGATATACACCCTCAGGAAATGCTGCAGGTGTTGGCAATTCCGGTATTAATTTAGATCCATTTACGGGTATTAATAGAGTCTAAATAAATAAATTAATTGTTTAATTGTTAATATTTAGGTGCCAGTAGTTACTCATCTGCGCAAGGCAAAAGTGGTACGAAAGGTTTTGCCGGAGCTTCAACTAGTACCGCTCAAAAGAATCGTACGGGTGAATTAAAGTATTTTCCACAAAATGAATATCGTAGCTTTGAACTGGGAGATCCTGAGTTAGTATATGGAAAGCTCAAAGAATTTAATCAGAAAGCTGGAGGTGCAGCAGTAGCAGAAGCGTCACTTCAAAATGTTGTTAAACTATGCGTTGATTCCTCGGCAGATTTAGAAAGTTTCAATGTACTTTTTGAATTATTAAAATGGAGCGATGGTGAGCGCTCTTTTTGTATAATTTATGAATTTCTAATTATTATTTTGTAGATATAGTTTTCCCCGTACTAGATATAATAAGAATGGCTGTAAGGCATGCGAATAATAATAAAATGATTGCGTCAAAAGGTGAGGGTATTGTAATAGAAAAATTAAAATATTACGTCAGTCAAGATTGTAAATCTCCCAACTGCACGCTGGTCGCATTCAGAGCTCTTTGTAATATGTTTTTACATCCTGCCGGTGAACAACTGATCTTTACACATAGGGTCGGTCTCTTGGAAAATATTACCAGTTTGAGTCAAGGAAATAAAAACATTCAGGTAATGTTAACAATTTGCTATATTATGAAGGTTTTAATTTGTTGTTAACAGATTGCATTCGCAACATTTTTATTGAATACCACAATTTTGAGTTTAAAACTCCAGGATGAGTTTGGAGTCATGCTCCTTGCTAGCGTTGTTCCGGATATTATTGTTCAGATGAACGATCCTGAAGCTCAATTTAGAGGATTAATAGCAATTGGTACGTTGATCGAATCGGGATGTCCGGATTACAAAAAGTTGGTGAAAGAAAAAATGAAAGAAAACGAAAATTTCACACAAAAACTTAGCATTTTGGCTAGGGAATCTGCAAACGAAGCTGAAGCAAAAAGAAAAAAGTGTGCACATCAAGTTTTATTAGAGATAGGTATTTAATCAATAAGTAATGTCATTTAAACGAGCATGTATTTTGTATGTTTAATTAAATATTTACAATTCTACAAAAAAGTCTATAACGGTGTTACTTTATCACGCAGCAACTCCTATTTCTTGTTTTTGTTGACGAACTAGTAAACGTCTTTCGCGTTCGTATTCTTTCATTCGTAATAAAAAGCTAAAATCAATGAAATTACGAACAATTATAGTACTTTATTAACAACTTACTCATCATACTGGCAATTTAAATAAGCATGTTTTTCATGCTCGCATTTAACAGCCCATGGCCAGGCATCTTTACGACAAGCACGGAATTTCAAAAGTAAATGCGCACAATAATCTCTATCCTGTAGAGGTAGTTTTGCAGATTTCATTTCCTCTTCGGTTGCAACCATTACTATAACGATTGTTTATTTAGTTTTAAAAACCAAATAGGTATTACATAAACATACCTCTTTCTTTACGACCATTTTCAAAACCTAAACTGGGATCGAAAGTTGGTTTTTCATAAGGCCCTGGTGTAATATCCGGGTGTAAATATCTATTAAATCCATTAGCAGGAACATGTCCCATTCCATTTCCCATCTTTTATTTGTCTTTTAGAACCGCAGATATTCCAAAATTGGTTAATCTCGATTATTTGACATATTTTTGACAATAATCTAACGCTGGCTACTTTATCGGCTGAGTCAGCTGAGTGGAACATTTTAAACTTCAGATTTCAAAAAACTTTTAAAATTATATTATTACAACAGCTTTTGATGCACATAAATATTCAGCTCAGTTTAATTAATTAATTTAATGTTTAGCAATTAAATTAAGCTTCCCATAATTAAAAAAAATTTAAATTCGTCCCAGTGCGACATCTACCGGAAGAAGTCAGTAAGTTAGCGGTGCGAAGCGGTTATGGAATATTTGTAGACAAATTTAAATGTTAAAATAAATCAAAGAACAATGTGCGAGTTTAATTTAAGTTACAGGGAAGTCATCCCAGACCAAACTTTACCTGATGTATGGAGGGAAGTAACGTTGAATACCGGTAAGTTATAATAATTTAAATCTTATAAAATGTTAAGGTTATGTTTGTCTTGCAGGCGGCACGCAGAGTACATTACAAGACATTAAAGTCGCCGAAAGAGCAAATGGTTATTGCTATAAAGACTTTTCCAAATATCATACAAGAAATAGATTTATTTATTGGTAGGACCTAATAAATACATTCGTAAACAATGCATTAATAACGTTCGTTTCAGGAGAATTAATCATGATGTTCTTGAAATAGTAGAGCAAAGCTTAGATGTTAATTTATCAGGGAATAAAATCAGATACAGGTTTATTGATACGCCCATCCTAGATGGGATTACAATATATGAGACGTTCGATAACGTAATTATTTTGGTACCAACTGTATGTAGCGTGCATAGGTTGATATTTCCTCATCCAGATATACTACACAGACAGGTGCTCGATTACTATCCAAATTTAAAAAGGAAAGATTTAATTTTGGATTTTTGTAGGATGAAATAATCGGATCACATCCGGATTTAACCGTAGCTTCAATATTCGCCGAAGTAACTGCCAGTCACGCTAGAGATCCTTCTACATTTGACGTGTTTAGTAACCCAACTACTGCAAGTATGTATATTTATGAAAAAAATGAGTTGAAGTTTATTATAAAAGTGTTAATTATTATTTATATAGATGCCCAGTTGCCTCATGCAGCGACATCTTTGCTTACTGTCGATGAAGAGGCATTATTTTTGCTTGGTTATCCATCGGGAGAAACATTACTGGTGCGGCAAGCTCCAAATGGTCAAAGTACTTCCATTGAGCTTAAGCATGAAAGTTATATGCCTCGCTTCATTTCTGGAATTGCCGAAAAGTTTAGGTATTTTAATGTGGCGCTTTTAAAGTTGGTACCAATTTATTTAATATTGTTTATCGCAGATCAAAAATGAGTGATGGAAATGTAGTTGTAAGTATGTTGTTACATACCTTCGGATTGGAAACATATGGGTTAACATTATGTCGAGATGGAAATTTGCGAATTTGGTCGTGTTCTAAAGGTCAGTGCGTAGCAGCTACGGATGTTCTCTCTGAAACCGCCGATGTGGGTCGTCAGCTTATCCAAGGAACTCAGAATCATCTTTTAAGGAAAACAGTTGGAAATAACGATGCAGATGTTACATTGGTTGTGCTTATGAGTTTTTCAACCGAGTGCCAATTCCACATATTTAAACCTGTTATAAGTGGAGGTCAATTTAAAATTACTAGAATTAGTACTTTATATTCTCCGGGTGTAAGTTAATCAATTACCAGAACGGTTTGTTATATAGTTCACTTTGTTTTTTACTCCTATATTAGAAAGATTTGGTGGATTTTAATTTATCCTCGAATCGAATATGGTCGCTGTGGCGCGGTGAAGATGGAGAAACCGCCGTTTACAGTGCTGTATTATGCAGCAGTGGAAACGAAGGAACACATTGGGTTCCTGTGATATTAGAGCCCGTGCCGGATTCTAATTTTACTCCCGATACGTCGTATGCAGATCCACGCCAAGCATACTTACAACATATTTTCTATCCAGCTCGTTTTCCATTAAATATTATCAGTAAGGCACTAAGTGTAAGTCTCGATGAGTTACATTGTTTTTATATAAGTAGAAATATAAGGGTGTTTCAGATATACAAAAGGTCACCAATTTTAAGCGAGATTAATTTATCTCCATCGGTTCTAAAGCAACGTATTTGTTTAGCTGTTGAGAATGAAATACAGAACGACTTAAAAGAAGCCGAAGTTAGTGACGAAGATTATTTGGATTGTGCAAATTGGTATGTGTTGTGTTATTAGAAAGAATTGTTTAATGTTAAAATAAATTACAGGTGTTGGTCAAGATTTTATTCCTGTTGTGTTCAATATCACGTAGCTGGTTTACGGCCGTTGGGTTTACTGTTACTTCCATCAGTTTCGGGAGTTGTTCTTTTAAAGAAATCCTTGTATTCGTTTTTACGACCGCACGATGCTTTGGAACATATGATGTTATGCTCTGATTATACGTCAGTTGAGCAGTTTTTGAATCATCCTGTTCTTTCCGAAGGTTGTTGTTTGATTGTCCACTAATTCAAATCAATAATTTTTTACTTTTATAGACTTAGAAGTGGCAGAAGATGTGATAAAATTAATGATGGCCATTGTTTATTTAGAGCAACAGTTAAGCGACGTTTTTAAATACACTTTTGAGAAGGAATTGTTACAATTACGTTCACCTGATGTCGTTATGTCTGAACTTATTACCGAAATTTTGACGGAAATGGATGAACAAGTACGTAGATGCTTATAATGTTTACTGTAAATTTAACAATTTATATTTTTAGTTTACATGGGCGATTTCCCAAAAAATGAGTAGCTGCAGAGACATATATCAAGCGATGCATAAACTTTTAGAACTTCTAAGAATCGAGTGTCCTCGTACGACGGATGTTTATGAACCTACTGAAAAGTCTTTAATGTCTTTAAATCATTTGTTTAGTTCTTGTCTTGGTGTATCCTTCGTTACTCAATGTCTACATCAGCAAGCTGTTGTTAGGTATGTTTTTAATATTATAACATACACAATGTGGCTAAAAAGTTTTAGGACTGAGCTCAAAACAGAAAGTATTTGTTACTAATTATATACATTTTTCGGCACGCTTTGCCAGCCATTCCCGAGCGTGCTGGAGATCTGCTGCTGGAATGCCTTGTAGCTTCCTGGCTGCGTTAATTTGGACGGTCTTGATATCCTCAAATCGCTGTCCGTACTTAATCTGGTTCCTCTTATACCCTCACTGGTGTCGAGGTGTCGATGGGTGTCTGTTGATGAAATGTCTCCATGCTTTCCTGTCCACTGCTTCTGTCCAATTCATGCCGTTATCCTGTAGTATTTTTCCAATTGTGTTGTTCCAACTTATCCTCGGTTTTTCTGTTGATCTTCTTGCCTGTAATTTTGATTTCCATAGTTTTGGTGAGGTTGTGGTCCTCCAGTCTTGTTAGGTGACCAAGCCATCTGAGTTTGTTTTCTACTATGCATTGTCCCACCGACTTAATACCCAGGTTTCTTATTCTGTCAGCTCTGGTAACTCCTCCGATTTTTCTTAAATACTTAGCTTGTAGGCGTTTATCTTGCCTCTCATTTACTACCCACGATTCGCTGTTATACACATATATGAGACTTGTGTGCACCGCTGTGTACACTTTCCCCTTGATCTCCGCTAAGATTTCCTTCTTATTTATAAATCCATTAGTACCTATAACCTATTTGAAACCTTTACGCTTTTGTTTAGCTCCTCCTCTATTGTTCCCTTTGTACTAATCATCGCTCGTCTTGCAATTACCATTGTTTTTGTTTTGTCTTACGTTAATCTCAATATTTTTATTCCTCAGTGCTTCTTCCCAATCTCTAAATTGTACTGCAGGTCCTCTTCTTGGCCACTAGTAGCATATACCATATCCGATACAAGGATTGGTTTCATTTTTATTTATTTAATTTATTTATTTTACACGATATACCCTTTACACCGGTTTACATAATTAAATAGGAAGATCTTCATGTAATACTAATTTGCGCTTATAGATGTAAATATGAGTATGTATAACGAGATACGTGAAAAATAAATGAAAAAAAAAGAGTTTAGCATTACATAGCAAGATAATATTACATGTCTAAACAAAGTGTTAGATTACAATTTATAGTTGCCGTAAATAGTACTATTTCAAATCAAATTCATACCTCACTTTTTCTATTTGGGAGCTTCAATCTACCAAATTTAATCCAATTATCCATTTTATGCAGTACATTCAAAATGAAAATTCGACGGAACGAACAGTCGGGATAGAAGGGATCGATTGTCTTACTATCGTTACGTTTGAACACCGTGGGCACCTTGACACACATCGGCGGACCCCTGGGTGTCCACCAACACCAGTTTGGGAATCCTTGTTTTAGACTGCATGTTTTCCTTTGCGCACAAATAGCACCACTTACGTTTCTATTACAGCCATACTGTATACGTTAGGAAGCAAGTTAAATGAGTTGATATCACATTCGTAGTAGATGCAAGAAAATCTCGCATGATAGAAAAATTATTCTTATTTTAGGTTTACAGTATGTCGAAATCTTCTAGTAATACAAAATATTTTACTGGAGCGAGGCGAACATGAATGGAATGCGCTCGAAGCTGTACGATCAGTATGTTCACCTGATATTGTTGTACTAACACAAGCCAGTTTTGCTACTCTTTATTTGACTGAATTAACAGCACTGCCTTTTCTACCAATGTAAGTTTCACTGCATTTGATTAAGTGTAGATTTAATTAAAGTTAAAATAATTCTTAAAGGGAATCGACGATGCAACGACTGGCTCCTTTAAAACTAAATCCTGTGTTCAATTTAAAAATAAATAATATGCAGACCATTTTCTTGCTGGAACTGTTTATTAATTCCGCTGGTGGATTTGAAGCACATAAGATGTTTTCAAAACTGCTATTTAATGAAGAAACTTTAGCCGATTGGCATACTTCCTTATTGCCATATATAGGATTATTAACACAACTGGTGTATCCTTTGATAGATTTATTTATTAGTAGCGATTTTTTAAAACATTTAAATAATGCATTCCTTAATGTTACTCAGATGGCCATTAAGCGTAAATCCTATATTTTCCGAGTGGCTCTTGAGCAGTGGTCAGCATATATGGCTGCAGCAATATGTGCGATTGCTAAATAATTGGTGTGAATGGAATAACTGTACAAGTAGGTGCTTCGGTTGTTTTGGGAGAAAAGCATTGTATCACTAACTATTTTTAGGAAATTTTCTACTGGCCACGTCCTTCTTAAGTACCGGAGAACATTGTAAAGCCCAACAACTGTTTCTTGAAGCTGCCAAAGGAATCTTTTCAGATCAGTTTCTTGCCGATCGTGTTCTTGGTGCACCTGGTTTAGAAAATGAAAATCGAGCTTACGTTAATTATTATTTAAAGGTGATACAACTCTTTGAACTTCATGGTGCCAGAGATTGTGCTATAAACGTAGCCAGAACCGCTCTTAGTATTGCTGATGAGGAAGATCCACATGTTGTACGTTTCCTAGTATTTTGCAACAAATCTGTTTTTAATAACCAATTAATTGTAGGCTACTTTACATTCTATTAAGTTTATTCATCATTTGGCTTTGGGCCACTATGATGAAGCTTTTGATGCTCTTAACGCAAATCCCGATGATGAACGTAAAAAGGACAACCTTCGAGATCTTGTGAAGACATTGTTAGATAATAAACAGTTGGATAAATTAATGTCATTTCCATATAGTAATTTGGAAGAACTTTTTGTTAACATTATTTTTACTCGAGCTCGTGCCACTGATACCATCGATAATGTTTATTACGACTTTTTATATTCTTATCAGATTCGACGAGGCGCTGGATTTATGCGTTTAGGTAAGTTACATTTTAGATTCTAAACCGATCACTATTGCCGTGTCGTATTTAGGAACACCTTCCATGGTATCCAGAAGCAAGTCGTAAAAATCCTCTTTTTCACTTTCCTCGGAGACTTCAGTTGGAGCGTAGCAGTTTATTATTGTTAGATTTGCTGCTAATTTTCCTTTAATTTTTATAACTACAATTCTGTCACTTATTGCTTCGAAGTGTAATAGTTGCTTTTTTATATTGTTCAATAGAAAGAAACCTACGCCTTTCTCCCCTTTTTTTATCGGCCCCACTAAATATTCATGTGTGATCGGTTGCGACCCTAAAAACTCAGTGCCTATGTACATGTAACTTTTGTACATTGACGATAAGAATATTACACAAGGAAATGTAAAAATGATTGTTTTATAGCTGCATCAGTTATGTACGAACAAGCATTTCGCCTACTGAAACACAACTCTATCGAAGCACTTGAAAAACAAGTGAAATGTTATCTTGCTTCTATAAATGCTTTAAGTTTATGCGAACGAAGGTTTGCATGGGTTGTCCGACCTGCTGATCCAGATATGGAACCACTTCGAGTATGTTTACCACGTCTTGCTGGATCTGTAGAGGTATAGATTTTGGTTATCACATTTTTGAAATTTTAAATTTATGCATTTGCAGGAGGAACTAGAAATAATGGAATTTAAGCAACAAGTTGAAGTACTGGAAGTTACCGACGTTAAAAGAGAATTAGAATTGGCAAGTGCTCGTTTAAGGCTTGCCCGTTTTGACTCGCAGACTTTAACAAATAATTTAACAAGTATTGTTGAGTTCTACGAATTTATAAATAATATATTAATTGTATTTCATTTTTAGCTCCTGCTGAGTTGGTTGGGCTTTTAGCTAGCGTGGGAATTTTTAAATATGCGTTGACCTTATGTGAAATGTTTACTTTAAAATACGATTTTGTTTTTGATGCTCTCACCAAACAGTGTATAATTTTGTCTGAAACTGAAGACCCTAATGCGTGGAATTGGTTGATCGAAAATGATTTACATGGTAAGCTTAATTTAACATAGTTCGCTGATCGAACAGATTCAAAAATTAAAAACTTTCAGATTTAACAGTGGTTGGAAGTTCACCTTCAATGGTGGCATGGAACTTATTACAAGCCTATATGGAGCAGTACGAACCAGAAGGTCTAACAGTAATACATAAAATTGTATGTCAGAAAATAATCAATATGGAAGGTTTTATACCCCACTGCATTGTAGCTTCATATAAAGTATGATTTTAATAATATGCAGCCATTTGTTTTAACTTAATGTTTGTATATATTTTAGTTACGGAATCCAGTAGAATTGCTACGACTATATTTCTTTAGTGGACGTTTAGAAGAAGCTGTTGCGTTAGCTGGTGAACATCTCTTAGCTGCTATGGGTTACGGAAAGGAAAACTTTGGTTTTACACATTCGTTAGTGCCAACCGCGCCTTCTTTTTGTTTGCCAGTAAATACAATCGATGCTCTTATATACGAATTAGAGTTACAAAACGAAGAAAATCCCGAAAAACCTTTGGAGAAAGTAAATTAAATTTATTTTGTATATTTGATTGTTTTACTAATTAATATAATTGTAGGAGTACGAGTACTTAAAGGATCTTTTCGTGAAATACTTAAGCACATCAGCACGAATATCGAATGAAATGGTACGATTAAAATTGTCGAAAGCGTCGTGATGAATACCTGTGTCTTTTGTACTGTTTAGTATTTTCTTTTTTATAATTAAGTAAATAAAATTTTTACATGTTTTAGTGTTTTATTATAGTAACGATTTGGAGGCATCGTAATAAAGTTTTTGAGCCTCTTTCTGTGTAAAGAAATACGTTTGCAAAGGAGCATAATACTTACGTTCCGTAACTGCATACTTCTGACAACAAACTTAGTTTGGTTTCTTTTACGTTATATGACTCGAAGTACCAGCTTTATAAATGCCTTCCATCGTCCTCTGTCACTAGCAATGCGGGTAGCCTGTATAATTGTGCAGTTAGTGCTCTCGTTAATTTGATGCACCCATCTTCTAGATGAGCGGCCTCTCATTCTAGTTACCTCTATTTTCCCATAAACAGTCAGATTATCGTCTCTTATGGATATATCGCTGAAGTTCTTGAGAATCCGGGTATTTACTGTTTGTAACAAACGATGTGGTTCGTTTATCTTTCTAAGTAACAGGTACTAACAGCTTATTTATTATTGGTATGGCACTCATGCTTACAGCAAAGAGTGGTATAATAACTGAATTGCTCTTTGCTTGTAGGATTGTTATGTGATCAGGGCTTGTAGCTAGGTTTATACAAAAACCGGTTTTCGAATCTCAACTTTTCCACGAAATCGGTTTCGAATTTTCACAAACAAAATGGAGGTAAGGGATGTTTACAACTTAATTTAAAACTTTTCAATTTGTTTATTATTTATAAAAATTTAAAAATATAACAAAATGAAACAAAATAAATGTAGCCCAGTGGCCAAGTACATTTTACCTTGCAAAAGGTCATGTAGTTTTGGATTTTGGATATGTTGTATGTACCTAGGCCCTTATTAAAAATCCAAGTTTTCTAATTTGGCAAGCCTGTGCGCGCGTCAGGACGACCACTTTTGTATCACTTCTTTCGGTGTTTGCTCGATTACTCTTTACTAGTGCGTCCTATATCAAAAATTATTCTTACCTTTTTTGTAGAGCACAAAATTTGTTACAATTTATTCCAATAACATGTTTTTCTAAACCTCATAGTTACCGAAATACAAAGCTTCAAAGCACAAAATTTTTCCAAAAGTTAGGGAAAACTACCACAAAAGACACAGTGTCCATCATCTTAACGGTTTATTGGTTCAATTTAAAGACAAAATGAGTAACACTATGGTAGATATGTGCATAAAAAATTACAAATAGGACCACTATACGTCGAATATACAGGGTGTTCGGTAATGCTTCCGCCAAACTTTACGGGTAATTATGAGGTTTAGGAAAACATGTTATAGGAGTAAATTATAGCAAATTTTGTGCTCTACAAAAAAGGTAAGAATAACTTTTCTGTAGGACGCACTAGTAAAGAGTTATCGAGCAAACACCGAAAAAAGTGACACAAAAGTGGTTGTACTGACGCGCGCACAGGCGTGCCAAATTAGAAAACTTGGATTTTTAATAAGGGCCTAGGTACATACAACATATCCAAAATCCAAAACTACATGACCTTTTGCAAGGTAACCCCCCCTTTTCACGACCTGGCCACTGGGCTAATGTTAGAATCTGCTGTTTTCTTGAGTATAAAAAGCTACCTACATAAAATTATGAAAAATAAACAAAAAGAACTTACTCCAATAGAAACCCATAAAGAAAAGCAAAAACAATGAATGCCATGCCCATAAATTTATATTTTATTTCTTGTTTTGCCTAAGAAAATATGATTTCAAAAAGCAAAGAATGTCAATAGATCTGTTGCTCAACTGTGTCCTTGTTTTGGACACAAAATTGCCAGAAATAGAAAAAACTCGCTCACTTGCTCTGGGTTTAATCGTCTTTAAAGCATTAAATAATACATAAATCTTCGTTCTTCTGTTTGTAGCCTCTAACACTAAAAACTCATTTTTTAGTGTCTTAGGGCTGGACAAAGTCACTTTTTCAGGTTCTTGAAGATATTTATTTATCGATATTTACATAGCATTTTTCAAAGCTATGGCTTTATTTTCTTCTTCGCTACTTTTTTAGTCTAGGCTAAAAAACCGGTTTTTGGAATATATAACTTCCTTAAAAAACCGGTTTTTAAAAACTTGTTTTATATTTTATTTACAGCAACATATCTAGGCACAGTAATTACAAATAATGGGAAAATGGAGCAGGAGATAACCAACAGGATAAACAAAGCGAACCATATTGTAACGTAGGCCTTTTGGGGGTTTTGTTAATATTTATTATGAATAATGAACTATAATAATTTATGTAGCTTTAATAAATTTGGTAGAGTCTTAATCGCCTACGCCACTTTTGGGTTTGCTTGGCTTTGCAAGAGGTTAAATAAAAGTCTCAATCAACTAAATAACACTGATATATTTAAGCTACGTGCTTTAGCGACGCTAAGTACATATATTGATACTTGAATTCTCAATTCACTGTTACATCCAAACAATTCCTTTACATTTAACATTAAAACAAATCATTTACCTTTAACATTGAAACAAATCATTTACATTTAACATTAAAACAAATCATTTACATTGAAACAAATTATTTAGGTACATTTAACATTGAACTCTAGTTACAATCGAACGCTTAAATCCGTGAAACGGATTTAATTACCTATGTTACAATTTTCCCATAATCTTTAAAACTACTAAGTCCTCGTTGGACTTAGTTAATTCACTTTTAATAATTTAAATAAGCTTACATGTATAGCTACTCGGATAAAACATCTTGATGTGGGTATCGACTCTCTGAGAATCTAGATGAATGTAAGATGAATATAAACATGTGGACTACATTCCTCTATTCCTTATATTTAACTTTATGTGTTATATTTTTCTTACGTTATATTTATGTTATAATAAATTAGAAACCCCAAATGGAAATAATGAAAACATCGACAATATGTGGAAATCCTTCAACAAAGGGTCCTGAAAAGCCTCACCAAAAAGGGAAATAAAGTACAATCAGGCAGATACGATCCAAAGATGGCATCGTCCTAACAGAGGGATACCACATCATAGAGAAATGGAAAGAACATTTCCAAGATCTGTTGGGCGGGAGTATAAAGGACAGGACGAAGTCAAACTGAGGAAATACCAGAAGACGAGCAAGCATTGGCCAAGATCAAGGTAGGGAAATCCGCCGGCTACGATATGGTGACCCCGGAAATGATGAAACATCTAAACAAGAGAGCGAAGTTTTTGTTTTGGAGGTTAATCAGCGTAACTTGGAAACAAAAGAGAATCTCAAAGGAATGGGAACTGGCTGTAGTGGTGCCCTTATACAAAATGGCGACAACAGAGATTGCGGTAATTATAGAGGCATTTTCCTCCTGAGTATCCCGAGTAAGGTATAGGAAGGAATTCTCGAAGGAGAAGTGTAGATTTAGAGGAGGTAGAGGAATACAGTACTTAATATTTATGGCCGGACAAACAATAGAGAAAGCAGTGGCTGCGAACAAACCTTTATTCGTGGTGTTCCTAGATTTGAAACAGGTTTTTGATAGACTACCAAGAGAGAAAATTTGGGAAGTCTTAAGCAAAAGAAATGTCAGTGAGGGGCTAATCAATGCAATAAAGAGTTTTTACCGAGCAACAAGAAATGTGAGAATAGTAAAGGTCCACTCTAGTGAGTTTGAAACGATTGAGGGAGTACCCCAGGGAGGAATCATTAGTCCGCCACTATTTATAGCTGTGTTAGATGACGCTACGAAAGAGTGTAAATTAAAAACCAGAAAGTACCAGATTGACTATAGAAATCTTCAACTAGGCACTTTACTTGGTCTTATCCATAGAAGTATTTCGTCGGGCTCTAGAGGACCGGCACCAAATAGGGGAAACCTCAGTAGGAGTAGTCTGGAGCATCGCTAAAGTAGATAAAGAGAGGAGTCCTCGGATCCTCCCATCAGGTGCAGATGTCTTTCAAAGGAGACCGTAACTATCCTGAGGTCCTGAGGTACTTCCTGCTAAACTTAAAGAGCTGTTGGGTCCTAGCTTTGAAGGTCTGTGGATGAGTTGCTTCGCTTTCCTCAGCCCAGGGCGCGAAGCCCAGTTGCCCAGTATGAGATGAGCCCAAAGTGAGTCCAGTCTCTATTTGCTTGATGAACGCTTGCTTTAGGTACGCCGTGGAGGGGTTCAGGGCCTAGAAAGGGTTTCAAGGGGACCTCTTTTGCCAGGCGAGCCGCCTTCTCGTTGCCTAGAACGTTACTGTGACCGGCCGAATTGTTAATCTTTAATTTTGTTGTAGTTTACTACACATCGAGGTTACAACACTGTGAGTGTGCATTAAAAGAAATTTATTTATAATGAAGCGATTGATAAACTGATATCGTCACTAATTCATAAACAAAAATGAGACATTTTTAATTAATGTGTAAATGTAGCATTCAAGTATAACAAATGATTGATCACAATTAATAATAACTATAAGATATAAGTGCGAATTTTAGCATGCATCGATAAAAATCTGCTTATTTTTTTTATAAGAATGTTTGTTTATAATTTATATTAAATATCTGGAGTGATTATGTTGACTTTGAAACAAATATAGAACAAGGTCTGCAGATTCTTTTAAATATGTTGTATTTAACAAACATTTTATGAAAAGTGAGTTGTTGAAGGAATTAGTAAATAAATTTAAGAAACCGAAAATATACATGTATGTGATAATGCTGTGTAAGTGTTCCTTCTCAGTTATCAATCTTACCTATTGATTGGTTTTCAGTTCGGTGTTAACTACTGCATTGCATGTCCTCTACGATCTAAAATATGTATTGCAGCTTTGATCTTTCTCGTGCATTTTGTTTGCTCGCCCTACAATAGTCTTAAAGATTCCCTTATTTCGTACCTGACCTAACTCCGTCAGACTTCTTTCTATTAAAAACGTAAAAAAGCATCTCAGCCGAAAGCGTTTTGCACTCAATGAAGCTGTTGAACAATATTTTACAGAGTTGCCGAAGGAATTTTTTTCTGAGGGTATGGGACAATTGGAAAAAAGATGGAATAGGTGTATAAGTGTTGAAGGGAGTTACGTAGAAAAATAAAGGGTTGTTAATGTGATACATAAAAATACTCCTTCGTATATAGGCTAACCTTGCAGACCTTGTTCCTTGCTTTATTCTGCCAGTTGGTGATCCCTATTTGGTCCTTACGCATTCCAATCTTTCATCTTCCCTTTGGTCTTCTTCGCCTTTTCTTACCGCCAATACCACTTTCCAAGATTCTTTTTGGAATCCTTTTCTGGCTCATTCTGAAAACGTGCGCCAACCATCTCAACCTTTGTGTTTTCACAACCGCTGTTATGTCTGATTCATTGTACAATGACTTTAACTCCTGGTTATTTCTTCTTTCCAACGGATCATTAATTTTTTCCCTTCTAGATCTTCCTTAACACTTTTCTCTCCTACACTGCCAACCTTTGCTGTTCAGCTGAGTCCATAACCCACATCTTACTAGCAAAAATTACCCACGCCCTATCACTGTCTTACAGATCCGCACGTTTAGTCCCCTTGATATTGATTTACTCTTCAACAACCCATTCAGCGCGGGATGGGACCTTGACACAACGGCCACCCTGTAAATTGACCGTTATTATGATTTCTGTATAAGTGTTGCGGAAGTATAAAGTCTAATTTTCTTTATGAGACGTACAATCTGCAGATTTTTTTTAACAACCAAGTATAGTTCCAGAATAGTATGGTGATAAATAAGCGACATTCTGGCAAGCATTATGAAATGCATCGTCACCTGCGTTGATATGACGTGTTAGTCAGGATCATTTCACGTGAGGAACAGAGGCATGCACGCTGTGAAAGACAACACCTCACGGCTGTGTAAAAGCGGATGCAGCATTTTATGAAATGCTGAGTTTAGCGCGAAACGACACGTGTGCCCCCGTTCGAGTGAGAGTTGACGTCTTATATAAGGAATTGCTTTGACAGAGCTCACCTTGGTTCGTGTAGTCACCCGAGAATTATGTCCTCTGTATTTAATTTAATGGGCTCTGGTCAACAGTCTGGGTCCCAAGGTTAGGTTAGAGGTAGGTAAGGAAAGTTTTTTAATAGAAACACACACCAGTAGGGACCCAGATTGTTGACTAGTGCCATTTAATGTAATTCAATTCTTAGTAAGGCCTGCTAATAGTTTGGATCAAATCTTTGTTTCATTTGATTAACTTTGATGTTTGTATGTACTTGTAACTCATCTCTAAAATTGTTTAAGTGTTTTGTCTTTAACTTTAATTCTAAATAATATTTTGTAAAACTTGTTGAACCAGAATTTTAATATAAAACCTCTCGCAGCAAACCCCCACGTGGCGTAACTGATTAAATACACCACCACGTTGGTACTTAAGAATTATCAGTAATCCTAATAAATTTAATTAACTTATTTTTGCTAACTTTTAGCACTCCTATTGGTGGAAACCACTACGTTACGGTATAATCTAACAGTTTTTGTAAGTAATGAATATTCTTATCTTTTGGGTTTTGAAGTCACTTTCGTTTCATTCCGTCTCAGCAGTTGGTGTGGTATAGTGGGACCCATCTTAGAGATTAAATTAAATAAAAGTTTGTCAAATTCGGTAGATTTTTATTTAAAAACTAAATTACAATAAAATTATGCCCGGTTAAGTGCAATTTAGAACACAAACAAGATCTTATAATATTTTTTGTTTGTCTTTTATGGTAGGTTTCATTGTTGTTACATTTTTTAATTCTTAAATACCTACCTATAGCAACGAATTAGGAATAACTACCACAATGAAGAATAATTTAACTCGATAATACCTCCGATTTATATTTTTAGACTTATGTTTATGTATTAAGATACCATCAGTAGTGGAGTATATTCATAAAAGATTTATTATTATTTAAACAAATATTAATAAAGCAGCAACTAATCACCTTTGTGAAATAAAAATGAATTATATACATATGAGTATTCTGCCAAAAAAATAAACATGGTGTGGTTAATGTTATATTTAAAGTTGTCACTCATACTTAAGTCTATTTTCATTTAGAGTGTTCAAAATTAGATAAATTCCAATAAAGATGAGGCATGCAGCAACTGTCGCAGCTACCATAGTAGGGCTTTGCCTGAAGAGTACGAGAAGAAAAACTGTAGCAGCTAACATGATGGTTGCTAATATTGGGATGATAGTCATGTGTTCCCAGTATTGTGATCGTACTTCTAAGGTGTCTGTAATACAGGATAAACATAATTATTACTAAATTTCGTAATTTAATATAACTTTATCAAATAGCTGTTGTTGCTTTTTTGTTTATTAGGCGAGATTTAGATTAGAAATAATTGTTGTTATGAACTTTTCGTTGGTACAGTTCAGTGGGAAAAGGTTCTCGTTAGTAATCAAAAGACATACGTTCGAACTTCAACTATGATGAAAATTATAAAGCTACATAGTCTAAGTAAATATTTTTCTAAAATTGATTTCCAAGAATATTTACAGTTTACATACGATATACGCGTACGAATAGAATAACAGAGCATTTTAACATGTAAGAGAGCTTTCCAATGAGCTTAATTAAGCTAATAATTTTTTTTTCTTGAATTGAATTTATTAAACAGCAATCAGAGTTTACATTCTATAAGCTATTTTGCTGGTTGGTAGACCGGTTAAAGAGTCTCACTATTGCCCTGATGAGCCTTCTCCATTGAGAAGGCCTCTTCTTCACTTCATATCAGGTCGACTGACCATCTTCTTTTCAGTCGTCTGTGGTTTCTCTCTTGCATCAGTGGTTGTAATACAATATTGGTGTGTGTTTCTAAGTTTCTAGTTTCTGATGATGTATCTGACTTCTCTTTTGAATTGTCTCTTGGACTGTTGGGGTATGGAGGTCTTGATGTAACATCTGATTTGTGACATACCATAGACCGTCAACTATTGTTCTTAGGATCTTTGATTGTGCTCGGTGTATTATAGCTATGCTTGACTTGCTGGCGCAACCCCACAGCTCGATACCATAAGTCCAGAGTGGGATAATTACTGCTTTGTATATTAGAATCTTATTCTCTAATGACATTCGTAAGTTTTTGCCAATCAGCCAGTACGATTTTCCCATTTTAAGATTTATCTGTTTTCGTTTCTTACTTATGTGTTATCTGCAGTTAAGTTTAGTATCGAGATGGATTCCTAAGTACTTAAGACAGGTTGTTGGTTGTATTTCTATACTGTTAATGTACACTGGAGGACATGTTTTTTAGTGTAAAGGTTATACGTTGTGATTTGCCTTCATTAATTTTTATTTTCCATTTCTTAAGACATTCCTCTATTTGGAAGAGATGTTCTTGAAGGTTTGCAGAAGCTATTACTGGATCTTCGTGGATAGCTAATATGTCGGTATTATCTGCAAATGTGCCTGTAGTGGTGGAAGCTAATAATGACAAATATTTACAAAGAGATACATAAGGGTCTATTGGCTCGAAATCCAGCTTGGTATTCTCCCATCGCTACCTCGGCATAAGTACGGTGTTATTCTTTCTCTCAGTATATTTGTGAAAATCTTGTATGCGATATTTCTCTGTAGTTGTTGCACTTCAAAGCGCGGTTTCCCATTCCTCTGGTATAGTCTCATTTCTTCTCCGTACCTCCACTATTATTTTGTGAATCTGCTTATTCAGTTCACTTTCTCCATGCTTAATCAACTCCGGAGGAATGTTGTTCACTCCTGGAGCCTTATTGTTTTTTTAATTTTTGTATACTTTGTATACTACCCTTCGCCTCTTCTAACGTAGGCTCTGTAATTTCCGGTTGAGCTGAGTGCGGTTGAGGTATTTCTTCCTCTTGTGCTATTCCCTGTGCCCTATTTAACAATCGTTGAAAATAGGATTTCCATCTTGCTATAACATCGTCTTGATTTAATAGTATTTTATCATCTTCACTTTTGCATATGGTGTTTCACATTGTTTGATAGCCTTATGTTTCTATAAAAATTTCTAGGTTGCTTATTATTAGATATGTGTCTCTTGTATCAAGCTTAATTGTTTGTTTTTGCGTCTACATGTGTGTTTAGTTTCTATTCAAAGTTGATTGTATTCTTCCTTTTTCGTTCTCGTAGATCTTCGTAGCAGTTTCTCACGCGCTTTATTTCTTCTTATTATCACTTCCCCGAATTCATCATCATACCAATCCCTGCCATTTTTTCGATCCCTAACACCTCACCTGCCGCTGTACTAATACCCTCTTTGATAGTTTTTCATATACTGCCCACGTTCTCCGTATGATCTGATGGATTTGTTTCTTCTACATCATGTTGTCCTTCATAATTGTTTTCTAATTCTTCACAGAGTCTGTTCTTGTACCTTAGTAATACCATTGTATTTAGAAGTAGCAATGGTAATACGTTCCACTCTATACTTTGGAACTCTCCATTCTGTACATCTAATAGTATGCCTGAGTAAGATTTTGCGTCAACCAATACGTGATTGTTTCCTCGTCCGGTGATTTCCTCTCACTATTAGATTATTAGCCGCCGCGAATTCTATTGTCCTTTCACCGTTATTATTCGTCTCATTGTGTAGGCTATGCTTTCCAATTTTCCGTAGGAATACTTCCTTTTTATCGTTACTTGGTACCATTTCCAATTCTCTTTCTAAGATGGTATCGAATTCATCCTTGTCTTCATCCCCTTTGCCTTCTGTTGGTGCGTGTATTGTTGTGATAAGTTTCGCAGCTTCATCCTCATTCGTATGTAGCATATTCTGTCACTGATTGGTTTAAAGTTGAAAATATTTGTTGACCCAGAAACCACAGCCCAGCTCATGTCCGTTATTATTACTTCCATTATAGAGTATCATATATTTCGCCTTATTGAGAACTCCTGGTCCAGGTCATCTGATTCCTTGGGGTGCTAATATGTTCAGTTTAAACTTTTCCACTTTCCACAGCGTGCTGGCCAGTGTTCCCGCTTGGTAGAGACTCCTAAGTATTCCATGTACTCATTGAGCGTTGCCGGTTTCGTTTTTTGAACTCTGTCCATTTTGAGGCTTCGTTTGTGGTGGTTTCTTTTACGGGTACAGGGATATGATCCACAGGGGTGGTTAACCCCCTTTTTCCAGATGTTGGCCCCTGAGGGGCGTAAATAGTTTTTTGGTTCAAAATTATAAATTAGATATTACGTATTACATCTGTTTTTCTGGAATATATTACAAAAACACATACAAATAAACCTTTTTAGATTTTTTATCTCCAGTTTAAATTTTTATATCTGTTAAACCAGTAAAAACCAGTATTTTGTAACAACCATGAACCAACACCTAAAGGAAGGTAGGTACATAAAATATATCTATAAATTTAGTACACAAATTACTGGTTTTTCGTGCATTCAGACGCAAAGAATTCAGCTTGAAAGCGTAGGTGATGGATTTAATCATTAACAGTAACGTTTTAACCAGTTTTCAATTTAAAATCAACCTCTTACTAAAACGTAAAACTCAATTCATCCAACTATCGATTTATCGTGATACCATTTAATTTACATAATACGGTTTGTTCTGTATAAATTTGTAGCGCAACGTTTCCATTGTTTAGGTATTTAGTAAAGTTTATGTATCAGTTAACAAAACCCACACCGCAGAAATACGAAGAATGAGAAAAACGTCTTTAATTAACCCGAACATTCTCTTGTACTTAATTGGAATTCACCTGGAAGAGATTTCCAGCAAAGTTCAAAGTGTGAATGTTTTAATTACACCTGGTTCTGAGGACTACGAGTTTGGAAATATTAGAGAAAATCTGTTTGTAGTTTGTCAGTGATTTTGTGGAAGTTAGAAATTTGATAAAAGTAAAGGTGAAGGTTCATAAAAATATGATATTTGAAGTAAGTATAATGTTGGCGTAATAAAAGGGTTCTTATAAAACGGTTTCCCATGGAAAATGGGAATTTTTAAGTTAATATTCTTAACAGAAATTTTATTTGAAATCATTTAATTTGATCGTTTCCTCAACTGCTTTTAGATTTCGGCCTTTGATGTTATTTTTGACAAACTAATGGGAAGGGTAAAATAACAAATTTGATGGAAGGTGTTATTCTAAAACATGCTTGGAAGTTGGAAAATTAAACATATTTAACTGTGATAAGTAAAGCATTCTTAATTTTAGTAAATATATTCCAAAGGAAAAACCGATAATATTTGTTTTAAAATCAGTTTCTGGTTTATCTGTGTTTGCATTCATAGCACAATAACAACAAGCTTAGTCCAGGATGAAAATAAAACTGAACTTATGCTGGTATCTTCTAATGAATTACTGAAGGATAAGAACAAAACAGTTTTACACCATTTGGGTTTAGAAATTATGTTGATGTTAATAATTTCATTGAACTGAATATCTATACTTTCAGCAGATGAAAGTTGCTAAAATAACCTTAGGAAATCCTTGTTTATAGCCTTTTACGTATAACCTCATCAGAGCAATAGGTTATCTATCACTCTCGCCTGTTTCTCGATTTCTTCTTCTGTTTAAAAATGGCTTTCATAAAAAATCATTACCTGGATCGACGAAAAAGTTCCTCATCGCAGGATCTTTCACATTCCAGTGGCTCCAATATAAGTTACTAAACTGAAGTTTAGGAGCAGAACCATTGAACTGTGTGAAATTCTCGTTTCCATCCATTTTATTTTATTTTAAAAAGCTAACTCAATATTCAGGATGCAGAAATGTGCACTGCACTTCGCTAAACTCAAGTTTCTACAATTCTAATCGTCTAAAGAGAGTAGTAGAACTCCTGGTTCTGGCACTCAAACACTACAATACACATCAGTAAGTAAACTTGTATTGAGAGTCTCTTCAGAAACTGAATTTGCGATAACGAGAAATTATCGGAAAATTGAACTTTATAAATAAGAGTTCAGGCCGTATTATCTAGTTTGGTATGACATTTAAATTATAATAAGGTTGTATATGCAAGTCAAGAAGTATTTAGTTTTAGGTATACTATCTAATACTGATTAAAATTATTTCGATGTTTAGATTTGTGACGTAGATTGCGGCAGAATAATTTCATGACCTATGATCGAAAATAAAGTGAAATTGTTTTTGTTTGTCCTACTAAAATGCGCAATATTATTTAGTTAAGTAGCACATTAGGTTTCTGAATGATATTCTTTCTTTTTCAAATTATTTCTGCAAACATGTAGTAATTAAGGTCAACTGTTTCTGTTTGGTTGTAAAAATACATAACGTAGTAAACAAAATAATAGAATGCTACAGTATTAGTACCAATATTTAGGGATTTAACATGGTATGTAACCTTTGAACCCAAATCCTCGATTACAGTTCGGTTTGTTGACCAAATTCTGGCGTCATAACTTAAAAACGCATATCTCTTCGAAGCTTTCATAAATATTTGTAAGAAAACATGTAAATAATATTTGATGATGTTATCAATTAATTTGAAAGATCATAGAAGTCCCAAAGTTCTAATTTCGTGTTGTTAAGGTTAAATTTATTTATAAATTCTTTATTTTCTAAAGTTCCTAGAGATTTAGGTTACCTACAGTTTAATCGTTCTATTTCTTTTGCTTTTAGTAGTCCTTTTTCTTCCTTTTGAATTCTTGGTTAGGCATCTTCTGGTTTCACCAGCTTCAAAGGAATTTCATAAATATTTTTAAAAAACATGTAAATAATGATGTTATGAATTAATTTGAAAGATCATGGAAGTCCTAAAGTTCTAATTTTGTTTTGTTAAAGGTCGAATTTATTTATAACTTATTTATTTTCTAAAGTTCCTAGAGATTTAGGTTTTATCTACAGTTTAATCGTTCTATTTCTTTTCTCTTTTAGTAGACATTTTTCTTCCCTTCGAATTTCTGGTTAGGCATCATCTTCTGGTTTCACCAGTTTCAAAGACATTTCATAAACATTTGTAAGAAAACATGTAAACAATATTTGATGATGAATTAAATAATTTATAGAATTAGGTTGTTAAAGGCCGAATTCATTTGTAACTTTTCTATTTTCTAAAGTAATTCGGTTTTAGGTTATTTAAAGTCCCTTTTAGTTCATTGCTCTATTTGTGTCATCCCTTTTAGTCTGGATTAGGCACGATCTTCTGGTTTCAACAGCTTCAAAGACATCTGAGAAATCTGAGAACGAAATTTACAATTTTCACCATTTGGCTTGTATTATTCGATGGTTTTATTTATCTTTTCTGAATAACGAAAGTTATTGCAAATGCCTTCTGGATATCCAACTTAAACGTATTTTTAGAAAATGTTCTTGGAATTTCACCGCAAGGATAATTAATAAAATCATAGGTATTTCGATAGTCGAAAAAACTAGGTTGGAGTGAGCCTCTGCAGATATTCTTTCACTAAAGAACGAGTGTGGGTTAGCTAAGAGAAAACTTACTTTACCAAAACACCACGAGTTTGTTGGCCTATTTTATTTATTAAAAGCTTTTTGTTTGGGTTTAATTTGTATTTCCACTACAACATTTTTGTGGGTGAAAATCCTAAGAAATTCAAAGTTGGAAAATACGTTCTGTTAAGAATAAACAAAAACTGTTCCAAAATTGCATTTTAAAAATTGTATTAATTAATTAGCTTCAAGGTTTGGCATAAAACAATTTTTTTGTAAATAAGTTTGGCATAATTTCTTTGCAATAATACTTTTGAATATCGAATCAAATTATTCTAATTTTGTTCTTAAAATGTCGGAAGATAAGATCATTTCTGTCTGTGCTTTTCGTCTCACCCAAAAATCCCTTTTAAAGCCTTTCTAAATACCTTTCGAAATTAACATAGTTTCGTGCTTACTTTATAAATAAAAAAAAAAAAACAGTTACCACTTTTTAATTTAAGCACAAAATGTACGTAAGTTTTATTTGTGATTGGGTTTGCCTTCTTAAATTTATAAGTTCGTCTAAATACTTTAATATTTTTAAGCTGTGGTGTTTCTACAAAATCGAATTTATTTTTAAATAAAAAGCCAGTCATTCCGGAAATTGAAAGAGTTAAAATTGCAGTCTTAATGGTTTACTCTTGTCATAACCTCGACTCAATCTTAAGCAGAACTGATTGAATCCGCCGAATTATGTCTAAAAAAATATTTAGTAATGTTGATTGCCTAATATTAGGAAGTTGAAGGTTACATTTAATCAGTACTTTCTGGTTTGCGTGTTTTTCGTTAATATTACATTACCTTATTATTATTATTTTAATTTATCAATTTTAAGTTATTGAACGATTCGTCTAAAATCCCATAGCCGTGAAATTTCTTGGGTTCTTCCTAGCGGGGGGGTTCCGTGAAAATTATTTATTTCAATACGAAAAACGTGCGGATCATCGCGTAGTACGCGAAGTTCACGGTTTTGGAAATTACACAAATTCCTAATTCCGATTGTAATTAAAATTAAATATATTATGGGGATGTAGATTTAGTAATGGTTAAATCCCGTTTACGTTGAAATACGTACATGCCAAACAAGTACGGTTCAGTAAAATTACTAATAAACTTGTAATCTCGTAAACGTCCAGTCAATAGCTTTCAAACTATCTGGATTTTCCAGAATATACATTATATCTGAATGGAATTACTCTGCTCGTTTCATTCCGCATGTGGGCAAAGTAAAGTTGAGGTCAAGACTGGTTCTCCGTTAGTTATTCCTCGATTATTCTTTAATCATATACGTATATAAGTTGGTTGTTACAGTGTTCCGTTCGTGAAGAAACCGTTGTTGTGATTTACAGTTTAGTTCAATTGGATCAGTATTTTCAAGCAGAGTAAGTAAAGTTCATTTTTAACTTCTGTAATTATATTGAAACTCGTTTGTTGTCTATCGTCAGTGGCCATTAAAACTTGTTATTACTTACAAGGTAATAAAATTATATAATTTTAGTTACCTGTGAAAGTAAAATTTTCTATAATTTGGATTTAGAAATGTGCTGTTTTGATATTTCTGAAGGTTCTAAAGAAACTCCTAATTATCGACACATTTTATTGGAACTATAATATTCTCAAATTATTTGAAAATTTCCAGGTACTTATGAGTCACTATAATTAATGATTCACTAATATTTACAAACATTTGTACGGTGTGTGGAATTGAAAAATTACCATGCAGCTACGACGAGTTAATCACCTCATATTCATTGCCGTTTTGTACTTTTTTTGCACCTGTTGCCTTTTATAAAAACCCAATTTTAATAATATCCAATTTAAACCTTATTAATTTATTAAAATATTCACGTGGCGATTTGTTTACGTTAAACAGATTTTTATCCTAAATCGTTTAAAGTCACCAGCTTAAGCTGTTTGATAATAGTATTTCGCGTTATGAATAGTGACCTTTTTTTTTATCTCGATTGATGTTTGGTGACATGTTTAAAAGCACATTGGGTAAATCACAGGAAATCCCGGATTTGATTGCAATTGGAAATGAGGTTGCATAAAAAACAAATGAAATTGATCGGTGTTATTAAAGGGGAATCCTTTATTTTGTATCATTCGTATTGTTAAATTTCTTATCGAATGGCGATTTTAAATTTTAAATTTTGATTTTAATTATTTATTCTTTAAGTAGGTTTTAAAATTGATATTCGATTTAGAAGAAAAGAAGGAGAATAAATACAACATTTTTAGAACAACAAGCTGCAAGTAATTTTTAAAAATTATTATGGCAATTAAACAGTTGTGGCGTAAAAAGCTGCTTAGAACGCCTTCATAACGCAAATACAACGTAATTTTTTTTTTTAGTAATTGGGAAGTGCGTAGCAGTAAGAAAGGTCAAATTTTCGTTGAAGAAACCTTGCAAAAAAATGAACGGCAAATATATGACAATAACAATATAGGTATATGAGCTGCAGCTGTTATTAAATCAGTTTGTGCCACTAAATTATCTTAATGATTGTTGTTTTAATTTTCCTAGTAATTCTGGAAAATCCTTTGTCAAAGAAATACTGATCTACACTTAAGATTAATTTGTTTAAATATTCTCAAATGTTTTTAAATTAAAATAATAAACAAGTCATGTTTCTTTCTCTTTTCATGTTGATTCCTTTTCTTTATTCTGCCTTTTTGTTGGTTTTCTTCGCCATTTTTCTCTTTTGCTTTTTATGTCCTCTTATTCTTCTTTTGCTTCATGTTTGTGTTTAGTTTTGTACTTTTTTTTGCCCTGTGTTTCTTTCCCTTCTTCTATCACTTGCTTACATGTTTCTTCAAGAAAGTTTACTTAAATTGTTTCAGAAGAAGCTTGTAAACTTGTTTTGTTATTTATAAGTTTGAAACTTAAGTTTCTAAGAATAGCCCAATGGAATGCAAAGTCATAAAAATGAAGTAATATTATTCTTAAACCAACATTTTATAGACATCATTTTAATCAGCAAGACACAATTTCTTTAATATACCAAAATACAAACTATATTGCACCAACCATTGTGACGGTACGGCATATGGAGGCATATTAATAAAATAATCCATTCAACACGACGAACTGATAAAATACGAAGAAACCTCAATACAAGTTATATTAATAAAAGTAAAAACACAAACATATGAGCTAACCGTCACGTAAGCACACACTATGGGGCTCACGTTTAATAACAACAAAACTTGCCCAAGTTATTCCTTTTTATCAACTGCCTCACCAACGTACTGGCCCACAGATTTCAACAAAATTCCGGACCTACTAGACTTATTCGTAATGAATGGCATTTCAGATCACAGTCCTATAATAGCTACAATAAGTAATCCGCAATAACCAGAAAGACTATACAACCACAAGGATTACACAATACTAAAACAAACTGGAATACCTACAGAGAAATGATAGAAGACAAAATAAACCTATGAATCCGAGGCTATAAGAAGTGCAAGACGTAGATAAAGAAACCACCAATTTAATAAAAAGCCAAAAAAGCTACTCCAAATATAATTATTCAGGCACAACAAACAGTTATATCAGTAGAAATAAAGAAGCTAGTGGCGGAAGAGAGAAGGACACGATTATTTCGGCAAAGAACCCACACACCGGACAGTAAAGGAAGATACGATCAATTAAGTAATAAACTAAGAATCAAGTTAAAAGAAATAAACGATGACTCCTTTGAAAAATATGTTAAAAGCCTTAATATCAAGATAATTCCGGTTGGAGACCGATAAAAAATAAGTCAGCAACAGTATCACCGCCCATACGCCCATACAACACCACCTGGACCGTGGGCAAAAAGCGGCAAGCAAAAAGAAGACTTATATGCAGAATATCCTTCAGAAATATTTATGCCACCTAACTAATGATGACCAATATAGAGATATAGATCAGGAACTAGGCACGCCCATCGTGGAGGACTCCTAATGAGATAAAAGCCGAAATCAAAATGTTAAACCCACAGAAAGCACCAGGGTATGCTTTAATAACAGTCACAATGTTGAAGGAATTGTCGGAAAAAGGTCTGAGAGCACTCTTCTTCTTCCCATATATGTTTTAGGCTAGCAGCCTGTTACGTTGCCTAAGTTTGAACTTCCCATCTCTTTTGGGGTCTACCCAATAGTCTCTTTTCTCTTGGTCGGTTTGTGGTCCATCCGTAGAATGTGCTGTTTCCACTCATTTCTGTAGGTTTCTATTTTTTCATTGATGCTGAAGATGTTTAATTCGTTTCTTATGTCAGTGTTTCTTTTCCTGTCTATCAGACTGTAACCTGCACTTTGAAGTAGCTGCTTGTCAGATTAGGTACATATTTAGCGCTAGAATAAGATTAAAACATTGGCCATTATCACTAAAGTCTTCACAAATTATAATGCTACCCAAACCTGGTAAAGATGTTACTTCGTATACCGCCCGATAAGTTTACTGTCAACAGTATCTAACCTTTTGGAAAAACTGCTACGCAGAAGATTAAACGAATGTTTAGACCCACAAGACTGGATGCCAGATCATCAATTCGGTTTTCGCCAAGCTCATTCCACAGCACAACAATACCACCGCCTAGTAGGTAGGCTTAATTAATAGAGCTTTGGAAAATCAAGAATACTGTACAGACATAAGCCAAGCTTCTAATAAAGTCTGGCATCTAGGGTTGCTAGTAAAAATCAAGAGAATTCTTCCACCAGGTTATTTAAAACTTTTGGAGTCATATCTTAGGCGAGGTGACTTTGAGGTCAAAGTAAATAAAAAATTTTCAAACAGATTTCCAATGTATTTTGGGGTTCGTCAAGGAAGTATTCTTGGTCGGCTGCTGTACGTTTTGTATACTTCCGACCTACCAACATCAAGGGCAACATCAGTAGGTACTTTTGCGGATGATATTGCTATCATGGCCATACATGAAAATCCCAGAACAGCTTCATCAAAACTAAAAGAACACTTGCAAAAATGGAAAATTAAGGTTAAGGAGACCAAATTATCACATCATATAACTTTCACTCTTAGAAAAGGTCACTACCCTTCAGTCAGTGTCAATCAAGTCAGACCACAGACAGAACTAGTTAAATATCTTGAACTCCATCTTGACAACAAGCTAACGTGGAAGGAACACATAGTCAAGAAAAGAAAACAAATCGACTTGAAGGTTAAGGAAATCAATTGGCTCGTAGGACGTAGATCTCGTCTGACAATTGAAAATAAATTATTAATATATAAAGCCATAATTATACAAATATGGACGTACGGGATAGAACTCTGGGGATGCGCTAGTCCAACGTAAACATCTTACAGAGATACAATCCAAAATCCTGCGTGCAAAAAAATTATAAGTTTGGTTTTGAAAGTAGGTATTTAAGAAATTAAAAACACAGTTACGGGGGTCGTTGGAAAACGAGCCCTAGCCGAGTTTCAGTTCAGTGCATTGTGAAGTTATTATTTGGTTACGCGAAGTAGACGAACAAAAATGTTGGGCAGTAAGGAGATACGTGCCGTGATAAAATTTTATTTTTTGAAGGGAAAAACGGCGACCCAAATAAAAAGTAAGCTAGATCATGTCCTTGTTGGTCTTCCCCTTCAGTTAAGACCGTACATTTGTGGATTGCTGACTTTAAACGAGTGTCGAAGATGAACGACGCAGCGGACGCCCAAGTGATGTGACAACTTCCGATATGCTAACTAAGATCCACAAAATAGTTTTGAATGACCTAAGATCAGATCTCAACCGAACGAGTTCATAATATTTTAAACGAACATTTGGACATGCAAAAGTGTGGCCGATGGGGACCGCGTTTGCTGACTTTAGACCAAAAGTGTGTTCGGATGGACATTTCGTCTACATGCTTGGAGCGTTTCAAGCATAACTCCATTGATTTTGCGCCGGTTCGTGACCGTCGATGAAACGTGGGTGCCACCCGTCGGAGTCGAAAGAACAGTCAAAACAATGAACAGCCAAGGGAGAACCTGCACTAAAGAAGGCGAAAACAAGCGTCTGCCGGCAAGATTTTCTGAAATTCACAGGGTGTGATCTTTACTGATTATCTGGAAAAAGGAAGGACAATCACTGGAGAGTCCTACGCAGGTTTGCTGTAAAATTTAAGCGAAGAAATCAAGAGAAAGTGACTGCACTTTGCCAAAAAGAATCCTCTCTCAACAGTACAATGCACCTGTGCACACGTCAATGGTTTCCATGGCTAAAATCCAAGAACTCAGGTTCGAATTATCGGATCATCTAGGAGAAATTCATTTTACTAAAACTGGCTAAAAATGTCCTTGGAATATTGTTGGCCAAAATATGCCGAGCTTAACGAAGATTGTGTTGAAAAATTTACCTTACTTTTCAAACGACACACGTATTATGTTTATTTTGTTATTTATAAGAATTTGGTTTTGGAAATATTCAAGAAATTAAAAACACAATTATCACATCTTCCTTCAGTGGCAAATCTGCATTTTTCTAACACTTTTTCTTCTTTCAGGTTCCACCATGTGGCAGAAAAAGAGTTACACAGGATTACTACTGTTGATGCTTTGCTTATCAAACACAAATCAAGGCCGGGTACGACCATCACCAGAAGATTTACAAAAACGTTACGCAGATGCTCTGGAAGCAATCTTTGGAATCGGCGTACGTCTTCAAGTTTTACTTGGTGACCCAAATGTAACTACAAGCAGCAATTTTTTGGTTTCCCCGTTAAGTGTTGCTTTGACGATAGCACAACTCATGCTTGGTGCGGAAGGAGAGTTTAGAGCAGAACTTTACAACTTGTTATCGTTACCAGATAACAGCGAACATATGTCGTCGATAGTTTACCGTCGTAAGCATAAAAATACGACGTACACTTTGCCTTATGCTAAATTGCATTTGCAGCTGGCTAATTTGGTGAGAGCCCTGGAAGGGAATGAAATTTCTCGGTCGTTCACTTTAAATAACACGAACGCGTTGTTCATTAATTCGAATTTGAAACTCAAGGAGGAGTTTTTGAGTAATCTGGGAATCTACCAAACAGATGTTCAACCTGTGAACTTCAGCACGGATCCTTTGGGCTGTCAGAAAATTATTAACGATTGGGCTTCAGCACAGACTAATGGTATAATTAAAAATATCTTACCAACACCTCTTCCTGTAACTGCTTCTGCAGTTTTCACCAACGCGATTTACTTCTTGGCCGACTGGGAAACTCCCTTCAGTTATGAAACGACCATGATGGCCCCTTTCCGTACAACCAAAGATAAAACCGTTCAAGTAGAATACATGCAAGGAAAATTCGAAGACATTCTTTACGGAGAGAATAAAGATCATGGTTTTACTATGATGGCATTTCCTTATAAAAACAACGAGTTGGCCATGTATTTTCTACTTCCCTTTGAAAACAACGGAGATGAATATAATATTAAGAAATTTGCCCAAAATTTGAAGGCCAAGGATCTTTTGCAGTTCATACCTCAAATGAAGAAGCACCATGTTTCTATTCAGATGCCCAAAATGAAGCTCTCTAATAGCTTAAGCGTATTGGAACCTTTGCAAAGGTACCACATTTATCAACAACAGAATAAAAAATTAGGGAAAAAGACGAATGAAACCGGTGATGCTTTCGATATTTTGGAAGACAGAGTGGATGAATTTAATGCTTTTAACACAACCGAAGCAGCGGATATTATGCTAACACAAGCTGCTGTAAATGAAAATCTACGGATTACAAACCTCTTCCAGCAGATGACTTTATCAATCGATGAGAAAGGAACTGAAGCTGCTGCTGTTACAGCAACTATCGTGGATTACATAGGCGGCGGTAAAAACTTCAAAATAAATAGGCCGTTCGTATTTTTCATACGCCACGAAGCCACTTCTGCAACGTTATTTTGGGGAACAATTGTTGATCCTTCTCAACCTCAATGATCAAGTGTTAGTACTAAGTTATTTGACTTATAATTTTTCGCGAGAGAGTGTTGTGAGCATTTAGATAAGTTTTAAAATAAGGTGTTAAGTATTAATGTTGTTGAATGTATCCTATTTTATTACTTGACAATACGCTTAATAAAATATTATATTTTTTATATTAACACTTTTCTGGAATTTTGTTTTTGTTTTGATGAGTGCATTAAGGCTGGCATTTACATACAGTCCCTTTCTATTTGACGCATCTAAAGTTGCATAACGTGGTACGTATTTGTCAAAACCAAAAAGTCATGCGTTTAGCAGAACGTCAAAAACGAGTTGAGGTTAGAGGTCAGGAATTGCGTAAGATTCGTATTTGAAAATTTGCATATTTACATAGTTATTTGTGTTATTACTGTAAAAGACATGGCAAAAACAAAATTACGATTTTCTGTGTATTTAAATTGTAATCTCCTTGTCAAGTTTCCGTTTTCGGATTTAAAGCCGATAAGTACTGTGCTGTATGTGTTGCCTACACGCTAAATTATAAATTCGAAATTTAAACCGATTTTTATAGAACTTTATTTCCAATTTTTCTGGAATAATTTGCATTTTGAAAAAAAAAAAATTATTGTGGCGTTTGAAAGACAGTGGTGGTATCTATCTATTGATAGAGAGATTTTTTCGGTGTTAATATTTTCGTAAAATCTATTTGAAAATTTTGAAGTAAAATAATTTTAATTTTTTAATACTGTAAAGTTGGGTTTTAGAAATAAAAAAAAATCTTTCTATCAATAGACAGAAAAGACATGGATAATTACATAAAAAAATGCTCTGACGTTCCTGCTTAAAAAATGAGTCTAAAAAACTGAAACAAAATGTGCTTAAAATGAGGTATATTTCATGGTGTAAATGCCAGCCTTAAACTTAAAATTGTGGTTTATACGTTTTAAATGGCATTTTCAGTTTTTAATTTTACATCTTTATTGAACAAAATGAAGAGAAACGACCGATACCTTAAATAGGATAATCCGTCCGTCTTTAGGGAGCTGATTAACTGTTTCATAAAAATATTATTATTATTTACATGGGGTGTGGTTTATTGCCCACTGCACTTGAGTTCATCGGCTTATCGTGCCCCCTAGGATTTACATTCTACAGATTGGCCCCATTAGCGAAGTTTAGAACATATTTGTAGGATGCATTTGCTACTTCTTCGAGTACTATTAAATCCACCCCAAAGCAACACTGTCTTAAGACTCCCAAGATCGGGCATTCACACAATATGTACTCTGCAGTCTCCCCGCAGAATCTGCAGTTTAAATCATTTGTGACGCCTATTAATTGAATGTGCCTTCTGAGTCGGTAGTGTCCTGTTAGCAGTCCAACTTACCTTTTTCATTTTTCCCCTACTTAGCACTAGTTCTCCTGCTCTTACTTTGGAAGGACTTTTCAGGAACATCCGCGATTGCATAGTTCCTGTCTCTCCCTCCAATATCTGCAGTGTTCTCGTAATCGTGCCTTACCAACTCCTTTGCGGTGACATATGCCAACTCGCATGTTGATTCAGGTCCGAAATTTTCTAACGTTTTTGATTCATCCGTATACCAGATGGATGCCAACTAATTTTGCAGCTTTTGTGGTTTTACTCCACCCTTTGTCCAGGTCAACCCTGAAAGGTTTTCTGATCAAAGTCAGTGCTGAATTTATCAGAGTATATACTATATTCAAAACAGCATAGCTGTTTACAGTTTCAAAGGTTTCGGTATGGTCTCCTTTTTTCCAGTATTTCTCCCGTATCCACCAATACTCAATCTATATGTTGTTAGAGGTGCCCGTAATACCACTACTAATGGTAGCGGAGGTAAGTCTAACAGTGTTTTCATGGTTGCAGTTGGCGTAGTAATCGTCGCCCCTGTTATTGCTAGACAAGCCAGCTTCTGTAACTTAAGAGAGTGTTTTAGTAGCGTTCCTGGCTATGCTTTTATGCCACCATACCAGAGACGCATAGGTTACTATGGGTGCTATTTTAGTGTACGCCCACAGCGTCATTTTTGGCTTAAGCCCCCAAGTTCTCTCTATGGTTCTTCTACACGCCCTTGAAGCTTTTGTAACTGTTTTATCTAACTGTGAGTTTTTTAAAGACATTATTTGAAAATTTATAATCTACTTCACTATGAGTATTGAGTAAACGTGTTACAAGTCTTTGGCTTGAAAGGAAAATGTCTACTGGCTTGTAAGGTTTGAAAGAATTTCTCGCCCATACTAGTTGTTCTGCTTATCAGCTTCTTTACTGTCTTCCTGTTTTCCCTGTTAGCGTTTCTTCTTTGCTCTTAGGTTTAGACCGACATGCTCGTTTTTAAGTTCGATTATACTTCCCAGGAAATGCATCTGGAGCATAAGATCTAGAGTTTTCTCCCCGTAGTAGTATAATCCTTCCCCTACTTTCCTTCAGCGAGGTTTTCTGAAGTCTAGCACATTCTGGTGTTTCTTGAACACCTTCACAGTACTTCTTCCAGGAAGTGCTTTTAGCCCTTCTTATTGCATATTCATATTTCTTGCGGGAGTTCTTATACCATTTCCATTTCCCGGTTCTTTTGGCTCAGTTTCATAGAAAAAAATTATTTATAAAAATTTCCCTTTTCCTATAAATTATTAATTATGCAAGTTTGTTTTCTTTCATATTATGCGAAAACTGTTAATGCTATCTGAGGTCTGTTTAAACCAATTAATAGAGACCACGAAGTTCCAGGGCACTATTTCCATGGTTTTTATTCCATAATAATTAAAGATATTGAAAAAACCACAGTAGGCTTAGCAATTTTGCACCTTACACAAGCCAAAAGATGGCGTAAATTATGACACAAAAATACATACGGGTTTTGCATTCTACAGTATTTATTTTATAATTTTATGTATGTTCCAGAGGGACGAAGAAAACTTACTTTTATTGTAACTACAAAAGTAAATAATGCGAACAAAAAAGCTATTAACCCGAATCACAGAAACCCTCGTCTGAATCTTCAATATCACTGCTACCAGACGAAGATTCCATACAAGCAAAACACTCTTTGCCCATATCGTACCAGCACTCATAACAATGTACAAAATAACACGTAGGTGTCTGACATTTCTCGAAATCACCTGGAATATTTCGCTTTTTACATGGTTCGGGTTCACCACAAATAATACATTTTCTTCTGGCCATGGCAAACATTCTCAGGCATCTACAAGCATTAGGAAAACGAATCCGAAGAACCGCACAGAGATTCAAATCTTCTTGTAGTCGACGTTCACGGGCTAACTTCTTCACTTTCTTTTTCATGTATCTTTAAAAACAATTCCCATAAACTATTTTAACGTAAATTTAACATTTTTCACCTTACCTAAAAAATCCCACCCTCCTCTTTAACGTTTCGTTGTAAAGAAAAAGAACCCTTTTCTTCTCTCTTTTCCGGTAAAAGAAAGCACAGATTACTCTTCTTAATCTCAAAATGTATGCTTGCGCTAAAATGAGCAACCAAACCGCTAAATAAGCTCCGTAAACTTTGTATAAGTAATAATTGGGAAGAACGGTAGGTCGTGGTAAGCAGGCTGCGTTGCTTCTGATAGTTTTGATCCTTTTCTTAATATTAAATCCTTTGACAACCGATCTCAATAAAGAAGCAATCATGCCGGTTCCTTTAACTTGAAGCAACATATCGTGATGTCCTGTCTGCATATAATCAATTCGGGCATGACGTCTTACTAAATCCAAAGCCTCGTAAAACAGGCGATCTAAAAGTATGAAAGTGGTAGCTGTTATCATCTCCAAGAGCAGTTTTACAGTTTGTCCTAATAATTCTTCACGCTCCATCTTTAAAGGGGTGAAACTCCAAGGATAAACCAGTTTTGCCTTTTCGATCTTCTTTAAAGGCAACAGAGTAGGTTTCTCTTGTCTATGCCTTTTTGCATCGATGTGTCTGAAGTATTTCGTAATGTAAATGTTATCGAATTGTACCTCACGCAAGTATTTATCATGGTATTCTTGGGCGTTCAGTATTATTCGCAGAAAAATAAAAGCCAAAACCCTTTTAAGAACCACGAGGATCTCATCCAAGAGGGTCTTTTTAGTTTGAACCGTGTGCAAAACGGCTTTAGCTGTATCAGCCGCATCTCTGATGTCCGTTAACTGTTTCACCTTTCCTATTTGATACTGAAGCTTTACGTCCTTAAAATTTTGACTAAGCGTCGCTCTCGAACTCTTCAAATATGCATAACCTTCCCCAAAACCTGGATCCATATCCTTGGCAGGGTCACATCTACTGGCACCGCCCAAAGCTTCCATAATATTACAAATGAAAGTCAGTTTCATGGGCCAACAAAGTAACCAAGCTGCCACCCATGTCACAGCATCATAACACTTGTCATATGCTTTCTCAAACACCTTCCTGCAATTTTTTGCCGTTTTTGAAAATTGATCCTCACACCGCATCTCGATTTTCTTCAGATACAGTTTTTCGTACCTTTCCGCCTCAGATTTTTCACCTTTACTTTTATACTTTTCGTCGATTTCCTCCGACCTTCGTGAATCTTTATTTAACTCGTCCATGTAATCGTTCTCCTCCTTTAGTTTTTTCATTTCGGCATCGTCCTCGATTTCTCCGGTAATCGGCGCCGAAACATCTCTAATCGACCTAATTGTATCTTTTACTTCGCTAACGTCCGCTTTCAACCCAAATAAAGCTTGAGTGAAGGGCTTAAACATCAACTCGAACCGAGTCTTAGTAAGGTTAAAAGTTAAGGAGGTAGTGCAAGAGAACACCCTAACCACTTCCCTTCCGTTATTACTAAGATTCTGAATTGGACCAGAAATAATATAAGCCAAAACAACCGCCTTTAGTACACCACGGCCAGCGCGTCCTCCGAAAGTAGGAAGAGATAACATTGTTATACAACGGATTTGTGATGAAAAGGCGATGCCGAATGCTAGAATGAATGCTATTATTCCTCCCACGACGAATGCTGCATTCTCAGTGAAGTCTAAATCGACTAGTATTAACTCGTAGAATGCAAGGCCTAACAGAAGACCGTAAACAAACCCGCATGTCCTTTTTAATAGCTTGTGCTCATGTTTTCCAGAAAACAACAGCCTGAATAATAGGGTACATCGTTTCGCTAAATAGAACCTACAGGATTCTCCTAAATTTTCACAGTATTCGGATATTTTTGACATTTTTTAGAATGTCGAAAGGTGATTACTATGACAATTAAAATTATTTTAAAAATTTACATCTTAGAACCACGAAAAGAGGTTAGAAACTGACATTAAAAATTTATTCTACAGAGAAATAATTTCTTCATATTATTTGTTTACCAGAAAGCATGTTTACATAAGCTTTACATACAAAATCAAAACGGTAATTTTATGTAAAACTGTAAATTCCACGTGTTATTCAGCATTTTCCTTTTTTCTTCATCATACTAAAAACCTATTAGAATAATTACTTATCATGTGCATACATCAAAGCTAAAAATGTTGCGTGAATGTTATCAAGTAAAATTTTAGTAATTTTTAAATCACGCCCCTTTTTACGTTCATTAAAGTGCTAATCATTATAAATCTAGGCCTTTGAAAGTTGGCTGGAATTTATGCACTTTTCAAGTGTGTTATTTGCTTTCTTATTTAAATAGATTTTGAGTTTTTATAAAATACAAAGATTTAAATCCATAATTTTGAAATTTAAATCACGCAATTACCTACAATTGCAGGCTATTTAAATATTGTAAACTAGAGTTAAGATTTTTAGTGCTAGAATGAGTATTTTTATAAAAAAGTTTTGTTCGGCGTGGAAATTAAAGTAGAGGAAGCTATTAAAGTGGGAAAAATTGAATCGAAAGTTACGGTGGTGAAGTGTGCAAAATTTGAAAACAAAATAGAATTACTAAAGCAAAAGTGGAGGCTCCAAGGAAGTATTTACATTGATAGCGACCTCACAATGGAGGAGAGAAAGGTCCAGTTCGAAATAAGAATAAGAACAATGATAAGAAAACAAGAGTAGGATATCGCAAGTTGAAGGTGAATGGAATCAAATACGATTGGTCACAGGATGAAGGAGGAAAGCTGACATAACAAAAAACTAGCAGCACCAATCAGGCAGGCATACACGGAGACGACACAAGCACATACAAGGGCAATGAGTGTAGATTACAAGATAGGATTAAAGGTGGCGGATTATGCATATGATAATGGACACGAAAGGAAAAAACCGAAAAAAACGACAAGATATTTTGTGCTTGGGAAAGCTTGAAAACCTAATATGGGAAATGGAAAGATATCATATAGGAATCCTAGCACTGCAGGAAACTAACCAATTAGGAAATGAAATAATAGATATAGAAAATTACACACTGTTCAAAAGCGAAGGTTAGGGACAGGTCTCTTTATCAATAAACAATTTAACCAGTTAGTGATAGGATATAATGCAATATCGGATAGAATAGCATATTGCATATGATAAAAGTAAAGGAACTTGCAGAAATTTTAGCATTGTAAATGTGCGTATGATGACAGAAGAAAAAGAAGATGAGGTGAAAAACAAATTTTATGAGCAGCTAGAACGTGTATACAACCACATACCAAAATATAACATGAAAGTAGTATTGGGGGATTGCAATGTGAGGATAGGTAAAGCATCAATCTACAGGCCAACGATAGGAAGTTTTAACAAGCATGATAGTATAAACGGAAATGGGAAAAGACTTATAGATTTCGCAACAGATAAATATATGATTATAAGAACAATGCAGTTTGAGCAAAAGGAAATACATAAAGGGACATGGATGGCTCCAAGTTGACAAATTGTCAACCAAGTGGGTCATATTGTAACGAAGTGGCTTGTTCATTTATTGTTAGAAGTTAAAGAAATAAGTTACTTCAATTTAGGTAGTCTTTGACCAACTCCGTTACTTGTGAATTTGCTTGGCTTTTACGAGAGGTTTTTATTCAAAGTTGAATTTAACTAACACCATGTATGATGTATTTCGTATCTGTGCTTTATTTTTACAAAGTTACACAAAAGTCTCAATTTAGAATAAACACTTAAACAGTTAAGAAATAAATTCCAATCATATTTCAACGGCAAAGTCCACGAAAAGAATTCAAGTATTTTATACAAACATTTTACAAGTCTTGATTTAAAGTTAAGTTAAAATAAAAATAGCCTTAAATGAATATTACTGGAACCATCATTTTGGAGGGTGTCGATTGGTCGTAGGTACTGCAGCTTCAATGGATGCGAATAAGCATGTCTTAGCGTACATCAAGCTGCAGTATTTATACCTTAAAATTGACTCCCACTTCTCGATTTTCCCAGTATCTTATCTGTGCACGTGCGAGATATCGAATTACTTGGTACAATGCACCCAGCGTACGTGCCTTTCTGAAAGATGCAATTACGATACGCAGCATCCCGCTCGTTCATGCGCTCAGATTATTAATTTTATATTTTTTACATTTACCTTTGTTACAATATATTGATAGAGGCTTAACATTTAAAATGCATTAAAAATATAAGGAGTTACCGGATCACTACCTAGTGAGGGCGACACTGAATCTAGACATGAAAATATGATATAGCAGTACTACAAGATGTGGAGAAACGAAGACAGTACCAATAGGAAGAAGAGTTGGAGTAGATAGAAAGTAAAATCAGGAAAGCAACTAAGAATACGATGATCGTTAAGAAACTCGAGAAGAACAAGAGCTGGTACGATGAAGAATGTAGAAGAATAGTACAAGAAAGAAGAATTACCAGAGAAATTGTGTTAAGTAAGAAGTTGGAGTACAGCAGAAGCAGATATAAAGAAAAGAGCAAGAGACTAAGTCAATATGTAGCACAAGGAAGAGAGAACATAATGAAAACAGGATGAAGACAATTGGGGAAAAACTAAAAAACAAAGAAATAAATTTTTTTATCGAGATGTTAAGCGACATAAAGTAGGATTTCATAGAAGAATAATGTACTGTAAAGATAAAAACGGAAAACTAGTAAGAAATACCGAAAAAATGACGAACACATGGAAAGAATATTTCGACGAACTACTGAATAACGGCAATGAAGGGGAAGAAGAAACATCAAAGGCAGAAACCACACAAGAGGGAGAACAAGAAGTAAAAGTAGAACCACCCAGCAAAGAAGAAGTATCCAAGGTTATAGAAAAACTAAAAAATAACAAAAGCGCAGGAGAGGAATTGTATTAGAGATGATAAAATACGGAGGCGAAAAGTTGCACGAGCGCATATGGAAATTGATAAGCCTAACTTGGCAGGAAGAGAAAGAGCCAGAGCAATGGTTAAGAGCAACGATAATACCCATACACAAAAAAGGGGATAAAACCTTATGTGAGAACTACAGGGGGATAGCTATAGTGGATGTAACGTACAAAATTCTGGCGATCCTGATCAAAGAGAAGCTGGGAGAATATCAGTGTGGCTTGAGAAGTAACCGTTCAGTCACAGATCAGATATTCACTGAAGAAAAATGTTATGAATTTAATAAAACAGCATAATATGCAATATTTATAGATTTCAGACAGGCTTATGACTCCATAATAAGGACTAAACTATACAAAGCATTAGCAGACTCTCATAGACCTAAAAAATTAGTGGCATTAATTAAATTAAAATGACTTTACAGAAAACAGATAATACCGTCGAGGTATATGGCCAAAAATAGCCTTTTAACGTAGAAAGAGGCCAACGCCAAGGAGACCCGTTGTCAACATTGTTATTTAATGTGGCTCTAGAAAAGCCAATCCGTGACAGCAGAATAAATCTAACAGGAACAATGACTGCATACGCAGACGACGGAGCCATCCTAGCAAAGTCGGAAGACGAGTTAAAGAAGATAGAAAACTACAACACGAAGCTAGAAAAATGCGTTTAAATGGGTCCGCTCATTCCCAGCCGCCTCAATCCTCCGCTGGAACCGCCGCCGTCGCCCACGTCGCCGGACACTGCCCGTTCCTAGCCACCCCAACCCTCCGCTTGAACCACTCGCCGTTGCCCACGTAGCCGGTCGCTGTCTGTTCCCAGCTACCGCTAACGCCGGCCTCCATTGATGAAGCCACACCGTCATCCTTGTCACTTGACACCGCCACCTTGCCATCTTCAGCAAACTTCTTGCAAGGTCCAGATACAGGTTTTCCACCATCGACCCCCCCCCCCCCCTGAAGCCGTGCACCCTCATCGCACCATCTCCCATCGTCGACGACCCGCCGCCTTCGCCGTTGCCTCCGTCTTATTAGCAGTTGTCTCCGCCTTCACCGTCGTTGCCACTGTCACACTGGTCTAGGTTGTTTTCACTGTTATCTATTTATCCATTTGCGATTATGTACAGACATTTTTTTTTGCAATAAATAATTATTTTCAGCCTCTTGTCTTTAATTACAGAGCTAGCCAATCTGAACACAGCGCCCGTAAACAAACAGGGCCTAGGTTGTGCCAGTCGGTAGACCTCAGAGAAGATGGGTTGATTATATCAAGACGGTTGCTAGTAGAAATTGGATTAGATCGGCTCAGGACAGACAAACATAGAAAACTGTTGGAGAAGCGGAGAGAGTCAATCTGGGATGAGAAGAATACGTCATCTAATGCGTTGGGAACTAAAAAGTGATCAATGTAGTATGCTTAATAAGTGAGAATTTTGGGAAGATTCTGAATAGAAAAGTCAGTGATAAACTAAAATCGTATTAATCTTTGAATGTAACCACAAAGTATATTTATACTGCTTTATTGAATATAAAAAAAGAACATTAGAACCACTTTATGATCATTTATATATACTTTTAATATTCGAAGGTCTCGTTGGGCCCGATTTTGGTAGTTGACAAGGAGGACTATTTAAATTATGAATTTTCCATATTAATACTCTTTATTTCTGTGCTTTCGTCTGAATTCAAGTGCCCGTTATGATCTAATTCTGAGTTCGATGCTGATGAGCTGTCGGTGTATTCAAAACTTATATCAGACGTGGTTAAAGCGCTTAAAATTGTTAAAGCTTTTCTCGTCAGCAAATCGTTGGCCTGAACGTTTTTTTCTATTTCACCTATTTCTTGAGGTGTGTTTAGATCTTGCTTCGATTTATATTTTTGTCTAGGATTAGGAAATTTCATCTGTAAGTTGATGAGATTACTTTTTTATATTCAAATAAAGACTAACTTATACCTGAACCGTCTCGTGATCACCTTCGTATTCGGAATCTGAAATTGTAGAATCATTCGCTTCTTCGGTATTATGTTTAAAATTGTTCTGCATGTCAGGTACATCTTCTGTAGGTTTTAAGGCTATATGCGAACTTTGACATACGGAGTGTTGTTGACCATCACAAAGACTTAAATCCATTATTACAGTATCTGAATCGGAAACGATTGATCTTTTCGGTTTAATTACGATTACCTCGTTATGTTTTTTCGTATTATCTTTTCTTATGAACCTTTTAATTCCAGGATGCATACGTTCTTCTTCAGAAGAGGAAGTAGAAGTCAGACGAGGCCTTTTTGGCATTGGACATTTTGAAAGTCTGTGGGTATCCTGGGAAAGTTTTGGCGGAAGGGTATACTCGGGTTCTGTGGACGAAAGTAAAGTTTCTTCGCCTAAATCAATGTCGTGCATAATGTCTTCTTCATCTGTTGTTCTGGTCTCTTTATAAAATTTATTGGATGTAGATGGTTGCTGATTTCGTGCTATAGCCGAATTTAGACTGAAGTATTTTTTAGATTTGGGTATTGGATTGCTGGTAAAGAGACATTCCTGATTAGATGTACCTTGGTCAACTTTCTCTTCTTCATCCTCGGAAGTGTATTTGGGCGAGTTTGGACTATTGTTATCCGGGTTGTTATTATTCCCGCATTCTGAATTCCCATTATTATTGTTTTCGTTTTGGTTCGGTGTGTCGTTTCCATCACCGTTGATGACGATTTCAAGAGTTGGTACAATAGTTTCTTTTTCCTTAGAAGGGGCTTGAGTAACTTCTGCAAACTGCTGAGAATCGCTTTTACACACATGTGCAAAGTAATGGTCGTTGTGTGGGGATACGTTTTCTTCATTTGCTTTATTATCCCCAATATTTTCGTTGCTAGAAGTGGGTTGCAAATTAAAAATGAAAAGTTCGTTAAACAATCGAGAAGTTTTCACGTTTCTTGGATGTTCGAGGTGTGCTATCGTTAAACCGTCTCGTGGTTTCGTTGAAAGTTCGCAACTTTTATTTGGGACCTCCCCAAAGCTGTACGAAGTTTTTGGTATTTTAGAATTGAAAGTTGTTGCGTTACAAAAGTATACAATCTGTTGGTTATTTGGATTATTCTCACAATCCGTTATATAATCGGACTTTTTATTTGCACACTTTACGTCACCAATGTGTATAGCGTTGCAGTCTTCCCTGGGTTCGACTAAAAGATTTATAGCTTCCAAAACTTCCTTATTACGAGAGGTTTGTGCATTTATTAATTCTAAATCGTTTAAGATGCCCTGTTTTTTGAATGTTTCTTCTAGTAAAACGTTTAGTATGTACATAACGTCATCATGAATTATTTCTGTTGGATCTTTGTTTTCTTCCTTCTTTTGCTCCGATAAATCGATGGAGGAATTAATGATATTATTCAAAATAGTCGTGCACATTGCAACCGGAAAGGGTGCATCTAAAGCGTTAATTAACTCGCATGAAAATGGGGGATCGGCTTCTTCCTTTGCTCCTTGTAAAATGGCAGCTTCTTTAATATCTTCAGATTCCTTTAACAACTCTTGAATCACTCGCTTTATATCGTTTTCTACATTAAGGTAGGTTTGTTGTCTTTCTTGAATTAATTCTTTGTCGGTTGTTTTTACTTTTTCCTTGGTATCATCAGGGTTGCAAAAGTTATTTTTTGAATTACACTCTTCGATTTCGTTGCACTTATTGTTGATGACGTTAAGAATTTTAGTGTTACACGATTTTAGCAATTTTGCATTGTTGATCTCTGAATCTAATTTGGAACACATCTCTTCATAAAGAAGTTGTAGTTCGTTGAGTTCCGTGTTAAGTTTTTTGTTTATGCTAGTCAAAGTGCAGGTGCAAATCTCCGAGGACGACTTGCAGGTACACATGAGTGGATCAGGTTCCGTAGGATCACAAATTAGATTTTTCATAACGTCCTCTTCAAATGTTTTGGGCAGATTTCCTAGGAGATAAGAATCACTTTCAAGGTTCGTATGGAAAGCCATATCGGGATCGTCAATTATCTTGTCCGGATTGTCTCCGCTTAAGTTTTTTTTTCGTTCTTGCTGAAATTGTTCGTTCGTATTAAATATTAAATCCGCATAACGATCTTCTCCTTCAAAATAGCGCCTTATATCTTTTCTTTGCCTTTCATAGTATTCATCGTTATCCTCATAGCATCGTCTATGAATTTCTTGCTCTTTAGGATTCGAATCGAAAGAATTTATTTTACAGTGAACATTCGCGTTTGTGGGTTCTTTTCTTTGATCTTCCTCCAATCCTTTACGGTTTGTATCTTTTGGTAACGCATCTGTTACTTTGATTAGCTCATCATTTTCGTTGGTTTTAGGATAGTTATTATGGTGTGAAATTGATGCAAGTTTAAAGCGTGCGTCCTCCAAAAGCTCCAGTGTTTTATCGGGTTTAGGTTTAGGTTCACACTGCACGTGTAGGCTTGTGATAATATTTTCTAAATCAGTGGAAATTAGTTCATCTTCGGGACTTGAAAACTCTGAAAAATGCAGAGATTTCTGGGAGGTCAAAGTTATCAAAGGATTCCAATCCTTTTCTGGTTTTTTATAAGTCAATATGATTTTATCAACTTCCTTTGAGTTCAGTGAAAAATCGAGAGCATTTCGAGTACTTTTAAGTTGAACGTCCGTATCGCTACTGGGAGAATTAAAAGGCACCTTTAGCTCGTGTGTATTGTTGGAATCCGAATGGTTTAATGTAAAGTTAAAGCTGCTGCTGCTGTACTGTGTTGTAGCTGACGTAGTACTCTTTGGAGAAACCGTATTCGTTGATAGAGTACTTCCAGAACGTATTGGTATATAAAGTACCGAATATTGGTTGTCCGTGACTGTGGAACACGTATCATTATCTGGTCTTGTAGAAGGGCCAGCTTTGTTGTAACTCTCATTCAATGCGTTCCAATTTTTACGAAACAGGCTGCTTTGTGCATTAATTTCTTTATCGTCCTTTGTAGACGTTCGTGAATATTGTGTTCCAGCATTATATAAGGTTTTTTGTGGGTAGTAGGGTGCTAAATATCCGAGTTGTTCATCTGCCAAAGTATTCTTATAGTTTACCCTGCAAAAAAATCGAATCAGTATTAACACTCCCCCTTTAAGTTATTTATAATTCAATTATACACCGAAGATGATTAAAGGCAGAGCCCGTCTCTGGTTTAAGCAAAGTTTTAAATTATATTGACAAAAATGCAGAAATTTGATAAGTTTTGTTTACTATAAACGTAGTAAAAGACTTTCACGGTTCAAACTAAAACAAATATCTAAGTATTATTTAAAATTTTTATTAAAAAGTACCCTGTTATTCACTTTCAAAATACTGTTTTTTGTAAACATACATATCATATGGTGCAACTAAGATAAGAGGCTGTCCGCACGATGTGTCCTTTCACTCCTACTGTTGCTGGATGATCTCTTAAAGGAACTAGAGAAGAAAGGCTTTTACACTCAAGGCTATGCTGATGATATCACCAAACTAATCAGTGGGAAGGTTTAGGAAACGATATTTTAAATGATGCAAGTTGCGCTAAAAACCACTGAAAGATAGTGCCGTAAAGAAAATCTCTTGGTAAAACCTTAATGGTCTTTATAAGAAAGAGGGACCTAAAAAACATCAAAACACCAATGACGTTTGAACAAAACATAAGGATGAATAAAAAGGTCAAATACCTGGGAGTCACACTTGTCACCAAATTGACCAACGGACTCCATCTAGAAACTGTAACAAACAATGCTATCAGGGTTTTCTTTACTTGTAAGGAAATGTTTGGAAGAACATAGGCCACAAATAGCACATTCGGCCGCACATTCGGCTTCATGCTTGTGCAACCTGCCCTTAGCACGTCCAACAGCGGCGTTGGAAACTTTACTAGACCTACCCCCTCTGCACCTTGTGGTAAAGGCGGAGGCGAGGCTAGGGGCATACCGGCTAAAAACGAATGGATTTGGTTGCCACACTGCAATCTTTAAACAAATAGAAGAAAACTACATCCTTAAGATGCAGTCAGATAAAATGGTACCGATCTTTGATTTCAGAAAATCATGCAGGGTGATCATATCAGAACGGAAAGACTGCAGCAAACGAAATATACCTAGCACACATACAAATAGCGATTTCTGGTAGTACACAGGTGGGTTCAGATCTAAAAATGGAACCGGAAGAGACTTGAACCTTGACAGCTTAGCCACCGTGTTCCAAATTGAAATAATAGCGATACTCACATGTTCTCAGATCATACTACATCTACATCATAACAGATAACCAAGCTGAGCTTAAGGCACTAACTACGTGTATCTTTAGCTCCAAATTAGTCCTGGAGTGACGTGATAATCTCATACAACTGGCCCAACAACAGGTGAAGGTGGTAGAACATTGTGGAGTACATGGCAATGAACAAGCCCACAAATTGGCAAAATTTTGAAGCAATAAAAACTCACTGTGACCAAAGCCAACCTATGGAAAAGCACATGCTGTTGTCAGCGAACAAACCAGAGAATGGTTAAGGACAACACATTCTAAGTTCTGACAGAATTGACCAGGTTTGAGACATTCAAAAGTTTCATCCAGGGTCCATCTAGAAAAATGGCAAACATATTTATAAATCTTGATAGAACGAGAATCCAGACAGAACACAACCATCTGAAGAAGCACTTGGATGTAATAAAATTAGCAGAAGATGCACCTTGCAGAGTTTGCAAAAACGACGAAGCCTGCCTATCACTGCCGTGGACTAACACCCATCGTTCAGAACTCGAACCTCAGATGTTAAATCAAGCCCCTCTAGATACGACCTTGGGTTTCTTTAAAGAATCATGCTTACCTATATGAGATGAATACACCGGGGAGCACAATAGGCCTCTCAGCCCGCGGTGTAAGGGATATTCAGCACCTACCCTAGGGAAAAGAAAGATAGGAAACGTGCTTATTTCCCACTGTGACAATTGTGCACTATCTTATAGGACAAAACTTTCGTTCGTGCTATACAATTAATGGATTAACGACTGTTGTTAGGTGTCAGTCTTTTATAGTTAGAGAATTTTATATTGCAAAAAAATTATGATAAAAATACATTTTTTATATAAATATTTTTAAAGCTTTCACAAAATGAATATTTCCAAAGAAAATTATATAGCCATTAAACTTTCTTAAATGTTTTTATAAGTTCTTTACTTGCGAAAGTGCTGAATAACCCCAACCACAACACAAAAATTCTTTTTCGTAGAAACTACGATCTTTAAAACTCCAAATACCATTTTTTGCATTTTGACAAAAAAAGTGGACTTTTTTTATCAAAAAATCAAAAAGAAAGCAACACTTTTTTTAACAATTTAATTTTACATTTTGCATTAAGTAAGTATGCTTTAAATAAAATATTGTAAATTGTCAGTTTGACAACTGTCAATTCTCAAATCCTTTTTATTCTGTTTTGAGGGATTTAAAATGTAAAAATGCAAAAAAATATTGTGTACAACTCGTATGAAAGCATCTTTTTTTCACTCGTTTGATTGATGCACTCCGGCTTCGCCGTCGTGCATCAAATTTCAAACTCATGAAAAAAAGTATTGCTTTCATTACTAGTTGTACAAATAACTAATTTTAAACTTGAAATTCTAACTTTCAATCTCGAGGTTCAGATGTTTAATCCCCACATTTTGATTTTCTGTGGTAGCAGGTCGATACTCTCGTATGATCTCGATAGGAGATAGATCTATTTTAGGTATGCCACCTTGCCCATGCGGGCTATGATTGTCTGCCATTACCTAATATCAGGGGAAGTTATATCTTATCACTAACCAAAATGCTTTTTTCCCCAATATCCCTGTCCCTAATACCTACCAACTTATCTGGCCAACATGGCGTGTCATGGCCAACTTGCCCCTAAAGATGACTAGTACCAATGTTAAATGGCCCTCAGTCTCCTTCCAAGGCAGTGGTAGGAACGACCAAAGAGCAGAGAATGCGAAGAATACCTGGGTTAAACCAGACTGCCAAAGACGACAAGCAATGAAAATTGACATAGCAACGTACAACGTCAGATCTCTGAACAAGAGGATGAAGCACTGTTTGAACTTGCAGAAGAGTTGAAGCGCATAAATTGGGTTCTTTTGGGATTTACCGGGGTAAAAAGAAGAGGTGAAGGTTGCTTAAAACTTGAATTGGGAAGTGTCCTGCATTACAAAGGTAAAGAAAATAGGACTCTAGACGGTGCCAGTTTAGCACTTATTATTACAGACATAAACAAAAATAGGAACATCAACTTGAAAATAATATAAATCTATGCTCAAACAAAGACGCATCTGGTAGCGGTAGAGGAGTTTTACGAACAACTAACAGAAGCATTATACTTATAACTAATGCAAAAGAGAATGCCGCAAGGAAAGCGGACGTGGGTTTCTCCAGATGGAGCCACCAAGAACAAGATTTTCCGCTAAACAAACTAAACATGGTGATAAAAGAACTCTTAGAAGCAAGCGCCAAAGTTGCCAGAAAACTAAACCATAAAAAATTAAAAATTAGCGAAGAACCACAAGAAATGTTGAAAAAGCGCAGACACTTACTAAATAAGAAGAAAAGAGACACAGTAGAATTCAAAGAACTGAACAAAGCAGTACGGCAGCAGATCAGAGAAGACCTTAAAAGACACCAAGAGAATCGCATAGAAAATATCACAAAACGAACTCGTAGTCTTACAGGAATGAAATTGAGGCTGCGCAACAAAAAAATACTGATGCTTAAAGAACCGTTGGTTAATATGCATTTAAAAAGCCCGCGACGGAAATTTGACTCTGTACAACTAAATGAAACATTACGCAATTATGTAATTTACAGGCTTCACTTTCGTCTCACATTTTTGCAGGCTTGAGACTTGCAGCAAGCAATTGCTGGCATGTTTAAAAAGTGATATTAGAAAAAATTGTTGTTAATAAAGAAGAAGTGGACTTGCAAAAGATGTTCAAATGTTCCTCCATTAACTTCTACACAACACAAACACAAACACTGCTATAGCATTCTTCCATTAAAACGTTTGTAGAATGACTGACCTTAACATACCTGGACTTATCAGGAGTTTGATAAATTTAGATTCTGAATGTAAACAGAATCTATTACAGTAACCCCAAAACAATTTTTGCATTGACGTTTTTAATTTTTTTCTGCGGTTACCGTTTACTTGCGACACATGGTTTATGGAGAAAAGTTGTTCTATTTGATATGCTCTACCCATCCTCAAAATTAATGACAATACTTTTGAATCACGCTGTATATCCCGGTTAAGGTGTTAAAGCAAACGAAGGTAACCAATCTGCTGATATAACAAGAAGAGTGAGAATGGGGTGAGCAGCATTTGGCAAGCTGTCGCATGTCCAAAAAAACAAAAAAAATTCCAACAGACCAAAGTCTTTGATTCCTATATCCTATCGGTCCTCGTGTACGGAGCCCAAATGTCATGGACCTTCAAAAAGGCAAATACAGATACGATAAAGAAAACCCAACGATCCATGGAAAGGCAAATGTTTAGGATACTGTTTAAAGATAAAAAAATGGAGTGAGTGGGTACGAAGCAGAACAAAAGTTACCGACGTGACCGAACGTACAGCAAGTCTAAAATGGAAATAGGCAGGTCACAACGAACGAGTACAAGATCAAAGATGGAACACTCAAATTGAAAGATGGCGCCCATACACCGCCAAGAGGAGAGCAAGACCCCAACGAGGTGGAAAGACGACCTTACTAAACATGCAAGTTTGATGTGGTATAGAATAGCCCATTGCAGGGAGAGATGAAACCAGTTAGGGGAGGCCTATAGCCATGGAAATTAGCCCACATATCCCTATACAGGGCAAAGGCCGCCCTCTTTCTCCCATTCTTTGTAATTTTTCAAATCTTCTCACTTTTTGTGAAGGGTTTTGGTCTACTCTCCGATAGTGGCCGGTCTTCGTAGGAGAGAGATAGTTAACGGAGTAATCGGACCACCCATCCCAGCTTTGACCGGAGATAACGAAGCTTAACTTTCCTGATTGTGCGGCAATAGGGGTACCTAGCTACCGCAACTCGGGACCTGAGGGATAGATAGAAGGCTAAAAAGAAAGAAGATTCTAATTTTCAGATTTCTGAGATTTAAAAGTTTAATTGTTGGGATTTCGAACTAAAAATTGGGAATTTACACGAAACTATAGTAAGATTGCGTATTTACTTGCATGCGAATGAGGAAACAAAAATGAAAGTTTGAAACCTATGTGATACGAAATAGAAATACATATTTACCTACTTAGTTGTGCTGTTTCATCTTCAATTCTCTGCTCATACAGCTCCAGTGCTTTCTGGCCAGGGGAGCTTTCTTCGTTTCCAATTTTTGTTTTGTCTGGTTTGTTATCTACGCATTTATTTTCCTCTTCGCCACAATTTGAACTGTAAATAATTTCTTTGATATCTGCTTCACTCTCGTCTGCTTTTACTTCACTGGTCTCTTCAGTCGTTTCGTTATTAATGCTTAAGATTAGTTCTGTACGTGTTACATCTTTTACTGATATTTTCAGGGTTGGCTTAGTGGTGCAACTTTCCGTTCCACCTACGGAATCTCTAATATTAGTTGCTGCTTTTTTATCGCTTACTGCGTTAACGTCTTCTTCTACGTCGCCGTAAATGATTTCTCTAACGCCACCTTTCATGTTCCTTTCTTTGCATAGTTTGTTAAGACATTCCTGGGAATCGCATATTTCATGGGCGGCACATTTAGCATTTTTGTTGTTAAGTATCGTAACCTGATCGGTGGAATCGTATTTGTTATCGCTGACATCAGTTTCAGATACCTCACTCTTGTTTAGTGAATTAACGATGTTAATCGTGTTAAGCATATTGTTTGTGTTGTGCACTGCTAACGGACTTTTGATATCAGCATAATCTAGTGAATCATAAATAATATTTCTAATATTTTCTGAAGTTATATGTTCGACGCTAAGCTCATTAATGGAATTTGTAGGACCCCAAGTAATATTTTTAATATAATCGTTCGATGGTTTTGTTGCACTGAGTTTGTGAATGATTACCGAAGTATTACAGATATTCTTCGCTATTTCAGATAATTCCGCAGCTTCCTTGTTAATTTCATTCATGTAGTTCACCGAATTCTCCGCCGTCGTTTTTCCATCTTCACTCTCATTACCATAATCCAAGTTATCATAAATAGTGTCTTCATTATCGGAACAATCCGCCAGATCATAAATGGTAACATCGGTATTCCCTGCACTGTATTCGTAATCCAAGTAATCGGTCGCATCATAAAAGGTCTTTTCTGCATTGGCTTCGTGTTCGGTATTCTTGGTATCTTCAGTTTCCTCCGTAGTATATTCCTTTGTAGAACTTATCGAATCAAGATTGACATCTTCATTATCCACGTTTTCTTCCTTTTTCTCAGGCAATTCGGAATCTTTCAGTTCCGCAATCATCTTTGTTATATCAGTTGTCGCTTTTGTATCATTAATTTCTTTCACGCGATCTGTTGAATCGTAATAAATATTTTCTATGGTGCTAGGACCTGTTTCGCTAACTTCGGTTATGAGCGATACTGAATTGTAATCTATATCTAAAATGCCTGCTCTCATAGTAATTGGACTTGTTTTGAGAAGTTCGTTTAGCCGCAATATTGAATCGTAATGTATATCTAAAGCACCTACTCTTGTAATGATACTATTTTTCGAAAGGTCGCACTTCAACTCTTTTTGTTTTTGGTCACTGATATCACATTCTTCCACGTCAGAAATAGTTTCCTTTGGAGAAGCGTCCGTTTTTTCTAGTTTTGGTTGTATTGGTCGACCCTTGATTGTGTTTTCGAGATTAACTGTTATTCTTACCATCTCGATGGTTCGACAATTTCCTTGTTGGGGGACCTAAAAATTAATATTGGTTAATGTGGTTGTAAGACTATAAATTTCGTGTAATCACCAGTAAAGCTTCAGAAGATTTAACCACAGTTTCGTAAGTGAGCTTTACACCAGCACTTAACAGAATTTTCTAGAAAATAAATTAATGTGGATATCAAGATGGTATTTGAAATTTATTTTTGGTACCTCTTTCGAGTCTATTAAAAATAATGGCATCCCGACTATCGTTGCCAGGTCAGTATTTGGGGGTAATTTAAGGATTCCGGTAAAAATGGTCTTTGATTCTGTTTCCTCAGTACATTTTAGCAGCATTAGGTCATCATTGCTTCTGTAAAATATACAACGTTTAATTTCCTTGGGCTCGTTGCAAAATCTTATACTGTGAATAGAGGCAAAGAAATGAAGACGATAAAAAGGAAAAGAAGGGGCAAGAGGAGTGCAAAAGAAAAAATGAAATATTGCCTTGATTTGTCAACGAGTGCATCATCAGATCTTCCAGTTATGTCCAATTCGATCGTAACACACACACTTCCACTTGTAGTACCTTTTGGTAGCCTAACTGCTATCGCAAGAGTTTTATTGATATTAGGTTGAATATTTGTTTCAGAAACGGCAACCTGAATGCATTCAAATTATAAATAATTCCAACTTGATGTTTTTAAGTACCTGATAGCCTCTTGGAGAAACACCAATATTCGTAATAGGTCTGATGGTATTCACGGGGGTTTTCTTGAGTTTAAAGAACGAGCTCAAACGGCGAATGGTCGATTCCTTATCCTTTATAACCCTAACGTTTGCTGTTTTTGGAAATTGGGATTATTCAAACTTATACAATAAACATAATTACTGACCGCAACTCGAAGTTCTTGGAGAGAACACGCACGACATATTTCTCCACAAAGAACTGGTGGTCTTGTCCCTTTTCTTTTTCGTGACGTGTTCTGCATCGTTCTGGGATGTCGATTCGCAGGGATAGTTGCGTAATCCTTGTAATTTAAGTTGGGATGATCCATGACGTTCTTGTGATTCGATGGCGGTAGTTCTGAAATATCAACGTGATACTTAGTAATAATATTGTTATTTTTATAGTACACCGACTTTTTTTCCATTCTAAGACACTGAAAATTTTGACGAATGTAAGGATGTCATAGCAAAACTGACACACTTAAGGACACTTGTTTTTTCAGAGCGGTTGATTTTAAAGGAATAAATCTAGCAAGGAAGAAGGAAGAAGATAAAACAGTAGACAAGAGAATCAGTAACGAGTCTGTTAAACGTAAAAGTGTAAAAGTACGAAGAAGGGGTCTTAATCGAATGAAGCAACGGAGATTTCGTAATAATCTTTGTTATTTTTGGAAATTTACTGTTAGGAACTCTGCCAAACCACAACGGTATTATTAGTATTAATAACCAATTACGTATTTCGACAACTAGTTGCCAACCTCAGTGATGGACAATATTGATTAGAATGAGTCTCCAAAGGTATTCTCTTCACTAAACTACAATGTAACCAACATTGTGAAGAAAGCCTTATCCTGAATTCCAACGTAATGCTTTGAATTTTCTTTCTCAAAGTTATGAATTATTATGAATAAACATAATCAACAAACTCTTAAATTCACTATTAAATTTCTTATTCTTTCTTCCTGTTGCTCCTAGGGAGCATAGGGCATCCTTTGAGGATGTTTTAAAAGCAAAACATGAAGTATCGATAGCAGGGTCGCTACGCGTGGGATCCTGTCCAAACTCTTCCACTAAGTCTCTCCACTTCTTTCCTATCTATTGCTGTTCTTTTAATTCCTCTCCAAGTTTTATTTCTCTTCTCTTGCTCTCTTTGGATGCTTCTTCTGTATGTATCTAAAGGTCTTCAAGGTTTCGTTTATCTACTAACACAATAGCCTAAGGCTCGCTTTGGTATACTAGTTTTTAATATCGTTGTCTCTTCTGTTTCCAACTTCAGTAATCTTTCCTTTATATGTATGTTTGTAACTTTCTCTGCCCATTTTTTATTTCGCAAGCATCCCACTCCTGCTTTAGGTCTTTGTTCTTGTGGGACTCCTCCGAATATTAACACATTTTCTTCTTCCAGTAACATCTTTTTGGTTTCCACCAACGCTAAAATGTCTATTTTTGCTCGTTTAATTCTTCCTCTTTCCCATTTAGTCCTCTTGTATTCCATGTTGCCAGTTTCCATGTTATCCTTTCCTGTAGGTTCTCTGGTAATCCTTTATCTTACCCGTCCGTATCCGGTATTCCGTCCCGTACCCTATCTTCCTAACTCCTTTTCGCTCTTTGCTTTTTCGCTTATCATTTTTTGTATTTTCCTTTCGTTCTCGGTTAGGTCGCTATTTATATCAGCAAAAACTTGATTCGAATTACAAGTTTTAAATTTTGGGGTGACAGTTTGAATTTCCTGTGCTTAAACTCAATGATAAAACCAGTTTTAAATATTAGTCTTGCGAAATTACAGCCAAAGATTTGATTAAAATTAACAAAGTTCAAACTCCTAGTTAAAGCTTCAAATTAAAGAGTTTTTTCGTTATTAAAGAAAGAAATCAAGAAAACAAATCTAAACAAAAAATTACCCAGAATTTTTTATTTGTCTATTTTTTAATTCAATTTTTTTAGTAATTTCCGATTTTGGCAGGAAATGAATCCTTTGTTAATTCTTAATTAATGTTCAAGATTCAAAAGTAAGACTGTCAAGATATGAAAATATTTAAGATTCAAATCCTAAACTAGAAAAGAATTGAGTCTTTGAGAATCGAATTCAATCTGGAATTTCGAATTCCAAATCTGGACAGAATCGAATCCTAAAGCTCTTCGAGATTCGGATCACCTAATTAATGTTTCAGATTCCGCATCTTCGACTGTGAATTCGAGGTTCGATTCATCAAGCCATATTTCAAGATGCAAATTGAGTTGGCAGAATAAATTCTTAAATATTTAGGTACTTCGTGTTTCAAAATTCGTATTTTCAGTATTAATTCTAGAGTTGCTAGTGATAGCTTTTTTAATGTTTAATATTGAAATTTAGAACTTCAGGTTCCAATTTTGATATAAACTGTTTCAATTGCTACTTAGATATAAACGTCATTTTTGATTTACTCTGAGGATGGAAAATTAGCCGAAATATAACTAACATGTTATTGTTATTTTACAAGATTCCTAACTTTGGACTATTTCAACGTTCTTTTGGTTTAATTTTTGGAAATATTTAATTGGAAGATTATTTACTTTGGTTTGGTAGGTTAGTGTATGGCAATCTAAATTAAAATGAAGAATAACACTTGTATTTAGTTAGTTATAAAATCAAAATCTGAGCTGTTTAATTACGATTAAATGATTAAAGTTCAGCGTTGGTGATACTACTAAAACTTGTATTTTATACGTCATTAATTAACAATTCTGAATTTATCAAGTGATTTATTTCGCTAGTTTAAAGAGGCCAATCAAAAGAATAAAATCAAGTCAAATATAACAAATATCCAGAGTTATTCAAACTTAATTATTATGTTTCCGAATACGCAAGAGATTTTAAAATCAGCTGAAGTAGTCCTCCGAAGCTCTTATATTATCCCCTACTTCTTAGCTTAACAGTTCTTCCTCTTCCGTTTAGTCGGCTGTAACTCGCGAAGAGTGAGGTTGCGCATGTCGTGCTTTTCGTTCAAGTTCACGTGATGCGCGGTTTTAGCCGGCTTTTAAGTAAACCTTGTGATATATAGTTTAAATTTAATTTAATTTAGCTAGTCGATTCGTATAATTATTTAAATATTTTGTGTACATTTCAAATTTGCAAAGGGAATCGTGGCAATCAAAGGCGTACGTTTTTAGGTAAGTTGAAGTAAAATTCATTGTATGTAATGTGTTAAATCTACTTAAGCGTTCAAGGATGTTGAACATTTGGTGTAGTTTTACGTCTTAGATTTTTTTAAAGGCTTATCTTTCATCGACAAACTTATCGCTGCTGGCAGAAGGGTAATTTGAGATAGTGATGGTGTTATTTGTCTTTAAAAAAGGCTGTGTTGTTCATTATTGGCTATTTCCTTCTTAATCACTCGAGTTATTTATCTATGAATAATCAAAGCTTACGTCTAAACATTTGATAAAAAGCTTAGAATTTTTAGTTTTATTTTTAATGGTTGGTTTATCATGAATGACAGTTTTAGGGGCTTATTTATGATGTGAGGAGTATGTTTTTAGTTTTTTAATTACGACGACAAGACTCTAGGTTTTGGAAACAAATAATTGAAATCAACGACATCAAGGGCTGGTATCATGCTTGATAAATTATTTATAAAAAAAAAACATTGATGATCTTTACTTTTTTTTGAAAATTACTGTTTCTAAACCCAATCTGTTTTAGCAAATTCCGAAGGATGAAAGGGGTAAAGCGTACGGTTCCCAGGGAAAGTTTACAAATAAAAAAAGACAAAAAGGGAATTAAGTATTTTAAAGCAAAACACAAGTAAAGCCAGCGATTAAAGAATTTGGAAAGCTCCTACTCATTGGTTAAGTTGTCCATTTTTCGAACCACTATGATTTAATTTTAAACTATGTTCAGGGTCAGCAGACTTCAAAATTTAAAGCAGTTTTGATAGTTTAAAAATTGTTTTCGCATTTGTTTATTTTATCTATTTTGATATTTACGTATAAATATTTTACAGTAATTAATCAAGAAGTTTTAAATGTGTTTCAATCTTTAATAGATTCAGTGACCCCTAAAAATTCTAAACAGCCTTAGGGGTCTTAAAATTCTTAAATTAATCGTTTTGCTATTTAGGACTGTTTCTGGTTACATTTCAGTAAAACGCTCGAGTAAACCCTTTTTCTTTCTTTCCTTTCCTTGTACCGTCTTAAAATCTAAAATTCAGAAATCAGGAAATTCGTAGTTCTTATCCTAACAGCATTACTAAAACATAGTTTACGTCATCTGTTTATCTTTCCCTAATTTCTAATTACTAATCCTCCGTCTTTTGGTGGTCGAAGTGTTGATAGACAGGAAAATGTCAATATCAGAAGGGCCTCAGTATGAGGCAACTTAAATTAAATTCACTGCGAAACCATGCTTGTGCTTTGTGTTTAATTTTGGACATCGACCTTTATCCTAAATTTAATTTTTTTTATAAAACGTTCAAGTGATTCACGCTATTGTTTTTAAATTCCCGGTATATGTTTGAAATACCAAAGCTAATGGCTATCACAGGTATTGTTCTGATTGTATATTTTAAAAGGCTTAGGTTTGGGTTTTCTATGTATTCTTCTTGAGTCATTATTGTTTATTTATGGTTTTAATTAATAAGTTACACCGCTCCAGGTGACCTTCTGTAAGGATAAAGTTGTTATTGTTTTATAATAACCCATTTTAGTTTGATGAACTGTTCTTCGGCCACTATACCCTCAGCTACCGTTACGAAGTAATTAGGGGTTTGGGCCGAAGACCTGCAAATCGGCTGTTTGTTTAGGAAGAGAATATAATGTTTATTTGAAAATTTAAAAGGTAAAAGCATCTAGGACATGCCGAGGCCGAGAGAGTATTTTGGCGGCTGCGACCTGGACGACAGGTGTTTCTTCGGGGCGCAGTGATTGGCCGCACATGGTGCAGCAGCTGGCCGGGGTTCAGATTCCGACAGTGGTTTGCTTGCTCCTACACCTGGCTCTCTTGCTGCCATGCCTACGCCTTGCCTCGGGGTCTTCTACTATCTCTCCAGAGGATACTGCACTGGTTAAATGATACAGTGGCGTCTCGTAATTTCAGTTTTGGGATAGGTTATTCCCATGGTATTTCTGTATAATTTAATCAGCTGATTCACCCTTTAAATTTTATATTACGTGTTGTGATATTACGTGAAAATTATAGGTTTATTTGTTAGTTGTATGATCTGCTTCTTTTTCGAAAGATTAAAGAAAATTGTTTCCCTTTCTACCAATTATACCAATCAATGAAGGTTAGGGGTTTTAATGGATGTTTGTTAAAAAACTGTATCACGTTGAGGGATCTTACGAAAGAGGAACAGAAAGAAGAGTACACATCCTTCAGCAAATGCAGTTTTTGGTTACTTACTGGCAGATAGATTGTTGTTCCAGAAGGCTATGTTTCTTTTTTAATCAGCCTTTGAGCTTCGCCATTCTAAAAACTATCGTTTGGACGGTTCCTGATTTAATTCTGTTATTTTGATAAATCTGCTTCTTAAATGCTTTCAGGAAGCTAAGTGTTTTAAACATTAATATTAAATAAATTTGGTATATTTAGATGAAAATTTAGATTCGGCCAAAGGTATTTTTAGAACCTGTTGAAGTACAAAGCTTGCCCACTGTTCATTGCCTAATAAAAACAGGAATTTTTAAATTGGCAGGTGATTATTTTGTTCTACATGTATAAAATTCTTCCAACTTTTTTTTTAGTAAGATTAAACCTGTGCATGAATTTACTGCAGCGAAATTCTGAGCTTTAATTTTTTTTCCTGATGTAGTTTGATCTCTCTGATAATTAATTATTCTGAGCCAGGAAAAACTACGAAAAAGTTAAAAAATCATCCTTAAAGCTTTGAGAGGGAAAACTTCCAAAAAATGAAACAGATTTTACTGAAATGCCGACCTTAAACTTAAATTTTTTAGCAAAAAATTTCTATTGAAGATTAAATTTAAGTTTATTCGTGAAAGATTTATATTTCCAAATTGTTGATATTGTTGAAAAAGACTTGAGATTCTCTTATTTATGCTTGAAAGCCTTCAGAGAATGTTTATATTGTTTTATTAGTTTATACCTGTTTTCAACGTTTATTTATGGCATATAAATACAGATTTATGTGTTTTGAGTGCAATTAAACGCGATATATCTGTAATACAATTTGTTCTTACGAGATATCTCGAAAGCATGAAAGTAATTTCACGCTCGACGTGCGCCACTGAGCGGCCAAGGAAAAAGAGCAGGTGATAGCAGCGGAATGAATTATTTATTAATATTTGACACCATTTGTTTACCAATCACAATTTTGTTTTTATCAGTGGTGCTATCGGTGTTTTAAATAACTTATTTTAATTTGATACTTATTTGTACCCGGATGCGACATTCCCTTACATAATAATCCTGTTGGGAGTTTATTTTTTCTTAAAACAAAAACTTCAGGAAGTAGCTTTTATGAATACCAAATTAGCCCCTTTAAAATAATACAAAAGACAAGTTTAATCCGTTTGTTTCCGATACTTTTTTAATTATAATGCCATTATGTACAAGCGTGTTTTCCGTTTTCTCCCCCAGGGTTCTGTGTTACTCTAAAGTGTCTCGTAATTTACTGCACTTTTCGAGTAGCAACAGCAAGCAGCCTCAGGTAGATCTTTTGTAATTTGAGTGAGCATTGTTGCTCGTTGTGGGGTAACCATGCATTATCAAGCCCTTTTAGGGCCTATTCATATAAATATGCTTCTCATGAATGTGTGAACTGAATCAGAAATTCCCTTTTGTGTTTATTTAATACGAACATTCTTAAGTAGGAAGAATTTTCGATTTATTTGCTCTTTTATTTCTATATAAATAACATTTATGAATCTTGATGGTTGTTGGTTTAAAAATCGACGATTTGATTTTTGAACCGCAAAGTAACAAAATATCGAACAACCCCAGAAAGCCATTCCCTCAGCCTTAGCTCGTTCCGGTGTCTTAACGCGAATTCAATCGGAAATTCCAGCCGGATTATTCGGCAGGTTCACCACATCGTTGCATTTCAACACCCCTAATCTGATCTCCTCGAAGGAGGATGTTGAAATCCTTGCTAAGTTTCCGTAAGGGTGGAACGGTAACAGTGTTGGTCGTTCCCAACATGAGAAGCAAACATATGGTCTTATGAGCGCTTATAACTGTCGTAAATCAGTTTAGAAACAATAGTATTGTTTCAGGTGTTTGTAAATGCAATTCTTCGTGAATTATGGCGTCTGCTCGGTTTCCAGGATATGCTTTTACAATTGTACCTACTACGTTCCTGCTGATGTTCTAATGATAATTTTAGTGTTTTGCTCGCATGCTGATGCTTTGTGAAGGCTTGTTTGGGTGTAGTTTAATGAACTTTGGTTGTTGCTAAAATAGATACTTGTAGATAGTTATAGATTGCATTGGTTTTTAATTCATCTTGCACCAGCTGCTATTTATTGTTATTGAAATCATTTTTATAAGGTAAGCTTAAATTTCTTAGCGAATTATAAATTTTTGTATGGATTTTCTTGCACAAAATATTCGGTGAACTTTTTCAAAACAACATAAGTGTTTCTTCTTATTAAATAAGTGAAATATGGATGTATTATTGGCTTATCATAGCGACAAACCAATTTTCTCCAAACATTTTCGACAACACCCTCACGTCACTTACAGAGAAAAAATTAGGGGAGGCTTCAGTGTTATTTCGTGTATTTTTGGGGAAGGCGGAAACATCAACGTTATCTTAGTTCTCCTATGAGAGGGGTGGGTCCGCTATAGAATTCTCCGAGATCTTGGATTAAGAATAGGAACTGGAGGGTGTGTTTGGGTAAGAAAATGTAAAGGGAAAAAACTGAAAGACGTGTATATGTTTACCTAAAGACTTAATATTTTCATGTTCAAGAAATTGTAGTGATTGCTTTTGAAAATCTTTTAGGTACATACTTTTGGTATTCGAATAGGGGTTCGAAAATCTGTATTTTATCACTGTCTGTCCTCATTCGAGGAATCTACAATTCAAAACTATTGCTTTAATCTTGATGTTGTTTACCTCAAATAAAACAACTAATTTTGTGTGTTTGGTGTCAATATTTTCAAGATATGAAATAAAAGGGAAAGGAAATAAATCACTGCAACATTTAATAAAAACATGTGTGCGAGCAATGCGATAATAATGGTCGAGGTTGCAACGATAAACAAATATTGTCGATTTTTACCTTTTATCAACTTTCTGTGAATGCCATACGTCTGCTTACGACTAAAATTTAATAGTTCTTGAACGCATTTCAAGGTGTTAAGTTTTTTCTGTCTACAATCCGAAGAAAGTTAGAAATTTGGTTCCTTGGGCAACAGCAAAGGTAGGAATTTGTAATTTTACACTAAAAACATTTTTTCCCCAAACGTCTTGTTTTGGTAGTGCCCTAAACTGGAATATACAGGGTGATTCAAATTCGACCCTCACCATGGGGATCTCCCTTATGAGCAGAGTTAGAGGGAATGTTTAAATTTGGCAAAGTTGCTATTTTTTGTTCTCTTTAAGAATCCGCCGGCAAAATTGACTTGCGACAATTGACAATCGAAATATTTTGAAAAATCGAAAAAAGTGTGATTTAGTTTTTTGCTTGTGGCCCTCTTATTTGAATTTATAATTAAAAACTAAAAACACATTTTCATAGCCATTTTTTCTCCTCTATCTGATGGTCTGGTTATAATTTTATTAGCACGTTTCGTCTCTTGCAGGTCATCATCAACTTTCTTATTTCCTATGGGGGCCATTTTGTTTTTTTACAAATTCAGATGCTCACTTTTTCTCTGATTACAACGATGTATGATATGTAGGGAAAATATTCTAAATTTAGTGCTTAATTCTCAAAAAAAGCGTATGTAACTTAAAATCGTGTCTGCCATGCATTGTTTAAAAACAATGGAGCATCTAGTTAGGTCGCTTTTGTTTACTTGTGTAATTGTTACTGCCAGTGATATCAAAATATCATAATATTATAATAATGAAGCTCGTCATGAACCTAATCTAACGAAAATACCGGATTAATGAGAACAAAATTGGGAAATTTAATACATATTAAAAATAAAAACAATTATTACAATAAATGTTCAAATAATCTGCCGTTTTCATTAATACATAAAAAGCGACCTAACTGGATGCTCCATTGTTTTTAAACAATGCATGGCAGACATGATTTTAAGTTACATACGCATTTTTTGAGAATTAAGCACTAAATTTAGAATATTTTCCCTACATATCATATATCGTTGTAATCAGAGAAAAAGTGAGCATCTGAATTTGTAAAAAAACAAAATGGCCCCCATAAGAAATAAGAAAGTTGATGATGGCCTGCAAGAGACAAAACGTGCTAATAAAATTATAACTAGACCATCAGATAGAGGAGAAAAAATGGCTATGAAAATGTGTTTTTAGTTTTTAATTATAAATTCAAATAAGAGCGCCACAAGCAAAAAACTAAATCCCACTTTTTTCGATTTTTCAAAATATTTCGATTGTCAATTGTCGCAAGTCAATTTTGCAGACGGATTCTTAAAGAGAACAAAAAATAGCAACTTTGCCGAATTTAAACATTCCCTCTAACTCTGCTCATAAGGGAGATCCCCATGGTGAGGGTCGAATTTGAATCACCCTGTATACACATTACGTAATGTACTAACACAGAATTACAGTGTTTCAGACATTAATCTGTTCTATCCCCCAAGTGTGGAAATATTTAAAAAATATTATAGGTTCTTGCTTAAATTGACATAGTTTAATTAACAGTAATATGTGGGCAGTTTATAATAAACTTTGGGGTATTTTAGGAAGTAGAACAGTTTGAAAGGTTAACCAATTTTTTGCAGTTTAAGAGTAAAGGAAGGATTTAGGGTGCTTTAGTATTTAGAAAATTGCATTTTTGGCCTCTTGGTAGTGTAGTGGACGAGTGCCTGCTTCACGATGGAGAGAGGTCCCGGGTTCGGATCCAACGATGACCAGACTTCGGTCTGGAGCGTTAGAAGGGCAATGATCGATTACATAGAAAGCTGTTACCTAACATTTAAAAATCCCTTCCCAAAACTCGGTTGATTATCCTTTAGTCCTCCTCCCAATCAGGGTGTTCTTTTACTAATCGATTTAATTAAATATATGTAATTCAAGGACAAGCTGAAACCATCTGCTAACAAGTAAATGGTTGTCTTTCAAGTAAATGAGCGTATTGAGTAATTATCTCATTAGGTGACGAAGATAAATCAACACAGAAACCGTAAAAACGCATTAAACGTGCATAAAACTGTGAATGTTAATTCTGCCCAGATCCGGTGAACACAATGGCGTTTTTTAAAAACAGATCCGCATTTTCAAACTAAAAACTACCGTGTTAGCCTGTCGTTTTAAAGCCCGCAAGTCATAATTATTTGTAATTTTCATATCGTATACTGGCTTTTAAACTTGAATTTTAAATTGGTGTAACCACCAGCTATGGTTAAAACAGAGGGTGTGTTGACGTAGGTCAGATGGTCAATACGCTCTGCCCGTACCGTTTTAAATTATGTTACCCATTATAAATTCTGAAAAAATAGTTTATTATTGAATATGAAACGTGAGACTACCGGATGTCCAGTATTTAGTTTCGGCTTTGGAAATGTATTTTACAAGTTTACGGTGTCCCATGATGGTCGGTTGCTTCGGCTGGTCAGTTACGTGTTCCTTCAGCAGCTGTCAGACAGCTGAACGAGAAAATAGGAGCTGAACAACTCTTCGCAATATCTAATTACCCCGTGTAAATAGCTGTAATGGTAGTTGTGGTTGTAAACAACTTCATCGTATGACGATTAGCAAGAAGTTTATGTCTTGATATCGTAAGTACGGCGATCGCCACATGATTAAAGTACAGGTAGTCGTTTTAGTTTAATGACCATTAAATAATTACGACTTTTGTTTTTACGCATCTATAAGGAAGTCCCCGGTACGTTTTTTTTGTAAAAGTGAGCGTGCGAACTAATTTGCCACTTACTTAGGTAGGATGTTTATAAAAAAAAGGCGATGAAGTTATTTGGATAATTATAATAATTATTGTTTTATTACGTATTAGATTGACATAAACAATAGTTTTGAGTTTAGAAAGGTATCAAAGTATAATGTGAAGCTTAAATTTAAATTAGGTACATCAGTTTTTTTCCTTTAAAGCTAATTTACTTGCTAGGTCCCAAGGTCTTTCTACTGTGAAGTTGAGTTTACTTCTTGTACATCTCCTGCCACATCTTCCTATCTTGCCCTGCATTTCTTATGTTGTCCCATCTTACCCCTTTTCCCCAGTTGCTTCTTTTACCCCCCCCCCCCCATTTTCTCCTTGGTCTGCCTCTCCTGTTTTTCCCCACCACTCTTGTCTCGAGTACTCTTTTCGTTAGCCTTTCGTCCGACATTCTAATGTATGTGTCCCAATCATCCTAGTTTTTACAACCGGTTTCACATTTAAGTTTTCTCTGAATACTTCATTCCTTATTTTATCTTTTCCTTTAATGTTTCTGAGAAATCTCATTTCTATGGCATTGATCCTACTGTTCTTCTGTGAACGTCCAGGTTTCACTACCGTATAACCTTTTGCCCAAAACTGTACTTTTCATAATATTGAACACTTGTCCTACTTTACCAATGTTATCTTCGACCTCTTTATTCATTGTCCATTATTTTCTATTATCGTACCAAAATATTTGAAATGCGTTCTTGTTCTATTTTCTTTCCTTCTATTTTGATGTTATGTGTCTTTTCTTTTGCCGATAGAACCATAGTTTTCGTTTTGTTTATATTCATTTTCATATTTTTTTTGCTTAGTTCCTCATTCATTATAGTTATATTGGGTTGAAAATTATCCTCTGTGTCTGCTATGATTACCATGTCATCAGCTAATGGTAGCTGACATATCTATCTAGCTTCCATTTTCCAGTTTCCAGGTTTAAACAAATTTATTTTTTGCTTAGCTTTCTTTAGTGCTTCGGCTAAGACTATCTAGGACAGACCTTTGTTTTAGATCTATTTTTGATTGAAATTCCTTTGATTCTTCGTTCTGAATTCTAATTTGTTTCATAAAAGCAACTTTAATAACGTTATCCTACGTTAATTTCTCCATTGTGTTCCAATATTTCCTAACGCTTTTTCCGATTGATCCGACCCCATTTTAACGTTGAAATGCCCACTTAATATTGTAAATTATGACTTCGTATCGTTTAAAGCTATCTTAGGTTTTTCTTCGTAAAATAGGCCAGTTTCTTCGTCAGTATGCGTTGTTGTCGGTGAATATGCCTGGATGGTGTATTGTTGGTTTGATGATGATGTACGAGATGCTACTTCTTGTTCTTTCTGCCATATTCTTTTCATGACGTTGGCGATGGGGATGAAAGCCACATTGTTAACTTTATTATATCCTCTTTATGCGTTCGCTGCTTTTAGTGGTTTCCCGTTGCCTTCTGCAGAGTTTGTGACCATGTATCAGGTGTATAGTGTATGTGTCTTGTTACTATCTGAAGTCGACCACTCGACTACGATGTATGCTACCCTTAAAGATATATTATTTTATTGTGGTGTTTTTGCGCATAATGAAGGCGATGCCTCCGATAGATTCTGTTTCATTCCCAATGTGGTATAGGACATGACCAGATTTTAGCTTGGTCAAACCTTGCGTTGTCTAACTTTGCAGAGGCCTACTACGTCCCATTTTATTTTTGCTAACTCGATTGCTATTTCGGCATTCTTTTCACCCGTGGACAGAGTTCTGTCGTTGTAGATGATTGTATTGGGTATTTTGGGTTTGCGGTGTCTCTTCTGAGTGTTGATCAAATTTTGTGGCTTAGGCGAATCTTAGGGCTTCCACAGATTCCACGAGGCTTGGAATTTGGATGTACCCACTTGGGGACCAGATTATGCGTACTATACAATTATTTTCAATTTAATTACAATAAAAATGGTCAATATGTAATGTGTTCATAATTGCATATTAATACTGCCTTAATTACAAAATCCATCCAATTAATATAAAATGCAGAAATTAATGTCGAAGGTCTGAAATTTCTGATTAAAGCTAGTGCGTCACCCACTGCGTCTAATATTTCTCATTTGAGGCATCGTTACTTGTTACATAATTAATTCTAGTTCACAAATTTGTCTCCGGTGGTGTAATTTCCTTTTCTCATCAGCTCTAATGCCTGGATGCTTAGGTAGGTTAGGGACTTCTTTCACTTGGCTGATTTCGCCGCTGATAAATCCTTTATCTCATTTGAAGTTGAACTAATTACGTGATCTTTTGCGAAACGTTTTATGGTCTCTTTTAGCTCGTATGGGTTAATTCTTAAATCTCGGCTAAAACACGGGCAGGATTTTTAAGCTTATGTTTTATGGTTCTGTTAATTCTCAGCACGCATAGGATTTTGTTTTTTTTAAGATAAAACTTTGAAGAAGTTTTTTGTCGTGAAACGAATACTAGGGATGTTTTATGGTTAATTAAATGAGATTAACAGGACTTATCAAGTCTCCTTAATTAAAGTTTGTTGAACTTTTCCTGCTTTTTCAATATCGCCGAGAAATTTCTTCATAACCAAGAATATGTGGGTGTTAATTATAAGTAAGTTAGAGAAGAATAATTTTTGTGTTTGGAATATTTATTATTTTCAGAAAAAATACTGCGTTTTTTTTAGTTATAGCAATGAATCCTTAATTTACAACGATAAATTTTAATTTTAAGTAATATGAACTCAAAGAACCGAAGTAAACTGAACGAGTATTTAATTTGATATTTTATATTACAGTATTAAATTGCAAAGCGAGCATCAAATTACGCATCACGTAAATTTAACATAATTTAAATTTTCATGGTTAGTTTGGTAAATTCAAAGAAGAGACTCTCTAATTTTGTTTTTCAAGGATATCATTTCGTATTAATATCTACCGTTTTATTATTTCCGAGCACGCTATAAAATAAAAGCTAAGGTCGCGATGACTTTAAACTGTTCCAGGCTCATTCAGGATTTTTTTTTAATATTTTGAAGTCCTCCATTAAGACCACTGCCGGTCAATTGTTTTTAATTGCAACGTAGGTTAGGTTAATCCTTTTATAAAAATGTGAAAATTGATTCTTTCAATGCGAATTTTCTGCTGTAAAAGGCGACTCCGATTTTATTTGAAAATAAGTTTCCGTGCGCAGGACGTTCCGTAATAAAATTTAATAAAAAATACGTTTAATCCTAGCACATTACATGAATAAATTCATAAGTTCGGAAATAGTTAAAGACGGGCGCATAGATCGTATTTATTTAGATATTAAAGTTCCATAAATAAATTTTACCGGCTGTAGAGAACGGTGAACCCTCCTAACGTTCCTCAATAAAATTCTTACTTATCCCTATCCCTGCTCAATCGTATTATATAAGGGTATATTTTCCGAACATGTAGTGTAATAAAGGAAAAGGCGCGGAGTCGATTCTTTATGTCATCATCATGATGACGAGAGAACAGATTGCAAGAATTCACTGGCCCTTATTTCTTTGTTTTTTCTTTCCGTTTCGTTCTGCATTAAATAACATCCTTCAAACTTACGCTTACTCCTGAACAATCCGAAACAAATCTAACGTCATTTTATGCATCTCCGAAGTCCGAAGTTTGGGGGGAAAAGTTTCGGAGAAAGAAACTCGTTCAGTTTTCTGGTACTCTGAAGTAGCTTTTCAGACGAGCCATTTATTAGCCTGACGCACCCTCCTCCATATAGCCAGACCATGAAATATCTGCTTTCTAATATGATTCAGCTACCATGATCCTGTTTGTCACAGCTGCGACACCCAGGATGCGGATCACTAGATTTGGATGTTGAACTCACCCCCGCCGAACTATGTTGATTAGTTTACAAATGTGTGCCACATCTGGGGACCACTTAGTTTTTAAGTCCAACTACTCTTTATAAATATGCCTTCAGAATTGTAGAACACGAAGGAACTTTTCCATCAATCTTATTTCACTATGCGATTAGATTCTTATAATTTTAAATATGTATTTTGCCCCCTTGAGTTGTGTATTTTATCCATTATTTCTTTGGGTACTTCGATTTGTAATTTTTTGTTGTAAATACCAACAAAACAAATTGGATTTTGTTTGTATCCTGCTGACACAATTCGTAGAGTTTCAGCTTGGAACTTTTCGTAATTTTCCTATTTCAGCTTTCAGAAACAAGCTAAAACCACAAAATTGCTTTGAAGTAAAATCTAATACCTGCTCATCTGGTATTTTATTAAGGTTGCTGTGTGACGTGTAATGAACTCGGTGTTTATTTGAAAAGCACAAAGCTGCGCTTGCTTTAATATCTAGGATTCCGCTGTAGTTTAGTGGAACTTCGCTTGGTCAGAATTACTGGCAATCTCATCAACTTCTATCTAAAAAATATTGTAATTTATTTCGAATTTGTTATTTATTGTCTTATTTCTTCAGCATTGACTTATCTGGGAAGATATTGATGGGTTTTGTAAAATTTTACTGGATTATAATGTGTGTTTACTGTTTAGTTCCAAATCCAGAAATTCATTTTATCTTGCAATTTTAAGAATCATTTCTGTCTGGTAAAAGTAGTTGCTTGAGAAATTGGGAATACACGTTTGGTGGAGGCGCCAGGTGCTCAATGAAGTTCGTCGATTAAATGTAAATTCTTTGGTGGTAAAAAATCAATACTGAATGTCTTAACATTATCCCCAAAAGTTTTTATTCGACACCAAAGTCCATTTTGTGTCAACCTGAAAGCCTTTAATGGTTTATTCTTTTAAAAGCAAACAAACAAAAGATCTAAACCACTCAACTTAAACGCTATTGTTTCCTCATATATTTTTTCCGTAACATTTATAGAGGCATTCGAGCAATTAACTCCAGGATTAAAGATCCCGGTTTGTATTTCGGACGTCAGTGCATTACTCATTCTTTCGTTTCTCGCTGGTGGTTTTTCAGGATATCGTAAGTTTTACGTAGGGAAAAAAGTAAAAGGGTACTTGATCCAATATAACGTGTCACTGACCTAACTAGCCATAACATGCCCTTGCACCTACGGTGCTACAAAGCCTGAATGCAGGGGAGGAAGCGAACGAATAAAAGAAATCGGGAAAGAAATAAAAGAGATCGTCCCGACGATTTTATTGCTAACTGGGCGCAATCGCTTTCATATTTGAATTGTTCGAGTTTTCTAGACGTGGAAGTGGAAATAACTTCTTCTGTTTGCCTCTTGTTTGATAGCAAATATTCTGAATGCATGGGTTTCCATGATTCAAACGCGAAATCGAAATGAAAATATACGTATGCCTTATTTCGTATATCTTTGTACGAACTGTGTTTTGCTAGGGATAAATAAATATTAGAAAATTTTGTTTTAAATTCGACTATTGCGGAAACGATTTTATGTAAGCGTAAAGTAAAATGATGCGAATAGTAACACAGCATGAAAAGGAGAAAGCGTGGAGAAATAATTTTATTTGCCCGGCGCCTCCACCAAATGCTTGTTAGTAAGTCACCGTATAGAGTAAAATAAGATTACAAATTTATATTTCTGGTCGGGGTTTTCGCCTCCAATTGCTAAAATATAATTAAATTAATAAAGTAAGAAATATAAAACGTCAAACTCACCACAACAAACCACTGGAAATATTTAAAAATTACTAGTTGGCTTAATTATTCTGCTGGCAATTTATGCTGTCTTGACTGAATACCCTGTAATTATTACAGAGCACACGTGATATTCCCAAACAAGTTTGTTCTGCAGATGAGGTATTCAAATGCGATTAGTTAAAATATAATATCACCTGCGTAGTTATGCTCTAAAATGTAGTTTTATTTTGCGTTTTCGTGCGATTTAGTAAAAGAACAACTTTTCAACGAGTTTGCATTCGTTGAAAAAAACTACCCTGACGTAGTACGTAGTCAGAATGTCCTCATTTCATTTTCGTAACATCCCTGGAAACTAATTTTAATGAGAAACTTTGGTTGTAGGCGACAAAACGAGAACTGGCTGTCAGTTGCATATGAAATACGGGTTTCATTTTCAGCACTACCTGCAGCAAATTGTTGGAAGTGATTTAATCTCGTAAGATTTTTAAATTTCAATTATAACAAGGCATTTGTCCCAGTAACTTAACGGGCGGTGATGATTATTACATAATAAGCTTTATTCTGAAGTTGAAAGCTCATTTGGAGAGCTTTAAAAAAATTGTTGGGATTTATTTCATTCGGTTATTACTTGTTAGGGGACGGAGCTGTATGCACCTGGGATTGAATCGAATTAATGAAAATTAGCCTTCATACTTTTTTGTTGAATGTTGAGGAATTGTAAAACTATTTGTATTGTAGAATGTGCATGTCAGATCTTCGTTTCAATAATACATACAAGTATGAAGGTATTTTTACAAAGATATTATACAAAAAAATTAAACTTCTATTGGAAATGCTTAATTCAGACATTTTATTTATATTAAGCGTTACGTGGTTTTCATAACTAATGTTATAAACAAATCGCATTTGATTCCGTGTTTTTTTTTCGCTTAATATAATCTGTATCTGTATTCGTAACCTCTTTTACTTTTCGGTGTCGAGGCTGATGCGTTAGCGTATCTGGTCTTTGCGGGTGCAATGCACAATCCGGCCCCACTCTGCGGGTTACGTGACTGTTGTGCCGTTTAAATAATATCTACATCCTGTATCAAGGTATAAACGTAAATGATAAATACACTGCTTTTAGTTGAAAAAGTAACACCCAGTATATGTATTCATTTAAAGTTCTTATTTACTATATTTCTTCGCCATGTGTTCATTGTCGTATTATACAAATTTGAGACAAAAATCTTCAACTTTCTTGGAGATATTGTTAATTCTTTGGTTACCCATGGAAACATGTTTTTGTTAATAGCGCTTTCAGTTGTTTGTCTAAACCTTGTCAAGTCAGTTTTTTGTAATCACATTGAACCAAAGCAATGCCTCGTGTTCGAAGACGTGTAGAATTTCATCATCCGAGTGGCTTTCAGAGAGGTCGGTATGCGAGAGGGTGGTTTTTCATTTCGAGAAATCGCCACTTGCACCAATTTTACAGTAACAACTGTGTTTTGTTGTTGGCATGCTTGGTCTAGGGAAGGTCAGAATCAACGCCGCAGAGGACCTGGTGCGGTCAGAAAAACAACAGACCGTGAAGAGCGACTTCTTCGAATTCTGGCAAGAAGAAACCCTTTTGCTACAACCAGGTCTGTCGGAGATGAATGGTTTAGAGCAGTAGGTCGAAGAATTACAATGGCAGCAGTATACCGACGAATTCGGTTAATGGGACTCAGATCTCATCGACTTGTTAAAAGGATTCCATTAACCGCAGAACATAAACGTCGTAGACTGGAATGATGTAACACAAGAATGCAATGGAATGAGGAATGGAACAAACTCGTTTTCAGTAATGAGTCCAGATTTAGTTTAGGCGCGAGTGATGACCGTAGAAGAGTGCGGCGAGAGCGTGGTCGGAGAAGAGATTTATAATTTCAATTGGAAAGAGATGTAGGCCGAGCACCAAGTTTAATGGTGTGGGGAGCTATATCTTATTAAGTAGGTCTCCTCTCGTGTTCATAGAGGGTAATAAGGCAGCTGTGGATTACATCCACAAAGTACTGGAACCGATTCTTGTACCATACGTTCGTGGTATAGAAAACGCTATATTCCAACAAGATAACGCTCGACCACATGTAGCAAGGGTAAGTTTGCAGTACCTAGAGAATGTTGACATACACCTACTTCCATGGCCTGCTCGATCTCCTGATCTTTCAGCATGTGTGGGATTTGATTGCTAGGAGAGGATCTAACCTAGAACAGCCCCCTTTACATTAGCCGAACTTCGGGGTGAGGTGGAAGTAGCTTGGGATGGGATACCTCAGCAGACAATAGACCATCTCATTCTAAGCATGCCGAGAAGAGTACATGAATGTGTAAGACGCAATGGTGCGATGACTTATTATTAAGATTTTCTGTTAGCTGTTAAAGTCAAATGCATGAATATTTAATCATTTGTTATTTAGTCTATCTTGTTTATTTTGCCACATTAAAAAATTAAATGTCTCTTAAAATACTGGGTGTTACTTTTTCAACTAAAATCAGTGTACCTAAATCATTTATGATTCGCAGACTATATCGTTCTGTTTGGAAACGATATACAAGAATTGAGTACCATGCTAACTCAGCTGAATACGGAGTCTAAAAAGGCGGGGCTCGAAATGAATTTTAACAAAACTAAAATCATGACAACGGAACAGACACTACTGACTATTGAGAACCAAATAATTGAGCACGTAACGGAATACATATATCTTGGACATCAAATCAAGTTAGGAAAGCAAAATCAAACTGCTGAAATAAAAAGACGAATTAGGCTAAGCTGGGCAGCATTTGGTAAATTAAATTATGTTTTCAAAAATTCTGAGCTACCTAATAGCTTAAAAAGAGACGTGTATAATAAATGCGTTCTACCAATGGTTACTTATGGACTGGAAATTATAACGCTTACTGTAAAAAGCGCTAATATGCTCAGAACCTCTCAACGAGCAATGGAACGTGCAATGCTCGGTGTAAGCTTGAGAGATAGGTACCGAAATGTCGTAATCCGAAGCAGATGTAATACGATGAATATCTGATTTCAAGTGGAACTGGGCAGGGCACGTAGCAAGAGAAGATATTAACAAGTGGACAAACCGCATAGTTCATCGGAGATCGAAGACAACAAAGTCAACAAAACGTTCAGTTGGAAGACCTCAGAAAAGATGGCTGGACGATATCAAAGTAGTAGCCGGAAAAAATTAGAATCAAATAGCGCAAAACAGAGAAATATGGGTAACATTAAGGGAGGCCTATGTCCAGAAGTGGGCCGAAGAAGGCTGAGAAGAAGAAGTATTATGTGTATAGTGTAAGTGTGTGTACATGTAGGATCTTCTTACTGTATACCTTAGGCCTGTATTCGGAGGAGAGCTTCCCAATAACGAATGGTCACCAGGACTCGATACCGACCTCGCGACTGCAGAAAAATCCTGCCCATCGGGAGATTTGAATCAGAGACTAACGTAACGCTAGCCTAACGTTCTATCACTATGCCACCCTGACATCTTTTGCTTAAGTAGTATAATGCGGATTCATTAAAGTTTTCACGAGCTTTAATTTCGAATTTTCATCCAACAGAAGTTAAAAAACTCAGTTTTAAACATTTTATTTACGTGATTGTTAAAACATAGTATATTATCTACCTACACTTAATTAATATTCTTTGTTTCGCAGGTCCTCATCAAATTATGATAGTTATATTTGGATCGATTCTTAAGTTACTTTTGCTAAATCACAAAAATACTTTTAGTAAACTAACCGTAATAGCATCAGCTGCGTATGCGTATCTAAAGTATGATCAAAATTTCTGTTCATCAAGTATGGCCGTGGAAGTGCAAACCAACGCCTTTAAAATTGGCTTACATATATTTACTTCTAATTGCAGTAGTTTTTCTTCCGATGAGAGTGTTTGTGTGTTGTATGTAGCGATATGATATTCAACAGTCGTATTTTTAGTCCAGATTTGATTTTAGGGTGAATTTGGGAATTTTTGCTTCACCCAGAATCCACGAGGCTGACCTTCTCTTTGAAGGTGTGGGATTTGGGACTTCTATTCCTACCCACCTATATATAACTGTTTCTTTTAAAAATTCACCATTTTAAGGGGGGGGGGGGGTATAGGATTTAAAACGCCACGCTATTCTACTGCGGGTTGGCGAGTTGGATTTAGGATATAAGGAGGATAAAATAAAGGGGGTGGATAGGACTGAGGTTTAAGGACATGATTTCTCGTAAGATTAGGCATGGAAGATACCAAGAGCTCGAGTGGGCAAGGTCGCTAATCCTTGAAGTAGACCTGCCCTTCACCAGGATCGTAGAAGAATGCCAACCTGCTACCACCTATAATACTTATAACTATATTTCTATTAATATCCCAGAATGAAGAAATTTTAGAGGCATTAACTTGTTATTTTGAGATTTTTTCAGTCGTTGCAATTTAAATTGTCAACTTGCACATCAGCCTAATTATATCAGAAAGTTTTTCTCTTCTTGTATTAGTGATTCCGAAGTGCATCGAGGTAATTCAATAATTATTTCTGATTTTAATGCTTTAACTTCTTCTTGAAGCAAATTTACAGTTTCTTGTAGATGGTTTGTATAAGAGCTCTATTGTCTTGCTGATTGGTAACCACATCATTAGAAGTTTGCAGGCAATTAGTGCATTTCCAAAAACAACCTGATATAGCAGTTAAAGTATCGTATTGACTTTTAGAAATATTGGCAAATTTGATATATTTATTTGAGCAGGATATACAAGACAAGGTCGATATCTGCATTAAACGGAGCACCACATGATTTACAGCTGGACTACATTTATTCAGGCTTAGAATATACACTTATTTTGAATAAATTCCTTTAAGAATGGGCGTAATAACACACGATGATCTTTTATCGTTACTGTTAATTAAACATATTTCAGGAAACTAATTAAAGCGATGTGAACACTAAGTATTACGAACTACAACTTGATGCACATAAAATCTCAACTTATTTAAACTTCTAAGGGTGCTTAATAAACTCTTAAACTTTTTGTAATTCTACCTTGGTAGATTAATATCAGGTTTAATTGTTTGAATAATAATTTGGTTTCTTAGAAATCAGCAGGATGTTCTTCAAGCAAGCGCTTCTTAAATAATAATTAACAAGCGCATGTATTGCGTATCTTTAGCTTAAATTGCTAAGGAAATAAACAGATGATTAAAGTCATGAATTAAAGAAACAGAAAGTACCTTATGATTAATGAAAGTAAAAAGTGTTTTATAAAGCATCTGTCTTTTCAGTTTGTTTTGTATGTAAATTCTTATAGTGTAATATCCGTTGTTGATTAACATGCAACAGAGTTCTTGAGCTTTCCTCAAAATGCTGTTTTAAAATTTGTTTACTGCATAAAATTCCGCATTTTGTTGATGAAATGGCAAAATATGGCAAGTTTAACTACAATGCTGGGTATGCATTTACGAATACAATTCGATACTGCAACTTTGTTAACTTGTGCTTTATCGAAGTGCAACCAATTAAAACAGTTTTAATGAACAATTCCTGCAGCAATTTAGACTCGATGTAGTTCGAAATGCGGTCCTAAACCTTTTACTCAATTTATAGTTTTAAACGAGACCGCGAGCTAAGTAAAATAACCTTAATAACTCAGGAAGTTAGAAGGAATACGTGTTTAGAAGGTATTAAGGGTTAATGTATGTCTAAGCTCCGTGATGGGATTAAAAGACAAGAAGGGATGTGTGTTATGGTTGTTAGATACGAACCTCTTGGACATAATGGGGGATGTAAAGGCGGGTTAGTAGAGGTGTCCATTTAATTATATAGTAATACTACACCGCTAACAACTTCTGTGACCCAACCAGCGAACCGTTACAAATTATCCAGGATACCTGTCGTTTCTCATAGGGGTGGATAGTATATAATTTCGAAATTTATAAATATTTAAACACTTTTTGAAATTAAAATTCGAAATACTCACTTTTCAAACGGTTCAAAATGAAAACGATTTCCATCGGGTCGTAAATCAGTTTTTCCTTTAAGTATAAAAATTCAATTTACCGGTACAAGACTTTGGCTCCTTTGGTAGGACAAATAAAAGGACTTTTCCACGCAATATATAACGTGCTTCGAGAGAGGGTTTAATGTTTCAAAGGTCGCAATATTATTACGTGGGTTCGTTAGTATATTTCGTGCCTGAATGTGCTTTATGCTCATTCTGCAGACATTACCTGAACAATTCCTCTTTGCAAGCCGAATCAAAGGAAATTAATGACTACGTCGCCTGCTTAAACGATGGTTAAACAGAGCGCTAAACCAACATCATTTAAAACGTTTATAATAAAATGAAGCCATTGTTAAAACTTATGACTGCTATTAACATATTAATATGCAATACAAGCTTCGTTTCGCTCATACTAACTATCAGATAAACTATAACAATTAACGTGGGATTTTATAGTTAAGTTAAAAGTTTGTTTAAGCATTGACTTCGCCGAGGGAATTCTTTATTTACATTTACAAAGCTGTTAACTTCATTTTATATTTTAGTTTGCTAACACTTTCAGATGTCTTTATAATAAAAGGTTTTCAGTTTTAAAGGAATTAACGTTTTGATGTTTCTAAAAATGTAATTTAGTTAGTTGATTAATTAATTAAAGGCTTGATTTTAGTCAGAATTACGCAGCAATTTGTGAATTCGTAACTATTAAATTCGATCATTATTGAAGTGCATTTTCATAAAAAGTAAATCTTCTATAATTTGTGATCCTTTTTGGAAACAGCTTACATAAAATAATACCTGACGTTTGCAAAAACACAAATAAAAAATGTCTCTTAATGATCGAATGCAGGTTAATTTTCCCAGCTAATCGAAAAATGATTATGAATTTTCTGTTCAGTTGGTAAAAACATATCATCTGAAGAGTAAAGATTTCATAAATTGAAATATAATTCCAAATAACTTAATCGTTTATTTTTATATCAACAAAAACTGCTTTCATACTTTCGAAAATTACAACCCAAAACGATTTAATGGTTTGGCCAAATAAAATATAATAATAACGAAACTTCATCTGTCTGGGCGAAAGATACCTAATTAATTTAACCTTTTCTGTATGCATTTATGTTTCCCACAATCATCATAGTCTTTCAGTGTAAAAAAATACATAATATAGTGCAGCTTGTGGTTTGAAGAACATGCATTTATGTCAAAAGTTTCACCACAATGATGTTTAAGAACTTTAACCACCATAATCAACGGAATATAAAACCTGACTGTAAATAAGGTGTCTGAATGTTCTGCGGTTTAGCTTTCATTACGGTTATTTCTCAGAAATTATAATTTCTTATTTTTTTCGAAGCGAAATGCGCATTAATAAAAACCCTAGAAATTCTTTGTCGGGCTGTTTCATTCACGCCCCCCGCATTACAATTAGTTAATTAATACGAAGTATTAAGAATAACGCAATCCTTCTTACTGTATAGCTGTGACATAATTTACATGGAAAAAAAGACAGATTGCCACGTTTTTCATATATTTCTGACGTGTAATTTATGTTAATTCATGTTGAAAGGTAATTAACTAGACAGAAATTTTATCGAGATTTTATGTGCCTTGTTTTATTGTTAGTACATTTTGAATGACTAATTTTCTCCCCTAACTATCGAAAAAGTTCGGAATTAGTTTTCTGTTTACTACATTATTTTTATGGATATCGTATTCCTGTTGACACGTGTCAATAAAATGCTGGATATAAATGCTCACCGACTTTATTAAAGTGTGATCAATAAATTCTTACTCTGTTTATATTGATGAAACTTTGAGGGTTGTGAATGCAGGTGAAAATTATTATAAATAATGTTTGAGTATCAATAAAGGGTTGAATTTTGTGAGAAAAAATCTAAAGCTAGAAAAATCAGAAGTGTTTGATTTATATGATTTTGTTCTGATTTAGTTTGCTGTTTTGTTTTACTGACTGAAACAGTGAAGTAATACCTATGATGATTCTCAATACTAAGAATACCATTAAATATCAAATGTCTGTTTAAGAACAACCATTTTAAAATTTTATGTATTGCTATGAAAACCTAATAGAATTTTTCAACTTAAATTAGTACCTTTTTTCCCAAAAAAACAACACAATTTATCAAGTTTTTGTCGTTTGAATGTGTAAATGTTGTAAAAAGTATTTATTTTCAAAACAATAATGAAAGAAGCTCTTCTTTCTTTTTGTATATTTTCATTTATTTATTGGGTAGGTCTTCTTCGCTGTAAATCCTTTTCCACTCGATTCTTGATATTTTGTTCTGCTTCGGTTTTCCATTTTACAGCTTAGCCCATTTCCTTTATTCGTAGGAAGTAACCTATTTATGCTGCTTTGTTTATCTTTATGACCTTGATCAGCCCAGATTGCGCTTTTTTACCCTTACGACGTGTATCAGCTTATATTGATTTGATTTTTTCTTTAATTCTTTATTTCAAAGTTATTTTCAGTTTATATTTATTGCTTCTTCGCCACCTCTCCACCTTTTTTGTTTTTAAGGGTTTACACTTCACTTCCAACATTATTGTAGCCTAAATTATAGTCTGGTTTCCTCACTGGAAAGTGTTTGTCATCTTATATCTTCCATCTTTAAGGATCTTCTTCTCTCCAACTGGCTTCGTTACTGGTTTCGTAGAATTCACACTTCACTCACTAGGTTACAATAAATTGATTTACTTAGTTATGGTTTCGTTCTTGTCTTATTTTTATTTATCTTCTCTTCTGACGATTTTCCTTAATATCTTCGTGCCTACCCGTTGGTTTTGTTTTCGTTTCCCAGTGTCTACATTTCACTTGTTTATTGTTGATTAAGTTTTTTTCTTTTCTACTTTTTGTGTGTGTCTTGTATGCGTGTATAGCCAATCTGCTCGGAACCGCTTGTAGGCATTAATACTTCAAGTCAGACGGCTGCAGTAGCGTAACCAGAAACGTAGTTTGTAGGGGGCCCATTCCACTGTTTGGTTTTCAAATTTACCATATTGGGTGGCTTTTGTAATGCCGATACCTACAATTATCAATTTTTTCTAAATGAAATTTTGATTAATAACTTTGATCTTGAGGGGGGCCCGGGCCCCCTGGGCCCCCCCTTGGTTACGCCACTGGACGGCTGTGTCATGTGTGTGTTACTACGTGTGTAATGGTCTTGTTACTCTGTCTCATAGACCAGGAGTAGAGCACAGCTAATTAAGCCCAACTGTGAATGGCCTCACCAGACCTAGTATCGATGATCCCAGAGGCCTGAGAAAAAATCTCCACCAAGGTAGGGATTCGAACCCGGGACTTGTAACATGTAAGCCTAGCCCTTTTACAACTGAGCTACCTGGCTTCCCTTGATTAAGTTTATAGTTTAGTTTTCTTATTCAAAAGTCTTTTCATCTGGAATTTTCTCCTCCATAAATCTTCCGTAAAACCTTTTTATGGATTTCTAAACTTATATCTTTTCTGCTTTCGAAGAGCACAATTCATTCATTAGGTTATTAGCTGAGTTATGGTTTTCTTTGTGTCTTCTCTCTTCTTTAATATTTTCTCTTTTCTTTAATATTTTGTTTTATCTTCTTGAATACCGTCCATCCTACAGGTTTTTTTCTCTGCTTTGTATAATCTATACTCACAACTTATCATGTTGCTGTAGGTTGAAATATAATTGTTTTTCAATTGTCTTTCTACTTCAGTCTAATTTGATTGGTTGGCAGCTCTCTATCTTATGCTATTGCAAACCAGTTTCTTCATTTCTGGGTACTTTGTTACTCCCACATTACTCATGACTTGTTTTATAAAATTTAGTTGGCCGGGGTCTTCCTAGTGCCCTTTTTCCTTTTATAGTGCCTTCTGATATATTTACTACAAACTCATTGTGCCTTACGTACATGGCATATCGATTAATGTCGTCTGCTTACTAGAATTTTTATCAGAGAACGTTTTATTGTTTTAACTATACACTTTTAGATTAGTAATTCTATCAGTCCGTTGTATATTTAGTGTACGTCTCCAGCATCAGGTCTCAAAAACCTCTACATATTTTCGTTCTTTTACCCCCCAGCCTCCATGTTTCCGCTGTATAGAAGGCTGTGCTCCAAATGCTTTTATTAATTTATTATAATCCCCATCGGTATTAACATCTTCTTCTTCACTCTCCAACTCTCATCTATGCTTCAGTCATACTGTTAGTGTTGGTTGGATAACTTTGTTTCGTCTGAAGTTCTTATTAATATTCTGTCCTCCATTCTTCAATTTTCACTTTCGAAGAATCACAATCATGGTATTCAATTTTTGTTGTTATAGTTATATTGTTCTTAATTCGAAGATCTTCTTCATCTTTTATATATCAGCTCCTCCAATGATTTTCCTTCATACTTTCTTCTCCACCTCCACCAATTATTTCTTCGTTTCTTCGCATTCACTCTTCACCCCTTGTCGTTAGGTTATTGCTGGCTGAGTTAAAGTTGCGTTTCTTCATCTTTCACTTATCCTCTCCCTCAAAAATCTTGCTTGATACATTTTTCACCGTCCGACCTTCTTTCTTGATCGGTTTTACAGGTCTTCTTCTTTAGCTTCTTTTTCTTCTTCCTCGCATGTTGGACTCAGTAATTCGTTATGTCAGTCTTATTGTATCTGGTCTAACCACTTTTTCTTAGGACGGTCCATGTTTCTTCTGCTTTCCATTCTTCAGCTTAATTTCGTCTTCAATTTCGAAGAACTACATGTTGGCAGGGTTATAGTTTAATTCTTAATTTGAAGGTGTCCTTTTCTTTCCTCCAGTGATATTCCTTAATACCTTCTTCTCCACCTCCAATTGTGTTTCTTCTTCACTTCCTGGTGTTTCATTCTTCACTCCTTGTCGTTAGGTTGCCCTTGATAGACTTAAAGTTTTGCGATTTATTCAAAAGCCTTCTTCATCTTCCACTTATGCGTTCCCTGATATATTCTTCTTTGCCCTCCAAATTTCTTTATTGATCGCTTTCCAGGATCTCTTTACTCCTTTTTCTTTTTCTTCCTCCTCACGTATTAGACTTTGGTAGTCCGTTACGTCACTTTTATTATATCTGGCCTGGCCACCGTTTCTTCTGCCATTAGGTCTGTAATGGTACATTTGCTTTGGGATGCGATTTCCATTCATTCTTTCTAAGTGGTGTAGTAATTCGTTTCTGTATTATTTTATTCTACCATGTAAACTGAGGATGTTTAGTTCATTGCGTATTTGGGTGTTTCGTTTTCTATCTTTTCTTCGATTATTCTGCGACTGCTTTAAGGACTTTGTTAAGTTAGAGCTGGTACTGCTATGGTCTTATAGAATTTTATAGATGTGCTTTGTTTGACTTTATTCATAAGTGCCTGTCTTATTGTTCCATTAACGTGTTTTGTTTTGGATATCTATTTCTTCGTTCAGGGATATTAGATATCCAAGAAAATTAAAGGTGTTAAGTTGTTCTATGGTTTGGTTATCCAGAATGATTATAGACCTAATTTGGTCGTATCCTTTAAAAGCCATTACCTTTGTTTAACTTTATTGATATACTCATGCTATAGTCTTTCATTATTTGGCTCAGCTTAAGGCTTGTATATCCTAGGGAGTCCTCGCTTGTTGATATTATTACTGCGTGGTTTGAGAAGAGCTCAGTCATCGTATAACAAATAATGTTAACAAACCTTTTCAAATGCCCACAGTCTTGCACCTTTTTACTGCTAATTCACAAACCTGCACTTTTGAAAGCCCGTCTCACCGCGGGCCAAATAGTTTAAATTGTTTTGCTTCTTCCTGCTTTGCACTATTAAGGTGAGATCATCCCCAAAACCAAATTTTTAAGACTGGTGAAAGTTTTTGCTCCGTAAGCTTACCTGTCTGGGTAAGCTGTTCAAATCATTCACTTGTACATTTGACGAACGAAGGCGAAGTAACCAAACTTGTTGTTCTTCTAAGTTACAGAGAATATTCATATTTTTAAGGATTTAGTCCTTTGGGAATAAATCAATATAAAAGTTAAGACAGATGAAACCGAACAAAAAATCTAACATAAATCTCCTAAAACAGTTTTCAGACTAAGAATAAATAAATAAATTTCAGGATTTTATATTTATAGAAAGAACAACTAACAAACGACATCAATCGTTACAACCTTTCTATAAGAAAATAGACCCACAGATCCGTAAAAATTTTAAGGATAGATATTTTTAGGCTTGTATATTTGTACTAAAAACAAAACTTGGAGCTCGTGTTTTTATAAAAAGTAAGTGAACCAAGTGTTTCGGAGTTATTCGAACGTCTAAGACATGCACCTTCACCCTAGGAAATGCATGAGTCATTTGAAGACGGCGTCGGTTGGGCATCGGATGCATTCCCTTACACATCCCTCCCAAGAGAGCCACAAGAAATCAGCCAGTTCTACTACTCTAAGATTACTTTCTGGAAGTTTTCGTGCGTTTTTCTGCTTATAAAAATAGTTTAACGTCACAATCGAGATGAATTGTTTTGGGAAATTTTTAGCAAAATCCTCGGTTGCACGCAGCATCGCGTGCTTGCCTGGCTTTTTCTTGAACATTTCGGAATATTTTTACTCTTAAGTTGTTTATTTATGATCGTTACATATATTTAACAAGGGAGTTTATGTTTGTTTGATAGTTTTAGTCGGTTATAAATAAACGTGTATGTTTTTAAGAGAATTTTTTTAGGAGGTTCAACTTGGTGTTTCTATAAATTTTTCTCACAGTAGTAACACCAGGCGTGACGTTGCAATAATATACGTAAAAGGATGTCGTTCCTGGTAGTAATGATACTATATCAGAACTTAACAATAACTTTGTAAAGGATGTAACGTCTCGTAAAAGCGGCAGCAAGTGAGAACCGGACGTGTTTGAAATTGATGGATTTCAATTGTGCGCATTGCAGCCTGAAACATTAAACCAAGTCCGAGTAGAACGATACAGAGCAATAAAATCGAACGATCGTAAAGTTTTTATTTTCCTTAACTACCTTGCAATGTATTTGATCTGGGGACAACAAACTAATGAAATTCGCATTAAAAATCACATCGAATGAAATCGCTGAAATACGAATATTTTCAAGTAGTTCGTTGAAAATTTTTAATGAACTGAAAAACCACACGAGCACGTAAATACACAAGTTAAGAGCTTTACCGAGTGCTTCACCATAAGAGGCACTACAGTTACAGTAGCAAAAGTTTAACAACCCGAGCAGTTTCAAGGAGACGTTTCTAGACTCCCTCAAGTTTATTTTTTTATTTTATAGAACTACAAATTGAACGCTCAATAAATGCAGCCTTAAAAACAACGTTTTATCTGTGAAATTTCTAGAAAAGCGTTGCTTTACTAAAGAGACAGTTCAAAGGTTTTCCATACAGCTAATAAATTACGAAAAGGAATTACTCGGACTTCGTTTTATTTCGCCGTATTCCACATAAATTTCGTTTTAGAAACTTCTCCACATTTACTAAATAAGTATTCGTATTTAGGTCCGTTAAACAATGGAGCCGAAAGGGCATGTACTTAAAATTCGACCTACATTTAATTGTAGTTGAATACAATTGGAACGAAGACATAATAGAAGGTTTAATGAAGTCGAATAATTGAGGAGATGGCACAAAAAGCATCTCCTTCCCTTAAAAGCTCTGTAATTCTTCAGTTATACGATTTTCTGCTCCTTAAAACACTTTGTTAAGCTTCGTGTGAATTATGTTAATTTTTATGAATTCTTCTTTTAAGATTTTGCGATCTTTATTTGTTGGAAAATATTTTTAGTTGAATTGCTAAATTTTCGATGCGGAAATTTTATGGGAAAAAGTCATTAAAATAGCAAAAAGGTACATTTAGGTTTTCTGTCTTGGAAGGGGAAAATGTTAAATATGAAATTTGCCTAGAAAGCTAAAAAAATGAAACGTTAGAAAAGGGCAAGTCAAAAACGCCCATCTAAATCATGGATAGCGGTCCCAAATATGGATTCCGTCATGTTATATTTCATAGCTGAGGAAATTCCGTCCCCTACTCCATAAATATTATATGAGAAAAAAATTATCATCGAAATGAATATACTCTTTGATTGGAATATTATTTATTTATGCATTAAACGTCATTGGAGTTACTTTATTTTCTATTTAGTCTATTATTGTGCACTTTGGTAGATTTCGATCTTTAGGAAATCGACAAATTTCACCTTATATGTGAAATTAGAAGCAGTAGAAGGTTTTATTATTAATATTTTTCTGTTTCAATTTAAGGCATTTTGGCTTAGAGTACAGAAAAAGCCAAACACACAAATCAAAGTCTAATCTTTTTATGATGAGGGTTGTTTCAAAAGTATTCAAGATTTGAATCCCTACTTTTTAAGCAATTTTTTCGACTTGAAAATCTACTTTAAAAATATTCTATGCAACACCAAGATTTTCTTCAACAGGCGAGATTGTAAAACCGCATTTTACCTTATAAGGATTGATTTAAAAATCGAGAATTTTAAGAATAGCTACATTTAGTAGTAGGTTTTAAATTTTTCTTAAACTCATTTCAATCATGTAGATAGTTTGCTTTACGTCTAAAAAGCAGATTTAGAAGTTCGTAACACAAGCGGTTTAGCCTCAGGAGTTTTAAAAGAAAGAACCGCATTTGAAAATGTCATGGTGAATGTAGAAGGCTGTGTCGGATTAATAATTGATTGTTCGTAAGAAAACTTAGTGAATGCTTTGTTTTGTATTAGCTTAGGTAGAAGATATGCGTTTTATTTGCAGTAATCCTAGTCCAGTCAACGAACGCTCAATAGGGGGGTATAGAATGCATGCAGGGTGTCACAATTTTTGACTTCAGGGCTTTGTTTGGAGTCGTTAGGAGGTAAACATACTAAAAGTCCCCGGATATTAGTGGCGAGCGGGGTGCAAGGGGGGGGGGGGCGAGAAGATCCCTTTTTTTTGGTTTTTTGCTTATATCTTGAAGACGGTGCTTTAGCGAAATGTCATACTATACAAAATCAAAGCTGGTAAAATTTCCCACATTTTTGCTTTTTAAAGTTCTTTTCTATCTCCAACCGTTTATGAGATATCCGCTATCAAAAATCGTTAATTTTCGATTTAATATTAGTCAAGGTGGCTTTGATTTTTTAATTTTAAATAACTGCAAGGAAACTGGCAAAGCCTGAATGCAGGTTTAAATAATAAACTTTCATTAAGTTTTTACTTTTAACATATACAAGGTTTTGGCTATGGAATAAGGAAGTTAAGAGTAGCTCGTACAATGGTACAATACTTTTGTTAAATTAAGGAATGATCAACAAAAGAGCACCGTCTTCCGATTCCCAATCTCCATTTCTCCCTATCTCAGCAAAGATCTTGTTCGATATTTCTTTCTCGTATTACTTTGTAAACGGTAGCCACTCTAAGAAGAAGATTACTTTATCTATTCATTCTCTCCAACTTCTCTTTAGTCTTCCTTTTTTCTTTTTGCCTTGGCATGTCCTTTCTAACAGGCCATCGGCCTAGGCTTCGGCCATAAGAGGAAGAAGAAGACATTTTAGTAACTCTGCTGGGATGTTGCCAGGCCTGGAAGTTTCTTCATTTTTCATCGACATACATGCTTGTTTTACTTCGCTGAATGTTAATCCTAGCGGAGATCCCACCGTGATTATGTTGTTGTGTATCTCATTTTCTCCTTCTTCTTCTTCGACCGTTCCCCTCACAGGTTGACAGGTTGGTCGTTCTCAGATGACAATATTCTTTATTAGGTGTTCCAATCATCTTCTTCCAAACCCCTTTTTTGCATTGTTTGGTATGTGTATTGTTCCCATTTGATGGTGGTCGTCCTCTCAATTTCCGTTTCTTTAAACTCCACTCTGTCTTCTGTTAATAGGCTTTTCATGTAGTCTTCTCATATTTGTACTGTTATTATTGATTTGATAGTTTTTCTTCTGCCTTGTCATAGATTCTTAATAACTTTCCAACTTTGTACTTTTTCTTCATCCAAGGTAAGTATTTATTCTACTACAGTTCTGTTCCCATCTTTCTTTTTTTTCTGACGTATTCTTTTCCTTACTCCGGCTTGTTCTTTTTTAAATATGATTTTATTATTATCTGTCTTCGTGCTTAAGTATTTTTGGTACTTTTTCCTCTTTGTTTCTATTTCTGTTTCAAGTTGTTCGTCCCACCAGTAGGATTTGTGTTGTTTGCTATCCCTTTGGTAGGTGCGAGATGTATGTATCTTAAATGTGTTTATGGTGCTCTTCTGGATTGGTAAAGTTTCGTCTTTCAATTTTTCATGTAGTCTTTTTTTATAGGGTAAGTACAAGGTAGTCTCACGCTTTCATGATTCAGACTGTGTAGATTATACCTTTCGTCTTCTACTTCCTTCGGATGGTTAGTTATTTCTTCTTTTCTTTCTCGTTCTTGTCTTTTTACTGTGTATGCTACCACATGCTGCCCTTTTGTATGCTCGTACGCCTTGAATTTTCAATTTTTTATTTACTAATTAAAATTAATAAATGATTTTTAATGCATTTGTTTTTCAAAAATTGATTTCATAGTTTGACTGACGCAAGCTTTAAACCTTTTATCTACATTTAGACTTTTTCAGATAACGCTCATTGCATATTTAGCACGTTAATCAGATTAAACTTTCAATCCGTGTTAAATAGTTGGAATTTTTAAAGTGATATTACGCCTGGTTTAAAATCGTTGCACTGCAACCGCTTCTGAACACTTCGTTATCTCAAGCAGTTTAATTCTGACTTTAAACCAGCCAATTAATTTTTTATATCCTACTCATTTTAGCCAATTCATTAAACATCTAACTTTTGCTTATTTTAAATGTTTTTTTGAAGTTTTTACGTGGTTTCATTCAAGTTCATAAAAGTTGCCGAAAATAAAATATTCATCGGCAGAAGTTTGAATTAATTTGGTTTTTGTTTGTATTTCAGAATGCCGAATGTTTGATTTTGGAACATTTATTTTTATTTTTAGAAACAGCGGTGCATGAATAATGAATATGATTAACTCATCCTTGAAGATTTCTGTAAGTTCTGAAGTGTTTTTTTAATTCTCTTATATGTGCTGGTTTTGATTATTTCACTCTATATCAAAATTAATTTTAAAAAAGAACATAATTAAGTCTTGTTAAAAATACGTAATTATCATAATCTAATTTCGTTCCTGAAACAATACCATAACACCATTCCCCTTGTCTCTTTAATTACTTTTAAATATCCAACTAATAAGTGGACAACTTCATTTCGGTGGTTTTTAATGAAATGCGTTTTTGAATATTTTAATTTTTCGATAAGGATCATTTTAGGTAATTCGTGCATATCATGCGGAAAATTTATGAATATTCATAGCTTATTTATCTGATACGAAACAGGTAGTCTATTTTTACAGATGAGATTTTTTGAAATAGTTTTAAAAATAAAATGTTTAACCCGTAAAATTTAAAGGGTTTAGTTATGTACGATTGTTATTTCTGATCGAGTCGAAGCGTTTAAGAATGTTGACGATGATCGATCTCTGAAAACGCGCAGGGCGTACTATTCACCCCTAACGTCGAAACTATCAAAACTGTCTACCAAAGACGCGTGCGACGCTGAATGAGACGCGTCGTAGACCGCCTGGCGTCCTGCAACAGCAGTCGCCGGTACGACTTGATGTAGACCAAGTAGGTAGTATATTTAATCATAGCCGATTTTTCAACTAGGTGTTAATTGAAAGTGATTCGATTTAGGACTTTTCACACGAAAGACTGATTAAGCATGTGTCTTCTTAGTTAAAAGTGACTGTTTTAAGGAAGTTTAATGGGAGTGTCTGTTGTGTTGTAAAGTCATTAACTTACGCTGTCATGTGAACGTAAAGTTATGAATTTTCTACCTATCTTCATCTTGTTGTGGATCGAATATGGTAAGATTAACACCCTCGTTTTAATAGAATTTTAAGGGGATTTGTTTAACGTCATGTAAATTAGCTTTTAGTAATGATAAAGTTTTGTGTCAGTACGAACGCGCTCCTCGAAAACTTTTGCGTTAGTATCGGATACAAAAGTGGGAAGTTATGTAATGTTTTTGGGACTTCACAAAACGGAATTTAAGACCGCAACTTTTGTTTTTATTCCGCAGATTTATTTATGTAAAACCGCAAGGAAAATATGAATTTTTCCTTTTGTTTTCTGTTAAATCGTTGCCTTTTTTGTACGGCTTTGTTTTCATATGTCTGACAAAAATATTTTGATTAGATTCTCTGTCTTTCGAGCACGTTGAATATTTATCACGCTTTATTTTCCTTACTTGTTTTACTTTTACGGAGAAAATATGATTCTTTGCGGTAAAAGCTTTTCATTCTCTTCTTTCAGGACGATTATCGTCGTATTTTAGTGTTTTTGATTTTCTAAAAAGCGCTAGATTACCTTTTTATATAGAAAAAAAATACTTTGGGGCTTTTAATATCGCATTCTTGTGCTTTGAAAGGAAATTAGTTTTCGTTCCGAGCAAACGACACAAAACCTCAAATAAAAATTTACGTTTCACGTAAGCGAGCAATTAGTACGTAACCATTCACAATTTTCATATAAAAAAAATGTAATAACATACAATTAAATGTTAAAATTATGAAAATTGTCGCATCAGAGCATCAAGGTAATTAGTAAGGTGCGTTTCATAAAGAGTCTAAAAACAAATCCTTTCATAACGTGCAAACAAACCCAACCATATCCGAGAAATTATATACATTATATTTGTAATTAATTTTGCGGTTTTTTGTACGTCGGAAACCTGTTGTTTTTAGACTTTTGTTTCCTGCTTTTCTTAATTACATTTTAATGTTTCTAAGGTACTATTTCGTTAAGCAAATGCGCCATTCATTTTAGTCAATTTCAGATCAGAGAAAAAGATAGATTATTGACAAAGACTATTGTAAATAAACCCTTATTCGGAAATCTTACATAATGGCGCCAGAAGGTTCAAAAGAAATCCCTAAAATGCCTTGAAATAGGTAAACTGATAACAAAACGTATCAGATTTTATTATTCAGATAATCATTATAACCGTTGTTAATTATGAACGAGTAGTTGCACATTGCAAGGCGTTTTCAGCATTTCTTTTGTCATAGGGGTTTCTTACCAAAACCAGCTCCCTTCACTTTATGTACTCGTATAATTATTTAGTATAATTATCAAACCTTAGTAATATTTTCTAAGGGTTTGTTGTGACGAGTTTGACATTTTATATTTCTACGTTTTGTATGTCATATAAAAAAGGTGCTTGTTTTTAAGCTTTTTGATTTGTTTTCCAACACGTTATTAGTAAATTAATTTAATTCTACTTTAGCAATTGGTGGCGAAAACCAAATTAAGTCTTCTTCTTCTCATTAGGCCATCGGCCTGTTTCTACCGGTTTAAGGGTCGCTCCATCTTTTACGCGGCCTCCCTATACTTCGTCTTCCTCTTGGAGACTAGTCTCTGGCTTTCTTCACTAGGTGATCATCTGACATTCTGGTAATGTTGTCACTCCATTCTCTTCCCTCCTTGTTACTCTGTGCCTGATCTGGATCTGGCAGTCCTCTCTTATCTCGTTTGTTATTCGGTCAACTCTTGCATTGTTTTGAAAGTATATGTTCTAGTTTCTATGACATACGTCAGTATAGGTCGTATGGTATTTTTATAGATTCGAACTTTAAGTTCACATCTTAAGAAGTTATTGTACCAAATGGTGGTATTAAGGTACCCTGATATTCTAGAGGCTTTATTAGCTTACTGGATGACTTCCTTCTTTAGGTGCCCTGTATTGGTTATGTTGGTTCCTAAATAGTTAAAATCCATGACCTGCTGTATTAATTACCCTTCCTTCTATATGTAGTTTACATCGTAGTTCTTTACTTATACATAGTCATGGTTTTTGTTTTTTCAACTGAAATTTTTAAATTACATTTTCTACAGATTAGGTGGAACTGTTATAGTAAATAGTAACCTCTGCAAGTCATCTTCATTTTCAGTTATCAGGGCTGCGTCGTCAGCAAAGCAAACTACATATATTAAAATTATTTACTCCCATTTTATACCCCTCCTTATTTCTCAGGTCTTTTATGTTTTTAGTCATTATTATATTAGATAGTAGAGGACTTAGCGGGTCTCCCTGACGTATTCCTTTGTTCACTGGTATTGTGTTTGTCGTTCTACTTATTTACTTTTAGCTTCGCTTCGTTGTGCCTATATACTATGTCCTTTATTAAATATATGTAGTATTTTATCCGGTATGGAATGTGTTTCTAAGATTTTTAACACATTCTGTAGTAGAATGCTTGTTGTATATCTACAAAACAGAAGAATACAGCGATTTCTCGATCATTTGTCCTATTTAGTGAATATCGTGTCCCTACAGGATCGACCTCTTCTAAATCCCTGTTGTTCATGTCTTAATGGGATCAGTTGTAACAATTTTGGAACTATAATTTTAACATGGTGCTAAGAGGGTTAATTCATCTGTAGTTGTTTGAAATTTGTTTATCGCCTCTCTGGAAGACCTGAATAACAATACACGTCTTCCATTCGTTGGGGACTTGTGCTTCAGTAAATATTTGATTAATGACTTGTTATTTTTTTTTTTAGTGCTTATCCACCATACTTTATCATCTCGTTCGTTATTCCATCATCTTATTTAACCTCTTTGTTCTCTGTTATTCGTATTTTGCACGGAGTTATCGGAATATAAAGTCGAGAAATAGTCCAAAAATGTTTGCTTGCTGATTTTGTGAGTTGTTATATAGTTTTGGACTTCTTTTTTTTCGGTTCCGGATCAATCTCCATTTTTGTTTCCGTGAGCCATAAAGGAAAGTAGACTACCTGGCGAGATGTTCGTACTTAAACGGAAGCCCAGAGAGTACGTGACGGACGCGAGACTGGGAAGGGCTTGTTGGTGGTAGCCCAAATGGAAGTTGGTTGTTCTTTTTTCTGGAAACGGGTGCAAAACAACTAAGAATATTCCTAAGGCTGTGGGTTTTCTTAATCCCAATTAAGGAAACTGTGTGAGAACGGTACTCCAACTATCACTAAACTTCCACACAAATTTTGGCACACTCTAGTAGAATCCGACCAAGTCGTAATGTAATTTTCCACGAAAGCTGGAAACGATCAAAGTCCTAAAAGACGTCCGATATGATCGAAAAGCTTTTTCTTAATATTACTTCGTGTTCTTGTTTCTTTTTTGTTTTTTGTATTTGTAACCTTAACTTTCTCATTGCCAGTTTATGGCCACTATCCACATTCGCAGAATTCGATTTGTTATTATTTATTGATAAAACCTTAGTAATTTTAATTATTACACAGATGAATATAAAATCATCATCATATTTCTCTGTTGAAATAAAGTGCAGAATGCTTTAGACGGACAAGGAGAAAAGCAACCAAAGACCATGCTGTTTGAGAATTCGAGATTAATCTTAAACAGAAACTGAGGATTTATTTAAATCACGGCTTTCTAGATTTTGTTGTAAAACGTTTTTATTCGGCCTGATGATATTCTAACAATACCTTTAAGCTGATGTGCTTTGCTAGGCGCTATTTACTGCCTATGGTTTGTAACTCAGCTTTAGTACTGGCAAGGAGGTTGTACGAGTAGATATGGAGAGAGCATAATGCTATAAATGTTTGAAGTAAATAATCAGAGACATTTAACACAATGAACTGATTAAGTACGATTTTTGGAAACTGAAAAGTTCAAACGGCACAAAAAGTGACTTTCAAGTTTAATGCATACATATAAACAGGTATCTGCGTATCAGGTATGGAGGAACGGTGGCTGTAAAAAGGAAATATGTACTTGAATTCGAAGACTTCCACGGTCAGTGTCAGAAGAACTCAACGTTTCGCCTACTTTTTTAAGGGGCTTCATCAGGAGGAAAATGGGGGCACTAAAAGAGCACGGTAACTCAATGTGTCGTCAACCAAGCTAGAGGCGAAACTCTTTTAGCAAGATGAAGAAGGGTACGGCAACTCGTAAACCAAGCCAGAGAAAAAGGCCCCGAAGAAGGGTTTCGCCTCTGGCTTGGTTCACAAGTTGATTTACCGTGCCCTTTCGTCTTTGACGTTGAGTTACCGTGCTTTTTAGTGCCCTCATTTCCTCCTGATGAAGCCCTTTAAAAAAGTGGGCGAAACGTTAAGTTCCTCCGTCTTGTGTAAGAAGGAAATATTTCTCAAGAATTTTATCCTTAAATTAGCACAGGAATCGATGTACATTCTTATTCGAATGCTTCTTCTATATCTAAACTTAAATGGCTTTTAATCCACATGATCATTTGCTTCAATGATAATAATTGTTTTGGTCGGCATTTGTCATTTGACCAGGCCCGATGAAACGTTTACATCAAAATCTAGAAGGTCGTGGTTTAAACATTTTGCAAAATAACAAAAACATATTATGAATAATAATCGAAAAGCTTTGAAAAATAAATCCTCCTTTAGCAACATTAATTTTTGTTTTTCAAAGTTTACTGTGTTTCATTAATGTATTTATACATGCAACACCGAAATAATTTATGTATAAAATTTTAAAAAGTTGGAGTATATGTTTTTGCAGCGATATTTATTTTAGCTGCCGTATTTGAATACGTGTTGGTATTTTCAACACGTTTGTGCAGATCAACAAAAATAATTAGCATTTAATTGTAAGGTTTTACTTTAATTTTAAATTTTCAGAGTATTAAATTCAGCAAATATTTGGTTATTTTGCTGCTTATTTTTGTTTGTTCTACTTTTAAACTTTTGCATTTAATTTAGAAGCAACATAAGAATATTATTCCTGTTTGTATAACTTACAGAATCGATTCCAAAAATTACAGTTTCGTAGGTTTAATTTACGCTCCAGAAAATCATTAAATCTAATCGTATTGGTATATCTCAAAGAGACATATCCTTTAAAACCAATGGAGCAATTTATCCTTAGGAGAGTAGAATCGTCCCAGAAGTAGATTTTAGGTTTGAAATTTGCACTTCAGAATTCCCCAAAGGTCGGTAAACCGTACAGAACAGTGAGAACTAACCCCCACACGACAAATATTAACGCTCCAATTTATAAGTTTGTGAATTAATTAGTAGAAAGTTTTAGTGAACGGGAGTGGTCCTTATTAGAAATAATTTGAAATCCTCTAAAGTTCAGTGATGTTTAACCCTTTGTTCTCCTACAAATCCTGTTTGTCAAAAGCTTCTGTGTTAGAAATCACCGGATTATTTTAGGAGCTTTTTACAAGTTTTTCCAAGTTTATCTTGCTGATGAAGGGTTGCTGAAGCAGAGGTGTTAGGTAAACAGGTTAACAAGGCAATTTGTTTTAGAGAATTACTACTAATATAAATTGTGAAAACAAGGTGAGAAGTCCAAAACAAGGATTTATTACAAGCTGTAAGGCTTTTCTTGGTCTCCACGTTTTGTTTCAACAACGTTGCAGACAGACTTACTTGGTGCTCCAACAACTTTGCTGTGAATGTATTTAGTTCGAAACTACTAACGTAACATGAAACCAACAAATACATTAAACAAAGTGCATCAAACAGGTTTGAAATAAACACAGGATTTGAGTGTTCTTTACCTACTTTAAAACTTAAATCAATTTAGTTTTAAAAATAGTTCGTTTACTTGCAGGAACCCAAACGATATATTATTCAGAGCGTCTTGAACTGTCCGAAAGCCTTACGAATATTTTCCTGTAAAACAAAGTAATTTATTTTTAATAACACCTTGTTATGCATTTTTGAAACAAATTGACGTAACAAGTTCGATTTATTTCTATTAAAATATCCATGCGCGTAGCTTTGTAATAATATTAATACTTTGAAATTTTATTTTATGAGCTTTGAAACGGTATTTTATTAAAAACTCCGGGAGTTTCCTGAAATAAAACCTAGCAAATTGTTTTTGAACTCTTCTTTAAAAATAATTCAGTGTCGAATTCCATTCTGCTCATTTTTTTTAGTACTGCGAACTATCAAAAACTAGTATTGTTGCATGGTTGAAATTCCTACGATATAATAATGACGGTTTGGGCGAATTATCTAATTAGGAATTTGTTTTAGTTAGCTGATGTGTGTTGGATATTTTGGTGTATAATTAAATTTGGGGATATTTTGGCTTTTCTGAACTGTTTACCTCTTTTAAGAAACATATATTTTAATTTATGCAAAAGGAAAGTTTGTTTTATTGAGCAAAGGAGATGAAAGAATTTTCATAATATTCGTAAATTAAAGGTTAAATTACATTAAAGTATAACTGTGATATGAATTTCATTAAAATTCATAGTTATGTTTCTGCCTACACGTTATAAAATCCAGAATAATAATAATCCACCTGAAAATAAATAAACTTTTGTTCGTACAGAACACCCACATTATTATAATCTTCTGGAATTATATCTTGATATTATCAAATACCACGCAAAAGCGTATTTATACCGCATTACGATTTATTTCAAGAAACTCCCGCCAACGATTTTTCCGAAAACTCGCCGAAAAAGAGTACTGGAAGTATCGAATTGTGTCTGGGGATAAAACCGGAACCGGATTTTCTTCTCGTCAATTTTATTTATCCAAGTTTGAGAGAAAAAAGAGTTCACGGTCGCGTCGATATCTTCCTGTCTGTGAAGGAAAACGTCCTTTTCCCTACCGAATCGATATTTTCTGTAATTAATTAATAAGGGTGATGTTTTCATTATCATTATACCTCCAGACAATGTTACGGTCTGATGGATTTTTAAGAATCATAATTGCAAATGTGCTCGTGTTATTTTTTTTTTGTCGCAGTTAATGGCCGCACGGTGGAATTCGCACAGACTTTTTGGCCGTTGGCTGCAGGTTTTTGGTGTAGATTACATCAAAGATTAGGCGTAAACTAGCTCTGAATTTTTAGATTTTAACCGTTGATCAAGATCTAATGTTAATTTGCTCATTTAGGGAGACTCTTTTACGAGCTTTTATTTTAAAGTTTGCTGAGGTCGTTAAAAATACAAATATAAGTTTCCTGCATTGCTAATGTGGTCGTTTCCAACTAGTTCATTGAGATTTTTACATTTCTTCGTGTGTTGTAAATCGATTTGCAAGTCTGCAAAGAATTAAAAGAATTCGTTGAAGCAGCGGCGAGTAATTAAGTTTGTTTCAAACGATTTAAAGGTTAATCTTAGTTTTGTTAGCTTAGAAAAACGTAAAGGGTTATTGTTTGTCATTTAATGGGTCATTTGTCAGGCATAAGTTCGTTTATTAGTTAGTTATGTTAGTCGGTTGTTTAAACTCACCGCTAACCTCTTGTCTTACGTAAGGGGCTGTACAGAAAGCGGAGGAACACAAACAGTGCAGTGCGACGTGCGACCCTTTATAGCTCCAGTGGCGGCGCATTCGCCGGCCATCATAAAACAAACATTACAATTACTGCTCTGCAAAGCTTACCACTTTAAAGGTGTACTCACCGGGGGTCCACGGCCCCCTCGTTTCGGTGCGCCCCTAACTGGATACAGGATTGCACCTACTACGATTCCACTGGGTTTCCATCTACTTCTTATTTACGGGCTAGCCCTCGTTTCGCATCTTGCGGAGCTCACCACAGAGCCTCCTCCACTTCTTCCTACACCCGGAGTCAGTGGCGTACCTATCGTTGGGAGGCGGAGGGGGCAATGTGTCTTGAAGGCGCCTTAGATATTATAAGAAAAAAAAATTTAGTTTGGGCTAATTTTAGTAGCGCGTTTTTTGTCTATTTTTGCACTTGAACAACGATTTTTTTGTTTTTTTAATATACTAGTTCTAGTTCAGTTAAAACAATTTAAAATACGTTTTAACCTTTCCGTACCCGTGCGGGGTATTTTACATACCCCAGTGCAGTTTTTTTACTATAACTTTTTAATAACTTTGTTAATCGAATTGAGCCTTTATGTATTCCTCGGTAGATAAATGTTCATCTGAATGGTAAAATATCAGTCAAAATAAAATATTATGTTAGCAAAGAATACAAAAATCATCTTCAAATTCTAGGTATTCCCCGCGATATAAAATATCTTTATAATTCTAAAATTTGATTTAAAAAAATTAATTGTTAGGGTGTTAAAACAATTAATTTTTGTCTGTATAATAATTATTTTTTGAAATATTTTACCCGTTTATGACAAAATCCGGATGAAACTAGTTCGTGCAGCTGCGCACAAGTTGAGTCGTGTAAAAGCGCACAATTAAGGTGGGTGTCCCAAATTCAGACATGTTTAGGAATTTTTGTTACATTTTGTACAATAAAAGGAATACCTATACAAAGACCCTTGTCGGATAATTTTTTTTTAACTATTAATGTTTTCCGAAGATATCTAACCATTGATTTCAATTAAAAGTTTGTGGCAATTAATATGACTAATAGTTTTGTCTAATGTTGTCAATATCACCTAATTCCGACAAAAAAATACAATTTGTCCCCAAAATCAGACATGTTAGTGAACCTAATTCCGGCAGTGATCCTAAGTCAGACATTTGGATAACATTATTCCGACAAATACAAAAGAATGCGTTTTATTTTTATTTTTTAGTATACAATATGAAATAGAACAGTAAAATATTAAAAAGAAACAAATTAAACACAATTTAATAATAATTACAAAAATGAACGCCAGTACCAACCATAAACTCCCCCCAGCTTTAATTATTATAAATTTGAACAATACTCAATCAGAATAAAATAATATCTGACATTAAAGATACTCCTTTATCTCCTTAACAGAAAAAAATCCTCTTTTATTTATCTCCGTAGGAGGCTCAATCTGTCTCACAACTTCGTGATAGTCATACCAAATTTCATCTTTAGGATTTGGCCACTTCCATCTATCTACACCAGCTTTGGCCATTGCTTTGGCTAAAATTTTTTCATCATCTTTATTGATAATTTCTGCCGGATAATATTCGTCCAAATAATTCACGATTATGTAATCGCCAATTTGTAAATCACCAACAGAAGGGACTTCTCCTTCTGTATCAACAGTGTTTTGATGTTCTGTTTCATCTTCATCATTAGATATATCGTCTTCAATCTCTGGAACCCCTTCTATATTTTGTTGGCCAATTTTTCTTCTTGGTTTTCTAACTTTTTCTTCCCGTAATTTCTTATTTTCTTCCCTTTTTCGTTTCCTTTCCTCTTTTTCTTGAATGGCTTTTTTCTGTTGTTCTTCTTTTTTCGAGAAATATTCTCTCCAAGCATCAGAGGTGCCAACAGAAGGAACTTTAACTCGAGTATTACGGGATTTAACTTTTTTAGTTGGTTCAGGCCAGAATAGCGATTTTTTGAATGGAGACGGTATAACAATTCCTGGCAACACCAGGGAATGTGTAGTATTCTTGCCAGCATCCCCAATTACCTCTTTTTCGACTGCTGACTCTCTTGGTTGCACATTTGCAATGCTGTTTACCGGTTTTTCTGGCGTCTTCTGAATATTTTCTATTTTCTCTTCCATAGTGATGTTATTATCTATTTTTATCGCATTAGTTTCTGTTTCCTCAACTTCAGTTGTAGCAGGTGCTGTTTCCGTTGCTACATCTAACATATCAATGATTTCCTCTGTTTCCATCAAATTTACTTCTCTTTCTGGAACTTCTATGGCAGGTTCTGTTATAACGTATACTTCTTTTTCAATATATACCAGAGGAGGTGTTTTTTCAGTTGTCATATTCGTCTCTTCTGTTTCAATAATGACTCTATCATTTACATGACCTTCCCCAGTATCGTCGTAAACAACTAAATTTTGCCAACCTTCTTCTAAAATTAAACCCTCTTCTATATCTATTATAACGTTCGGAATATTTTCTTTAGTATAAGATAAACCAGATTTTTGGTATATTTTGTACCAAATATCATACAAACTCTTATCTTCATTTTTACCGGTCCACTCTCGACCCATTAGTTGATAAAAGTTATTAAGAACTACTGGTTCAACATAAGATTCAAGATATCTCAAATGTTGTATGATCTCTGGATCTTGTGTTTCTTTATCTTCGTTTAAGTTATTGGTATCTTTAGTGAGCAGTCTACTGTAGTCTATGTTTTCGGCATCAAAAGGGAAAAGACCGCATGATTTAAAAGAATTTTTAAAAAGATTTTTCAAGTCTGGCATTGATTTCAGAGCGCTATCTAAAACGGGGGCAAATGCACCTTTCGTCAAATGTTTGTAGTTATTTTCTATCTTAAATTGTTTAACTTCTTTCTGCCACTTCTTTTTTAAGGAGCTAAACAGCCCCACATCCAGAGGCTGTAAGACGTGAGTGGAATTTGGTAGCAAACTAATTACGACAATTTGTTTTTCCCTACAAAATTCTGTCAGAGGTAACGTAACGTGGGATTTATGGCCGTCTAAGTACAATATTACTGGAAACTCGATGTTTTCAGATACAAGCCAAGGATAAAAAATGTTCGTCACATATTCAAAAAATGATTCGGATGTCATCCATCCACTTGTTGATTTGCCAACCCCCCAACCTTTAGGCACATGTGACACTATATGCTTCGGTATCCTCTCATAAGAGTACATCACCATGGGAGGAGCTAGTTGGCCAGCAGCATTGCCAGTAATGAGAACAGTCAAGCATTCTCTATCATCACCAGATCTATCATGTACTGACTTAATTCCTTTCTTGGCAAGGACTTTACGTCCTTTTGGCGACAAAAAAAATGCAGATTCATCCGTATTGAATATCCGTTGAGGATCAGTAATATTAATATTTGATGAAATAAAGTAATCCTCTATTTCTCTGTGCCACTTTTGAATCTTACTTTTAGTTACTCCTGCTCGAGATGTACTTAAGTTTTGTGCTATTCGTTCACTAATTTCAGGGTGTCTATTGCAGAATAATTCATACCAGTGACGGCCTGGTCTTCCATCTGTAAAGTTGTTAGGACGTCCCAAATTTTTCACCAAAAGTGAGACGCTATCTAGCAGTTGGTCCTTTATGACAGGAAAACCCATGCGCGCCATATTAATTATCCATTGGGCCAATAAATTTTCTTCGTTCAAAGTTAAGACTGAAGGTGCTCCACTTCGACATTCTTCAGGATAAATGCCCTTAATCTTTCCAATAAGAGTAGTTCTGGGGATCTTATACTGCTTTGCTGCAAATGAACAAGATGTGCCGCTTTTTATGGCATCCAAAGCACACCTTAAATCATCCTTGTTATACTTGCAGTTTTTTTTTGTCGCCATCCTGTAAAAAAGGGAACACAAATACTACAGAAAAATCATAAGTTAAAATAGTTGAAAATCAGTATAAAGTCCTTTTACTTTAATTGTACATAATTCAGACATTTCATGTCCTCAATTCCGACACCCCTGTCGGAGTTCGGATGCAAAGTCGAAAATCAACCGACGCATATAGATATATATAAATTATGTTATTCTAGGTGGAAAGAAAGAGAAGGAACCATATCTGTTGCTTTTTATTATGTACCCATTTCCGACATCCAATGTCTGAATTGCGGAACACATATGTTAACTTGTACCTAATTCCGACATCATATACATTTTAATAATTTGGAGGTAAAAATGGAAATACACTATGTTATAATGAAAATTTAAAGCCTTTTTATTGGGCCTATATAAAAATTATCCGTATGTTCTTAACTATTTGTATCTTACAGCAAAGCAAAAAGTAGTCTAAATCTGCTTACCTTATAAGAAAACTGTTACACTTGAATACAATATACTATTCACAAGACGTGACTAACTTCTAGGTTATATGTTAACCGTTGAAATGTCGGTAAAACAGGAAACGATTTTGAAATGAAAAATATAATGCTTCCTTGTGTCACAAGATGTCTCGACACATTTTTTAATATTGTAGTTTTCTTATTTTAAACAAATAACTAGAAACATGTCCGAATTCCGGACAGTGTCTGAATTTGAGACACTTACCTTACCTCATTAATTTTAATTTTAATTTGTATTTTTCAATAAACTTTTGTGTTACAAGAACTAAATTATACTAATTTTATGATAAAAGGCAATAACAAAGCCAAAATAAGTCATAGGAACGAAAAAACACTGGGGTATCTGAAATACCCCGCATCGGTTCTAAAGGAAGATTTGGACCACGGGTACGGGAAGGTTAAGCATGGAACATAATATAAGCAAATCTTTACTCTACAAAATCATACTGCAAATTGCCGAAATGAAAAACAGAACACTACTCTATTCTTTTTAATTTTGTATACATTTTGTCTGCATTTTGACGGATCGGCGGCTCTTTTAAAAATAAAGTTGCACATGAAAGGAGTTCTTTGCCGCCGCGACGTAAATCGTAAATAATGTACTTTTTTGTAAATATTACCGGGAAAGATGATATGATGACAAAGGACAAAAGTTACCGCTGCCTACGCCCACCAGTGCGACGCCTTCGGCAGGTTTCTAGATAATTATTTCTTTGTATAGAAAATTAAAGCGGCCACACTGTCACTATTTAAGAATATTTAAAATGAATGCAGACATTATTTATCAGGGCGGTAAAAAATAAAATAAATACAATGTGGGGGCTCGGTTGTTATAAGGAATATAAAGATCTTGCTCACTGTGCCATTTTGATTTTATCACGTCTATAGAATTATGTAATAAGAATAATTATATTTTTTGTTTTGGTTAATTAAAAAATAAAATATCAAAAAATGCACGGCGCCGAAGGCGCTAAAAGGAAGAAGGCGGAGGGGGCAGACTGCCCCCCCTAGCCCCCCCGTAGGTACGCCACTGCCCGGAGTCACACAGCATCGGGTGTAGTTAATGCCAAAGAGTCGATAGGGCCTCATTCACACACTCGGCAAGATCTTACTTGCTTACGGCAATATCAGCTATTGCTTTACCCTATCGTAAAGTCTGCCTATCACCACACTGGGCATTCTGGCGGCCACTGCCAATTACAACCAGGAGCAGCACCTCTTTGTAAATGATCTTTCCTGTAAGCTAATCCTTTGATTAGACATGCACAACATGCAACACAAGCAACAAGCACTACGACAGAGGTACCACTTTGTTATCACACTTTTATTATTGTCATGTCACTGCTACACGTATTCAACCATCGGCTGTGCCGTTACCGCCAATACTCTCCTTAAAAACAACCCCTACCGGCTATCGGCGCTCACACGCCACCCCCTCTTGTATACTTAAGTCTGCATATTTGCTTGCGTTTAGGTCAACCTTTGGGATAATTTATGGCTTTCGTCTGGGAAATAGTAAACTAGGGCATTTCTGAATTTCAGTTTTTATTAAGAGCTAATATAATATAAATGTAATTACTAAAATGCACATTGAAGAACTCGGTGTCTAACAGTTTAATTAAGAACTAAATTCGGGGAAATGGAATAATCTAATTTTAAAAAGGAGAATTTAGTTTTACAAATAAGAACGTGTAAATTTACTTCTCATCGAATTTTTATGCGCCACGTTGATCTAAAACAGAATCGTTTCTGACAAACGTTAAAGATATTCGATATTAAATAGAAAAATTTATGTAATTACCGAACGATATTTTTATTGCCTTTTTAAATGTTGGAATAATTATGAGGACGTTTCTGAAATTTTAATACAGATTGGCAGGCGTGTCTTTGTAACAGTTTGAGGTCGGCATGGTTTTGAATTATTGATAGGTATATTATGACCTGACTTTTTTTTTAAATTTAACAAACAATATTTGAAAGAACTAATCTTAAATAAACTTGTACTAAACAAAGCATAATAGTTCGATTGATTGAACATTTTCTTTATTGTCATATTGTCAATGTATGTTTATTTACAATCTGCTTATAATGAATTAGCATTAAGTAAATTTTGTAAATGAATTAAATGGCAAGGAAAGTGATCGTCCAATGACATCACTTTAACATTATTTGCAGGCATTTCAATTGTTAAGGTTATCTATCCTAACTTACATTACTAAAAACGAAACGGTAAGTCTAGTGTAGAGTCTCTTTAGTCTACGATTTTATTCACTGTTATCTAATAAGTTCATTGCTAGCACATTAGGATGGTCTTGCAATCTATTCAGATATTGGTCATTAATACGCACTACATCGACATCGGTGCTTATTGTTGCATAAGTAATATACCATGGTGCATTGGTAATCATTTTGGACTGAAATCGCTCGAGAATAGCTATATCGGATGATGAAGGTTATTTTTATCGGTAAAGGGCATATGCATATAATTAAAAGCACTCGCTGGGATTGTGTATACCCAAATTCCGATTGTTTAGAACATATTTTCGGATCTGACTTGCAGAGTACGGGTAGTTGTGGAAAGTATGGTTGAGTTTGATTAAAGAAAGGCTGAGGTAATTGCGATTGGTTATAATTGGTTAGGTATCCAGGATTACTATAACAGCTGCATATAGTAGGAATTCGGTCCTCCACTACTTGCTTGCATTTTACGTTATGAGTAAACAATAACAATATGTTTTTAAACACTTATTTATTCGGTCATTTAAAATGTTTTTGACCCCAGCACACTGGATATCTCGAGTGGTGAAGTTGGAGAAATTCCAAATATGTCAAAATTCTTGTAGAATGCATTTAATAGGTTAGTTTTGCCAATTTTCTTATAATTATTTCAACGATCTAAATTTCTTCTGAAGGATGAAATTTGAATAATAGATTTGGAACAACTTAAGTTAGTGTTTAACCTGTTTAATTCGTTTAAAGTGATTGAGTTGAAGATTATAAGAAGTCGGATATTGGATTTGGTATAAATAAGCTAGTTTAACAAACAACAAAAAACTTTCTTGTGTTTCCCTGTTGAAAAGCCTAGAAAACCTTTTTGCCCGGAATAAATGTAAAAGGTACGATACATTTTACAACCATAACATCTTCTCTTTATGTGTAAAGGAAACCACTAAGAGAAAACACTATTTTCCATTTGACTTTGATCGCATTTTCAATAATGGAAGAAGTATGTTGTATCCGCTTCCTTTTCTTACAATATTCAGTCCTTAAGTTCCGTTTAAACTTGCTGTAACATCGTAGAAAGGCCAAATTTGGTTGCTTTTTTGTACTGTGATTCCAATTCCAAAAATCATAAAAAGGTGGTATTTGTTTAATTCGTTTAGATGTAAATTCGGTTATTCCCTGTCGGAGACATTCGTTATCCTTTAATAAACCATAAATTTATATTGAAGAGCCACCGGCAGTGGCGAGAAAAGTTTAAAACTTGAGGGAAATGCGGTATTAGGATTTATGTGGGGATTTTGCAAATTACGCCTTCGGTGCAGCTAAATCTGTTGTTGACATACATTGCACATCTGAATTTTATATGCAGCCGGCGCCGTTATTCATACGTGGAGTTGTAATTTCACTTTCGTGCAGCGCAAAGGCTACAACTTTTTGCTGAAACTGCCAACGAGAAAATTTATGTGCACAAGAAGTAGCCTAGTATTAATGGAGATGTCTGGACAGTTTGCGATCTGTTCTTGTAAACTTTTCGTATTCTGTTTGGTCGCGGCTTAATTGCACGTACAAGTTGTTTACTTAAGAAGAACTTTTCTCATTTTAAAGTTAATAAAGTTTAAAAGGTTAAAGTTTCCAAGTTAAATATGGATTTTTGTTAGTTTGCTTCTGGAAAATTGATATTTAGTAGTTCGAAACATGTTAGGAACTTTACGTATACCTCTTTGCAGCTGAAATAAAAATATCAGCAAACAGCAAATGGAATTTTAGTTCACTGCGTAAAAGTTATTTGTTCAACGAAGAGTTAATAAACGAAAGCATAGGCAAGAAATGCCCAAGAAATATATTTGCTGTAATAATAATAAGGAAGTAATAAACGTAAAAAAATATTAAAGTCTGAATGTAAAAGAAAGTACGAGACGCGGAATTTGGGACGTAAAAAATGAAATCAAGAAAGTTGATGATTTGAAATAGGCTGGAGTATGTGGAAACTGTTGGAATATCTAGGTAAATTGAAAGTTGATTTAGCTTTTACTGTTCGATGAATTCAAAAATTTGTTACTCATTTCAAATTTAGGCTAAAATTCTTGTTTTCAAGAAATTGTTGGCTGCATTACTGACATAAATTTATTCATTAGGATCTGCTCCATGCCAATTGATGATGATGATGATGAATGTTGCAAAGCTCCCCATAATACATTTTTAAAAGTCAATAGGAAGGGTTTGTTTTACTCCGAAATTTTTGCAAGATGCCTTAAGAATGTTTTAAGTTTCCCGTTGTTCTTTCTTTTTTATGTTATTTTAATTACGGAACAGTGTATTTACTCGCTATCTACGTCTTCTTCTCTTTACAACTTTCCTTGATTATGAAATCAACCCACTTAATTATTATAAAACATTTTTTGTGAAACAATTTGTTATTGCAAAACTAAATTGGGTATTATTTTCAAGAGTGAGATTTGCCCTAAAAAAGTTATGTGGAGAGTTAACGTGTTAAAAGAATATTTGGCGTGAAAAAAATAACCGAAAGGCACGTTCTCTCACTTATGTTTCGTGGCAACATAAATCTCAATAAAGGTTCGCCGTCTACAGGAATCATTTTGATTTGTTTCGTTCACAAACGCTACAATGAACAAAATCAAAAACAGATTAAAAGTGTACAAAAGGAAAAATAATAATTTTGCTCTGCGTTGATGGCGCTCCGCTATCTACCGAGTATCTCTGTATGCAGTCTGCATACAAAGGGCTACAAATAATACAATAAAACAATCGTAGACGTACAGCACAATGGGATGAAGTTGATTACCATATGAAAGAATGGATGTTGGTGCTTCTTCGTTTGCAATACGCAAACAAGACGTTTAATTATCGTTCGCGACGTTAAAAGGAAAATGTTTGCATTCAAAACATTGGCCTTTTAGGAGTGCTTTTGTTTTTATCCTGTTTTTAAAATTAGATCTGCTTAGTTAAACAGGTAGAAATTAATCTCCTTAAAACATTTCAAATTAATGCTTGTTATTTTTGCATCTGGGTTTGTTCAAAATGTACCAAACTGAATTTTAATTTAGCAAGGAAAACATTTCAATAAAGGCATTTTAATTAGTCGAAAAATATTAAATAAGAAAAAGGACATTTTTTCTTTGTTTGAGTGATGATTAATATATCGGAGAGAGCACATGATTTAAGGTCCAGGCATGTCCAGGGTAATATTTAATTTTGGCCCATTTAATTTCCAATGCATTTTTTGTCAGTTTTTCAGTCATTACTTGTAAGTTTTACTAACATTTTATTTAAATGTAAGGTTTTTCGAAACAAAAGTTACATTTTGAAGTTTTCATAACTTTTCCAAAAATTAAAATGTACATAAAACCAGAAAATTCCATCTTCAGTAATATCATGGAATAACAAAAAGCGAGCTATCCACATACACCAGTAGAAATACTAAACCTAATTAAACTGAAAAACGAAACAAGACGTGAATGGGAAAGGACGCGTCGACCGTATTTAAAAATCCTAATTAATCAATTCACCTACCAAGTCATATGGAAACTGGATAACTGCAAGTTAAGTATGTACAACAAATATACAGAAGAACTCCAACTGATCAAGAAAAACCCAATGTGCTAGCATCATTCTTCGAACAAGTCTTTACACCAAATGATACGAACGCTAGCCTGACGGGCTACTACTGTGCAGGGGCTTTGGACTTCGATATAAAATGATGAAACTAAGACTCCCAGACTATCTCATGGACGTCATAACTCTATTTATTACAGGTAGAATAATCATTCTATGCAACTCTCTCCACCAAAAGAGTAATAAAAGCGGGAGTACCGCAGGGAAGCGTATTCGGACCAACTCTGTTTAGCGTCTGTGTCCATGATCTACAAACCACAAACAACTCTATCTTGGCAACATTTGCACATGACACTGTAGCGATTACCCAAACTGAAAATGTGTTGATAGCAGACAACTGCCTACAAAATGCACTAAATATGATATTATGTACATGGTTCGGCAATTGAAAAGTTAAGATAAAAGCAACAAAAAGCCAGGTTGAAGTATTCACCCTGATGCAACGTAAAAGTAAAAATAAACCAAAATATAACTGAATACAAGGCAAGGGATACACTAGTCAAATACCTTGGGGTATATCTGGACACCAGACTGGAATGGGGAATTCATACTAAAAAAACTAAGCGAATGCTCTCATTACTATACCTGATGATTAACAGGAAGTCTCAGTTGCGTATTACTATGTTAATCTACAAGTCAATATCATGACCAATCATAATATATGCGTGTCCGGTTTGGAGTAATACATCCAAGAGTCTCCTAAGAAAACTCCAAGTGCTACACAATACAATTACTATAATAGCAATGAACGCACCATGATTCGTAAGAAATGAGCAAATTAGTAGTGTAACTGGGCGGTTTCTGTGACAGTGCAGCGTGACGTAAAACATTCCATTTGACCTAGAAGATCACGAAGAAGTAGTTCTTGTAGATCAAAAATGACCAGAATGTTTTTTTCTTAGCTGATCTTGAAGGTCACGAAGAAGAAGTAGTTCTTGTAGATCAGCAATGGCCAAAAAGTTTTTGTTGCCAATAATCAGAAGATGCTCTTGACGATGACTTAGAAGGAGGTAATAAATTTATTTAAGCTGACCTTGGTTTTAAGGAGATTGCTTATGTCGGAATCGAACCTGAGTCGACGAGCATGTTATAGAGCACCGAAACTTGTGCTGTAAATTATGTTATACAAAAAAGAGATATTTTAGATTATTGTCTAATTTAACTCTTTCTGAAAATAGTAAATCTTAATGTAGATTTATTCAGAATAAAGTAGTTCGACCTTCATTAATTGGCTATTACTGCGACAGGTCCATCCGAAGCATGTCGTCACACGATGCCTTTTAAGGTTACTCGAAGAGGTTCTTGTAGACAAAGAAGTGTCGTCAATGACCAGTGACCAGAAGGTTTTAAATATTACATAACATTCAGAGGGATGAAAAATGTCAAAGGTCAAGGCTATCAAAGATCTCTTCAATGTTAGTAAAGTTATTTGAAGGTCAGGCGAAGGTCACCTCGTAGGTTGATTCAAGGTTGCCTGAAGGTAATTTCAAGGTCATTTTTGAAATAAGGTCATTTGAAGTTTATTTCAACAGAAAGAGAGATAGAGAAATAGTGATCAAGAAGTTTTTTTTGTTTGTTTGAAGGTTGTTTGAATGTCATTTTCTCAGTTCTTCTTCTTGTATATAGCGTTTTTAAAAGTTTTATAAAAGTTAAGGAAAGAGAGAGCGAGAGAGAGAGAGAGAGAGAGAGACAGCCTTGCTGCTGTGCGTGCAGCTAATTAAGGCTTATTTAGTATTATAAAAATTAGATGAGATTAGATTAGCTTAGCTTAGTCCAGCCTAGTCTAGTTTCTTTTTTATTTCACTAGTTTTATTATTAGTATAATCTTGAGAACCTAGTTGTCTTTGTTAAAGGAATGAAGGGTTGTAATTTAGAGTAGAGAACTTTATCTACCTAATGTGACAGACTTTAAAAATAAACCCACTATTTTTTTTGAAAATCTACTTGAGTGCCCTAGTGCAATGTATTACACTCTTGGCCAGAAAAACCAACATCAAAGACTAAAAAGAAAACTCCCATAAGACTTGCGGTGATAGTAATAATAGTTCTAGTTAAACTGTGATTAACAATTAGCTAGTTGTTTAGCAATCTTATATAAATTTTATTGTATTTCGAGGAACCTAATGATGACCTCACTCCGTTAGTGTTAATTTTAATAGTATTCGTATAACAGAGCCTTGTATAGCTAGCATAGGTATGCTGAGCTGATTTGATAAAGAAAATATATATGTATGTATATAAAAGCAGTCGTATTCGTAAAGCGTTTATGTTTATTTCATTCAGTTTAATTGTTTAATATGTATATTCACCATGTTGTCCTTCTGCAGGCAAACTGGCAAACTATGCTGTGAACGGCAAGTAAATCTGGTGGTGGAGTATATGCAGTTCGTTATAAACTTTAGTCGTAAGTTAACCCACAAAAACTAGTTTTTTAAAAACAGCTTCAAAGCCAAAAATCCGGTAGATTGATTGTCAGAAGAACGCGCTGACCAGGAATTAGGAAAATATTCGCTTATCATAATAACTGCCAAACATGTATTCGTAGTAATGCCGAATAAGACCGATTTAAACCAGCCAAAACAACAAATGAAAGAATTTTGTCTTTCGCCGATTCTTTAAAAAGGAAACACAAAGTTCTTTCATTTATGGTTAATAACCCCAGTTTTGAGATGGATCTTACCAATTTACCAGTCAAAACAGTTATTTTATACATTTATACACCAATTCGTGAGTCATTTAATAATTACCTTTGAAAATCTATCAACTTTTTCAGAAAAATTAGGATTTAATCTTCAAATATCTCTGTATTTGGCGTCGATTTAGAGCATGTTTCCTTGGTATTCCTCATAGTTCCTTACGAAAATTAAGCTTTCGCATTTATGCAAGGTGCCCAACTAATCCAAAAACTGATTACTTCGTGACATTTTCTGAATTTAATTCTAAAGTGCTAATAAATACAGCTAAAATGGCAAAGTTTAATTAGTATAAATTCGGACTGAAAATACACGTAGGTTAAAAGCGAAAACTTTAAATTAAATATTCCGGGCCATCTTTGATTATTTCAACAGAAAATTGTCCTACAGGCAGGATTAATCCATTCGATTTGGGAATTCAGTTGTAAAGATAAATTACACTATAAAGTAGGAAGAAAACTTTTCTAATCAAAATAACAGGGTAGCAATTCTTGGGTTTAAGATAAATGTCGTCCCATTACCAAACTAAGGCAATATCTAAAGGTAACTTTAGGAGGTAGGCGTATGGTATTTTGGGAAATTGAAATTTGATTTATTTTACTTAAAACTCAAAATAGAAAAAGAACTTTCAGCACGAGAATGTGACAGCTTTCCAAGCAAAAAGTTGAATATTTTAATTATCGACAAACACACCGTGGACTTTACAGGAAATTAAGTGCTGATTTTGCGGGATTATCGGAATGTTGAACCCCAATATCATCAATATCCCATTAATCTAGTTACACTTAATTAACCGCGGCCGTGGTTATCTGATCCAACGTCAGTTCAGTCCTAATCATTATTCGTATGCGTGTTACTAGCTAACTCCGGTGCACTTCTGCGATTGCATGCCGTGCACTTCTGCCAAATTGCTGTGTGACGTTGGGCATGATTACGCACAACTATCGATGTGCCGATAAGCAGATTACTAAAATTTATAATTTGTATTATTAATGGTTAACTATAAAGTAAGAAGAACTAAATAACTAAGAACTAATGACCGACACGTGAATAAATTTAACAGATGGAACGGACGAACTTCTTACATTGCACTTAATTTGCATAAAACCCGAAGGATTCTTTCGTGCATTTAATTTGCATTCCTTGAACTTTATAAATTAAGTATATCAGAGTTGCCTTTAAGAACAAAAATTATTCAGTCTTTTAAATAATGGTAATGCAGTTTTAAGTAATTCTCTTTCGCTCTGTCAAGGATAACGATAATTGATTACTTCTGCGTTCTGCTGCAATAATGGTTTTTCAACTGCCATCTTCTTTCAGTTTTGAATTATTAATGAAACACAAGAGAAGTTTCTAAGAAGAAGAAGGTGGCGAACCTTTCACATTTTATTTTGTGTTTTTTTTATTGAAAGAGACACATAGGATTTATTCCGAAGAATGCTAAAGTCTAAAATCATTTTTGTTGCCCTTTTAAGAATTCAGAAAAAATACAAACAAAAGTTACGCCTCGGGCACGACATAAAATTTTATTTGTGTGTTTTTCTTTTATTATCGTTACTTTCCAACATTCGTGTAAAGTTTTTATGATGCATTGTGAAAAGTCTGAAAACGTCTCGTGGTTTTTATTCCTAAAGGGGTTTTACAAGATTTTAATTTCTGGAAATTTAAATTCTGAATCTTAGTTAAAATTAGTTTTCGTCTCGACGCTCAGTTATAAATAAATTTTAGTATGCCTTTATTTACATAAAATTTAAGTAACTGAATATCTCAGTACACAATTATTAATTTATGCTAGCCATATTTTCTTCTTCTTTGTGGTTTTGCAATATATTCACATTGTAAACAGATTTTTTAAATCGCTATTTGCTAGCCGATTACACCACAATTTAATCGCTTTTTGGTAAACTAAAGGGTATTTTGAATGAATTCTGAAAAATGTGTATAAAGGAAAACATTGATTTGAACCGCTGACTTCGGATATAAGCTCAATGCCCTACCTTTGAATTACATAGGCAAATCGCTTAGGACATGATATTCGCGTATATCATCATTTGCAGAGCATTGGCGCATAAAGCCGAAGGTCAGTGGTTCAAATCCCTGCAGAGGTGATACTTTCTATGTACAAAATTTATTCCTCCAAAGGAGTGAATTCTCAAAAACGTGTAGAATTCACTTACGAGCTGGTTGTTATGATCAGTACTTCTTACTTAGAATTTGTTGGTGTTGCTACACCAGCACTAGGTGTAGTATATCAGTAGTTATTCGGAGGTGATAAACCCGCTACTCTGTTGCGAGGGCGTGAGATTCCTAAAAGAAAATAGTGCTCACTAAATAATCTAAACGATGTTCCTTGGGCGCCAGATCCTAAATAAAGTAAACTGTCTTCAGTCGGATCTTCTGAAGAATAAACCTCCAAAGTTAATTGACTTGATAATAAAACGCAAGGCTTTGTAATTAACGAAATAGGATATATTAACTTGTAAGCAGAATGATGCATAACATGTACACAATTAAAATTAATTAAGTTATCTTAAAAACAAAATAAATAAATAACTAAGTTCGTAACCAAACGAAATCTAAATGGAATGTTCAAAATAAACAAGATCGTAATTAAACGAAAGTCTAAATGGAATGTGAACTTGAATATTCCTTACAATATAAACAATTTTATAAAAGTACGTGGCCGTGAATGGAGCCACTATTCTGTTTACTCGTACTGAAATCTAATTTACTAAAATGACATTCCACGTTTGAAAACCGAGTACCTTAAATTACGGTAAGTATTTCTAATCTTAAAAGTTTCTAATCAATTACATAATAACAATAAACTAAATACCGTATCAATCTAATAAAATATGTATATACTCTGTGTGTATATTTTTGTTTGGTGTGTGTAGGTTGTTAGTCTTCTCATGTTTCCTTTCAGATCTTTTTTCTTTGAATTATTTCTTTTTTATCCTTTGTACCTGCATTAATAAAGTGTCTTGTTAATCAAACATTAATTTAGATGGTACCTTTTGGTTTTACTTCAACGTTATTTAATTCAGTCAATCTTACTCAACTCTGATGTTTATGTGTGCGTCTTTCCTACTACTCTTCATCTAATGCACTTTACATTGTTATATTTTAATTTACTTTTAATTTATTTTGAATACAAATTTCCATTTTTTAAATTTGCTATTTTTCTACCAAAAAAGTCATCTGACAAACAGTTGACCATATCCGCAAATTATTTCATAACTTTTATGTAAAAACTGAAACTTACGAGTATAATTCGGATTAGTTTGCATTCGAACTGAAGCAAGTCTTTTTTATCTATGCTTTGCTCTTATATGAGGCCATTTTAAGAAAAACTGCAATTCTTTAGTATAATTTGATTGGCATTCAAATCATTAAGAAGACTTTTACCCTTTAAAAAACGTCCAAAGTGATTTCCCTTTTAAAGCTAATTCGCGACTGAACGTTAACTTGGCTATAACGTCGAGGGAACGTAAAACACTGGTAATAGCTACATAGTATTAAAATATGGGGAAATACGTATTTATTTTTATCTGTTAACTCCACAATCATCTCGGTAATCCCATATTTCGTCGTTTTCATTAACGTTTGCTTTCCTTTATTTATTTCTTGCGCTGCTCGTCTGAAATAGTTATGGGAACCTTTTTTTTACAAAACTATTTCTTCTGAAAAATTACACTTTTTCAATTCAACCATAAACTTGCCCATTCGGACGAAACAAATCGCGAAAAAATAAAAATAACGAGAAGAAATACGTAAAAATAGAAGCGTTTTATTTTGGCGATTTTTTTACGTGAAACCGAGTGTAGAACACCAAGGGAGTAGATTACTGCCTTTTGTTCATTGATTCGTTGCTCGTTCATCTACTTTTGTCACGCCATTCTGTGGGTCTTAAGGAAATTCAATATGGGAAACATTTTGATATATTTCTTTGCAGCGCGTTGCTTTGTTTCAATGTTGAATTGTTCCAACAGATGTAATTAAAATTCTTCCTGTTTCATAGGATTTTCGGTGGAGGAGAACGTGTTTCGATTTGATAATGAAATTAAAAACGAAAGCGATAAATCGAATTTTCATTCAACTTGAATAAAGGATTTGAGGAATAAGCGCAACTTAAAAAGACTAATTATTTCTTCTTTTTTGGTCCGGAATACAATGTTTTAGAGGGTTGGATCGCTGTCTTTATTCATTGATTCTTTGACTTGTTCCTTTAACTGTCACGGTTTTCAGCAGGAAAAAGTCGAGGTGTTTTAAAAGGGATTCATTGTTTTTGAGTAGGCTTGATAATGGTGCAAAGTTTAGCTTCCTTCGCTTTCTTAAAATAATGTTTAGTGTGGACGTATATTTACTTTAGGTAAGGAAAAATTTGGCTGAATGAAAAAATTACTGTTTATTTAGTATTACAACGAATGTGTTTCGGAGAAATATTGCTTTTAGGTAGCAAGAACGATCATCATCTTTCATGAAGTAGAAAAAAAATATTTGGGAATAGTTGCTGTTAGAAGTTGGGATTTTTAAAAAATAGCTGTAAAATCAAACATTCTTGGTTCGGAATTTTAGGTATTCAAAATACAAAGTGAAACCATCGAAATAAATTATTTTCGTTCACTCGTCAATCGGTTTAATAATTTTCCATTAATTTTTGCAGTTGTTCGGTGAATTTTAATAAAATTCCATAAATGAATATATTGGAGTTTACATAGAATGCATTGCAGTTACGAAAGCTAAATCGAATTTTCAGCTTTACAGCTTTAGTTATTTGTATCTGGTTAACCGATTTACGTTCATGTTTAATGAATTGTAAAGTTTTATATGATGCACTGGATTGTTTAATAAAAATAGAGTTGTTTTTTCAAAAGAAATACGAGCATTGCTCTTTTGGAAATATAACCCTAATTCCAAATGTTTTCAGCGAGGCACGTTTCAGGAAAGTAGGGAAATATCCTACGTTCAGTAACTTCCTTCTCGGGTGAAGCGAATTTGAAACGAGGAAAAGTATTATATAATAATTTAATTCCAACAACACCTTGAACCTGTTCCGACGAAGTGCACGAATTATTATGTAGTGACGTCAAGGTTTTGGTGGCAGGAACGGAAACGGTTCGCGGATTGTGGAGATCCTATCTTAAAATTATTGGGTAGTCTCCCTGTGAATTCACTAAATGTCCAAAATTATGCATGCCGTTACGCTATTTTCCCATTCCTAATGCAATTTCCTGCCGGTGGTCTCTTGATTGTTGAGATATAATTTGCTATTTAAATGTGCAAGATACTTTCTGGTCTTATTGCGAACTGAGACACTAGGAAAGCAATTACGGAACGACCTTGCTCTCTCAAAATCTAATTTAACGTGTTAGAGCTTTAGTCAAAATTTAGATGGGAAATTTCTCTTCTTCCGCTATTAGAGGAGTTTGTAGAGCTTTTAGGGGCCCTATTATTGTTCCGAATATGTAGGTGAAGTATTTTAAACGTCAGGAATAAAAAGCGTTTTCCACCTGTAGGGTGGAGTTGAATTTAAATTCGGTTTCGTGACTACGTGCCATATTTACTACTGAGGATATAAACTACCGCCGATTGGATCTATTAATAAATCCCTACGGTCATGTCGGTTTTTCCACAAGAATCGAGTTACCAACGGATATGGCAAATTAAACCACGATCAGGGAGGTCGTAACGTATGCTGTCGTGTTTATTGAAAAGTTTTTTTTGTACGATTTTCGACGGTGCTTTATTTATTCCTAAATCAAATTAACCGAGTTTAAAACTCGTTCCGAACTTATGGATTATCCAAGTAATGACGAGCTCATTTACTTGAAAGCTTCTGGTTCATACTTAAGTGTTGGTAAACCTAGTAGTTTCTAGTTCAGAACTTTTATATTAACCGCAGATTATAACTTTATGCTTCCATAATAATTATTAACTAAAGTGGGTGGAACCATGGAGGTTTTCGATAAGGAAGTTTGTTCCGGATTGAACACGGCTGACGTACGCCTGTCAGTTCGAACTAATAAATATCGTCCCGTCTATGTCGTATATATTGATCAAAATGCAAACAGGCGGTCGACTTCTTTATTCAGAAGGATGTAAGTGAGGTTTGTAGAACACTAATGGTAAAATTTAATTACGAAACATAAAGTGGCAACTTACGGGGCCTATGCAAACAACGTAAAGAACTCGGACAAGCCAACTGTTTGTTTTCTACATTTGCATACATTCCGAATTATCCAGCCACTGACTACACATAATTTGCTTTGAAGTTCTGGTCACAACGTGTTCGGCTACACCTCTTCATTATTTTGCACGTCGCCGGTGTGCATTTTCAAAAATTCGCAACGAAACCCCTCTCTTGTCGGCTTTAATGGAGTAGTGCGCGAGATAATTAACTTCCTGGAGCTCTGTCGGGTTTGGTTAATTAATTTCATAACGTATTTGTAGAGAAATTTGCTTTTCTAAAGTATTTTGAACGTAACTAACAATTCGTATAACTAGATGAAACTATGAGCGGCGAGGGATAAACAGCTAGAAATTCACTCAACCGAATAGAAAGCGGTTTGTTTACAGGAAGTTGTCGCTAAAATTATGAAATTTTCAACGGAAATAATTCCTGTAATTACCGCCAGAAACCTGAAAAAGTTACTTTTAGGCACTCTTCAAGGTATAATTTTGTCTAATAAGTTAAACGGCATTTTTTCTGAGTACCGTCATTATAAAATTGAATTAAAAAAAAGACTGAAGGAACTGAAGTGGCACGGTACATAATTAAATTGTTAAATGTAAGTGACGATTATTTGTCATTAAATAAACTCCCGTAGCCAAATTTATTTGTAAAGCGTTAACAATATTGTTCTTCTTGAATTTCTTAATAATCTTCTCCTTTCTGTGTCCATATCATTTTTTAAGGACGTTGACGAAGGGGTCAGAGCCACAGTTTTAATCTTGGCGTTGTAAACTTTGTTGTATTCCCTTTATACTATGGTAATGTATTCTCTGCGGTGGTTTACAGTTGTTTTCTTAATAATAAAAGTCGACAGAACTGCGTATTTGACAAAAATCCGAATTTCTCCGGAATTAACAACCCCCTTTCTTTGAGAGCTATATTTGCTTCGATAACTTTCTTGCAATCACGGAATTGAATATTACCCCATACATCTCGATATTTTTACCAAATCCTTTTTTTATAATGTTCGTTTTCAGCAGGTACCACTCTTTCTTCTTTTTCATATTTTTGGCAAACGTTACAATATGTATTTGTTCTGTAGGTACTCCAAGAAAAAGAATTTCTTTGTACGAAAACCAACAATTGCAGCACATTCTGACAAAGAGTTGTAATTATTTCTATACTTCCGTTACATATTACAGGAATAAAAGGTTTTCCGGTTTTGCTTACTTCACCTAGGCTTCTTCTTTGATCGCTTCTTTCATACTATTTGCTGCTTCTTCTTCCCAAGCAGAATGTAATGTAATTTTTGGCTCGTCGCAGGTATATCTATTGCGGCTGCCAATTGTTCCAGATGTGAAAAGCCACATCCTATCTACATAGTACCCATGATAGTCGCTTGATTTAGTTCAGTAGGAGATGAATTCGTTGAGCTTTTTCACATTGCGCATGTTACAGTGAGAATGTATGATAGAGGAAAAACCTTTTGCGTTTTACTTACAATCTTCATATTGTGGCGAAGTCGGGGGTTGGTTTATTGTTAGGAATTAATATAAATAAGTTACTTTAATAATTTAGGTAGAGTCTTTGACCAACGTCGTCAGTTCAATATTGCTTGGCTTTTTACGAGAGGTTTTCATTCAAAGTCAATTTAACTAACATCATGTATAGGTATTTCATATCTGTGCTTTAGTTTTACAAAATAATATAAGGTGTTCTAAGTCCCAATTCGAAATTAAATGATACAAATTATTACAAGTCCAGATTCAAAGTAAACTGATATAAATTATTATAAGTTTCAATTCAAAGTAAAGTTATACAAAATTATGCTAAGTCCCAATCACAGTTAAAACGGTTAAGTCCATAAAACGAATTTAAATAATTCACACAAAGTCCTGAATTACAGTTTAAGTTAATATAAAACACTCATGTATTTACTGGACGTCTTGAAGGGTGTCACTTCTATCGTACATACTGCTTCTTTGATGGTCGGATATAAACCAAACCTCTAATATATTTTTGCTTAGTATTTATACAGAAAATTGACCCCCTTCTCTCAATTTCCAGTATCTTATCTGTGCGTGTGCGGGGTGTCGGGTTTCACCGTTCATTGCACTTTCATATTAAAAGATGCAACCTCGACACGGCGCGTGTGAGTTGCCAGTGAATGGCCTGATCGAATGACGTCATATCAACCGCGCGTGCCGTCAGATTTTATAGTTTTGGTATTCTTACATTCGTCTTTGTTACAATATTTTCTAATATACATACATCCCGTAACCGAATGATGTTTTTCGATTTGAATGAGGGAGCTTAGAAAATGCTGAACATCAATAATTCTGTGACACACACAAATATACATTATACATACATACTATTGCATTACAGCCCGTCATAAGCCCTGGCCTCCTCCACAACATGCCTCCATTCGTTTCGGTTTGTGTTAGGTTGGTCCAGTTCTGCACGTGCAAGGTTTTTAAGTCGTCCTTGACGTTGTCGATTCATCGCCGTCTTGGCCTTCCTTGGTCTTCGACCTTCTGGTGTTTGGATAAGTACCTTTCCTGTTACTTTCTCTGTCGGTATTCTCCATATATGCTCCAGCCACCTCAATCTCTGAACTTTGATCCACGTTAACAGTTATGGCTCTTTTTGTATTTCTTTTATTTCATGGTTCATTAGTTGTCTCCACCGTCCTAACTTTTTATCGTATTTAGGCCATATATTATTCGTAGAATCTTTTCCTCAAATCTGTTAAACAGCTCTTGGTGTTGTTTATTGAGGGTTCGGGTCTCACATCCATAGCTTACTATCGGGTGTATCAGAGTCTTTCTTTACAACCCTTTTTTATTGCAAGAGTTTGTCCAGGGTAAACGAAGCTCTATTTCCTGCTAAGATTCGGACCTTTAATTCATTATCGACGCTATTCAACTTTGGCTTCTGTTGGATCTTAGGTATTTAAAATCCATTCACATTTTTGTAGCTTTCGCATCCAATCTGTTGTATGTTGCTTCCTGTTGTGGTAATTTACATCCTGTTACCATATATTTACTCCTTGCTTCACTTATTTTTAGGCTCGTAGGTTTTCCACAATCCTTTAATTGTAGCAGGGCTTCTTTTAACACTGCCCTCCTGCTTCCAATCAGTTCTACATCATCTCTATAAGGCAGTGGTTGAAGTCGGTTGTAGGTATATAGTCCTCGTATGGCCCTTTCAAACTCCTGCGCTAGTTGATTTCCTATTTTACATTGGCATTTGGTTTCTTTCACTATTAATGGTATCTTCCACTTCTATTCGCTTTAAACTGTAATACTCCATTGTATAATCAATATATACCATGAGATCGAAAAAAAAATGATTCTGAGCAGGCCTTGACTAGTACAACACGATTGGCTACACTGGTTCTAGAATGCCTATGAATTATAATGTGACAGTGACATTTCAAATGTAAGTCAGTTTTGCAATCTTGTTTCCAGAATTATTTAAGTTTATCGTTGTAATACTAGTGAAGGATCACATTTTGAACACCTACTCTAACATGTATTCATCTTAGTTTTCAGTTTGTTCCCTAAATAAATACTGTTTTGTGTTTTAATTTATTTGACATTTATTAACCTCTAACCTACTGCCACATTTTGAAATCAGTCTTGCCAATTGTGTTGTAGTAGTCAAGGCCTGCTCAGAATCATCTTTTTTTCGATCTCATGGTATTATATAGTTAGTGAATGTATATGTTGAATTCCGAGCGCTTCTTTAGTATTTATTTTACTACGAAGATCTGGTTAATGGTGGATCGATTAACCAGCTTGATAGTACCCTATGATTGTTTCTGCCACACGTTTAAATGCTTTGTACATTACTGCAAGCAAGGTTATTTCCCTGTAATTAGAACATTTTAGCTTATCACTCTTTTTAAATATGGGATATATGTATAACGCCAGTTTTTTCTGGGAAATGTTTCCGTCTTCCATATCTCCATGAAATGCTTATCTATAGCCTTCAATAGGTTCTCCCTTCCGACTTGTAATAGTTTTAATTTTTTTACGATTTCCTGCACTTCTGCTAAGGAAGGTTCTTCAGTGTAGAGGTTTTCCATTAACCCTTCTTGGTTTTCTCTAGCGTTTATTTCGTTTACTTCCGGGTTATGAGCTCTATCCCCTTCCTCAATATTTACTTCGATTTCATCGACTTTCATTTTTCTCGCATACTAGGTGTCCTTCTTTGTTCTTGCAAAAGTTATTCCTCCGTTGAAAACTGCTTTTCATTTTGTGCACTGTTCTGTACATGTTCGTTGTATCATTCTGTAGATATAAATTCTCGATCTACTCTATCTTTTTAAGTAAGAAATCTCTTTTTTTCTTTCTACGTACTTTGTGCACGTTCCTTCATTCTTGGATTCCTTGTCTGTATCATTTTAAGTCATGCTTTCTGTCTTTTTGCAATTGTTTCTCTGCATTCTTCATCAAACCATTTTCTATTGGGCTGCTTAATTTCCTTGTCTATAGTCTTCTAAACGGATTCTAGAATAACCCTTTTTATGTTTTTCCATATTACTTCTGTAAGTTCCTCTGTATTATCATCTTCCTCCGGTTCCTCTTCCAGTTTTTCACTTATCGCTTTTTCAAACTGTTTTCTATCTTCTTCAATTTTAAGTCTGTCGGTGTCCCATTTTTATTTCTTCTCGCCTTTCACCTCGTGAGTTCTTGATATTATTTCTTCCACTTTAGTTTAAATTAAAAAGTGATCTGTTGCCACGTTCGTTCCACTTAAGCTTTTCACATCTAGTAAGCTTGCTGCATACCTTTATCTATTAGGACGTGGTCAGTTTGGTTATTTGTATTATCGTCTGATGACGTCCATGTCATTTTATGAATACTCTTGTGTTGGATGGAAAAGGGTTCCTCCTATTCTCATATTGTTATTAGCTGCAAAATCCACTAATTTGATTCCATCATCATTTGATTCTTTGTGCAGGCTGCGGTTTCCAGTAACTGATTGGCCCTTTTCCTACCTTCGCGTTTAGGTCGCCAATCACTAACTTCAGGTTAGGTTAGGTATTCTTTGGTACTACTACTTTGATATATACTCGTTCCAGGGCCGCGTAGAACTGCTTCTTAATTTCACCTTCTTTATCTTCTGTAGGTGCATATGTTACGGTCAATGTGGTAAATTCGGTCAGTGTTAACAATGACCGGTCAATGTGAATAATGTACTTTTATTTTTTTTTAACTGTTCTTCCTCTACCTCTAACTTCCAACCTCTGCCAAAACAGTAGAGGTGTTTATTGTAGGTTAGAGATAGAGGAAGAACAGTTTCTTAATTGCTATACCAAGTACGTTATCCACATTGACCGGTCATTGTTAAGACTGACCGGATTTACATTTACCACATTGACCGTAAAACCCCTTACTTCCAGCTTAGACATTTTTTCACTAATTGCTTCGAAATTTTGCGACTTCTTAAAAGAAATTCATTCTCCTTTAAAGTGAAACTTTAAATAATGTAAAAAGTAAATGTCTTTTGCATTGTGATTTTAAGTTGTTGCAAATTTCTCACATTTGTCATATCGAGCGTTTCTTCGTTAACACGGTCGTCAGGTGATATAAGTTTTCGGTAATGTCAAATTTGCTGAAGGCGAAATCGAAATTTGACTTGTATTAGTATTATTAACGCTTCCTGGGTTATAAACAACTGTGTCACATTCGTATTTTCTTGCTAAAACAAACATGGAACGTAACATGTTTTGTTTATTTTTTGTATAAGTACATTAAATTGACGAGAGCTAGGAGATTATTTCTGTTTCATTGCATCGGTACGTAGACATCGATGGTTATTATAAGCTAAGTGCAAACGTTCAAACTGAGACGAACAATGAAATATTCCAGTAAAAAGGATTCCCGTCTTGCAATTGGTTTATCAAAAGAACTGAAAATTCTTTGTAATCCGCCTAATCCGATTGGCTTTCCTAATCGATAATTGCGACAGCATTCGGGTAGTCGGCAGTCGATTATTATTTGAATTAGATTTTGGCTTATTCTTAATTCTGTGTGTTTTTTTTTTTTTTAATTAATTTACGTCATTAATCCCAAACAAAGTGTGACGTTGGACTTCAGATTAGTGTCCATTTGAAAAACCTTTGAAGATTTTAAATTGAAATTTAATTCCGTTGAGCACTCGATTTTAATTATCGATGAAAGAATGCACCATGCAGTATCGGCTTTGTTCTCCGATTGTTTCCTGTTTCGTCAGGATTTAACGATTATCCATGAAGATAACGATCCGTTTTCCAGATATGATACGTCGAGGAACATCACGTTGAGCAAACATTATCTAATTCCATCAGTCAACAAGGTTTTGTTTCAATACGATATTCTCTAACACGTAACCAAATAAATTTTAATTTGGTTTACAATACTTTTAAGATTCACAATTTACTTTAAAGTTTTATGTTAATTTGTCGGGATTCGCAACGTTTGTGGATTTATAACCTAAGAAGCACTTCGCATTATTTAATTAACAGACATTGAAGTCTCCACCCTCACTTTGTAAGGATAGCGGGTAAAATATGCAAGAATTTGAGGTAGGAATTTCGTCAGGGTGAGGTTTTCGCTGAAACTTTCGCCATAATAGGAGCGCCTTACTTTTATATTTAATTTTTGTCACGGTTTTCGGCCGCATCTGTCGGAGACTGCCTTAATGAATTAACAATAATTTCCGTTTTGCGTTAATTAGTGTTACAAACTCGGCAATTCTTGGAATTGTCAGTTCCAGACGCAATTGTGCACGTGTTTTGTGTTGCAAATATATCTTGGAAATCATAAATGTGTTTCGATGATTGTCTTTATCTCATTAGAAATAGTTAATTAAGACTAAGTTGTGCACAAGCAGCATTCAATTAATTTCAAACATAGCTCAGAAATGTGGCAATTACTCGTTTGTTTGTTTAAGTTGTCCTTGTTTGTCAATTGAAATGCTTGTCCTATACAAACATCCCCTCAAGAGGCCCAAGAATTAAAAGTTTTCTTAAGGAAAATATAAATAACGCGAAAGTTAATCAAGACTTTACCTAATTTCTAATTAAATTATTATAAGTACTTACACTTTATTTCCTTGAGGATACATTCTAATTAAGATCATTATTGCGAGTCAAGAAAGTAATATATTTTTTTTCCATAAAAGTGGCAGATTGACAGTAACAAATGCTAATGAAAGTTAAAATAGGAGTTCAACGTATCATTGATTAATTTAGGGTTGCTTTTGGATTCTTACTGAAGATAACGAGAATACTAGGATTACTAGGAATACACATCTGTAGGCTTACATTTTGTGATTTTCATTACCTCATGCTTAATTTGCGCCTTCTTGCCTTGTAATTACTAATTAGTGGTGTAGAACGGATTAATTGAAGGATCGTGGTGGGCTCTGAACGTAAAAGATTTGCAATAATTAGACTCGTTGAGAGACAGATATCCCTTGTAATTAAAAGAAAACAGATAGAAAAAAGGAGCTACAGACTTGTCGGACATCGAAACCGAGCCTTTAATTGGTTTTGTCGGGAAAACTTCCAGTTTTTTTTACCCCGTAAGTCCGCTTGTACAAGTTTGCTTCTAAAGTTTTAATTAAAAACTAAATTGTATGTCTCGTTATTTCAATTGCACTTTAGTCGTACTTTTACTCTTTGAAATCTAAGTTGTTTTCAGTTAATAATAATTCTTTTCCTCGTGTTCGACGAGAGTTAACGTTCTCGTGGTTTCGTTTTAAATTTCTGCCCCGACTTTGATTTATTCATGATTCAAGCAGTGTCAATTTTTAACGATCTATAGCTAAGTTTTTGAGTTGGAATAAGCCGTTTCTTTGCGTCGTATTTCGTGGATAAAGTTATCGCAATACCTTGTTAAATGTAAAAACTACTACAGCATGCTTTATAGGCTGAATGTTAGGTTATGTGTTAGGCCATTTGAACTAACTGTCAATAGTGATCCTTATTTGTTTGTCTTTACGTGCTGACGTCTCTCTACGGCCTCGGCATTTTTTAAATTTTCTGTATAAACCATAGTATAAACCTTGATTCTGAGACATCGCCAATTCTCGCCGTATTGGTGTTAGTAATGTGGGTAACATTACACATTGTGCAGGCCATTAGGCCTTATTACTTGTTATAAACGTCATCTTTACCAATCTGATTAATTTACTCGGGATACCTGGATCTTTCATGGATTCGTATAGCTCCCTCCTGTCAGTCCTGTCTACTGAGTCGTACGCTTTCTGGAAATCAACAAATAGAAGGATTTTATACTCATAACAATTTTGCATTATTTGTTTTATTAGAAAAATTTGATCTGTTGTACTTCTGTTCTTCTTGAAGCCTTCCTAGAGTATTCTCCTATACTATTTTCTGCATATGGTTCAATTCTTTGTTTTATCAAAGTCGATGTTATTTTGTAAGCTATATCTAGTAAGTCTAGAGTTAATGGCTGTTATTTCATTTTGACATGGGCCTTTGCCGTTTTTCATTACTCCTATTACTTTTTCTAGTTACTCCTTTGTGAGAGGGTTATTTTCACCCCCTTCCTCTCCTTTTGTTATTACATTTTCCTCTAATTTTCCTCCTGCTCTTCTCCCTACATTGGGTTCAGCAATTTTTTGAAATGTTGTCTTCATACTTTTAGTTGTTCCTGACTTCTCTTATTAGGTTCTCTTCTTTGTCCTTATAAAACAAGGTTCTTAGATTTCCTTTTTCCTCTCTTATATTCTGACATGCTTTTGATATATCTTTATTTTTAAAGTTCGTCTCTTTTCGCATTTCTGCATACTTGCTTCGCCTTTCTTCGTTGTGCATTATACACTAATTTATCTTCTGGATGCCTGGATCACATTTAGTCTTAGCGTTCATCTCTTGCTTAGTTCCTGTTTACATTCATTGTTTTTCTTTAATCTCGGTATATTTTCCTCTGTTGCTCCTTTTATCTTCTATTGTATTTAGTTGCTCCCAGTTTTTTATCCTTGCATTTACTGTGGATGAAGTTTCTATACTTTTTTGCTAATATTTCGTCCTGTAGCTCTTCCATTTTATATTTTTTAGTTGTGCCTTTCTATTATGTGCTTTCCATATTTCCTCATCCTTATTTCAACTAGGAAGTAGTCCGAATTAATATCTGCTCCTCTGTATGACTTTACGTTTGCTATCAGGTGTGCATCTGCATATTGTTCTTGAATTAGGACACGATCTATTTGGTTTGTGTAGGTGTTTTACTGGCCCATCCGTGTTTCTTTCTTTATGTATTATTTTCTCTTGATAGATGTACTTACTATTTTCATGTTGTTTTCTATTACAAATGTGCATAGTCTGACCCCATTATCATTAAACTCGTGTTTACTTTCGTATATTTGTTCATTTCCCACCTTTGCATGCAAGTCCCCCATGAAGCGAACCTTGTATTGTAATAACTGAGCTTCTTGTAATTGTATTATTATTAATAATGTAACATTTATACGAAGTATATAATATATATTTTTTATTTCTCTTTTTGGAAGTTTGTGGTATGTATTTTCCATCATCTTGAAGAACTCCTGCTTTTCTTGGTCCGTTTTCATTTCCGTAGGTGTGTGACCATTTAGTATTGCTATATCCCTGTATCTTCCTTTTATTTTACTGTAGCATAGTCTATCTGAGACCGGTACAAAGTTTTTGATTATTCCCTTTAAATTACTATTTATTAAAAAACCTACTCCGTATTTTCTTTGTTCGTTTCCATTGATGAATAATATGTACTTCCCCATTGGGGTTATGTAATCTCCTTTTAAATGGGACTCTTATATTGGTGATATTTCTATTTTATATCTACTTGTTTCATTGGTTAATGTTTTAATTGCACTTTCCTCATAAACTCCATGTTTATATAAATAGTTTTCCTTTCTCCTTTTGCATATTCATTGCCTTATTCGTCTCCATTTGTTCTTCCCTGTCCTGTCTGTTTTCTAGTATTTTGGGACATTACTTTCTGCTTCCTGCTGTTGTAAGATTCCTTATCGTTGTCCCATACGTATACCTTGCCTTCTACTATCAGTTCCTGATACCCCATTCGTACTTGCTTGCCCTTTTCGCTCTCTTCTTTTACTGCTTCATTTCTTCTTCTTCTTTAAATCTCTTTTTTCTCCCAAGTCATATCGCTTTCAATTCCTACTTTTCTTTTAAAACTTCTGCTTTTCCTTCTCAGTTTGTTATTTTTATTATTATCACTTGTTTGGGATAGTCTTTTCCTATTTTGTACGCATCGTGGGCCTTCGGGCCTTATTTGAATTTTAATTCAGTGTTTTAACCATTCCTTTGATGTCGTCGTCTTGGCTTTGCACACTTTTTATTACAATATTCAATTTATTCTTTTTCTTCTCCTGTTTTTATAGTTTAACTTCCAGTTTGTTGATTCTGTTCTCCAACTCTAGCTTTGCTGTTTTCCATTCTTCTAGTTTCTTCCTTTCATTTATTCTATCGTTTTAATCCTTGCTATCTTCATCTCTTCTGTTTCTTCGTCCAGTATTTGTTTTTCTTTTGGTGCACTAGCTTTTTGTTGCTGGGCGATTTTTTGTAATAGCTTTTGCTATTTGTTCGTTTTCCCACTCTTCAAAATCCTCTTGATTTTCTAAGCTTCTCTCTTTCTTTTAAAATATTCTGTGACACTACACTAGTACTCTGTGATCTTTCTTGATTTTATGTATGTTTTTACTCATGATCTAATTATTTTTTTCTTCATGGAAATGAAACTAGGTTTGGCAACAGCGCCTTGACCAACCTTAATTTATAACATTCTACTTTGGGAGTTTTGCCTTTCTTTACCTTTCTGTCGAGTATTCTTAATTATTCTACTCTATACACTCACTATTTTTAGCACTATTAATTTTTGACACCTTTTATAATTTTTATGCTCAACAAAGGTTATTATTAACTATTTTTGCTGGAGCCTTATCCACGACCTTCCTATTTTCTTATCTTTTAAATTGGTTTAATTTTAAATGGTTTCAAATGTGTAAACTTTGTGACAATTCAGCGTTTTAGAGATACAAATAACAACAATGCCAAAAAATTAGAATTTATTGCACGATGGTGGAGATTATATGTCTGCTTTAAAGGTTTTACAACTTCAGCACTTTTCTAGACAGTCGTTTAAAAGGAAATGTTATAGGAAAAGTATCGGTTCTTGCTTTATTTATTAAAACAGATCCTAATAACAATAACATTAAATAACCAATGAAATCGATTATTCAATTACACGAATGGAAAGCACGCACCTAATGAAATTGTATTTATGAGTTAAGTTGTCGCTCAATTTATTTCAAAAGTAATGTGCATTAAAATTAGTTTCTTTAAATTGCGCGCGCCATTAATAACTTGTCAAAAGGTGTTTACTAGCGCCACGCGAAAGACATTGAAACTAAGAATATGTCCAGGCCGTAGAGAGACGTCAGCTCGTAAATAAAGAAGGTCGTGGTTTTTAATAAGCGTGGTGTAAAGCGAAGACCATAGAAAAATTGTAAAAGCTGTTTCTGTCAAATTATTTCAAGGGTGCATAAGTAAATATCTCCATATCATTCTGGATGAACTGCAGCTTCGAAAGGTTATAAACTGTCAGGCATTACTTTCAAGATTAGATGACACATAGCATCAATATATTTAACTTAACACATGCCACAGGCATTGTAGCTACGGTTTTCACGTAACCCCCACAGAATGGGGCGCCATCGCTCAAGGATAACAAACTGTCACTGTCAAATGCGTCTGCAATGTACACATCGTCACACCACACGGCAGTTTGGAACTCGCGATATTGCATTTGCACCCCCTCAACGACGGTGCCTCTTGAATCGCGGTTCGGTTCGGGGAATTCGCGTTTAAAGACCGTGGGGTTGGATAAGAAGAATGGAAGATTTTACGCGCACTTGAATTTGCATCTGAACATGTGATGGTGGAACAAGTGTTTTTTGAAAGAGAGTGTTGATTAAATTAGCATTTTTTGATTAGAGTTAGTGGGATTTTTAAACGGAGGAATTAAGCTGATTTTTTATAACGGTGGCTTTAGAGGCAGATATTAAGGGTTGATAGCCGAATAATAATTATTTTAAGAGCCTTCCGGGTTCTTTTAAGATCTCCGAGAATGTGTGAGAATACGTAAAAGTGCAGGAGTAAAAAAAACCTTTGTGTATAAATTGAACGGCACATCGACAACGAAGTATGCAATATAAGGAAGCCAATCAGTTAAATGTAACTCGTATAACAAAGGAGCGTTTTCTTCTGTCTTGGAAAATAAAGTTGTACACATATATCGATAACGCTTGTGTTTGTATTTATACTTGAATTTAGTTGCCTTCCGTCATCCGATTTTTATTAACTATCTATACTTTTGTTTTTTAGTCATAGTCATATTATTCTATACTACTACATCTTATTTACTGCATCTAAGGTAAAAGTAAAGGAGAATTGTTTGCCATTTTTGGGTTATGTTAGTCGGTTGTTTAAACTCAACGCTAACCTCTCGTGATACGTAAGGAACTGGACAGAAAGCGAGGGACACAAACAGTCTAGTCAGTCTAGTGCGTGCGACACCCTTGCAGCTTCCAGTGGCGGCGCATTCGCCTTTGTCATAAAACAAACATAACAATTACTGCTCTGGAAAAAGCTTACCACTTTAAGGTGTACTCACCGGGGGTCCCCGACCCTCTCGTTTCGGTGCGCGCTTCTTGGGTTTCCATCATCTTCTTCGCGGGCTAGCCAGAGCTACCTCAGAACTCCCCCTCTTCTTCCTACCCCCGAAATCACACAGCATCGGGTGTAGTTAATGGCAAAGAGCCAATAGGGGCTTTATTCATACTCTTAGCAATATTTGAATTGCAAGTCTCTATTATTGCAAAATGAGACTAGGACCACACAGGTACCCTGGGACTTACTACCAGCCAGTACGTCTTTGTAAATGATCTTTCCTATAAGCTAATCCTTTGATTAGACCTGCACAACATGCAACCTTCCCACAGTACAAGCAACAATCACTAAGTTAGAGGTATCACTTTATTATCACATTAAAACTTAATTCTACCGTCGGGTGTTCTGCCTCCACTGATACTATACTAATCGTCAACCCCTCTCGGTTACCGGAGCACACACACCGCCCCATTCTTATGTAACTTAAGTCTGCATGTATTTTTTTATGCTTAACCCTTGGGATAATTTATGGCTTTCGTTTGGGAACAGTAAATAAGGGCATTATTAACTTCTAAACCTTAGTTTTATTATAAGTGCTAACACAATTTTAACTAAAATATTTTAGTCTCTATTGGCTTATACTATGCTGCCACTGTCATGTATTACTTAAAATGTAATATTTCTATGTATATAAATTAGGAGTACAATTTTTGTAGTTTGACTAGCAGAAAGAAAGTTCTGTTTCTTAAGTTATCAAAGTTAATATCTTTGGCAAATTTTATGAGTGATTTCAAACTTTTTTCTACCAATTCTTCTTTTCTCACTGGCCAGTTGCCTACGTTAGCTATGAGAGAATGTCTTTGTTGAATTAGCTTGTCACATCCATAAATCAAATGACGTACTGTTTGTTCACCTTGCATGCAAGTACAATGTACATATTGGGATATCTCCTAATTTATACTTATACAAATAGCTGTTTATTCTTCCATGACCACTTAATAGAGCGGTTACATTTGCACATTCTGATAATTTAATTTGTAGTCTTTGTTACAAAACTGGAAGAATTCTTTAGTAATTGTATTTGCCCATTCCATTCGCCACTTCACTTCACTTAAACGAAAGAAACTGCAGAAATTATAGGACGTTTTCGATTAATTACAGCAAATTAATTGACCTCTTGACATCAACATATCAACACATCACTACCTTGCCTTCTACAGAACCTTTATAAGTGTCAACCAGCTCTTCAAATTTAATAATAAAGCCACAAAAGTGATATAAAATATTGCGATTTTTGTCAATACATATTTCCGTTAAGGAAAGTAGAGCCTTAATTTCGACGCTTGCCGCAATAGGTATAAACCAAAACCTACAATCTAGTTTTTAGCAACAAATTAACCACAAAGGCAACTGTCATGTAACCGAAATTCTGTACAATTAACTAAACCCTTTTGTATGCAGGGATAATGGTTATTTCGGAGGGGATTGTAAACTGCAAGCACGTTACATAGTAATCATGATTTTGGATTCAGAACAGACAGTTAATGGGACGTATATTAATTAAATCACGGCGTGTTCATCTGTCGTTATCAACCCTCATCAAAGACTTTTTTTGATGATGGGGACTCCCCTTTTTACAACATGGTGACAATCAAAGATCAAAAAGTAACATTTCTCCAATGTTCATGTTTAGATACAAAGATAGTAAACAGCACAAATTAATGTTTTAAATCTACCTAAATCTAAACCTTACTGTATTGGTAGTTAATGAATTTATAATAGTATTTTATGTATCTAGGACGAAAAGTAAGTCTTTAAGGTATGAGCAAGTTGTTTACGGCCGAGGCGGGTAGCCGAGGCCGTAATTACTTGCGAGTACCTTAAAGACACTTTTCGTCTGAGGTACATACATAATTTTATGTCATACTGTTTCTAAAGTTGTTAAATCATTAAAATAAATCTCCAGCAATTTGTAGCAGCATTAGTTTTAAGTAACTAATCTACTAATCTAAGGCGCAACAATTCATATCTCCTAGCAACGAGCATTTTATAGAACAAAAAGTGACACTTTTCGTTCTAGGACTTTAAAATGATACTAGCACTTTAAAGTGTCACTTTTCGTCCTATAAATCGTCCGAAAAACGTTGCTTTAGAAACGAGTATGACATAAACCATATTAAGTACCTTACATAAAACATTAATACGTAGATGTAAATACCTCAAGTATCTCATATTTGAATTTTAAATATCCATCTCTGTGTTTTACAGGCCCGGATAAGTTCGTCAGCTCAGTAAATATCGTTTTCTCACTACCACCTTGGTAAATTGACATTTCATTGTCAAAAAGTCGACAATAATGGAAACTAAAACATTTAGTTGAACAAAAACAGACTGTATCTAAGGGCAAAAAAGACGATTTACCGCGCCAGGTCATTTTCCGCGCATGGTACCCCGTAACGCTACACCATAACGGATATAAAAAAAATAAATAGTTATAATGGAGAATACGTGCTTATTTATTAATATTAAAACTAATTTTACAATTGGAACAACGTTGAATGTTAAATGAAGGTGTATTTACAAAATGTTTGATTTCATTCTTTTCGTTACTGAAAACAGAAATTGCGTTTATGTGTTTGTTTGTACCATAGCAACAGCGCCGTTAAACTGTCATAAATATAAACGTCACAATTTTTGTTAAATTATTAATGAATTTTATTTTGTGGTAGTGAGAAAAACGTAATGCGCAACGCGTAGGTAAGTTTCTTTTTTATCCTCGGTGGCTTTATGGACCTCAGCTGCGCTTCGGTCCACAAATTACCACCTCGGATAAAAAAGTTCACTTACCATAACTTGGAGCGCAAATAACTATTTCTCACTACCACCTTGGTAAATTGACATTTCATTGTCAAAAAGTCGACAATAATGGAAACTAAAACATTTAGTTGAACAAGAACAGACTGTATCTAAGGGCAAAAAAGACGATTTACCGCGCCAGGTCACTTTCCGCGCATGGTACCCCATAACGCTACACCATAACGGATATAAAAAAAATAAATAGTTATAATGGAGAATACGTGCTTATTTATTAATATTAAAACTAATTTTACAATTCTAACAACGTTGAATGTTAAATGAAGGTGTATTTACAAAATGTTTGATTTCATTCTTTTCGTTACTGAAAACAGAAATTGCGTTTATGTGTTTGTTTGTACCATAGAAACAGCGCCGTTAAACTGTCATAAATATAAACGTCACAATTTTTGTTAAATTATTAATGAATTTTATTTTGTGGTAGTGAGAAAAACGTAATGCGCAACGCGTAGGTAAGTTTCTTTTTTATCCTCGGTGGCTTTATGTACCTCAGCTGCGCTTCGGTCCACAAATTACCACCCTCGGATAAAAAAGTTCACTTACCATAACTTGGAGCGCAAATAACTATTCATTATTTGCAGTTTTAGGGGGGTTAGGAAACCCTTTACGCCTATTAAATTGTTCCCCTGTTAGAAGAAATCAATAACTGTATGGGTTTTCCGGCTATTCATGCACGATCCGTATCGGTATTTAAATGATCTTTATTAAATAACTTCGTCCTCTAGCTTGTATTTATTTGTGAAGTTTTGTAATTTTAAGGAATTTTTTTCTGTTATTTTATCTAAATCCACAGGCTTGGAAATATTTTAAATGTATAAAATGTGTTTAAAATGTTAAAACATTAGAGCATTCAGATTCAATTTTGTGTCCAGAAACAATGAATTCTATATTTTTTAATGTTTTTAATCCAAAGGCTAAATATTTCGACTTTCAAGTTTTTTGCATTAAGAAGCCTTACCTACTACATTCTTAAAGTCGGCTTCGATGGCGTTAAGGTTAAGTACACTTGCCTCAGAAAGATTTCGGGTTAGATTTCCGGTCCAGGTGGTTTGGCACGCGGTTTTCAGGAATGGAAATTCCTTGGTTTCGACAGAATTCTAGTGCTAATGACCATAGCAGACAACGTGCGTTGAGATCTTGGCATTTTCAAGCCTAGATTTCGCTCAATAAACAAACAAACATTCTTAAAATTTAATGTTTTCAATCTTAAGATTCACATTTTGAGACTAAAAGTTCTCAAATCAAACAGATTAAGTTTCCAATTTCATATTTAGGTATCAGAAAAGGTAAAAACGTAGGATTCAAATACTTTGTATCCTAAGATTTAGGGATTCAGATGTTAGAGTAACATCCTCGAATTAAAAGTTCAGAATATTTAGATTTTCAGATATCAGGTTTTAAACCTGAAGAGTTTGATAGCTGAAAGTTTTAGAAACTGATCGTTTGAATCCTAAGGTATAAGGTGTGAAACTAAAATTTTCTAATCTAAAATTCGGAGTTAGATCTTCAAATTCTTCAAAAATAGTTTTAACTTTATTGCTAATTTACAATCTCAACTCAACAAAATACAGATAAATTGTTATAGTTATATTATATAAGATTTCTGCCTTGAGCCAGGTTCTTTGGGATTTATGTAGAGGAATATTGTATTTATCCGGAACTGTCTAGTTTCTGGTTGGAATGGTTATCCAGGAAGTATCCTGAATTAGTTTGGTTATAAATATATTGTATGGCTTCTTCAACTTCGTGACTTTCCTTTAGTCGAAGATCGAGCTTGATATTTTTATTAATGTGAACTTGAAATTTTTCCAGACTGTGTCTTTTGTGCTTAGCTTAGGTTAAAATTTTTTCCAAAGAACTCCAATATTCCTTTGATTATTACAAATTTGGAACAAGAAAATATTAACAACTTAGGAATTGATATTTTGATTCACGGTTCGAGGGGTAAAATTTTGGAATCCAAATTTTAGATTTGTCTATTGTCTGTTGTCTGGGGGTCCTTTGGATTTAAGAGCCTTTCGTCACTTTGACCTAGGAAAATATCTTGCGTATAACCCTACAATCTATTCGGTTCTCAGAATTTTTAGGCTTTTAATGAAGTGTATTATTGTCCTGGAGGTCATGACCCCTACGTCCTTAGGGTTAGTATATGCCATTCCGAGGAATTTAAACCTGCTGCGAATTAACGCATCGCAGTTGCAGAGTATATGTTCTGCAGTTTCACCTGCAGATTCACAAAGTCTACAAGTTTCGGTGTCGACTATGTCCATCTTTTTGAGCTGGTATCTCAGAGGACAATAGCCGGCTAAGAGATTGGTTATCGATATTATATCTGCTTTTCCAAACTCGGGAAGCTTTTTAGCATTTCGTGGCGAATGTTTGATAAACGTTTTTGCATGGTTTGGTCCTGGAGTATTCCTCCAGTAGAGTTTTTTAGTGATGTTTTCCCAGTTTTAGTTATTCCACAAAACGGTTCTGGCACGATAAACTGTGACTTCGCTCCTTCTTTTGCAAGGACGTTGGCAATTTCATTTCCTTCGATTCCTTCATGCTCTGGCACCCACATTAGAATTAATGTCTTATCTGGTCATCAGTTACTTGAGCGATTGATTACAGTCCCAGGCTATTTTAGGCTCAAAAGTTTCGAACTTAAGAGCTTTTAGGGCAGCCTGCCTGTCTGTTAAAAGGTAAATCTTGTTTCCACGCAGTTCCTTTTTAATGCATTCTTGAACACATATTGCGTAATATGGATGGGGTACTTCCCAACGATTTTGAGATCCTACATCTAGGTCTCCTTATACCTATTCCAACCCCTTCTTCGTTAATCCTTAAGTGACCAACCAGGTTTCCTGGCTTTAGTTCGGTTGCCTATTGCAGCCTGAGGGCACTCACCCTTGCCTCCCTTCTTACACATTAAGTGTAAAGGTAGGATATCTAGCAGAGTTTCCTTTATTGCTGTAGGACAGGAACACATAGCATAGATTTTAAACTTCTAAATAAGGTCTCAATTTAAAAAAGAATCGGTTTCAAAGCGATTAAAATATTGAGCATTTAAAGGCTAACATGTAAAAGTCAGATTTGAAGCCAAAAACCTGAAATCCAGAATTTAGCTTTTAATCTTCGGGTTCTGCAATTTAAAAACTATTGGAATTCCAATTATGAGTTCAAAGAAATGAAAAACGTAAGATTTGAAGTTCTGACTTCGGAGATTTACCATTTAATTTTGGTGATTCAAATCTACTAATTAAATATAATGAGATTAAAATCTTCAAATTCTAATTTGAAATTAAGGTATTGATCTTCTACGTTAGAAGAAATCAATAACTGTATGGGTTTTCCGGCTATTCATGCACGATCCGTATCGGCATTTAAATGATCTTTATTAAATAACTTCGTTCTCTAGCTTGTATTTGTTTGTGAAGTATTGTAATTTCTTAAAAATTTCTTTATTTTTGAATACAAAAGCTGTTAGCGAATGAATCCTAAATTGAGGTGTAAGGATAATTGACGTTACAATGGCTTCAAAACCAGAATTTAAAAACAGCATACGTAAATCGATGTTGTTGTGTAAAAGTTTTCGATTAATTTGATTTTCAGAAATTTCATTTTAGCGATGAAAACTCCCCATTGTGAAGATAATATTTTCCTTAGCTATATCACTTTGGAATCTTTGTAGCTTTAAAACACATTTCAACTAAACGAATTTTCGGAAATTTCGTAACATAATAATGTCTGCCAGGACAACAAAACTTGATTACCGTGTCGTGAACTCCCTCGAACCCCGTTGCTATTATCATGCGAACGTCGTGTTTGATAAAAATCCCGCGGGAAAATCGCGACAGCGAGAGTTTACAAACAGATTATATGGGTAAAAGTTTTCAAAAAAGGAATCGTTCTCCTTCTTTCCCTACGCATCTATTCCGCTTTCCACCGAAAGTTTTGCGTTTGATTTTCCGATTTTCCACTTCGATCAAACGTCTTAAAACGTCCTCTTAAGGGAAACGTATTGAAATTTCGAAGCGGAAAGTTTCGTACAACAAATTTCAAATAAATTTGCGTCAGAGAATCTCGAACACGTTTACACAAAACACCCTTTATTATAATAATGCAAAATAGTGTCATGTAATTCCTGTTTCCCTCGTCGTTTTCACACTATTTATAGAAGGGTGATTTAAATCCTACTGTTTTCGTTACAGACGACGGAAGATCCGTCTGGTATGACCGCATTCCCGTGATCGGGAAGTGAATAATGTCATCAACATCCAGCATTTTAATGGGATATGAAAATAATAATGATATCAACCGCAGCAAGATGAAGCGTCCAATTGTCGTCCCGACCGGATCGTCTTCGACGCCCAGAAGTAACCCTTGGTGCTCCAGGATACACCTCAACAGCTTGTGGTCTTTGTGGTACGGCTTCTTTGGCACCATATTGCAAGCTTACATCGGTGTTAAGTGCATTAAGAGGATTCTGGGTAAGTAATTTTGTGAAGATTGCTAGTTATGGTTAGTTATAATTACGAGAAGGTTATCTTCTTGGAGTGAGTACTCTTCTGGTGGTGGTGATTTTGGACTAAAAAATTATTTCTTTTGTAATAAAATCGCTTGATAAATCTGCATCAGTAAACCGATATTTAAACTTTAAAAAATGGAGTAAATAAATTTTAATTTTAATTTTAAAAGTCAAAAATTTCCAATTTGCATTGAAACTTGTAACGAAATATTTTATGTAATGTCTGGAAGCCTGTCTTGAATTTTTTACTACTTAGGACCGGTCTTTCAATCTCCTAATAAATTTATCCTAGTATTATTTTCTATGGCAACCTTGGTTAATACCTTTGAATATAAAGCTACAGGAAGGAGGGTATCGTTTTAGTAGCCATACAAAAAGTGCGACGGAAGTCGCCATTTTGATAATCTATTTTTAGTCATAGTTTTGAGACTGACAGCTGACAAATAATAGGTTAGTTGTGCTGTTTGTGATTTTTCTCCAACAAGGACAAATAAAAATTTAGGAATAACTTTCCATAAGTAAGTATTTACCTTCATTTAATGTAACTACGTTCATTACGAATAATATTTAAGAACAATTCGATGTTATAATTTCAGTGTCAAAGAAAGGTCACGAGTGAATATCATAGGCGTCACATATGTACGTATTTTATATAAATTAGCACTTTGCAAAATATATATTTAAAAAACTGTTTTAACCGTCAGTATTATAATATTTTATTTCTTGCCGCTTCTAATTTTTGTTCATTCATACTTTTACTACATTTTTTTGTCAGTTTACGTCTTTGAATATTTTATATTCAAAGGTTTACGTATCCCGTATTCATTCTAAAAGGTACGCCACTGACATACCGGAAACATTCAGCCGCCATTTGCATCATCTATCTTGGTCTGACGTATGTTTTGTATCTCCTCATTCCTGTTAGCTTTATATTCAAAGGTTAATACAATCGTTTCCATGGAAACTATTTGCCAAATAGCTTATTAGGAGGTTTATTAAGATATGGAAAGACCGGCCCTAAATCCAAGAATGCAAGATACACTCTTTGTTTTTCGATTCAATTTTCTCTATTATTTGTTTTATTGTGAAGACGTGGTCTTGGCTACTTCTTCCCTTTCTAAAGCCACTTTGTACTTCTGCTAGTTGTTCTTCCACTGTAAATCTAAGTCTTTTTTCTATTCTGTCAAAAGCTTTCTCTATCTAAATCCAAGAATGCAAGATACACCTCTTTGTCATTCGATTCAATTTACTCTATCCTTTGTTTTATTGTGAAGACGTGGTCTTGGCTACTTCTTCCTTTTCTAAAGCTACTTTGTACTTCTGCTAGTTGCTCTTCCACTGTAAATCTAAGTCTTTTTTCTAATACGAATAGTTTTGAGACACTACCTAGCAATGTGATGTCCCTATAATTTATCCAGTCTCTGCTGTTTTCCTTTTTGAACATTGGAATAATTATTCCAATTTTTCAATCGTCGAGGATTGTTTGTCTAGGCATTTTATCATCTTCGTCGTAATCTTATCGTGCCCTGCCGATTTTTTGATAGAGCTGATTGCTTCGGTGACTTCTTCGAATGTTATATCTTCTTTATTTTCTCCTATATGGTCTGCTCTTAAATCTGAGCTTACATTATTTTCTACTTCCGAGTCTAGCAAATCCTGGAAATATTCCTTCCATCTCTCCATAATTTCTATATCATCAGTTATTAATCTATTGCCTTTTGCTTTTAATTGTTTAAAATCGTGTTGTTTTCCTCTCCACAGGTTTCTTAACACGCTATAAAATAGTTTTTGGTTTGTTCGACTACTGTCCTTTTAAATTATCGTATAGGTATTGTTTCCATAATTCTTTTTGAATCTTTACTTGTTGTTTTATTTCTTGGGTTCACCGCTTAGTTTGTTTGTCTCTTATTTAGTACTGTTGTACCACAGATTTCTGTAGTTGTTCTAGGTATTATTTGTTTAAATTGCTTCCAAGTTTCTTCCAAATCCATATTACCCCATGCGTGTTTCAGTTTTCCTATCTTTTCTTATGTTTTCTCCTTGTATTCGTTTGCCATCTTTATCTCTTGAAGCCCATACGCCTGAACAATCCCGTCAGGTTTTAAGTTATTTCTTGTTTTCGATGTTAAGTCTCAACTTTGCGACCGGTAGGTAGTGATTGCTGTATAATATATAAACCTTTCTGTACTCTTACATCCATTACTTCCTTTCTGTGCACCCTGCTAATTAATATTAATATGTAGTCTACTTTTGACTTTCCTTGTGAATTTATTAATTTCTTTGTTTCGACAGTTCGTAAATGATTTGGAAAACTTAAACGTGGCAAGATTTACATGAATTGTAAAATTATTTTACTGAATTTTCTACAATAAAAATCCCCTAAATCTAAATCGTTTTCTTCTCTTTTTGACATAAAAACTTCATAATCTAGAATTTAAATTTTCGCATCTTAAAGTTTATATTTGGATTAAGAGTTAACATTTAAATTTGAACTTCGATTACTCTGCTTGTTTAATAATAATAACCATCCAAACTGAAGAACTACAAATGGCACTCCTCCTTTTTTAATTAATAAAATATAAACTAAGAAAAATTCACACAAACAAATAAACAAAAATAAAGGTTATTATTATTATTATTTTAAATAAAAAAGAATTAAAAGTAGTTTGGTAAAAGAAGCGAACAAAATAAGTTGAATGAAAAAGGCTGGAATTTGCATTGGAATGATAATAAAATGCCAGTAATTTTCATAAGCATTTTGAAGTTTAACTCGAAAGTTTAAAATCTGAGGCTCAAATCTCAGCTTGTTGCGGACTTGGATATTAAACGTTAAGATTCTCGTATCATACAAAGTTTAGTTAAATGTATAAACTTAACTTTGCATAAATTTTATGTCTGAAAAGTTTTCGAAGATTGATTCAAGAACTTCCTTCAAAGTAAACACCTAAGAATTTTTTGTGTGAAATCGAATATATTTTAAATGTTATGAAACATGAATTAACTTTAATAGGTTTCTTTTCAGTGTGTTTTGTATTAGTATATTCGTATTTATGGAAATTCAGAATTTTTTAGTATTATTTTATTGTTTCTTAAAACCTGATGAGAATAATCGAATTATTACTTGGTCTGATAAAGTGTTTCCTCTTTAAACCATGTAATGTATACAGTCGGTAACTTTAGCCTTTGGGGTTGAATATAATTTGTTGTTAAATAAATCTATTCGAGAAATTTACATTACAGAGTAATTTACTCTATATGCGGACAACACATAACCGTTCAACTTTACAAGCTTTAATAAATTATAAGTTCTGTACAAATTTCGAAACCACGAACGGCGGTCCCTTTCGTGCCTATTACGTAGTTACAAATTTAATAAAAGTCATTTTCCACAACTGTTTTCTTGCAGAGCCTTTATACCGAAATTCTCGCTTCTCTTTTCCAATTGTATCGACTGGCTTTTTGTTAGCTTTGACGTGCATTTGAATGTAAATTGCGTGTATTACACAGGCAAAAATATTAGTCCAAAAACACGACCATAAGCTCGTAAAGTGTTGTATATGGCCATTGTTTTTATCCATGTTGTTTTTTGTAGGGTATTCATTACTCGCTTGGCCGGACGTTTCATCAATTCCCGTTTTGGAGTTGAATACAAGTTTGGCGTTAACAGGCTTGGCTGTGCTTTTTCTGCCATTCTTCTTGGCGTCCGCTGCTTTTAAGGTAAAAACTCGGTTTAATCTTTTCTTTTAGGTTTGTATCCCGAAATTCTTTTCAGATCGGCAATTTAGCCAACGATGGTTTCAAACTGGGAATACAGTTAAGTACGTGCAGCAAAGATCCTCCGTCTGAGCTTTTGGGAACGAGCGGTGGCTGTAGCTTATGGAAGCACGGTGGTCCAACGGCACCTTTTCTACATCTAGTAATCGCCTTCTGCTTGCTTCTCCCGAAATTACTTATGGAGGCAAGGCTCATCGAGGCCGGATTGGTACCCCAAGGTAAGTTCGCATTTTTTTGTTTGTTTATGCTGGAAAATGTGGTGCTTCCGGAAATTATTATTTTTTTATGAGGGTTTATACTGCGGACGTAAAAATTGAGGGTTCACCGTGAAATACGAATTGCGGACGTTAAATCTCGAAGGTATACCGGATTATTTTCTTGTAGATATGATTTATACGAAGTTGCGTTCTCAGAAGCAAAGTATTTATTAATTTAGCCCATAAATATTAATATAATTTTGAATTTTAAGGGTAAGATTTACATGTAAAGTTTTAATGCTTTGCTTTGAGGAAGCTTCATTTTAATACGTTTGTTATCCTTAACGGTCCTTATTTATGTGGAAAATTTAAATGATTTTCCAAGAACATTTCAGGATTCAGCGAAATTAGCCATTCTTGTATTTTCTTGAGAAGGTTCTTTGTATTGTTTTGTATCATTTTATTACAGTTTGAAAACGACGCTGGTGTAATAAAGGATGTGATATTAATTGGGATCGTTTTAATAATTACTCTGCAAAATGCTTAGCTCAAGTCTACCGGTAATAATTTAGCCGGTGATTTTGTCAAGATTTTACTATTTATTCAATAACGTTTTTAGTGCGGAGCTTTAATAAACTCGGGGTTGTTTAAATATTTTCCTGCAAACTTCGTTTAGGATATTAATTTTAAGTAGAAAGCTTAATATTTCCGGAGAAAAGGAGGTTTCGGGTTTCTCTAAAGTTTACAGTACTTTAATTTAATTTCTTCTTCTGGATTTTGTTTAAAAACTTTAGGGATTTTAAATCATAAACGCATTGTACGGTAACAGTCGGAATAACTACACCATTTAAACTATAAAATTCAAGGCTAAAAGAACGCTAAAAGGTTTTAAATTCCCATGGGTGGCTTAATTTATAGTTCAGCGTGAGCATTTACATAAAATATTAATTTAATATTATTGTGTGTTTATTTTTTAAAGTATTTTAAGTTACGCGTTCTTGCACAACGAGAGCATCGCTTCTTCTTCGTACCAAGGCCATTTATAATAAAATTTCAAGGTTTAATTTAAAGAGCTTTAAATACCTCTTTTCAAATTTTATTTAATGCTTTTGCTGCGGGGTTAATTAAAAATGAGATTATTTACTTTATATAACTTTTTTCCTGTAAACGAAAGATCGCCTTTAAAAATTTGTAAAGAATTCCAGAAGGAAACTTTTGTTAAAAAATATTCTCGTTATCATCGTCAAATGCGAAAGGTTTTTTTCGTGTTAGCCGTATCTAAAAGTAGACAGAAAAATCCGAAAGGGCTGAAAACGAACTAGGCTTGGATTTTCCGGTCAGATACTTCAGAAACACTTGGCCAGCAATCGGGGGTTTCATTTCGGGTTCTGAACTGCGTCTGTCATTTTCGTGAACGCGAATTTTTTCAGAGGAAATTCATCCCGATGTGCGATTTGCCCCAGGTCCCGTGGGAAAGTCTTCTTTAATCAATTTTCTTCGTTTAAACTTCCTCAGGCTTTGGGTTATTCACATCGGCTTACTTAAATATTTAGATTTTGTGCATTGCCGGGATCGTATATACTGTTTTACGGGTACTGAAAATCATTGTTTCAGCATTCTTTCATCTAGAAACATTCTCGTATATCAGAAAGCCAATATACGGTAAAGCTTAAGGGGTCGGAAAATGTTACGCCCCAACTTGAGTTATCGTGAAACTTGGTCTTGCACTTACCGGTTACGTGAAACTGCATTTGTTCGACTTATCCTTCTGCCATTGATTTTTGGTGTCGAGGCGGACGTGTTTCGGAAGGCGCATTAATTTTGTATTAGCTTAGTTTTGATTTATTCTGTAGGGTGAATTTCAAAGTTGCGTACTTTCATTTACATATTGTATCAGTTCATTGACTTTTGTTTATCGATATTCCCAAACCAGAAGAATTTTTTTACAGTTTTTTGAATTATATATCGAATTTCGTTTGTTGGTTATTTAATAATAATGCTGACAAGTACGCGGTTTTTCACACGCTTTGGCCATTACGCAACTAATACGATGGTTTTGTTATCGACACCGCCACTCCATTCAATTAGAATTTAAAGCACAATTAATTAAATTAGCACGAATGCGTGAATTTATTTACACCATTTTACGAAATGTACCGAACGAACAGTTGGGAATATTTTCACTGTCGATCTGATAAAAAAAATTAGGTTGTCCGAAAAATGAAAAAAGAATTCGTGATCGTAAATTTACCAGTGTTTTATTCAGATTTGTTTTTGGATAGGCATGTTCGTGACGAATGAATATATATTTTAACTAAAATTGAGGTAGATATATTTCAGTCTATTAAAAATATAAGGGTTTATTTCGAATTAATTATTTTGACCTTAAACTCCTTTCTCTTGATCGCGATTTCTTTTTTGGACTTTTAAAAATTATTTTATTTCAGTGAACGTTGCAATTGTGAAAAACAAATTCAGTTCTGTAGTTTTTGTTGAAATTAAAGAATGAAACATTCATTAATTTTACATTTAACTTGTGAATGAGTTGGAAAACTGTTACTGACTTTTTTATGTACTCAAATGCAATCTGTTGCAAACATTTAACACTAAGCATTCTTGTTGAAAGTCAGCCTTGGTGTGAGAGAGTTATAGCTCAATAACCAATAACTCTATGAATTTTACAATTTGTTGAACTGATACTTAAACTATAATTACTAGAACTAATTTTAAAACATTCATTGTCTGTATGGCAAGCAAAAGAAAACTATACAAAGAAAAACAGTGAGGAGATACAGAATCACTTAAATGAAGGACGAATAGATAAAGTCTACACGCCTATAGGAACGTTAAAAGCTCCCCGACCTGAATATGCGAAAGCCTCGCACACATCGAATTGAAAATAAAGTTGCGGAAATGCTAATTCACAGCGAAGAAATTGCAGAAATATGAAGACCAGGAAACAAAAGAAATACCGTTAGACCTAGAACATGAAGATAACAACGAAGAAACGGACGAAACAATTATGAAAGCGGAGTTTGATAAAGCAGTTAGTGATCTAAAAAAATCCTCCGGAATAGACGGAATTACCGTCATAGTTATTAAGAGCTTGGGAGAATATTATATCAACTAAAGAATGAAATACAGTGGTAGTGCCCATTCCTAAGAAAGCTTCATCAAACAGATGTGAAGATCATCGTACAATAAGCCTTACTACCCACGCATCAAAGATTCTAACCAAGATCATCCTCGAAGAATAGAACAAAAGATCAGATCAGTTTGAATTTAGAAGAAGCTCAAGAACAAGAGAGGTAATACTTTTGTATTAAGACTATTAATCGAAAAGACGATGAGGAAGGACAAACTAATATGTATAGCCTTTCTAGACCTAGAAAAGGCATTTGACAACGTCAAGAATGTTCAAAATACTAAACTCAATTGGCATTAAGTATAAAGATAGAAGGATAATATGCAGACTCTATAAAGACCAAACTGACAAAAGCAAGAAAGCAAGGAAAACAAACATCAAGAAAGGTGTAAAACAGGGGAGTGCACTGTCTTCGATGTTATTTGATGTATATGTTAGGATCAAAGAACGATTTCCAGTACTTATTCTATGTAAATATTAAAGAGTAAGCTGATAGGCTACATCCGTGTTTGAGGCTCTTCGATATTTTTATAGATCTTGTTGTCTTATTTCATTTTTTTTCTTTCATTTTCTTTACCAAGTCTATCCATTTTTCTCTTATTTTCAATCTCCTCATAGCCTGTCATATTACACCTCTGGGCACGCTATCATAGGCTTTTTCCAGGTCTATAAAGGCCATATGTGTGTCTATTTGTTTTCCTTTGTTTTTTTCTATTAGCTGCATAACGCAGTGGATATTGTCTAAGCATGATTTTTCCCTTGAAACCACTTTGTTCTCCACTAAACCGAGTATCTATTTCTTTTTACTTTTAAAAATGCTCGAGAAAAGCCTAACCGTGGAGGGTATAACTCTAATTCCTCTATAATTGCTACATAACTTTTTATTATCTCCTTTTTTATAAATTGAGGTAACGAATGATAGATTCCATTCTTGCGGAATGTCGCCCCCTTCCTCGATTTCATAGAATATCTGTTTTAAGGATTGTATAACTTTCCTTTCTCCGTACTTAAGGAGTTCCATTCGTATGTTCCCCGTTCCTGGTGCTTTGTTGTTTTTTGCTTTTCTGCTGTGATTTCTGCTGTTTTGTTATGTGATGATTACTGGCATATTCCGGTTGTCGGTACACTCTTACATCCCTTATCTGTATTTGCCTTCTTTCATCATTATTGGTAGGTCTATGCTTGTATGATTGATTTAAGGTTTTGCGTTGAGTCTATCCACGTATATTTGTGTATATCCTTGTGCTGGAAGAAAGTGTTTGTTATAATATAGGTACATTCGTGTTTATTCGTGTTTATTAGTCTATTGCCATTGTCATTGATCACCTCTTCTCCAAATCTTCCCACTACGTCTTCAACGTTCTATCCCACTCCCTTTTCCACTGTTGAAGTCTCCTATTATAATGATTTCCTTCAGATTTGGTATGTCTCCTACAATATCTCCTAATTCCTGAAAGAAAACATTTTGTTTTCACTGGGGGCGTTGTCATTCATCGCGTATATTCCCATGATAGTTGTGGGTGGTCTTTTCTACTGAAATATTAATTTTTATTTCATGAACAAATTAAATATTTCTTGCTTGGTATTATTAATTACCGAATTATCTTCGTTTGAATATGTTAACATATTTAAGATTTGAAGTCCTTGAGATGCGTACCCAATTTTAGAGGAACATAATGTAAATTACTTGCTTACTACGAGCTACTAATGTCTTACTCTCATTTTTGTGAATTTAAATTTTTCACGTAAAACTCGTGAAGACTGTGGATGTTTGATCTAAAACATCAAATTCGTAACGTGCAAATTTAAAATCACTGCTGTTAGTGTGGAATTTCAGTACACTAATAACGCACATCCATGTCTTTCTCAGTAAACAAACAAATAATAAAGCAATAAAGAAGAAAAAAAAATGAATGAAACGATGGCAGTTTACACGTCATTAATATTTCAAAACTTCAAAAAATACAACTTTAGGTGGGGCTGCATTTTGATAACTTCCCGCTTTAGTTGCACCTGTGGGAGTAGCAATGAAATACGACAGTATTATTTATGTTGTAGATAATTATTAATTAAATTGTTTTCGCACTTTATTTTTCAAAAAATTCCTTAGTTAATGACTGCCTAGATAAAGCCAGTTAGGCAACATCCCTAAAATTTAATTATTAGCTTGTAACACGTAATGTATTGACAAGGGTAAATTCAACGTAACATGCTGTTTTCCTAAACTTTCCCAATTATCCTATGCTTTCGTTTTGCAATCTGTTTGTTTGTGCTTCGCTTGTGTTTGTAACACAGACTGGTTCCTCTTGTAATTCATGTCGAGTGAATGTGATTATTTGATTTACTAGATTTTGCCTGTTTAACCTTCTGAAATTCATCATTTAAAGCTTCTTAAAGATTTTTAATAACCCTATTTATAATTATTAAATTATTAAATTCTCTCCTTCGTTAAGTACTCACTGAACCGTGTTACGTTTAAGTAGTGGTACAGTAAATGAAGGTTTTTATCGTTAAGAAATCGGCAACTTGGATACTTCAATAAAATCTGTTCTTAGCTTCGTATTGTAAGGTAAATGTTACCATATTCTGCAGTAATTTATAAATACAAAGTTTTGTTGAAATTTCCCAAAGATTACTATTCTTTATTACTTCCACAGGTTTCCAATTAAACTTCTTTGATACATATGGGGGGTGGCTCGTTTGGGAGTGCGTGTTTTGCATACTAATTAGGTAAATTTATTTAAAATTCCGTTCCTGAAATTGTACCCAATAATCTTGCTCGCGTTATCGGTGTTCGTGCGCCTGTAATAATTAATTCGATTGTCGATAAATTTGAAGAAAAGCAAACTCCGGTTGCAGCTAATACTCCTCTTCTACTTCATTAAATTCACCTTAGGAGTGCAAAACTTAATAGTAACCATTTATCATTTTTAACAGGAAAACTTCGGTTACCCGGAAAATTAAATTTAGCAATTCAAATGTAGAAGCGCCCTTACAAAACCGTTGCATCCCTAATGAAAAAAACATTTAAATTTAACGTGGCATTTAAAGCGATCACGTAAATGCGAAGTATGCACGCTTAGATTTGTTGTGGCGTTTCTTTTATTTCAAGATCCTTCTGCTGATCATAATTGAATGAGGATGCCCCCATTTACTTTCTTCGGACAGGAGAATTTCCTGCTTCTTTAACTCTCATCTATTTACTAATCTCTACGTCGTTGTAAGCCGAAGTACTCATAACACAATTGTCTCCTCTGAAATTTACGTTTCCCCCAGAATTCCCAGCCAGATTCAATAAAAACCCCTCCACTTGACAATTACGAGTCTTAAGTAAACATAGGGACAAATTACAGACGTGCAATCATCAGCTACCTTAAGTGAAGTAGAAATGCAAATATCTCGCGCTTTAATTTCGCCGTCTCTTTTTCACAGACATCTGTCGAAAATTGTAACCGAAGCAGTGTCGCGACTGGGATTAAACTTGCCAAGTCTAATTATGTGAGATTTGTGATATGAAATGTGAGTTCGACTGAAAACCACTTGATAACTTTTTTTTCTCATGAAAAGCTCCAGAGTTTATTGAACTTGTTCGCTCCCTCGAGATTCATGAAAGATTCTGGTAGGATTCTTGTAAACCACCGTTTTCCGAGGGGGATGTAAAACGTATTTGTTTTTAAATAATGTAGTGATCGTTCCGAAATTGCATTTCTGTCGCGAAAGCTACGGATAACTGCACTCGGCGACGATGCAGATTGCATTTTTCAGATTGTTCCAGATTCGTTGAGAATTATAAAAGGAATTCGATCAATTTAGATATCCTTTCTCTGCGGGATTCGAAGAACATTCTAATATTACTCGGAGGTGTGGAGTTTTTGTGATCAATCGAAATTATTTCGCGTTCGTATCGAGAATAAAGCTAAACGATTTCTTTAGATGAGCGTGAAAATTTGATTAAATAGGAAGAAAATCCGTGAAATAATTACAACGAGATTAATCACTGAATTAAAAGGTTGCCTGAAAAGTCAATGGGTTGGTGAGATTACATTTTTAACTTAGTTATAAAATGTCCTTTGATTATCAGAAGTCGGAAACATAAAAAGTTTTTCTTCCCTCTGTATTTCTTTCGCAGTTTTCGATAGATATTATTCATATTTAAATAAATGGCGTTTCAGATCAACTTCATGAGGAAGTTATAAATTATGCCGAAGTGTACCACAAAAAAAAATCGGTTTAATAGCAGACTAAACGTGGCTACTATTAAAAAAAGAAAGTAAAATAAATAAAGTATTTATAACAAGTCTGACAAAATGGAAATATTGTTTGTTTTTCTTATAAAAAATACCGAGAGCTAACTTTATAAATAAAGCAAGAATTTCTTGTGATTACAATGTTTTGTTTCAGCTTGACTGAGTATTTTAAAAACCCCTTTATTTACTCTTCGAGTTCCTCTTTTGTATTTCTTCCGAATAAACTCAAGGAAATTATTTAAATTTTTAATTACATTTAAATGCGAATTTTCCCATATCATACCTGAACAAAAGTAAAATCTCTTAAAAAACGTTTATTTCTCGGGTTTCCTTACTGCAAATTCAACACTGAAATAATACCTAATGTTTTGTAAACTTCAGTAAAGAAATAACGTAAATACGTTTTCTCTAAAGCTTTATTGCTTTATTAATTAAATTTTCTAAAACCTCTCACCGTGGAATTTTTCAATGTGTTTATTTACGTACTTAAGTTGGGTGGTTCTCGTGTTAATTTAACAAGGGATTTAGCTTGGTAATCTTCTCATTAAAGGTCCAAGAATATTCAAGATTTGCCTTTTTAAAATATGGTTGAAAGTATATAAACAAAGAATTATTGGCAATTTGTTTATAAATATTTTAGCAAGCTGCTTTTCTAAGATTGGAATTCGATATAAGTATTTGTTTGCGAAACTCGAAAACCACCCATCCACAACTTGTTCCAAAGACTCTTCAAAGTCCTCTTAGTAAACTTAGTTTCCTATAAAAGTATTCGAAAATCTGAGAAACTCGTTGACATTTTGTACATCGCTGCCAGCGACGAATCCAAATTGATTTGCGACTTAAATATTTTAGAGTCATTTTGCATTCGATTTGGGGGAACCGTGAACTTTGTTGAAATTTTCCTAGATGAATGTTCATAATAGAAACGCAGAAAATTGTTTGTAAACTCCTCATTTCCTGTCTCGCATCTCAACAAAGAACTTTTCCTTACATTTCAGAAGTCTAACTTCCTATTAAATTTTTTGTTATTTCCTTTTAAATCAATTTCGAGAACAAAATCCTTTGTTAACTTCGTATTTAACTTTATATGGAATGAACAAAAAGCTATCAATCAAAACAAGTGTCGAACTCTTGTTATCCAGGGAAGCTAATCGAAAATACGATTTGCTAAAAATAAACTTCCTTCATTAATTTTAACGAACTTTCAATGAAACAGGAAAGCTTTTAACATGGTTCAGTTAAGTTATTAATGTTCCTAAATAGAGTTTTTTCGAAAAGTCGAAAACACTTAAGCTTCGAACCGTTAAAATTGAAGCGCAAACAACAACACTGAACTTTCATTGCACGCGTTGTCTCTCAACGGGTGTTAAGTCCGTCCATTGTCGCAACTTTGATCCTAAATTAAACATTCAAGGGAAACAAACACGCGTTCTTTGTCCTGGTGTAAATATGGGTTAAACATGGGGGGACAACATTATCCCCGATGAATAAATTAACGAAACGAATAAAATAACCGATTTTCACGTACAAAGTTCAGGGGAAATATAAAACAGAAGAATAAACCTGGAAACGTTTGTAGTTTCCCCATAAATATTAGGTAAAGGCATGAATGCTAACAACAAAGAGAAGAGCAAGGTTTGAATACCAATCATGCAGATATAAATAACATCAGAGGATGCCCGTAGGAGCAAGACGTTCAAAGACACCCGGAAACGCGGAAACCAGAAGAGAGTTCTCTGGGGCAACCGTCTTGTTTGAAGTGTAGGACTCGATAGGTTCGACTCGTCAAAGAGCTAAAAGGTACGAACATCCATTTTCTCGCATTAATATTTGAATTTTTTACGGAGAGAAAAACGCTAAACGTGACTCGCCGAAGAAAAATCAGGGAAGACAACAGGTAACAGGATTGCTTTAAATTAATTTAACATCCGGATTGGCCTGGAGAAAACATCTTATCGGATTAAGTTATTAGCAAAATTAGAGAAGAACGGTGCACCATTTTTTTTCCTTTCCTTCCTTTACGATGAATGAAAAGTGCCACGAGCAAGCTTTTGCTGCTCGATTCCGGATTAAATTGGAACAGCATTGGAATGAAGGATAATTGATTTTCCCATTTGTTAACGGAGCCTTCCTATTTCATTCGCGGTTATTGCATTTCTCTAAAAAGAGATGACGACTTTCTATACGGTTAACGCTCGATTCGAAAAACTGCTATTTAATGGTAATTAGAATGCATTGTTATGCAGTCCTTTCCCGTACTTTTGGACCGCGCTTCTAAAAATTTACTGCCCTAACTCGTAAAAATTTTATAAGGGAATAAAACGACCGGAATACATAAAACCAGACGCTTCACACAATAGCTTACGAAGAAAAGAATACTAACAAGACCGAATTTATTTTACGTACCTGCAAGAAGATTACTTACATAAAGGTTTTTTTTTAAATTTCGACTTTTTTCCTTGTCCAACGAGCGTATATCTTATCAGCCCACGATATTGTTTTTAGACTTTCATTCTTAAATTTCCTTCCAGTAAACGATTCCTTAAAAAGGAATTCATGTGTTATTTTTCATTACTTCATGCGGAAAATACTGTTGTTGGAGGAAGCCATTCATTCTTTTTGTGAATAACTTGAGTTGATTGTTGATTTTATAACGATTTCCTTTTATACTATAAATACAACAACTAGCTCAAGAGTGACACCAAGTAATATTCAGTAGAATATCAATGAATAATTTGCATTAATTTGCTACTTAAAAGAATGCATACAATTTGAGAACTGAAACGTCCCTTAATAAATCCTGCTGAAAATTTAATTAATATGTCAGGTAAATAGAAAAGAATGTTTTTTGTTGCTATGTGTTTAATTAATAATAGGGCAAGCTAGTCAATTCTGGGTTTACTTGGTCGCTTTCACCATACTGACTCAAGCAATGTAAAATTAAATAAGATTTTAACACTAAACTTACCAAATTCTGTGGCTCCACCATTATCTAAAACTATAAATTAAAAATTTTATTTCATGGGGATTCAGCACGTCATATTTTTAGGGCTTACGTAAAGCCCCCATAAAAAGGGGGAGTTAAAATAAATCCTAATTTTCTCATAATCATCCCTATTCAATGTATTTTTAATTTTTCACTGCAGTGGGGAGAATTGGTCCTTTGTATGTGATTCTATTAAATTTTTTTAATGTACTTTGGAACCCTAATTTAGTAATTGAGCAGGTTTATTCAGCACCCAAATTTATTATTCTAAAGAAATGTTATTATACCGGAAGCCTAACACAATACGTTTCCCACCCCCTGTTGCCATACTCCCAATCCAAAAAAAAAATAAAAGAAGTTAATTTAAAAACCTCTAAATTATAATTAAGCAGATTCCATGCAAGTTTAGAACAGCAGAAGAAAATGGGCATCTTTTTAAAATAAAACATGTTGTAGATTGTTCTAATTATAGAAAAAATCGTACAAATAAATTTCTTCCTAAACTGCTTGTTACTTATTTTTTAATGAAACAAATCACTGCAGTTCCGATAAATTAAAAAATAATATTTCTTGTTACCATTTTCAAATTTAATTGCCCTAAATACTCATGCTGAGTGAGTACTGGTCTACTGGTACTTAAAGTCAAAGGTTTGTCCTGAAGATTATATGACATCAAATACAAAACCCAATCCTTCGTAAGCTTAATTTATGCTTAAAATATAATTGTGTGTACGAGTAATTTCGAATAATTCACCATCAGACAAATTTTATTACAGTACCTGCGATTATCATGAGGAAGTAATAAAAAATTAATAGCGTCTGTCCAACAATGAATTATAAATAAAAGCATTAACACCACAGAACGATATTGCCAACCCGTGTCGATGACCTGCCATTTTTCATCACAATTCAATAATACGTTCGCTTTTCCTTTTTATCTAAAGCAGAATTTCCGTACAAAATATTTTAAAGGTTTAAAAAGAACGAACGTACGCATCATCTGTTGTTTAGTATAGTACACAACCCTAAACTAGAATTAATGTCGGCGCTAGACTTTATACACGGTTTGTGTGTATCATTCAACAAACATTAAATATTCAACAAGCGGTGCAATGTGGCTTATCCTCAAAGTACAGGCATGCATGATGATGATACCAGACCGCCGTTCTCACCCCCTAAATGTGTTGAGACGACGAAAGCCACCCCAAAATAAAATTGGACCCAACATTGTGACAGATTAAATGGAAAATCGCGTATGGTTGTTTACTGGGGACGTTACTGTGTTATGAATTAATATCAAGTATTTATAACAAATGCCAGTATATTCCTGTTTTTGGTTGCTTTCTTTTAGGGTTTGGGTTGAACGAACTTGGACGCCGAGTTTTGAATATTCCTTTTACATTTTTTTTTAGATAATAATTACATTTATGTTGATTTTTTCAGTCTAACCACTTTCAGCGGTTGGAAAAGTAGGATATACATTTATTATTTTTATACTGTGTTGTAGAAATATGTAAGTTATAAATAATTCTTTTAAAATTAGTCGATTAAGTTAAGTTGTGAAATATGATATTAAAAATCCGTTTATATGATATGCCTTATGGTTAGGTACGCAGTAAAGTATTCTTCTAAGCCTACAGTAGGTGGTCACCGAATTAGAAACTTTAAAAATATCTGAAAACGGCCCCGGGCCAATACACGTTGTTGCGTAAGGGATCCAATCTGTTCTTCTACCCTATCCGGACAGTTTAACAGTAACGATTTACACGATACCTTTATGCAAGATGGGGCGCCGTGCCACACAGCCAAATGTATAAAAACATATCTTCTTCTGGTTCTTCCTTGATGTGGCAATTCAAGTAAAGTTTACAGTTTTAGCAACATTTACTTAACAGATTTGAAGAACAAAATCGGAAGTGTATGGCAGAACGGCCCTGAAATTAAAACTATGGCAAGAAAATATACAGATATAAAAAATAGTATGCCCGACAGAATCAAGCAAGTTATTAAAGCAAAGGGGGGAGTAATAAAATATTGATTATAATTGGTTACAAAAGTACTAATTTGGTTGCCACTTCCTGTAAGTATTTAAAAATAACCAAACAGTTCTCAGAAAGCAGAGAGATAACAACTTAAGAATAAGAAAAGAACCCTTATCTTTATAACCTATTTTCTTTTGCTAAAAATATAATATTTTCTCAAATAATTTATTAATTAATGTGTTCAATAGTTTTTTATTTAGTAATAATTTCGATTAAATAAATGTTTAAGTATTTAGGAATTACATCTTCGGGAGCAACTAACGAGAAGCACCTTACAAAATTTCCAAGTAAATAATGCTGCAAAAACAAGAATTCGTTCAAAACAATTTCTCAAGACGACCGACATTTCCAGAACTAACCAAAACTAGAAAATTACAAGTATGTCAACGTGATAGGTAAAGACCGGAAGTTCAGGCACTAAAAATTCTTGAAATAGGCAGGCAGTTAGGTACTATAAAAATAAAAATAGGCATTTATTTTTTTAAACAATTTAATGCTCTTATTACAAAAAAATGTATCCTTTACATTTAAATAAAAATAAAATTATTTCCACTATTACAACTAATTACTAGGTGCTTTCTTAAATTGTCAAAGGTGAAATTATGCCTTTTATCAGAAAATATAAATATGCTTAAATTTAGAAAATGACCTCTCAACTTCTACAGAGGTAATGGGTGCAAATTTAAAACATGCAATGTTCTCTGGTTCCAAATTGTCTATATTCTCGCTTTCACCCTCTAAAATTTGAGCAATGTTTTAATTCGTTTTTTGTCACAAAACACAAAAGACGACAACCTCTAATGTTTAACAAATATTATTAGAAACTGGACATTAATATTACTCAGAAATTTTCTAAATATCATTTTCCCTGCACTTTTTTAATAATATTGCTGTTACATACGGTTTTTATACGAGTATTATCTATGTATTTCTCCAATACTGCATTTGAAATATCATTTTAAAATATTGCTAGGAGACTTCGGCAATATTTAATAATAAATTTGGCCATCAATATTGAGAGGATATTTTCCTAATATCATCAGTGTTACTTCCAAACATTACAATAATAGTGTATGTTACTAGGGCACAGTTAATTCGTTTTGCTTTAATATGGCTGTTAAAGGGCACACCGACAAAATTAGTGACCAATTTAATCTACTCAATCAATTTTTACAGTTATTAATTAAATCCCCCAAACAGATGATTGATACATGACTTCGTTTTAAATTTAGTGGTTTAGCAACAAACAAACAGTCATAGTTACTCAGCAACTTTTACTTACCTTACGGTCATTGAGTGTGTGAAAAGCCTGGGGCTTTTACTGACGTCCGGTGGTATTTCTTGTTGATAACGAAGTCGAAAAAGGAAATAAACTAAATTCAGGAACAAATAAATTGGCCTAATAGTGCGCATTTGTGGAAATGAGGGAAATACGTTCTAAAAAAAAAAAAGGTGGAAGTGTTCAGTATTCCCAGCAACGAAAGCGAATTTTCGAAGTGAAAAGACACAAAATCGACCCGAAGTGTCAAACTAAATTGGATGTGATGTCTGTAAAGAGGGTGAAATTTTCTTATAGACGTTTCTAAACAGAAAAAAAATCCCACTCAGCGAAACCGCACCAACAAAGCGGAGTTTTTCCTCGATTAATCACTTAAAATCATGTTACGGTATAAATATTAATATCCCCATGTCACCTGCTGTTGCTTTCAAAAACCCGACGAGAAAAATACTAAATTTAAAACTGAAACGAGCCCAATTCGTCTCGTCGTATACTTTATTGAAGGAAATTCAATAAAAAAGACGCAAATTTAGAAATAATATCGCCTGAAAAAGGAAACGAATGCCGCGGAGCGCACGCACAATAAAAGCGTCGTCGATGGCAGAAATGTACGAAACAAAGCCATGCATTCGTAACAACTCCCGAGATGATTGTTATGAAGGAATAAAAATCACAGAAAAACGAAGGCTATCGCGAGATTTATACATCAAAACCTATCATTTATCATGAAACCCCGACGAGGTTTCATAAAACTGTCTGGGATTAATGAACGATGTCCTTCTGAACCCCGGTTTACAGATATTTCACTAGTGCCAGACCATAAATATCTTCGTCTTTGTCAAAAGCTCGTGCAAAAGCAACAGGCTTAGGCGTTCTTCATTACTTACAGAAAGGAATAAAACTTAGGGAAGGCGACCGTACTGTTTTTTTCGTTCGCTTTTTTATTCCGTTCTGATGCATTTTGCCCGCAATAAAAGAAGCTTTTGCTTCGTTTTCCTATGAAAAACAGAAACAACCTATTTTCTTTCCAAACGTAATGGTTGATTTGGTGCATTGTACGAGTACAACTAACGACCTACTTTTTACAATGGTGTATAAAAGCTTTCAATGTTTTGTCGGGTTGTAATTACCGCCTGTAACATCGGGATTATTATAAAAATGCAAGAGTACATAGCAGCCAGTTCTTTCTCTTAATACATAACGTTACGGCTAATGATTTCTAGAACCATTCTCAAGGGTTACCTTAAATCATTCGTAGTCCTATCAATTTCTTGTAATTTACAAGCGGCGTGACTGGAAAATCGTTTGTAATCTAATGTTCTAAGCGATAGTGTGAGAACTTACCTAAAGGGAGTTGTTTCGATGTTCTATTAGTCAAGCAATATGTGATTAAAGTCAAAATTATTCCGAGAAATATTACCATTTCGTAAAAGTTAAACTGCACGTTTCGGTGCCTGTTTTAAATTCCAAAATGTTCGTACAACCATTACAAAAGGGAAAATATAGGGTTAACACGAAAAGAAACACGGTAATTTGTTAAACGTAGGAAACTACAGGCTGAGTAAATAGGCCCAGAGGAAGAATTAAAAGATTCAGGAGTCAAAAAGGAACGAGCGACGATTTATAACAGCGAAAGGCAACGGAGAGGAAGACAGAATGGTAATAATGTCATACAGAAATGTAAATTCAGCATACACTAGGAAATGAGCGTGTTCAACGTGAAATTTAAAGCTGGAAAGGCTTAAGACTAAAATGTTTACGGGTGCAGGAATTATATTATTTGAGTTTACACTGTTTTCGCTGCTTTCTCATTTGTGAAATTTCCATTTAATTACTTTTTTTAAATTTGTTCCTTAATCCTGACACGTTTTCGTCGATTTTGATTCATTTTTATTATCACAAACCTAAATAAGCTCGAATTGTTTAAAATAACAACAAGTTTATTCAGTTAGTTACCTTAGGTAAACTGAAAATCCTCTAAGTGTGTGTAAACGTAGTAATAATGTAAACTTTACCCTTTAGAGGTTTCGCATTTGCTTACTTTAAATTTTCATAGGTACATAAATATGTAAGCAGAGTCAAAGCACTTTCCTGAAAAAAAGCTTCAATAGCGACAACGTTTTAAAGGTCACATGTTCAAACAATTTTTCGTGAAATTCCTTTGGTTATAGTTCAGTGAGTTATGAAATATGAAAGTAAAGGCGTATCTACGCACAAAATTTAAAGCGACTTTGGGAATTTTCCTCAAATCATTTGAAAGTGGAAATGCATGAAATACTAACAGAAGAAGAGTTGTGTAACTTATTTGCATATTCGAAACTAAAGAAGTAATTTAATTTTGGGAAGTAACTCCCGAATTAAATTTATCTAATTTTCGTGTGCTGACAGTATAAATGACAGGTTCTTATTAATTAACGTTGGTAGTCGATCGGATGTTCACCGAATGAACTTTCGAACTTTCAGTATTAATAATTTTAGTAGAACATTTATTAAACTCAGTTTTTAATATTGGCGATAACCAAAAAAAAAAGCGATTCAGGCTAGGCTTTTTGCTGTTTCAGAACCTTCAGAAGCTTCAGACATTGACAGATCACCGCACATTTTTAGATATTTCTGAAAAACATGTACATTGCTTTTCCATTCGTTAATTAATTTGGGCAACTTTCAAACTGTCGATCAACTTATTTTAGGCAACGAAGAGCAGGGAAGAATCTAGGAGGCTGATATTAGTTTTGAAATTATGCCGGAAATTAAATATTTCATGAAAAGACTGTATTGACCTGAAAATTTAATTAAATTGGTTCGGTTTCAATTGTTTGTAATTTTAATGAGCTTCGTGTTTTTATATTTTATGTAGTAGTAAAGCTGGTTTTATCACGTTCTTGTTAACACAACCCTTGTCGTTTCTCACACCGAGAGCATTAAATGCCACATATAAACCTAAAAATTGATTTATACCCTTACGCAGCTCGCAAGGAAAACGAAAAACTTCCGGTTTTGTCCTGCTGTGCCGCATATATAAAAAAAAAACTTCTCCAAGTCTGCAGGAAGTTTTAAACTTTGTTTTCATATTCTTGCATGTATAAGTTTTTAATTGAAATGCAATACACATTTAGAAACTGCGCCGAGCTAACGAATTTAATTCGGCTCATCTCATTTAGTTAGTTTGCTAAAATTGTTTTGGAGCTACATTTCATTTTCGTTCCGGCTGGGTTCGTTAGAGCCTGAGATTTGATTAATTCTGCTTTGTATAAGTTTAAGCCATTAGCCAACAGCAGGTTTTTCGCGAGATTCAATTCCGTAAGAATTTTTACCAATCTGAATACACAATAAAAGTGGTCGCCTCTCGTTTTCCTGTTCGTAATTGGGTAGCTATTACGTTTTAAGCGAGTGATCTTCGGTCGCAGAATTATGGGGCGATTCTGATATAGAACGTGGCATTAAAACGAATTGACCGTTATATCCATAGATTTTTCTTTGAAATTATGGAATCACCGGTGCTTAATGTTTAGGTGTAATTAATACTAATGAAAGGGTTGAATCGATTCAAGGCTCTCAGTTTGTTTATTTTAATGTTACTTGATATGATTTTCAAAAGATAATTTTATTGAAAAAGGATACTTTGACATACATAAAAAACAGGAAGGAGTTAATCGTTGGAAAGAAGAGTGGAAATCGTAACAATAATCACCAATAAAATTAGGGGCCACTTTTATTTAAGTTTAAGCCTCATTCTTTAGTTCTAAAAGTCAATGATCTAATATAAAACGTTTCAACGAACCCATTTTAAGCCCTTTGTATAAATTAATCCGCAGAACAAAAGCAACAAGTTTTACTTGGGCAGAAAACAAAAAACCTTTATTTCAACAATTCGAGGCGTGGATTTATTTACAGTTGTAAAATTCGGTTTGTAATTATTATATAATTTACATTACAATTTGGAACTTCTCGTTCTGTTAAAGCTCAAACTAAATTTAGATTTCGCTTAAAATAAAGATGGATAGGTACTGAAATTGAGAGTTCACTGCACACGTTCCTATGTTTGTTTAGATTTGTATGCAGTATGAAAAGGTGTTTTCAGCGGTTCTCATTCGTAGAATAAATTTCAACGAAATGCGTTTTACACCAACGGTTTTACGTATTTTTTTCCAGGATTGCGGGTGTATCTGAGGGTATTGATTCGCTTTTAAGTTTGAAAACGAATTGGTGATTTAATATTTAGATTATATGTACATTGCTTACGGTTCGCGGGTTTTAATCTAAAATCGAGGAGGTTCGAGAGTTACATAAATTGTATTTTTTAGAATGTTTGTTGTTACTTTTTATATTAAAAAGTGGAATTAAGTTTCAGTGTTTATTGAAATGTTTTCGAGTATGACATGATGATAGCTTTGTCCGCTATTGCCTTTTAGTGCAAAAGTCTAATAATACAAAAATGTTTCTTCGTTGTCTTTGCTAAAAATTATTTTTAGTACAAATTTGTCTCAAAACTTCGAAACAAGGCAGAATGACATAAACAATTTCGACAAAGATTTTTAGAATGCATTTGGTGAAGGCGCCAAGTCGTGGTAAACCAATGTTCATAGTCTTATTTCTTCATTTGTTGTTTTGCAAGTTTATTAAATTTTACTGCCTTTAGCGCTGCATTTACTTTTGTTTTGTATTCATAATTTATATTTAAATGTTACAAAATGTCTTAATACCAGTGCAAATCAGAGAACTTCAAAAGATATATTTTCATTGCCTTTAATAGAGGTTCAACTTGTTGTGTGAGTTTCTAGGCATTATTGATTATTTATAACTCCTCGGATTAGTCTCGAAGGTTAGTTTTGTTTAACACAAAGGTCCTAAATTAATTATAATGACCGATTGCACCAACGTTGATTATTTCAACCGTAATTTATTTTAAACATATTAACTGCCATAATCAGTTTTAATGTGATTTTGTTCAAATAACCAGAGGTTGAAACTAATCGATGTTTGTGCAATCAGTCATTCGAATTAATTTAGGACTCTTGTGTTAAGTGTTTATGCTGAATAAGTAAAACTTTTTTGAGACAAGCTTTTCCCATGTTAGGTTAGGCATTTGTCAGTATCTCCTCTATGTTAATTCAATAAATTATTTATATTTCCATAAATGGATTTTTTCAGCCTCTGATGTTTGCATATGAGATTCGATTTTGGCACATTCAGTTTGATACATCCACCCGTCATACAAAATTAGATTTTCAGTGTGTTAAATTTAGTATTCGACTAAATAATTCGATTTTGTTAGGGTACACCTTCCCTCTATACCCAGCTCTTTCAAATTTCGTAACAAAATAAAGTCTTCCTTTGTCTCTGTAGTAGAGGTGCTAATACAAAAGGCCTCAGCGTAGGCATTAAGTTATTACCATCTTTTTTTTTTGTTACATTCCGTTAACTGCCTCGCTGTTGCCAATAAATGCACGAAATATAATTAAACCCGTTCGATGTAATTTAACAAATACAATCCCGTGCGTTTTACGAGACCGACATAAACCGACACTAAAACGGGGTACAAATTACATACTGCACACATACATACATGTACACAGTAAGAAAGGAACGAAATGCCAAAAAATGCCGTAAGTTAATGTAGTAGAAATAAGAGCAGTCACATTTCCATTTCAATTTACAGCGACTATTTCAGGATTCAGGCCGAGAAGCAAAGTTCTTTGTCTCCTAGGCGTTAGAGGTTATAACTTCACGGCTACTGAACTCCTTTATTACATATTTTTATATTATGTGCCCAGGGATTTTGTTATCCGGTCACTATTATCTTCACTGTATTACACGCGAAAATATCGGCGAAAGAAATTCCGCTGTTAAAAAGTAAGCCGTAAATCACGCAGTTGAAAGTACAATTTTCGTGCATTAAAATGGCAAGTGCGAATTAAAATGTTCACATGTTACACACCCGTATTATTACGGTACGTCGTATTAATACCACCTGGGGTTTTAACAACGGGCATCCTCAGGATTACAACGTTTTGGAGGGATCGATATGATATGGTGACCGAATCTGCAAAACGAACCCTAGTACGATTTAATCGAACCTACGTTAATTTTTTTTTTCAGTATCACTCGACGAAAATGTATACTTTGGTGCTTCCCTCGTTGTTTATTCTTTTGAGGAAAAGCAATTTAGATAAGTTTTTTCCACTTTTGATTTAATTAAGTATACAAAAGGATTGTGGAATAACATTTGTTAGGCGTTGGAATTTTCCGTTAATAAACCAAATACTATTTTAGCAACATTTTAATGTTTTCTGCTTCTTCTTCTACTTGCAGTTAGGCTAATGGCCAGTTTATTCCAATGATTCTTTCCACCTTTTTCGGGGTTTTCCTGAGGATCTTCTTCTTGTTGGGGCAAATCTCGTACAATAATGTTTTAATAATATAAAATAATATTTTGATTATGAGGAAATTTAGAGTTCAAAGACCAGATTATAAAAGTTCAAAAACCTGGAATGTAAGGGCTTTAATCAAACTTAAAGCACAGAAAGGTTTTTCAAATCTACATTCAATTTTAGTAGGTACATTTGGATAACGTTACTTTTGGGGCTATCATGAAATTGTACGCCGTTTTTGCTTTTTTCAGTGGTCCGCATTGGCCCGTAAAAGCACCTATAAAATGTTATTAAAAAAGGCTAATTCGTTTTCCTTGTTTGGTTATTGTAAAATATAAAAAGTGTTAATTTTTATTATGGTCATATCCACGTACGAAAATTTCGCCTTTCGCTTATTAAATCGAAATTTTTAATAATTAATCTGAAAAACTAAAATTCGCCTTCTAGGTCTGATCAAAAAATATCCAGAATGGCTTTATTTATAAAACAAATACAAGATTTATGAAATTGACATTTAATTCTTCCGAAGCCACACACTTAATCCAATGTTGATGCCAGTGCTTGAAACATTTTTTAAATTCATTTTCTGAAATAACCAGTAGCTGCTGCATCCTGCTCTGCTGTATCTCTTCATCGTCAACGTCTTGAAATCGTTTTCCTTTTAATTGAAATTTGATTTTGGGGAATATAAAATAGTCTCTCGGAGCAAGATCTGTCGAATATGGTGGCTGGCGGACTTGGGGAATGCCATGTTTAACAAGGAACTGACAACTGAGCGGGGGCATTTTGCGGCGAACTGCATCCTTCAATCGTAACTTGATAGTAATACTCCTTGTTAATTGTCTGGCCAGGTGGAAACCGATAAACCCATGTTTCATCGCCAGGTATGATCGTTTTTAGAAAGTTTTCGTCATTTCTAACGCATTCAAGCAAGTCACTAGTCCTCCGTAACAATGAATTGAATCGACCCATAACTAATGTTGAGATCTGTGGCTAACTCACGAATAGTAATTCGGCGATTTTCCAGCACAACTTCGACATTTTGTGCACTTTTGCTGCTTATAGGTCTTCCAGAACGCGGATCGCTCTCAACTCCTTCACGACCGTTTTCAAAACGTTTATACCACTCATAAACTTGCGCACGCCGTAGACAGTTTGTAACTTCAAATATGTATCTTTACAAGTTTCGCCAAGTTTTTGACAAAATCTGATGCAAATTTCTTGATCCCTTTTTCCGATAAATGCGAAGGGTAAAAAAAAACTGTGATACAACCGATTGGGCAAAGCAGATATAACAAATATTAAGCACACTTTGTGCATAACCACAGCCCTTTGTGTCCAATCATTACAAAGTTATAAAACCATTCTAGATATTTTTTGATCAGACCTCGTATATACAGGATGTCTTATATAATTTCATTTGTTTATTTAACTAATCAAGAGATGCATACATTTCCGTCAAGATTCTTTCTTACAAGAACAGCCATAATCTCTAAAGTACGAGTAAATATAGACTGTATACAGGTGTTATATAAAGTTGTTTATTAAGTTGTTCGTTATCGTTAAAATTATTGAACTTGTTCATTAAATATTTATACTCTCGGTCGTAATTAACTCCAATTGTAAGGATGATGTTTATACCAACACTTTCATCAACCTACAACGTTAAGCCGTTTTATGAATAATTTTACTTAATGTTTATGGATGTTTAATGTTGTTTTTAAAAGCAGATGCAGCCCACCTATTTACCAATACATACACGTAACTTGCATATGGTATTTATCGCAGTCAACGTTCATGCTGGTTTTACGAGTACATTTTAAACGTTAATTTTGGTCATTTTGATTGGGTTGATTAACGCAAATATTGCTGATGCAAATTAATTTTTGCAGCATTTAATGGCACTTTTTAAACCTTAATATTTTATAGGCTGTTTGGATATTCTTAAATACGTTTAAGAAGCTGTTTAACTACCAGAGGTAAAATTAGGTTACGTGATATATTTGGGTTTGTTATTAGGAAGTTTATACAGCATTTCAGTTTTAATAGCACATTGAGGGAACATGGAAAGCAATAAAAATTTAATAGGTTACCTTTATGATTGAATTTACGGATCAGAAAGTGCAGCAAATGAGGAACAATTCTTCAACTGGTTCAAAATTTTGTAAATAATTGTCAGTTTTTGCAAACTTCGACTAAATTTAATCGTATTTTACACCCATTAAATTGCCCAACAAAGTAATCTAAAAACACTAATTTCTGTGATTCCCAGTTAAGTTTCAAATTTAATAAGATTGGCTAAGTAGTTATGAAAGCTGTTCCGTTTCAGTTATGTGTTTACTGACCAAAAGTCTGTAAAATTTCTAACAAGGACGTACAAGCCAGTATTTAAAGTTTCATGGTTTAATAGAAGTGTTAAAGCACATGTAACATGGATTTCTGGCAACAGGCCACCGAAGCTTTTTTTTTATTTAACTGTCCCAGTTGGAACAAAATTTCTTTACTCAAGACTTCTGTCTCTGATACGTTTTTTCGTGTTTGCTTTCAAAATGTTAGAGTAAAGGGTTGTCATTTTTGGGTCATTTGCCAGGTATAAATTCGTTTATTAATTAGTTAAGTTAGTCGGTTGTTTCAAGTGGGGCGACTCCCTTGCAACTCCAGTGGTGGCGTATTTGCCATTGCCATAAAACAAACATAACAGTTCTGCAAAACACACTTCTTTAAGGTGTACTCATAGGGGGTCTTTGAGTCTCCACAATTTTCTTCGAGGGCTAGTCCTTGTTCACCAAGCACCTGTATCTACCTCAGAGTTTCCTCCCTTCTTCTCACCCCGGAGTCGCACAGCATCAGGTAGGGGCCTCATACACACTCTTCGCAATATCTTAATTGTGAGTCGGTTCGGACAACTCTCATAAACCCTATCGTTAAATCTATCTGGGACCACACAGGTACACCCAGGAACAGATTTTTCACTACCAGCCAGTGCCTCTTTGTAATGATTTCTCCTATAAGCTAATCCTATAATTAGACATTCACCACTTGCAAGCTTCCCCAACAAGCAACGATCACTAAGTCAGAGGCATCACCTTATTATTACACTTTAAGCACCGGCACCCTTGATGCTCGTCAACCTCTTTCGGTTTTCGCAGCACACACACCGCTCCCTTCGTATGTTACTTAAGTCAGCATGTGTTTTTTATGATTAGGCAAACCCTTGGGATACTTTATGGCTTTAGTTTGGGGAACAGTAAACTAAGGCTTTGGTAACTTCTAAATCAATTACACGTAAATATAAGTAAACGCATATTAAATATCCAGCGGAGCATTCGCCCTTGTATACGCCATCATATGGGCTCGAACTCACCTCTTCTTGGTAATTCTTTCTATCCATAAGGCTTTCTTCGGCATCCATTTTGTTTCTTTACGTTGATCTGTGTGCTCTACCGTATTGAATTAAATCTTCCTATCACCTTCTACTGTGTTCTGTTTGATATTTAGCCTCTACCATAGATTTGCCTTCTTTATTGGTAATGGTAATGGTACAATTTAAGACATCTTGGACATTTGCTACTTGATCATGAACAAAACAAATCATGAATAGCCACGGCTTCAACTCTTTTCCCTATTTACCCCTTGCACTGCCAGATTAAACAGCAACAGGAGCAGACTTTACCTCTGAAAAGGTATGCTTTCTGAAATATTTGCATCAACTTTCGTGTATGTTTCGTTGTTATTTCTTGAATAATTATTGTCAAACCAGGATTACCATTGTGGTGGAACAATAGATATGTTGCTTAGTTTCCTTGGTGGTATGGTGCCATAAGGTGCTTCCAGATTTCAGAAGTACTTTTTCCACTGAGTTTAGACTATCAACCGATTATCAACCAGGTTTAAATTCGCTTTGTTTTCTTTTATTTGATGTTCCGTCCTACTTGTAACTTTCTTTTATTTTCGCATGAAATTGATTTTTAAGGTTTCTTATGTATTAATACAATTTACTCGTAGACGTTTTTCCATTGCTGGGATACTTGAGCCTTTTAAGTAGAATTCCGAAAGGTAAGTGAGTCGATGTTGTTTCTTATTTTATATATTTATTGTGCTCTACTCGTTTTCTATTCAACCAATTCTATAAGTTCTACGTTACTGGCAATACGATACAGATCCACCAATGTGATTTGGGCCCCTTCTAACATCCCCGTTCAGACGATGCCTCAAATTCAGCAACTGGCTGTGTTTGTTCAGAGAACATTCCTGAAACAACCTAATGAACGACAGCTGCTTGTCTTTTAATGGGTTAGTTTTGATTCATGCTGACTTCAAGTGTAGTCAGTGATTAATCGGCCTTACTTTAAGCTGCTGTGTTTTCCGAACGCGCCCATTGCCTCGCATCACCATGTTAAGTTTTGCTTAACATAATTACAAATTAAGTCAATAAAATACGTCCATTTAGTACCTGTCAGAAGCCAAGTTCCTGTTTATACCACGCGATCCTTCTTGAGCTTGCTTAATACATGGTCAACTGGTTCTGGACTGTTCAACGAGTTCTTGCTGGTTGTGTCTTTTCCATGCTCAGCTGCTGCTCGATGATTTCGGTAAACATAGTGATATCGCATGTTTCGGACCACTGAATGAAGATTTAAAGCCGTACAAGTTAGTCAGTTTTCTCATTACCAGGTATTCTTGAATGTCCTGCGACCCGTGGTAGTTTTATTCTGTTCTGTTTCCCAGGTTTTTCAGTGGCTCCTGTTATTGATAATTTTTTTGCTCCCTATTTTAGTAGTTCAGTCATTATTCCACTCGTCATTTTCCATTTTGGTTGTTGCTTACCGAAGATTATCTGATACTACGTATGTTTCTTCCTCTTATGGGTTGGTGTTTTCTATATGATGTTCTATCTGCCTCACATTCGATTTGGTTTTGGTCTTATTTTCTTGCTTGTATCTCTTTGCAGCATTTTGTATTTTTTATGTGACTGTTTTTATTTAGTGATAATCATTTCAGGTAGGCTTCTTGCTTCTTGTACCACAATTTCTCTTCGTTTGCTCGTAATCTTCGTTCTATCCTAGTTATTTATTCCCCTGCTAGATGTATAACTTTTGTGTTCCAGTTTTATTTCGCCTGTTAGTTCATTGTTAAGTTTGCTTTGGTAAAAGGTATTGAGGATATTTTACTGTGGCTCGACTTTTAATTTTTTCTTTTTCCTTATTCTGCTTCTTGTTATGAACGATGATGTTTCATTGATAAGATTTATGTTGGTTATGATTTTGAAGAAGTTGCCTCTGTTGATGTGAATTTACTACTGACTGAGTCGCCCCCTTGGTTGAGTGAAGGGGTAGCTTACAGTCAACAGTTGTTGTATATAGTAAACCTATTCCAACAATACGAAAAGAAGATACAGTCTATGAATAATCAATCAATGATTAATCCATTCAAAATGAGCCAAAAGAACTCTTTAAAATAAACGATTAAACCGAAAATAACGTTTGCAAATTTATGTGTAATATTAATTAGTATTTATTAAAATAATTTAATGAATATCTGTTAAAAATATCAGTGCAGATTTCTGGACTGGCGTTTGTTACGTCAGTTCCGACGCTTTTATGTTTGCTGTAATTTTTAACGAAATATCAGGAGGTAACTGTGCATTTTATAGCTCGATTCTTCGTAACACAGCGATTTTATGCTCTTGTCAGCTGTCACAGAACGATACAAATCCTTTTGTTTAGATTTTCATATTTTCAACCCTCCACTGCAGGATTACCCGAAATTTTTATTCGTTACGTTCAAATCCCGACACATTTAAACGAACGTGGTTGAATAAATATTTATTCATCCGAAGTAGAAAGTTGTTTCGATCTAGTCTACTGCAACTGTTAAAAATCTCTTTGGATGTTTTCCATCGTCAGGCGCCTTTCTTTGTAAGTTTCGCTGCCTTTTTATTCGAAATAATCTTTTAGTACAAATGAGTAAAAACTGCAGAAAGCAAAGATGTATTCAGTATACGTCTTCTGCAGGCTTTTATGTCGCGGAAAAACCTCTCTGAAGTACATAACTAGTGCATGCATTTTTAAGGTAGCTGCTTTGTTTTTGTAAAATAATTCTGCTCGGTTGCAGGAGAAGTTTCCGCATCCTTCGAGCTGTTTCAGCAAGTTACATGTGCAGTAGACATTGCACTTCTGTCGATTAAACTGAAATTAGATTGGCCTCCGTAAAACGTTGCAGCGTTCTCTTACTTTATCCTTAATCCCGTAATATCCTAGACCTTCGCTGCAACAGACAAGGATGCATTTTGAATGCTGATTTAATTTGGTACCGTGTTGTTACAACGGTTAAGTAAACTATGAAAATAACCGCGCAGTGAATCGTTTACTTAGGCATTTCAAGCAGAAGTAATTTTGTGCTGGCTATTTTTACCTGAAATACTCGTTTTAAATAGCCGAGCGTAATAACCTTCAATTACTGCGGATTTTTTTCGACAAGTTTTAATGTTAACGACCTGAATAGCTTTCGGAGAGGATATCCTAATGGCAAGGGAGTGATTTTTTTAAAACCCTTTTAAAACTCGAGGATGAGGAAGAGAACGTCACAGAGAGACACGGTTATTACGCATAATAAATGCGAAATCCATTATGCCCAGCTTTAAAATAACGCATCTATCCACGGAAAACCGCGAAATTTTTCTACCACACTTGGAGAAAATCTCTGCACGAAATAAACTTCATCGGGCACGAAAGGGGATGACACGCATTAGCTGAAGAAATCGCCGTAAATGCGAATGTTTATTCACGTTTTTATGGCGAGAAAACGGATGTTAGTGTGAACTTTATGTTTAGGTGTACAAATCTCTCTCATGATCTCTTGTTTTTTATCTTTAACTTATGTTTATAATATCGACTACTTTTCATTCGGTGCGGCTAGTTTTGACATTAAAGAAAATTTATGCATCAATTGGTATGTGTCAGGAAATGGTTCTAAGCCACAATTTTCGACGTCTAATTTAATGAATTAATCAACTTCATTGTATTCAGCACCACATCGAGCTTATCTTAGATTATATTACGTTACTAATATGGAGAAAACATGCACTCATTTATTTGCCTAATTTTTTGACCTACATTATTTTGACGATTAAACTTATGTTGCTAACGTAATCATTGGCTTTTTTCTAATTATTTTCAAAGGGTTGCATTCGCAACGAAGTGAAAGCAAGAAAGTATGTATTTGGCTTAATACCCTCAGTTTAGCTTCGTTCTTCCTTAATGTGTTTGAAAACTTCTTTGAAAACCTCAGCAAACTATAAAACATAATGCAGAAAGTTTCCTAAGCTTCCATAGAATTATTACCTTAATAAAAGTTAAAAGCTGTGGAAAATCCTACTAATTGTCTTTAAAGACCCTAATAATCAAATTATAAGGAATTTTAACGAAGTCAAACAATCTTAATTGCGAATTCGGGTAATATTATTTGAAGCTTTGACTGACATTGATCGTCCATTCTAAGCCAAATATTTTTATTTCTGTATAGGATGAGAGTAGGAAATAAAAAGAAAACACAGAGTATCGGAAAGAATGCCAAAAACAAATGGTGAAAAAGTTAGAGAAATCTGTGGAGGTGGATTAAGCCTTAACGATCACCGGGCAAAATAAATAAAAGCCATTAAATCTATATACAGCGAAAACAATAACAGAATAACAATTTCGGCTATTCTTATGGGCTTCTAAATCTGCAGGATCGAGTCCGTTGTTTCCTTTTAAAGTAATCCTGGAGTTTTATTGCAAACAGAAAAAACGTATAATAAATTCATGCCACGATTATGATTTTTACAAATAGACACTTTCAAAAAATGGCAGCTGACTTGGTGAATAAATAAGGAGAAAATGCTGGTATTTAAATAAACAGTCTTGTGGATCGATGCCCGATCCTACATTTAAATTGGAAAAATTCTAGCTAGGTTGGAATTTCTAAGCTTAGTTAATATTTGATTGTTTTGAATATTTCCCCAAGGAATCGCCATATACACTGTGCAATTATTATTTGGGTAATAGTTGGCCATGCTTCAGCTTCAGTTTGTCAACCTGACATTGTGTCATTTGTTCGACTATAGGTTGTGTAAACTATTAATAGTCGCCAAATTACTTTTATGAAGAAAATCAAGCTCTCGTACCATAAATCAAGTTGTGGCTGTGGTAAACTACCACAACCTTGAAATTAATTCAGTCAATTTCAGTGTCATTACTGACAGGACTGATTTATATCACTTTCGTGATGTTTACACCGAACAAATTGTTTTGTTGATATGGCCTCCTGAGTGCATCACAGTAAGTTCAAGTGATAATTTCGGAATTTAATGGTTTTCCAAATGGCCCAAAAATCCTTTAAAAATTCGGAATACATTTGTTCAAACCCACATAAAACAGTAATGCATGCTCCGATGATTTCACGAACTATGCAGAAATATTTATGTGGCAGCAAGTTCTGAAAAAGAATGAATGTTGCACGTGATTTATCGTACAATTTCCACAAACCGTTTTCAAAAGTGCTAACACATAACTGGTACGTTTCCATTAATCAATGAAAAGGTCAGTAGTTTCATAACACTTAAAACGTACCTCTTAAAACTATTAAGTTGAAAAATTGTTTGTCTGATGATAAATTTCCTCGTTTTGTTAAACTTTGCAAAATACTACTTCCATTTACGGTTATTTATGTATTCAAATAAGACTTTTAAAATTCCTTTGATTCATACTTATACTTCAAAATCACTATTTTTGGATAACCATTTACTAAACAAACAACCTCCTTAAATATTTTAGTTCTGTTTGTAGAACGATAAGGTCTAAATTTTCCTTAAACGAGTTTTATAGGAAAAAATTACGGTGATGTTTGTTCCTGTAATAACAAAGCGATGTGTTCATAAAAATGTTATGAATTTCGACCACGGGTATTTTATGATTACTCTATTATACGTGCCGTAGGGTGCTATAGTTCGCGTACCTAACTCATTCCAATTCTTTATATCACGATCGACCATTTAGTACACGCAAGGGTTGAAACTCAAAAACACCAACATGGCGACTTGCGTGACACAAGCACACCTGAGCTTTACCATCGCGTTTTGTAATCCATAGGATTAAACTGTTGAATTGTTTCTGTACGCAAATCTGTTTGTAATTGAATTGAATTTTCGCAGTTACGTGAGCATCACTGTTAATTAGATAATTTTTTATTCTGTGTTGAAACTAATTAAAACGATATTTTGTGGCTACCGAACGTGATTATTTTAAATTGTGGATTTTACAATATTAATATTAAATTATTATGACTGAATTGCCAAAAGTAAGCGAAAGTTCAATTTTAAATCGGGTGTTTAAGAAATATCCAATCAATACTAAAACCAGGCGACTCCCTGAAACATTGACAGGATAATTAAAAGAAAATTAATCTCCCCATTTTTCCGTGAATTTGTTAAAGGCAATTTTAACCCTGTCGATTCGTAAAATAAGCTATTTAGTTGTATTGACTTTGTTCCAGATGTCTTTATTATCCTTGATAACTCGTTTGATAAAAACGGTTTTCGTCCATCGATTTGAATTAAACATGCATGCGAGTTTATGAAACGTGAAATTTTTACAAGTATCCGATGCATGTCATACTTTATGGCCTTTACTGGTTTAAACAATATTTTGTGGAATGCTAACGTCCTTTAATAAGGCCCTGGATATTGCAATTTAGAAGTCTCATCAACGTTGACCCTCGTTCTACATTTCGATTTATGATAAAGAGGGCCTTGACTGCATTTTTTGCATTTTTAGGGGCGAATTTGTTTGTCTTTGTTAATTTCAACGTCCTTTGTTTATTTCTTTTTATTTAATTTATTTAATCATAGCAACACAAAAATGCTTTCTAGATGATTTTTTTGTTCATCTGTCGCTTCTTTACATTATGTTCTAAATCACACTCCTCTTGGTTTAAAAATACTGTAACTTAAACCAACCAGAAAACGATATAACGAAACTTACGTACAAAGCAACAAAATTTAATTGTATTCAATGGTTGATTTTCAGGGTAAGAAAAATGTCTTTGTTTAGAACTTTTCGACAAATAAATGTGTATCGTATCGAAGTGTTTGCTCCTTTGATTTAAAATACTACTCGTATTACCAGCAAAGTCGGAGTCACTATAAGCAATATTTTATCTACTCTTGAATTTCTTTCGTCGTCAATTCCATGACTTGTAGATCCCATTAAAGATCGTTATTCTTTTAACATTCTTATAGAGCATAGAGCATTGCACAAATGTGATTGAACGACTTAATTAAATTAATCATCAATTACAAAAAAATTATGCTCTTTGGTCGAGTTTGAGCATTCCTTAATTTAGCAAAAGTACTGTGCAACCCACCCTAAATGTTTTATATGTTTGCACTTTCAGCAAATCTGCTATAAAAATTTACAGAATATGAAATATCAAGTATTATTCTATTATTCGCGCATAGAAGGCTTCCAATGCTTTCTGTTTATATGCAATACTTCACTGGCCTTAAAGTCGCCACGACCCTTTGGTCTGAAAGTTTTTAATAATCTCCCTTCCGAATTGAAGTGCTGTAAAACAACCACTTCCTTTAAAGCTTGTCTAAAGGAGTGCCTCACCAAAAAATGTTTATATACAGTGGATGAAATATACAACTGATGTTATGTTATGTTGTATATGTTATGTTTTTGTATATTTGTTAGGGTATTTATTTATTTATTAACTACTACGTACATATACAAGGTTAGGCAGAATGCCATATCCATTTTATATGCAGTCGTATTCGTTAATGGTTGAACTTTAAGTAATTTAAAAATCAAACAAAAGGCTCTTGAGCAAACACAGCAACTTTATTTTTTGAATATTACATCAGTCAAATGACCTCCGCCTCGGTGCTGGCACTCTTCAAATCTAGCACGAAAGTTTTGCATTACCCGCTGCAACATTTCAATTGGGATTGCGTTAATCTTAAGTCCAAATATTATGTTTCAGTTGTTCCAAAGTTTGCGGTCGATTAGCAAACAATTTTGCCTTTAGGTAGACCCATACAAAAATCATAAGCTGTCAGATCCGCTGACCGTGCGGGCCAGTTGAGATCCCCAAATTTTGAAGTGAGACGACCAGGAACCAGTCTTCGCAGAATTGCCATAAACTCCCTATCAGTGTGGGAAGTGGCTCCGTCCTACTGAAACCATATTCTTCGAATATTTAAACTTTAAACCAACATTGTGAAGTTGTTGTTTAAAGTTTCCCCATACCTGTTGATAACGTTGTGATGTAACAGTAACAGTCAAGCCGTTTTGTTCAAATAATGGGCCAAGAATTTCAGAGGCGAATATTGCACACCACACAGTAACTTTCTCGGCATGAAGCGGTACTTTGTGCAATTTCTGGGGATTTTCAGTTGTTTGTTGACAAAACATGATAGATGAAAATGAGCTTCGTCTGATATCAGCAAGACTTCAAGAGTGTCAGCAGCGAGGTGGAGGTCATTTGACTGATGTAATATTCAAAAAATAAAATTGCTGAGTTTCCTCAAGAGCCTTTTGTTTGATTTTTAAATTAAAGTTTAATTATTAACAAATACTATAAAATGTACTGATTGTCTTTGGTGTAAATAAATGAAATGAAATGGAAAGTGTGAATCCATTGAGGATTTTGACTTGATTCTTCCATGCTATACCTTTTTAACGTTTCATTATATACTTTGTTTGTTTTAATTTTAAATTTCCAAAGAAGTTTTTAAGTTTAGATCTGCCTTTACCTTAAATTCATTTCAAAGTCTTTTAAAATATTTTTAATTCTATTTATATCTTCTCCCCTATCATGTATCAACGAAGACAACTAAGATATCGAGGCATCGGAGATTTTAAAAATGCCTTTTCTGTTTGTTTTTTCTATCAAACCATTATTTTTTAAACGTTACAGTCAATTTTAAAGGAGCTTGCTTGGGCCAAAATAAAAAGTTATTTAGTTTACATATTTTATTGTTTTTATCAAAGCCGTCTGGCATATTCATGAAAATATCTTCCTCTGTTTTACCCGTATAATCATGTCATTGTTTTTATGTTCTTTTCCATTATCATAGCATACTTTGGCTACTTTCAAATTTTATTACATCGAAAACACTTTCAGTAGTTTCACAACAATAAAGGTGTAAAGTCATCGATAAAAGTTCTAAAAGAGCGATTTCCAACTCATGTTCGTGGTTCAAACGGCCTATATACATCCATATGGATCAATTCCAATGGTCTACTTTCCTTTTTAAGTTGCCCTTTAATTTTGTTTGCTTACAATATCCTGGCTCTCCTCTGACTCCTTTGGCGTTTATGTGTATACGATACTTAAAGCTAAATAGGTATTTTCGACACCTACCTAAATGCCTCAGATGTCGATACTAACTATCACTCGTTACAAGTGCATTATTTGAATTTCCGTTCGATTCCTTTTTGAACTCTTTCATAATCAGTGTATTATCCTTTATTATACCCACTTTGTTTCCTTTAACTATTACTTGACCACTATGTTTTGTTATTGCACTTACAGATAGTAGATTTTGTGATACATAAAACATAAAACATTTCCAAATCTCCTGTTGCTCCTGCAACAATCTGTGCTTCCTTTTTGCTACTCCAATTTCCTTCTTAATTGTTTGTTGATTCATCAGATCTTTATCTTGATTTACCGTATGAGTTGTTGAACCGAAGTCAATTTCTTTCTGTTTCGTTTTCATTATTGATATAAAATGATACTTTATTACTGATCTTTTTATAATAACAGTCTTCCTCTGCATAGTCTGATCTTCCACATCTTTTGTTCTTTGGCTTTTTACTTACTTACTTACTTAGTCGTGATCCTCTTCTACCGGTTAGCCAGTGTAGAGGAGTCTTTCTGTGCCACTTAACTTTTCACTAAACTACGCCACTGGTTTTTTACATTTAGATTATTTGTGACCATAATTTCCACAGTTATAACATTTGATGTTACTGTTTTTGTTGTTTTAAATTCTACACTGTTATTTTATTCTTTCTTGTCGGTTAGCAGTCTATTTTCTTTTAACAACAATCTTATATTGGCAGATAAATTATCCTTTTTATCATATTCTATTGCAAAAAATTCTCCCATCAAATTACATTTCGTACCTTGCTTATAAATACCCTTTAACTTTTCAAACATTTCTTTCGATGTTTGACATGTCATCGAGTGTAATCTTGGACCACAGTCACTCTTTATCAAAATTAAACTTGTGCATCTTGTCTTTTCCAGTTCATCTTGTCTTCTTCACTTGCATCTGCTTTAAGTCGAGCAGCTCCTTCCAAATCTTTTGATTTTAACATTATTAGAAATTAAAATTTCCACAAATCACAATTTTCCTTTTCCAAGGCCATTGTTTGAATGGCAACTATCCTTTATTATTTACTTTTTGAGGTTATTTCAACTTGCATTTACGTATATTACATCATTGCCAGAATTACCTGGGCTCATAACCTGTTAAATCAATCCTCTTTGATTAGTTCCTTTCAATTATGGTAACACAAAATCACTTTTCATATGATTTTTTGTTTGTTCATCAGTTAGGTTCCTTAATTATTATTTTATTGCGAACCTGATAAATACTTGTATTGAACGAGTGCTAATTTAAATTGAATTTAATATTAAAGTTATCCGTTTTTTTTTCACAAATAAAGTGACTTGCATACTGCGCTGATTTTAAATGCATTAAAATCCAGTAATTAAATTTAAAGTCCCTCAAAACTAAAATTAATTTTAACAAACTAAACTGCAATGGAAGCGGTATTTAATCGGCTTATTATAATAACTAAACCGTTTTTGCACTAATATCATTTAGTACCGTCGATGTGAAAGCTTTTTGATCACCACTGAAGCAATGAAATTTCCCCGAATGCCCTATAAAGGCAGGCAAACGGTTAAAGGGTTTATCTCAAAAGTGCCACGGAATGACCGTTGATGTCGATGACCACACAAATATGTGAGTTTGTATAACAAACATGGCTTGGTCATAAGGGACGTTCCATCAATGAAAACGTGTACTTACATGCACTTAACATTAAAATTACCACTCTACGGGGAGAATTAATTAAATAATTAAGTTTACGTACGCTCATTCTAGTTTAACTTTGCGTATTTCCACCAGAATCGGTCGCACTTTTAAAATTTCCACTTCGGTCAAACCACAAAGTGTTAATTAGGTACAATCGGTAACAACAAAAACCAATTCGGGTCAAATTTGAAATCCACAGGGACCCATGTCAATCATTGCCTGTAAAAATAGCAAAATAAAAACCAATAATTTTCAAATTCGCGTTGCTTCCGGTTTTACGAACTGACAGTTCTATTAAACTCGACGTATTAAAAGACATTGCTTTATGCCATAACGGCAATGTAATAATAACAAACATGCATTTAGTTTCCTTGTTTTTCTTTTACCGTCTTCTCGGCTCAGTTTGCATTAAATTAACCAACAAGATACAGTTATCTTTACATGGCTGCATATTTTAGATTAAAGATTAAACTACATTTAATACGTTTATAATTTCGATTTAACGATCTCGTATTAATATTCACATTAATTAATGGTAAATTACAACCGACATGTAGTAGAAGAACTTTTTGTTGTGTTTGATAAGTTTATCGAGTTGCCTGTGTAATTTACTGTACGCTTTAAAAATCCTAACATGTTTTATACTTAGGTAGTCTCGAGTGATACGCATTTTAATGGATGCTTACAATTAATGGCGTTATTTATCAACACGTTTGGTTACGTTTAAGGAATTCCTAAGGAATTACGGTGTAAAAGAGAGAAATTTACGCTTTTAAAAAGCAGTTAAAAACCGAGTAATTTTTGTTACTGTGTAAAATCCACAGTAACACATCAGCACAATATGAGAAATTCTTTTTTGTGACAACCCCTCCGATCATGATATCAAAAATGTTGCCATTTGGAACGTAGTCGTAAATTATTGGAAAACGATCTGTAACAGGTTTTCTGAATTTACTTGCAAAAAATACGGGCCTGGAAACCTCCACGCTAGAAAATTATGTTAAAAAAAGTTAGAAAGTAATTTTGTTCGAGTGGTTGTTTATTTTTGGGAAATTAATAGGTTGATCAAATAATCGTTCTAAATTTGTAAGGTCAAAATATTTGGGATTATATTTCCATTTGTTTTTAATTAAATCTTTTTACTTGAGGATGCGAAGTTCTTTCGTTTCTTTTCTGCACCTTTCTTTCGCTGCACTTATACAATGTGTTTTTCTTTTGTAATATTTCTTTGGGCATGAGTCCTTAAAAAGCCTACTTCTAAACTTTTCTCCTGTAAGTACTAGATTTGGGAGGTTGCATTCGCTGAACAATTTGTCTCGTAGCGATATAATCAGTAATCTGCTTCTAATTTCACTATTTCTAATCCTGTCCATTATTGTGCACCCTCTTATTCTCCCCCACAGACTTGATCTTGACCGGTTGTATTCATCCTGGTATTAGATTTTTGATCAGAACCAAAATTCTCTGCTTATCTCATCTCATCTTGTATGCTGCGCGCTTTGTAGTTATAAAATGCTTGACGAATCTAAGTTGCCTAACAAATTCGGTATTGAGGTTCCTCTTGCTCTTCCAGTCTTCTTTCACAGACCAACCTAACTTCTGAAAACCTGGTTTCACCTGGTTCACCTGGTTTCAGCAGTTAATGTAATAATTTTGTCTCCTTTTTCCGCGATTTTATGATATATTTTTAATTCGTTGGGATTTGTTTTATTACATTTAATTGCTTGAATATTTAATTATGGTAGATGCGCGATTTCTAGTCGCAGTTGATTCAGGCTCGGGTTCGATTCCCAGGGCCACATACACCAAAAACACCCGACCGCTTCCCTCGGAAAGCAATGGCAAACCAGAAGTATTCTGCCTAGTAAGTCTTCTCTGCAGGAGTGCAACACACACACTACAAACATATGGAGATACGAGCACCGCCCTGTAAAGGGCACGGCACTTCAAGAAGAAAATTTGTTTGGAATTGTTTTTTTTTTTGTTACATTTAAAACAACCCAAATTCCAATTTTTTGCTGCTAGGGCTTCTTTGGTTTATTCTTTTTTGTTTATTGCTATTGGGGTTTATTTGCCGAATTAGTTTTAATCTTTGTTTTAAAGACCTTTTCTTGTTCTTCTTCTTATCAGCCTTGATCTATCCACTGTTGGGCATAGGCCTTTCCCAATCTCTTCCATTTCTGTCTATCATGAGCAGCTTGGAACCACTCTTGTGTCTTGAGTCTTTGAAACATTTGTTTCAATATAGTTTGTGTTCTCTATAAGTCTTTGTACATAGATGGGTTAATGTTATTCGTTCTTCTTCTATCTTGGACTTCCTCCATCTTACGTATAATAAAACACTTAATAAAATAGCAAGTTTTTAAATGACGATAGCTCTCGATCACAGTTCTGCAATCTTCGTCAGTCGTTAAATAAATTTTACAGTTATCAAAGCCTACTATTTAATTACTCATAAAATTCTCGTCGCAAGAGAGGTTTCCATATAATTGGAACATCCACGCTGGGGCTGGGGATGTTCTCTTCATGGTTGATGATGCTAGTCTGATCCCATATGGTTCGATCGTTCGATGGACTTCATTGTAGTTGTGCTCTGCTATTTTTGATTTAGAGAACTCTCCGCCACGAATAAGTTTTTTGTGTTTGTTTACTTTGATATTCAATGGTCTTTTTGTTTCAACAACGTATTTTTGGCCACATTTGCAAGGTATTTTATAGATACAGGCAGTTTTTTGATTGTTAAACTTCATTTTTGGGTTTTGTGTGCGTTAAAATTGATCGAAGAGTATTGGAAGTTCTGAACGTTATTCTAACGCTGTATTTCTTCCCTATTCTTTTAAGTTGTTCTGAGAAACCTTTCACATATGGAAGTACATACAAGTAATGATCTGATTCTCTTTGTTGTTTTGCTTTTTGTAGTACTTTTTCTGGATAACCATTCTTCCGTAACATTGCTGAAATCTTCTTTTGTTCTTTGTGGCGAAGATGTCCTCTGGAACATACTATTTCTGTTCTATCATACGAGGTCTTTAAGTTAAGTAATGAGATTTTTTACAATTTTTTTATTCAATGTAAATTACAAATCCCATTTATCTCCGAAGCCACACAGCGCCTGAAACGTTGATTCCATTCTTTGTAGCAGTGCTGCTACTCGGAAACTGAAATCGCCTTCAGCTGGTCGGTTACAGCTTTCTTGGTGTTTTCTATCATCCCAAAATGGTGGCCTATCAGATACGTTTTCAGTCTAGGGAAGAGAAAAAAGTCGCAAGGATTCAGGTCTGATGAATATGGGGGCTGAGGTCATCTTCAATCCGTCCCAAAAGATCGAGGCACACTTCCTCCCTCTTTTCCTTTTGTTCCTGAGAAAGGTTTTTCGGGACCAGTTTTGCGCAGACTCTCCTCATCCCCAATTTATTTCTCAAAATCTGATGAACGGACGCACCAGATCTCTGACTCTGTTAACATCATTTTAATCAGTTCATGATGTTGATGGCCTTCCACTGCGAGGTTCGTTTTCAATCGATGTTTGGCCTTCTGAACATGCCTTAAACCACCTGAAAACCTGGGCCCTTGACAAAACACTCTCCCCATACGCCTGCTGAAGTGTTGCTACACTTCCAGTCTCATTACTTAATTTACAGACCTCGTATAAGCACTTTGCAACACCTTCCAACTGAGTGATTGGAGTGAAAACTTCAATAGCGTCCTGTGTGGGTTGCTTTTCGATAAATCTCTGTTTTTATGAATTGGTGTTCTTGTCTTGTTACCAGAACATCCAGAAAACTTTGTGTTATTTTCTCTCTGCTACTTAATTTTGTTCTTATTTCTGCAAGATTATAAAACTTTGATCCTGCATTCCGTAATTTGCCCTTAATCTAATTTAGAAGTCATTTAATTCGCATTATATTCATTCTCTTAATTTCTTTTCTTGAATCTTTCGAGTAATTTGGCTAACTTGCTAGGACATTAGGTAAAATAATGCCTTAGCATTTATTGCATTTGGTATACTCCTATTTTCAGAAACATTTCTTATAATATTAAAAATGTTTTACAACAAATTTGATCTGGTTTCCTCAGAAATTTTTAACGTATATTTATTTCTTCGGCTTTTGCTGTTTTCATCTCGCAGACTTTTTCTGTAGTTATTATCAAGTTTGACCAGTAAAAATAATAGACGTTGCCAAGGAAACATAGGAACAAAAACTAGTCATGTTTGCTTTTAAAGTTAAGAACAGAATTACCGAATTGTTCACTTTCCCCAAGATATCAAATTTGACGCATCAGCCCTTCCAGCATGAGAATATTCGTGTTGTGCAGATCATCTAATAATAAAAAGATATGTAGAGGCTAGTGATGTTCGCTATAATATCAAAACGGGACCTAGAAACAAGAGGATGTTATAAAAGGCAAAACAGCTTTTTGTTACATATTAGAAAAAGCTGGTGAAACATTGAAAATGGAGCTGGATTTGTGGTCAGGAATAGAGAGGAGATTGGGTTTTGATCACACAAGAGACTCAAAGTTGCCAGGATGTACCAAGACGACGTCGAAAAGGCACTACAAAAAAACTGTCCCTTCTGGTGGTGATTTTTTTGTTGCCCTGGATGCTGAAACTTACGTGACGATGGATTCAAGCGAAATGGCTGACCATGTTTCGATCATTTCAGGTCGCATACCATGAATCTAAGATGACTCTAAAGTTAAAAGGTTTCGCCTCCTTTTGCTGTAAAGTGTGGAAAAAGTCTAAATGGTGAAATTTATAGGAATCAGTGTTTGAAACCTTGGATAAGATCATTTAACACATACAAAAAAATCTGTTTTGGCCTGGTAAACTTTTTGTCCACTATACTCACCCCAAATGAAATTACACATGTTTGCAAGATTGACAATCCTACCGTAGTTCTACAGGACAAACCACTTAAGAAAAATTGTATCAGAATTTCGAAAGAAATTTTAAATGAGCCTGGAAAAGTCTATTTCAGCACTTTAAATCCAAGCTTCGCTTGGCTGGCAATCATGAACCATACGTATACTGTCTGTCTGACGCAATACATTTTTGCGAAAAGATAATCTTCTGTGAAACCGATTTTTCATTTTAATGTTATTTTATATGTCATTATTTGGTCAATAAACTCGGAACGCACCTTAGAATTTTATTCCTCTGACTTTTTAAAATATTGTTGCTATTTTTACGTGTTTTATTATTTTTTTAAAGAATTAACCGATTTTATATTTGCAAAATTTTAAGCACTTTTAATAATGACGATATTAAAGCCTAAAATTGGAAAATGTTCAGGAAAAATAAACTTTTAGGGTTTCTTTACAACAATTGGATCAAGTAATTAAAAACATTATGTAACTTAGCTGACGTGTTTTACATTACGATTAGGTTATTTCGTTATAACATAAAAATATGTACATACAATATGAAAACTTAAAGTAATGAAGGTGTTGGAAGCTTAAGAATAAAATTGTAAAAATACCTTAACCTAAGAAAAAACTAGTTCGAATGTTGAAATTAATTAAAGGAAAATAAAGCAAACATTCTTACCATTGATAAATTCGACGTCATACAATATTTGATGTACAACCCACAATTTCATTTATAGCCCCAGTTGATTTTGATCAAAGAATCAAACACGCCAAAGAAAATGACCAATACATTCACATCGCAACCATCACAATAACATCCCTTCTCGAATTGACATCCGATTCCAATATGCCATTAGCAGGTTAGTCCGTTTCAACTAAAATCGACCACACCAGATCCCGGGTTGTCAGTATCAGACCTATCATTTTCTGTTGCATGCGGTCTGAAAATCACGTGTATCAGTATAATACGAGCAGGATCCCCTGCTCCCTTAAATGCAACTTGCAGGTTAAACCTCTAAGCTCATTTAATCCCGTTGTTCCTCTAATTAACATGGTCACGTGATCGTTACCCCATCACAAGCATTAGTTTCGCACTTCCTGAAAGTCTATGGACCCTGTAGTCGAAGGAAATGTTAGATGGAAGAGGACGGATAATTCGGCACGTAATGATGAAATACGACCCTTCAATTTTGATGCTGATTCAAAGTAATAAGAATTTTTGGGATGTGGATGGGATGAACTTTGATAGGTATCGACGAAAATTTAATTTATTATCATCGGATGTGGTAAAAGCCAGAGAGTCTGTTTTGAGTTTTCGCGACCCTTAAAACGTAAAAGCTCCCCACACCGTTTAAATTTCGTAATACGTTCGTAGAACTTTATAAAGCAATTAAGCGTAAAAATGATTTAAATTTATATTAATGATTAACATACAGAACTAACGACCTATAGAGAAGTACAACACTCGGCGTTTAGCGTGGTGTCTGCTGACTGTCATTAAGGTTGATTGCAGCTCCCCTACTCGTAATGGGGAGGTTTTCCGCCCTGAAGCTGCAAACGTAGCCAAGCACCAACGCTTTCCCCTGGCGAGCGAAAATGGTTCTAATCAAGTTGCCGTAAGGGTTTGTTGCTTTAGGTTTGCCACATTGGCGGGCCAAGTGTGTACTTTGATAGTAAAATCTGCCAGATAAAGTTATACATTCTTAAAGATAACCTGCCCTTAATTCCCGTAATACAGTTGCTTATCGAAGGAAACGTTCCAAGTTATGGAGACTTTCCAGATTAATGACACCAAGATATAACCTATAACGTCTAAAATTTTGCAGCTTTTTTGAAAGTAATGCATACTAAATATAATCGTCAATTGTCGTTTAATAATATCGTAAAACTTTAACGTCGGCTACAATTTTCTTAAACGGATCGAGCAATATAATTTTAACTGTTGTAACTTTATGAGTTCTTCATCTCAAATTATTTAGCCATGGTTTTAAATACGTGATACTTATTTTACGTTAAAAAAGCTCGGCACACACGAAACATAAGAACATAACAATAAACACCTGAAATAATAAAACCCGGTCATATGGAACGACTTGTCTGTCTGTGTGGTAATTTCCCTGACCTTTTCAAAGCTCATTATTATTCATGCCCTACTCTACAATGATTTTTAATTTACAAGCACTTACGTTTATATATTAGGTCATATAAATGGAACCTTATTGTTTGGTCATACAAAACGAGGAGTAATTAACTTTCCTTGATGTATCAATTAGCTACGAAATATAAAAGAGTCCCCTGTGTTTCTCCGGTGTGCTGTGGTGCTAATATTAAAACTCTTTCCTTGAGATTTGCTATTTTGGAATTTTACAATTGGAATTTCAAGTGTAAATTCTTTACTTTTAATAGAAACTAGATACTTTGTGACGTTTTAAAACTATAAATTCCCTGTTCAGTTTTAAAATGTAAGTAATATTTAAAGATAGAGCTTTATGCGCAAAGCAATTGATTTTCATTTCTTGCATACCAGCTAAGCAGTACCAAGCACTATTTAATAGATTAAGGTTCGATTTGAATTAATGGGTGCCCACAGGGAGTATTAAGAGGGCGTTAACCACCAGCTTCCAAGTCATTCGCACTATTTCTAAAAGCATTTTGGTATTAATCGAAAAACTAAGCAAGAAGGTTCCACTTTCAGTTATGTTTTACACTGAAAGGTTGGCTTTACTTGATTGACCCTTCCTAAATAGCTGCTGCGAACGGCAATGTTATAATTCGAATACCTAAAATCTTTCATTGTGAGTTATCAGGTTAAAACTTTAAATCTAGCGTTAGAAACAAAATTTATTAAATTGGTTTAATGGTATTGTTGTATCCCAATATAATTTTGTTCTTTATTTTCTTGTATCTACCAGCTTATCGTGCAAGATTTTCAGCTTAAGTTTTCGATAGCATATTCAGAATTTAACGTTTAAAGTAAATAAAGAGGTAATTTTAAAGCTCTAGCTAGGAGACGCGAAGGCTTATTTAATTTACAGTTTTGTCTTAAATTCTATACTCTTACAAGGAAAACTTTTAGAAATTGAGTTTCTGTAATAAATAAGCTTTCAAACATGAAACGTTTTACATTTAAAGAAGCTTGCTAGAGGACTTTAAAACGTTCTTAGTATAAATGATTGGGTTTTGTTTAATTTAATATTGAGCTCAAAAACATTTACTTTACGACCAAACTCCTTTTTGTGAAGTTCGAACTTATTACAGTAATTTTACATATTCTGTAAGTTTGTGCTTTAAAGAAAGCTAATAAAAGCTGAAAATTTTTCGATCCACTTGTAAATTGTGAAACTTAATTTGTAATGTCTGCCATCCAAATTTGAAGAATTTAAAGTGTGCTCGGTAACTAGTTTTGTAAGCGAAAAACCTTCACGTACTGTTTATTTAAAGTATGAAGCTTGATTTATTAAAGCTTTCTGAAAATTTCTCAGATTTTATTTTATTCTTACATTTACAGTTTTCTCTTAAAAGAATTTCGGGAATTTTGTTCATAACAATTATTTTGTTCTTCAAGTCATGCCCAATTTAATATATTGGGTCTCTGACTAAATACCCAAATTTTCTCGAGAATTCCAGAAGGAACCGTTAAATTACTCAAGCTTTAAAGCATTTCAGCAGTGACCCGTTACAAGGTCTTCAGTAATCAAGAATTGATGCATGAAACGCCACGATAATGTATGCAATATTAATTTCGCGTTGATGGCAAGATATCAACAATTTATAGGAGACTTAACAATCTTCCCCCCCAAGGAAGTGCTGAAACGTAAATCTAAATGAGGTACTTGACCTTTGCATTAAAATATAAGAACCTCAGAGTTTACTTTGTGTCTGTTCGCCTATAATTTTAGATCGCGATTAACGTCCGCAAAATTTCTTCAAACGGAACGTGTACTACAACATCGGATTGCACGGAAAAACATGGCGTAAATTTCCAAGCAGCTCATTTTAGCAGAAGGAACAGGAACTATATTAGATCACGCCACGAGCCTCGGGCTATACCTTTGTTTGAGGTCGTTGCTGTTTACTTTGAGTTGTTGATCTCTTTGCCCTTTTATTGATTCTTCTCAGTTTCCACCGGTCTTACTATGTCAGTAAAATCATTCTAAGTAGGGTTCATAGTCGAAGAATTTTTTACAGCGGCAGCTTCGAAACACACGCACACGACCCGCTAATCCACCCCTAATGAAGTGGTTTTGCTCGTATACGTCGAAGTCAGAAACTGTGACGACTCTTAAACCGTCAAGTCTGTTTTATCCCGTAGGGAAGTCAAAAAAGCCCTTTTAAGGTGGCTGAAAACATCCCCAAATAAGCTGGAGCAGTCTCGACCGGAGCTCCTCTGTATAGAGGCTTTAACCCTTTCATTACACCGTTCGCTAAGCACAGCTTAAACCTCTGTATGAAAGGATCGCAAGTTTGTAGCGCCCTTACACACCACTCCTCCACATATTAATGTCCTCGTGTTTCATCATAACATCTTCCACTTTAGGTAATTGCGCTGTCACCCGAAGGACCCTCTACCTCTTCCATGTGGCAAGCTTCGATGTGATGCGCCTCGCTGCGCGAACCCGCAGCTTCGCGATATTCGAGATGTTTAGATTTTCAACCCCCCCAAGAGATTCGGATCTATTTATGATACCGATTAAAACTCTCAAATCCTATTAGATTGCGCTTTATGAGTTATGAAAGACGTTCGAATTCCGGCAGGTGTCTTTGATGGGTAATTAAAATAAAATCGTGTGAATTTCGTTGACTATTAAACTTATAGTTCAGCACCAAAGTTGGGGGAGGAATATTTCGTTTATTGCTGTTTCTATTATACTAAAACTGAAGTATACTTCTGGAATTTGATATTCCTTCTTTATCCTTAAAGAATTAAAACTTATGAGTATTAGAAAATTACGGAAGGTTTGAAAAGAATCGTGTTGTTAAAATATATTAAATTTGAGGAAAAGAAATTTAAAATGTGCAAGACAAATACTGTATTTTTAAATTGCCCTGAAAGTTACCAAACCACAAGAAAAATAATCTCGTTTTATGTTCTATTTTCGTGTCATTCCAATTTCTACTTTTACTTTGAATTGTTGCGGATTGTTCTTCTCCTTCTCGTTCTTTCTTACTACTTTCCTACTTATCGTTGCCATTCATTTACTCATTCATCCATCCACCCATCCATCCATCCATCCATCTACTCATTCATCCATCAATTCATCCATTCATTCATTTATTAATTCATCCATCAATTCATCCATTAATCAATTAATTTATTCATTCATTCATTTAACCATCCCTCCTCCATCAATTCATCCATTCATTTATTTATTCGTTCTTCCAACAATTCGTTCATCCATTCATTCATTCATCCATCCATTCATGCATTAATTTTTTTCACTCTGATTTCTGTCTGTCTACCGGTTTGTCTGTATGTTCAATCTGCTCGTTTATCTGTATACTTTGAATGGTTGCCGATTCTCCTCTCGTTTTTTCTTACTTTCCTACTTCTTGTTGTCAGTCATTTACTCATTCTTTCATCCATTCGTTCATCCATTCAATCATCTATTCATCATCCATCCATCCATCCATCCATCCAACCATTCATTCATTCATCCATCAATCCATCCCTTCATTCAATCATTCATTTTTTTTCATTCCTGGTTTCTGTCTGTTTACCGGTTTGTATGTCTCTCTGTCTGTATGTTCATCAATCTGCTTCTTTATCTGTTTACTGAATTGTTGTCGATTGTTTTTGTCCTTCTCGTTCTTTCATATTTTCCTACTTCTTTACTTACGTGTTGTCATTCATTCATTTATTTATTCATTTAATCGCTCATGTATCCATGCATTCACTCATCCATTTATTCAATAATTCTTTTTTTTCATTCTGATTTCCGTCTGTCTACCGGTTTTTGTCTGTCTCTCTGTCTGTATGTTTATCACTCTCCTTGTTTATCTACGAGTATATATCTGCCATTTTTTATCTTTATTCTGTTTTTTATTTGCCCACATGTTCCTTTTCCCTCTTTTAAAGCTTGTAAAATTACAGGCAGTTCTTATATTTCATGTTTTTGAAAAATTGGATTGTTCATACAAGTTTCGAATTATTTTATTTATGTTAACAATAAAATTGTTGACGTTCTAGAGTTGATAAGCTATGAGATTTTCTTATGGAGCTTCATTTTGAAATTACTTCCCGTTGACGCGGCAGGTTGAGCGCAAAATCCCATGTATTTTCTTATGGGGATTCATTTTAGCGGTACTTCCGGTCGAGGGGGCGGGTTGCATACAAGTTAGCTAACTTCACGTAAGACGTCGGGGACTACCCTGAGATGTAGCATACCTGCGCCATGAGCTGTACCATACCTGTTTAAAGCTGTTTCTAGCCCCCGACTTATACCTGCGTGAAGTTAGCTGACTTGTATGCAATCCGCCCTGTCGACCGGAAGTACTTATCGCTAAAATGAACCTCCATAAGAAAATACATGGGATTTTGGCCTGAAAACCTCATAGCTTATCTACTTTCTAGGATCTCCAATTTTGTAAGCAAAAATTCATAAAAAACCTCAATTCCGATGAAAGGCTTTAGAAAGTAAAAAGTTTCGTTAAAAAATAAAAAATAATAAATAGAGGAAAAACAGAAATGAGAACTTTTTCACCAGATTAAGACAGAAATACCTTGAGCGATGAATTATTTACAGTTTCCATTTGCTTTCCGGATATTTCGGTTTCTGCGAAATCTTTTGATAATACATGAAACAAATGGATAGAATTACCGGAACACTTTATATACATTTGTAGGCAGGTTTTAGTATTAATATTTTATTGTTACAAAGGCAAAAAACAACGCCTCGACTTCTAAATTTCCTCTTACAAAAATCTAAATAAATAAATATTTAAAAGTACAAATGCGTCCACAGAAAATCCAAAACCTATTTATGTTTTATTCTACTCGTAATTATGGAAATATATGTATCCAGAGTTTTTATTCTTAAAATTATCTAAGCCACGTTCGTAGCATTAAGATATCCTCCTACTAAATTTAATCCTTTAACCGTGTAGTTCCTCGTACGTACGCCCAAGAAAAGTATTTTTTCGTGTATTTCCGCAGTTAATCCCGACCCTTTTTAATCGTAATAAAATATTCCATAAAGAGCTCAATTATCCAAGTAAATAAAAACTGTAGGAACGTGTAATTAAAAAGCAAATATTTTAGGGTAAATTCCTCATTAATCCGGTTTTTTTACATTAGCAAGGGATGGAAATAAACACGGGGGCATTCAGGAACAACCGTTTTGTTACTCGTCGAGAATTTTTCGGTACTAAAACAGCCTCGTCTGTCAAGGAACCCAATTATAACTCCTTGCCTAATTACAATTTCCTGAAAATATTAATCCTTGAGGATTAAACTTTAAAGCGGATGCTGGGTGAGAGGTCCGTGTATAAAAAACAACTAATTAAAAAATATAAAATGGCCCACTAACACTGGTTTCAACCAGTTTTTTTTTTATCACTTAAATTTCGATATTAAAACTTTTGCTTTAGTGGAAGAGATTTTTTGTCCCTAACATCAAGGATAATATTTTCGCATCTTTTGTAGCGTGTATCATTTCGAAACGTATAATAAATTTGATAAGGGCTTCTTTGTTGTTTATTATACCTTAAAACCCGCATTCCATTTCGGTTATAATATTTGCCTTGCTTTGGTTTCTCAGTTTTGCTGGGAGGTAAATTCAATTTGCTAGACAAAATCGCGGCCCGATTAATTCAACAAACGTTGCCAAATTTAAACAGCTTTCATTTCCATCTACTTCTGGTATATAAACCAGGCGACCCTCGCGCGTCGCGGGTCAATATATTCTAACAGACACCTCCAGAATTGCAATTAGATGGGGTATTACAAATATATTAAGCCCTCTGATGGGTCCCAGCTGATATATTTTAACAAACTTAATGAAGGGATCAAACTTACTTTTCCAAAATTAACCGTGCTAAACGTACGCTTTGGTTTATTCCCAAAAAAAAATTATCTAGAAATCTCGACGTAACACGAAAAAGATTTTAAATATCGATAGAGATATATAAAACTACCGTTAAATCTTACTAAACGCACTTTGTAATTACTGAGCGTTAAAATTTTATTATTATTTAGATTTATGATATACGTCAGTCATCCACAAAAGAGTTTTCAAACCATGAAGCATGAAACGATATTCTAACAATACAAACGATGTATTAATGTTTTTCCTATTGTAACCTGAAAAAATGCGGAGGTGTTTTTTTCTTTATAGGTCTTTAAACGTTTATAAAAAGTGTGTGGCCCACGTTGCTCTTCTATAATTTAGTTAGCGTGTTTCTTTAACAGATTTTCTTCCATCGAATACTTTTTTTTGCATAAACGAAGTCTCGTAAAATATTCTGAAAGTGTAATTGTGGCGAGGAAGTTTTAAACGAAAATTAAGTAGTTAATGGTTTTAGGTTTGTATATTGATTGAAGTTTCGTATTTCCAAAAATATACAAACCCACTTGTGTAACACACCGAATGGTTTTAAGAGGTACAACTTGCCGTATTTATAACCTCTACACGGACGGTAGAATAAGTTAAGTTCTTAAAAATTAGAACATTGCAAAGAACCAAGAAACATTAGTTTTGGTTTTTGGTGTTAGTTTTCGATTTCGTCCGCTTTTTCTTTTCCTATCGCTTCAGTAGCTGCTTTCAACTTATTCCAGCTTATATTTACATCATGATCGTTAATGGGATTATTTTCAGTCTTTCTTGAGAATCCATTTGCGTATAATTATTTTGTAGAATCGTCATTGAATGAGTCAATTTTTATCTTAGATGTGAGTATTTCATATGTCTTTTCCTTTATTGGCTTGTCTAGTTCCAATGTAACTTTACCCAAAACTAGGGTATGTCCGATTAATTCAAGCATCTTACGTCTAGTATTTGTTTAGGATGAATATTTCTATTTGACACTATGTAGTCAATTGTCGATTTGTGGCATTGGGTATTTCGCCAGGTGTACCGTCCTGGATGAGGCCAGCAACCTATCCAGGGTAAAACAATGTTCTGTTAAAAGTACTAATAGCAAGCTTGATAAGCTTACTAATTAGGGGTAATTTTCTAAACTAATTTCAGGCGAAATCTTAAAACTATTAAAAATACCATGCATTCTTAGAAACCGCTAATAATATCTTCTGTTTTTAAGAGGCAAGTCAATATCCGTAATAAGACGAACGTGACTATTGTTTCTTATGAGTAAATAAAGCTTTTACAATCTCTGAATCTTGCTGAATTTACGGAAATAAATTGAGAACTTACACGAATTGTTAAAATAAACTGCTTCCGTTTGTTTAATTTAAGTTTGTCTTTAATTAAACTTAGTTTCAAAATTATTCAAACATGTCTACAATAATTTGCAAGTAATGCTTGTATTCAATTTATTTCTTTGCTTATTAAAACATTGTTGAGTTTTTATAACTAAGGTTTGTTTAATGTTTTTCACTCCGATGTATTGGTATATTTTTTTAGTCAGATTGAATAATTATAAGTAAACCGTTTCGTACATATTCTTTTCAGAAACCGCTAATAACTAATATTTATCTTAATTTCTAATTGCTTCATTAATAAACTGTGTTTTTATGTTTGTCTAATTCACAGCTATACCTAAATTTACAAATTAAATAATTAAGGATTAGGTACTTCTTCGGAGTAGGAATTAATTTGAGTAAATTTTTCAAGATTTATATATTTGAAAGTAACTCAGTGGAAAATCGCACCAAAGGTAAAATTGTTTGTTTTCCAAGACCTCCAAATTCGTAATTTAAATTGAACACGGGCTAATTTGTTTCTTTAACAAATCTACAACCACTTTTTTATATAAAATGTTTGTCTCTGAGCCTTTGCTATTAAATACAAATGACGTAAAATACATACTTGTTTTGGAATTAAACAGAAAAACGTAGAGTCCTAGTTTCTTTTGGAATTTATTACCTAATTTTCAACGTCTGGAAAGTGGCAAAAACTGAAGAAATATGAATCTGTTGGCTTCTTCTTTAACGTCAGATAAGTAATGTTTGTTAAAGCTTTGTTAAGTGTTTTATTTTTCAAAAGCTTTACTAAATAAAATTAAAATCTGCCGTTTCAACGAATAAATATTTCTGTTATCAGCAATAAAGCCAAGAACTTTAAAAAACAAAATATTTATATCAGAACATATTTTTTATTATTTTTGATGAATTTTGAAAAATTTGTGTATGAATTTGAACCATTTACTGTCGTTATTTTTACTTTTCGCATGTTCCAAACTTTTAGAAGGGAGATGCTTTGGCCACAAAAGTTATTATTAAATATTATCAAAACAGGTCTTCGAAATTTTCAGTCAATTATTGATTCTTATTTTTTTTAAATTATTTAAAAACTGTAAGTTTTCGTAAATTCTTATCATGTTAACTATTTCTGAACTGAATTATTTTAATACCTTTAGTTTTGATGCCCTTTAGAGAAATTTGAAAGCCAGGTCATTAATCAGTAATTCGAAAAATACCAAAAGTCACGTGCCTTCAAGGTATTCTAATAATTTTTTAAGTTGGTTTCGTGAAAATAAATCATTACGAGTTCAAACGGATTGCTATCGGAATTTCTAAAACTTCAGAAAGTTGTAGAAATTCAGTTACTTTTAAATGCAAATAAATAGGTATATCAGAAAACTAAAACTAAGTGCAAGAAATTCGATGAACTCACTTCGGCATTTATGAAATTTGAAATGTTCAGTAGTTATCTGTAAAAACAAGATATATTTTATTTTTCGCCAAACTGTTATTTATGTTACATAAATTTAGAACATTTCTTATTTAGATTAAACTTGAAATCCCATTGAGTGTTGCCGGTTATTCTTAGAAATAATAAAATATTTCCAATATTGCAGGTTCTTTCAGTAGGTGAAAGATAGCATGAGTAAAAAGAAAATTCGTATAAGTTGGGTATGGAATTTTGAATTAATAATATTGCAATACAATATTCCTTATGAATTTGCTTTTGGCTCATACTGTATTTTTATAATGTTTGCTAATTAACGATGTTCAAACTTAATGTAAATAATCTTAAACTTTGAAGGTTCTTTCTACGTATTAAAGGAATATTTAGAACTGCTTTACATAAAAATAAGTTCTTTAGCACCAGTTACATATTTCAGGACTTCAGGATCTTCGTTGTAAGTTGGAATACGCTTAGAAAAAATTTATAATGAAGGCATTTGTTGTCGTTAACAAGTCTAAACTTGTTATAGTTTAATTCCTCAAAGTTCAGCTTAACAAGAAGGAACATCGTAATGATTTTGTAAAAACTTCAGTTTCAATATTTGTACATCAAAGTTTCGATTCCTTTGATCATATTTTATATGTCTACTCGCTGATCTTTCAAATTTTTCTCAGTTTCACCATGACAACATATGCTTGAGCAAAGATGTGTACGTAATGCGATGTAGTATTAGGGCAGACGTTAAGTCCCTCTAGGAGACCCTTGTGAGCTCCTTTAAGATGAAGAACTCAGTCCTTTGCGGTTACATAAATAAATAATAAGGAAAACAAGCGCGACAGATGTTCTTACGACGGTTTTTGACCCCGTTTCGTCTTATGCGAAATGCAAATATTGTCTGTTGTTCCCTTTTTGCGTCAAATAAGGTTGATATAACTGACATGACTGAACTTTCACGTCTGTAAAAGGGGAGAATCCTTAATTCGGCGATGCTGACGTCTCGGTTCTGGTTGAAATAATCATAGGGAACCCCGAAAATTTCGCTGACTGTTATGGAAGTAAATAAATTCTGGTCCTGCCCTAGATTAATATCAAAAATCCTCCCCTTACACGATGATTGTATCTACATTTGCATGGTCGAAACAAATTCCTCTATACACATATTTGCAGAGAGGGTGCATTTGTGGAAAGCCTGGTGACCACTTATTGATTTTATGCACCCTCCTACTCTTCTTGCACTATTCTGACCATCGTGCCTGCGGATATTCTGTTATAAATTCAAAACCAATTATTATTATTATTATAATCGTCTAAGGCACCATTCAAATTCTCACACCAATTACGTGATGATTGAATCAGTTTGTTGAAATGAATAAAATGTTACATGCCCGCCAGATACATTTTATGGCTCTATTTTCTGGTGAATTTACAAGGAAAGTGCCGTTGTTTATTCAGGCCTTTAATCGTTTCGACGGTTTTATGCAATTTTCGTAAATTAAGTTTTACACTTTGTGCTGAAAGTTAAAATTACGTTCATAAAGTTTGATATGAGTTTTTGCAGCGTAAAAAGTACCAAGCAAGACTTTAGGCTTTCTAAAAAAATTGTTCATTATCAACTACGGATATAACTATTTTTAGCTTTTTCGTGAACGAATATTTATGTAAGTTAAGAGGAACAAGTTTTGTTTATGGAAAAGCTACAGTAAATCTGGGAAAAGCTCTCGAATTTTCCCAAAAATTATATTCGAGGTTTTTTAATGGTTTTTCTTTGACCCTTTAAATGGTTTTTATTTATAAATTTGCTGAAAAAAAGAGTTGAGTTGCAACCTCTATTCGTCAAGATAATCTTGTTTTTCCTGCGTTCCTTCTTTGCTTCTTCATTTTCGCCTTCTTCATATTGTTTCTCTTTTCTTCTTTCTGCCTCGCTTCATCTTTATGATCATCGCCACCTTTACAAGACCGTTAAATAAACTTCTTCCTCTTCTTTCTCGTTCTCAATTACGGCTCATGGTGTTGGGTCCTCTATCCATCCTCTATAGGTGGTTCTGTCTCTCGTCGATGGTTTTTCCTCTCCTTCTAGCCGCCTGCCTAATGTTATTTTCCCACTGGACTCGTGGTCTATACTAGCCGAGAAGTAGTAAGCATTCTGAGGTTTACGTATCGTATCTATCGCTTGAGTCGGACGGTTATTTAAATATCAGCGGCGCTGAATAGTTTATTCTAGTGGCTGTCTTGTTATTTGGTTTTTTATTTATTACGAGTATTAAGCGAAATTATTAAGTATTTCAACTCTAATCATAATAAAACGAACTTTGCAACTTTACTAGTCCAGTTTTATGTTTACTTAATCAAAAATATTTAGAACCCAAAGAACAACATTGAACCGTTTTGACACCTCTGCTTTTCTCAACCAATTGTTTGTCCCGCCTTTAAGAGCATGCAGTACCTAATCACCCTCAACAAGTTACGCGTTTATCTCTTTTTAATGCGTACAAATACTGCAGAACGTACGTCAGAACCCGAATGAAATGCGGTCGCCGTTTGACTCGTACACTGCAACATGTAGAAAAAGGATAATTACTTAGAAGCTATCGTAACTTGAAGGCCTTGCTCTCTAGTTCTCGGCGAGTGTACCTCGTGCTCTTCTTCCTTCTATTCTTGTTTCATTGTCCATACGAGTGAGATGCCCGTATTATTTTAGTTGTTTATTTTCAATGTCCTGTATAATTAGTTGTTGCTCTAGCTCGTCTCTTATGTTTCTATTCCTAATTCTATCGCTTCTAATTTTACCCAGTACTTTTCGCAGGTATTTCATCTTTGATGTTGTTATTTTTGATCGGTGTTTATCTACCATTCCCAGGTCTCTGATCCATATAGTAGTGTACTGATAAATATTGTTTGGTATAAATGCATCTTTGCTTTAGTGCTTAGTTCTTCTTTGCCAATGTTTTCTTCATATTTTTCTACATACTGAAGTGGTGTTCCTTCTAGAAAGATGGGTGTACCCCTTTTTCTATCTATTTGATTGATATACATTATCTTACTTTTTTGTATGTTGATCTCCGTTCCCTTTTCCTCTAGATTGCTTTTCCATATGTTTATGTTATGATATCTTGTGTTTGTTGCCATTATTAAAATGTTATCTGCGTATATAAGGTCCTGTATCATAGTAGGGTTCATGTTGTAGTATCCTGGTCTTGTTTTTATTACTATGCTATTCATATAGGTTACAAAGAGCAAGGAGCTCATGCTAACACCTTGTTTTACCCCTTTTCCTATGTCGAATTGCTTTGATTTTTTTTCGCTTATTCTTACACTTAATACATGGTCACAAACTCTGCAGAAGGCAACGGGAAACCACTTCAGAGAACACATTTCCCTAGTATAAGGAGAATATAAGAAAGTTCACGACGCCAAGTTGTTTATGAATGTGGCTTTGATCCTACTCGCCAACGCCCTGAAAAAGATATGACACTAAGAAGAATCTATCATCTTGTTTATGATCTGTCTAATTGTGAATATGTGGGCTTGCGTTTGTTTCCCCTACTTGTTCGTCTTCTAATTTATCTTCTATTTCTCAATTCGCAGCCTTCTTTCTATGATTTTGGAATACACTTTTAATGCCACTACGATGAACATATTGCCCGATAATTTGTCATTGTTCCCTTCTTATGTAAGGGCATTATTATATTTCTTTTCCAGTACGCTGGTGTTCGGGATATCATACTTGTTGGAAGATTGATTTTGCCTATTGACCTATTGTTTCTCGTCGTTTTTTTTATTAATTCCGGAACAATGTCATCTTCGCCTGCGGCTTTTCCGTTCCTCGTGGTTTTATAGCCATCTTGATTTCTTCTTCGCTTACACTCCCTTCTTCATCTTCTCCTTCGTCCTCTATTTCTATTTCATATACTTCTAGGTCCACTTCCTCATCTATATTAACATTTTCGTTGTTAAATTTATTTTCATACAGTATGATCAGAAATGGTTGGGGAGAGTTTTGAATTTCCCGCCTATGATTTTGTTACAGAAGTTTACTTAGGTTTACTATAATCATTTCAAACAGTTGAAGAACACAATCTATCCATAAACATAATCTTCCCTTTCTTCTTGTTTCTTCCTTTTTGTTTCTTTTTCTATTTCTCTCTGATTCTATTTTTCGTTTCTTTCTCATTCTTCTTTTCGTTTTAACTTTATTCTTCCTATTTGTTTTGATCTTCTTCTTCATGTGCAGCTTAAACTTGAGCTGTTATTAACATACTCTACAAGAACTTGAACTTGAAATAAACCGAAATCCCGAAACAGTACGAAAATGTAGTGTTACGAGCTTTTGACTTGCTCTATTAAAAACGTTCTGTTTATTTTCCACTTTAGCCTGTAAACTTCAACTTCAACTGAAAAAAGGGAAACCTAAAAGCGAAAGCCGTCGTTAAGAAACGATTTCAGCACCTCCAGTCTTTAGAAAACAGTTTGAATAGACTTTTTCCTCCGAAAATGTGCCCAAAGGCAGGAATTGTGGGATTTAAAAGAGAAAAACAATTAATAGAAAAAACAAAAGCTTAAATTCGTTTGTTTTCTTGGTGGGTACCAAGTTCTCGCTTTTTATAAAACTTGTTTAAGCAGTTACTACTCAAGTTCTTTGTTTTTCATAATTTCATTGTTTTTGACGTTTTTTTCTCCTGTTTCGTGTTTTTTACAGCCACCTAATTTACTCGTTTCTTTGAAGCACCGAGTTATTTGCAATAATATTAAAATATATACTCAGACGAAACGAGCTGCATAAAAAAGCTGACCCAGAAACGAGAATACATCGAAATTACAGTAATAATTTCCAGACAGGGTTTGCACTATTAGTCTTTGTTATACAGGTAAATCGATAGAACTGTTCAATTATTTAAATACATCGTTACCGCACTGCATTTCCTCTGTGTGCTTTGGTTTGATTTAACAATATTACTACGTATACACAAGAATCATGTTGATGCGAATTTTTCTTTCCTCGGTTCCTTCTTCATATTCTTGAATATTTTTCGTTCGATTACCTCGGATACAAAAAAGGCATTAATCATATATCGATGATAGAAAATGAATAAGTCTACATTCTCTTGGTCTTTCTTTTTTCTTGCCACCCTAATTAAGTTAGTGTAATTTTGTTTTCTGAATTAAAGGAGACGTATCGAGCTTTGTCCAATCAGTACGCAATCGGCTTTATTATAAACTGAAGGCAATTTCATTACGTTTCTCTTCCGTCTGTTCCCTCTGGATCTATGTCATTCCATTCCGATCCGTTTAGTTCTAAAACCCCGCGAACTTATATCCGCATGTATACTGAAGTTATGGCATACCATTTACACACGGCGGAATGATGTTTTTGGTATAATGGTTGCGGCAACGCTTAATTTGCCGTTAATGGATATCATACATACCGACTACCGCAGTTAATTGCTGCAACTCGGTTTAAAATAACTCCCTCTAATTACAAAACGCAATGCCTACATTGAAATTAGCTGGTTTTTGGGAGGTAAATACGCCGAATTGACAAAAAAACGTCGTTGAATTTTCCTGTGGACATATTTCAGGAGAGTTTGCAGTCATCAAAAAATCATTAATGATTCTTTTATGACAAACAGTAGGGGAACAGCCAGTTATTGGCAAAATTTACGGTGGTGAATGATCCAGTAAAAGATGTTAAGTGTTGCAGGTATTAAAGAACAAACTCTTCAGCAGCTGAAACTTTTATTGCGGAACGTTAATGCTCCGCCAGAGCATTAACGTTTAATCTTCTTTTTAAAATTCGGGGTATGTAATAGAAATATAAAAATTGGGTTAAAGATTTGTGAACAGTTTCAGTTCCTTTCCGACTTCGTAAAAAAGTCGAAGAAGGTAGACCATATAATATTTAAAAGTGGGTTATTTTAAAAATAGAAAAACCCACACGTCATTTAAAAAACCAAAGTTGAAAAATCTTCGTTTTTAGAGCTTCTGTTAATATTTAACTTGCTTCGTTGAATTTTCAACTTTTCCAAAATTACTAAAAGCGGAGGCGAAACCGACTTTTAATTTTTAAAAACTAGAAAACCCACTGTCGTAAATCGGGTGCATTTGAAATACATTTTAATTTGATAGATTTGATAGATTCCCCACCCTTAAATTCTATTTAATAAGTGGCAACAGAAGGGGCTCTGAAAATCCACAACATTTCCGGTCGAAGATTATTATCAGCGAAGCCAACTTTTATACAATTTATTAACAAAATTGGCATTTCAATAATTCATATTTAATGTAGAGTTTAATCCGCAAGTTACTAAATTACTAATTCCTGATAATGCTATTAACAAGGGTTACACGAATGAGCCCAATTATTATTTGCATGCATTATTAATTTCACTTTAGCTTTCCGAAAACAAGGGTAAACTTAAAGTTAGATGCTGTTTAATAATTTCCGAACTTACTACAAATCAATATACTCTCCTAAATTCGCGCAGAAATCAAATTTCCCAGCATCAACCGCATAATTAAATGCCGATTACGTTGGTGAAACACGTGTCACATGAGTTTTCAGTTAGATTAGCCTTAACAAGCACGGATTATAAGGGGCTTGCTGAAACTTCATTAGTTCTCTCAATTATGTTGCCATTGTAGAAGGTGACACGTATAACGAATATACATCGAATGACTGACTAATTCCGTTCGCAAAGTGACACCAGTTGATAAAACACCTAGATTTAAACATGTTATGTTTGGTATTCAAAGGAGATGTGGCTCGTTTTCAAAGGTCATGCTTACGGGTCGTTCGTTTCAATTAAAAAAGCTTTTTTATTTATACCGACGTATTTTGAAGGGATTTATATGGAACAATTATAAATTACACAAGGATTTAAGACTTAATTCGTTTGTATAAAATCGTAAATATAAATGAGAGACATAAAACCTGCATGTTATAAATCAAAATTTTGATTGCTTTTAGTAATTTTCAGGACGTTGTTAGTCCCTTGGCTTGCACGCACATGTAAATGAAAATTTCACTTGCAAAAATGTAATTCCTCATACTTAACATAGTTTATGAGCTTTAATTCTAGCGTTTAATACGCTTTTATTGTATTTAGCAGTTTAAGTTGTTTATGAATTAACATTTCTGAAATACATAATACATAAAATATTAGATGACTCAACTTTTAATTTCCGAGTAAATACATGGGTCGTTTGAAAAGGATGGTAAACGACGCAGAGATGGCAACACCGTTATCAAAATCGATGCACGGCCGAGTTTCAGCTCAGTGCATTGTGAGGTTATTGTTTGGTCACACCAAGTAGACGAACGTGCAAGCATTTTCACAAATGATGGACGGAAAGGAGGCCAACGATGTTCATGGCTAAAATCTATGAACTCATATTCGAATTGCTGGATCATCCGCCCCACTGATCGATTTAGCCTCGTCTGACTTCCATTTGTTCCCGAACCTCAAAAGATGGCTCGGAGGACAACTATTTTTCGATAACAGTGAAGTGATTCGTGCTGTGGCAACGCCTGCTCCATGGCTGTGGACGGCTATTTTGCAGACCAAGAGAAATTATTTTAAAAAGCCGGTTAATTAATGGCTTTGGAACATCAATGGAAAATTTTTTCATGTACCTTACTTTTCAAACGACTCACGTACTAAAAAAAAAGAGAAAGTAACAGTAAAATTAACCCCTAAATCAATACAGAAAAATCAGAGATGCAGATTTAAATTAAAACTAGGTAAAATGAGAGAACCAAAAACACCCACATTAAGTCTGCTTCAAAATTAAAAGGTCAAAACGTGTCCGAAATTCTGCGAATTAAACTTGTCTTATTATTTAAACAACTAACCTACATTTTTGTATTTCTGAAGCTGAATTACGGTTTAATATCTAGTAGTACGTGGGAAATGAGTAGGCCATGTTTAAATAAATTAGAAGAAGCAACCCACAGGATGAATCAACAAAATTTCAATTAAAGCTGAACCAAATTCTGGAAATTTTAAATTGTAAAAATTATTCTTATTTCTTCGTAAATCCAACAAAAGAAGTATAAATAATAATTAACTTCGTATTTTATTATTACTTTGGCTTTAAAACAGGGCACGTTATGTAATTTATTTTAAAAAATTGTATTAATTAGTATAAAAATGCGAAGTGAACGAAGTTCATTAAAATGATTAACTTTCATTAGGGTAACCTTAATGCAGCATACTAAAGAAGCTTATACTTCCTTGGGGAATATAAGAAAACGTCGGAGACTTGTCATAACGTATGAGAATTTCAAGCGCACTTAGGAAAGTGTAACTGAAGTTAATTAAGAGAATTTCTTATTAAGTCTTAGTAGTTATACAAAATTCAACTGAAATCTCTCCGATTAGTAATAAGTACGCATTTGAAACCCAAAATTCGCAGCGTTGAAACGATCTATTTTAATTAACATTCTTCATGCAAAGAAATCGATTTAAGGTTTACGTTGCAGAGTTCTATGAATAATTTTGCAGGCTTAACTTTGTTTCCTTTCTACCCCCTTTGGGACATTGTTATAGTTTTATTATTTTTATGCAATTTATTTGAGTGGTTTTACAGTCGTTTGTTTCTTTACTTTCTGGCTTCAGAGTTTCAGCAAGCTAATTTACGAGGTAAAAAATCACAGGAATTATAATATTAGTGGAAATTTTACGAGGCTTTTTCTTCTGTTATTTTTTCATCTTCTTATCCTCGCCCTTTCCTACTCCACTTACTTTTTTCTGCTCCCCCTCCTCCTCCTAGTCATTGCTTTTCTTCTTCTTGTTCTTCTTCTTCTTTTTTGGCCCCCTTTTTTTCTTCCTTTTGCTTTTACTTCTTCTCGTCCTCCTCATTCTTCTTCTTCTCCTCCTAATTTTTCTTTCTCTTTTTCTTCTCCTTGAACCTTAATCAAAAACAATTTCCGATATAGTCTTCCTGTAATTATTTCCAACCCTGATATAAGTCAATCTTTCTCTTCCATATCCTTCTGCTGCTCCACTTTTTTTACATCTCTTCCCCCCCCCCCCCCCATCCTTGCTTTTCTTCTTCTTGTTCTTGTTTTTCTTTTTTGTCTTTCTTCTGTCTTTCCTCCTCGTTCTTATTTTCGTCATTGTCTTTCTTCTTCTTATTCTCCTCATTCTTCTTCTTTTCCTCTTTCTTATTCCTCTTTCTCTTTGTCTTCTTGTTGAGCTTTAATCAAATGCATTCGCCGATATAGGCTTTCTCTAATTATTTCCAATGTAGGTCAATCTAGATGTTTTCTTATGGTCATCGTACCACTACAAAGATGATCTTGTGGCATGTTCTCCATTCTATTATTTTACAATTCCATTGGTTTGTGTTACTTCTAGCTACTTAGCTAACTTTTTGATGTACCTTTTTTACTCCAGTATCCATCACTTTAGTGATTTCTTGACTTTTGCCATTCCAAATATTTTTTCCTGATGATGTTTAACGTTGTTCTTTTCATCTCTTTGTCAGTTGCTTTATCCGTTTCGGGTTTCTTTTTTGTTGTGACCCCACACGTCGATGCTGACAGGATACATCAGTCCAAAATCTTGGTTCTTAGTCGTTGTACTATTCTGTAAATCTGAGGATTCTAAAAACTTTCCAAAACTACCCTTAAGTTCTTATTATTCTTCTTATTTTTTACTTATCAGTTCTAATCTCCATCCAAAATATATTTAAATTCTATTTTGAATTCAGGTTGTATTCTCTCTACTTTCTTTCTTTCTTTCTTTGTCTTTTATCCTTATGGCCTTCTGGGCGTCGGATCTTCTTTCATTTGCCGACCCACTGTGTTTTATCTAATTGTCCTACTCTCTCACTCTAACGAGCGGAGGGAGGTTCCGCGTTAACGGAGCAGTCGGGCAACCCATCAAAGTACTGACCCGAGACAACGAAGCTGAACTCTTGTGATCGCACTTGACTGGTGTACCTAGGGGGACTCTACTTTAAATTATTCATTATATTCAGTTCCACTTATGCGATTCTTTATTAAATTCAGCAAATATTCTCGTGTAAATCTTTGATATTTGATGATGCATGGAGATCAATATCATTTACATTGCTCCTTTTTTTTGCGTTCGAACTGTTTTCTTAAATGCATCTTCAAGTATCAGAATAAAAAGTTTCAAAGACAGTGTAGCTCCTTGTCTAACTTCTGGTTTGAGTGGAACAGAATGGATTTTGTCGTATAAGACGCAGATTAGCTTCGTCGGTCGTCTCTTTTATGAGTTCTTCATATCTCTGACTGTATGAGTATTTGTGCGCATTTAACTAAAATGAAACAACGGTTTTCTAAAATTAATTTTTAAAACCACAGACAAATGGAAAATATCTGAAGCTCGAATTGAATAATGTTATTTGTTTAGTAACTTCCAAATATCACTGCCAATTTCCAGTCGAATTGCTTGTTGTTAACTGAAACAGTGTTTTTGGACCACACTGTATTTGCTAATTCTTTGTAACTATATGGCCCAAAGGCTTTCTAATATTTCATGAAGGTAAGATGTAAGGGAAATCCAGAAATCCTTATCCATTTAATTTTAAATAATTAAGTTCGTGATTTACAGATGGTCTACGGTATTGTAATTTTTTAAAAATCCTGCTTGCGCTTGGGTCGGTGCTCATCAAATTTCCGTTTCAATCTCTTGGTGATTACTTTCGTTGGCGGTTTATATGTATACCATTGTCACGATTTTTCCAAACTTTAAGTATTTCTATTGATTCATATATATTGAAGTATTGTAGCGAAACGCGACATCTGTTGGCAGAAGCTCGCGAGTGCTCTCGATTATTCGAGATGCGTCATTTGTTAGACCATTCCGGAAAGATCTCGTTCGCCATGGAACACCCTGGTGCCTTGTAGAATGAGATCAAAATCTGTAGGTGGTATATAAGGCGCATTCGGCAAAGCAGTGAACTCACGATTGGGTATTTTTATTACGCATATTTAATAAATCAGAGTTCTGGAAGCAAAAAATAATCCTTTCTACGCAACTATGTCTTAAAATTCTAATCATTTCTATGTTTTTGTAAATAAATCAAAACCATATAAGTTTTAACAGTGGTCGGCTAATTGTTTTAGCAGTTTATTTATTGATACATCATTCGCTCTCGAAGCTTTGCTTTGATAATTCAATCTTTATTGAGCTGAATAATTCTCAGTTCTTACTCCAGTAATCACTTATCAAATTCTAGGCGGGACCTTCTTTGGCACTCTTTCCTTTTCTTCGACTGTACCTTCTAATGTATTTACAAGGAATTGGTTGTGTCTTATTACTTGGCCTATCCATTCGTGTCTTCTATATTCTAGTGTTTTTATTAACGATATTTCTTCTTCCTCAATTCTTGGACATCCTTCCTGGTTTGTGATTCTATTCGTCCATTTTATCTTACATAAATAGACACCGCTAGCAATCGCCATTTCCGATTTCCCTTTTCCATCTTCCTCTGTCGTTCTACATTTCCTCTTCCAGGATGCGTTCAGCCATAGCATCATTGATTCCTTCTCGCCAGCTACGTCTCAGTCTTCCTCTTTTTCGTCTTCCTGGGGTCGGCACTTAAACACTTTCTTTGGGAGCACTTCATCTGTTATAAGCTGCACGTGTCCATGCCATAGTTCTTATTTCATCTATTATTGTAGTCTTAGCATTCATTATTCCTCCAAAAGTCAATTTTTCTGACTAATAGCTTCCAATTATTGCTTTCATTATTGATAACTTCAATACCTTTCTCACTTAATTGTGTCAAGCAAAAGATGTTATCGACGATTGTCCCTGGTTGTTCTTCTTCCATATGTTGATATTGTTGTTCTAATTTATCTCTAATAATTGTTATATAGAAGCTACTCAAAGTGCTCGTCGCAGATATTCTTCTATAATTTGTGCACTAATTGCTAGCACCTTTTTGGTGAATGATTTTATTCGTATTTTATATTTCTTGCTTGAGATATTCCAGTCGACTTTCAATCAGATCTTCTTGAAGGAGTTCATAATATAATAACTTCCGTATATGAAGCCTAACATGGTACTTTTCGTTAGTCTTGTCTGAATTCTCCTATGTATTCTTCGTTATCTTCTAATTTGCTATATAATGTAGAATTGAAGTGTCCCATGACGATATTTGAGTTGATAGATTCGACCCTCTTTTTTAGATTTTTCTACCTTTTCTACCTGTCGATATTTCACAGGTTATATCTGAAGTTGTCTGAAGTTGATTTTTAACTTGTAACAAATAACATGCACTTTTGGTTGGTGACAAATGCAGCACCTTTAGTTCCAACTCTTCCTCATCTATGGCTAAGCTTTGATTTGAGACTGGCTCAAATTCTTCCTGCTTTAACACATCAAATTTCAAGCATTTTACACGTTTTGCAAAAATACAGGTGACTGTAACTATAATCAGTAAAATATGTTGGCATGGTTATTTTTAGCTTGGAATAAATACAAAAATAATGGCTTGGTTAATTGTTTTCCCAAACTCAGCTGTTGATTCGTCCTTTCCAATGCCGTTTACAAGATATCTTGTAGGATTATCACGTAGTTCCAAACATAATTAACTCGAGTCCTTTTTCAGCCTTTCCTGACCTCAACGAAAACTACCAAATCAAGGGTCAAGGCAGAGGTCGTTTTGCTGGTTAACGAACTCATTCATGTCACTTTAAAAGCTTACAAAATTAAAAAAGGAAATTTTCCCATTCGACCGTCACTGTATTCTTATAAATTATAAAGATATAAAACTTGAAATTAAAATCGTCGAAGAATTTTTAGTTTGAAATCTCGGCGCATATATAAATATTTCGCAAAGAAATTTCTTGATTAAACCTCAAACCACGTCTTGTTTTCGTGCACATCGTAAAAACTAATAAAGTTTCTCCGAGTTCGTTACAATTTAATTACGAGCCGAGCTTCAGAAATTCATTAAAAGCTCGGGAAAATAATACGTGTGTAGTTCATAACGTAATCCGGAACTACGTTTTCGGAGTTTCAAGACCTACAAAACGTTGATTAAGGGTATTATCCCGCTTTAAAAATCTTCTTATTTAATTTTTACTTCTTCTAAATTTAAACTCTAAAAATTACGTAGTGTTCGTAATGAAGTATTGACAACGGACTATTTGCATTTAAATCGAATTTTTTCGAAAATGTGGCGCAAACTCGGAATTTATTTTAATTCGAAAGTTGCGTGCGGTATTTACTAATGTAGTAAAATAGTTGATTAATAAACGTAACATAATAAGAGCACGGTAGGGGCATTAATTAAAACAATGGATGGAGTTTGATGCCCTGCGACTTGTTTAAAATAATATTAATAACTAGAGTTTGCATTGTATACATATTCTAATTATTTTGTTAATTACAAACTGGTAAATTTGATCTACGATAATGCAAAACGATATACAATACGCAAAGTTCGTAATTTACCGGAACTTTTCGTTTGCAAAATGTTTACAGAAAACATCAGGTTCGTTTTATACACATAAATTTATGTTTTTCTGGGGTTGCCTCTGTTTCCCTGGGTTTATCTAGGTATTTCTTTCCGCAGAGGGGTAGATTAAAGTTCTAAATTCTGATAAGCAAAACAGTAATGGGGTAACAGAAACGGAGATAATTGTGATTTTTTGGAATAATGCCAAAAACGTGCTCTAAATTTATTAATTTATTGTTTAAAAACTCTTTGCCTTCAGAACGAATTAGACCTGGGATATTCGGGAAAATTTGTGCATGCTGCAGATGAGTTAGCATTATTTGATGTTCTTTTCAGGTGGTTTTGGTTCCAAAAAAGAATTTGGTGTTTTATACAATAAGTAAACATTAAGCAACGTTATTTCTCAATCGTTAATGGATAGTGAATATCAGACTAATTACCGTTGCGTTTTTGAAGCAATAAACGAGTCAAAGCTCACTCATCCGAAGTCAAAATTGGTTTAAAAATAATTTTCCAGTGTTTAAAAAGGTTTAGCAAAGATTCTTTTTTTTATTGGTCTAAGGTTTTATAATTACACTTGTTGTCGCCCTTTCCTTTTTTATGTTTTGCAATATTTTATCAAAATGTTGGGTTAAGATCTTCTTTATTACTATCAACTCTTTTCTTGCTTTGGGTTACTATTAATACTCCCTTTCTCTTCCTGATTCCTGGTTAGTAATTTTTCAAAGTGGTCTTTCCATATATCTTTCATCTCTTCTTGACCAAATTTTATGTCTTTTGTGAAAGTTTTTTGGGTTTTTGCGGTTATTTTCAATTTCCTAAATTGTGCTATTAATCAACTTTTAGAGTTAAAACTGCTTTTCTGAATCAAAACTTATTGCGGATTGTAGGATTTGAATTTCAAACCAAACTAAAATGCATCTGAAAAGTCAAAAGCTAAAAAAAATATTAAATCTTCTGGTCCAACTGTAACGATTCGAGATTTGGGCTTGGAAAATTTAAGTTCTAAGTCGAATTTTGAAAATTCAAACTGAAAACATTTTTTTTAATCCTGGTACAAATTTTGGTGTTTACAAGCCGAGAAATTTAATCGTGCATTTCACAGACAAAATGTGATTACTCAGTTTTCAGTTTAAGGTTAAATCCCCTCTTTCGGATTCAGAATTGATTTGAAACTATAGGATTCGAGTTTCAAACCAAACTAAAAAACTATTCAGTATTTCATATAAAAATTACGACTTTAGATAAAACCAAATGCAAGTTTGGTTTTGGTACTTTCAATGGCAATTCTGTCCTCAAGATTCAAAAATGAACTTGATATTCGAATCCTTAAACTGCAGCCTTAATTTTTTTAACCTGTCGCGAGCTTTGATCTACAAACATTGAGAATTTGTCCTGCGTTTTAGAGACAAAATGTGAATTTCGGGTTGAATCCGCTCATTCTGAATCAAATCAGATTTTTGAATGCAAGATTTGAGTTTAGAATCAAACTAAGAATTCAAAATTTTAAAAATTAAATGTTTTGGTCCAGCTTTAACGATTCCAGGTTTGGAATTGAAAAATTCTAATTCAAATCCTTAAAATGCAATCCGAAAACTTAATTTTATAGTCCTGGCATAAATTTCAGTTTATCAAGCAATGAATTTAATCGTGTATTTTACAGACAAAATGTGAATTTAAGATTGAATCCGCTCTCTTTAAAGTCAAATCTGATTTCTGAGTTCTGAGTTTCAAATCAAACTAAAATCTATCTGTTAATTCAAAAGCCAAAATTTTCCAGGCTCAAGAGTTAAAGGATCAACTCTTGGGCCTGGAAAATTTAATTCGATTTCAGATCCTAAAAGTTCAAGCTGAAAACTAGCCTAAATTCTGATTTACAAACCCGAGATTTGATCTTGTGTTTCGCTGACAAAATCTAAATCAAAAGGAGTAAATCCTTAAAAATTGGACTTCTAAAACAATAAATCCTTTGGTTTTAAGTACAAGGTTGAATCCGCTCCCCCAGATTCAAAATTTATTTGAAATTGTAGGATTTAGGTTTCAAATCTAATTAAAAGAAGTATTTCAAATATAGATTATATCTTTCTATGATTCAATTTTGAAGCACAGTTTTGGTATTTCGATTGTAAATTCGCTGCTTAATATTCCAAAAATTAATCTGAATTGGATTAAACTTTTAAACTGGAAGCAAAATTTGAGGTTAAGATTTAAATTTCATGTTCGGTTTCGTAGTTAACTGGAAGGCCCATTATTAATAGAAGTGATTTCAGTAAAGGTTTAAGAAAATGCTTAAGTTGACGTAAATTATAAGTCGAGTAAAGTTGTTTAAATCGGGTTAGTTTAAGGCTTTTATTTCGTTTTACAATAAATTAAAATTTAGTACTAATAAAAATCTTAAAACTTTAACTGCCAAACAGGAAAATTTATTTACTAAAGAGCCTGCCTCTGTTTTAAAAATCTCGAAGACGTGTTTATTAAAGATCCCACATTTTTTACTAAGCTTCGCTTTTGGTGTTCCGGTTTCATCAGGCTGCAGACTTAACATTTATAACTCAATCAGCGTCTTTAGTTATGAATACTTCTCTTCCTGTAATAAATTTTATCTGGGGAATTCGCCCCCGTTTTTACGGCCAAATAGGTCAGTTTACCCGTTAAGTTTATACGTGATATAAAAAGAGATAGATCAGCGCCACTTAATACTCGCAAATGCGAAAAAAATGAACCTATTTTTATCATTCGCTAATATACGGCGCCCTAAAAGTGTTCCGAGCAAAATTTATACTCTTTTAGTAAGATAACATTTTCTTCGACATACATTTTTCAGGGCGTAAAATAAGCCCTTTGTATTCCATGGCCTGCTACACCCTTCCATTCTGTTTTAATAAAATTCGACAGCTTTGTTAGTTTAACTGGTTCGATTCTCCTTTTATCGTGGAAGAGGTTGTCCATACACAATCTTCTGCAGGAAATGGAAAACAAGTGGTCTTCCCCCTTGTTGTCTGTAAAGCCTAGTAAAAAACAACCCTCACCGAACGAAAACCACAACAAATGGTTGTAATCAACGAACCCACACAAATCAGGAATGATTCACAATGTGTATTAACGTCGGGAATAACCCATTATCCAGTTTCTGGAGCTCTGACGCGGAGAGAACTATTATAATATGTTAGGGGATGTATGTATGTATATCAAGTCAGTATCGGTAGCTGTCAGATCAAGCGTGCATTGGTTCCCTATTCCAGAATATCCTATTTCCTACGTGAACACCTAACCGCCCATCATCCTAAGAGCTTATTGCGTTAAATTCTGTCGGAAACCCTAGTAAATTACATTTTGGGTCAGGCACTATTTGTAGATAACGTGTTTAAAGCCAACCTGTCGTCCCGAAACCGTTGACAGGTTAGATTCGACGTACGCCTTTCTATTTTACACCGTTTCGCCCCCTTGACTCGTTGTTGACCCCGAATGGGAAATTCGAGAATTCGTGAAATTTATGTAAAATTAATTTAGAGCCACTTCAACCGAACGAAGTCTAAACCCTGTAGTTTGTCACTAGAAAACGGTGGATGTGCTGCGTGGGCTTCCTGCTGTTAAAACATTTAACTCTCAGGGGACTTTTTTCCCTTTAATAATAATAAGGGTGACGTTTAAAGTAAATGTTTTAAATTTGAATACATAATTCATAGTATTATTTGACAAAAACTCCAACGCTAAATAGAACCAGAGGCGTTTATGTTATGCGTTTATCTTTCGCTCCCAATTTCGTCGACGGGCGCGAACGAGCCTAATCCCTTATCGCGAAAGTAAAAAGCACACCCAAAAAAAGCTCTATAGACTTCACTTCCTGCTTTTTAAGAAACTGCGTACACGCTCTAAATCGATTCCAGGGCCTCATAGTTAACTAGACAATCACACTTCACTGTTATTAAAGTTGTTTCCACTCTCGAATCTAGGAAAGTGCTTAAGGGCATTTTATCTCTACTGCATCGCAAATAGGAGTGCAAGTTTTTTTTTCTTTCTAAACGTCAAGGAAGGTAATGCATTTAGTTCTTCCACCTTATCTGTATTCACCTTTTGACTGACGTTCCTTCCAGTCACGCAGAACGTTGCTTGACTCTGCATTGAGTACTGCGATCTTATCGAATAATATGCACGATAGGCTTTGTACTCCGTAGTGCCATATGTTTTATAGCTTTACATGTCGGGAAAATTTAGTTTTTATGTGAAATTAAATTGTTCACAAATAGTTCCAGTAATTTATCATAAATTATCGAATAATAATAATAATAATAGTTTTTATGTTTAAAGTTGTGATTGGTAGTAAATACAATCAGCATTATAAAGCAGTACAAAACTTAATACGATGAAAGCAAAGAGAACTGGACTTAGAATCCCCCCCTGTAGTACACCTTCCGTTAGTTGCACATAGTTTTATGTTTTACACTAGTTCTACACAGAGGTTGCTTTCATGTTTTGAATAATTCGAATTTTCCGCTAACTCCACTGTTATAAACTTTTTGCCATAATATGTTGTGATTTAGAGGTTTATATAATCATATAATAAATAAAATCTTTGAAGCTATATCTATTTGTAACGTTTTACAGGTTCGAAAATGATAACAGATCGTAATATTTAATGGAGTTTATTCTGTAGTTACCTACTTATTACATCACAAACTCTACTGATTAATTTTTAAACTAACTAACAATAAATAATAGGTACTCAGTATTTTGTTTAGGGAATAATGCATTTATCACCGTTATATTGTGACGAAGTGGAGGGTTGGTTTGTTGTTAGAGATTAATATAAATAAGTTACTGTAATTAGTGTGGTAGAGTCTTTGTCCAACGACGCCACTTGAAGTTCAAATGGACATGATTTATTCTAAGTCCATAGTCCAAATAAATTCTTTAAAAGTTAATAAACAAGTTCCATTTACATTTAAAACATTTAAAAGTTATACAAAAGTCCCAATCACACTATAAACGACTAAGTCTATGAAATGGATTTATGTAAACAATTCACACAAATATTTTACAAGTCCTGAATTACCTTTAAACGACTAAGTCCATAAAATGAATTTAAACAATTTACACAAATTAAAGTTAAGTTACAATACTAAACAATCTTACATGTATGTATTGGAACGTCATCTTGAAGGGTGTCGATTTACTGTAGGTACTGCTTGCTTGATAGCTGGGTAAGACCAAACCTTTTAGGTTATTGTCAACGATATATATACAGCAAATTGATCCCCTTCTTCCAATGTTCATATCTTAGCTTATGCGCGTGGCAAGTATCAGATTACATGAGTACAATGCACTACGTACGTGACTATCTTACATTCTTTAAGATATGCAACTTTCTTACGTGCCTTCGCCAGTGGAATGACCTGATCGACTGATGTCATTACAACGCGTGTGCTTAGTAAATTAAATAACTTGAAGGCACTTCAGGTTTTGCTTAATAATTTTACATTCGTCTTTGTTGCAATATGCTGAATTTTAACGGTCGGCTCCGAGCAACACTTTCCCTTTCTATACATTTCTCATATTTATCTCACAGATTTTTCCTGGTTCTCAATAGTGATCGATGTCTTCACAAGAATCTTCCCAGTCAAGGCTAACTTGCCACGTTGTTAAATAAAACTGGCTTTTCAAACGCTTTCATTATTATTAAATATAATTAAAGAATGTAGATGTTTTCAGAACTCGATGTTTTTTCTGTAACATATTTGTTAAGGGTAATAACATGATTATTACCAAATGTCTTCTTCTTAGAGTGGTATACCCTTTTACAGGGCCGTTGCCGATCCTATCTCCATATGCCTGTGGTGTGCGTGTCAAGTAGGCTACAGACATAGGGAATCTACATCTTAACGTGGGCTCCGAACCACGGAAGTGCTTGCACTTCTACTCCAGAGAGGACTTTACTAGGCAGAATATACACCTCGGTGGTTTGCCATTACCATCCGAGGGAAGCGGCCGGGTATTTTCGGTGTATATGTGACCCTGGGAATCGAACCCGGGCCATCTCAGTGGTCAGACGCACTCTGAACTAACTGAGCCACGACCGCACTTACCAAATATAAAAAATCCTTTATAATTTATATTTAAAAATACAAAACGTAAATACAAGAATGTGGTATTTTAGGCATATGGTGTGGGTAAAATAACATACAGATACAGTGTTATAAAAAATTATATGCAAAGTTCACAAGAATATTCCTTAGCTTTTAATAGATAAAGAACTTTTTCAGTTAGCCAAAGGGGCTCACCGGTCTTATAATACCTATTTGGAAAATCAGAAGACAGCGAAAAAATAAACAGAAATTAAAAGAGCCAACAATTTTTAAATAAGATTTCTAGAAATAAGCAAGACATAGATAAAATACAACAAGATATAAAGAAATCTTTTTATTTAATTGAAACAGATATAATAAAAGAAAACAGTTTTTGTATCAAGAAAAATATGGGGTTATTTTTTTGTTACTTTTTCGATGCTACCAGGTTGCTTTTTTATTGGAAATAATGTAGTGAGCCCTGTGTTTTGGAAACGAAACCTTTGTCATCTTCAGATATTATGAAGTTACGTCCTTGCTGTACTGAAATACTAATATCTAAAACAAACCAAAATTAAATGTAGGAAACGTCGGAGTTTCCTGTTAACATGAATTCATATAGAACTTATCACAATCCACAACACTGCGAAAGCGCAATTGAAATGCTGCATTAAAGTTTTAATTGGCCAATTAAAACAGTGAAGGAAAATGGTTAAATAAAAAATTCAGTTACAGATCAAAGGTCTTCAATTTTTAACTGTTTATTGGGCGATCTGAACAATATAAATTAGATCACTCCTTCAAATTTTTCTGTTTTTTCTGCCACGCTTCTCGTGTACATAAGTTTACTGCTTTATTTTTAGATACGAAAACTTAAATTTTTATAAATTTGATATTTATGGAATTCTTTAATATTCCTTAGCACACCCACTTAAGAATCACTAATAACTTTCCAGTTTTATAATGCCTCATCTTCGTTTCTGAACTTAGGTAAAAATCACGAGATTGAAATTCAAGTTATTGAAAAATAAATAGGCTTCTTTTCATAAAAAACAAAGGCTTTGCATTACATTGAATTTCTGAGTAATTTAAGTAGAAAACTTATATTTTGTTATGGAGTGTCCAAAGAATCTCAGATTATAAGTTTATATACGTCAGCTTGAGTACTGAAATTTAATTTGCCACCCTTCGAACCCCAAATATACAGCATGTCAGGATAATTTATTCACTTGAATGCAATTTTGCACTACGGAATTTTTATTATTCGATTTTAAACACCGTTAATACGAATTCCCCACAATTTTTCTGATCTGAAACTTTGGGTGCGAAAACTAAAGAGGTAACCAACTTTATATTTATAAAATCAAATCAAATTTGGCTTTAATATTTCAATATTTTGACTTAACAACGTATACAAGTCAGGAATCTATGTTACATTTTATCACAGCACCGTTGTATGTTGAACTTGAACTTCTTGGCGTCTTGCGAGTCCCTCTGTCTTTATACGTTATGAATGATTCGTGGCAATATTATCAGGTTGATTGTAGACTCATTTAAAATATGTAGATAAATACTGGAATTAAACAGGAAACAGTTTCGTCTAAATAAGCTCATCGTTGATGAACAATTTAATATGACCAATTCGTTCAATTTTGTACGCAGTATTTAACGTTCGGTTTTGCTACTATGGCTAGCTTAATCATTTCGTTAATTACGGAGGATTACCCATGACAACAACACGTCTTCTTTCAAGGGTCACCAGCTGTCACAACTTGTAGTAATGGAAGTAAATACCATAGTTTCAGAAACTCCACAGCAAAGACTTTTTGATCTATATATTTATTAAGTAGAACAAACTTTTAAGTAAAGATTGGTAACAACAAGCCTTTTAATATAAAATATATATATTTTTTAAATTGTCAGTACTTCCCAAAATGAAAAGTATTATAGTTTATTTTATAAAGGTATCGGCACTTACACTCCGCACTTATTTACATGGCCGGCAATATGGAGGGTTAAAGCCTTCTAAGTTTCTTTGTATACTCGGTTATCTCGCACGCTATGCATATGTGGTAAGCATAAGCACCACACCTTCACCAACCGCTTACCTTCCCTACTCCACCTCCGTGTTTCGGTTCCCAATTGTTTCCAGTGACTGGGTAGGCCACCCGCCGAGCACTCGACTCGGGTTTGACTCCGAGACCGTCCGCTAAACTAAACTAAAAATAATAATTTATAGGACCTAGTCGGCCAATAATCCCTCAGATTAGTTCTCCAGATTACAAGTTAGCTAAACTTTTCTTTTGTTAAATACAGCACAGAATATTATAAATTGCAGTGTTTGAACTCTTTGTCTGAAAGTGGAGTTTTATACGATTTTACGTTGTCGAAATAATACATCAAACTTGACGTTCCCCCAAAAATGGTATAAAACTTATCTGGATTTATGTCAACATGAAATATTGATTTAAACTGTTCTCTCGTGAATTTCAAGCAATTTTTAAAGACATTTTGCATATTTTAAACGCAAACTTCTTCGGTATTTTAAGTTCAACTTTGTAATTAACTAATAATTTATTCCTATAAAACGTATGTATGTAGAGCGTTTTGATTAATCAGGCCAATATAAATTTAACGTAAACATGAAAATAAATTCAGAAAAAATGGTTTAATGGAAGAGTAAGAAAATTTATTAGAATAAGGAAGTAATTTCAAAGAGAAATATCTTTTTTATAATCTTTTAGTTAAAGTAACACTGGCTGTAATGTATCTGCTTTTCGTGATCCCAAAGTTCATAGCATCCATACTCCATACCCATATAACTTGGAGAGTTGGAAATAATGTAGAACATGTCACCTTGCCGCAAGGAAATGGAGGTTGCCCATGTCTAGAATTATAACACCAGAAGTGCTCCTTTACGTTACGACCTTTGGGTATCTCGAATGTCATGAAACGAATTTAGACACTCTCCTTCACTTACAAAACTTTACTTTAAACGACGATGATGATTGTATAATTAGTTGTAGAATTTAGAAATCTAGATTTAAGCCTCGAAATGTCCAGAAAGTCCACTAAAATCGTCAAATCGCTTTAAAATGCCCTGCACGTATAGTTTCCCTGCATTGAATTTTATTTTTCCTTTAGTGTTCGATTTTTCATAGGAAAGAATAAATCTGGTACAAAAGTTTGTGAAAAATTTGACCCAGATTTATATTTAACTCGAATAAAATACGAAAATTCTCTCACAAAATGCTTACAAAAAAGGAACATATCGATACATTCTTGTCACAATAGTTTTCTGCATGATGTAGAATTGATCAAACATCTGGCAATATTCGCAACAGTGTATTGTGTCATACACTCCTGAATTTCTTTTATCGCATTTCACCTCGTCGCCGAAAGAAAAAGAATAAAATATCTGGGCTGCTAGAACCAGCAAACGACGCTCGTCATGATGCGCTTTATCTTGTTGAAGTTTTTCCTCTATTTTTTAAACTAACAAAGTTTAGTTTAGTATCCCATTAGCTGTTCATTTAACAAGTAAATTGTACAATTTAGAAAATGCGAGTCTCGGTGCTGTTTCTCTTTGTGCCTCATTGCCTAGAACGAGTGGCAACGACGTTGTTAAACAAAGAAAATGGGAATCTTGACTCGAAATTTTCATGTAATGTTTAACTTCTCCTAATTTTACACTCGTTCTAAATTAATCCCGCCAGCTCTAACTCTAATATTTGTTGTAGTAACTGAGCCTTAAATGAGTTTGTTATTAGAGGGTTCGCCCATTTTCCATTTCTAAACTTCACCAACAAAGTCAGACTAAAACCTAACATGTGATAACGAGCATATTTCGTTGAAAATCTGTTGAAAACAAGATAAATGGGTTGTATGGAAGTTTAGCAACGCGGCTGTGTAATTAATATCCTTTCAATTTTACTGCCCGAAAGTAAGTTTAAGCGTTACGCGGGCTACATTAGTACGACGTTGTGATTAATGCAGTAAAGGTCTAATACCGACAGATAATAAATCTACATTTTGTCTTATTATTTTTCCATGAATCACTACTTAATCTATTCGCTTTTGAATGCGGCTTTGGATCTAAGAAATACACAAAAGCAGGGATGGCGACAATAAAATATTACTTAGGCGGATTAATTCGATTAATTTAACAAGTGAGGGAGTGATTTTCTAGCTGCTGTTAATTACTGATTAATCATTTATAAAAGTAAAGTGCAGAGATATCTTAGAAGGTTTAATTGTCGCGGACTTGTAGACGTTAATGTAAAGCGGTTATAAATTCAGAAGGTGTCTTCAGATGTCTGCTCCCGAAGGATCACTTTGTAAGTTTTTATATTTTTATGCTGTTCGTGTCTAGGAATTAAGCAGAATTTTAATGTTTCAGTTGGATTAATTTTTACTTTAAATCTACTTCATGTTACTCTTTTTTGGAGGGATTTTATTCTTAAAAAAGATCACTTACTGGTGGCGTTTTAAGCAAGTCGAGCATGGGCGAACCTAGACATACAATTTTTCAGATAACTTTTCCTAAGCACTGGAACTTAAAGCTTCAAGCAGTACATTTTCAGAAAAACACCTTGAGTTACTCTACTTCTATTCGAAGGTGTTCATTACGTTCGAAAGCTTTTCCATGATTTTCTGGATTTTAGACTTAAATTGTTTACAAATAGTTCACGTAATTTATCATAAATTATAGAGCGTTAGTTGATGATATCAATAAAACCTTTGAAGCTATTTATTTGTAACCTTTGCAGGTTCGAAAATGAAACCGATTGTAAGATTTAATGGAGTTTATTTATTTAAAGAGCTATTTCATTACTTATGTATTGCATCACAAACATTACTGGTTAATTTTTAAACTAACTATTCAGTATTTTCTTTAAGTGATAACACCGTAATATCCCAATTTATTCGTTATCTGCACAAGCAAAGGTAAAGGTGTCGGTACTAAGGCCTCGCGAGAAAGCATGGTCGGCAACATGGGGGGGTTAAGACCACCTAAGTCGCTTTTCATACCTCGGTTGTTTCGTACGCTATCTACGTAAATCTTCAACAACCACCTACCTTCCCTTCTCCACCACTGTGTTTCGGTTTCCAAGTATTTTCAATAGCTGGGTAGGCCACCCACCGAACATCCAACTCGGGTTTAACCCCAGTGAATTCATCGAGTTAATTACAGAATTTGCGATATTTTTATTAGATTCATATATTTCTTTCTAGATTTCTGCGGAATTTTTACTACGTTTTAACATGTTTTATTGATCACTACAGAAACTTGTTTATTTCCTCTTTGGTTTTTCTGTATGCTACTCCATATATGCAGATATGGTTCAATTTTTTCGATATCGGTTCCTTTGTTTGTTTTTGCCAGTGCTGTTATGTTCGTAATTTTTTAAACTGATGTTTTTGTGAGGATACTCTGTACATCGCATATCCCTGTCCTTCTTTTCTCGATGGTATTTTAGCAATCTAATGCAACAATTGGCTCTCAAGGATGATCACAAGGTTATCTGGAATCACGGTGGCAAATAGAACATCTTTCTTTTTCTTCATTGAACTTCAAGTGGGAACTTTCAATGTCCTCACACAAGTTTTCAGTCGAGGTTTATGGTTACATAAATTTAGAAGTTTTTACACGATTTAATCATTAAATAGAATTAAACTACAATGTGATTTTTTAAAAACTCAATTGCAACAGGCCGTATTCTGACAGACAGTTCTAAGGTTATTAAGACAGAATACGGCCTGGTGCAATTGAGTTTTTAAAAAATCACATTGTATTTGTTTTGGTAAAGAAATCGTTGCCATCTTCAGGTAGGATGAAGTTAACTTCTTGTACTGAAATACCAATGTCCAAAACAAACCTGGGATTTTCAACCTACAACATTTTGAAAGTTAAAACAGTGAAGGAAGATGGTTCAATAAAAAATTCAGTTACAAATTAAATTGTTTATTTGAACGAGCTTTTTGGGAAATTTGGACGATAGAGATTTGAACATTTAAGTTTAATGCTTTATTTTTAGATATAAAATCTGAAAACTTAATTCTTTATGAATTTGATATTTGTGGAATTCTTGAATATTCCTTAAACAGATTTTCAGAAGAACATCGCAGTTACTCTGCTTTTATTAAAAGATGTTCATTATACCCGAAAACTTTGATATTTAAAGAAATTATTCACAAATGCTGGTAGTAATTTAGCAGGAACATTAAAATTCTAATAAACTTTCTGATTTTGTTATGTTAATGTCAACTGTAACAGTTGCATATTCGTTATTGCAACGCTGCAAATACATTAAAAATTCATTTCCTCGTTTCTCTAACCCTGAAATTTTAAAGGAGCTCTGAAAACTGCAGAGCAAGGAACTTTCAATATCCTCAGGTAGAAAAACAAAGGTTATTTTCAGTTAACTCTAAATATTCATTGAAACCCTGCTCTTTTTAGATATTTCTTTATCATTAGCAATTCCCCTTTTCCTGAAACATCTGAACCCCCTATTGGCTTCTTCGTTTTCATTAATAAAAAGAATTGCTTTACTCTTAACGACTTCTCCCGTCCCATCTGGCTCGATCCATACTTTTTCTAAGGATTTTTTTCTCTTTTAAATTCGTTATTAAAACTTAGCACGAACCTCTTTTAAGTAGCTCGCGTTCTTTTCACACTGTAAAAATGAAATTTTTTGAATGTCTGTGTAACGTTTAAATGTATGTGAGACGTTCTTGAAAAGATCTCAGGACGAGTGGTGGGTCCTTCTGTTGTGAGTTTTCCCCCTTACTACCGCTAAGCAGATTTAATCCAAATTGGCATTACCGTTGCGGAGGGGTTTAAAATCGACTTTAGGTAATTTCCTCCTTTAGTGAAATCTTCGGGCGTTTTTCAGATTAAATCGCAATCTACTTGTAATGGAAACATGTTTGGGGAATTGTTTATTGTGAAAAAAGCGCCCTTAACTTCTGCCTGGGGTAATTAAGTGTTTTATATTAAAGATCGCCCCTCGCTCGGTTTTATTGTTACTTCTTGTAATTCATATTTCTGCATGAAGCTTTTTATACATCGTTGAAAGCGCGCCTTGGGAAGTGTTTACGTTACATAATAAAATGAGCCTTGTATGAATAGAATTTCTAATGGAATACCAAAAGGTTCTTGATGAACATACATGTTTCATGCGGCTAGGTCTGCGTTTGAGACGACATATTAAAGGTAGTTCCACACGTCCGAGACGAAGGCATAGGTGCTTCGAAGATTGCGCTTCATGAATATTCAACAGTCGCCCACCCTCACTTCCTAACATTTGTACTTCCGGAGTAACTGCTTGCACTACGTGCACCCCGTATTTTCTTTTGATCTAACAAAATACTTTTCTTCGATACTTGCAAGTTCATTACCGACGTTGTTATTTTTCGTACCCCGCCTTTCGTGTTTGCTTTCACAGATCCTATCGTTTTTCATTCGGAACACTTTAATGTACCGAGCGGAATCGATCTATTAGCAAATTTAATTTACCCCTGTCTTCTGAGACGTCACTTGCGGGTGGACAAAGAGCGAAAAGCCCTAAGGCGGTACTCGAGAATGGAAGGCACCTTCAAACACTTACACTGAGAAAAGACGGCGATAATATCTTCGAGATATTATTGATAACATCGGTGATAATCCTTTTTTACGTGCTCGTCTTAAGCTTACAAATGATTAAATTAATTTAATTCCTGCGCATTTTTTTAATTAATTCCCGGTTAATTTTTTACGTGACTAGGATTTAGATCAGACTGAATTTAATTATGTGATCTGTTATTAACCCACTTGGTTTTGTTCAGTGAAACTTTCTTTTGCGTTTAAATATTTATTGATTCACTTGTATTTGCACAAATTTTCAGTGACTGGAAACAAAACTTGTTTAAAAAGACAATTAGGATCTAAGCTAAAGAAAGGCTTTTCTTCTTCTTCTTCTCCTTCTTCTTAAGGCTAGGCAGCTTTGAGCCCAGGTGGTCTGTTTCCTGTTGGTCGTTGATTTTTAGTTTTTTAGCAAGTCTTTCCTCATCCATACGATCCACGTGATTACTCCATTCTTTCCCTCTCCTCCAACACCCTGTTCTTTAGTTTGTTCTCTTATGGTCTTTCAATGCCGAGAAAATGTTTGAGAATTGTTGGATTTTTTAATGCAGAAAAATAGTCGGAGACTTCATTTTAACAGTTACGAAAACTAAAGAAATTTAATAATTCTAAAGTTTCTATGGGATAAATCTAATGTCGGAAGATCCTACAAATCTTAAGAAATTTAAGAAATCCTCCAGTTTCAAAAACAAGCTCAAAAATTAATGAAATTCCTCAAAAATCCGGAAATACGAAAATTCTAAATAGGTTTAAATGCAAGTAATTTTTGAAGGATCTTAGTAAACCTGTAATTTCGTAAGCTTTAGAAATATTTAAGCCTTTTTGAAAACTTTCCAAAAATACATGAATTTTTGAAAAGCTGAAACAAATTAAGAACAAAGTTAATACAACTCTGATTTGATAATTTAAAGATGGTTATTGATTTAAACCTAGGTAGAACTAAAAATAAATAAATCTAGAATAATTAATAGCACTGTCAATGTCGGTGTATCACTAAATCATCCGTATTTATTCTGGTCGATGGTCCTAAAAGAATGAAAGAGAACTCGAAATGACATTTAAAAAATTACTTCCGTATGCCTTCTGCGATTTAAAGTTTAAAGACGAAACTACAAAATTATTAAAATGGTTTAAAGATTATGAATACATTTGAAGAGAAATAGAACCTGAATCTTTCCTGCTGAAACAACGCCTTAATATAGGCAACACACTTAGCAGCAGTTAATAGATTTAATTCTGAATTCTTATCTTCGTTGAGAGTAACACATTTCATAATTTAATTTTGTTTCATAACTATGAAATATGTAACACTTAAATTATCTTGAGATTAAACATTTCCTGTTTGGAAATAAAAATAGATGTCATACAAGATAGATAAATCCTTATGCAAATAAACGAAAAAACTATTAAACATCGTGGATTTTTAAAAGCTTTGCTTTGCCGATTTTACAAAATTAGTCTTATATAATTCTATTCTATTATTAATTCATGCTCTTTTTAGACAAACAAAGAAATGCTTCCCAATTTGTCCACCAAATGTTCGATGTTTTAAATAATATTTTAATACGAAAACGCTCTGACTTAATTAAATTAAAAAAAAACTGAAATTCGAAGTATTCACACATTCCATACGTTCAGCCTCTCCATAATGTTGAATAATAACTGTGGAAAGTCAAAAGCCTATCCCTTTTTACCCTGAAACATCTGACACGCCTAAAAGGATTTTTTGCAGATTTCCACCCCATTAATTTTGTTATCGGCACGTTGCCTTCCTCCAGCTCTTGAAAACGGAACTGCAAAAAGTCAACTCGAAATATAAGTTACGTACTTCCTCATCTGACTTCACATTTTAAGTGTTAATTATCGAAATTTGACTGCCCTGTTGTATGAATTTAATTCGTGAAGAAAGGAAATTAACATCGAGGGACAATAAATTAACAATTTAATTATAAATTTAGAAGTCTGGAGGGATTCAACTTTGTGCCCTCTTACTCGTGAACTAAAAGTTCTTTCCCATGAAGAAACCCGATACCCCTAAATTTATGACTACGTAAGATAAATTCGAAACCTTAAACCTGTAAGAAATATTATTTTTTTAGAGTTTCTTGGTTACGATTTTTAAAGTCCAATGTCACATATCGCCCTATAATAAATTTTTAACCCTTCTGACTGATAATAATTACGATTTATGGGACTTTCTCAACTAAATATAAAACGACAATTTATCAAGATTTATGTCGTTTTTCGAGAACTTATCGGTAACACTCGTAATAATTTTGATTTAATGCATTTTTTCAAAATATAAGAACATGGATTGTTTCAACAAATAATAAACAAAAACGTAAAGTTTCAACAATCGATATAAGCGAAATGTGATTGCATTGCACAAAAGCAAAATTTAAAATGAGATTACATGTTATCCAGCTTCGTACAAAAAAAAAACGAAATTCATAACAAAAACTTGACAATAAATTTGTGAATAGAGATTGATGATGTAATCCGTCTTTAGGGAAGGTGTCAAGTTGGGGGAAACCGCACGTGGTAAAAGCAAATGTTTCCCTCAAGGGAAAACACGTCTGCTCTGTTTTTAACCCCATTGTTCAATCTAAAATTTCCCCATTTTTTAAACAGAAATTTTTAGAAGCGGAGCATGCCTAATTTCTATTTTTTTTTAAATATTAGTTCATCCTTAAAATTATCATTATTAATATATCGAGTAGCTAACAAAAGTTTGACCAAAGTAACTGTTATTCGATTAGTGTTTTGCTATAGTTAGGAATTGAAAAAGCACACAAGCTAATTAATAAAACTGTATATTAATCACAATTTCTTTTTGTTACAGAATCTGTATGGCATACGGATCTAGATTTTATGATGGTTCATAAAGATAGACTGGTAGTGTTAAGTTTTATGACTGCTCCGAACAGCAGTGCTTTAAGTCAACCCCTCCCGTCAGCACTGCCGATGATAACAACGTCGGATGATAGTAGTTCTTCCTTGGAGCCTTTGAAAGATAGTAGTCAACCTCATGCCTTACCTTTTACAGATACTGTTGTTAAAGGGTTGAGGAATTTGATAGGTCATGATAACCATATCAGTTCACATACCAATAACGTAGGTAAGTTGTCGAAATGTATAAGTTTTAATAACGTTTTTAAGTTAGTGCCCAACCATAAGAAGATACACTAAATAACATATAAAGCAGAGGCATTCGGACATAGTAGAATGCTCGACTGTATAAACATAAAATAAGAAGACCAGATCTAAACACAAACCGCAGGCTACAGCAGACACTAACTTTACAGAATCCAAGAAAGAAAACAAATCTTACATTGCCAACTGAAAGGCTAGAGCGACCAACTATAAGGAATAATATGAACTTCTGGTATCTGCAATACTCAGGGATTTAGAATTTGGGGAAAAAGTACTACTACAAATGACCAAAAGGACGTGTGGAACAGAAACAGCTAAGGAGCATAAACGAACAGAACAAAATGGTGGAATAAAGAAGTTAAGAGAAAAATAAAGCAGAAGAGAGAAGCATGGCTAAGATTCAAGAGAACACCCCAGAAAAGAAACGAAAGAAGCAGTGAAGTCTAGAGAAAAACATGCGGGGAGTTTAGCAAGACAACAGAAGAAAAATACGTAGAAAGCCAAAAAGAGTTCTGGAATATTGTTAAAAGATTAAAGAGGAACTGAACGAAAGAAACACGGAAATAAACAACACGATTGAGAGAGAGTCAACTGTTTGGAGAGAAAAAAAGGTTTAAAGAAGAAGAAGAATAGGAATAAATTAGAGAATTCGCAAAGACATGAAGAAGAGAAAACACAACAAACATCACGGAAGAAGAGGAAGGAAGCCCTCAAAAATACACGAAATGGAAAGGCGGCAGGGAAAGGCAGAATTACACCTAAGTTGCTCAAAAAATAAGGACAACCAGTCATCAATTAACTAAAAAGAATATTCCAACAAGCGTATACAATAGAAAGTATGCCCAAAGAATGGAAGAAAAACATCATATGAGAAGGGAGTAACCACAAACTGCGATGTGGGAGTCCAAAGAAAGAAGAAGAAGGAACGAATTTTATTTTATTTTTATAATATAAATTAATATGTACATATATGTTTTACGATTCCGCATTAGAAATCATCTATTTTTAATTAATATTTTTTTTTAGAAACCGGATGGGGATTGTCAGTTGGTCTCGAATACATGAATTTCGCATTAGCGCTATTAGTGTATTCTGTTCGATATTCGGCCATATTCTGGGGAACAAATAAGTGCATGGGGATTACATTTTCCTTTCAAATGCTAATTAACGGCATTCAAATACTCTTCACATATTCTGGAATGTCAGTTTTATACAAGGTTGGTAACGTTTATACTTACAATAAGTTATAACATACATAATAAATATTTTTTTACAGGTCCAGATAATCGGAGCATGGAAAACTTTACCATTATTAAAACCCCAACCCGGGGGTTTATCACCACTGGGAGGTGTTTCTCCATTTTTGCTCAATCCTCAAGTTACATTAGCACTGTATATTTTATCATCTTTACTAGTCTTATCGTCTAGTTTAGTTCTTTACTTATATGGACATACAAGGTGAGTTAACATCTTCCAAAATGGAATCACAAATTGATTTAAAAACTTATTTCAGATTCAATGCGTTTTTAAATCAAGAGCGCGAACGTAAAATAATTGTATTTAAAGAAGGTACGCCTACATCAAGATGGGGTTACTTTACACACTGTGCAGCTTTATGTGTATTAGTATCAATCAGTGTGTGCAACGCTCCGTTGTTGCACGATTATATAGTAGTGTACAAAGGCAGCCTTGATGGAACCGTCTTAGCGTGTGTAATTGGTAGTACTTTACATCTCTTCCTGTGGGTAACGGTTTGGTTATTCTTGACAATTAAACAGAAGTGGGTCTTCAAACTGAGAGTTACTGTAAGTTTATCAATTTTCAATTAATTTTGAAAGTTATCACAACATCTTTAATAGGTTGGAAGAGCAACAGTTCGACAAGCAAGATCTGTAAAGCTAGTTACAGACGTTGACTTAATGACACACCATTCTGAAGATCCGAGTCTTCAGCCTCTTTTGGTTGTGGGTAACGGTAGAACGTACAGTATTTCCGATACGTCTCCAAAGAAGGCTATCATGGGTATCATTCAAAAAGCTACTATGACTAAAAAGTCAGAAGATGGTTCAGCTACTAGTGACGATGGCGAAGAACAAATCTATTGGTTAAGACCGGCTTTGGTAACGCCTAAAACTTCTCCAGATGGTTCCAAACAGTTGTGTTGGTTTAATAAGAAACCGAAACAAGTCACCTTTAAAGAAACTGCTAGTACGTCTATTGCACGGTAACTAGGTTCTTCTTCTTACTGGTGTTGTATTGTCTGTGTTGTATTCTTGAGCTTGTAGAATTTTATTTGTTGCACTAAAAGTTCCATTTTCAAACTTTTTAACAATTTGTAAGGTAGTTTTGAGCTATTTAATGTTTAGAAAGCAAATACCTAAAACAGACACTTTTTCAGTAGTAACAAAAATAATGGATCACGAGGAAGACGGTTACCAGGAATTGAAGTCGATGATGGTGATTATGCCACCTTGAGAGAGTTGCCACTGCCACCCCCTCCACCTTCTGATACTGGCGAAGATACTGCCAGTGAAGAAGGAAAGGTAGAACCTTTCGTTACTTTTGTATGAATTGTTTTAACGTAGCTTTTACATTGCTTAAAACTCACCTATTACTAACACATTGCTTTAGCTTTTGGCTTGTGTTCATGACGAACACGTGACTTATGCTAGCACCAGTCAAGATTTAGTTCCACCTGTAGATTACGAAGATCCAAGTCCATTATTGACTCCAGAACCTCTTTCTGACCGGGAAGATAACACTACAAAAGAATCTAACTCGGTTATAGTTCATAATCAGACCCAGGTTCGTTTAAATTTTTCCTTGCAAGTATGGTTTTATATTCGGGCCTTTTTATTAACTGTCTGCATGCAAGCGTACTACTTATGATTTTGCTAAGAATAGCGTTAGTTTTTAATTTCTTCCGCTTTAATAATTAACCAACGGAATGGATTACTAAAAATGTTAATTTCTTCCAGATCAATTCTGGTCAAACCCCTCGTTGTTTAAGACGAGCAGATTCTGGCATGCCTCATGAAGAATTAACCCCAAGATCAGATTCAGTAAGTACAGAATCTCCATCCCCGCCTGATCAACCAGGTAGTAATCATAGCGAGTCATCGAGCGGTGTTCATTCTAACGAAAGTTCCGAACACCATCATAACAATATTCATTCTCAACCACTCACTCAACAAACACGAAGGGCTACAAGTATAGCTGATTTAGCTCAATCTAGTATTAAAGAAGAAGTGCAATGGCGTTCCTGCTCTTTACAGAGAAACGTGCAACCACCTACTAGTAGTTCCCATTTCTCGACCGGTTACATTTTCTCCGGCTCGCCACCCGGTTCTTCCATAAACGGTGAAGTAACCGATCATGGTGTACCAGCAGTTATATTAGAAAATCCATCTGAAAGTACTGTTGTGATACGAAGAAAAACAATTCGGCCAAAAACAACCGAAATTGGACAAGCTCCCGCTATTAAAGAAGAACCATTTGGTCGTGCGACTAACATGCGAATGACCTCTTTTACTGAAACTTCTGACCTAAAAGGAATGCAAATTTCATCCGCTACACTGCCACACTATCCTACTCAACCGATTCCCGTACCGAATATTTATCCACATTGTTCTACAATGCCTTTGCCGCAACAACATAATTCTAATGTTGTCGCAAATGCAGGAAATTTAGGTACCGGTAATAGTTGTAATATTTATCCTAGGCTGCATACTACTATACCTACTCATCACAACGGAGTAAGGTTATTCAATGGAACACCAACACCAAATCCATACATTAAACGGCTACAGTACCAAAACGTTCCAAATAATCAAGTACGATTATTAAACACTAACGAACCAATTTATACTGGAGTAAACAGAGTATCGGGGGAAATTTATCATTATAATTCGTAAAGTGGTTTAAGTGAAGGAGTAAAAACGTTGTTCAAAGTATTTATTGTTAGATTTATTTGTGAGGGATTTAGAATTCGTTTTTAATTTTAATTTGAGAATAATATTTACCAGCTTTGAATGTGTAAAATTAATTCGTTGGTTTGTGATTCCGATGTTAAGTATTTATTGAGCTACCTATTTATATAGAAAATGTGTTAAGTTACAGTAAAGGGGGAAATTAGTGGCATATAATTCGAGTCAAGTATTATTTTTTAGTTTATTTGTACCAAAGAATTAAATTTTTGTTACATTCCATGTAGTTTAGGTTTAATAAGGATGGACCAGTGGTGGTACTGATAACCGTAATATCCACTTTACCATATCGTATTTATTTGATATTAGCGAGGGTACTATAAATTTGTATACCTATACCAGTTTAGTCCCAGATTTTCTACTTGAATAGTATAATTAGATTCTTTATATTGTAAATATTTAATTTAATATACTGATCATCCAACAAGTGCAAATTATTTTGTATTATAGGTAAATAGCGAAGTATTTTATGTAACGCTTTATGTGTACATTTAAAGTTAATTGCAATGATTAAGTTTGATCTCTTTAGATGTATTACTAAGAAAATACTAATAAGACTTGCGACATGATAATAATATACTTAATTAAAATCAAGTGTAAAATTATGTTAACTTTTTTATTGAAGTTAAACACCTTTTTTGTATACATTATGTTTAATACAATGTTTATATGCAATTTATTTCAATTCTTGTTCTTTAGAAACCATACCTATGTTCACAGATTGTTCCTTCATCTGAAAAGTATAAATGATATTCTTCGTTACAATATTATTTAGAGATGAAACGAATGTTCTGGTGGTAAATACGAATATTTTTTTGCACAAACTTTTATTAAATACATGTGTGCTTATAATGGTTATAACTAACATAAAGATACAAGTGCAACGGTAAAGGTAAACAAAGCTATCAGAAGAGATGTACGCAAATACAATAAACTATTGACGAAAACAAAAGCTTTAAAGTACTTAAAAGAAAACAGGACATAAATATATTAGCTCAAGACAGGCCGAATAGTTAACCGAATATTCGTTTCATCTCTAATATTATTTAACATTTCCCATACCTTTATGCGAGTGTAGGAAATTACACCAAATAATGTAAGACTAATTCCAAACCATTGATTCGTAGACACTTTTTCGTCAAATAGGTACCATCCACCTAAAGTTATCATAACAAACTTTGAATGTCCCAACATGTTATATCTACAAATTAGTTAAGGAAATAAATTAGAAATGCAGAATAATTACTGACTAAACAAGAATTAAAAAGATACGTTAATGGTGAAGTATTTCCAATAATCCAATAGGTGGTTAAATTAACAAATAGAGCCGCTAAACAGGATATGGCAACTATTACCTAAAAATAAAAACATAGACATTTATAAAGAACATTTCTTGTTTTTTTTAATGTACTCACCACATCCTTAAATGACCAAACATGTGAAAAGGATAACGCAGAAGATTCGAATATTGGAATGCAAAAACAAAGGAAAATTGCAGATAAAGGCGCTTGATAATACAAAAGTTGCATTGCATCTAGCTGTAATTCTGACTGTTTGGAGTTTACAAGCTATACAAATTAATTTGTGATTAAATATACTTAATGAAAACTGCATTACCGTTTAACTTACGACTTGATACAATGATGTAATAATTACTCCTAACATTGCAAAAATTGTTCCTATAATATTAAATCGAATATCATAATAAACGCACATAGTTACACCAATGATAATTGGCAGCTGAAATAAGGTAGGTAAATATTAAGAACTTACACAAAAGGATCTCATCAGTACTTACCATACTTAATTTAACTAATGATGAAAAGTGTTTTCTATAAAACATTACTTGTATTAAAACAACCCCTGGGGTTGTTAACATTTTGGCTACTTGAAATGTCCCGACTGTATTATATTCTAAACTTAGATTTGTAAAAACGACAAACCCACAAAAACACAAAGTCAAAACTATTAACTGGTTTAAATGTACGGATTTTATATTAAAGAAATTCAATCTCTCGCATATACATAAACCAAAGAATGTTACGAGGAAATGAATCATCGACAGTGTTATGTTTGGAAATATGGAATAAGAATATATCCATTTATTTAACAAAATTATTGCAATAGAAAATATCACATTTGCAACAAGATAAATAGAAGTCTTTAACCTACTCATAGTTGCAAATAAAATCTTATATTCTTTAAAAATATATTGCCATCTACGTTTTACTACAGCACTTCCGTAAGATCTTATTAATTAAAGTTGATATGTTCTTAGAAGATTCGTGTGTATTCATATTAATGATAAGAGATAAGGCAAATGCATAAAAAAAATTATCTGAGAAGTTACATTTATATTTGATTTTCTGTCATTGTCAAATTGTTGGCGATTCACTAGCACTACCAACCACAGAATACTAAATGTTACTAACAGAGCGGTTTGAAACTTTAAAATTAACAATAGGAATAATTAGAAAAACCTACAATTAAATGTTGCTGAAATTTTAAGACAGAATTTTACATTCCATTCTAACTCTATAAGTATAAAATCGGAGCACCCGGAATTTTTTCGCAGTCAAAATTCTTTTAATAAATTTGAGTTTAAAATGTTAGATTCCAGGGATTCTCAAAAGTGCCCGATATGTTACCTGTTACACAGTATACCTGTTATAACTGTATATTATGCAACCCCATATACAGATTTGCCTGCAAGGTGTTGTTTATAATGCTTTCCAATTAATTGGGCAATTGGTTTCCTTGCTTACGGGCCCAATAGAGTCTTGTTACGCCACTGGTCATAGACTCAGCGAAGTTACCTTTACCTTAGATCTTGTGTCTTTCTATTCGACAGTGCAAATGTCTTTTCAAAGTTTTATATTAGTATAGATTAATAATTATTTCCTCTATGATTTTAGTTTAAGTATTCTAATCTAAACTGCAAAAAATTACGTATATGCTGTAAGACATCCACTCCATGTAAATACCATCGAGTATGCCCATTAATGGTTCTGCTATAGTCGTATACAACAGATACATCGGCTTCACCACACAAATACGCCTAACGTATATGAAACCAGTTTTACAAGGTTCAAATCAACCTTTTTTGAGCCACTGTAATTCCGCAGTTTCCGGGCGACGGCCTCTTTTGTTTTTTTTGTCTTTGACGTCCTCTACTCTACCCATATAAAATTACGAATTTGAGGTTAAGTTCAAACGTTGTAATTGTAAATACTCTGTTATTATTTTATAAACTTATAAAAAAAACAATGTATTCGAGGCCAAAAGCTGACGAAACTGAGGAAGATATACTTAAATTACAAGAAGAATTTTTAAAACATGCGTCAGGTAAAGAGTTTACCCCAGCAGCAAAACTTGTAAAGGATGAGAGAGGTATATTTATTTTCATATGAGTTTTATCGAATGCTCAATTTAATTGTATCTTTTAATAGATGATACCAAAAATGAAGTTCAACCATCACAGCATTTTGATGTGAGTCCCCAAGCACAAATAGCAAACACATTCGAATCTGTACCAAGTAATATTAATATCGGAAACATTGTAGAAAAAACTGGTACATATAGTGCCCCACCACCCTCTTTTGCCCATAAGAAGGGTTTTCCACAGGCAAAACGAAGGGATGTAAGTAAATCATTTTGTTTAATTAATGCCTCACTTAAGATTATTAAATTATAGCCATCACTTTCTGGATCCAAAGGAAGCATATTTTCTCAACAAATGAAACGTCTTAAGAAAGATACGACACCTATGGAACTGGATAGTAATGTCATAAATGTGCAAAACATAATTATTAAAGAAAACCAGCCTTCAAGTACAAGTCGTGCAAGTAACCTAGCTGAACATCAACCAATGGATACAGATTCACCTGAAACAAATATTCCTAACGACAGTTACATTGTCACAGGTGGCGAAAAAACAGAAATTCATAAACAAAACGTCGAACTTCTGCAACAAATGACGCAGGCAGAAATTTTAGAAGAACAAGAAAGGCTTTTATCAACAATGGATCCTGCGATAATCACATTCTTAAAAGCCAAACGAACAAACGTAAACGAAAGCAGAACAGTCAGTATAGCAGAACAAAATAAGGCTGCTGAAAGTATCACCGTTGAAGATGTTGAAGCTTCTAAAGAACTTTTATCGCTTCCTGAATCCGAAAAATGGTTAAATTTTGATTCTGTAGAAACTGGAAAATTAGCTTGGATGAAAAATGTCGATATACCTAAATATGAAAAAGGAAAAGTATACGAAGCAAGGTGGAATTAATTGGTTTATGTTGAAATAATTAATAAAATAAAACGTATTTTCAGATTTGATTTTGACGGATGGCTTTTACCGTTCACAGGACCAGGAATCGACGAAAAGAATAGAAGTCTTTACCATCATGGTGACGAACCAGGAAGGCCAGGTTATACCTTGCAAGAGTTATTTCAGCTTTGTAGGTATGCAAGTAAAGATTAAAACAAAGGAAACTTAATGCACGGAATATTATAATAGGTCGAGCGTAAATCAACAGAAGGTCGTAGCATTAAACGCTATAGCCAACATTCTAGCCCTCCAACAGTCCGGTATATATGATGATGTGATCGAAATACCTTTGGAACAGATTTTCTTTGTCCTACGTTTTTGCTTGGATGATAATACACCAGCTGTTCTAAATGCTAGTATTAAAGCTATAAGAAATTTGTTCTTTTATCCAATTGACGAAACGTGTTTAGACAACTTACTTGGTTTTGGCTTAGGAATGATTCAGCCGATTCTCGCTATTGATAACTCAGAAATTGACGATGATAATACAGTCAACGATCAGCAGTTGGCAGAAACCAACTTAATTAAATGTTTAGCACGTACGGATATTTTAAAAAGAATAAGGTTAGTTACAGTTCTATTTACAGTAATATATTATTAATTTATCCGTGATTATAGATATATATTGAATACCATTAAACCGGCAGTAGAAACTCTGGTTTATTGTATGGAAATCCTAATAAGAATGGCCAGAGATTCCGACTTTATTGTAAAGCAGTTACATAAGTGCGACAGTTTATTAAGTAGCATTATTGCACATTTCGTACCGAAAACCCTTCAGGTTGGTAAGTTTCGTATAGTTTTCAAAATGCAAAAAGTAATTAATGTTACTTTTAGATAATTTACAAACAGCATACGGCTGCCCACTCGTTCAAGCAATTAAGTTGTTGAGGATACTATCCGCGAGGAATAGGAATTTCGCAATTGAATTAATTAATCGGTAGTGTGTTGTAATGAAAGTTGGGCTGTATGTTTGATTTCATTACTTTTTAGATACAGCATATTGGAACTTTTGTCTAGCTACATGTCTAACGAAGGTTTTTCAACAAATTCAAATGGTTTAAAACTCCAAATCGAATCGTTACACCTTTGGTGTGTATTTGCACATTATGGCCTTGGTTTGGATTATTTAAAGTAAGTTGTGTATATACAAGGGGCTCCCCTACCTTTTTAATTATATTTTAAGATGCCAAAATGAAATTTGATATATGTAACCATCTTATTCTCGGTCTTTCTATTTTTTTTCTTTCCTCCCATGTTACTTTCCAATGTTTTTTTTTTGGATTGGAAGTTCGAAAACAATTTACTTTGAGCATTGGGGCTTCCTGACTTTAATTTTATGCAGATCATGCAAAAATGTTCCTTGTCCTTGAAATGTTTCAAACTACTCGATACTAATATAAGTGAAATTAAATGCAGATTCTAAAAATATATAAACATACAGGGTGTTACATTTAAAATAACAAAGTTGAGGTTAATTCCGGCAAAACCGGATATCTTATAATATATAATTAAACAAGTAGGGATGCCCCAGTATTACTAATTTATTCCCATTTCAATATGTCAATATTAAACACTGCTGTATTATTGCTCCATATTACAGAGAATTAGAGCCTATTTTGCAAAGAATGCTAGATTTTCACGCTCGTAATACAAACGTACAACCTTCAACCTCGTATGTTATACAAGGTCACATAGCAGCATTACTAAATCTTCTCGCAGAAGCTTTCAAGATAAATTATTCTAACATGGAACCGTATATGCCTCTTCTAAATGATTTGGCTATCTTAAAATGGACAACACAATTCGGTGACCTCGACGAATTTACGGTAAGTCACCGTACATTTTAAACAACATCTAACTTGCATTATTTACAGTGCGGAAAATTACAAATTATCACAGCTTTACTCAGGTGTGCCACATACATGTGTAAATATAAACCTGGAGTTGCTGCGGACGCGATTGAAACATTAGTTTTGAACTTGTTAAATTCGAAAGGATTTAATGTTGTTACGAGTAACATACGGTAGGTTGATTTTGCTGTAACGGTGAATAGTTTTACAGATGTGTTCGTAGGGTTGGGTCAAATCTCTTGAATAATTTGGAAGCGCATAAAACTAGTGCCAATTTAAAATCGGTCGAAGCTGCAGTTTGGAAAGCTTCGGATCACATCGTACCAACATTACAAACTAATAGTTGCTTAACATTCTTAAATGTCCTGTCGGAATTTATTGAACGTTGTCACAGCCCCCAGGTAAAAATGGTACTATGTGAGTTTAGAATTTTGATCCACCGGTTTTTTTACAGGTTAAACTGACGTTTATCAGACATAATAATCTAAATAAATACTTGAAACATATCAAAAATGCCCCAAGTTATAACCTGGTGTCAAACTGGTTCACCAGGCTGGAAAGTCAGTTAATTATGAATATATTAAAAGTTGCAGTTTCGTTACAGAGGAACTTGGATACTTCCATGTTTTATGAAATTGCAGTAAAATGTTTAAGCATCTTTACTTCGGAACAAGAATTTGTACTCTCTAATATCGTGTTTAGCCCTTCCTTTTATCCATGCGAGACTTTGATGAATAATTTAGAAATAAATGAACCGAACGAACTTTTAAAAACGGCTCTTAATAATTTAAATAACGTTTTAAGCGTTTATGCGCAAGTTTTAAATCTGAAAACGGTAATGCTTTTATAATTTACGAGTATTATAATGTCAATTTTTAACTTGGCTTAATTGTAGGAACGGCAAAGTAATTTATGCGTAGATTTGAACAGCGGAAATGTGATGCCTGTTGATTGGATCTACAGTCCGATCATATTACTATACTCAAATCAACAACAAAACAAGCAGGGTGTCACAGAAGACCAACAAAGTTTTATTGTAACCAATTGTTTACGTTGGATTTATATTTACGAAATATATTTCCCATCGCTGGCGAAATTAATTAATCCAACGGATCGATTTTGTCGAATAGCATGCACCTTTTTAGGGAGCGACAGTTTATTTTTAATCCCCGAAATACACAGTTTACTCGAGGCATGCTTAAAATACATACTTGCAAGTAACGAGAGAAACATCAACTTTAGTAAACCAATCCAAGGTCTGATTTAAAGACTTACAATACAGAATTTAAATTCATTTTTTTTAGGCTTAAATAATTTTCAAGATTTTTACACGCAATTATTAGAGCAGTACCAAGGCGTCAGTTATGGCGATGTTTTATTTGGAAACTTTATTTTGTTGCCGTTAATACAAAGACACGATGTAAAATACCGAAAAGTATTATGGTCAGAGTATGCTGGAATTTTACAAATTTTTAATGTTGCCGCAGAACAAGTAAGTTTAAATTAATTTGTTAAATGTCGTTATTCGCTTTTGTTAATTGTAGGTGATATGCCCTGTCGAATTATTTTTAAACCCACCAGAAACTGACGTTTCTTTATTGAAATGTTACCGGAAGGCTTTAGTTATGGGACTCATACCGAAACAATCGTTTCTTTATCAAATAGCAAATCATCATGTCGAAGCTTTTATAGCCCGAAAAAAAGAAAATAAAACAGAATAGTAATTTTTTTATTGCATGTTTGTGTTTGTTTGACCCATAATATCCTGTAAAATGATGTTTTAAATTTGTAAATATAAAAACTTACTTACTTGATCCTGTCCCCTTATACCATCAATAAGTGTTGGGGGTAATGTCGTCGATGAAACCAGAAAACTGTAACTCCACTTTTAGCTAAAACTGAGATATTGGTACTATCTATTAGACACAAACTGTATCTACATCCCAGGCAACGCTGCAACTCCAAAATTTTTTACAGATGTTAAAAATCCACCTAAAAAATTGGTGTAGCTGCCTCCCGTGATAATATGGCAGGAAAACTGTGTAACTACGCGTAACAGTAAACAGGGTTAACTTTATTAAAGTGCCTCTTACTGTAAATATACTTTGAAACTTGTGGGAATCTAGATTAATAATGTTTTAGATGTAGTTTAGATTTTAAACAAATATGGAGATAAATGTTTTTCGTATTAGTATATAAATAAATAAGTTGAATGGAAAAATTTCAAGTGAAGGTGAAGTGCCTAGTGGAGTGCCGCAGGGGAGCATACTGGGTCCAGTTTTGTTTACTCTATATTAACGATATCGAGACAGTGTTGAGGCAAGCCTGCTGTCATTTATTTGCAGATGATACACTGTTGTATGTGAGGAGTAGAGGAAGGAATTCGTATGATAAATGAAGATTTGGTGCTTGTTGCAGAATGGCTTGGTGTTAATAAATTGAAATTAAATGTGACTAAGGCAATAGTTTGGCTTCACCAAAACTTCTTCTGCAGTTTCAAGAAGCAGAAGAAAAAGTGAATGTTGATGGGGTTCATGTGAGATTTGAAAGTTGCGTCAAGTATTTGGGAGTGATTATAGACTGGAAATTGACATTCAAGGATCATGTCGACTTTGTTCATAAGAAGGTGGCTAGACGCTTGGGAGTGTTAAAGAGGTTATCAAATTATGTGTCATTGTTCACTAGGTTGACGGTGTATAACACTACAATTCTGCCTTACTTCAATTACTGTAGTTTTGTGTTATATATGTTGAATGGTGGGGATATTGATCAACTACAAAAATTACAAAATAAATGTATGAGGGTAATTTTAAGAACATCTAGGTATACATCTATAATTGAAATGTTAAAGTAACTCAATTGGTTGAATATGCAGGATTTTATAGAATTTAGATGTTTGTGTTTTTTGTATAAATTATTAAATGGAAAATTACCAGAGTATTTTGATAGGTATAGGGTAAGGTTGTCGGATGTACAACATAGTTATAATACGAGGGGAAGTGGCAATGTATATTATCCATTCAGTTAACTCCCGTATGTGTGGAGTGTACTTTATGTACAGAACCTATCAACTTTTTTAGTGAATGTACTTAACGTCAAACTGAAAATAGGGTTATGATAAATCATTTGTCATTTTCGTAAAATTAAGCGGAGCACCCCATCCGAAGGAATTTTTTTTACCGTTCAAATTCACTTGATGAATTTGAGGTTAGGTTCCAGTGATTCTCAAAAGTATCCGATAGAGTCGATAGACGGTTATTTTGCAGGTAATAATAACTACATATATTATGCAACCCAATGTAGAGATTTTCATGCAAGGTGTTATTTTAATGCTTTCCAATTAAAATGACTGCAAATATTGTATTTTAAAATTGGGCAACAAAAATATCAAATTTTATATTAGAAATTTAAGTGCCTACTAAAATTTTTAGAATCAAATAAGCCAACGGTTTCGAACATATCCATAACTTGAAGTTTTAAAATTTTACGTTTTGAATAAATTAAAAATCTGATGTTTATATCTTTAATTTAGTATTTCAAAATGTTAGGGTTTTTTGCTTAGCTTAAAAAAGGGCTTTCTAAAGTTTCTACCTTAAAGATTTTAAAACTGAAATCGGAAATCTTAATCAGTTCTTATATATGAGTATGAAAAAGGGCAAGGCTGAATTTGAGAATCCTGCAAAAACTAATTTCAAAAATATCTATTTAAATCACATTTCCAAGAGAAGGATTTTTGAAATTAAAGAACGAGGTAAACAATTAATTTCTAAGTTCCAGTTTTCACTTTCAAAAATCGAATAACAAATCCTACAAAAATTGAAACAATAATGTTCCTCCTTTTTAAAAACTTTGCAAGGTTTATCGATTTCAAATTTAAAAAACCTATTTCCATGTTCAAATGTTCAATTCAAATGTTGAAGTGGTTATTTCGAAAAAATGTTCAAATTTTTTATCCTAAATAAAGAAAGTTATAATGTTTTTGTTAAAACATGGTCAAAATGAACTAAAATGTTGTTAATTAATAGGGCGACTAAAATATTATACTAAATGGTAAAAGGTAAAATATAAAAATTAAAAAATATCCGTTCTCGTCACAGACCTACAAATATTTTTCTACATTTTTTAAATTTAAGACTAAGAATCGTTTGGAAATAATTCAAAAACAGCCTTAATTAGGACGAAGATCCTTTCATCAGTGGTATTTTGTTGGTTTTTGTTAAGGAATACATTAGAAATATTTCAGCAAACTTAAAAATTTGTGTTACGTTATAAATAAATAAATTGGGAAATTTCAAAGTATTTTAAATCAAAATTCAGGTTTGGCGAACACAAATTACATTCTGAAACTGAAACATTTTGAATTATAAAACAGTAAAATGCAATTTTAAATACAAGGAAACATTTTTTCCCACGACCATATAAGAAAGTCGCTCCTAACGCACAACAAACTAGGCGCGAAAGTTGACAATATCACCCGTGCGATTGACTTTCGCAAAACAAATGAACAACCCGTGCGATATGAACACGTATAGGGATATATCGCACAGTTTGCGCAATAATAGGAAGCTGCGGCCGCTTCAAAACAAAAAATGACGGTCGTTTTACCTGAACTGTCAGTGTTACTTTTTGACATGTACATTTTTGGTCGTGGGAAAAATAGTGTTCGTAACTCGTTCGAAAGGCAAATATCTCCGCTCGTGTTTATAAATATTTCTACTCGTGCTCCGCTTCGCTCCGCACTCGTATATCTATTTATAAACACTCGCTTGATATTTGCTACTTTCGACACTTGATACGAAAATAACTATTTCCCACGACCATATAAGAAAGTCGCTCCTAACGCACAACAAACTAGGCGCGAAAGTTGACAATATCACCCGTGCGATTGACTTTCGCAAAACAAATGAACAACCCGTGCGATATGAACACGTATAGGGATATATCGCACAGTTTGCGCAATAATAGGAAGCTGCGGCCGCTTCAAAACAAAAAATGACGGTCGTTTTACCTGAACTGTCAGTGTTACTTTTTGACATGTACATTTTTGGTCGTGGGAAAAATAGTGTTCGTAACTCGTTCGAAAGGCAAATATCTCCGCTCGTGTTTATAAATATTTCTACTCGTGCTCCGCTTCGCTCCGCACTCGTATATCTATTTATAAACACTCGCTTGATATTTGCTACTTTCGACACTTGATACGAAAATAACTATTTCCCACGACCATATAAGAAAGTCGCTCCTAACGCACAACAAACTAGGCGCGAAAGTTGACAATATCACCCGTGCGATTGACTTTCGCAAAACAAATGAACAACCCGTGCGATATGAACACGTATAGGGATATATCGCACAGTTTGCGCAATAATAGGAAGCTGCGGCCGCTTCAAAACAAAAAATGACGGTCGTTTTACCTGAACTGTCAGTGTTACTTTTTGACATGTACATTTTTGGTCGTGGGAAAAATAGTGTTCGTAACTCGTTCGAAAGGCAAATATCTCCGCTCGTGTTTATAAATATTTCTACTCGTGCTCCGCTTCGCTCCGCACTCGTATATCTATTTATAAACACTCGCTTGATATTTGCTACTTTCGACACTTGATACGAAAATAACTATTTCCCACGACCATATAAGAAAGTCGCTCCTAACGCACAACAAACTAGGCGCGAAAGTTGACAATATCACCCGTGCGATTGACTTTCGCAAAACAAATGAACAACCCGTGCGATATGAACACGTATAGGGATATATCGCACAGTTTGCGCAATAATAGGAAGCTGCGGCCGCTTCAAAACAAAAAATGACGGTCGTTTTACCTGAACTGTCAGTGTTACTTTTTGACATGTACATTTTTGGTCGTGGGAAAAATAGTGTTCGTAACTCGTTCGAAAGGCAAATATCTCCGCTCGTGTTTATAAATATTTCTACTCGTGCTCCGCTTCGCTCCGCACTCGTATATCTATTTATAAACACTCGCTTGATATTTGCTACTTTCGACACTTGATACGAAAATAACTATTTCAACGTAGAGCACATGCAACTTTTTGATAAAACATGAATACAAGGCCGTTTAACAAATATTTATTCGTTATCATCTCTGCCCAAAACGAGTTCAAACCTTTCACAAAACTGGCTTTCTGATAATTTGTAACATTCTCGCTCTTTTAATATTGAACGTTGAAATGTGCAGAACTCAGTGCAACATCGTCAAAGTAAATTTATAAATTATCGTTAAATTATAGTGGCATTTGAGTGCATCGAAATGGTAAGGGTTATTAAATTATGCAAGTTATTGTTTAATAGCATTTTATTTAGGACTCCCTGTTTTCCTTTAAAAATTATAAGCCTTTTATTGTAAGTTGTAAGTCATTTTATTCTCTCCACTTGACACTTTTTGTCACTTATATTATTTTGTTGAATTATTTGTTATTTCCTGATTTTACTTTTATTAGTATCATTAGCGTTATATAATTAGTCCCAAGGAAGTACCCCAGCTTCATATTTTTATTTGAGTATATTCATTGTGCAAATAAAGATGGTAGGATTTATTAGATTATAACAGGTAATAAATTCTTTATTTATGAAACATAAAAAATGGTTAAATTGTAGAATAATAAACCAAAAACCGCCTCGAAATATTTTAAAAAACTATTTCTTCTAGTTAAGCATTTTCGGTGATTTTTTTCCATAATTAGTTATTAGTTGCGTATCAGCAGGTCTCTTGTACCTACTTATCCGAAATACCAGTCGCAGACAAAAATTGGAGTATTTGATTAGAGGTTTCATAAGATACATATGGTCGGCTGTTTTTAGTATCATTCATTGTTTAACATGTCATTCTAATAAATTATGTAACGTAGGAAATGTAGCAATGATGGAGACGGATTTACCTGTAACAATATTCTGAACTTAATAGAAAGTTAAGTGAATATTTTTATTACTGGGGTGATTCGTAAGTTCCTAATAATCTAAATTCTTCTAATTTTGGAAATTTAAACTTCGTTTTTAATTAATGTGAAAGAATTGAAAAAATCTTACTATTTGGGCTATAACATTTGGATTTCATGCATTGAAAAGAATGAACTAAAGTTCATCAATAATACAGTTCATGATTGTATATACCGTAACTGTTACAGCATTGATATAAACCTGCAAATACGAACCAATTTATAATGGGCTGAGAACCAAGCCGTGTCTCAAACAGCAAGAGGATATTTGAGGAACGAGGATGATGGGGGTTGTGACATTGGAGCAGATGAAAGAAGGAGAATATCGATCACTGTGGATGGCCCTGGACCAACAAAAGACTGCGGATTGAGAACATTTCAACATAGGTATCAGGTAAGAACACATTTTTATTCATTAGTTTTATTAGAAGTGGTGCGAATGAATGAGAAGTAACTGTCTTAACCAAGACCTTATAAGTTCCCTACTTCTTCTTCTTACTCCTGTAGTTCCTTAAGAAGCAAATGGCACCAGAGGGGGCGTTTCAAAAGCAAAGTGGATGGCAGAGTTGCTAGTCCTGCCCACCATGGGTTGAGTTCGTTTCTATTGCTCTTTTCTGAACAAATTTCTTCCATTTTTCCATGTCCTGTGCTATGCATTTGGCTTTGCTCCGTGATAGATTTTGTAATTGTAGGTCTTTCGGCAGGTATCTTTCGGTCTACCTATTCTTCGCTTTCCTTGTGCGTTAAATTCTAATGCTTGTTTTGCTATCTTGTTATATGGTTCTCTAAGTGTATGTTCTATCCTGTCGCATTTCTTTCTTCTAATTGTGGTTTCGATCTTTTCCTCATTTGAAATTTCCCACAAATGTCGACTTGATATTTATTCGGGCAAATTTATTCGATGTATGTATCTAAGGCATTTATTAACGAAGGTTTGAAGTTTCTTAATGTTTTGTTTGTTTCTAACCCATGTTTCTCCCCATAAAGTAGCAAACTTCTAATGGTTGTATTGCATAGACGGAGTTTTGTTTTGATCAGAATGTTTTTTGATCTCTATGTTTTGTTTAGCATATCAAATGTTGTTTGTGCTAAGGCTATTCTTCTGGTTATATTTTTTATGCGCCGCCGTTGGTATCTATCGAATTACCTAAATAGTCCACTTTCTTTATGTCTAAGTCCCCGAGTGTTATCGTTGGTTCTTCTTTATTTGCATTTGAGAGAATTCTTGTCTTGTTCCCATTTATTGTTAAGCCAACCTTTTCTGCTTCTAGGTTTTAACTTGTTTAACTTTCCTTACATTAGCTTTTTATTCGGTGTGGGCACGCACATATCATTTGCAAACTCTCCAAGTCATCCAGTTTGCTGAAAATGCCCCAATTTATTTGGGATTTGTTATCCTCTGTATTTCGCACGACCCTTTTGTATATTTAATGTAGGTTACGCCAGTTCAGTACCTACTTATGCTATTTCATGGCAGAACTCGATGATACTTTGACGTCTAAATCGCTAATGGGTCTCTTAGACCTTGTCTTTTAGCACTGCTCACTATCACTATTTAAAAGGTCAGGTAGTTAAGTTTGATATGCAATGATTTGTTGCCAACATTGTAAAACACTGCGCCACTATGCTGATGTATGTTACGATAAAATTTTTGGTTAATTTTCTTTATAAAGTATTCAACTGTGGGAACGCGAGTTTCTCCACGACCTGTCGATAATAATAAAGAAAGGTATTGGGACAGAATGCAACTTTTTATATAGATTTCCTGTGATAGTTTCATTGAATGTTCGACTCTTGCGGAGAAGTTGTCACACATTAGTTTGAGTGTTCTTATGTATTTGTCAGGTAGACCATATTACTTCAGTATTTTTTACATTTCTTGAAACTGAGTCGAATGCCTTGTTACAGTTAACACATTTGTCTTGTCCCTTTTCTATTATTTGTTCTATTACCCTTGGTTACAGACTACAGATCTATGCACGAACGCCTTTCCATAAATCCCTTAGCTTGATGGCTATGGCAGATTTCATTCTCTTCAAAATTAATGTGGTCATAATTTTTACTTGCTGTTGATGGAAGCATTATGGGTCTAAAGTTTTCGCATCAAGTTAGGTCGCCCTTCTTTGGTATCTTTATTAGTATGCCCTGTGTCCGATCATCTGGGATCCATTCTGCGGATTAAGCCTTGTTTACTAGTATGTACAATATTTCTATTGTGCTCTCCTTATCTATTTTTAGCAATTCGATTCCTATTTCGTCTATGCGTGGTGTTTTTAAATTTTTTATTTGTTTAGGCGTTTCTTCTATTTCGCCCTTTGCTGCGAGCTTTTCTTACTTATGTCAAGTTGTTGGGTTACCATATTGTTATTTATTTCTTCCTTGATTTCTTTTACTTTGTAGATCTCTGTAATAGCTATTTGTATGCTAAGGCCGCGAAATTCCATTTTAGCGTACCGAGAGAAAAATTGTCGCCGAGGCCGCTTGCGGCCGAGGCAAGACAATCTCGAGGGCGCTAAAGAATTTCCCGGCCGAAGAGTATACACAACATTTTTTGTGCAGCCGTAAAAAATACATAATAAAACTGACATTTTCATATGTCAACTCTCATGTGTCAAATAAGTGACGTTTAGTTTAACGGCCGTTACCCTTAGTAACGGCCGCGAAATTGTATTTCGCGGCCGTTACTAAGGGTAACGGTCGTTAAAATATTTCGCGGCCGTTACTAAGGGTAAGGCCGCGAAATCGGATTTCGCGTCCTGTATTGCGTACGCGAAATGACAACTTCGCGTCCGGCTGCACAAAAAATATTTTGTCAGTATATTTCCATTACTTCTCCGTCTGTTTTATATACTTCGTAATTTCCCCCTTTAAGTCTTTATCTGGATTTGTTTGTTTAGTTATCTTATATAGGATTTTCATATCTTTGTTGTAAGCAGCTTCTTCTGCTTCCTCCATTAAATTTTCCATGTTTGTTCGTTTGTCTTTAAGGTACCTCTTATTTTTGTTCCAATAATTTTACTGTAATTCTTTCATCATTTTTGTACCTCGTGTTTAATAATTTTATTTTTTATTTTTGCCTTCCTTCGATTGTGTTTATTGTAACACGAGCTTTATGGTTTTATATCCATGGTCTCTCTTGTTAATTGCCGTTTTATACACTTGCCATACATTCTCTACGGGAGGATTTCTAAGGTGATCGAATACTCCTATACAGAATATATATTTTTTTGTCCTCTTCGATATTGTTTAGTTTTGCGAGGTTAAATTTAGATCTTGCTGGTATGTTTTTGTTATTCTATGTTGTTAGCTTATCTCTCATTCTTATTATTGCTTTTACGAGGTGGTGGTTGAAAGCTGTGTCGGCACCCCTCATCGCTCTTACATCCCGTAACAAATTTTTCCATTTTACTTCGATCATTAAGGAGTCAATTTGGTTCTTATAGTGTTCATCGGGTGATGAACACGTGTGACGGAAACTCGGGTTCTTAAGAACTCTCTTATGTTTGAAAAATCAAAAAACTTTTCTCCGTTTTCGTTCACAACTGCTAATCCATGTTGGTCCATCACATTTTCCTTTCCTGTATGGCCATTTCCAACCTAGTAAATTGCCTACAAATATATTTATTTTCAGACAGTTTGAGAAACTGTAAAGTAATATTTGATTAAAGTGAAATAGATACTGAGCAATAAAACATAATTATTATTTGTTCTACGTTGAGTAAACTACAAGAAAATAAAAATTATCATAATTTTATCTGTTTTTCCTTTTTCCACAGAATTCAGGCCGAAGTTTACTTAACAAATGGAATATCTTTTAGATTAGCTTTCTCTTAATTTTGTAAATTGATAGGGTGTGTGTGTGTGTATAATTACAATAGGTAAATAGGATGCAAAAACTGCAGATGGTTAATGTACAAAGTGTGATCGATCATACCTAGAAGAATAATTGTTCTTTTACAGGTATTCAAAATTATAAATTGCGTAATTATTTCACAAAAGTTGTGATTCTATGCAGGTTTCGAAATGGCAAATTTTCTATATATACGATATTTTAGTAAAACGCTGTGTTAAATTTACATACATGTAATTTCATAACATAACAAATAATATCAATACGTGTAAATCTCAATATTTTTCAAAGTCGTAATTTTATAAAATAGAATTCTATTCTCCTAATTCTTGCCTCTTTAAATTGTTACAATAAAATTATAATTTTTTGAAATTTTAAGTATCTAAATTAAGTAAGTTTTTCTAAACACTCAATTACCTACTTATTAATTATATTTCCATATTTTCAAATGCAATTCTTTCACGATTTTCTTTTTTTACTTAACCTAACTTATTTGGCGTTAACTAATTTTTCAACGTGCTTTTACAAAATTCAAACTGACAAATACTCGTTTAGTTGCAATTTTTTATATATTTCTCATTAATATCAGTTGGTGTTGAGACGATTTTAAGTTATTTTAATCTGCATAATCGTTTCTCGTTCTCGTTGTAGTCTCCGTATGGTCTCATTTTGTTTTAAAATTTAGGTTCTAATGTCAATTCAGGTTTCTCCCCCATATTAAGTAATCTCATCATTTCCCTCGCGATCCTTTACCATCTATCCTCTCGCTCGAGAACTAGAAACTGTGGTCTGGTTGTGCATCTATGTTTGGGGTAAAGTTGGTTCATCTTGGTTGTCCGTTAGGTGGGGTTACCGCGGTTAGCACCCGGCGAAGTATGCCACACCGCACTTGATATATTTATTATATCTAGTTGGGTATTTTTATATCCGACCGCGGGGGTTTAGGCTGCTTACGCGTTCCAACAATGGTCCTTCTGGGATTGGTGAGTTGGACGGGGCAAAGCGTTTGGTACCAAAGACACTCTTGGCTTGAGGAAGTCGCCACTATTGGACCGGATTTGATTGGGGTAAGCCGCTGCCTCACCCATCTATGTACGATCGGAGTTCGTTTTAGTTTATTAACAGTATATAACGGGAGCAAAGGCCTTAATTGGTCAGTATCTGGTTAGCCTCTGTTAATTATGCACTCCTATCCCTTCTATGCTCCTCCTTTTTTTGCCCGAGAACTATAGGTACAGGTTTAGGATATGCATCTATGGTCGGCGATAATTCTGGAAGTCGGGGTACAGTAACCGTCCTTTCATGGGGTTGACGACCCTCATACTCCACGATATTACGACGCACATCTTTGCTACCCGAGATTTTGTTTCTGTTTATTAGTGGTGTATAACGGGAGCAAATGCCCTAGTTGGTCAGTATCTCGTTAGTTTCTGCTAATTAGGCAAGAGATTCACTTGAGTTGGGGAGAATCACTTTTGCTTTTGTCTAGTCACTTTCTTAATCTGATTAAGCCAGATTAGAGGCCATTCGAGGAAAGAGTGGAATATAGAAACGAATTACTAAGTGTAGTTCCGTGTTTATTAGGAAAACTTGTAATAAAGTTTATGTTAGGTGTTACATTTTTCGTTTAAAGTAGTTGTGCAAGTGAAAAAACAATAGTAGCTCAGTTTTCGTGTTTTTAAAGGCAAGCTGAAATATTAAAACTTCAAAATTGTTGAATTTTGGAATTCGTTTTGATATAAAGTGTTTAGGAAAACGGCTTAAATTATAGAATAGCAAGTGTGTCTGAGGATATATTTTTGTGAAACATTGGTTTTTCAAAATTACATTTTATAAGAAGAAAGTGATATATAATATTGAAACCAGACAAAATTATGTTTCTTATGCTTCGTCCTTCTTAGTGCAAGCCAGTGGCTAACTGTTTAGATATTAAAATCTAATTAGCTAAAAACATATTCAACAAATATTCTAATTAATATAGCAGAATTACCGAATTAATTAATTTCTGTAAATCTTTAAAGGGAACATATTTAAAAGCAAGGTAGTTATTGCTAATAGTAATTTAGGGTTATTTTTCAAATTATTTTAGAGAATTGGATATTGTTTCCAAGAAGATTTTCTACAATTTGCTTTTGGGAAACTTTCTGCAGCACATAATTAGTACTACTCTTTGTAATGTTTTAAGAGTGGTCTCTTAACAATGGTTTTGAAATAATATATTAATTTATAGAAAAGTCTAAATTTTATTGAAAATGAAAGTTACGATTATGTTCAAATTTCTATCGTCGGAAGGCGGGTGTCTTCAGTCTTCAGAGACGTCGCTGGATGTTGTAAGTCAAAGGTGAGTGGTGAATACATGACGTGATCGATCACACTCTATACAAATTTAGGAACTGCATTTAAATGACTGCGTAGTTAAGATGAATTTTTAGTCTAAGGTCTTACATTATTGCAATAGTTATAAGTGTGAATAAAAGGAAAATAAACATTTCTACTTTGAAAAGATTTTTTGTTAGGGCGGTACTAACGTTAGGTACTTTTTATTTTCATAGAAATTTGTCCAATTCTTTAAATGTATGTAATTACTTGTTTATGTTTAAATGTTTTATAAATAGAAATATAATATAAAAATTAGTGAAGATCCTGGTTAACCCAGGGGAGGCGGGGGGCACAATTAAAAAAAGGAGCGGTAGTACCTACTTATTTGTAATCATCTGCAGTCGCATCGTAACAAATTGAGACATTAAATGTACTCATTTTCTTCTTAAATATGCAACTTATAATTTCATATCCTAAATTAAGTGTTTGGCTTAATACCCTTTTTAATATTGGCTTCAAAAACATTATATATTGGCTGTGCACGTTGTTTTAAAATCCTGAAAAGAATCTCAGGTATGAACTATTTAGCTTTAGGTAGAAATAATTAATTCAAAGTAAATACTATACAGCAGAAGCAAACAAGGCTAAAGAGCGAATTATCTTTCCTAATTTTGTAAATTTAGGTAACTGTGTGAATGTTGTGATTACTAAGGTGTAGCTAGCTGTTAGAGCACACGAATTATACCAGGACAACTTCTACAAAAATCTGCAAGGAGAACGTACAAGAAAAGGACGTCAAGATGACTACGATTACAACAAAGGTAACTGAATTCGCTTTCCTTAACACGATCAAAGTCTGCTTTTACTTAGTTCCTTCGTTATTTTTGTAGTTTTTGAATGCTTCGTTGCTGTAATTTTTTTTTTTTTTTCATAACTGTTAGAAGTTAATTTGCCAAATGCCAAAATGTAACTTCAAATCCTTAATTGGCTTAATTGGTGACAAATAATTCGATTATTTTTAGGTTAGTAGTATTAAAGATTGCACATTTTCCTTCAGAAATTTTAGTACATTTACAAATTTACAAATATTACAACTAACATATTCGATACTTCATGATTAACTGAACTTATTATCTAAACTAAACGTCTTCTTCTTTAGCACGAACGAATTCTTGTTCTGTCAAGTTACATCTCTTTGTTGTAGTATTTCTTCCATTGTTTGGTTTCATGTTTTTTTGTGGCCTTCCTCTAGTTATTCTAACTGTAATTCTTGCCTCCCATATTCTTTTACCTTGTCTATCGTTGCCCATTCTTTCGAGATGCCTCAACCACTGTAGTTCTTCTGTTTTGCTTTTCTAGTAAGCGTTTCAACTTCTAAATCATTTCGTATTGTTTGACTCCTTATCTTGTCCCTTCTTGTGACCCCCTCACTCTTCTTAAGTACTTCATTTCCATGGTTTGCAATTTATTTTCTTTTTTTTTTGATAAGATCCAGGATTCACTACCAAAAGTTAAGGTCGGTTGATACATAGTTTTGTAAACTGTAATTTTTGTTTTCCTTGAGATTTCTTTTTTAGTTATAAAGGTGTTCGCTATTGAGTAGTACAATTTTGTTGTATTATCTATTCTTTTTTTGTTTCACTTTCGTGTCTTCCTTCCTTATTTATTGTAACTCCCAAATATACAAATTCGACTGCCTGTTCTATTTTTATTATTTTGGACTTCTATATTTATTTCTAAGTATTTTTTTTTTGCTATTACGTGGCCGTAGTTATTCTGTAATTTATTTTCACGGTGTATTTATCAAGAGTTTCCCTGTAATCCCATCTCACTTGCTGCGAACGTGCATTCTGTTATAAGGGCCGTTCCTGCGATTTTTGCCGCTGCGTGCAAAAGATCAAATTGTCGCCCCCTTATGTCGTTTATAAAATAAAGTCGTAAATTTAGTAGCATTATATTTAAATATTTAACAAAATTTAAAAAATGCAAATAAGAATAAAACATTCACTTTTTTGCAATTTATTACCAACAAATCGTTAATAAAAATCACTGTTAGCTCTTAACTAAAAATTAACACAAATAAAACGAATAAAATAAAAAGTATTGACCAAACAATTATATAAATAAAAAAAAATGTTACATTAATTTTACGTGATTAATAATAAAGCTAAAGTAAAACGAAATTTTTTGGATGCAAATTCATCTATTAGGTATGGATGATACGTCTACATTTTGACTTAACTACTACTTTTAATTTTAAATTTAACTTACTACTATCTAAAATGTAGTTTAGAGTTTGGCTTTTACAAGGAATTTAATTTTTTTTTAGAATTTATAAAATTTGATGTGGAAAAATGCCGCCCCCGAATTTCTGCTGCCCCGTGCGAGTGCACGTGCTGCACCCCCGCCAGGAACGGCCCTGTCTGTTATGCTTATCTTTTCCATGTTTTTAAATCCTATCTGTAACTCGCTCATTCTTGATCTGGTCATCTGGTCTCAGCTATAAAATCATCCATAAATGTGATGAACAACAATGAACTTAGGACTCCTCCCTGTCTTAATTCGCGCGTGTTTTCTTCTAACATAATTTCTATTATTCTTACATAGACTTTTAATAGCATTAATTAATTTTCGTTCTATTCCTCTTCTTGTTAGGCTATTTCAAACCATATTTCTCGGTACTCGGTCGAATGCCCTATCTATATCTATAAATATCATGTATTTTAGGCTTGACCCTTGACCCTTTCTAAACCCACTCTGTGAATTAATTAATTGTTCTTCGACACCTTTTCTTAGTTTATGTTCATAAGGCTTACGGGCTGTACTAATCAAACTAATTCCTCTATAATTCTGACAATTTAATCTCATGTTTTATAAAGGGGTAATATTTTTCTTAATTCCTAGTCTTTTGGAATTTTACTTGTGTTCCATATCTTCCATATCGTGTCCTGCCGATTTTCCACTTTTGGTTTATTGCTTCGTGCAGTTTTTCTTTTCTCAATTGGTCGTTGTTTATTTTGTCGTTTACATCGATTGGTTCATTTTCATCTGATATTGTTGTTATCTATTCTTTCTCTTCAGGTTGTAGCAACTCACTCACTTGTTTGTTTGTAATTTTCGGTTTGTTGTATTTCCAATTTATCCATTTCTTTGTTTCATTTCCACATTTGTTCGTCTATTTTTAATTTTTGGTCTTTTGGCCTTTCCATCTTGATTGATTACGTGGATTGGAATGCCAGATTTAAATTAACAAATGACCAAGTTGATAAATGTTGTTTATTTGGTATATATACATTTCATTTTTGATTCGGCTTGGAATATTTTTTAAATTAGAATTGGTTAAGATTTTAAAATTTATTAAATAATGTCTATTGTTACGCGTATAATAGCCAATTAAATAAATCTTCGAAAGTAGGTAGTCACTAGTTAAGTGTTTTTGAATAAACATTTTTGTACAAAATAAATACAATATCAAATTCTTTACAAGTTAACTTATGTAAATTATGTGAATTAAAATTAAATCTGCAAATTTTGCCAATTTTTTGCTGATTTTGTTGGAGAATTCAAAGCTGTTTAAAAAGTACACCGATTAAACACTTTCATTAATAAAATGTTTACGTAAAATAATTTTCCTGAATTTACTATGATCGTTTGCTCAAGGAATCGCATTCAGTTCATCTCTGAGATAGTAAATAATTTGTCTTTGGTAAAATTTACGTAGAACATTATGTAAAGATCGTCACATTTAATCAAAGAGATGCCTCATTTTTCAAAATTATTCTAAAAATTAAAATAATGTCTAAATTTTCAACTTTAATATTTTTAAGTTGAATTGCTGCAAAACTCTTTGTAATATCTTTGTTTTATTTTTTGTTTCTCAATTCTACGTAAGATTTTGAATTTCAAATTTATTTATTATTAAACCGTTGTAACCAATTCAATCCAATTGGTTAATCTTAAGTTGGTCCATCTTCCTCAGCTGCTCGTGAAGAAAAGAAGACTTCATGTATATATTGTTTATTTACTTTCATGTGTGTATTTTGAATAAAACTGTTTTTGTTTTTTTTTTCTATCCTAAGCGTTAGAAGTCTAATGCGTCATGTTGAATATTGCACTTAACATCCGCTATTTTGATGCATTTGGCTCTAAAATTGTTATTTTAGACATCCAAAATTACTCTTCAGTATTCGAAAGTTACTTTTTAAATACTGAAAATAGATTTCGAATATAAAGTTGTTTTTTAATGTTTAGAATAAATTTTAAAATTAATTTTAGAACGTCTAAAACCTTGGGCGTTAAAAATTTATTATAAACACAAATAATTTGTTAAATATTAGAAGTTTTAGACGTCAAAGGTTAATTTTGATTTAGGTTACGGTTTTATTTTGTTTATTTTAAAATCATGTTTGAATCTTGATATATTTGTAAGGTAAGGTTAGAATTTTTAATTAAAATTAGGTTAGAATTTTGTGCCGTTAGTGTAAATAAAAGATTTCCTATAAATAAATTTTTATGAATCTTAAATGCTGTGTAATTTTCTACCCAACTAAAATCCTGTATGAATTTTGTCCGGTAGATCAAATGAACCTTGAAAGTGATGTATAAAATTTGAAATTCCATGAGTTTGTGATGTTAGTCGCAGATGCTCTATACAGTGTGCCTCACTTTAGACGGCACCACCCACACTGTAGATACAGCCAAGACAAATGAGGAAAAAAAGATCAGATAAATTATGAAGCTAAAGGTTGTGGGTTCGATTCCCAATACCTGCCATACTAACTTAGCATTTTTTGGACAAAGGAGCACGCAGATTTTGAAGATGGAATTTAGTGTACGAATTACACAACTAGTGACAGTAACAATTGCCTTGCAGCGCATTTGAGGTATGTTTTCTAAATTTTTTTAAAGTAGTATTCAACTGGAAACATGGGTACTTGTGTGATCATAAATTAATCAATGTGGAGCGTAGGTCAGAGGTTTTAGCATTGGGCTGTAAAACCAAAGGTTGTGGGTTCGATTCCCATCACCCGCCATATTAAAAATAATCGTTTTTGCACTCTAAGGTGCACTCAGCCTTTGGAATTGAGTATATGGGTTACATAACCGGTGGTAAATAATTAGTCGGCTTGTAACGATTCAAGTTTTTCGAACTTTTTAAAAAACAGGATTTAACACGGTAAAGGTAGGAACTTGCATCTTTGTCTTTCTCAATCCATATAGGATGATGCGAGCTGTGAAGGAAAATAGAATTTAAGTTGGAAACTACCAAAACCCTAAGATATGCTAGTAGTTTATACTTCGATTGTTAGGCATTGCGATCCAATTTTGTAGGGGTCATCCTCCTCCCGCCCCCTAACCAACCCACCCAAATATATTAAGCTCCTCTATATAACTATCTTGTGTTTAGTTTACTTGTGACTGATAATTCTCCTGACATCTTTTAATTCAAATGTTAGTCTGAGATATATGCAAATTACAGTTTCCGCTTTTAGAATTATAGTACAAGAATTACAACATGGCGTAGCGATTTATATTATATGTCCATACTTTGTCACGTGCACTACAACATTTAATGGGGGACGTTGTTGTCCCTTGGCGCGCGGCTAGCAAACAGCGGAGAAGGGGGGTTTGAAACAGTAAACCATTCAAATAGGGGTGGTCATAATCGGAATAAAAATAGGGCGCCACGACGGAAATCACCCAAAGATAGTTCCTCTAGGGCTCGAAGGGGTTGGGGTTAGCTGGACCCCGCTGCAAGATGTGACTTACCTTGCTTAATGAAATAGCTTACTGAAATTCTTAAAACTTGTAGGCAGGCTCACACTGTATACGTAAATCTTTACCAAAACACTAACACACAAAATATGATCGGGAGGCACTGAAAACACTGACAAGACCAAACTAAATCGACAATTAGATATTTAATAAATCAAAAAGGCAAAAATGGATACACAAAAGGGGCGACAGTTAACATGTTACGTCAAAAATAAATAATAAATGCGATACTTACTTTAAGGGACGATGGGACGATAGAATTGAGGGTACTACGTTTACGTTACGTACGGCAAATCATTCACAAACTAAGCCCCTCAATCCCAGGCAGAATATAGGATTAACAAATATTAAACTAAAATTCGATCAGTAAAGCTAAATCTTTATACATGCAACATAACACAAATTTTAACTTGACTTTACTTAAAACTTGCGACAATGAAATCTTTAAAGGTGAATTGGTACTGACAAACTTGAACTACAATCTGAACACAAAAATCTTTACTCAAACACAAAATTACTAAGACAAACTAGTCAACCGTTTGCCAACGGTCCTCAACCTTTGCAATGTGAATATTATCAAAGCCGCCTAAAGGCGAATCACAAAGCCTTCACACATTATCGCCGGATCAAACAAATTGACCAGACATCGGCTACTCTAAAATTACAAGTTGCAAACAAAACACAAAAATAATAAAAAGGAGGTACTTACTAAACTTCAAACCCAACTGAACAACATTGATAGAGGCCTGTCCGCAAGCGGCAATCGTAGGAATTGAAACAGTTCTCAGAACTACAATTTGTTGAAAGATTTTGTTGTTAGGTAATTTTGAAATACACCTACACCACTCCCTTACGTCTCGCCACTGAAAAATAAATCATGATAAATTCGAGTTGCCAATGTGACAACAATTTAATGTGGCCGGAAATTCAACCTGTCTTCAATCAATGTGGATCACATTATAATGATATGATATTGCTATTAATTATCATTGAATTCAAAAGTCAACTTTTATAGGCAAAAATTATTATTTTCAGATGAGAATCTAATTATCTCATTCTTAACACGAGACTAATACAGACAGATCAATAAAAAAACCAATTAGGGTAGGCTGTGAAATTGAGTTATTTTGAATTGGTACTTTAGCCACATCCACAGAATGACATTTCTGACATGAATTTAAGGTTATAAACTTTGTTTACGAGAAAAATGTCAAATTACAAACGTTATAAAATGTCATTCTGTGGATGTGGCTAAAGTACCAATTCAAAATAATTCAATTTCACAGCCTACCCTAATTGGTTTTTTTATTGATCTGTCTGTACATATAATCACTCAAAAATAACTTTGTGCAGTAGAAAGGCAACTTAATGACAAAAGACGTACATCACTAAAAACAGTAAAAACTATGATATGCTATCTCTTTGTGACAATTTATAATGCGTACCAGCCTCAACACCGAAAGGTACCTATAAGTGGTTAACGATTACATACATACATGTCAATTTTGGTTAATTTTGTACAGGAAATCAGAATTCCTAAAATAATTAATATTTCTAGAAAGTCTTCGGTTCGTTCTTTATACTTTCTTAGGCGTGCAAAAAGGTAGCACTTTAGATACTTGCCGTAGAGATAAATTACTACAAATTAGAAATTTACTAGTGTTGGAATGTTCTTAATTACATATTAGTTTAAGTATTCTAATCTAAACCGCAAATATTTACGTGTATGGCTGTATGCTGTAAAACATCCATGTAAAACCATCAAGTATATGCCTATTAACTATTAATAGTTTTACAGTTTTACTACAGTCTTATACCTAAGAAGAAATTATACAACAGATATATGCACATTGCACATCATTGCACAAATGCGCCTACGCGTGTATGAAACCAGTTATACAAGGGTCAAATCAACATGTTTCGAGCCACTGTAATGCCGTTCTGTGGACTCTTTTTTTGGCGCATGCGGTTAAAAGTTTCCGTACGACGGCCCGCACCCGAAAGTACTTGACAGCTGTTTGTTTTCCGGTTAAAGCGCCAATCATAATTGCTTGAGAATACAACTGATGCTAATTTGCCAAGCAAGTAAAATCTTACTTCATACGGATAGCATTGATGAGGCAGGGTTCATCTCCCGTGGTTCCGATAATATACGCTATTTTTTATTATACCTACCTGCACTGCATTACATTGTAAAAATTAGAGTAATAAATTGAAAAATTTAGATTCATTTTGCAAGGTGACGTGTGGATCCCATCACGTTGCATAGAGATGATTAGCAGTTGTTGTTTGGTTGTTATGTAAATTTGTTATAAAACGTTGTTGTTACCTAGGCAACTTTAATACACGGAGTGTTTTAATCGTCCTTTTTCGCACGCTTATTGGTTTGAAATACAATGTGATTTTTTAAAAACTCAATTGCAGCAGGCCGAATTCTGTCTTAATAACCTTAGAACTGTCTGTATTAAGTCAGAATACTGCCTGCTGCAATTGAGTTTTTAAAAACGCTGTGACTAGAGGCACGTTAACGTGACGGTTATTGCGGAATTGGGGGCACGTGAATGACGCCAGAGTTGTTAATACGTGACTAACGTGCCGCTTATTGTGAAATTAGCGGCACGTGAATGACGTCAGAGTTGTTGTGATGTAATTATTTCGCGTGCGGCTTAAACAGAAATTAAAGGCACGTGTATGAACGAAGGTTCTAGTTTGTGGCGAAATCTGATCAAATTAGTTATATTATTCTGAATAAGTTAACGCCGCCCCCAACTATGGATGTTTGTGCATGTTAGATGGGGGGCCATATGACCCCTGCAGTTGGTGCCGCCCCGTAAGTGTAGGAAAAATAAATAATTAAAGACAAATAAAAAAGATATTTTTATTTCAGAATTAAAAAAGTAGTAAATTAACGAAACTATTAAGTACTAGGTAATCTACGGAAAAAAATTTACACTTTGGAACTTTGTAGCGAACAATCCGTTTCAAAAGATGCTTTCTTTAGAGCGTATAATTGATTTTTTAAATGTATGAATTTCTCACTTTTACGCATTTTATTGCGTTTACTCAGGCCTATTATTGTGGTAGAATCATGACCTTTTGGTCGCCCCTTTTTTCTAATTTTTGGCGGCAACACTATTGATTTCAATAAATTAGTTTGAGTATTTTCGTCATTATTGCAATCTTCATTGTTATAGTCAAACTGATTATTAACTGGTGTAGTGTGTTGCATACCTGCCAATTCACCTAATTCTCCGTCAAACAATACTGTTGCAGTACTCGTTACTTCATCTTCATTATATGCCTCAATAACTATTGCATCTTTTTGAGAAGAAGAATAGAGCAGCTCTTCATTCACCTCATCTGTTATGGCGTAATTCCCGTTATTAGTACGCAAATTCGCTGGAGTATTTTCGTCATTATTGCAATCTTCATTGTTATCTAAGTAGAACTTTCGTTTATACATGTGCCTTTAATTTCTGTTTAAGCCGCACGCGAAATAATTACATTACAACAACTCTGACGTCATTCACATGCCGCTAAATTCACAATAAGCGGCACGTTAGTCACGTCATAACAACTCTGGCGTCATTCACGTACCCCCAATTCCGCAATAAGCGTCACGTTAACGTGCCTCTAGTCACAGCGTTTTAAAAAATCACATTGTACAAAGATTATGATGCAGGTATAATAAAAACATATTTTTATTATTAAATATATTCTTTGGGAATATTTCATTTACAAAAAATAAATATTTGTTTTGCAATAAAATGCTCCAGACGAGTTTATTCGAAAACAGATCACTGCTCCAACCGCATATGCTCGCCTGCGACGATTTCGCCGCGCACACGTCTAGTATTGTTTCTAACAGTATCGCGCATTGAAAGCGTTATGGCCTGCAGTGCTATATTTTATATATATTCTTTCTATTTCAGTGACCTAACTACTAATTTGCTTTGCCTGAAAGTGTCCAATTCTCCTTCTTCACTACTCCTTAAATCCCATCCCTGCCCCTGTCGCAATAAACACTATTGCTTACCAAAAGGTTGTTTAATACAAAGATTGGTCTACAATCACAACACTCGTGCTCGCCAACTACTTGTTACCACAACCCGTTCCATTTGCACCGCACTTCGAACGCTCGTTTTCGAATTAGTGCTGGCATGCATTGGTTTCAGTAGATCTAAAGCAAGTTTAATTACTTAAATAATTTCAGTTTACACTTTTCTAGTGAATCTTTTAAATTACTGCTACACATTCACTGCGTGATAAGCACGTTTTCACGCATGTTTTTATGTCTGCACCGTTCCTGAAACTTAAACTCGGCCAAAATATAAAAACATGAATCAAAAACATTTTTAATTAAAATTTAATTAAAAGTGTAAATGGAAAATTTAAAAAATAAGTAAACAGTAGTCGGTAATTAAAAATAATTTACGTGTAAAACCATGATAATGTATTTCTATATATTTTAAACAAATATCAATACATTTATGGTACTTAAAATTCTTCTATAACTGAATAGTAATAGCGCAAGCACAGCTAGCTGTTCCTACTAATTAAAACAAACTGATAACAATTACAATAATCTATTTTAAATAACTGAAAATACAAGTGAAAATACACTACTATTTACTGTTCAGTGTTCAAAAGATAAATGGTGAGAACTACACTGATAGGTAAAAATACAAAATTTCATGTCCAATACAAATACAAACATAAATCAGTCTAATTTAATACAAAGTTCAATGTCGAGTCTTAAAAATATCAATAGTTTAAACTAATACGAATTGTTTTTTAATGGATTAGAATGTTGTTAGGAGGCGAGGATCACAATATGTATAACGAACCCTAAACCAATAGTATGAAAGCGAAAATTAAAATAAAAAGGAAAAGAAATCATTCGACCAATGAAAAACAGTAAGTTGAGCAGTTTTATAACATACTTGCAGTGCATTACATTATACAGTGTCTGATAAAGTATGATTTTCAAAAAAATGTCATGTAAAATAATAAAACTAAGAAACACTGTAAATTATATGCGACATGCACCTCTTAATACCAAATCAATGATATTTCCGTTTTTTACACTAATTTGTACTGAATTTAATTCTTTAAAAATGGTCAAATGACAACTTACACAGTTTCTAAATTGGACCGATCCTAAACTTTCTCTTCTGACAATAAAAAAAAGTAATTTGTAAACAAGACAAAGACTATGACTTACATAATAGCACACCATTTCTTCTCTGCGTCCTCCTGATTGCCGACTTCAAATCTGATATTTTGGGTATCATCACCGTCAAACCCAATATCTTTCCTTTCGTAAGCAACCAACTTTGGTGTACTTGACTTGTTAAATGTATTCTTAAAATTATGAATAGGACTTGCAAAGTATGACAGTAATCCGGATGTTTCTTTCTTAAAACGTTTTGATTCCTCTGGTGATGTGCTGCGATTTTTACGTTTCATTCCCACAGAAATTCTCTGAACCGATTCGTAATTTGCGTATAGATCGCCCTTATTATCCAGGCTATTTTTAAGAACGAATCTTCTATAATCTTCGGTGATTGGACGAATAGTGCGACGTGATGATAGATTTCTTAAAGTTTCACCCAAACTACGATTTGGACTAGATGTACATGAATTTTCTTCGAATAATCCCGAATCTTGGTAGGTTAAATCGACGTTTCGAGTTGCATCACTACCGGCTACAGCTCTGGTACTGATATTATCGGTGGATACTGATGAATAAGTATCGGAAGTGTCATTGAGATCTACATTTTCATCAGGTTGCGATTCGCTACTACCAACGTTTGAATCGTTAGAAGTTATTTTTTTGGGCGTCGAACTTTCAGATTTTTCATCAGGTAAACGATCAAGTCCAAGGGGTTCTTTAGATTCGGTTTCTAGTTGTTCACCAAACATTTTTGGTGTTTTTGGGGTGGACATGTTACGTGTTTGTGAACGACGTGTTTTACACCGACCAGGAGATCCTTCCGATTCCAAATCCAAGTCATTTTCGTCAAATTGTAATTCAGGAATTGGTTCTTCTTCGTCTTTATCTAAAACAAGCGGTTCCATTTCGGGGGAATTCGAAGGTGGTGATGTTTCTGTAACTTCTGATTCCTCTGACGCTCCGTTTTCAACGACAGGTTTTTCTTCTGGTTCTGATACTTCCTTTAATCCGTTTTCATCAACAGGTTCTTTTAGTTCATGTGTCGTTTCATTTTCTTCTTTTGTTTCATCTTTAGCTCCATTTGCAGCATCAACTTTTACGTTTTCGGATGCTTTTATAAGTGGAGTATTAGAACGACTACGTGTTTGCATTGTTCTTGTAGGCGAATGCAGTTGTTCACCATTTGCAGTCTCAATAATAGGGCTGCCGTTGCTACTGGCTGATTCTTTTACACCGTTTTCATCAGGTGTGGTTATATCTGTATCGCTAACGTTTTTTAAATTTTCTTCTTTGGTTTTAGCAGAATCAGGAGCTTTAAAGTCTCCATCAAGTTCATCTTCAGTACGCCTTCGTGTCCTTTTACTAACTTTTTGGCTCATGTTGTAACAATCTTTAATGAGACAAAATTTGTTAAATTCTTAACTGCGCTACGGTCATGCTATCAATAAAACTTATGTAGTTTAACAACAAATTAGGTTTAATGAGTACAAGGAGTGTAGCATTATGTAGAACACATGAGGCATATCAATTTAAAAGCCACAGAGGAAGCTAGTTTTGAGTACATTAGATAAATTAATTTGGATGCTTGAAACTTCACTTCACGGATTTAATATCTGTTGTAACACGAGCTACTGGTGCAAGGATGTCGTATTTATTAAATTTCATACGATTATGTAGGTAAATAACGCGTAGAATGTCAAACAATGTTAAACATTTTCATGTTTTTGTTTTTATTGGGATGAACTCGCCCGCACGCGACAGGCGTTACACAAAAAATTTACTAATTATGACTTAAATATTTCATTAAATCGGTGAAATTACGTCATTTAAATCATACACAAGTATTTAACATGAAAATACCTTACCTTTTCTTTATCACTTTTTCTATTTTTGTAGGACAACAGATGACCGGCGTTCCATTCACCGTTTTAAAACAACATATAACCGACCATGACAGTTGACAGATGAAAACTGATGAAAACACTGCGTAAGTTGTGTCAACGTAACAAAACTTACTATTTAAAAGGTTACCAGGTTTGCCAATACACTAATAAAAAAACGAAAAATTTGAAAATGATCATTTGCAATTTGCAAGACAGTCAGGTAAGTGATTTTACAAAAAGGCAACATAGTTTTACAATATTCCGTATGATTGTATGAAGCACGACCTTTTGGATTATACGAGCTAACCCGCAAACGTCTCTCTGCGGCTTGGATCTATGCTCAGTTCAAGTGTTCTCCGCATGGCGCTTGTGAACACCTTCTGACAGGCTGTTAATGGTGCAAAATTTAAAGAAACGGATTTTAGTGCAGATTTTTTTTGAAGTAAAGTGAGCGGATACTAAGGGCGGGTTGCACAAACATGATTTAACAGCTTGGTCAAATTAATCATTCCTTAAAGTGAACAAAAGCGAATCAAAATTCGAATGCATATAGCATATGGCAAATAACACATTAGTAAACAAAAAATGAATACTTTTGTCAACTTTGATCATTCGTTAATTTAACAAAAGCTTTGTGCAACCGGCCCTAAACCTGTAAATACGGTTTCATAGAATGTGTGCTGTGAAACATAAAATATTCTCTGCGATTATTAATTTTTTGTGTAGTTGAATAAGTAGTTGCTACAATTTAGTTTAATTTGTATTTTATTGTTGCCATTTTTTGTTCGTATTTATTGGTGTTGTTGTTAGGATTAGTGATGTAATGGACTTCATATTCTAAAAAATTCTATATAATTTATTTTCCATATTAGTATAAATATTAGCCGCAGATTTTACTTCGTCTAGAAAAGTATTGAAGCTGTAAAATCTTTAAAGCAGACAAGTAACCTTTACCTGCTGTAAATTATGGTTTTTGACATTATTGTTATTTGTACTTCTAAAATGCCGAAGCTCCAAAAGTCTGCGTATTTTAGAAATTTTAAGTTTTAAGGGGGAGATTTTAGTACGAGCCCGAATAGCTGAAATTCATACTTTTAAATCACAAATAACAAAAATAATATATTGAAATAAATAATACGTATAGAACCACCCTTTTTCTTTGTTGCTATAGAATGAAAAAATTAAACTTTAAGAAAATTGGTCTTTTCTAGATTAATTTAGAAATTCAAAAATTGCAATTTTTCTTTCTATAGCATCAAGATATTAGAAGAGTAAAACAAGGATAAAAGATATTAGTGCGTCTAACGCTCCTAACTGTTGATTTGACTCACGCCGTACGGTCACGTGTGATGTCATCTGTCAGCTGACATTTCGCTTTAGTTGTTTGTACTGTTTTACATCGCATTTTACGAGTTATCTGGAAAATTTTTGTGTAAAACGGTTCTTTTCAGAATTAATTTTTGCTTGTACTGTCTACTGTGATCATTTGTGATAGCTGATAGCCGTGCGTTAATTATGTTCGTACAAGGGAAAACGCTTCGATCACAAAGCCAACAGTTTGTTTGTTGTTGTTTATTACTTGTCTTGATGTTACTAAGTTCCTTCAAATACATAATTCTGTTAAGTATTATGCTTAAGTTATGTGTTGTGTTGAAAATTTTATAAGAATCTGTTGTACTAAGTCATATTTTACCAATTTTAACACTTTAAATAAATGTGTATCAGGATCAATTTCTGAATTCAATCAATCATTATTAAATTAAAAAAGATATAAAAATTATTAAAATTATCTATTAGTATTTTTATTTTTACATATTTCAATTCAAGCAACTTGTTTGCTTTAAAAGTACATCCATACTAGTAATTTCAAAATTGGCGCCAAACACAAATATGTTGACAGTTGCAAATTTGACTAGGAATTTTAATCTTAACCCATATTTATGCAGATGACAAATGAATCGCGGCTCTTCTCTCCTGTTTCAAGGTATATAACACTTCGTGAGAGATTATGAAGATGGGAAAATTTCCAATGTTTTGCTGTTTATGGAGTATAAAGGCTTTTAAAAATAAATATTTATTAATTGTTTAAAACTTTTATCTACGAATACTAAATAAATGATGGGATTCATATACAGTATAGTGTGTGTAAACGAAAGTAGGCTTTCTTATTTTTGGAGTTTAAAAATACCATAGGATTGAATACAGAGTAAAACGTTCAATCAAGACGGCCATAACCCACCAAACTCATCCCCGTAAGTAAACAAATATCTATCGATTTTTGGTGTAGCTTAAATGTACAATTGTGGACAAAAATATAGAAACACCAACATTAATAATAATAATAATCAGCACTGCAAGCCTTGGAGGCTCATGGCTTAAAGTTGGTTGATTAACCTCTTCCATTTTCCTCTGTTCATTGCCACGGATTGCCAGTCCTCTACCTCTTGGTTTCTTAAATCCTCTTTAACAGCATCCAACCACTTTTGCTTAGGTCATCCTCTTTTTTCCTTCCCTCCCTCACCACCTAGCAGAGCTTTTCTTGCAAATCTTTTTTCCGACATTCTGTAGGTACACATGGCCTAACCATTTTGCTCTTTGCTTCCTAGCGCTACTGGTAATACTTGGGTGATCGTATCTATCTGCTTGGTTTGTCATCTTCCTCCATTCTCCATTATTATTCTTAATATTTTCCTTTCCCATATGTTTAATTTTAGTTCCATGTTTTTGTTCATAATCCAGGTTTCGGATCTGTAAAGAGCTGATGCTCTAATGATGGTCCTATATCCCCGTACTTTTGTCTTTCTGGAGACGTCTTTAGATTTTAATAATTTAATCATTGATTCTACCTCTTCTTCACAATTACTCGTTAAAATGACCCCTAAATATTCGAACTGCTGAACCTTTTCGAAGTTATATTCCTTATTCTCTATTAGAATTCTCATCTTTTGATTCTTTTGCTCGCCAACTCCTTGTGCTGTTCCGGTCTCCATGTAGGTATTTGGTCTTGTTTTCGTTTACACTCAATCCGTATCTCTTTGCTGTTATTTCCAGCTTCTCAAACACTCTTTTTAGTTCCCGTTTTGACCTTGCCATAATCACAATATCGTCAGCATAGACTATTATTTGGTGTCTACTATGTAATAGAGGATGTTAGGAGCTTTTACATATATTACTTTCCCTTATTACAGTTATTACCCATTCTAAAACCAAATTGAAAATCAATGTAGTGAGGGGGTCTCCTTGTCTCAGTCCCCTATTTACCATAAATGACTTAGACATTTGGCCTTCCACCGTAACTCTGTTAATCGTCTCATCACTGATTGTCAATCTAATCCAACATTAATAAATAAAAAAATAATATCCAGTTTCAGAAAAGCGGATTTCCGTAATCTCTACGAGGTACTTTTTGAAACCGATGAACATTTTTACTTGGTTTTACTGAAGTAAATGCTGTCTGTGAAGAGATTTACAATCTCCTTTATTCATTATTTGGTCGTTACGTTCCCTGTCGAAATACCAGGTCACATAATTATACAAAATGGTATACCAACGAAATAATTAAAAACATTTCAAAGATTTAAGAGAAATAAGTCTCAAGTGGCGTCTGACGGTTTTCACCATTTGCGCTCACCGATTAAAAACACAGATTTCTACCATACCATCGAACGATCTATTAGCGTCCTAACAATTTTGGTTATTTATCCAATCTAAAAAAAGGTACCACTCGTATACCTGCTCAAATGCACGCAGATAATAATTGTTTGAATACACCTGATGCAATCGTTAACGCATTCCCTGATTATTTTAAAAGCGTCTACTTACCTTCATCTCTCTCAAGTTCTGATAGTGGAATATCTCTAATAATTTCGATATGGTCTCATATGTTTCAGAAGAAGTTTTAAAATCTACCCTCACTATTTAAACAATTTATAGTTATTTTTTCTTATATTTATTGAAAACTAACTACATATATTTAAATACATATAATAAATAATTAACTTCTTTTGCAAGTTGCACTGTCTTGAACAACGTCTCTTAAGATTTTGATATTAAGTTTATTTGCAGTTAGATTAGCTAGAGCCTGGTCCATGTGTGCCTTATCCAAAGTTGGGTGTCTCGAATAGATATTGATGCTCTCTGTTGGGGAGATAAATATTTAATTATTAGTTCATTATACAATACGAAATATTTGTTATAACACAACTGCTTTTGAATCCGTGTCCTTCTATTTAAAATATTTAGCAGAGCAAGCAAATTAACATCTCCAAAGCGGAAAATAAGTTTTCAAGTTTCAGTAGTAAAAATGCAAAAATTGTGTTGTATTAAAGACACAGAGCGTAATTTTGCAATATTTCGTATAGATACTTACGAGAATTGAGAATTATGGGTATCAATTCAATGCAGGTGTAAACGATATGGTAATTTTCATAGTCGGTGTCCAATAGCCAGTAATCGAATGGGGTTTGTATTCCATTCAGACCAGTACGGAATATACCATTGGATACATCGCGCGGTGTGAGTGTTAAAGTGTTGGTTTTGTGTTCCAACATTACATAAGGTGTGGTGTAAGAACTGTTATTGGGATACCAGTTGTAAGTTGCAGTTCCGCAACTTCCCTTCGTGATGGTGTTCTTGTAACGTTTAATATCGTACCATACTCCTGCAAGCTGAATTACCGAAACAATTAGTATACCATTCTATAAATACGCCTTAATAATAATATTTTATTAAAATGCATTTTACTTCTTTCCATTCTAAGTTGAGTTGGTTTGAAAGGGTTTTCTTGATGGGTATAAACAGAAAGAAAGTATAACAGCCTGGTCATTTTATAAATTTAATGTATGAAACTGTATTTAAATAAAAATTTCTTACTTTATCTGGTTGGAAGTTAGATACGGTTTTAGGTTTTGGGCAAGGTCCTAGTGCAGTTTCCATGGGAAGAAGATCCAGTTCCAGTTGAGCAAACACTGGAGCAAGAGCAATGCTCAGTAATAAAATTGCAGCGTACATCTTCATCTTGGACAATTCAGTTACTTACTGATGTGTTCCTCAAACTTAAACTTTCTTTATATACTCATTTTTAAAAACCTCAAGTATTTACACCTGAAATTATCACCTCATTAAACGTTTTATCAATCTTTTATTTAATTAGAATGACCAGCAATATTTGGAGGTTTGCTTTTCTTCTTTTAGTAAATTAAGATCTTTGAGATGATGTATCTTAAAGAACGATAATTAAGTTAAGAAAGAAAGTACTTCAGAACAATGAAAGGCAATCATCTGTTTGTTTTTATTAGACAAACAATCGGGTGATAAAAAAATGAGTATAAAGAGAAGTTTAAGAATTCTCAAAATAATTTAAAAATTACGAGAATATTGTTTAGACTCAAAATTAATTCATTTCCTTATCGTTCAGATATCACCTTTCTCTGCTATCTGATTATTTGAAGTTTTGCAGTAATAATAAAATATTATTGGCATTGAAACGTTTACCACAAAGTCTTTAAATTTATTCCACAAAATCCTTGTTTCATTATAATAAAACCACTTATTATAATAAAACCAAAGAATTTCCTTCGTTCTTATCTCACAGGAAAACGTGACTGAGTAATATTTTGAGTATGTTGTACAAGCACAACTAATCTTTCCAAAAGATCACATATGTTTTAAGGTATTTTAATACGTTTCACGTATATCGAACGTGGAAAAACATACAAAAAATTATCTTCTATGGGTTTGAAGGGCCGTGAGAAGTTAAAACAGCAAGCTAATTTTCAAGGTCTTTTGCACTTTTATTAATACATTTTGGTGCATTTTAATATACTGCAATTTATTCGTGGAAAATACGAAAAATATGTAGTATGGGTAGATTAAATTAAACGAAGGATTGCTTGGTAAACTTAAGCCAAAAAGGGTGGATGTATGTTTTGTTGCAATAACCTTATAACTAAATCATAATAATTATCATCAGATAAATTATCAAAATAATAACAATTGATTCTATTTGTAAAAACGTAAATTAGAGAAAACCACAAACAATCACGCCACACAATAAGGACGATAAACCAAGCTACATTTTATCTTTTATTTAATCACAAAATTTTAAACAATTAAAGCTGATATCAATGAATGAAAAGTGGGTTATACACAAAAAATTTATTATATTTAAAAATCGTTTCTAAGTAAAGTTTTAGAATAATTTAAATAATTTTCTGAAAATGTCAGGGTTTAGTTAGGTTTATTAGATTTTTTTAACTGTAAATTTTATGAAAGTAGGTAGCTTTGCTGGTCAAAATATTGGTTTCACTTTGAGTCTTCTCTCTTTTGATTAATGTTAATTTTATTATCCTTTTGCGCTAGTGATATTTTCTGTAATTTCTTATGCTCTTCGAAATGTTAAAGCTATTCAAATTCTTTTAAATATTTTTATTTCAGTGGCAAGTTTAATATCCAGTTGCTAAATTTCCTAAATAATAGTAATCCGGATTTGTAGGCAATTAAATAGAAACGTGAATTTCGTTAACGAAAAGTAACATCCTTTCATTAACACACTTACAAGAAAAATATTTGCAGCATAACGATATTAAAGTACATATGTTCTTGTGCCAAATTTTGGTAATTAAATATAGCTTACACCGTTATGCTTGAGGTATTAACATTAAGTGTCATGCCTAAAATGGCACAATTATTCAAATAACGTTCCATATCACCTTTTGTAAACCTAAACAGAACATTTTATGAATGATCCTACAGGAGTAGATACTTATCAATCGTTCGATAGTTTTTTTAAATTCATTAAACGGGCTGTACAAAATTACTGTGTCATCGTTTCGTCAAAAATCAGCAGAGTCGCGTGCGATAATTATTATTATTATTCTGTAAACACTTCAGTATTGTCGAAAATGAGTATATAAAGGAAGTTTAAGTTGGAGGAATACATCAGTAACTGAAGCTATCCAAGATGAAGATGTACGCTGCAATTTTATTACTGAGCATTGCTCTTGCTCCAGTATTTGCTCAACTGGAATTAGATCTTCTTCCCATGGAAACTGCACTAGGACCTTGCCCAAAACCTAAAACCATATCTAACTTCCAACCAGATAAGGTAAGCAATTTTTATTTAAATACAGTTCCATATATTATATTCATAAAATGACCAGGCTGTTATAATTTCTTTCTGTTTATACCCACCAATAAAACCCTTTCAAACCAACTCAACTTTAATATTACAAGTTAGAATGCATTTTTTAAAAATATTATTATTAGGGCGTATTTATAGAATGATATACTAATTGTTTCGGTAATTCAGCTTGCAGGAGTGTGGTACGATATTAAGCGTTACAAGAACACCATCACGAAGGGCAGTTGCGGAACTGCAACTTACAACTGGTATCCCAATAACAGTTCTTACACCACACCTTATGTAATGTTGGAACACAAAACCAACACTTTAACACTCACACCGCGCGATGTATCCAATGGTATATTCCGTACTGGTCTGAATGGAATACAAACCCCATTCGATTACTGGCTATTGGACACCGACTATGAAAATTACCATATCGTTTACACCTGCATTGAATTGATACCCATAATTCTCAATTCTCGTAAGTACCTATACGAAATATTGCAAAATTCTACGATAATTTTGACTACCCCACTTTGATACGTCGAAATTTTTGTTTTTAAATGACTACTGAAACTTGAAAACTCATTTTCCACGTTGAATCTGTTAATTTGCTTGCTTTGCAAAATATTTTAAGCTAACCTTATTATGACAAATGTTTCTTAGGATATAATGAACTAATGATTAATATTTATCTCCCCAATAGAGAGCATCAACATCTACTCGAGACACCCAACTTTGGATAAGGCACATATGGACCAGGCTCTAGCTACTCTAACTGCAAATAAACTTGATATCAAAATCTTAAGAGACGTCGTACAGGACAGTGCAACTTGTAAAAGAAATTAGACACAGTTGCTAATCATGTCTGTTTTATGTAGTTAGTTGACAAAAACAAAATAAATATATTCAGCATCAAAACGGTGGTTATTAATTATTATTCATAATATATTCTTGCATGAGTCGTCTTAGTAGAGAGTGAACGTGAAATATAGTTGCTCCGTTTACAAATTATAACTTTTCCCGAAAGTGTAAATTGCTTCAAGATGGTTTTTACTTAGGGCCAAAAGATTAACAGCATTGAAATTACAAAAAAAATCATATTTTTTTAAAGCAAAAAAATGGAATGAGCACTTTCTGATGTTTTTTGGTTGAACGTTTTGCGCTTTTTATGGTCAAGTTGTTGGCAACACTCTCGTACAATTAAAAGGGTTAAGGAATTGTAGGTGCCTATTGGTAAGATCCCAGAGTAGCACTCGTGCAAATGAAAAAGGGTTAAAGAACCTTAGAGCTCTTTTTACAACCAAGACTATTATTTTAATTATATTAAATTCCTTGCGGATGACATCTACCTGGTATTGAGTTATTCAAATAATATATTTTTAAAGAAATTTAATTGCACTTTCTCGATTACTTCTGGGTAATTTAGTGCCCAGATTTCAGATGTGTACAGTAAAACACTCAATATACATGATTGATATAAGTAAATGCATTCTTGCCTCATGAGGCTGCATTTTTGCTTTCATCATTAAGTGTTTTACCTTTGTTGTTGCCATGTTAGTTTTAATTACCATTTCTTTACTAGCATTCAAAAACAAGCCTGATGAACTAAAAGTAATCACTAAACACAGATACTGGTTTACAATATCAATATTCCTTGAATTATATTTAAATGTTAATTTTTTTGGGTTTCTACCACCAGTTTTGAATATTAATATTTTGGTTTTCAGTGTGTTAACTGTGAGATAATTATCTTTACAATACCTTTTATAACCTCAAAATCTACACTAAAATATACTCGTACGATAATATAGGTTACTAATGCCGGAAGCATGTATGTCGGACAAGAGTCCAAGGTACAAATAAATAAAAGTCACAAAAATGGTTAATAATTATATTTTTAATCCATAATATTACCAAAATTGCAAACATTGAACCTTCAATACATAAGATAGTTACTTAAGTTTATCAAAATTAAATCAAGTTTGTTAACGTTAACATCAAACATTTAATAAATTGGACAGATATTTACTTTTATCGAAATTAAATCAAGTTTATTAACATCAAACATTTAATAAATTGACACGCAAGTCAGTTATAAAATTTATTGAATCCTGATGCAGATCGTAATCTTACAAAAAAGACCCATTGTTAATACTATAGAACACGCAAGTTCCCTTTAAAACCAAAAATAGTTGGTAATTTTACTAGAAATTCTCGTGCTTGGAAAGATCTTGCCCAACGACAGAATTTAATTGACAAACCCTAAGGATTATTTCTTATTAAAGTTATCTTACTGCGTCTTCCTTACAACAAAATTATGCAGATGTCCAAGATCCAAATCAACAAATAACTTAACGTAATCTAGTCACATAAATCTTTTGTAAACATTATTTGCTGATTGTAAAATTAGTTTTTTTAACTAAATAAATAATACTTCTTGATTACAAGTCTCATTATTAATACTATAATGGACAGGATTCAAAGTTACTTTAAACAACACATAATTATCTGACCTTCAGCCACTGACGAAACGGTTATTAACCAAATCCTTGTTAAACGAAGAACTGAATTAAGAAACCATTCCTCAGTAGCCGTCTCCCCCTACGCTCGATGCCAGAAAGAAGGACCAAATTACCAAAACAGCATCCCCAAGCGGAACCAAATTCCACAGGAATCAAATATCCAAAAGTAACTACCACTTGAACAGGAATCAAAGCTTAGCCTAAGGGCTACTGCACCATTCTTCTTAATTCGTTTTACAAATTAAGCCAAGTATGGCTTTAGACCAATAATACTTCATTCTTGCACCAAGATACTCTTAGGACGCAGCAAAAGAAAAATTACGTCCCTTGGCTGCCTCAACCTCCAATCAACAACCTCTTTTGTTATTTTCTCCACCAAAAAAAAAAAAACACTGCTAAAACACCTTTTGTATCAAATTTTGAAAATATTTTCCCATGACTTACCTATACATCCTTGGATTAAATTGTTTCAGTCAAATATCAAAGCAAAAACCAGGATCAGTTCGAATGTCAACAAACTCAAATTAGGAAATAGAAACAACATTCCCAAGTTTTCGCCCTAAACTGTTAAATAAACCATTAGCAAAACTCTAAATTATTAACCATAAAAACAAATTGAAAGAACAATTAATTAAAAATTGTTACACTTTCAAGAGAATTAAGAGCCTTTTGTAGCTTGCAAGGAGTATCCGCTATTAAAATTAGATCATCTGCGTAAAATGAGGCGGATACATTATGTCGATCTTCAATGTTTACTTCATCAATATTATGATTAATTACAAATTTATCGAAATCTGCTATGAAGAGATAGAGAACGGCAGGGGGCTAAGGATCTCCCCCTGCAGGCCTCCCTTTCTGGTAGCGGTGTCCTCTGACTAAATTTCATTTTTTCTATAGCAGCTCTTAAAGTGCTACTTAATCTATTAATTTGAGTAGATAAAGTAGCACTTTAACAGCAAGGGTAGATAAAGTACTATTTTAACAGCAAGGGTAGATAAAGTATTTTTTGTTTTTAACCCTAAAACGCCCATACTAATGACATTTTAAAACGTGACTCGATTTGTAATTTTTTAAACGTCAATGTAAAAATAAATGTCAAATAAAATTTATTTTATATTTTTTTTCCATTAAAATAAATGCTATAGAAAAAAATAGAGTATTATACACGACGATAAAATTTAATTATCTTCTCGAGCGTAATTAGCGTCTCGACTGGCGCCTCGACGCTAAAATACGCCATCGAAGATAAAATACAATTTTATCGTTTTGTATAATAAATAACTATTAGTTGTAACTTTAAATTTGCATTGCAATAGAGATTAAAACGAAGATATTATCCAAACAGGATCCCCGTTTCAAAATCCTGTCTGGTTTTCTGGGAGTTTATGATTCGCCTCCACCCATATAATAATTCTATTACATAATATTTGGGTAAAAATTTTCGTCAAGGTGTTTATAAGGGATGTTCTTCGATAATTTTCAGGGTTGTTAGTAATGATCATAGTTGATAAACATGTATCGTTTTTCGTTTACTATCTAATATTTTTTGTCAACTTGACGAAGCTGTTAAATCATGTTTATGCAACTAGCCCTTACTGTTTAAAGTTAAATCTAATTTTACGCACAAAATAACTTTGGAAATGTTAGAAACCGCTGTAATTTGGAGAAATCTAAGAATATAATGTTAATTATGTTGGAACTCTGTATGTATCTCGTATTACATACTTCTATAATTACCGCCTTTACATTTCTATTTTAGGTTAGAACTGCACCCGCTTGCAAACAAAGCGACGATTCTTTCGACAGGCAATTTCGAAGAGGTTTACTTGTACATCTATAGTGCGACTACAAAAATTTTTGAACAAGAGCAACTATGACTTTTTAAGTCTCACCCCATACAAGTGTGCACTTTGATTTCATAAATATGTAAACCAATCTTACACATTGATTTTGTTTTCCATTGCCAACCTTGTCTAAAAATGTTTGTGATCGCGACATATAGAGCGTTTAAGAAACAAAGAAAATATTTAAAAGCACTTTATGTTCTTACTACTTTTGCTTTTATTTAAATTTTTAATAACCAATCAATTAGTCACCCAGCAAAGGTGTAAATGTAAATTCGCGTTTAGTGTCTTCCACAGGTAGCACCGTCCTGCACAACATCAACAAGAATGGAAGTGTCCAATTTTTGTCCTTCTAGCAAAGTTAGCACCTTCTGAAGATGAGCATCGTCCAGTGTAGGATGTCTTGACATAATATTTATGCTTTCTGCAATGTATTAAAATAATTTGATAAATAAAATATTCGACGTTCCAATAATAAAGCACTTACGTGAATTAACAAGGAAGGGAATGAGCCCGATACATGTATAAAAAACGTGATAATTGTCGTAATCAGTGTCCAATAGCCAGTAGTCAAAAGGAGTGGGAAACCCATTCAAACGTGTACGGAACTTGCCATTAGGAATGTCTAACTTCGTAAGTGTTAAAGTATTCGTGGGATATTCTAACATCTCGTAAGGGAAAGTGAAAGAACTGTTGTTTGGGTACCAGGTGTAAGTTCCGGTTCCACAGCTTCCTATTAAAATGGTGTTCTTGTAACGTTTGATATCGTACCATGTGCCTGAAAGCTAAATTTTTTATAATAAAAAAATATGTATTTTAGGTGACATAACGAGAATCGGTGGATTAAATTTCAGTTTTTTCTTAAGGAAATAAAGTTCAGGAAATAAAGTCTGTTGCATTTTTCTTTTTTCCCTTATAATAAGGTTGAGTATTAACAGTTGAAAATTAAAACGTCCTTCAAACGATGAATAAAGGCAAAAATATGGTAAAATTAAAAGTATTTCTTTAGTAGCACTGTAATAACGAAAGGAAAAATAAACAGTTAATAACAAGCAACTTCTAAAGTTCACTTTGTGAAATATTTAACTCAATATTACAAATTTCTAATACTCACTTTAGCTGGATCAAAATTGGTAAAAGTTTTCGGTTTTGGGCAAGGTCCACGCGCAGTTTCCATCGGCAATTCAATAGCTGATGCTACGGCTATAAACAGTAGAACGATTGCAGTGTAAGCTTTCATGTTGATTTCTTGTAACCTTCTTGTCTTCTGTCGTAATACTGCCCTGTTCGTTCTTTATATACATTTCCGAAATTATCAAAAAAAAAGAGCGCGTACGCAAAGTAGTGTTGAAAAACTATTATTTTAATAAACACTTGTAACTTCCTCAGTTTGAAGATAATTATAATATAATTTGCTAAATCCTTTAGGGAGTTACAAATAATTAATTAAATGTGACATAATAAGATGTTGGTTGCTTTTCTTAACAAATAGTTTAAACAGTTTTAAATTGAAGTACAATAAATTATCAATTAAGTGTGTTATTTCTCACATGATGAGGCATTTTTAAATAATCACAGATAAAGAAAAATATTAAATAAAATGCTCAGTTTGTGGCAATGAGCCTTCTGCACTTCAAAAAGCATTCCAAATTACGAGAACTTGCTGTTACCAGTCGAGAATAAAGTCTTTAAACATATTTTCTTGAATGAATAGCAAATAATATGAACAATTCATTATAACAGTTTTGTAAGTTTGTTAACCAGAAAACTAAATAAAATTGCACAATAATTAGAAACAACCAATATTTTCTTCAAAAGCGTTTCGAAGGAATTTCATTTCTGAGAAGCGAAAATTTTAGAACAGTGTAAAGAAATTTTATATATTTTAAACATTTTTACTAAAAGTTTCGAATATCATAAACTTCGAGAAATGCATTGAAACAAATGTAAAATTGGGTTTTACTCATTCCCTTAAATAATCAACCAAATGCCCGATTGTTTCAAATTTTTAATATTTTCTGGCATCTTTTGAGCCAACCCATAAATTTGTGTAAAACATTACAAGAAAGAAATCAAAAAAGCAAGATATTTATAGCTAGTTTTGCTATATTTTATTTCTATTAACCTTCACGAGATTATTGGAAGATATTACTGTTAATTTCATTTTTTATTCTTGTGCTTTGCTTTCATTTTATGCCCCTTGAATTTATCTTGTTCTTGTCTTATTCTTGCACAAAATACAACACAAGAACCATATAGTTTTGCTCCCTTACTTTATTGTCATATAAATCAAATTTTATGATACTAGCTTTATAAAACAACGAAGAATCCTCGGATTTTATGTAAGCAAGAGCTTCGCAAGAATATGCAGTATGTAAGAGCGCTGAACATTTGCAAGGAAAGTAAATAGGAGGAAGTCTGGTGTTATAATAACTGAAAATATTCAAGACAGAAATATGCAACAAACCAAGATTCTTGTTGCGCAAGAATAAAGCACACAAAAGATTTACATTTGATAAGAAAAGACTAGAAGTAACCAAACAAGACAAGAAATCTTGCTTTATGAAACTGTTGCCCTTTTTGAGCTGACATTTCTCTTACATTGGTTAGATTTTGGAGTTTGCAAAGAGATTTTTTGGGTTAGTTGCACCAGATTAAAATAAACAAAAAGCAATGGGAATATGTTGAATTCTAATGCATCTGGTCGTAAGTATTATTATTATTATTATTATAAAAAATGTATGTTCTGGTAAATATTAATTAACACCAGTTTGGTAAGAATAGTTAGACTAATAGAAGATAAAGTAGATATTAATTTTATAGGATTGTTTATAAAACATTAATTTGAGTAATAATAAATTAACCAGCTTCCATTGTATTGTAACGAGACACACGTGTGATTTCAGTAGCATGCGTCACCCGCCGACAGAAGCTTCGCAAGTGACCTCGAATGTTCGATTACGTCATCGTCTCGATCATTCCAGGCTGGAGTTATTCTCGAAGGTCGCAGTTGGTATAAAAAGGCGCGTTCCCTGAGCAAGCAGCCAGTCTTCCAAAAGTCTACGAGTCGCGACCAAGTGCAAAACGTGTAATACAAGTGCGTGCGTGAATATAAATAAATTAGTTAGTGTTTCGGATTAGTATTAGTGTTGTGTTTTAGTGTTAAGTTGTTCTTTCGTGTTAATTATTACAGTGTTTAAATTTGTTAATAAATAATTCATACCACGGACCGAAGTTTTAAATAAACATTTTAAAATCGTTACAGTATGTAGAAACCAAACCAATAATTTTGTTTATTATAGATCTTTTATCCCAACCATCGTAAGGGTTTTATTATAATTATGTATTATAAAATCTATTCGTTTACCAACATATGTATTTATTTCATATTTAAAACCAAAATGGTCAAGTTTGCCTTTTACAGTATTAAACATTATAAGAAAATATCGTCTATAAAAGATTATTTATTTATTACAACTGGGGTTTGCAACACGTAAGAATAGAGAAAAAACCATTGCTATATCTAGAGGCCATAGCAATTGAAAATGGTAATTGGCATATTAGTATCCACGATTTATTAAAGACTAGTTAAAGTAAAATTAATCATATTTCGAAGTTTGACATGTCGGACCATACAACATTTGACCAATCTTCTTCAGTTAGATGTTGATGCCTTATGGCCCACTCAAGTGCTGATCGGTCTTTCAAAGCTTTCTGGTCACAACAAGCTCAAAGAATTTTTTTTGTTTCTTAAGGATCCTTTGACAAGTTCTCGTTCCTCACGTTTTGAAGTGACTGTTTTTCTGCCTGTTTTACGTTTGATTTCGTAGCCACCATTCTAAGTAAAACATTTTGTGGTATATCGGACGGCACAGCACAAACATTTTACTTCTTTAGCAATTTCGGTCCGTGTTTTTCCCATTTTATGCAATAATTCAATGTGAATGCGTTGGAGACTTAGTTCCTTTTTTATAGACATTTCTTCACAACGATGATAGATATTTTTATAACTATAAACAATAGAACACGAAAATCACAGCGTTGCTTCCAACATGTATTTACAAAAACTGTAATTATACTTGCAACTGAATAAATAAGATATTTAATTGTTTCCCTTGACATCTTTTACAGTTTCAATATTATTTTAAATATACCGGTAAAGTAATATGAACAAGAGCAGTTTTTTTAAGTAATTTTTTTAGATATAGAAAAAATGCCGAGTGGCTGATACTTTTGGCCAAGGGTGTATGTTTAAATTCTGTCCAAGAAAGATTTACTCAAATGGAAACACATAGCCATTTATATGAGTTTTTATATCACTTTCAGTCCTTAAACCTTGTAGATTCTGATGTGATATTTAAATATTGTCAAGACTTACATGTAGCACTGATGGATGATCTAGAATCTAGAGCCTTTCTTCTTAGAGTTTAGAGTGGTTACCCTTTACAGGGCGTTGTCGATCCTCTCTCCATATGCCTGTGGTGTGCGTGTCAAGTAGCCTACAGACATAGGGGGCCTACAGCTTAACGTGGGCTCCGAACCACGGAAGTGCTTGCACTTCTACTCCAGAGAGGGCTTTACTAGGTAGAATACACCTCGGTGGTTTGCCATTGCTCTCCTCTAGGAATCGAACCTGGGCCATCGCAGTGGTCAGACGCATTCTGAACCAACTGAGCCACGACCGCATGTTTTGAGCCTTTAAATCTACATAATAAACTTTTAATTATGAGAAATTTATTAGATAAAGGCATTATTATAAAATGAGTGCTAACACACAAGTGCTACAGCTCCCAGAAGCAAACAATGTTCCTGTAGGGGTGTGTCATGGTGGTTCTGCATTTGAAGAGTACCTACCCTCTGGGTAAAAAGTATCTTGGGGGCTTTAAATGTTTTATGGATAATGGGTTTCTGTGATTTGCCAGACCAGTTCTCCAGTTTTGTTTTAGAATAGCCCATACGTTTTCAATTAGATTCATATGGGGGGGGGGGGTTCCCGGCCAGTCCAATAACTTTATTTTATTTACTTTAAAGTGCTCCATTAGTATTTTGGAATTATGGCAAGGGGCACCCCGTATTTAGTAGGATATCAAATAAGATAAAATTGCATCTATATTTAGAATTTTCATTAAAATACCTATTTACACCCCGATCTAAGTTAGACTGCTTGTAACATAGTCAAGTATCATCGTTATAACAAAATGCGAAGAGAAATATCTATTGCATCATAAAACTATTGTTAAAAAAGCATGTTGTAGAATAGCAACCGTAACACTGTAGTAACAAATACTTTTAAAAGACTTCTTCCGTTTTATAACCAACTAAAAATTTCCTTTAAATATTAAATTTTCTTACTGTGATAATTTCGAACTGATAGAAACCCCTACCAAAGTTGGAGGCATTCTGAATTCAAGAAAAATCGATGAAAAATACATTTTCTTAGAATGATGATTAAGTCATAGACTTTGAGTGGGTTAAATGAAACTTCTGTTAAATTAAAGAATAATAGTTTGCTAATATTTTTTGCATATGAACTTTAATTCGATTTTGTTCATTTGACGAATGATTAATTTGACGAAACTGTTAAATCATAGTTGTGCAACCAAGGGCGGTTTTATAGGGGGGGTAATGAGGGTAGTTACCCCCCCCCCAAGAACCCATCATGTGCTGCAAAATAACAATTGTCAAAATTACCATCCATCATTTTAAAATATATGAAGTAATTTTTGAGGTAATTTTTCGTGTATAATGAATTTTGGCAGTTATGAAAATTAGTACCCCCCCCCCCAAATATGTTCTAAAACCGCCCTTGTGTGCAACCCACCCTTGTGTTTAAATGTAAATTACAAAGCGGAAAAACATTGAATTAAACTTCTTTAAATATTCTTTCAAAGGGCAATATCGAAGAGGTTTTCTTCTACGTCCACAGTGTGATCAAAATAAAATTTTAACAAGAACGACTGTGACTTTTTGAGCCCCATTTTAGTTTATGTAAGCTCGTCTAAAATTTTTTGTGATCGCGCTATATAGATCGTTTAAGAAACAAAGAAAGTATTTAAAATCACTTTATGCTCGTATTGCTTTTGCTTTTATTTAAATCTTTAATAACCAATCAATTAATCAACCAGCAAAGGTACAAATGGAAGCTCGCATTTATTTTCTTCCACAGGTAGCACTATCCTGCACAACATCAACAAAAATAGAAGTGTCCAATTTTTGTCCTTCTAGCAAAGTGAACACCTTCTGAATATGAGCATTGTCCAATGTAGGTTGTCTTGACATAATATTTATGCTTTCTGCAATATTTTAATTTAATTAATAAGCAATAATAATAATAAATAAATAAATAAATAATAATAAAATTTAATAAATAAAATACTTACGTGAATTAACAAGAAACGGAATGAGTTCGATGCAGGTATAAAAAACGTGATAATTTTCGTAATCAGTGTCCAATAGCCAGTAGTCAAAGGGAGTGGGAAACCCATTCAAACGTGTATGGAACTTGCCATTAGGAATGTCCAACTTGGTAAGTACTAGAGTATTCGTGGGATATTCTAACATCTCGTAAGGGAAAGTGAAAGAACTATTGTTTGGGTACCAGGTGTAGGTTCCGGTTCCACAACTTCCTTTTAGGATGGTGTTCTTGTAACGTTTGATGTCGTACCATGTGCCAGAAAGCTAAATTATTTGTAACAAAAAAAGAAAAACACAGGTGACTTAACGAGTATCTGTGGATTAAATTTCAGTTTTTTTTAAGGAAATTAGATTTAGGAAATAAAGTTTGTTACATTTTTCCTTTTCTGCTCACATTTTTTTAAAAATAGTCCTGACTGGTGCAAATTATTTCTTTATTAGTACAGTAATACCGAAGAGAAAAATAAACTATTAATAACAAGCAACTTCGAAACCCAATATTACAAATTTCTACTCACTTTAGCAGGATCAAAATTGGTAAAAGTTTTCGGTTTTGGGCAAGGTCCACGTGCAGTTTCCATCGGCAATTCAAGAGCCGATGCTACTGCTACAAACAGTAGAACGATTGCAGTGTAAGCTTTCATGTTGATTTCTTCTAACCTTCTTGTCTTCTGTTGTGATACTGTCCTGTTCGTTCTTTATATACATTTCCGAAATCATCATACGCAAAATGATGTTGCAAAATTCATTCATTTCGAAGGAAAACTACCTATTGTTTTAATAAACACTTGTAACTTCCTTAGTTTTAAGATAATTATAAGATAAGCCTCAAAGCTATTTGCTACGTCCTCTAAGGAGTTACAAATAATTAATTTAGGGTGACATAACAAAATGTTAGCTTTTCCTAACAAATATTCGAAATTGTTTTAAAATGAAGTACAATAAATTATCAATTAAATATTAAATGTGTTATTTCTAACATGATGAGGCATTTTTAAATAATCATAGATAAAAAAAAATTTAAATAAAATGCTTTCCACTTTAACTAAATTTTTGGCAATGAGCTTTCTGTTTCTGCACTTCCATGAAATTACAAGGACCTACTGTTACTACCCGAGAATATAAAGCCCAAAACATATTTTCATGAATGAAAATAGGAAATAATATGAACTATTAATTGCAGTAGTATTGCAATCTCTTTATCATCATCCGAAGATATTTACTTTCTTTATCGAACCACTTGTAGTAAAGTTGGCCTATACAAATCTTCTGAAGATATGCTTATGCTTATAACTTTCCATTTTAGATGGCCACTTAGTTACTAAAATAATTTTTTTGGTTTTTAATACAGTTTGCGATTTTAGAAGGTTAAATCTTCAAAATAGAGATTATATACCTTCAAGGAAGAAAAAAAATTGTTAAATTTGTTTTTAACAATATTTTGCAGTGTTTAGGGATTATTAGTGCCATCTGAATGTAAATATAAATATTTTAACTTAGGAAATGTCACAGAATCTGCTTTTAATGATATTTAACAAAATAAGTTGATTAACAATCATTGCCTTTAATCGTCAAAAACTGCATTGGGGGTATTATTGCATCACGTCAACTACTTAATTGAAGAATCCGCTGTCACGGCTTTTGAAATTTTGCGCGAATTAAGTATAATACGGCCCTGTTGTTCGAAGTTTAAGCCGATCCTGAAGCTTAGTAGTAGCGTGAGTAATGTCAAATCAGCACATTCCTTTTTGGCTGCGCAATAATTCAGAGAAGTCCCAAATATGATGACCGAATAGGATGATGTAATATTTGTTCAGTGTTTCTTTGTTAAGAATTCGGGGAATCACCGTCCCGATCATAAGGCTGCGTCAGGGCGAAGTTTCGATATTTCCTCCCCGCGTAAGCAAGGCGCGTTTGTGCATCTCTTTTTAATATCCTTCGATTTGCGAAGAAGTAGCAAAGCACCACTGAGTTTAGTCAGCTTTTCAATCTATCGGTCGTGCAATTATCGTTCCCGGACTTTTGGTAGACACTCCCGTGTGTCTGCCTCACTTTTCGTTAAGTTTTTGTGGAAAAACTATCTTACGTCATATTGTCGGATTATCCCAGAGAGTGTCTTATTCATATCGGGGGAATATAAGTTCTGTGTTGGAAGTTCCGTTTAAGTTTGATGTTTGGTGAAGTTTCGTTCTACCAATGGAGGACATCCTTTGTCTTCGCACCTGCTTCCGGAAAAGGACTCCATCCCTTTTTCTACGCCGACCGCTGCTATCTCTCCCTGGAGAAGCCGACCATCGCTTTCACTGGGCTACCCTCAACGAAGCCCTTTTTCCTAGGTAACAAAATTTAAGGCTGCTCTTTTACTTGCCGGTTGTGAGTGTACTAGCTCAACCCTAGTTCAATACCGTATATTATCAATTACTCGTAGACAGGCAACAGTTAATTATTGTCGGTAATTCAAGTACATTAAGCATTCTTCTTTTTGTTTAATTTGTTTGGCGAAGTGTTTAAATCTTCAACTAGTGTGTACCTATTACCTTTTGCTTTAGCGTTAATAATTCAGAAACAGTGCGAACTATCGCGATGATTGCCTATTTTATGTTGCATGTGTGAAATTATTTGTAGTCAGATTTTTCGCTTAAGTTTTGTCATTGCCATACAATTTCTTGCGATTAAGGGAGCCTAGTTGCTAATTATTTCTGCGTAACTTAAGTAAATGCGGCATCCCTCAATCCCCTTTTCATTTAATTTAAGATAGAACTTATAGATTCATTTTATGTCATATTTTGAATATTACTTGCATTTATTAAATTTCATCTTTAATTCATTATTGCCTTTTATTTGTGTTTTGTGTCTGATTTAAATATTTGTGTACACTTTTGTGAGCCTGGCTACCAGTACCAGTGTTTTATTTCAGTAAGTGAGGGTAAGTGCATCCAGCAGTAGCGTGCAGCCACCCCAACCCCCTTCGAGCCCAAAGGAACTATCTGCGGTACGTTCTTCAAGACCATCTTGGGAGATTTTCCGCAGTGGCGTCCTTTTCCTCCCGATTACGACCTCCCCTCTTTGAAGGGTTTAGCGTTTCGAACCCCCCATCTTCGACTACTTGTTAGGCGCGAGCCTAAGGACATCGACGTCCCCTATAAGTTGTCGTAGTGCGGAATTGGCACGTGAGACCGAATTTTTACCTGGATTTTCCTTTTCTTGGACTTCTGGAATATAAAACGATGTTGTGGGAATAATATGATTGAAAATAATTAAATATAGTTTTTTAAATAGAAATTCAGATACTTAGAATACAATTTTCATACACATTATGTACTTAAAAGGGAAGTTCTTTTAGAAGTTAACTATATTTTTTAAAATTATTACGAATTTGTTTGTTCCCCAAAAAAATATCTTCAAAATTCTAACAGATACATAAATGTATAAAATATGAAAAGTATTAAATTTTTGAATTTGTTTATCTCGTACTAACAAAAAATATGAGAGTTAATTATTTCAGATATTTTTAACTTGTTTTTCGTTGTTTTAAATTATGTTATCAATATGTGTATATTTTATATTGTTGATATATCTTTTATTGTCATTGCATTATTGTATATATTAATTGCCTATTTATAAAAAAAAGATTAAGCTAAGATAACATAAAAATAGAAGGTCCATAACAAACAGATGTTGATTTTCAGTGTTGTTTGCACAGCTATCGCCTTTTTTGAACTTGCTTCAAATCAAAAATTTCCTTGGTTTTCATCATGCTGCCAATAATTTAATGATGCTTAACTATTGAATCATGCAAAGTAAGACGCAATTATTACCTATTATTAAAAATAAAATGTTGTAGAATAGCAACCATAACACTGAAAGAACGAATACGTTTATAACCAACCACACAACTTTAGAAATGAACACTTTTTTGCTGCAATAATTCTAAACCGATACAACCCCCCTACCAAAATTGGAAGCATTCTGAATTTAATAAAAATCTACAGAAAAGGTGCCATTTTCTTAAGATAAACCTGATAAACAGTTAAGTTGTAATGTCTGTGTTGAAATTTAAATTTAATTTTACGCACTAAATAATTCTCGAAATGAATTGCCCCAATTTGGAAAAAGCTAAGAATATAATATTAATCAATATTTAAAGTTTGTGTGTACCTCGTACTACTACTTTAATTACTGCCCTCGCACTCCTTATTTTCGACTAGTACTACACCAGCTTCCTAACAAAGCGGAGAAACATTGAATTATATATATTTTTACAGGTTGGTAATATACAGTACATGAATAATAAGTTCATTACAATACAGCCAAATGCCAAACCTGCCTGTACGGGGCTTGGTCTTCTTCCAGGTTCCTCGTTACCATGGCTCTACGAATACCCTCATTCCACGATCTGCGTGGTCTACTTCTTTTCTTTCTACCCGGCGGTGACCATTTAAAGATCTTCATAGGTCACCTATTCTCCTCCATCTGCATCAGATGGCCAAACCATTTTAATGCTTTTCGTTCAATTTTGTCCACAACTGATTCTGGTGCCTCCATTCTGCGCCTTATTTCTTCGTTTGTTACTCTGTCACGTCTCGATACCTTCGCACTTCTTCGAAGATAGTCCATTTCAACTGTGTTTAGTCGTCGTTTCATTTCCACTGTTGTAGTCCATACCTCACTACGTCACTACCATAACATAGCACCGACTCTACTATCACTTCGCCTATTTTTTTTTTTGTTATTCTTTGAAATAGTATTGTCCCATCAAACGAATTCAAATATCCCACTATTTTCTTACTTTGCAATATTCTAGTTTTGATCTCCTCCGTTCCCAAACCTTCTTGATCGATTGTAGCACCGAAGTAGTTAAACCTTTCTACTTGTTTTACTGCGACATCTTCATTTATTAAGACTTCATATTGTGCTTCCAAGTTAACTACTAAATATTCTGTTTTATTTAAACTTATGCTTAGGTCCCATTCCTCAGAACACTGATGTAGTTTGTTTATCATATACTCTAAGACGAATGCATCTTGCGCTATTTCGACTTGGTCGTCTGCAAAATATAAAGAGAATTGGGTCAGATCATCGTCGGGATGCCCCCGACTGCAGCTTCCTATTTTCTGAAAATTATTTCGATGTATACATTAAATAATAGCGAAGATACACTACAGCGTTGTCTAAGGCCTTTCGTCGTTTTAATTGGGTTGAACATTGAATTAAACTGTTTTAATATTCTTTCAAAGGCCAATATCGAAGAGGTTTTCTTCTACATCCACACTACGACCAAAAAAAGTTTGAAGAAGAGGAAATGTGACTTTTTGAGCACCCTTTTTAGTTTGTTGCTTATTCCACACAATGCACTTTGATGTCACATAATTATATAAATGTAAACCAATCTGAAACATTGATTTTGTTTTCCTTTATCAACCTTGCACGAAAATTTTTGTAATCGCGCTATTTATTATAAATCGTTTAAGAAACAAAGAAAATATTTGAAATAATTTTAATTATTCAACCAGCAAATATGCAAATATAAGTCCATGTTTATTTTCTTTCACATGTAGCACCATCCTGCACAACATTAACAAGAATAGAAGTGTCCAATTTTTGTCCTTCGAGCAAAGTTAGCACCTTCTGAAGATGAGCATCGTCCAGTGTAGGATGTCTTGACATAATATTTATACTTTCTGCAATGTATTAATAAAATTTAATAAATAAAATACTCGGCATTGCAATAATAAAGCACTTACGTGAATTAACAAGTAAAGGAATGAGTTCAATGCAGGTATAGTAAACGTGATAGTTTTCGTAATCAGTGTCCAATAGCCAATAGTCAAAAGTAGTGGGAAACCCATTCAAAAGTGTATGGAACTTGCCATTAGGAACATCCAACTTGGTTAGTGTTAGAGTATTCGTGGGGTATTCTAACATCTTGTAAGGGAAAGTGAAAGAACTGTTGTTTGGGTACCAGGTGTAAGTTCCGGTTCCACAACTTCCTTTTAAGATGGTGTTCTTGTAACGTTTGATGTCGTACCATGTGCCAGAAAGCTAAATAGGTGACATTACGAGTATCAGTGGATTAAATTTCAAGTTTTTTCTTAAGGAAATTAGCTTCAGGAAATAAAGTCTGTTACATTTTTCTTTATCTGCCCACATTTTTTTTAAATAGTCGTGATAATGTTAAGAATTTCTTTATTAGTACAGTAATACCGAAAGGAAAAATAGACAGTTAATAACAAACAACTTCGAAACTTCACTTTGTGAAATACGAGTATTTAACTCAATATTACAAATTTCTAATACTCACTTTAGCAGGATTAAAATTGGTAAAAGTTTTCGGTTTTGGGCAAGGTTCACGTGCAGTTTCCATCGGCAATTCAAGAGTCGATGCTACTGCTACAAACAGTAGAACAATTGCAGTGTATGCTTCCATGTTGATTTCTTCTAACCTTCTTGTCTTCCGTCGTGATACTATCCTGTTTGTTCTTTATATACATTTCCCAGATTATAAAAAAAAGAGCACATACGCAAAATGATGTTGCAAAATTCCTTCATTTCTAAGGAAAACTATTGTGTTAATAAACACTTGTAACTTTCCTCAGTTTGAAGATAACTATAAGATAAACCCCAAAGCCATTTGCTAAGTCCTTTAAGAAGTTACAAATAATTAACTGAAGATGACATAATAAAATGTTAGTAGGTTTTCCTAACAAATATTCTAAATTGTTTTTTCTACTCCCATGCATAAAGTAGTAGTTTCACCTTTCGGCTCGTGTCGCAAACTCATATAAAAAGGTCAGCTTCACGTACTTGTTACACAATATACTATTATATGCTGGCGTATCCTAATGACAACGTTGTGTCATTGTATTTTAGTAACGTAAGGCAGTTCATTATAGTCCAAGGACCATAATGAATCCATTATGGTACTCAGTACCATTCGACGGGGCTTCAGTTTTGAGAACTTTGAGAATCTTGCAGTAGACATTATTTTTGTGTCTCATGGCAACCCTTATCTAAAATGTTTTTGAACTCACGGTATTTGTTTTACAATGGAAGCTATTGAACATCGCGTCATTATTAATTTTTTTTATTTAACAAGTTTAAAAGGTGCAGAAATTTTCGAAGAGATGAAAGTGTATTGGAAGAAAGAGCTCAATCATATGCGACCGTAAAAAATTGGATGGCTGACTTTAAACCAGACCGTACAAGCATCCAAGACAAACATCGCTTTGGGCGCCCACAAACTGATCGAAATAGCTAATGCTGCAAACATCTCAAAGGATGAACAGAACCCGGTTGCTCAGCTCCAAAGAAAGTAATAGCCGTAGAATCAAGTGACAAGCTGATGGCGTCAGTTTTCTGGGATGCCACCTCCTAACACGGCAAACTACAAATAGTTAATATTACACTAGTCTTCTTGAACGATTGCATCAAAATGTCTAAGAAAAAAGTCCAGGTTTAGCACAAAAAGAAACCTTTTTTACCAAAATAATGCACACCCCCCACAATAGTATTACTGAAATGAAAACTAAAGTACGATTTGCTTCCGCATCTAACTTATTCGCTGGATTTAGCTCCCTCTGATTGCTATTTATTTCCTATCCCTAAACTTAAAATTTTCTTGGGAAGACAGAGATTTTCAACTGACGAGGAGTCAAGTCCGCCGTAGACGCCTATTTTGCTGACCTCGAGGAAAACACCTTTCGTGATGGAATTAGAGCATTAGAACATCGTATGACGAAATGCACTACACTGTCAGGAGACCGTGTTGAAAAATAAATATCATTTTAAAAACATATAACTAGTTTCTCATTGTTAGGTTAACCACTTATCATCGCACCATGGTACATTAACAAACGGAAATGAGGTATTGTCAAATTGAAAATTAAATAGAATAAAAGGTATTCTTAGAAGTGGTCTTAATTTTGAGATGGGCTATTCAATTAATTTTCCTTTGTTTTTCGAGACTTCTACCAGATTAAAAAGAATTGAATTACACTGCAGTTTTATATTTGGACCTGAATTGTTAACAATTCTGAATGAGCACTTCACTGTGTGATGAACTGATCACGTTGAGCATTCAAGGTTTTTTTTATCATTTCATTCATAAAACCATCCGGTTATCAGGATTATCATTTATATAATCGTTTACATAACTGTATAAATTTGTTATTTGAAAATTTTCTGTTGTTTTTTACTCGACATTCTTTTTGTCCTAGTTAATTATAAATAAATTATAAATAACATCTTATTCCCTTATTCATACATATTGAGGTGATATTGTTTTAGTTGAATTTGGATAAAGTGAATGAACACCTTTTGAAAGTATGAAAATTTAGTGTAAATAAAATTGTAAATAGTTATAAGTTAGAAAATGAATATTGTAAATAAGTAGGATAGAATCTAGATAGTAATTTTGTAAATATGTCATAAAAATAATTTTGTAGAGTGTTAAAATTTAAGAAACTAGGGTAACAAATAAAAAACAAACAGTGGAATATTAATTTTGGTAAACGAAAGTTGTTTTTTTTTTTTGAAAATTATCAAAAAACTTCATTAATTACCATAAAATAATATTTTAAAAGCAGATTAAAAATATAATTAGTTAAAATACTGTATGAAGAAAGTTGTTGTTATATGAAAATATAATTTTGGATTTTTTAAAAATAAAAAAATCTTATGAAATATAATTTATTTCTGAAGAAGCTTTATAAATTTGGATATTGGTGACGAATTAATTTAATAAAAGGGGAAAGCTTGTTGTTGGTTGGAGGATAAGGCAGATTTTGGGTGGAGTTGGAGTCAAAAGGGGAAAGTGTATTGTTTGAAAGAAGTTAGAGCAGCGCTTGGTGAATTGGAAGTCGATGCAGGAAGTGTTGTTTTGTTCAAGTTGTTTAAGTGAAAAAGGTAATTTATATTTTAATTTTTAGAAAATTGTTTAGTTTGTTATTAGAATTATTTATTGTTATTTCTTTGTAAAAGTTTATCATAATTTTGAAAGGTGTTATATTTTTTAAAATTTTATCTTGGTGAATTTTTATAAATTTTGAAATTCGTCAAAGGGAACCCTTTAAAGACCTTGATTTAGGAGATTCTGAAAGAAATTAATTAAATCTTATTATTGAGCTAGCCGGAAGAATAATTAAAAATTGTATGTAATTCTTATAAGTGGAAGAGCATAACAATAAATGTCGAACCCAACGTGGAGCATAACAATATGTTTAAATATATTATTATAACAAGATTCCTCTGTATCAGCACAACCATCAAATTTAATTTTTATAGTCAAATCTTTGCAATTCAAATCTTAAATTTATGATAACTATTTATTAGATAATGTAACCAAAAGCTCTAGAGATAAGACTTCTTTTTAAATTTTCTTTAATAAATATTCTAATTTTTGGGAAACTCAGAACACAATTTTTGAAAAACGTCAAAAGGACTGAATGCTAATGAGTCCTGGAATTTGCTAGTATTTCTAATGACTTCTCCACAAAATATTGGAGTTATTAAATTTTCGCTTTTCCAATAAAAACTCCTGCCACTAATGAAATGTTATATTATTTAAATAGAATACCTACAGTATTCTATTTCTATTCATTCTTTCCCAAGTGTATAAATATTTAAACAAACAAACAAAAACGATTAAAGAATAAAATCAAAAACTTAAAAACAAGATTTAAATTTTTGTAAACGTTTTATATTTAGTAATAGTTTCAAGAGGCTAATAAAATTCTGAGAGGATTCTCACCACCAGATAATTATCGGAACAGATGCAAACGCACACCACACGGTGTGGGGCAATACTGACAAGAACAACAGAGGTGAGTCATTGTTGGAATTCATAATAATTACTAGGCTAGGGATCTGGTGATTTTGAATAGGATCCATGAACCAACCTTTCTATAGTCTGTTCCGTCGCGTGCGCAATTTCTACTTGATTTTTTAACTTATTACAACGTAAACGGGGAATAAAAGTATTATGAAGTGTAGAAGTGGCAAGTCCTGCCATAAACACCCTACCACCGACGGCTTAAAACTGGCCCCCAAAATATTTTAAATGACATTTAAATCAATTCTTCTATTTTGAGGCAGCGGTAAAATGTTTCGAGTCCGGCCTAGTACCTAGAGTATTTTTCACCTATGATTTGGGTTGTGACGTCGACGCGTTGTTGATAAATTCACAATCCAACTCTACTTCGTCTCTTTCTAAAGAATATTTTCATTACCTACTGCGCACGAACGCGTGTCTAAACAGACAGTTTTTGGGCGGGGCAAGTTGACGTCACAACCCAAATGCTACATGAAAAATACTGTAGGGATGATTTATGATAGTTGTATTTAACCCTTATAATCCACCACTAAGTTGAGGGTCTGAATAAATACCCAATAACACATAGAAGGAAACAGGTAATCAACATAACCCTTTCCCCTCAGAGTGGTATACATATCTGAGGAACCATCTCACTCAAATCGTAGGTACATATTCTTCGAAATCGTCACTGACGATAAAACAATATAAAGGCAGGCCAAGATTTTAATTATGCAAGAGATGTTTTAATTTCCTGTCTTGTTTTACAATACAAAAAAGTGCCAAAAAGGAAATCATGTTTCGTAAAAATATTCCAAAATTCTAAAAATATGTTATCAAAAGGAAATGATAAATAAAAAACCATGTGATTCTAACTGCAAAAGTAATTTCATTTATCTCTCTGTATCTGTAATCTCTTTTGCCTTACGGTGTAGATGCTGGTGCTGGTGAGTTAGAGTATGTGGTCTTTACGGGTGCAATGCCCAATCCGGTCCGACTCTACGGGTTACGTGATTGGTGCGCCGTTTAATGCCTACATGCTGTACCATGTGTATGTGTAAGACCTTGTTACTCTATCTCTTAGGCCTGTATTCGGAGGAGAGCATCGTTAATTAGGTGCCCAACGACGAATGGTCACCAGGGCGATTCAAACCAAGGACTAGCGCAACGCTAACCTGACGCTACACCACCCTGGCATCCTCATTTTATTTATTTACTTTAATTTTTTGATTTTTTTATCATTGCGAGTACTTCCATTACATTTCAGTTTTATATTTAGACTACATTTGTAAACAATCCAGAATGAGTATTTCATACTTATGTTTAATCGAATGATAACTCTGATCACATTAAATCTATATCTTATCACGTTATCAGAAGCACCTTACCAAATCTGATCATTAACATAAGCATATATTTGTTTTTGAAAGGTTGGGGAAAATTTTTATCATGTTACGTTTTTATCTCACAATTATTAAAATTAATTTAAGCAGTACAGAGAGTGAGGACTTAAGAAATGAACACTTAATTAATGAAAACAAATTACAAACCAATTTTTTCTTCTGTATTTGACGATTCTAATTCTTAACTATTTCCCTGCATCGGTGCTTCCAGTTCTGAAAAACCTTCACGGTTATATCAGGAGACAGACTGTTCCACTTTTTCCTGTAAAATTTTCTTAAGGCGCGATATTGGAACATAAACTGTTCTGGCACCAGAAGACTTAGCAGATATCTCATTATAAACTTCGAACCGTTACTTTCTTTAACCTCTGCAGTGTATTCCTGGGTCAATCTTGCAGTATGGATCTTAGCTACATCATGATGAATGAACACCGTTTCCTCTTCCCCAGGATAAAGTTCTGGAACTGTTGTTTCCACCAAACTTCTTCGACATAGTGCTATGCATTAATTTTCACTCGGATAAGTCGCAAGGGTTCTCTTTCCGAAAAGAATTCCGACCACCATGCTTGGTTTACAAGTTACTCTGCCCTTCTTCTTCCTCTAAAAGAGTTTCGCCTCTGGCGTGATTCACACATTGAGTTACCGTGCTCTTTTAGTGTCTCCTTTTTCCTCCTGATAAAGCTCCTTCAGCAATGACGCGGTCCCAACCCTGAAGACGTTCTTTCAATACTTCGAGACTTCTTAGTCTTTTTTTGTTTGATATAGGTATCCTGGTATCCACTCTTATTATGTTTCTTGATGAGGTGCTGGAATATCTTGATTTTGCGGTAAAGTTTTGTATTATCTGTGGTTGTTGCTGGTATACGAGGCATTGAGGTGCCACTGGTTGCATTAGTGGAGGTGGCCCTGTGATTGCTGGTATTTGGCAATATACTGGGGATTAGCAATTTGGCATGGCATACCCCTGTACTAATAGTCTGATACGTACTTTATTGTTGTCGTTACTGATGTTTAATTATTTTATTAATTTAACACAGCGAACTTGAAGATGCTATCTTTTATACTGAAAATTAAACAGCTTCTAGAAGAAAAATGCACAGTCACAACAAACAGTTCCTTTTTCGATTACTCGGCTTCACATCTCAACTGCTTATGTATTGAGACTTGAACATATGTCCTTTCAATTGCTAAGCGAGTTTTTATAGCTCACATTTTAGACTTCTAAATGAAGAAAATATCTGATTTTTATTAAGTTTTTATTGGTAACATTCGATTACAATTGAACACTGACTCGGTAGTGCAGTACAATTATTTCAAATAGTGCTTGCATTTTAAAACTTTGTGTATTTTATACGACTAAATTGTTATTACTCTCTTTACTTTTGGATATATGTGAGGTCCAGTTCACGAACTGAAAAACTATGCAGCGTTAGTAACTACTAGCATTTAAAATAGGTATGTTACGTGAACTGAACCCGTATTAATAATACATCTAACATTACTGTTACAAGGAAAGATTATTTCTTTAAATATTGATATTAAGAATAATACGACTCACTTAGTTATAGTTACCAGCTACAACAGTCTACGAAAAAGCGGAAACATCACTTTCAAAACACAAAAACTAGTGCCCAAATTTCGCCATGCGTGTTAGTTTAACACTACAGTAAATCACACTTAATGCTTTGAGATATAAGTTTAATATTTAAAACTTTTGGCTTTGATCGTCGGGGAACGATATCTAATTTTACATTTTACAGTTGTGGATAACAGCCTGTTTTTCTTTTTTTTTTCCTGTACATTTTACAACAAGCAGTTAAATCACGGATGTTTTTTTTAACTTTAATTAATTTAAGCCTTATTTTATAAATTTAACAGACCAAACGCTAGAGTTACTTTTATATTTTTAAGCAAATCTACAGTAGCCCCCAGTTGCTTAAAAATATTCTTATGATATTTATAATCTAACGTTCATAGAATAATTTAAGTGTCATTAATTGCCATTAAATACTTTTAGCTGCGTGTTTAGTTATGATACAAGAACCTGATTAAAACTAGAAGCTACATCTAAAAGTTTAAATATGGAATATACAGGAAACAGGAAACGTATTAACAAGAATAAGTAAACTAAAGGCCCTAACTGTTGTCTGTTAGAAAGGCCATCTACATCTTTTTTTCTAACTCACAAAGGATAAAAAGTGGACCGGTTACTTCCCTGAAAGATTTGTTTTGCTTTTAAATAGATTGAATTTATTTCACCGTTCCACTTTCATCCGCTACTCACTCTGGTAATGTCGAGCATTTGGAACGTATAATACCTAGCTTGCAGAAAGACTAGAAGAAAGATATTTTTTTAGGAAACAATAGGTCTATATTACTTTAACCTATTTTTTATATATCTATGTTCATAAGGCGTTATTTATTGTCTTACGTTTCTCTAAGTAATAAAACTTACTTTACTAAACGAAAACACTTCTGTAAAGTAACTGTTACCGAATTTAGTAAAATTTTACTTAAAATCTAAGTAAATCACACACAAATTATAAATAAAATTGTAGCATTAACATTAACTAAACAACGTATTCTAATGGAATAACTTTGTTGCTAATAAATTAAAAATAAAAAGTGTTCAAAAAACGTTCGTAAATATTTAGGATATGTAAATGTATTTACACGTAATTTAAATTGCAGCTATATTTTTTTCGATGTAACACACAAGCACTTATTACAGCTACGTTTAAGAACATTAAGCCGTTTTTTTTTTGTTTTTGTTACAAAATAACCGTACAAATATATTTTATGGGGTTGAAACGGTGGGACGGCTACTAACAATTGCTAACAACTAACATTTAAGTCACGTGGGGTACTTTTATTTAACGATCAACATTATTAATTGCACTGTTTAATAATTATACGGTACATCAGGGTACTTTATGTAATTGATACAGTTGAGCATTGACATTAATATGTGAATTTGGTGCTTTAACAACAATTAACATCGTTGCACATTCATAAATAAATTTAAAAAAATCTTAATAAATACTGGCGCAGTCAGGGGGATTTAGATCGCCAAACACATTTAATTCGTACAAGCTAGCGAACGTAATAAATAGTAAATACCAAATCATAAGTATAATGCCGTATTTTCGATCTAATTTCCAACCATTCAGATGCGTCGCAACTACCAAAAATACCACCGTTGATAACAGTGACAAGGTTGAATAAGTCAGACCTAAAGAGAAACACGTCAGTAAAACAATCGATAAATGTTTTCAATACATACCTTTACTAATGACATTTACATGGGAACCTGGTTTTATAATAGCTGTCTGTATAAACCAAGGCAGGCCCAAACATATTAATATGTCGAAAACGTTTGATCCTACTGCGTTTGAAACAGCCATGTCTCCATATCTACAACAAAATTAATTAAAACTTCTATGCTGGATAATCTCGGAGGATTTTCGAGGAAAACTGCGATACTTCTTTTCATAAACTCGTTTTTTTTTATTTTGCAAACGCTTAATGCGTAATACATTAATTAGTGCTGAATTAATCCCTTATGAATTTTAATGCGAAATATCGACATCAAAACATTTTTTTTTCATGCAAACAGATCATCCGCGTCGAGGAGCGGAACTATGTTACAACTGGACTTGGGAGGTGTTTATCACCCATATAAAGGATGCAATCAGAGATTGCATATTGCAAGCAATACCCAACGGTCTTAGAAAGTGGAGGGCGAAGATGTAAGGCCTTCCACTGGCTCTAGCGAGAGATGAGTTCCTTTCGGATACATTAAGAAGATTATCTAAAACGGTGTCCCTCCAGTGTCAGCAGAGAGGGTTCTTGAGGGGAGTAGATGGTACTTTCTGCAATAACATTATCTTTTGCAACACTATTAAAAAGTATCGTCAGGCATCAAAAGAATAACATGTGGTAACGTTCGATCTTTGAAGGGCCTTTGATACTATCTCCTTTAACTCAATAATTCGCGCCATGTTAAGTGAAATACATATGATAAGTCCAGAGTCTACATGCAGTTTAGCATATGCCAGCGCTAAACAAGAATATAAATATGGCTCCTAAATCAAGGCACCTCAGATGAGTCTCCATAGGGAATTCGTCCGTGGAAGGAATAAAACTTTGCTTGTAACGAAAATCCTGACAGGGCACTGTTGCATGAACAAACACCTACATAGTATGGGACGCTCAAAAACACCACTGTGAAGGTTCTGTGAAGAAAAGTAGGAAACCCCAATGCAGTGTACTAATTCTCAGGCAAAATCTTGTCGGAGAAACTGGTATCGAACCTGGAATGTTAAAGGATATTTCGCTAAACAGCATCTTGGACACAAAGCTGCCTGCCACTATAGTCAGAAATAACACAAGAAGCATAGTAGGTCTTTTGGGCCGAATTGTAATGTAAATCAACCCGTAGGTTACATTTTAAAAAAAGGCAGATCATCTAAAACATATCGCAAGTATACAACAATTCCCTGGGTGAAATAAAATTCATAAATTAAACTTGTAAATTGTAAACCACACACATCATCAAAACTCACCCTTCTTTAATAACAGCAATGCTGGATAAAGCATCCGGTACGGAAACTCCAGCAGCCACGAAAGTAAGTCCCATAACAGTATCCGGAATGCCCAAAGTTGTACCTAAACAAACACGAATAAAGCTTCGCTTTAAGTAAGTTCAGATTCTTACCAATTATGGTGATCATCCACACCATAAAATAGGAATAAAACGAAATCCAAATCATGGAAACGAGAAACGTAAATGGGTACCAATTTTTGTATCGGTCGGTCCGACAATCGGGCGTTGTTTTCTTGCACATATAATGGATTGGATACACAACGGCCCATGGTAGTTGTATTAAAAGGCTTCGGTCTACAAATTCACTTATGTTTAGAAGTACACACAAAAAAATAATTAAAGGTCGAAGTATACCTTCTGGTTTTACGAGAGGATCTACGTAATCAGCAGCGTTATGCTCTTTAGGTTTATAATAATCCTGCTGCGGAGCTGGGGCTGGTACAGGAGGAGGTACTGCTTGATTTAAAGCAGGGCCGCAATGGCTACCACAATCTAAGCAATTAAATGCTTTTCATTATTTTTTAGCAAGTTGTTTTCCTTATGGTCGGTTGCTCCAACTGATTATTTCAACCTTGGATGCAATTTGGTTTAAATAACCAATGGTTGAAAATAATTAGAAGTTGGTGCAATCAGCAATTGAAAAATGTACTCACCTTGTTCGGCATAATAGACAGCTTTATCAGGACTACTACCATACATTGTAAATTTCTTTTCCTCGTCCAAAGTCTTATAACTCACTAAACCTGATCCCTCATCAGGTGTTGCTTTTTTACAAGGAACTGGGAGTGATTTTGCCCACCTTTCCAGCTGGGGGTTAAAATGTAGTGCAACACAATAAACTACGTACATAAATAGCATAAATAGTGATTCACCCCTGGAAAAAATTGCGTTAGATTCGCAGATTGTGAAATTTGTCATTGTCGTTTCTTGGCCAAGTATCAGTTTAGCCCTTTGCCAAAATATCGAAGAGTTTTATCCGTACCTACAACCCAAAATTCTTTATGTAATAATTTTCAAAACTTTCAAAAGAATTGAGGTTACGTGAACGGCTTTCGGGTTTGGTCCTTGTTATTGTTAAAGTAAAAGAACCCAACTTGCATAAGGGGCTTTGTCAGGAGTCCCTTAACACGTTCACTGCCGATCCCAGATCCAATACTTTCCCCCATGCCGGCCAATTTTTTTTTTTATTTTTTTTATAAGAATGATTAAATATAGTAAACAATGTCTTTTTATATGTGTTAGTTCTAAATTTAGTTAGATTTTTCCGAAAATGTTTGTTTTTTTGTCACTGGAATCAAATTTCGTGGCGAAAAGTCGTATCCCGGGCGAGCGCATGGCGGAGGAAATTTAACAAGACTTCGAAAATGAATTGTTTATTATGTAATATTTTGAAGACTCAACTAACCCAATTCTTTTCAAACAAAACTAACAATACTATTCAGCAAAAAAAAAGTTCAAAAAATAGCACTCTACACGCTCTACACGCTTTACAGCGCATAAATAATATACGAAGCCACGCGTCAAAAAATTTCGCTGAAAAAGCCTTCACACCGTGGCCTCTACAAACACAGAGTAATGCTACAAACGCCGAACAAAATGGGATGGCTTTAAACAGCATAAGGCGGATCACGCACCGTGTGTGTGATCGGCCTTTTGACCAAACCATCGATCACGCAAACGGTGCGTTATCGGCACTCAACGTGTTAACGAGTTTTGGCTCTGGCGTAGTTGCCACGCAGGGCTATCGTCTCTTGTTTGAAAATGGCCAAAACAGAGAGTTAACAATGACACAGTCCAAACCCAGAAGGCGCTTTGTGTATTTCGATGTCTCAGATATCATCGTTAAGCTTAAAGATTTCTTTTATGAAATTAGCTAAAAAAAAACTCCCGAAGATACAGAAGAAGGGCATATCTTTAAAAGTTTATCCAGTTTCTTCCCTCATGACGACTTTTACTAAGATTTTAAAAGTCCATGTCTCGTTTATTCACGTTATTATATATGTTTCAAATAACTATTCACGATCAATGTTGGAACAATACCAGCAATATCCATTAACTAAACAAATATTACGTGAATTAGATAAACAAATCAGTGGATATAACAACCTCAACCAACTTGTTTGCGTGGGAAAGTTGATACCTGGACAATTAAATAATCCGAGTGTTTTCGTATGATCAAACACTTACCACGTGATAAAATCATCATAAATAGTAAAGAGCATAACTAGAATTGACACACCATAAAAGAAGCAGTCTCGTACAAGCGGCCACCAATTTAAATAACAAACAGTGCTTGCTGATAGGGCACAAACAGATATGACGAACATTATATTAAAAACGGCAGAGCCAATTACTCCGGACACCCCTGGAAAGAAATTTTATATGAGCTGTCAAAAATCCATTAAGTAAAGCAGTATCCTTGGTGTATTAACGTTACGGGAAAATTTTTAATGAATCTGATGTACCTATTCATTCTGAAACGTAGCTTATGAACTTCGTTAATTAACGTACTAAATATAAAAGGGAGGGGGACGAGGTCGTTAATTTCTCACCTATATCGTCTTTCGCAAAGAAAACTCCTATAACAACCGTAGCTAATTCAGGTGCTGAACTTCCAGCTGCCATGAATGTAGCCCCGGCTACATCCGGTGATAATTTTAATTCTGAAAAGGAGATTTAGTTAAGTTCTGTTGCCTTTCATGAATTTAAACAAACCTTCGCAGATTCTATCCAAAGATGCTACGAAGTATTGATCACAAACGATCGATAGTCCAAAAAACGTATACACTGCCACCAAGACATGTAAGATTATACCACCGTGTTTTCTACCCCATGGCCCCATTAACGGTTTTGGAAACTAAATCAGAATTGTTAGAAACTTTTATGAGTTGGATTTATAAGTGGTTATTACCTGTTCGATCGCTGGTGGTGTACAATTCCTTTTTGGTCGCAGTGTTGGTCTAGTTGTTGGTTGTGCACTGGAAGGTCTGGTAGGTCCATAAGTTGTGGCTGTTGTAGGCGTTGCAATGGAAGATGAAGTTGTAATACTTTCAGTCTTGGCAACCGTTTCTACTTTCTTCTCCGTTTTCGTGGCCACATCTTTTGAACACACGGTTATTATAGAATAGATTAGGAAGAATACTGATACTTTCAGAAATTTGTGGCGCCGTGTGCGTTTCATGACCTAAAAAAGAAACCATCGTTAGTTTTTTTTTCTTCCTCTTATGGCCGATACCTAGGCCAATGGCCCTTTAATAACTCATAAGTAAAAGCACTGTGAGCACTCTTCGCGCGTACGCTTTTTTTTATATACAAATAGGTATATTTGCATTTATTCAGGATACACCATTATACAGCTATACTTCATTTAAATAATTAACTTAATTAAGGAAGAGTTAATAATGTTAATATATTAATAGTTACCGCTTAATAACACAGGTAAGTGAATAAATAATATAAACGCATTAAGCTCCTAAATAATTACTCATAATAATTCAAAATTAACATTTGTAATAAATTTCAAAAATAACTTTAAATATTTGCATGCCAGTTCTTCTCTACTATGAGGCCAATTTCCATCTAAGACCAATATGCTGTTCCGAAGCTGTCTTCTCTGTACATTTGCTTTGTAACAGCGGTAGATGATGTCACGACGTTTGATATTTTGTATGAATTGAATATAATACGTCCCATCGCTCGAAGTTTAAGCCCGGCTGAAACTTGCAGAATCCGCAGAAATAACGCCAAATCAGCGCATTCTTTTAATAATTCGGAGAAGTCCTGAATAGACTGATCTAATATTTTGTTTCAGTATATTGCTTTGTTAAAAAACTATTGCTTTGTTAAAAAGCCCGGGGAACCACCCGATCGCGAGGTAACGCCAGAGTGGCGCCACTCAAGGTTTCCATACTTACGGAAAAGAAAAGAAACGAGCAGAGTACAGTCATCTTTCAGATCAGTTGGTCGTAGCAAATTTTCTTTCCAGGCTCTCGTAGGCCAATTCCGAAAAAGCCTCTCGTTTTAGTTTGGATAATTATCTTACGACGTGTTTGTCGGATCCCCACTCACTTCACCCACTCAAAACCTATATTCCCCTGTTAATGAATTTAGTTGTTTTCTTATTTCTTCTACTAAGTATTTCTCCATGTTTGTTTGTGTTCTTCTATCTAGTGTTACTTTGCTATCTGTGTAGCCTACGGCTGTTCTTTCTTTTCTTGTGAGGTGTTTTATTTGGTTAATTTTCTCCATGGCCTGCTAAAGCCTCCGCTTGGATATTCGAACACCTCTGATCAAATTATACTCTTACTACTTCTAATAACTGGCTACTCCTAATCCAACTCTATCATCAGTTTTACTCATTTTTAGATGTAATATTTGTACATCTTTATTAATAGCTGCTATTTCAGCTGAACGTAACCAGTAACCACTGTTCTATTGATAACGGCATGTCGTAGATTGCTTCTTCTATTTCCTTAGGTCTTTTATACACTTTGGCAATTTCTTCTAGTTTTATTATTATAGGAGTCTGTCCAGTTATTATGCAAGATGCTTCATAGGATAATGTCCTATACGCCTTTCCCATTCTTATGCTTATTACTCTTTGTAATCTTTCTAATTTCATTTGGTTATATTTCGTTTTAATCGCTTCTTCTCAAATCGAGACACTACATGCCAACAATGGTAGAATCGCTCCTTTACAAATGTTTTAAGGGCTTGATGACCTAGACCCAGCTGATTTCTGCTGATTTTGATAAAGTATTTATTAGTTTCTCGTACTTATCCGTAATTTATGAAACATAACAATTGAAGTTGAATCTATCATCTAAGTATACTCCCAAATACTTTATTTGATGTAGTTAGAATTTCATATTTTAGGAATGCTTCTATCTTCTTGTTAACAAGTGATCTTTTTCTTGTAACTAGCATGGTAATAGATTTCTGCTCATTAAATATGAGTTTATTTATTTTTGCTCATTTTGTAATTTTTTCCATTTCAATGTTGTCATAGTTCTCAGCCTCTTCGGCGGTCCTTCATTTTACTATGGTTAGAACATCATCCGTGTTTCTTGTGTAGCTTATATTTAGTAATCCATTATATTGTACATTCCAGAACACCGGCCCACAGCACGAGCCCTGTGGGCACCCTTTGGTCACAACTGTTTCTACATATTCCGTATTTGTTTGCATCCTCGCCTTCCTATCCCTAAAGTAATCTGCACTTAATTGACATAAGTTTCTTCGACATCCAAGTTCCCTCAGCGAGACCAGTATTGCAGGCCACCAGGCGGCGTTGAACGGGCCTTTTACATCTAAGCTTATCATAATGATGTCGTTCTTTTTGCTTAGGCCATCTTTCACGAAACTTTTAACATCCATAATTGCTTTGTGACCTAAATCCATATTGGCTCCTGTTCATCAGGTTTTTTGAGTATACATAGTATGTTATTCGTTCCGATAACCCCTCCCCCCCACATTCAATAGACTGATTGGTCGAAATTTAGATGAATCGTCATTATGTTCTCTTCCAGGTTTAACGACCAATACGAACAATAATAGATCGTTTCCATATTTTGGGAAATATTGATCTTTCTAAACACCCATTGTACATTTTTGTTAACGTCTTTGGAAATGATAACTTAATTTTAGGAGGATGCGGCTTTCAATACCATCTTCCCCGGTAATGTTTTAGTCTTGTGTGGTAAACTCTTTATCATTAGGTGTAGTTAATTTCTCTTGCAGTTTGCACCTTATACTTCTATGAATTTCTTCTTCGTCTTCTTGTTTATCCGCTAGTACAAATTGTTATATCATACACTGTGTGCGTGACATCTGTCTTAACTATATAATGTTGTTAGAGTGGAACTTTTCTTCAACTTTCCAAATGATATTTTATTCGCCAGGTTCCACGAGTTTGCAACGTCTGTTAAGTTACAATAATTCTTTATTTTGATATTTGGCGTAGATATTCCTTTTACTCTCTAAAATACTCCGTTTTCCTTTCTTCCCTCAGTACTCCATTATTCTTTGTTCTCTGGAATCTTCTTCGTAGTTCATTCACTGTTTTAACTGTTAGTTCTTTTGATTACCATGGAACAGACTATTTCTTCCTTGAATTTGATATCTTAAATGAATCCTTGCATGCAGTAATTAATATTTCCTGAAATTCTTCCATAAATTGTTCCCAGTCTATTCTTCTCTTATTTTATTAACCAATTCTTCATCTATTAACCATAAATCTTCAATTTCATTACTTCTAAGGATTACCGTGGCCAAGGTGGTTTTAAAATTTTGTTCAAATAATCCAAAGTTTTCTTCATTAACGATAAATCTAAATCTATGAGGTATTGGTATACTTTGATCTCTTTTGCAGTGTTTTTTCCCAGTGTAAATGTTAGTAGGCTGTGGTCCGATCCACTTTCTTCAATTCCGTACTGCCGATATCAATTCTCCATTAGTTATTGTCAAATCTATTCAACTTCTTTCTCTATTTGTCATGAAGGTAGGAATATCCTTTTTTCATTTAGTGAGTATGAAATCTGCTAGCTTTCTTCCTCTTGTATTTGTTAACATATCGTGCCAGAATTCTGACATTACATTGCTATCTATGCATATCAGATAGCCTACATCGTCTTTTATATTTAAAATATTAGCTCAATTTCCCTTCCAGGATCGAAGTAGTATGCTAATTGCATAGAATATTAATTTATTATGCTTAATTTCTAAAACTATACAATCTTCATCCGATCTATGTAGCACATCTAAATTTTATTGGTTATTAGTTATTACTATTTCCGTAAGTATAACTTCTGTATGCAGAAGATATTCCAGCCAATTTATTATTAAATTACATGGTTCTTGCAAAAATATTATAACGAATCTGCTTCAATAATTATTTGCATTGCAATTGAGCGCATTTTATTTTACTTTGTTCTTTTATGTTACGGTTTATTCTCCCCGCGTTTATTTCGGTTCCTTTCCTATTTTCATTAGGTACTTCTTATATGTGCACACGCATGCTGGGCAGGAGGCTAACCTTACCCATCGATAGAGGTGAAGGACATCGGAAGAACGGTTATCCTTATGACCTTATGATAACAGGGACCAAAGCACGGCGGGTCTCGGGAATCGAACCCGAGATGTGTACGTAAGAAATCGAAGCCTTTTACACGGGTTATCCGCTCCCCCTTTTTTTAAGTTAATTAATTAATTTCATTCATCATAAACTTCAAGCCCTTTGGGAAAATAAAGAAATGAAGTAAAAATTAGGTAAAAACCAAATTAAAAGCTTCTGTTATTCATGTTTAAAATATGTACAGGTACGTTTAATTAACCCCCTTTTGTCGGCCTTTTCCACAAAGCACCGCGCGGTTGATTTTCTGCAACCTTTATCAGTAATTAAACGGTCGCTATATAAAAAAGACGAGCAGATCATGTTTTATATTAAATTTAAATTTATAGAAGTTAATGAAGGATCAAATTGATCACGTTGTTTCGACTGTACTGATTTGAAATTGTAACAGTTAAATCATTATACTTCGTTGGTTACACAAATTTCAGGTCACTTCCTCTATTTAACAAGCTGTAAACAGTTTTTGCTTCCAGGATGATTATTTAAAGAACACAATTATTCACTGCAGTTAAACAAGTGCGGTTTGTTAAGTTTCAATAAAAGTGAATTAAACGAAGCCCATCAAATAAGAGCTACGAGAAACAATAAACAGTAGAAGGCGTAGGTTTCGGTTGAATGAAGGTTTAATTTCGGAACCGATAAGTTTTTATTACTAAGTTTGAACGCTTGAACGTCTTCCTGGCCGAATAAATAAAAAAAGAAGTTAGTTGTTCGAGACAGGAAACATTGCAAAGAGGTATTTTAGTGGTAGCGATCGGTTTCGAGTAATCTTTTTTTCTCGTGTTAGGATTTCTTATTTATCCGACTTACTTAGTTCGAATGAATTTTCTTGATTTATTATTAAACCTCGAAGAATATAACTGATGAAAATAAAAGACATCTTCACTAACAAATTGAATATCCTCACATGTGTAGCTAATTTAATAGCTTAATAGGAATCCTCCCAAAAGAAGTCAACCACACTTTAAAGGAAGACAAAGAAAATACAGTAAAGGAAGGAGAAATGCCAATTAAGACAAAAAATACAAACTACAACGCCCTGAGGGTAACAAGAAGATCAGTCCGCATTAATATTTCCACAAGGCTTTTGATGACCAAATCCGTTTATTAATATTTTATTTCTTCCGAGTCCTGGAATTCTACTAACTTCCTTTACTTAGTTGCTTCACAGACTTTCGAAGCATAGTTTAGATAATTTATTAAACTTCGATATGTTTGTAATTATAGAGTTTCAGTTATAAATTCAGCAACGTTCCCGAAAAGTGTCGTCCTTAAATTATCGTCCCACTAATTTTCTTTTACTTCAGATGAACTGCTTACCATCCATCACCCACGTCATTAAGGAATATTCATTACTCTTCCTTTTTCGCCGCTCTTTTGCTGTACTAAGACGTATTTAACGGCTTATGTTTCACGTTTAAATTTTCTTCGGACATTTTTTAATAACATACAACTACAGTTCAGCGTTTGCAAATAAACCAAATAAAAGTTTTGTTAATTAACGAAAAAAATTCTGAAAGACAGTGGCAAAAGTTATTCAGGTAATTTTCTAAGTACTTTAGCTATTTTAAGTTCATTAAATTGCAGCTGTAGAAATAACTGTGACGCTTAAGGAAACTTTCTTTGTTTGAAACTAAGGTAATCACCTAAAAGACATAAAACTTGGCTGAAAGTTTTGTGGTTTCGCGAAATTACAGTTGAGTACGTAAAAGTTTAAAGTTTTAATATTATACGTTTGATTAAAACTGGAATGAATTTTAGTACCATTTTTTTTTTTTATTTCTGTAAACCCGATGAACTGAAAGGTAGATTCAATCTGCATATAGAAACAATCCCAAATTGCGAATATCACAACAATACGATTTTATCTACTTTGCATATTTGAATAAAGAGATAAAAAGGGGATTACTGAAAACCACAATCTAAACAATTTGCAGTTAAAATAATGTACACCAGACGTAAATACAATAAACAGATTTAACCTCTTTTTTACTTGCGTTTATTATAAAAATAATGTAAAAGCAGAGAAAAACTAGTTTCTTCCTTAAAATGAATTAATAATAAAAAAATCCGTATAATTTGCAATATCAAATCTGAGTAAATAGATTAAATTTAATTCCGAATAAATCTGTTCGTGAGCTGTTCAAATATTTAATTACCTTTCGGCTTAAATTACCAGCTGTAAAATATTCCGAAGATTTCTTTAATTGTTAAACAGAAAATTTCCGAACTTCAGCAAACTTTTTGAGTGATATCAGTCAGTGTAACATAGTATCGAACCTGTACGAGGCACTTTATTTATTCAGGTTAAAATAACCACTAAAACGCTGAAATCAATAAGAAGGCAATTAATGTAATTTTATTGCTAACTAACCTATTCATTATTTATGTAGCTACTTCCCCACGTATTTAAAAATTTATATGAGAGTCAAGTATTCTTGCTTAAAGTGTATTATTGCATTTAATTGGTTTTTAGTTACTTTTTGCAAATTCATTAGTTTTAAATAATATTTTGACAACTAAGTTTTCAACACAGTGGGCGAGAGTTACTCTCTAAAAAGATTCCATTCGCCAAATTACAACAGTAAAGTTGGCGGCAACAGAACTTCACCAAATTAGCAAAGGAAATTACCTAAGCGTACAATGTTACTTGCTTATAACTAAAACCGAACTGGGCGAGTCCTACGGTAGTGCTCACCGTATAATTCGAAACTTGTTGTCGGTCAGAGGTTCTTATTTTATTTATATTGCTAAAAAAAAATAGAATGGCTATAACAAACAAAAGAGAGGTAGAAAAAGTTGTTAAAGGTTTTATACCTACATACGTCGGATGGAGTAGATGTTATTCAAATTAATAGAAGACCGTTCAGTCTCTAAACATAATCTCAAATGAAGGTTAAAAAAGGGAAATTTTATGAATAAAGAAAAAAGCACTTAAATATGCAAAAAATGCATGAGATCACTATTATAATGGGGGACTTAAATGCCAAAGTTGGAAAAGGTAAACCAGGAGAAACTGTGGGGAACTGGAGCTGGCTGCCAGAAACAGCTTATATGGGACACGTAGGACGACAAAACGACGGAATTATGTAAAGATGAAGCAGGGAACATGCTTTGAAATAGTATTAATTCCAGAAAATATTAACAATGCCCAAATTACATATGAACTATGGACAGATCAAGAGCCAAACCATTCAGAAGACCCACCCACTAAAGAAGAAATAGAGCAGGTTATAAAAGGGCTGAAAAACCACAAAGCACCAGACGATGATGGGATATTTGCTGAGATGCTAAAGCATGGAGGAACTATGTTAGCCCAAGCTATGTATTTGTGAATAGAAAACATATGGAAGCAGGAAACTATGCCTCAGGAGTGGAATATATCAGTGATATGTTCAATTTATAAAAAATGCGATAAGGTGGAATGCAGTAACTACAGAGGAATTGCTCTGCTCATCGTGGGGTATAGGATATTAGGAATATTAACAAAAGTAGTATTAAACAAGTGGATGGTAAAACAGTGGGCGATTATCAATGTGGTTTCAGAAAGGGAAGAACAATATTTAGTAACCAGCAAATTCAAGAAAAGTTCTAGGAGTACAACATAGATCTGATGAATTCGAAGACTTTCACGGTCAGTTTTAATGTTAAAAGAACGTCTACCAGGTTGGGACCGTGCCAGTATTCTTCTGTCTCAACATTGACATGGTACCCGCCCGGAAGACGTTATTTTGACATAGATCTGCATCACTTATTTATAGATTTTCGCCGAACTTACGACGCAATAAATAAAAGTAAATTACTGAAAGGGCTAGACGAAGTTGAACTGCCCAGGAAATGAATAAGGCTAGTTAAAATGTGTTTGGGGGAAACTAGAACGAAAGTAAAAATACATAAAGGGGCAGAAGACCTTCTAATCATTAATGGGTTAAAACAAGACGATATAATGTCAACAACTCTGTTTGATTTTGTTCTGGAAATGATAATAGAAAAAGTGCCCAGAGGAACGATATACAACAGAAATTGACAGGTTTCAGCATATGCCCATGACACAGGCACTCTAAGAAAAACAAACGATCCAGAAAACGCAGTTAAATATCTCGAAGAAGCGGCGGATACATAAAGGTTACAAAGAAATACTAGTAAAACAAAATACATGCTATCGACAAAAGTCTCAAACAGTTACAAAACATACATACGAAAGATCTAACAACTTTAAATATTTGGGCTCCACGATTAATGAAGAAAATAGTATAGAAAAAGAAGTGAGGACAACAGTAATAGCAGGCAACAAATGTTAGGTCACGTACGAGGCTGTAACGTAATGTATAACTAAAAGTGAAAGCAAACAACTGGGAACGAATAATACTTAGAGATCGTTTAGTCCCATAAAGAACAATGGAATGTGGAGAGTGCGAACAAACCAGGAGCTGAAAGAGGTCTATGAAGATGCTAGTATTACATCTGATATCAAAAATAAGGGTATATAATGGTGGGGACATATTGAGTATGCAACCACCTAGGGTAATGCACAAGATCCTACGAAACAATCCAGAAAGTAAAAGAAGCAGAGGAAGACTACGTCTGCGATAGATGGAGGAAGTAGAGAAAGATTTGAAGACAGCGGGGACTATAAATTGGAAAGAAAAACACAGGATAAAAAAGGCGAATTGGAACTCATGTTGGTTCAGCGTGCATCCGACCACTGAGATTAAGATTAGTCCGGGTTCGATTCTCATGGCCACACGTACACAGAAAACACCCGACCATTGCCCTCGGAAAGCAATGGCAAACCACCGAGATAGTCTGCCTAGTAGTCTTTCCGTGGTCGGAGCCCACGTAAAGCTGTAGGTCTCCTATGTCTGTAGTATAAGGTATAAAAGATACGGAGGGATAAAAATACATGGACTCCAAAGAGGGGTGCCTCAAGGGTCGGTACTAGGCCCTCTACTTTGGCTAATGCTTTATGAGGAGCTTCTAAGAACACAAATGATGCAAGGAGTAGAACTGGTTGTCTTTGCAGACGATCTCGCCTTGGTAGTCTCCGACATCCTTAGTCTAAGTTTTGTCATTATCATTCATTTTATTGAGATTAAGGGAGCCTACCTTTGCCGTAGCTTGAGTAAATGTGGCATCCTTCAACCCCCCTTTCACGTAAATTAAGATAGACCTTATAGATTCATTTTGTGTCATATTTTGAATAATTTCGTACATTCATTAAATTTCATTGTTAATTCATTATTGCCTTTTATTTGTGTTTTGTGTCTGTTTTAATATTTGTGTACAGCCCTGTGAGCCTGCTTACCGGTACCCCAGTGATTTCTTTCATTAAGTAAGGGTAAGTAACATCCTTCGAATCCAGAGCAACCATCTGCGATACGTTCCTCGAGACCATCTCGGGTGATTTTCGCAGTGGCGCCCACTTTTTCCTCCCGATTACGACCCCCACCCCCATCTAAAGGGTTAATCGTTTCGAAGCCCCCTTCTTCGACTGCTTATTAGCCGCGAGCCACAGGACTTCGACGTTCCCTATAAGTTGTCGTAGTGCGGAATTCGTTTTTCGATTAAAGGTGGCCACTTAGTTACCAGACTACATATTTGATTTTAATAACTTCCATTTCAGATTTAATCCAAGAATTAATTAATATTTCCAACAATGGATTTAGAATTTCATTTGCCATTATTGAATTATCAAAAATGCGCACGAATTACGTGTTTTATAGCTCAGTGAACAACAGCTTTTGTTTGTTTAATATAAGCAAACCAACTCTTTTGCAGAAAAACAATAAACTGCTGTGTTTAATTTTCGTTAAGCAAAAGGGCCAATTCTATCACTAAACTAAAGAATATATATCTGGCCTACTGTCGTTCCCTTTTACTTATTATTTTATTACATTTAAAAAATATTTTTGAGCTTTTAAAGTCGTGTCCATTTATTAAATAATTCAAATCCAAACATACATTAAATATTTGTGATTAAATCTCATTCTCCTCGAGAATACGTTTTTAATAACTTTAAAATTAAATCCTGTTTTACACAAAAACGAAAACGATTCCATTCCGAAAGCATTCATTTTAATTCAATGGCCACATTCATGTAACAAATATAAAGCTCTGTTTTTAAAAACTCATATATAGGTCAGTTATTCTGAACAGAACGAAAATCCAGCAGGAAAGCCCCCATAGAAAAGTTAGAACGTTTCAGTAAGTTAATAACGAAATTAATCTTGGAAGGTTTAGTGTAACAAAATGAGCGCTTTGTAGAAAAAGAGATAAGCCAAAATGTCTTAATGATTTTGTTACGGTGCCAAGTTTGTCTGAGCTGAGAGCAGACGCCACAGATCAATACCTTTATAAACTATATATTCGGTATTTATTTGATGTGCCGACAAGCATGTTCGGTTACACTAATACTTTAATGGGTTTATGTTTGAACGACAAATCGAACAAACTTCGACGGACTTAATGCAAGGGATTTTGTTGACTATCGTTCGTGATTTTTTTCCAGGCAAAATACACTTACATAAGTACTTACTCTCCTTGTTTACTTAACTAAATTGGGGCGACATTTGAATTTTTAAGTTTGAATCGGTTAATTACAGTTAAATATTTGGATTAACAACCGAAACACCCACAAAGTGCCTAGTTGGATGACGAAATCCTTTTCAACAAAGTTTTTATGTAAAAGGTCAGCCAATTAATTAAACAGTACGTATTTACTGAAAAATGGCATACGGCATCCTTTCAGCAGATGAATTCCCAGGAACATTTTTCATAGCTTTAAAACATACGAAGTTTAGCTCGTGTTGCCCCTCGTGCGTTTGACGTGAAATGAATCGCAAGCTATTTTGTGTTGATCCGGACGATTTTGAGAGCTTTCCTAATAAAGGGCGATTTTGACTTCCAACAGCCGCACTTAACTTCGAGACCTCTCGATTTCCAGGCATTGTAGAACGGTAATATTACGAGATGCCTTTTTAAATGAGAAATTTAAACCCTTATTACGAGCAAATTATGTTTTTCTTTAAAGACGGTCGAAAGAATTCCCCTCCTTTAAAAATTCCAGGTGTACTATGTGCAAATTGCGATTCAATATTCATGAGGAGTGCCGAATAAATGATTTATTGGGGGGGATTCCGGAACCCGAAGTTGTGTTTACAGGTGAATTTCGATTGGAGACCTATAACCTCTACATTAATAATACACCTGTTTAAGTTAGTTTAAGTCCCTTTATTATTCAGATCATGTTGTTGGTTCGGTCAACTACTTTAGATTGCATTAAGGATTATCACTCTAATAATAAGGCACTTTTTGCATTTAAATTATTACTCAGGGAAATTCCTAATAAACAGGGTGTAAAAACAGAAGCTCTTCCCTTAACCTGAATTTTTAAAGTGGGCACTTTAGAAGGTGTTGTTCACTCACATTAAACCTCATGGTTTATCTAAAACGAAAGGATAATCCCAGGAAATCCTTCACACGTTACAAGTTACCTCCCTGTGAAATCTGTGTAAAACACTGAATGTATAAATAATACCCTAAAACCTGAAGGGATGATACTCTCGATTAATTGTTAGTTTTATGTAACCGTAAATGAATTATTCTGTTTAAAAATATTTACTTAAAAACTAATATATTTTTGCCATCAATCTCGAGCTGTCCTATTATTTGGTGCCCATTTCCGGCGCTTATTTTCTATAAGTGCTCTTTTTCAATTTGTTCTTTCGGAAAAATTTAGTAACTGTCGAAGATACAGGCGAGGTGGATGTAAATCGAACACGTCTGTAACTCGAGCTTTAATTAAGGGTAAAAGAAAAAAGGGTTGACAAAGCTGGACGTAATACGACATTTGTACATTTTTACAATTTTAGGGACATACCTCAGCCTTTAAATTAAGCTTCAAAACTGTTTTTGACTAAAATTTCTAATTATTAAATATCAGATTATAAATGAAGTTCATAAGTAATAAATAAACTCAACAGAATTCTAAATATAAACCAACCTGACCTGTCCTAACGTAGCAAAACGTCACCTATTTTCGAACTGTTCGAACATTAAACGCTCTATCACAAAGGCATCTAAAATTGCCTGAGCCACTAACTGAGCACGTTCAAATAGGGTGAACTAATTGTAAAGTGTTGATCGGATCCAAATTAAGAATTAAGATGGTGGGAGTTGTTTTTGTACGCATTAAATATTTTACAGTCAACGAGTTAAATTTATTTAAATTATTTATAAATAAAGAGGTTATCAACAGAATTGAATGATTCAACACTGTTGTAGCGATTATCATATCTACTTTTTTCTGTAATTTATTACTTCATTTCACTGAATTATTCATTACAGTTATTAATCATCGTTTATTCTAAACCGCCTTAAAATCAAGTAAGTTTAGATGAAAAGTAAAAAATTAACTCCAAGCTTGAAGGTTTATTAGGACTAAGGATAAAAACTATAAGCTTATTGAAACTTTGTAAAAAGTAGAATCCCTTATTTACGTATTTCTGCCATAGAACTTCAAGAACTAAACCAGTGAAGTGGATAAGTCTTCTTAGATGATAGAAAATCCGGTAAATCTTTTGAAGGGCACTTTCTTTGTAATCAAATACCTTTAGGCTTGATTATAAAGCAAACAGAAAGAGAAGTAGCTTTTAACAAAGTATGTAAAAGGTTACTTGTTACGAATATCATTTAATTATTTCGGTTAATACCAGGGGTAGTAAAATAAATAAGAATAAAAATTGTAGAATAGCAGAAGTAAACTTGGGTAACGTAAACATTGTAGATTAATTTAATAAGGGTTGTTTACTATCCGTTGTAATAACTAATAACTGGGGCAAAGTCCTAAACCCATGAATAACTGTGCCATTTCTGTTTTCCTTATTAATAAAAGATACTTTGGACTCTAATTTTGACAATAATAACAGATGATTACATGTTAACGCATAAATAAAAATGCCTTCATAATATTGGATACAAAGCAAATGTAAGGAAACTGTTTAACAGACCGAAAAGAACCGGCGAATGGACAGAATACAAATCTGTTCGCCTGAAATACGTTTGTACGCCGAGGAAAGCAAAAGGTACTACGAAGAAATCAAAAGTACGCCAGAAAGCTTTAATGCGGGAACATCAAGGAAAATTGGGATCACTGAAGAAAACTAGTAGTGACTATACAGAAACAGGGGAAGATATTCTCCAGCTAATGCTAGAGACACATTTCCCAGGCAGCATAACCACAACGAAAAACAATACTAACACCGACTCATTGAAATACCAATGTACCGGGAGAAGAAAGTAGAAAGAAGCTTGCATAGGCTATTAATTTTTTAAACCGTACAAGTCTTATTGCAACATGATTTTGAAGCACTTGCTTCACCACTATGTGTTCTGTACAGTGTGTCCCAAATTCGATTACGGCAAAACCGATTGCACGTCATTGAATCAACTTTTTGAGACGAATTCAATGACGCAAATAGAAATGGACGATTTCTATAAATAACCTCTATACTATACTCAGATGTTTCTAGAAATAAAGAAGTTATAAGACTTAGTAGAATTGGAGTAATTTTCAATTTACCGCCATAACTCGAAAATAAAAGAAGATCGCCCTTTTTGTTTCCACCATTGAATTAGCCCCAATAATGTGCAATCGGTTTTGGCGTAGCTTTACGAATAACAAAGTTACCCATACATCTACGTCGAATTTAGGACACACTGTATAGATCAAGTCTGGTAAGGGTCTGTTTTATACCGAGACTAGTATGAGATTCCTACGCCCAGGCTTAAGGCATTCAGACCCATTAGCCTGGCGTCATTTCTTCTTAAAACTTTGGAGATGCTGATTGATAGACACTTAAGGGGCGATATATTGAGGGGCAACCCTCTACTTCGAAACCAATTTACTTATCAGGCAGTAAAATCATGTGGGCTAGCCCAATATGAGGTGTTCTTGATATAGAAGGCGCCTCCTTTGGCTCCATCATCAGAGCTTTGAAAGGGCACAAAGTACCTCAATCTCTATCAAAATGGTTTAGATATGAGCTAAACAATAGGAAAATAATAATTACCTTGGAAATGCCACCAAAAAGGCTATCGTCACTAGGGGAAGCCCACAATACTCGCAAGTAGTCTTTCCTCTTCTGTGGAACCTTGTAATTGACGAGTTTCTCAGTAATATAAATGCGAGAAGCATATATGCGCAAGGATATGCAGATGATATCACCATACTCGTTAGTGGGAAGTTCGGAGTAGGTGGTGCTCAAAAGAAGAATTATCGGTTAATCCGAAGAAAACTTCAATCATTTAATCGTAAAAGAAACCTTCAGGACTTGAAGGCAAATGGTACAGGGGGTCAAGTACCTGGAAGTCACCTTAGACATCAAGTTAATCTTCAATCCTAATTTGAAGAAGATTATCAATAAAGCCACAAAAGCCTTGTGGACTTGTAAGAGAACAGTAAGATCTGAAAGCTGAAATGGTTTTGTGAACCAACAATAACATAGGTACTCGTATGTCTCTATCATCTGGTGGCACAATACCAGAAACAGAATGACAATTAATAAATTGAATAAACTACAAAGGCTTGCCTGCGTAGGAACAACAGGGGCGATGTCCTCCACGCCCACAACCTCAATTGAAACATTGTTGAGTCTTCCTCCGCTTCATTTAGTGGTGAAATCTCAAGCATTGGTAGCAGCATACAAAGTGCACCGCCGAACGGAAACTAACACCGAGATCTTCAACACATTAGAAAAACACCACATATTGAATATGCATACTGACAGAATCGGAACTGTTTGGGACTTCAGAAAACCTTTCAGGGTGTTAATATCTGCAAGGAAAGAAAAAGGGCGCAAACAGGAACTAATACAAAGGAAAGTATACAGACTGGATTAAAAACAGAGTACAGCTCGGGAACAGGAATTTATGAGGCAAGAACAGGGAACGGTATTACCGTCAACCTGACACACCTCACTTCTGTATTCCAGGCTGAGGTAATAGCCATTACTACATGTGTATAAAGTTTGGTGGAGAAAAATTATGAAAACTAGCGAAGCTCCATCTAAACAGATTGTCCAACACTAGCCAGTTGCAACAATGTTTGCTTAGAATGAGTTTCAGGACACCAAGGCTTTGAAGGCAACGAGAGAGCTGATCAACTAGCAAGAGCAGCCTCTGAACAAATACTAGTGGGTTCCGAACCGGCATGTGGGATTCCCTACCTAACCGCTAAAGGAATCATCGAAACCCTGCTACGGAAAAAGCATAACACCTACTGGGAACAAATACGGAAACATATGCGCTCTAGCTAGAGCGTTAGTTACGTCTCCCTCCAACAAGAGAATAAAAGAACTACTACAACTAAGTAGGACACAACTGCGGCATATAACAGGAGTACTAACAGGACACTGCCATCGTAGAAAACATCTTAACACAATGGAAGGTAGTTAATGACCCAATGTACAGACTGTGCGGAGAAGAAGAGGAAACAGCATTACACTATTACACATCCCACATCCTACCTACGTGATTGTTCGGCTCTTTATCTCAAGAGATACAGACACTTTAGGGCACATTATGCGGAACTGAATAAAATGACGAGAACACCCATCAACAGTATTCTTAACTTTTTCAAAGATACGGGATTGATGGAGTACTTAAGTCTCTTTATGGGGCACAATAAGCTTAAAGCTTCAGTGCAGTGGGACTCTTTAAGACCACACCCAGAATGGAATAATAATAATAATAATAAGCCCTAAACCCACGAATAATTGTGCTATTTTTTTTCCTTAATAAAAGGAACGTTTGACTCACAAATGATTACACCTATGTTAAGCTATAAATAAAATGCCTTCATAATATTGGATAAAAAGCAATTGTTCCCCTTCTTCATCTTTAAAATTGTTTTCTTTGTCATTTTTTTAATTAGATTTCCTACATGACGCACAAATATCTTTATTCAATTCCCCGAAACAGTTAAATTTAAACATTCGATCGATTTTACCCGTCTAATATTAGTAACCAAGGTATATCTTTTACTTCCGCAGTATCAACATTATAAATTCTCTCTGTCCCTATTTGTCTCAAAAGGTATCTTCCATTTACTTAATTTACCTGAATATGAAATGAATACAAGGAGTATTGATTGCTACTCAAATTCAATCTGTGGAAAAATTGCATAAACTGAATTTGGTAAATGAAAGAGGCACCTTCGATAAGTTTGTTACTTTCTGAACCGGGACGGTTTTGAAATTTCAAGAAGAAATTGTGCTATAAATAGAGGCCACCAATTCATTTCAATTTGTTTCTTTGTGCCTTTAAGGAATGAAGTTTAATAAAAACAGAGATGTTATTGGGCGATATTTAGGCTTGCGGGTGCCAAATATCACAGAGGTGTGGTTTTCATAATTAGTAAGGATTTAGGATAATTATTTACAACAGGAAAAGGGTCCTTCGGATGAATAGTCAGAACAAACAATCCTATAATGAAGGAAGACGAAGAAAAGTAACCTTGTTGTTTAACATCCGCAGCAACTAAATGATAAATTGTTTCAGTAATAAATCTAAGTCTAATTATTTGTATATTTTTAACAGCCACTCCCATTGTTATGAGTTTCCTATCGATAACTTCCAATATCCAATATTATAACAAATAAGTTACTTGACAGTTTATTGATAAACGATACACCTGAATCCGTCTAAAATTAGAACTTTTGTGGTTTTGATACGATTTCCATGGTAATAATTCAAATTTTGCCTCCGGGTTTTGTTGAAAAGGTAATGAGAAAGTTTTGAAAAAAAACACTTTTAAATGAATTTGTTAGTAAACTAACTGACAAAAGACAGCTGTTTTTGCTAGACGTTTAGACTGTATTTAATTGAAAAACCTTTTGGTGGAATTTAAGCATCTGAAAGGTTTGGGTTTATATCGTATTTACTTCATGAAATTTTCAACGAAATGCTATTGAAAAATTTAACACACGTGAAAGGTCAAACGACTATTATTAATTCGGGTATTTTGAAGAAAAAATGAGTGGGCCCATTTTATCTCCTAAGCCCTTACTTATTCTGAGAGGTAACCAGTCGGACTGCTTATGTACGGTGTGTCTAAAATAAGGGGTTACAATATTAAAATGCATAAGGTAGATTAACAAGAAAACGTGGATTCCCGACACACAATACTAAACAAAACTAAAAGTGGCCCTAATTTCTTTTCTTTTTGACATGCTAGATCATTCGCTACATTTCAGGCGTGTTAAGAACATTGTTGTTAAATTAACAAATTATGAAATTAAGAAGAAAACATTTACTAGCTAACCTAACTTATGTTTAACCAATCTAACCTAATTTGTATTTAAGCAAGCATATCTTAAAACTATTTAAGACTACCTAAATTATTTTCCACTTAAGACAATCTAACCTAACTTCTGTTTAGTACAACCTCACCTAACTTGTGTTTAATATAATATAATACAACATAGAAGGATTGGAAGAAGAGAGCATAAAAATTATATGTCAACAACGGTTAAAATAAGAGAACTGATCGACGAAAAAAGAAAGCTGAAAAAATCCATTCATGAAGAAGATACAGAAAATACAGAAAAATCAAAAATAGAAGAAACAGGAAAGTCAAAAGAGCAAAAGAAGGTTGTATAAAGAAAAACTGTGAGAAAATACAGAATCACTTAAATAAAGGACGAACAGATAAACCATACATGAATATTAAAAGCTTCTTCAATATGCGAAAGCCTCGTACACATGCAATTAAAAATAAAGATAGGGAAATACTGATTGACAACGAAAAAATTGAGGAAAAATGAGAGAGAGGAGTACGTATCGGAGTTATATGAAGACGAGGAAACAGAAGAAATCCCCCTAGACCAAGAACATGACGATAACAACGAAGAAGCGGGCGATGCAGTTATGAAACGGGAGTTTGATAAAGCAGTTAGTAATTTAAAAATGAATAAATCCCCCGGAGTAGACGGAATTACCAGCGAAGTTATTATGAGCTTGGGAGAATACACTCTAAGAAAATTATATCAACTAATGAACGAAATAGCGGCTAAATTTCATCAGAATTTTTAAGGACCGTGGTAGTGCCCATTCCTAAGAAAGTTTCATCAAACAAATATGAAAAGTATCATACAATAAGCCTCACTACCCACGCGTCAAAGAGTCTAACCAAGATCATCTATCGAAGAATAAAACAAAAGATAGAAGAAAACCTAACAGAAAATCAGTTTGAGTTTATAAGAGGCTCAGGAAGAAGAGAGGCAATAGGTACTTTCATTAAGACTGTCAATCTAAACGATGAGGAGGAATGACAAATATAGTATTTATGGACCTGGAAAAAGCATCTGACAACATCAAATGGAGCAGAATGTTCAACATACTAAAATCAATTGGCATTAAATGTAATGATGAAAGCAAGAAAACAGCAAAAATCAAGAAAGGTGTAAAACAGGGATGTGCCCTGTCTCCAATGTTATTTAATACATATGTTACTGCTAGACGCCGAAATGCGACTACAACTAGGTCTAGCCGGCTAGTACTAAGCAAACTTAACTTAACACTAACCTAACCATGTAGGCGCACTTCGGCTTTTAGCCGTAACATATACATACAACAAGCAATTGAAGACTACAGAACGCTCACACAGAATGGAAGAAGATACAGGGGCAAAATAGACATGCTGCGTATGATGATTGATGATAGCACTATGCTTGGAGAATCCAAGAAGGACTAGAACAAACACTGAATGAATTAGAAAGAATAATGTCACCGAACTACAACATGAAAATAAACAAAACAAAGACAATGCGGAAAAACTATCAAGGAACCACTGATATACGAATTGGAAATAACATAGTACAAGTGATTGAATTATCGTACCTATGAAGCATTATAACCAGGATGTACGGAGTAGGAATGATATAAACTGCAGAATTCTTCAAGCAAAAAAAGCCTTTTACAATAAGAAAAAACTACGGCATTTCACTGAATACCAGAAAACAATTCATAAAGACTTTATGTATGGAGTGTAGCACTGTATGGATGCGAGACATGGGCCATCGAATCTCCGGAAAGGAAACGATTTTAGAAGAATGTTAAAGATCAGCTGGATAGATAGAATCACAAACCCCGACGTTTTTAGAAGAATAAAAGAAGTGGGGCACATATTGAGATGGGACAGCCTGCTTAAAATTGTATTAGAGGGAAGAATAGAAGACCGAAAAGCGAAACGAATACACAAAACAAATAACGGAAGACATAGGATGTAAAACATACGAGGCAATGCAAATGAAAGCCATAAACCGGTTCGAATGGGCTGCAACAAACCAGCCTGCGGGCTGACTACTACAAAGAATAAGAAGAATTTAAGAATAAGAATAACACTATATGGAGTGGAAGCCCGGAAGATTCCAAAGTTAAAATAAGAAAGATTACAGCAGTGGGAATTTATTCCCTCGGGAGATCGTATAGAATTTCCAGAAGGGATAGAATTGCAAATGAAAGAATTAAAGAAATGATGGAGGTGAAGGAGACAATAATAATGTAAGAAAAATGACAGGAAGACTGCCAAGAATCCGCAATGGAATACCAACGGAAAAGAGGAAGAAATGACTACCCAGAAGATCTTGGGGAGAAGGAATAAGAAAAGCGATTAGTGAACGAAATCTACAAGAAGAACGGTGATAGAACGCAGTGGAAGAAACAAACGCTATGAACCTAATTATAAATATGTATATAAAGTATTATTAGTTGTATAAATTTGAATTTGGGTTCAAATTTATTGATTCTGACCAATAATTAATTGATCGACTGTTTGTACAATCCAGCCTCAGGATTTTAATTAACTACTATAATTTAACAAAAGCAATGATTTGAAACAATAATCTTTTAAATAAGCAATAAATACCAGGTAAAGATAAAGGTGGCCCAATAATATTCAACCAAAATCCTTGGTTCTCGGCTTTATAAAGCAATAAAATGGGAATACCTACTAAATTTCAACCATTTTATTACCCTATAAAAACGTAACTTCATGATACGTACTACGCCTAAAATACAATTTCTGCTTGTTTTTGTAAATGAAATTTCCTCTTATTTGATATTTACGTGCGTAACAGAACTGCAAGGTTTACATTAATCAATCAGTATAATTATTTTACAGTAACAGTCCATCCAACTGGCGTCGATTAATTTATAGTTAATTGAAGATTAAACTAAACGAAATAGTGTTCGGTCTAGTAAACCAACTCGTTAAATTCCAGGAACGCACTGGCGTTCAGATTAATTTAATCCTAGTTGCTAAAATTTTCATTCTGAATGTTTGTAGAACTTTTCAGCATGCCACTTAAGGCAATAACTGTTACGTAATAACGTTGTTAGTGGTAACAGTCAGGCGAAAGGTAGGCTATAGAATTTTACAGAAATTGGTGTAAAGGTGTAAATTTGACTTTAAAAACAAGGCAGTTAACAATTGAAAATACAGTCGAAAATAGTAAACTAATTTCCTATTGTAAAAACCCCGAAAACGTAAGCAGAAGAAAATACCTGGACCGTAACGTTTTTACGTTTTTATCAGCAGAACACGTATTTGCCACCGATAAGCAAACCGAATACATTGATCAAAATAAAGCAAATAATAATTGTATTCAGAAATTGGGAAGAAATCATTGAAAGATGTAACTAAAAGCTGTTAATTATTTGATTCAATTCACCATGACCTCGTTATTTTGATAACGCAGAAGTGTAACAGATAATTTTTTGGGACCTTCTTAATTAATGAATCGTTAATCTTCAATAAAATAGTCGTCTATTAGGGTCATGTCAGTCGATCATTTCGCTTATTTTTTTCTCGTAAGGGGAAAAATCAGTAAAGACTTTAAGGCTAAGATGGAACATAAACATTGAAAGCAATAACGAGCCAAATCTCCAGAATCTAAAAATAACCAAGATCAGCTTTTTAAAATAACTGGAACAAGGACACAACAAATATTAGCCTTATACAAAACAAAAAAAGCCGAAGCAAGGACATATGTTGGAACAAATCAGTTTAAGACGAAATTAAAATTTCCGAAATAACTTTTAAGGTAAAACAAGGCGTTTCATGTGGTTTTCCTGTGATTTTGTAGATCAACAAGCATTCACAAAAATTCTGTTTCGAAATATTAAATCACTTAATAAATCAGTTTAAGAGAGTAACTGACACAGGCTCAGATAAAATAAGAACCAAAAAATTAACGAAACCAAAGAGGTAACGAGTATTTACCTAATACATGAAATAATATACGAAAATTGTGAAAAATCTTTTAAGAGACCAAAAAATAAGAGGCAACGTTGTTACTTGACAAAATTTTCTATAAAATCAAACAGCAGAAAAAGTACTTAGTAAATCGATAGTTCAGTTCGAATGTTAAACCTCTCCGCCATGTTGTTTTTCCCAAGAATGGCAATCTATCTTGCATACTCTGAGCAGCAGTGGCCAATAATTCTGGAAAAATATCTACGATTTGTTGTAAAAACTGAAAAATTCGGCCTCTCAACGGGTCACAACAAGAGTCCGCCGGAGAGATATCCGGTGAACGCGCTGGCTAAAAGCCAGGAAAATGTTTGTTTATAGTGAGACAGCCAAAGGTTTTAATTAACAAGTGTCTAACATCTAATGGCGGAATATTTCGAACTACAGAAAATACCACAGTCCTATTTAGCAAGAAAACTAAATGAAAATAAATTAGACATAGATTAAAGTTGCAAGTAGGCCATCTCCACAAAAATTACACGTTCAAAACCGAGTTGTGTTGTAGAAGGTTAAAAGATAAATTAAAAAAATGTAAACCATCAGTTCAAATGGCTATGTTTCAGATTTCAAGGAACACAAAACAATAAAAATGTGAGTTAGAAGGTAGTTTTCGATACAACTTAACCATATTTATCAGTCAATGTAAATAAAAAATACCTTGCATAATCAACAGGCAAAGGTATTTCATACGACTACCCACTCTTTCCGTTATAGAGTGAAATAATTGCTTTATAAACTAAATGCAGCGGGAAATTTTGCTGTCCGAGCCGCCAATTTTGATCTAATTAACCCCCAGGAAGTTCTAAATATAACTCTGCAGTCTGTGCATCTCCAGAACCGTTTTTTTTTTGTGTTAAGTTTGTCGCTACAAAACAACCCCGTGCTGTTTCAATACTCATTAACTCATTATGTAATACTTAATGAAGAGGCAAGTAAAAGAATGATTTTCCTATGCTTACCATTATTGAAAATAAACTTCATTGCAGGCGCAATTGAATTTCTATACCCAAATTATTAAGTTTCACTATAAGGATTTAAGTGTAAATCTTCAAATAGCTCTGAAAGGTTCATATTTTGAAAGGTAAAGGTATGGCCGGCAACATGAGGCGTTAAGGCCACCTAAGTCGCTTTCATACCCGGTTATCTTGCAAGTTATGTGGTAAGCACCACGCCTTGGGCAACCGCCTACCTTGCCTACTCCACCACTGTGTCGGTTCTCAGGGACAGGGGCAGGCCACCCGCCGAGCATCCGACACAGGTTTGACCCCGAGACCGTCAGTACTGTAGTCGATTGCCTTAACCGCTCGGCCACACATTTTAGACGTACAAATTTGTTCGCATTTGAAGTTTCAATTTTCAGAATCAAATCGGAAGCTACATGTCTGAATTCTAAATTTCTGAAACTAGATTCAGAAACTCCACCTTTACAAATTTGAAATTCGAAATTCGAATCCTCAAACCTAATTTTTTCAATTCGAATTTTTGTTTTTATTTGTTTATTTATTTACCTATTAGCTGAAATGAAATTCCTTCGACACTAAACTGAATGAGCGAATTTAACAATTGTTTGTTAATTCACGTTGCAAAGCATTTCAGTGTCAGTAGACTGAAAAAAATAGGAAGGAAGAAAAACGACTCCAAACTAACAGAAGAAACAAAGAAACTTATAGCTAAAAGAAAATCAAACAAATCAATCATGACAGATGTAGCTGGATACAATGAAAGAATAATAAGTACTGTAAATGAAGAGAACAAGGGTCCAAAAATATACAGAAGAAAAACAACAGAAGGCAGATCAGAAATAATAAACCTTATCGACGAACAAACAGACGCGAAGATATCCTGCGATACATAGAATCCTTCTATGAAGATCTTTATTCCTCTAAAAGACTGAAGAACCGCCTATAAGTCCGAGAGACAGAAGAGCCCCACTTACCAAACATTTTACCGAAGACATTCCGGAAATAGGTAAATACGAGATCAAACAAGCGTTCAAACAAACGAAAGACAACAGAGCTGCAGGCCCCCCAAACAATGTCATCACTGAACTTCTTAAATGGGAGGAAGAAAACTTCTGCAGCACCTAAAAATATTACCTACTTAATAGATGTCTCGACCTCGGAACAACACCTAAGGCATGGAAAAATGCCAACGTCGTGATAATATATAGGAAACAAGAAGGACTTGAAGATCTACCGTTCCATTTCATTATTATTAGATAAGTATAAACTCCTGACAAAAATAATAAACAACCGTATCACAGCTCGGTTAGATGCGTTTCAACCCCCAGAACAGGCAGAGTTCAAGCGAAGATCGGAAGATATAACACCATCGACCATACCAATACTGTTCGCCAAGTAATGGAAAAGTCGCACGAATACAACAAGCCACTATGGCCTTCGTCGATTTCGAGAAGGCTTTCGACACCGTTGAAACTTGGGTCCTCATCAACTCGTTGAAAAGGTGTAGGATCGATTACAGATACATACAACTTATCCAGAATCTGTATGAAAAAGCACCTATCACGGTGCAGATATTCGCCCAGACGAACCCGATAAATGTGAGACATGGTATCAGGCAAGGAGATATCATATCTCCAAAGCTTTTTACAAACCTTTTAGAAGACGTCTTCAAACCCATAAACAGGGGCGAATTCGAAATCAACATCAATGGCGAATATCTGAATAACTTACGTTTCGCAGACGATGTTATCTTGTTGACAGATAATATGCAATCTTGATGGTTCAGCACGTAAAGACGTGTTAAGAATGAACACATCAAAGACTAAGATTATGCCTAATATGCATGATGCAGTACCACACAACATCGAGAACGACATCATAAAGGTAGGTCGTTGAAGAGTACATTTATTTAGGCCAAAAGTTAATAATAGTAGGCGACACCCCAGAAGCAGAAACCGAACGAAGAATTCGATTAGCTTGGACAGGGAAATTACGAGGTGTATTCAAAGGACCATATCCACAACAACAAACCCAAAGTCTTCAACCAGTGCATTTCACCAGTTTTAGCATACGCTGCAGAAACATGGAAACTAACCGAAACCAGGATGGAAAAGCTGAGAGTGGCGGAAAGGGCCATGAAAAGATCAATGCTTGGGTGCGACTACAAGACAGAAAGCTCAATAAAACAAGAGTGGAAGACGTCACGTAACGTATAACATCCTTAAAGTGGCAGTGGGCAAGAAACCTAATGCGAAGAAAAGATGACAGATGGAGCCGCAAGGTCACAGAATGGGGACCCAGAACGGGAAGAAGAGACAGTGGCAGACCTCTAGAACTCGGTGGCAAGAATGTGACTGGTTCACAATGGACAACAAGAACCGTAGACCGTATTGAGTGGCGAAAAATAGGGGAGGCCTATGTCCAGAGATGGAACAAAGAAGGTTGAAAATGATGATTCAGTTTTCAAGTTCAAATTTAGGTATTTATTCTTCAGATTGAACCTGAGCCTTTCGTTAATCCTCTGGCTATATTTTTTTAATTAACCTTGCAACCAGGTTTAGAAAACATCTTTAGATTCCTGAAAAACGATTCTGAATGGTAATTAAAATTTCAGCGCTGAAGTATGGTTTCAGTTTATAAAGCCCAATCCTGACTTATTTTTTTTGTTAATTCACGAATTTCCGTGTCAATAGACTGAACGAATTCAGTTTCAAGATCAAATTTAAGTTATTAAATTTTCAGATTGGACCTGAATCTTTCGTTAGTCCTCCAACTATACATTTTAATTAACCTTGCAACCAGGTTTAGAACCCATCTTAAGGTTTCTGAAAAGCAATTCTGAATGGAAATTAAATTTTCAGAACTGAAGTATGGTTTCAGTTTATCAAGCCCAATCCTGACTTATATTTTCTGTTAATTCACGTTGCAAAGAATTTTAGTGTCAATAGACTGAAAGAATCCAGTTTCAAGTCCAAATTTAGGTATTTCTTCTTCAGATTGAACCTGAATCTTTCGTTAATCCTCCGGCTATACATTTTAATTAACCTTGCAACCAGGTTTAGAAACCATCTTCAGGTTTCTGAAAAGCAATTCTAAATGGAAATTAATATTTCAGAACTGAAGTAAGGTTTCAGTTTGGCTTAAACTGTTTGTTAATTCACGTTGCAAAGAATTTCAGTGTGAGTAGACTGAAAGAATTCAATTTCAAGTATTTGTTTTTCAGATTGAACCTTAATCCTCTGGATATACATTTTTAATTAACCTTGCATCTTACACGCCATCTTTAGATTTCTGAAAAACGATTCTGGATTGTAATTTTAGAACTGAAATATGGTTAATTTGAAATTCCACCTTAATTAAAAATTTCGATCTTAACAGATTGAAGAATTTCACTTTTAAGTGTAAAACTGAATTTTAAGAACTTTTAGACTCAATTTCAATATTCATTAACGTTCTGACGACAACTTGTAACTATCTATTTGCCAAAATCTGAAGATTTAATCCACCTTGCAGTTATAAACTTTCAACATTTTGAGTCAAGGTTTTTACAAGTAAGTTTAGAAACCTTCCCAAACCTCTTGAGACTTTAAACTTAGTTTGGATGGGTCCACAAAGTTCTGCTTGGTTAAGAGCTCTGACCCACAAGATGATGGGTTAAGTCTATAAACTGAAAGTTATTAAAGCTGAAACTGGAGAAAGTGTAAATATCGATAAAATCTATTAGGCAAAGAATTTTTTAGAACAAAAATTAAATGATGTGAACTTCGCACGTGAAGGTAAATCGAAAATGTCGTGGTTTTCTGATAACCACCAATTATAAATTCAAATTAAACGCGTAGGTAAATACGAGTAGTTCTGAATTTAATCTTCCCATATAATTAAAACCGATTTGCATCTTTACACCTCAGGAGCGAGTTCGTAAATATTAAATCGACAAATTGTTGAATAAAACAGCAAATTAAAGTAGTTGCTTACATCTTACATGCAAACTTATTCATGAAAATTTGTTATTAAACTAAGTCGTACTAAACGATTTAAATTTAAAGCAATGGTTGGTTCGTGAAAAAATGTAATAAACGTTTTAAATCTCCAGTGATTCCTTCATGCATATACAACGGCCACAAAATCGTGTTGTGATCTTAAATTAATGTAATCGTCGTCGCGACACGCGACGTCGACGTTGAAATTCTAAATAGCGTTATAAATCTCTTGATGTATGATTTGAAAGCTAAAAGTGTAGCTTTGGGAATTATTTCGCAAATATATCAAGGAAATATTTAATGGAATTTTTATTTACTCGCGTGAAACATTAATTTCGTGAATTAATAGTATTTTATATTATTATTTGTGTTCCGAAACAATTAACAATCTGCAAATCAATAAAGATGTTCTTACTTAATCGATTACAGGAGGACAGTCAGCCAAAAACTTTTCGTTTCTATAAAATAATCAGATTTAAAAATGTTAACAAAGGAAACAACATAAAAATTCTAGTATAAAAAACAAGAAGTACGTAGGAAGAAGAAGCAAACAAAAGTCAATGTTTAAGTTAGACCGGTGTAATCCACGTGAGAATTGTATGTACATCTCTGTAAAAATACGAAAGAAAACCAAACATAATAAAGCAAGTAAATAAACGTTACAGATTTATTTTAATGTTTATTTAATTGTATAGGAAGTTTATCTTTGCGTTAAAGGAATAGAAAACAACGAGCTTTGGTAAATTTAATTTAAATTTAATTAAACTGGAATGGCTTTGGTAATATTATAATAATAAAATTATATTAAAGTAAACTGATAAAAAATTTAATCCAAATACATTTTGTAATAATCAGAGTTCCAAATGGAATTCGCTGTAACTTACAATCGAATTTAAATCCAAATCTAAAATTCGAATCTTCACAACTCAAACTTGAATCCACACCAAAGATGGGGATTTGAATTTGGAATCTGAATTCGAGTAAATAAAGTTGGATTTTACACCTTTAATTTTGCTTATGAAGGCAAGATGATCAAAATTTTTCAGTTTTGAATCTGGATCCGAATCCATAATTTGAATCAGAGTTGCTAATTCGGATTTCAAATTCAGGTTTCGAAATTAATTGATATAACAAATTTAGTGCATAATATGAAAAAAATCTCGTAGCTTGTTAAATTACTGAAAAATACTTAGTTTCATAAGCAAAAGTGTTTTCCTACAAACGTTTTTTATTGCTATTGCAACAGTTTATTGCCTGTTTTGGTGCGTATTTATTTATGATGAGCTTGAAGAAGAAACTTTTTCTTGCGTATTTACTAGAGGAAGAAGATGAGGATGATAATGCCGAGCAATGCTCCGCAATACTTCCTTCCTCCAGAAAAGGAGTGCATCAAATACTCCAAACAAGAAATAATGAAGGTTGTTTTTTACAACTCATCAAAAATCATTTGAGGGAAGACGCTGAAAAGTTTCGAGAATATTGTAACGTAGTGAGTTGGGACTGTATTATAACAATAAGTTAAATAGAATAAGTTAATCAAATAATGATGGTAGAGACTTTGACCCAAATCCGTTACTCTGAGGTTTACTTAACTGTTCGAGATGTTTTAATTCAAAGTCAAATTCAACCAACAAATCATATTTTTGTGCAGCCGGACGCGAAGTGGTCATTTCGCGTACGCAATACAGGACGCGAAATCCGATTTCGCGGCCTTACCCTTAGTAACGGCCGCGAAATATTTTAACGGCCGTTACTAAGGGTAACGGCCGTTAAACTAAACGTCACTTATTTGACACATGAGAGTTGACATATGAAAATGTCAGTTTTATTATGTATTTTTTACGGCTGCACAAAAAATGTTGTGTATACTTCGGCCGCGAAATTCTTTAGCGCCCTCGAGATTGTCTTGCCTCGGCCGCAAGCGGCCTCGGCGACAATTTTTCTCTCGGTACGCTAAAATGGAATTTCGCGGCCTTAGCATACAAATAACTAATTTAATATTGGTGCTTTCAGTTTTACAAGACCTATAAATATTTCCAAGTCCCAGTTCAAAGTACATTGATGCAAATTATTACAAGTCCAGCTTCAAAGTGAACAAACATAAATTACTCTAAATTTAAATCAAAGTAAACTAATATGAAATATTCTTCTAAGTCCTGAATTACATTTAAACGACTAAGTCCATTGAATGAGTTTAAATAGTTTAACACAAATATTTTCTAAGTCCAGAATTACAATTAAACAACTAAGTCCATAAAGTGAACTTAAACAATTTACACAAATTAAAGGTACGTTAAAATTAAAACATCTTACATGAATTCACATCTTGAAGTATGTCGATTTACCGTGGTACTGCATGCTTGATGGCGGAGTAGAAAACCATATTCTAGTGTGTTTCCTTTAAGCTTTTATACAGTAAGTCAAATCCCCTCTTACAATATTTAGTACCTTATCTTATGCGCGTGTCAAGTATCAGATTACATGAGTACGATGCACTACATACGTGACTAACTTACATTCTTTAAGAGCTGCAATTTCGCCACGTGCCTGCGTCAGTGGAACGACCTGAGTGAATGGCGTCATACCAACGCTTGTGTACTAGTGAATGGAACAACTTGAATGCAATTCAAGCTTTGGTTTATATTTTAATATTCGTCTTTGTTACAATATTTTAGATTGATCCCTTCGCAGTTTGATTTTATTTTGGGTTTAATTGAAGGAAACATCAGGAAAACAGCATGCAATAGGAATCTCGACCCAATTAGTCCTGAGGAGAATTTGCGTTAACTTCGAGCTTATCGTCCTCTTCAGCCGACAAATGTAGTTTGGCATTTTGACTTTGAGAAGACATTTTTAAATGCAACAAACGTACAACACGTATAGAATTCACAAAAAATCGTGGACGACTGCGATTATGACTCCTCCCCGAGCAGGCGACTACAGTCGCTAATGCTAAAGACTGTAACGATTATCGCGCTTAAGAAAATGGAGTAGCACTGCTGGGCTGAGCGATCATCGTTGGAGTCGTGTCTAGGAAAAAGGATTTCAATCTCAAACCCTGCTTTCTTCCCCGAACTGAGTCTTTAAATCAAAATTTCGAACCCTGAATACTGCCTGAGTCCGAATTTCAACCCAGATTTACTCATTTAAATTCGACTTAAAGTTTGAAGTAGAAATACTAAAATTAAGTTTGAAATTTAAATTTCACATTTTGGCTGAATTATAACCTGAATGTAAAATCAAATCTGGAATCAATTCAAACTTGAATTGGGACTTAAAGTTTCACAGTTTAGATGGAACGAATAGTAAATTTAAAAGTGTAGTGTTGGAGGTTTCAAGATAAAATTCTAAAATCGAGTTTTGAAATCCAATTACAAGGGTTCCAATTTCCAATATTTCACCTCCGAATCCGCATTTGAATATTCGAATTTCATGGGATCAAATCGTAGTAGATTTCTTAAGATTATTGATTTTAACTGCGTCAGTCTTGAGTCTGATTTTCTATGCCCAAATCAACAAATATTTGAGTTCCAAGATTCATATTTTAAGGGTATAAATTCGTTGACATTTGAATCTTCAATCGTCAGAATCAGATTGGGAGCTACTAGATTCTTATAATCGAATCCTCAAATCATATTTCAACGGTTTTAATCTTAATTATAAATTTCTGAAATTAGATTCTGGAACTCCATTTTTAGGAATTTTAAATTCGAAGTTCGAGTGCTCCAATCTTTGATAATTTTTGTTTTATACGTTTGTTTAGCAAAGGCCCCCCTTATAATTGATTCCAAAGTGTAAAAAAAACATTAGAAAGGAAAGCTATTTTTTTCAGTCTGCTTATCATTTTTTTGTAATATATGGAAAATTAATATTGTTATATTCTTGCGTAAATTCATGAAAAACATTCTCAAAAGTACATTTAAATATGCAAAATACTGCCATTTTTACAAATTCCAAAATCTAAAATAAATTGGAACTTTCGTACCGACTAATAACGAAATGAAAGAATACTATACTAAATTGATTGTAAAAGAGGAAGGGGTTTGTAACGTGGAGTTGAAATTTGAGCTCAAACTTTGATTTTTGTAATCGAATTCAGCAATCCAACCATGGAGATTCGAATCTTACGTCTATATTTAAAAGTGGGTTTGAATTCGAGCTTGAATTTGGGAGGAATTAAATATTTTTTGTTCTGAAATTCTAGAGGATCCAGAAATATATGTATCTGAAATTGCGGAAGTACTTTATAATTATTTTTTTAAGTTTAATTATTAATATTATTAACTCTAAAGTGTAGAAAAACGTAAGAAGGCAAACCTAATTTTCTCAGTCTGCTTATAAATTTCTTGTAAAATATGATTGTTACACAATTTTAGATAACAAGCTTATTAAATGATAAACCATATCGCTTCAGGGATTTAACTTTCTCGGTGGGTTGTCAACGATAATGTTTTGCAGCCAGTTTTTGCGTAATTAAGATCTAAAATCTAGGAGCGTTTATGTTTCAGCTCAGTGAGTGTTATTAAACTGATTTACCTTCGTTCGTAATTAAAATTACCTTTGTGGAATTACATGCGAATTTATTATTCGTTTCAGTAAATTTCTGAAAATATTTTAGTGATAAAGGCGCCTTCGAAAAATCGTCTGAAATACGACATAAGTTTCAGTCACCTGGGAAAACTGTATATACATCATTGTTCTGAAAAATCTGGAGCACCTGCTCGACTGGTTCCAAAGGGAGATTTCAATATAATATACACAAGGATCATACGCTGTTTTCTTGTAGTACGTCAATCTTAATCAAAATGTTCCTTTTTGACAAATTGGTGTTGACGTTGTACATTCTCTAAAAAAATCAAAAGCTTATGTGCCGTTGAAAGAGGGATAATGGCCTACCATTGTGGTTTATTATGTTACGGTTTATCATGAAGCACAGAGGAAATTTCTAAAAAGGAAGTCAATACAAGTATAAATTATTAAGGGACGTACTTTTCGAGAAAATAATGCGCATGGAAGCAAATCAAAAAGGTAATTACGAGGAGATTAATTTTTAGGTGCCAAGCGATCAAAAAAATTAACTCTGGAATTAATGAAGGCATTTTGATTAATTGATAAACGCCAAAAATCTGAGGTTAATGATGAATTATTAATTAATCAACGACGATACTTTACCAGTATACTTTTATAATCAATTTAGTATATTTAATATTCTCTCATTTCGTTGATTAGTTGGTCTGTTTATGAAAGTTCCAATTTAATTAAATTTTGGAATTTATAAAATGACAGTATTTTGCATATTTAAATGTATTTTTGAGAATTTTTTTCATGAATTTACGCAAGAATATAACAATATTAAATTTTCATATTTTATAAAAAACTGATAAGTAGACTGAAAAAAGTAACTTTCCTTTCTTATGTTTTTCTACACTTTAAAATTGAATATAAGGATATATACCAATACCACAACCGAAATGCTTCGAATCCTCCCGAAATTTGGATCAAACAATCACATTGTTAAGCTCAAATTCAAGACCATTTACAAATGTAGACTTAAGATTCTAATCAGCATGATCAGATTGAACAAAAATCAAAGCTCAAATTTGAACTCGAAAATACCGAGGTTTTAAGTCTGCTCACTGAAAAGACTATCCTGAAGTTTAAAGCAACATTCTTCCGAATTTCGAATTACGGAACTGAAAGATTTTGAATCCCCAAATATCAAATTTTCAAGCTCGAACTCAAAACTATTTTTAAATGTAAACATAAGTATCGAATTTTTATGGTCAGATAAAAAAATTTGATTACAAAAATCAATGTTTAAGCTTCAATTTGAGCTCGGAAATATTGATATTTCAAATCCCCCTCCTCCACAAAAATAGTTTATCCTTGTATGAAATTTAAAGTAACAATTTCGATATTTCAAGTTTAAATCTTTATTTATAATACCGAAATTGGAATCTTTCAGTTTAACTTTGAGGATTTCGAGTTTAAAAAAATTAAATTCATAAAAGTAGAATTTCTGGATTCAGTTTCAGAATTATTTTCGAATTCAGACTTGAAATCAAACTCTTCAAACTTAAATGTAAAGATTCGAATCCAAGAACCACGATTTTAAATTTACGGATACAAATCCACCATACTGACTCCGAAAATTGAAAATTGGTATTTCAGATTAGAATCAATTTAAGTCAAGATTAGGCTGTATAAACTGAAACCATTTCCATTAGAATCGCTTTTGAGAAATCTAAAGATGCTTTCTAAACCTGGTTGCAAGGTTAATTAGAATGTACAGCCACAGGATTAACGAAAGATTCAGGTTCAATCTGACGAATAAATACCTAAATTTGAATATGAAGCTGAATTCTTTCAGTCTACTAACATTGAAATTCGTTGCAAGTCAGGATTGGGCTTTATAAACTGAAACCATACTTCAGTCACAGAGCAGGTATTAATATCTGCTCTGTGCTTCAGTTCTGAAACGTGAATTTCGATTTAAAGTTATGCAAAACATTTTTAAGAAATTCTTTTACATTGCTTACAAAAAACCATGCCTTAAAACAAGCGAAAATGTTTATAACCGGTTGTAACAACATATTTAGATTCAATCCGATGATTACGAAACTTAAAATTCAATTTGAAGCTGAACTTTGACTGAAATGTTAAGTAAACATAAAATTTTAAATCAATATTAACAATTTTGAAGCTGAAGAATGCTTCCGCTTTCTGACTTAAAATCTAATTTATAATTTCTGAAGATACTTAAGCCATAAATCAAAATGAAAACCGAATATCGGCAACTAAAGCATATCTAGTTCAATTTGAAGATTAAAAACTAGATGTCAGACTGATATCTTGCAATCTACTAAGACTGAAGCTTTAATAAACATATGATTTCAAGTTGAAACGATATTTCAGTTTTTAAGAACTCTGAAGACTAACTTACAAGGATCAATAAAATCAAAGGATTTAACGTAATATTTACGTTCGATTTGACTGAAGATTAAATTATCTAAAACTGAATTACAATTTAAATCATTCAGTCTACTAAAATTGGAATTCTTTGAAACCTAAATCAACATAAAACTTTTGAATCTAAAACCAAAAACGATTCACACAAATTCAATGAAGATTTGAACCACATTTAGTTTGTAGTTCTTAAAGTTGCTGTTAAACTGGAAAGTCTAAAAAACTAACCACTTAGTGGTCGACTTAATCGCTTTTCTTTTCCTATTTCAGATTTCAAAGATCTTTTCGGAGTCAACTCTGACGTAATTCAGACATAAAACTTCAATTTGGATTTACAAAGAAATTTAAAGAAGATTTTCAAAGGAAGTTGCAAATGCCACTACAACAAGAAAATAAAATATTTATAACCAAAGGAAATATTCAGGTTGAACTTGAAATTTAAAATAGGTACTAAATTCGATTTGGGACTGAAACCTTTCAGTCTACTGAGATAAATCCTGAATAAACATGTGATTTCGAACAACGAAGAAACTTTTAGAAACTGAGTTCGATTAAGACTCAGATTTAAGCAATTTAAATTAAATGCGAAGGTTACACATCACTACACAGAAGCCTTCACAAACTGATAATAGAAATATGGACAAATAAAATCTTTGCCAAATGAACGGAACTCTGGAATACCATGGTCCATCCACAAGAAGGGTGATGTCTTGGACTGCTCTAACCACAGAGGAATTACTCTGCTGAATGTCGCATACAAAATATCCTCCTACATTCTATACTCTCGAATTAACAGACATTCATAGAACATTATAGGAAAATGGAAACAGGCTTTCGAGCTTACAAGTCAACAATTGGCCAAATATCGACATTTCGGCAAATTCTGGAGAAGACTTGACTTGAATTGGCTTTCCATCAGCCTACGATACCATCAACGGACAATTGGAAATACCAATTTAACTAAAATGACCATGGAGAGACTGGAATGTAAACTCCAAATACAAGGAGGACTGTCCCGTACAATCAGCTCACTCACTGGCATCCGACAACGAGATAAACTATCTTGTAACCTTTTCAATATCGCACTGAAGAAAGTAATCAGAAAATCGGCAATTAATACCAATGGTACAATATGTAACAATAGCATACAACTACTCGCATATGCCGACGATATTGGCAGAAGTGAAACAGTGGCCAAAGAAGCGTTCATACAACTTCAAGAAGCAGCATGGGACTCAAAATAAATTTTCAAAAAACCAAATATACGGCGGTGACTAGAACACCACAAGGACAAAGCCTAAACATAAATGGGCAGACGATTAAAGCCGTACAGGAATTTGCATATCTTGGCTCCATGATTAATTGTGACAATGATACACGGCTGAAATCAAAAGACGGCTCCTTTCAGCCAACAGATGCTACTTAGGCCTGGCGAAACATCACGCGAAGTACGAAACGCGCAGAAACGTGGACTTTCACACAAAAAGATGAAAACTTGCTAGAAACGTTTGACAGAAAAATCCTGAGAACTATATATGGAGCCGTTAATGATAATGGAACATGGAGAAAACTGTACAACTTCGAACTTCACCGGCGTTGTATAAATCCTAACACTGTAGAAAGCATCAAAACAAACAGGCTAGATGGGTAGATCACGTGCTTAAAATAAAAGAAGGAGGCCTGGAGGCCTCACAAGAAAAGCAATACTTGAAAAAACGGTTCCTGGATTCAGTGAGGGAAGATCTCAAAACACTAGGTATAAGAGCATGAAGAAGATGCGCGTCGGACAGAGACAACTGGAAGAAGCTCCTAGAGGAAGTCAAGGCCCATCAGGGGCTGTAGAGATACCAAAGAAGAAGAAGAAAGTAAATTCGATTTGAAATTGGAATTCTGCAATATTCAATTTACTAAGGCTGGAATTTCTTTAATCCTCAATTAACATACAGTTTCAAATCAGGATTTCGTAACTGAAATTTGGATTTATATGTATTTCGGCGCCGATTTGGAGTCGCACATAAAATTTCCACACGAAAGGTTTCTAAATTAACTTGCAAAGTTCGTGACCTTTAAAAGGTTAAATACAGTAACTTCAGGGTGGATGAAATTTAAGCTCTTGTTAAGGTTTGATATATAAATTCAGGCTGAAAACTGGATTTTTTAATCGTGAATTAGTTAAGACAAAATCAGGATTAAACTTTCTGTATCTGAATCCATATTTCAGTTTTAAAACTGTAGCTTCGCTATTTAAAAATTCGCCTGAAAACGAGGTTGTTGCAATCTGATTATCCGAATCCTCCAGGATTCTACAAGTATTAGAAGGTTTCAGTTGTAAATGCACTGTCGAAATACTAAAATCCAACCTTCCAAAATGTATCTTTTGAAAAATGAACTTTTACAGTCCTCCAATGGTTAGTTTCAAATCGGTGCCGATTTTGCAGCATTTTGAAACTAGAATTTCGATTTAAAATTCTAAGAAATCTGAGTGCAAAAGCAACCTACCTATATAAAAATTAAAATAGGCGAAACAAAAGATTAAATTGTTATTTCAGGTTTTAATTGAATAATTATTTTAAATCAGTTAATTAAAAGAAATCCTCGAAGTTTCAAATTTTGTTCAGATTTTAACCCACATCTGAGCTTCAAATCTTAATGTTTAATTCAAATTTATATCTCAAAAACCTGCAAGTAGATTCAAATAATCCGATTAGACAGGTCAAACTACAAGTTTCCAAAAATTCTTGATTTTAGTTTCGACAGTTTTTAACTCAAGCTCAAGCTCAAGCACAAAATACATCAAAAAAAAACGCTGAAGAAAGACTCTGAAGAGAAACCCTTTTATGCAGAAACCCAGAATCAAACTTTGTAAACCATTAGTTTTGCAGACTTTTAATAATCTCAGATCTTAAGATTCAAAGCTTGGTTTCCAATTTGAATAACCACATTTCTAGTTTAACCTGAAAGCTATCGATTCTGATATGAAAAATAAATGAAATGTGCAAGCTTCAGCATTAAACTTTTTTAAACTGTTCTGGATTTTTAAACGCTTTTGATTGAAAGTTCTTAGTTTTTTTTTGTATTTTCTTAACACTTAAATTTGGCCTTTGAATTAGATGAGTAAGCCCATGAAAGCAAATAAACTAAAATACCTTAAAGATAAAATAAGCAGTTTTCCCTTACTTTAATGATTATATAACACAACAGAGATTTCGGGGAAAATTACATGTCGTGAAAATAACAAGGCGAAATAATAGTAACAATGAACCTAAAATTTGAATAAATTCGTGCAACGGATGTAATTCTGAACTAAAAATAACTGGATTATTTAGCAGAAACCGAAGCGTTACTATCTAAACTTCCCATCAAAAACAGATGGGAATTTTTCCAAAATTCAGTCGGTTCCTAATTTTACTAACCAAAAGCACGTCATGAAATTGAAAATTAAGGGTTCGTTCAGGAGCAATTATATTTTATTAGTAGGTAGGTAATCTGGTAATCGATTTACTTCAACCCATTCAGGGGTTTTCTTTTTTATGTTTGTTTCTGATTAAACGTTTGCAAGCTGTTAATTATCGCTTTTTGCGTTTTTAAGCTTGTGATTTTGCGCGGTTAAAACGTCTTGATAAAGGTATAAAAATGAGTAATCAAACACCACAGTTGGACGCATACACCTACGTAATAACGTAATATGAAATAACCTTGTGATTAAACATAACAGCAGTTACTAATGGGCTTATTCATAGTTCGATATGCAAATATTGACAAACCGATAAACAAATCAATTTCGCGTAGAAGAATTTACTTCAGTTAATGAAAAGGGGCCGATTTTGGAGAATATACAAAAAGCAAATAATTTCAAAACAACCGCAAAATATTTGAGTGGGAAACTTCGTTCATATTCGTATAAAATTGGTTTCCTATGAGATCAAAGCTCGCGACATGAATGGAATGTTTAATGTTGAAAAGCTAATTTACAAAGGAAGACGCTTTGTACAGATTTTAATAAATACCTAATTTACTTTTGCCTATTCTGTAAATATTATTAGAGAGAAAACACGAGTACTGGGAAACAGGAGGAAATTATAATTAGATAATATTAACCAGCCGTTTTATCACGCTTGAGAAGAGTTCGTTTTCTAATTTAGCATTTTTTTTGGCAAACATCTTCACAAATCCCTAATAAACCGTTAAAAAAGGGCAGCTGGAATTATTTTTATTTATTACGACAAATTCAATTGAGGCAGGATTTAAGGTGTGCTAAATTCTCAAGGAGTAAGTAAGTAGTACTCTCGATTTTCCACATTTCTAATCTAAAACACGAAACGATTTTTTTCCAAAAACGCACCAGTAAACTCACTTCTTGTACGTAACAAGGACGGAATCGATTTTTGAGAGGGAAGAAAGGGCGCATACTAAGCGGAAAACACCTGGAGAAACAATAAGCCCAATAGGGAAAATCCATCCCCGAACGAGAAAACTTAGTAGAAAATTCGTCTTACCTGAGTTTTGCAGGTGAAACGCACTTGCACTCCACTTTAGCACAGCAACCGCCCGTGTATTACAATCGGCTTTATCGGAAGAACATGTATAAAATCGGACGTATTTTCAGCTCTCCGTCTTCGTTACACTGTAGCTGTGTGGGCTTAAAAAGAGAAACATTGAAAATCGCGAACACGTGAACCTACGAACGGCGCCTTCGTCGATTTTCCCGGCCGGAAAAGCGAGACGCAACGAGAAAATTTGGCTATAGGGACTAGAAATACGCAGGTCTGCTCATCCTGAACGGAAAGAATTAAATGAGAAAAGGAAGAACGCGTTCCAACGTTTAGTTTTAAGGAAGGACTTGATTTAGATGCGATATAATTTTTCAAATTGCATTTCGGATTTTCGCTTTGTCGGTTTGACAATCTAACCAATTTTTTAATTTACTTTTCTCCCAATTCCTAAGCACGCATGATACTAATCGTCAATTATCGTTTGCACCAACAGAAGTCATATTTTTTGAATCCTTGTTTCTACCCCAAATTAGTGATAAAATTTGATTGTTGCAGTACAGTAAACAGCCTTCATCTGTGACTTATTTTCATTGATTCAAAAAAACTACAAATTCTGGTTGTTAATTAACGTTTGTTTCTAAGCAAATATGTACAATTCCAATGCGAACTACCTGCAATCCATTAACCCTTTAACGCGCAAGAGTCTGGGACTTGAAAAAATAACAATTTTTTGTTATTTATCACTCATTTGGCTTGTAAGGTAATAATTTTTGGTATCAATATTTCAAAATTTATTTAGAAATTTTTTGAAAATGAGTGGTACAGATATGTACCAGAGTCCATTTGAGGAAAAGATATCACATTAAGTTCACTGGTACATATTAATTTTGCCAGTAACAAACAAAGCTAATTATGATTTATGTATGCAATAAGCAATAAATTTACCTCAGAATCCAAAATAGTTGCACACTGCCCATAAAAACCATAAAAAATTTCAAAAACACGTGGTTCAGCTGTACACCTCAGTGCATGCACATTGGTACAACTGTATACCACATTTTACATTTTCAAACGTAGACGGCGCAGAAGCAAAAAAGTGGTACAGATTTATACCAAGGAGCGTTACTTAGACAAGTAGACACCCATAAGGGTCATTTTCAATGGATAACAATGCGCCAGTTGAGCTCTAAAGCAAGTGGTACGTATTTGTACCAGAGTCCTATAAAGGGTTAAATCAAATACTGCTGTTTATTAATTTTGTGTTAATTATTTGACTTTAGACTTTGCCATTACATTTTCTTTCATACAAATACGTCCCAAAAATTGCAAATATTTATGAAAATTTTCTTAATTTTAAACTGTTTTTCAAACTGCAACCAAATTTTTAAGAATCAAAGAACGTCTTCCGGGTTGGGCCCGTGTCATTGTTGAGACAAAAGAACTCAACGTTTGGCCCTCTTTTTTAAGGGGCTTCATCAAGAGGAAGGGAGAAGGGTAGTGTAGTCTCTGGATTGGTTTACAAGTTGAGTAAGCGTCCCCTTCTTCCTCTTGCTTAAGTTACCATGCTATTTTCTTCTTCTTCTGTCTCACAGTCCCAACCCGGAAGACGTTCTTTTAACACTGACACTGACCGATTTTTAAGAGTTGCAACTTAAATGGCAAGAAACTAAACCATCTAAGATTTGCCGATGGTATCGTCTTAATTGCCGAGACGTTTGAGGAAATCCAAGCCATGACTAACCAACTGGCAACAGCATCTAAAGCAGTTGGGTGCAAAAAACTAAAATAATGACAAACACAGAAGAAAACAGAAATGTTGCTGTCGGCGGCTGTATTCTAGAAAAGGTAACAGAATACATATATTTGGGACAAGTAATCAAACTAAACAGTGAGAATCAGGCTGCAGAATCGCCAGAAGAACAAAGTTAGCATGAGCAGGTTTCGGAGTTTTCATGGATCTTCAAAAACCATTAAGAAGCCGGATTTTCAACCAGTGTATTTTACCAATCTTGACATCAAGCCTGGATACTCACGAAAGCTAATATGATGTTGGGGATAAAACTGTCAGACAAAAAAAAAACTGCCAACGGTGGAAGATGCAACGGCAAAAGTGGCCAAACTTAAATGGAGCTCGCAGACCACACAATTAGACAACATTGGAGACCGTACATGGGACAAAGACACAAAGAACACGAGGACGTCCCCAAATGAGATGGAGTGACGATTTCAAGAAAACAGCAGGATTGGAAACGTGGTGCTCAAAATAAGGATCGATGGCATGAAACGCGAGAGGCCTATTTCCAAAAATGGATAACTAAATGCTGAGAAGAAGAAGAAGAAGAAGAAGAAGAAGAAACTTCTACAAATGAAAACCTTTTTAAAGCTTTAAAATTTAATATAGATAACACAAACATTTCTTTCCATTCATATTTTTAATTTGTTTTTGACCACTTTTAAACAGATTTTACATAACTGATTATTTCATAATTTCAACGTAGATATTTTTGAAATCAGTACCTACCTAAAAAAGAACGTAATCGATTTAAGGATTTGCCTTTTATTTGATATAAACTTTGGATGTCGTGATTTCATTGATATTGATTCTGCTCATTATTTATTAACTGCTTTCAGTTCAGAGTATTTGGACCATTTACACGCTTTTTAATAAATAATGGCGCCCAAAATGAGTATTTTTTTGTTTGGTTATTATTCGTGCGATCGTTATTTTTACCATTTTCCAAACTTCTGATTCATTTAATATTTCAGAATTTCTATAGTTTGTTTTTGGTGAATTTTTTACAATTTTTTATGCCTGCTCAGGTTTATTTATTAAAATTTTCTTTGTATTTATTGATTTAAATTTTATTTACTAAACAAATACCTACAAAGTTTCACTAAAATCGTCATGAATTCGTTTTGTTTACTGTGAATTGCTTCATATTTGATGAATAATGTCTCTTTCCTTTCAAATTTTTAATGTGTTCGCTCCTTCGAGTCAGTTTTAAATTCAGTTTTTGATTTTTCTTTTATATCCAGTTAAAATCAATAAACCTACTCCAAATGGAAGAATGGTAGAAATGTGCAGAAAAAAAAGATGAACAAGTCAGAAGAAATACCAAGACAGCCTAACAGAGAAACTGGAGGCAAAAGTTATAGGAACAAGCATAGAAGACAGATGGAAAACGTTAAAACAAGGCATGAAAAAAGTAGCTAGGGACTGCTGCGAAACAACAAAGATAGCCAATACGGGCTTTAAAAGAACGTCATGGTGGACAACAGACATAAAAGCACACGTAAAAAAGAAGAATACTAGGGAAATGTGTTCTCAGTAGTGGTTTCCCCTTGCCTAGCGTGTATTAAGTGCATAGTGTCTTGTTACTATCTGCAGTCGACCACTCCACAGACAGAATCGTTAATTGTAACCAAACGATTAAATGGTTTCATCTATATAAAGTGAAAAGAGCTGAAGTAAAGAACAAGGTGAACGAAGCTAAAGAAAAAAGTGGGAAGGATTCGGAAACACAATGAAAAAAGAATTTGAAGACAACCGCAAACTATTTTGTGGTACTCTAAAACAACTAAGAAAAAGGAAGGAACCAAAATATGATTAACATCAAAGACAAACAGGGAAACGTACTGACAAAAGAAACGAAGATAATGGAAAGGTGGAAACAGTATTTCTCGGACCCGTTGGCAAAAGAGGGAGAAGAAAGAAAGGCGGCCAAAGAGAAGCAAAACCCACGAAAAAGTGAAGACATCACAGAAGATAAAATAACAAGAAAGGAAGTAGACTTAGCGATAAACTCCAGGCAGCGATGAAATCACTCCAGAGATGATAAAATTTATAGGAGAAGCAGGCAAAGAAAAATTCTGGAATTATTCAATGATATATTAATAACAGGAAGAGTACCAAAGGAATTGAAAACAGGGATCATAGTACCCATATATTCAAGAAAAGCGATAGAAGAAAATGCTGAAACTACAGAGGAATCTTTTTGATAAACATCCCAGGGAAACTGGAAACTAGGTTAAGAAATAAACTGGATAAATCAATAGCAGACACACAGAGCGGGTTTAAGAAAAAACGAGGAGTGCAGGACCACGTATTCAGAATTAGACACCTAACGACCTAACTGAAAAATCCATAGCTGAAGGAGAAGAAATACATCTCCGTTTCATAGACCTGGAAAAGGTCTTTGACAGAATACAAAGAGAAGCAATATGGTAGCAAAGAGGTAACAGCCATTAAAGAGACGAACAATCAGAGGAATTCAAGACTAGCATAGGCCTACGGCAAATATGTGTTGTACTCAGCCCCATACTATTCAATCTATTGCTCGATGAAGTAATAGGAGAATGCAGAACAAAGACAAGAAAATAACAAGTAGGAAGCTGGAATACGGAAAAGATACACATAACAGACCTACCATGAGATCGTAAAAAATATTATTCTGAGCAGGCCTTGACTAGTACAACACGATTGGCAAGACTGATTTCAAAATGCGGCAGTAGGTTAGAGGTTATCTAATTGATTCAAAATAGGAAATGTCAAATAAATTAAAACACAAAACAGTAGGTATTTATTTAGGGAACAAACTGAAAACTAAGATGAATACATGTTAGAGTAGGTGTTCAAAATGTGATCCTTCACTAGTATTACAACGATAAACTTAAATAATTCTGGAAACAAGATTGCAAAACTGACTTAAATTTGAAATGTCACTGTCACATTATAATTCATAGGCATTCTAGAACCAGTGTAACCAATCGTGTTGTAGGTACTAGTCAAGGGTTAAGGTCTGCTCAGAATCATTTTTTTTACGATCTCATGGTACTTTTCGTCGATGTAATATTTGGAAAAACCGCGGAAGACCTACAGATAAATATGACTGTCTATAATACAGAGCTAAGAAAGAAAAACATTAAGATCAATATGAAAAAAACCAAAGCATAGGTAAGAGCGCCTGCTAAGAGGAAACACACATATACATAAAGGACAGAAAACTCGAACAAGTACAAAAGTTCAAATACTTAGGAGTATGGATCCAGAAAAATGGAAAACTAAACGATGAGATTAACGAAAGAGTAAGAGCTACAGGGAGACTCTTCAACTGTGGAAGTATTTAAAAAAATTATGGACAACAGTGATAAAGCATCGGAGTAGAGTCGAAGGCATGGAGATGAGATTCCTAAGAAAAATAGATTGCAAAGCATCATCAGAAGCGCTAGGTACTTACCGGGACAAGTTAAAAACTAAAGTGGTAATGGCACATGTGCAAGAGAGACAGTTAGGGTGGTTGGGGTGTTTAATAAGAATGGACAAGGACAGAACAGTAAAAAAAGTGTACGAATCAAGACCAAAAGGGAAGAACAAAAAAGGTAGGCCAAAGAAAATACAAAGAAGAATTAAAGGAGGCAACAGATGCAAGAAACATAAAGTGAGAGGAAGTAACCACAAAAGCAAAAGACAGGAAGATATGGAGAGAAATATGCAAGACAAACGCGAACCCATAACAACCACTGCTCAACCCAAACAGCCTTACACTGAAAGGTAGAAAGGCTTTGGACTAAGATAGAAGTACAAGTGGCAGGCTACCTGAATAGCACTATAAGGAACAACAAGCACATATCAAAAGAGACAAAGTAACCATATAAAGTGCTAATTCGACCCGTTATGACGTATGCTAACGAAACCAAAGCGGAAACACAAATCACCAAACGCAAACTAAGAACAACTGAAACTACAAGGAGTATCACTAAGAGATAGACACAGGAGTATAAAATAAGAAGATGGTGCGATATACAAAACGCACTAAAATGGAAGAAATATACAACAACAGATTGGAAAAATAATATTCGATTGGGAAAAAGGCCACCGAAAAGGTGGCAACAAAGTAATTTTCGTCAACAGCAGGACAGTGAGGCTAGACAAACAGGACAATATCTTAGTCGACGAAGAAGAAGAAACTTGTCGTTAAATGCTGATGCATCGCAGTCTATGAGTTTGTAGTTGATAATGATTGTTCTACCTATATACAGCAACAGTTATATGTATCTTTGTGTATAAATAAAACAACCTCATGCAATAAAAATTACTTGCACTAAACCATACAAAACAAGTATTTAAAACGAATAAAATATTTACTATGTTAATTCTTCTTCTTCAACTTCTTCCCCAACTTATATATCGGTCCACTGTTGGACGTAGGCCTCTCCCACTTGCTTCCATCTCTGTCTATCTTGTGTCTTCCTTTTCCAGTCTTTTCCTGCTATCCTGGAAATATCATCCGACCATCGTGTCTTAGGTATACCAACATTTCTTTTCCCGTGCGTGGTCTCCAGTCATCTTTTTAGTCGTAAAATGTGGCCGGCCCATCTCCACTTCAATCTTGCAATTCTAGTAGCAACGTCAGTAGCTTTTGGAGAACTTCTAATTCACTGATTTGTTTTTCTATGTTAATTATATATTCAAAATTTAAAATACTATAACAGCAACTTTTAGTTGTTTCTTATGGGTGATTATTTAGATTATTTATGGCTCAGTTGGTTCAGCGTACTTCTGACCGCTGAGATTAGAATGACTTAGGTTTGATTCCCAAGGCCGCACGTACATCAAAAATACCTGACCGCTTCCCTCGGAAGGTAGTGGCAAACCATCAAGGTATTTCTGCCTAGTAAGTCTTCTCTGGGGTAGAAGTACAAGCACTTCCATGTAGCTCCCCTGTCTTTTGTGAGAAGAGGGCAAAGTCGTTTTCAGAAGAGAATTATTTAGAACAAAAAATGTTTTCTGTTTCGGTTGCCAATTATTTTCAGTGAAGGATGGTCACCTTCCAGTCTTCTGACTGTAGTTTGAACTTAAGACGGGTGTTACACGCTCAGTCTGGCATCAGTTCAGTCCATGACTGTCATCAGGATGACGTCAATCTGATTGTATAATGTGTTGATAAATATTTTGATAATTTTCGTCAGTCTGGTGTTGACTGACAACAGACTGATGGTGTGACTGAAAAGATGCCAAACTGAGCGTGTAACACCTGTCTAAGACTGTAAAGGTTGTATATCCACTCCAATGATAGTTCAAGATAAAAATATTACATTTTTGAACAGTTTTATCAGTTTTATGTAAAATTAATTACATTAAATACTAATCTATTTCTAAAAAACAAATAACTAACACAACCAGCAACAAATTACAGAAAAGGCTAAACCTTTTACTGCTTTTGCGCCTAACTGAATGAGAATGGAACGCTCTTTCGGCCAAAAAAATTGTGTTTCCTTCAAATGCTGTTAGTTGCTCGAAAAAATCCAAGCGCCTTCCTGCATCCACAAAAGTCGCAAGCGTATTACCTGACGAACAATTTTTGCCCAGTATTTCCTTCACAAATCCAACCAACGTTTTGTTACAAAATAATATTCTAGAATCATCTGTCTAAAACATAATATTTCTCTAGATACATTCACAAAAAAGTACCAACGTTACATACTCTACAATCTACTTTTGAATAATTAACTTTTGCGCAAACCAATAAATTTTCTTGATCTTGTAGTGTCGTACTAGGAAAACTAATTGAACAATTTTCAGTATTGTAAATAAATGCATTGCTCTTATATTGATAAACTGGTACCATTGGGTTTAAAAACACAAATCCTGCAGTGAAACAGTGCTGCGAAACCATACTAAACGGTTTTAATGGCAATTCGATGCCACTAACTTGCCAGGTCATGTGTAAACTTTCACTGAGCTGTTGAAAACAAAAAATATATTAAATATTTTGCACTCATTTATACTTACCATAATTGCCAATAAAGTTGATGAAGAATTAGTGTCGGGCATAAGTTGCTTGGCTCTCCTCCAAACAATTGTATTGCTATCTACGCTAGTATCATAAACGCCCGCCATAACAGTAATTTTTGTAACATTTTCGTGTTTCAATATATAAATTTCGGGTTTCATACAAAGCGAACTTGTTAAAATTAAATTACTTGTTATTATTACCCCATTACATATGACTATCCTTTCATCAAGAACCACTGCCTATTTAATCAACGAACGATTCAACTGAAATATATTACGGCTAAATAAATATTTTACCAAAAATGGTAGTTCACCAGGATCAGCTGCTCCTTCTGCGGGTACACCCAAGGAATTCAAATGTTGATGAATCTCCCACAAAGTAAGATCGTTTATAAATATGCTATCTAAAAGAATTTGTTAGAATTCTTATTAAAACATCGTTTAGGACTCATTACCACATGTTCTAATAAATATCAGCATCGTCATAAAAATATACATGCTAACAAATCGCAAGCGTTTATTTTGACGTTTTACTTGTCAAATGTCGACAAAAAGTCATGGTTTTCTATAAATGCTTTATTATTATTATTAGCCTTACAGTAAACTTATTAAATACTTAAACTAACCAACTCTATCTAAAGCTTCTAACATTACAATGCTATTTCCACGAATTACCTGCAAACAAATAGAATTAATAAAACTTCAACGATCTACCACAACTTTTTGATTACTTACAACCATCCCTACATTATTTCGTGACCCATCTTTGCATTCTTCTATAGTTTCATCAACAACAAGATTCATAAATGGATCGAAACCGCGTAATATTCCTACGACTTGTCTTCCTCCATTCAACTTGAGGGACAACTTCTTGTCCATGAATCTACAGCAAAAAATATTTTTGTTACTTAAAGCAATACACCTAAAGTAATTTCACTTACTTCTTCAATTCCGGAGGATGAGCTTTCGACATTTTATGCAATTAAAATGTAGGTTTTACTGGGAAAAATTAAAACGTAACACACAAACGCTTAAAAGTGAGGTTAACTCTGAAAATGTAGCTTTTTAACTGTTGGGATTGTTGGGAATTTCCCATTAGTTATAAAATTTAAAACTTAAAACTAAAAATCTAACCTCACTACTTTGTGAGTGAATGATGGTGTATATTAAATATTAAATAGAAACAAAACTGTTAATTATAGTTCCAATGGCTTCTTGTCTAAAAACAGGTTTATTGAAATTACTGGAAACGAATTTAAGAAGTACAAATCAACTTCGTTGTTATGCAAGGTGGACACACCGTCATCCTCGTAAAGTATTAACATCGGAAGAATATGACCAAACAGAAGGAAAATATGATAAGAATGCTGTTGCAACTAAGGAAAATAATGAAGAAAAAATTATAGAATTAAATCCTGAAGTATTACAAAAACAAACAAGAATTAAGTATACTCAGACTCAGACAAAACGTAAACCGATTTCCAAAAATTTAGATATGGGTCTCATCAATATCCAAGAATTAGATAAAAAATCTGAAACATTTAATTATAAAATTGCACCACATGTAGCTAAAAAGAAAACAGGTGCTTACAAAATGGTAAAAACTGACTCTAAATCGACCACCGATATGTTAGAGACTGTTATTGATGTAAATGGAGAGTTTGTTTACACAAAATTGAAAAATAATGATCCTATAGTGGGGTACGTATACTATCTTTGTTATCCTTATTTTTAATTAAATGTATTTTAGCCAGCTATTACTAACTGTTAAATCACGTAAGGAACAAATCAAGAAAGATTTAGCCCTATTAGAAGGAAAAAGGTTAATAAAAGATGCATTAGAAGCGCAGTGCATCCTTAAAAATTTAATATTTAGTCGAAAAAACGACATTGAACACCTGAAACCTTATTTGCCGAAAAGTGGAGCGAAGATATTCAAAATGTCGTACAAGGAAATTCAAATGTGGTCGGATCTTACAACGACACCTGGAATTATGGGTACTAAATTACAGGATTCTAATTGAATTTGTAACTTATTTTTTATTTTGTAGGTATATTTAAAACTCCTGATGTACAAAATTTTCAGCCCACAAACAGTTTGCCGTTAACTATAATTTGTGATAACATACGGGAACCAGGCAATTTAGGAGCCGTCCTTAGAACTGCTGCTGGAGTCGGTGCTCAAAGCGTTATTCTTACAAAGGGTATGATTTACCTAATATTTTTTTTAATTGTTTATTAATCTAATCGTTTAACAGGTTGTGTAGATCTTTGGGACACGAAAGTATTAAGGAGCGCTTGTGGGGCTCATTTTCGTTTACAAATTCATAAAAAAGTGGACTGGCCGCATATTAAAAAACAATTTAGTAACACAAAAAGTACAATCCTAATTGCAGATAATAAAGTTATAACTGAAAGTAGTGATGGAAATTCACAGGAAGCAAACCTAGAAAATTTAAAGGATATCATTCTATCGATACCAGTTGTACCCTATTATGGTATTCCTTTTAAAGAATTTGGTTCTTTAGTTTTAATAGTAGGTGGAGAAACCGAGGGCATCAGTGAAGAGTCGTATCGATTAGCAGCCGATTGCAACGGCATCCGATTAAATATACCTTTAAATAATGAAGTTGAAAGTTTAAATACTGGAACAGCTTTAGGTATCATCATGTTTGAAATTAAAAGGCAGATGTTGCTGTTAAGTCATACAAATGAAATGGAATTATCAGTTTAGAGATGTTACTTTTTTAACTTTTTATTAATAAAAATAAAAATTATACATATTTTTTTTTTAAATAAACCTGTTAACACCAACTCAGGAGTTTTATAATTATAATCACAATAACCACAGATGTTAGCGGAGAGTCACGAACTGAATTTTTTATGATGCCTTGGAAGGAGGTCCATGAATAATTTAAAGCAGCCATGGATTATTCTTGGGTAAAAGTAGGTCATTTTCTGTATTTCGTGATAATTTTAAATTACGTAATAAGTAGTCCAATGTATTGGCTCCTTTTTCACTACTCGGTGACATTTCATCACTGGCCGATATATCACTGTCCGAATCAAATGCGTTCACTAGTTTCGGCCCAAACACTATCGATTTTTCGTTAATATTCTCTTCACTTTTTACTTTTGTGTATGTTATATTTAACGAAGGCTTTGTCACTGGCCGTTTTTTGTTTTTAACACAAACTATCGGTTCTAACACAACATACGTATTTCTTCTTAATAAATGTTCAGGTTTTAAACCCAAACTTTTATGTAAGTTGCTTATTAACAAATTTTTACTAATGCTTTGACTACGATAAATTGGAATTTTAGAATTCACTTTCATACTATTTCTATTATTATCATTATCGGAATGATAATTAAACATAAAATTATTATTTATATTTCTAAAGTTTGGAACTTTTTCACCTATTGCTGGTATTTTTGAATAAGGCGTAAAGTTTTCCGTGCTATTCCTTAGCTTTGTAGGGGAATTATATACACCGCTGTAACTGTTTTTACGCAACTTAAATTTATTCGTCTCACTATCACTAGCATAATTTTCAGCAAACATACTATAATTAGAATATCTTTTAACAAGACGTTTTTGTGGATTTTTATCACTTTTTGAACCCATTTATCGACGCACTTATAAAAGGAGCACATGTTCTTAAAGCACAATGTAGATTCTAACTAAGAAATAATAGGTATTGAATTTTCAAGCTATGTAATCATTACTTTTTCATGCATCGCGTGCACGAAATTATTAAGCATTAATGTCATTAGCTACTGATGACAATGGTGTATAGAGATACATGTTTAGATACAACCTCTTCCCACAATATGAGATTTAATGATTCTGTTATTGTTTTGATGTGTATTATATAGGGTTTATCAATTTTTATCAACTGAATTTTATATTTGTTTTTGAAAAAAGAGCGCTTTTAATAAGTTTGTTTATTACGCACAAATTCTTCCTATGAAAAGATTTTTTGTAAACTGCAGAAAGAGACTACATATTCCCAGCTCAACTCATTGTTATGATGTAATTTTTTTAGCAAAAGGTTTTTAAAGTATATAGTTAAGGTTGAGCTTTTTAAAAGGCTACAAAAAACTGAGGACGGCGGCGTTGCTACAACTTCTAAATACACCTACTGTGTTTGTTAAAAAATTTTAAGTGGTAGTCTTGATTATCTAGAAATGGTATTTAGACATTTAACCATATTTCTTTATTTTAATTGTTATTATACCGATTATAAAGGAGAAAAATTAGTAGTGCTAAATTATAATATTTTAAAATTCCCGCGAAAATCTACTGAGGTATTAATTTTCATGGGAGAAACTGCCTAGAGTTTTTGTTTTCTCTTCAATTGCTTTAATAATTATTGTATACAGATAGCATTGTTGAAAAGTTTAATTAATTGCTTACTACAGGCACTAGAAAGGTTATTTTACATCTGATAATTAAAGCTATATCTTAATGTGCACGATATTTTCAAAAGACCGGCTTTTAGATGTCAAATGTCAAAACCTTGCCTTTAGAAATGGCAGATAACGAGGAGGTAAGTTTCTGTCACGTGTAATAAAAAACATTAAATTTCGTTGTGAAAATGAACAATAATTAATGAAAAACTCTCAATTTCAGCTAGCAAAAGCTTTAAAAGACTTACCATCAAAAATACAAACTTCCAGGTTTAAATTTCGAAAGGAGGTTATTGAAAATGTTATCAATGTCTTGCAGCATCCAGGTACGTTTTTCAACGACTACAGCATGCGGTGGTGATTATTATTTATTTTTCAAACAGGAATTAATGAAAACATCGTTAGAGGAATATGTAAAGTAATACAATTAACTCTGCTGAGATACCACGAAGGTAGTTCCCAGCTGTTGGTTCGAAATTTAATCGTAGCCCTTATAAAATTACATCCAAAATGGGCTATAAAAAGTATGTTGTCTGTTCTGACAGACATTGCAGTGAGTCACAAGAATGTAGTTGTCACGTAAGTGGTGTTACATCCATTACGATATTTTTAGTAAACAGTAAAACTTGATCCTTTTAAAAATTCATAATTTTTAGTGCCAGTACTTCAAAAACTGCATTAACTGCTTTGAATTGGTCATGTTTGGTAATGGTTAATGGATGGAAATGTGACAAAGATTTAGTGAAAAATGATATTTCAATGCTGGTGGAAACCCAAGCGATTTTATACACAGCCGTTGTATCTGCTGGTGTTGAAAAAAATTCATCGAAAGCTTATAATACGGTAAAACCGAAATTTGGTGTTGTTGGTTGTTGCACGTCAATCTTAATGTTAATAACTTACAGTTACACCATTCTTGGATAGCCATACAAGATAGTGAAAAATTATACGTAGACACGTTACAAGTGTTGGAGCAGTCATGTTGTATACCAGTTTTAGCATCGGCGTTAATAAAGCATTTACCATCAGATAGTGGTTTATTGGAACAATGTTTGGTAAGAACAAAAAGTTAAATATTCCCATTTGTTGCTGAAATACTAATATAAAATTTTTATTAGCAAAATAATTTGGACACTTTCTTAAAAACGCTAGTAAGTTGCAAAGCAAAGCCATTAAACACCATTATACAAGCTTGCTATCCACTCCTTAAGAAAGTTAATCATAATCAGTTTAAATCTGTATTATTGCCAGCTCTTCAGAAATCTATGTTGAGAAATCCGGAAATTATTATAAGCTGTGTTGGGCTTGTTGTATCTGGAGTAAGCCTTGATTTAAGTCAATATGCTTTGGATATTGGAAAAAGTTTAATTAGTAAGTATATTGAACATTTTAGTAAAAAGAAATTCTTGGTTACTTTTAAGTAGAGTGAGCTTATGTAGTGGAATAAGTTGTGGCTAGAACAAGTATTTTATTCTACACAAGTGCTAATATAAATAAAATACAAGTGTTTGAGAATTATAACAAAAACTAAGTGGTCAGACTATGTATCCAATGAATCTCCGTGGCAACGTATCAATCAAGAAGAAATAAGCATTCAAATTAAAAGAAGAAAATGAAAGGTGGATAACATTGCCAAAATTGTGTTACAATGGAATCCACAAGGAAGCCGCAGGAGAGATAAACCAAGCACAACCTGGAGAAGAACAATTGAAAAAGAAGTAGAAAAAACTGGAAAAGCATGGAATGAGATAAAAGCAGTTGTACAATCGAGGCGGGAATGGAAGCAATTCGTCAAGGCCCTATGCTCCATCAGTGAATAGAAGGAGGAAGAGAGACAAGGACTAATGATAGGTGAAGATGGGACTCTAATACCAAAGCAAGTAATGAAGCATTTTATAGAGAAACATCAATAAAATATTGAAAAAATGAGAGAGTAATACAAGGAAAAATTAGGAAAGCTGCTAAAGAAGAACAGAAGAAAAGGCGGAAAGGAATGCAAAGAGAACAAGGCGAGGAAAGGTTAACAATATCTTCTTCTTCTACTTTCCCTTTATACCTCATGGCGTCGGGTATCTATCTTTGATCCATCTCCTCCATTCCTGCTTACTTTTTGCAATTTTTTCTAGTTCTTGTATTGTTTTATCATGCTTTTTTCCTATCTATGACGTTCTTCATTGTTTTTTTAGGTCTGCCAGTTTTCCTCTTTCCTCAAATATTTGTTAGTTGAAATTGTTTTGTCAATCTTTCATCCTTCATTCTTTTAACATGTGCGAACCAGTTTAATTGTTTTTTCTACAATTTGTGCGTTATAGGTTCTTGGTTTAAATTGTCATAGATTTCCTGATTTCTCTTTCTATCCAACTTTGTTACATTTGACATTTCCTGAGAAATTTCATGTCCATAGCGATAAGCTTCTTTTTATGTGTTAGGAGGGTTAACAATATCAAGAAGCAAAATACCGAAAGGTGCAAAAGGGCGAATTCAAAATACGACTAATGGAAGACAATCCTAAGGACAATATGGTAACGACTCGGCAAAGAAATGACACATGAGGAATGAACTTGGAAACATGGAACATTACATGGAAAAGAAAAAGAAATAGATTATAAATATTTTAGCAATTACAGAAACCAAATATAAAGGAAAAAAGGCCACAGAACTTAAGCAAATTAAGGATGAAAAAGGGACAGTACTAACAACAGACGAGGATATAACTAATAGAAAGATGGAGACGATATTATAAAAATCAGTTCAGCAAAGAGACTGGTGGAAAAAATCAATAAAGAATTTACAGTATAGAGGAAATCCTACCACAAGGAGAGCACATACAACTAAGAGATGTGAAGGAAGCCGTAAAGAAGCTTAAAAAGGGAAAAACCAACGGATATAGTATTATAACAGGAGAAATGCCGAAAAACATGGGCGAAAAAGGAGTAGAGATACTATCAAAATATGTAACAAGGCTTGGAATGAAGGCCAAGTATCAACAGGAATTATTGTACCTATATACAAATAGGAAAGCCAAAGAGACGGGGAATACAAACACGGAAATATATCGAGGGTTTCTCGATTTAGACAAGATATTTGACAGAGTATCAAAATCAACTGTGGAGAAGAGCCTAATAAAAAGAAATCAACACAAAATTAATAAGAGCCATAATGAGCATATATAAAAATAACAGAAACATTATAAGAACAGACAACATGCAATCGCAAGACTTGCCAGTAAACCAAGGATTCTGGCAAGGAGAGGTTTTATGCCCAACATTATTTAACTTTGTTATGGATGATGTAGTAAAAGAAACAAGGTCATATTTGCAAAGAACGAAAAAGACTTAAAGAAAAATTTAGATATATGGAACAAGCACTTAATAATAATCATAATAATAAAAGCCTATCCATCCCCATTGCGGGCAAAGGCCTCCCCCAAATTCTTCCAAGACTTCTTGTTCTTGGCTATGTCCATCTACTGTTCTCCTCCTCCTTGTATCAATTCATCCTCCCATCGTGTAGTTGGTCTTCCGCGCTTGCGCTCCAACATGTTGTAATTTTAGTCCATCTATCATCTCGAAACCCAGTCATGTGCCCAGCCCAATTCCATTGTAATAGATTACTTCTTACTCAGACATCTTGCACCCCAGATCTTCTAATTATTTCAATAGAAATTTTATCACTTAACTTAATATTTAGCATTTAGCAACGAGCAATTAACAAAGAAGAAATTAAAGATAAATGAAAAAAAATCAAAAATTATGGTCAGTGGGAAATCAGACTTACAAGTAAACACTGAATTTGATAGAAAGAAGATAGACCAAGTAGACACCTTTAAATACTTAGGAGTGCACCTCGACAGTAAAGGTAACCACGAAATAGAAGTAAACAGCAGAATAGAGAGTGCATCCAAGGTTCCTGGGGAAAAGTTGTTCCTATTTTAACTTTTGGATCCGAAAGTTGGGTTCTAACAAAGAAACTCAAGAACAAAATACAAAGCATGGAGATGAAGCATTTATAAAAAGTGTTAGTGGCCACAAGAAGAGACTGAATTAGAAATGACATCATTAGAGAACAGCTGACGGTGAAACCAGTAACAGAACGGATAGAGGAGTGCCCACTACGATGGTACGGACATCTCCAGCGAATGAGTCACAGGAGACCAATAAAAATAATATGGGAGGTCAAAGGACAAGAAAAGAAAAATAGAGGAAGTCCAAAGACAACATGGAACCAAACCATAAAGAAGATGGAAAACAGAGGGCTCGCAATGGTTCAAGCACCAAATATGGTGGGACCGGAAAAAATTTATTTATAGTGATAGAGATGTATGAAATGTAAAATGAATGTGTACCGCCTTATACCTCCTGGTGAAAAGGCTTTTTGTATTTGAGTTAGCTCTATACGATTATCATCCTTGCAAATGCAACTTATCATTACTTGTTTATTACATTTTAGCTAATTTACATTCAAAAGATGATACAACTAGGGAAGAATCTTCTGATGCTTGTAAGCGATTAGCACAGCAATGTAGCGATTCCGGTGCAATAGAATCCCTTATAAAGCAAGTGTTTGCCGTTTTCCATGGTTCTGATGGTAAAATTACCGTTGTTGACCATAAGATTAGCGTTTTGCAAGTAGGACATTACAGATATATTTTATTTTCTTAGAAATGACATTATTCATTTGTAGGGGGCTGGAAATTTAAGTTACAATGCAGTTGCGGGAAGTAGTTTGCAACAGTTAACGGCTATAGCGGCCGATCATTTTATTAAAGTACTAGAGGTTGAAGGGCATGAGAAAACCCTCTGCTATGCATTGGATATGTTATCATTGTGGGTTGTGAAGTTCAGCAATGATATACCTAAAAAAGTTGTGGATGCTTTTAAGGTGACTGAAGTATAGGCGTTTGTTAAGGTAATATTAATAACATATTTTTACAGAATGGAATGGGACTTAAAACCTCAACTGCTTTGGTTAGAACATCGTATATCCAATGTATGTCGGCATGTTTTAATTCTAATACGATTACGCAAGCAATAGTTTTGACACCGATTCTTCAAAAAGCGATCGATCGAGCAGTTGCTCAACCAGCGCAAGCCCCTGCTGTTACGGAAGGACTATGCGCAGCATGTTTCCTGTTAAAAATTGCCGCAGTGCAAGGAGATAAAGAAAATAGCTTTTCCAATCTGTGGAGTATCCTTTTTGACATGGATAAGCAATTATTTGTTTCTGAAAAATTCTTGTCCGTTGCCACGAGTGATGGTTAGTTTTTCTTAGTGGTGCAATTCAATTTTAAATAATGAACAATTTTTAGCTTTAGTGCATGTTATGCAATTGTGCGAACGATTGCTGTTGGAACATCCGGAAAGACTAAACGGTAAAGCAGGACCTTTACATAGAGCTGTACTAATATGTTTGACATCATCGTCGGCTACAGTTAGAAGAAAGTGTCTTCCGTCTGCGCGAAGGATAGTTGGCGGCCTTGGTGGTACTTTACTTGCACGGACGTTGCTTCGAGATCTTGTTAAATTTTTGGAAATTAGTAAAATTGAGGTAAATAGAATTTAACGTTTCTTAAATAGTCATACGTTTAAATTGATGTTACAGACAAAGAACGAAAATGAAAATAGAGACCAGAATGATGCATCAAATGAAATTTCGCCCCATACTTTAATCGACTGTATAAATGCACTGTGTTCGGCAACTAGTTCGACTGAAGATTCTCAACTAATAGTTCTTGAGGCCCTTTTACCTGCTCATCATCCTGCTATATTTGCAATCGCACCAGATCTTTGGGTTAAAATTTTAAAACGTTTAAATTTGAATCCTCAAGCTTTTGTAACGCAACAAATTTCGTGTTTAAAGAAATTATTAATCGACGATTATACTGCATCACCAGTAAGTTTTTCTCTCGGACTATTATTATACTTTGAACATTAATTATGTGTTTCTTCGCAGAGTAATGAAAATGCTTTGGCAACAGTTGTGAAATTAAACGGCAGTGAGTTGCTATCACATCTTGTTCAAACAGTAAAACAAACTTTGGACGATCCAAAAATTATTCAGATTACTAAAGATGAATATTTTACGTATTTAACGCCAGAAGGCGAATTGTTTGACAAAAGTGTACTACCAGAGTGAGTATAATTTCACTAAGAAACCGAGGGAAACTTCCATTTATGTCTTGGTCTGCCTTTTGTTTTCTTTTTGTGCTTCCCATTTTCCATATTCTTTTTGCCAATCTTGATGTAGGCTCTTTTTCTTATTTCAGTACTTCTTACTTTAACTAATAGTTTGAAGCTATCTATTCTTCTTAGGATCTTCATTGCCTGGATTCTCTTTCTCCGTTTCTTAGTCAACGTCCATAACTCTGACGCATTATATTAAAGTTAGAATGTACCTACAATGAATTATACCATCTAATTTTTGTCTTTGTGTGTGTAATATTTTGAAGTAGCGTTAATTCTTTCGTCTAGTTTCGACTCTCCTAAAAGAGCTGCAGCGTTTAATATGAAAGGTGGACAAATCCACTTATGTTATTGACTAGCAGAGAGCGTTTTGTTTTATCCAACGTTGAACACAAGTGACAAATGAGAATAACAAGTCGTTAAATCCGACAACTAAATTTTTTGATTTTTATCCACTTCTTAGGATTTGTTGATATTACCATTGTTTTTATTTTGTCCATATTTATTTTCAGTCGGTATTTTTTTAGCACTTTGTTCCATACTTGTAGGTCTTCTTTCGTATTCACTAGCAGGACTAGATCATCCGCAAATGCCAACTGATTTATATTAGCTGTTCCCATATTATAATAACCCCAAGTTGTCTTTGTTTTGGCGTTACATTCTTCTGTTATTTCATCCATCGCTACAGAAAATAGACACCGACTTAGTGTTCCTCCTTGTCCCATTCCAAATGTCGTTACAAAATTTCCAAGATTTGGTTTTTGACTCGTATATAGTTATTTATATGTTTGTACAATGTTCTTATATTATTTATTAACCTTTTGTGAAGTAATAGCCAACACATAGACCCTCGCAATAGCAACTTATTATACATTCTAATCCAGCTTTGCATGGGGATAACTTACACGATAGCCTAATTGATTCAATTTTTCGATTCTAAAATTTAATTAGATGTATTAACAAAAAAATTCAGTAATCAGACACAAACCTCTGCTCCTCGTCATAATTTTTGTCATTCTGTCGTCCTCTTGTCTTTCTACGTGCCTCAATCTTTGGTCTTTATGTATTGTATGATATTCAGGTGTCCGTATAGTCTTCCTAACTCGTTAGTTCCCCTTTGTCATTATGTTTTCCCTATAAATTCTCCTAAGAATCTTCCTTTCCCGCATTTCAAGTCTTTGTTGTACTGACTTGTTCACTACCCATGTCTCGCTCGCATATGTCACCGTAGTTCACACTCCGTTCTGTATACTCTCAGTTTTGAGCTAACTGATACGTCCTTCCTTCGATCTTAACATTTGTCACCTTTCACTACTCTTGCATGTCCTCCACACATTTGTTCGGAATTAAAGTTCCTAAAAACAAGAAACTGTTCACTTTTTATATGTCCTTTTTCAATCTTAGTGCTACTTTTTATCTAACTGTACTATCGCCATGCCTATTTCTACTGTCATGAACTTAGTCTTTTCTTGGTTTATTCGCAGTCCCATTTTTCTTTGGCTTCCTCTAAATTTGCTACAATTCTGTTTAGTTCTGCTTTCCTTCTGGCTATAAGTGTGACGTCATCCGCGTAGGCTATACATTGGTGGTTCTTGTTAAATATGGTTCCTGTTCTGTTGATTTCGCTGTCCCTTGTTATTTCATTATCCAAAACTATGTTAAATAATACTCTTTATTTTTATCATTTCCGATTGCACTTTCTCCTGGGCTTTTATTGTTTTTTAATCTGTTATTATTCCATCTTTCAGTGGTCCACTTATTCCTTCGTTTCCTTTCTCCCGTTGTTGTACATTTTCTCTCTTCTTCTCCTTGTCTTTTTCCTCTCCTTCCATTACTTCGTTTACCACTTCTTTAAAATGTTCTGTCCATCTTTCAGCCACTTCCTCCTCTCCTGCGATCAGTTTTCCTTCTTTGTCTTTGCAATAGATTGTTTTTTCTTGGAATCCTTTAACCTCTTGATAGAAGTTCTTAATTTACTTGTTTTTGTACCTTGTTTCAATATTTTTTATCTTTTTTTCTTTCCATGCTCTGCATGTCTGTTTTGTCACCCATTCTTGTTTGTTCCTGGGGCTTCTTTTTGTTTTCTTTTTTTGGATGCAGCTCGTTCATCTAATTCTGTAGTTGTCTTTCCCACCTTTCTTTACATTTGTCTTGCATTTGTTTTTTTTTTTAATTTGTATGTGTTAATTTTTACAGTCTTCTTATGATTTCTTGTGTTAGTCATCTTGTTTTCCTCTTGATCTGTTGTTATTTTCGATGACCCTCATATCACTTATTCTTTTCATTAGGTTTTCCTTGCTATTACATAATCTATAATTGATTTTTTGTTTCTGCTTAGTGATATTCTGGTATTTATGCTCACCAATTATGGGTCCATATCGAGCTGCCGCTTTCCCTACTCTTGCATTTATATCACCCACAATTATTACCTTGCTTCGTTTGTCCCATACACCACTATACAGTCTACTCTTTCATTCTCGTTTATTCTTACTTCTGTCTTCAATATCCTCAAGCTTATGTGCTCACAGCAGTGATTGGAACATTACTTTTAAAAAGGAATGCATTACAATTACTAATTACTCAGTCAAAAAAGTAATGCATTACCATTACTAATTACTTTCTGTAGAAAGTAATTCATTACCATTATTAATTACCGAAAAAAGTAATGCATTACTTTAGGCATTACTTTGTCGCCATATAACGCTGTGGTATTCTAGCCACATCACCTGAAGAGTGATAAAATGCTTGTACTGAATTAAAACCTGAATTAAACTGAAGATACTGACAGTAACATTCTTAGCACTGCTTCTTTCAAAATACTGTAACGAGATATGCGAATGACGGAATGACATCACCGCTTCGTCAGCGGTTCCCGATTGTTTGAGTGAATTCCATGTGTCAACAACAATGTATAAATAAATAGACTTGTAGGCAGGAACTTTCCGAAAATTGCTTCTTTAAAAATGTTTGATCTCATGGCTATTTCTTCAGTCTTCTGTTAAATATAAAAGTATGTAATGGCAACAGTAATGCATTTTTTCATTACATTACTCAGAATACTCAGTCAAAAAAGTAATGCATTCCCATTACTAATTACTTGGAGAAAAAAGTAATGCATTAAATTACCCATTACCGAAAAAAGTAATTTAATTACAGTAATGCATTACTTCCAACCACTGGCTCACAGTTTATTATTTTGTAGGGAAGAAACTTATTGTCTTTAATCTTGAATCCATTTGTAGTGATCAACGTAGCACAGCGATGAATATGAAACGAGAAAGTAAGGCGTACAGCTACAAAGATCAATTAGAAGAAATGCAGTTGCGAAGAGAATTAGAGGAGAAGAAGATGAAAGACGGCAAAGTTAAAGCTCCGCAGTACACGGCTAAACAATTGGAAGCCATAAAAAATCAGAAAGTTAAGGAACAGGCTATTCGAAATAGGCTTAAAGAGGTAAATTTTGGTGTATCAAAACTTAAAACCATACGATTTATTTGTGAACAAAGCTCCATTCATTAATAAACCTGATGTGTGATGCTATATACTTAAGTATCCAGATCCATTTGTTGATTACCAACCTTTTCTTTGTAGATGAATACCGTTATACTGAATTGTGTGTCAATGATTCGTGCAGCATCAAAGGGCAACCCTCTTGAACTGTCTTTATTCTATAAGAACTTACTCCCACCTATTTTACAAGACGTTCACTCTCCTTTAGCCGCTACGTATTTAACAAGATTATTTGTGGATCTTCGAGAAACCGTTTTTGATAAAACATCAAAGCACTTAGGAGAATTGATAGCCTACGTTACATTGCGCCTCCTAAAACCACAGTGTGATTTAGATCCCGCATGGGAAGAGGAAGAATTAAGCAAAGCCATGATTAGGACTGCTAATTTGATACACAAGAAAACCACAGTAAAAAAAGAGGAAGTCGATGGCAGCGAATCGCAAAATTATTTTACAACACCAGCCTTTTGTTATTCGTTCAGTTTAATAAAGTCAGCTTTGCTATCTCCGCAAGCTAGAAAGGATGAGACTTTAGTACACGATTGCTTACAAATCATTTCTGAACATGCTAAACTCCGTGGTACTGCTGGAGATAAAGACTTATATCATCCAAAATACTTGCCTTTGCAGCAGATGTTCGAGTTACTCATCGAGCTTATCAGTAAGACTTGCATAATATTATTAATCATTCCTTTTTTCTAATAATTCCGAAATATAGGTTCTACATCCGGACGCATACAATCACAGGCTGAATATTGTTTATTAGCCGTAGCTGCTTCCGCCAGTGGAGAAAACGGTTGTGCTAACGCGACTTTGGAAGAATTGGGTGTTTTGTTAACTGGACTGCAAAATCCAAAAGATGTCGTTAGAGATGCAGCCTTGAGGGGTCTTTCTGCGATGAAATCGTCGATACCATCATTCGATCAAAATTATCAGCAAGCTTTAAAAATTAACAAAAGAATATGGATAGCTCGCTTTGATAGTAATGAAGAAAACAGGTATGCTTCTAATTTAACCATCGGTGAAAACATGATTGTATTCTAAATTTTAGGGAGTTGGCCGATAATCTCTGGGAGAGTGCGAAATTAGACTATCCGAGTTACTTATGTGAAGAATTAATTAGCGATATTGAACATCCAGTGGAATGTATTCAAGCATCTGCAGCTGAAGCTTTGGCTGCGCTTATAACAGATGATAAAGAACAAATACAACCTATTGTTGAAGTGCTTCTTTTGCTGTATAGGGAGAGACTTCAGGTAAATTTTGCGAATAATTATTTTTATATAGTTCAACAGGCCTAATGACTTTCTTCCATTCTTTTCTCATGCAATCTTCCATCCACCTATTTCTTGGTCTCCCTCGTCTTCAGTTATCGAATGTCATTCTTTCCACAACTTTCTTCGCCATTCTTCCTTCCGCTCACGTTATATGTCCCAGTTGGTTCACTATACAGATCATAGGTCCTGAGTTGCGGTAGCTAGGAATCCCATTCCCGCTCGATTAAGAAAGTTAAGCATTGTTGTGTCAGGTCAGTGCTGGGATGGCCGGCCCGATTGCTCGCACGAGAACTAGTCGCTATAGCAGAGTAGACCAAAAACCCCTCACAAAAAAGTGAGAAAAATTTGGAAAAGATTACAAAGGTTGAGAGACTTTGCCTTGTGTTAGGAATGTGTAGGCTAATCATAATACTTAATACAGATCATACTGTTCTTTATTCATTCTCCTTTCCCACCTACCGTTTACCCTTTTGCCCCCATAAATTCTTCTTAACATCTTACGTTTCCATACTTCAGTTTAGCCACATCACTTTTGTTTAAAACCGTATTTTTTATAGCTTTTGTCGGTTTCTTTCTTCTTCCTGCGGAATTTTTTTCAGAATTTTCTTTTATTTCCATTCTTTTCATTATTTTTCCCTCCTTCTGGCAAGTTTAGTTCCTCATTTGATGTGTATTCTTCTGTGTCACTTGCTTCATTGTTGTCTTGGTCATACTTAGTTTCCATTGTAATTATTCTTCCTTCTATTATCAATTTATTGTATTTGAGAAACGCTTGTTTTCCTGCTTTCTTTGCTTCTATGAGCTTTGGTTTCAGTAGTTTCCTTTGTTCTAGCACTTCCTTTGGATACTCTTCTTCTATGTATATTTTTGTACCTTTAAGTGTCTGAATGTTTAAAATTCTAATAATAATTTTTATTAAAGATGATTCCTCCGAAACTGGATGAATTTGGACGAGAAATAGAAAAACCGGTAGATACGTGGGGCCCTCGTAGAGGCGTTGCTTTAGCCCTGGCCGAGTTGGCACCCTTATTTGATCCCAATGCAATCGGTAGTCTAATAGAATTTTTCGTTTCTTCATCTTTGGGTGACAGAAAAGAACAAGTACGTAAAGAAATGCTCGGAGCGGCCCTTAAAATTGTAGACTTACATGGAAAAGACCACGTCTCGACGTTACTGCCGGTTTTTGAAAATTTTATGGACAAGTCTTCCAAATCAGCTCAGTTTGATGCTGTTAAACAAGCGGTTGTTATTTTAATGGGCTCACTAGCTAAACATTTAGAAAAAGACGATCCTAGAATCAAACCTATTGTTACAAGACTGATTTCTGCATTATCGACGCCTTCGCAAAATGTAAGTGATAACAAATTTATACTATCGGAATGTGTGTTAATTCCGTCACGTAAATCAGGTACAAGAAGCAGTGGCAAACTGTTTACCACCTTTGGTACCATCGGTAAAAGAAGATGCACCAGGTCTTGTAAATAAGCTTCTTCACCAACTTCTGAAGAGTGATAAATACGGCGATCGTAAAGGTGCGGCTTATGGTTTGGCTGGTTTAGTTAAAGGCATGGGAATTCTTGCCTTAAAACAACTGGATATTATGACTAAATTAACGGAAGCCATTCAGGATAAAAAGAATTATAAACACAGAGAAGGTAAACCTTTTTAACAATTATCATTTTATATATTTTAATATTTTTAATTACAGGGGCAGTGTTCGCGTTTGAAATGCTGTGCCAAATGTTGGGTAGATTGTTTGAACCATATATAGTCCATGTACTTCCCTATTTATTGTTATGTTTTGGGGATTCCAGTCAGTACGTTCGCAATGCTACTGACGATTGTGCAAGGGTTATTATGGGCAAACTATCTGCGCACGGAGTTAAATTAGTTTTACCTTCGTTATTAGCCGCTTTGGAGGAAGATTCTTGGAGAACTAAGACAGGTAAACCTAGGATGTTTAAGTTGCTTGACATAAATAAACGCGATTGTTACTGTAGGTTCCGTGGAATTATTAGGAGCTATGGCGTACTGTGCACCTAAACAGTTGTCTTCATGTTTACCGAGCATTGTTCCTAAATTAATAGAAGTTTTAAGTGATTCGCACATGAAAGTTCAAGAAGCCGGAGCTGAAGCTTTAAGAGTAATCGGGTCAGTTATAAGAAATCCAGAAATTCAAGGTAATTTCTGTAGATTTAATGTAGAAACCACATTTAATGTCTGTTTTTTAGCTATTGTACCTGTTCTTCTACATGCTCTTCAAGATCCCTCTCATAAAACATCCGCTTGTTTGCAAACGCTATTGGATACGCAATTTGTTCACTTCATTGACGCTCCATCTTTAGCTCTTATAATGCCCGTTGTACAAAGAGCTTTCATTGATCGATCCACTGAAACACGTAAGATGGCGGCACAAATTATAGGCAATATGTATTCGCTAACGGATCAAAAAGATCTTTTCCCATATTTACCAACTATTATTCCTGGTCTGAAGACATCTTTACTTGATCCTGTACCGGAGGTAAATAAATATTTTTTTATTACTCCAAGACAATTTACAATTTCTCCAGAGGACATCAAGTACTATATGAGATGACACTTTGGTTAAGTTTTTATGCGGTGACCACAGGGTCGCTTATCATTTACACTTGCACTTGAACTCGCAGCACGTAATCGATGTTGCTTACACCTCGACGTTCAAATGGATATGTTGAAATTAAAAATTAATTTTTATCGGTCCTTAGGTTCGAAGTGTTAGCGCAAGAGCTCTCGGAGCGATGGTTAGAGGAATGGGAGAATCGAGTTTCGAAGAATTATTGCCGTGGCTTATGCAAACGCTTACATCAGAAACAAGTTCTGTTGATCGTTCTGGAGCAGCACAAGGGCTTTCTGAAGTAGTTGGCGGACTTGGAGTTGAAAAATTACATAAACTTATGCCAGGTATTTTGTCTTTGAAAAAGTCCGCATATTCGTTGTTAAAACCTTTTTTACATTTCAGAAATAATTGCTACAGCGGAACGAACAGATATCGCAGCTCACGTTAAAGATGGTTACATAATGATGTTTATCTACATGCCGGTGGTATTTCAAGCAGACTTTACACCGTATATTGGTCAAATCATCAATCCTATTCTCAAAGCTTTAGCGGATGAAAATGAATACGTCAGAGATACGGCATTAAAAGCTGGACAAAGAATCGTCAATTTATATGCCGACTCGGCAATATTGTTACTCCTTCCTGAGTTGGAAAGGGGATTATTCGATGATAATTGGCGTATCCGTTACAGGTACTTTTGAATTATGGGACGATGTAAATTATTTTCTAATTTTTTAAATAGTTCTGTTCAGCTTCTTGGAGATTTACTTTATCGAATCTCCGGAGTTACCGGTAAAATGAGTACCGAAACCGCAAGTGAAGATGACAATTTCGGTACAGAACAGTCGCATCAAGCGATTATTAGTTCTTTGGGTGCCGAACGACGGAATAGAGTTCTCGCTGGTTTGTATATGGGACGGTCGGACGTTGCGCTTATGGTCAGACAAGCTGCATTGCATGTATGGAAAGTTGTGGTTACAAATACACCTCGAACGCTTAGAGAAATTCTACCCACTTTGTTTGGTTTATTGTTGGGTTGTCTTGCTAGTGAAAGTTACGATAAACGACAGGTATTTAAAAGTAGTGAGTAGTGAGTTTAATTAACTAATTATTTACAATAATTTGTCGTAGGTGGCAGCACGAACGCTAGGTGATTTAGTCCGAAAATTGGGAGAACGTGTTTTACCGGAAATAATCCCGATTTTGGAGAGAGGTTTGCAGTCGGATCAATCAGATCAACGACAAGGTGTCTGTATTGGTTTGTCTGAAATTATGGCCTCTACGTCTAAAGAAATGGTGCTGACGTTTGTTAATTCGCTTGTTCCTACTGTCAGAAAAGCCCTTTGTGATCCGTTACCGGAGGTTCGACAGGCTGCTGCCAAAACATTTGATAGTTTGCATTCGACTGTCGGTTCTAGGGCACTTGACGATATTCTTCCGGCTATGTTAAATCAGTTGGTAAGACACATTTTTGGAATTTAAGCGTAAAATATATAAGAACGTGTTTTAAGAACGATGAAGATCCGGATATTGTTGAATGGACATTGGACGGTTTAAGACAGGTTATGGCTATAAAATCGAGGGTTGTCTTACCGTATTTAGTACCTCAACTTACTTCCCCACCGGCCAATACTAAGGCTCTTTCGATATTAGCATCTGTAGCTGGCGAAGCTCTAAATAAATATCTTCCTAGAATACTGCCAGCTCTTCAGACTGCTTTAGCTACATCTAAGGGTACCCCCGAGGAAGCTCAAGTAATTTCATTTCATTTATTATTTGTCGCTGTTTAAAATAATTACTAATTACATTTCAGCAACTGGAATATTGTCAAGCTGTCGTATTGTCTGTTGTTGATGAAGCAGGTATTCGAACGGTGGTCGATGCCCTGTTAGAAAACACCCGTACAGAAAATGTTAGTCAGAGACGAGCTGCTGCAACATTGCTTTGTGCATTTTGTGCTAATTCACGAGCTCAATACACAACCCATGTTCCGCAACTGTTTCGTGGTTTAATACATTTATGTACAGACAGCGATAAGGATGTCTTACAAATGTCTTGGGAAGCTCTAAATGCTGTTACAAAGGTAGCCTGATTATAAATGCGTATATACTGAGGTTTTAATTATTTATCAATAGACTTTGGAGCCGAAACAACAAGCAACTTACGTATCGGACGTTCGCCAAGCTGTTCGTTTTGCTGTATCGGATATGAAAGGCAGTTCAGATTTGCTACCCGGATTTTGTTTACCGAAAGGCATCGCTCCCATTTTACCCATTTTTAGGGAAGCTATTCTTAACGGTGACGGAGACGAAAAAGAAGCGGCCGCACAAGGCCTTGGAGAAGTCATTAAAATTACTAGCGCCCAAGCTTTACAACCGAGCGTTGTTACAATCACTGGACCACTTATTAGAATTTTGGGAGACCGTTTTAGTGCAAATGTAAAGTCGGCCGTTCTCGAAACGTTGGCAATTCTATTAGCTAAGGTATGAAAATGTCATTGTGTATTCTTTATCTATTTTGTAATTTTTACAGGTAGGAATTATGTTGAAGCAGTTCTTGCCACAGTTACAAACTACATTCGTAAAAGCTTTAAATGATACCAACAGATTAGTACGTTTAAAGTCGGCTAATGCCTTAAGTTATTTGATCCTCATTCATCAACGAGCAGACCCGCTTTTTACAGAGTTGCACAATACCATTAAAAATACAGATGATTCATCGATAAGGTAAGATTTTTTTATTAATTCTGAAGTACAGCGGTACAGACATTTTTTACTTTAAGAGAGACAACCTTGCACGCTCTTCGAGGCATCATCAGTCCTGCAGGTGATAAAATGTCTGAACCAATTCGAAAACAAATATACGCAACATTAATTACAATGCTGGGACATCAAGAGGATGTGACAAGAAACGCTGCTGCTGGTTGTTTGGGTGCTTTGTGCAAGTGGCTAACACCCGAACAATTAGATACGGCTCTCTCTGAACATGTTCTCAGTAGGTTTTGTTTTAAGTACGTAACTTTGAAACTAAAATATTCTTGTTTAATTAGATGATGATGAACATGCCGACTGGTTACTAAGGCAAGGAAGAGGTGCAGCGCTTTCAGTAACACTTAAAGAATCTGCGAATATTCTTTGGGACGAACAATATCAAATAAAAGCAACTCGCACACTTCTAAGTCAATTATCTGCAGATAGAGTGCCTATAACTCAGACTGCCGTACGGTCTTGCGGCTATTTATTGCAGTATCTTATGCTCAACAATGAACAACTTCCTAACACTTTATTGGTGCCATTTGTTAGAGTAGGTTGAAGCTATTGTTAAATGAAAATATAACGATTTCAATGTTTTAATGTTTTTTTAGACGATGAACAATAATAGTAACGATGTGAAACAATTGCTGGCAAAAGTTTCCATACATTTAGCAAGAACCGTACCACCGGAAAAGATGGCTCCGGAGATTCTAAAACTTTTGTTACCGACTCTCGTTAATGGAACAAAAGAAAAAAACAGTTATGTAAAAGCAAACTCAGAAATCGCTCTTATTGCAGTGTTACGGCTTAAAGAAGGGGATGAAATGCATCAGGTAAATATTTAAGCGAAGAAACTTCTTCTTAGGCTTTCACGATATTTTGTTTCAGAAATGTTTAAACATATTAGATGTAGGTGCCAGGGAATCGCTTTCGGATGTTATTAGTAAAGTTCTAAGAAAAATAATGCATCAACCAGAGGGCAAAGAAGAAGAATTAGATGACACTTTACTAACTTGATCATTTCGGTGTAAAAAAAGTGGTTTATGTATGTATTATTACCTTATTAAAATCTTACATTTAAATAAACTTTTAAAAATTGATTGTGAATCTATTCTTCATGCTGCGGACCGGTGACGGTCCGGTTTCAGAACCACACAGGAACGATTCAGGGCTTTTAAATGTGCTTATCTATACTACCAGCATTGTGAATGCGGCTTAATGCTGATCAGCCGACAGTATCTGACCGGTATGGTTTTTAACGATCAAAAACTGATTTATTTGCAAAATCCATCCGGTTCAACAAAGACGGAGCTATACTATAAAATTAATTTAAACGCAGGTTTACAAATATGCATGCTGATGAACATCCGCATTGAATGAAACTCACCGTTAAACTAGCCCATTCAGTCTGAATCAACCTTTATCAGAGCCAACAGGTTATTCTATACTCTGTCTGCGAACATTCAACTTATTGAGTTTACCAGTAAAGATTCTTTAGTCTTTAAACTTCTGTTGTGATTCAGTAATCATGCTACAAAACAAACATAAGAGGATTGGCGTACCCATAGAACAAATTGGAAACAAAACGTTGTTCAATAGTGGTTATATGATTAAAAAGGTAGAGGTAGTACATTTTCTCCTGGACTGGGAAAAGAGATGGCCATAGAAAAAAGAAGACCAATACACTTAAAAGTGAAATCTGAAAACATCGAACTCTCTTAGGCCGCAAATTTAAAATAGCTTTAAGATGCTCCAAAGTCAAGCTACACTTCGCTTTTTTCATTTCTGATTAGAAAATTTTAGAAATTTAGAAAGTGCCTGAAATTTAGTTACAAATGCAATCTGATTTAAATTTGAATAATGAGTAATAACCCTGATCACATAACAATCAGATTCGCCAAGTTAATGTAAAATTTGGCAGGCAGTTTTATGATTAGTTTGCCTTCGGTTGCCAGATGGCGCTTCAACTGCACGAGCAGAAGCGACCCTGAAGTGCTTGGAATCATACAAATCAGCTGATTCCAAGCACTTTAGAGTCGCGTCTGCTCGTGCTATGTTGGCGCCGCCTGGTAACCGAATGCAAACTAATGATAAAACTGCCTGCCAAATTTTACATTAACTTGGCGTATCTGATTGTTATGTGATCAGGGCTAATAATAACAACGAAATAATTGTTTATTTATTAAACTACAAATACAGTCGAACTTCGATAACTCAAACCATGACTTGCCAGAAATAAAGTTCTAAGTAAAGATGAGTAAAACAAAATGTCTTTCCCACTTGATATATTAAAAATACAGTAGCAAACCAGGTTTCATCTCATAGAGACATTATCAATGCTAAAATAATAATCTAAAGTTACAAAACTTAATTGGAGCTAAAGACTGTCGCAATCTTACCCAAACAAAAAATAACAAGTAAAACGTTGTTAGTTATTATGTAAATACAAAATAGCAGAAACTTCAGGTAACCAGCGGCTTCATTCACAGGCAAAAGGAAATTCGTAACATTCATTGAACTTTACATTCTAATTTTAGGCACAAAAATTTTTAAGGTAACTTAATGTGACAACTGAATTCTATGTACAGTAAAACCTGCGGGCATCTCTCAAATGCAGGACACTGTTTTAAGTTTTGTTTGGTTTATTATCTAATAAAAAACCTCCAAAATACGGACACTCTTAAATACGGAAATGGACAGCAAAATTAAGAAGAATAGACAAAATTATCTTAGAAAACAAATCGTTTCTACGACATATTATTCAATTCAATATTCTTTAAAAAATATAAATGGATATCTATTTACAGAGATCCCAGAAATTGTTTACCAAACCTGCTTTCTTAAATTTGCCGACTCTTAACAGAAAATTAGAAACTAGACACATTTTCGAAGGGATCATTTAATCCTTTCTACGAAGCCCGGCATTGTTTATCCTTGTTGCGACAAACTTCAACATGGATTTGGTGGGGCAATGCAGGTTCCTGTCTTTTCTTTCAGATTTTAGCGAAGCGCCATCTATTGTAAACTCACTACACTGCTTGCTCAACAACTCAACCACAGACTAAACAATTATGGGGCGGTTACTTTGGTTTTATACAGTCTTATCGTATGAGACAAGCTTTCGTTATGATTAGCTCTCAGAAAATTGGATCAATCCTAATTTACTTTATACTATTTGATTTATTTATTAAAGAAGACCGGTCTGATATAGTTTAAAATTCAACCGTGTGCTTTATTATGGGTGTCTTTGGCAACAAAAGTTGTTCTTAGAAGGCTGCTATTTGTTATTTTTTTTAAGTATCTTGAATGTGTTTTCGAATAAAATCTATATCAGTCTCATCAACACATCTTCTTAAATAAATGTAGAAAAATTTATAATAAAATACCCAGTGGTTTCAGTGCTGATCATGACAACAGAAGACGCTGCATTTTGCCATCAAATTTCCTAGCCTCACCTGATGTAGCTATGGTCTACGAGTGATGGCTCATCAGATACATGCTATCTTGTTAGCAGTAGTATGTTGCTGGCCATACTCCTTCGCAGAGTGTAAGTACCAATACCTTTACCATAGAATGAAGTCAACAGTGTGTAAAGTATCTCGTCATTTACTTTATGCTCGAGTAAAAGGCGGCTTTACAGACAGTCATAGAAAAAAGCAGTTTTATAATGCAAGCAGGAAACCTCCGCTCCAGGATATAAATGCCAGCAGGGAGGGTTTTCCGAAGAAGAAATTAAAATCATCCTATAACTATACTAGTAGGTGAGGCAATGTAAACAAAACTATTTTTTTTTTATAAAAAGAATCTTCATACTTAAACTAAGAATTTTATTAAAATAAAAGCTACAAAAACAATTGAATTGGAAAACGTATTTAACCACTCTAATCATGACTTCAAAGAGTTTTCGATACTTATTAAATAGTAATGGTTTATTCAAGTCCATATAATTTAAGCGTTCTATCCATAGATGTTGATACAATGTAATGAGCATTACGGCCGAAACGCACACCTGTTGCAGCTGCAGTATGGTCATTAAATACTTTTAATTCTTGCCACTGTTTACATAAGTATACCCTATTAAAAATAAATAAATGATTATACGAGTTAATTTTAAAAATATCTATTTAAACTCACCGAACGTCAGTACCAGCGACTGCCAAATATGTACCGCTTTGATCAAAACAAAGATCTTTAATTTGGTATCCTTCATCTAACTGCAATGTTTTGAAATTTTTTAATCTACGTAAATCCCACAATTTGACACAAGCATCGTCTGCAGCTGTCGCTAAATAATAACCATTTTCAGAGAATGCTATTGTTGTTATGGCACCAGAATGACCTGTGAAAAATCCAGAAATGAAGTTTAAACATTGAGAAAAAATGTAAGCTTTTACCTGTAAAATTGGCAACATTTTCTAATTCTTCGAGATCCCAAATTTTAACCTGAGAATCGGCCGTGCCTATGCCAAAAATTAATCCATCAGGATGAAACTGCGCAGTCGTCAATGCTACATTAGCTTGATCTGCCATTTTTGTCAATAAACGACCTGTACGAATATCCGAGAATGCCCAATGCTGATCTTCGGAAGTTGATAAAACATAATCTCCTGTTGGATGTAAGGAAAGGCCTGTTACTGCACTCTCATGTGCTCGTAAAAGTAAAGTAGTCTGTGAGGTTGGTACGTTCCATATACGGATTGTCGAATCAGGAGATGCTAAATTGAGAAAAAAAAATTACTTATTTCTTGAAATTTTTGACCTTTTTCAGTACGTTTTAATGATGCAGTACATATTTTGGATAAGAATATGACCAATTTAGTCATTACCTGTAATAACTAAATCTTCGTCTGGATGATAAACGACCCTTGTAACCTTCTTTGTGTGTCCTTTTAATATGGCAATAACTTGTTCGGTGTCTTTATTGAATACTGTTGCATTGCGATCGTTTCCACCTGTTAAAATTTTGCTTGTATCCGACGCATGTATATCAAGGGCCAATATACCAGGAACACTAGCCGAATGTAATCCCTGAAAACAAAATTAAATCAGACACCAAACTAACTTTTATTCATATCATCTTACAGGATGTGATGCAAGTGTTCTGAATAAACGCAAATCGTCTTGTGAAGTAAGCTCGTCTGGAACGGTGCGTCCTTTTTTCTTACGTTCTTGTGTTAATACCGTTGCTTTATCTCGTAATTTTTCTATAACTTCTTCGCTTAAAACAACTTTTTCTGTTGGTTGATTTGCAATGCCTGCGGCTTCCGCTGCCACGGCCTAAAAAATAATGTGTAAATGAAAATGAATTTTGTATTGTATTTTGAACGTACAGGTTGAGGTACTGTTGTAATACCAGCTTGTGGTTTGAGAGTAGCTAAAGCTTCTCGGGCGGCTGTTACTTCTTTGTTAAGGCGTGCTATAACACGACAAGCTGCATCATGCTGGTAAAGCGCATGACTTAATTCTTGTCTGGCAGTTTGTAACTGTTGACGCTGTGTAAAACTGTATAACATAACGGCATCCCACTCGTCTTGTAATAACTTTAGAGTCGCTGGTATGCTAGTTGCACTTGGTGGTTTTGGTTTTACTATTGGTGGTGCTACGATACAAGTAAAAATAATAAATACGACTTTAAAAAAAAAAAAAACAACTTACTTTTAATTTCAATTAGTTCTTCAACTGTTAATTCTTTACCGCTAATCGGATCTATTCCATTTTCTAAAATATATTTCTCTATTATCCGTTTTTCGAATATAGCCCCTGATGATGGTGATACAACAGGATGCTCTGGTACTTCATTTGAAACTAGGAAAGCATAACAGGTATAAGTTTTTATTTAAAAATAATTAAATCAAAACTAAAAGGCACATATTAAAGTAAGGTTAAGTTAAGAAAAGGCGGGTTTTCTTCCGGTGCTACCAAACAAGTGACTAATTTTTTAGTAAAAACTACAAAATCTAGATTGCATTTAAAATAAATTACAGGGCAAACTAAAATACTTTCATAGATTTCTAAGCGTTAACTATACAAAACTTACTCGCACAACACAACGCCATTTTTCGGCATTCACACAACACGTGACGTCACACGTATGTAATCATCGTCACTCTCAATGTTGCCAGATTTTTTAAACTTTTGTATCGTAAGGTTTTTGTAAAATAATAATCGCCATTTAAATTAGCAATATTAATACGGTTTTACTCAACGAAACTAGAGTTATGACCATTAAATCTAAAATTTCAACGTGTTTGGAACTCTCCTTTGCAGAAAGATGATTTCGGGGCTAAGAAGTAGGTATAATTCATTATTCATACTATGTAAGTTTCGAAGAATTGTAAAATTCTTTATAGGAGAATAGTTTAGATAAAAATCTCACAAAACATGTACAACAGAGATTTGATAAAGCAAATGCAGTTATTTAAAAATACGGAATTTGGCAACACCGCTATGAAGTCAGATGTCTGACAAATTGGTAATTTATGGTTAATAGCACTTTATATTTACATGAATTTATTCCAAATAAAATATAGGAAATTATATTTGAACATAGAATATCCATGTATGGAATTTAAAAATTTTGTAGGGAACTTTGGTTTAGTAATATCCCTGTTCGTGGTTTAGTAACGCCAACTAAACTCTGATATTAGTCAGTAAATCATCATTTTCCGTATGAAGTTAGTAAAATAGTCGAGGAAGCTTGTGAAGGCTGCTTTTGGTATCTTTTTCTTTCCTTATATATTAAAAAAAGAAAAGTATCGTGTTACATCAAAATAAATTATATACAAAGGAGACAATTCTTACGTTGATTGTTGGTTTTGAAATTATTTAAATGTCAAATCAGATTGTGAAATATATCCTTGGTTTTGGGACGGGAACTTATAAAAAATGTATGTGCAATTAGAAATTGGTAAATGCAGTCTCTTACTTGTGGCGCAAAGTATTTTGCATGATTTTGACATATTTTCTTAACTTAATACTTTGTATTTATGATTTTCTGCGTATTCTATATACACAATTTGCCATGGGAAATCATAAAAGTGTAGGTGTTTATGTTTTTAAATTATACGAATATGAAAAAGTGAAACCGGTCAAACGAAGAAAAGCACCTTTACCAAGGAGTGGCCATCGAATTGTATGTGATACAAAGAACTTATATTCGTTCGGCGGTTACAATCCACTAATTACGCAAAGTGAAGAAGATGCTCGTGATGAAGATGAATTTAATGTGAACTCATATCCCTTATTTCAAGAATTATGGAAATTTAATTTCGCTTCTAAAAGATGGAAACGCTTCGGTGGAAGGCAGTCACTACCCCAGGAATTGGCTTCGAATGCTGTTATACGAGAAGGAAATTATTTGATGGTATATGCTTGTGTAAGCTTATTATTAATAACATGTGTTTTGAGGAAATATAAAAAATTTGCTTTGGAAGAAAAAAAATAACAATTTCAAGTAACGCATCAGTAAATATCATAATTGTAGGTGTACGGAGGAACAGGTTCTCCGTTTGGTTATCGCTGTAGTAATCAATTATACATCTGTCCGTTAAATGACGAGCGAGGACAAATGTTCGAAATAGATACAACTGGACAGCATCCACTACCTCAGTATGGACAAGCCTTAGTGTACCACAATAAACATTTATATACCGTAGGTGGTACTACCGGCTTTGCATATACTTGTGATATACATAGGTTTGTAAAGTTTTTAAATTAAATTACACGAACGAATCTTTAACGATTGCTTACAGGTTAAATATAAGTAAAAAAGTATGGGAAAATGTATACATTTGCCAAGGACAAGCAGATTACGAACCGGAAGGACGATATCGACATGAAATAGCATTCGATGGTAAAAATATTTATATACTCGGCGGTGGTACTGCAGACGAAGCATTTGACTTTTTTGAAATTCCCGTATTTAACGTTGAAACAGGACGGTGGCAGAGACTTAAAACGAAAAGGGACCCAAAGAGTAAGTCGGTTTTGTAATGTTTTTATTGCACCATTAAATGTTACATAATAAAAATTTTATTGTTTAACAGGTATTAAGTCAGCATATTATGGAACTGGAATTCCTTCGGCACGACGTTGTCACGGTGCTGTACAAATAGAAACTGACAATGACATACATGTTTTTATAACAGGTGGTTATGACGGTGAATTAGTTTTTGACGATTTGTGGAGGTTAGAACTCTCAACGATGCAATGGACTTACATTGAAAAATGTGTCTTACCTAAACCTATTTATTTTCATTCAGCGGCTGTGTCTCCGGAAGGAAAAATGTATGTATTTGGTGGCATTTATGCCGGAGAGGATATTAGAAGAAGCAACGATATATATTCCGTATGGTTGTGTATTCCTAAATTAAGTGAAATTTGTTGGGAAGCATTATTACATTATAATCCACAGATTGTAAATTATTCTAAAGAAAAATTGATTGATATTGGATTGCCTAGGCGATTTGTAGAAAGACTGGAATAGACCGTAAATGATTTTTTAATTGTGTACAGTAAAATGGTGTAAATAGCATTGTATTTTTTGTCTGTGAAATTAATCTCTTAGGACACACTGTTTCAGACATAGTTTAAGATTTAATAATGAAATTTGTAGTCGTTTTTAAACTATGATGAAATATTTTCAGAATACAGTAATTATGTAAGTACGATTCTGTGTAAGTATATTAATTAACCTAGTATCCCATTTTACAAGCAATAAATTTTGTGAAAATTGCAGTGGTTTGTCATGCCGGTTTTCAAACAAGTCTAGATTAACTTGTTATAATAAGATTTCTTTATCGGTTAAGTTGAATGACCTACATTATCATCAAGAATAATTGCTTTTTAAAGTGCAATATTTATTTTTACACTGAACTTATCTAGTGTTAGTTTGTGTTTTGAATGTTCAACCAGTTGAACGGACTCCTTTGTTTACATTTTTTTTGTAGGAATTTTTTGAAAGCAGACTAAACAGGTAGTAAACACAAAAGGCTATCGGCTACATACCAGTGTTGTGAATATATTTTTCTTTTCCAATGGTCATTTATTGATATCACTTTGGACATTCTTTAATTTTCAAGATAATTTTCATTACATATTTATGCTGTGTAAACATCAAACAAAACAATATTTGTATGGTAAATTCTATGAATATGTAATGTAAAAGTATTGATATGTTGGGCTGCCTAGACTTCTTCATTAATAATGGTATCTCATCCAACTACACGGATGTTCGATCACATTCCTGTGATAGCCACAATAAGTGCAACAATCATCCACAAGGAATCTATGCCCACTCTCAGTAATTCGCGAACCAACTGAGAAACATTTGAAACTCACATTAACCTACAGCTCAACATAAGCCTGAACCTAAAAACAAACGATGAGATAGAATATGCAACAAACAATCTTATAACAACCATTTGGGAAGCTGAATGGAATGCTACTTTGCAACCGCAGCAATTTAAAACCAAATACTTCCAACATTTCTAGTGAAATAATGGAATTAGTTCAAGGAAAAAGGCAAGATGGCAACGCAGTTGTAGATGAAACTAGATTTAATTTAACCAATTGAATAATAAAGTTACAAGAACAGTTATATACAAGTTCACTCGCTGTGCATGATAATTCACCCTGGAAGGCGACCAAAGGAATTAAACGACCTAAAGCATATACCATCTCTTAGAGATGAAACAGGAAAACGAGCAAGATCTGACAAGGAGGAAGCTGAAGCATTCGCACATTTACAAAATATCTTTGAACCACACTCCAAGGAACACAATCAGGAAGATTACTTGGAAGTCACATTACAGTTACCGCCACCAATACACAACTTTACCATCTATAAGATTGAAACGCAAGTAAAACTATTAAATAACAAAAAATCTTCAGGGCATGTTCTTATAACAGAGGCTGTTACTTACACTTACCTTTTTTTTTTTATAATAATAAGGAATCAGAATTTGTACAATTCTAGGGGCGAATGTGCTCACAAGTCGTCGATACCCTAGCAACTACAATAGTGTGATGAGGTTAACATCCAACGACATTTCCTCTTAACCTTATTTCAGATCTATGAGACATAGTCTCATAAGTTTTCAGGTACTAATAGTGGATTTGGATGTAATTCTACTGTTTGATAATGTTTGGCGATTTTTTCATGGATGACTTCTAGGACGGTTGGAATATGTAGATGCCATGGGTGCCGACATGTAAGAAAAATTATTTAACAAATAACAGGTAGGTATATGAATATGAATGCAGCCAAGGACTGACAGCACAATATCTGCATACTGTGGCAGTATAACCACCAACCACCTTGTTTCTCTGGGTCCTTTCCTGTATTCAACCAGTGGCCGGGCATTTGGTTCACATCCATATTTATGGAAACGGTTTTGTCAGCAATTCCTCAGTTTTGTCTTCGTCTGGCTGTTGCTTAGTTACGCATTGACCAATACAACAGATTTCTAGCGGCAAATACTGTGCTCTCGATTGTTTACTACATTCCGTAGTAAATACAATGCATTGTTTATTACTTTACTGTGTTGTGTTGTGCTTTCAAAGTCTTAAAGATAGTAAGTATTAATAAAGTTAATTTGTAAGTGAAATTAGATCATTGATATGATTTAGTTGTTCGTAAATACCTAATGACACGGCGAGTAAGGGGTAAATTATACTAAATATTGCGAAATTTAATACATTTCTATTTTCTATTCCTTTTAGTATGTTGAGATGCACAAAATAAACATTGTGGTTTTCATTTCCAGTTTCACATTTGGTGGTTTCAATAATAGTCCAATAAAATTAGACCAAAAAAAAGCAGTGCCGTCGAATAATTAGAGGAAAGCTGAAAACTTTTTTAATCGATGTAGCACACCTCTAGTATGGAGAAACTGAGTTTGTTCCAATTTCTAACTGGAGCTTCGACCACCAAGCCGAAGAAACCGTGAAATTTTCGTGTGAAACTCAAAACCGAAGTATTCTAATGAGAAAGTCGTTATTTGGTAAAATGTAGAGTATTAAATTATATGTCAAATGAGTACCTCACTTTTGAATTTCGGTTAAATAATACACTTGAAATCGTTCGTCAAATATCCAGTATTTTTTCCATTTTTTGTAGAAAATGCAGTTTGTCGTTTTTCCACTGCTGATATCTCGAAAATGACCAGTCTAAATGTGATGAACGAAGGTTGTAGAGAATTTAATTCTTTTTCAAATGGATTCAGTTTGTTTAGATCGGTTAAGTATTGCTGTAAATATGCGCATTTTTCCGTTGTGAGTCGTTTTGCGCAAAATGAACCGTTAGGGAATCAATCCTTAATAATAAATTAATTATTTAGTTCATGTTCACTTCGTTCTCATCCGCTTGTGTAGCGGCGGCTTCTCCTCTAAACCTTCCTCTTCTGCTTTCTCCTCCTCCTCCTCTTCAAGTTGTGACAATAATCAGTCTTCTATCAGATCAATTTCCTCCTCATAGCTGCTTACCTGTGCAAAACGAATAGTAACAAGACTTAAGTGAATTGTGTGTTGAAATAGGTGGGAACAATTTTGTATTTGACAATGCAGACGTGAACATGCAGACTATTGATGGATACAACACATTTCATGCCATGGGGGATGGGGGGTATCCAGTGTATAACTCCAAAAGTGTCAACTTCTTTGAGAAAACCAATTGACAAAGTACGAAAGATTTCATCAGCTCCCACTCTCAAGAAATATGAAAACATTCCCCTAGTTGCATTTGGGATTTCTGTAGCGCAGAACGAATTTGATGTGGCGGTGGTCCGATAAGGAGGGCTACGCCGCAACATGCCAGTCTTTGACATAAGAGAACACAGAAACTGAGGCCAATGTGATGTCAATGACTTCCTGCCTTCTTTGAGTAATGAACGTCGGCCGAGTTCCCTGATTTTGACAAATATAATACATAGGTACAGTAATAGAAGCCGAACTCTGCTGTATTTTTGGATATGAGTAATGCATTCGACAAGGTATGGCACAATGGTCTGCTTTGCAAAATTAAGACATTGTTACCTGACAGTTTTACCTATTATTATGCTCCTACCTCTTTCAGTTAATACATAGGGTGACACCAGTAGGTGTCTTCTCTTCTTGTCCTCATTAGAACATAAAATTAGCTCATAGAATTACTGTAACTACTCTGATTGCTAATAAAGTTGTAAAAAAAAAACATTCTAATTGGGTTGCGATATAAATAAATATTGGTTTACTGAAAACTAAAGAGGAAGATTAATCAATTGTTAGCAAAGGAAACAAAAAAGTTTGTAATCAAAAGTTATCTTCTTATTTTGGTGACGTGCCTTTAACAGGGCAACAGGGCGTTGCCGTCTTCTCTCCATATATCTGTAGTGTGTGTGTAAAGGCTATTACTCCAGAGAAGACTTGCTAGACAAAATACCTAAGTTTGCCATTACCTTCCGAGGAGAGTAGTCTTGTGTCCGATGTACACTATGTGCGGCCCTGAGAATCGAACCTGGGCCATTCTTAATTTTACTGGTCAAACACATGCTGAACCAACTGAGCCACAATCACAACAAAAATTATCAACAGTTAATTGTTTAGTACAAAATGAAGGACAATATAACCCAGCATCAGATTAAGGGAAGTCACTAGAAGCAGCACAGTTTTTTGCTGTTTCAATTTCTTTTATAAGTAGGTAGGTACCTACAAATTTTGGATCTCTTAGGTCTCTTGCACACATGGATACAGTATGAAGGATATAGAATCGCAGTGCAAAATTGGATACGTGGGCCCCTTGAGAACAGTGCAATGCAATTTGAAATAGTCTGGGTATGCTGTATCTCAAAGACAGAGTTTAGGTTCCGTAAAACTAATAAATATTTTATTATTAAATACTGCACGCTCCATGATAGCATTATCTACATCCTACGGTATAATGCACTGTTTTAAACTGTTTCAAAAAATTTTAAAAACTATCCACCTATGATACGACTTGCAAAAGTCTGTGTGTCTGAAAGGCTCCATATGAGCCAATGTATATCAATATCCGAGATACACAATTTGGCACAGACCGCTGAAAGGGGTGCATGGCTTTTCTGTATCTGGAATAAACATGTGGATACAGTATTGACGTGAAATAGGGACTTATAAAATGAAATAAAATAAATTGTTTTCTGCTTCATTACAAATATGGCCCTGAATATAACAATCCTTTTATAATATTAAATTTGCTTTGTATTTTTCTTAAGCCTTTTAGCATCGATTACTATGATTGGGTCCGGACCCAGAACCTCTCAATCATGAAGCAGACTTTCACCTGCTACTCCACCAAGAGACCCTATAATGTTAGTTACTAAAGATAGTAATGCTTTATAAAATATGTAGTAAATAATGTTTATCAAAGTGCCTTAACTAAAATGTATCGTTTAATTTTGCAAGTGTGAAACAGCATAAAATAATTATTAAAATTATATGTTAATGTAATTCTAGCAAGGCAAACTATAGTATTAGAAAGGATTTAGTAAACTTCAAGAAAAATAAATATAAATAATTAGCAACTAATACGTTGTAATACGTAACAATAAAAAAAATTGTTCTTTTTTAACAAACCGTTTATTAAACATCTAGGGATTAATTAATTCATTAAAAATAATAGGCATTAGCGAGTACTTAAAAAGGCTTATACAGTAGTTCTCCAAAGATCAGGTATTGTTTGTAATAGTGAACAGACTGTGTTGTGACCAGCAGCATCGAATTCAACAGATTCTTCCTTTGGAAATTGAATCATTTCATCGCATATAACTGTATTAACACCTTGAGCTGTACCTTGTACCTACGATGTAATTTTACAATACATATTTTACTCCACTCATAAATACCTCACCTCAATATATCCTTCTAATAGATCTCTGTTGGGTTTACGTAGATTTACTTTAACCAAAACATCATCGACTGCTCTCATATCGAACGTTAAACCATTCGGATTTACATTAGTTACTAAACCAGTTACGCTTACTTTTTTGCCATTGTACTGTGGCAACATTCCACCATTTACTATTTCTCGTAAATTTTCAGACATTGTGCTTATACTTATTTAAATACCACAGAAAATACAGCAGGTAAAAGGTTAACTCAAAGATTCTTCGCGCTCAAATGCCAAATTTTTTGACTTTTGATTACGTTTAGGAAGTGACATTTGACAGTACAATGTAGGCAATTTTTATAATGAACTAAACTGTTTGGTAGTGTGTATGTAATATACGGTATCAACTGATACCAACTGAAGACTGGCTCTATACGTACGTTATACCGGGTGATCCAGAAAAAAATGAATTAGAGCAGGCCGTGACCTAGTTACCAAAGTTGGTATCCCGTGATTCGCCTACTGTGAGCGTAAACAAGACACTATTGACCATTGAAGAGGTTACGTTAACTGTCAAAATCATGCAACAATATTATTGTCCGTGTTTTAAATAATAGTAAGTAGGTAAATGCCTGTTTGTAGGCAGTCTAAATAAATAAATAAATAAATAATTTTACTTTATTTAATAACCATAAATGTAATTACGTCCACTAATGCTTTCATTTTAGGTTATAAAATGTCAAATTTATTTTTCAAGTAACAAATCAGATTACCATTGATATGAAATTTAAAAAAAATGAGAAGCAATGTTACCAACCTTAACAGCTTAATCAGGGCCTGCTCTAATTCCTTTTTTCTGGATCGCCCGGTAATAGTAAGTGACGTTAGGAATATTTTGTATAACCAAGGCCCATTGAATTAATATTACATATAAGGCCTGCCCACTTTATTTAGCCAAGACGCAATTACAAAGGACGATGGCGCCATTTGCGGTGAACTATACATTTTTTAAGGGAGAAATGTATAGTTCACCTCGAATGGCGCCATCGGCATCGTCCTTTCAAATTGCGTCTTGGCTAAATAAAGTGGGCAGGCCTTATATGTAATATTAATTCGGCGGGCTTTGGTATAACTAACGTACATATTTTTAAACTCAAAACGGCAAAAAATTTGAGGTGTACTGCTAAAACGCCATCTAACGTCAAACTTTCGAACCAGTCCTTGATCTTGTCACTTGCTTTGGTTAAATTTTTTTCATATTAAATATTAAAATGATAGAAATTGACTCTCACTATTATAATATAAAATATTGTGAGCCTAATTAATACTGTTTAAGATGGCACTAAAAGTCTAGTAATTTGTTTGGCGAAACTGACTAACTGGATGTGTTAATTTCATGAAATGTCGGTCAGTAGGTCATGGTAAAATGATGTGAAATTAGGTAATGTTAGCATGCACAGGCTGGTACGTTAACGTATGAGGCTCTACGTGTGCAATGTTTTTGCGGGCTAGACGTTGGTGTGCCGTTTATACTTATTAAATTTAAAATATAAAAAGTTTCAATACTGTCAATAACAGGAACCTATAGGTTGTAATACCGTTGTAATCGTACCAATTTCAAATGAAATGTTGCAAGTTGTGTTGCCAACTGTAACAGTACTATTTGATCACGCTGTATTATGCCATAAGTTTTGATTTCTTTTAATCACAGGAGCTGCTGACTGACAAAATTTAATGTCTAATTATTTCCATTGACAATATAAAAATAAAGTCAAAATATCCAAAATGAAAGTAAGATAGTGTCTACGGTTTATTGCAGTTTTAATTATGGATAGAATTATGTGCAAGATGAACAATCATAACATTCAAAATGTTTCAAGTAAATTCAAAAACATTTACATATTTTCCGTGAACTGTATAAATACGTCGAGGGGTAAATTCGATTTTAATTATTAAAATAGATTTGTCACGGTAGAACTATACCAAGGCGTACGATAAAATTTGCCCAACAGGTACCCCACTACCAACTGCTCGTTCTAATTTTAAAGTGTCCCTAGTCCCCTCCGTATCTTCCTTTTCCATTGCGGGGTCTTTCCGATTACACATTCGATCCAATTCCCCGCGGTAGGGAAGCCCACGAGGTGGTCTTCTAATCGAGTCCGCGTGACTAATTCGCATTTGCGAAAAAATTAATAATGGCTTCGTCATTTATATATCTCTGATAATGTATCCAAATCGGTTACAATAGTGCATACAATTTTTATTTTGATTTGAGAAATTTCCACTGTTAATTTTTTTTTTAATCTTCAACTATTTTTGGCGAATTACGTTACGTACAACTCTTCGAGTAATACAACCGTTAGGATGGATACAACAGAAAGCGAAAAAAGGGTTTATGTGTTAGTTCTAACTGGGGGTAAGTTTTATGTATAATTTTTATGATGTCATTTATTTTTTCGACAATGTACCAATTGGTGGCAGTTGCTTTAGCTACTGCAATTTTTAATTATAATTTCAAAGTTGTCTGTCCTATATTTTAGGCCCATGTGGTGGTAAAACGACAGGACAAGCTCGGCTATGCACATTTTTTGAAAATTTGGGGTGGAAGGTAAGATCCTTGTTATATTTTTAGATTAACTCGTAGAGATAATTGGGTATTAAGGTTTCTTGCAACCACAAATAGCACTTTGTAATTTGAGTTTATTTTTATAAAGTTTCACAATGGTATGTAACTTTATATACAAACAAACCCCTTCGGGGGTTTGATATTATTTTTTGGGGGGGTTTTGAGCATTCTTTGGAACTGCATCCCTTGTTTACAGGTATTCCGAGTGCCTGAGACGGCCTCCGTGCTGCTCAGGTAGGTATATTTTATTTTAAACCAAGTATAACACTTAGTTGTGTTAAAAGATAATAAAACGAACATATTGCATTCATTTGTGGTTAAAACTCGATAAATCAATTTAACCAATAATGGAAGCACACACTCTGTGTTATTTCATAACTAATGCATTTGAAGTTTCTCATTCGGCCATTGATATTGGTAGTTCAAAACAAATTGATACATTTTTTTACGGTAGCATTATTGAGCCGTTGTTGTCGTTAGTTATTTTGTTTTGAGCTATTAAATTATCAACAAAAAAAATATTGTAAAAGATAACCGACTCATTACATTCCGTCAAGTTGTATTCAGAAAAATAGATTTCGACCATCAGTCTACTAATAAATAAGTTCTTAGAGCTTCTGTAAATGTTTATTCATTTCATTATGTTCTGTAAAGTCAAATCTTAATGGATAAATTCAATAAACCATTAGAAGATGTTTGAATATTTTTTTATTTTTCAGTGGTGGAATCAAATTCAGCGATCTGAACGACGAACAAGGTGAGTTTGTTTTATATTACTTTTTTTTTATAACTAATTGATTAATCTTGTTGCATTAAAATAACTTATTGTTCAAGCTGCAATAATATCGTTTAATATATTTTACATTCTTGCTATAAAGGTTTAACTTGAATCAAAACGTATCTGGCCACAAAGGAATATACCTAGGTATAAAAAGAAATGGTATTTTACCTGTGCTTCAAGATATATTTTTGTTGGCTCACTTTGAGTGGTAAAGTCAAAAATTGATCTTTGGTCTTTTAAAAGTCAAACTTCTCTTAAATATTGTACAAATAAATGTCTATTTTTATACCAATTGCATGATTAAATTTGGTTCCCTTCTAAATTGCCTGATGGGTTCGATGAGGTAACCGTTTTAAATCAGGTATCATTCTGTAACTGAATTATTATCAAAACTTGGTTTTATGTAGACTATCGAAAATAACAACTATAAGTTTTTTGTTGTCAAATAAAATAGTCCGTTCACGTAAGCAAATCGCTATAAACTTTAATTTTAGAATTGAGTAGGCAAACGTTTGTTTTCAAATTAGCAAAAACTCGTGATAATTCTTGATTGTAAACACAAAATGGAGATTGGCTCTTTTTAAAACAATCCCCATGGATATATTTAGAGGAATTTACAGAACATTTGTGTTACCTTTTAAAGGCAAACTACTTCCAAAAATTAGGGAATGTGAAGTTTTCAAGTTCTAATTTACATTTGGCAAAATGCCCAGTAATTCGTATTACTTTGTATAAATTGGGTAAAAAAATCGGAGTTCATAAAGGACTTTCAACTGCTTTATTTAAACTTTTTGGCTTTCTTCCTACAAACGTCAAGAAAACAATGTTTGTCCAAACAGGTGACAGACCATGTGATGTACCTACTTTCGATACTTAATTGGGGAGATTAATACTAAAAACAAGCATGTGATGACTGATGACATTAAATACCTTGCACTAAATTATAGGAGTATTTTTTTTGTTGTTGTGGTAAAGAATTAGCAACAGCTTGATGCTTATCTTATAAATTATAAACGTAACAGGCAAGCCTCTGCTTACATATTTGCATAACAAATATTTATTTTTAACTAGTATGCTTCAGGATATAAAATTATAACCTTGTTACAGGGGTTTTGTACTTAGGTGGCTTCGTCATCCTGTTAATGAAAGCCTGAAATTAACTAAATCCCTGAAATGATTCAGCTTACTATTTTCGACCAAAACCTTGACTTTTTTATTTTGCTTTTTATGGAAGTATGAATGTGGCAAGATAAAGTTTATTGTTTAATAACTGCCATGTTATAAGATTAACTTAAACGTGCTTTATTTAAGAGCTTCAGTGACACAGTCGTGTGTGCTTTACTTCATGATTGAAATCACACATGTTTCTGATATTCTTGATTGATTGATTTTTTCCCATCCCTTTATGCCCCTAGGGTGTCGGGTCTTCTATCCATTTTCTGTACGCTTTCCTGTCTCCATTGTGTTTCCTTTCCACTATTTTCCTTAGCCTTCCTCTTAATCTACGTCCTTCCACTCCCATTTCTGTTGCTATCCTAGGCAGTTTATCTTCCTCCATAAATGTCCTATCTATTTTAATCGTGTTGTTTCTCAGTTTGTCCCTAATTATTCCATTTCTCATTTCGTCTATTTTTGTGTTTCCTGTTATTTTTCTCAAGTATTTCATTCCTGTTGCTATAATAGCTGACTTATGTCTGTCAAAGTCCAGCTCTCTGCTCCATAATAGAAAGATTCTAATTTTTTAAAGTGTGTAGACAGTAGACAGGAATAAAACGCAAAATTAATTAGGTACTTAGGCCGGCAACATATTAGCCTCTTCGGTGGCGGAGGTACTTTTGTAACACACAGCTTTGTAAAGTCTAAGTAAGTTTTAAATAGCGGTTGAACGGGTTTTTGTTTCCCCGCCCTATGCAGTTGGATATGGACGGTGTCATGTATAAAACCCAACGTTTTTACTCATCCTTTATACAATAAAAATGACATTTACAAATTTTTTGTATACAGATACAGATAATTATTATTACGGGAAACCGTAGCAGGTGTAATTATTCGTACTTTCGATTTGAAATGAAACTATTTACGTTTATTTATTTCTAAATATTAACTACAATCATTAGTTTTCATACATAATACCGTCCACATCCACGCCCTGGTCCATTGGCAAAGACAACGTTTATATCCGTGTCCCGCTCTGACTCGTGAAATTTGCCATGCGTTATATCTTGTTATAACTAAATCTGAAACTGCATAGGGCGGGGAAACAAAAACCCGTTCAACCGCTATTTAAAACTTACTTAGATTTTATGTGAGGCAACATGTAGCGACTGCGCCGCATTCGATGTGGTTCGTTGTTGCTTGTGGATATGTTCATACCTGCGGCACAGCCGCTACGTATATTGCAGTATTCAGTCAATTGAATGTTGGAAGCTGCGTGGCGGAGCCGCAAGTATATCGCCAAAAAGCGAGAGCGGCAGCATTCCAAAAATCACACAATACACGATGTTAATAAAATACAGGGTGTTTATAAGAGAACTCCTCGGTTTCAAGTGTTATTTAAACAGCAATATATTCAAAGAATTACTTACATGAGTATAAATTCTGAAGTTTTTTGTGTGTTTAATAAAGTTCGATATGTGCACCATTCGTTGCACACGTCCAAACGGTAATCCAGCTCTTCCCACATATTCGCCAGTATATCGGGTGTAATGGATGCTACTACCGCAACAATCCTCTCCCGTAGGTGTTCGATAATTTCATGCGGTGACTCTGACCCCCAAATCCTGCAATTGTGTCTATTTACTGACCCACTTATGAGGAATGTCGCGTCTTCTGAAAACATGACATTTATCAGGTAGTCCTCATTTTCTTCAATGTTGTTAAGCATTAGGTCTGCAGACTCGACTCTTTTCACTTTGTCACCTACGGGAGAGAATTGTTGCGGCAGTAGCATCCATTACACCCGATATGCTGGCGAATACGTGGGAAGAGCTGGATTACCGTTTGGGCACCCAAAAAAACTTCAGAATATATACTCATGTAAGTAATTATTTGAATATATTGCTACCGAGGAGTTCTTTTATAAACACCCTGTACAATGATTGCATTAGCTTTGACACATGCTACACCTCTTTAAAATGAAGAACCATACGATCCTCAAACCAACATAAATAAGCTCATACGAGGGTGGAAGAGGAGCGGATAGCCGCGTGTAAAAGGCTTCGGCTTTGGGTTCGATTCTTGAGACCGGCGATATGCTCGCCTGAATTTAGAAGGTCGTACGCTTCTCCGCGCTTCGGAGGGCACGTTAAGACGGCGGTTCCGGTTATCAACTGTTAACCTCGCAACTGCGGGTCGGTCTTCTTCACTTCTCTCGATGGGTTAGGTTAGCCTCCTGCCCAGAATACGTGCTCATAGGGGCTCACAGGGGTCGTTCTCACGAGTTTCTAACAGGCCATCGGCCATAAGAGGAGGAAGAAGAAGAGGGTGGATCAAATATAAACGAGCCTTTGTTCATAAAAAAAAAACAAATTCTCGCAATTTTTTACATATACCCCTTCTTTGTCTATACACTTTTCCCAACGTATTGGTGGTTTTTTCATCCCGTTTTCGTAGAAAGAAGCAGGGTGGGTGTCTAACCAGGTACGCACGAACGCCTCCACCTGTTGGTCGGTCTCGAATCGCTCGCTTCCTAGTGACTCTTTGAGAGGCCCAAACATGTGGATATCACAAGGGGAAGAATCTGGACTATAGGGAGGGTGTTCAAGTACAGTCCAGTTTATTTCGGCGATTTTTGTCTACATTGTGGTTGCAGTGTGAGGTCTGGCGTTGTCATGGAGGAGCAATACAACTAATTTTCTGGTGATAAGCAAGCTTTACCTCAGCCAGAAGGTCATAATAATAGGCCACGTTGATTGCCCTTCGATCAACCAACAGGACCCCCCTCCAGTCCCAGAAAACTTTTCGCCGTCCCCTTTTCGCCGCCACTCCATGCTTGCTGGTTTTGATGTGGCCATGAAAGGGCTTTGTTACGGAACTGTGCCTGCAATCTGCACCGAATTTCAGCTGGTTTGACGTTTTCACACGTATGAAACTTGGTTAGACATCCTACGAAAACGCGACGAAAAAACTACCAATCCGTTGGGAAATGTATATAGATAGAATTTTAACATGTCTTCATTGTCTTCTTCTTCTTGCTCTTACGGCCGAAGCCTAGGCTTGTTAATAACTCATAAGTATGAAAGAAGTTTTAAGGTATTAAATGTTGCAGAATGTATGTATGGAGTGTCATATTCGTTATCTTCAACAGGCACTCAGTTTTATCAGGGGTTTCCAAATGCCATTCTGTTGTCTAATGTCTACACTTGCAGAATTTACGTTTGTACAAAACAACGAAATGTTTCATTATCATGTTCCGGTCTAAAACTTCAGACCACCTTGGACTGTTTTTTCGGGAGTCTTTTATGAGTAAGCTGTCTTCATTGCCGCTCGATTGCTTAATCAATGATTAAATTGAACAGTTTCCGTTTCCACTCACTGCATGGAAAATATAAAAAGGAATGAATTTCAAGGAAGATTATCTGTTTAGTTCTCTAATTACTTAAAGTTATGTTAATTAAACCAGCCTTGATGCCCCTTTTATTTACAATGTTATAGATAAATTGTTTTAACAATGTTCTGACGCATTAATTTATTTTTAAAACCTAAAAAAATCAGTGCACGTGCTTTTTACAGTAGGCACGTTTTCGTCAGTGGCTGTTTTTGCCAAACAATTAATGTTTTTTTGTGGTTCAGTTGAAACATTCGAGTATTATCGAGAGATGCAATTAGAATAATTGTGTTTGTTAATACGTTTAATGACTCGTCAGATGTTTTATTAGTTAAATTACTTGCAATGAAATGCATTTGATGTACATGTGTTTGTCTGGAACTTGCCCAGTGTATCCTTTGATACGAGTTTTACTTATGGTATTTTCTCCTTTTTGAATTTTGAGGTCGTCAAACGTTCGCCCACAATTTTTTTTTTGTAAAGTAAGGGCCGCTTGCAAAAGTTCAACGTTTGTGATGAATGGTTTGCAAATGTTACAGACATTTCAGAGCCAGCCTAGCTGCTAACACAAAACTTTGGTTTCGTTTGTGTTACCTACTATAAATAGCAACAAGTTGGTACATCGCCAAGTTCTTCATTCCATTTGTATCTTGGTTTCCTTCTTATCACTGTTTATCTCGTTTCAATCTCTTTTTTAAAAAGAGGCCAGGAATGCCATATTTCATATGGATTTTTTGTGTGAAATTCGAAGTTCGTTGCCCAAGCAGACCTAACTACTTACGTAAAAAGGTAGTTCGAAACGTAATCTATAAAATGTATTGCTTAATGAGATGCGCGAAATAGCTAAGCCATGCCCTTGCTTAACCTAATCCTTTGTAAGGTTTCGACGACGCTCCTTTTAATTATAAATTCGAATCAAGGACCAATTCGGTCATACTTTGGGAATTTTTGAAACTGTTTTAAAGTTAGATTGTTTGTTAGAGATTCGCCCCTTTTATCTTTGCATTTAGGAGTTGTTAATTCCTCTAAACTTCATTGGAGGCTCATCTCAAGCAAATTTTGTTTATTTAAAAATATAACCAAGTTGGAGGAGCTACCTGTTTTCGCAACGGTAGTGTTGTGTCAGTTGCTTAAATATACAGAATGCACCTTGAAAACTAAAGCTGGATTTTCAGTGGTGTAACATACGCCTCTGCAGTCCAAAGGGCACATTTTTAGGGGCCCATTAGAAAAAGCTACTTCACCTACAAACACTTGAGGCTCTCTTATTTTGCCTTATTCAATCAATGGGACGTCGATTTGTTTAGTTGTACTTGTACTCTTGTACATTAATTTATAATGATCGTAATAAAGAAGAGTGGCGGGTCTGCTTCACGATCCAGAGGTCCCGAGTTCGGACCTAACCATGACCAGACCTCGATCTGACCCGCTGATAAGCTTAATTAAAAAAAAGATCATTCAATTTATCTGGATGAACGTGGAATTTCAAACGCATTTAAAATCCAAAACACGATTTGAATGAAATTATTACCAATTAAAGGTGTTTACGTATCAAGTTTTAATATACCGTTGCAGCCCATTCATAGAACTTGTTAAAAATTTTGTGGTCTTGAAACCTGTTGTATTAATTAGTTTTTCAAGTGATACTTAAAGAAACATGGGACGAGTTTCTTTTCGGAAGTTTTTTAACGAAACTTGTTTTCATTAAAAGTTTTACTTGATTAAAAGATAATTTACCTTTAAAGATGGGTATTAACCGCATAAAACCGTAACCTTTCCAGCTGTATTTTAACCCTGGAGTGGTGGTCTGTGAGACCCAAATAATAGTTTTACGTATTTTGCACTGTGAGCTTTTAATTTTTGTATTGAATACTTGTTGTTTAACTTCTTATTGAGCTGTTCATTCGATTATTATTACTTGCTGAATTTCTTTTTACCAAAAACTGCCCTTAATTTTGATGGTCTCTTTTTCTCGTACGTTACTGTTTACTAGATGTAGATATTCGTATATTTTTAATAAACAGAGCGGCTTTATTAAAAAAATTATTATATTTTAAATATTCAAAGTAGAATATGTTATCAGCATTTTATTTTATCAATTAGAACAATTCTTACAATATACCATAAAACGGTGGGCGCGTGGGGCTGTGTCTGGCAGACTTTTTCGCCAATAACTTCACTACAAATTCAAGACATGAACTAAAGAGCATGTTTAAGAGACAGCTACCTGCTACTTATCAATCCGGAAATATCCGGAAAAATAGAACCGACTGGGTCCCAGAGACCCGGCGCCACCACTGTAGAGTTAAATTTGTATGAAAAGTTAGATTTTGTAGATTATTTTTTTAATGGGATTATTCTCCAACTAAGAAATATGAAACTGGAGCTTCTAATTTGTTTCTTTGTGCTGGGTGTTTTAAAACTTGATTTGAAAATTCCCAAATTTGGTTAAGGAGCAGGGAAATCCCCTTGGCCAATCATTTAACGGGATGTTCTGGTCTGCTATAAATGCTGGGGAAATAAACTGATTGTGATAAGTAGGTAATTCTGGTAAATTCGCTGATGCAACATTTGTGTACTTGGCGTTTTACGTAGGACATAGTTCATTAACTTTGCAGTGTCCTCAGTATCTTTGGTGTCAAGTTTTCAGGGAAGCTTACAGAATTATTAATAAACTCACTGAAGGTAGTAGATAAGGTGTTAAGAATCGGAATTTCTTTGGTAATGACTTAATGAGAATCCCAGGCAAAGCTTGGGTTTGAAATCAAAGCTTTGGAATTTATCGAAAATGTATGTATGTAAGTGTACATTGTGCATGTCACGAATGTGCCTTTCTTTTTAAATTTAAAAATGTTTAAATTATCTGTTCGTCTTTGTAGCTAAAGTTCTTTTGGGCAACCAGGTAATGCGCGTCATCAATCACATGATCAACGGTCGGCGATACTAATAATGCGCGATAAAAAAATACAAAATGTAATTACTAAATATAAATTATTTTTGTAGTTTACTAACTACTATTAACTCATATTTTTTTTGTGTATTATTCTTGAATTGTTTATATTTGACTCTCAAAGTTTTGACAGAACGTGTTGTGTGTTATTAACGTTTGCTGTGATCGGAATCCTCTGTATTTAATAACTATTATCTACTCCTATTTCTTTATTTTAGTTTATAGTATCGCTAAAATCGCGATAAAAAACGAAAATGCGAACCTTTATCATCAAAAAATTGTAAATCGTTTAAAACTTCATGTAGACGTACTAAGTTGTGACGGCATAAAATGTAGTGATGGCGTGCATTACTTGATTGGCCAATAGAACTATATCTTCTTCATGTTCTTCTTCGGTTTGCACTACAACCCGGGATGCCATCTCTTTCTATCGGTGGCTATGCTCCACGAATTTCTGCAGGGATTCCATTCAGTTATCTTTCTTGTTGGTCTTTCTAAATGCATTCTTTGTATGTTGAGATTTTACAAACCTCGTGTATTAGTGCCTTTAGTTCGTTGTTCATTTTATATCTCCATGTTCCATCTGCTTCTTGAATGGGGGCCCGAATATCTTCCTCAGTCTTCTTTCAAGCTTCTTTCTGTAGTTAGCATTATAAGGAAAATAAGCCAGAATTCTTATGGCAATTAATTTAAACGAAATTTAAGCTAAATTAAGAAATAAATTCTCGATTTTGTGAAAACTATAAAAATAGGTATCCAAAATTAGATATTTTAGAAAAGTGTTGTTGGGAATTTGATAGATTTTTATTCAGGCGAACGTGCTTTAAGTTCAAAACGAATTCTCGATTTAGATATGTATTTCAAAAAGGTTTTGGGAATTTGATAAATTTTTATTCAGGCAAACTAAAATTGGCCAGAAGAATTTTTATTATATTAAACTTTTATTAACACTCAAATATTTAAAACTACTTCATTGTGATTTATTTAAATAACTATGTATAAAAAATTCCGCTTTAAATTTTTATTAAAGCAATGCTCATTAAGCATGATAGTTAACGTAGACTAATGACAAACGCCGATTATTACCATCACTGAATTATTAAATAAGCATATTCAATTGTAAATTATTCCGTAAAGACTAGTTTTATATGTGTTACTAATTTTCTGGAAAGTTACTTGAAAATTATTAAAACTACGAACTCAACCTCGGTTTCAACATCTCAAAGCATTAAATTTGATTTCTATTGCTATTTTTCACCAGTTTCAGACCTACAGAGCTTGGTGAAAACCTTAATTTTGTAAATTGAATATGATTCAGTATGGATATTGATAAGGTTGCTCGAATATTTGTTATAATAGGTGTAGTTAAATGTAATCAGGGGAATACTTAAAGTGCTTGAGATAACTAAAATTTGGCGAACGTCATTTATAGATAAATCTAGTTCAAAAACTACAGAATTCGTGTAGATCAGGCAAATCCAAACTTACCCAATCGAGCACGTGTTTTGTATTTAAATCGAAGCATCACAGGTGGCCATGATCGCCACTTATCCAGTTTCTTCTTTTTTAATGCTGACTAAATTCAGATTGTCACATTTGTTTAATAATTTCATTTAATAATATGCCGTAATTATTGACGTCAAAAAATTATTAATTCAGTGTAATCATGACGCAATGATATCCGGCTAACATTGGATTTCCGGCGAAAAAAAGCGAAGAATTATTGTGTAGAGCGGTTTTATCGCTTCGAGTAAAATTGACTTGTCCACATTTTCTCAAGGACCGGCTTATTGTAAAGCAATGAACTTTCATTAAGACGCATTTGAATATCATCTGATGACACAGTGTGATTAATGATATCTATGCTAATCGTGTTAAATTTTATTATAAATATTCTGCGTTTAATTTTATTCGTTTTATCTTTTTTTTTCTGTGTCGTCAGCGTCGTTTCGTCCAAATTCTGATAGAGATGGACACTTTTGTAACCGATGTATTGAACTTGCTTGTTTCAAAAATGATTATGGTAAGCAAGTAACAGGTGCTAACGATTAGTTAATGCTTTTACGTAGTGTTTTATTGTAGCTCAGTACATATACCTTTAAGCTTTAAACACGTATGCTGGCAGAAAAACTTGCGAGTCATAAATTGTCCCTGAAAATAGTCATTCTTAACAACAAAGCTTGCTAGAAAAATTTTCCATGGGTAATTGTATAAAATTCGTAACAGGCACAATTGAAATTCCAATTTCCTGAACAGTATACGTAAAATACTAAAATACAAATTTAAATAATGCGCAATTTTCCAAGCTAAATAACTAAAACGAAAAGAGAAAACGACACGAAAAACATCAAATTTTATTAAAGGTAATTGAAGGTAGATTTACGGATGTTAATTATTAACCATCGAGATTAAACTGTCACGGAATGTACAAAGCAAAAATTTTATTAGGTTCTGTTGTGTCACGTTAAATTGTGTGGTTTTATAAACTCACCTTTAACCTTAACACGCCTTCGTTTTTGGTCTTGAAATATTAATCATTTCGTCCAAATAAATGTGTCGAACAAGATAAAAACAGGACAGTTCTAAAAGCGGAAACATTTCGACGAATTTTCGTCAATTTAATTGATTGGCATAGATTTATTTTAATTTAACCTTCATAAAAGGTAAAGGTATCCCGCGAGGGAGAATGGCCGGCAACATGGTGGGTTAAGACGTCCTAAGTTGTTTCCAATAACTGGGTAGGTCACCCCCGAGCATCCGATTCGGGTTTGACCCCGAGACCGTCCGCACTGTAGTCGAATTAACCTGTTTTATTTTAATTATTTTTAGATAAAAATTGCCCAGGCTCAAATTTTGAATTTCTTAAAAATTCTAAACCAATACAAACGTTGCTACTAATTAAATCTGTAACTTATTACCTACAGTGATTAGAGTCAATTTATATAAAGTTAATACAAAAGAGAAAATTCGTATTTAAGATTTTACATTATAGCTATTAAGACAACAAGTGTTTTATAGAAGGTTTAAAAATTAAGGTCGTAGTTCAAATCCGAGCGAACGAAGTGAGCCGAGGATTTGATAGACCGAGATTTTTAAACTATAAAACACGAGTTATCTTCAAGATTTTTTCTAACACTAATATCAGACATTTTCTTTCACTAATATATTATTAGAAATTTTAATAAATTATTATTTGAGACGTGTCATAATACACAAAATGCGAAGATTGCTAGGCAACGACGTATTTAAAGGCCTATAAAATACGTTGTCATTGACGGCGTATTTTATAGAGAAAGCGTATTTTAAAGGAAACATAACAAGTGAGCTCTTATGCACCATAGAAACAGTATAAGATATTAGTGTTAGAAAAAAATAATTTCGTAATTATGCATATTAAAATTAATCAGAGCCGGCAGAGTGGGAGTGCACGTAATACTGACATATTGAAAGTTAAGCATGAGTCTGCTTGGTCAGAACTTGGATGGGTGGCCGCTCTGCGGCTCTGTGCGTTCGCCCCCCCCCCCTCAACACTGTAACGGTATAAGAGGGTAAAAGGAAAAGAAAGAACATTAATCCGAACCATATTAAAATTAATCAGAATAATAAAAGCAGAATTGCAAACTTGGGTGCTTCGATAGAATAAATGATGAAGTCTAACCCACATACTTTCAATGTCATTACCTTATTACGATTGTTATTCAGTGGTTAATTGCACCGATTCAGTTCAGAATGTAAACAAGGTTGTATAAATATAATGTCGTTTTCAACAATTAGTGAAACTCAAAGTGTTTACTTTCTGTTTTTAAAGTTTATTTACTTGAACGGAATTTGAATCGCTTTGTAATTCAAAGATTTAAGCCCCAATCGGGACTCGAACATGCGTACTCTTGGTTGTGAAACGAGGTTTGGTATTTTGTTGTTAACCTTCCTGAGATTCAACCCTTAGAGCAGAAACACACGAGGCTGTTTCTGACGAATCGGCCGACGCTACGTGTGTGCGCTTTCGTCAGCCGATTCGTCACAAACCGCCTCGTGTGTTCTTGGCCTAAAGCGGCCCTCACACGATCAATATCTGAGTATTGACAATATTATTGAACGTGTAAGTAGAAAGATTGACAGATTGTCAATATGTAAAATATTGATGGTCTGGTTTGATGAAAACCAAAATATTTGCAAGATTGACAATAAATATTGACCGTCTGAGGGAGAGTATTGAAATGTGCTGGCGTTAACAAGCTTTTTTGTCGGTATGACATCATTGACTGCCAGTGCAAAACTAAATAGATTTTCAATAAATATTGATAGTGTGAGGCAATTACAGTTTGTCAGTATTTATTGACAATATACATATATTGATCGTGTGAAGACCGATTCATGTGCAGAGTCGGCGGACGAATCGTCACAAATCGCCTTGTGCGTTCTTGGCCTTAAACGCTTTGTCAGCTTTCTTTACATCTTATCATAATTGTTACTCAATGAGGTCGACCCATGATATACCGTAATCAATCGAATCAACTTCAAGCTTATCAAAGCCTTCCAAAATGAACCATTCTAACTACCCTTTATTCTTTCTTCCTCTATTATCCTCTTACCTCTTATACCTTTATCGTGTCGAGGGGGTCGAACACACCGAGCCGCAGAGTGGTCACCCATTATTGTTCAGACCAAGTTTTAGTTAGTTAGTTAGTTATTACGTGCACTCCCACTCTGCCGTACTTCCGGTTAAGTACACTTTATTAAAAAATAAATTTTACAAAAGCAAGTTATCACTTTTCTTCATTCTTCTTCTCTTATATTAGGCACTTTGTCCGTTTTTCTTCACCGTTTATGGTTTATGGCGATGATTTCCAGCTCTGTCCATCTTTTGTCCCTTTAAAAATTGCTTAGTCTCAGACGTATTCAACAGTTTCAAGACTTCTTCAGGCTATTTTAACCCTTTGTGGGTCTTTGCCTGCTCATTTGAGCTTTCTTAGCCATGTTTAGTGTTGAGAGGTAGGTGGCTGGCCTCGTCGCACCTCCGAATAAACGTATCTTCCAATTATTTTCCTTGGTGATTTTTGCAAATAGAAAATATGCGAAATAGCTGGAAGTTTAGCAGAACCGTAGAAGTGAGTCACAATAAGTTATAAATAATTCATTTCTGAACTTATTTTTAATAATAGCTTCGTATCCAACAAGTTTCATGCAGGGCCAGCCTTTCCGTCTTCTCATTTAACTTTGTAGCTTTTGTTAATGTATGTAATTGTTTCCAGACTTGACTCCATAAGTAAATCTGGAAATTAAGTTTATGGAATGAAAAGAAAATGCCCTATTTACAGACATTCCAATATTAGTTTAGTGAATCATTAAATTATCCCATGTATTTCACCGAATAAAAGGCTATTCATTCCAGAAAACTACTCTGATGTCTTTTGGTTATTAGACGGAAAAGTAATCAAGATGAAATTATTGACTATCTGCCTAGACAACCGAACTGTTTTGTTTTATTTATGTTACTGTGTCATGCAATGGATCCATTATAGATTCCAATTTAAAAAGGCTTATTAACTGAACGAAGCAATAGTAAACAACAATTTTTTTGTGTGTTTAGATTTTAATGGTGGTATTTTTAAAGTGTCCTTGCAGATTAACAAAGCTAGGCCACTCGAAAGGTTTTGTAAATAGTTTGCATTTATCAAAAAAATGTTGTAACCTACATGAACTTCTGTACACGTGCTTTTCGGAAAGTATTTAAGTAAACATCTACTAAAAAGATAAAATTCCGAAGAAGAAGGACAAATCATTCGTTAATTTGCCTATTTTATCATTTTAGATTATTTTGAATTGCAAGATGGTATATTTCCTCCATCTTAAAAACAGCATGTTTCGAATAATAAACGCTGATTAAATAAGCTTGTTTCCTGTAGAACTGACCAAACTTAAATGAGCATTAAGGAAAACCTGAAGTATACAGTATTTTTCATCTAGCATTTGGGTTGTGACTTCAACTTGCCCCGCCCAAAAACTGTATGAATAGACACGCGTTCGTGCGCAGTAGGTAATAAAAACCTAGTTTAGAAAGAGATGAAGTATAGTTGGATTGTGAATTTATCAATTGACGTCACAACCCAAATCCTAGGTGAAAAATACTGTATTTAAAATTATTTTCTAGAATATTAGTTAAAGGCTAGACAAAGTAGAGATGGGAAGTTCGATTCTTTTCGGTGAATCGATTCACTCGTTTTGCTTAGACCAGCGAGTCTAGCAAAGACCAAACCGAAGTAATGCTAGATGTATTGGCACTGTATCGGATGTTGAATATTCCGTGATTCAGTCTTCGATCAGGTCACCCTTTTGTTGTATAATCCTTTTGTACTTTTGTTTTTGTTTCAACACCGAGTCGAGTGACTCGATTCAGTGTACTGATTCGTTCTTTTCGAACGAATCAGTCACAATTAATACATCTCTAATGCCTATACTTATAGTCGATACCTCGCTCACATGAGACGTGCTTGAAGCGTACTTGGCCGTTTGATGTTTACGCATTCTCAGCTGAGCAGTTCTCAAGTACGCAATTGAGTTTCGTCTATAAGTACGGGGATAAGACAAAGTGTAACAATACTGTACGCTTTTATTATTAGTATTAATTGTTTTATTTAATTCCAGTGTACCACTTCCAAGCAAATCTACTGAAGACTATGCTGCAGATTGAAAATACTTTCTTTGAATTGGCTAAATCATCGTCGAGAAATTGTTTAATTATATGTGATAGGGGCGCAATGGATCCTTCGGCATGTGAGTAACTTTACAGCTTTCTGTTCAAAATTATATCTTAGTTTATTTATGTTTCTAGTTGTGGCAAAAGAAACCTGGGAAAGAATGATGCGAGAAAACAACTGGAATAACGTCGAACTTCGGGATAACAGATACAATCAAATCGTGCATATGGTTACAGCAGCTAAAGGTGCAGAAGACTTCTATTCCACTGAGGTATGACGTCGATTTCTTTTAAACTGAAACAAATTTTATCGATATCGTTTGCAGGACCATGCGTGTCGCTCGGAGGGTGTCGAACTTGCACGTGATTTGGATTACAACGCGGCTGCCGCATGGGTGGGTCATCCGTATTTCGATGTAATAGACAACTCGACAGACTTTGAGGGTAAAATGAGGCGAATGATCGGTGTAGTTTGTCAAAAATTGGGTATAGATACCGGCGATCGTTTACTTACGAACTCCAGAAAACTTAAATTTTTGGTTAACGGGCCTCTACCCGATGACACTGCCTTTCCATCCTTCCAAGATTTCGAAGTCGTTCATAATTATTTACAGTCCGAACCACCTAACCAAGTTAGATTACGGAAGAGAGGACAAAAAGGTAAGAAGATATACCGCAGTCGATTTCTTTGATTTTTGTTTTTTATTTCTTCATCCCGTCTTTTTCGGTTCATTTTTAATGTTGTGAATGAAACCAGTTTGTTATGTATTATTTACTGTTTGGTTCCTGTTTTCTTTAAAACGGATTTTTATATGTATTAGTATGTACAAATTTTGTGGAATAGAACGAAATCTAAAGAAATTGTGTAATTCTTTCTGCATTACTAATTGTTACATTACTAACATATACTTTAAATTAAAAAAAAAATACTAGTCAGTGGATTTTAATTGAATTTTAAAAATAAAATCATAGTTTTAAATCAGTTTTCTTTGCCGGAAAATATAAAAGTTTAGTAAAAGAAAAAATATACCGAATGTAACTTACGTCAACATGAAAGAAAAGTTAATTCGATTGTCATATAATATTTCCATTTCCCTTTTAATGAAATAAGTTACAAAATGGTAATGAACCATTCTTGTATCTTGTTATATACACACACACAGCACTATGGTCCTTGGAGAACTTTGGCTTCTTCCACAACTGCCTTCCATCTATCTGTTAGGGTAGACCAATTACGTACTCCTAGTTGGCTTAAGTCCTTCGTTACATTCTCTTTCCATCTATCAAGTGGAGGACGTCGTCCTTCTGGATTGTTAATAAAAATTTTCCTGGCCGCTCTGGTTTCAGGCATAAATGTCCTATCCATCGGATACTCTGCTTCTTGATCGTCATTCAATTGTCTTATCTCATGGTTCATTCGTGGCCTTCATGCATTTAAGTCGTTGTCAGGGACAGGCAACACCTTTCATTCAAATCTGCTAAGCAGTTCTTCACTTTTTTAATTAATAATTTAAAGAAGTTATAATAACAGACACTCGAAGGCCACTCATTGGTGGAATGAAGAAGTGAAGCAAGATATTTAAAAAAAATAGCACGGAAAAAATATATACAAACAAAAGCAAAACAAGATAAAGACGAATACACTAGAAGAAGAAATAGAACAATAGAGACAGTAAAACTCGCTAAACAAAAAAGCTGGGAAGATTTTGGAAATACGATAAAAATAATAGAAACTTTTACATCCTAAAAAAATTAAAAGGTATAAGAAACAAAGACAACAAACTTAAGATAAAACTGCAAGACATACTACAAGGCGTATTCGAAATGTAAGGGCCGTTTGCTTATATTTAAATGTTGGCAGCTCAGAACAAAGTTGCACGATTACAGCGCCCATCTATTGATTGTTTATGAAGCCACTTAAGTCATTGTTTTGATTCAGTAGTCGTTTGACTGTCGGTGAAAGCATTTACATTTCGAATACGCCTCGTAGAACTAGACACATAGGCATTATAGCACCAAATTCGAAGAAAAAGAAAAGGTGAAACAAAATAAGGAATTGAGGAAGCTCTGAACAAAATTAAGATCGGAGAAGATTAAATAAAACCTGAAATAATCAAGTGATTAGGAACTAGATATATTCAAAAAAGCATGGCAAACAGGAAATTTTGGGGGATTGGGAGGAGAACGTAATAATACCCATACATTAAAAAAGGAGAATACTCGAATTGTGAAAACTACAGAGCCATATGTCTGTCAACAATAACATCTAAATTATACACAAAAATAGTGGAGAAGAAATTAAAGAAACATAGATAACAAGCAACCTATAGAACCAATAAACGAACAAACGACAAGATACATTTAGTGAGAAACATCATTGAAAGGAAAATAGATAAGGGAGAAGAACTGTTCCTAACATTTATAGATCGAAGGGCAGCATTTGTTGCAACGTAAATATTTGGTCTGCAGTCCATTTAGCAATTTGTTGCAGTGTTGGGCCCATCTTTCCGATACAAACATTGTTGAAAATCAATTCTCCATCTTTACTTTTGCATATGTTATTTCTTGGTTGGAACCTTTTTGTTAATTGATTCGTGGCTTTTACATATCTCTTGTTTGGTTTCTAGTGTGATGTTTCTCAATTTCTAGTATTTTTCGGTGCATAAATTCCCTTTTCTTTCGCCTGCAAATTTGTCTGATTTTGTCTTTATACTTATTCATTTTACTTCTAGTATTAGTTTGTTTTATACATTCTAATCTTCGTACTCAGTGATAGGTACCATTTTCGAGCTTTGAATTATGAATAAAAATATACAAAAAAAGCTAGAAATATGGGAGAGAAAAATATTACGAAGGATTTATGGAGGGAGGAAAGAAGATGATATATGGCGGAGTAGAACAAACGAAGAAATAATGAGGTTATATGGAGAATCTGGACTCTCCTGTACCCAATACCGACTCTTTTCCTCCAAGTTGGCGGACCTTGGGAACCTTACAGGGCTGACAAGTTATTAATTAGCTGGGACTGTCCTTGTTTCAACTTGTCTGGACGGCAGTTTCCTTCTCTTTATTCTTTCCTGTTTGGTCTCACTTGTTGCTTCCGACACCGACGCTATTAGGGTATCCAAGTGCTAGGGGTCTTTAATTTCATCTGTTCGAGGTTTACCCCTCCCATTAAAAAGTTTGAACAAGACACCAACCACTCCTTTCCAGAAAACAAAACCGGTTGTGAAGGCTCGACAAAACCCAAACAAAAGAAAAGAATTAAGAATATATTCCTGGAACTTGAGAACACTTGATAAAACTGGAAAGAAAAGGCTAAGGATAAAAAAGCATGGAAGTAGCAAGTAGTGCAAAAGATGATGATGATGATATGGAGAACCCAGCATCATAAATGTGGTGGAGGCTCGAAGACTGAGATAGCTAGGCTACATGGAGAGGACTCCAGGGAGTAGAACCACAAAACAGGTGTTAAGGGGAGGTCGAATCGGGACACAAGGAAGAGGTCGCTCAAGAAAGAAATCGCTGGAAATGGTAGAGCAGGACCTGAAGGACTTGTTTACGTTCTTCTACGTTCTTTCGACACTCTTCATCGAACCACTCTTTCTTCTTGCAACTTGTTTGTTTTGCAATACTTTCTGTAGCTGATTCTATGATAATTCTCTTTATTGTCTCCTAGTGTGTTGTCTGCATCTTCATTTATATTTTTGCTGTATGTAAGTACCTTAGAGTGTAATAATGTTTCATATTTTTGCTGGTACTCATCTACCGTTAGCTTGTCTATGCCCCACTTTTCCAGTTTTTCTCCGTTTGCTTCATGGATATTCTGTATCTTATCTTTGCTTTGATTAGGCAGTGATCAGAATCCGCAATCGGCCCCTCTTTGGTTTCTTACGTCCATGAAGCTTGTAGCATGTCTTCAATCTGATTGCAGGGCTTGCCGCCATCTGGGGATGTTCATGTCGCTTTATATATATAAAAGCAAAGTCTATTAAACACATGGCATTATCATTAGATCATTACTATTGTCATGTAGGCTGTGTCTTCCTACTTTGGTATTAAAATCGCCTACAATTATCTTCATGTCTCGTCCGCTGTCTTGATATGTTGCACTTTCTAGGTCGCTGTTTATATCTTCTGTTGGAGCTGTCATTTATGGGTTTGAAGTCAATTATATTATATAATATTTTATTCTTTACTAGAAATCCAGTTTGAAGGGTATGGTTGGTTGAGCCGCTGTAGTTTTTCGTTTTAACTATGTCTTTACCTGGCCAGCGTATTTCTTGTAGTGCTGTAATATCAATTCTATACTTAAACAGTTCTTCAATGAGATTCTGTAGTGCAACAGAGCGGTAGAGGCTTAATACATTTTAGGATCTAATTGTTCGTCGCTCAAGTCGTTTCCTATTGATCTGTCCGGTGTTCCGAAGCTGTTGCCTCATTTTCCTAACAAGCTTTTTTTACATCGTGAGATTGTTAGCTCCATGCAACCCTCCTCCTTTGTCTGAGGTTGGGACCAGCAGGTTGTCGTTATAAACATCATACCCTGGCGGAGTTATCTTTTTATATACATTGTCACATGCTAATCTTGCACTATGACATTTAATAGGCGACGTTGGAAGTCCTGTGGCACTCGGCTAGCAAAACAGTGGAGATGGGGGGTTCGAAATGCTAAAAACCCTTCAAATAGGGGTAGTCATAATAGGGCTGAAAGTTGGGCGCCACTCTTCTCTTATCATCTGAACCCATTTCCCATATCTTTTTTGTAATTTGGTAATCTTTCATGTTTGTTAAATGAGCAAACCATTGTAGCTGGTTTCTCTCATTGTAATTATATATTTTTTTAATTTGGGAGTTCTAAATTTAGTTTCATGTATTAGAAAATAAATAGTTATTTAACCACAGTGTCATAGAAACACCAAATCGTTAAACATATTTTGTATAAATAAGACCAACATATTTGTTTACAGCGTTTTTTGGAATAACAATTAATGGTGCTAAATTTAAATGTGAAATATTTAGTTTAGTTTTTACGACCCAAGATACGGCAGTGGTAAGACATGTTTAATAATTTTGCATATGTGTATATGTACTATGTTTATTGAACGCTTTAACTAATATGTTTGCCATATTTATAAAATTAAAATGCATATATAAACTTGGGTGATGCTTTTGGGAATTTGACCGTTAAATTAGGAATTATTAAATGGTTTTTTTAGGTCACTTCAGTTACATTCATACAGTCAGGCGGCCACTCAAATTGGGGCAGGTGGTCGAAGTTAAAACGCAAATAACCCACCGCGATTATATCAACTTGTTGGCGCAGAAAGACAGTTCACATTTTACAATATACAAAAAACGAAGATGTTTCCTCGTTAATAACCAGTATTTTCAACTTGATATTTACCAGTCGCCCAGTCATCCCAGGTAAAGCTCGATTAATTTTTTTTTTTAATTAAAAAGTTGAAATAAATTATCTGTAACAGGTGTAAAGGAATGATGCTGTTAGAAACTTATTCTGCTTTGAATGAAACTATTTTATGTGAGCGTTTACCATCGTTTTTAAAGATAGCAAAAGAGGTGACCGGAAATCCGAATTATTCCATGTTTAATTTATCGTTACGGGAGGATTGGAAGACTTCTAAGAAATTTTGCCGTTCTGTCGCAGGTAAGAGTTACTTCGTCGTTGTTGTTGTTGTCATTATACTAAATTAATGTTTATAGCATTCAATCGAACCGAACAAGGTGCGATACAGAATAAAATTAACGGACATGTCAACGATAATGTAGAAAAGGAAAACATAAAGGTTAACGGTCACTCGAGTGATCTAGATCTAGAAGAAAACGAACACAAATTACTAAATGGGAAAGCATTCACCAATCATGCTTAACCACAGCAGATTACCGCTTAGTTTAATTTTTACCAGTTTCATTGTGATTTCACAGATTTTAGTAGTAAGATAATTTAATAACTACGATGTACTTACATAAATTTTTTTGGTGGTAATTTTATGCCATTTCAATTTTGTTTTAGTAATTTTCTCATAGATCAATTAGATGTACATGTAAATAGATCAAAACCATATAGCTGAAAGTATAAACATGCAATTTTAGAGATATAATTATTTTTCTGTAATTGTTAAAAGGGTATAAGTATATTAAAGTAGTTTAATCGATGTAGAATAACATATTAGTGCAGAAATGGCAGTTTTAACAGTATTTCTCAATTCTATTTATTAAACTGTATTCTACTTAATTTTTAATTGCTGACACCACCTGGAAGTACCTGGGCTAATATTTCGTGCCTCTGACTGATACTTAATTTTTAATTTGCGTTAAAATTTTTGTTTACATTGGATGTTGTGCGTCTTTGGTATCTAATTTAAGGACTACCATGGTATCTATTTATTTACTGTTGGCATATGTAACTATTGCAATTTGATTATCATCAACATCTAAAATGTTTCAATTGAAAGACGCCTGCGTACATTTCCAAAATATATTTGAATTTTGTAAGTGATATAAAAAAAAACATCAAGATGTAAACTTAGTATACTTAATTGTGACATTAAAAGGATATTAAGAAAAATTTGTTTATTTGATTTCATTTAAAAACTCCCTTATTTTTGTAGTTAAAAAACACTGTTCATAAGCAAATTTGAAAAAAATTGTCAAAACTGTTATGACCATTTTTTTTCAAGAAACTAATTGTAACAAGTCCAGCAACCCACAAATACAAATGAACCAAATGAGTTACATGAACTTAAACAAATGTTAAAAACGTTAATGGAACAGGGAACAGGTAGGCAATAGTCCTTTCAAAAATAGGTCATGAATCTACACCTTAAAATAGCTGTATGACATGCTAATGGATTAGCACACCAGCCAGGGGCGGATGGGCTACAGTAAATCAGCCCTGGAGTTACAGGAAACCACCAGCCTTTTATCATAATTTATTTATTTATTTAATACATTACATGCGAGAGGTTCCCTTTTTACAATAGTAAATAAACAATAATTGAAATATACGTAAAAAAGAAAGAAAAAATAAAATAATAATAATAAAAATATATTTTAACACAGCTCAAATAATTTGGTACAAGTTTGATTTAAAAGAGTGAAGAGAACAATCGAAGTAATTTAAATTTCGTGACAAAAACACCTTTCGTAATACTACATCATTAATCGTATATGAGGTCTCAGGGGGTATTCTTTTTAAAGAGAAGCTTATGGTTGAACATTTTCCAACGTTTAACAACATGTGATTTGTAGCACACCACGAAATTAAGTGGTTTAAGTCTGTTTGTAATAAGTTAGCGTCGTTTTCCGTTTTTATTTCGTAAAAAAGTTTTGCATCATCCGCATAAAGCAGAAGTTTGGAATGACTAATAACATTACTGAGATCATTTATAAAAAGTACAAACAGAAGTGGGCCTAGATGTGAGCCTTGATGGACTCCAGATGTAACTTCGATCGATTCAGATATCTCCGAGCCTACTTGAACATATTGTCGCCGTTCAAAGAAGTAATTTGCAATCCAAATCAGTAACAGTCCATTTATGCCCAGACAACGTAACTTCGACAATAAAATTTTGTGATCCACCTTGTCGAAAGCTTTACTGAAGTCAGTACTAAGTATAGATAACATCAACTTGCGATCCTTTTTCAAAATTGTTATTAATATAGTGCCATATTCATAAACAGTATTTAAAGTTAGTAGGGGTTTAGTAGCTACTAAACCAATATAATTAATATATGTTGCTATAGAAATTAGTAACATCTAACTTTAAACACCGTTTATGAATATGGCTCTTATTAATCTTTAAAAATTGTTAAATCTTAAATCAGTAGTTATTGATTTACCTTGTATATAAACCATGTTGATTATTGTTTATAATGTGGAAAAGGTGAGTTTCGAGGTAACAATTTTTTCAAATAATTTCGGGATGGAGTTTAAGATTGAAATTGGGCGGTAGTTGGTTACTACTTCATCTTTAGCACCGGTTTTGTGAATAGGAACTACCTTACTTAACTTCCATAATATAATAATAACATTAAATAGTATTAACTGCTTTCAAATACAAAGATTTATTAAAATTGAATAGGTACTTTATTTGAATATAAACACGAATACAAACATTTAGAAAAACAATTAATAATAGTTGTAGTCATGGTCTAAAGATCAAAAAGACTTTCGGTTTAAACGTTCTCTTCTTTTTGAATTTTAGATTTGACGATGTAGTAAAATTGTCGGTACCTATTATACATATTGTTTCTAGTCATTGCGATTTGCTGTATGTAAAGAAACTCTTGTCATTCAAACTGATGTTACCTTTTAAATTATCTAACATCTATCAACAATTTGTTCTAAGACGAATGGGTAAAGACCTAGAAATATTACAAACGATGAAAACTCGGAAACTTGTATACTTCGGTCATGTTATGAGAAATAAAGAAAGATACAGAATATTACAGCTCATTCTGGAAGGGAAAGTGATGGGAAGAAGAGGTGCAGTAGAAGGATTTCATGGCTCAAAAGTCTGCGACAATGGTTTGGTAAAACATCTTTAGAATTATTTCGATGAGCAGTAGATAAAGTGCAGATAGCTGTAATGATATCTAACATCTGGACCGATAAAGCACGAGAAGAAAAAGGTGAATTAGGATGTTGAGTAGCGGTCATACAAAGTTTTGAAATTATGCAATGTTGGCGATGTACTATGTCTTACTTATATTTTTTAATTTATTTTAGCAGTTTTCAAAAATACGTCATTTTTGACAATGGGCGCATTCAGGGACGCTCAGCGGCTGATGCGCTAAGTTAGCAAAGTCCCTGAACAGACACGCTGTGAGAAAGCTTGCAGTCAGCCGCTGAGAAATTCGCTCAGCGTATAATTTGTTAGCTGACTTTGTCAGCGGTGTCAAAAAAAGGAGCAGGAAACGCACAAACTTAATAATTTGAATAAAAGCATATTAATTAGGGTGAGCTGGTACACATAGTCCATAATTTGAAGATCATTAGCCATAATTTCTTTAATTTTTGATTTATTACATAATAGTGAAAGTAACACCTAACCTTACAAAACAAATAACAAACTGTCAAAACAGCTTACTATCAGACGTTTCATTCAGGGAAATACCGTTTGCTGTCATTTAGCATAAGCTGACTAAATTACCGCTTAGCTAAGCAGCTGAGCGTCCCTGAATGCGCCCAATGTTTAGCGTCCAAAAGACCCACTTTTTTGGACTAGTAGTACGTAGTCATAGTAACAAAGTCATATCAAACTGTCATATTAAATTAAACGTCATTATTTTAAGAAGGAAATATCATTTCAGGACAGTCAAACATAAAATTATGTATGTAACTCGTAGAAAAAGGACTTTTAGACTCGCCTTATTTGTTAGTCTCGCGCGCTCGGCCATAAAATGCGGCTCGTCCAAAAAAGTCCTATATTTTGTACTTGTAACATAAATAACTATTATCGTTGATTGTCAATCAACGCTATTATGTAGAATATCTGGGATACAGAGAAAAGCAATTTTATAAATAAGTGATATTTTTGAATTCAAAGGGGCAACAACCAAATAGGTTTGCTCGTCCCAAAATAATAAATATCAAGCGATTATTTAACTTCAAATAGTGTTAATGATCATTAGAATCATTATTGAAGCAAAAGAAAATTAAATTAGAAGCAGAAGCAATTGAAAATTGAATTTCAAGCAGAGGCAATTGAAAATTAAATTAGAAACAGACAAATTGGATTTTAGTGGTGAAATAGAAATCATTGGAAACAAAACCCAGGAACCGGTGTAGATAGTGAGTGTAAAAACTGTAATTATAAGATGGGCTTAAGCAGGGTTGATAGGGTGAAAAATAAAATAAAAAGATCTGCATTAAAAATTTGAGTGAAATTTTATTTTTGTTAATATTAATTTAAAGAGCAAAGAAAATTTTAAAATTGTCTATCCAACAAAAGGCGTTTTAACATATTTGTTGCCAAAGCAAGGATGAACAGCTCAATATGTATAAAACATTATTTTTCTTGCAAGTGTACCTATCTTAAGCGGACACTTCCTGCAAATGGACATGGCTGTTTCTCTTAAGCAGCCATCTCCAATAAATGGACAAAAAATGTGCAATCGTTAGTGTCCACTTACTGGAGATTCTACTGTATTCGATATGGTGATTAATCGATTCGATTTGTCGATACTTTTTTTTAATACAGTGCAGGGCTGATCTAAGTACGACTTGAGGTAATATCAGCACTTTTACTAAAGTCCACTAATTAAATGTATGTGCAAACAAACTGTGAAGTTGATGGCAACCAATTAAACTTTGGGCAAATTAAATAAAATCATTTTTTTCTATAGCAGCTGTTAAAGTGCTACTTTATCTATTAATTTTAGTAGATAAAGTAGCACTATAACAGCAACGGTAGATAAAGTACTTTATTTTTTGTTTTTAACCCTAAAACGCCCATACTAATGACCAGTGGTGTAGTCGTAAATTAAGCAGTACCGGAACTTTTATTAATTTAAAAGAAGTTATCGCTTTTTAAGGAGGTATTTTACATTTTTTTCTTATTTATTTCTTGTAAAAAAATAAGCAGTACCGGAACGGCGTTCCGGCTCCACTACACCCCTGCTAATGACATTTTAAAACGTGACTCGATTTGTAATTTTTTAAACGTCAATGTCAAATAAAATTTATTTTATAATTTTTTTCCTTTAAAATAAATGCTGTAGAAAAAAATAGAGTATTATACACGACGATAAAATTTAATTATCTTCTCGAGCGTAATTAGCATCTTGACTGGCGTCTCGACGCTAAAATATGCCCTCGAAGATAAAATACAATTTTATCGTCTTGTATAATAAATAACTTACATTTATAGGCAAAGACATCACAAGGTAAGTTGTAATTTTCCTTTATACCCATATATATTATACTAAATATTAATTTGACTTAAATACCTTAAAATTACATGAAAATCACTTTAAATTAATTTCTTACTTCCTTGGAAAACTTAGCAATAAAGGAATTTATAAAAGTATTAAAAAAGAATACAAACATTGGAACGAGTTTTTATTGACTGTATACAGAGCTGAGAAGTATTTTAACTGCTTGTAACACACTATTTTTTATAACTTCTAAGCATGTTTTACAGCACACATAATTATGAAGCAATTATAAAGAAAACGGTACAACCAATACAGTCAGTGCTTTTAAACATAAAGACATGATAGTTACTTAATCATTTTATTTAAAAAAATATTTGTAAATTGAGCTACTTAGTTATGTAAATCAAATTAATTATTAAAGGTAGCATTCTCAACTCTGGCTATATATGGACTGTTCGTAAGTAGCTGACTGTAAACTTTTATTTGCCTTATACTGCAAAGCTAAACAAACAACTAGCACTTATAGACAACAAAGATAAGCATTTTCTCCTGTTTACAGAGAATAGTTCATACATTAAAAAATACACATTTCGCCATACATTTTTTTAGTCACTTATTTACGATCAGTCTGAATAACCACATAAACGCAATATATGAAGTGACTCGGTTAATCTATAAGGTTGCCGTGGTTGACGCTAATCATGTAATTGATAAATTTCAGTGTTTGTTAAATTTATATAAAAACCAATTTTATTAATAACAGAATGAACACGAACCACAGCTAATCGTAATTATAAATTTAATGGATCTCCGAATATATATTTCTAAATCCCTTGGGGACAAATTGTTGATTACATTAGTATGGGTTTATATTTTGTACATTTGCTCACAGATACTATCTACTGAATACTATTTATTAACAAAATATTAGTTTAATACTTTCAACATTCATTTTAAAAAATAAAACGGTTATTTAAATATTTTTAAACTATGGTTTGCCCTTAAATAGGTTTCCGATATGTGATCATTCTATCCAAAAATTATGTTAAAATTAATTTGTTTGAAGTTAAGATTATGCAAGTCTTGTTAAGCTTATCTGTGAAATTTGTGTAATAAATATCTTTTTATACTGTCGTTTTTCCAAAAAGAACAAGCAAATTAATAAATAAAATATCATGTAAAATGAAAAATAATTTAATTTATATCCAGATACCAATTAAAAAAAATAATTATAAAAATATTGTTTTATGCTTTATTTCCATTAGGCATTAATTTGCCTTGCTGTTTGTGATAAGTTTTCATAACTTTTTTACCAGGTATAAGACCCTGTGTTAAACCTGGTCGTTTTTTGCGCTTATTAGAAATTACTTGTTCATTATTACTTTCTGGTTTTGAATACTGTTGACTTTGACATAAAACCGTCTGCTGTATTTGATTTTCAGCTTCTAATTGTTCTTGACTTTTCTGTACGTCAGAATCGTGCGCATAGATGCAGTTATGACCAAATCGACATCTTCCTTTACGATAATTCCAACAAACCTTTTTACCATTTATAATTCTTACGTTTTCTTGCGTATTAACCATCTTCACGTGTTTCTCAAGAATCGCTTGTTTAGCATTTTCGGCTTCTTTAAATGGATTTGCAAATACTGATGTTTTCGGTATATTTGAGCTTGTACTTGACGTGTCGCAAAAATCAGGTGCAGGTAATTTCATCGCTGCAACAGCCGATGCTGGTTCTAATTCTGCAAGGCTGAAACATGTGACAGCTGACCGACTTTTTGTAATAGTTAAGTTCTATTAAAAACTAGGTATCACTTGCCTACAGAAAAGGTCCGAAGACCGTTGCAAAACTTTTCATATAAATGAAATATAATTCCATTACCTATTGCTAGTCTCAGATGTATCGGAATCTGATGTATTTTCTTCATTATCTGAAGCAGAAGAATCACCGTAGTCAGCTACTAAAGACATTTTTGTGTTAATATTATTTATGAACCTGTTCTTAAAAACAAAAAGTGGGGTTAAATACTTTTGTTGTCAGCTGTCATTTATACAGTTTATTGCAACAGTTATGACCTTTGGTTGTGATTGTGATTATCCATATATAGGAGACTTCGTAATTATTGACTTATAAGAATTTCCAATACAATCTACTAAGCTTGTAATCTGAAAACCTTAATTGAAGTACGTAAATGAAGTTGAAGAACTGATGATACTTAATAAGTACCAGGACATATTTCTTTATGAGTGAAATGTTATTTAAATGCGAAATCCGATTTAAATCTCATGAGACAGGAGTATTCACTAAAAGTGCATTCCTGGATCTTATATACACAGTCACACACACGTTAAACAATAGTCCTTGTAGAACCTTAGCTTCTTCTACAACGGTCTTCCATACATCTCCATCCATTGCTTTGGTGGTCCAGTTCGGTACTTTTAGCTGTTTTAGGTCATTACTTATGTTGTCCTTCCATTTACAGTGAGGTCTGCCCTTAGCCGATATCCCTCCGTCAATAAAGCAGCTCTTCTATCACTAGCTATCCCTACCGTTTTGTTCTGTACTCCCAGATCCAGAACTATGCTTGTAACCTGCATGATGCCTACGACTTCTGCTTGAAATATGGTAGTTTATTTACCTAAAGCAGTGTTTTGTTAAAGCTTCAGGTCTTCTGAGTATACCCCTACACCTGTCACCTCTCCATTTTTAGACCCATCGGTGTATTGGGTCGGGAAGCATTTCCAGTGTCGATAAAGACGCTGTACTGTTTCTCAAAGGTAAAAGTGCGTTAGATGGAGTTCACTTTCGCTCCCAGAAGGGGTATCCTTCGGACAGTCTCTTCTAGAACGTGTTAGTGTTTACCTTTAGTCTTCCACGCCCCTTTCACCTTTAATCTTAAGGTAGGTACACATCTGAGAGCATATGAGTTGAGTACGAACGAATATGCGTGCGTAATCGGTTTATGTGTTCTCTACTTATGTGCAGTCAATTTAGATTCCCGCGAATGCGTGTCTTCTCAATCAGCTCCATTCATTTGCAGTAGTAGCAATGTCATCTGGTGAAGAAGTAGTGATAAGTGCTGCTGCATTTTTTTACAATTTATAGTTTGTTAAAGAAAAAAAAGACAAAGAAAAGGCGGTGGTGGATAACCGAATTATATAAAAGAAGGAGGCATTATACGGGTTCTGATTTGTTAATAGATATGCGACTGGAAGAATCTTCTGGGCATTTTAAAAACTTTGTTCGGGCGGCTAGCCATAACTCAATTTCTAATTTTTTTGCTATTTCTGACCAAGTATCATTTTTTTTATTTTTACAATAAAAAGAATTTTTTGAATCCCATAACACAGGGTATTGTTCACATAGATCAATTAAATGCAACCACATTTCATTACCTCAGTCCATCTTTTGTAAACACAAATATTCACATACACGCATACACTTAGAAAATAACAATGTGGTTTCGTTAAGCACCAGAATGAAAGTAAGTACATCGATGCTTTGCGAATCAACCGAGAACACACGGTAGATTTTGCAACTGGCTGTAGAAGGTGTCTTTATTCTCGGTTGGTGCATGAGTTCATGTTAAAATTAAGTTATAGAATTGTCCTTTCACTTTTAATCTGCATATTCTTTCATTTATGGGTGATAAATCGATAACTTTGCTTAAAGGCATTGTCAACTTATTTAACATATTTAGTAAATATCAAAATACGTTAGTTAAAATACTCGTAAAAGTACCCGCATTGGTAAAATTTCAATATCTTTGATAATAACCACAATAAAACCAAAATAAAATTCAGATCCTACACACATGACGTCACTGGTGTCGACCTCCGGAGGCTGCTACACAATGAACATAACCTAAAAACACGGCAACATAACCTAAAAACACGGTAACATAACCTAAAAACACGGCAACATAACCTAAAAACCTGGAAATATAACCTAAATTTAGCGTTGTACTTGTAGCTATGCTAGAGCTCTTACCGGCAACCGACACAGTTGACGTCATAACTTAAACTTTTAGCTTCCATAACACGGTAACGAATTAAAATTCGGCCGTAAAATTTTGCAAAGGTGCAATACTCAGTTTACTCAATCAAATTACAAAATAAAAAAAAATCGACTTTTCATAAGTTGACAATGCCTTTAATATTTTATGTGAGTCCAGGAATCCAGTTCCAAATTCATGTTTATTTTGATTTGAATCACTCTAGAGTAGGGCGAGTCTTTATTTTTAGAACATCTTTGCCAGGCTATTTTACTTCTTGTAATGCTGTAATATTTTAGGACATTCCACGTCCTAATTATCAAGTCCTTTTTTCGTTGCAATAGTCGTCTTTGGTCGATCTTTCCATGTCTGGGCTGTTGTATAGTATTCGCAACAATACCTTTTTACGTGTTGTTTTAAAAACCGTTACAGCCTGGCGGAGTTTTGTGGATCTTGTATAAGTTAAAATTTGAGATAAATAATAAACTATTTGTTAAAGTGTAACTAATATCAACTTTTACGGGTTAGACCTTAAGATCTGTTCCATCTCTACGTCCCACCTCCTTCTTAGTGTTAAATGAATAAGAACAATTTTACATAAGATATAAAAATATTTATTTAAAAACTCACATACAATTAACTAAAACATACCTCTATCGTTAGGCCTAACTATACATTTTTTATTTTTAGGAAATAAGTTGCTATTTAAAAAAGCAAAATCATAACAAAATGGATCTTCAGTTTGTTTTATCATAATGCGAGTGTTTGGCATACTGAACCAATATTTACCAAGGCCTAATTTTTCTACAACTTGTTTTTCTATTCGAAAGTCACCTTCGTACCACGTGGTTACTGCATTCATTACAACAAACGTTAAATGGTATTCTTTAGTTAAGAAATGCATAATATTAACACATCGATTCATTATACCATAACCTTGCGCATAATCACATGACTGATAAAATATTGGAGGTAAAAAATTAATCATTATTAAGCGCAACTTTAAATCATGACACATTTCATTTTTAATTTCATAAAGACAATTTATAAGCTCGTAGCTGGTAGTTATTTGTTTCACTAGAACCTTCGACATCATATTTCCAACGTCAATCTGTAAAAAGAAATGAAGAATGAACAAAATGAATCGTTTCAATATAAAATTCTCTTACCTCAGAAACTTGAATTCCATCAAGAATTGTTTTAAGTTTTTTCCCATTAAAATCCCCTTTTGTGTCGATATAATAAATGTATTGGTACTGTATTAACAAGACTTAAACAAAACTGAGTTTTTCCACTTGCAGGTAATCCACAAAATTCATAGATATTTCCTGTTATTACATTGATAGAATAAATGCAAAAATATGGGTATTACTGTTGAACCTCTCCATCAGCACCTAAAACATGAAACATTTTAAAAACTGTTTCTTCAAGCGATCGATTAATAATTTTTTTATTTAGTCGATCAGATAGGAGCGAAAGACATTAAAATGGTTAATTTCATGGTATGTCAATTGAACTATGTTATCATCATTTTAATGAATATCAATTACGTTTAAAAACTTTTTGATATAATTTGGCACTCACTTGTCTTTGATTCACTTTAGTCGAACCATCCAGTCGTAAATATATGTGACCGTGGAAATTAAGGAAGGCCTCTAATACATCTAACATTTTTGTCATCTGTGTAAAAATAAGAACTCTGTCCTTTGGTTATCAATTTTTTTAATAATTTATTCAAAGTTTGTAGTTTGCCTAAAATATTAATAAATTTAAGTATCCTGTTAAAACTCAAAACTATTGTAGGTCTTACCGCAATCGTACTGAATTAGCCTTGGGTCTGGAAACTGCGTAACCATGGCAGATGCAATCGGATGTAGATAAGTCGCAGGCTTTTGAGAAATATCTCGACATTACTTCTGTCTTGTTTTTTTTTACCCCAATACACATTGGGATTTGGATGCCACACTTGTAATTCAGGTTCAGGCGCATGAACCGCAGGTATGTAAACAATAAACCTAAATTTGAAGTTTCTCATTAACAAAGATATTTTACTTGCAGGAAGTTAATGCGTACCTCCCAAATACTTCTTTGAACTGTTCAATTCTTCTTTCAGGTGTGTAAAAGAGATCTGATCCCTAAGACAATCTGTAGTGTTACAAATAATGAAGTCGTCAACGGACTAGATACCGACATCTACTGTATTTTTGGAAGCCCTCTGGCCATGCTAGTCATTTGACCAGCTGTAACCGCCTGCTTTGGTAGAGTCAACCGTTGCTCGCCTGTTGTCACTGCTGCAATACAAAAAAAAAATCAGATCTGCAAAGACAGAAGTAAAAGACAAACACTTTACCTGTAGTCGAACCAGGAATGGCTATAGTAGTAGATATATTGGCATTAGGTGTTGGCATTTGCAGAATATGTTTACCGGTAGATGTCTGCACTATTCCTGGTTGAAACATAAGTTTGTCAGGTTTTAACACCGATGACAAATTCACAGTTGTGGGTACATTTTGACCGGCGACTTGTGCTGTGCTCGCCTGATGAGCAACAACTGCAAATACAAAATCAGTTAGATGTGTAAAAGCTGTAAGACACATTATTTACTACATAAACAAAAACTGTTTGAAACGTTCCACCCAAATGTGCTATGAAATTAACGACACCGGTTGGTAATTGTTTCACATTAATCTCCTTTCTATTAATTCTGAAAAATTTGATAACATTTCTCAGCTTGGATATAGAAAGGGTTTTGTTTTTAGGTAGTCAATATGTAAAAACATTCACTTTTAAATATTAATGTACTCGAGTTAAAATGCTTCAAGTATAATTGTCACTAACCTTTTACTGGAGTATGTTGAACTAACTGCAAAACACTTTGAGAGGCAATTTTTAGTTTTAAATTCGCCTGTGTATTGATAGTTTGGCCCGGTTTAAGTTCAAAGGTAGTTTTCGGTGGTTCTTCTTTCGTTTCTGCTTTGACTGCTACCGGTTTAGCAACCTTCTGTACTCTCATTGCCAGTTTTGCTGCAGGACAAAAAGGCGGTTCTTGTTCTAACAAATCGATCTCTTCGATTAGTTTGCGTGGAGTTTGGTACTGTCGCATTCTATAGCACTGTTATGCACTCAAGTATAATTCCATTAAAATTAGATTTAAATTCATGGAATACAGATTGATATGCTGTTAACAATTATCGACAATTAATAAACAGACATTTTAGAAAAAGAAAAGAAAATACCTTCCAAACATCATACTCTAAAGCTGCGTAAGCAATAGATGGAACATGCCACGTTATTCCATCACACTAGAATGGTGAAGTAGTAGGTCTAACCTCAAATAAATGGTTACAGACTTTCCTAAGTTGCATAAGTACGTTATTTTTTTTTAAATTTGTTGCTACGTTATTTAATTTTGAATTTATGCCAAATCTACATAAAACTGTAATTATATATTTATTTACATATGAAATAACGTATCGTTCTAATAAATTTGATGCGGTAGAAACTGGACATGCGATGTCAGTTTCATCCCAACATGCCAATTTGGAAAAGTCTAAAGGTTCGTTGTTTCGAAAACGTATAAAATAACTATTCTCGTAACTTGACTCTTCTTGGGCATATTCACATTCATTTGATAATCTACACATAACCACATGTTCCTATTTTTTTGGCATCTGTTTTTCTACTTCAGATTTCAGTCTTCTTAATAGAAAAGGTCGCAACACCTACAAATACAAACATATTACTTAATCATGCCTTGAAAATTTCATATTCAATAATTAGGTTTTTTTTTTAAATCAGACAAATGCCTCGAGTTACTTCATAAGTAAGAAAGAGTATGAATGGATTTCTCGATCTTTCGGAAAAAGTTGTATATTATCATCATTTGTTTCCTATTAAATTCTTACGAAATCAAGCTATTTTTGTATATGACTGAAATACATTGCCCAAAACAATTAATGGACATTTGAGTATCTTGGATTAAAATTAAGAAAATAAAAATTAAACAAAAAAGAAATATTTACTATCTTTTCAGTACATACCTTGTGTAACCTTTTGATAATCTTTCATTGTATTCAGAATTGTTCCTACACACGGTCGTACTTGCCTTAATACATGAACGCGCAAGCACCAACGTACAACCAATAACGTGCATTAAGTTTTGCATACAGACGTACGATCTTGCGATGTCTTGCTTTCTGTTGCTCCTACCAACACTATTGTCCGTCGTTCTTCTGGAAGATTTCCGTCTAATGGGGGCCATAACTATAAATACAAAATAAGTTTCAGTCAGTGATAAATGTAGGGTTCAAAACATAAGATTATTGCAAATTATTTAGAAAAAGGGAAATCATTTTTTTAAAATTTTATTTCGGTTATGTACACATCAGCTAATTAATTAAATTCGAAATTTATTATTCTTCATCAAATAATTCAGAGAGACGAGTAAAGTAAGCAATTATTGAATTTTAATGTGTTCTTTAAAGTTTAAATTAGGGAATTTTCAGAGGTTGACAACACTGACCACCAGATGCTTATATTTTACATATGACTTTGGTCGTCGTTAGAAATTCTTACCTAAAAACAAAGCAAAATACCAGTTTTTACGATGTAGTTTAGAAAATGTGTTTTCAAAACATTTAAATAAATCTATAATCCGTTTCAACTTGTTTTCTGTAACGCCGGAGATAAGGCTTAGCTATGGAATAAATGGTAAGATTAATAAGAGTTAATAGTCCCCCATACATTAGCGGTTAAATCGGACAGATTTGATCGCAAGGATTTCATCCACCGTTCAGGCTCGCCAAGTATTAAAACTGTGATTACTCACTAAAAATTCGAAGTGTAGTCGAGTACCGTCCGTGGCGAACTGGTCGAGAATAGCCAGGATGACGTCCCGCTTTGTTATCCTCTGTACCGTTAATTCTGGGTTTTCGGTGACTGTCACAATATTGGTACCTGCCACCACAAATTAAATAAATAAGGAACAGAAAATAATTTTCAGGGAAGTTGTGACTGCTAAATACAACTATTGAAATATTTCTCAGATTTTGTAATTTATTATTTATTAATCGTGCGAGTTTGGTTATCTTTTAAGCGTTAATCAAATTAACACCGGAAGTAACCGAACAAATGAAGTATGGTAGTAGTAGAAAGAAGATCAGGAATAACCTTTGAATATAAAACTTCAGAAAGGAGTGTAGTGCTCTAGTAGCCATACAAAAAGTGCGGCGGAAGTCGCCATTTTGAACACCCATTGTCGATTGTATCCCGGTGTCATTTACTGATCATTTCTGTTAGTTAGGTTAGGTGTTCACTTTGAAATAAGAAATTACGCTATTTATAGATACTTACGGGAGTTGATAATAATTATATATAGTGCGTAAATAATAGATAATAAGCCATGTAAATAGTGCGACAGGGTCACAGATAAGGTTAGTTTAGTTAGTGCCACTGGCAACCGGAAACGGAAATCCGCCATATGCAATACCCATTGCGGTCCACAATTTGTCTTGCACATGCTTCTTCCTGGGTTTTTATATTCAAAGGGAATAACAAAGGTCTTAAATAACAAAATAAACGGGCACTTTTAATATTTCTGACCGACCCGTATCGGAGAGCGCCACACCACAAACACGTGTTCAGTGCCGTTATTTTCCCTCTTGAATCAGTTTAATCTAACCAGGTCACGTTTTCTATTTAAGGTTAATTTTTAAAGAAATCTCGCAATCTTTCGGTAAGAGTTTAAAATGCCATGATCACCTTAAAAGCACATCAACACAACCACATGTTAAAATTGGCGGTTATCTAATCCGTTAAAATATTAAAATAATTGATCTACTTACCCAGTATTCAAAAAAGCTCTAAAACGCTAAAATCTATCTTTGGCGCAGACGCTAACGGTACCACCACAGAACGTGAAGGTACCACTGCCAGGTGCAAAAGACAAGAAGACGACAATTTTGCTAGATTGCTACGAATGTCACGGTGCTACCAGTGTTGCCAGGTCAAAACAACATTATTTCCCCTGAACAACTCAAAAATTTCCCTTTTTGAAGTAAAAATTCCCTCGGTTGAAAACTTAAAATGCAAAATATTTTGTAACATATTAATCGATATTATACTCGTAGTAACATTAATTTTATTACAAATTAATACAAATTTTGCGAATTATGCAAAGATAACATATACAGGGTGTCCACAAACTCACTTCACAAAAGAAAACTACAAATTCTAGAGCTCGTTTTATGTCGATTTGACGTAAATCACCTTATCCAAAAATGCTTGCTAAGGGAGCTAGAGCTCTTTAAAGATAGCGCCCTGAAATGAGTCCGTAAAATAGCTACTTTTGGTAGCGTGTACTAAAAATGCTGTTTCCTATTTTATTTCTTTTTTTTTCGACTTTACGTCATTGACAACGGAAAATATGTGCTCAGTAACTGCATTTGAATGCGGTAAAGACAGAATATTAAAAGCTAATTGATTAAAAAATACAGAGCATATAGGAATAGTTGTTTTGATGATTTGAGAATATCAAAATCGGAATGCATGCGTTTTCAAAGAAAAGTATTACGAGTAGCGGAAATTTACCCGGTTTTTAGCGTTTTTATAGAAAATTTCCCTTTCATATAAAAATTTCCCCGGTTTGAGGGAAATATCCCCGCATCTGGCAACACTGGGTGCTACGCAGTGTTCCCAACAACTTGTTCATAGGGAGCGCAAACATCGACCTTAGCGCAAAACCGTCGCCTGCGTTGATTAAAAACGGAGTTTATAAAGCCTGCCGAATAGCAAAAATGGCCATTATGCAAATTTTTGCCACTGCTTGCTTGTGGCGCTAGTTATCCATGGTTGACAGCTGTCAACAGGCTTTGATTTTTTACGATTTACAACAAATACGGGTTATTGGATGTTTAATATTTAGTCCAGAAAGTGTATTACAATATAAATTTCAATTTTAGACAGGTTTTCAAAACTTTATGAGACTGTGTAAAAAATTAACTAAATAAGAGCGTAAGAAGGGTGCAGATACTTACTACTTTTCCTCGGCACAAACCAAGAAGACTTTAGAGGGATTGGACTGGTTATTTAGCCTAAATATAAAACTAAATCTGTAGAATTATGGTAAGGAGGGATGCAAAAAGACATTTTTAGAACGTACTTTTTGTTGTATAACTAAACGAATAACCAAAAATTATCAAATTTAAATTAGAAATACAGCTGTCAGTGAAAGGATAAGTAGTGCCACGGAGAAAATTTGAACTAGTCGATTAACTGTCAAACGGCCCTATTCGGCAGGCTTTATAAACCCCGTTTTGAATCAACGCAGGCGACGCGCAAAACTTACAAGCTTACAACCATAAAACACCAGAAAGCGCTCATTCCATTTTTTTGTTTTCAAATTTGTTACATACAGTGCTTTCGTAAAGTAGTGAATAAATTCGATAAAACATTTTAGAAGGGTTTTCACAGAAAATTTGCGGACACGTCAACCTTATTTTTTAAAAGTGCATCTTTCTTGATAATTATAACTTTACGATCGTCTTTTGTTTTCGTACTATGACGTCATCAACATTTTTTTTAAATGGCATCCCATATTTTTGTTCACTAATTTGGATACAGCACATTTTTCTGAGTACGACAATGTCAAATACGTATGACCTTGAAGAGAAAAACTTTCGAAATACTAAATTTAAGGTAATGATTAAATTCAAAGAACAACTAAAAGTTAAATATTCACATTGTACACCGTTGACTTCCTGACAGTAGCCAAAACAAAAAAAACCGTCTTTTGTTTCCAGGGCTTCCTTGATAATTATTAATGATCTACTCTAATAACTTTACTATACATTTTTGAAACTTTGAGACTAATTATTTCGAAAACTTTCCTCTTCACGGTCATACGTATTTGACATTGTCGTACTCAGAAAAATCTGCTGCATCCAAATTCGAGAACAAAAATAAGGGGTGCCATTTAAAAAAAATGCCGATAACGTCATAGTGCGAAAACAAAAGAGGATCGTAAAATTATAATTATCACGAAAGATGCACTTTTAAAAAATAAGGTTGACGTATCCGAGGATTTTCTGTGAAACCCCTTCTAAAATGTTTTATCGAATTTATTCACTACTTTACGAAAGCACTGTATGTATCAAAAATCTTGTTATTTTTTCTTTTATGTACGCTATAAGCATAGATTAAATAACCTTCTTCAATGGGTTATTTATATATGCTATAAGCTATTAGATATTTGTCATGTTTATTTAAAACATTTTGAGAATAACTTAAATACCGTTTTAAGTTTAAATATTCTTATAAAAGTGAAATAAATATATTATAAATATTCTTTAACTGCAGCAAAGAGCATTCTAGTCAGGAATCAGTGGTCATAAATTCGATCATAAGGGGTGCACTCGAAGATATAGTTTTAAAAAATATGTACCGTGTCCGGAATGACCTTGCGGATCTAAAACTGTGGAGGGCGCCAATCTGTTCCCGATTGCAAAAAAAATGTTTGAAATTTTTTTAATTCTGAAAATTGACTATTTTTTTAATATTTTTGAATGATTTTTAAGCTGTTGTAATTGTAAAGCTTATTCTTTCTAGATTCATATGCCGCCAAAATTATCTCGAAATTATTGTTAACAAATGCTACAAAAATTGTTCGAACAAAGCGTATGCGAAATGAGCAGTATAAATTTCAGCATCAAGGTATTTTCAAAACTAGATACGCTGATAATACGCACTTCTATCGTATGAAATATGTGGAAAAGAATGAAGAAATTTTTAGTGAAAGAATTTATTATAAGATATGATTTATTTTTGTACAGCTCCCCATTGTATTTCGTTGCGTGTTTTGAGTAGCAAGCGTGCTAGTACATCACATCTGCAATCTTTGCAAAAAGATTATTTCGATGGCGGAATTTTTGAATAAAAAGCATCGCCTGCATTGATTAAAAACGAGGTTTATAAAGCCTGTCGAATAGGGCTATTTGATAGTTAATCGACAAGTTCAAATTTGTTCGTGGCGCTAGTTATCCTTTCACTGACAGCGGTATTTATAATTAAAATTGTTAATTTTTAGTTATTCAACAAAAATTACTTTCAAAAATGTCGTTTGCACCCTCGTTTAACTTGTCAGTGTTTGTATTTTGTTATTTATTGATGTTTCATATGTGCATTGGAGCTCTACATTCTTTAACTTGTCTGTATCCCATCTCTTTTTTTTTTTTTTTTATTATAGGTTCTCGAGATTTTACATCTGATTTTTGCTCCGACTAAAAAATGGTCCGAGTCGCAGTCGGCTCCTCTTTGGCTTCTTACATCCATGAGACCAGTAGCATGTCTTTTATCAATGAGGACATGATCTATTTGATTTGTCGTTCTTTCATCTGGGAATATCCAAGTAGCTTTGTGCAGATCTTTACGAGGGAAGGAAGGTGCACTTATTATAATGTCATTTGATGCTGCAAAATCTGTTAATCGGATTCCATTATCGTTACTCGAGTCATGCAGGCTGTGTTTGCCTGCCTACCTTAGCATTAAAATCCCCAAAAACTATTTCCATGTTATGTCGGCTATCTTGGTAGGTTAGATTTTGCAACTGGCTGTAGTAGTTCTTCTTTATTCTCCGTTGGTGCATGAGCTCATGTTAAAATTAAGTTAATCTGCATATTATTCTTTCGTTTATAAGTGAAAAATCGATAACTTTGTCTAATATTTTATTTGAGACCAGGAATCCAGTTCCAAATTCATGTTTATTTTGATTTGAACCACTGTAGAATAGGGTGCGAGTCTTTATTTTTAAGACATCTTTGCCAGGCTATCTTACTTCTTGTAATGCTGTAATATTTTAGGACATTCTACGTCCCAATTATCAAGTCCTTTTTTCGTCACAATAGTCGTCTTCAGTCGATCTCTTCATGCCGGGGCTGTTGTATAGTATTCACAAAAATACCTTTTTACAACGTGGGGTTGTTAACCCCACTCAACCCTCCTTCTTTATCCAGGCTTGGGACCAGCAAGGTGTCGTTTTAAAAACCGTCACGCCCTGGAAGAGTTTCCTGGATCTTGTATAAGTTAAAATTTGATATAAATAATAAACTATTTGTTAAAGCGTAACTAATATTATTATCAACTTTTATGGGTTAGACCTTAAGACCTGTTTCAGCTCTACGTTCCACCTCGTTCTTAGTATTAAATGAGTAAGAACATTTTTACATAAAAGATATAAAAATATTTATTTAAAAACTCATTTACAATTAACTAAAACATACCTCTATCGTTAGCCCTAACTATACATTTTTTATTTTTAGGAAATACGTTGCTTTTTAAAACTGCAAAATTATAACAAAATGGATCTTCAGTTTGTTTTATCATAATGCGAGTGTTTGGCACACTGAACCAATATTTACCAAGGCCTAATTTTTCTACAACTTGTTTTTCTATTCCAAAGTCACCTTCGTACCACGTGGTTACTGCATTCGTTACAACAAATGCTAAATGGTATTCCTTAGCTAAGAAATGCATAATATTAACACATTGATTCATTATACCATAACTTTGTGCATAATCACATGACTGATAAAATACCGCAGGTAAAGAATCAATCACTATTAAGCGCAATTTTAAATCATGACACATTTCAGTTTTAATTCCATAAAGACAATTTATAAGCTCGTAGCTGGTAGTTATTTGTTTCACTAGAATCTTCGACATCATATTTCCAATTTCAATCTGTAAAAAGAAATGAAGAATGAACAAAATAAATCGTTTCAACGTAAAATTTTCTTACCTCAGGAACTTGCATTGCATCAAGCATCGTTTTAAGTTTTTTCCCACTAAAATCTCCTTTTGTGTCGATATAATAAACGTATTGGTTCAAATTCTTTACTACATTTTTAACAAGACTTAAACAAAACTGAGTTTTTCCACTTGCAGGTAATCCACAAAATTCATAGATATTTCCGGTTATTAATCCACCTTGCAGGAGATTATCAACACTAAAATAATAATAAATTTTATTTTTTAATATTCAATTTATGGGAGCAGATTCGGCAAGTCCCAAAATGCAAATTCAATGCAAAGAATGCACCAATTAATAATACAGAAACCCTAATTTGAATAAAGGAAAAAGCATTAAAACAGCAGAATAGATATACCTTTAAAAATGAGAAAGCGGAATGTTCAAACATTGCTACAACCTGGAAAAATTACAGAAGTCGCCGAAGAAATTCAAAGGGCTAAAATTGATGTAGCAACATTATAAGAAGTTAGGTGAACTGGAAACGGAGAAATAAAAAACACGTCGTCTCAGAAAACAAGGAATAAGTAATGGGTTTATTGTAACCGAGAAATCAAGGCAAGAAGTGATAAGTTTTAAAGATATAACTGAACGAATAATCATATTACGATTAACATGAAGACTCTACAGCATGACTATAATAAAAGTAGTGTGCCCCCACGGTAACATCCGAAATAAAGAAAAAAGAAAGGTTCGATCAAGATCTACAAAAAACTTACGAAGGAATGGCCAAATACGATACAGTAATTATAATAGGAGATCTAAATGTACAATTGGAAAAAGAACGATGTTTTCATGGAACACTGGGCAAACATGCATGAAAATACAAAAGAATGGATATATGCTAAGTCAATTTGCTAGAATTAACAACTTAGTGGTAAGCAGTATCATGCACCAGCACAAAAGATAGCATAAAGGAACCTGGTGATCTCCTGTAAACGAACAATTATGCCAAATAGACCATGTATTAACGATAGAAAAGAAAGCTTCCAACATACATATACCTACATACATAAATATAATATGTCCTTTAACTCCTTGATAGGAGCACAGGGCTTCCACACTACTTTTCCAGCAGGTCCAGCTTCTTGCCGGTGCCTTCAGTTCTCTCCATTCTTTACTTGTTGCCCTGGCTTCATGCTTCATTTGTTATCGTTCTTCGCCATGTACTTTTTGGGTGGCCTATTCTTCGTGAGCCCTATGAGTTCCAGTCGGGAGCTATCTTGGTTATGTTGTTGTTCTCTCTGCAGAGTGTGTGGCCATTTCCTCTACCGGGTTTTCATCTGGAAGTTGCCACAGATCTGCATTGGATATTATTTCAGGCCATCTCTAATAACTAGGATATGTCTTAGGCATCTGTTTATAAAGGTTTATATTTTATTGTTGGAAGGAGTTGTATCTATTCTAAGTATCTATTTTGTCTTTCAGCCTCTTCGTTATTTTCATTTTCTTCCCTGTTATCATTTTCCTCAGCACCTTCTTTGTTGTTTTCGTTTTGGCTTGGATTAAGTATTGTAATCCGATGGCTGGGACATGTTATGAGAAGCGGAAACAACACAATCCAACAAATAATGCAATGGAAACCAAATGAAACGTGAGGCAGAGGGGAAGACCAAGAAGTACCTAGGTGGCTTGATGAAGTAGTAACAGATTTACGAACAATGGGACTTACACAATGGAGAAGAACTATACAAGATAGAAAAAGATGGAGACAGATAGGATCTAAAAAGGATAGAAATACAAGGATGAAGGGGATAGCAGTAAATGGAGAAAAATAGTAGAAAAGAACAAGACGAATAATAAACTGTAGAACGTGTAGTGACTCACCACAAAAAATGAGTTAAAAGAGCTCAATGGAGTGGTTACTATTCCGCCTTGAATATGCATATACAAATAAATGCATATGCCAAAGACATTAATACCAATAAGTATTGAAAAACAAAAACTAAAGCATACATTTAACAAATTAGTGGAAGAAGCTTAAAAGTTATGGTTAAAACTAAATGAAAGAAAAACTAAAATTATGCAAATAGGCGAAAACTGTAAAGAAATAGACAAAAATATAAAAATTGGTAAATATAATTTAACTAAACAAATTTATATATCTAGAAAGTGACATAAATAATACTGGAAGTAACAAACAGGAGATCAAAAAAAAGAATATTAGGTAATCAGGCCTATTTTGCAAACAGAAGTCTAATACCATAGATAATTTATCTATGCTAATACATTCGAAAATACTTAGTAAAAGCACAAAATTGAGAATATATCGGCCTATAATAAAGCCAGTTGTCACATATGCATCAGTTAGGTATTAAGATGGGAAAGAATGGTAGTCAGAAGAATCTATGGGCCAGTGCAAGAGCGAAGTGAAATCAGAATATTGAGCAACTCAGAAATAAAGAAAATCAAATCAAAAATACTACAATGGCTAGGACAAGGCTAGGAGAAAGATAAAGCAGTGAGAAATATAACAGACTGGAACCCAAACACAACAAGAAAAAGAGCAAGATCTGCAAAGAAATGGTAGGAAAGTGTAATAAGGAAAATATGGAATAAAGAAGTAGCGGAGCAAGCTAAAACCTACCTAGCGTTTTATATTCAATATTCAACTTATATTTCTCATTTGTATTAAGTTTATGAAAATTATTTGACCGAGGATTCAGTACCTACTCCATGACATGTAGATGGTTTTACAATCGATTCATATCTTGAGAGCGCAGTGAAATACTCTTTGAGCCATTAAAGAATGTGTACCAAATCAAGGCTGAAGTCCCCCAGAGCAGCGTTCTAGGGCCCAAACTATATATCGTATCTACGTCAGACTTGCCGACCACTAATCAAACTATGTTAGAAACGTTCGCTGATGATACAGCTGTCCTTGCATCGCATCAAGACCCAGTCGTAGCATCCCAACTCCTTCAAGAGTACTTAAATCAACTACAAACATGGCGTATACAAAGAAATAATTCCAAATCAGCCCATTAAGAAGAGAAACTTGCCCATCAGTACAGCTACATGGTAAACAAATACCACAAGTCAATACAGCCTTGGGCTACACTTAGATAGAAGGTTGACATGGAAAGAACATATATGAAAGAAGAGGAAGCAAATTGGTCTAACATGTATTGGTTTTTAGGAAGGCATTCACAGCTATCTATAGAAAACAAGATCTTCTTATACAAGACTATCGTCAAACCAGTGTGGAGCTATGGCCTGTAACTCAAGTATAAACATTCTAAAGAGATTTCACTCAACAGTGCTAAGAACCATAGCTAACGCTCCTTGGTATGTGCCGAACGATGTTATCATCAGTGATCTCGGAATAGACACCGTTAGTGAAACAATTCAAATTCAGTGTGAGATATCGCGACAGGATTACTGCCCATCCAAAGAGACTTGTTGAGTGTTTGTTCGATGAAGACGACAACCCAAGAAGACTCAAAAGACAGTAATTATGTATTTTTAGTTAATTTTATATCAGGTCAGCTGTTCTTAGTTATGTAATGTACCCAGTGCTTAATTTGTAAAACAAATAGTTCCGGAGCTCTCCAAAAAATGTGTGGGTAGGGTACATTGTTTTAGTGTAGCCTGTAGCTTGACTTTTATTTCACATTACAAGGAGTATTTGATCCTATTTAACCAAATCTCTATCTCTCATAATAAGCGAGATCCCCATGTTGAGAATGAATCTGTGGACACCCTGTATAATTTAATTACAAACTAAAATGGTAAAACGCGCTCTCTTCAATACTAGGCTTCGTAGGCGACTACTGGTCTGCATTCATATGAAATGACACAATAACAGCATGGGCAAACTGCAAAGTTGCAACTTGACAGAAGTACCGCAGCTGCGCTCCGTCACGAAAATTAGTACCGGAGCCCGGCTCCGGTGAGCTCCGGCTCAAATTAATCCCTGAATGTACCTACATTATGTTAAAACATAGGTACACTAAAACTTCTGGCATGTTATTCACATACAATAGTCACAAACTTTACGTCAATGTCTGTAGACAGATTATTGTAAACTGTAAATTGTTAATAAAAAACAAAAAAAAAATATCAAAGAATGAATCTAACATTCCCTTTTTAATAGTTTGAAAATATTTGACTGCTTTATTTATTTGGCTGAATTAGTGCAATTTCAGTTGAATGACTGTAAAAGACAATATTAAATTTCAGTTTGTACCATTAAATTTGATCCGAGACACCTTTGTTACCTACTTTTTGTGTAGGTGTAATAGAGATAGCTTGGTCCGTTCTGTACAGTCAATTATTAAATAAAGCACTATTAAGGACCTTAAAATAATTATAAACTACAATATACTTACTTTTCTATTCCGGTTGATAATATAGCCGATTTTCGAATGAGTTCGTTATAATAATTTAAACCATTCTGCACGACAGCCGAATTTTTATTTATTAAGTGGTTCCTGATGATTACTATATCCTAAAAGATGACATTAATTATTATAAATTTTTCTTGTTGTAATTTACATAATTTACCTTATATGTTAAATTAGTTATAATGGCTATTTGTTTGATTTCGGCTTCTATAAAATTTAGAGGCGTATAAATATTCTTCGAAAACAAACTATCGATAATTTTTTGTGTTAATAAGGGATGTATATCCGGTTTTAATCGGGACATGTTTTTTAATAAATTTTGAATTTTTAAATTTAAATATCCCGCAATGGTCATGCGCGACGTGGTGGGAGTGATCGGTGCATGCGCAACAGAGCTGCGTTCATCTGGGGCGTTTGCAGCGTTCGGATTGTGAAACGGCCCGTCGCCATGTTTGGATAAGGGCGATGTGTCCTTGATGTGAACGTGTAAAATGTTGAAAATATTGCATATATCGTGTGACTGGTAGTTACGTGGGGTACCCAATTATTGCTCAGATCTTAATTTAAACGGTTGTGGATTTTTTTTCCGCTGATGAGCTACTTTGGCCCGAAAATTTTGTGATTACATGATGGTAAGTTCAATCCATCCGAAGTAATACGCAGAACATGGCGACGCGGAAAGTTCCTTTGTCTAATCACGGTTCGCGAGGTCACATCGACGTAATTCACTGATCGCCACGAAATATAAGTAATGGTCGCGGCCTGACGATTAAAAAACCTTTTTGGTCCGGATATTTTTTACGAAAACGCGTACTTTTTGCATAAATCCGATGCGAAAGCGGCTTGGACGCCAAACGGTTGTAGCCTTTGCTATATTAGTCAATATAAATTCCTGCGTCATGTAGGTATTGATTCATGGACGAATTTAACTTTTGAATTTCGAAAATATTACTTAAAAAAAATAATTGGAACGTTTTATAAATAGTTTTTGATTAGTTTTTTTTATGTAATGTTTTAAAATACGCGTACGCGCCAATTTTGGGCGCGCCAAATCAATTTTTTTTTAATCTATAACATAACATATTTTTGAATTCGGCGTTTTAAATAACTAGGTATTTTCAAAAATAATACCAAGCAACAATTATTAACCAAACAAAAAACAAACACAAAACAATTGCGCAACGTTTCGTCGTTATCATTGTTTTAAAATTGACATTAATCATTAATAATTAAAAAATAAATTCAAAATAAAGCATTTCCTGTAATCTCCGAAATGTTTGATTATAATAATAAAGTGTTAAATTAAATTTGCAATTTATGTTAAAAACAATATTTGCATCTTTTATTGTACAACAGTGTTACTACGGAAACAGTTTTATTAATTTAGGCTTTTCAGTGGTTGAAAGATTGAAACTTTTCAAAAAGAATCACAGCAGGAAAACTAGGTTATTTTTGGATTCGTATGTGTTAACCTGCGGCTAAGTACAATGTTTAAAAGCTGTACAGGCATTTTTTTCATATTCAAAAATGATTTATGTGAGTGTAACGCTTTGGCATTTGATTTACAGAAGTTTAACGAATGAGTGACGAAAGTTCGGGGGCAGGGCAGGGTGCTCTGCCCCCGCGGGAGGGTATAACCTCCCGATCTGTGGTGGAGCGCCCTGCAGTCAGACTTACACAGGTGGCTGGAGGACAATACCTCCTTACTTCACAACAACATGGAATGCCAGCCCTCGCACAGGTAAACATCTACATTGATTATTTTAATTTAATAACTTGTATTTGAGGGTATTCTTTTATAATTATTTTTTGTGAAGTTCCTGTAACTTTTAAAAGTGAACTTTCACATTTGGCGAGTGATTAGCTATTTAAATTAACTTCACATTAACAAAATATTTTGGAATTAGAGTGTATTAAATCAAAACAGAATGTGCATTATGAATACCGTTGCAAATTCCTGGAAAATATGACAAACCTGGAAAGGTCGAGGAATGTTCATATAAGTATGGAATTCATTTAATTTGTTTGAATTAAACTAAAAATGCACCAAACATTAAAACAACAGTTTGGTTGGGTAGGCCATCTCTAACTTAATTTAATGCAGGATACTGACAAAACTGAAAATTTTTGAGAAATAATATTGATGATATTGATAAGTGATAAGCGTAGGTGCACTGCTTGTAAAATAATCTGAGTTTGTTGTATGATATAAGTGGCAGAAAATTGTGGTTTTTGGTTTCTAAATGTGGTGGAAACCTTGATAAGGTATTGATAATTATGGCGGAATTATGAACCAAACACTTAATCGCAACTGAAATGCAGTCTCACTTGAAGGAATTTAAAAGAATTATTTAAACATTAACACTGTTTTCCTATTTACTTCTTCAAGAATGTTTAATAAGCAGCTTATTATCTGTAATTTTGCAACAAGAATTCTATTGTTGGGCTTGTTTAGTCGGTGTATGTGTTATTCTAATTGGCTCTTTGGAAAAATTTTAGTTTTAGCAACAGATAATATTAATTGGTAAAGGTTATTATTTAAATGTAGTTATTAATAATAATAAAATAGTAATAATTTACTCCCCTGAATGCTAAACTGTGGTAAATAAAATATAAACTTTAACTAATGTAAGGTAGGTGGTCGTGGTTAACTTAATGTGATTTTGGTTTGGTAAACATTGGAGTTACTTGTAGTTCTATCGTTGCATTGTTCTTTTAAAGTCTTAAAATCCAACCCACTTGCTTTGGTGTATTGAGCACCACATACAGATTGTTTAAAATTTCGATAATTTGAATTTGTAAATATAAATATTTGGTAAATGACTAATTAGTTTATAATAATGTTCCAACTTACTGTATTTATCAGTTTAGTATTGGAAATTTTCCATTTATGAGAAATATGTGCAAAGGTTAACCCATTAATTTTTAAGCTTGGAAGTAAGAATGTTAATAATTTTTATTTTTTTAAATATGCGGTTACGAGACGTCTGTCATACCCTATTTACTGTAGATTGATCCAGGTCAAATTTCAAATGATATAGAGTTAATTATGATTGACTGATTTTGTTGGGTAAACTCATTAAAAATTAGTTTATTCTAAACATACTAATTTTTTTAATTAGAGCTTTTTTATTATAGGATTTAGAGTTGGTAGTAAAGGGGCACAATCTGGCGTTGTCCTTTTTATCTTTATTTATGTTCGTACATTTTCACTTGGTGGTTTTTGATGTTTATAACTCAATCCTGTTTAAGCAGTGTGTTAAATTGTTCATCATCATGAACCGCAGGGGTTAAACCTTTTGGTTTGTTCCAATCTCACAGTTTAAGGCTGGTCTTTCTAGGGGTTTTTTGGGCGCCCAATGTTGCTTCTTCTGCCTATGGGTTGATAGTGGAGTAGTTTTGGTATACATGAGTCATCCATCCTCTTGAGATATTTGTGCAAATTGATTTTGTACCTTTCTATTTGTTTTGATTGGGTTGAAGATATCTAATCTAGTCCAATGCGGCTACAGCTCGGTCGTGGCTCGTGTAGTCTAGTTTGTTCCTAAAGGTCCTATTGCACTGTGCTCCGTGTTCGTTGTAGACATATATTGGAACTCTGTTTTAACAGCTCACGTTTGGTGTCTAGTTCGGTCTGTTTGAAGTTTCTTACATTTAGGTTGATTTGCTGTCTCCAGTGATTTCGATTCTGCCCACCTTGTTCCCAATTATTATGTCTTTCAGCTGGTCCTTGAATCTGAGTTTTGTCCTACTGATTTACTTTCTCCATAGAGCAATTCAGAGTACATTGTCTGCTTGGGTAGTCTTTGATTTTCCATGCTCAGAACATGTCCACATGAAATTGCATACCGATCAGAAGGGATTCAATACCAAAAACACCAGTATGTTGAAGAATATCAGGCTGTCTGACATAGGCATACCATTTTATGTGTATAATCGATCCAAGACACCTTAGAAATGTGGCGTCTACAGACGTTTCTGCACCGTACAGAAGCGTTGGTATCACTACAGCCTGGTTGACGTTTATTTTGGTTTTGATGGTTATATCATGTGGGACGAGACCAGCCATCACCCCCTCTAAACAAGGCAAGGCTAAGAAAGCTTGAAAACGAAAATAGAGCAGGCAATGACCCACAAAGGGTTAAGAAGCCGAAAGAAGAAGAGAAGAAGAAGGTAGCTTGAATAACTTCTAGTTTAATTTAGCAAAGGCTATTGATGTTTGTGCAATACGCCTGTCTACCTCTGCATCGAATCTGTTGTCGGAGGCCGACATATTTGAAATAATTCACTTCATTCAGCTGAGTTCCATCAACCTGAATATTAATGGGGTTTTTGGTGGTATCAGGAAGCCATTGTTGCATGACTTCAGTTTTGCTGTAGTTTATTTTTAGACCGAAGTACGTATGTGAGTTATTGAGTCTTACAATAATCTCCTTTAAAGCTTGTGCTGAGTTGGTCACCAGGCATACGTCATCAGCAAAAAGGATTTCGGTGACCCTAGCTGGTTGTACCTTTGAGAATGCTCGTAACTTGGATAAAAAGCCTGCCTTACGACCACACAAAACTAGAATTGGTGCCAAGACACGGCTTGCTTGACTCGAGCAGTTATTTCAAATTCTACAGATGATTCCCCGTTGTATTGTACTCCGCATTTAGTGTCTGTTGAAGTTGCTGTATTATTTATATTCAGGAACTTTCTTGGTCAGGCTAGTTTTCTCATAACAATCCATAGTGTTTCTCGTGGTACCCGGCCTTTTCCAGGTCCACGAAACACATGTACAGTGGTCGGTACTGTTCTACTTCCCTTGCCTTTATATAGAGTATAGTCCATACCGGACGTTCGCAATTTCTACTTGACTTCTTAAGTTATTACTACAGGCAATAAAAGTATTATGAGAAGTTAGAAGTGGCAAGTTCTGCCAAGTACAGCTTTATGCCTGTTACTTCGACACAACTGATGCGTTCTTTCATAGCATTATCCCATTTGATGGGTGTCAGCCAAAAGTTGCAATTCTATCACCACTTATCTTAACATTACGAGTTATGTTTCTTAACTTTAAATGCTCAGCATCTACCATCTAAAAGTAAATCAAGTGAACAAAACTTAAAAAAAAAAATGAAAGAATATTTATTTGAAAATAGATCAAATTAGGTTTTCTGCATTGTACCTATAAATAATAATTTTCTTTAAATTCCTGATTGTATTGTAAATGTATTCTTATTATTTGTTTTTTCTCACAAATGTTATAGAACACTTTTCTGTATACATACCCGTTATAAAATCTTTGTATTTTTTTGGGGTAAAATATATAAATTAAAAAAAAAAAAAAATAAATTCGCACCAAATATATTATGTTACAAAAATGATTACTACTATAATTTAAATAACATTGGAGTATAAGATGTCTTGTAATGTATGTGATTAAAAAATATAGTTTGCATAAATAAAGCTGATTAAATCTTAAAAAAAAAAAAAAAAACCTCTCACTTTAATCTAGGGCACTGCCGGTTATTTTCCCATCTCTCATTAGCTGATCATTATTTTCATCAAATCAATCATGATTTCGTCCCACTGCAAAACCCAGGCGTTCCTGAGCTGCACTAGACAAATCACACCACTCGCTTGGAGAGGTTAAATTCGTTATACTCTCACACAAGGTTTTTATTTTTGCCTGAAAATTTGTAAGTTTCTTTACATTTAGTTGTCTTAGCTGTTGCTTTGGATTTCTTTTCAGTTTGACTATTTGGAACTATATGATAATATGATAGACACAAGCAGTCTATGGTCAGACCAACAATTAGCTTCTCTTTTTACCCTTGCAACGTCTGATGTATCACGCTGATGAACAATGATGTAGTCAAGGATGTGCCATTGCTTTGAGTGAGGGTGTTGCCAGGTTGTCTTGTATTTGTTTTTCTCTAAAGAGATTATATTGGGCCCATAAAATTTGTAATCGTAACCCATTTGACTTGCTACATCCATAATTCACTCCCACACATGCACCCCCTAAGAGGACCTTTGGAACCTTCGATACAGTCTCATCGTAGTTCATCATAGTTGGTGCATAAATTCCTATGATAGTCAAGTGTCCTCCATATTGCAGCTGAAGGTGTAAGCTGATCATTCGATCAGATATTCCAACAAGCAGGTTTGACAGCTCTTTGGTCCATAATGTATAGCCAGCAGTATGTCGTAAGAATCTCATTCACAGCCGTGTCTATTCTTCTTGCTTGGCTTTTAGTAATTGTCCAATTTTCACTTCCATATAGTAGTACAGGGACATCCATTTACCATATAAAATTTAAGGCACATTTCTTTTCTTGTGTTTTTTAGGTATCTTTGTATTGTTCCATGCATGTAGTTGAATTTCGCTATTTTGCTGTTGATATCTCTTTGTTGTATGTAAGTTGTATCCTAGATAGTTGAAGCAGCGAACATGTTCTATTGGCGTGTTATCAACAATGATTTTTCCTCGAATGAGATTTTGGCCTTTAACACGTTCACTGCCCATGCCAAAAGGGCCAAAGTTTCTAGAGGCCAACACCAGTTTTCAAATATATGATTCAGCAAGTACAGAACTCTTAAAAACGTCAGAGGCATGTGGGCAAAGCATGTCTTGGGCAGCGAACTATCTGCCTGCTTCAGTGTGTGTTGTACTAGTTTTACGCCGAGTTCTTTCAGTGCCTTATATAATCCTTTTCTTTTGGTACTATCAAATCCAAATGCTTGTTTGAAGTCTATAAAAATAATATGTTTCTTTTTTGCATTGATAACTTTCTGCTTGAATTTCTCTTAATATGAATATCTGTGGTCAGTTACCGACCTGCCTTGCCTGAAGCCACATTGGTATTCACCTATTTCCTTGTCGATTTTTGTTACTAATTTGTTCCTTAGGTGGGTAGCCAGTATTTTGTACGCTATGTTTAAGAGTGCTATGCCTCTGTAGTTCCCACAGCCTGCTATGTCACTTTTCTTGTAGATCCGGATTATCACCGCTTCGTTCCATTGCTGTGGCAACTTTTCTTGTTTCCAGATTTCTTCCATCAATCGTTGAATGTGTATGGTCAGCTCTTCTCTGCCATTTTTGTACAATTCTGCAGTTAGTTCATCTCTTCCTGGGGTTTTATTATTCTTGAGGTTGTTTATTATTTTTTCTGTATCCTCTACAGTTGGTGGATTTTCACTGTCTTCATAGTTTAAGGCAGGTCTACTTTGGTTGATGAACAGGATTGATTCAATAAAATTGAATGGGATTTGAAATGTGAGAACAAGAGTTCAATTATATTGAAACAAATCTTGCAGGAAGAGCCTGTCTCAGTACAGTATCTTCTTTTTGTATCATAGGCGTAGAAGTTCTTCAAAATTTTCTTCGCTCATTCTTAAGCGGTTTCTATAGACATCCAACTCATTTGCAGTTAGTTTAGCCTTTTAAGTTTATTGCCTTTACAAAATGGTTTTCTTAGGCCAACAAAGCCTTTTAAACCAGATTTTGATAAGTTACGACAGACTGTTGAGGAATCTACTCAAGTTTCAGTTGCTTGTTCAAGTTCCTGAGTTGGATGATGCTAAGTTTTTTTTTTCGTAAACTTGCACATGCAAATATTTCTCGTCCTTTTTTGTTAACTTTAAGGCCTTCCAGACCTAGAAACCGATTTCTTTTTAACTGTTATGCACGGCTGTTTTCCAAAGTTTGCGGGTATTTGCAATTTTTCTTTCACTTAAGTCATTCTCCAACTTGTAAACAATTCTATATCTCACTTCATTATATATCTTCGGTATTTTTATACACTTTAGCCAAAAATGTTTACTTAAATATTTGAAAAACTACAGATTTTCTGTTTTAAAGCATTGTTTATAGCAAAACTCAAAAATTATGACAACTAATGCCGGGTTTCCACCAAGTGGACAAACAGAAACAAAACACAGACTCGGTTTGTTTGTAACAGTCCGCGAGCAAAAATCAAACACTATCAGGACTCCTTGTTACAGTTTCAAGACGATTTAGTCCAAAGTCGGAGTTTTTACAAACGACGAGTATCGGTAATTTCAAAAAGTCTCAACAGTTTCCAGACTGTTTGTTCCTTTGGTGTAAACATGTGTTTGAAATTTGTTTTAACACTGCTTTAATAAAATTGTGGTTCAGTCTTTTTATACAACATTTGTAATTTCACATACTAAATTTTATGGGTTTTAAGTTAAAAATTAGTTACTATGTTTTATTTATTTGTTAATAATTCTCCTCCTATACGGCCGTTTTGACATTACTGCATGCTTCAGGAAGAGTATGTACATAATAATTTTATATTTACACAGTCTTCAGTATTATCTACTCTTTCTGAAAAATACAGTAATTTCGAAACGGTTGTAGAAGGGAAAACGAATAAATAAATAAAACATTTGTCCTAAAAGCCGCAAATAATTTGAATGTTAAAAAAATAATTATTACTGACAGGTTTTTTACTTATTTTTTAACGCATCTTTCAGCATCATATCGACAATTTAATAAGGCATTTACTTTTATTCGCTATATGAAACGTTTACTCTGTCCGTTTAGTGTAAACTGAACTAAAACCTAGACAAAACAGAAACTGATGTTTGTTCGTTTGGTGTAAATAAGAGTCCTATCAAAACACAACTGTTTGAAAAAAACAAAACTGTCCAGGTTTTGTATCAAACGGAGAGGTCGTGTTTAATTTTTGCTTGTCCGCTTAGTGGAAACCCGACATAACATGATCATATCGCGATTACTTGATCAAACAGCAATTTTATTCAAAATGGTAAAAATAAGCAAAAAGAAGTATTAAGAAAAAGTGTAATGAGAATAGTTAGGAAAAATCATTACTTAACAGGGTTGTGAGATAATCTATTGGTTTTCATGATTTAACATTATAGTAACTTAAGTATTAATAAAAGAACGTCTTCCGGGTTGAGACCGTGTCATTGTTGAGACAGAAGAAGAAGAAGATCTTCTGTCCCAACCCGGAAGATGTTCTTTTAACCCTGACATTGACCGTGGAAGTCTTCGAATTCAGTATTAAGAAAGGTATTACCCCTGATCACATAGCAATCAGATCCGCCAAGTCAATGTAACATTTGGCAGGCAATTTTATGAATAGTTTGCATTCGGTTCCCAGGTCTCGCCACCCTTGCACGAGCAGACGCGATTCTAAAGTGCTTGGAATCATACAAATCAGCTGATAACAAAATTTGTTCGTAACATTTTAAGTAATGAGTGGTTTAAGACTTCTATGAATAAATGAGGAGGCACACTATTCATAAATATAGACTACGACCGTGAAATCAGATCATTTGTCACAGTCAACAGTCTGTAAAGTAATACTTTACACACTGAGTTTCCGTTATTGCACTAGCGCATTAAAGTAGAACTCACAGATTGTTTTGATTGTGTAAAAGCCTACTTTACACATGGTTGTAAGAAAAATAGGTTTAATCTGGTTCTATTTTGTACTGTATGCTTAAATTACAGTTACATTTGATTATTATTAAGTAGTTATCTATTAATGCGCAAGCTAACAAATAAATAATTTACAGATAAGTGGTGCAAACGTATCGACATCAAATGCATCAGTAGTGACTCAAGGTGGAGTGACGCGCATTATAAGTTTAAGTCCATCAAGAGTCCATACTTCACCGTTACGACCCAGTATAGCCAATCAGAATATTGTTAATGCTTTAACAAAATCCAGGCCACCTGGAAATGTGCGATTACAGTTATTTCCAGCTGCTGAAACGTCTTCTGCACAGGCAACGACTACTGCAAGATCGCCCATTAAACGTGCATTACCTCCATCCGAAGAAAGAGACAGTTATAGTGTTAAATTACAGCGTGTTATGAATCATAGAAATGTTAAATCAAAAATTGCAAAAGAAAAATATAACGAGCACTTAATGGAAAAGTATTATTTAGAAACTTCCGGGAACATTTTGGAACTTCCTCAGTTTGTAAAAAGACCAAAATCGCAGCATTACATAGTGCATCTGAAAGAAAATGCCATCGATCCTAGAGAGGTTATAGATGAAGAGGAGTTACGGGGAGGAATCGATAGCAAATTTGATATAACACATAGTCCGGCAACTGTTACCGCTGTTAGTCATGTAACAGTTACGCAAACAAATCAACAAGATTTAACAACATTTACATCCAGTAGTTCGCCTGTTATTGAAAGTTCAACATCGGACTTAAATTTCTCAAAAACTTTAACAACTTCAAGTGCAATGAAAGTGAAAGTGTCTTCATCATATTCGGCATCTAGTAACCAAGAACAAATAGTAGAAAAGGCTAAACAAGAAGCGTACGTAGTTCAAAGGATAAGTGATTTACAAAAAGAAGGATTATGGTCAGAGAAACGGCTTCCGAAAGTACAAGAAATGCCAAGAGCGAAAGCGCATTGGGATTTCTTAATCGAAGAAATGGTTTGGTTAGCGGCTGACTTTGCACAAGAACGTAAATGGAAGAAGGCTGCCGCTAAAAAATGTGCGAGAATGGTGCAAAAGTACTTCCAGGATAAAGCGTTGGCTGCGCAACGAGCAGAGAAAGCCCAAGAACAACACCTTCGAAGGGTTGCCGCTTTTTGTGCGAAGGAGATTAAAAACTTTTGGGCTAACGTTGAAAAATTAGTGGAGTATAAACAAAATATGAGGTTGGAAGAAAAGAGAAAAAGGGCTCTCGATCAACATTTGAGCTTTATCGTGGACCAGACCGAAAAGTATTCACAGTTATTAGCTGAAGGAATGAATAAGTCTACCGTTAATGCTTCAAATGTTAGCGAAGTACCCAGCGCATCTTCTTCCAGGGCTCCATCAAGAACTAATTCTGATGGTAAGTTTCTTTTTTTACCGAAATAAATTATATTATTGTTACGGGGTTTAAAGGTTACCAATTGTATTACAACTTCGCCTATGATTCCATTAAATTTATTAATAAATTATTTACATTGCATCGTATTACAAGCAAAAAGTAGGTTTCAGTTAATGGAATTAGAAACGTCATTTTTTTAAAGCCAGCCATAACCGAAGAGAGTGTCGTGTCTTATTGAGGTTACTGGTAACATTCTGTGGTTAAAATACAATTTAAAATTATCACAAGTTTAATTAAATTATTTATATTTAAATGATGATTCGATACACACATCAGAAGGTTAGAGAAAATCCATTCAAACTCTACCTGTTAGTGACCGACTACCGAGGCATTTGTCTGACATTTATATAAATTGAGGACTTTGGGTCTGATGGTAGTTGATATAGTATTGACTTTTGGTTTTATTGTGCAGATGAATTTCAACCGGATCATGAAAGTACAGATGATGAAGAGACCATCGCACAAGAAGAAGCTAGAGCTGGAGAACATAGTCAAGGGGAAGAAATAGCTGCACTTCAAAGGGAATCCGAAATGGATTTAGAAACCTTTTTAAGTGAATTACCTAAAGACTACCTCCAAAATAGGGACAAGATTAGATTAAGCCAGAGTGAGGAATCGGTAAATACATTTATTGTTTAAGCATACAATTACGATTAGCGTAACACATTCCTATTTTTGTAGGACGATGATGAAAACGAACATGACAAGCCAACGTCTTCCAAGGACAGAAAATCATCAAAAGATGAAGATTTTGTAATAGATTCCAGTAGTGAAGCTGACGATGAGGATACAATTAAAGAACAAGAAGCAGCTGAAGGAAAACAAGATCATAAGGAGGAAATTGATGATTTGAAAGGTAAGAAATGTGCCCTCCTGGTAAAAGTCACTTACTTATCCATAACCTCATTTTATCATTTGGTGTCGAGGGTAACGAATTAGTTCTTGCAAAATCTCTTCCACTGCTTTCTGTTACGCATGTACATCCTCTCTTGTGTAGGAGACTTCCTATTTCTTCTTTTCCTGTCCGTTGATTCCCATATTGCTTTCACACGTTTTATCATTTTCCATTCTCACTAAATACCCAAACCAGGCCAGCTGGCATTCCTCAATAACGGACCATATTGATTTAACTCCTAGCCGTCTTCTTATTTCCTGTCACTCTTATATCCTCTACAATCAATTAATGCACCTAGATATTTCAGAAGCATTGTTTGCTCTATTTTATGATCTTCTGTTTTAATTTCAATGCGCTGTTGTTCTCCTTACTCCACCATGCTGTTTGCTTTTTTTGTATATCTATACTTTGTCACTCCACACGCTTCAGGGCTGCTGCTATTAGGATTTCTTTAAAGGTTTTCCAAAGTATCAACATCAGTCTAACCTTTCTCTAAGATTTCTAATTTACCATTCTATTTCTGTCGACCTGTATGCCGTTACCTTTACCTTTAATGATAAGCTCTAAATGGAAATTAAATTATTTTCAGCTGAAAATGAACTGAGCGTGGAAGAACTAAGAAAGAAATACAGTAATCTACCTCAAGTTCCTAGTGAAGATTCAAGTGCGTCTTCGGAATCTGATAATTCAGAGTCGAGTGCTGATGAAAGTGAAGAATCATCCGATAATGATTCTAAAAACTCCAGTGACGTAGACATGAGCATGTCTGAAGATGAGAGTCCAGGCAATGAAGTAAGTCTTAAGTCCTTACTAGATGACTCTAATAGTTCGCAAAATGAGGGAGAAATAAAGACTGATAATCAAGATCTTATTGATGATGCCGCAGCCATTGCCGAAAGTATACAGCCCAAAGGAAATACCCTATCTTCTACTAGTGTAAGTTTGTTTTATATTTATCTATAGTAACATTTAAAAAAAATCAAAAAATTTAAATATGATGATTTTATACACTATCTGAGGGTTTGAGATCCATTCAACTCATTCCCAGTCGTTGTTGACAACCGAGGCATTTGTCTGATTTTTTTTAGTTGTTTCTTATTATTCTATTTGTTTGTTAGTGCATAGTTATTTCATTTAAATTGTTTTAAATAGGTTGTTACGCCCATTCCATTCTTGTTACGTTATACCCTACGAGAGTATCAACATATCGGTTTGGACTGGTTAGTAACGATGTTTGAAAGGAAATTAAATGGAATTTTAGCGGATGAAATGGGATTAGGGAAAACTATTCAGACCATCGCACTTCTTGCACATCTTGCCTGTGAAAAAGGTAAGCATTGTGGAAACCTACGGATATTTTTATTTAATGCATTATTAAATTAAATGCAACTGCATCGTATGGATAAGCTCTCGAGAAGACAATTTTTCTGATTTGTACGATTATTAAGTCACTATACATGCTAAACTGTCTGATGGTGCAAAATAGATATAAACTCCTTTGCGATTCGAATGCTACTACATTGATTATTTACAATGAGCAGTGGTATTTATTTTGAAATAACTGAATACTGGTTTTAAAATAGTAATTTAAAAAACTAGTTTCATAAGGCACGATTTTAGAGCACGCACAGCGGCGAGTTTTCTAATGGACAAGTGCGCTTAAATGTCTTATGAAACGTGTATTTTATAATATTTTTTCTATTTTGGTTATTTAATGCCAAGAAATACAAATTTCGTTATTTAAAAAAAACAGTAGTTACACCCACCAGTAAAGCTCCGCCCCTTTTGCTTTGCCTTGATTGGTTGATCAGTAAAGCTCCGCCCCTTTTGACATTTTGCTTTGCCTTGATTGGTTGATTGCCAGATTCTTTAATGTGTTACTTTATAGCACCCAAACGAGTTTCATAAAGTAGTCATTAAAGAACCCAAATAGAAAAAGAACTTTAAAACATTGGAGACGGAAGTTAATACTTGTGACGTTAAAAATTCTTGAATTTTGTAGAAAACTGGGGTCCACATTTAATAATAGTCCCCACATCGGTAATGTTGAACTGGGAAATGGAATGTAAGAAGTGGTGTCCCGCTTTTAAAATTTTGACATATTACGGAACACAAAAAGAGCGAAAGCAAAAACGAATGGGTTGGACGAAACCCAATGCCTTCCATGTTTGTATAACATCGTACAAGCTTGTGATTCAAGATCATCAAAGTTTTAGGCGGAAAAAATGGAAGTACCTAATTTTAGACGAGGCGCAAAATATAAAAAATTTTAAATCTCAACGGTGGCAGTTGTTACTTAATTTCACGACACAACAGTAAGTTATAATTTATTATTTTTACATTATAATTGTTGATGTATTTTTTGCTTTTTTCTTCTAGATATTCACTTATGTTTGGTTAATTTTTTAGGCGTTTGCTACTAACAGGAACGCCTTTACAGAATAATTTAATGGAACTGTGGTCGCTTATGCACTTTCTCATGCCGCACGTGTTCCAGTCCCATCGGGAATTTAAAGAATGGTTCTCCAATCCTGTCACTGGTATGATTGAGGGCAATTCTGAATACAATGAAAGTATTATCAAAAGGTTACACAAGGTATGTATTGAAAAAATAGTTTTGTTTAATTTTTATTTTTGAATTTTAATCCAAGAAACTAATTGTAGTATATTTCAATTATATATAAAAATAGCTTGATTTCATAAGAATTTAATAGGAAACAAATGATGATAATATACACTTTTTTCCGAAAGATCGAGAAATCCATTCATACTCTTTCTTACTTATGAAGTAACTCGAGGCATTTGTCTGATTACAAAAAAGTCCTAATTATTGAATATAAAATTGCCAGGGCATGATTAAGTAATATGCGTATATTTGTAGGTGTTGCGACCTTTTCTATTAAGAAGACTGAAATCTGAAGTAGAAAAACAGATGCCAAAAAAATACGAACATGTGGTTATGTGCAGGTTATCAAAAAGACAAAGGTTTCTATACGATGACTACATGACTAGGGCAAAGTATGTTCTAATTTTAAAAAGAAAAATGAGTAGCATAATAACAATTTTTTTTGTAGAACAAAAGAAACTCTAGCAAGTGGAAACTTGCTTAGTGTAATTAACGTACTTATGCAACTTAGAAAAGTTTGTAACCATCCGAATTTATTTGAGGTTAGACCTACTACTTCACCATTCCAGTGTGATGGAATAACGTGGCATGTTCCATCTATCGCTTACGCAGCTTTAGAGTATGATGTTTGGAAGGTATTTTCTTTTCATTCTCTAAAATGTCTGTTTATTAATTGTCGATAATTGTTAACAGCATATCAATTTGTATTCCATGAATTTAAATCTAATTTTAATGGAATTATACTTGAGTGCATACCAGTGCTATAGAATGCGACAGTACCAAACTCCACGCAAACTAATCGAAGAGATTGATTTGATAGAACAAGAACCGCCTTTTTGTCCTGCAGCAAAACTGGCTATGAGAGTGCAGAAGGTTGCTAAACCGGTAGCAGTCAAAGCAGAAACGAAAGAAGAACTACCGAAAACTACCTTTGAACTTAAACCGGGCCAAACTATCAATACACAGGCGAATTTAAAACTAAAAATTGCCTCTCAAAGTGTTTTGCAGTTAGTTCAACATAGTCCATTAAAAGGTCAGTGACAATTATATTTGAAGTAGATTTTAACATTAAAATTGTAAGCACGAATGGGCCGATTCGTCGGTTACCGCGTTGCTGTATTTAAATTTGTGAGTGAATGTTTTTATGTTATTACATATAAAGTACCTAAAAACCCTTTCTATATCCAAGCTGAGAAATGTTTCTAAAATTTTTCAGAATTAATAGAAAGGAGATTAATGTGAAACAATTACCAACCGGTGTCGTTAATTTCGTAGCACATTTGGGTGGAACGTTTCAAACAGTTTTTGTTTATATAGTAAAGAATGTGTCTTACAGCTTTTGCACATCTAACTGATTTTGTATTTGCAGTGGTTGCTCATCAGGCGAGCACTGCACAAGCCGGCGGTCAAAATATACCCACAACGGTGAATTTATCATCAGTGTTAAAACCTGATAAACTTATGTTTCAACCGGGAATCGCTCAGCTTGTGCAGACATCTACCGGTAAACATATTCTGCTAACGCCAACACCTAACGCCAATATATCTACTACTATAGCCATTCCTGGTTCGACTACAGGTAAAGTGTTTGTCTTTTACTTCTATCGTTGCAGATTTGATTTTTTTTTGTATTGTAGTAGTGACAACAGGTGGGCAACGGTTGACTCTCTTACCAAAGCAGGCTGTTACAGCTGGTCAAATGACTAGTATGGCCAAAGGGCTTCCAAAAATACAGTTGATGTCGGTGTCTAGTCCTTTGACGACTTCATCATTTGTTACAGTAAGTATTTGCGGTAATAACATAAAATAGTATAATCAAAGCTACAGTTGTTTAGTGTTGTTTTTTCTTGTCTAGACACCAAGCGTCGCAGATTTGAAGGCGGAAGAAGAAAAAGAAACTGGTAAAAAGACAGTAGGCAACAAATTTTTAGACAAACTTTATTTTAACCAATCAAATAACTTAGATGTCCGATGGAAAAAACAGAAACCACCTTCACCTAAACGAAGACAGCATTCGGTAAGTTTGGTAAACATTTAATTTATAGTTTATAAATTCAATTCAATTTTAGGTGCATCCAGATGGAGAAATCGAAATAGCCGATTACACTAAGAATAAATTGGAGTTAATAGCGAGAGTTAATGAAAGGCGATGTAGTGCTGTTCCATTATACGGCAAAGATTTTCAAGATAGTATAAAAATATTTAAAAATAGCGAAAATCCCGCTTGGAGTTCCGGTCGACTACATTGTTTAAATTCGCTCTTTAACCTAAACACCAATAACACGACAGACTGTCTTAAGGATCTCGTGTACACACCTGAAAGACGAATTGAACAGTTCAAAGAAGTATTTGACAGGTACGCATTAACTTCCTGTAAGTAAAATATTTTTGTTAACCAGAAACTTAAAATTCAGATTTATTTTTTACGTACCTGCTGTTCATGCGCCTGAACCTGAAATACAAGTGTGGCATCCAAATCCTAACGTGTATTGGGGTAAAAAACAAGACACAGAAGTAATGTCGAGATATTTCTCAAAGCCTGCGACTTGTCTACATCCGATTGCATCTGCCATGGTTACACAGTTTCCAGATCCAAGGCTAATTCAGTATGATTGCGGTAAGACTTACGATAGTTTGTGATTTACAGGACACTTGAACTTATTAATATTTTAGGTAAATTACAAACTTTGGATAAATTATTAAGAAGATTAAAAACAGGAGGGCACAGAGTTCTTATTTTTACCCAGATGACAAAAATGTTAGATGTATTAGAGGCATTCCTTAATTTCCACGGTCACATATATTTACGATTGGATGGTTCGACTAAAGTGGATCAAAGACAAGTGAGTGCCAAATTATATCAAAAAATTGTTTAATGTAATTGAAATATTCGTTAAAATGATGATAACATAGTTCAATTGACATACCATGAAATTAACCATTTTAATGTCTTTCGCTCCTATCTGATTGAATAAATAAAGAAATTATTAATTGATATCTTAGAGAAGCAGTTTCTAAAATTTTCAATGTTTTAGGTACTGATGGAGAGGTTTAACAGTAATACCCGTATTTTTGCATTTATTCTATCAACGCGATCGGGAGGTATTGGTGTTAATTTAACAGGAGCTGACACTGTGATATTCTACGATTCTGATTGGAATCCTACCATGGATGCACAAGCTCAAGACAGGTGTCACAGGATTGGGCAAACAAGAGATGTGCATATTTATAGGTATGTTACAGTTGTTTTAAACCAAGGGTGTGTTAATAATCGTAGGAACGTTTGTAATCCTCTTGAGTATTATATTCACTTTATCTTTGTTTTTGTTTCAGACTTGTGAGTGAAAGAACCATAGAAGAAAACATCCTAAAGAAGGCAAATCAAAAACGCTTGCTAGGTGATATGGCCATTGAAGGCGGCAACTTTACCACGGCCTACTTCAAAAGCGTAAGAATTCACATTTGTATTTTATAACTTAAACGCTTATTTTTTTAAATTTTATTACAGTCAACAATACAAGATCTGTTTGATATTGATACAAGCGAAAACAGTGCAGCAAATAGAATGTCAGAATTAGTACAACTGAGTAAAGATAGAGAAAAGCATAATGGAAGTGAGCCATCGACATCGGCTTCGACACCAGTACCACCTGTTGATGATAAAACAGCAATGGGTGCTCTTGAAAATGCTTTAGCCGCTTGTGAAGACGATCAAGATGTTTTGGCCGCTCGTACTGCTAAAGCTGAAGCTGTAGCCGATTTGGCCGAATTCGATGAAAACATACCGTTGGATGATCAAGAAAAGGAAAAGGAGAAAGAAACTGAAATGAGTAAAGCTGAACAAGAAGTAGAAAATTTAGTTAAACAGGTAAAACCATTCTTTATTTTTTGTTGTGCTAATAGAATAGTCCAAAAAGCCATGAGCCTACAAGGCTTGTAGTGCTATTTTATTATTATTAATAGTAAAAAAATATTTAAATCTTCTTTCTTTATCCAATGTTACAGTCCTAAGTGGATTTTAGCTCCTTGAATAACTTTTCTTCATTCGATCCTATCCATTGCTATTATTTTACGGTTTTTTATTTTTAGTGTCTTTATGTACGTTCCTTTGCAACTTGTGCATCCGTGGCTTGGCTCTCTGTCTAGCTTTATCACGCGCCCTAGCCACTTTAAATAATTTACTATGTGAACATAGTCCTGCTGTCAAGACTGATCTATCAGAGCTGACCATCAGTCATGTATCAGTCACATGTGAAATGGCTCTTACTGATTCCAATATTAGGTTAACCTTTTCACTGCGGCCGACTTCCGACTTCAGCAAAACCCCCTGCGCGGGAGACTTTTCTGCGTTAGGTAGGCGTGACAATGCTCGTACATAATAACGTGTACACTCGCTAAAATCTGACGTAGACTACACAAACTACGCAGATGAGTAGTTTGTGGTAGACCAAAGTCGAAGCTGCAGCAACTGCCGAGAAGCACTGAACCTTCCCACACCACTACACAACAATATAGGGCCTACGCAGCTACGTAAAATAGAAAACGAAAATAGTCGGCTTTCGCGGTAGAGACACGTAAACTCAGAGCCGCCAATATTCGTCTTTCGCAGTCAAAAGGTTAAATACCATCGACAAAAGCACATCGCCGGCTTTTGTATTGAATTGTTCTGAAAACTTGCTACAGCATTATTATTATTTTTGTAGACTAGCTTTGCTAACTTTTCTAGAACTTCCATTTCAGGTAGTACTTCTGCGATCTTGCTTTTATTAACTTTGTCGAACGATTGTGCAGCGTGATATTATGCTCCACTGCTTTTCTCTCTTGATGAATATGCTATTCGTAGTTGATCGGGTTGATCTGAAACCATGGTATTCCCCTAGTTCGTTTTCAGCGTACTTAAACATTTGATTGTATAATATACAAGACAGAATCTACTGCATCCGAACCTGGTGCATTTTTAATTTTGTACCCGACTAGTGTACCAGGGGATATGCTCAAGAAGAAGAAGAATTTTGTTTGTAACACTGAATGAACACTTCGTCAAATGAAGGACAATCTTCTTTGTGTCATCATCATCATCATTTTGGCATTACAGCCCTTGGTGGGCTATAGCCTGCTGCAGGATATTTTTCCAGTCATCTCTGCTCAGCGATCGCCGTCGTCATCCTCTCACACCAATGGTTTGTAGGTCTTCTTCGACATTATCTAAGAACCTTGATCTCGGTCTTCCCCTAATAATATGTTCCTTGTAGGGTCATGCTCACTCAGTCTCATAACGTGCCCCATCCATCTGAGTCGACCCACGTTGATCGTCTTGAGTATGTCTGGATCTCTTTATCTCCAATAACGATTTTCATTTATGGCCCCATCTATCCTTCTTAGAAGCCAGGGTGGCGCAATGGTAGTATAGTACGTCAGGCTAGCTTTGCGCTAGTCCTTTGTTCGAATCTCCGGATGAGCAGGATTTTCCTGCAGTCTGGAGGTCTGGGCATCTAATTAACGATGCTCTCCTCCGATTACAAGCCTAGGAGGTAGAGTAACAAGGTCCTACACATACACACACTAACACTATACAATACACATGGAGCAGTATGTAAGTATTAAACAGCGCACCATTCAAGAACTGCAGAGTTGGGCCGGATTGTGCATTGCACCCCCTAGAGCCTTATACATTAACGCACCAACCTTGACACTGAAAGGTGTAAGAGGTTACAGACAATACACACATATTTTGCTCAGAAATTCTTTCTCGAAACACCCTAGCATTGATTGATCTTATTTTGTCAGGGTCAAAGTCTCTGCGCCGTATAACAGCACTGGTCTAATTAATGTTCTATATACTTTACATTTTTTACTCCTTGAAATATTTCTTGATCCTAATTGGGGCAAAGTAGCATCTATTGGCGTGATGATCCAAGACCTTCTCTATTTCCACATATATTCGTATATATTGTTGCCTTTGTTGGGCTAGTTATGGGGTCCATGGGGCTAGCATATACTCCATCTTATTGGTATCTATTATCAATCTCAATCTGCTTGCGGACTCATTTATAACTTTAAAAGCGTCCTTAACTCCCTTTTCCGATCTAATGCTATCTAAATCATCAGCATAGGCAAGTACTTGTGTCGTCCTAATATAGGTTCCTGTCATGTTGAGTCCCGAGAGTCTTAATACTTTTTCTCTGTTTCGGCATTAGAATGACATTATTCTAGCACGCATTTTGATGCTTTAATGAGCTTCATTATCGAACGATTTTTGGTGATATTTTGTTTTCAGTGATACTGTATCAAATAATACACAAAATACCTAGACAATTATTCAGTTGCTAGGCAACCAGTCAGTGGCTAGGCAACAAAAACGTCAAATGTCAACTGTCAAGCAAAAATCACTATTACCAACCTAATTATTTAACCAAATTTTCCCAACTCAAAATTGTCAAGTATTTTTATAAAAAGAATTAATGTAAGTGGAAGCCGAAACAGAAAAAATAGTATAAAACACTCGTTATAAGTAGAAGACAATTCGAGCACTAGTCCGTGCGGCCACTGCTCGTGTCAAAATTTCAGACTCGTGCGCGAAAACGATGCCTTTTGTAACTTGTGTTTTAATATACCTACTATTCTAACGTCAAATTGAAAAACACGCAGGATAGAGCGTCCCCTGTCGGAGACCGTTATTTTTCAGCCAGCTCATTATTTATCCGAACCTTTGGAGTTCCACAAGTTTTACCAAATGTTGTGGCATTTCAAATTCTCTCATGGCTTCATATAGTCTCCGTCTGTTCACTGAGTCGTATGTCCTCTTGAATGATTGATTATCCTGTAGCTCCTTGGTGGAGCAAAGGGTACCTAATGGTGTTTCGGAAGCCTCTTTAGGCGGTATGCCCCCTTAAAGTCTACAAAAGTTTTGAAGTATTTGCCTGATGGTTGCTATTTGGTATACCGTTGATATAGTAGTTTCCCACAATTCATTCTGCATATGTGCGGATGGTTTTACAGAGTATATTGGCAAATATTGCTCAAATTATCGCATAATATAAAATATTTGCCAATATACTCTGTGAATCTTTTTGTATCGTTTTTAAATAACTGTATGAAAAATATATAATTTTTTGTTACTGTTTTACAATGCACTGTCGATCAGTTTTCAGTTTTGTAGCTGTATAACTTTTGCACCAGTGCAAGAACATTTTGCAATTGCCAGCGAGTTTGTAATATTGTCATTTGCAAACTTTCTAGAACTTTTGCAACATACATCTGATTTCAGAGAAAGAACGAAATGTTAATTGTTTTAATTTTATAGTTAACACCCGTTGAAAGGTATGCGATGCGATTCATAGAACAAACCGAAGCAGCATGGTCCGCAGAACAGTTGGCGGCAGCCGAAAGGGAAATAGACGAGCAGAAGCGTGAATGGGAAAAGAATCGATTGGTGGCTCTACGCGAGGAGGAAGAGAGACGCGCTCGTGAATTAGAGGAAGAAAATGACATGCTCACCTATAGCAGGGAGGATGCTACAAATCAGGTCAGCACTAAAAATAAAAAATTAGGTAGTCAAAAGGCGTCTGGCAGTAAAAAATTTATTAAAAAGACTCATAATAGAACTGCAGTTTTTAAAAGAAGTGTAAAACCTAAAATAAGAAATAAACTAATTGAAAATATTAAAAGAGAAACTATTTTGGACTCTGATGGTGATATAAAAACCAGATCTCATACAACACGTAAAAGCCAACAGAATAAAATTGTAGATAGTAATATTAAAAATATTAAAACTGAAAGTGTAAATATGCCCAGTGATTTAGATGATACTTCTCAAACTCCTACTGAAAATTCTGATAGCACTTACAATCCTAAAATAAACGGCGGAACCGATACAGATTTTAAAAGCGATACAGAAGAAGAGGCCGCAAATTCTGATAATTCTAATAGTAGTTGCAGAATTGTCACTCCTATCCCACCGAATCATGTCGATCACAATTCACCTAGAACTAGATCGAGAGGTACCGTTGCAATTAATTTATGGACATTAGACGTTAGTCCGATTCTTCCCGGTGTTAAACCGGTTAAAAACTCACCCAGTATACAAACCGGTAAGAAGGATAGGCGAAGTAAAGAGAAGGAAGTTGACGTCGATGTTGTTTCTATCGATACAGATGATAAACCTAAAAAAGAAATAAAGAAAGGAATTAAACGTTTAAGAAACATCGTCGATAAAGAGGAGGATGCCGGAAAATCTGTCGTCGGCAAAATTATCAATAATCGGAAAACCGGAAGACCTAAAAATACTAATTTAGTTAACAGCGACGGTGAAGAATGCAAAAAGGCGGAAGTCGCCAAAGGAACCTCGCATAAATTAATAAATAAAAATGCTAATAAAGGCTCTAATAAAAATATTAAAACTAGCGAATCTGTAGTATCAGAAGAACAAATTGTTTTAGATGTTCAAGAGAAAGAGGACTCACAAAGTAGTTCCGAAGAAAAAGACACGATAAAGTTACAAAATGCAAAGCCTCAGAAATCATCCTTGCATGAAAGTGGAGTTAAGTTACGAAAACCACAGATCAAAGAAACTCCACAATCGAAAGAAAACGTTAAGGATGTGATGCAAGTCGATAGGAAAGAATCCGAAATTTCGGGCGTTGAATTGGACTCTGTAATGTCTAAAAAGGACGAAACCCATAACTTAAGTGCAAAAGTAGAGGATGAGGTAGTAAAAACGGCGGTCGATTGTAATAGTACAGGCGTTAAAGATGATTCAAAGGATTTTAACGATATTGAAAAACCTAATTTTGTCGACGATAAAGTTTTGGGGAAAAACGGTAAGATCTGTAAAGTTGTTGTAACTGATATTATGACCGGCGGTTCGCTTCCTAAAGAATTTACCAAATATACATCGGCCGATAGCAAAAACAAATCTGTAGATACAAACCCAGCACGTGTAACCCATTCTACAAGTACTGAAACCAAAGTAAGTGATTTAGAAGAGGTTCCTAAAGAAGATAAAGCTCAAAGTCCTATTATAACTAGGAAACTACCGAAAGTGAAACCTATTAATTCTCGTAAGTTAAGAACTGATAAATTTACGAAACTCTCGCGTAGTAGACTATTACGGACTAAATTTATAAATAAATCTCAAGTTAAAAAACCGATAATTAAAAGGCGACATCCGGCTAAAAATTCCCAAAAATCGACTTTAGACGATTGGGTTATTAAAGCGGTGAGTCCTAAACATGACAATGCCAATCAAAGTACTAGCGATGATAAGGTGGTTGACACCGATGTAACAAAGAATATAGCGGTTAAAGCAGAAATAACAAAAGTTGCAACCGATGACGGTGACATTGTTCATGCTATTAAAGATGAATCTTTGAAACGAACGTGTAATGAGACAGAGCCATTAGACGAGAGTGGCTTGAAAACAAATAAAATTATAAAAACTGCGTAGCGAATGTTTAAAAATTAGATTTAAATGGACCTTTTAAATAATACTAAAATGTGATCTTAAATTATATAGGGACGGTTGGTGCCGCGCCTTTGTAAATATTATTAATTTATAGTTCACTTTTTTTACGGAAATATGCTTAGTGTGTTCTGTATTACTTTATTAATAAATTGTGAATTATAACGAATTCTCAATTATCAAGCAAATTACGACATTTAATTATTTATTTAATAGAGTTGTAGATGACTATATTTTATTACTATACATTTGTACTGGTTTTTCATACTTTCTTGAATAATCGATAAATGCTATTGAGTACTAGTATCGTATCGTATTGTAAAAAGAGCTTTCTTTTTTTGATTGTTTTTGACCATCCTGTCTATGAACAATGTAATGGAGTCCTACATTTCAAGCTTTTTTTAGTTCAAGATTATTTGTTAAATTTATAAGTTGCTTCCGTTATATTTAATTGTGAAGTGACTGTAATTGTACCATACATACATCAAACTGTTCCTTATAAATGCTAACCAAATGTTTATAAAAAATTGATTGTGCCTATGTTCCTTTCGTTAATGAGATTTCAATTAATCTTATATGAAATAAAAAATGAATAATAGTGTGATATGTAAGACTCCATTAATTGCCAAGCAAGATTGGTTAATTCAAATTGTGTAATGATCTTTCATGTTGATCTTTTAAAATGTTTGTCACTTAGCATTTATAATATGAAAGTCCAAACTTTGATCAATGCAAAGATCATTATTAGTGTTACAGTTTATTTCCTTGTTAACCATATTTTTAGTTTAAAAAGAAATTACCTTCAGTTGTATTTAAGTTGTTGGAATTGTGCATGGTCTTACTACTAATTTGATCACTTTCACGTGTTGGAAAAAATTTTTTGTACAAGGGTTTATGTACATGTGTTGTACATGAACAGAATTTTTGCCTATTAATGTTACGATCTTTTGTAAATATAGTTTAGGTTAATAAAGAAGTTCTCTTGCAACCAAATCGTGTTTTTATTGCGGGGTGGGCGTAGGTTTTGGTGCCTTCTGGCTCGGGCGTGACAGCGGGCACCAAAACACTGCCCCGCTGGACACGAGCAGGAGGGTTTCTTTTTACCTACGCTACCACCCCAAAATTACATTCTCCAACTTTTAATATTTCAGCAGTATTTTGAACTTGCGCTAATATTATTCTTTATGCTGATGTATTGAATTATTGTTAAAGAACACAAATGCCGACAGATTAATTTTTTTAATTTATAGATTTTTGATTTTAACTTGCTGAAAACACAGCAGCTCATTTTAAATGATTAGATTCAATCATTGCAAGTCAGTAGGTAATTGAATTTGTGCCAATTAACTCGAGAACACTTTTGGTAATGTCTACTCACCAACAGAAAATGCGAAGGAAATGGATGTAGATCAATTTTATGGAGAATGACACATTAATAGTCCTTGGCGACCTAAATGCCCAGCTAGGAAAGGAAGAAATATACCAAGAAGTCTTTGGGAAAAATACAGTCCACAATACCACCAATGGAAATGGTATAAAAGTAACACAATTTGCTGAAGCAAACAACCTAAGGGTAATTAGTACTTCCTTCCCACACACAAAGATACATCCAGGAACATGGACAATACACATACTCTTTTCAAAGAGATGGGCCACTTCAGTACAAGATGGAGTAAACAGCGATTTGGACCACTATCTACTAGTTGCTAAATATAAACATCGAATTGCAGTGGTGAATACAGAAACAACAAAAAGAGCACAAAAATGGGAGGTAGATAAATTGAGCAATGACTAAACAGAGGATTGAAGTGAAATGTGGCAGAGCTCCAATTAAAAAGCCTTAGTTGAGCAATAAATTATCAAAAAAAGTGGTAAACAAGATAATGGACTAAACAACAAACGAATGAGACAAAAGAATAGTGGAAGTTGCAAGGAAAATTCTTGCGAAAATAGATCACAGAGACGCATAAGTGAGATGAGGTTGGAGGTAGATGCCAGAAGTAACATCGGAAAACGCGCCAATTTCAAAAGTGCTGTTGCCAGACTGAAAAAACAAAACTTACAGTAAATCAGATGAGCTCAAATATCTACAGATTAGAGAGGGAAAACAATACCACATCGCTAGAAGAGGGTAAAAAATGAAAAAAGGAAGCAGAAAGTCCCGAAGAATTCGAAAAGCTGGCCTTTAAAAAAAGTAAAAAGACACAAAAGATCCCCACAAGGAAAAGGAAAAACAGAGGAGAAAAGAAACTATCGAACTGGAGAAATACCAGATAGGAGAAATGGAAGACATAAAAAAGCTTTTAGAGGGCATTAAAAATTAAATAATAGAAGAAAAACAAAAACAACAGGATATACGCAAAGGTCAAGAAAATTTAAAGAAAGAAATGAAAAAAAATAGAAGAATGGAAGAAATGAGGAAGAAAATGACAAGAAGAAAAGACGATCTTAGAAGGGAAAGTGCTTAGCCTGAGGAACAGGATAAACACCAAAGCAAGAACAACATATTAATAAAAGAATCCAACTAAAAGGCAGAAATACAAAAGAAGAAATAAGAAACTTTATAGAAGAGAAATTGCAAATAAAACCAGAGATAAAAGAAGTTTTCAAGATAGGCAAAAAGCAGAAAGCTGAGTAGTGATGGTGAAGCTCACCACTGACCCCTCTACACACTGATAAAAAAAATCGCTGCCTACCCAAAATGCAAAGTCGAATTATCATTTGACTGGACTATATGTTCTCCCAGTTTGTTATATTATTTTCATCCAGGCCCTTCTTCACACATTCCCACCAGCTTTTCTTTGGTTGTCCTCTACGATTTTGTCCCCCTAGTTCTCCTTTAAAGATTCTACGTGGAATCACTTCTTACTCAGAGGAAATACTAAACGAACATCAGTGTGGATTTAGGAAAAACAGATCATCCATCGACCATTTATTAACACTTAAGCCAAATACCAGAAAAATAAATGCTATGAGCCTAACATAGATATACATTGCTTGTTTGTCGATCTTGATAAAGTTGATAGGCAAAAAATTATTAGGAATACTATATAAATTAGCCAAAATGGTAGAAGGCAATAGTTAAAATGCAATAGAAATACAGCAGAATTTGAGATGTCATCAACACCAACAGGTGACACTGATAACTACTTGACCTTGGTGCTTGATTTGTCAGTTTCAGTTCAGATTCTGGCGGATTTCAGTTTTTTCTGGATTTTTGCGAAATAGTTTGTGACATTCTGTACATTATTTATAATATAATGGTTCACATTCCCAGAATTTCTTAATTTGTAGCGTGTAAAACGGGTGCTTGCGCTCATTGGTCTGAGTAGACATACGTCAAAAGGGGCGGAGCTTTACTGACTCTGTTAGGTGAACGGACTATAAAACAAAATACATGTTATTATGAAGTAAGTCGTGTCACAACGTTTGATTATCTGGGAACCAAAATTACCAAAAACAGTGATGTACAAAATGAAATAAGATCATGAATACTAAAAGGCAAACATAAAACTACTAAAAAGCAACATGTTGAACAGAAAATCTAAGTTAATTATATACAAAACTTATGGATCGGAAACTTGGACAATGACAAGTAATGAAGAAATCAACTTGAGAACATTTGAAAGAAGAATACTTAGAAAAATATTTGGTCCAGTACAGGAAAATGGAGAATGGAAATTAGAATTAATTATGAAATTGAATGACTCATATATTAAAAGTCAGAGAATTAGATGGCTGGGGCATCTGTACAGGATAAAACGACACGAAATGTTAAAAGAATACTAGACTGGAAGCTCCAAGATAAGACCTAGGAAGAGATGGTTTGATGATGTACGTGAAGACTTACAAACGATGAAGGTAGTAAATTGGAGAGAATCCACGATGGAGACAAATAGTGGAGCAGGCCAAAACCTATAAATTTCGTTTATTATAATTTACAGGCATTCCGATAAATAATATTTTACAGTTTCGCATAATTTCAACGTTTTAGACTTAAAAGTATTTGCTTAAAACTTCAAATTAGTTGAAATCAAATGACTTCGTTTTAATTTCCGGCAGAAACATTTAGTTAGTTTATTCAATACATTAGAATAAGGGATCAGATTTTAAAAAGTTCAAAAATGAATATTGTTTTCTTTTATTAATTTTATTTTCATTTCAACTCAAAAATTTACAGATCTGGGTGTCGGATAATACCATGGAACAAATGCCGGTAAGTATATTATTTTTATTATATTTAAAGTATTTGGTAATAAGCTTTATTATACAGAATTTCATCATCAATTTCGGAAAAGCCAATGTTATTATTTTTATTTATTTAATCTTTTGTCCTTCTACAGTTAGATGTTGGACTTACATAAAACATAATTATAATTCTGTATTACAAAATCATTAATTTATTATTTTTTATGTTTGTATTTAAAGAAGTTTACATGGAATATTAGATTTTAATTATTAGAAAGTACCGTTTTTTGCTAATTTTATTTACAAGGGTTGTTCAATAACCTTTGCCAGAAGTCACATGGTGCTAGAAGATGGATGAGGTAAAATATCCAGGAACTGCAGCTTCTCCGGGTTGTCTACCGATTTGTGTGGGGCCGAGCGTTGTCGTGTTGAATGATCACATTTTTCTGCAGACGAAGCCCGTGCAAATGTGCATGCAATTTATTTATTTATTTATGGATCAACGGCAAGTAGCCTTTTATTAACAAAAAAACCGCTAAGTGTCGAAAGGCGCTGCATGACTAGCTCGCACGCAATACAATATAGGTAACAAAAATATAAGAAAATATGAAGCAACATAAGTAAACTGTAATTCAAATATGAAAGGACAATAAACTATACATATAAGTATTCAATCGCAAGATTTAGAATATGATTTGGCTCTAGACGTAAAGATCTCTAGAGGCTCGACCGTAGTTATAGAGCTTGGCAGATAGTTCTAGCTCCTTCTCAACCTCGCGACAGATCCATAAAATCCGTAATTTGATTTATTTTAATCTTCCATCAAATCTCGATTAAAACGGAGTGGATAGGGGAGATGTGTATATATAAACACATGCACATGGCTATTTAAACATTTATGCGCCAAGTCAGAATAATCATGATCGAAGAAGCTCATGGGAGATCCGATTTTATATGCTAAGTATCTAACAAACTGAAGCTGAACCGATTCAAGAGATGCAATGTGTCGTGCGCAGCTTCTTACTGCCAGATATAAGAGCAATAAAGAAGGAAGGGAAGGACGATTGATAGATATAAATGGATCAAAGAGTTAGTATTAACAAAATCACCTGTGGATCTTCTCAGGAATCCCAATATATTGTATGCTTGGCTAACGGCCACATCAAGATGTTTCACAAAGCAGAGAGAACTATCAAAAATAATACCAAAGTCTTTGATCGATGACACATTGTAATATATGATTAGATATAACTCAGTTGAAGGAACACCAAGCGAAAATTGATTTACAGCAGCCCACTCAGTTACGGAATCAAGATCTCTTTGAAGTCTAGAACAGTCCAAGGGAGACTTTACCTCGCAATATAACTCTACATCATCAGCAAAGAGGAGAGTTTTACAAAATTTGTGATTATCGGATATATCGTTTATGAAGAGTATAAAGAGGATAGGACCAAGATGAGAGCCTTGGGAGACACCGGATGTGATTAAATAAGGAGAAGAGGTTGTTTCTAATACCGACAATTTGGGATCTATCCGATAGATCCACTTAAGACAGTTTCCACTGATACCCACTTTTGATTAGAATACCATGATCAATAGTGTCAAACGCCTTAGCAAACCTGATTAAATTTTTCAAGAGCTTGTGAGATAAATATATTTCCCCAAAGGAGTGAATCCTTAAAAATTTAATTTAAAATAAAGTTACAGTAAAGCAGTAGATTTGTTCTACCCCTAATGAAAGCATGTTGTACGGAAATAATCTTAGAAAAAAGGGCCTGAACCGGTTTATCAGTGATGATAGCGTCTAACATTTTCGGAGTAGCATTTATAATAGATATAGGTTTGAAATTAACAATTTTACATTTATCGCCATTCTTGAAAATGGGAGTGATTAATGACTTTTTCTAGCAGTTCGGTGAATGACCTCGATGTAGAGATTGATTAAAAAGAATACCCAGCGGATAGAGAAGCAAATCAGGACCGAAGCTGAAACTGTCTTTCAAGCTCTTAACTACTAATGCAATGTCAACATTTCGTAGATTTAACATGAACTGAACCGAAGTGATCAGCGAACAAATTAACAGTTTCAGAAATAGAAGAAGAACGCTTACCACCCAAGAACAAGATTTAAGAGTTCTTCAGCATCTTCTAGAAATTCAAACAGCACTACACCATCACAGGCCCAAAAGATGGTGACCATGACTTTGCCAGCTGATGACTGTCTTGAACTTCTTGGGACCAGAGGAGGTGGTATGGTTGTACAAATAACACCTTCGCGTCTGGCATAGAAGTCGTATACAGTGCGTTGTTGGTGTCGTCAACACGCGGCTTCTCTGATGGCATGCAGAAACTAGTGCATCTCTTCGAAAAGAGGACATTTCAGGCTTCCTTTTGCGTGCAACATCTTTCACTTTCATCAACCAATAAACGAGCTACAGCCCAGAAGGCAAAACTTGTTGAACAACCCTTGTATATTACTATGAATAATAATTTTTACTGTTATAATGGAAATATTGGGTCTTAACATGTTCGCTGCCAATCACGCCTAGCGGTGTAGTCGGCGGCCTAGTGTTACATGCTGACATTTGCTATTTATCTGTTACTGTTTCTCTGCCATTGGTGGCTAGACTATCTGCTTGTATTGGCATTGTTGTGAAGGCCTGAATTTGTCGAATGCCGTCACAAGCAGACAGTCTATGCGCCAATGCCAGACAAACAATAACAACTAAATATCAAATATGTGAATTACGCCTCACGACGTGTTCGGCATGTAGCACTAGGTTGCCGACACGTGATTGGCAGCGAACGATTTTAAGAAGATCAAGTTATGACATTCATAATTTATATGCTGACTATTTTGTTGAAATAATGGCTTTCAAATTAAAAACAAAAAATCCTTAAAACTAATAACCCGCTAGTGATGAATATATTAAGTAAAACTCCCCACAGTAATGGAGCTTGTATTTCTAACTTAATTGTATGCAGATGTGGTGTCCACCAACGCCTCCACAACAAGATACGGATGTCTACATAGACCATACCATAACGTTTTTGTATGACATAAGCGTAATGACAGAATCTCAGTTGCCACCGGTGTATGTTAAGAAAGACGCGAAAAGGTCTCGATTGGAGGCTGGCTTAATTGACTCACGTAGGGCTATGAAAATCCAACGTAAAGACGACTCGGTTTATGCACCACGATCATTATTTGAACGTCCATCTCCTGCTTTAGTTAAGATGCGTCGTGACTTGAAGCTACAAAAATACAGGGGTATTATTAGGCCGCCGGTACCTGTACCGGGCATCAAGTTAACAATCTCCAAACCTGCGGTTGATCCTCCTTGTTGGCATAATTGGACCGTCCATGAAGATATGGCGTTGCTTAAAGTTATACAAACACTTCAGGGATTACCTCTAAATTTAATGATAATTTCACCGGGGCATACGCCTAATTGGGATTTTGTTGCCGATTATGTTAACACCGTTTCTATTACGTATAGGTCACCTAAGCAATGTCGTCATAGGTATGATAGTCTCATGTTTGTATATTTTATTTTGTTAATCGTCTTTGTTATTTAGATATGAAACTGTAATTATTCCACGCGAAGAAGGAAAGCAGATATTTGATACAACCGCACGTAAAAAGAAGAACAAAGGTACATTATACAAATTTCCAACTCAAACAAAAACAAATCGGCCAATGCGTACATCTCAGCTATATACACAAGACAATAATTGTACATTCTCTCAATTAATGATCCAGCGATTTGAGGCACTTAAAGGTGTTGCAACCAAACGTACTGCTACTACCAAATCAGTATTAAATAATCCGTCGCTTAAAAATCCTAAACATACAGCCGTACTAAATGAATGTGGTATTGATATAGATCATCCTGTATTACCTGTTGAAGTGGCAGCCCGAAGAGCTGAAAGATTGGCTCGAGAAAAGAAGAGCATGACTCCTGAGCAACAATTAGCTGTTGCGCAGAGGTAAATTATAGTTATTATTATTAGCCTTATATAGGGCAGAGGCCCCCCTTGCACCTCTTCAAATCTACTCACTTATTTATTAGTGAGGGAGTTTTTGGTCTACTCTCCTGTAGTGACCAGTCCTCGTGGGGGCTGATCGTACTAGACTGGGGTACCTAGCTACCGCAACTCGGGACTTTAAATTATAGTTACTTATGATAATTTATTTGTCTAACAATTATTTTTTCGGAAGTAAAATTCTATTTAAATAGGCAGCATTTTGTTAATTGTTAAGTTGTTAACGTTAAAAATACTTTCTAGAATACAGTTGATTAAAGCAGGGCAAATGTCAGGTGGACAAGTAACAACAAATATACAAACCCAAATTATAACGCCCACTACAACAGTACCATCGGTTGCGTCACCAGTTTCCCAGGCGCAGGTTGTAACGCAAACAAGTGCTGTTGTAACGTCGGTTACAACCTCTGTTGTTACAACCCCAAGCACTCCACCTAGTAAGTTCTGGTTTGTTTACCTTAAAGTATATTATTAATGAAATAAATAATTGAAGGTCAATTGCGAACCCAGCGAATAATAGCGGCACCGGTTCAGACTCCGACTGTTGTATCGGTGTCGGGATTGAGTCCCGCACAATTACAAGCGGCAACTCAAAGGTTGATTGTGTCAAGCACACCAGGGCAGGGTAAAACAGTTGTCGGGGGTACAGCTGCTGTTACTGGCAAACCAATTAGTCCTGCTCAGCTACAGATTTTAAGGCAAGCTACGCTAAAACAGCAACAGTTACGGTTACAACCTGGATTAACTGCGCAGACTGTTAAAACAACAACTGTTACTATAGCGGGTCAAACTGCTGTACAAGTGCAGTTTACTCAAGCACAACCGAGAACGCAGGTAATTTGTTAATTAAATTTTTACATGCAAGAAACATAAATGAATTTTTTTTTCTAGTTTGTCAAACAAGGTACAGTTACAGTAGGTGGTAAACAGGGGATTACACGAACAGTAACGGAAACAGAAATGGCACAGTTATTAAAACGACAGCAACAAATACAACAGCAAAAAGTGTTAGCTGCAGCTGCTGCTAGTGGATCCCAAACAACCACCATACAAAGTTTATCACCGCAAGTGTTCGCTCAAGCTATACAGCAAGCTGGTACATCAGGCACTCAAGTTGCTACACTTGTTAAAACCGTGTCCAGTGCTGGAGGTAACTTATTTATTATTTAAATTAACTTACTTATTTACTTAATCCGATTCCTCTTGTACTATATTTCCTTTAACCTTTTCCACAGCTTCCGTCCATTGTTTACCTCTTTCTTGTAGGATTTTAACTATTGTGTTATTCCAATTAACTCTGGGTCTACCTCTATTCTTAGTTTCATATTTAAAGTTCAGTATGGTGTCTTCTGGAAAGCGAGGTAGCCAGAGTTCACCTGTCAACCATAAATAAATCCGGCTATTGTATTTCAAGGCACTTAACAACTGCTAATGCCTTAAGCTGCCTAATAGCTTAGACCGCTGGCCTCCGCCAAGAAGTGGCAACATTGACCACAAAACTCCCATAAGAATAACATTGCCGTATCTCTCCCTTACTGAACTTTAAGTATGAAAGGAAGAATAGGTCTTGATGCATGCATTTTACCTTTCCATATTTTGGTGGTGTTATATGTTGCTCCATTCTGGTTAGGTGTCTGAACCATCTGAGTTTGTTTTCCTCTGTAAAATACCTTATTGGCTTGATTCCTAAGTCGTGTCCTATTTTATCATTTCTTAGTCGGTCTGTCTTTGTGACTCCTTGGGTTTTTCTTAAGAATTTCATCTTGACCGTTTGTAAACATCTATATTGACTTTCATTTAGTTTCCATTCCATTCCTTTGACATCCTTCAAAATTCCTTTTTTGTTGTTTAAGCCATTATAGAGTGTCTCTTATAGCCGTTTGCCTCCATCATCCCATCTGCACTGATTCTTGTTCCCAGATACTTGAAGCTTTCTGCTTGTTCCAGGTTGCCTCTTAGTTCTACTGTGATTTCTTCATGTTGTCTTGCAATTTTTTATTTTTCTGGGTTGATCTCCATATTCCTTTACCTTAGTAGTGTGTGTAGTGAGTGCTTTTTTGTTATTAGCTATTATTAACATATCGTCCTTGATCACATCATCCAGCACTAGTATAAACAGTAGCGGGCTTAGTGTCCCTCCTTGTGTAACTCCTAAATTAGTTAGGAATGGTTTCGACTCCTTGTTATTTGTCCTTCATACTCGTTTTATATAAGCTGTGTACACTTCTTATTAGTTCAATGTTCACCTTCCTGTATCTAAGCACTTTCCATATTTTCTCCCTGATAATTGTCTAAGGCTGAATATTAGGTCGTTCTTGCTTCTGCCAGGCCTAAACCTACATTGCGAGGTCTTCAGGAAAGGGTTTCACTTGTTTCCTCAGTCTGTTTCTTTCGTAAATCTTCCTTGGTATGCTGAGTAGGGATATCCCTCTATAATTCTCGTACTTCTTGCCATCTCCCTTCCTGAATCTGGGTAGGATAACTGCCATTTCCCAGTCTGCGGATATTGTTTTTTTTTCCATACTTTATTCATGATTTTGAGCAGCAGTTTTTCTCCATCTTCTCTCTTTCCCCAATTTCAGTATGTTGATTGCTTCTTGAAGTTCTTTTCTGATATCATTTCTTCTTGTGTCTTATTTTGTCTGTTGTATGTGAAACAGATTAGAGCTTTCATTCCTTCTGTTTAAGCTGTTTCTGTGCCTTCCAGCAAGTTCATGAAATATTGTCTCCCACCTATCCATAATATTATTGGTGTCTGTTATGACTAGAGACAGGATTTTAGGTGATGAGTCATCCAAATAGGTAAAGCAAATTGCATAAGCATACTAATATTTGTAAATAAGGTTGTCCCCACCTGTACCATTATGTTTCTTCAAACAAATTATTGGTTTGGAGACTTAACAAAAGCTTGGCCACCCCTATTGTAAATATATTGACCATAATGATTGGTGAACTTTGCCATCCTTTTTTTTTAGGAAACACTACTATAATTTCTAGAGAGTGGCAATAGTAAACAACTTTTAATAGTGTTTATTTACTAAATTTTTACTAGATCCAGTTTCTAGTTATGACCTTCCCTTTATCCTCTAGTTCAACGTTTCTCAACCTTTTTGCCGCGCGACCCAACATATTTGTTTGTAGTTGTACTGCAACCCAATTGGTTATAACATAAAACTTCAAAATAACCGGTAGTATATCAGCATGATAGTGGATGTACCCGGATTAACTTAATAATACGTATATGTAATGGACAAATAATCTTTGAGTTGAATTTCATATTTGGGAATCTACCCCTGCTTGGTTTGAAACTAATTTTAAGCGTATTTCCAACTTTTGAAAGTTACAACCTTCTGGTACTTGCTGAAGAAGTGTTTTCTTTTTAAGTAAAATGCCATTTTTGTACAAGATGCAACAAAAAATTATTAATTATTTATTAACACACTGACTACTTAACAGAACGGTAATGCACGAAGTTATTACTATTCTGGGAAGCCTAGTCTAGGATGCGCAGTAGCAAAACCGGGAAAGTACCGATGAGAACTAAGGCCGGTGACATACTTGCAGCGACGCCGCTACTTTTGTAACACAAGCCTTTAGAGTAGAAGGCTAATTTTATTAAAAAAAAAAAAAAGAAAATTGCTGAGATATGAGTTGTAATTACTTATTGCAGATGTAAGCCAGAATGGCTAAGTGAATGCTTGGAAAGCTTGCAGAAAAGGGTTAAGGGCTGTTAGATTTTCACCAAGAAGGAACTTGATATGAATTCTAAGACTTTCACGGTCAATGTTTTCAGAGTTGAGAAAGAACAACTAAACGTTTCACCTATTTTCTTCTTAAGGGGCTTCATCAGAGGAAAAAGGGGGCACTAAAAGAGCACGGTAACTCAACGTGTGAACCACGCCAGAGTCTCTCTCTTTTAACAAGAGGAAGAAGGGCTCTTTTAACGCCCCCTTTTTCCTCCTGATGAAGCCCCTTAAGAACGTGGGCGAAACGTTGAGTTCTTTCTCAACAAAGACATGGTCCCAACCCAGAAAACTTTCTCTTAACAAGGAACTTGATACATTAAGTTTACCAGTGGCTTAGTATTCCTTGCAATTGAAAATACACAAATTCGAATTCTAGTTAAGGCTGCATCCATGTAGCGACCGTGACGCACTAAGCGGCGTTGTTCCTTGTAGATATGTTCATACCTGCGGCGCCGCAAGTATGTCGCCGGCCCAAAGGTATTTTGGTGTCTGCTTTTCCTACTTTGTAAGCTTCTTCTATAATGGTCGTCGTTCCTAGTTCTTTTTGTACTTGAATCAGATTTTGGTCCTCTTATTACTAGATTATTCTTCCTAGCTTTCTAGTTTTGATTACAATGTCTTTATTTCACCTTGTAGCTCTTTCTTTTCTCTTCCCCATATTATTTAAATTAAAATGAAAATGCTTTTGATTAAAGCGAATCAAATTTTTAAATTGTTTTTAAATTGAAATTTTCTTTTGTAGTTACACAGACAGTTACAATACCTGTCTCAGGAGTAACAATAGGTGGAACTCCAGTAAAAGCAACGTTAGCGCCAGGTGTGAAAGCAAGTACGCCACAACAAATACGTCACCTGCAGCTGCAACAACAATTACTAGCACAGAAGAAATTAGTTAATCAAAAAATAGCCGGAATTACTCAAGTTACAGGAAAGGGTGGTGTTGCGACGCAGCTCATTGTCGGTTCAAAGCCTTTATCAACAGCTATGACAATGCAACAATTTCAACAAGTAATAAGGTCACCTTTGGCTTCAGTGCCTCCCGTAGTTTTAGCTAAAGGACCCCCACGTGTTATACCTGTGAACACGGGTCAGGGAACTAAGCAAACTATACAGGTTTGTATTCCGTTACTTAACGCTTAAGTCAAAGTCACAAACTATTTATTAAAGGTGGTAACTGCATCTCAAGGATTGACCACTACAATCCGTCCTCAGGATACGTCAACTTTAGCGGGAGCTTTAACAGGAATAAAAGTACAAGGCACTGCTACTTCACAAGCTCAGCAAGCTTTGTTATCGCAAGTGTCTGCCGCCTTGCAAAGTCAGAACGTCGGTGTCCGACAAAATAGTCCTGTTCGTATACAAACCGCTAGTGGAACCCCGCTTGTAGCGGTAACCGTTCAGTCCGGTGCAAATGTACAGCAAGGGGCATCTCCGCAAACATCAAACACTGATCGAACGGAACAAGTGAGTAGGTTTTTGAAAAAATAAAGTGTGTTAATTTCCCAGTATCGCTGGTATGATGATTATTTTATGCTTTTCATTAATTATATCAAGTCGAAGTAGATTTTTTTTTAAATTTTTATGATTCCCTTGTAGTTTTGTAGTAATTATAAAAGATACTTTTCCTCAAAACCTTTTGTAAAGGAGTGTCTTATTGAATAAAATTTCTGTCCGAAGAGTGATTTAAATGATTTTGACGAGCAAATTTGAATGCTCTTCATTTGTGAAATGTGAGGAATAAGGTATTAATCGCCAAAAGGTTTTGGAAATAATTTCTGTTCTGTGATTCTTTACATTAACTTTAAATAGTAATTATAATCGGTTAGGTAAAAAACTTACTTGTAAAATAACGATATTTAATCTGTATATATATTTTTGTAGTTTATTAGCGAATAATAACAATGTTTAATTTTGCGTTTTATTTTTTTTTGTTTGTTGTGTGGTGCATGCCATTTTACTTGGTGTTGTGTTTTAAAAGAATCAGTGCTTACGGTTTTCTGATATTTATTATTTTACAGGCCAACTGAAACTGTAAATACATGCAGATTCAACATAGGAAAATAATTAAAAGTGTAAACATTTGTAAATAAAATATATTGACCTAACTGATATTCAGTGATTTTCTGCAGTTTTATTAAGGCCATTCAGATGTCGCTGCATTATGAAATAACATATAAAAGATAATAAACACATTGTAGGTTGTATATAGAAAAATTTTGTTGGCTGTATACTTTGTAATTAAAAATCTGAAATTCATTTATGGTTGCAGATTTCGTTTTGGGTTGGGATTTAGATTCCGATATTATTTTAGATCCAGTTTGGACGTATTTTAATTGAGGTGCATTTTTAGAATCACTATATATTGTAAGTATTGATTGACTTGTAGTAAATTGCTGATTTTTTTCACAAATACTCTGAAAGAAAATAAAGACTATTTTCCTCTACAAAGAAACTAGTTTAAATTTCATGCTTCCCATAATCTTTTCCGAAGTTGCGACACAAATTATAGCAGTATTTTATAACACTACAGATGGCAGCACTTAGACAAATTTGTATAGTTCACCGGAATTTTGTTAGGTGGCAGCACACTACAAATTTAATTTGTTATGAGACGTAACCTAGACCTGAATGCGGTGTTGTCAAAGTGCCTGAAAATTCCTACCTACTACCGAACTACATGAGAACGCCGAGTGCTGCGACTTTTTCCTAATTTTACAATAGTAGAACGCTTAATAATCGGCTATGTATGATTATATTACTAAACTCGGCGTTGGATTTATTGAAGAAGTCTTCTAAACATTATATTAAATTGTAAACATGGCAACGTTGTATCGTTCATTGGCCTACTGTTTTCCTGAGGCAATTTTGTTTGCCGTTCGAATTCAGTGCAGTTTTGTTAGCGGTAGAGTATAGAGTGTTGTGTATTTGAACTGACCATAACCTTTACGTGTAGTTTTCGATGAACTTCTAATTATATCATGTGTTACGAATTACCAAAAGCAGTCCAACAAATGTGACACTAAACCCTCCATGAGAAATACTTGGTGAGTATAACCTTACTTTTTATATGCGAAATTTTTATTTTATTTTTGGTTTAATGATGTTGCTGATGGATAAATGAATTTGGGTTGTTTACCATCACAAAAAGGCCAGGTTTATCCATTTTGCTTATTATAATCAGTACATGTAATTCATTTTTTGAAGGTTAAGTGATAAACACACGTGCACAGCTGCTCATAAACATGTTTGCAATTGAAAAATTGGCATAATTTTGTAATCATTGTAATCCAGTTTAAAAGGTTGTTTACAAGAAATAACTTCTAAATCGAGTTTAGTTAAAATAACCGAATTGGGGTAGTTCATGTGTTTCGAAAGGGTTTGTCAAATTTATTAGACGTACCTAATTTTTTTTATTAAGTATAAAGCTTGCGTATTTACTTATTCAGGCCTTGTTCCCTTATTTTACCAGGCAGAAAAAGTTCTCGCAGTAATTACATTCAAAATCACCATAAATTTTAATTATTTACTCACTTACTAATCTTACAAAAACAAAAGGTGGCGAAATTCTTTTACATAATTAAACAATTACTCTAAATTTGAAGGTTACTTTACAATTAACGTTGAGAGGAAGAACCTGAGGTCATGTACGAAGCGAAAGTACTTAGCATTTTTCTTCGATGCTACTGCGAACGGTGCTCGTTTCTTGTGAGAGGAAGGAGGTCAGAATTTCATTGCACATTACAGCGGATTGCGGCGCGAACATTTCGACATTTCTTTCCCAACAGACCGGACGTCGTTTCCATTTTAAGTGACCCTCGGTTTTGTTCTTTTTCCCAAAACCATTACGAGTTGTTCTTTACACATGCAATAATTCTGTCGTCGATTTTTCATTATTTTTCCTCTAACAAAACAAACACTGAGTTGTGAAGAATTTTCTTCTTAGTTTGTGAAAACACTAAAACATTTTGGGTTTCCGCGATGCGTGAGGTTTCCAAGAGCGAAAATGATGAAAAATCCATGAACCTTCCTGTGGTCTCTTGGGGGATTAAAGATGTTATGTTGCCCGGTAAATTTTCCTTTCAAACACATGACTAATGGCCAAATATTTGTTTTTGAAACTGAGTTTGTACCTTTTGATTCTTAGAGTTTAGCATACAAACATAAAAACTCGAAAAAGAACGATGATTAGGTACCTTTAATTTATTTCGAAGTCCAATGGCAAAAATGCGAATTGCTGGTTGCTTGGACAAATATTGAAGTGCGTGATTCAATCTCTTCATTCTGAGTATCCTATAATTTTACTGAATATAGTTAGATTTTCCTATAGCTTAAAAGTGCCTTAAAATATCGCAAACTGCCCCAGGGTGCCTCGAACTGACTGGACTACTTCAAACTATTCTCTATACTGCCTTGTTAAGGGGTAATGTCGCTAGATCGAAAAAAATCATCGAGAGAGCAACGAAAGTTAAAAAAATTATAAGCTTACGCATGTAGAAAAATTAATTGTGATGTACATACCTATTTGCAAAACCATTATGAGATGGAGATTTCATTGTACTTATTCGAACGAGTTAATCACTTAATAATAAGAATGCAAGACCCTAATCTACACTTAGATCTTAGAAATCTAAAAAAAAAGTTAATGTAAGTATATGTATATAACTGAAGAGTGTATTGATTGATAAATAACACTTTCCATATTTCCTCCTTTTTAATATATTAACCAAAATAGAAAATTCAAATAACACAAGATGTTAATAAAGTTTTAATAAAGGCACCTACAGAGTCTGATTTTTAAAAACATTTTGCAATAGCTACATAAAAATTGTAAAGTAAAATTCATATTTTTGAAATTACCCTGCAACTATTCTAGTAAAATAAGCTTTTCAAAAACGAGGTTCGTTGTAAAGATTACGCAACTAACAGTACCTAACTATAAGTTCACCAACTTTACACTCATATTGAAAACTGCGACATGCATATTAAATTTAAGAAGGTATCTAAATATTGCGAAATGTCATAGGTATAATATCGAGTCAATAAAGCGGAAAAATCGTCAAAACTTCTAAACCCGCGAAAACAGAACCGATGTTGATTTGTTTTTTTAAATGTTTGTTATACTAAATTATTCAAAATCAGAAACATTCCAGATGGCGCTATCAATCATTTATATTGTTTAACTAATTTAAAAATAGTTATTTGTACAACTAGTAATGAAAGCAATACTTTTTTTCATGAGTTTGAAGTTTGATGCACGACGGCGAAGCCGGAGTGCATCAATCAAACGAGTGAAAAAAAGATGCTTTCATACGAGTTGTACACAATATTTTTTTGCATTTTGACATCTTAAATCCCTCAAAATAGGATAAAAAGGATTTGAGAATTTACAGTTGTCAAACTGACAATTTACAATATTTTATTTAAAGCATACTTACTTAATGCAAAATGTAAAATTAAATAGTTTATTGTATCATTGATTATTAAGTCAACTTTATATTACACTTTTATAGTCCAGAGAAATTAGACAAAATAAAAGCCCATCTCCGGAAAAATTCCCGGAAAGCTGAATTTTGGTATGGACCTTGATATTGTGGTTCTAAACAAAATGTCAAAAGTCCCCATCGATCCGAGTGCCGCTAAAAATTTCATGTGGGGTCAAAGGTCACAAAAAACGGTTTTTTGTAAATATCTCGTTAACGGTCACATTTACGGAAAAAATGTTTATTATCAAATTTGTAACTTAGGAAATTTCCTACAAAAACCATGTAATGACTTTTATTCATAGAAGTAACTCTTTTGGAGATAATGCGATCTACAGAGTTGTAATCTTTATTTTTCTTACGAAACGTGCACTCCTTTCCACACTACCTTCTACCTTCGAGGTAGAATACAAGCTGAGTTTTTTGTACGTGGTGTCTGCAGTAAGCCTAATCCACGTTTCTTTTTGTTTGAAAAATGTTTATTTAAAAATAATACTATAGTCCAGTGAAATTAGACAAACAAAAGTCCCATTTCCGGGAAAATTCCCGGCAAGCTGGATTTTGGCATAGACCTTGATATTGTGGTTCTAAACAAAATGTCAAAAGTCCCCATCGATCACAGTGCCGCTAAAAGTTTCACGCAGGATTAAAGGTCACACAACGCGGTTTTTCGCGAATATCTCGTTAACGGTTACTTTTATGGAAAAAGTATTTATTATAAAATTTGTAGCTTAGGAAATTTCAAACAAAAATGATAGTAGAAGACTGGCACTTGGGCGGCCATTTTGTTTTTAATTAGGTCAATCAATTTAATCGATTGCGCAATAATTCGATCAATTCGCGGAATTTTAGGTCGAATTAATGGGATTAGCGGTTTAATTAGATCAATTCGCGGAATTTTAGGTCGATTTAATTGGATTAACGGTTTAATTAGATCAATCCGCGGTTTTTTAGCTCGATTTAATGGGATTAGCGGTTTAATTAGATCAATTCGCGGTTTAATTAGGTCGATTAAAAGTTCGATTAAAATCTCGATTAAAAACGGCGGCCATCTTGGATTTAATCAAATTAATCAATCAAATTTAATTAGATCGATTAAAAGTTGGATTAAATCTTCGATTAAAAGCGGCGGCCATCTTGGAATTAAATCAAGACTAGACCAATCAGGTTAGCGGTTATCAATCTATCTCACTCTCACACTGTACAAATGGGGCGTGGTCAGGAGCCGGCGGGTGCATAATTAATTAATCAGAGCAATAAGTGTCATATTGAATTAATCTTTAATCAAAGTTATCAATTTAATCAGGTGTACGGCGGATTCGGTATCAATCCGTTGATTAAATAAATATGCATAATGCATCACGGAAAAGCACGGTTTAATTAGATCAATCAGCGGTTTATCCCAAAAACTAAAAAAGAACCGCAGGTCTCGACTTGTCTGTTTACACCTGTCAATCAAAGCTTAAAATTTCGTAAATGACGTCAGGGATTATAGCGAACAATAGGTACCTTTCATCGTCCTACGAAATGTTTTTAATTCAGGCTGAAAAGTTTAAAAGGATATATCATTTGTAAACACAACAGAAATACAGCTATAAAATTATTCATTTTATTTGCAAAATCGCGCTCACTCCAAAAAAGGCAGAGGATTGACAATTTATGAAATTAAATATTAATCAGAATATAATTAAAATGTTGATTAATAAGATAACAATGCTTTTTTAAGTAATAAACGTGTTTTCATAATTAAATAAAATAAAAATAAGTCATAAGTGTGGCAGAGTTCCATATCCAGTAGGAGGTGTAATGTGGTCCACCTGGAGCCGCATCATATCTCGTGCAAAGAAATTTTCGTTACTTTGAAGTTTGAGCGCCGACATCCCGATTCGATCCGAAGGCATGGCGACGGTTTTAACATATTGAATGTTAGTGCATTCTGTAAAGCAAAGGTAATTTTTAACATATACATATAATTAAGAAGACACATATTTTTAGAACTTTACGATATTTCCTATAAATTAACTACAGTTAGTCATCAGCATTTTGGTAACGTGTTTATTATCAATAGTTTTTTCCCACGCTAAAATGATAAAACAGAATTTCGAATAAAAGAACGCTTAGGGAAATTCGATTTTTAAAATAAAAATTTAAAACATGATTTTAGATAATTTTTTGAATAAAAGTATACGGTATTCCGTCAGGGCTTAATATCATTTGTTTCTTTCATTTTTCTTTGTGGAGATTAATATCAAGAATTTGCCGTTATTAAAAATATTAGAAGTATGAGAAGGGGAATTAAATAGACTAAATCGAGATTAGCGATAAAATCTACGGCACTTCTCGTATATTCGCTATTATTTTCGGTTTATTCCTGGTAAACCTTCAATTTATAATATTTGTTATTATAAAAAATATAAATTAATTTCTGAATATAAAATTGAAGATATGGACCAAATCTAAGTTATTATTATTTCTTTCACTTATTTAATATTTAATTATGTATTTTCATTTTTAGATATATTTTATTCCCACTGACGAAGAACTTTAACGTTCGAAACGTTTGAAAAATATAAAATTTTTTCAAAAGAAATAAAACCTTTTTTTATTTCTGAATAATTGGACTACAATGATCTCTTCCACTTTTGTATAAATTAATTTCATTATAAACTTACTCTTTTTAATGTAGATTCCCCTAAAGTAATTGGAAGATGTAGCCCTCGCTCTACGAGATATGTTCATATAAAGTGCGAACTTCAGGTCTATCGTTGGTAACGTCTTCTAATAACATCTTAAGACAAATTGTGTAATCAGCCTTAAGAATATCTACTAGCGTTAAGAAACCCATATTTGAACAAATTTAGTATGCCAGAAATTGATAGATTCGTAAAGTACACCTTCAATGTTTTAACACTAAAACCACTAAAACGCATGCCAAGCGAAGGCAACACAGGGACGTTTTCTGACTAGTTAGCTCGACATCCTAACTATATACGTACGGGTATTTTGTTAAGAATGAGTCAAACCCATTGTCATTACTATTATCTTTCCCATTGTCTTGTTTCAGTAAGTTTCAACTTGTAGCTTTCCTGTATTTTACGAAAAATGCAATAAACATCTGCAAACCTCAGCTAAAACCTTTCACAGGGCTCAAGTTTGACCTTCACAATTGAAATTTAAGTACAGCTTATTTCATAAAATTTAAAACAAAAAGACATTATTAACTTTTAGCATTAAAAATAAAACTGTTTTTCTAAAAATCTTGGGCACAAGAGAAAGCATACATTTAAAAATTTAAATCTGTTATTGTCGACGTAAAAATATTTATAAAACAAAACTGTGGGTACGTTATTTAATAAATTTTGAATAACAGAACGTTTTGCAAATTTAATTTTAAATTAATCGTGCTGTTAAACCCGACTATCATTTTCTGTTGGTAATGTTTGTCTCAAAAAATATCATTTGTAAACACAAAATAATTAATTAATGATTTTCTTACACGTAAATTAATTTGCCTTTTAAGGAATTCAGATATTCAAGAAAAATAACTGCCTAACATATTTAGCTTTTAAAAATTCCACGTTATTGTAAAGAGTCCGTTTAAAAATTCAACGTTGTGAAGACAGAAAAACATATTCGACGCAATACTAATTTGGAAGTGTTATTCTTTTAATAACTATGAAAAATATTATCTGTAAACGCAAAAGAAATACATCTATAAAATTATTCATTTATCGACAAAATAATAAATAAATTAGTACTTTTACTGACATGGAGGTATCGCTAATTATTATAACATCGGACTGCAGCGTACACAAATCAATTTACTCAAAGGATCCCCGTCACTTTCACTAAGAAAACTCTGAATACTATAGCTACTTGGAGGTTCGAACACACATTCTTAGTCATTATTATAATATATCTCTCGTACAATAGGGGTATTCATATTTTTTAACGAAACCGAATAAAAAAAAAATTGTTGCAGATACAGGTTACAGCTAAAATGAAGAGGTGAACTTTACCAGCCAGGTATAATATGTACACTTCAAATACGTCAGCTTTCTTTCGAAAACTAGCCTTTCACATTGGTTAATAACAATGTCAATTTTTTAAACAGCTCAAATAACAAAGTTTTATACGAAAATGACGGATGGTTTGTGTTTCACATACCAGCCGGGAATTACGTGAATATTGAAGATGATATTACGTGGACGCCACAGACGACGAAAACAGTGGACTAGCTAAAAGCCGATCGTTCACGAGTAAGAGTAAACAAGTTGAATTAATGGGTCATGTTCATGCAGATTTGTTTAATCAAGAGAAATTTCTTATTATTTCTGATTTTATCATATTCCGGATTTTTTAAAATGCAGACTGCAACGCTGTTCGTTGTTTCAATGGCTGAACTTGTTATTGAAGTTTAAATTTACTCTTTTGCAGGGCTAGGGTCTGTTTTCATTGTTCCCTGATAAAGTTAAATTCCGTATATCTACAATTGAATCAGTAAAAGGTACGAAGATAAATCTCTAAAATACGATGGCAAGAGATTGTAGGATCAATGCTCTACATATCGCATTAAAACACAGATGAGCCTTAATATTTTATTGACGAAGATACAAATGTTCCTGAAACCATTTCGTTAATTAAACAAACAAGAACGACTGGACAGGCTAACTTGCTAACAAGTTTTTCAAAATCTAGGAATAAATATTTTATGGATCGCCTTTTAAAGAAAGTATTTAGTTTGTGTCCACTTATATTCTGTAAAATAAGTGATTTCACTCTTCAGAAATTTCAAAAGCAGATTTTTAAATGTATTCGTTTTTTTTTATAATTTGATATATAAATATCTACAATCACAGTGGAAATAAAAAATCGTTAAACACGTGTAACCATCCTATTTTAGTATTCATAATAACATTGATTTATTTTCAGTCGAAAAGAATTCACACACTTTAAAAAAAAATCCCATGACTCACAGAAACCTTAAAGAACTAAACGCAAATAATAAATGTTTAGTTTTAAGCTAAATAGATGTCAACACAAAATGCTTGTACTAATAACATTGAACAATAGGTACAACATGACTCATTGTTCTTGAGTCCCTTACTACAAAATAGTTTAAATCTTCAGTTTTTAGTATTGTTTAGACGTTGAGTGAAAGAAAACTGTTCTATGCCTTTTAAAGAAATTTTTTAGTTTGTGTTCACTTATATTCTGTAAAATAAGTGATTTCACTCTTCAGAAGCTTCAATAGCAAATTTTTAAATGTATAAATTAATCCACCTAAAATGTATTCGTTTTTTATAATTTGATATATAAATATCTACAATCACAGTGGAAATAAAAAAATCGTTAAACACCTGCAACCATCTTATTTTAGCATTCATAATAACATTGGATTTATTTTCAACGAAGATCTTTTCGTAGTGAACAATGAATAATTTATGTCAAAATGTTAAGTCTTAAATTAAGTGAGCCAAAACAATTTTATTTCTAAAATATTTGAATGAATAGCTTAATTATTTTTACTGACGAAAAAGTTAAACGAGTACTCCACAGGTCTCAAAGATATGGTGATGACTTTAACTTAACTCTATTTGATTGTCCTGCAGCGACAGATGTTCGTTTGCCATTTTTTATTTTAATTCTTAGTTCACATGTTAAATACCTTTAACGGATGTTCACCAAGCGGCCAGATCTTTAGATAACCGACCATCCCAGGCTTCTGCTTTTTATGACGTAAGTTACAGTTTGTTTGTATACACCGAGTAATTTTTCAGAATATCTTCGACGAAATCGTTGGCCATATGATAACCGGTGTAGCGCCATCGGGCCGAGAAAGTTCTACAGAGTAACGCTATGTTATGTGATTTTTGTTAATTTTATAAACTACAAGCATCAGAGTTCCAGGAAGAAAATTAAGACCTCACAGCGTGAATTGAGAAACAAATCAAAGATTTTTTCTACAGTTGAAAAGCCACCAAACATTTTTAATAGCGGTTTCAAAACAAAACATTTGATTTTTTGTTAATTTATAAATTACAACTGCTTTTAAATTTTCTTTTTTGATTTGAAAAACAAATCAAAGAATTTTTCTGCGACTGAAAAGTTACAAAAAAAAAAGTAATAGTTTATTCAAGCAAAACATTCGGTGATTTAAATTGTTATAAGATTTTTTTTTTGTTAATTTTATAAATTACGATTGCTTTTGTAATCTTGATTTGAAAAAACATAATGGATGTTACTATGATTTATTTTATTCAAGTTGGTTAAAGATTTTATAAATTACAATTGCTTAATATTTTTTTATTTTAAATAATGTACAAACTAAAGAGAAATTTGAAAGATGGCGTTTCGTTTTAGTTTTTGATAAATTTAAACATGTAAATTGTAAAGTATTGGAAAATAAAGTATGTTCATTAAAAAAAAAAAGCTCTAGAGTGCCTTGAAAATTTGTTTTAAGTATGTCTTAGGCTGTATGTTACATATGAAAATCATTTCCAGCAAACTGTAGCATTATTTTATTCGGACATACTGGTAGGTATTCCCAAAGATATATTTGAACATGTAAAACAAGAATCTCGATCAGGCCAATACATTTTTTAAAATGTAATAACCCAAATGAAGCTGCACATTTAAAGATTATTTGAAATCAGCAGTCATAAATAAAAAAAAGAAAGAAATCAGTACCAAAGCTAGATGATTATCAATTTGAACTTGTCAGATTCTAATATTGAAAAATTGTTTGGAATACCGGACGATACAATTTATTATACAACCAAATCAGGAATTAATATTCAAAATAAGTAAATTGATAGACACAAGTGATTTGTGTGTACCTATATTCAAATTTTGTAAAAGAACCAGTAATAGATTTGTAGTAAATTCGTTGAATAAGGTACTTACACAAAATCAGCTAGTGTTATCCTTTTTATAGATACATAATATTGAACTGTTTGATAAATTAACTCTTACCTTTGAAGTAGAAGTACGTAGGGGAAAATGTAAATAACGTTAGCGTTATGATTGATTTCAATAAATTTGATGATCTGAGTCACGTATTGGGAGATATGGTTTCAGGGCAGCCGAATTCATTGACACAAGCGGTTTCGGTAAAAATCGCCTTAATCACAAGTTATTGTGCTGGTACATACCGGGTGGTGCATTGTCTCACGCACCATAGGGATTTCAATGTAAAATGAATTTGAAAGGCTTAATTCAAAGAAAGGGTAAAGAATCTACAAGAATTTAAATTTGAAATTAAAGAGTAAATCAAATGATCGTATTATAGTTTATTATGATAAAGCTGTAGCGTCATTTTTATTCGGACATATTACTTGTAGCTATTCCCGAAAATATTTTTGAACATGTAAAACAAGAATCTCATTCAGACCAATACATTTTTTTTTTTTTAATGTAATAACCCAAATGAAGCTGTACATTTAAAGATTATTTGAAATCAGCAGTTATAAATAAAAAAAAGTGAATACCAAAGCTGGACGATTATCAATAATAAATTGAGAAATTAAACAGCACTTTCAAAACTTACCTCAAAGCGTACTCTGGGAAATACCAAACTACCGCGGCCCCCGTCAAGACTTTAACTAAACTCAGTCTAGGATTTCATCCCCACCTTGAAAATTCAACTTCTTTTATTTTCAAGTTATTTGTTAATCAGCTGTTCAGATTTTAATAGACGATTCCAATCAAATCAATTTAATTAGTTCAGTCATTTTAATCAAGGTTAGGTTAGCTTAACATGTTACGTAAATAAACTATTAAAATAGGTAAATTCAAATCTTGGCCATTTGTTACAGGTATGAAGACATTTTAGGTTAGGCTCGGTTAGGTTAGCTTATTTCAAGGTAGGTTAGGTTAGCTCATTTCAATCTAAGTTAGGTTAGGTTAGGTTAGCTCATTTCAATCTAAGTTAGGTTAGGTTAGGTTAGCCTATTTCAAGTTAGGTTAGGTTAGATGATTTTAATCTAGGTTAGGTTAGTTTAAAGAAAACGTTAAAAAACTAACCTAACCTAGATTAAAATCATCTAACCTAACCTAACTTGAAATAGGCTAACCTAACCTAACCTAACTTAGATTGAAATGAGCTAACCTAACCTAACCTAACTTAGATTGAAATGAGCTAACCTAACCTACCTTGAAATAAGCTAACCTAACCGAGCCTAACCTAAAATGTCTTCATACCTGTAACAAATGGCCAAGATTTGAATTTACCTATTTTAATAGTTTATTTACGTAACATGTTAAGCTAACCTAACCTTGATTAAAATGACTGAACTAATTAAATTGATTTGATTGGAATCGTCTATTAAAATCTGAACAGCTGATTAACAAATAACTTGAAAATAAAAGAAGTTGAATTTTCAAGGTGGGGATGAAATCCTAGACTGAGTTTAGTTAAAGTCTTGACGGGGGCCGCGGTAGTTTGGTATTTCCCAGAGTACGCTTTGAGGTAAGTTTTGAAAGTGCTGTTTAATTTCTCAATTTATTATTGATAATCGTCCAGCTTTGGTATTCACTTTTTTTTATTTATAACTGCTGATTTCAAATAATCTTTAAATGTACAGCTTCATTTGGGTTATTACATTAAAAAAAAAAAAATGTATTGGTCTGAATGAGATTCTTGTTTTACATGTTCAAAAATATTTTCGGGAATAGCTACAAGTAATATGTCCGAATAAAAATGACGCTACAGCTTTATCATAATAAACTATAATACGATCATTTGATTTACTCTTTAATTTCAAATTTAAATTCTTGTAGATTCTTTACCCTTTCTTTGAATTAAGCCTTTCAAATTCATTTTACATTGAAATCCCTATGGTGCGTGAGACAATGCACCACCCGGTATGTACCAGCACAATAACTTGTGATTAAGGCGATTTTTACCGAAACCGCTTGTGTCAATGAATTCGGCTGCCCTGAAACCATATCTCCCAATACGTGACTCAGATCATCAAATTTATTGAAATCAATCATAACGCTAACGTTATTTACATTTTCCCCTACGTACTTCTACTTCAAAGGTAAGAGTTAATTTATCAAACAGTTCAATATTATGTATCTATAAAAAGGATAACACTAGCTGATTTTGTGTAAGTACCTTATTCAACGAATTTACTACAAATCTATTACTGGTTCTTTTACAAAATTTGAATATAGGTACACACAAATCACTTGTGTCTATCAATTTACTTATTTTGAATATTAATTCCTGATTTGGTTGTATAATAAATTGTATCGTCCGGTATTCCAAACAATTTTTCAATATTAGAATCTGACAAGTTCAAATTGATAATCATCTAGCTTTGGTACTGATTTCTTTCTTTTTTTTATTTATGACTGCTGATTTCAAATAATCTTTAAATGTGCAGCTTCATTTGGGTTATTACATTTTAAAAAATGTATTGGCCTGATCGAGATTCTTGTTTTACATGTTCAAATATATCTTTGGGAATACCTACCAGTATGTCCGAATAAAATAATGCTACAGTTTGCTGGAAATGATTTTCATATGTAACATACAGCCTAAGACATACTTAAAACAAATTTTCAAGGCACTCTAGAGCTTTTTTTTTTTAATGAACATACTTTATTTTCCAATACTTTACAATTTACATGTTTAAATTTATCAAAAACTAAAACGAAACGCCATCTTTCAAATTTCTCTTTAGTTTGTACATTATTTAAAATAAAAAAATATTAAGCAATTGTAATTTATAAAATCTTTAACCAACTTGAATAAAATAAATCATAGTAACATCCATTATGTTTTTTCAAATCAAGATTACAAAAGCAATCGTAATTTATAAAATTAACAAAAAAAAAATCTTATAACAATTTAAATCACCGAATGTTTTGCTTGAATAAACTATTACTTTTTTTTTTGTAACTTTTCAGTCGCAGAAAAATTCTTTGATTTGTTTTTCAAATCAAAAAAGAAAATTTAAAAGCAGTTGTAATTTATAAATTAACAAAAAATCAAATGTTTTGTTTTGAAACCGCTATTAAAAATGTTTGGTGGCTTTTCAACTGTAGAAAAAATCTTTGATTTGTTTCTCAATTCACGCTGTGAGGTCTTAATTTTCTTCCTGGAACTCTGATGCTTGTAGTTTATAAAATTAACAAAAATCACATAACATAGCGTTACTCTGTAGAACTTTCTCGGCCCGATGGCGCTACACCGGTTATCATATGGCCAACGATTTCGTCGAAGATATTCTGAAAAATTACTCGGTGTATACAAACAAACTGTAACTTACGTCATAAAAAGCAGAAGCCTGGGATGGTCGGTTATCTAAAGATCTGGCCGCTTGGTGAACATCCGTTAAAGGTATTTAACATGTGAACTAAGAATTAAAATAAAAAATGGCAAACGAACATCTGTCGCTGCAGGACAATCAAATAGAGTTAAGTTAAAGTCATCACCATATCTTTGAGACCTGTGGAGTACTCGTTTAACTTTTTCGTCAGTAAAAATAATTAAGCTATTCATTCAAATATTTTAGAAATAAAATTGTTTTGGCTCACTTAATTTAAGACTTAACATTTTGACATAAATTATTCATTGTTCACTACGAAAAGATCTTCGTTGAAAATAAATCCAATGTTATTATGAATGCTAAAATAAGATGGTTGCAGGTGTTTAACGATTTTTTTATTTCCACTGTGATTGTAGATATTTATATATCAAATTATAAAAAACGAATACATTTTAGGTGGATTAATTTATACATTTAAAAATTTGCTATTGAAGCTTCTGAAGAGTGAAATCACTTATTTTACAGAATATAAGTGAACACAAACTAAAAAATTTCTTTAAAAGGCATAGAACAGTTTTCTTTCACTCAACGTCTAAACAATACTAAAAACTGAAGATTTAAACTATTTTGTAGTAAGGGACTCAAGAACAATGAGTCATGTTGTACCTATTGTTCAATGTTATTAGTACAAGCATTTTGTGTTGACATCTATTTAGCTTAAAACTAAACATTTATTATTTGCGTTTAGTTCTTTAAGGTTTCTGTGAGTCATGGGATTTTTTTTTAAAGTGTGTGAATTCTTTTCGACTGAAAATAAATCAATGTTATTATGAATACTAAAATAGGATGGTTACACGTGTTTAACGATTTTTTATTTCCACTGTGATTGTAGATATTTATATATCAAATTATAAAAAAAAACGAATACATTTAAAAATCTGCTTTTGAAATTTCTGAAGAGTGAAATCACTTATTTTACAGAATATAAGTGGACACAAACTAAATACTTTCTTTAAAAGGCGATCCATAAAATATTTATTCCTAGATTTTGAAAAACTTGTTAGCAAGTTAGCCTGTCCAGTCGTTCTTGTTTGTTTAATTAACGAAATGGTTTCAGGAACATTTGTATCTTCGTCAATAAAATATTAAGGCTCATCTGTGTTTTAATGCGATATGTAGAGCATTGATCCTACAATCTCTTGCCATCGTATTTTAGAGATTTATCTTCGTACCTTTTACTGATTCAATTGTAGATATACGGAATTTAACTTTATCAGGGAACAATGAAAACAGACCCTAGCCCTGCAAAAGAGTAAATTTAAACTTCAATAACAAGTTCAGCCATTGAAACAACGAACAGCGTTGCAGTCTGCATTTTAAAAAATCCGGAATATGATAAAATCAGAAATAATAAGAAATTTCTCTTGATTAAACAAATCTGCATGAACATGACCCATTAATTCAACTTGTTTACTCTTACTCGTGAACGATCGGCTTTTAGCTAGTCCACTGTTTTCGTCGTCTGTGGCGTCCACGTAATATCATCTTCAATATTCACGTAATTCCCGGCTGGTATGTGAAACACAAACCATCCGTCATTTTCGTATAAAACTTTGTTATTTGAGCTGTTTAAAAAATTGACATTGTTATTAACCAATGTGAAAGGCTAGTTTTCGAAAGAAAGCTGACGTATTTGAAGTGTACATATTATACCTGGCTGGTAAAGTTCACCTCTTCATTTTAGCTGTAACCTGTATCTGCAACAATTTTTTTTTTATTCGGTTTCGTTAAAAAATATGAATACCCCTATTGTACGAGAGATATATTATAATAATGACTAAGAATGTGTGTTCGAACCTCCAAGTAGCTATAGTATTCAGAGTTTTCTTAGTGAAAGTGACGGGGATCCTTTGAGTAAATTGATTTGTGTACGCTGCAGTCCGATGTTATAATAATTAGCGATACCTCCATGTCAGTAAAAGTACTAATTTATTTATTATTTTGTCGATAAATGAATAATTTTATAGATGTATTTCTTTTGCGTTTACAGATAATATTTTTCATAGTTATTAAAAGAATAACACTTCCAAATTAGTATTGCGTCGAATATGTTTTTCTGTCTTCACAACGTTGAATTTTTAAACGGACTCTTTACAATAACGTGGAATTTTTAAAAGCTAAATATGTTAGGCAGTTATTTTTCTTGAATATCTGAATTCCTTAAAAGGCAGATTAATTTACGTGTAAGAAAATCATTAATTAATTATTTTGTGTTTACAAATGATATTTTTTGAGACAAACATTACCAACAGAAAATGATAGTCGGGTTTAACAGCACGATTAATTTAAAATTAAATTTGCAAAACGTTCTGTTATTCAAAATTTATTAAATAACGTACCCACAGTTTTGTTTTATAAATATTTTTACGTCGACAATAACAGATTTAAATTTTTAAATGTATGCTTTCTCTTGTGCCCAAGATTTTTAGAAAAACAGTTTTATTTTTAATGCTAAAAGTTAATAATGTCTTTTTGTTTTAAATTTTATGAAATAAGCTGTACTTAAATTTCAATTGTGAAGGTCAAACTTGAGCCCTGTGAAAGGTTTTAGCTGAGGTTTGCAGATGTTTATTGCATTTTTCGTAAAATACAGGAAAGCTACAAGTTGAAACTTACTGAAACAAGACAATGGGAAAGATAATAGTAATGACAATGGGTTTGACTCATTCTTAACAAAATACCCGTACGTATATAGTTAGGATGTCGAGCTAACTAGTCAGAAAACGTCCCTGTGTTGCCTTCGCTTGGCATGCGTTTTAGTGGTTTTAGTGTTAAAACATTGAAGGTGTACTTTACGAATCTATCAATTTCTGGCATACTAAATTTGTTCAAATATGGGTTTCTTAACGCTAGTAGATATTCTTAAGGCTGATTACACAATTTGTCTTAAGATGTTATTAGAAGACGTTACCAACGATAGACCTGAAGTTCGCACTTTATATGAACATATCTCGTAGAGCGAGGGCTACATCTTCCAATTACTTTAGGGGAATCTACATTAAAAAGAGTAAGTTTATAATGAAATTAATTTATACAAAAGTGGAAGAGATCATTGTAGTCCAATTATTCAGAGATAAAAAAAGGTTTTATTTCTTTTGAAAAAATTTTATATTTTTCAAACGTTTCGAACGTTAAAGTTCTTCGTCAGTGGGAATAAAATATATCTAAAAATGAAAATACATAATTAAATATTAAATAAGTGAAAGAAATAATAATAACTTAGATTTGGTCCATATCTTCAATTTTATATTCAGAAATTAATTTATATTTTTTATAATAACAAATATTATAAATTGAAGGTTTACCAGGAATAAACCGAAAATAATAGCGAATATACGAGAAGTGCCGTAGATTTTATCGCTAATCTCGATTTAGTCTATTTAATTCCCCTTCTCATACTTCTAATATTTTTAATAACGGCAAATTCTTGATATTAATCTCCACAAAGAAAAATGAAAGAAACAAATGATATTAAGCCCTGACGGAATACCGTATACTTTTATTCAAAAAATTATCTAAAATCATGTTTTAAATTTTTATTTTAAAAATCGAATTTCCCTAAGCGTTCTTTTATTCGAAATTCTGTTTTATCATTTTAGCGTGGGAAAAAACTATTGATAATAAACACGTTACCAAAATGCTGATGACTAACTGTAGTTAATTTATAGGAAATATCGTAAAGTTCTAAAAATATGTGTCTTCTTAATTATATGTATATGTTAAAAATTACCTTTGCTTTACAGAATGCACTAACATTCAATATGTTAAAACCGTCGCCATGCCTTCGGATCGAATCGGGATGTCGGCGCTCAAACTTCAAAGTAACGAAAATTTCTTTGCACGAGATATGATGCGGCTCCAGGTGGACCACATTACACCTCCTACTGGATATGGAACTCTGCCACACTTATGACTTATTTTTATTTTATTTAATTATGAAAACACGTTTATTACTTAAAAAAGCATTGTTATCTTATTAATCAACATTTTAATTATATTCTGATTAATATTTAATTTCATAAATTGTCAATCCTCTGCCTTTTTTGGAGTGAGCGCGATTTTGCAAATAAAATGAATAATTTTATAGCTGTATTTCTGTTGTGTTTACAAATGATATATCCTTTTAAACTTTTCAGCCTGAATTAAAAACATTTCGTAGGACGATGAAAGGTACCTATTGTTCGCTATAATCCCTGACGTCATTTACGAAATTTTAAGCTTTGATTGACAGGTGTAAACAGACAAGTCGAGACCTGCGGTTCTTTTTTAGTTTTTGGGATAAACCGCTGATTGATCTAATTAAACCGTGCTTTTCCGTGATGCATTATGCATATTTATTTAATCAACGGATTGATACCGAATCCGCCGTACACCTGATTAAATTGATAACTTTGATTAAAGATTAATTCAATATGACACTTATTGCTCTGATTAATTAATTATGCACCCGCCGGCTCCTGACCACGCCCCATTTGTACAGTGTGAGAGTGAGATAGATTGATAACCGCTAACCTGATTGGTCTAGTCTTGATTTAATTCCAAGATGGCCGCCGCTTTTAATCGAAGATTTAATCCAACTTTTAATCGATCTAATTAAATTTGATTGATTAATTTGATTAAATCCAAGATGGCCGCCGTTTTTAATCGAGATTTTAATCGAACTTTTAATCGACCTAATTAAACCGCGAATTGATCTAATTAAACCGCTAATCCCATTAAATCGAGCTAAAAAACCGCGGATTGATCTAATTAAACCGTTAATCCAATTAAATCGACCTAAAATTCCGCGAATTGATCTAATTAAACCGCTAATCCCATTAATTCGACCTAAAATTCCGCGAATTGATCGAATTATTGCGCAATCGATTAAATTGATTGACCTAATTAAAAACAAAATGGCCGCCCAAGTGCCAGTCTTCTACTAATGATGTAACGTCTTTTATTCATAGGAGTGGCCGTTTTGGATATAATGCGATCTACAAAGTTGTAACGAACAGTGTGCACGTGGCGTATACATACATGCCATTGAGGAGTGCACACCATTCGTTACAACACGTATAATTTTAAATATGAGAATCAAATTCAAAGGAAAATAGCTGTAAGACAGGAAATATATTTCTAATAAATAATTTAAAAAGATTTCATTACATTCAAAGAATAATTTAACACAAATTGTTTTAGCAAATAATCGTAACGACGAGCATGACGCGCGGAAAATTCATTGAAAAAAGTACTGTAGAATTAAAAATATTACACTTAAAGGGCTAAAAATTTTTAGAATCGTCAAATCAATACGTCCCAAATAAGCAACCAAATGTAGTTAATTGAGTAATTATTTATTAAACGGGAAACATTTTTTAACTTATATGCAACGCAAGCGAGTTTGCTGTAATGATCAAAATTGCAAAAAAATATGATTTTACAGCATATAAATGTATCATAATAACTGTAATAATGTAATATAAATGTAACATAATAATAAGAATAATAATTCGATTCTTCAAAATGCATAAACAAACTTAAAAGCAAATATAATCCAATTATTTTCAATACAAACCAAGAATAAATGTCATATAATTACTTTTTCCATCGTGTTTTTACTTGTCTTTTTGCACTTTTTTCTAAATTTTAATCAATAATTAAGTTCTCTTCAACAATTTTCACTAAAATTTTCAATAGTTAATGTTAAAAACTTCTTTTAACAGATTAATAACCTCAAAACACACGCGTTCACTGCGAAAATCATGGTGAAACATCTGGAGTTTGACGTTGAATTCCTCTACCTGTGATACAAAAGGTCGATTTCTTGTGCGTGTTTAGATATTTTTATAAAAGTATTGATTTTTCAGTTGAAAATGTACATAATGTCTATATATTAGTATATTACACTCTTGCATCCGACTGATTGAATAATTAACATTTTTAAATGGAAATTTTAAAACTTTTTTATTCAAAAATTATTTATTATACTAAATTTTCAAAATTAGTCACTTCTAGTTAAAATTCCATCGAAGAAAAAAAATTTTTAATAATTTATTTTTTATTGTTTAAACAATATAAATACTTGAAAGCGCCAGCTGGAATGTTTCTGATTTTGAATAATTTAATATAACAAACATTAAAAAAAATATCATCAAAATCGGTTCTGTTTTTGTGGGTTTAGAAGTAAAAACCTTCATTGACTCGACTATAATGAGCTAACATTAATTTATTCTTTTAAAAATACTATTCAAAATAGTATTTTATGTATCTAGGACGAAAAGTAAGTCTTTAAGGTATGAGCAAGTTGTTTACGGCCGAGGTGGGTAGCCGAGGCCGTAATTACTTGCGAGTACCTTAAAGACACTTTTCGTCTGAGGTACATACATAATTTTATGTCATACTGGTTTCTAAAGTTGTTAAATTATTAAAAGAAATCTCCAGCAATTTGTAGCAGTATTAGTTTTAAGTAAGTAGTCTAAGGCGCAACAATTCGTATCTCCTAGCAACGAGCATTTATAGAACAAAAAGTGACACTTTAAAGAACTAGGACTTTAAAATGACACTTTAAAGTCCTAGCACTTTAAAGTGTCACTTTTCGTCCTATAAATCGTTCGAAAAACGTTGCTTTAGAAACGAGTATGACATAATAGTATTTTATGTATCTAGGACGAAAAGTAAGTCTTTAAGGTATGAGCAAGTTGTTTACGGCCGAGGCGGGTAGCCGAGGCCGTAATTACTTGCGAGTACCTTAAAGACACTTTTCGTCTGAGGTACATACATAATTTTATGTCATACTGTTTCTAAAGTTGTTAAATCATTAAAAGAAATCTCCAGCAATTTGTAGCAGCATTATTTTTAAGTAACTAATCTAAGGCGCAACAATTCATATCTCCTAGCAACGAGCATTTATAGAACAAAAAGTGACACTTTTCGTTCTAGGACTTTAAAATGATACTAGCACTTTAAAGTGTCACTTTTCGTCCTATAAATCGTTCGAAAAACGTTGCTTTAGAAACGAGTATGACATAAAAATATTTGTAATCGGAAAAATGCGTTATTTTGTCTTTTGAATTATTATTAATATTTTGCTGTAGAATACCCAAAAATATTGGCGGCTCCTCTGATATTCAAAGTTCGAATCATTATAACGAACCTGACAGACTATTGAATTACTAGATGTTCTATAAATTCATATCAATTTAAATTTAAAGAGGAGGAAATATTTTTATCTCTAACCAAAACAAAGAAAGAGCTATTATTAACATGATTATTAACAGCACAATAAGCCTTTCAGGCCGCAGTGTGGTTAGTAAAAAGAAAAACTAACAGCATAAGTTGGTATAATTTTTAAAATAAACAAATAAATAAAGATATCCGTTAATTTAGTAAAAACACTGTTGAATTCAATATTTTTGGGTACTACACTGGATTTGAAACAGTTTCTCACTTCATGTTTAAAGTTGTTTCTAACTAAAGTCGTGTTTAACGTAAACATAAAACGATATACAGCGCCACCAATCAAACTAGTCTGTCTGGTTGGCGTGGTGTGGTGTCGCTGTATTTTAGAGGTACACTCAGTGTCAATAGTACTTTGGCGGTAAATTTAAACGTGTAACATTGTGTATTTGCAAGTTTATTAATTTTTATTATGTACCTACGTTCTTATATAAATTTGTTAAAACTGTTAAAAGAAAATTTAGTAGACAAATACCAGAATTAGACTTGAGAAGAAAATAAATAAGGAAATTTTATTTTTATTTTAGATAAATTTTGTCTACTATATTTCTGGCTTCGGAATGAACAGTTTTTTCACTTTACTTGCCATAGCGATAAAAGCGGTTAGAAGAAATGGATTCTATAAATAAATACATAAATAGCAAATACCTAATAGGTAAAAAATATATTTTGAGGTTTAAGCGTAAGTTTCATTTTAAAAATACTTTTAAATTATCTATAAAATATATGCCTACCTTATTAGGAATAAGTCGAACAAAAATAGTCTTAAAAAGACTGATTTTTTTATAAAGAGGAACGAAAGCAGAGAAAATTAAGAAACACAAACACGCGATAACCTGTCAATTTACTAGCTACTTTCACTTTTGACACGGAAGGTACAACGCCGGCAGGAGTTGTAGGTATTGGCTTAAACTTTTACCGCCACGAATTTTTAAAATTAGTTGGCATATTTTCCGATGGACTTGTTTGCTTGGTGGCGCTGTAGCTTTATATAATTTTATATGTTTATAAGAGAGAAACACTATATTTTCATGGTAATTAAACATGATGTTAAATTTAAATATGAGGTGAGAATACCGACCAATAACTACAATTTCTTGGGTGCTTCTCTGGATGGTTTCCTTCAAACCAATTTTTCGGAAATTCAAATAAAAAAAAATCATTTTCTTGTTTACTTTCGGAATTGGTTGACCTTAATAAAAACTTACCAATTAGATATTTGAGAAATCAGCCTTCCGGGTTGGGACCGTATCATTGTTGAGACAGAAGAACTCTTGAGTTTTGACTAAATATTAGTTAGATTCTTCTACACTTCCACAGTGCCTTAAAGTATCTCAACTGCCCCAGAGTGTCTCAAACTGACTGGAACTACCTCAAACTATCCTCTAATCTGCCTCGCTTCACTGGTCTCACGAGTTACTCAACAGGCCTTATTTTCCAATTAGTTAAATCTTCAATTGTTTTGAATAAAATCACACCCAACACTTAAACATCGATCCTTTTTTCTTTAAATTAAAATTTAAAAATAACCGTTAATCGACTTAATTGGCCGTTGGAATACTTGCGGGTTAAGTCTCTGACAAAATTTTATGCACCGGAGTTCCACGGGATTCCACATAAAAGTATGACAAGGAATTCCACGATTTGGCTACCTTATTGCATTGTTACATACATCGATCCCCATGGAATTCCACAGCGTAATTCATCTGCGGTTTAAACCCTCAGGAATGCTTACGCAGGGGCTTCCAAAATTCCGCCACTTTCCAACAATATTTTTATTTTGGAGAGCCGGACATTTTGTTTCTGCCAAGAAATCTTTACAATTTGCAAAAATTAAAAACCGTTCTTTATAGTTCTGTTTTTTTAATTAAAAATTGTAGGAAAGTCATAGATTTTAATCTTCATTCAGAATACGAATGCATAGATTTGAAGTTGGAAGCAAACGAAAGTGAGGTTAACAACCTATCAAAAATAATAAAGAATTATCCGTTTAATGCTTTCTCATCTCTCATTCTTAATAACGTTCTGGTTATTCTTACGTATTTTGACAGCTTGACAGCAATTTGTTAAGAACACTTCACGTTTTAAAAACGTAGTCAACCAACCAGCTTCCGAAGAAAATGTACAGCTATATTCTGATGTGTTCTGTCTTATTTCGAATGGAGATTAACATTCTCTATTTTGCACTAATAAAATTGTAATTTGGAGATTTTTATAAACTAGTAACCGTTCTAAAAAGTTTTATAACGTTCTTAAATTGAAGTAACGGTTAAGATAAACTTGGACAGGTCTTTTTTATAGGGTATATAACTACGTGGGATGACAACCTCATAAAAGTAGAACGGTTTTCAAACATATGACGGTATTAGCGATAAAATCGTCAGCGTTTTAAGTTTTAGAACATGATTAAAGTATACGTAACATCTATAATAAATAATCTCCTTTATCCTGAAAAATGTATTGGAAGGGTTGGGGGTTAAGCCCCAATATTCGTAGAAATCATCAATTGCATTATAAATCTAATAACAAATGATTGCTATTAATTCATGTGTTTCTAAGCCTACTTGGTATCTGTCCAAATTAAAACCATTTTCCTGCTTTAATGGGACCAAGGTGGCGTGTTATATGGATTACGAGAGTTACTTTTATGTTGCGAAATTAATTTTTTAAATATTATCCGAAAAAGCTACATATTCATCAGCAAGTATTCGTGTTATAAAATTTCCATTTTAACCTTCTGTTGAAAACATCAATTCAGGGTTTTACTTAAATTTGCTCCATAGCGCTGCGTTCAAATGTAAAATTTAACACCGACCTTGTCGCCCAAGGGTGGGAATGAATATTCATCGAATTTTTGACAATTTATTTTTCGTCCGAACTCTAATTACAATATATCTGGAGGTTATTCCAAACTTTTACTTAATAATTCCGTCCGACCAAAAAATAAATTATGTACTGGTCATAAATTATGCAACATTTCGTTCTGCACACGTACAATAAAACTAGGTCGAAAGGAGTGTTATTTGTATGGCTTAAAAGTAAAGCTTTTTAAGGTATTGATGCAAAGTGTTTTCGAAATCGTTTCCAGGTTTTATTGACTGAATCCCTTTTAAATTTACTTTTCAACAAGTGACGGTCGTTACTGCACGGAAATAGGAACAAGATAAATGTGTGCTGCTGCTACTGCCCGTGTTAACTTAATTATAATCGTAGGAATTTTTCAAAAATTGTAGTCTATTTACACGATTAATGAGATTATCTGCATCATAGTACTTTATTTGTTCACACCTGTGTAGCACGTAGTTTTAGCGACGATGACGTAAGCGTCAAATTTCTAGACACAAAGACCACTTCTTCTGAAACGACACATTTCAAAACATACCCCAGTTAAGGTTTTTAAAAGTAGGGCAATTAGTAATGGTTGAGAGCTCCGATCGGGTCGCGGTACCCGTTAGCTTACACATGTGATAATGAAAGGACCAAGTGTGTTTGTGTATAATGTGAAATAGTGGTGCATTGGTTTAAGATGCATTTCTGTATAACTTGTAACGTAAAGATGAGAAGCTGGTCGGTAATTATGTAATTGTATGCATGACCAGTAGTGTGAGATTGTATGCCCGATGAGACTAGGTCTGTATTTGTTATTTATGAGGACAAGCAGTGAGGTTTGTTGTTGCCGTTGTTGTTGTTGTTGATATTGTTGGTATTATTGTTATTGTGTTGGACAAGTCCTGAGGCCTCTTTGGGCATATTGTTTATTAGAGCATGAGGCTCTGGGAGCTCTGTGACCTGAATATAACCGGTTATCTGCTTGGGGATTTGATAACTAGGCGTAGTTATAAAGACCCTCGACCTGCCTATGGCAGTTACGCCCGGGCTATGCCCCTCGCGAGAGTCAGGTAGGCCCGCCTCCGCATATTATATTATTTGTTCTGTTGGGCTTCTTAGACCTACTGGTCATCTAGGATGGACGCGGCACATCTCTGCCCGCTTTCAGATCTATAAGTAGCTCGCACCACTTCCAACATCCCCGAGGGTTTTTCTACTTTACTGCTAAATGTAGTAAGGTGTGCCTGTTTTACTTTCATGTATCGCTGCTATCGGTGTTATGTAATGGCCTGGGTGATGTGAGCATTAATGTGTGTATTAAGCTTTGGGTGTTTACTAGACCTGGTCCAGGCTATGCATTAATCTAACCTTGGGGTAATTAACGTTATTCCTTGACAAATTGATTATATGAATTGTTGAATAAATGTGCAGGCGGTTTATAAAAATTGTAAATATAGACATTATACAAATTGTTGATAAGTTAGTGATTACTTGGGGAGAGGGCTATGTGTACTAAACGTGACCATCGTCGTATCAACCTGAAGGTGCGATACTTGTTAGGTTTAGTTTTGAGTATGCCTTTTTACCTTGTAGCGATGCCTTTTCATGTTCTTCAATCTGTTGGAAAATATGCTTCAAGTCTTTCATAACTTCAATAAGTTCACTTTCGTCTGAAGACGAAGAAAATGTCAAACGACCGAATTTACTTTTTCAAATCAGGGTCCCGTTTTTGATTTTTAAAACTCTTGTAGGTATTTACAATTAGAAGCGCTTTGGAGCTTTGATGGTGATATATTTATTAGGTACTTAGAACAGGATTTTCCAGCCTTCAGGTAATTTACTGAACTACCTTTTCTATAAATTCACCACCTTTTTTTAACGATATTTTTGTTTCATTTCTAAAAAGCAATAATACGTATAAAAAATGTAAAATTTTCTTAACAAATATCGAATACGATGGTTAACTTACGCCATGTAATATGAGTTTAATTGAAATAATAAAATTAATTATATTCCACGGTGGTTTAGAATCTTATCAGGTGTAAAGTACGCATAAGTAGTTCTAAAAACCGATATTGCAATTCAATTATTCGACCCCAAACAGCCCCCAAATTTCGCGTCTCATTCGCCCCTGGAGGTATTCCTACGAACAGTCTGAGGCAGTTCTGAAAGTTTGGGGACTTTCGAAACATTGTCAGGTAGTTAATATTTATGAAAAATGAAGTCGAGATAATTTTAAAGATATTGCAACGAAACGTGTGTGTCGGAACTTTCTGGAAAGATCTCGTTCGGTATAGAATACCCGTGCGTTCCAGAATAAGATCGAAGTCTGCGGTTGTTCAAAATATTGTTTTACTGTTCTGTGTTTTTATTTCTTGGTGATTAAGTTGTAGTTGCTGTTGCGTTTCGTTAATTGTGTTAAATAAATAATTTACACACCCAACTAAACCTTAAATAATTTTTTAAAAACGTTACTAATTTTGGGTGAGTATCATAAGAAAAGGGAAATGTTTTCCAAGGCATTGCAAGGTAGTTCGAAGAAATTTTCCCTATATTTTAGGCAGTTAGTATCAAAAAATTACATATTAGGATAGACAAGACAGTATCATAGGCATCCGTCGCAATAAACGAGAAAGGCAGTGTGTTGATCTTATCGTGACAACTTCTCGAATATAACTTAAAGCCAAAATAAACAACGCATACGATAAGACGACAAGTTTACCTTACAAAAACAAACTTTTAGTTGGAAAAACCAAATCTTCAAATTGGGGAAGAATAATAAAACATAACATAATATTGCAGCATTTGATCGTTATTATCCTATCATCGGTTTAAAATAAAAAAACCGTGACCTTCTAGGAGCAGATTAATATTAGCAACATTTAAAAGTCAAAGTGAAGGTGAACAATCTGTAAATCAAGAATTTGAAATTCATACAGAATTAGAATGTTGTTGCAACATCTGTGGGAATTTTTTTCTGAATCCGAAAACGAAATGCGTTTAAATGAAGTGTTTATAAGGACCGGAAGCCCTTTTTTGATGTCAAACGATAGGCCTACAATATAAAACTCATGTAGGTGAAAGTAAGGGGAACAAGAAGAATTTAAAGCTCGTACGAATCCCTCTGTGTAATCTGCATGGGATTTGATGTTTAAAAAAACAAACGTTTTCATACCTCATCTCCATATTTGAAGAAGAATTTTCATCTCATGAATTTTATATTTTAAAAATCGACGAATTGTCCGCGAGCGGTCGGTGCACACACACTCTCACATACGGTTTCCGCTTCGTCCTGTTTTATTGCCTTTTGTGTATTTTTATTTCGATCTGCGTGCAGATGTCCGTTAAAAACTTCCAACCAACGTTCGTCCGATGTTCTCTCTTGAAATGTTTTATTTGCCACACGTAAATTCAGGACTTAGCTTTCAAATGTAGCGGGCAGATATTACGCTGATTCCCCGTTTTCCGAGGACGGGAATTCCTTTGGGACTTGGGGGCAACCGCAGAAATGATGGGCTGACGGCTTCATTGATCTAGGTTAACTGACTAATCATTGGAGGTTGGATTAGTTGTAATCCATTTGGACGATACGCTCCTTCAACTTGTTTGTCATTCATATGTAAATTTAAGCTGCACCTTTTGGTTCTATTGTGCTCGAATTTAACTTGACAAACGGCGCTCGTGTTTAATTGCAATGTTATACCTTAGTTATGTTTCATTCAAATAAGGAAGCAACTTTTGATGTATTCAGGTCAATCCATGTTAATGATATCCAGAGGGTTTTTAAAGTATATGCGTATCGTTTCATGCTTGTCTGTAGACGACGGTCTTAAGGTGGTTGTACTCAGTAAATTTTTCGTAATATAATTCGCCCTAAAATACCTTCACGTTTCATGCCTTCGTGGGGCGTTGGTGCTGTTGCTTTACATGCGATTTCTTCTGCTGCCAAATGTAGCTTAAAATTGATTAAATAAAATCCATTTAAAAGTTAAATTTTCCGTTAAGATGAAAATTTTAGCATAGCATCATCCTAAGAAAATGCAGGGGTATTCGACTGAAAATCCTGGAAGTCACGAAATTGCGAATAATTCTCCAAAAGTATGTATTTTTGTGGCCCCATTCCTTAAATAAATAATGCCCCATAAATATGAGCAAAGGGCTCGAGTTGCTCCAGCTAGGTACCCCCTAGTATAGCACGATCAGGAGAGTTAAACATCGTTGCCTCCGTTAACGCGGCACCTTTCTTCCACGATGACCGGTCCCTATGGGAGAGTAGACCGAAAACCTCTTACTAAAAAGTGAGGAAGGCCTTTGCCCTTATATCACGAAAAGTTTTCAAGTCGATCGCGCAAATAATTTAATTCGCAATTACGTTATGAAGTGCCTAGAACACGCGACAACTTTCGACTCAAATATCTCGGCTTAGAGGGACCGCACAGCAATAATAATTCAAAAACGCATTCTTAGAGACATCTAGAAGAATCCATTGTCATCGAAAAATCCAAAAAAACAATGAAAAATAGACACGCATTCTGGAAAGTTCGATCGCTTGCCGCGTAATACTTTTACGGTAGATTGCCGATAGTCTGAGCACCCCTGGTATAGGCTAAGAAAGAAAGAATATGAGCAAACACTTTGATTTTTAAATACAATATGTGTGGCACAAGTAGAACTGTCTTTTGGACAAAATAATACCAAAGATCGATATACAATCAGCCGCAGATGTTGTGTCACCTACTCCTGTCGATTATGTAACACACTTGTGCCAGCCTGGCATTTAATTTACCAAAGCAAATGTTGTATAGACGATTCAGGCATTAAATACAGGGTGTCCCAGATCGAGTGGGATTGCATGGGTAACTTTCTTATTATTGAAGATGGAGATTTGGTTAAATTGGCAATGTTTTGCAGTTTTATATGCTGATTTAAAATCTGTTTGAAAAAGTTCAAAATGTCGATCCCGTCAGAAGTTATTTAAAGAAAACTAAAAACTGTCATTTTCTTGTATGTCAAATATCTTCGTAAGTATAAGAGATATGAAAAAAAGTTTCATATGAAAGTCACTGCTTTCGATAAAACCAATTTAAAATTGATGTCGAACAAAAATTCAAGATGGCTGCTTTTGAGGTACTCGTATCAACTTCCTTAAGTTAAATGGACGCCATATTACATTTTTTGGTTACTGAATAGAATTTTTTATTCTCTTTTCAACCATGTAAGATAACTTATTATTAAATAAAAAAATACCAGTAAAATTAATTGTTTTTACATTTTAATCAAGTAGGCTTACATGGATCCAAACAAAATTAGCTTAAGTACCTGCTTTTTGACAGATTGTGATAAACGTTGTTATTGTTTTTCATCATAGCTACTTACCTACTTGATTATACATTTAAAAAGTAATGTCACGATGTTTTTTGTGGTTCAAGTACTTAGTACTTAGTACTGAATTAACATGTTACTAAGTATTATAGGAATTACATACAAATGTTTTCTAAAATAAATTTCACCTAATTTTGTTTGGATCCATGTAAGCCTACTTGATTAAAATGCAAAAAAAAATTAATTTTACTGGTATTTTTTATTCAATCATACGTTATCTTACATCGTTGAAAAGAGAATAAAAAATTCTCTTCAGTAACAAAAAAATCCAATATGGCGTCCATTTAACTTAAGGAAGTTGATACGAGTACCTCAAAAGCAGCCATCTTGAATTTTTGTTCGACATCAATTTTAAATTGGTTTTATCGAAAACAGTGACTTTCATATGAAACTTTTTTTCATATCTCTTATACTTACGAAGATATTTGACATACAAGAAAATGACAGTTTTTAGTTTTCTTTAAATAACTTCTGACGGGATCGTCATTTTGAACTTTTTCAAACAGATTTTAAATCAGCATATAAAACTGCAAAACATTGCCAATTTAACCAAATCTCCATCTTCAATAATAAGAAAGTTACCCATGCAATCCCACTCGATCTGGGACACACTGTATAATGTGTTGCATATTCTAAAGGCGTAATTTTTAAAATTTGTTTACACTACAAGCTGTTACATAAGGAGTTAATTTAGCATATATTGGTAAACTGAACAGCATGAAGGTTGAGCATCTAATGATGACTCCCCTATATTAAGCTTGAAGCTAGTTTGACGTATGCTGACTAACCTATCACTTATACAACTACACTGCATTGGTACTCAAATCTATGTATTAAGTCTCGAGATTTAAATCTTTTTAAAAGTAATTGGTCTTCATCAATTTCTATTAAGCATTCCACTAGACCGCTAGAGTATTTGGGAGACCACTAATACTATCTCGATATCGCGCACTAAACTTGTATCTCTTGGTTAACTGTGGGAACTGCAAGATTATGGTGTCATTGGGGATGTACCACGGTGCATTGGTGTGGTTCTGACTGCAGTGGCGGCTTGTGAGTTTTTAGGGGTAAGGTCTGCAGAAAAAATAACTCTAAATTAATCAGAAAATCTTACCTTAATTTTATTAATGGCGGAAAATAAAGTCTATGCGATGCTTTTGTTAACTCACAAACTTGTTTATAACTTTAGAATTAAAGTTTTTAATATCTTGAACCAAATCCTTTTCTATTGATAACATAGTTAAAGCATTTAACCGTTCTTGCGACATAGTGTTTCTTAAGAATGTTGAAAACTCCGTCTTGCAAAGGGGATTTTTAAAAGTTCTTCAACGGAATTTATATTGAATTTAGGTAATTCTACAACGATAAACAAAACGCTACGTAAACACACAGCTTTAACTGCATTATTAGAAATAAGAAAAGTAAATGTATGTAATTATGTAGTAATTCTGTAATTGTATAGCAACTTGTTTGATAAATAAATGTTTATATTATTATTATTATTGTAACGTAGTGAGTTTGGGGCTGTATAATATAATAAGTCAAATAAAATAAGTTAATTAAATAGTGATGGTAGAGGCTTTGACCTCACTCCGTTACTTGGGGTTTACTTAGCTGTGCGAGAGGTTTTAATTAAACAGTCTAATTCAACTAACAATCATGTATTTCCTATACGTGCTTCTAGTTTACAAAACAATATAAATATTTCCAAGTCCGAGTTTAAAGTACATTGATGTAAATGATTACAAGTTCAGCTTCAACGTGAACAAATATGAATTACTCTAAGTTCTTATTACATCTTAAAGTTATACAAAATAAGACTAAGTCTCAATCACATTTAACACGACTAAGTACATGAAATGAATTTAAATAATTTAACACAAATATTTTTTAAGTCCAGAATTACATTTAAACGACTAAGTCCGTTGAATGAGTTTAAATAATTTAACACAAAGTCCAGAATAGTAATTTAAGTTAATATAAAACAATCTTACGTGTAGTCACATCTTGAAGGGTGTCGATTTACTATCGGTGCTGCTTGGATGATGGCAGGATAAAGACCATTCTCTGATGCATTTGAGCTACGCTTTTATACAGTAAATCGAACCCTCTCTTACAATCTTTAATGTCTTGCCTTATACGCGTGGGTATTGTTAAAACTGCATTAAAGCACGTACCGAGTATCGGGTTTCATTACTACGTGATTTTCCTAGCATTCTTAAACGCTGTAACTCGATGCGCCGCACGTGTGCCTCTATTCAGTTAACGACCCTAGCAAAATGACGTCACATCGACACTCGTGTACAAGTTAATTTAACAACTTGAATGCAATTCAAGCTTTGGTTAATATTTTAATATTCGTCTTTGTTACATTATCACCACTCACAGAGGGCATAACACTGTTCGAGACAAAACATTCTCTATTAACACGGGCGGGTAACTGCCGTGCGGTACATTCGGCAGCACGGTTTAAACGTAAATCTTAATCCTTTAAACTATACTCGTTATTTGGTAATTCAAACTGTGCAAGAAATTTCTCCGCCCGGAAGCTTTCAATTCATGTTATTTATTGCATTATGATGTGCGTAGTATTTTCGGAAGCGATTTATAAAGGAGTAACTTGCTTATCCTGCGCCCCATCTTCTTCTGTTGCTGCCATTCGAAGCGGAGGTTGTCTATCATTAAGGCTACTTGAATCTTCGAAACTGTTATTCCAAACAACGAAGTGATACTTTCTCTGTACCATTCTCTTAAATTCCTAAGCCATGAGGTTCTTCTCCGTCCAGCCAATAATATGTCGAGAGTAGTTTAGTAGTACACTACCCTGTGAATCTGCTCAGTTATTGCGTGATTTCTTCGGAAACCAAATTGGTGGTTGGGCATGAGAAGATTATCCAGGAGGAATGGGTATAGTTTCCCGAAGAGCATTTTCTTGAATACTTTCGACAGCACTAGCAGTAGACTGATTGGTTGATAATTTTGTAAGATGCTGGTTGGTTACTAGGTTTACCCAGCTTTGGTATTAAGATTATTATAGTATTTTTCCACTATTTAGAGAAGTGTCGAAGTCTTAGAATTGCATTAACTAGTTACGAATTTGTGGCAGTTGTTTAAGTATTGTGTAAGGCGTAAATAACAAAGCATAACCTCCTGACTGCATACGGCCATGTTTGTACGGGGACACAAATCGATCTCCTTCTTTTTTACCACCATATAGGCAACACACCTTGCACAGTTGACAATACCTTGAAATGTGTAAAAAACAAACACACAAATGTCATTACTAATGGCGTCACATCAGATTCCGTTATTTGGACTAAAAGAACAAATATTTTGAACGGGATTTAATTATATTTTATTCGTTATTGGTTACAAATGAGTAACCTATAGATCTGAAAAGAACTATGTTTTTAATAATCGCTTGAAAAATGGCGAAATACAATATACAACAACAAATACTACGAACGCTACTACGCTACTGATAAAATTATATAATATTAAGCTGACAATTTAACTCTATAGCTCAGGATCGTCAAATTAGTCCAGTCAATAAAGCGGAAAAATCGTCAAAACTTCTAAACCCGCAAAAACAGAACCGATTTTGATGAATTTTTTTTTAAAACGTTTGTTATACTAAATTATTCAAAATCAGAAACATTTTAGCTGGCGCTATCAATTATTTATATTGTTTAAATAATTTTTAAAAAAATTTTGACAATTTTTTTTTCGATGAAATTTTAACAAAGTATAAGTGACTAATTTTGAAAATTTAGTTTTTAAAAATAATTTTTGAATTAAAAAGTTTCAAAATTTCCATTGAAAAATGTTAATTATTCAATCATTCGGATGCAAGAATTGAATTCCAAATTTGAAATTTTTGAAAAAACTTTGTGTAATTTGTGTATCTGCACTCTCTTGTTCTTTGCAAATGCAATAACAATTAACTGTAGAGTCTACAGTATCTTGTTGTTGTTCCTGTAACATATAAAAGAATTTTGGAAGATGTTTTTAACACGTATGATTTTAAATATGAGGATCAAATTCAAAGGGAAATAGCTGTAAGACAGGAAATATATTTCTAATAATTTAAAAAGATTTTATTACATCCAAAGAATAATTTAACACAAATTGTTTTTGCAAATAATCTTAACGACGAGCATGACGCGCGCAAAATTCAGTGAAAAAAGTACTGTAGAATTAAAAATATTACACTTAAAGGGCTAAAATTTTTAGAATCGTTAGATCAATACGTCCCAAATAAGCAATCAAAATTTAGTTAAGATTGAGTAATTATTTATTAAACGGGAAACATTTTTTAACTTATATGCAACGCAAGCGATTTTGCTGTAATGATCAAAATTACAAAAAAATGTGATTTTACAGCATATAAATGTATCATAATAACTGTAATAATGTAATATAAATGTAACATAATAATAAGAATAATAACTCGATTCTTCAAAATGCATAAACAAACTTAAACGCAAATATAATCCAATTATTTTCAATACAAACCAAGAATAAATGACATATAATTACTTTTTCCATCGTATTTTTACTTGTCTCTTTGCACTTTTTTCTAAATTTTAATCAATAATTAAGTTCTCTTCAACAATTTTCACTAATATTTTCAATATTTAGTGTTCAAAAGTTATTTTAACAGATTAATAACCTCAAAACTCACGCGTGCACTCCGAAAATCATGGTGAAACATCAGGAGTTTGACTTTGAATTCCTCTACCTGTGATACAAAAGGTCGATTTCTTGTGCGTGTTTACATATTCTAATAAAAGTATTGATTTTTTTAGTTGACAATATACATATGTCTATATATTTGTATATTATCTTCTTGCATCCGACTGATTGAATATTAACATTTTTAAATGGAAATTTTGAAACTTTTTTATTCAAAAATTATTTATTATACTAAATTTTCAAAATTAGTCACTTCTAGTTAAAATTCCATCGAAGAAAAAATTTTTTTAATAATTTTTTTTTTTAATTGTTTAAACAATATAAATACTTGATAGCGCCAGCTGAAATGTTTCTGATTTTGAATAATTTAATATAACAAACAATTTAAAAAAAAAATCATCAAAATCGGTTCTGTTTTAGTGGGTTTAGAAGTAAAAACCTTCATTGACTCGACTAAATACCAGACAGCCATATTTTCCTAAAAAATGAAACTATTTGGTCACGTGGTTTGAAATATCTCTCGCTGAGACTGTAGAATGAGAAATACTTTTAACTAATACGGATTGGGTGTTCCACTGACGAAAATTTGTAGATTTTGGAACTGAAAAACCGTAGAGTTTCGTTTCCTAAAGGTCAACGCTTATGATACGATTCGTTTAATCTACTTTAAATTATTTTTAGGGCATAATCAAAGGCGGACTGGCAACAGCGCTTCAGGGTTGTTAAATCTAAGTAAGGGCCCACTTGATTAGAGCGGCCACTTCATTAAAACACCTTTTTAATAGGCTTAACACAAAAAGTCTAATCCAATTTTACAAATCTGTAAAATAGTCGTTGCCAGATTAGATAAAGAAAGATGGGTAAATAAAATTATCAAATGGTAACCCAAACAAGGAACCCGAAGAAATCCGACATTCACAGAAATTAATCCCTTGCGTGTTGAATTCATGAAAAAACTAACGCATTCTTTTATATTTTTTCCCAATAGTACTGAAAATTTCAGTCTAAACAACTGATCTGAAGTGTGAACAAATCTGCCGTGTTTGGTCGTACTATGGTGCTAAGGAATTTAATTAAGAATTCTGAATTTTGACACACGCTAATTAAAAATTAAATTGCCTTTATGTACAATCCCTCTTTTTAATTAAGATTGACTGCTAAGCGACAGGGGTATTTATAAAAATTTTAAGGAAGCTTGAAGAACTTTGTTCCTGCAGTTTGAAGTGTTGGAGTTATTTAGGGGAAAAGTTTTGTGAAAGGAATCGAACGCTCATTTACTGAATGGATTTATTATTATTTTAAATATTTTTTAGTAATAATAATAATTATTATTATTAGTTTTTAATGATTGATATTAGTTGTGATGATTTTTAAACTGAAACACTATAACTGTTGCTTTAGCAAGGTAGGTTGTGAAAACAGACAGAGTTTTCAGTTCAAAGAAAGATTTTGGTATTTTTTGTTTCGAAAAGAATTTACGTAGCATTTTGAATTTAAGGAAAAAATTAATATTAATTGCCAGGCTTAAGAAATAAATTAATCTCAAGGTGCCATTAATTCCTTCCTCAGAAGGGAAGAACCAAGCACAACAATGCCTTCTCCCTCATTCCCCGGTTCATTGTTGTTAATATTAATTTACCCATTTTATTTTTCGTCCTATAATTTATCGGGGCGTAAGAGGAAACAATAATCCTTCCCTTTAAGGAAGAAAGTAAGAGAGAGCATTTTCAACCCAGGATAATGAATTTAACAGGACAATAGAGCACATTCATCGATTTTTTTTTCTGGACTAAAACATGTGTGCTCGTAACATCTGGATTTTACATTTTCGGTTCTACGTTTTTTATTCGGCGGCATTTAATTTTGTGTACGAAATTTATAGTCCCCGAACAGCGCTCGTACTGTCCTTTCTGTAATTTTTTCCTTTTCCCTCTACTGTTACTTCAAATTATGGGTATCCCCGTTTTTACTTGTTGAAGCTTTAAATTGGTGTTTTGTATTTGTAGGTAATAAAATTCCGGATTAACAGTTTATTGCCCGTTAACTGCGATATACATTTTATAGTGTGCACTGTTTTTAATTGTTGGGCAATTTATTAATTGAGAACAATAGCTATTTGGGAAATGCCAATATTTACGTGTCGATTCCTCGTTTATTACCGTTCGTTTTTGTGTTTTAATTGAAAAGTTTTGCGTTTGAGTTTTCGTTTTTGTTTTGCTTTTCGGTCTATCTAGATTTAAAATTGGAGGGTTAGTTGGAAAATTGCTGTTTTACGTGCAAAACGAAATTGGAAAAACCGCATTGTCTTGGATGTAATTTATGTTACATAGGTCCAGCCTTTTTCCGTCAGGATTTGAAGTTCATAAATCCAACTTGGTACATGTTTTTTTTTACGTATTTTCTTTTGAAATTACAATCTTAACTCTTATTTTAAATTAATTTATAATGCATTACGTATGTTTTAAATTGCATTGTTTATATATTATTAATCTTTATTGCACATAAAATTTATATTTTTCATTACGTTGTCGTAAAATTCGTTTTATAGCGTAAAACAATTGATAGTTAATCAATTAGGTTAGATTAATTAACAATTATTGGGTTTCATTTTGAGATTGTTTCAGGTTTTATGTAGCACGCAATTTAGACACAAATTTTTGTGAATTTTGATTGTAATTCCAGTTAAAACTAACGAATGCTTAATGATAATGTAACGAGTGTAACGAGCCAAAGAAACTAACTACTTTTTATGAAAATCAGAAAATTCACTTTAATTTTTGTTAGAAAAACCATAAACTTAAAAAAATAATATAGATTTTGCAGTTCTGTTTATTTCACATACCAGTTGCAATTTGACTATACGTTTCTGATTATTTGTATGTTTATAGTTTGGTATTTTCAAATTAGATAATTTGCTATTTACCTCCCGTAAGTAGGATTTACTAGCATGGAAAACTGCAGTGCAAAGCGGAGGACCTTCCAACCTGCAGGGCATAGCTCTGATTTAGACTGTCACTATAATTTTAATCTTTTATTTTTATTTACGGCAACGTAACTTCTTTTCCCAGTATGAAAGAGAAGGGAAAAAAATGATGGTTTAGAAGAGACCTTAAAAATTTAGTCTGGAAATCAGCAGAAGAAACAATATCAAAGGGGAAAGGACCCAAAACATAAGAGTGGCATGACGAAGATTGCATGGAAGCCTTAGCAAAAAAAAAAATGCAACAAGAAACAAGGAGTTAGCATTACCAACAAAGAAAAATCGAGAAGAATATGAAAAATGAAGAAAAGAAGCTGAGAAAATGTGTAAGATAAAATAGAGAAACTAGAGAAGTGGAACAAATATAAAAAGAGCTGAGAAAGGAAAGGCATAACAAAAAGAGCTCAAAAGATTCATATAATAAGATAGAAATAAAGGAAGTACAAGGGACTATAAAGAAATGGGAGGAATATTTTGCAGAACTACTGGGAGAGAACAACCAGGTAAGATTGGAAAGAAGTATAACAACGGAAGAGAATAACGAGGAAATGCTAACATACGTAGAAGTAGAATAAACAACTAATAAACTAGGAAATGAAAAGGCAAGCGGTCCTGATGGTATCATAAATGAATTAGTGAAATATGGAGGAAGGAGAATAAAAAAGAGAATCACAGAACTATGTCAGAAAATTTGGAAATGAGAGCATGCCAATGGAATGGGGAAATGGAACAATAACTTTAATTCACAAAGGAGGTTGTTCAGTTGAATCTCTAAAATACTCGCATGCATCATTTACAGCAGAACTGAGAAGTGTGAATCGAACGTTATTTATACACTGGATTACCGGTAGGATTCCGACTACGAAGATAATTTTAATAATTGTTGGCATAATAATTTAACGTTAGTTAATTTATCAAAAACAAGCAACAGTTTTAACTATGCTTGGGTAAGTAGTTTGTAACGAGACGGATCAGCGGTTGATGGGACCACGTGTGATTTCGGACGTATGCATCTTCTGCCGACAGAAGCGGGAGTGTTCCAGACTGTTCTGTTACGTCCTCCTCTCGATCTTTCCAGATTGCTGCGTTCTCGAAGGCCACAGTTGCTATATAGGCGCGTTTTCGTTAAGAATGAGTTAGTCTACCAAAGTCTGAATATAAATAAACTTTATAAATAAATTAGTTAGTGTTGTGTTTTTAGTGTTTAAGTTGTTGTTTTGTTTTAATTATTACGTTATTTAAATTTGTTAATAAATAATCCACACCACGGACCGTTTTAAAAAACGTTACAAATTCTTACATCATTCGGGAGGTAAATTCACGCTTACTTCGTACTGTCATCATAATCATTAAATTGATGGTAAAATCAACTTACCTTCTGCAAGAATGACGAATGTCACGTGGCAAATGCAACTTATTAAATCAGTAGTGCAAAAAAAAAACTTTTGAAGTATCGTATTTGAGTCAAATTTCAGAAATTTTTATCGTACAAAAATCGTAGGTGAATAACTGAAGAGGAAAACTTTATCATTCAGGTTCTGCCGGTGATTACAAATTAATTCCACACGCTGTATGTTAATTAAAACGTATTATAGTTCCAGTAGTGAATATTTATTACTATCTGCTGATATTTTATATGGTTTCGTTCCATTTTTTATTAAAACCCGTTGCTTGGCTTTACAAGGCTTACAACACACCCTCCCTTATAGGAAGGTTCTTTATGCCATCCGATACTTTTTTATGAAAACGTGGATGATAAATAGGATATTTAATACACCACACCGTCTTTGAAAAATGTGAAAAATGAGAGATCGCATTCTAAAATTTTAATAAACCCCTATCACTTTGCCTAAACATATTTTTAAAAAGATGTGAAAATATTTCAAAGTATTAATTTGACATCAAATTTGTGTTTTGGGAATTGAAATGTAGCTGATTTCGCCAGGCCTTGCTTTAAAAAGTATTCTGTAAAATATGGTTTTTTTGAACCAAATGATAAACTTTATATTAATTTTTTTGGGGGTTTCCGCCACCAATTAAATGATTCAACATGTCAAACTTGCCATAACAGTCCTTTAGAAAATATTTAGATATTAAGTATTCACTTTATTATGAGTTTCAGTACTACAAAACATTCCCTTAACGTGTTCTAAATGAAGGCTTTTACAAAAAAAATAATTTTGAAAACAGTTTATTATGGTTAAATTCTAAAAAGCAGATATTAATGCAACAAACGTCACTTTTGAGATTTAATGCGATGTAGATTATTATCCTCAAGACAATGTAATCAACTTACTTATTTAGGGGAAGCGTCACTGTAACGATCTATATTAGGTTTATATAAATGTAACCCACAGGATTCTTGTGGGATGCTGGTGCACTTCGTCTTCTCCGCGTTTTATTCCGCATTTGTAGATGAATTGCTTGAACTGCGACGTAAAAGGCACGAGTGTTGTTAACAAAATCGAGCAGTTATTTGTATTAAGACAATAATCAAAAAATCGTATCTTTAATATTATCTTCAATTTTGACTGGATAGGTTAATGAAGATTACTTTTAATTCAATAAAATGATTTACTGTTTTAAGGATCTTTACAACAGTCAATGAGTACTGCAAAACTGTTTGGTGCCTATTAAAATATAATAATTTTATTAAAAATGATAAGAGGAGTTTCAATAAACTTCAGTTTTCTCTTGCGTTAAGCAATACTTTTGACGAATTTTGTAAAGTAAACAAGTAAACATTTCTCGGACCTACTCAGATTGTAAACATCCTCCTCTTCCTTTATTTGTTAAATTCCAGAAGTTAATAATTTATTTGATTAATTTGTTATTGGAACTAAAAGTTGTTCAGTTAGGATCTTTGAAATTTATGCCTAACATTAGGGTAAATTGCTCTTTTATAGTTTCTGTTTGAAAGTATGGATTCACCTTTTGATTTGACTTGGTTTTCGGAGATTGGATAAACTTGCTTTGTTTTTGGGACTGTTTTATTTTAGCCTTTAATGCATTTACAAAAGTGTTTTTGTTGTGGGCAAGCACAATCACGCAAAGTTAATTAGATGTAAATTTTATGTTGTTCTAAACATAGTCGGGCTATTAATTCCAACAGGGTTTAAATGAAGTTGTGTTTATATCGCAGGGTAAATTTTATCAGGTTTCTACCTGAACGCGCTTCTATTCATGGTCAACATTATCTATTTAACCCGCATCTACAGTGCTATTATGGGACTGTGACCTCGTATTACTTTTTGTTTTTAAGCAAAGCTTATCGAGTATCCGATTTTGAACCATTCATTGTGTTATTTTTGAATTTTTGTGAAAACAAACTTGTCGCCGTGAAGCATTGAATGTTTAAGCTTTGAAAGATACTCCTTCGGCGATGGCTTGGTTTTTTTTGTAGATACTTGTTACAGGATAATTCTTCGGATATTTTTGTTAGTTTTCTTCTTTTTCTACGTATAATAAGCCTTTTTTTGGCATGTACGAAGTAACCGGTTTGGGGGTAAGACTGGAGTTGATCACTGAGGCAGTGTTTTTGGTCCATAATGGGATAGTCTTGATGCATTCGTACGAGCAATTTTAGGAAGTTCTGAACATTCTGAGACAGTTTTTAAGAAAATTTGATGTGGCCTGCAACCCTTTTTTGAGGTTATCTGGTCAGCATTTAATAATATAATAATAATCAAGTATTTTTGGGGAAGTCGAGGCATTTTAGCAGGGCTGAAGTTGTTTTAATAATGGTGGTTTTAACCATATTGTAACGACATGCGCCAAGAACCTACAAGTGGTATACGTGACGCGTAGTGTGCTCGATTAATATAAAATGTACGTGAATATAAATAAACAAACTGTATAAATAAATTAATTAGTGTTGTGTTTTAGTGTTACATTGTTTAAATCTGTTAATAAATAATTCACACCACGAACCGAAGTTTTAAATAAACATTTTAAAACCGTTACAATACGTTTTAGCCGTCCTGTAGCTAAAAATACATATTGGTTTGAAATCATTTGAATTTGAAGAAGAAAATATACAATGCTCGAACATTTATGTATTTATTTATCAAACTAAAAATATACTTGCTTATTAAAAAAAAAAAACAAAAAAAAGGCCATTTACTATTTAGAAGTGTGAAGAGCAGCACTATTTTGTACAAAAATCTCCCAAACCATGTCTATACTTGGTATTAAATATTCATCTAAAGCAGTTTTATACTTGGTATAGTTCATAGAACCGTCTACGAAATCTATGGGAGTTGCTTCTTTAATAGGAATGTGACCCCATAGGCCCATACCATGACTTGTATTATTCCGCGTACATTTATTTATATTCACGCGTTCGGACTTGGTCGCGACTGGTAGACTTTGGTAGACTCCCCGCTTGCTTAGGAAACGCACCTTAAATACCAACTGCGGCCTTCGATTCCAGTATGTTCGACGTCTTTTCAGAACGCACCAGAAACGATGACGCATCCGATTATTCGAGACTTACGAGCTTTTGTTAGATGATGCATACGACTGAAATCATCCGTGCGTCGTGATGCACTATATTTGAAATCAAAAGCGTTTGTTTCTTTTAATTCCATGGCTAAAATTCGACAACTCAATTATTCTTCCTGAACCATGCAATTTTTTTGGGCATTCATTCGTGCTCTAGCTTTTTAATAATAAATTATGGGGTTGTCCATCTAATTCTACTGTTTCGTTGTCTCTAGCTCATCAATGAAGATCGTCATTCGTATAATTATTAGTATCTTGGAAATAGATACGACAATTTTGTTACCTAATCTTTTTGTAAAGTATTACTTCCACTCTTAATTGGATGGATATTTTTCGACACCGCAGAACAAGAAACTGTTTTTCGTTAGAATTCATTGATTTATTGTCTATTTACAGTATTTAACCTCGTTGGCTCCTAGTATAGCTACATTTAGTCTCGTCACGTATTGCAGTACATTTTCCATTTCATACAGTTCTGATATTTAACGTTTGTATCTTCCGAATATTCCGTTCGGAGATTTTTAAAGATTTTTGACCTACTTTCCCATCCAAGGTATAGGACTTTAAATAATAAATTTGGTGTTTCCAAAAGATTGAAAATAAAAATGAAAGCAGTAATACAGAAAAAGGCAAAAGAGTAATTAAATACCTCATTAATTCATGAAAGCTTGGTGGCTAAAACGAGCATCTAAATATGTTTTCCTCGCCAAATTGTCCGAAGATTACGCAATTTACTTAAAATCACGGTTTTGTTGTTGAAATAAGTACTTGGTTTTATGAAATGTGTTGATGTTAATTACAAAACACAGAATGATGGGAAATGATAAATATTCTAAAATTCGCCAACAATGTTTTTCTACGACTTTTTAAATAGAATTTTTAATTAAAATGTTGTCCCCAAAGGATTCGATTTGTTTCACATTTGTTAATACTAGTTTCTAAACTGAAATCTCTAAAAAGTCCTGCCAACCATTTTAAATCGTAAAAGGTTTTTGAAGGATACAAGGGCGATTATTTTACTGTAGTTTATGTTATGGTTTTCCTTCATTATGGTTACAATAACTTTATTTCACGTCTAAATTTTATGACATTTTATATGCAGATTTTTTTTTGTTTTACTAATTTTATTCGATGAAATGCTGCTAAACCTTGAAAACCCAATAAATTATTAGAACCAAATACGTATTTCGATTTATAACGTTTTAAATGGAATCCGCTTTTGAATTCTTATATCAAAATGTTAGGAGTCGAAACTTCTTCTCGAGGTAAGCCGTCCGATTTATACAAGGTTGTCACACGGTATATATTTTTAGATATTCAGAATTGTCCTTCGACGACGAGTGTATTACATAGCACTGGAGAAGTCAATCGTTAATATTTCAGTAGTCTTTGAGAAATCTAACCTTACTTTGGACGAACGCCACTGAGAAATTAATTCAACGTAAGCACTTGTTCTCCGGATTTAATTTAAAGAATTCCATCATTAATAGAATGGCTAGGACTACTAGACACTAGCATTTACCAGTATATGGGGTGATCGAAAAATATCGACCTCGATTTTTCTCGAATATGGTATTCGATTTGCCAGTTAGGTAGCCACTGTCTTAAGGTTCCATAAGATACCCTTGATAGATCTTAATAAATACCAGGAATTTCAGATTTGAATATTATCCGGAATAAATTTGGGAATTTAAAATCTATATAAGATCTTAGGATATTGTTGATTATTGATGAAATAAATAATATGTAAAACCAGAATTTAGGAACTAATTCTACGTCCAATGATGACAACGGCCTAAATACGTATTCGGTCTTAATATACATATGTCGTGGTTTTACAGAGTTGCTGAGCATTCTGGTGCAAAATAAACGATAGTTAAAACCAATTTCCAAATGGAATGAGTTTTTTTAAGGCATATTTATTAATACTAAAGAAAGCTTGTAAATAGTCATTCTCAATCAAACAGCCTCGATTATTATTAGGATTGCTAAGCTATATTGCAATTAAAGATAAATATGTGGGAATAATATTTCGAAAAAATAATTATTTCAACTGTTCCCAAGGGATTTTCTGTGCTTATTAATTTCTTTTACGATTCGAGGCTAAATTATTCTACATTTAATAAATCAACTTGAAAGTATTGTTTAAATCATTAATGAAGAGTTTTTATTGTATTATTTTGTTTGTGTTGATATTTGAATAATACTTATTAACAAATTTTGTTTAAAAATTAGGTACTTAAATGTCGTCAAGGTATAAACATTCTAAATGTAAATATAATAGGGCCTTATTTTCTAAAACAAAAATTATGTAATGTTTGTTATTTCCCATATTTGTATAGCACACTTCAGCTCAGATCTTGGCGTTTATGTTCTTCCTGTAACCCTTTAACGTTATCGATAAATTCTCGTATAGAATTAGAATAACAAATCTTGTTCGGACTTTCGATCGTCGTTTTAGTAGGTATTCAGAACTAATATAGGAGTGAATTAGCGCACCGGGAAGGTTTATTGGTTTCTAATGCCGATGGGGAAATAAATTTATATAGGTTTAAACTATTCCTGAATATGTCTGATAAAGTTTAGTCAGAAGTGTCAGTTCGTGCGATAACAACTAAACTAAGTTAGCGCAATGATAAATGTCTGGTCTGGCGAAGTTTTAGGTACAAATTAGTGGAATCAACCACGTTTGAAATTGTGCATTGTGTGTAATAAATGGCGCCCATTAATTTTCCATTAGTTCTGGGATTCTAGATCGTAGGAGGTTCGCGTTCCAAATACCAGGTTTAATTCTGGTTTCTCTCGTGTTTGATACCGCACACTATTTAGTTATTATTACTGACGTAATCTCAGATGTATATGTGCTCATCATGTGCGGGTCAATGATCACAATAATAATAAACGTCAACAGACTGAAAACGAACTCGTTTGCTTGCTAATTTAATTTACGGATACATTTGTTGACAAAAAGGATTTAGCGATCTCATTAAAACAAGTTCGCAGGAGTATAACGGATCATACGAAGTTCTAATTTAAGTTTGTTGTCGTAAACTCTTTAGAGAATTCGCCATTATTTTCGGTATTATACTTAATCTAGCGATTAGTTTCAGTGTTATACTCTGCGACGAGCACCGTGTTAAGCCTAGTTAATTGATCGATTAAAGTCAACCGGCAATTATTAATGTTTCATTATTTAAATTTTAATGCAGATTTTAACAGGGGATCGTTGCGTAATTGCGATATTGACATTCCTGAACTACTGTTTTCACTTAATACACAAAGGTTTATTTGCCTTAGGTGTAGGTGTTGTAATTTGAAACACGTAAACTTGGAATTAATACAGCACGTGTAAACAGGACGTTTATTAAATGTTAAAACGCGATTTTATGAATAGTATTGCCACACAAACTCAAAAAATTGGAGCAGTTTTTGAAGGATTTATTTTACGTAGTTTATTTTATTATGAAAGTTAAATAAAAACTGTTATACTGTTATGTTATAGTTATGATGGTCGTTTGACTTCAAAAGCATGACCATGGAAATAATACCAGTAATTTTATTTGATATACTTTGTAACTCTGAAATATTATATGCGGTAGGTTTTCTGCACGAAAATAAAAAGAGCAGTAAAGAAAAAAGGTAGGCACGCTTCGTACGTTTCAGGTAGTTTTCTTTGAGGTTTTACGCGTTGGTGATTGTGTTTATTTGCCTTTTTTGCTGTCTTTATTGTTGAATTAAATCTCATACTGTCTATTAAATTTTTGCATGGTCTATCAAAATTGTATATTGAAGTTGAAGAAGAGGATGAAAATGAAGTCTAAGAAGATTACGAAGATGAAAAGAAAGAAAAACCTTGTTAGAAAAATTAAATTATGTTATGTTAGGTAATCTAACAAGCCTGCTGTTTACCCAGCAGAGTAAGTGCTTGATTTGCAGCAAAGAAGACAGGGGTTCAAGGCCTGACATTGCCGAATCTTTAACAAAGTTTGCACACCTCCATAACATATATTTTTAAGCTGAAGAAGAAGAAGACGAAAAGAAAGACCAAGGAGAATAACAATACGCCGGCAATATTTCACCATACAATACAATGACCGAATGTCTCTAACTAAACAAATTAATTTGTCGATTTCTTCGGCTGTTCAGTCCTCCATATAATAGGTAATACTAACAAATACAAATAATAGAATCAACTGTAATTGCAATAATGTCACTGCTAGCATTCGATGAACGTATACGCCATGTTTTATAAATGACGGAAAACTCATCGACTTTTCATCGACCACCAAAATTTCGAACAAGCCCTAAAGTTCGAACTGGTCGGTCGTAGTCGATCGCTGCCGGTCGTTCACTATGACGGAATGCATTTAAATATATTGGTTTAAAAAGTTGCTCGATCGCGGATGGTCGAAGTAAGAACTCTGTCTGACACCCGCCTTAGGGTAGATAATTTAACAAGTCTGTTTAAGGAGGCAAGGGTTCAACCTGCAAAAATTTACGAATTTTTCTCATTTTAAATTGTGTTTGAATCATTCTGTATGTTGAATTATAAATTAAAAAATGATAATACGAATGCATTTTATATTATTTTCAGTGAAGCACGTAAAAAATCTAACAAACACTTACTCGTATAAAAAAACGTTTGAATGTGAAAAATATCCTTGGTTCATTGGTTATATGTATCTATAATAAAGCCTAAAAAGGAAATTCAGAATTTTAAAAAATGGATTTGATTTGTTCCCAGTTCCTTAATAATTCACTCACCGAAATCTACAAAAAGTCCTGTCAACCATTTTAAATCATAAAAGGGGTTTGAAGGCTGCAAGGTTGATGTGTTTATTTTTTGTTATTAATCGATTTGTATTGGTTACGAAAAATGTTTAATAATTGGACTTTCATTTCAAATCCAAATTTTGAGAAACATCTTTGATGCAATTTTTTTAATATTTACCGAATTTTAGTCGATTAATGTCAAAATCACAATAAATTATTACAACCAAATACAAATACATTTTTGAGTTATATTATATTACGTCAAAGACTGTATGATATCGTGCAAATATTATATTTGATCGCTGTTGCAAGCCGAGTGAGTGTAATTCCTTTCATATTAGGCATGTTATTTTGTAATGTTTTCCGTTGCTAAAATTCGACGGGACAGTCAAATAAATAAAAAGTAAAACTAGTATGGGTCGCTTAACAGAGTTCATTTGCCGTTAATCGGTCTAAATTTGTTGTTTGTAAGTTCTGCTTTAAGTGTGTTAATTTGATTAGCGTTCAGATTGTCTGGGTTATCGTCCAGTTTAATATTTGTGACTGTTGGATTTTATTTTCTTTTGTCGATAAGTGAAACCTACGGATTCATGAATTCGCAGCTGAATTTTTAGATTTCGCGTCGTTTTCACATAAAATATTTAGAAGACGTTGCACATTAAATATTAACGAGTAAAGAAATAAATATGTACCAGCAGCATGGAGGCTTTCGGTAAATTCAGGGAGAGAATTTTAGCAAAACTTTGTTTGGAACAGTGTTTTAGTAGTGCTGTATTTCAACGTACCTATCAGCAAACTTTCCGAACATCTTGTTCATTTCGTATTCTCCTCGTCTTTTATAACAAAGGAGTAAATTTATTTTATCTTTTGTTATGATATAAAGTCCCCCCTTTTTTGTGAACTTAGGCTGTAAACCTAAAATCATGTAATCTTCTAACCTGTATTTTGTGTTGACAGTTGTTATTTTACTGTGATTGCTGGTGTGTTATTATGAAACGTATCATTACTTCGTGTAACTATGCATTATGTATGTGTGTGATAAGTCATAAATATTCAACAACAAAAAATAGATAATGTAGCGTGGTCATTAAAAACGTTGCTGCTAGATTTTAATGAATATTTATATATTCTTTGGAACCTTGGAGAATTTTTATAAAAATTAAAATTTTACCCTAAAATCAAAATTTTTGCAGATTCATTCTGTTTCTTGGAAATTGTTTTACGTTTGCTTTTTTCATATACTATGTAGTTCATAAAGCAGTTTGCCAGAGATATTTCAATTTTAGTTTTCAGGCACTTCAAAGAATTTTAGGATATATGTAATTTATACAAGTTATGTTGGCATTTTACGAAAAGGAAAACGGAAGAGTTGTTAATCTTTCAATATCAATAACAGCAGTTTAGCTGTTATTAAATGCATTAATGGATTACCTTTTTGATTTTTTTAAATCTCAGTTTTACTCCGTTTTCCTTGCCGAATTCTCCCAGTTGAGAATACATACATGGAAAATACGTTTTTTAAAAATTTATTTATTTTAATAGATTATAGTTAATTATTGACCTGCTGAGCTCAAACTTAAACTTCCACGCCTTTTTTTAAAGAGTCAGGCTTATTTATATTCTTAAAAAATAAGTTATCTTAGATTAATTCTGACACCTAGGAAGTAATTATTTCACTCAAAAATGATAAGTTAATTAGTAGGCCATGCAAATTAATTGGCAATTAATTAATTTATGTATCAATTTTTTCGAATACATTTGATTATCAAATTTCAACCCTGTTTTAAGAAAGTTTCGTGTTTAAAGAGGCTTCAGAACTTTTTGAAAGTTCTTTAAATATCTAAGATTGAATTATCCTTAAACAAATAAAACGTGTTTGTGTACAGATTGTCTTATTTATTTACAGATTTTTAACACAGCATTTATTATTGATTTAATGTTTGAGGTGTAATAGTTTTGTGCATTTTTTGCATAATTCTGAAGATGCAATTAAAAGTGACGTTAATTATAAACTAAAAGCTTTGCCTTGTTTTAGCTAAAACGTGTAAGTTTCTTAATAAAAAACTCATTCGTGAATGGTCAGTAATAAAAAAAAATGCCAAAAATGTAGAGGTTTTACCTTGATCCCATCTTCCCATCAATGTCTGTTATCGTGAGAAAATTGAGGCTTCAACATTTGTTTACTTAATGAGTTGTTTAGCAATTCGACGATACAAATTTACTGATAATTTAACGATAGTAAAGAATATGTTTGAAATTTTTAAATTCCTGTATAATATCTTCATTAAAAAAATTTGTAACATATGAGAGAATTAGTTTAGCTGAATTGTACGATTGCAAATGTGTAAAGAGATTTATTAAGTTATGCAGATGACGAATAATTAGGTTAGCCCAAGCGTTGAATAAAGAACAGATTTTGCATTCTTTAATTATTGTTAAATATTTCCAAATTTCTTCGCCTGCTTGAGCATTTATAAATCATGAACGTAGTAAAATAGTAAATATTCAGACATAACCCATGATTAACGCAAAAGTGATCAGCGAGAGCTTCGCTGAATCTCCGAAGATGGCATTTAAAATAATTGTTATTTTAGTACTCAGCGAGCTACATTCTTCTCATGCTTACTAATTTATACACTGTACTTCTAATTTGAACAATATTTGGCAACGGTTTCAGTTGATTATGTTGGTATTGTCGATTGACCAGCTTAAAGTAACATTAACAGGGCCGCCCTAAGCGTGCATGCAATGAATATGAGCGGCCGCCTAATTAAATGAAAAAGGTTATATGCATATAAAATTCACCTGTTAAGTGAACTAAATAGTATATAAATTTCGATAGACATAAGTAGCATATAATAATTATACAAGTTACTAAAGAGATAGGGCGGGTTGCACAAACATGATTTAACAGCTTGGTCAACTTAATCATTCGTTAAAGTGAACAAAATCGAATCAAAATTCAAATGCATATGACAAATAATACATTAGTAAACAAAAAATGATGCTCTTTTGTCAACTTTGATCATTCGTTAATTTAACAAGAGCTTTGTGCAACCGGCCCATAGAATATTAAAGTGAGCAGGCAAGTTGTGCATATTATTTAAGAACCAAGTGATTTATTGTACTTAACAAGCCTATTGCTGGATCTTTTATTAACAGCCGCTATTTATATACGACGTGATTTTTTACATACCATTAGGAATAGATTTGTTTATCTTACATCTTGCAATGATGCCTTAAAATTTTATTCATGCTGAGTGCATAGGCAGTTTCAGTTGTTGTTCTTACTCCTGGCAAAGAAACTAACTTTGTAATGAGTGTACTGGCATATCGTATTTGTTTCGTAAAAAATGTGTAAACCGGTAAAAAGAACTTAGTTATACATTAACATTATATTCCTTTGTATGCAGTTGATTGAATTTTATATTCGTTGGTAATGCATATAAAGGAATAAAAACATCCCCCAACATTTAATAGGTGAAGTTTTTAACATATATTATGTGTGCTTCCAGTTTTAATATATGCAACGCAAACATGGGTTCTTATAAAAAGAAACATAGACAAGCTAGCAAAATAACAGCGATCCATGGAAAGACTCAGGTGGAACAACATATAGGAAACGTGGAGAGGAGGTTACGTTCAGTATTGAACATAAAAGCTATTGAAGAAGAATGCATATTAGGCCGCTATTTGAATAGTTTTCGTGTTGTGGGCCGAAAAAAGAAGAATTTAGTTTCATGCATTTTTTTTTCAACGTTTTCATATCGATTTAAGATTACAATTTTCCAAATCGCCTCGTTTTCAGAGATGTTTTACTGAATTGGAATAGCAGATATTTCAAATGACGAAAGCAGTTCTCACAAAGCATGTTCTTTCCATTTAATAATAACTTTATCATCCAATTATTTTCCATGACAACTTTTATTAATATAATCGTTTTTATAGAAACTATTTGCTAAATAAATAGCTTATTAAATAGGAAGTTTGTTAGGAGGGGAAAGGCCAGTCCTTGTGATAATGTAATAAATATAATAAAAATACAAAATAAGTATTTGTTCCGTTAGAGCAGTGGTTCCCAAACTTATTTTTCCGCGGAACCCTTATACAATATTTCACATACCGTGGTACCCTACCTATTACCTACAAATAATTTATTCAACCATATACGTATGATGCACAAGAGATGCAATAAATTGTACAAAACAAAATGTAAAATAAATATGAAATTGAAGATTAATGAGAAGAATGTAGATGTTTAGACTTCAATATTTTCTGAAAATTCGCGGAACCCCAAAACTATTTCGTGGAAACCCAGGGTTCCACGGAACACAGTTTGGGAACCACTGCGTTAGAGTATGGCCCGACATGTCATGCAAAATAAATTGTTAAAACAAAACGATGCAAAGTTCGAGGTCATTAAATTATTTATATACTCCCGTGCGATAAGAGCACCTTATCCCACTGATTTTAAGTGGGATAAGAAGTTAATTACCGCACGGGCAATTCTTAGCTTACTGGTTTTAAGAAATAAATGATATTAGCAAAAATGCTACAAAATTTATTGAAACTAAACATAACAACGATATATTATTATTGGAGATGGTTTTTAAAGCTTGTTCTTCAATATCTGAAGGCAAACTTTCAGAATCACTCATATTAAAACGTTTATCAAAAAAATCCGCACACAAATTGCGACAAATTCGATGAAAAAACAAACCGTTGTTTGTAGTAACAATAGTAAAATTTTGGTCGCTACGAACTTAAACTACTACCTATACAATAAGTTTCAATTTTTTTGAATTTGTTTTAACGTCAAATTATTTTTGCTTAATTTTTTTTAGTTTTGAACGGGAGTATATAAAATATTGTACGATACACGTGTAATAATGCATTATTAAAATACTTGTGTGATCACACAACTCGGCTTTCGCCTCGTTGTGCAAATTTCAAACGCGTATCTTAATAATGCTCATATCCCACTTGTATCGTAAATATCTATTACACAATCTTAACTAAATATCGTTTCGATGGGGCATTTGAAAAAGTAATTAGTTATTATTACGAAAAGGATATTCCGACTAATTTCTTTTCATTTTTGAAGGGAGATTCAGAGTAGATTTAAAACTTCCAATTTAGCTTAAGTGTATTTTTGAGGTTACACCAACCATTAAATCGTTTAAATAATGTACATCAGTCTCATAAAACAAGCAGTTTGTCGAAGTAAAATGTTGGATAATTACAAACAAGCGAATTTAAAACAACTGTTCGGCCATTAAAAAATAATTAACTTTTAAGAGCTTAAATGCCAAGAGATTCTTTGTTAAATTTTTAAAAGAATTACTTTTTCTGCTGGTAATAAAGCTAAAATACCGTGTAGGTATTCGCATGTAACGGTCTTTCACAAGCGACACAGTAGTATGTTTTGGTCTTCTAAAAGTGCCCCCTGGAGATTTTTCTTTGCTCAGTCTTTTTGTAACTAAAAACCCCGGGCTGCGGTGTCTCGTATCGTAGTTAGAATTAATAACAGTTATCCCATCTTACACCAGAACGGTAGTTGCATGACCTGTCAGTTAAAGAAAGTCGTGACCATTTTACCACAAGTGTATTATGTGAAGCGTCTTTTTGAAAACTTCGTTCACTTCGTGTCGTAATTAATCGAACAACAGCCTTGTCAAACTAATTACCCGTTAGATAGGCGAGGTTTTAAGTAGGCTGGATTTTTTTTCTGGTATGCAAAATAGGCTTACAATAGCGAACAAAACACATGAACGAAATTGAGTATTCAGGTAGTTCTTCGCATTGAATTTCTTGAGTTTCAATCGGCTTATATGTTATCCCTTTCTTATGTCATCCTGAAGCGATATTTTACTGGCAAAAGCACGAAATTACACCAAAAGCGGAACATTCTTGGATGTATTTGCAATCCAAATGAAAATATATGCTGTCGTTTCCTTGACATTTAAACGATCAGATTGATCTAGGTGTTCCTTTGTTAGTATGTGAATATTGGCGATTTTTTTCTTATTTGGCATGAAATGGTAGGACGATAATGATCAATTTTAGAAATTTAAATTCAAATTTGAGCAAGCTCCATTATTTTACAGAATGTTGTAATCTCTATACATTTCAAATAGTTTTCGCGAACTAATTTTAGTTAGAGATCTTTGTTTCGCTTTGTTTAGCTATTTTTTGTTACAATATAGTTGCTAGTTGTTAATTGAAATTTTAAAATACAAATGAAATTTTGGTTGTTTACGATTGTCTTTTTTGTTTCAGGTAAGTCCACCCAAGAATAAACCAGGTTCTTAATAAGAAGGTCCAGTCGTACAGGTATTTTCCTATTTCTTCATATGACTGTGTTTTAAATTAAATTTGAATTTGGAAAAACTTCCATCAGAGGTGTTAAACATGTTTGGATGTTGCATGCAAATAAACAAAAATATGCATCTGTCATTGTAAAATGTTGTTAACGAATTTCACAGGCAAAATGTAAAAACATAATTAACTTTGTTGCATTATAAAACAAAACAAGCGTTAAATTAGATAATTAAGATTAATGTCAAAGATTCATAGCGAAATAGAAAACGAGCTTGGAATGTTTTTTGTGATTAATGGTTTTAAAAATGTTAGTTGAGGCAAGGTTTTTGGAATAATAGTAATTTTAATTAGTGAAAACCATTATACTAAATGCCATTATTTTCATTACGTAAAAATGTTAAGTCATTGTTAGTTCAGGGAAAAAAAGCGTACCCGAATGTTACGGTTCCCTTGCGGGTTTTTAAAGGCTAAAATTAAATTTGTTACACTTTCACACTTCGTTGAATTGTTTATTGGTGCAAGTGTCTTACTTTAACTATTTTAATTTATGGCTAACTTTAGTTGTTTGTTTGTAATTAAAGCGACATTGTTTTAGATTAATGTTCATTTGTGAATAATTTACAAGTGCAGTTGGAGCTGTTATTAATTTTCTGTAATAAATAAAAACTGCCCAACTTCGAATTATGTCCTTTCTTTAAAAAGGTTGGATTATGTTTTGTTGAAAAGAATAATACTGCTAAATGATGGAAAATAGTTTGAGCATTAATGAATTTTTTTGTTTTTTTTTCCTTGTCCATCCATTATCCCTACAAGTGTTGGAAATAGTTTATGACTCTAGTTCTCTTGTATCATTTTATATCTCTAGCTAGTATTCGAGCTTCTGGTTGCCTTTCATCTATCTTACATTATTCTAATCTGTCCCCTTTAATTGTTTATATTTTATCTTTTCATCAGTCGCGTCACTTTTAGCATTATCATGGTGGCACTCTTGTTTATTCTGTCAGTATCTAATGTTCTTTAAGTGTTTTTTTTTTTAATTGTGACTTTTGGACTTATCATCTGTTAACACTCAGTTGTAGACCGCATTATATATTTATAATTCTGTTCGCTTATATTTCTTTTTTACCTGTTAATGTTGTTAATTTAGTAGTATATCTAGTTAACATTATTGACTCTATTTTATATCGATTTTTTCGGTTGTTAGTTATTATTGTGCCTTCTTCTTCTTAATCGTTTCTTTATGTCTGAAGAGTCGTGACTTCATGACTATGAATATTGACTGATTGTGCGCCTCCAACGTTATTGGTTTTCTGTGTCCCTCAAGTTGGTTTGTATTGATCTTCCTGTGACCTCTTTAATTTGATCTATTCACCGTGACGGAGATCTGCCTCGTGGTCTTCTGCCTTCCATTCTGTCCTGAATTATCAGTTTTTATATTGTCGTGTTCTCGTCGGGTGATGTGTCCAAAGTATATGAGAATGCGCCGACGACATGTTGTGGATAATAATCGATCTTGGATTCTTAGTTCGCTTAGTATTGATGCATTGGTTCCGTGTGCAATCCAAGGTATGCGGAGTATCCTTCTCCAGTACCATATCTCAAATGCATCTATTTGTGCTTTTCAGCCGACTTTATTGTCTAGGATTCGGATCTATATGAAAATATAGAGAACACTAAAGTGTTAACAAGGACTTTTTTTGCTGTTCTTTGTTAAATGTATATAATAATAATAATAATAATAATAATAATAATAATAATAATAATAATAAAAAGAACAAGAAAAAGTTGTAAAATATTTACCCTTAGCCATCGAACTCAAAGAGCTCCTGGAAACAAGAATCAGTAAAAATAGTACCAATCATCATGTCTGTCACAGGAATAACCACAAAATATTTCATTGATCACCTCAACACCTTAGACATCCACCCACACACTCATACAAACATTCAGAAGGCAGTTATCCTTAAAACAACGGCAATAGTTAGAAAGTTCCTGCAGCAGTAATAAATATAATGAACATGTGACTTGATCAAGATCCGTCACATGATCACTACACCACAAAACAAAATGTGAGAAACCCAAATAAAATAATAATAATAATAATAATAATAATAATAATGTTTATTGAACATAATACACGAAAGAAACATAAAAATAGGACTAAATATGAAATAAAATAAAATACATACATAATGAAATAAAATAAAATAAAAGAAATACATGCTCAAAGGAGAAAGTTCGGCAAAGCCGTTTTTCACTTTCCCCTGAAAATACATTGTAACTAAATACAAAAATGCTATGACATGCTATACATTGGTTTGCCTTTGAATGTTAAATAAGCAGCTTTTCAACTTACAACGAAATTTCGAAGTACTGGTTTCATTAAATATATTTTGGTGATTATTAATAACTTTAGGCGCAATATATTCAAAACAGCCTTCAAACTTAGTAGTTTTATGTTGCGGAATAGTGTAGGTTTCGTCACTTCTTAAACCAATGTTGCTTGTGTGAATATCACAACGTTTTACAAGTAAACTATACAAATAGGAAGGCTGCCTTGAGTGTATAATTTTATACAGTAAAGTACTATACAGAAATAGAAATCTAAGTTCCAGTTTCAGGATGCTAAATCTGTTATAATAGGGCGTTATGTGTTCCCATATTTTTGTTAAGTTTGACACAGCTGTCCTTGCTAATGCTATCCGTCATCTTCGGTTTCGAGCCAGTTTTACAGATTTCTCAGTTGTATGGTGTTGTTCCTGGCGATAACCATCAGCTTTGTTTTATTTAGGTTGAAGGTTCAAGACCTAAAGCTCGGCTTTCGTTGACAATCATTTCCAAAATTTCCGCCATTTCATCTTCATCTTTTGCTACTAAGGTGTAGCATCATCGTAATATCTGAGATTATGTATCTTTTTGCAATTGATCGACACGCCTCCGGCAAAGCTCCCCAAGGCTCCCTATTCACCGTAAGCATTAAGTAGCCTTGGCGATAAGATGCATCCTTGACGGATTCCTCTCTGTACTTTGAAGGGTTGGGAGTTTCAAAACGGAACATAGTTTCTAATGCAATTTTGCTATGTTCCGTTTTGAAACTCCCCGCCCGATATAATATGAAACATAGAAATCTGAAGTGAATCTGAAAGGAAAATGTAGACTTAATTCGTGATATCGTTTACATTTGCTTATTATTTAATATGATTTATGTTATTATTTTAATTTGTTTTATAATCCTTTATTATTTTTTAACAACTGCTTAATCGCCTCATATTTACTCCCATTAATTACGTAAACAATTACTTATTTAATTTATGGCTTGGTTTTCGCTATTTTATGAATTCGTGTATTTATTGTTTGTGGTGTATTTATTGCGCTATTTAAATGCAAATTGCACTAAAAACTGTTATTAGTTACGGTAATGAATTAACGAATTTGATTGCATGTTTATTCAAATTTATTTTAAAATCTGATAAAACATTAAAATCCCAGCTCACATTGCACTAAATTTATTTTCTGTAAAAATATGATTTAGGAACAAACGACTGACAAGAAGTTCAGTACGAGGTCAGCAATTTCATCTGCAATTCCATCCTGGCACTTACAGATCTGCCCGCGTTGGTGTAATTTACCCTTCCGTATTTTTTCATTCTACATCGTTCCTAGCGGTATTCTAGTAATGCTGGCTCGTGAAATACTTACCAACTAGTTGAAAGTGAATCCAAGCGAAATGAACTACTAAACGATAAATCTTGCGAGCTCTCGTGTAAATAGTTCCGAAATCAAGTGTATGTAACGCGTATAATTGCCTACCGAAATTGTTACAGGTCGTATTTAATAGTCGGATTAAGTAAACTTTGAAACGACGCACATTACGAATGTCGTCTAACATATTACGATAACCGCAATGTCTTAGGAATGAAATATCACCCTTGTTGTAAAAGCGTCTGTTTGGGGAACAACAACTTGTACCTGTGTACCACCGAATGCTGAAGTTTCGGTTGTTTAAGGCCTCCCCTGATCCTCTCGGAATCCTTTTATACCCTAATAGAACACCGTGTTCCATTTACATATGCGGCATCATATTATATACCTACCTACCTACCCGCCTGCCGTTCAATATGTCACATAGGCAGTATGTGCATGTGTGTTTTATTGAAGTGCAAGGGAGCGGCGAGCTTTCCTTAAAGGTTCGCGTATAAAGAAGGGGGATTTGAATAAAGTCTCTTCGAGCTTTTTTAGATGGAATTCTTAGATCCGTAATGGAGTGGCTTTTATCCTGATGTGTTATTAATCGTCCTGTTATAACCAGTGAACTAATTATTTGCCATTTGATTATTTTGTCCTAATTAAATTTAGAAGTTACTTTGTCAACATTTTGTTCGTGAAGATATTCGAGGAGAATGGATTTACTAATGGTTTGCTTTTGGCCTTTTGTAACTGCCACCAAACGTATTTTTGTATGAAAAGGATAATACCAGGGTGCCCAATTTTCTGAAAAAAAAGTCAGGGAATGTTATTAATTTCGTGAAAAGTCAGGGAATTTAAATAGTTATCAGCAAAAAAAAAAAATTCAAGTTCCACGATCTCGTGTGTTTTTAAATTTTCGTGTACATCCAACTCCCATTGAATATGTGACTTACTAATTACCCTGCACTGTAGAAGCGGTGTCGAGCGGCTGGCGTCACAGACGTTGTACAGTGCTCCCAATCGCCACCTATCATAAAAATCCCTTCACACCTTATTGGCATGGGGTGGCCCTGGCGTAATCCAGGATTGATCCACGGGGATCTGCTCCGTGTCAATTGATGATGATGGTGATTACTGTTTTCAATTTTCTTATCTTTTTCTAGTTGCTCTAATCTACGATTATATCAATATATCAATTCCAACTTGTTTTTAATGCTTTTACTTCTGCTTGTAATTTTTGATTCTCCTTCCTTACTGCTATAATTTCTTCTTAAGGACATCTTTCTTTTTAATGCTATACTCCCAGTATATTATTCTATAACATTTATTACAATTGCTTTTCTTTCTGTTTGCTCTGTTGTTTGTATTTTTATGCACCTTGTTCTGAAAAATACTCAATTAATTTATTTTTCAGTAAATAGCAATTACAAGAAAAATGGTACTTTTTAGGTAGTCAGGGATCTGAAAATATTGTGGCTAGGGAAAAGTCGAGGAAATAGAAAACCTTAATTGTGAACCCTGAATACGCTCTCCGTGGTTTCTCAGTTTGTTTGAATATTTTTTGGTGTTTAATTTTCTCCTTTGTCTTGGTTTCCAATTAAAAATCGATGAACTTGCCTAAAATTTCTTGTTTTAAGTCCTCAGGCAATTGTGTTGAGTAAGTTTGAAATTTTACTTTTTTGCTTAATATAGAATGTGATCGAACATAAAATTTAAATAAAATCACACCGCATTTTTTACTAGCCTTAAAAAAGCACGACTGTTTGCCGTTGATAAGAAAAATCCCATGATATGGCTGCTTTCTCCTGATTTCATAACTGTTTTCAGATTTGTGTAAAGGTATTGACTCTAACTTTATTGTTAATATTTCGGCCATACAATTTTCAGTTCATAAATGATTTATAAAAATAGTTTGATTTCTGAAGTTTAGTTTTTTCTTATTAATTAGTTTAATTTAATCAACATTTATTATAGGATTTTGTATTTATATTCTGTGTATTTTTAAAATTCAGCTGTAATTGATTTTTCTTATTTTCCCCAAAGCAGTGAATTTAAAAAGTTTGTTGTTGGATCACAAGATACGTAGAAAATTTTTAAAACTTTAGCAACGTGTTTTTGAAGTTTAGTTTACTTTAAACGCCATTCAAGTTTCTCTATCGTAATAAACTTATCATATTGTTTAGCGTTATCATCGTTTTGTGGAAAATTATTGTTTTGCCTTTTGTACTAAGCAGGAATTATTCATATGACGAGGGTTATATCAGATGTCGGGCTTACAAGTGTGACGCGAAACGTAGTTACTAACTAAATTGTTAATAAGATATCAAATTCAATACTGAAAGTTTCTTCCTTGGTGGATTGTATTACAATCCTCTTCCTCGGGGAACGCGTAAAGGGAAACTGTTTGCACTTGAATTTGGGGGTGTCGGTTTTCTTTACGAAACAGTATTTTTTTCAGGTTTTGGTTTCGGAATTTAAAAAATAATTTTTAGACATTTTATTTTCAGTGCTTATATGTAGGTATATTCAAGCTAGGAATTTAACTGTGGAAAATCAAAAAAATTAGGCCTTTTGACTTTTAATCTCCAATTTTAAATTTTAGTGTTGCTCTATTTACATAATATGGTTTAGATTTAAATTTAACGCTTAGGGCACTTTTTATTATTTGCAACATAATGTAATTTGTTACGTCGCGTCGCGTCGTGGCTTTTAAAGCAAGTGAATCGGCTGAATTTCATATTATTTTTTTTAACTGTTTTTTCTAATAGAAACTTTTATTATTATGTTTATAGAAAATGGATGGAAATAAAATTATTTGCACTGAGTTGCAAGGTACGATTTTTAGGGTCTTTTGTGTTGAACTTACTTAAGGTTTAAGGTAAAAAATTGAAAGAAAACAATAGTAATCAAGGGTATTTGTGGATTAATCCAAGCTTGAAATATTAAAGACAAATAGTCCTTATTTTGACTTACTCACTTATTTAATCCGTTGGCTCTTTTTGATGTAAGACAGCAAATAATAAAGCTAAAGAAGGTGAGAATAAAATGTGGTTTGATAAAGAAAATTAAATAATCAAAATACTTCTTCTGGAGCCATGGCTGTAAATCGAATATTATCAGGGACGTTGGAAGTGATGACGATGGGTGCACCTTCAGCTGCATATGAACATGAAACCGGAAGATACGCGCAAAACATAGTCGACAATGTGAATCCGATGTTCTACCCATCCTAGATGACCCATACGGTCTGGGAAGCGAACGGAGCAAAGAAAATGCGAAGGTGGGCTTACCTGGCCCACCCCTGGGGGCATAACCTGGGAGTCGTTGCACTACTTTGGTAAATGCAACCAGGTCAAGGGCCCTTGATGACAACGCCGAGTCACCCACGTTCTCAGGCACATAACCGGCCTCATATTTCAATAAACAACAACGAGCTCATAACAATAATAGCAACAATAACAGCAACTACATCATCAACAATCTCAGCTAGTGGTCGTGCATACAATTACATAATTACCGACCAGCTTCGCATCTTTGCGTTACTATTTATCCAGAAATGCATCTTACACTAATGCACCATTAATATTCACATTTTACGGATCACACACAAACTTGGCCTTTTTGTATTAGTTAACACATCTGTACGTCCCGTGAACGAAGGTTCTGACCTGGGTCGGAGCCCTGAGTCATAACTAATCCTCCTGTTTTAAAAGCTCTCCTTCGGGTTTAATAAACAAGCGGTCTTTGTTTCAAGAAATCTAATGCTTGCACCATCGCCGCCAAAAGTACGTACTGAACAGACTGAAGAAGATAGGGACCTGGTGTTCGTGAGGTAAAAACACCAAAGAAGTGATAAACACCTTTGAGAGTGATGATCATAACGTTTATTAAAGAAAAATAGGCAATAAACTTGTTAAAGGACCAAAGGACGTCTTCCAAGTTGGTACTGTGTCATTGTTGGGAAAGAGGAACTCAACATTTCCCCTGAAAAACACTGACGTTGGAAGTCTTCGAATTCGGGCAATAAACTTGTTTGAACCATATGTGTACATCTTCTGAACTAAACGAGAATTTCCCTTAAGTGTAGCTTTCTATTAACTTTTTATTTTTAGTTTATAAATGTTAAATTCGTCAGCCGTTTGTACTTATTTCAATCATAGTTCGTCCTGTTTTTGCTATTATAAACCTAAATATAATTAAGCTACTGAATTAATAATGACTGACCTTATTTGTATACGTAAACTAAAAATTACTTCAACCTAAAAATAGCATAACCTAGAAATTAATTCAACCTATTTATACACGAAGCATCCTGTTTATATTCATAATTTTACGGCCGATATGTCTCAAGTGTTAAGTTTTAGTGAACGATTTAAGATTTTGTTTTTAATTTATGAGGTTGAATGATTTACTGTACAACTTTCTGAAATACTGCTCTAAAATTATTGAATTTGAAAGTGATTTTTCTTAACGTGAGTCCTTTGAACTCTGAACCGAATCGAAGCACATTAATTTATTAAATTTTAATAGCGCTAAGTAAAATGTCTCCTAAATAATTAAGTGTGTATTCGTTAACTCCCATTATATGCAAATGGCGTGTGGTTTTGTACTTTATTTAATCTCGAGGGATGTTGCGTATTAAATTTCGGAAAGCTTCGAGTGCACGTGTAAAGCTGGTTAATTCGAACTTGCTGTCGGAGAGTAAACATTTTCGTATAAAATTAATTTTTGCCGTAATTTCAATCTGGGAACTGTAATGACATGTTCCTGTGCTTTCGTGCTGAGTAATTTTCGATGTACGCTGAATATGAAGTTGGAATCAATAAAAATGAGCGAATTTACGTATCTCCCCTTTAAATGCCCTAATGGATCGGCGGTGAGTGTAGATTAATGAGAGGCTTTCCGTATCATAAATTATTAATTTCGAGGGTAAAATTTCTGGCTATATTTTTTACGCGGCATTATTGTAATTGCCCGTGATGTTTCGAGGTAGAACTTTCGAAATGGAAATGGTAATGTTTTTGGAATTCTATTAAGGGAAATTTATTAACATCTTTAAGGAGTAATTGATAATCGTGTTTGCTTATGTTGGAGATTGCTCGAGTACTCGACGAGACTTCGAAAGTTAATAATTCTTAAGCCACTTGCAATCTTAATGAGAATCTCTGCTTAAGGGTGTTAAAAATCTGCTTAAATATTCAGAATGTTGTTGAGCGAATATATGTGGTGGATTTTAATAGCGCTTTGCATATTGAATTCTATAAAAATTGTGTTAAAATTTCAATAAGCTTTAAAAACTTTACGATAGTGAATGTGGGCAAAACTTCGAAATTTTGATCGAAAGAGAGTAGCTTGAGTGTTTGAAGATGCTTTTTTTTATTTGCCACGTTTGCAGTTGTAAGTTCTGCAGCGCCACCGAACATGTTATCTATCAAGTTATTCTTTGCTGCTCGATCTGGTAGGGTGAGCATAAGTAACTCCACTGGTAATTGTAACTGATTCAATCTATTATTAGATTTAAGTGTAAATTAAAGTATTCAAAATCTTTCTTCTTATTAAATCATTCTCCGGTCGAACTGTTATCGACCAGGGAAAAAACAAGAAGCAGAAACGCAGTTGATCTCCACTAATAGAGACCTTTATGCAACAGTTTTAAAATATTTTATTTTGTGTTATTTCATCTAAGCGTTAAAACTATAATATATATATCCAGCATTAACAGAACGTCTTCCAGCCGAGTTCTTCTGTCTCAACAATGACACGGTCCCAACCCGGAAGACGTTCTGTTAATACTGACATTGACCGTGGAAGTCTTCGAATTCATTATATCCAGTAGCAAAATCATCGATGTGGAAAAGTATTATTAATTTACTTTTATTCTGTGTTTGAACAAACCGTGCCTTATCAATATTGCTCTAATATTTAAAATTCTTCTTCTTCTTCTTCTTCTCAAATCCTTTATGCCCAATATGAGCGTCGGATATTTAGCATTTCCTTAATTGTTCATCCATTTCTTCCATTTCATTCGGTCCCTATCCAGCTCGTTCAACTCTACTAATGTTTTCCCCTTTTTCCTCCCTATTTCTGCTATTCTGTCTTCCCACTTTTTCCTGGGCCTTCCCCGCCTTCTTCTATCTGTATTTCTTGCTTCATATACTTTTTTGACTATTGCGTTCGAGTTCATTAAGATTTAAATTAAATGCATTTAGCTTTTCTATAAAATGTACAGTATTTTCATATAGCATTTGGGTTGTGACGTCATCTTGCCCCGCCCAAAAGCTGTATGGGATAAAACAAAATGCGGCCAGTTTTTACCATAAAGTGAAATTGCCTGCTGGGAAGTACTGATGTTGTTCATCAGCCTTGGTAATTGAAGGCGTTTTGCGGATGTGGTTTTTGAAACATTTAATATGCACTTAAAAACATCGGAGGCGGGAGTGAAAGGGAAAGGTCTTAAGCTCGATTGACTTGAACTTGATTCGATAGATTACTTAATGTTAGTTCATTCTAACATCATTTTCATGTCCACTTATGCTGTTATTATTTGAATTGTAGAGGTCATACCAGAATTACTGCAGTTATTTGTTATTTTTGTTGCAGTAAAAACGCGATGCAACTGAAAACTTAATTTAACTTTAACAGCGTGCGCGTATGTGTGTGTGGTGCATTTTAATAACGTTATGTCAGTATGTTGATTCATCTAGCTTGCTTAATTATGAATCATTCATTCTCCAGCAGTGTTTTACCGTAACTATTTCTATTGGAGAAATGTTGTTTTATATCATTCCACCACTTTAAACAGCATTCTATGCGATTCTGATTTCAGTAGAAATAAACTGCGAAAAAAATTAGAAATGCGGTTTTGTTTTCATAAACGGATAAGTTTTCTGGTAAACACGTTCAATTATGAATATTTATGAGTTTTATGAGTCATTTGGATTTTTGCAAACCATTACGCATTACTGATATGCATTTTTGTTGAAGTTCCGGTAATTATCGGTAATCAAAACACCTTGAAGTAATTTAGATTAAGTGCATGCTGAATTATTTTTGTTGTCTTACGATAGCATGCGTTACAATTGTAAAGTTTTGTGTCACAATGCAATTTTAACTTGACGAATCACGTATAAGATTCTTTAAAAAAATAAGTGGCATGGTTTTAAAACCTAATGGAGAAACTACGGCGGTTTTGAATCATTTGTGGTTTGTGGTAATAACACCTAGAATTATAGTTAAATTGGAAAATGGCTTAGTTGTAATTCAACAGGTGATTAATAGGTTTCTGAAAAGCTTATATAATTTTTTAGTAAAATGCCGCAACGAAAAAAAAAAGCTAAGTTGCTACACCGAAACGCCATTTCGGGAGATTTGATAATCTGTGGCGGTTGGTTGCGCGTCAATATATAGCACCTCTATACCGGAAACCTAAAAGCCCCGCCGTATTCCCAGTATAAGCATCTAATTAATAATAAAGCTTAATAACTGAAGTGAAATTTGCTGTAATGCAGCGTAACAGGCCAATGTTACCGCGTATTAATAATTAGTTTAATTATGGCGCCCAACCGACGCTTGTATGCGACGGAAATTTAGTAGCTGTTCCCTGTTTCCTCTGCATGTTCCATACTACATATAATGTTTGTCACTTCTGTTACATCCAAATTACACTAATTTATCATGACTTAAATTATTGGCTTTTTTCTGAGTGCCCTCCATTTTTAAGTACTGAAATATGTGCGTTACATATATGGTGACACCGCTATCCGTACCGTATTCTGCTGTGTACGAGTTATTTATCCCCGTTTTTCTTTTGTGTCGTTCATAGATAAAAGCGAAGTTTGAAATTGGCTTAGTAATCTGAAACGCGAACATCGAATTTATGAATTTAATCCTTAGTTTTGTATTTAAAAATGCTTCCCACTTCTTATAAAGTACGAAATTCCCGCTTTAGATGTGTAGCAAGTAAATATTTCATAGGATTTTTAGTTTAAAACTTGGAAACTGCTCGAGGGGAACAATGTAGTTTATATTAAGTTACTGCCTAGGTTTCATTGTTGTGGTCTTATTATGTGTGGAACATACTTCACCCCTTTAATTCTACACGGAAGTGAAAGGGCCTTGTGTCAAAGTTTAAATCAGTAAACTATCGTTGTAGCTTTTTAACGATTTAATTAAATTTTAAGTTTCGGTTTTTTAACGTTATGTTTACTTGTGGTTTAAATAAATAATTATTTGTTTAACAAGGCAAAAAAGTAGCAGATTTACTGCCGTGGTTAGCGTTTCACTGCCGGGGCGAAACCATATTTTGTATGTTATTAGTATCGCCTTGCCATCTGCGGGCTATGGAAAAACCACGAAAGCTATAAGCTAGTTAAGTCACCATGGGAAGAATTCGGAAGAAAAATAGAGGAAAATTATATAGAGAACCAAAAACAATTTTGGGGGAAATTCGGAAAAACCAGTTCGAAATAACCTAAACCAAAATGGAGAGCTCGAAAGGACAATAAGTGGAGCCCTAAGAGCCTAGCAAAGTCACTATGAAAATAAATTTAACAACGAAAATGTGAATATAGATCAGGAAGTGGACACAGAACGACAGAACATAGAAACAGAGGACGAAAGAGGAGACGAAGAAGAAATCAAGATGACTATGAAAACCACGCGAAACGCCGCAGGCGAATATGATAGTGCCCAGGAATTAATAAAAAAGGAGGAGAAACAGTGGGCAAATGGCTAAAAATCAATCTTTCAACAAGTATGGGAGACTGATCAGATACCAGTGGACTGGGAAAGAAATATAGTGCTATACACAAATAGTGAAAATTTTGGGACAATATGTCTATCATCGGTGGTACTAATGTGTTCCAAAATCATAGAAAAAGACTACGAGACGGTAAGCTAGAAGACGAACAAGCAGCATTTTGTCTGGGGAAACAAGCTCAAGACCACCTGTATACACAATCAGACAGAAACAAGATGATACATAAAAACAGAGAAATTCTCCTAGCATTGCTGGATCTCAAGGCTGCATTTGATCAGGTACCTAAAGAATACATACGCTAGCACGAAGGACCTGACGGCTTAAGGACATGATTGTTTTTTGAGGGCCACACCAACCATGGTGAACTCTATCAAAGCAATTCCTTATATAAAACGTCAACTCCCCCCCTTCCGCGGTGATACTACGTGCATTAATCTTGGCCATGAACATGCTGAGTCATGCATTTTACAGAATGCGCCACACAGCTGACTCGAGTCATATTACAGGTTCGCGGCGGTCATCCACGTGCTTGGATGCCTTTGTTCTTGTCAGTGTAGTGGCCCTAGATAATACGTCATCTCAATGCGCGTGCCGATGTATTCCCTGATGCATGCTAGAACGTCGCTTTATCACATTATAAATGTATGGAAAAGAAATCTGGAGGACAAGGGAATGAAGATTAACATACAAAAAAGTAAAATAATGCATATCAACAAACATATCAACATATAAGGATAGAGAAAGGGGTGCAGTCATCTTACTAGCAGGAAGTACTTATAACGATTATAAAAAATGACGGCCGGGCATCTTACTCGTATGGGCAGTGAACGATATCCCAAAATAACTTCTGAAACAAGAATAGAAGGAAGAACAGGAAAAAGTAGATCATGAGTCCAGTGAGAAGACAACATGAAGCAGACGGCTAGAAAGAGAAGTGCAACTATCGAAGAGGTAAAAGAATGACGAGAGACAGAAACACCTAAAGAAGGTGGATGGAGGACCCAAGGCCATGAGGCATAACTGAGAAACAAGAAGATAATGAATAAGCACTGCATTTTTTTGTATATTGCCATATTTAATACATTTTTTACCATTGTGGTGTTTTACGTGTGACATTTAAAATTTAAACTAATCCAGCTAATCCAAAAAACTATCTGCGTATCAGGTATGCATGAACGTTTTCTGTGATATGAATAACGATGCATCACAACTTTATTGTAAAAAAAAATCTTTATCCTTAAATTGACACAGGACAACGTACGATCTTATGAGAATATTCCCTCCACATCTAAACCTCAATGGCTTTTAACCCAAATCATTAGTGTTTCGTTCAACGATAATAATTGTTTTCGTCGCTAAGTGGCTCCATGCGGAGAACGCCCGAAACTGGTATTTGATCAGGTCGGATAAAGAAGTTACACGTCAAAATCTAGAAGGTCGTGCGGTAATAATTATAAATATAATTCGATTGGTTGTTTTAATGCAGTCAGTAAAAGTGCTTGTTATTAAATAACTTTTATGTCAATCGACAAAAAAATAAATTATAATGTAACGAGACGCGTCAGCTGTCGGTGGAGCTTAAATAATCTGCAGACAGACCTCCAGACTGTTCGACGATTGCGTCATCGTTTCAAGACTATTCGATTACCTCATCGTCTAGAAAATTTCGGATTGGATCTCGAACGCCGCAAGATGTATATAGACCCTTTTTAGGAGCACAGAAGTTAGTCTACCAAACGTCTACCGCCGTGACCAAGTGCCGCGTGTAATACAAGTACGTGCGTCAGTATAAATAAATTAGTTAGTGTTATGGGTTAATATTAGTGTTGTGTTCTTAGTGTTTAAGTTGTTGTTTCGTTAATTATTACGTTGTTTAAATTTGTTAATAAATAATTCACACCACGGACCGAAGTTAAATAAACGTTTTAAAAGCGTCACAATAATTTAAAAATTAGAAAACCCGAAGACAGTTTATTTTTATTTATTGTTTATTTTAAAATTTGCTCAATTGTTCCTTTCATTGCCAAAAATTAGTTTTAATTATAACTGTTAGGACCAGTTTGACGAACTCTCCATAAAGTTCCAACATTTTTCTTCTTAACCTTTACCAGGGCCGGTCTATTCATCTGATAGATTTACCTTTATAGTATTTATTATAAAAACAATTGTACATATTAACAAAGGTTACCAAGGATCCTATTTGGAAGTAAAATTTATCAGAAAATTGAAAGCCTTGCCACTTGCCAGGAGCTTGCAAAGCACAATTTTTTAAAACACCTTCCGGTAGCACAAGAACAGATTATGTATGAAATAGCAGAAAATGAAATCGAACATCAAACGTATATTTTGGCAATAGTCTGCAATTGGCAATAGTCTGCAATAAAAACCCATTTATATGGATTCGTGTTTAATTTTCGGTTCAGGTTCCGATTTGATTTCCCCCCTTTAATTTCACCGTATTCCCGATATCTTTATATTCCATATTACATTTTAATCGGGTTGACGATTCCGGAAATTACCTTTCTGAAATGTATTCTTCTAAATGCGTTTTGTGACTGTAATAGGGGTAAACATAACGATTTCGTTCGGCTGTAAAATTTAAACTGATCGTTATGAGTTAACTGGAATTACTTTGTATTTTTTGTTGAATTTAATCTTGCTGTTTTCATAATAATCTTTGCTTGTTGGAGGTAGTTTCTTCATCTCTTGGTAAATTTCAGATACTTATTAAGATAACAACTGTATTTCCCAAAGTCTACCAAAGTAAATAAATTGAAGCTACATATACATATCAGCCCCTAAATCTAATTTCAAAATTGTAGTTTTACAATAATTACATTAATTACTAAAAGAACTTTCGATTTTCCAAGTGTACTTACACTTGGTAAAACAGAATGAAGAATACCAAGGCTGCGGTTGAAGATTTATGCCTGGTGTTTATTGCACAAATAATACTCGCAGAACCTTGCATGATAAAAATAACCGATGCACAAAAATAAACAACAGTTACGCAACACAAGTCATAAGTATTCATATGTGGCCTGGCATTTTCGAGTACTGTATAGTACATAGAGTATTTCACGTTTTGACCTACCGTTAATCCCCACCGTTACTGAACAGCTTTCACGATCGTGAACTTCATTGTTGACTTGCATTTCAATTCTTCTTGCAAACAGAAGTTGTGCCGAGCCGTGCCGTTTTGTAAATACTAACTAGGAACAACAGTTACTTTGTTGCCTTTTTATATCCTTGTTAGGCATCGAAATTAACGCTGGAAGACTAATAAATTTTGTTTTTTTCGATTACGGTGTACAGTTTTAATTTGGGATTCTGTCTTTAGATGACCAATACCTGCCGTTTTTTTGCAGTAAAATTTAATTGGTCAATCCGACTCCTTTTTTTATATCTGAAGGAAAGGAAGTCGATTTTCATGATAATTTTCTAATGTAAATTTTTACTTGATAACAAACGTCTTAAGTGGTTTATTTAGTGATTTTACACGATAGAGGTTTGAGTTTGATAAATGACTTTATTAGAACATACGAAAAGACAGCTTAATATAATTATGAAGAGATAATTAAATTTGACGAGGCACATTTCCGACTCAGAGTGACGTGCTGTTTACGTTGTACTGTATTAACCATCTTTAAGATTCGCCTTAAGTACTAACGTAGGTTTTCACAAACATAAAAAAAATGATATTTTCACCATCAGTGCCGTAGCAGACCCCCTCCTCCAGCAAGAATATACTACGGGCCCTTCATAAAAGTAAATAAATAAATAGATAACTATAGTCCGTCCGCAAACGATGTGGAGCTAGGTAGCGGAAGATAAGCAGATTATTACAAGGGTTTTCTATTGTCAGTTGCTACTTAAAACCGTAAATTCTTAAAACTTAACATTACTATTTCTTTTAATTTTGATTTACAACTTCGCATCGTTTGCGGACGGACTATAGCCTGGTAATATTGTTGCGTTTCATATATTTGTGGTAGCTCTGTCTCCTACACTTTTTTTTGTCGATTCCTATCTCTGATGTTTCATTTAAGTTATTTTTTCCCAAATCTCTGCCAGTTTGGTCAGTAACTTCTCGAATCCAAGGAAAGATTAATTGATTTTTAGCTATTCCCCATTACAGTCATTAATTGTGGTTATATATCAAATAATCAGTCTCAACTGGTTAATTTGAGGTATATCATGAGTCGTATCTGTGATAATCAAGAATAAAGGGACTTGAATATTTGTCAAAATTTTCTGCAAATCCTTATTATTTTGCTAATAATTCCATTATATTCAAATTTTTTTTTTCACGAAGACCTTTTAGAGGTATATTACGCATTGTCAGTATAGTTATGAAACTCTTTTTGAAATCTCTCATTTGATCACTTTTTATCCTTCCTACTGGACAAGTATATAATCAATAGTTCATTAGCTACAAAACTTTATCCATATTACTTGAAGTCATTTTGCTTCTATTATAATCTGCAATATTTTCATCAGACCGTGTATGTATGTATGTACTTGTTGAAGTTTGAGGTACCTACACCAAGAAAATTGTATCTTTGTATATTTTTAATGCTTTTCTTCTTGCAATTTTTTCGCTTTTGAGCTCCACTTCTACATAGAATCTTGTGTTTACATCCGCCTGAAAATTTGTAATACATGGTTTCTTAGCTGAAAGTATCAGAAGGGATCCTCGTTTGAAGACTTTAACAACTTTTACCTTCGAAGATTTATAAAAGCTTCTTCCTTTTCTTAATGGTTCTTTTGTTGAAGATTTCTAAAGAGTTTATGGTTTAAAAATTGCAACAAAAGTTCTCCTCGGAGATTTATAAAAAGTTTCCTTCTTATAGATGGATCTTTGGTGAAGGGCTTCTAGTTTGGAGATTTATAAAAAGGATCTTTCTTAAACATTTCTAACAAGTTTGTACCTCAAAATTTATTACAAGTTTCGCCCCTAAAGATTGCTAAAATGACTTCTTCGCTGGTGGTTTCTTGCTTAAAATCTTCTTAAGAGTCTCTTTGCTGAAGATTTCTAGGGAGTTTCTAGTTTGAAAATTGCAACAAAGGTTCTCCTCGAAAAGAATTTATAAAAAAATTCTTCTTTATAGATTTTTAATTGATTCCTTTGCTGAAGATTTTTAAAGAACTTCTAGTTTAAAGATTTATAAAAAGTGTCTTCCTTAAACATTTCTAACAAGTTTCTACCTTAAAATTTATCACAAGTTTCGTCCCTAAAGATTTCTAAATGGCTTCTTCGCTGAAGATTTCAAAAGGGTTTCACGTTTGAAGATTTTTTCCTTTTTTTCTTCCTTACAATTTTCTTAAAAGTCTCCTTGCTAAAAAATTGTTCCTTCGAAGATTTATAAAAAGCTTCTTCTTTATAGATTTCGGAATGGTTTCTTTTCTGAAGATTTTTAAAGGGCTTCCGGTTTGAAGTATTTAAAAAAAACCCCTTTCTTTACAAAAAGTTTCGCAATTCAATATTTCTAAATGGCTTCTTCGTTGAAGGTCTCAAAAGGGTCCGCCGTTTGAAGATTTTTAACAAGTTATCAAGTTTCCTCCTTAAAATGTTCTTAATGGTATCTTTGCTGAAGATTTCTAAAGAGTTTCTGGTTTGCAAATTGCAACAAAGGTTCTCCTCGAAAAGAATTTATAAAAAATTTCTTCTTTATAGATTTTTAATTGATTCCGTTGTTGAAGATTTTTAAAGGGCTTCTAGGTTCAAGATTTATAAAAGGTATCTTCCTTAAAGCCTTAAACATTCCTCAAAATTTATCTATTACAAGTTTCGTCCCTAAATATTTCTAAATGGCTTCTTCACTGAAGGTTTTAAAAGGGTTTCTCGTTTGAAGATTTTTAACAACTTTTCCTTCGAGGCTTTATAAAAAAGCGTCTTCTTTATAGATTTCGGAATAGTTTCTTTGCCGAAAATGTTTAAAGGGCTTCTAGTTTGAAGATTTATAAAAAGTAGGTATATTCCTTAAATATTTATAAAAAGTTTTTTATATCAAACTTTATAAAAAGTTTTGGTTTTAAATTATCTAAATTTTAACATCCGATCACTATCAAATTATCTTACGAACTAAAACTGGGGTGGTTGAAATAAACAAATTCGATCGTGTTTAATATAAATATTTCGAGCCCCATCAACCAGCTATAAATGGAAACAAACTCAAGTTGAATTATAATATCCGAAAATCATAACTTTTTTCTGTTAAAGATTTCTAGACTTATATTTCAATAAAAAAATACTTTCAGTATTTTCCTTTTTAAGCGTGTTTTTACGAAAAAGGCCCAAAAGGCCTGGCCTCCCCCGCTGTGCAAGGTATGCGGGGGTATGATTTACGCCATTGTTCACCATGTTGATAAAAGTTAAGCGGATATAGACAATTAATTCTAAAAAAGTTGTTTATTAAGTCTTTAATATTCTTCCATTTAAATTTCGAGTATATATATAGCCTTGGTGTTTTATAAAATCTCAACTGGGGCGTTGATTGCACAATTGTGGTTATTGTTCATACGTTTATTACCTTTAATTTCAATCTACGTGTCCAGCGCCCCCACCATATGTAAAATATGTCTTTTTTAACGCCTTCTTAAGTACAGCGGAGCGAAATAATATAAAATACAATAATTTATGTTAAATACCACATCGTGTTTATTATTCTTTCAACCTTACAAACAAATTGCTTAATTTTGTTGGTTAAAGAAGAGATGGCCAGTCTTAAAGAAATTAATTCTTCGTGTAAGATTCTAATTTTTATTATCTGACATGCGATTTAACAATTTAAAACACCATTGAAACAAGAAAATGTTATTTTTCGTCCAGCTTTCGTTTTGCATTTTTGTCTGCGAATTTTTTACTGACCCTCATTATTGAAGTCCCATTAAAAGCGTTAGTTTCAAGGGTGTTTGCTGGAAGTGTTGTCTAAAAGCGTTAAATTACACAGCAGAAAATTCTGCAATTTACACCCTTAACCTAGTTTTATTTAATAGCAAATGCAGTAACGTAACGATGTTTCCTTCAATTAATTCAGAAATTCCAAGAAGTATGAAATACTTGTAGTGTTCGTCCAATGATCAACTTGAAATTTTATCTTTTGCTGTATATTATTTATTATAAGTTTATTACTTGATAAATTTAACATTTAGGCAAGACGTACGCCTGGGCTTTTCTTATAAACTTTGCAGTTATTTTCCCAGTTGTTTTCATAGAAAATATTGGGCAAATAGCTTATTATTAGTGATGAATTCGAAGACTTCCACGGTCAGTGTCAGTGTTCTTCCTTGTGTTTCAACAATGACACAGCTTATTAGTGAGTTTGTTGGATGGAGAAATTACCCCAAATCTCATTTGTTAAAGAGATAACAAATTTCCAGATAAGTACTAACGTGTATTAATAAAGGTATTCCAGCAGCAACTACTCGAAACTTAAATTTTTCAACCTTAAAATGGCCTTGAAGTATAATTTGTAAAACAAAGTTTAATTAATAATTACAGCTATTCATAATTCTAGGCGATCTTATTTGATTTAAACTGTATAATTCGTAAATGTCAAAAGGCAAACGAATGAAACGTGAAGCCCTTGAAACCATAGCTTCAGATAACTCGAAAATCCAAGTATAATGCAAACAGTAGGTGTCACCTAAATAGCTAAATTTGCTTTCGAATTAATGTCTCATCTTATTATCTGACGATGTTATTCAGCGAACAAGACACAACACCAACCTGAAAGCCATAATGGGATTAGCGTTTCCCTTGGTGGCCTATTTAGATAAAATTTAATCAAATAATTTCATATTTTAAACGAAACAAAATATTTTAAATATAATCGTGTCAGAATGAAGATGAAATTAATTAATTAAATCTTTTACGGACAAGCAAAAGACCATCTGGTAGAAAACAAAACCCATTATAATGTCATTTTGTTTTCGTCGAGTAAGAACGCGAAGCGAAGGGATACTTACACTTCAGCAAACTAATTACAAGTCTTAACACAATTAAATTAAAATTATCTAAATCCAGAAATTCATATTACAACTGGCGCCCAAGGGAAACGCACAAAACAATGAGTTCCGAAGTGTAAAGTTGGTTTAGTTAGCGAACAAGTACTTTTGATTAGAGAGTTACCCGATAATAGATTGCGTGGGTTTTCGTGGAGATGAATTTGTAGTTGGTGCCATTTCCATTCGATAGGTCGGCGATAAAGCAAAACAACACCAAAGATTCTCTGAACCTCCTACGTCGTGTGGAATCTACTTACTTGCAAATTACATTAAAGGATTTGCTTGTAAGGGCCATGTGGAACGGAATGGGAGCGTGTATAACCCGCTATTATGAACAGATTTAGTATGTGCAGGTAAATAACTATTCGGTTGATGAAGTTGTATGTAATTAACTTGTAGGCGGAACGGGTAACCTTGCCCGAACAATATATTAAATCGATTATCGACCTATCGACGATGCGAGGAAACTATTCTTGAGAAAATAAATTGGGTTTACTTATTATCGAATATAATAAGCGCAGGTCGTGCGAACATTTACGAAATTCAATTTTCAACTCTTAAAATATCTTTTTTACATCCAGATCAAATAAACTTCAACCGCCGAGATTTATAGGATCCTTTTAATGTCGAAAGATATAAATTTAGCTTAAAATACTCTGTTACTTTATTTATTATAAAAATAATGTTACTTTTATGGCAGCTTTGTGATTTTATTTATTATTTATTAGCCCATATCCCTTCAGAATTTTATATGTAGTGACGTTTGTTTCTATAAGTAATTTCAAGGAAGCAGTTTTCAAAATTTATAGTCGTAAGACAGTAAGTAGAAAGAGAAAAAGTTGCCTTGACTAAATACTAATATTATAACTAGTTTTCAGACTGAGTTTAGAACTCCGAATTGCCGTTTACTACACATATAATCATATAATTATAGCTTTCAATAATTATATCTATGAATTATGAATAATAACGAATCACTTTAAAACTAGAAACAAAGAAAAGCGTTGGATAAACAACGCTGTAAGAGTTTCCAGCAATATGCTTTATCATCAAAAAATAACCTTTCCGCCCTAAATAACCTATACAAATTGGGCAAGATTAAACAGTAATTTAGTTAAGTTTGTCAAACGTCAATATTATCAAAGCAAAATTTTAACCTGTGATAATCCATCCAAAACAGCTCACGGTTCAAGAGCAAAGCTGTAAAAAATGATAATTTAAAAATAAATATCGACAATTCAGTTGTTACTGAACTTGAAATAATTGCTAACGAATTTACTAATATCTATAAAAGAGTGCTATTAAATAGACTTTACTTCTAAAATCAAGAAATCTAGAAAGAATGAAATACCCTTTCAAAACTCGTCTTGCTTTTTATAACCTTTTGTAGAGGAAGAATTACGCAATATTATTAGCAAACATTTTAAAAACAAGCAATCGTCTTGACCGGATCTCAATGTTTATCGTAAAGCATTTCGTTTCCTTTCTGTTTCTTAATAAATTTATCATTTAGAAATGGACAGTAGGTAAAGTTCTCCCGATTTTCAAGAAATCAAATCCAAATTTATTTGAAAATTATCGACCAATCGCTATTGCAACTGTATTTGCTGAGGTCTCTGAATATGCGTACCTAGATTGTCTAATTAAATTCCTTGACAAATATCACATTACTACGAATGCTCAACTTGGATTTATGCTCAAGTACTGTTGTACTGTCTTTCTATGAAGGTCTGTTTGAGAATACCGAGCCAGGCGATTGCTCTGTTGGGATCTTTTGCGATCTTGACAGGGCTTTGGATTGTGTCAACCTCAATGTCCTTACCCTTAAATTATTTCGTTATGGTGTGTTCCTCTTCACTGGTTGATATCTTAAAGATCGTTCCCAATACTTCTCAATTATGCATAACGATGCTTCTCACATAAGAAATGTATTTCAAGAATCATAAAAATAAACATTGGAGTTCCGCAGGGATCAGTATTGAGCCCTGTGCCATTTCTGTTATACCTAAATGTCATAGAACAGCTCTTCAAAACCCTTCTTTAACTATTTATGCTGATGATACGTCGTTACAAATGTGTACGAATAATGTGCATTTTAAATTTGACAAAACGCAATACGCTGCCTTTCATAGTAACGATAACCGATGTTAATATCGGTTTAACACTCGATGATACTGAATTGAAACCTAACGATACCGTTAAATTCCTTGGGGTATATTTTGATAGCAATTTCAGTTGGAAAAACCACTGTACTAATCTCTAATCTTGTTAAAATAATTAATTCACTATGTTATTTATTCATACGTTTGTTCAGTCTCCAGTTTACGTTATTGCATTATTTTCTGAGATTGTTTATTACGCAAAAAAAAGAAATCCTTCAAACATTTCAAAAGAACTGTATTTGGAATTTCCATTTTGAGCTTTTTTGCTATGTTTATAACAATAAATCGAAGTTTATATATAACAATTGCAATATGCAAGAAGAAGAAGAACCCCCCGACACGATAACAGTTGAGGCATAAATTCTTTCTAAACGACACCTTGATTATGGAAAAAGCAAATGAACATAGATTTGATTTTTGGTTTGTTCTTGCGTTCTTTGGATGTGGTGAGTGTGGTGCTTCTTACTTTAACGTTTTTCTCTGGTGGTACTGAAAAATCCTTGTTTTCACCGGAGTTAGCATCTTTAATGTTTCTTGGGAGTATTTTTATCCGTTCTGGTTTTTTACCCTGTGTACAACTGAAACAAGCCAGTTCAGATTCAAACTTTGGAGGGTAAAATTCCTAAGCAATATTGTAGCCCTTGTTGGTTTTATTCTTTGACTTAAAGTCTAATAATTATTAGAAGTAATAAATTTTAGATGATTCTTGTTGAGAGCAAGGAAAATCCAGCGTCAATTAGAATCAAATTCAACCGGTTATGACGTTTGCAAGTTCATTTTGATCGTTTTCAGCACATTCAAGTCGATTTCGAATCGTCCTTTTAGTTGCCCTTAGTTTTGCCACCTTGTCCTCAGTTCGTGCTGTGTTGGGTGGTCCACAACGCTGAACGTCTTATGCCATTTAGAAATCTGTTTAAAATTTTCAGATGTTTCTGTCATGTTGTGCTGAAGTTTGACGCATAATTTGATGGCATGACACTGATCAATATTCTTTTGCTCTATGTTCGTGACGCGATACCATGCCGTATAGTTAGTTACAAAATTGAATTTAAGATCATAGTTGTAAAGTAAATATGTAGCTTGCGACTGGTGCTGTAGTGTTTTTGCTGTACTGTCAATGGTTTAAAAAATCGTTTTCATTACTTTTTCGGCAGACCTCGTAATATCAGTTCGTATACAGTTTCGTCAGTCAGATACGTAAGTATTAAAGAGTTTGCATGTTTTTTTTATTCTCACGTGGATTTCTTTCGTTGCTTTTCTGTTTCCGTGAGGAATTCATAAGTGTGAGGTTTAACGAAATACATTCCATACTCGTGTTGAGCGGAGTATTACGTGTTACATCTCACGGCACACGAGATCGTCTACTGAAACATATATGAGTTTGGAGTTTGTTGGTATTTCTCTGTTGTGCCAACATACTACACAACTTTGAACAACGTTGCCGAAGCGTGTATTAAACGATTTAATTAGAATTTTGACGTTTTATCGATCATAACAATATGTTACCGTTTATTTGGACCATTTTTAGAGGATTTGTTTATTATGTTTAATTTCAATAGGTGCTCGCTCACGTATAAAAACGTATAATCGCCCACATGTCTGTTTGAAACTGGCAGCATTGTTAGTTGTGGTCGATTTCAAAAGGGCAGAAGTGCGTTTTGAGTGACCAACGTATGTATACGTTTGTTCAAATATTTCAATTTAAAAGAACTCATAAATATGAAAAGCCAATGTTATATTCTGCGTATTTCTTTTGTTGTTTTTTTTTTATTCCAGACTGAAGTTATTCAATTTAAATGTCACATTCTCATAGTAATAACAAGTATATCACAAGCAATTCTTTGATCTTAAAAATTCCATGCAAAGGTAGAATTGCAATAAAAATCTAATAACAATATTATTTTTAGTTTAATAGAAAAATGTTGTGGTAAACTTGGGAAATTGGAAAATGATTTCTATTAAATAGTTGGAACCTAAATGAAAAACTTTTCACTGTACAAACATAACAGAAATTTACGAGAAACTATAACCATCAGAGGGAATTGATTATCGGTTCGTTTAATGGGAGGTAGTAAAATATCTACGGAGGAAATCTCTTCCAGGAAGTAGTCACGATCCGTCCTGAGTAACTAAGATCTTTAGATCAGATTATGGTAGTAGATTAGGATTTAGGAACTTACTTAAGGTTGGAATAAATATCAACCCTTTTCATTTTAATTCAACAAGTTCGATGAATTTATCGATTTTAAATTTTTAAACGATCTCTCAGAAAACCATAGATAAATTTCGGGATAAATATAAAAAGATATGAAATTAGGGGTGAATAGGTAGGAAGTAATATTGAGTATGGAGACATTGCGGATTTTCATGGCGTAAATGTACCGTACATTCAAGTAAAAAATATAACGAAAGCATGTTTTAAGGTTTATAATTCGTAGTCCAGCTTTGCCATTTGCATTTAGCAAACAGCAAATGCAATTAACCAAGTACCAAACTACACCGCTCAAAGAAGGACCATTAAAACGTATATGATTTTAACTTTAGAATTTTAGGACAGGGTCGCGTAGAAAGGGCTATTTTTTACTGCCAGGACTCTGATTTAACAAATATGCCTCATAAAAATACAAACTCCAGAGTTCATTGCATAATAAAGATGCTTTTAATAGTGGTCCGCTAATGTTTTAGAGCAGTGCTTATCTCTTACTTTTTTATTTGGATATTATGATACATACAATTAACTATCATCCCAATTAATTTAATAATTAAGTTTTGTAATTCTAAAGTTAATAATTTCAAGAGCAAATGAATTTAACCTTACAGCAAATACGATAAAATCAGCTAACTCTATAAAACCGGAGGCCATACCTAAAATAATCCCGTTGGTAAAATGTGAACTGATTAAGTTTCAACGTGGGCTGTGTGAATCCCTCTGGGATAATCTGAAATAAACTCGGAGTGAAAATTTGGAAAACTCGAAAAAGAGGTAGTAAATAAATGTCAGATAATTACCCGGAGGAATCAAAACGTTGTTAGAAATCTGATTCCCCCTCTTGGTTGGAAATTATAATTTGGGGAAGCCAGAAAGAGCCTGTCAAGTAAATCTCAAGTGAATCCCTTCAGGAAGCTGCCAGAGATCAGGGTCTAACTGACCAAGGGAATGTTAAACCGAATTAGTAGTAACCAGAAGTTTGTATCGCGGAAAGCTTGTCGAGGAAAGCTCCGCTCGGATACTTACACCTTCAGGGAGTATAGGAAATTAGTGTTGAGTTAATTGGAGGTTCTGTTTCTATTGTAATTTCGATCTGTCTGGTTTATTTTTGCCCGATTTAAATTTTAAGTGTTTATAATCCACAATCGGATTGGATGTGGGATTTACTGGCGCCTAAACACCTACGCTTGCTTGCTCGGGTGAGAGAGGAAATTCAATTAAATTCAAGTTTTTCAACAAAATCATATTTATCAATAAACGGTAAATTTACGGTGTTCTGCATTCTAACGATAACGGCGAGCTGAGTTTGTTGATATTTTACAGTGCAAATAGGCATGCAAATTAGTTTTGTTTGGAAATATTTTTAATTTTTAAGTTTATTAGAGGGTAAAATTGATTTAAGGGAGAAACCGGTGATTTTGTGTTTTTGTATAAGGGTTGGTTACACATGCCAAGTAAATTTCCTCGTTTGTTTTTGTAACATTACGATTGCTTTGATACTTTGACGTTTACATTTTTGTTAATGTTTGATTACACCCGTCAACGATTAAATCCAACCCTGGATTATCTTGAACAAAAGAGCATCAAACCCAAGCGAACCTAACTGTTTTGGATGTGTTAATTACTCTTCAAATATGCAACGTTCATATTCGGTTAGCAAGTTTTATTTCACTGCCACTGTTAACTTCTGTTTTTTGCAATTAACATATACATGCAAATAAAACAGCGTCTTCTGTAATCGAAAACACAAGTTATAATTACTTCGATAGACATATGTGAGCGGTCATCGACTCGTCGTTAACTAACGACTGGAGTTTTTAGGACGAGCAGTGAGTTTTTGATGATTCGTGGCGAGTCTTTCGCTTGCAGTTGAGATTGCTTTCTGTTTATCTTTTGGTAAAGATCTGTGTTTCCAGGGCCGACTTTTGAGCTGGAAGGTAAATATTTGGGGCCGCGAATATGTTTGTCTAAGTGTTTAATAGGCCCTTTATTCACGAAATTTGTGTTCTGTGGCTTACAAGTTCGAAACGCCGTGTTTACACGAGCCGATTGGTCACTTTCGGCTCAACTGAAAATGCACCCCTTGTTTACACAGCCTGCTAAAATTGCGATCTAAAAATTTGAGATTTTGCCAGAGGGATTATGTTCTTCTGGAGATTAATGACCTGTCTGTACGATGTAAGTCTTTCCGTTTTTTAATTAAGCGACGCCATTATTTTTGGTTGAAATTAGTGTCCTATTTAGGTTAGAATAGAGATCAGAAATTTAATTTTACCGTGTTCACACAGTTTATGGTTTTCGCATTGCCTTTAGTAGGCCGTAAAACGGTTTAATTGTAATCGGGGGGTGTTCATGCCGTAAAAATAACTTTAATAAAACCTAATCCAAAAACCCTACAGTCTATAGCCAATTTCCAGGCTTCATTTACGTTCGTGTGCCATAAGGGTAAATGCAGCCGAGTAGCAGTAAACATAACAATTAAGGATAAAGTCTAACATAAACACTGGCATTAGGGGTAGAAGGTCTACGAGGACAATAGAGTCCTGAAACTTAACTGAGGACGCTGCAGAACGTGTAAGTTTTGTAGTATCGTCGCGGAAATGTGCAGCAGGTGGTCAATAATGTTTTGATTACTTGTATGCACTTAGATAAAACCCAGAGATAAAGGATCTCCAGATGGAGCGATAATAATAAATATGGATTAAATAAAATATTAACGTTATTAGATGGGGAGATAGAAGCTTCTGTTAGTGAATATTTTCCACTTTTTCTTCGTTCGTATTTTTTTTTTACTCTTTATCGTCGATTTACGTGTTTCTCATTTTGTATTTTAAGCTACATGCTCATTCCTTGTCTTGTTTGTTAAAAGCGGTGGACAAGATAAGTAAAATGGGCATTTATTGATGTTTTACAAAAACGGATATGTGTAAATGGATACAACTGAAGCCCATTAAGGTTCGTTTAATATGTCGAATGGTTGATGAATGATTTGGCTGCCTAATCGAAATTGGTGGTAAAAACATGGTCAGACAAATCTCTGTTCTGTTTTATTTTGAAAAGTTGACACTTAAGTGTGCGTTTACGTTGGAGCAATGATAAAAGCTATACAAATCTACCTTTCTTTTATGTGTTTTTAATCAATCGTACACCTCTTGTTAATATTACCGGTGCTGTTGTAATTAAGGTTGTAGTTTTTAAGAAAATGAACGATTCTAAAGAAGAATTATCATTCTCTTCAAATGCTGCAAAATATTATATTACAAGAAATTCGCGTAAAAATCGTAAATATTCTGTACATCCTATAGTACACAACAAAGCATATTTAGAGGGTTTTATCATTTATACAGTAATATAAGGGAATACCCAAAAAATGTTGAATATATGCGAAGACTTCTGAAAGTTTTGATTACATTTTATCGAACATTTCCGATTGGTGCAATTGTCATGCTTGACCAATTCTTCTTGAAGAGCGGGCAATGATTTACAATCAGGTAAATATATTTTATTTTCATAAAAGAAAAACAGTCTTTGTTATAGACTTCTGTTTATACTTAATAAAACAATTTTACGTATAAAACCAATGCTCAAAAAATAAAAAAAAAATGTGAAAAACGTAACTTAAGATGATAGTCTTGTGGTAAATTTCTTTTTATTTCAAATGAATGGGACGGTTGTGTCTGCACAATGTCTAGACTTCCAAACATTATTGTAGTATTTTTTTGTTGAAGTTGCCTGATGTATATGTAGTTATCAGTGGTGTGATTGATTGCATTTGTATATATGTACCTGGATATCTTCCCTCTTCATGACGACTTGACTTTGGGAAATCTTGAGTTAAATTCATTACCTTCAATGGATAGTTCATGTTATCGTAGACTGAAAATGCCTTCACATGTGACAAACAACTTCTGCTTATTCTGATCTCCTTTCTTCTAAATATTGCATCTTTTTCTTTCCCGCTTCTAACAAGGCTTGATCTACGTATATCGTCTCTCATAGACTGCTGTTAACTCGATTACCTCCTGTGGAACTTAGAGGTCGGGATGAAGATGGTGTTATCGATTCTGAACACTCCTCAGGCAGACCTAGAACAGTTTCATTGTCTCTTGGTCATCATCTATTTCCTCTTGTAAAATCTAATGTCAACAAAAACTTCTTCATCACTGATTATTGGTAAATTTCCTCCAGAAGATATAGGAGTAAATCGATCTTACAGAAATAAAAGGCACTGAAAATCCCTTCGCCTTGGAGATCGACGGATTTTGGTTTAGGGTAGACGCTAGGATAGTCATAAATTTATCCCGTAAAGGCTTCCATTTATTTCTTGCTGCAACTCCTAAGAGAAAAAAATATATAAAAAAACGTATATTCGTAAGCAGACTAACCATTTAGAAGTTTAGCAATTTCAAAACTTGCAAAAGAAATTATTAGGGTTCGACCACATCACAGGAAAGTCCCAACAGTAAAAGATTTCCTAATTGCATTGGTTCTATTGTCATTCAGGCTCAATGTTTTATAACTACTAACAATATTTTTCCATTGTTTTGCAAGGATTGGTTGATGCTAATTACAGATTTATAAAAATTGATGTTGGAAGTTAGGGTAAACAGAGTGATGGATGAACGTTTAGATCTTCGGCTTTGTTTTTGTACCTATTTGTCAGATGGAAAACTTGACTCCAAATGCCACTACTTTTTCGAATTCCAATATCACTGCGTCTTATGTGTTTATAGGTTTATTGAAACCTTATAGCCGACAACAAACTACTCGTAGATGCAGGCAAAGAATAGTTTAATGCCAGGTTTATCAAGAGCAGGAAGAACTGTTGAATGTCCTTTCGGCATTATTTATTCCTTCTTCTTCTTCCTCTGGTTTTAGGACTAAGTCCTGTTTTTGTCCTTAGTTTAGATTTTATTGAGAGCCTGATGTCCAGTTCTCCTTCCGTCTTTTCGGTGGTCGCCCTCGAAGTTTGATTGTGTTCGGGCTCTTCTTCATTGCAATGCTGGCTAATCCGTTTTCAATTATTCTGTTTACATTGTCTTTCGATGTTCGACGTCGTGAGCTTACCCACCGTACTACACCTTGTACACCACAGCTCTGTCGTATATTTTCGTTAGTTATTCTACCTCTGAGTGTTTTTCCCGCTATATCTGTTTTGTTTTACACGTTTCCGCTTTGGTTTTTGCGGCGTATGTCAAGATGGGCCTTAGGCATTACTTACAAAACAAATAATAACAAAATTACTGAGTACACAAAGGAGAGGTCAATTTTGGGCATTACATTAAGAGACAGAAAGCGAAATGAGTGGATACGACGGAGAACAAGAAAACAGATGTAGTAAAGAGGGACTATGCAGGACACAGATCCAAAAACAACAGATGGAAGATGGAACACCAGAATAATAATACAAGAGAGACCGTGGTCGGGGGTAGAAGAAATAGGGGAAGACCATAAACAAGATTGTACGGCGACATCAAGAGAATTGTACGGCTACCGTGGTTAAGGATCGCACAGGAGAGAGATAGATGGAGATATCTAGGGGAGGCTTATACCCAATAGTGGGTGCGAGAGGGCTAGAGAGAGACATGGAGGAGAATTTTAGGCAAACCAATAGAAACTACTAAGTAGACGAATCAAACAATCCAAAACAGACACATATGAGGCCTAATAATATTGGAAGACCTAACCTTGCTATACAGAACGATGTATTTCAAATTTACTTCTATCACAGTTTTGTTAAAAATGGATAATACCTACATCAAAACGAATATTACATTCTAAATATCATTCAATAATTAATAAACATAAAAAAACAATTCTCACGTGTAATATTTAATTTAACAGCCACTTCATCCCATAGTTTATGCATAACGAATCGGCTGTGATGAATTTTATCAGTTATGTAATTCACCGATTTTGAGGTCCCGTATTGAGGGTGAAAGTTGAAGTGGGGCTTCAAGGAAGGTGTCTACTTCTATATCTATGGTTTCAGAGTTGGGCCTAAATACTCTTGTTCTGATCTGACCCACGTGCCATCTTGGTTACGTAATGGTTGTATGTGCATTGTGCATGAAACAAAGTCACTACATATAACTTTTACAATGCGAATGGGAATATGCCATCCCGTTAACATTGCTGTACCACAATCTGAAGAAGTGGGAATACACTGAGACAAAAGGCTAACTTGGAGGCAACATATAGAAAAGAAACGCAAGGCGATGGATCTGAAAACTAAAAAGATGCACTGGCTATTAGGTCGGAAACCACCCCTAGCAACAGAGGGCAAACTTCTTATATTTATACAAAACCATGTTACGTCCTATTTTGACATATGGTTGTGCTGTGGGCTGCTCTAGCTACTCCAATATAGACATTACTTAAAGGTTCCAATATCCAAGACATGGACTCCAACACCCCACCCCTTACGTGCGTGATGTAATTACGGAACGAGCAACCAGACACTATGGTAGACTTACAAACCATCCAAATGACATCGTAAAACAACTAACGCTACAATCGAACTTTCAGCGATTAAAGCGGAAATGGTTTTGGGACCTACAAACTAATGTGAATCCAGAGTGAATCTACCCTTATCATCCTCAATCAATAGGTGTGGAGGAAATGGCGAGGAAGTACCAGTGGGTGTCAACCTCATCAAGTCAACCAACCTTATCAACAAATTAGCTTATAGAATCGTTTGTAATTCTGATTGCTGATGATTAAAAAAAAAAAGAATTTTAGCTTTTTTGTCCCATATAGGTGGCCTTAAAGAAATTCACTTATTAAATTTTGCACATCCCATAAGGACAGAGAAATACAGTGTTGATTCTCAATAATTTTCTCACTGCTTTGGTAGACAATGCGTTTATTAAAAAAAAATAGAAGTAAATCGTAAGTAAATTTGACTCAAAGACAGATTAAAGAAATAACGTATCGATGAGCTTTCTCTAGTAGTTGGTTTTGGGCGAATTTTTTGTTAAAAACACTTGAACATTTTGAAATATCACCTCCGCTTGGATTTGAATTACTAATTTTCCCTCAACGCGCGGCAATCTACAGATTGCTCAAAATTATTTCAAAATATGTCCCTAAAGGAGCTTTATCATGAAAAATGTAATCGTTACAAACTGTTAAGAATGTTTCTAATAAGCTCGCTCTATGCTTACATTTTCGTAAGACTTCACCTTGTTTAATAACAGTTTTATTGTAATATTTGTAATGCAAAAACTTTGACACTTAGCTTATAATACTTTGTTTGTAAATCTTCGTATTTTTACAAATGGTTGATAAACATTGGCTAGTTTTAATAATTCATGATTGGTTTACTAAACTACTAAATAAAAACGATTGTTCAACTTAATATTTATCTGAATTTGAATGAGTTAGAAAGAAGCATTTCAATCGTGAATTTATTCTTATTTAAAACTTTCAGATAAGTTCGACATCCCAGACTTACTGGCTCTGGTTGGTTAATCATTAAAACAAGTTAAAAACGAACCACTAGACTGAACGATTTTAGTTTCAGTTTTTCATTCGAAGGATTTAATTTCAGTTTGTTATTTCCAACAAATCATCAATCAGTAAACAACGAACGTTCCACAAGTGGATACATTTTTGTAGAATATATCGTTTTTCCTGACCACAAAATGTTAAAAGAAAGGGATTTCAACGTTTTAGTATGTAGATCGCGCAGCTCGTGTAAAAACCTTGAAATTGGAATACAATAAAAATAATTTTCTAGAGTGAGCCGCGGATTTCAGTAGACAATGCTCCGATATAAAACATTAAAATTCATACCACAACCTCTCTCAATGGAATCCGACTCGCAATCACGACCTATTCTGCTCGGGGCGAACCTATGTTAAAAACCGGTACCATAGTCACGAGTTTCCATTGCTTTCATCGTAACTCTGTCTTGTAATATCTGTTACTCTATGGAAATGCAGTTATTGGGTTATCCCGCGACCCTTAGTTTTCCCCAGGAACCTGTTAGGTAAATGTGGGGGCATTTAGGTAAAACGAGGAAGTTGAAACTTCTCCTATTAGGGGGACCTTGTTCCCCGCGCGGAGACGATATTAGTGGGGACTGGGGGTTTATTAGAACAATTTGAATATACGAGAAAATTTCGGAGAAGTTTGTTTAGTATTCCTTACGTATCACTTTTGGCTTTTGAGGAGGGTTAATTCGCCGGATCGTAATTTGGGGACTCTGGAAGTGATTGTAAAGATCCGGTATTTGGCACTTGTTTGTAATGTTAGTGACTAATAGTGGTGCCCATTTAAATTTATGAGCTTGATTCGTGATATTTGTTTTGTTATTTCGTGACCACAAATCGTGGGTTAATTTTTGTGATTTGGAATTTAGAAAGGTTGTCGATAGTTTTGAAGCCAGTCGTTGCATATTGTGGAGTTAATTCCTTCTGAATATTATGAATACTGCTACTTACATTTCCATCAATTCACAAGTTAGAATACAAATAAGAATTTGTAGGCTTGAAAGTATGTGTTTTTGGGCACGAAAAGACGGTTTGCAGGTCCAACACTTTTTTGAAAATTGTCATGCCTAAGCTTCAAATAAAATGTGTGGTTGTTATGGATAAGCCTCCGTCGTTAACCTTAAACTGTAGAAAATGACGATCACATTTAAAAAACCCAATTTACAAAATAGTTTTTCCAAGGCCAGGCCTATCCAGAAACATTTGAAATGGATTTACTTACTTGTTTATTAACTCTTTATTATAGTTTTATGTTTTAATTTTATTTAAACAATATATACTAACAAGTTATTTCTTTCCAGGTGAGTCTTACCAAACCAGATATTTACTACAGAAGTTTCGAACATCCACCAACCTTTGCCAGGTATTTAAAATTTATTTTATGCAATCTTCGATGTGCAAAAGGTAAAAGTTAAAATATGCAATTCAGTATTTAAAAATATTATCTTGGGCATTCCAAAAGCAGATACCATACTAAGTACACAATCAACAAGTTAGATTTTCCTGGGAAGAGTTTATTCTATGATCTAACATTAAACAAAACAAAACAAACAAAATTAACAAAATCGTTTTAACAATAAGAATATTTGAAGCTGAATAAACTTATGAATTATTTATAGCTTGTTTAACATTATCTCGAAATCTCTAACGATCATCGTTACATATTTCGGAATAACTTGGATAAAAATTGGCTTGATTTTAAAATCGTTTTCGAATTGGATTTTCTCCTGCATTCGTGCATTCTTGCTTCTCAATTCCTGAACTTAACGCAAGCAAAACCTAGTAAACATGAAAAATTGTTGCAACGGAAAAAGTTTCGCTTTAGTCTACATTTTTGCTAGTTTAATATACGCAAGCTATTAGGCTAATGTCCATTCGTGGAATATTAATGCAGCATGGCCTGTTTTATGCCGAGGGTTATTTTTCCTTGTCGGTTGGTTAGTCTTAAAATATACGAAGATGTTATTTTATAAGAGCAAGTCCTTGTATTGCAATTTTAAAGAAGCACCAAGGCTGTGCGGGATTAAACATCTTTTATGTTAAAATAATAAGGATTTGTTTGGTTGGGGGCTTTCCAGTTTTTTAAATTAAAGGTTTCTTTGAATTTTTCAGTTGTTTTCTCCTTAAAAAATAAATAAAAAATGAATAAAGGGGTTACAAAAATTAACACCAGTTTTTGTTAAAAAATTAGTCGTCGAAACAGGACGTTGTGATTGATGAGCATTAAATTAACATTCGAATAAATAACGCGACAAGTCAATGCAATTCAATAATTACAAAGTATGAAAATTTTAATTAATAACTGAATCGTTGTCACAATTCAGGGCAATCAAATTATTCGTACAAATTAAATAACAAGCTGTTAATTTGTTCCTAACAAACCATCCGTTATAATCGACGTTTTTAGGTTTTTTTTTTTGATAGAATTTCGAGCATATTGAATTGTGTAAAGTTTTCACAAATTATTTAAAAACTCAATGTGAAAACCTCCAATGGATATTTTAAGTATTGCATTAGAATATTGAAAGGTATCCTCTTGCTTATTATAAGTAAGTGCATTTTTTCCACTTATAAAAGCATAAAGAATTATCGTTGGACCGTCTTTAAAAAAGCCAGAATGTTTTTATTTCCGGCATCCGAATTAAAACATTCTTCCTTTTGTAACATTAAAGCGAGATAATGGATAATTAATTCTTAATTTGGGTTTTACAGATACAATAAAATTAAGGAGGGATTTAGTTAATTATTCTCTTTGGGGTGAATTGCTAATTTTGTTTTGTATTCAGTGTTTCGTTAATGTTTTTTTTCTTGTTGGAATGATTTTAACGTCAAATTTATTTCCAATAATTCCTTGTTGTTAACAATTATTGTTAGTCGTCAGGTGAGTTTAAAAGGTTGTGACGAGTTAACAAATATTACGTTGTCAAAAATGATGTTCTAATTAAGCATTAATCTACAATTGACCATTTATTTATTAATTCCGGAGAACGTCTGCGTCAATTGCTGAAAGGGTTACAACATTTTATAACCAACAAAAACAAACGAAAAATTTCAAAGCTGCTTGCAAAATCACTTTAATATTAAATATTACTTAAAGATTTTGTCGTCCTACATTTTCGTATAACAAGGTTATTATTTTTTTCCTATTTACCCTTATTTGTTTTTAGTTAGTTTTATTTTTAGTTGGTTTTATTTTTAGTTAGTTTTATTTTTATCTAAGAATATAAAGACATAAAGTTTCACGATGTTGTCTTTCAATTTTAGTAAATTGACTGCCTGTTTTATTTTATTTAGTAGAGACGTTTAAGGTGTCGTTTTTTTGACATGTTCATTTTTTGTTACACGCTTATTTATTTGTCAGACATGGAACACTTATTTTACTTTTTACTTATTGCTATATTTTCTGGCTGTCTTATCTTGTTTCTATATTTTTATTACCGTAGACAAACTTTTGTGTCGGCTTTTTCCCTTTTTGGACGTACTGCTATAATTTTATCATCGATACGTATCATTTTTATTTATTGGTATTTGGTGGTAAGTTTTATCTCGTTTTCTTTTTTGCGGGGGTTGATAGGTATTTCATTATACAGGGTGTAAATTAATGTCATGCAGATATTTCAAGGGGTGATAGTACTCGGCAAAATAAGAAAAAAATGTTAATATACACATGATCAAAAACGCGCCATTTTCGATATACAGGGTTGCGAAGTTTCAATTTTTTTTTCGTATTTTGCGGTTTTCTCCCGAATGTATTGAGATAATTATTTGAAATTTAGTATAGCTACTATCCTTTCGAATCTCTCCAATAAAATGTCAAAATCATCAGTTACAGTATACAAGGTGTTACATTTCTTTGGGTTACCGACCATTTTACCTTCAGAACTTTTTTTTAGAGCACCCTGTATACATTTTTATATCTTAATTGAATTCCCTGTTCTTTTCTCCAGCTTTTTGGTTTTTCTCATTATTCCCGCATCTGTCACCGTTTTCGAGTTATTTGAAAAAAATAGCGATCAATACAATCCAAGTTTTTTTTTTGTAGCACCCTGTATACTGCAACTGATGATTTTGACATTTTATTGTAGAGATTCTAAAAGATAGTAGCTATACTAAATTTCAAATAATTATCTCAAAACGCAAAATGTAAAAAAAAATGAAACTTCGCCACCCTGTATATCGAAAATGGCGCATTTTTGATCATGTGTATATTAACATTTTTTTCTTATTTTGTTGAGTGCTATCACCCCCTGAAATATCTGCATGACATTAAATAACACCCTGTTGTTTAATCAGCATTTCTTAAATTCGTTTCCACCTAATTCCTATTGTGCTATATGGATTTTGTTGTTGTTTTCTTTAAATGGGGTTTTATACAATTGGTTGTGTTTCGTTATTTAAATATGAATGTTCTTAGTATAGCATTTAAACAGGACGACGAGGGAAATAATTTATTCCCATGAGCTAACTTCAAATTTTTTAATTGCTTATACGTATGGCAGAATTGAATGTTTTATTTATTTCCTTATTCTTTAACAAATAATAAAAGAGTTCAGTTGGTTCAGGGTTCGATTCTCAGGGCCACATATACACCGAAAACACCCGGCCGCAATGGCAATGGCAATGGCAAACCACCGAGGGGTGTTCTGCCTAGTAAGTCCGCTCTGGAGTAGAAGTGCAAGCACTTCCGTGGTTCCGAGCCCACGGTTAGCTGTATGTCCCCTTTGTCTGTAGGCTACTTGACACGCACATCACAGGCATATGGAGAGGGGATCGGCAACGCCCTGTAAAGGGCATGCCACTACAAGAAGAAGAAGAAAAGATCTTACGTACTTAATCAAATCCTCTTGTACCTTGCGGTGTCGAGATTATTTGTTTATTCTCACCTGATTGGTGTTTGCTAGAATTTCTTCGAACTCGTTCTATTCTACTATTTTTTTTCATATTATTCCAGTTACCACCTTTTTATTCTAATGCGTTGCGTCTACCTGGTCGTCCTTGTCGGCCTTATTCCTATTGTGCGAGATTCAAATATTCTTTTTGTTATTATATTTTCTTGCATCCGTTGTAAATGTCTCAGCCATCTTCATTGTCCTTGGGTTTGGTTCTTTGGTTTTCGATCAAGTCTCTTCTTATCTTTACTTCTACTTGTCGTAGGTATTGCATTTCCACCCTAATTTGCTCTGTGTTTATCAATTGACGTCCAGGATTCACTTGAATAATAAAATAAAATATCAACTATTGATAATTTTAAGCAGCTATAACAACAGTTCATCAGGTTCAAAAGGTGCATAAATAAATTAACCACATGTAGTAATAGTTCAAAATAAATCGAAATAACTCAATTTGTCTATGTACAAAAGTTCACTACTGAGGAGTTATAGCTATCATAAAATGATGAAATACACAAAAAGGTGAACTATTATCACCAATTAAAATAGCATGTAGGCTTTAAAAATACAATAAGTGTGCGGAATACACTTGGTCTTTTAAATCTCCCCACACAAAAAAATCTAAAATTTTTAGATCTGGCGAACGGCTAGGCCAATGTTGAGGTGCATCCTGCCCCCGTCCTATCCACCTATTTGGATACTGTTCGTTTAGAAATTGTCAGACAGCTCGCGAATAATGTGGTGGATCACCATCATGCATTAGCCACATTATCCGCTTTGTAGCTAATGGTACACCTCTTCCAGCAAATCTGGTAAAGTTTCCCTAAGAAATGCTAGTTACCATTAAGTCGCTGTGGTAGCATAACAGGACCGATCAGATAGTCGCCTAAAACACCAGCCCACACATTAACAGAACACTGGTACTGAAAATGTCTTTCTTGTATTTCATGCGGATTTTCATCTGCCCAGTGATGCATGTTACATGTTATGCAAATTTGTGACACCGTTTCGGGTAAAGCAGGATTCGTCAGTCACAAGCAAACAATTTAAAAAATCGGGATTCCTCGATTTGGGTATTTTTCTCGATAACGTCTTACTGCTGCTAAACAATTTCCTCTGCACTCACCTAACGTTAAAAGCATATCTGTCATTTCACTAAAAGTGTAAGGAATTTCTTACTTTCGAATAATGAAATTGACAGATCTTAAAATAAATAAAATTCATTTTTTTCATACAAGAGCCATCGTAAAATAAAGCATTATTATCATTTTCAGATAGTTATAACTCCTCATGGGTGAACTTTTGCATATAGGTAAATTGAGTTATTTCGACTTATTTTGAATTACATTACATGCTGTTAATTTATTCCCGCACCTTTTAGGGACACCCTGTATAAATTGTTGAGAAGTTTCAAAATCCAGAATTTGTTGTAAATGTGCAATTGCTAAGTATGGAAGTCCAGGGAAGATTCTTCGCTATTTGCACAAAATCCTTTTTTTCCAGTTGATTTCTCCCCCCCCCCCTACTCACTTGCAATTTTGCTGTATCGGTTCGTGAATTTTGTAGTATTATTCGGGGTTCCCAGATTTCCTTCTATTTCTTCCTGTTCACCTATGTAATCATTTTTATGTTTCTTCTAGTCATTCTTTTGTTTTTTTTGTGCGCGTCCGTACATTACTGGTTGTCTTTTTCTATAATTTTCTCTTCTGCCCTTACCATCTTCTTAATTTTTTCATTTCTCGCACTTTGTATTCATGTTTTCCTGGCCGTTCTTATAAGTCGTTTCTGGTCTTCTTGTCTTTTCGTCATTTGCTTTGTCTCGTCCCCTTATAGCTTTACACTTTTGTACCAGGATATTGTATACAATTAGTTTTCCTCCTGATGCATTTTCCCATAGCATTCCGTGTATATCTTCAATTCTTTCTTCAATTTATACTTTGTACCTACTGTCTTTATCTACATTATTAACTATTTGTATTCGTTTAATATCGGCATATCTGTAATTGGCATTTGCTGTTGGACAATAAACTATTATTATTATTATTATTTTCTTGTGTCTCGGTGTTTATCAACCGGAAATTCTTATTGTGACGGATAATAATCAAGTCACAATATGTTTATTATAAGTTGAGGAATCTGCGTACTATTGAACAGGTGTTTAGGATGACTGATTTTTGTATGTTGGTATGTATAAAGGTTGGTATATGAATTTGCGTTAAATTTTCAATGAATGATTGTGGTGTGAGTCCTGTGACGGAGATTATGAATGGTAGTATGGTGATTTTTTCTTGGTTCCATATTGTTTTTAGTTCTATAGCGAGAGGTGTATACTTGGTTATTTTTTCTTCATATTTGTGATTAATGTTTATGTCGTTTGGTACGGCTATATCCATTAGAATCGTATGTTTATTTGTTTTTTATTATTATTATTATTATTATTATTATTATTATTACTGACATTCGAATATACAGGGTGTCCATTTTAAAACTCCCAGCATGAACTTCTTTAAATAGGCAACACACAGTGTATGTACCGGGTGGCCATAAATATCTGTTATCACATTACCTTTGGAATCTACACCGCTTTATAAAAATGATTAATCCAACTAACCTAAATGTTAAATTTCATTGAATGACGCTGTTGGTTTTTTTAAATTCTTGGAAACAAAGTGTTTCGCAGTATCTGATTTGGGCTTCATAAAAATTGCAATTAGGCACTAGCCTCGACACCGAAAGGTAAAAGAGGTTATGGATATAGATATAGATACAGAAAAAATACATATTAATTGTCTCCGTTGGTAGTCAGCTAGTCATACACATCGATTGCGTCTAACAGAGCTGACACTGCACTTCAAATAGTCAATAAAAAAGCTAATACGCTTGACTTAAGAAAATCAATCAACCCATTATTTTGTGCAGATTTCATTCACTATACTTTATGGTCATTTATTGAGCATTTGGTGGAATTATAAAGGTAATTTTTGTTCATTATAAAATAACTGAAGTTATTGGTCAATGAAATTGGCTACATACTCGTACATATACAGAATGTATCTGAATTTGGTCGACCAAGTTTCAAGGGCGATAGAGGCCGTTAAGTGATGCAATTTGTGTTAATGGAAATCAAACGACACCAGGGGTATCAATCCATGAAATCCCCTTAACCCCTCAACGTATGTAACTAGTTATATACCGGGATGTACTATCACGTGCAAAAGTAATGACACGCCTAAGATTTGTTATTGTATGATAAACAGCCTTGCAGCAGTCGTTGAGTAACTTTCTTATTCTAACTTGTTAATCCTACCTACAAGGTCTTATGGTTATGTCCAAGTTACTCATAGACTGCTGCAAGGCTGTTTATCATACAATAACAAATCTTAGGCGTGTCATTACTTTTGCACGAGATAGTACGTGGGGACCTTCAAAATGATTTTAAACAAATGACATCTTTCGACATTTTTGGCCTGGAGTTTATTTACAATTTGTTTCCCTTGATATCCTCTATTATCTCTACAAGTTTGATGATCTAATCCAGATTCATTCTGTATATTTACGGCCGTTTGTTTTAATCATTCTATTCTATACAATTTTACTTCTCGCTCCTTCAAAGGCGTTTATATCACTTTTCGTAATTTTTTATGTTGTAAATGTCACTATTTTAATGTATTGGCAGCTTGGAAAGCTAAATTTACTAGTAAAAATTGAAGAATTATCATTTAAAAATAAGTTTACCTTATTTTTTCGTTTGTTTAATATCCAAATCAATAATTATTTAAAATAAATAAAATGAATATTCAAAGTAACTGAAAATGTTCGAAAAGCTCTTGGAGGCGAAAAATTCTGCTTTCCATAGTAGGGATTTGAAACTTTTCGACAAAAAAGTAAGTACCCTACACACGATTACCATAACAGCAACAAAGTTAACCTGCAAAGCAGTTTTCCGCAGTTTTCCTTCAAAACACTCCGGTTCGTAATAGTACAAGGAGGGATTTTATGTTTGTCTAAATTTAAAAAGACCCTTTCAGTGGGAGTCGATAACATTATCGTTAAGTGACTGGAAAAACATGTCGAAAAGTTTGGTTTTGTGATAGTTTTATCCTTGGCTGTGGGGGTGGGCGTATGATAACACGATCCCTCGGAATCCGATTTTACGTTGATTGCCCTTACACTGTAATGTAATCGGCCAACTCCACCCGTTTGTCCTTTCCATGATTACAGAACTGTAGAACTAATTGCTCGGGCAGAGTAATTATTCTAATTCGATAAAAGAACTGGGCTAGGAGTTGGGGTCGAGATTGACGGAAGGACGACGGGTGCATTTTTCGATATCTGAAATCTCGGTTGATCTCGGCTGAGATTTGATAGAAAAAGTTATTACTACTTGACAGTTTTCAATTACACGTCCAGGCCCTTATAAGTTTAGTTGTGGAAAATTGAAATTCGGATTATCGTTCTGTGTTACGGATTTTCTCTCGCCGAAATGAAATTAATTTTCGAAGCTCGTAAAATGCAAGACGTGATTTAGGGGTTTCGAGCAAATTGCGACTCGAATTATACAAACAGGGACAGTGTGGCGTTGAGTCGAAGTGGAGTTCGGATGAGACATTGCTCGCCTTGGGGCTTTTTCGTGTAGCCGTGGATCTTCTTCGGTGGCTTTAACTCTGCTAAATGACAACCTCAGGCACTTTTCCTTGGTTTGCGTTTTCCGCCACTGGCAGTTGTTGCGCAACCGAAATTAAGAACGCCCTTCTAGAACCGGAAAACTTCAAGTCTGCCACAATTAAAAGCCGTTCGAAAAAGTACGCTATTGTTTCCTTCGCCCTCTTTTCGTTATTTAACATTTCAAGTAGAGGAATGCGCTTGTACATGTATTATTAAAAGAAAATATTTCAAAAAGACCAAAAGTTAATTCTCGCTCGCTAGTTGGTGAAACAATTTCCCTTATTTAATCACAAAAATTTTAATATGTTCCGTATACGCTGCAGGGAAAAAAGAGGAAGCTTTGGCTTCAGTGCAAGGTTAACTAGACAGTTATTGAACGTCCTCCGGCAAGTAAATGAGCAAAAACTTCAAACAAAGGCATTCCGAACATGTTCATATGAAAATCCCGAACAAAAAGTTGTACGGGAGAACGAGTTCTTTTAATGGTACTTCACAACAACTTTAATCAAATCCACCTTAAAACTTTTAAGTCTTTTCAGGCGCTTTTGTTATAATAATCCCCAACTAAGGCGATTTATATAAAAGATGTGGGGGTTTCTCACTGAATATTTATCTTCAAATCATCTTCTTTCGGTGTTTTCTCATTTTAAATATTAAAGTTGGCAAGATCAAATTTCAGAATAAAATTTCGCATATTTTTCTAAATAGTAGTAGTGGAAGTAAACCGAAGAGCTTTAATTCTTACTTAAAATTCGCATTTAGTTAGATCTCTTTCTGGATTATATGTATTAGAAACGTTCCGTTGTGCGTTGCTAATTTTTTATCTGAATTTCTGGGATTTTAAAAATCACTTATGATGAAAATGACATACGCCAAGAACAAACAAAATCCAAAATTGTAAAAATTCCTGAAAATGTTACTTCGCAATTTGTTTATTTGAAAAATTTCCCTTCATCAGTTATGATTATCACCGACAAGTATGAAAAAACCGATTGTTCGGGGTATTAGTACAGTAAATGTGTTCTTATCTTTCAGACTTCCACTTAATAAAATTGACCCATTTCAGCGCTTTCCATTTAATCTCATTTTCTTGATTGTTAAATTTAATTCTTTGTGCTGACCAACAATGGCCTTTCAAGAAACGTGAGAATTGCCTAAAGAAAACTAACAAAAGGCAATAAAACAATGGATTCGTCCAATATCAGAGCCGCTATTAATTCAAATATTGAATTCAATTACGTTCATTGAGAAAACGTAAAATAATGAGTTTCTTTCGCGAGAACAATTTCGGGAATGAAAAACGATTCCATTTAAATTTGTTGTAATCTATTATAAATCATGATGTATTGTTCGTTTTGGGAACGTGCCTTTAACGTTTTAAATTTAATAAGTAATTTTTGGGGTATTATTTTCATGAAAATAGAAAAGCATTAAATTAAACTTGCTTTAATATCCGATGTGTGAAATAATGTAACACAGGAGAACAAGGGATTAACAGCAGAAAAGGCATGGAATTAATTTAATAATGTTACAGGAAACTCTTTAATTATTTTACTTTCATTTCGGAGATTCGATTTCCTTCTGAAAGGCGGTAAACCTTTACGTTTCCATTTTCATTAAGGTTGAAAATGTTTCGTATTCTTCGAATACTGCAGATATCTGTTTGAAATGGATTGATATAGAAAATACTTTAGTTTTCTGAATGCCAATAGGAGATTTTCACAATTTTCAACGCATATTTGTGAAGTAGATAATTAGTCTTCGCCTTTCGCAGAACTATGCTAAATATGTTAAACAGTTCGTTTAAAACAATTAAATTGCTTTGTCTGTTGCTATACAGAACAATTGCTTTACTTGTAATTTTAATTTATGCCGTACATACTTGGTATTCCTGTTGCGAATTTTCCCTTTTGAAACCTTCTGAAATGTTTGCGTTTCGGTATTTTGTTTTTGTTTTAACGTAGTATTAAAATAAGTCAAATTCTCCTGATGCTTCGTCGGAATTTAAAGGGAACTATTCAATTTAAGAACGTCGGGAATTTTCGTAAAAGTATATTTGATATCTCTCTATGCTCGGAGCATGAGTATAAAGTGTAGCGTGTAATATACCAAGCAGGCGGTGAAACTTGGGTTGAAGACAAGTGACGAAGGTTTAGCAAATGAAGGCAAAAATAAAGCTTCTTGTTTTTACTTTAAAATTAAAGGCTGCGCCTGTTGTGTGTAATGAATTGCATTTTATTTGCTGTGAAAGCACACAGAGTTGTAGATCGTCTATTTGTCGTTTCAGTAGGTTTTAATAATTACAGCTCTAAATTAATATTATTGCAACAGTGGATTTGCAATTAATCAGAAAAGTGATCACATGAAACAAAAAGGTAATGATTTGGAAATGACAGTTATAATCCCGTTTATTACAAATAATGTTTTACCGGCTGTGAAGTTATCAAAGGTGCATTTTCAGCAGTTTTCAGTTCATCGCACGTCGAGGTTCTCCGGCTTAAAATTATTATGTGACAATAACGTTGACAACCTGTTGTTGATTTTCGTTATTTTATAAAATTCCCTCCTGCGTTTTTGTATAAATCGATGGTTTTCCATCGGAATAATTTTTAGATCAGTTGAAAAGCAATTGTTTGACATATAAAGAGAAGAGTGCGTGTAACTTCTGCATGATATAGTAGGGAGTTTGTGGTTCGTTGGGTGAGAATACGCGTTCCGGTGTTATTGTGTCTGAGTGGCGAGATGTGTGTTTTAGATTTCGAGGAATCGGGTTGTTTCAAGATATCTTCGGTCCCTTGTTCGCCTTGCATCTGATCGAAGTATGTTGAGCGGAATTTTTTCAATCTGTCCCGAGGCTTGGATCTTTTTACTTCTTTTCGTTCGTAGTCCTTTCAGAGTCGTTTGTGAATCTTACGTTCCATAAAGGTTCGCATTCTTTCATTCTCGAAATTGGTTCTCCAGGTTTATAGCTCGTTGAAGCTTACTCTACGATAAGGATGATTGTGTTTTTACGTTTTTGAAGATTAAAAGAAGGAAAGTTTCTATACTTTTACACGATAGGTTTTAATTATAGGCGGGCAATTAGTTACCCTGGTGGGGTTATTTTAGTTAATTATGTTTGTATTCGATGCAGTTACCGTGAATAATTCTCCGTTAAGTGGCGGAAAATTCGACTTAAAACCCTCTGTGCAACGCTGCTAATTACGATACTCATTTTCTATCAAAGGAAAGCGAATGGGATCCAATTTACGGGGCGGTTTTAACGCAAAGAAAATTGTTTTGCGCGTTGGTGTCAATTACATGATCATTTGTACTTGTGACTCATAATGGCACAATATGCCTAAAATGAACTGCCGCTATAGATTAATTTCATTAACTTTTATTTGGTTTTATCGCGCTTCCTATCCCACACTTCGCATTTACTCGTAGATTAACTGAATATACCGAAATGAACCACGACCTAAATGAATTTTGGTCATGTTTTTTTCAAGCAGAAGAAAATATTTTAATAATAAAAACAGATTTTTCTGTCCCGTCAGAATATGTCATATAACAATTCGTGATTCATGCATCAGTCATATCGACCCGAAAGCAAAGAAAAGGGTTTCACTACCAGCAGGTCGTTCAAGTTCAACAAACGGCCGTTTTACAATTAAATAAATACCCGAGATAAATTTGTGATTGTATAAATTAATATTAAGCAAATATTTATTGTTAATTAGTTAGTTTAAAATTAAGTGGTATTTGCGTATAAAATAAATATCGGCAAATATTAGATTAATTTTTGAGCTCGTACATTGTTTCAATGCAATCTAATAAAGATGAATAAATAAATAAACAGAAAGTTGTTGCAGTGGCTTTTGAAAAATCAAAAACAGCCTAAGATATGTTTTATACTACATGTTAGTTTACATTTTGCGTTATCCCTGATAGTTTAAGTGATATCACCAGGTTTAGTATATTAAAATCATGTTTTTTTTATTTAACTAAGATATTTACAATCTGTCCAAAGAAGACAATAAGTAAATGGTATCACCTTTGTAAAGCGTGATTGTATATGGACAGCCAGGGCCGGCCCAAGCTTTTTTGCCGCTCCAAACAAACTTTTTTTGGCGCCCCGTCCCTGTCTATTTTTTTAATTTCTCCAAAAAATATTTTTTTATCCTAACCTAAACAACTTTAACAGGGAAAAAAGGGAAAAATATTTTCGAGTACCTATATATTTACTTGGGCAGCTTTAAAATTAAAGGAATTCCGAAGAAACTAATAAATTTGCTAAAAATAGGATATAACAACTACAAATGTCTTTGCTGTTTAATCTAATATTAGACGAAGTACTACCAAAGGTTGCTACGCAGGGAAATCATGGGGTCTCGACAAAAAACTACTTTACCTAGATTATGCTGACGATATATGCCTACTAACATATAACGCAAGACATGTGCAAGCAGTCATGGATCTATTGAGCACCGAATCGGAAAAGGTGGGTCTGAAAATAAATAAGAAGAAAACTAAATTGTTAGGTGAAAATTTGGTTATTGCAGAGACATGCGTACTAATAGATGGAATACCATTAGAAAAAGTTCAACAATTCACATATTTAAGCAGCAGATGGGGTAGGAATGAACGATATTCAAAATAGAATAAATAAAGTCAGAGCAGCTTTCATAGCACTTGGTAACGTTTGGCGCTCAAAAAATATAGGTAATAACACTAAAATAAATGTATTTAATACCACAGTAAAGGCAGTGCGACTATACGGAGCGGAAACGTGGACTTTTACTGGTGTACCTATCCATATACAAAATACTCGTACAAGCCAAGATGTTTAAGATCAATACTACAAAGACACAATTAATAATCAAGAGCTCTGGGCAAAGTAAGAAATCAAAAGACGAAACTACGGTTGGGTGGGCCATACACTAAGAAAAAGTAAAGATGAGATCTGCAGATTTGCTCTAGAATGGAACCCTCAGGGAAGAAGAAAGGTGAGACAACCAAGAAAAACATGAGAAGGGCCCTGGAAGAAGAAACTGGAAAAACCATCCCGCAACTTGTAGCACTTGCCAAGGATAGAAGGCAATGGAAAAATTACATTGTAACCCTATGTCCCACGAGGGAATAATGGGTCCAATCAATCAAGTAACTAACATATAGTTTTGATTTGATTTTGACATAAAATTTACAATACATACCAGAAATGATCAAGGAGTCGGACTCCGGTCTCGGAATAGGGCGGATTGAATCCGGCTTCTATTTTAGACCGCCTCCAAGTCAGTCCGGATCGCCTTTTAAGCAATTCTCCAGGTGCAAAAAATCAATTGTATCGATAAAGTTTTTGATTCAAATGACAGTCACAAATCGTAGTCAGTCATTTGATATATGGAATTATTCCAATTTTTCGGTATTGATTAAATAAGTATCTACAACCTTTTTCTGGTAATTGTTTAAGGACAATCAATCATACCCCGGTGCTTTTCTTGGGTGAAGATTGGTCATAATGGTGGATTTGGCCCCATTTATTTATTTTAAATGTCTTGATCGGGGTACATATTTGGTAGTGGGCTTCGAAGTATTGATGCATTTCGCTTTCATGCTCTCGAGTAATTTCGGCTTAGAATGGCTGAAATACTTTGGTCATGTGTTTTGCAAACCAAGGGCTTTTCCTTGATCACCTCTCATCTAGTTGTTGCGTGATATCTTATATGGGAGAAATGTGTTGTTGAGGTTGTTTCAGTAGCTCCAGAAGCTCTGTGTCAGCCAAGGGTTTTTTAAAGTAGCTTTTCAGAAGCTGCTTGATTACTTATGCCATTTTTTTTTATCATTTACAATTATTTTTTCAGTGTTTGATTGATTTTAATGTTTAAATAATTAATTTAAATAATTTCTTTGTGTAGTAGAATAATAGTCGCTGATTTACAACTGCAAACTGGAGTTATTTTTGAATTATTGCTCTTGAAAAAACTTGAAAGGAAAAAAATACTTCTGTTGCATTTCGACTTCATACATTTCCTATTTTCACGAAATAGTAAAGGGAGCCAAGATAGTTGAATAAACGATATTCACCCTAAAAAGAAACCACTTTCCTTCAATTTTGTTTTTGTATGCGGACAGCAGTTCTAATCAAAAAGAAAAGGAACGCCGAGATATAGAGAAAATCAAATTTTTTTCTTGCGAGTTTACTACTGACATTGTGTTAGTGAAATGAAAACCACTTTAACAATCAGCGCAGCCTTTCTACTTGCGTATCCTTGTTAGAAGTGGCTTTATGTTATCGGCGAAAGGCGTTACAGTGTGATAACGTGAAGCTAAGTGGACGTGATTTATTTATTTATTTCGACTGTATTGATTTACTTCTGAAATAAATGTTATTTTTAACTGAAACAAACTTCTGAAAAATTTCTGTTATTTTCGTACTTTCAGCTGTTGTCCAGCTTGTCCCTGAAGATGTAACCTATTTTGAATTTTCGCCTTATTATTAAACAAATTATTATTTATTATTAACTTGTTGGATTGATTGACCCGGAGAAATTGAAAGCTAATATAAAATGCGTTCAAAAAAGCACCTCAAAAATGGTCCTCAAAAATCAAACGTATGTTTTACTTCATTACTCTGTTTTGATAACTGTTATAGTAAAAGCCACGTGTTTATGACTTAGTTAATTAAGCTATTGTTTTCCTGAAATACATTTAATCGCATTGTGTAAATCTCCGTACGTTTGCAATTACCTTCAGATAAATGAGTTAATTAAGAACTTACAAAAATTCCTGAAAATTTATTACGCGACATTTTGTATTCAATTTATGTCAGTTTCAGTTTTAAATGTTAAACAATTCGTATTATTGCACGTGCAGCTTTAACAACTTCCTAACAACCAGCGAACTATTTTGTTCGACGTACGTGCACTTGAAACTTTCTAAATATTAGTCCCTCCAAAGTTCACCTAAAGTTTAAGTAGGAAATGTTTCAGATGCTGACGTTTTAAACAGAAAATAAATTGGTTAACTACTGTTGATTAAATTGTTGTATTGTTATTACTACATAAATGGCAAATGGTCATAAAAAGTAATTGTTGGCCAAATTGCTCTGACGTCCAAGTTTAGTTTAAGGGTTACCTTTTCAACCCTTTTATAGGAAAGTTTTATTATCCATTTATTTGGTTTTATATGCATTCTTATGTGGGGAGTAAAACTTTGTTATTAATTATCGTTGCCGTATGTTTGTGAGGTTGTACTGGAATGTTTAGACTAAGTTAAAGAAACATTTCGCATAAAGCTGTAGAATCTTGTTTAACAAGAATGTCAGTCAAAATTAAACTTTGTTAGTTGTGAAACCAGAAATTGTGCCTGAAATTAAGTCAAGCTCGTACGAACTTAGATTTAATAAAATAAAATTCAAATGCAGAATGTTTTCAGCAAACAAATAAATGACAAATGCTTTGACTAAAAGTGAGTTCGATATGATTTATTGCTGAAGGCATTCGAGATTATTCGAGGATCTGGGAAGGATGTCGCATTGCGGCATATGAGCAATAGTTTAGTATCCAATCTAAGTATCCACCAATAATATCTGTACTTTATCTGTGTTCAGTATAAAAGATATAAAATTGCTGGCTTTGGATCTGTAACTTATGGTCACATTATTTGGTGCAGTTTCTGTATTATCGTTACTCAACGTTAGATTCGGAATGTATTACCATTACAAGTTCTTTCTGAACTATCGAACTGCTAGTTCTGGTTCTTTGACCCACTGCTATTTATTGATGCACAAATCGTGCAACAAAAGTGACGACAGCAACAATAACTCATATCTGTAAACCGGAAACAGAGTCGATGTTATTTATACCGGTATTGCTGGCACCGACGGAAACGATCGTGTCATTTATTTGTTTGATTTATCAACAATGCTAACCCGTAATACCCCCATTATTTTACACAATTTTACGGTATCAGCTTTATGAAGGCATTTGTTTCAGCTATAGCCTGAAAATGTGCAACATTTCTCTCGACAATGCTCCACGGTTTTTACATTGTTGAGTTTACAACAGCATTTACAAAATTGATACATTGCTATGAAAAATTTCTATTGCGAAAACCGTTTTCGGCCTTAGCTGGAAAAAGAATACGCCTAATTAAAATTCCACGTGGCGAGTTCGATTCTTCCTTTAACTGAACAGAAATAAATCAGCCAAGTGTGACTAATTTTAATTAAAAAATGTTTTAGAACAGATCTTCGAGCAAACCCAGGGAAAAATTCTAAACGCACAAACTTTTAGATTTAAAAAGTTTTGGAAGTCCAGTGAACCTACAGTGATTTTTACAGATTTTTTCCTTCTACTGCTGTTACATATTTGACCAAGCAAATACCCGTTATTATACTGTTTATTGTTATTATTTTTTTAGGTTTTAGGTTAAAGCTGTAAAATTTGGTTAAGTTTTAAGTATCTAAACTCGAAAAATTTAATTTAAATTAATAAGTTTTAAATTCAAATAAGAAGTAACAAATGCTTGTAGTGTTAGTGCAACCAGGTGTAACTCGAAATTATTTCAGCACAAGAATACGGCTGTTTAACTTCAGTTTAATTACATAAAAATTTTCACAACAATGTTCTACAAACAGTTATGGGAACTAATGATGCAAACATTGTATTTAAAAGTTAAATATTCTGCAATATGGCCAAACACGTCAGGTTACATACATAAAATACTAAGGTCACAAACAAAACAACGTGTAATATTCTGCTAAAATTTTATAGCCCGCAATGTTTTACTATTTTTACCAGTTAATTGTATTTAGGCTTTTGTTGAAAGTTGGGTTATTACTTCTAATAACGACTTAATTGTAACTCGCGTAAAGTTTACGAAGATATTATTCAATTAAATTAGAATTTTGTTATAATTGTTTCTTTAATATTTTCAGAGAAATCAAGCTTTACAGTTAGCGAGATATTGGTGTTTAAGAGCGCAATCTGAATTTTTGACATTGCAGCCTTAAACATTGAAGTAGACTTTCCTTTAAATTCTATAGCCAGAACAGGAAGTTCTTCAACAACTCGCACCTGTTTTTCCTTCGATTATTCCGTGCAAACTAGGTTGCATGCCCTCCATTTTGATTAAAAGTTTGCCGTTGTGACCTGCATGGGAAATTTCCACATTTAGAGATTTTTGAATTGGTCTTGCTGTTTTTATTTTTTGATTTCCGGGGTTTTTCTGGCACGTCGGGTCTTCCAAGTTGGACGTATTTTGGTGGCTGTAAAATAATTAGTTATTGTACATTTATATGGATCATCCTAGCACCAAAATTATTATTAGGAATTAGCAGAAGTGATTTATGGACATTTCTATTGGCTGGTGCCCTGATTTATGGAAATTTCTATTGGCTGGTTTCCTGATTATTGTATTTTAAACTTCTGTAATTCGATCACATGGTGTGGCTTTTATTCCAACTTTACTTTTACTCGACTTGAGGGCTTTTGCAACTTATAAGCCCAACTGTTGGCCAGATCACAGTCAATTATTGGCAAATTGTTGGCCAGATTTAGTGGTAGCTTGCAGTTAACTATTGGTAGACTTTTGGCCAGATTTGGTGATTAGCTAGATTTGGTGATAACTCACAGTTGATTTATGGTATGTGGTTCCATCCTTTGCTGGTCAGATATGATGGAAAACTTGCCACGTACTAAAGTGGGGAGCGGAAGAGGACGCTGAAACAAGTCAGCTGACATGGCCTGACGTACAGGGGATTCCCGGCACCGTATCACGAGGAGCTGCAATAACTCAAACAAGATGAGATCATGCCTTGATGAAATACGCGCGAATTGGGCCACCTTGGGATTTTTAACAAAGGAAATGTTTTACAACGACGTAACATATTGAAATAACTTGAAAATTTCGTAGAACTGCAATGAAAACGCGCTGACGGATTTAACCTTTCGTGCCCTTTAGACTAAAGTGGAATTAACGGCAGCAAAAATAACACAACAAAGCACAAAATTAAAATTGCGAGACAGGGCCGTACTAAAGAATTTTTACCAAAAATTTAAAATAACTCAAAACTTCCCAAAACCACGTGACACATGCCCAATGAACCCCTACTCCCCATCAAAAGTTAAACAGGAGATAACAAGATAAATTTACTTTAAAAATTAAAAATTGTAATAAATTATTCCAATAATTATAAATGGATACACCTCTTTATACATCTTTAATTAATGACCGAATACCATGTATTTAAACTATCAAAGGACATTGCACACGCCCAAAGATTTACTTGCGCTTGTTAATAATTATTTCCAGTCACCCACTTTTGTATCAATTTGTTGTGTAATTATATTGGAGGCGTTTTAGCGAGTCATTTCCTTACGAGGTTACTTGGATTGTAAATCACAGAATTCAGAAAAACTGCATTTACCCTCCTGTTAAAAATAATTCATCTGCGGCTGTTTGAGATTTTCCAAACATCGTAGTGTTCTACTTTTCACCTTTAAATTACGGTTTATCGTGAAGCATACCCTAATTTGCAGCGTTGCTTGTAAAAAGAACAAAAGTGTTTTCAAATCAACATTATAGTTTTTTTTTGTACATAAGAACACTGCAATAAATTAAAAACTTGGCCAAGGAAAAGCTACGACCTTCATATAAGTTTTCATTCTATTAGCTTTCCTCCGAATTGTTCTTTTTCTTTCCTAAAGATAAAAATCGATTTGTGTTAGTGTGTGTCAGCAATGTTGTACGGGGACTTTAGGTTGACTGGCTGATGTCCTACGAGTTTTAGAAATGTGGGATTTACTGTAAGATGGGTCACCGAAATAATCCTTCTGAAAAACATGGCGAGCTTTGTTGAATTAGGAATATGTGATAACTGTTATTATCGGTATTTGTTTTTAACATCATTCGCGCATAAATTCAATTATTTTATTATGTTTTCGTTTTAATTATTAAAAGCAATTAGTTGTCAAAGTTGTAAAATAACGGAGTTATACCAACCGTAAAACTACGTTGGGTTTCTGTTGTAATTACGAGAAAACCTTTTAAAGTGCAACTTTGTTGAGTTCAATTAGATTTTACGTTACGATGACCATAATTTATGATCCCGCTGTAATTTCTGTATTAAAATCTGAATAAACTCGGAAGTAATTTGATTCTTCATGGGAAGGTTTTATTTTTGTTATTGGAATTTACACAGTTGATGGTACATCAGGTTGAATAATCATAATTTATTTAATGATTTTTACAATTGCCATTTTTTGGGCCTAATAACTAATGATAGTGGAAAGATTGTTTAACGGTTGATAATAAATGATTTGAATTTTTTTTGTGAGTTAATTTGAACAAGTCGACTGTCAATACAACTTCAAAGACTTCTACATTAAAAAAGAGCCTGTTACAACATAAACTTAACGTTATTTGTTATGTTTTCTCAACAACAAGCTACTCAAGCGAAAGGTAGTTATAAATTGTATCCTTTTGATAAGAAAACGGACATAAAGAATTTCATCAAAGTTCTCAAGAACTCGGAAGTATTTTTCGTTATATCTTGGACATTATGTTAAGAAATAATCTGACGTTTTATAAACTTTTCGTGTTTCTGTAGGTCTAACGATTTTCTAACAAAATTCATCTGAATGTTCAGATCGACTATTACACACAACCAAACTTATATGGAATCACCCAGTATTACCGATTTTGCTTAGCATTTCTGAAAAATTCCTAATGGAAAATGAAAAGCACTTTATACTAAATCAGTTTAATGATTAACAATTAAAAAAATGTAACAAATGCTTGAAATTAATGTAATGATAAAGATTTGAAGTGGTTGATTAAAGAAAAATAGAAACTGATATTTCAGTTTAATAGTCAGTGTTACCACCTCTAGCCCTAATACAAGCTTCAATCCGGCGGAGAATGCTTCTAATCAAACTGTGAACTTGTTTCTCTTGAGCGGCTTTAATGAGCTGTTCTACATTTCCTGCGGCTCTAATCCTTCTTTTAATAAAGTCCCACACATGCTCAATCGAATTAATATCAGGTGAACAGGCAGGTCATCCCAGAACAGTGACGGTTTCTGTATTCTGTTTCCAGAAATTCTGGAGCAACTCGGCCGGTATGTGAAGGGGCATTATCGTGCATGAAAACGAAATTGTTTCCCATTGCACCTGTTCACAGCCTATGGGTTCTAGCATCCAATCAACACACCTGTCTCCTGTTAAACTCTGCCGTATGGGAATCAAAGGAGTTTTTCCTCCCATTATAATACCTCCCCAGAACATTACAGTTCCTCATTTAGTTTGCAGTCTGCCCTGCCTACATACCTCGATTTCTTAAAACCCGAATTCGACGGTCATCTGATCTCAGACCAATTCTGTTTTCATAGGAAAAATTTTCAACTGTCCAGTTCTGGTGTTCCAGACACCAATTTAGCCGACCAATTTTGTTCTGTCTGGATAACTCGAGAACCCTTAATTGTCTCCTGCTAAATAGATTTCGGGCACGAAGTCTCTTTCGTATTGTTTCAATAGAAACAGTTAACACCTGTAGTCTGCAAAAGTTGCCTTTTGAGCCCTGGATGAGAAGAGGTTGGATTTACTCAGCGACGACTTTGTCTAGGCCTATTCTTAAGAGTTTCCAATTCCAAAAATCTTGCCTTTGCAATGTTCCCTGCTCAGCAAGAGTACCTAACAATTCTTCCTCTCTGAACTTCTGACAAACCTACGTAGGGCATAGTTAGCTTTTTTGAATACAAAGTTAAGTTTACTCTGTCACCTCAGTTTTACAACTGGAAACATATGACAATTTTTATCAATGCACATGTGATCAGCTATTAACCAAAACTTATCTTATTTTCAACAAAAACCTTTATCTCTTATCTGCATTAAAACATTTTCATACATTTCTTGCGATTAGTAAGAAATACTAGGTGATTCCATGCATGGTTTTGTGTACTTGTAAAATTAAAGGAATAAACAGATTAAATGAAAATTCGATTCGAATTTCTGTTAAGCATTTATTTTACTTGTTATTAAATTATTTATGAAATTTCGAGACAACTTCATTATTAGGTACCCGAATTTCCTTTGCCGAATGTTTACAGAAACGAAGGGGATTGTCACTTTATATTATTTCCACGTCACAGTTACACATAATTTAATTAAACCAATTAAGAAGTTTTACAATCGTGCAACAATTACCTAAGAAATTGTGTTTCCAAATTTGAGTGAAGTCTAGAGATGCTGGAATTTATTTAAATTTGTTGTAGGGTTTTTGTCAGAAGGCGTAACATAAACGCGGCAAGCTTAACACTTTAAGTTTAGCGAGGAGTGAAATAATTTGAATAATTACTGGGGCTCGTATAAATTTATGACTAAATTCATCAGCGGTCCTCGAATGATTTCGTTTTGAAGTTTTCTTTTTGTACGTTTTTACTTTATTTCTTATCTACTACAAGGTTCCTGTTAACAATGCAAAGACATAAAAAAGTATTATTGTCAGTTAAAGAAAAACCACCGAGGAAAACTTTTTCCGCAATCCACTCGTGACGGTCGTTCCATTCTCGCTACAACCAGTGTAATCACGTGGCTTCTATGCAAATTGCACATTTTTTTTGTTTGTCGTAATATTGTATGAAACTTTTCACATACAAGTTTCGTAATAATGTTCCCCACTTTTAATATCGTGGGAATAATTTGTACGTTTCCGCATTCCTCTTCCTACGGTGTTGCTCTATTTTGGTGAGGCGTAGAATAGCAAGAAACTTTGACGAAACCATCTAGAGATTAATTACATCATTAGCGTAGGTTAATGCGTTTTTATTTGTTGTTTTTCTAATTTAAGTGGGATATTAATCGATTTATACAATTACATTTAGTGTAATTAGCTTATTTTACATTTCAAATGTAACTACTTTTTTCGCATTTCATACACTAATGTATTACATTAGTACACTCAAAATCGTGAAGTAATGGGTCACTTTACAGTATAGCAACCATTACTGCATAAGTATACGCGCCGCGTCAGAAAAGTGATTTAGACTCGTATGGCATTTAAGTACTCGCTATCGCTCGTACTCAAACCTGCCATACTCGTCTAGTAAAAATCCACTTTTCTGCACTTGGCACGTAATCTACTATTTTATGGCAATCTATAAATTACTTTATAGATTTTTCGTCTATGGTTGCACAGCAGTAAATTGTAACCAATTATTTTATTTATTGTTTATTACAATGTAGAAGACTTCGATTAAAAACAGAGAAATCGTAGAAAAATATTGCGCAAATCTTAAATATTTCACTGAATTCCCTTTGCGTCTACAACTCATTCAAATAAGCTCAACTTGTATCCTACATAAAAAAAGCAATCTTTAGGGAATTGTGAACTGACTGTGTAAGTTGTAAATTATTAATGCTATGAAAGTGTAACCTCGCACGCAATGTTGTGACAATAAAAAGCGAACGTATGGAGTTTCCAATATTTATCTATCCTTTGAAACTTGAAGTAATGAAGGTGACAAATTTAGTTTTTCCACAAATTTAACATTGAAATAACTTTGTCTTTTTGTGTATTAATTAAAGGATTAAATATATGAATCTTGTAGAAATTTACTTTACATTTCGAATTAAGAGGTTTGCTAATTAATGCGAATCGAAATAGTTTATTATAATTTATTTATTTGTTTATTTGCATGAGCCGGCAGTACCTACAGCAGAGTGGGAGCGCACGTAGTGTACTTGAATGGGTGACCACTCTGGGGCTCGGTATATTCGGCCCCCTCGATCTCGACACTGTAAAGGTATAACAGGGTAAAAAGAAAAGAAAGAAAGTTTATTTGCAAAAAAAGGTTGAACAACAGTTTAACTGCAAAGCAGTCATCCAATTGTAGGTGAGGACCAATTACTTTAAAAAAAGATACTGTACATATCAATGTAGGAAACGCTATTATTAGGGGTACCGTAAGCAGAAGCAGGGGCGTCTTGTCACCACTGCTATGCAACTTAGTAGTTGACAGCCGTCTGAATTTGGCAGGCTTCTACACTATTGGCTACGGAGATGATACGAGTACGAGTACGAACTAGTGTAGTGCAACTTAATGCAAACAGCACTTCAACTGACCAAGCAATTGTGTTCAGAACACTATATATCGGTCCAATTAAGACGGAGATGGCTTTTGTTCACAAAATAGAGGAAACCTGAGGTGCTTAGAGCACCAATGCTTTTCCAAACGATATTACTCTTTTCGGATTAGGTCAACTACCTGGGCTATTCGACGGTTCACTGATCCCTTGTTTATCCTTGTCGGTAATACTCATTTCGGCTTCAGCACGCTTTGTCCATTGAAGGTGTCTTGGATGGTGCCGTATGAGTCTGTAATTCCCAGTATCAATTTTACCACGTCTGTCTGCCTCTTTTGGTTGTCCAAGTTTCGGACCTCCCTCAGTTCTACTTCATTTCCACAAGTCCACCAACATGTTGTTTGGTAGCTAGTGTTTGGGTTTCATCCATATACTGGGCTATCTAAGATACTGGCATATAGTGTTCCACAAGGGTGTTCTTCTTCAACGTTACCGGCTCTGACGTTCATAAACCTCACCGATACTGTTCCTCCAACCTTGACTAATGCTTTTTATACCACTGGCTTTTCATATGATTAATAGCTTCCATCCTTCGCACACATCTCGCCCGAAGATTTCCATCCAGACCTGCCTTAACAATTAATTCTTTGCCCAGGCAAGGTATATCTTCTGTTAACAGGATCATCCAATGAATAGCCACCCCTTACTTCAATTCCTTCAGAATCATTCCTTGCCAGCTGCTAATATGTCATGGTCAAATGTGTTGCTTCCAATACCGATCGTCATCTTTACTAATGCACGAGTCAGTATTGCATTGCCTGTCGCTACCCGGAGCTGAATAGTCACAGGTAGCAGCTTCACAGATTCCTGCAGAACACGAGGATGCATGATATATAATGGATTTTGTCGTCCCCATATCAATGAGTAACGGAACAATATCCTCGCCAACAAAAATATTGGCAGTACGGTTCTTTGACGACATGGCGTCGATGATAATCTTCGGAGCATTTCCTTTCGAAGTTAACGTTAGCCCCCTTTCCTGGATCCCTTTTAGTTTTCTGTTCCCTGTTCTCTTCTTGGTGTGATGCAGTGACGTCGTTCACCATAGATCCAACAACGGGGCCCCCGTCCCTCGCAAACATTCTTGCTGCGACTCCCTTTTTTGTGGAGACTCTTCAGTACATGTTCTTCCAATCGTGAGCCTTCAGATTCCTCGGCTACCAATATTGTCCGACTGAAGAAATGATAACAGACATGTTGACAAAGCTATTATGTAAGTCTGGTGGCCTAGAGTCGGATAAGCTACTACGTCAATTGAGATCTCACTAGTACAAAGATTAGCGTGTATGTGTACCACAGGAGCGATGCATTTCACCCCCCACAGCAGCTCTGGAGACTGGCCTAGGCCTCCACCACTGGATATCTATGTGGAGGAAGTGACTCTGAGGTCAGTATTACATTGCAAGTGAAGGGTTTGTGGAAACGCACTGGAGAAAAACACCAACATATCCTGAAGTAGGGGCGTCTTGTGAACAGCCTTCTTCAGGATATGTTGATATTTTCACACAGTACCTTTATCATTCCACAAACTCTTCACTTGCTATCGTAAGGCTGGCGTCAAAGCCACTTCCTTCACATAGATATACAGTGTGGGAGCCTTGGAGCAACGGTGGATTTCCTTCCGCCGACATATATTTAGGAGATACTTCAGCATCTTTTTGGATGCCGAAGACATTACCCAACTTGATATATCCATATTTACTGACGGATCTAAAACTACAGAAGGTACCGAGGCAGGCATCTTCTCAGATGAACCTTCGTAAAAGTATACCACTAGGCAATCTTACCACCGTCTTTCAAGCAGAGATAGTGGCTAAAATGCAAGGTGCAAAGACAATTGTGGAACGAAACATTCGGAATAAAGTCATCAGAATAGCTAGTAACAGCAGAGCTGCTGTATTAGCACTGGGCAACTACAAAGTTGTCTCAGGGTAGTACTCTAGTGCTACCGGACTCTAGAGCTAGTGGCTAAAAATAATAATCTAAAACTCGTCTGGGTTAAAGCTCATGTCGGAGTAGATGGTAACGATCAGGCTGAAGCTGTAACAAAGAAACCCATAATCGCCACTGTGATAGGTGAGTGAACATGAATAAATGTCACCATGCTAGGATGGCTATTGCACCGCCCTCAAGAGGGATGGCAAGATTTGGTGCTCAGTTGCGCCGGAGTAAACTGCGACTCATCGTAAGAATACTACCGACCTACTGCAAATTGAAATACATGCACAGGATGGGGTTGACTGATGACCCCACCTGTCGAGGGTGCAACCTTGAGGACAAGACAGCAGAGCTCGCTCAAATCAGAGGATCCATGTTGGGGGACTTCTATTCGCAGCACTTTTTTGGCAGATATCCTCAAATTCGTCGAAAGGGTTGAATGGTTTGAGTGAAACTCCAGAGGGTTATGCTGCAATGGAGGTAGTACAACGGCCCCCCTTACGATCCAGAATCCAGAAGGTTATAGTTTGCTCTGAATCCTGAAAACTAGGCCTTCCGATGAGCTAAAATTTAGTTCCCAAAATAATTCAATTTCTTGCAGTAAGAATATTAAATGATCCGTTTAAAACAGGCTCATATTAAATACTAAATATTTTTTTTAAATGTTTGCACCCTGTTTATGGGCTAAAATAAAAAGCAGGAGAAGAAATTTGAATTATTTCAGGGCAGAACGAAATTATCTTTTTTAGTCTGAGTGCCTACATAAAAACTGTTTTTTTCAGAAAATTATTCTAGGTTGACTTCCGTTTCAAGTAATAAAAATAAAAATACGAGAACATCCTCATAATTTATTTACCTACTTACTTATCCACCTTAAATTTTAAGCTTTCATTCATTTTCATTTGCGTTTTTTATTGGTCGTTCTGTTTTAAAGGTGACGTAAATTTTTTTATTTTCCAAGTGATAATTTAAAGCATGAAAAAAGGCGAATCATGAAAAATGCTGAAGGTTTTCTGTATACACTGAAGTTCTGCAGAAAATTGTATACGTTTGTAAAAATATACATCCACAACTGTGAGAATCCTTAAAAATGCGTTGTTTAAGCAAGATATTAAGTTGTGCACCGGAAGTGGTGCCCTTCTGTTGTAACAGTACAAAATGCAGTTATAAAAAAAAAACTGAAAAACATTTCAGAGCTTCACATTATGTCAAAATCGTTTTAATGTCCGACTTCGGAAGTTATGCCTCAAAATAGAAATAAAAATCCATTGAAACTTTTTTAAGCTCATAAAAGATGTGATAAATGAGTATCTTGAGGAGCAGAAAAGTAGCCATATTTCTTTAAGAGATTGTCTTCAATAATTCACATACATGAAAAGTGCGTTAGTACAAGCCGTAGAAGTTCCGAAAAATAAAGTGGTGCTAACAATTTATCATACTTCATATATGAACGCCATTAAAGATCTTCTTTGTACTATCGAAATGCCGAAGTAACCACATGAAATTCGGCTTCCTATTTTTAGAAATCGCGCATTAAACTTTTGAAATATTAACGGAGTTTTATGTTTACCCGTTTGAGAAGCAGTAAAGTTTGCGAAACTCCGATTTTTTTTGCGAATGTCTACATAAAAATAAGGTATCGGTGTTTTCTGCAGCGTTGGTGTGTTAAGGACACCGTGTAACGTCATAAAATATTATCCGATTTGTCATACTAATCTTATATATAGGAGATGAAAAAGGAATATGTGCTACTTTTGTCTTTTATTATGCGTTATTTAATAAAATAGAATAGAATATTTCAGCAAAATTCGGACTTTTCTCGATATGGCGTTATAAATTCCACCACGAAAGTTCAATTTTTAAGTAGGCCGGGCCGTAGCATCGGTTCTTATAAAATATTAACAGAAGATTCTTCTTTTCTACGTAGTGAAAAGGGCAATAAAAATAAAATCTCGTTCGGACCATGAAAATTTACTATCCCACATTACGCGGTTTCTTAGCTATTTATTGTAACGTTTCCGAAATGGAAGTTGTGCCAGAATGGCGCAATTAGTTTAGGTTATTGATTGAAGTTGATGTCATTGAGGTTGCTTTTGTATATTAAAGTGAGTGATTTCAGTGCGGTCCCACAATAGACTTTCCCATTTAGGAACGTTTGAACATGTCCTAAATTGATGTTGGCTGGAGTATTTAAATAAATAAATGGCTTTAGGAAATGTTTAATTAAACATTGTTCCATTAAAATTGGATGAAAATTATAAATTGTCTAATTAAATGTAGAGAGTAATTTTGATTTTTCCACATTAATTTCTTTTTATTTATTTTTATTAGCAATCAGAATACATTTTATTCTATAGACTAATGTGTTGGCTTACGAGCTATAACACTGTTGTAATGACGTTACTAGACCCCCTTCCAGTGATTGGGATTTCTAGCTTCCTCTCAGGCCTGCTGGCCAGTACCTCTTTAATCTTCTTAGGTGCTTCGACTAGTGGCTGGAGTAAAGTATTCGTATGAATTGCAATTCTATCGTGATGTTTTATACTTCTGGCTTCGATGACATCCTTGACATATGGCACTCGTAAATCTTCATGTAGGGTTTGATTAGACACGTACCAAGGTGCATTGGTCAACATTAAGAGAATTTTGGATTCACTTGTCATGTGGTTTTGCAATTCCGTGTTATTGGGGAAGTTTAGAGTCATTTTAAATTTTTGGTAAATTCTTAAGTACGGCCCTGTTCTTTTAATTCTGATCCCATGTTAATTGTGTTATTCTTGGCTGCAGTTAATTCCGTTTTAGTCTGAAGGACACGAAACGTTAAGCCCGTCAGCACATTTTCGTGGTAGTTCTTCGAAATCTTCAAGTCCAATATGTTTAGTCTTTTCAGAAATGTTCCTTTGTTCAAAATTCCAAGGTGACCTAAATTCACGCGTATTTCATCAAGACATGATGTCATCTTGTTTCGGTTATTGCAGCTTTTCGTGATACAGTTCGGGGAATCCCCACCGTACGCCAGGCCACGTCAGCTGATCTGTGGCGTCCCTTCGATTCTTCTATACCCCGCTTCCTCAGTGTGTGACAAGATCTCGATCATGTCGCACGTCTCTTAAGACGTGGTGCGAGATAATCGTTTCCAGCTTGGGCCCTTAAACAACCGGAAGGCCTCTATACCGGTAATCCTCTGGGAGGATTACAATTAACGACTTGGTCGGATTCACAAAAAGAGTGCCATATACTCCGGAGTGATATAGTTTTGTCTGAGAAGTTTCAGTGATAGTTGGAGTACCGTTCCTCACACAATTTTCTCGTATGAGGAATTATGAAAACCCATAGCCTAAGGATTATTTTTCGTCGTTTGCACGCGTCCTGGAAGAAGGAACATCATTGATCTTCCCAGTCACACGTCCGTCACGTTACTCCCTGACCAACATCTTGTCAGGTAAAATCTATTGCTTTATGATGCTGCTGCTGCTTTTGCCGTTCACGTTTCAATTTCTACGATTGCTGCTTGCTGGTAGGCCGTCATCAACGTCCAGTCTGTTTTTAGAGTTTAATAAGTACCGCCTTTTATTTTTGTAATTTTGTGTTTAAGTCAAGTAAAGTTCATTTGTGTTCATCTATAGTTGAAATTTTAAACCAATTTAAGTGATTATTTGGTGTTATGTTGCATGTGTGTAAATTTTAGCGGTGCTTGTTGAATTGTTAATTTAAGTTGTGTTGATCCTATCTTTTGTTTGGGATTGAGGGGCTAAGCTTGTAAATGTTTTGCAGTATGTAACGTAAATATAGTACCCTCAATTCTATCGTCCCCTTAAGTAAGAGTAATTTTTATCATTTGTGTCAACGTAAAATTTTTGATTGTCTCTTGTGTAATTTCTTTGTATCCCTTTTTGTCTTTTGATTCATTAAACATTTAATTGTCAATTTAGTTTGGTCTTGTTATTTGTGTTCAGTGTTCCCCGTTAATATTTTGTGCTAGTGTTTTGCTAAAGATTTACATATAAAGTGTTATCCTGCCTACAAGTCTTAAGAGTTCCCGTAAAGTAAGTTAATTGTCAGTGAAGCAAGGTATGTCACATCTTGCAGCAGGGAGCAGTCTAAACCCCAACCCCTTCGAGCCCTTGGAAATCTTCTGTGGTGGGTCACCTTCTTTTAGATCTTAAGGTGACTTTTATACCACAGTGGCGCTCAACATTTTCATCCCTATTACAACTACCCTTAATTGAAGGGTTTCTAGATTTGAGCTGCTTAAATATGGAATTGTCAAACCTATTCAAATTGACAACACAGCCATTAAAGGAGCTTTTACGGAAATTTCTGATTTTGGCCGTTAGTTGATTACTTATGCGATTCAATGCAGTAAACGGTAACTATTGTTAGCTCGTAAGGCATCAATTTGACTTTAAGTATTGGAGCCTGCAAGAAGACTCTGTCATATTTAGGTATTTCATAGTGGCTGATTGTGTTTTTTATAAGTATTGCAGTGCCAGCATGGGCAGTATTGTCGGGGTGGTTGGTGTAATAGGTTAAGTATTGTGGTATGTGAAAGTAGGATCTGTACATCTACTTCTTGTTTGTGTCGCAGAATGCCATTGGCATTCCACAGGGCTATTCTAAGAAATTTAGCGAATTCTAGTGATCAGCGTTGAAAGCATGTTTAGAACCATGCTGTTTTGTTAGACTAATTGTTGAAACATCGCCTTGAATTCTTATAGAAATTTGCCTAGAATGGTAGAAGTCTTGTTTTTAGAACGAAATTGTAAAGCTGCAAATGAAAAAAACTGCCTGCGGTGTGTTTATTAGCGTAATTTTATGTATTTCTGTAAAATATCGACATTCGTAACTTATTCAACCCGTTATTAACTCTACATACACAGACAACCTAAAATTGTATGTAAATACTGAGATCTCGAAGCAGATTTTGTAGTGGCATCAATTTGCAGGCTAACACTTTCTTCGTCTCTAATACTGTTACATAATTCATAACTAATTTCATTTCTTGTGGTTGGAAACAGGCATTGCAAATCTGCACATCCCGTATGGGTGAATCGATATACGCAGGTTTAAATTTACATATTTCAGCAATAACCGAAACAAATTTCGGGGGGCAATAAAACCGAATAAATTACACGAAAAGCTCTCGAAATTATCGGACGAACAAAATTCACTAACACTAGCAATAATTCCGGTACGTGAATTAGTGCCATCAACGTCAGTCAAACTGTCGAGCGAGACGGCCGGTGGAAATTTTGCATTAAAATGTATTTTGATTAAAGATACTGTATCGTAGTTTGTCATCATGGGAGTAGAAACTTATTTGAAGTTGGGCGATATTTTTTAAATTATGAAATTCAAACTTGGACGGGTTTTGCAAACATTCTGAACGAATTTTAAACGAACTTATATCGAAGTTGTGTTAAACTTTTCGACGAACGTTTGACATATGTAAAATTGATGGTTGTCAAAACTTGTTTATTTACTTTATTTAAATTGGCTCGGGGCACTCGTGTAACACACAATGAATGAGCGAACGCATACAGAATTTATAATTAACTCCCCTACCTACATACGAATATAGTCTGGAGAAAGTTAATTCATAGTTTATAACGTTATAAGATAGTCTTCTTGGCGTGTATCCTTGGAAATCCTCTAAATTTTTTATTTGCTCGTATTTTGATACCTCTAAAGAAACAAAGGAGATTCTAAAGCAGTCCTTGAGATTGATGACACAGAGCTTAAATCGTTTTTGTGAGCTTTGTCGACTTACGAAAGAACCATTAGCAATTGTTTGATCAAGCTAAGAAAATCCCCAAACATAAGAATAATCGATAGCTTAAAGTTATCTCCGCACGTTTTCTTTGCAGATTTATGCTTAATTAATTGTTAGTTTATATAATTTGAACAAACTCTGCATTGATAGACGTAAAATATCAAATATGTTAATAAATAAACATTCAAATAAATCATCAAATATGCTTCCCTGAAACCAAATTTTTGGGTTTAATAAACGATTGTAGAAGTTATTAAAAAATTCAGTTTGTTGGTTCCTATAATTAATTGTTTTTCTTAATAATAAAGTAATTTAGAATTTTTCAGGGACATTTCATAGGCTTTAACGTAAATGAAATCTGTGATTAAATTCTATGGAAACGGTTGATAAATAAAGCTCTGATAAAGCATAACGATTTATAATTTATGGTACAAGTGTATACATAATATCCGAATCACAAGAGATGACCCCTGCCTCATCACACGCTGAATTTAGTAACGACAAACACGCGTGTACATTTGTTCACAAACCCCATGCACACGACAAGGATAGCATTACAATAAGCCTGTGTTATGATTAAAGTGCTTATTTGACTAGAGTAGTTTAAGTCAAATGCGCGTGTCATTACTAAAACGTCAAACTGTCAAAATTATTAATACATTTACATTATTTTATTTTATTAGTTATCTAAATTCCTATGTTCATTGGAATTCGTTTATGTGGTACGTATTTGTGTTGTGAAGTTTAGATAAATGAACATTTAATTTGGTTTATTGCGTTGCAGAAGAAACACAATTGTACATTTATTGGTTAAATTATTATATCATTTGAAATTTTTAATTGGTAAATAATGTAAGTTGCATCTAACCTTGATCATTATAAAAGTAAATAAACGCAAATAAGTAAAACAGTACAATAGAAAACGGATTTTTAAATTTCTTAATCAAAAGGAAAATAATTTTAAGGTTAAATTCGTATTGAAAGTAATTGACAGCTGTTTGTTTTCCGGTTAAAGCGCCAATCATAATTGCTTGAGAATACAACTGATGCTAATTTGACTAGCAAGTAAAATCTTACTTCATACGGATAGCATTGATGAGGCAGGGTTCATCTCCCGTGGTTTCGATATTACATAATTTTATCCAACATCTCTATAATTCGCTAAAAACTAATCAATATTATCAATCAAGAATTTCTTGCCTTTTGAAATTTATGTTGCTAGGAGAATTTAATTCAATTGTCAAATGTCACTTTGAAATTTACTTTTGCATTTAATGTTAATAAGGAATAGGAAATTTTTTGATTCATCTGTTGTTGTTATAACTATATAATAATAGTTATTAAATGATTTAATACCTGAAATTGTTGTGCTTATTTAGAAATTTAAGATTTGAGTTGGCGTGAGTTATGAATCATTTATAACTCACGAGTGAGTTATAGGGTATATAATTCAACTGAAATAGGTACAATTATGGTTGTATAATTAGGCGATGTTGGGATAAAATAATGAAATACGGCTCACCTTACAAAAACTTTTTTAAGGCAATTTATGAAGGAATTCTGTTTCAGCTTTATTTAGTGATGGTGTGTAGAGAATATCTTCAGAGATTAACTCTAACTAACCTTCTTATGAAATGTCCAAACTTATATATCGAAATACGTACATATGTGGTTGTCGATTCTTGCTATGATTTTCGAGGTTTTTTCAGTTATTTCCACTTTTTGATTGGTCAAGAAAGTTTTTTTTTTAATTGACGTCCAAACTCTGTCTATTTACAGACAATAAGCAATACATATGAATTGACAGTATATTACAGTGGCATAGAGAAGTGATTATCCAGTGATATCACTTCTAAGTGTTTAATATTATTATTATTGATAATAGTGATAATATTAAGTTATTTCGATGAAACGAGTTTGTTTTAGTTAAATGCTAGGGGAACTAACACATTGAGCACTAGAAATACTACACTGAATACAACACTAGCGTCATTGAGGAAGGTCCAGACGATTATGTCTCTTCAGTCTCTTCGTTGGTTGTTGAATAAGCAGGTTAGAAGTCAGCGCATTTGGAAGGACATTTAGTCTGGTTTGGTATCTCTCGGATAGTTGGCACATTCTTTTAACACCGTTTGGATCTGTAAGTCTCAATGTAGGACATCATTTGGAACATACCAAGGGCGGCGCAGGACGTTTAGCCGCGGTCATTTAGACGCGGCCGTTTAGACGCAGACCTACTTGGACGTGGATGTGAGCATAACGTCAATATCAGTTTCTGTGAGGAATATTTTGATTTCTTGGCCATGCTGAACTAATCCATTGACGTTCCAAACTGCTACACGGAGAACATGATCCATCATTGTTGTTAGTACATTCAGGATAGTATCATGGTCTCAAGGTCACCATTGGATGAATAAGAAGTTATGTACAGGGGTGGCCGGTGGTCTAACAAAGGATTTTGTGTACCATGTTTGACTGCTTGAGCATATGAAATTCCGGGTTGAACATTGTTTTTTAAAATTGGTTTTAGATTGATTTGGTAGTTCTTTATTTCTTAACTTAGGAATTGTTTGAAGTTTTTTGTAGGGCTGGGTGGTTTCCGTCGCATAGTAGTACGCACTTCACATTGTTGCTTCGTTCTTTTTTAACGCATTGTGTTGTCTGGTGGTTGCCTGCACACTTGAAAGAAATTGGGTTAATTAGAATGTATTGTAAAATTCGCCTTCCGAACCTTTATACCTCCATATTTTGTAATTTGCCCACGGGCAAATATATTTTGGATGTTTGTAAATAAATAAAACCAATTTTTGTAGTTATAGTTTGTGCCCTTTGGAAATATACCATCTAATCTTAATTAAAAAAAAAATGTGACTCGTAATTCCAACATCAAAGAAACGAGCGAGCTTGGATTGACCTAAGAAATGCAAATTGTTACATTTCAGTCGAGTATTAAGGTATTGCTTCAACATCAGCGAACCAAGTTTTCAAGAAAGGATAAACTTTGCATTTGCATGTGAACGATTTTGTATAATTGCGTTTTGTAGTTTTCATTAGGGATGTTGAAAGTATTTGAAATTGCTAATTTAGTGAAACCTTTTTTTTTTTGAAAGTGCAAAGTAAATGTACGTAGTATAAACTTCAAAGGTTATCTTAAACTACTTGGTAATCTAAAAACCTTTCATGTTTTAGAATACATGCGGGAAGATAAGCTGTGACGTCTTTGAAACAGCATTTCCATATTTACAAATATAAACGTGGGTTTCTGCAGTAAATAAAAATCCTCGAAGTGTAACTAAGTCAGAAGTTCTGTTGCAATAGTTCGAAGTCGTGCATTTATTTAAACAATATAGGTTACAAGAATGAGAACGTTTAATATTTCACCAAGCCCCCGAAACTGTCTAAAACATTGTGTCAAGGAAGATGTATTGTTCTGTTTAAAATTATTAGCATTGTAATCCAGTTGTTACCTGTCAGAATTTTTGATGCATTACGATTTTTTTAAAGGGGAGCAAAAGAAACTTGAATTTATGTAAGTGCAGAGGAAGGCTTTCGATTTTTTTTGCAACGTGTCAAGTACGGGAATGTATCGAGCCATAATGATTATAATTTTATGGTTTTAGAAAAAAATTGCGATGCAAACCTTTGATGTAGCCATTCAATTTTTCCCTTACTTTTTATGATTTTAAGTACTAAACAGTATACAATGTGTCCACGGATAGGTGATACAAGAGGAAAAACTTTTTTATTATTGATTTCTCAGAAAATTTTATTCTTGATAATAATTTTTGCTGTGTTTAATAGTCTTATTTCTCATGTTACTTTTCCTGCAGGTAATCATTTAAGACTAAAATTCGCAAATTTCCTCAGTTTTGGACTTTGAAAAAATTTCTGAAATTTTTATAATCAGATCAAGCAGTTTGAATAATTTTGATATTTGTGCTTCCTTTATTCTTGAAACTTTCAATTTAAAATAAAGTTTTCGAAATAACATATCCTAATTTTGTGTTTTTGAAGCGTCTATGAGCACAACAAAAGCCTTAAACTAACAAAAATCAATTCTGTCCGAACAACTTGAAATTTTGCATACAATCGTAATTTTGTGTTCTGAACAATTTTACTCGAATACAATTTTGCGATATTTGTTAAAATACTAAGACTTTACCTAAACCTCGCCTTCTTTTTAACAGTGCTAACACAGAGGCCTTGATTTAAAAAAATCGAAAGTCTGCTTAAAATGAATTTAAGAACAAGCAGGGATAGACTGCCAAACAGCGTATTGATATCTAAAAATTTTTGGTCATTTATACCTCTTGTATCACCTATCCGTGGACACATTGTATATCGGAATCGATTTGTTTTATTATTAAAGTAATTTTCCAACTAAAATCTAATTAAAATGAGCTTCTCTGTAACTCGGCGCTTTAAATTTATTATACGAAATTGTTATCTGTGCTTAATTTCATTAACGACCATGTAATACACATGCTATCTTAGAACCTTAATTTAAATTACCGGAATGTATCTAAAAACATTTGGTTGCGAGCGTTATATTGCTGTATATGTGGTATTACTTGGAATTTTAGCTTTAGCAATAAATACGCTTCTTGTTACTTTTGTGCTTTATGGGATTCCTTTAGATGCATTGTTCTAGATTACTCCAAGACTTGCAGTCATAAAAAGCTTTCTGTTCTCCACGTCACTGTTATTACGTTGCCTGTACCGTCTTAGTACGAGTATAAAGGCTGTGGTGTTGTACTAAATTAACGGGTTGTGTTGGGTTTTATTGAATAAGAAATTTAAAAAAGAGATTAAAGATTAAATTTTTAAACATTTTATTTGATTCCTGCTAAGCACGTAATTTGAAACTTAAAATGGGCGAAGTCAAAAATTTAAATATTTAACACCTGCGAGCGTAAACAATACATAAGCCAGGAAATCAATTTGATTAACCCTTTTTTGGGTTATTGGATTCGTGCAGTATTTATAGATATAACATAATAACCCGGCAATAAATTTGACCCTTCCATAGGACTCGGTTTTCCAATCAAAATTGAACTCATCCATTTGACTGGATCTGTTATTTTATTTTTTTATACTTTTGGGTGATGTTTTTATTGCCTTTATTTTTCAATTGTTATAACGATGCCCAAACATTCGCAGTTTCAACTAATTTATTAAATTATTTATTGTCAAATTTTGTACAAAGTTGGTGGGTGGATTCTGTCGTCCAATTACAAACATTAGAAATAATTGGGTTTGATCGTCTGTAATTATTTAAATTAATTATAGCAAGATTCTGAGGTTATTACAAATGAATTAATCGCCGCAGTGGCCGAGTGGTTAAGGCATTCGACTACAGCGTGGACGGTTTCGGGATCAAAACCGAGTCGAATGCTCGGCGGGTGGCCTACCCAGTCACTGAAAATAATTGGAAACCGAAACACGGTGGTGGAGTAGGGAAGGTAGGCGGTTGTCTAAGGCGTGGTGCTTACCACATCACCTGAGACAGCCGGATATGAAAGCGTCTTAGGAGGCCTTAACCCTCCATGTTTCCGGCCATACTCCCTCGCGGAGTATAAGTGTGGTTACCTTTTCCTACCTTACAAATAAATTAATGATACAATTTAAATGTACTTTTGCACTTTTGTCCAACCATAAATTTGAAGAACAACTGGAAAGTTTTTTAGAATTACGGAATATTAATGTAAACTTTGGAAGTTACTCATCTTCCAGAATATTAATTAGCACATGATAGTTAATTTCTGTATTTTGTTTCAGGTAAGAATTTCTTTAATGCTGCCACAATGTTTCCCAAAATGCGGTGGTAAGTCATTTAGATCGCACAGAGTTTTAATTTTTATCGTTTCAAATCGATTGCTGGGGCTCTATTGTTTGAAACAAAATATTGTAAGGTAAAAACGAAATTATCAAACTAAAGAGATGAACGCCGAAGGGGGGAAATATGCATGCTAATTATTCCACAAAAATTAAATTGAAAGAAAATAGTTTGTCTGTTGTTGTGGATAAAGTAAAATTCGTTTGGACCATAGTTGGCCATGGAAAATCAGGTATGAGTGGCAAGTATCTCAACGCGCTTCAACTGCTGTGGTCATTTAACAATTGATAGATTTGATAAAAGGGTGAATCTGTGGTGCAAGTGAAGATGTAACAGACGATATCTACAGTTTTTAATTATCTAATTAGCAGTTTTAATAATTAGTTTTAAGTAATCAATGTGATTATTCATTTATCTTAATTGCTCAATTTCGTTGCAACATGTCTTGGAATAGAACTAATATGTTGTGGTTTGGGAGTTTACATATTTATTATTAGATTACATAAGGGTCGACCTTCTCGGCGTAAATAATTATAAGTGCCAGAGGTCTAGAATATCTCAAGATTGAATTAAACTCAAGGGATTAAGCGGTTGTCATTTTCTCAGTGATACTAGTTACATTCAGGGATATTTTAGCGAGTCTTGAATATAATTGCTGGGTTTGCGATAGATAAGGCAACTGACCTCAAGGGAAATGATACGTTTGTTGTCTGATTATTATCATTTTTATTATTTAAGATGTTTTAAAGTTTCGATTAAGTTTGTTCTTCTGTTGGTGGCTGAACACATCAGCTTTCATTGTTAGCTTTTAAAATAATTACTTTTTCATTTGTTTTATTTTTTGTATGTTTCTTCGTACAAAGAAGGTTATTACATTGTAACGTTTTTAAAAATTATTTGAACTTTGGTCCGTGCTGTGAATTATTTATTAACACAATTAAAGAAACGCGACAAATAACGAGAACAACAATTTAATCATTAAGAAACTCACTTGCGAACTCCTGCCGAGTGGCGGCTCGTGGCTTCAGGAATGGGTGAAGCAGATTATTAGGTCTCCCCTCACCCCTTTGGGGGTCGACCTGCAGGGGCAGCCCCCCGGTTGTTTATTTAAAGCTCAAGGTAATTCACTATTTTACTTCTACTACTTGAAATTTTGATGGAACCCGGGTTCGCTTAATGTAAAACTAAAAATATACAGGGTGTATGAAAAAAGCCGACAAATAGGCACACCATGGGAAGCAGCATTAAGAAGTAAGCAAAAAACTCTAGTCCCATTTTGCTGGTAACCCTCTAGTTATCGAGTAATTGATAGTCTTAAGTAGGATACTAATTTCTTTATTAGGGCGAATTATTATTAAATTGCAATGACTGGTCATAGTTTAAGCAACATGAAACACAGCCAGTAGGTATTTTAGCACTTTCTGCTTAGAGTTTGGCTATAATGTGTTTTCAATTAAAGCAAATTCTTTGCTTCTGAAAGTTTTAAAAGGTTTTGCAACGCTGCACTGTTTCTAAGTAACTACTGGAAAATTCGAATTTTTTATTATTTAGATCAACATTGCTTTCCTGTCATTTTGATTCGTCAGCAATTGCTTGTCTGCTTTAATAATTTCGAAAATTGTCCGTTTGTTTCATTATTTTGTTGTGTTTTGGTTTGATATTTTGTGTTTTAGTTGAAAAGTTGTTATTTCGTTTAATTAGTACTGTGTTTTTGAAATATTGTATTATGGAATATACACTTCGAGAATATGCAGATTTGTACCTAATCTTAGGTGAGGCTGGAAATTTTCATGCAGCTGAACAACTGTACTCGCAACGTTACCCAAATAGAAGACATCCTAGATCAAATGTGATAAGAAGGTTAGATACAAGATTACGGGAGACAGGAAGACTTGCCCCTTACGCGACTGACAGAGGTCGCCGCCGACATGTACTGGAGCCAGATGTGGAGGAAGACATACTGAATACCTTCGAAAATAATGCTGGATTAAGTACTCGTTCTGTAGCTCGTAGATTAAACCTTAATCACTCAACAGTACATCGCTTACTACAAGAAAATGGTTTGTACCCATATCATTATCAACGGGTACAAGGTTTACTGCCAGAAGATTATCAGCGGAGAATGCGATTTTGTGAATGGTTGCTTCGTCAGCAAGAACAAAATCCCAGATTCATTGAAAATATCTTATGGACAGATGAATCCACTTTTACTCGTAATGGGATTTTCAATATTCACAACATGCACCAATGGAGTGACGAGAATCCCCATGCTATTTATCAAACCCATCATCAGGTGCGATTTAGTGTAAACGTTTGGGCTGGAATTCTTGGTACTACATTAATAGGACCACACGTTTTACCCCAACGTTTGACTGCAAACAATTTTGTGGAGTTTCTGACCAACAACTTGCCGGATTTATTAGAAGATATCCCTTTAGCAACCAGAAGAAGTATGTGGTTCCAAATGGATGGAGCACCAGCTCATTGGGGGATTCAAACAAGAAACTGGTTAAATGAGGAGTTCCCTGAGAGATGGATTGGACGAAGTGGTCCGGCAGAGTGGTGTGCAAGAAGTCCGGATTTAAGCTGTCTTGACTTCTTCTTATGGGGAACTTTAAAAGAGCTCGTCTACCAAGAAGAAATAAACACAGAAGAGCAGCTGATAGAAAGAATGCAGCAAGCAGTCACCACAATAAGACAAAATAATATGTTACAGAACATGAATGACGGCATCATTCGCCGAGTGAGAAGGTGTCGAGATGTTGGAGGGGGTCATTTTGAACAGTTATTATAAATTGTTATCTAATTCTGAATAAAAAGTTGTTTTTTTTTTAGTTTATTATTTTGTAATTGTAGATAGTACTTAACATTGGTAAAAAGTAAAAAAGTTGTAGCAACGTTGCCAAATTTAAAAAACTTTAATCGAAGATATTGTGGAAACTATGAGTTTGATGCCAAAATGCCTTTGAAGTTTCTTGTTAGGTTTTTGATGTATTTTCTCATGATATGACTATTTGTCGGCTTTTTTCATACACCCTGTATATTTTGGAAAAATTGGTGCAATCATACGAAAATTGACGCAGTATTCCTCTATAAACGAATCTGCTGCAGTTGAACGCTTGTGGTCTGCAGTATGCATTGCGGCATAACCTGCAGGGGCTTGCTGTACGATGTACCGTGCGCCGGGTATAAAATATATAAATTAGAATTATTTTCTAGGTCAACTGAATTAAAGAAAATGAAAAAAATAAAAATGATTTAGGATTTTTAATTAAAAAAAAAACATTTAACCTGCGTCATCAGACGGGCCGCCGCTGTTGCCGCCAGATGACGCGTTTCGTTACAATATTAAGTGAAGGTATATCTGAAAATAGACAAGAGGAGTTGATCAAAGAAACAGAAATGCTGAATACTTCCTCGAACTAAAATACCTAAAATTATGTGTTGATGCTGAAGACATTGAATATATGCATTTGTTGATAAAATCATATCAAACATGCAAATGCATAATTATCCCAAGCCTATTTTATAATCGAACGTGCTTCCTTAAGAATTCTGTTTATTTCGATCCCATAAAATGTGTTGCCATATGTTTAGGATCTAATATTACTTGGTTTTGGTGGAAATGTTTAAAGTAGTTGAGTGCTTGCAAATCCATATTTGTAGGTGTAAACGGTTCGTTGTGCATCTAGGAAATGGTAGATGTCTGTAAATGGATCGTTATTTATAATGGACGTTCGAAATCTCTCTCGCATCCTGATGTACAACAATGCTAATGCATGGCAATTAATAATTCAGAGATGGGCCGCCTTGATTATTCAGGATGCCCGATAAAAGATTATACCATACGGTGTGCTTAATGTAATGCGCATTTGCTTGCATTTATGCAACTAATACGTTGGTGTTTCATTTCCGTTCAGCTCCTACTAGAAATTTCATCGTCCGCTGTTCGTCGTTGTGTAACGTTGCCGTAATCTGAAAAGTTGGAAAATTCTTCTTTTATTATTGCGCTCCGGGTTTTAACGCTTCGAGGATAATAAAAATGGAGGATCGAAAAGAGAACTTTATTATTGTGCCGCGATTGGGAATCCTCGAAGATATCGAAGTGCAAATCAACCGTATCCTGTTTCCGGCAATACCTGAAACCATATCCTTCCCGTATCCGTGGTGCAACAACATATGAGAGAAGTGCATTTCGATGTAATACGTTTTACTTCCATATGGGTCATGTTTCGTACGGCGGTAAAGCCGATTTGAAATACAAAACCAATATATCGGGGACCGTCGCGTCGCTTTTCTCGATGTTATATTACTCTAGTTTATTTTCGATTCCGCGATAAAACCGGCCGATTTTAAACGCTTTCGTTTTGTTTGCTAACTCTTGTAATCCGTTTATTTTGCGAATCGTGATTCTACTCCGGTCTCACAGTTTGTTCGGGTTTTTCCCTATTTTGTGTTTTAATCGGATTTATATCTGTTAATGTTGTTTTGTTATTTGCATTACTCTTTAAGAATTCGTCGCGCTCGGTTCCGCTGGCCTCCTTTTTATTAATGCTCGGCAATATGTTTGGTTTGTTTATTTATTTAGTTACTTTTTTGTGCAAGTGTCTCGCGCCATTTTAAAGCTTTTTATTAAGTTTTCACTTCCTTTTCCCCCATTCTCTTTCGTTACTTTTTATAACCCCCCACGTACTTCGAGACGGTGGTCTATAGAGAGACGTTTTATTTTTCGTGTGAATAATAAAAAAGATAGGGATACCACGATAACGTATGGAATATGGTTCGATAAAATAATGTGCAATATTTTACAAGAGTTTCGGCTCCGCATTACTTTCCCCCCTAAAATGTGAGACACGTGAGATAACACCTTATATTTTTTCTATCAATTCTTTGCGATTTTTTAGGCTCCACTCAAAATGGAAGGAAGTTTAACTTAATATTATCCTTTTTAAATGAACTGAAAACTTTTTCAGTTGGATTCCTTTTCTGACACGAACTATTGATTTTGAATAAGATCTTTCAAGCGTTTTACTTTTCTATTCTTCGCTCAAAATTTATCACATTTTCTTTCTTCTTGATAATATATTTTTGTGGTACAAGTTAAATGCGCGATTTTACTGATCACTCAATTTTAAGTAAGTAGTTAAACACATTAAAATGCTTACTTGATAATAGAGTTTTAATGATTAAAAATTCAAGCCTGTTTTGCAGCGAATTTCTTGCTGATAATTAGGGGTTAGTTTGTAACGTGAACTATGAGTAAACAACTTTAATATTAGAGGGATGAAAGCTGAGGTTGAAATGCCTGGACGTGCATATTTGTGGAAGGAAAGTCATGTTGCCGTGAGAAAATCCCGAGGTGATATTACAGGATGCAGTTCATGCAGAACAGGAGTTTACGTTGTTGATTATACGTTGCACGAAAGATTTTTTGCTTTTCTTTTCTTGATGACGGTGATTTTGTTTTTAATAACCAAATAATAATACACATTTATGTAACACTTTATCAAAAATCGCGTAATATTAATTACGTTTTATAATTTACGTTCTTTTAACCATTAATTTTTCTTCGGTCTTTACTTCACCACACAGAGAAAAAAGCTTTTAAATATTAGAAAATAAATAGCTTTTTGGTGGCAACAAATAATTTATTTAAAAGTATAATTTTGATTGAAACATATTACTCTGATTTGTAGCAAACAAATTACTATATTTAGGATAAAAGAGTTGTTGTTTGCCGTGAAGAAGTCCTTAATTTGAAAGCAATATAAACATATTTTTTAAATAAGTAATAATAACTGAAATTAGCGTACAACCAATAGAAAGCGAGATATTCGCAAAAAACTGATTTCTTTGAGCTTTGACCTTAAATAATTCGTCAAGCGAACACAATTTCGAAAAGGACTTTTCCGACAAACGTTTAGGATTGTTATTTTCCCAAACTAATTTTGCGTGCGGGAAAGTCTACTTTCCCGCACGGAGTGCCGGAAAGTGACAGCGATTTCTGAAAAATCAGAAAATCGCATAGCAACCATCCTTACTAGATTATTACTTTAAAAGGAAATGTCAAATTTGACAACTTGAAAACTTACAAAATGATAGTTTAGAACTATTCCTAAACGTTTGTAGGAAAAACGTTGTTCATAACACGTGCGGGAAGAGCGATTCCGAAACTCATGCAGGTACAGAAACTCGCTGCGCTCGTTTCTGTAACGTCCTGCATTCGTTTCGGAATCGCCAACTTCCCTCACTTGTTATGAAAATAACTATTCTGCACGTTATTTGTAACGTTAAAATGAAGGTGCGTGCAACAAAAAAACTTCACCAGTATTTATTTCGAGGTTTCACCGTTTTTTCGCGTAAAATGACTGGACTAACACTGCAGTTTTTGTTTACAATGTTTGGCCTCCATGGTTTGTAGGTCTTCTTTAATTTCTTCCAGCCATCTCGCTCTTGGTCTTCCCCTTCTTCGCGGTGTGTTTGGTATCCATTCTGTTAATACTCTCACTGCACAGCCTTCGTGGTTTCTCATTATACATATGACTCAACCAGTTGCTTCGTAGTGCTTTAATGTATTTGATGATGTCTTCCCCCTTCATTAGTTTTACAAGTTCATGGTTCATCCTCTGTCTCCATTGGTCTTCCTCTTTTATTGGTCCCCATATGATACGTAAAATTTTCCGTTCAAATACTCTAAGGTGGTTCATTTTTTGGCTGCTCATCGTCCACATTTTGGCTTCGTGGGTTACAGTGGGTCTTATTATTTAAGGAACTCTGTTTAATTAACGGCGGCATGTTAGTTTGGCGAACTACATAACTATATTATAATTGAAATAACGAATTCTGTGGTATTTAAAATTTCTAAGTTAAATGTGATATCATAACGACATACCCCCTTTAATAAACCATGCTTAACATCACTGTTATATGAAAATTTGGTAAGTCATGGAAAATACATAATTCTTTAATACCATCTGAAGAGTTATCACGATATTGTAACGAGACGTGTCAGCGGTCGGTGGGAACACGTGTGATTTTGGTCGTGTGCGTCATCTGCCGACAGAAGCGGGAGGCACTAGGCCCTTAGGCACATTGTCTAGGGCCTACGAAAAAATATTGGAGTTAGGAAGGAAAAAATTCAAGAACACATATTTTGTCCAAACCATTTAAAAAAAAATTCCTGATTCGTTTCACCTTGATAATCCGGATTTTTTGTATTTTATGAAAATATCAACGATGCCCCAGGAATGAAACCATTTGCATTGCCTGCATGCAATATAATGTACCTTAAGAACAATACCGTAACAACTAACAATTAAATTGAGTTATATGTTGCCCTGTAATAATTATAAATTAGATTGTAAGTCTTCGTTAACTCAGGAAACTAATATTTTCACTTACTGTTTTTGTACATTGTATACACACTATCTCGTATAGGCAATTTTACTGCTTCATCAACTTCACAAACAGGTTTATGCCTTGGTTTCTTTCTTTTTGGACTATGTAAAAGTTGATCGGTTTTCACAGTTTGTGATATACAGCTAACAATTTTTTAGTCTTATATTTAATGCATTCGAAACTCTCTACAAAAATCCACGAACAGGATTTTAGAACATAATAAACAAGATAATGTTATAAATTATAATTTACCTCTCTTACAGCATTCAAAGGAATAAGTGGACGTTCTTTCTTTAAATAATTTATTAAAGACTCAATAAGTTGATTCGACTGTTTGCTTAAAGGTTTCAGCATTTTGTAGACGAAGTAAACCAGCAAACGTTAATAACACACAACACGATCTGTCAAAACTTTGCCAGTCAAATATAAACACGCCAAGAATAATACCAACTTTACAAAAAATGAATATGAGCTAAATTAGAAAATAAAAACCGGATTTCTTTATTCTTTACAAAAATTTGTAGACCTTGTGATTAAAGACGGCTCCCTAATCTTAGAAAACTACAAAAAATAATTTATGTTTAGTAATTACATTTTGTTTTTTTTTATCGCGCATTATTGGTTGATCATGTGATTGATGACGTGCATTACCTGATTGCTCAAAAGAACCATAGCATGTCCTAACGAAAACTACAAATCCCCCAATCGTTTAAGATGTTAACAACACTATCACTACCAATTTTATGTAATCCATAACAATAATTAAAGTATATGCAATTGTAATAGGTAAAGCACAATGGCGGCATCGATGAAGTAATGCACAATCAAATTGGGGTAAAGCGTGGGTGATTATTTGAAGATATAAAGATTTTTTTGTTAAACGTAAAACAATATTTATTACATTGCAATTAGTGCGTCTTGTATAATGTGATTTATTTAACTCCAATCTAAAAATTATTTAGTTCGAAAAAAGCCTTGAATTAAACTAATAAATCAATAGAAGTACTATTTTCCGACCAAGATGATGTATGTATCTTTAACCGAGAGATAGATAAGTTTGTGTTTAATATTCTGTTATCAGATTTAAATAAATTAATATTTCTTCTGAAACAATATACCAAACAACTAATTTTTTTAAATGAAATAAACTCAACTGTTTGAAGCGAAAGGTTACTATGTTAGATTCAAAAAAATGTATTTTTTAATTCTAAATAAACGTTTCGCTCTGTGCATGTATGTCACTCAGCTTGAATGACCAGCTGAATTAATTGAATAAGATGTCAGATTAATTGAGTTAGTTATTTAATTAATGTTGGTTTTTAGCTCTTGTTAATTGGATTTGACATTTAAAGATGCTGGCTTAGTATATAATTTAACAGGAACGTGTCTAAAGTAGCACACTTTTCAAATTTCCATTTCCATTTACTATTGATAGATACATAATATACTGAGCTTAAATTTGTACCAACAACTTTATTTATTTTTCTTTTGCTAGCTCAGCATTTGAAGTTTTGATAAAATGACTTTTTTCTGAAACGTTTTTAGTTAGCATTTACTCTAATTGTAAACTGTGGAACTTTTTAAATGCACAGCCCAAAATTGGCTTAATTGGGTTAAAAAATTAGGTTAATGTAATTATCTCTTTAGTCAGTCAACGAATGAGTTAACTTTTTAATGCATGACGTCACATTAGTTTTTTGGACTTTTTAAAAGAAGCTTGAAGTTATTATAAATAGGAAACAGGGTGTCCAGTTGAAAACTGAATAGGTTTACATCAAGCCATTTAATCCAGAATGTCCAACAAGTTCTAGCTAGTTGCAGATGACAACACCAGCCAAATTTAGGAATCTTGTTTTAAAGGGCACCCTGAGTTCTTTTATTTTAGTAAAATTACTTACAATCATAAATTTATGCAAATTTCCTCATACTTTTTGATTACCATGTAACACGAGTAATTTTTTAAAAACTCCTAAACAGGTAAAACGACTAATAAATTACGAATATAAACGAGTTACCATGTAAATCATCTGTCGTAATTTTTGCGGTTTATAAAATGATAGGAATGTAGGAAGAAGTATTTTTTTGCACTTATTAAAAACTTTCACTGTTACTTACCCATAAAACCGCAGACATAACGGATGTATTATAGGTAATTGTGAACGCGTAAATTATCTACGGTGGTTTGCGCATTATATCATAATACCCAAAGTAAAATTTAACAAGAAAAAGGTTTCCGTTTTGACGAGGCTTATTTTATTCATAATTCTGTATAGGTTTTTCACTAACAGAGAACATAACAGTACCCTTGGCGGTTGTCTGCGGGATTTATTATGTGGTGAATATCTCACGGAAAACAGAATATCAAGGGCATTAAGCGTTTTTGTTACGTTTCCTAGCGGTAATGTATCAGAAGCAACATGCAAATTTATGCCGGATTCTGTGTATATGCTTTATAAACTCGCGTAATCCACGATAGCGCCATTCATTATGCTAATATATCCTAACTAAGATAAGATCCCGCTTTAGTATATAACGGATTTTATTAAAACAATTCCATTCAAGACTGATACGCGGTACTATTAGTTACTTGTTCCGAATGTTTCCCAATGGGAATTGGATATTATGCGTGTATATTTGCTTGTTAATCCGTTCATTAAACTGTCGAGTTTCGCTACTTTCACTGAAGATTCACAAATTCCTTGTGTTCAATGCCATGGCGGAACTTACCATTAACATTAAGTGAAACATTTGATACATAAATGTGTACGTTTGAAGTGTATTTGGTTGGTTGCGTTATAGGGAAATGTTTATTTGTGAAAAAAATTGAAACGCATCTAAACAGGTAGAGGAAATTTTAGCAATCGTGTATTTTAGGTGAAAGGAGCAAACATGTAAAGGGAATTTCACGCAATGCAAGTTCATTTTTTTGTGTAGATGCTACTGGTTTTTTATCAAACAGAAAAATATGCTAGCTTAAGTTTTAATTACGCCATCATCTTTGAAAATGTAAAATTCACAGTAAAATTAACGTAATACGGAAACAGTATCTACCAAGTGTCACAGACGTTCTGGTTATTTAACACTTTAAACATATGTCACAAGAGAAAGTAAGGTATTACAAATACGTATCATTAATTTGATTATGCTTGGGCTTTATGCTTTTATAAGTAATTTCAAAGATTACCCTTAACAACGTTGTTACAAGTCTTGATGATCTCTGATAATAATTACGTTTCATGTTAGGTACGATTTTGGTTACTCTAAATAAGGTTTCTGGTATAAATCCAGTTATCTAGTAAAAATCGCATTGATTTTAACCTGATGGTTAACAACAGGAACAGTGTCGCCGGTAACTATAAACTTGATGCTATTATTAGTCGTAAGGATTCAATCATGCAATATCTGACAGCATAACATGTTGGGCAGTTTTCAGATAAACGTAATATCAATTTAATACAGGGTTCACACTGTTATGAAAAAACCTGGAAAAAGCAGGGAATTTCCTTGTTTTTTATTTTGGTCAGGGATTTTTATTAATTTTTGTATATGAATCAGAGAATTTAAACCAAAAAGTTAGAGACATTTATAACTTCCCAACACTTCAGAATCCGAAATGTGCTTATTACCAAGGGATAAAATTGAAATATATGGGCAAAGGTGTAGTGCATTTAAATGTTTGTATTATGCTTCCCTACGTTTCGCAGTATCGTTTACACCCTGTATATCATTCTATAGAATTATGCCTATTTTTTCCCTGTATGTTTTATTACTGATGTCAGGGCGGCGCAGTGGGAGAGCGCCAGGCTAGCGTTGCGCTAAGTCCTTGGTTCGAACCGCCCTGGTGACCATTAGTCGTTGGGCACTTAATTAACGACGCTCTTCGCCGAATACATAATTGCAGATCTAAGAGGCAGAGTAACAAGTTCCAACACGTACACACACTTACACGATACACACGGCGCAGTATGTAGGATCAAACAACGCACCAATCACGTAACCCATAGAGTCCGTCCGGGTTGTGCATTGCACTAGTAAAACCTCATACGTTAACGCACCGGCCTCGACACCGAAAGGTATAAGAGGTTATATTACTATTCCTACTTTTATACACATTTAGGAACAAAAAGGCTGCACTTTCTCGATAGTCGGGGATATGAAAATATTTTGGCCAGGGAAATTAGGGAAAAGTTAGGAAAATAGAAAATCTACCTCAAGTGGGAATTCTGTAATAGATTAAAATCATGGTTTACTTAATCTGACAGGATTCAGAATGCATATAACATAATATTATACTATTATTTAGATCATGCCTGGCTGTATGTAGCTTTCATCAGTTATAATTTTAATGTAGTACATACATGAAATTAAGACAAAAATAATAAGTCCTGAAGATGCCAACGTATACATAGACAATAACTACATTGAGCGCGTCGATGAATATGTCTATCTAGGCCACATTATCAAACTAGGGAAAGATAACCAACATGTGGAAATTACCAGACGAATTAGACTTACGTGACGGCTTTCGGCAAATTAGGACACATTCTTAAGAACCACGCAATTCCCATAAATTTAAGAACTAAAGTATATAATACATGTCTCCTACCAGTCAATACATACGGACTTGAAACCATATGCCTCACTAAAGCCTACGCCAAAAAGCTCAGAACATCACAAAGAGCCATAGAACGAAGCATGCTTGGTATTTCACTTTGGGATAAGATCAGAAGTGAAGAGATCAGAAGAAGAATAAAGATCAATGATGTAACCAACGAAATAGCAAAGATGAAGTGGCGGTGGACTGGACACGTGGCTAAACAAGTCAAAGGCAGATGGGCACGTAAAATCACAGAATGGTGGCCAAGACAAACAAACAGAAACGTGGGACACCTCCGGAAATATGGGCAGACGATATTAGAAGCATATCAGGTAAATGGTGGATAAACACTGCACAGAATAGGAGAAGTGGAAGGTGCTGGGAGAGGCCTACGTTCAGAAGTTGACGACTATGGGTTGAAAAATAAAGAAGAAAAGATATGAAATTAGTGCTTCTGTATACAGTGTGTCCCACGTATACTTAGCTATTTTCTTTCTGGGTGTAGGCCTCCCCAATCTTTCTCCCCTCTATACGACCGATTGTTACTCTGATCCACAGTTTTCCAGCTGTCTTGGCAATATTACCTCTCCACCTGGTTCTAGAGCCACTGCGATCTCTTCTTCCCTTTCTTGGTCTCCACTGTTTCATGACCAACCGCATCTATATATGTGTATATGTGTATACCTTATAAGGCTGGTTCGCTCCGCTTAGAAGTAGGTTTTGAGACAGTAGGCCGTAAAGACAGGATACTGGTTCATCTATTAAATACACTATTAACCAATTCGGAAGATAACTGTAAATTGTCAAACGTCGAGCTTTTTGGACGAGTACATACGTCAAATCGATTTGATCGATATTTCAACATTTGTAATACATTGTTAACAGTTTGTTATAATAGTAACAACAACTTCGTGAAGAGGGTATTAGTTTCTGGCCTTGTCAAAATATTTGCAAAATGCGTAGTGGGGCGGCCTTATAAGGGACGAAGTCCGTATTGATACAGTTGGCCTTGACTGTATCATCTTGGTACTTCATCTGCTGTCATTTCTTTTCATTAGGTATTCTACCCATTGCTACTTTAAAGTTGCGACGCGGGTGGCTACATCTTCTACTCTGGTTTTATTTCCAGTCCAGTAACCGTATTTCCAACATCGACCTCTATTGCCTTTTGCGTTACCTTCATCTTCTTCCATAAGAGACCACGTCTCCGAAGCGTATGTGAGCACTGGGAGGACACATTGGTTGAACACTTTAGTTTTGAGGCTTTGAGTGTACGTTTCTTGCTTAAACACATTTTTCAATTTTCCGTAAGCAACCCAATCAAGTCTAACGCTTCTCTCCACTTCCGCCTTTTGGGTGTCTGTTCCAAAGGTTAATTTTTGCCCTAAGTATACATATTCCATTAAATTGTCTTGAGGTGTTGCGTCGTTTGTGTTGGTCATTATTTTGTTTTTGATATATCCATTTGGAGGTCTCGAGTTGCGGTAGCTAGGTACGCCAGTCAAGTGCGATCACGAGAGTAAAGCTTCGTTGTCTCGAATCAGTACTTGGATGGGTTGCCCGACTGATCCGTTAACGCGGTACTCCCTCCCACATGATGAGAATGAGAGAGTATGACAATTAAATAAGGCACAGTGGGTGGGCAGATGAAAGGAGATCCGATGCCCAGAAGGGCATAGGGATAAAATATAAAGAAAGACCCACTGTTTGTGCTACCCTTTCAATCTTCTTTATTCGTTTTAGAATATTAAATTTGCTTGCGTTATGCGGATTGTATCTTTCTTTATACGAATAAGAAGTAAAAAGTTTGAATTTTTATTGAACTATTTTATTGAATCATTCACTTAAATTAGAATGCTCGTTTTCGTTTTACTTCCTTACTAAATTGATAAAACGAAAGCATATAATTTAATGGTGAAAACACGAAAAGAAAAAAGTACTAATTCAATAAAACTAGAATGGTTTTGGCAAACGTAAGCATCTAGTAGAAAGTGGCACGCATGAGAGAACTTTGAAACATTTCTATGGCACTATTAGTCTCTTCCATTACCGAATTCCATCTCGAACTTCGCCCCGGCAATCAGACTAATATTTTGTAAATTACCTGTGAGTACCTAACGCTAAAACATAGCGAAAGCACGTCGTGCAGAAAGCTAAAACACAAGAGAGCTGGCTGTTGCTTTTCAGTTCTGTTTAGCTAAGACAAAAGGACAAAGCTGTGTACAATAGAAACGGAAATTCACAAAGTCGAAATATTAATACCGACATCAAAACGTGCACTGGTGAGCGGTTCTAACGCTGTTAAGTGGGATGCGCTATTCTATTAACAGAAATGTAATAATAATGTCGAACAATAAGCTGCACATAAGCCGTAGAGGGCAGACGGTCTAAGCATTTATCGCTGAATACTGCGAGGCATTCAGCGCATTCTAATCTGCCTCGTTCTCGCAACTCGGGCTAATAGAGTTTATTGTATACGATAAAGTAAACAATTTTACAAGCACCAAGTAAATATGTCCCCGACACAATAGAAAGAGCCCGATAACCGTCTAAATTTTCCCCAGCTATCATTGTGTCACACGTTTACATAGGACCATTGGACAAAGTTCGAGCATAATGTCAAAAGTTCCCCGTTATTTTTATAAGTGTCACAGACAGCTAGCCTATTGTTCATCGGTTGGTTATTCAGTATCACACGAACCATCTATCGATCATATTTCAAAATGAAAAGAATTCGTATCACGAAAAGTTAAAGGTTTTTTAGCAAACTTAATCCAAAGGAAATAATTTCAAACATGCAAACTCGATTTATAACAGGTAAAAGCGAAACAAAGAAAAATAATCACCTACCTGTATACTTACAAAAAACTCAAAAGAATTCGCCGACTAACTTAGTTGTTTGCGAGGGCCGTAGATCGCCGAGGATTGCCTTATCATAGTTAAAACTCAGAAAGTGAATACTAATAAAAAAATGAAAAAATTGGGCGCCAGAAAACTTTTCAGTTTTCAAAAAAAATATAGAAATAAAGATAAGTAAGTTTAATAAATTCAAAGTATTTAACAATGAAGAAATAAAAGCTAAAAATATGCAAATAAACGTACAAAAACAAATCGCTTAGGTTACTTTCAAAATAAATAAACTAAACCAAAAACTAAATATCAACGTTAGTTGAATTAAAGAAAAATATACATGAATGGTAAAAAAAACGATCAAGGTGGATAAATAAAAAAATAAATAAGCGCTTACCTTTATTACCTGAGTGAAAACAAGTCTAATAAAAATGAACGATCAAAAATAAATAGCAATAGCCTTGTTTAAACTCAAGCTTATTACCTTGAAAAAAAACACGCAAATTCGTTATGCTAATAAAATAAAATGGAAAAACCAACCTAAAGCGTTACAGAATATTACAACAAAAATATAAATTTATTTCGTGAAGCGAAAAAGATGAATATGAAATAATTAATATTAATGCAAATTAAATTAGCTGAAGGCGTTAAAATTCAATTGTACAAATATTTAAGTAAAGCAAAGTTAAAAATTAAGAAATTTAATAAATGGAATAAAATCAGGTAAATTCGACGACACTTAACAATTCAATAAACACCGACCTTGAATCCTCCAAGCGATCGAGTGGCGAATAACCAGCAATGATAAATAATTTTTCAATAATACCGCATCCTTCAACTCCATAAATAATGCAGCCGCAAAAAGGCAAAAACCAAAAGAGCCGGAGTACGGTAAAGTAATGGAAAATAAAACCAAACGAAAAGAAAGAAAAGAAGCTGTAATAAAGTCGCCATTAACACGTGCGTTCAATGATAAGACAAAAATCTCCACTTACCACCACAATCTTGGTGCTTCAAAAAAAATAATTTCACAAAGTGAAACAAAACCGAAAATCTCGGAAGTTATAATTACGAAAATTCCATCAGAATTAAATAAGTAACTTCGGGATAAATTTTACCAAACTCAACTGCTTCGCAGACAACCCAAACGGAAAAAGCCAAGAGTTCTAGAACGCAACGCCAATCCCCAAACGCGCATGACGCTCTCTCCCCCAAATCAGAAAACCTACTCAAAACCAAAAAGTCACTAACTACGTTATCTTTTACCAGTGAATATATAATAAATAGAGGTTCAATAAATGCATTCACCGTAAATAAGCAATTGAAAGGAGCAAAATAATATAACGGAAAATGAACCGTTACACTCCCCCCAACCAAGACGACGAAAGTAGAAACCATCGATCAGAGGAGAGAACTCACCAAAGATGGAACTGGAGAAAAATAAGGTGCGGAGAAAATGAGGAACATGAAAGGAGAACAAAGGACTAAAAATAAAGGTACAAGAAAGACGATTCTGTTAACCAAAACATGGATAAAAGGTCTTCAGGGAGAAGTAAATGACACAAACACACGCAGGAAAAATATTCAATCAAAGACACGAAAGTGCCTGACCACTCTAACAACGGATGAGTTCGTTAAATTTACAGAAAATCCGCCACTCAAATAAACTTCCCAAAATAAATCCATAATCAGTGGAAGTAGCACCAACAAATCGGTAAATAAGAATAGGTTCGCATTAAAAATAAGGAATGTGTTAATGCACCCTAAACAAAAATAAACCAAAATGGTTATAAATAAAGGAGTAAAATAAATGCTTTTCGACCCCTAACACTAAAAATAACCTAATCAAGGTCAATATCAAAATACAGATAGTTAGAGCGAACAAACACCATAAAGAAATCCTTAGGGTCAATGACCGAACATATCTACCAGCTCAACCAACAACAATCACACTGCATTCACCCACATTCACACTAAATTTATTCTTCAAATTCTTCTTCCCCAAAGCAGGGTTTGAGGTCCTTAATATGCCAAACACCTACACGTTTATTATCAGGGACCGTCGCGAGTTGATAAGTTAAAGGTCCTATTACTTTAATAACTTTACATTTGACATACTTAGGAGCTAACTTTTGGTTAAAATTACGTGAAGCATCTGACAAAACGTAGTTACGTTTCCAAACTAAATCATTAAGATGAAATCTTAAAGGTCGTTTACGAAGGTTATAGGATTTAGAATTTCTTTGGTAGGCGTTGTTAAGGCGTCTACGAACGTCTTGATGCAATTCGGACAACTGATTAACATCAGCGACTAAGTCTTCGCGGGTGTCAAGAGTCAGTTCTTCCTCTTTAAAATTCTTTAGACGACCATAATAATCTCCCGAAACCGGAACGGTTCGACCAAAGTTAAGAAAAGAAGGAGTAAAACCTATAACTTCGTGAATAGCATTACGTAAAGCATGAGCTACTTTATAAAGATTAACATCCCAAGTGCGATGATTGTCATTTACATATGAACGGAGAGCAGTACCAATTACTCTATTGACTCTTTCCACAAAATTAACCTGTGGATGGTAAGAAGCATTATACCAAACCTGTTGAACTTGGTAACTATTCATAAGTTTTTTAAAGTCAGAACTAATGAATTGTGGACCGTTATCGACCATACACACTTGAGGAACCCCAAAAATAAGAAAAACTTCGTTCTCAATGAAGTTAACAACCGATTTAGCGGTAGCTTGACGCACTGCTTTCACTAAAACAAACTTAGTGAGCCAATCACACACAACGATGATGCTAGTATGACCGTTTTTAGAACGAGGAAACGGACCCATAATGTCTATGGACAAACATTGGAAAGGATATAGAATTTTCTTTTCTTTTCCCATAAAACCAGGTCTAGCAAGCTGAGAAGCTTTACTAGCCGCACAAATATCGCAATGACGGACATAACGAACAACATCGGCATGCATTTTGGGCCAATAATATTGCTCACAAAGTTTATGAAACGTTTTATAAACACCCAAATGAGCGGAGGTAGGCTCATCATGAAAAATTTTGAAAAGTTCTCTACGTCTTGATTTAGGGACTACCTGCTTCCATTCAATCAAATTACTGGTAATATTATGTCGATTAGGAGTATATTTATACAAGCTATGGCCTTCAATTCTCCAGCCGGGATAACTATCAGGATTATTCTGGACATTGTCAATCATCTTCAGGTACCAAGGATCTAAGTCAACTTCAGCAAGTTCTAAAGCGGATACTATGACAGGAGCTCGTGATAAAGCGTCGGGAACAACGTTGTGTTTGCCCGGTCGATGTTTAATATCAAAAGAGTATTGTGAAAGTCTAACACTCCACCTAGCAAGACGACCAGTGGGCTCACGCATATTAGTTAACCACAATAAAGAATAGTGGTCGGTAAAAACTGTAAAATGAGTTCCCTCAATATATGCTCTAAATTTTTCTACACCGAAGATAACTGCCAAACACTCTCTTTCAGTCACAGAGTAATTACGTTCAGAAGAATTTAAAGTACGTGAAGCGTATGCAATGACCTTTTCATCATCTCCTTCACCTTGCGTAAGAATACAACCTAACCCGTAACTCGAAGCGTCACACTGAATATTAAAGGGTTTAGTGAAGTCAGGGCTACAAAGAATAGGAGCTGAAGTTAATCGTAATTTGATTTCACGGAAAGAAGTTTCAGCCTCCTCCGTCCAGGTAATCTTTTGTTTTTTAACACGTCCTTTAATAAGGTCTGAAATGGGAGCAGAAAGAGTAGCGAAATTGGGTACGAAACGCCTATACCAAGAAGCTAAGCCAAGGAAACGTTTAACCTCGGTTACAGTAGAAGGTCTGGGATAATTCGAAATAGCTTGGACCTTCTTAGGGTCTGTATGCAATCCATGTTTGTCAACGATGAAACCTAAGTAAGTCAAACTAGGTCTGCAAAATTCACACTTATCAATGTTAACAGTTAAATTGGCATTCTTCAACCGGTCGTAAACTTCTTTTAACATGCTTAAATGTTCCTGAAAAGTACTCGAAACAATGATAATGTCGTCTAAATAAACAAAGATGTTATCACCAAGCAATGGACCGAAAATAGAATCCATCAAACGCTGCTGCGTAGCGGGAGCGTTGGCAACACCAAAAGGCATAACATTATACTCGAACAAACCCCTACGAGGAACAACGAAAGCAGTCTTTTCGCGTGAATCAGGATGGAGAGGAATCTGATAAAAAGCTTGCTTCAAATCAATTGACGTAAGAAATCGCGCATCTCTTAATTTATCTAAAATACTTGATAAGAAAGGAATAGGATAAGCATCTTTCTTTGTCACAGAATTCAGTTTCCTTCCATCAAAACACAGGCGAAAAGATTCACCATCTTTCTTTTTAACCAGAACCATGGGCGAACTCCACGGAGATTTAGAAGGACGTATAATACCATTCTCTAACATCTTATCTAATTCGGCATTAGCATGTACTTGCATAGCAGGAGAAAGTGGATAATAACGTTGTTTAATGGGATCTGCATCACCAGTATCAATAATATGACAAACTCTATCAGTTCGACCTAACTCGGGACCTGAAATTTCAGTGAAATTTTTAATGACTTCATCCAATAATAATTTCTGTTGCGGACTCAAATCGTCAGTACTACAAATAGCTTGTAATGCGGAAACCTCAGACACCGAAAATTGGTTAGAAACAAAGTCGGTTTTAACTCCAAAAGAGTAGCAAAAATCCATCCCTAAAATAAGAGTAGACGGAATAGTACCACAAACAACGGCGTCAAGAGTTTTAGAAACCCCGTCAACAGAAATAGGAAGTGATACAGTACCCAACATAGTCTGCGAATTACCATCAGCAGTGGTTAAGGAAAGAGGTAAATTACTTTTATTAATTTTAAGATCGTGTTTTCGAATTAGGTAAAAACCATTCTTACCAATCAAAGTCTGGTTGGCTCCAGAATCGAAGAGAGCTTGAACAGGTTCGCCGTTAATAAAAACCGAAACATAGGGCCTGTTATCGTCTGAACGTTTAGCAAAAATAGCTGAAGTCTCAGGAGAGGAAACACAAAAATTACGTACCACGTTCAACCAAGATGGCCATAATTCGAGTTCAGCCTTCAATAATTCTACAGAAGGGATGGATCGGCTGCAACATCCAATCCCTAAGCCTCGTTTCTTTGGATGACATCTTAAACATTTGGCAAAATAAACTCCAGGGTTACCACAGACGTAACAAAAGATAGTCTTGGATTGAGAGCAGGTGTGAAAAGTATGCCCCGTACCCTGACAGTTCCAACATTTAGTATTAGACCTGGCTCGATTCGCTACTTTCTTAAAAACTTTAGAAGTAGAAGCAGGTTTAGAAGTGAAAACTTCGGCACTAACAACATTTGGATGCTTCTTCTTGGGTTGGTAAGCTAAATCAGGTTCGAGGGGTAAAGAAGAATCAAGGTTAGGATTTCTATACCTAGCATTTTGAAGTTTAACTTCCTCTAACCGTTTACACAAAACAAGAAGTTGATCAACGTCTCTAATTTCAGTTAACGAAAGTTGAGTAGCATAAAAAGGTTGTAAATTACGTAAAATATGTTTAAGTTTTATTGACTCAGAAGGCTTCTCTACTAAACGGTCGAAAAGATTTAAAAGTACGGCTACAAACAAACTTGGTTTTTCGTCGGAACCTTGCTTACGTCTTTTAATCTCTTCCCACAATGCTTCGTCGAAATCATTAGGCAAAAAGTCAAAACGTAACTTGTCAATTAATTCGGACCATGAAGTAACACGATTCCTAACAGCTCGGAACCAAACGAGACCTTGACCAGAGAATAGATCTACCGCACTGGCAAACAATTGATCAAAAGAAACATTGCGAGCGACTCTAAGTTCTTCGACTCGTTGTAAAAAAGCGTTGACTCCAATAACACTGGCGTCACCGGTAAAAGTTAAACCCCACTTACAAACAGGAACTGACTTAGTAAAAGAAGGTAAACTAGCAGTCGTGATAAAATTCGAAGTAGCTCTAGAGAGTTGTAAACGATCAAGTTGACGACGTAATTCATCAATTGGATCTTCAATTGGACCACCACCCGAAGATACAGGAGCTCTTGGACGAGATAAATCAACTACCTGAACGTCAGAAAAAGAGACCCGCGGGCGCTGACTCGTGGAGTTAGCTAACGGTAAAACTTCTTCAATATTGGATTCGGGTTGTTCAACCTCGGATTCATCTTCAGGGATTTCATCGTCGTCAACGGTTTTCCTAACTAAGTCCAGTAAGTCCAAACAAAGACTAACCTTATCGGCGTGAAGGGATTCTAGGTCACTTTCGGGTTTCAAACGATTCAACCTAGCAAATAAATGGGACAACCGAGCGTCAAGTCTCACACATTCAGAAGAAGTAGGTTTTTTAAGAAAAACATTATTGATCTGGGAGGACAGCTCACTCAATTTCGTTCCACAAACATCCAACTCACCAGGAACATCGTACTGAATAGGAGGGTAACTGTTTATTAAAGAGGTATCTAATTTCTCCAGGGCTAACTTAGCACGTAAAGCCTTGCGCTTTTGGTCAACGGACATGAATTCGGGATCTATCCCTCGGAAGATTAGTTCATAAGAGAGTTCATCGCCCCTCAAAGCATTAACGTTGAAACTCATGGTGGCGAATTAATAAAATAACAAAGTGTCCGAACAAAGGTGTCGAAAAGAAATGATAAAATGATAAGGGGAGAAAACCAGTAGCAATCTCGAAAGCCCCACGTTGCTGCGTCAATTTAGTATAACAAGTAAAAGCGAAACAAAGAAAAATAATCACCTACCTGTATACTTACAAAAAACTCAAAAGAATTCGCCGACTAACTTAGTTGTTTGCGAGGGCCGTAGATCGCCGAGGATTGCCTTATCATAGTTAAAACTCAGAAAGTGAATACTAATAAAAAAATGAAAAAATTGGGCGCCAGAAAACTTTTCAGTTTTCAAAAAAAATATAGAAATAAAGATAAGTAAGTTTAATAAATTCAAAGTATTTAACAATGAAGAAATAAAAGCTAAAAATATGCAAATAAACGTACAAAAACAAATCGCTTAGGTTACTTTCAAAATAAATAAACTAAACCAAAAACTAAATATCAACGTTAGTTGAATTAAAGAAAAATATACATGAATGGTAAAAAAAACGATCAAGGTGGATAAATAAAAAAATAAATAAGCGCTTACCTTTATTACCTGAGTGAAAACAAGTCTAATAAAAATGAACGATCAAAAATAAATAGCAATAGCCTTGTTTAAACTCAAGCTTATTACCTTGAAAAAAAACACGCAAATTCGTTATGCTAATAAAATAAAATGGAAAAACCAACCTAAAGCGTTACAGAATATTACAACAAAAATATAAATTTATTTCGTGAAGCGAAAAAGATGAATATGAAATAATTAATATTAATGCAAATTAAATTAGCTGAAGGCGTTAAAATTCAATTGTACAAATATTTAAGTAAAGCAAAGTTAAAAATTAAGAAATTTAATAAATGGAATAAAATCAGGTAAATTCGACGACACTTAACAATTCAATAAACACCGACCTTGAATCCTCCAAGCGATCGAGTGGCGAATAACCAGCAATGATAAATAATTTTTCAATAATACCGCATCCTTCAACTCCATAAATAATGCAGCCGCAAAAAGGCAAAAACCAAAAGAGCCGGAGTACGGTAAAGTAATGGAAAATAAAACCAAACGAAAAGAAAGAAAAGAAGCTGTAATAAAGTCGCCATTAACACGTGCGTTCAATGATAAGACAAAAATCTCCACTTACCACCACAATCTTGGTGCTTCAAAAAAAATAATTTCACAAAGTGAAACAAAACCGAAAATCTCGGAAGTTATAATTACGAAAATTCCATCAGAATTAAATAAGTAACTTCGGGATAAATTTTACCAAACTCAACTGCTTCGCAGACAACCCAAACGGAAAAAGCCAAGAGTTCTAGAACGCAACGCCAATCCCCAAACGCGCATGACGCTCTCTCCCCCAAATCAGAAAACCTACTCAAAACCAAAAAGTCACTAACTACGTTATCTTTTACCAGTGAATATATAATAAATAGAGGTTCAATAAATGCATTCACCGTAAATAAGCAATTGAAAGGAGCAAAATAATATAACGGAAAATGAACCGTTACAGATTGAAACATAAAAAGTTAAAACCTATAAAATTTCGACCAAGTCTTATTGGAATTCATATTAATTTATGGCACCGGTGCTTAAATAACACATTTGCTTAACATTCACTTCCTACTAAAAGCTGTCAATCGCAGAACCAGATTGAAAATTACTTCGTAATTACTCGGAATGAGATTTCTAGATAAATTTGGAAGCAAATTTCCACTTAATACATGTGGATATGATTTATATTTTGTCGATATTTCGATTTGATGTTTAATGAACCTTTTGTTTTAGGCAGTAATTAATTTGAAACTGAAGGCTTGTTCCGCCCTTTTAAATATTTTATTTTCAATAACCCCTTTAGCGTTTTGTTTCTCAATTATTTTTAAAGTAGGTACACATTACCCATTTAATCTAATTTAGTTTACCTATAAAAATCAGACTAGATTTGCACCTGTGTTCTTTTAGCTGCGAAACAGACACACAATCCATTTTTCGTATAATGCATATAATTTGAAACGAAGCTTTCTGTGCTGTTAAGCTTTCTGATTTCAAGCAAAAGCAACGGACTGGCTTAGTTAAAAGGAGGTAGCAGACGAAATTAATATTTATACAATATGAAAAAGTACAAATGTATACAAAAAAGTTTCTTAAACATTTGCATAAAAGGGTATTACGACTATAAGCTTCAGTTAATACTGTAAACAACATTCTGTGTGTACTGAAATTATAAACTTAAATCTATAAAATCATTAATAAATTCCTTAATAATAAAACTAGTATTAAATAATTAAGCAAAAACCAAAAAAATCTTGGAAGTATTACCACGATCAATGGGGGTAATTGATTATCAATTTATCAAACTAACAAAATTAATGACTTTCTGGCTAGAAGCCAGAATAGATTTTGACAAAAGGCTCTCAAGCCAGTCTCCGGATTTAGTATTATTGCCTTCGTAAAGAGGAAATGAGAGATAATAAAAGATGAAGGAAATGGAAGCAATGATAATGTTACACTATCATTTGGGATAATTTAATGATTATATTAAATAATAATAACCGAAAATCAATGCCTCGTAATTATTGCCAGCTTCTTCCTCTTTAACAGCATCCCATGTTTTTAAAGTAAGAAAAAGAAAGTTTTCATTCTCATTATCTATACAGAAAAACAGCGGCAGTTCATTAAAAATTAGTATGCAGATGTCTGAAGTCTGCAAATATGTATTAGAAAATAACGAAAGGTCGCTAAAATCCCACACATTTTCTAAAGCTATTTATCAATCCCCTTTTTAAGAGATTAATCGTTCAAACAAAATTTTTTAACCCGCATTTAAATTTAAATTTTGGCATAAATCTGTTGTAAACTCCCATTTACAATAAGAGGGCGTAGACCTGAAGCTAGCTGTAAATTGATACTTTATACCTGTACCTTACGTAAAAAAAAATTTGAGCACAAAACAATTGAAATGCGCAGAATTGGCCCACAAGTTATCGGCAATGTATAAGAAAATTTGTCAAGAAACCGAGGGAGGGCAGTTCCAATACTTAAGGCCAACACGCACTTAACCACGCCACGGCGCGCCACGCCGGACGGCAATTTTTAAATTACATTGGTTGTTATGGAATAACGCGCCGTGGCGTGGATAAGTGCGCGTTATTCCATAACAACCAATGTAATTTAAATTTGCCGTCCGGCGTGGCGCGCCGTGGCGTGGTTAAGTGCGCGTTGGCCTTTAATCTGATGTTTTAATTTGCTTAGCAACGGTTTTGGTTTCTAATTTTCATTTGTCTTTTGTTCGAAAATTTTCTTATGTAAGGTGTCAAAATTTTGTGTTACGTTTTCAAAATTAAAGGATCTATCGAAATCACGAAAAAAAATAAGGCGGTTCCATTTAAAAAAAAATGCCGCTTACGTCATTACTCGAAAACAGATGACGATCGAAAATCGAATTTAATGGAAAAATGTGCATTTTCATAAAATAAAATCGACGTGTTCGAGGATTTGTTCGAAAACTGGATTGTTTCGGTTTTAATTAATATGTTCCTTACTTTTTACGCGCACTGTATATATACAATTTTTATAATTCGTTAAAATACATTAAGACCAAAGCTTGCTTAAATTCACCTAAGTAAAATAAATGAAATAAAAAACAATTTTAATTTGGTAATTTTTATCCACATTTTTTTCATCTGATAAATTATCTGAAGATCCTTTTAATGCGAACTAAAGAGCATTGCGTTCATATCCCGAAGGAAGTACAACTAATAATACACTTGTCAAGTTTCATTCCGTCTTTGAGTCTACTGCGTTCTGTTTTATTCTTCGCTTTTCAAATTCCAAACCAATCAACACGTGTTGTCAGCCAAAGGGCGTATGGAGTTACAAATTCCTGAAAGTTAACGCGAAAGGTTCGGAATTTGTAAACTTCGGCTGTTTGTTGTAAGGACTTTTGGTGAGCTTCTCCTTGACACTTCCTTTTGTTTACATCTTCCCATCTCAGTACCGTAATTTTCCAGCAGACCTTGTTGACTTTAAGAAAACATAAATTTTAAGGGAAAGAAACGGACCTCGTCCCAAAAAAACAACTACTGCTATAATTTTTAGCAGATCGCTGAACATTGAAGTTAGTGTGCTTTCACGTTAGTTCCTTTCTGTTTGTCTTTTGTCTGTTAACTTCGGCTGCTCTAAAGTTCCAACTAATGTTCATTTTCACTTCCACCGTGATAAATAGTTTGAGTTGTCTTCGAGTTTCGAGTTTATTAACTGTTAATTCTATTTTAATAACTACTGTTGGAACTATATTGGAATTCAACTTGGGAACAGGAATAAACCGACCTTAATGAATTTGTGAAATGCCAGAAGCTGTTGATAATAACAACTTTTGCTCAATTTATATTCGATTCTATGATTTAATAATTGCCAGTATGAATTATTCAGGTAGGTACAATAGTTTACTATAAAAATCAAATGAAAGAGGACCTAATTAAAATAGTACATAAAAACTGTGTCAGATACGTAAGTAAAAATCGTATTAATTTTAATTTAGAGAATTTTAAAACTTCTTAAAAAATAGTAACTGTGTTTTAACACGTTGTATGTAAACTACGACTGACATTTTAAAAAGGATGCCTTCCGGGAATCACAATTTAATTTTTTCTAATCGGATGACCGAGGTTATCCACGAAAAAAGAATTAGTAATAGCCAGATTTGCAACTTTCAAAAATACACTATCATTATGCAATTATTTGTATGCTTGTAGGCAGATATGACACGATACGACATATACATAACTGCAATAAGGAAGAAAGTGGCAAAACAATCAATTAAAATAATTTTTCAATTTATAACAATAACAGAAAAAATTAACAAAGAAATAAAATCTGTTGAAAACTTGCAATTATGTATGAGAAAGTCTACATTCGCAATCTAATTGTTTATTATTGTTTTGCCCTTAATTTTATATATGTAGTTTGTTTGGGTTTTTTCGACCAATGATTCTCTAATATAACTTACTGTAATGTAATTCAACTTTTAAAGCGTTTTAGGCTATAAATTGTTTTGGCAGAATAAAATTAAATATAGCAAATCAACATTTAAAACATATTGTATTATTACTCAAATTATTTGTTCTGAAACTTTGGGAAAATTTGGCAATATAAAACATTAAAACTTGACAGCTTAACCTAAAATGATGTTTTTGTCATTGTGAGAAAAGAAGCTTAATTTATATTTTGATAGATGCATTCCAGCCTTATTTTATTAATGTTTTGATGATTTATGGTGTTCTATTTGACATGACAGTTATGTTAATAAAAATAATTAAATTTCGCTTATCTACATTTTTGTGCCTGTCCAATTGACTTAGAGGCAATTTAACTATCAAAGATAACAACAAATGGAGATTTATGTTGCAGTTTCAAATCTGGAAGTTAATGAAATGGCTAAAAAATCGTAATACTTGCATTTCAGGCTAATATTTTGTTTAAAGGTGGGTTTTAGTAGCATATTTACGCGCTGAAAATTGTGTAATTTTAAAATAACAGTCCGGTTAAAATGACAGTTGAATAGAAGGACGGGTACGAATTAAAATTTTTAGACCTTTCCTTCATACGCAACAAGGTCAGAACGACCAATTTTAATTAGTAATTAAATTATGATCTATTATGTAAAACTTACAAAAAGGGACTTACTAAGACATCCATCAACAATGTATTGATTTTTGCATGTCGCGGGGTGGGTTTCAATATTATCTTCCTATGCATGTATCGACCCTTTTGCAAATTTGTATAATTTTGGCGTAATCTTTGTTTGACTTTTAAAAAAATTGCGTTAATTAAAAAAAAACTGATTAAAGATAGGCAACCTAACATTCACCGACTCTGTTCATTACTTTCACTGTTTACAAAGAGGTTTAAGAGATTAAAAATCGGTATTCGCAAATACTTACTGAATTTTGAAGTTTTGTTAGGTAGAAGCAATACTAGAAGATCCAATCCTTTCTTGGCTGTTTTTAAGTCAGGCAACCCAAAATACTTAAAAACGAAAAATATTTAAAAAAAAAATAAGACGTTCCATATAGATTCATTATCGCCAGTGACTTGGCAGCTAACTTCAAGTGTATTGGTTATTGTTTTTGTGTGAATTTTTGATATATGCACAAGAGAAACTTAATCTTATTTTATTTGTGGAAAACTGATCATTTCAACCAAAATCATCAAGCATTTGGTATACGAAACTGACTGCAACAACTTTGAATTGTTAATAAGAACGAACTTTTCCATTTTGCTATTTAAGCAATTACTGAAAGTAATCGTGAATTACCTATCAATCACATACCTAACGCTTAGTTGCAATTTCCACACTGAATTTTCCTTCGTTATGGTGAAAAATGATAGAATACCTTGTTTCACCCGGTAGTTTTATCTGACGTTCCTTTATTAACCTTTTGACAGTTCGACAATGTTCACACTATAATTATCTCTCGACAGTAATGAAATACTTTCCACCTCGGTATGTAATACACTATTTAAATTTTGTACAGAGTTAAATAATGTTAAAAAGGAATTTCTTCGTAGAAACAAATATCTTGTAATTAAACAATTAGGATCATGCTGTTGGTAAGATTAGTACAGAATTCCATTAAAAATTTACAAAAAAGGTATTAAATGATATTGGCGAGAGACAGGGCAATCAGAAAATACTTAAAGTAATTCTGTTTCCTCGAAAGTATTACTGAAACATATAATTTTAACGTGATACAAGACTTTTTAAACACCACTGACGTACATTTAACAGATTCCAAATTCAAAACGCAGACTTTTACGAACGATTCAGAACTTCTGTAAAGTACAATGGAAAACGTCCTAGAATGTGAAATATTTTAAGCTAATTTGCGCTAATACAATAATTCACAATTTTACTGCAATGATTTGTTTGAAATGATGTACAATATGTCTAACTATTGCGTTCCGTTTGCTGTATTCTGTATTGCACACATTACATATTTTAGTACGTGCCAATTTACTATCCAATTAAATTAATTTACAGCAATTCAGCTGCAATTGGTAATTCTGGTTGCGTTGTATGCATTTCGTATAATCCTATCAAGAGGATTAAACTTTGCTTTTGGTATTAAATTCAATCGTCAAAGATAAAAAATTAATTTAAAGCAAACCAATACCAATTTCGGTTTTTGAAGGCGATCCCTTTATCTATAGCATTATTATTTCAGCTGTTATTTTTAAACTGATGAGTTTTGAGAGGGCCTTTTGTTTCTCTATTAAGCGGATTAAAATGAAATAGGCTTTATTGTTTTTTATATTACGAATGTTTGTTGAATTTTTGTGCCGGTTTATTTCTATAACTTTTATTATCTTTTGTATTCCAAAGTTTTTTATATTAATCATGTAAATATCCGTCATTACGCAGAAGGGCCATAATGCAATCCTTATCTTCGAATTTTAAACTTTTGACTTCTAAAAATTAGGATTCGCAGTTTAAGGGAAGTGTTTAGTAACTTATAGGCGAATAATATTTTTGTAATACACCAAAACCTTTTTTAAGGATTTTTAGTTGTTACAATAAGTATGTTCAGCATGGCGGGAATAAAAAGCTTAATAATGAAAAAATACTCTGCCGCTCTTCGATTTGAAAATTATTATTGGCATAAATTTGAACACTTCGTAAACGCACAATTCTTGGTACTCTAATTGCATTACTACAGCCCAAATAAAAATTAATTAGAGTATTACTGTACGAACAAAATTCTGCAATTTTTGAATTACCTTCTCTGAATTTGTTTATACATGGTTAGGCAACCAATCTTTAAATAGTTATCCTATAACAGGATTAGCGTAGTAGTCTTATTTGAGCTCTTGTATCTTTTTTCTTTTGAACAACTTAGAAACATAATGAGTTAATATCTTTGAAAACCTCATTCACTTTCTCTTTCACAATACATTTATTTTAAGAGATTAGAATACCAGCAGAATGGTTTTGTTTATATAAAAAACCGACAGTAACTAAATGAATCAAAATAAAAATGTATTATACACAAAATAACAACAGTAAAGTATTACATAAAAGCATATTAAATTGTCGATAAAATAAATTACAATAAAGTGTTAATGTTTGTGAGTGTGGTCATCAGCTCTTACAGCTGGTTGCTCGCAGTCTTAAACTGCTTTTACTAGGGAAACGTGTTCTCTGCAGTGGTTTCCCGTTGCCTTCACTTCATTGTTGTCGGAAAATCGTTGTCCTCCGAGCTATTTTTTGAGGTTTTGGAACAAATGGAAGTCAGATAGGGCTAAAGCAGTGAGTAGGGTGGATGATCCAACAATTCGAAACTGAGTTCATGGATTTTAGTCCTGCCCTGATGTCCTTTTGAAAATGTTTGCGCGACCAAACAATAACCTCACAATCCACTGAGCTAAAACTCGACAAGGGCTCGTTTGAAAGATCAAACTTATCAGCCGTGCATTGATTTTGATCAGGGTGCTGCCATCTCCGCGTCGTTTACCTTACTTTTCAAACGACCCTTGTACCTTGTTGTCTACATTTAAGACCTTGCTAAAATGACTAATTATTTAGTGAAACTGGAAATTTTAAGTTACTAAATACTTAAAGTCGAAGTACCAAGTTTCTCGACATTAAACTTCCAATTTTGAAACTGAGATTTAAAAGTTATTACGACTACCCCTAATTTAAAAATCTGGATATCAACAGTTAAAAAAATCAAATCTTAAGCTATAAATTGGGGTTTCTTGTTTAAAGATCAGGCTCCCCAATTTAAAAAATAGGAATTTCTACTGTGGCCCTTCTACGCTTTGTACTTTTATAATAATAAAATAAAATATGCACTCAAAGTTTCGCAGATTTTTATCCACTCGTCCACTGGAAATATTAAATTCAGTAAAGTTCAAAGTTTGAAATTTGAATATCTAAAATCAAAGTTCTCATTTTTAAAGAGGGAATAACAACGTAATACAGGTAATCAACTAGAAGAATGGATGATGTATGGTATCAGAAGACAAAATCGTTGCTCGAACGTTGCGCAAACTTATTGTTTTTGTGCAGCTAACTGAGAATTATGGTCGATTTTGCGGTAAATCTCTAGAACATTTTCTCGTAATTGTTTAACGTTATCGGTATTTAAAAGCGCATTGTACATGTACAACAGCATTCCTTTGTGTGTAAATTCAGCCATTTCGTTGCCTCTTTTTTAAATAAAAGCGGGTTATACGTTTATTCGCCAAGAATGTCAATTTTGAAGTTTAACAAAAACGGGGATGAGTGAGGTAATAAATTAGGTTGTTAATTAAAAGTTCAAGCGGAGCGTTATTTAAACTTTTTCAAATAATGTGATCCAATTAAACGATGTAAATAAAGTTACACATACACCACAAACGATTCGATTGTCGGAAAACCAATTACCGGGATAACCCTGTAATTTTTACCCAACAACAAAATCAGCATGAATGATGACTATTAATCCCCATAAAGCAATTTTAGAGCGGTAAATAACGGCGAGCGTTGGAGCAGGTAATTGACAGCATCGAGACGCTATGAAAACTCCCGGTTAAATAGAAATTCAATTTCTACCCGAATCTCGAGAGATCGCTTGGAAATTCTATAATTTTCCTTAAAATATAATGTAAGGGTAAAGCGGCGACCGCGGAATCGTGATAGATGACCAGAATATTGCAGTTTGGCAATTTAAAGTCAACATAGAAGGATGTTCCGATTTCTTTTCGATTCATGTATCACGAAAGCAATAATGGAACAAATTTGAGAAGCTTTTAGCGACATTGTGTGTTTCGTTATTGAATTGTATCGAAATGATGAGATATGAAAGGAAACTAAAAAAAGGTTCCCCTTAATTGGGAAACCATTAGCTTTTATTTTGTTATACTTGAAATCGAGCCCAACTTTTTTAGGTTTATTAACGTACGGTTAAATCGAACCTTGATCTATCATCGACGTTTTATCGCAAGGATGCAGGATGGACGTTTGAACTTTCAAAATGCATTTTTGGGGAAAGCATTTTGCGCTGTTAAATTTGCATACTGGTCTATTAACTTTGTAAAAGTTAACTCCGCGTAATCGTGGTTGATGGACCTATTTTTGGAACGTTGATGGAAGCTTTTAAATGTGCAATTTTCTGCAGACTAAGTACTTTGCAAACCCAGCTCTTTAATTCAGCGCCTAAGCTGTATTTTTTCCATTTTTATGGTTATTTCGAACTTTAATTTTACCAACTAATTTTTAGTAAATGTAAATTCGTTAAAATTTTAATGTAACACGTCAGCCCAATAGAGTACTAAATTATTTACTATAATTCAGCGTCATTCGAGTAGTGACTTGCAAACAAGAGTTTAGCAACTGTAAGGAAAGCACTTAACATTTCCTCCCTTATATATTAGCAACTTCGCAGTTTCTCCACCCAAATGACAAGACCTCCTTCGGTGATCGACAATTCGTTAGTAGCAAATCACTTTAAATGGTTATTCGGTGGGAATTAATCAAGAGAGTCTTTGTCTTTAGTTTTCCTAAAATTGACAACGAATGTAAATTATACACCCTGCAATCTCACTAATCGAGCAATACTGTAACGCATTTAATTTCGGTCACATTAATATTCTATTGGCTGACAGGGTGCTTTAATTACATTCGGGACGTGCATAATAATTATCAATTTAATTATAATCCGCGAATTAAAGGGAAAATTGCGTCTAAAACCGGTACAAATTAACGTTGCAAAATTGTGCATACAAAATGAGAGTTATCACTTTCATAGGAAGGGAAAACAATTTTAATATTCTAACACTGTCAGGAAGTCGCCGCTCTTTTCTCGACGAAGTCGGTGAAGGGGGAATATGTATGATATTTATAAACCAAGCGGATGCGCTTGTTAAAACTTTTTTATCTAAAAATGCATCTGATTAATGCGAGAAAGTATCGAACAATATGTTTTGTCCTTTTATAATTGAAGAGTTTCACCTTAAATGTAAATATGTTAGGATCCTGTTGCCAGGCAAAGCAAATATCTGGAGACGTCTCGTTTATCTTCCTGTTTTCCTACATAGATTATTCAACCGAAAAATTAGGCCAGCCTGTTTAGACTGTCGATTTTTGTTAACCGTTTTGTAGTGGAAGTTTGCGGGGTACATGGATTACATTTTCAGAAATCGAACTTGATTTGGATTTTATTGTGAATTTATATTTTAACTGATGATTAATCACTTTTCGCTGGGTTAATTCTGTTTCAAAAGGCATAAGACAAGACACCAAAAAAGTTTTTTTTATGAGTAAATTTCCTAAAATCTGTTCTACGAAGGAGAAAATATGAATTTAATATCCTCTAAACTTAAGGACTTTTATTTCATTTTATAAACAAGGGCTTCGTAAATTGTTTTCCAAATTAAGCTAACTGAAGGCGACTGATTTATATCAATTTTCATAAAATTCTTTGTTACTGAATTTATTTATTTATCGTATGGCTCTTACATTAAAAAACAAATTATTTTTGTTGTTCTTCTTCTTCTTCTTGTTTGGTAGGCTTAGAGCCTGTTCATTCCAATGATTCTTTCCATCGCTTTCTTGAGGTTTCTGGCGATGTTTTACCTGAAAGAAACAAATTAAAGATTAAAAATATTAAAAGTATTAATAACAGTATAAAACACACTTTAAAAAGTTACAAACGAATGTCTAGACTCTGGAGTCGCCAGCAGTCTTTGGATGTACCATTATATGATCTTGTGAGACATTCTTCTATGATATGTCTGATGGTTTGGGTTTCTCTGCAATTACAAAGTGGGGATGGTTGCTTACCCCATTTGTGTAGAGAATGTGCACACCTGCCATGGTGGGTTCTTAAGCGTGGATCATGTTTTATGTGGTAGGTCGAAACCCGGTGGCTTTTGGGTAATGCACGGCATGTTGTTATTTTTCTGTGCAGTCCATGCGTTGATAAGATTGAACTCATCTTCCACAGGTGGTCGTCTAGAGCGGAGTGGATTATGGTTGGCACCTTCGGTATCTTGATGGATTGGTAGGTTTCTGTTGACCACGATCTTTTTATACTCGCTTGTAAGAGCATTTATTCGTCGCAGTTGAAGGGGTGGGATGTGGCTTAGAACTTAGAACTGATAGCCATTGCGTAGGAGTTGGTTTGATAACACCAGCAATCATTCTCATAGTGTTATTTAGCTGGGCATCTATTTTTTGTACATGTGGGCCGTTTAGCCAGGCTGGAGCGCCGTATTCGACAGTTGAGGCTAGGATTTTTTTAGAGGTTTGGCCATTTTTTTGCCTAAAATGACTGTGGGCTATAACAGTTGTCTTTTGTCTTGGGGCTTCGCTCCCTAGCTTCCTTAATAATGTCCATGCTTGTCTGCTCGATGTCTGTAAGTTCAGGCTTTCTACAGTTTCTGTCCACCTTCTCCGTCTCGCCGCATCCAGGTTGTGTGTGAAGTAGCTCATCTGCTATTTCTTGATCTCAGTTTCAAGAAAGCTTTGGTACAACTCCTCACTGTTTTGGGACCAGCCTCTTGGTATACAGTTTTTGGCAGTACTTGTTACGGCGCCGACAAGTCTCTTGTTCTACTGATAGGGGGTATCCAGCCTAAGCATTTATCTAGTTCCTTGGAGAACTTGGTCCAGTTGACCTTTTTGAGATTCCACCTTGGGCGAGGAGTATAGGTGATTAGAGGGATTTGTGTTCCTGCGTCGATTTTACTAATATGTTCCCATTTGCGTCGCAGTCTGTGTACCTCCATTGCTCGTGATGATTGTTATAGTCACCCACGTACATAGCAGGATGAGGATGTTGGATGACTTGGGCTGGCCAGGATATGGCTGGCGGTTTGTAAGTGTTGCTTCCTATTTTTACAACGTTATGGATTTGGTCGTCAGTGGACGTGGAAACAAGAGAGGTGCTTTGTGCTTTCTATATCTTGTTTAACCTATACCTTATGATCGATGATACATAGTTGCTCTTCCGTTTCGCAATGGGTTTCCTGTATAACGACTAGGTCGATGTTGTCATTTTTTAGAATTTTTAATACTCGCTTTTTGAATAGCTTATGTTTTCTATATTTATGTGAGAAATTCGAACCGAGGGTCCGAGTTTTCTGGACATCAGGTCCTGAGGAGGACTGTTTGCTTTGTCTGGTAGCATATTTGCTCTTGAAAATTCTGTAAAAATGTGTCTTATGGTCATCAGATCCTAAGATTATCTGACTGCCAGTATTTGCTAGTTCATTTAGCGTTATCCAGGGTGCACTAGCTCTGCACCCAACTTTTTCAGAAAAAATATGTCACAACCTTATGACGATAAAACTTAATTTTGTTCAGTACACTTTGTGCCCTGTTAAAAAGGAAAATTAGGAAAATGCATAAAATTAGAGTGCTGTGAAAACAGCACTGTTTAATTATCTCTCTTGAAACGAACGTGACGCGATAAAACCCGATAAAATTAAAGGGGCCGCGGCATTTGTTTAACTAATTAATATCATGGCATACTGCAATTATTTTTACAGCAATATTTATGAAACTGATTTTCGTGCCTTTTAATGTGAAAATCGTTAATTTAGACGAATGGTTAAAAAGAAAATAATTTTACGGCAGCATTGTAAAATTTGTGTTTTAATTAACTGGATATAAATTAGAGATTTTATTACAAATAACATGAAATCACACGGAAAATAAAGAAAATGTTGTATTTACGTGGCCTTGTTTTAACCTGCTGTTATGGTCTAATCGTACATTAAAAATAAAACGTTTCATATTTCATTTATGTCGAAAATTTGTCATTTAATGTACATCACAGTCTTGGAAATAATTGAGTTTGTCGACTTTTAAATATTGAGTTATTTCCTTCAGTTTCCTGTTAAATTTAGCAAAAAGTAACGTTTTCTGTGCGTAAATTTAATTTGGTTCGTGAGTCAACACTTCCGTATAAGAATAAACAACTCAAGTGCGAAAGGTTTTCTCATTTTCTTATTTCTTTTTGTTGGGGGGAAGGTTCTGTTTGATTAAGGCCATGCTTTGCAGTATTAATTTTGTACTTTTCCAGACGCTCGTCGCGTATATTTTAATGAATATTAAAAATTTAATATTTATTAGAATACGGTTTTAATCAATGTTTCGTGTGGTAAATTGCGGTCTTTGCAGGTGTCCTTCCCTAACTGAATTCATTGTAACATCAGCACGTGAATTTGAATGATTAACGGTGCCTTCGTGTTCGTGTTTATTGATCTATTCATTTGATGACATGATATATTGATTACTTACATCCTGTATGATTATTCGCTTGATCTATGTGTATACACAGATGGAACTACGCCTCTTGTCATTTCCCCTGACTGACGTTTAATATTACTTGTTACATGTACACTTCGTTGCATTAAGGCTAGCTAATTGTTATGTAAACAATTAGTTTTCCCATCATCTTTTCGCAGGATAATTTGTTTGTTTACGTTCTTTTAAGTGAAATAAGCAACAAGTGCGCGAAAACTTTCTAAGTGTATTTTGACGAAGCACGTACTGAAGATCAACTATCGTATAAGATATGTGAGACAATGAACCAGCGATTTTGGGGGTATTACGGTTATTTGTTCCGTTCACCTTCAACCTTTACGAGTTTTGAAGGTTCCGAAGTTTCTCCAACGACCAAGAGTAATTAATGTCCGTCAGAGTAATAAATTCCTCAGATTTTTTTTTATAGGTCGTAGGTCATTTGTATTGTCAGATCGAGGTTTGCAACAAGAAATTTCCTTAAAAAAATACTTGATCTTTCGGTGGCGATTCTTGCAATTCCTTTCTTTTGCTAACGTCGCGATTAGAAGAAAACGAGGTAATTTAGTAAGGTCCGCCTTTTCTCACAAGTGTTTTAGCTTTGAAGTGCCCGCCCGGTCTTTATTTTACTTTTATGTAGTTACCAAAAATATGTTCCTCGTTATAGCTTCAAGCGAGTTTCGTATAATTTTACATTGCATTAAATTAAAGCTGTATGAAAGTTTGAAGATTTAAGGGTGGTTCGAGGACTTTAAGACTGCGGCATCTGGATAAAAAACCATCATCTAATGTGTTCCTCAAACTTTTTGCTATTATGTGAACTGTAAAAATAATATATGAAGCCCAAATTTAGTTACGTTTCAGAAACTGTACGGATTATCTTGAAATATTGCCTGTGTGTGAATTTTTTAGAATTTTTTACGGGGTTACTTGCTGAAGTTTGGTAATCAATTTCTTTTATCTACGTAATCTACTCTGATTTAATTACAAATTGGTGATCGATCACATGCTTATGATAGTAGTAAGTGAACTTCATGTGTCGATTCTATAATTAATAAAAATAAAAGAACTTAAATTATTTAATTGCTAGTTCTATAAAACAAATGTTGCCTAATTCAAGGTGTTACAAGTAATTTTTTTAATTATTAATTAAGAGTTATCAAAGAAAATTATTTTATAATACATAAACTTTTTTATTAATTAATTAAAAAATTACGCCAAACCTTTTCTTATTATTTATTAAACGCAATAGGTCTTAGAATTAACACTTAATAATCAATGTGTGACACCAGCAAGTCGAGGTCAGTGCAGTATGGGGGTTATCGACGAGTGTGGATAACTTAATCAATTTTATATTGCGCTTGTTCTGATGAGAGTTGGCACAGGAAAGCGGAACAAGTGGTGACCTATTGTTTTTTCAGCACTAAAGAAAAACGACGCAGATTGTTTGTATCGAGGCCCAAGTTTTTCGGGTGAGAGCATTGATCCACATTTTGTTTTTTTTAAATGTAAAAAAATTGTTGATTTACTTCGTTTTATTTAAATACGTGTGAATTATTTATTAACAAGTTTAAACAATGTAACAATTAACACGAAACAACAATTTAAACACTAAGAACACAACACTAATATTAACCCGATACACAGATACACTAACTAATTTATTTATATGGTTTGTTTAGTTATATTCATGTATCGCGCACATTTATATTAACCGAGTACTTGATTACGACGGTAGCTCGCTGGTAGTAGACTTTGGTATCACTAAATTCGTGCTCGTCGGATCGCGCCTAATATACTAGCTGCGTTATTCGAGAATCATCATTCGGGAAAGTTCTCAAAGGCTCGCGAGAATGAGTAATTAAACAATAGCGAGACGATGATGTAATCGGCGAATAATCTGGAACGGCTGACGCATACGGGTGAAATGATTCACGTTTCGGCTGACAGCTGGCGCGTGTCCTTACAGTATGGAAGTGTTTAGCGTTATTTTCGTTCTCAAGTCTCTTCCAAATCAGTTCTTTTCAGAACTAAATCTAAGTTTGTTATCGTGATTATGTTATTTACACCGTATATTCAGAAGAAACTGCATTCAATTGCACGTGGTACGTTTGAGGGTATAATAACATTTACGAATAAGAGTAACCAATAATGTTATATAGATTGTTTATAATGGTAACACCAACCATTGGAATTAAATTCGCCCCCCCCCCACCCTAGGTTAAAAATCTTGTGTTATGCCACTGACATTTTCCCGCCGCGTAGATCGTTGATGTCCTTTTCGTTTTGTGCTTATTCTAAGAAAAAAGGTAGAGGAAGGCCAAACGAAACCTAAGACGACGGAATAGCTGAGAACCTACAGAACAGATGAATTCCGGTGAATGAAGCAAAGAGACTAGTACCAGTGGAAAGTGTTTTAAATGTAAATAGTTAAGAATAGAATTTTGTATTTAGTTCAGTTTTCGCCACACCGCAAGGTATAAGGGGTATTGATTATATATACAACTGAAAAGCAGTCTCATTACGTAACATACAATTTGGGGCACAGTTGTTCGAAGAAGTGTAATTCGTTCAGCTTGTATATTTGTGTCGGATATTTTTATATAAAATCCCGGGTTTTAAGGTATAAATCGGGAACTGTAATTTTTCAAAAAATGTCAAATTTGGTGATTAACACCAGCCTCCTTATCTTCATTTTATCAATGGAATTTCCCACAAAAAATTCTTCGTGATGCTTGAAAGATGATGAAATACTGCATATATTTCTTTATCATTTGAAAGCGAAAAAGAAATTTGCATTAATGTGAGTTGACCTTGTTGGAATATAATCTCACACTAAGAATAATACGCATCTTCGCCGTTCGAGATAATTTATGGAAGTCTTAATAAATTCTCTTAACCTCGTTTATTATAGATATTTCTTGTTGTATAGAAATTTGCGGAATTTTAATTTATAACGTAACCTGTTGCTGAATCACCGAAAGATCAATATTCGAATTACCAAATTTAAAAACAAATTTATTCTTCTGTCGGTAACGTGAGAAAAAATCAACCTTTTGTAAATTTTAGGTTTCGTTTGCCATTGACAATTATTTACACATCTTTTAATGAAGCAGAAAACGTTTAATTTAATTTAATGAGCCGGTGCAGCGGAAAGGTGAAATGTAGCAAAGCGACGGTCGTGAAATTCAACTTCTGTTTTAATTATGTTAATTGTTTGTTTATTTAGTAAAAATAACCCGAAAAGAGAGAAAACAGAAGCGAAGTGCGACTGTAAATAAGTAATTCACATTGTAATTTAAGCCTCTGCAGATTCATTCAAATATGTACTTAAAAAGAGCGAAGAATTTTTTCAGTGCTAAGAACAAAAGCTTGTTTTTGTTTCATTGTCGTTTTCACGATTGTTGGGGATTTTTTACTGAAATTGTTTACATGAAAATCGACCAGCATTTCTTAAAGCATTCTTCTTTAAATTTGCTTCAGTGTAAAGTATTAATTAGTAATCGATTAATTTTATTACAATTTACAACAAGTAAGAATTACGTAAAAACCAGTTAAAAGTGAGATATTTTCAGCTCCATTACACTTACTTGTCTTTAAAATTAATCACGCGTTTCCCAGAATGAAACGAAGAGAATTTTACATAAAATATTAGAAAAAACGCAAAATGAAATCGCTTTCACGCAATTATACAGTGTTACACAATGATCGTTAAATTGTCTTCATTAACTCTTCATTGTACTCGTTTTCTATTTCCAATTAGTTTCGCAATAACGGAAATAATGAGTACCTAATTATCCGAAGAAAAAAGCCTGAAAGTTAATAAGTGTTACGCTAAATAACGTAGAACGTTCGCTTTTCAACATTTACATTTAAAAACTCGATGAAAATGTGTTTAGCCGCCCTTGTTGATTTGTATTAAAAGCGCACTTTAGTAGCTTTTGTGGGATTTTTTATTAATTCTCTGCGATTAATTGCTGTTTTTCAGTGGGTCGTATTTCCCATTTGTTCTTGTTTTATTTCATCCGTTACACTGTGATAAAGAATAAAATTCCGGTATAACAATACACTTCGTGTGTTGCTGGATTTAATTTACGTTGTTTAGTATTTGTGTATGTAAATGACAGTTTGTAGTTGTACCCGAATCAGTGTTAATTAAATTATATAATTAAATACGAATGAGCAAAGCTTATTTTCAATTTTTACTATAGCATTTGTAATTAAGTGTAAAATTACCTTTTTATTTAATTTACAAATTACTATTGGTTTAATCGCGCCAGGTATAAATTTAAGGTTATTAATTATCCACGGGCAGTCTAAATGTTTTTGGAATTATTCCCAGTTAGCTTATAAACTGAAATTTATTTACAAAAATCGATGCTTTAATAAATGTTTAAGTTGAACCTTAGTTTAGGTGTGCCTATACTGGATTTTGGGTTTGGTGTGGGGGATGAACTATGTTCATGTGCGCTTAGGCCCAGGATACCTCAAGCAATCATGCACACAGCCTTGGTGGTCTTATTCAAGCCATCCAGACCTTTCAATAAAACCAGAAATCCTTCAACATGGCAGTGCAAGTGCAGGGCAGGTGCATAGAATATACTTTGCCGTCTCTTCCTCCCAATTACAAACTCTACACTCTACAGGTCGGGCTGTTGGCTAGCCTTATTCGGTACATACATTTGTTTCTTCAGTTTGAAGTGTACTGAAGACTGAAGGTATACCTATAAGAAGTCGTAGTCTCTTTCTTGGTAACTGCATACAGAATTTAGACAATGTCGACGAGGGGAGTGATATAGCCGTCCTCGCTGGATGACATTTATCCAAGTTAACCCATCTGTCGTAGAGGCGACTGTGGGTTTCTTGTTTTATTGTTGCATGGAGCAGACTCAAGGATGATGCCACTGCTGGTTCAAAAGGGTTGCGTTGAACGACGACTGGCCAATTCATTTCCATATAATCCTGCGTGTTCTTTAACCCATAATATGTTGTAGGACATTGTTTCTGGCAGCTAGCTCCATTGGAGTACTACTCCTGATGTTAATTTAATCATCAGTTATCTGTGCTGTTTTACTTTCACTAGCTATGCTGATGAATTCTGAATTTTTTGTTCTAGAATTTTATTTGTACTTTGCATAATGGCAATAACTTCCGCTTGAAAAACGGTAGTAAGTTGTCCTAACTAGTGCTATGCTTATATGGAGGTTTATGTCATGTGAGAAGATTCCTGCACCCGCCCCTTCCATCGTTTTACATCCATCAATGTAGATGAATATATTATATTCGGAAGTATCATCGGCGTTCATTGTATACACCGAAATGTTTCTTGATTGAATATCTGAGAGAATGACTCCCATTCTCCCAGATATTCCCAACCACCGCTTCCAGCCTCTTTAACGATAAGATGATGTCGTCCCTCAGTGCCCTATACCCGACGTGGGTATAGGGTTAATGATGCTACCAGGGAAGTGTGTATTCATGAGCACTTCTGTCGTTTCCTCGTTGGTGGTAAAAGTACCATCCTCACATTTTAGACTGGCTGGTTGAGGATATGAGTCTTTTGACAATATTTTGTTGACACGTGCAGAGTCTCTGGTGGTCTCAATCTCTCAATTGTATTACAACAGGACTTCCAGGTGTCCCTTTGTATTTTCCTTATTTCTTTTTCGTATAGTCTTCAGTGGTGTTTATACGCCTCCCAGTCGACTATATCTCTATTCCTTTTTGCCTTATTGAACAGTTTCCCTAAGGTGGATTTCAGCTTCTCAAGTTATCTGCACCACCATCAGGTGGCACGACGTGTTCAGGCTGTCTTTACTGGGCATGCCTGCTTAAAGGATTTTATGATAAAGTTACGAAGGAAGGCTATCTCCTTACACCTCTTCTACCGTTAAAACTCTTTCTGAAACAGGAAGATCCCGTTAGTTGATCTTTCAGGCATTCTACAAATAGTTCTCGATCAGTCAGCCTGGGATTCTTGTATGTATTTCGGAAGATCTCAGCCTCACTAAGGTTGAAACCGATCATTCTGTGGTCTGACATAGTGAATTCACTCATGACTTGCTAATTATCTATATGTGTGGAGATACCAAAAGATGCATCGTAGGGTAATGAAGATAAGTTAGTTCGCTCAATTAAGTATCTCTAGATTTGTACCAGAAAGGTATTGTAGTAGTGCTGTGCCTTGTGGGTTAGTGTCTTCACTTCCTCACACAATGTGATGTGCATTTGAGTTATGTGTCCCATACCTCTCACAGTAGCTGATGACCTCTATCATCTCCTGCGAAGGAGGAGGTTCAGCCGAGTCTCCTGGGAGGTTTACTGATGCAATAATAATGTCTATTCTCCCACTTATGTCACAGCTGATCTGAATAGTCGTTATATCTCGGGGGCTTAGTGTGGCAGTAGGAGGACTTGTATATTTCCTAATACATAAATACATGTCCTGGGGTGTCCTGTTTTTTATCAACATAAATAGTACCCTGTAAGTTGTTTAATCCAGAAATCCTTGAGTTAACCACACAAGGTTTCTAAATATATTTAAGTCATAATTTAAATCGGCTTAACTTGTACTGAAATACCCTAACCACACTAAAAAGTGTGATTATTTCAATCCTAAAAAGGTTGGAAGATAAGCTCGATTTTTAAATGTATTTCCTTCCTATGCTGACACTCTTTTCAAAAACATAAAGCCCCACCAGATTTGTCCTTTCAGACAATCCAATCTTGTAAACTTAATTAAAATATCATTATTAATACACGTCAGGAAGGATGATTAGTGTTACTGTTATCCTTTTAATTTTGGCAATTAATAAAAAACTCCCAAAAACTTTCCAGCGCGGCAAACTCTCGAATATAATTTCACTACGCTTTTGTCGAGAAAGTATTATTTCAGAAAATTATTTTTTCATTGGTGTTGCTTGTAACCGTTGTTACAGTTTCGTAAAACTGTTTTTTTACTAATTAAATTTTAATTAAAATGAAGATTACATTACTTCTTTCATTTCTGGCATGTACTCGTAATTTAAATTTAATTTCACGCATTAAAGGTTATAATTTCGGCATTAAACTGTTACTAATCTGAATTATTTTCAGGCAGAAAAATAATTAAAAACGAAACTTTTTAGAGATTTGTTTTGGGGGGGTCATGATGTTTTGTTAAATCTCTTAACCTTAGACATTGCGAACAACGCATTTTTAAAGCTTTTAAATTAGAGCTTCAGCCTGGAAAGTTAAAACTGTAAACAGTAAATATTTCCTAAACTAGTTTCGTAACTTCGAAAAGCTTCCGTCGAATTTATGTATTTAAAGCTCGAGGAAATAAAGCTCAGCTCAACTTTATAAGTGGGGTAGTTTTAGTTTTTATTTCAAACCTACAATCCTAATGGATAGACCGTTGTGTGGAAATTATTTAACTAAAACCAAAACAGGGTATTATTAAAATCTAATTTAGAATTTGTTTCTGTAGTAAACCAAGTTGCCGTTGCCGAGTTCAAACGAAATCATAAATTTAAAACGTTGCCCTAAATAAATCCATTTAAAGCGGAAATTTATGTTTCAAAACGTTCTAATAATTCTCAGTTTTAGAAAAAGAACTGCAATGGCGACAAAAAAGAACCATACTAAGCCAGTATCCCTGTAATCACTGTATAAATCATCAAAGAGCACAGAAAAGATTTTTCTTTTTCTGTTTTCATTTCCGCGAAGACAGTTGAACAAATTTAGCTTTGTTGGTTGAATGGCTGATTCTTGTACTACTAATGCAAAGTTGCAGTAGTGATTTTTTTCCTCTTTTTTTGTTGTGTTTGTAGATGTCTACATGACATTGCTTTTTTCGAACGTAAAAATGAACGCTACAGAAATTCTACATTTATACTGACGTATGCTATTTTTCAAGCTTTTCAAGCTTCACTAAAATTGAGAAAATTTTCCACGCCATATACAATAATTTAAAACATGTTGATGATAGAAGCAATGAACTAACATTTAGAGAATTTTTGTTTTATATGCTTCAAACTCAAATTTACCTAGTTTTTAATGCACATAAATTTACTTTAGCCATTTAAGGTTTTAAATGTACTTACCTAAGGGAATGCTCGCCCGCCTTTTAAATAAATGTTACTTTAGGTAAACGTGTTATTTATTCGTCTCTTCATGTTTCAAAAATCAGTTGAATATATTAGATATACACAGAGCTATTTGGAAGAAGTCCAAGCGAATAGAATCCCGAAAGGGATAGTGTAGAAATCAAGGAAATTACCCTGGATCACAGCCAGGTTAGTGTTTGCGTGCTCAAAAACCTAAAAAGCTCAAACATGTAGATTTTTCCAATTTTACAATTCGTTTATACGTAATAAACGAATCAGAAATTCGGTTTTTCTTTTATGGCGTTACTAAGCTTGTGATTCAGGTTGGCAATTCGGTACAGGTTTCTTGGAGTAGTACTTAACAATTTAAATAAAGCTTAATATTGACCAATCCTGCTTAAATTTAGCTCCTGGGCCTTAAGCTGGCTTAATCTCTTGTGCTTAAAGAATCCGCACTGAAGTAACAACCCATATGTACTTGAAAGTCACAGTCCTAGATCTTAATTGCTAAAACAAACGACAGTGACTGCCTGCTTATATTAGATGTAGAACAGTAGGTAGTATACTTTCCTATTTTATCAAAGTTCTAATGTTCAGTCGTACTGAAGCAACAACGAAATAATTACAATAATAAAGACTTTTCTGAAAATGATGGTGTTGCTTTTGTATATTTAAAATCAGCAAAACCTGTTAGGCCAGCTGATGTAGAACGCATCTTAAATATGATGTGGTTTATTTAAGGGGTCATTGCGTCAAATTTCGCAGAAAAACTCGATTAACCTAGAAATGTTTTCGAAAAGACCACACAGTAATAAAGTAACTGCGTTGACAACTCTGTCATGTTGCTTAGTCACCCCCTTTAATCTGTTTAAGACTCCCCCGGCGCTGGCGTGTAGTCCTGACCTAGAAACATTATGGCGAGTGTATCGTATCGTATTTTAACAGAAAGTTTTCCCATGTTACAGGAACGGACGCAACATCTTCTGTGGCCAAAGTAGAAACGTCATGAGGTGAAGTGACCGATGACGCTACGGCTCAGCCGCGGGGGTCCGCGCCGGACGGTGGTATGTGCGGCTTTGCTGCTATGCCTGGGGGCGCTCCTGCTACGCCTAGGGCTGCTGTGTTACACGGAAACCCTGCCACCGGCAATGATCAGTCCTGAAAAGTACGTGGTGGGTCCCGACCGCAAAACCTACGAGTACAACCGCGACATGCCACTCATCTTCATAGGAGGCGTCCCGAGGTCTGGCACTACGTTGATGAGGGCGATGCTGGATGCGCATCCCGATGTCAGGTAGGTTTCTCTTTGGTTTTTGCTGTTGTTACTTTAGGTCGGTTCTGAATGTAGAAAATGTACGTGAGCTGTGTGTTTATTGCGCCCTTTTCCTGGCTCATTTGTTTAACGTGGACGCTGTAACGTCTTCCGTATTTTGTGTTACGAGAATACAAAGGTCAATTAACCGTGAAAGCTCCTTGAAAATGTTATGCAAAGAACACGTTATCTCCAACGAAAGTCGTGTTTAAAGTAAACACACAGTTTTTAATGTGAATAACAGAGATACACCATATAACCATGGTAATTAATCTGTATCTATCTCCGTAACCGCTTTTACCTTTTAGTATAGAGGCTGGTGCGTTGGCGTATGTAGCTTTTATGAGTACAATGAACAAGCCTCTGCGGGTTATGTGATTGGTGCACCGTTTTAATACCTACATACTGCACCATGTGTATATGTATGTGTCACCCCCAAAATCGATTCTAAAAAGTAAAATGTAATTTTGAGCTTTACCAGACCTCTTAATTCCAATATTAACGGGTGCCTCAAGGAGCCTACTTTTTCCCATTTAAATAACATAGGTTTTCAGCACACTTGTTTTTTTTTTTTTTACAAAAGACCCGTGCCTGGAAAACTTCCGCGAGTGCTGCGATTCATTCCTCACTGATGCCCCTTTCTTGGAAAAAAATATGGGAGCCAGGTGTCATATTTAATATATTATATTCTATACTTAGAATAAGCCAAAACAGGCTTTCAAGGATCTACTTTGTCCATCATATAAAAAGCTTACCCAAAGTTAAGAGTCCTGTTTTATACACGTTTTAAAATCGATTTTGATACGGGAAAACAAGATTTTCCACGAGTTGAGTTTATACCCTTAGTACCTTTATAAATGATATCTGTAGCATATATGGATAATAAATCTATAAAACATAGGTGTGTTGTAGGTGAGGAAACATATTTTCCATGTGTGAAAAACGTACGGAACTGTTTAAACCGAGAAAAACGACAATATTTTTTTCACCCCCCTTTTATTTGCTTAAGATATAACACCTGGCTCCCATGATTTTTTCCGTGAAAGGGGCATCAGTTAGCAATGAATCGCAGCACTCGCTCAATTTTTCCAGCCACGCGTACTTTTGTAAAAAAATAAAAACCAGAAGTGCGCTGAAAACCTATGTTATTTAAATGGGAAAAAGCAGGCTGTACCCCTTAATATTGGAATTAAGAGGGCTGGTAAAGCTCAAAATTCCTTTATTTTTTTAGAATCGATTTGGGGGGTGACCAGGTCAACATTTGTTTCAATTATAATTAAGGGTGGATTTTAGTTAAAATATTTTTCGTTTGGAAGTATCTTGGGTTGCCTAACTTAAAAACAGCCAAGAAGCGGTGAACCAAATGGTGCAGAGTGCTTAGAGTATTTGACAAAACGCAAATTACTCATCCCTAAAGTGTTTTAATTATTACTTATCTTATTAACTTTCTAGTATTGCTTCTACATAAAAAAACTTCTAAATTCAGTAGGTATAAGTATTTGCGAATACCGATTTTTAATCTCTTAAACCTCTTTGTAAACATTGACAGTGACATTGACAGAGTCGGTGCATGTTGGGTTGCCTATCTTTAATCAGTTTTTAAAAATTTATACGCAATTTTTTCTAGAGTTAAATAAAGATCACGCCTAAATTATACAAATTTGCAAAAGGGTCGATACATGCATAGGAAGGTAATATTGAAACCCACCCCGCTACAGGCGAAAATCAATTCATTCTTGATGGATGTCTTGTGCAAGTCCCTTTTCGTAAGTTTTTTATAATAGGCCATAATTTAATTACTATATTAAAATTGGTCGTTCTGGCCTTGTAGCGTATGAAATAAAGGTCTAAAAATTTTAATTCATACCCGTCCTTCTTTTCAACTGTCATTATTTAACCGTACCGTTATTTTAAAATTACTCAATTTTCCGCGCGTAAACATGCTACTAAAACCCCCCCTTAAGGGCCACCCTAGTGTATAGTGTGTGTAGGTGTAGGACCTTGTTACTCTACCTTTTAAGCCTGTATTGGGAGGTAATTAATCACGATGTTAAATATGAGATGAGAATACGAATCCCTGTTGCCAAAAGCTATATAAAAAAGCTGCATCAAAAATGTAAATATGTATACTGTACCAGAATTCAATCGACGAATCTTTAGGGACGATAGAGCGAATCGAGGGTGGCAACTTATGTAAGTAAAGCCGGCTTAGAAACATATGGTAATGACACAGAGATCTCATCTGAAAACGCCTGAAGTTAGACAACTGAATGTTCTGTTTCCCTGGACTAAAATCAAGGGTCAGCTCGTAATATGTATTAATTGCAGTTACAAATCGTAGAATTGCATCATTCAAGCAATCACTATAACCGTGCTAACTATTCATGGCAGTGTTAAGATAGTTGGTGTAACTTATAATGATTAATGACATTAGCGAGGTTTTAAAGCTCGCTATTTACTTATAACTAATATTTTAGTTTATTGATAAGTTTGTTCTTGGTATTACTGAATGAACCTCACAATAAAGCTTAATTATTGTGTTTTGGGAATATGGCACTGTTAATTAGATTATTCACTATCACTTGAGTTTCTCGTTAAGAAATCAATAGGTAGTTCTCTTTTTAATCGGGTGTGTAACGATCGTCTGCCTATGTATGGTGTGTGGCACCACTGCACTGGTTTAAGTTACTATTGTAACGTTTTTAAAACGTTTATTTAAAACTTCGGTCCGTGGTGTGAATTATTTATTAACAAATTTAAACAACGTAATAATTAACACGAAACAACAACTTAAACACTAGAAACACAGCACTAATACTAACCTTATGTATATTCAAGCACGCACTTTTATTACACGTGTTCGCAATTCGCGACTGGTAGTCGTAGGTAGACTGGTCGCTCGTGAAGGAAACGGGCCTTATATACCAACTGCGGCCTTCGAGAATAACTCCAGATCACACTATAAACGATGACGTAATCGAACAGCCTGCAACATTCTCGCGAGCTTCTGTTAGATGACGCATACGACTGACATCATCCACGCGTCTCGTAACACTATAAAGTTTTTGGAGGTCTTTTGTTTCATTGTAGGGATACCTGTTTCTCGGTGCAGCTGTGAATTCTTTACAAACCACTTAACTGGGCGTTAGTAATAATGCGTAGCACTTTATTTCGTAGCACCTGTAGTTTATTTAGGTTTGTTTGTGAAGTGAAGCACTCGAGACACTACATGGACTACATCCATAAGTGAAAATCAGTCGGATAATACCTAATGGCGTAAATTAAGGTTCCACATTGTAACTTAAGCGAAGACTTCTTGTTTAAAATAGATTATAGCATGGCCAGCCTTGCAATAGATTTCAATAATTTTTTATGTGGTAACTCCAGATTAATCTCCTATCTAGGTATATTCTCAGGTACCGAATCGCGTTGTCTTTCGGATTCCAAGGTATTGGAATGTTGTCGATGATGATATTTTGTGGAAAACAACAAAGAATATATTGTTTAACTTCTGGTGGTGAGACTAGTTTGGTAAGTATGATTTCTGTGGGAATGATGTTACTTGTTTCTCTTTCTACATATGGAATGTGGTTTAAATTATTTCCGTCATATGTGGTGGCGAAGGTTTCTTCTAGCTTTTGGGAAAATACTTCGCATTTGTCTTTATCTTCTACGTATGCGCGGTCTTGGAGTCGGAGTTTTGGAGTGATCCATGGGTTGGTTAAGAATTCTTTTCGTAGCTCTCCACATAGTTGGATCTCCTAGATTGAGGGTTTCAATGTAGTTGTTATATTGGTTCTAAAATTGTCTAATTCGCTTTTTTACTTTTATAATCAGCTGATGATTTAGGCGAGCACTGACTAAAGGATCCTGGGTGTTTTTTGCCACAGTCTACAGACTCCGTACTTCAGTGCTTCAGTGCTTCTCTCTGATAAGTTTAAATATATAACACTCGTTTGTTGTATTGCTTCGGTGGCTACTTCTCTAAATGTTTTATCGCTTTGTCTGTATGTTCTTGGGAATTTAAATCAGTTGGGTCGGATACTAAATTATTCATTGACGTTTGAAACAATTCTCAGTCAACTGGACCATTTATTAGCTTGATAGGCTTGGGGTAATAATGAGAAGAGCACCCTAATGTGCATATTACGGATATGTGGTCTGAATCAAGTTCGTTCATAACTGTCTGGTATATTTATGCAAATTATATCGAGTATATCTGATTGTTGATTGGGCCTATCGTATATGTTCTTTGAGGGCAGAAATATTAATTGCCAATTGAGCGGTAAAATTGGAGTTTTACACCATTAGGGTTAGTAACTCTGCAGCCCCAGTTCGTGTGTTTGCTGTTAAGATCACTTATTACTAACGTGGCTTCCGAGCTTTGACAAATACTTAGAAGTTCATTCAGGTTGAGTTTTTTGTTTGATGGCTTGTACGCGCAAACAATCTTGAGAGCTGTGTTCTTTTCCGTGATTAGTTTAATTCCTATAGCTTCTAGGTAACAAATTTAATGTTTCCGTTTTATAATGATTGCTGATCCTCTCCATCCAATTGCATTTTCTCTGTTCTTTATAACCGTTCTTAAATATGTGCAACCCACTATTGTAGGGTTTTCAGGGATTTCTTTTAATGCCTCTGACGCCGTTAGGCTTCTAACCCGGGGTTTGTTTAGAAAAGTTGCTGCCACTAAATAGAAAATATACAAAAATGAAAGCGAACATACACAAAAATGAAAATTCCCTAACATTTAATTTGTGATAAGTAATAAGGCACGTAACTAAGCTTAATCCAAGATGAGTCGTGCCTTATCTTTAAGAAAATGTTCGCTAGATTTGCTTTTACATAATTACAATTTTTAATCGCAGCATATTTTCTTGGTTTATTTGCAGTTTGTACGTAATTTCACGATCCTTGTTTATGGCTCCTGTCGTACGATAGTAAAGTACCATCTGAATAAGCGAGCTTTTTCATGTTTGTTTCCCTGAAAGTATCATAAATAAAGTGAAAAACAGCCAAGGCATCCTATAAAGAATTACCGATACGGAAAAGGTGCATTATGGATTGTGTTAGCTACCCATACTTCTTGTTTTAGTAGTGAATGCTTTTTCAGCAATGGCAGTTTTGATATCGGAGGTGATATTCGATACCAACTAAAATTTTGGGTTTATTAAACTAGCTTGAACTAGGGTCGCTTTTTATAATTTTTTTTTAGTAAGATGTACTTTTGTTTAAAGAAAAGAGCGCACCGAAATATCTGAAAATTAGCAGGCAGTGAGTTTCATTAATCCATTTGCAGCATGAAACGGCGACTTCCTCTTACATCGTAACCATTAGCAAATTTCCTCTAGCACGTATTCCGTAATTTATTCGGGAAACACCTACGTCTAACTGTCCTGTCGATAATGAAATGCACGCGCGTGTGTCAGAAATCAATTTTAATTGCAAAACGATTAGTACGAGCTGACGCTGTAACAATACAAAGCATTCTAATTATAATAGTACTGATGAGATTTCCATGAGTTTCGAATGTTTCGATGTCGAAGCCAGAAACTGAAAATTAACTTTCTGGAGGAACAACGTATGTATAAATTAGATACTTATTTGTAGAACCATGGAAAATGTTGCAGTTTCATTTTATTCGAATTTTTTGTCGTATTACGTTTATTTATATTTTTTAAAACAAAAACTTCATTGAAAAGACAAACCAACAAAGCCGAGGTAGTAACTGAAAAGCCATTAACCAAACGTTTAATAAAACAAAGCGAATGTATTTACGATTTACTTATGCAAATTTATTTTTGTAATATAACATTTGGACTTTTCATTTAATTTATGTACCAATTACATTTCTGGGAAATTTATATCGCAGATGAAAAATATACCCTTTAGCGTTCGGAATGCGTTATACGATTTAGTTGAATTATTCCACTATAATTTTGTTAGTGAAGCGAACTGAAAGTTTAAATGAAATACATTATGCAATTTGGCGAAGTTAAGAGCACTGCACTGCCGGCCTGTCTGGTGCAGAAAACCACTTTAATTATTTTAATTTTACCCGCACCATTCCGAATATGATACCACCAGATATTCGACCCCTTTTTACGAATTCTCGCCTAATCCTCCGGAACGTTATCGCACTTCCTTCCGATACCGAAGGTTTTTTTTTGACGTTTTCTCCAATTCTTTAAGGCAATCTGAATTAATTGTGTTCCTGTTTAGAATTGCAAATTAAGAATTTTCCGGTGTTTTGTCGATGTAGAACTAATCAGTTCAAATCTTTATTTCGAAGGAGACGGCCTAACAAAGCTTTTTTTATTACCGTGGATTTCCAATAAAATTTCTAGAATTTATGAGATGCTTTAGTGAAACGTTCGTTTTATTATCTACAAATCTATGGGTGTAGTAGTTTGAAGCAACAATTTTTCCTAATAAAATGAGTAGGTAACTTGACAATTTATAGATTAGACTGGAAAAATTAGCTATTACGCTAAAATAACAAAACGTTTTTCTGAAATCTGTCCAAATTATGTTAAATCCAAAGATAAATACACACAACCAAACTTATATGGAATCACTGAGTATTTCCGATTTTCTTAGCTAAGTATTTTTGAACAATTTCTAATGGAAAACGAAAAGCACTTTATACTAAACCAGTTTAATGATTAACAATAAAAAAATGTAACAAATGCTTGAAATTATTAGAAACTCACAATAAATGTAAAAATTAAAGATTTAAAGTTGTTGGTTAAAGAAAAATAAAAATTGGTTTTTCACTTCAATAGTCAGTGTTGCCACCTCTAGCCGTAATACAAATTTCAATCCGGCGGGGAATGCTTCTAATCAAACTGTCAACTTCTTGTTGAGGTAAGTTTGCCCATAATGCCCATTCATCTTGAGTGGCTTGAATCAGTTCCACATTTCTTGCGGCGCTAATCCTTCTTTTAATGAAGTCCCACACATGCTCAATTGACAATATCAGGTGAGCAGGCGGGCCATCCCAGAACGATATACCTGCCCCCTATTAAACTCTGCCGTATAGGAACCAATATAATATAATACCTTTCCAGAACATTATAGTTCCTCCTTTATATTTTGGGACAGATCTCTCACTTTTGCAGTACATCGACCTCTTAAAACCCGAATTCGGCGATCATCTGATCTTAGAAAAGGGGCATTTTGCTAATCTTCAATTGTCCAGTTCTGGTCTTCAAGACACCAATTTAGCCGATCAATTTTGTTCTGCCTGGGTAACTCGGGAACCCTTATCTCTTGCTAAATATATTTCGGGCATGAATTCTCCTTCGTATTTTTTTAACAGAAACATTTACACCTGTAGCCTGCTAAAGTTGCCTTTTGAGCTCTGGATGAAAAGAGGTTGAATTTCTTCTAGCTATTTGAGTTAAAAATCGGTCAAACAACGCCCTGAGATTTGCCTCTGCAACATTGTGCTCAACAAGAGTAACAATTCTTACCCTCTGAACTTCTGACAAACCTACGTAGGGCGTAATTAGTTTTTTTGAGCACAAAGTTAAGTTTACTCTGTCACTTCAGTTTAACAACTGGAAACAAATGACAATTTTTATTAATGCACAAATTTGAAAATGCATTTCTGTTGTATTGAATAACTTCTGTTATTTTTTTTAATATCAAAGAATAACTAAAATTCACAAACCTCGGTCAAAATAATGCATTCAATTATTAAAATTACAGATTTAGTTTCAAAGTCTACCCGTTTTTATTAAAAAAAATATCAGAAATGTTCAATACAAGTCTCTAATTACATATTAATAACTTGGTTGAAATTGTTATTATTTATTATAAAGCTTCTCAGATTTAATAAGTTTGCTTGAAAACAAACGCTAATGGGATTACATAGTCGTTTAGTAAAAAGGAACCTATTTTTGTGCAGAAATGCAAATCCTAAAAGGTTGACCTTAAAGTTCTATAATCCCCTAAAATGTGTATACTTTGGCTTGAAAACACTCTGTGGTAACTCGAAATTAATTTAATAGCTTACGCTTTTTTAAACTAGAAGTTAGTTGCTTGCAACTCCAGGTAAACCGTTTTTTATTTTGAAATAATAGTATTAATGGTTTACAATTTTATAATCCAACATTTGTTGTCATCAGAAAGGTAAATTAATAATAGATATGGGGGATCAATTTTGCATAAAAAACATTCATTGAAAGTTAGACAATTTACACAATTTTAACTTAATTTATTATTTTGAACTTGTTATAAGAATAGTAGGTATTTACTTTTATTGTAATATTTTTTATTTTCTGTTGGTTGTAGCAATTCACTTTCAATGTGGAACGATAACAAATGCTTTTGTAATTTAATCTTAATACAGAAAATACCTTTGTGTTCTTTGTAAAATCTTCAACTGAAAAACAGGAAGACAATTTTAAAATTTAGGAAAAATCTGCCTAACTTGAGCTTTGAACGTATTATAATGTTTGTACTTAGCACTTAGGGTATGTAAACCCAGTACTAAGTGTCTCCGAGATAGATCTGTTGTACCGCAAAATCAATGTGAAATACAGATGTAAAATGAGCTGCTTAATATTTCATTACAAATTTTTGAACGGATCGTACCGCCTTAAAACTAGCCGACTTTCGATGTCTTGTAAAATGTTATTTACAAATTTTATCCGAGAATATATTATTGTTTTGCTCTACAGAACTAGTAAAAGATTTGTTGGGATATTTTATTGAGCGATGCTGGTTGCTGTATTCTTTGGATTTTATTAAACCAGAGCCTTTATTATTAGTTTAAAAATAAAGTACTTTAATTTATTTTAGACATAATTGTACGATATTTGAGTAATATAATTGGTATTGATATTATTGGTGGAAAAATGGGAATATTGTTTTTTAGTTCTGACTACATACACTCGTATGCAGCGCTGATAAAATTAATATAGCGGGTATTCTGAGTATTTTATTACTTGTGATTTTAAGAATCTCTAAATTCGTGTAGAATTTCGAATTAAGGCAGACATATTTGTAATTCAACAAAAATATCTTATTTTAATCACGAAAATGAATAAAGATTGTTCATTGAAAACTGGGTTTTCTTATATCAGTCCAGAAGTATCAAACTCATCTGCATTTGCAGAAGTGCAATAGCGTTAATACATTCCAATTAATCTACTATAAAATCGCTTCATTTCACAAATTTCTATTAATTAATCTTTAAAGAGATTTTGCAATTGTAATTTAGATCTTATGGCCTTTATGGAACATTTGTAAACCATTGTTGAAATTATTGCACTTACATGATTAACTAAAGACACTGTACAAAGGGGACATTAAATAATAATTTAACTTAATAGTAAAATATAAAATATTAAATATTAAAATGTTAAGTAAGTGACGCAAACAAAAATTTATAAATAAATAAACTAACTCATCGCCACCTTTCAGCGCCGCTTGTGAGTGTCGTCATAACTATAATAATGAATGCATATATTTACTATAGTCTGGTATTGCATTGTTTATCTTTGGTTAAATTGTTCGTTTGTTTATTTATTGGGAGAGATCTTTCACAGAACAATATTGTCTGAGTAACCTTTGAAAACATAAGAATATATCGTCCGTACGTTTGTACCAAATGTATCATTTCACTTAACCTAATTGTCCATAATGGAAGCTGTCACAAGTGGCGTAACACATAACCTAACATTTGGTATAAAGCATATTGTAGACGGTTCGTATATTTTTAGAATTGATATTAATTTTTCTTATTGTGGAAGCTTGGTTGTGTAATTAGATTCAGCAGAAGATTCATTCGTGTATATATGCTGTTCATGCTTACTATTCTTAATAACATCTGTGAATTAATATAAAAATAAATAAAATAATGCTTTAAGAAAAATATGAACTGACGTTATTGTGACCACTTAAAGCAAGTCAGTCGTTTTACACAAATATACGTTCTATTACTATTAATATCTAACCATTTACGAAAAATGTGATTACGGCTGGGGTTACATGAACATCTATTTGTATCATTTAAAAATTATTACAGAAATAACAAAGACAAAAAAGTAAATGAAAGTAGAGAAAGGAAAACATGTTTAGTGTTTATGGCAAAATTAAAAGCAAATTGAAATATGCGGCCGAGTTCTTCTTTTAGCGAAGTACGGTAGTGGCATTAAGCGTTTTAATGGTTTTTTTTGGTAGATTGATGTAGCTCTTTTCCGTTTCTCATCCCCCAAAACATTATTTTCTGCTTATACATGTACGCTCACGCCTCTATTGAAATTAGTTGACCCGTATGTCACCACGTTCCAGTGCGATAATACAGGATGCGTATGTTGGGATAACATTGACGTTGAAATTGCTGTTATCATTATCGGCGATCCTCAATATTACATGTATACATCAATCCGTTCCGCCAACGTTAACAGTTAACAGCTTTCCAGTGCAAAACAAATATGTGTTTAACTGAGTTGCTTTTATTGACACCGATTAATGGTTTCCATATTGATCCTTCTTCGCTTAGTTGCTCCAAATATTTCAACTATTCCGAAGAGCGAGACAACAGTGAACTGGAATTAACTTCAGAACACTTGACCAAACCACAGATATTTGTTTGATTTGATCCCCTCGCTTGATTAGCACGACAAATACAGTAGGGAAAACTCGCGATGCGTTCGCTAACATTATAAAGGATTATTTAAGTAATTCCTAGTTTTAAGGGAATCACATTGGGACCGAAGTAACGAAAGAATTAATGTGCCATTAAAATTTATTACACCATTTCTGTGTTAACGTTTGAATGGAAAAAGGGGAAGAGAAGTGCAAATATTTTAAGTTATAAAACACGGAGACTGCTAAATTATTTGAGTTAATTGAAAATTTTTACGTATGGTTGCGTCTTTTTATACTTCTTTCTACCTTTTAAATGAAACGTGGTATAAGTTTTTTTAAATGAAACTCGTTTTTTAAAAGTCCCTTTGTGGATAACCTATTTCTTTGTAGTTATGTAGTTTTTGTAATTAATGCGAAGCGATTATTATTTAAATGCGGATTATATTAAATTTTAAAATTACCACCACGTAAAGCCGGAGTGCAATCAATTACATTTACAATGTTTGGATTAATTTTCGTTTGTGTTATAAGTACTCTGTTAACACGTCAGGTTATTTGGTTTAGCGCTTAGATGGCGCGGAATTTTCCTGCTTTATTTGCCCTTAAACTTTGCTCTTCTTTATTGTATGATTTACACCGACATCATATTTTCGTCGTGTTATGCTTTGCTTTTTCAAATTTTTATGAGGCAACCTTTGCAAATTTCAGTTTACTGATAACAGTGATAACATCTCATTTAAATTTCAGGTTCATCTGGTCCTAATCGTGTTTAGTTTCTTTTTGTTGTAAATTTGACATTTCTGTGGTATCCTTTTATAAGTTTGTTTTCATCGAAATATTTAATTAAATGTAGTTGGTTTTATATTAGTTATTTTAATGAAATCCTAGCTTACCTCTCTTATCTTTGTAATTAAAGTAAAAACGATCGCAGAAGTAAGAAAAGCCCACAAAAGCGAAAATTTAACCTGTGAGATAACTATATCGCAGAAGGTTTCTTTAGAACGTCGGAACAATCGTGACACAAAGCGTCAGCTTTAAATCTCCTTTGAAAGATGGCATTCCCCTGGATTATTTCCCACCTAAATAATCATGTCCTTTTTGGGAGCTGTGGGGATTTAAATTCGAACTGGATGTGTTGATTAAGGGCTTACTTTCGTTGGAATAAAAATATACGTATAAATAATTTCATCGTGAGATGAAGACCTTTTGTTATATCACAGATTTTTTTGAAAGACTATTTTAATGCAAATTTTATAAATATTTCCCCCCTCATTTTGTTACCCTAAGGTGCTGAGGTAAAATTAAATAATATACCATGTATTATGCAGTCAATATGTTTTATGAAAAAAATCCCTGAAACAATAATCAAAGGTTTAACAAACACATAAATCTAAAGTTGTAATGAAATTTCTGCTTGAATATTTTCGGTTTATGGAGCTTAATAAGAGGTGTAAATCACCAGCAACAGTTTTATTTTATTTGTTTTGCTGGATATTTGGTAAGGGAGTGCGAGATTTCTGTGGGAATACATAGATCGTTTAGGTTTTCCGCACACATCAGTCGTAGTGGAAATCGTGCGTACAAATCCCTAAATGGTCTGCACAGTCCCAGGTATTTGGTTAAGCTACGTCAATTTTGAAGCAGCTGGACATTTAGGTACGTATTCGTGAAACTGGGCGTAAAAATAATGGCCTGACCAGTCGGTTTTACTGCCTCCTAATCGATTCTAATTTGTCTGAAATTGCGAACTCGATCGGCAAGCTGTGGACGAGCAACACACAAAAAAGTCGTAAAACGATCCAATTTACATCAATCATTGTAGTCCTTGCTGGCTCGTAATGAAGCCAGTTACCTATTTACGATTTAATTAAAGTCGCTGCTTTATTCGAAAGGTTGCTGCCCTTATTGAATTTCTGTTTTTTGTTACAGATGTGGACAGGAAACGAGGGTAATTCCCCGACTTCTCCAGTTACGTTACCATTGGCTGAAGTCTGAGAAAGAATCCCTAAGATTGGAGCAGGCGGGTATAACAAAGCCGGTCCTGGATTCGGCGATCGCGGCTTTTACTCTCGAAATAATAGCGAAACACGGAGAGCCTGCACCTAGATTGTGCAATAAAGACCCTCTTACCATTAAAATGGGCACGTACGTGGTGGAACTATTTCCTAACGCGAAATTTGTATTCATGGTGCGTGATGGACGTGCCACAGTTCACTCGATTATATCGAGAAAAGTGACTATTACCGGGTTCGATTTGACTAGTTATAGACAGTGCTTGAAAAAGTGGAATACGGCCGTTGAAGCCATGAATAACCAGTGTAAAGAATTAGGCCCAAAACGATGTTTGAGGGTTCCCTACGAACAATTAGTTTTGCATCCTAGGAACTGGATGGAAAGGGTTCTTAGGTTCCTCGACCTACCCTGGAACGAAACGGTGCTACATCATCAAGACTTTATTAATAATGGAATTAGTTTAAGCAAGTAAGTAAACAACATTTTGATTTTTTATTGTTAAAATAACACCAAAAATTACAAGAGATTACATCAATATGACTATGACAGTGGAATGGAGGGAGAACAAAGAGCGATAATTTTCGCAACAATTATTATTTACTGTACGCAACCATCAATATTACTGTAACGGTTTTAAATCGTTTATTTAAACAATGTAACAACTAACACGAAACAACAAGTTAAACACTGAAACACAACACTAATATTAACCCGTAACACTAACTAATTTATTTATACAGTTTGTTTATTAATATTCACGTATCCGCGCACATTTATATTAACCGAGCATTTGATTGCGACGGTAGCTTTTGGTAGCTCGCTAGTAGGCTGTCGGTAGTAGACTGGTCGCTCGCCAAACGAAAGGTGCCTTATATACTAGCTGCGCCATCTGGAATCCAATCTGGAATGATCGAGACGATGATTCATCGAACAACCTGGAACATTCGCGGGTTTCTGTTAGATGACGCATAGGACTGACATCATCAGCGCGTCTCGTTACATTACATATGAGAATATAAATATTATTACCGCATTCTTTCATAAACACTTCTGCTTTTGCAAATTTGTTTAAAGGACGTTGACTCTCTCCAGAAGCTTGTTCAAGGTGCATATGTAGCGTTTAAAACTATTTTATCATTTATAACGCCATCCGGACGCATCAAGCACATTAGTATTCTTCCAATACTTGTTTTGTTATACAAATGTTGAAGTTCATGATTGTTTCCTAATGACATATTAAGTTTGGCGATACATTCGTGAATATTAGTTCTACGTTCTACCGTTGATGTAGTAAATCTGAAAATAATTTTTAGGGTTTTATTGCATCTATTGCTGATAAAAAATATGATTCAACAATTACAGAAGCAATTAATTTTGATTAGTTTTTTGTATACAGCCGATTAGATGATGGGGAATAATGGGAGACTTCCGAGTTTGGATCGTGTCATTGTTGAGGGAGAAGAATTCAACGTTTCGCTCACTATCGTAAGGGGCTAGATTTGTTTTATTGCTACCTCAAATGTACAGTTGTGGACAGAAAAAAATAGGACAGTGTTTTTTTTCTAGTTTAAAATGGCCCCTGTGTTGTAATTTGATTGCAAGTCAATGTGACAAATATCATAATTATAAAGCCAAAATCAAGTAACTAAATTTTATAGAATAAAGTTTACTTGATTTTTCGAGTTGTCCTATTTTTTTCTGTCCACAACTGTACAATCTACTCGAAAGTTATATTCTACAGAGTAATAAGAAAATATTATGATTAGGCGCCATCCATTGATGGTTCACCTAATTAACTAAGGTGTTCTTGCCACATTCTTTTGAATCGTCTTCCTACGTTCCTCTAGGGGTTGATTGTAGAGTTCACTTACTAGCTGGTTGTTATTATTACTAGGTACTTCTTATTTTGGATTTGTTGGCATACAAAGCGATTGCATCGTTCATGAAGCCAATTCGAAGATCAGTATGAAGATTTTGATTAGGCACATGTCATTAGATACATCGGCTATCATGCGCAGTGCTTTGAAAGGTTTAAAATACTTTTTGTATATTTGTAGCGGCTCGTGAGTTGTTTTAGGGGGAGGGCACATCAAAACCGAGCCGGAAACATTATCTAAAAACACTTACCTCCTTACTTAAATAGAAGGTCCATCCTTCTGTTCTTCTTACTGCTGAATACATCAATAACTTTATTGTCGAAATCGGGGATCGATTGTATAAACTTTTTTTAAGATTATCGCCAGGGGAATTTAATATTAGTTTTAATTCTTTTAGCAGAGTTTTGGCTAGGTGATCAGCTGTGTATCCTCCCGGGTTAATATTTTCTCTATTAAAAACATATCGGAATATAACAACCATTTGCTGCTGATTGGACGTGTCTGTAGTTTCGTCCGCTTCCAAAGCAATAAACTTGCAGACTTTATTTGTTTTATTAATTCAGTTTTATAAACTTCGCACATTGCAGCCAACAACTCATTTTGGATAGTTTTGGAAGTGCCTTTAAACACTTCGCGTCTTTCAAATGTATTGCAAGGGCATAATCTAATTCCGCAGCCAAGTTAATTAAGCCTACATAAATACCTGGATTGTCTGAAGATCTTGTCTCATCATGGCCCCGCAAAGCCAATTCAAAAGCTCCATAAAATTTAATACACATTATTAATCGACGTAAAATATGGCGATTTTTCTCTACGTCTTCATTGCACTTTAATTTATGCTGCAAATAAGCACTATTTATTGTTCGCGAATATCTACTTTTCCTAAGAGATTAAAGTTCATATAAGAGTTAAGATGAGAAACAGAATTTTCGTGCTTCTTGGCTCTTTCCGCAAGATGTTTCAAATCATTTACACCATATTTGGTCCACAACTTCTTTCCGGGAAATTAGGCAGACAAAACAAAATAGTTTATTTGTTACGGAACAACCACACATCCAGTCATATTTGTCATAAAGGTTTTTATTAAACACTCTGTTATAACTTCGCGATTTCGTCTTTGAAGTATAACTAACCTCAAATACAATCACATAAACAGCTCTTACGTGCATGAGTTCATCTGTTCAACTAACATTTGTCATGGGTCACGATTTAATGTGCCCCAACGCCAGCCGATATTCGGCGAATTTTGCTGTACGTTTCCCACCGCGGTTGCGCAATCCTCACCAAAAATAGGTATCATTTCATATTGTCTCCGGATGAAAGTTTTAACAACTCTTCGCGACGCGGCAATGAACAATAGACTATAATATTGATATTATAGGTATAATAATAGATTGTTGCGTTACTTGTGTTAAATAAAATAAAAGTTAGAAGTGGGAAGTGTTATTAAAAAACTTCCTTTCTCTTGAGTGTAGGGAGGGCACGTGCCCTTGTGCCCTTTAGCACCAGTCCCCACTGTGTATATTATTAACTTATTTTCTAGGAATAGATACATTTTTATTTATTGAAACAAGAAGAAGTTTTTCGAATATTTTTGACATTTGTGGTTCGAAGCTTGTCGGTTGATAAGATGCTGGTTCCAGAGGTGGCTTCGCAGGTTTCGCAATCATGATAATTTATGCGAATTTCCATTGTATGTGATAGTAGCACAGGCGTAACATGTTGTTATAGATTGTTGTTAATAATATAAGTGTTTTTCTGGGAAGATCTTTCAATATTTCTCTAACTACTAAATCATAACCAGGCGCCTTGGACGAGTTTGTCCTACGGATTTTTTTACGAACTTCGGCTGGTGAGAAGTAATGATAATTTGCAGGGAGCATCTATGTGTATAGTTCTTGTGTTCTTCAGAAATTAGGGTACATACATTTGCTAGTATGTTTGATTTTTCTTTATCTGTTTGTGACCAATTGGTGTAGGTTTTCTTATTAGTGGAATTGATACAACAGGTATTTTGAATTTTTTGGTCCATAATAAGTGGTCTTCTGGTGATAGGTTGATGACATAGTGTTTAAAGATATCATTGTGAGACTGTTGTATAGCAAAGCGGAGTTGGCGAGTTAATATGTCGATTTTCCATGTGCTTGTATTTTTGCTAATTCTAGCTCCCTTATATGCAGAGATATATAATTTTCTGCGGCAGTATTTTATTTTTAATAGATGTAGCTACCGGCAGAGTGGGAATGCACATAAAACTGAAATATTGAGAGTTAAGCAAGGGTCTGATTGGCCATTGATGCTTTCATTAGTTAATTGAAATTAGAAACACAGAAGGGGCTTAGATGGTGATTAAAACAGCCCTGTAACTTAACTTCAGAAGGGTTCGTCACTGGCGGGGTTGACACGTCGAGTTACCGGGTGTTTTTAGTCGTCATTTAGCCCCTGATGAAGTCTCTTACGATATTGAGCGAAACACCGAGCTTTTATCCTTGAAATATGACACAGTCAAAACTTAGAAGGCGCTCATTACATCGTGACTCTGGCATTGGAAGTCTAGATAATGATATTTGACGGAGGTCGGTTGATTTTACCATTTAGTTGTTGGTTATTATGATAGTACAATAGTGTAATTACTAGGTACCCTAAGGAAGTAACAATTACTTTCAAATCCAAGCATAGGTAAACTATTGCTAACATTTTTGATAAGTTAATTTAGTGACAAGACATGCCAAATTATTTTGTTACGAACGTTTGGGGTCTCTTACTATTATAATATTTATGCATACATTACGAGTGTTAGCGATGATATAAATCTGCGAGTTCGAAAAAGGCATTTTAATCATGTGTTGCAGTGTTGCATATAATATTGCTTCTAAAACAGTAAGAATACGTACGATTTTAAATATATTGAAATCGGCTTTTTTAAATAAAATATTCATAAGAAGGCCTATTTCAGTTAGTGAAGTGATGCTAATCGAGTGAATAAAGTAGTTACTTTACTAGCCGTAGAAAAAATACAGTGAAAGTATTTCTCCAAACAAAGAATCCTTCAAATTTAAATTTCCAAAATATATCAATAAGTTTTAATGACGGTTTATATCGATGACGAATTCTGGGAAATCTTGCTTACTTCCCGTGGTATGTAAATGAGAATTTGATAATATGAAAAGGTTTTTCTTTAAATATGAACTCATTAAGTTACACATTGATTTTATACAATGCTAATAAAATATTCTAAATAGTTTTTGCATAAGTTAGGCGCGCGAGTTTTACACAAGATGTAAACACCAAAAGAAATTAAAAAGAAAAATTGAGTACCTGCAATATTTTCAGAAGAAAAACATGTTACGTAATCGATTTACTTGTCAAATAAAACTTTTACTTGTTAGTTTTACTACAGTTATTAATTTTATTTTATTGCGTTCTAATAACATATTGTTTAGAGTAACTGGTTTATTAAAAATTTAATTGTCGTATACAAAATTAATTGTCTTAATAAATTGCATTCAAAAATCTATTTGTTGATAATTAGTACGTTTAATTGAAGTTTGTTTTTTTCCTAACCACCTGCCGCCTGCCTACTGAAATTAAGAAGCAAGTAGAATCTGAAAGTGCTTGGCGTTGGGCGGTAGGAAATGTTAATTCAAACCTATCTGTCGCTTGTTGTGTTTCATGAGTCTTGTTTATTTTCGATCCGAATTTCAAAGAACCCTGAAAACCCCCGTTTTTTAGTTTTCAGAGTTCTTCTTCTTAACAAAGGCGAAAGCTATCACGTTTAAATGAACTTCTCACGTTTAGGTTTATCCTTGCTCCATCTGGTATTGAATAGCCCAAAAATGAAATGAAGTTACCTGTATGAAATTGAAGGCAATATATTTTTTCGCAAGATGCCTGTATAATTAAATGCAGACAAGTGCTAAACGGAGATTCTTATTTAAGGAAGGGTTGATACGTGGGGAAGGGAGGAAGATGGCCTTTACAGAAATGGATTGTAATTCGACTGTGTATTGAATATGCAATACCAAACAAGAACCTTAGTATGACTGACAAGTCTTTTAGTTGGGAATAAATAACTATAATTTTTTATCGATTGCCATGCAATTTTTTTCGATTTGCGGGTTTGTGAACAATTTGATAAAAGATGAGAGCTAAATCATACCCGACAGAAGTTCATAGGAATAGATGAGTCGTGATTTAGGTGAGAGGGGATAAAATGATATAAAATATATAGCGTTAAGATGTAAAACTTACTTTATTGTGACGAGAAAACAGTTTCAGTTCGTCCACTTGACCCCAAAACGCTTAGAGCAAGCTTAGAGACTTAAGTAGGAAACATAAGTGAAGTCATATGCTGTAGACTCAGTGTCTGCCAAACTGTGTGCCGCGGCACAGTAATGTGTATAGGTAAAAATATTTGAGCGTAGGGCTTTGCTGGATCAGAAAATTCAGTCCATCCACGCTGCTGATAATAGTTATTTAAGTTACAAGGAATATAAGGACGTATTAACATTTGAGGTAGGCCTCCCGAAAATGTTAATAGTCCATACATTCAGTGTTGCTTATTATATTTTTTTCGCTACCATTAGCAAGTAGTTAAAGAACAAGAATAGTATATTATAGACCAAGGTAGAGAAGACATTTTTCTCAGCCGAGCAGTATTATTTCCCGACATGCGAAGCATGGAGGGAAATAAGTTGTGAGGCTGAGAAAAGTCTTCTCTACCGTGGTTTATATACTATTTTTTTCACTACTAGCACCTTTATTCCTTTTAATTAATCATTTTTACATAAATAAAAAATAAAATGACAGATGCGTATATTTATTTCTAAATATCCACAAAAATCAAATAGCCTTGCTCGAAAACAAGGGGAGAGGTTAATTTCAATTGACATTTGGGTAAAACATATTTAAAATAGGCACCTGAATGCATAGCAATTGTTTTTATTATTAACCAGTAGTCAATAATAAAAAATTATTGACCACTAGGAGAGAAATTCATCTTCTGGGCTCGAAAATAAGGTCAATAATGACATCTTCTAATACTAGTAGTGAAAAAAATATTTTATCGTCGACTAGCATCATAATGCTATCATTATTGTAGAGAAAATCGTGCATAATATGATACTTTATGGCACAGTGCCATAAAGTCGTTATAACAACGGAATAAACAAACGTTACTTAACAACCACATCAGTCGTTATAGGTACAAATACATTTTGTGACAAATACGTCATAATTTTATATAACCTGAATAATTATTATTTTAGAAAAAAAACTAAATTAAATTTCGTATAAATAATTGTAAGTCGACGATAAAATAGTATATGAAATTCGTTTATAATGCAGTATTATGGCCTTCATGCCATAATGCTGTACATTATAAACTTATTTCATAATGCACTAATTTGCAACGTATGAATTATTATGTGATCAGTTTTTGTGGTAACTATGCGTCCTATACTTGGCAACGCAAAAAATATATAATCACAGTGGTAACAATGACAACGGTGAACTTGCATTTCTGTTATCATTGTTCATTATTTTCCTAGGAACGTAAGTGACACTATTAAGTTCCGTCGTCAAGGGTAACTAGAGCTCGAATAGCCACTTACAGTCACTGTTGCCATGGATGTAAGGCCTACTTACTTTGCTGGTAGCGAAAAAAGTATATTTAATTTGGTGTGCCGCGAAACAAATTCTCCTTGCCCAGTGTGCCGGGAGGTAAAAAAGTTTGACAGACACTGCGTGTAGACGCACAAATATATTTTTATTTTTCTAATACATAAATAAATATCAATTATTTAATGTAAATAATTTATTTAAGAGAAATAAGTAACAATAATTATATTATAAAGCTTTTTTTGTCGCATACGCGATTTTTCTACTTTGTAAATTCTTCTGCCATAAAGTAGACGAATTGTAAACACTTTATTAACCTTTCATCAGCATACATATGGAAACCTTGGCGTATGTTTTAAAAAGGAAGAGCGTGCCAGGATCTTTAATTAGGTCATGTAGAAGTTCGCCTGCACATGTATCAGTACCATTTAGGTTTTTACGATTGAACTGAGTTTCGGTACTATTTGTTAGGTTTTTATGATTGGCTTGAGTTTCAGTACTATTTTTTAGGGTTTGACGACTAGATTGAGTTTCGGTACTATTTGTTAGGTTTTTATGACTGGATTGAGTTTCAGTACTATTTTTTAGGTTTTGACGACTAGATTGAGTTTCGGTACTATTTTTTAGGTTTGTACGACTGGATTGAGCCTGAAACTAATTTTATGTAAGTGTAATTCATTCTAAATCAGTTTGAATAAAAAAAATTGCTTATATTCTGGTAGTTTTAGTTATTTATTATTTATTGTTAGTGTGAAGATGCAACAAGAAAATCATATTTTATTGTGAATTAAAAAATCAAAAATAATTTCAAAATATTTTTCAGCTTTTCTTAATTTGAAGAGGGTTTTATAAGTATAACCAAATCTAAATAATAAAACAAAAATTACCTGAAGCACGTTCAAAATGAAGATAACACAAAGTAACCGCTTCATTTTAATTTCGTAACAAAATAATTAATTGTATTCGTCGCAAAATAGTTTTATAATTAGATTTCCTAAATACTCGTAGTTAAAGCAATGCAACATTCGTTACTCAGAGTTGAACGTAACTCCTAAAACTTCCTTAATATAATTGAGAACAATATAAAAGGCATTCAAGTTACAGCGTTTATTAATTGAGGTTTAAAATTTTGTTTGATAAAATTTAATTGTTTGTTTTTCTCTACAATTATTATCGAAACCTCAATTGACCAATGTGAGCACTCGAAATAAACTAAAACTCCATAAATATGCACTATTCGCTGCTTATTTGAACAGGCGGGTGCAAGACAAACGAATAATAATTCCTAGCGCTGTGGGTTTTCTGAATCCCTCAACTGGGGAAATTGTGTGGAACTGTACTTCGACAACTATCACTAAAACTTCTCACACAAAACTATCTCTTTCCGGAAGTATATTGCATTCTTTTGGTGAATCCGACCAAGTCGTAAATTGTAACTTTCCACGAAACAACCGAGGAATGAAAAGCGACCTTATGAGGCTTTAACCCTCCATGTTGCCAGCCATGCCTCCTCACGGGGCTTTAGTACCGTTACCTTTACCTAATAAATAATAACCGGAAGATTAAGGAATTACTTATGTAAAATGAGACACCCTCAAAACTAATTCAGTATGATTTTTATTAAAAAAGACCCATACTAACTAGAAAAACCCTTTTTACACCAAGTTAACTCCCTCCCTAGCATGGCCTTCTGTAGTCTAAAAAGCCCTTATATTTAATTAAATAATTTACGTTTTGTCAAACTGACGAATAAATAGCAACGCTTATGATGATTAATAAAACAAAAGTGCGAATGAGTTTTCGCAGCCGTCATTTCTTTAATGTAACTAACATAAACGGTTTAGGCACTCATAAAACATTTTCTTAAGGGCGTCAAGAGCGAAAATATGTTCAATTTTAAGAGTCAGAAATAACAAAGCACATTAACTTGCAATTTTTCCTCAATAATTAAATTTATATTTTCAGCAATAAAAACTTTATTAACAATAAACTTTTACTCGCCATATTGGCTAAGATGTAAAATTTAAAATGAAAACCTCGTTTGTTATTTAATTTCCCTTTTAAAAATACAAAATTTACTTGCTAATAAGTAATAACCCAACGGGGTTATCGAGTTTTCAGAGTTTTAATTATATTAAGCTCCTGCTTTCAGACTTCACCAATAAAGTTAGGACTTTATCACTTGCACCTTTGTATCGTTTAAAAAAACATTTTTCCAACCATCCCGTTGATTTTTACCGATTAAAAAAACGCAACAGCGCGAAAGAAGCCCAAGGGGTGTTTATATTAAACGGAAGTATCGCCGAAAAGGCAAAGAGCCTCGGCTGAAAAAATAAGCATTTGATATTTTATTTCGAGTTGTTAACTTTTACTGCGGAAGAGTAATTTGTTGAATCATTGCCAAAATGGCAGAACGCTGGCAATTGAACGACTTCCATCCTGTGCAAGAAAAATGAACCAACCATCTCTGACGTTAATAAAAACATCACGCGACAATCTGAAAGGATAACTCGAGCTTCCACTATTTTCTTGTTTTTCCAGTGTTATAAAAAGGCTAATCGCATCTAAACTAAGTTTGGGGTGATAATTTCAAGTTGAGAAAGAAACAGAGCTGGAATCGTTCTCCTCCTCTTCCACACTTTTCTCTTCTTCCAAATTTTCATGCTGATCATGTAACAATTATTATAAATATTGATAGAGAAGAGAAAGGGGTGGGGTTGAGGCTTAATTAATTTAACGACGAGAGTTTTCTTTAATGTAACTTAGGTAGAATAAATCCAGGTTTTATCTATTTTCAGATCGTTTTCTAAAACTCTGAAATTCGACGCGAAGTATTGATGGAACTCTAAAATCCGGAAACGTAAAACATTTCAGCCGCGATTTAAATAAAAGAAGTTATGTTTCTCTTTTATCCTAGGCTTCATCTTTTATCGGCGAGAATAGATTTACTTAATTTAAAGAAAGGTCGTGCATTTTATTTTATGTTCTCTGCTTTTTTTCTGTCGATGTTGATGCGTTCAACGTTGTCGGATAAAAATGTGAGATTTGAGTTTCGGTACGATAATTTCTTATACATTTCCGTCTTTTTGTATCATTTTTTTGTTGATGTTTTTGTTTCCCTCGTAATTATAGCTTCAAAATCGAAGCAAATACGTCACGTCTTATATTCGTTTTAAGTACATTTGTGGAAATGTATGTAGAAAAATAATTGAGCGTTTTTTAAGGGGAAATTTGGACTTTATTTATTTTATAAAGGGAATCACATTTATGCGAGGCACTTTTTTTAATTAGGAGCAGAGATTAATTTTTGAAATATAATAACTTCAATCATTTATGAACATAGGCTAGTAACTTACGAGTGGCGAAGAAGTATCTTTTTCAACCCCCAGATAACGAGACTGTTAAAATGTAGATGTAATTTTCCTAATTATAAACAAAAATCTATTCAGAAAATCTGACCCCATCAACTAACTTTTCATTAAATTATTGAATCGTTTCTTCCTTATTGAATTTTTAAATTTCTTATTACGAGGATGATTTTGACTTTGCCAATTCACACGTTTATAGTCGTCGAGAACTAGAAAGCATTCTGAGGCCTTCAAGTTACGACAGCTTTCAAGCAACTATCCTCTTTCTATACGTTACAGTGTACGAGCCAAACGGCGACCGTATTTTCTTCGGGCTCTAGACGTATTTATACGCGTTAAAAAGAGATGAACGCGTAGCTTACTGAGGTTGATTACTGCATGCTCTTAAAGGCGGGGCAAATAACTGCTTCAGAAAAGCAGAGGTGTCAAAACGGTTCAATGTTGTTCTTTGGTTTCTCAATGTTTTTGATTAATAAGTAGACATAAAATTGGACTAGTAAACTTGCAAAGTTTGTTTTATAATGATCAGAGTTGAAATATTTACTACCACTAGAATAAACTATTCAGGACCGCTGATATTTAAATAACCGTCCGACTCAAGCGCTAAATACGATACGTAAATCTTAGAATGCGTTCTACATCTCGACGACTATAGCAATCGTTATCATAAGCAAATATTTTCCTAACATTTGGCTAGCGCGTTCGCCTGATATCAATTCCGTGGATTTCCAGCTTTGGGGCTGGCTATTTTCAAGAACAAGTTATTTTAAGTAAACCTACTACTAACAAAGAGAAATTTCAACTTTTCAACTAAAGAAAATTTGTTACTTATTTAACATATAAACTGAATTAAATAAACCTTTAGAAATACGAATTTGTTTTTATATTGTATGCACTTTTATTATTATTATGCTCTTAGAGGTGGTCTCATTGTAGTTCCTATATTGCGGCCAATACAGCCTTCAAATTCATTAAAGGTACCTATTCCCTTTCAATGTCTATGCACTGTTGCCAACGTTCTGGCTGCAAACCATTCTTTCGATGCAGCGCGGCACCACTTGTGGACAGTCGACTGCAGCTCGTCGTTGGCGGATAACTTCTTACCACACACCGCCTTTTTTATTGCGTCAAACAAAGCGTAGTCGCTCGGTGCAAGATTCGGAGACTATGGGGCAATGAGGCAGCACGGTGTATCCGAGAGCCTGAAGGATGGCAACGGTGTGGCGTGGCATTTCCTGTGGCAGCGTTGCTGAATATGTTGCCGTCGTATGGATGTCCGAAGCAGTTACACGTTACACTTTCCCCCCAAAGAAACCACACTGTCCATCGCTGACCATGATTGTCTGCTTGTCCACGGCTGCACTCGCAGGGATGCACGAATGGCTCACTACCTTTCCTTCTGCGCGTTCCAGCAACGCCATTATTTGCTGGAATCACGTGGTACTATAGTCTATCTTCGTACACGTATCGGGCGAACATTTCAATTTGCAACTCAACAGTCGGCTTCTTGGTTTCCTATTACATTCGAATGCGCAGGTACCCATTGCTTGTCCCGAGTTTGTAAAGGTACGTTTTCGTAAGGACACAACATGCCGCCCGACTTGTCAGTTTTAATGTAAACGAAATGCATTTCATGTCGGGACAGTCAGACAACATGTTAATGTCGAATGCAAAAATTAATCCCCATATGTCAAGTCGGCGTTCGTTGGTCACTACGTAAACACTGAATTTGATTATTTCTCGCGACAACTTAATGAAAGACATGCGAACGAAGTTCTCGTATCCACTTTGCAAGCGAAGATCATTCATTAACGAGCTATATGCACCTTCCAAACGTCTCTTCGCTAAAGAAACAACTACTAACGTACCATCTTTTGCGTTTCCGTTTTGACTTTCTAGTATCGCGTGGCTTCCTGCTGACTATATAAAAGCTGATATAACCTGTACTACTTCATCGTCTGCCATCTTGAAAACTGCAGATTTCAATTCGAAGACGTTCTCTCGCCATGTCCGTTGCAGACAAGTGGCAATTTTACTTGTCGGTCGGCAAACATGTAGGGCCAACAAGACGCCCCGATTTGTCCTTACGAAAACGTACCTTAACCCTTCGAACACAGTCTAGTACTACAGCGCGGACGGTCTCGGGGTTAAACCGGGGTCGGATGCTCGGCGGGTGGTCTACCCAGTCATTAAAAATAATAGTGGTGAGTAGGGAAGGTAGGCGGTTGTTGAAGGCGTGGTACTTACCACTCCACCCCGTAGGTATAACGTGCGAAACAGCCGAGGTATGAAAAGCGACTTAGGAGGCCTTAAACCTTCATGTTGTCGGCCATGCTCCCTCGCGGGGCGTTAGTGCCGATACCTTCACAGTTACGATTACGTAAAGCACCATTAATATCGTCGGGTAAATATGGAACTATGCAACAATTGTTGAGTTTAGACAATTCGCATTAAACAAAATAATGATAAAACATTTAAAGAGTACTTATGGAAAGAGAGTCCTACTTCCAGCAGTGGATGGAAAAAGGCTTATTCGTGAAACTTTAAAGTATTGTAACGAGATGCGTCAGTACACGTGTGGTATCATATTCGTCATCCGCCAAGAAGCTTCCACGGCGGTCGACGGTTACTCATACTCGCGCGACTAGTCGAACTTTCTGGAATGGAGTTCTGGATTCTGGAAGGACGGGCTGGGATATATAAGGCGCGACCAAACGAACACGGGGCAGTCTAATCCAGCCTACATAAACGGTCGCGAATATTATGAACGTCGGTAAAGTTAATATAAATATACTTGAGTAGTTATAAATAAACAAACTGTACAAATAAATTAATTAGTGTTACGGGTTAATATTAGTGTTTTGTATTAGAATTAATATTAGTGTTGTGTTTAGTGTTAAGTTGTTATTTCGTGTTTCTTCGTTGCTTAATAATTTTAATACAATGTGAACTATAGAAATTTGTTAACATCGAATCATTTTGTGGTTGAATATCATTAATTACAAATACTTTGTGTAATCTTACAATATATTTCTAAGCGCTTGAATTTTTTAATTGAAAATGTTCTTTTGTAGCTTTCTAACATGATATCAAAAATGTATTATCAACATTATTTATGAACAATTTTTATTATGATAAACATTCGACGTAAATGCTAAAATTACATATTATATACACAGCAAAAACACATGTTTTTGAGCTGAAGATTAAACCACAAACCTGAACTAAAATTCATTACCGTCTGGGAATATTTAAGGAAGGCATTCAAACGGCGCTTTAATAAATGATCACGGAAGGAGTTCCTACTGCTTTCAGAAAGAAGATTATTAAGTTAACATCAAAGACATAATATATTTAGTTGTTCCATTAGCTTTTTAACCCTCATTCTCCACCTGAGATCTTTTCGCTTTGTGTATTCGGAGGCCTATAAATTAGGGGTTTTCTGTTGGTACATCAATATTTTACAAATTACTCCCTTTAAAATAACCCCTCTCTTAAGAAATCCCGAGAGATGCGAAAGTAAACAACCGATTTTGCGGAAAATGTTAGTAATTTAATTTAATGGTCCAATTTTCTTAAATCGAAAAGGTAGAAATTTAAAAAGTTGACATTTCTGTTAGCAGAAATCAGAAATTAATTCTCGTTTATCAGTATCGAATCAACGTTAGCACCGACCACATTTCAACTTTCCACATGGACAATTTCCCATTTCGTTAAATTAATTTCCGGACGATTACACGTTGATTATTTGACATCTTACTGTATGGTAGCTAATGCCACACTCTTTCATTGTGTTTGAATGGCGCACATTACAATCGAACAGGACACAATGGAGTTGAAATTTATGTTATTGACAGACGCGAATAGACAATCATCGAACGGCTTTGATCTTAAGCAGCTTCTCCGCAAAACCCTTTGTTTAAAAACTAATCGTCAGTAACGTCGGTATTAATTAAATCCATGTGCAAAATTCATTAAATATCACAGCGCTACGTGCACGAAATTATTTACATTTCGTGCCTACTTGTAAACTTCGTGTTGCTAAAATTATCTCAGACTTTATTTTACATTAGTGTATTTTAAGTTTCAGACACGTACTTTAGTTAGTTCGTAGTTTGCCTGCTGAGAAAATTTTAAATCCACAGTAAAGCCCGAGTTTTCGTTTTTATGCGCATTTTATGATTATTTATGGTAAAAAGTAAAAGCAAGCAGAATAAGAAAGCAAACTTTATGCACAGTAAACGACTTAATTTACTTTTATCCGACTAAAATCTATTCGTTTCTTTTTATGTTTTATTTAATGAAGCTCTAAAGAAAGGCTCCATTAAACGGAAATTTAAACGAATATGTAGTTAGTCAATACTTTAAGAAGAAATATGAGAAAAAACTCAACGTAACAAATGTTACGGTTTAATCAAAACAAGAAGTTGCCATTCGTAATTCGTAAAAACGGAGGAGAAAATGGAAGTTGTAGGGACGGCAGAGGACCAACAAGCGAATCATAAATCATGGTTGGTACAAATAAACTTACACCACTGCAGAGCTGCCTCTCAGTGCATATATTACTAAAAATACGATAGTTCAGGAACCCCGGACATTTAAACGGAAAATTTCAGGACTAGGGGGTGGTGGTACGCGGATTATTCATGGCGTTTCAGAAGCAACCTTAGGACCTGTGGAATTTTTGTCATAAACACCTAGCGGCAATAAAGCTGGACGTACTAAAGGTAGGGGGCGAGAGGGAGATTATTCTTCGATCTGCGTACCTGCCCTTTGACCAAGACAAACCTTCAACACCAGCTGTTAGAGACCTGGTAGAATATTTCCAGAGGAAAAGATGGCAAATCCTCCTCGGTTGTGACGACAATACGCACCATGTTGTTTGGAGCAGTAGCGGCAATAACAAACGACGTGAATGTCTACTATTATTTGATCTAGCTAACAAAAACAATGAACCGACTTTTGTCGGCATAAGAAGAAGGGAGGTCATTGATATAACTAGAGGCACAGTAAATACTCAGACCACAGATACATCTCGTGAAGTACAGAGATCCTAGGAGAGCTGACTGGAATCTATACAGGGAACAAGTACAGTATGAACTGGAGAATTTTCCACAGAGGGCACAAAATACAGGAGAAATAGAACTCCTAGAAAATGGCCTTCGAAGTTAATTACCCGGAAAAGGAAAAAATAAACTCAAAAAAATGTGTCATGGTGACATGGGGTCTATCCCGATTACGGACAAGAACTAGATGATTGTTCAATGCAGCAAAACGTAATGGGAAGTGAGAGGTATATAGAACCTTACTCACAGAATACAACAAATATGTTAGAAAGGCGAAGCGGTACTCTTGGAGGAGGTACTGTTAGGGGATCGAAGATCCTTAAAGTACGAGACTTCAAAAGGCCCTAGTAAAAGAAAGTGGCTGCATAATTAAATACCTTAAGGCTTCTACTCCAAACTCATTTCCCGGAATCGAAGACCCTCGATGTCTATACCTGCAATATTTTCGAAAGAGAGCAGCTTGATTATTGTTTTGTGATGAAAAAGCAACTTTTAGGCTTGTTCATCTAAAAATATATAATCGTCGGTTCGCACATAAATATTGTAGTTTTGGGGTAGGAAGCTTCCAGCTTCGTTTCATTGCAATTATTTTCTCGGCACTCTATCCATCCATAAGATGCGAAGCTTTCTACGATGTGTCCAAGATTAAAATGCCTCAATCTTGTTCAAAGAACTCACTTTGAGCGTCCACGTTTCCACTCCATATAATAGCACATACCAGATGTAATATTTTTCGTTGATCAAAGGATTTGGTGATCGTATGAAAAAATTCATTTCAAAAATTACTTTTTGTGCAATCGTACGCGAAGTGGTCATTTCGCGTACGCAATACAGGACGCGAAATCCGATTTCGCGGCCTAGGCCGCTAAATACAATTTCGCGGCCGTTACTAAGGGTAACGGTCGCGAAACGCGAAAATAAACCCCACTTTAATATTTGACAAGTAATAAAATTTGTAATTATGTATTTTTTACAGCTGCACAAAAAATGTTGTGTATACTTCGTCCGCGAAATTCTTTAGCGGCCTCGAGATTGTCCTGCCTCGGCCGCAAGCGGCCTCGGCGACAATTTTTCTCTCGGTACGCTAAAAAGTAATTTCGCGGCTTTAGTATACAAATAACTATTATTTATTGGTTAATGCTACATTTTAATTTATTTTTGCTTCTAAGAAAAGAAACAAAGTAAGTCACTGATAGATTTGCGGTAATAAAACCAAGACAAATGTTGAAGTGGACTGAAGGACTGGTCAAATAGCGATGTTTTTTTTGTAAAATGTATGCTAATTTTTTGTTTCTAAAATTTTTTTGGAATTTATGTATGTCCACACTGAATTCCGGCAATGTCTTGTATGTCATCTCACCATCTGGTATACGGTTTTCCCTTCCATCTTTTGTAACTTCTTGGTCTCCATTCCAACGTGGTCTTAGTCTAGCTAACATCCTGTCTATGCGCCCATTGCCATTTTCACTGTGCAATTCTTTTCACAATATTAGTGCAACGGTTTTTTAAATCGTTTATTTCAAATTTCGGTCCGTGGTGTGAATTATTTATTAACAAATTTAAACAATGCCACCATTAACACGAAACAACAACTTAAACACTAAAACACAACACCAATTATTAATGCGTAACACGAACTAATTTATTTATACAGTTTGTTTATTTATATTCACGTATCCGCGCACATTTATACTAACCGAATACTTGATCGCGACGGTAGCTTTTGGTAGCTCGCTGGTAGTAGACTGTAGCTTGCCAATAAAACGCGCCTTATATATCCCTGCTGCCGCCTTCTATAGCAGTGTGGATCGCCCTCGAACGATGAGTCATGAAACAGGCTGGAACAGCCGACGCATACGCGCGTAATAATTCATGTCCCGTCTGTCAGCTAGCGCGTCTCGTTACATTAGTCGCTTTTGTTTGTTGTCGTATCCAGGTGCCGGGATGACACGTCGGTTGTAAACTTTTGACTTCAAGCAATTTGGGACTTCTTTATCTTTAAGAAGTAACTGAGTTTCCAGAGTTTCAAATTCTTCTTGTAATTTTTTCGGACTTGTTGCCTTTCTTCGTAGAGATATGCTGACCTAAGGATATATAATTATCGACAGTATCAAACGGTGTTTCGTCTAATTCGATGTTTATATTGTCACTTGTGTTTTTGTCTTAGCTCTAATTATTGATTTGTAATTAACATATAATTTTTCTCGAACGATTCCATGGCCGCTACCAACCCTATACTTGTTTAGAACTGTTACGTCTTGTATTAAGTGTCTCTGGGTGGAAATGATAATATATTATTATACTTATGTTATTAATTTATATGTATATTCTATACGTATATTCTAATACAGTAAAAATCGCTCCGAATTTATTGTCTAACTGATAAAATGTTTCTTTTATTTTCAGAGTGGAGCGGTCCTCCGACCAAGTAATAAAGCCGATAAACTTAGAAGCTTTAACGAAATGGGTAGGCAACATCCCTGATGACGTGGTGAAAGACATGGCGGACATAGCACCGATGTTGTCGATCTTAGGTTACGATCCATACGCTAATCCACCGTCGTACGGAAAACCCGACAGCGTGGTAGCGGATAACACTAGAGAAATAGAAAAAAACAAGGCAACCTGGGATCAGAGGGCTAGGGAAATGTTAAAAATGGGCGGCGATAGTGGTGATACAGGTTTTGATAGAGAGCCTAGTGACAATCCTGAAAACGCCACGTGATATTCGTTTACGTTTATGTGCTACAGACTCCAGTGTTTCAGGGAACAAGACTAGAAGCGTTTTTTTTTCAGTGTGTGTACGTTGTGTGTGAGTGTGTGTGTGAATTTATTTCATGTTTACGACGCGAAAATCCAAATAAAGTTATACATGTGAAAACGCGTCAGGCGGGCCTCGGCCCGAATGCATTTTGAAACTTAACTGTAACTATTTGAAGTTGTACAATTCTTAAATATTTGACATAATTTAATATTGTTATGTGTTATAGTTAACTTAAGGTTACGAGTTTGTTTAATAACTACATCACAACGGCCAGTACCTTTATTTCCTTAGGAGAATTTTAGATTTGTTTTTGTAAAAATGAAGGATATTTCCGTTTTAATGGAGTTATAGGGGATTATTGATCACAATAATTTGATGGCCATAATATTTGTCTTAATTTTAATAAAGATAACACTTTAAGAGTTTATTATATATGTTATTTGATTTACTTTTCAAATTGGCAGCGTAATAAAAAATAATTTTTGTAATGCTTGTGTTTTATTTAAGTTCTCCAACGAGTTAGTTTTTTTAATAAAAACCTTGTAGGAGGGTCTAATTGTTTTGCTATAATTAAAATGATTAAAAGTGAATTAATTAAAGCGACTTCCGAATTTTGCAAAAGCGGTAAAACACTGGGAGAAGGAGCCTAGAGAAAAACTATTGGGGTAGCTAAATGCGTTATAATTAAATCGATTAATGGGATACGATACAAACAGGCGTTTGATAACGCTTATGGTAGCCATACACGTACCGGCCGGCCTGTCAGTTACGCCTGAACAGTCCGCCGGGAGACCGGTGGCCTGTTGAACTGAAAACCCCATACACCTTCAGTTGAAACCAGGCCGGCGAGTACTTGACATCCTGTGATCAAGTTCCCCAGTGATGAAGATGCGCGAGCAATTCTCGCTTTAATAGTTGTATTAGAGGCTAATAATAAAAAACGGAGGAAAAAAGTATGGTGCGGTTGCTGAGAAGACATGCGTCAATTTGCTTAAAGAATTGAAACTGGCTCCAAAAAGACTGGCACAATTACGTAAGAATGGACGAAAATACGTATTTACAATTTTTGTCATTGGTTGCCCAATTAATTGCGAGAAAAAATACGGTGATAAGAAATGCGATCTCCCCACATGAACGACTGATGGCAAAGCTGAGGTTCTTAGCTAAGTAGCTACTGGCAGAAGTTTGGAGGACCTGAAGTTTTCTACGATCATATCACCCCGTGCACTTGGCAGAATTATACCTGAAACCTGTGAAGCAATTTACAAGGTTCTTTGATGCATAGAAGATGCGTACTACGTTTCACAAAAATATCTAGGGTCATACCAAAGTTATCATAAAAAAAAGATTTTTTTCTTAAAACTTTAGCGCCCTGTAGTTCAAAAGTTAAGACCTTTAGGACATATGTTCATATGAAGTTTTTTTCTCAAAATGGACCCAAGAATAACCTCCTTAAATATTAGCATGTTATTAAGAAACACCCTGTATTGTCATTCTGAAGTGAGGCACCTCTGATTACATAAGTTAAATTAAATATAAGCACAGATTATTAACGTTATTTCTGAATTTGTACGTTGGGTTGCCTATTACAAATGTTAAGAGGCGCATCTTATGTCAATTACCCAGTATACGTATCAACGCATTAGGTAGGCAACCAACTATGCACTAAACACTAAATTTTAATTTTTTAAGTAATAAAAAGGCATTCTCTGTCAAAAATAATCAAATTATTTTAATGTCAAAAAATTAGTCTTTATTTAAAGTATTTCATTGCGTGTTTTGATCCAAGCATGTACAGTAAAGACGAAAAAGTTGAAATTGGAATATGATATCAAAATGGTAACAGCTTAAGGACTGTAAGAGAGTTATTTTCAGCAAAATATCAAAAAATGCCCATTCCTTGCATTATAACCATATCAAACATTATTAGGAAAATTTAAATCGCAAGGCTGCGTAATAAATTTCCATAAAATAAGAATTGGCTTTGAGATTTTTCGAGTTGTCCTATTTTTTCTGTCCACAACTGTACATTTATTGGTTAGATTATTATATCATTTGAAATTTTTAATTGGTAAATAATTTAAGTTGCATCTAACCTTGGTCACTATAAAAGTAAGTAAACGCAAATAACTAAAACAGTACAATATGGATTTTTAAATTTCTTAATCAAAAGGAAAATAATTTTAAGGTTAAAGCGCCAATCATAATTGCTTGAGAATACAACTGATGCTAATTTGACTAGCAAGTAAAATCTTACTTCATACAAGGCCAACTGTATCAATAGAGACTTCGTCCCTATAATATATAAGTTTACTAATTTTTTTTTAAGTAGTATTCAACTTGAAACATGGGTACTTGTGTGATCCTAAATTAATCAATGTGGAGCGTGGGTCAGAGGTTTTAGCATTGGGCTGTAAAACCAAAGGTTGTGGGTTCGATTCCCATCACCCGCCATATTTAAAAAAATCGTTTTTGCACTTCAAGGTGCACTCAGCCTTTGGAACTAAGTATATGGGTTACATAACTGGCGGTAAATGATTAATCGCCTTGTAACGAATTCGAGATTTTCGAACTTTTTAAAAAACATGATTTAACACGATGAAGGTAGGAATTTACATCTTTGTCTTTCTCAATCCATATAGGATGATGCGAGCTGTGGAGGAATGTAATTTAAGTTGGAAACTCTAAGATATGTCAGTAGTTTAAACTTCGATTGTTGGGCATTGCGATCCAATTTTGTAGGGGTCATCCTCCTCCCACCCCCTTACCAACCCACCCAAATATATTAAGCTCCTCTATATAACTATCTTATGCTTAGTTGACCTACGACTGACAATTCTCCTGACATCTCTTAATTCAAATATTAGTTTGAGGTATATGCAGATTACTGTTTTAAAAATTAAAAATCTGTTTCAATTACAGTTTCCGTTTTTAAAATTTTAGTACAAGATTTGCAAGATGGCGTAACGATTTATATTATACGTCCATACTTACTTTACCTATGACTGATAAATATCCTGACATCTTCTGGAAAAATTTTTAACTACAGTTCTATACTTGTTCTTGCAGTTTATTATTGCCATTGTTCTTTAAATAACAGGACTAGAAATGTATTTATATTTTGTGCGATATTTAAGCACAACAATTATTACTAATCACTTGCTCTAATTGCATGCTGTCTACTACTTCCATGTAAGTTTAAGTAGATAATTATTTTCACTTTTGGATATTTACTACAACAAAGAGTAGCATTTAATTTTAAGCAAAATTCACTTTTCCTAAAAGTTTAGGATGCTTTTCTGGGACATTTAAACACAATAAAATATTCTACGGACACTAAATAAGTATATTACTCAGCAACATATTTTAATAAAATACAGAATAATACAATCATTTATAAATTATTTTCTTTCAGGGCAATATAATATTTGTTAATGAATATATTTTATGCATAAACTATCTCGAATGTTAAAATCACATTAAAATCTCGGGTAGCAAAGATGTGCGTCGTAATATCGTGGAGTATGAGGATCTTCAACCCCATGAAAGGACGGTAGACGGTTACTGTACCCCGACTTCCAGAATTATCGCCGACCATAGATGCACTTCCTAAACCTGACCCTATAGTTCTCGGGCAAAAAAGGGGGAACATAGAAGGGATAGGAGTGCATAATTAACAGGGGCTAACGAGATACTGGCCAATTAAGGCCTTTGCTCCCGTTATATACTGTTAATAAACTAAAACGAACTCCGATTGTACATAGATGGGTGAGGCAGCGGCTTACCCCAATCAAATACGGTCCAACAGTGGCGACTTCCTCAAGCCAATAGTGCCTTTGGTACCAAACGATCTGCCCCGTCCAACTCACCAATCCCAGAAGGACCATTGTTGGAACGCGTAAGCAGCCTAAACACCCGCGGTCGGATATAAAAATACCCAACTAGATATAATAAATATATCAAGTGCGGTGTGGCATACTTCGCCGGGTGCTAACCGTGGTAACCCCGCCTAAGCACAGTGTAGATACAACCCCTACTCACGTGATCAGGGATACAACTCTATACTGTGGCCTAACGGATAACCAAGGTGAGCCAACTTTACCCCAAACATAGATGCACAACCAGACCAGTTTCTAGTTCTCGAGCGAGAGGATAAATGGTAAAGGATCGGGAGGGAAATGATGAGATTAGGTTAGTGTGGGGGAGAAACCTGAACTTACATTAGAACCTTATTAAGTATTCGAGGTTAAGCTGATAACACGCAAAGGCCAAGTTTTATCAGAAACTTACCTTTCCTTAGAATAAAATTTGGTATTAAATTTAAAAGGACCAAAGTTCTGATACTTTAAATGAAATTTAAACGCATTTGCATGTAATTAAAGGGGCAGCAATAAATTTATGTAAAAATATTGTAACGAGATGCGTCAGCACACGTGTGGGATCATATTCGTCATCCGCCGAGAAGCTTCCACAGCGGTCGACGGTTACTCATACTCGCGCGACTAGTCGAACTTTCTGGAATGGAGTTCTGGAAGGACGAGCTGGGATATTTAAGGCGCGACCAAACGAACACGGGGCAGTCTAATTCAGCCTACAAAACGGTCGAATATGTGCATCGGTGAAGTTAATATAAACATACGTGAATAGTTATAAATAAACAAACTGTACAAATAAATTAATTAGTGTTACGGGTTAATATTAGTGTTTTGTATTAGGTTTAATATTAGTTTGTGTTCCTAGTGTTTAAGTTGTTATTTCGTGTTTCTTCGTTGTTGAATAATTTTAATATTTATTAATAAATAGTTCACACCACGAACCGAAGTTTTAAATAAACGTTTTAAAACCGTTACAATATACAGAGTGTCCACTCCCGAATGAGACATTTAAAAAATTTTGAAAAAATCGTGAACATTAGGTATTTAATCACAGAATGACTACAGGGGTGGGCTAACAATAGCTAAATTTCTATTCTGATTCTTACGTATGCAAAGCTAAGCTAATAATGTCTCGACCCTAAACAATCTTTTAGATCTACCTGCATATTAACAATAAACGTAACTGTATCGGTTTTTGGGTATAATTCCACTTTTTCATTCTTGGCTGCTATCATTTTTACTTGCATCTAGAATATAAAAATGAATTTATAAGATGGCTGTTGGGGAGCAGGCGGTTGCGGTTTCGACTTTGTTTATTAAATTTAATGATTGGTCGAATGTGCTTTTACAAACATTAATATCACGAAACGGCAACCGCCGCCCGTTACCCATCAGCGATCCTACAAATTCGACTATTTTGTAAATTGTTGCGGTTCTTTTCCGGAGGTTTTTACATTTTTGTTTTAAATCGAACACTTTTTTAATTATATCATATTTTGAGTTCTTTGGGTAGCTACGGGTTTTCGTTTATTAATTTGCAATTGTTGATACACCTGACAGCCTTTATAATTGGCTGGATGTGGGCCCTGACATAACGGGTATTTATCTTCTTGCAGCGTAAAGTGATTGTGATTGTCCGTACACTTGGCATCGCATATCGCATGCATTGAATGACTGTATTTTTTTTTCGTGGAGGTTCTATAGTTATTAGATAGTTTTCTAAGTGTTTTAATTCATATATTTCAACAAAGAACATAGGTAAGGGTGTTTTTGTGGCTCTATGTCTATTGTTGCGCACTTTATGGCCTAGAGTAGCTAATTCCTTCTTTAATTCTTCAATATCCACAGTAAGGTGTAGATTCTTATAACTTATAACGATTCGCTGTGCTCTGTGGTCTTTTAATTGGTAGGTATGATGGACGATTTTTTCAGTTTTAAGATGTGTGACTAACTTTCTGTAGGAATCGGGGGTATGGGCATAAACTTTAATTGTATTATTAGCATATTAGCTAATGCTTTAGTGTTGTATTGTTCTCATTCCTTTGTATTCCTATTCAGTGACATCGTATATGAAGATGGGGGGAGGTTGGTTAGTTTTTGCTCGGTGTTGCTTGTACTTGGTGTTTCATTATTAGAGTTTTCGTTAGCTAATAGATTAAACCTATTATTATTGGCTAGAGGGTTCAGCTTTTCTTGATTTGTATGAACTTGAGTTAATCGTTTGCGTTTTTTGGCTTGTTGCCATTTGTTAGGGGTTTCTGTATCTTCCTCCTCGCTCTCTGCAACATCACAATAAATGTTTTAAATTCAAGTTGTTTCAGTGTCCGTAATTTTGAAATCCAATTTAATTTATATATTTTTGCTTTCAAGCGCGATTTGTAAAATTACAAATACTTATCAACCATTAAAGATAGCCAAAAATTCTTTTAACAAAATGAAAAATCACAAAAGTAAAATCCAGCTCTCAAAGAAATACAAATAAATATAAAACGATTATAATTTTAATAATCTGAATTACAAAATTTAAATCTGATAAGGTCTGTTGTATTGTGTTAAACATAATCAACAAGTAAGAAATAAATTTTCGGGCATAGGTAAACAGCGAATACTAAAACGATGAACAAATGCACTTTTCAGGAAGAAGAACTCTTTGATGAAAAACTCAGAAGTGTTTTAAGTTTTGGTGAAGGCACCTTGAACAATAAAAAAAAAACTCTAAACTCAGTTTCCCATTCTTTGAAGAAGCAAGAATGAGCAAAAAATTTCAGATGGGAAATTAATTTTGCTGAAATTTTACTTAGTATCCGAAATCAGCTTTTCGGAAAGTAAAATTGCAAAAAAATTAATTTGAGGTGGAAATTTGAAAGTCAGATTTCAGCAAAGTTAATTACATGCGTTTTTTCTAATATTCTCGTAAGTCCTGCTAAAATCCAAATATGAAGAAGCTTTATAAATATGATAATTTTTTAATATTAAATATCTAACAATAGCTCGTTAGGTAATTTTACAAATTCTTACCTTTGTAGACGCCCAGGCAACAACAGTCAACACTGTCATTTAAAACAAAACGTTAAAATGTTGTTTTTACAAAATAATTAACATTTAGCAAAATTTACACTGATATCGTTACTTTAACCACCTTTAACACTGCAGTCTGTGCTCTGCACTTTAAATTGCAAAATCAAAAAAAGGGAGACCACAATGGTGGGTAGTGGGCCAACTGGTTCTCAGGCATACAAGGCTAAGCTGATAACACACAAAGGCCAAGTTTTAACAAAAATTATATAAAATACCTTTTCCGTAGAACAAAATTTGGTACTAATTTTTAAGGCCGCTCCACTTCGCGTTTTACAAATTTTTTGACAGGACTAGAGATCCTGTATATATAAAGATAAGAGTTGGGAAAATGCCGTGATACAGTTTGATTGGTTTGGATCAATTTTTGCATGGACTACTTAATTAAAATGCATTTACTTGAAATCTGTTAAAATTGACAATTTTGATGTTTATTAATAAAGGGCCAAATACGACAAAATGACTGGCTGCAGCGCAAGAAATTGTAATAATAGAGCTGAAATAAAGGAAAATAATGTTAATCTGTTCAAATAAATCTTGTGTTAAAATATTTGCGGTTTTTATGTTTGACTGGTTAAGTGACAATTAAAATGACGTTTGTGTTGATCACGTGTTTGGATCAAAAATTGCTGTCAAAATAGTCTCATTTTCCCAACTCTTATCCTAATATATACAGGGTCTCTAGACAGGACCAGAAACTAATGCCCCCTTTAGGAAGTTGTTGTTACTATTATAACTGTCAACGGTGTATTACAAATGTCAACTAGTTGTCAACCAATTTATTAAAAAACAATGTGAAAGTAGATCTTTGTTCAAAAAGTTTTAATGTGTTGAAGCACAATTAATACTTTTATAGAGTGCAACAATTCAAAAGATTATTAAATTTATTAGTTGAATTTTTATTTATTTATTTAATATTTGATAATAATGTAGTTAATCCCGCTCGCAGGCAAATGCCTCTTCATGGCGTTTCCACTGCATGTTATGCTATATTTTCCCAGTTGCAGCCCAAGAATCTTATGAAATCTTCCTTCCATCTTGTTCTTGGGCGGTCCCTTATTCTACCGTATAGAGATGGATGCCTTATAGTATAGGTTCCTAGTTTAAACACTCAGAAGTTATACTGATAGTCCGCAAAAGGACCGATTTTGCAAAATGTGACATGTGACATAAAAAACACTGTCATATAATTTTCTATCATGTTAAATTTTTATTTAATTGTGTCCACCAAAACAAAGTTATAGACACAAACTATAATCATATCCCAATATATTAAAGGGTTAAATTTAATTTTAAGTGGAAAGAATTATTACAAGTTCTTTATAATATATTTAATAAGTTTGAATTGGCAAGCAAGTTATAGTTAGGCAATACTCGAAACTTTGCGGTATTGTGGGTTGCATATCATCAATTTGGTTTAACCTTCGTGGAAAAGTTACACATTTAGGGATATTTAAATCTATTTCTGAATCCTTTTCGATTTTCGCTTCCTTCTTACAAGTCGTTCTTCGTAATTGGGCGTGGTTTTTGGTAGCTGAAATCATAAGTTATTAACGCCGTGTTCCAGTAAGGGGTCACGATTTAAAATGGGCACACCGTATACATTTATATGAATCATCGCTACTTTAAAACTATATTTATGGAATTACGGAAGTGATTTATAGAGAATTCTGGTGGCGTGTGCCTTTATTTTGTGTGTTTGGGTATTTCCGAAATTCGAACGCATAGTGCGGAAGACTTCAGTTCTGTCCTACATAGTGATGTTCTACGTCCATTTAACCTGTAAGGAAGATTTGTTAAAATTACCTCCGTTTAGAAGGTGTACGAATTGTTGTAATTAACCGTACAATTATTGTAATACTTACCCCGTAAATTCAGGTCACCGTATAGGCTAATCAACAATTATGTTATAATATTACTTAGGTAGGGTTCCTTCATTTTGCATTTCAATTTTACTTTTATTCACTGTTTATTTGTATTAACGCCATTTTGTAATACTTAATTTACGCTTTGTTTCCTTTTTCAAGTTTAACTACCGCTTTACTTTTTGAATATTAAGACACTTGAGTTGTCGTGATACCGAATCTTTAGGGTGACGCAAGTACCTCGTGTAATTGTTAATTCCGCAGCAATTAATTAGTCCAATTTTAACTTGAGTTTATGATGCGCGATTTTAGGGTAGCGTGGTACGTTATTTGAGACTTACGTTCTTAAGACATTAGGGTTCCTTTCGACGACTCACTTGTACACGTTACTTGCTAATTTCTTTGAGTTCAAAGGTTTGTTTTTAATTCAGTCACTAAATTTGTTTGATCCACCGATTACCACTAATTGATTAGGTACTTTCGATATTTAATCGTTCATTTAAGATACAGACATCGGTTACGTAAAGCAGTCTCAGTTATATTGTGTTGACGTGATATACACTTAGTTGTTTGTGGTAGTATATAAACCACTGATTATATACTTATATCATTTATATTAGTTCCTTATATGTATATTTATCCTGTGTATCTGGTGTATGTTTACATATTATTATTTGTTTGTATTATCCATATCTATTTAAAGTGTTTATATTAAATACTTGAACGATCTGAGGGTCCTTTTGTTTTGAAGTATTTTCAGGGAATTGGTTATCAGTTGCGGTTCCCATTGTTCTGAAGGACACGCTTGTAACTGATTGGCGCCCATTCATTTCTGTTACAGCTTATTACAAGAACCCCGACCTCCCCAATGGCAGTCGGCGGTGTGTTCCCGAGAGCTACCTCGGTTGTGTTTTCCCCTTTTTTCGCAGCAAAATATTAGAGCGGGGGAATATAAAAATATAGTTAATAATAAGGCAATAGAATTGTACAAAAAAATTCGCAAATGCGTTTTCCTTTAATGCATTTGTATATTTAATATCTAACAATAAGCAAAAGTGTTGAAAAAGCCGGAGTAGGCTTGGCAATTTTCCAACTTACACAAACCAAAAGATGGCGAAAATAATGACACCAACACTTACAGTATTTATTTTATAGATGATTTAACCCTCAAAACAATAATATACGAGTACTCTTGATTAAAATCTGTAAATACTACAATTGTATGCAAATTTCGGATTTTCAAAAGGGCTACCATTTCATTTTCAGATGCCTAGCAGTTTTTTGTAGCAAATTTAGCACTAATTTAAAAGCAAATCCTATAGTATTCAATACTATAGAATTTTTTGCGACTTTAGTAAAGCATTTTCTTTAAGAGTGATTTGGAGACATCTAAATATTTTTAAATTACTCATTAGTTTAAAAATCTCCTTTTTGTTGCCACAAGCACCAATAACAAACATCTAATTTATTACAATTTATCACGCTTGTTCGCTACAGCCATTTAGTTGCATAAAATTTATGAAGTTGGGTCTTTATAAGCAGTCTAACCCTGGGGCTGTATTATCCCATGTGAAATAAAGGGCGCATTGTTGTTAAACGATCGACCGAAGTAGATGGCTCTTATTTTAAAGATTTTCTCAGGAGACTACCCTATTATTTTACATGCAATATAAAAGTAATTTATGAGGAAATATTATAAATTTATCTACGCCCTTTGACCTTACACATCTCTGAAAAATGATTTTACTTTTTACATACATAGTTTCACAGGAATTTCAACTTGGAGTTGGAGTATTTAAAAGTGTATATTTTCAAGAACTTATTGTTATAATGAGAACTTAAATACTTAAAATTTAAGGGCTGTTAAAGACTTAAATTAAAACGGTAATTGGACTTCAGCTTTTTATTCCGGGTGTTTTCAAGCATAAAAACGACTAAAAATAAACTACAAGACATTTTTAGTAATTCTGAACTGAAGTTAAAGCAATTAACAACTGAGATTGCAGTTGATTATTGTCAACCTCCGTGCTCAATTTATAAACGGTTAAGGAAATGCTGTACACGATGTTTTCAAATGATTTCCTCGGTGCAATTACTGAAACCATTTACCACGTAATTGAACATTCATTTTGTACACGCTTTAAATTGAAATATCAAACGTATGTAATTGATATAAATTAGTTTTATTAATAATATGAATGCTCGAAATAGTTAACATTAATTAAATTATAAAATTGGTGTCGGTGTAAAGCATTGGCAAATAGCATATAGCATATGGTAAAAGAGCTTTCGTGTGGTTGACTTTGAATTATGAAATCTTGATATAAATCAGAAAAACAAGTACAGGTTTTAAAAATAGAATTGTGTACAACGTGCTTACTGCATTTCCTTTCTTATCGTTTAAAAACTTGTTCAGGCTGATTATGTATACGAACTCTGTAAATATATTTTAACGGTTTTTCGAGCAAAGTTTTGAAGCTTTCTTTGTTTTATTTTTGGGACTTTTGGGAGGGTTATAAACACTTATCGTCTTAATTATAATATCGAAGTATTTTTTAAAAGGTAAAATACATAAAAATATCTACCAAGGAAACTTAGCACAATGAGCGTATACTAAGTAGTAAATCCAGCTTAAAATTTTAATTAAACAGAAAAACTTGCGGAAGTATACTTTATTATTTAATAGGTACCCAAAACTTGCCTAGATTTCTGTTCTGACTACACTACTGCTCAAGCAAGTGAAATCAAATTCGGTAATATTGTATAACAATTAAGTCGAAATTTTTCGAAAATGCCCCACTGAAGGCACTAAATGAGCCAAATAAAGCACGATTATTCAGATAGTCTGGTGTCTTCCCAGCTCTACTGCAGTGGAGTCTGGATGAGGTTCTGCCGTATCTCGCGCCCATATTTAGGGCAAGTACCGCTTTTAGGTACATTCCTAAGGGTTGGAACGAAGTGAAAGTCGTCTTTATACCAAAACCAGGTCATAGAGACTACTCCACAGCCAAATCTTATCGTCGTATTAATCTAACGCCATTTCTTTTGAAAACGTTGGAAAGACTTTATGATCGAGAAGTAAGGGATAATGTATTGATAATTAATCTACTATATCCTAACCAACATACCTATCCCAGCAGGATCTATCGAATCTGTCCTATGCTACGTGGTAGGTAGGATAGAAAGACCTTTAGATGGTAAAATGTTCACCCTGGGTGCATTCATAGACATAGAAGGCGCCTTTGATAAATGACTTTTTCCATTATCGCCACTTCCTCCACATAGATATCCAGCGTGGAGAGGCCCAAGGCAGTCTCCCATCTCTCCTGTGATACTCATACACGCTAATCGTTGTACGTTTGATATCTCAGTTGACGTAGTAGCCTGTCTGAATCTGGGCAACCAGACTACAGCTCCGTAACAAAGCACGAGCCTGATCACAGCTGTATACGACTATAGAACAGCCTTTGGCGAAAGTCTCCAAAGTCTGCCAGGTACTTGACCTTGTCTGAAAAGGGTAATATCAATTGGAAAAGCATTGGTGCTCTAAGCACCTCGAGTTTCCTCTTTCTTGGGAACAAAACCATCTCCGTCTCAGCTGGATTGATAAATAGAGAGTCTTCTGAACACCATTGCTCAGTCAGTCGAAGTGCTGTTTGCATTAGGTTGCCCAGCAGTTGTTCGTACTTTCCATTAAGCAGAATAGTTATATCATCTGCGTAGCCAATAGTGTAGAAGCCTGTCAACTACTAAATTCCATAGTAGTGACAAGACGACCCCTCTAAGGACAGCCTTACAGGGTTTTCGGAATGATAAAGTTGCTGGAGGAGGACATCAACATTACCTGAAGGAGGTTGTTCATAAGATGCTCCTTCTGGGTAGCAGTGGCTAATTCTATCTCGCTGACTTATATATTTAGGAAACACTTCAGCATCTTTTTGAATGAAGAAGACGCTACCCAACTTGATATATCCATATTTACTGATGAATCTAAAAATACAAAGGGGTAGGCGCACTCATCTTTTCGGATGAACTGAACCTTCATAAAAGTATGCCACTAGGCAATCTTACCACAGTCTTTCAAGCAGAGACCGTGGCTATAATACGAGGTCTGTTTAAAAAGTAATGAAGCTGTTTCAATAACACTCTGTATTTACCTCTTATTTACAATTCAACATTCCCTTGAGAGGCCACACACCGCCGGAGACGATTTTCCCACTCCTCGTAGTAGTGCTAGAAGTCTTTCAGTGGACTTTCAGTTGGACCTTCACGGTGTCACGGTTTTCTGAATGACGTTCACAGATTAAAAATGGCGTCCCTTGAGGTGTTTCTTCAACTGCGGAAAGAGGAAGAAGTCACACGGGGTTAGGTGTTGTCTTTTTGAAAGAAACTCGCAAACGAAGGAAGATGATCGTAAGGCTCTTCAACGGAATACTAGGAAAGTAATTTATATTATCCAAGTTCCAAAACCGGGCAAATCTCGCATGTGACTTGGAAGAGACTTTCCTTCTTCTTACCAATCTTATCAAAGATATTTGAAGACTTCCTCTTATAGGCTTGAAAATTAACTCATCATCAACGTCTTGGTACGCTTGATCAAGATCAACGTCTCGCTGTGATTGATTAAGATCGACATCCGTAGACGTTTTATTGCCATCACCACCTCAACCCTTAACGCTGGACCGCCCGCCGCCGTCTACGCCACTAGACGCTGCCCAACCTCGCCGGATCAAAGCCTAGGTTTTCCATCGTCGCCGCTCCCCTGACACTGTGCGCCCTCGTCGCACCGTCATCTATTGTCGAGGTCCCGCTGCCTTCGGCGTTACTGCCGCCTTCACCGTGGTTGCCGCCGCTTTCACCGTTTCCGCTGCTTTCGCCGTTTCCGCCGCTTTCGCCGTTTCCGCCGCTTTCGCCGTTTCCGCCGCTTTCGCCGTTTCCGCCGCTTTCACCGTTGCCGCCTTCCTCACCGTCGCTGCCGCTGGCACGCTGGTCCAGGCCCACTGCCGTCGCCGCCAGCAACGCCGTGACGTCTAGTTTTCACTATTGACTATTTACCAATTCACGATTGTGGGAAGCCTTTTTTTTGTTAGTAATAAGTAATTATTACTTTCAACCTCTTGTCTTTAGTTACTGAGCTAGCCAATTTGGACACAGTGCCCGTTAACAAGCAGGGCCTATAGTTTGTGCCACCCTCTATAATGGATTACAAACCAAGTGAAAAATTGTTCACAAATTGTTAGGATTATTTATAAGATTTTTTTGATAAATATCGAGTTAATGCAACCAGATAGTATTTTAACTAGTTAGAACAAATCTAGACCACTAATTTAATAACTGCAATTTTAATGAGAGCTCCGTAGATACCTGAACGGCAAAATGTATTATCGGCGTTTCACTTTAACAGCTCCACCGTTTCTGTAATGTGCTGTCTGCAAACTAATGAAGTCGCAGAAGCCTCCGAATTATGAATTCAATTTATTAAATGAAGCGGGAAAGTAGATTTACATATTTATCCAATAAATCAATTTTCCCGTCCAACGTATGTAAAGTTTCGCGAATGAATGTGACCGACTATTTGTCCGGATTCTCGTCGCCTTTTACGTCCGAATTTCAATAACTAATGCATTTAAGATAGACTCGGATTAATTTTTAGTTATAAATCATTCTTCTAATGATCCGAAGCGACGACTTGACAATTTAATTGCAAGGCGCTGTTGGTGAACGATAGGCATTTTCGACTAAGAAAAGTTGTCAGCGCCAAATGAATGAACGAATGGATAGAAAACGAAAACCGATGGCAGCTCCATCAAAAATATTCGTTCTGAAGTAGCCCTAAAGCTCCGAACTGAAAGAGTGGCACAATCAAGTGGTTTTATATGTACTTACTGCCAGAACTTTCGGAACTAACTCTAATACTTACTCTCCGCTAAAAAACACCCAATCAAATTCGTATTTAAGGAATTCCAGTTAGATTTTTTTCGTTGCAACTTGTTACAGTTTCAGCAGTTGATGTGAAATAAAACGTTTGAATTATGTCTCGAAAATACAACAGAACTTGATTCAATCGGTGGAAAACCGCCATCAATTTTATTAAACCATAAATTGCAGTCCTGTATTTCTTTTTAAGAAGCAATAAAGTCCAATAAACTTGTAATTTAAGCCATTCGTCTTTCTGTTCTCATATTGTAACGTAGTGGTTTGCGTATTGCACGACTTTATGACACCAATTTTTAAGCTAGTTGCTTGGACATTACGATGTTACAAAACAATCATATATATTAAAAATCTGCGATTTTCCAATCTAAACCCAAATATTAGGAAATCAAAAAAACATTGAACACTAAAATTAAAATACAGTCTTCTATTTCAATCTAGAAAATGGTTTTGCCACGAGCATTTTCAACTTCCCTAATTTCGTGTTGTGTCTAAGGAAATTATTACTTTCCTTTATATCATTTATACAAAGACAAGTTTCCTGCCTTCACACAAACGAAAACCGAACAATTAGCTAGGAAATGTGAGCCTGGAGCCATCAAATTTCATTATCGACGTACGCAATTGTTCCACTAACAATGAAACTTGGTCAAAACAATTTAATAACGCAACAAAGCGTACCGATGCTCAAGTATTTTAAGGATGTGACAAATTCTATCTATTTGTATGTAACATATAAGCTTAGTTATAGGGATTTTATCAGAGAACTGCACTGACAAGAAATATTCAAGTGTTAAATGTGTCTCATTTTATTGACGGCAAGATGAAGTTTAATTTTATTTATTTTGTTTTAAAATAGTTGCTTGAATGCTAGTTTCCAAAGAATTACGCCGTACAGTTTTCAGCCGTTAGGTTTTAGACTTAATTTTGCGAGTTAGTTTATGCACTGGCTAACATGTCAGAATTATTTTAAAGAAATGCCGAATCCGAATAACAGCGGAGAGACCATAGAAGAACTATGGAAAACCAGTGAGGGAAGATAAAGTGGAACCCCCAACTATAGGTAGAGCAAATTATAAATATACAGAAAAACTACACGGCACCAGGGGAAGATCAAATCACAAGTGAAATGTTGAAATATGGTGGACCACAAATAGTCAACAATTACACAGATTAATACGAAATATTTGGAAGAAGGAAGTAACGCACAGAGAATGGAATATGACAATAATATGCCCAATTAACGAAAGTGGAGATAAGACCGTATGTGACAATTACAAGACATAACGTTGTTTAACGTAGGATATAAGATATAACATACTAAATAAACTAATAAGTTAACAATTAAGTGATGGGGGAAGCAGTCGGGGACTACCAATGTGATTTTAGAGCAGGTAGATCAATAACCGATCAGATATTCACTATAAGTGGTGTCCGACCGAAGCTTCGGCTTCGGCCACCTTCGGCCGAAAAAAGCACATTCGGCTTCGGCGAAAAAGGGCCGAAGGTTTGGCCGAAGCCGAAGGTTACATCCAGCCGAGCGATTCACGCAAACGAACGAAATATTACGTACAATGTACATTACTATTCATTTTATTATGTTTATCTATTTCAATAAATAAAGAAAAATAAAATTAAGTTTACCATCGGAAAAAATAAATTTTTTTTATGCTATTTAGAGTATTTAATTTATTTACATTAATTTACAGTAAGGTTTCTAAGTCTGGTTGCACCTTCGGCTTCGGCTTCAGTTTTCAAACTCTTCGCTCAATTTTCTAAGCATGTATTCCATATCTTCTTCATATTGTGCTAGCACAATTTGGTCGTCAACAAAAAGAACAGTGCAGTGACTGCCAGTGTCTAGCAGTAACTAACAGTGGTAATTGGCAGTGTCTGGCAGTGACTGGCGGTGTCTGGCAGTGTCTGTCAGTGGCTGTGAGTGATTGGCAGGGCCTGGCACCGTCTGACAGTGACTGGCAAAGTCTGACAGTGTATATCAGTGGCTGGCAGTGCCTATCAGCGTCTGGCAGTGACCGGCAGTGTTTGACATTGACTGGCAATGTCTCTCAGTGGCTGGTAGTGACTGGCGGTGTTCGGCAGCGCCTACCAGCAACTGATAGCAATTGGCTGTGGCTGGCAGTGTCTGGCAATGTCTGTCAGTGACTGCCAGTGTCTGGTATTGACTGGCAGTGACTAGCGATGTGTTGGCAGTGTGTGGCAATGAATTCCAGTGACTGGCAGTGTCTAGCATTGACTGGCGGTCTCTGGTAGTGTCTGACCGTGACTAGCGGTATCTGACAGTGTCAGCCAGTAACTGGTAGAGATGGGCTTAGCGGTGATTTTCCAGTCACCGGTATATCGGCGCCAGTGATTTTAAAGTAACGGTGATTTTTAGCAGTGAACCAGTGATTTCGACGAATTGTGATTTCTGGTTCAATTGAAAAGATTTAGAAGAGTTTTTTTTTAAAATTACCTGTTTATATAATATCGCCGTTTCTAGTTCTATGTTCTATCACCCCTTTCAAGTTTCAAATAAAGCAATAAACATAAATAAGAAATTCATATATTAAAAAAATAACGCTAAATGTAAATATAAAATTGTCATATTCAGAGGTGAAAAAATTCCAAATTTCACTATACTCCTTTCTGCCTTTTTTTAAATTGGTTAGACATCTTGCGCGTAGGGGAGGTTAGGATTACTGTCTGATATAAATACCTAATACTAATTAAATTACCAATACCGTCACAACTAATCGTTTACGTTTAATAGGTAGCTTGATAACAGCTAGTCAGCTACTAGTGAATCACAGGTATTGTACAGTAGCAGGGCAGCGTTAACTGAAGCAGTGAATAGCACAGCACATTACTAAATAGTGAATACTGAATAGTGAATTCTGAATTACGGAGCGACTCGGGAATTCGGGATCCGATCCGATACAGGCAAAACAAATCGCCCAACTCCGTGATTTCTCGGTCGAGAGCTTGAAACTGCGACCGTGTGTGATATTCACTCCTAATATTTATATGGGCATAGGTTTGAAATCACTGGATCACTGTTAACTGCTAGGGGCGAGAACCACTCACCGGTAGCAACAGTGATTTTAAATTCACGGTGATTAAGTAACCGGTAACGATATATCGCTCATCACTAGTAACTGGCAATGCACTGAACAGAGTGCAGGGTTCACTCCCATCCCAGTGCTTGTTCAATATGTATATTAAAAAATAGTAGCGATAGCCCGCAGCCCTGTTTAGGACCTTTTATTGCTTTTATTAGCGATTTTAATTTATTACCCACTTTTATCTACGCCTCTGTATTGTGGTATAATTTGTTAACTATTTGTATTAACTTTTCCTTAGATTTGCTCTTCTCATCTCCTAACTTAAGTTACATCTGGGTACATTATCACGTACCTTCTGTAGATCTATAAAAGTCATATGTGTATCTGTCTGTTTGTTTCTGTATTTTTTCTATTAACTGTCTTACAGTGTGAATGTTATCTAAACAGTAGCATCACATTCCAACATCACTTTGTTCCTCACTTAGTTGAATATGTTTCTTTTCTATCTTTTTACTACACTGGAAAATAGTCTCGAGTCTGCGAGTTACGTTATTGGTGCGCCGTTTTAATTCCTACATACTGCACCATGTGTAAAGTGTAAGTGTGTGTAGTGTAGGACCTTGTTACTCTACCTCTTAGGCCTAAAATAAACATAAATGAAACAATTTACTTCTGTTGATGTGAGTTTACTTCTAACTAAAAACTTATGAGTTATAAGCGGATAACTTATTTAGTCTCCTTGGTTGGTGGATATGGGTAGCCTACACTCAGCACTTGCCGTTCTTGCAAATTTACATATTGTATAATTAATTGTATTTGTTGTAATGTACTGTTGTATAACTAATTCTACTAAAGAGTATAAAATTTATAGAGCATCAATTTTATCAAATAAAGCGTTCAGCTTGGCCATTACGTATATGGTTTTGAATAAAAATTAAACTAACGGGAAACATGTTGATACAACAACGAATTTTTATGTATTTATATTATTTAAATTTTTTCGTTAAAACAGGGGCATACATAGTAGCACAATTTTCATCTGAAAAAGAAGCCACAGTTCTAATGGTTAGGATAGCATTTGAAAGCTTCGACGAACGAGGTGTTTAAATACTTATCCTCTGATTGTACTCCTGATCTAAATACTTTATATTTGAACGTCACAAGTAGGTATTTTCTTTTCCGTATAATGTAGTCATCTTTACTGAAAACACCTGCTTTTTCTGATATTTATCGAATAATCTATTAATTTACTTAATAGGGTTTTGCTATATTATCAACGATAAATTGTTTGTTTCCAGGAAAAAATTGCGTCATTTTCTTATACGGCTAAATACACCAACGTTGCGTTTCTATGGATTATATACTCTTTGGTCTTATTTATAATACATAAGAAATATAGAAACTGATCTCAAATTTTGTTGATGTATTTACTTATTTATTTTTTAAATTAAATAACCGCTGAAATGTTGTTTTCATAAATGTTAAAATGTTTAAAATTGTAAAAGCGTTGATTAATTTCCGTAAAATCTTGCCTCAAACGTATTTCTATAACATCTTTAATCCCTATTTCCGTTTTATTTCTGTGAAATTACCTTGCCTGATGAGTTGGCTCTTTTCACGACGACTTAATCTTACTGTGGTGATATCAGAGGAAGCAATAAATCTCTGGTGTTCCAGTAAACTCACGTCCTTCGAAAACAAATATCACTGTGTTTGGGATTTTTGTACGATTTTTTAACGTCTTGTTTAATGTTTCAAGTGAGTGAGATTAAATAATTTATTTGTATTAAATAATCTATGTTTGCAATATAGCTAACTTAAAAATTTTATAATTAGTAGCTGATATATCAAGCTTTCAAGATAAATTTTCAATTCGACGGAGTTGTAGTAATTCGCCCAATGAGACGATTGCTCCTAAATTTCTTATTTTATATCCTTATTGATCGAAGTTAATCCGATTGGAAATTCCTGTCTGGTATTATCTTAGCTTTAATTTAGTACTATTTCTGATTTCAGTGAATTTTGGACCAAATCCCATGCTCGATGATTAATTTAACCGAAGAGTACCCAATAATTCCTTTCATTTAACGAAAAAGCCAATGTCGAGTTTTGAAAACGAACTTCAGTTGTGAAAGTACTGTACCTTTAATCCTCAATTTCAACTTGCATAAAAAATGAGTTTATAATGTTGATATAATTGAATCTATACATTAATTAAAAGATGAATTTTTGCCGAGGAAGTTTCTAATCGGAATAAACTTCTTACATAGCGATTAAAACCAAGCACATGAATATTAATAATAAAAACGCCGTTTTCCTTCCAAAAATTTCCTATTAATATACATAATACGCTCCGATATACTAAATTTTCATTTACAAAAATGAAACCTTACAGGCTTCCCTAAGTGGATTATTTCATAATGCTGAAAAAAAAGTCGATTTAACTTTCCAATTTGATGGTCATTAATTCTAAATTGTGGAGCGAAATTCAGCACCGGAGCGAATATGATACTTTAGTTAAGGAAATGCTTATTTTTTTAGGGTTTGAGGTGTTGGTACAAAACGAAGCAACGCTCTTATTTTATGATTATTAAGTTTAACCAGTAGAACACAAAGGAAACACTGGGGGGGAAACGTTAACTTTTATATTGAAAAAGTTGGGATTAGCAAGAGAAATATAGTCATAACTTTTCTGCTTTCCAATTATTAAACAAAGACGCTTGTCCTAACAAAACAGAAGGTAGTTTCTTTTGTAATAAAGGACAACTAACTATATTTTTGTAACATGGATAAATGTTGGTGAAAATAAAAATTGAAAAACTAATTACACGCAACAGAGACAGCTTTTATAAAAGTTTTAAATAACATTTGAAAGAATTGGTCAGATTATTAAGTAGATTTAACGACAGGAAGCTTTGTAGAACGCTCGAGTTTAATAACAATATCAAGAACCCACAAAGCCCCGTTAATTGATAACTAATTTACTAATTAACAAAAAAGTACGGAGATAATTATTAAACTCGTTCAACAATTTGTACTTGCGATAGATATTAAACTGCTTATAAAGTTTAATAGCCAGGAAAACAAGCAATGACACAAAGAGGTTAATGGGGCAAAGACGAGAATTCCACAGTAAAGAAATTGCATGTGTAGAGCTGAATAAAACTATAAGTAAAAAAATAAAAGAAGACTCGAGAAAACATAATAAAGCAATAATGGAAAAAGTTATTGAAAGGAACAGCGGTATGAAGTGTCTGAGGTCTACATTCGGAAGAGTGCTACGTAAAGTTGTATAATTCTAAATGAACACCAAACACCATTATACGAGAAAATCTCTACAGAGAAATTACCAGCGTAAATTCAGAAGAAATCTCAGATATGCAAAACTTCGAAACAGAATGAGCCATACGAGCTCTAAAAAACAACAAAGATAATTAAGTAGTTGTAAGCGTTTTGTTGGTTGTTAGTTGGACATATACATAGATTCATGATTTATTAAACCGAATAAGTGCCGTTTTGAGTTCTAAAAAGTCATAAATAAATCTGGAACTGTTAACACAAAGCTTTAACATGATCAAGGATAAATACAGCTCGGCGCCTCCACCATTTGTTACCCTTTGAAGAGTGATTTATTTATTTGAGTTATTATATACTCCTATCCCGAGTTGCGGTAGCTAGGTACCCCAGTCTAGTGTGGTTAGGAGGATTAAGCAGCGTTGTCTCTGGTCAGTACTAGAATGGGTGGCCCGATTGCGCCGTCAACGCGGTACCTCTCTCCCATGAGGACCGGTCACTATGGGAGAGTAGACCAAAAGCCCTCACAAAAATCTGAGTAGAACAGAAAGAAGTGTGAAAAGAATGAGGGAAAGAGGGAGGTCTTTGCCCTACATAGGGATGTTGCAGGCTGATAGTAATAATAAAATACTCCTATTACTTAAATATTCTTGGTTAGTTTTTATTATACGCTAATAAAGCTAGTGATCGTCCAATAAAATCCTAGCGTTGCTTAACGAAATTAAAGGTCTCTAAGTATTAAAAAGTACCCAACCAGAAATATTCAATTAAACATCACCAGAAGAAGGATAACAAAACTTACGAGCACTAAAATGTTTTCGATGTCATGTAATAAGGGAAAAAGTTATCTAAACTCGAATCACAATAAAATCTATTTAATTAACCCATTCTACTTGTTTCAGAACGCAGATGGTCGTAAGTGCGCTATCTCTTACAGGATTGTGTCGGTACACTACATTATTATTGACGCTCAAGCGAAGTTGCATTACATTCCCAGAGTAAAACGTAAAACATAGCTTGCTCTAAAGTTTGCCGGAACAATTCACTTTAATTTAGCTGTTATTCATGGGGGTAATTTTTGAATTTTTAGCAACAAACTGGATCGTCAGGTTTTCGTACTTTTTAAATTTGGTAGTATATTTGAAGGAAAACGATTAAAAAAAATCTTTGTGAAGGAGCCTTCTCGCTTGAGAAGCTAAAAGCGTTACTTTACGAGCTTTTTAAAATTTTAACGTAAGGAAAGGTTGTTCGCCAACTCCCTGAGCCATTTACAACCCAATAAAAGTTGGAAACCGTTCAGGTCTTTTCCTGACCATCACAATTCGAAGTCTTCAGTGCGAATATCGTAACTTAATTCCGCCACAGGAAACGACAAGGTTTCAAGTTTTATTTTGATCTTTTTGATTTAAAAATTCCTTTAAGGCAGTTTAGCTTAGCTATTCACAAATTTTATATAAATAAAACCTTCCGAAAACTATTATTTATGTTAATATCTAAAATTAAAGATACCGACGTCAGTACCCCACGCGAACAACATTCTTAAGTCATATCTGGTAAATCTTTGTCACTATTTGTCACTAAAGACTATTTTAGCACAATAAATATCGTGATATACCGTCAGCGCCATTACTAAGAACGCACTCTCGATTTTAAATATTTGTGATAATCAAATAACAGTATAATTATACTTTAGAATCTTTTATTTACTTTGGCCGTCCTTTCAGGGCAGATTTTTAGATAAAAAACGATGTTGAATTTATACTTTTGAAATACATTCAAGGTAACACGAAAAATGCCAAAAATGTTTTTTTAATGCACAGTAAGAGATAATAGGTGGTATCCCCAAGTTACCACAAAGCAGCAAACGATAAAAAACAATTAAATTTTTTATTGGTATAATGGTTTACAAAAATTTAATAGATACTTTAGAAAACAGTTTTTCTTGTCAGAAAGACACAAAGCAACGTCGCACGTCGTACAGGACCATTTACTTCGGTTCTGATTTGGAACTGCACAATCCACACCTGAGGGATGAACCGTGCACTGGCATAGGTATTTGCCGCCTTTTCTAGTGGAATCTTTTTTTTGAACTTGCTGATGGAAGTTTCTGAACCTTTCGGGACATGTCTGTACCTGCACTCACTAGCTCACTTATCACCGCCAGTCGAAAGGTTTGTAGATCCAAGTTTTTGTTTTCGACTCTTTGGGTGAAAATTATAAAATAATTTACAATTGTGACGTCTACAAAATGCCATACAATCAGATGCCACCACTTGTGACTTTTTGTATTTATTTCATATGTACTTTTCAGCTGATCAGATTTATCAACATAACCCATGTTCTTGTTGTAGTCTTTTACGATAAGAGGACATCTAATTGTCTGTCTTTTGCCGTCCTTTTTTTTTTTCTCTCTACCATTTTTTCTGCTGAGCATTACCGGTTTCTTATCCATCCATTTGATAAACGATATGCAGTCATCTGTAATTCGCCAATCACAATCACTCCTTGTTAAAGTTTTATCAGATTTTAAATCTTCAGGTGTTCCTAGCCTGTGCCTCAAGCATATCGTCGCTTGACAGGCAAAACCCCCTGTGTCATTTTGTTTTGAAATAGGGTTTTTGTCTATATCGATTATTTTGGCCTTTCTGCAGTGTTTGGTAAAACCTCCTACATACTAAATGGTGTATAAAATTTATTAGAAATAATCTGTGATATGCATAAAGTTGAGTGCGTACTATAGCCTCACATTTTTGAAGTAGCCATTCCATTTTAAATGCATAGAAATGCGAGTAGAAGCTATGAAAATACTGCTCAATATTTCTTGACGTTGAAATTATTTATTAACCACATTAATAACTTTTATGAATAATTAAAGTTATGAAAATGAAGCAGCTACTCACCCAATATTACGTTAAAGTTATGAACATTACAAAGCGTTTTTTTGTTGCTCCTTGAAAATGTTGTTTTTGGCACATTGAAGGTTTTGTCCGCCAAGCCATGATATATGTTTTTGCTTTTCAGCCCTTGTAGAAGTGGTAAAGTGGTAAAGTAATTGTCGAAATACACATATAACATATATAAAAGTACCCAGTGCGTAAATGTAAAAATGCGAAAAGAAGGGCATGCTATGCATACAATACATACAATGTGATTTTTGAAAACTCAATTGCAGCAGGCCGAATTCTCTCTTAATAACCTTAGAACTGTCTGTATTAAGACAGAATACGGCCTGCTGCAATTGAGTTTTTAAAAAATCACATTGTATATACCACATAACATTATCATCGAGCACTAACGCAGCGGTTTTCTAACATTATTAGAACTGGCTTTTATACAGCTACTTTTTTTAAAGCTTCGTGTTAAGACAAGGATCTGAAAAGAAGACATATTTCTTAATATTTATTTTTTTTGGGAAGAGCCCTTGAAAGAGGAATTTATCGAGTTTATTAAAAATGTAAAAGCCGGATGAGTTATTGCCTTTTTAAAAGTATACGCGATAGAACTGACTAAAACTTTTCCTCTTTAATATTTTTTTGAATTCACCAACGTTAAAAATATAAAACTGTAATCTAATTCAGAGCTGGCCTTGTACATTAATTGTCAATTTACGTAAAGCAAAACTAACTGTATTATATTTAAATCAACTTCAAATCGGGTGTGAAATATTTAAAATTCTGCTGCACAGATTTAAAAGCGTTCCAGACGAAAGCAGATTAAATATTAAATTCCTGAGCATATTCGTGTTTCACGTTCACCTAAAGAAGTAAATAATACGAAGAGAATTATTTCCGGCGAGACCAAAAAAAAATGAGAGTGGCATCTTAAACTTTTAGAAACGTTAAGAAAGTTCAAAGTTTAACAGGACGAGAAACGCGACTCTCTTTGCGCTGTTTAAGAGTTGGAAAACTGACAAATAAAACGAAATGCATGAAAGCTTTATGACATGAAACTTTTGCAATGAAACGTACTAAAATTCGGCCATAAAATGGACCAAAAGCCCGTACTTGATTCCGCTGCAGGGCACCATCCAACTTTGTTACAAATTCATGAACCGTGACTGGAACGTAATTAGGACCAACCATCACCGTACATTTGTTTTATTGGTGCGCTTTACCTCGAAATTTTGTGTACATATGCAACAACCGTGATGTATGATTAGTTCAAATAAACACGAATGTCCTTTTACACTTTTAGCGGAATCGGTTTAATCCATCTGGTGCAGTTTAACGTCACGTATCGCCCAAATACGAAAAATACCACACGGTATCTAACACCGGTTTCAGCACGTGATCCGTAATTCCGTTTTGTAGAAAGAAAGGTCAGCAGTTACGAATTTTCCTATAATTATGTACTGAAAAGTTTTGGATTGAACATTTCTGTAATTTAAATCTGTTTAATTGCTTTCTGAACATTCATTCTATTTTGTGTTACAATTCGTTTAAATTAAATAAAATAAAATAGTATATTACGAAACAAGTAGGTAAAGTACTGATTACTATTAAACGAGTAAGCGAGTGCTGAAAACTGATGAGTAGAGACCGGATCTATTACAAATTTAGTAAAATCATTTCAGTAGAGCCGTAGAGCGGCAGTAGTAAGTTAAAACAACTTTTAAGACTATTACTGCTCAATAGAAATTATAGTAGTGTTTCATAACACATACAAAAGGATGGCACAGTTCACATTATGGTGCAATAATATTTACAATAGGCGTGGCCAAGTTTTCATTTGTTATTGAAGAAACATAATCGTACAGGTGCGGGCAACGGCAAAATTTAATCTTCTTCTTCTTCCTCTTATGATGGCCGAAGCCTAGGCTGATGGCCTATTAGAAACTCGTAAGAACGAGTTCTGTAAGCCCTCTTAGCACGTATGCTGGGCAGGAGGCTAACCTAACCCATCGTGAGAACAAAATTTAATAAATTAATAATAAAACTAAAGTTATACTTAAGTTATATAGTTATTACTTATTAGTTATTATCTCATTGTTAGTATATTACATAGTAATTCTAGCAAAAATCTTACAACATTTTTAAAGGATTTTGTTGGAATTATAGACTTTATTTAGAAATATTTAGTACGTTTATGGATTTACCTATTTGGATGACTCATCACCTAAAAATTTCATCTAAAATCCGGTCTCTATTGATGAGATTCAGATCGACACTTTATGCACGTATGTGTTGTGTGCGATTTTTTATCTACAACTATAAGAAGAAGTAATATGAAGACAAAAAGTATCGATATAATTTAAATGTAATTTTCAACTGCGAATTCGAATTATCCGTTTTTCTATTTTTGAGTTCCTTACCATAGAAAAGAATTCAACAATGGGTAAGGTAACGTCTGTTATTTACTTTAGACTTTAGACACTGTTTGGAAGGCGTGTCTGCCTAAGATAAAATTAATAATGGCTTCGAATACTATACACATACATATTATGTATACGAGTATACGTGGCCCTAATAAAACTCGTTTAATTTTTAAAATTAAATATAACTATACAGAGTGATTCAAAAGTATTGTCATTAAATTAAATGAGATTTGCTGACCTTAATAGAAGTACAGTCCTGCAAAAATTTAAAGTTTATCGTGATTTTTGTTTATATTAAATTTTGTTACACACTTTTGAAAACCGCTGGCTAATATGCATTTAAAAAGCCTGCAATAGAAATTTGACCTTGCAAAACTAAATGAAACATTACACATTTATGTAATTTACAGGTTTCACTTTCCTTTAGCATTTTTGCAGGCTTGAGACTGGCAGTAAACAATTATTGGCATGTTTAAAAAGTGATATAGAAAAAATTGTTGTAAATAAAGAGGAACAGGACTTACGAAGATGTTCAAATGTTCCTCCATTAACTTCTACACAAACACAAACTTTCAGAGCTGCTGCAGCATTTTGAAGAGCTTCCCCGTAAATTCAGTATAATAACATCAATTAATTCAGTTGTTAAAAGGTTGATCTTCCATTAAAACGTTCGATGGATGCACTTTGAAAGGGAGAATGAACTCATATTAACCTACTTAGTTCACAGCTGGTCTCTCTTATCAGGATCAACAACAAAGGCGTTTCATAAATTTAAATTCCAGTAACCACCAAACAATTTTTGTGTGGATCTTTTTAATTTTTTTCTGAGTTTACCGTTTATTTGCGACACATGGTTTATTGAGAAAAGTTGTTCTATTTGATATCCTCTATCTACCCTTAAAATTAATGACAATACTTTTGGATCACCCTGTATATAAATATAATAAATAATTTTGTAAATTACTGTTAAAACTAAAATTGGTGTTTTAGATCAATTCTGATAGTTATTTACAGTTGTCATATTGATGGTTGTTAGAAAATCTCCTAGGTAAAAGTTTTGTATATCATAACAGCAACAGATTTTCAGAACTGAATCTTATTTTAGCAAGGCAATTCAAGAAAATATGGTAATTGGATATATACAGTATAAGCTGTACAGAAAACAAAATAAGCTCTCCGATTGTTTTGTTTGATGTTATTAATATGTTTAGTTATTTACTTTATGATGGCAATAGATTGATAATAATAATATGCTTGATTGATGTTAAAATATTTGATGAACCATAATGGTCGCTTAGTTTGTTAAAATATACAGTGTGTTTCAGTCTACATGAAGACACTTAAATAACTGTGTTATTAATAACGCAATTAGTATAAAACTTTTACCAGTGATAGAGGCCATTAAGATGAATCTTTTTGTGGGAATGAAATTTTTTTAGAGTCCAAATCTAGCCAACTATGTTTAAAATAAAAACTAGCGTTTCAAGTAAAGTCCTAGTAGCGATTAAGATAGAGCAAAAAAGCATTTACAAAAGTTGTTGCTAATTGAGTCAATCTATTTAATAGTTTGGTTACAATTAACACTTCAATCTGTGGAGAGGTCGACTTCAGATAGTAAAAAGACTCACATACTACACACTTAATACATGTTCACAAACTCTGCAGAAGGCAACGAGAGAAACCACTGCAGAGAACACATTTCCCTAGTATAAGCAGTTTTAATACTGTGACCAATCAGCTCTAAAAGCTGATGACCATACATATACGAGGAAAGGTATTGAATATTTTGTTCTATTTCTAAGGTAAAGTTGATAGAGTTTTCTTGACGATTGATAAAACTTAAAAAATTACTTAGTTCATCAATATCATAAGGCGTAATAGAAATGACATCGTTAACGTATCTCCACCAAATTGTTGGCATTGTTATTTATTTGTGAACACATTGTTGCTCAAACCCTTCCATGAATATATTACTGATAATATTGGAGATAAAGGTAAACCCATAACCATGTTGGGAATAGTATGTGTTGAGTTGAAGTATGTTGTTTTGATGGAAAGAGTTAGAAGTTCAATTGTGTTTACTGAAAGTGTTGTTTTGTTTCGGGTCTGATTTGTATGTTTACTGTTTTATCTAGGAACATTTGTGTGAATCTAGTGTGAATAGACTGACTACATCAAAACTGACCATGTGACCATTATGTAGTTTGTGCTTATGTCTGCTTGCTTGAATTTCTCAAGAAAATATTGTGTGTTTGTGATGTAGGAATCTGTATTTTCCGATAATGGACTGAGTAAAAATCTAGTTAGGTTGTGGCAGTCCAGTCCGTAAAAATGTGATACTTTACTAAAATTCGGTGTTAATTTTCGTCTTTCGATGTCAGTGAACAGTGTTTTGTATATTTTTGTTTCAACGAATTTTGTAGGATCTTTATTTAATTTAGTGTATTGTCCCTCCTGTAGTACCGTGAGATCGAAAAAAAGATGATGCTGAGCAGGCCTTGACTAGTACAACACGATTGGCAAGACTGATTTCAAAATGTGGCAGTAGGTTAGAGGTTAATAAATGTCAAATAAATTAAAACACAAAACAGTATTTATTTAAGGAACAAACTGAAAACTAAGATGAATACATGTTAGAGTAGGTGTTCAAAATGTGATCCTTCACTAGTATTACAACGATAAACTTAAATAACTCTGGAAACAAGATTGCAAAACTGACTTACATTTGAAATGTCACTGTCACATTATAATTCATAGGCATTCTAGAACCAGTGTAACCAATCGTGTTGTACTAGTCAAGGCCTGCCCAGAATCATCTTTTTTTCGATCTCATGGTATTAGTAACAGTATTTTTGTATTGTATGTATCAGTGTCTGTAATAACTGTGTCATTTCCTTTATCTGTTGGTAGAACGAAAAGATGTGTGGTATGAATTGAGATGTGCGTTTAAATATTCGTGGCAAACGTTGATAAAAATCAAACAAGTCTGAGCAGACTGAACGGGTTTTAAGTTTTTTTATGTCTCGGCTTACATTATATCATTTGACAGATATCAAATTGACAGACAAATTAATTATAAGTACATAGATAAGTACAAGAACTAACTTAAGATTTTGTTTCGCCGTTTTTTAATTATGATCACTCCGTATTTAATACTGTATGCATAGGTATAATATCTCAAATTAAATTTCCAGGTCTGCATTTTAAATTAACTCGCAATTTTACATAATTTTATTTGTTCCTTGTTAGGAAGCGCCTTCCGTTGTTTTAGTAATTTAAATCAGAAGCAAAAAGGCACTTGTATTATATCAAATTCAAACGGAAGTTCATAAGATGCACTCTACAACAGCTTATTAAATGTCAGCTTTGCGAACTGACGTTTCATAACGTGGACGTTATGAACATAACTTGCTTGTTCTATTGTGTTTTCAGTATAACATATTTTCAGTAATTGAACAAAGCACTGAAACGAAGGCTATAGTTTTTCTCTTGTATATTAGCAACATAAAAATCAAATTTATGAAGAGCACGAGGTTAAAGGAAACGGAAGGTGTAAAGAAAAGGAAGCCCTGTGCTTAAAGGAAAAAACAAGGATTTAATACACAAGTAAAATGCGGGCTTATAATTTTCGCTTTTATTTTTATAATACGTCCTTTCTGAAGTTTTTGACCTCATTTTATCCAGTAAACCCAAAAGAAAGCGATCATTTTCAAATACTTTGCTGAAAAAAATTGATTTTAACTAAATTTTTAGGAACATCACTTTTGGAAAATAAATTTTCCGAAAGTAAAAACATTAACGGATGTCGACGAAATCTATAAATCAAGAAATATACAACAGGTGTTTCACGGAATAAACAAGAAAATAATATCTCCGCAATTAATCTGAAATTCGGGCTATTGTTTCGTAAGATTAATATTAATACCTCCGTTTCTGAATATTTCTAATTTAAATGGAAAACGAATCGTTTCAATCATTTTCACTCTCCAGGACATTAATAAAACCATCAAACTTGTTGATATTCACTGGTTGCTGCACATTTATCTTGCAGCCGATGCTTGTCGCATTCTGTTGCGGCTGGTAATGGATTGCAGCTCATTTTGTAAACTTCGGATAAGATTTACACCCTGAATTAGTTGACAAAACCAATTCCATTAAAAGGTGCAAAAGCGCACCGCTGTGAAATACAACGGCTTTAATTTTTTATCTTCAATAAAAATACAGAAGAGAAAGCCTTTGTAGTCAGAAATTAAAGGAAATTAAAATTAAATATGCATTAAGAGGGTGTTTTGTGTTTTTGAAGAGCTTTCGCGTCAATTCACCCGCATAATTACTTGCTTACAAATGCGATAATTTCGCAGTTACTCTAGTTACTGTCTTTGTGAAAAAGATCTTGTTCGCATCTGCACGGGCCCCTGTGGAAGTTTTACATTATTACTGGGAAACGTTAGGAGGACGAAATTGTTTTTTTATTGCCTCGGATATCAAGCTTAAGTTAGTATAACTCGTACTTTCACATGAGAAACTTTGCTTTTATGAATTTTAGAGAATATATTGTCCGCCGAAAGCACATAATAACATCTTTGCTTAACAAAGAAAACCACTCAAAAATATGTGTAACATTCATAGTTAAAGTTATTGTCTCTACTTTTTTACTTTTACGCTTTTCAAAGTTTTAAAACTTCTTCCAGTTAGAATAATAATCTCTACTGCTTTCTAGTACGGTTGGGAGAGTAGACGTTTAATTTACACTCGAACTTGTATGTAAAAGAAACTGTTTTATTCGCTCCTAGTCGTGTTCTTTTATTATTTTAAATTATTTAACTAGCAAAGTTTTCCTCAAATAATTTAACTTCGTACTGTACAAAACTGGATAGCGCAATAAAGTTTACGGAAGTCCATCGCTTAAAGCTCTCTCCATCGATTAGCTATGTGGGAAGATAAGTTATGATTATTTCCTCTTCCGCGTTTTTACCACTTTTTATTTCGTATATCTTCCCTGACAGCCATATTTTTTGCGACTGTTTTACAGGCCTGGTCTGAAAACCTCCTGAAATTTATGACAACTCTGTTTATTTGTGGTTGTATCAAAACTCTAATTCTCATGTAAATTTTATTGCCTTTATCGTTAAAACCGGAACAGGCAAGGATAAAGCAATTATCAGACGAGATTAGTATAGTATCGATTATGCAGTTTCATTAAATTGCATTATGCTAATTAGTTCACATTTGATTAGATTTGCATGCGCCCGAAGCAACGTTCAATATTTGCGATACGAAAATTAGTTATTAGCGTGCATGTTTGTTAGGCCTGATATATAGCAGTACTAAATTAACTGGTTCTTCCTAGTCAATTTATTTGGAATTATTTTCTTTGCTAACCTTTGTTAATAAACGCCGACCTGATCGTCTGATGTCTGATAGTGTAATAAACAGTTTAACATCAAAAACTCATGGATCGTTGTCTTGATTTTGTTGACTTTACATGTGCTTATGATGTTAATGCAAACATAAGAAAATGAGCTTTTTATAAGGGAAACCTTGCAAGAGGTTATTGCAAAACTGAAAACATGGAAAGCTATTATGTTTGAAGAGAATACAATTTAATGCAGGGATACGTTAGGGAAGATTCTTAGATTTCTTAGAGTCCCACTGAAAATTTGCCCTTGTTAGAAAAAATATTGCAAGAAAGTAACAAGGGACGATTTCCATAGAACTTGCTTACTTCGATCAAAGCCTAAACCTACAGTGTAAAACATAAGGAATTAGTTAGGGCTATTTATCCTGCCCAACCTTTGCATGTTGATTCTCTCTTGCTTGGGAATTTATTTCTTTCTTCTGCGGGTTCTTTTTCTTTCAACCATCTGTCTGGCTATTCCTCTCGTCACCTTTCGTATGTTTTCGCGAGTTTCCCTTTTTATAGGCTTTAAGGTCAATTTGGTAGGCTCTTCTGATAGTTCTGTTTTCTTACCCTGGAATTATTTCACTTCTGTATTATATCTTCTTTTTATATAGTTTTTGTGTCTTGTTAAGTTGATTTTTTCTTAAATTGTTCTGAAGAATCGCATTTACAAGTTTGTTGTTTTGTTGCTTATCGAACACAATACTGGAGGAGATTTTTCAATAGTTCTCTCTTTGCGTTCTTAGAATCTCTATACTACTTAGGAAATTTTCTCATTCATTCGTTGATTTCGTTCTTTAATTTCTTTCAAAGTTTAGAAATCATTCTCAAAGTACTCAAATCTATTAAGTTATTCCAAATCTACTTCTATCGATGTGTGTATTCTGAAGTTTTTTTTGTATTTATCTTAGTTTTGGTTATATCTTTATACGTGTTTGTTTTGTAATGAACCTAGCCCGTCGGTTCCAGGCGATTTATTGTTACATAGTCGTTACTCTTCTAGTGTTGAGGAGTTCAAGTCCTCATTTTCTTCATTGTCTCCTTTGCTTTCTAGGTCTTCTTCTTAATCCTCTGTATCTCTGTTTTGATGACGTCCTTCGTTCTCATTCAGCTGTTCTTAATAGTACTCTGTTCATCTATCGAGTATGTTCTTTTATGAGTTCAGTATGTTGTTGTGTCTAGAAATAAGTTTGGCGCAATGAAAGTCACAAGAAAGAAAAGCAAGATGGTTTGATGAAAAGTGTAAGGAAGAAATAGAAAAAATGAGGATTCTAACTACCGGCATGGAAAGTGACATACGACACTACAAAGAACGAAGAAAAGGGGGAAGGCAACCTACAGAAGAACAAAGAAAGCTTTAACTGGTCGAGCTGCAAAAAATATATGAAAACAAGGAAATCATGAACTTCTACCAAGAAATAAAAAGGTGCAACAATAATAAAACAAAACACAGTCATGAGAAATAAAGAATGGGAGTTAGTAGGAAACGAGACACAAATAATAAGACGACAGAAGAGGTGTTAAATAATAAAGGAGTCTAAGTAATAAAGCAAGTTGTAGAGAAAGAATGTGTAAACGAAAACCAAGGGGCTCTAGTCAGAGCACCAGCTATAGAAGAAGTGGAAGAACAGATTATTTATTATTTATCACCGAGGTATTTCTGTCTAGTGGGGGAGAACCAATGTGGCTTTAGAAAAGGTAAGTTAATGATTAACTACAGATAATTGCCGTAGAGTGCCGGCGAGCCGCCCAAAACAAAATTAGGGGAACCGAACTTCCCCTCGGTAGAAAAGAAATAACGACACAGCAGTAATTTACGTTAGAAGTCCAGTAAACCAATGTTTACAATAGCGAGTTGAAATGTTCCGGGACGAGGAGACGGAGAAGCCGAGTCTGGAATTTTGAAACGAGTTACTGTAAAAGTTTACCAGACGTATACCGTACAATGTTTTATTTCATACTGTGTCGCATTTTTTATTAAAATGTAATAACTTTAATAATTAAGCAAATGTTTAAAGATAATTTGGTGACCTTAGCAACGTTAGCAATGGAGATCTTTGTTTAAGACTTTCAGTCCAGTAATTTTATTGTAACGGTAGCAACGAGATGTTTGCAGTCCAGTAATTTTTTTTAGCGGCCTTTTAACGTAAATGTTCATTTACAGGACTGAGATGAGTCCGAGAATGTGACACTGCATGAAATAAATGATATTTGCAGGGCCAGCTGTAACAAGATAACAAAATTGACCAATTGAGGCAAGGAAGCGTGTGTTTACAATATTTAAAAATATACTAATAAGGTAATACGTAAATAGGGAATAGAAACCAAATAAGAATAGCACCGAGCATTACAAACTTTTGTAAAAAATCTGTAATTCTGTAATAGGCAATAGGCAAATGCGATTAGTACATATACATAGACTAAAGGTAGGGTTCATAGTTAGTAAGTAAGCATAAACACCAGAAAGCAACGTAAACTATACTAGAGACAGGAAGATCGCAACAAGAATGGAATGGAACGCGAAATTAAATAATAGAAGGTAGGAGGAACAACCAAGAACTCAAGAAAGAAGCCTGGACTTAAGAAGGAAAACCGCAAACTATGTGAGGGAAAACCAACTGCAGCAGGAAGAAAATATCAAAAATTTAGCTCCCAAATACGATCATCTGAACCACATCTACGGCCCCGCCATGGAAATCGACGCCTATATAGAAGATTTGGGAACAGAAGGACTCGGGGGCGGGGATACGAATCCATTCTTGCAGCGACAGAAGTCTTACAAACAAAAAAGGAAATTTACTACGAGGCAGGTTACAAATCGGAGCATACACCGAAGAATACGGGAGGGCACGCGACAATAATAAGAATAGCATATAAGACTTCTATAAATGTCTCGAGAAACCCTTACGATAGCGTAAAAACGGTAGAAGGAACTTGAATAATGACAGAAAAATAAGGACACAAGGAATACGCATACCTATGAAGTACAATGGAAAATAAGAATATTAATAGTGATAATAATAATGATTAGACTAAGCTAGCATAATATAAGTACAATATAACAGGGCAGGCATGTCTGTCCTAAGGCGTTCCATACCATAGACCTGGGAATTGAGCGTTAATACTAGAAATACGGTTAATATATAAGATGAGAAAACATCTCGGTCATATATCCAACTCCCATTGAATATGTGATCTACTACCTTGCACTGTAGAAGCGGTGTCTAGCGGCTGGCGTCATTGGGCAGTGCCCCCAATCCCTACCTATCATAACAAATCCCTTCACGCTCTATTGGCATGGGGTGGTCCTGGTGTAATTCAAGATTGATCCACGGGGATCTACTTCATGTCAATTGTTGATAATGATGACGAGCAGTGTAAATTCTTTTAGAAATTTAGGGCGGGTTGCACAAACATGATTTAACAATTTGGTTAAATTAATCATTCGTCAAAGTGACATACAAAATTTAATCAAAATTCGACTTCATATGGCAAATAAAACATTAGTAAACAAAAAATGATGCTCTTTTGTCAACTTTGATCAATCGTTAATTTAACAAAAGCTTTGTGTAACCGGCCCTAAATGTTTTAATAATTCCCAACTTTATGAAAATGCTTTTAAGGTATCAAAAAATTATTATCTCTAAAGGTCGGCGATTCAAATCCCTGTAGGGATAACATTCTTCTATACACAGAATTTTCATAATTAATCATTTTGGGCCACTGGTTTGTAACTCCAGGCTTAATTTTGAAAACGATGAAGCAGACTTGCCTAAAGTAGAAACCAACTCAGTGTAATTTAACTGGAGATTGAATTGCATGAAACCATATGCATTTCCTGACAATTTGCGCCGAAATTTTTGCGGTCGAAAACCATCCTTCGGCACTGCTGATTTTTCTGCTATTTCTTATTATTCTGTAATCAATATCCTTGTTATGTGTTATCCACATTTGTACTTTTTTGTCCTCATTTTAAGATGCCGCACGTTTTTAGTTATATTCACAAACATTTTTAATTTTGTAGATACACTTTAGCAGATTTATATTTTCACATTATTTATAAAAAGTTACTTAAAAACATATGTTTGTACCTCCGATTTTTAAATATGGAATGTTAAAAAGGCGTTTATAAACATAGAATTCCAAATGTATTTAACTTGAACGAACGTAAAGCAAAGTAGGTATATGTATTTTTATTTTATTGCCCGCGGTTTGGTAAAAAGCGTAAATTAATTCGTTAGAAACCCTTGTGGTTTTTGAAATCTTGCACATAAAGGCTTAATTAAAAAACGGTTAATTTTTAAAGCCGCCGCTGATTATTGTTTTTTACCTTGAAGCGTTTACTCAGTGTTGTAATTTAAAAGAGTTTAGGAATACCTGTACGCTTTTGTTGCCCGAAGATATGGGCGTACAATCATTACCAGATACAGCGAAATCAGTTTTAATCACGGTTGCGGTGTAAATACAACGGTTGTCCCGAGGCTCGGTCCTTAAAATTTAACAAGTACGGGCGGAATAGAAAAGAAGGGTTCGAGATTCGTCTGCTCTAAAGGTTTCCTTTTTGTCTGTGTTACCTACTTGGAAATTCCGCAAAGTCGACACTTAAACTGCCAATTTCTATTTCGATTCGTCTTGAAAGGATTCTAAAGCATTTCGTTCTGTAACAAAACATCGAAGACCGCTGTTTAATGGTGTAAGAAAGGCACTACTTCGCCAAAAAAAATTGGAAAACGTTTTTCTTCGTCTACTGCATAACCGTTCGTTCGTTGCGGAGAAAAACAGTGAAACAATCAGTCATGGTCTATAAACACAGCTGTCATACCGCACGCCCTCATAGGATTAGACCACGACACAAGATTGCCCTAAAAAATAATTTCCTTCAGACGCCACAGAATAAAATGAAAATCGCTTTTTTTCGCTTTCTCCTGTTGAAAGTGCCAAATATATTTATCTTAACGCACCGCCGAATAGAAACATGTGGTTTTTGATGTTAAAAAAACGTTTTTACTATTTTCTTTATTTTTCGTTTATTTCAATGACTTCAGAACTTAACTTTTAAACGTATCTTTTAAGTGAATGCAACGGTATTTACGTAAGCAGTAGTGTGAAGGTAATCCAAAAATTGAAAACACAAATCCCCTTTTCTGATAAAAAAAAATTCCCTCAAAATATGTCAGAACTTCCGTATCATCAATCACAAGGGACATCCGATATAAAAGTTGGAGATGCACTTTCAGACAGCAGATTAAGAGTGTCCACAAAACCTCTTGACATGTGAAAAGACTGAAATGTAGGGATTTTCCCATATCGATTAAGATGGGCTTGTTCTTTATTACATTCGTGAAAAAACGTGTCTATCCATCCAAAGCAAGAATTAATCGTGTTATTCTGAGTATTATAGCTTCACAATTACACTTAAAAAATATTACTCTTCACTAGTACTTTTGAGAGGCATATTTGTTAAATCAGAGTACCGCAAGCAGACCTTTCTACGCAATCATGTTTTAAAATTCTGCTAGTTTCTGGTTCATACTTTTTTGTGAATAATTATTAAAGTTTTAATAGTGGTCTGCTAATTTTTTGAGCAGTGTAAATATGTTTTACACAGTTATTATATTTATGTAGCTTTTAGAAATTAACTCGTGAGCGAACAGAAAGAGGTAAACGCCTAAAGATAAATTGATTGTACAAACTACAAAATACAACTGGTAATGTAAAAATTGGGGGTATAAAAAGCAGATTACAAAGAAACACAATTTACGGACTTCAAGTGTAAACATAGAAATAATAAATTTTCCAGCAGGATCTGAAACTTCAAATTAAACAAAATTGATTTAAAATTATAAAAAACACACAACATATTTAGATATTCGCTTACTTAATATACGTATCTTAATATATCACAACTGAATTTAGACATCTGCTGATCACCAAGCAACATTATGAATTCAGAGGTGAAATAAGCTTTTGGTAAATCCTTTAATGTCTATGTAAGGTAGCGTGCTTGGTTTTGTTATGTCTACCCTTATCCCTATTTCCGATTCAATTATAGATCAATAATTAAATTAAGTTACCTATAACCTATCATCAACCTTGTAAAACGTGACTACAATAATAGAAAGAGGAGGAGGAGCCGCCCTTAAAATAAATTATTTATTCATTTTCGTAGGAAAATGAATTATTAACGAAGGTCGTAAGTGAAGTTTGTAATGGACTGGATGGATGGACGTTAAATGATTAAACCCTTTTGATTTTATTAAAACGTCACAAATAAATTTGTAAAAGGAAACTTAGATGAGGTAGTGACAAAGAAAAAAAATAGTTCGTAATATTGTAACGTAGTGGTTATCACCAAAAGTAATGTTAAAAGTTAGTAAAAATAAGTTAAATTTAGTAGAATTACTGATAATTCTTAAGTGCCACGTGGGGTTTGTTGCGAGAGGTTTTGAAATTGTGATTCAACTAACATAACGTATATTTTTCGACTTTGATTAAATTTTACAAAATATTATTTAGAATTAAAATTAAAGACAAAACACTTAAACAAAGTTAGGTACAAGTTCCAAGTACATACAAACCCCAAAGTTACTATGAAACAAGGGTTTGATCTAAACTACTAGCAAGTCTTACACTATGAATTAATTACATTAAATTAAATACAGAAAAATGGTCTTACATAAAAATCGTAGGAAACGACACTAGTACGAAGATCTTATTTCTTAATGATCGTTCGACGGCCATACCAACCATAGTGAGCTCTTCCTGAGCAATTCCTTGCATAAGACGTCAACACCCAAGCCGTATTGATACTACGTGCATTCACCTTGAGCATGGACATGCCGAGCCATGCATTTTACATAATGCGCTACACAGCTGACTCGAGTCATATTAAAGGTTTGCGCTGGTAATTTACGTACTTGGGTGCCTTTGTTTCTGTCATACACACATCATATCAATATGCTTCTGATTGGAAATGAAGATAAATAATATGAGCATACTACGACAACAATTGCAAAAAGAAAGAAATTAAGAAAAATAAAATGTTAAAAAAAAGAATATTAGAGGAGGCGTTGAAAAAAGAAATAGAAAAAGAATCGTTGTAAATACGAAGATAAGCGCAAAGAAGACAGCAGAAATAGACAATAAGTAAGAAAAATATTTAAAGACGAAGTTAAATAATCTGAAATAAAAGGGAAAATGTGATAGGAATAGGATAGAATTCTGAGGATACGGCTTAGTGTTGCTTCTTTGACGGATCGAATTTAACCAAGTCTTTAGGTTAACTTAGGGCATATTTATTCAGAAAATTGATCCCCTCTATTAAAATAATCGTGGGAATATTGACTCGTCACCTTACTTAATGCTTAATCAGCATTTCCCACACTTGTGGAATTTGTATGAGGTGCCAGATTTCATCGTTCATTGTCATTTCAAATATGAACATTAAAGAATGCAACCTTGGCGACCTCGTGTGCGACATATAGTCAATGTCCTGATCGGCTAACGTCATGTCAACTACACGTGGATGAATTTGATGATTTAAACTTTATTTAATATTTTGTACATTCGCCTTTATTACAATAAAATCGAAAAAAGAAAGGAGTACAGAACACGAACACGAGAAGCTTATTAAATACGGATTAAATACGAGTAAAGTTTGAAAAAGAAATAAAAACGGATGAATAGGAGAAAAGGCTTTCAAGGAAGAGAGGAAATTACATTAATCTATAATAAACACGAAGACAAAGAAAATGCAGAAATGAAAGTTACTAAGACTTAATTATATTTAGTAGATAACATAAGTAAGAACAAACAAAAGAAAATAAAAATGATAGGATTGTGGGAGCAAATATTACGAAAATAATTGAAAAAAAAGGGAAGGAGTTAAGAAGAGTAAGTTAACAAAACTTAGAGAAATGCAATGAAAAAATAACAAAGACAGTATGCAAGAAAATATTTAAAAGATGGAGTTAAATAATAAGAAACTAAAGGCAAGGAGAACGATAAGAGTACGAGAGAAAATCTTAAGAAAAAGCTGAAAAAAGAGTACAGAACAATAAAGTTTTAAAAACCGAACACTTGATGCTTTAAAAGGAATAAATTTCGTTTAATTAAATACGAATAAAGTTTTAAAAAGAAATAAAAACAAAAGAATACGATACAAGTTTTTAAAAGAAGATAAGAAAATATATTTACTTATAATAAAAATGAAGGCAAAGAAAAGGCAGGAAGGGAAAAAAGACGCTAAGAATTATATTTAGTAGATAAGAATACATAAGTAATGTGGGATTCCAGGAAAACTAAAGAGAGCCTTTACACAACTTCTTTATTTGAATTAAGCACATTTATTTCTTAATATATTTGAAAACAATCCCGTATGTCTTCCGTCGTTATCGTTCTTCTCCCGACTTACTACTACTTACTACCGACCTCTACCTGAACGTCGGTCATCTGCTATAATTCCCACATTAATATGAAAGAAAAGGGAAATAATAATGTGGATTGTGGGAGAAATGATTACGAAAATAATTGGAAAAAAAGCAATAGTTAAGAAGAGTAAGTTAAAAAAAGAAAAGGAACATTAGAGAAAAATCAATTTTCTCTGCATTAAACGAAAGTTAAAAGAAGAAAAATAATATGAATGCTAAAGGTGGAAACAAGACGTAAAAGCTTCAAGCGAGCTCCAGCCTAAGATTTGTTGAATCAGCCTAAGATTTGTTGAATCGAGCCAAGCTGAGCTTTTTTTGTAATTGATTGCAAAGGTCGGAACTCAGTGAAGGTTTGAAGTTCGGTAAATGTTCGACATTTAATTAAATTTAAGAACACTCCTGTCCTTCTTTGTGCTGTTCGGCAAATGTTTAAAATTCGGCAAAGGCTCGAAATTCGATTAAAACTCGAAGCTCGCGGAAGTTTGTGAAAAGCTCGATGCTCGGTGACCAATCCGAGCCGACACTATTCAACACTTCCTCCGAGTCGAGCCGAGCATGTTTGGAATTTTCTCCGAGCCGAACCGAACAAGTTTCGAATTCTCTCCGAACCAAGCCGAGCTTGTGGTTTAATTTTTCGCCATCAATGTTTACACCCTTGTTTCCGAATTCAACGAGTTTAAAACAGGGAATTTTTCTTTTTAGTATACATAACCCCTATGTATGGTTAAAAAAAAAACGTGTCAAAAGTCCTATATGTAGGCAATCAACTAAACTTTAAATTTTAACTTTCGGCAATCGGCTAGCGCTATCAACATCTATATTTGTTTATAGTATCGAATGCCTTCTCATAGTCCAGAAATATCAAGATTAAACGGCCTGTTATATTCTATGCTTTTTTCTATGGGAAATCTTGTCCTAACTTTTAAATCCCGTCTATACCCTGTCTTATCCTTCTTACGTCCTACTCCTACCTTCCCCTACAGACCCGCAATGGCCAGCGTGGTAAGAATGACTAAAAACTCCCTTATGACTTATGATATATGACAGCACAAATTACAACAAGGCCCTCACTCCCCGTCGACGTCGGCTCGCTAGTCCCCAACTTCGGTAGCGGTAGGATAAGATAGCGAACAGAGGGTGCTAAGAATCCCAGAGCTGGACCAGGCTACCACAGTCAACGACGTATTTTAGCAACGTACAACACCAGAACACTTTCATCAGCAGAATCGGTTGAGGAAGCCTAAGAAGAACTTTTTCACCATTAATTGGGATATCCTGGGCATAAGTGAGTATAGAGAGACACTACGGTCTGGGCACGTGCTCTATTATAGAGAAGGCCATGAAATAGACTCATTCACAAAAAACACATACAAAACATCGTGGATATCCTCAGTATTGGCCCTCGAGAGAAGATAATACCTTGAAAAAGAAAGTGAAAAGTGGGACAGAAACATTGTCAAGAAAGCTTAACACTCCTGATAGCCGCAATACGTAGTTGTTTTAATTAATATTTTTGTGGCTTCTTTCTAGGGCTTCTAACGTTGAATGGAAAATTCTGATTATAGAGACATTAAACCAAGAAAAAATCGAAAAGCAAAATCAAGCTGAAAAAAAAACTATCGAAATAATGAATGCCTCGAGATAAATAAGACTAAATTAGATTTTTTTTAAATACAGTAGCGAGGAAGGAAGGAGGTAACCAAGCACACAAAAGAGAGAAAATTCGATCAAAGAAAAAGAATGAAAAAGTAAATGAAGAAATTAATTCTTAACGTTTGATAGTTAATTATTGATTTACTGATTTGTCATTTTGCTATTTTAATGTATGTAATGAGGTGTGTATATTCAAAGTGTATTTATTTAAATAAACAAAAATTGCTTTTGAAAAATGCCTGATGATTTAAATTCAAATACAGATTGTTGTTAATAAAAAATTCATAAAAAGGGTCAAAAAATAATAAATTAATATCAAAATCTTAGTCAGTATAATTACTTGGGCCAAGTCTCAAGACATAGGATTTAAGAATTTAATTTTGCTACCTGTAAAAATTACGGGGCCCTAACGAAATGTATAAAAGCAACCTGAAACCTTTAACAGAGGGCTGAATAATCCTACTGAAAATTCTATCAACCCAAAACTTGCTGTTATTTTCAATTAAGAAAAGTAGAGTTGGCTGCCACCACCGAAAAGTAAATTATTAATATTCCGAATGGCCTTCCTTTCGCTTTTATAATTTTCCTTAAACCACCTGGGTTTCCTCTTTGTTATTTATGAATTTTGAATTTAATTATAGGACGACGTCGTTTCCGTGAAAGATCGAGAATATCCCATATATGAGTATTAATGTCCTAATCCCGAGGGATAGAGGATTCAGTTTACTACCCTAACTTCAATCAACCCTTTTATGATTATTTTATAATAATAGCCATCTCGGAAACTTCCATCAGAAGTTTCATCAAGAGGGCATCAATATTCCCTTTGCCACTGTTTTCCTGGTAACTAAGTGCCACATTAGAAATTATTTATGAATGTATTCCAGACCTTTTAAATTATTGTGTAGAGCTTTGTAGGACGGCGTCTCTCGTTTCATTCATGTAGTTGGGAAATATTACGTCTCACACCATGTAGCTGTGTAGACAGAGATGGTACAAATTCCACTCGAGTACGAACTATTATTTATTCCTAAAAGGGCTATTATTCAGCGTAACACAACTTCTGGCATCTGTAGGTGGCTTTCATGTCGCTCGAGAAAATTGTAACTTCCTATCCCTCATCCTACGTGTTGCTCTTAACCAGGATTAGCTTTTCGTATCAGAAGCCTGATACGAATAATTACACCGTTGTTTTAGCGGAAAGTTTGCAATAAAAGTTTATTCCGCCACTTTTATAAACTGCATTCGAACTTTACAGTGGTCATGTTAAGGAAACTAGCTTTTAAGGGGAACATCCGACTAAAGTTCAGTAGTTTGGCCCCGTTGTGGTTTAACTGCAGCCTCCAAATAAGTTCTCGCAGTAGTGAGAAGTATCTGCTGGTTCTCTATTTTCTCGTGGCTACTTCGAACCCTTAGGGCGCGACAAGATCGATTATAGTGGGAACGTATTAAATTAAAATCTGTTCGATATAGTGGAAATTCTGTTTCGATAAAATCTTGAAATAGTTGTTTCTTGTTAGAATTTCCAGGGTTTGATTAATATCATCAGATCATCACTAAAAATAGGGTATGCATGAGTGACGCACAAGTTAACCACTATCTTTACAAACGAACGGAAGTTTCCTTCTGTGGATTATTTACGTAATATTTGATGTACCTATTTATTTGAATGTTTGCATATTCATGCTAGAAAATAAGATAGTAAAACTTGAAAGGTATAATTTTTAACATATTTATTTTCAACCGTTTTGTTTATTTTCCGGTTTCAGGTATGTACTTTTGTACCAGAGATATTCAACAACTAATAAAATATATTGGCCCATTTATTGCAGTTAATATTGCGTTAGGTTAGGACGGTTAGGTAAACATTTCCTGTATATTATATATTTTATATAATTTACCTTTACCTTTATATTTATAATGAACTATAAATACTATGAACGAACAAACGAAATGTTGAGAGTGTTTTATATCATTTTAACCGGTAAGTTTTTTTTGAAGAACTGTAAATATAAAATAAATCAATTTTTTGTTCAGTCAACTCTCTGAATACTTTTATCACAACTTAAAGAAAAAATCTCAGTAAACGTATTTTGATGAAACTTAGATAACAAGGGAAGGCACATTTAAAGTTCTAAACTTTGTTACAAATTGTACCGGTATATGAAACAATTTTTTTTTTATAAATTGTTAAACTTTTTACAACGGATATTTTGGGAGCAAAATATAATCTCAGTTAACTGTAATAGGAGGAACATTTTTTCCGCATATAGAGTAGGGGAAAGGGGTGTACCTTGGATACATTGTACCTTGGTGCAGTTGCCAGTTTCTGTAAAGTGGTGTGCTCTGGTGGTATAACATGAAAACATTTGTTTAGCAATTGTATAGAGAGCAGTTTAATATTCAGGTCTCAATCCTAGCGCAATTCTGTCAAAAGTTACAGCTGTTTGACTTTTTTTATGACAAAAGTGGCGATGCTTCACATTTGATTGTCGATTTTTAAAATTTTCTGTGTGTGTTATTTTGAAACTGTGTATTTACCCACGGATTATTACACTTTTGGTGAGTATTTTGCCATGTCAGTTTTGTTGATATACCATGACCTACCTGTGTCAGGTGTTGTTTTGGGGTTAAGGTGCAGGTATTGTACCTTGGAGCAATTTGGGGTCTTGTACCTTGGAACACCAGTTTTCAGTCTGTTTTATGTTAAATTAATTAATTTTTTCATATTTTATTTCTACAGACTTAAAATGCCAAGAAGTAAAAGTGGAAAAAAGAGGCCTGGAGTTAATGTAAAGAACTTGTCCAAAGCTGTAGCAGCAGTAACGGCTCAAGATCCAAAAAAATCTCCTTACGGGAAGCATGCAAAGTATATAAAATCAAACTTACAACATTGTGTCGGCATTTAAAAAAATTTAAAGCTGCAGGCCCTAATGAAGAATTTACCTATATAAATAAATGTGATGTCAAGAAAGTGTTTACGACAGAAGAAGAAGATATGCTAGTAAACTACATCGAACACATAGCCAAAATGCAATATGGTCTTACAAAAAAAGGTGTCCGAGAACTAGCATACAAGTATGCTGTCGCCAACAAAAAAATATTCCCAAATAAGTGGCATGAAGGTAAAATAGCAGGTAAAGAATGGACGAAGTTGTTTCCAAGGAGACATCATAGGAAATTATCAATCAGGAAACCTGAGGCTACGAGTTTATCTCGGTCCACCAGTTTCAATAAAACAAATGTTGATAACTTCTTTAATAATCTTGTTGATGTGCATCAGCGTTTTGGTCCCATCCCCCCTGAAAGAATATGGAATACAGATGAGACGGGACTCACAACAGTCCAGGCGCCATCCAGAATTGTGGCTCCCAAAGGTGTTAAACAGATTGGAAGAGTCACCTCTGCAGAACGAGGGCATTTGGTAACATTGTTGGCAGCTGTCAGTGCAACAGGGAACCAAATTCCTCCAATGATGTTTTTTCCCCGAGTTAATTTTAAACAGATAATGATCCGAGGTGCTCCTCCAGGAACTCAAGGAGCCACAAATCCAAGCGGCTGGTCGAACGATGAAATATTTGCAAGTTTTTTGAAACACTTTGTTGCTCAAACTAAACCGACACTTGAAGAACGCGTGCTTTTGATTTTAGATAATCACGAAACACATATATCACCAGAATCATTGGATATTGCAGCTATAAATGGAGTCGTGATGGTTTCTTTCCCACCCCATACGTCCCACCGGCTCCAACCCCTTGATTTAACTGTTTTTGGTCCTCTTAAAACCTATTATAACCAGGTGTTAGATGAGTGGCATATAAATAACCCGGGAAAAACGTTTGACATATATTCGATTGCGGAAGCTCTTGGGAAGGTTTATGCCAGGGCATTTAGTACGAGCAATATTATCAACGGCTTTAAAGCCAGTGGAATCTATCCATTAGACCGAGGAATTTTCACAGACGATGATTTCTTATGTTCATACGTTACTGACCGCCCTGCACTTGAAGATTCTTCTGCCTCAGCCTCTACAATGACTCAAGAACAAACTACTCCATCCACATCTCAAAGTGTAAGAAGTGCTGATAGTTCATTAGTTTCACCAGAGGATGTTGCCCCTTTCCCAAAAGCGACACCTAGAAAACGCAGTAACAGGGGAAGAAAAACTAAAAGCACAGCTATTTTAACAGATACCCCTGTTAAAGAAGAAATCAAGCGCAAAAAATTTGAAAGCCGGACAAAGAAAGAAAATAAAATAACAAAACCTAAAGCAGTTGTTAGAAGGCTAATCGAATCGGATGATGAAAGTGACGTAGATGACCCTAATGTTGGAAGTGATAATCAATCTGACAATGATGATGAAGTTTCGGTTCTTAGTTTGGCAGATGATTTTGATATTTCTAAAGTAAAAGTGAAAGACTTTGTTTTAGTTAAATGCCCGGGGAAAAAATATGACTATCATTACGTTGCTCAAATTTGTGCAAAAGATCATTCAAAAAATGAATTTTCTGTTAAATTTCTCAAACGAGTTTTTACAACCAATAAATTTGTTTGTAGCTCTGATGAAGAATTTCATTGTAGAGCGGATGACATAGTCATGCTTTTACCAAAACCATCACACTTTAAAGGTTCCGCACGTGTTACTGGACAGTTTTATTTTGATGTAGATTTTGAAAAATATAGCCTATTGTTAGGTAAATAATAATCTATTGCTAAAACAGGAATAATATTTAGTTTGTAATGTAGGTATATTGTGTAAATAAGTGTTCCAAGGTACATTACCCCCTGTTCCAAGGTGCATGCACATATTGTACCTTGGAACAAAATTTTAGAAAATTTTAAATTGCCATAAAATGGAGGGGGGATGACTTGCAATGCTTAAAAAAATCTCAATAGGGCACCAATATATGCTGTATGAGGTACTACATTTACATTAAAAAAAAAAAATCATTCAGCTGAAAACAAAATAAAAACCAAAAATTGTTCCGAGGTACACCACTCTCCCCTACCATAAATGTGCTTGAATATCAGCAAATAACACTAAAAAAAAAAAAAACAGTTCAACCAGATTACTACATATTAATAAAAATAGAGGAAAGCCAATTTTAAACTGGAGTGTAAGGGCTACGCAGAAGAGATGTGGCCACCAAGGATCATATATCGGAGGTGACTTACTATAACAAGTTCCCACAGGGTACCCAACTCTCACTTATGGCTACTACTGCCACACTTCGGAACACTGAATTGGCCTGCAGGCTAAACTAAGTGAAGGTAGTAAGATACGGTGAATTACTGCATCATAGTGGACGGCTGACTATCATACTCACCAACCTGCATGGCAAGCGTGATGAAGTATTGCTAAACCTCCCCAAGTTTAAACAATCTTCTACCCTGTTTCCGAGAGCAGCCAGAAAATTAGTGTTTCAAGGGGGTGCTAAGAATCCCCGGGTACGACCAAGCTGTCATGGGGCGGAAGCGAGAGGAAATAACTTAAGCAAAAAACTAAATACCCGAAAACACTTCAACGGCTTAGAAGAATTTAGACGTAACTAAGTCATAAAAAGAAAAGAATTTGTAGTGTTCGAACTAACAAGCATGGTACAACGAGTTGTTGGAGTAAGCAGAAAATACAAGAAAATAGGCAACTTGCAAATCGAATAACGCACAAAACACAGGCTGTTAAAGACGAACAAGGAAAACCACTAGCATCAGTAGAAGAACATTTTAACAGATAGGACGAGAACTGTAAACAAACTCTAAACTATTCGATCTATTCAAAATAATAAGAACGCGTTCAACACTGAACTAAAAATAAATGTAAGCCCATCCGCCAAACAAGGGGATAAAAAGCGACATAGACAAATAGACATTAAAAACGGCAAAGTGCCAAGGACGACTTCTAAATAGTTAAAATAAGAGATAATGAAATTATGCCACACGAATGGAACCAGAGAAGCGGATAGCAACGTGTAAAAAGCCCCAGTCTCTCACGTAGGCATTCCCGTGTTCGATTCCCCAGAAGAGCTATATCCTCCTTGGAATTTATGTCGTACGCTTCTCCGTACTTTTCGGAAGGTGTATTATGCCAGCGGAATTGTCATAAGATCATAATTCTTAATTCTCGCAAATATTGTAGGTCATCTAGGCTTCGGCTCTAAGAGGAAGAAAAGAAAGAATGGAACCAGGGAAGCAACGAAAGGAAGCCCTTTCTCCCCCTCTCTCTCTATTAAGTGTTCCTTTTAAAATTTTCGCAAGATTATGCGTTAATGTACGAGTCGGCTTAACGCTAAATAGAACATGCATAGACACAACGCTGTAGAGACGTAAATTGTGATATATACGTAGGCCTTATAGACTATCAAAAGGTTTTTGATAGAGTAAAACATGACAAACTCCTGGATGTCTTGAAAACGGTTGGCTTAGACGATAAAGGCCTGAGAATAATCAACAACATGTATTATAACCAAACAGCAGAAATCAGGATTGGAGAGGAGGTAACAGAGGCAATTCCAATAAAAAGAGGGGTACGGCAAGGATGTGTGCTGTCACCTCGGTTGTTCAATGTTTGCTCTGAACATATTTTCAAAATGGCACTAGAAGACGCTGATTAAGGTATATTAATAAACGGTGAACGCCTGAACAATATAAGGTACGCAGATGATACTATTGTTTTTGGGACAGTCCAGAAAACCTACAGGCTCTGCTTACACGTATTGCAACAATCAGTCGGGAATACGGCTTAGAAATCAACATCAAAAAAACAAAATACATGATTATTAGCAAGAACCATATACCAAACATACAACTAATAATCATTCAACAAACTATAGAAAGAGTATCAAATTACACCTATTTGGGGACCAATATCAACTATCGATGGGACCACTCAGTGGAAATAAGAGCCAGAGCACAATTTGTTAAAATGAGTAAGATTTTCAAGGGCAGAGAACTGGCGCTAAAAACGAAAATCCGTTTACTTAGATGCTACGTATTTTCAGTCCTTCTATATGGAGTGGAATCCTGGACGCTCTCTGAGGCATCAATGAAGAGGCTTCAAGCCTTCAAAATGTGGTGCTATAGACGAATACTCAGAATTTCCTGGGTTGACCATGTCTCAAATGTTGAAGTCTTACGCAGAATGAACAAAAACTGCGAAATCCAGATCAACATCAAACGACGTAAATTAGAATACTTGGGCCACATCATGAGGAACGAACAACGGTACGGTCTGCTTCAACTCATCCTGCAGGGCTAGGTATATGGAAGGCGGGGTCCTGGAAGAACAAGGATTTTTTGGCTACATAACTTGAGAACCTGGTTTTCCACATCAACGACAGGGCTCTTTAGAGCAGCAGCAGATAAAATCAAGATAGCCATATTGATAGCCAACATCCGAAACGGATAGGCACCACAAGAAGAAGATAGACCCATTAACGCACTTAAGAACCAGAATGCAACAAAATGTAGATTAAAGTGTTTATCTACCATCTATAAATTTTGAGCTACCGCTCGTCCGACTAAATAGAGAGTAGACCTAGAAGGTTTTACAGGAGAAAGCAGTTTTAGGGAAAATTACCGAAAGAATTGGAAACCTACAGTTGCACAATTAAGCGCAAGTGGATTAAAGTAAGGATTGGTTACACTAGCCTATACTTCTTATCAGTAATTGCTAGCATAATGGTATGGATTTCACATATTTTGCTGATAAATCAGAACCTCACAGACACACTCAAGAACCTTAAGCGGTTTAAACTTGAAGCTGATAAGGGAGGGCCAAAGACAAACTCATCGAAACCTGTAGAAGAGACGAGGAAAGAGTAAATAGAGAAACAGAACAAGGGTTTGATTCGGCCATACACTAACAAAAAGAAGGCGAAAATGCAACATGCAAAAAAGATGGTCCTAGATTGAACTCTTCGTAAATCAAGGAAGTATAAAGTTAACAACTACTATAAATCTTAAGAGTTTGCTGGTAGAATTCAGATATATTCTCTAGAATTAGATTTTTAACTCCCCATAAGATTTCCACTGTTTTTGAATCGGATCCTATTTTTCGTAAATCTATAAATTCTGGCCATTCTTTTCCTTTTTCCTACTTGGCTTAGTATGGATATACACCGTATAGTTTTTGCCAGTTTTTGATTTGGAGCATCCTCCTCATTCTCTCATTCAATATATATGTCCATGCCCTATACACTGTTGAACGAAGGTCTCTCCCATGTTCTTCCATCTTATTTTATCTTTCGCTTCGGATGATAACCGTAACCTTTATTCGTTCCTTTATCCAATTCTTTGTTTTTCTGTCCACTAAAGACATGTCTAACATGCCCTTTACAGCTACAGTTCATGTTTCCGAGGTGTGTGTGATGACGGACAATACACATTTTTCTGATTTCCAAAAACCGCCCATCTAAATCTAATTCGCTTTGAAACTTCTTTCATCTGGATATCCTTATCAAAAGTTATTAATTTATTAATTAATTGATATTTTCATGTTGTCAACGTTAATGTGGCTACATTCATGTCAAAATTTGCCATTTCTTTGGTTTTGACTAAGTTCACCAGTAACCAACTTGCTCTGATGCTGTATGAAGTTGTGCGACGATTTCTTGTACATATATCATCTGCGTTTTCTGTAAACAATACTATATCACTCGGGTATCTTAAGTGGGATAGGTAATATCCGTTTATGTTTAAACCTTTTTTGTCCCAAGGGAGTTTTTTAGACATGTCTTTCAAAACACCTGTAAAAAGCTTCAGAGAAATGGTGTCACCCTGTCTGACTTCTCTTTGCAGATTGATTTTTTTCGTTTCTTCTACAGTTGTGCACTGAATGTTATATGCAAATTAGAGAATCCAACAGTTGAAAATTATAGTTGTTGGTAAGCATTTTACACTGACATTTAGTTTAGGATAGATTTTTCCATCGCTTAATAAATTTATATTCCAATAATTCTTGATAACCTTTAGGAAAATACAATACTTATGTACCAAACAGCATATTCGGAACTTTTTGCTCTTGTAAAACAGGTCTGTATGTCACATTAGCGTTATTATCAACAATTGCTGCTAATTTCTGTTTTTTAGGGTGTGTAACAGTACGGTATATACGTAAAAAAAATAAAATGGCTTGCTTATCAAATTGTGGATGTTGGGGTAAAAATTGCTCTAATGAACATACTACATGCGAAATAGAAGAAGAACAACATAGTGAAGATGAAATTTGAATTGGTAAGTTGCAAAATATTACAACATACCCAACACTGTTCATCATTACAATTTACAATAGTCCTTTAATATCTAGTTTTACATTTTACAACTCTATTACGACGGAGTTTAATATATTTGTTAACAAACTTCATTATATTAATGTAAAACAACATCTAAGTTATGTCAGCCAGAACTCTGCGATATAGTGTAATCAACATTTATTTTTTATAATTATTATTATTTGCTAGGGTTAGGTAGATATAAGCATATTGTTATTTTTAAATTTTTATTCTATAGTATTAGGTATTGTGTAAGCACATTTATATTTTGTATCCACTTATAAACACCAAGTGTCTGTTGAATCACTAAACCGTTATTATTATTTATTTATTCGCTTCAGTTCCCTACTAATTATTAAAATAATTAGTAGGAAAAAAATTTAAGTAACTGAAGTTAAATCACTAGGAATTTCTTCACCACCAGGCAAAGCCGAAAGGGAGAACGTATGATAATTCAAACGAGTAGGAGTGAATAAAAAACAGCTTGAAGTAGTGGGGACCGCATGTGGTAGGGATGCGGGAGCTCGGCGAGACCCGTGTCGCATCTTGCAAAGGCGACACAAATTAAATCATAAATTTGTTAATTATTAAGCAATTTTAAAAACAAGAACTCCAGTCGAATCTCGAAACCATCAGCTAACACGTTTATTCTGACCTTTTTTAAGAAATTTTCCTTCGTCTATGAGTAATCGCGGTTGCAACGAATATTCCAATATTTCCGTCAATTAAAGTCGATTTCGTAATCTTCCCTCCTGTTTAAATACCACAAAGCGCGTCGACAAAAATTATCCTAACTTTGGCACCAGGACGGAAAATAAAAAAATTGAACTGTCAAAAGATAGGAGATTAAAATCTGCCACTATTTGTAAAAAAATGTTTTTCACCCCTGAGGGTTGCTTGGACACCGATATCATCAGACGAATTCTGGGGGTTAGCATGTGCCTCCAACTACATCGAATAACGCCATTCTTTGCTTTTTACCTTCAAATGACGGACGAACATCTTTTCTACGCAAGTTTTCCGTGCGCGGTGACTCTGCTAAGAGGTAATAACGAGAGGCCCAAGGATGTTAACGCACAAACAAGGACTTAAATATATTATACCGAATAAGGAAAGAAGATAACAGATTCATCAACGTATGTAAAATTAATTAATACTTGTAAAGTAGGATTATAATTACATGCCTGAATGCTGTAATAACAGACTGAAGCACGTTAATACGTTGATGTATTACTCATTGAAATACCATTCACTGAAAGTATAATTTCCGGAAGATAGGATAATTTCAATTTAAATCCTATAGTTTTATACAAAGATGCGGAAATAACCTTTGCTCGTTACAAGTTCTAATAATCGATAACTCATAATATCTTTAAGGAAAAAGCAGAAATGACTTTCTGTACAAGTATTGCGTAGGAGGCCGTGGAAATACAGTAACTAAAGCTATAATGGTTTTTCGGGAAAAAAATGTTAATTACTATCCTGAAAACAGGCGTTTCATCTTCTATTTTTACCGGCTTATAAAGCTACAAAGGTCAAATAAGTAAATTAAAGTTTCCTACCCTAAGAATTTAAGCGGAACGTTTTAATATTCCGCTGGGTTATCGTGCTTTTAGTAAAGAAATGCGTAACATTAACTTTTATTATGTACCCCAAGGGGTATGTAAGCAAACATTTAGATCTAGAAACTAAAGTTTAATTTGCGCTTCATAACCGGGTGCTTAGTGACCGTACAGAAGACGACTGCGTAAGCGAAAAACACTCTTTGGTAGAAGGTAAAGATGAAATTAGCGAATTTAAAACTGCCTTTAGAATTACTATTGCTTGAAATAACGTGAGCATGGCTAAGTTTAAAGGCTGAACTACCTACTTCAAATAAAAAATGCACTTTCACTTTGGATAGCTTTGCTTAAAGAAGCAATTTCTTACTGCTACTTGAAAGAAGAGATACTTCTGACAATATTATTCAATATTTTTTCATACTTTACAAACACGTGTGCAGTGCCTTTAATATCATCTTGAAGTTAAGTTAAGTGGTCCTTCAGTTAAAGCAATTTAGAATAAGTGTTTTAGTAATATTTTTATTTAGTTTTATTTTTACATTCCCCAGCGATTGTCAAAAAATATGGCCGTCTAAGTAAAATTGGTAGTTATTAGGCTTTTTGACTAAACTAAACACTAAAAATTCCAATCTGCTGTGGTTCGAACATATGTCTTTTCAATTGCTAGTTGAAGCCAGTAATCCTAATTCTTGATGTCTTTTTAATATGCTCATGTTAATAAATCATTAAAATTGCACTCACCGAAACTTCTAAGGAAATTCAACATGTTTAAATGCTTCCTTCCTTAAGGAAACAATCTTAAAATTGAGATAAAATTGGAAATGTTAAATACAAACTCGGTTAAATACTATGATACCATCTTTGATATTATGCCCTTGACTTGCCGGCGATACGCTTTAATTAGGATCAAAAAACCCTTCACACTTTCACAAAAAACTGAACTTTCTAAAAAATCCCTGGCCATAAATTATCGCTTAATCTGACGACGCAAAGACATGTGCCAACTGTTAAATACTAATTCTAAGGTATTTTACTTTTTAAATTAACTCCATAAAAAGGGGTTCAGGGTTAGCTACTCAAACGGCCTGCTCTACAAAAATTATGCCGTCAAGCCTCAACGGTCATGGACCGCAAGCTGGACGACCTGTCAATTTACAATTACTTGTAAAAAAACTAAATATAGCTGAAAAACTCCACTTAAAATCGACAGCTTGCGTAACCTTATCAACATCTACCTGCGTTATAAAACACCGCTGCGGAGAATGTAGCGGTTTTATTTTCGCGGAATACGTTAGAAAATCCAGGGATTTTTGCACTTCTACCTCCGCTCGCTAACCATTGGGAAAGCAACATAGGATTTTTGAGCGATAAATACGCTTGCAAAATCAACCTCATCATCGACATTTCTGTATTCTTGATCAAGATCTTTGGCTCCGTATGTTGATCGAGGTCATCATCTTTGCGTGTCCGATCTCACCATCTACGATCAACATCTCCGTATGCTTGATAGAGACCGACATCTCCGTATGTTGCATAGAGGTCAGTATCTTTGAATGTTCGAGCAACGTCGCCACCTCGACACCCTGCTGCAACCGCTCGCTGCCGCTTATCGTCGCTTACGTCGCCGAACGCTGCCCCTTTTCAGCCACTGTTTGCCGCCGCTTACGTCGCTGGACGCTACCCGTTCCCAACCAACTGGACACTCTGCTGGAACCGCTCGCCGTCGCCGGACGCTGCCCGCTCCCAGTAATCTAGAAACTGTTGGAAGCTCTCGCCGCCGATTACGTCGCCGGATGCTGCCCGTGCCCAGCCACCTCGACCCTTTGCTGGAACAACTCGCCGCTCCTTAGGTCGCCGAACGCTGCCCGTTCTCAGACACCGCCAACGCCACCCCACTGTTGAAGCCCCACCATCATTCACGTCGCCTCATGCCACCATCTCGATACTTTCAACACGCTTCTCGCCAGGTTAAGGTCCAGGTTATCCACCGTCGTCCTCCCTGGAACACCGTGCACCGTCCCCCATCGTTGACGCCCCGCCGCCACCTTCGCCGTCGCCGCCAGGGATTTTTCCACTTCTACTTCCGCTAGCCAGCCGATGGGGGATTTTCGGGCTATAAATACACTCACAAAATCCACCTCATCATCGACATCTCTGTATGTCTGATCAATATCTACATCTCCGTATGTTTGATCGAGGTCATCATCTTTGCGTGTCCGATCACGAATGTTTGATTGAGACCGACATTTTCGTATGTTGGATACAGGTCAGCATCTTTGAATGTCCGCTCAACGTCGTTATCTCGACACTCTGCTGGAATCTCTCGCCGCTACCTTCGCCGTCACTGCCGCTGGCACGTTGGTACAGGACCACCACCGTTGCCGCCCACAACGTTGCCACGCCTTATTTTCTCCCTTCTCTATTTACTTATTTACGATTGTGTGCTAACATTTTCTTTAGTTCTAAATTAATTATTTTCAGCCTCTTGTCTTTAGTTACTGAACTAGCCAATTTGAACACAGCTCCGGTTAACAAACAGGGCTTAGTTTGTGTCTATTTATATACAGGGTGATTCAAAAGTATTGCCATTAATTCTAAGGGCAGGTATAGTTTGTTAAATAGAACAACTTTTGTTAATAAACTATGTGTCGCATGTAAACGGTGAGCGCAGTAAAAAATTAAAAAGGTTAATACAAAAATTGGTTTGGGGTCACTGGAATCTAAATTTATCAAACGCCTTGCTTGTTGATACTGATAAGAGAGTTTAGGTGTGTTACGTAGGTCAGTATGTCTCTCAGTATTCTTCGAACGTTTTAACGGAAGGTTTTAGCAACCGAATTAACTTACGTTATTTTAATTTACAGGAAAGCTCTTCAGAATGCTGCAGCAGCTTTGAACGACAGTTTGTGTTTGTGTAGAAGTTAATGGAGGAACATTTGAACATCTTCTGTAAGTCTTGCTTCTCCTTATTAACAACAATTTTTTGTAATATCACTTTTTAAACATGCCAGTACTTGTTTACTGCCAGTCTCAAGCCTGAAAAAAATGTGAGAGGAAAGTGAAACTTTGTGTAATGTTTCATTTATTTTTGCAGGGTCAAATTTCCTAAATGCATATTAGCCAGCAGTTCTCAAAAGGGTGTATGTATGTATGTATGTAAGTAATCGTTAACCTCTTATACCTTTGGGTGTTGAGGCTGGTGCGTTAGCGTATGTGGTCTTACGCGTGAAATGCACAATCCGGCCCGCATGCGAGTCACGTGATTAGTGCGCCGTTTTTTGCCTACATACAGCACCATGTGTATAGTGTATGTGTGTGTACGTATAGAACCTTGTTACTCTACCTCGTAGGTCAGTATTCGGAGGAGAGCGTCGTTAATTAGGTGCCCAACGACAAATGGTCACCAGGGCTCGATACCGAACTCCGGGAATTCTTGCATCCAGCGAGATTCGAACCGGGGACTAGCGCAACGCTAGCCTGACGCTCTTACCACTGCGCCACCCTGGCATCTCAAAAGGGTGTAACAAAATTTAAAATAAACAGAAGTCATGATAAGCTTTACATTTTTGCCTAATGTACTTCTACGAATGTCAGCATATACCCATTTAATTTAATGACAATACTTTTGAACTACCCTGTATATAGAAAAATACACCAATTTGTTTTGAAATTTACCCAAGAAAAATAATTTTTGAATTATAACGGAGTATTTAAACACATCAAAAATCCAAATCACGTCATTAATGCGAATGTTAATCATCCATTTCCGGCTATTATAAATGCATTTTGAACTCCAAGCATAATTAATTTCGAACGAGGCAAAGTTCAGCTGATTAATTATTTGCCTAAATCAGGATTAATTAATGCATGAAATCTACTTATCGCGAATTTGGTTTAAATAAAATATTTTCTAGTTTGGGCGTTACATCGGGGGATTGCTTTTCAAAATGAAACTACTTAAATTCCAAGGAAACCGTCGTGTTAAATTTTCGGCTGTTAGTGATAAAGCAGAGTTTTGTTGCATAAATTTTTTCGTTGTCTAATTTAAAGGATTTGATAAAAATCTCCCCTTTGTACGCACCCTGAATTTCTTTAGAAATTCAACACAAAGGATAAAAAGAGTTTCTAAAGCCCCTTAAAGACTGAAAAGGCTCTAAAAAATTGAAACTGTATGCTTTCATATAAATATCCAAATTTCTTCGTCTGATTATTAACAACCCGCCCTTAAAAATAAAACTCCAAGAAATATTATCAAACGACTGTAGATATTTAAGCGGATTTTATGAGAAGTATTGTAAAGGTTTTTTTTTATGAAATATTTATTAAATATTACGGGTTTTTATGGGATCATATTTTTAATAACAGTTGCCATTTTTCTTTGCACTGTTTTTGGGGTGCTAACGCGTTAAATGCCATTTAAATTTGTAGAGAGTGTTTAAGTTCGTTTCATCGAAATTTTAATTAAATGCGCTTGCAACTTTAGAAACAAAGTCTATGAAAATACGTAATGTCAGTCAGTACACTTTGCAGAGAATTTGCCTCATTATTAGCTTATGGAAATTACTTTGAAATGATATTACCTTTTTTACAAAGAGAATAATGATTTTTTTGAATCCTTTACAGAGTTGTGAATTTATGTGAGCGAAATATTTTCCTGAAGTTACTAATTAACTGCACATAACAAAAACTAGACGTACAAACCAACAATGCTGGACCCTATCTGTTCGGCATTCAAATTTAGTTACAAAAGATTTTAAAAATCTGTTAAATTGTTTCTAAAGCATCTAAATTTAAATTAAGGTTTCGGAACGAAACATTTTCATTTGTTAGTTTTAGAGTTTTCCCTGGGCAATAATAAATGTAAAAGAGAATAAATTTTGCTATTTATAGAGAAAAGGAAACATAAATATTTACGTACAGTAAAGTATAAACCAAATTTCCAACATTAACCTCTTCCTGATTCTATAAAAACACAGAAATGGTACGGGAACAAAAACTGAAAAACTGGAATGGTTTATTATGAAAAATAAACAACACAAGGTAAAATGACCTTTACAAAAATTTGATAATATAATATTTTGCCTAAAATCTTGGTTGATTATAAGAGTAAAATTCACCAAAGAATACCCAAGTTAAAACAATTCAAGCACGAGCACGAGTTTGGAAACTGTTGCAAAAGCTCTAATTTTCCACATTTTTATTCGTATCTACTACTTTTGTACAAATGATATTAAAATTAAACCAACATAGATAGACTCTTAAATAATTTTGCAAATTTTAGTAAATTCTCCAAAGAAACTTAAATGTTTTATCGAATTCTATACGAATGCTTAGACAAATCAGAACAAGTAACAAAAGGTCTACTATTCGAAAAACTTTTGAGCCGAATATGTAGTTATACGAACTCGAAACTAAATTTAGACTTGACCCTATGTTGAACTTCAAGCGAAGCATATATGAACATGAAGCACATTGAAAGCAGCTTATAATATTAGAACGGATTTCACATTTTATGTGCAATCGAGGAGCTCACACGCGCTTTTGAACGGGATAACAACCCTGCTACTTATCTATTTCCAGTCGGAAAATTTCACCTCCTTTTTATTTATTTTTTCCTGAGCGAATATTATTTTTTTACTTTAACACTTCCTTTGAAGATGTTTAATACAGCAAATTCATTTTTAGATATAATCAAAAATAATCGCCCGATCAACTGATTTTTTCCTGTTTACACAAAACGTTTCTAATATTAACAACTTAACAAATTTAATTTAGCTACAAAATATTGTAAATTTAATTCGCGGAAGAATTATATTTCCGCTTACAACTTCTTTTCCGTAACTGTAAATTTAAAATGTGTATAGGCGATTCAGATCTTGTTGAGGAGGATAATTTATCTTGAGCTTTTCTTTACAGAAAAAAAAATCGTCGACGTCAGGACGTATTTCAAACCGTTAAAATATCCTCAGAATAGCGGTATAGGTTGGCGTAAAATCCACACTCGTTGAATATTGAGTAGAGTGAATGTGGAAGTATGACAGTTTGTGGTAGTCACAATCGAAACGGAACGAATATTTTTCAAAGGGAAGTAAATAAACTGGCTTTAAAATAGTTACTTCGTTGAGAAATTGTAACCTAATCGGGTTCAAATAAAGGTAATAAGGTGAATAATGCATCCTTATTTAATGATCAGACAAGAAGGGCGTACTTAAAACAGTTTTTTAATTATACAAAGATAAAAAGTTAGAAAAATTTCGAAGCGATTATATTTTCCACATCGCGCAGGTCTAGTATGAACAAACATGTTGTTGTTGTTATCGTTGTTGTTGTTACTGTTGTTATATTTTTTTCCATATCGCGAAGGCCTAGTATGAACATCTATGTTGTTGTTGTTGTTGTTGTTATTGTTGTTGATATTATTGTTATTTATGTGTACAAGAATTGAAGCTCGTTTATAAGAGCATGACGTTCTGGGACCCATTTAGCCAGGTATCTGCCTGGGAACTGATAACTAGGCGTAGTTATAAAGGCCCTTGACCTGGCTGCATATACCAATGCAGTGCAGTGACTCCCGGGCTAAGTCACCCGCCGTGGTCAGGTAGGTCCGCCTCCGCATTTGCTTTGTACCGTTGGACTTCGTAGACCTAGACCATATGGGTCATTTAGGATGGATAGAACATCGACATGGGTGGACTTCCCATTGGTCGGCTATGTTGTGTCATAGTTGGCTTGTGGCACATTTCTGCCTGTTTTCAGGTCTGAAGGTGGACCCACCACTCATCACTCCCCAAACATCCCCGAGGGTTTTCTACTAGATGAAACGTGGGATTTCACAGGGGGATTCCCTCCCCCCTGTAAGTAACACTAACCGAACATATACTTCTAAATGTAGTAATGTGTGTGTGCCTGTTTTGTAAGTTGATTGAATGAGCTTTTTGTAAATATAAATATGCCATTTTAAAAACAATTACAATAAAATGGAAAGCATAACCTCCCTCCCCGTCCTACAGACCAGATAATGGAATCGGATATTACACCAATGACGGTTTTCGGCGGTAAGAAATTGGGTACAATACGTTTTAGGAAAATAATTTGACGAATTTATTTTCAATAAGTGCAAGAACAATGTGGCGGCTCAACAAAATAAAAAGCAAAAATAATCCGACAGATTTGAAATTACGTGTTTTCGCAACAATGTTATTTTTAATGACTCGAATAAACATTTTAAAATTACAGGACTCCGCAACGTCCTTTGTCTTTGTTCCCTTATGAAGTTCACATTTCACTTGCGAGGCTAATTTGTTTTGCGTAAATATAAAACTCGTATTAAATGTTAATGTACGTGCTCGCGGAAAAATATCGCATTTCAACAGGAGCATTTCGAGCGAAAAATATTTTCATTCCCATTTTCAGCTACATTATCATCCTTTGCCTTTTATTTCTTCGAAATTTTATATAGCGTATGTACACGTAAAACGTACAAAAGGATGGCATTGTTTACTCTTCCACCTGATTACATTTACTGTGCCATAAACCGAAAGTTTATTAAATGGGATTAGTGGCTGTGTCTTGCCCTCAAGCTGGTCTATGTACGTGTAGCGTGAAAGTTTGTTTTGTTTTTAGTTGCAGTAACTTAGTTAGCTCGACGTTATTACATTTTCTTATTTACCAGTTACCCATTAGGAAGGTAAATGTGTTTTGTGACTTGTGATGTGTCTGCCAGCGGTAGTTTAATTCGCTTACTGCCAGACTCGCGAGGCTTGAATATGAAATTTCGTCTTGTATGTTCGAAAATTGTTATCATTACCGTTGTTATCGTTATCAACGGCTGTTTCGTTTTAAATGTCCATAAACGTCGATTGCTTAAGCAGCTAGATAAGTAAACGGGGAAGACTCCGCTCCTACGCGTACTACCGACCACGTTAACGGGGGTTGGTTTTCTTTTAAAATCTCATGAAATGTATACGTTCCTCGCTTTTCTCCATTAATGCTCCTACCTGAGCGCATTTATGGCTTTTCCAGAATATACGATACTCCTACATCACGTAACTAATGCAATTTTAACGTCTTTTCAAGTTTAGTACCGTATTTCGCCGAAGCATACCTTTATAGATTCTTGACTGCATTATATCACGTCGCGAAAGGGAAGCTTGAATTAATAAACAGAATTACATAGAATTTGGAAAGGCACGTACTCGAATTTTGCACGAGTTTTATCTACTCCCGAAATAGGCCTAATTCGACGGTTAAAATGATTCCAGACCCCTAAATCATCTCGAGGAAGATTTCATTTCTGTTCTCTCTCTCAAAACGTGGATGTGAAAGGCTCTAAATAATTTAAAATCGATTTAACTCTCGCGTCCAACTAAATTTCCCCGTAAGCCCATAAAATCGTTTATATTTTAATCTTAAGCGTCCTAAACACAAAATCTAAATATTAGGTTGTCATAAACTTTGGATAATTCGGTCCGTTAAATATTCCGTACCCTTAAAACCGTTTTCTTTTTAGAATTTCATGAATACTTTAAAATAACGGTTGCTGCCCTAGGAAAGAGCCGAGCGAAAAGTTTTCCTCTGAAATAGTTTTAAAATCTTTGTGAGATTTTCAAACGTGCATTAACGTTTTGTTTTTATTGCCCACTTTATGTGGGTTTGGATGAAGTAATGTAATTTAACTTTTTAAATATTAAACAGCTTTTAATCGAAAGCGGCAAAAGTTATACGTCGAGTTTTATTTTAAAACGTTTAAGGAGCTTTATGAAAGAATACTTCGTTTCTATGAACCGAAAGTAATTATAAGTTCGTCAATTTTTGTTGTGAACTTTAAAAGGTTCCTACTTACTGCGAGATTATTAAAAAGAAGAACTGAGAGGACACGGCACAACACACCGAATAAATAATTAAAGTTTTGCTTCAAAAGCCCAACTGGGACAAATCGTGCTTTAAAGTAAGAAATTAGGAAATCCCAGTTTTTGTCATTTAAATAAAAATATCCTTCATCCAAAAGTCTGTAGAAGGCATTGTTTTTATATTCTGAAGATAAAATCTTACAAATAATACTCTTCTAAGTTTATCTAAAAAAATTTCCCAAGAAATTTTTCATAAAGCTGAAAACCTAGGGAAAAGTAAATTCAAAACAATATTTATTTTCTGTTTTGCGAAAATCCTTTGTGTATTAAGTATTTATTTGATTGTAGCATCACGAAAGGCTAAAATTAAGGGCTTTATCTAATAAATTATCGAAACAAGTAGTCCATTTTCAAAAATTATAACTTTAAATTTAGTTTCTGACTTCTCATTTCATTACCGAATTTATTAAAACAAAATTGAGATTAATGTTCTTTGAAGTTTAAGTTTCCCAACCAGTGAACTCTATAATGAAACACTCAATTCAGAAAGGGGTTTATAGCGCAGCAAGTGTAATTGGTGCAATTTACAACCTTTGCTTCAAGTAACTTCGTTAAACTTGGGGGGGTTGGAAATCAAACGTTTGTAATAAGTAATAACGTTTGACAGAGATTGTTGTACTTGAGAAATGATTATTCGAATTAATTATCTTTTTATCGGTTAAATATAATGATATAATACTAGTAATTATTCACTTGAATTGAACACAGAAGGAACAGTCAGTGAACTTGTTTAGGCAATATTTGGCCAGTTTATTATGGTGGTATTGGAAGCCGATTTTGTAATTCTAGATTATCTAGATGGTGCTTCGTTGCCGAATGTTGCTTCAAGTTTCATTTACTTTAAATCAATCACGACACCTCTGTTTTAATCTGTCTTGTGCCCTTACAACTTAAACCTTCTGAAAGCAATATTTTTAAGGGAAATGTTAGTAGGTACTTTTATCTTTACGTTGTTTATAGAACTGGCTGTCTTTCAATGTTTTCAGTGTTCTAGAGAAACACGACTCATTGCTAAGGATATAACTATGAAAAAAGTAGAAAAAAGGCGTAGTGGCAAATTAAATTAAAATTACATATCTATTTATTATTAAAGTTCCTTTATTTTTGTAAAAATATTTAAATTAAATTTATAAACCTAGCAACACTGTCATGATAAAAGATTTATTTAATAATTAAAGAAAGCCATTTTTATGAAAATTTTTTAGTTACAACGTTATAAAATTGAATTCCTGCATTTCTGATCACGTGTGCGAAAGTAACCAATCAGAACAAAATTATGCTGATAATCATCCTAGGACGATTATCAGTGTAGTGATCAGAAAATTAGGTTGCTAAGTAACAAACAGTTTTTAACAGATAATTAAATATTAATCGTTATAATTTGAAACTGTCATTTTCGCGGTATTTAATTTAATTAAAATTGCAAAAAATTTTCTCACCGAATATCCCTCGATCATTGATAAATAACTTATAATTTTACCACAACTACCTCAAGCACTTTGTTTTAAGGTAACAGCCTTCCGCCTTCGGCGTCGGGCGGTTACCAAGTAACGTGCTTTCGGTAACTGTGATAAAATTATTTCGTAATTATCAATGTTCAATGTCCTAGGGATATTATAGCTGAAAATTATTTTAAACGGGAAAATTAAAAGGAAATTTTTATAAAGGGCGATTGTTAAGCATGATTTAAAACTGACACGAACTGAAACCTAAAGTTAATTCAATATGGTTTTTACAGAAAGGAAGGTTTTTCCAACAAAAGTCTACTTTACACTGCTAAATAGCAACCCATCTCTACATCAATGTACTTTGAACTGGAACTTAGAACCATTCGTACTGTTTTGTAAAGCTAAAGCACGTATAGGAAATACATGATTTGTTAGTTGAATTTGACTTTGAATTAAAACCTCTCTTACAGCTAAGTAAACCCCACGTAAGGGAGTTGGGTCAAAGTCTCTATCATCATTATTTAATTAACTTATTTTATTTAACTATTTTTATAATACAGCCCCAACTCACTTCGTTAAAATATCTATGGCAGATAAGAAAACATTAAAATCATTCGAGTTATGGTGCTACCGAAGAATGACTAAAATTCCCTGGGTAGTTAGAGTAAGCAACGAGGAAGTATTGAATAGGATCGAGGGAAAAAGAGAACTAATTCACGATATAATAAAAAGAAGAGGAATAATAATAGGACACATACAGACATGAAAAACCCACCAGGAAGGCCAAGGATGAACTTCATCCACCAAGTTATGTAAGACATGGAAAGCTAAAGCGAACAGCCCACAAGACAGAGTAAAATAAAGAAATACGAGATTTGGCAGAAAATGAGACTGATTTTCTTTTAACTATTATTTTTATTCTTTCTACAAATCAAGGTCATCATCTTCAAAATAATTCCCTTGGCGAAGTATACACCGATAGAGGCGTTTTTTTCCATTATCCGTAGCAGTCCTCGAAGGTATCTGTTGAAATGCCTTTCAATTTGCAGGTTACGCTCTTGTAGAAATTATCAAAAGTACCAAAATGGCGCCCTTTGAAATGGTTTTTCAGCCGGGAAAAAAAAGAAGTCATAGGAACTGAGATCCGGCGAATAGGGGGGCTGGGGAACCACAGAAATGCTTTTTTCTAGCAAAAATTCGTGGATGGAGACTGCCGTGTGAGCTGTGAGCATCCAAGTGCTTGCAATGCTTGCTCGCATACGTGCCACCCTCTCCCTGAGCCTTTCAAGGGCTTTCCCGTAAAAAGATTAATAGTTTGTCCTGACATCACTCTTTCCACATTGTTGTCCGTTATTGAGGTTGAAGATCTTCCGGCACGAAGTTCGTCTTCCACTTCTCAGCCCTTTAAAAACGCCTTGCTCCATCTGAACATCAGCAATCGCATAGCAAATGCAGGGGTTATTCTAACTGTCGTGTGAAGGGGGAGGTAGCAACGTTGTCGGTTCGCGCACAGTATTGCCAGTCTCATTATTTTTCTGCCAAAGCTTGTATGCTGCAATAAGCCAATAGAAGAGATTCATAACCCAAGAGAGAGATTGTTGTTATTAACAAATTTTTGCAAATAAACAATTTAAAATAGTTCTATATTTCTTACTAGTCCGTATAATTTTATTGCAAAATGATGAAAGTCGCATATGTTATTTTTTTTTCTGAAATCACAAACTACCAATCTCGATCTTAAAATTAGTGTTTATAAAATTGCGGCAACACAAAAGGGGACCCAACAAGTTACAGATACAACAAAAACAGCAATTAAAGGGAACCAAGGAATGACATTACCAAAGAATAAAGTACATATTGAAATGTTCCCAATCCTTTGTTTTGTAAAACTTACGAGATTGGTATTTGCCCTTTTAGAACCAAGCTACCGATTTATAAAGAGACCTGTTAAGTAGAATTTTAAATGACAAAACAGAAGAACAGAATTAAAACCGAAAATATTGTTATTAACTTGAGCAGGTTTATTAAAAAGGCCAAAATTAATAACTAAATTTGTGTTGTACGTCAAGTGGCAATTTAAAAGTGTACGAAATACAGTATTCGTCTTTTTCTGTTTTGAAAATTAAATTGCACGTTTCTCGCTATCTTACAAAATTTCCCGTCCCTCATTAGTTTCTTCTATATTTTGCTTTGCTTCGTAATTTTCCAAGATTATCCTTACACAATCAACTCGAAATGCACTTCGCAACGTTTACATACAATATAAGGGGACCTGAAAATTCCCGAGGCTTAAAAATTCCCTTCTTCAAGAGTTAAATTAGTAGGTAGTAAACGTCAGTTCCACTTTACCCCTATTTTAAAAATTACGCCTTCCTTCCTAACGGTTCTTCCGGTGGACAATTTGCTCTAATTCAGCTGCGTATGATTTTTCTTTCTTTATAAGAAGTGGTAGATTTGTTAGCGTAACTTTTTTCCGAGTTAGCACATCTCCAAATTGGCAACCAGTTGCTTTTCACTTCCGGTTTCCTAATTTTCTTACTTTTTTCTCCTTTGATAATAACGAGAAAAGTAATATTTAGTTGCGAAAACTAGGCCCTCGAATTACGTCCGTTTTTCCTTCGCCCAATCTTAAGTGCTAATCCTTTAAAGGTCTTTTAACAATTAAGTTATAAGTTGAAAACTTCAAAATCGGGAAATTGTACTCGGCCGATCGAGAAGTTCACAGAGTTTATTCTATTCGGCTTATTATAAAACTCCATTAAACTTTTACTATTATATTTAAAATCAACCGTATTTCGTAATAAATTTCGAACCGATTGTAACCCGAACGTAGCTCGTTCACATAAATTTGCAGATTGTAGGATTAAATAATTAATAACTTTCCGGGACTTCTGCACGAATTGATTTCTAATTATGCAGAATCAGGAATACTAAAAACAAAAGGAAAAGCCTCCGCAACCAAGTCCTAAAAGTTACAGTGTCAGCTTTCCTGAAATATAATATAAATTGCAAATGTACGACGAGTATATTGCTTATATTTCTGATGCCTTTTGCTCCTTTTACTGCATATCTTTTACACCCAGGAAAATTAATTTGAATATTTAAATTTGCTTCTCGTGTACTTTGTTTACTCGAAGTGGAATTTCCTTATTGTTAGCATAATATTAATGTGCCATAATGGACAATGTAGGATCAAACACATACCCTAGAAATTGATAATTAAGTTTTAGATATTCTTTGGTTTACTGATAAGCGATCGTTTTGCCAACGTGGGGATTTTTAGCAGAATTGCTTTTAAAATTATTTGAGTTTCGTATTATCTACTTCCCTACAAAAGCACGAGAAGCACAAGCAGGAAGCAACGTAAAATTAATGTAAGTATTTAAAAAAGAAGTTTTTCTTATTTTGAAAGGAGATTCTTATATCAAGCGAATTGTTTATATTCCTTAATAAAAATGTTAATAAAAGTATCCCCTTACTTTTCGTTTACTTAAGATTATTTAAATCTGAAATTTAATCAAAAAGTGTATACCTAAAGCTTTTCCTGATATAAAACTTCCAGCAATATCAAATATTTGAAAATTGTTATGACTGTGAATATTCTGCCAAGAATAGCTTTCCTCTAAAAACCCAAAGTTGTTTGTTCATACTTATAATTTTATAAAGCGGGGTTGTACTGCCCACGCGCATCTTTAAATAACTTTAAGGGCGATGACTTTTTGTATCTTTGTCGTATATTTTTTAAGACTGCAATTAAAATGAAAATAAGCATAAATCAGAATTTTAACATTAGAATATCTGTAAAAGGCTATAAATCTTGCCGCAGTTCAAAAAATAAACACGCAATTTTACAGAATCATTTGCAACAGCTGTTTTTGAAAATTAAGGTCGCAGAACTTAAAATATAGCTTAATACTTCACTAAATCAAATTGGATATAATTTAGACTTAGGTTGTGATTTATGAAGGCATACGATCAGAAAGTGTTAAAATAACTTAATAGGGGCGAACATTAAGCAAGCATTTCTTATAATTAAATGTTAATTTTAACTGTTTTCAGTAACAGTTCGGGTATTTTTCGAATTTGAAAATACTAAACATAGTGTAATTGCGTTTTACTTGAAACGATTTACAAAATAAATTGTGGAAGTTGTAAGTCACAGGTACTTTAATGATGGAGCTAAATGGATTATCAGGCTTGAAACGAAAGATATTGTGAAGGACGAGTTAAACCACCTCTCTTGGAGCTATGTTTAGTTTAAGAAGAGCCGATTGGATGAAGATGATATGTGAAGTTGCAATTTATTATTAAAAAATATTACTATTTATCTTCAAATTATTAAGTGTATAGTGTTTGTGTCTGGTTACTTTCTGCAGTTGACCACTCTACAGACAGAATCGTTAATTGTAACCAGGCAATTAAAATGGCTTCACTCGCTCAAGTACCGACCTCGAACAGTGGGAAATTATTTATAAAAATCCTTACCACTGCGTGAGATTCGAACCCTCTTAGGAATGCTCTTACCACTGCGCCAACTCTATCACCGCATTATCACCCCACCAAATGAAGCATTGGGAGTACGGAAAATTAACATCAATAACAAATGAAAAAAAAAAAACTAGATTTACCGAAGAAGCTAAAATATTGAGCAAAGAAAAGAGAGAGCCATACCTGGAGTACGAAGAAAAAAACAAACAAATAAAGTACGGAGGACAGACCTTAGCGAAAGAAATAATGATATTATTTAACAAAATAATTGTAGAAGAAAAGGTCTCAGAGGAATGGAAAATAAGTATCATGATATTTAAAAAAAGGTGACAAAAGAAAGTTGCGGTGGTGGTTCAGTTGGTTTAGCGTGCGTCTGTCTACTGAGATTTCCAGGGGCACACAAATACCGATAGACTCGACCGCTTCCCTCGGAAGGCAATGGCAAACCTCCTAGTAAGTCTTATCTGGAGTAGAAGTGCAAGGACTTCCGTGGTTCGGAGCTCACGTAAACCTTCACACGCACACCACAGTCATATGGAGAGAAGACGGCAACGCCCTGTGAGGGTATGCGGCCCTAAGAAGAAGAAGACAAAAGAAATCCAACAAACTACAATGGAGTATTCTTGTTAGAGGCAATACCAAAACTGTTCACTGGAATAATTGCTAAATCGACATGCGACCTGGTATCTATCCACGAGGAACAACAAAGGTTTCAAAACTGGCCTACGACAGATGCCATATACATACAACAGTCCAGCTTTCTTGTGCTTTGTAGACTTCGCTAAAGTATTCGACAGAATAAAACTACCAGATGTGGCGGATGTACTAAAAGAAAAGAACGTCCCTCTCAAAGTTATCAGAATTATAGAAGAAATAAACTGCAACTGCTACATCAAAATAAAAACAGGAGGTAAATTAACAAAAAATATTTCAGTGAATATTGGAATTAGACGAGGTGATAGCCTGAGTCCACTGTTATTCGATCTAGTAATGAACAAAATCATAGAAAGCATAAGGCCAATGGAAGGATATAAAATAGGTAACCACAATTTTAGCATTTTACGCAGGTGACGCGGTCCTTTTAGCTAACAATGAAGACAATTTACAAAGAACCCAATAACAATTCAACAACAAGACCAAAAAATATAACATTAACATTTGAGTCGAAAAAAATAAATGTTCGGCAATCTCTTATGGATCGTGTAGTGTTCGAAGAATCATGTCCTTCGTACTAGTGATGATTCCTACGATTTTATGTAAGACTACTTTTGGTATTAGTTTAATGTAATTCAATTCATAGTTTGAATCAAACACTTTGCTTTATTTTATTCACTTTGATGATTGTATGTACTTGGAATTTACCTCTAAAACTGTATAAGTGTTTACTTTTAACTGTAACTTTAAATTATATCTTGCAAAACTTAATCAAAGGCGACAGTATAAATGTTATGCTAGTTGAACCAGACCTTTACTATAAAACCTCGCAGAATACTCCCACGTTGGCACTCAAGAGTTATCAGGAATTTTACTAAATTTAATTAACTTATTTTTACTAACTTTTAACATTACTTTTGGTGATAACCTTCTTCTCAGCCTGTTGACATCCACCGCTGGATGAAGGCTTCCTCCATAGCCTTCCATTTATTTCGGTCTTGAGGCACCCGAATCCAATTTTTTTCCGCAACTTGCTGCAAGTCATTTCTCCACCTTGCCAGGGGTCTTCCAACGCTTCTTTTATTTTCACATGGTCTCCACTGCAACACTGTCTTCGTTCATTTCACATTGTCTCGGGCCACGTGGTCCGCCCATCGCCACTTTAATCGTGCTACTCTCTACCTCTGTTTTTCTTCGGATTTCCTCATTGCGGATCCGGTCTCGAAGGCTGATGCATAGCTTCGCACGTTCCATTGCTCGTTGGCAGACTCTGAGTTTGTTGGCACTTTTAACGGTTAGTGTCGCTGTTTCCGTAGGCTGGTGAAAACCACTACGTTACAATACGAAAGACAAGGCGCGACCGCATCAGGGACCAAAACATCAGGGGAAAATATAACATGTAAGACGTCGTAAGATGGGGGAGAGAAAGAAGAAGACAGTGGAACACATTTCGAGAATGGATAACGAAAGGATGGTTAACGCGGTGCGAGACGGGAAATCAGAGGGCTGCAGACCACCCAGAAGACCTCCAAAAAGATGGCGAGACAGGTTGTTTAGTACTGTTATTTATTTTTTGTATTTGCTGCGTTTGCTTGCAGTGGTAAGTGCTGCAGCGCCACCCACCTGGTTATTTATCAAGATGCCACCCTACCACACTCAAATCAGTTATTCTTTGCTACTCGAACTGAGAAGAGGTGCTTAAGTAGCCCCACATGGTAAGCTGATCTCAACTAAATAGAGACTTTTCTGCAACACAGTTGGTCTTCAGTTTCCCAGCAAAATAGAATCCAATAAAAACACAGGTCAAAGACCTAACGATTTGACTTTATATTGATGAGGCATGTTTCTTTCTGCGACTGCTCAATATACAGTTTATGCATTGTGGAGATATTCAAAACAGGGAAGGTATTTTTTGAAAGGTTATTGTTTCGTGAATAGTGTGGAGATGCTGCTGGTAAATTTTGTATGTAATTATCTACGCATTGTTTGGTCTATAGCCGTGTTTCGCCCTTGCATTCCTCTTTGGTGCAGATAAATCCGCTTTTATACAGTCAAAATATTTTTACACCTACTTGATATAAGGCGCACAATCCTTTTTTACACACAAATAAAGTTTTCGCCTTTCTGACTTGCTGATGCTGCAGCGCTTCGCTTCCAAGACTCAGAATTTCGTTGTCGTTTTCTAGTGTTTGATTTTATAACACCATCTTTCTTATTTACTTTTATTTATTATGTATTATTTTGTTACTTTTAGAGAAGGTAAAATTTCCACTGTAACCGTTTCTGCATAATGTACAATTTCTTTCCCAGTCTCTATATGGTCGGACCTCGAACTTGGTACATTACTTAAATGGGGAACATATTCGTCATTTGAACTACGAGGATACGCCTCTTCGTCCTGATTACACCAAAAACCATAATTAATGTTTTTCAGTTCAATTAGCAATACAATAAATCTTACTTCTGATATAAATTCTAGAAAAGTTGCATCAAGCTTTTTGCTATATTTACCAGTGACATCATTGATACAGTAAGCAGTTCGACTTTCTTTTTGCACAAATCTCTCATCGATTTAAGATTGAGGTTAAGATATCCCTTGATTTACGAGTTTTTCATCTAATAGAACCATCTATTTTACCTTTACTTCAGTGCCTTAGCAACTCAAAGTTTTTCACGTGACTTCACACTTCACACACTTGTTCTACTTAACAACCCTTAAATTACCAAAACATTTGACGCTTTATTAACGTTATGTGTAGACAGAAGCACGTGTCAGGGGATAAACGATGTGTGCGTAGCAATTGCCTATACTTAGTTGATGAAGGTGGTGTGTTAGTGAATTTGCCACATTTATGCATAAGAAATAACCTTGAAGAGTGCACTTACCACTTTTATCTCGTCTTTTGTTAACTGAATTAGATCAGGGTTAGCAGGAACATAATAATTAGTACTTACAACGTTCTTCCATTGATATATTTTATACATACATAATCCATTTCCTCTTCTACCGCAGATGCCGTGTCGTGGTTCATTCACACTTGCTGTTGTGCGGTGATGGGTCCATCGCGCTCCAACCAGCTTTCATCCACAACACATTCATACACCTTAAACCTAAGCTTTAACTAACGAATACTATGGCCACCACTGGAATCGAACCCGTATCAGCCAGCTAGCTAGCAAGCACTTAGCAGACTGAGCCACCCAGGCTACCTGATATATCTCAATTTTGGAAAAAACGTCAGATATCACCTTTAACTACTCGATCTTCCAATTTGTATTTATGCATTATTTTAGAGGAATCGAAAAGACAATATTCCTCACTTATTTCAATATATTCTGTTTAAAGAAACACATAACAATACGGTGTACTGTAGAGATTTTGGTGGAGGGCCCAACTAGCGTAACACAATTACCAAAACTGCAAAATAAAAACTTTATTTAAAACCACTCCTGCTTAGAAATTGATGTCAGATAAGATAATCTTTCTAAATAAAATTTCTGAAAGCTGAAAAATAAATATTACTTCTTTTTTAAATTGAAAATTGAAAAAATTAACGTCTGGCAACTATTAAACACTTTGGATTAACGACCGATTTAACAGACAAATTAAAACAATAAAAAACTTTAATACAAGTTTAATTCATAACGTGACGTTTCGATCTTGGTTTTAGATCCTTATCAAACTATAACAATAATTAAAAATTCGTCAAGAAGTAAAAAACTAAAAAAGGAGTTGTAATAGTAAAAAAATTTAAAAATTAAATAATTACCTGTGAGTTAGAACAACCAAAAAGATTATTGATAAATTTGCTAGTAAACACAATATGTTTCGAAAAATCAAAAGACTCGAGCACCGAAAACTTTATTGCAGACACATGTTGAAATTTAGGATGGTTGGTTCAAACTGAAGTAGAACTTCTGTCCTTTAGTTAGTTAATACCTATTGATTATGCAAATATTCTACTTGAAACTAGAAATAATGACTTTATATTCATTAAAACAACCACCACAGAAACATAAAAGCATAAAATTGTTGGCATTGTTCGTGGTTGAAAGTAATTTATTTATTATTCATACTATTCATACAGTAACCTTAAGTATATCCTAGAAAGCAACAATAAACTTTATGATTTATTAAAACAAATCTATGGAATAACGCCTAGCTGTTTAGATAAATATTTATATAAGTTTACGTGCCTATTATTTGTGGGAATTATCAGAAAAAAGTACTCATTTTAATATGAATTATGAATCGTACACAATTTTTTTCTATTTTATTAAAGTATTAAAGTAAATTATTATTATTCTATTACATATATAACGTATGCCCCAAAAATCTTCGAATCAATCCTCGTTATGACAATTTTTTATAAAAAGTTTTATCTGTAAATAATGGAATTTTGTTAATTTTTTTGAAAATTTGTTTTAATTTAAAGGTATTTACACGTGAGTCAACAAATTTGATCATCAACAGCCGTTCTTAATTCCAAAACTTTTGCGTCACTCTTCACTATAACATTTAGGTAGATAGTCTAAAACAACCACCTTTCTAGTTTCCCATTTTTACACTTATTATCTTATATTACAGCTTAGCCTTATCAGAAGTCATAATCAGGAACATACTGATTATTATTATTAAACCTCCTTTATTATGATTACTACAATAACCCCAAGTACTCTCTTGCCTTGCTTGTTTTTACTAAAGTACCAACCATGAAATATAAAACTTAGGAATGTAGATTAGTTCTACAGTTTTGCAACTAAGTCGTTACGTATTGCATGCCACAGAAGAGCATTCTGCATCATGCATGTGCTTGTAATTCTAATTATACAAATTGAGCTTAATCTGTTAAGTTGCATAACCCTTTCATACTTCCCAAGTTTGACTTCTGTGCAAGTTAGATGGATTAATCTAACTTTAGATATGATTTAGGTTTTGTTTTATTTAGATTCTCAAATTTATAACATGTGTATGTTTGAGAGCAAGATTACTTTGCAAGCAAAGCAAACGGGAATAATTAATGTCAAAAATAAAATAATCAGTTGGTTGCTGGTGTGAATTTAGAGGTGATATATGAAAAATTCAAAAGTAAGAACAACGTAGTGAAGTGATGCGATTTCCCTTTCTGCTACTAAATATTTAATGAATCAAAGGCAAACATAAATACATGAAATTACACAAAAGACAATCAAAAATATGTTACGTTAAAACAAATAATAAAAGTTACGCTTACTTCAAAGGACAGTAGAACTGAGGGCACTACATTTACTCTACCTACTGTAAAAATATTTACAAGCTTAGCCCCTCAATTCCAAACAAAGAAAATAGGAAGACACAAATAATAACACATTGACAAATTCAATAATTCAATAAGCACCAATAAATTTCGCACATGCAACACAATACAAAACAATATCCTAACTTGACATAATACTGAACTACAAATGAAATCGTTACTTTACAAACACTAAAATTACTACAAACTCAATTTTGCAATGTGCAATAAGCCAGGGAGTGACGTGACGGACGTGAGACTGGATAGGTTCCTTCTTCCAAGACGGGTGCAAGACGCCGATAAATAATCCAATAGCTGTGGGTTTTCTGAATCCCTCAGACGAGGAAATTGCATGGGAACGGTACTCCACTAACACAAAACTTCCACACAAAACTATATCTCTCCGGAGTATATAGCATTCTTTTTATGAATCCCACCAAGTCACTAATTGCAATCTTCCCAGAGGATTGCCGGTAATAGAAGGCTTCCGGTTTAAGGGCCCAAGCGGCAAACGATACACTCGCGCCACGTCTTACAAAACGTCCGATATGGTTGGCGAACTATCACGAGACGTTGCAATAACGGAAGCAAGATGAGATCATGCCTTGGTGACATATGCGTGAAATTTAGGTCACCTTGGGATTTGAATAAAGGAACCTTTTACAAAAACGAAACACACTGAAATGACTTTAAGAATTCGTAGAACTGCAAAGGAAGAACGTGCCAATTTAGGCTTAACCTTCCCTGTCCTCCAGCCAAAAATAAAGCAATTGACACGGAATCAAACTTAAAGGACAGGATCGTACTGAAAAATCTTAACAATAATTCAAAATTACTCAAAAATTTCAAAATAACACGGGATTGCAAAATCGCGTGACAATGTTACCGGCCATACTCCCTCGCGGAGTGTAAATTTTTTACACGCCCAATGACGATATTAGGACACAATTAAAGACCGACTAAACTTAAATGCGTAATAAAATAGTAAGACAGCAGTTAGTTGATTTGGGTACCTCAACACAATGAAGAATGGCCATACAGTGAATGCATTAAAGGAAATGAAACCCAATGGTAAACTACTAAGAGGAAAACTAAAGAAATTGTGGAACGGCATAATACAAATATTGGAAAGCAAGTGTAATAATTGGAGAAACCCAATTAAAATAACTACAGCCTTTATATAGGCTGTCTCTAAAAGATCTACAAAATGCTACCACATATTCTAAAGACCACCATAGAAGGATTAAAACCAAACTTATCTTATCCAAAAATGTTTCGTCAAGGCGCTATCGAACGAAAAAGATCTTAAAAAAATTCTTATATTTTTTTAAACAACAAAAGATTTCTTTTATCAATGGGAATTAAATTTGGGATGTAAACATGTACTGGAAAAAAATGTTTTGAGACCTATTTTTACCTGTAGGTGTTAGGTCATCTTCATTCAAAGAAGCTTATATTTTCGGCAATAGATTTACAATTGATTTTTTACAGATACATATTGTCATTTCAAATATTTTTTGTATGTTGTTCGATTTCGCTACCTGCCACCGTTTAGCCCATGCACTGCAGCCGTTATGGCTATTTATTTGGTCGCTACACAAAGCAGGCCTTGACTTTGAAAATTTTATTAAATTATCAGTATCACCTTTTTCCAGTACAGACTCTTTGTTTCTTTTCTCTTTTACCTTCTTATACATTTACAGTGTCGAGGGGGCCCGACACGCCGATCCGCAGAGCAGTCACCCATCCAAGTTCTGGTCAAGTAGACCCTTGCTTAACTCGCAATATTTCAGTTTACGTGCACTCCCACTCTTTCAAATTTAATTTTAATCATTAAAAGCAATTTTTTGTTATTAAAAAAAGATGTTTAACCTTCGTTAACGCTGAAGCATTTTTAGATAGAGGTAAGTTTGGTCAAATCGTCCTATTTTGATCTTAGGAATATATGATAATGTTTTAGACACATCTTTCAGAGACGCCCTATGCATTAAATATAGCACAAAACGACTACCAATTTCTAAAAGAAAATTGAAATAATCGACAAAAGTAGGGTTTGAATTTTAAACACAGATAAATAACTCAATTTTTCCACGAGCCGTGGAGATAAATATCAAGCTTGTTAGACATGACTGGTCATATTACAATCTCGATCGGTGTCCTATGGTTTCGCCTTTTTAGTGTGACCAGCAAATATAATTAACTGTATACAACAAAAACGCCAAATTTCGAAAGTTTATGAAAGATTAATCACGAAGTTAAATATTACAAGATTTCAGTCGAACCTTTTATCGTCACTTTATAATGACATTCTCACTTAGAGGAGCATCTTATCTAATAATAGCAGTTGAAACTACATAATGAAATTGCTAGAGTTAAAGTTCTCAATAGAACTTTAATCGTTTGAAAGATCTAAAGTAGTAGAATTCCTACAAAAACGACAATTAGGAAATCTTCTTAATTATCATTTTTTTGTATTTCGTCCGAGCTCGTTACTGCTTTCAGAAAACTTCGTGAAAAGTTCAACTGGGAATCTTCAAAACAAAACAACGCTCTTCTGAAGAGTTCCGTAAATATTTATATAAAATGTAAGCTCAACGGCACATTTCAAGCTCTCGGTCTAAATAAAACTGCACTTAAATGAGAATTAACAAGGTGGAGGTTGGATAAACTTGGGTAACTCGAAAGTGGTTGAAAAGTAAGCAAGGAAAATAGCTAATCATTCCGCGCGCCTAAGTAAAGAATTCCTTCATTTCCTTTACTGTACTTTATCACTCGTAGGTCGTCATTATCTCACACGATATAAATTTCTCTATTTTATTTATGATCCTCAGGATGTTACGTACCTATTGGAAAGGATATGGTTTTCTGAAATTATGATGTGCAGTATTTCCATAACCTGTTTTTTGCACCGCATAAATAAACGCCTAAAACTGTTTTTGATACACGAAACAGTCTGACACATCGTTATAGCAAAATTAAGTTTCAGAAAGCCTTTGTTCGGAAAATCTTAAAAAAAGGCTAAGAGGCTGAATGTGCCGCCTTCCCGCTCTTATAATTAACATTAATTAATTATTCCGCTTGTGATAAACATTTATCAAGCTCAGAATAATTCAGATTTCGTATTAATTAAAAGCGTGCTCGTCTGCACTTTCATAGACTACAAATGAAAACAAAAACACATTAAAGTTTTTCCGCTCTAACGCCTTTGTTTCGTAATATAATAAAAAGGATAAAAACAGAAAATTCCTGTGTTCACTTTCAATTGCTTTTAATCATTATTCGCGATGCAGATGTAAAGACAAAGAACAAAATTACAATTTCTGAAATGGGGTGAGACCCACGCAAAAGGATCTCAGTTTTAATTAAACCTAAATGTGGCTCGGTTTTGAGGCCGTTTTAAGCTTCTTTGACGTGATTCACTTGGCAACAAAGTACAGTAGCTTAAAAGAAAACGGTTTATTTTAAACGTCATCTCAATTTTCCCTGGGATTTAATATTATTACAGAAATTGTAAATGTTTATATTAAAGGAGAATTTTGGAAAACATAGTTCAAGCTTGGAAGTAAATTTGTTTTACTTGCTTAACAATAGAGCGTAATAGTTTTAAACTTTGAAAGGCTGATAAGCCAAGGACTACTAACTTTAGCAAATAATCAGCGATAACGTAACTTTATAATTAGATTAATTAATCGATACCCTTACTCTCCACCGGGAAAAGATTGAACCCAACTTATTACAGCATGTTTAGTTGAAATAAGATGATGAAGTCCAAACCAAATAACTACAGGAAAAATTCCGCAACTTTTAACTAAAAATAGCCTTGACTGAAATCGTATGAAAATTAAATGAATTCCATGAATAGGACTCCAAAGATTTGTAGGAAAAATTTCAAAAGCACTCACGAAACAAAAAAAGCGAAATAGCAATTTCTACAAAATTGGCCAACAAACCGACCAAAGTATTCCAAAATTAAAGCAAATTGAATTGAACAAAACTGGAAATGAATCGAATTTTGTCGACCGAAGTTGTTCTCAGACCGAACAAATGTTTAACGTTATGTTATCAAATACAGAAAACAAAAGGATTTTGATAATATTTCGTTCTGCCAAACTACTTCAGTTCTAAAAATAAACAAACATGCGATAAATTAATTTAAATTAAATTTACTTAAACGAGTTCTCTATTTTGCAGAATGTTAATGAAAATAAAACAAATCAGAATAGTAAAAGGAAAATTTTACGCAACTTGACTAAACTTCTAAACCTCGAGAATGAAAAGCACATAATGAAAAGTTAAAGTTAACTTGGCACTCATGTCTGTTGCTTTAATGTTAGAATATTAACTGGCTTCCGCAATTTTCTCATCATACTCAAAATTAAATGGTTATAATTAAAGAAGCCGAATTTTAATGAATTAAATTCCTTTTCATTATTAGTAAAATAACAAGGTAAATTAAGCTACTTCAACAAAATGTAATGAAGTTTTGGTTGGCTTTAAATTTTATATTTTAATTAATTTTGAAGTTTGCATTAGAAGTATTTTAGAAAAATTAATTAAATAGAAACTTTGAAAACTAATACGAATTCCTGAAACTAAAAAATACCCAACAAAGCACGGCAATTTTTAATTTCTAACCTTAATTCTTCGGCTAAGTTTTTTTTAGGGGCCCAAAAATTGGGCTCAGGCTCTGCTCTATCACAAGCCAGGAATATCTTTAAAAAAACAACCAAAAGGCTCAGCTGGCCCGGCTAATGGCACCCTGTACCTACATAGAGTAATTAGATCCCGAAAAAAATAGATAGCTTCGGAAGTGGACGAAAAGTTGGAGCACGAGCCAAGCGCGAACAAAGGAAACGAGTAGGAATATTGAATGTTACAGGGCTAAACGGCAAAGAAGTGCAATTGGTGGAGGAGATGGTAAAATACTAGGACTTTCAGATTCAAGGAAAAAGGGAACAAATACTAGAAAGAGGATACAAATTAATATACTCTGACGTGCCAAAAGGCACAAGAGCAAAAGAAGGAGTAGGAATAATAATTAGTGAGGACCTGGTAGGAAGAGTAATCGAATTGGAGAGTATCAATTCAAGGCTAATAGCACTACACATCAACTTAGAAGAGAGGATTGCATCATATAGATCTACGCATCAACCGATAAAGGCAACGCATTAGACGAAGAAGTATTTTATACAAATCAGCAGACACTTTACAAAGTTAAAGAAAGAAATAAACACACTAGGAGATTTGAATGTTAGGGTTGGAACTAACCCAAACATAGGACACGGAGCTAGGGAAACACAGCATAGGTAAAGTACTAACCGATAACGGCAACGAAACAGCTTCTTCAACCACAAAGCAAATACAGAAATTAACATTCACATCAGAAAATAGAGACGCCAAGAGTACTATAGATTACTTATCTTATACAAGGGGAGCTAAGTATGCTGTACTAGACGTGAAGATCTCAAGAAGTGCGAAAATCCCCTCTAATCACAAATTAGTAATAGCGGTGGTATATAAGATAAGAGAGATAACAAGAAAGATGACAACTGAAAAACTCTCAAAAGAGAACAGATTACGGGTATAAATTAGAGTCAAGACAATTTGAGCAACAAGAGCAACAGCAAGGAATAATTTGGAAGGCAGAAGAAAGGTGGACAAGACTGAAGGCAGCTATAATATTTAGAAACAGCAACATCAATCTGTGGGAAAAACCAGAATAGCCCCGAAACTGAAACGAACAAAGTGGTGGAACCTAAAGGTAAATGATAAGATTAAAGCAAAGAAAGTAGCGAAAGAAAGGTGCCTACAAACGAAGAGTATTAAAAACGACAAAGGAGTGACAGTATCAGAATTACACAACATCCTAGAAACGTGGACATACTATAGTAGAAAATTCGAGGCACCAAGAAACAGTATGGCGTAAAACTATCCCACAGATGCAAAACAAGAAGATGATACAACAACAGAAGATGAAATCAAAGAAGCAATTTCATACATGAAAGTAGGAGACGGAATAAACCCATAGATGATAAAATATGCAGGAGAAAAACTGGAAAAATGGGCCTGGAAGATACGCCAACAAATGTAAGAAGGAGAACATCATAGTACTCATTCATAAAAAAGGTAACACTAACCACTTCGAAAACTACCGTGCCATATGTCTGTCCTCCTATGTGCAAAAGATATGCTTCAGAATACCAGAAAAGAAGAACAGGCAGCTCACAAGCAAAACAGACAAACGCAGGATCACATTTTCATAATAACAACTAACTACAACAATAGAAAGGAAAATCGAGGAAGGGAAAGCACTGTGCCACGTGTTTATAGACCTGCAAGAAGCAATCGATACAGTATCAAGAGCGAACCTATGGAAAACACTGGAAAAACTAAGGAATGCTACAAGAAGACTATACGACAAGACAAGAATAAAATAAGGAGGCTCACTTAACTTAACAACAACTTCAACCTTAAACACTAAAAGCACAACACTAATATTAACCAGTAACACTAACTAATTTATCTATACAGTATATTTATATTCACTTATTCGTACTTAATCCGCGCACATTTATTTTAACCGAGCACTTAGTCGGGTTGATAGCTTTTGGTAGCCTCTCTCTGGTAGACTGTTGTTCGCCAACGAAATCGCGCCTTAAATACTAACCGCGAACTTCGCGTTAAATCCAGAATATTCCACACTTGTCGGTTGCACTCGGGAACAGTCTCGATCTCTCGTTTCTCTCTGTGGATGACGCATATATGCTCTCACACATGCTGACTGCTGACGCATCTCTTTACACAATGATGAACGAAGATAAAAGGTTTCAAGGACACTAGACTGAACACAAAAGTGGTGAACTGAATTATTATAACGTAGTGGTGGTTATCACCAAAAGTAATGTTAAAACTTAGTAAAAATAAGTTAGTTAAATTTAGTAGAATTATTTAACCAGCTACACCACGTGGGGGTTTGCTGCGAGAGGTTTTATAATAAAATTCTGGCTCAACTAACATAACACAAATTGTCCGACTTTGAATTGGTTTTACAAAATATAATTTAGAGTTAAAGTTAAAAACAAAACACTTAAATAATTTTAGGAACGAGTTGCAAGTATATAGAAGGATCAAAGTTAATCAAATGAAACAAGGGTTTGATCAAAATTAAATAGGTACTGAAAATAGTCTTACACACAAATCGTAGGAAGCATCACTAGTAGGAAGGACCTGATTGAAGGACATGATTCTTTGAGGGCCACGCCAACCATGGTGAACTCGGTCAAAGCAATTCCTTATATAAGACATCAGCTCCCACTACGTGCAGTCACCTTGAACCATGAACGTGCTAATCTATGCATTTTAAAGAACAGCGGTTATTCGCGTACCTTTGTCGTGACTAGTGTATTGACCCTAACTAGCACGTCATATCAACGCAAATGGCGATTCCTGAACATAGCTTTATCACAATATGAGAGCAGTAAACGTAAACGATATTGTACTCATAGCAGACCATAATAAGAAACTACAACAAGCAGTAAACAACTAAAGCGATACAATAAGGAAATCAGGACTGACAATAAACACAAAAAAGTAAAGTACTGAGAATAGGCAAGAGCACAGTAGAAGAAGGAAATGCAAACACAATCATGAAATATGAAGAGAAACAGTTAGAAAGAGTGGAAAGCTATGAATACTCAGGAGTCATAATAAGCCAAGAAGGAACGTTAAAGGAAGAAATAAGGAACAGAGTATCCAAAGCGTCAAGGGTATACAACACTAATTATTAATAAAAAAGAGCGTAGTAAAGAGAGCAAACTTCACTTGTACAAATCAGTCTATCTACCCACACTGACGTATGTAGCAGATAGCTGGCCACTCCAAGATAAACATAAGAGCAAAGTGACGGAAAGGATAGAGTTTTAAACACAATTACAAGAGAGTATTACGCATGGGAGAAGAGAGGTTACCCAGAAACGTATTATAAGCAAGAAGAGGGGGTAAAACACAACGACGCGACGCAGGCCAAGGCTCATGTGGATGGAGACAATTAAGAAAGAAGTAGAGAAGAGAGGAAAGAACATGGCAGAAGTTAAACGATTAGCGAGTGATAGGAAAGAGTTCCGGAAGTAGATAGAGTACCCGACACCTTTTGAAATGATAAAAAATGAATAAATCACACTCATGAAATTAACATTCGAAGGATAATGACTTGTAATTAATCACAGCTAACTACTGAACAATTAATACCGGCCATTATTTTCGAGACCAATCTACAACAATAACCTAGGATTATCGTAATATACGCATGGTTTAAATTATTGTGCAAACAATTATTTTATTGTTACAGGGATTTTCATTGAATCCATGTTGATAATATTTGCATACGTATTTTGCATTAACTGTGAATACATTAATATAATATTTTCTATTTACACAAATACTCGTATGTATTATTTTCAGCAAAATAATTAATTTATGATAACATTTACTAGCTACGGATTTAAAAACACCATTAGATTATATTTTACAGTCAACGAAAATGTAACTCATGTAACTCGCAATTAGAGAAATTTAATTTTCCAAGTCTGAAACCTGTTCGTGATGTGACATGTTTAAAACGAAATTAGGTTTATAAGAAAACTGCTAAAAGAAACTTTTAATAAAAACTTCAGAAGTAATGAAAACTGTCACAGAATCACAGAACAAGATCAACAGGAGAGGTTTAAGTGTGTTTTGCTGAATTATCAAAGAGAATGAGGTAATCAATAATGACGGTTTTCAAGAAGGTATTTGTAAATGTTTTCGGTCGATTTCTTTCTTAAAATGTGTGTGTATCGAGTATTCCCAAAATAAAAAACATTAAGGATTTTCTAAATTTTTACGTTGGATACTTGTGAAAGTTAACCGTTTCATCCACCATAGGAGACAAATGAAAATTATAAAATGACCGATTATTAAATGCCCTACGTTTAGTGAGGGGGGAAGTTCAAGAAATAAGGTGAGATCGAGTTTGATCGCGTAAAAGGACTAAGAAACAACTGCTACAGTCAACTGAAAAAAAGTATAATAAAAGTAATTAAATTAGCTGATGTGTTGGTTCTTCTTCTTCTTGTCGTCTTCAGCCCTCTGGCCGTCTGGCTGGTTTGTTGCAGCCCTGCATTCGTTTTTTCCCATGCACTTCCTTTTCATTTCTGTGTAAGTTGTGCATCTTATGTCCTTCATTATTTGTGTCATATATTTTCCTCTTGCATTTCTTCCTTCAATCCTTCCCTCGATTATCGTCGTTAGGAGTCCCCCTTTTCTTAGTATGTGACCTATGAAGCTGGTTCTTCTTTTCACTATTTGTTTCTACTGATGTTATTTCGTCTATTATTTCTAATGCACTTTCTTTACTAATCCTCTGCTTCCAACTTATTTTCAGTAGTCTACGGTATCCCTATAACTCAAACGCTTCTAACCCGTTTGCCTGCTGTTCCTATTGTCCAAGTCTCCGACCCATACAACAGTACACTCCCGACGTATGTAAGTTTTAACAAATGTTTTCCTGGTGTTCGTATTTATTGTGTTAGTAATTAACAGTTTTTTCTTTTGGTAAACTGCTGTTTTTGTCATTGCAATTCTCTTCTTCATTTTTACATCACATCTGGCGTCTTTTGTTATTGTGCAACCCACGTATGTAACTTCCTCTACCTCTTGTATCTTCTGATCTAATCAATTCGAACGACATTTTTAATTCTTTCTTTACTTGTAACAGTTGTGCTCTTTAGATACTATTAACATTTACCTGCTTGAAGAAACATAAAAAGCTGCATAGGTCCAGACGTCGAATCAAATCATTTTATATTCGGGATAGAATTACAATATATAAATGTTGCTGATAAGTTACACTAAGAAAGGACAAGTTAAGAAACTAACCAGAAGATGTAGCGCCTACAACAAAAATAATGAAATAAAACAACAGGGAAAGCAAAAACGGAAAACGGTATGAAGCTCGATTAATCAAAGAAGAAGGAACAAAAGTTAGAGTTGTAGAATACCTTTAATAACGAACAAGGTCTAATATTCACCCAGATACAATCAGCAGTAAGGAAAGTTGAGGAGACTTTGAGAAATATGGCACAAAAATACCTTAAACCTGGCCTAAATATAAAGAGAAAATTCTTAAGAAAAAGAGACGAACTTAAAAATATAAGGCAGACTGGTTATTCAACTATTGATAAAGAAATAAAAAGACAAATCAGCGAAGCAAAAGAGAAATGGTTAAACTCAAAATATGAAGAAATGAAACTGCTGGATACTATAGAACAATAAGCTTATTGAGTCATCTACTGAAAACCTTCCTTAAAATAATTCACAGTCGCATTTATAGTCGTTGCGAAGAACAAAGTCTAATGTCCAGTTTGGCTTCAGGGTTGTATTAAGAACGAGCGAAGCACTGCTCGGCATACAAGTGGTAGTGCAAAGATGTATGGATGTAAATTCAGTAAATTGTGACGCGTTTTCCTGTTTCATAGATTACGAGAAGGCTTTTGACACAGTCCAGCATTCAAAACTAACGAACATTCTATGTGAAGCAAGACTAGAATATAAAGAACTTCGACTGGAATCTAACCGCAGACATAAGAAATTCATTCAAATAAAGTTGCAATTCAACGAGAGGTTCGTAAAGGTTGAGTTCTCTCCCCTATGCTCTGTAATCTATATTCTGAAAACATAGTTAAGGATACACTACAGGATGTACAATAAGGAATTCTTGTATAGGTAAATGGTAAACGTCTCATTAATGTAAGGTATGCTGACGACACCAATATTTTGCAGATTCTATAGAGGGATTACAGCAATTGATGAACAAGATATCAGAGGCATATTCATGATTATTAGTAAACAACATGCATTAAGAAGACTATTTTTGAGCAATATGGAGATCGAACAGGTAAAGAAATTCACATAGTTAAGAAGTTCTATAAACTCACAATGGGACCACTGTTTCCGGGTGGAAGCATGGACGTTGATAGAAGCCAGCACAAGAAAATGTGGGTCTACAGACGTATACTGAGAATTCCTTGGACTGAACATGTAATGATCAACGACGTATTGAGAAGACTAAAGAAAGAAATTGAAATTGTTAAAACTATAAAAAAAAGGAAGCTTGAGTATTTTGGGCATATAATGAGATACCTCGAGAGGTCCGAGCTATTACAAGTGATAATGTAAGGGAAGATAAAAGGAAGACGAGGGCCTGGTAGGCGCAGAATCTCTTGCTTTTTGTTTTAGTAGGCTTTTGCCTGCTCAACAATATACACTGTTATACAAGGCATTGATAACAACTGACAATAATATATTAAGTAGCATGAACGGTAATTATGATCGCTTGGAAAGTTTACAATTGTTGATTAATTAGGGTTCACTGTGGGAGTACTAGGTATATCTTATTTTATCACTTAATCATCATCACTACTGTCACTCAGTTATACAGGGAAATTTTCTTTTTAGTATACATATTCCCTATGTATGGTTTAAAAAAAACGTGTCAAAAGTCATATACAGTGCGAGTGTAAAGTCTGGAACTATCGCAATAAATCTTTTATTAAACGTTTTTGAAAAAAATCCTCGAACACGTCAATTTTTATCTTAAATGAGACATATTTTATTGTAATCGTCACTTAAAGATCGTCTTTTGTTTTTAAGTTATGACGTAAGCGATAATTTTTTTATTCTAAGACCAAATATGCTAAAAAAGTATGGTAGGGGTAACCCATACAGTTATTGGACACTTAAGCACTTTACTACAGATTCGTGCCCTAAAAAATTTCAAATTTTAACTTAAAGAAAATGTAAACACACTAATGTAAACCTTATTGTGCTGTGCTTCTGGTTAGTAGACTAATTACACAAAATTACAACACTAGTATTTACTATTAACATTTAATTAATACTATGCAAAAATATACAGTTATTGGACACTTTTCACAGTTATTGAACACATTAAATACAGTAATTGGACACTTTATAAAATATTATTATTTTATCCTGTTTTGTAATTTTTGTACAAATATCATTAACAACCGTTCTTAGGTAATACCCCTGATCACATATGTTATGTGATCAGGGGTAATACATACGAGTATATAGGTATATTTTTTGTATATGCATTAAAACACATGAAAAATAGAAAATCTCCAGAAGAAGACCAAATTACAAACGAAATGTTGAAAATGGGTGGAAATACTCTGATAGATGCAATTTCAATACTTCTAAATAAGTGCCTTGACGAAGGAAAGATCCCCGACTCATGGAAAAACTCAGAGGTGATTATACTCTTCAAAAAAGGGGACAACAAAAACCTAGAAAACTATAGACCGATTAGCCTGTTATCACACATGTATAAATTACTTACAAAACTCTTAACAAACCGGATATCAAATAAGCTAGATTTTTACCAACCGGTAGAGCAAGCGGGGTTTCGGAAAGGGTACAGTACAATCGATCACCTACAAGCTATCCGCACACTTATTTAAAAAACTACAGAGTACAACGTCTCAATTCACATGGCCTTTGTTGACTACCATAAGGCTTTTGACTCCATCGAAACGTGGTCAATTCTAGAAAGCCTGGACCGTGCACGCATTGACTTCAGATATACGAAACTATTAAAATATAATAATATATACACCAAAGCAACCTTACAAGTAAAAATCGACGAAGACTTAAAAACAGACAAAGTTGATGTTAAAAGAGGAGTCCGACAAGGACACAATTTATCCAAAAATATTTACCCTCGTACTAGAGGATGTATTTAAGACATTAGCATGTAATAAAAAAGGCTTGAACATCGATGGATCATATTTAAACCACCTCCGCTTTGCGGACGATATAATCTTAATTAGTAGCGATATCGTTGACTAATCTGTGGATTCCGCCTAAGGAAAGCTTTGATCCATCCATTGCCAGGACGATTATCTGTAAACGGATTGGGCCGTGGATTGTTTTGCAGACATTTCTGAACACTGCAAATAATATCCTCTTTTTTTCGAGGATACCCTTTTCTAGATAGCTCTAAAATCCAGTTTACTAACGTTGCTTCTTCTTCTTCACTTGTTAATACGGGCGGAGGGCCAAAGCTCCCTTTATGGCCAGGATTTTGTTTCCTGAATAGTAGAGTGGATTTTGGGATGCCATATTTATTTGAAATGCTCCTCAAGGATGATTGTCCACGTGCCAAATCTTGAAGTGCTGCCTGTAGGGCACTTGCATCGTAACTTGGTTTTCTTGGCATAGTAGAGAAGGTTAATGCTAAAAAAGGAAGAAGCATAGATGCGAGAGTAATGAAGCCTCTAACTTATATTATTAATAAACATTTGTCCAATAACTGTGTAGTTCATAAGCATAGTTGTTGGACACTCTGTCCAATAACTAAATTTCTTATGTTTTTAGAATGCAGTTATTGGACACCTCTACTGTTACAGCACAACTCTAGTAAACAGCAAGTGTATATTAACTGCAGCATGTTTAACCTAATAACTTACCTGTGTGAAACAATGACACGTCTAACTGCTTTACAACTACACAATCGGCGACTTAAAAATATTAGCAATTCTTAACACTTGCCACTACGAAACACGTCAAATTACAACTGCTATAACATTTGACACAGAATTTTCGTTATGCAAGATATTTGGTGGGAACCAACTTGATGGATTGTTAAAATGTCGTATGTCGCACCATGTATTAACAGATAGTATCATTTAGAGTAGATGTCTAGCTATTACAGCTCCCTACACTGGAGATGTCCAATTACTGTACCGTGTCCAATAACTGTATGAGTTACCCTACTGTATTTTGAAATTTTCGAGATAATTGCCGTTAAAGTTTTAAAACAAAAATCTAATAACAATCAAGAGTTCCAAGTTTTAATAAAAAAATCCAGTAGCCATGTAACAACTGACAGCGTTAAAATTATGACAGTTCTTTATCAGTTTGTTTATCTGTTTTTATTGTGGGCTATTTTACGTGTTTTCGATTTTTCATTACTATTATGTACAATATCTTCCAAATAGAAAAATACAATATCACACTTTTTTATTTTGAACTGCTCTTTTCGATTTTTTATTTTGCCACCTCGTATCTTTGCCGCCGACGCCGCCATATTGTAATAAAGTGCGAAAAAAAGAGATTTTTCAAGATATCTCCTTACTCGTTGCTTTTACAGCAAAAATGATTCTGTACTAAATTAAACTACATAATTTTCTCTACAAAATTGGTCCTCATCATTTTTTTTCATAAAACCGACCCATTTTGGATAGGAGACTAACGTGCAGTGAAAAGTAATACCCATTTCCACACCACCATGAGGTAGAGTATATGGCGCGTTTTTTTTTTCCTGTGGTTTCCCCAGTAGGCCTAATCCACATATTAATTGGTTAGTGAAAATTAATTCAACGATTATTTGTGCAGCGTTCTACCGCGCCCGCCTTGCTTGAACGCGGGCAAACGCAGCATGCAGCATTTGCCCGCGCGGTCGCCTAGAATTCATGGCGCTTGGGTGCTTTTTTAGCAACAAAAAAACGAGTGAAACTGAAGAGTTGATTGAAATAGTGAGTACACATAGCATACTATTTGTCACATCCTGAGTACTTAACATTGTCCGTGCCCAACCTCCTATATGCCATAGCTTCACGCATGTTATAAAAACGACAAGTGCAAACTTATCTCTGGCTTTCATCATCTTCGTCAAGTAATAATGCTAATAAAATAGCTTCCTCATCTACTTCGTCCATCACGTCAATTTTAATGATACCGAAAATTCAGATGCTAAAATGCTGAGAATTAGTAGTGATCGCCTCATACTGACCGCGTGAGTATGGAGACACGTGTTCGCCACTGTAACCGCCACCGCCGCCGCTACCGCCACCGCGTTGGTTAGCGATCCGCTTATAAACGTGTGAAAAGGAGAATCTCTTGGTTAAAGAATTTGAGGAATTGGTTCCAAAGTAAAATAGCCATGTGAATCGCTAACATCCGACAGCGGATAGGCACAAGAATAATGTGTTTCGATACTTCTAAAACTATCAATAAAAGTCATCTTCAGGTCATCTTTTCCGAATGCAATGGAAGCGCAAATCCACCCACCATAAAATAAAATTTGTGAAATATTTGTATAAGTACCAAATAAAATGAAGAAAACCGTTATAATTGAGAGAATATCAAAACAGTAAAGATATAAAACCACTGAAAATAAACAAGATAGAAGATTTCATAAGATTGAATCTTCATTTAAACAAATTTTAGAAAATGTTATAAAATGCAAAATACCAATAATACGAGATGTATACCATTCTAAATAAAACAGAAAATATTTGTATCAAACCGAGCCTTTGTAGATTGATCAAATATTCCATCACTAAACAATCGACTACAGAACAATGTCCTTTAGAAATATGAAATAATTTTGGCTCGAAGTTATAAACGTGATACCGACGTGTTTTGTCCAATTTTCCAGTTGGCATTTTAAAAATAAACTTTTTGTTTAATTTAGGGAGTCTAGTCTGTAAACATTTGTAATAACACTGGTAATGGAATAAAAACGTTTGTTTTCATTGTTTTGTTTAGTTCTGAAAAGCCCTGAAAATGTCATTTGGTTTATAGTTAAAAATTGTTGAATTTAAATTACTTTTGGGAGTCCTTTCTTAATTTTTCAGTTACGAAGTGGAACTTTAATTGAAATGGTTTTTATCGTACGAAAAGGAAGTGAACGAAACCTCTCCGTTCGCGATAAATACGAGGTCTGATCAAGAAATATCCAGAATGGCTTTATTTATAAAGTAATATAAGATTTATGAAATTGACATTTAATCGCCTTCAAAGTAGTCTCCTTCCGAAGCCACACACTTAATTCAACGTTGCCAGTGCTCGAAACATTTTTTAAATTCGTCTTCTGTATTAGCCAGTAGCTGCTTCGTCGTGTTCTGCTGTATCTCTTCAGTGTCTTGAAATTGTTTTCCTTTTAACTGAAATTTGATTTTGGGGAATATAAAATAGTCGCTGGGAGCAAGGTCTGGCAAATAAGGTGGCTGGCGGACTTGTGGAATGCCATGTTTAGGAAGGAACTGCTGCACAAGTTGAGATGTGTGTGATGCAATTGCCACTCGCCATTCTCATGCAGTTCCGACATTTTGCTACGAACTGCGCCCCTCAATCGTCGTAGAACTTGATACTAATACCCCCTGTTAATTGTCTGGCCAGGCATGAGGTACAATTCCCTTGTGTCTTAACATTGCTGCTGCTTTGTCGTACTGTTTTGAGTTTAGGAGAATTTGAAGACTTCCACTGTGAAAATTGGGCCTTAGTTTCGGGATCATACCTATAAACCCATGTTTCATCGCCAGTTCTGATCGTTTTTAGAAAGTTCTCATCATTTCTGACGCATTCAAGCAAGTCACTCGCAGCTAAAACACGAGCATGTCAGAAATTTGCTACAAATCTAGCTAAGACGCGCTTCGCACCCAAATCCTCCGTAAGAATCGATTACATCGAACCACAACTAATTTTTAGATGTGTGGCTAACTCAGTAATTCTGCGATTTTCCCGCACAACTTCGACATTTTGTACACTTTTGCTGCTTCTAGGTCTTCCAGAACGTAGATCACTCTCAACACCTTCACGACCGTTTCCAAAGCGTTTAGACCACTCTTAAACTTGCGCACGACTCTTGCAATCTTCTCCTTACAAATTTCGTCAAGTTTTTGACAAAATTCGTTTATCCTTTTGTTCCGACATGATAAATGTGACAAACAACTACGCAAAATTACTGTAAAATAACCGATTGAGCAAAGCAGGTGTGATTTACAGCACGTATATAACAAATGTTAAGCACATTTTGTGCAAAACCACAGCCTTTTGTGTCCAGTCATTACAAAGTTATAAAACCATTCTGGATATTTTTTGATCAGACCTCGTACACTGACGTTCTGTTGAATCAGAATAAATCAGTTTTCATTAGGATGTGCATTGTGCATACAAAAAGTTGAAAACCGTCTCCGTTTTCCTCCTAGTTTTCTAGTAGATAATTATCTTTCGTATTTCAGCACATTCGCTGTTGACATTCAAATATTACTTCATGAAACGTTCATGAGTTGAATAAAACATGTAGACGTAAGCAACAACGTGCATCTATTTATGTGAAAATATCAAGCTTTTCAATTTTAACGAATATACAACTAATAAAGCTACAAATATTAATATTAATGCTACGTAGGCCTTTAACTCTCAACTGAAGGAAACGCTTGAAGAAAAGACTTTTATTAAGATGTCTGTATCTCAAATTTATCGCGTACTTTGATCCTAAAACGCTTTTTATAAATAAGATAATGTCGAAGGAGCTTGTTAAACATTTAGCGAGACATCTGATAAGTGATTTTTTTTTCGTTTTTACAGTTGTTCCTTTTAAGTTCTCCTCCTCGTTTCGTATATAAATTTTCATTTATAATCTGCCGCATTTTCAGTAATTGCTCCATTATACGTCGTTAGCCAAAAGACCAAAAATAAACCCAATCGTCAATGTATCCCAAGCGTACTTTTACGAATCGAGACCACTTTACTTTTATGGATCCTGTTTTTTACAGAATTTGAAATTTCTCTGTTCCCGTTAGCTGTTATTTCGTTTTCTACCTAGCACGCTGCAAAGTAATAGCAACATTTTTCTAAATGTCGTTCTTTTACGGTCGACAGTTTAGAATAAGTTTCGGGGAAGTTCTTAGAAATATCGACGGCCAACAATGCATTTTTATTAACAGCAAGGGGCAAATTTTGTTTGCACACGAAGTTCGTTTTAGTAATTAACACAGACGCTTAGATTTACGGGTCCTTGAATAATTCTCATAAAAAGGTTTTTATTTCCTACACTTCCGCTTTTACTTTTAATTTTGCCGATTTTTTTCTTTGAAAGCGACCTCTGCCTACGTGAAGGGAAACCTTTTAATAATTTCCAACTTTAATTGGATTATACGGATCGATATTGAATATGAGATGTAATTCGGAAGAAATTACTGATGAAAGGAAGGAATAATTAATAAAATATCGTATTTAATCGGTGTTTCTATGCTTTGGTTTAAGTTGCGTCTTATTTTACCACAAAAAGGAGGAAATTGGTAATGTTTGACCTCAAAAATATTTACAAAGTCAAGGACACGGACTCGGAAACATACTTTGTAGAAGAAATATTCAAGCTATTTTTCGATGAACAGTTTTGCTTTATGACAAAGACTTGGACATTTTTTAATAACATAAGGAGAGATGCACTAACTTCTAGGAATTTAAGGTTCAGGCAAGGAGATCATTGTTATAAATCTTAAAGACGCCTTAGTTTACGATTTTTAAAATGCTTTATTCGATTTAATTTTGCTTTAATGTAAAAATTAGCTTGAAAACGGGAAACTTGAACTATTCAAAAAGTTCAGAAACTATCTTGGGCTACATCAAAAAGCTTTCAACTAGTTTCAAAATTTCAAATAATTTAAGCTGATGTTAATTTTTATTCGATTTACTTTTTAACCTTTCAGAAATTAAAAATATTGTATGATATTCAAATTTTAATCGTTTCTAGCACTTAGAAGAAAAATAATGAAAATAATATATATAATATAATAATATAATAATAGCCAGAAAATCGATTGAAAAAGTTTAAAAACAAAGCAAATGGTTTTTATCGGAAAAGTTGCGGCTTCAAAATTGCACCCCTGAGAATTTTTTACGTTTCAACTTTTGAATCGTTTTATCAAAAAGCAGATTCGGATATTGACATAATATTCACGTACATTTACGGCTCTAATGTTTCAAATAATCTTACATCTAACAATTCGGCGATATATCAGTTTTCGTATTTATTAGGAAAACACTTCATTTTTAGCATGACAGCATTCACAGATTATTTAGAGCACAGTAAGCCATGATTTTTAATTAATTTGTTAAGGGTATAAGGATTCCCGAAGAAGAAAAATTGAGCAGCCTATAATTTTGTTAAATAATATAATTAATGTAGGTTATGTAGAACATACTCGGTTGCCAAATATAATTTTTAATAATATAATTATCAAGATTCCTTTCACTTTACGGCTTGTAAACACGCACAGTATATCCTGTGAGGTAACGAACGGGGCTCTGGCGACCCAGAGTCCGAGGGTATACCCACCACCAGTTGCTCCGAGATCAAGGAGCCTTTGGGTTAGTCACCCATACAAAATATACTGACTCGGAGAATATTAAAGGGAGCCTCGGAAATGGCCGGATAAAACGGGACGGGCAAGAACAAACCTAAGATTTGGAATGTAGAATATTGAAATGTTAAACGGAAAATATGTAGAAACGGTAGAGTAGAAAGTTGAAATTGTAGGACTCAGTGAGATGAAAAAAGAGCCAAGCAATAAAGAGTCTTCCAAAAGGTAATCTGCTTTTTTTTTCTTCTTTCGACGATGCAGCAGTACTCAGGCCCTAGGCTCATTGTGGTTCCGTCGCAAATTAAGGGATGCCTTCATACAGACTGGCACCTAGCTCAAAGACCATGATCTTCCCCATAGAGGCACTCCGTGTATCATTGTACTCTAGAAGACTAGCATTAAATAGGCTCAGTAGAAGTAGTCTGGGGCATCCCAAAAGAGGATGAGGAGAGGTTGCTTGAGCTTTCTTGCGGAATCTTCGGAAAGGCCCATCAGATATAGATGTCTCTATAAGAGGTCATGACCTGCAAGGGGGCCTATGACTAGGCTGAGGTGCTTCCTGCTAGACCTAAGGATAAACCGTTATATTGAGACCATCCATATCGGATACTTATAGTGGGATGAATATAATTGGAATAAAGATGAGTAAAACACAACGTCTTTCCCACTTGTTCTATTGAAATTGCATAACCAGGTTTCGCCTCATAGAGGCATTATCAAATGCTAAAATATAATCTAAAGTTACTACAACTCAATCGAAGCTTAAATCTAAAGCATTCTTACCTATCGACACAACAAAAAATTTAATAAAAAGCACAGGAATCGATCATCTAACCTAGTGGGTCTTTGTCTTCTATAAAAAAGTTTAAAGATGACTGAAACCTGCACAAAGACATGGTCCAACATCTTAGAACCATCAAACTACTACAACCGTCAAAAACAGAGCTAAAGGCTACTTAATCGAAAAGAAAATCACAAAAATAAGATAACAAATCTTAGCATAAACTACATAATTAAATAGTTAAAAAGCAACAGGTAAAGCACGCTGTTATTTAAAGGCATTGTCAACTTATGCAACATATTTAGTAAATGTCAAAATACGTTAGTTAAAATACTCGTAAAAAGTACCCGCAGTGGTAGAATTTCAATATCTTTGATAATAACCACAATAAACGGGTAGAAAGAATTCAGATCCTACATACGTGACGTCACCGGTGTCGGCCTCTGGAGGCTACTACACAACGCATTATTATACAATCAATACTGCATTACTACGCAACTACGCTAGCTATGCTACTGCTCTTACCGGCGATCGACATCGGTGACGTCACGTATGTGGGATCTGAATTCTTTTAGCTCCCATAACACAGTAACGAATTAAAATTCGGCCGTAAAATTTTGCACAGGTGAAATACTCAGTTTACTCAATCAAATTATAAAATAAAAAAAATCGACTTTTCATAAGTTGACAATGCCTTTAAGGAAATGGCGACTAAACAGTACCAACAAAATTGAAAGTTAAACTAGTGTTAAAACTAAAAATTACCATAACAGGCGCCAAATTCAAAATCAAAAACTCAAAATCATCGGAATCGAGGAAAGCAAGTGTCTTGTCGACATATTCACGAAAATCCATGATGACAAGACAATTTACCTTTATCAGCTTTGTTAAGAATAAGATTGTTGGTTTTAATTTCCAAAGAAATAGATTTAATCGTTTTGTTGTACTTCTTAAAGACAAAATTGTTACCTGTAGTAGAATTATTTTGGTTTTTATGTTTATTATAATTTGCGAATTGATTTTTAATGTTGTAAATAATGGTTCTATTGTGATTAATCAGGTCAGGATCACAGTTATTAAGATCTAGTTTCTGAATGATGGATGTCAAATCGACTAGAAACTTTTCCAAAGAGTTCAAATTATTGTTATTCAAAGGGTTGAACTTCAAACCCTTGTTTAGAAAAGCTAGTTCATCTTTGGAGAAAACAGTACTAGGAAGATTAAGAGTTCATCCCAGAATACAGATTATTATATTCTTACGTTTGTTTCTATTCAGGAGCGGATAACCACATGCCAAAGGCCTTGGTCTCTCACGTAGGTATTTCGGGTTCGATTCCTAAGATCGGCAATACCCCGCCCGGATTTTAGAAGGCCGTACGCTTCTCCGTGCTTCACCTCTAGCGATGGGTAAGGTTAGTTTCCTGCCCAGAATACGTGAAAAAGGGCCCACAGTATCCATACTTATTAGTTATTAACAGACCATCGGCCTATGCTTCTGCTATAAGAGGAAGAGAAGGTTCCTATTGATACCTCTTTATTTCTCATAAATGTTTTATCTAAGGCTTTATATAAAATGGTGGTTGATTATCTTTAGTCGGTTGATTACTTCGACATCCAAGTCACCTTTAAAGTCCAAAACCACCCATAAATATTTCATTTTGGTGGTTTGTTTGATATTCTCGTTGTATAATTTTAATCCCACTTCTTCGTGTCCTTTTGCTATTATCAACGATTCGGTCTCCTTGGAATTAATTATCAACCCAAATTGCTATACCGCGTGATTCAAGGCGTCTAAGTTCTTCTGTAGGTCTTTTAAACTGGTGTGCGGTCCATGGAAGCGATGGAAGCACCGCTTCCCTTGCCTTCATTCATAATTTATTAATTTTATTTTTGTTTCAGCAGTATTTTAAAATTAATAAATTATATTGTTTTGCCTTATGAATGAAGGCAAGGGAAGCTGTGCTTTCATCGCTTCCATGGGCCGCACGCCAGTGACTGGTCTTCCCTTGAGTTTGCTACCAGTATCAGATCATCTGCATACATAAATTGGGCGATTTTGACGTGCCATAAGTTTCTCAATCCGATTACAGTTTTTTTTTCATTCTTACTAGCCGTTCTTGAGATTATGAATAGTAAAGGGCTTAGTACACCCTTTGTCTTACACTTGAGAATTCTTCTGTATTCCGATTCTTACCCTGTTCCTGGCTTCATTGTACAAGCTCTGAATTACTGGTAATGAGTTTATTTGTTTCGTTCGTTCTTCTTCTTCTAATAGAGTCGCATACCCTTACAGGGCGTGCAGTATGTGTCCCCTCTTCTCCTATGTGTTATATCAACTCTGCCTTTAACTATGTTACGTTGCCTCTGTCTATACGGCCTTTAAAGCTTTCATGTTCGTTATTGTTTCTTCTGCCTCGTGAAATCGGAAAGAAGCTACTAAAATCTAAAATGGTATGTGTATCTAGTTAGGATAAAGGATGAAAGATGCTAGACTTGGGAATAGAAAAAGAGGAACCCTAACCAATGCTATAATGCCACAAATGGGTTCGAAGAAGAAGAAGTTTCGTATCGTCAGCGTAACTTACTTATTACCCGAACTTGTTGGTTTCCGATGGTATATCCTTTTACTTCCTTAAAACTTTCCATAATTTTATCCATGACTATACTAAATAAAACGAGACTTAATGAGTCTCCCTGTCTAATTGCTACCCCGCATGCAATGTCTTTTGTGATTTGGTTTCCTATTTCGATCTTTGTTGTTGTATCTTTATTTGCTTCATGAATAAGTCTACTATGATTTAAAAATATCGTGAATGCATTGCACCTTGTTTCATTATTTAAAAAGCAAAAATGGGGAGTAAAAACCACAATTCGTAATTAAAACTGTCCCAAAGCATAATGTTCATTGTTAACCACAGCAAATAGCGGTAACATTGCTGTTTTTCGTTTATTTTGGTTGCAAATAAACAACACATAACAATCCGTATTTGCTTTAAAATCCACATAATTATGTGAACAAGAACCAGTAACATATTTTTATTTTAGTTTGGTCAAATACGTTTGAGTTATATAACTAATCACCGAAAACACGATTTGCTAGAAGATATTAAACTTTATAGTTATGAAAGGTTCGAAAAACTATTATTTCAACTAACAACAAAGTCAAGCCAACATAAAAGAATACTCGCGGCGCAAAATTTAAAAGATTTACACGTTGTATGAAACTAAAAATAATAAATCATACAGGTTTTAGTCGTGTTGTAGTACGGTTATCGTTCTTTTCGATGTCATACTTTGTGTTTCCAGTATAAAGTTTTACTATTTTTAAAAAAGCAATAAGCGAAAAGTAATATTTCATAAGTTGAACAACTCTAGTGTTAGTCTTTCCTATTAATTTTATTGTTAAAGCCGTATTTTCAATGAAATTCTTACAAAATGCTTAAGGATTTCTCCTTTAAATGAGATTTTTCGAAACCGCTTTAAAGAATTTTGTTGAACTTTAATCGTAGTTCGAGGCTGTGTCTCTACTTATTCTTGCAATAACGCTTTTCTTCTGCATATTTTTAGGAATTTTTTATGGTTACGTATTCGTAGCCTTTGTTCTTTCTTAACCTTTTTCTGTTTAATTCAATCATTTAAATTAGCAGATTTTCTCTTAGTAAATCCCTTGGATTGGTTTTACTTTTTAGTAATTTTGTATATTTTCTTAATCTCTTTTCTGGGGAGTTTGACAATTTAGCAATATTATTAATTTAAAACAAAATTACCGTTCAAGTACTTTCAAAAGGTGTTGAATTTCATGCGCATTCTTAAAAAAAAGGCCGCAGTATGTTCATACATTTTGCGAACGAATAAAAGAAACTTTCCGCTTAATATAATTTTTTTATGTACTTTACAGCCCCCATAAATTTTCAATACAAAAAGATCCGTAAAAGATATCTAGATGGAGTTAAGCTAAAATACTGTTTTTGAGAGCATTACAAATATATGCGTTTCGCGTTTCTACGAAAATATAGTTTACTAAACCCAGCTGAAATGTATATGTTTCACTACTCGAATATTTTTTAAACATAAGTTTTTGCCATAAAAGGTTGATTTAACCAAGTAAATATATCAATCTATACTTTCTGACATTTGACAGAACATAATACCAAAGGTGATTATTTATTAATTTGACGAAGTATTCTTTTCCAAAATTCCGCTTTGACAGTAGATTCCACTTTGAAGGCCACGTATTCCATTGATGTCCACTAAGATTATCTAAATTAACTAATTTATTTCTGAATTGTTCCTCAACTTTATAAAACAACAAGATTCGTATTTCAACTACTCAAACAATGGCAACGTTTTATTAGGAATTACCATTATAATGAAATGAAAGAAAACCAAAGAAAAACAAAATATCATTTGATATCTGATGAGATCTTTAGATTTTTTCAACAGATATCAAACGCTTAAGAAAACTGTCAATTTTTGAGTGCTAAATTACATTTCAAAAATAAAAATACCCCTGGACTGTTCCTTCAAATACAATTTTCTCTTCCTAAACAGCTTCGTAGTGTTATAGTTCAGTAAACGCAAAAGCCCAACACGTCTGAGTTTCGGTTGGCCCTTTAGGAAAAGAACGCCCCTTAAATCCTCTACTGATAAGCAATTTCCTCACTGTGTACAAATTGCGGCAACCGCAGAGCAAATCTAGGAAAAAGGAAGAGGTATACAAAAATAAATTTGCTTTTCGCTTAATTTTAAATGCTAAACTAACATCGTTTTTTTCCTCCGGGCGTAATAAGATGTTTTTTGTTTGTTGTACATCAAAAGTGATTTGAAAAGAAAATAAAAGACTTAAAACCTATGAAATTTTGTAGTAAAGACGCGAACATCTGTTCGTAATTTGATTTTGAAAGTTATTTAGGAAGATTTTGTTGACATCAAATTTTTTACGAGTATATGTTCTGCTATTGAGCTTTAGTTAACTAATTTGGCAAGAAGAATATATTCAGACTCCTACCACCTTTGTCAGGAACTGATTGCGGCAAGTAAATTGCTGAAACAAACATTGAAGTTTCTAAATAGTGCGGTGTTAACATTGTACTTCTTTATTTAAAGTAATTAATTTGATTCTGTTTTTTTTTACTAGTTTTAAGGCCCGTTAATTGGTAAACCCCATCCTAATTAACACAATCAAATTTTAAAATTCAAGCAATCCATGGATATTTTTGGTACCATCATCGAGAGTTATTGTGGTTGCAAAACAGAATTCGAATTTACTGTGCCATTAAATTCCTTCATTCAGGCATCAAGAAGAAAATTAAGAAACAAGCTTTTTGGACTTTCTCTGCAAATAGGTAATGCGTAACAACTGTTACGTTTTGGAATAAATTTTGGTTTTGAAGAAGCTATGCATAAAAGTTCCTTATTTTATGGAAGAGATGCAAGGCTAGTACTGAAATAGAAAGGGAAGAAGAAGGAAAAGTAATTAGCAACATGGATACAAGCACAGTTCAGTATAATTCCAGTGATATTCCTTTAGAAGGCAGAACAAGTGATTCAGATGTTAAATAAGAACAAATATTAGTAAGAATATATGACACAGAAATTGCCTAGAAGCACAGCCTTCTGGATTTTAGTTCCTAACAAAATTGTAAAGAAAACGAATTATTAAAACTTTAAGTTGCTTTTTGTGACAAATCTTTTTTTAAGTTATTTGAGTTCTAAAGTACCTAAATTGTAAGCAAATAACGAAAAAGAATTATTTCGCGTAATTTTAAAAAGTTGTTTGGGATATAATTTCACTTGATAACGATTTTTTGTCCCAAACTTCAACGTTCTTTGCGTTTACCAGTATAAAGGGAAGAGACTTAGTCCCAGGCTAGTATGCGGAAAACATACCCCGCCGCTAGGTGGTCCACTGGTAGACGGCTATGAAATTAATGTTAGTTAAGAAGAAATCCTTTTTCAGGAGACTACGTCACTAACAGCGTTGCCGAAGTTAACTCGGCCTTGAAAATTATAAATGGAGGACGGTTAAACAATCTCAGATTTTCAGATGATATTGTGTTGATAAATAATAACTTCGAATTACAAGACATGATAAGTGAACTAAACTAACCTATAACACAGAGATCTGAACATTAACCAAAAAGGTTATAAATAAAATGAAAGTGGCACGGAATCCAACGAGCGATGTTCGGAATCACCCTGCAGGATATAAAAGAAATTCATAAATTAGAAAAAAAACAAACGTAGAGGACCTTGGTAAAACGGCAGCAAAACAGAAATGGCGATGGGTAAGCCATGCTGCCCAAATAACTAAAGATAAATGGACAAAAAGGATAACTCAATGGAAACCATGGAAAGGCAAGAGACAAAGAGGGCGTCCAAATCAAAGATGGATAGATGATGCGTGAAAGATTGAAGACCCTGGGTGAGGCCTATATCCAAAGTTGGACGGAAGAAAGCTAATTAAAATATGAAGATCGCAACACATCACAGGGAAACCTACGTCCAGCACAAGACCTAAATGGCTAGATGAGACGAATAAATGAATTTGTTAATCTTAGGGTAAAGACAGAGGATGAAGTACGTGGAAAAATGCTAGATAACAAATAATGATGTCACTTCGAGCCGCAAAATTTCTTTAAATTAAGCGACGTTTCAAGAGAAACACAGCTTTATAAAACCTTAATGTAATCGATGGTCATGTATGAGACAAAAGGCTCAATCGGAAATAAAAAACCCATACAAATGTTAAACATTTTTGAACGCAGAGTACTTTGATGGATATATGGGGCAATAAGAGATAAACAAGGACAATAGAGACAAAAGATAAATCGTGAAATTGATAACATGTACGAAGAACGTGATATAGTTCTGGCAGTTTGGACACCTACGCCTACCACCACACTACGAATGAGGAAGGTACAATATTTATTTACAACGCTTTTGTGAATAAACATTTTGGAAGACTACGAAAAATGTTTGAAAACCTAAAGGTTAGTTTGTCTGTTTATGTATTGGACGAGATCTAAGTTTGGGAGTACCAAGGACTTTGATGCTCTGAGACTACTGTGCCATTAACACTACACCATTGTAATTTTGTTGAACTTTTAAAACCCTATTGCTTGAAAGCCTTTTTATTGAACCACCAACAACGGTTTTGTTAATAAAAGTTTTGGAAGACTACGAAAAAGGTTTTAAAACTTTGTTTGTTTGTCCTTTTGTTGGACGAAATACAGGGCGATTCAAAAGTATTGTATTGCTTATGGCGATTTTTGTTTATTTTAAATTTGTTACACACTTTTGAGAACAGCTGGCTAATATGCATTTAAAAAGCCTGCAACAGAAATTTGACCCTGGAAAAATAAATGAAATATTACACAATAAATTATTATGTAATTTACAGGTTTCACTCTGCTCTCACATTTTTTCAGGCTTGGACTGGCAGTAAATAATTACTAGCATGTCTAAAAGGTGAGATTAGAAAAAATTGTTGTCAATAAAGAGGAACAAAACTTACACAAGATGTTCAAATGTTCCTTCACACACACAAACACAGCAGAAGTACAATACAAACACAACACAAACACAACACCAACAGAAACTGTCTTTAAGAAATTAAAATAACGTCAGTTAATTCGGCTGACGTTCCACTAAATCGTTCGAAGAGTGACTGACCTTACATAATATACGTGGACTCTTATCAGTAAGGCGTTCCAGTGACCCCAAACCAATTTTTGTATTGATCTTCTTATTTTTTTGCCGTTTACTTGCAACACATGGTTTATTGAGAAAAGTTGTTCTATTTGATATGCCCTACCTCCTCTTAAAATTAATGACAATCCTTTTGAATCACCATGTATAGCTTGGGGCTAGCAAGCGTCTCAAAGCGCTTAGACTGCTATGCCACTGACATTAGCCGATTATAATTTTGTCAAAATTCCATTCCTCGGAAGGATTTTTATCGAACCAAGTACCAATAGACTCATTACAAAAGTACGGAATGGGACACCAGAGGGGCGAAGGCCCAAAGCCCATCGTAAACTAGGTGGTACTACAAAGGATTAAAGTTACAAAACGGCGATAATTGGTAATGAACAGTCACATAACTATATAGATTTGCAAACAAATTTTGTGATGGGTGGGTGGATATATCAATTTACCAATAATTACACATGCATTTAGACCAAAGCACACTCAGGTGAGCACAAGGATGCCTACTAATTTTTAAATGGGTCCTGGTCTTGTGGGTTCGTGCCTGGATGAACAGAAATGAGTGGGAGCAACACACAATGAAGGTAATCATCCCAAAAACGAATGGGAAGATTGCTGATGATAATAATGAAGATGATATCAATACAAAACAGGCTGTGAATCTGCTGTTCTACCATATCCTCCCATTAAAAGCCTTTTGATTGCCGCTGATAATTTTCTCCAAAATTTCGGAAGTTTTCAATACAATTTTTTTTATTAATGTGATTAAAGATAAAAGAATTAGCAGAACAAAACGGATTTACTTTTCTCTCAGGTATAAAAATTTAGCATAAAATAATTTCCACGCTTTAGATGAGGTGAAAAGTGTGGGCTAATCAGCACAGAAAACGTGAGAAAAATCAAAAATGCCTAAAATTACGAACACGAAGTTAATCATATGCCAGCGATAAAAACCCGAATCGGAAAAAAAACTTTAATGCCTGATAATAAACGATCATTTGATTTCCGTAGCACACTTAGTTTTACACCGAAACTTAAACAAAAAACTTTGCTAGAAGGCCTTAAAAAATGTAAGATATGGCTGTGTTTTAAGTTACTACACCGAACCGGCAAAGTAAAGAAAAAGAAATTCACCAAACTCCACCGCAAATATCGAGATTATTGATCATTATTTGTTCGGTCTTTAATAAAGCTCAACAGAAGCGTGTTGCAGGGTAAAATAGGAAATAATAAACCGAAAACAAATAGCTTGATCTTTATTAAAAGAAAAGTGCAGAAGTTTCTACCTGATGAAGCTTTTGCGAGCCTTACGGGTATTACGGTTATTTTTATAAAGAATTGAAAATATAATAAACCGAGAAACCGCTTTGCAAATCTCCTTTCTCGGTATCGTTCGTGGATTCCGTACTAATGCGGTGCAGGGTTAAAAATTAAATTAGGTTCGCATATCGGGCAACCTAAAACGCAACCTTTGAAACAAATTCGTAATGTCGCATGTCGAACACATTTCCTTCTGCAACCCTCCCATTCAATTTTAATTTAAAATGGTGCCGTCGAATTCATATATCTCCATCATCATCCACTTCAAAGCCGTACTCGCCCGGATCTGGATTGGATTTCGGATGGCAATAACATTAATTTCGAGTAGAAATGCGCACTCAGCTCGCTCATATGTTGCACAGTTGCTCAAATGCAAGTTCCCTCATATCCTACGAACTAAAATTGCCAATGATTGCTGCTCCAGATATAACCAATTTGTTTAATGCAAATTGTGTTCAGGTGTTTCCCGGTCCCCCGACTGATTGCTGTACGATTGAATTTGAATAGAAATTGGAACCTCGATTGCTGACTTATTACAGATATTTTACTACGGAATTGTCGTTTCGGCATAATACCTTGAACGATACGGCTATAAAGAAAAGGAAAGTTTAAATTTTCATCATGTGAAAACGTCATTTATTACTTTCTCGCTTTTTACGCTAAAAAGTACATTTTAACGGGGTAGGTTAATAAGTTTATCTGAGAGGACCACTCAAGTACAGCCTTAAATTAAAACCACTTGCAAGAATGAGACAAATCGAGCAAATTTGCATAGTGTCATATGTTTGTCGAATTTAGTAATCAATCAATTTGGTAATCAAAATAATCCAAGGAATAAGGAATTACATTAATGACCATCATTTATTTTAAATTATCTATGAAGAAATGCCTACGTCGAGGGTTTTAGCAGAATTAATATCAATATGAACGAAATGACATCTAATTTATGAAATACTCGAGAAGATTTGAAATAATGGCTCCCATCTGCAACGTTTTGATTTCCCAAAGGGCGTTTAAACAATTTACGAGAACGTTTGATTTGTCATTTTGGTAAACAGAACATCAGTGAACGTTTTCAAGTAATTTTCTTATAATCCCTTGATTGCATGTTCTTTATTGATATTTCCATTTATTTTCACTTGCCCTTTTTGATAAAAATATAGTACAGGCAACAAAATGAACGATATTCTTGAATCTCAAGTAATTAAATAACTACCGAAAAAGGTATTCCTGCATTTGGTTGTATCGTAGATCAATCTTTTAAAATAAAAAATAATACGAGGGGTGTCTATTTAATTCTAATAATTGATTCATAAAGCATTTGTTTTTTTCTACATTTCTTCAATATTGGGGACCCCTTTTTTTTAAACTGAGGATATACATGTCTAAACGGTTATAAGGCCGCAAGTGAAGTTTGGACATTAGGCACAACAGAACATAGAATGCTACGAATATGGAAGACGAAAATACCCAGGAAAATTTATGTAGGCAAAAGAGTCCAGGATAAATGGGAAAGAAGGACAAACAAAGAACTTCAAGAACTATATAACGAACCTGATACAGTAGGAATTATAAAAGGACCTTTGTCTTTGTCTCGAGATAACTGGACCATAGTATGTGAATGAATAACAAGAGAATACCAAAAGGGCCATTAGAAAGTAGTATAGAAGGAACAAAGAGACGCGAAAGACCAAAAACAAGACGGAAGGAAGAAGTAATGACAGAATTAAAACAGGTTAATAATATTATTAATTGGAAAGGGAGCCAATCCATGACAGAAAAGTATGGAGGAAGATAGTGGAACAAGCCATGGGTCTCCTAGGCCTGTAGTGTCGAACAATATGTATCTGTTAACTAAACCAATAAGTAATTTAAAATACTTGATTTTAAGTTCGGCTAAAAAATATACATCAGTGGTCAGGCATTAAGAACACTGGCGAGTTATTTCGTCTTGCAAAAGACAACGTCCAGGGGACCGGGCAACGTCCAGGGGACCGGGCAAGGCCCATAAAGAAGCAGAAGAAACGCTACTGAATTTCACTAGATTGCCACTATAAGCTTAACTCTTTCCTCTTTTCTAAAACCTACCAACTAAAATTACATAAACTATACAAACAAAAATCCATAAAAGTAAGCAGAATATTTATTGACAACGAATTTAACATGAAAAATCCATTATGCAAATTTAACATTAAAAAGTCAAACAAGATATCATCAAAAAGTTCACAATAAACAAGAAATTTAAATAAAAATATAAAGCAGAAAATTTGTCACGACTTCCTTGGGTAAACCTCAGTAACCAAAAATAATTCAGAACATGACATCTACGTCAGCATAAAATTTTGAGGTAAATGCAACGTCTACGTAAACTGTAAAAGATGAAGTAGGTAAATATTTTCATAAGTCAAATATGATTTGCTGTAAATCCGTCGAAAAACACCCGGAGGATATGCAAGCTCCATAAAAATATTTTTAATATTTCCTTAATATAATTTTTTTAAATCTGAGATATGTTTACGTTAACAGGAGCTTGTTTCTGTCCTGAATTTTAACATACACATGATGAACTGTTAGTTTACAACACGTTGCTAAAAATTGAACTTTCTAAATATATAAGAACTTGAAAGTATTTTCGCGTTTAAGAGATATGCTTTTTAGCCCCATTTCCTTTATTTCATTGTTTAAAGTTTATAAAAAAATGCTTCAAGGTTTTCAGAGGTTTTAAATTTTCTGTTAAATTACACAATTTTGCAGCAAAAAAATAAAAGTTAACAGAAAATAATTATTCGCCTTCATTAAATTGCTCTCTGCATATTAAACTTTTGTTAATAAACTATAACAACTTTGGAGTTTATCAACCTTCTTCTGGCGTTCAATGCCTCCGACTGATTTCATTAAAGTAATGAACTCCAGAAAATTACCGAAAAATATAAGGGGTGTATAAACCTAAACGTCGTAATTATTTTTTTTAACAGGCCATTATAATCACGTAATGAAAAAATAACGGTCTATAAAGAAATGCTTTCGCAACAGCGAAGTAATTTTCCCCAGTCGTATCGAAATATGTTCCGGAAACGAAATTCCGTCAGAACCCTTCAATCATTCTCAATAATGTTTTGTATCAACGAGAAAAGCCAACACATAAAGCATTCTTTATCATTAAGGACGCGTACAAATCCTTTCATTCTGAAAAATGAAATACGAGCACTTACGCTTTGTTACGCCCAAAGAATGTTTTATTCGGGCTTCTCCTTTTGTCAGTGAAGAAATGTGCATCTTTGAAAAATAAGTAGGCAGGTATGGATGGCAGGACTTTAAGAAAATCCAGAATGTAGAGGGAAAATTTAATCTGCTCAGGTGGGTTCCAAATCCACAATCTCTCTGCTATGCTTGGCACGCAACAGAGGGGTTTTACTTCAACTCCTATCTTTAGAATTTAGCTTTTTCTGTACGCCCGTCGAGACGACGAACGAGCCTATTCATACCCTAATTATTATAATACATGCCAACTTAATGTTGTTGCTTACGAATATGTCTTGTGACTCATTTTATACAACTTCAAGAACTAAAATACTTGGAAATTCAACTCTGGGATTCATTCGCAACTAAAGAGCTAATTTTATTCGTTTGTTGAGAGCTTCTAAAGTTCTAGATTTCCTTAACATTCTTTAACAAAATTACATCAAAAGGCCATGATGTAAAATTTTTACAGCGAAATATTTTTATTTGTATGAAAGTTTATAATCAGTACGACTGAATTTTAAAACAACCTTGGATCTGCACCAAAATCCTTCAGCATTTGAGACAAACAAATTATTAGAAAAGAATTCTTCAATTTTTCAACCTTTTCGATATTATCATATTTCATCAATGATTGTTATATTTACTTGAGTATTTTCTAAATTTAATTAAAGAAATATCGAACCCATAAAAATGCCATAAAATAATAAAGGGATTTAAAAAAGTCATATCAAGTAAGCCCATTGCAACTTACAACGAATAAAGAACGGTATCAAGAAGAAATAAAAAGGTTGATGGAAGAACAATAAAATATGGAGTACTTGAAAAATATGTCACCATTAGACCGCCAAACTAAAATACTAACAACATTCATACAGAAAGCAGATCACCCATGTAAACTTTCGAAACTCTATAATTTGAAAACAAATAAAAATCGGATTACAACTTATAGGTTTTCTCGTCTTAAATATACGTGTAGAACACACCCGTAAAGTTTAGTAAATTCCTCCTGACTCACCCTGTATATGATAACGCTACAATACAAGTTAAAATTACGGAAGACCTCATAACAAACAAAATTAGCGCTAAACGTGGAGTAACTACGACAGAAAGATACAATCTCCTCAAAATTGCCCACCCTTGTCCTCGAAGACGCTTTTAAAAAAATGAATTGGGAAAGAAAAGGCGTGAACATCGACGGCCGATTCCTAAATCACCTTCGTTTCGCAGACTATATCGTTCTGATCAGTGCCAAGCCTAAAGTACTTCGAGTGATGTTAAGTGAACTTAGATCTTTATTCGAAGAAATAGGCCCCTCCATGAACATAAGAAAGACAAAAGTTATGTCTCCAGAAAACACAATAAGTACTCAGACTTGGGAATGACATCTTAGAAAATATAGAAGAATATATCTATTTACGCCACACATAAAAACTTGGTAAATAAAACCAAATTGCTGAAGTAAGCAGAAGAATTCGGATGACCTGGGCAGCCACTGGTAAGCTAGGATTCATACTTCAAGACTCTAAAATACCGGTCAACTTAAAAAGAGAAGTATTTAACATGTGTGTGCTTCCGGTGTTGACGTATGGTGTCGAGACCATGTCGCTAACTATAAAATCCGTGACAAAACTAAGAACAACTCAGCAGGTAATAAAACGCGTCATGCTAGGAATAAGCCTAAAAGATAAAATTACAAACGAAGAAATTAGAAGATGAACCAAAGTAGAAAATGTCATAAAAAAAATTGCGCAGGCAAAATGAAGACGGGCAGGACATCTAGCCAGACAGGAAGATACAAAATGGACAAAACATAGTTTTAAATGGAGACCAAGACTGCATAAACGTAGCGTAGGTAGACAACCTAGAAGATGGGTGGACGATATTAAGGAGAAATCTGGGAAAAACTAGCTATATGCAGTACAAAACAAAACAGAGTGGAAAAGAAAAGAGGGGGCATACGTTCAGGAGTGGACAGTTAAATCCTGAAAAAGAATATAGAAGAATGGAAGATAACTTCAAAACGCTAGACTCGTTTGAAAAAGGGCTAAATATAGATGGAGAGTATCTGAATCATTTAAGGTTTGCGGACGATGTAGTTTTGATAAGTAATAATATCGAAGAGCTATAGGAAATGATAAACGGCCTAAAGAGACCTAAACAGACAATCAAAACCTGTAGGTTTAAAAATAGACTAAATAAAAACAAAGATCATGTTAAACATGACTAACAACGATTAAATTGATATAATGTTGGAAAACAAACACCTTGAAGTTGTGGATGATTATATAGTATATACTTAGGGCTTAGGGCAGTTATTAACTACATCCAAAGATAATATGACATCGGAAATTAATCGAAGGACAAGGCTTATGCAAAGTAATACAAATATACCAGTTGCATTTATAAATAAATTATTCAATCAGTGTAAACATACTTCCAACCTTAACCTATGGATCTAAAACCTGGAGCTTAACGAAACGCAATGGTCAAAAACTTCTGACAACACAACGAGCCATGGAAAATTTTCAAAAATTTATAGACCTTGTGATTAAACACGGCTGCCTAATCTTAGAAAACTACAAAAATAATTTATATTTAGCAATTACATTTTGTACTTTTGTATCGCGCATTATTGGTAACGCCGACCGTTGATCATGTGATTGATGACGCGCATTACCTGGATCGCCAATTGTACTATACAACAAAATTACATAGCGGTTACGCAAAACCGCCTTGACTTGGGAAGTTAAGAACAATTTTTTAACATTTTTATTGCCTAAGAAAATAGTATGTTTGATCACCCTGTACGTAACCTAAAAGCGCATTTTTTATTTAATGGTAAAAGTTTACTTTATAGAGATACCCAGCTATTTATTTTTAATGTCAGAACACTAAAAGTTCCAAGCTAAGCGAAGATAAAGGACACTTTCCAATTGTAGAAATAAATACTAAGTACAACAAAAATAAAATGTTAATAAACGTTTCAGCAAGGCTAAATAAAAGTCAAAGCTGACGTTTTCATTAAAAAGAATAATTTTAATTTATCTCTAACTTTTTCAAAGCTCCTCATTCCTTTTTAAAAACGTTAATTCGAAAGCAAGCTATTAGTAAAGATGAAAGAATAAGCAAAGCCTTAGTATGCAAGTCATTTTTAAAGTTATTTCGCATTCATAATTGAGACGTACAGGCTGAGGAAACCTAATAAACGCTTCAAGGAAATTAATATTTTTCAGTAAGAGAACTTGACGTTAAGTTTTTATTTTTATTTCATGTTATAACCGTTATTATGGTTTCCCGAACAAAAGGACGTTTACTTTGAAATACTTTAATTTTCCTTCTTTTCATTTCTTAGGCGAGATACGGAAATGTTGTTCATCTAAGAAAAATCATACAGTAACAAGGTTGGAACGTATTCCAAAGAAAAATAAAATCCTTTTATATTGCAGTTCGTATATGAGTCGAATAAAATAAAATTATTATGAATTACATACCTCTTCCGATATTTTCCAATTTTAGGTAGTATAAAACATGCGACGCGGAAATAGCTCTACATTTCTATTTTACGAACGGTTACATAGTATCGAGCATAAAAGATGAAATCGACTCGTTTTTAGCAAACATGAAAACCATGAGGAAGCTCTCGAAACGACTGTCGTAGGGGTTCCAGTACAGATTTTGGGGTAGTTGAGCGTGTAGCAAACCTTTAATCTTTGCGAAAATCAAGTCTATCAGTGGTTGTTCAACTAGAAGCTCCGAATTTTTTTCTTGAGATAACGCGTACCGAATCGGTAGTTGGTGTGATTGAACAATCTGTAGCCAAGAGGGAGCAATGGGAAGTGTAATAGCTTGCAGGTTTCCACGCTTCATAGACGCATTGATCGAATATCTTTTGCTCCCTAAGGTGGTGGTTCACACGTTGATAAGTAATCGCACTGACGTGCGCAAACCGTCAGAAAATTTTTGAGTAGAGTGAAATATCGGAGAAGTTAAAGGCGAAATCACGTGGAAGTGGTAGAACTGCGATATTTCAGTTTTCTTTCCTGTATCTTTTGACTTTGCTTGTAATTCTAAAAGTTAACTGAAATATGGGAAAACTACTGATGCAGTTTTAAGGAAGCTTTTTAAACTTTATCGGCGCTAATGATCGTAGATTCTAAAACTTTATTACTCGCTCAGGAAATAGCGAATCTTCGAGTACTGACCTAAATATTGTATAAATACGAATTCGTTCGATATACTAAAAGGTAAACTGTCGCTACTCGAAATTGCTATAAATTTTAATGAAAGCGGTTCTAGGAATTTTAAATTTTAATAGCACGTTCTACTTTTATGGTTTATAAAATTGTTCAACTTTTACATAATTCCTGAGTTATGAACTCAAAGTGTTAACGTAAGTAACATTCGCTTGGAACTGCCCATTTCAGAACTTAATAGATTCGTTCAGTACTCAGTAGCAACTTTAAAGCAAAGAAAAGTGAGGTATGTAATTCCTTACCTTTATTACAATTTCCCTATTCCTGTAAACATGCAGTAACTAACTATAAAACTCTGTGAAGATCTTCTAAAAATTGATTATACCCAAGGTGTCTGGGTAAATAATTTCGGTGCGTTGGTATTTCTACACTATGTTTTATTTACGATAACGAAATTTATTGACTTTGGCAAACACACTTAGTTTGCCATAAAATCACTTTAATCAAGATAATCGATTTTTCACGAATTAAGTCCCGATAACGTAGAGACCTGCAACGAAAATGAATGTTGTATATTAATAAACAACCAACTAATTTTGAACTTCCTACTTAATACAAAATGTGCTCTAAAACAAAGTAACATATATTACAAACGTCTATGGCTATCGTAAAAGACAAGACGGTAAAAAATAACGTTAATTTTAGTTGTAAATAATTTTTCAACTGACATTAGAAAGACGCCACACAAACATACAGGGTGGTGACTCGAACACCCGAACATAGGGATTTAACATGTAAAATCATATTTTCATAATTTCCTGCTCCCCTATTTATTTTAGGTAAAAAAGTTTCAAATAAAAGTTTTAGAGCATAAAATTCTGCATCTGAATCAATAAACAAAATTAATTTTACGTGCCTTGTAACCTCAGAAATTAGGTATGAAAATGACGTAAATCACCCCAAAAATAGCGATAGCCATGGAATTCAAACAAAAATTAACAAATGTTAACGGTTTATCTGTCAAATTTCATGGTGGACGGAAAATTTAAAAGATTTAAATTTGTGTTTTTTTAATATTTTTAAGACCGTGGTGTTGTGCAAACCTAATTCAGATCCAATTTCGCTAAGGCTCACATTTGGATTATTTGATACCGCAGCTAATACATTGATTTCGTTAGCGTTATGATCTTCAGCTTCAATATCTTCTTCTGGTGCAATATTTATTTGTTTTTTAGTACAACTCTTGCAAGGGACGAACACTGACCCATATTTTGTTTGATTATTGATGATGGTATGGATTGTTGATGTCGATGGAATTGGTATATGGCGATATAAATTCGCAAATAGATCTCGCACTTGTCTTATACTATTACCACTGTAAAATAACTTTAAAAATTGATTTTTTTCACTTATTGTATAATTGTTGGCCATATTTTCACTTTAACAGTAATTACAAGTAATAATAAAAATAAACTAACGCAGCGTAACTTGACAGATAAACCGTTAACATTTGTTAATTTTTGTTTGAATTCCATGGCTATCGCTATTTTTGGGGTGATTTACGTCATTTTCATACCTAATTTCTGAGGTTACAAGGCACGTAAAATTAATTTTGTTTATTGATTCAGATGCAGAATTTTATGCTCTAAAACTTTTATTTGAAACTTTTTTACCTAAAATAAATAGGGGAGCAGGAAATTATGAAAATATGATTTTACATGTTAAATCCCTATGTTCGGGTGTTCGAGTCACCACCCTGTAGATAAAAATGTTATTCTAAAAAAGACTTTAAGGGATTTGTTTAAATAAAGGCCTCCCAACTCCCCTCTGAGCATTTTCCAACTGATAATTTGCAAATTGCTCAGGCCTTTTCCTCGCCACACCACTTTAAATATTATTTTGCAATTACTAAATTATAAAACGTAAATGATTTAGTCCATGTCAAGATTTTTATGATAAAGAAACAATAAAAAAATGGAAAAAGTATATATGTAGTAGATACATATGCCAAAAAAAGAAAAATATATTTATCAATCTTTAAACCTGAAAAGGTTGAAACAGGAAGTTAGATAGTTTTAATGTCAAAGAAAATAAGAGAAAGTAATTAACATGGCAATTTAAATCTGAAAAGAATGAAATTAAATTAAAATTACAGAATAAAATAAGACATAAGAAAACAGTACCTTATCAACTTCAAGCTGAAAAGTTAATGTTTCAAAACATAAAATAGCATAGTTTATTATTATACCATTATAAAAAAAATTGCTTAATATTTATTGCAATAAAACTCAAATAAGACTCAGTGCCTTAGATTAGTTTATATACTTACAGCTAACTAGTGTGTCATGTCGATTGCTGTAACATAATTTAAGGTAAGATATATGCGTTTAAATTTCCAAGGCAGTCGTCGATAAAGAATCTTTAAAAATCACCTTTCAAAGCTTTAACGTTGCTAAAGTAACTTAAGATTTCAATTTTAATTATTTTCAAAGTTGTTAAAATTTTTTATTTTTGACAAATTAAACAAAACATGCTACAAAATTTCAAAAAATAATCTGCCTACAACCTCTTAAATTGTTATAAAATGCCAATTCCTTAAAAAGACTCCTATAGATATACGGACAAAACCTAATATTACAAAAACAATAATAAAAGAAAATTTAACTCACCTTTATTGAAGTCACCCCACTTGTGCCTTTCTTCTGAAAATTTCCTTGTAGACTTCGAAGCCGGAACCGAACCGACGCGACACTCCCGAAATCGCTATAAAATTTATTAACCGAAAATATTATTTATAAGAATACTACTACTGCACTCAATAAACACTGGTTGTACCCAAGGTGTTTGGGTAGTATAATTTTGTTACGATACTTATTCACTCAAATTTACATACGATTACGGAACCTAGATGAATTTAACAAACACACTTAGTTTGCCATATAGTCACTTTAATCAAGAAAACCGATTTTCGCGAATGGCGTTTCGATAACGGAGGCTACCGTAAGGAAGTCTTGGTTTAAGTAAATTAAAAGGAACAATCTGCTGATAGTACAAAGCAGCATGTAATAATGTTCTTGATTTTATTCTAAACAGTTAAGTTTAAGAAACCTTGAAGAGGTTTCTTAAAAAGAAAGGCCTCCCAACTCCCCTCTGAACAATTTCCAACTCATGCGACGTTGAAAATTGTTCAGGCCTTTTCCTTACCACAACCATTTTAAGTATAATTTTATAATGAACAACCTTTATGATATAAAATGTTACCTCGTTATGCGGACTCAAAAAGGATACATACGGAAAGCTGCCGAAAAGGTGATTAATTAAACTGAAATCATTGAATATGATAATTATTAAACTAAAAACTAACATCAAACAATAGGTAACGTGTAAACCAGTTGGCTGAAATTAAACATTACAAATTAACCCCGAATAATTATTAATTTGAAAGAGGATAATAATTTTAAGAGTATTTATAGTTTACCGTTTGAGCTGAAAGAGAGCAAGGATTAATGTTAGAAAAATTCTCCGAAATTGAACTGAAAATAGGAACTTAGTGCTGAAAAGAAAGTGTGATAATAAGACTGAAAATAATAAATTAATGCTGAAATTTTAAAACACACTTACTATTTACTTACCATTTGTATTCACTTACAGTTTGTTTGTCTACTTACAGCATTATACAACAGTGTCGCGCAATTATACACAAATAATAACTACACTCCCGATAATTGTTGGAATTAAAACCGTTTAGAACAGAAATATTTACCCCAAAGGTAATTCACGAATACGAAAGTAATTGTAATGTTAAGATTGATTTTAGAAAATGAATGGTTCAAGAATAGTTTGTGTTTCAAAGTGCCTAACGTAATCCCTACAATTATCCCTATGGCAAAAAAAGAATAAATATGACTCACTCCGTTGCAGTCTTCATCCTAGGAACTGCCATCCCTCGAAGATGGGACCTACCTGAAACAACAGAAAAAGGTTTTTCAGTAACCATAGCTTGGCAGTAATTTCCATGATTTTGGATTTCAAATTATTAAAAAAAAAAAATTAATTTGTCTTTAAGCTCAAAAATGTAAAACTAGAACTATCAAATAATTTTTAAAAATTAACTGAGGCCCATCACCTACCTTTATTACGAATTTCCTGTAGCAGGTTAAGTGCAGAAACCATATGAAGATCTGAAAACCGTAACCGACACTCCCGAGAACACAGAAATTTAAGATCCCCGAAGTGAAATAATTACTTTTTATAACACTGCACTGTACAAACACTGGTTGTACCCAAGGTGTTTGGGTAGTATAATTTTGTTACGATACTTATTCACTCAAATTTATCTACGATAACGAAAACAAGATGAATTTAGCAAACACTCTTAGTTTGCCATATAGTCACTTTAATCAAGAAAACCGATTTTCGCGAATGGCGTTTCGATAACGGAGGCTACCGTAAGGAAGTCTTGGTTTAAGTAAATTAAAAGGAACAATCTGCTGATAGTACAAAGCAGCATGTAATAATGTTCTTGATTTTATTCTAAACAGTTAAGTTTAAGAAACCTTGAAGAGGTTTCTTAAAAAGAAAGGCCTCCCAACTCCCCTCTGAACAATTTCCAACTCATGCGACGTTGAAAATTGTTCAGGCCTTTTCCTTATACCACAACCAGTTTAAATATAATTTTATAATGAACAACCTTTATGATATAAAATGTTACCTCGTTATGCGGACTCAAAAAGGATACATACGGAAAGCTGCCGAAAAGGTGATTAATTAAACTGAAATCATTGAATATGATAATTATTAAACTAAAAACTAACATCAAACAATAGGTAACGTGTAAACCAGTTGGCTGAAATTAAACATTACAAATTAACCCCGAATAATTATTAATTTGAAAGAGGATAATAATTTTAAGAGTATTTATAGTTTACCGTTTGAGCTGAAAGAGAGCAAGGATTAATGTTAGAAACATTCTCCGAAATTGAACTGAAAATAGGAACTTAGTGCTGAAAAGAAAGTGTGATAATAAGACTGAAAATAATAAATTAATGCTGAAATTTTAAAACACACTTACTATTTACTTACCATTTGTATTCACTTACAGTTTGTTTGTCTACTTACAGCATTATACAACAGTGTCGCGCAATTATACACAAATAATAACTACACTCCCGATAATTGTTGGAATTAAAACCGTTTAGAACAGAAATATTTACCCCAAAGGTAATTCACGAATACGAAAGTAATTGTAATGTTAAGATTGATTTTAGAAAATGAATGGTTCAAGAATAGTTTGTGTTTCAAAGTGCCTAACGTAATCCCTACAATTATCCCTATGGCAAAAAAAGAATAAATATGACTCACTCCGTTGCAGTCTTCATCCTAGGAACTGCCATCCCTCGAAGATGGGACCTACCTGAAACAACAGAAAAAGGTTTTTCAGTAACCATAGCTTGGCAGTAATTTCCATGATTTTGGATTTCAAATTATTAAAAAAAAAAAATTAATTTGTCTTTAAGCGCAAAAATGTAAAACTAGAACTATCAAATAATTTTTAAAAATTAACTGAGGCCCATCACCTACCTTTATTACGAATTTCCTGTAGCAGGTTAAGTGCAGAAACCATATGAAGATCTGAAAACCGTAACCGACACTCCCGAGAACACAGAAATTTAAGATCCCCGAAGTGAAATAATTACTTTTTATAACACTGCACTGTACAAACACTGGTTGTACCCAAGGTGTTTGGGTAGTATAATTTTGTTACGATACTTATTCACTCAAATTTATCTACGATAACGAAAACAAGATGAATTTAGCAAACACTCTTAGTTTGCCATATAGTCACTTTAATCAAGAAAACCGATTTTCGCGAATGGCGTTTCGATAACGGAGGCTACCGTAAGGAAGTCTTGGTTTAAGTAAATTAAAAGGAACAATCTGCTGATAGTACAAAGCAGCATGTAATAATGTTCTTGATTTTATTCTAAACAGTTAAGTTTAAGAAACCTTGAAGAGGTTTCTTAAAAAGAAAGGCCTCCCAACTCCCCTCTGAACAATTTCCAACTCATGCGACGTTGAAAATTGTTCAGGCCTTTTCCTTATACCACAACCAGTTTAAATATAATTTTATAATGAACAACCTTTATGATATAAAATGTTACCTCGTTATGCGGACTCAAAAAGGATACATACGGAAAGCTGCCGAAAAGGTGATTAATTAAACTGAAATCATTGAATATGATAATTATTAAACTAAAAACTAACATCAAACAATAGGTAACGTGTAAACCAGTTGGCTGAAATTAAACATTACAAATTAACCCCGAATAATTATTAATTTGAAAGAGGATAATAATTTTAAGAGTATTTATAGTTTACCGTTTGAGCTGAAAGAGAGCAAGGATTAATGTTAGAAACATTCTCCGAAATTGAACTGAAAATAGGAACTTAGTGCTGAAAAGAAAGTGTGATAATAAGACTGAAAATAATAAATTAATGCTGAAATTTTAAAACACACTTACTATTTACTTACCATTTGTATTCACTTACAGTTTGTTTGTCTACTTACAGCATTATACAACAGTGTCGCGCAATTATACACAAATAATAACTACACTCCCGATAATTGTTGGAATTAAAACCGTTTAGAACAGAAATATTTACCCCAAAGGTAATTCACGAATACGAAAGTAATTGTAATGTTAAGATTGATTTTAGAAAATGAATGGTTCAAGAATAGTTTGTGTTTCAAAGTGCCTAACGTAATCCCTACAATTATCCCTATGGCAAAAAAAGAATAAATATGACTCACTCCGTTGCAGTCTTCATCCTAGGAACTGCCATCCCTCGAAGATGGGACCTACCTGAAACAACAGAAAAAGGTTTTTCAGTAACCATAGCTTGGCAGTAATTTCCATGATTTTGGATTTCAAATTATTAAAAAAAAAAAATTAATTTGTCTTTAAGCTCAAAAATGTAAAACTAGAACTATCAAATAATTTTTAAAAATTAACTGAGGCCCATCACCTACCTTTATTACGAATTTCCTGTAGCAGGTTAAGTGCAGAAACCATATGAAGATCTGAAAACCGTAACCGACACTCCCGAGAACACAGAAATTTAAGATCCCCGAAGTGAAATAATTACTTTTTATAACACTGCACTGTACAAACACTGGTTGTACCCAAGGTGTTTGGGTAGTATAATTTTGTTACGATACTTATTCACTCAAATTTATCTACGATAACGAAAACAAGATGAATTTAGCAAACACTCTTAGTTTGCCATATAGTCACTTTAATCAAGAAAACCGATTTTCGCGAATGGCGTTTCGATAACGGAGGCTACCGTAAGGAAGTCTTGGTTTAAGTAAATTAAAAGGAACAATCTGCTGATAGTACAAAGCAGCATGTAATAATGTTCTTGATTTTATTCTAAACAGTTAAGTTTAAGAAACCTTGAAGAGGTTTCTTAAAAAGAAAGGCCTCCCAACTCCCCTCTGAACAATTTCCAACTCATGCGACGTTGAAAATTGTTCAGGCCTTTTCCTTATACCACAACCAGTTTAAATATAATTTTATAATGAACAACCTTTATGATATAAAATGTTACCTCGTTATGCGGACTCAAAAAGGATACATACGGAAAGCTGCCGAAAAGGTGATTAATTAAACTGAAATCATTGAATATGATAATTATTAAACTAAAAACTAACATCAAACAATAGGTAACGTGTAAACCAGTTGGCTGAAATTAAACATTACAAATTAACCCCGAATAATTATTAATTTGAAAGAGGATAATAATTTTAAGAGTATTTATAGTTTACCGTTTGAGCTGAAAGAGAGCAAGGATTAATGTTAGAAACATTCTCCGAAATTGAACTGAAAATAGGAACTTAGTGCTGAAAAGAAAGTGTGATAATAAGACTGAAAATAATAAATTAATGCTGAAATTTTAAAACACACTTACTATTTACTTACCATTTGTATTCACTTACAGTTTGTTTGTCTACTTACAGCATTATACAACAGTGTCGCGCAATTATACACAAATAATAACTACACTCCCGATAATTGTTGGAATTAAAACCGTTTAGAACAGAAATATTTACCCCAAAGGTAATTCACGAATACGAAAGTAATTGTAATGTTAAGATTGATTTTAGAAAATGAATGGTTCAAGAATAGTTTGTGTTTCAAAGTGCCTAACGTAATCCCTACAATTATCCCTATGGCAAAAAAAGAATAAATATGACTCACTCCGTTGCAGTCTTCATCCTAGGAACTGCCATCCCTCGAAGATGGGACCTACCTGAAACAACAGAAAAAGGTTTTTCAGTAACCATAGCTTGGCAGTAATTTCCATGATTTTGGATTTCAAATTATTAAAAAAAAAAAATTAATTTGTCTTTAAGCGCAAAAATGTAAAACTAGAACTATCAAATAATTTTTAAAAATTAACTGAGGCCCATCACCTACCTTTATTACGAATTTCCTGTAGCAGGTTAAGTGCAGAAACCATATGAAGATCTGAAAACCGTAACCGACACTCCCGAGAACACAGAAATTTAAGATCCCCGAAGTGAAATAATTACTTTTTATAACACTGCACTGTACAAACACTGGTTGTACCCAAGGTGTTTGGGTAGTATAATTTTGTTACGATACTTATTCACTCAAATTTATCTACGATAACGAAAACAAGATGAATTTAGCAAACACTCTTAGTTTGCCATATAGTCACTTTAATCAAGAAAACCGATTTTCGCGAATGGCGTTTCGATAACGGAGGCTACCGTAAGGAAGTCTTGGTTTAAGTAAATTAAAAGGAACAATCTGCTGATAGTACAAAGCAGCATGTAATAATGTTCTTGATTTTATTCTAAACAGTTAAGTTTAAGAAACCTTGAAGAGGTTTCTTAAAAAGAAAGGCCTCCCAACTCCCCTCTGAACAATTTCCAACTCATGCGACGTTGAAAATTGTTCAGGCCTTTTCCTTATACCACAACCAGTTTAAATATAATTTTATAATGAACAACCTTTATGATATAAAATGTTACCTCGTTATGCGGACTCAAAAAGGATACATACGGAAAGCTGCCGAAAAGGTGATTAATTAAACTGAAATCATTGAATATGATAATTATTAAACTAAAAACTAACATCAAACAATAGGTAACGTGTAAACCAGTTGGCTGAAATTAAACATTACAAATTAACCCCGAATAATTATTAATTTGAAAGAGGATAATAATTTTAAGAGTATTTATAGTTTACCGTTTGAGCTGAAAGAGAGCAAGGATTAATGTTAGAAACATTCTCCGAAATTGAACTGAAAATAGGAACTTAGTGCTGAAAAGAAAGTGTGATAATAAGACTGAAAATAATAAATTAATGCTGAAATTTTAAAACACACTTACTATTTACTTACCATTTGTATTCACTTACAGTTTGTTTGTCTACTTACAGCATTATACAACAGTGTCGCGCAATTATACACAAATAATAACTACACTCCCGATAATTGTTGGAATTAAAACCGTTTAGAACAGAAATATTTACCCCAAAGGTAATTCACGAATACGAAAGTAATTGTAATGTTAAGATTGATTTTAGAAAATGAATGGTTCAAGAATAGTTTGTGTTTCAAAGTGCCTAACGTAATCCCTACAATTATCCCTATGGCAAAAAAAGAATAAATATGACTCACTCCGTTGCAGTCTTCATCCTAGGAACTGCCATCCCTCGAAGATGGGACCTACCTGAAACAACAGAAAAAGGTTTTTCAGTAACCATAGCTTGGCAGTAATTTCCATGATTTTGGATTTCAAATTATTAAAAAAAAAAAATTAATTTGTCTTTAAGCTCAAAAATGTAAAACTAGAACTATCAAATAATTTTTAAAAATTAACTGAGGCCCATCACCTACCTTTATTACGAATTTCCTGTAGCAGGTTAAGTGCAGAAACCATATGAAGATCTGAAAACCGTAACCGACACTCCCGAGAACACAGAAATTTAAGATCCCCGAAGTGAAATAATTACTTTTTATAACACTGCACTGTACAAACACTGGTTGTACCCAAGGTGTTTGGGTAGTATAATTTTGTTACGATACTTATTCACTCAAATTTATCTACGATAACGAAAACAAGATGAATTTAGCAAACACTCTTAGTTTGCCATATAGTCACTTTAATCAAGAAAACCGATTTTCGCGAATGGCGTTTCGATAACGGAGGCTACCGTAAGGAAGTCTTGGTTTAAGTAAATTAAAAGGAACAATCTGCTGATAGTACAAAGCAGCATGTAATAATGTTCTTGATTTTATTCTAAACAGTTAAGTTTAAGAAACCTTGAAGAGGTTTCTTAAAAAGAAAGGCCTCCCAACTCCCCTCTGAACAATTTCCAACTCATGCGACGTTGAAAATTGTTCAGGCCTTTTCCTTATACCACAACCATTTTAAGTATAATTTTATAATGAACAACCTTTATGATATAAAATGTTACCTCGTTATGCGGACTCAAAAAGGATACATACGGAAAGCTGCCGAAAAGGTGATTAATTAAACTGAAATCATTGAATATGATAATTATTAAAACTAACATCAAACAATAGGTAACGTGTAAACCAGTTGGCTGAAATTAAACATTACAAATTAACCCCGAATAATTATTAATTTGAAAGAGGATAATAATTTTAAGAGTATTTATAGTTTACCGTTTGAGCTGAAAGAGAGCAAGGATTAATGTTAGAAACATTCTCCGAAATTGAACTGAAAATAGGAACTTAGTGCTGAAAAGAAAGTGTGATAATAAGACTGAAAATAATAAATTAATGCTGAAATTTTAAAACACACTTACTATTTACTTACCATTTGTATTCACTTACAGTTTGTTTGTCTACTTACAGCATTATACAACAGTGTCGCGCAATTATACACAAATAATAACTACACTCCCGATAATTGTTGGAATTAAAACCGTTTAGAACAGAAATATTTACCCCAAAGGTAATTCACGAATACGAAAGTAATTGTAATGTTAAGATTGATTTTAGAAAATGAATGGTTCAAGAATAGTTTGTGTTTCAAAGTGCCTAACGTAATCCCTACAATTATCCCTATGGCAAAAAAAGAATAAATATGACTCACTCCGTTGCAGTCTTCATCCTAGGAACTGCCATCCCTCGAAGATGGGACCTACCTGAAACAACAGAAAAAGGTTTTTCAGTAACCATAGCTTGGCAGTAATTTCCATGATTTTGGATTTCAAATTATTAAAAAAAAAAAATTAATTTGTCTTTAAGCGCAAAAATGTAAAACTAGAACTATCAAATAATTTTTAAAAATTAACTGAGGCCCATCACCTACCTTTATTACGAATTTCCTGTAGCAGGTTAAGTGCAGAAACCATATGAAGATCTGAAAACCGTAACCGACACTCCCGAGAACACAGAAATTTAAGATCCCCGAAGTGAAATAATTACTTTTTATAACACTGCACTGTACAAACACTGGTTGTACCCAAGGTGTTTGGGTAGTATAATTTTGTTACGATACTTATTCACTCAAATTTATCTACGATAACGAAAACAAGATGAATTTAGCAAACACTCTTAGTTTGCCATATAGTCACTTTAATCAAGAAAACCGATTTTCGCGAATGGCGTTTCGATAACGGAGGCTACCGTAAGGAAGTCTTGGTTTAAGTAAATTAAAAGGAACAATCTGCTGATAGTACAAAGCAGCATGTAATAATGTTCTTGATTTTATTCTAAACAGTTAAGTTTAAGAAACCTTGAAGAGGTTTCTTAAAAAGAAAGGCCTCCCAACTCCCCTCTGAACAATTTCCAACTCATGCGACGTTGAAAATTGTTCAGGCCTTTTCCTTATACCACAACCAGTTTAAATATAATTTTATAATGAACAACCTTTATGATATAAAATGTTACCTCGTTATGCGGACTCAAAAAGGATACATACGGAAAGCTGCCGAAAAGGTGATTAATTAAACTGAAATCATTGAATATGATAATTATTAAACTAAAAACTAACATCAAACAATAGGTAACGTGTAAACCAGTTGGCTGAAATTAAACATTACAAATTAACCCCGAATAATTATTAATTTGAAAGAGGATAATAATTTTAAGAGTATTTATAGTTTACCGTTTGAGCTGAAAGAGAGCAAGGATTAATGTTAGAAACATTCTCCGAAATTGAACTGAAAATAGGAACTTAGTGCTGAAAAGAAAGTGTGATAATAAGACTGAAAATAATAAATTAATGCTGAAATTTTAAAACACACTTACTATTTACTTACCATTTGTATTCACTTACAGTTTGTTTGTCTACTTACAGCATTATACAACAGTGTCGCGCAATTATACACAAATAATAACTACACTCCCGATAATTGTTGGAATTAAAACCGTTTAGAACAGAAATATTTACCCCAAAGGTAATTCACGAATACGAAAGTAATTGTAATGTTAAGATTGATTTTAGAAAATGAATGGTTCAAGAATAGTTTGTGTTTCAAAGTGCCTAACGTAATCCCTACAATTATCCCTATGGCAAAAAAAGAATAAATATGACTCACTCCGTTGCAGTCTTCATCCTAGGAACTGCCATCCCTCGAAGATGGGACCTACCTGAAACAACAGAAAAAGGTTTTTCAGTAACCATAGCTTGGCAGTAATTTCCATGATTTTGGATTTCAAATTATTAAAAAAAAAAAATTAATTTGTCTTTAAGCTCAAAAATGTAAAACTAGAACTATCAAATAATTTTTAAAAATTAACTGAGGCCCATCACCTACCTTTATTACGAATTTCCTGTAGCAGGTTAAGTGCAGAAACCATATGAAGATCTGAAAACCGTAACCGACACTCCCGAGAACACAGAAATTTAAGATCCCCGAAGTGAAATAATTACTTTTTATAACACTGCACTGTACAAACACTGGTTGTACCCAAGGTGTTTGGGTAGTATAATTTTGTTACGATACTTATTCACTCAAATTTATCTACGATAACGAAAACAAGATGAATTTAGCAAACACTCTTAGTTTGCCATATAGTCACTTTAATCAAGAAAACCGATTTTCGCGAATGGCGTTTCGATAACGGAGGCTACCGTAAGGAAGTCTTGGTTTAAGTAAATTAAAAGGAACAATCTGCTGATAGTACAAAGCAGCATGTAATAATGTTCTTGATTTTATTCTAAACAGTTAAGTTTAAGAAACCTTGAAGAGGTTTCTTAAAAAGAAAGGCCTCCCAACTCCCCTCTGAACAATTTCCAACTCATGCGACGTTGAAAATTGTTCAGGCCTTTTCCTTATACCACAACCAGTTTAAATATAATTTTATAATGAACAACCTTTATGATATAAAATGTTACCTCGTTATGCGGACTCAAAAAGGATACATACGGAAAGCTGCCGAAAAGGTGATTAATTAAACTGAAATCATTGAATATGATAATTATTAAACTAAAAACTAACATCAAACAATAGGTAACGTGTAAACCAGTTGGCTGAAATTAAACATTACAAATTAACCCCGAATAATTATTAATTTGAAAGAGGATAATAATTTTAAGAGTATTTATAGTTTACCGTTTGAGCTGAAAGAGAGCAAGGATTAATGTTAGAAACATTCTCCGAAATTGAACTGAAAATAGGAACTTAGTGCTGAAAAGAAAGTGTGATAATAAGACTGAAAATAATAAATTAATGCTGAAATTTTAAAACACACTTACTATTTACTTACCATTTGTATTCACTTACAGTTTGTTTGTCTACTTACAGCATTATACAACAGTGTCGCGCAATTATACACAAATAATAACTACACTCCCGATAATTGTTGGAATTAAAACCGTTTAGAACAGAAATATTTACCCCAAAGGTAATTCACGAATACGAAAGTAATTGTAATGTTAAGATTGATTTTAGAAAATGAATGGTTCAAGAATAGTTTGTGTTTCAAAGTGCCTAACGTAATCCCTACAATTATCCCTATGGCAAAAAAAGAATAAATATGACTCACTCCGTTGCAGTCTTCATCCTAGGAACTGCCATCCCTCGAAGATGGGACCTACCTGAAACAACAGAAAAAGGTTTTTCAGTAACCATAGCTTGGCAGTAATTTCCATGATTTTGGATTTCAAATTATTAAAAAAAAAAAATTAATTTGTCTTTAAGCGCAAAAATGTAAAACTAGAACTATCAAATAATTTTTAAAAATTAACTGAGGCCCATCACCTACCTTTATTACGAATTTCCTGTAGCAGGTTAAGTGCAGAAACCATATGAAGATCTGAAAACCGTAACCGACACTCCCGAGAACACAGAAATTTAAGATCCCCGAAGTGAAATAATTACTTTTTATAACACTGCACTGTACAAACACTGGTTGTACCCAAGGTGTTTGGGTAGTATAATTTTGTTACGATACTTATTCACTCAAATTTATCTACGATAACGAAAACAAGATGAATTTAGCAAACACTCTTAGTTTGCCATATAGTCACTTTAATCAAGAAAACCGATTTTCGCGAATGGCGTTTCGATAACGGAGGCTACCGTAAGGAAGTCTTGGTTTAAGTAAATTAAAAGGAACAATCTGCTGATAGTACAAAGCAGCATGTAATAATGTTCTTGATTTTATTCTAAACAGTTAAGTTTAAGAAACCTTGAAGAGGTTTCTTAAAAAGAAAGGCCTCCCAACTCCCCTCTGAACAATTTCCAACTCATGCGACGTTGAAAATTGTTCAGGCCTTTTCCTTATACCACAACCAGTTTAAATATAATTTTATAATGAACAACCTTTATGATATAAAATGTTACCTCGTTATGCGGACTCAAAAAGGATACATACGGAAAGCTGCCGAAAAGGTGATTAATTAAACTGAAATCATTGAATATGATAATTATTAAACTAAAAACTAACATCAAACAATAGGTAACGTGTAAACCAGTTGGCTGAAATTAAACATTACAAATTAACCCCGAATAATTATTAATTTGAAAGAGGATAATAATTTTAAGAGTATTTATAGTTTACCGTTTGAGCTGAAAGAGAGCAAGGATTAATGTTAGAAACATTCTCCGAAATTGAACTGAAAATAGGAACTTAGTGCTGAAAAGAAAGTGTGATAATAAGACTGAAAATAATAAATTAATGCTGAAATTTTAAAACACACTTACTATTTACTTACCATTTGTATTCACTTACAGTTTGTTTGTCTACTTACAGCATTATACAACAGTGTCGCGCAATTATACACAAATAATAACTACACTCCCGATAATTGTTGGAATTAAAACCGTTTAGAACAGAAATATTTACCCCAAAGGTAATTCACGAATACGAAAGTAATTGTAATGTTAAGATTGATTTTAGAAAATGAATGGTTCAAGAATAGTTTGTGTTTCAAAGTGCCTAACGTAATCCCTACAATTATCCCTATGGCAAAAAAAGAATAAATATGACTCACTCCGTTGCAGTCTTCATCCTAGGAACTGCCATCCCTCGAAGATGGGACCTACCTGAAACAACAGAAAAAGGTTTTTCAGTAACCATAGCTTGGCAGTAATTTCCATGATTTTGGATTTCAAATTATTAAAAAAAAAAAATTAATTTGTCTTTAAGCTCAAAAATGTAAAACTAGAACTATCAAATAATTTTTAAAAATTAACTGAGGCCCATCACCTACCTTTATTACGAATTTCCTGTAGCAGGTTAAGTGCAGAAACCATATGAAGATCTGAAAACCGTAACCGACACTCCCGAGAACACAGAAATTTAAGATCCCCGAAGTGAAATAATTACTTTTTATAACACTGCACTGTACAAACACTGGTTGTACCCAAGGTGTTTGGGTAGTATAATTTTGTTACGATACTTATTCACTCAAATTTATCTACGATAACGAAAACAAGATGAATTTAGCAAACACTCTTAGTTTGCCATATAGTCACTTTAATCAAGAAAACCGATTTTCGCGAATGGCGTTTCGATAACGGAGGCTACCGTAAGGAAGTCTTGGTTTAAGTAAATTAAAAGGAACAATCTGCTGATAGTACAAAGCAGCATGTAATAATGTTCTTGATTTTATTCTAAACAGTTAAGTTTAAGAAACCTTGAAGAGGTTTCTTAAAAAGAAAGGCCTCCCAACTCCCCTCTGAACAATTTCCAACTCATGCGACGTTGAAAATTGTTCAGGCCTTTTCCTTATACCACAACCAGTTTAAATATAATTTTATAATGAACAACCTTTATGATATAAAATGTTACCTCGTTATGCGGACTCAAAAAGGATACATACGGAAAGCTGCCGAAAAGGTGATTAATTAAACTGAAATCATTGAATATGATAATTATTAAACTAAAAACTAACATCAAACAATAGGTAACGTGTAAACCAGTTGGCTGAAATTAAACATTACAAATTAACCCCGAATAATTATTAATTTGAAAGAGGATAATAATTTTAAGAGTATTTATAGTTTACCGTTTGAGCTGAAAGAGAGCAAGGATTAATGTTAGAAACATTCTCCGAAATTGAACTGAAAATAGGAACTTAGTGCTGAAAAGAAAGTGTGATAATAAGACTGAAAATAATAAATTAATGCTGAAATTTTAAAACACACTTACTATTTACTTACCATTTGTATTCACTTACAGTTTGTTTGTCTACTTACAGCATTATACAACAGTGTCGCGCAATTATACACAAATAATAACTACACTCCCGATAATTGTTGGAATTAAAACCGTTTAGAACAGAAATATTTACCCCAAAGGTAATTCACGAATACGAAAGTAATTGTAATGTTAAGATTGATTTTAGAAAATGAATGGTTCAAGAATAGTTTGTGTTTCAAAGTGCCTAACGTAATCCCTACAATTATCCCTATGGCAAAAAAAGAATAAATATGACTCACTCCGTTGCAGTCTTCATCCTAGGAACTGCCATCCCTCGAAGATGGGACCTACCTGAAACAACAGAAAAAGGTTTTTCAGTAACCATAGCTTGGCAGTAATTTCCATGATTTTGGATTTCAAATTATTAAAAAAAAAAAATTAATTTGTCTTTAAGCGCAAAAATGTAAAACTAGAACTATCAAATAATTTTTAAAAATTAACTGAGGCCCATCACCTACCTTTATTACGAATTTCCTGTAGCAGGTTAAGTGCAGAAACCATATGAAGATCTGAAAACCGTAACCGACACTCCCGAGAACACAGAAATTTAAGATCCCCGAAGTGAAATAATTACTTTTTATAACACTGCACTGTACAAACACTGGTTGTACCCAAGGTGTTTGGGTAGTATAATTTTGTTACGATACTTATTCACTCAAATTTATCTACGATAACGAAAACAAGATGAATTTAGCAAACACTCTTAGTTTGCCATATAGTCACTTTAATCAAGAAAACCGATTTTCGCGAATGGCGTTTCGATAACGGAGGCTACCGTAAGGAAGTCTTGGTTTAAGTAAATTAAAAGGAACAATCTGCTGATAGTACAAAGCAGCATGTAATAATGTTCTTGATTTTATTCTAAACAGTTAAGTTTAAGAAACCTTGAAGAGGTTTCTTAAAAAGAAAGGCCTCCCAACTCCCCTCTGAACAATTTCCAACTCATGCGACGTTGAAAATTGTTCAGGCCTTTTCCTTATACCACAACCAGTTTAAATATAATTTTATAATGAACAACCTTTATGATATAAAATGTTACCTCGTTATGCGGACTCAAAAAGGATACATACGGAAAGCTGCCGAAAAGGTGATTAATTAAACTGAAATCATTGAATATGATAATTATTAAACTAAAAACTAACATCAAACAATAGGTAACGTGTAAACCAGTTGGCTGAAATTAAACATTACAAATTAACCCCGAATAATTATTAATTTGAAAGAGGATAATAATTTTAAGAGTATTTATAGTTTACCGTTTGAGCTGAAAGAGAGCAAGGATTAATGTTAGAAAAATTCTCCGAAATTGAACTGAAAATAGGAACTTAGTGCTGAAAAGAAAGTGTGATAATAAGACTGAAAATAATAAATTAATGCTGAAATTTTAAAACACACTTACTATTTACTTACCATTTGTATTCACTTACAGTTTGTTTGTCTACTTACAGCATTATACAACAGTGTCGCGCAATTATACACAAATAATAACTACACTCCCGATAATTGTTGGAATTAAAACCGTTTAGAACAGAAATATTTACCCCAAAGTTAATTCACGAATACGAAAGTAATTGTAATGTTAAGATTGATTTTAGAAAATGAATGGTTCAAGAATAGTTTGTGTTTCAAAGTGCCTAACGTAATCCCTACAATTATCCCTATGGCAAAAAAAGAATAAATATGACTCACTCCGTTGCAGTCTTCATCCTAGGAACTGCCATCCCTCGAAGATGGGACCTACCTGAAACAACAGAAAAAGGTTTTTCAGTAACCATAGCTTGGCAGTAATTTCCATGATTTTGGATTTCAAATTATTAAAAAAAAAAAATTAATTTGTCTTTAAGCTCAAAAATGTAAAACTAGAACTATCAAATAATTTTTAAAAATTAACTGAGGCCCATCACCTACCTTTATTACGAATTTCCTGTAGCAGGTTAAGTGCAGAAACCATATGAAGATCTGAAAACCGTAACCGACACTCCCGAGAACACAGAAATTTAAGATCCCCGAAGTGAAATAATTACTTTTTATAACACTGCACTGTACAAACACTGGTTGTACCCAAGGTGTTTCGGTAGTATAATTTTGTTACGATACTTATTCACTCAAATTTATCTACGATAACGAAAACAAGATGAATTTAGCAAACACTCTTAGTTTGCCATATAGTCACTTTAATCAAGAAAACCGATTTTCGCGAATGGCGTTTCGATAACGGAGGCTACCGTAAGGAAGTCTTGGTTTAAGTAAATTAAAAGGAACAATCTGCTGATAGTACAAAGCAGCATGTAATAATGTTCTTGATTTTATTCTAAACAGTTAAGTTTAAGAAACCTTGAAGAGGTTTCTTAAAAAGAAAGGCCTCCCAACTCCCCTCTGAACAATTTCCAACTCATGCGACGTTGAAAATTGTTCAGGCCTTTTCCTTATACCACAACCAGTTTAAATATAATTTTATAATGAACAACCTTTATGATATAAAATGTTACCTCGTTATGCGGACTCAAAAAGGATACATACGGAAAGCTGCCGAAAAGGTGATTAATTAAACTGAAATCATTGAATATGATAATTATTAAACTAAAAACTAACATCAAACAATAGGTAACGTGTAAACCAGTTGGCTGAAATTAAACATTACAAATTAACCCCGAATAATTATTAATTTGGAAGAGGATAATAATTTTAAGAGTATTTATAGTTTACCGTTTGAGCTGAAAGAGAGCAAGGATTAATGTTAGAAACATTCTCCGAAATTGAACTGAAAATAGGAACTTAGTGCTGAAAAGAAAGTGTGATAATAAGACTGAAAATAATAAATTAATGCTGAAATTTTAAAACACACTTACTATTTACTTACCATTTGTATTCACTTACAGTTTGTTTGTCTACTTACAGCATTATACAACAGTGTCGCGCAATTATACACAAATAATAACTACACTCCCGATAATTGTTGGAATTAAAACCGTTTAGAACAGAAATATTTACCCCAAAGGTAATTCACGAATACGAAAGTAATTGTAATGTTAAGATTGATTTTAGAAAATGAATGGTTCAAGAATAGTTTGTGTTTCAAAGTGCCTAACGTAATCCCTACAATTATCCCTATGGCAAAAAAAGAATAAATATGACTCACTCCGTTGCAGTCTTCATCCTAGGAACTGCCATCCCTCGAAGATGGGACCTACCTGAAACAACAGAAAAAGGTTTTTCAGTAACCATAGCTTGGCAGTAATTTCCATGATTTTGGATTTCAAATTATTAAAAAAAAAAAATTAATTTGTCTTTAAGCTCAAAAATGTAAAACTAGAACTATCAAATAATTTTTAAAAATTAACTGAGGCCCATCACCTACCTTTATTACGAATTTCCTGTAGCAGGTTAAGTGCAGAAACCATATGAAGATCTGAAAACCGTAACCGACACTCCCGAGAACACAGAAATTTAAGATCCCCGAAGTGAAATAATTACTTTTTATAACACTGCACTGTACAAACACTGGTTGTACCCAAGGTGTTTGGGTAGTATAATTTTGTTACGATACTTATTCACTCAAATTTATCTACGATAACGAAAACAAGATGAATTTAGCAAACACTCTTAGTTTGCCATATAGTCACTTTAATCAAGAAAACCGATTTTCGCGAATGGCGTTTCGATAACGGAGGCTACCGTAAGGAAGTCTTGGTTTAAGTAAATTAAAAGGAACAATCTGCTGATAGTACAAAGCAGCATGTAATAATGTTCTTGATTTTATTCTAAACAGTTAAGTTTAAGAAACCTTGAAGAGGTTTCTTAAAAAGAAAGGCCTCCCAACTCCCCTCTGAACAATTTCCAACTCATGCGACGTTGAAAATTGTTCAGGCCTTTTCCTTATACCACAACCAGTTTAAATATAATTTTATAATGAACAACCTTTATGATATAAAATGTTACCTCGTTATGCGGACTCAAAAAGGATACATACGGAAAGCTGCCGAAAAGGTGATTAATTAAACTGAAATCATTGAATATGATAATTATTAAACTAAAAACTAACATCAAACAATAGGTAACGTGTAAACCAGTTGGCTGAAATTAAACATTACAAATTAACCCCGAATAATTATTAATTTGAAAGAGGATAATAATTTTAAGAGTATTTATAGTTTACCGTTTGAGCTGAAAGAGAGCAAGGATTAATGTTAGAAAAATTCTCCGAAATTGAACTGAAAATAGGAACTTAGTGCTGAAAAGAAAGTGTGATAATAAGACTGAAAATAATAAATTAATGCTGAAATTTTAAAACACACTTACTATTTACTTACCATTTGTATTCACTTACAGTTTGTTTGTCTACTTACAGCATTATACAACAGTGTCGCGCAATTATACACAAATAATAACTACACTCCCGATAATTGTTGGAATTAAAACCGTTTAGAACAGAAATATTTACCCCAAAGTTAATTCACGAATACGAAAGTAATTGTAATGTTAAGATTGATTTTAGAAAATGAATGGTTCAAGAATAGTTTGTGTTTCAAAGTGCCTAACGTAATCCCTACAATTATCCCTATGGCAAAAAAAGAATAAATATGACTCACTCCGTTGCAGTCTTCATCCTAGGAACTGCCATCCCTCGAAGATGGGACCTACCTGAAACAACAGAAAAAGGTTTTTCAGTAACCATAGCTTGGCAGTAATTTCCATGATTTTGGATTTCAAATTATTAAAAAAAAAAAATTAATTTGTCTTTAAGCTCAAAAATGTAAAACTAGAACTATCAAATAATTTTTAAAAATTAACTGAGGCCCATCACCTACCTTTATTACGAATTTCCTGTAGCAGGTTAAGTGCAGAAACCATATGAAGATCTGAAAACCGTAACCGACACTCCCGAGAACACAGAAATTTAAGATCCCCGAAGTGAAATAATTACTTTTTATAACACTGCACTGTACAAACACTGGTTGTACCCAAGGTGTTTCGGTAGTATAATTTTGTTACGATACTTATTCACTCAAATTTATCTACGATAACGAAAACAAGATGAATTTAGCAAACACTCTTAGTTTGCCATATAGTCACTTTAATCAAGAAAACCGATTTTCGCGAATGGCGTTTCGATAACGGAGGCTACCGTAAGGAAGTCTTGGTTTAAGTAAATTAAAAGGAACAATCTGCTGATAGTACAAAGCAGCATGTAATAATGTTCTTGATTTTATTCTAAACAGTTAAGTTTAAGAAACCTTGAAGAGGTTTCTTAAAAAGAAAGGCCTCCCAACTCCCCTCTGAACAATTTCCAACTCATGCGACGTTGAAAATTGTTCAGGCCTTTTCCTTATACCACAACCAGTTTAAATATAATTTTATAATGAACAACCTTTATGATATAAAATGTTACCTCGTTATGCGGACTCAAAAAGGATACATACGGAAAGCTGCCGAAAAGGTGATTAATTAAACTGAAATCATTGAATATGATAATTATTAAACTAAAAACTAACATCAAACAATAGGTAACGTGTAAACCAGTTGGCTGAAATTAAACATTACAAATTAACCCCGAATAATTATTAATTTGAAAGAGGATAATAATTTTAAGAGTATTTATAGTTTACCGTTTGAGCTGAAAGAGAGCAAGGATTAATGTTAGAAACATTCTCCGAAATTGAACTGAAAATAGGAACTTAGTGCTGAAAAGAAAGTGTGATAATAAGACTGAAAATAATAAATTAATGCTGAAATTTTAAAACACACTTACTATTTACTTACCATTTGTATTCACTTACAGTTTGTTTGTCTACTTACAGCATTATACAACAGTGTCGCGCAATTATACACAAATAATAACTACACTCCCGATAATTGTTGGAATTAAAACCGTTTAGAACAGAAATATTTACCCCAAAGGTAATTCACGAATACGAAAGTAATTGTAATGTTAAGATTGATTTTAGAAAATGAATGGTTCAAGAATAGTTTGTGTTTCAAAGTGCCTAACGTAATCCCTACAATTATCCCTATGGCAAAAAAAGAATAAATATGACTCACTCCGTTGCAGTCTTCATCCTAGGAACTGCCATCCCTCGAAGATGGGACCTACCTGAAACAACAGAAAAAGGTTTTTCAGTAACCATAGCTTGGCAGTAATTTCCATGATTTTGGATTTCAAATTATTAAAAAAAAAAAATTAATTTGTCTTTAAGCTCAAAAATGTAAAACTAGAACTATCAAATAATTTTTAAAAATTAACTGAGGCCCATCACCTACCTTTATTACGAATTTCCTGTAGCAGGTTAAGTGCAGAAACCATATGAAGATCTGAAAACCGTAACCGACACTCCCGAGAACACAGAAATTTAAGATCCCCGAAGTGAAATAATTACTTTTTATAACACTGCACTGTACAAACACTGGTTGTACCCAAGGTGTTTGGGTAGTATAATTTTGTTACGATACTTATTCACTCAAATTTATCTACGATAACGAAAACAAGATGAATTTAGCAAACACTCTTAGTTTGCCATATAGTCACTTTAATCAAGAAAACCGATTTTCGCGAATGGCGTTTCGATAACGGAGGCTACCGTAAGGAAGTCTTGGTTTAAGTAAATTAAAAGGAACAATCTGCTGATAGTACAAAGCAGCATGTAATAATGTTCTTGATTTTATTCTAAACAGTTAAGTTTAAGAAACCTTGAAGAGGTTTCTTAAAAAGAAAGGCCTCCCAACTCCCCTCTGAACAATTTCCAACTCATGCGACGTTGAAAATTGTTCAGGCCTTTTCCTTATACCACAACCAGTTTAAATATAATTTTATAATGAACAACCTTTATGATATAAAATGTTACCTCGTTATGCGGACTCAAAAAGGATACATACGGAAAGCTGCCGAAAAGGTGATTAATTAAACTGAAATCATTGAATATGATAATTATTAAACTAAAAACTAACATCAAACAATAGGTAACGTGTAAACCAGTTGGCTGAAATTAAACATTACAAATTAACCCCGAATAATTATTAATTTGAAAGAGGATAATAATTTTAAGAGTATTTATAGTTTACCGTTTGAGCTGAAAGAGAGCAAGGATTAATGTTAGAAAAATTCTCCGAAATTGAACTGAAAATAGGAACTTAGTGCTGAAAAGAAAGTGTGATAATAAGACTGAAAATAATAAATTAATGCTGAAATTTTAAAACACACTTACTATTTACTTACCATTTGTATTCACTTACAGTTTGTTTGTCTACTTACAGCATTATACAACAGTGTCGCGCAATTATACACAAATAATAACTACACTCCCGATAATTGTTGGAATTAAAACCGTTTAGAACAGAAATATTTACCCCAAAGTTAATTCACGAATACGAAAGTAATTGTAATGTTAAGATTGATTTTAGAAAATGAATGGTTCAAGAATAGTTTGTGTTTCAAAGTGCCTAACGTAATCCCTACAATTATCCCTATGGCAAAAAAAGAATAAATATGACTCACTCCGTTGCAGTCTTCATCCTAGGAACTGCCATCCCTCGAAGATGGGACCTACCTGAAACAACAGAAAAAGGTTTTTCAGTAACCATAGCTTGGCAGTAATTTCCATGATTTTGGATTTCAAATTATTAAAAAAAAAAATTAATTTGTCTTTAAGCTCAAAAATGTAAAACTAGAACTATCAAATAATTTTTAAAAATTAACTGAGGCCCATCACCTACCTTTATTACGAATTTCCTGTAGCAGGTTAAGTGCAGAAACCATATGAAGATCTGAAAACCGTAACCGACACTCCCGAGAACACAGAAATTTAAGATCCCCGAAGTGAAATAATTACTTTTTATAACACTGCACTGTACAAACACTGGTTGTACCCAAGGTGTTTCGGTAGTATAATTTTGTTACGATACTTATTCACTCAAATTTATCTACGATAACGAAAACAAGATGAATTTAGCAAACACTCTTAGTTTGCCATATAGTCACTTTAATCAAGAAAACCGATTTTCGCGAATGGCGTTTCGATAACGGAGGCTACCGTAAGGAAGTCTTGGTTTAAGTAAATTAAAAGGAACAATCTGCTGATAGTACAAAGCAGCATGTAATAATGTTCTTGATTTTATTCTAAACAGTTAAGTTTAAGAAACCTTGAAGAGGTTTCTTAAAAAGAAAGGCCTCCCAACTCCCCTCTGAACAATTTCCAACTCATGCGACGTTGAAAATTGTTCAGGCCTTTTCCTTATACCACAACCAGTTTAAATATAATTTTATAATGAACAACCTTTATGATATAAAATGTTACCTCGTTATGCGGACTCAAAAAGGATACATACGGAAAGCTGCCGAAAAGGTGATTAATTAAACTGAAATCATTGAATATGATAATTATTAAACTAAAAACTAACATCAAACAATAGGTAACGTGTAAACCAGTTGGCTGAAATTAAACATTACAAATTAACCCCGAATAATTATTAATTTGAAAGAGGATAATAATTTTAAGAGTATTTATAGTTTACCGTTTGAGCTGAAAGAGAGCAAGGATTAATGTTAGAAACATTCTCCGAAATTGAACTGAAAATAGGAACTTAGTGCTGAAAAGAAAGTGTGATAATAAGACTGAAAATAATAAATTAATGCTGAAATTTTAAAACACACTTACTATTTACTTACCATTTGTATTCACTTACAGTTTGTTTGTCTACTTACAGCATTATACAACAGTGTCGCGCAATTATACACAAATAATAACTACACTCCCGATAATTGTTGGAATTAAAACCGTTTAGAACAGAAATATTTACCCCAAAGGTAATTCACGAATACGAAAGTAATTGTAATGTTAAGATTGATTTTAGAAAATGAATGGTTCAAGAATAGTTTGTGTTTCAAAGTGCCTAACGTAATCCCTACAATTATCCCTATGGCAAAAAAAGAATAAATATGACTCACTCCGTTGCAGTCTTCATCCTAGGAACTGCCATCCCTCGAAGATGGGACCTACCTGAAACAACAGAAAAAGGTTTTTCAGTAACCATAGCTTGGCAGTAATTTCCATGATTTTGGATTTCAAATTATTAAAAAAAAAAAATTAATTTGTCTTTAAGCTCAAAAATGTAAAACTAGAACTATCAAATAATTTTTAAAAATTAACTGAGGCCCATCACCTACCTTTATTACGAATTTCCTGTAGCAGGTTAAGTGCAGAAACCATATGAAGATCTGAAAACCGTAACCGACACTCCCGAGAACACAGAAATTTAAGATCCCCGAAGTGAAATAATTACTTTTTATAACACTGCACTGTACAAACACTGGTTGTACCCAAGGTGTTTGGGTAGTATAATTTTGTTACGATACTTATTCACTCAAATTTATCTACGATAACGAAAACAAGATGAATTTAGCAAACACTCTTAGTTTGCCATATAGTCACTTTAATCAAGAAAACCGATTTTCGCGAATGGCGTTTCGATAACGGAGGCTACCGTAAGGAAGTCTTGGTTTAAGTAAATTAAAAGGAACAATCTGCTGATAGTACAAAGCAGCATGTAATAATGTTCTTGATTTTATTCTAAACAGTTAAGTTTAAGAAACCTTGAAGAGGTTTCTTAAAAAGAAAGGCCTCCCAACTCCCCTCTGAACAATTTCCAACTCATGCGACGTTGAAAATTGTTCAGGCCTTTTCCTTATACCACAACCAGTTTAAATATAATTTTATAATGAACAACCTTTATGATATAAAATGTTACCTCGTTATGCGGACTCAAAAAGGATACATACGGAAAGCTGCCGAAAAGGTGATTAATTAAACTGAAATCATTGAATATGATAATTATTAAACTAAAAACTAACATCAAACAATAGGTAACGTGTAAACCAGTTGGCTGAAATTAAACATTACAAATTAACCCCGAATAATTATTAATTTGAAAGAGGATAATAATTTTAAGAGTATTTATAGTTTACCGTTTGAGCTGAAAGAGAGCAAGGATTAATGTTAGAAAAATTCTCCGAAATTGAACTGAAAATAGGAACTTAGTGCTGAAAAGAAAGTGTGATAATAAGACTGAAAATAATAAATTAATGCTGAAATTTTAAAACACACTTACTATTTACTTACCATTTGTATTCACTTACAGTTTGTTTGTCTACTTACAGCATTATACAACAGTGTCGCGCAATTATACACAAATAATAACTACACTCCCGATAATTGTTGGAATTAAAACCGTTTAGAACAGAAATATTTACCCCAAAGTTAATTCACGAATACGAAAGTAATTGTAATGTTAAGATTGATTTTAGAAAATGAATGGTTCAAGAATAGTTTGTGTTTCAAAGTGCCTAACGTAATCCCTACAATTATCCCTATGGCAAAAAAAGAATAAATATGACTCACTCCGTTGCAGTCTTCATCCTAGGAACTGCCATCCCTCGAAGATGGGACCTACCTGAAACAACAGAAAAAGGTTTTTCAGTAACCATAGCTTGGCAGTAATTTCCATGATTTTGGATTTCAAATTATTAAAAAAAAAAAATTAATTTGTCTTTAAGCTCAAAAATGTAAAACTAGAACTATCAAATAATTTTTAAAAATTAACTGAGGCCCATCACCTACCTTTATTACGAATTTCCTGTAGCAGGTTAAGTGCAGAAACCATATGAAGATCTGAAAACCGTAACCGACACTCCCGAGAACACAGAAATTTAAGATCCCCGAAGTGAAATAATTACTTTTTATAACACTGCACTGTACAAACACTGGTTGTACCCAAGGTGTTTGGGTAGTATAATTTTGTTACGATACTTATTCACTCAAATTTATCTACGATAACGAAAACAAGATGAATTTAGCAAACACTCTTAGTTTGCCATATAGTCACTTTAATCAAGAAAACCGATTTTCGCGAATGGCGTTTCGATAACGGAGGCTACCGTAAGGAAGTCTTGGTTTAAGTAAATTAAAAGGAACAATCTGCTGATAGTACAAAGCAGCATGTAATAATGTTCTTGATTTTATTCTAAACAGTTAAGTTTAAGAAACCTTGAAGAGGTTTCTTAAAAAGAAAGGCCTCCCAACTCCCCTCTGAACAATTTCCAACTCATGCGACGTTGAAAATTGTTCAGGCCTTTTCCTTATACCACAACCAGTTTAAATATAATTTTATAATGAACAACCTTTATGATATAAAATGTTACCTCGTTATGCGGACTCAAAAAGGATACATACGGAAAGCTGCCGAAAAGGTGATTAATTAAACTGAAATCATTGAATATGATAATTATTAAACTAAAAACTAACATCAAACAATAGGTAACGTGTAAACCAGTTGGCTGAAATTAAACATTACAAATTAACCCCGAATAATTATTAATTTGAAAGAGGATAATAATTTTAAGAGTATTTATAGTTTACCGTTTGAGCTGAAAGAGAGCAAGGATTAATGTTAGAAACATTCTCCGAAATTGAACTGAAAATAGGAACTTAGTGCTGAAAAGAAAGTGTGATAATAAGACTGAAAATAATAAATTAATGCTGAAATTTTAAAACACACTTACTATTTACTTACCATTTGTATTCACTTACAGTTTGTTTGTCTACTTACAGCATTATACAACAGTGTCGCGCAATTATACACAAATAATAACTACACTCCCGATAATTGTTGGAATTAAAACCGTTTAGAACAGAAATATTTACCCCAAAGTTAATTCACGAATACGAAAGTAATTGTAATGTTAAGGGGATATTCGAGACTTTAAAAACAGAGGTTCAGTAAATTCGTTCCTATTTTTAAATCGTTTGACATATTTTAATGCAATTAGTTTTAGTTTAAAGGCAAAAGCACGCGGAAGTGCGCTATGATGCCTATTTTGCATTTTTACATTAAAGCAACTTTTATATTTGTTATAAACAACCCTATATTGAGTTGTAAGAATACCGCATTGTACACGATTGAACTTAAATTTGAGATCATAGCGCAATAGAACAAAGCTTTAGGAACAAATATACGTTTACAGTAATAACTAATTTCAATTAATAAACCTGTAGTTTGTCAGGGCGTTACTGCAAATTAGAGTAAAATAACGCATTGTGAAGTGGCGCCGCGTAGAATCTGTTGATAGAAATGCTAGTGAACGAGCGATACACTGTAAAAACCTACAAAATGATTATTCTACGCAGTAGCATGGGTGTTTACTGCTTCATATTTGTTAAATTGTTTGAAATAAATTATTACCTATAGGCTGTTATAAATAATTATACTGTATGGTATTCAAAATATAAAATTCAGTATGTTTTATACTTTTATTAATAATAAATAAAAATATTCATATCGACCTTTTTTGTGTAACGCCTACTGATTACAATATTTATTTATTTATTGGGGGATAACTAGGTTTGCGGGTGCTGGGGATCTCACCTTGCGTCGGTTGCTATGATTATTAACACTACTATTTATTTAAAAATTAGAAAAATGTTACGCTGTAAATATCGAAACTGAACGACTTGATTGAATATTGAATTGGATATTCATAATATTCAAAATTTCTTTCTGCTACATCAACATATTCTTACCTTAGGTACGTAAATATTTTCGAGTTTTTAGGAATTATTTAAAATAGTCTAAATGTTTACTAACAAGGATTCGAAAATTCACTGTCGGTGAAATATCCCGCAAAGACGTTCCCCGAAGCAGGATAATAAAAAATAACAGTAAAATGCGCTTATTTCTTTAGATCGCTTACCGCCTATTGTTAGCCCTATCGGTTTTGTATGTCAAGTAGTTAGTATTTACAACAACTTAGAAATTAGGGACACAGACCGTATTATATCGTTTGCACTGAGTGGAACCAGTAATTCCAAAGTTACGGTGTTTGGAACTAGAAGGTATTTTGCAGCATTTTGCACACATCTACAAAACGATTCTAATATAATTCAGGGCTAATTTAACGATTAACCTGCAATTAATTAAAAAGTTTATTTGACAATTCGGAACGTCGTACGTTTTTGACTAGTTTATTGTTGACGTTTTTGGTTGCTTTTACAATAATGGGAAAAGCAGAAAAATGTAAAAGAATAAACCCATCTAAGCGCAGAGTCAGTTTTAGAACAAGAAATAGACTTCTCGCAGGCGCTAAGATGGCAAAAAAGAAGTCTTCTGCTGTAAGGTAAGTAAAGTAATAGATATGTAGCTAAATTTGAAAGATAATGCACAATCATTCATTTTTAACTTCAAAAAATAAAATAGGTGTTAAATAATCTATATTCAGATACAATTTATTTTGTATATATACTTATTATGTTTGTAATTTTGCATTATTATTTTTAACAGCAATACAAAAGTACCACTAGACACTAGTCTAGAAAACTCTTTGTATAATGAACAAGTGGATATATCTATGCTTCATGATAGTGGAACTGGCTTAGTAGCGGTAGCTGTTGATACGTAAGTTCATAATAAGTGTTAGTCAAATAATTGTTTTTATGTAATAGTTTTACTTACTGTTCACAAATAGGATGCAAGGTGTATTAGCTGATTCAAATATCTTTGTCGATGAACTATCATGTGGTGTTCCTTACCAATGCAACAAAGGATCAGTTTCCTATGACGAAGCAGTTATCAATGATGAGTAAGTTATGCAGCATATGTACCTATTTATATGTAATGCAAAAAATAATCTTTTTATCTGAGATAGTTTTTAAGTATTCATGTTCTTGACATGAAAAATTAGAATTTTTAGAAAAAATCGAATCGAACATTTTAGAAAAATCGATATATGTTAAAAAATAATTTTCAGTAAAACTAATGGTAACTCGGAATCCCCTCTGCAAAACTTTTTTCCTGCCGGAAGACGAATAGTACATATTGAACATTTATTTAAACAATTATTTTCCCTTGGACAACACCAACCATTTAACTGTACTTTATCAGATATGTACTTTTCAAAAAAAGAAAAAAACATAGGGCTAGCCAATATTTTTACCTTAAAGTGTAAAATGTGTGGTTTGGAAGAGGATATATCGACTGATACTGACCAAGACACAATGGATATAAATTGTGCTGCAGTTTTAGGTGCTATTTCAACAGGAAATGGACATTCGCAATTAGTGGAAGGCCTTTCAATAATGAATATCCCTTCCCTTTGCTATTCGAAATATACTGCATGCCATGAAAAATTAAATCCCATAATTCACAAAACAGCATGGCTGGTAATGGAAGAAGCGGGAAAGGAAGAATATAAATTAGCCAAAGATACTGGTAGTGTAGACTCTGATGGAAATCCACTGATAACAGTAATTGCAGATGGTGCATGGTGCAAACGTTCGTACAGGACGAACTATAATGCCTCATCTGGAGTTGTAAGTGTATTGTTTTACCAATTGTAATTTTATATAGTAATTTTTTGATATATATATATATAGGCTTGTATTATTGGCCAACACACAGGCAAACTATTATTTTTGGGCATCAGAAATAAGTATTGTACTACTTGTGCTAGAAGTGAATCTAAAGGCACTAACGCTGATCCCCACACCTGCTTCAAAAATTGGTCTGGAACGTCAACTTCCATGGAGGCTGATATTATAGTAGAAGGTTTTAAAAGTTCACTTGCCCTTCATGGACTAATTTTTGCAAAACTAGTTGGAGATGGAGATAGTAGCGTGACCAAAAAACTTCTACAAACCCGACCTTATGGAAATCGGCTTGTAGAAAAAGTGGAATGCAGGAACCATCTCTTGCGTAATTATTGTGGCAAATTAAGGGATTTAGCACATAAAAGATTTAGAGGTACAAATAAATTAGTTCCACCTGCTACCCGAAAACTTTTGGAAGGAAATATTTTCCGTCTTAGGACTGCCGTCACAAAAGCTGTTAACTTCAGAAAAAGTGAGGATAGCAGCATGGAAGAAAAAATTAGAAATTTAACTAAAGATTTATTAAATGGACCAAGTCACGTCTTTGGTGAACACAGCAAGTGTGTTGAGATAGGTTACTTTTGCAAGCAGTCTCGAAAACAGAAAGACATTAACAAGTAATTATTATTTTCTTGCTCTATTTATCTATACGAGATAATTATAGAAGAATAATTACTAATTTTTTTTTATTAACATGAAGAACTTTCTCAGTTTATAATTATCACAAGTCTAAAACTTTTTAAATGTCCTATTTTGTAGGGTACCAGAACTACAAGCTTGTGGTTTGTATGAAGATATCATGTGTGCCATTCATAGGTTAGTTCATAATGCCTCTAGCTTAATTATGGACATGGACAATAATTCTGCTGAATCTTATAATTCTGTTGTCTGCAAATTTATAGGAGGCAAAAGAATAAACTTTGCCCAAAAAGGTTCTTTTCAAACAAGATGTGAAGCAGCGGCCGTTTGTTTCAATAGTAAGGGATTGCACCATTCCTTAATCCATAAAGCGTTAACCACAAAGAGCCCTGGAAAATACACCAAAAGATTTTTGGAAAAGTGTTCAAGAAAGAGAACATATGCGGCTAGGAGAAGATTATTTGTAGAAAAAGTCAAACGTCGAAAAATAAATTTACAAGCAGATAAAGACTATGGTCCCAATGCCGCCGAACAACCTGATCTACCAGAAGAAATTATGGAAGTTAGAACAGCAGAGTTCCTGAAGTCTTTGGAAAAGGACGAAAATGGTAGACTAGAAATCGAAAGAAAAACCCGGGGGCAAAGTGGTAATCCAGTGTGGATCCAAGAAAGGTCATATAGGATTACGGCATCACTTTTCGGAAAAATTTGCAAACTGCGACAGACAACGCCAGTTGGAAACACAATCAAGTGTATTTTATATGCTAATTTTCATGGAAACAGTGCTACACGTTATGGTCAAGAAAATGAACCAAGAGCTAAACGCACTTTCCAAGAAAAGTTTAAACTCCTAGTGGAGGAATGTGGTCTTTTTATAGATGAAGCACATCCTTACTTAGGTATTGTTGACACCGTCTCCTAATATAAATCATAACAAACTTTTTGTAAACATGGGTTAATGATTATTACCCAATTTTTAATATTACCAATTAACTACTTTTAGGTGTCGTATTCTTTATGCAAGTGTATTTATTTTAAGGTGCTAGTCCAGACGGTTTAATCAGCGATGATGCAATTGTTGAAATAAAATGTCCTGCAAGTGCATCAAATATGACGATAGCAGATGCAGTTACTGACAAAAAAATTAACTATCTCTACATAGATGAAGAAGGAAATTTCGAGCTAAAACGTAATCATAATTATATGTACCAAATTCAGGGCCAACTGAATATAACGAAAAGAAATTATTGTTATTTTGTTATTTGGACTACCAAAGATATGCAAATACAAAAGGTAAAAATACATAATAGTAATTTTATTATTTAGGTCCATTACGTTGGTTACGACAGTTTTACTAGTTATTTAAGTAACAATTATGTTTTCCTTGTAGATCGAACGAAATGAGAATTTTTGGGAGGAAAAAATGTTACCACATTTAAAAAGTTTTTATTTAAAATGCTTGTTACCCGAAATTATAGATCCCAGAGTTCCACGCATGATGAAAATAAGGGAAACACGATAGAAATAAAGACTCATAACGCGGCCAAGAAAATTATTTACATATATGTATTACCATTATATTGCATAATGCATATGCAAAAAGGCATAGTACATATTTCGGTTCTTTTCGGTCAACTTGATGCATATTGTTTTGTACAAATGATTAGGCTGTAAAATTCGGCTTCATAAACGGGATAATCCGATTTTTCAAAAATTTTTGAAAACCTGCAAACCTTCAAAAATATTTGGTTATTTATTCGTAATGTAATTTAATGATTAAATAGTAATTAAGTCTATATTGTACAGTTTTACGTGTTATTTTTATATTATATATGTCTAAAAATTATGTTCGATTTTTGTTTATAATAAAAAAAGATAAATAAACAAATAAGAATTTTAATTTCACATAATAAATAATGTTTTATTTTCATGCCTTACCAAGCAATACTGTTTCATGTATACAGCTAAAATATTCCGGAAAAATGTATGAACTAGTTATAATAGTACACCAGCAAAAATCTAAAAGAATGCCCGCTTTTTGTAGATGAAGCACGTCGTTACTTTTATTATTGACACCGTCTGCTAATATAAATCACAACAAACTCCTTCCAGTTTATAAAATAAAACGAGTACGTATATTTTTACCTAAAGCTTTGTTATAGGGCGCTACTAGTTCAAATATAAGTTCAATTATATACAATGTGGTATTATTACAACTCAACGTAGGGTTGTTTATAACATTATAACAATTATAAAAGTTGCTATAAGCTAAAAATATAAAATTAGACTTCATCGCGGCCTTCCATGTATTTTTATCTTTAAATTAAAACTAATTTCGATAAACTAGATTAAACGGTTTTTAAAGTCTCGAATATATTTCTTGAATGCCATCGTACATAATCATTCGCATCACGACAAATTCTGACTGTGGTCAAAGACAAGAACAGAACACTGTAGTGTCGAACAGCGTATCATCTCAGCCTATGTGGAAGCCCTTCTTTATCCCACTAGCGATGGTTAACAGGTACACGGCATTAACACGTCAGTCGCATTTGACTCAATACAATTTATCCTCTTTGTTGTTTTGATGGGTCTCACCAACACTTAGGTGAGCAGTTTTGCGAATGTCCCCTTAAGATTGATTTTAGAAAATGAATGGTTCAAGAATAGTTTGTGTTTCAAAGTGCCTAACGTAATCCCTACAATTATCCCTATGGCAAAAAAAGAATAAATATGACTCACTCCGTTGCAGTCTTCATCCTAGGAACTGCCATCCCTCGAAGATGGGACCTACCTGAAACAACAGAAAAAGGTTTTTCAGTAACCATAGCTTGGCAGTAATTTCCATGATTTTGGATTTCAAATTATTAAAAAAAAAAAATTAATTTGTCTTTAAGCTCAAAAATGTAAAACTAGAACTATCAAATAATTTTTAAAAATTAACTGAGGCCCATCACCTACCTTTATTACGAATTTCCTGTAGCAGGTTAAGTGCAGAAACCATATGAAGATCTGAAAACCGTAACCGACACTCCCGAGAACACAGAAATTTAAGATCCCCGAAGTGAAATAATTACTTTTTATAACACTGCACTGTACAAACACTGGTTGTACCCAAGGTGTTTGGGTAGTATAATTTTGTTACGATACTTATTCACTCAAATTTATCTACGATAACGAAAACAAGATGAATTTAGCAAACACTCTTAGTTTGCCATATAGTCACTTTAATCAAGAAAACCGATTTTCGCGAATGGCGTTTCGATAACGGAGGCTACCGTAAGGAAGTCTTGGTTTAAGTAAATTAAAAGGAACAATCTGCTGATAGTACAAAGCAGCATGTAATAATGTTCTTGATTTTATTCTAAACAGTTAAGTTTAAGAAACCTTGAAGAGGTTTCTTAAAAAGAAAGGCCTCCCAACTCCCCTCTGAACAATTTCCAACTCATGCGACGTTGAAAATTGTTCAGGCCTTTTCCTTATACCACAACCAGTTTAAATATAATTTTATAATGAACAACCTTTATGATATAAAATGTTACCTCGTTATGCGGACTCAAAAAGGATACATACGGAAAGCTGCCGAAAAGGTGATTAATTAAACTGAAATCATTGAATATGATAATTATTAAACTAAAAACTAACATCAAACAATAGGTAACGTGTAAACCAGTTGGCTGAAATTAAACATTACAAATTAACCCCGAATAATTATTAATTTGAAAGAGGATAATAATTTTAAGAGTATTTATAGTTTACCGTTTGAGCTGAAAGAGAGCAAGGATTAATGTTAGAAAAATTCTCCGAAATTGAACTGAAAATAGGAACTTAGTGCTGAAAAGAAAGTGTGATAATAAGACTGAAAATAATAAATTAATGCTGAAATTTTAAAACACACTTACTATTTACTTACCATTTGTATTCACTTACAGTTTGTTTGTCTACTTACAGCATTATACAACAGTGTCGCGCAATTATACACAAATAATAACTACACTCCCGATAATTGTTGGAATTAAAACCGTTTAGAACAGAAATATTTACCCCAAAGTTAATTCACGAATACGAAAGTAATTGTAATGTTAAGATTGATTTTAGAAAATGAATGGTTCAAGAATAGTTTGTGTTTCAAAGTGCCTAACGTAATCCCTACAATTATCCCTATGGCAAAAAAAGAATAAATATGACTCACTCCGTTGCAGTCTTCATCCTAGGAACTGCCATCCCTCGAAGATGGGACCTACCTGAAACAACAGAAAAAGGTTTTTCAGTAACCATAGCTTGGCAGTAATTTCCATGATTTTGGATTTCAAATTATTAAAAAAAAAAAATTAATTTGTCTTTAAGCTCAAAAATGTAAAACTAGAACTATCAAATAATTTTTAAAAATTAACTGAGGCCCATCACCTACCTTTATTACGAATTTCCTGTAGCAGGTTAAGTGCAGAAACCATATGAAGATCTGAAAACCGTAACCGACACTCCCGAGAACACAGAAATTTAAGATCCCCGAAGTGAAATAATTACTTTTTATAACACTGCACTGTACAAACACTGGTTGTACCCAAGGTGTTTGGGTAGTATAATTTTGTTACGATACTTATTCACTCAAATTTATCTACGATAACGAAAACAAGATGAATTTAGCAAACACTCTTAGTTTGCCATATAGTCACTTTAATCAAGAAAACCGATTTTCGCGAATGGCGTTTCGATAACGGAGGCTACCGTAAGGAAGTCTTGGTTTAAGTAAATTAAAAGGAACAATCTGCTGATAGTACAAAGCAGCATGTAATAATGTTCTTGATTTTATTCTAAACAGTTAAGTTTAAGAAACCTTGAAGAGGTTTCTTAAAAAGAAAGGCCTCCCAACTCCCCTCTGAACAATTTCCAACTCATGCGACGTTGAAAATTGTTCAGGCCTTTTCCTTATACCACAACCAGTTTAAATATAATTTTATAATGAACAACCTTTATGATATAAAATGTTACCTCGTTATGCGGACTCAAAAAGGATACATACGGAAAGCTGCCGAAAAGGTGATTAATTAAACTGAAATCATTGAATATGATAATTATTAAACTAAAAACTAACATCAAACAATAGGTAACGTGTAAACCAGTTGGCTGAAATTAAACATTACAAATTAACCCCGAATAATTATTAATTTGAAAGAGGATAATAATTTTAAGAGTATTTATAGTTTACCGTTTGAGCTGAAAGAGAGCAAGGATTAATGTTAGAAACATTCTCCGAAATTGAACTGAAAATAGGAACTTAGTGCTGAAAAGAAAGTGTGATAATAAGACTGAAAATAATAAATTAATGCTGAAATTTTAAAACACACTTACTATTTACTTACCATTTGTATTCACTTACAGTTTGTTTGTCTACTTACAGCATTATACAACAGTGTCGCGCAATTATACACAAATAATAACTACACTCCCGATAATTGTTGGAATTAAAACCGTTTAGAACAGAAATATTTACCCCAAAGTTAATTCACGAATACGAAAGTAATTGTAATGTTAAGATTGATTTTAGAAAATGAATGGTTCAAGAATAGTTTGTGTTTCAAAGTGCCTAACGTAATCCCTACAATTATCCCTATGGCAAAAAAAGAATAAATATGACTCACTCCGTTGCAGTCTTCATCCTAGGAACTGCCATCCCTCGAAGATGGGACCTACCTGAAACAACAGAAAAAGGTTTTTCAGTAACCATAGCTTGGCAGTAATTTCCATGATTTTGGATTTCAAATTATTAAAAAAAAAAATTAATTTGTCTTTAAGCTCAAAAATGTAAAACTAGAACTATCAAATAATTTTTAAAAATTAACTGAGGCCCATCACCTACCTTTATTACGAATTTCCTGTAGCAGGTTAAGTGCAGAAACCATATGAAGATCTGAAAACCGTAACCGACACTCCCGAGAACACAGAAATTTAAGATCCCCGAAGTGAAATAATTACTTTTTATAACACTGCACTGTACAAACACTGGTTGTACCCAAGGTGTTTGGGTAGTATAATTTTGTTACGATACTTATTCACTCAAATTTATCTACGATAACGAAAACAAGATGAATTTAGCAAACACTCTTAGTTTGCCATATAGTCACTTTAATCAAGAAAACCGATTTTCGCGAATGGCGTTTCGATAACGGAGGCTACCGTAAGGAAGTCTTGGTTTAAGTAAATTAAAAGGAACAATCTGCTGATAGTACAAAGCAGCATGTAATAATGTTCTTGATTTTATTCTAAACAGTTAAGTTTAAGAAACCTTGAAGAGGTTTCTTAAAAAGAAAGGCCTCCCAACTCCCCTCTGAACAATTTCCAACTCATGCGACGTTGAAAATTGTTCAGGCCTTTTCCTTATACCACAACCAGTTTAAATATAATTTTATAATGAACAACCTTTATGATATAAAATGTTACCTCGTTATGCGGACTCAAAAAGGATACATACGGAAAGCTGCCGAAAAGGTGATTAATTAAACTGAAATCATTGAATATGATAATTATTAAACTAAAAACTAACATCAAACAATAGGTAACGTGTAAACCAGTTGGCTGAAATTAAACATTACAAATTAACCCCGAATAATTATTAATTTGAAAGAGGATAATAATTTTAAGAGTATTTATAGTTTACCGTTTGAGCTGAAAGAGAGCAAGGATTAATGTTAGAAAAATTCTCCGAAATTGAACTGAAAATAGGAACTTAGTGCTGAAAAGAAAGTGTGATAATAAGACTGAAAATAATAAATTAATGCTGAAATTTTAAAACACACTTACTATTTACTTACCATTTGTATTCACTTACAGTTTGTTTGTCTACTTACAGCATTATACAACAGTGTCGCGCAATTATACACAAATAATAACTACACTCCCGATAATTGTTGGAATTAAAACCGTTTAGAACAGAAATATTTACCCCAAAGTTAATTCACGAATACGAAAGTAATTGTAATGTTAAGATTGATTTTAGAAAATGAATGGTTCAAGAATAGTTTGTGTTTCAAAGTGCCTAACGTAATCCCTACAATTATCCCTATGGCAAAAAAAGAATAAATATGACTCACTCCGTTGCAGTCTTCATCCTAGGAACTGCCATCCCTCGAAGATGGGACCTACCTGAAACAACAGAAAAAGGTTTTTCAGTAACCATAGCTTGGCAGTAATTTCCATGATTTTGGATTTCAAATTATTAAAAAAAAAAAATTAATTTGTCTTTAAGCTCAAAAATGTAAAACTAGAACTATCAAATAATTTTTAAAAATTAACTGAGGCCCATCACCTACCTTTATTACGAATTTCCTGTAGCAGGTTAAGTGCAGAAACCATATGAAGATCTGAAAACCGTAACCGACACTCCCGAGAACACAGAAATTTAAGATCCCCGAAGTGAAATAATTACTTTTTATAACACTGCACTGTACAAACACTGGTTGTACCCAAGGTGTTTGGGTAGTATAATTTTGTTACGATACTTATTCACTCAAATTTATCTACGATAACGAAAACAAGATGAATTTAGCAAACACTCTTAGTTTGCCATATAGTCACTTTAATCAAGAAAACCGATTTTCGCGAATGGCGTTTCGATAACGGAGGCTACCGTAAGGAAGTCTTGGTTTAAGTAAATTAAAAGGAACAATCTGCTGATAGTACAAAGCAGCATGTAATAATGTTCTTGATTTTATTCTAAACAGTTAAGTTTAAGAAACCTTGAAGAGGTTTCTTAAAAAGAAAGGCCTCCCAACTCCCCTCTGAACAATTTCCAACTCATGCGACGTTGAAAATTGTTCAGGCCTTTTCCTTATACCACAACCAGTTTAAATATAATTTTATAATGAACAACCTTTATGATATAAAATGTTACCTCGTTATGCGGACTCAAAAAGGATACATACGGAAAGCTGCCGAAAAGGTGATTAATTAAACTGAAATCATTGAATATGATAATTATTAAACTAAAAACTAACATCAAACAATAGGTAACGTGTAAACCAGTTGGCTGAAATTAAACATTACAAATTAACCCCGAATAATTATTAATTTGAAAGAGGATAATAATTTTAAGAGTATTTATAGTTTACCGTTTGAGCTGAAAGAGAGCAAGGATTAATGTTAGAAACATTCTCCGAAATTGAACTGAAAATAGGAACTTAGTGCTGAAAAGAAAGTGTGATAATAAGACTGAAAATAATAAATTAATGCTGAAATTTTAAAACACACTTACTATTTACTTACCATTTGTATTCACTTACAGTTTGTTTGTCTACTTACAGCATTATACAACAGTGTCGCGCAATTATACACAAATAATAACTACACTCCCGATAATTGTTGGAATTAAAACCGTTTAGAACAGAAATATTTACCCCAAAGTTAATTCACGAATACGAAAGTAATTGTAATGTTAAGATTGATTTTAGAAAATGAATGGTTCAAGAATAGTTTGTGTTTCAAAGTGCCTAACGTAATCCCTACAATTATCCCTATGGCAAAAAAAGAATAAATATGACTCACTCCGTTGCAGTCTTCATCCTAGGAACTGCCATCCCTCGAAGATGGGACCTACCTGAAACAACAGAAAAAGGTTTTTCAGTAACCATAGCTTGGCAGTAATTTCCATGATTTTGGATTTCAAATTATTAAAAAAAAAAAAATTAATTTGTCTTTAAGCTCAAAAATGTAAAACTAGAACTATCAAATAATTTTTAAAAATTAACTGAGGCCCATCACCTACCTTTATTACGAATTTCCTGTAGCAGGTTAAGTGCAGAAACCATATGAAGATCTGAAAACCGTAACCGACACTCCCGAGAACACAGAAATTTAAGATCCCCGAAGTGAAATAATTACTTTTTATAACACTGCACTGTACAAACACTGGTTGTACCCAAGGTGTTTGGGTAGTATAATTTTGTTACGATACTTATTCACTCAAATTTATCTACGATAACGAAAACAAGATGAATTTAGCAAACACTCTTAGTTTGCCATATAGTCACTTTAATCAAGAAAACCGATTTTCGCGAATGGCGTTTCGATAACGGAGGCTACCGTAAGGAAGTCTTGGTTTAAGTAAATTAAAAGGAACAATCTGCTGATAGTACAAAGCAGCATGTAATAATGTTCTTGATTTTATTCTAAACAGTTAAGTTTAAGAAACCTTGAAGAGGTTTCTTAAAAAGAAAGGCCTCCCAACTCCCCTCTGAACAATTTCCAACTCATGCGACGTTGAAAATTGTTCAGGCCTTTTCCTTATACCACAACCAGTTTAAATATAATTTTATAATGAACAACCTTTATGATATAAAATGTTACCTCGTTATGCGGACTCAAAAAGGATACATACGGAAAGCTGCCGAAAAGGTGATTAATTAAACTGAAATCATTGAATATGATAATTATTAAACTAAAAACTAACATCAAACAATAGGTAACGTGTAAACCAGTTGGCTGAAATTAAACATTACAAATTAACCCCGAATAATTATTAATTTGAAAGAGGATAATAATTTTAAGAGTATTTATAGTTTACCGTTTGAGCTGAAAGAGAGCAAGGATTAATGTTAGAAACATTCTCCGAAATTGAACTGAAAATAGGAACTTAGTGCTGAAAAGAAAGTGTGATAATAAGACTGAAAATAATAAATTAATGCTGAAATTTTAAAACACACTTACTATTTACTTACCATTTGTATTCACTTACAGTTTGTTTGTCTACTTACAGCATTATACAACAGTGTCGCGCAATTATACACAAATAATAACTACACTCCCGATAATTGTTGGAATTAAAACCGTTTAGAACAGAAATATTTACCCCAAAGTTAATTCACGAATACGAAAGTAATTGTAATGTTAAGATTGATTTTAGAAAATGAATGGTTCAAGAATAGTTTGTGTTTCAAAGTGCCTAACGTAATCCCTACAATTATCCCTATGGCAAAAAAAGAATAAATATGACTCACTCCGTTGCAGTCTTCATCCTAGGAACTGCCATCCCTCGAAGATGGGACCTACCTGAAACAACAGAAAAAGGTTTTTCAGTAACCATAGCTTGGCAGTAATTTCCATGATTTTGGATTTCAAATTATTAAAAAAAAAAAATTAATTTGTCTTTAAGCTCAAAAATGTAAAACTAGAACTATCAAATCAAATAAAGACAAATAATTTTTAAAAATTAACTGACGCCCATCACCTACCTTTATTACGAATTTCCTGTAGCAGGTTAAGTGCAGAAACCATATGAAGATGTGAAACCCCGAACCGACACTCCCGATAACACAGAAATTTAAGATCCCCGAAGTTAAATAATTACTTTTTATGGCACTGTAAAAACACTGGTTGTACCCAAGGTGTTTGGGTAATAAAAATTTCGGTACGTTACTGTTACACAGAATTTTACTTCTAACGACGCATACTTTTTAAATTTGACAAACACACTTAGTTTGCCATAATTGCACTACAACAAAAGGTCCGATTTCCGCGGATGTCGCAGCGATAACGAACTGCTAAGGAACAATTTCATTAAAACTGCTTTGATGAAGCCAAGTACTTACTAATTTGCTTTTTGTAACAATGGCTAAATTAGATACCTTAATTTAATATTCTCTATGTGTTATTTGTGGCATAACATTTTTTACTAAGCTTTCCGTGATGCGGACCTCCTCTGCGAGCTTCGCCTCTAGAAACGCAGAAAATAAAGAGACACCCCGGACAAGAAAGCCATTTGAAAATAAAGTTAATCGTTCATTACATCAACAGTTATATTAATTATTGAATATTTGACCAATGTCAAAAGATTTCAAATTTAAAAGTACTCATAAAATATTATCCAAAATACCTGCTTTAATATTTATAAATTAAGAAATGTGAACGATGATCAAAAGTATATTTTCTAATGAAAACCACGCTAAATTAGACAAAAATGTCATTAAAGTAAGTATTAGCGATATCTTTAAAAAATTGCCAACAACACATCGTAATTTGATAACAGTTATTTACGATTTAATAGGGATATACACATTTTTAACACACGTGTACTGTGAAGAATTGCAGAGAACGTTATTTCCGGACTTGCCCCGGCAAAATTTGGAGCTAGAATGAATTGTCAATTTCATTACTACTAGTGTCGTAATAATTTCATTATGGCACTCATTGGGATGACAAGACTATTACATTTATAAAATGAGTGTGAAATGATATAACTTATCCCATAAAAAATGATACTACTGGCTTCACTTACCACTAGCTTACTTGTAAAAAACTAACAAAAACGAGAAGCTCTTATTTAATTAATTAATTATGGACGATTTAACAATATAAAAATATGCGACTTCTCGTTAAAAGAATTTTTCAAATACTGAATTAAAATACCAACTGTTTTATGTGTGATTGAAAATGCTATAGAAATTGTAATAATCAGTATCTATACGAAGTACCTGTTACGACCTGCTTTGGTAGATAAGCGAACAGGCAGTTGTTAATCTTCAATGCAAAAAACATTACTTCGTTTTTAAGGAATTTAAATAGTTTTTAATTTGCATTGACTGCAGGTTATTTTCTTGAATCTTTCTTTCTAAATTAAGACAAAATATTTGGCAAAGGAAATTTTCAGTCTTATAAACTACAAATCGTTTATCGTTGGGAATTATATTAAAATACACAACATTTTGGAAAACTAGCAACATTTGTTTTAGAAATGACACTTTGGTAAAGATCTTGCTTCCGAAATTACAATTTGCTTACTACAGCTTTAACTACGGTTGAATTTAATTTGTTTTATGGGATGTATTAAGATTTAAGTAATTACTGACCTTAAATATTAAAGAAGTGACTCCTTCGGTAGTTAATTTCTAGAGTTATAAAACTATTTGATTTAAATAAAGTTACGTAACAACAATTTCTTATTAAATTTCTTTACACCAAAATGCGAAACTACCTTGTTTTAAAAAATTGGGCCGTTTTGTGGTCTATTAAACATAACTTTAATTTATCACTTTACTCAGTCACAAAATAACTACGACCTAACACAACACTAGAAGACTAGAACCTAAAAACTGATTAAAAATCGTAATATTATTCAAGAGCCTATTCAAACGCTTTACGCAACACCTATTATTTATCCTAGTAGGTATGTGCGACATGTGTGATGATAATTTCCGGAATAGAGATCTGCCCTACAACTAGTTAAGTACTTCTTTAACTTTTCTTACAAATAATCTTTCTCGAAATATTAATCATTTGTCTACTTTGAAAACGTGTATTACATTTAAATTAAAAAATTTATCAACAAAACTCTTTCTATAGTAATCAAAACGAAACAAATTGTATACTACAAGCAGGCTTACGTCATTACTTTACGAGAACAAATGTGTTTTTGTTTTACTTACCCTTTTACTTTCATTTGAATAATTTTATATCTTAACTTATAAGTTTGTAATACGAAACCATTAACAACAAAGGCAAATTTACTAACAAAAAAATTGAAATTAATGTTGTGAAGTTCTAGAATTATTTAGCATGAGGACGGCAAATTTGTAACTTGGAAAGCAGTCAGGTCGAGAGGGTTGTGTCTAAAGTTGCGGAAATGTTAGAAAACCATAAGTAAGGCACAACTTCGCCTACCAAACAAGCTAATTATTGCTTTTAATTAAAAACAAAAATCATGTTGGCATTAATTATTACTATCAGACAACATGATCTTTAAAAAAATTCGCTTCTTTTAATTATTTTTTTGTATACATTAATACGTATTTATTTAAGTAAAAGAGAAATGAAGAGATAAAAGAACCTTTTGAATGTATAAATAAATACCAGCACAGATTTGATTCATACTTTTTGATGTTCATAAATTCGGCCGTTAACAAAACCCATCCTGTTTATTTACGCTTTACACTTTTCGAAAAGATCTTTTAAAACTTTTATATCCCCCTTTGTGCTGAATTATGGAGGAGCATAAAATTTTTATAAAGGCCATAACACGAAATAGTTTTGTTTGATACCGTGAGTCTTTTCTGATATTCAATGCCAGGCCTGAATTTCCAATTTTATAGATTACACCTCGTCCCTGTTACGCGCAATAAATCGAGTTCGACGCTGAAAATTGCTTCAATGTAACTAACGCACACAACTATTAAGTGACTGGTAAAGTCCCCTGATGACATCTTGCCACAAACTTTATAACGCCTATGTCAAAATAAGCTTCAAGTGGGCGGCGAAATGATTAATTACAACAAAAGTATCAAGATTTACTGATCTTCCCCGCTTCTGAAACGTTAAAGATTATAAATTAAGGGGTTCTGAAATGACTCGTGTTACGGAAAAACTCATATTTTATCGGGGGAACTGCAGGAAATCTTTAAAATAAAATACTGCAGCGAACTCGGTTTATTACTTATATTAATCGTTATTAAAGTTGTTTTAAAAGAGTATTTTCAAAGAATATTTTACGAGAGTACTTCAGAAGAACAATTCAGTAAAATATTTCAGAAGAATGTTTCGGAAAGATACTCCAAAAGAATATTTCTGAAAAATACTTTAAAAGGATGTTTCAGAAAAGCATTTTCAAAGAATATATTAGAAGAATACTTCAAAAAATAATTCAGAAAAATATTTCAGAAGAACCTTTCAGAAAGATACCCCAAAAGGACGTTTCAAAAGGGTATTTTCCAAGAATATTTTAGAAGAATACTTCAGAAGGATGTTTCAGAAGAATACTTTCGAAAAATATTTTAGAAGAAAATATTACCAAAAAATATTTCAAAAGAATATTTTCGAAAAAAAATTTAGAACAATATTACAGAAGAATAATTGAGGAGAATATTTTAAAAGAATATTTTTGAATAATAAATATTTCTGGAAAACACTTCACTTCAAAAGGATGTTAGAGAGGAATATTTTCCAAGAATATTGTAGAAGAATATTTTAGAAGAATAAATCAAGAAAACGATTCAGATGAGTATTTCAAAAAGATACCCCAAAAAAATATTTCCTAAAATACTTCAAAGTGATGCTTTATAAGAATATTTTCAAAGAAAATGTTAGAAGATTATTTCTGAAAAAATACTTGAAAAGGATGCTTCAGAAGAATATTTCAGGGACATATTTGAGAAGAATCATTACGCCGACTTACATGAAGTTGAAAAGTCAGGAGTTTGCTTTCATCAATTTGATTAGGTGAGATCTAGGTTTACGACTGCCAAGGATCTCAACATGCATCGATTGCTGTGTTCGTTTAGCAACACCCGACCTGAATTTCCCATTGTTATGAAGTAAGCTCTTCTTAAGCACTGCTTGTACAATTTTGTTATAAATTGAGGAAATTTACTGTAAATTCTTAGCAAAACGTCTGATGTTTGCCTGGTGTTCTTTGTTAGGATCTATACTTTTAATTGCTTCTTCCACTTTTTCTACCGTAAATAATTTGTCATCTACACTATTTATTGCTTCCTTTAGTTGATTCTTTACAACCATGTAATAAGCGTTGTCCTTATCTGGTTTATCTTTTAAGATAAACTCTTTTATTAATCGCTCCATTGTGCTTTTAATGTTTGTCGTAAATTGCCTCATATTATTTTTAAGTGTCGTAAGAGTTAAATTCCCTGTATTTTCCCTGTTGATATCTTGTAATCCATGGATTACCTCCGCCAGTTAGGTTAAAATATTCCTTCCGTGACTCCTTTCTTTGCTTCGTGAGTTGTAGTTGGTAGTTTCCCTTCTTTTCTATGTACCGTCTATTTTCTCTTAATTCGTCATCATTTGTTTGTTTTTGATATTTACATCTGTAAGGGTTCACTTTGTTTCTTAGTCTAGTAAGTTCTTCAGACCACCACGGTACACTTTTACCTCAGTTACTTTTTAATTTTACTATGTTGGATGATTTTTTTACAGGGTTTGCGGATAGATTCTTCATATCTGTCTACAAACCGTTCTGACTCCTTTTCTTCAATTAATTTCTACCTCAGTTCTTCGTCCAGAGATGTTTCGTTGCTGCACTTTCTGTTTCTTCTCTTCGCCAGTCTGTAAAAGCTGTTGTTCGCTAGTTAAATCTATTTTACTCTTTCCCCCCGACCCTTCAAATGTTGTTAATTCGCATCTTCCATTTAATAAATATAGACCATTAGCCAACATAAATACCTCCAACCTCCTTCGCCTAGTGTTTATGCCAAACCGTGTTTCCGATCGCGCATTGCTAATAAACTTGCTTTGTTTTTTGTAAATTTCAAATTCTTCTTTAGACAACGTAACCTTATTTCTATCACTTTATTTCTAACAACGTAAGATTACTTATTACTTCATAAATTTTAAATCTCTCGTACTTTATGCTCTCGAATGTAATAGATTTATTTGTGCACATTTCTTTGTTTTCTTTATCAAACTTACTTGACTCTCTTTTATCATTTTTTCTTTCAGCGATTATTGGAGGTTAATATTCTGTTTATATCTTTTTACAGCAGCTTGGAAACAACAGCAACTTTTGCCTTTTGTGCGTGTGTGAGGAGGCATGCGTCTACCCGTCTGTGACACTTTGAGAACCAACCTTTTTGTAGTAAATATTAAACTAAGTAAATGAAATTCGGGATTTATGTTTGGTAGCCAAAAAAGGGTTGCTATTGAAATTGATTGGAAAGGGATTGCGTATAAGGCATTTCTCTCACTTTTTATGTTTATCAAAAGAGGCCACCTTTGTTGTGTTAAAATCGAGCTAAGTAAACTAAAATTTATATTTGAGGTCTGCAGATTAAAATTTGTTAGAAGAGGATAGCGTATGGTAGCCTTTCTCACTTGACATCTTCCCATTAGGACATTTGACTTTAATGTTAGCGCAACAGAACCAAAGCGCGTACATATATAAAGTTTCTTTTCTGTGGGAATCTTTTAATAACGAAAAATAGATGTAGTAGATGTACTTCTCTCTTATAGCTCTTTTATAAAATTGAAAATTGGTGGCTTTCATATGAAAACACCGAAGCTAAACGTAAAGCAACTATATATGAATACTACAGAATTTTGCAGAAAAAGAGAGAGAGAGAGAGAGAGTGACAGAGAGTGACATATCTCTTCCTTGGAATTTACTGTATAATTACTTAGTTCGTTTTTGGAAACAAATGCATTCAAGGTGGTATATTTGTATCATTTAATTCAAGAATAAAACACTAAACCTAACATTAAAATATTGCCAATTGTTCATTGCGATAGTTTACTGATATTTTGATTTAGTATGGCGCAATATCAACTAATATTGAGCTAAGTACACCATATTTCGCATCTGAGGTTTGATTAGATCTTCGTTGCTTGCTAGTCACATTGAACTACGAACGTGAAAAAAGTAGTTTTTATTGATGTAAAAATCAACTCTTAATTCCATTTCAAAAGCTACGTTGATAATTATTACAACTTCAGTATGATTAAAGATATGAAATAGCTACCTACTCTTTTCAGGGTTTTAGGGATTATAACATGTAATAGATTTCAAGCGTAACCCTAGCCATCATCGTATCTATCTACTAGGACTGGATTTCTGTTAATATTAACTTCTTTTTTCTTTGAAACCGCCGTCAATACTATCTATACTTTTCATGAATTTCTGGACTAAATAGTATATTTTAAATTAGATAACGGATATCTACTTAGGCCAACGTTTCGTTTTAGCCCTGAAGATGTATGTATAAATGCAATTTTTTACATAAAAACCCAAGAAAACTTCGAAATGAGATCTCAATTTGTTTTGTGAAATGTTATTGCTATGGTAAACATCGATAACAATTTTGTTCATGAATTTCTGAACTATTAAGGCTACGACTGTTTCTTTTTTACGAACAGAATATTGTAAAACTACAAAGTACAGGCTATAAGCCTGATCGAAAAACATTATGCGAAAGCTTCACCCTTAAAGAAATTATTAAACAGAATGACGGCGATATAAAAAGCATTTTTGTGTGTACAAACGACATTTTCCCACTGAAAATGTTTACGCAAACAATCCAATAAAAAAACACAATAAAAAACTATAAGATTATCAACGTCGTTTAGAAGAACATGTAATACTTGATAGCTTGATATAATAAATAAATAAGGTTTTTTCATATGTTGATGGTGTGAAAATGTATATCTAGAAAATAACTTTTTATTATTTTAAGTGTTCTACTGAGCAACTTAAATTTTTAAAACCAATTTAAATGACTGTTAGGTTAAGCATAAGTCAACATTAGCACAACCTATTCATTTTACAACTAAATTGTATTGCCTTCTCATTTTAACTATTATCTTTTATAGTTTATTCTGTGCTTTTATTCTTAGTTTTTATTTTGTTCTCTTTTTTCGGCCAAAAACCCTTCTTGGTTAATGAAAATCCTTTTGCGTTCTCTTCGCTTCCGTCTTTTCTTCCTCTTTTTTCCAAACCTCCCAAGATTGTTCTCTCTTACTAGGAATTTTCTGTCTGTTAGAGTTTTACTTTTTATGTTTCTGAAATTTTTTGTCAACGTTTTTAGCAATCTTTCTACCATTTATTCTTTAACACATACGATGACAATCTAGCTGGCCTCAACATGCCCGCCCCTTCTCATTTTTGCTTCGCGTTTTTTTCACCTTTTTATTCTTCTTGGCCTGTCTTGTCTTTCTTCCAATATTCCTTGAACTGCATTTGCATGCAATTTTCTTGTTTTATTGGTTTTTCTTCAACAATAATGGGCCCTTCCTTTAGTTTTTTAAAATTATAATGATTACATTTGTAAGGATTTACTCTTCCCATAAAATACTTTTCAATGTATTTTACGGAATTATAAAGATCGTGAAAACTCTGTCATACTCGGTCCTAAGCCCAAATGAGAAAGGAGGACGGAGAGAATGGCGGATGGGAAGCGGAAGGCGACACAAGACACTATAAATTAAGAATATGTACCTATAGTATAGGTGTGTATACATAAAAAGCCTTCAATAGCTCAAATACGAGTTACATGCGACGGATTTTTTTACATACAGAATTAAATGTTTTTTCAGTTTTTAACAAAATAACCGAGGCACTCTTAAAAGCAGGTTAAGTCAACTCAAAATATTTGAGCTTGAAGCAATTCAAAATATTGGCAATTTAAAGAAATTTAAAAGATCTCTGAACTAGCTTTTTAAAGCAGTTCGATAGATACTTAGCAATAGTCGTAATTCGAAAATGTATTCTAAAGGTAATTTAGGCATTTTTTAAGGCATTTAGTTTAGTTTAGTTTAGTTTAGCATCAAGTTCAATCGTGATCAAAGTCCATTCTGGTGCGTTTTTATAGAACACAACGGAACTTACGTGACAAACTTTAAACAACACTTCTTCGAGCTTTATAAAAGTCTTTCCTTGCTTGCTTTTTACAACAATATGTGCCGATTTTAACACACACTAAATGTCATCCTTAAAGTTTATAAATGAGTATGACAAAAAGCTCAGATTCGCTCAGTAACTTAAACCACAACAAGCTGTTATTCTCATTTCCAAATGATGAATTATTTCTGCGTTTGCGGATTGTACAAAGCTCGAGAACGTTACTTCTGGTTTACATAAGCTTCTATTTACCTACTAACTAATATGTATTAGATATTCTAAACAGGTGCTGATGACTATATCCATAATTTATTATGGGTTGTTTGTTTTTTGTCATCGTAAGACACAAGTTATGTTAGATTTATGTTTCAGCAACCAAGGTATTTTTTCCCAAAATGGCGATTTTAGGATTAAAACTAATATTTTACAAGCTAGGTAACTTATTACGTTTAAGCGAAAAGTACACGAGGGAATTTACTAAAGTAAATACATTTTCAAAACTGCCATTTATAAAAGCTCTTATGATAAAAAGACTCATATATTAAAGGGGATATTAGTTTGTCTCCAAGGAAAATCGCATTCCAAAGGTTTTCTTGCTGTTATCGCAGAACGTTCGTTCTAAGAAAGGTAGCATAAAGGAATACATCGTTTCCATAATTAATGCTTCGCAAAATTTTCTGATAAAATTACACTTGAAACCTAAAAGCATTAAGCTAGTCGTACAGACAATTAAAAGAATTAAATTATTAAATTTTTGCAGCAGTTTTCAAGGATATTTCGATCATCATAGAAAAGCAGTTTAAAAACAGCCGACGCAGAAATTTCTTTTTATTTTCGTATAAATTCAATAACTTAAAAGAATAACTCTTGGTACATGAACAACGACATATTGCTTACATGTCTTGCATAGTTATAATGTATTCTCGACGTTGTCTCTCAGTTTCTTTGCCATTCGAACGTGACCATACAAAAATCAATAAATCTTGTTTTACTTATTTTCAGCAACGAACGTAGTTTGAGGTTTACTAATTTGGTTTTTGGCAAAATACAAATTCTAGTTTTTTAATTCAAAATTTATGGGTATATATTTTTTACTTATTACATTTTGAACTATAAAACACTTCACTAAATTCAGATATTCATCTTTAACATAAATAATTTACAACATATTTCCGCCATTGCTAAATAACATAATTATTTACAGGAAATAAACGTTTTAACGTAATATTGAAAAAGTCTCGGACAACAGTTTTGAAACAGTAAATTGCTATTTACACGGATTTTATCTACTTTAAAAATGGTAAAAATGTGGAATATTTTGTTATTTTTGTTTGCTGATATTTCCAACCAACCTAGGCATAATTTTTCATGCAAGACTTCACAACATTTTTCATGCGGATTCTGGGTCAGGCACAACACGTTTTGGCCGTTTCAATAGAATTTAACTTTAATTTAGTCTAGTTTTATTTATCGCATAAATAAAATACCCAAAACTTGATGTTTAACTATTTAAATTTTACATATAAAAGGCCAATACTAATAAAGGGTTTTGAGGGTGAATATAACATTTTTGAAACAAAACCCTTTGCGTTTACTAAACATTGCTGAACAGCAAACTGAGCTTAGAGTTTTTTGATGAACGAAAACAGTATATAACTTTAATAAATACATGCTTGATTTTTAAATTAAACCCCTGTTTAGTTTTTACATTAACCTTGAATTTTCATGCCAAAGCGTATTTCATATACTAGCATAATAAAAATAAACAGAAATCAACTGAGAGTCCTCAGAGAATCTGAAATATGCAAATATAAACTAAACTGTAATTCGCTTTTTGGTACTTATTAATTATTTAATATTTTATATATTAGAAAAATATTTGCATTAAACATGGCTGTACCTATAATCAAAACTCCGCCGCTACCTGCTCTAAGCCAGGATGTGAAAGAAGGAGGGAGAAGTGTAATGGCCTTGTTAAAACATCAGGGTTCAGCAGACCCGGCTGATAGTAAGGTTGTAATCCCTTCCTAGGGTAACAGGAACAGAAGGCCAACGGCTCTGAAGGCGAAAGACAACTGAAAAACTGAATGACGAAATAACACAAAATTGGACATTCTAGGGAGACTATTGGAAGATTTATACAGCATAACAGGGAAAAAATCAAGACCTTGTAATGGACAAAATAATAGAAGACGCGTGAAATCCTTAAGATTAGGGTATAAATTGGGAGTTAAAACAATCAGTATGGTTTGCTATGCACATGAGACATGACGCTACTATAATAGACGAATCTGAAGATGACCTACAGAGACAGTTGCATCGATTCTACCTGTCTGCCCGAAAATACAACATACCAATATCCATAAATAGAACAAAGTGTATGACACTCTCTAGAGACCTTGTAAGATGTAAACTGGTAGAGCAGGTAACACAGTTTAAATATCAAGTGATATAGCAGACCAAGTAAACAAATCTGCAATTTCAGGATGTTTAAAAGACGCAATATGGCGCAACAAACACAAGACTTGTGTGAGACCTGTGATAACATGCGGCATAGAAACTAAAAGTCGGCTGAGAACAACAGAAATGAAAATATTAAGAACGATATTAGGAAAAACTCTCAGATACAGGATAAGAAACCATGAAAGTGAAACATAGAGGATGTTATACGTTGAGGCAGGCTTTGGATATCCTGAACGTAGCTCAAGAAGGCGGTCAGGATGTCCATGGAGCTTTTTGCGTCTCCTAGGTTGGAGAGATCTTTTTGGCCAGGGTGAAATCTATTTTGGAACAGAATTTCAAAATAGAATTCCAATCGAATCCCGGGGCATCTGCCGCCGAGGTAGGCCTGATCGAAGCCACCACAGGCTTCTCTTTGGGGGAGATGTGAAGGATTGGAGAGTTGGGGGAACGATATTGAAGGAATCCTTCTTGGCGGCGGCGGCATAAAGCTGCAGCTCCTTGTAATTGACTAGGTGAGTGCCGATACAGTTCGCGTACTTAGCGGAAACGTCCCTCGACTCTTTGAAGCTGCACACTTGACACATCTGGGGGCGGCATCCTCGCTGTCCGAACTTCTAGCAACGATGGTACTATCCTATCTGGATTTTCTTCTCGGAGAGTCGACCGTTTTGACCTGGAAGATGTCTTAACCTTACCCGACTTACTCAAGTTGACTAATACGAGCGACATGGGAATTCTCTCCTAACCGCAGCGCATAGCCACTGAGATTATGGAGAACCCCTGGGTATAGACGTCTTCTCTTCCATCGGCGGTGTCAATCGGCGCTGGGATACCTCGGAGTACCACTTTCCGTAGTTTTTCCTCCACCAGAGCGTAGATGTGGAATAGGTAACGGGTTTGCGTGATGAACCGGGCGATACTGCGGTTGTCTGCAATTCTGGCTTGGGAAAGGCTAATACCATCTAAAACGATCTTTGCTTTGGTAAAGTTTTCCTGCATCCGAAGGACAACGGGAAGAATGCTGGTGGCTTAGGCGGAGGGTCCGCGATTGTAGAGATGGACGTCTGGAGGAAAGGGGAGGATTTGAGGCTCGTTTTAATGGTCTTCTTCCGTTTCCTTTTTCGATTCTTCTTCGGTGATTGGATCTGTTCTTCTTCGATGGCTACGATGGCTTAGGTTGCTTGGGCGTCCATGACTTCTTCTTGCTCTGGGATGGCGATGCAGGCATATTCTGAAGTCACCCCTTAGAGATGAGGACAAACTCCTCTGCTTTAAAAGCGGCCAAATGTCTCAAAATTCCCTCCCAGGGCAAAAAGGGCAGCAACCTCGCATCCATGGCGCGCCTCGGGAGTTTGAAAAAGCCCATTCGGCGTTAGGAATTCTTAGGGGGCTTGAAAAAGCCTGATTTCGTAGCTAAATAAGTCTAAAAGGTTGTGAAAACAACCGAAACATGCGACTAACCTAGCTCAAGGCTCTGGACTGAATACATAATAACAACAGATCAATAAAAAAACCAATTAGGGTAGGTTGTGAAATTGAATTATTTTGAATTGGTACTTTAGCCACATCCACAGAATGACATTTCAGTTTCAATTTAAGGTTATAAACGTTGTTTACAATAAAAATGTCAAATTACAAACGTTATAAAATGTCATTCTGTGGATGTGGCTAAAGTACCAATTCAAAATAATTCAATTTCACAGCCTACCCTAATTGGTATTTTTATTGATCTGTCGTTATATTAAGGAAGTCGGGAAACGATTGCTGGCACGTCCGCTCTCGACGAGATCCAGCCGCCAACTTAAATATCATCAACTTCTGGTTCGAATAAAAATTTATCGTTTTAAAAACTCAAACATCGTGACGAGCTTCTCCACCATCTTGGCACCTCTTCAGAGTCTCACCTTAAACGTTTTCACATTTAATAGTCAAAATTAACAATTTGTTTTTAATTTTCTCAAGTTCTCTGCATTTTGGACATATGACATTTTAAACTAAATCGTACAGAAATGTTCTCCAAGATATGAAGTATTTTCAAAGTTTGTTCCTTGAATAAAATCGTTATTTTTCGTGATTCGTTCTTTGGACGATAATAGCGTTTGTAATTAATCTAACATCAACAAATTGTTTCATATCCTGGACCTTCCTTCAAAGAATCACTGTGTCAAATTTCAAACAGAAATCTTACTTCTATCTAAAGAAAACTAAAAAATATCTATTTTCTAAACCAAAGGCTCAAAAATTATCGAAATTACCTATGTAAAATTATATCAAAATAAGTCGGTCCGTAAAAAGTGATTTCTTTAACTTAAAATACACCCGAGTGGCATTCATTTTTATACCGTCTGTTTTAGCTTGTAGCCTACCCTTAAATATTTCGTTAGATAAACTATCACAAAAAGTATTTACCAAAATTCCTGCCAGCTGTCTGAAAACTGTACAACTTTCAACCCCAATTTTGAACTTTAAACCCTTATTTATCACAGTTCTACAGAGCCAAAAAAATACTAGCGAAACATCAGCATTTTCCTGATTTAGCGAATCTTAAACATTCGTTTTCGTATCATTTTCAAAGGTGTTAAAGAGGGTTACATTATTTAATAATCGCGAAAAACGATTTTCAGGAAAAACACGAATGACACATATCCTACAAATAAAAAAACAATAGCTTGAGGTCACATCTGTCGAACCCTACTCAGAAAAATAGACACACTTATTCCACTCCTTTTATGTTCCTAACAAACACAGACCCGGAACATAAAAAAAGCGTCGAGTAACAAATTGAAAAATAAAAGTTTTGTAGTTTGTTATACCTAGAGATGTACTTCAACCGAATAATACAGGAGGATACTTGAATTTAACAATAGATGAAAGAGATACCAAGCTCGGATATAAAACCACGCTCATATTCTGTATTCAAGTACTCCACTCGGTTGGATTTTTACTCGCATAAATGCATCTCCATCAATCACTGCAACAACCCCTAGAAATCTTATTCGTATATATATTTTTAGTGGTTGTAAGTTATCCTGTAGTTATACACCGTTCTGGACATTTCAAAGGTTTCCTTTTTTAATTCCATATGCAAAGAGGGAGCTTAAAATGGTTGAAAGTTTCGCGTATCTCATGCTACTTTCATAAGGTGTATTTGAAATAGCGTTATAAACGTTAGATACTCCAAAATATTAGACTAGGACTATGAACATATGTGGGTACAATGCCTGCCAAAAACATGGAAACTCACTTGACACGCAATTTTCGCTTCTTAGTGCTAATCGATATCGGTATCTGTGCGAAAAGCTTCTTTGTTTGGGATGAAAATTGTCTAGAACGAGTAATGTCCAGGACATCATTGTTACGAAACGTCAATGGCACGAAACTGGATGTTTTGTTGTGTTTTATCAATGGTGGGCTTTACGAAACGAACGTTTTTGCTTTAAACAAAAAAACTGCCACAGCTAACCGAAATTTTAGAATATGTTAGGGTCAAATGTGATTGTTGAAAAATCATTTATTTGTCTTTGTTTAATTTAAGAGTAAAATTTAGGGAAATATTGGTTATTTTAACTTAGCACAAAATGTTAAGCTTTGACAAGGCTAAAACTAATCTACAAAAAAATTTAATAACCCCAACTAAACAACAACTTATATTGACTAAAGTTCTAGAGCTTCCAATATTACAAAGTGTTATTTATATTGAACAGACACTAGTATAGCACGTTTTCTTGTTTGCGTTTAATACCTTGGAGCATTGTCGGTTACAGACAAATAAGGTTAAGCCTCAGTGCAATATACTCGTATTTGGCTTGGTTTAAGTAAACGTGAAAGACATATCGGCACCATTCTAATTTGTTACATGTTAATATCTCGTGTCTATCAACTGCCAGACAAATCGAGTGTTAAAAACAAACGTTAATTAAAAAATTCTAACAGTTTTTGTTAGAATCCTTCGCAACATTTTCCTTGACTTTACTGTTCTTATAACTTGTATAAAAAATAGTAAAATAAAGTAAAAGAAAATGTTGTAAACAATTTTTAATTTCAACTAAAATGTTTTAAATCGTTTTGAAAGATTCTAAACATTTATTTTGAAACATAAACACTTTGATTAAAAAATTAAGATTAGAAACAACAATGAGAAAACAAGCCTCTGTACTAAGTGCCCTCTGGCCCCTTAATTGGCAAATAAACTATAACTTTAATAAAAAAAACAGTTTCTGAGTGTTATACTAGTATTTCTTGTATTTTGAGCGGAAGCAGAGTGAGCCTTTTTTTGTTAAAAAGTTTACGTAGGTTTAGCTTATCTTTCATCTTACACTGGCTCTGAGATGGCGATGCAGGTATATTCTGAAGTCACCCCCTTAAAGATGAGGGCAAACTCCTCTGCTTCATAAGCGGCCAAATGTCTCAAAATTCCCTGTCTGAGTGTTATACTAGTATTTCTTGTATTTTGAGCGGAAACGATCATTATGGGTAGGCCCAAGTTAAAGATAGTTCCAGTCCCCGGCAGGTTTCACATGATCAGGAGGGATTCAGAATGGGGTAGCGAAACGCAACACACGGTGTCCGACCCAGATAACGCAGCATAGCCTCTCCTACTCAATCCAAATTATCACCTTTACATGGTGAACCCTTTTAACCGCAGCAACCTTATCTGAGATCTGGTAACCAACCGAGGTGAAAGGTAAGGCCGGGATCAAACGAGAAGGGGGAAAATAGCCTTCCAAAAAGGGGGTTGAGCTGGTACAGTTATTGTAAAGACTCAAGAAAAGAAAGCCCGACCGATCCAACTGGGTAAAGAAAAGGATCTCAAACGCTATACGTGGAATGTCCTACCACTATATAGAGCCGAAGCTCTAAGACTAAGATGTATAACTGTCCTCATACAAATGTGACATAACAGCTCTACAGGAGATTAGATGGCTGAAGTCAGGCGTCATACAAAAAATAAACTGCGATGTATAACATAACTAGCTGTTAGCCTAGTGAACACGTAGCTGGAACAGGCTTCGGAGTGAACACAAAACTCAGAAAAAGAGTGACTGGCTTCTGGCCAGTCAACTATCGCATGTGAACAGATATAAACGATGATAGAGATGAAGATGAGTTCTACGACACACTCGACAGAGAATATGAGAAATGCCTGAAACATGATATAAAGATAGTTAGTTATTGGAGACCTTAATGCCAAAGTGGGCAGAGAACAGATGTATCAACCACAGATCGGGAAACACAGTCCACACGAGTATTCCAATGATAATGACATAAGATTAATTAGCTTTTCTGCGTCTAAAAACATGTTAATCGGTGCCCCCAAGTTGGAATACTTAACCATATGCAAAACGACTTGGGGCTCTCCAAACGGGCAAGCAGAGAACCAGATTGATCATATATTGATCAAAGCACGAACTTACTACTTACTACCTCCTATGGTTCAAACTACGTACTAGAATGTCCAAGGTAAAAAAACAATGAGGTGAAAAGCAGATAAAACTCAATGTGCAAGCGCTCTCTGACCAATAGAACCAGAGAGATATCACCGAAAACATCAGCAGACGACTCAAAACAATGGAGGCGCCGGATTTAACTATAAACCAAAAATGGGAGGCAATCAAAATAAATTTAAGAGCAGCAGGAGAAGAGGCACTGGTAAAAACCACCAACATTGAGCGTGGCGAATGGTTCTACGCCGAATGTTCAGAGGCATCCTCCAAAAAGAACGAAGCGTACAAAAAAATGCATCAGGGAAATACAACACGAGCAGCAACGAAGAACTACAAAATACTAAGAAGAGAAGAGAAAAGAATACCTAAACTGAAAAAGAAGGAATTTGAGGACAAAAGAATTTTAAAGGTAGAAGAGAACAGAAGTTGGAACGAAACTTGGAAATTTTACAAAGCTGTAAAAACTACAAGCCTAGGTGTAACATGTGCTATGACAAAGAGGAAAGCCTTATTAGCGAGAAAAGCTCGGTGTTGGATAAATGGAAGAAACACTTCGATAGACTCCTGAATGGGCAGCCCAACAGCACAAACGAAGAAGACCCTAACCTAGACGATGCCATACAAAGACTGCACAATAATAAATCTCCAGGGTTGGATGGAATCCCAGCAGCGTTGCTAAAGTGCCGAGGCCAATACACCATCTAATCTAAACAGGTATGTATATAGAATACGAAAACTCTGCCTGAAGAAAGGAATTTGAGGCTAATCTGTCCGTTACATAAGAAGGGCCATCAACTTATTTGCAGCAACCATCGATGCAGTATCCTGTTAAACACGGCGTAAAAAACACTGCATAACATTCTCTACTCAAGGCTTCAACCCTATGTTGAACATATCAATGGAAACCATCAACGTGGGTTCCGTAAAGGCAAATCGACCACCGACAAAATTCTGTATTCGCCAAAACCTAAAAAAAACAGAGAATTCTCCATTCCGAAATACCACGCGAATAGGTATCTTCATGCTAATTCACATCATCCACCACAAAAACTCTCCGTGCTATCCCAGTGTCTCATGTTGAGTTAGCCCATATTCATGACAAGCTCGTAAAGAATGAGCACAACAAAAGGGACATTAGGGAGGTTATCACACCGCTCACACACTGGAATAGTCTAGAACACATATCTAGCCTTTTGATCCGACCCTGATCCATCTAAGCGAAGTCGGATTCGTGGTGGGAGAAAACATGATGTGTTCCCAACACCAAAACTCGACCAGCTCGCGTAATTGCTGTTACTTCCCTGCCAATAAAGAGATTCGAAACATCTAACGTTTCTTTAATATTAATTTATTTTATTTAATAATTTGGTCCGGCCCTTGACTCGGAGACAGAATGATAATTTGGCCCCTGAACTAGGAAAGGTTGCCCATGCCTGCTCTAGAAGTTCTCAGAATACTTGTACATCCCAGGCTAATGTTTTCCTGCTCTACATTCACCATGTTACTGACCGCATAGGTAGGATTCTCAAAAAAACATAACATCAAAGCCATCTTCAAACCCCTTTCAAAAGTGTCACAGACACTCCCTTCAGTAAAAGATAAGCCTCAACAACCCCTGCCATCAAGAGGCGTCTACAGCATCCCTTATTCTTGTGGTTTAGCGTACATTGGAGAAATGTATTCATCAGTTCTTCTCTCACATTCAGATGTTACTGAACATTATCAGGGCACTGGCCATAAAATTCATCGGTTATTGCTAATTCTTCTAATTTTTTCAGCAGGAAAATTCGTAGGGCTATTGAAATCATCTAGACCGCGAACAACTTGAATCGTGACGCTGATTATAATCTGTCAGACATATGGAAATCTGTCATCGCTACTGGTATCGCTCCCTCCACTTCTGAAAAATCGTCATCTTCCTCTGAGACGCTTGACCGATCACAACCGGCATTAAATGGTTTTCTTCAGAAATACCTATTTCGCCTCTGGCTTGGTTTACAAGTTGAGTTACCGTGTCCTTCTTTCTCTCGCCTCTGGGTGGTTCACACGTTGAGTTATCATATTCTTTTAGTGCCCCCATTTTTTCCTGATAAAGCCCATTAAGAAAGTGGACGAAACGTTAAGTTATTCTTTCTCCAAAAAATATATCACACAAGCAACCTTATATGGATTGTTTTAGTAATTGCAATGTCATTCCTTTGGCTCTGAATAAAACCCACCTTAAAGCAACTTACACTTTCGGAAGAAGCTTTGATTTTTAAACGGAACAACTATCTTTCACGTTCACTTTCTAGGACGGCCATGCGACAATGTTCAAAAAGCTCGTCTGGTTAAATATACGAGTAGGTATCAATATAAATGGAGAAAGGCTGAATAACCTACGATTCGTCTATACTCCAACGACAAAGATCTGAGGGGGATGCTAATACAACTCAATAGAGTATCTAGAAACATACGACTAAAAAGCTCAGTTCCAAAACTAAAGTGATGTGTCCCAGACCCATAGACCCAAATATTACGTTAGATAATTTGGATGAATGTGTATAATTGGGTCAAAAAATAAAACTTGCAAAACGAAATAAAGATGTAGAAAGAGCATATTAACAAATAAGAACATACCACAATATGATCAGTAACTTGGGCATTAACAACAACTGATAACTAGACTTGAAGTTATCTAAAGAACCATGGAAAGGAAGATGATAGGGCTGACCATGAGAGACAAAGAAAAGTAATGAATGCATCAGACAAAAGACTAAAGTAGTGGATTAACAGAGAATGTGACGAAACTTAAAGGGGCATATGCAGGCCAGGTGACCAGAAAAAAAGAACAAAGATGGAATGGGCGAATAATACAATGGAAACCATAGGCAGGAAATAAGAAGCAGACCTGTGATGACGTGGTATGAGGGCGTGAAGAAGTCGCATAAGCATAAGAAACGGAAAGATGGCGAGTGCTAAGGAAGGCCTATGGTCAATTCTGGGCCCCATAAGGCTAAACGAAAAACTAATACAAAGTAACTGCACAAAGATGGCACCATATAAGCTCAAATAGTCTATTTTCAAAGCTCAGGAATTTAGATACAAATACTAAAATATTTAAAATCCTGAAACATTCACAGCTCCTCTAAGAAATCAGTTTTGATATCTTAAAATTCCGCCTGTTTCAAAGCAACTCCTAAAGGACGTTCAAATTTTTATTTGGCACCATTTTAAACCGTAACCCACTATTTTAAAATTTTCCTTACGTAAGTGCAACGATTTTACAACCCCATTAAAATAAGCCCCATTATATTTCTTTCAATTTATCAAATTATAAAGGCTACCCCATATTAATTACTTTTTCAACCAACTGAAGGGTGGTTACCCGAGTAATAACCTAGTAAATCATATTAAAACCAATTTCCCTAAGCACACCTTTACAAAATATTGCCTTCTTTCTTGTACCGACCCCGCGAATTTCTTGGTTATTATTTTCTTAAATTACAAGAGCATCTTCCTTTATTTTTCTAAAAAAGGACAGCTTAAAAAATATGCAATAGCCCCCATTCCTTATCATTTTAATACGGCTTCTCGGATGCCGAGCTTAAGGTAGTAATTACCTCCAAGGTAATGTTTTTAGGGTGGATTTTCTGCAAAGCATTTTTCACACGCACATTTTAGATCTTATAACTGTCAGGGGCTTTATTATTCGCAACGTCAAGAACACGAGAATATTCTTCCCGGCTTTATTTTGCATTTCTTGTATTTATTAATCCTACATAGGTTGCAGCTCTAAAGTTTTCTATCGTTCCTTTGGCAAATATTTATTTATATGAAATATTTCATTCCAGTACTAATATTTTTTTTAAATATTTAGCAATAATTCAAGGGATTTCATGCCTTCTTGATGGTTACATCAGAAGAATTTAACTCCAGCTCCTCTATTTTATCGTTTTAATGTGACATCGAAGTCCTTTGTGATCCTTTTTAAATAAGCTGAATAGAAAGCCACTACGGCTTAGCATAACCAAACGAAATTATCCAATCTACACACGGAATAAATTAGTAGGGAAATGTTAAATAAAGTACCAACCTAGGTTTTATAAGCTTAGCAAAAAGTTTACATCAGAGTTCTTGACGAAAGTAAGGAATAAGAAAAAGTAGAAAATAATCAAATATTCACTTAGTGTTGCTAAAGTAACCTAGTTGAGGTGCATTTTAAATTATACATGTACTTTGCATACATTTGTAAGTATAACTATATTAAAGAAAATGGTCATTCGAAGATTCGATGAAATATTAAACAGACTAAAGTGAACAAACATATTAAATAATTCCCTTAATATCGTCTCGCAGATTGTTTACCGAAGCCCATGAGGGTAATAAAGTCGTATGAGATAGCATTAAGTGATTAAAACGCAGTTCATTAATTTGTAATTTATATAAACGCCTGGGAAATCGGTTATCGTTGTTATTGCTCTGAACTTTGCCCTTAGCAAGTTTAACCACGATCAAATGGTTCCTGTTGGCAAATATTCTATGCATGTGAATTACGTATAAATATATGAAGGAAATCTTTGAGTAATCTCTTGAGCAAGCTGATTTTAACCATGAACCTTTGATGTGCTTTTAACAAAAATGAGTTTTATTTTGCTTTTATTAAACATTTCTAAATAAAACTTAGTTAGCTAATTTACTAAAGTACATATTTCGATCGAAGATAAGTGAAGTGAAGATTAAGGCTAGAACAAATTGGTTAAGATAAGAAATTAGTCTGAAAAGTCGAGAAATATGACATGTAGTGGACGGTAGAGCTTATATACTGACAAGTGTAGGGGACAACAAGGTTTCGCCCAATAAATAAACAAACATAGCGACAGTAATAACTAACAGAACAAGATTCAATTTGCACATAAAAAAATACGATATCGTCGAATGGAACCAAGGAACCATCTTTCAGAACACATAAGCAACGAAAATTATTAAAATCAGGACTGTAACGTAATAGAGAGTCGCTTTTTAGTAAAAATAAAAGTCAAATGAAGAAAAAGGTATATTAAAGAGTAGGCAACCGATCCACGGTAACTACTTTAAGACCAAGAAAGTAATGAAGAATGCGAACACCAAGATGATTTTGATTTTTTATGCTTCATTTGCAAGGTCTTTGATATTTAAGCAATTACTTAATAACATTCCGTTACGCATATAATTAAACAAGATTGGTTTCTATGATATCTGATGACTTTACAATTAGATCTACTAGGTTTAAGGCTGTTTTTATACACGATTCCTGTATCAAAGTTAGGATTATACTCTACAGTAGATATGATATAAAAATTATAAGGACATCCGCAAACATCAGATTTTTACAAGATAAGGTATCAGGTAAATCATACACGAACAAAAGAAATAATACAGGATCCTTATTCGATCCCTGGGGGACATTGGAAGATGCATTAAACTACTGATAACGGTAAGAATTATATTCGACATATTGAGTGTAATTATTGGTAGAAATCAGTAAGTGTTAAGTAAGATACACTAGATTGGTGATAGGGCAATGATTTTCCATGAAACCATGAAGACAGTACTAATATCAAGAGCAACAAACATAAGAATGTATAAAACGATAATACGACCGATATTTACGTAGGAAAGCGAAACTTAGACGCTGACCAAGAAGGAGTAAAATAGGCTAAGGGTTTTGAAAGGAAGGTACTACGCAGAATCTTTGGACCAACACAAGTGCAAGGAATTTAGAAAGAATAAAGACAGAAATAATTACGAATTAGGGAGGGTCTATAATCAACTAGACGTAGTAAATAATATATGATAAAAAATATAAGGATAAATGTGGATAGAACACGTGGGAAGGATAGCAACTCGCCGAGTTTTCAACCGCCAACCAAGAACACCACGTCAAAAACCATGTACTAGATGGTTAGATAATGGTCGGTATTCTGATCTCATATTTAAATTTAACGTCATGTTTAATTACCATGGCAACATCGCGTATCTATGTTTACGTTAAACACGATTTTCGTTAGAGGCAACTTTAAACATAAGATCAGAACACGGGCCAATGTTTACAAAGACTTATACAGATTTGAAAGAAATAAAGGTGGAAGGTAAATGTTGATTCGGTAAAGACCCTTGATGGGTGATAAAAACAGTGAAGAAGAATGATTGAATGAAATTTGATAATACTACTAAATAAGTAAATGGTGAAACTGTGGTGCTTACCACACCTCTCTGTACTTATAGACAGCCGAAGTATGAAAAAATCGAGGTAGAAAAAGTCGCTTAGGAGGCCTTAACCTTTCATGTTGCTGGCCATGCTCACTCGCGGGGTGTTAGTGCCGTTTACCTTTACTAAATAAGTTATGATTTTAAGATTTAAGATTTAAGGTTAGTCAGATTGTCATTGCTCATAGAATCGAGATCGTGAGTTACAGAATATATGCTCACAGAATTAACAAAGCCTCGGATCAGAAGCATATAACGAAAACAGTCAGTAATCGTAGAAAAAGTAAATATAGTCACTAAACAATACTTCTACACGACAGCTACTATATCAACAAAGACTCACGAATAAAATATTAGAAAATAAAGTAGATAAAAACGACAATAGTAACATTCGACAAACTACGCTCCAACATCGTATCTGCAACACAAGAAGCCCTGGGACAAAGAAAAATCTACATTAACAAACGGCGAAAACGCAAACCATGGTTTACAACGAAAGTTAAACAACTAGCAGAAGAAAAGAAAAGAACATATACAAAACCAATGCAAACACCCGAGAACAATACATCAAAGTGCGAAATCGAGTAAATACCGCAATAAGAGAAATAAACAATTTTGCGAAAAATTCTCATCAGAAATGGAGCATGATTTATATGGTGAACAAAGGAAAATCTGGAACCTGATACGAAGCAGAAAGAAACCAGTAAACGGACTGGTACAAACCACAGCTATTAAACCAGAAACATGGGTGAATCATTTTAAGAATTTATACACAATAAATCGTAATATATATCCCCAGGAGGAAGAGTTTATTAATGACAACGTATACCAAACAAACCAAAATATTTTAATCACGAAAGAAGACCTCGAAAGTACGGTATGGAAGTCTGCTGGTTTAGATAACATCTTAAATGAATAACTAAAAACTGGGGGGAGCGAATTTCCAGCATTCGTTTTTCTTTTTTGTCATTTTTGTTTTTACTTCTCTCTTTGCACGAATGTACTGTTATGTGTCTTGTATATCTTATGTTGCTAGATATTTATGATAAAGTTGTCGCTTTCTTCCACTATCTGCCTAGTTTCATCGTTCCTACTGGTGCCTTTTTTGTTGGTTTTTCTTTTTCTCCAAGGGCTTCTGGTGCAGCTTTATGAATTTTCTGTTTTAGTGTGCTATACGTGGTTTCTGTAGTTTCAAATGTTACGTCTTTTTGTTTTTTTTTTGCTTAATCTCCACATGTACTCGTGTAGAAATTTAACTGAGTCCTGTTATAAACTTGATATATTGTAAGTTGGATATATGTCTTCTGTATTTGTGTGTTGTTTTCCAATTCGGCCATCTCCTTCTTGTGTTTTACGATAATTAAACAAAATTTGCAAATAGTGATCCGATAACGTGAAATATGCTGTGGTATACCCTGTAAATATGTTTATACTTACAATGCCTCCTAACTTTAGCTGATGTCTTGAGGGCCTGTTGCACTGTGAAGTGAGTTATAGCGAATGTAATTAATTATTAATGTCTGAATTTAGTATTGCTCTCAAAGGGTATCAGTTAGCTTTTGCTCGTTAAATAAAACAACACCTATCCTCATTAATGATTGCCACGGCGCGTCCATACAAATTCAAAGAGCTTTTGTTAACATACAGCCCGTGATCAACCATCTACATATCATTAAAGCACGTCAGAAAGGTTTCGGTTTCGATACTAAATGACGACGGTATATCAAAGAACGGTTTGTGCATCTCCGTCGCAGGATACGATTTCATCTGATTAAGATCTTTGTGTAATTAGATACAGGACCGAAGGTTCCTAAATAAGTCCTACTAGTGTTGCAACTAGACGGAAACACCAATTAAGTTTAATTAGACGAAGTTCATACTTCAATCAAGCTGGTTTAATAAAGTTTGGTGGGTAAATCTATCGATGTTCGCACCTTTAGGTGTAATAAGGCTGATGTCGAGCAACAAACTTCCGAGTTTAAAGCTTTATATGTGTCAGAATGTATTTGAAAGTTTACATTCTGCGACCGGTAGTTAAGATTGAAAACTTCATAAATGGCAGTTCTCTGCTTCGATAATGTAATAGTTCGGAATAAGTTTTCACGAAAATGTCGTCTCAAACTGAAAATAATTTCGATTCGGTTCAATAAAACTACGTAATGTTAGTTAGCGAGTTCAAAATGGAACGCGCGAGAACTAGTTTTAACACATTACCTATAAAATTCGCGTTTTAGTTTATTGCTGTAAAAAAATCACCTCTTGAGTTTGTCTGATTGCAAAGTGTTTTGTCGTTAATTTAATGCCCGTCTTCAATATGTTTGTGTCTCCTAACAACGCATCAGTTTAATCAACTCGCCAGAAACCGGAGCTTTCCTACGCATTACATTAATCACGAAGGTCTGAAATTTCCTCTACTTTGATCATTTTAAGCCTTTGCTGCTATAAATCTGAATGCATTGCAACTCAGGTTCTAGACCACGACGTTTTCTAGTATATTATATAAACGGTTCTGAATTATTCATAGACAGGAACTTCATGTTTATGGAATATTAATAGACCCCTCCAAACCGGTAAAGCTTTAGGGTAAAAGAGTTAGACTTTGCTTTAAAGTTCTTCGTTGATAAAACGAAATTTTGCAAATTTAAAAAGCATCACCGAATGCGACATATCACGTAAACCGGTAAAGTTTCGATTTAGAAATTTATTTAAAACGATTTTCGGAACACTCGTTTGCTACAATTTTATGTCCTTCTTTTCGAAGAATAAAATTGATTTAAAGTTCCTGCCAGTTTGTGACATTGAATAAGCTTCGCATTTTTCTAGTTTTATTTTTTTTTATCCCTTTGATTCTCCATTTGCTAAAGGAAGCGCATTTGCTATCGCTTTTTCCCTAGTTTGCTTAACCAAAAAGAAAACTTTAGTTCTCTATCGGACTGCAACGAACCGAGAAGTAAACGATATTTGTTGTTAGCGTAACGACTTTGGTTTAATCGAAACGTTTCTTGAAAAAAGCACTCGATGCTTAGAAAATTAATTAAACACCAATGCTTTGAATTTAAACGACCTTAGATAAATGTGCGTAGGTTTAAAAATATGTTGACAAAAATGGAAATTTATTTAAAATTTAATTACAAAATTTATAAAAAGTACGTGCGATGTTAATTCCAAAAGTTATCCCGTGAAATGCAAGAACAAGCTACCGTTACAATTCTTGAATATTAAACGAAAATAAGCAAGTCTAACGCGTGCCTTAATGTTATTCGCGCATTACATTCTGAGGATCTTAGGGGACTCAAACGAAATAAATCTAGAACAACAAAAAAGGCCTTTAATAAAGCAATCGTTTTGATTGACAAAGAAATGACAAAACTAGGGAAAAATTTAATTCATCTAAACTGAGCTAGCTTCCCTGTCATGAAAACCTGATAATCTTTTATGAGACCTTCCCAGAGGGCACTCCTACTTTTCCAATTGTAATTCCTTTTATCAGTACGCAACCTACTCTTATAATCTGTGAACTTTAATTTGCAAAATTGCACAATGAAAAGGACAATTCTGCAGGTTTAAACTGTAATCGAATGCAACATGGAACAGCGGTTTTACGAGAACGATATGCAATTATTGTTTTAATTTCACAACAGACATGTGGTTGTTATTATTCTGACATCCTTCAATAGAGGTTTACATATTCCACATGATTCGTTGCAATATAATTCCGTATTGATCTGCATTGTTTGCATTCGATTCGAATGCAATATTTCTGTTGTGCTTTATTACGAAAGCTGCTTTTCATATTCATATATTGAACAGAAATGTCACCTATAATAAAAGTTTAAAAAACAAAGGTTTTCTTGCATGGATTTTTAACTAACCAACGCCGTCATAAATTTCTTACAAATCGCAAAAGAGCTTTTTACAGTTTAGGTAGACCGTTTTAATATGAAATTATTAGGTTACACACGATATTTCATGCAGCTTTCAATGGAAGTTGCATTCTATTTAAAACGTTGCAGTACCCAACCATCGGTTTATAACGTAAAAGGATTTCAGAAAAACCTATTATACATTGAAAAGCTTTTCGAAGCCCAAAGTAACTTCCATAAATCATCGGTATTTTGAATAGGTTGAACAGCTTTTCCGACAATGTTTTAATACTTTACACGATTTACAGGCAAGTGAATATATATTATAATTCAGTTTAGTTATTTATTGATTTTATGTTAAAATTTGAAAAATTGTTAATGTTAAGGTTAGTGAAAGGAAATATCGGAAAGTTTTGCATTTTAATTGAAATTTATAAGCTACACCGTGTAATTTAGAAAGTGAAAATAGACAGTTTTAAAGAAGTTTTCTTTTCGTTTTTATGAATAAAAATGAGTCTAAGCTTCATGAAAATAAATTAATATTAAATAAATACTAGTAACCCTGATATTAATTTTTATTTTTTCAAAAGTACTATAAAAATAGCAAACTACTTTCACAATAAGAACTGACTATATCATACTTTACTTTCGTACTTAGATGGACATACGAACAATTAACAACGAAAGGTATATTATATTTAATTTAATGGCCTTATTCTGTCGCAATATTTTGATGCTTTCCACAATGTGCGTAGTAAACAAAAATTCTAAACTCTATACAAAATTACTAAAAGAAAATTTAAACTGAAGTTTTTACTTTAGGTTTTGGTAGCAGAATTAGGAAATGGATTGGTTGACGTAATTAATCGAAATCTACTGCAAGCCAAATTACACTTTTATGGTATTGATAAGCAGATGCTTTTATGATTCTCCAACTATCTCAATTATAGATTTTAAGTGGTGAAACTGAATGGATCCATGTCAGAAGAATTACAGGGTGTGTCTGGAGTCCCGCAAGGTAGTATATTGGGCCCTACCCTCTTCGCGATTTTTACTGCTGATTTTCCTGATATACTTACGAAGGAATGGAATATTCATTTATATGCTGACGATTATATAAATCCTGTGCGTGTGAAAATGTTAATAAACTAATTCGTGAACTTAATCTTAACTTACAACTTGTACTTGACTGGTCGGTAAAAAATGGTCTTCGCTTAAATTCCAGTAAGACATCAGTTCTGTGTATTGGTTCAAAATCCTTAGTGAATAAAGCAATGCAGACACTAAATGAGTAGATAGTATTGAGTGATACAATGTTAGAAATCAGTGATAGTGCCCCAAACCTTGGGTTAGTAATCGATAAAAATCTAAGTTTTGAAGAACATGTCATTAAAAAGTGTAGAGACTGCTATCATAAACTAAAAATGCTATGGCAGTTTAAGTATGTACTGCCTCAAAATACTAAATGGACTTTAGTAAACTCCCTAATTTTAAGCCATCTAAATTATGGTAGTAATGTGTATTATAATTTTCTAACAAATAGGATGCAAAACAAATTGCAGGTTTTACAGAATTGCTGTCTGCGTTACTCCTATGTATTTAACTATAGGGATCATGTGACACCTTACTGTAATAGGTTAGGCATATTAAAGTTAGAATATAGAATTTTATTTTTTTGCATTTTGACAAAAAAGTGGACTTTTTTTATCAAAAAATCATAAAGAAAGCAACACTTTTTTTAAATATTTAATTTTACATTTTGCATTAAGTAAGTATGCTTTAAATAAAATATTGTAAATTGTCAGTTTGACAACTGTCAATTCTCAAATCCTTTTTATCCTGTTTTGAGGGATTTAAAATGTAAAAATGCAAAAAAATATTGTGTACAACTCGTATGAAAGCATCTTTTTTTCACTCGTTTGATTGATGCACTCCGGCTTCGCCGTCGTGCATCAAACTTCAAACTCATGAAAAAAAGTATTGCTTTCATTACTAGTTGTACAAATAACTATTTATTAGGCATCTATCGAAATCACGAAAAAAACATTAGGCGGTTCCATTTAAAAAAAATGCCGCTTACGTCATTACTCGAAAACAAATGACGATCGAAAATCGAATTTAATGGAAAAATGTGCATTTTCATAAAATAAAATCGACGTGTTCGAGGATTTGTTCGAAAACTGGGTTGTTTCGGTTTTAATTAATATATTCCTTACTTTTTACTCGCACTGTATAAACAAACTAAAAACTAAGAATTAGATTTGAGAAATTTCAGATATTCGAAACCACAAAAGGAGTAAGACAAGGATGTATCATAAGTCTCTTGCTGTTCTCAGTAGTACTAGACGAGGGAATCAAAAAAGCAAAAAAGCAAGTAAATCAATGCAAGGTAGGACACTGGAAAATACAGGAGGTAAAAATTTTCGAATTATTTACTGTACGCGGATGATTTCATAATAGCAAAAGACGCAAAAACTTGAAGATATACAACAGCTGTTTAGAAACAGTTAGTATGAAAATAAACAAACAGAAGACGAAGACGATGGTGATAAGTAGGAAAGAGAAGACACACGTAATAGAGCTGAGAGAAACAAAACTAGAGCAAGTCAACCGCTGTAAACATTTAGGCACAGACACGTAATGAAAAAATGGATGAAGAAATAATCGAGAGAACGGGAGCGGCAGGAAGACTATTTAATGGCAAAAAAAAAGAAATGCCAAAGAAGGTAGCCGTAACGTTTAGATCCAAATTATGGATTTTGACGAAAAATAAATCAAAAGAGTAAAATTCAAAGCACCAAAATGAGATTTCTAGAAATATAGGGAGAAAAACAAGAAAGGATAAAATAAAAAAGAGAAAAGCTAAAAGCAAAACCAATAGAAGAAAGACAAATGAGATGGTTCGGTTCTTGAGGGTGGAAGAAGAGAGATTAGTAAGAAAGATATACGAAGCAAAACCAAGCAGAAAGAAGAAGAAAGGACGACCGAGAAGGACATAAAATGGAATGAGATTAAACAAAAGACGCAAGACAGAAAGGGATGGAAGGAAATATGGAAAAGGAAACCGAGATAATAACTCAACCCAACAATCCGTACACCCGAAAAGGTAGAAAGGCATTAAGTAAGTAAGAAATTCCTAGTTATATAATTAATTTTGAAAATATCTTTCCAAATTTTTATTTTAGTTTGAAGAATAAGACAAATGTTCCGTACGCCATCATAAAACATAATACATAAATTACATTTCTAAACGTTGTAATAATACGAAAAAATACAAATATTCATATTAAAAATTAATATCAGGAAAAGCTCCAACGGAAAAAACTCTCCTTACTTTAGTGTATTTTAAAATTTGTATAAATTGAATCCAACTTAAGAGGCACTTAGAAAGTCAAAATTTTATTAGTAAACTTAATTTTGAGAAAATTAGACGGGCTCGAGCTGGAAGGCGAAAAGGCAACGAACTGTGTAAGTAACCGGTAGCAAATAAAATTATTTTTTAATTTGAAGGATATTCTTTACTTCAGGGTTATTTGCTTGACATCCTTTTAGGTAAAACCAATTTTAGAAATTTTAAGACGTTAGTTGATTAGTTGTTAATTGTAAGTTTTCATTTGTGTATTAATAACGGAAGTTTGGTTATTTGTTGATTTTATTTTCAAAATTATAGTTAATCGAATAAAATGTTAAATAATTTAAGCATTAAGGATTCGCTCCTTTGAAATATTTTTAAATGAATTTGAATGAACTATGAAAATATATAGGTAGAAAAATATAACTTTGACAGGGATTTGAAACACAGATTTTTAATTATATTGAGATAATAAGCTTCTCTAAACAAATTTATTAAACTTCATTCAAATTCATTAAAACTTGTACAAATAATACATGCCTAACTCAAGTAACAATAACATTTGCACAAATATTAAGTAATTTACATTACCATTTAAAAAATACATCTTATTTTCTTAGTAGCATGGTTAATATTTGCCTGGCAAACTTATGAAAACTTTGAATCTGATTTTTATATGTTTAAATATTAGGAGTAATAAACTTACAATTGCAATAGAAATTCCTGACTTATAACAGAACTTCCCAAATTGCGGATGGAAAATTCCGGAAATAAAAAATGTTCTAAAAAGAAACGACATTGTTAAAACAATAAAGGTTCGAAGAATGCGCTGATATGGACACATAAAAAGAATGAGGGCTACCAAGGAGGCGAAGAAGGTAACGATGTGGAGACCAAATACTAACAGAACAAAATGATTAGAAATAATTATAAAATTTTAGTTTTCAATTCGTGTTTCAACATAGTCCAATAATAACTTACTCATTTTGACAACGTTTAACCTTCGTTTATCACCTACACGTTATGTGAACATTTATCTAACTTCAGACTTTCACATTTTTGCTTTGAAGAAGCTATGATATTGTAACGAGATGCGCCAGCTGTCAGGCGGGACGTGAATCATTTCGCGCGTATGCGTCAGCTGTTCCAGACTGCTCCATGACTCATCGTCTGGAAAGATCCGGATTGGATTCTAGAAGGCCGCGTTCTGAAAAGCTCGGATCAGTCTACCAAAGTCTACAGCGAGAGCCCTCCAAAAGCTATTGTCACAATCAAGTGCTCGGTTAATATAAATGTGAGCGAATATAATTAAATAAACTGTATAAATAAATATTAATATCGTGTTTTTAGTGTTTAAGTTGTTGTTTCGTGTTAATTGTTACATTGTTTAAATTTGTTAATAAATAATTCACACCACGGACCGAAGTTTTGAATAAACGTTTTAAAAACGTTACAATATTTTACTATATTAATGGAGGCCTGGTACGTTTTACAAATTTTATTTATTAAAAATCACCTTTTACTTTTCTACAGTTTTTTTTTATCAACAAAAACTCATCGCTGTGGTTTAGTGGAAACGTTTTCGAAACGCGCAATCGTAAAAAAATAAGGAATAGGAATATGACTTGACATAATCTTTTTTCTGGTGGACCGAATAAAAGTATCTCACGCATTCACAGCGATCGAATTTAACGAAGTAAATTTCAACTGCCTGAATGTCGACAGGAAACGGAAACAAAGTAAAGTTGCAATCAAGAGCGACATTTCAATCCTGCTCTAGCGTTACTTCTGCAGGAGATTCTAAGCTACAATTTACCGACAACGTACCATTTACTCCGAATTGCTTTAATTTCAGCGCCGTTTTCGAAATTGTTCGAAATGTGGATTATTGAATATTCTGGAATTAAACTACAAAGTTATTCCGGTATATGCGGAAATGTTTCCTACTAAATGTACCACGAATTATTAAATTTCCTCTGCATCGGATTATGTGAAACGGTTGTTTCAGTTTGCGCATTTGTAAGCTTACGAAATTAAATTGAAACTGGAACAAACGACACGTTACTTACTAAACATTCTAATGTCGATCGTTATGGAGCTTTTCCTTAACTAACATAACACAAGATATCATAGACTGAGCGAATCTGCGTCTTTATTGAAAGCAACAGAACCAAACTCGTCCCCCCTTTAAACGCGAAGGACATTAAAAAGCATAATTGATAAGGCTATTTAAGGCAAAGGGTTCATAAAGCTTTTAATAGAGTTTGCAACCGCATGAAACGCACGAAGTTATTAATCTTGTATTATGATAAAGCTTGAGGGTAAGCGTCACTGTTGCTACAGACCGGAATGTTTGTGACAGACGGGGTGTTAACAGAATCGTACGGAGAAGGGAAATACATAGGTTTACACATTCTAAATCACCCTGATTGTACTACAATCACAATTGTTACTTCAACGTAGTCACAAACAGAATTTATCGTATTGTACAGTGATTTCAATGCAGTTTGTATTTACAGCTTATATAAACAACCAAATAGCGTGTATGTTTTGCGGAACAAAGGTTTGGTGGGATTATACAGGAGGGAATTTTGATTGCTAATCCCTTTCTTTGGGAACGCAGGGATGGTTTCTGAATAAAGGGACGTATGTAAACAAAACAGTTAAATATTTACCGCAAGTTGGATGCAAAACTCTTCATCTTTGCACAGGATAATGTTCTACTGATCCACTCTTTGTTATACTGGGTCAATTTAAATAAAATATTAGATGACATGCCGACTAATTTAAATATTTATTTTGTGACAAAATTAAAGATATCAACTTTTCGATTTGGATTTGGATTTGGATTGCGATAAAACGCAAATGTAATACAAGCGCGTGAGTAAATGTATACAAACTGTATAAATAAATTAGTTAGTGTTTCGGGTTAGTATTAGTGTTGCGTTCTTAGTGTTTAACTTGTTATTTCGTGTAAATTATTAGGTTTTTTTTAAAACGTTACAATATGACTGTCAATATGCGACTTTATTAACAAGAAAGTTCAAAATTGTAGTGGCTAACACTGTCATCAATAGCATCCCGTGCTGAACTACCACTAAAGTGGTTAAAAAAATTTAAAGAAACCTTTAAGGTTTAATAAAGTAAAAAGGCAAGAAATTATATGAAAAAGGCCAAAACCCTGCTTTTAAAAATTTAACGCAGAATATGCTCTTAAAATCTGTTCTTCTTTTATAAAAACTCGTATTGTTTTCTTAAAATCACATGTAATATCTAAAATTTGTATCTTTCATAAATTTCACAAGGAACGTATTTCCATCGAACTCGAAAATTGAATATGTGAAACATGAAGGTTTTACAGCGACACTAATTGAAACTATCTTAATAATACTTAGAAGCATCTGCAGTTGCTCGATTTTAGAGCAGTTTTAGTTTTATTTTCAAAATAGGTAGACACGGTGAATATATTTCCATGTCAGATTGCTTATTTATAAGGCACAACCCTACAACGTACGTGCATATTCTACGTGGAACTGACTTTGTATTGGAAAACCAATACTCGATGTTTAGGCCAAAGTTAAATTTTGTGAATTTTTCTATAATTATGTAGAATTGTTATAGTTCATTAAAAAGAAATCTTTAATAATCATAAATTCGAAGCTAAGTTTATAAAATACAAAAAATGTTAAGTTTGTTTATATTTAGCCATCTTAAATGTACCATTTAAAATTGCTGCACCTGTATTTAACGACGCAAAATTGCTTACATAGCTCTTAATAATTAAATTCCCCACTTGACAGAAGACTTGCCGTAATTTATTTTTACTTTTAATTACACAAAATGAGGAACAATTATTTACTTTAATGTTGTCCCTGTCCCCAAAAATAAAGCCAATTTGCTGTTAAATTAAACATTTAAAAACTAAGTACGCTGTACATTATTTCAGTTTCTTAATTTGTTAAGTTAATTAACCTTAATTAATTAACTGAGCAAGTAAGCAAGCCTAAGCCTAAGCGGTATATATAAGTTATTTAGTTTAAACTAAATTCTTGATGTCATCAGAAAATATTTCAGAACTAAATCACCGAAAGGCTTTTACGTCCATGAATGTTATAATTATTCATGAATTTATAAATTCGGTGTAATAAAGTGACCCCTTTGACGGTCTTCCTTAATATTCAGTGTTCATAACGAGGACACGCAAATTTGTCTTTGAAAATAAAATCACCATCCAATCATAAATTCTCAAGCCACAAATCCACCTGCTGAATACAAAGTTTTCGAAATAACCCTTTTTAAAATAGAACCATAAGATTTTATGTACCGTTTAATGATAATTCAGTGAGCAATGGGGACATTCGAATAAAAATATTGGATTTATGAACTCAAAGTTGGCTGTTTTAAATTAAGTTTTGTAACTAACTTGTAAGCGTGGGAAGAGGATGTTTATTTTATTAAAACTTTTTTTATGTAACTTCAGCAAGTCGTTGTTTGAATTTTTTATAAATTGTGTTAAAAATTACTATTTCAGAAAAAACTTGCAGTTAATTAACGAAATGAAAATGGGCACAAATGGTATTATATGTTGTTTTTGCAAAGATAAGATGAATAGAATTGTTCATGACAATTTTGCCTTAGGTTTGTTCCATTCAGAAAATTTGCATTCTGTTCCGTAGAACTAGATCGCATTGATCTTCAGTAGATTACGAGACATAATGAGATAGTTCTGTGCAAACAATGCCTGCAACTTCAAACAAGACGATGCAACTCCCAACATGACTATTGCCGAGATGGAATTACTGAAACAAAAGTTTCAGCGCCGCGTCAGGAACGCCAGCTGAATTCTCCACATTCTCGAGACCAAAATCTATTATAGTTTTTCACAAGGAAATGCACAAAAGACAATGTTCCTAAGAACAATTCCTGAACAATGGAGTCCTGAAGCGTTGAATGGTACAGACTAAAAGTTTTCAGATTGAATTAAAAGATATCCAATCGACTTTTCTAACGTTTTCATTTCATTTCGAACTTAAATACCGAATTACTAGATAGTCTAACACTGTTTATTAATGCCAATTTTGAACCACAAAGTTTCAAATAAATCGGCTGAAATTTTTGTAGCGTAATTCAGCAGTTGAAACCAGTTAAAGAAGAATTCCATCTAGAATTACATCAGGAAATAGCTAGATAAAAAGAAATTTCATTTTGTAAAATTGGAACGAAGTGCTTCAAAACTCATGTATTTTCTTTTGAAAGTTAATGCCGTTCTCAAGATTACGTTAGACGAGTACTGAAATGTGAACTCTGGTTCTTTCTTTGGGGATTGAAGTCCGAAAGACATCAATTTTAAAATCAATCGAACGGGAAGAGTAAAAAAGTTTACTACTTTTCCAAATCATCTCACATCTGTTGCACGGCGGCTTTGAACTTTGACGAATTTCATCAAGGATTCATTGGGTTTCGTGTTATTTTTTCCTGGAGTTTTCTTATTTCAAGTAAATTTCGATAAATATTTAAGGGATTAAAAGCAAGGTAGAATTTTTATAAATAACAACGTGCATAACGAAAGGCCAAATTACAAAAGCATTCTTTTCATAACGTTCAGCGTTAATTTGAAGCTTAAATTTATACGAGCATAATAATTTAATTTGTGCAGGAACTGTACAGTCAAATATAATTAAACTTCAAAAATGCGCAAACATTAAAAGGAAAAACTTAAAAAAGCTTCTGAGAAGCACCTGCTTAAACGCTTTAATTAAAAAATTAATAAACAAGCAAATCTTTCAAAAATGAGGGCAGCAAAATGCAACTGCCGCAAGGATGAAAAGCGGACAGTTAGTTAAAATAAATTAAGTACCACGTCTTGGGTAAATATGATAACGTCATTAGGGTAGCGGTAATTTATATCTGTTATTTTTATTTGAAAGAATTCGCCAGGTTTCTCATTAGCTATCCGTATTTTTAAAGTGAAACTTTCCGCAATGCCAATTAGTGGGGAATCTATAGGCAGAATTTACATTTTAAAAATTCAACTCGGATTTGCTTGTTACTGAAGCAAATTGTATTTCAAAACCAAAATCAAATAAAACATCATTCATCGATTCCGTTTTCTATTATTTAACCAGCATAGAACTGTGAAAAATTTATAATTGGACGTAGGTAGGTATGAAATTTTACTGAAACATTACGTAGATCACTACAGAAAATATGAGATTAAGTTTAAAGAATCTTTCACCTTTACTATCTTACATTTTAGTACCACTATAACAACGTGCTGCTCTGCAAACACTTTGATAAGAAGGACGTCAAGAATATTGCCCTATAAAGTAGCTCGTGAATATTTTTATTGTGGTCATCTTTTCTAGGTGATAAAGACGCTTTGCACATTTATAACGTCTCTTAATTTAGGTGATTGTGCTTTTTAAAAGGAAATGCTACTATGTTGCACTTTAACAAAGTTACTAGTATATCTACATGGTTTACAAAATTGATTCTTTACTAATTTAATCGATAATGCATGTTTAAAAGTTTCTCCAGAGGGAATTAATAAGAAAAAAATATATAAATTTATTAATTATACTTAATGTAAAAAAAGTTGAAGCTTTTCCAGGACACCTTTTTAAATAATTAATAATAGTTTTCGCGAATAATTTTCAGAATATGTAGGACATAAGATGGCTTCTGTTCCTCATCAGTCATGTAACTAGTCTATGCCTGTTAGGAGTAAGTAAATAAATAAATGAATAAAGATGCCAGAACAAATACCAACTATTAAGAGGGTAAATACAAATCAAGCCTTAATAAATAAGAAATCTTGAATTTAAACCAAATTTCTTTATTTTCCTTTTTTTTTAATTATGGCAGTTTTATAGTTGGATTTAACAAATTTAGTTGCAGAATAGTAAAATAATTAGTTAGGAAAAACTTAAAACTCTATAAATTCCAATTTAATGTTATTTTTAATACAAGAAATAAACATTTTCAAACAGGTATATTCATTACATTGCAATTACTGTAATCAAAAACAGGGCATACAATTCTGGGTTTTATAACCAAAAATGCGATTAAATATTTTGCAATGCCAAGGATGTAAGTCTGCTAGTCATCGGGGGGTTGGGTTATTAAAATTTAAAATTATCGTAAATACGAGGGGAACTAAAAAATTATCTACCTAGCTATGAAACAAAAGACATTCAATATTTTTATAATTTTTATTTTTCAACATAATCTCCCTTAACTTCAATGCACTTGCGCCACCTGTCCTGCAACGACTTTATACCAGTAAAAAAATATATTTTTCTTGGTCTTCAAAATAGGTGTCAACTCGTTGTCGTCCAAAAACCGACGTCCCCTAAGATGTTTCTTCAAATTTTCGAAATTAAAAAAAGTCGAACGGGGCCACATCTGGACTATACGGCGGGTGGTCTAACTCAGAAAAATTATACTCGCCTGAAACTGGTTGATCTTTGATTGCTTTGTGGACTCTAGCGTTGTCGTGAAGAATCAGGACATTTTCATGACGCAAACCAGGGCGTTTTTGATCGATAGCCCTACGTAAATTTTTTAATGTGTTACAATAGGTGGCTGCTGTTATTGTAGTGCCCCCGTCGGCATGTATTCAACGAGAATAATTCCTGCTTGATCGAAAAATACGGTGATCATGAGCTTCCCAGCTGAAGACTGTGTGCGACCCTTTTTTGGTGGAGGAGAACCTTTATGGACCCACTGCATAGACTCCAATTTTGCTTCTGGATCCCAGTGATGGACCCAAGTTTCATTACCAGTCACGATCTTAGAAAAAAAGCCAGGGTCGACTTCCAAATGCCAAATGATTTTGTGAAATTTCGTGCCTGTGCAATTTTTGCTCGGGAGTCAACAATCTTAGGACCCATCTCGCTGAAACCTTACTCAAGCCCAATTTATGGTGTAAAAATGACAAAACACTTGACGCTGATAGATGCAATGCTTTAACAATGGTAGACACTTTTAAACGACGATTTCCAAGAACCATCGATGGCTTACACTGTTCTGTTGGCTTCAGGATTGGTGGCATCTGAAGGTCTTCCGCTTCTTGGATCACCTTCAATGGATTCACGACCACACCAAAATTGTTTAGACCAATATTTTACCGTAAAATATGATGGAGCTTCATCCTCACACACTGCAATCATTCTTATATGGATACTTTTCGGACTAGTCCCTTCCTTTATCAAAAATTGTATGACATTGCAATGTTCTAATTTCACTCATTTATCACACAGAAACCAACGTGTTCACTTATCGGATGCCTTTTAAAATCAGCATTAGATAAAGGTGGCCCTCGGGGTTCAATTTTAGGACCAATTTTATTTTAATATCATCGTCGCAGATATTTATATGCAGATGATACACAATTTTTATTATATTAAACTTTTGCATTCCAACAGACATTACTCAGACATTATCTCACTTTAATCTTAGAAATCTTGGCTGTGCATACACTATGACCAATATTGGCGGGCATAGCAATGCATGAACACCTAATGCAACTAATTAAGGCCTTGTAACTATGAGAGTTTCTCCTTCCTGACTGCAAAAACAAAAAGGCGCTAAGCAAAGCTACGTTGTGTTACCAATGCTATTTAGTTTATACCGTGAAACTTAGTTAATTAGGAAGATTTCATCGTAACTCGCTACAAGTGATTCAAAAATCTTGAACTTTCGATTTACTGAGGATACACCTCTGCTTGCACGTAGCAAAGGTAAATTAATACAAGTAATAGAAAAACTTGAGCTATGTAGAAAATTTGCATTCAAGCTTGCTCCACAGAAAATGGGGCTGTGATGATTTTCCACAAAAGCAGCAACCTCTCTAATAAATGCCCTATTGGCCGCATGAAGTTTTTTTTTTACTTGATCACTTCATTTAGTAATTAACAACCTATTGTAAATATGCAATACAATTAGGTCAAACGGTTACGTATCAGCTAACACCAGTCTTGAAGAATAACAATATCAAGCACACCATGAGGATCAGTTTGGTCCATGACCTTAGTATTTTTCATTTTCAACTATGAAGATAAAATAGAGGAGCGGATAGCCGCGTGTAAAAGGCCTCGGTCTCTGACGCAGGCATCTCAGGTTCGATACCGAAGACCAGCTAAGCTGGCATATATGTTGTACGCTCCTTCGCGCTTCGGAGGGCACATTAAGACGACGGTCCCTGTTGTCATACTAACACTTTTGACAATCGTCAACCTCGAGCCACTGGGGATCGAACTTCTTTTTCTTATTCGATGAGTAAGATTAGCCTCCTACCCAGCATGTGCTAAGAGGGCTCGGAGAACTCGTTCTTAACCGTTACTAACAGGAGGCTTCGGCCATGAGAGGAAGAAGAAGATGATAAAAAAACTAAAACACTAACCATCGAAAACATGCATTCCAGATGTGATGCTGCAAGACAAGTGGCCTGGATTGTCTCCAGAATTTCAGTTATAAACGAACTACAGCAGCACATTAAAAGTTCTTGAAAATGTTATAAGAGACAAGAACATTATATTGTGTAGGGCAGACTAGATGCTAAAAGAAGGAAAGCTACTTCGTACAAAATGGGCTTAGCAATGAGGAGAATGGAGATAGATCCAGGTGGCTTAATATGGTCGGTCAGAAGGGTAATATCCAACATCAACAGTTCTTTCTAAAACATGCTACATGTCTAAAAATAGATTTTATTCAAAACAGAGACATCTTTGAGATTTTTTGATCCATAAATCTTCGACTATTTTTGTAAAGTAATCTAAGTAACAAATTTACACCATATTATACGCAATTCACACGAATGTCTCTCACACCCTAAAGGCAGATATAAAGAACTAAACTTGTAAGGAAGAAAGATATTTTTCTAAACAGATCCCTAACTCGACAACTTAACAAAATAACATAAAACGTAAGATCAGGTGTAGAACGTCGCACGTATATAGTAAAACCTTATTTACAAGGAAAGGAAAGATAAACAAAGTATCTGAAACACGAGTAAACGGGGAGTAATAAGGGCATTAGAGTACGTGTCCAGAAACCTAAATCTGACCCGGATATCCCAAGTGCATATTACATAATGGTTTTCTAATACTATCTATGAATATTTTGAAAAGAAGGAAAAATAAAGGAATGACAATTTGGTTGCTGTAAATGTTATTGTCTTAGAAAAAATTCACATAAGAGAAATACCTGTTCCTAACGATTATCCTGCAAATTAATTCTATTTTTAACTTGTAATAAAAAGAACTAAGGAAAAATAAATCGTTAAATACAATTTCAAAATTAATCCTGGTATTTTGTTCCTATGTAAGTCATAAACCTGAAATATGTTTCGTAACTTTCTTATTTTCCCTAAAATCTCCTTTGTGTGCTTAAACAAGATAAAAAAATTTATAAGGTAATTTTTCAGAATGTAGTGAATATGAAAGTGTTAATAAAGTAAATATTTCATTGCTTGCGGACATTAATTTAATGTAGGAACTAAAGTGATTTTTTACAAGGCAATTAATTTGCATAGTCAGAAGCGATCCGGTTTCTGTTTTTAATTAAAACTAAGTGAATATTTTAAGCTAACTAGCATTTTGATGTGATACACTTAGGTACTGCAAAATATTGTCATCGTTAATTACGTTAGCTACCGTTAATAATATTTCAGATGTCATTTTCCTGTTTAGAAAGATACATTTAAAAAAAACAGTTTGATAAACAATCCGAAAAAGGAGTTTTATATAGTAATATTTTCAGTTGTAAGCTTGAAAACACAATTCCCTCCGACTTAAAGAAATTGTCGACGTTTCCCGCGCATTTTTCTTGCTTTTATCTCTGATGTGTGTTAAGATTAGTTGGCGGCAATCAGTTAAGGCCTTTCTTTTTCCTGATGCTCTGGTTATATCTGCAAGAAACCTAGCTCAAAGTATATTAGGATTCCTGACGATCTTGTCTTGTATACTCCTTTGTAAGGAATCGTGTTTTCTCTAATTGAATTTTTCCCTTGATTGCCCTAGGATATTTAATTTCGTATTTCCTTTTCTCGCCAAATTAAGCTACTAAAACGGTATGTGGCTTACCCTTTTCAAGAGTAAATAAAAATTAGTTTTTTCAACAGCGGAATCAAAGTGATTTTTTATATCATTTGTTTCCAAAAAAATTTAGCTCATTTAATAAAATCGCGTCAACTTTTAATTCCTAAAATTCGAAAAGAAGAATATCCTTACTAACAGTTTTCTTATCTGGTTAAGGTGTAATCTGTAAGCTATTTCAGCCCGTGGCAAATTCTGGGGAGATTCGCAATAAAGAATGGAGATTGTATACATATTATGTGGTACTTAAATCTGGTGCCTTTTTAATCGATAAAATTTCAAGAGAGAGCTATTTTCCCAGCCGCTTCTCGCAAAGGATGGGTATGCAAATTTGTAATAAACATGTAAATTTATCTCTAAAGTACGCGTTATACAACGTCATTTATATTAAAGTTTAAATATGTGTAGCAACTGCCAGAGCGTAATATGAAATGCTTTCATCATAATGACCAAAAATTTTAAACATACATAAACAACTAGACGAGCAACATTAAAATTAAATAACAAGTCTGCAACAAATTGTAACAGAAACCCAACTAAAAATAAAAAGAACTAATGAAAGCTCTCACTTGAAAGTTTCAAGCTACTTTAAGTTTCTAAAAGCGTAATCTTTAAATTTAAATGAAAGGAAATTGAAAGCTCAGTAGCTTTCTAACAAAAATCAATACGTAATATAGAACAATTTCCTGTTAGTGGCGTTTTCACCTTTATTGAAAATAGGATCAATCTATGGATCTGCATAATCTTTAAATTTAAAACATCTTTACAGTACAACCGTAAAATTCTAACTTTTATCCAACGCTAAAAGAACAACAGAAAAAACAAACAACAGAATTAAATTTATTTAAATGGTCAGTTGATTAGTCAGTTTATTAAAAACAGAAGGAAAACATAGCAAAATATAAATATAAACCATAGTTTTGGACAGATTTCATTCTAATCCTACATAAAACTATCTTTTTCTAGGCTTTTGAAAACAGGGTTGTTCTACAATTTCAGCTGTGCTACCTTTTGAATTAAACTAGCTTTATAAAAAGAAAGTGAAAATGAAGTTTCTGACTAAAGATTTGCCCAAAGATTTTCGCCCATTTTTCCTAAAAATTTCCTGAAAAATGGGAACCTTCCACCGACCCTTCAGTTATTTGTTTGGAAACAGTTTAAAACTTAAATATACTTTCTTTAATAACTTCCTGAAAAAATCCTTTTGGAAACAGAAGCAAGCTTTTCCTAAGATAAATCCAAAGATTTCCACCTGGTTCTTTAACAACATCCTGAAATCTGTAGCTTGTCTTAAAAACCTTCCTAAAAATTAACCCAAAGGTTTTAGCCTGCTTTTCCTAACTATTTATTTCATGAAGTTATTCCCTTCAGTTTTTTGTTTGGAAACAGAAACAGTTTAAAATTCCCTGAAAAAATTCTTTTGGAAACAGAAAAAGTTGAAAGCTCGCAAGCTTTTCTAAGATAAATCCAAAGATTTCGGCCAGACTCTTTAATAACATCCTGAAATCTGTAGCTTGTCATAAAAATTAACCCAATGATTTTAGGTTGTTTTTCCTAACTTATTTATTGAGGATTTTCCACCAACTCTTCAGTTGTCCTTGTAGTTAACCCAATTTATTAAAACATTATTTCAAAAGGGAAAACCTTGCGTTTATCAGATTTTTTTCAGATTTGAGTATGTTTTCTTATTTATTAAAAACCTCCTGAAAGTTAGGAATTTTTCACCGAACCTGAAGTTTTGTTTTTGGAAACAGAAAAAGCTGCAAACTTTTGTGAATACTAATCCAAAAATTTCAGCCTGATGTCTTTAGAAACGTCTGAAAGTTCTGAGTTTTCTAGAATATATTAGATCATTCTGGATCTGAACTTTCAAAAATGTTCAAAATTTCCTTGGAAATTTAGAATTTTCTTTTTGAAAATAGCTAAAGCTGAAGCTTGCAGGCTTTTCTTAAAATAAATCCAAAGGTTTCCGCCTGGTCCTTTAACAACTCTCTAAAGCCTGTAGTTTTCTTTTAAAAAGAGCAAAAAGAGATTTTGCCAAATATTTCACCCTGCTTTCCCTAACAATTTCATAAAAAATGAGATTTTTCATCAATTCTTCAGTTTTTTATTAAAAAAAAAGAGAATTAAAGTCTTAAGTTTACCTCAGCAATTTAAGTCTAGTTTTCCTCAATAACTCCCTGAAAGATTGACAACTTTTTACGAAATCCCCAGTTCTCTTTTTGGAAGGCGAAAAAACTGGAAGCTTGGAAGCTTTTCTTAAGATAAATTCAAAGATTTCAGCTTGTTGCTTTAACAACATCCTGAGATCTGTAGTTGTTCTTCTAAAAAGTTAAACACCTTTCTAAAGATTACGCAAAACATTTGAGTTTGTTTCCCTAACAATTTCCTGAAAAATTCATCAATTCTTCAGTTTTCTGATTTAAAACAAAAAAAAATTGAAGACTTCAGTTTACTTTAATAATTTAGATACACTTTTTCAATTTCTTGAAAATTCGATAATTTTCAACGGAAAACAAAAAAAACTGAAAACTTGCTCTTAAGATAAATTCAAACATTTCAGTTTGGTTCTTTAACAACATTCTGAAACTGTAGCTTTCTTCTAAAATAGAAAAAGATATAAATTTTCATAAAGATTACCCCAAGGATTTCAGCTTGATTTCCCTAGAAATTTCCTGAAAAATGGGAGTTTTCCACCGACTCTTCAACTTTCAGTTCGAAAAAAGAAAAAATTACTTAAAAAGTTTTAGGTTTATCGATAATTCAAATCTACTAAAATCAGGAATTTTCCACGGTGTGTTCAGTTTTCCTTTTGGAAATAAAAAAAGTTGAAAGCCTGCAAGCTTTTCCTAAGATAAAGTCTTCTAAAAATATATTTCCTGAAAAATGGGAATTTTCCACCAATTCTCCACTTTTCCCTGGAGAAACTTTATTTAATGTTATAGATTTTGGTTATGGATTTTGTACCAACTTAATGATAATTCTTTAAAAAGAGGAAACCCTGCGCTTACGAAATTTTCCTAAGATTTGGGCTTGTTTTCTTAATAACCTCCTGAAAATAGGGAATCCTTGCTTTTCGTCCTAAAAGGTGAGAAAGCTGAAAACCTTTCTACAATTAATCTAAAAATCTCAGCTACATTTTCGAACAACCTGCTGAAAATTCAGAACTTTCAGAATTTTCAATTGTCCTTTTCAAACAGAAAAGGATTAATCAGAAGATTCAAACTTGATTTATTAAAATCCTCCCAAATTAGGAGTTTTATACAGAACCTGAAGATTTGGTTTTAGAAACTAAAAAATCTGTAAACCTACAAACTCTTTTTAATACTAATCCAAAACATTCAATCTGCTGTCTTTAGAAACTTCTGAAAGTTTACAGTTTTCTACCGCATCTTAGATCATTTCTTCCTGATAATAGAAAAAGCTGAAAACTGTTTCACGATTAACCCAAAAATCTCAGCTAGATTTTGTAAGACCTTCCTGAAAATGTTTCTGGAAATCTTTCTAATGAATTCTTAGTTTTCTTCTAGAAGCTTTTCTTAAGAACAATGTGTAATGTGCAATAACCTAAATACTAAATATTTGAAACCAAATCTTCAGGTTTCCCTTTGAAAAACAAAAGTTCCTTCCTAAAATTTGGAAAATTTCTTCCACCAATTCTTTGGTTTGCTTTTCAATAAAAGGTGGAAGCTTACAGGCTTTCCTTAAGATAAATCCACAACTTTTAGCTTAGTTCTTTAACTACATCCCAAAGCCCGTAGTTTTTCTTCCAAAAATAGCAAAAAGCGAAAAACCCTTTTTAAAGGTTAAGCCAAAAGTTTCAGTCAGGATTCCCCAACAATTTCCTGAAAAATCGCTAAGTTTCCACGGAACCCTCAGTTCTCTTTTTGGATACAGAAAAAGTAAGCTTTTCTTAAGATAAATACAAAGATTTCAGCTTGGTTCCTTAAGAACATCCTGAGACCTACAGTTTTTCTTCTAAAGATAGAAAAGGCTAAAAACTTTTCTGAAGATTAACCCAAAGATTTTGGTCTGTTTTTCCTAAACATTTTCTGAACAATGGGAATTTTCTATTGACTCTTCAGTTTTTGTTTGAAACTTAAGATTGTCTCAATAATTTAAATCTGCTGTCTTTAATAACTTCTTGAAAAATCGGGAATTTACAATCAACTCTTGGAAATGGGAAAAGCTGAAAAGTTGCAAACTAAGTATTTAATGTTAACTCAGATTTTAAACCAACTTATTGAAAAATTATTTAAAAAGGGAAACTTGTAAACCTGTAAACGATTCTTAATAGTAATACAAAAAATTCAATAAAAAAAAGCTGAAAATTGTTTCAATATTAAACCAAAAATCTCAACCTGATTTTCTAAAACCTTTCCGAAAAATTTCCTGGAAACTTTTCTTAAGAACTACAATGTGTAACAACCTAAACATTAAATACGTATCTGAAACTAAAACTTCAGGTTTCCTTTTGAAGGTTTTTCTTAAGTTCGCTAAAATATTTCAACCTTTTTTCTTTTTTCTAAAATGTGAAAATTTTCTTCCACCAATTCTTCGCTTTTCCTCTCGAAAACAGAAAGGTCTGGAAATTAAAGCTTTTCCAACAAATCTCCAGTTTTTGTTCCTTTTGAGAAAGAAAATGCTAAAACTTAAAGGTTAACCCGAAACAAACTGCAGTCTTGTTTGTCAACAACGTCCTGAAAATTGGTAATTGTCCGCCAAGCCTTCAGTTCGAAAACAGAAAAGGCTTTTCCCAAGTTACATATAAAAAAATTGCCATTTAAATCCCTATGGTGCGTGAGGCAACGCACCACCCGGTATGTAGAAATAAATTTCATTTGAAATATTTACTGTGTTACTAATATATACCCTGAAAAATTACTGTTGGGGCAAACTTATCCCGCTAAAAGTTACTGTTGGGACAACACCGTCCCACTAAAAGTTACTGTTGGGACAGATACAGCCCAGGCATTTTTTTCTATGTTGAAATGTTCAGAAAAATTTTAAATTTTGTATACGTATGTTATATGAGAACATAATATCTAAATTTGGTAATAGTTTATTTCTAATCAAAAATTTTAAAATTAGGAGTGAAAGGGCTAAGACTAAATTATGATAACTGATTTACGAAAAAACAAGCATTTTAGCCCCACGACTAAACCATGGTATTGAAATCAAAATTACGTTTGCGCAACCAAATCTTAGAGAAGTAAAACGAAAATGTGCCGCTGCAAAATGAGCTACGTCAAAACGAATGCTTGCACTCTAACTCAACTAATCTTTATGTATATCTGATAAAGGATTACTATCAACATATCAACAATAAAGAAACGCATCTTAAATCTCTTCTTTCGTATTATACTACAATACAATATCGAAAAGGTCTACTTATACAACGTAAATGGCAAAAGAAAATAGGTACTTATCAAACAGATTTATAGATCTGATTCACAAATTTTACAAACTTAATATTATCAAAAGGAAATCAAAAGATAAAGAAAGCCAAGGACAAGTATTAATTCATAACAGTTACACAAGTCACAAGGTCAGGGCAAAGCACTGACAGAAGAAAAACTTGAAATTCTATGGATCCACTTTATTTAAGGCCACCGAAATTTAGATGATTCTGAAAAACTTGCAATAACATTTATCTGATGAAGAAGATGATTTCAATAAATGTCTTGAAAAAAATTAGCCAAATTATATACTATAAATCTGTACCATTCAAATAATTTCTGGACAAAAAATTAGGAAATTCGAGATTTGACCTGTATGAATTGCAATATCGTTTTCGCTCAAAGCACACCCATATTACAATATTGACAATGCAACAACTAAAATTAGGTTATAACTTAATTTTCAAAAAAGTAAGTGCATCACAAATCATGAAAACTTGATCATGACCAAAATGGAAAAGTTTTAACAAGGCTTATATTCAATGGAGAAGCAGGCGAACCATAGTGAAAAAGAAGAAAAGCGAAAAACAACAAAGGGTAAGTTGTGCTACTCGAGGGGTCAGTCACTGCCCGGAATTCGTGTACAAATTGGCTGGAATACTTGGGAATACACTAGAATGCGGGGAATACTCCGGAATATACAGGAATACTTCGGAATAATCGGGATTACCTTGGAATACAAGGGAATACTCCGGAATATAATAGAATACTTTGGGAATACTCGTTAGAGCATGCGTCGCGTATTATTGTAGCCACTTAGCTAGAGTCATTTACGAGGTCATTAACTTTTGTATTTACACGTGTGTGTATTTTGGTGTTTATGTGAAGTATTGTTAGGCAGTATATTATATTTCTTCTAATTTATATCGAGTTTCAAGCCGAAAAACACCAAAATCCCGTCTAAAACCTGTCGAGACCAGACTTCAAATGAAAAAACTCTAGTCTATTTCAATACATAACGAAAACTCTGAAATTGAAGAAGAGTTCGATACTAGTAATAATGAAGAAGAAATACTGGTAAATATTGATACTGAAAATTATTACGCCATATATTATGATAATAAGTGGTATCTTGGTCGAGTTATTAATACTAGTGGCGATATGTGTACTGTGAAATTTCTTTAGGCTGACCAAGAGGAATTTAAATGGCCTCGAACAGACAATGTGCATACTATACAGGCAAAATTTTTGTTTTATGGTCCTATTTGCTTAAATGCAAATGGACGTTTTCAGATTAAATGTTCTGAAGGCATACTAATTAATAAAACATATAAAATGTATTAACAAAACGTCTTCCGGATTGGGACCGTGTCATTTTGAGACAAAAGACTCGCCCACTTTTATAAGGGGCTTCTTCAGGAGGAAAGGGAGCACTAAAAGAGCACGGTAACTCAACGTGTCAACCACGCCAGAGGCGAAACTCTTTTAGCAAGAGGCAGAAAGGTAACGGTAACTCAACTTGTCAACCAAGCCAGAGGCGAAACCCTTCTGAAGAGAAGGGTTTCGCCTTCTGGAGGGAAGGGTTTCGCCTCTGGCTTGGTTGACAAGTTAAGTTACCGTTACTTTTCTGCCTCTTGCTAAAAGAGTTTCGCCTCTGGCGTGGTTGACACGTTGAGTTGCCGTGCTCCTTTAGTGCTCCCTTTCCTCCTGAAGAAGCCCCTTATAAAAGTGGGCGAGTCTTTTGTCTCAAAATGACACGGTCCCAATCCGGAAGACGTTTTGTTAATACATTTTATATGTTTTATTAATTAGTATGCCTTCAGAACATTTAATCTGAAAAGGTCCATTTGCATTTAAGCAAATAGGGCCATAAAACAGGTATTTTGCCTGTATAGTACCTATGTACATCGTCTGTTCGAGGCCATTTAAATTCCTCTTGGTCAGCCTGAAGAAATTTCACAGTACACATATCGCCATTAGTATTAATAACTCGACCAAGGTACCACTTATTATCATAATATATGGCGTAATAATTTTCAGTATCAATATTTCCCAGTATTTCTTCTTCATTATTACTAGTATCGAACTCTTCTTCAATTTCAGAGTTTTCGTTATGTATTGAAATAGATAGATAGACTAGAGTTTTTTCATTTGAAGTCTTGTATCGACAGGTTTTGGACGGGATTTTGGTGTTTTTCGGTTTGAAACTCGATATAAATTAGAAGAAATATAATATACTGCCGAACAATACTTCACATAAACACCAAAATACACGCACGTGTAAATACAAAAATTAATGACCTCGTAAACGACTCTAGCTAAGTGGCTACAATAATACGCGACGCATGCTCTAACGAGTATTCCGAAAGTATTCCATTATATTCCGGAGTATTCCCTTGTATTCCAAGGTAATCCCGATTATTCCGAAGTATTCCTGTATATTCCGGAGTATTCCCCGTATTCTAGTGTATTCCCAAGTATTCCAGCCAATTTGTACACGAATTCCGGGCAGTGACTGACCCCTCGAGTAGCACAACTTACCCTTTGTTGTTTTTCGCTTTTCTTCTTTTTCACTATGCTCCGCCTGCTTCGCCTTTGAATATATGCCTTGTTGAAATTTTTTCATTTTGGTCATGATCAAGTTCTCGTGATTTGTGATGCACTTACTTTTTTGAAAATTAAGTTATAACATAATTTTAGTTGTTGCATTGTCAATATTGTAATATGGGTGTGCTTTGAGCGAAAACGATATTGCAATTCATACAGGTCAAATCTCGAATTTTCTAATTTTTTGTTCAGAAATTATTTGAATGATACAGATTTATAGTATATAATTAGCCTAATTTTTTTCAAGACATTTATTGAAATCATCTTCATCAGATAAATGTTATTGCAAGTTTTTCAGAATCATCTAAATTTCGGTGGCCTTAAATAAAGTGGATCCATAGAATTTCAAGTTTTTCTTCTGTCAGTGCTTTGCCCTGACCTTGTGACTTGTGTAACTGTTATGAATTAATACTTGTCCTTGGCTTTCTCTATCTTTTCATTTCCTTTTGATAATAGGTATTAAGTTTGTAAAATTTGTGAATCAGATCTATAAATCTGTTTGATAAGTACCTATTTTCTTTTGCCATTTACGTTGTATAAGTAGACCTTTTCGATATTGTATTGTAGTATAATACGAAAGAAGAGATTTAAGATGCGTTTCTTTATTGTTGACATGTTGATAGTAATCCTTTATCAGATATACATACAGATTAGTTGAGTTAGAGTGCAAGCATTCGTTTTGACGTAGCTCATTTTGCAGCGGCACATTTTCGTTTTACTTCTCTAAGATTTGGTTGCGCAAACGTAATTTTGATTTCAATACCATGGTTTAGTCGTGGGGCTAAAATGCTCGTTTTTTCGTAAATCATTTATCATAATTTAGTCTTAGCCCTTTCACTCCTAATTTTAAAATTTTTGATTAGAAATAAACTATTACCAAATTTAGATATTATGTGCTCATATAACATACGTATACAAAATTTAAAATTTTTCTGAACATTGCAACATAGAAAAAAATGCCTGGGGCGTATCTGTCCCAACAGTAACTTTTAGTGGGACGGTGTTGTCCTAACAGTAACTTTTAGCGGGATAAGTTTGCTCCAACAGTAATTTTCAGGGTATATATTAGTAACACAGTAAATATTTCAAATATAATTTATTTCTACATACCCGGTGGTGCGTTGCCTCACGCACCATAGGGATTTAAATGGTAATTTTTTTATATGTAACCTGGGAAAAGCTTTTTCTGTTTTCGAACTGAAGGCTTGGCGGACAATTACCAATTTTCAGGACGTTGTTGACAAACAAGACTGCAGTTTGTTTCGGGTTAACCTTTAAGTTTTAGCTTTTTCTTTCTCAAAAGGAACAAAAACTGGAGATTTGTTGGAAAAGCTTTAATTTCCAGACCATTCTGTTTTCGAGAGGAAAAGCGACGAATTGGTGGAAGAAAATTTTCACATTTTAGAAAAAAGAAAAAAGGTTGAAATATTTTAGCGAACTTAAGAAAAACCTTCAAAAGGAACCTGAAGTTTTAGTTTCAGATACGTATTTAAAGTTTAGGTTGTTACACATTGTAGTTCTTAAGAGAAGTTTCCAGGAAATTTTTCGGAAAGGTTTTAGAAAATCAGGTTGAGATTTTTAGTTTAATATTGAAACAATTTTCAGTTTCTTTTATTGAATTTTTTGTATTACTATTAAGAATCGTTTACAGGTTTACAAGTTTCCCTTTTTAAATAATTTTTCAATAAGTTGGTTTAAAATCTAAGACCAAAATCTGAGTTAACACTAAATACTTAGTTTGCAGCTTTTCAGCTTTTCCCATTTCCAAGAGTTTATTGTAAATTCCCGATTTTTCAAGAAGTTATTAAAGACAGCAGATTTAAATTATTGAGACAATCTTAAGTTTCAAACAAAAACTGAAGACTCGATAGAAAATTCCCATTGTTCAGAAAATGTTTAGGGAAAACAGACCAAAATCATTGGGTTAATCTTCAGAAAAGTTTTTAGCCTTTTCTATCGTTAGAAGAAAAACTGTGGGTCTCAGGATGTTCTTTCTTAAGGAACCAAGCTGAAATCTTTGTATTTATCTTAAGAAAAGCTTACTTTTACCGTTTCCAAAAAGAGAACTGAGGGTTCCGTGGAAAATTAGCGATTTTTCAGGAAATTGTTGGGGAAACCTGACTGAAACTTTTTGCTTAATCTTTAAAAAGGGTTTTTGGCTTTTTGCTATTTTTGGAAGAAAAACTACGGGCTTTAGGATGTAGTTAAAGAACTAAGCTAAAAGTTGTGGATTTATCTTAAGGAAAGCCTGTAAGCTTCCACCTTTTATTGAAAAGCAAACCAAAGAATTGGTGAAAGAAATTTTCCAAATTTTAGGAAGGAACATTTGTTTTTCAAAGGGAAACCTGAAGATTTGGTTTCAAATATTTATTATGTAGGTTATTGCACATTACACATTGTTCTTAAGAAAAGCTTCTAGAAGAAAACTAAGAATTCATTAGAAAGATTTCCAGAAACATTTTCAGGAAGGTCTCACAAAATCAAGCTGAGATTTTTGGGTTAATCGTGAAACAGTTTTCAGCTTTTTCGATTATCAGGAAGAAATGATCTAAGATGCGGTAGAAAACTTTAAACTTTCAGAAGTTTCTAAAGACAGCAGATTGAATGTTTTGGATTAGTATTAAAAAGAGTTTGTAGGTTTACAGATTTTTTAGTTTCTAAAACCAAATCTTCAGGTTCTGTAGAAAACTCCTAATTTGGGAGGTTTTTAATAAATCAAGTTAGAATCTTCTGATTAATCCTTTTCTGTTTTGAAAAGGACAATTGAAAATTCAGTGAAAAGTTCTGAATTTTCAGCAGGTTGTTAGAAAATGTAGCTGAGATTTTTAGATTAATTGTAGAAAGGTTTTCAGCTTTCTCACCTTTTAGGACGAAAAGCAAGGATTCCCTATTTTCAGGAGCTTATTAAGAAAACAAGCCCAAATCTTAGGAAAATTTCGTAAGAACAGGGTTTCCTCTTTTTAAAGAATTATCATTAAGTTGGTACAAAATCCATAACCAAAATCTATAACATTAAATAAAGTTTCTCTAAGGAAAAGTGGAGAATTGGTGGAAAATTCCCATTTTTCAGAAAATAGTTAGGGAAAACGGGATAATGTTTAGGAAAGCTTTTAGATTTCTCTATTTTTAGAAGACTTTATCTTAGGAAAAGCTTGCAGGCTTTCAACTTTTTTATTTCCAAAAGGAAAACTGAAAACACCGTGGAAAATTCCTGATTTTAGTAGATTTAAATTATCGATAAACCTAAAAGTTTTTAAGTAATTTTTTCTCTTTTCGAACTGAAAATTGAAGAGTCGGTGGAAAACTCACATTTTTCAGGAAATTTCTAGGGAAATCAAGCTGAAATCCTTGGGGTAATCTTTATGAAAATTTGTATCTTTTTCTATTTTAGAAGAAAGCTACAGTTTCAGAATGTTGTTAAAGAACCAAACTGAAATGTTTGAATTTATCTTAAGAGCAGGTTTTCAGTTTTTTTTTTTGTTTTCCGTGGAAAATTATCGAATTTTCAGGAAATTGAAAAAGTATAAGAAGTCTTCAATTTTTTTTTTGTTTTAAATTAGAAAACTGAAGAATTGATGAATTTTTCAGGAAATTGTTAGGGAAATAAACTCAAATTTTTGGCGTAATCTTTAGAAAGGTTTTTAACTTTTTACTATTTTTAGAAGAGCAATTACAGATCTCAGGATGTTGTTAAAGCAACAAGCTGAAATCTTTGAATTTATCTTAAGAAAAGCTTCCAAGCTTTCAGTTTTTTCGCCTTCCAAAAAGAGAACTGGGGATTTCGTAAAAAGTTGTCAATCTTTCAGAAAGTTATTGAGGCAAACTAGACTTAAATTGTTGAGGTAAACTTAAGACTTTAATTCTTTTTTTTTAATAAAAAACTGAAGAATTGATGAAAAATCTCATTTTTTAGGAAATTGTTTGGGAAAACAGGCTGAAATATTTGGTAAAATCTCTTTTTGCTCCTTTTAGAAGAAAACTACAGGCTTTAGAGAGTTGTTAAAGGACCAGGCGGAAACCTTTGGATTTATTTTAAGAAAAGCCTGCAAGCTTCAGCTTTAGATATTTTCAAAAAGAAAATTCTAAATTTCCAAGGACATTTTAAACATTTTTGAAGTTCAGATCCAGAATGATCTAATATTTTCTAGAAAACTCAGAACTTTCAGACGTTTCTAAAGACATCAGGCTGAAATTTTTGGATTAGTATTAAAAAAAGTTTGCAGCTTTTTCTGTTTCCAAAAACAAAACTTCAGGTTCGGTGAAAAATTCCTAATTTTCAGGAGGTTTTTAATAAATAAGAAAACAGACTCAAATCTGAAGAAAATCTGATAAACGCAAGGTTTTCCCTTTTGAAATAATGTTTCAATAAATTCGGTTAACTACAAGGACAACTGAAGAGTTGGTGGAAAATGCTCAATAAATAGTTAGGAAAAACAAGCTAAAATCATTGGGTTAATTTTTAGGACAAGCTACAGATTTCAGGATGTTGTTAAAGAGTCAGGCCGAAATCTTTGGATTTATCTTAGAAAAGCTTGCGAGCTTTCAACTTTTTCTGTTTCCAAAAGAATTTTTTCAGGGAATTTTAAACTGTTTCTGTTTCCAAACAAAAAACTGAAGGGAATAACTTCATGAAATAAATAGTTAGGAAAAGCAGGCTAAAACCTTTGGGTTAATTTTTAGGAAGGTTTTTAAGACCTTTTCAGATTAAATGTTCTGAAGGCATACTAATTAATAAAATGTTTAAAAAATAATATATGTATTAAAGGAAAATGGTAATAAAGACTATTTTATATGTTTGTATATTGTTATATTTTACCTAAACGGTTTGTGACGTAACACAGGAATACCTGGAATATACATGGGAATATTTGGAAATACGTAGGAATACTCCAGAATACATAGGAATATTCCGGAATACGTGGGAATATTCCGGGAATATTTTGGAGTAAACCGGCATACGTTATTTTTTATAAAGTATTCCTGAAAATGGGAATTATTGTAGGTAGGTACATTTTTTGGGCAGTGACTGACCCCTCGGTGCTAAGGTACTACTAATTTAGAGAAAACATGGTCCTAAATGCCTCTTACTTAAAAACTAAAAACATTTTCTAAACTCTTCTTTATAAAATGTTATTAATGTTCCAACTTTTATATTCTGTTGTAAAGATTCCGTAACTAACCATTATTCAACCTTCACTTAACTGCTACGTAAGATCATAATTATACAATGTCTATGAAACATGCTTCAGAAAAAATTAAAGCATAACCTGATTTGTATAGCTAAAATGCACCTGTGCGAAGATACGGCCAATCAAAGTTTGTATTATCTCCAAAAGTATAAAAGTTATCAAGAAAGCATTTGGGGTGCTATATTCTATAGTAATTTATGAAGAAGGCCATTTTAACAAACAGCTAAAAATGTCGCTCGACTATTCAAAGGGTGTTTTTGATGGTTGGGGGTAAAATTTGAAAATGTTTGTGTGTAAGCATAATTTAAATTCGCCTATATCTGTTTGTGTAAAATTGAGTGTGAAAACGGTTTTTGTCTCATTTATTTTTTGTTAAATCCAACGGTATTCGAGTAACTAAGCAAACTCTAAACAGTAGTAAAATCAGTAAAAAGTTTAATCAAGTTACCACATTCCAATTCACTATTAATAAACAAAAGAACCCAGTTTTATTTTAAACAAAACATACATCAACAACGTTTGATTTTACAATAATTACACAAACTGGCATCATTGTACCTTAAATGTTATTTTATGGAAACTTGTCGATATCATAAAATGGGACAACTATTTATGAATGTAATTTTACCAAAAATTATTTAAAATTGGTAAATAAAAGTGATTAGAAATCAGAAACGATTTGGTTATAAAACATATTTTTTGAACGCTCACTTGATTCAAAGAATGCAATATTCTGTTACTTAGGATAAAATTAAAAGTTTTTATAATAACCTAATAGCTAATTTCTATATTAAAGATTCTTGCTTGTTGTAATTCAAAGATTTAGTTTTACAAAATACGGCTGAAAACTTTTACCAATTTCCTATTGATAACCTCACTTTTCCTGACTACTTCAGTACTTCTTATGAAAAGACTAGGTGGAACAATTTACACGTATCGTATATATGAAGTTTTTAACAAATTTTTAATATACTGGTGCTTTTACAAGCTTCAAATCTTTCAATTTTCTCTTAGTTACGTTCGATAAGGCAAGGAAATCTAAGCAGGCTGAAACCTGCTCCACCGATAGGTAGGTACTTGATATAAATAAATAGGAAATAACCCAAAAGTAATAGTTACGTGCATATTACATCTATTCAATAACGCAGAATATTAAAACTTAAAAGAAACAAGGACTTACCTTAAATATACCGATGGTTCACACCCTAAACTGATGAAAATCCCGCCAAATGCACCTTGTATTTTAAGAGCAATTTTGACCTCAGCATCTAATTTAACTACCGCAACATTATGTAACCATGCTCGAGTCTTTCTTTTTTAAATGAAAATCACTTGTTCAAACGAAAATTGTATAACAAAACTTAAAATTTTGCAGTTCAAATCACTACAGACACGAACGCGTACGTCCATATTAGAACAAATGCCGACCGGGCGTTGTTTCAACAAAAGACTATCGGCTCGTTATGACTATCAATTTGCTTAAAATTGGTACCAACTTCAAATATTGAAATTCAGTTATGTAATTTTTAACTTTTCAAAGGCAAAGATTTAATTTGAATTATATATTAGAAATGAAATCACTTTTAAAACAAAGACAATAGCTATAAGAAGATAATATTAACGGCGCGAATTTAAATAATTTGAAGGAATTTAAATTTAGAAATATTTTTAAAGCTATTTGGCTGGGGAATAGAAAAATATAAAAATTAGGGGCTAAATAAATTTAAGAATTTAAAAATGAGTTAGTTAAGGACAAGGAAATCTACGCAAGCTGAAAGCTAGTCTACCGCTTTTTGTACGATTTCTTCGTCTGTAAACCGCCACTTGATACAAATAAATAGGACATAACCCAAAAGTAATAGTTACGTGCATATTATATGTGTTCAATATCGCAGAGTATTAAAAATTAAAATAACTAAGGACTTCACTAACCTTAAATATGGCAGATGAAGTTGGTTCAACCACTAGCCGATGGAAATCCCGCCAGATGCATCTTGTATTTTAAGAACAGTTTTCACCTCCGCATCTAGTTTAACTATCACAACATATTATATTACCATGTTTGAATTTTTGTTTTTTAAATGAAAATCACTTGTTCAAACGAAAATTGTACAATAAAACTTAAAATTTCTGAGTTCCAAGCACTACATACACGGACACGGACTTCCATATTAGAATAAATGCCGACTGTGCTTTGTTTCAACAAAAGATGAAGAGGTCGCTATGATTATCAATGTATTTAAAATTGGTGCCAAATTCAAATTCAATTAATTTTAACTTTTCAAAGGCAAAGGAATGATTTATTTGTCTTTTTTTATTAGAAATAAAATCATTTTTAAAACAAAACAAATTGATCAGAAGATTTGTTGTAGCGAAATATACAATAAAAAAGTAGGTAGGTAGGCTATAATCCTATAAAATATGAGGAGATATTTACGGCGCGAATTTAAAACAATTTCGGGAAATTTAAATTTAGAACTATTTTTAGGGCTGTTTGACTGGGGAACAGAAAGCTATGAAAATGGAACGTTGAAGAAAATTTAAGAATTTAAAACTGGTCATTTAATTAACAACAATTAATGATTTAACAATGCAATAGTAAATCTGATTTTAATGATTTAAATATTTATAAAGTAAATGAGATGTTTTAATTTAACAATTTGCAATTTTCTTGATCTATAAGATTCATTTCTTGATTAAATTAAATATGATGTTAAACAATTATTTGTTAACTAAATAATAGTAGTATCCCATCATCCCCGGGATGCCTTTCCTAGCTTTATAGTGTCAATTACCTCCTCTACATCGTTCATTTCAATGCCTGTATCGTTTTCCTGTTCCTCTTCTTCCGTTTCTTCGTCTTCATCGTTTTCTCCTTGTTGGTTTCTATTTTCTTCGAATTTTTCCCTTTAGTAATCCTTCCATACTTGTAGTATTTCCTTTGTTCCTGTTTTCAGTTCACCTTTTTATTTCTTATACCCCTTACCTCTTTTACTTCATTTCCTCTCAGTTTCTTTACTATTCCCCAGAATTGTCTATTGCTTTTGGGTATAAGTTTGCTCCAAATCTCTCCCAAAAGCTTCCCAGCTCTTCGTTTTCGCGTTTCTTATGTCATTTTTGGCTTTGTTTATTTTCCTTATATATTCTTCTTTATCTTTTTGGTTATTTGTGCTTATATATTTCTTCCACGCTTCTTTCTTCTCTCTAACTGCTCTTTTTACTTCTTCGTTCCACCATCTGGTCCTTTTGGTATATTGCTTAAATTTTTTCATTCCACAAATTTGCCTTGCTTTATTTATCACTGCCTCTCTGAAAGTTTCCCATATTTTTTCCATCGTCTCTTCCATTTTTATTTGTTCCCGATTTCTTAGTTCTGAATCTACTCTTTCTTTATACTTTTCAGCTTTTTCTGCTTCTTTTAGTTTATATATCTGTATTCTCTGGGAGTCTTTCTTTCTTTCTTTTATGATGTTCATGTCACCTATTACTGCTGTTACTAATCTATGTTGGGTGAATAGTTCTGCTTCTCCTTTTGTTTTTACCTCATCTATTTTATTCTCTAGTTCCCTCGTATACACTATGTAATCTATTAGGCTTTTTGCTCCCCGTTCAACTGCTATGAAAGTGTATTTTTCTTCTATTGGTTGGAACCAGAACGTATTTCCTATAACCAGGTCGTTTGCTATACAGTACTCAATCACCTTCTTCCCATTTCTATTCGTTTTATTATCAAGTCAATTAACTTTGGAGGTCTATTCTTCAGGAGATTCGACTGAAGACAGGTTACTTTATTAGAATCTGGCGCCCAAGAAACATCGTTAGTTTAGTTTATTTAGTGAGCACTATTTTCTTTTAGGAACCTCACGCCCACGTAACGGAGTAGCGGGTTTATTTAGAGTTATCACCTCCGGTTAACTAGTGATATACTACATCTAGTGCTGGTGTAGCACATTGAGGGACCAATATAATATTTTCTTTGGTCATCTATCTTCACACATTCTTTCCACATGTCCTTACCACTGTTGTAGTGCTCTGTTTTCTTCCTTTGATGTTGTTATGTACATATATTCATTGCATTCCATATTCTTTAGGTTCGTCACGTATCTCTTCTTGTAATCTGTAAACTTCTTCTCATGTAACCTCTGGTTGTGCTCTTTCACTATTGTAGACACCACACCTTAGATGATAGTAGTTGCTTATTCTTTCCTGTCCTTGTCCTTTCTTTTTCGTCTCTATCAATTAGGCTATATCTATCTTCTAGTTAGTTATTTCCCTTATTATTTTTTGCTGTTTTTAGCAAGGTCTTGTACGTTCCATTTTTGGAATTTTCCTTTGACTTTGATTTTGCTGAAATTTTTAACATTAGCAGAATTGGTCTCTCCCGTGTCCTATGGGGCTCCTTCCAGTGGAGCTGTCTTTATCAGACTATCTGCTGTATTTTGTTTTTACCTTTCTCATATGGGCTTGAGACGGTCAACAGCGGAGTTGGGAGTGCTATTTACAAATAAATAAACAAGAATATAAATAGGACTTAATCTTAACTCTATCTATCTATGTCTTCTATACTTATATACTTACTTAATCCAATGCCTTTCATATCGTTCGTTTTATTTTCGCGCCGGCAACCCTAGATTTATGTTTATACAGGGTGATTCAAAAGTATTGTCATTAAATTAAATGGGTATATGCTGACCTTAATGGAAGTACATTACAGGAAAGATTTAAAGCTTATCGCGATTTTTGTTTATTTTAAATTTTGTTACAAATTTTTAAGAACCGCTGGCTAATATACATTTAAAAAGTCTGCAATAGAAATTTGACCCTGCAAAGATAAATGAAACATTACACAATTATGTAATTTACAGGTTTCACTTCACGTATGCATACCTGAGTGGCTTATCAGTTGAGCAAGAACAAGAAAGGTGTTTGATAAATTTAGATTTTGAATGTAAACAGAATTGACCTATTCCAGTCCAGGTATTGATCTAAAGGTTACCGTTTACTTGCGACACATGATTTATTGAGAAAATATTTGATATGATCCATCTACCCTTAAAATTAACAACAATACTTTTGAATCACCCTGTATATCAATATCAATGTCATGTTTCAGTTTCACCACAATTTAGTAATTAATAAATATATCGCCAATAAATAAATCAATGCGACTGCCGAAATGATTTTAAGTTTGTAATGTTTTATTAAATATCTTAGAACTTAGTGCACACTCTGTACTCAAAAAATTACCCGAAGCATTAAATTTTCTTCAGCACTAGTGCACAGATTTAGTTTTGAAAAGAAGTGGTGTATTCTTGAATTTTCTGACAGTTGTGCCAGTAAACTACCCTTATATGGAGAAGGTTTTGAATGAGCAAACGATAATCTCATTCAATCGGTTGATCGAAATTCCGAGGGAACGTTTTGTTATGCGCATACATTCCTCTTTTCAATACTGAAACGGTCGGTTTACAATAAAATATACATTTTACGCTTTAAAATAACAAAAAAAATCGATCGAAATTAACTCACGATTCGAGTTTGTTGCTTTCATTCATCTTAATCATTATGGCGGAATTAAATAATAATCGAATTTATAATGAGTTTATGTTTATTTTATGGAAACTTTGTAATGCACAAATGAGAAACCGTACTTGGGAATGTTATTAAATATTAACGTTTCCGAATTTTGATCTTGGTAATACCGTTGATCTACGCCCAGAAGTTTTAATTCTTATAAATATGTAATAGGGTCTTGAATTCTCTTGGAGCTTGATCCTTTCAAATGCGTAATTCAATCCTTTAAGAGGACGTCCTGCGGAAATGCTCGGATTCATGTGTCAAAAATACGCCAGAGGCGACACAGCCTGCAAAATAAATAAATCAAAACCTTCGGGCTGCAAAGTTTTCTAGGTCTTATTTTAGTCTTCGCAGTCTGATGCGCTTCCATCAATTTCTTAATTCTGTTTCTCCGGAAACAATTTTCGCCGACATCTTTCTCGCAGGTGAATTTTGTACGTTAACGTTGCACAACCACAAATGTTATTAGCAATTTTTTTCTGCGAGAAACAGCTCGATTGAAAGGAAGTTAAATAAAAACGAGATTTTTATTTACATCGTTTAAATGCAAAACCAAATATGTTTTAAATTGAATTTCGGATCGTTCGAGGTATGAAACGCTCATTTCTTGTACTTTTGAAGTTTTCTGTTTACAAGAAAGTTGTTCTGTAAATTGGATTTACTTTACTTTTAATAGTTTGTTCGAACTTTCTAAGGAAGAGTGATGTTTACGGCCGTCAAAAATCTGTTTTCAGATTATTTTTAATTAAAAAGCGGAAAGAACAAAGTTAAGTTTTAAGGGGGGAAATTATTTGTTTTTGTAGAAGGCCCTTCGGTTTAAAAACAACGAAAGACGTAGAATGTAAACAGAAAATTCAATTTTCTTTCGCTAAAATCTTAAAATTTGTCATCCCGTTCGAATTATTAACGTCTGAGCGCAGCGTTTATTAAATTTTCTTTATCAAGGCGTTTCTTCACCTACGACATGCTTTTGAACGCAACGTGATTTTTAAATATTTACCATTCAGCAGCCAACGAGGGGCTCCGAGATGCTTACTAATGTGCTGAAAAATATGTAGTACCTCTAATAACCTTTGAATATTTAAAAAAACGTCTTATGCCTCGTTTCTTTCAATTTTAGGTTTCTTATAAATTTCAAAAAGGCGCTACAGGTAATGGTGTTTTGCAACTTTAAAAGGGTTCCTTCGACCTTGTCCTTCTCTTGTCTTCAGGATTATCCTAACCCATCAAACAGTTTTAATGACTTTTTCGCTCTCTTTGAATTTTAAAGGCCAATTAATTAACCACGAGAAGTTTTATATTTCATATAATGAAGTACTTGAAGTTTAGATTAAATTTCCTGGCAATCTTCAGAGTGCTTAGAGCACCCTTAAGGAGCTGTTTATTATATCTGGGTGGTAGTTAGCGTGATAACTTTGGGGTGGCAATATGCGCCTCTCTTGAGGGTTGTTTACGTCCAAACTGTAACCCTTATCAAGCTTTGGATGCAGTGAATTATATCCCGTTTGATTAATCCGTATGTTATGTATGTTAATTTTCTCCCGGCACGATATTCATCTGTTAACTGTATTCTGTACATCACGAACTAACAACCAACTCTACAGTTCAAAATTTAGGAATTACGAGCTTCCAGAAATTATTAATTTTCCAAAGTTTCGAACATCACGCAAACTTTAAACTACGAGAACATTACACAAGTATGAATGGAAGTAGGTAAATGGAGATGAGGGCGACCGTCAAATTTAGATTAAGTAATTGTGCGGAGGGTATCAAACTAACAGCACCCTCTTTTCAAAAGCTTTAACCGTTTTATCCCCAAATCATATTATTCATGCTTTACTGTGGGTACGCATCAATTAAAACTTTAAGAAAGTTACCCCTTTGTAATTGAATAAAAAAATTTTATTTAAATAATTCAGAGAGAAATTCGCCCCCTAAATAATTTTAAATAAGTTGCCTACAACATAATTCCTCATTCGTTATCTACTTTACGATCTGAAATTGGTGGCTGTAATTTACCCGACGTAATTCTGAAACGCAGATAACATTAATGGAAACACATCCTGATTAGTATTGCTTTCACAGTCATGTAATAATCTAGATGTTATCGTATTTCATTTCAAAAATTTTTGCTCGGACATTTTAACCGTTTTAGCCAGCAAAGGGTGCCAATTTTTTAATTTATCGCCATTTAACACAAATTGCTTTTTTTGAATAATTCTGAATGATTTGATTGATTCTAATTATTCCAACGGTTGTAAATGTGGTTTTAAAAAATAAAGCTCCCTAATTTTAATAAAAAATGTATAAAACTAGCCCTCAGCGGATTAGCTGTTGTTAGACAACGTTTCGAATGTTAATTTGTTCGAACTTCAGACATCATCATCAATTGACATGGATCAATCCTGGATTACGACATACCCACCCCATGCCAATAAGGGGTGAAGGGATAGGGAGCACCGTATAACGTTAACATGCCCGTGATGCCAGCCACTAGACACCGCTTCCACAGTGCAAGGTAGTTAGTAAGTCACATATTCAATGGAAGTTGGATATATGACTAAGATGGTTAAGCATGTTTTACCAATAGTATTTCTAGTATTACAGCTAATTTCCTAGGTCTATGATATGAAACGCACAGACATGCCTGACAGCCTGACATGTTACACGTCACTTTATGCTAGTTTAGTCTAATCGTTATTATTATCATTATTTATATTATTATTTCCATTGCACTTCATAGGTGTATTCCTTGTTCCCTTATTTTTATTGTTATTATTATTATTATATTTGTATCCTCGCGGTTTTCCTGCATTTTTCTTTGATATTTATATATTCTTCCTCTACTTCTATTTCGGCTGTGGCCATAACCCTGTTGTTATGGATATGCGAATCAGGATAAAGAGAAGAAAACAACAGGCACAAAATAGCAGGTTGAATATTCACAGTTTGCTGGTATCAGAAGTCCGCGAAGCGGTGTCTAATATTAAAAATTCCACAAACTGCGAGAAGAACACACTGCTGATCTAGCTGAGGAGGCAAAGTGGATTAGAATTAAAGAAACAATAATAACAACTCAACAAGAGACCATTGCGAAAAATGAAAACAGAAAGAAACAAAAATGGATGACAGGAAATTCTGGCATTAATGGACGAAAGAAATAAATACAAAAATAAGGACCATATGAAATATGGAGAGATATAGAATTCAATCAAACGTGAAATAAGACTGGCGAAGGAAACCTGGATGGCTGAAAGGTGTACAGAGATTGAGGAGTTAGAGAAAAAATACGACAGTTTCAACTTACATAAAAAGATAAAGTAAGTCACCGGTAATGCAAAAACTCGATTCGAATCAGAAGACGCACCGGAAATCACACGGGAAGTAGAACATACCACAAAGATCGTAAAACCCAGTAAAGCAGTGGGACCAGACGAGATACCCCGCAAAGTGTTGAAACTGTTGGATGAACATTCAGTCACTGTTATAGTAAAATTGTTCAATAACATTTATAGAACAATACACATTCCTCAGGAATGGCTTCTCTCCACGTTTGTTCCTATACCAAAAAAGCCTAGAACAACTAAGTGTGATGAACACAGAGTCATAAGCCATGTTTTAAAAGTTTTCTTGAGAATCATACACAATAGAATTCACAGTAAATGCGAAACAGAAACATCAGACACACGGTTTGGGTTTCGTAACGGGATGGGTACCAGAGAGGCCATTGTTGCTTTGAATATCCTGCCACAAAGATGCCTGGATATTAACCAAGATTTATACATCTGTTTTATTGACTACAGCAAAGCATTCAACAACGTGAAGCATGAAAAACTTTTGAATATACTCCAAAGACTCAGCATTGACCATCACGACATACAGATAATAGCCAATATTGACTGGGGACAGACTGCCAAAGTAAAATATGATAATAACCTGACAGATGAAATCAGTACCCAGATAGGAGTTAGACGGGGTTGCGTTCTTTCTCCAATGCTGTTCAAGATCTATTCGGAATTCATATTTCGAGAAGCATTGGAGGATGAATCAGCAGGTGTGGCCATCAATGGTAAACCAATTAGCAACATCAGGTACGTTGATGATACTGTCCTGATTGCGAGTAGTCTAGATCTAGAAGATCTGCAGAGACTGGTAAATAAAGTCACAACAGTTAGCGACGAATATAGACTACCTATCAATATTAATAAAACAAAAATAATGGTGATTTCCAAAATAAATAACAATGTAGGCAATACAACCATTGGCAATAAAACGGCGGAAAATGTTCATCATTTCAAGTACCTTGGCACTATGATTAATCAGAATATCACACACTCGACGAAATATTGGTAAGAATTGAGCAAGCCAGACAATCAGTCACTAAACTGAGAAAACTACTAACAGCTCAGAATCTTTCACTGGCTTTGAGAGAGAGAATGGTCCGATGATATGTGTTTCCCGTGCTATTATATGGTTTTGAAGTATGGACTTTGAACAAAGAAACCACAAAGAGATTAGAATTGTTTGAGTTCTGGATATATAGACGCATGTTGAAAATTTCCTGGACGGATCGCGTTACAAACCAACATGTCCTAGATAGAATAAACAAAGAATTGGTTATAAAAATTCTGAATATGAGAACACTTGCTTCGTTAGATCGTTAGTTTACCACAATTTTTAATATACCTAATAATATTAAAGCTCTAACTGTAAAACGTTTACTATAATTGTATGTAGTTGTTGATTTGTTTATTATTATTTAATGTATTGTTTTTGACGTTGCCAATTTTTTTTATGTAATCCTTAAGGCATTAAATAAATTATTATTATTATTATTATTAAAGATTAAACCAAAGACAGAGCACATTGCTTAATAACTTAATATTGAGTGGAAATTGTTGAAAAACTTTTTAAGAGCCACAACAATATTTACGGATAATTTACTGTGAAACCTGTATTGTACAATAAACATAATTTACAGTAAAAGTGTTCATTACAGTTAAAACGAAAAATATTTTATTTAAAGAGATTAATGTTCAATTTCCCACTTAACTACTACTTTTATTTATTTATAGGGTACCTACCTAACTCAAGTCTTTCTTAGTGACAAGATAGAAGTGTTTCATACATTCTTTAAAGATTTTGCTGACGCATTTGTTTTTACATTTCCTATAAATTTTGATTTTAGAGCTCATCGCTAAATCTTTAGAATTTCATTTAATAATTTAACAGTTACCAAAATTATACTTTTAAGTGCGCTTAATAAAATCTATGGGTTAACTTTCTTTAATTTAAAGTAATACCTTAAATATCTTGGTATTTACTTCATTACAACCTCTGCTTACTGAAGTGAATCATTATTTATTTGTTGTAAGGTCAGATTGGAAAAATAATGCCAGATTAAGCAACATTAAACAATTCATGTTACACACAGTGGCGGCTGCTCCATAGGGGCTCAGGGGCTCGAGCCTCCCAAAACCATTCTTAGGAAAGAGTAAAAGTAATTTACTTATTTAATTATAACATACAATTCATTTCTAATTATTACAATACAAATTTTGCATATCTATGTACTTATATAAAATATAAAGCATTACTAATGTATAATACATATTATTATCCGCCTGCGACGCGACAGCTACCTATACAGGGTGTCCAGGATAAGGACGAAATGAATTGGGATCTTGAAAACGGTGAAAGATACAGGGTGGCTCAAATTATAAATTTGATAATGCCATCTTATAGAGGGAAAAAAGTGTGAATTAATTTTAAATATCTCTTCAAATAAACTCAGAACCCATGCATTTCATCCTTATCTTGAACACATTGTATTTTAAATCGTTACGGCTCAGCCTTCGTCCGCATAAGAAATATACGTAAGAACAAACTGAGAACGGAAATTGCCAATTGCAAATTCTCTATTGCTTTCTTAAGTTTCCCGAAGGCTCGCGATTTTAGACCCAAGTACGAGAGCACGGGGAAGATTCGTAGCTATTCGAACCCTGTTTATTGAGTTCAAATCATGAAATCCCATGAAAAAATAAGTACCGAAATATTTTCTAAAGATATAAAACATTAATTATTGTGACTCACAACTATAACAACTATAAGAAGTAACATGTATATGTATAATCTGTCAAGAACGGCTATTGATGCATTTTTAAAAGCAGATGAATAATTTTTTTCCAATTATTAAAGATCTCTTACAAATACTAGCCACTTTGCCCTGCTCTACGGCAACTCCAGAAAGATCTTTTTCTACTCTAAGACGTCTAAAATCAAATGCATTTTTAAAAGCAGATGAGTAATTTTTGTTATTAAAGATCTCTTACAAATACTAGCCACTTTGCCTTGCTCTACGGCAACTCCAGAAATATCTTTTTCTACTCTAAGACGTCTAAAATCTTGGCTTAGAAATTCAATATTAAATGAACGATTAAACGGATTAGCTCTAATTTCTGTACATAAAGATATTTATATTAGTTCCAAAGATGTTATAAATAAATTTTGTGCTAAAAAACGTAACCTAGGCCCTAGTTTTGTAAGATTAATACCTATATCTAAACGAAGCACTAGTACTTATGTAATTTTTAATGTTAATCACATAATCACAATGTAAAATGTTTCAAAATTAGGCTTTTTTTTATTTTAGTTTGGGCTAATTGTAGTAGCGCCTTTTTTGTCTATTTTTTGCACTTGAACAATGATTTTTTCTAGTTCTAGTTCAGTTAAAACAATTTGAAATACGTATTAAGCACGGGACATAATATAAGCAAATCTTTACTGCACAAAATCAGACTGCAAATTGTCGAAATGAAAAACAAAACACTGCTCTATTCTTTTTAATTTTTTATACCTTACGTTTGCATTTTGGCGGATCGGCGGCTCTTTTAAAAATAAAGTTGCACATAAAAGGGGTTCTTTGCCGCCGCAACGTAAATCCGTAAATAATGTACTTTTTTATAAATATTACCAGGAAAGACGATATGATGACAAAGGACAAAAGTTACTGCTGCCTACGGCCACCAGTGCGACGGCATCGGCAGGTTTCTAGATAATTATTATTTCTTTGTATACAAAATTAAAGCGGCCACGCCGCCACTATTTATGAATATTTAAAACGAATGCAGACATTATTTATCAGGGCGGTAAAAAATAAAATAAATACAATGTGGGGGCTCGGTTCTTTTAAGTAGTTATAAGAAATATAAAGATCTTCCCCCTGTGCCATTTTGATTTTATCACGTCTATAGAATTATGTAATAAGAATAATTATATTTTTTATTCTGGTTGAATTAAAAAATAAAATTTCAAAAAAATGCACGGCGCCGAAGCCGCCAAAAGGAAGAAGACTGTCCCCCCCAGCCCCCCCCCCGTAAATACGCCACTGCGACAGTTCGTGATTTAAGAAACTTCAAATTATCATAGCTGGTCTGAATTTTGTGAATAAAATGCAAATTATTTATTGTAGTTTGTAAGCTATTTCTTTCTTAAACAAGCAACAAATCCAAGTAAAGTAGTATCAAATTATGGGCATTCTTTTGATTGATACCACTATCAATCCTATCAACTCAAACAGGGAGCAGGAATCTGCATATATACGATTTCCCATGCTATTTCCCTATGTTCGCCCCTTATAATGTATATTTGTTTATATTCTCTCAGCAACTAGAGCCCCCCAAAATTAATTATCACGAGCCGCCACTGGTTACACATAAAAATACAATAAGAAAAATAAATTAATAAAAAATTTTCAAAATTCTAAAATAACGATACATCTGCCACCTAGAAGATTTTATATAAACTTTCAAGTCCATTGTTGGTAATGCAGAAAACTGTACAACATTCTATCAAACGTAACCTTAAAAAATACCACTGATGAGTAACAAAACTTTGTAATTACATTTAAACATAATTGTGTGATTATCACAGCTACGTTTTCTAATAATTCGTCTCGAAAAGTATCCTGCCTGATACAAAAAAAAGATGCTCAGCAATAACTCATAACCTTAATGTTAGTACACCGAACTCCAAAACTTTATTGTAATATTAAAACCAGCCTTATTAAAAGCAAAATGTTGACATATTCCCGTTTGTTGCAATCTAAGTGTCATTTAGCCCTACATAATTGTATAAGTAATATTCGTCGAAGTTTTACAACTGAAACAAGTTACGATGTAGTAATAGTAGGTGGAGGTCATGCAGGTACCGAAGCATGCGCGGCTGCGGCCCGGATGGGTGCACGAACTCTGTTAGTTACTCATAAGAAACAAACCGTAGGTGAAATGTCATGTAACCCTTCATTTGGTGGTATCGGAAAGGGGCATTTAATGAAAGAAGTCGATGCCTTAGATGGAATATGTGGTCGAATCTGTGATATTTCTGGAATCCAATACAAGGTATTATTGTTACTAACAAGATTGGGAAGGGTTGAATGATATATGTTGTAGATGTTGAACAGAAGAAAAGGACCCGCTGTGTGGGGCCCAAGAGCACAAATAGATAGGGATTTATACAAGCAGCATATACAGAATGAACTTTTTAGTAATACCCCCAACTTGAAAGTGTTAGTTGCGTCGGTTGAAGATTTGATAACAAAGAATGCAAGGTTTAATGTTAATAATCAGGCCGTTCTTGATTGTTCTGGTGTAATTTTGAGTGAGTATTAATCGCTTGTCCTTAATAGTGCCTGAATAAATTACTGTTAATAGATGACGGAACTAAAATAAAGTCCAAGACGGTAGTGTTAACAACGGGGACTTTCTTAAAAGCTAACATTATAATTGGTTTGGAAATCAAACCGGCTGGACGACTTGGGGATGCTCCTGCAATAGGTATGGCAATCTGTTTCCAATGTTTCTTGGTAATAATGTTCATACAAACATTAGCGTTTTAGGTTTAGCGAACACATTAGAAGCGCTCGGATTAAGAATGGGTCGTTTAAAAACCGGAACTCCTCCACGACTTCAAGCTGATACGATTAACTACGATGTGTGTGATAAACAATTTGGAGATGATCCACCAATTCCGTTCTCGTTTATGAATGACAAAGTTTGGATAAATGTAGGCGAAAGCATGAAAACAATTAATAACATATTAAAGACGTAAATTTTAGCCAAAAGATCAACGTATTTGTTACTTGACTTATACAACGCTGGCTATTGAAGGTATCATAAAAAATAATATTAATCAAAATCGGCATGTGAACGAGGAAGTAAGAGGGCCACGGTACTGCCCAAGTCTGGAAGCGAAAGTGTTAAGGTTCGGCGGAAGACAGCATCAGGTTTGGTTGGAACCTGAAGGTTTAAATAGCAACGTTGTATATCCAAACGGTTTGTCATGTACATTACCCATCGATTTGCAAGTTCAGTTAGTTAGGACAATTCCAGGCTTGGAGAAAGCAGAATTCGTAAGGCCAGGTTTGTTTTTTCGCCAGTAATTTATATATGTTTTATATTAAACGTTATAGCTTATGGGGTTGAATATGAGTATGTCGATCCAAGAGAATTGCAAAATACATTGCAATTAAAGCGAATCAAGGGAATGTTTTTAGCAGGTCAAATCAATGGCACCACAGGTTACGAAGAAGCAGCAGCTCAAGGCGTAATTGCGGGTGTCAATGCAGCAGCTCATGTAAATTCCTAGATTCCAGTAACTGAGCATATTTATACCTCATGATTTTAGGCTTTAAATAAACCCCCACTGATTATAAGTCGCACTGAAGGTTACATAGGTGTACTTATTGATGATTTAACAACCCAAGGAACAAACGAACCTTACAGAATGTTTACAAGCAGAGCCGAGTTTCGACTTACCCTGCGGCCTGACAATGCCGATCAACGATTAACCGAAAAAGGTTACAAAATCGGATGTGTATCGAAGGAAAGATATCAAAAAATGAAAAATATTCGGCGTAAACTTCAGGAAGGAATTGCGTTGCTTAAAGATGTTTCAAAATCATCATCGCAATGGAGGAATCTGCTTCAAATAACTCCCTCGAAAAACAATCAACAAAAAACGTAATATTGCCTTATATCATGCCAGTGTAGATTAGTACTAATATTTAAATTGCAGAGCTTTCGAAATGTTGGAATTTTCCAAGGATGATGTTACTGTCGCTACGTTAGCACAAGTTGCACCCGAATTAAAACAATTAACTGGAAACGCAAGTCTTGAACAACGTTTAAAAGTTGAAGCTTTATATGAAGCAGCCATTAAAGAACAAGCCGAAGAGGTTGAGGAAATGAGGCGAGATGAAGCCCTAATCATTCCGGATGATTTAGATTATTCTTTGGAAACTCTCAACTTAAGTTTCGAAGAACGTGAAAAGTTGTTAACTGTGCAACCTCAAACTGTACGTTTTGTAAACTTTTAAGGTGTTTGCTTCTAACATTTAGTATTTGTTTTAGATAGCGGCAGCAAGTAGAATACCAGGTGTTACGCCTTCGGCTGTGTTACGATTATTAAGATATGTTAAAAATAATTCGCATGATACTGTTATTTCAGCAACATAAAGGAAATCCGTAGTTGTTTTTATACGGTATAAGTTAATTGGACATTGCTCAGTTTTACTAAGTTAGCGTAGAGTTTGATGGCGTGGCGAATTAGCAGGCTACTTTAGATTTGGTTCGCACCAAGGAAGAGGTTTAGCCTTGTGGGATATACTTTACAAGTAAAATTCCAATCGGTGTCCCTATCTGCTGGGGTAACGAACTAAACATGCTTTAATCGCACCGCATTGTACAGATTCCTTTTCAACGACAACTACAAATCAATGCGTAGCGTTGCACTTCTTTCTACTTGTATTCTTTGGTCAACACAAAGTTCGAATCTTGCCAGTTCCGTTTGACTGTATGATTATAATAATCGCTGCTGTAAGTTTGAAAACATCATCTTTAGTTTTATGAGACTGAAAACAAGTATTCTAGAAAATTGTAGCTCAAAATTTAAATTTTGGAAAAGCAAGCCTTACCAACTTAAAACTTTCAGTTGTGTACAATTCAAAAAGTGATGTTATGTGTAGTGCAAGAAAATCGCTGAAAAACTAAATGGAAAGAGTGACTTACATTAAAAACGTTCTGGCAACTCTTTATAGTGCATGTGTAAGTATTAGCGCTAATAAGCTACTTGATAAATTAGTCTAATAGGCAGAATTTGCAAAAAATTGAAAGTTAACCTCAAAATGACACATTTTCCAGCACCTGAAAATTACTGTTGTTTTGTAAATAAAATATGGTTTTACACTGTAACATAATATACAGATTTGGCGCAGTTATAAATTAGAGCTGTTAATGCACTGCAATAACAATTTTTTTTAAATTCCATCAGTAAACAAGGCTGCCACCAGTGTTGCCAGATGACTTTTTATGAGATCAGTAGATGGCGCGCTGTAAAATCAATAGGTCAAAGAAAGTAATAAAACACTGCTTACATATCTGGAGTTTTCGAATTATAACATTTATTCTTTCGAGTTCTGACATAGAAAACAAACAACAACTATAACAAAAATAAATCTTTAATTCTTTAAAACACAAACAAGGATTGTATAGTCCAATTGGCGATGCAGGTAATGCGCATCATCAATCACATGATCAACGGTCGGCGTTACCAATAATGCGCGATAAAAAAATACAAAATGTAATTGCTAAATATAAAGTATTTTTGTAGTTTTCTAAGATTAGGCAGCCGTGTTTAATCACAAGGTCTATACATTTTTGAAAATAAGAAAGAAATCGCGTTTTTATTTTATGATTTAGCTCATATTTATTTTTTGTAAAGTTAATATTATTTTTGGCATGTTTATATTTCCAATTTCACTTGCAAATTTTTGACAGATCGTGTTGTGTGTCATTAAAGGTGCATTCAGACTCAGAAATTTTGTCCGGAAAGTTGACGGAGAAATTTAAACGAACCAATCAGGAGGTGTGTAGAATTTGAATCATAAGAAGCGGTAAAAGTTAATCTCTGAATTCTCCGATCTAGCCGACAAGTACCCCAATAAGGAAAGCAAACGATCCGTGGTATGCGCATGAGTAGATTGAATAAACACGTGATGTTTGTTTCTTTTAACCACACTTTAACATACATTATTTTCAGAAAAGCTATTGTTTTGTGATTTTCAGTTTTCGTTTGTCTGCTTTGCATAATTATCGTAGGTTATTTTGTCAATTTTACAACCAAAGATGATAAACGAAGGTTAGAACTAACAGCTGTTCGCCTCGCACCTGCGCAATTAAAGCAAATCGTTAGCTACAACAAACTTGCGAAACCTCCGGCGAGTCTGAATTGCCAAATTTTGTCCGGCAGAAAACATCCGTTTTGTCCGTCAACTTTCCGGACAAAATTTCTGAGTCTGAATGCACCTTAACGTTTGTTTGACATTTGCCGTTTTTTAGGTTATAAAATTTATAAATCGTTTGGAACTTCATGTAGACGTACCAAGTTATGATGTCATAAAATTTATTGATGACGTGCATTACCTGGCTCGAAAATTGGACCATAAATGAAAGAGCTGACTACCAACAAACTAACTAAATTCAGTTAGTATTAACATAAACTAAACAATTTAGTTTATGGTATTGATCTCAGGATCAGTTATTCCGCCCTGATTTTTTTTTTTGTAGATTTTCGAGTTATGTAAATTCAAAAAGCATTTTTCATTCCTACTTTTTAAGTAGCGTTTGGTACGCAGATATCCAACTTAGTGTAAATATCTGGTCTGTGACTAAAATCCACACTGGTTTTCTCCAATAATGTTTTCCAGTTCTGTATTTGGTAGGTTCTTAATATATTATGTTGCGATTTTTTTGTATACTGCTCCTAATAAGGCTATACCTCTATAGTTCTCGAAGACTGTGGTCTTTGTACCTCTTTTAAAAACAGGACAGATAACAACTTGTGATTATTGCTTTGGTATTTCCTCACCTTCCCATACCATACCCCCAGATCTCTTCTTGTATTTTAATTCTTTCACATTTAATCAATTCCATCTGTATTCCATTATTCCTCGGACATTTTGATCTCCTCTTCCTGTTCTTCTAGTCTCCGCTTGCTTTTTTTTGGCTGATGTTCGATTTCCTCTCCATTTTTATTTAGTAGTTTCCTAAAGTACTTGTTCTTACTATAATTGTTTATTTATTTATCAACCGAGATCTAGGCTTATGGGTGCCAAGCATTTCAATTATTATAAGTAGAGATCGGATCTAGTAAAATCATTTCAGTAGACTGGCACACTTAAGTAGCACTTTTAAAACAGTTGTTTACTATTGCCGCTCTCTAGAAAAGTTCACCAATCATTATGGTGCAATATATTTACAATAGGCGTGGCCAAGCTTTCGTCAACAAACCAATCAGTTGTTATTGATGAACCTTAACGGTATAGGTGGAGGCAATCTGATTTAGAAATATTAAGTGCGCCGCTGGATTTAGCTAAATTTACCTATTTGGATGACTCATCACCTTAAATCCGGTCCTTATATATAAGATGTAAGTATACATAATAGTCATCAGGTTACAAAATACTACAACAATGTTTATAGTAAATTATTTATTTACTAAATCATTTAAATACTGGTACAGGTTTATACAATTTTTACATTTAAATAGTCAACAACATATAATACTGAGTAAATAGTCATTGAATTAAAAAGAAAGCAAATGTATTGCCAAGCACTAACGATTATGATTTGCAAAATTTAACAAGTTGAAGATGATTAATACTGTGTAAGTATAAAAAGAAAGAAGCTAAAGCTTGGCTTAACATCAATGTTTAATGCTAAGTACTTAAGTTTAGTACTTTTACATCAATGGTAACCTATTTATGTAATTAAGGAACTACAACTACCAAATATAAATAACAGAAATTGTTAATATTATTTCTATTCAGTCTCAAGTAAGAGATTTGTCAATCGGATACCAAAATGATGAACACATTTTGTTCTTACGTGTATTAGTTATTACTTAACATTAAATGAAAACACATATACACTTATAGTTACACAAATTTACTCTTCCGAAAATTGACTAGTCACTAATAAAAAAGCATATAACGCAATGCAAAGCACAAATACAAAAATTAAGGCAAATTTTGTACTTCTCATGTTCGGTTTCTAAATTATTGCTTTGTTTTTTATTGTCAGTTAAACCCTGTTTTTAACATTTACTGTATATTTTTTGGTTTTTTATTACTTAACCAATTCTTAAATTTCATAGTCAACAGCTTGTTTCCATAGGAATCGACTTCGTATTATTTGTCACGCTGTTATTTGTAACCGTATCTCCCATGGAAGGTAACCCTTGTGAACTTGACGAGTGATGATTTGTAGTCCCTGCTGTTCCTGTTGTATGTCGTTTCCTCCAGCACCACCATCGTTTCACGGCCGTTAAGACCTAAATTTATGATAAATTAATTGATTTTCAAGCGGGAAAAAAGGTGTTTCTTACCTGTGGTTGGCAACCAACTACTATAAATATGAGAACCCCTTGTAAGCAGTTGATTAAATCCGTCACGTACCATACTTCTTGGGGTCCTCCCACTGCCCATGATATGATATCTGCGATCCATGTTACACCCATTACCACTACCAGTTTCATGCATACACGTCCTAAAGCAGCTCTGTAAAAAAAATTGTGATTTTAATATAAAATTACATCTACAGCTCATAATCAAAATGTTTAAAGCCAGATATAAACCTTGATTTAATCAGTGTTTCATAAGCAGTAGAAATGAAATGTTGATGTGTAAATATTATCAAGGAACGAGGGAACGACTAATTAGACGTGTGGCTAACCAAACAATAAGCAGGGACTTCTATCAGTTAATTTTAGAAAGGAATCCTGAGAGTGAAAAAAATAAACAGCGAATACCTTGGAACAGACAGACGTGTCATTTCAAAGTTTAACTACTAACTACAGATCTTCGTGTGCAAATAAAAAATTGTAACATAGAACCATACTGTCTGCCAAAACGCATCTTTGACATCAATCACCGACGTATACAGATTTATCACTTATCACCATTAAAAAATAAAGAAAATAAATCTATTACGTTGCATCTTGCTCAATAACTATCAATTATATTTGATATCGGTTTTAATATAACATAACCATTGGTCGTAATTGCAATAACATTATTTAATCTCTTGGGTTTTCATTACGGCGACAGTTAATAAATTCAATTTGATTTTTTGAAAAATCAGGTTTATTAGAAAGCTGGGCACGGTTGGGCGCACCATATTTTTTTACGATCATTTAAATATCTCTAAACTTGGGTATTTTATCCAAGACTTGCTTCATTAGTGATTCCGATTAGTCAATAACTGCAGTTAATTTAAAGAAGCAGTACGCGGACGTCGCGGACGTCAACAAGGTCGTTCCAGAAGAAATAAAGAATGTGAGGATATAATTGTCCGGTACTGCATTACTATAACCGGTTGTTATTTATCGTAAAACAAATAGAGAGGCAGCCGTTATAAGAAATCAATTACTGATGCTTATCAGGATGTTTATGAAGATAAAAGTTGCCCGTCAGGATTAGCTCCAGCTTCGTATGGAAGGCTGAAATTCCTTTTTATTGGGCATTAACATAATAAACTTAGTATTAATTCCTTTGGGACACTGTATTACTTTCAAGTTGTAAGATAAATAGATAAAAAGGGCATCTTTGGATATAATTTAGAAATTTTGCTGAAATCATAGAAAATGGTCTTTTCCCTTTCTATTCTTTTCCAAGCTTCTTAAATTTGGAAAGAATTAATTTGCAAAAGGAAAAGATTGATCCGAAATATTAATTACTCTTACCTTTCTGTTGTTGATTTGACAAGCTCTCGTTTCCACAAACCACAAGTTAGCTCCCTGGCAGTCATAACAAAAAGGGCCATATTGATGGCCAAAAGGGCACCAATGGGTCCATAAAAATAAGTCAGAATTTCCAAATTACCTGCAAAAATTAAACATTCATTAGTGTTCATTGTTCATTTCCTCGTACTTTTTTAACTAAATTATATTCACACTAAAATAAAAGCTTTAATTTAATACTACATAGTAAACAAAAGATTATTATTTAATTCGTGCCAGTGTGTGGGCTGATTATAAACGATTATTATATGGTCTCGTTACTTTCTTTTTTTAGTGTCTTAATTTCCTGTTAGAACAATAAGTTCGGGCTCATTACGCAATTGTCAGAAATATTTTGTTTAATATAACTCAGTTAAAAGTGATTTAATCTTCATGTTGTGTAGGTAGTATAAATTATACGGACTTCCTATTTTGTATAAACCAACCATGAAATAATAATTTTCGACTGTAGGAGTAAATTTTAGTGCCAGCTGAGGCTGCTCGAAAATTAATTCATTGAACGAGATATACGACGTTAATATAGAAATATTGGATGATTGCTTAATACCCACCACATAAAGAAAATATTTTCCGGCTACCATTAAATTTTGTCGGACAGCTAATTTGTAGTAAATTATTATTTTAATCGAAAAGCTGGTTTTTAAATTTTGCTGAATAATTATTACGTACGAAGTTAACAGAAATATCAGAAATAAATCATGATTAGGATGTAAAAGTCGATTCAGCTTTATAAAAATCCATTTATCAAATGTAAAGGCGCGGAATTTATTAAATTAATATGGGGAATATTTTATGGAATTAAAATTTATTATCAATATAGTGAAAAAGCCACTTCTGGTTTTTTAACTGGTTTATTTTGCTGAAGAATTGCATGTTGTCAGTTAGCATCATATTTAACGCTGATTTAAGAACTCGCCGGTTCTGTTCTTTTTTTAAGTTGGTAAGTGTAATTAGCATCATATCAAGTTGATTTATTTCTTACAACTAACATTCGAGGGTTCGACTTGAAAAATATCATTATCATAGTCCGGTCCTCTTCGGTTTCTTTGTTTTACGTTGCTCCATGTCTTCTGCCCATGTCAATGCCTCCTTCCATTCCATTCCTCCTAGTATTTCCCCAATACTCCCGTTCCAGTTCTTTTTGGTCTTTCCACTTTGTTTTTATCTATAGCTTAAGCTTCCCACATTTTCTTAACTTATCTATTTTCTTCCAATCTTACTAGATGTCCAAACCATCTTAGTTTTGGTTTTGCTAATGTTTCTATTAATGGTTTCACTTGGAGCTCTGTTCGTGTATACTCATTTCATATCGTATCTTCTCTTTTGACTCTAGAATTCTTCTTCAAAACTTCATTTATGCTGTTTGTGAGCCTTCGTTAGGACCCAGTTTTCTCCTAGGTAAGTTAAAGTTGGCAGATAAATAGTTTTATATACAATTATTTTGGTTTGTCTGGTACTTCTTTGTTGTTCAAATTTTTTTATACAATCCCTGATATACCTTAAATGCAGCTCCTGTTATTTAATTCTCCCTCTATGTTTCCTTGTAGATTTATAACAATACCCACATATTTAAAGCTACTTACTTGTTCTACTGTTCTGTTTCCAATATTTGTTATTAGGTATATTATATCTGTTAGCTATTGCTGCCACTTTTGTTTTGGCCACATTAATGTCAAATTTGTAATTATTTAAGTCAAATTGTAAATGTTCTTCCGTTACAGGACATAGTACAATATCTTCTGCAAATGCGCGTAGTTCCACGCTTACAGGATGCAAGTTTCTGTATCCGATAACGAATTTCCCCATTCTTTGCTGGCATTATTTAATGATTTCATCCGTTATGTATACAAACAATAGAGGACTCAGAAGTCCTCCTTGTCTGACGCCTCTTGTGGTGAGAAACAAATCAGAGATCATATTACCAGTTCTCATTCTATCGATATCAATATTTTTTCTTTCTAAACAATTCCATATCGTGCTTCTATCAGTGGTATCGAAGGCTTTACACAATGAAGCATAGAAGAGTTTTCCTGTTTTTTCTTAGTATTTTCTCTGACAATTGCTGCAGAGTAAAGGTACTTTCGCACAAATGCGATTGATGGCTTGCAACTGTTTGCATATGAATAATAAAGCAACTAGTTTCATGAAACTGACTCACTACTTTACTAACATCATATCAGTGCAACGTCAGCTGCAGTCGCGTCATAACTTGAAGCTCAAATCGTATGCAACTGGCCTTCCCAGTCGCACGGTTTTATTGCAGGGAATTGTTTTATTAAATTGTTTGCATATTCAGTTTTTAAAATGCCTACCACTTGAAAAGTTTTAATTTCCACCTAAAATTCTTGTATTTCCACCTAAAGATCTTAAATTTTCACTGAAAAATCTCAGTTCGTAACTTAAACACTTTGAGTTGTTATCTAAAAACGAGTATTTACCACCTAAAACTTTTGATGTTCTACTTGATTTTAAATCCAAAAAGCTTACTTTCTCACCAAAAAATTATTTTTTCGCCAAAACAGTTTGATTTTACACCTAAAATTATTGTTTTTTTTTTACCCAAAAACAATGACTTTCCACCTAAAAGAGTTCCTAACATTTGGCTTAAAAACCTTAATTCTGAACCTAAAATATTTATTCACCAAGAAATCTTAATTTTTTACCTGAAAAGTTTTAATTTCCCACCTAAAGCTCTTGAATTTTCACCTAAGATTCTTGATTTTCTTTTTAATAATCTTAATTCTAAACCCAAAAATCTTGCTTTTTTCACCAAGGAATCTCAATTTGTGCCTTGAAAATTTAATTTTTTACATGAAGAGTCAACCTAAAACTATTGATTTTTCACCACAAAAGCCTTGATTTTGAATCTCTTCTAAAACCTTAAATATAAACCTAGAAAAACATGTTTTCTCATCAATAAATCTCGCTCATTCGTCAATTTTTCATACCTATATTGAAACTAAATCAAAGCAGTATAAGAGCAACCTTTTGTCCCTAAAGTTTGCCCATGGCTAACCCATCGGACATAATTTTTCAATTTGCAGTAATAGTAACATCCGAACAACTCTGGAAATGAGGCTTTTCGCGATCATTAATCTGAGTTCATAACTGTTTTATGATAAATTTTAAAATTCATTAAGTGCATCTGTATTAAAAATATACAGTAAATTCCCACAGGTGTAACAAATTGATCATACATATTAACACTTCTCATAGCGGTTCCTAACATGCGATAAGTACATTATTTTTACTGAATTACTGTAATTATAATCAACACCTTCTATGATTTTCTTTTTATTTTGAATAATTTCAGTTAACAGTACTGCAAACAAGTAATAACTTTTTGCTTGGATTTGTAACTGTTTGGGACTCAATCAAGAGAGTTAAATGATTTTTTAGTAAAGGTGGGTTTCGATCATGTTGATTTTGGTTTCTTGGTTTCCAACACATAAAATTGCCCCAGAAAGACAAAAATTTAGTTTTATAGGCAAATACTAAAAATTACAAACGTAATCGTCTCAGAAAAGTCTTGAAAATTCTGTAATTTATAAAAGGACTTTTGATGCCCTTGTTACGTATTAAACGCTCAGGCAAACGAACAACCCAGCAGGGCATTTACATAATTAGAATCGTGATTTAAAAGAATTTTAATCTGATCTTATGCACCTGCATGCCCTAATTTTAAGCCATGTTTACATGATGCAATGATGCAATAAAACTTGTCTTTTAAGCCGCTCAAGTCTTGATAAAATCACTTACAGGCAATCAGAATTTTTCTACGTCTTCGTTTAAGGCTCTGCTGCATACTCTAAGAAAAATTACAATTACACGAAGTTCGAATTAACTCAAACATCAACAAGAAAAATATCTTAAAAAATCAGGAAGTAAAATCATTCAGGATCAATAATGTATGCCAATAGTGCATCCCACAAATTTTGTAACAAAAAACGAAATTCCAATTGATGGTTGCAAAAGTGCGCTTAAATACAAGAACCGATTTTTTTTTAACAAGGCTGTTTGAAGGCAACTTAAAGAATGCGGTTATGCCAAACATTTTTCGCAAAAGTGTAGGTCGAGAAGTGTGGGATTCTGTTTGTTGTGAGAACCGCCGCTGCCACCACAACCGATTGATTAATGTTCTTTTTGGACCTGATGCAAATGGAGGCCAAATCGCGCTTTATTTTCTCATCTACCGCCATGTATGCACATTGACTTATTAATACAATTTAGCCTTAAGTCATTGTAAAGTTTGTTTTGCTAAGGCTATGAGTCAGTGTGTCAGTTTTACGTGGGCCCAACTCCGGTGTCAGTCTATTTCATATTCAAACCTCATCGAAGTGCAACGATCTTCGTGGGTTGTTAGCTCGTGTTAATTTAGAAAGCATTAACGAGTTGATGGTAGAAATTCTTTCGCATACTTTTAATCCAGTTGGTTTATTCAGGATTGTGCCCTTCCATTAATAGTTTTCACACGTACTTGCCCGTAAATATTTCCGTTTGTGTTTTCTTTATTTTATCATTTTTTTAATCATTCGTAATTTTATTCCGATTGCCTACACGAAAGAACTCTTATAAACCCATCTACATTTACAATTTACACACTCGCGCATGATGGAATGTTGTTGAAAGTCGAAATGATGTCTCGAGAAGTCAAGTATCTGACCTTCAATATTCAAAAGTTGTTTTGAAACTTTAGCTCATTAAGGGTTATGTTCAATTACAGAACGGGTCGTAAAATACAAAATGATTAACATAAGACATAAGCTAACGATACATCCCGGTATTTTATTACAAAGGTAGTAGAAAGGTACATCATTATGGAAGTCTTAAGTAATATTCTGATTTCCTAGAATAAAGAATAACTACATAAACATGAGGTTTACGTTTATACGCGTTTAGAATACTTTTAAAGGTACATGTTTCACAATAGCGGTATTGCAAACGGCAAAACCCGTAAAGAATGCGGAAATAGAACACGAACCGTGCGATGGAACAGTGCGTCTTAAAATTAACATCTATTTCTGTAATTCTGGACAAGTAAATAGTTGTTATTAAAGCGAACAATTCAAACTTACCGTGGAACCAACAATTACTTGTTCCGAACCGTGGTCGCAGAAAGGCGTATTCTGAATTATCTGGTATACTATCTAATATGGCAGCTGTTCCGGCTATAAGAAGAGGTCCTCCCCATGCGTACACTTCGTAAATACGGAGTCGACAGCGTTCCTGACTTTTTTCTAAACTTTGTGGTCTCAGGTCTCTGTAACAAAATAGATTTTTTTTATTGATTTTTAGATACTTCTAGCATCGGTAAACTTAAAAAATAATCTTAAGGGCGAGAGGTCAAGGATCCAGATAGTCTTTGGTTCCTTACTGGGGTAATTCAGATGCTCTCTTGGAGACAGTTTGGGACAGCCCTGTACGTTCTGAAACCGAGGTCAAAGCAGTCCAGTCCATTTAAGCCAATTCTAATCAATATTTAACAAAGCCTTGGTGAAATTTTAAGGGAATTCGGAGGCACCCTTGAGAACAGTTTAAGGCAGCCCTGAACATTCTGAAGCTGGGGTCAAGGCAGCCCAAACATTTTTAAGACCATTTCAGGGCGATTTTAGAAAAATTAGGCCAATCCTAATCAATATTTAACGAGTGTTGGTGAAATTTTAAGGGAATTCAGAGGCACTCATGGTGACAGTTTATGGCAGCCCTGAACATTCTGCGGCTGAGGTCAAGGCAGCCCAAGGCATTTTAAGACAATTAGGAGCGATCTCAAAAAATGTATGCCAATTTGTAGCGAGATTGTATCTTTTAGTTAGAGGCATCCTAATCAATATTGAACAAGTCTTGGAGAAATTTGAAGGGAATTCAGAGGCACTCTTGGGGATAGTTTAAGGCAGCCCTCAACATTCTGAAGCTGAGGCCAGGACAATCCAAGGCATTTTAATCAATTCGCAGCGATTTCAGAAAATGTAGCCCAATTTGTAGCGATATTTTTTAGCTTTTACAGGCATCATAACCAATGTTTAATGAGTTTTGGAGAAATTTTAGGGGAATTAAGAGGCACTCTTGGGGCCCTGAACATTCCGAAGCTGAGGTCTAGACAGTTCAAGGCATTTTTAAGACAGTTGTATCTTTTACAGGCATCCTAACCAATATCATTGAATGAATGCCAATATTTAATGAGTATTGGGGAAATGTTAAGGGTATTCTGAGGCTGAGGTAGTACATGATAAAAGACCTTTTGCTTAAATGCCACGATAATAACGAATAAAACAAGGTAATTTTAGAACACTGAATCATCTACTTTGTATTGTTCGCCCAGCTTTAAAAAATAAAAGTAAGAAACAGATCGCCCCAAAATCAGTCAGGACAAGAATTCGTATAAGGAAAGTTTTACGAACCTACCTACAGACTTGCAGGTTTATATTTAAAATCATTAAAATTCGAAATCGTTCCACGTATCACCAAATTAAGCGTTTGTTGATTTCTGTAAATTTATCGATTAAGATTATGGTCAGTAGGATTTCTTGCAGATTAAATAAGCAATTCTCGTTTCCAAATTCGTTAGTTTAGACTGGTTTGGACTAATACAGATATAAAAACTGCTAGAAGAATGTTAAGTCAAACTTAAATTGTTTATTTATGAAATATGTATTTAAAGAATATTCTTTTCTTCAAAGCCTAAAGCAAATGTAATATTTGGTCGGACATTTTCTATTTAATTTAACGATTTCAAGAATGTTTATGATTTGACTAAATTTATCGATTAAGATTATGGTCAGTAGGATTTTTTGTAGATTAAATAAGCAAATTCGTTAGTTAAGATTGATTTAGACTAATACAGATGTAGCAAAAAAAAAAACTGCGAAAAGGTGATGCAAAGGCAAACTTAAATTGTTTATTTATGAAATACGAGTTTGGAGAATATTCTCTTCTTGAAAGTAAGCAGGATGGGTGGCCGCTCTACTCCCCTCAACACTGTAAAGGTATAGGAGGGTAAAAGAGAAATAAAGAAAGAAAGCGTTTAGCAAATGTATTGTTTGTTCGAACATTTCATATTTGTTTCAACGATTTCAAGAACATTTTATGAACTTTTTTGATTTTTCACAATTTATATACAGTGTGTCCAAGATAAACAAGCTACGCGTTAGGATCTTATAAAGGGCAAGAAATGGAGATTTTATTAAATTCGCGAAAATCTTTAGCACCTTAATTGCAACTGCAATCAACCCTTGCAGTTTTTACTCAGTTGTTGGTAGAAATCTTTGAGTTTTTCAAGAAACGGTTTTGACATTATTAAGGCATTTTTTTTACGCAGATTTCTTTTCGCTAAATTTTGAAGTTAACACGCATAGCCTGCTTATGTTGGACACACTGTATGGATTACTGTATTACACCTATAATTAGTAGGTTTCTCTTAATTTGAATAAGAAACGCTTTAATCGGATTTAAATCAACACTCAAAATCACAACCTAAATGCATTCATTCAAAATAATTTCAAAGACGATGGAAGTAATTTGTGTATGATTGCATACAGTTTTGGCTAGGATTCAGAAATGCCTGTATTTAGAGTTTGAATTATTTAACAACGATTTTAATCGATTAAATGGCGACATAGCGTGTTTCCGTTATCGCTCCGAAAAGGCCAAACACGATTACTTGGAAGGCCCTGGTGCATCTTAAACTATTTGTTTTGTGATGTTTGTGTTTAAAAAATCCCAAATTTTAATCCAATCTTTAGTCTAGCGTTTCCCAAACTATGTTCCGCGGAACACCAGTGGTCTTAAAAAAAAGCCAATCAGTTTCCGTGAAAAATTATGAAAATTAATTTAAGTTTTGTTTTCTTAACTCTTATATTTACTTGCTTAATTTATTTATTATTAACCTACCCTATAAAATAACCAAGGTGTTCCATCACAGTTTCAGAATTTGTGAAGTGTTCCGTCATAGGAAAAGTTTGGGAAACGCTGGCTGCTTTAGTCAGTCGCGTCATTAGAACGACGTTAACAGTTTCTGCATTCATTATTGTTTTGTAACAAAATGATTTATAATAATGTTTATCTTCAACGAATGTTTTGTAAGATTCAAAATTTTTAATCCATTCTGTAGTTAATTGCGTTACTGAAACGGCATTAATTAATTATTGTTCTGTTACAAAATTGTAGCAATATTTACCTCGAATGAGTGAGTTTCGAAATTGCTTCAGCAAATTCTAAAAATGGTGGGCCAACAGTGTTATTCAATAAAGCCAAATCGGTGGAATTTCGTTTAATAACTTTATTCTGTTTCACTTATTAAATACGGGTTTTTACTCGGGAAATTATTTACTAAAAATAGTTATATTCTGCTAAATTTATTAAAACTAATAATTTTAAGTTTCAATTAATTTTTTTCTAATTACAGATATTGTTTCTATTGAAGTCTACGTTCCTAATCGAGAGTGTTTCAAAATATCCTCGAATTCGGTTTTTGTGGAGTATTTGAGTGGGTTTACGAGTTTCAACTGCAAGGCTAAACAGGATTTAATCAACAAACTGGCGTTTGAATGGTGGGTGATTTTAAACTACAAAATAGGCATGCCAGATTTTGTTAGTTTATTTTTACGTATGTGTATAAACGTTCTAAAAAAACTAAAAGATTGTGGGATAGTTTAACTACCGAAAACGTGCAATCTTTGTTTGTAGTTCGCTACATTCAATGGAATTCAATTGTTAAAATTGATGATTAAAGATTATTTATCTAAATATTTAATTCAATTCAAAGCCAAAAATATTTGAATACAATTTTCGAAACAAAGTAGAATTTAGTTTAATATTCAACTAATTTTAAGATAGCCGTCGATATAAGTGAAATGTCTTTTATGACACAGTAATTTGATAAAATTGTGAGATACTTTCTCACTAATTAACAAAAAAAAAAAACAATGTCAGCATATGACAAATATTACACTGTTTCGCACAAAATTAGGCCAGAAAAGAAATTTAATTCCTTTTCTTTTAAAATCCAAACTTTCAAATAGTTTAGTTTAATGACAAACAAACGAACATTCTCTGATTGTTATTTGTGATAAAATACTCATAAAACAGACCAAAAATAAAAGATAAACTGTAAAAAATAGGAAATATGTATATTCAAACAACAAATATTTTCATTTATAAGAGGTCTGTTCAACAACTTTGTATGCTGCGTTCTGTATAATCCAGGGGTGCCTAACCTGTAGCTCGTGAGCCACGTGTGGCTCGCGCCGCCTTTTGATGTGGCTCGTTTTATCAACGATGCGCACTTGTAGGTGCTAAATGCAGTGTCAGGTTTCACATTAAAAATATGTTTTTCCTGTATTTAATTTGTGTTTGAATTCTTAATAAATAGGAGTATAAGAGTACATAATTACAAATATTATTTAACATATTACAAATGTTTATTGTTTGTGCATTATATTCGTTTAAAATTGAAATATTAAAAATGCAAAATATATCTGTAGCTCGCCTAAAATTTTTAAATTCTAAATTGGCTCGAGTCAAGCTAAAGGTTGGGCACCACTAGTATAATCTAACGAATAACCTCCATTTCCAGCCTGTTGATTCATATTGCTTAGTTCTTGTGTTATTGTTTTTTGAGTTAGAGGTACTCTGTGTTTGTCGATTTTCGTGATGAGTGATTTACGGAAGCAGCATTACAATGTGTAATTTTGCGTAAAACTGAAGAAAACGTTCGCGAAAATTTACCAAATGTTGATACAAGCTTGTTATGAGTGATTTAACCGATTTAAAAGTGGTCGTGAATCGATTGATGATAATCCTCGTTCCAGCAGGCCATCCATCAACGTCGACAAACAAATCTCATGTTGAAAAAAACCAACGTTTTGGTGCGTTCAAATCGACGGTTAACAGTGTGGAAATTAGCAGAGAAATTTGCTTTTGTTCGAAAAATCAAATGACTGTTCTTCCCCAGCCTCTTTATTCCCCCGACCTAGTACTAGCTGACTTTTTCATGTTCCCCAAATTGAAATGAGCGTTAAAAGGGAGATGTTTTGGCACATTTGAAGAAATGCCTTTGTTCTGGAACACGTGAGCGTGGGAGCTGACTTCTCATATAAAAAGATTCGCTCAGCAAGCGCTGATCATGATTGGTGTGGTCGTCGAAGACTCATGTTAAGAAGTCAGGTCCTTCGATGTTCCCTACGATTTATGCATTTTGTTTAATTTGCTTATGTTTGAGCCTTGCTAATGATTCCAATTTATATTACTTTCATTTTAATGCTTATTTGTTTGAAGACCAATTTGAATTATTTTAAATATTTTTTTATTAACTTTGCTTGTTTTTTTGTGAACTGTCTTATAATATATGTTATGTTGACTAGTTGATTTAACGTTTTTCTTAGAAAACCTCTCACAACAAACGTGGCTTAGCTGGTTAAATATACCACCACATTTATATTTAATTATTACCAGATTTGCCAACCACTTCGTTACAGTATTTCAACGAACATTAAAAAGTTAGGGAAAAAACAGACAGATTTCGAGTGTCTTCTTGTTGCAAATAAATTTGTGGCATCAATAAAATTTTAAACAAATCAATTTTGAACCAACCTGCTGTTACTAAGCGAAAATAATATTTTTAAACCTAGTTTTTATAAATTTTTGAAGATTAATGTGGTAATTAAACTGTTAATTATTTTGAGAATTAATGTTTAAAATATCCTGATTTTCACATGAAAAACATCTAGCGATGTGTATATCTGAAAATCAGTATCAAATCGTATCAAACACAAAAATACAGCTCCATAACTTAAGCCAACAAGCAAGTAGTCATTACCTATGCACTATTCTTAGATTTCACACCTAGAATTGAGCAAATAAGCTAATAAACAATAATAAAATAACAATACTGTTATTAGGTAAATGCGGTTTTTATCCGCAGCTCATTCATGATTATCAATATTCATTGATAAATTGAAAGGTCAGAACGCCACAAGCATCAGCGTTCAGTTTTTGTTATGATGATATAATAATTAATTATGCAAAAATTTGTTGCGTAAAATCAAAAACATGTAATTAATCCATCACTGATTTAGTATACATACATCAATGAAGCTTATATGTTTATTTATTTCATTCATTTAAAAATTTTCGGCATGAAAATAAGGGAAGGGTTTTAGGCATGCATTGCTAAATTTAAAATATAAATTTTTGAACAAATAGGGAATCAGCCCAAGGGTGATAAAGATAACAAAATTAAGAAATTTGATAATTTTAATTTTATTTTATTTTAACAAATTCCACTCGTGTTTTTACACCAAACGGAAATTAGTTAGTATTTAACTAAAAACAGATCTAATCGTTTTTCTCATATCATTTTATAAATACACGTAGCAATGCGGCACCTGAAGGTTTCCTTTTTTTCTGATGTTCCATCAGAGTGATTATCCCAAGACATTACGTTGCATTCGAGCGTGATAAGTAAAAGACGAAACTAATTCAAGGCCTAATAAAAACTATAAAAGACCACCTCTAATAAAAACCTTTGACCAGACTATACTAAAAATTCCTAGTAAATTATTAGGTTCCTGTCTTTTTTCCTAGGTTAGGTTTCTAACATTAAAGGTGTAAAGGTACTTAAAAACATTCAACGGACAAAAATCAGGTTCCTCGATGCTTTCATGGGTGGGAAGACCTCTAAAAATGCCTTAAGTATAAGATTTGATGAAGCACTATAAATTTGTTTCTTTGTTAGGTAGGTACTGCTTTTAGGCCTATTGTAACCAAAAGTAAAAAAATAAACCCTATAAAAGTCTGCTGACGCCTGAGAAAATGCCTTAAATTTATAACATACGTCTGTGAATTATTGCTTCCTCATATAATAGATATAATAAACAATTAGGTTTTTCACAGCTTTGTTTAGAATTATTAACAGTAAAATTTATTAATTAACCGCACATCCAGTTACCTGTTATTATTTGTGTAAGTTTCTTTAATGGATAATTATCACCTTCCGCTATTATTTGTTAATTAATTTTATTTGCTAGTTGCTTCATTCATGCGATATGTAATGTTTTTTTAGAACGTATAACAAATTTGTTTAGTCTTGGTACCGTTTTTTCAAGGTGGTCGAACTAATTTCCTAGCTAACACTCCGGTAAATTACTTATACGAGTAGAAAGCTCGTTTCCTCAATATTTCCCGTTATTTTTAACATAATTATTGTAAATTTTTTAGTATTTACGTAACAACGTAACAACATTTGACGTGGTCTTGAATGCTGGCCCTTTTTAACACGTCCGACTTTTATATAAGTTAATAACCAACCGGCAATAAAATTTTACAAATAATAAGATATTGTTCATCGCAGCTGCTTGAGTTTTTAACAACAAAAGGTTAACGGACTGTAAGGAAATTGCGAAAAAAGTTGCTTGTGTTCAGAAGTCGTAAATTCAGTTTATCATTAAATTTTATGGATGCAACTACGTATTAGAGGAAATTATTATCCTTTTTGGGATTCCGAACATGGCGTATGTGTGGTTGGATTATAGTCGAACATAACAAATAGATGCGAACCTTTAAGAACTCAATCATCCAGGTAGAAACATTTAATTAACTCTCGTTGCTTACAAAACATCTTAAGTACTCGTTAATGATGCAATTACCACCCAAATTGAATTCTTGGTTCATTATTGACATCTGGTGGATTACGGGGATTAATTGTGTTTTGTGTTTATTGGAAATTGCAGTCATTAAAATGCTCCTACTAATAATCTAAAAGTAGGAGGTTGAAAGGAAGCTGCGGTTTAATATTTGCAATTAAGAAGCGACTTTTATATTGATTCAATTGTTACGAAAATATTACATTTTTAGGGAAACGAAATCTCATAAATCCCGGATTGCAATCGTCAAACAAAAGCAATATTAACAATAAATGATTATCAGCGTTGTACATTTGACAAGCAGTAACTAATTGTAAGTCAGGTTTAGAAATGATTAATACTTTTTCTTTTAATCAGCTAACTTAGGTTCTTGTTGATGAAGCCGTAGTACATGGGAGAAAAATTCCATTGCAGTTATTCCTGTTTTTTAAGATGGGCCTCCAATTGAATAGTATTTAATCATCAAACCAGGAAGATAATTAATCAAATTCAGTAAACAATTTGAGGAACAGTTTGATCATTGTTTTATTTATATGTTAGTTGTTAAAGAACAATCCGGAAAAACATTTTAATCTTTCGGTTGTGTAGATATTTTTGTCATCATTTTGAGTGAAAATGCAGGCTTTTCTTTGGTTTTCAACCGTTTTTTTTTAATTTAGTCGAATTCTATCTTATAACGGAAATTTTTAGTTTAAATGCCCTCAAGATAAAACACCATGTGTGTAACGTACCTACCATTTTAATAGGAATAATTTGGTTTAAAATTTCAACATAAGGTTCAACCATAATTTTATGTTTGTAGATTACGGATATATAATTAAAGCTTTTAATAATTATTAATTTGTAACTGTGGAGTAATTTAAAAACTTATACATATATTTCCGATTAATACATACAACCTACACAATGAGTACACTGTACATTACAACTGTACAACAGGCTTTCGTTTACTGCCATCGAAATGTTCTTGGTGCCCATCTATTATCGTCCATCCTTATAGGATGACCAAACGATTTTAAGCCTCTTCTTTATTCGTTGGATAATGGATTCACTTACTTTCTTCGTTTGTAATTTGCTACATTCTGGATGCCCTAGCATTTCTACGTAAATGATCCATCTCCATAGATAGTAATTTCCTTTTTAATTCGGTATTGATATTCCACACCTCGCATCCATACCATAAGACTGATTCCACCATAGTTTTTCACGAAGCAATATACATTTTGACCATATACATTTTTAAAAACTGGTTGCCTTGACTTACCCTGATTAAATATTAAAGCAGCCAATTCTGTAATGTCCTCAGAGTCGTGCACTTGGGTTTGCAACGATTCCAAATCACTATGGAGCCAGCATTCTCCCTTGCGTTGGAATTTAAATTTATTTTTATTTGCACATACACTCGGAGCAAGTGTTTATTTATATTTTTAATTGATACACATGCGAAATAGCGGCTTTAATGCGACGTGTTTATAATTTTATATTTGCACAATTAATCAATTTTTACCCCGGAAACCAAAACAAAACTCCAAAATAAAAAATAAGGAGTTTAAAGCAACCCTACTAAGTGATAAAAAATAAGAAACAAACAGTTGGTCCAACCAGTGGATCATCAAACAAAAAGAAAGAAAAATTAACAAAACCAATTATTCAAACAATAGTACTAGTACTTCCTATTCGCTTCTTGTTTTCTATGGAATATTATTATCCCAACTATGTTGGGTTCTGTTCTTGATTTCCACTGATCCTAAACCATTATGGTTCCAAGGTATTTACATCAATCTGTCTGGATTCACCTGTACGTCTTCATCAATAAATATATCAAAATTTGCTTGCGTATTAACTGCTAAATACTTCTCTTTTTAAGGCTAACTTGCAGTTCCCATCTTTTATGTTCTGAGTAAAGTCTTCGTATCATAAACTAGAGATCAAACGAGTCTTGGGCTAAGACCACTTCGTCAGTATAAAAGTGTTCTTCGTTTATGGGGATTCCCACTCCAGCAGTACCACTTCAATGTAAATATTGAAAAGTAGTAGTGAAACAAGGCAGCACTGTCGTAGTAGTCCTTGACTAGGTCTTATCGGACTAAAAGAGGCGTCGATTAGCGTTTACATATGAAATATTATCTTCGTACAGGACTTTAATCATTTTTATTGTATAGTCACTCACATTCCAATAGTGTAGTGTTTCCCAAAGCTTACTTCGTGGAATAGAATAGAATCATAGGCCTTTTCCAAGTGTCTAAGGGCTAAGTGAACCTCTTCTGCCTTTGTTATTTTCTTCCCTAAAAGATGTTACATAACAAGTAGATTGTCTATACATGATCTATCCACTTGGTTCTTCTCCTATTCTTACTGTCATCTCTTTTCTTAAAATATTCTGTAAAATTGACACTTAGGCCTCTGTAGTTTTTAGGATTTTGCTTATCTCCTTTTTTAATGATATACGCCACTCTTGAGGAATTTCACATTTTTCCGCGTCTGATTTTTTTTCAGAAGTGCTTCTCCATATTTTATTAATATTCCTCGTGGTCCTATTAATCTGACACTTTTCATTGTTGTAACGCATCTTCTTACATCATCTACAGTTATCTGTATGAGAGCTGTTGTTACTAGTTCTTTGATGCGCTGTACATTTTCCATAAATTCCAGGTGATCTTCTACCAATAGTTCTTCGTAGTGTCTTTTCCATTCATTCTTCCTTGTTACAAGTGTTAGTAGAGTTGGTTTTCATTCTTTTAATAGTTCTCCGTACTTCTGTAGACCTAGTTCCACCAATGTAACTGTTTATCTGAGTTATTTTCCCAGTACTTCTTCTTTTCTTCTTTTATATTCCTTCTGAATTATTTATTCTTATGTAATCTTGTCTACTTTCCGGGTTTCTTTTCCTTAACCACTTATTGTATGAATTCATTTTCTCTTTATTAAGTGCTTATACTTCTTCCGTTCGTTCTTCCGTCTTACCATGGTTGTTGATCATGTTTCTTAACAGGTATATCTTCTCCTCTTACTGTTTGCCGCTTTTTCATAAGGTTTAAAAACTTCCGCGACTTTAATCCTAAATTCTTTTGTTAGAATTTTATTATTTCTAATTTTAATGCGTTTAAAAGAAATATTAATAATATAGTAATCCCAAGAACATCAAGCGTTAAGTATCCATCTTGATAACAAGTTGAATTGGAGGGAAGATGTGTAGAAGAAAAAAACGAAAGCACATCGAAATAAAAACGAGAGAGCTATATTGGTATATTGGTTACTAGATAAAAAAAAAAGCTAGACAATCTCATGACAATCGTCTCCTCCAACAGCTTTTGCAACAACACAACAACAGAAGACTGAAAAGGAAGTGGTCAATGGACCTTAAGTGAGGTAGAAGAGGTCTTCTCCATGGAGAAACCTCAGGAATGGAACTACTTTCAAATAGTTTCTAAGTTACCAAAATAGCGTAAACGATGTACTTTCTGATTGCAGTTTAATTAGATCAGTAAAAAAAAGGAAAAGTGAACCACTGGCAGATGTCAAAATTATTGCTTTGTTGTTAACAAATACAAAACTGATATTAAAAAAAGATTTATAAGGTTTACTTTGACAGTATTCTACTATTGTCAACTGTGGTATTTCAATCAGGGCTTGGCTTTAATTCCTTTGTGGATTTCAGGATAGTTGCTATTAATTTATCGCAGGAATCCCTTTTAATTTATATTTGTTTGTTTCCTTACTGAGGGAGGCCTGTTTTACGCCTATACTCAGATTTTCTTGTTCTGAGAAGTTTGATATTTGAAAGAGCCAGAAAAAATTGAAGTGTTTGATGCATAATTAAGGAGTAGTTAATCATACACAGATTCGGTTTTAACAAGCTTACCTACTTCAGTCTCAATTTCCTCTTTTTGCTTTTGTACGAAAATTAATTTTAGTTAAAAATACCAATATTTATTAAGTGTTTATCATGAAACTTTCAGAAACAGCGACATAAATTTTTAATTTTTTTTAAGTTTAATAAAGGCCAATGTTCTAAGCCAGTGAATTACTATTAGGATGTTCAATTTTTGTTTTAACAAACTAAATTTATGAAGTCTCCAAAGTAGGCTAACAAAATTAATGATATTCAAGGTAATTTATTAACCTTTGGTTAAATATTTCAGCACTGATTTGCCCAAGAAATAAATATTTTATATTAGTGTAAAATGTTCTGTTGAAAAAAAAGGAATCAGAGTAGGCCACGATCGAGGCGTTAATGATGGGAACACAGTTATATAATTGGTAGATGTGAAAATTACTGTTTTTATTGTTAAAAAATTAAGGTCAGATTTAAGATTAACCTTGATATTACTCCAGTAATACCAACTGCAGTGTCCCAGTTGAGGTCTGTTTTAATTGTTATTAATTTATCGATCTATTTTGTATTGTATGATCCAAAAAGATCGAAATCAGGCTTAGCCATGAAAGTGTAAACCAATGCCTTTTAAATTGACGTATTTATTGCATAACTGAAGTTACCATAACTGTTGTTGAGTAGTAATTGAAATTACAGAACGTTATAAAAGAGTAATTTCAGACTCCATTTTCAGGCCGCGTGCTATTTCAAAACTATGATTAAATAATGAATGCTTCTTGAGCCTCAGTAAACATTTTTATTGCAGTTGGCGTTTTCTACATGCGTCAAAATGATACGAGCCTTTTAGAGCCACGACTGATTTTATTCTTTTTTAATCGCACGATATCTTCCACGTATGTTTCCTTACTGGACGAAGTCGGTTTTACGCTTAATGCAATTTTCATACTTGCCGTGTTTAATCATTTGTACTAAATCTAACCATGGGTTTCGCCCAACCTTCAATCTTAAGCTCATTATATCTTGTAATTTCGAAAGGGGTGTATCGAAATAATTTATGATATTAGAAAGAGTCTTACAAATAGGGTGCAACCTTAGGCACTTAATTTTCATGATTAATAACCACATATATCTTGTTCTTTTGATGATTCACTCCCTAAACAACCAGGAAGAAACTCAACCGTGAAAGATGGTTTCATCTATTTTCTTCACCCTCTGCTGAGAGCATAATTAAGTTCATGCAAAATAAAACATCTAAGCTTGGTTAGTTGCTTAGATGATACATTGGTTGCCTTGGAATTTATAGGAAGTGTTCAGTTTGGAGAAATGTTACTTGTTACGATAGTTTCAGAGTAGTTTGGAACAATACAAATATGTATGTATAAACATTTTCAAAAATAATTTTTCCTTGCTTTTGGAATTGTTTTCATTTTGTAAACTAATAAGGGGACAACGCAGCATTATCTCCTTAATAAATACAATCATTGAAAACCTTGCTAAATTTTCTATTTTTATTTTTAGCAAAAAAATTATCTAATTTAGTCCAATGTTTCATTAACTCCAAATTTATTGGGTGGCAAATTTCATTAAGCTAATAAACATAGAAAACTACACAGCATCAGTAAATATTTACATCCTTTATTCTTCCTTCATGTCGCTTAATTTAAATTTATTCCCATCTGTTGTTAGTTGTTCGTAAAAATAACCAACAATATCAATTTTCCTTCCTAGTCTTGATTTACTGAAAAGTTTCCTTCTGTTCCACGTTATTTACTACGTTCAGAACATTTTAAAAACCGTGCTGAGTGCCTAGTAGCGGGTTATAAAACATTCTAAATATAAACAAATGTTGTTTGTATTTTTTTCTTTTCAAAACAGGAAAACAAGGATATAAACCTGAATGTCGTCTTTATTAAAAGTGAAATCCTCCCTGTGACGTTAATTAGGGGAATAAAACAGATTTACGGCGTATCTTAAATACGTCGTTAATAATGTAACAAAAGCGAGTAAAGAATAATATCAATTACAATGGTGATTAATAGTATTCTTAATTTAATAAGTCATACGAACATAAGCATCAGGCGTTCTTATCTCCCATTATTCATGAGGTATTTTGTTTGAACAAAGGAACACACTACTCATTCGAAGTATTAGTGGTAATCCAAATTTTATGTGCGTAGAGAGGGTCCCTGCTTTTGACCATCGAGATAAAAACCACTTAGGGAGGACATTTCGTATATCCGTTCTTTTCAATCCGTATATCGTCGTATGTGAATAGTTCCATTTGAACGTCTAGACGTCACTTAATGCGTCTAATGAACATCGCTGTCACGTTGCCATTGTCAAGAGGTTAGAAAAATTGCATGCAGTTGTGCTTTCATTAAGCCGCAGGAAGCGCTTTTAGTGGCGCCGATAACAAAGGTCTTGAATAAGTGAGAACTGTGAAACATCGGTCGGTACTTAGATTAGAGATTAGAGGAGTGAAACGTTTTTATCAGATCCCGGCTGTTGAAAGCCTGCTTAAAATGAGGGATGATAGAATTGTCAAGTGGAAGATAAATCTGTTTTATATTGAAATTCGGAGGGGCTCACTTTGTTTTTTTCGACTGTGAGCGCAGCAAGGAAATAAATTTTATGTATTTTTGAAAATTTCTACCTTTTTTAAAATATTATATTAAAAAAAAACTTCACTTTTGATATAATATACTTTAAGAATGCCTACGTCGTAACTAATAAATGTTACGCCAAAGAGATTTTTAATTTGTTGCATCATAAAACGAGTAGACTCGATTAAATATGCCAACATAATCTTAAGAAGAAAAACAATTTTCCCTTATCTGGGACAGATTATTGTGTTATGAAATAACAGATAACGAAGAAGATGCTACGAAATCGTGTGGATTAGTTATTTACCAATGTTTAGAGGATTAATAAATGACGTCAAAATGAGTTCCCTTTGGACGTCAACATTTGTTTGAGGTGGGAGCTTAGTTTTCCCTCATAATTTACAAATTGAGGACTGCTTAGTATTTGAATCTAATTGGGACAGAGAAAGTTAGGATCATTTTTTAAATTAATTTAAATTCATAGACCAAAACCTTCACAAAAAGTGCGAAGATTTGAAAAACAATTACAAAGGATGAAGAAAGAAGGGAGGCGTGTATGTCCCTTGAGGGATGTGTGAGCTGATAATAATAATAATTTAAATTCATAACTTGTATAATATGAACAGTGACCTAACTCCCGATGAACAAAAAATACAGTGGCGATTAGGAACATAGCAAGAATGAAAAAAAAGGCAAGAATAGGATATGGAAAGATAGAGATAAAAGCTATAAACTATGAACGGCCTGATCAAAATGGGGGCAGCCTGAAGACGGTCGAAAAGCCAGGTCCAAAAAAATAATCGGGCAGCAAAAGGATGGAATCACCGCAACGAATTTAGGCTAGGAATTCGACGTAATAAAAAATAGAAAAATAAGTGGAAAAACTGGAAAAGTAAAAGAAGAAAGGCATACAATTAAAATGACAACCTGGAATGTAACCAGGGAAAAAACTGAAGATAAACTCAACTGATACAGTGATCGAAGAAGGACAATTGAGGTGGTTTGGCCATGAAATGCGGATGGGGGAGGAAAGAACAACAAGGAGGATATACGAAGCAAGGACAAGAAAAAAGAGAGGAAAGGAAAGCCCTAGAAAAACATGGAACGAACAACTCTGACGCAAGACAGAAAAGGATGGAGACAGCCATGGAAGAAACCAATACAAGCACAACACAACCATCAACCTTATACCCGAAAGGGTAGAAAGGCTTGAGGATTAAGTATAAGTAATTAAGTAACTTTTGTCCTCAATAGTTAATAAATTAGCAATTAAATAAACACAGACCCACTCAGTTGTTGGAAAGCTTACTGCAACTCTTAAATTTATTTGATTACGTGATATTTCCTGTTTTTGTTTTTGAATGAAAATTAAATTTAGTTAAGGTTAAAAATATCAAAACAATGACGTTTGTATTTCGTATTTGCCACCAAATCTTCCAAAACAGCTTCACAAATTTAGATAATTTATTTAACCTTCAAAACCAGCGGATTTTGGTTAAAAACTAAATTTATGAAGTCTTCAAAAGTAGGTTAGCAAAATTTATGACGTAGAGTGCAATTTATTAGCCTTTAGTTAAATATTTCAGCTTTGAATTTTGCAGATGATTGGATTTCGTAGGAATAACCAAGTATTTTGTGATTTTTTGATCTTTTTTTTGTGGCGTCTTATTAGTGTAGAATTGTCCATGTTGAAGGAATCCCATGAACAGTTTTTTGTTACTTGCGACCAAATAGGATTACAAAAAGTTAATTTAAAAAAATTTAATATTAAGTTTGGAAAAATGCTTTATTTGGAAATCATTATAAAATCTGAATAGCTGAACAGTTACGAAACATGATCCGTGTTTCTTCTTTTTGGAAAATTTATAGTTTCTGTAATAAATTCCACATATATGGAGAGTTGTACTTCTGCAGGTTTTATTATACAAAATAATAGACTCTCTTAAATTCACATTAAGTCCAAGACATCCATAAAAAATAATTTTACCTCCATAAATTCTTTTCTTGTAGTAGTCTTACGTCGGTTTCTACTAATTTAACGTTAATCTCATCATTGATGATAATAAAATACGCCAATGAAAATTTATTATTCCACCTCGACATTCCGGATACCTCAATTCCTAACCTGACAAGTTATTTTCCTGTTTTCAGCGCGGAACTGTTGTTTTTACTAGAAAATTTCATCACCGTTTATAAAATAAATCCATGTTTGTAAATTCCACGGCTACTCAAAAATTTTTATGTAATATCTTCGGCTTAAAAATTAATTAAGGCTAATAGCCAACAAGCATCGATAGAGTAATAAATTTAACGTAAAGCTCAGGTCGACAAACTAGGAAATATTTCTAAAAACTGGGAGAAGTTAATTGAAAATTCTGCTTCGATTAGAAAATTGCACAACGAGTTAATAAATTTTACATAAAAGTAAAGTAATTGGAACAACTTATATAAATAGCATCAGTTTGCGCAAACATAGAAATTACCATTTACATTCTGATGTTAAAACTAGCGCAATTAAGATTTAAGGAAGAGGAAACTGTTGGGTTTCTGTATATATTTTACAGCCGTACATAAATAACAAATTTGGCTTGCTTTGCGGATATTAAACGCATACTTCGTATTTAGCTTCGAAAACAAGCTAATTAGTTGCGAGATGTAAAACAGATATGCAGTTTCAAAATTCGCACCAATATTTAAACATAAAGTTTCTAGTTTTATGTTCAGCCTTGCGTAAAACACAAAGAAAAATTAGTTAAAGAGGATGTAATGTGTTATACACGGTTTATTTTGAAACTGCCGTATTTATAGAGTGTTAAATATACTCAGATTAAAGGAAATCTGTTCTTGAAATTATTTATTTTTTAATGTTAAGACGTCTAGTAAACACGAATACCTGCGCTTAAAATAATTATAACTAAAACCACGTGTGATGTAAAGTGAAATTGCCCGTGTAAAATAGTCCAGGAAGTATATTAAAACCACTGTATGAACTTCTTAAAACATACTTTGAAATGTTCTCGACGTACTCGTAAAACGAGAAAATTTAACAGCTTTCGTGTTTTAGAGTTTGTTGATCCTTACCGGTTAACAGATAGTATATAAAAACCTGAAGATTCACTCGTACACACGAATTACGACATATGATTTACTTAATTTTAAATCCTATTTTCACCAGACCAACGCAACGTTGTGAAATGGAATCTTCATAAGCGGATTTTACGGGAGAAAGTTTTTAAGTCCGCCTTTCTATTTGATGACTCAAGGACGATCGTATATGTTTCATTATTTTTATGGTCAAGTCCGGTTCATATGCATACAATAAGTTCAAAAAGGTTTGCCTTTTTCGAATTAAAAATCATATTTAAAATTGGATCGTGACCATCGGAGACGTTGCATGTCTGTTCTACTTATGCTTTACTGAATTATTCATGATACGTTGCAGTTGATTGGGTTTATAATAACAATTAACCGTAATTATGCTTTTGCATAAAAATACGCTTATCATTGCAATCTTGTTTATAAAATAACACGTTTTATTACGAGGACATCGAAAGGTTGCTCCCAATAATTCTTACGTAAAAAATATGCTATAAAAATTTCGGTTAGGTACGCCATAAGAAACTGAAAATAAGGATTCGGCATATTCTAGCCAGAAATACTTCAAAGATATTTCCCAATATTTAATTTAATTGGATTTGTTATGAAAATCATGCGTAACTATTTTCACGTGTTTAAAAAGTTCACCTAATTCACAGAACGTGTCTAAAATATTAATATTTCTGGCAACTTTAATTCTGTGTTTACATATTTTTAATGTAATAAATCTAGGATTTCAACGAACTTGAACTTTATAATTGGGCGTTTGCCAATGAAACGCCACATTTTCGAACGTATAAAAATATAAATCAACTAAAGACTTGTTCTTGCACGCAATTCGTGATCTGTAATAATGGTAGAATTTTACAGAAATAGTTTTCAACTACCCTGGTGCGTGCTTTGGTGGATTTTTTCAGATACGCCACTTGAAAAGATCGAATTAAACAACTGCTGAAGTCACGCCTGAAAATGGCTGGGGTAATTCGTTTTTTTTTTTTTTTAAGTTGGATCTACGTGGGCTAACCCAAAACAAAATTAATCATTTGTTTTATTTATTCTTCTCTTCTGTATTTATTTTTGTTTTAAGAGCCTTTTCTTATAGTTTCACTTTTGTTTTAATTGTTTAAAATATCGCGTAATAAACAAACGGAAAAGCATTTGTTTCCTGAAAAGTTACCCCGATTTTGATGGAAGTACACATCTGGGATATCTTTCTGCTAGAATAATTAAAATCTCCAAAGTTCCAAAGTAGAATTTGGCTACGTGCATTTGTTTATTTCTATGTTTTAGTATAGTAATTTATATGAATATACTAGCATATAGCCGAAGGCCGAAGGTCCCGAGTTGCGGTAGCTAGGCAGGGCTGGCCATAGGAGGGGTCTCCAAAGAGAACATACGATGCAATATACGTTATTTTTTACTACTGTTATTTTTACCCTTGAAAAAAATGTTTAGGGCTCCAAAAAGTTTCGTGCACCCGCGTCTCCTTATAGAGAAGCCGGCCCTGTAGCTATAGGTAACCCCCCAGTCCAGCAGTTAAGCATCGTTGTCTCCGGTCAGTGCTAGAATGGGTAGCCCGATTGCTCCGTTGACGTGGCTCTCCCACGAAGACTGGTCACTATGGAAGAATATACCAAAAACCCCTTACTAAAAAGTGAAGAAGGCTTTTGTTCTGTATAGGGATATGTATGGGCTAAGAAAGAAGATATGTATATCAAAACGACAGGCGCGACTTCCCGCCATCGTTTTCCTTTCCCTGTATTTTCTTTCTAGTTTCTGATATGAAAAGCTCTTGCAGGTCATTTTCCACTTTATCAGTCTATCTGCTTTTTGGCATTCCTTTTCTTTTCTTCTCTGTTATTCCGCCTTCCAATGCCTTTTTTGCAACGCGCTCTTCTGGAAGTCTTACGACATGCCTCAACCACATGATTATGTATGTGAGACTCGATTACCGCTGTTACGTAGGTTTACCATATAGTTCCATTATTTGTTTGTTCGTTTTTGCCACCCACCATCCACTATTTTTCCTCCATAGAGTTTTCTTAGAAATTTCCTTCCTCATACTTCTATTCGTCTTCCAATATTTTTCTTCGGCGACTACATCTCACGCCCATATCTATTGGTCTAATCAGAGTTTTGCATTCCATGATAGTACATATATCCTTAGATCTTAAAATATGGTGCAGGGCACCCGCACTCTTAGTCGGGTGTCAGACAGCGCTTCGACCCTCAGCAATCGACGGATATCGATCCTCTACGATCGGCAAGTTTTTAAAGTTGTTCTCACAGAATATATAATAATGTTCTGTTTACATTTATTTACAAGAAGCTGATCATTATATTCTATAGTTGCAATTATTCGTGCCATAAAAATTAATTAAAAATTAAAATACACCTAATAAAAAACATATCTAAATTTTGGTAATGTAATATTTAACATTGATTAATTATACACTTTTTTTATATACATTTTTTGCACGCCATAGCAATTCCGTAGTATCTCGGTTTGAATACGCCGGCAATGTTTGGTCATTCAGTGGCCGATTGTCTCTAACTAAACAAATTAATTTATTAATTAATTTGTATATTTCTTCGGCTGTCCACCCCTCCGTATAATAATACTAATAAATATAAATAATAGAATCAACTGTTACGTAATTGTTTGCAATAATTTCACTGCTAGAACCCGATGAACGTGTACGCCATGTTTTATAAATGACGGAAAACGCATAGACTGTTCATCGATCACCGACCAAAATTTCGAACAAGCCCTAAAGTTTGAACCGGTCGGTCATAGTCGATTGCTGCCAGTCGTTGCACGACGGGGTGCATTTAAATAAATATTTGTTTAAAAAGATCGCGGACGGAAGTAAGAACTTTCTCTGACACACGCCTTACTACCCCTGATTAATATTTCCTTTACCTCTGGCTTTGCCATTTTTATTTGAAACCCTAACACCGGGGTACTTACAACTTTCTGTTCTTGTAAAATCATATCTCCTCCTAGCCACAGCACTGTTTACCACTAAGTTTTCTGCCGTTACTGCATTTTCTCCTCTCGTTACGATATACGATATACATCGTTTTTTCTTCATTCATTTTTGGACCTTTTCCTCTTTCGCTTTTTTAAGTCTTCTTACAACATCTTTCAGTTCATGTTTAGTCCTTGCTATCAATGCCAGATCATCGACGTATGCTAAACACTGATGCCTGTGGTGATAAATTGTGCCTTGTGTATATATTTTTCTCTCTCTCAACACTTGATCAGAATAATACACTACAAAAAACTGGTGATAATGGATGACCTTGCTGTAACCCTTGTTTCTCTCAAAACCACCTTGAAAACTGCGTTTCCTGACTTTATATTTTGTATTTTCCATAGTCATTCGTGGTAAATTCACTGGTTTTGTTGGTATTCCCAGATTAATAATAGCTTCCAAGAGTCTTTGTCAGAATCAGCTTCGCGTAGCTTCTTACATCCTGAATCGATTCCGCATGTTTTGCTTCCGTTATTACGTGATCTACTTCATTGATAGTATTTCCGTCGGGGGAACTCGAACTACCTAATTTATGCTGGAAAAACGTCCTCATTATCCTCATATTTCTGTTAATTTTTTCAGTTTTCGTTGCTTTCCTTATGTTTGCTTTAGCTGCCTATAAAATTTCCTTTATTGCTAATTTGGCATTGGTCGGCTATTACAATTTTTAAATCATAATTTGGTACCTATAGTTCAAGTTCCACATAGATTTCGTTATCTTTATTTTCTGAAAGTGTATGTACATTTTTGCACTTTCCTTTAATATTTATGCTGCATAAATGGGCTGATTTTCGATTGAAATGGATTATTAATTCTTTCCAAACGCCCTATTCTCGTTACCACTATTGAAAAACATAAAGTTGTCCATTTCTGTAATAGTAAATAATTCCTTTCTGCTTTGTTTGCTGGAGTGCTAAAATATCCAACCTATTGCATTTTGATTTTCACTTTTTAAAACCTACCTCACTGTTGGTGCCTCTAAAATTCTATCTACCTAATAATAATACTTTTTCATAATTTTTCTTAACATTCTGTTGGACTAAACTTTTCCATAGTATTCTTGTCCATTCCTGTGTTCGTTTTATTGTCTTTCTGGTTTTCTGCTATCTAATCGCTTTTTTTCCAATATTTTCGCTACCTTTTGTTTCCGTATTAGCATCCTTAGTTTGCATTCCTTTTCACCCCACTTCCAGACTTGTCCATTTGTTCTTCTGATATTCTGTGGTAGCTGCTACTTTCTTGAGCAGCTAACTTCTTCAGTTTAGGTACTTTAGATTTTTTGTTTTTTAGCACCGTTTTTCCTCCAAGGTTCCGGTAGTGATTATACATTGATTCTCAGTAATTTTAGGAGTAATTTTTCTATCGAAAGGGATTCCATTGTGTCTTCTGTTCTTTTTGGCTATTTTTATTCCAGATATTATAAGTTTTTCTTTCGCTTTTTCCCTCCCCGTAAGTTTGCCGTTCTATTTCTAGCTTCAACTTGCAGTTTTCTTGTTTCAATGCGCACACTTCGTCGTCATAAGCTCGTTAATTGTTTTTCAATTCTGCTGTCTCTTCTTTCATTTTTTGTTGATCTAGCCGCAATTCTTTGTATATCTCTCGTTGTATCTTTTAACTCACTGCTGCTGCATTTTCGTCCTTTCCTTTTACCTATTCAAAATTTTAAAATCAATTTTTTACGGTAAATGTTGCATTCCTATATGAAAATAATTTTGGTAGTTTTTTAGATTAGGAAATTACTTGATTCACATCAAACATTAAATTCTGTCATATTTTTGCTTGTCAGCAATTGGGTTTGACTATTTTCGACTTGCAGTAAACAAGTTCTACATGAAACGTAGAAATTGTTTCAACTTACTATAAAGGCAGATTTACTTTTCAGTGAAGACTTTGACCTTGAATTCTGATAATACGAAGAACACATATTTCAAAAGCAGCTTGCTTACACACAACTGAATCAAGGCAGATACGAAAAATAACTGAGTCACCAAGCAGTTATGCAATGAATGAATTAATTAATAGGAATTCTAAAAAATTAAATTCTCAGGAATCGTATCTGTTGATTAACGGTTTCTTTGCATTTATTTCGCGCTTCAGGTGAAACATGAAGGGTACTGCGCAATTCTTGTTTGCAATTATATAAAATACCGAGCCTTGTGTATGGATTGCAGTAGAAATAACTAGGTGACCGTGGATAATGTGATGTAGAACATTATGTTCTTATCTTTTGAAGGTTATCTGACCACACTCTTTGATGAAACATGATTCCCATACTGTCGACGTAATCTTTTGAAATCTTAGAGCGATGGGCGCGACACGTCTAAGTTTTTATTAAAGATGACTTCTCGTATTTCATATTCTATGTTTTTTTAGTCGACGTTATGGAATTAGCATTTCGGTTGACTTATTCTGTTAACTGTCTGCAGTATTTTTTTATTGGAGTTTTTTTAACACACATAACTGTTAGTTTTGTTTTCTAATAACCTATCGATTTTTTAGGTGAACTCAATCGTTTGACTAATTAACTTTTTGTCACTTTTTTACATACCATATTAGATAACAGCATTTTTGTATTTTAATTGACACGTTTTCTGTTAATTTGGCGTTTATCTTAATTCACCTAATTTTATTTTATTTAGATATAGTTTTTCTAATATGTTTCTACCTTATCAGTTTAAAGGCTTTCCTGTCTGATTTTTATTGGAATTCTCTAGTTTTATTAATTAATTGGAATGAAACTGCATACGATTAGAAGTCCAGGTGTAAATAATACAAAAACTTGTAAATTTGACACTGCTTTGCCTACTGGTTTTGAAAACGCCAAGAATTTCAGGTTAGAATTGACAGCCTTAAAAATACTAAAAGTATGAAGTTGCAGTGGGGTCTCCACAAACGCAGTTTAATTTACACGTAGTGGGTGGGTTAATTAATATGCCCAACCTTCAGAATTGATTTATATTACTATAATTGGAGCGATTGCGAAGTTATTATACGAGTAGTTAAAATTAAGTTATAATTTATTGGGGGTTGTATAAAATTCATTCGCATGAACCTGTTAATATTTCTATACTTGAACTTTAATTTAATTACTTTTATATAAAAATAAATCGGGCGGTTTTTATTGTTTATTTAATTGTTCGGACACCTCTTCCTTGCAAAGGTGTTAAGTGGTTAAATTAACTTGGCCTGTTGTTATTGATAGGCGTATTTGCTTATGTTCAACATTATTGAATTATGATTAAAACAGGGCTGATGAACCATCGGACAATTGTCTCTTGATCGCTTATCTTCCCACCTACCTCTCAGAAATGGTAATAAAGGAAATGATCTTGATTTTAATTGGTTTGTATTCGTTAATTAAAACTTTACGAACAGTAGATTTACTGTTACGTTTCTTTAAACGATTGCTAAAGAATTCAAGTTTTGGCAAAAAGCGCCACAGGAATATGCGCCGTTATTGCATGCAACCTGTCGTTATGAAAAAGCAAGCTATAAAAAATTCAAGTAATACAGAATCTGAGACAAGTTTTTATGGTAAAAATTTGTGTTGGTGCCATCATGTGGTGCTTCAGCTTCTGCTAACGACTTAACCTCCCCTTGTTGTAGGCGGAAACACCACTCGTAAAACTTTCAAAAATTGCTGCTGGCTGCTTGTAAGGTGTAACTCAACACATTAAAAAATTCAGTTGTGCAACGGACAGACGTATATGGCCTGTAATTATTGCTGGTATGTTAGGGAAAGCCCAATCATTGTGAAATATTTGGGGCTTAACTTTAGTTGGTATTGCTTTTACTTATTTACTTACTTAATAATATGCCTATCTACTGTTAGATGTACATATTAAAATAAGGACTTATCGGCGCTTCTTTTATTTTATGTAAAGGATTGTAAGTAATATTAAGGCCGATTCTGTAAACAGTTTTACGATGCTAGATTTAAGTAGATTAGTTAAGAAATATATGATCCGTAAAACGAAACGTTTCGTTATGTGTATTTCTATTCCAGATGTTTATACATATTTTTAGGTTATTTATTGGAAGGGCGGGGGTCCAGAATAAGGTTTCAAGCCGCAATAACTTATTGGTGCAGTCGAGCGTGTCTATGGTCGTAGGACGTCGGGATATTAAAAGTAGACCGATATCATATTTCCTTGTAATGCCGTCACGATACGGCTTACAGAAATATTAAAAAAGCATGATAATTAAAATTCTCATCGGTATACAGATGTAGGATCTGTTAAGGGTTCTTATATACCCCGTTCGACCAATCAAACTTAAAACTGTAGTGGGGAAGTTGATTTGATTTGATAAAAGAAACCCCCTCTATTTTTGGATTGTCAAAAATTATTGTATAAATACAATGGATCAGAAAATCAAAGAGATTCCTTTTTAATTGTACGAGAGCTACTCTGAGATCTTATGGATCTCATTAGGCTCCTGCAATAGTCATTAACCCTTTTAATTGTACGAGAGCTACTCTGATATCTCACAAACCTCATTAGGCTCCTGCAAAACTCCGTAACCCTTTTAATCGCACGAGAGTGTCCAATTAGGTTCCTACGCCGTTTTTTTCAAGAGATTCGCAGCCAGAACACACCAACTCGGTTACGGACACCCTCCTTTCGACTACCAGTTGTTAAGATTCGCTGTTAGTGAATACACATACACATAAACAAGAAAAGGAAACGAGGGTCCAAAGCTTCTGGTTTTCCAAAGTAAAAGAAAATATTGAATTTTCAACACCCGCATCGTTACAGGTGTAAGGCGGGCAGAGTTGGGTTTGTTGTGGCGGCCTACACTTTTCTTTCCATAATTTCCTATCCTGAGCAACTTGTTTTATTCCTTCCCATCTTATTCCCTTATTCACTGCTTCCTCCCGTATTCCGTTTTTCCATGTTTTCCTGGTCTTTTTTTTCCCGGTGCTCGCGTGTCATGCACTCTTTTTTTAGTCTGTCCTTTGACATACTGCACACATGTCCGAACCATCTTAGTTGTCATTCCACTATTTTCTCGGTCAAGAGTTCAATCTATTGTCTGTATGTATCATTTTTTATCTTGTCTCCTTTAGTTTTATTTTCTTCTTTGTCTATTTTGCCACCGGTTGTTTCGCGCATCCCAAACGTCACTGTTTTTTGTCTCTCCAATCTTCTTCGTTACGGTTTCTGGCCATCATATCTTGTTCCACTTATTTGGTCCATGTATCTGGAGGTCTACCTATCTTCCTTTTTCCCGGTGGGTTCAAATTGATTATTCTTTTTGGCCATCTTTGGAAACCCACTCTTTGTACATGGCCATACCATAGAAGGCGTCAATAGTTGTCCGATTTTTATCCATTCTTTCTCTTATTTCCGTGTTCCTGATATGATCTATCTTGGATATTCTGCATCCACGTCGTAGAAAATCCATTTAACCGCAGTTATTCTTTGCCTGTCTCTCTTAGATATTTCCGAGGTTTCCGAACCATATATCAATATGATTTGTACTACTTACGCTGTCATATATTCTGACTTTCTTTGACCATAATAGGAAGTTTAGTTTTTGTATTGCTTGTTTAGCCTGTCCTACTCTGCTTGTAATTTAAATTTTCTAGTTACCTTCGGACGATACCTTGCTACCCAAATATTTGAATTCTTTACAATTTAATATGGTATGTCCTTGTATATGCAGATCTTTTGGTTGTCCTCCGGTTACGAGGTATTTGTTTGTTTTATAGTTAATCTTTAGACCATTTTTTGCATAAGTGTCGGTGAGCTTTCCCATCATATATTCAACGTCAAATTCATCTACCACCATGATTATTTGGTCGTCTGCAAATAACAACGAATACACATAATAGTCATCTATAGGAATACCCCTGTATCGACATTTCCTTTTCCAATTTTCTGAGTATATTTTAAACAGTGTGGGCGACAATCAACATCTGTAACAGGTGTTAATTTGTCCCTTCCTGGCGCTTTTCCTAATTTTAGTTTCTCTATGGCTTCCTTAACTTCTTCCTTTTGCATTTCTTCTATTTCTTCCATTTGGTTTATCTCTCATTGTATTTCTGTTATATTAGTTTCCGAGTTTGTTCTTAAAAATGTTTTCTCCATCGTTCCATTATTTGATCTTCTTCTGTTATTATGTTTCCATTCTTATCTTAAATTCATCATATTATATTCCTTTTTCTGTCCGAGTTCTCGAAAAATTTGTCTTTTGCTGCTTTCTTTGCATCCTCGTTTCCCCACATTCCATAGTTCTTCTCCTAGTAATTTCATTTCTATCTTTAATAGTCTTTCATTTATATATTCCTCCTCTATAATGTATTTTAACTTATTTGGCGCTATTATTAATCCTACTCCACATTTTGTTCTTTGTGTTTCTTTAACTCCTGACCAAAATAGCCAATATCCCTTGTGCATTCTTTTCATAGAAGTACTATTTTTTTTTATTTCTATGTGGTGATTTATCATTTCTTCCACTAATTCTTCTTTCCCTATGATACTCCTTACATTCCATTGCTTTTAAATAATACCAAACCGTTTTTTCTTAATTTTAGTGCAATGTTTTTTAAAGTCTGTTGATCCAAAGGTAGCTGTTTTTAACATTTTATTTATAGCTCTACTAATTGAAAGAAGCGAAATGTTTTTTCACGTAGCAAAGTCTAATTTGGAAACAAAGAAACAATGGATAAAATTCGAAAACTGTTATTTTTACTCTTCGCTATACTTGTTCCATTAATTAAAATTTTGGACGTCTCTGTTGACAAGGATTGCAAAGTTCAAGTTGAAAGCCCTCTTTATAACAAATAACAAGGATGGGCTAATATTTAAAGAAATTTCATTTCATTGTAAAGAATTTTCTCGGCGAATAACGCACCTCATGCTGATTTTTAAATTTCACAAGTAAATCTGTATTCAGAAGAACATAAAATTAGATATAAAATTAAACATTTCTTCCAGCTGTAATTAAATACCATGCTAAGAGGTTAATAAGATTCATGGTTTTAACACCTATACCTTTAACTTCGTAAATTTTGCAAATTTACTCATAAACTATATGAGTAAAGCATGACGCGACGCGACTAGATAATTTTTTGCGTCTTCTGCTAATTTTAAACTCGGAAGATAATTAATGGTACGGTTGAATTTTTTCAGGTGTAGAATGTGTGTGGTCTGCAAAAATTACGCGTCTCTTTTAACACGGTCTTCATTCGCAGTTAATTAGCTGAACTGTTATTTAAACGTTTTGTATGCTGATTTATTTCTAATCGATTGTTATCGCTAATGTTCAGAATTTCTTGACGGAACTTATCAAAAATATGTAGAGAGCAAAAGAAACTGTTAACACAGCAGGCGTTAAAAGAATGAAGCTAGATGAGCTACCATTACCGGAGGAACACAGAAGTAAAAAACAAATTCAGTAACTTCTTGAAAATAAACCGGCCCCATCCATCAATTGAAAACAGTTATCTTGCTTATAAGTTTTCGAGTCTCAATTTGCTTTACATCCAATTTAAGTGACGGACAAAAATACACTCGTCAAACTTAACAAGTGCATGTTGTGTATGGTCACGTTCAAGTATAAAATTGTCCATCATTAATTTGGAAAAGTGTGGTGTAGTAAAATAAAGCCGTGTATGACGAAATAGGGCACTTGAATCAGGCGTCTGCAGCCATATTACAAGCCTGTCTTGTCTGGTTTATCGTCGCAATTAATTTCGAGACTAAAATAAACAGAAGCAACCTGACCTATTTAATAATTAAATATGAAACCCTCGTCTTCTCAATGTTAATAATGAAATGTTTTTACGAGTCCTTTTTTAATGCGATCGATTTAATTAGCTGTATCGAAATAAAAAGTTGCATAACGGGTAACACACCTACACAGGTTTTTAAATTTAAATCCCAAATAACTGGTAGCTGCCAACTCGAATAATATATCTCGGTTAAATGGGAGGAAGTTGAGGGGAAAAAACTGAATAGTGGTAATCAGGCGCTGCTAGTTGTGGTAAATATAGAATGACACTATCTTGGCGCCATGCGATTAAGTGGCGAATTACAAAAAGACTATTTATATAAGACATTTCGACTGTTTATATTTGAAAATGATAAATTGAAACTCATCTTGTGAGATGATGGAAAACATTTGCCTGATCTTAAAACAACATTAAAATTATGCGACATAGTTTTAGAACTTGGAACGATTCTACTTCAGAATATGTAAATGTTCATCACAGCCTCTACCTTGTACCACTTCTTGGGTCTGGTCTGTCTAGGTTGTCTTAGTGCGGAATTAGCACGTGACAAAGTACTAGAAAGAATAGGTAAAAACACAGATATCCAACAATCAGTTAAAATCCGAAAACTGGAATGCTTCGCCCATGTGATGAGAAATGAAAAATATAGAATCCTGCAACTAGTAATGCAGGGTAAAATAGTAGGGAGGAGACGTCCTGGTAGAAGAAAGACGTCATGGCTGAAGAACCTCCGGGATTAGTTTCGAATAAGTACAAAGATTCTATTTAGAGTTGCTGCCTCAAAAGTACAGATAGCAATGATGATCGCTAATCTTCGTTAGAAGAATGCACCTAGAAGAAGAAGTGAGGAGCATGGATGTCCGAGTGATGAAAGAAAGATACCAAGGAAGGGGGGACCGTCACATGATGGCTGACTACTGTTGGAGCTTGCAAAGGGACTGTCCACGGCAAAAACACAAAAGAAAATCTTACAAGAAACGGTTTTCGTAGCTTATTACACTGAATGTTGTAGGTGTATAGTACGTATATTCTGTGTTTTTTAATAACATGTTGTAAATGTATATCAATAAATTATTATATGGTTATGCTTTTTTTATAAATTGATTTTATTTCTTTTATGAATATTTAGGGCATAAGCATTTGCTCGAAAACTATTCTAGAGTCAATCTAGAAAAATTAACAGCATATTCGTAATCAGGAGCCCCTAATTATTCAAAATCGACTCATAAATCTTTGGCAACAAATTTACTGTTCCGTGGTGTAATCCATACCTGAGAAATGTACGGGATGAAAGACCAATCCCAAGATTTAAAAAAACGTTTAATATTAAAAATTTCTAAAGGCCATCCAAACGTACATAATTCTAATATTTTCATGAATTCTTAGAAGTGGCTTTATTCGTTTGGAGGTGCCGAATTCTTTAGAATAACTCATCAAATTATCAAATTCCTACCGAATACATTCTTCCTGTATGATGTTATTAATACGCACCTAACAGTGCGAAAACATAAATCAAGTCAGAATAATTAATTAATCTTCATTATCTTCTTTTACTTTTCTCAGCATCCTTTGTTTAGTGCTGAACAACACAGAGGCTTAGAATTTTTAAGAATATCATCATTCGTGTGTATTCCATCATCATTTATTTACAAAAGAACTGATTTTAATTTTCTAAAGGCAGCAGATAACACAGGATGACCTGTATTTAATTATTAACTCCTGATGTTTTGGAACTCCGTAAACTTTGGACAATAATTAACATTATCAGTGCTAACGGTACTTCCTATCGTAAACAGGCCGTAAATGCATCACTGTGAAGACTAATTACTTCCTTAATTGATTTCTAGCACTCAATTCTCGCCTCTTATCTATCTCCGAGTCAGAATTATCATGTTTGAATAATTTTAATAAAATTAGAACTCGTGAGATTGCAAGCTTTTCATCTAATAAACTTGCAATTTCATCATTATTACTGTACTTACAGAATTAAATAACACGTAAACCTTGTATAAAATCGACCACTCCGGCCATATTTTATAACATATTCTATGTTATCTGTGTTAGTCGCGTCTCGTTTTTTACCTTGAATAGATAAACAGGCGTTTTACCAGTAAAAAGCCTAAGATGTAATGTTTTCTTCTGTAACTGGCATTCGTGATGTATGGATCATCCGATCCACTTGAAATTATCTCGGGATATTTTAAATATTTTCCCCTGGAGTTATCAGTACCATTATGCTTCTTGTGTGGCGGAATGTAGAATCGAATGTTTAAAAACCAAGCTTCGAGATTACGCTTTATCATGCTATGGGTCGGTAAATATTATGAATTGGTCACCGCAAAATGCAATCCTTATCAGTTTTATAGCGGCGGATTTGTTTCTTGGACGCTTTAAAACGCCGATAAAAGTCTAATTGCAAATTTTAATTACGCCTTTTATCTTTTTGCCACAATAAATTATTAAATAAATGGAACACTTATTTATATTGACTTAAGTGGGACTTCTTATCGCTGTTGGAAGTCTCGGTCCCTTGTAATTATTTTTAAATTGCTTATAGAATATTTTAAATTATGAACGAATTTTTTATAAGTTAAATCTTCAGTTAATAACCGCAAATTATGGTTTAAATCGTCGCTGTAGGTAAATTAAATCGTAGACTAATATTAAGGCGCAGGACGCGTAATAATAAGCTAACATTAATGACGGCTCCGTTTCTTCCTTTTACTAGTAAGCGTGAGCGTTTAATTTTCAGTTACCTACAGTAATGTCATATCTAAATCAGCCTTGAACGTTTGCCAAAAAAGTAAATCAAGGAAGTGAAGCAAATCAGTTTCGCTTGCAACACCATACGCAAGAAAAAAAAATCCTAATTGCATCCACAAAGAGACACCGTGCCAAGGTATTTCAAATCAACAAAGTGGTGTCTGTCGTCCCGCAGACAAAAATAACCTATTTTAAGTAATATTGAGTGGTGTCGTTGCCCGTAAATGAGCTTGTTGCTCTAAGAAAAATCGACTAACTAGTTCCCCTGGATGTTATCTACATACATAGGGGCTTCATCTTTTGATCTTGTATAAGAGCTAAGAACAACCTGCTGGTGCCAGTGGGAACGCCCGCAGAGACGGTGGTGGTTCTTTGTGCATAATAATTACCTCCGTTTCTGCAGGAATTACACACCACTCTACTGCGGGAAATTGAATCTAAATGTAATTTCTGATTCAGGAGGGTTAATGTTTAATTAACGTCTCAGGATGCGCTAGGATACGAGTAAAAAATTGATTGCAATTTGCCCTAGGATTAATGGAAGTCCTTGCCACACCACTCAAAATGTCAAAATGAACTAACAATCATCAGATAAATAAATTTGTTGCAAGTTTTTGCAGCGTACAATATGTTTCGTTGTAATAAAACTAAAATTAAGTTAAGAAACAGGAAGCACTATTTTCAAAATAAATTCAGTTGGTGTTTCTCGGATCAATTAGAACAATTCTTGGCAGTTCGCAGCTAAAGACATTATCCACGCTCATAAAATACTAAGTTAAGTTTAATTGACTCAGTGAAAGTCGTGTTAACTTACGGAAAACAAGAAATATCCGAAGTTTGTTGATTATTAAACTGGGCTGGAAGTCCGAAGAGTACTTGTAAAATTGAATTTGGTTTTCTCGAGGATATTAGGTATTATTAAAAATTAAGTCTTTCTTTTTCGACTACTTGTTCGTAAAATTTAAGGTTACACATTTAACAGTCATCGTTCTACAAGCAATGAATATTCAAAACAAATTAACATTTTATAACCCTTTATGGTTTTATAACATTTACCTATCGTGCGTCTTCTAAAAATAACCTTTTGTTTTCTAATAACCTGATAATTATAGAATACCTACTGTAATTACAATGGAAGCAAACGCAATTTTCAACTTATTAACAACTAATTAAAATACTTCTACTCTTGTTATCAACGCACTAAAGCCTTCAATCACTATATGATATGCTGCACCATTTATTTCGCAATTAAAATCTGAACTTTAATTTATAACCTTTAAATTGCGTAAAATTACAACAGAAGAATATCTGATTACAATTATTAATCGGGAAGCAAACATGTGAACCTTCACAAATTTGTCATTTATCTAAATTTATTATTAAATCGGTGTTCTTTCAAAAGTGTTCCTGGAATTTATGAATTTATAATTCACCCAACAAAAAATACCAAAATAACTAAAATTAACATGACAAAAACATGCTTTAAATGTCTCTTTTCCTTGTTTCAGGTGAGTCTTATCAACTTAAGTTTTTCTTGCCCATCGGACAAAGGTAGGGAATGTGTTAGTTACGTAATTTTTTAAAACATGGAAGTGTTAGTGTCCTCCATTTCTGTTACGTGTCTACGTGTTTGTCAGTAATGAATGTTAAGATACGTGCAGAATTCCATGAATTACATAGAAATAAATAGCTAACCTACTTTTATGAATAACCGGATGATGATCACGTCAATATATCATTCTACGTGCGCTAATTAATCTAATTTTAACGTTAACAAAGGAGATAGCATTTTAAGATTATATGTACGTGATGTAAAGTGTAACGCGGACGTGTTTTATTCTTCGTTCATGCTAGTTTCTGTCTGTCAGGAAATTCATCATTTTAATTTGCAAATCGGTTTAGTTTTATGGGAGCATTTTCTCATGCAATTCTTGGATGGCTTACTTAAAGGAATTCCTTATTTTCCAAATGCGCATAGGAAAATTGCTAAAAGTATTAGGTTAAATCTGGAGAAATTATTACTCGGACTCGGACATCAAAAGCACAGTAAAACCACAACAATTAATTAATACAATGGCAACTTAGTTGCCGAAATACGTATTTGTTGGTGTTAATTAATTTTTGTGGTTTTACAGGGGTCTTGACGTTCGAGTGAATCAGACCACAGGCCATGTTCCTTGGTTTTAATTCTTTAGTTTCAATTTTAGTTTAAGTTAGGTTAGGTTAGAAATGGAACCAATATGGGTTTTCAGAAAAAACAAATCGACTGTAATGGTGATGATGAGACTGGGGCAAATGGTAAAGAACGTGACATACCAACACAGGAAACATGTGGTATTGATCACATTAGATATAACTAACTGGGAGGATATAATTATTGAAGAACTACGAAAAATGGAAGTAGCAGACTATCTAATTAAAATAATAATAACAATATTTATATGTACGAGAGAGAGTTAGAATGGGATGACGGTTCAAGTATGGATATAACGTTGTGGAGTACCACAGGGATCCGTAATTGGACCAAAATTGTGGAACGTCTTCTACAACAGTATTCTCGAAAGAACATAAATCTTGGGCTTTGCGGACGATGCGGCAATTGCAGTCTCGATAAAAAGAAAAAGATATAGAGGACAAATTAATATGATTGATTTTATACTGGAAAGTGAAGAAAACTGGAAGGAGATGGAAAAAATGATCACAACAATAATAGGAAAAAAAGAGGAAGACGAAAGACAAAGACAAAGGAGCTGAAGGAGATCAACAGACAAGCTGTCACCTTGAAGGAATACATACAGTAGTGCTAGGGTGATAAAGGAGATGGGAGAGATTTTTTTTTTGTGGGTACGGTGTACGGACACTTGATGTCTTTTTGAAGATTTATCCTCTCCTACCGTAAAAAAACGTTAGAAAACAAAAGCAAGCAGAAAGCATGACCAACTTTTCATTTTAAGAACTACCAACCTTGAAAATCAATTTTCTTATTTCATTCTTTTGGGGCAGTATTTTCTCTGAATTATTAAATTTAAGAATTTAACCTTACTCCTCGTTAATAAAATGTTCATCTTTGTGTTTCTAAATTTGTTGATAATAATTCGCGATACCTGACTAAAACTAAAACTTCAGAATTTTCAATTTAATGCAACACAAATTTGCAAGCTTCTTACATCAGCTTGCTGCTCTATTTCATTATTAAATTCCAAAGAAACAATTTACATATGACCTGAACGACATTGATATCAACAATGACATACATTTTTGACAACCTATTATTATTTACCACCATTCATTTTCCACTATTCGAGAACTTTGAAGTTCTAGTAACCTTAAAACTAGGTTTTCTGAATAAGATAATTTCCCCAATAACTTACGGTCTGGTTATGCATCGATTATTAAAGACACCCAGGGGTTTTGGGTCAGGTTGCGTGTTAAATATCGAATCGTGGCCTTTACGGGTTACCATATGGTGCTTTCTTAACATTTTTCAGGTTGAATTACTCATGTTACGTGAACAAGGTTTAATATTATGTTTAAATATGAATATGCCAGAGATTTACGTGATTAAAATTGCATACATTTGCTGAAGTTCTAAATCGCGTTTAAGAAAATGATTTCAACATTAAATTTAGACAAACTCCAAATTAACTTTCGTATGAGAGTCCATAAACAACAAGAAAACGCTACTTAAGGTAGTAAAATTTTCATTATGACCCATAAAAAGGGGTCATGCACCTACCATCAATAATATTGACCAAGGTTCTTGAGAATATAACTTATACGGTAGATAAATATGTCGTTATTTAAGCGCTACGGTAATTGAAAAATTCTGTTTTGAACTCCATCAACTCGGTGTTAAAATGGGTACTCTTGAACTGTAAGGAGCACTTTATAACGTGATGTGGGAGGCCTTTAATACGGTATTGTACTGTCTTAAAATTGAATTAGAACCTTTTCCCAAGAGGTTGACAGTTGGGAAGCTTAATTACAGTAAACTACACCAAAACAAGCCGGGTTAATCGCGGGCAATTTTAATTTGAACACGTTAATTATGACATAAGTCTTCTTTTTTGTGTACCTACCAAGCTGTCAAGTGCGAGTAGGTCAGGAATTCCGGGTCACAAAATTTGGCAATTTAATTAGGTGTTATTAACAGGCTTTAGCACTGTTTCCCAGATATGTTCCAAGACATGTAACTGTTTGTTTCTTTGTCATATCGCACCTCGCCAAATTAAGACAAAATTAACTGAAACTGTACCTACCTGAAAGTCCACCAGATGTTAAAGCACATGGTGTTCAGCCAGAAAAACGCCGCCAAGAACAGGAAGTGCATCGCCACGGCTGCAAAAGACAACATGTTCCTTGTTAGCGATTATTTTTAGCATTTAATAAATATTAAAAGTTTTAAACTCAACTAATATAAATAAAGTGGATTTAACGACCAACTTTAAATTTAAATAAGTGGCGCCATAATTTCAATTTTGCCAGAGGGCATAACCTTCTTTATTCGAGGACAAAACGCATTCGGCGTTGGGCAATATTAATAATTAACATAAATATTATTCCAAATATGACCAATTTAAGTCTGTTTACTTTTAATAAAATCTAACACGCATCTTATTAATATTTTAATTGTAATTTCAATTAAACACTTTTTATATTTTAAACAAGGAAATGAGTTGTTTGTGTTTACAGATTGTACTAATGATCGTTTAAAATGGTTCGTTATTTTAACAGCTGATATTAGACAAGTTCACGTGCTAGAATTTAAACTAATTAAACTAATTTTTAATTGAAGGACACTTTTTAAATCGTAATTAACCGTAGGGTATTAATCAATCATATGTTCTACGACCAACCCAACAGCTGCTAAACCAAGCCCAACCAAAATTAATAAATATAAATAAAAAGGTTAACGTAAGAATTAGAATACAGATACATGTTTGTAAATTGATTATAAAATTATTGTAAGGGAAAATACCCTTCTGAAGGCTTTGAGGCCACCCTCATTTAAAAACAGTTATGACGACCACATTTAAGTTATTGTGTATTAAAGTGCTTTCTTGTAACTTTCGGGTGAATTTACTTTCATAGAAGTAAAATTGGCAAAGTTTTCGCTTCTTCAGCAAATTTTATTATAGTGCGGCTTATTGTTAAATAACACCATAATAGAAAATTAGGAACAATTAGATTATCTGTCGTTATTTTTATTAAAAACATTATAGAAAGCTGGTGCGTCCTTTTTATATTAATTTAAAACCTACTAACTTCTATATAAAAAATATACCAAAAATGCGCACCTAAAAAATAAAATCGACCTGTCTGAGTATTATTTTCTTACTTGCCCAATAAAGATTTTATCGAATTTGTTCCAACCTTTACGTGCGCACCCCACCGTATATTTACTAGTAAAAAATTTACAAAGTTATTTAATACATCATATTTAACGTTTCTTGCAAGCCCTACTCCATACACTCCGGTCCCTCCAGTCTTCATTTAGTCCTCTATTTATCATAGCTTTTGTCACGCTTTGCACATCCATGTTGGTTTTGGTCGTCCACGCTTTCTCCTCTGGTTTGACATTCTTTTTATATCACCATACCACTTCAATCTTTTTCTTTCCTCCACTTCCATCCTTCTTTTAATCTCGACATTTGGAATGTGGTCCATCCTCGTCAAGACACAGCTGCGTCTCCTGTATTCCTTTTCAGTAGCGTTTATAGTTTTAGCTCGTCGGTCGAATTCGTATACATCCTATATATGTAATCACCATCCACTTCTATCCCCATACTTCTACAATGCCGTTTCCACTTAGACAGAGCTTGTTTTACATAGCTAAGCAGCAGCACCCCTGTCTCAAACTCTTTGTAACGGCAAAAGATTTTTCTGATATCCTTGCCTCTGTCTTTATTTGGCACTTCATGTCAGTGTATAAGTTTCTTACCGCATTTATGTACGTTGTCTGTATTTTTCTAGTTTGCATTGCTTTGCAAATTTTTTTCACGGGAACGCCGACATTAACCGAAACAAAAAAAAGGGAAGTGGATGTGAAGAGATCGGAAAATACATTCACGTATATTGTAACGAGACGCAACAGTCGCGGAGAGCACGTGCGAGATCGTATGCGCCATCCGCCAATAGAAGTTTCTGGGGCTACCGCGAGTGATCAAGATAAGCGTCGAACTTACTGGATTGAAAGCCCGCATTGGTAAATAGGCGCGTTCCCTAAGCAAGCGGTAGTCTACCAAGAGCCTACCAACGTGTCGCGATCAAGTGCTCGGTTAATATAAATGTGCGCGAATGATATGCGTGAATATAATTAAATAAACTCTAAATAAATTAGTTAGTGTTTCGGATTAATATTAGTGTCGTGTTTTAGTGTTTAAGTTGTTGTTTCGCGTTAATTGTTACATAGTTTAAATTTGTTAATAAATAATTCACACCACGGATCGAAGTTTTAAATAAATGTGTTAAAAAAACGTTACAATACAGTGCAGTCAACCGAGATAAAAGAGGAAAGAGAGTATTTATCGCAATAAAAGAGAATTTCAGAAGAAACATAAAATCGTGGGAGGCAACATATAACTACATAAATATGATGTTACAATAATTGGTGTATCCATCCCAACGGAAAATGCAAATGCGATTGAAAAAGAGGAGTTTAGGCATACATTAATCACAGTAACAGAGAAGATTCCAACCAGAAAAAAGGGCATAATAAAGGAAATAAAGGAAGTAAAATTGTCGGACAGTTTGGGGAAACCAAAGTATGTAAATGGAAATGGCACTATGCGAAGAACAGATAAATGATTTTTATCAACGTAATAATATTCATAAGTTTACATGGGTACAAGCCAAAGCCACCAAGGAACAAAAGTCTATACTAGATTATGTTATTATTAGACAGAACAGTAGATTTGTAGTGGACGATGTTCGAGTGCAAAGAGGAGCGGAAAGCGCCTCAAATCATTTTCTAGTAAGAGCAATGACTACACCACACTCTTTAAAATATAAAGAAGAAGGAAAAGACGTACCTTTTCCGGAATATAATCTGGAGAGCTTCAATGACAATTCAACCAAATTTTTATATAAAATGAGGCTGGCCACAAAATTATCAAGCAACTTAGAAAGTGAATGCTCAAAGGAATTATATAATCTAATAAGCTAGGTATACATGAAGCCGTCTACGAGAGCTTAGGTGCAAAGAAAAGGATAAATGTAAGATCAGAATCATGGTGGTGGGATGAAGCAGAACGACTAATAAAATAAAAAAGCAGGTCTGTGAAAATGGTTAAACACTAAGGATATTGAAGATAGAAAATCATACCTAAGAATTAGCTGAGACACGAAAAAGTATACAAGTAAAAAAATAATGAAAAATGTGGGAAAAAAATGTCAGGAGACAGATAGATGGACATATGGGAGGCGCCAAGAGTACAGAGTCGTGGAAATTCATTAAGAACTTGAAAATAAATGACAGACATAAAGTGAAAATTGAATCTATGGCAGAAGAAAAGATGAAGACGAAATTACAAATACAGTATCTCAGGGGCAAATTGACATCATTACGCCTGAAGAAGTAAAGAAAATAGTATTCAATAGTTCTAGTCCTCCTAACTCTTTATAACCCCCATACTAGGAGACCCAGATAACTTCATCCCCGCCAATCCGCTAGTTACTCTAGTTCATATTCAACCTGAATGCTGTTTCCTATTTTACTATTAAAACATTTAAAACGGTAAAGCGCATGATCCAGGTGGGATCTCTATGGAATTGTTAAAAAATGCACCGCAACAGTTATACGAAAAACTGTCCAAACTAACCAATATGTGCCTAAATGGATCTCCACACCTGCAAGACTGCTGGAAAACATTTATAAGAAGGGAAGCAAAGAAGAATGCTCAAACTACAGAGCCATTACAGTACTGAATTCAATTGGAAGAGTGTATGCAAACATTTTAAAGCGACACATAGAAGAAAACCCAAAAGAAGATGAAGATCAGACTGGGGTAGATCTTGTGCAAATAACACCTTCACACTACGTCAACTTGTAGACAAAAGACTTACAGAATACAGACTAACTTCTGTATTTTCCAAATATTTTCCGGCAAAACACCGTAAACCTTTTGATTGACATAGTTTAAATGATTTTAATAACCACTAAAACTAATTAGAAAGTGTCCTCTTTTTTAAAAATGATTATTAATAATGGTCAAAGTTTAATTTTTACATCATCCTCGGATTACCGTTATTTAAGAATGTAGCATCTAATTTACATTTCAATGAATGGAAACAAATTTAAATTGTACCATTTAACATAAAAAAATATGAAATCGTGACAATAATTAATTGAGAGAAAGGAGAAGACGTGAAACTTGTTAATAAAAATCTAAAAGAATCGAGATCTGTATAACCCAGTCGAGGAGAAATTTTTATGTTAGGTTAAATCAAAACAAGGTTAAGTTAAGTTTACGAAAGGTAAACAGGCTAGGAAATGATAATTTTAAACCTATGGGAAAATTGGATCTTTGAAGACAGTTTTCTACAACAAAAGAAATTTTAACCCTGGACGTGAATTAAAGCACTTAATCTGCTATTCACAACAAAGCGTGAATAGGAAGACCTCCAAATTTAATCTAAAGACGTAATTTATACTAATTGTAACTAATACCACAATTAAAACAGTCACGCTTGCTAATTCTAAATTTTTTTTTATGTAATTTAACTACCATCTTAAATTTTGTCCATGGAGCTTACATCGGATTGGTGAGTTACATACACGAATCACAGTAAAAACCAGCCATCAATATTTATAAACCCGTGGCTTACTTTGATTGAAAGCAAGGGGACTAAAGAGATTTGTGGGACTCGTATCTTCAATAAACAGGCGGTAAAAGTGCAGTGCAATTTAATCATTTTTATTTTCTACACTCCGACTGTTTATTTTTATTGCCTTGTATATTACAAGAAAGCGGATATGTTTGCGCTTTTACATTTTGGCGACTTACTTTCCTCGAAATTTTACGTTCTGTATTTTATAAAGCCAGATTTTTTTAATACAGGATTATATCTGATTCACCTAATTCGCTGGAATTGTTTGACTTGTTTTTATATCGGATCGACACTAGCCACCACGAAAGGTAGAGAAATGATGAAATCAATAACGAATAATGGATTAAACTACCTGTCCACAGGTGGAACCAATCTACTGGCCCTCAGATATGACGAAAACACCTAATCTGCTAGACTTTTGTACTACAAACGGCATTAATTTAAACTACTGCAAAGTTAAATCTTGTTTAGTGTTACGTTTTTGAAATTCCACTTCCGTCACTAGTTTTTCTTGTACGTAAAATGGAACTCGTAGGAAATGGTAGTTAATTAAAGTAGAAAATTGTAGAAAACAATAATACACAACTTTATAATAATAAATTTGATATATTATCACGTGAATTGGATACGATTTTGAATGATACTGACTGGAGACTGAATAAAAACTGAACACAGACTGAATAGAGAGTGACTGATTTGACTATTAAGATTTGATTTGTTGGCTACCCGTAGCCTAAGTTCAAAGTTACAAGTTACCAAAATTTCCAATAAGAAGTGGAATAATAAGTTTACTGGAGTATAAATGAACTATGTCTGTTTGTAGTGTAAATATTAACTAATGACGAGTAATGGATGAAAACAGATAAACCTATTAATTTGCATACGTATACGAAAACAATAAAATATTCCTAAGATTAATATATATAATAATTAATAAAATGGTGTTACACAATAAGAATCCTCGTAGCAGATTTACGAACTGCAATCTCTACAGTGAAATGATACGTTATCGCTCGATATATCCTTGAAAACCGAAGTTAGCAGTGGAAAACTTCAATCAAATAATCCAACAAGCAACCTGGCAGTCAACACCAAACAAAATGCTAAATAATATAGGTAACCCCAATATGGGCATTGAAGCTAAAAAGCGCAAGCAACGTAGAAAGTGGCAAACAACAAAACAAAAGGTCCAAAGACAAAAGGAAGCTCAATCAGCTAACAGCCGAACTCAAAAATTTGCTTTCCAATATAAGAAATCACTCGGTTTAAAGCTACGTAAAGCGACTGTCACCTCCGGAGGCTACAGAATAATCGCCATGGAAAGCGACTAAATGACTAGGCAAGAACACCTAGACTAGAAGTAGCCATGACGAGGCTGTCGCCTTTGCAAGCAATATAACGGATGTGTTTAGTCCATTTGCTTCGCAGTCGGCTAGAACTGAAGAAGACGATCTTCGCCAGTACCTCGATGCACCATTTCAACTGTGCCTACCAATCACCCCTTTTACAGTAAATTATATCAAGACTATAATCATGACGGATTTGAATTCAAATAAAGCGCCTGGTTATGACTTAATCGCAGGAAAAGTTCTTAAAGAACTACCAGAGAAAGGCTTCAAATATATCACCTACATTCTGTGTTAAGATTACGATGCTTCCCAGAGCAATGGAAAGTTGTCACAATCATATCGATTCTCAAACCGGGTAAACCAGACGATGAGCTATCTTCTTTTAGACAAATTACCCTCCTGCCAATATTATCCAAGGTCTTTGAAAAGCTATTATAGCAGAATTAATGCCTATAGTTTTGGAGAACAACATTCACAGACAACACACCACAATTGAGCAAACACACAGAGTTGTAGATATAATACGAGTATTAAAAGACTTCCAAAATAAAAGATACTGCCCAGAGTATTCCTAGATGTCGTACAGGTCTTTGACGAGGTCTGACACGATGACTTAATACAAAATGAAAAATTTATTGCCGCCTGACTTCTATGTATGTATTACTTACATTTTACCTCACCAACCGATACTTTCTCGTTAAGTACGGGGACTGTTATACCTCTGGATTCTGGATTTGGGTGGAGGGTGACTGGGTCACGTGCGCTTAGGCCTCGTTTTGCAACATCCTCACCTTAGGCGCATCACTCAAGCCATGCTAACCTTTGAATGAACCTGAGGATATTTGCCAGAGGGATGCTGCTGATACTGACCATGCTAGGCCAGAAGTCCCCTTGCATGGATCTTCTGATTGGAGCGAGTGCAGGGCATTCGAACAGAATGTGCTTTCGTCTTCTAAATTGCAACTACGACAGGTGAGGTCCTCGACTAGTCACATCCTGTTCATGTGCTTGTTCTCTCTCTTGTACCTCTATTCCCAATAAAAGTTGGTGTCCCTCAAGAAAGCGGGTTAGGCCCGCTCTTATACTCACTCTACACTGCTGGCTGACCTGCCTACCTCATCAGGAACTACAATTGCCGACTTCGCTGACATGGCTTAAAAAATGGTGTATTCGCATAGATAAAACCAAGTCAATTCATGTAAGTTTTAAGAGAAAACACATTTTCACAAAAAGAAAACAGCTGGGTTTGAAGTTTCGGAAAATGTACTGGCTCTTAGGATGCAATTCACAGTTGTCTATTGAGAGTAAAATACTATTAAGCTACTACTACTATATGAAACGATTATTAGGCCTATTTGATCTTACGGAATACAGCAAGCAGATCAGCGATTCTAATCAAAAGTGCTGCGACCTTTAGTAAACGCCCCATGGTTCGTCCCGAACGAAGTAATCCGACAGGACCTAGGTATTTCAACAGTAAATGAAGAAATACAAAAGAGGATTAGTACTCATCCAAACTCATTAGAGGAGTGTCTACTGGACTCGGAAGACGAAGAGACTAGGCTCAAAAGATTCAAGCCAATGGACCTACCAAACCGTTTCGTATAAGGCAAAGTGTAGTGATCTAGTGATAAAGTATTTGTCAAAATATAAGGAAATTTTGGTTAGAAAACCTTCTTCGTGTCCTATATCTTTTGTCAAAATATTTACTGAATGTCACCATACGACAGTTATAAATAAACTAAAAAAAAAAAACTTTTAGTCAAAAAAAGGCAGCTCCTATGTTTCACAGAATTTTGAATTAAACGATTTATCAAAATTTAATTTTAATGACGTGAAAAACAGGAATATTATATGAACTGTTTTTAATTATTCCACCTTATAGCAAAATTCCAATCTCAGCACAAGGACGTATTGCAGATACGTGATAATACAAGAAAGTTAATTAAAATGCGCTTGGCATTACAGATACGTTGCACAAGAGGATGATGTGTTAAATACTGATAATATTTCCGCTGCAATTTTAATAGATCGTATTGTTTAGGCTTGAATCACCTCCGAAGCGTATTTTCTGCAATTCATTATTGTTTCGCCCATCTGATGTAAAACTTAGTCAACTTAATAAACAAACAATGTGTTGCTAATAAAAACAAACCTTGATCTTTACATTTATCGTTATTGCTATTATTTATCAATAATAATTACGAATAAATTAAGCAAGGTAAACCACATGGCCTTTAGGAACACGCATTTCAGGAATCTCATTTAAAATAACGCAAAATCATCGAATTCGGCGTGCCCCCTTTTGTTTATTGTTATTATCCGATTCTTGTGAACGCAGTTTTTAAATTCTTCAACGTTATTTCTGCCCATGCAATTACATCATTTTCTATTATACAGGCGGCTAAAAATAGCCACAAAAAAACTATTATCTTCACGAGTTGATCCTAATTAACGCATAAGCTAAAAATAATAAACACATCTATTATTGGAGACGTCCTGAAACGATAAATTCAAATCAAAGTTACATTTAGTGTGATTAAGTAAATAAATATTTAAATTCGAGCACATTTAACTTTATATTCTGTTTCGATCATGTTATCCTGATTACTTAACGGTTGTTGTAATGTTGTAATAAAATTCCGACATGCTAGTATTAGATTATCTTCGTTTAGAAGAGATTTATAAACGCTTCATTCCATTAATTTTCTCGTACGGCGGTGCAGTACTTAATAAAAATTGAATTAATATACGATCATTCCACATCGAAGATAAATCGATATTTCAAAATTCATCACGCAGACGAATAAATATTCATGGACGTATCGGAGGATGTCGATTGGTGGATTGGTTAATTTACATGCCCAATTCGTTCTTTCCCCAACACCCAACACAAAGCCGGACAAGTGAACTCTTAATTTGAAACAGGAAATGTCCGTCGTAAGACAACAAGGTTACTTTACGTTGGTGTAAAGTTTTAAGTATGGCTCGCATGAATGGGAACGTTGTTTATTTGCGGTGTAAAAGGATAAAATATACCATAAAATGATTTATTGTATCCAAAAATACCGCGAAACACTCTTTTCGAGGTTAAATTTAATATACGAGGCCTTGTTTTTCTTATGAATTTTGATTATTAAAAATCTGAAAGTTGGGGAAAGTTTACCGACAGCTTTTAAGGTGTTTATTTTAATTTTAGAAATCTGCATACGATCAACTTAAAAATCAAGAAGGCACTTCCTAATTATGCCTGATTTAAGAATTAAAAATTATAAGCACGTGCTAATTTGAATTGCCAAGTTTTCTAAACCACTGATTACAATAAAAGTGAAATAACCTTCTAATGATTGTAATTTTATAGTAATATGATCGATAAACAAAGACGGAGTTAGTTTAAATTTGCATATTCTTAAAAGGCCTCTGTTCGTGTGGTAGATAAGATAAATAAACCTGCACTGAATAAAAAGTCGATAAAAAGGAAACTTGCTGTGTCTCTTATACAGCGAGTCCACAAAGTGGCTTGTTTATTTTTTCCGGTGGCAATCTTAACAGCTTTTTTTTAACCTAAATTCAGTTTAATCTTTCAACTCTTGCACTTACACAAGCACTAATAAATCAAAGAGAATTTTCTGTTGCTAAATATTTTAGACAGTAAAATTTAGGATTAAATGGGATTAAATAGTTTCTCTAAACTTCTTTTTCTTCTCGTGTCTCCTTATGCCCTTTACACGAGCGTCGGAGTTCGATTCTAATTTCTCATCTACCCATTTCTTCCGGTCCTCTACCATCGGTATCATTTCTATCATTCTTTGCCTTTCATTTTTTCTATTTCTTCAATTTTTTCCATCCATATTTTTCATGGTCTTCCTATTCTTCTCTTTTTCTCTCTCTTAGTAATCATCACCCTCCTTACTAATCTGTTCTGGTTCATTCTTAAAATGTGTCCAAACCAATTTGGTTTTCTTCTGTTCATTGATATTATTGGTTCCTGGTTTAATGTTGTCCTTATGTTTTCGGTTCCTAATTCTATCTAATTTTGTTTTTTGCTTTGTTAAATCCAGCAGACAAAGCCCGCATTAATAGCCTGATCAGACTGGTCAAAAAGGAACTGGATGGACTTACTACAACGGATACATTGGAACCTGGAAACCCCAATATGTGGAGGACCACCAAGAGGATGCTAAAGCAACCTACACTACAAATTAATGATAGAACTTATTCCGAAGATAACAAAAGCGTAATCTTTGCTGAACAATTAGAAAATATATTTACAACTTCTATAGATAACAGTCACACAAAGCAGGTACAACTCGTTGCACCAGAATTAATACCCATGATACATGATATAATACTAACTGAACCTGTTTTTCCTACAGAAGTTAAACAGTACATAAATAAATTAAAAACAAAGAAGGCACCAGGAATTGACATGTTACCAAATGAACTGCTTAAAACCTATCACGCAAAACCATTGCTTATCTATAGTTATTAATGCAATATTCAAGACCTGTCTGAGAATAGGTTATTTCCCAAATACATGGAAGCAAGCCATAATCATAATGAAACTATTATATCAGCTTATTAGCCTCCATCTCCAAACTCCTTGAACGAACTATACTACTTCATTTAAACCAATTCTTACAAAATAATATCCTCCCCCAATTCCAGTTTGGATTTCAAAACTTTTATTCCACTAATCATCAGATTCTAAGAATCACTGAAACAATTGAAGAAGGTTATGAAAACAAGAAACACACTCTTATAGCTGTTATTGGCGTGGCTCAAGCATTCGATCGAGTTTGGTAAAGGGTCTACCATGAACGTCTCCTCAAATCCTTCTTAACTAAATTTCGTACCTTTCCTTAATACGTCCTATTTATACTGGCGTTCCACAAGGTTCAGTAGTGGGTCCTACGTTATTTGTTTATGTTTGATGTCCATGAAACTCCAGAAACCGGCGTGGCGATGTATGCGGACGACACAGCCATCATTGCTCAGGAGCATGATATTAAATTAGCGTCACATAAACTACAAGATAGTGTTAACCAACTAAAGATCTGGTTCAACAAATGGAACATAAAGATTAATCCTAACAAATGCGAATCAAAGGTATTTTTTATTGTATGTGCTATCTCTAGGTCTCATTTGCCATCACTTGTGAACATAACTCCCAGATATTCGTAACCATATGTTTTTACTTCTACTTTCTGGTTCAGGATAATGTATTTGCATTTGTTTATATTTATTTCGGTTTTCATATTTCGATCTTATCTACCCATATGGCTAGTAAAATTTGCATTTTTCTTTGTGTGTCAGCTACTATCACTACATCATTGGCATATAGTAAACCTTCCAACTTTTCAAGTTCCATATACCGTTGTTTGTAAATTTTGTGTCCTACCTCTTGTGTTTTTAATTATCTTATCCATTATAATTAGGACAAGTAAAGGACTTAACCCATCACCTACATTGATACCCCATTTCATTTCGAATTTTCCTGACCTTCTTCCATTTAGTTGCACCAAGCCAAGCACCTTTATGAATACATAGTGGCCCACTGAACTTGCGTTTACTGTTTTCAGTGGGCCACCCTGTATACTTTTTACTACCTACTAAATTTTTCAATATCTCCATATTACTCTTCTATTTATTACGTCGAAGACTGATTTTAAATCTATGAACTTATGTGCAACTCTTCTCCTTTTTCATTTTTCTTATATTAAATTCCTCAAGACGAATATATTATCATTTGTCAGTTTTCTTCCCTAAAAGCTGTTTGCTTGCTTCTTCTAGTTTTTCGCCAAGTTCTAGTCTTGTTTGTCCTCTCTGTATAATTTAAATACTAACAAAGAGAAGCATATAGTTCTATCGTATAGTTTTCGCAGCATGTTTTATTATTATTTTATTAAGTTTTCTTCGTAAACTATTTCTTGGTATCACTCTACTGACACTAGGTGGCAGTACCCCTTTCCCCAATCTTTTGGTATCTTACTAGTCCTCCATGCTTCCTTATATATCTACAATAACCAGTTTTTTTTTTCCTTTTTCTCTCATCCATTTTATCAGTTCTGGATGTATATCATCCAAAAATCTCAATTGGGAAAACCGTGGTATAAACATCGAAGGACAAAAGTTAAATACATTGAGATATTCAGACGATGTAGTGCTTATTACAGAAGACCTGCAGGAATTGATAAAAGATTTAAAAAAAAATCAGAAGAAATATGACTAACTATAAAAATGGCCAAAACAAGAATCATAAAGAGATTCTTCCAACAAGATAATGACCCCATCATGCTAAAAGGAATGATGATAGAAGAACTAGAACAATATACCTGGGACAAAATATAAGAATACATACATAGAAAAATTCAAACGGCAAATTTAAACAGACGAATAAGACCCGCATCGGCAGCTTTTGGCAGATTATTCTACAAAAGATTATACATAAAAATAAATATATTAACTAAGTGTGTTATCCCGGTCCTGCTGTATGGGGTTGAAAGATGACCAATCACAAATAAAACCATGAGTAAAATGCACTACACAACGCCACATGGAGAGGGCAATCCTTAATATCACACTAGAAGACAAACTCTGTAGAATGGATTAGAGAACGTACCAAAATGGAAGATGTCAAGAAGATAATAATAAAAGTGCAGTAACTTTGACACCCTGTATTTCGGAAACTATCAACTTTTGGACTAAGGTAAATTGGGCTAGATCCTCATATTTTGGCCTCGGGAATTTGTGCTAGCGTTTTGTACAGACCTTTTAGAGACCCCCTGTATATTCCATGCATCCTATTCTTGAGTTCCAATCACCCATTATTTTTATTTTTATCCCCAATTAGGTAGGCATAAAATCTAAATCTAAAAATAATTTCTCTAACATAACAACAACAAAAAATCTGACTTAAATACAGTGAGTAACAATTTGATGCTCAACAATTCTTCCAATTTAGAAAAGCTTGTGAAAAATTGCACCAAATTATTTTTAATCATAGTACACTGACTTGCTCAATTAATCTTGATAAAAGTTAAGTTCCAGTAATTCATACTAAATTCAAGGTCTGGGAAACATGAGAAAAAAACATAAAAATCCGGGAAGCTTCGAAAAGGGAAATTCATGTGGAATTGGCGAAATTAATTGGTAGAAATTTAATTGCTAATTATCGATAAGCATAATTAAAGAATTGGTTAATTAAAAACGATTATTCTGCGAAATAATTTAGCAAATAATTAATGAATAGAATATTTTACAGTACGTTTGATCCGTTAGTAATAATCGATTAAGAATGCATTGCATTATTAACTGAAAGTTGATTGTCACACGATTCTAATCTACGTAGTACACTTTGTATTAATTTGTGTTTGTTTAGTAAGTTAAAATTATGTACTTCCAAGTTTTTTAATCGCCTAAAATTGTTCAAAAACATCTCAAAAACGCAGTCATTCTTATGTTTTGTTGCATTCGTTATAGTTAAAAAAATCTTGGTCTAAAAAATTGCGCGAAATATTTTAAAGAATTTACAAAAATTAATGAAATAAAAAATACATTAATTATGCAATTAAATTTCTAAAAACAACTTTTAATTTCATGATTACCTAATCCACATGTTTAATTAACATACATACTTCTGCTCGAACTTTGAAAGAGTTAAAAATCCAAGTTTCATAACTTGCAAAAGAAAAAATGCTCCAAAGTTGCTTTTAATTATTTAAAAATTTAAAAAAACTGTAATTACCATAAATTTTGCAAACAGAATGTAAACAAGCAGCAGCAATTTAAACAAACAACTTCAACAACACGAAATTTGTTATTAAAACCAGGTAGACTAAATATTTTAATGTGGGTTAAATATTTATGTAACGTGAAGCCCAAATTTAATTGTACTCATCTTAGTAATTATTCAAAATTAAGCCGGTAAAAATTACATCAAACAAGTAAGAATGTCATTGTCAACAAAAGGAGACACAAAAATTACAGTAATTAACTTTAAAATCACGGTTATTACTCAACCGAAAACGTACCCAAAAGAATTCTCAATCTGACCCTAATTTAAACATTACCGTACATTTTACGATTTTCTAGGTCAGAAGAAGTTGCAAACCTTTGCCTTTAAGTATTATTAAAGTCGGCTACGTTTTATTATTACGATAATTGTACTCGTCACCGATTTTCTACGCTTCGAGCAATTCGCAGATAATATTGAAATAATTGCTTATTTGAAAACGTTGTTTCCCATAGCTTCACAAAAGGTACCGAAATTATAAGATTTAATCTTGACAAGGTCAAGGTGAAATTGCTCGTCCATTATTATATAAGCATTGTCCGTTGATGTACTAATTTCTTCAGAGGTTTTCCTAATATATTTATATACGTATTTGTTTGAACAGCGAGATCAATCATTATTCAAATTAGCGTAGGCTCTGATATTTGTTACATAATTAAATGACGAACTAATTATAATTTTATTACATTTCACAGTGCCTAATATCAAGGATTAGTGGAGATTAGCGTAAACGCCTTTTAGACTTTTAACAAACGCCATTGTAGTCTCGATTAAACAATTGTCGCCTTCAGGCCGATAATTAAATACTGTTGTATCATTAAAATCGTGAAGGTCTCTCTCGATTTGACCCGCAGTCAGGGGTTTTATGGGGTCTTAAATTTGGGTCAGGTCAATTCTTACATTAGTCTCTCGTTGGTTCGATTTGTTTTTTGCACTGCTTCGTTTTTTGGATTATTTCCAATAAGTTTTCGAAATAAGATAAATTATTGTAGTATTCAGTTTTTAAGAATGAATAACGAGGTGTAGAAATTTATGTTAGGTGCAGTTGGCACTTATTGTTTTCAAATTGTTGGCTTACATTCCGTATTGTTTTTCTGAACGGTTGTTTGTAGAATATGTAAAATAATAAAATAAAATCGAGTGGTATTTTTAAAACCTTGAATATTTGTATTTTGATGTAAGTCGACCGAAAAAGGTTTCTTAATTTTCTTATTTATGGGAGGATTTTTTAAACTAAAATTAAGGGAATTAATTTTAGGGGTCTGTTTTTTCATTTGATTTTATAAGTCAACATATTTTTTTTTATAGTTTACACAAATCAACAAAATGTGAAATGTGAAAATTCGTTTCAATTTCGATTTTTAGATTGCTGATTTAATGATTTCCAACTGTTTTGCTTACATACAGCTTAATACATACTTATTTACATAGCACGGGAGGTAAGTAAGATTTACTCGGTCGAGCATTAAAGACTTCAGCTAGATATAATAAACCACATTACTCCCATGGTATGTACAATATTATTTCACTACATAGATAAACTTCTAAAAAAAATTCAATCGACGTATTTATTGGGCATCAATTGTGTCTAAATTAATCACGTCAGTTACCTCCTTAAGGAAGTAAATTCACACTTAATTCCCTGGTACCTTTCCAACCAATAAGCAAATGCTAAAAATCCATTCATTTCCTTCAAATACGCTAAATTCAGCTTACCAAACCAGCAGTGATTTTTTGTTATGAATATTCATACGATTTTCACCTTACAGAAAATTAATTTTGGGCCCGAAAAGAAAATTCTTTTTAAAATGATGTACGTACTTTTGTGGCGATGACGTAAGCGTCAGATTTCTTGAAACAAAAGCCACCTTTTCTCAAACGACACATTTCAAAGCATACCCGAGTAGGATTTTTAAAATATGGCAATTCGTTATGGTTAAAAACTCCGATCCAGGTCAAAATCTAAAGGAGAATCGGTCACAGGATGCGTTGACGAACATATGTGTTAATTAATGCAAAAAAGACCAAGTGAGTATGTGTATAGTGCGTAGAATGTGAATTAGTAGTGCATTGGTGTAAAATGCATCTTGGCTGATTATTCACATAAAGATGAAAAGCTACTTGATCTTGAATTGAATAGATGTGATTACATGTCCGATGAGATAAGGTCGGTATAAACAGCTATGGTGTTGTTGTTGTTGGCAGGTGGTGAGGCTTGTTGGGCACATGATGATATGCTCGTTGTTGTTTATTAGAGCATGACGCTCTGGGGCTCATTTAGCCAACTATTATGCCTGGGACTTTGATAACCAAGCGTAGTTATCGAAAGGCCCTTGACCGTCTGTAAAATATTCAGACAGTGATGCCCGGACCTGTGCCCCGGGATGGCCAAGGAGGTCCTTCTCCCGTAGCACTGTTCCATAGGCTTCCTAGGGCTTGGGGTCACCTAGGATGGGTGGAACAGTGACATGGGTGGATTCCCATGGTCGACAATGTTCTGCCATAGTTGGCTCGTGCGCATATATTCAGTTTAACAGATTGATAGGTAGCTGAATGTGCATCCATCATCATCATCACTCCCTAACATCCCCGAACCTATACTGCTAATTGTGTAACTGTTTTGCTCTCATGTATCGCTGCTATCTGTATTATATATTTGCCTGGGTGATGTGAGCATTATCGTTTCCATTGAGCTTTTGGTGTTTACGAGACCTGGTCGATGATACGCATTATCTAACGTTATCCGTTTGTAAATTGATCGAATGTACTTTTATAACCACTTGTTTGCAAATAATTAAATGAATAAACAAAATCAAAACCGCAACCGCACACCACTCACCATTCAGCCACTCAGCGGCCCGGCCGTTCCTACAAAAACAATAGATAACGTAGATATGTAATACGATATACGAACTGGCATAAGCAATATGGGTTTCTACAAGGCTGCATCTAAACATTTTTTATTTAATTTAAAAACTCCCTTTAGGGCCGGCAGTACGGCAAAGTGGGAGCGCACGTAGTACTGCAATATAGAAAGCTTGGCCAGAACTTGAATGGGTGAGCACTCTGCGGCTCGGTGTGTTCGGCCCCCTCGACACTGTAAAGGTATAAGAAGGTAAAAGCAAAAGAAAGAAAGAAGCTCCCTTTGTTACAGTACTGTTATAAAAAGTATATAAATTAAATATACTGAAGAGGAAAATGGGCCTCCCTATATTGTTGTTTTAAAAATTAGTTATAATTAACGTGTGCCTATTAGAAATCATCTACTCAAGAAAACAAGATATAAAAGTTAGAAAACTTGAGGCTGTCCTATGGCTGGCTGTAAGCAACCATAAATCCTAATGAATCGACAGAGCATATCTTTTATTTAATTCCTAAAGCAATCTGCTGTTTCCTATGGTATCTTTAAAAGCTCATTATGGTACATCTGCAGGGCTGTGCATAACATATATTTTAAAATACTGGTTGTTAAAACTAGAGAACCCATTAAATGGCTTGTTCAAGCCAATTTTTTAAAAACATTTCGGAGATCACTTTGCAAAAAGGAAGATGTTACTTAAAAAATTTTGATTGCACAAACATGACTCAACAGTTTACACAAGTTAATTATTGGACAAAATTCATATTATAACAGCAATTAACAACAAACAATGATGCAATTTTTGCACTTTGATCATTGCTTAATTTAACAAGCTTTCTGGGACTTACTTTTAGGATTTTTTTTTGTTTTTGCCAGTTGGATTAGTAACTTCTGCGCCAGTTTAAATTATAATAGATGTATAGTTTATGCGTCCATTAGCACCCAGATTCTAGCATTTGAGTAAATTCTAACACTTCGCTTGGATTCTTTCTTCTTCTTTCTCTTTTATCTTCTTGAAACCTTGAAACCCCCATCGCTTTCCATTTTGGGTCCGTATATCTTTTGACGTTATCAACCCATCTAATGTTAGGTTGTCCCCTTTTTCTTTTGCCTTCCCATGGTCTTCATTGTATGATCTCTTTGGTCCACTTTTCTTCACCCATTCTAGCGGCGTGTACTGTCTAGTTCCACTTCTGTCTTATTATTTTAGTGTCTTCTACGCCTGTTCGCTGCCTTATCTATGTGTTTCTTCTTTTATGGCGTAAGGATATACCCAGCATTATCCGCTCTATTCCTCTCTGGGCTATTCTATTTTTGTTTACCACTACTTTTGTCAATGGACATATGTCATCACTGGTATGATACATTGATTGTAGATTTGGACTTTTGACTTTCCTCTAGACACGTAGCTTAACCTTCCTAAAGCACACCATCCTTGTTTTATTGTTCTTTTTAGCTCCGCTGTCTGGCTTAACTTTCCCTTGGTTATTCTTTGTCGTAAGTTATCCGGGAACCGTATTTTTTAACAAAACGTCTTCCGAATTGGGACCGTGTCATTATTGAGACAGAAGAACTCAACGTTCTTCAGGAGAAAAAGGTGTTTTGTTTTACAATATGCATGACAAAATTTTAATAGAAAAAGTGGGAGAACACGAAGTTCTATACAACCACGGGTCGCCCGATTATCGGGACCAAAATATTCGTCAGGCAGTTTGGGAGGAAATTCACTGAGCGCAAAATATGATACCACAGTTTCCAATTCTTCTTCCCAATCGGAGGAACTAGTAGATGATGCACACTCCATCATCAAACACATCAAATTGTGGCCAATGTCAAGGCGTGACGTGACCTTTAAAGATAGGAACATACTACTATCACGTCATGTGAGCTCACAAAGATGGAAAGATTAATGTTGGGCATACAACTCCAGGACTCCAGGACAGAAGAAAAAAAGTTACGGAATGGAGAGCCAGACTCGTGGAAGGGCCAGAACTAGGTGGATGACATCCAAGGGCAGGAAGGGGTACAATGGATGGGAATAGCAAACAATATGGGGAGACGTATGTCCAAAGGTGGAAATGTGTGAAAATGATGGTCATTTAGAAAATTGAAACTATTTCATATTTGGGACAAGAAAGAACGTGGAATTTAAGAAATGTTTCCTTTAATAATTTTTTATTAAATTCATTTGAAAACCTATGCTTCTATGCTTAATTAGGGCCTACCAGGGGTTATTTTGGTGTGCAGCTCTAGCTTGTTTGTGCAGCTCTAAATTTCAAATGTGCAGTTCTAATTTTAATTTTGTGCAGTACAAAATAAAAATAATCTTATGATTAAAAATTTTAAATAAATCAAAATAAATTAATGGCTTTGGCTACTTGCTGTTCGCCTAGTTTTATCACCATCAAGCACAATACAATTTTTTTAAATTACCCATCCCTACACATCACGAACTATCATTCCTCGCAATTATGCGTATAAGTCAAGAATCACCCTGTATATCATAATTTTCAATAAACATATTATTCGATTTTATTGAATTATTACTAGCATGATTTTAAATTTTCAGAAATCAAAAATTTACCCCCCCCCCCTTCTTACCAAAATATCTGAGTCCAGTCACGCTAATTTGTGCAGTTCTAGATTATCCTCAAAATAACCCCTGGGGCCTACTTTAATGGCAATCAAAAAATTGCTCTGTTCGCTGCAAAACTCACGCAATTTTCTTGGATTACATTAAATCTCTTATCTCCTTTTACCGATTCTTGAATGAAAAACGAATATGTCGAAGTGTCAATACGACTTAAAATTAATAGTACGCTTACCGTTAAGTGGCGTATTATTAATTGATTTAGTATGTGACTGAGTACATATTGCATTTAAATTCGTCGGAACCACGTTTGAAATTCCTAACTGCATATTTACAGTTTTCATTTCGAGCTTCTGATTTATTCGTACTATCAACTAATTAGTAGCGCGGCATTTTTTGATTTAACTTTGTTTTCATATACGAAATTGCCTAATTTGTAATAGTAAAGCGTAAATTAACTGGTTATTGATATTTTGAGTTTAATGCTTATCTGACAATATCAAAACGCGTAAAAAGTAAACACAGAGGTCGTAAACTGATTTTCACATCTTTGCGGCGAATTAAGATCAAATGTTTCCGAACTTAACATAAAAAACCGATAATTGTATGTTTATTATTACACGATGTAATAACGGCAACTTTAATGGCAGTATTTGTGACATTAACACCCATTTTCAGTTCACTAAGTGGTAAATGGTGTTTAGCATGTTATGAATTTTCCTATTTAGGTCAGTAAACATTACGGTCGTGTACGGTTCTTTGTATTTGCGGCAATCGAAAAAATTACTCCTTATACGGTCAGGTAATATCCGACGTGTAATTTATGCTTGTTCAACACGACCTTTTATCAAATATTCGTGATTTACCGATGTTCCTTACTTTTTTTGGAAGATTAAACAAACCGATAAATTAGTCACACCTCTTTTTATCGGACATAAATACAATTTTTAAGATTTGCATTTAAAAAGGACCGTTGTTTCGAGACTTTTTTTGATCATACTTCGCAGAATTTCACTAATTTGATTTGCAAAATAAATTTGTCAAAAAAGATACAAAACTCATCAATATAACTTATAAAGAGAAAGGTACAAAATCGATGGTATTCTGTCAATGTAAAACCTGTGCATTCATACAGACAAACAAGAACGACAACATTCCTACAGACGGTTTTTACTAAGTTGCCTTACAGCGAATTACAAAGAATAGAAAACTATACGTAATGGTTTCTTGAAAAATAAGACTGGAAGTTGATCTCACGGAAAAAGTCTCGGCAACTCACGTGCTGTTATAATTATATACCGAGTAGCATAGGTACAGACATTAGTTTTAGAAGTTTAAAACGCCTTGAAATCTAAGATTTATATCTGGACGATACTCTCGCAATGCAGCTGGCTGGCGGTGTTATAGTTTTGTTTAACATTTCGCAGATATTCAGACGATTACACGCCAGACTTCAGTAAAAATATTTTTTTAACCCAGTGGCGTACGGATTAATTTTATTTAGATTTTATATTTACTTCTTCAACTTGATGACCTAGAAGTGCACGCCACTGCTTTGATCCAAATAATAAGATTAATTTATAAGAACGTGAGAGAAAACAGAAGAATAACGAAGAAATGTATCTACTCTAACAGTACTGCAGAAATCTCAGGAAAATCAAGAAGCATAAGAAAAACTTAGCTTTTTTCGTTTTGAAACTTAGAATAATAAAAATATGCCTGGAAATTCTTTTAGTTAAAACTTTTTTACGAACTTTTCTTATTGCATATTTGTATGACAATGACACCTGAAAACAAACAGAACGATTTATTCCGAAATGCCTTAGTTTACTTAAAATGAAATGCTTAAAGTACCTATTATTAATTAAATTAACTCCAGGTTTAAGTTAGAAACACAGTAATTTTTGTACAAACAAAGGATACTATCATCAAAATTTTGTACTTAAAAGCTCTAAAAACTTATAAAGTAATTTTCAAAAACTTAAAGCTTTGCAAGTTTTTTAATTTTTGTACTTTTTAACTTAATCATTATTTAGTGTTGTGTGATTCTAAAAATTATCAAAATTGAAAATAGGAGGAATCTTAGATACTTTTTATTTACTTAAAATTTTTAATAAATTTATAACTTAATTTAGGCCAAAAAATTTAATTCAGAAGTAGAACTGACTTGATTAACGTCAATTCTTAAAACTGTCTAAAATTAGGAGAATCCTACCTTTGATTGTATTTTGAACATTTTTTGGGAAATTTTACAAATTTACAGGATTCATCACAAGGGAGGTTAGTGCAAGCAATTTCCTTCGATTTTTATTTATTTCCTTGCCTTCTTTCTTTCCTTTTATTTCTGTTTTTCGCTTTTCTTTTGTTCTCTTTGTGAAGCCCCATAGTTGTTCTGAATTTAAATTTTCTTTTCTATATTAAGATTATCGTTATTTTTACTATGAGCACATAGAATGGGATTCAAAAAATGTTATAAAAAATGGCGAAAAGCTTTTTAAAATGGGGCAAAAATGTAATATAAAATTAAATTTAGAATGACGGTCTTGATAAGCTTGAAATCATAATTTTTAAAATTGTTAAATAACAATTAGAAATTTTAATCCAATAAAATCTCGGATTATAACCCTCAAATTCTCAAAGTAAATGTTGAATTTTCAAGTGGAAATTTATTGGTTATACAAATTTCAAAGCTCAACACAGCTTCGAAATCCAGAATTCTTGTGTTATGGTTGAAACTCAAAATTCTGGCCCTTGAGTTTAATTTCGAGGGTCGAAGCTTCAGATTGCAAATCGATTTTCAATACCAAAATTCGAGTTTCAAGATTTGAAACTTCTTATAAAAACTTCGCAGATCTGGAGTGGGGACTTGTTCTTATAAATTTTCAAAATTTGAGCTTTGAAAGGTGTTTAATTATATTAAGAAACGACTTATTTTAATCTCGAATTTAAAACTGAATTTAGAACGACAGTACTGCTAAGCTTGAAATCGCAATTTTTAAAATCTTCGAAATTTTTATTAAATAACAATTAGAAAATTAAAGCCAAAATCCAGGGTTTTAAACGTCAAATTCCCAAACTACATTTTGAATTTTCAAGTTCTTCGTTTAATTTTGACGGTTCGAATATCGATTAGTCGATTACCATAAAAATTCATTCCCTAAAATTCAAGATTACTTATATTACTGATTTTAAAAAATTTCATCAGGAAATTTCAAAAATTATTTTCCATTAAAAACTTCAGATTGCAAATCGATTTTTCTAATCTAATAGATTTTTTAATAAACTTAGATTTCTGTGTAAATTGTGATAATGTATTTAGTATTGATGTTTCTAGCTAGCTTAATTTAAATGGGCTATATTTCACAGTATTTTCCAAAAGTGCACCCTGCCTCAAACTTTCTGGCGGTAGTGTAGGTCTCGATAGAACCATTCGATATGTCGTAATACGGTCGTAAATGTGCTTTCCATTCTCATCGATTAAAGCTGTTATGTTCGTCCTTCCTTCGGACGTTTTTCTTCTGAATATTTCGCGACCTTTATTTTGCTCAATGACATTTCTTATTACCTCATTGGATTTTCTAACATCTTTCGTAACCGACTTTCTTATTGCTTTATCCATATTCCCTGGTTTCTTCTCTGTTCCGTTGGATAATCAATTTTTTGTTGCTCTTGAAATTTTGCTTTGTTGGTTCTTCTTTGTGTTGTTTTGTTTTACTTCCTTAGTAGTTTTATTAATAGTTTCCAAAATGTATTCGTCGTAGTTATCGGTTTGTGTGTTATCATGTGTTGGATTACGCGTAAAAGCGTGTTCCATTTTCTGTTCAAAAGTAGTCTGGATCTCCAGTAGTGTCTTTAAGTTTATTCTCTTGTTTTTCATGTTATTTTCTACAAGCTTTCTTCTTTCAACTCTTACCCTTACGTTTAGTTGGAATCGAGCCCTTACACCAAGTGATGGTCACTGTATCTAGTTCCGCACTGTTACGTCTTTGACTGTATTAAAACGATACATAGATAGATAAAATAAAATAAGAGCCGAGCCACCCTTAGCTTTTATCGTTAGTTCCTTAAAACAGGATTGCAAAATAACTTGAAGTTTCTAAAAATTAAGATTTAACAAAACAAATTAAAAACTTTTAACTTTTAAATTATTGTAATGAATGCAAATGGAGTTAAGGCAAAATTATAGTGAGAATGAATTATTAAGAGTAAACTTGTTTGTGTAGATTACAGACCGTTAATTCCTTTTTTATGCTTTATGTTTTTAAGTCCCCGCAAGTTTGAATGAATATGAATGAGATAAATTTACAATAATTATATAATTAAATGAAAATAACTTTGTATGATAAGAATCGCATGAAAAATTCCCCAATCTTAATTTTGGTTACAGTCGATCACTCTGTAACTGAAAAATGGGCAGTTAAAAAATTAAATCTAAGTAGGTTTTATGTCAAGTCGTTTAATCATCGAGATACTTGTAGTTTATAGCCTGTTTTGGGCCGATTTTTCTTTTTGTTCTTGAGTAAAAAGCCGAATAAAGTTTAAGTTTACTAATTAAAGCGGTTTCCTTTGTTATTGTTTGATAAATAAATTAAATTGACTTACATATCAAGTTTATACATTACGTGGGTTTGTTTGTTTATTCCAAATAAACTGCCTCGAAACTGAAATTGAAAACAAATTGATTCTTTTCTATTTTTCTAAGTTTCCTCAATCGTTAGAAAATCACAGCTTCGACTTTTAGTTTCGTATTTTATTTTACAAAGATTAATTAATTCTGAGTTTTCAGCTCGAGAATAAGCAATTCATCTAATATGACGAAATATTTACTACGATTTCCATCGTAGTTCTAATTTTTTTAAATCAAATACAATGGTTGTTAGATTAATCCTTGGTCGCCTTATTTGTTTATAATATCGTTATGTAATTATGTATCTGGAACATCGCATTGGAATATAATGGCTTAGTTTTTTTTTCTACTTAAAATATTTCAATTGTAAATCTATGGAAAATTTTTCGCAATTTTTCCATTGCAAGCTAACGCAGTAAATTTATTCTCAATTTAGATATGGTATTCCGGACAGTTGTATATTTTCAGAATCTCTAAAATTAAAACTTGAATGATGACCACTACGCTGGGAAATAATTCACTACAGACAGATTCCACAAACATCGTAAGTTACTAGTGGGAATCTTCCATCTTTAAATATTTATTCAAGAACGCATTATCGGAACTAACGCAATTAATTTCCTTAGATTTAATTTATTGTGGAATTTTCTGTAGATTCCTTCTTCGGGAATTACATTGCTTACATTGCAAACTAAGAATTTTTTGTGTTTATATTTGACTTTAAATATTTTGAAATTGTTTAAATATTTTACAAATTGGATAATAATGTTAATTCAAATTAGCATAATAATCAAAGATGAAAGTTCAAGACTTGTATTAGTACGCAGAAATTACCATCTGGCTCTTTGAAGTTTTAAAATTTTACAAAGACCTTTCACCTAGCGGTAAAACATCAAACAAGTTCAAATTTCATCGTAATATTTACAAAGATAACCCTCAAGCTCGAGAATTTTCCAGTAGTTGCAATTTACGAGGGATTTTATAACATTTGGTTTCTGTATCGCGTGCTACTTCGATAAACTCTGATAACATGGTAGTAAATAGATCTCAAATCTATTTCTTAGAAAATCACGTCGCTTTTTAGTTAAAACTAGATATAATTTTATTACATACGGATTCTCGATTAAATCCTAAAAAAAACTTTATGACTTTGCTGTTAATTCATAAATTGTGCTGTTAATTGATAATTAAATTATGTTCATTTAAAGTATTGAGTTTGGTCCCATCTATAGATATGGAGTTAACATTTAGGGCCAATCCAACAAAGAAAAAGTCGAAGAAGGAGCTTGCAATAAATTTAAGTATTTAATGAAGTTTATTCGCCCGGTGTTTTATGAAGCTTGAAGATGTGGGTTCCAATGAATAGGCATTATTTTTGATTTGAAACAAAGCCCATTTAACCAAGGCATGAAACCATTAAAACGAACAACATTCCAACTCGCACCATTATTATTTAGTTTACGTCCTTTTTCATTACCACCGACCTGACAACTTCGATAATTGTTTCTTGCAATCTTTACAACGCGATATAAGTAAGAAGAAATCTGGACCGAATGGGATGTACGTAAATGGGCAAGTCGCTCTAATAAATGCAGTTTCTACGTGAAAGTTGAAAGTAATGACGAAGTTCACGGTGTTCTAAATTCTGCAGATTCTCTTAAGTCGAAGAACTTTTAAAGGTCGTCTCGTTATTATAATTTTTTTAGCGGGTTCTTGTCCGTAAAACATCGTTAAATGTAGTTTTATAAACTACCTAACACTATTTTTGATTACTATTATGACGATGACCGTGGATAATCTTGCTCGAGGCAATTAGTTATCATGGAAATATATAATTATGTAACATGAAGTGAATCTTGACTGTAGTTAATTTTAGTTCAATTTCTCAAGTTAGTTTGAATTTGTTAATGTGAGACGTGTAAAAGACTTTGGTTGGGCTAGCATTGCTAGCAACATTAAAAATTGAAGAATGGATGCTGTGAAAAGATCTTCTATTTTACTGAAAGTTTGGACCAAGCTCGGAAATTTAATTCGGAGTTTAAAGTATTTGATCTTTCTGCATTCTTTTGTTTGCTAAGCTCATGCCAATTCAGCTGTAACTACTGTGCAGACTCAGTAATCCGAATTACTTCGGATTATCAGATTTTCTTTCCATATAAATAGCGAAATGTTTTCCAGCCAGTTGAAACTTTCACGTCGTGTTTAGACAAGGAATTTAAACCCTTTCCCAAATATTAACTATTTTAATGACTTCATTTGAACTTTGTATCCGGTAGAATGTACATTTCGATAATGAAAACATTGTAATAGCCCGTTTACTCTAAAATATGGAATAAGTCATTTACCCTTGAGTCAAAATCCTTTTTGTAAATAAGGCTACCGATAACGACACTTCTGATAACAAACAAAAATGCATCACCTCAATGTGGTCATGCAGAGCTTCCGAACTTTGAATGTAATAGTATTTAACCAATTTTCTGTGCAATTTTTCGAAAAGCCTTTGCGGATGATGTCAGTGACCGCGGAGAGACATGCATCGACGTGACCGGTGCCCCAGGCATGCCGGTGACTCAAGAACTCCGAGACTTCATGCTTGTCTGCACATTGCTTCTCAACGAACTACCTACTGATACCTCTTTGTTCCAGTTTTGATTTTTTGGTATTTCACACTTTCTTTTTTGAGTTAATGTGACTCCTACGCTTACACTAGTTAAAGAATGAACCAAATGTAAACAGGAATTCGTTTAAATGTTGCAGAAAACAACATTCCTGGGAATGTTAGATTAATCAGATTTTAAATGTAAATTCATCTGGTGAATCATTCGTGATCGGTTTTTTCTTGTATGAAAAACTGCAAAATTTGAGCTCGTGCAGAAGAGTTGTTGGCATGATTTGCAGCTGCTGTTAGGCTTTTGACTTTTAACCTCTGTAATTTAAGCGTTTTTGTTTTAATGGTTCCCTTTGTAGGAACAGTCAAGGCCCTAAAAACCATTATTTGGAGCTTTTTCATCGTCTGGAGTGCCACGGTTTTCGTACTTGTAATCTATAAAAAAGCTTCCCACAGTTTTGGAATATTTTAAACCATAAGTTCTTGGACCGAGAAGAAACTCCTTGAACTACATGCACCTTAATAGCAGAGAAAATACCAAGAGATAATGCCAGTTCCCCTGCTAATCACTATAATTAAAACCTTTAATTTATCTAAACTTATGAAAACTCGTATTAATTACGTGTTATTGAGTATTTATGTTTAAGTGCTATTAAGAACACAATTAATTCGCGTTTCCTGAATTGCCATCCATGGAAACCGTATTCATTAAACGAACGTAAAAAGAACATTTAAAACCACCCAATAACTGTTAATTGGACGTATGCATTCCTTAATTAAATAAACCATTCGTGCGTAGTTTTCTGCAACTTTAATAAGGGAAGTCTTGCATATTTTGTAAATGTAAATCAATCTACAACAGAAATAACGAGCCGGTATATAAAGCGACTTGTTCAAGAATCACCGTTAATAAACAACTTAATTACACTTTAAATTGGTGCTTGAAGCAATTAGTTATCTTTTATAATTGATCGGAAAAATGGTTGCCTTGGCAAAAACGGGTTTCACGTTAATCATATCATTAATGAAATTAATCAGCGTTCGCTGCAGTTTTTAGTAGCAAATGTTCCGACCATAATTTTAGTAATTCTGCTAAGCAAATTACACTCGGTACTATCAAAAGAGAGATTCTTATATGGACAAATCAGCTGCGAATAAGCTTGTTTTTGTAATCAGTTAGAAAGGATTCCACCGTATTAAAACGTTTAAAACCAGGCAATTATTATACAAAGCTTCGGAAAATAATTAGAAGAAGGTGTTTACGTAATAAATTATCGCGAGTAACGGCGGAAATAGAATAACTCTTTAAAAACATACAAAAAGACGCTTAATACAAACCTAATAGGCAAAGTTGCATTTATAAGCCCCAGTAGCAGTTCATGCATACTAAATTCTAGGTTTAGATGTAATTACGATATGCATGACTGTGCAAAATTTACATAAATATGTGTAGATTTACTAATTAAATTTTCTAGTATGCGTTGGAAAGCAAGGAACCTATGATTAATTCCTGTGGAACCCTAGTGATACTATGTTTTAGATTCTTCTTCTTTCCATCGACTAGGACCATGTCCTGTTTGTCTGGCCGAAAGACCAAAGGACCTATGGTTAATTCCTGTGGAACCCCAGTGATACTATGTTTTAAATTTTTCTTCCCAACGACTAGAACCACGTCCTGTTTGTCTGGCTTGTTTGCTCGTTTGCTGACGAGAAGCAACTCTGCTGCCATCTTTTGGGCAAAAATATGTAAGAACAGTAAATCAATGAGACCATCCAGACGCCCGCCCAAAAGTTGTTTTAAATTAACTAATATTTTCTATCAACTAAACTGAAACTAAAAATACAGTTACCCCTTATCTGCTCTCAGAAAACCAGTTCATAAATAATTGATATAAAATCGAAAGTTTATTTTTAAACCTTATTCTAGAATTGTAGAATGAAATCATTTCAACGATAGCTCCAGGTAAAGCAATATTGTGACTAATAATGATTTAATTGTGTATGTCAGTTACACCTTCGTAAAATGGTGTTGCTCACTTAACCACATAACTGTAGTTTGATGTGCGATAACAATAACAACAGAATTTCGATTCGAGAATTGGTGCAGGCCATCAGGGCATTACTAATTAATTTTTCGACTTGCTAAAGCACATCAACGATTCTCAGCTACCCTTAAAATCGGAAACTGTTAAGGAAGGCAAAAAATAAGACGTGAAATTCACCAGAAAATGCCTTTTAAAAGGAAACAATTGAATGTATAAATCGTTCTATTGAAATTTTGCTTTAGAAGATTTATTATTTAAGGAAGGTCTAAAAATGTTTCCTTTGGCATGTCAAGGTAAAGCTCTGTTATTGATTGATTTTTAATTATAATGAGCAAAAAATAAGGAACTAAAAACTTGATTTAGATTCTTTTTATTTTGCAATAATCAGCGTTTAAATTTACTGAAGTACAGAAATTACAGTATTTCTGAATTATGCATTAGGTAATTGTAAATCTGTTTTTCAATAAGCAGTCAAAACAACTTTATGTTCTTCCGTTACTTTAATCTATTTTTATTCATTCATACTTTTGGCATCCAACTGCCACTAAATGTCATGTTTTAAGAAGCAAAACGAAGCAGACGCAAACATAAATCAACAACCATTACTTAATAATAAGGAAACAAACAGGAAGGCGAGCGATTTCAATATTCAGGCATCCATGAAAGAATTGCAAGAATTAGACCAAATAATGCTGCTGTAAAATTACAATGGGCTTTTTGTAGCGAATTCAGTTCGTACGTTTTGCATTCCTTTAAGTGGATTATTTATAAATCGGACTAGCCTTGATGTGAATTGACAAAGTTAACAAACAGTTAATACACAAACAATTAGAATTGTTTTTGTAATAACAGTTACACGAAGGTCGTTGCAATAATTGCATATGAGCTTATGAGCATGTTATACAGAACTATGATCGTGTCACGGTTTATGAGAACTTCAAAGGAGCTGGCACATGTTGTACAATACATCTATCGTATAAAATAAGTACAATGCAGCGAAAACAAACGCAAAAACGGTTGTTAATGAATCACTCCTTTACTATAAGATTATTAGAGTGTAATACGCCTTTCTAACTGCAAACTGCCTTATTGAACTAAAAGAGTTTGTAGACCAAGGTTGATTGACGTGCCTACGTTACATGATGAAGTTACATCAACAAAACACAAACGCTTGGTATTAAATTCCAGATGAAGATGTGTCTAACGCTTGAGAGGTGTTGCAGAATGAAGTATCACGTTTTAAAGAATACTTGAAAGGAATACGCGAATAATAAATGTTCTTGGAAGTTGAAATGCAGACTTAACTTACACCACTGAAATACTTCGCTTGCTGTAATTTAATTTTTTACTTTTATAAATCACAGATCTCAGGAAATTGCATGAATGTTGTCCAAGTTTAAAAGCGGGTAACTTCTACAACGTGTAATCACTACAAGGTATAATAATCGTCCCCTTCCATTAATTTTAAAGGTGGTTTAATGCACGGTAAGCTTACCGAACAATGTTGTAGAATCTAAAAATGATTATTGTAAGGATAGTACTAAGATCATCTTTCACTGCTGCAACTGCAACTTCGTGCAAACCTCGTTTGCTGTAGTGGAATATATAGTATACCTTTGTAAATAATAAGGGATACAGCTATACATTGTGCTTATTAGACGTTATGGGAATTATGGTTTCTAAGTTTCTTTTCTTTAGCAAAGCTTTGGGCTTTGCAGGGTCACTCTTCCTGTCAAATTCTTCCCATAACAATTCAATTGGGTTCAAATCAGGTGATTGAGTGGGCCAATTCAGTAGATACAGTTTTCCTGTGCATTCCTGTTTCAAATTAATTTTTACATAATTGGGATTTGTGTTTACGATCATCATCCTGTTGAAAAACAAAATCATTTCCAATTAAACGTTGTCCAGAAGGTCTTGATGAATCTTCTGGCAACCAAAAATTCCCTGAATACCATGAGATTTCGTACTTTTCTATTACCAAAACAACCCTGAATCATTAGACCCTCCTCTCTGCAGATGGTATTATACATTGTTTTACAGTCGTCTCTCTTTGCAAATGTTCGTCTTTTGCATTCAAATACCTCAAACAAAGTACCTTATTTCATTAATGCACAGTCTAATAGTTGATAAGTTCTTTGCCCCACACTAGCCGTTTCCTTTTGTTGTGACATCTTATTTTCCAAGCCCCTTTTGTTAAGATGCCTCTTAACAGTATACGCACTAACCCGATGATGTTCCTTACTTTTAAGTAAGTTATTATAGCATTATCTTATGCTTTTGTTCTAACTCAAGGACCCTCAAATCCTATACAGCTTGTATTTCACTAGTTAGGTATTGCTTTACTGGTCGTCCAACAGTAAATTTAGTAATTTTGAGTAGTTTTGCTATTTTACAGTGCAAACCTTATTTTTTTTTTATAAGAGTAACAACTACACTACATTTTTCTATTGATAATTCTTTCACTTTCCCAGTAACAATTAACATATTAAGTACTAAATTTAACAGTTTAATTTTATTGTTTGTTAAAAACAAACCAAAATAGTCATGCATAGGTTTCTTGAAAGGTGAATACAATATTTATATCAATATGAGAACTACATTAAAATGAAAAGTGCATATATTAAACACAACAGTTAGTAGCTGAAATTCTAGTTCTCTGAAAATGACAACAAATATAGTACGTAAAATACCAGGAATGATAATTATAATTTTTAATTGATATCGACATCGTGTTGTGGCCCCAAACTTTTGAGCGGTAATGTATATATTTTACTTGTTTGTACGCATAAATATACAAACACAAATAATAACTAATTGAATTTTATATCATACTGGCTAGTGATTAGTTTAGAATGATTTTTATTATTTAAGAAAAACAATTTCCACTAAACTATACATTATGACTAATAGGAAAAGATACAGTAAATATACAGTATGTGCCAAAGAGTACGCACCATACAGGGCATTTCTATATTATTTGATATAATAAAAAATTAAATGGAAGGCGTCGTTTGTGTTTCCTTAGAGATTAAGAAGAGACTATGTATTTGGATTTTATCATTATTGACGTTATACTAGAAATTCAACTTACTAGCAGCAAAGAGTATAAATTGATTATTACTTTGCTAGCAGTTAACAAAATAGAAACTTAAAAATGTGAAAATTTCAAAAACTTACTTGAAATATAAAAAACTAATAATGCAACATAATATGTAATTCTATTACATCTTTTTACAACAGAATAATTATAGGTATTATATTTTCCTAATTTTGTATAAATTATTAAAACAGTTTTGTTGCAAATTCAGTGTAAATGTTAATTTGTTTCATGGCCAACCAAAAAAATTAGGGATTCCTGTAAGAGTTCTCGATCTTGTCATTTTTTGGCAAATGCAGGTATTTACAGTTGACTTTCTCATTTTTCGTTTTTGGAGAATAACATCGACTTTTATTAAAACATAGTTGCATTTTAAGAAAGTAAATTGAAACTAAGTGTAACGAGACGCAACAGTCGCGGAGAACACGTGCGAGATCGCATGCGTCATCCGCCAATAGAAGTTTCTGGAGCTACCGCGAGTGATCGAGATGAGCTTCGAACTAACTGGATTGAAAGCCTGCAGTGTTATAAATAGGCGTGTTCCCCGAGCAAGCAGTAGTCTAGCAAGAGCATACCAACGTGTCACGATCAAGTGCTCGGTTAATATAAATGTGCGCGAATGATATAAGATATAAGTGTGTGAATATAATTAAATAAACACTGTATAAATAAGTTAGTTAGTGTTTCGGGTTAATATTAGTATCGTGTAATGTGTTGTGAAAAATTCGTAATGAAACCATTGTGTAATAAAAATATACCCTATTGTTCGTTACGATACTTCAAAGTCTTGGATTATAATTGAGAAGGTACAATATTAGTTAGTGCAGCATTTGAATACTTTTGGAATTTTGGACATTAATTTTTTTGATTTTTGCGGAAATTTGTACATGGAGTAAAAATTAATTTTCTTCGAAATTCTGCAGACGAACCTCTTTTTGGGTTGATTTACAAGTATGCCGAATTCCCACGTAAGGAATTAAAAATAGTTTCCTTTCAGTCTTTACATTAGCACAAACAGGTATACTAATCAAGAACATTTCTATATCGTGTGGACCTTTTGACACATACCATATAAAAAAATAGGGCAGTGACGAATTTGAAGACTTCCTTCAGTGTCAGTGTTAAAAGAACATCTTACGGATTGGGATGGTGTCATTGTTGAGAAGGAACTCAACGTTTTATCCACTTTCTTAAGGGGCTTCATTAGGAGGAGAAATGCGACACTAGACGAGCATGGTAACTCAGCGTGTGAACCACGCCAGATGCGAAACTCTTTTAGCAAGTGAAAGAAGGGCGCGGTAACTCAACTTGTAGATCAAGCCAGAGGGCAGTAATATTCCAGATATATCAAGTAATCCAATTTAAAGTCATCCTCAGAAGGCCATGAAATTAAGTCATGGCGTACCTAAATTCGGGAAATGTCACAACAGTTTTTTTTTTTTACAAGTATTCCAAATAAAGCTGGCAACATTTTGACAGCAGCTTAGGAAATTCAAAATATCGAACTTTTAAACGATGCCCAGGAATGCGATGGCACTGGCAAGCCATATTCTTGCCAATGCGACATTTGCTGAATCTAGCTAAGACATGAGATTCAATTTCATAGCCAGCTGGATCTCTTGACATACCTACTTTACTAATGTTTTGGGTGTTTAAAGTCTTTGATTTCGTTAAGTTCCGTTTTAAATATGGCAATTTTGGTAATATCTAGTACTAACTATACTTAAGGATTTCCAACCATCTCAAGCTGGCAATCTTAGTAAAAAAGAACGAAAGAGAGTTGCCAGGAGCTCAATATCGCCTACAAGCTTGCCTAAGATAAGAATCTGGTACCGTAGATCATTACAAAGTCAACATTAGTAATAAACATAAAAAATAATAAATTCTTATATTCCGTTATGGAAGACATGTTTAGATTACTTAGACAATTTAATAAACTATTTCACTAAGTATTGCAAGGTTTTTTAAAAATAGATTATGCAGCGTTCAATACACTTCACTTTTTTGCGGTCGTTAGGAGTAGACGGTTTTAAGCGCGTTCATTGAACGTGCTTTATATCCTTCCGCATGCTTCGATTTCATTCTCGAACGGAGATATTCTGGGGTATTCTGTAGCGACCGAGATCAGTCAAGAGTTCCTACCGACAGATGATGCGTTTCCTTGCAATATGTTTTTAGTTTGGCATTTGAAAAAACCACCGTCCTGGCTAAAGAATTGAATATTCATCCAAATTTTGCTGACGTCCAAACAGTTACACCCAAACGGAAATCTAAATTATTTGATTATGAACACTAGAACACACAGATGACACTAGTTCACGCCCTAAATTAATTTCTTTGGTAATTGTAATTAATCTAATTCTAGCATCTTTTTAATGTAGAATTGAAGTTCTCGAAACTTATGCAATTTCCTAAATATGATATTATGTTACACAGACAAAGCAGATATAGACGGACTTGATCTTTTTAACCAAAACCTCCAAATTAGACTCCAATATGGCAATATGTAGGTATATAAGTATCTGAAAATAACTTTGGATTTTTCCAAATACAGCTTTAGTTTTATAAGCCTTATTAATCTTATCAGTGGAGAAGTCGTTCTCAAAACCAAAAGTAGTCAAAATAATCAAAACTTTTAAGATCTACCATGCTTCCAGAAAGTCTCAGTAATCTTGGGCATTGTTACTGGTGAGAAGGTTCTATCAGATTAAAGACTATGTTCAAAGCAAATTCAATTTTTGTAATCCTTTTATTATTGGTTCAGCATAGTTCTTTAGTTTTATTTTCATTTCGCCCGATTATTCTTTGGTGTATTGTCTATTAAACAACCTCCAATTACGTTATTTTGATTTTAAAGAACATTTTTTATTTGTAACTGATAAGCTTTATTTTAATATTCATATATATAAACGACTGAAAAATAACGAAGAATTTCATGATTTTATTCATGTGTTTGCGCATAAAACTTACACGTGCATCTCGTTTGTCATAGAACTATTTAAACGGAAAATTTCATAATTTAATAAATTATAGGGGCGGTTAAACACCTAAGCACGGCCCTGTTTTCTTGTATAAAACTATACAATACGTTGACAAAAGAGTTCTAATTATTTCGAGATACGTTTATAGAATGAGAATTATTACAGAGGCACCAAATACGGTTTAGTTTTATAACCATCGAGTGTATAAGGCGGCCTTGCTTGCCCAGTGCCCTCACGAAATCGGCACCAAGGTTTGTAGGTATTTTTCCATTTAAATACAAAACAATAAATTACTTACCAATCATAAAACAAGGTGTGGGACTCATGCCTCTTCCAGCAATTTGTGTTATACATAAAAGTATGTATCCAACGAGGAGGCAAACGACATGGTTGGTTTGGCACCTCCAGTGCAAAACATGGTGACTTGCAGGAAGTAGCGAACCCGCAGCTAGGGTTGCTGCTAAAAATACAGCACTAAGTGCCAATCCAATGGGGTATAATGTAAAACGGAGATCTGAATGTACATTTGGTGAAATTAGTACTTTCGAGGGTGGCAAGAAGTTATGGCATGTAAATATGCTCGGCGATTGTCCTGAAACAAGAAAAAAATATTTTACACTTCTAATAATTTACAAATTGTTTATATAAAATGCTACTCGAGGTCTGTCGAGGCAGTTTCTGAAATATGCCCAAAAACTTGTAGAAAATAAGAAAGGAGCATATGCCTGAAACTGAAAGGCACTGGAGTTTCGAATATGTTTATTTTTTTGATATAAACTTTGGGTTACTTAATAAAACTGTTACAAATACATTTAAAAAATTTTAAATTTAGATAGCCCCATTAAATTTCAATTTTATTGTATTTACAATTTCAGCTCTATCATTTGACTTTTAATTATCCATAAACATTTAGTTCCAGATACGAGAAGTCAAAATTGAAGGTCAAATAGGCCATAAAATCCTTAAAAATATCTAATTGATTGTTATGTTTCCGTTCGTCTGCTTTTAAAAATCGAACGCTACGAATATGTACGTAGAAAAAAAAGGCTGCTGCGACGCTCAAGAAAAAATTAAAACGAAACCAGTTTTAAAAGGCAGTTAAGGTTGTTGCCATCGGCGTTTTGCTATGGTGGAAAAATTTAGAACAAGGGTTAATTGGAAAGGAAGTTTCGTCTACAGTCTTTGGAATGTCTTGTAAAGTTAGAGGGTGGGGAGCAGTTTCAAAACAACAAAAATTTCCTAGTTGGGGGCTGTAAGTTTCTGGAAGTCGAGCGTTGTGGTAATCCCCAGACGGCATAATACAGAACTTCTGAACGAACTATTATTGCACTACTAAAAAAATAGTTACAAATGAATGAAATGCCTTCCTTCGCAATTTCTGTTTGTATAAACAAAGATTAGGTATTTGTTACACTCAGTTAAACTCAGGGTATTCATCTATTCATCCTTCGTATAACTATTAGTTTCAGCACGATAATTTTGCAACTAACTGTACATGTTGGAGTTCCTAACAAGGGTAATGGCTCGTCTTATTTTGAACTTTCTGTACGAGTGGCCACATATAATTGTCACAATTAACCATACGTTTATGTTTACTCACGTATTGAAGCATTTAATGACCGTACAATGAAGAATGGCAACGGTTAGGTGGTTCAGGTTTTACATTCATTGTTTGAACAGGCTTTAACTAGGAAGTACAAGCTTAGAATACCTATTAAAAATTCTAAATATTTACGGTTATAGCCGTTTAAAAACATGCTTTAAAGACGGCTGTAATTATATTTAGTGTTTTGACACTCAAATTGTGACAGCCAAGAACGCGACATACACAAATAACGCCTCTAGTTATGTGGCAGGTAGCATGTTTAAAAACAGACCCGGTTTATTTCTTTATATAAATTTATGGAAGTACCACACTTTAATTTATTGTTTTAAAAACAGTAGTATGTTTTCGTGCCAACATTATTTTATTTAAGATTCGTTTGTTTTCGATTCCTGATCAATTGAAGAATGAAGGGACAATTTTCGTTTTTGTTATGAATGAGTAAATAGGTACTTATTTTGTTAATAATTCTGAAGAGATTTCATCAAAAACTGTACAAAAAGTTGAGAACTTTTAATTTTAGAGATTCATCTCCTTTGAGGAAATATTTTAAATGAATTTTATTTAATTTTGAAAACTTTGCTTATATGCAAACAATATAAAATTCCTGAGAAAGTAAGGGTTTTCTACTTCTTCAAAATTATTAAAAATTCATTAAGAACGGTAAAAACCAAATCCAAGTTGTTAGTAATAAATAAAATTTAGAAACGTGAAATTAATCCTGCATTTATAAAGAACTGAAAATTTCGAAGAAAAGCCTGGAAGTATTGAAGATTAAAATATTGATAATCCAAGTGGTTACATATTTGAAAACGTTCGTCGATAGCTTGAAATCTGCGATTATCAGTAATACAACCAATTAACATCTGCGATTATTACTGTGCGTTGGCCCAAATGTGACAATGGGGTAATTGTGACAGGATACAAGTTCCTAATCAAATTATTAGCCCAGCATTTAATTTTCTGCATTTGCTGTTCTCGCCAGGTTTAAATCGAGTACCCTAAAGAAATAAAAAGCAAAAACAATGTGTGCAACATTTTAATTAACACAAAATCATAGTCAACGAATCGTAAGTTACTATTTAATCTGGCCTCCCTTATTTTTTAGTAAAGTCTGCAATCTCCGCGACACACAACTAATACAGTTATAATTCTAGCGCCAATCGACTTTTTCTATTAGTTATTTATTTGTAACATTTTCCTTCGTTATTTCTCTTTAAATCAATCCCCATACATTTTCAATAGGGCTTTAATTGGGCGAGATGCCCGGCCAATCTAGAACAAATATTCCACTATCTAATAGAAACTTTGTTACTGATTCAATGACAAGCGACAAGGAGCATGATCTTGCATAAAAATTAAAAACTACATATTCAGTTTTACCAAACTATTCTCAAATTTGTGGTATAAGACAAATTTCTTCTAAATTGCACCTGATTCATCATTCCCTCAACAATACGTGTAGCCCAATCCTTTACCACTTAATAAGACACCATAATATGACTTTGGATGGATGTTTAATAGTTTTTTCAACGCAGTCGTCGTCGTACTTCTCATACATCTTCCTTTTTGCAATTTGTGACTTTTCAGATAGTATTTCCACTGTTGTTTAGTCACTAAAGCATATTTGCAATAAACCATACTAGGGTTGTGCCTTGGTCAATTGACTGGTCAATTTGACCACGGTCAAAAACTGTGTGGTCAAATTCACTGTCAAATGCTGTTTTCGCCTTAAAATTGTTTATATTAATTACACTATCAATCATCGGTTTTTTTATTTTTGCAGAAAATACTTAACTACTACAATAAGGTTTTTAAAAAATGCCTGCATTTCATGTCAATAAATGTGGTATTAGTATTATTTTAGTTACCGAGATTATAAAATGAAATTGGTGGATTGGCACAGGGAAAATTATGGTTCTAGGCTCAACAAGGAAAATCAGACAAAATCAATAATAAGCTTAGAACTTACTGGTTTGTATGATAAAAATCTAGACTATACAATTAACAGATAGAAACATGAAGGACCTGAACTGAAGAAATACACATAGCAAGTCAAAGTGCTACTCAGAATAATAGTTTTGAAGATCTCTTACTACAAACCTTATGTCGACCTTCAGAAACAAGAAAGTCAGGAAAGAAAGAAAATCACACATACAAAAGTGTTGATAAGGGAGAGCTATGTAACTATGTAGTTTGCAACAAATAGCGTGGGAAATGATGACAGTGATGCATCCCTTCAAAAATGAGTATGCGGAACAAGTGATGACGATGATATTATTTCGTCTAATCAGCAGGAAATTCAAGATCAGCATGAGGAAGAAAAGCTCGCCAATCAAACAATTGAATCAATAACTGGGTTATTGTTCCTTATTCTTTGAAGAAAAAAAAATGTTGTGGGACAAATCGTAGCAAAAACTGCAGAAGGGTGCATGCATGCACTACAAAATTTGTTAAACGCATGGTCAGAAATTTATGTGGCCTGGAAATGAAGATGTGGATGAACTACCAATATCACATTTATAAGGTAATACCTGACCCGCACATTTTCCAATAAAATTTTCTGGTTTGAATATGAAATAAATTAATGTGTTTATGTTTATTGTTCAACTAAATTATTTGAAGTAGGCCTAGGAATTTATTTGATATACAGCACCGACCATTATTTATGTAGTGCTATGTAAATAAACACAGTTATATTGCGTTGAAATTTTGAATTTCAATTCTCTAAAGTATTTACACCACATTTTTGGCAAAATTCTTTATGAACTTGGAATTTGAATAGCAAATGCACTCAATTTTAAAATTATATTAACTAGTGTAAAATCATGTCACAATTACACCAACCTACAGTACCTCAAAACAATTTGAAGGTTTGGAAAATCTTTTCAGTAATTTTACTCGGAATTTGCACCATTTTAAAGAAAATATCAGTTCATCACCATTCTTTACAGTTAACAAAGAAATATCTGCAAGCCCTCCAAACAGATGCAAATCACGAATGTCAAACTAAATGGCATTTTAATGATATTCAGAATTTCTTAATTACGAGCACTTCCTGTCCACTTCTGACTTTATTTAATGTCGTATTAAACTTATTCTTCGGACGTCAATTTAACTCGACCTTGAATACTTAAATCTCGAGATTTATTTTCGGATTTTAAAAAGTTTAAAAAGACTTATTCTGTCTGAGAGTTGAGAGTTATTCTGTGAAAAGATTACTTAAGTACTTAGCTGTCTGAAGTCTGTAAGTCATAAGGTTAAATAGTTAAATATTTCTACATATTTAATGTCTAGTCTTCCAAGGTATTTAAATTCAGGTAATAATTTCTTATTACATAACGTTAAAGTGCGACAATAAAGAGAATTAAGACATCCATTCAGAAATAGCTTAGGAAAACAAATAACAAACATGCAAAACATGAAATCGGACAAGGTTCTTTAAAAAATTAGATCCGTAACTATGTCACAATATCATTCTGTTTTTATGAATGTAACACGTAAACTAAAATAAAACAAGATCAAAAGAATTCTATTGGTAAATGAGCGATAAATCTACCATGCAAAAAACTAAAAAAATGTTTTGATGTTTTATATGTTTATATACCTACATTTCGAAATGACAATAAAATAGCTGATTTGTTTTGTAATTGAGATGGATTCGCTTTAATAAATCGTGAGGATTAAATAAATCTCGTTTCAACATATTTAGGAATTTTTGGGTTTCTTTAATATAAATATTTGCAGCATTTGGAGGTGAAATGTTTTTGATTAGCAATATTCGTAAGTTTTCAGTAAGTATTTGCAATTTTCCTTGTGTAAATTATATAATAGTCATATCTTCTTCATCTTTTAAATAGGAATAATCCTGTTTTCTTCCCCTTTATCACGGTCATTTCGTCGCAGTGTGGTCTATGAGCAGCCACGGTCATATCAAATATACGTATTAATTGCGACATTTCACGATTCCTTTAAAACTTGCATAATCGTCGTTTTTAATGTCCTTTATATTTTATGGGATTTAAGGTCGACTGTTAATTAATTAAAATGTAAATTATAGTTTTGATAAATGTGCATTGTTGTTATGCCAAACTTCCATTATAAATATTCCCTTAAATTTTGCTATTTTAAAGAATTTATGGCAATGGGCAATTGTTATTTTGATACCGTTGTATGGCCCCCCAAGCCCCAAGTGGTGCTTGTGTATGTCCTTTTAAATGGAAATATTTAGTGTTCATTTAAATCTTTGTGTTAGCACTTTTATTGGCGTTAATCATTATTTTATTAAGTGCAAAAATTGATAAAACTTAAAATACCTTTATTTAAGCTTATTAGTGCTAATCATGTTTTATTTTTGTATACAGGGTTATTGGTAATTCGATACATTCCTTTGGAGATGTGATGGGACAGGAGCTAAGAAACAAATTTAACCCTAACATACATTATGCAAAACTCAATAGTTTTTGAGATATTGAATATTTGAGATTTTGTGTTTTTCTCAAAAAAGTAGATCTTCATGTCTTTAAAGTTAATTTTAAAAAAATTTACTTGACATTTTCTGAACTTTTTGACTGGGTTACTTGTCCCACTCTATGGTCATCCGTTTCGAATGGAAAATATTCGGAAACATTTCGATCATGTGAAAATTTTAAATAAAAACTTATTAAAAATAATTTTTAAAAATCAGCTACATAAATTACCTATTCGTTTTTCTCAGAAATTATTTTTTTATTTTTGCATAATGTATGTTAGGTTTAATTTGTTTCTTAGCTCCTGTCCCATCACATCTCCAAAGGAATGTATCGAATTACCAGTAACCCTGTATAGTGTGTGGTCAGATTTGTTTGTAAGTGCTGTTTTCTGCATTTTTCAAAATTTGAGCTAATTTTGAAATAATTTTCCTGTTAAACAATTAGTCCTATAGTTTTTACACTTAAGTTGAAATTTACAAAATTTGGGAGTTTATTTCAGAAACATTCTGAAAATATGTATGTTTTTTATATACATTTGGGCATATTTCATGTATTTCCAGGCCATATTTCAAACTAATTTAGTGCCTGAATAGTTAGCATTCCAATATAAAATCGATTTATAAAAAAATCAACAGGTGAAAGAGGAAGGTCTGCAGCTTTTTAACTCGACCAATTCTTGCCGCGGCAGGTGCAGCCAGTGTTCTAATAAAACCACGAAAACAACCTGTTGCAGCATACCCTACCTACCCAAACCAATTTCTTTATAAATTACGAATGAGATTAGCAATTACCTGCATTCTCCAAGACGTGTTCTAGGCAAAAATCGCCCGCGGGCAAAAGAACATTAGCTTTTTCGAGCAACAAGCTACCGTTTTCCTGCAGCTTGCCTTCGTGTAACTTCCCCGCGATCACCATTTGTTGATCCTCGCAACTAGGAAAGCCGGCCACGAGGGTTTTGTCTTCATCAACGTCTATTCGATAATCCGAACCTTTTGTTGTTATGCACGATTTCTTTGTGTCGTTATAAACGGCACTTTCCCCGCAGCATTTTTTCACTCGCGTTAAGGGTTGAGGAGTTTGAACCTCTTCAACGCATATAAAAGCGGCATTGTAGTCTATACAGTATCTATCTGGACGCACTAGTTTATTATATTCAACGAGCCACATCGATCCATTTTCAAAAACGATGTAATTTCTTTGGGGGTTAATTACAACTGTAAAATTAGAGCCCTTACAATCGGGGCGTTGTGAGGCCTTTAAATGCCAGTTCGAAGGAATTACACCTGGATCGAGTAATTTCTTCTTTCGAAGAGAATAAATTCTCGGAGTCCAAAACTTTTCTTCCCCAGAAATACAAGCGTAATTTGCTTGCTTCGATGTGTGCTCGTCTAAATCACAACACTTCGATATGGTTACGTTTTTCATAACGGTAACCCCATTTGTGACAGTTATTAAAAACACAGAAGCAAACAAAACCGAGATCACATTCGTATACATCTTGTCCGTATTTATTATAAAACTATTTTTAATTAGATTACTCAGCCAAGTTCTTAAAATAGTGTTTAAAGTCACCATAAAAAAAAGGTCGAAATTTATTTAAAATTCACAAACAACAACCACGTGTCTTCATTCATATTTCTAACGCGCGCTACGTCCACGTCTTACTTCTACGATGTTACCATCCGTACTACCGGTCCGCAAGTCCGCAAGAAGAAATGATTGCTTACAGCAGTCCTCAACCGACGTGGCTCGACTCATTGGCGACGCTTTCCTTCCTTTCGGAGTACGATTCGGTTCGCCAAAGCAGACTTTATGCACACTTTGAAGCTGCCCGATTTACCTTTCTACAATATAGCCGAACCATTTTAATCAAGACATTATCATAAACAATGATGTTACCGTTATAATAGTTCACGACGGTTGAATGATTCATAACCCATTAAAACAATTAGATATGTAGAATGAACGTCGAATAATGAAGTCGATAAAGTTACGTAAATTTGGTTAATCTGATGGTTTACTAAACCAGTGAGGCTAGAAAAGCTTACTTTGATTTTTTTTTTAAATAATAACAACTAACTTAAAAATTATTATCAAGATCACTGAAGGACTTGGAATCTGCAAAGCTCAAATGTTTAACAGGGTTGTGGCTTACAAGATAAGTTAGAAGTTTGTGTTTTAATTAAATTCCTTTCAAAATTTGACTAAAACTAACAGGTTTTTGGTTTTGGTTCCTTTTCTCGATTAAAAAGCAATCTGGAAACCTTACACATAATCAAACCAAAACCTTGCAATATCAATCTTATTTTTCTGAATAAAAATGTTTGCTTGTCTGCGCTAATTAAAATCAAATCCTTTATCGTCCATACTATAATAAAGTTATGGAATAAACCAGCCCAGCCATTCTTTTATTGCAATTACTAAAATTTAATTCAATATTAGGAAGTGGGCTGCAACCTGCAACTCCAAAAATAAAAACAAGTTTTATTTAGAATTTAGAAATTATTTATTGCAGTTTAGTTTATGAGTATTGGCATTTCGGTATTTTCACTTATTTATTTTTCTAAGCCTTATTTTATCTATTGTTTATTATTTTATCCTCCTACTGCACGTTTTAAATGTTTAATATAAATAAAATAAAAAATCAAGAAGGCGTAGGAGCTTACTGGTATAATTTAATATTTATTTGATGCAACTACATTTGTATTAAACAAAATTGTGAAATGTAAACTAAAAGCTTCGGTTTATTCTTAATATCTGATTTAGAAACGTGGTTGTAAAATTTTAAGGTTATCTTCTTATATCGACAACTTGCAGGTTTCACTTGAACCAGAAAATTTCCTGAATGTTGAAAGTTTGCGGTACAAGGATGACGTAGACATTTCATCTCGTTACATTTCATCAATGAACTAATGAACATGAATAAAAATATACAAATGAAACATTAAAGGTTGTAAAATTTTAAAGACAAGTTCTAAGAAACTTGCTGGGAATTTTATATGAAAAAGTGTCTTCTTCACGTTTGTCTTTTTAAACAATAATATCTGTGTAGCAGTGTTTGTATTGCTGTGAAGCGCTCCGAAAATCGTCTGCATTCTAGGAAACTTTGAATATCATTATCAAAACCTTTGGAAAGTTTCGGTATCAGTTTTATTTCGTGTAATTTTAAAAGCATTGTAGGTATATTCATTCACAACGTATTAATATTATGTTGTATATTCACCATCTGCCCCTTTCAAAGCCGATCAGGGCGACTTTTGTGTTCGCCTTCCAGTCCTTTGCCACTTAGAATAGGCCTAATTTGTATCCTCAGGGTTAATCATTAATAAGCTAGTTCGTTTTGTCTTCATTGGAACCAAGTTTTTTTTATTTTATCCCATTTTATTTGCAATTTGTACAAGTACATTAAGCAAATTGTATTGTGGTTTGTGGGAATGACTGATATGTAGGAGAACGCTCATCAGTAGTATACTCCTGTAACAAATAGGTTTTAGGCCCTTTGTGACTTAGGGGAAAAATTTACAAACCAAGGATTACAAACTAGAACTTAAAGCTAAACTATTTACATTAACATTCAAAATCTAGTTAGCAGATCATTTGGCACATGTCTCATTAAGTTCATTACTAAATCATTTGGACGGGCACCAAGTCCAACACTGTATCGACGATATTCTTCCTTAACGGTGGTGGTGTTTGGAGGTCCCTTCGTATAACGGTGTTGGTTACAAACCACTGCGCAGCACTTTAGACTGGAAACGCTCCAAAATTGGAAGCTATGCTCCAGAGCTGGTACCATGCGTCTATATTGGTTTGAGAATTACCTTATACACCAGTAGTTTGTTATTTAAACTGAGTTTGAATTTTTGTCCCAGTAGCCAGTACATTTTGGGAGAGGCTCATTCCTAGTTGTTTTGTTGTTTTTGTAAAAATGAGCTTGCGTTAAGTAAGTCTTCTATCGACATGCATTCCGAGGTCCTTGACTTCTTTTTCTTCTTGTGGAAGTTGTCTGTTGTTTAAATGGACCGGAGGGCAATTGTCTCATCGTGTGGTGAAGGTTATATGGACAGATTTGGTTTTGGTTAGCTTTAATTCTCAATTTCTTTAACCAATTTTAGATGGAAGTTAGATTTGTCTGCAGTTCCTGTGAGGCAATGATGGAATCGCTCGTTATCCGAGGCTAAAACTGCAGTGTTATCCGCAAAGGTTGCTGTTAAAGTCTGCAGTATATAACAGGTACAATAACGCTGCCTTAAGGTACTCCGGAAGTGTCTCTCATGGGGGTAGGATCTTAGGATTAGGAAATAGTTCAACGGGAGAAACATACGCAATTTGTACAGTAGACCAGTAAACCACACCTTATCAAAAGCTTGAGTTATGTCAAGAAATGCAGCTGAGCAATATTGTTTGGCATCAAAAGTTTCATTGTTCTTTTCCACAATTCTATGGATTTATTCTATTGTGCCTATTGTGGAGTGCATTTTCCTGAAGCCAAGCTGATGGTTAGGTATGGTCTCATTATTCTCGAAGATTAGAAGCAATCTCTTAAATATAAGCTTTTCAAACACTTTAGACACAATTGGTCTATATGGACTTTAGCTCGTTAAAAGGTTTTCCGGGTTTTAAAAAAGGATGATTTGTGCCACTTTCCACTGAGCCGGGAAGTATCCCATATGTACTGCGTTGAATAGCTGAGTAAGATATCTTATTCCAATGTTAGGCAATTCTTTCAAAATTTTACCGGTGATTAAGTCACAATTCGAGGCTTTCTTGGGATTTAGGGAATTTATGGCTTCTTGGCATTCTGAGGTTTTAAAACGTTGGATTGGCGGTTCAAGCTGATAGGGTGTCTGCAATGTTTGTATAAGATCATTTTCCTTCTCTGGTTCATTTTCTGGAGAATGCAGTTAATATTCTCGAGCCTTTTCGTCGTTGCTTCTTGCCCAGGTACCTTGTTGCTTTTTTGACATGCTTTTATTACCATCTAGATAAAGTAGTCTATAGCTTCTGTGGGTGTAACACCTTTAAGAAATATTTCAATGTATTCATTTTTATTTTAATTAATTAATTTATTCATTAATAATTATTTAATTTAATACAACATTTAAAATTTTTAGGTTGTAAACTACTTGCCAAATATACTTTTAATGTATAATAGGACACTTTTAATGTATTGTTTTGATTGTCACTAAAATATTTGTTATAAAATTTTGGAAAATCTTGAAATCATATTTTTTGAGAATTGACAGCTCAATTCACAGCACCTTATAGGTTTTAACGTAAAATTTCATGATCAATATTTCCTTCGCTGACAATAATTGTTTTAGTCGGTAAGTGGCTCCACGTGGAGGACACTTACTGGTTACTGGCATTTGATTAGGCCAGATAAAAGACAATGAACGTTTTAGGTCAAAATCCAGAAAGCCGTGGGCAAAATTATACCCATTGAATTCAGCTGATTTTCAATGGCCAACCAAGGTACAAACACTATAAACGAACCCTTTATTATATAAATTGTATTAAAAGAGGGGTGCCGTTGTGCGTGGTAAGAATTATAGGTACCTTGTAGGAATTCTACATTCGAAATCCTTTCTAATAACTCTCTAATCTATGATCTTTCCATGTTCTAATAAATTTATCTTTGAGTTATTTTCCCTGGAAACTTTTGTTACTACAATTGTTTCCATGTAAAATACATGTCTGAAGGGCCCTTAATGTTTCTTGGCACTAATAAATTGTTATGTCTAAATTCTCTTAAGAAGATTTTAGGTAGAGGGCCTTACCGTCAATGCTGTGTATATTTGCAAGGTATTTTTTGAGAATAAAACATTAATTTTTTTTATAGATTTTGAACCCTATATTGCGTGTTTTGTCACTTTTAGTAGTAGTTTAGCACGGGCATAATCCTTTTTGCAGCGGATACAGCAAGCAAATAGGAGGTATTTAAGTAATATTATTTTATAAATTATTGTTGACAGATGTAAGGAAACAGGTCAACCGTTTGTAAAAAGATTGCTGGCAAACATAATTTAATATGATTCGCAACTAAAATGTTACAGTATTTGAAGCTGTCGAGATCAAAATGGCACTTAAACAAAACAGAATACTGTATATTCGACTTTACTGATGCGCATTGTAAATTAGTAAAAATCAAGTAAAAATTTATAGAAGAAATTTAGATAAAATATGAAACACTTAATGCAAAGCCACATTTTTAAACGACTTGGCGCCGTGAATTTTGGTATATCCCTTTTATGCTAGGGAAATGTGTTCTCTGCAGTAGTTTCCCGTTGCCTTCTGTAGTGTTTGTGGGCGTGTACTAGGTGTATAGTGTTTGTCTTGTTATTATCTGAAGTTGACCACTCTTTAGACAGAGTCTTTAATTGTAACCAAACGATTAAATGGCTTCACTCGCTCAAGTGGGGAATTCTTTATAACAATACTTACCACTGCGTTGAGATTCGAACCCATGACTCCTATCTAGGAGACCAGCGCTCTTACCACTGCGCCACTGGGCTTCCAATTTAAAGATATCATCCATTTTACGAATGTACGTAACATAATCATACAAAAAAATGTAAATTTAATCAAAATATTGCAAAAAAACGTTTAAAAGGTAGCTTTTTAACAATTGGAGCTGCATAGTTTGCAGCGCAATTCTATATTTAATTTTGCAACTTCGAACCCCGTCGAACGGCAGCGATGTCTACCGAACAAGCAGATTTTCGAGCGCAGCACTTGGTTAACTGATTCATCAATTTCCAGAGATAAAGTAACATTACAATAAGGTAGGTTTGCGGAGAGGCTGTAAATTGTATTATTTTATTTTGTCAATAGATATTGTATTGTTTTCATTATAATTTTATTTTTGGTGATTTTGCAGATCTGAAGCCCTTGAGCCGCCCTTGATATACAGTATATTATACCATGTCAATAATAATACATCACCTCTAAGTGTAATTTTTTAATTACTAATTTTCTTAATGAGTAAATGACAAATTAGTAAATATTAATGAAGTTTTATTATTCTCGAGTGTTACGGATTGATGCTAAAAAATACAATGTATGTAGTGGATAAAAGTTCCTCACAGAAGCTAATTTTTTTCTTGAAAGTCCTCTTAGACATCAAATCTGCTAGAAAATAGTAGTAAATATTCGAAAAGAAGCTTGATGAAGATCAAGATAGCTCAATAAAATTGCCAGTTAATTTTTAGATCAACCAATCATTATTTGGCCAATTAACATTTAAATGATTATAATGAAATTTAATCAACGACTTTAACGAATGCCATTTGTAAGTAATTTCAAAAAATGGTCTTTGTTTTATTTGCATTGTACGTGAATACCAAAAATCCAGTTGAGATATTTCCTTAGCAAGTGAAATGTAAATGTGTCTAGGAAATTCTAATAATAAATAAAACAATTTAGAAATAATTTCTCATGCCGCCTTCGTGTTAGCATTAAGTACTTAGTTGTTTACTTACCTCTGTGGTCCCGATTTTCCCAATAATTTTTGGCACATTGTGATCTTTCATTACTTTTAGTATTTTTAGACGTATTCAGGCTTCTATGTTTTCTACCCATTTTCACTGTTACAGTCACAATTAACAAAATACGTAAAAACAAGGAATTTCTGGACTTTTAAACACAGTTTTACTTGCAAGTGCTTTGTCAGTTAATTGACGTTGCTGCTGGTGAAAATTGCCGTAATATCTTAGAAATTACAAAAAGCAGGAAAAGACAAAAGTATACCCCACATCGCATTGATTGATCCATACGCAATGCAAAGATTTCTTCCAGGGGTGGAAGCCTAGATTTCGCCCAGTAAATAAACAAAAATTTCACTGACTTCGACTGCAAATCGAACACGAAATCTTTGGTTTACAAGGCGAGTATGTTAACCTTTATGCCATTGGGGCTGATTTTTAAATATTTATTTTTAATAAAGTAATTTTAAAAGGTTTATTTTACAAATGTGCAATATCGAAACTTCTTCTTCTTCTTTGTTATAGATCTTGAGATTTGTTTACATGCTGCTTTCATTTTCTTGAGAGATAGATTGTCAACTATCTCTCCATCTCTTATATATGAAGTGAACTTGATGGTTTTTCTTCCATTGCAATACGAGACAGTCTGTTTTGGTTCCTTCGTTTCACATAATCGCACCAGTATCTTCTTTGCCCATTCCAACGTATAACATTCTCTATGTTAGATTTTTCTCTTACTTTCTAGTTCCTTATGCTGTCTCTTAGAGTGACTAAAGCTATATAATGAGTTTACTCCATATAGAAACAGATTACAAAAACGAAGGAATATATTATCTATTCTAAATAATTGGAATTCAAGACCTTAGTTTTGATAATAATCAAATTTAAAGGGGTTTCTTTCTGTAAAGTGAATAAAATTAACAACTTTTGGTTTGAACTTTTAACATCTTTTGCTTCAGAAATAAATGTTAGATTTTGAAAATTTATATCGAGATAAAAACACAGTGGTTGAAATTTATTTATTTGAAGAATATTTATTTAAGTACAGAAGTCAAATCAGGCGTTCACTAATAACGCACATATTTTTACTTTCCATGCGCACTTCTAAAACGAAATGGTAGAGCTAGAAGAAAGAATGCCAAACATTATTAGTTGACAAACCGTATTTACATATGTAAATAGAGAGTTGACTTCCTAGTTTATAATATTGAACGACCTAAGAAAAGTTGCCGAAGCCGTCTAATAATTATTATATTAACGAACTAGTTAACTAACAACATATTCTATTTTAAAATATACAACCAACTACAGTTATAGCTTGTAACTAATCGACGATATGTGCAGAATTTATAGCATGTAATTTAAAAGGATATCTGCTGATTCATAAGTCAATTTCGTGGAGTCCAATATTTAAATTAGAATCCGCAGTATGAATGTTTAAAAAAATCCAGATCAGTTTGTCGATTCGAATATTACAATCTGTTTTAGATGTTAAGAGTTGCTTTGGGACCCTCACCCTACGATTTATTCACCCTATTCTCTCATCTCACCCCATATATGGTCTGTCGTTCCTCCAGGCAATATTTTACAATTACTTTTGTGCCCGAAGAAGCTCTAAAATACGAATTGTGAGAACAGGGCTTATTGTGTTCGGTTTTCGGCAAGTTCGTTTCTGTACCGATTAAATCCAGTTATAAATCGTTTAAGGGCACCGATGGTGCAAGGCAGTTAAAAGGACGAGAACCTAGCGTTGTTGACGCCGCCGTTCATTGTCTTTGCTACCATAAGAATAATAACAAACAATTCCTTATTTATCAGTAACGAACATTGAAACTATTTAATATTCATGATTCATTAAGGTTGTGCACATTATTATTTAAATCGATGGTCGTTACTCGTTACTCTATGAATATTTTATAGCTTTGTCATCATTAGCTACTGCAAAGAGCTGGATTTTTTTAAAATTACGACGGCGCATGCAGTCATTAATGTTAATGTACCAATTTTTCATCCATAACTTGGAATATTTTGTCATGGAAGGAAGCTTTACGATAACATAGATTGATACGCCAGGAACAATGCTTGAATTATACTGAATTGGTTGTTGGAATTTTTAAGTGTAAATCCTGATAAATTTTCAGAGATATAACACAGGAAGATACATTTGTATTTCATTTTAACTCATTATAGTAGGCTTATGGTGACAGGAATAAAAATTAAGAACTGGTATGATTTAAAAATTCCTGAAACATAATGATTTGTAGGGATTTTAAACTTAGGGTAGGGTAGGCAAGGTAAGTTTATCGAGTACCAATAAACGTTCAGTTACGTTCTCAGAAAAAATATTAAATAAGGATAAATTCGGTGTAATTCAGCTATAGTAAAAGGGCATATAGGATTACATGTTGTGGGAATTATAACTAAAGTGGGGAATTTTTAGTTTTTTCCAAGCTCGGCTCGGCTCAGCCCGGTGAAAAATCGAAAATGCTCGGCTCGGCTCGGCTCAGAGAAAATGTAAAATTTTCATGGCTTGGCTCGGTCACCGAGCTTCGGACCTTTACCGAGGTTTGAACCTGTACCGAGGAGTACTAAGAAATGTAAGGCAGGAGTGTGCATTCGACTAATTTCTTGAATGTTGAGCATTTACCGAACTTCAAGTATTCACCACGCCTCGTTCCCACCTCTAAATTGGGTGCGATTCCTATGCACACTATTTAGTATGAGGAAGTGCAGATATTAACCCACGAGGAAGAGCACTACTAACTACTAGAATACCTTTAAACACAAAATCGGGGTTGCGAACCTACTTTCGTTACATCCCTAAGCCAGACTGTAATTGATATTAAGAACATTTCCAGTAACATAGTGAACTGGCAAGTGCCACTTGTCGCTATTTTGGTATTTTGTCAGATTACAGAATGATAAGCTTTAAGTTGAAAGAGTATAGAAACCGAAACTTAACCAACAGGCTGCTCTATCAGGTCAGCTACAGCTTCTTGCCACCTCATCTTTTAGAGAACTCTATCATAGACTTTTTTCAACAGGCATGCCCGGTGAGGGCAGCCTCATCTCGTTGGTCTACCATATGGTAGTGCAAAGAACTTCAGAAGCTGAAATCTACCTGTCGCAAACTGTTTAACAAAGCAAAGAAATCTAAAATAATAGTCGATTGGGAGGTGTACAAACACCATCAAAGCCAATGAAAAACAGAAATAAGGAAAAGGCAGGGGGAGTTTTGGAATTCCTTTTGCAACACAATTGAGACTGTCAAAGATTCTGCTCATCTGAAAAAGAGCTTGTCCAAAGATTCATACCAACAACCAGCTTGTTTTAAACGGGAGGATGGTAGTTTTACCACCACCGTAGAGGAGACAACGGAAGTTATGACCACGCACTTCCCACATTAACTGCCTTCCTATATTATATGGTGTTCAGAACACTCTCCATCAATTCAACTAAAACAGAGATGGTTTTGTTCACAATCACAAGAAGGAGGAAACTCGAGGTACTTAGAGCACCAAGGCTTTTCCAAATGACATTACCCTTTTCAGGCGAGGCCCTGGGTGTCATACTTGACAAGAAGTTGGACGGGGCAAAACATATACATACAAAAATTGAAAAAGCAAATGTGGTTTTCTAGTAGTGTCACAGTGCAATTACTTAGCAGACTTTGGGGCTGTTCTATAGTTGTGTACGGCTATGGTCAGGCCCATGCTTTGTTATGGAGCTGTAATCTGGTGGCCCAGAGTCAGACAAGCTAGTGTTCCAACTGATATCTCGCACGTACAAAGATTAGCGTGTATGAGTATCACAGCAGCGATGCGTTCCACCCCCACAGCACCTTTGGAGACTGCATTAGGCCTGCCCCCACTGGATATCTATGTGGAGGTTGTGGCTTTGACGTCAGTCTTACGGTTGCAAGTGAAGGGTTTGTGGAATGGTAAAGGCATTAGAGGATTACATCAACATATCCTGAAGGAGGCTGTTCACAAGACGCCGATTTATATATTCAGGAAATACTTCAGCATCTTTTTGGATGCAGAAGACCCTAACTAACCTGATGTATCCAAATTTACTGATGGATCTAAAACTACAGAAGGTACAAGCGCAGGCATCTTTTCAGATGAACTGAACCTTCACAAAAGTATATCACTGCAGATTGAATAAACACATGCACAGAATGGGGTTGACTGTTGACCCCACCTGTTGAGGGTGCAACCTTGAGGACAAGACAGTAGAGCATCTCCTATATGAATGCCTAATACGGCTGAAATTCGCAGCACTTCTTAGACAGATATCCTCAAGTTCGTCGAAAGGGTTGGATGGCTTGAGTGGGACCCCAGAGGGTTATGCTGCAATGGAGGCAGTACAACCTAAGTGCGCGTGAACTAGTTCACCCTTCTCTCACAATCCAGAATCCCCCTCCAAATTATATGTTATTATCTACTTCTAAAAATGTTTAGATAATGAAATTTTCCCAAATATAGTTTTTCTAGTCGTATAAATATCAATTAATGAAATTTCTGATATTTATCGAAAGTTCACAAACAAATTCTTTGAATATCTCATGACGAGGTAGACACACCAGATAAAACTTTCCAGAATAAATGACGTCGCTTTAAATTTTACTCCGAAAGTATTGCTTCGAAAGCAGGCTAGAAAAATATTTAAAAAATTATTTTTTACTCGTGAAACAGCTCTCCTGATAACGGTTCATGCTGGCCCACCATAAAACTGTAACTATTTTAAATAAATGTCCCATATTTCTTCGGGTAATAACACTCAATAGATAATATTAAGAGAAAAGTAGGTAAATCTTTAAATTTTAAATTAGAAACGTGGTTTCGGTAGTAAAATAACCACATGTTTCATGTTTTACAGAACCTGCTTTTACGTTAGGTCCTTATGTCTTACGCTGTTCGGTATTTATTACGGTGGTAAAGTTGACCACACTACAGTTTATTATATGGTTTCTCCGCTGCCTATATTAAAAATACCGTAGGTTGATAAACGTAAGGATAAAATGGTAATCAACTGTCAATTTTACACGTATTATTTTATGTTACTTTATACTCACTTAAATTTTAATGAGACTTTTAGAGTTTAAAAATGTAATGGTGTGCAAAGGAATATAGTATTACGATTCAGGTTTTATTTAGTTAACAGGCTTTGAGAGCTAAGTCGTGGTTTCATTTTAACTACAATTAAATCCACAATTTGCCTTTTTCAAAATTACCCATAAAGTCGTTTGAGTTATGTGAAATGTAAAGCATTCAACGACATACAATTGCTACAACGTCTAACCGTATCCCTCCTTTTAGAGTTTTAAAGTGGTGGAAAGGAACTTATACGTTATAGGTAATATCTATTGCTGCTGTTTAAAAATTAAACCATAAGCTGAAAGAAATATTATTTTACGGCTAAATCTTGAGTTTAATATTCGAAACAATGACTAGAAAAACCCAAAAACCTCAAAAAAGTAAACATTTGAAGTTCACATACGGATTGCTAAGGCAGCAGGAATGTGCGATTTTAATTTATTGTCAAAATTAAACAGATTTTCTGGAGCAAGTTTTATTCGAGTTGCAGATAGAAAACCCATAAATAATAGCGCTTTTAAAATAAAATAAGAATTTAATGTAAATAATTGACTTTTTTAACTGTGAAAAACGGTTTTATATTTAGATCTAAATTTAAATAATAATTATTTACATGGGGAATTCTTTTATTTAAGTGCCAATTGAAAAATCTTAAGCTCATTCTGTTCTTTTTCTATTAAAAAAACTCTTGCAGTCCTTCACTTTGCAGTTATCCCAACAAATACCAAATTAACCCAATGTTTAAGTTGATTAGTCGCAGTAAAGATAATATTTTCGTAACAAATTCGTGTTTATTTTCTGTATTCATAGCCCATTAGGAGCTTGACGAGACGTCCGCCACAGGAAGTGCAGTAAATTAATGTAAACGAATTTTTATACTAAAATTAAACACTTTGCAGAAAAGTAAACTTTGGTTAAATTTAAGCTTGGATGTTTTTGCGAAACTGAAAGTAGATTAATCATAAATAAATAAAAATACGTTAGAACCGGATTTAAGTCGGTTCAAGCTGGATTTTTTTAAATGTTTTCGTGGATTTTTTTATGTGCAAGAGAAAATATATGGTTAGAACTGTAAGAAGTAATTTTAGCTTTCAGTGATTTTGTGCTTCAGGGTTAACTTTGTTTTTAACAAACTCAAAATATTTCACGATGTAAAGGTCTTTCGGGACGGTTTCACTCAGCGGTGCTTGGTGTTTTTTGAAAGTTAGCGAAAATAAAACAGATTTTTTAAATATTTATGTAAAATTGTTAAAAGATTTGTTTAATTTTGCGTGCATTTTTAAAAATGCAGGTGTGCCTGATATTTAATTTCGTGGGTGAAGCACATAAATTTGAATTTGTGGGCAGTCGGTTCGTGAAAAGAATTTGATAATCAACTATTTTTAAAAATTTTGTTATGCTATTTACTTGGTTGTTTATTTGCTTGTACAACTTGTCGAAGGGCATGATTCACTTGTCTATAAAGTTTTTTTTTCATTTATTTGTTATGGTTCTTATGACTCTTCCCCTCCCGAACAAACCAAACTTTCCTTGGCTTCTCTGATATCTTTAAGGACTTTTCTTTTGTCTTGAACTTTAAGATTTTGTTGTTTGATACAATGTTGGATCTTGGATTCTTCCTTACGTTCTATATTATTTTTTGTATGGTTTGTTGTACGCTAAAAATCAATTTTTGTCCCATCAGGTTTAAATCCTGTTTGTGTTTCGCTAAATGTTTTTTCTAAGATCATCTTTAGTCTTTTCTCAATAACCCTTTTGTAAAGTTTACTTGCCATGTTTAACAGTGTGTTTTTTGAACTTTTCCTAATTCAATATGCCCACCTTTTTACCTTTTTATTAATCTGTATAGTATTACTCTTTCTTCTTCTTTTATAATTTTTACCCCTAACAAAAGCGGGGCCCGGTGCAAAGTTGTCTTGTGGGGCTTTGAAACAAATTTCGTACAACAAAATAATAATTTATTGCATTTTGCTATTTATTACATTTTGCTATTTATTACATTGCACAAATTGGTATAGTTTATTAATTATTTTAATAAAATTAACATTTCAATCACACAAAAAATCGTTTACAAATTAAATAACAAAAATAATTGCTTCATATACTACTTCTAAAATACAATTTGGTATGCGACTTACTAGAATAAGGTTACAATATGTGATTTTTGCTTCATTTTCTTACATGTTTTATAGCAAATTCGTTGATAATATCATCATAATTTAGTTTTTAGGCTAAGATAAAATGGCTAAGGAGGTAAATCGTTCTTGACTAATGCTAGATCTCAAGTAATTTTTTATTAATTTCAATCTTGAGAAAGATCTTTCTGCAGATGCGACGGTAATTGGTAAGGTTAATATAATTTTCAGAACAGTAACAAAATTTGGATACAATTCAAATAAATTATTTTTGAATAAATATTTAATACATATTTGTAATATTGTGATCCTGGAAGGCAAAACTCGACTATCAATTTTGATTTCATTAAATAAATCAATGCAATCAATATCGTCTTGCAAGGTCGCATTTAAGTCTTTACAACATTTAAGAAGATCGTCTTCAGTCAGTTTTTGAATATTATCCGAATTATATAAAAAACCATATTATGCCTCAAGTTTGTGATAAATTTCGAATCTTTTCTTAAAAGAAATAATCGCACTATTGATTATGACTAGAAAATATTGAATTCAGAATTATTCTTCAGCAGACGAAATCGGCTGATCGGTTCCTTCATAACAAAATTGTTTTGTTTTTCGTCCAGTTCTTTGATTCTTCACTTTCAATTCTTCAGGTATTTCCTTTGCAGTTATTAAAGAAGATTTGAATCCTGATTCACGATACTTTAAATGCCTTTTAAATGTAAATTTGCAGTACCTACCTATCTATGTATATTGTAATTTTGAAATATCTTGCCCACGATATTTACTTCATTCAGTAGGTATGCCATACCAAATTGACCAAACTTAATAAAAATTCAAATGAAGTAAGTGTATTTTCGATTAAATGACGTGATAATGAAATCATTTTGATTTTGCAAAATCAATCAGTGGCGCGGGGCCCTCAAAACGCGGGGCCTTGTTGGCTCGCACCGTTCGCGCCCCCCTCGGACCGTCCCTGTATTTCAGAAGTTTTCGGCGAATTTTCTTATTCGCAAAATAATTCATCCTTCCACGCTCTTTCGTGTTTCCCTTTTTTATTATTTTTCTTCTATTTGTACGTTCGTATTCTTCCTAGTTATTTATTAATTTCGTGTATCAAGTCTTTAATTAATAAGACACGTCTTTCCTGTTGTTTTTATTTTTATGATATGTTGCTGTGCGCATAATATTTTCATTTTATTTCTCATTATTTTCTTACTGTTAAATTTCATGAGGCAGGTTTCCATTCCTCTTTCGTGGATACTGTTTTTTAGTTATAGTAGTTTTGAGGTGTACGAATTGTTGTATTGTTACCGGAAAGATTGACAATAATCCGTATCAAAATTACGTGGGGGGTGCTTGCTTTACTTTTTTTAATTTATCCATTCCTAGGAATTAACTCACGTTGAAATCCCATTTTAGAGCTTTTTCGCAAAATTTCGTTTATTTACAAAAGCGAAGTTCGAAACTCTGCTTTTTGTTTTTTAAAGTTAAGATAAACCATTTCAGTATTTTTTTAACTGAGGAAAGAAAACTTATTGGAAATCCTTGTCTGTAAATAGTTTGTTTTCTCTCTTATGGCAAGCATTAACCTTATCTTTAGGTTTACCAGATGTTCTTGTAAGCGAACAAGATTCCCAAGAAAGAAATTAAAATTGAAATGTATTTTACAGAGCGAATTTTGAAGCGGTGCACATACAGAAATTAAAGTTTTGGGAAAACCCTTCAATTTCTAATTTAAATGACAAATTTTGTGTCACTTGCAAGTAACTGAACAAGTTAGTGAATTCTGATTTTCGGATATTCAATAGTCAGGGTTATTAGAATCATAATGAATTAAGTCATCTGTAAGTATATAACTTTTCCTTGGAGAATTTGTTGACGTTATATTTTGATTTCAGATTTCCAATAAAGTTACGCAGAAGTCGGTAGGTCAATAACTTAAATTTCCGTTATAAATATAGCTTGTATGTTTATATACGGGCCCAATATTCTTCACTAGATTATCTAACGCGCAATGGATTACTACGAAATCTAAATCTCTAAAAACTAGGGTAAACCAATAAGAATCAGAATTAATCGTATGCGTGAAAATAAATTTCGATTTAATACCCGGACCCTAGTATAAATCGTAGGCGATCAAGCAATGCAGAAGATACACCGACCTGCAGACAGGATCGTTTTATTATTTTATGTTTAATTAATGATCGCAGTGTGGATATTAATATTTATTTTAATAATAACCTTTAATTTATTAGTTAAATCTGTTCAACGGCGAATAATTGGACAAACATATGCCCGCAATTCAGAAGATGGACATAAATAATCGTCCAAATACAAATTACTCACGTCTTAAAATAGCACGACGTACATGGACGTCTTCGATCACCGAATCGTAAACATAACCGTTATTTATTTTAATAAATGCTTTGAACATAATTTAAATGATTGGGGTAACAAAGGGGACGGTTATCTTTATTGATATTATCGTTGCGTTTTGGTGTTATCATGGATCACCCTCAGTTACGCATTAAATTAAATTACTTATCCTGTATAGCTTTTCCTTAAATACGATGGCCAATTATGAATAAAGCTGGAATAATGATTATCTCATTACCAACTTATTATTTTTAAAGATCTTTTATGTATTAATTACATTTATATATTATCATATAATTATCCAAAATTTGGTGTAAATATTGTCTGATAAATAAATAATAAAAATGGGGAGGCTTATCTTAATTATGATTATTAATTAAATAATATGAAAGTTCATAGCAACAGAAGTGGGACTGATAATAAAATAAATACTCGTAATTTATTTAAATGTCTAAAATTGATACGCAACGTCACAACTAAACTGATAATTGATAATAATAAAAATAAATTGTGATCATCAAAATATTTTGAGATATTTGTTAAATTTAGAATCTAAGTATAAACTCTGTATTGTGTTTTTGATTTATTACAAAAATCTGTTGGCTTCGAAAATGTGTAAACATTTAATTTTTTTTGTACTTACGTAAATATTATTTTTTTAACAGTTATTATGCTTTACATATGTAGGAGAATGTTTCTGTATTTACCAAAAAACAGTAAGTTTGATTTTTGGGGAGTTTAGGGAATCTTGTCAGAAATTGGCTGGGAATAAATAGAGAACACAATATTATTATTCCACACTGCAAGAGATGGACATTTGCCATGTTTATAGTTATTGTGTAAATTGCATTGTTGGTGCTTCGTTGTTTTTAACGCTTTGCAAATACTTCAGATTAAACATTTAAGGCAGTTGTTATTCCTTTTCTTTTCTTTAATGTATTTAGAACACTCGTCTTATTATTACAGGGAAAAGGATGAAGTCACCGAACTTACTTTGTTCATTATTTGAAGTTGTTTTTATAAAACAAATCGCATATAAAAACAAAACTCTATAAAAATTTTTAATAAAAATAAAAACCAAGCTTTGAATTGCTACATATTTTTATTTTTCTATGAATTGATTTATGAAGTTATTTTCCTGTGGTATTTTCTATGTTTATCCTAGAACATTGCTAAACTTACAAGAAATCAAAAAGACGTGTGTTTGTTGGTATTACTAAGCATATCACATGTTTAATATTTACGAAAAATCTTATCTAACGGTTTGGTTTGTACTGCTGTATGTGATCGATGTGACCCTGTTTTCATATTTATATACTAAGTATACGTGATTTGAATTCTCCTGTTATAGATTTAGATGTGGCAATACCGTTTTTGATATTTTATTATTTGTTTTGAATTTTAAAAGGTGGTTTCATAACGTTCACAAAAGGTTGTAGACGTAGTTAGTTATAAGAAAATTTTGGTGGAAGATGCAAAGCTTCTTCTTCTTCTTCTTCTTCTTCTGAAGGCTAGCAGATTCCTCCTATTTGCCGTCCTCTTTTATTCGACTGATGAAATCCGGAAATTTTTTAATTAACTTTTTAAGCTCATCACTTTTAAGTCTTAGAAGTCTAAAGTCGGAATTTAAACTTCAAACATTTACTCAATAGAACTGTGTATTTCATTTGAATTTTAAAATTAACAAAAGAATAATGTTGTATCTATGTATTTATAACTCTGTCCACCATTTGCTTATTTTTTGCACCCTTTTAATTACGAATATATATTTGATCATTAAATAGCAATCTCTCTATAGGTTTTTGCCATCTAACGCTGTTTTCTTGTATTCTTCGATTTGTTGATAGATATGCTTCCAGCCTTTCAGTCCTTTTATAAATCCACTTTTGTTTGAAGAAGAAAACAAATGCGAAACAAATCGAACAGTAAAATGTATTTTAGTTTAGCTGTATATAGTGTATATCAATCGTTGCCTTAAGGTTCCGCTTTCGAGTATAAAGCTGTTTCACTTTTAAAATTTCAGGAATTCCGAGGAAAAATCATTTGGTTGGTTCTTTTACGGGTATTTAAAGTAATTAAGTTCAATACAGTATAACGACAGATCTGACAATACCCAATAAGCTAGTTCAATTGGTGAAAATGACTCAACAGGCAATGGCAAACCACCGAGGTATTCCTACCTAGTAGGTTTTCTCTGGAGTAGAAGTGTAAGCACTTTCGTGATTCGGAGCCCACGTTAAGCTGTTAAGTACACCACAGACATATGTACAGAAGATCTGCAACGCCCTGTAAAGGGCACGTCACTTCTAGAGTTCTAGATGAAGAAGACTTCCGGGGAAAAATCATTTGGTTGGTTATTTTTCGGTTATTTAAAGTAATTAAGTTCAGTACCATGTAATGACAGATCTGGTAATACCCAATAAGCTAGTTCAATTGGTGAAAATGACTCTACAGGGAACAACAAATAGAGTTAGGGTAAATGAAGAATCATCAAAAGAATTTGAGGTCATAAACAGCTTGCGACAGAGCGACCCAATTTCAGTGGGTTAACCAAAACACAGAGTACAGATTTGCGGAGGTGAGGAACAGTGATGACAAGAAAACCTGGATGTAGTGAAGAAATTAGTGCAAAATTGCAGCAGGAACATAAAGTGCATTTGCAATGAAACCTATATTATCTGGGAAGATGTACTCGCGATCAACAAAATTACGTGTTTACAAAACAAGGCGTATGGTAGTGAAGTGTGAACATTACGAAAACAAGAACAGATAATGTTGGGTGTATGCGAAAGGAAAATAATCAGGAAGATCTACGGGGGGAAAAGAACTGAGGAAGGGTGGGTGAGAAGGACGAACAAAGAAATAAGTGAACTTTACGAAGGTGCAGATATAGTGGGATATAATGGTTAGACCATTTAGTAAGAAAGAAGAGGGAACCAATACCGTTAAAAATATGGTTCACGGAAGTGGGAGGAAGACAACGAAGAGGAAGACCCAAAACTCAATGGAAAAAAGAAGTCTTACTAGAGGATCTAAACCACTTAAACATCAGAAAATGGCAGGAAAAGGGCAAGAATAGGGAGGAATGGGCATTAGTAGCTCAACAAGCCATAGGCCTTCAAGGCCCGTAGACATAGAGCTCTCATTTACGTCAATAGTTTAGACTCGTAGAAACGTTTTGTATGGTGTAATTAAAATCAATCCGAATTTGACTTTGAATATGTGTGGAGTGTGGAGATTCCAAATTTTGAGTTACTAATTTGATTTCTGGATAAATCGGATTCAAATAAATTTGTTTATTAAAAATTCGTATATTTATTTGTAATTTTATGTCGAATTTTAGGTTAGAAACTAAAAAAATTCCACAGCACTTAAATTCTCTTTACTAATTTTATAGAACTTCAGGTCTAAAAAATGCTTTGCTTGAATATAACTATAAATGGTGAGTGGATATCAATGAAAGGAAACCGTTGTGAGATATTACAGCATGTGACACAATTTTATTAAGAAAAAATAAATATCGAGGAAAACCAATTTAACAGTGAGATGAAACTTGGATACTTACAAGAAGAACAAAAAGTAAAACCTTAGAGATGAAATACCTAAGAAATGTTGAAAAGATACCTAAACTAGATGGAATAAAATATGACAAACAAGAATAATGAAACGAAACAGAGAAAGACCAAAGAAAACTAGGACGATATTGCGACAAAAATAATACGAGAGAAAAAGAGAAAGGACAATCAAAGGAATAGAAAAAGATTGTGCAAGAAAAGCTGTATATCTACATCTCACCCTACATCTCTTAATCTCACCATAGCGGAAGAGATGATAATAAATATACTGGGTGATTCACATAAGACGCGCCCCTTAACACTTGAAATAGGCAAACCAACTTACAAATTCGGAAATAACCTCAATCTATGTTGATAATCAATTAAACCTATAATCAGAGGTAGGTAGTTTACTTCAGAATAATAATACATAATTAAATGTCATGTCAACGTTATATTCCCAATCTCAACTGGGAAAAAATAGTATCAATAACAAAAAATAAATTTATATCAATTGTTAGTACAACAATATACAAAAATTCACCTTAATGATAAATGATTTAATGAATAAATAAACAATAAGTATTTTTTTTGTAAACATATCTTCCCTAGATCAAACTTCGTTATTTTAATTTGTAGATATTTGTAGTAGCTTTGGAAACATGTATGTTGGGTTACATTCGAAGATTTTAAGGGGCGCGTCTGATGTGGATCACCTGGTATATACATATAAAAGTCTAATACTACATACCACTGGTGTATCGAATACAACGGTACACTCGTTCCATATAATATGAGCTTCAACAAACTATGAAAATTAATTATATTCGTTAGTATTCGGTGTTGTTTTTTCTTAAGTTAGGCGCTTTCTATATAAATCCGTTCTCAAAATAGGCCTAAAATACTCATAAGTAGTTTTAAAAAGTTCGTAAAGTCAAAATATGCAGCAATTTAACTATTCGGATTCAAATAAGATCGGCTGTTCGGAGAATTTCCCATCTTCCCGGCTATCCCCCCTCCCCTGGTTTTAGGCCCAATAAATACAATAAATAAATTAAAAATTTGTGAAAACCTTGCTTCCCAAAATATAAAAATAATTTGATTTCAAAGAAATTTAAAACATTTTACATTTTTTGTTCTAATTTAAATTAGAGATGTTATTTTTATCTAAAAGAATTCCAATAGCTTCGTAGCAATTCTGGACGTTTTTATGTTTGCTTATAAAAGACCCATGATTTTTAATTATGTAATTTTTTTAATATATTTTTCAAATTGATGAGTTGGTTGGTTTTTAAAATAAATGTATTTTTAAATAGCACATCTAAATTAAAATAAAGATTTTAAAGTTGTAAAATGTCGAAATGTGAGTGAAAATCCATAATTTAAAAGACTAAGACATTTAAATTTTGTAAAATTTATTAAAGCTTTGAAATCTTATCGTATAAAAATTAAACATCTCGATGAACAATAATATGGATTCATTACATAATTGTCTGTGAATTATATTCTGATTTTTTTCTTTATTTAACTGCGTTCGTTGCTGCTGCATTACAATCGCGGTTGTATGGTGTGTTGCCAACACATTTAGGTGCTTTTTTTTTATCATTTTTGCGATTGAAACTTCGTTTGTTTATTATTTTCTTTACTGTTACGATTAGGTAATTAGGTCTACGAAATACTGAAAAAATATCGCAACAGTATCGATACATTGATAGATCGAATAATTTCGTTCGAGAAATAAATTGATTCATCGAAACCTCCACAAATTGATAATAAACTGTTGTAGATACTCTTAAAATATCGATTAAGTCGATATATCCCGATAAATAAACCAATGCATCCGAAATCCGTATCAATATTCGGTATATTGATTTATTCACATAAATACTCATCGAAAAATCCCCAGCCCTAGTCGATTGATACATAACGTTCTAGACATAGAATAAAAGATGTTTGTGTTCTGATTTAGTTCACATTTTAATTTCGTAAAAAAATGTTAAGCTTTGTGTCTTACAAGTATGCTAAGTAAAAGAAGAAATTATGTTGAGCTTTATTGGCAGTTTACAGAGATACAATTTTAGAAACTTAACAAATTATTTGATTTAAAGTTCTTTAAATCATCGTCTTCTTGGTTTTATCAAATGACGTACAAGTCACAGAAATTTTGAGTCTTCAGGAGTAGAATGTTAATAACAATAACGAGGCTTGGTATTAAAATATTTATTAACATAAATATAGCTGTATTAATAATAACGTGACTTTAAAATACAGATTTCCAGCTACAACCGACTCTTGAACACATATACGTTCGGTTAAGCGAAAGTAAAATCAACTGAAAAATCCTGAAAACCACAATACTTTAATAACCAAGTACGTATTTCGAAATCCCAAATTACGAAGTCGTATCCCTAATAATTTGATGGTGAATTTTGCGTCGCACTATTTTACTTTGGAAAAAAGAAATATCTTCAGGCGCCGACTTTTTCAGAAAGTGTCCACTGAAGATGGTTGGCGATTTTCCGAAATACGTATGTCTTCTTAATCTCTTTTGGCTTTTTTAAATGATTCCATTAAATCGGACTACATATTACATTTTAGATTTAACATTGAAGCGTTTACATAAAAAAAACCTAGTTCTCATAAACACTTAAAAACTAAAGTTTTAAAGAAGGAATAGTCCTTGACAAAGCAGTGTACTAATGCACCTTGTTGTAAAGACCAATATCGCATGTCTCGATTTCAATAGGATTAAATGGCTACTTAACTAACATCGTGGACATTGCAGCGATTCTCAACAGTAACTACTGCTATTTTTTTGTAGTTTCTACATTTGTGTATTTATGAAATGCATTTGCTTTTTGTAAACGCCAAAATAATGGTTACACTAGCTTACTTTATCATTAAAATACTACAACTACAGCTACTTCATTCTAGCGATTCAACAGGTGTCAATGAACCACTCGCAGGTGGTGATGACGTTGAGAACCGCTGCAATGAAAAATAGGCGTGTATTAACGGAATAGATTTCCTACGGAGGTGGTGTCAAATTTTAATCCGAAAGAGGAATATTTAACTTAAAACTTTACTTTATATGTATTTCAGATTATGGTGAATAATTCTCATACAAAACCACAAACTTAATCTTGAGAAATCAATTTAAATAAACAAATATGTACTTTAAATAATGTCCAACAGTACAGAATACTTCCAAAAAGAGTAAGATGAAGTCGAACTTTGAAATTTCTAAATTTACCGCGAGAATCCTAAAAATCCAAATGCAAAATATTTTACTAGTAGTATTTCCAGCTACAACCGAGTCTTGAACACATATACCTTCAGTTGTGAAGTGAAACATTTCCCCAGCTGCATCTTCGAGCACCTTGTTAACTTGTGTTTTTCTTCATCAGGTAATAATCATTGTTGAGGAATTGACCACTGATATTAGTCTTTTATAGAGGCATAATTGGAGGGAGTTTAAAGCAAGCCTCGATGTTTCTAGACAAACTAGGAAATTCTAAGGTAATTTGGGGGTTTATGGAGATCTGGAGGAGCCTGTTGTAATATTCTTCGTGTTGTCGAAAAGCCAGTTTTGGGAAAGCCAAAGCAATCTTAAAAGTACGTTAGGATAGTTAATGATCCTTTTGGGCGGCTCTAAAAGTAGGAGAATCCTTCTTAATGCTAGCAAGTAGTACAAAATAAAACAGTCTTGTTGTCCAGGAAATATTTACTTAAGTTCTTTTACTTTATTACTAAAAGTAACTATAAAATTTTGAAGTTTTGACTTTAATCATTCCACACTACATAATCACAAATTAACTTAGGCGTATTTAAAAACATGTCATAAGATTCTGCGGGTTCATCGCTATAGATGCATTTATCACCATCCTTATAAACGGCAACGTCGATACAAATAGGAAAAGATCCGCGGGTGAAATAACCTTCTTCGCACAAATCTAGTTTAAGCCCTATCGATTCTAAAGTTGTTAACATGGAATCCAGACAAGAACAAGGCCATGGATTCCCAGCAAGTGTTAACACGTAGAGTTCTTCCCATTTTCTTTTCATCAAGAATTGCAAGTTACTGTTGAGCCTGTTGTAATGCAGGTGAAGAGTTGTAATTTTGAGGTTATTGAAATTTGTTCCAAACATATTCGCAGGGAAACTTTTGATAAGGTTGTGATTAAGATAGATCCTTCCTAAGTTGGGCATCAAATCGAAGAAATCGGCTTGAACTATACTGATGTTATTGTGAGATAGATCCAATGTATGTAAACTTGGAAGTGAATATTTAATTCGCAAAATGGTAAACTGATTGTTAGAAAGTACTAATTGTTTTAGGTTATCCATACCTTCAAAAACTTCAGCTGGTATGTGATTCAGGCGATTGTTATCCAAATTAAGATAGTTTAAATCTTTCGAAAAAATACTGGCAGGTTTGATCTCCGAAATGTAGTTATGAGCCATATCGAGTCTTCTCAATCCTCGGACTTTAAATGTCTCCTGGGAGAGTCGTCGTAATTTGTTGTGTGATAAATATACTATTTTTAAATATGGATACATAGAATCCAAAATCGGCCCTTCTGAAATAATTTGTTGGATGTTATTCCATTGTAAATCTAATCTCGTTAATTTTGGTAAAAATGCAAAGTTTATATCCGATAAAATTCTTATCGAATTCTTGTACAGATTCAGCACGACCAGTTTTTTTAAAGGGGTTAACGCCGTAGTGTTTACCTTTCTGACCGTTTCTATTATAGTAAGTTCCTCTACATTTGGACAGTTATCGAATATGTTACCTTCTAATGTTTCATTTGGAGCACGTTCGTTTCGAATATCTCCTATTGTTAAATCCAACCAACTTTTGTTTCCGTAATCTTTAACATCTGATAAGCTATCACAAACCGTTGTGAATGTTGTTGTACACAAACTATAAGTTTTTGTAAATGCTAAACACAGTATCACAGCACTTGCAGTTTTCATCGTTAAATTTTGTATTGAAACTAAGAGCGTTCGTTCGTTATCGCGAAATAAGTCTGACCTCGTGGTAAAAATCAAAGGTTAACCGTAATATGTAAAGTACCGATTATATCGTGGTTGGAAAACCCGGCGAATCAGCTGTTTGTCTTAATTAATTGATGGATATCGTACTGCAATAAATTTGGATTTTATTAGAATTTTGCAGGTTTTATATTGGAATTCGCTACAAAAGTCTTTCAATCTTGTCAACCTGCAGTTTTTCGAGAACGAATTACTTGATAGGTGGCGCTTGAACTCTTTCAAATCGTTCGTTAACGTTCGTGAAATGCCGAGTTTAATTTTCAGAAACCCGCAAAAGCATAAACAATAAAAAAAAACCCTTTGAAACCATAAGTTAGTTTTATTTTAAATTTAAAAGTTGATGTTTTTAAAAATCATACTTTTTGTTCCTGAAAACTCTAAATTCGACTCTGCTTCCCAACAATTTTAGGTTCGAACTTGCAATTTGTAATTTGGATATATGAATTTCCGACTTGCAATTTTTATGTGTGAATTTGTGATTTTACCCAAGCATTTTTATTTTCTAATTTTGGAATTAAAAATTCGTATTTTCTGGAAGTTTGTCGTAGCGAGTTTGATTTTAGTTATTTCATATTTAATTTTTAGCAACTGAAATATGAATATAAACTGGAAAATTCATGCCTCAACTGGTGCGTTTCGAGCTACAATATTTACGTAATTCTGAATTTAAAGAATGTAATGTAATGAAAATGCGACTATGACCATACAGACTTTTGACAAGACGAAATCGGTGTAAGACGAGGCATCAGACAAGGCGATACGATTTCGCCAAAACCCTGCTGGAAAACGTGTTCAAAACTTTAGAATGGGAAGAAAATGGTATTCATATCATCGGTTGGATTCGAAATAACACCAGAGTAGAGGATGTAGCCATCCCCATCGCAACTTTAAAGTGGTAATGAGAAGAAATGACAGCAGACAGAGTAAACAAGTGAAACAGTGAATGCCAAGAAAAGGAAGAAGAGATCATGGTCACCCTAGGACCAAATGGTGAGATGATATTGCCAACACAGGCGGAACATACTGGATGAGAGTAACAATTGATCGTATACAGTGGAAAAACATTGGGGAGGCGTATATCCAGAAATGGAATAATTAACGCTATTGATGATGATGACGAACAAAGTGTTGTTGTACAAGACTATCATCCGACCAATCTGAACCTACAGCTGCCAGCTATGGGTTGTGCAAGTAGACCATTCAACGCTTTCAGTCCAAAACCGAGTATGGCAGCTGCAATTCAAACAGTCCACACAGTCCGCAACATCCCATACGCGAGTGACGAATCAAACACAAGCAGTATGCTAATAAGCACCAAACATCCCTGGAACTCCAGCCAAACGAACCTATTGCACCACTGACGGAAGATCCTTAACTGCTTAAGAAGAAATTGCCGAAAGATCTAACTCTAACAGATTAATAGCGGGATGACTCCATTCGGAGTCTTTCCATTCAAGTCTAGTTAATACAAACCATTAGCTCATAGTATGCACTTATATTCTGATTGCTAATTAAATATATATATTAAAAAAGTGATTATAAAAAAAGCATTAAACTGATTATGTAATTTTCTTTATTAGACATACATTGTGAGAAAATCCCGAATTTTAAATAATTTGTTTCAGTTTTATTAAAAGTTAGGAATGATTGTTATACCTCGCTACATTTCTAATTAAAATTGTAATTAAAGTAAGGATAAAACAATAAAACCGTATGTAATTTTAACGTGTAGAAGAGAGTCGCACGATCTTGCCATGATGTAAACATTTAATCCTAACTACTACAGATTAATGAGGCATAATGTAAAATTATCCACAAAACGTAACCCTTCAACATTTAATTAATGAAATCATTGTGTGATAAATGAAACCCCGCTAAAAGTTTTATTAGTTCAATCCCTGTCTGGGACGTTTAAGGGAACAAAAAGTAGGAATATGAAACGGCAACAGACTTAAAATTGAATTTATAAAGCTCCAAACGTTTACAGCCAACACCTTTTGTTTGCTGTAGTGATATACAGTTTTTTAGGGTGTAAGAGATCACCATCTCATACCAATTGACTTCATCCCCCTACGCTCGTGGGACGCTGTTACTATAGCAACATAACGCCTCGTCCGTGCGCCTGAGTATTATGCGACCAATGCACCTTTTCCCGCTATCTAAATCTACTATGCAACACGCGCCGCAGTTTTGTTTGCGGGGCGGTGGTTGCCTCTTAAGCAAATCTTGAATTTTTTCAAAGAAACATAAATAATGAAGACTGGATCTTGATAAGAAGTGATCAATTTTGTGATATTTTTTGTTGGTACAATTTTAGGGATCGAGATGGTTAACAGCTGAGTACGGTTTTTTTTTTTAATGTTATATCTATAGTCTGCATGAGTTCTTTTGGAACAATTAAATTTTTCGTTGAAAATCTGTACTAAATCAAGATACGTATTTGGTAACACCGCTAAAAAGAAATGCAGGCATGCTTTGTTTTCTTAAGTTAAAGATTGATTGTGTGCCCTCTTTCAAAGTAAAACGCTGAGATTTGTAGTTGTATGTTTTGCAATTTATTTGCACCAAAGTAAATAAATCTAGGCAGCATGGCACGGTTATTTTTAATCCTTTACTATTTGTTTGCATTTCGACTAATTACAATAAAGTTTATATATTTTTTTTTCGAAATAAAGGTGGAACAAAGATTAAAAATATTCGATGACTGATACCATAATCAATTGCTTTGAAGTTTCGTAAGCAGCTTTAGAAAGAAATATGAAAGTTGTTAGTTTAGTCTGAAAACTAGCAAGCACCTATCGTATAAAAAAGGCCTTCAACTTCTGAAAGTAACCTTTCAGTTACGTTTTTAAAGTTTTAAGCGTTATGAACGAATGTATCAACTTGATTTTAACGAATTACAAAAAGTGTTGATAAAACAGAACAATATCTATTAATTCTATACTCATTGGTGAAACCACAGAATTGTTTTTACCTTATTTTTATGTTTTTTTTTAATAAATTTCTTTCCCAAATCAAAATTCTTATCAGTATTTATTAAAATGACGTTTTAATTGTAATGTTATTGTATTCTAGCTTTTTGTTTCTTTTGTTTTTCGTATCTATTGTTTTATGTTGATCGCTTTTGACTAAGTGATCGGTATGTATACTAAATAACAATACGTGTACGTTATCTTTTCAAGGGCGCTGTAAGGGGTTCGAACAGTTGTTGATATCCGGAAATAATAATTGATCTAATAAAAAATTATTTTAAGGGTTTGTTTAAATTGCATGAACATGCATTTTGATAAAATATCTAAGAAGTTAGCAAGAAGCAACTGTTTAAGTGCAAATTAAAGTTTCTGTTCTTGAAATTTGTATATTTATTTACCTAGTTTGTTTTCAATTATATGAAAGAATTTGGAGATGATCACATTGTTTCAACTAACGATCGTATCTACCTACGGTCGTTCTTGTTAGGTCTCAGGTGTTTAACTGAAATGTTTTGAAGTTATAAGTTCGAATTGGTTTTATTTGACATTACCATAAATGTTACCGTAACATAAATAGAAATTTTCCTAATAACTGGCCAGCGCGTTCCCCTGATATGAATCGGGCCGATTTTAGCTTTGCAGCTTTACAGAACAAGCTTTTCTAAGTAATCGTACGACTGTGGAAGAGTTGAAAATTCCAATTTTACAGCAGAACGCAAATATTCAACCAAATTTACTGAAAAATTTTGTTCACAGTATAGAAAAATAGATGGTTTATTCAAGAGCATCATGGTGGAGATGTTTAATACTTCTCTCTTCCTATGGCCTTTTTCCCGTTAAAGGCCGTTCTCAAGTTCTAATAATGTCGATCTTCCCAATCGCCCTCATTTAATCCCCGTTCTATCATTGCGTTTTTCATGCAGATTTTTCACTTGGCGGCTGATCTTCTCCTCTTTCTCTTGCCTCGCGGTGATCATCTCTCTTTCTCCATCCTCTCGACATGTCCATACCAACTCAGTGCTTATTCTCTAATCTAATAGTCATTGACTTTGTTACTCTCATTTCCTGCCATGTTATCTCTGTTCTTATTTTGTCCTTTCGTGTATACTGCAGGCATCTTCTCATATAGTCTACTTCTACTGTTCTTAGTTTCCCCCGGACTTTATTCATGATCAGCCACATTTTTCCTTTCTAAATTGTTGTACTTTCTACTATGGCGTGAAATTTGTTCTTATTTGTTTTTTTTCGTAAGGTTTTTATTTCAAATGGTTCCATGCCAGGCTCGTGTCGCTGTTTTTCTTTTTATAATTTTGTCTTCTATATCTCTTTCAGTTTTTCTCGTATCGGCTATTATTGCTCCCAAATACTTGTATTCTGTGCACAGTTTAATTGTTTCAGTATCTATTTTTAATTTGTTTGTTTGTCCTCCAATGCACATATACTCCGTTTTTTTATAATTTATATTTAAGCCCCATGCTTCGTACTCTTCTTACAGTTTTCTTAACATATATGTCATGTCTTCTTTTTCTTCTTCTGCAAACATGAGTGAATGTATGTAGTGTTCTTTCTTGTATCTGAATTCCCATTCTCCCGCATTTTCTGTACCATCTATCTAATTCATGTTCTACATAATATACAGGGAATTTCTCGTTTTAGTATACACATTGCCTATGGATACTTTTAAAAAGAACGCATCAACGCATTGTTTTATCCTATATGTAGGCAACCAACTATACACTAAGCGTCACCGTGGCTGCGAATTATCAACATTTAGGGACCCTAGTTTTTATTTTTTCTAGTGTATAAAGATCATGCTCGATTTGGTAGTAAATAAATCAAAATTAGTGGAATATCGAAATAAGTGTAATGCAACGATTATTCTAAAACATTATACAGTGCAAATTTTGTTACTCTGAATATAGCAGACGATACGACCAATTTACAAATGCCGAAAATTTGACGTTGACAGTTAACTAAGTAGTCATTAATTAATTAATTTACAAAAATTACGTCGGCCTTGGCGTCTTTTTGGGTATACGTAAATTGGCCTTGATTTGCCTATGTTCGCATTTCATTGGTCATATCGTCTGCTATGTTCGTAGTAACAAAATTTGCACTGTATACATTACATAATCGATCCTCTTGTACCACATGTTGTAGTGTCGAGATATTTTAAAACATAAAATATCAATACTAATTTTTTGACATTCAATTAATTTGATTATTTTTGCCACAACACGCTATTTTTATTTCTAAAAACTTAAATTTTAAGTGTAGTGTATAGTTAGTTGCCTACATATAGGGTGTTAGATAATGCTTCTGCCAAACTTTAGGAGTGGGTTTGTATAACGATAAAAGGAATAAAAAATTTGTATACCATTTTTTTCTCAATTGCATTTTTTTCCCTTTAATTATTTTGTGGTTGTTAAAGGCAGTGTCAACTTATGAACCGCCGTTTTTGTTTTATTTTGTAATTTGATTCAGTAAACTGGGTATTGCACCTTTGAAAAATTTTACAGCCCAATTTTAATTCGTTACCGTTTTATGGGAGCTAAAAGTTTAAGCTATGACGTCACTGATGTCGGTCGCCGGTAAGAGCTCTAGCATGGCTAGCGTAGTTATGCAGTATAATTGCATATAACCAATCATAGCCCCTATTTCAACCTCGTGGTTGTCAACCAGCACGTGGGTTTGTTGTGTAGTAGCCTCCGGAGGCCGACGTCAGTGACGTCACGTTTCGGGGATCTGAATTCTCTCTACCCGTTTATTGTGGTTATTATCAAAGATATTGAAATTCTACCACTGCGGGTACGTTTACGAGTAGTTTAACTAACGTATTTTGATATTTACTAAACTCTTATTTATCCGTAAACATTTTGTTTCTGTATCTTTAACCCTGTGTTTTTGTTTTTCTCGAGAATCAAAAGTAAAATTAAAGCATGCTTTTTCTCAGAAACTATGCATATTAGAAAAAAAATGTATAATACTTTTTGTTCCATTTGTCATTATAAAGCTATTCCCACAGTTTGGCAAAAGCATTACCTAACACCTTGTATAGGGAAAGCAATGCGTTGATGCGTTCTTTTTAAAAGTATTCATAGGCGATATGTACACAAAAAAATTCCCTGAATATTAAATAACAGGCGGAGCCTTGCTTTAAATCTTAGTTATGTCGATGCTTCGGGATGCTTTTCCTGCTATCTTTACTTGTGCTTTGCCCGTTTTGGTATATGGATTGCACTATTCTAATCCATTTCCCGTTTACATCAGGCATCAGACACAGAGTCGTACGATTTTTCCAAGTCCACGAAAGTCATGTGTATCTCTATGTGTTTTGTTTAATTATTTTCTATAATTTGTCTTACGCAGTAGATGTTGGTTAGGCATGATCGATTTGCTTTAAAGCTACTTTGTTCTTCGCTAAACTCTTTCGTGTGTTCTTCTATTTTAAGTTTTACAACTTTTCCAAATATTATTGCTATTGTAGGCAGTATACCACGATAGCTGCGGCATGATTTTGATCACCTTTTTTGTGTATAAGAATTATGTATGCATGGTTCCATTCATCTGGTGTGTCTTCTGCATTCTCGATTTTTTGGAAATATTTAGTAAGAATTTCTGTTACTGCCTGTCCTCCATCCTTCCAAAGTTTTATTCTAATATTTCTCGGCCCTGCTGATTTATTGTTCTTGCTCTTTTTTAATGCCTTTTTAATATCCTCTGTTCTTATCTCATTTTTGTGATTTATCTGCCTATTTTCTTGTTCTTCTGTTGTTGTGTATTCTGGCGTTTTCTTCTGTAGAAGTGATTCATAATGCCGTATCCACTCCTTTGGGGCTCTTAAGCGTATTGTCCTTTTCGCATTTGGCTTAGGGTTCGTATTATTCTCCAGGCTTCCCTGGATTTGCTGTGCCCTGCAGTGCTACTTATATTTCTACAAACCATGTCCCAGTGTTCGTTCTTTTCTTGCCTAACTTCACTTGTCTTTTATGTTCAACATATCTGTCTGGGTTCTGGTGTTCAATTTTTTGTTTCAACTCTTCACCGAATATTTCTGGGGCTTTAGTTCTTTTGTCTTCTGTTCCTAATGCTTCTTGTGCTTATACATTCTTTTAGATGTTCGTAAATTCACTCGGCGACCCGTTTAGTTCTGTATCTGCCTTAATTTTAATCTTAGCAGCAGTTCGGTTTTGTATCCGTTTTTTTTTATTTGTTCTACTTCTTCGTCATCATCCTCTTCGCTATTCTCTTGTCTTTTGTAGCCTTTCAGTATAAACTTTTCTATTAGGATGTGATGGTCAGATCCACACTGTGGTTCTCTCACTACTGTCACATCCTGGACAGTCATATTATAATCTCCTTGAACGATTATCAGATCAATAAATCGATCGGTATGGTCGGGTATGGTTTTGTGCTCGAAGAACCTATTTTCAGTCTATGTTCTTTGCATAGCGTGATTAGCCTTTCTCCATTGTTATTTACGACGTCTTTAATATTTAAAATAAATTAATTAAATCTTACTGCTTTACATAATAGGGAGTTATCGCAACGACTACGTTAAATTTCCGTTAACGCTAAATAGTCGAGTCAATGAAGGTTTTTACTTCTAAATCCACTAAAACAGAACCGATTTTGATGATTTTTTTTTTAATTGTTTGTTATATTAAATTATTCAAAATCAGAAACATTTCAGCTGGCGCTATCAAGTATTTATATTGTTTAAACAATTCAAAAAAAAAATTTTTAATATATTTTTTTTTAAATTGTTTAAACAATATAAATACTTGATAGCGCCAGCTGAAATGTTTCTGATTTTGAATAATTTAATATAACAAACAATTTAAAAAAAAAATCATCAAAATCGGTTCTGTTTTAGTGGGTTTAGAAGTAAAAACCTTCATTGACTCGACTATTTAGCGTTAACGGAAATTTAACGTAGTCGTTGCGATAACTCCCTAATAACACAAACGCAATATGCTTTTGGGTACATAGTAATTTTAAAAACAGCTTGACAACTTGATGGTGTAACTTTCTTTTAAATAATCAAGAAAAAATAAAACGAATAAATATAAACATGAAAAGTTATGTGTTGCAAATGGCGATTAGTCTGTGTTTTTATAGAAAATCATTGCAACGCCTTCTAAACAGTCAAACAACATGTAGTGGCTTCACGCAGAGGTACAATAAAATTATCATAAAATTCTAATTGAAAGCGGACTTTAAAAACGAATAAATATTAATATTCCTTTATTATTTTATTAAAATTTTATGAAAAGTATGACCTTGCCAATCTTGAAATTGATAAATATTAACTAACTACTACTCGTATTTATCAGATTAGCTTGATATCTTATCACCACCTGTTTATTTACTAAATCGTAATAGCTAATAGCCTTTAATAATTATACAACGAATAATAAATTTTCAAGTTTCGTTAATTTGTGGTGCTTTAATTTATTTTATTCTTTGGAACACGTGCTGTGCTATTTTTGGTTTTTTATTTTGCTTTGAATCAGGTATAACGTTAAAAATAATTCTAGATTGAACTCAGTATAAATTTAATGGTTAATTTTGAATTTAGGTGCATTGAGTAACCAAACTTGTTTGTTTGTTTTATGTTGCGTTACGAGGGAACATCAACATGTAAACTGTATTAGATATTTGAACACACGCTCTTTGCAGTCAGTTCTTGCTTTGTGCCTTTTCAAAAGAGGGCACTTTTCGTTGCTATCATTTTATTTTACATTATTAGGATTTGAAATATAATTCACAAATTTTTAAATTTAAACCTGCAAAACTTTTATTCGAAAACAATTAGAGCAATTAGTGTTACTTGAAACTTGAAGTAATCAAAATACGTCATAAAACCATAAAAGTGTTTAACCTTTGTTTGGTTCCATTGTTGTAAGGATTTTGTTTGTTACAAAATTTGTGGTAAATGTTGCTAACGCAGTTTCTTCTTCTTCTTTTCCCGTTCCTTATGCCATTGGCGTCGGGTTGCTTGTCTATTTCCGCTATTGTTTACGATTTGCTGCCATTCTCTTTAGTTGTCTTAAGTTCTCCCCTCTTGCCAAAGCCATATTCTCCATTTTTTCCTCCCATGTTTCCCTAGGCCTTTCTACATATCTTTTTCCATCTGGCTTTGCTTTCAATACTCTTCTCGCGTCTCTTCTGTTTCCCATCCTCATATAATGCCCGTACCATTTGAACTGCATTCTTCCACTAACGGTTCTGTTCCTAGGCCTTCTCTATTCTTATTTCGTTCTTCCAACCATTCTTCTTAAATACTTCATTTTCCCTCCTGTTATTTTCCCTTCGTCTTGTCTTGCATGATCTAACTTTCCGATACGCATGTTAGGTTAGGTATAGTCCGTTCCAGCGTGTGCGAAATTTCTACTTGACTTCTTAAGTTATTACAACGGGCAATAAAAGTATTATTACAAGTTAGAAGTGGCAAGTCCTGCCATAAACACCCTACCAGGGACGTCTTAAAAACTGATCCCCAAAATATTTAAAAGAACATTTAAATGAATTCTTCTATTTTGAGGCAGCTGTAAAATGTTTCGAGTTCGGCCTAGTAGGAATGATTTAACCCTCATATTCCACCACTAAGTTGTAAAATGCTTCCAACTATTTTACGGAAAGGAAGGAATGCTCTTACTAACTATTTTTGTTTATTATTACTTCGAAATATTCTAGTTGTTTCACATTACCTACACCTTATTTGTATATTTTGTTGGTTGTTCTTCCTTGTTAGGTACCTCCATTACCTTATTCTTATTTGTGTTAACTAATTGTCATTCCCCATCTTTTTATTGTTCTGTTCCATTTCTTAATTATATCTTGTAATTTTTGAGTTGAATCTGACAATAAAACTATATCGTCTGCATATATTAAACATTGGATGTTGATGGCCTCTAAATTCCAGTAGCCTATTCTTACTTTGTGTTTGTCCTCTTTGTTTTCGTATATTATTTGCTTCATAACTAAACTGAACAGTAGTGGACGTGCTTTATACCAGCCATGGGCAACCTTTTCTAGTTCTGGGCCCAAATTATCATTCTGTCTCCGAGCCAAGGACCGGACCAAATTATTAAATAAAATAAATTAATATTAAATGAATTAAAACAAGTTGCTACTTCGTATTGGATTTATTTATTACACACCATATTTTCTCCCACCAACGAATCCGACTTCGCTGAGATGGATCAGGACCGGATCAAAAGAAGAAGATAGCCGTGGGTTGCCCATATGTGCTTTATATACCGTTCTCCATCTCAAATGTCTCCGATTCTCTCCCATTTATCATAACTCTGCCTTTGTTTCTTTTGTATAACTTCTTAATTGCTTGTTGAAATTTGTTTATTACTTCCAGTTGTCTCCTCATGGTACTTTATCAAAAGCAGATTCGACGTCTATGAAGGCCAAGTACAATGCTTTTCCTCTGTCTAATCTTTTTTCCATTGCTTTTCGCAGTGTAAATATATGTATATAGGTACTAAAGCAGTTTAAACCATAATTTTCTTTATATTTTGTTATTATCTTTATTTGTCCCCTTTTTTAAGCAGCTTTTCAAAAATTCTAACGTTATTTTCAGGTTGCATAACTTTAATTTGAAAACAATTAGTAAAAAATGTGTTACTTGAAGCATTTAATTAAAATGCGCCAATAAAAGTATTTAACCTTTGTTGTGTTCCATTCTTTTAATGTTTTTGTAAAAAATATTTCCGAAGCAGTTGAAAGCACCAAATGTATATAGATTTTGCTATTCTTTTTAATTGTTCCCCCTTTTTAAACAGCTTCTTAAAAATTCGAACGTTCTTTTGAAGTTGCAGAACTTTTACTTAAAATCAATTAGCAAAAATGTGTTGCTTGGAATAATTAAAATACGCAGATATGTTTTGTTCCACTGTTTTAACGTTTTTGTTTGCCACAAAATTTATAGTAAATGTTGCTAAAGCAGTTTAAAGCACAAATTGTATTTTGGATTTTGTTATTCTTTTTATTTCTTTTATTTTAAACGACTTCTCAACAATTCTAAGTTTATTTTGAAGTTGTAGAACTTTGATTTGACAACAATGAACAAAAATGCGTTGCTTGAAGTAATTAAAATACGCAAATAAAAGTATTTCTTAGTGTTCCATTGACATGAAAATATTATTAAAAAATTTAAACAGAACAATAGTTTGGACAAAATTGTCTGCAGACAAAAAAAATATCATCAAAATAAAGTTCAAGCACCACTTCAACGTGAAGATAAAATTAATTAGCTCTACACATACGTTCAATATTTACCTTCTTTTACACTTATATTTTACTCAAGAAACTTTTACATTTACATACTGTTTATTTTCATACTTAATATAAACATTTGGAAATAGGTGCTTTATCAAATAAACTGAGCTCAGATCTTCGAGATATAAATATTTATTTGTTGGTGTATTTTTATAAAAAATTCTTGTAGGAAACTCGAGATTCCGGAATCACACCAGCATTAAGTGTTTTGATTTTAGATTTTACGATGACTTAAGTTTTATGTGTTCTGAGTAGTTCTGTATCTTAAGCGGCTTTCATGCTTTTCCTAGGTACTATTAATAGTAGTTGAAGTAGAAGTATTTGCACGGATTCGAATTTAAACACCAGTTTGAGTTAAGTTCTGGACCTGCAGGGAATAGTTTGACGTGATGTGAAACTGAAGTAAATTCTCGCTTGGACAGATTTCTTGAAATCTTTGAAATAGAAAGGTCTTTGCAGAAATAACCAGAAAAACATGATATTCCACTAGGAAATTACCAAAGTTCTCCAGTTTTCAGCTACAAATTTTCGATTTATGGTAATGCGATTTGGTAAGAAGTTTTAATCGTTGTTTTGTTCGTTTAAAACTTGTAATGTTTGAATGTTTGACATAGCTTCCAACGATAATTGCTATATTCGGTTGTGGAGGATGTTTCGAAATTGGTAGACGACCTTCGTTTTTTTGGTTGATGTTAAAGCAAAATAGAAGTGGGAGGGAGAATTCATTATTGTTTATTGTGTGGTTTTTTAAAATATTTAAATTCAGGTAGCATACATTTTTAAATTGCATAAGCGCTATATAATATTTAAAACCGTAAAGGCTCCGAATTGGTGGTTAGGCAACCATACTAGCAGATTTACATTCGTGCGCGAACTTGTTCATTTCAAATTGTGCATGTGCGATGTGGATGTGTTCTGTGTTGTCATTTTATCTAATGTGAATTTTAATTATTTTGGCATGAGTTTTGTGTAAAAAGTGTTTTAAATATTGAAAGTAGGTGTCAAGGTTTTGTTTGTTCTAATTATAACTTTGTAAGTTTGTTTAAAATATTAACACAAATAATTTGTCACTGCTTGTTGCAAAATTTTAACCGTATAGAAAAGCGAAGTTAATTTTGAACTTATTCTTTGCCTTGTTTAAAAAGGTTTGCTCGTTGAAATTTTTGAAATTAAACGCAAAATTACATTTGGGATTAAAGTATCATTTTCTCGTTAAATTCTGGGAATTAGCGATCAACAAAGCACGGACAAGGTTACAGGGTCGGATTTAATTTTTAATAAAAAATAAAACCATTTGTGGTTAGTTTTGAAATTATTAAAATATTTTTGTCCGAAAATTAGAACCAATTTGGATATGAGAAAGGCAGCTTTGTTTTGTGTTTCTTTCATTTCAAGGATTTAGTTAGCCAAAGGATTAGGCCGGTTACATACATTTCGTAAAGGTAATTGTTAAAAAAACAAATAATTAATAAATATTCATGAGATAGTTTGGTTCCCATGGCCTAAGCACTTCAAAAAATTGGCGTCCTCGCTGATTTTCTTGATTTTTTATGCCCATTCTATTCTAAAACCCATCATGTTTAGATTAAAATCGATGAATTTTGCGGTGAAATCAGGTTCCAGATTTAATTTTTATAAAATGTAATAATTTCAATATTTTCCATTGCTAGATTTGTTAACATTCAATTCTTAATTGATACTAATTCCGGCTCTGTGCACCTAATTATTACTCATCAAAATTCTATTGTCTTCCTTATCTACGATTCGGTAGTTAAGGTGTTTGTTTCAATTTCGAATCGAGTCGAATTTATCAATCAGTAGTGCAACGATCTTTATTAATTAAAGATAATCGCTGATTTTAATAATAAAGGTTTGACGTTGAAACCAATAAAGCCGCCTTCGTGGTGGCCCCAGGATGTCAGACGAGGTGGACCCTAAGGCTCTGATAACACCAGCAACAACTCCTGGTTCCACCAACGATGATGAACGTTCTTTGGTGCCGAAATCTTCACATCCACCACGCATCAAACCGCCTTGGTATAGCCGTTATCCCCCACCGTATGCGATTTTGTTTGTTAGTCTAGTCGAGGTGCTAATTTTCGTTTAATACCAAACATTTGTATAAATTAAAACGCCGTTTTTTACAGTTAATCATCTTTGCGGTAACGACGAAGGATTTACACAAATTATTACGTTACGATCCTATCAAACAGAACGAAGTATGGCGTTTCGTAACTTACATGCTGGCGCACGACAATTTCTTCCATATAATATTAAACGTATTCATCCAGTGTTTATTTGCGTACAGTTTGGAGAAAAATCAGGGGAATTTACGTGTTGGAATCTTGTATTTTGGTGGTGGAGCAACGGGGGTCCTGGGTGCCTCTTGCGTGCGTCCTGATTTAGTTGTTGGTGCCTCTGCTGGTGTTTATGCACTTTTAATTTCGCATTTATCTCATATTATTTTGGTACGTATAATTAAGAAAGTATTGCTTGATGTAATTTTCTGGCAATTAGGATTTTAATTGGAGGAATGTTTGTTATTACCAAGGTTAAATAATGTAAGATCTGTTGTGGCGAGTTTGACGTTTTATATTTATTAATTGGGTTTTTCGACACTCAATTAAGAAATATAAATCTATAATTTCTGCTTTTTGTGTATGGATTTTGAACCATTTTTTAAAAATTGTTTTTATTTCAAACATTGAAGATACCGGTAGATTTAAAAGAAATGCCAAGCAACTCCTTTGGAGGTTTGGTGTGGAATTGAATTTACCTTGTTGAAGAAGCTAATCGGTGAGCTGGAAATTCTGATTTAAATTTTGGTAAATTCAGCCAATTACTCGTTTTCTTCTGATTTTCGTTTGTGGGCCCAGGTTAACACAAATGTTGGCAAAACCTTTTAGTTTGAAATTTTAAATATAGGTATGGCTACTTTAATCTTAGATAAAATTCGTACTTAAATTGGGAATTTAAACTTGTTGTTTTAAAATTTTGATACTCTATGATTTGTTTGAAGTTCTGTGATTAAACTGTTCTCTGAACTTTTCTTTTGTTAGTGGTTCCAATTAAAATGTTTTGGTAACTGTTAAAAAAGAAAACTGCAAATACTTCCCCTGTTATTAAAATTTTATAAATAAACAATGGACATCAAGCGGAAAGCAAAGGGAAACCACCGCTTTGGCACAATCTTCTCAAGACAGCAGTAATCTGCAATGTTCCGGAGTCAAAACAGGTCCACAGTCGGATCTCCGGCTGGGACTAACTAATGAAGATTAATCCCAAAAGCAACGTAACATACATAAATATCTGTCGAATCGCAACATGGAACATCAAAACTCTTCTAAAACTTGGACAATGTTAAGATAGAAATGAAAAGACTAAACACACACATACTAGGGTTAAGTGAAATGAGATGGCCAAATCCAGGATATATGTGAAGTGATAATTATAGAATAGTGTATACGGGATCAAATCTAGGAAACGGTGGCATGGGTATAGTATTTAATAAATTATAAGCGAATAAAAGGATTGTCACGTGCTAATTCCGCACTACGACAACTTATAGGGGACGTCGAAGTTCTGTGGCTCGCGGCTAACAAGCAGTCGAAGAAGGGGGTTCGAAACGCTAAGCCCTTCAAATAGGGGAGGTCGTAATCGGGAGGAAAATGAGTGCCACTGCGGAAATCACCCACGATGGTCTCGAGGAACATATCGCAGGTGGTTCCTCTGTGTTCGAAGGGGGTTGGGGTGGCTGCACCCTACTGCTGGATGCTACTTATCGCTACTTTACTGAAAGAAAAACTGCTACTGGTAGATAGGCTCACAAGGCTGTACACAAATATTAAAAACAGACACAAAACACAAATAAAAGGCAAGAAGGAATTAACAATAAGATTTAATGAACGTAAGAAATATTTAAAATATGACACAAAAGGGGTTCATAAGTTTTATCTTAGATTATGTGGAAAAGACGATTAAAGGATGCCACATTTACTCAAGCTACGGCAAATGTAGTTAACAACTAGGCACCCTTAATCGCATTCAAAATAATTGGTGATGACAAAACTTAAACTAAAAATCTGATTATAAATAATTTTCAACATGTAACATAAAAGTGGGTAAATACCGTGACAGTTCACACGGTTAACACTAAAGCAAAAAAAATAATACGCACTGGTTGAAAAGTGAACACTTCGTCCGAACAGGTTAAACAAAAGGGGGCACTTTATGTACTTAAATTACAGACAAAGTTGACTGGGATGCCTGTCTACGAGTACGCCGCGCCGATATACTGTATTAAATGAGGTTGAAGCTGAAGCTGAAGGAGTTGCAGCCGGCAAATACAAAGGGACAGCCTTTAATATTGTTACCTGGGAAAGAAGGCTTTGTTGAGGGTGACCCAGATGAAAGCCATGGTAGCTTCGAGTCCCAGGGAGAAGTAGCGGCGATCGGCGAAGAAAGGGGTTGCGAAAACAAAAAGGGAGTTCCTAGGGATGTAGGTTTTCTTGATCCAAAACGAAACCGTGTGAAAACGGTGCTTCACATAACACTAACTTTTACACAGAACTGTAAAGCACTCTCTGTGATAATCCGACAGATATGTCGTAAGATAGTTTTCCAAAACTAAAACGAGAATGACAGGCTTTTCTGGATTATTGCCCTACAAAGCTTGGAACGATATTTTTGCAAGGTCCGAAAGCTGGTTAAACTCTGCTTTGTCTTCTTACTTTTCGTAAAGCGAATGGATGTTAGGAGAAGATGGACAAACGGGCCTCTGTACGCGGGGGGAGGTATTGAAATCTTGAGTAGCGTCGCCTTGGCGTATTCCGCAATCATTTGTTCCCCTACTTTTTAATAAAGAAATATACTGAACAAAATATTAGATTACTATATTTGGTTGTCATATTTGGGATTTCTCCGAAATATTTCGCAACTTCAGGACCGGCTTAAACTTCGAACAACAGGGACGTATTATACTTAATTTACGCAAAATTTCAAAAGCCGTAATAGGATACTGGCAAATTAATGAAAGAGTGATAATGATGAAAATAAATACAAAGCCATCCGATATAATAATCCTGCAAGTATACATGCCCACGACAGAACACGAAGATGAAGAGGCGGAACAGATATACGAGACTATAAATAATATCGTGGAACTTTAAAGCCTTAGTGAAAGAATGTGAAGACGGAAAAACAGTAGGAAGGTATGGACTAGGAAGGTGGAACAAGGGAGGAACAACAATCTTATAGACGAAGATACGCGTGGATAAAACCCGGAGGCACGGGAAGATACCAAATTGACTACATTTTAGTGAAGCAAAGATTCATAAATCAAACAAAAGATTGCAGAACCTTCCCAAGTGCCGACGCTGATACGGACCACAATTTGGTACTAATGAAATAGAAATTAATGTACAAAAAACTAGAAACAAAGAAACACACAAGTGGAATTTTGAAAAAAGTCGAATGACCAATACGCAAACCATGGATCACTACGGAAATAGTGAAGTTAATTGAGGACAGAAGAAAATTGAACAACATCAAAACAGCTTAAGCCCAAGAAAAATACAAACGAATAAGAAATAAAATAATTAGGGAGGCCACGAAAGCCAAAGAAAAATATGTCATATTTATATGTGATGAAATACAACAAAACATAAACGCAAACCATTTGGACAAAGCTTATAGAGAGTATTTAGGCAGAAAAGACCTGCATGACGGGTGTTAAAAGATAAAAACGGAGAAGTATTGGTAGGAGAGAGAGAGATTGCAGATGATAGATGGAAGGAGTATTTACAAGAGCTATATGGTGAAAGAAACCCGAATAGCGAACTAATTGAGAGTGAAGAACTATCAAATCGAGAAGAAAATATGCATATTGAAAGCAGAATCAGACAGTATTAAAGGAACTAAGTTTAAAGACCTTACCCTACAGCAGTAATACATCCTCAAAAATATTAACAAAAATTATGTATAATAGAATAAATCAAAAAAATAGAAGAAAATCTGACGCAAGACCAATTTAGTTTTAGAAAGGAATCCGGAACAAGAGAAGCTATCCCAGCACTGCGAGTAATTATAGAAAAAAGAATTCGGAAAGACAAGAACACGTACTTAGTCTTTATAGGCATAGAAAAGGCGTCTGATCAGGTTAAATAGGAAGAGATGTTCAGAATATTAAGAGAAATAGGTATACAATTCAAAGGTAGACGAAAGATTATCAGTTGTAAAGTTGCCGCAAACGAAAATGCAAAAAAGTACTTGAGATTTACATTTATAATCCCTTGTAAAACCTAATGTAGGTGGCAACTGCAGGTAGAAATAGCAGAGCCGTATTTAAAAATTCTATTTAAAAGCAGGAAATAAATACCTAAAAGCGAAAAGATGTTTCGGTATAACTGTAAACGAGTTATTCCTAGAAAATTTATTAGTACAGCCCATGCCGACAAGGTGCTTCAATCTATTTAAGGGCCGCTTATTACTAGGTTTTACAAGGGATTATACATGTAAAATCTCAAGTACTTTTTTGCATTTTCGTTGGCGGCAACTTTATGTACTCGTAAATCAAATAAGTATAATAATAATATAGAAAAAGGAGTAAGGCAAAGGTGTGCTCTCTCGTCTTTAATTTATATTATACAAGCGATAAACGAACTGCGGGACAACATATTAGTCACAGGGGTAAAATACAGGAGGTAAGGGTGGATATGATAAGGTATGCGGATGACATAGCTTTGATAACAGAGATCAAAGAAGAACTTAACATACAACTACATGAAATTGAAGATACTTTGAACGGAAGATATGGGATGAAAATTAATAAGAGGAAAACGAAAATCTTAGTATGTGGAAGAGAATATATAGATATAAGTCTAAATGGAACAGAAATACAGGAGGTAGAAGAGTTTCCCTATTTGGGCTACACTATAATCAAAGACGCCAGATGTGATTGAGGAAAAAGAAAGAGATTTGCAATGGTAAAAAAAGCTTTCTATCAAAAGAAGAAATTGGACAATAGGGACAGCAAGCAAGAAAAGAATAGACGCTTTAGAACAGGGGTCGCCAAACTTCTTTGGCCGTCGACCCCTTCAAGAGTTTCTTGACTTTTTAGCGACCTCCTCCATTTTACTATTAGGTTCGTAATTATAATAGGACAAGAAAAAAAGACGCTTATGTGAGTTTTTATTATATTATATTAATTTTAGAACATTAATGCTCACTTGTATGTCGATGCGCAAAAATGAAACTGGGATTGAATACGTGTAAGTATAAGTAAATAAGCAACCGCGCACGTGTTGCAATCTCGCCCGTACACTGATGTCTTATCGGCCCCTGAGCCCGAATCGACCCCTAACAATGTTATATCGGCCACTTTGGCGACCACTGTATTAGAACAATGGTTTTACAGAAAAATACTAAAAGTAAGCTGGACGCAAAGAATTAGTAATGAAAGGATCCTAGAAATGGTAGGAGAAGAAAAACAACTTCAGAAAGAAATACAAAAAATGAGGTTCACTGGTCACACATTAAGAAAGGAAGGGTTTCCTACAACAATAATCGAGGGTCAAATCGAGGGTAAAAATGCAAGAGGAAGACCCCTATTAGAGTACACCAAGCAAATAATAGAAGATGTTGGGTGCACAACATACATAGGAAAAGAAAAGAAAATGTGTAAATAGAGAACAGTGGAGAGCTGCGACAAACCAACCAACAGGTTGAAGAACGCAGGAGGGAATAAGCAGAGCAGATTAGAAATTATGTTTGGATTTTTAATAGCTAGACACAGACAAAAATTTTGATTGATAATATCGAGTTGGAATAATAGGATTAAATCAGAACAAGTCCTTCTATAACCTTAGGCCAAGAACACACGAGGCGGTTTGTGTCGAATCGGCTGACGATGATGAATCGCTTAAAAGCACCGTACTCGCTATCGCTCGTACTCAAACTTGCCATACTCGTCTAGTAAAAATCCACTTTTCTGCACTTGGCACGTAATCTACTATTAAATTGCTCATTGTGACGAACTGGCAACGTCTGCATATTAATGACGAATTGCACCGTGGCGTGTGTGAGACCGTAGCGTCGAACGAATCGTCGGCCGATTCGTCACAAACCGCCTCGTGTGTTCTAGACCTAACAAATAACTAATTTCTTAATTAGGTTTTGTAATTCATGCAAATTCTCACAGAATTAGCGGATTTTTTATTTTTTAATTGTTTCCAAATTCCAAATAGCAAACAAATGTTTCTTGTTTACTTTAAAACATTTTCGAAAAATTCAAAGAATTTATAAAAAAAAACTGGTATGTAACACAAGCTTTTCTCATTTTTCAGAATTTCGATTCAACTAAATATAAGTTATGGAGTTGTTTAGCAGTTATAATAATAGCCTCATCAGATGTGGTATATAACGTGGTACATACTCGTACTAAGGGTGAGCCGGTCATATCAGAGGGTGCCCACGTGGCGGGTGCCGTGTCAGGCCTTTTTCTCGGCTTGCTTTTATACAAAAGTGAAGACAAAGACGCGATGAGAAGAAATAGAGTTGCATTCTGGATTGCTTTTGTTCTCTTTGTCGTGTTGATTGCCACCCTTTTAATTGTTAATTTCCAAATCAAACGGTGTACCCCGATTGATTTGATCAGAATTCGTTATACTTACATATGTTAAACTAAATGTTTTCTTCCAAACTTTTAGACAGTGTTTTAAAAAAAGACTTACCGAAATTTAATACTCAGCTTTTGTGATGTGATTTGCAGGTTAATATTAGTTTTTTTTTAACAATCTGAGACGCTCAGGTAGTATTTTATAATAATGATAGGAATTATGTCATTATCATCTATGTCAGTTAATGATCCATCCAAGTAATTTTGGCCTGTAATATACGTAATCGATGTACTTATATAAGAATAGACTGTTAAATGCTTTTTACAAGCATGACTGTAATTTTTGCAAATCAAAACTAGTTAAGCGCGTTGAGTTTTAAATATTCTTAAAAATTTTAGTGTTATATACGTTTTTACTTAACTTTTTGCTATGATGTACAAAAATATTTATACGAAATAAAAAACTTTGAAAGAAGGTGCTATAATTTCTTTATATTTTATAATAAATATTCGCCTAGGTTTTCTTGTTTTTATAACTACTACAATAAATATTTCTAATTCTACAACTAATTTTTTTAGCCTCTATTGGCAAAAATTACTAATACATTCTACACGGCGATAATTTTAAATCTAAAGCTTATAATAATATAAAATAAATAGCCTATTTTTCAATCGGTTCTATTACTGTTGATTTATTACGGTATTGTAAACTGTAACTTATGGTACTGTTGCGTTCTGAAAGACAATATGGGTACTGTGTTATGGTTATGATAATTATGGTAAAGTTAAGTGTTATGCGAATGTATTTAAATGAGAACATTTTAACGACAAATGGCACGGTTTTATGAAATTAATAGAAAATTTAGAATAAGACCTCGTTAAATCTTCAGCCAATTCAAGCAATGAAGTTTATTCCGTAAACCTGAATAATAATTAAAATTAAATTGACGAATTTCAATGGAATAAACTTGATTGCGACGAGCCACCAATCGGTCGTAGGTTGAAAGACTGGACTTACGAGTCCATTGAGATCTTCATCTAAAAAAGCGACGATTTTACACATGTAGAATCAACTAAACATCAACACTTTAAAGGCGTACATTGTACGCCTATTTCTGTGCATTTGCATTCCAAACACGGACCTGATAATTCTGAAATGATCCTGCCTACCCTGTACATTCTGCCATAAATATTACACCCCGCTAATTTTAATAAACCAACCCCTACGGCAGAGTCGACACTGTTGGGGTGATTTTGTTGATGCAGGTTTGAATTGAATATTTCCTTAGACTCCAAACCGGAATAAGTTGTGGAAGGTTCGTTGGTGCTGCTAGATACTACCCTTTCGTGTTTTAAAGTTTGATTTTCATTGGTTTTAACCGGTTTGGTGGTTTCTTTATGTTGTTCTGTCGTGGTGTCGCCGTAGAATAGCAGTTCCAGAACCTTGTTAAAGGAAAATTCGTCACGTTCTGTGGTGGTGTTATGCACTTGCCCTTCGACGGTCACATTTTCAGGATTCTCAGTAGTAATTTCCGCAGTACTCATTTTTTGTGTGGTGGAATGACGAGCTAAGTATGGCATAATGTCCCCTATCAACGACTGTAGATCTGGAGCCGGTTCCGTTCGGATTACGTCTCTAAAAGGATCAGGGGTTGCTACCCCATCGGACACGGTAACGATTTCTTGCGGGTTAGACGTGACGTCGATGCGATCTAGGACTACAGTTGGCGCTTCTTGAGTATCTGTAAGTTTAAGGGGTGAGTTAATATCATTAGATAATCGTCTTAGGTTTGAAAATTACCGCATATTAATTGAGGACAACAGGTGGGAGTTTCTTGCCTTGTTGATCGTCTACACCCCGGGCCTGGTGGAGGACACTGAGGTTGCTGACAGATTATGCTTCCGTAAAAACATACGCAAATTATGCACCCTTCTGCTGTTACCGTTTCACCGTGACGAATTTCGCGTCCTTCGCCTATGCAATTATCTGAAAATAGAATTTTAAATGTAACATGTTTTTGTGAAATTTGATTCCTTGTGGTTAAATTTTACATTTGATTATGATTAAACTCAAATTACAAAAAAGCCTTAAATTTTAGATTGGGTACTACCCTATTTAATGGACTTAATAATCTAATACAATGCTTAAACCTATCACACCCTACCTTATTATTATTACGTCCCATTATTCCCGTTTGGAACATGGGATGTGCTGGTGCGTTAACGTATGAGGTATTACGGGTACAATGCACAGTCGAGCCTGATTCTGCGGGTTACTTGATTGGTGCGCCTTTTAATACCTACTTACTACACCATGTGTATAATGTACTATCGCGTGCAAAAGTAATGACACGCCGAAGATTTGTTATTATATAATAAACAGCCTTGCAGCAGTCGATGAGTAACTTTCTTATTCTAACTTGTTAATCCTACCTACAAGGTCTTATGGTTATGCTCAAGTTACTCAATCACTGCTGCAAGGCTGTTTATCATACAATAACAAATCTTAGGTGTGTTATTACTTTTGCACGTGATAGTAGGTACATGTAGGTATGTAGGAGCTTGCTACTCTACCTCGTAGGCCTGTATTCGGAGGAGAGCGTGCCCAACGACGAATACACCCCACTAATACTCTGCTCATAAATGGACCATAAATAGAAACAAACAGTAATACAAAACATAACCATTCTCAACCGGAACGCAAATGGCATCAACAAACAACGCTCGTTATTATAGCCCTCCTAGCTAGGCACGTTGTGGACGTAGCCTGTGTACCAAAGACACATCTTGATGAATTCATCAAATTTCAAATTCCTCGATACTACGCCTACCGAAATATAATAATATCTACGATAGCTGCAGTGGGTGTGGCAATCACCATAAAAAAAAGTTTGAGCACATACGACTTCCGGAAATCCCCAAACTGAGAATTGAAATGACATTAATAAAAGTTAAATTAAATGATCAGAGCTGCATAACTATAGCAAGCGCCCACAGACAGCCAAGCATAAAGCTAGTCAAAGAAGACATTAAAAACTCGTTGATACAATTAAATCACTGCTAGTCATTGATGATATTAACTCTAAAAATACCCTGTGGGGATGTAGAGCCACAAATTTAGAAGGCGGTAAACTTGACAATCTTGTAATAGCAAACTCTTTTCAAATCTTGACACTCAATAAGTACACCTATTATTATTCATGCCGAGCAGTCCATCAGCCCGACATTGTCCTGGCGAAAACGTTAATAAAGACATAGCAAATGGAATGATACGAATGAAATCGACCATATACTTAACAACAACAAAGAAATAATGAAAAACATCGAAGTTATAACCTATTTGGAATTCGAAGCAAATCAGAATGGTACGATACTGGATGGCTATAAAAATACACGAATACAGGAAACAAAGATATGGACAAAAAATAACAAACGTTCAAAAAGGCAAAGAAATTGATCCAGCTAAATATTATACAGGGAAAATCTTACAAATAACCACAAGACGGAAAACATACAAATACTAAAACAGAATGTAAGTACAACCATATAGAACTCATACTGGAAAAGACAAAAAAAATGCTTAAGGTTAACGGGACATTAACAAAGAACAAAACTGTCAAACCTCTTTGTAGCCACGCTTGAAGAAGTTATTAAATAGTTAAACTGGGAAAACATAGGAATTCCCAGCGATTCCCAGACAACATAATTATATTTGCTGAAAGTAGAAAAACATTAGGAAAGACGATTGATGAACTAAACCGCGAGAGTAAAAAAGGTAAGGCTATACATTAACTAGTTATGACAAAACCAAATTAATGTCTAATAGAAAAGCAATTTACAATCAGATATGTCGATGAAGTGATTTATCTGTGTCAACTTATATGTTTTGAAAATCGCACAGAGGAAGAAGTACAAAGAAGGATCACCCTAAGGTGGAAAAGTTTCTGGACATTATAACTAGTGTTTAAAAAGGAAACTCTTCAAACCTTAATGAAAAAAGTGGGTTTAGTAGCAGTGATCAGTTACGTGGCCCAATATGGTCAATAAATAAGAAACCGCGCAAAACTGAGGGTGACTAAAATGGAAAGAATAATTAATACAAAATAAAGCGAAACTAAGTGAAACTAGAAGGCGTGGTGCGGAAGATTTGGCGTCAAGTTGTAGGCTACTAAAGTGGAACTGGGCCGGACATGTTGGACGACTAACCGAGGCAGATGGACAAATACCATTACATAGTGGTTACAACCAGATGGAACAAGGAAAAGAGGGAGGCCAACAGCAAGATGGAGTCACGAAGTAGAAGAGCAAGCAGGGCCAAGAAGGTGGTTCTTCTTTTAAGTTTTTACGTCGTCCATCTTTGGACATAAGCCGCTCCCAACTTTTGCTATATTTCTCGATTTTGAGCTCCTCTCAACCTCTCTAACTAGATCATATTTCCACCTCATTTGTTGTCTACCTCTCTGTTGCTTGCCCAGCCATGGTGGTTAGCGTTAGCAAATAAGACCGAATGGAAATATTATTATTATTATTTCGACATCTGATTAAGTATCATATAAACCACAAACTAATCCAGAGCTACAATGGGCTAAGCCAGCTGTGCCCGTTAATAAATCGTAAATCTACTCTAAAAATCGACCGTGTTATACAGCAGCCTACTACGACTTCTTGCATTATACGTATCGCCGGTGTGGTATAACACCTTAAAAACAAATGTACAAAAACTGCAATGATTCCAAAACAAGGTACTGAGAATTGCTGGCAACACGCCATGGTATATTTCCAACACACAGCTGCATCAGAAGCAAGGCGCCTTGCCTATCGAATAGTCTAATATATAAAAAAATATGCAGTTGAAGCTCTATGGATGAATATCAAGGTGGCAAATTTCCAAAGTGGCATCTATAGACCTTCAACGTCAGATCCGCGAACGCTGAGTACAGACACATCCTTGTTTGACATGCTGGGCACTGTAGATGGAGCAGAAGAAGACGTTATAATCTGTAGAGATTTTAACTTTCCTTCACTAACATGGACAGATCTGAGTGCAAGTAAGACCCCCTCTGCAGTCGAGAAGGACTTCTTAGACGCAGTGTCTAACACGTCCTTTGACCAAATTGCGAATGATTTTTCAAGATTCAGAGATGGACAATCCCCCTCTACACTCGACCTTATACCGGGTGTCTCAGGTAAGACGCACCATAGGGAAACACCAATGTATTTTTTCAGAAAGGATCCGCGAGACCTTTGGAATATATATGGATTCAGTGTTCAACGTATGTTATTGGATTTAGTTAACGCTAGAAAGAGATGGAAATACTGAAGGCGTCTGTCATTACGACAGGCGATTATTTCATTGTTTATTTTTTATATCTGTCAATTTTAACAACACCTAAAACTTTCATTTACAATAAAAAATACGCAAAATGCGTAATTTTTTAAATCGCCATTTCTGCATTCTGCATATTTTAAATTGAATTCGCCTTATTACACCACACGTAAAGAAAACGTAAGCAAATTCTATGAAAATGTGAAGGTGATGTTTACAATATTTCAGACTAGAAATAATACCAGTAAATTATGTTCGTAATAATTATCGAGTTTATATCACTAAAAACATGGAATATTATTGAATCCTATCAAAAGAAAGCAAATGATCATCAGTCAGGTACCGAATGAACTTAAAAATGTAATGAAAATAAGAATTTGTCTAGTCAGCTGTAAGTACTAAAATCTCCGTCAGAAGTTATTAATGCAACTTATAAATTTTAATGGTTCATGTAGATAGGTGTGAAATTGGTTACATCGAGAAAAATGTATAATTTAGTGAAATACAAGTGCAAGAAAAATGTAACAATTATACGTTTACGCAAATCATAGTGATTTTAGTAAATATGTAGCTAAAGTATTATGGCATTATAAATAAATTTTTTAAATTATACTTATTGTTTTAGTATAATAATAATAATGAATCTATAATTAATTATTGTGCTTCGTTGCATTGTAGATGTAGATTCTTTAGTAACTGACAAGTTTAACAATTTGACGTTTTGTCGCTGTCAAAATTGACAAATATGAAAAATAAACAATGAAATAATCGCCTGTCGAAATGACAGACGCCTTCAGTATTTCTATCTCTTTCTAGCGTTAACTGAATTCAATAACATACGTTGAGCACTGAATCCATACATATTCCAAAGGTACCGCGGATCCTTTCTGAAAAAATACATTGGTGTTTCCCTATGGTGCGTCTTACCTGAGACACCCGGTATATGAAAACCTATAATGAGACCTCTCATTGGTTTGGGCGATCATGTGGTCATCACGGCCTGTATCCAGATAGAACTCTCCACTCAAGATCAGACCCCTACCAACCCCATCACCAGTTTGTGTTTTAAGAAGGCTGACTTCGATGCCATGCTAAACGAACTAGACTTAATATCAAATAGAGAGGAACAACCTAACAACACACAGGAGGCATGGGATTAGGTCAGCGGGAATATTTTGAACCTCCTTAAAGACCACTCACCAAGGTCGACCAAATGGCGGCGGCGACGAAAACCGGATTACAAAAAATGCACTCAAAATGGCAAAAGAAAAAAGGGGGCTTGGAAATTATGTAGAAGAACCGGATGGAGTACTCATTACGAAAGATACAGAAGGCTCAATAATAATCTATTGTTGGCTACCCGTAGGGACAGGGAGTATTATGAAAATTTCCAAGAAAGGAAACAAACTGTAGTCGAGTAACTACAGGCCTATAAGTCCAGCACGGTCTACAAGGTGCTGGAACGGATAATAGTTAAAAGACTTCAGGATTTCCTCACACGTAACAACCGCATCCCACAGGAACAGCATGGCTTTGTACGAGGACGCTCCACCACGATAAATCTTCTCTGCTGTGTCAACAGGTGGATCTTCGATATGGACAAGACCATACCCACTGCCGTCATCTATCTTGATTTCTCGAAAGCCTTTGACCGAGTTCCCACGAGAAGACTGTTGTACAAATTGGAGAACAATGGTATCAAAGGTAATCTTCTGAACTGGATCAAAGCTTTTCTGAGTGCGAGGACTTTCCAAGTCAAGATTGGAAATGAGGTGTCAACACCAAGGACAGTAGATAGTGTTTATCATGTACACCAATGACCTTCCAGGCAGAATGACATCTGGCTGTGAAATGTATGCGGATGACAAATTCGCTGGAAAACCACGCTTATCCGCAGAGAGATATCTGTGGACGGAAATGGACGGAAGACTAGCTGATCTCTCTAAATGCTGCAGAATGTGTAGTCCTGCATATTGGGAAAAATAACCCGATAAGAGAGTACGCAATCAATGACTCTGTACTACAAAAAGTCATCTCGCATGAGGACCTGGGACTCACTATAACCTGGAATCTCAAATGGAAATGCCAAGCGAGGAAAGCTGCGACGAAGGCTAACTCAGCATTATTCCAAGTCCGAAAGGCCTTTAAATCTTTGGACACAAACACTTTTAAAAAGATATATACCTACAACGTACATTAGACCCATCCATCGTCGAATATGCAGCTTGTGTCTGATCTTAATATGCAAAAGATATTCAACTTCTAGAAAGGGTCCAAAGAAAAGCATCCAGGATTCCCAGAGGTAATCGATACCTAGATTACGAAACCAGACTAGCTAGATTATCTATAAGCTCACTTGAACAGCGAAGAGAACGAGGGGATGTAATCGAGACCTTTAAAATCCTACAATGATATTACAGTGCCCTGAATCCAAGGAACATCTTCCAACTGGCTAGGGAAGCTCAACCGCTGGTCAACGTTCTACTTAGAGGTCACCTAAACAGATCCGGATTGGGCTGTTGGGCTGCCAAATCAAACTGTGGGTATCGAATCACTATCAGGGGTTGGTCAGATTTTTCAAACATTGGTGATTTGGCCTGAGTCCAGCCGCTAAATGCATTAATCCATATCCTATTACTTATTTATAGGAGCGGGCTACTCCACTTATAAAGCATACAACAGACAGTTGTTATGTTTTCTAGAGGCTTTCTTTTGTGATACCGAATTACTACTCATCTTAAAAACAAAATGCCGTTTCCAATTTCCAAAGAAATTCAGATATTTCGATTTTAATATTAATATTATCTTTCCCGATTATCACTGGTTAAAGAGAAGAAAAAGAAGACGAATAAATGGTTTTAACGATTTCATTCATAAATGTGGATTGTAGCATCATTAATCTTCTAATACACTTGCGGCAAAACGGTTTAATGACTAATAGTCTAAGTATGTTGCAAATAATTTCTACCTGAACTGCTGGAATGATTTAATCACAAACCTTTTTTTTTTAAGAAACTTTATACCTACGTTCGTGTGTTTTCGGAGGATTAGTTATAGCAGGCACAGGTAAAGACGTAACGGAAGTGATATCAATCCCTGTTGTGTGATAGCCATTCTCGTAATAGTCATGTAAAATCGGGGGTTCTTTTGGAACGAATCCACCTGAAAATTTACTCGTTATAAACCTATAATTTTTGTTGTTACTTTCCAATATTCACCTTCAGTTTTAGTTGGGGGCGAAAATAAACTATACGGTGGTGATTCGGTCATTCTTTCGTGAGGTAAAGGATAAACTGTGTTCTCTTGTTCTTTCTTTCTGGGATCTAAAGCATCGGCAGCTACAAAAGGTATAATCCTGTAAATATTAAGCGAAAATAACGTCGAATTTTATAATTAATTAAACAGTTGCCTTACCGTAAATTTGGAAGAGACGGCGGTAAAGTTGGTTCGTTGTAATCGTAATCGTCGTAATCTTTGTTTTTGTTCTTACCGAAAGTTATATTAAGGAGAGCTTCGATATCTGAAGAAATTTTCTTGAAAGGCTTTGCTGTTATCGTGGCGACTTTTACTTTCGATTCTAAATCGACCTCGGTTATGTCCTTCTCCGAGGTTGTCCATATGGTGGATGTTCCGTCTTCCCCTTCGGTTACCAACGAGATAATTTCGGATGTTTTGCCCTCCAGCTCGTTGTTGATGTCGTTAATTTCTGTAGACGTTAGACCTGTGATGTTGGTTACGTTTTGCTCTTGCGTTTCGTTCGAATTGTCAGTTTTTATACAATCAGTTGTCGTAACCAAAGCTGTTAATGTAGTCGAATTTTGTAGCAATTTAATATCAGGTTCTGTAGTTTCCGTCGTGTCTGTACTTTCACCTTCTGTTATCGTAGACAAATTGTCCGTAACTGTAGTGCCAGGTAGTATAGTCGTCGAATTAGCAGTTTCCGAATCTGTTGTGCCACCCTCTTCCTCTGTTAATGTTGAAATAAAGGTAGATATGACATCGGTTAAATTGAACGATTCCTCTTTGGTAACATTTCTTTGTCCGTCTGTTTCGTTTTTCACTGAGATAGAGGCAGAAGTTGTGTTAATAAAGTTCGCCGAAGATACGTTGTTTTGAGTTTTGTGAGTAGTTAAATTAGCATTAAGTGCAGCGCTAATACCATGATTGGTTACATTTGATTTTTCAGTACCATTTGGGCCTTCTGTACTTGTATTAATTTCGTTATCGAAGAGCGAGTCTACAAGACTAAAAAAAACATCACCACTAATACCATCATAATCTGACGATCTTAGTTGCTTAGGGGTGGTCTGTTCGCGTAAAGTGATCGAATTGACATATTTGGTTGTCGTAGATTCCGTACTCTTTGGTACGTTCGTCGTCAGAAATGGTCTTTTATAATTGGTATGCTGAAATTCATAATTGGTGGTACCATACGAAACTCCCCCCAAAGAAATGTTATTTTTTCTGTACGTCGTGCTAGGTCTTGTTCGAATATCGAGAACTGCATCCGAATTGGTAGTTTGTCTGTTTTTATTCGTTGACCCAAAACTTCTAGTGGAGCCCATGGTGTTGTAATAAAGCGGGCCTTTGGTACTTGGATCTAAAATGTGACGAGTCGTACCAAAGGTACCTGGACGATGGGTTTTTGTGGTGGAGGTGTGCGTTGATTCTGCGATGACGTAATAAGTAATGTTAGACTTATCAGAATCTGTTCTTTTTTCAGCTTTTACTGGGACCCTGTGCTCTTGAACTTCCTTGCGTAACTTGGCGTATTCTTTACTTATAGTTGGGTAATGACCGTAGTTGGGTTCTGGTTGTATTTCTATTGTTCCATCTGGGAAAATCAGATGTTGGTTTAATTAAAAAAATGCAATTATACGTACTTACTGCAGTTGTAGCTCGCCGCGCAACATTCACCCGGCTTAATAACAGGGGTACAACCTGAAATTGCTGGTGCGCAAGATAAAGGTTCGCACCTTAAGATGCCTCGAAGACAATAACAGTTATCACAGGCTGAATGGCCAACACCCAGAACTCTGCTCCCTTCCGTATAATAAACTCCCGATACAATACATCCTCCTGTAAAGAAGACGTATTAATTTTTAATATAGGAGGCAAAATTTGGTTCTACCTCGCACTACGAAATCTTTAGGTGCTTGTGTCGTGGTACTGCTCGTAACTCCTATCGGTTTATGATATCCTGTACAGTTATACCGTACCGGGCAACAATTATGAGGTTCAAATGTAGGGCTGCATCCTTCTAAACTTAAAAGGCAGCGAGGTCGTATACAGGTCTGTCGTCCACCGATACAGTAACAATATTCGCAAAGACTTGACGAACCCATCGCCGATCCTGGTCCATATATGGTCCCATTTTCTATGCAGGCTGCGGATTTTTATTATCTTAGCGATTTAATCGGATTTTGACGATTGGATACTTACCGTTCCCCAAGGACGACTTTTTATAGTTGATTTCAAGTTCATCCGGTTCTGATCGTGCTTCAATCCCATTACCCGCCGGGATATCTAAAACATATTTTAATGTGTTAAACTTCAAACCAGCTAATTTATGTGGCAAAACTGTGACTCACGGACGTCTGGAGCATTTTTTTATGTCTTGTTAGTGCACAGAGTTAAGTAACACTAACTAATTAAAATGCAAAACGAATTCGTCTGCTTCGGGCGCAATCCTTGTGTTGTTTGTTTTTGTTACACTTGAATTTATTTTAATGTTCGTTTGCTTACCTGTACATATTAACTCCGGGCAACATGTCCGGTGCCTGTATAACACGATGCAACCTGGGGGTGGAGGATCTGGAAGTTCCGAGCAAACCCTCAGATAACACACGAGAGCACCTTGAGTACAAGTACAGTTCAAACACGGCTCCGCCGTTGGTACTTCGTGACCTTCTTTGTGTTTTTCGTTTTCGAACCAACAATCTGTAATGAAAGCTATTAAATTGAAACTTTTTGTATTTGTTTTAAATCTTGATCTCATGAACGTGTTAAACTTTGTTTTGAAAACGGATTCATGAGATGTTTGCCTCATCTTCAGAGTTATTAAGCAACAGCTTTCTTATCTTTATTACGGACAGCTTTATGGTTTTACTGTCGTTCTGTATGTTTTAATGTTAATTTTTTACCTTTGCATTTAGAAATTTATTCGTGGAAACGGCCCTAAGGTATGCGAATATTTAAGAATAGTTAGATAATAACTTGGTTGTTTCGCATGTAATCTTGGTGTGCATGACTCGGTAATTAGCAATCTGCGCTAAGATAAGATCGATTACTTAGACAAATACAGTTAAGTTGTTTTAGTTTCACTGGTAGAAATATTGTGCAAAATAGTTCCTTGGTGAGGAATCGCATTATTCAACTTAAAAACTAAATCCGAAGTTTAAAAATTGTTAAAAATTGATGTGTAAATAAAGCTAGAACTTGTTCTTAATCTTGATCATGTTGATTGTTGCATTAGCCCTTTAAGGTCGTTCATATTTCAAAGTTAGTCACAATTATACGAAAATATACTTTGTGGACTGTTTGAAAGCTTCTTAGAATGTAGAACAAGCTTTAAATCATAATAATTTTGAATATTCTGGTTTTTAAGATCAAAATTCGCTGCAGTTTTGTTAAACATTTCTTACATTCAAAACATGGCTTTATATACAGTAACCTCTAATTCTTAAAATTATTAATTAAATTCCCATTTAATTATCTTTAGTTTGAAACAATGAGTGTTTGAAATGTCGCCTAAGTTGCTAAAATTTCGAAACTTAATGGTTTCCTAAATCAGACACGCTTCTCTCAAGAAGGTCCGTTGTTTTATCTACTTTTTTACGTGTGTTGCCATATTATGTAATTCATTATGCTGTATGTCGGTGTTAATTTGTTTCTATTCAGGCTGTTGTTTTAACAAAGTAGGTGCCCTGTTTCCATTCCACGATTCCACAGATTACCATTTTAATTTTTTGACTTTCCCTTTTCAGTTGTTAAAGTCCAATGATTCTTAGAACTGATTTGAGGCCCTTTACAGAAAGTTATTGAGTTTGAGTGCTTCAAAGAATTTCAAAATAGCTTTTTATATTTTCTTCTTGGGTGGATTAATAAATTATTAACACATGATGTTGATTGATGTCGAATTTTCAAAGAGAAGTACTCCAGGTGGGTAGGACAAATCGTCCACAATCCCACCACGGGAATCTCCCAGGAGGCAAGAATTAGGTGAATTCAAACACATACCATAAAAATAAAATTACCGAGATGAGCATAGTCACATATAATGCTAATACATTAAGAACGGAAGATAGATGTCTACAGTTGGAAGAAGAACTTAAGTCGCATAAGCTGGGACGAGGCGACAAGGAGCAGAAGAACTAATTAACCTGAGATCAGCGAACTTACTATACTACAAGGGAGGAGAAAATGGGCAAATAATAAAAACAGAGTTGCTTACATTATAGTTAAAATCTCTAAGCATTACAGATACAGATATATGTCCCTACAAGTACACACATAGACGACGAAGTGAAAGACTTCTAAGGCGATATACGAAAAGTAATAGAAGAAAATAGAAGACCTGGTGGCGTTGGAAAACGTAATGATAAAGGCCAAAGGCTAAAGGACTTCGTGGGGGAACAACAGTTTAAGATAATGAATACCTTTTATAAGAAGAAAAAGCTGCGTAAATAGATCTGGCAGAACCCAGATGGCAGAACTAAAAATAAGATTTTATCATAACCAATGATAGAAACATAATACGAGATGCAACTGGCCTTAATTGCATACAGATGAATGACCACAGACTTTTGATATCTAAAAGGGAGAGAAATATCTTATTATAAAAGAAAACCACAAAATCGATGTAAGACAAGCTAGAAGGAAGTATTAACAGATCAGAATAACACGGAAGATATTGATGAACTCAACCAACATATTACTGAAAATATAAACAAAGCTGTCAACATGACCATTACAGAAAGAAACACGAAACAGAAAAATAGCAAGATTGGAAAATACGTATAATAAATCGGAACAAGCAAAGATATTTACTATCCAAAGACGAAATAAAAGAAACGAACAAATAAATAAGGAAAGCAGTAAGGATACACGTAGTCCAGCATAACAAAAATATAGTAAGACCAGTTATCGAAGAGAATAAAGGCCTCAAATTCTTCGGAAAGGGAAGGAAAGAAATTGTCACACTTGTAGACTTGTAGACGAAAATGGAAACCGACTAAGTGCTCGCGGAAGGATACTACAGAGTGAACAAAAATTACGAATACAAGAAAAAGAATTCGTAAAACCATAACAACGTTTATTGAATAATAATAAGCACAACAGAGTATTATAATTCAAAATGTCCTCCATCAGCTTGGATACAGGTACGAAGGGGTTTGGGGAACGCGTCGACGGCGACACGCAGGTGTCAAGAACCTCCTAGGATTTTTGAAGTGTTGTCTTCAGTGAATCAATGCTTTTGTGTGACAATGAGCAAACCTTGCTTTTCAGGATTGACCAAATGGAATAATCCATGGGATTTAGAGCGGTTTAAGTACTTAGGTGTCTTGGTTACGAAAGAAGGGCTTGGTAGAACGAAAATCATGAATAGAATTGACCAAAGACGTAAGGTGATTGGATGTTTAAATGGAGTATGGTGGGACAAACACATATCACGTAATATCAAGAAACGGATTGGAAAAATAATGGTAGAGTCATTCCTGTGGAAGTAAGTGTGGACATTAACCGCCGAATATAAAAGCAGCAACGGATATGGACTATTTTAGACGAAGTGCCAGGGTGTCAAGATTAGACCATGTTGTACCGAACGAAGATATAAGACAAAGGATGTCAGAATAAAATACAGTAGTGGTGGATAGGATTGAAAGGCGGGGACTAAAATGGCTCGAACATTATGCGGATGGGAAACGAGAGATTGCATCGAAAAAATTTTCAGTGGATACCAGACGGAAGGAATAAAAGAGGTAGATCATGTAAGTCATGCAATGAAGACATAAGGAATGCTATGAGAGCTCGAGAACTAGAAGAAGATGATGCACTAGATAGAGAGTGATGGAGGATAGGAATGGGAAGGCGGCTACTAGCTGTATAAACCCACCTTTCACCTTTATTATTCAACATGTACCATGAGGAGGTATTCATGGAAACACTCGAAAATTAACAACTAGGCATAACTATAAATGGAGTAGGTGTCAACAACATTCGGTATGCTGACGATACCGTTATAATTTCGGACACACCAGGGATTACAGCTATTATTAGACAAACTGGTACAGGAGGGAAAAGAATATGGACTAGAGTTAAACACCACTAAAACAAAATATATGCTGATCAGTACAGACCGGATCTAGTAAAAATTTAGTAAAATCATTTCATTAGAGCGACACACTTAAGTAGCACTTTTAAAACAGTTGTTTACTATTTCCGCTCTCTAGAAATTATAGTAGTGTTTCCTAAAAAAGGATGGCAAAGTTCACCAATCATTATGGTGCAATATATTTACAGTAGGCGTGGCCAAGATTTTGTTGAGTCACCAAACCAATTATTTGTTATTGAAGAAACATAACGGTACAGGTGGGGACAACCTTATTTACAAATATTTAGCACGCTTATGGATTTAGTTAAATTTGCCTATTTGGATGACTCATCACCTAAAATCCGGTCTCTAGTGATCAGTAAGACAAATAACATAGCACCCAACCTATACATAGATTGATCAGCTATAGAACGAGTTGAGCATATTTCATATTTGGGATGTATGTTGCATGAAAGTTGGAACCATTCCAGAGAAATCCGACAACGAATAGGGGTCTTTCTGAAAATGAGAAATATAAGATGTTACGTTTATTTGGTCTGATCTGGACACCGACAGAAACCACATGCAAGCGAGTTGAAGCTTTTGAAACGTGGGTACTTTGATGAATATGAAATGGACAGATCATATAACGAATGAAGAAGTTCTCCGAAGGATAAAGTCCGAAAGGGAACTATTAAAAACCGTAAAAATTAGAAAACTCCTTATTCGGGACATGTCATCAGAAATACTCCTAATAAATATTACATCCTTCAACTAGTTTTCCCAGGAAAGCTCAAAGGTACAAGGCAACTTGGCAGAAGACGTATATCATGGCTCAAGAATTTGAGACAGTGGTATAGGGTAACATCGGTTGAACTGTTTCGAGCAGCAGTCAACAAAACATTCGCTAAGCGGATATGGCACCAACAAGAACAAGAAGAATAAGCATGTGAATAAAGTTCTCGTTACTAGAACTCATTAAAAATTTAGAGTTCAATGTTAAAACTGCAATTTAGACTCATATTTTGCATTAAAAAATTATAATAATTACCTAACAAACATAATTACTTTCTTGTTTTTTGTTACGAAATCCATGTTGCAGTTACATCGAAGTCGTTATAATAAGTATGAGAAAAGCGTAGCATTTTTAGATTTCATGTCTAGATTTTAAATTAAAAAAATGTAATAGATGTCAGTGTCACGGTGTTGGCTTTCGTAATGAGACACGTAATTAAAATTAAACGAGAATAATTCTAAGGAATTGTATTGTGAACTAATCAGGGTAAGTGGCTTAGGTATTATAAAGGCAGCAGCGATTTTTTTGTGTTCTTCCTGAAGCCTTTCGAAATTTGTGGTTGGAAAGGCCGATGCCATAAAATTTAATATCCTGTAATTTAAATCATTTGGGGTCAATTAATCAAGGTATAATTCGTAGCGTGCCGTGTGAGAATCCCTCATCACTGGTCATAAACTAACAAGACACCGCAACAGTATACATGTTTAATAATGTGTAATAATTTGCTTGATATGCCGGTACATTTTGATTCTTTTCATGTTTGCCTGCCATCAGCATTTAAATTCGCATTTGTGTGTGTTTATTTATTAAAAATTGCGGTGCTTGTTTGCAGTGTTTACAGTAATAACCTCACATATTATTTATGGGACTTAATTTGTTTTAAATAAGATTGCTTGACAGTCCTTGAGTGTATGGGAAGAAACATTAATTATTCCCTATTGTATTCGAATTAATTTATTACGTAAAGGCTGCAGGTAAAGCAATTTTGTTAAATTGAGCTTGGGCACAGAAGACGCTGATTTTTTAGTAATTTCTGTTATTGTCTTGTTAAATCTACATGTTTTTTTAACTATTCAAGGGAATTTTTGTTTCGGACAAAGTGATCAAAACGAAAGTTTTCACTTTGTTCCTAAAATGCAAAATATTTAAATAATAATAAGGGTTATCCTGCCAATAACATATGAATTGATTGTCCAATAGATAAAATATTAATATTTACCTATTAATTAGTGTTTCTAGGTAATTGTAAATAAATCCGCAAGCATTAAGACTTAAGACTAAAACTAGACAAGCTCGATGTTTTGATAGCCAGTAAATAAAGCAGGCAAGTAGTCTGCTAAATGTTAGATTTCCATAACATTTCATGTTTTACGATTCTGTTTATGTAGTAAATATACGTCGGCTTACAACAGTTGTGTTCAAAAATAACTGAGTTATGTTTCTGAGTGGATATGTTTCACTGAGATATGAAATCTAAAATACTCCACAGTTTACAATATCTACTTTTGAAATAATACTGAAAGCGGCAGTAATATCTGGATGGAATATTTTCTGGAAAAATTCCTCAGTTTTTAAATGAAGTTGATTGACTTAAATTTTTAATAAAATTACAAATTCCAACTTTTATTAGTTTCAAATCGATTTATAGTACTAAAGTTTCCTCATTTCTTTCCAGGTCGATGTGAAATTCACCTCTTCAGGTATATTGCCTCTCAGTTTCAAAGTAAGTGCTTTATTTTTACCTTTTAATTAATGTCAATCGATAGTAATAAATCCTAACGTAATTAGCAACCGTGATAACGTTCTTCGTATCGAACGATACAATTTGATTGGAATTTAAAACAAAGAAATTATGCAAATACATTATGATAATGATGTGAGCTAGTTAGAAACAAGTGAATATTGTCGATTTTTAAGTGAAAGTAGGTTTCCGTATCTCTGTCCGGAATTCTGTGTACGAATAATTAACACCCTCATCTGTATGTAGTTAACTACCAGCGGAAGTGAGTAAAAGAATAGTTAGGTGAAATGCAGAGCGATATCCTAGTTGCATTCTAAATGTCAGCATTTTTTTTACTTCCTCTTTGGATTGAATTGAATTATTCATTTCAGTGAATTGAGATTTAAATTACGGATCAGTTCAGTTAATTATGTAACTCTTGTAAATAGAAAAAGTCGTTTGTATTCTTGCAAATTTTTAGTTTTTTGATTTTTTTATGAAGGTAAGTTTAAGCTAAAATTTACTTAAAGATGGCTTAAACTAGAACTTAAGTCGAGCTTTCCTGCATTTAAGCACATTTGTTACATTAAATACTGTAAAGATGGGCTTAAACGACTGCTTTAAGTGTTTGTTCTGATCGAGTTAAGTTATAGTTGAAGTGGCCTTAAGCTAATCTTCAACTTAAACCTTTACAGAAATACCGATCATTAAACGATTAACCTAAGCTTTGCTACCTTGAAGCATATTTGGTACATCTAAGTCTACAAGGGCGGGTAAGAGCAGTAGAAATTAAGCGAAAGCTTGGTTAAGCTGACGTAAAGAAGGACTACATTTAACCACATTTGTTACATCAAATACTGTAAGGTTTGGCATTTCAGTATGTGTTTAAGGACAAGCACAAGGGTGGGTATTTCATGATGCAGTATTTTTCATATAGCATTTGGCCATTTGGATTGTGACGTCAACAAGCTCCGCCCAAAAACTGTATGGGTAGACACGCGTTCGTACGCAGTAGGTAATGAAAACTTAGTTTAGAAATAGATGAAGTATAGTTGGATTGTGAATTTATAAGGAGCGCGTTGACGTTACAACCTAAATCCTAGGTGAAAAATACTGTAGGTTTAAATTGCTTAACATGACGCAGCTGAAACTACCGCTTCAATGCAGTAATGATCGACTTAAGTCATAGTTTAAGCCGCTTTCAGATAATCTTCAACTTAAATCTGTACTGCAATACCGACCATTTAACTATTAATCTAAGTTTTGCTATATTGAAGCATATTTGTTACATCAAAGTCGGTTAACGGCGGGCAAGGACCGGTATTTCAGTATAATTTCTGCGAAAGCTTAATTGAGCTGACTTAAATCAGGACCTACGTCGAGCATTGTTACACTTAAGCACATTTGTTTCATTAAATGCTTGAGGTTTGGCATTTCAGTAAAATTTAAAGTATAAAATCTAAGCTTAATAGTTTAAGGGTGGATATTTAGTTATATGTTTAAATTACAGCTTATGAAGCTACATGAAGCGGTTTCAACTACTGCTTAAGTGTTGTTCTAATCGACTTAGGTTATAGTTTAAGTCGTCGTAAGCAAATCCTCAACTTGAATCTATACGGAAACATCGACTCTTAAACTATTAGACTAAAAACTAAGTCGGTTGAGGGCGGGTAAGGCCCGGTATTTCAGTAAAATTTATGCGAAAGCTTGATTAAGCTGACTTAAATCAGAACGTATATGGGGCCTTGCTACATTTAAGCACATTAGGTAAATTAAATGCTATAACGTCCAGCTTCGCAGTATAAGTTCAAGACAAAACTTAGTTTGAGGGAGGGTATTTCATTATAGGTTTAAACCGAAGTTTAACATGACACGGCTTAAGCTACGACTTAAGTCATACTTTAAGCTTGATTAAGCTGACTTAAAGATTTGCTAATTTTAAGCACATTTGTTACATCAAATACGATAAGGTTCGGGATTTTACTATAAGTTTAAGCTAAAGATTAGCTTAATAGTTTCAGGGTGGGTATTTCAGTACAAGCTTAAATTGTTAACACGAGGTGACTTAACTATGGCTTAAGTATAGTTCTGATCGATCTAAATCATAGTTCAAGCCTCTTTAGGCTAATCTTCAATTTAAATCTATACTGAAATACCGACCCTTTAACTATTAAGCTAAGCTTTGTTGCATTCAAGCATCTAAGTCGGCAAGAGCCGGTATTTCAGTAAAATTTAAGCGAAAGCTTAATTAAGCTGACTAAATCGGTTTTACTACATTTAACATATTTGTTACAAGAAATACTGTAAGGTTTGGAATTTTAGTTTAAGTTAAGTTGAAGCGAAAGCTTAGTTTAATAGTATAAGGATGCACACTTCATTATAGGGTTAAATTGAAGCTTAATGTGAGGGGCCTTAAACTACGACTTAAGTGCAGTGATGGTCGACTTAAGTCATAGTTTAAGCCGCCTTAAGCTAATCTTCAACTTCAATCTATACTGAAATAACGACCCTTTGCCACATTCAAGCATGTAAGTCGGCAAGGGCCGGTATTTCAGTAAAATTTAAGCAAAATCTTAATTAAGTTGATTTAAATCAGGACTTAAGTGGAACCTCTGTATATTTTAGCACATTTGTTACATCAAATACGGTAACATTCAGTATAAGTTGAAGTCAAAGTTTAACTTAATCGTTTAAGGGTGAGTATTTCAGCATAGGTTTATATTGAAGCTTAACACGAGGCGGCTTACACTGCAGCTTAAGTGCTGTTCTGATCGGCTTAAGTGATACTTTACGCCGTCTTAAGCTAATCTTCAACTTAAAACTGTACCGAAATATCGATCCTTCAACTATTAAGCTAAGCTTAGCTACATAGAAGGATATTTGTTACAACAAAGTCTGTATGGGCGGGCAAGGGCCGGTATTTCAGTATAGTTTAATTGAAAGCCTGGTTAAGCTGATTTAAATTAAGACTTAAGTCGAGCTTTGCTACATCTAAGCATATTTGTTGCATTCAATACTGTAAGGTTTAGCATTTCAGTATAATGTTAAGCCAAAGCGCAGAGAAGTTTAATATGAGGGGGCTAAAATTACGGTTTAAGTGCAGTTCTGACCGGCTTAAGTCATAGTTTAAGCCGCATTAAGTTCACCTTCAAGTTAAACCTGTACTGAAATACCGACTCTTCCACTATTAAGCTAAGCTTTGTTACAGTGAAGCACATCTGAGTCAGTAAGGGCGAGTAAGGGTCGGTATTTAAGTAAAATTTAAGCGAAAGTTTGATTAGACTGACTAAAATCAGGACTTAAGTCGAGCCTTGTTACATGTAAGCGTATTGGTTACATCTAAAAGAGCTAATGTTTGGTATAAGTTAAACTAGGCTTTAAGTCAAATTTTGCTACCAATTAAACCAAGCTTTAGCGCACATCTATACTGAAGTATCACTCTTAAAGTTTCTTTTACGGAGAATTTCCTTAAATTGCTAAGCTTTTCTATCGTTCAAGGTGTTGTAAAGACACGAATCTTTGATATCTTCTATAAATTTTTATTTGATTGTATGATTCAGAGGGAGGATGCATTATATTTGAAGACACCATAACTGTTTTGTTACGCCACTGATATTAGGGAAAATAATTGTTTTTTTTTATTATTAGATTTATTTCAAACTGCTTGCGGAATTTTACAGTTTGTAATCTTGTATTTTTTTTAGTTTTTTTTTACTTATTTTTTCATATATCTTTTATGCAAAATACGTAAAGGAAGTAGCGATATTTAAGATTGATGGGATATGTTATGAATGGCGAATAATTAAATCAGAACGCACTACATGCCACGAGTTACAGTTGTAAGAGGATCAAAGTGAATGAACCGAAATATTGTACGTACAAATTTCGCAACTTCTACTGGTTTCGGCCCATACGTTGTGTCTAGACCAGCTAGAATGACCAAACCATGCGGGTTCAGATCTTCAGGTGTAAATATTGCGGCAGTCGCGAGAGGTACCGTTATCGGCCGTGAACCCGCGCTTATGTTTAATAATCATTTCCCACACTTTTTTCTTTTCTTCTTTTTTTTTATTGTTATGCAAAACCAGATAATATACGAACATGCAGTCGAAACTGGCGTCTCCAATTTTCATATTTTCAATGCGGCTCGTCTGTGTAGCGATCGTTTATGCCGATTAATATGCAAGTCCACCCGCGCAGTTACAAGCGAAGAGTATACGTGATAACATCGAGGTGGCCGGCCATCAATTTCCTCAAAGAACACCTGGTGCTGGCAACCGACACCACAGGCTCTCACACTGTCACAATCTTCCTCTGCTCACCTTGTATCAGATATACAGAACAACTCGGTTCGATCGCGGTTTTTTCACGCTGAATTAGCATTTTATTTATTTTCGGGTTTCTTTCTTAATCGCCCGTTGATATCTCCGGTGATTTTTTGCAACATTAGCTCAAAACTGGCTAATTTTTTCGCGGATATCGGTTTGTAATTGAGTATTAGGCATGATTTTATGTTCTTGTTGGTTGGCTGCACAAAAATCCTTGCATTGAAAATAATAATTCGCGTAATCACTGCGTTATTAAGATCATCAACTTTAATTATACGTATGCACGCTTGTATAAGTTTGAGATTTTTTTTGTTATTATTATGTTGAAGATACTGAGAATTGCCTTTGTTTGTTCGAAATAGTTATTCTTGTATGTATGTAAAATCATCATAGCATGTTCAAGTCCGTTAGAGGAAGCAGCGCAATTTTAAAAATTCATTCAGAAAAATTACTGCACGCAAGAATGGACGAAAGTAAATGTAAACATTGAAAGTAAGTGCATTTCTTTGCGTATTTCCATAATACAATGACGAATCCTTATATAAAACAAAACTCTTGTATAGCAAGAGTTTTATTATTTGTTCGATTTTGTGATTTTTGTTTGCGATCACTACTTTTCATTTTGAGGAAAATCTGCAAAATACTGCTTGAATTTTCGTAATAATTTATTAGAAAAATAAAATTTAATAATAGGAAATTCATACTGGAATCAACCCACCGAAGATCGTTTTACATTTGTAGCAGAGGAGCGAAATGCAAAGAGCATAATTGATTACATTTTATATAATGTAAAAAATGTATAATACTATCAAAGAAATTAAAGTACAAAAGAAGCAGAACTTAACACAAAACATAGCCTAGTCATAGCAAAAATTCAAGAACCCATAGTTGTTGAAGAAGAACGTATTGAATTTAATAAAATAAATATAAGTCGTCTAAAAAATGAACTCAAGATAAAGTATGCAAAAAAACAGATAGTATACTACAATCTCAATAATTAATAAAAACCTCACACTAGAAAGCAGGTGGAAAATATTTAAAGAAACTATAAAGAATACGGGAATTGAAATATGTGGAACCGGACAAATTAAAAAAGGAAATAAAACAACTAGATGGTGGACTGTAGAAGTAAAAAATAAAGTCACACAGAAAAAATTAGCATTGAAAAAATACCAACAAACAAAAAGAGGGAGGACAAAGAAAACTAAAAAGAGCCTACGACTCATTCCTCACTGTAAGCTTTGGGAAGCTCTCCAAACATCGGGTATTAACAGTTACTTATTAAAAATCATACAATAATTATACAAGGATAACGTATCGTATGTTAAAATATGTAAACAGCTGTCTAAACTAATTAGAACAACAAAAGGGTTGCGGCAGGGATGCAGTCTTTCTCCTCTGCTGTTTAATTTGTATGTTGAGCTAGCTTTAAAGAACTGGAAAAGAAGCTGTGCTGGAATGGGAATACCCATAAATGAAAACTTTAAGTTTTGTAGATGACCAGCTTGTCTTGGCTCAAGATCCTTCGACTTGCAATTTATGGTTCGTAGATTATATGTGGAATACGAAGAATGAGGTCTACAGGTTAGCCTGCAAAAAGCTGTTGGTTGTACATAAATTCAGAGGCAAAATTTGACATTTTCATCAACGACGATGTCATTATAAAACAAGTTGATCAAGTCAAATATTTAGGAGTGCTGATAGTTTAAAATGGATTGAGGAAAAAAGAGATCAAGCAAAGAATAAAACAAAATAAAAAATTCCTTGTGGTGGGATAAAGGCATATCCCTTAAAAATAAAAGGCGCATGGGGAGGCAATAGTAGAATCTGTGTTATGCTATGGCAGCGAAGTTTGGACGATAAAGTCTGGGATGAGAAAAAAACTTAATACTGTTGAAATGGACTAGAGGTATATTAAAGTAAGAACAACACATCAGCTGATGTTTGTATGCGCAGTAAAAGCTCGCCAGTGGCGTAACATAAAGACGTTTGTTGAGTGAATAAATTTAGGTTATGAAATGAAAATCTAATAATTTCTGTAAAACCTACCTTGAACACGATCAACTCTAAGCAGATTTGTTCTGAAAAGAACAGTCTTTTTTGCAGAAACACTGAACCACTGATAATCAAAATATAAAAATACAAATCAAAGCACAATCCAAAAATCCACCGGTAACTAAGAATCGCACTGTACTAACGGTTGCCACTGAATGATGCGTCTTCCCCCCGAAAGTTGGAGATTCGCGCTATGTGCCGATCACGTGATATGTTGTTCTTATTTCACCTAAAGAGAGGAATCAAACAAGGAGATAGTTTGAGTCCACTTTTATTTATAACTTATAACTATTACGGACAGAATTCTGAAAAACGCCAGAGAAAAAATAAAGGTTTGAAGACCATAACAGGATATAAAAACATGAACCCAATACATATCGATGCCCTTCTTTACGCAGATAATATAGTGTTAATCGCAGACAATAAAAGTAAAATGCATGGATTGACGAAATAGAGAACTTACCTACATATGAACGTTAATGTAGATCAAAGTAAAATAATAATATACAACACAGCAGCAGTAGGTATATGAACCATACAACTTCAATTATAATGAGAAAATATTCGAGGAGGTATCAACGATAGAATACTTAGGAAGTACTTTCTCCAATAATGGTAAAATTGATTTGGAAGATAAGGAAGAAAAAAGAAAGAAAACAACTAGAATGGGTTGGACTCTCAATAGAATGCCGACAGCAAGACTACTGAGGAAAATTATGGAAACTAAACAAATCAAAAAAAAAGGAAAAGGGGAAGACCAAGGCTGACGTGGATGCGCCAAATCACAAAAATAGGACAAGATAGAGGTAAAACGGTAACGAAATAAAAGAGTGTGCCAGAGACCGGAAGCACTGGCTCAAATGGATAACAGAAACATCAAAGAACAACTCGACACCCGAGTAGGGTACCAGGGTCCTTGTTGAAGAAGAAGAAGAAAAATAAACACATTTTTGCTATGTTTAAGTTTGATATGTAAGAAAATATTTTTTTTTCTGGAGATTTCAATGTTAGGACAAGCAGCAAGTTCAAGTACAAGTGCGTAAGAACTTTTCTGTTATTGTTAATGTTGTTGATTTTTTCCTTGATGAATAAGTCGAAAAACTTGCTGTAAAACAGAAGCGTTAACAGCCATTCATTAGGTGATCATTAGATCAAATAACTAGTAATAAACTAAGACTTCAACGTTGGAACGACTAACATATTCCAATACAATATAAACGTTTTTCTATTCTATGTTTACTCATGTTTTCCTTGTGTTGCAACATGCCAGAATAAAGGAGTTTTTACTAATATTTGGTAACAACTCCAACTGTTTTCCTACATTTAAAATCTAACAAGAAATCACCTTTACTTCCGGAGATTTCAACGCTAGATTTGGCTACAAACCTGGTTGAACGTGACTCTCATTTGTTATAGAATTTATTTAAATAAAAATTTGTTACTTCTCTGCAAACAAAAATTAATGATGGCGGTAAACAATTAGCAACTGCGGCGAAAAGTCATTAGGACTAATGTAATTTTTATATTTATTTTATACAATTAACTTTTAACAAGCGCTTTTATGCAAATTTCAAGCCATTTCTTCAGAAGTTTATGTTCTTACGCTCGAGATGGGAAGTAACCTGGTGTATTAGATGGCTTTAGTGTCATAAACGATGTTAATTAGCGAGACTTCGGTACAAAATTATATTTAAATAGGTTTAAGGTTTTGAACTGCGTTTAATTTTAACACCAAAAGAATACCTGCAACCTGCACCGACCCGTAACGTGGTTTACCTTTAAAAATAGTAACGCCCATTGGTTTTATAATGTTGCGTTATCACTGAAAACGTGCACTTCATCTTAGCTTAAAGCTTAAACGATAAACACGTTCTTTTGTTAAGAGCTTAAGAGGTCATCATCTTCGACCGTGATTAAGTATCCTTTTCTTAATTCTGTTGCTTGTATATTCTTTCCTTATTCATTCTGAAGTTCCATTCATGAATAGTGTACAGCGTGTTCGTAACTGCGACGATTGGATGGATATAAACGCATTATGCATACTACGGTTGTTTAGTTTTGTTTGGTCGTTCGTTTGCAGTACAATTTAGTTGCTCGCCTTTTTTTCGACGACATGAAAGAGGATTGGTAAATTGTATATAGGTGGTCTTTGCGTTTTGTATTTTGTTGCTCATTAACGTGGATGTAATAAATATAACCCTTTTTTTGTGCTATGAAATTTATGGTTGCATTTTCATGTTGAATTCTTTCGTAACAATTAATAATTTCCTTTGATTTGTTTGGCATTAATTAGTCTTTGGTTTTTAAAGGAAAACGTTATAACTCTTTTAAACTAGCGAAATGTGGTAAAAAAGATGCACAAAAAGTAAACAAAGATTAGATTTTAAAAACACCTGTTTGTAGTTTGTCATTATTAAACGTCATACGATACAGGTTTTTAACTCGAGTAAGATATATCATATTAATTCTCTCGGGCGATTTAACATTTTCTTGCTGGTTTGAAGAAATAATACCTCCAGAGTTGCGGTTTTATGTGTGGTAGTGTCAATTAACTTTAATAAATATAACTGTCTACTGAAACAATGTTCCTGTTGCTCTATTACGTCTACCAGTCTGTCATAAAAGAAAGTAAGCCGCATTCAAAATTAACATTTTTGCTCATTTGCGGGTGCCATTATGAAGTTCTCACGGTGTTGACCTTCAGTTTTAAAACCACTTTTGTATATTTTTGCATTTATTTAATGCACCACTAAAAAACTACTAAAAGAATAAATTGCTCGTGAATTTTGTTTTTAAAAGGGTTGCGTTAGAAGATAAAAGAATAATTTAATACAATTTTATTAGTTCAGAAATCGTTCAAAAAACTCATTTAAAGTTAGTATTGCCTGAAAAGTCATTTTTATATTACAATTCTCGTTTAGCTTTAATTTTTTTATTTAAGTAAGTTTTAATGAAAAATTTTAAAAAAGCTTTAAATCAAGGATTTTACTGCAGATAAAAATTATTAAAATCCTTCCAATGATTCATTATGAGAAACTATTAATTTTGAAAAAGGACTTTGACTTGATCATGTTAAAATCGAGTCTGTCACGTAAGCTTCTATTGTTTATGTTTAATTATATATGTATTAATTAGTTTAAACAATTGTAATTGTCGTCCTTGGATGGTTACCGATGTTCAGTAATAATTACGAGCTTGACATCCATGTTTATTAGCATTACTTGTAATTATTTTTATTTATAGCTGAACAAACTGCTGGTCACTTCCAGTTGAATAATTACGAACTTATTAGAATGAAAAGTATTTTTGCTTGCAAGAATACATGGGAAAAAATGAAATTAGTTGAATTGGGATTCCATTTGATGTGTATTTAATAATGTAACAAATAAGATGCTTTTTTAAAGTCTTGAAATTAACCCATTATAATGTTTTGACGCTTTTGGGGTATTCTTTTTAATTTTAACCGACTTTATATGCCGTATCTCCACTCCTAAACGCCATTTCTTTCTATCGAGGGCATCATTTTCCTGTAGGTGTTGTTCTTCCATGGCCCTTCTCATTCCATCATTCCATGTTCGCCCTGGTCGCCCTCTTTGTTTTCTTTCTGTCGGTTTCCACTGACATACTTGTTTGGGCCATCTCTGTTCTACGAAGTAGGTGACTAAACCATTATGGTCTTTTCGTTCTATTCTATCTAGTATTGTTCCTGTTATGTTCATCTGCTGTCTTATATTCTGGCACTTCTTCTTATGTAGTCTATTTCTATAACCATAATTCTTTTTATGTCGGCGTTTAACGTCCACAGCTCACAGCCATATGTTAAGATGGATTCAACCATTGCTCGCGAGATGTGTCTGTCCCACCAGATTGCATTTAGAGTCCCTATATGCTTCGTTATTGAAATATAGTACTTTAATGATATTGATAAACTTTGGATCTACTTCTAAAATGTTTAGCGCTTGACAAAGTTTGGATCTGGGTATCGAATCGTAGGCTTTTTCAAGATCAATAAATCCGACATGGGTTTTTTCTTCTTCTGAGTTTCGTTTTTCTATTGCCTGTTGTATGGTAAACAAGTTATCCACACACGATCTACCCTGTTTAAATCCATTTTGATCCTCATCTATTTCATCTACTACCTCCTCTTCTTCCAACTTATTCTTAATAATTTTCTTGAAAATTAGAGCTGAAAACCTCTAGATGCTCAGCTTAGAATTGATAGAATAGTCTGGATTTTTGTCACATTTTGAACAAATTTTAAGGAAAACTAGTTTTGAAAACTTGAAATTGAAAATTGTCTGTATTTTCATCTTCCATTTTAACTCTTTTCTTTTCTAGAAAATTAGCTTTGGAAGTTTCAAGGTCCAAACTGAAAATTTTCTTGCCATTTTTTTAGCAAATTATTCTTGAAAATTAGATCTGGAAACCTCCAGATTTTCAGCTTGGAATTGATAGAATAGTCTCGATTTTTAGCAATTAACTTTGGAAGTTTCAAGGTTTTCCAGGTCCAAACTGAAATTTTTCTTGGAAACAATACAGTTGTCCTTTTTAGCAAATTTTTCTTGGAAATTAGATTTGGAAGCCTCCAAATTTTCAGCTTAGAATTGATAGAATAGTCTTGATTTTAGCAAATTTTTGAGGAAAACTAGCCTTGGAAACTTAAAGATCTTCAACTTGAAAATGAAATCTTTTTAGAAAAGTTTCAAAGTTTACCAGCTCTAAACTGAAAATTTTCTTGTCTGTATTTTTGTTGCCCTTTTTAGCAAATTTTTCTTGAAAAATTAGTTTTGGCAACTTCAAAAGTTTCAGTTAAAATTGGAAACTTTCCTCTCTTAATTTTCGTCTCATTTTTTGGCATATTTTTGAGGAAAATTAGCTTCGGGTGCTCAGCTTGAAATTAAACATTTTCTTCTCCCAATTTTTGTGGCATTGTTGAAAATATAGGAATAAAAAAATAACCTGGGAAACTTCAAGGTTTTCAGCTTAAAATTAAAAACTTCCCTAATATTTTTAGTAAATTTCTGAAGAAAATTCGATTTGGAAACTACGTTTTCAGCTTGAAACTGAACCTTTTTCCATTTTAATTTTCATTGCATTTTTTTAGCAAATTTTTCAAAAAGATTAGCTTTGGAAGATTAAAGATTTTCAGCCTGAATGAATTTCGTCGTTTCTTCCGACAAATGTTTAAAGAAAATTAGCTTTGGAAACTTGAAGGTTTTCAACTCAAAATTGAAAATTTTCTCGCCTATATTTTGATAGCTTTTATAAATAAATTTTTCAATAAAATTGGCCGGAAATGTTTAAGCTTTTATGCTTGAAATTGAAACTTTTCTTGTCTGTATTTTCATCACCTATTTGAGTAAATTTTCCAGAAAATTGGCATTGGAAACTTTAAGGGTTTCAGCTTCACATTGAAAATGTTCTTGTTTGTGTTTTCATCACATCTTTTAACAAATTATTGAAGAAAGTTAGCTTCGAAAACTTTAAGGTTTTTAACTCCAAATTGAAAATATCGTTGCTTTATTTCATCGACGATTTTAACAAAATTGAAGCAAAATTAGCTTAAAAAACTTGAAATTTTTCAGCTAGAAACTGAAAATTTTCGTAGCCTTTTTTAAGAAAGTTTTCTTCAAGAACATGAAATACAAAATTTTCCTGCCTTAATTTTTGTTGCCGTATTTAACAAATTTTTCTATAAACTTTCGGAATTTCAGGAATTCCATCTCGAAATTTTCTTGCCTATACTTTATTGCCTGGTATAACAAGTTCTTCTAAAAAATTAGTTTTGGAAATTTTGAGGTTTTAGAAATTTCCGTAGCCTTTTTTCAACAAGATATTGATGAAAACTGTGTAAAATTGAATTTTTTCAGTTTGAAACTCATAATTTGTTTGTCTTAATTTTTATTGTCTTTTCTAAGTAAATGTTGAAACTGCAATTTTTTGCCGCCCTTTTTAAATAATTGTTTAAAAAAATTAATTTTGGAGTCTTCAAGGTTTACAGCTTCAAATTGAAAAATATAAGTTTTTCAGATTTACATTTAAAAAACTTTCTTGTTTTAACTTTCTCAGCCTTTTTTAACAAAATTTTGAAAAAGATTAGTTTTGGAAACATCGGTTTTCAGCTCAGGTTTAAAATTTTCCTATTTTAATTTTCATCGCCTTTTCTAAATAAGTTCTGAGGAAAATATGTTTTGGGAACCCCCAAATTTTCAAACTGAAAATTGAACATTTTCGTAGCCTTTATTAACAAAACCTCGTTTTTTTTTGTTTTTTGTTAAACAGCCCAACTCTCAGAAGTTTTGGTTTACGTATTATTTTTTTATAATACTGCGGGTGAATTGCACAATGCTTTTGTGAATTAAACAAATTATCAAAGTTGACAAAGAATTTTTTTGTTTATTATTAATTGACGAAATCAACTTAACTGTTACATTATGCTTGTGAAGCCCCCTCTAAATCTCTTTAATTCATCAAAACCTTAGTTTTTCTTTTGATTTCATTCCAGATAACGCCTTTTTGATTAAATTTCTTATACGCACGTGTAATGTTAGTTTTTCTAAGTAATCGATCCAACAGAAACCTTATAAGTAAAGTAACAATTTATTTCGAACCTTTCTTTAGTTATTACTATTAATTTTCTAGCCTTAACTATCACGGTGGTATTCAGTTATTCGATTACATTAGCTGTACCTACATACATACAGAAAGATATAAAACATAAAATGAAATAGCAGTTCTTCTGCTACCTACCCGTATCATACTGGGCTTTTATGAAGTTCATACGCCTTGTTGTTTGTTATTATGTGTAGGTACATATGGTTACCGCTAGAATTTTCCTTGCTATTAAATAAACAGAGATAATTAAACGGAACGGCTTTTATAATAAATTGAACAAATGCTGAAGTGTTTTGTAAATTAACGATCATGATGGCGGGTCCGCTCACAATGTTCAGTTGAATTCACAAACCTTTGATTTGAAACCGTTTTACTCACATTCAAATAACTTTAGATATATTGAGAAGTTTCTGTATTGTATATGGTAATAAGGATTACCTTTTGAGTTGTTAACGGTGTTTGGGAACATTATTTTATCAGATCTGCATATTGTCATTAAGTGTACGTTTTCTTAATTTTTCTGACCGATTAATGATTTTCTACAGTTTTGATGACTGTTTGAAATATTTAACGATTTGTTTGAGGAGCTCAGATTTTACGAAAAACAAAAATAATAAGCTTTAATTCCTTTCTAACTATAGACGGTGTGTTTTAATATTGTAATTAAATTACTTTTTTAGGTCGAGTTAGCAACAAGCGAAGTCTTACTTCTTTAGTTTTAAGGTAATTTTGTACACTTGACAACACTGCCACTAACTAATAATTTCACGTTCATATACTTTTTAATTCCATAGTAAAACAGTATTTATTTTATTACTACATAATATTCTTGGACACGCGCTTGCTATCGATCTCAGTGAATTAAAACACCATACTGGCGATAAGCTGTAACTTCGTAGCTTACAAAACCGTTTCGAGTTACGTCGTGTTTTTCGTCGTTCGGCAGCGGGCAGTTGAAATCAGGTTCAAGCTTCGATTAGTATTGAAAAATATTGAAAATAATTATTCGGGTCACCAGGATAATATATAATATTAAATTTTTAAGGTATATTAATTATACGCTGTAGGTATTCAGCTTACGTAGGGGAAGCTGTGCTTCCCTAGCTTCCATGGTAAACACGCCACTGTTCAGTTGTCATTCAGTTACATATTAGATTAGATTAGAATCAACACCAAACTTGAGAGATCCAAACTTAAATAACTCGGCCCTGAAAATAAACCCACAACTTATAGATGAATTCATCTTTCAAGAAAAAAATCGAATCTGTATTAATATATCAATGCATTAACCGACAACATCACAAAAACTGTAGTTGAAACAGCACATGATATACTTAAATCTCATCCTAATATCAAGGATAGAAACAATAAATTAAGAGCCGAAACAATACAATTGATAAACGAAAGAAATACGAATAAGAAAACCATGAGGGGGGAAGAACTACACAGGGTCAACAAGGTAATTAGGAAAAATGTCAGAAGAGATACAAAAGAATAGAACGATTGCAAAAATCGCAACACAAAATAGAGGCCCAAAGTGTTTAGAAAAGAAATTCGAGAAGCAAGAAAAGAAATTACGGCTTTAATTGACGACACAGGAAGAACAATACATGATCGTAAACAAATACTGAAATCTGAACCACCTAGAAGCTCAACAGACTAAAGAGCCCCTCTTACCAAACAGCACACCGATGATATGCCCGAGATACATAAGTATGTACGAGATCAAGGCGGCTTTAAAACATATGAAAAACAATAAGGCACCAGTTACAGACGGAATTGTTATCGAATTAATAAAAGCAAGGTGATATATCAGATACATGGAGAACAGTTAAAGTAATACTGATCTATAAAAAAGGGAATGACAAAGACCTCAAAAACTATTGACCAATTTCGTTACTTTCACAATTGTATAAACTTCGTATAAAAATTATAACAACAAGGATAACACAAAAATTAGATGTCTTTCAATCACTCGAAGTGGATACAGCATCGTTGAACATATCAACACGCTAAGGCAGGTAATAGAGAAGACCTGCCTTTGTACGAAGCCTTTATAGACTTTGAAAAGGCCTTCGCAGAGTGGGAGTGCACGTAATACTGAAATATTGAGAGTTAAGCAAGGGTCTGCTTGGCCAGAACTTGGCTCGGTGTGTCCGGCCCGCTCAACACTGTAAAGGTATAAGAGGGCAAAAGAGAAAAGAAATAAAAGGCCTTCGACTCGAAATTAACGCTGTAGAATAGATTACAGATATATCCAGCTGATTAACAACTTATATGAAGATGCCAAAAGTGTTATTCAGGTATACAGTGGAAGTAATCCAATACCAGTGGGAAGAGGTATACGGCAAGGGGATACCATATCCCCAAAACTTTTTACTAGTTTGCTGGAGGACGTATTCAAGGGGTTCAAATGGTACAATGAAGGTTTAAAGCAAATTATCCTCAACACTTCAAAACCAAGTTTTACAATCAATGCATCTTGCCTGTTCTTATGTGTGCTTGTGAAACTTAGCATCTTAAAGAAACACTTGCAGAGAAGACTAAAACTAACCAACGTAATATGGAACGTTCTATGCTGAGCAGCTGAGCAGAAGACTACAGGATCGCATAGGGTTGAAGACGTATCGAAATGTAAAGCTACCCTAAACTGGAGTTGAGGAGGCCATGTTATACGAAGATAAGATTATCGGTGGAGTAAACTTACAACTGAATGCAGACCACGAACAGGCAACAGAAGCAGAGGTAGACCGAAGGCACGATGGCGGAATGACATTGATAAAGCTGTGTGGATTCAGTGGATGAGTAATACAACAGAACCAAGTGCAGGAATAAAGGGGAGGCATATATCCAAAAATGGAGTATTTGAATGCAGCTAAAGAAGAAAGAGTTATTAAACCACAGATTTTTAAAAGTAAGAAAATTAAATTTTCAGACTTTGAGGTTTTAATTTCCAAGAGTGAAGATAATCCCGAAATTTTTGGGCCCTCAAATTCGAAAATTATTAAAGTACTCGCCTCCTAACACTAATAAAAAATGCTTCTAAATTTCGAGAGTTATTAAATCTCAGATTCGCGGACTTTGAGGTTTTAATTTCCGAGATTGAAGACAATCCCGAAATTTTAGGACCCTCAAACCTGAACATTTTAAAATATTCATCTACAAAAACCAACATTAACTACTCGAAGTTTCTACACTTCAGAAGCAATTAGAAGTAATTAAAAAATATTAATTTTCAGGTTTCAGGTTTTAACCTCCCGCTTTGAAGATAATCCCGAAATTTCAGGAACCTCGAGTCTTAAAATAATATACGCCTGCTTAAACCAATAACAAATGCTCGAAACGTTTAAATTTCGGGGTTTATTAGGACGCAGACTTTTTCAGGCATTGAAGTTTTAATTTCTGATTGTTTGAAGGTAATCCTGAAGGTTTGGAATGCTTAGTTCTGAAACTTATTCAAGTTTAAGCTTATAAACTGAGAGTTTTGTTAGATCTCAGATTTTTGAAATGGAAAGGATTAAATTTTCATTTTTGGTGATCGTCATTTTCGGGTTCGAAGATAATCCTTCAAACCTGAAAATTATTAATGTGTCCATCGTCCATTGCTGGAGTTGTTTAGTCCTAGATATTTGAAGCGTAAAAAATATTAATTTCAAGCTTTGAGGTTTTAGGCTCCGGGAGTGAGTGCAATCCTGAAATTTTAGGACCCTCAAAATAATCATCTATGAAAATCAAGATTCAACGTTTAAACCTTTCAAACGTCAGGTTTTTAAACATTCATTAAACTTTCAGACTTGTCATTTCATCGTCCGGGTTTGAAGATGATGCTGAAGTTTTACAACACTCAAATCTGAAAATAATTAAATGTTCGCCTGTTAACACTAGCACCAGTTGCTTAAGTTTCAGTCTTTGAGGATTTGCAGATAATCCCCAAATTCGGAGACCCTCAAATCTGAAAATTATTATTCACTTGCAAAAACTAACATTAAATGATTGAAGCTTCTAAGCTGAGGGCTGTTAATCTTCAGATTATTCTAAACCTGTTTATTACAATTGGTGTATACATTTTTAATCTTCAGACTGGATGTTTTTAAAGCGAGAACTTAACGAACAAAGTCTTAATTTTTTAAGTTGAATTGGTAACAAGTGAAGTAACTTCTGTAGTTTAAAGTAATACAATTGGCAACACTGCCAGCCCTGTAGTTTACCTTATTATCATATATTTTTAAAAATTGCAGAATCTTATTATGTGATTGATGAATTGTGAGTTAAATATAGTTGTTACTTATTACAATTTATGTTAAATTTTTAATCTTCAGCCTGAATTTTTTTAAGGCGAACAAAATCTTAATTTTTGTTTAATAAATGTACCGTTTTTGTTCTTCAAATATTTAACCGGTTTAGTGTGTGTAGTTAAGTACCGGAACATAAAGATTTTACGCCAAATTTTACGGGCATTTGCTTTTTCAAATAAGAGTAACGGCCCCGTCTTATTCCCTTTCGGTTTTTTCGATTCGCCGACTAGACCGATTAATTTTTATGCGACTAACCGTCTACTATTTTACCGTAGATAATTCATCTTTCTTTCTTTTTAACAAAGGATTCGCTAATCTCCCGATATACACATTTTTAAGCTTAACCGTTGACTTTGAGAGCGAAACTTTGTTTATAAATGAAAACGAACTGTGAAAACAGGTAGAATGTATAGTAGTGTGTACCGTTTGCTTTTATGGTTTGTTTGAACGCTGCTTGTACATTCATGATACCAGCAAATTATACAACGACTCACTTCTATTCAATGAATTCCTATATATGTATATAAACTCGAACCTTTTTTTTTCTTATAATGCTCACTTCAAGACTACAAGTCGATGTCGGATACAAAAAAGTTTTATATTCGTTTTATAGATGTTCCGGAAATTAGAACATAACGGTCTGCAAAATTTTGCAGGATGATTGATTAATCAAATTTTTAACATCTGCCAATACATTCGATCATTATTTTTTGAAACTTTCACATAAAGAACTCAAGTTTTTACTGTTTTCTGATCGTGAGAAGTATTTTCAAAAAAATATCTATCATGAATTCATGTATTCTGGCACAACAATGATAATTCTTAGACTAAAATTCTGAAGAATTTTAATAACAAAACAGATTCTTAATTCATAATAAGACTTGTCGCTCGTTGAGTATTTGTAGTTATAAGAGTTTGCATCGTTTGAAAGTCATCCAAGAAGAAGCTGATATATTCAATTAACAGGCTGGTAATTGTTTGCTTCATTTAACCTTTGTTTTATAAAGGCGAATTTTCAGTGTGTATTTTCTGAATGAATTTAATGGAATATTCGGTCGTAAAATGTTTTAGCACAGATTGTAAAAATGGCGTTCTCTTTTCTGTCTTGAGGTCCCACAAAAATCAGGGAAATTAAGTTTTGTATATTTGCCTAGCCTGTCTTAAGCTCCGTTCTGAATTATTTATCTTTGTTATAATATTTTGGTTAAAGGAGTTAAAGCTTCTTATTATTGCTTGTCGCAAAATCTGGGCTCCTCAAACAAATCGTTAAATATTTCCCCCTCAAAGCTGTTGAAAACGATTAATCGATTAGGAAAATTCAGACTGTATTTCTAAATTGATTTAAATAAATATAAGTAAAATCGAAGCTTCGTAAATTCCACTAAACAAAACCTAAAAATCTTCATTGTGAGCGGCGGACACCATCAGGATCGTTAATTTGTGTACAAAACATTTCAGCATTTGTTCAGTTTGTTACGAAAGCCGTTCCGTTTAATTGTATGTTTTTAGGGAAGGAGAAGAATAGTGAAAATTACCAATGAAATTTGACATTTTTATTCAACTAAAGTGTCCTTTGTATATAGCCTTTTGATTTTTGTAAATATTAAAAATAGACAAAAGTAAGGAGCATTTTACCCAATTTATTTAGCTCGAACAAATTGTACCTCACTTATGTTAATTGAAATTCAAGTCGTTGAGTAGACAGCTGGAAATCATCATCAGCAGAAGTCCCACGGGGAGAAGACTAATGTTAATTGAAAAACAGGCAAAGTCTAAATACAGTGGAAGAAGAAGAAGCAGAAGAGTTTACTTGTGTTTCACTAAAAAAAGGGGCAACAAAGAAATCTTCGTTTCCTAAACGAACCCTTAAGGTTTCATCAGTATTAGATAGAGTTAAAAATAAGGCTAATTTATTTCAGTTTATTTAGCTTGAACCAATTTTTAAGTATGAAAAATGACAGTAAAAGCTTTGGGTTTTCTGCAACGAGGTATCTTCGTGTTTTGCCTTATTTTTGTTAATTTACTTTATCTAAAATTGCCAAATTAAATTTAAAAAGCCATATTAGTTCCCCCTTTTTGACTTTGACTTTACTTAATTCCAAGTAATTAAACAATAGCGTTCAGTTACCTAAGAGATTTCAACGCTAGATCAGAAAGGTAACCTGACCATGTGACCATTTCTTCGTTATATTTCGGTTACTCTATTGCGATATTAGATATTGAAACTTTTGTGAATTATTCTCAAATATAATATATTTTTAACATAAACTTGCACTTATATGTGTCATAAACACAAAAAATTCAATTGCAAAGCTATAAGAAAGCTATAGTGTTATACGAAAAATGGCGGCTTGTTAATTGATTGGGCTTCGCAGTTCAAATAGACTTTAATTCTGTTGTTTTATATTTCCTAAGTTTGAAAAACTGACTTGAAAATTACGTTCTTCCTTTCGTTCTAACATTTTCTTAAGTTATCCAAACCTGTCTGGTTTTACATTTCTTCCAAAGTTTTTGATATTTTCCAATTGATTTTCTGTCTATTTTTTAATTTCTGGGATCTGGAATTATATAAATTCTAGGAGGAACATCGAGGGGAGTTTTCACACTATTGAAAAATATCTTATTCTAAAAGTACCCCGGAATTGTTTTTATTTTATCTTGTTTAGTTATGTAACGTCCAAGTTGCAGTTCCTTTTTTTCGTATAAAAAGGTGCTGCAAGTTTTCAAAACTGATTTGAAAATTACGTTCTTCCTTCCCTTCCAACATTTTCTTAAATTTTATAATTTTAAAATCTTACATTCGTGATGTTTTTGGATAAAATTCTTATAGTATGTTTCAAAAATGCTTGTTTTACCTTTTTTTTATTTTTGAAAATTAACGTTAGATTTTTTACAATTTTGAAAACAAATGAAGCGTAATCGCTGAAGTTTTCAGAAATTAATTGCAGCACCGCAATTATAAAATAAATTGCCCGTACCTGCAGCCGCAGAAACAATCCAAAAAAAGTTCAAAATAAGGCACAACACTGGCACTGAATGCCACCGCACACGAGGCATGTTGGCGGAGGTCCGCCGAAGAACTGAGTTGTTGGAGGTCCCATCTTGACACGCGCTGCAGGTACGCATCGTTCACATATGCCAGTGCTCGCACTTTATTCTGCACTTGACTGTTATGCAATTCTGATAAGGCGCATCCTTACTCTACGTTTGGATTTTCTTTAACTTTCGTTGCTTTCGTTTTTAAACGAATAAATATTCCTTTTTTCCTCTGGAAGTCTTTGCTCTAGCTTTTTATCAAGATGAGATTCTCATCTTATTTCCTTTGAAACAAAAATGATCTTCAAGGCTGATTATGCCTCTTTGTATGATTAAATGCGTCTAATTACTTAATACCTAGATATTTTCCTCGTGGTGTTTCCTGTTAATAAGAACATTGTTTGATGATTTTTAATTTATTTTTGTATAGTTTCTTCATTTTTATAATGTGTGGATCGCGTTTGTCAGCTGATGTTGGGCATAAATCTTCACTTATCTAACCAAGCAACTTGTACTGAGTTTTAAAAAATTTTAGATTTTAGTGCACCTTTCAGATCGATTCTCTCACCTTTCATTTAACGCGTAGGTAAATTAATATATCTTCTTTCATAGTAATGTCGATTTGTTCGAGTTGATGATACCCTTTACTTGATAAAACATAAAAAATAATAAAAGTATAAACAGACGAAAGGCAATAAAAACGATTTAATGTAATACGCCTACGTAAGTAATAAAGTTAAGCTAATGTATTTCCTGCTTTTCTTACCTGTAACTTTTAGTACTTAGGTGCAGGTGAATTTATATACCTTTTCTACTACGGGAAAAAATGCCAACTTTTGCTTTAGAGAACCCCTTTTATCCAACGCATAACAGGAACAATTAAGGTTTTATGTAAATAATTAACATTCATCAGCAAGTTCTTGAACTAAAATATTTTATTCAATTTTGACGTTTTAAACTGACGTTTATTTGTTTATGGCCTGCCCATAAAAGTTGATGTTTTATAAACAATCGTTTAAAATTTTTATTCCGCTAGCGATTTAAAATTTTTATTCCGCTAGCGCTTTAAAAATGTCAAATCCCTTTAAAAATGTCAAATAAATGTCAAAATTGAATAAACAGTTGTATTACACTTGCGGATTAAAATTAATTTATTAACTCGCGGTATCAACGCGCTTGCGGCTACCGCCGCTCGCGCGGTTGAACGTACCGCTCGTTAAACATTAATTTAATCCGCATGTATAATAAATAACTATTAATTAATTATAATTTCACATAATTACTACATAAATATGTCAGTAACAGGCGTAAAATGATAAATTAAAACAATGTGTTAGTTTTCCAGATAATTAATTCTTGAAGAGTATTTCGTTTAATGTAGCATGTTAGATTTTAAATACACGTATTGTAGAACAGTTTATTAGCACATAATTGTAATAAAGAAATTTAAATTCCACCAGTGTTGCAGAAAAGTCTCTATTTAGTGGAGGTCAGCTTCGTTTCTGCCACAGTAGAAACAGTTCGGCCACAGAAGGTTTATTAAAAACAGTCGATTTTGAATAAATACTTTAATTTACTACTAATAGATTGAATCAGTTTCCAGTGGAGTCACCAATGCATCCTGACAGATGGAGTAGCAAGGAAGAACTAATTTGAGGGTGGCAGGGTGGCATCTTGATAGCTAACAAGTTGGATGGCGTTGCAGCACTTACAACTGCAAACATTGCAAATACAAAATAAATAAAAAGTATAACAGTATTAAACAGGTGGCATATTAACGTCGGAGCATAGTTTTTGTTAAAATTGTTGGTGTAAGGAGGAAAATAGGGAGCTGAAAGCGGGTTCGTCGCATGAAGGAGCATTGAAATCACTTGGTAATTTTAGACCGTTAATAATTTTGACTGAAGTGCATGTTTAAAGAACAGTCTTTTTGGCAAGTTAATTCGACGTATTTTGTAAATTTCGAAGATTTAGGGTGTGTTATCAGTTGACGTATGACGGCCCTTACACCTAGCAGAAGCTTAGAAAGAAATTTCCTTTACATTAAATATTTCTGTGTTAAACTGACTGGATATGAAGGAACAAAAATACTAATTCTTTAAATCCTATAAAATTGAAAACGAATGTTTAATGACGGACAACATCGGCCAGAATTACAGATTTAGTAATAAAACTCCCGCGTTCTTATGGAACTTAACGTCAGAAACATTCGTTTTCAGACGGAATTTTGTAAATTTATCTGTTTTGATTTGGACATAATGCTGAAATTAGATAAAACTACAAATAAACCCAGACAATAAATATGGAATGTTTATGTAGCTGTCACTTACCCTTGGACCTTGAAATTCTAGAAGTTTGATTTTCAAGTATGAATAATAGCAATAAACTACGAAAGTTATGTTTAAAACTGGTGAAATGATACATCTTCGAGTGTTATATAAACGTTAAACGTATTATTTATTTAAAAAATTTACAATCCTTTCGGCAGTGTCTAAAAATAACGAGTGAAACCACTTGCACTAAAGATGTATCTTGTATTTTTATTATGCAGAATTCAGCGTGGGTTTTGCGATTTTTCTTTCATTGTAAGAATTTATAACTTTTAATTTTCGATACAGAATTGTGTTAAATGAATAAATTTTCTAAAGAGCGAAAGTAAAACGTTAAAAAAACTGGTTTGTATTAGTTTCCAAAGCTTACTTGATCCGCCTTATAAATGTGTTAAATATTTTTAGCAATTTTTATGGTTTTGTTTTGATTTTTAATGGTTAGAATATGGGGCGACTTCCACAGCCCCAAAATAAATAAAAATATTTAAACAGTAAGTTGATTTAAAATTTAAAAATGGTACTCTAATCGACTTCAACTGAACTTAACTACTTCACTTACCTAATTACAAGGCGCTCGTGCGTCTCGACATTTTAATATTCCATCACTTGTAACTCAATAAACGTGACAAACATACAAAGATCTTTTTGAATGTTTATTAAGTGCGGTTTATAAGCCTGTTAAGCTATTTAACATAAGGTCTGCTACAGATTTGTTTCATTGTTTTTATATTCTTTAATCGTAGGGCTTGTGCTGTTCGCCAGACAATACAAATGTCTCATTTGGACAAGGAAATTGTATTACGTTAAAAGTGATTGTAGAAAATATTGAATATAAACTTTCTTACAATTGGATTTTTAACTTTCTGCAATTATTTTAGAATATGCCTTGAATTGTGATTCTTGATTTAAACCAGAAAGCTCTTTGGTTTAAACCAGTAAGTTCAGTGCAAACAGTCTCAAGTTTCTGAGGTGTGTTATATTTTACTTTCTTCTGTTTTAATAAGCAAAATAATTTAGCAGAACAGGACGTGAGGTATCTGCAAGATCTCTGATTCTTCCCCTTAAAGTTTGCATAATTTCAAAAGTATGTGGCGTTGCTGGTACGAATAAGAATTGAGAAACGGCTCATCTGTGTATACGAGAAGGAATTTAACATTATTGTATGAAATAAGAGAATAAACAGTTATGTTTATATAAATAGTTGAGATAATGCCAGTATGGAATGTAGTTCTACGGTGCATTATTAAACTAGGCCAATAGGGGTTTGGGTATTTTTTTAAATAAATATTTTCTTGGTTTTTCCATAATTGGCTATTGGCTTGGTTATAATTCAATTGGATTTCTTTTAGGTTTAAATTTGTAGCAGTCTGAAGCTTTACTTTTAGGATTTTTCGGGGAACAAACAATTTACAACTGAATATTCTAAAAAATGACAACTGAAAATTCAAATAGTTTTGGGAAAGAACATTTGGGTTTTGATCCTGTCTGGTTCTACATTTTTAATTTCTAGAATTATATAAACTCTGGGGATTTTTTACACGATTAAAGCATATTAAAATATTCTGAAAATGCCCCGCGATGTGGTTCTTTTTATTTCATCTCATTTCGTTATGTAACATCCAAGTTGCAGTTCCTTTTTTTCGTATAAAAAGGTGCTGCAAGTTTAATTTGATGATATCCAGGAAGTTTATTTTCATCTATTTTATTTTGTGTTTGGTTAACATAAGCATATATAATTTAATTATAAAAGTTCATGTATTCAGAAAATGGGCACCGAAACAGAGCCAGGATATCCTTAATACATTATTTCAAAAAAAAAGAAAACTTACAAAACAGGCTCGAGTTTTTGTTCCTTGATCGAAGTTGAACAAAGGAAGGCCAATAACCACCAAAACCTAACCGAGTCTATATATTAAATGCATTATGTTCGTTGCTTTTATGTTTGTTCCCGTTTATATACATAATTTATGGTATCCTTTATCAGTGTAAATTTCTTAGCACGTTCCTTGCGCTTTTCCGAACGATAAATTATATAAGAAAAAATAACGTGGGAGAATATTCGAAGTAAATCGAAATGGAACTTAACAATTTGTAAAATGCATTGGATTATCATTTTATTGCTAATCTTTAACATTCGCGGAGTAAAAGACAAGAGCGCCGAGGAGCTGTCAGATGAATTCTGTGAAATCCGGGAAACTCGTTCTTCTAGTGACCCGATGGCTGCTGTTGCCGAGTTGCCGAGGACTTCTTGTTTCTTTGTGTCAATTCCGCTCTTTTTAAATCCCACATCTCATTGCGTTTACTACAGATTATTACATTGTTGTATCATTCTATTTATGATAAAACAAGTGACCACCAGCACGATGCACTTACTCTTTCCTTTCATGTTGGACACTTAAAGACCACCGATCGTGAAAGATCTACAGAACTTTATCACGAAAAACAAATCTATCGACATTTCAGAATTCTGAGAGTGGTTTTATTTTATTTGTTGTTATCTAGTTAGTTATCTACTCTCCTAGAAACCTCCTCCAATTTAATTACTTATAAATTAATAGCAATCTTGATGATTAGTTCTGCATAAATTACAAGTTAAATTAAAATTTCCAGTAATTTTCTGAAAGCATTTAGAAGTCAGAAAGGAGACTCTTCTAGATCAACTCTGTAGGCGCCAAGTTCTTTACTGTAGTAGTATAAGGCCTTTCTGCATTTGCAGTTTACAATATTTCTGATTTTTCCTGCAAAGGAAATTACCTGTTATCTGTGAGGTTTCTTCTTATAATAAAACTTTAATAGCATTTTTGTATACCTTGATTGATTTTTCAAAAAATTAATAAAAAATACCAAATACATGAAAGTAATATCCAGACTCTGTGTTTTTAAGTCGAAAAGAACAATTGCAAATAGTTGACTTATAAACATAATCGGCCCAATTTATTGTAAGATATGCGCCAACATATATGAAAGAGTATATAAATATTTTTGAATTTTTGTTTAGTAAAAATTAGGAACATTAGATAATAACTAACACGGTAATAAATAAAATACTTATTGTTGCAAACGTAATATGTCACGTTTGCAAGTATGCAACGAAGCTGTTTTCGATTAATTATAATTGGAAAAACTTTATTTTTTTTTTAAGGTAACTCTGAGAAACAAATTTAGCAAGCATCATTTTCTGAGGGAATCGTATTTTCACTGGCCAAAACTGCATGAATAATCTGTAAATATTCTAATCGAACACTCCTTTTCAAAGTATTTTTCTCTTAACTGTTTCGGTCGTATCTTTCTAGACGTGTAACTTTTCCTTTTGTTCCTTCGACGATTCTGAAGTATTCGTGTAAGCTGAGATTTTTGATTTTTTGGTGTTTTACGTTACATGTAAATTTGCTTACAATATAAATTGTGCTATTGAAGTGTAAATAAGTGTCTGTCTTACGAGGGCCGTTTGAAGATTAAGGTAAAGTTGTATGAGATGGACCCACTATCTGCTTGGTTAGTCACAGTTGCCAACTGTCACTCTTCAAACAAAATCATGCAAAATTCCAAACAAAGCCATGCGTTGTTTTGTTCTACATTTTTTAAATTTTAATCTACAAACTTTTGAAGTGTGCACTGTAGCTGTTAACATAAAAATGGAAAAGGTGAATTTTGTGCGGTCATAAAACATTTTTATTTAAAAAAGTGGACGGCTGAACACAGTTTATTTCTGAATAAATGAATTTAAACGTGGCCGAACGAACACCGAAGATGAAGCTCGCTCTGGATGCCGAGTTAAAATCACTACGACAGATATCATTAAAAAATCCATGGAAGACCGCCGAATAAAAGGCGAAGATCGTTTTGTCGGCTGGGAAGGTCATGGCTGTTTTCTGTGATTCACAAGGAATCATCCTGATGAACTACTTAGAAAAGAAAAATACAACAACAGAAGTATCGAAAACTAAGGAATAGAATTAATAGAGAAGCCAAATTAGAAAAAAATGACAACAATGCGAAAGATACAAAACGACATAAACACACACAGACAGGAAAGGGCATACCGAAAGAGATGAGAAGGTCTTAATAAAAGAAAAAGAAGTAGCACATAGATGAAAAGAGTATCTGGAAAAGTTGTATGGTGATCATGAAACAGGACAAGAAGTGTTAGAAGAAGAAACCGTGGAGCCAGAAAATAAACAATACTAAAAGAAAAATCAATAAAGCAGTACTAGATATAACCCGACGTAGACAAAATCAGCACCAAAATTATAAGATAAGCTAAAACATAGAAACGTGCTAATTCCGCAGTACGACTTATAGGGGACGTCGAAGTCCTGTGGCTAGCGGTTAACAAGCAATCGAAAAAGGGGGGTTCGAAACGCTAAATCCTTCAAATAGGGGAGGGTCATAATCGGGATGTAAAGTGGACACCACTCCGGAAATCACCCAAGATGGTCTCGAAGAACGTACCGAGATTGTTCCTTCTGGGCTCGAAGGGGGTTGGGGTGGCAGCACCCTATTGCTGGATGCTACTTACCGTTACTTTACTGAAAGGAAAACTGCTACTGCTACTAGGCTCACAAGGCTGTACATAAATATTAAAAACAGACACAAAACACAAATAAAAGGCAAGAAATGTAGGTAGTGGGTAATTACCGTGACAGTTCGTACGTAAAGCAGAAGTAAGACGCACAGGTTGAAGATTTAAACACTTCGCCGAACAAATTAAACAAAAGGAAAAGATGCATGATGTACTTAAATTACAGACAATACTTGACCTGCCTACGAGTAGACCGAAATATACGATACTGAGTTAAGGTTGAAGCTGGTAATGTTGCAGCGGGCAAGTACAAAGGGGCAGCCTTAAATATCGTTACCTGGGAAAAGGGCTTTGTTGAGGGTAGCCCAGTGGAAGCGATGGTAGCTTCGAGTCCCAGGGAAAGAGTAGCAGCAGCAAAGAAAGGGATGATGGTGTCCTTTCCCGGAAGCAGGTGCCAAGACAACGGGATGTCCTTGAACTGGTAGGGTTCTTTAATCCAAAACGAAAACCATGTGGAACGGCATTCCAATAATCACTAACTTCAAACGAAACTTTCACACAGAAACTTAATTTTCCCAGTACGATAAGACAGTCTCTGTGATAAACCGACAAATATGTCGTAAAATAGTTTTCCAAAACTATACGAGAACGAGAGGCTGACAAACGTGATTTTACTACCAAAGGTCCGGATCGATAATTGCACGACCGATAGGTGTCAAAGCTGGCTAAACTTCTTACGCGACTCTTGGCGTTCCCTCGTGATCGGTCACTAACTTTAATGCGCCTATTTCCACGTAAAGCAATTTCCAAATGTCTCACATCTTCATCTAATGCTGCAACACGAGCATGTCCTGGACGGGCCAAATCTTTAGTGAATTCTCTTCCTTGTTGAAATTTATTGCACCATTCAACCACTGTCGCATGAGAATAACTATGTTGACAGCTTTAATTCTTGTAATTTCCATTGATTGACGCCCATTAGCGACGAAAAATTGATTATCTTTGGACGGATTTTCTACCATAAATGCCATTTTACAACTCGATCACAACGCTTAGAAAGAAGCAAACAGCAAATACTTTTAACAGGCGCATCACTAGTGCTTTAACAATCAATATAAACAACTGAAATCAGTTGTAGTGGATGATTCGCGGCTGCGCAGTTTAAACTTGTTTCTATTGAACAATCCTCATAACTTTATAGAAAGATTTTATTTAGAAAAGAAATATTGTGTTGTATTATGTAACAAACTGTATATCACGTGATTATTGACAGGTGAAATGAGACAAAACATAACATTTTGTATATAGTTTGTTAGGGACAGTTTCTGTTTTTCGAATTTTGAGGTTTTCTTTCTTTATTTACTTATTTGATAGGTACTTTTATGTACGATGACTTGTAAGTTTCCCAATAATAATAAGTATCCTTTGGTAGAATTAATTATAAATAAGGCAATCTGTAATAATTGTAATAAAACCGATAATACCTTGAAAATCGACTAAACCATTAGTTTTGTCTACAATTTATTATTCAGTTAAAATTAGAATTTAATCATCTGTTGTTTCGTAATGTTATTTCTAACTGCACAATTTAGTTTTTAATCCTCAAGATGAGTCTATTGGCTCATACAATTTTTAAATAATTAATTTTTGCGGTAAATTCTAATTTATGTACCTTAAATTGCAGCTGTCGGTGGATACCGTTTACTGGGTAAATGGGTATATTAGCACTACTCATTCTTTGTATTTTGTAACAGTAGCAGTACTGTTTACAGTACGTAGTAGAAATTCGTGTTATTGTGCTCGCCAGCATTTGCCAAATGAAGTTATTCAACAACTAAATCATTACGTAATAAATTCATTTTAGCTAAAAATTTGTATCAATTTTATATAAAATATTTTAAATATTGTTTTTATGTATTAAACGTACCGTATGCTTTGACTGTTGGCACATAATAATTCATATATTTTGTATGGTTTCTGGTTATTAATAAAATAGATTAAATTAAATTAATTTAAACTCAGCAAACTCTTTTCATCTGAGAAGGTAAAAAACCAAAAGCTTGTCTGTTTATCTGTATTTATTTACTTATTTGATATTTTTATTTTCTGTTGATTTCTTTCATTCTTTTTTCAGGTCTTCCAATTGAAAACCCCCGACAGACATCCGTATTAAAGGTAATTTTCTAATTAGTCATTTAATCTTTAATGCTTCAGATGTGTTAACTGCTTAATTTGAGATTATCGAGTATTACTAATAATAATCGCTTACCTTTTTAAAACTGCACACGTTAACTAAGCTATTAAATAATAAAGCAAAAACGTAATTGCATAATTTACGAACGAAGATGTTCATAGGAGATACGTCTAGGACGTTTATAATTCAAGATCATAGGCCTTAATTATTATTATTACTCATAATTTTTATCCGAGTCACGAGCAGATCGTGCTTCTCAATGGGCCTATAACTAGGTTTAGAAACGGAAGAGAATAATTTCGGTACCCGTTATATCTATAACCCATTGTATTTTTATTTAAAACCGTCTTAATAATTAGCCCTTTCTCTAATTATTCTAATTATATACTCATATTGAATCGGTTGAGTTCGTTTACTGTTAGGTTAATTCGGAGATTAAATTAATAAACAAAGGCGAATTAGATTGTAGATGTCTGATAGAATGTATTTGTCAATAAAACGTTTGGTTTATAAAGCACAGTTACGGATGTGTCCTCCACACAGTGAATTGAACTGAAAAACCTGGTTAGTTATCTCGGATAAAAACTGTTAACTGGCGAATTCAGTACCACATGCTAATTTGCAATTTTAATATTTGGATCTGTAATTATCGGGTTTCCTATCGCGAAATCTCCTTGGTCTTTGTTTAGTTGCCGCTCCATTAATAAATCGGCCGCGGCTGTTGACAGTGAAAAATTAAACATAAACAAAAAAAGACGACCGAATTAAGACACTTGTGCCATCTTGATTAAATACTATAGGACCGTCTGTCGGACCTTGAGACACATGTGCTGATTTCATTATTATGTTAATTATTATAAATGATTTTTTTTTGTAAAACATTGCGCCTCCAGCAAGGGCTTTTAGTTATAATCGTAGAAGTAAAGTTGTACTTGTTAAAATAAAAGTCAAAAACCTATCTTCTTCTAAATGTAGCGAGCCCTTTTCAACCAGATGGAAGATGGATTGTACATCTAATACACCGTAATATGAGTTCCTTATATTGCAGAGCCATGAAAGGGGGCCTCTCTTGCCGTCTATTTTACCAGAAAGAATTATCTGTATCTTTGGCTCCGAAGTATTTGTCCAAGATACGAAACTTTTATATTTTTTACCACTCTTCGTAATTCTTTCTCTACTCCAGCTCTTCTCAGAGTACTGCGTTAGATTTTTTCCCCTATCGAATGGTAGCATAAAATTAATAGGTTCCCATTTAAAAAAATAACTCAAAAACAATTGAAGAAAAAGAATTTTGTGTATAATCAATATATAGATAAAAATTTCATAAAAAACTTTTGTATTAAACATTTTTTTCAAAAATAAATAATAACGACAGAAAATTGGTGTTTCCATACTTTTTACACACCCTGTATAATAGGAAATTCAATATGTTTTCTTATGACTAAATAAGTGCTCGTAAACAAGCTAACATAAAAAAGGACGTGATGTCAAGCATTGCTGAAAGTAGATGTAATTTGTAATGGTTAATGAGTATAAAAGGTTCCGAGTTGCGGTAGCTAGGTATTCCATTCCCGCACGATTACGATAGTTAAGCAGCGTTGTCTCGGGTCAGTGCTGGGTTGGGTGGCCCGACTTCTCTCTCTCACAGGACCGGTCACTATGGGAGAGTAGACCTATATTCTTATTCAATGGTAGACCAAAACCCCCTCACTAATAAGTGAGTAGATTTGAGAAGGTGCAACGAATAAGATAAAAGGGGAGGCCTGTGCCCTATATAGGGATTTGTACAGGCTAATAATAATAATAATTAATAATTAATGAGTATAAAATTACATTCAGGAACGTTGGCTCGGCCTACCTGTAAAATACCAGCCCGCCGCTGATTTTTAAATAAACCTTTGGCGAGTGATTTATATAAATACAGTGCTATAACACTTACCTTAGGCATTCCACAATACACTGCGGAGAAGTGATTGCAGACACACATGAGGACGGATTTATGATTTTGAACCGATTTAAAAAGGCTACGATTTTATGCTTTGATTTTATACAAGGTTTGGTTTTTGTTAGGAATCAACGAGAGCTCCCAGATTTATATCTAAAACCTCTGGCTGCCACACATTTGCTTCGTCAAGGACTTGTTATTTAAATATAAACAATCGAAAATTAAAAGCAGAGGTCTTATCAACTGCTTTTGTGGCTTTCGGTTATAAACTTTGCTAAAATAGATCAAAACTTTGTAGAGTTGTGCATTGCTTGAATGTTCTCGGTTCACAGGTCATAGATATTTGCAAACTTCTTGAATTTTACTGAAATAATGATGTGAGTTTTGACCATTTTATATAAACTGCAGAATCTATCGAATTTTATCATTAACCCCACATTACTATATTACTGGAAAATTAGAGTAGGCCATGATTTTTGTTGTGTAGTCAGCATCAAATCTGAATTATTAGATCTATGATGTCACAATGTTTGAAATGTAACCTCTTTAAATCAAGTCTTCTAAACCTACAGCTGACATGTTGCATGTTGTCAGTTTAATGACTTATCATTCACTGATAATAATCATAAATTTATTTGATCTCATGGTTATTACTGCTAAAATCAAGAAAAGTTTGATTGTCTAAACCCTAGGAAAACTTTGCACACTTTCCTCGAGTTTTCTTTCTGCCGTTTTTAGTTTATTAACATTAAATTAGAATCACAATTCGTTTACGACTTTCTACTGCTAAAATTGCAATTGATGCCACGTCGACTTTATTATTGCGCCCATGCAATAACCAACAACTTATGTCATTAATGACTCGAAACGTTTTCACTCGTTAAAAATAACTGCGGATTTCGGGGTCTTTTTGTGTTAAAAAACACCAATATTCGCACTCGAAAACGCTTATGACTAGACACAATTAAATGTATGCAAATACAATAATAAAATAGGCACGAAATATACGCCAGTTTTCCATGTAAGGTTGATTAGACCAATAAGAGAAAGTACGTAAGGTGAACAGGCCAAGGATTTTAGTTTGGTCACGACTTTCTCCTTTTTTCTAACAACGCAGCTGTCCTGTTCCTGATTTTTTAAATCGAAGAAGTTGAAAAGAACCTTTTGTAAAACAAGTCTTTATTTTATATATTTACATAAATAATAAAAAAATACAAAGTTGGCACCGCTAGTGGAAGAATTACAAGTGCAGTAAAGTTCCAAACAAACAAAGAAACCTAACAAGTGCTTTGAAAATAAGGAGGAAAAATTAAAGTAAGATTTGTTTGTGCAAATTGAAAGGAGGTTACGTGCAATTAGGGAGAATGAAGATTGAGATAGACAGGGGGCGTGCATTTTAGGACAGTATTTAGAGAAAAAGAAAACCGAAATCGCAGTAAAATAAGTTATAAAAAACTACCAATGAAAGAAGTATAGAAAGATAAAACTCTACAAGGGACTAAGTAAGAAAAGGACAGTCAGTGCTTAAAAGGTTTTCCGGAAATGAAACGGTGAAATTGTGCAAAAGAAACATCAATCAAAGTAAGTAAGTCAGTCTGAAAGCCCATCTACTGAAGGAATAAATACGTTTCATGCGTGAAAAGGTAAAGATTCGAGTGCCTAAGAAAGTAAAGTAACAAAATCCCGTGCGTAGAAATGAAAATGGAGTGTGTTCAGATTCAGAAGGAAGACCGAAATAAGAAATGGAAAAGGAAAACGCGCGAGTTACAACTACATGAAAAATAACTAAATTATCACTGGTTCTACACGTTAAAACAAGAAGTCTTGTAATTTAATGGCGTCCAATTCCATCTATTTGAGATTGGAGATTGTTCACAACTTCAGGAGGAACCTGATCACCCAAGATATCAGAAAGGTTGATCCTTTGATTGCCAGGGATACTTTCGTAGGCTCCTATTTCGATGCCCTCTTCTACCTGTAAATTGTTTATTGTTTAGGTTTTTCTTACGAAACCTCCGCGTAATCTTTGTTGTGAATATCAAAACTATTTTGAAGATTGCTGATAACCGAATAATTAGTGGTTTTTGCTTCTTTACTGAGTTAAACAATTATTTAAAATGCCGATTTAAATATCAAAAAGTTAACAAATAAAAGATTGGAAAACAGTAAATTGATTTAAAAGCAAAGTAGGAAAATGCGAGTTTGATTATTATATTTTGTGAAACAAAATAATATTTTTCACTGAAATTTCTTTTCCAAATTTAGTGACCTCTTTAAATCAATTTTTTTGATTATTGTCATCCAAGTTGAATAAAAAGTTCACTGAAAACGTTTAGTTACTTCTACAAAACTCTTTATTTTACAAAAGTATTAAATAGTTTCAAGGGGGTTAATTATAAAAAAAACTGTTACCTTTTGTATTTGGGCATCTTTAGGAATGAGCTGCGAATTTTGTGCCTGACGTATGGCTTCGTTTGTATAAACGCCTCCTTCTCTTTGAGGGAAGGCAGCTGCAACGGCTAAAAAAGCCAATACAACCCCCAAAACTCCTCTCATTTTTTTTTTAATCTGGAAAAGAAATTAAATCAGTTCCTTGTACCGTAAAACGCAACCGTTACGTGGAATTTTTAAAATTCAGATTTCGTCACACGAATTATGCTGGTCTTGTTTATCCAACGTGTGGCTCGAATAATTAATTTAAAACGTACATCTTCCTGGATGTTTAGGTCGATTTTGATTTAAACCAGTTATACCTGTTCGATTGGTTTGCGCAAATTTCTAACTGTCTAAATTTAGAAAATTCTCGATTAATATGAATTACTGAAATTAAGCCTAAAATTTAATAAATCCAGTAATTTAGCAAATTCCACTGGGGTAACCAGGAATTTCTTTGTAATTTTATCACTTAATTATACAAACAATTAATCTCACGTTTTAACACATCGCACTTTCACTATAACTTACCTCCTCAGCGAGACGAAAACACTTGGCATATAATCTCCTACATTTCACCTTTTCCATTTATATAAGCCTTCTCCTCCTCAAGCCCCTTTGCACTGGTGCACCTATATGGACTTCGTGACCACTCATGAAACCGAGAAGATGACCTGAATCGGCTCCGTGTTTGATGAAAGATGCCTTTAAATATCAAACGGCGTTTTTGTTGTCCATAACTATTATTACTTTTTTTATGCTGTATTAATTGGCATCATTAGATGTACTACATTAGGCACGTCAAGACTTTTTTCCGCCAGTCATGCTTCTCAATCGTTAGACTTATTGAGGGTAACCTTTTTCATATCGAAAAACAAACATCTTTGCGGACAGATCTATTTACATTTGAACTTTAAAATATTATTACGTGTGTTTTAGTGCAGAGCGTTGTGCAAACCTCAAGTTGTAATTGAAGTGTTTTATATAATTTTTAGTTTCTACCAGTTTGGCCACATTCTCTCTACGTAACAATTAATAAACTTTGAATTCAGTATAAATAAAATCGTTCAAATTTATGTGTCAGTTTAAATCGATTTGTATTCGCATGAAAGTACAAAAAGTGAGTCACGAACTCGAAAGAAAGTGTCATGACATTCCTCCACGAATCGCTTTTACTGATTGTATCACCTGTGAACTTGCAGGAAATGTGGCCGATGCAATCGACACTTTGCAAATTTGTAAAGGTCAGCTTAAAAAATCGACAATTTTAAAACTTAAAATTTCTATTTAATAAAGTGAAAATCTCGTGAAAACACAATCGTCCGGAGCAGCTTTCTCGACGGTGACATCATTTAAAGTCAAGAGGAAAAACTGCTTGTACGAGTTATAATAATTGCAATGACATTTTTCTAACTAATGCTACCTGTAATAATGTTTCCATTAAGGTGAATTTTTGATGGCGTAGAAAGTAGGACTCGTTTTTTGTTAAAAGTAATAATTTCAGGCCAAATGGGCGAGCGCGATTTAAATATGTAAAATTTGTTATGGAAAAATTAAAACTAAAAGCGTGCCGGGCCACTTTCAAGGAGTAGGCTGTTTTCTTTAATTAGTAGGTTAATTTAAGCTAAGAACGCAAATTCGATTTTTTTCAAACGTTTGGAGCTAAATTTTTGCAGAGTGGTGTAAATTGCAGATTAGAAAGTTTGATTATTTACGTACATCCTCCCACTGTTACTTTTGTAATTTAATATATCTATATTATTTTACTGTTCGCTTTCGTTCGAAAGGAAAAATATAAATCACAAACCGTCGAATGTGTTCCTCTCATCCAATTTTTTTCAGTTTAAATTAAACAAAAATTGATTGTGTTTCAATTAATAATAAGGTCAAATGCTTCCTAAACGTCTGGACAAACACATTAGAATTTAATTAAGGTCCACTTTATCGATACTGTGACTTCTGTTACGTAAGTACGAGCGCTTGCATCACGGAATATCCGTTCTTCAACGATTATGTTACATGCGATCCTTTCACTTTGAGGATTTTATGGTGCAGAGAAATTGTCCCTGCGCCGTGAAATTAGAACACAGAGTTTTCATTATCCTCGTAGGTTCGCGTATTTGCCTTAGCCCTTAACCCAAAAATGTTGAAAATCGTTATTTTACAAACATTTATTCTGAATTACGTATAATTTTACATGAGATACATAAATATTTTATAATCATAATAACAGTTTAAATAGAAAAATACTATCCTAAGTTATTACAAGTCTTCAGATATGACTGCCTTTAATTATTAATAATAATAAAAAATAAGTTACGAAATTAGAATAATCTAAAGATCTAGAAGACTAACTCACAGCTGTTTTTTTTTTCCTTCTTATCAGAGCTGACTTTTCACAGCTTACGAGTAAATTAATTTAGTATATTAAGCTGAAGGAAAACGGTTAATAATCTCAATAAAATTACGTGAATTACACCTAAGGGTATGAATAGCTTTAATCTAATACTTTAATAATACTATCGATTTACTTGTTCAAGAATAATAATGAACAAAGCTAGTAGTAATAAATAAGTTAAAACGTGAATCATTCACAATTCACACAACATTCAGTACTATTTTTTTTCCATTAAAACGATGCATTCAACGAATCCCCTTTTAACCATGCAAAATAAACACGTAACACTTTTATTTAAAGCTAACACTCATCTGCTAAGGTTTATTTGTCTATCCTTCGTTCCGATACAGAAATGTACATACACAAATACGTTTTTGCACCTCAATATAACACATATAATTGAACAAATATGAACAGGAAGTATTCAACTATTTCAATACATATTTGCGTTTTTTACTTTTTCGTTTCGTAATATTTGTACTGCGAACTAAAGAAATCCCTCAGTATTCCGAGTATGCTTGCGTCTAAAGATTCTTTAGATTCTTTCATCTGGAATTTCGTAATGGCTTCGCTAACTCTTTGTAAGAGTGCGGATTCTTTTTCACGTGGTTGTACAACGCCCTCTCCCTGCGTGTTACTGTCAGGTACCAAAGTTGATGAAGTTGCCTCTTCAAGGAGTTCCCTAAAAATCGCTTCTGCTTGTGCATCTTCGTCTCCTGTTTTATTATCTAGAACACCCGACGGCGATGTTTTTAATTCTTCGTTAAGTTGTTTAAAAATATCATCCGATTCCTTATCCATTGACTCTAACTTGTTACCTTTTGCTTTGGTTATAATTATAACCTTAGAACTATTTAAAGCTGCTAAATTTTCTTTAATTTTGGTATTACTCATCAGTACCTGGGGATCAATTAATTCAACGTCCTTTTCGATAGATGCTGGAGTACCTACGGTCGTCGTCGTTGTAATTGCGTCTTTAAGTTCGACGCTTTTATTTTCAGTCTCTTCGGTGCTTTCCTGAATTCCAGGAATAGTTTCAACTAAATCAGTCGTGTCCATCTCGGGTGATCCATTATTTAACGACTCAACACTCGCATCTTCCACTGATAAGATAACAGACGCGTGTTTGTTCCTTGGCGTAGTGGATTCTCCACTATCTTCAGTGCTTGTTTCTTCCAAGGTTTCTCTGGATCTGTCCGATTCGGTGGTATTTGCTGCAAGAACGTCAGTATCGCTATCGACTACTGATTGGAGTTCTTTAGAAGACTTTAATTCGTCGCTTTTGCTTTCCGACAATTCCAGTTCTAAATCTGTTTCTTTCTGATCCCTTTCTGCCACGTCTTCTTCGTTTAAGTGATCGGTGGGGGCGATTTCTTTTAGTAGAGAAACGGGCAAAGCAGCTCTTTCGTTGATAAGCGGATGCGAAACCGTGCTGGTTTCGTTTTTCAGCCATCCCTCACCTTCTGGCATTGTTTCGTTATGCCTTTCGGTTACAACGTCCGGTAAAATTCGGAAGATTGCACCTGGATCATTAAGCCTCCCCGTTTGAACTTCCGGTGACAAAGAACTGCTTTCCGTAGTGTCGGTAAGCAATTCTGGCGTCGACGAAATATTTTCGTGCGTTATTATCGGTTCCTCCGAACTTACTTGAGCTAATTCCGAATCTAAGTGTTCGGATAGTTCGTCCACGTTCTGAGGGCTCATTATATCAGGGATTGGGGGATATTCCGGATTTTGATCGATTGGAAGCGATTCTTCGTCGTGTTTTGTTTTCGTAGCTTCGCCCAGCTCTTCGTACCTGGATGATGTGGAGGTTATCTGATGAACCGGTGAATGCGTTGTGTTTTCTTCTTTTTCCGCAACTTCCGTTGATAATGTCATAAATATTGATTCAAGTCGTTCGAGTAAAGTTACAGGTTCTGCGGACGTCGAAGAATTTTCTTCGGACTGAGCTTCGTCTAGCTTTTCGTCGGTGGTTGTCGTATGTTGATCGTCATTATTTGGGTTAACTGCGCTTGAATTGTCATTGTTGAAATCCATATCTGTACTGTTTACATCAGCGACGAAGACTTTTTCTATTAAATGTGCAACGTCCGTCGTGCTCTCGACGTTTGCCAAAGTTTTAATTTTGTTTATTATATTTTCAGTCATTATAGTCGTGTTTCCGTCTACATTTTCCAGATAAAGATCGTCACTAGCAGTCGGTTGTACTTTTGTTAAATTTAACAAGAAGTTTTCAATCGTCGACAGGGAGGATTTGGTAGTATCATCGTCCGTTTTGCTTTTTGGTTGCACAAACGATACAATATGGGTTGAAACAGTCGAAGTGTTATCGCTTCTTTCGGTTGTATTCTCGTTATGCCGAGGATCTTCTGAAACCGCTCCTTCCTTCTGAGGGTCTTGAACTTGCGAAGCAACATCGTGAGATTCTCCGCTGTCTTCCGTACCGCGTTGCAAACCCTCTGCTCCGATTATCGTAATTACTGGCAATGGTGTGCTGATGTCCTTTCCTGGAACTAATTGTCCTTTTTTCAAAAATAGTAGTTGATCTCCTATTTTCAAAACTGGAGGAGGATGATGATAAATTTCAGAAATCTCACTGGAATCCGATTCTGTGTCACCTAAAGCCAGATCACCGATATCTTTATCTTGTAACGATGAATGATTTATCTCCGAAGCGTCCACTTTATTGGCGATCTTCGATTCGGAATTTTCGTCGAAAGATTGTCCATGCGTACGTAGATTAATCTCGCGCTTCGGTGGCCCAGTGATGGGGAACTCTTTTATTTCTGGGATAATTTCTTGAATGGTAATCTTCGGTGGATCTTTAACTTCTACGACGACGTTTCTAGGGGTGCTCCTGTCGTCGTGGTCTTTAAATTGAACGAAGGTTTGCTTTGACGTTTCGTCATCCAACGGTTCGGTTTGGCTTCCCTCGTCAACGAGTTTGATTTCTTGAATGTGTATTTTATTGGTTTCGTCCAAGGTGTCCTTCGGTATTTGAATCTCCGTCGTTTTCGGCGATTGGGTCGATTCCGTCTGCGTTTCTGTGAGTTTGTTGTTTTCCTCGTTTGTGATTCCTTGAATGTCATAAACGGCCGTTGTGAGTTGATCCTCTGTAGATGCGTTCGATGAAGACCAGTAGCCCGAAGCTTCGGTTAGTGATGATTGCGTGGTGTAAGGGACTACCCGATCGATTAGCGGTTCTGTTAAAGAAGGAAACGAGATAGAGATTTATGTATTGTTTGTATAATATGATTGACAACTTAGCGGAAGTTATATTGATTTACCTCTGGGAGGGCAATGATCGTACTTGGGGCAACATTGCCCAGGCACCGTGCGACCTTCGCAGTCTGTTCTTATATAACAGCTTACTTCCGCACATTGTACTTCGCCCCCACGGCAGTAACACACCCGGCATTCGCCTCCTGGGGGTGTTTCCAGTCTCTCCCCGTTGGCGTAGAATCGGCCCTCGTGCTCGCATTCTAGAAAGAACAAATCGTTAAAAGATGTGTTTGCCTTGAAACTTATATTTTATCTCATTATGTAAATTGCAAATAGGATGTTATAAGTGAAATGCACTTATGATATAACGAGAAATGAAATACTGCAGCTGCATGTGAAATTCTGATGCAATTAGAAAGTTATTAATTATTTGCCCGAAGCGAGCCAGCAGTTAGACCAATTAGCGTAATATTGGTTGCCGACTAAAAGCATCGTAGCTCGGTCGTTACGAAGAAATTAGCAAGCATTTTTACACTTCTATGCTTGGCTAACGGTTTCGTCTGTATTATTTTCATTATTACTTAATAAATATTAATTGTCTAAAGAATTATTAATTTTTCTTGAATTGCAAATTATGAAATTTATATAAAATAATTCAAGAAAATTTGGGTTCAGGTGTTGAAGACATAATTCTTGTCGGTTTATGTAGATGCAATTATAATAAATTATAATTGTTTAACATTAAACAATAGCAACGAAAAACATGTTCAAAGCGAGGTTAGGTGCATAATTAAATTACGTCACCCTAAAATTTTAATTTAGTTAACTGCACAATTTTCAAGTACAGCAACTTAACTTATGAACAAGTCTTAAAGAATGCAGATTAGGAATTTTATATAATCAACTTGAATTTCATTAAAGGTTTCAAATTGCACCAGTCTGAAGATTGACAAGACCTTTAAGCCTTATTTTTAAGTCTTGAAAACAATTCCGAATATTTTTATAAATTTTATGTTATATTTTGAAAATTCTTATTCTTATGCTTTGAGTTTCTTGAGTTTACTCCAAATGAAACTTTATTGTTAAAATTTAATTTTAATTTAATCTCCACTTTAGCGATTTGTCAATTGCAAAATCCAAAATTATCGATTTGTTAAGCAAGATTGATTTTATTCAATTCCTCTGTTTTGTTAAATTAATTGTCAGATGCTTAATAACTATTTGCTTTTAAATCCAGTAATTTTATCCAATTTTGTCCAAAAGCTTCAATCATAATTTTATATTTATGTGCGTTAAAATAACAATCTAAAATCAAATTAAACTATTGTCAATGCCTTTTTATGTTTAAAACCTGAAACGGAAATTAAATACCCATCAAGATTTCTGGAAAAACATTCACTTATTTGTAGAACAATACAATTTAAATTATTCTGTTCTGAATAGTACTTTCATTCCGCTCATTATTTCAGATCCCAGAACTTTACATTCACAATCACCAATCACAAACGTGGTTATTATTTTCATTATTTAACTGTTTGTAAGGTTTTAGATGTTCTACTGGGCGTTGAGAATTCGAATAATTTTGACTGTAAAATCCAGGTTTTTTAGGCCTTTATTTAAATAGTCAGAAACTTTAAATTCTGTCCCGCCAGTACGTTTTTCTAAATTTAAACTTATTTTTATTTAAATGTGTTAAAATTAGAGCATAACAGGAACGGTGCTAATTTTTAGAGGACGTATGCATCACGTGTTAATCAATTTAACACATGAAAATGCGGTTATGCAAACACTATCGACGATTACCAAAACAAGAAGGAATAAACGTAAGCGGCTTCCATGAAATTAACCCTTAATCGGATTTAACCTTTAAACCTTTTCTTATATTAAAGTCCACTAATAAGCGATTAAAAAGGCTTATTTTCTCTGACATTTAAGTTGGAACTTTTTATTAAAAGTGTGTTTATGCTCGTGCGTCAACCACAAATCGAAAAGTTAAATGTCAGACTGATTTATAGCCTTTTCGATTCCTATCGCGTATCAGAAAGGAAGTCTTTCTTATATAATTTCGCCGAACGTAATTTTCATTTTAGTAATTTGTCAGGAAAAAATCAATTTGTAACGCGCTTCGTTGTGTTATTTTAGTACCGATTTATTATTTTCCGGTGTCCATAAGAACCGTTAAATGATGATGATTCTTAGTTTAATTTTGCCATTACGCAACGAATAGATATACGTAACTCGTAAGGAAGCAGATGTAATCTTTATAGACAGTTTCCATATTCATTATCACATGTAAAAATCTTTAGGTTGTACTTGCGTTCCTGTGTTACGTAGCTACGGAACTGTCCTGGAGTCGTGTATTAGTTAACATACATGTATCAGGAACTAATTTTGATAAATTCTAGGAAAATATAAGTAAATGAATTCTAATAAACTAATACGTGACGACGAAGTGCTTAGAGAATCGAAGAATACTGATTTTACGGAAATGATTTAGTTGATACAATTTTTGTTAAACTTAAGTCTTCGTTGCGGAAACTTCAATATTTTAAATGCGAGAGAATTGTAAAGAGAAACGACCAAGCAGGCTAAGAAAAAGGAAGAGGAGGTCTGGATAATTTGACTAGATTTTTATTCGTTTATTTGTTAATTTCCTACCTTTGAAAAGGACAGCTTAACTTCTGTAATTGGCAGAGAATACTCTAGCACAATTTCCAATTAATATTCAATTTCTGTCCTTAAATTATAATTGAACCAATGGATTCTCGATTTTCATTTCGTCTGCAGATTAAAATCGACCACATATGTTGCGTATGATATATGGAATAATTGGGAATCTTAATGAAACCTTTGTGTGTTTCTGGTGTTAACATAATATCCAGCTTTTGGTTTTTAATGAATTGCTATTTAAGTGAATCTAATTCTCTCATTCTGGATCAATGCCGAATTAACTCCCGTGTTTTCCACAAAAATATTTGAGAAAAACTTAAAACTGGAATTTTTAAGTGATTTTGGTATTTTATAATGAAAAAATAATTCGCGATTTGACATACGAAAGCTCCACAAAAACTATTTGATCGATCTGCGTTCCATTTTTGCTTTTTTTATTTTGTATTTCAGATTTGGTTTTCTGAATCAATGGAAAGGCGTTTTGAGGATTGATTAATAAAATTTTGGTTGCTTTCAAATTCCAAAAAGTGCAATTATTTGACCAAAAACAAAATCATATTAATTGAATTTTCAAATTTACTGAAAATTATTTTAAGCCCTTGAACAAGTCGAAGTTATTAAAATTTTCTTCTATTAATTAATTGTTTTAAGAGAATTTCAATTTTTGGATGTTCTTCCTTGCTTTAAGCAATGTAAAGAAGAAGATGTAATCCTTACAAACAATTTTAGTATTTATTACGACCTGAAAAAATATGTAATCGGCACATGCGTACCTATATTATGTGTTGTACCAATTGCATATATCAGGAACTAATTTTGAGAAATTATAGGAAAACGCAAAGCAAACTACTTATAATAAATTACATAAAAGTAGTCATTTTAAATAGCTTGCCGTTGGATAAATCAGCCACAAAAATTTAACTAAAACCTTTTGGAATTGCAATATTTCTGACACAATAATAACTAAAATGCCAAAGGAAACCGGTACTAACCGAGTACTTCCGAAAACAGTCGAAAAAGCTCTTAAATTATTTAGATTTAGAAGGTTTTTTAAATACAATTTTAATAGTTTATTAGTTGAACTGTTCCAGATAGGTGTCACCTTTAAAGGGAAATTGAGATCGGAGTTTGTTAATTTTGAAGAAGCTCTTTACCACAAATTCAAGAGCATTTCTGTTAAAGAATTTTAATATATTAACTTACCACATTGATACTCAGGACAGCACTCATTCGGTTTATGTATCGCTCTACAACCCGGTTTTTTAACGCATTGCGTTGTCTCACATTGAACTCCTGGTGGTTGACACTTGCACTTGAGACAGGGTTGATCCGCTGGAACCGGCTCTTCGGCGCCATAGACGACATCTCCGACGATACATACTAACAACATAATGCAATTGAATGGTTAATTGTCTGCTTGCCTTTTAATTATTTAATTGACAAGTTACATTCTTTCGTTCGATAATAAAAACTCGTAAAAATAAAGCCTTCGAAGGAATCTGGATCCTTTTACATATTATTTTATTGATAATTCGGTTTGGTGAAACATTAATATCAATATAAAATCGCAAAGTACTTTGAAATATCGGTAATAGAAGTGCTATGATGGAGCTATCACGAGTACAAATCAAACACGAGTTCGAAACGCAACATCAAAGAGTTAATTATACCGTCATGCAAATTGGTGGTTTTATTGGATCTGAATTAAATCGAAACTCGATTTCGCTACATATTTCTGATATAATAAATATTTGAATACTATCATATGTACATATTTAACTTAGCTTCCAAATTAAATTCTGTAAAATGGGCATAAAATTCTATTAAATTCAAAGCTAAAATTTAGGTGGCCACAATTGGGCTTTTAAAGATTTAAAATTTTAATTTCCAAATGTGAGTCAAGACTTAACAGAAGCAAAGTCACACTAAATCCGAACCTTCTAAGTTAATTCCAAGGACACTTCAAATTCAGATTCGAGACTCGAATTTTGATGTGTGGGGTCGAGAATCTGTTTCAATTTTGTATACGATAAATAATTTCCCTTCTATTACTCCTAAGTCTGATTTTAGTTTCAAGGCTTATAAAAATCACGATCATTTCAACTTAAAGTCGAAGTTTGAATTAGAATTCCACTTTAAAATAAGAACATAAAATTGGCTCAAATGGAAATCCACAAAATACTTCTTCTTTGGTTACAGAGAATTATGGTGGAATAATGGATTGTTTTTGGCTTGAAAGGGGTAGATATCGGGCTTGCAAACCGTTAGAAACTTTTGTTTTAAGCACCTAATTTGAAGATAATAATTTTAAAGACCATTCTTAGGCTTAAGCAGTAGATTCAAATAAACTTTGGCGATAAACTAACGATTGGGTTTTTTGTTCAATTTAAATTTGGTTACACACGTTTGAGAACCGCTGGCTAATATGCATTTAAAAAGCCTGCGACATAAATTTGACCCTGAAAAAATAAATGAAACATTACACAATTATGTAATTTACAGGTTCCACTTTCCCCTCACATTTTTTCAGACTTGAGACTGACAGTAAACAATTAGCAGCATGTTTAAAAAGTGATATTAGAAAAAAATGTTGTTAATAAACAGAGACAGGATTTCCAAAAATATTCAAATTCCTTCTTGCAACACACACAAAACTTCTACACAAACACACAAACAAAAACTGTCTTTCAGAGCTGTTGCAGCATTTTCAAGAGCTTTCCCGTAAATTAAAATAATTAATTAATTCGGTTATAAGGTTAGAATGAATTTTTATTAAAGCATCCGAACAGTACACTTTCCAAGCGAACAATGAACTAGGCACCCACACATGGGCTTTTATCAGTACTGACAAGAAAGACGATTGATAAATTTAAATTTTGAATGTAAACAGAACCTGTTTCAGTGACCCCAAAACAATTTTTGTATTAACATTTGAATTTTTTTTCTGAGTTTACCGTTTACCTGCGACACATGGTTTATTGAGAAAAGTTGTTCCTACCCTTAAAATTAATGACAATACTTTTGAATCACCTTGTATATGAGAATCTTGAAACTATAAGGATTTCAGCTTTGCCTTTGTAAATGTACGAAACACATTTGGGAAGATTAGTGGTTTAGATTCGGTTTGAAATGTTTTGACAATGCGGCAAAATTTGTTACTGTTTCCTATATGTTGCCGCCCTTTAAAAAATTGTTATAAGGGAAGTAATCAAATTCCAGCCACTAAATCGAAAATACAGGAAAAATCAAGCTCAAGCGTTTTGCTTGGTCCAGTGTTTGCAACAAACACATCAAGAATGCCTGTTTTAAAAAATATTAAATCAATAAAACAAACAGTCATGGCCTACCAATCATGTATCTTCAATAATTGTTAAAATTAATAAACTTACATTTTAACTTAAACCGAATATTGCAGAAGCTTATTTGAAATTTAATTAATGTAAACCCATCAGCTCTCGATATTGATTAAAATTCAGTGCCAATATGATTTAACAATGAAATTAATTTATTCCAGGGAGCAACCTAAAAATAATCAAACAGGCGTTGACTTTGAAATTTGTGAACGTGTGTATTCGCTAGGTTGTTTAAAAACAAAATTATGAAACCAGTAATAAACTATTTAATCAAGTTTTCCAAAGTCATGACCTACTATGTTCCAAGGATACTTTTTCATTTATTTAAAGTCTTCATTTCAAATAATATAATTAAATTGTTCTTGCTGCAGTTTTGAATTCTTTAATTGCACTAATTTAGTTATGTAATTTATAAGCATTCAGTAGATAAAAATAAGGCAGAGCTCAGTGAAATCTCGACAGAAAGTTAATTGAAAATGTTGTAATAATTACGAAATGTTGGTTAACAGAAATCATGATATAGCCGTTAATTGAAATAATGACTTTATTTAATTATACGCAAGTGACGCCGATGTAGTTTAGAGCGTTCAGGAAATGTGACTGAAAATAATTTCTACACGGAAGCGATTTCGTATGTATTCAAGATTGAGACTTTATTATTATTATTTAATCAAACCTAAAACTGAAGTTATTTCATTAATAAAACATTACCAAATTCTGTTGCTTCAGCACGAAATCTATAGGAAGATTTACTTTGGAATACGAAATTCATTTTCAGTTCGATACGTGATGGAAATGTACAGAATATTCCTTCTGAAATTTAGTTTACGTATTTCATGTATTCGGTTCTAACTTTTCAGACAAATACTGAATTACAAATAACCTGCTTTAGTCGAGATGTGAACTTTACATAAAAAAGTTTGCTACTCTCATGGGGGTACGTTTTATTCTTTGCATGCAAGAGAAAAATTTGGTTTTCAGCAGCGACTTAGATATAAATACTCTTTAATTGAATTTTTTGAATTAATTTTTTATAGTTATTTGGGCTAGAATGAACACGCTGATTCTAAATAGTTTCTTTAAATCGCCTTTTTACTATTTGATTTATTCACGGAAAATTATAAACCCCAATTTCAAGCTTGTAATCGCAATAACAATTCATAGAATTCCCTTTCATTTCTAATGCAATAATAGTTTCACTTGAAATCCTTTACACTTCCCCAAACAACAACCTCAAGAAAAAAAAATAACAAAACAAAAGATCATTAAGATGAACGTGAGTTACTAGCTAGTGTTTCTTAATATTTTTACCTTCTGCTTGATTTCCTTCAAGTTTCTCCGGTTCGATTTCCGGATAAACTTCCCGGATCATTCGACTTGATCTTCTGACTGGACCTGCAACGTTTTATAAACAATTATTAGCTTCATTCTCGATTTTATTTGTGAAAGCACACACTTCGTGTGCAGTAATTAAGCTTATGACCATAAGTGGTTGCTATTTACTTTTACTCTTCTGGTGACTGGTGTTAAATGTTATTTTCTATACCTAAGTAGTCGTACTTAGCAGTGGTGGTTTTTTATTGTTTTAAACAAAACTCGATAATGAAATTTATGATTTTTTTTCTTACTGAAAGACACGTTATTATGTAAATTAATTTGTAATTAATATAAATTGTTTTTAAGAAGAGAAAATTATATTTAATTAAGGATTAATAGGAATAATGTTGGTTTTACTTAATTTAATTAGACAAAGTGTAAAATAACAAAGTGAGGTAGTTAAATAAGCACTAAAGAATTTACTAACTAAATGTGAATTAATCGCAGGTTTGTATATTCAGAAATTCCTTTCAATTTATGGCTATTGCTGATTATTTGCTGCTTTAATTTAAAGTATAGGTACCTAATAAAATATGCGAGCAATTATTGTGATCAAATCTTTGAATACCCAATAAATACCCGATTTGGATGTAATATTAAGTTTAACCACCAATTTTTTTTTTATAGAATATCTATCATTCAAAATTGCCAGTGAAGATTTGCCGCATTAATTCTGTAATTTAAGGGCACTCCAAGGTTTTGAAAAATCAAACAAAAAGGTAAAAGCATGCTTGATTTTTAATTGTAAAGGATTTAAGTTTGAATGCATTTTCAAACTGTTTATTCGACTTCTGTTTAAAACATGTATCCTTTGAGTAGAAAAAAACATAAATTCGGTTTATAAACTTTAAATTTCCAAGGTGGAAAAAACGTGCTTAAAGTATATAAAGATATCTGGGAAAATCAACAAAAATTTGAATTTTATTTGTAAACGATTTGAATTTTTATGCATTTCCAAATTGTTTATTCGATTTCTTTTTACAACAGGCAGCAAACATAAATTCGGTTTAAAATTTTAAATTTCCACGTTAAAAAGAACATGCTTAAACTATATAAAATAAAATTATTAAAAAATACGATTTTCGTGAAATGTCCAAGGCCACACTGAAGAAGTATTTTTGAGTTGAGTTTAATTTTTTCTTAACTTGCTAAATTCTATGTTAAAATCTTTTTCTTCTTCGTTTTCTTTGTGCCTTTCGCCGTCGAGATTGAGATGTCTATGTGCCTTATCCTTCATCTATCCATTTCCTCGATTTTCTTCTATCAGCTTGATTCTTGCTTCACCACTACTCCCACTACTCCCTGCCATCTTCCTTATAAACTTCATTTCGGTTGCTGTTAATCTACTTTCATGTTTTTCTTGGATATTCCATGTTTCCGCCCCGTACAAAAGTATTGGTATAGTTTTTAAATTCTAAGCTTACTATGGAACCACTCGTTTTCACGCACATTTCTTTGCCTTTCTTAACTAAGCCAGAAGAAAGTGGTAAACTACCATTAGTATAATGCGAAAGAACAGAATAGAAGACATTCCGGTGGAACTATTGGCTTTGCCTGATCGCAGGGTTTCGTTGAAAACGAGTGGTTCCGTAGTAAGCTTAGAATTTAAGAACTATACCACTACTGTATTAAAAACCCTCTTCTTGGTCTCCGTCCCTACTTCTTTTTTCACAAATATTGTTTTGTTTTTTGCATAGTAAATGTTCATAGCTTTCTTACATCGATTTGCTATTTCCCATTCTATTTTCCCCCATCGTTTGTAATTGTTGTTCCTAAGTTCCTAAGATACTTCTTCTATAAAGATTTTAATTTCTCTTTCTATTTCTTGTTCTTTATTTTTATTTATCGCCATTATTTTAGTTTTCTTATACAGGGGAATGAATACTTTCATATATGTACTTCTGATTAATGTTCAGAGCAACATCAAAAAGATTTCAGTCTTTCAAGGATTTCACTTGATTGGAATATTAATGGAAAACAATTTTTGTATTCCAAAATCTTAACATTCGTTCAAATTTTGGATTTCGAATATGGGGATTTGTTTTCACTTGAATTTTACCAAGTGTAAAACGTCCTGAAACACTGTGAAAATTTGAGAATTGATTTCGTATAAAAGTAACAAGTAAGGCACTAACTAAATAAATCTACACCTGGAAGTTCTCTTAACACAACGCAAACTTATCCAAATTTTAAAGCTGTTTAACGTTCATCCGGAACGTTCTTGACCAAATCCTTCACTTCTGAGGAATCCATTTGCAGAGCAGGATATAAAACCGCCAGTAACTCAATTTCAGACTGTTTTTAATTCGTAAAGGGGGGGCTACACGATTTCACAACGAATACGGTTCTAAATTTTTAAAATTTTTCAAATGACACAGTAGGCCTTGAACTATATGCGTAGGTACGGCGTGTAGAAGTACAATGGTAGTTAACTCCGCGTTGTCATTTTAATTAAACAAGACATACAACAGAATGAGTTGTGCAATTTAATTGTTTATGTTTGAAAAACTTTCTCGGCCTGAAATTACAAATTAAGGGAAAACAGCAGCAGGATTATAATAAGTGCCAAGGTTTTTTTCTCTGGGCTTTTTATAAAAAAAGATTGCACCTTACAAAAAACGAACACCGTTATCGTATAAACATTTAGGTCATATAACAACAATAACGTACTCGTAACATGTAATGCAACTAAATAATCCGCCGTTTTAGTTATTGCAGTTTCATTAGCTAAATTGACCTGGCTTTTATTTTATCATTTAAAAATGCAAAAATAGAGTTGTTATGTCGGTCATGGTAGGGCGATCAAGCGTGTATCCTTGTTGTATATATGACTGCCATTAATTCGTCGATACATCATCGATTTTACGTTGTTGTTGGCGCCGTTTATACCAGGAAATGGAAAATATTAGGCATTTCAAAATTCCACATACTTATTATTAAATTGAAAAAAAGCCGAGAAGAGTCCGGCGATTTTTCTGCATGCTTGAGCAAGCATCACGCGTCAAAAACCTTAATCTGTTTTAATTAATCATTGGTTACCGATGCCAAAAAGTCGGGTATTGCCTTGCTTTTATTTTACAGTTATAAACTGGAAATGCGCTTGACTCATCAACGGGTCCTCTCTACCTGTAATTTATTTAAAATTATTACTTTTTAAACGTTCAGACGAAAACGTAATTTATCGATAATTATGGCGCTTCGGGAATGTCGATTATTTTTACTCAGAAGCCTGGGAATTTAGTTTTTTTTTAATGAAAGTCAAACTAATCGAGTCTCAACCAAAAAAGTCAATTATGTAAAGTTTAAATCAGTCAACGCTCATTAGCCGAATCAATTATCCATAAACTATCAATTTTGTGTCGTAAATGTTGGTTTAAACATAAATTGAAAGCGAGTTTAAAACATGATAGTATTTTACAGAGACCTTCGTGACTCACCGAAATTGCAATGTTTTGTGTTTGTTAATACCCATTGTTCCTGTATAAAGTGCTTCGATTACCTGTGTTATTCATTAGTTCAGGTGAACTGAAATGGAACTTAGAAATGCGAATATAAAAAAAGCATAATTCAATATATATTTCTCAGAATTTATTAACGTGATAGCTGCAGTTCGTTACAGGGATTATCGTTTGCTTTTTTATCGAGTATTACATTATTTGTAATTTATTACGTTGTTAAAACATCGAAGTTTATATTGAAGTTCATTATTAAGGATAAGGCTTTAAAACATTTATGTTTCAAGGTAATCCGAAACGGATAAGGTTTTTAATCATTTTTTTGCAATTATTTTGAGTTTTATTAGAAATTTTTAGAACTTTGTGATAATTTCATTTACTTTTTAAACTTCGGAATTTGTTAATGCTTATTAAAAAAATCAATAAAAATCCCAATTACCAACAGGAGTTGTAAATTTCACCCAACATTGAGATACTAATTTTCTTCAACCTTTATTTTCAAAAATTATTTTAAATAAAATCTCTGAGGCCTCTCGGTGGCGTAGTCAGCGTAGTGGAAGTGTGTCTGCTTCACGATCGAGAGGTCCCGGGTTCGGATCTAACCATCACCAGGCCTCGGTCTGGAACATGGTTGGCATTCCAACCCGTGTAGGTTACTAACGATCGTAGCAATCGACGCCGATAAACTTAATTAAAAAACAATAAATAAGGGAATAAGCTGTTATTATAGAGGGATACAGAGACGACAGAATATAGAAAACAAAGAAGAAGGAGAACATGGAATAGAGAGAAGCTTCAAATAGAAGAAAAGAGGACAGAATATCAGAAAAAAATATAAGAATAAAGACAGGTGCAGAAAGGAAAATGCAACTGTGGAGGACAAATGGAAGTATATAGAGGAAATAATAGTCTGAAGACACAGAAGGAAGGAAATATTTAAAGGAGAGAAGAGGCACAATTTATTGGTTTAATAACGAATCCAAACAGAAACTGAATAGAAAGCAGAAAGCAAGGAAGATGATACTACAAACGGGCTTAGAAGAAGATAAAGTAAAATATCAAGAACAACAAACATCACACATAGAATCCCCCGGATACATAAAAAAGGCGACAAAATGGATTGCAGAAACTACACAATAGTCGAAACTGGAGGGTAAAGGCGAAAGACATGAAGATATGGAGGCCTAAAGGCCTGTTAAAGCCATCACATAGAAGTTGTTATGGACATTTTTCAAACTACTAATTTTAATTAATTTAAACAAGCTACCCATATTTATAATACGTGGAAGAATTTTCAATTTTGTCAAAAACTTATATTAATGTACAATTTTTTTTTTTAATTTTTTTGAGATGTTCAAAACTGGTTTTCTCGGTGTCTGGCTTTTTTTATCTGAACGTGTATTTTCACCAAATTGTAATTAATGCCCTACTTGTTTTTCATTGCAATTTTCAAATATTAATTTTGCAACAAGCCGGAGAAACGTTTTGGTATTTTAATTTAATCGTTTATCAAACGTACCACCTGCCAGTTTTCACAGTATGGGCAAATCATCGTTAATTAATAATTGTAATTTATTAATTATAAGAATCGATAAATAGATAAACATTAGCAAGGTTACTTATATAAATTTCAACATAAATCCGAAGCGCATTAAAATATATAAATTTACTGAACAAGCTTGTAATGCAGAATCAATTCCGATGTAATTATCGGAATGGTTAATTTCTTCTTTACTTAACTACGAACATAAAAGTAAACTATTTTTGTTTCCTGGTCGTTTGGCCTTTCCCATTTTCAAACAAATTTATTAACGTTTTAGTAATATGTACATGTATTAACTGGTATTTTACTGCTAGAGGGTTAGTGTTAATATTGCAATCGATCCTGAAGACGCGAAAAAGTCGATGATAATGGATTAAAGGAGATTTGTTCGTTTTTTCATAGCTGATGGTAGTTTCTGTGAGCTGCATATTTGCGTTTGATTTGTTAATTTTTTAGGAATTCACCACAGAATTTCTTTTATAAACGGAAGTTACTGCACTTTTCCGGTTGGTTCTACAATCTTTGATAAATTTAACTTTCAGATATTTACTATGGAAACATTTGTTGCCAAGGGAAATATTACATGTAATAAGGAGATAGTAAAAACGACTCTTAGAAATTAGTTAAGGATTCGCTAGTTTGAGTTAAAAAATCCGCATCTTAAAATATTCACCAAAAATTATTAATCACTGATATATTCGGGCTTTAACAAATAGGCACCGGATGACATGCAAATTGTATAGCTATATTTATCACCGGCATGTGATGCAACTTTGTTATCATGCATTTTATAAACTGCACGAACGTTGAATGACATTCTGTGTAGCAGCATGCCTGTTGTCTCTTGCGGGCTTTTCGAATGCATATGCACTAATAACTTATGCATGTTTTCGACATAACTGCATATATTATGCTAACATTTATTTAATCCTACGTCCTTTTTTGAATTGGAGGGGCTTGTTTTAATTTTACTTTGCGTTTCAAATTGTGCAGAATAAATACTAGAACTTTGCAGTCGATTAAATACGGCCCAAATAACGAAATTTGAATTATAAATGAGTTTAAATTGAAAATTTCAATCACTCAGATTTCTGTTTTTTCTTTAAATCGTAGTACTTATGTTCAGTTGTTTTGTGCTTTTTCGTATACGATATTTACGATTATTTGATATTATATACCGCTTTGGGTAAACCATCTGCCACACAGTTTTTACAAATAGTTATTTTGCGTCCAAACCAAGTCGGCTTGTGTTTTCTTTATGATTTTCTATTTGCTTTATTGTAGAACTGCCCTTTATTTCGTTCGTTTTGTAAGCTGTCTCTGTTTGTGACATTCAGCATGTTCCATCAATATCTTACGTCACAAGTATTAATTTTATTTAATATTTCGTTTAGTTTGCAGCATTTGCAAGTGTGTTTCACTACCACAGTAATAAACAGCATCATACATTTTCATTGGCGTTCTTTTAACAAATCTTTGTATTGTAACGAATTGCATCAGCAGCCGCGGAGAGCAGGTGCGAGATCACATGCGTCATCCGCCACTAAAAGTTTCTTGCCGCGATCGATAATTCTAGGCGCCCGTAGAATAAACTAGGCTTATCGGGAATTGGATAGTTCTAGATTAGAAGTTTGCGTATATATAAGACGCATTCTCTTAGTGAACTTTAGTCTAATCCAGCCTACTAAAACGGTCGCGAATATGTACGTCGTTAGTGTTACGGGTTAGTATTAGTGTTTTGTATTAGAATTAATATTAGTGTTGTGTTTTAGTGTTAAGTTGTTATTTCGTGTTTCGCCGTTGCTTAATAATTTTAATATTTGTTAATAAATAATTCACACAACCAACCGAAGTTTTAAATAAACGTTTTAAAACCGTTACAGTATGTTCTAAATTTAAAATTATTTTCTGTTTTTTAATTTCTCAATTTTATTATACCTATTCCATCCATTTAAACATTGTGTTTGCTTTATTATGTACGCATATTTAACTTGATTCAAATTTCGCTTAATATTTATGCACATTTTACTCATTGTTTATTGCATGTTGTCTGATTTCCCAGTCATAAATAAAAGTAATTAATTTTAACTCTGTAACAACTTATTAGTCTTACAAAATTAAATATACAAATTTATTTTAGGCCTGATTTAAAAAATAATCCAAGTTTTGTGTGCTAAAAAGATTATAAGCCACTGTAATATAGGTTTTCGAAGGTTTGTTTTGGTTATCAAATGTATTTTTGTTTCGTTTATTTATCAACTCAATTTTTCCATTTAGAGTTCAATCAATTCGATGAGCAAACTTTGTTATTTGTTTGTTAATGTAATAAACCACGCACTGCTTGTTTTAAATTAACCCTATAATCACGAAATTTGCACAAGAAAAACTGCGTATTTTTTGTTAAATATAAAGTTTTTAGAATAATTTTTAAAATAGTGGAACCAAACGTTAATTTTTAAGTTGATGAATGTAATAGCAACGTATACTTTGAGGTCTTTCAACGAAGAAAAAAGTTAAAATATGCAGCTTAAGGCTTATTTTGATTAATTACTTATAATTTTAAGTTTTAAAGTTCATATAGCTTTATAATTAGAACATTAGTTGAATGACAAGTTCAAATAATTGCATGATTAAATAATGAGGCTCAATTGAAAACTGTAATTTAATTTCTTAACATCTAATTAAGTATTGCTGGACAAATTTTACGTAAATTACCTGCTAAAACGACGCATTGAAGAAACTGGAATATTAAGGTAGAAATTCCTAAAAACGTTAGTAATTTGGTCTTCCTCCACTCCCTCATCGTGGCACCTGCAAAAGAACAAATTCCTTTTTTAGCGTTTTAATAACAAAATTCCTTGGATGCGTGTCATTGGTTGTGATTTTTTTGTTATGTGCTAATTTCAGGCCTGGAATGTTGTTGATGATTTTAAAATTTAAAGCCGTAACGAGTAATAAAACTAACAACAAGAAACAAATTTTAATGTCCCGCTGATTGCATTCTATTACTTTTTTTTCTGTAGTTTTATCATCAAGACACACGAATCGTGCAGTTGTAATCCTTTAAAAATTGTATAAAAGCTTCACGAACTCGTACATCAATTTATCTCACCAATTACACCCTTGAGTTCAAACTACTGCATCATCAAATCGTTTTTATTATTTTTGATAGAATTCCTCGATAATTACACAAAATGAATCTCATAAAACACGTCCAGGCCAAGTTCAATGTTCGATAATGACTGCTTAAGTGTGACAAGGACGAACCTACTACACGCTGGTTAGACAAAAATAGAAACAAGTGCAATGATACCGAGCCGAGCTTAATTTACTTTTTGCGAAAATTACTGTTTTTATTAATCATATTTCGCGAGATTTTTATTAATATCGGACGATTCGTTGCCGAATTACTCTGCCCCGGGTGTTCGTGGCTGTGTCATCATCTACGAAATTTCATTTGAGCTCTTCTCCGGCGAAGATTCTGTTTCAACGTTATATTTATGTGTAAACCATTTAAAAATCAATCCACAATCGGATAATGTCACTACAGCTTCATAAATAATTAATGGAAGTGATATTTTATGGTCTTCTTAACCGGAAAAGACGCCCGAGAATGTTACAACACAGCCATGCAACTTTCCAGATAAAACTATCCACCAGTTTTTGCTACTTGCATAGTATAATTATGGAGGAATCTTCGTCTGTGACCTTCAAGATCAGTCTGAAGCCATCGAAGACACCGAAGGTTATAAATTCGCGAAGCAAATTACGATAAAAATTAACAGTTCCTGTGGAGCTATCTTCGATATTATGTCATAAAATTAATTCGTTTAAATTTTATGGACACGTTTCGAGGGTATGCATGAGTTTTATTTTACTTTCCTGACGCGGATATAAAATCGACATTGAAATAAATCGTTTTTAAAGTAAATTCGTGCTTATAAGTGTTGATATGAGCTGTGATTATTTCCGTGGGACTTATCCTCGTGTATTCTTAAATTTGAGAAATGGAATCTCAGATTTTGTTCATTTTAAAGTACGGAAATTATGGTTATTTTAATTTCCCAAATAGGAAGTATTTTTTGTTTAAAAGCATGCGAATTTTTCCTTGAGGATTCTTTCATGATTAAGGTTAATTATATTTTAACACGTTTTACCTTCAGATTTAGGCAGTTTTTATGTAAAGCATTCGGATGAAAATTGACACTCCATTGGAGTGGCCTTTTATGGATCATCAAATTCATATATTCGTCGATATTTTATTGGCAATAATTGCGAGAATTGAAGGTAAATACTGTCAGGTTAACCATAAGAAGAAACCTTCAACTCTTATCACAATTCAGGCCCAAAGTTAATTGAATCAGGGACCAATCTAAATAACAGAATCAAATTTACCCACTAAAACATTGATGGCCATAAACCTTTGATTGTTTGTTTGTTTTACTTGGGGATTAATTCAATTTTTACTGGTCGAATTATACATTAATCTTCGGGGGATAGCAATTGGGGGTCCGAAAATTGCTACAAGTAAACCAAGGGTGGTTAACTAGCTTTTCAAATGATTTTTTTATGATTTGGGTTTTTTATTTGCTAATTTACTAAACTGTTTTGTTGATGTCCTTGCATGTTAATTGCTTCTTTCGTTACGAAAGGCAAAAGTATTCTAGTTTCCAAGGTCTCTGCAATACGAATTTTTCCCTTAACCATTTGCACAGTTCTCTCCTTAAAGTTCAAGCTTGTTTTAACCCAGAAATGCCCTTAGTTGTCTAACAATTCTTGGTTTAAACTTTAAACTTGCTTAATTGTAAGCAATTTCTGAACCTCAATTTATGTGTCTTGGATAATTTCTTCAAAATTATTTCAAAAAACAAGGAAGGTAATACGATTGTGAATTTCCCAAAACCGACCCTGTTTCTTTTCTTTTTATTTTAAAAACTGTTTTTACACGGGTGTTCGTTGCATTTTAACAGTTTTCTGATAAATTAACGACGCTCGTCGTTGAATGCATATGAGAAATGCACATGTCTTTGGAATGTAAAACAACACTTGAACAAATAAATACGCACGTGAGGTAATTTCTTATTCTAACGGCTTTTATGATGCTGTAAAAGATTATGACTATTGTCTCATCATCGACGTGCACAATTCAATCAATTGATAATGCAAAAAATCGAAGTGATTGTTTATTTTTTACACTGAACTTATTGCATGTTGTAACTCTGCAATTCTTTACTTTGAAGAAGTTGATTTGAATTTATTAATGAAAAATATGACTTACGCAGAATGATAACTTTCACTAATGTTCGATATTAGGATGCGTTTGTTAAGGTATGAATGAAGCTCCACTCTTTCGGTTCTTTCTTTTATACTGCTGGACATTCGTTCTGGAACGTTCTGAAATCTCGATTTCCTAATTTCGTTACAAGTGAATCATTCTTTTAATTAAAAAAATTTATTTTTTTTCTATGCAGAACTGTTAAATTCAGAAAGCTCGCTTATGACGTCATAAATGCATTTTTATGTCATGTTTACCAAAATTTCACTTAGTTACTTACAAATTTTAACATCCGGATGCTCTTGGTATCTTCAAGAATTTTTCACTTTTAGTGTTTGGAAACTTTTCCAGAGGTTGCATTATTTCAACCGTGAAACCTCTTTTAGGCTTTATATAAAAGGCCCAAAAGGTATTAGAACTTTGGAAATCGTATGAAATTGACTAAATTGAGTGCCTTTTAAGTTCTCACAATGTTGTTAGAAAATTGTACTTTAATTTCCCCCAATTGTTTTTTCCTAAATTCCCAGAAGCTTTTCAAGAAAACCTTATTCTTCCTCCTAAATAATTGTCCGATGTATTGCGAAGTTTTCCAAAGATTTTCTTGTAATTCCTTAGTGTTTCAAATTTTCCAAGGTATGTACCGATTATTGTCAGTTTGATGATGCTGCAACAACGTTAACTGCCATATTTCATTTAAAAACCTTTTTAAAGCAATTACTGTGATTATAAATTTATTAGGAAGGTTTTTTTTCATTTCAACTAAATTTAAAATCTGTTTTTATAAACATTTAAGTAAATGTTGTGATAAACTACTTACAATCTAGATAAATAAAAACTAAAAATGTAATGGTAAGGGTAGTCCACTGATCACCCTCTTAACTTGAACAAATTAACCAGAACAGCTAGTTAATTTGTTAATCTATAAGGATATAGACAATATACGTATACTACTCTATAGGATGGTTTAACAGAACTTAATCAAACCTATTTTCTAGATCTGATGGTTTGAATCGTTTTAGCCTTCTAATTTCATTACTATTTTCCAGTAATTCGTTGGCTAACTCATTAGGGTGTGCCACTAGTCGATCACGATACTTTATAAACTTATGTTTGATTTCCTCCCGCACTGTTTTAATTTTTAAATCACTGTGAATAGCAAAGTTTTAATAATGAAAATAGAAACGAGGGAACAAGAAATATGTACATATAATAATGATTAGACTTAGCTAGAATGAAGTAACATGTAACAGGGCAGGCATGTCTGCGCAAAGGCGTTCCATACCATAGACCTAGGGAACTAGCGGTAATACCAGGAATAGTGTTAGTATAATATGGAGAAAAAAACTTGTCTAACCATCTCGGTCATATGCTCAACTCCCATTGAATGTCTGATCTACTAACTACCTTGCACTGTAGAAGCGCTGTTCTGCGGGTGGCGTCACAGGCATGTTTTTTCAGTGTGTATGTGACGTGGATTGATTTGTTCTCGTTTACTTTTATGCGCCATTGTTTTAACCATCTTTCCAGTTGGTCCAGATGATTTTGTAGGTTTCTGGAGGCGATTATAGGGCTTGGGTGTGAAGCTAGGATTGCCGTATCATCGGAATAGGTAGCTGTTATGGTTTGCCTGGATTCCAGTAGATCTGCGACATATAATAGATATAATATGGGGCCAAGAATACTGCCCTGTGGTGCCCCAGATTGAATGAGATAAAGTTGAGTATATTCCTCCCGATATTTGATTTGGAACGTCCTATCGGCAAGGTATGATTGTAGTAGGGTATAATGTGGGTGAGGAATGACACTTTTGAGTTTGTAAAGTAAGCTCAAATGCCATAACTTATCGAAAGCTTGACTTATATCGATAAAAAGTACGGAGCAGTAACGTTTGCCTTCTAAGTCGTTGCTAATTTTTTTGACCAATCTGTGCGCTTGTTTAATCGTTCCATGTCCCTTACGGAAGCCAAATTGTTGGGGAGGTATTAGCCTTTTTTCATCGATGATGGGCATTAGCAATGGGTTTTCAAGGACCTTGGACACGAGTGGAAGGAGGTTAATTGGACGATATGATGTTACACATTGGGGTTTTTGCCAGGTTTCACAATCATTATTATTTGCCCCACTTTCCACTGACAAGGGAAGTAGTTAATTCTGACGTTAAGAATGATTACTACATACCTCTGGTATTTTCCTAGATTTTCTCAGAATTATCACTGTTACAGCATTCCTTTTCTAGATTGCTTTTTTTCTTAAACTGGAAATTTCTTTTCTGACGTAATTTAGTACAATAAATAAAGAACTCCCTGGATTTTTAAAAATGTTATTAAGAAGGATTAATGGGTTTCTCGTATTTTCCTAAATTTTCTGAGAATTTCTTTTTGATTTCTTCTTTTCTTTAAAATGGAAATTTCTTTTCTGGTGTAATTTAGTTACAATAAATAAAGAACTCCGTGAATTTTTAAAAATGTTATTAAGAAGATTTAGGATAGCTCTCATATTTTCGTTTTCGCTGTTATAGCATTCTTCTTGATTCCTCCGTTTCCTCCAAATTGAGAACTTCTTTTCGGCCTTAATTTTATTTAGAATAAATATGAAGCTTCTTGGGTTTTAAAATATGTTTATGTTATTAAGAACGATTAATGCATATGTACCTCTCGTATTTTCCTAGATTTTTCAAGAATTTTTTACGTTACTATGCTCCTTTTCTCCTTTTTCCTCGAGTTTTTGTCTAAAGTTATAACTTTCTTTTAAATTCACATTAGTTATATCAGATATGAAGCGTTGTAAGTAAACGTGAGGATTATTTTTTTTGATATTAGATATCGAACAATAGCAGGTTTGGTCATTTAAAAAATGCTTAAGACGTTTAGCAAAATTTAAATTGATCGTTACTTTAACACCGCCATTTGTGTTCTGCAGTATGAATTGAATGTTGGGCTAATAAAGCAGAATTTCTATTTAGGCTAAGCTGATTATGCACAAATGCCAAGTTTTATCAAAAATTGTACCTTTTCCTTAGAATAAAATTCGGTATTAAATTAAAAACGAGTACGGTTTCGATTCCTTAAAAAAATTTGATTGAATTAAGGATTAAGTATCTTTCGCAGTGATTTTCAATTACCTACAAATTAATGCATGGAACCAATTTAAGCTTAGTTTAAATACGATGTTATATTATTTTCTGGTTTAAACCATCATATTTAAATTACAATCGGTTCTTACAAATACAAGAAAACTGCGCTTTTTATATTTTTTGCTTCTAAATTTTGCAATTAGTTTATTATTAACCGTCATATTCATAAGGTGTCTTTATCATTTCTTTATAATTCACGTAGCCGACTATAACACAGGAAACATTAAACAAACAAACCCAGCGAAAAGAATTCTCTGAAAAACGCCGACGGTGAATTTCCTCTGAATTCGTACTTGATTAACCGAGACTGAAAATACCGCATTTAATTTGATAACGCTGCGGAATGTAAGAAAATATGCCAACTCTGGTCGGTTGGTTGTTTGTTGGAATATTTAAAGGAGATTTTAAATTATTTTCCCAGCTCATCTGGAAAATGCGAGCCGGTAAATTAAAAAATTCGTTCAAAATTAAAAATTGCATCTCGTTAAGCTCATTGGCTGTGCTTCCAAATAAAAATTATTTCGTATTCTGTCGATGTCGCTCGCTTTTCACAAAAATACCTAATTGGTTAATTTGCTTTGATCTGTGTTGTTCTGCATTTTCTGTTTTTTCAGTATTTTCGTATTAAATCGAGTTAGTTTAGACGTGATTTGAATGATAGTTATGAAGCAATTAGGGAAATTGTTGAATTACATCCATCTCCAAGTAATTAGGTCAAGTATACGTACAAACTAAAAAAGGTCCATAAAACCAGTAATAAAAATCACTTGTAAAGGCTGAAATCCATGTAGATTATACAGAAATTGCCTTAATGATTCCCAGTGGGCCTTCCATGTAAAGAATATTTAATACATCTAACTCGTTACAAGGCATTGAAGCAAGCAAGAAATCTAATTTTGTTTGTGTCTTTAACGAGCTTTATTCAAATTGATGAGATGTCGAGTGCGAAATGGTCGCAACTGGAGAAACAGGAGAAAAAAGTCGAGGAAAACTAATGTCTTGAAATAAAATCGAATGGAAAACTTTGAACATACTTTTAACCTTCAAGCGAAAGCTTTTGCTCGAGTATTGTTTATGATAATGCATTGAATTTATTTGTTCGTTTTTTCCTGAACAACTTTTTGGATATTACTTGAGAACTTGAGAAAATCTAGCAAATCAAGTTTGTGAATTTATGCAATCTGTCGACAGAAAACTGTATATATCAAAAGATATTGTCATAAAATCATAAGAACTGCCAAGTACAAATTTTAAAGTCACAATAAAACAAAAAGGATTAAATTTAAGGAAATCGAAAAAAGAGAAAAATTTTAATGGGCGATTTTAAAACAGGAAAATCCAACCATCCTACAAATTAGTTGCAGTTAGCGTATCGAATCATAAAAATTCTTGACTAATCGGTAATATAATTGTTTACGATATTAAAAATGTCTTCCTGTATCTTATATTTCCATTTTAAAATAATGGAAAAATTACGCTTCTGGCGACTATAAATGCAGGCTTGAAATTCAAATAATGTATGGATTCTTAAGAGATAAACTGCTTAATCTACTTAACATAGCCAAGGAATATAAATTGGATATAATGGCAATTCAGGAAACGAAGTAAAACGTAAATGTTATGAAAATAGGAGAGAATATAATTTTCAATAGTAAAATATAAAGGTAAAGGCAACGGCATTTACACTCAGCGAGTGATGGCGAAAACTACCATGAGATCGAAAAAAAGATGATTCTGAGCAGGCCTTGACTAGTACAACACGATTGGCAAGACTGATTTCAAAATGTGGCAGTAGGTTAGAGGTTAATAAATGTCAAATAAATTAAAACACAAAACAGTATTTATTTAGGGAACAAACTGAAAACTAAGATGAATACATGTTAGAGTAGATGTTCAAAATGTGATCCTTCACTAGTATTACAACGATAAACTTAAATAATTCTGGAAACAAGATTGCAAAACTGACTTACATTTGAAATGTCACTGTCACATTATAATTCATAGGCATTCTAGAATCAGTGTAGCCAATCGTGTTGTACTAGTCAAGGCCTGCTCAGAATCATTTTTTTCTCGATCTCATGGTATTATGGAGTGGAATTTAATGTGTAATCAGAAAATACAATCAATTAACGTTCACGCACCGACGGAGGTAAAAGATGAAGAGACTGAAAACAATTTTTACGAACTGTTAGGGTCTTAGGGAGTGGCTCAATTGGTTCAGCGTACGCCTGACCACTGAGATGGTCCGGGTTCGATTCCTAAGGCCACACACGTACACCGAAAACACCCGACCGCTTCCCTCCGAAGTCAATGGTAAACCACCGAGGTATCTCTACCTAGTAAGTCTTCTCTGGAGCAAGAGCTGAAGTGCAAGCACTTTCGTGGTTCAGAGTCCAGGTAAAGCTGCACGTATGTAGGCTACTTAACACGCACACTGCAGACATATGGAGACAAGACCGGCAACCATTTTAAGAAGAGAAAGGGAGTAGAGACTACCAATTGGCAAGGAAAAAATATATAAATGAGTGACCAGAGGAAATGGTAACAACAATGGGAAAAGACTAGTGGAATTTGCCATTGAGAATAATATGAATATAATCAGCACATAATTCCAACATAGAAAGATACACCAAGCGGCATGGAGATCACCTCATGGCCAGACGGAAAATCAGATTGATCATGCCCTAGTAGAGAAAAAAACATGCAATAAGTGTGAAAGATGTCATATGTAATAGAGGTGCGGACGCCAACAGGACCATTTTTTAGTCAAAATGAGGATGACAAGAAATACCTTTGAAACGGAAAAGTAAATATGCTGAAATACTTTGGCACGAATCGAACTAGATAACACTGAAACGTAGGTACAATTTATCATGGGCGACGCTAGAAGTGGTGATACAGCAAATAGCAAAAGAACTACTAACAAAGCAGACAAGAAACAAAAACAACGATTGGTATGATACAGAATGTAAAGCAGCCTTCAGTTATAGAAACAAAGCAAGGTTGGAAACACAGATGGGTAAAGGGTAATAGTGAAGGACATAAAGATTGGTATAAAAAGGCTAGAAGGCAAGCAAAAAAAATATGTAGTAGAAAGAAAAGACAATGGTTAGAGAAGGTGATAGGAAACATGAAGACATTAGGAAAGACTTAACAGAATTTTTACCAAGAAGTTAAAATAGAAAAACAAGGATACCATAGCAAAGTGGTTTATTGTAAAAGTAAAATCGGGGAACTATTATGGGATCTCTACATGTTGTAGAGGGTCCTTCTTTGATTCCTATTTCTTGGAAGACCGAGTTATTCGACATGTGTTCTGAGGAAGAAGAAATAGAAAAACGATTAAGTATTGTAGGAGTGCTGAATCATCACATCTATCCAAGTTGTCAGTCTATTGACTGGTTTTCTGCAGCTGTTCGTTCCATTCGGTTACTGATTCCTCTTCATTTCGTTATAGTAGTATAGCCATAATTTGTTTGATATATTTTAGTCTGGGGCGTCCTGGCGGCTTTTTCTCTTTCTATCCTTCCTTTCAGAGTTATCTTTCTACATCAATTTTTCGGAATAGTTAAAGTATACAAAACCGTGATACTGTTCTATGCGGTAGTGAAACATGGGTCATGGCCAAAGGAGTAGAACAACGTTTGGGGGTATGAGAAAGGAAGATACTACGGAAGATGCATGGAGGTGTAAAGGAAGGCGACGTATGGAGACAAAGAACTAATCTCGAACTGTGTCAAAAGAGCACGCTTTCGGTGGTTGGGGCATCTCTGTAGAATGACAGATGAGCGAATACCAAGAAAAGCGCTAGAGATGGGGATAAATGTGAAGAAAAGAAGAGGAAGACATAAGCGTGGAGACGAAGGACTAATCCCGAACTTAATGAATTTTTTTAGGAAAGACAGTGTAGTGATCTGCGTCAAAAGAGCACGACTTTGGTGGTTGGGGCATCTCTACAGAACTGCAGATGAGCCAATACTAAGAAAAGCGCTAGAGATGGGCAGTTGGGGAGGAGGGGGGAATGTGAAGAAAAGGAAAGGAAGATCTAAGTTCAAGTGGACGGAAGCTGTCCGTAAGGATCTGGAAAAATGTGGGGTAACAAACTGGAAAGTGATGACAAACAACAGGGCTGAATGGAAGAAAACAATAAAATCTGCTGTGCTAAAATAGATATACATAAGAGATAAACTTAAAACCCATTCTTAAGTAAACATTTCTACCTAAATCACAAGATTTACATAATTAAGAAAATCACATAAATAAGTTCTTCAAAATTTTTTAAAAATATTTCGCCAAAGGATAATTTGATCATTAAAGCTATCAATTAATTTAAAAAAATACTACAAATAAAATTTTATATCAATCAATTTTTAAAAATGTATGTTCAAATAAATAATTTTCGAAACTACTTCACCTTAGGTATTTGGCACTGTAGAACATTATAACCGTCAACTTAACTATTTAATTAGTTTGATGTGTATTGATTAGCTTTCTAGGCACAAATTGATAAAGGGTTTGGCTCGATTAAGGAAATTAATATTAAATCAAACTAGTCCATCGGAACCCATTAACGAAACTTTAGCATAAAGTTAATTTCCACTAAATAACAGTTTGATCATTTTAAAAACCAACTCATTGAATTTTCACAGCCGAGGAATGTTCTAATTGTTTGCTCTTTTTAAATACTAAAAATACCAGGAAACGATTTAAAATTTATTATTCATAATGTTTAAACCATGACTTCCCATGAAATTAATTCAGTAAAAAGTAAAATCCTATTATTTAGTTGTGTGACAAATTAAGCAAGAATAAATCATTTAGAAGTAAACACAACTAATGAAGTTTAAAACGGCGTTTGGTGACGCAAAAGACGACATTTACCATAAATAATCTAAACATCGGTGATACGACATTTAAGTAAATATTATTAAAAAAGTAGTTACTCGGAAGAATAAATACATCAGTTATGTAAAAGGGCAATAAATAAGACAAACAGCTTATTACATTCGCGGACTACGATTTACGATTTATTCCATTATTAGAAAATCTAATAAACTATGTGCATTTTTCTAAACCTGAACGGGTTTTAGTTATGTATTTCCACGTGGGTATCTTTAATGTTTATTAAAACGTTTGCTTGTCGTGTTTCGATAATTTGCCTTCATTAAAATATTGGTGTTAGTTATTGTCGTATTCAATTTATGTCACCTTATAATTGAGTTCAAAATGTTATTCAAATGTATATTTCATTCAAATATGCGAATGTTACAGTTTCTGCCTTCTAGAATATGGAACTAGGTTTTGCTGTATGTTTACCTGACACAGAACTGTTAACAAAATAAAATTCTTGCAGTTACAGTTTTTCAACCTTAATGTTTGGTTGGTTAACGTTTTTAGGAAAAATAGTCCGAATTTCAGTGCCAGAGGGAAGAACAGATCAAATAAATTGGTTGATTTTTGACTAGGAATATCTGAAGTGTTTGAAATTCATATTTTAAGATGTAAACTCAAACAGAAAATGAGTAATTTAAACCTTGCAACGCTAAAATGAAGGAAAAACCTATTCGTTGCAAGTCGGTTGGGAACAATAAGACTTTGGATTTTTAACAAACAACAATTTTCTAGACGTATAACTAAAATTCGTAGTTAGAACTGATCTTTCCAGCTCCTAATAGAAAATATTGTATTAACAAAGGTCATCAATAAAAGATAGGCCGACCCTTAAAGGGTTTTAACGTAATGTAGACACCATTTGTAGGCTTAAATTAAACAAAACGTTGTGTAAGTGCTTCGAAAATTCTTTATTGTTATGTTATGACCGCAATTCTTATTACATAGCAAGTTAATACTACAAATAAGGCCAAGAGACGTGCATTTTCACATATTGCCGAATAGGGAGAGTCGCAACATCCATACGTAACCACACGTATGCCAGTTTAGATGCCTTTGTAAACGCCTTTTTATCTTTTATAAAGGCTCCCTTTTGATTGTTTTAATTTTTTTAGTTGTAACAGCTAAACAATGTAACGACAACTCGCAAAAATAAATCTTAGAAATAGTCTGAATTCGTGAATAAATTCCTGGATATAAAATTGGACCTCTAAAAAAGATTTATTCATTTACCTACTTATGCTAAAATTATTCATTAATAGGGTTAGTTTGCAGACTTTAAAAAAATATTTGTATGTGTTATTCGTCCTTTGTGACCTTTATGAAGGGCATCCTTGATTTGTGAAACGTATTAGCAGACGTTTATTGTATAATCAGTTACGTAATCTATCAGAAATCCTGAGCGATAACCCTCGTTTTAATACATTATATTACAGAATATTTTAGGCTAATTTCAGACAGTTAAACCCACGTCAATAGGGTTGTTTTATTTTTCATCGATTAATTAAGGTTATTTAGGAAGTCCTCATTAAATTACTTTCAATTACTTGCTTCGTACTTCTAGAATATTTAAATATTAGAATTTTTGAGACCCCAATCTTAGGTTTTTTTATCATAGAAATTTAAAGCATCTTCACTTCTTTTTAATGTAGTTAATGCTGGTAAAATATGTCCGCAACTTTCACGCCCACCCTGTATATCTATTTACAAAGTACGAATATTTACTTCGAGCTAGTTTTGTACTTTTATGCAAGCCGGATTATAAGTGGTTTGAATCCTTGACTTGAGTTAAAATTAATGGGATGTTCATTTTCTCTATTTTGCTTCAAGCTAGTTTTATGTTTTATACAATCTGGATTCGAAGTGGTTTGAATCTGAATCCTTGACGTGAGCTAAATTTAGTGAGATTCTCCTACATTCAGGGAGGTTGCACAAACATGATTTAACAGCTACGTCAAATTAATCATTCGTCAAAGTGAATAAAATCGAATCAAAATTCGAATGCATATGGCAAATAACACATTAGTAAATGATGATTCTAATCTACAAAGATGTAATTTTTGAATCCATAGCTGAAATTCGAATCGGTTAGGTTAGGAGTAGACTAAAGAAATTAGGCCTTCGTTTTGTCTACAAAATACCAAGCTAATTTTCAATTCAAATCAGATTTTTTCAGATTTTCAAGTTGTACTGTACTGCAATCTGGATTATAAATGGTGCATTTGTTTATTTTTTTGGGGGAAATCGAGTTTTGCGAGCTCGTTTTTAATTTTAATTGAAGCCAAAGCTAAAACATTCCTCCCAGTAGAATCTTGAATCCAGAAAAATTTCAATCAATTTGAAACTTTACTTTGCGAATGGAGAGTTCAAACTTGAATCCTCCTGCTTACGCTAAAAAGTTTAATTCTTGTAAACCACGTTTGAAATTGATACTTCAGTCTTAAAATTTCTACAAACTTCGAATTCACATCATTGTTTTTTAGATTTTCTAATACATTCTGGATTGTAAGTGTTGATTTTTGTTTGTTAATTGGGAGAAATCTAGGCTTGTGAGTTTGTTTTTACTGTATTTGAAACCAAAAGCTATTCATTCACATAGAAATTTCAGTCAAAAGATTTGCGAATTCAGAATTCAAATTTGAATCCTTCTGCTCTTGCTCAAACTAAAAGGTTTAAATCTTGTAAACGGATATGATTTGTACTTAATTCAAAAATCAATCAGCTTTTTCAAACTAAAATATTTTTACCAAATCAGGATTGTAACTGGCTTGAATTTAAATATTTTATTTAAGCTACAATCGGCGATTCTGAAGCATTCAGAATTCCAATCCTGAATCCAAACCAAAACAAATTTAAATCATTAAAGTTTGAAGTTTCCAATAGCTTGGAAACCATACGTAAAGCATGATTTTAAGGTAGTGATTTGAATTCGGTTCTTAAGATTTATTTTGTATTTTTATTGGTCCAAATAATTAGCCATACCGTTTCGACTCCAATTAACAGAGTTGAAGTTTCAGTTTTTATATTAAGTTTCGGTGGATTGCAAATTGAAACGTGGATTTTTATTTGAAATCCCAGTTTGGATTAAATCTTACATGTGGAATCGAATTCAAGCTTGATAATACATAATTGAGATTTGATTTTTCCAAGGCCGATTTAAACGCAGATCTTCGAATTTAAGCTCGAAATTAGTAATACCAAAGGTTTTATATTTATAAACTTTATATAGGAATCCAAGAACAAAACATACAGAAAAATATCACCTTCGGGCCAATGCTCTACCAATTGAGCTTGATATGAAGACAGTGATTTGAATTCAGTCAATAGAGAGATAACACTTAATTAATTTGAGAATTTATTTAGGAAATTCCAGTTACTACATTTTCTATTCGAATAAGAGTCTGAGAATAAAATTCGAATTTAGGATTTATGCAAAGTTCTAGTTTGGGTCCGAAATTCAAATAGTTTTCTAGTCTAATACCGAAGATGAAAAAAATAATAAATTTATTGTGAAAACTGCACAAAAGGTGGGAATTCAACGAACCGTTCTTCAATTCCAATAGTTCAGACTTGAAACTCTAATCGAAATTCAAGATTTAAATTATACTGCACTAGCAGAAATTTGAATTTTATTTTTAAAATATTGAATCTTACATTTGGGTTCGAATTCGATTGATAATCTTGACAATCTTAATACAAATATGGGATATGATACATCAAACTAAGTTTGTATAAAAAAATAATAATCAGAATAGGAGTGAGATGATCTGTATTAATTAAGTTTTTACTGAAGATATAGAGTCGATCATGCCGAATCTTAGTGCCTAGGATTATCTTTCTCTTATATTGCCCCGATTTGAATATTATATATTTAAACACCAAAGCTCAATCAGATTATGAAAAATACGAAAAGGATAGGCGATTTCGTGCAGTTATAAACGGACATATATACCGATACGGACTCGCTTTTTACGATTTCGTTTTCTTTTGTTTTTTCCTTAGAAAAGAAGTCAAAAGGTTAGTTAAGTTAGAAAACAAAAGTTTTGGACAGAAATTGGGGAGAAAGCATATAACGAATATCAAAAACTTTTTTTCGGGACCATTAGAACTGTACGAAAGAACAAAACCACCACAGTAAACAATATTAAAAATGAAAAAAAAAATCATGGAGAGGTGGAGGCAGTATTTTAAGAAATTACTAGAAGGAACAGACTTGATACCGAAAGAGGGATACAGGAAATGAGAGGAAAAACACAAGGAAGAAAAATCAATTACAAGAATGATGATATAACTCTAGAATAAATATAAGAAGCCATTAAGAAAATGAAAGTAGGCAAAGCGCCAGGACATGACCAGATCATGGCAGATATGTTAAAAGCAGAAAAGGAACAAATAATAGAAATCCTGAAAACTATCACGAACAGGGCAAGTCTAAATTATAACCCCAACACACAAAAATGGAGGGGCAAAGAACTGCAACTATATAGGAATCTCTCTACTAAGCACAGTAGGAAAACTATACGTTAGATTTTAGAAAAAAGCTTAAGAGGAAAATTGAAAGAAACAATAGAATATTCAAAATATGGTTTCAGAACAAATAAAGGAATGAAAGATGCAAATTTTATAACACGGCAAATAATCAAAAAGACAGTCGGAGAAGACGGAGAGACGCATCTCTGCTTTATTGTTAGTAAGACAAGTATGTATCCTGAGTCCCTTGCTGTTCTCAGTAGTACTAGTCGAGAGCGAATCAAAACGGCGAAAAGGCAAGGAAATCAGTACAAGGTAGGACGAGGTAAAAATTTCCAAATTAATATACGCAGAGGATTTAGTCGTAATAGCAAAAGATGCAAAAACATTGAATGAAAACTTGAAGATATACAACAGCAGTTTAGTATGAAAATAAACAAATTGATAAGTAGGAAAGAGCAGAAACACGTAATAAAGCTGTGCGAAACAAGTTGACCGCTTTAAATATTTAGGCACAGTAGTTTCACATAATGGAAAAATGGATGAAGAAATAATCGAGCAGCAGGAAGACTATTTAATGCAATAAAGAACACCTTTCTGGCAAAAAAGAATTACCAAAGGAGACAAAACAGAAATCTTTAAGCATTGAGGTTTCTTAGAAAAAACAGAGGTAAAAACAAGAATAGGTAAAATAAGAAGTTAAAAACAAAACCAATACAGAACATAATAGAAGAAGGACAAATGAGATGGTTCGGGCACGTACTGAGGATGGAAGCAGAGAGATTAGTAAGAAAGATATACGAAACAAAAACAAACAAAAAGAAGAAGAAGGGACGACTGAGGAGGACTTGGAAGGACGAAGTAAGAGCTGCAGCTAAAAAACGGGACATAAAATGGAATGAGGTTAAACAAAAGATGCAAGACATAAAGGGGTGGAAGGGAAAATGGAGAAAGAAGCCGAAACAATAACTCAACCCAACAAACCTTACACCCGAAAAGGATTACCTAGGTAAGTATTTTACTTAAGATGCAGAGTCAATCATGCTGAATCTTAGTGACAGATCATCTTGTTTTATACTGAATACGCCGATGCGATAATTGTTAGTAAAACTGCCTTAAACTCCCTCAACTGCCCCGAATTGCCTTAGAATGCCTCGAACTGGTTTGAAATGCCCTGATTTATCAATTAAGGAACAAAAGGTAGCTTCATGGTTGGCATGATAGGTATTTCAATATCGATTTAAATAAATGTCTCTGCTAAGCTGGTTTAAATGTAGTTCCAATTGACTTAAGCTGCAGTTTACGCCTGCATAAGTTAAGATTCCGTTCCAATCTGTACTATCAAAACTCAACGCTTAACATTCAATCCTTCGAAAAATATATATTTAATGGTTAATCCTGAAAACAGTAGGTGTTTTAGGGCCGGTCTTTCCATATCCTAATAAACCTCCTAATAAGCTATTTGGCAAATAGTTTCCATGGAAACAATTGTATTAACAGGTTTTTAACAGCAGAATAAATTTATTAGGAGATGGAAATACCGGCCCTTAATTTGAAAAGGCTTAAATGAAGTAGAAGAAGAAGTTATCAATCATTGCAGATTGAAATATTTTGAAATTATCGCCCTGAAACGAGGCTAAAAAGCTTGTCGAATTAACTCAGACACATAGATTTAGAGCTTTAACAGTGCAATTACCATGTAAGAAGGGTTAAACACTGTTGATGTTAAGAGTATTCCAGAAAGGTAATTTGTGTGGATGATTTTCAACAAAATCATATTCTAGTAAGTATTGTTTATTTATCCTCTTCTTTCAATTTTGTTAGAAGAAGAAGAAGAGGACGTAAATGGTTTGGAAACTTGATCAGAATGGACGACCAGCAATACCCAAAGCGACTTCACAAGAAGAAAAGGAAAACATAGAAGATCCATGAATAATTGAATAAGAGACGCAAGCAAGAAATAAGGACAGCTTAAAATCAAACTGATTTTTGTTTGTCAGTTTATTACTGAAAAAATCGTCGTTTTTCAGTCTGAAATAGTTTCGTTTCAGACAACCTGATCAGCACTAACATTAGATATTTTTTGGGTGTTTTGATCCCAAGGCATTAACTTTAGATGTCTTACTTCTGTATCGTTAAGCGCCCCTGTATTTTTACAGGCAATTTTCACCCTTAATCGAGGTGAACTAGTCCTACCGTGTCAGGAACTCTTCGCACGTTTTCCTACGCCGACTGAATCTTAAACATATCGGTTGAGGGACGCGGTCTTGCTGACAAAACTTGTCAAATCGTATTATTCCAAATTTACCACGAAATACTATTTTGTGCCAGTTTTTAATTATTTTTTCAGTCAAACCCATTTATTTGTTACTTAAAGTGGGTTTACATTAGCAAATTCATGCAATTTTATTCAGTCGAATTGTTAAGTTTTTGAATAATTCACGGATTTAACAGTAGGTTTGTTCAGTACTAAGAATTCAGCATAAGATCATTTCCCTTCTAAGAAATTATAAGAAACTTACGTGGTCGAGCTTTTTCATTTTCACGGGCATTTTAATGCACCTACGTATTATGAATAGCGTAACAGCACGTTTTAGAGATAACAATAACTTTTCTGAATAATAATTCTCGGATAACTTACTAAATAAACGTTCCAGCTTCTGTTACAATGAGTTTTGAATCATTATTTCCGTGCAGCCACGATCATAAAATTAAGGGTGAGATAAGATCACGGTAATTATTTTAATAACAGTTTAGTTACTTAATTATAATAATTGGCTTTGTTTGTATTCGTGGTCGTGAAAAAAGTATGGATACGGAAACCATAAGTAAATTGCCGACTTGCCTGAAGACGTGCTTTTTGTTTCTAAATAACTTTGGCAATAATAATATTAATGGTTTAATTTTAAATTCGAATGCAGTTGGTATACAAAAATCCGAATTATTACATCATCACATTGTTCTAATTTACCACGGTGTAATTTCTTATAAATTTGGGAATTACGTAAGTTGACCTACAAATTCGTTCTGGTTGTAAAATCAAGTGAATTCTAGAAATTCCACTGATTTATGTGGGCGAATCTGTAACAATGATCAGGTTAATCTGATTCAAAGTTTGCGCTTTTGACTCGAATTTATTGCAATTAACAAAGACTTACTCGAAATCTTTAAAAAAATTGTTAGTAGATGGATATTATTTGCATTTATTAATTACTACACTAATCTTATTCCTTTTCTTTTTCTTCTTTAGCAGCCTTTTACTGTCCACTCCTGGACGTAGGCCTCTTTCTCTTATATCGCCCATCCACCTTTTGGAAAGTCGTCCAACTACGCTAATACCTACTGAGATTTATTTTAATAATTATTTAAAATTATAATGAAAGAGTAAATCGGTCAAAAATTTTAAGAATTTTACTTAACATCACACTGAAGAGGTGTTAAGACTTATCTATTTAATACATCCGGATTCCTTTTAATTCTTCAAAAACCTAATCCTCTAGGAACGTCGTTCCGAGTGTTCTACGAATTATTCAATACCAGGAATGTTTTACCATACAAATAACTTTTTAAACCTCTTAAAGTGGCTTTAATCTTTTACAGATTTTATGGATTTTTGTGGTTGTACACGTTTCAAAGCTTTTAAAATTCGTTGGAAGAATTTTTGGATGATTTAAGAATCCGCTTCTTATTGTTTATTATTATTAATTAATACTTTCGAAACTCTTTTTTATGAAAGCGAGAATAAGTTTGATGCTTGACGTAAAAAAATTATCCTTTCTGAAGTTTGTTAACAATATAATGTAACTCCGTACGTGTAATAATGCAAAGAGAAATTGTAGGAAAACACACAACTCGAAACTAAATTTAACTTTGCTAATTACCCTTTGTTTTGAGAAAGCTTACAATACAAATAATGTTTAACCAGAATGTAAAGCAAAACTGTATTCTGATGTTTAAACGAAAGCGGGTTAAGTACATAATGGAAATATGCGGGTGAAATATTAATAAATATAATAAATTATTAATGAGACACGTACGTTTGAGATCTAAACAGTTTCTCATATTTTTTTATTTCATTGCATATTTACAATCTGTTACAAACAAACAATAAGGAAATGGTGTGACGTACACTATCTGCCAACGTACCGAGAACAATCCATTGATAGTTCTCTTATTTACAAAATTACTTATTTAATTGTTTGGTTATAAGTAGTATACTACATCAATATACATATGTACCAAGTATATGTGTACTACATCTAATCAAACCTGATGGACAGGTCCGAGGGTTTGAAACGTTTTAATCGTCTAACTATATTACTGTTGTTTAAAAGCGAGGTGGTTAGATTATATTATTAGGATGCACCGAGAGTTTATTTTGGTGTTTGGTGCAATAATTTTGTATCGCCTCCCGTACTGACTCAATATGATGAACCTCCTGCTAGGTTCCACAACTTCAAGACAGATTTTGGAAATAGTTATAATCCCCAACAACATCAACTTAAAGCTACGGTTAAAAGAACCAACAGCAACAGCTAATCTAATCGGGAAAATGCAATAAGCAATCAAGCAAGCCACACCTCTTCAGGATCCTAAGAAAAACATAAAAGGCATTTCCATAGAAATTAAAAAATTAATGGCTCATTAAAGAAGGGCAAGAGCACTGATAAAGTTAGCCAACAAATTAAAACTCAAAGAAACAAGAGAAGAGTCATTTAGAAAGTGTGTTGGTAATCTCAACAGATTTGACAGTTCCAATATGGAAACCCATAAAAAACAATTAGAAACCCGTAACTCCTACCCCTCCAATACGGCAAACCACCCCAACACCAGGACCGTGGACAAGAAGTGGCAAGGATAAGGCGAATCTCTTTGCAGAACACCTTACTAAAGTATTTACCCCACACAGAGTTGACAAGGATATAAATCAATATATCTTAGCTCCTGGCGAAACACATCAGTTCCTTAAACTAATTTTAACCATACCAAAGGAAATTAGAAACGAAATTAAATTCCTGAACATTAAAAAATCTGCAAAAGGGGCTGTGCTGTGGACATTATTAAACGCAATATCGAGGATAGGATGCTGACCCAAACACCTCAAAAAATCACAAGTAATTATGATAGCAGAACCTGGGAAAGATCCAACGGAAGTAACATCGTATAGGCCAATAAGTCTATTATTCTTCTTCTTCCATGGCACTACAGCCCAAATTGAGCCTTGGCCTCCTGTAATTTTTGCCTCCATGCCTTCATCTATCTTCCAGATTCGGATTCCTAAAAGATCACGTACATCCTCTTGTATTTCGTTTTTCCATCATTTTCGGGGTCTCCCCACTGGTCTTTTATCTTCTTTCTTTTTGGCAGCCTTTTATCTTTCATTCTGACCACGTGTCCGGCCCACCGTAGTCGTTGTAATCTAATAAATTCTGAGGGTGGGAGTTCTTTAAGAAGTCTATACAGATCATTGTTGTATCTGGGTCTCCAGATGTAATTGTTTCTAACTGGTCCCAGTATCTTTCTCAGTACTTTCCTTTCGAAGATATTATATTTTTTGTTCTTTCTGTCAAGACACACGCTTCGCTTCCATAACTTACAATAGCTCTTATTATTGTCTTGTACACTCTTAGCTTATTATTACGGTGGATGTTTTTTGATTTAAGTACGGCTATGGTTATTCTTCGACGATTTTTTCCATCCTCTATACCAGTTGAGTCCAGCTCCACTCCCAAATATACAAATTAATCCACTGACTCGATATTATCTTCTACTACAATAAGTATATTGCTCATCATATCTAAATTATTTGAAAAAAATGCTGCTGGATAGAATAAAGGATGAATGGATTCCACACCATCAATTTGGCTTTCGTCAAAACCATTCCACAATACAACAAATCCATCGTATAACACATTATCAACAGGACAGTATTGTTCAGCTGTATTTTTAGAGGCCCCTCAAGCGTTCGACAAAGTATGGCACGACAGTTTGTTATATAGTTAAAATCAAGGAATTCTCCCCTCACCGTACTTTAAACTGTTGAAGCCCTACACTACTGAACGCCAATTTCAGACAAGGATCGACAGTTACACTTCAGATTTTCGCCCAATTAATGCCGGAGTACTATAAGGCACTATTCTTGGTCCCATTCTGTATTTATTATACATATCAGACATACCTACTACACCTCATACAACCTTAGGTACGGTCATTCTCTCAAGGAAGGAAGATCCTCTCATATCAACAATATATTTGCAAGACTACTTGAATCTACTTCAGCAATGGTATCAAAGGGATTAAAATTAATGAATGCAAAGCCAGTAATATAACCTTGGGTTGGATTATATCTAGGTACTCGCAGTACCCCACAGTTGAATATCATACATCCAGGTGGGTCGGATAATAGGCTTGTCAAGTAGGAGTTTATTTTCCATCTTCAGCAGGAATATTCCGTCAAGTAACCATTACATTCGACTAAATTTGGTTCAAAGTTGCTTTCTTTTAAGGATATGATATGACATGTAAGCTGTCGGTCTAGATGCATAGGTACCCAGATATTTTGCGTCTTCAGTTTGTGGAATCATAAGTTTTACTGCTGGGCATGTACCTTGTCTCATAGTAAATGTAAGATATGATAATTTGGAATTGTGAACTTGAATTTTTCATTTCCTCGGCCAATTCTTTACCACACTTAGGTTATACTGCAGGTTTGCAGATGCAACATCAGGGTTGGTATCTGAAGCTAGTATGGCCATATCATCGGCAAATGTGGCTGTAGTTATTGGATTGGTTGTGGATATGTCGGCTGTGTATAGTGTACATAAAACTGGTAGAAGTACACTGCCCTGGGGCACTCCAGAAGCAATGGGGTACAGATCTGATAGCTCTTCTCTCTGTTTGACCAGGAACCATCTGCCTACCAGATAGGAGTAGATGATTACATAAACATGACATTTATGGTGTAGGCCTTCATGCTATACTTTGTCAATAAGAATTCTATGTACCTGCTTTTTCGTTGTCATTTCTTGCCCACCTTCCATTTTCCTTTTTCATTTTCAGGGTGGCTTTCCACAGTGTGTAGTCTGTACGTTTCATCGCAGTGAGATACTCCTGAATGGATTGGTTTTTGCTATCCAGCAGAAGTTGCTTAAGGTCTTGTGTTGCCTTGTTTTATCTTCTACCGATCGTGTTATTTGCCACCGCTTACGTAACTTGCGTTTTTTTGAAATTTTTTCCTTTGTCAATTGTGATGTTTGGTCTACGAAGAGTAACGATTTTGGCTTCGCATTTTGTGGTATTGAGTCTTATGCACCATTTGTCAAACCACTCCAACAAGATGTCAGTGTAGTCTTGTAGGCGACGAACAGATATTAGAATATCAGTGTGTTGACAAGTAGGATTACGTCATCAGCGTACATAGCGATGGTCGAATTCACGGATCAGGGATATCGGACAGAAGGATATAGAACAACGTTGCTCCCAAGATGGAACCTTGTGGTACTCCGGCATGAATATTCATTCTTAACTGATAGCAAGCTATTAATTCTAACTGAGAACGTGCGGTTTCTACAGAAAGACTTAATAATGCATACCAAGTATGCAGGCATATTTAGTTTCATTAGTTTGTACAATAGTCCCTCTATCCATACTCGGTCATCATCAAGGAATAAGGCTACAATATGATTATTTTCAAATGTTCTTTCTTTGAGTTCAGAGATACGAGACAGTAGTTGGTTAGAGGATTTCTTTCGAAGACCATACTGGTATAGCCGAAAAATTTGATTGTCTTAGAGAAATGTGGTGATATAGGAATTAATAATTTTTTCCAAGACTTTGGAAGGTGTAGGAAGTTTGTAACTTATAAGTAATCGCATCGATACTGTCCTAATTTATAATGTTAGATGTTCTGCCTAATAATGCAATACTTTGGTATTTTAATGTGGTCTTTTTTTGAAACATGTGCTTCTAATATTAATGTGTCGTCGATTTTGTTTCTCTGCACGAACTAGGGAATTTCCTGTGTATGTTGGCACAGACCATTGGCATTCCATATTGCAACTCTAAGTAGTTCTGCCATTGGTTAACAGATATAGCAGATTTATTTTGAACTTTCTGTCGTGTATTATTTCGTTTTCTTTCAGGCTGTTTCAGCATTCAACAACGTTTCGACATCTTCAGACTAATTTTACATAAATCTCGCTTGAAGTTCTGCTTATTAATATTGTGATAAAGCGACGTTCTATCATGCATCAGGGAATGCATCGGCACGCGCATTGATATGACGTGTTATCTAGACAAGAACAAAGGCATCCAAGCACGTGAATGACCGCCGCGAACCTGTAATATGACTCGAGTCAGCTGTGTGGCGCATTCTGTAAAATGCATAGATTAGCACGTTCATGGTTTAAGGTGAATGCACGTAGTGGGATCTGACGTCTTATATAAGGGATTGCTCATGTATGAGCTCTTCATGGTTGGTGTGATCCTCGAAGAACAATCATGTCCTTAAGACGTCAGGTCCTTCGTACGAGTGGTGTTTCCTACGATTTGTATGTAAGACTATTTGTCTATATTTAACTCAAATAGTAAGTTTGGATTTAACCCTTTGTTTTAGCTTTAAATAATATTTTTTTGCATTTTGACAAAAAAAGTGGACTTTTTTTATCAAAAAATCAAAAAGAAAGCAACACTTTTTTTAACAATTTAATTTTACATTTTGCATTAAGTAAGTATGCTTTAAATAAAATATTGTAAATTGTCAGTTTGACAACTGTCAATTCTCAAATCCTTTTTATTCTGTTTTGAGGGATTTAAAATGTAAAAATGCAAAAAAATATTGTGTACAACTCGTATGAAAGCATCTTTTTTTCACTCGTTTGATTGATGCACTCCGGCTTCGCCGTCGTGCATCAAACTTCAAACTCATGAAAAAAAGTATTGCTTTCATTACTAGTTGTACAAATAACTATTGTAAAACCAAATCAAAGTTCGGACAATACGAGTATATGTTATGTTAGTTGAACCCCTGATCACATAACAATCAGATACGCCAAATTAAATTTGGCAGGCAGTTTTATGATTAGTTTGCCTTCGGTTGCCAGGCGACGCCACCGTAGTAGGAGCAGACGCGACTCTAAAGTGCTTAGAATCAGCTGATTTGTATGATTCCAAGCACTCCAGGGTCGCTTCTGCTCGTTCAGTGCTGCCGCCATCTGGCAACCGAAGGCAAACTAATCATAAAACTGCCTGCCAAATTTTACATTAACTTGGCGAATCTGATTGTTATGTGATCAAGGGTTGAACCAGACTTTCAATACAAAACCCCTCGCAGCAAACCCGCGCGTGGCGGAGCTGGTTAAACATACCATCCCGTTGGCACTCAAGAATTATCACAAATTCTACTAAAATTAATTAACTTATTTTTACTAACTTTTAACATTACTTTTGGTGGTAACCACTACGTTACAATATAAAACATTTCAACCATCTCTCGAAATCTTTTGTAAAGGTTAATATTATTTTACTAGTTTTATTTTTAATTCATATTTTGAAAAGAAATAACTTTTATTAAATGAATATTTTTGAAATCATAACATTAATTAACGTACTCTTTCAAAAATTGTACAAAAACCATTCACTGCAAAAGAAATTAATGGAAAATCTGTGTACGTTACTTTGAATAGAGCTAGATTGAAACTTCAGTGTACGGTAGGTCGAACCCGTTTATCAAATAAAGAGTTCGTTATACGTATACCGCAGCAAGGAAACAAATTTTGAATGTAAATTTTTGAGTAAACGAAAAGCAAAGTAATGAATCTAATAAAAATAAATCTGGAACTGAAACGATCAACCAAATTACAAAAGATAAGGTTGAGTTAAAAACAATGCTTTCAAGCACCAAATTACGAGAAATTGCCGAAAATAAAATAGTGATTTTAATGGTTTATTTCAGGGGAAATTTATGTGCTTTATTAGGATAGGTTTCCGGTAAAGCTGGGCGTAAATTTAGATGGAAAGTCGTACTGGGATCTAAACCATAAGATTGAGTGAAGAATCAGAGGCGGAAACTAAGTTGAATGTAAAATTTAATGGAGATTATGGATAATGTGATTTAAATGTGAAGTTAAATAGGTAGAGCATTTAATTGGTGCTCTGAGGAATTAAACTTTAGATAAAGGGTTTTATATGGAGTTCTGGAGTATTTGATGTGGCTATAAGTTTGAATCCATCTTTAATGTACCTTTACTTTTCCTGAACCCCCAAAAATACATTTTTGACGTAATACTTAGACACTAACCTATGTGTGCGTTTTAATGGCTTTGTTACTGCCCTAGGGAACTAAGTAAATTCATACTTAATTCTGTATAGTTTAGTAAATGAAACGTTCGGGCCTTGTATATGTACATTTACAATGGTTTGAAATTAAAAAACAAAGTAAAATGTCCAAAATTTCCAATTTAATAAGAAACAAATCTTGTTTTGATCCTTCAAAATCCGATTTCCCTAAGTAAATGTTTTGTTTGTTACATTCTAGAAAACTTTTCCGTTGAGTTTCCAATATCCTTTATATATTTCCAAATATTTGTTGAGAATAACTTCGGATTCCCCCCGAAGCTGAACTTATTGTTTTTATACGAATCTGAAGCTTTCAACGAGGAAATGTTATGAAATTTAGGGCAAACTTTTGCGAGATACTCAAACAGTAGGCGAGAGAAAAGTTTTCGCGGTAGTTTTCACGACTTGGTTTGGAACCTTACGAAGGAAACTCGATCTAATCTAGTCGTCTACAAATGTAATTTTCCACAGGGACAATTTGCCTGTGTGCAAAGTTTTATTGCCTTTCATGTCCTTTCTGCAAGATTAAATTCGGAAATTGTCCCAACCATTAACCGAGAGGCTTGAAGTTTTGCTACTACGTGTTTGCTATTCATTCTGATTTTTATTTCTCTTTCCGTTGCCGTTTTATGTTTACGTTTCTTTGAATTTGTTAAATTCACTGCTAAGGTAAATTTAATATTGCACGTAATGTTGTGTAACTTATCAAAGAGCGTATCCTAAAATACGTAATTATAGTAATATTCTGTCTGCAGTATAAATCAAAATATGTCAAAGGCCCCTTGACATCTACATATGTATGTACAACATATTAATTAACATAATAAGGATGTTGGCCAAGGTTTATTACGAACTGTATTATCCTTCTTAATAGCAGTGTAACACAATGAGTGTTTACCAAGAAACGCCGTTGCTTTTTAAATTAATTTTTACAAAAGAGAACTTTTCTAGGAATCAACGTTTGAGTGTGCGGATTAATTCCCTAACCTGACCTATTTCCACCAGCCTTCCTATTTAAGAATTACTATCGTTTATTTAAAAACGTCCTTTTGTTAAGCGTCTCATTTTTCCCCTTTTTTTCTACAAAAGCTTTGCTAGACATCAATAAATTACAGGAGAGCTTTTCCTGCGAAAGCATGCGATATCAAGGTTGGATGGTACGAGCTGTCGCTTGCAGAGGCGTTGGCATCGACCGACAATTATCATGTCAAAGGACCTTTGCAGGAGCTTTCATAAACTAGGATTAGGAATTTTAATGAGGGAAGGGTTTAAAAACGATCTAGCAAACTAAAAGTTTCATTGTTCTAATCTGTGGCTTCTACTTCAAGGCGAGCTTTTACTGTTTTGACCCTTTAATGTTTACAAAAGTTTATTTGGAAACCTCAGTTTGGGTTTCACCGAAAATAATACAGCAGGGAAGGACCTTCGTTCTTAATTTTGACTAACGATTTTTAAAATTTCGGTTGAAATTGGCAGGTTTAGTGTGGTGGAACGTATACTTAAAAAAAATCAAAAAGTATACATCGTCCACCTTCGTTTTGACATGGTTGTCCACATTTAATATGGCGACTATAGTTATGTTCTATGTAAATAAGACTTTGTTTGTGGTGTATAAGTAACCATATTTAGTTTGATTATGTTTGTTTTAAGCTTTCTTAAAGGCAATCGGAGCTTTCCCTTTAGTTGAAGGTTAATGGGGCGTGTTGAGGTTATGTTGCCACAACTTAGTTTCTAGTAATATTATTAGCCTGTACATCCTTATACATGGCAAAGGCATCCCTCTTTCCTTCGTCCTTCCTCTTTGGGAGAAAGCTACCGCGTTAACGGAGCAATCAGGCCACCCTCACCCACTGGGGTATCTAGCTATCGCAACTCAGGACCCATATTGTTTTATAAAAAGTCAAGCCAAAGAATCAGATCATTGCTGACTTAAACTGATATTAAAACCACGGTAAAGATTATTATTATCCCAACATTGAGAATTTACCAAATTACCAAAAAATCAATTTTTAAGGGTGTAAATGCCAACTTAATAAAAGCAAATCATGGCCAACCGTTTCAGAAAAATAAACGCGACGTATACCAGTCTTGTGTAAGATGATAAATGTTGTTAGTGGGTGACATTTAAGTGAGAGTTTTTGTTGTTTTCCAACCTATGAATTTGAAACAGAATTTACGTAACCATGGCATCTTCATCGATTCAGCTGCTGATTTACAGTTTCCGAATGATATTTCGTAATTCGACTTTTACAAAATGGGAAGTGAATCTTCCTTTTCACTTAATTTTTAACACCAGCTACATCACTTATGATTTATATAACTAGGTTTATTAATTAGTATTTTAATAAAATGACTTACCTAAGTTACTTCCTTAATTAAAAGTTACAATAAAATATTTTTTGAATGCCAATCAATCAAAGTTTATTGAACCAAGTTTAAATCGACGCGGAAAGCGGATTTACAAACAGATTGCTGGCATTCTAGCCAGAGAAAAAAAGGTAGCTGATAGCTCATCAGTCAAAAATGAAGGTTAAATTTTTACAACTTTTGCTCTTATAATAAATTAAAAACAAATAGCCGGTAGTAAACTTTCGCATTCACCGCGATATTCAGATTTCTAGTAAAGTATGCAGATTATTTTATTTTTCTCAATAGAATTATTTCTTGGTAAAATGCCAATGATATGAGTGTCCTTAATGCAGTTAACAGCAAATGCACCTGCTATGAATTCAATACTGGTTCGCTTTTATTTTAAACAGAATCATTATTAAGCACAAGTTTTCGAGTTCTGCATAATTTTACGTGCATGTGTTCGTTAAACTGTGGCATGTAATCACGAACGTTTGCGACGAGACTTCCACTTAATATTGGATATTGAATTAAATTCGTACCTGTATGCAATAAAACTTTCTTGTTCTATTCAAATTCAGTTCATTAGACGAAGTTGTAATTCATCCCGGACTTAATTTGATTTATATGGAAAACTGGTGCCGTTTTGTTTATGGTAAAAAGTAATTTAATCTCCGAAGCTCCACGTATATGTATGTTGAAATTTAATTCGAGAAAATCATAAAATAACCTCTGGGTTTTCGATTGTTTTTATCTGGATTATTTTATGGATGTACGTCAATCAAATGCCGGTAATTGAATGCACAAAAGCAAACTTCATAGATGGACATATTCGATGAACTTGCATAATTGGACGCCTGATCCACTCGTTTATTCATGAAAATTTATGAGACTGATTAAATAATTCTTAGCTGAAAGTGGTTACTTTTCGCTAAATTTAAATATCAAGATACTCGCCATAACAAAAAATCAAAGCATATTTAAACGAAATATTTCTTTAAAAATATGTTTATTTGGTGTAAAATTTAATATTTTGCAATTTTTGTGTGTTATTAGACGTGCTTCATAGGCTTCGTTGTGTTTTAATTTGATGGTTTGGAACTATTTGCGTTCAGTTAAACCATTGAATATAGTTAAACTAACACTTTCTTATTGTACTTGGAAAATTCGTCCCAGAAACAGAGCTGGGCAAAATCACGAATGAAGGGAATTAATTCACAAATCAAGGTAATTTCAATTCATTTTCGAAGTAACTTAATTCACAAATTAAAATGATTTGTGATTTAGGTACGCAAAATACAAATCACAAGCCTTGGGGCTTGGGGCTTTGAATTTAAATCACACTTACAATTAAATAAACAATATTATGAATATTATTATTTACCTTTAAGGAAATACAGGTACAACTAAAAAAAATTAAAATTATATTCTCAAATATTAACTTAGATCTCCAATAAGGTAATGTACATTTAAACTAACTACAAAATTACAAATAATTTTAAATTTGGGTCGATACATCACTATTTGCTTTCAAAACTACAAATTTTTCAAAATTTGTATCAGACAGAGCATGTCTTCGCGTTGAATTAATCATAGATGCGAACGAAAACAAACGTTCACTGGCGCTGATGACGGATGTGTTATATCTAACAAATAATTATAATTGGATATTGATTGAATTAAGCTCAGGAAAAAGGAGTTAAGCCCAGAAAAACGGAATTAAGCCCAGGAAAAAGGAATAAGCTTATTTTTGAGGAGTAAAACAATTCACAACAAGTCCAAATCAATTGCTTTCAAGGACTTAAATTACAAGCCTAATTTGTAACTTTTTGAAGAAGGCTTAGTTCATGTGATTTAAATCAAAAAAATGTATTTAAATCAATTTACAATTCCTTTTGATTTAATGCATGTCCAGCTGTGCCCAGAAAACATTTTAAACGATTTTAGTGCTTTTCTTCGCACCTAAGTTAAATATTATACAGTGTTATTGTAAATGATTGAAGACAATTTGAATTGGGCGCCACATTTTTTAGTGTATTTCGTATTTTGAATTTGGCTAAACGGGATCAATTTGCAGTCATAATATAACCTTACCCCTTCGGATTCGAATTGTTGCAGCATACATTTTCTCGGTGTAACAGAAGTACTACTTAAACGGCTAAAAACGTTCGAGATATGGGTGTAGGGTATACCAAAGACAGCTCAAAATTGCTTGGACTGATAGAGTCACGAATGATGAAGTATTAAGAAGAATCAATAATAAAATGGAGGTCGTTAAGACTGTGAAGCGCAAGAAACTGGAGTATTTCCGTCATATTATCAGACATCAAGAAAAACATGAGATGCTTACTACAACTTATAATACAAGGGAAAATACACAGCAGAAGAGGCCGTGGTAGATGAAGGACCTCATGGTTAAAAACCTTGAGACAGTGGTACGGACAATCCACAGTACAGCTTTTTAGAACAGCAATAATTGACAAAATAAAGATCGATAACGATCAAGGCACTCGAAGAAGAAGAAGAAGGGCCAATTTGGTTACCATCGCTGCCAAATAACAGAACCAACTCGCTAACTTTGTTAAAGGTTTTTTTGGTACAAGGTTAGCCAATAAGGATCGCTTTCTAACATGCTCTCCCGATTTAGCTCCACTGAACTTCTATCTTTTTGGTGATTTAAAAACTAAAGTCTTTCGAAATCGACATTACATTATTACTGAGGCTTATAATGCAAGGGAAAATCAAAGGAAAGAGTAGTGTAGGTCTAAGGGAGTGATACGGTTGTAGTTGTTTAGAGAGTTGTCAACAAAGTAAAAATTGCACTGATGATTTCCAACCTCCAATAGGAGACGGAACCGGAAGAAAAAGGAAAACATTAACTATCGCTATTAGAGGCACGTCAATAGTAAATTAATACAGCACCACATTCAAATTTTCCGCGATCATTTAAAATCACACTTTTTGCCTGTGTGTTTTTATCCTTACAGGAAACTCAATTAATAATTAAAATTACATAACTCAATTAATAAAATACTGAGAATTATGTCATGTTTAGAAGAGTTTCGGACATATTTTTCAGTAGAGTCTGAAATGTCCCTTAAATCACAGCTCTGCAACGACAGTAAAAGAGCGTGATTTATACGTCAGAATGTGTGTTTTGGAAATACTAACAATTTCGAATGTTTTTCTCTTTGACAAATTGTTTTATTATGCTTTGTATGGTTTTGTACATTTACGAAAGCACCTCCTAAAAGACTTTTTGTACAACATAACAACCTTACATTTTGCTAACGAAGCAATTACCTTCTTTTTATATGAAAATATAAAAACGCTCTCCTGAAGTAAAAAGATAATTGAAGAGAGCCCGAAAAGGTATTACTAATAATTTCAGGGCCATCTTTGTTATTAATTATTTCTTTGGACTTTGGATAATTTATAATATTTCTGGGCAAATTTTTAACAGTAGGTAATTTTCTCGAGGAAATTCAGGAAACAAATTACATAACTAAATAAATCGAAAGTTGTCTTAACAACAAAATTTAGTCGATTAACAATTTCAGGTATTCCCCTTTCGTTAAACGTAATTGTTACTTCAACAGTAGCCGCTATTAATTTAAACGCCACATTTAATTAAAGAAATTGATCATTACAGCGTAACATCTTTTTATACAGTTTGCGGCGTCAGACTTGAATATACCTCAATTATAATGTAGGTAATTTAGAAATTTGACTTTATAAATTTTAATTTTAATTAAAAAATTACGAAATCGTGCGGCAATTTTTGTTATTGAATATTATCGTTGCTGGTTGATCGATTTTGCATTACAACTAGTAAATCGTGACCACCCTTCATCTGTATTTGGCGTATTTACTGTGCTTTTTACGGATAGTTGGGTTTGGGTTTAACGAAAGTTTTTGATATAATAAGGGGTGTAGCCATGGTGATCACTTTGTAACTATTGCGCTGGAAAATTTTCTACTGAGGGCATTCGACCACAGGTAATGCTCTTGTATTTAAAACCTCAACTAAATGAGTAAAATTGCAAATATTCGTTCCAATAACCTTTATTAAATTCATAATGATTATTCCGTTAGTTAAACAATTTATTTCGAACTTACGCGTTTATAAGTAGACATTTAAAAGGCTAATCTTGTCAACAGAAAACTGGATTTTCTATTTAAAGCATTTAAAATAACTGGCGGTGATTACGGGCGACATATAAGTATGTTTAATCACTTATTAAAATGCAGTAGCATAATGAGGGTTAGTAATCGGGGTAAAAGTTCCCAAATTTGCATAAATTTTCTAATTTTCTAACGAATGCGCGTGAGGGACACGGAAGAGCGGTTTTACACAGTAATTATTTCCCTTTATTTATACGGAAAGTGAAATAAACATTGCTGAATTAACTGTGAGATTTTCCTATTATTCTATTGTAAGAAGTAAGAAGTGAAAACGACAGTAGCTCACTCACAATACCTTATTTATGTCATATTTTTGTGAAATCTGCATTTCATGGTCAGTGAATTATTTTTTTTTTAATAAACAGTTAACACACCAACGCCTATCTTTAACTTGTGCAAATTCGGGTGTGCATTTTTCCGAGAATTCTTATTAAAAATTCATACAAAAACTCACTTACCTTATTTAATCCCCTTTCGGAAACAGTTCTATTTATAACATGTGCACTGTTAGATTATTTCGATAAGAATTTGTTCAACGAAATATTCTCAAAGTGTCAGTCACATCTTGGAAAATTCACTCGAATCGTTTCAGGGATGATACAACACATACAGATTAATTCATGAAATATGAAAAAGAGCAGCAGGTTTCGTACTGTGTATATATTCTCTCCGGACACTTTGAGTTTGTACCTCGCGCGGTTTCAAAACGTACTGCGCGTTGAGTCAACGAAATCCTGGTGTGCCTTGGTTATTGCAGTCCGATAAAAGGAGGTGGCACACTTTGATCTCTGTCGCTCTTGCAAGTTTTACGGTACAAACGTGTTGCACCTGAATGTCCAGGTAAATATAACAATTAAGTTTACGGTATAAATTTTACGTGTTCGTACAAAAATTACTTGTTTAATTATACGTACGTTCTTGCCCCCGAAGCTTCCTTTATTTGTTATGAATTATTAATACTTTTTGTTAAAATTTGGATGTCACGGATATTAATAAATATTTCGTTAAAGGTCAGAAAATCTCTTTTTGGAAACGGAAGACATAAATTTTTACAGGTGTTATAGAATTTGGCAATTTATTAATCCGAATTCCTTTCCGGGTTTGGATGATTCTTTTAGTACTAGAAAATTTAGCTTGTTTATGTAAGCATTTACCTAAAATGTTTGAGTGTTCCTTTCATAATTTAAAAAAATACTCAAAGGTTGCCTATTAACTCATCGATTCAATTGATTTCCTGATTATTAGAATAGTTATTTAATAACAAAGGAATTCGTCACATGCTTCTCATCGACGTCCGTTAAAGGCATGCAGTGATGTTAATTCACTTTCTCTTGTGGGGGTGTAATCAGGCATAATGCTCATCGGTCTTGAGAGTCTAGACGAATAACGAAAACCTACAAATAAAATCTTTGATTACTTAAAAGTCATACCTAATACAGGAAGAGAAATTGGCCTTAATCGTTTGTAAATTTAATGATTGTGTTTTTCGCCTACATCCAGGAAATTACCTAATTGAAATTCTACAAATTTTGAACCAGAAACCTTGTTTAAAGTCTGTGGATCCTGTGGGAGGTGATGATTTTTTACTAATTTCTAAAAGTTACCAAATCATTCACTTCTACGAGTTTCTTTAAAATGTTAAATTAGCCCTAAGTGAAAGCAACAAATCTCTGGAGCCAAAGACTGATGGTACAGCCAGACTTCTTCATATGATTAAATTATCATACCAACAATCGTCCAGAAAAACGTAATAAATAAAGAACCCACTGAAACGTCTCAAATATCATTTTTCAAACTAAGCAGCAAAAATTAACAAACATTCGTACAAAAATGGAAGCATCGCCATTAAAAAATAAACAAACTCGCATTAAATATTTATTTAAATAATTGAAGGTATTAATTATTTAATCGTAAATTAGCATTTACGTCAAGTTGGAATGTAGAAGATGACAAAAATGAATTTTAGGACGCCACCACAACAAATTCCATTACGTCCAAATTTTCATTCGACATTGAACTCATCCCACTTTGAACTGCGATCTTCAGGTCTTTGTGATTTATTTGTAATTAAATTTTATGTTTGTTTTATACTTTATACTAGTTGTTTAGCACAACAACAACATATGAAACTATTGCGGATTAAATGCATTTTGATAATAACCGTGAAAATAATTAAGTATGATTGTTGTACTAAGCGTGTTAATTAGCTTCAGAAATAGTCAGCCGTGAAAAGTTCCACAAATTAAAGCATTTCTGTGGTTTTTTATTGCATAAGTGGTTTATTGTTGCGCACTTAAGATAGTTTCTTATAATCTTTAAAAATTTGTGGGTGTTCCACTTAGTAAATAATAACTTATTTTCGGTTATTTCAATTTAATTCTGATGATTAATTTACAGTTTGATATTTTATGACTTATCTATTATTTTTCTAAACAAAAACTGAAAAACTAACTAAACCATGACTACCACTATTTAATGTTAAACGCAGTAGTCGCCACAGTACCCCCCTGCTAGTGTAAAAGTTAACCAGCTTGTAGTCGGTCCGGGAAGCGAACGTGTCTGCCTGACCTCGTTAAATGGTGGTGCGGTGTTTGAACGCTTGTAGAAGGGTAGTCTTTCGTGGCGCCTGGAACATTCTGGTCCTCGCTGGTATTCTGTGAAGTGGATGGGGTGGCATCTGGAATAGTTGCTGAGTCCTCATTCATAATGTAAGCCGGCTTAAGGCGATCGATGGAAATCGTAATATCGCGACCCTTAATGTGAATGACGAATGTCTTTTGTGATCGTCGAATCACTTTATAGGGACCATCATATGGCTGCTGCAGCGGCTGCTTTGGGCTATCACGACGGACGAAGACATAGTCCGTGGTGGATAAGTCCCTGAAAACAAAGGTTTTCTTGTTCCCATGGCGAGAACCTCCAGAGGGTTTCAGGTTTCTCAGGCAGTTTCGAAGCTCCTTCACGAAGTCCGCAGCTTTGTCATCGTCATTCTCAGACTGCGGTGTGCCTAGAAATTCACCAGGAAGACGGAGCGATTGACCATAAACTAAGTCAGCCGTGGTGGCTTTGAGATCGTCCTTCCAGGCTGCACGCATACCTAACAGTACGGTGGAGATGGCTTCTGTCCAGCGGTTGTTCTGGTGGCACATTATCGCTGCTTTTAACTGACGGTGGAGTCGTTCCACCATGCCATTAGCTGCAGGATGGTAGGCTGTTGTTCGAAGATGTGTAGCTCCTAATAAACGATTTAATTGTTTAAATAGGTGCGACTCAAATTGCCTACCTTGATCGGTAGTGATCCTTAGTGGTGTTCCAAAACGGGAGATCCAGGTATCATAGAACGTCCGTGCCACGGTTACGGCTTCTTGATCGTACATAGGAACTGCTTCCGGCCAACGAGTGTATCGATCAACCATCGTAAGGCAATACCTGAATCCTTCGGATGATGGCATGATGATGATGTCCAGGTGGACGTGCTCGAAACGAGCGGAAGGCGGTGCAAAGTTACCTACTGGGGTTGAAACGTGTTTTGAGATTTTGGACTGTTGGCATTGAATACAGCTGCGGGCCCATTTTCGGCAGTCGGCTTTAATTGACGGCCATACGTAACGCTGTGTTACGAGTTTGATCGTAGCGTTAGCTCCAGGATGTGAAAGCCGATGGACAGTGTTGAACGCAGCTCTGCGGAACTCTTTGGTAATGAAGGGACGAGCTGTTCCCGTGGAGATGTCGCAGAAGATCGAAGCTTCGGTACCTGGAATGTGCACGAGCTTGAGTTGCAGGACAGAGTCTTCTTCGAGGTGTTTTCGGAGTTCAACATTCCTATGTTGGGCTGTTGCCAGCGCCTCAAAATCGAGAGAAGTTTTGACCTCATCGATGCGCGACAGAGCATCGGCAACGACGTTATCCTCTCCTGAAATGTGACGGATGTCAGTGGTGAATTGACTTATGAAATCCAAGTGGCGGAATTGACGCGGCGAACACTGGTGGTCTTTCTTTTGAAATGCGTAGGTGATGGGTTTATGGTCGGTGTATATAATAAAAGATCGACCTTCTACCATGTGTCTAAAATGTTTGACCGCTAGGTATATTGCGAGTAATTCGCGATCGTAGGCTCCGTACTTGGATTCAGCTGGGCTTAATTTTTTTGAAAAGAAGTCCAATGGTTGCCAGCTGTTGTCGACCAATTGCTTAAGTGAGGCTCCTACGGCAAAATCTGAGGCGTCTGTGAATACTGCCAGCGGCGCGTTATGCTCTGGGTGAGCTAGGAGCGTCGCTTCGGCAAGGCTCTCCTTGGTTGCCTCAAATGCTTGAATGGCCTCCGGAGTCCAGTTGACGGGGGTTTTCCCTTTTGTGTTACCTTGGAGAAGGTTGTTCAGCGGCGCTTGTACCTTAGCAGCTTTAGGTAAGAACCTCCTGAAGAAGTTAATCATACCCAAAAACTGACGTAGCCCTTTGACGGTGACTGGGCGTGGATAAGCACGGATGGCGTTGACCTTGTCTGGCAGGGGATGAGTACCAGCACTTGAAACCAGGTAGCCGAGGAATTTAACTTCGGGCTGTCCGAAAACGCACTTCGAGATATTAATGACGACGCTGTATCTTTTTAAGCGTTGAAACAGAATCTCAAGGTGTTGTAAATGCTCCTCGAGCGACGTTGAAGCTATAAGAATATCGTCGATGTAGGCGTAGCAGAAATTAAGTCCCTGGAGTACCTCATCGATGAAACGCTGAAATGTTTGCGCTGCGTTTCGCAGTCCAAAGGTCATAAAGGTAAATTCGAAGAGTCCAAACGGTGTCGTAATGGCTGTCTTCGGAATGTCTTCCTCGGCGACAGGAATTTGATTAAAGGCACGGACAAGATCTAGCGTGGAGAAGACTGTTTTGCCACATAGTGATTGGGCGAAGTCTTGAATGTGCCTCACCGGATACCTGTCAGGGCAGGTTCTCGCGTTGAGGGCACGGTAATCACCGCATGGTCTCCATTCGTCTCCTTTCTTGGGTACCATATGTAATGGCGAAGACCACGAGCTCTGTGATGGTCGGGCTATGCCCAATTGTAACATCGCGTCGAATTCCTTTTTAGCAGCCTTCAATTTGTCCGGCGCTAGTCTTCGCGGTTTCTGCGCGATGGGTGGTCCGGGTGTCGTGACAATGTGGTGCTTAGTAGAATGGCTGGTGAACTTTGGAGCACCGTCTGGTCGAGTCACCTCCGGGTACCGTTGAAGAAGATCGTGAAACAGAGATGAGCCCGAGATGGTTTTAATGTTCGGTACTTCACACTCGATCACCTCTCCATGGGAAGTGCACTTAGTAAGTTGGTCCAAAAGCCGATGATGTTTTATATCTATAAGGAGTCCATAGTGCGCCAGGAAGTCAGCACCGATTATAGGCTTGGAGACGTCGGCGACGACGAATCTCCAGGTGAATTGTCGACGTAGCCCCAAGTTGAGCGTTAACGTGATCGTCCCGTACGTTGGAATGACACTGCCGTTCGCCGCAAAAAGTTCATAGTTTGTTTTAATGCGCGGTTTCGGCACTTGCAGATACGGGTATACGCACAGATCGGCACCTGTGTCAACGAGGAACTTCATCTTAGAGTAGGCATCGGTTACAAACAAACGGCGTGAGGTTACCGGGCTGGAGTCGTTGGCCGCCATCAACGACTGCCCTCGTCGTTTCCCGAGGCGTCAACGGCGAATTTACACGGCGCGTAACACTTTTTAGCTTGGTTCCCGTGCTTCCAATGGTACCAGCAGATATCGCTTTTCCTGGATGCACGGCTTTGAGATCGCGGACGCGAGTTAGCACGCGAACGCGAGGTTGAACGCGGACGGTGTTGCGGTTGTGTAACTTGGTTTACCTCCAGCAATTCCAATTTCTGGAGCACTTTTGACAGGGAGTGCTCAAGGCTGTCTATTCTCGTATTCATGGACGATTGGTGAGATGGTGCACCAGTGGATGACGCTGCCTCCACGTTATTACCTAGTGGACCATATACTTCTGCTACGGAGTCTGCAATCTCTGCTCTTTTATCAAGCGTGAGATCTTTGTGTGCCGCTAGCATTGCTTGTATGTGTTTCGGTAAGCGACCTAACCAGAGTGTCTGCATAACTTCTTCTGGGAAGCCAACTCCTGCCAGGTTACGCAAATGCCGGAGAAATTGACTAGGCTTCCGGTCACCAAGTGGCTCATTTTCTAAGAGACGTCGAGTGTTCTGCTCTTGAGAAGCTCCCATCCGTTTAATGAGCTCGGACTTGAGAAGCTCGTATGACCTCTCGCTTTTAGGTTTTAGAAGGACGTCACGAACCTCCACGGCGTATCGTTGTTCTAGAGCTCCCAGGGTGTGGCCTAATTTTGTGCTGTCTTGCGTAATTCCAGCAGCCTCGAAGCTGCTGTCCAACAGAAGGAACCACAACTCTGGGTCCGCAGGCATGAACGGCGGTATTTTAACGGCAATGCGATTCACCGAGGGTACATACTCTACTTCGGTATTATCGTGCGACATAATTGGAATTCGAGCACTAAATTTACGAAAAGAAAGTACCTACAACGGGGCACTCACCGCGAAGATAGTCACTAGTCGGGGTTAATTGTTTTTAGCACTGTACAATCATCAAAAATGTTCGTAAAAAAAACTTACGGTTTGCGAAAATCACGTCGGGGTCACCAATTTGTGGGTGTTCCACTTAGTAAATAATAACTTATTTTCGGTTATTTCAATTTAATTCTGATGATTAATTTACAGTTTGATATTTTATGACTTATCTATTATTTTTCTAAACAAAAACTGAAAAACTAACTAAACCATGACTACCACTATTTAATGTTAAACGCAGTAGTCGCCACAAATTCAAAGAAAATAATTAAAACTATTAAAGGAGAATTAAAAAGATATGTAATCTTATTCAAAAACTAATATCGTATTCGGGGGCGGATGGTCCAGTGTAAACCAGCCCTGGAGTATAAGGAACCACCGGTCTTGCATCATAATATAATAATATTAGATCCTATTAAGTGCTTATAACATTTACTAAAACTTTGTGATATTTTATTTGGATTTAAAAATTGAAACGAAGGTGTCTAACAAAACAATAATACGAATATTTGAGATGTTTTCTTGTATTTTTCAATTCGTTGATAGATATGCCTTCAAATTCACTGTCTGAGGAAGAGGAAAATACAAAACTACTTGAACCGCAAACTGCATTTTGTTTTCGAACTGTATGTCAGTTATTGCCTTAAGGGACCGCTTTCAAGTTCTACAGCTCTTGCACTTTTTATGGTATTTTGGAGCTTTCGGGGATGATATTAAAAAATATATTTAGTAGGACCTTTTCCGCGAAAGTAGTAAAGTTCAGTTTGATTTAAGTCTGCACTTTCACTATTTGTAGCAAAATTATTAATTGGGGATGATTTACTGAATGATTCTTTGGATTTAATCTGTCATTAGATACACTTTTTTCAATGCTTGGATAAAGATAGAGCTTTTCATCTGAATACAGATAAAAATACTTCTTAGCAATGTGTGTATATACATTTTACAAGAATAATATTTTATTATGAAGCTATTCTAAGTAGTGTAAACGTATACTATTCATATATCTATTTGGACACGTCGAGTGCTTGAATATTTGTGGGAGTTCTAATGTTCTTATGCTCAGAAAAATGAAATCCTCGACCATGTTTTCGTATTTAAAACTGTAGGAATTTCTTTGTTAATTTTTTCAGAAAAATGTATGTATATACTAGTTGGATGTTTAGGTATACCATTAAAACTATGTATAAATAGAGATGCATGTTTTGAAAGGTATGTCGATACACAAAACATATCTAGACATTGTGTCTAGATGAAATTATTAAATAAGTCATAACACTACCTTGGTTTGTTCTTAATTCCCTTTGGCACTAATTCCACACACTTTATTCATTTTTCAAAGATAACAAGTAAAAAAATCTTAAAATTACAATTAAGACTTAAACAATGTAAAAATTATGATCAATAAAAGTCTAAATAATATAATGAAACAAATGGAAGGAGCATTTCGAAAGAGTATTAAATACAACAGAAAAACTACTGCAGAGAAAGAACATGGAGCCGTATATTCAATTCGAGAAAATGAAAAAGAGAACCATTCAATAACTATGGAAGAAGTAGAAGTCGCAATTGAAGGATTAAAAAAAAATAAAACATTAGGTCACGATAAAATAATGCCCGAAATGCCTAAAAATATGGGAATAGAAGGAAAAGAACTATTTCTAGAAATATGTAACGCGACACTAACAAAAGGGGGAATCACAATGTTGAGCGTAACAGTAAATACATACTGTTTTTCAGGCAAAATGTATAACTTTGGTTTTTTAAATGGAACACTCTGTATATTTATTCGCTAATGGATCGAGGGTTAAATTCTCTTTTCAAAAAGTGTCAATTAAGAAAAAAAAAAACTCATAATAAAATCATTCTAGTTACCTATGCGCGGTTTTTGTTTTTAGGAGTCTTTTGTAAATAGTAATTATTTGTTTTGTTTTGTTGCTTATTAATTTTTCACAGCATTGTTACTTGGTACTATCAATGGTATGTAAAATAAACAGCAGGCATAGCCAACTAGTACGATTCTATTATTTGAGTTTTTTCCTCCAAATGAAACCTAAAATATCACATGTGATACATTTTTGAAAAGAGAATTTAACCCTCGATCCACTAGCTAATAAATATACAGGGTGTTCCATTTAAAAAACCAAAGTTATACATTTTTCCTGAAAAACAGTAGGCCATGAAAAATAATTGATTATGCCATTTTACAGATGAATTACTACCAAAAAACTATTTCCTCTGACTTTTTCTTGTATTTCTAATAATAAACGAGATATAAGCTGGTCAATGAAAAATCAGACACCCTGTATAAGTCTATTTTAAAGAAAACATGAAAACAAAATCCCTTTCCGTTGAACTAACATAGAAGTGTTATATAAAACTTCTTGTTATTACAGTTCAATTGAAGAGAAAGAAAAAGTCTTCAATTCTAAAACCATTAGGCATGTAGCACATTGACATGTGACGTGTTCTCTTGTAACAACAACAGTAACAACTATTTACGACAGTAATTTATTTATTAAATTGCGTGGAGCAAGTGAAACTGGATGAAAACGAAAATTACTTTATCGATCCTTTGTGTTGGATAACTTTCAGATTGGGAAACTTTTTAAATTTACCAGTGATTATTTTTTGCAATAACTTAACTGAAATTATTTTTATTTAACCTCGTATGACATACTACAACCGTTAAAACAGGAAGAGTAATTTAAAGCACATTGAACCATTTTTTTTTAAATATGAATTATTAAATTTACACTGAGGTATCTATTTATGCAAAAATTTAAAATAAATAATTTGGTGGTACGTTTCGAACAATTTAAAATATTCCACTTTTGTTTGTATTTATTTCCATTTTAATGCACTTTTCGCTCGTCAGAAATTAGCTTTATGGTACCTTATAATTTGCGAATTTTTGCCCACGCTTTAAATCAAAATAAATAAAAATGAAGCATTGCACAACGTTTACTAACGTGTGTTATTAAATACAAATTAAAAAGAAATTTTGTGTTGTATAATGCATACATCTGGAATTTTCCTTTAATTGTTTGCAAATTATTAATTGCTTATTTATACATTTATTGCTTAATTTATAAGGTGTTTTGAGATTTAGAATTTAAATCCAAGTATTACAAATTAAGTTATTTATTTTAAACAAAATGTTCCCGTAGTATTCATTCGGCCTTAAGTTTTTCTCTGCTAGTTTTCTTAAAGCGTCCAAAATGTCCCTGTAAAGTAAATATCGTCAGTAAACCCAAACGAATGCTTTAATTAAATTTAATTTAATTTTATGTTAATGGCGTTGTTTATTTTCTAAATCCGTTAAATGTACCATCTTTTTCCATTTTCCACCAGTTGTTAAGGGACATTTGCAATTCTCATTTGGTTGAAGTATTATTTTATTTTGTTGGTGGGCCGCTTTAAACGAGGAATTAAAAGCACTTTGAATATTCAACTATCCTTAAGTTTCCTGGAAAATAATTTTAATGAGGACTCTGAAAATTTTACTTTCGATTTAGTTAAAGAAAACCTTTACGAATGGTATTGTGAGTACATGACGTATTTCGAACAAAAAACAAAATGTAGCTTTTAACATTTAGACATTTGTCGTTCTATATTTAGTAATTATTAATCGATAGAGAGAAATTCCAGAAATTATTAACACCCGACGTTTTGTAAATTACGTCCTTTTTAGTAACTTTTTGATTTTTTTTTAAATTTGGGAGTTTCAAATTCATGTTGCCTTTATGCCGAAGAAAAATTTCAGAAGTTATTATGCGAAAAATTCATTCAATGTGCGAATGTTTTAGTGTCTAATATACGAAAACCTCTTCAAAGTGTATTATTTTTTCAAGTTTTACGATGTAATCTTTTCTTCTCGGGTTGGTGCATCGCGTCCTATAAGGACTATTATGCCCCCCATTAAGTCTAACACAATAGTGGCAACCTTGTTCCTTCAAAGAATGCCAAGATGCTGTTTATACAGATGTGTTTCAGTATTTCAGGTTCCATTTCAGTTTCCCCAAAATGTTTTTGTCCGAGGTCTGTTAGGTCGTCTCAATGGCATAAACAGTGGATGGGCGTTTCGTCCTCATCTTCAGAGAACCTGTACAGTGGTGTTTCTGAGTGCACCAGTGCCACCAGTCTGTGTAAGTGTTTATTCATGCAAGTGTCCAGTCAGAATTCTTGTTACCTATATGTATAATTTCTTCTCTACTGAAACTTAAAAGTCTTTGGGTGTAAGTCCCTGACGGCTTCCCTAAGAAGGCATTAGAGTGTCCTGCTTTGGGGTATTCTTCCCACATCTGTCGATGGCTTCTTCTCAGCCATCTATTGTTTTCACTTTTAGCAGTGGTGTATGCTAAATCGCATGGAGGTTCTGGTCTATCATTTGTTTGGCGCTAGCGTTTCGTACTACAGTATTTTTCACCTAGGATTTGGGTTGTGACGTCAACGCGCTGTTTATAAATTCACAATCCCACTATACTTCATCTCTTTCTAAACTAGGTTTTCATTACCTACTGCGCACGAACGTGTGTCTACCTGAACAGTTTTTGGGCGGGGCAAGTTGACGTCACAACCCAAATGTTAGATGAAAAATACTGTAACTCATCTGCGTTTTCGTTGCCCTTTATACCTTGGTGGCCTGTTGCCCACATAAGGGAAAGTTTGTCGTGTTCGCCCAGTTGCACTAGTTTCCTATGGCATTCCAGCACAACCCTCCAGTAGTCTAGTTGATCTGATACAATACAGATGCACTTACCTCTGTAAGTCGTCTCTGCTATCTTTTGAGCACAGATAAGAATTGCAATGATTTCAGCAAGGCCCGCTGAATTAATATTGCATATAAGGCCTGCCCACGTCATTTAGCCAAAGCTTGAATGCACTTCAAGCTTTGCTTAATATTTTTAGATTCGTCTTTGTTACAGGAGTCCCAATTGCAGTTTCTGGGATTCCTATACTCCAGGTTTTGCACTATTGGACATTTTAAATTAAATCTAATATATTTATGACCTGAGAGCGATGGCTCATCATGAACATGCCAGTTTTCTACCTTGCCCTTTATATATAATGTGGTTATATTTATTACTTCTGCCCTAATTTGTGTTACAAAAGTAAGTTCGTTGCCCTGATTTAGAGAAACTAATCTATTTTCTATTAAGAAATTTAGACACTCGCCTCTGGGGTTAATGTCACTGCTGCCCCCAAGTGATGTTGCGTCCGCACCCAATATCAATTGCAGATTCGATCCCTTGCAACCTTCTGGTCTCTAGTTTAGTGACCTCAGGAGTGGGTGGTTGTCCTGGTTGATCATTTGGAAGGTAAGCTGAGGCCCCAATATGAGCTCCTTATTGCCTTCTTCCGTAGCGAGTGCGGCTTGGACTGCTACTAAATCTGTACAAGAGAAATCATTTAGTAGTATCAGATTTAACTAAGCCTTCGCTATCAGGCACGTTCTGGCATCAGCTACCAGAGGGCTGTACAGAGTCCAGTCCTTGTGCTTCTGTAGTCTCCTAATTCTACCTCCATGTATCCATGGTTCTTGAATTAGCACAATATCTATATTGTTTTTACTATCATAAATTTACTTCATTCCTCTTGTGTCCGTCTCTAAAATTTTATAAAGCTCTTTAAATTGTAATTATTACATTTATTTGCATTAACATCAACGCTTTAAACAAATTCAAGCTCAGGAAATTTTGTGCAAAAAGAATTTTTCAACGTTATTATCGACGTAATGAATATTTACATATAAAAGTTTACGCTGAGATAAGTATTTCATTAAAAAGCTGATAGGATTTGCAAATTCTGTACAATTCTTACTTTGACTCCTTTAAAAGGATCTCAAAAAAAAGACCTTTGGCAAAAAAACGTTTCCAAAGCAACAAAAACACTGTAAAATTGCTTCGCTTAAATTATACAAATTGGTGGCAGCGCCCTTTTTGCTTTTCCACCATTTCAGCTTCGTTTTTCTTTGACATTAAAATGCAGATAATAACTGAATGTAATGCTTTTTGTTATTTTTACGTCAAATGAGGCTAATCGACGTTTTAAGAGGTGAAAAAACTGAATTACTATTTTATAAGTTAGCTTTAACCCTGACATTATTATTTGCGTAAATGGATTCGATTATATCACATCCATTTAGTTAAGCTACTGTTAATATCGATTACAAGGTTTCGTGATCAATTTTAAGTGTTATAGTTTGACTTTTGTTTGGTTCCTTTCTTTTTGTTCACGTTTTTCATATGAAATTCATATTTGAAGGTGATTTTCGCATTCTAAAAAAATGACTAAATTTAAAATTTCTTCTTAATTTAGTTTGTTAAAGGTTCAAAGAGCGTATTTTACGCCTAAAACGGAGTTAAATTTACCAGCAAAAATTTTGGCTGGGTTTATTTTTATTTTGCTTTGCTAAGTTTGTACATCCAGGTGCAATCAATATGTCCATCGATGCGTATAAAACAGGTGAATGTAAATAGAGATGGCAATTTGCCTCTGTATAAATAATATTTTCCATCTGAATAATACATATCCAATCCGTCGTAATTTTGTGTGCTTATTAAACAGTTATAACTTTATTATTGGTTGTTATTTTATAGCTCCGTTTGTTTCCAAATATATTCTGTTCGTCTAAGCGTTCCTAGTTTTGATTGTTTTAGGTAATAAGTTAATATTAATAATTCACGATATTTGCATACATTTCGAGCTACGTAGATGCTTTGATGTTTCTTTGTGTGATTCTACTGAAACTGAAATACCAATTATTTGTTTTAAATTTAGTTTATAAATGTTTGTTTTCGGGCGTAGCTTGCTGTTATAAATAACTAAATTGATTTGCTGCTGGCTACTGATGTTCAGTTCCATTTAAATGCATTTTCATCGTCAATTTTTAATTTATAGAAGATGTTACTAAAAATACTCTTGCGCCGAATTATAAAAAGGGCTTTTACCGACAATCGATATAAGCTTTTAGTGTTCGAATCTGTGAGCGATTTTTTCTCGGACATAAATGTTAATCATACTTCGTAACAGCTCCTGCTAAGTTAATCAGTGACTTAAAGTAACACGAAAAGTTATAATGAACGCGGCTTAAGAAGAACTTTCAGGGAGTCATAAATTTCAAAGATTAATTCATAGTAATTATCTTTCTTGCAGTTTCTAGGAGGAGCAAGTTGACTTATTCCAAAAGTTATTTTAAGTGGTTCTAGTTAATATTTTTTTGAGGAATCGTTGCATTTTCCATTTGTAAAATTGTTTTGAGAATGTTTATTGTTTATTAAATTCGTTTTCTAATTTTTGTGATAACATCGCTTGCTTAGCAAAAATGAAAATATAAACAAGCGGTCAAGACTGATTTTTCATGATGACGTTGTACTTTGACTTTAAGTATTATATCTATCATATTTCATAATATATTAACATATTTTTAGACTAATCGAATCCGAAAGCACAAAATTTTGATGTCATGATACAATGGTAAAAACCTGTTAGTATATATCCTCTTCAGTCTTTTGATATGTAAACATTAATTCCCCGTTTTCCCTGTTAAATGTATATAAATTTGGATATTTTCGAAGAATGTTAAAAAAAGGTTGGATAGATAGCAACTAGGATGTCCTAAGGAGAGCCGAAAACAACTTTGGAAACACATACAGAGAAGAAGATCAATCATAGAAGGCAAAATAGAAGTGCAAGAGCAAGGACCCAGATTTGAATACACGAAACAAATCATGGATGACACAGGATGTACTAATTACAGAGAAATGTTTAGATAGAAGTGTATGGAAAGCTGCGACAAACCAGTCAGAAGGCTGAAGACCACTACTGATGATGATGATCCTAGTAAAAAGCAACAAAACTTTTCTTAGGGCTTTAGGGCATTTCAGTATAGGTTTAAGTTGAAGCTTAGCTTAAACTAACGCCTGAGTAAATAGACTAATTTCAAAAATAGTTTCTTTCCCATAGTTTTAAGGAAAACGCACTAGTTGTTAGAGTCCGCTTTTGACAGTTCTATTGAGGAATATCATAGTGTTATTAATAGTCTCAACTCTCAACTTAAAAATTATAAGCGGAATATGATTTATAATATTATGAAGAAATATTAGGAACTTCGGTCAGCTCAAAACCAAGATGAGAGTAGCAGACCAAAAAACCGGTCGAAATGCTTGAAAACAAGGCTAGAATGTCTTAGCGTCAATTATAAATCTCGGTTCATAGTGCCGTTCTCCTTCCGGTTCTCAGCTTCAATTTCTTTCGGTCTTCCCAATCACCTGATTGTAAATTTAGTTCTGACATGAACCTTTGTATTCCACCCATCCATGTTGATTTTGGTTTTCCTCTTTTCTTTCTCTCCGATGGTATCCATTTCATTACTAATTTGGGGAATCGTTCTGCGCTTATCCTTTCCACATAGCCCTACCACCCACTGCCTTCTTTGGATTTCTTGGATAATATCAGTATCGACCCTCATTATTTCTCTTATTTGGGATTTTGGTACTCTTTCTAGTCTTGACTTACCAGCCGATCTTATATAGGACTATGCTCTTAAATACGGAGTTATAGAGGAGCCGTTTCTTATCTTGAAAGATGCTTTTTGACCAGAGGACAAAGTTTAAGCCTATTATTTTTTTTCTTTTACTGTTCACTGTTCTACTTCCTTCTGTACGCCCACTCGTTTCGATTTCTATTCCTAGATATACATCCTCATCACATGCTCTTTGATTCGTTATCATTAAGCTGAACATCTATTATTGCTTCATTTCTATCTTTTTCTATTCACTGATAGACCTTACTCCTCATATTCCTTAAACAGTCTCCTAGCCCTGGTCTTCTTTGTCTTGTGTTATGATAACCTGATCGTAGGCGAAGTGCAGTGTGTAACATCGTATCATCGCTTAGATGTATTCCCATCCCACTTTACGCTTCATTTTCTCAAGCCCTCATTAAGACAGATTTTAAACAATATGGGCGAGAGGCAGCATTTCTGCCTAAGTCCTTTCGTAACCGCAAAACTATCTGAGAGCTTATTTATTTGTTAACCCCCATGGCCTTATAAGGTCGACAAACTAAATGAACTTCTCTATTTGTTGCAACTTTCTTCTCATTTAGCTGCATCAGGCTGAAGATGTGATCGTTACAGGAACTACCGGTTCAAAAATTTGCTTGTTGTTCAATCTCTCAAGGGGCGAATTCTTCTTCTATTAGAAATTTCAGGATTTTTCCGTGCCCGAGATGAATCTATAGTTCGTACATTAATCTCTGCTTCCTTTTTATGGATTGGTGTTATCCACGTTTCTTTCCAGGTTACTGGAATTGATTTTCAATTTATGTATTTGTGAATAGTTTCCTTATAAGTCTAATTAGCTTTGGTGTTCCTTTTCTAAGCAGTTCCGCAGGTAGTTATTCCTTCTGGTCCACTCGCTCTTCTGCTTGTCATAGCCTTTGCCTCTCTCTTGATCATTTTCTCCTCTATGTTTACATATTCTTCCTGTCGTATCGTTTTGGAGAGACCTTTATTTCTATATTTTTATCTTCGGTTGGCGCATGCGCATTTCGGACGTAGGTGGGTCAACTTCTGAATTTATTCTTGCAGAAAATGGAAAATTTGTAAATTCCTGAGGTCGAGGAAATGTTAGTGGCATCAACTTTGGGTATTTTGCTTTCAAGAACATTTTTTTATACATCCGTCAGATGTTATCCACATCTCATTCGTATGTTCTTATTCAAAGTGTAAATACCCGGGCCCTGAAATCCTTTGACAAGTTTTTTACTATTGCCACACGATTGTAAGACCTTACCAAATTACAGGCTCACACAGATAAAATCAGCAACTGGACGACTAAGAAATGGCGAATCAATGCACGTCAACTTTACCAACAAAAAGATCAATCATCTTCCTATCGTGATTAACCAGTCAACGCTATCTATGGAAATAATGCAAAATACCTAGGCATGACGTTAGACGCAAAACTGAGATGGAAAGAGCACGTGAAAGAGAAGAGAGAAGAACTGAACCTGAAGTTTAGAAAAATGTATTGGTTAATTGGGGGACACTCCGAGCTATGAATACATAATAAACTGTTATTATATAAATAAGTATTAAAACCAGTGTGGACATATGTAGTACAACTATGGGGATGTACAAAAAAAGCAACATACTAATGATACAAAGATTTCAGAACTACGAAGCATTGTTAATGCCCCGTGGTACATTCGAAACGAAGACATCCACAAGGATTTAAAGATTTCTCCAGTCGCTGAAGAAATCCAGCAATTTGCGAAGAAACACGGAGAAACACTTCAACAACATCAAAACGTCGAGATGCTACAATTCCTCGACAACAGCCAACAAGTGGGGCGATTAAACCGAGTGAAACCGTTCGAACTAGTTTAAGTGAATAGTGCTAAAAGCAAAAAGCAGAGCAACCACGCAAGTGAAGTGCAACACAACATTCATGGAATGGTCCATAGGAAGCATATTCATAACACAGTGAACTCATCATTATTAGAGACAAATTGTTAGAGAGACTTAGTCTAGTCACAATTATTGACTATTAAAAAAAATCTTGCTACAAGATTTGTTACAGTATCAAGAACGAACCTATTGAAAGCACTGGAAAAAGTGAGGATTCCAGAGAAACTAGGGAAAGCCGCAAGAAGACTATCAAATGTGTTTGTTTTTAAATAAGTTAAACATTCTTGATTATAAGTGGATTTCAATGAGGCATAAAATGACACTTAAAAGCCGGAGCCTCTGCCATGTATGTGGGGGTAGCGATATATCGACTATGCCATCTTTGTTGTAGAATTTGTATGCTTGGGAATATGTGTGGCTAACGTGATTGTCCATTACTCCATTAGAAGAAAAACTGTATCATCCCCAGTGCAACATACAAACTTTTCAAAATGTTGAAGCTGCTCAACGTAAATATCTTCCATAATCCATCCTGACTTCGAACATTTGTAGATGGGCCCTGCAGGTAGACGCTGGCGAGGATATATGAATAAGGGTGATATGTTTATGTATGTCTTAGATGCACCCACTGCACGTACAGCTGTAAATGTTTACCCATTTCCTCCGGTAGCCATTACTCCACATTTTTCTCAGACAAAAGTGTTACAGGCACATGTGTCGTTGTTATTCATATTTGGCCTACGCTGAAGACTTTTTAGGTTCAAACTTGTATTTCTCATATACAGCTTCTAAATTGAAAGAGAACAAACCTACTGCTGTTTTGTTGACGACAGTAATTCCACTTAAAGCTGTTCTTATAGATATACCGAGATTACGTTTCAATCCCAATTCCTGCCTTCTATTTTCTTATCTTTGTTAAATGGGTGACACAGATTGTTGCCTTCTGCATATCTGAAGCAAGCACGCCTGAGCTCAAGAGCAGAAATTCCATAGCATAATTTCATGCTCCACCATGGATCATTGTTCTGTCAATGAGAAAAGGGTTTTTCTGTCAAGGCGCTTGCTTTGGTTTATTCCTTAGGGTAGTATGTGAAACATTAAAATTGTTCAGCGGCATGTTTAATATGGCAGGGACTGTAATCGTGTCTTCAAATTCCCAACAATTTTTGACCGGTGTTTTTTGATGCATTCGCGGCATTTTGGAATCGAAGAAAAATGTATGTGTATTTCACGTGGTGATGGCTATACATTTGGAGCCATACCGATTGGTCGTCCAAACAGAAATCTACCATCTTTTTTTTTAATATTCACATGGAAGTGTCAACGCTAAAAATATATCTGCTAACTGCAGGTTCTACCAGATACTTCAAATACTTCGAAACTAAAATTTCGTAGACTAATTTTCTTACAACAAAATACGTGCAAACCGATGGTCGCCATTAAATTAAACCATCTGTGGGACAATCTGTTCCGTCAAAATATGTTTCAACGTTGGACTTGTGTGCTAGAATGTTTAAACGAAAGGTTACTTTTTTGCACCTATATTTTTTAAAATGAAAATACAATCCAAATTTTGTCAGATTTGCAAAAAGAAGAAGCAAAAGTTTGCCACAGGTACTACTAGGCCTAGCTACAGAACTGTTGTTAAAGCAGAATAAACTACATAAAATACTTTGTATGTAAACTAAATAATAATAAAAATATATTTTTTTTTGAGTAAATATTCATATTACATACAGCGAACTGAAAACGCCATTGGCGACTTTTTTATATTTGGGATTTCGTTTGGTCTGCATATATAAATTTTAATGTTAGAGAATAAACAACTGTGGTTAAATATTATGTTTTTATTGTAAATTTTGATCTGTTGGTTAAGAGAAAAACGAACAGGAATGGAAGCTACAAAAGCGTATCAAAAATCTTTTTGTGGATTTCAAGTTTTTTCAGCGGTTCATTGCATCAAACCACTGGCCCTATTTTAGGTTTAATCAGTACAAAGCGTCCCGAAATAAATTTCACAAAGCAGAAGTTTAAGCAGTTACTCACAAAATACTAATTAAGGCAACTTGAGAGAAATTTTACAAGTTAACCTGTTCCTGCTGGAAACCACAAGAAAAGACTATTATCATGCATTAATTGTAGCTTCCTGAAAGTTCTTGCTAAGCTGTGTTTATTATAACTTTACGTGTTAATTTAAGACGGTTGAAATATTTTTATAGGTTTTCAGATAAATTTCACCCCTTTTCATAAGTCAAACCTTGTAGAAAAGTGTTAAACTTGTTAATCCCAGCAGCGTTCCTGAGCACGCTAAGCAAATCCATTATTGAATTATTTGTAGATCGTCAGGCAAGTTCGTAAAGATTAACCTGAGTTATTACCTTCTTATTTTAGTAAACGAATTCTTTTGGTTTTTTGGTTTCACACGAACGAACGTGCTATTATTATTTACTTATAAAACCGTTAATTCGATTTGTGTGGTAAAACTGTCTGTCAAACCAAAACTATGAGTAACAAGCGTGAAATTACCTCATTGATTTTCCCACCGTATAACTTCGTAGATACTGAAGTTATGATAGTTTAAGAAAACGAAGTAATTAACCGAATGCGAAACGTTTTCCTTTATGGTTGTTTTATAATCTTCCTCGTTTATTGAAAAGCATTTCTTGGGAATTTTATGTTAAATCATAAAATCGGACGCAACGAGCAGTAAATTACAGATATACGAAATGAACTGCATAAGAAAATACTAATAAATTTCCTAAAGGCAATACTAAAAGATGCAGTTTCTACTTAGAACAGTTAACACACACAGTTCTGTTAACAGTTTACTCGTTATTGTGTTCATTTACTCTTTTAATTGCTATTACTTCCTAATGGTTAAAATTCTTAAGAGGAGAACGTGGTTGTAATAACCATAATCAACTTTTTTTTAAATGTGCACTTCTAAGAATATTTACGATTGACATCCGTAATATGGCTTTCCTTAATTAATTTCGCGATTTTAAAACGTTTGTTGCAATTTTACTTTTTAGAAACCGGTATTAAATTTTTATCTAAATCGAAATGGAAAATTATTTGCGGCTATGATTTATTTGAAGGCGCTTTGATAACACAAATTGACTTTTACAAAAATGCACCGATATATTTTTTATTAGTAAATCTTCGTATTCTTGTCTATAATAAGTGCGATCAAAAAAAAAGTCAACCTATACTTTCGTCATTCTGAATACCCCCCCCCCCCCACATCACTAAATTAAATTGTTTTAATGACATTTTTTGAGGTTATGTTACGAATTCTCGCAGATTTTGGTTTATGTTTTGCGTTTTATACCAAATTTTACTGATTGAAACAATTTTACGGTATTCGGCATAGGCTTTTTTAACCGTTTTGATCGCTATACCAGTGGTCGAAGTGGGGGAGGGATGCGGGGGGATGGCATCCCCTAGTGTGTTAAAAAAAATTAAGCCGTTCCCCTACATTGAAAAGAAAATTAAACCATCCCCCTACTTTGAAGAAAAATAAGACATTCCAGTGCTAAACTACGGGGTTTCGTCCTTTAAATATGATTTTTAAAATTAACTATTTAGTAGGTAGCCGGTATGTAAGTAACTATAAACTTTATACTTATTGTATTTATACAGCTTGTAAATAGAAATAAACCATAAAACAAAAAAAAATTCTTCAAAAAATATGATTCATTGTTTGGATTTGGGCACCGCGCGGCTCCCGTGGAGTTTATTTATTTATTTTAAAATACCCACAGACAACAGCTATCAATTACTGATAAAGACACTCTTATCAATCTGCGTGTATTAAAAACCAAAAAAATATTGGAGTATGTGAAATCAAGTGTTATTAGATTCTTAAGTGAGGTTTTAATTAACCAAATTAAAAAACTCTGGTCTATTTTTTGTCTTTGTAGCATCGCCATTTTATTTTTCTAAAGTGATAAACTATCTCACACACGTAAATAGGTGGGGGGGGGAACTGAATATTGGAAAATCTAGCATCCCTCTTGTAATGTTTTCCCACTTCGACCACTGGCTATACTTCAACGTGAAACGTATAAAACAATAAAGTAAAGCTTTATAACGTAACCTCGAAGATCCTTTTTTTTACATTTTATAACCAGATCAACAACATGAATGTTATACATGGTAGAATTGAACTATTTACAAATAACTGGCTAAACTAACATTTGAGATATTTTGGCATCTCCAATTATATTGAGGTTAGTCAGCAGATTCATCGGATAATAGGTCCTGCGGTAGCTTCCGCTTCAGTCGGGTGAGGATATTTCGGCTGCCGAGATTATAATGCGCAGATGCATCGCAGGAATTTATGTTGCTAAAGAATTTCTTTACTCTGGGACTCAGTGGCGTATTTAGGAATTTCGCATGGGGGGAGGCCTGGGGTAGGTATATAAAGGGAGTTCAAAAATGTGTGCGGTCAAGTTGCCTTTGAAAATTTGTTCGATATTTAATCTTGATAACAATAGTACCTACTGAACATTTCCACTTTACATATTTCATTGATACGTAGTAAAGGGGAAACAATTAGGGAAAGAAGCACTTCTTGCTGGCGTTCGTCATATTTTTTTTTAATCTGGCTGCTTAACTTCAATATTAAATAAGAAATAATAACTATATGTTAAGTCCAAGGGGGGGGGGGGCCCTGGGCCCCCCCCATAAATACGCCACTGCTGGGACTGATGTACTCCTGTATTGTTGAGATATCCAGTTCATAATGTAATTGTTCGTTAATTTACTGCGATGCGAAGCACTTTGTTTTGAAGCCTTTGGAGTTTGTTGATGTTAGTTTTTGCAGTATTGCTCCAGATGAGTGATGCGTACAGAGCCAGTGGTCTGATTAGGAATTTATACATTAGTAAATATTTTCAGTTAAGCAAGGTAAGTCATATCTTGCAACAGGGAGCAGTCTAAACCCCAACCCCAAATCTTCTGTGGTGGGTTCCTTTTCGATCTTTAGGTGACTTTAATATCACAGTGGCGCCCAATTTCATCCCCATTATGACTACACCCTTATTTGAATAAGGGTTTTACCGCTCCGAACCGCCCTTCTCCACTGTTTCAGCCAGCCGCGCGCGTTCTAACATACCCCTATAATGTCGAAGTGTCGTTTTGGCACGTGACATGTTCCTTCCCACAGCTTGAGTTTGGGTATCCACTCCGTTAGTCAGAACTTTGACTTTTTATTGGCATACGTGACGTATACGACTACTTTGTCAGCATAGCTGTTTGTAAACTGGGTTGCAGTTTCTGGTTTACATTTCCAGATCTCAGCTCATGGCAGCCATCTAAACTTTCTTTCGATTACTCTTCCGTCAATCTTTCTTCTGGATAGTGATGCAGGGCAGCGGCGATCTTAGAAGTAGTTAGAGCTTGATTGTAGGTTGCCCCACTTTCACCCCTTTGGGATGTATTGGGTTTTACCTGCAGCGGTTCTCTACTGCCTAACTGTTTAGATTTCTTCTGGGACTGGCTATTCCCTCAGATCTTACCGCTTACTGCTGGGTGTCCTGAAATCTATACAGGTTGAGGTGCCTGCTATTGAATCTTGTTTCTTGCTTTCTTGCGGTTTTTCTTTGGTTTCCTGGGTCTAATTGTTTCTCCAGCCGCAAGAGTAGCCTGTATGGCTTGCTCCGGATAGCTTTATATTTTGTGGCTTCTTGGGGTCTTTCTCTGAAACCGCATGCTATACAATAGTCTCGTCGGTTTGGTTTGTGGAACTGTCACTGCCTTCCGGATTTTACTACTGTATTGTTACAGCTGCCTTTGGATTAGAAGTTTGGCTTTCTGGGTCTTCTTCAACGTCCATTTGCACTAAGATGAAGAACAAAACACAGATTTATAGAGCCATCATTAACCCATTATGGACCTATGAAGTGGAACTGCGGAGCTGAAGATGTCAATCCAAAATTTTAAGATCAATAGTAGATGCTCCTTAGTACATAACCAACCAAATGATACATGAAGACCTCGGCATCCTGTTAATAAAAAATGTCATACACGAAATAACATCGAACACCTTGAAAAAATAACAACCATTGACAATCCCGAGCTGAATGCGCCACCCCAACGCCATGTCGTCAGAAGACTGAAGAGTGAGTTCGCCCACTGATTTGCACTGAAGAGTACACGCCAGTACCGAACATTTTCCCTCAAGTTCTCAAATCATTAAATTAGCTTATAGAGTAAATGTATTCTGATGGCTGATTAAAATGTAAATTTGTTACAGTTTCAAAAGTATATTTGCGGTTTCTTGAAAGCAAATTTTGATATGAAACGTAGAATATTTTAATATTAAAATGCTATTTTATATTTATTTGTTGGGATTTTCGCCACCACTTGCGAAAATCCCAAGAAAGAAATATAAAATGTCAAATTCGCCAAAACAATCCTTTTTAGGAAATATTAGAATTCTAACTTTAGCTGGATAGATTTTAATGTGATTTTTTCTTACTATTATTTCTTCGTAATTTTAATAAATAATGATTCAGATAATCAGTTGAATTGTTTACCTTTAAATTTGTTACAGAAACTCGTGCAACACTTGCATACATTTTAAATTAAAATTTAGTAATTACAGCAGTATTAGTTGCATTAATAAAAATTGCAGTAATATCCAAAATTTACATTTCACTACTTTCGATTTATATGGAATTTCAAGGAAACGTACCGCAACAACCGTTTTTTCTTAGCGCTAATAATTATACAAATCTCATTTAAATGCCTTCAGTAAAAGGTTAAATTGTGTTTTCTCTTTTAAGCGTTCGCGTTAACTAACTTTCTGCGGAATCGATCGTTCGCGAATCGATTATGCCCGTTTGTTCGTAATTGGTTTGTAGGAAATTATATTTACTTTTAATTTTACCACAAATTCAACTCGAAATATTGTGTAAGAGGGCATCTAATAGATTGGGAAATCGCAACGTAAAATCGGAATTCGATTTAAAAAAGTGGGTGCGGAGGGAACTCCGAGTTGTTCGTAAACAAGGTTATTATCTTATTGATATCGTCCTGCCGTCGTTCCTTTGACCCAGACTCGGTCTTATTTGTTATTCAGAATGTATACGCAATTTTCATTACTGCAAGGCTTATTACTTCGCGTAGTCTCCATTTTAATGAGTAACAAAATGTCACGTAGGGATGTGACATGTATTATCTACACGGTTATTCGGAAAGGACGAAATTAATCGTTTTTTTCTATTCCAAAAACCCCCAAGTCGAATTGTTATTTTGCAGAAACCCTAGAGATCATTTTTAATAATTCCATTGTGCACATTTTCCGCCTTTGTTTATCTATGTGCGTCATATTTCTACCAGCATAGTTGGGTGAACACGTAAAATTCATACGTTATTGTTAACGTTCAGATACGAAGTTGATAGGATGTCACCGGTAACGCCAGACACGTTGGCAAAAATGTTATTGACCTGGAAAAATGACAATGAAAATGACAATGAAGCTGCTTGAAGGATTTTAGGTATTCCCGGTAGTTTTCCAGTGTACGAAGTTATACTGAAATGATAATGAAGGCATGTAGGCTCTAGGTTTCGAGAGTAATTTCAAATGTAAATGCGTTGGTGTATAATCCTGAAGAATAATGATACCTTGAAAACCTTCTTTTGAAGCGTTTTACTCTAAATACTTTGTAGATTAAAAAGGATATTAAATTTTACATAACGTAGAAACAGGACTCATTCTCCTGAGGCACCTTTTTATTGTCTGAATGTTTTGCTGTTGCAGGTATTTAAAAACGGAGATAGCTTTGGCTTTATCTGTCAGGAAGTTGTTTATTTACAAAATGAGGACGTTCACTACAAACATTCACGTCACAGTATAAACTTCCGTAATGCAAGGTACCTAAATAATCAAAGGTTCTTATTCGCGAAAGGTATTTTGTGAATTTTAAGTGATAACGATGAATACTTAGTAAAACTTTTTGGACGACTTGACGGAGATAATTAAGTTGTATTTTACTGAATTCAAGATATTAAAACGCAAATAAGTTGCATGTCGAAAACAATTAATGTCTGTCGGTTTGGTTAAATAGCAATAAGCATTCGATGATTTTTATCGTTATTAAAAATGAGCACCCATAATTATTATATTTCTTAAATACAAGTTTTCTTATTACATTATTCATTTTGTTATTTCAGAATTTTCTGCACATCTTTTTTTCTCATTGAAAGTATTCAAATTCACAAAATTATCTTCTTTTATGGCTAGCAAAGTTGAACCCAATTTTAAAAAAGCGAAGGCAACTTACTTCATTTGCTTTAAAAATCTCAGGAGGAATGCATGAAACTGACTTTCCTCTCCAGGCTGGCCTGAAAATATTAACTTCAGCACGCATACAGATTTTTAGATTAATGTTCAAGGGTTTGTTTTAAATCACTATTTATTTATAAGTTTCATTAACTGATACTTTTAACAAGTCCTCGTGAGTTTTATCCTCTTCTAAGGCATCGCTGTAAAGTATTATTTTAGCTTGAGTATTCAGAAACTTCTTACGTTTGTTAGGAAATTATTGATTTTTAAAAGAAACCAAGGGTAAAAAAGTTGGGTTGATTGTAAGAAATGAAGATATAACGAAAATTTGTTAAAATTAAAGATTATGAGCCATATTCATAAACAGTGTTTTTCTATTTGGGTGCTAAAATAACTCCATTCTAGCACCCAAATGACGACATTTGAGTGTTAAAATAAGTCGTTGGAGTGCTAAAATATACTAGTAAAATTTACTGTATTGATGTTGGTAGCGTTGAACTGTCAACTGACATACGTCAAAAATTCTTTTTCATACTGGGATCTGTGGACTTGTCCGGCAATAAATTTTCTAACCTAAAATTACGCCAACATAAACGTCACCAACCACCGCAAAATTCCCTAGATTTAAAATTTTTATTTTTTAATTTATAAAATGGTATAAAGCGGCAAAATAGAAAAAATAGTATAAAATACTCGTTGCAGAAGGTCTTTCAAGCACTCATTTGTTCCTCAACTCACCGCTATGCGGCTCGTTTCGGAATTTCAAATTCGTGCTTGAATACATGCCTTCTGCAACTTGTATTTTAATATACTATTAAAGTTAGATGTTACTAATTGCTATAGCAACATATATTAATTATATTGGTTTAGTAGCTACTAAACCCCTACTAACTTTAAATACTGTTTATGAATATGGCCCTATATATTTATTTAGCGCGTGATTACAACAGGCTTGAGTTAAGTTGTTTTTTTCTTTTATCTTGAAACCAGATCAGCAAGCTAGATGCTATACATGGTTTTGTTGTCTGAGGATAGTTGTCGCTGGGTAGTTAGAAGGAGGGCATCACAGTGGGAGATTCTTCGGTGGCTTGCAAGCTATTCGTTGTCGGATTCACTAGAGGATATCCAGACGTCTTGAGGAAGTTGGCGTTTTAATCTTGTGTGTAAGTGTCTTGTACCAAGGGAGTAATTGGCTGCACTCGCGCACTTATTAATGTTTGTGAAAAATGTTTTTGTTGTTTTACGTATATATTCCGCGATTGTGGGCATATTTAAGTCTTTGTGGATTTGGATGTTACGAAGAAACCAGGGTGCGTTCACTGCGATTCGCAGAACCTTATTCTGTAGCACTTGTAGTTTATTAATATTTGTTTTCCTTGTAGCACTCCACACAAGGCACGCGTACCTAATTATTGGTCTTAGTATTGATTGGTAGATTAAAATCGCGCACCTGATTTTTAGCGTTGAATTGCGGTTTATTAGCGGGTAAAGCATACCTAGTTGCGCGTAGCATTCATTTAATTTTTGGTTAATGTGTAAGCTCCACGTTAGCCTTTTATCCAGGTGTACGCCAAGATATTTAGGGGATTATATGGATATGGAGCAATTATATCAACCAGAAATTAAATCAAGGCTATGCCAGGCTTCAACAGTTATAAGCGATAGGATGCATCTTGCTATTGTACAAAACACTACTTAGACCTGTTATCACTTATGCCTGTCCGGTATAGAGCACCACCTCAGCAACCAGCTTCATGAAAATGCAGGTTTTTCGGAATAAAATTTTCCGTTTGACCATTAATGCTCCTTGGTATACGCACAACGAACAAACACATTACGAATTAGTAATAGACAAACTTCTTCGACAACATAGACATTTTACAACAACTAGGCAGCAAAAATATTAACAACCGCCTACCACAGGAAATCGTCGCTTAGATCTCGAATCAGTGGATATTACATCAATGTGAACTCTTTTAAAGGATAAATTCCACCGGTGCCCTTTCTGACAAAGACATATGTCGACATTACTGTTATTAAACCAACAATGCATAACATTGTAAAATGTTGATCTGGCTTCTCGTAAAAAAAGAAAGGTTTAGTATTAAGACAAATCCTTTTTGTATGAAGTACATAATGATATATTACGTAACAAGTATGTACGTAAATTAATCAGGCGAATTTTGGAGTCGAAATTAAATTATTCGTTCCTTTATTTTTCGAACTATTTACCATAGAAACAAAGTCAACAGTGTGTAAAGTAATTTCTGTGATTTACTTTGCGCACACAGTTTTCAGTTTCCGCACTAGTGCGGTAAGGTAAAATTTTACACATTGGTTGAAAGGCGTAAAAGCCTACTTTACGCACAGTCGTAGAGAAACATGTGTACAATAACATTTTAAAAGAGATTGAAGTAGAAGCAGCATGATTGGTAGTAGTAATGTTTTATACACAATTAGTAGGTAATAATTAAATGGATTTCATGTTTATTAATTTTATAATTAAATTATAAAAAAGAGCTACAGAATCCATCAGTAACTGATCGCGCCAGAAAGACGGAGGTTCATCACTTTTCTTGCAATATTTAGAATAATAGAAACTTAAATTAACATTTAGGCCAGTGTATTTTTATTAACAGCAAATATCTTGCCAATAATAGAAATCGCAGATTTAATCTGTCACCTTTGACTGACGACACGAATGCTTTTGGACCTTCCTCTTACAGTTTTAGGGATTTACTTACAAAAGTCCCCTAATTCTCTATAATTTATCAGTGAAAACAGAATTAATTACCAATGGTTTTCCCAAACGAATCGTCAGTTCATACATAAATATACTTACAAAAAATATATTTTAAGCGATACCGAAGATAAAAAAGTAAATATTATCCTGAACTGTTGTAATTCCACGATATGGGGTCAAGACGTGTTTACATTAAAATGAAATGGTAAAAGTATATAAGTATTAGAGTTTTGCGAATAAATTATTAAAGATTTTAAAGCGTAACAGTGAACCATGAAGACTTTCACGTTTTTGAGCTTCCTTGTGGCTGTTTATTTGCAGGTAAGACTTATATTCATTGTAAAAATCAGAAACTTATCTTGCTAAGTAAACTTAAATGATTTTTTAGAGTCTATTAATTTTCGAACAATCCATATTATTTGCAGGTTGATGGTCGGTCGCTCGTTTATCAGTCGAATGAACTACCTAAAGTACTGAGAGATACTATGACACTAACATCCAGTTGTACTAGCGAATTAGGCCCGAGTAAATTAAGTAACCTGCCCTCAAACTTTGGTGGATTTAGCCAGTACCCAGAAGATAACGTCGCAGTAAATGCTCTATGGGGTTGTATCTTTAACAAAATGGGAATCGTTAAGGAGGATTCGCATATTAACCAAAATAATCTGCAAGAATATTTTATGGGTGTTGCTGCTGTTCTTGGCAAAACTTCTGCAAAAGACCTTCGGGATATACAAAACTTAACACACGAATGTATCAATGTTAGAGGAACTGATTCTGGGCAAACAGCTGTTAAAATACAAAATTGTGGCATACGATATTTTTTACATAAAGTTTAGAAGTATTTGTAAACCATTGAAGTGTTTTAAATGTATACATTCTTCGATGGCTGTTACATCTAACAAAATTATATTTATAAGAAGTATTATATTGTGAAATAAAGTAATGTTGACAAGTTTTTCCTGTCTTTATCATTTATCATGAATTCAGGCGGAGTTATGTATTAGATCTCTGAGAATTAGGGAGAAGATGGCGGGCAGTGCAGGTTGTGCTTTAAGTTCGCTCTGTAAAAGGTGTAACAAAAACGTTGTGAACGGTTTAAAATGTGTTAAGTATAAGACTCGTCTTTCACATGAGTTGTGCAAAATTAGGCCATAACATAAAATTTAACGAAGATAACAGTATTACTTATTGTGACCTTGTATTTTTTTATGCATTAGATGAAAGTAATGGGTCATTACTTTCATCTAATGCATCAATCTTATCATTATGTCAATCTTACGTGTTGTTAATTACATTCTCCAACAAAAAGACATGATTATTACTAAAGTGCAAGATAAAATAAATTTTCTTAAAGATTGCAATAAACTGTTAAGCCAAAATAATATTCCTAAAATGCAAGAATACCTATCTGGTTAAAACACAAAGTGATAATGCCAATGAACTTGTTAATGATATTTCTTTGTTAAAAATATTAATTTGTGTCCAAGTAAGTCCCATTTAAATAAGTTGTTTGCGCATGGGCGACTTCTTGCAACCCTTCGATGGTGAAGTTGCATGCTTCTCTGCAGAAACCCTTCGTACAGTTCTAATAATTAATGCTTTCTTCCCGGAGAAACATTTTAATCCTTCTATTGCTTCACGTTTTAAGATTTCGGGTTTCTAGCAAATTTGCAGTAAAAATCAATGATTCATTTTTAAAGTGATTTTAATAGAAAGTGGTTATACTGTAAGTGAAATGTTAGCTTCGAAAAAATCTTTGAATATTTTTTTTTCATTGGTGCGGTTGATTGTGTATGTAACAAGCGTTCAAAAAAACCTGTGGTCAAGATGGCTGGTATTTGAAATTGCCAGCGTTACCGTATGTCGTAACTAGAGCCACAGCTGTAGCTAGCTGGCATCTAATGTCAGCTGTCAAACGACATTTTACGCGTATTTGGCAACAAAATTATTTTTTTAAGTTTATTAGAAAACTAATTGTTTTTAGAACTAGCAAGCAAGTAACTTTCCAGTTTTTCACGGTTCAATTGCGAATCACCATGGTTTTTAGTACAGAACAAAAAGTAACATTTATAAGTGGGGTTATGTTCACAACTGTAACATATACGCGCCTATGTTTGGAATTTTTCCATAGGTCACTTGACCACAGTTTCTTTCGAACACCCGTTACAGTGTAAACAATAGATGATTTTTGGTAGAAGAAAACGCAGAAAACGAATTATAAGCAGAGTTATCGAGGTGTAGAAAAAGTACGGCATACACTGTTTATTAATGTTTTGTAAATTAAATAAGCTGTTTATTTACTTATTATATTACTATTTTTACTCGTATTTATTAAAGCATCCTCGGTAATCAATAAAGAAAAAATATTGTACATATCTATTTACTACTCTCAGGGATAACATTATAGAAATTTTAAACGTCACAGTTCGAGGTATTGTAAGGATTCATACTTTTATACGTTCTTTTGTATGCTTTATTACTTGTTTAATTTGTTCTTAGTAGATTCATATACCTTTAAATTCTCATCTTATCTTATTACAAAAATAATGCAATGATTTAAAAATACACTGAATCGCTCATCGCTCTTATTGTTAGTGTCCTAAAAAGTAAAAGGCTTTATATATTCAGATTTTTTAACAGAACAAGTTCTTTTCACGTCTGCATTATAACGGGTGTTCATAAACTCCCACATTTGGAGTTGGCGCTGATTCGGTTGAACGTCAGTAACCGTTTGTTGGTTCGCTAGCCACACGACCAGCCGACCTTCGATTACTTTATTTGACGTTTTAAGGTTATACTTTGTTCTCTCTTCTTTGCAAGTAATTATTTTATTTACTAAAAATTCATTACCAAAATGATCCCTTTTAGGTGTAAATCTGTTGCTTTCTGCTTGGCCAGTGCACATAACAAAATGATTTTTTCTTTAGAACAAAAAAAATTTCATAATAGATAGTTACTTTCGCAACGCAACAAAAGACTTATTCAGTAGAAAATTGCATAGAAGAATTCCGTAGTGAGTACCCAAATGATGGTTTTGTGCGTCAACAGTTTGTAGAAACTTTAAACAGATGTCTAGCAGAGTGGTAGTGTTGTTGATTAGACAGTTCTTTGATAATAGGCTTATTAGCAGACACACGGAAGTTTCTTCGCCTGCACGATCTTGCCACTAGACACCGTGTGATTTCTGTTTATGGCTTTTCATCAAAAATTCAATATTTAGAACTCCTATTAATAATTTCGAAGAATTAAGACAATTAATTATTGAGAAGTTTGAAGAAATAAATAATATTCCTCCGTTTATAGAAAATACAGTGAATCGAGTCAGGAATAGAATTTTAAAATGTATTGAATCCGGTGGTGGGCATTTTAATCATCTTTTATAAAGAATTGAATTTTAAATGGGTAAAATGTAAATAAACCTTTTAGGTTATAACTTCAATTTACTTTGCTATTTTATTTATTCATGTGTAAGTAATAACTTAATAAGTGTTACTTGTTTTCTCAAGCCATAGCCAACTCCAAACGTGAGAGTTTTTGAACACCCTTTACTTAAATATGCATTGTAAGTACATATTTTTCAGTAAGAATAATATAATGGTCTCAGATTACTATACATATATCTGGCAATATTCTTTAATTTGGAATAACTCGTAAACATTTTGAGATGAAAAAAAAAGGAAAAAAAACTGGAAATTTCGGCTAGAATGTTTAATTGCTAATTTAAATCTTTAAGGCATGATGGTTTTGGATGCACTTTTTTATAATGGGTATTATTCGTGGGAAGAGGTGCGATTTAATAGTTATTTATTATACAAGACCATACAATTGTATTTTATCTTCGAGAAGATAATTAAATTTTATCGTCGTGTATAATATTCTATTTTTTTTCTATAGCATTTATTTTAAAGGAAAACAATTATATATAATTTTTTTCCAATTCAGTTACGAAATGTCAACATTTTGACATATGATTTTAATTGTGAATATGGGTTCTTTTTGTAACTAGTTACAAAATATGCCCCCATTTTATTACAAGTGATAAAAAGTTGCAGCTGTAATTCATTGGTACAATATAAAAGAAAAACAGGAAACCAACTTTATTTATTGTAAATATTAATTGTACAATTTTCGAATTTGCCATCACAAAATGTGGTTACTTCTTCAACTACAGACGATGACCCAACGGCATTTTAGATTTTTTTATCTGAATTGGAAAAAATCTTGTATGAAACACGTCGCAAAACATGTCTTTTTATCGGCTTCGCCTCGACGAACAATCTTCACGCCTAGTGATAAAAAATCCATCATTTTGCACTTGATACATAAATAGCTATTTATGCAACGTGTTTCATACAAGATTTTATCCAATTCAGATAACAAAATGTAAATGCCACATCTTCTTAAAAAAGGAGTTGGGTCATCGTGATAAAATGGGAGCATATTTTGTAACTAGTTACAAAATGAACCACTTTTCGCAACTCAAATCATCTTTTTGTAACTAGTTACAAAATGGGAGCATATTTTGTAACTAGTTACAAAATGAACCACTTTTCACAGCTAAAATCAATGTCGAAATGTTGACATTTCGTAACTGAATTGGATAATAGCTATTATTTCAATATAACATTTGACATTGACGTTTAAAATTATTACCAATCGAGTTACGTTTTAAAATCTCATTTTTCATCAGTTAAAAAGTATCCTACTTATCATTTTTATCCCCATCCTTAAGTTTTTGTTCATAATCATCAAGTAATATTGGCTACATTTTTTTAATTACTTCACTATTGAGTCTGTTGATTTGTTATTATTACTTAACGTCTTAACTACTTTATTTGATAATTCCAATTGCTTTCAAGCTTTAGTCCATTGGCATTATCACCTTGTACCGAATGTATGTCCCGAGTTAACTTAACTTCTTTTTGTTTGAGGACATAATTAACAACACGTACGTCAACCTTATGGTCATTATTTTTATTTAATGTATCAAAAAATACAGCATCACAACAAATAATACTGTCATCTTCCTTAAATTTTATACTATGCCATACTTTTGCACAACTCATGTGGAATACACTCTTACACTTGGCACATCTTAAACTGTTTGCAACATTTTTGTTGGACCTTTTACAGAGCGAACTTAAAGCACAACCTGCACTGTCCGTTATCTTCTCCCTAATTCTCAGAGATCTAATACAGGGTGAATCAAAATTACTAATACAAGAAAAAGAGTCCATAAAAGTGGAAAGAGATGGAATATTAATGCGAACCATAAAAATAATGTTTAATGGACAATAATAAGCACAACAAAATAGTATAATTCGAAATGTCCTCCACCAGCTTGGACACAGGCACGAAGGCGCTGGAGGAACGCATTGACAGCGGCACGCAGGAGGGCTGGATCAAGATCTTTCCAGGCTTTATGTGGCAATGAGCATAACTTGTTTTTCAGGATTAACCAAATCCATGGGATTTAAATCGGATGAATTGGGAGGCAATTCATTGAATGAGATAAAGGAAGGAAAATTCTGTTTGCACCATTCTTGGGTCTTGGGACCAGCTTCTTGCCGCCTTCCTTTCTCCTACGGCTTCAGAGACGGATTTCTTCTGAAGCATTCCACGTACCTTCTTGATATGTATAATGTTGTAACATTAGAGCGAATCCTTTCCCTTCTAGATCGATCGGCCCTGCTTTCCAGCTCCTTGAACCTTCAAATTGTGGTATAAACAAGGCTGTAAGGGATCTGTAGACTCTTTTGGATTTCACGTTTCACGTGCCGTAGGATCCCCGCGGTTCAGCTTGATAATGGAATGGCAATGAGGTGATGGCTTATTAATCATTAATCGTGTGACATCGAAAGACGATAATCTAAATAAACAAATGAAACACAAACCAAAAAACAAAATGGCAGCTTCAAGAAATTTACGCAAGAACGCGCTCATATGTTGTATTCATAATTTTGGTTCACCCACCGCCTTAATTCATAATAAAGACAGGAAAAATTTTCTAATATTACTTTATTTCACAATGTAATACTTCTTACAAATATAATTATGTTAGATGTAACAACCAGAGAAGAATGATCAATTTATAAATATATTTAACCTTAAATGGTCTTCAAATACTTCTAAAAATTATACTTAAGACTTTACAAAATATCGTACGGCACAGTTTTGTATTTTAACTGCTGTTTGTCCAGAATCAGTTCCTTTGACTTTAGAACATTCCCGTGTTAAGTTCTCGATTTCCTGAAGGTCTGTTGCAGAAGTTTTACCAACAATATCAGCAACACCCGTAAAATATTCTTGCAGTTTATTTTTGTTAATATGTGAATCGTCATCAACGATTCCCATTTTGTTAAAGATACAACCCCATAGAGCATTTACTGCGGCATTATCTTCTGGGTACTGGCTCAACCCACCAAAGTCTGTGGGTAGGTTACTTAATTTACTCGGGCCTAATTCGTTAGTACAACTGTAAGTTAGTCTCATAGTATCTTTCAATACTTTAGGTAGTTCATTAGACTGATGAACGAGCGACCGACCGTCAACCTGTAAATATAAATAAAATAAGTATTGTTCGAAAATAGGTTTAAAACGGTTTATAATAAACGTAAGTGACCAAAATTTCTGTTTGTTGTAAAAATTATCATTAACAGACTATAAAGAAACACTTAAGTTTGCTTAGAGAGATAAGTGTCTGATTTTTACAATAAATATAAACCTTACCTGTAAATAAACAACCACAAGGAAGCTCAAAAACGTGAAGGTTTTCATGGTTCACTGTTACAGTTTAAAATCGTTAATAATAAGTGATTCACAACACTCTAATACTTATATACTTTTGCCATATCATTTTAATGTGTTGACCTCTTGTCGTAAAATTGCAACAGTTCGAGAGAATACTTTTTTATCTTCGGTATCGCTTAAAATGTGTTTTGTAAGAGTATGTTTATGAATGACCTGTTTTCTGATAAATTATTTATAGAGAATTAGGGGAATTTAATAAGTAAGAATTTCCCACTGTTTGAGGTCGGTACTTGAGCAAGTGAACCCATTTAATTGTTTGGTTACAAGTCGGGGTGGTCGACTTCAGATAGTAACAAGACACATACACTATACAGGGTGGTCAGTTTTATAATGTACACCATTGGGATCTCGAAAACGGAGATACAGGGTTGGTTAAATAGGAAAAAAGTTGCGCCATTTTAGGCTCTTTAAAGAATTGAAGAGCAATCGGAGATAGCTTTTGTAGTTTCTGAATTATCCTGAAAAAACTGAAGAGTTGCGTTTCTTTATTTTTTTAATAACTTTTTTGCTATTAGGACGTGTTAAATGAAATTTTGGGTGTTTACATAATTAAGCAAGGGCTATCTATTACACGCCTTAAAAGTTTTCTAGACAAACTAGATAGTTGGGTTTTCATGGGTAACTTTTGATTTTCTTATGGCCGCCATATTGGATTTTTATAACAAAAGGTGCAGAGAAAAATTAAAAATTCATCCATGTGTCACACATGGTCAAAAAAATTTAATGTAAGTCCGGTGCGTTGGCCAGCAAGATCCCCTTGCTTAAACCCCTTGTTCAAATTAAAATTAAAATAAAAAGAGAGATCTTTAGTTTAAAAATTTACCTATTAGCCGTGATTGCATTCTATCTTTTTGTGCTACCCATATTTTTTATATCTTCATTGTTGCACTCATTAATTTTTGGATTTTTAGACTGGTTTTCGGGCAATCTGTATACGGAGTATATAGATGCAGTTGGTCGTCTAATATAATAACATAATAAGAAAAGTTTGTATCCATGAGAACAAGATTGCATTCTCGTGAAAATAATTGTAAAATTCTGTTTTACGAACTGACTAAAAGAAGAGATCGAACTTTAACTAAATTCGTTGCTAAATTCATCCTTAAAGCATTTTACGTTGGGTTTTCAAAACAATACCAGAATATGTTAAAAAAATTCTAAATTTGTTTAATAACAATGGAAAACAGAGTTATCTTAGTTTCATGTCTGCAATAATAATTCTATCAATATTCTTTCATGTGTATGCAAATTTTATTCTGTTTGTCTAACTGATTGCTGATGCAGTGGATGGACATTTGAGAGTCTACATCATTTAAAAAAATTGAACTAAAAGGTTTGTAATACTGAAAAATATTAAAAAGGCAATTGTTTACCATCTCAGGAAATGAATTTTCTAATGTTGCATTATTGAATGGTTTTATTAATTTAAAAACTTCTGACAAATTAGCTCAATTAAAATTTTAATTTTAATGGCAGAAATATGTTGCTTTTATGTTAATCACAGTTCAGCACTGAAAAAACTCGAGTTCTTGCTTCTCATACATTTCGTTACCACCTAAAACACGTATCGGTTGTTCTATAATATTCGTTGATAAATAGCCTGTGACATTTTCTGTAATAACGCCCTAGATTTTCCATTACAATCTTCATGACGACAAAGAAAAAATGTGTATTCAGCGCAACACATGGCTGTCCACCACCTTGAAAGACGTTGACTAATGTTCCAAAGGGATGAATTAGGATTTGTAATATATTGCTTCGGGGACAATGTTCCTAGTATTTTCAAAAACAAGCGTTTGCAACATCGTGTAAATTCGACTTTGTTTTATTATTATTATTATTATTATGCTGAGATACGAGGGCTGACAATAAAGTAAGGTCTCCAATTTTTTTTTTCATAGAAAATGACATTTATTTACAAAAAGCGATACACCGTTGGAAAGGCCAAGGTCTTGGCTACTTTTCTACATAATCGCCATTTTTTTCCAACACCTTGCGCATCCGCACGATGAACTTGTCTATGCCGGCAGAATACCACTCTCCGTCCGCCTCACGCAGCCAGGTGTTGACCTCTTTCTGAACCTCCGCGTCACTATCAAACTTCTTCCCTCCGAGATGTTTTTTCAGGGCGGGGAACATGTGGTAGTCACTTGGGGCCACGTCGGGACTATAGGGAGGGTGATCGATGATTTCCCAGCCAAATTTCTTGAGCAGGTCAAGGGTAACGTTGGCTGTGTGCGGGCGCGCGTTGTCGTGGTGAAATTTCACTCCTTTGCTCAGCAATCCCGGGCGTTTGTTTTTTATGGCACGACGAAGCTTTTCCAGGGTCTCACAGTACCTTGCTGCATTGATAGTGGTTCCCCTTGGCATGAAATCCACCAACAATACCCCGTGGCGATCCCAAAACACCGTAGCCATCACCTTGCCGGCTGACAGTGTCGCCTTAAACTTTTTGGGTTTCGGAGAATCGCTATGGCGCCATTGTTTGGACGACTCCTTTGTTTCGGGTGTGTAGTGATGAGCCCACGTTTCATCCCCCGTAACAAACCCTTCCAAAAAATCATCGCCTTCCTCTTCAAAACGGGCCACAACTTTGGTCGCACATTCCACGCGCCGCTTCATGTGGTCTTCGGTCAGCTGTTTCGGCACCCATCGGGCAGAAACTTTGTGATACTGCAAGTTGTTCACAAGGATATGACGGATTGTTTCGCTGCTACACACTCCTCCAAGCTTCTCTTCCAAGTCCCTAATTGTCGCACGGCGGTTTTTGAGCATTTCTGCCTCCACTGCTTGAACAATCGCATCCGAGACCGACGGTCGGCCACTTTTCTCCTCGTCGTGAACATTAGTGCGCCCGGAATTGAACTCGCGGCTCCACTTACGCACGTTTTTTATGTCCATACACTTTTCCCCGTAAACTTCAACTAGTTGACGATGGATTTCAATAGGTGTCACCTTTTTCGCACTCAAAAAACGTATTACAGAACGCAATTCGCACTTGGACGCTGACGCGAGGGGTACCTCCATCGTTGACGGCTGCTCAGCCAAGACTGAGCGGTCGGGGAAGCCTCACCCAGCAGCAAAGTGGTAGTGGGGGAACCAAGGAACACGGCGGTGTTGCCAGATTTCGCCTAGCGCGTGATCCGGCGAAGTTGCAGCGTTGGAGACCTTACTTTATTGTCAGCCCTCGTAGATTCGTGTAATTTATGTGAGAAGAATCTTGTACCTTTTGATTATGTAACACACTTATAACGATTTAGCAGGCAAACATTTCGAACTGCAGCAGCGAAAGCTGTTAAAGGATTAAGGATAGGTGTGTTACATAATTAAAAGGCAATAAAATATGTTCAGCTGAAAGTCAACTTATTCATTTATCGATCACTAAATTTAAGTTCCCTTCAAAGAGCTACATTTGCATAATAAAACCTTACGTTTAAAAGCCAATTTTAAAAACTAGCAACTTTATTAAAATACAAAAGGTACCTGCATTACCACTAAAACTAATTTTAAAGCTCGGATGTAATTTAACATTTAAAACGCAGACAAAAGCCTTTTGTTCATAAATGAATTTCAGTCCTGAAAATTAATATGAAATAATCGTATTATCTCGAACTACTCAAAGTTTTGCATTCAGGGCAGTACTATGCCCTGATTGAATTATTTTTTAAATAAATACGAGAGTATTGCGACAACCAATGATATTTTATAAAAGTATCTGAAGTTCTAGTAGGGTTTTTAAATTTTATAGAGAGACGACGTGTGAATTTTGAAAAGCTAATCTATAAAGCTATAAAAATTCTGTTTATTACGCTTTTTTTTATTGAGAGTTGCGCTTTGATTAAAGTTCGGGTATTTGGCGTGGTTCGAAACTCACATATTAGTTTGAAGGTAACAAGGTTACGTGTTAGATTAATATCTTGGGTTGAAAACTTTGTACTTATTTCTTTGGAAAATGTTCAGATTTTCTTAAGTATGTTGACACCTGAAGGTGTCGAAACTTCGTCCACACTACCTGGGGTGATGATTATTTGATTTAACTTTTTATTGTAATTAGTATTGAAACTAAGTGTTGGAAAATCAAAATATAATTAAATAATAATTCAGGATCAAACGTTTGAATTTTTATTGGAATTTTTGAAACTGACAAAGTGGTGTTCATCGCGTTACACAAAGAGCTAATCTTTTCTTGTTTTATGTTCGCACAGAAATGAAGCTTTAATCTCGTATTCCTCTACCCACAGTAGGACTTTTCACGTCCTGAATTGTGTATTTTATTGATTTAAACAACCAACCTGTAACATCCCTTATTTGCTACTGTCTTTGTTATACTCTCTAAAGAACACCAGGTAGTTTTATTGGGGTGCAAATTAAATTCAACAAAATTAATTTCGAGCTTTGTGTATACTTTACGAATTCCAGGGAGTTTCAGCAGCTTGAAGGCATAGTTTGGTAGTTATAACAGAAATAAAGGTGCACAAAAGTATCTGAGAAAGCAACAAATGCCGATAAAATTCTACCCTGAAGTATTCGTAGTATTTTATTGCTGAATACCACTAGCATATCGCATAAAATAGTAATGAAATTCCCATTTGCAGAATGAAGAGAATGAAAATTGATCTCACGAGTGCTTTGGAGGAACTCGGGAATAGTAAAGTGGAATGGAAGAAAACCGCACGGGAAGGTTTAGATCTTGATTATGCCCTTCTACTCACTAAGAACCTTGCTGACGAACTGATGACCCAACTTGAGGATACCGTCGAATATTATGATGGAGCTTTGACTAAGGTTAATTTTATGATATTTTATTTCCTTTACAATTATGATTTATACAAAATTATAACTAATTTGCTGGGATACGAAGACTAATTGCAGTGTTGATGAACGTGATTAAACTTTATGTAACGAACTTCGTTAATTACATAGGTACCTTCCAGTTACTAACTAATACAACTTCTTGTAAAACTTCTATTTTTATATTTTACTTCGAGCAGGTGCAGGTTTGCATTGTAAATAACTGAACCATCCGCTCAATTAATTTCTTTTAAATCCACGATGCTTTCGTTTTATTTAACAGATTTACGAAGTTCTTGTACGAAAAGGTATTTTTGTAGGTAAAAGTGTTTGGAAAGTGGCATGATATACCCAGACAACAAGTTGCTTATGGAAATGATGGATTGCAATATCGTTTTTCTGGGCTTACATTACCAGCAAAACCTTGGATTAGTCCACTGAAAATTACAAGGGATTTAATTTCCAAACTGACTGGCCACGATTACAACTTTGTGCTTGTCAATAGGTCAGAGTTTACATTTTATTACACGATTCTTCTGGTGATTTTAACTAAAATTTAGTTGTTTTTGCAACTCAATTATTATCTGCATAATAAAAGTAATTCATTTGTAGATATAGAAATGGAGCTGATCACATAGGTGAACATCGAGACGGCGAAGCAGAATTAGATCCTGCAGCACCTATTGCCTCTTTATCTTTAGGTCAGCAGAGGCAGTTCGTTTTACGTCATGGAGACTGTAGGAAGAAAGGATCTGCAAAGAAAAACATTCCACCAGGTAGCAGAGGATTTTTTTATAAGCGAGTTAATTAATTACTGATGCACTTTTCCCTTTCTTTTTAGTAAAAGTTGAATTGCAGCATGGAAGTCTCTTACTAATGAATCCACCTACTAATCAACGCTGGTATCATTCCTTGCCACCTAGAAAAACAGCTCCTGGAGTTCGTATAAATCTCACCTTTAGAAAAATCAATACATAATTTTAAGCTTTTCATTTTTGTTGTATGCTTTATTAATTATCTTTACTATACGTAGATTATTTAAATTTTTTGAATTTAATAATAAAAGAATCTTGATAACACAAATTACATTTTTAAAGTTGGCGCGCTAACTTCCATAGGGAAAGTTTGTATGTCATTTGTGGTACCCCTGCTTTTGAGATTCACCAAGTGTTTTGTGGTTAAACACCGGCGAAATGGTAAACAAAAAGTTTTACAATACAGTTTTAAGCCTAACATTTACCCCATGTGGTAATTATTTAGTAGTAGGTGATATTTACGGCCAAATTACCGTATTTTAGTGAGTATTACATTTACTTCCCATTGATTTTTCTAACCATACTCTTGTAGCTTATATCGGCTAATGAATCCCGATTCAAATGTAACAAAGCAAGATTCCGTTCCAAAAAACATATTTACAGTACAAGAGGACGTTCAAATTAACAGTCTACTTACATTGGAACATTATCTTATAGTAGGAGTCGTAGGTGAAATTTACGGTTATGATTGGAATGTCGTTAAGAATAACAAAGACGCAAAAGTGTCCTGGAAAATAGAACTGCCGAATAATAAGGATGCCTTTGAAAAACCTGAAGTAAATTGTATGACCGTAAATAAAGAAGGATTTTTATATGTGGGATGTGGTGATAATAAAATTTATGTTATTAACATCGAAGTTGGTAGTATTTTAAGGACTTTGTCCGAACACACGGATTATATTCATAGTATTTTCAACATGTAAGTTGATTCTGGTTCGAAATATGTTGTAGAATCTTACAAGGATATGTTTTTGTAGAGGTAACGAACTTGCATCAGGTGGTGAAGATGGTGTCGTAAACATTTGGGATTTACGCGATAAACTAGTAACTAATAAAATAGAACCATACAAAAACGACAATATTGCTAGACCTGAGTTAGGAAAATGGATAGGTGCTGTTTGTATTAACGATGATTGGCTGGTAAATTTAAAAAGGTATATAATACGTGTAAAGGATTTTTCTAATGATTATTTATTTAGTTGTGTGGTGGTGGTCCGAAGTTATCACTGTGGCATTATCGTTCGTTAACACCTTCAACGATATTTCCAATCGAAGACCAAGGCATTCATATGGCTGAAGTTTTAGAAGACAAAGTTATAGCAGGTGGTCGAGCGGACCACTTTTACAGTATGGTATTTAACGGAGATGTCATTTCAAAAATTCCCACGTCTTGTGTTACTGTTTATACAGCTGCACATCAAGAAAGTCCATACAGGGCACTTTGCATTGCTGGTTCTAGCCCTAAAATCGATATTTGTAGTAATTATAATTATAAAGATCAGGTCTTATCATTATTGTAAATTAAGTTTTAGTGTTAAGGTTTTCTAATTTGTACAAATAAAAAAATGTTTATTTTGACATGAATTTTAACTATACTGTTGATAAGAATATTACATTTTTGTCTTAACGTTCCTTTTAGGTTTTTACATGAATTAGTTGTGGTCTTGAAAAGAGAAACGCCTTTGATCAACAGCTATAACTTGGGTGGTCTAACGTCTTGGATTAAATTTCTACTTGAATCACAGAATAAAGAATATACGAACAACAGAATAGTGAATACAAATAGAATTTGCACGGAAAAGAACGTTGTAAAATAAACGAATTTGAGTAATTTCAATTGGAGCTACCAACTTTTAATTTTTTGTGCCATGATCGGTTGCAACCAGGATGAAAGTTGAAGGAAAAAGACAGCAGACTGCCAATTTTATGGGAAAAGCATATTGAAGATATTTGCTAGAGGGAAGACACTACCAGAAGCAAGAGAAGTAGCTAGAGTTACGGTGGTTGTACTCGTAATATAATTCGCCCTAAGGGTGCAGTGTAATTTTCGTTCGTAATAAATTATGAAATCTCAATTAATAGTTATTTATGTATCAAGGGCGTAAAGAAGGCGATTTTGGCCTGCGGCGTGAATATTATAACCCGAGGCTTTTTTCCACTAAGTTTGTTTTAAAAAGTAATTTTCCTTCCTGTTGAATTTGTTGAATAATAGTTATTTGTTTACCAAGGCCAAAAAGTTACATTTTTTGTATTAAGAAATAATTTCAAACTATCATTATGACAGAGGGGTGGAGCTATAACAGTGTCATAGCTCCACCCCTCTGTTTCAAAAATTTCATGGCATTAGTGATTTTTGTCAAAGTGTAAGAATTAATCCCCACAGTTCGTCTGTTACACGAAACTCGAAAATTGTGTAGAATAGCATCAATCGATGCAGTATTTTTTTCTCTACAAAAAACTTAATTACACTTTTGGTCTAAAATAATTAGGGAAGCAAATAATTACATATTAAATAATTACCATTGAAATCCCTATGGTGCGTGAGGAAACGCACCACCCGGTATAAGTATACAGACTTATACGCAAGTATATCACAAGCCCACATTTTTGTACTAATACCTAATTACATTATGAAATTTAAGAACTAACAAATGGTATTTGACTTATTCAACAGCTTCTAAAAATCATAGTTTGTAGTGAATTATTTTTATTGTTTTTTTTTGAGACGACAGGTATTTAACGCTATTTATAAATTGAAATTTCAGTATAGTTCGTAGATATTAATAATTTGTAACAGAATTTTTAAATTTACACCTTCGTGGTGGGCGCAATGTTTTAACAATTTTTTCGAAGAAACGCTGAAACTTTCTCCAACTCAGTTAAGATAGTAAGGAGTATACAGCATGTATACATGTATAGTTTTGTTTGATTTATGTTATTTTTATACTTTAAACTATCGGTGTTGACGGAATTACAATCAAAGAAACAAAATATATTTCTCAAAAAAACAAGACTTAAAAAAAGCATAATTAATAAGTGTTAAAATTTGCTGCTAGAAATTTTTTTATCTTGATATATGTTCCGCTAATTTGTTTTATTAAACTAGAAATAAATAAAAAACTATGTCTGCTTTCAATTAGCTTGCGGCATGTCGTTAATAAAAAAAATGAACAAAAGCAAAAACTTGAAATGTATAAAGTTAACTCATAAGAAAAAAATGTAACAGAAAACTCCAAGTTGCTCAAATAAACAAAATTTTCTAAACTGATTTCAATCATCTACAGACAAAACAATACAAGCTTTTTAGATAGAGGCTATTCCATTCTTAATGGCGAAACCCTTGGTTGCGCAGTAGACCAAGTGGGCCGTCTTAAGATACTTAAGAGCAACATAATCTTCTTAAAAAGACGCTGTACCGAAGCACAGTGGCACGGGTGGCAGTGAAGGGTGGAGTTATTGATGAACGTGACCACCTTTTCTGACCGTTCCTTCGCCACTTAGAATGGAACAACCTCTACCTACAAACAGAAAAGGATTAGTCAGGCTGGCACTTACTTTCCTTAATCTGCTTTTATACTTTATATGAATTTCAAAATGACTAAAAGCTTGTGTACTAGACTAGTACTCTTAACGTAATACTTTTTTGTGACGTTTTTCTACAATTCATGAAGAGCAAGCGCTCTTTGGTATTTTGTAGTAAAGATGGACTTTTTATGAAAAATGTAATATTACAAGATTTTCAATGTCTGATATATTTTTTAAGGTTACGTGCAGTTTCGGCCCGTGCGATTTCAGCTCATGAAATTGTATTACTTTTTAACGATTTTTATCAAATCCGTTCAAAGTATTGCTGTATTCGTTGCGCTAATTACTATTTTTATAAAAGCGAAACAAAGAATTTTTCCTACAACTGTCAAAAAATGTTGACATTGTCGAATCAATTTTAATGTGCGAAATAGGCCATTTTTTCATGGTGATGTTTTCTTAACGTTGCCTTGACGACGAGCGACAAAGTGTTTCCCGCACATGCGCGGGAAAGATGATACAGAATTTTAAGACGTAAAAACTAAGTCAAATAATAATTTTATTTAAAAATTTAAATATACAAACATTAATCATGCACAGAATTTAAAGTAATAGTACAATTAGTACAATTATTAAAGTTTATCCCCGAGGTAGATGCTGCAGATGTTATGGATAAATTTTCTTCCACAACTGATTTAGCTGGAAACGTTCTCGTGTCAAACACAAAAACGAATAATGTCAATTCTCAAACAATATACCTTCGTTTCCAAAGGCTACTTCTAAAATTTACATTTCAATTTCGTTTCCCATATAAATTGACAGGTCATACTTATATTTTAATATTATAAAAGAGTTGTAGGAAAAATAGTGTGTGTACCGCGAGCGCAAAATGACATTGCTGCTCTTGCATAATTGAAGCTCTCAGCTGCGCTTCGAGCTTCAAACTTTATGCGCGAGCAGCAATGTAGCATTTTGCGCACTAGGTACACAAATAACTATTATTGTATACTCAATGGTAAACGGCCATTTTACTATGTAGAAAATAGTAAAGAAAAGTGGCATTTTAATCGTTAGCATTGTTAGCAACCTTTACTCATTAGCAACGCTTGAGTCATTAGCAACCAACACTTTATCCTAGCAACACAGTATGTTTGTTTACTTGTTACTATGTACGTGTTGTAGTTGCTATGTTTCCATACAAACATAACCTTGATAAATTTAACAAATTTGTCTAGAAAATTCGAACTTTTAGTACTTACACAATAAAATAGCGTATTCAACGCGTAAGAAAAGTGGTTTTCTAGCTCGTGAAATTGTAATTCACTCGTTAACGCTCGTGAATCAAACATTTTCCACTCGCTAGAAAACTGCCACTTTTCTTTACTTGTAGAATAATCTACTATAAATTTTATGTATAAAAGTACCATTAATCTAATCGTAGGCTTATGTTCAAAATATAATTTTCCTCAGTTAAATTGACATTTGAAAGTCGAATTCTTTTACAAACAGAAAGAGAAATTATTTCTTTTCCAAAGAGAATTATCTTTATTATATGTTAGTATGAGTAGTAGGGAAAATTCATTGAGTAAAACCTCCTTAATAAACAAATACTCGTATTTTTAACTTTTGTAAATAAACATGGGTTTACAACTTAGAAAATTCAAGGAACTAGCATAGTATTGGTCCTCAATATTACCGTTTTACTTTGGAAGGTCTTCTCAATGGGGGGGATGCTTCAGATCTTTATACCACATAAATTTATATGTGTATGTCTACTTTGTGGACGTTAAAGAATTTTTAAAAACGTAAGTTTGGTTACCTAATTTTGTTAGAACGAATTTGACATTTAGTACAACGGTCTTAAAAAAGGATTTAAGAAATGGGTAGGAGAGAAGTAAAGATTAAAGTAGGTATGCCCGATGCTTGATACCATAAGGGATGGAGAAAGAAGGAAATAATTTCTAACCAGTTTTAAATAGCAGTTTTGACTGAATATTGGATATGACTAGTTACAGGTTTTGGCAGATTATCAGATTTTACCAATAATAGGATTTAATAAGATCACCAAAAATCGGCTGTCTTCAAATTGATTTTTACACAAAAATCTGATTAACCTATTAATCGGTAATCTTTGATAGCTCTAGAGACCAGTGGCGGCTCGTGGCTTGAAATTATGGGGGTGCTGCAGCTTTCGAAATATATTTACATACCAGTAACGATCCTTGATATTTTTAAGGTGCCTTTTAAATAAAACAAAACAAATCGAAATTTTACTCAATTTATAAAAAAAATAAGCTTACAGGAAAATGAAATAAAAAGAATTTTTAGTTAAATACAAAATCCATTCTGCGATTTTTAGCTTCACAAAATTTTTCGATCACCTGTTAACCCTGGAGCAGCCTTGAGCGTCTTCGCAGTGATGTTGCAATCAAGTTGGAAATACGAACTATTTATTATTTAATGTTCCTGTTTATATTACACATACCGTGCGTGGTGTTTATGTATCAGCCCGTTGCCCCAGACGTCCTTGCACAATGACATCACCTAGTTTTTTCGTCGTATTCGCACGTATTATTGTTTTTGTTGGATCGGATGTCCAAGAACTGAACGGCATGATGCAATAATGCTGAGATGCTGCCCAAACAGCAGCTTTCGGGCTACTTTTACCATGTATTATTAAAACAAACAAATCGCGGCGGAACTTGCACCGAATGTACTACGTTTTCGACACTGCTACATTTCTCAGCGCTCTGAATGGAATCTACAGCTTCGGTTACAATAATTCCTTTTAAAAGCGGTTTAATTAATTAAATTTATGTAATAATTATGCAAAATATTGAATGATTGTTATATTATTGATATTTTCAAGTACAAATTTAATAGGTAATTAATTTTCGTACTTTGTTCTGGGGGTGCTGCAGTGTCGCAGCGCTTATGGACCAGCCGCCACTGCTAGAGACCAAATTGATCTTTAGGTTTCCCCACTAAAAAGATATTTAACATGAAAAGCATATGCAAAGCTACCTACCTAATTTTAAAACTTACTTTTTTGTTTTTAAATATGCAAGTTTAACTGTTGTTTCAGTGATGCTTGGACATCTTTACACGATATAACGAGTGTTAGAAAACTCGTCTTATCAGAGTCACCTATGAAAAAAAAAAGAAGTGTCTTTTAGATTAATTCCTAAATATCCACTATTCATTAGAACTACTGACAGCTGCTGCCATTTAACTAACTGTGATTAAGTCTACTTGAAAATTAACTTAGGTACCAATACAGGACTAATACAGGCCATACATTTTAATAAGCACAGGTGACTCTGATAAGACGAGTTTTCTAACACCCGTTATGTTTTAATTGTGATTTATTTACGTATGATTTGCTGTTCTTACAGCATTGTGCAACCATTCTTATAAAATGCATACTTTGATTACAGTTTTACATTTGGAATTTCTATTGTTGTTACAGCAATTTGTGAATATTATTATAGGATACATATTTTAGTTATTTACATCATCATTCTTCTTGGTCTCTAAAAAGAAAATTGTCCGAATCGGCGTCTGCGCCCCTAAAGCTTTTCACATCCTGTATGACCTTCATGTTCCTTGCATCCACCATGACATGGTTTATTTGGTTTTATTACAGTCGTCTGGTGACCTCTCCAGGTACCCTTATGTATCTGCTTATGCTGGAAGTATGTTGACACGATTAGGTTTCCTTCACCTGCGAATTCGATTAGCTTTAACCCATTCCCATTACTGTCTGCAGTTTGCTAAAATGCCCTATTATCGGCTTAGATATTCTTTTTCTCTACCACCATGGACCGTGGTGTTGAAGTCTCCAACCACCATTTTAGTATTTAATGCTACAATACATCACTAGACCAAATACAAAGTTGGCAATTAGTTTATTAATTTTTAATTAAAAATGAGCTGTATTAACCACTAATATTTATACCAGTCATCAGTCATGTATAACTAATAATACTGTTCTTTATTCCATAGTCTATAATAATTTCGTCACTTGAACGTGTTTATTGTAACTGTATAGTTTTATTGTTTATGAGGGTACCGCATTTCCTCGGGTCTCTGACGATCCCTTAGTTCCTGATCAACGTAGAGCAGACGCATCTTGGAGGCGAAAAATCCGGCAAACGTTTCGTTTGTCTTCCATTATCTTGATTTTTTCGTTTCATTTGTTTATTCTTACGATCACAAAGGATGTATTAGTTTTCGATTTTACTTCTTTGACTTCATCTATTTTACTACTGATATTCAGCGTGTTGGCTATAAATTTTTCCATGCTTTCTTCTTCTTTCCTTTGGGTGGTTGTCAATCCTGTTCTTTTGATGTTGTTATTCCGTTCCTTCTTTTCTGCCATGTCTAGACTTTTTCTAATGCACTAACTCGATCAGCCAATTTCTTATTTTTACTTCTTAATTGTTGAATTTCTTGTTTATACTCACGCTGGTCACTTACTGTCTGTATAAGGCCTTGTAGCATTCCTTTCAGCTCCAGTATATCTGTAGAATTTTCATTTTTATCCGTATTAGGTGTGCTCACTATTTTCCTGCTTTTCTTGGTTAACACCGTCCTTACCACCTCGTTTATGTGCGTTTTCGTCCGTTGCAGAACTATCATTGTCGCCCCATACAAATAAATCAATGAGTGTCATACAGTAATTGTACGATAGTATAACTTAGACGCAGAGTTAAAGAAAATGAATATGGCATTAGGTATGGAAGAGAAATGGGAGGACTTAGAAGAAGCAATTTTGAAGGCAGCCGAAACGTTGGAAGATAGTATCAGGCCAAAATAGAAATGAAGGAGTAGAAGAAATGTCTTATGAAGGATAAAATTAGGAAGGGCGACATGAGAGGATGAAATAGCCCCGGAATTAATTAAATTGGGAGGAGAAGAACTAGAAAACTGGTTACTAAAAATATGTCAACAGTCATGGAGAGAAACCAAACGAATGGCTGCAGAATATAATCATCCCGATTCACATAAAAGGAAGTACAACATACCCAAATAATTACAGAGCAATATGCCTGTCATCAAGGATTATCCTCCGTCGTGAGGATTTGGTGATACTATTAGGTTTTGGTATCTATTTGCTGCCTCCATGTGTCTCAGCCTTGTGCCAGGTATACGGCTTCATATATAGTGTTTGTCCTCTTATGTCTTTAAGTCTGGTCGTCCACCTCATCGGAGATCTTCCTCTGGATTTCTTGCCGTCTATTTTTCCTTCTACTACCAAGTTTTTCATTTCGCGCTTACTCCTGGCTATATGTCCAAGATAGCTTTATTGAGTTGTTTATTTGTAGTTCTTGTAATATTGATGTGTTAGGTCTATGTTCTGTACATAACACCCCTGAAGATACACCTGTATATCCATAGTTCAAAAGCTTCGATTTTTTTGTCTATTTGCCTCATTGTCCAAGTTTCAGAAGCATACGTGGCTATTGGGAAGATCAATGATTTAACCAGCATTACTTTTACTGTCTTTGTAGTTGTGTGATCTTCCCATACTTGAATTAACTTGGTTGTTGATTTTCTGGCTATGGCCGGTCACTGGTTATTAGTGAACCCAAGTATACGAAACTATTTACCATCTCATATTCTGCTACTTTGTTGATGTTGGCTGTTTCGTTGTTTTGGCGGTCGATGATCATAACCTTGGTCTTTGGCTGGTTTATTTTCAAGCCGTATTCTTTACTACATTCATCTAGTTTGGTCATTAATTCTGTAAGTTGTTCTTCGTCTGTCGCGATGATCAATGTGTCGTCGGAATACCTTAGGTTGCTGATTTTTCTACCTCCAATCGAAACTCTACCATTCCATTTTTCGAGTACCCGTCTCATATGTTCACTATATAGTTGTAAAGTTGTTAGAGAGAGTCCTTACCGGACACCAGCTTCGACCTATTCTAACCTTTGAAATATTTTTTTCGTATAGTCGTTTTTTTCATCTTATGTTAAATGTTCTGGAGTGCCCATTTCTAGAAATATTTTCCACAGGTGTATCCAGTTCAATGACTCAAACGTCTTTGTGTAATCCACGAATATACAATAACAATATGCAAGGATGCTGGAGGGTAAATTAACAGATCTGATAGAAGATAAACTAGAAGAAGAAGGTGGTTTTTAGAAGAAATAGACATGCCCAGGACCAAATATTGATACCAAGAAACTTTTAGAAGTGACCAAAACAGTAGACCTGGCATTCCTCGACCTAACAGCGGCTATTGAGAAAAAGGGCATGGAGAGCATTACAAGAATTGAATATTCCTAGAGAACTCCTCGAAGTCATTAAGGGAGTTTTCAATGAAGTAAAGGTAGAAGTGAGGTTTAATGGACAAACCTCAGACATTTTCCTGTTAGAAAGAGGTATAAAACAGGGGACAGCCAATTATAAAGGCGAGTAAAACAAGAACAAAACCCACAAAAATCCAAAATTGGAGAATGAATCTACGCAGACGATATTGTCCTAATCACAGACGAAAAACAAAAACTACAAGAACGAGATATGACAATAAATGAAGATAAAAGCAAGATTATGAATATAGACAAGAAAACTAAGAAGAGGTATGCTGCAATAGTGCAATGGAAAAATACTAGAAAAAGTAAACCAATATGAATACCTGGGTACAATAATAAGCCAAGATGAAAAGTTAGATAACGAAATACACAACAGAATAACAAAAGCAAATAACGTATATTACCAACTAATGAAACAATGATCGGAAAAAGGGAAGTGGAGAAGAAGACTACATATACTTATATAAACAAGTTTTTATACATACATTAATATATGCAGCAGAAAGCTGGACACCCAGTGAAAGAAACAAAAATAAGATCCAAGCATCAAAAATGAGATTTTAGAAAAGTGGTAGGCGAAACTAGACTGGATCAGATTAGATACACAAAGAAGAGACACTCTAAAGATGACACCATTAGACAAACTAATAGAACAAAAACAACTGCAATGGTTTGGACATGTCTATAAGATGGATGAAAGAAGACTAGCAAAACAAGTGATGGAGGCAAGACCAAAGGTGAAAAAAAGAAGAAGACGTTCGTTGCAGGACATTGATGAGGAGATGTTAAAGCACACTTGGCGTCATAAACTTTTTTTTGCTAGGAAATTGTGTTTCTTTACGCTGGTTTTCTGTTACTGCTCTCAGAATTTTTGACTGAATATTTGTGACGTGTCTGCGGTGGACCACTCTGCAGATAAAATCATTAATTGGTAGGCCTTAATTTTCGTCTTACTTAACTATAAATAAATAATTTATAAACTCCGTAATTTTTATTAATAACTTTAAATTAAATGCATCAACTATTTAACTATATATTTTTACAAAAAACCATGTCCGGCAACTGCCGAAGGTATAAATCCTTCAAAACCATTTCTGTTTCGTACCCAAAACCATCCTTTAAGATGACTACTAACAAGGGCAACGACGTCCCCTTTAAAGACACTCAAAGTATTTTCCTCTTTCGCCTCGTAATCACTACACACAACTAGGAGCGTTTGTTTGGTTCCTCTGATTTTTGCACAAGCCGCTGCTTGCAAATAAAGTCTATCTACACTTCTTTCACCGCACGCACTGAAAGCATTACGGGATCTCCTGCTTCTACATCTTCCTCCGCTACATTCGGATCTCGAACTCAATTTTTCTGTATCGGTCATGTTTCCTGATGGTTTTGGGAAAACGTCCGTGCTATTTTCCCAACATGGCACTGGTGAATCTTCCGGTGGAGGAATAATTCCTATAAATTATAAACAAATTATTAACTTTTTTATAAAAAATTTCTGTAGTGGTTTATATGTGAACTGTGTGAATGAGGTAATAGAGTAAGTGTGCTGCTTTGTAATCAAAGGAATATTGGTTCAAGCCTCGGTCGTGGCTGGCAAATTCATTTTTTTTTGGAAGTGTAGGTGAGAATCTCGGTTGTTCGACCTCAGTCAGTGTCTTTAAATAACCAGTATTTTCCAGTTCTTATTATGTTTTTTAAGGATTTCCTTAAAATACAAGATTTTCACAGGTAACAGGTTAAAAGTGAATACAAAAATTATACATTCCATAATTCAATGATTTTAATTTAATTAAAAAACTTGGATTAGTAAGAATTTTGTAATTTTCAAAATGAGCATTTAATAATTTATCACCAGACTGGTGTAAATAATTTGTCCGACGATTTTATTAATTACGTGAGCAAAGCGAGTTTTAAAACACCTATAATTATGGTTATTGGAGCTTCGATTTATTAAACTAAGTAGATGTCACGAGGCAATGATTTTAATGTGTTTTATATTATCTCCAGACAACGAAGGGGGTGGAGATTCAATAATTTATTGTGGCTTATCCTATCTGCCGCACAAAATTACACCGAAACGTTTTACGAAGCCGACCGTGAGACTGTTATACGAAAATAATATTATTGTAATTAATATTAACGGTACAACGAATTAAATATACACGTGGAATTAAATTTTTCAGAATGCATTATTAATTGCAGTTTCTGACGTATCGAGAATTTCATTGCTAATGAGAAAGGCACGAATGGCGAAAGTAATAATTTAGGTAACTTTTCTTCAATCACCACGCTGTGGGAAAATTTTTAATTTTTTTACAATAATCTTTGTATAGCTTAACTAACGTTTCACAGAAATGCAAATAAAAATTATATTATTCTAACGTTGAATTTGTTTAACCGATAGTAAGAAGTACTTTTAACAAGGGTAAATTGTTAAATAAAACACAGAAAATAACATTAAAATTACGCAAATGTAAGCAAAACCATCATTTAAACATTAAAAATTATGGATAATTATTTTAAATTGCATGAACAAACTAGAGAAGTAAGCAATTATTTCAAACATTTCTACAAGTATGATTGAAATTGAGATAAACATAGGTGTTAAATAGTCAGGTAAAATATGATAAAGCGTTAGAGATATTTTCAGATGTGGCTTATCACTACGCACACAGCTTCGACTAGATTTTTAATTCGAAATGGCTTTATTTTTGAGTACCGATGCGGCGCTGTTTTAATGTAAGTTCTTCTGTTGAACATTGAAAAATATCGGTGGTAAAGGAAATCCATAAACTAAATAATTAACTAAAAACTGTTAGTGCTGCAGGCGTGGCTTTTCGCTTACTTATTTTTGTTAAAATTAGATGGAAAATTTTAAAAATATTTGTTGGAAGGAGAGAAGAGGGCAAAATTAAATTCGTAAAACCAAGATTAAATAGGATTGCAGTAAATTTTGCTTATTTCTAGAAATACAGGGCCCAGCAAAAAGCAGTTTTAATACATCATAACTTTTGAATTAATTTATTTGAGTATTTGGGTTTTATAACTTACTCCCTGTGCCAATACTATTCAGTTATCCCAAATTGTTTATTTTTAAGCGGTTGTTTTTTGTATATTCCTTCTGGTCATCCGAGGCGTGTTTTCTTCGTTGCTCTCAAACTCAAATACTCCAATAAAACTTACAAGGAAAGCGAGCTGATATAGCATTAATAACAGAAACTCAGAAAAGCTTAAAGACTCTGAAAATTTGCTATGATATACAGCGGAGAAAATTTAAACATCAGAGTTGAAGTACCACGCATACCACGTGGATATTTTATTATAGCATGCATATACGTTGTATATCAAAATGAACTTGAAAATAGTGAACACGTCCTTCGACCGCAAAGACATTTATAAAATTACAAAGGTTTCACCGGATGGAAGAACCAGGAATCCAATTGATCATATGGTGGTAGAACGTAAGCATGCGAGTGCCGTAAAGAATGTTAGGAGTTACAGAGGTGCCAATGCGAGCTCTGATTATTCTTGATAATGATGGAAATTAAACAGAAACTACCAAAAATATGCAAAAATAAAAGTAGCCGTAGGAAAATATACAATACCAAAAATCTAAGGGACATAAATGTACAACAACAATTTGGAAATATGGTAGCAATGGAATTAGCACTAACACCAATACGAGAAGATATTGAGGAAGAGTGGTCTCAGATGAGGGAAGCTTTGAGTAGGGTTTCAGAAGTATCTATGAAGGAACCAAAGCGTAATGCAAAGAAGGAATGATTTGATGGGGAATGTAGAGAATCCCTTTTTCAAAACCATAAAATTCAATTTGTTATTATAAGCCAAGGAAAGAAACGACCAATTTAGGTATAAATAAATATATGTATTCTTTGTAACAACAGATCAATAAAAAAAACAATTAGGGTAGGCTGTGAAATTGAATTATTTTGAATTGGTACTTTAGCCACATCCACAGAATGACATTTCTGACATGAATTTGAGGTTATAAACTTTGTTTACAATAAAAATGTCAAATTACAAACGTTATAAAATGTCATTCTGTGGATGTGGCTAAAGTACCAATTCAAAATAATTCAATTTCACAGCCTACCCTAATTGGTATTTTTATTGATCTGTTGTTATAATACATCTTGAAATTTAAACTCTTTTCTGTAAAAAATTTAAACAAGTCGACCATACATCACATGACCATAATTATTAGGTTGTCTCATAAGTTTCGATCTAACCTAACAATAATTTTACATAGTCTTTGTTCTTTCCGATGAAAATAAAAACTCTATTGTACTCGTACCGATGGTTTACAATAAAGTTGGAATGTGAAGCCCGTTAAAAGAATGACCAGTCTTTAAGTCAGTCAACTGTCGGAATATTCAATTTTACGAAAAATAGATTAGGTTAACCTTTATGCGTTGTTAATTACATAGCCGTGACCTCATTCTTTTAATAATGTAAAGGTCAGTCGTCAGTCTTATCTAGGCAATATTTCTGTAATAATTTAGAAAAATTTCCCTGGGTTTAGTGAAGTCGTACTGAAGGTGATTTATTAATATGAGAATAATTTTTACAAATTCACCACTGATTTGTGCATTTATGCTTTCTTAGGCTGTAAATCACTGAAGACTGGAATTACGTGTTTTAACAAATTAAGTTTCGTTTTTGTTCTGTTTTGTGCTTAAGCAACGGTAGATCTTTGAAAGAAAATTGTAAGTATTTCTAATTTTTCGAAGAAATATGACCTAGCCAAATGTGAGAAATATCGGCTAACCCGTGTGAATTAATCCTTTTTTAGAGTTAATCGATCAATAAATCATCGTTTCTGTACAATGATGAAACCTTCGAGCATGATTTTCACATTAAACGCACATTTTTGTACATACCTAGAGGTAAACAAGCTGCATAACTGACGTAACCTTCCTCAGCATGGGGCGTTTGAACGTACAGCCAATTTTGGTTTTTAAAAACAGCATTGACCACCATCCCTAAAGGCAGTTGAATTTCCGCCTGGTATCCGCCCGCCCTCGTTTGATAAAGCACCGTAGGAAAGGCCAGGACGACAGGAATATTGGCAGGTTTTTCTATGGTTGCCTGAAAAGAAACTTCCTTATTATAAATCCGACTCTTTCTTTAACTCTTAACAAGTGCATAGATATCAAGATTGCCTTGAATGCCCTCTGACCTATCATGCAAGGTGGTTTAATTGCCATCCTGACAGACTAACCATTATGTTTACAGATGGGCCGCGTACGCTATGAGCTATGGCCCTCTAACTACAGGCCGGTCCGATCTTTGTCTTTTTTTTGTGTCCGAAGGCATGAATTATAACCTGTAAAATGCACAAGAGTGCGGTTTCTTGCCAGTTCTTCGTATTTTACTTGCTTAGCTTATTAATTTTCCCGTTTTTAACATTTTCTGTGATATTCCGGGTTTCTGATATTTATTCACCAGAAGACCTTCACGCTTTGGTTTTAATCTAAATCAAGCCATAATGTACTGTAATTAACTTTTTTTTATAATTGATTCGTTTTTTTCCACTTCACCTTGTCGTCGCTTTTCTAGATAAAATTTACGAATTGTATAAATTCCTTTAAGGTTATTTTTTACATGAGAATTAGACCTTGTTATCCTTTCTTGGCGATTTTAGAATAATTTCCGCCATAGTAAAACATGTTAATTTAAGAAGAATAAAAACGTATAAAACCGAATACGCTTTGTACTAATTATTAATTAAAAGCTCTGCTTGACAAATTGATTTTTTTAATCTGAAAAAAGCTTAAAGCTTTTGACGTTCGATAATAAAATGTAAATTTATGGTGATGAGATTTGAAAGCCGCGAGCGCTTGTTTACTATGAGAAGTATATATTTTTACTAACAAATTAATTCGCTAAGCGAAGCTTCAATGTACAACATACAAGTAATTGACTATTAGGCTCTTAGGAGATCTAAAGAAATGATAGCAACTTCTAATTAGTTGGGGAAAATTAGAGTATTGCACGTTTGTACAGGTCGGAATACACAGTTTAAACTAATTAGTTAATAACTTATTTAAGAAATAGTAAAATAGTCCGTTATTATAATGCGAGCGAAAAGTTAAAGTTTATGATATAAGAAATTTAACATAAAATTAGTTTCCTTATCAGTATTAGTGAATACTGAAATTATCTTTTTAACGAAAAAAAATGTCCAAATTAACTAAGTCACCCGTTAAATTTGAAAGACGTTAAAAAACCGTTCAAAGGTTTCAGTTACACATGAAAGAAAGGTAAAAGCCCAAAGTATACGTAAGGCTTTTAATTTTTCACTTAAAAATGGATTTCCAAGAGAATGGCTCGAATTTTTTCTTTCACACTCACTCACTTTCTCATTCTCTCGCTTTCCTCCTCTTTCGTTATATGGCTGACTGTGTTTGAAATTCCAATGCGAGCTGTTTATTTTTTTATTAATGTAAAAAATATATAATAGTAGGTAAATGTTAATCCGAAAGGTAAAAGAGGCTACGGATGCAGACGTACAGACTGATGTAAATATAATTTTACTGATTAAAAGAAACAAGTTATTTCTTCAAATATAACACATTCTATCCTAATTAGGATAAAGGAGTTTTAGGGCATGTCATGGCTTTTTGAATTCTACGTGATTTAGTATAATACGGCCCTGTTTTTCTAAGTTTAAGCCGGCCCTGTAGCTCCCGGAGTCTGCGTGAATATTGTCAGGTCAGGCCATTCCGTTTTGGCTGCGGAATATTTCGAGAAAATCCTAAATTGAAAGACCAAATATGGTGATGCAATCTTTTGTGCAGTATATTTCGTCGTTGAGAATCCGGGGAATCACCGGATCGCGGGAAAACAACGCCAGCTTGGTGCCAAAGTAGCGTTTAGGCATCTCTTTTTAACATCCTTCGTTTTACGGAAAAATCTCATTCGGCTCATGCAAAACTCCCTTAACTCCTTAATCGTACGAGAGTGTCCTATTAGGTCCCCACCTCCTTTGTTATACCGTTTTTTTCAGGAGCTTCGCAACCAAAACACCCCAACTCGGTTACGGACACCCACTTTTCGACTACCAGTTGTTAAGATTCGCTGTTCATGAATATCATTGTCTGTATGACTAAAGCTTAAAGTTGTACTTTGACTTGTGACTTTTCTTTCCTGCCGTTTATCAAAGACGGGGTTACAAATACACAACAATAACAAACGAGGGTCCAAAGCTTCTGGTTTTTTCCCAGTTACAGAAAATAGTGAATTTTCAACACCCCGCATCGTTACAATACATAAATTAATAGAAGTAGTGTGGACAACAGGACAAATGCCAGAGAAATGGTTAGAAGTATTGATAACACCGATACGGCTGAATGTGAAAATAAAGGAATTGGCCTGGTAAACGTGGTATACAAAACATTAGCAAATTGTATACAAATCCGATTAAATATTTAGCTGGAAAAAGAAACCGGAGAATATCTATGTGGATTTAGGGGCAACAGATTAGTTCTGTTAATGTGGAAACTTAGAAAAACTTAAAGCTTCCAAGAACTCACGAATAAAATTTAAATTTGAAAAACATTATGGTTGAAGGCCTTAAATCTATCTTTTACGCAGGTTAAGATTCTTCAAAGGGCCTTTTTATTGCATTTATAAATTTACAAAAGGTCTGAAAAGGTTTGAGGAAAGTTCCAAAAGTATTTGGAATAAAAATTTAAGAAGGTCGAAGATTTTTTTCAATTGTAAAGGGAAGACCCTTCAAAGCTTTCCTGGACCTTTTTATTAAATCTTCAGTATTTTATAACTAGATTAAACGTGTGTTTCTGTTATCAGGAAGTTAGTAGGTTCCAAAAACCGAAGAATTCAATTTAAATTCAAAATTGCGAAGGTGAATGGTTTTAATCTTGTATTTTGTAAGTCATGGCGTCATGGCCCTTTAAAGGCGCTTTTTATTCAATTTCTAGACTTTCAAAAGCTTTATGTTATTGTGGGCTTAGGCTATTCCAAGACTGTTCGGAATAAAACCTTGAAATTGGATTTACGAAAGCTTGGTTTAACTTATTAAATTGTAAAGCAGTAACCCTTCAAGGTTTGCTGGGGAGATTTTAATAAATTTCCAAAACAACGGCAGAGATGAAAACAGTAATTTTTCATCGAAAATCTTACCAAAAGCTTTCAAATTTTCATAAATTCAACCAAGTTTAAATTTGGAATCAAGATGACTGGTGGTTTTAGGAAGGAAACTCGGAGCCCTTATGATTTTTACCTATTCAGCAATTTTAATAAAATTTACAGTTTGTGAAGGGCGAAGAAAAACTAATTTTTTGAGCAGGGAGGTTGCAAAATCATCAAAACGTCTAATGTCAGAAAGGCTTCAAATTTTCAGGATTCAGATCCTGGCCCTTCAAGCCTTGCTTGAACCTTTTTTTTGTAATCAAAATTTTCGCCTCTTAAAACATAAGCATTACATATTCAGTTTGCAGGAAGAGCACAAAAATTCTGAAAGTTTGAACAATTAAATTGCTGTATTCAGGAGCCTTTAAACCTTTGATATTGCAAGCTATCAGAATTTGGAATAAATTATTAATAAAAAATTTAATTTGAAATTGCGACTGTAAAAGGGCTTACCTGTTTACTTTATAGGTACTTACTTTCAGGTTTCTAAAAAATGTATAACTTTTAAAGGGGGAGAACGTAGGCTTTTCTTCTTTTGAGTGACTTAGGAAACAAACCTTTTAAAACGCAATGACTGAATTAGAAAAAAAAGGCCGAAAAGCTTATTAACTTTAGACTTGGTAAGCCATGGCCCTTCATGGTTTTGCTTACTTGAAGATTTAATTTTTTTTATTTTTCACAAATGACAAGAAAAGTTTTTCTGTTGCCTTTGAAAAGGTCCAGCTGTTGAAATTACAAAAACGAAAGCAGCCTTTTACATAGTAAGCTAGGGCCCTTTACATACTTTTTATATCGTCGAACCTCGAAGGAGATAATTTTCAGCCTAATTTAATTAGTTAAAAGCTCTGAAAATGAAGCAAAATATTTCTGTGAAAAAATAATTTTCAGCATGCAGTATCTCGAAGGTGTGGTCCTGGAATCATTGAGGATGTTCAGTCAGTGGGCGGGCATTTAGCATCCCACATCGAGCCCTAAGGGACACAACACTTTAAGGATAGACCATCCCAATTGTTCGATATTCCAAAAAATATCTCATTTTATTATTAATTAAATAAAAATGAAATAAAATTGCTGAGTTATAAACAACTTGGCTGATTTCTAAGGGCCAGTATTGTTAAACCTTTACTGAAATACTGAAAAAACGTCAATAATACTTTTTCATAAACAAAACACAACTTGTAAAGCGGATATTTGCCATCATTTTTAGACCTAAGTTTTCTTATTCTATTTTCGGAGAGAAAGAATTTACTTTAAATTATTGTGGTTAGAACTACGGCTTGGCAAAGATTAATCCTTAAAATAAGTATTTAGAAAACCAAGCACAAATACTGTATTTGTGTTTGCATACTGTTTTCCCTGTTTTAACGACTGAACAAAACATAGATAGTAATTTCTAACTGTTGCAGTCATTGAAGTTGTGAAGCCATTTACATTTTTGTTTATTTTTGCATGATAAACAACCCATTATGGTTGTAATAAAATATGAATTATACATCTGCTTTAATACTGCCATAGTGTAAAAAAAATAAGAGCCGTTAATAACAGTAACAATTCTTCCACGGCATTCGTCTTATTTGTAGCAAAGGAAATTTTCCTAGGCTGATCAAATTACGTTTCTTAGCATTGACAATTTTAAAATATTTGTGAAAAATACGCAAGACGAATTCTAAGCAATCGAATTTGAAACCTAACAACGGTTCTTTCAGTCATATTAAGTTTCATACAAAACCATTAAGTGTCCGAACTTCAATTAAAATAAACATGAAACCAAAACAACCTAAGGTCTTTGGCCAGACGTATCTTTAAAAATAGTTAATTATACGTAACTTCACATGCAAAACTACAAGAGCGGAGTATTCTAACCCATCGAGAAATTATTAAAAATTAGGGGAAAAAAACCTTAACTTACCTTCGTCAGAAACGCGTCCACGTCTTCGATTTCGTACCCAAATTGTTGCACAATTTTCTCATTTTTCTCCCATCTGTTAACTTCCCTCGTGCTCTTTCTTCGGTGCCTGTGTTTCTCTCGTGTTTTTTCAGGAACAAGCGACGGTTCAGACTTAGTTCTAATTGGTACGTTTTGTGTTTTAATTATTTGGCACTTTAAATCGTTAACTTTGTTATTTTTTAAATTATTATTGATACTGTTGCGATTTGTACTATTATTTAAGTTGTTAAGGGTCGTTATGCCCCCGAAATTAGCAGAGTTCGATTGCTCAGAATTCTTTTGTAACCCTTCGTTCGTACACTTTTGTCTACCCTGTTCGGAATTTTTTCTTCGTGTTTTATATTGAAATTTAATTGGTTGTTCTGGATTTGGCGTGTGGGTGGTCTGATGGCCTCGCAAAATCCAAGATATTGGTAACTTTGATTTGTTAGTCCTGCCACCCAAGTGGGATGGCTTCTGCCCCATATCATTTGTAATTGTTACGTTCAACCCTCTCGCACTTTATTTTTCTTCTTGTATCGTCCATTTTTCGCAGTTACTGGAAGTAAAAAAAAATATTAAACCATTTGTTAGTAAAGTCTCAAAATTTCTAAGACTTATTTGCATCTAACTTATTTAAAATTTTTATTTAAGCTCGGTTTAAATCAAAAATTTTGGTTACCTTGTTTTAAAATTAGTTCAAGTTTGATACAAATGAAATTGCAAAGACAATTAGGCTTTATAGCGCGACGCGCAGTTGATTAAGATTTGGATTGACGTTCAGTCAGAACGAAAGGAGCACTAAAGGAGAAAGTTAATATAATTAAATAATTTGCAATTATTAACTAATAATGGTAAATCGAAGTACATAGAAACAGCAACCCAACAACCGTTTAGTTAGAATACATTATTACTTGCGGTTTTTGATGTACGGAAAATTTCCTTGCCGACGAGAAAGGTGCGAATGTAACTAAGTTTCATTTCATTCTTGATACGTCATAAAAATTCCGTAATAATCTTGTAGTAATCTGATTTATACAAATAGAAAGAAAATTATGTTGAAATGTAAAAAAATATGCTTTTTAAATACGAAAAAGAAACTCATATCAAATCAAATAGCTTAATTTGAAAGAGATTCTGAACTTTTCCTCAAAAATTTTATTATGAAGGATGAAAGTTTTCAAAGGGGACGTGTAAAATGCAAACAAAAATAAATCAAAAACAATATCTGGCTTTCAAAGTAATTCTTACCTCCTTAGGGAGGTAAGTCAAACCTACTTCTCTACTTGTAAATGATAACAATTATTAGCCCACTTCCTTCAAATATAACCACCTCACTTGGTAGATACAAATCGGCAGAGCTAAAAAAGCTTTTTTTTTAGATTATTTTTTGGCGGAATAAAACAGCGATGCCAAATTAACCTTTAATGCCCAAATTCTAATGTGTTGTTGTTGAATCAGTTATAATTAATTGTTGTGAAAACTTTGCACCCTACGGTTTTTGAAATCCAAATGTGGGCTGTTATTATTTATTAATGTTTACTTATATTTGCAAATATTCATTGAAGAATCGCCGAAAAATCGTTAACTTAACAATGTAGAAACTATCAACGCAACATGATAAATATTGAGACTGTAATATTGTCAAACCAGTACTAATTAAGTATTGTCAGAATTTCTCCTACTTTTTGTTAATACTAACTAAATTGCTTTCTCTCAACGATTATGAATTTTTATACCACGGTAATCTCATCTCACCTCATCTCTGACATACACCTGGCCCCTGGGGTAATCCTAGATTACGCCAAGCTCAGCAGCGGCAGTAAAGATTTTGTTGTCACAAAGACGAAGCATGCGTCTTACTGCTCATTATTTTTTTATGTTAGATTATAAAAATCCTTAAATGAAGAAGCAAAATTACTACAGCATATTATACCTAAAGAAAAACTGAAAGCTCAGCAGCACCATCAAAATCTACAACGTAATAAATGACGAAGAATCTTCTCTAGACTTTCCGTAATAATTAATTACAAGTTTACAAATTTACCTCCGAAAGATCGTCTTTAAACTTTTTTTAGAAAATTATACTCCTTTTGCATAGATGCATTCTGACATACCTATTTTGATTATGGCGATGTTTTTAATAGCCATTGTATAGAAAAGTGACATCTTTACATCTGTTTAGATCATTGTAAAATTATTGATATTTTAATAAACAAATTAGACAGTTTAAATAAATTCCATCCTTTGATCCGTTTTGTAGTGAGTTCTACAGTCAAATTTAATTTGTTCGTATTCAGGGCCGTTTTATTCGCTGAACAATTGGAATATTTTTTGTTCAGGGCCCACAAGTTATAACGGCCTAAGTGCTGTAAAGGCTGATAAATGACTGAAAATGAACGTTGTCCGCTGACTGAAGAGAATTTGTTTTCAATATAATTAACGATGTTTTCGATATGTATCTACCACAAATAAAAGTATTTCCAGAAAACCACTATAAATGGGGTGAAAACAGAAACTATTTTTTATGAAAGAAGCTAAAAAGTTTCGAATAGAAACATTTTAATGTAATAGACAATTTAGTGAGTTGCTTAAAATAATGTAAATAAGGGATAATTTTCTTAAGGACAACTTTGGATTTTTAGACAGTATTAAAAGTACAGACAACAAAATATTTTATTGTATTTACATAACAACCAGTAAATTTGTGTCAAATTTGGCATTTCTTAAACTACTTATTATAGTCAGTATTCAAAATTCCAGAAATTTTTTTCCAATTGAATTACCTATATTATGTTAACAATAATCCTGTCATCAAATATTAAGGTAAGTCAAGGCAACAAATTACAATTTTAATCAATTTATTTTTGATCTAAAGTTTAAATTTAATTACACGCACACGGTTAGTTATTGTGTTTTATCATTTACTATATTGAACTGATTACCACTTTTAAAAACTGAAAAGTTTAAACAGTATAAAAAGTTTCTCGGAAATTCTTAAGACTTTCAAATTTTATCAATTATTTATTTAATTACTTCGCTCTTTGCAGGTTTACTGCCTATGTTTTCTTATAATCTTAGAATTAAGTAAGATGAATATGCGCTGCTATTTTTTGCAAATTCCCGCATTTAACACATTTTTTTACAAATCTGGTATTTGACATGTGACATTTAAATTTTAAACTAACCCAAAAAAGTATCTGCATAGCAGGAATGCATAAACGGTGCCCGTGACTGAGACGATCATCTGCAGTGTATGAAGACCCTTATCAAAAAGACCATAGAATATAACAGCCCTATGGCGCTCATCTTCGTTGATTTTGACAAAACCTTCGACACAGTTGAACTACCTGCTATCTTAGAAACCCTGGAAGAGTATTGAATTGACCACAGATACTCAAATATGAAAACGCAACAACAACAGTAAAAATACACGATACGGCAATAATACAAATTAAAAGAGGTACCAGACAGCGCGACAATCTCTCCAAAACTTTTCATAGCAGTTCTAGAACACGCTTTCAAAATGACGAAAAGGTATGGGAATCGATGGATCGTAGTCCTTATAGCAGACAATTTAAGAAATATCAGAGATATGTTATATAAACGAAAATGATGACCAACCTCGTACCTAGTGAGCTAATAGAAGTCGATGGAACTAAAGTCGATCTGGTTGGGAAATACACGTATCTTGCCATGAACTAAAAATAAATAGGGACAACCAAACAGCTGAAGTAACAAGAAGAATAACATTCGGCTGGGCAGCATACGGTAAGCTGCGTCACATATTCAAGACCTGAAAAGAAGAGCTTTCAACTCGTGTATCTTACGTAAGGTACATAAACCCTAACCCTCACCACATTAGCAGCGAAAAATGGAAAGATCAATTCTGGAACTAAGCTTAAGGGTTAGGATTAGGAATGAAGAAATTCGCAGAAGAACGGGCTTAGAATACATTATAAAACGCATTGCCACAGCGAAATGGAGATGGGCAGAGTATGTAACGAGGTAACGGTAGATGGACAAGAAAACTTCTTGAATGGCGTCTGAGAACTGATAAAAAAAACACGGAAGATCTACCACGCCGTGGACTGATGATATCAAAATAATCTGTACAAATTGGATTGCAAATGTTCAGGTTAGGGAAAACTGGAAGCTTCTGTGGTAGCCCTATCTCCAACAGAGGATAAAAGAAGGCTGAATGATGATGACTGCTTATTAAAATAAATTATGTTATGTTCTTTGCTATACAGCGTTTTCCAGTTAATGGTGTAAGTGCGACAATTTAAAAAAAGTTTTACAAATGTTGCTTAAGATCGTAAGATGTAAATTACAATTTCACAATTATTTCAATGATTAATAAAAATTTTTGAAATGCATCGAAGTGAACTAATTAGAATGAATTAACTATATTACACTTCAATAAATGTTGATGAAATTGGTTCTTCTATACCGGTATAAGAGAATCCAATTATAAATGAACAATCCTTATTAATTTTTGTAACACAGTGTAGGTATGTTGTATTTCCATACCTTAACTCGAAATTCCAAAAGAATTTGTAGAGGCTTAAAGTTACAAGTAATAAAAATAGCAACACCCATATTCAAAATTCCCACTGTATTTTTACCATCGAGATTCTCATCTATCTGTCGTCTGTGAAGGAAATATGAAATGGTACCAAAAGTAAGGTATTTCTTAAAGCTGCTTCTTCTATCTCTTTCATCTAGATTTTTACCATTTGTTCATGTCTTTCCTCATGTTCTGTATTTCTTGATATTTTATCATTCTGTGCTTGTTTAAAATTTTCAGGGTATTTTCCATAGTACTAGATCTTCGTGCCTTTTAATCTTTATCGTTATTCTGCATTGCTCTTATTTATTTTTTCTTTTTTTCCCCCATGTTTCGTATTCGAGTCCAAAATTTTCTGTTATTATTCTGCTTTATAAAGAAAATAACTCGCACAAATTTTCAAATACATACAGTACGTGGCCAAATTATTATGATCACTAAATAAATTTTTAGTTTTATGTTATAATTGACCTTCATTTTGTTTTAACTGTATTTTTAAAGTTTTTGATATTTGAATAATACCTTAAACATTAGTAAGGTCACATTTACGTAACATTATATTCAAAACACAATTATAAAGTCATAAACATTAAGTATTTGGTCGTACCACCCTTTACATTTTTAACATTCTGTATTCTACTGGGCATATTTCTGATACAGTTGTTTTGAGTTTTCAATAGTTTGAGGGCTATTCCAGATATGTTTTTCCCTTGTAGTAATAAGTGTTTTTGCTATTTCTCGTTATTCCCAGGGGTCCTCAATAGGGCTAAAGTATGGTGAATTTCCAAGCCAGGGAAAATGATGTAATTTATGTTTTGAAAGGAATGCTTCTAGGGGTATAGCAAGGGGGTGTCCCTTGCATAAAAATATAAAGAAGTAGTAGTAGTATTCAGTTAATATTCAAATATATTTTATATAATCACATGTGTATGAGTGATCATAATAATTTGGCCACGTACTGTATGTACTTATCTAAAAAGGCTATTTTAGAAGAAAGTTCAGCGAAGTCCTTCAGAGAAGTACTTCAAATTAAAACTTCAGAAGAATACTTGAGCTGATTGTCTCAGAAAAATACTTTGGAATAAAAGAAAACGCTTCAGACAAATTTTCAGTAATTTCAATGTTGAAAAAAAGATATTTTAGCAAAATATTTCAGTAGATTTTTTGAGGGAAATGCTTCAGAAGGATATTTGAGCAGAAATACTCTATAAAAATCCTTTACAAGAACATTTTACAAAACGGTTCAGAGAATTCTTCAGCCTAACATTAATTTCGTTAATTCTATTTAATTAAATACATATAAAAAAGGGTTAAGAATTACCCAAATGAAAAATTATAGCTAAATACAGTTAACTTAACTCTCTTTTGGATTAACTTAGATTAATAATCAGTTAGGATTTTCACTTATAATCTCACAAGAGCATTAATTCTTTCCGGAAATTTTTAGGTGTGCATTTCAACAACGTATTAATCGGTCCGAGTGGATCGCGAGGGCCGATTACGTTGTTCAAATGCACTACTAAAACTTTCCCGGACATGAATTAATGCTCGAGTGTAGATTCGGTAAGAAAATCGTATCGACATCGCCACTACAAGCAATAATAATTCAGTACATATTTAAATTTTAGAAACGTAACCATAGCAACCTGTACATCAGCTGTCACATTTGACAGAAAAATTTCCACTTGTTCATTTCACCTAGGTTGGCCTAGCGATCAACAAAAAATTTCCAAGAAATTTGAACGTTGCCGTAGTAACCATGCTCAATATTACGTTTCTATTGGTCGTTAATTAGTGTCGTACGATTTTCAAGAAAATTAATAATTAAGCAGTTTTTTTATGTTGTTTTTTAGATTTGATCCCAGTTTATAACCTGTTCCAAATTATATCCAGATTTCCCTGAAAGATAGTTCAGTTTTTAAGAGCTCAAACTCTACATAAACTTTAAAAATATTTGGGTGGCAATGTATGTAATTAAATAATTACATCTAGTTTACCTCAATTTCATATAATTACATTGAATTACAAATTACAAATTAACATCGAATTTCTTCAAATAGGCATATCGAAAAATTTTGAGAAAGATTTACACGTTTAAGAAGATAATGTATAATTTTTCGAGGAATATTTAGGTTCTTTGAGGAAAATCAGAACAATTGTTTTCAATGAAGATCCGAATCGCTCTCTAGAAATATTTGAATTTCTTCGAGACAGATACAACAGTTTTTGGAGGATTTCAATTTTTTGACTGAAATTTAACTTCTTTTAGGTGAAATTTATTTTTCCCGCCAAATCTTAAATGCTTTTATGTAAAAACGAATATTTTTAAGTACAATTTGAGTTTCCCCAAGTCAGATTGAAATTCATGTGACTAAGAATCAAATTTTTTGAATTAAATTCGAATATCTCCAGTTTCAAGTTTCAAATTGAGAACCTTCGATTTTAGATACCAATTTTGAAACGCTGAAAAGGCCAATCTTCGACTTGAACTATCAGATTGAAAGTTAACGGATTGGAATCGCTCATATTCAAAAACTAAAAATATTCTAATCCTTTAAGATTGAAACTATGCTGAATTTACTACATTATTGGATTTAGATTCGAAGCTTGTATTTCTGAATTTGAATTCACATTCGACTTTGAATTGGCCATAAGGAAAATTTCACTATTATGTTAAGATATATCCATTCATTATTCAATCACATTTTCTACTGCCTAAATCGAAGCTGCGGGTTCAAATTTGAGATTATAACAAATTTTTATCAACCTTAAAATCTTCCGCGAATTCAAATAAGCCTGCACTTTTAAATTTTCAGTAATTTTCTTGTAATACTCTTAGAACTGCTGCTTCCATCTCCTAATAAAATTACCTTTCTGTGATTTTCTTTGACAACCTTTGTCACTACACTTGTTTCCATGGTAAATATTTGGCAAACTGTTTATTAGGGGATTTCTTAGAAAGCCGAAAAGCCGACCCTTAAAGTAAGAAAGCAACTTTTATTGTTATAGTTTTAGTTTTTCAAAAATTCGCTAAAGGAACTGAAAGGCCCAGTAATCAACATATAATTTATTTATTCAGTAGTTTAAAAATTCATTTGGTTTAGAAATTGAACTTTTTGGGCAGCTATTATCGCTTATTCTCAAATATTATTAGGTTAGTTACAAATACGGGTTCTAATACTAAAGTCATCATTTAACTCCGTTAGGTACATCTGTTTTCACCTCATCTCTTAATTTTATGTAGTCCATTTTGTCTTGTTTTAGTATACTTTTTCCGTGCTAGTTTTTTATTTTATTTTTTTCTTTTAACTCTGTTTTTTTTATGTAAAGCCTGTTTCAGATTATCCCATCTTTCATCAATTTTCCACATATTCTTTGTGTTTTCTATGTGTATTAGTGATTTATCTGTCTCGAGTTGATATGCTTCAGTACTATAGATATTGAGGTTTGTGCACATATCAAGCATTGACATCATTAGCGCCACAAGTAACGATAAAATCGATAAAACCGTTTTTATTCGAATTTATAAATCACGTTACAATTTAATGACCGTCCGTATAATTAAGAAATAATGTCAGAAATTCTCCGGGAATAAAATAAAATTTATTTTAACATAAATCGTTAAAGAACTTAGTAAATAGTTGGCAATTAATGTTTTAAGTATGTATACAAGTATTTTGATTTCGTTCGTAACTGATGGTTTCTGTTATATTGCGGATGACTGATTTATACCGATCTTAATTACCTTCACATGCAACAAAAAGTTGCAAATTCTATTCGAGTGCACGGAGCGTGCAAGTTGCTTGCATTCTTTGTTAGAATATAAATTATACGGTATTATTCGTCGACTTTGTTAATTCGTTTTGTGTTAATCTTGTAAACATTCAGCGGTGATACGTTACGTCCCATTCTTTGTGTCCCATTAAATTCATCTGGTTAAAAATGGACGACCGGACTGTTTCTATTTATTGACTTGGTTTACTATAAGGAATGCTATTGAAAAAAAGAGAACTACGGCTTTATTGTAAACTGATTAGCAAGTACAAATTATGAAGCTGCACAAAAAAAGTAGTTTAATGCGAATACACGTCCGTAGATACAGAATGCGTCCGTAGATGGAAGCAACAACACTAATACATCGTTTATAAGCGGTCTATCACTTAGCTAATGAGGAGAATAATAATTGCCTACCTATAAAAGACCATTGTTAACACTGCCAATGAATAGTTTTACTCAAACTTTTAATTTTATTACTTTCTACGAGTTTCACCATTTTACTTTTCGTAAAAATTTGCCAATAAATTTTCACTTAAATAACTAATCCTAAACATTAAAAAAACGACGCTCATCTTCATTTTTAATTGGACGAGGCTTACTTGGACTGATTTATGGCAACAACTTTTGGAATTTTTGATTTTCCAAACACTAAATAAAAACATCCCTAATTTTAGCCGGCAAAATTTTTTTTAATCCTTCAGAATGAACAAACATACTGGTTCATCTAGAGTCTGTGTGAGTCTTCGTGGCTTTCATATTGTTGATTTCAAATATTACTTGATAACCTAAATTTTATTAATTAATCTCTAATTAAAATTTTTTGACATTTTTAAAGCATTTCCTTCTAAATTTGTACTCGAAACCGACGAAGCCTCCTAATTGCAAATTTAGACTCTCTACGAATTAATTGTGTCATTAAATCAAAAATTAGTTTATAGTTCAAGACTTATACGAATTAAAATTTACTGTATTTTAGTATAATCTCATAATTTTGACGGCTGGATGCCCCAAACTTGATCCAGAAATGCGGTCTAATTAATGTTTTGCCATTAAACAAACATGATGTTTGATACCTACCGCAGAAAGTTAATTAAATTTGAATAATTAATTTAAAATTTTGGTGGCATTTATTAAAGCTTTTCATGGACTTCATACGAGTAAACCGTTTTTATATCAACGCAAGGAATTTTCATAAAAATGATTTTGCTCATTCTTAAATGGCAATTGCGCTTTCAAAAAATTGTTCAGTTTTATTAAAAAAAGATGGATGTTTTTTAATAAATCAGAAGAAAACCTTCGTTTTCCAAAAGCGCTGAAAACTCAAGGACTGCAAAATACAACCATACGAAGTAGGCCATGAATTGTGACATTTGCCTTTGCAAAATCAATTGTTTTCTAAAGTGCAATAACAGGCTTGGGAACAAAAGAATGGTTTAAGGTTGTTTCGTTTTAAATACCACCAAAATTCATAGCCTACTTGTACTCTTAACTAAACGAAGAATCCTGATATTTGTAGGTCGAAAATTTCAAATTTTTGTCATTAATAAACTAGTTTATCAGGAAATCAAGCAGATTCATGCGTTTAATACGTGTAATTACACAATTACAAAATGTGCTGTTTACTAAATAAAAACTATTAATTTGAATTCCAGTTACTTGCACCTAACTACGGTTATAATGATTACATACATTACTTTATGAGAAATGTTTTATTTGTACAGATTTCTTTTTAGTTTCCTTTATTTTATGTAACAGGAACTTTAATAATGATTATGTATTTACACACTTTCTCATTTGCCTCTTTTACTTCTACCATTTGCAGTTTGCAGTTTAGAAAATGAAAATAAGGCTTTATTGTCAGAAGATTGGGTTTAATTTTTTCAGTAAAATTGCCATTGTTTCATTTTTTTACAATACAATCTGAATGAAGAGAAAGTAATATAAATATTAATTGCAAGCAAATAGTTGCAAAAAAGCCAGTTGTACTAACAGTTAGCTTTAGAATTACAAACAAACTAATTAAATTTATCATCACTGAATCGCTTTGTTTCATCTTTAAACGTGCAAGTTTTTCTTTTGCTTATCAGTATCTCATTGTGTTTAAAATAATTTATTTAATCCTCATTAAAGTCTTAATTGTTCTGTTGAAATTCTTTGAATATAATCTGAAAAGTCGTAGCTGTGGAAGGAATGCCAAAATGAAGAAAACTGAAAATGAGCGAATAAGTAAACCTGTGAATTAATTCACAAAAAATAAATAGTTGAATGAATAAGTAATGATGAATGAGTTAATTAAGGAAGAAATGGACGAATGAAGGAAAAATAAACAAACAGATCTAGAAACGTCTAAATAAATGGCTGAATTAATAGATGAATGAATAAATTTATGAATGAATAAGTAAATGAAATATTAAATGGACTTTCCCAAGAAAAATGGATGTTAGCGTTTTAAACGCAGAAATTTGGGTATAATTTTTACTGAGGAATGTAGCAATTACTATTTACATTTACTTATGTTTGTTCGTTTCTATTTTTAATAAATTTTGGTGGATTTTGGGCAGTTTTGTGCTTGGCTTGTCAGCTTTGTTGTGTGAATAATTTTCATCATTTTTCCTAATTCTCTTGGCCCAGAAATATACTCAAATTTTCCAAATATTCTTAAAATGTCGTTAATTTTATGTGCTTTTTAAGCCTGGTAAACCACAGTTAGCCAGATATGAAATGCCAATTTAAGACATAACTTTTTTACATGAATTTTAAACAGATTTTGGACAAATTTGTAGTGTTAGTGGTCTACAATTTTGTGAATTTTTAAAATGGCAATTCTGAGGTTTTCTTGCCCTAATTTAATGATTTTTAGAGCATCCAAATTCCGACAGTATTGAGTTATTTATTTTCCTTAAAATTAATTAATTTGCAAATGCTAGTAATTTCAATCTGTTACGTCATGGCCACCACGATTAATTCTGAGGTTTTCTTAACCTAACTTAATGATTTTTAGAGCGTCGAAACTTATTGAGTTCGAGTTACATATTTACTGTTTTCGAAATTAATTAATTTGCAAATGCTAATTAACAAATTTTCACTCTTTTTAAAATAGTAATTTCAATCTGTTACGTCATGGCCACTACGATTAATTCTGGTCCTAATTTAACAATTTTTAGAGCGTCCAAACTCCAATAGTCTCTCCTAATTGAGTTATTGTTTGTTCGAATTATTTATTGTTCTTAAAATTAATTAATTTACAAATGCTAAATAACAAATTTTCTCTCTTTTTTTAAAATAGTAATTGGTCATGGTCACCAACATTAATTCTGCGAAATATTTTTTTAAAATAAGCTAAATAGCCTTTAAACAAACTTAGAGGTATTTAGTAGTTTTCAGCTTCCTAATTTTGAGTGTCCTGAAATTGTGTGAATTTTTAAAATAACAATTCTGAGGTTTTCGTGCCCTAATTTAATGATTTTTAGGGTGTCAAGTTATTTATTGTTCTTGCAATTAATTAATTTGCAAATGCGAAAAACAAATGTTCACCCTTTTTTAAAATAGTAATTTCAGTCTGTTACGGCACGGCCACCATGATTAAGTAAAAGTAAAAAATCGATATTTATTTAAATTTCATTAACTCGTTGGAGTATAACTAAAAGTTAATGATACTTAATGACGTTAAAAATCAGTATGACGTCCACATATAACTTTTGCTGAAAATGTCAGAAAATATCGCTGAAAATGCATAGAATACAACCTTTGATCAATTTACAACAATAACTGACATTATATTGATGGCTACAAGCAAGTGGAAAATCTGATGCTTGTACTGAATATTTCATTGTCCACAACAAAGGTAAATAAATAAATTGGGGCTATTGAAATATACTGATAGCAGTGTTTATTTTTATTATTTTATTTGTAAAGTCATGCTGACTTGAAATGACCTTTACGTCCGACTCGGCGATTCATTATAGCCGCATTGGTTATTGTAGTTTAAATGTCTTAAACTTGACTGACAGTTTATTTTTTGTAAATAAATCTTACTGTTGATAGGTTAGAATGCGGTTGAACATTTAGCAACTTTTGTTATTTCTTGATTTATCGTAAAATGATTAGTAAACAAAAAAAATTGTGTGTAATTAAGTGATTGAATCTTCTTTATGTAATCTTTTAGTGATTGTTTGGATCAATTTTGAGAAGAATTCTTGGAACAATTTTTGCTTAAGTTCCAGAAGCTTTCGATCAGTCATTGATTTAATAGAAATGTTTTCTGGTTAAATAAATATATAAAAACACTAAAACTCTTAAAGAATCTATTTAGATGTAAGCATAAGTTATTACCAGAATTCCAAAAGTTTCTTGATTTAGGTAGATTTTATTCTGAAGTACTTGTTTAGGGTGTAACATCACACAAAACTCATTTTAAATTCTTCTTCTATAAAATAGGCAATAAGTTGTCAACCACATCCGGCATAACTTAAGGCTTAGTCGCACAAATTCACAAACAAGTCGTTAAAATAAACCCTTTAATACGAATCACACGTTTCTGAATCAATGTTAGCACTATAAAAATTCGAACGAATAGCGCTATTTAACCTATTAAAATTAACACTTCACCACATGTCTTAAGCAGTGTAAAATTTCACGTCCCGCGGAGTTGTAACGCGCTTGAACACGATAGAGAGAATGAGCTTTCGGATCCTATATCCCATACCAATACTGCACTGATCTTGTCGCGCCAGGAAGAGCAATCAAAGGATGTAAGCTACGAAGTAGGAATATATAGAAACCTACGTTTCCTTAAAAAAATAACATTGAAGGTCTTCCTGCGCCTTTCTGTTGTTTATTAGGAATGCGGCGAAATTGAAAATAGCCACTTAAATTTTAATAATTTGAAGTTTAATGGGCATCTTGGACCAGGTTGGAATTTGCATATTAATGAATTTAATATTTTCACTAATTAGAAGCTTCACTAACTGTATCTACGGTTGTCAACACAAATATGAGGATTTCGACGTAAATCAAGTATTTAGAGACGATATTGCTGTAAACCGGCGGAGACTTCAATGCTAGATGAGGCTACCTTATTAAAAGGAACGGCCATTTAAAGCATTGTTTAGTAGTTATATAAAAGGCGAAATAAATATTTACCGACATTGAGGCAAGCACTTACAACAAAGAACAAGAAGTGTTATTTGCTGCACGCGTTATCTCCTGCGGCGGATTTTCTTTCCTCTCGGGCACTCAACTCTAGGTGTGATGAAACTATGTGTCAAGTCAATCAGCTGGGCGCGTTAATCTTCCACAGATTCAACAAAAAGCAGCGGGACAAATGCCAAGCATTCCCAGGGCCGAAGGATTGACACGAAATACAATTGTGAGAATATTGTAAGAATCGACCGGGCAGTTAAAATTTGTGCCAAAATTTCTCTTTTTGGTTGAACAATACCGCGATCGGGGCCCGTTTTGGATCCCACGCCAGAAGGGGCGTTCGGTATCTGTAATGATATGAGGCAGGGAGGAGTAAATTGGTGGGAAACTATATCTCGAACCATGTAATAGCCTGCGATTCACTTCCAAGACTAAGAAGGTTCGAAACATGCTATAAGTACACATATGTGTCAAATTGCCTCAATTTTCTTCATAAAATGCTTTTTCGTGAAGCAATAAACTTAACTGGTTTAACCGCACGATTTTCGACTGAAACCAATTTTGACTCCGAAACCGAAACGTATAAATGATGGTTAGCCTTGTGGTTTTAGGATAATATTAATCAGATATAGACGTTGTACGTTTAAGTATTTTAAGTTTCAACACAGTATTCTCCGCTTGTTGTTAAATTATTGACAATAACTTCAGCAAGGTACAACTCGGATGAGCAATTAAATGTATCTTTGCGCTAATTAAATTCTGCATCTAGACGTTAATACCTGTAATATTGCCAGCAGTAAAAACAGTAGCCGCTTTGGTAGGACGCTGAATGTACTGATTTGTTGAAAGAGACGTTAAATTCTTATTTTATGTCCTTTAGTTTCGTGTTAATAAGTTAATGATGTATTTTTATTAGTGTTATTACCTCCAGTTGTGTCTGTAAATGCAGAAACTTAACTTTTTATATATTTTTATACGTGTTGCATAATTAAAAAGAATGCCGAGACGTCAGATAGACACTTTAACGGAAAACTGGAAAAAGTAATACGTGTTCGGTGCAACTGAAACACACCCATAAAATGTTAGGTCAGAGTCTTATTTGGAAACGTCGAACGGAACTTTGGAAAAGACATTTTTAAAGTTATTTTTGCTGTTTATGTAATTCAATACATTTATTACACGTCGATTTGAAAAACTAAACAATAAGTTCCAGTCAAATTACTAATGCTAGTGAATAATAACAGGGCCGCGCTTAGGTGTTTGGCCGCCCGCGTGCGAAATTATTTTTGACGCCAGTATAAATAAATTATGAAATTTAAATAATCATCGGGCAAATGAAATGCATTGGAAGGTTTTTGCGTAAAACATATGTAAAACTATAAAATTGATCGTTATTTTTCACTAATTGTTTACAAGTATAAAAAAGGGAAAACGGCTGCTAAATAATTAAAGCATATTACATTAACAATATACTAAAAATCAAAATAAGATAACTTGAAGTTGTTTATTATTTATTAAATAACATATTGGAGAACAACCAGGCAGAGCGAATAAATAAAAAATGAAAGACTGTACTTAAGGCGGTACGATCCGCTCAGAAATGGCAAAGTAAAAACAATTCTTCGCCAATTCTTTCATATTGTAATTGACTTTATTTGCGTTCTTCTTACTATTAAAAAAAATACTAATTATTATTAATAGAGCCATGACAATTATTATATTACAGATAGTCTAGAATGGATAAATTATGTGTTTCGAAACTTAACTAAAAATTGTAAACAGCCATCAAATATCTTCAGCTATAAGAAATGTTTAAATGCTTCTGTTGTTAATTACTGCATTGTAAATATACATTTTACATTGTATTGTAAAATTTAGTATAACTAATTAAATAATAGTACATTATGAAATTACTTTACAATGTACAGTATTTTGGTATGAATGAAATTAGCGCATGAACGCAGTGAATGCGATAATTTCATGAATGCTATAATACTGCATTATAAACGAATTTCATATACTATTTTATCGTCGACCAGCATCATAATGCTATCATTATTATAGAGAAAATCATGCATAATATTATACTTTATGGTACTGTGCCATAAAGTTGTTATAACAACGAAATAAACAAACGTTACTTAACAACCACATCAATCATAACATACTATTTTGTGACAAATACGTCATAATTTTATATAACCCGAAAAATTATTAGTTTAGCAAAAAAAAACTAAATTAAATTTCTTATACATAAATAATTGTAATGCTAGTCGACGATAAAAATTATTATTATTATATTATTAGGTTATAAACAGACTATTAACTGCGATTAAGCCTACGAGAAATATAGTGAGAACTCAAAATATGTATACCGAAGAGTTTACACTTCATAATTTTAATTTATATTAAATATTTAAAAGAACGAATTCGGCAAAAAGTTCGCCTCACCTCGGCTGAAATTATTGAAAATGTTGAAGAAGAATTTATTTTATGTTTAGGGTGCTTCTTGGCGGTAAACTATGATATTTTTCACAATTTTCCTTATGAAATCAATCTCATTTTTTACAGGTCACATTAAGGGAGGCAAGTTAACGAGTTAAAGAATATGGGTTGCCATTTTAAAAAATATTCATTCCTTCCTAAAATAAACTCCGAAAAAATCGCTCGCTTTAAAAAGTGTGTTTTTTAAATAAATCAACTTTTCTCCGAAACAAAATTGTTACCATTTTGTTAAATTTACGCTTTTAAAAGCATGTATTCTTTCGACCACAAGAAATAAATAATAAGTCCACTTATCTGCAAAGAAACGTATTTCTTCAAAGAAAAACAAAAGTATTTCCTGAGTGATGGTTTAAAAAACGTTAAAAACCCAAGGTTGTAACTTGTAACGATATGGTATCTCCAAATATTTCCTTTTAGTAGTTGGAGCTTCCATTAAAAGAGTGCTTTCTGGTGGAAGAGTGAAAATATTTAAATATCATTTCTGTTATAACTAAACGAATTAACAATAAAAATCATAGATCATGTAGTTTACGTATGTTTTTACTATTTTGCCGTGTTTATTAAATCTTGCCTTATGATTATACAATATAATTCATAATAACTGCAAATAGTTTGGAAAGGGAGTAGGTTGCAACAACAAATGTTATATTATACACAAGTCAGGACCGGCCAAAAGCCGAGATGCTTGCAGGAAGTGGAAGCCGTCAAGGCTTTAGCACTAGATTTGAGCTCCCAGGAAAAGACAAAGAATTTTGTAAGAAGATATTAAGTTCTATTAATATCGAAAAATCTTTTTGGAGTCCTCCTTACAGAGAAGTTCGAACGTGATGGAGGTGAAAAAAAAATTTAAAAAAGGAATTAAACGTTGTATTGTTTCAAAACAGTTTCAAGAAAGCCATTGGAAAATATAAAAGAATCAGAAACTTGTAGTAAACTTGTACAATTCTGAAATTTTAATTCGTGCTTAACCAGAATTGAGCTTCGGATTAAAGAAAGACACAAACAAACATATACAAAACACATCTAGTTGTAAGTTTTTTGCTACAGTAACTCTTAACTTGCTCTAGATTTGAATAAAAAAAATCAATTTGCCGAAGCAGTTTCGGTCTAAACTATAATTATGATCAATAATTATTTAATTAAAAATTCGTAATCGTAATTAATCTTTTAAATAAGCACATGCCCAATTAGACGAATAACCTTATTTGTATTTTTCAGATATATTTTCGAGTGTAAGTAAAAACCCAAAAATTATTTACTTCCTGAGTAAAAGATTACGTTTTAAAATTGCACCATTAAGTTACAGTTCAAAGCTTTGAATATAAAAACTCAGGAAGGAATACTAATATCTAGCGACTGTATTCAAATTTGCGACGAAAGCGGCCATTTTGAAAACCGGCATTTGATTCATTGTCGATTGTTGTGATTATTTCCAGCGTATCATTTGCTGATCATTTCAGTTAGTTAGGTTAGGTTTATACTTTGATATAAGAAATTACGCTATTTATTGATACTTATAAGAACTGATAATTGTTCTGGTGTAATAGTGCTTAAATAAACTAATATCGTAGATAATAAGCGATAATGTCTTAGATTAGGTTAGTTTAGTTAGTGCCAATGGCAACCGGAAATGAAACTCCGCCATATGCAAAACCCATCGCCGTCCACAATTTGTCTTGCATATGCTCCTTCCTGGGCTTTTATATTCAAAGGTTCAAAGTAAGAATTTCTAATTGATTGTAATATTCAGAAAATGACTGTTTTGGTTTATTGAAACTGATAAATTTGTTAATTGTTGCCGAATTGAATAACAATTGGTTTTAATACAGGCCAAAGGTATTAACATTAAAAATTTTGAACGTATTCTTTCAGTTTTTTGAAAATTGTACAAATTTAATTAAAGCATTTTTATCTACCATTGATTTTAAGGAGTGCAATATAAACCTTCCGTAGGCACCAAAGCACTTACCTAAAACAATCCAAGAATTTCTATTTAACAATAAGGAAACATGCAGCTTACATTGAGAACCTATAAAATTGATTTAATAATAGGTGCTGCTATCTTGAAAGTCTCTTTCTAGGGAGTTAAAATTTTATTTTAATAGAGGAATATTTGTGGTTTTCACTTATGTACATTACAGTTATCGGAAATTAGTTTTTACACATTACCCACAACCGTTGTGTAATAATTAACAAACACTCTTAAACCCTGTAAATGTTCCTCATGCATGAAATCATCTACGACAAGAGGCAGTTTTTGAATGAACTTGTTGGTTATATTAAGTCGCTTAGTCTAACTTTCTTTTATCTGAAGTGTATTCATTAAATACTATTGAAAACCAGTCCATGGGGCTTTTATCTTATGGAAAGAGTAACAAAAAAGGGTATTAAAAACGTAATTACTATTTTGTAAACATTTTATCAGAAGATTTGAAGAATATAGGTCTTCTCTGTTTATTTTAATTTTGACTAACCTACAGTCAGAAACCCCAAAAGAGATCGATCTACAAAATACATTCAACTTTCCTATGAACAATACAATGGTTTTTCCTAACAGTGAAACACATCGGGCTCATCCAGGAAGTTGGTTTCTTTCAATTTCATCTCTTAAAGGAATTTTAAAAAATATAAACAATTTTTAACTAACTAACGGCATTAAACACTAAATATTTGATATTTAATTTAAAAACAGGTAATACACATGTATAACGTACAAACACGATTTCAAGAGATTAAAATAATTTTGTAATTATCTATGTTACAATTTGTTTTTCAAGAATCAGAATTGAGGGGCTTAATTTGTTGGTCAGTTGTTAACCAAGTATCTCATTTTCTAAAATTTAAATTTAATGGTTTTAGGGAATGCATACGTATAACAGAGAAAGCTTCAAAAGATGCGAATGTTTGTGCAGATTTCAATAGGCGATAAAGCCACAAACCAATGTTTATGTTATTTTAGAAAATTCAGATTTGCTGGTTCTAAAAACCTCATATAAGACACAAACAGCAAGAAAAAACTCCAAAAACGCGAATGTCGGTGGAGACTTCAATGGGCGACAAACCTACAAACTCCCTTTGTATATTCAACCACGAAGAATTGTCGAGTTATTATTTTATACCAAACTTATGTATCACTTTCAAAGAATGAATTTTACAAAAATATGTTTTTTTTTTTTAGTTTGTTTTTGTTTAATTAAATTTATGTTTGCTTACCTACCTTATGTGGGGAATAATTAATTACGTCTGTCGTAAAAATTAAACTTTTCTGAATTAATTTACAGTTAACTGCCACGTTGTATCTATTTTCAAATTCCTGCAGTTAATGTGCTTTTCGATGGTTAATTTAATTCTACTCAGGTTAATAGTTTGTTTGATTTTCTTACGATGGTGCAATTTAGCTACCTACCGTTGTGAAATTTCCTATAAAGTGTTTCTCGCACCATAGTGAAATTAAAACATTTGAGTATAATTAAAGTAATTTCTGGTTTCTTAGGTTCGAAATTTATATATTTTTACTGAAAATTTTTCTTTCACCATGGTGAAAATGTATCCTATTAAATCTAACAAAATTATTTCTGCATAATTTTTAAATTCCTAGTATTAGTGTCCATTCTATGGTTGGTTTCTTTTTTGTTATTGGGGAATATTATTTTTGCTGTGGCGAAATTTTTTTCACTATTTTGCACACCGGAATTCCATGAGAATCGATGAAAATACTCAAGAAACTCCACGAAATTCCATTTTCCCATTGGGCTATCCTTTTACATACATCAAAAATTAATTCTTTGCAACGGTAAAAATTATTTCTCTGTAGTGGTGAAACTTTTGTTATTTTTACCTTTATGAAATATATTTTTGGCTGTGGTAAGACTCTTGCTTTACGGTGAAATTTTACCCAATTAACATTAATAAAATTCATTTTGACATTATTGTTCCTAGAAAGCGATGGTGGAATATTTTCCTGCTACGAAAAAAAAACATCGTTATTTCTAGTTTAATAGAAGATATTGTTTGCTGTGGTAAAAATCGTTGTTGAAACTTGTAAATATGCGGGGTATTGAAAATTGAAATTCACAATTTTCTTTAACTGTTGAAAAACCCCGATGCTTTGGACGCTCGTTTGCTTTTGTGGATTATCTGTAACTCAGTATTTTATAAAGGGTACGAAAGAAGAGCCAAAGAAAAGAAGATATCAAACATATTTGTACATCTATTCAACTAAATTAATTATGCCACTTCTTCAAAGATGGGTGGTCGGTGCGGACGGCGTGGTCGCAACCCAAACGGCCGGTCGGTGCGGATGGCGTGCTGATGATAAGAGCCATGTCCAAATGGTTTTGTATTATAGCCTTTACGTTTGTGTTCCTTAAAAATAAAAGGGTTTAGGAATGTAGGACCGTAATAGGACTTTTAAGGCTCTGGTGTGGCAAAATGATTAATGATTATTGTAGCAGCCTGATGAGATTTGTGAGATCCCACAGTAGCTCTCGTACGGTAAAAAGGATTGAAGAATGGTATCCGGAATGTATGAGTTTAATGAGACTTGTGAGGTACCAAAGTAGTTCTCGTAAGGTAAGAAGAAATGGAATAATCTGATCTTCTGATGAATTGTGTTTAAACAATAACTTTGGATAACCTCAAAATAAAAGGGGTTCCTTCTATCAAATCAAATCGAACTTCATACTGAAGTTTAGCCGTGATTGGCTGATCGGTTTAGGTATCAAAACCTTCATAAAGAAAACTAATTTTCCTGTAAATTCTTTCATATTTCTGCCGATATTTATAGTTCCGCTGCAGTGTCGGAACGTAACCTAATATTCGGCACTTCGCTGCGCTAATAAGCACCAACAACTTGGCTAGGATTGCTAGGATGAAGAAACACCCTTTGCGGGCACCGTCCCTTCAAAGAAGTGGCTTGAAAAATCATTAAAAATTCCTGCAAGGGTAACATAAGTTAAATTACCAATGACATGTTTCGTAATATATGTTCTTTCAAGGGTTTTTTCACTTTTCTCCATGGTAATATAGTAGTAGTAATTGCTTATCATGTCGGAATTTGGCCCCTTTTGTAGCGAAATATACAATACTTTTAACTTGATGGACTATTTTCCCTCTTAACTGTTATCAAAAATCCTATATACATACGTCAAAAAAGCACCACACACTAAATTTCTGTGGAGACCTCAATAGGCGAGTAAGCTACAGGCCCATGTTTTATTTATAAGCACGAAGAATTTCAAACCTTTGATTGCCTACCAAACGTATACAGCAAATTATTAAAATATTCCAGAAAAATATAAAGCTTCCCTACTTTCTTTAATTAAATATTGCATTTTTACCATCACAATTTACTCGTCCAAATCAAAAAGGCAAATTTTTCCGGAGACTTCAATAGGCGAATAAGCTACAAAACCCATTTTATTTACAATCTCGAAGAATCTTTAACTTGTAATTACTTACCAAGCTTACCGAGCAACTCTAAATTGCAAATTCCGCCAAAACAGAAGATTTTACTAATAGTTTTCTTTGTTTATCTCAATTTATACTGTAGTTTTACTACAAAAATTCGCTCATTAATCTTAGACGGATAAACAAATGAAGAAGTCGTGTCTTTTTTGTATTCATTTATAAACAGGTTATATGTTGGTCTTTTGCTAGTTACATATCTTATTGGTACTTAAAAACCTATATAAGTAAAAAAAATACAAATTTCTGTAGAGACTTCAATAGGTGATCAAGCTACAAACCCCTTGTTTATTTATACCCCGAAGAATGTTTACCTTTCTAACAAGCTCATGCACCAACCAGTTTTAAGTTGTAAATCTAAAACAAAAAGCATTTCCCTGTAGATTTACGTTGTTTAATTCAATTTGTACTGTATTTTTACTACACAAATTCGCTCATCCATCTTATACAACGGAAGATATTGACATTTAGCAATTAAACGTATTATTTTTTATCAGTTTTGAGACAACTGCCAGTTAATATGACGTTAATCATTTGCTAGTTGTGTCCTATATCTAAAACTTTAATCTTATTGGCTCCTAAAAACCTATATGCAACACAAAAAGTAATTCAAACCTTTAAAGACGCGAATTTCTATGGAGACTTCAATAAGTGATCAGACTACAAACCTTCTGTTTATTTACACTACGAAGACTCTTTAACTTGTTATTGCCTATCAAGCTTATTCAGCAAGTTTAACTTGCAAATCTCAGAAATATTAAGAATTTACACTTTGCCTAATTAGATTAATTTTGCTATTTTACTATTAAAACTCATTCGTTTACCTTACAGAAAAAAGTAAAATAAATTAAATTTGCGTCCTTTCTATGCTAATTTCTAAATAACTAACAGTCATTTTTATCTACTTAATTTTATTCAAATGAGTAATTACTAAGTCACAAACATTATAACAAGCTTCGATAATCATAATAACTAATAACCAGTACAACGTTTGACTTTAAAGCTTAAAGGATTAAATCTATACAAGTATGAGAAAAATTTCTGAAGGTTGCTAAGTGTTTTCTGTCAGCATTAAGCTCCAGAACCGTTTTCCAAACTATATTACGAATAATACGTAGTAGCTCATAGATATGTCAACGTCAGATTAGAAGACATATCTTAAATCTACCGTATAATCACCGATGCAGTATTAACACAATCAGACTGAGAGAAAATTTGAATACAATTGAAATTACTCTCGTTCTAAGTCTTTGCTGTTTTCCATGTTATTTCTCTGAATCGTTGATTAGATTTGTATCTGTACAGTAACCTTTTATTCGTAGCAGTGATAAACACAAGTGTTATTATGAATTTATATTGTTTCGCCCACGATGTAAGTGCTTCTTTGGGGGTCTTCTTTAGAAACGTTTGATTAGTTTGTTTTTGAAAAGCAGTAATTAGTCCTAAAAGAGTCTGTCAGTGTAAGTAGATATTGGAATGTGATGGTGTTTGGCCAGCAATGGTGTGTTCTCACCGTCCAGGGTCGGGGGTCAGGCCACTGCTCACGCCGGGCACGCCTTCTGCACGCACTATACCGAAGTCCACCCGCCGTCTGCAAGAAAAAGTTGATGGTCTTGATTTCAGGGAACCCCATTCCGATCTTTAAAAAAAAAACATAAAACACATAGCTGTATCCGTTTTCCAACCGCAAAAGCGCCCGATGACTATCAATCATTCTCCTCAATTTACAGTTTACAAAATTAACAATTTCCATATCCAAAAATCTTAATTAAAAGTCGTGGTTAATCAGAAAATCGGTACGGCATATACTGGTCCACTCATAAAATTTTATTGCTACATAATTTGATGTTATCGGTATAATGTGATCGTGAGCGAGATGTGGCTTTACCTCAATAAATACCAAAGAGCGTGGGTTCCCTTCACGAATTTTTTAAAAAATTTCTAACAGGTGTTCGGTTTGGGATGTTTCGTTTCCGTGAGATTATGTGGGAGAACTGAGATCACACTCGCGTTATTCACCTTCAAAAATGGCATTGGGTTAAAATTCTAATAAATGTCTTCATCAATACGGATTCTCTTCCTTGTCGTGTAGGAAAACACGTTTTTTTTGCAGTGTGTTTTAATCTGATTTATGTATTATTTGTACTTAATTTTAATTTATGTTAAAAGATTAGAAGATAATTTTTAGTCTGCACCAAATTGGAGGAAAAGGCCTGACGTAAAAATCCAATGCATTGACTGGTATTATTTATCAGTGATGCTTAAATTTACTTAGAATTTGTGTTATAATAAACCTTTTCTAATTGATCACATTTTATTCTGCCCAGCCTTAATACCAACAAACCAAGCAATTATTCGTGGCTACTTTATTTTTCGAATTGTGCAAGAAAGAGCTTTCCACGTATGTATAATCAAATATTTTTCAAAAATATGCACTATTAATAGAGAAAAAAGGCTAATGTTTTTAAGTTTCTGAAAGCTGGAAGTTGTTCTTTACGAAAGTAATAAGCGACTAATTATTCGGTACTCTCATAAAATGCATTTCTTCTCTAATTTCTGTCACTTATTTCTTTATTTAGCATATGACGGCGTATAATACGTGTATATATGTATATTAAAAATGTAGTAAAGATAAAATCTAGATCTAAAGGATTGTTGTGGCGAGTTTTGCAATAAAGAAGTATAAAATAAAATTTAGTGTATAAACAACATAATAGACAATAATAATAACAACAAGGCAAGCATCTAAAAAGATCACAAGTGCTTCTATCTGCATATTCATGCACAACTTATGGTTAGTCAAAGTTGGCGCTGTTACAAAGATGGCGTCTCTGGCGCTGCTAAATGCCCTATATCTGTATTCATAGGCTATGTGGTGGATTGTTTGTCTTTCAGTTCCACAGTCACATTCAGGTGTGGTATTTAGGCCCCATTTATAAAAAGCGTCAGCACATCTACCATGATTGGTCCGGATTCTGTTTAAGGTTGCCCAAGTTTTACATTTACATTCGGCGGTTGTTTTGTAGACTTAAAATGAAATAAGAATAACATATCACGTGATCGGCGCATAGCGCGAATTTCTGTAGGACTATTCCATTTCCAACTTTCTGGGGGAAGACGCATCATTCAGTGGCGGCGGTTAGTGCAGGTACTTTAATATATCTCTACTAACGGCCGCCACTGAATGATGTGTCTTCCCCCAGAAACTTGGAAATGGAATAGCCCGACCGAAATTCGCGCTATGTTGTTCTTATTTCATTTTAAGTCTATCTAATAGTCCCTGCCTTCTCGTGGGGCTTGTTCGTTCCATTCTCTGTGCCAGGTTGCTTGGCTATTCTTTTGCTGCTATCACTGTTGGGGCTCTAGATTTTAGACGATTAAACTGAGTATCAATGATGTCATCGTGGATTGGAAGAGTGGTTTTTAGAAATTTTTGAGTATTCACGTAGAAGAGCATTACACCGTCGGATGCCAGGTGGTTCAATATGGCTTAGTACTTGTAGTCAATACGTGTCAGTGCTATTTAATGTGTCAGAGATATCATACGCATTATTTGGTTTAGTGCTGTGTCAATCTTTTTTTAATCCAAACAGAAGAGCAGTACTCGGCAACGGAATATACTAATCCAAACGCCGATTATCAGTGCAGATGTGCCGATAGGTCTGCGTGTTCCTGGTCTTTAATTTGGCAGCAACATTAGTTAGGTGTTTCCTTAATGAGAGTGTTCTGTCTAAGATAACCTTCAGGTATTTTGGTTTGGGGTTATGAGGAAGTCTTGTCCCTTTTAAGGATTCATTCAAGGTGAAATTTCGTCTTCTTCTTCTCAGCCTGCCGGATGAAGGCCTCCTCCATACTCTTCCATTTATTTCGGTCTTGGATCACCCGAATCCAATTTTGCCCTGCAACTTGCCAGGGGTCTTCCAACACTTCTTTTATTTTCACATGACCTCCACTGCAACACTGTCTTCGTCCATTCTACATTATCTCTGGGCACGTGGCCCGCCCATCGTGCTACTCTACCAACGATATCCTCTACCTTTGTTTTTCTTCGGATTTCCTCATTGCGGATTCGGTCTCGAAGGCTGATGCACAGCAACGCACGTTCCATTGCTCGTTGGCAGACTCTGAGTTTGTTCACACTTTTAACGGTTAGTGTCGCTGTTTCTAAGCCGTAGGTTGTGACAGGCAGGATGCATGTATTACAGATTCCGATATTCCGATGGTTACTTTTATGTTTTCTGTGCTCATTATCTTGGTCTTTTGCATGTTCATAGTAAATCCGACTTTTAAAGATGCTTAAGTGACTTAAGTGACTCAAAAACTTGCCATCTATTTTAATTCCCCTTTCCTGCCAGGATAATGTTTTAAATATGTCTTTGAGAGCCAGGGTGAAGAGTTTCGGCGAAAGGGGTCTCCCCGTCTAACTCCTCGTTTTATTATTTCTTATCAGTAGAGACCGGTCTAGTAAAAATTTAGTAAAATCATTTCAGTAGAGCGCCACACTTAGTAGCACTTTTAAAACAGTTGTTTACTATTGTTGCTTTCTAGAAATTATAGTAGTGTTTCGTAAAAAAGGATGGCATAGTTCACCAATCATTATGGTGCACTGCATTTACAATAGGTTTGGCCAAGCTTTGGTTGAGTCACCAAACCAATCATTTGTTACTGAAGAAACATAACGGTATAGGTGGGGGCAATCTTATTTACAAGTATTTAGCCCGCTTATGGATTTAGCTAAATTTACCTATTTGGATGACTCATCACCTAAAAATTTTACCTAAAATCCGGTTTCTACTTATCAGTAATGGTATCTTCATCGATCTTAACACACGTCGTGGCATTTTCGCATTTCGCATGCTTTGTGATAATCCACAAAGGCTAGATGAAGAGAGATGTTAAATTCCGTACACTTTTCAATTAGAGTTCGAAGAGTCTGAACATGATCAATAGTGCTGAAGCCTTTCATGAAGCCAGCCTGTTGATAGAAGTCAAATTTAGTGGTCAATCTGTTTGTTCTTATTCTTGTTAACAACTTATAGAGTATTGACAACAGGCTGATTGGATGGTAATAAGGTGAAGTTTACACAGCTTGTTTTCGTTTTACTACTGCTGAAAATTTAGCGCCACCGCCGGAAATATTGACTGAGACAGGCAAGACATTCATGTCACCGTGCTGCATAGTGATGGTTACGTCATCTGCGTACGCAAATTGCCTAGATGTAGCACGAGGAATATCAGCTATGTAAACATTAAACAACAGAGGGGCCAAAACTGAACCCTGTGGAAGGCCGTTAATCAGCTTTTTTGTGCGGCTGGACTTGTTTTGTAATCCATCATTACCTGTAGTGTTCTGTAGGTTAACATGTTATTAATAAGACGTCATCTTTGTGCATTTTACTAGCTGAGTACGTATTTTATAGATAATTCATGTTCTCCAGGCTGTATCCTAGGCTGCTGTGAGGTCTACGAAGACCGCTTCAGTTTTCATGACTCTATGTGGGTAGCCAGAGCCAAGACTTAGTCGTTACAACTGAAACGCGCCTGTTCAATTGGAATTTTATCCAAAATGCGTTTACTGATTCTGTTGTAGCTGAGGCGTTCTAAGAGTTTAAAACTGGTGCTTAGGAAACTTTTAGGGCGGCCGGGCGGCTTTAGGATGGCAATAATTTTAACCCGTTTAAACTCAAGTGGTAATCAATTTATATGTAATAATATGTCAGAATAAAACCTCGCTGACCAAGCTTTAGTGTGGTTTCGACAATGTAATAATATTATTATAATTATTGAACTAAAAGGAACCTCTTTAACGACCCAAGGCTGAGCTAGCCGAAATAAAAATATTGCATTAAGGTATTCATAACAATATTTGTCAGCCAAACATCGGGCTTCTTGTAATTTATTGCAGTTTGGTATCTTGCGAATTGAGGCAATTTTATAATACCTTAGCATTAAAAGGTAGTATCATAGCAGTATGTATGCTTTGTATGCCAAGAGATCTGAATAAGCCCAAATAGTCTGATAGTCAATCATTCTAGCCCTTTAGCGTCACCCAGGGTGCACCACGAGGTGGCGAGCTAAATTTGCACCCCGCCACTGTTGAAATTTTAATGAATTCTAGTAGATATGAATATGAATTCGATTCCCGAAGTTAACTCTAAATTAAAAGGCAAAGGATTGAATTAATCTTTTCTGAATGAATAATAAATAAATTGTATTAGCGTGAGGTGTGTTTTGCCCTTTTTGAAGCTTTCCTTAAATTCTTCTTTTTCGTCCTTGATATGCATTTTGATAACACTTATCACGCATTAAAAATACTTTGTTGCTTGCAGCCAACGTAACATACCACAAACAGAATAATTCCTTGCTAATTCTACATTTAAGCTAAAATTAAATGAAATAACTAAACCAATTTGCATAATTTTGCAGCTGAAATGCCACATTTTAACACCAAATTCTTCCCTTCCTTTATCAGCCGAATCTAAACTTAAAATATTTTCCCATTTTGTTACAATGTTAATTCTAAAATTCCGAATGAAACATTCTTTGCGTGGGGTCGTTCGTAAAACGTACGTATAAATATTTAAACACGATCCAGATTAAAATCTCAGCAGTTTTACATTTTCAAATTCATACCGTAACATTTAACGATAATAATAAATCATATGCATTTGCTTGGCATCTTGCGGGAGCCTAGAAAGATATCCGGGAATTAACTGTTATTATTGGCTAATTAAGTTTAAATAGCTTAGAATTTTAGGTAATAATTTAGGTATGAAGTTGTAATCGTTTCTTTTATATTCGGCCACGTTTCGATATCCATATTTAGTCGAATAATGATCGAAGAGACGCAATTTGTTTTTTAAAACGCCGGGTTTGTAATTAGCTTTGATTAGCTTAATATGGAAGGCTTTCAGCAAAATCACCACAGTGTGAAAATTATAGTATGGAGTTAACTGTAAATTTATTAACTTATTGTGCTTAAATCTCCTGTTTTTTTTTATTATTTTTTTAATTATTAGAGATTGCAGATTCAAATACAGGTGCAGAGCAAAGCCAATCAAAAAAGAAATAAAAGGGTTTTAAATTACAGAATTCTGAAAAAAAGGCCAAAAAAGGTCGAACAATTTGAAAAATCAGTTTTTGTAATTTAATATCTGAAATAATTAACTTATTTGTTAAAACATATTTTAAATGACTGCTTAATGCTTCAGCTAAGTGCACAATAATAATTTTTAACATGTGATCAAAACTTTTGAAACAGTATTTCACAAACGCTAACATAGAAGATAATAACACATGAAATGAAAGTCAAACCCAAAGATAGTAAAATGGGTTTCATTATACAATCTAAACTGCAGATCTAAAAAATTCCTCTGTTCTATTGTAAAACTAAAATGGTTATAGTTATGTAAATCAAGGAATTACGATTGTAGTTTTTGATAAGTGTAATATTAGAAAATATGGGACCCACCTTCCATTCAAAGTGTTCTTTTTTGTTTATGGTGATTTATTAATAATTTCACTTGTTGCTTGTAGTAAACTTTGGAATTTTTTATTGTAAAACTGGTACGGTTTTGTATAGATTTTTTGAAAGTACCGCTTCGATACCTACCTGCTTTCTTAAAAGCTTCGATGTTTAGTTTAATCTCAAACAAATTTTGTTTTCGTAGCACAAAATATCCAACGTTTGGTGTTCAAAGTTAATTTTGCTTTTGCTTTTCAGACTAAATAAAATCATTTTTAGTTGCTTATAGATTGAACTAAACTGAAAACTAAATGGCTTGGCAATTTTTTTAAGATCTTAAATAAGTAATGACAATATTTAAAAAAATAATTAAAAACGTTATTCACCTCACCTAATTTGATTCATATGTTTAAACAAATTTTAAATTTTTGTAAGCAAATTTGGGTTAATACCAAAAATGAAATAATTAAGAAGATAGAAAAATATCAGAATTGCAAATCCCCAAAAAAGCATTAATAAATCTTAGCTGGATCAATTTACTTTGACAAAAATGTTAAAGAAGGAGCTCGCTAAAGTGTGTACAAAGACTGAGAGAAAGAGCTTTTGCCCTGTGTACGGATGTGTGGGCTAATAATAATAATAATAATAACATGAAAACAGGTTAAGTGAAAATTTGTAGGGCTTCATCGAAAACATAGTTTTCATCTGGGAATTTTTCTGGAAAATCAAGGAAGAAGAAAATTTCAGTTTTGAACTATTCAAAAACTATGAAAATCGTCAGGTTTTTTCCTTTATTAAATTTTCTGATTTCTTTTAAACTCAGGGCTGTAAAACTAAAAAAATCAAAATCGTTTATTACGGCCCTGATTTTTCGTATGTAAATAAGCCACTCGTATGACTAAACCGTTTGCCATCTAACTGCAGTCTATTAAAAATCATCTGTCTGGCACTAAAACCCTGAAAATCAAAAGAAGGTGTCTAAAATAATCCAACTTTGATTAATATGGTAATATTCAACATTTCTCGAAAGTTCAGTTCAGTAACGCTTAAAGAATTCCAATTTATATCAAAAAATCGACCGTTATTAAAATTTATTCACTTCTCGTTGGGTATTTTGATAATAAATTTGCATATCGAATTTTCCACCAATCGGTCAAATTACGACATTGGAATTAATTTTATTTGACTTAATATCCTCCTTAATGTCTTCAGGAGTAATAAAAATGTAAGTTACGACAAATTACGGAGACTCGTGAAAGTTGCGTGTGCTTTGAATTACCTTTTATGTAAAGAGATACGCCTTAAAATTCGTGTTATTTATGCTTCGAAATTTACATTTTACAAGTTATTGTTTCTTCGAGATGTATACAAATTTTTTGATTTGACCGTGAACTATAAAAATTGATTATAATCATTAGCGTTGCCTACAAATCGCCGGTTGATTGATTAATAACGTTGCTTTGTTTAAAAGTGTAACTAATTTGTTTTAAATTAATTGTATTAAGTAAGAACTTTGCAATGATTCGAATTAACGAAAGCCAGATTCAATCGGTAACCGACAGAAAAGAATTTGTTTTAACCTTACCTCTAAAATTAAACCGATCATCAAGTACCACCTACAAAACCCACGAAAATTTCTCAGTGCGATTTTAAAATGACAGGGGGTCATTAAATATAAATTTTTCAACAAATTCGAAAGCAAAGATCAAGTCGTACGGAATAAAAATGGTTTTGATTAATGGCGATAATTCCCTAAACGGACCTTAATAACACGTTTGAGATTACGAAAAAAGAGTCAATTAACTTACAAATTCGGTGTTAATAATGGAGTTTATTTTTCATGCGTGTTCTTGTTGAATATTCTCTTACGTAATTGTTAAAAGCGGTGATTAATTATCTCATTCTCCTTTTATGCCAGTTTTATTATGTTAAGATAACGAAAATTTCTTCCATTGTTGTTTAATTAAAATTATAAATTGGTCCGCCTATGCCTTAATTTATAACAAAAAATAACGTTCCATTATTTTTATTTGAAAAATTACACCTGTCTGGATTATTAACTTCTTATACAAATTTGGAGGCCTTAACTAAACGTTAAGTTTGTGCTTTTCGCGGCTTAAACTAACATCCAAACACATCTTAACCAATTTTAGAGACCTCAAATATTTAAAAAAAATAGATTATTATTGTTTCGGAGCGTACACAAAACCCTTTGCTTATTTTAAAAAAATATAGTTTTGCATGTTTGTTAAAAATGCTTTAAACAAATAAACCAGGAAATTTTACCAAGTTATAAGTTTTGAATTTATAAATTCGGGGTAAAACTTTGATAAATTTGAATTCGTAATTGCCGTCCACGGAGTATTACATTTGCCTATTTTGAGACAATAAGTAATATGAATTGACAGTGACACAGAGAAGTGATTGTCAAGTGATACCACTTGTAAGTGTTTAATACTATGAATTCGAAGACCTCCACGGTCAGTGTTAGTATTAACAAAACTTTTTCCGGATTGGGACCGTGTCATTTTTGAGACAGAATAGCTCAACGTTTCGCCCTTTTAGTGCTCCCTTTCCTCCTGAAGAAGCCCCTTAAAAAAGTGGGCGAAACGTTGAGCTATTCTGTCTCAAAAATGACACGGTCCCAATCCGGAAAACGTTTTGTTAGTTTAATATTATTATTACTGACACATTGAGCACTAGATAAATTACACTAATTTGGCACTGAAAATACTACACTGAACACAACACTAGCGTCTTTGAGGCAGGTCCAGATGATCATGTCTCTTCAATCTCTTTGTTGGTTGTTGAATAAGCAAATTAGAAATCAGCTCCATTTGGATAGACACTTAGTCTCGTTTGGTATCTTTTGGATAGTTTAGCACATTCATCTAACATCGTTTGGATCTGTAAGTCTCTATGTAGGACTTCATTTGGAATACACTAAGGGGCATCAGCAGCTGCTCTGAGCACCTTGGATTGGAAGAGCTGGATTTTCATGATATTAGAAATGCCTACAGAACCCCAGAGTTGTGTTTCATACACTTTATTTACTATGTAGAACTGCGAAGAGCGACTAATGAGCCAGTATGATTTCTGTAAATTTGGCTGAGTTGAAGTCTTTTTTGCCAAATGTGTTTCGCTTATCGAGATAAATGCGTAGGCATTTAACCTCATCCTTTTGAGGTAGAGGGCAGTTGTTCAGCGTGACTGTCTGGCAGATGCCCAGAATCGCGGAATATATACGTAAAATAACAAAAACATTTTTCACAAACATTAATAAGTGCGCGAGTGCAGCCAACGACCCCCTTCGTGCAAGACACTTACACACAAGATTAAAACGCCAACTTCCTCAAGACGTCTGGATATCCTCTAGTGAATCCGACAACGAATAGCTTGCAAGCCACCGAGGAATCTCCCACTGAGATGCCCTCCTTCTAACTACCCAGCGACAACTATCCTCAGACAACAAAACCATGTATAGCATCTGGCTTGCTGATCTGGTTTCAAGAAGATAAAAGAAAACAAAATAAAAATTGTTGAACAACTTTAATTTAAACGCAATGTTATCGTTTTATGTAACTCAATTAGTCACCATCACTATCACTTTGAGTTAGGTAAATGTTTTGAGGCAAATTACGTTTTAATCGCTTATGTTATTGTCTTTGTCCGAGTTCATAGAACACTGGACAAGTGCAGTTGTTGATATTTGTGGGGAAAGTTTTGGTTAATGTTTTGATATGCTCCAAAATCGTAGATATACCAATTGTTTGTTGATGATATACCAAGGGTCATTCACTGAGATTCTGAGGATTTTATTTTGCAATGCTTGGTTTCTACTTAAGTTTGTTTTCGAAGTATTTCGCCAGATAACACAACCATGTAGTACTAATGGTCATATTAGTTCTTATTAAAGCAGTGTGACACATTCAGTTTTTAGAGACGATTTTCTGTTAATAAGCGGATATAGTAGTGTAGGTACTAGTCTTGTGTGGCCCTCGTTTAGTTTCTTAATTATGTGAAACCTCCAGGTGAGACGAGTGTCCAAGTACAGACCTAAATATTTCACCACTGCTTCCGCAGTAGTTTTCCACGTAACAGGATTATTGTTAATTATTATTGATGGTGGCTCGTTGATTCGTCTGAGGTTGAATATCTTCGTCGTAATTTATTGTAAGACAATCTTGTCAGCACATTTATAGCAATTTGCAGTTGCTTGATTGCGTCTAGGAGGTTTTCGTTCTAAACCAGTAGTACCGTATCATCAGCAAATAATGCCAAGTCTGCATTGGTGTTAGGGATATCATAGGTAAAAATATTAAATAGTATATGACCCAAGATACTCCCCTGCTCTGATGTGGCTTGTTAATGATACAGTTGCCTGACTTTTAACTGCCTTCATATATTCTGGAATTCTAAGATTAGTGATCTTGTATTTAAAACCTTCAGTCCACAAACAATCAAATGCGTGAACTAAGTCCACAAATAGTGTCACTGTATATTGTTTGCTTTCGGATCCCTTTTCTATTGTTTCAAAAATTCTCTGTAGCTGATGGCACGTAGAATGTCCCCGTCTGAATCCAAACTAAAAGACTGGTAAGAGTTGTAATCTCGTAACTTCGTCACTGAGCTGAGAGTAAATTACTTTTTCAAACAGTTTTGATGCAATTGCTAAAAGACGAATGGGTCGGTATCTGCTTTGGGAAATAGTAGAATTAGTGCATGCTTCAATTTGCTTGGAAAGTAGCCAGTTCTTAAGCAAGCATTATAAGTGGTTGATAAGTATGCAAGTGCTTTCCGTGATAGATTTTTGAGTACGATGTGGGGTATTCCATCTTCACCCGGCATTTTGTTTAATGGAAATGTTTTTATTATCGTAGCTAGTTCCTTGGGTGAGATTGGTGTCATTTGGTCTTCAGCTAGCGGTTAATGTGTTTTTATACGTCTGATTACTATATTTGCAAAACACGGATCTTGATGATTGCAAGAATTAAATGTTCTTTACATATGGTTAGTGAAAACTTCGCATTTTTCTTAGTCGGTGTTATATGTCAAGAGAAAAAGTTACTTGGACTGATTTTAAAGCGTTTACTTTTACATCCACTTTATTAAGGTGGTATTGTAGGCATTCAGCAGCTAAGGCAGCGTTTTTATGCGTTGCTAAAGTTGTTAAAGTTATTTATATCATCATATTATCGGAAGATCTGCCGTGAATAATAGATGTAAAACCGGGCCAAGAACGCTTCCTTGAGGGATTTCCGCTTTATCGGAACCAAGGATGTATACTCTTCGCGATATTTCACTAAGAAATTTCTATTAGAAAAGTAAGATGTGAGCAGTTCAAAGAAGGTGTGGGGTCGATTCTGTTTGATCTTGTACAGTAGGCCATATCTTATCAAACGCTTGGGTTACATTTATGAAGGCTGCGGAGCAATAATTCTGATATTCAGGGTCATACCTAAATGACAGACTGCTCAGAACAACCCTCAAAATGAAACAAAATAAGTTACAAATAACTAAGTGCATATGCTCCAGACACTAGTAAACCAATGGAAGATATACTCCAGCTTAATGAGGACCTACTGCCAACTAAGTTATTAAAATGGGAGACTTAAACACAAGAATAGGAAATTATCCCCTTGCAGGGATTAAGCAACGTTTCAATGAAGACTCTATGAATGAGAATAGTGAGTTCTAACCGAATTATTTGCACAAAACAACAATACGTTTTATAACCACACATGGAATCAAAAATGCACCTGGTCAAACACCAGGGGACAGAAATCTGCAATTGACTATGTTATAACTTATAACCAATAGCACGATACAACCAAATCAGAACTCTCATCTCAGAATGACTACACAACGCCTGAAGAAGAAAACGCCAGAATTCAAAGAGAAATTAAACATTCTTCTACCCTGGCTTAGACTTAGATAACAGGGGGGTGCGTGCCTCTCTTTTTAGATGTAGTGGTTCAAATATTATCACCCTTATAACAAACTGTCCTTGTTATTTGGATTTGTGTCTTTCTTATTGATTTATTTTTAGTTTTTAAATAGATAAACGTATAAAATTTTAATGGCAAATTAAAATTCCTTTTTTCCTTGAGAAATAAACAATGTAGAAGCATTTTTAAATCCATCGATTTTTTAAGTTCCAGTTATTAAATAAAATAATGCATAAATCCGAATTAAATATGTAAAAATCTTGGGTAATTAAAAAAGCTGATGTCATCAGTTAAAAAATAAATTATTACTTTAATAGGCAAAGCCTTTGTCTCGTCTTTTTTTATAAAAAAATATTGTTTTAGGGTTATCTTCTGATAAATTTACTTTGCTAATAAAATAGCTTAATAAGAGCCATTTGCACTGAATCTACTTAAAATTTTAGCAATCTTTAAATCAAGTCTCGGCAACATAATAATAACTAAGATATAACACATTGATAACCAAGAATATTTTTGCTTTAAACAAAAAATGCCTAATTATTAGGTAGGTAGTTTTGATTTAAAACCATGCTTAAAACTGGAAGTGATAAGTGGTTTTAAATAAATTAAAAAAATAGTCCTCAAAAGGTAACAATGTCCTGAAACGACGAACGCTTTAAATTTTAACAGCGAAACATTAATAAATCGATTTAGTTTACTGTTTGTAGTACGGATAAAAATTTCATGGTAGTTTAAAACTTTACCCTGTAATTATAACATTAAATATTTCATTTATTTATTGATTTTCTTTACTACATTGGGCACGGAAAATATCTGTCGTAATTCTATTAAACTGTTTAAAATATTCGAAAATGAATTGTTTTCATTGCAACACAAAATGCTCGATTATTTTCAGAAACATACAACGATTTTATTTTTAGGTAGAATGACTATACTGTATGTTTGACTTAAGGGGCGAACATTTTGAAAAAACATGAGAAATCGTGTATATGCAGATTCCTGCTTGCCGTTTGAGTTGATAGGATTGATAGTGGTATCAATCGAAAGATAAAAACAATGCCCTTAATTTGATACTACTTTACTTGAATTTGTTGCTTGTTTAAGAAAGTAGCTTAAAAACTACAATAAATAATTTGCATTTTATTCACAAAAAGCAGACCAACCATGATAATTTGAAGTTTTTTAAATCACAAACTGTGCGAAAACTGACGCCAGTATAAAATGTTTTGACAATAAATGCCCTCTCCCCATTAAAATATTCAACATTACTATTCATAGGTAGACACGTGAATTGATAACTGACAGAAAATAAAATTTGGGAAAAAAAATCTATTTTGGCATAAAGAAACTTTAAATTTGATCATGGCTGGTCTGTTTTTGTGATTAAAATGCAAATTATTTATTGCAGTTTTTAAGCTATTTCTTTCTTAAACGAGCAACAAATTCAAGTAAAGTGGTATCAAATTAAGTGCATTTTTTTGTCTTTCGATTGATACCACTGTCAATCCTATCAACTCAAACGGGGATAAGGAATCTGCATATATACGATTTCCCATGCTATTTCCCTATGTTCGCTCCTTAAGTCAAACACCCGGTATTTATAGCTGGGTTAATGACAAATTATAAATTTAATTTAAAGACGATTATTGCTTTAAGATAAAAAGAGATCGAATGTATTTATGAAGTAGATTTTTATACGATAATAAAAAAATACAAAAGGTAGAAATGTTTCCAAGGAAACATTATTTTTAAATAAGCTTTAAAACGAAGCTAAACCACGCTAAAACCATAAAATCTAATGGTTTCCTTTGCAATAGACTGTAAAACAATTTAAGATAATATTGTTACAACGAATATTTTTTAAATAATTTGATCTATGTAATTCGTTAAATATGCTACTTTAATAGAAAAATGTTGATCCAACGCAACGTTGTGTTAGTTTATTTTAACCACTTGCGGAAAGTTTTCTTGAAGTGTCAGATTTAAATTAAACCCGATCTTAAAATTTAAGGATGGGCAATCAAATGGCCCAACGCAAATTTAAAAATTTAAAAAAAAATAAATAAATAAAAAGAAAATCTTAGAACTGGATTTTCGTTTTAATTCGAAAGCTGAAATATTTCAACTCACCACAGATCACAATGATCTTCACTTTCTATAAATACAACAATAAACCTTGTGTTATAAATAAAAGTTCGATTATAATATTTTAATCAATATTTCTAAAGTCTTCGGCATGAAATATTCTTAAAACGTCGTATTTTACTATCAAAACTTTTATGAAACATACGTGAATGTCCCTTGAAACCTAAATAATGCTTAATAATTTTGATAATTCTAAAGGCATTAAAAATTTAGAATCTGGTCGATTATAAACAAATACTGAATGGATACTAAATTAATTCTTCAGTTAATTGTCTATCTAATGGATGGGATGGATGGGCTACTTTATTATTGATTATTCGATAAAAAACGTAAAACAACCCCAAGAGAAAACGATTCAATTGTCTGAGTTAAGTAGGGCACAATCAATCGATTAATTGAAGTCCATTACAACGCTAAAATATTTGTTTTTACATTTATATAACTGTCATTAAGGAAGAATGCGTAAGATAGCCTAAAATTTGTGGTGTGTAATTATTATGCATATAACTGCCTTAATTTTACTTGGTTGAAACATTTAGTTTTTTGCTAAAATTTAAACTAAACTAGGTAGGTACTTCTTTCTTTTGTAAATTTTTTGAAAATAATTTTTTTTGCTTTGTTAAGCACACTATTGGTGGTTGGTTATCTTTAACAAATTAAATCGACTTCAGTTTCTTAATAATTAAGTATTATGTAAAGGTAAAAGTATTCCTTAATAAGAGTCTTACTTTCTGACCAATTTGAAGCATTTTTAGTGGTATAATAAAATTTAAAATATTTACTATTTGTTCTAATTAATGGGAAACACATGTAATATTAATTATTTCATTTAGAATGTTATCAACAAATGTATGATAGCTGTAAGATTCATTATACCACGTTTATGTGTATACAGTACAGGGAGAAACACATCATAAAGATTTCAACAGTAAATCTCCTGTTATAATTGTACAGGGTTATTATAAATAATCAACAGGCAAACTAACACAAAATACAATTATTCAAAAACACAATAAATGACACACGAGTGACAATTGACAGTTCACTTGGAAAATAAAAATCACTACAAAAATCCCTGCACTATAATTATGTTTGTATAAAGTGGCAAAATTTCATTACCACGGGCACCGCCTGCTTCGACTACAATCATTTATAATAACCCTGTATAATCAAAGAGTAGTTTCATTATAGATATTATTATTTGTTCTGTTTCAGCTACTAAGACCCAGATTTTAAAACAAAACAGCTATTTTTATGACAGAAGTCAATGATGCTATAATTGTCTAAAACAACCAAACCTACTTCAAATTGTTAATTTTATTTGCTGTTAATTACTACGTAAATATTGCTATAATCAAATTAGTGTGAAAATATATAAACACTTATTTTCGTATCTTTTTTCTCTATCAAAATAAGTGAACTTTTGGGAAACTAAAATATTTCTAAATTTATTTTTAGTGCGTATTACCAGAAGACATGCATAAAGTGTTTTTTTGTGACAAAGAAGCTTAAAAAAAGTACCGTAATGTTTCATTACTTCAATCTTTTGCCTGAACAAACGTAGCGTATTGATTTATTAATTACGTTTTGGGTATTTTTCTATATTTTACAGACGTAGAACAATAATTGTATGTAACTCATTCAGAAAGCGTATTTTTTTCCAAAAAATGTGCATCATAAACTACTGATTAAAATTAAATGTTATACATATAACATTTGAATTATTTTTTCTTCCATAATTCCATAAATTAGTAGTATCAAAAAGAATCAATATCGCTTTGAGGAGCATGGGGGACGTTTCGTAATAGTAGTGTTGCTTTTGTAGCTGATTTAAAAGTCAAAAGTTTGTTTTGCATTATTGAATGATTTGTTTATTATTGACGTTTAACAAGATTGCTGTAATAGAACAAAAAAAAAAAACTAAAAAAATATATTTAATAATAAGAACCAGCGAAGCTCCTTGGCGCAGTTTGTAAGTGTTCAGGTTTCACTACCATATTTAAAAGTTTATCATTTTATATAACTGCTAATTTAATTCTTTTAGGAATTTATTTCTTTTTTCTTAATAAAATTGTGTCACATCTTGTAACAGTTCTTTTACTTTTCATTGATATCCAAACCGTTTTCTATTATCACTTCCAGGTATTTAAAATTTGTTACTTCTTTGAGTTGCTTTTCCTCTAATTTGGATATTCAGGTTCTATTGTTCTTGTGCTGTCAGCACCATTTTCATCTTCTTGGTAATACTCTTCATATTGTACTTCTTCGGTCTCATTCCATAGATTTAGATTTTCTTGCATTACCTTTTTGATTCCAGCCATCATCAGCAAACACAAAATTTGAACTGCCTCTAGATAGTAACAACCCAAAATAAGTTTCTTTACTTTGAAATTATACGTTTTCATTATGTCATCCATTTATAAAGTGAGCAAGATTGGGCTTATTACTCCTTCATGTCTTAATACAAGGGCTGTTCTCTTTCCGCTGAGCCTATCTAGCAGGCCATTAAAATTTGCAACAAATTTTGTTTGATAGTGGAAGCTAGTTGTTTACAAGTTTAATGACAAATATACTTGAATATTTTAAAATACATCCTTTTCAAAAATCATGGAGTTAAACAAAGAACCTTATCGAGCTGTGATTTTTTACAATTTCAAACGTGGCTTAAGCAGTAAACAATGTTTTGAGGAAATCAGTGGAGTATTTGGTGACAAGTCGTGTTCTTTAGCTACCATAAAGCGGTGGTACAATGAATTTCAACGTGGTCGACTTTCCTTAAATGACAGTTTTCGAGCTCCTAAGCCAAAAACAGCCGTTGCCGAAAATAATATTGGTCTTGTTCGGAACATGATTGAAGAGGACCGGCATGTTACTGTAAGGAGTATTCAAGAAACTCTAAAGATTGGTGCGAAAGCAATTAACACCATTACACAAACATTTGAACGTACGTCAGCTTTGTTCCCACTAAATTCCCCACAATTTGATTCCAGTTCAAAAAAAAGACCGTGTGAGGTGGTGCAGATCTTTGACAATGGATCGTCTAATCTGGTGTACAACATCATTACAGGTGATGAAACTTGGGTATACTGCTATGATCCAGAAAAAAAGCAAAAATCGACAGTTTGGGTCTTAGAGAATGAGTCGGCTCCAACAAAGGTTGTTCGTGAAAAAAACAGAAACAAAAAGATGGTCACCACATTTTTTGAAATTACTGGACATGTTTCCACTGTAGCATTAGAGGATCACCGTACTGTTAATGCCGAATGATAGGTACACTACGGTTTGTTTGCCTCAAGTTCTCCAAAACGTTCGCGAAAAGCGTCCAAGAGGAAGGATCATCTTGCATCAAGATAATGTTCGGCCACACACGGCTGCTCGATCGATGGAGTATTTGAATGTCCATGGCTCATTCGCCGTATAGTCCAGACCTGGCACCTAATGATTTCTTTTTATTTCCACGTGTAAAGGATAAGTTGCGGGGTTTACGTTTTACTTTGACCGAAGAAGCGGTTGACGCATTTAAAAATGAAATAAAGAACCTAACGCAGGAAGATTGGAGAAAATGTGTTGAAGATTGGTTTTCAGGGATGCAAAAATGCATTGACTGCGGAGAGGAATACTTTGAAAAATTATAAATAAATGTTTTTTATCAATAAATTGCGTATTACTTTACTAGGCTCGGCGGAAAGAGAACATCCTATGTAATATATAATCTTTTGTTTACACTTAGATCTAATTCTGTTTCATTCGTTTCTTTAAAATGTCTAATCATCTAAGATTTAGTACCAAGCCATGATCAGTTGCTGTTGACTAAACATTATAAGGACAAATTTAGAAATATTTAAGCAATAAACAATTTTTTTAGTTGATGTTATACGAAAAACTGCATTTAGGATAGTTGTTTGGTATTTTTTAAACAGCTTAGTTGTTCTACGAAACACTAGTGATTTTACATGCTTACAAGATTTGATCTTTTAATCGACCTTCTGCGTGGACTGCTGGACATAAGTAGGTCTCCCTCAGTGAGGGGTTTTTGGTCTACTCTCCTACAGTAACCGATCCTCATGGGCGAGAATGCCTACAATAGTAACAAAATAATCCTCTTTTTGTAAAAGGTCTTTTATTTGTTTACCTACCACATTCTTCGTCGTCCTTAAGGTATCTAACCCAAAATATATAAATGTGAAAAATATTTTAACTAAAATCCCCTCGCATGGAAAAATTTGGTTGAATCATTTAATTTTTTGTTAAATTTTAAACTAAACTATTTCTTTCTTTTGTAAATTGATAAGAAAATCTTTTGGGAAAGAATATTATTCTGGTTTTGTTAATCACACTGTTTGCGGTTATCTTTGAGAAAATAAATCGTCTTTGTTTTTTTTGTGAAGGTAAAAGCAGGAATAGGGGTTCAAATTTCCTTAAAAAAACCAACAACCTTTTATTTTTTTGTAGCTTTTAGACAACATTTTAGTTTATGTTTGCTAATCGGAACGCACGAGGTTTGGCAATTTAATTCCAAGACTGCCACAATAAAAAGAAACACAATTTAAGTAACACGAAAAATTTATCATATTCAATCAAAGTAATTTCCATTTACATGAATACACTCATTGCAACGTTCTAAAAGTTTTTGAAAACAGTCGGCGGTTACATTGTTTTTAATGTCTTCCACGTCCTGAAACCGTTTTCCTTTGAGAACAGTTTTCACTTTAGGAAAAAGAAAAAAGTCTGCCGGGGCTAAGTCTGCCGAATGGGGTGCGTGATTGATTTCAACAACGCCGTGTTTTTGCTCATCCGTCAGATTTTCTGGGACAAACTTTGCACAGATTTTCCTCTTCCCCAAATATCCAAATATTGTCGAATCGTCGCCTTATTAATATTCAACTCATCTGCCATTATTTGGAGAGTCAGTCGGCAATCTTTTGCCACAATTTCACTGAACTTTGCGATCGAATCTGCGTTTCGAGCTCTTGGCGGGCGCCCGGTTCTAGCGTCATCTTGAACATCCTCTCAATGATCTCTGAAACGTTTAAACCAGGGGCCACCAAACTTCTTTGACCGTCGACCCCTTCAAGAGTTTCTTGACTTTTTATCGATCCCCTCTATTTTACTATTACGTCATTATAATAGGACAAGCAAAATATATGCTTATGTGAGCTTTTAGATTGTTTATTTTATAGTTAGTCAATTCTTCAACATATAGATGTTTAGTTCGTAGATGAATAACGATTGAATTATATGTATGCTGATCAATTTTCGAACATTAACGCTCACTTGTATGTCGATGCGCAAAAATGAGACTGGGATCGAATACGTGTAAGGGAATTGTGTCCAAAATGACATAGCAGGGCAAAATGACACACCAAGTGTTTTGATTAACCTATTGAAATAGAGATGTTGCTAGGTATATTAAAATTGTGCTTAAAAGTTTTATGTGAATTTTAAGGTAAGTTTTCTTTTAAGTACTCTATTGTCGATGTTATTCATAATCTCTGGAAAACCAAATTTGGAGCAGCATTTAGTATGATTAATGAATGTTTTTGTGCAAAGTTTTGTGAAGTTACAATCACCTAAAATGATGTATGGCATGTAAAACCCGATGCACCTACAAAGGACAAAATGGCATACCACATATAGTTTTTAGAATGTATGTGAGATCTAATTATCTAAGCCGGGCGAAGTGTGGATTAGATGCCAGGAATGCCAAGCATGGGCACACTGTGACTGTGCCGGGGTTTCCAGAAAATTAAAGAACTATATATGTGAGCATAGATTTCTTTTTTTTTAATAAATATTGCGTTTTTATTTAGCTAACGTGTATTTTTTATTTTGTATTAAACATTTATAGAGACTTCTTCTTTCGAAACAAATATTACAGTTTATATTTCAATTATATGTATTTTCTATTTTAAATTAAACATTTAGTTGCCTTGTTTGGGCAAAAAGATACAGCTATGTCGTTTTGCCCAGTGTATCAGGGCAAAATGAATTTTTGTAATCTTTTCCTTTAAGTGCAATAAATAATTACAAGTTTCAAGAATTATTTTGTTAATGTGATAGAAGATGGATGAAAAGGGCAAGGTGTGAGCATCTTATTATAATTATTTTTGCAAAAAGTTTAGGCAATATATTTATATCGAAAAATAAATTTAAACAAAAAGTATGTCATTTTAGAGGCACAATTCCCATAAGTATAAGTAAATAAGCAACCGCGCACATGTTGCAATGTCGCTCCCGCCGCATCGGCCGGGCGGGAATCACCGACATCCGGTTGTTAGTAAATACGTCATTTTTGCTTACTTGATTGGCCTCCGTAACTATTTTCATGTCCTTGCTCTATCTTACAGGTCCTATTCATGTTACTGTTCCCACGATTCACTCTTAATTGCGTTGTCATTCAGGATCGCATCGACCCCTAACAATGTTATATCGACCCCTAGGGGTCGATATCGACCACTTTAGGCGACCCCTGATTTAAACCATTCAAACACAGTAGTACGGCCTAGGGTGTTATCAACGTACCCAGTTTTTCCTAATTTACAACTAAAATTAATATTAATAATTCGTTGTTCCATGACGACTGACGATTTGCTATTGGACGTTTCTATTAGCCTAGCCTTCCTGATTAAGGTGTGAACAAAAACATGGTGCTTTAATTTTGGCCTGATATCACGTATCTTTAGAGCCTTAAAGCCCGGTACATACATACCATTTTATCGTACGTCTTGCTTGTTCAGTTAAATCGAACCAAGTAAAACTTGATGTGTAAACTAAAAAACGGACGTTTTACTTGAACTGAATAGGGATGGACGACCGCCTAGAAAACTGATGGGCTGTGGCATTGTTTGGCCGATAAAACGATCGTTTTACCGTACACGTGCAGCATGTATAGTAACAGAGAGAAAAAAAAATCAAGCATATGCCGTTTTGGTAAAGAAATGCCAGGAGGTGGAGCCGACGGCGACGAAGGATACTGTAACTAAAAAAAACAACCACCCATTAAAATTGATCTTTTAAACACTATTCAACCTCTCTAGTGTGTACGCTACTTATTCAGACCGTCTTATCTGACTCTTTCAACTGACAGGCAAGACGTACGGTAAAATGGTATGTATGTATTTAACGGGCTTAACGTCAATCCGGGAATTAAATTGCCAAACCTCGTATTAATTTTGCAAACAAAACTCATTTTCTCACATTTGATTTGTTTTAAAACCAGTAATTCTTCATAAGGAGGTAGTCCAGTATTTTATTCAAAACGTTTAAACAAATTCTAAAAAATAACACTGAAAATTAGGCAACACTCTTTACAATATTTATAACAAATATCCTCTAAAACTTTATAATATTAGTCGGAGTTTTATTTTACTATTTGTTCATTAATATTCGTTAATTATAACTGAAGGACAGAAATTTTATTTATAATTTATATAAAATCAATAACGCCGGAATTGTATAATTTACATTTAGGTAATAATTTTTTCATGTTATAAAATGAGCTTAAAATAATTTACTTACCTTCATCGCATCGACTTTATTTAGCATGTCAGAAAGGGTAGATGAGGGTGTGAGCTTTAAAAAGAAATTTCTTATTATATTTCATTTATTATCTTATCTTCGTTGTGTTGCTTTTCCATGATACGACGATTGCTGATGTTTTTAATATTTTATTCTTCGAACAAACACCGAATTGCAGCTATTAATTAATATTGTGATGTATTAATTTCTTTAGATAAGCGAGTAAAACTTGCTTGAAATTTTCTAGATGTATCGATTTTACAAACAGTAGAAATCTCCTTACAACACCACTAAAAATGATTCAGGCTAAACATGATGAAATGAAACGTTAGTTGTGCAACAATTGGAAAAAGACAGTGTATTGTTTTTAAGAGGCTTCGCTGGCTGCCATGTGACAAATGAAATAATAATTTTCTAAATCCTTCCTACAAGATACCTCAACAAAGAGTACTTATTGTGTTTTTTGTTTTCATTTGGTGGGTTAACAAACGTCTTCAGTATTTGATTAACTTCTTCGTAGATAAATAAAACAATAATTCATTAAAACACTATGATTTTACTGCAAAACAGTTACAAGCTAAAACCCTAAAGCTCGGACATCTTAAATAAACATATAAATATAAACAATTTCACAAAAAAACTTACTATTTACACTATATACAAATTAAATACAAAAACTCAGTCGCAGTATTATTAAATACAAATAATTACTAAAACTTAGGCCAAATGGACTTAAAATTAGAAACTTATTTAAAATAGCGTTGGGAATAATTCAGAAACACTTTTGTCCCACACATCCAAATCTGTTTCGTCTATGCTATGAGGCGAATCGATCGATTCGTATCCGCAATCGGAAGAACTGTATGATGGCGATGGAGAAAGTCTCACATCTTTATTAATATAAGGAAGTTCTAATGTTTGCATTGTGTAAGGATGATCTGTTCGATTTGAAATCATTTCTTCCTCTTCTTCGTCTTCTTCTTCTTCGGTGGTTGTTACTTCAGTAACAGCCTCGCTAAGATGCAAATTCTCATCGTTAATGATGATCGTTATGCAATTCGTCGACTCATCCAATGTCCCATACAGTACCTCTGAACTATCGATGGAAACATCAGATGTGCTTACATAAAGTGTTTCCAAATTACATTCATTTTGTGCTGTTTTCGGCATAATGGGTTTTAGTTTCGTTTTTGTATTTAAATTTGTATTTTTTATTTTGGAATTATTGTTTGACGAGTTGTTCCTACTAGTTGATGGGGTTTTCTTGGTGTTTTTCTGTGTTTTCTCTTTATGATTTGTTTCGTGTAGATGTGCTTGTGTGTCTTCTTGCTTTGCACTATAGTCATGGTGTAATAACAAAAACGGCGATATCTCTCGTACCAAGCCATTTTTCTCTGACTTTAGGCTATCACATCTACTGGATTCCAAGTCTTCTGATGGCGACCCCACCACTTGTCCAGAACTGTTTTGTCCACCAACATTTGATTCCTATTGAAACAATATTATTTTAGAACACACACGTATGCATTAACATTTTGTACCGTTGATTGTTTAGAAGCAATTTGTATACTTTTTGTGTGCGGAAGCTTTATTATAAAAGCATCGTGTATATTTTTGTTATGTGTTATCGTGGGGAATGGTATGATTTCTCAATATTTATCGTAATTTCTTACGCTACTCAATTTACTAATTTTTTTTAATTAAAGAGGTTAATCAAATCTCGAACAATGGGAATTCCTTATCAACATTATTATTCCATTTACAAATTAAAACAGAACCGCCCACTCTATAGATAGATAAAGTTACAAAATTTCAGTTGATTTAGCAAAAAATTTTTATTTATGACGTTTGCAACGGAATACTTGAATGAATCAATTTTTTTCAGTTGCCGTTCTTACATAGCAAATTTCATAAAACCATACCATTCGAAAGTGTATTACGTTGGGATTTTTACATAATTTACGTGTGCGAATGTGCTGATCGTTATTTTGCATGAACATTAAATTTGTTCTGTGATTTTTAAACATTTGACATGACTGAGTGCAAACGTGCAACGATTACTTTGTTGACGTTTTGAGACAGAACCAACGACGACTATAATACAATTTTGAACGAATTTTCAATTCACCTGATTGTCACTATTTGTTGCAATTCAAATACAAGATCCATAAAACCCTCAAGGTATCTATAATTATTATTATTTTATGTATAGTAATCTCATATTTTCCAGACGTATCTGTATTTATTTTTATTTATTTAAGTGAGTACTTACTTGACAATTTGTCTTTTGAGCAGCAGCTTCAAGGTCTGCGGCGATATCTTGTAAGAGGCTTTGTGTAAGCTGCTCAAGGGACTCGATGTCCACGTCTCTGTCGAGTTCATTGAGCAGGTCTGGTAGAGAAGGCAAGCCAATACAATCTTCCACAGCGCTGTGATTGTTTGCGTCTTCAAAGCCGCTGCTGAGTATGTGTCCAGCCCCTTCGGCGGAGGGAGAGATTCTGCAGATCCTTGCTGGACATCACACTCGACAGAACGGTTTTGATAGCAGTTACTACACGGCCTTTGGATTTTGTTTCGTAACTCGGTATTCTCTTCCGTTAGTCTCTTATTAAGATTTCGTAATTCTTTACATTCGGACACGATGGACTCGTTTTTGAAAAATAATTCTTGAATGGCTTGTTCCATTTCTTCCATTTTCGCTTTCTTTCGGTCCCGTGAGGTTTGGGCTGCTACTCGATTTTTTAGTTTCCTATAAAAAAAAAAAATGTATAAATTTTTGAAATTAATAAACGATAATCCCACATACTTTCTTTGTAATTTTTCTTCCCATGTTAGGTGGTCCAATCTTCGCTTCTTAGCTCTAGAGGACCCCGTATTTTCTTGTTTCATAATATTCATGTTATTGTTGCTATTTGATAAGTATTTTAAAATTGTGGGGACGCTTAAACTCATTTTCATTTATAGTGGAATGATTCTTCTTTTCTTCTGATGCAATATTGAAACTAACTTATGACAGTCGATGAATTCTAATTTATGAAGTCTTAAACACAATATTTATTAATGTATTATGATGATACGATCACTACACTCGCGCGTTTTCATCTCTACTGAAAAAACTTCTCGCCACAATTCTTCAAACCACCCCGAAAATTAAACTTCTATGACAACATCATGCAAGAATCAATAGAATGGGAGTGTGGCAATTGACGTAAAATCGAGTAGCTGTATGTGGTCGTTTCTGATTGGTCGATTGTTAAAGCGTGACCAATCAGTAGCGTCCAAACGGGGACATAAAATTATTAATTTAAACTTGGATAATTTTATTACGATAATTTATATTAACAAGTTTCCTCCATAATAGGGCTCCCTACATGTACATCGAATTTTACGAAATAACCAGGCGTAATTTGGTGGGCGTGCACTTAAAATTAATGTTAATTTAAAAAGCCTTTAAATATTTAAAAACGCTTGTTATTGATTCCAAAAGTATTGTCGTGACGAGGAATTATTAAAAGGTTGTCACACGTTACATAAATTATTCAATTACCTTTGTAATTGGTTATTTAAGAAGTGCATAAGAAATGCTTCTTAAAAGGCTTATGTCTGTTAGGTACTTATTGCTTTAATTTTAAAGGTCATAAATTTCATAAAGAATCATAAATACACTCGTAAAAATGCCGTTAACATTCGAGATAAAAATAAGAATAATTCAATGTTTAATTAAATTGCGAAATAACCCCACACATTTTTACGTACGCCACTGTATACGCACAACAATCACGTGAGAAAAAAAGCGCATCGAAAGACGATTTTCAACTTTCAACAATGACTCATATTGTTGACTTCATCAAATTCCATGATCAAAATCTTTTAGTAATTGTGTAACTAAATTTTTTTTTAAATGTTGGGATTCAGCCCAAAATTGCTTTTTAATGTGATCCAAAAACCTTTTGGCCTTGAAAATTATCAAGGAATTTGGGTATTGCGTCATATTTTTGATCATAATGTACCTATTTGTGTAACAACTGGAAGTAATTAAATACAAAACGTATTTACTATTTGCATGATCACAGTAACAGTTTTTTATTTTATATTACTGGTCTTAAAAAGTAATTTTTGAATTATTCAATATATATAATAAAAGTATCTTACCTTAGAATTGTATGCAGATTCAGTTTTAAACTTACTCCCAGGGCCGGGCTTCTCTATAAAGGGGCCTGGCCGCAAAAAACTTTTTGGGACTAACAAATTTTTTAAAGGTAAAAATAACTGTATTAAAAAAAAGGAACGTATATTGCGTCATTTAGTTGCTTTGGGGGGCCCTATAAGGACGGGACCCGGGTGCATTGCACCTGATGCACGGCTGCACCCTCCTATGGCCAGCCCTGCTTACTTCAAATTTTTACAGGGCGTATTAAGAGAGGCAAAGTCTATTTATTGAGGTAATAAAACACAATATATACGTCATGCCTTGTATAATTGTTCGGCAAAGAAGTTCTCATATCTTCAAAGAAAAACAAAGATACTTGTTGAGTCACGGTTTAAGTAAAGTTTAAAAATCTACCCTTCTGCTAATTGAAACTTCCACAAAAAAGAGTTCTTTTTTGAAAACAACGAAAACATTAAATATTTCTATTATGGCTAATCGAATTAACAAGAGAAATAAGATTCATCATCATCATCAAATGACATAGAGCAGATCCCCGTTGATCAATCTTGGATTACGCCAGGCCCACCCCATGCCAATAAGGCGTGAAGAGATTTATATGATACATAGGTAAGGTTTTGGAGCACTGTATTTATAACGTTAACATGCCTGTGGCGCGACTGTAGAAACCGCTAGACATCACTTCTACAGGACAAGGTAGTTCTTAAGTGCCGTCTCCTCTAAGAAGACTGGCAACCAACATGGCGATTTGGACCTTCGATGCTGCAGTTCTGAATAATTCAATCGAGCTACAGTTAAACCGTTTCCCTCAATCAACGGTTAAATCATTTTCTAAGGTTGTTTAACCAAGAAATGCGTCTTCTTCCTCGATTTCTTCTTCTTGTATCTTTCTTTGATTCTTTGTATTATTATTTGTAATAAATTATATCTTTCTCCCCGCATTGTGTGACCCAGAAATTGCAGCTTCCTGATCTTGACTGTGTTAAGTGTTAATTATTTCCTTTTTGTTTCCTATTCTTCTTATCACTTCATTCGTCATCCTATCTACCCAGTTTATCTTTAAGATCCTTCTATAGGTTCACACTTCAAACGCCTCCAATCTATCGATACTGTTTTTCTTCAGTATCCACGCTTCCACTGAGGATACGTAGCATCTTAACAATTTGAACTTAAGGTTCAATTAAGGTCCTTGCTGCAAAACACTCTTCTCATCCTCTTAAACACTTTCCTTGCTTGTGCGATTCTTAACCTGATTTCTTCCGTATATTCGTTGTCCTCATTGACAATTTCCCAAATATTTGTATTTGTTTACATTTTCTAGCACTTCTTCGTGATTTGTCAAATTTTCTTGTTCTTGTGTTTTTGTAATTTTTTAGTGTTTAATGTCAATTCCCTCTGTTCACTGACTTGTACCACTTGGGCCGTCAATCTCTGCAGGTCTTCCAGACTATCCTCAATTAGAACAGTGTCATCTGCGAACCTTATGTTGTTAATCGGCTTTCCGTTAACCTTAATCCCGATCGTTTCCACTGATAGACAATTTCGAATTATTCCTTCTGAACATAAATTGAAGAGTATTGGCGAAAGCACACAGCCCTGTTTTACGCCTCGTTGTATTTTAATTTTATCTGAGATCTCGTTTTTCTCTTTTACAACAGCAGCTTGATTGAAGTAAAGGTGGCATATAATTCTAATATCTTTCATATCTAGAAAGACGATTATGTTGGACTCTACCGAAGGCCTGGGAAAGAGACGTATAGTGGCTGATTGACATCCATGCTTCTTTGAGCTAGAAGCTTGTATTGTCTCTAATGCATTTCTAAACCCAAATTTGTTTCTCTAATATCTTGTTCTAACTTCCTGAATATTTACTGGTGTATAATCTTCAGGAATATTTTAAGCATGTGACACATAAGGCTTATTGGTCTGTGATCATTACATTCTTTTGCTTTAGCTTTTTTAGGTATTGGAACAAATGCTGATATAGGAATAACTCCCGTGTTATGAACCATCTTATACAAGTCTACTAATACTTCTATTTGTTGTTCCTCAATAAGTTTAATTAATTCGCTCGGTAGGTATTTCGTTCGGGCCAATTGCTTAGTTATTCTATGCTAATCTTATTGTGTACATAACTTCTTCCTTTGTTGTCTGAGCCACTTTCTTTCCCTGTCTATGTCTTCTTCTACTACCTCTTGTTGTCTGTCGTCTTCAAAAAGCTCTTGGATATATTGTTTCCATCTTTCTAACTCTCCTTTTGCTGATACCTGCTAATTCTTTTTTACGAGCATCGAAGCTGTCATTTTTTGTCATTAATCCCTGTACTTCTGCACACTTAACTTCAAAAAATTTTACTTTTGTTTGTCGTATTTTTTTTCTGATTTCTGTGTGTATGCTTTTGTATACATAATATACATGTGTTCCCATTTTTATTTTTATACATTCTCCATCTTTCCATTAATCGTAATATCTCGTCTGTTATTCATAGTTTATTTTTATTGTTGTTGCTGTTCTTATTTTTGTTTAGCTTAAATACCTCTTCACTCAACATAATTAGCTTGTTTTTGAAAGTTTTCCATTTTTCATTACTACCTTCGTTAGAGCCTGTCTCGGAGTCTCGGTGTTACTTACTTGTTCATTAATTCTTTTTGTTAATTATTCCTTGATTTGTGGTTCTTGTATTTTCAATGTGGGTATCTTTGTTTTGTTTTGTGTGGTCATCAACTTCTTAAGCTTTACTTCTATTTTTACTATTAGTGGATTGTAATTTTGTTACTATGGTAGGTAGTTATTAAGTTACATATTCAAATAGAGATGGATATGTGACTGAGATGGTTAAGCATATTTGTTGTACTTCTGCTAACTTACTTCTAAAAATACTGTAATGTTGTTTACATTAGATGAAACACAATACATAACACCAAAGAGAATAAAAATGTATAGTCTTTATATTCTTTGGTAACACACAGTTTAATTAAGTCATTTTACGAGTGTGTTCTGTGTTGCGTAAGTCGTTCGTAACCATCGCCCCTACCACGTCTACTACCCGCCTTACATCTTCCCTCTTAAGCTTAGCAAATACATTATTATATTCGAAATTCGAAAAGTATATAAATTTCATTGCTTACTCTACTAACATACGCATTGTCTACTTACTACATAAACATAAGATACTAAAACTCTAAACAATAACAAAGTTAAACTCAAAGGTAACGAGCGGGCTTCTGCTTCTTTCTTGTACTCCTTCTCAGCTCTACCTTTTGATTAGTTTCGATGGGACTGGTCGGTGTATCTTTTCCGTTAGTTTCCATGCGGGTAGTCGGTGCTTCTTCTATCTCTCCTGGTGGAAACGGTTTTAAAAATTTCCTGTTTGTGATGACCTTGTATGATCTTAATTCCTCCAGCCTTCCTACTTCCTACCACTGTTCCTTCCTTTTGTGTATCAGTTATCCATACTCGTTGGCCTTCATTTAGTATTCGGAGATCTTTTGCTCTATGCGATTTATTGTAGTTGTTTATTTGACGTTCTCTTTCCCTCTCCATCATGTGTCTTATTTTTTTATGAGCTGGGGTTGCTGGTTTTAGATGTTCTTCCATGGTTGGCAGTATGTCCCTTAGGTTTCGATCCATTAACAATTTAGCAGGTGATTCTTCGCATGATAATGGCGTATTCCTTTGTACTAGTAACCCTAAATGAATAGTAGATTTTTTATAATTTGCACTGCTTTCTTTACTTGTCCGTTGGATTGTGCATGGGTGAGCGTGGATTTGGACTCCACACCTGACACCATGTAATGTCGTTTACATTAAATGAAACACATAGAACATAGTTTAATGAAGCCTTTATTTTCCGAGCGTGTTGCGTAAGTTGTTCGTGCCCATCGCCCCTATCACTACCCGCCTTACAAATATAATAAATTTCCTAGGTCTACTAAAGGTCAAGTTGACTCAGACATGCTTGTATCTGTTACATATTATTTTATTCTAATTCTAATTTTCGGATGGGGCAACGATGGACTACGAAAGTTAATCAAAATGATATGCAGCTTAAGCTGTTGAGGCTGCTTGTGCATTCCTCCCTTGTCCATATTTCTTTCATTCTTTGGCTTTGTCATTGTTTAGCTTTTCGTCTGAACCCTTTCTTGCATCACTTTTAGGAAAGCTTTTCCGTCATATATTTGTGTTTCGGTGATCTTGAAAGTTCAAGATATTGTTTGACTTGTTTGTACCAAGGTGATGTTTGTTTTCTTACGAGAGTTTTTTTCGTTTGACCTTTCTGCTTCTTGTTCTTCGGCGGGGCAAAGTAGCAGCGCTCAAGCCCTAGGCCCATTGTGCATCCGCCGCTCTTATCCATAGAGGTGTTCCGTGTATCGTCGGGCTTTAGAAGACCGGCTCCAAGTACCTAGTGGATGCCTCAGAAAGGAGATAAAGAGAAGTTTCATCTGCCTCGTTGCAAAATCTGCAACTTGGGTCCTCGGAGACGCCCATCAGATGCAAGTGTCGTTCGACCTTACTTTGAAAAGTTTTAGGATTTTGTTCTCCATTCTTCACAATGTTGTGTTTAAACCATTGTTGTGTTGGTACTGTTGGTAGTATAGCAGTTCAGTCTGTATAATACTTTTATTTACTCTTTTCAACGTTTTAGTTATATGTAAATGTAAGTACTTCAATCTTCCTCCAATGCATCCCAGATACAATGTGATTTTTTAAAAACTCAATTGCAGCATGCAGACTAATTGGGCGATAACTGTTGAAGTCCTTTTTGTCTCCTTTTTTGTATATTAACATTACTACTGCTTCTTTCCATTCTTCCGATATTTCTCCTTTTTGCAGACATTGATTGGATAACTCTTCAAGTTTCTCTATTAGTATGTCCCCTCCTTCCTTGATCATTTCCGTTATTATGTCATCTGATCCTGGAGCTTTCCCATTTTTCATTTTTCTTAGGGCATTATGTTGATTTGCACAGCTGATCTAAATGATCAACGGCAGTTGCATTTCTTCTTTATTTTCCCTCACATGATTTGCGATGTTCTTTCCTTGATTCAGGGATTCTTTCCTAAGTTTTTCTAGGTTTCTTTTATCTGTTAATTGATCCATTATTGCTGTAAATAGGCTCTTTCAGACTCCTGGGATTTTCTTTACTTGCAACGGACGGTGGTGCTCGTACCAATCTATTGTTTATGGTTCCTTGTTATTTTTCTATTTTCTGTGTGTGGCTTATGTGTATGATTCTTAATTATAACTTTGGTTAATATACGTATGAAAATCGTATTCGCTTGTTGCTTTTATTGTAAAATTATTAATGTTGTAATTCTTCTATTTTCTATTTATTAGCTTTAATTATGTATATTTTTAATATACATAATTTTAATGTTCAGTTCGATCGTAATAATAAGTATACTTATGCTTCATTTTTTATAAATAACAAATAAACAATTCTGATTATCATGTTCTTCCAAGGTAATTTTTGGGACTGCAATTGAAAGTTACGTAGATGATTGCAAGTATTTATTTAGGTATTACGAACCAGCAACCAAAAATAAGGAATATTTACAATACATAATGAGTTTCATTGTTTCTATTACTAATCATTCTCTTTTCAAGTTTTTAATATGAGAAATGTTAAAATTATAAAGAGCTGTCAATCATTTTAAACTTGGGTTGTATATACACTCGAAAATTTTTCTGCCGAAAATATGTTGAAACTCGCCGTTTTATAAACTTTCTCTGCAAATTCTACGTAAATAGTTATTTGTATCACAAGGCTAGAAACTGTCACTTTGCAAGTGCGAGTACGTTTGTAGGCCGAGGTGCAACCGAGGCCCTACAAGTACGAGTACTTGCAAAGCAGTTTCTAGGCGTGTGATACACAATATTTTTTCGGCCGATAAAAATACGTTAATTATAAAAAATCATTTTTTATTCAAATATTTGACGTTAGAGAATTTATTTTTCTAGGGAATTTATTTTTCTGGGCGTGACAATGGGCGTAGCAGTGAGAGGGCGGAGTCAGTTCGGTTCAGCGCCACCAATCAAAAATCCTAATTTTACTTTCAGGCCTAGGCTTGAAAGTAGCATTTTCCAGACGATTTATACGCATGAAAATTGAGTGTTTCTAGCCGGAGGGCGAAAAAAAGAATTTGTAACTTTTCTAAGATCCTCAATCTATCCCTAATTCGAATCAAATTTATCCTATTTTCAATGTAAAAAGGTAAACGTAAAAACGAATTAAATTAAATACAGGGTGTTAGGTAATGCTTCTGCCAAACTTTGGGAATAGCTTTATAATGACAAATGGAGCAAAAACGTGTTATACAATTTTTTTCTAATATGCATAGTTTCTGAGAAAAGGGTTAAAGATACAGGAACAAATTTTTTACCGATAGATAAGAGTCTAATACATCAAGTAACAATAAAACTTTATTAACAACAATAACGACCACAAAATAATTAAAGAAAGGGAAAAAATGAAACTGAGAAAAAAATGGTATAAGAATCTTTTATTCCTATTATCGTTACAAACCTACCCCTAAAGTATGGCAGAAGCATTACCTAACACCCTGTATTATGCTTATCAGAATTTTAAAATAAGAAATCGGCTTTGTAGGACAAATTCTATTACAATTATTTATATATTTTCATATCAAGAATTGCTCCAAATTAATTCCGGAGCTCCCAGTTTCTATAGAAAGTTTACCGGAGCAGTCCGGAGGCGCCTTAATTATGTAAATACTGCTATTCCTAGCTGTTGAATATAAATATGAAAAACAACTAAAATTCTTAAAAGGCTTAAAATTCTTTGGATTTTCTACATTATTCATACAAATTTAATCAAAATCAAAATTTAAGGCTTTTATGAACATATTTTCCTTTGAGCTTTATGTTTAGTAGGTAGTGTTATGAAATTAATTTTGTAGTATATTATAAAAATAACCAGAGAAACCTTGTACCTACAGATAAAACGTTGATTGTCATTCAGATAATCCATAATTATATCCGGTATGACCCAGTTTAAACAACAAACTTTTATCAAAAAAACGTGTGCTTTATATTGAAGGATATTTTACATAAGTAGCTGCTTATTATTGAGACGGTATTGATCCATTATTTATAACTTTGTTATTGAAGTTAATTGAGGCGGAATATAGTTTAGAATACATTTGTCCTTAGTATTTTTGTTTTGTTGATAATGTTTATTTATAGAAGTAATGTTTAGTTGTAATTTTATGACATTTGTAATAATAAAAAGAATTTATAAAGGAAATGAAAAAAAAATAGGGGACACCCGGGTTTGAACCGGGGACCTCTCGATCTGCAGTCGAATGCTCTACCACTGAGCTATATCCCCATATTAAATCAGGTTTTACATACAGTAAATAAGTTACAATTAAATTTAATTTTCACATTTAAGAATATAATATTAACGAAATTAACTGTACAAACATTATAATTTTAACAAAATCTGAAAGCAACTCATCGGTAAATATTATTTAAAATTGAAGTTCCTAAGTGATTTTGAATTTGCCTATATTTCGTTTAAATTTTTATTTATCTCATTTGAGACTTTCGATAATTTTGTTTGATACACAAATAATGTTTGTTCTGTTTTGGAAATAAATCAAACCTCGATTTTTAAAACGTAGTTTTACGCGCCAACAGTATGGCCAATAACAGTTAGTTACAATTCACAAAACAAAACAACATAAGTTACTACAAAATGCAATATGATCAAAAGTACCAGTTTTTGAGTACCTTCACCATTTGACCTTTATCTAGTTGTTTACATGTTATCATGACTGATAATCATAAAACAAATATTGGACTCCTAATATGTTACGTATAAACAAGATCATTGTTATTGGAAACCAAAAATAGAAACAAAACAAAACAGTTGAAGGTATACCAAGCCTACTAGAAAATGATTGGAGAATTACAAAATATAACAATATCAACGTTTTATTTATTGTGTTTCCAATTAGTTTCAACAAATTCACGTACATCTACCTTATGGAAATTAAATTCTGACGAAACAAAAATTGTCGAAGCTAGTCCTTTCCATCCAATCGTATCTCTACCTAATACTCATATAATCGAAGACGATCCCGTTTTTAATATAATTACCTCAACAATACATTACGGACAATCTTGGGTAAAACAAGACGAAGAATATTTTTGCACAAACTGCCGAACGGTTCAGCCAAAGACACCCCAAAAGTAAGTTTAATCAAATTATCGATTTGTGGCTTAATTATAATTCGTAATTATAGAAATGACTCGAGAGATAGTCAGTCTCCCTTAAAACAGTCAATAAATAAACCGAGTGAAGTTACTTACTCTGATGAACCACTAGACTGTGGTAAACCTGTTAATTTTACGTATTACGATAACTTGGTAGGGGTCTCAAATCGTAACAGACACCCCAACGTCCCAGAACCACAGGTTTCTTTAATATTTGGTTCTAAAAGTAAAAAGGGTACTAAGGGTCAATCTCTGGAATACGAAGTTGACGCTCTAGAACGAAGACTTAAAAAAGCCAAAAGAGAGGTAATTAAACAGTCTAATTCGTAGTAGTTCCATCCCTAATTAATGTAATTTTTAGAAGCCAAAATCTGTACAGTTATATAATCAAATAGGAAATTTCTGGCGCATAAAGGGTGACGCACAAAAGGCCATCGAATGTTTTCGTAGAGCCTTAGCAGTAGCACCGCATAATGCGGAAGTTTTGCTCAATTTAGCCAGAGTCCTTTTTACGTTGCAATATTTAGACGATGCAATTTATCTGACTCGAAGGTCTCTGGAAATGCAGCCACCCGACAAGGGAGCTTGGCAGCAATATTTTACGTTAGGAGAAATTTTTAAAGCTTACGGTCATTATCAGGAGGCATCCTTGCATCTAAAACATACGTTAGAACTTAAACCTGGGTTTGGACCTGCACAAATTGCTCTTAAAGAAATGGAGAGCATGCCTGCCACAAGATTGCATATTTATACTTTAGTTATTATAATTTCTTTGGTAAGGCGGTGTTGAATATTTTGTGCGTTTTGAATTACTGTTGGCTGTTTTGTAGGTTTTAGGGGTTCTTTTGGTAATTTTATCTTCTGTCGATTCGAGTATAGAGGTCGACATTTACGAGGTGAAACCACAAAGACATTTTAATAGAGCAATGGCAATGAGTACATTAAGAGGGTTTCGAATTTCCCAGAAGAACAATCGGTTTAGAAAATTGTCGGCGTAAAGGCAATTATGTGTGTTTTATTTTTACTTTGTGATTTTATGAGTTAGTCACTGCTTTTTACTGTACAAGGTCGTGTTGATGAATGTGTAGGCTGCTCAGACTTTAATAATTGTACCTGTTGTTTTTGCTCATTTTTATTGTATGTTCTATTTTATCTACTTATTTAATTTCTAGTAAATTATTCGTGATACGTACATTTCTTGTTTGCACTTCAATTTCTCCCTCGCCGTATTTTAAATCAAACACTAACAAAAACTTACAAAATACCTTTATTTGAAATTGGTGATAAGTGATCAGAAGCTCTTAAATATGATATAAACGATAGCTTAAAACCGGAAGAATATAAAGACATTCGTTTGCGTTTGAAATATTAGCAAATTGTTAACAAATACATATATCGATTATTCTTCTTACGCTGAATCGTGAATGCCCAACCTAAATATGTCATGCTGGACGAAAAAAGAGTTGCCTAAAGGTTTTAAAACAAAAATTTGTGAAAAAGCATGAGGAGGATCTTCGTCAGCCTGTAAAAAAATTAATAAATTAAAATTCCATTTGACGCATTCAAAGTTACAGTGTTAATAATCGTTAATAACCACAAACATTAAACAACATAAATCTCCACCAAGAAGGAAACTGTCTTTTAGTTATTATAAGGCTAGAATTATTAATAATTAATAAACTGACAAAGCAAACGATTAAACAAATGTAGCAAAAGCAAAATGTACTTTGCATGCAGTAATACCTACTGCAATTATGCTACACCGTATCGTGAAGAACCAATCGGAAAACGTCATGTTGAACAAAAAAGCTTCCCTCGATGGGCTTCAAAATAAATGTTTGAATGTATGCTTGTGGTATATCTTCATCCGTCTAACAATCGACAATGTTTAATGTTTATCTTAACCAGAAATTAACTTACCTGTAGTCTTCCTAGAACGTTAATTAATACTCCCCCATCAAACATTGGTTGAGAATCTACAGCAGTAATTATTCTATTTATTTTTTGGAACGTTAAACTCTGTAAAATAATTACCACTAAGTGTCGAGGAATGAAGGTAGATTTACGAGCTTACCACTAGCTTCTCCATTATCTTTACGGAACCTTGTATCTGCGTTCCTTCAAATGTCATAAAAGAACTTTCAACCTACAAAAATAACACCTACTTATCTTACGTTAGGTCCGAAAAGAAAATAATTACTCATACATTATACATATTAACCAGGTTAGGTCGTTGCACCGGGTCGTCAAACAATGCGTAGTACTGTTGAACGAAGCCTTTTCCGATGGCTTCATACTGGGGATTTAAAGCCATCCTATTTTTTATTAACTAAAATCTTATACGTATCTCAAACGTGATAAATAAAAACTAATAACCAAAATGTGCAAATGACCTCCTAACTGCCAAAATTTCAACCCCGAGACAGGTTGGCAACTGAACTACTGAACAACACCAAAAGTCACTAGATAATAGTCCAACCGATTATCATTTATTTTAGCGGGTAAATTTCAAATTTCAAAAATATAAACAATCCGTGCACTTATATGAAGTTAAAAAAACTTAACTGCGTAAACTGATTTTATCAAATTTTAAGAAATTAAATAGCACCATGAAGCATCTTGAAAAGTTATGATAATAATAATAATGAAACATAATGACGTAAACAGTAAGTAAATATAAAATATAAATATAGTTTTATACTTTATTAGAACCAAAGAATATAATATATTTTTATTCTCTTTGTTAGAACTCATTAAACAATACATTAATATTCACAAGGTTTTTAGTCATGCAATAAACCAGTGTTGCCATCTAATATTTTCTGGTTTCGGTAATTTTCTCTTCAATTTTTCGGTAGATTTCGAAGATTTTCGGTAGACAAATTTTAGCTAATAAAAAATTAAGTTTTTACTAAGTTCTGTAGGTAATGATTATTTACATTTTTAGAAAATCTAAGGAAAAGCAACTAGATTGTACAACATGCGGTTTAAAAAATTTATTTAAGTCTGATACGTTGGAGTTTGCGTCTAACAAGTGCCATGCAGAACCTAAATTTTACTTAGGCAATGTATTTTTTAGGAGTATTATTTATGAGATATCTAAGAAAAAATATCAATAAACTGGTTGAAAAGGGAAAAAATATACGGGTGTTCCGTATCGTTATGTTCAAATTTTGGGAGCATAAAATAGACTTAATTCTAAGACTAAAAAGTGGTAGGTCGATCTTTATTCGTTCTGAAGTTACACACATTTGAAATTATAAACTATAAAAATAATCTAGGTGCCCATGCAACAGGACCACCACGACCAACCCATCGTGGATAATTATTGTTGTTCATGAAATTCCTTCGGCTTCGGCCAAACCTTCGGCCCTTTTTTCGTCGAAGCCGAATGTGCTTTTTGCGGCCGAAGGTGGCCAAAGCCGAAGCCGAAGCCGAAGCCGAAGCTTCGGTCGGACACTATTTATTTCCCTTTCGGCTTTCGGACAACAATATCTTGGTTATTTTGAAAATTTATCTCCTTACGTCTTGCTGTGTTATTGTAATAAGTTGAATATTTTTGTTGATTCGCAACTAACTTGACTGAGATATTTTTGGGGGAATTTTGGGTTTTAAATTTATATTTCGAATGGGAAATTTGGTCCGTAATACTCTATTCATTAATACTTCCGAAGGGGCATATCCCAGCGTTGAACGATACTCTAATAGAGCAATTTCAATGTCTTTCTTTCCTTCTAATTTCTTTTTAAAAAGCTGTTTAGCAATATATAGGTACTGCTTTTTCGGCAAGTCCATTGCTCCGGGGGTAATGTGGACTTGAAGTGATAATAGAGAAGTTCCATTTATCGCTGAATTCCTTAAATATTAATGATCCAAATGGCATATTATCAGCAACTAATATTTTTGGGATTCCATGCGTACCTATCTACTAAAGATTTTTTTAAATTTTAATATAAGTTCTTTATAATCTTTTTAACCTGATTCGACTAATTCTATCCATTTTGAATAATAAATAATAATCAATTGTAACAAGGTAATCCTTATTGTTATAATTCAAAATGTCTGCTGTAATTTTTGCAAAAGGCAGTTCCGGAAGTGGATGAGGTCTCAACATTTGCTTGAAATGTTTCGTAGATCTGACCATTAACAGTTTGTTCTACTTCATTTGACATTCCAGGCCAAAATAGTAACTTTCTTGCTCTTAATTTGTTTTTGTTATTCCCAAGCGACTTTCATGAAGCAAATTTAGCATTTTCTTTCCAAGACTAGTAGGTATCACAACTCTATTGTTAAAATAGATTATATTATTCTCAACGGTTGATTCGTTTCTTAACTTATAATAAAATTTTACATCATTAGGTATAGACCTTTTATTACTAGGCCACCCATTATTATAATACTCAATAACCTTTTTAAGTGCATCATAGTTTAATGCCTCTTTTTGTATATTGAAAAGCTTATCATTTAAATTTTGATCAATTCTATTAGGTAACACAATGAATTGTTCCTGTTACAAAGTTGCATCTAATTCATTATCAACAGTTTAATTTATAACGTTGTGAGATAATAGGTCTGCAACAGGTATGTAGGTAAGTAATATAACTCTATATCATATTTGAGCAATTTTAGTCGCATTCTTTGTAATCTATCTAATGGTATTTTATGAATTTCTTTGTTCGTTATGCTGAGTAGTGGCTTGTGCTCAGAAAACGCTTTTATTTTTTTACCCCAAATAAAATTATGAATTTTGTGTGTTGCAAAAATTAGACTGAATTATTATTTCTTTATTGATGCCAAACTGGCTTAATGTAGGTGGATTGGCTATGATAGCTTTAAGATTATTAATAACTTGTTTATGGATTTCGTTCCAAGTCCAGAGTACATATTTTTTCAGAAGCTGAATGCATCCTCACCCAGAAAATTTAAGAATATTGCGGCCTTTATGGGTTCCAAGGCTGTCGATTTACCAGATGCTAATATGTAAATGTGAAAGGCTTGTACAAATTTATTCCAGTTCGCCAGTCGACCGTTTTTTGTGTTCTCCAGCGACTACGCCTACCCTGGAATTCGACAAAAAACCCGGGGTTGTTAAGAAAGTTTGCAACAATTTTGGTGGGTACATAGTCCTTGGTGAGCTTATATAGTTTGAGCAGCAGTATTTGATGGTGGACCGTGTCATAGGCAGTTGTTAGATCAATAAAGACCACACGTGTGATCCTTTGATTTTCGAAATCATCCTCTACATACTGAGCTAGATTAAGTACCTGCACCGCACAGTTTATTTCAGGACGAAAACCTGCCTGTTGGGGAATTAGTAGTCTGTTTGAAAGCGTCCTCTCAAAGAGTTTATACAAGTGACTCAATAATATTGGTCTATAATTCTTCGGATCTGATATTTCTTTTCCGGCTTTGGGTATGGCTATCACCTTAGCTTTCCTCCAAATACATACATAGCTGTAATAGCCAGTTCTTTGTAGATTCACCGAAGTGCTTTATTTGTTCCATTCTAATATCGTCTATATCTGCTGCTTTTCCGTTCTTACATTCTTTTATTGCGGGATCTAGTTCGATTATGTCAAATAGTCTCGAGAGGGCCGTATTTTCGCTTTGTCCATTACGTATAATCTGATGCACTATTTGCCGACTTGAATGGTCTCTTCACTTAAGCTTAAAGGATTTAGTTCAAACAGAGATAGATACTCTTCCATTTTAACAGCGGATTCGGATGTTACGCCTTGCACAAACTTAGTTCGACGGCCACGCGGGATTGATTGTCGTGAAACGTACTGGAGGGCATCAATAAATTGCCGGTAGGATTCGGGAACTGGGTCAATATTGGATACCATTTTGTCCAATTCGTTTGAGAAATGTTCTCAGTTGGCTTTTTTGAAGTTGTACCTTCTGCGAAGTTCTGATGAGTTAATTACTTTCTCTTCTCCCATTGATACCTCACGGTGTTGGGGGTATTGAGCCACTTTCTGTATTCTCTTCTGTCCCTAGCTAGGGTTCTCAGTTGTTGCCAAATCTCTCCCTTTCTACTAGTGGTGTCTTTGATTATTTCTTCCCATCCCATTCGGCGTCTTCCCCTTGGTCTTTGTTCCTCACATCTTATTTCAAATACTTTCTTTGGATATCTGTCATGTTGTTATGCTTCTATTTCTTATGCTATCTCTTCTTGTCTTCCCCACTACACGACTTAGATCTTAGATTTCTGTATTATTGCACTTATTGTATATATATTATCTTGTGTTTGCCTTGCCGGTGGAAATCATGTATGTTATCCTCAACTTCGGGCCTTAGTCGTTTTTCTATTATTCTAGTATACTCTTTTAGCGCTACTGGTGTTAAGCAGATTGCTTTATAGTTTTCACAATTTGTAGAATCACCTTTTTTAAATATGGGGATGATAATATTATTTTCCGAACTCTTTGGGACCATGCCTGTTGGAAGATTTTTCTCAACCATTTTATTACTATTGGGCCTCCTTTCTTAAATAGTTCCGGCGATTTTCCGCTTTTGGTTTTTCTCAGGGGCTCTTTTACTTCTTCTGTTTTTTGTTCTGCTTCGTTTGCTATATCTTCTATTTCTTGTTCTTCTGGGTTATTTCGGTGTTTCCTTGAGACTTAATGGCGTAGTATTTTTTCCATTCTTTCAAAATTCCATTTCTATTTGTTTGAAGTGCTCCTCTCATATTTTTCACATTCCTTAATTTTTGTGGTCGGTTTTCGTTTAGCCTCTTAACTACATTGCAGAATTCTTTCTGATTTTCATTTTATTCTTCTTTCCGAAGTCTTCCCACATTTTTCACTTTACTGCTTTCACTTCTTCTTTAGCTTGATTTTGTTTGGTTATATAATTTCTTTTGTTGTCTTCTGTTGTGTCCCAAGCTTCTTTCTTTTCTTTAATTTTTTGTTTTATCTCATTATTCCACCATTTTGTTCTTTTTAGGTTTGAGTTCTGTCTTATTGCCTTTATACCGCATACTTTCTTAGCTGTTTGTAACATTGTCTCTTGAAAGCAGGCCCATTTCTTGTCCAAGGTCCATGGGTTTTCTTCTTCTTCTTGTCTTTCTCGTTCCTCCTTTAAGAGTAATTTATTTGCGGGTGTTTCTTCATAAGTATTTTATATCTCTGGACCTTCTAGTGCTTCTAACTTTGTTCGTGTATGAATGCTTGTCTGTTCTCGAGTTGTGATTTTTCTATGTTGCTATCTGCAATCACCAATCTGTGTTTGGTATTTAATTAACTTTAACGTTGTAAATTGCGTATTTCGCGCTTTTTGTGTTATGTTATGTAGTCGGCCGTGCTCTTATGTCCAAGTTCTTCTGCTTCGTATGTTATTTTATGTATGTGTGGGAACCAATGTTCCCTATTAACATCTGCTTTACCATACAAAAGTTAAGCATTCACTCTCCATTTGCATTGATTTCTCCTGGTAGTCCATAGTTTCATGTCCTATTTCTTTGTTATTTCCTTTGTGCGCGTTTCAATCCTCCATTTTTCAAGGGTTCTCTGTAGTGCTTCATAGAAAGCTTCTTTATCGTATACATTGGCATTCTCGCTCCTACGTTCTCTTGGAGTTCTAGTTTATTCTAGGGTTTATGACTTCCCATTGCGATACTCTTTTATCCAGTTCATTGCTGGGGATTATGCCTACCTCTTCTTTTGCTCGGTTCCTTATGGGTGTGCCTGAATATCTCATAGTATAGCCTTTATCCATCTTCTTTATTCTATTGCCTTTCTTCTTCAGATCGGATAAGTCGAGTGAGGTATGTTATATTCCATGTACCAAATCTTACCTATCGTTGTTTTCGCCAGTCATCTTCTATTGGATCATCCAATTCCGAGGCTCACCCTATTTCTCTGAATCTGTATACTTAGTGCGGGTGATTACTGTGATTAGCCCAGCCACTAAGGCTCCGTTACCTCGGGGCAACTGGTATCAGGTTATATCCCCGATGCTGGGTCGCTAGAGCCCCGTTCGTTATCTTGGGTGTAAGCAGGGGTCCACCGAAGGTCCCAAATGTCAACCCCACCTGCACGAATTGGGAGTTAAAAAATTTATTGATTTTACATTTTGAAGTTTATTGATAGTTTTACAACATGTAATTATTTCAACTTAATACATGTTAAAAAAGGTTCGTAAAAAGCACGGTAAGATTATACAAAAACTCTGTTATAAACTTCTTATAAAATCATTTAAAAATGTATCAAATGTTTAAATTAATTAAACACTAGAAAAGTTCTTACAAGTCCTTAAAATTGCTATAAACATTATAAACTAAGCTAAACTATAAACATTTACTGTTATTCATTCTCATTCTGTTTATCTTAAAGGCACACTTTATTCTTCAAACATCTACAATCATTATTGCACCTTAAAAAGGAAAACGAAAAACATTCTAAAAATACATCCTTAATATTCTTTATGTATGCTTATACTCTTATACCTAATAAATTTAACAATAATGGATAGAATAAGAAATATGAAAATCAACATATTAGGTACATTCTTCTCCTTGATGATTTTCTTGTACGTTTCACTTCCCATCTTCCCTTTTAATAGTTGCCGCTAACAAGCACGCAAGCACAACTCCAAGAATCTGCAAAATTCTTCCATAAAAAACATTAATACCGAACCTTATTGTCTTACCTGAATAAATGCTATTCCAATTCCAACCCCTATCAGGATGGTAGACTTTTCCCTGACTTTAGTCTTTAGCTTACTTAAACACCCTGTTTCGTAATAAGAACCGGAGGAACAGCTCGAACCTGAAGATTGTGCATTATGGTTTACTTCCTTGCAGCAGCTGTTAGGTACGGATGGTGGATTATTCTGCCTCCAGTCGTCTATTCCATCGGTTCCACAACACATGAGCTATTCGGAATTTATTTAGTTATTGCAAAAAATAAGTGATATTTAGGTACCTTGGTTTGTACGTTGTCCCAAGCCACCCTTTCGGATGAATCCCTGCTGTAATTTGCCATAGATTGTTTGAGGCTGTCTTTTAAAGCATCTTCAAAGTCGTTTTTATAAACAGCCGCTGCTATACCAACGGCTAATTCGATTACGAATATTATTAGAAGACACACGGCGAACTGGAAGGAAGAAATTTATTTAATTTTAGGCTCTAATCTGTTTTGTTTATAGGTCGAATTTGAACATTCACTGTATGTATGTACAATGTGATTTGTTAAAAACTCAATTGCAGCAGGCCGTATTCTGAATTAATACAGACAGTTCTAAGGTTATTAAGACAGAATACGGCCTGCTGCAATTGAGTTTTTAAAAAATTACATTGTATGTAGGCTTTATTTGCCAGGAGATCCGAGCAAGCCCAGATAATCTAGCAGCCAATCGTTCTAGCCCTTTAACGTTATCCAGGGTGCACCACGAGGAGGCGAGCTAGATTTGCACCTTCACTGAGATAGGATTAGAATTGAGATTCTAAAATTTCGAATCTCGATATAGATTCAGGTCTCGAATGTGAAGTTTAAACTGAAGTTTAGAATCTTCAGTAGGGGTTAGTATTTCAAATTTCGAACCATGTATTTAATTTAATATTGAAGTTGGTTCGATATTGAAGTTTTTTTTCCAACACACTAAGATAGGATTACAATTTCGATTTGGCAATTTCGAATCTTCAATAGGGGCTGGGTTTTTGTATGGAATTTGATTCGATAGTGAAATTTTATTTACCATGATCTTCCCGATTTTTACCTAACGGATTAACGTCAAAATCGAGGAGGTCTTAGTATTTACATTTATTTTAATTTTGAATTGATATACTTTTGGAAATAACACCTTGGTTTAAAACACAAACGTTTTTAAAAAACAGTTATATTAGTTACGATTTGAAATTTGAACCAGAATTCAGAGGTTTAATTTGAATGAGCATCCGGTTTGAAACAGTAGATTTAAAAGTTGAGTTAGTAACTGAAAATTTACGTTTCGTAGTAAAAGGTATATTTGAAACACAAGTTTGAAGAGTCCAAAATTCGAACTCCATGTGTCACGGCTTTTGAGATTTTGCGTAAATTTAGTATAATGCGGCCCTATTGTTCGAAGTTTAAACTAGCCTGAAGTTGCAGAATTTGTGAAAATAATACCAAATCGGAAAATTCTTGTTGTTGCGCAATATTTCGGAGAAATCCCAAATTGAATGACCGAATACGATGATATAATATTCTGTGCAGTCTGCAGTGGATTCTTCGTTAAGAATCCGGCGAACCACTGATTGCAAAGCAGCGTCAGAGTGACGCCAGTCAAGGTTTCCCCCCTCGCGCACGAAAGGCGCATTTGGGCATCTTTTTCTAACACCCTTCGCTTTACGGAAAAGTAGAAAAACAAATCAGAGTTTAGCTAGCTTTCAATACCATCAGTCGTGCAATTATCGTTCCCGGACCTTTGGTAGTAAATCCCGTTTGCCAGCCGCTCGTCCTCGTTTAGTTTTGGAAAAACTATCTTACTACATATTGTTGGATTATCCCAGAGAGTGTCTTGTCGTTTGTCGTGTCGGGGAAATATAAGTTGTGTGTGAAAGTTCCGTTTAAGTTTGATGTTTGGTGAATTACTCACACAGTTTCGTTTCGGATTAATAATCTACCAGTTTAAGGGCATTCCGTTGTCTTCGCACCTGCTTCCGGAAAAGGACTCCACTCCTTTCTTCGTCGACCGCTGCTATCTCTCCCTGGGATTCGAAACCATCCATCGCTTTTTCTGGGTTACCCTCAGCAAAGCCCTTTTCCCAGGTAACAAAATTTAGGCCTGACCCTTTACATGCCGGTTGCAACAATAACCGCTGCAACCCCATTCAGTACCGTATATTACCGATTACTCGTAGACAGGCATCAGTAATTTTTATCGGTAATTTAAGTACATCAAGCGTCCTTCCTTTTGCTTAATTTGTTCGGGCGAAGTGTTTAAATCTTCAACCAGTGCGTATTACTTTTTGCTTTAGCGTTAACAATTTAGAAACAGTGCGAACTGCCGGGATGATTGCCCATTTTATGTTGCATGTCAGAATGTTTCATAGTTTTGGACGTAGTACTTCGACCCGTTCCTTTTGTGTTAGTAATCGTAACTTGTCTACCACAATTATTGTCTAAGTGTCCACATGGTTCTTGTAATATTATAAATAATGTTTGGACAATATAGATGTTATGTTAGTTGAATTGGTCTTTCAATGTTATCCTCTCGCAGCAGCTAAGTAAACCTCACGTAACGGAGTTGGATCAAAGACTCTACCAAAATTATTTACTTAACTTATTAATATTATATGACCCTAACTCACTTCGTTACAATATCTTTTCCAAATTTCCTTTTTCTGTTTTATTGTTAAACGTAATTCTTCGGCCCACCAATTCTTTTCTTCATATTTGTATTTGTTATCTTCGTTGTATATATTGTAAGGTATCTTTAAATTCATTCAATTTTTCTTCTTTCCCTTCCTTTTCTTTTCGTTTTTTTAAATTTCTGTTTACTGTTTCTTGGTATTTTTTTTTTATATCTTCTTTTAGTTTATAACTGTTTCCTTTACTGTCTTCATTCTTTTGTCGGGGCTTTCTTTCTTTTGTTTTTCAGTTGCATTTTCAGTAGATAGTGGTGACTTCCAATCCCTGCTTGTCTTGTTATTTTTACATATTTTACATGTTTAATTTCTCTTTGCTTATTAAAAAGCAGTCAATTATTGATTTTTCGGTTTTGCTTTGCTCAACTCTCGTATATTTGTGTAATGTCTTTGTGTTTAAACTTTGTATTAGTTTTCTGTACTTAGGTTCTTCTTCCGCTATTATTTCTAGTCTCTTCTCCTTCTATTGCCATATATCCTTCAATTCCTGTATTTTGTTTGCCTACTCACCCACTTACATCCGCCATAATTAATTTGTTTCCTACTTCTTCATCCAAATCTTCCTGTATGCTCTTGAAGAACCCATTTTTCTTAGCATCTTCATTTACTCCATATGCTACCACTTCGTTTATCAATTTCATTTCTACTATCAATATTATTTCATTTACAAATTTTTCCTTTATTAAATCTTTTACCCTATTTTGTGGTATTATTATTCCTACACCTTTCATGTTCTATCATCACATCTACTTTTTCTTCTTCCTTTCCTTCGTACATTCCATTCCATGTACCAATTCTTAAACTTTCCTTTCTTTATAGTCTTTTTCGAGTGTTTACTGTTTCTTCTTATTTTTTCTTTCTTGTTTACTTTGTCTGTATTCATATCGATTTTCATTGCCATGTTCGATATCCTTTTATTCGTGTCCTTGCTTATTTTTAGTTTTTTGACTTTTTATTCTCTATATTTAGTATTCCTCTTAGTTCTTGTACCTGCATGTTCCATTCCATTCCTAGCTTCTTCCTAGTCCATTACTAGTTTTTTATATTCTCCTCCGGCTTTGTTTCTTTTTCTTCTTCCTTCTTTAGCTCTTTCCACAATTTTGTTCTTGATTTCCCTACCGTTTTTCGTTAAATCCTCGTTTACATACACTGTTCTGCCTTTAGTTTTTCTTAGTTTATTTTTATTTGTGAGCATTTTCATCTTCTTTTCTTGGTGTTCTTAATTTTAATTTAGTTCTTGATTTATGAAGTTTTCCATTTCTTCTTTTACCACTTTCTCGTCCTCGGATTCCACTGCAGTCAGGATATTACTAAATTGTTTTTCTTTTTCAAGCTGTTTTCATGTAATTCATTTATTTTCTTTCTCATTCTCATATTTCCTTGTTTAATTTCTTTGATATGTTCCTGATATTCTTGTAAGAATTAAGACAAACAACGCATGCAAAGGCATTATTTACGTTCAGTGATTTTCTTGGGCTCTTCACAAAAGTTTAATTGAAATATAACTATGGGGGTTGGAAGGTATTAAGCTGTTCATTTTTTCAGCGTGATTTATACCCAAAAAGGTTATTTTGGGGATGTTTTCTAATTTTTCAAGTATTTTAAATCAATTTCTTTCGATTCTTTTGTTAATTGCATTAGATTCTTGTTTTTATTTTGATTCGTATAATAAATTAAATCTAATACTAGAATGAAGTGTCCAATAAATCAAGTAGGTAGTTCACTTAATGAAATTTCAATAATAAAACGAAGTATTCAAGAACTAAAGCGTAAAAAGGGTAATGATGTCGCCCCACAAAGGAAATAAATCAACCACGCTTTTTCTGTGTGTTATAAATATTAATAAAATACCTACACAATCTATTATTAATATATAACTAGCACAGTTCCGGGTTGCTATTTGTGTTGATAACAAATCAATATCTTCAAAGAATTGCATAATGTTTGACCAAAGAATACAAAGAACAAAGCCGCCCTATAAATGAAATTGCTTTGATAATTTACATTTTTCGGATTATTTGCCTTTTATTATCCCCTAATAACAGAAGTTTTTTTTAACATATAAAACTCCGTTTGATATTCAACCGCTAATGACGAGTGATAAATTACGTATGCCGTCAGGATAACATCTAAAAGCTCGACCTACTTACTACATACATAAGTAATCGACATCGCTTAAACGAATTCTGGACGAAAATTTCCTGAATAGATAAACATACCAGCACGATAAGTTCACGGAAAACTGTTCTGTGAAAACAATTAATAATAGCAGGTTAGCAGGTACTACGAATTTGGGCTTTTCGGGTTTTACATTTTATTCTCGGAGCATACCAAGTACTTTTATTTCAAATAGCTTCTGGGAATTTACGAGTAGTTGTGGTGTTTTTCCTTTTATCAATAATTCGTTCCTTGATGAATGTTCGTAATAATAAAAATGAAGAATTTAATTAATCAAAGAATGCTTTTACTTAATTTCGAAGGTTGTTAGATATTTTCAAAAAAATCTCACCTTGAAGAATTTGAATATTTGCATCAGTAAATATTAACAAACTAAAGGGCGATGATAAATACAAAAACAGTTGTAGAACTGTTCCAAAACAAGAAAATTAAACCACTAAATATTGTGACTATCTAAGGATTAGTCCGCTTGGAGAGGCAATAAAAAAATGTTAGCTTTATAAAGCTAAATAAAAGGTCAATTAACTCTGGAAAAATAAGGCTATATTGCAAAGAAACAAATTAGTGAAATAAATTCCAAGATAATTTAACAACGTCTCATAAAGATTTTATCATTTTCTTTGTTTCTTTTATTTCTTGGCAAAAATTTATATTGGTTTTTTATACCTTTTTGGGGTTTTCTTGGGACCTGTCAGAGCTGGCGCCTTCCTATTATTGAGTTTAATTATGATTTGAGAGTGTCAGTCAAGTTCAGACTCGAAATTATAATATTTCCATAAGCTTTGGATTGTTTGAAGTCGTCTTAATTAGGATTTAAATGTTTGGCATTCGATTTGAATGTTCAATTTTGGAACAAAAATATGGAACTTTCAGATGGACTCAGATTCTCAATTAGAAAATTGTAAATCCACTTCTTCTGCCTTTTTAGTTTGCGGATATTTGATATTTTGTTTGACCTGTCAAGGTTTAATTTGTAGGTATTTTTGAGTATTTGACTCTATGTTTGAGCTTTCTTCATTTTTTGAATTAAAAAATTTGGGAGCTTCAATCAAGTTCTGCCCCGAAATTGGAAAACCGCAAATTTCGTCTCACTATTATTTGCTGCGTTGTTTCTTTGTTTTTAGCTTTGTGGTGAATTGGTATTTTTCTGAGGTTTTCTTAGGTCTTCATGGATTTTAAACATTTTTAAGTGAATATTCGGAATTTCAGTTTTGAAAATCTTAGTCTTGACATTGGAAAATGGTGAACTCTTCTTCTTCCTTTTCAGTTTGAGGATTTGGCTTTGTTTCATAAAAATAAAATTTAACTTGTTGTGCTTCTTTTATTTCTTCAGAATTTTCGTATTTTTAATATTTTATTATGCCTGTCAGGGTTTATGTTTTAGGTATTTTTGAGCATAAATCCAATTTTAGAATTTCAGTCTGATCGGAGTAGCTTTGTCTCATAACTTTGTTTTGCTCTGTTTTTGATTTTTTTTTGAGTCTATGTTATTTGGGCTTTCTTCATTTTTTAAATTAAAATTTGAGAGCTTTAATCGAGTTCAGACCTGAATGAAACTGGAAAACTAAAAATTTCATCTCAATATTTGTTCAAAATTGTTTGCTGCTTTGTTTCCTTTTTTAAGCTTTGTATTGAATTTATACTTTTTGAGGTTTTCTTAAGGCTGAGGCTAAGATTTACATTTTAGGTGTTTTCGAGTAGAGATGAATTAATCTAAGAGTTTCACGCGAGTTCAGAGTGAAAATTGGAAAATTTATAATTCACTGTTGTCTCCCAGTTTAAGGATTTAAAATATAAATAACGGGATTTAAAGCACGAAATTAGTATTTGTTGGGAAGCTTTCTTCCAAATTGCAGTTTCCTATAAAACACAAATTTGTTTTCTCTAACTTCCAGTAACCTCAATTTCGACTGAAAGTATTTTTATCGACTTTCCTTCTCTTGTGTGCTTACAAAAAAGGAGCTTTTTCCAAAATAAATTGATAGTTGTTTTACTGAATGTTTCTTTTTGCAATAAATTACCCTACGCTTTGTGCTTTCAGTATAAAAGTCAACATTAACGCACACAAAACCGTATTTGGGGAACCCAAATCGTTAAATCGAATTTATGCCTTCTGTCCACACCTTTTCCAGCCTCACCCACCGTATATCCTGTTTATTAGCGAAGGGTCTTAATTTTTTCTGTGGGAGAAATTAAGCCTTATTTTTCCTGTTCATTTTTTAGATGATATTCGGAAACTTCTAAAAAACCTTGAGCAAGCAGAACTTGAAAATAAATGCTAAATTAATAATAATCTCAAACTGACATTAGCATCTTCTGAGCTTGAAAAAATATATTCACCTAAATAGATATTTTATACAACGATGCGGCGGCTAAAATTATACGTATATCACTACAAGGATAATACATTAAATCCAGCAAGTAATTACCTAAAATTTAGTTCCGAGTAAAAGCAAGTATTGTAAAATCGATAGCATTCATGTTTTGATTTTTTTCCCTTATAATTACGTTAGTACTGTATTTTCGGAAAATTTACATATAATTTTAGAAATTCTTTCAGCTTGTAGTTTCATTACACCCAACCACAATTCAATATTAACCAGCTCAGCCAGCTCTACTGATAATCCGGATAATAATTGCGTGGTTTGAATTTCAGGATAATATAATCGATTTAGATATTTAATTTTAAAAGGCTTAAATGGCCCCCTTTTATAAATTATTTTGTTCAGCGAATTTGTTATATGTATACATCCTTTTTAAATTTATTTAAAAAATTTTAATTGAAAAAAGTATGTTTTTAGCTTTGTTGCTCTTCCTACTTATAATAAATTCCAAACCAGTTTGCATGTACAGGAAATATCTAAGATTCTCCCAAGGACTTGAACTTGCATTAGTTTATTATGTTGTGGGTTTTGACTCTTCTGTTTACAGATGTGTAATCATGTAACAGTTACAGGCCTTCAGCCTAACAATATTCAGTCAGAAACTTTCAGTTTTTACTTTGAAGTCTTGGCATTTGACAAACTGGAATCTTACGTAAATTTATAAAATAAATCCCAATTGTAGCTTTGTAATTTATGACAAAAAATCAGAACAATGTATAATTTTCGTTTCAGAAATCGTTAGAATATCATATTAATTTAATTTTAATAACGTTAGATTTTAAAGAGTCTCTAATTTGGCGAATAAACAGTTTCGAAATATTCTTAACTCTCATTTTTCAGAAACTACACTTCAGCCTTCTGAACTGTCCTTTAGAATACAACGTTTTTCCAATTTTGTCACTGTCTTGACATATCTAAACTTGTAGATGCACTCAAAGTAATTAAATTGATAACTGTAATTTAAAACGATGATTTCACCAAATTCTGAAGTCTCAATTAGCAACTGTTTAAAAATAAGTGTTGCTGATATCACTAAGAAACATCCAAATAAGAATCATCTGTTTCGGAAATTTAATCGCAGTTCTTTCGCCACAGATGCTAATTACTTAAACAGCAACTAAACACAGAAATCCATTACAAAAACATAAAAGCTTTCGCCAACAAATCGTATTAACCCAAAAAAGCTGTAAAAACTTTTGTAAACCAATTTCAACAGGTGTTGCTATTCCCAAGTAATAAAAGTTCGACTTTTACCCGATAGTTTGTGATATATTTCTCTGACAATTTGTGCTTCGAATTACTCTAAATCTAAGATGATTTAATTCCCTGACAATTAATTAATTAAAATTAAATATTACTTACAGCCATAAGCATACGATAAGACTCTCGAATTGCTCCGAAACATCCCAAAAAGGCAATAATGAAAATAATCGTACCAGCAACAATAAGAACAATAGGCGGTGCTAACATTCGAGTTTCCATAAAATGACTAAATTCTCCAACATCGGCTAAAACTACAGCTCCAGCTGTGATGATACCAATTCCGGAAATCTAATTAAAAAATCTCCATTTAAACAAGGAACCCATTTACGAAGGGAATTCTCTGTACTTACAGCAAAAATTAAATTAAAAATGAACAAAAGATATTTAATGCAGCTCATTCCGCACGATTCCATCGTGAAAAGAATTTGCGAATACTCTTCTTCGTTGCGTTCACTACAAAATTCAAGCGCACAATAAGCGCGTGAAAACAACGCCGGACGAAATTCACCCCCTCGAACCGCCAAACTTCGTACTCACGTTTCTTCTATTGGAAAATGCCGTTTTAGAAAAATTTTCCATTGGTTGGTGAAGGAAAAACTGTTGTTATAGTGACGAATTTGTAAACACACACGCTAAGTATGTTATTGCCCCTAAAGGGTTTTTAATGTTATTTAAAGTAGCTTCACGTTTTCACCCCTTGTTATTGGGTGAACGATGCGTTTCGCTGGATTTTTCTTCGGGCGCAGTTTTATGTATAATCAATAAGCAATTTACGGGAAACTGCGTTAGTGTAGGTCGCCTTTTAATAAGGTTAGCTTTAAATTAACTTTGGTACGTTTTAAATTAAATACTAAATGATACTACCAATATTTCTTGTGCTTTAAATACATCAAACCCTTCATACATATCCATCAAGATTCACTGAAACTTTCGAATTTTATACCAAAGCAAATACCGCGAAAGAAAAATAAATATTAAAAAAAGGGTAAAATTATTAAGTCTAGAAATAAAAGCATTCACCTTTGTAATTGTTATGTTTAGTACGAAATTTACTACACTCATTTAACAAAAGTGTTTGAGGTTAAAAATATTTTTTCATTCTCTTTTAATTGGTTTAAACCGAAAAATATTGCTTAGCTTCTAACTCATTGGTAGCTTTCTAACAATGGCTTACTGCCTAATCAGTAATATTTACATCTTCCACAACAGTTTAAGAACATAAAAAGAAGATCTCAATATTCAGTCGTTTTTTATTTTAAAAGTCGGGTTTTTGTTTTTAAATTATAAAAAATTAAACGTTAAACAATTCTAGTGATAAGTTACACACGTTAAAGTTAACAAATAAAACAAAGGGTTACACCCCAAACTATTAGAAAGCCTTACATTGGATTGAATTACAATTAAATTAAATACAGCAAAATATTCTTACATATACATTTCAGCAACCACTAAGTACGAAGGATGGGAACTGACCTCTGTACACTGTGACTGAACTAACTTGATAAGTCTTAGTACTCGAGCCTCAATCTGCCTACTGTCGAGTACCTCAACGCCACTGAAAGTGTCTGAATGCATAGGCCTCTATCTGTCTACTCCTATGCATTCTGACCTCACTGGTGGCCTGTTACTGACTGACCACGCCAACTGCATTCTAAGCTCTTGTATATATACCCAAAAGTCAACTCCCACCTTGCACCACGAACGTTTTTTTCAACGAATGCTGATTCACCAACATCTGCTCTGCAGCTGGCTAGATATCAGGTTACTTATAAATTATAAATTTAAATACTCTTTCTAGGACTTGCAGCTGCACGATAATCTTGTTACAAAAATAGACATCGTAGTTGATAACAACTGAAGCAAATGCAATTTACAAGCAAGGTTACTTTATGCTAAAATGATACTTTCATACTCGTATTATTAGATTCCAATATGTTCCAATATGTGCTTTATTGATTACTTCAGTCGACAACATTAAACTGGGAAACAATGTGGAATGTGCTGAAAGAAAAGGGGGTTTCAAGTCATCTGTAATGCGAAGGGTTTTGAATGATTGGGAGGATGGAGTAACCATAGGAGGAGGTAGAATCAGCAACCTGAGGCATACGGACGACACCTTGATACTTGCTACATCCAACGAAGAACTGCTGAATGTAATGATAATGAATTAACTTATATTCGTACAATATGGCATAAAATTAAATACAGGTAACATCAAGGTTCTAAACTTATTAGACGAAAACGCCACCTCTACCATTCAATTGAACAGTAACACGAAACCTATCAAAATCCTATACCTTATCTCCGAAACTATTCACAATGGTCCTTGAGGACGTGTTTAAGCGATGATAAGCATGATGCGGGTAAAAGGAACTGGGACGCATGCTAATGGAATTAGAGAAACATTCGGCTAAAATCGAACTTCAAATGAATCTCTCAAAGACAAAAGAAATGTGTACAGTGGACCCCCAGATCACAATTAGAAATCAACTAGCAGAAAATGTAACAAACTATATTAGGTCATACAGTGTGGCTGGGAAGTGACAGAGCCAGGAACAATCAGCCTGATATAAAACATGTAGCTGTATCCGAAGTGGTCAGTCATTTCAATTACTCGACTGTAACAAATGAGGGACGATGAGAAAACGAGATACATCGCCGCCTTGCTCTGACCAGATCGGCTACAACTAAGTTAACAAAAATATGGAAAGATACAGATATCACAAAAGTCTCAAACTCGTTTATCTCAATTCTCACTTACGCCGTAGAAACATGAACAATAAAAAAAACAGAGGCTAAAAGAATAAATGCCTTCGAGATGTGGGTACTGGAGGATGCTCCGAATACCCTGGACAGCCCACCGAATAAATGAATCCATCCTTCAAGAATTAAAAATCAATGAAAGATTACTAACCACAATAAATCGTAACATACTAATGTATTTTGGACATATTTCACAAGGAGCCGGCATAGGAAAACTGATTGTGGTGGGCAACGTAGAAGGTCGAAGATGCGGAGGTCGATCCCCATGAAGGTGGTCTGACCAGATCGAATTATTTACAGACTACATCTTCGGCGAAGTATCACACCAGGCCCAAAACATAGAAGCTTGGGAAATAACAACAAACATTATTACCATAACATCACCACGTCCTTACGTAGGACAGCGAAATAAGGAGGAGGAAATCCCCAATATTGATCTCTCCATGGCCCGTTGTGTGACTTGTAATTTATGTTATTTGTTTTGTGGTTCACTTTTGTTTTATCTAGGTTAACTCTAAGGCCCGCTGTTCTAGATGTCGAAATCACTACTGTTAACATTATTTTTAAGGCTTCTTCTGGGTCACCACATAAAACAATGTCTTCTTCTTTAGTCAGCGTTTCTCCTTCACTTATGAACATACATCATCATTATGATCAGCGTCAAATAATCCACGTCGTCTCCGTTCACCCCTATTAGTTGCGATTCCCATCCATTGTACGCTTTCCTGCTGTCGGATGTCATCTCTCTACTTAGTTCTAAAATCTTCACGTGTTCTTTTTCGAAGTCTGGGTCACAATTTTGTAACTTTTCTGGCTTATCTTTCACCCGCTGTTCTTGCTAGATGCCACTTCAATCTCGCCACGCGTTCTGATATATCTGTTACCCTAGTCCGGTTTCATATCCATTCTATTGAGTCTTCGATATTCCTTTGTGTGATTCTAAGTCTCTTGATTGATGTTTCTATTAGGGCCCATGTCTCCGCACCATACGTTCATGACAGGAAGGACCCACTGGTTGAAAACTGTGGTCTTCAAATATTGAGGAAAGTTGGATTTAAAAATTAACCTAATGTGACTGTGAACATACTACTCTCCCAAATTTGTCCAAATTATTCGGCCCTGCATCGTCGTTATCCATTTCTCTAATATCGCCATACCAACGTTTTAAGAGGCTACCTCGGCTTCTCTTTTCCCTCCACGGTCTCCATTCTGTACTTTTTCGGATCCATTTAGATGCATTCATTCGCGCGATGTATCCTGCCTATCTCCATTTTGATTTCATAACCGTCTCTCCTACGTCTTCCATCATTGTTTATCGTCTTATCCACTCTATCGATATCATGTCTTTCGAGGTAATGTATCTCTTTCAATGTTCCTTTGTGTTACATGAAGCTTATGTACACAGTGGGATGTTAATGCCTATGTTTCTGCTGCGGGGGTTGGTACAGGTCTTACACATTATATAAGTACTTGAGCTTTCATCTTTACAGTAAATCGTCTATTTTTGTTTCTTAATATACGTATAATTCAGTTTGCCGGAAACGCTCCATGCCATTCTTATTCTTCTTCTTAGGTCTGCAGTTTGGAAGTCGTTATCCACGCTGATTGTTTGTCCCAGATAGACATATTCTTCTACCTGTTCCAGTGTTTTGCAGTACTTTTTGGTAGTTATTTATTTGTTTTCTACCAAAGTTCGCCTTTTAAGAAAGTTTCATACGACATTTTTGCTACGTATAAAGTTTTATATATTTTCTCGAATCAAAACATTATTACGAAAGAATACTGAAAACAGTAACAACAGTGATAGTAACAAACGACCTGCACTTTAAAATACATAGTAGAAACGTCCGGAAAACAATCACGAATATTAAGCGCGGTTCTCACTATACGTAACGCCACCTTTACGTCACCGTTCCGTTACCGTCCCAGCAAATATAATTGCTTTAAAAGTAATGGCTGTATTCACACTTACCGCCACGGCTACCTTCCGTCGCCCTCCCTTCCCGTCTAACATTCCCGGCAGAGAATATTTGGCGTGTCGGTGCTTGTCCGTAAGTAGGCGGTACGTATAGTGTGAATTAAAAAATCTGCAATTGTTCCCTGCTCTCCGTTTATGTAGGAAGTGCATAAAAATTTGTTCTGTTGCTTTTCTGCTGTCTTTAAAATTTTGATTCAATTACGTTGTAAGTTTCTAACTAAAAGTGTGTACACTTAGTAAAATTATGAGTGAACACGAAATAGATCACGACGAACTTTTAATAGAAGAAGTAAGGAAATATGAAGATATATATAACATGGCATCAAAAAATTATTGTAACAACATCTATAATTTGATATTCGCCCTCGTCCTTCCTTGTAAGAAAAATATCATGCACCCATATTTTCCTTTTCTTCTTTACTATTAATTCTTCTTCTTCCATGTCCAAAATAAGCGCGATTATTCCAAGTTCTTCATTTGTAAATTCACTCATTTTCAAGATCTGTAGATAACCGGACAGACTACCTGCTCGGTTGCCGGCACATTGCTGCGGTGGTGTGAATTGGCGCCAAATTTCCTGTTCGGTGCCGGTGCGGTGACGTGACGGTGACGCTACGTATAGTGAGAACCGCGCTTTAAGCGTGAAATCCTTTGAAAAAGTACGATTGAATTTTAGTCCCTTTGAAGTAAATTTTATCGAAAGATCTATAGAATGTAATAAAGAGAGCTATTGTGCTTCATTACAATAAGAAAGCCTTTGGTATGGTAATACTAAGAAAAGTAAACTAACAAAAGAAAATCGATAGCTCTATTTAATAAAATTTGCTTATTACACCCAAAACATTCTACTTAAATTTGTAATTGATAGCAAACTCAAGGTTTTAGTTAGATACAAAATTTAATTTTGGAAGATTAAATAATTTATTGTTTATAACACCAAGAGAAAAATAGCAACCGTATTTTGCTTATTTTTGGTTTTCCTGCTTGTTATATTTTTTAATTTATTACTTTAAAAAAATGTCAATAGACAGATAATTAAACTCGATATTTTACAAGCTTTAATGATTATTATTTAAATTTTTATAACATGCAAAATTTAATTTTAAAATTACTTACCTTTCGCATGTCAGAGTCTCATAAAATGCCGTTTTAAGTATTTACCTGTGAAATTATACTAAAAGTTACAACGCTTCTGATATCATTTTGTCGATAATTTTTAACAACTCTTGCTTTATAAAGTATGTGAAAGCTTCCTAATTTAAAAATTAAAAATTATAAAAGCACCAAAAATTCTTTGTATGTTAAAACTTTAAAACATCTGCTAAACATTTTTATGTTTATTTGATGTTTAATATATTTTTGAATTATATTTCAAAGACTACTCGGTAGCAGTCGCAGCAAACACCTAAATATTTCTAAATATCTTATTGCTATTTAAATTACAGTGATTAATTATTAAAATTTAAATAACTCGACCCAGTAGGGCCCAGCAAGGTCGAGTATAAAATGAGAGAGAAAAATTGATCAAATAAACGTTAAACTCAGGCCACTTAACTCCACCCATCAGTGATGTAAAGAGATATACCAGGAATTATGGCGATGTAATCAAAAATAATCCTTACTATTCTCTTTTACAAACAATCGACCATTCAAAGCAAAAACCAAGCAACGACTAAAATAAAGATTCCTCCAATCTTTATTCATAATATGACTTTACAATGAAAATTCTACATAATTTTTTGATAAAAGATTTCAATTTTCCAGCCGTATTTCAAAACTATTAGCGTGGCCCTCGTATAAATAAAATCTAATTTTTGTGTTTGGTTTTCAGTGGATTCAACGGCAGTTTACAAAAGTTAGATCTTCAAGACAGCGGTAACTTCGATATTAAAGAAGAGAAGGTCAATGAAAACCCTTCAAAATTTTGCACTTTTAATGGATTAGGGTTTTTAAGAAAAATGTAAGCTAGTAAATTTCAAAACAGTTTAAACACTTGTCTTATCTTAAAATCTTTTAACCTCTTATACCTTTGCAGTGTCGAGGGGGCGGACACACCGAACCGCAGATTGGTCACCCATTCTTGTTCAGACCAAGCAGACTTCTGCTTAACTTTCTATATGTTAGTATTACGTGCACTCCCATTCTGCCGCACTGCCAGTTCCAAACAAATATTTAAAAAACCAAATACGTATTTACTTAATTGCCGAAATATGTATTTAATTTTTTAATATGTTGTTTTGTTTCCGGGAGCCTTCAGTGTTTAGTTTCGATGAATTTTCCCAAAAACCAATACCAAAGCGTCTTTTAACTTATCAAAAACTCATAAACTCACTGAGATAGATTTGTAGAACAGATATAAATCAATAAGACTGTTAAGCTTTAGAATTTTTATGTAAATATTATAATAAAAAGACTTAAATACCTATACAATCACTCAGAATATTATTCGTGGCCAATGTCTTAACATTTTTAATCTTATGTGAAAGTGTATATATTTTTCATTATTTTTATCATTAGATACTTGTTTACTTTTTAATTTAAAAGGGGGGAAAACATCTAAATAAAACTTAAAAAAACCCTCATGCTGCAACACCTCCCCCCCTAAAGTATCAAAAATTGCTTTGATTCTTATAAAAGCAGTCTGCTTTCAAAGTCTGATAACCCAAAACCCTCCGTGTTTTATCACCTACTTTTGTGTTGCGTTAATAAAGCGAACACATTAAAATTCTATCAGCACGAAGTCAATTTGTTCCAAAATCTGATAACTTTTTCATCGATTGCCATTTTCATCGTTCACGTTTATTTCTTCCTGTCTTATTTCCGACATATACAAAGCCTTTGCAATTTTCCAACGAGTTGATGAAAGCTTTAATAATACGTAAACATAGCTTTTTGAAATTAGGATTTAAAATTTAAGGTTATAGCGAGGTATCATTATGAAATAGTATTTTTCTAATACAAAAATGAGCAGCACTATTTGTTGAGTAAATATTCTTTTGGGATTTTTTGTCTGATTTAAAATTAAAACGTAATTAATTTGGACTAAATCTTTAATAATGGCATGTAATTCTAACAAATAAATCAGCTCTCTTTTTTATTTTTTTTATAAAATAAGGATAATCTTGTTACATTAATAGTCTTTCTCCGTAATTTTTGAACACTTTTTTCCTTTGAAAAATAATATTTTTTGTAAGTTCTTCCTTTGTTTATTACAGCTTATAACCTATATAGTTAGACTTCTATAAAAGTCAATCGTATTATCTACATATCGTCTTGCTAAGGTTCTTATTGTAATCGATATTTATATATTAAAAGGTTTTATAAGCTTAGGAGGCTTTATGTGCCAAGAAAATTGGAACATCGCTACATTTACTGAATTTTCGATGCCATCGAATGACATCAGTAAACAAGAACGGCCACCTGAACTTTCTGTCTTCATACAGATTAATACGGTTGAATAAATAATACGCTTAGTACTCCGTGTGATTAGCACAAAGTTTCCGTTGGGTATTTAAATAAATAAAGCAAGCAATTTCGTAATCCTATAGTAATTTGTAATACAAGTGTTGAAAGCTTGCGTTTGCCACACGAATGTGAAGTTTGCAGCACGAACGCTAGTGAGTGCTGCAGTCACATGAGTGTGGCAAATACAAGCTTTCAACACATGTATTACACACTATTTTTTCTACAACCACAAAAAATTTAAATATTTCTGCAAAATCAAATCTGACATTCATCAAATGTCATTTATGACATTTTGATTTGCGTGCGGAAAGTAAACAAATTAGCGTGTGGAAAGTTTACTTTCCGCACGCAAATCAAAATTTGAGTGTGGAAAGTTTACTTTCCGCACGCAAATCCAGATTAATCCAGATTTGCGTGCGGAAAGTAAACTTTCCGCACGCTAATTTTCACTTGTTCGGCAAACACTCATTTTCAATACTCGTATCTATGGAGACGAAGTCTGAAAATCTCACTTTCCATGGTGGTTGTAGAAAAAAGTAATTTAATTTACTTTCAATGATAACTAACAATAATTAATTTTATTAAATTCTTCATCTTTAACTTAAGAACATTTAGAGTTTTATTGTAACTTTTTATTTGTAACTACAAGTTTTATTGTGTTGGAAACTCATTATATTTTCAGGGTTGTTATAAAAAAATTAGAATTATTTTTGGAAATATTGCACATTTTAAAAGGTGTTTTTAAAAATGATATTTCAGTATAGGTTCAAGTATAAGCTTACTTGAAATAGGTCTTAATTCATGTCGCACCAGTCTGTTTAGATAAAGCGTCCATTGAAATCTGAACTAAAACATTGATATAAAAAAACCGTTCAAAAATCTTAAGCAGTTCTTGGGTGGCAAGCGGTATGAAAACAGTGATCAGTTAAAATTCGCTGCAAATAAGTGGTTGCACGAACAGACGGGAGAGTTTTACGACATCTTACGCTACGAAAAATGTTTAGCCTTAGGTGGTGACTGTATAAAAACAAATTAATATTCATAATGCATAAAAATTGCTACCGAAAAAGGGACAAAAACATTGAGGTAGCTCTCGGGAACACGCCGCCGACTGCCAGTGGGAAAGTCGGGGTTCTTATGGTAAGCTGTAAAAGAAATGAATGGGCGCCAATCAGTTGCAAGCATGTCCTTCAGAAGAATAGGAACGGCAACTGATAACCAATTCCCTGAAAATTATTCAAAACACATAAACCCAATAAAAGGATTCTCATATCGTTCAAGTATTTAATATAAACAAGATAAATATAAATAAGACAACTATATGTATATAACGGGGTGATATATAATATAAGATAACTGGTTAATATACCACCACAAACGAGTAAATATATAACAAATAAATATATAACAAATAAATATATAACAAAAAAACACAATATAACCAAGACTGATTAATGTAACCGATGCATGTAGATTAGGTGAACAATTAAATATTTAAATAGCAAGATGTGGATTAAAATATATTGACTGAATTAAAAATGTAAGCAAACATATGAACCAATGAAGTTAATGATAACAAAGCACAGAAAGCTCTGTAACTTAAGCCGGGGAATTAGATTAATTCACGCTCCCCAATTTGAGTTACTAAAAATATCTGAACTGAAACTAATTGAACTCAATGAAGTTAACAAATAACACGCACAAGTGAGTCGTCGATAGGAACACGGAGGTCGCAAGAACGTAAGTTGTAAATAACGTCAGGAATCGTATAGATCCAGGCCTGTATCTCACGCTACCCTAATATCGCGCACCATAAACTTAAGTTAAGAATGAACTAATTAATCGCTGCGCATTTCGCAACTACATAAGGTCCTTGCGTCACCCTAAAGATTCGGTATCACGACAGCTCAAGTGTCTTGATATTAATAAATATAAATGCGGTGGTCAATCTTGCAATTTAAACGAAACAAAACTTAAATTAACTATTAAAAAATGGCGGTACTGGAATATACCTAGGTATAATATGGTTGCTAAATAAAACGTGCTATAATAAATAGTGAAATATTACAAAGTTTACGAAGGAACCCGACGTAAGTAATTCAACACTATAAATACTTATTACCCTATTCAGTGACCTGAATTTACATAAACACGGGGCAAGTATTATAATAACTGAACGATTCGTACACCTACTAAACGAAAGTAATCATAACAAATCTACCGTACAGGTTAATCAGTGTAGAACAGCACTATGTAGGACAGAACTTATTCGTAGACCAAAATCAAACTATGGAAATCTTCTCGGTTTCATAAAACAGCACATCGACGTGCCACGAACCAAAAACGGAACCATAAAATATGTATTTACAATAAGCCTGGCCACATGTCTACCATATACCAAGATTGGCCGTAAAACTTTCCATTAACCATACAACGTCAATTACTGAGTCTGGCCATAAACTGTATAACCAAATTAACTGGCCGTAAATTATAAATCGGGCTGAAAGTCGAAAGAAAATACGTTAGAGGGATTTAAACAAGAATCAAGCAGTAGCATACCTGATAAGGTCGAAAAGCCCACAAGTCGAATAAGTTAACGTCGGATAGAAAACCGCACCATGCGTTCAAATCTCGGAAGTATCCAAATAACCAAAATAAATACAGACGCCATTCGAATTCCCAACAAATTACTTCCGAAATTCCATAAATGTGGTTCTAAAGTAGCGGTGATCCATATAAATGTATATTAATAACTTGCAATTTCAGCTACCAAAAACCACGTCCAACCCCGAAGAACGACTTGCAAGAAGAAAGCGGAAATCGAAAAAGATCCAGAAAGACCAATTCAAAAATAGACTCAAATATCCCTATAAACGTGTACGAAGGTTAAAGCAAACTGAGATATGCAACCACAATACCGCAAAGTTTCGAGTATTGCCTAACTATAACTTGTTTGTGAAATCAAACTTAGAATATACGATTACAAAGAACTTGTAATAAAATAAATATATATTGTTAACTAGTTAAATAATTTTTGTTAAAAGCAAAACGGGTAGTAGTTTCTGAATGACCCTCGTATATAGTCCATTAACTCTGTGTCTGGAGCATAGGGCCTCGGTGAATAGTTTCCATCTGATTTAGTTCTGAGCCAACACATAGTGTTGTGTAATCAAGGTGACCACAGAACAATTTTATTGAACTTGTCTCGAACTCGCCACACGTTGGGACAGCCAAAATAATTAATTACCTCTGAAATGCCCCACATTACTGGGCTCCAAAAATATGTTATGTTCTCTGATTGAAAACATACATTTTAATTGAACTTATTATGTGTTGTGTGCAGATGTGTGTGTGAATACATAAAACCAAATACCAAATAAATATTCCGTATCTAAACCACCTGCAAAAAAAACAAACACCAACAACAAATTCATCACATTCCAAAATACATGAACGAAAATTCATAACAAGCTCAATTTAAGTTTTTTACATGGGTTCTAGCTGTAGTTAGGATTCAAAAGATTGCAATAATTTAATGTTGACAAATAAACTTTTGATAACTGAATAGTGAATAAATTTAAAATCATACGTTCACAATAAAAATTCATCAAGTTTCGAATTAACAATTACTTCATAAAATTTTCAATATTTAATCTGACTTTATAAAAATTACCTTATTAACAATTACAACAATCAAAATTCAAATTAATTTTATAAAAACACAAAAAAAAATTATTTAATTGACTTATCTGGTGACTTCTTAAAATCCGGGTAAATCTTGGTGAAGGTCGAAGTTTGGCACAGCTGCATTGATAATCAGCTGTTCTGCGTTGATGCCCATGAATTCCAACCCCAACACTCTCAATGGTAAGTCTTTGTATTTTTACTTGTCTTTATAATTTTTATCACTGTTTAAATTTCACTAATTAATCACTGTTTAAATTTCCAGGTTCCTTGTTTTAGATTAAGGATTACCCTTCAAATACGTAGGTAAATAAAACGATGTTTTATTCAAATAACAATTTAACTAATTTTATTTTCAACGAAGAAAATTCACATTACATTTATTTAATAACCCACTTGGTTTAATTATCAACGTTTACATAAATGTAAATATTATTGTTATTATTACACTCAAATTTTCTTTACGACTATTTATTATTAGTAAATTTTACTAGTACTTTCTTATTATTTATTTTAATTGGTTTTGTTTATTTTAATTCACTTCATTTTACACTTTTAATTTAAATCATTCTTAGATCACGTGATATCTGTTTCACCACATTTCAGTTGCTACCCGATATTCATCTGTCTTATTGTTCTAGAATAAAAACAAAAGAACTCTACTACGTCATAATAACAAACTTTGGGAGCGTTTTAGATACGTGCATCCCCAATGGATTTTTACGAGCAACTGACGTATTTTCTTTTGTTAAAACCAAGTAAAATAAATAAATCTAGCCAATTTTCAAACCATCTTTAACTTTAATTACTTATTTACGCTTAATTATTAATCAAAATTTATTATTAACTAAATGAAAATTATTTATACTAACTAAACTTAACTTTTAATTTAAATTTTTATTTAAACTAAACCTATTTAAACTTAACTTTAAAGAAAAAGTTTCTTTACTTCGTTTTTGGTTTAAAACTCTACTTTATTTACCTATTTTTCAAAATTATTAATAACTAAACTAAAAACTATGTAATTATATTAATTATGACAAAATAATGAGATTTTGTCTCTTATCAATTTTCTCTAAAATTATCAGTTTGGCTGATAATTGCATTTGAAATCTGACGTTTACTTAAATTTACATTTTTATTGATAATTTCAATAATTCTTGCTTTTAACATTTAAATTCTTGACAAAATTAAATCTTATATGCTCTAAAACATTTTAGTTATGTTTTATACCTTGTCTCAACCTTTTAAAATAAGAAATTTGTAACTTTCTATTTTTCACATACATTTGTCCTTGAAATTTACCTTTTTCAGATAATACGTTATGACTTTAACTTTAATCATTATTTCTAGCACAATAAACTGATCTAAGTGTTCCAAAAGACTACTTCATCAAGAAAAATCAGCTTTGTACTGTAAATTGAAATAAATATCTGGATATTTGAATTTCTATCCTTCATTGTCAACTTTAAATATCGTTTTTATAACTTAATTGTTGTTAATATTTGCTTTATTGTAATTAATTTGTATTAATAAATCGTAAACAATCAATAAAATGATTTTACATCAAAAATCAATTTGGTATTCAATTTTATATACTTGATGTATGTAAAATTGTGTTAATAAAATGTTCATAAAGTGTATAAACTTGTTTGTGTTTATTGTATGGATGTATTAGTGTTATTTAAAATGTTTTATGCTCAAAATACACAACATTTACCCCTCTTAAGAATTTTCAAAAATATTAACTGGTAAGTAAATTTTTCAAAATTATTCTGAATAATTACAGACTTATATTTATTCTTCAACATAAGGTTGTAACATTTGAATGTTAAATCTACCTCTTATTCTATCTGAATCTACAAATTTTAATTCATAAGAACTACCAAATTTTTGATTTATAATAAATGGTCTATTTTTCAAATATTTACTTATTAATAAAATATTTTCAAATCTTATTTCCTATCAACTTTCCTAATTAAATCCTTCCTAACTTATAAATAATATTTACATCCCCCTCTTAACTGACAATATCTTTTATTTACCTTTTTGATATTTATTTGCCTATCTCATTTATTTACCTATTTTCAAAATTGTAATATTTTGACTTTAATCAACTACTTTGCCTTTTCAAAATCTTTAAAATTTTTTTTAATAACATTAATTTTTCTTTTCTTTACTTACTCAACAGGATTTACCATAATTAATTGATGACTTTTCTACTTTCTCAAATTACTTTCTAACAAGCTTTAATCTTTTCTTATTCATTTCATTTTAATATACACGTTGAATTGGATATTTTACTTCTAAAAGAACCTTCTTTACTACCTTTAACTCAAAAATATAATCTTTTATAATCAATGGTTTATTATTCAATACCTTTTTAATCTTTTTTAATAATGATTTCTAATACCTTTCTTAAAATATCTTTCCCCCCAATATCTAACTTCATACCTATTATATTCATATTTATTTCATCGTAGATTTATTTATTTATACATCATTATTATACCTTATATCATCGTAGATTTATTTATATTTCATTATTATTTTATATCATCGTAGATTTATTTATATTTCATTATTATTTTATATCATCGTAGATTTATTTATATTTCATTATTATTTTATATCATCGTAGATTTATTTATATTTCATTATTATTTTATATCATCGTAGATTTATTCATTTTACCCCCCTTTCTTATACCTTCACTTCCTATTTCAATCAATCAAAATCATTATTAAAATTATATTTCTCCTACTTTATATCAAAATTCATAATCAACCGTTCTTTTATCCGTATCAATTAATCTAAAATTTCCTATTATTCCAATTATTATATCACTTTACTGTCATCCCTGTCATTAAATTCAATTATTTTTATTTAAAATATTACTGTTTAAAATCTTTAAAATTTTCAATCCTTTATTTTCATTATTTATTTTCAAAATTTTCATTCTTGGCAAACTAGGTAAATAAAGAGTTTTTTATTTTTCAAATTATCATCATAAGCTATCATTTAATCTATTCTTATTTACATCATTATTTTTAACTTTAAATAATTACTTTAACTTTACTTAACTACTTTAACTGTACATAATATTAATACTTTAGAATATACTTTTTCATTGCAGTCGTCAACATTAAATCTCCGTTAACTTTAAATTAATTTCTTTTTCTTTTTAGGGGTTGATTCCCTATCATAGGCGAATCCTACCAACAAACTTCTGTTTAACCTACATTGGTTATCATATTTATAATTAAAATTTCTGCGTTGAAACTTAAGATAATTATTCCTAAATTTACTATGAAACTTTCTTCTAAAATTACTATACCTATCATTATCTTTAGAATAATACTGATTATTAAATCTAAACTTATTTTTATTATCAAAATTACTCTTGCTCTTATTACTCTTACTTTTCGACTTATTTTTGGATTTATTTTTATCCTTCTTATTTCTCACATTATTCTTGTAATTTTTATTTCTGAAATTATTCTTATTCCTTATTTTGCATTTAACAAAATATTTATCTTTAAACTCATATTTGCGTTTATTTTTATTATTTTTGCCCTCATTATAATTTTTACTTTTACACCTATGTTTGGTCCATTTATTGTTTTTACTTTTCTTTTCAAAATTACCTCCTAATTCTTTATTTATACTATCTACTTCTTTCAAATTCCAATCATTGTTATTAATCTCGTTATTTATTTTTATTTCAACATCTCCTATTTGATTACTTTCATCAATTAACTTTGTATTTAAATTATCATAAATATTCTCCCATCTTACATTATTCATATTTTCATCTTCAAAATTACTTTTAATTTCCTCTTTTAATTCTTCTCTACTATCCTTTAATTTTGTAATCATATTATCCAACTGTGTTTTAATAATATTCACTCCTAATCCCTGTTCCTTAATATTTATAAAATTATTATTAAATTCATTTTTAATTTCTCGTCTACATATTTCAAGTTTATCATTAAAATTTCTTTCTTGATTTTCAATCTTATTTACTAACTCAGTTTTAACATCCCATAATTCTACTTTAACTTCCCCTCTTGAATTATTAATATCATCATTATTTTTGTCTAATTTTGAATTTACATTTGTTTTAAAATCATGATTTTCTTTAACTAAATTGTCTAATTTTGTATTCAACTCGGTTTTAAAATTTTCTAATTTTAAATTTAAATTTGCATTTTGATTGTCTAATCTTGCATTTTGTTTATTTAATTTATAATTAATTTCATCCCTGTTTTCTTCTAATTTAAAATTAATTTCTGTTTTCAATTTATTAAAACTGGTATCTAACTCTTCTTTTTGACTATCTAATTTTAAATTCAACTCTGTATTAACATTATTCAATTCTGTTTCTAACTTCTCAAAATTATTTTTATTCTCATCCTTCATACTATCAAATTTTGTGTTAATATCTGTTTTAAAATCTTCTAATTTTTTATTATTTTGATCTAATTTTTTATTCTGAATATCAAATTTTGCATTCAAATCTTCTTTTTGAGTATCAAATTTTGCATTAAAATTCTCATTTTGGCTATCAAATTTTGCATTAAAATTCTCGTTTTGACTATCAAATTTTGAATTCAATTTTGTTGTAAAATTATTAAAATTTCTATACATATCTTCATTTTGACTATCTAACCTCATACTTAAATCTATCTTAAAATCTTCATTTTCCTCAACTAAATGATCTAATTTAGCATTTAAATTTTCATTCTGATTATCAAATTTTGTACTTAAATTTTTATTTTGATTATCTAATTTAAAATTAAAATCTGTTTTTAAATTATTAAAATGATCCTTATTTTCAATTTTTACGTTATCTAATTCTGTTTTCACACTATTTAGATCCTTACTATTCTTATCCAATTTTAAATTTACGTTATTAATATCAGTTTTTAACTCTGTTCTTAAATTCTCATTATCTTTTTCTAACTTATCAAATCTTGTATTCATACCCATTAACATCGCAATTACCTTTGATAAATCTGATTCTCCCGTTTCACCTTTTTCTACCGAGAAACCTGCTTTATTTTTATCTGCCATTTTTGTTAAATTACTGTCTAATTTAATATTAACATTCTTGTTTTCCCCACTTAATTCTGTCTTTACTTTGTGCGGTATAAAATTATATTCCTTATTTTCCCTATTTATTCTCATATTCCTATTATTATTAAAACTTTTAATTTTATATTGTATCCACCTTTTTTTATTTTCTATTCTTGAATTCCTTAATTCAATACGATGGTTCACATATTCAATATTCTCCTCACTTAATCCATTCATTATATCATTTACTTCTGAAGCTAATTCTTTTTTCTCATCCCCGAATTTGTTTATATCCATAAAATCTTTACTTAATTCTAACTTGAACGACTCTGGCAGAGTTTCATACTCTTCCATTACTTTTGACCACTCTAAATCGCTCATTTTATCTTTCTTATCTGCCATCTTTTCAAATTTAATATCAGATATTTCCCCTACACTTTTGGATTTCTTATGCTTTAAAATTTTCTTATCCGTATGAAGCAAAAATTTCTTCATATAACTTTACAATAGTAATTAAATCAAATTAAATATGAATATGCAACCCTCAGAATAACACAGCCACACGACTTTGGGCGCCAAATTTATGTTGTGTAATCAAGGTGACCACAGAACAATTTTATTGAACTTGTCTCGAACTCGCCACACGTTGGGACAGCCAAAATAATTAATTACCTCTGAAATGCCCCACATTACTGGGCTCCAAAAATATGTTATGTTCTCTGATTGAAAACATACATTTTAATTGAACTTATTATGTGTTGTGTGCAGATGTGTGTGTGAATACATAAAACCAAATACCAAATAAATATTCCGTATCTAAACCACCTGCAAAAAAAACAAACACCAACAACAAATTCATCACATTCCAAAATACATGAACGAAAATTCATAACAAGCTCAATTTAAGTTTTTTACATGGGTTCTAGCTGTAGTTAGGATTCAAAAGATTGCAATAATTTAATGTTGACAAATAAACTTTTGATAACTGAATAGTGAATAAATTTAAAATCATACGTTCACAATAAAAATTCATCAAGTTTCGAATTAACAATTACTTCATAAAATTTTCAATATTTAATCTGACTTTATAAAAATTACCTTATTAACAATTACAACAATCAAAATTCAAATTAATTTTATAAAAACACAAAAAAAAATTATTTAATTGACTTATCTGGTGACTTCTTAAAATCCGGGTAAATCTTGGTGAAGGTCGAAGTTTGGCACAGCTGCATTGATAATCAGCTGTTCTGCGTTGATGCCCATGAATTCCAACCCCAACACTCTCAATGGTAAGTCTTTGTATTTTTACTTGTCTTTATAATTTTTATCACTGTTTAAATTTCACTAATTAATCACTGTTTAAATTTCCAGGTTCCTTGTTTTAGATTAAGGATTACCCTTCAAATACGTAGGTAAATAAAACGATGTTTTATTCAAATAACAATTTAACTAATTTTATTTTCAACGAAGAAAATTCACATTACATTTATTTAATAACCCACTTGGTTTAATTATCAACGTTTACATAAATGTAAATATTATTGTTATTATTACACTCAAATTTTCTTTACGACTATTTATTATTAGTAAATTTTACTAGTACTTTCTTATTATTTATTTTAATTGGTTTTGTTTATTTTAATTCACTTCATTTTACACTTTTAATTTAAATCATTCTTAGATCACGTGATATCTGTTTCACCACATTTCAGTTGCTACCCGATATTCATCTGTCTTATTGTTCTAGAATAAAAACAAAAGAACTCTACTACGTCATAATAACAAACTTTGGGAGCGTTTTAGATACGTGCATCCCCAATGGATTTTTACGAGCAACTGACGTATTTTCTTTTGTTAAAACCAAGTAAAATAAATAAATCTAGCCAATTTTCAAACCATCTTTAACTTTAATTACTTATTTACGCTTAATTATTAATCAAAATTTATTATTAACTAAATGAAAATTATTTATACTAACTAAACTTAACTTTTAATTTAAATTTTTATTTAAACTAAACCTATTTAAACTTAACTTTAAAGAAAAAGTTTCTTTACTTCGTTTTTGGTTTAAAACTCTACTTTATTTACCTATTTTTCAAAATTATTAATAACTAAACTAAAAACTATGTAATTATATTAATTATGACAAAATAATGAGATTTTGTCTCTTATCAATTTTCTCTAAAATTATCAGTTTGGCTGATAATTGCATTTGAAATCTGACGTTTACTTAAATTTACATTTTTATTGATAATTTCAATAATTCTTGCTTTTAACATTTAAATTCTTGACAAAATTAAATCTTATATGCTCTAAAACATTTTAGTTATGTTTTATACCTTGTCTCAACCTTTTAAAATAAGAAATTTGTAACTTTCTATTTTTCACATACATTTGTCCTTGAAATTTACCTTTTTCAGATAATACGTTATGACTTTAACTTTAATCATTATTTCTAGCACAATAAACTGATCTAAGTGTTCCAAAAGACTACTTCATCAAGAAAAATCAGCTTTGTACTGTAAATTGAAATAAATATCTGGATATTTGAATTTCTATCCTTCATTGTCAACTTTAAATATCGTTTTTATAACTTAATTGTTGTTAATATTTGCTTTATTGTAATTAATTTGTATTAATAAATCGTAAACAATCAATAAAATGATTTTACATCAAAAATCAATTTGGTATTCAATTTTATATACTTGATGTATGTAAAATTGTGTTAATAAAATGTTCATAAAGTGTATAAACTTGTTTGTGTTTATTGTATGGATGTATTAGTGTTATTTAAAATGTTTTATGCTCAAAATACACAACAATAGATATAGTATTTTCAGTTGAAACTTTCGCTTTATTGTATTTACTGTATAAAGTAGTATAAACTGATGGTCTCTCTTCTGCATTTTTAACAAACACGCATAAAAGTGACCTTAAAACAACGTAAAAACCATCATAATTAACTCTCCATTAAGGACACTCTTAACGGCATTAACTTTCCTTAGATCCCTTTCAGCTGCTGGTAGGCTTTACTGGAACTTCGCTTAAGGGCGTTTTAATATCATTTATTAATCTTGTGAAATTTTAGGGTATCGTAATTTAATTTTGTTAGGGGATTCACGTTTTAAGTGCCTTAAAATATGGACGAAACGTAGATACTTAGAAAATGGATTTTAGAAAGTCTAATAACGATACTTAGAATTCAAAAGGGGAATCAAATTAATTTTGCTTTTATGTCCAACTTTAGATCAGCTTGTCAGCTTTAAAGGAAAATAATAGCAGAACTGGGTGAAGGATTTTGTTCACTGTTTTTTGGAAGAGTTTATGTAAAAATATTTTATTGGCTTCAGTAATAATTTTTTTATATTTAGAGGTTAAATTTTAAATCCCTTTTAAGTTGTTCCAAACTGCCCAGAACGAACAGCATGCTTGATTTCCTGAAATTTAACCTAAGACAGATTCCCTAAAAAGTTTCATTGGCACATATTTGGAAAAACTAATTTAAGAAGATTCAAAGTCAGACTCGATATTTATGAAAATATGAACTTGAGTAAACGCAATATCAGTTTAAAATGATAACAAGGGCTGCCTTTACGACTGCAAAACTTTTACTCGTGGCTGCCCTAAAGGTTTTAAATTAGACCTGTGGTTAAAGCGTAAACAGTGAGGTGCCATTTTAAGACGATTGTTTCCCTAAAACTGATCCTAAAAGAATGCCCTAAAAAAATGCAAAGTAATTTAATTGATAGGCTTTGCTAAAATCATGAAACTTTACTTTAAAAGAAACTTAAAATCAACCTAACATGTTAGTGGGCGCTGCCTTTGCAACTTAAAAATGTTCTTCTTACAACTGCTTTAAAGATTTTATATTAAAAAAACATGTTTAAATCGTTTTTATAGCAAATCTTCGGTCCTGGAAAGTTGGTGTGATTGTTTGTGAATTTGAGTACTGCAATAAATCCATAGTTTTGAGAAACTGCTAGCAATTCAAAATCCGGAAAAGTGGCGAGATAGAGAGTAAGGGAAAGAGAACAACATAAATAAACAGCAACTGAGGTGCTTGGCATAGTACAGCAAGATAGTTAGCGGTGAGAAACAGGGCCGTATTAAGAGACAGTTGTAAAGTGATTTAGCGGAAAGAAGATAAGACAGGAAGGATAAAATACGGAGCAAACAAAAATACAGAATAAAGAGTTGAAGACGGAAAATGCCAGAGAAATTGATAGAAGTAACAAGAAGCATATTCAGGACGGTACTAGGGAAAGTTCAATTCAATGGGGAGAGTTCAGAAAAGGTCCAAATGAAAAAACGAATAAAATAAGGTATTAGCCTAAGACCACTGTTGTTCATAGTGACCGTGGACAAGCTTATCAAAAATACCAAGAAAAACTTATCCTTAAGAAACTCCGCAGAGTTTAAAAAAGGCACAGAGTATAATCCAATTCGGATAAACTGTTAAGAAAAATAATTTTCTTTAAAAAATTTCCAAGGAAAGTTCGTGAGGTATAAGAATCTGAAGTCAAAGCACACCTAAAATCAATTTAATCCCCCAATATCATTCAAACAACAAAAAGCTTCCTGTTAGCCATTCCGAACGCCAGGTCAACCTCATTTTACTTTTAGTTTATATTTAGATGGTCTACTTCGATATCATAGAACTCATCAACTTATTTTTGTGTTGTTCCGATGTTATTAATTATTTTCTGAAATAGGTAACATCCCCAAAACAGCATTACAGATTACAGACCTTTTCGAGTCTCTTATATAATCGCCCACCTCCTCCCCATTCAATTTAAGCTCAACAAAAGGCTTATTTCAACACCTACAAATTAATTCTATTCTAAGAAATCCCTAAAAGGTGAAGGAGACGTTTTTCGCTAAAAGCCCGCGACTTGTTCCTTTTTTTCTCTCTCAACAAATCGGCCGTAATTATAGAACGACTTACGGTTGAATCGGTTTGGTTTGTGAAAGGATTTTAACGCCAGAACTTAATGGTACTTATTTTAGAATGAAAAAAGCTATTCAGACGTGTTATCGTAATGAATAATGCAAATGACAGAAAATCAATTTACGTGGTGTGTAGGGTAGAAGTGAAACGTTGCATGTCAGTAGGTGGAACTTCTTGTTGTTTATCCCTAAGGCGGCTAAATTGTGATATGGGCTTAATTATGTTAAGCTGCTTGAAAAATGCTGCCCTTTTGATTGATCGATTAGGTTTTTCTAGTGCAGTTGGAATTTATACATTAAACCGGATGAGCTGTAGAATTTTACACGAAAAGCTGAGTTTCACTTTTTAATATTGGTGTTGCAAAAAAATCAATACTTTATTTTGTTTGTTCTGGCTTGCATCGAAAGAGTTTTGTTTAATTTGTAAGGTGAGTTTGCTTAGTCAGCGATTCTTATAAATATACAGCGTGTGCATTGTATACCTAAAAATATTAAAATAAGCAGAGTACAACAATAAAAGTCCCCAATTCTTTCTACAATTTTACTTTGAAGCTTTTAAATATTCGCTTTTTCCAGAAGGGCGGGGGGGGGGGGATTAAGACCCCATATTACCCATCACTTGTTTTCTAGTTGTTCTTGTGTTTTTGCTCTGTTAACTAACTTTCTCCATTCCTTTCTATTTTCAGTTTTTCTTCTCCAGTCCTTTACCTCAATTTCCCTTATATCCCCTCATTATGGTCCTCTCTACTTCTCGGTTCTGTAGGTCTTCATTCCGTGATTATCGTTATTGTACTGTCTTCCTTCGTTCTCAGAATGTGCCCCAAGCATCGCGTTCTCTGCGCCTTTATTGTTTTAACTATATCTTCCCCTCTTGTTTATTTTAGTATTTCGGGGTTACACTTTGGTTCAATATTCGATTTCTTCTATCCTTTTTGGCCCTGATATGTTTCTTAGTATTCTTCTCTCCCATACTCTCAGTTGTTCTTCTTCCCTTTTAGTTATGAATAAAAAATAATGTTCCCGCAACATAGATTACTACCAGCATTGCCAAACTTGTGTATATGTGTATATTCTTACCTTTGTTCTTTTACTTATTCTCTTTCTTCCTAATATCTTCTTGTTGCTATAATATGCTCTATTTCCCTTTAATATTCTTCGTTTAATCTCAAGGCTCCTATCATTTTTGCTATTCACGTTTATTCCTAGATAATTAAATGATTGTACCTACTTCCCGCTGCTTTCCCTCTCCTTATTTAATGTATTAGTTACTTGTTCACATTCTTCATATGTTGATTCATTTACTTCTTCCTCCGTCTCTTTTACTACTTACTTGTCTTTGATTAATCTTACTATTTTATTTATTTATCTTCCCTTCTTCATTTAAAGTGTTACAAAAACTTATCAAACAGATAATAAAAAGCCATAAATAATTGTAACGCTTTATTTTATCGGGACTCAAAGAACGGCGCAAAGGCCAGGGTACAAAATAATTACACAAAATATTAATTATTAACTAGATTTAATTATAGACTTGATAAGACTTAACACACAAAAAAAAAATGTAAAGATACAGAAAAACAAAATAAAGCTGAAGGCTAAGTACGTCAATAAAAATCAAATTTTACAATAGCTGAAGGCTTAAAATAGGGAACGCAAGGAATTATCTGAAAACAAATTTACCCCCAATGGCATAAACGTTTATCTCATCGGAATGAAATTAGTGGTAAAAAAAAGCCCAACTAACTCATTCATTGCGGAACCTTTTTTTTCTTTTTAATAAAATATAACACATCAAAAAAATATATATCTAGAAAATATCCAATGCTCCTGCCACATTTCTTTAATTTTTGCTCTATCATGCTCTGTGTTACCTGTTTTATTCGGCATTCCCTTATCCTAATTCTTTTCGCCTGTCTTATATCTTGGTATATTTTTCGAAGGTCATTATTTCTATTGCTGTTTTCGATTTCTTCTGATGTCTTTTCCATTCATTTATTCTTGCGTTTCTTACATAGCTTGTTTGCTTGCCTTTTTCTATATTAATGGCCCGATCCTCCGCTTCTTCCAGTTGTAGCACAATAACCAAAGATGGAAGATCGAATAGAGAAGTTAGAACAAGAATTGAAATGACGAAGAAAACTTTCTACCAAATGACGAATTTGTTAACATCGAATACATTATCACTAAATAGAAGGAGTTTATTAAAACTTATACAGGGTGATTCAAAAGTGTTGTCATTAATTTTAAGTATAGGTACGGCATATCAAATAGAACAACTTTTCTCAATAAATCATGCGTCGCTCAGAAAAATTAAAAAGATCAATACAAAAATTGGTTTAGGGTCACTGGAATCTAAACTTATCAAACGCCTATCTTGTTTATGCTGATAAGAGAGTCAGATATGTTACGTAGGTCAGTACGTCTCTCAGTATTCTTCGAACGAGAAGGTCATCCTAACCTTTTAGCAACCGAATTAACTGACGTTATTTTATTTTACGTGAAAGCTCTTCAGAATGCTGCAGGAGCTCTGAAAGACAGTTTGTGTTTGTGTTTGTGTAGAAGTTAATGAAGGAACATCTGAACATCCTCTGTAAGTCCTGTTCCTTTTTATTATTTGAATTATGTGTGCTTATGTATGTACATGTACTTTACATATTTTTATGTAACATGAATATGTTCATTCTGTAAATGACGTGCTCGTACCTGTAAGGTCTAAGGGAAATACACTAAACTAAAAAAAACATCAACTTTTTCTAATATCACTTTTTAAACATGCCAGTAATTGTTTATTGTCAGTCTCAAGCCTGAAAAAATGTGAGGAGTAAGTGAAACCTGTAAATTACATAATTGTGTAATTCTTCATTTATTTTTGCAGGGTCAAATTTCTAACTCAGGCTATTTAAATACCAGCGGTTCTCAAAAGTGTGTAACAAAATTTAAAATAAATAAAAACCGCGATAAGCTTAAAATTTTTGCTGTAATGTACTTCTATTAAGGTCAGCATATACCCATTTAATTTAATGACAATAATTTTGAATAACCCTGTATATGGAGTGTACTACTGTATGGGTCGGAAGAGTGGACGGTCGAAACAGCAACCAAAAAGATAATAGAAGCTATTGAACAATGGCGTCATAGAAGAAAGTTAAAAATAAGTTGTATAGACAGAATAAGCAACGAGGAGAGCTGAAGAAGAAGAAGGAAAACAGCTATGGAAACACGTACAGAGAAGAAGAGATAGATAAGAAGAGGTGGGTTGATTGATTGATTGATTAAATCACGATACGATACGTGAAGAGGATTGGGGGAGGTCCCTAACACCGCAGTCAATTAAACTTACTATGCTGCTCACCATAACGCTTGGTAGCCAAAATGGTTTGTAACCTTGATTAGGTTTAATAGTTTCTTTACCACTTCTTCCTTTGTTAGAGTTTCTCGAGAGTGGGCTCCTCCCAGGAGCGTAGAGATACATATCTATTAAACAGGAAGATTCCCCATATATTCCAGCTCCAGTTCCACTGTCAGTTTTAGATCCGTCTGTGTACCAGACAATTTTACCTCCCTGAAAGCCGCTTGGTATCAGCCCTTCGTTCCATTCAAGCTGGATATTAAAGGATTTATTAAGATTTTGCCTAATTGGCATAGCGTCACTGCTCATCTCTAATAGTGAGTTCGTGACAATGTTAGTTATCCTAGTTAGCATACCCAGAGGCAAATCTGTCTTGTAAGTTTCCATTATACTTTAATATCTAGGACAGTTTAATATGGCTTCCATGGCTGCAGTTGGAATACTCCTCATGGCTCCTGTAGTACAGAGACAGGAAATTCATTGGAGTTTGAACAGCTCCAAACTTGTTCTACTGTAGACCACCACACCAACGATCCATAGGTGGCCATTGGTTTTACCACAGCAATGGTGGGTTACTAACAATAATCATAGAAGGCAGAAATGCAAGAGGAGCGCCCAAACTTGAATACATCAAGCAAATCATGAATGACACAGGATGTACTAGTTACAGAGAAATGAAGAAGAAATGTTTAGATAGAAGTGTATGGAAAGCGACAAACCAGCCGGAAGGCTGAAGACCACTGATGATGATGATGATCCATTTAAATCTTGCCTCCCTTTTTTGTTTTACACCTTCTTCACATTCTTCATTGAACCAATCCTTTCTTATTTTTATTTTCGTGTATCCAATTGTCTTTTTTACAACTACTTTTATGCTTTTTTAAAAATGTTCCCGTTCTTTCTTCTATATATTTGTTCTCTTGACTTTCAACATTTAGCTTTTCTAGATCCCATTTCTGTTCCTTTGAGTATCTTTCTCTTTCTACTATTCTTTGCTTTATTCTAGCGACTATTAAAAAGTGATCGAAGTCTGCGTTCGCTCATTTGTATGTTCTTATAATTATTTTTTATTGTATTTGCTATTTCTATTGTTATAAGCACATGGTCAATCTGGTTGCCTCTGCCCGTTCCGGGTGTGATTCTTATTGTTTTATGTTTGAACTTTGTGTCACTTATTACCATATTCGTTATTCCCATGATCATTTGTTCTGTCATGCAGTATACATTTCCTTGCTACCTCACTAAAACATTCCTAATTTCCAACCATCACTATTACCGTATCGAATTTCGGTACTTATTGCTTCCAATTTATCATAAAAATCTTTCTTGTTTTTCTCACTTGCACTCATTAATTGATACATTAATGAAATACCACAGTAAGTACTCTGTTCTTTAATTTTAAATATTTGTTATAATTTAAAGCAACCGATCTCGGTGATGTACAAGAGTTTTGCAAATCAAAAAGTCTCAGGTTCGATTCCGGCCGAAGCCAAGTGGAATTTTTAATGCGCAATAATCTGATATGATATAAAACCTTAGGTCCTTTATCAGTTCGATATTTGGCATGATAAAAATTCCTACCTTGGCTTCGGCAAAATTTTAGTTCAGTATTGCTAAATGGTCATGGCAATAGACGCCTGCTGCAATTATTGGAACCCGCAAGCTTTGATTTCGTCCAACAAACAAACAAATATTATAAATATAAAAAAAATATCCATAAGACTTAATGTGTGATACTTATTGTAGAAGTATCAGTTGCAAAATGGGCACCCTGTATATTTCTGGAATGCAAATTCCTTCAGTTTCTTCTGTTAAGTTAATTTTTCAGTACGCTGAATTTACGATTAAACTTTTTATTGAGCGTTTTCCACCTGATATAATTTTTACCCTTACCTTTTATTATCCTTGGTTGAACCTTAAATTCAGAGTTAAACTTAAAAAAAAGTTCTTAAATTAGAATCTGTAGAATACACGAAATTAACTTCGACATGCACCTAAAATCCCTCATAAATCGTATACAAATGTTTGGTGGTGAATTACAGTCTTTTTCGTTCTGCTTTTTCTGTGAATACTAATTATAAGAAAATTAACGAGTATAAAACACCAACCACAACAATAAACGGAGGTGAATGACTTTTTAAATTAGTCCTTGTAAGGGGGTAAATAACCTTCCGCAAATTGTTTCACCTTCGTGATCAACAAGGGGTTGTTAGTAGAACAATTTCATTATTATTTACTGCAATTTTTCTGATAAAAAATTCCCATGGGGTCTTTATTGAATTTTCCTATGGAATGTAATTGTCCTTAAAAATTGATTACGAGTTTTTTTGCTTTGGTTTTTTGATGTGTAACAAACTGCTCTTAATGGCAAGTCTGTTTGGTTTAGTATTTGATTATTATTAAAATTGAGGGTCGCATTTTTAGGGGGCATTCCCCCCTTTTAGAGGCATAATTCATCCAGGTTTTTGTTTGAATCCTTATAGAACACGTAGAATCGAATTTTCTTAGTAGTTATTCGTGAAACGGCAATTAAATTGGTATTTACTATTATTTGTAGATTAATAAATAATAAAAAAGTAAGTAAAAAGAATGGAAATGTCTATTGTTCCAAATTGAAAAATATGATGAGAATACAAACTTAGAACTAAAACAAAAGTAGTTAGGCTAAATAAAGCTTAACGATTAGTGTGCTTACTTAATTATGCTAAAGATTTATTTTTGGAAAAACTCACTGGGAATACCAGTTGTTTAACCTAGTTATCTAATGGCGCTGATAAAAAAATAAGTAACAAACAATCATGTAAAATTAATATGTCTAAAAACGGAAACGGAATTGACCAACCCATTATGCCTATGAAAACAACATCGAGATATAAATATCTTTACATTTTCAATGCTCTTAAAAATAACTCTTTGGATAATATTATGTGCATATTATGCATTAAAGCCAAAGATTTTAAAAATTATAAAAACGCTTTGTTATTAAAACTTAAAGTACAAATGCTTATTCCTAAGAATATTTTAATTAAAATTACTAACTAATAAAGCTGCATTAAGAAGCAGTTTCCTTTCTGTCTTCTCTGTTCTTTATCGCAGAAGCTAACCAACAAGCCAGAATAATTCCAATTACCTGTAACCACACAATAAAATATTTAAATGCTATTTTCATGACTCGAATGGCTTCGTGAAACAATAAATTTGCTTAAAAATGTATAATTTATAATTTCTGACAAATATATCTAAATCATAATCGTTTAAAAAATAAAGAGAAAATTTATATGGTAATTAGCTGAATTTACATATCAGCTTTATCTGAATTATGTTAGGAAAATTACTTCGTCATCAACAGAAATACAACAGAAATAAATAATAGCGAATTTGAGTTTTATTTTTTTATGGAGTACCTGGTTGTTCTTAAATAAAAATAGCAGTTTGTTTTCGAATTTTGACCAAGAATCCAAATTTTGCTTTTGAAAAATGTAGCTGAGTTCTTAGTTTATTATTTAATTACAACTCACTCAGCTTCATTAGCCTTTAGGCAGTAGGCTATATAATTTCTTTAAATAACTAAATGAATAAATTGTGAAATTTTATTGACGATTTCATTTTTACAGAATTAATTTATATGAAAGAAAGCAAACAGTACAAAAAGGCCAAAAGTAGCTTAAAAGACCTGTTTTTTATGTTAGTTCAATGACATTTCCCTTGCTAATTGCTAATTAATATCAGCGAACTAAAACACAAATTAATCTCAGGCTTTGTACTTTCCTTAAAAGCCCTTTCAAGATGCGTTTCTGTTTCGGTCGTCTTTGTTTCTTTCAGATTATCTAAGGTTTTTGTTAATATTTTTTCTTAAATGCAGAAACCTACTGCGCTAGGTACTAAAAAAACTTTGAGGTAAATTCATAAATACCTCAACGAATGCAATACCAATTCCCATTCCCATAAGTATCTTAGCACTCGATTCGGCCTTAATTTGCAAGTATGAATAACATCCATACGAGTACAAAATTTCATCCCCAGGTTGTGCACTGATACAATGGTAATGTTCAGGAGGTGGAGGTTGTACGTCTTGTCTTACAACGGTATGGCAACAAGTTAATGGTCTTTGACCGTAAGCCCAATCATTAGGGCCATCCACACCGCAACAATGCAACTAAACAGATCAAAACATAAATTAAATATAAAAAATAATTAAATTGTGCTTTTTTAAAAAATAAGTAATGGGATTTGGTTGGTTAAATAAAACTAACGCACGTTGGTTTGTAGATTATCCCACGTAGTTCGTACAGTTTTACTGCCATTGTAATTCCTCAGCGAGGTCCTTAAAGTCTCCTTGAGGGCTTTTTCGAAGTCGTTTTTGTAAACAGCCGCTGCTATTCCAACTGCCAGTTCTGCTATTAAAATGATCCCCAGGCAAACTGCGAACTAACATGCGAATTTTTTACATTTTTATATTTACATCCCTGATTATTCTTTTTAAGCTATCCTTGTTGAATTCGAAAAACGTGGAAAGGACATTTCTAATCCAAATTATTTAAGGAGCTCGTTTGGTTATAAGGAAATGCATTTATGATTTGCTTAGAGCAGAGAGGGCCATGAATGTAGTTTATTATGTTGGTGTTGAATTTACGAGTGTTTGAAAAACTGGACACTTATTTTATCAGATGTGTCTTGGCTTGTTAGTTTTATATAATTTAACTTTAACTTAAGGTAACAGAATAAACTTTACAGATTTTCGTTCCTTACAGTGCAAACAAGATACAAAGTTTTGTGTGGTACTGAGAGACATACACCCATCCACCGATCTAGATAAACTTATTAACGAAATGGCCACAAAGTCCACAACATACATAACATAAAGCATAGAGTGGCCAAAATCCCATTACTAATGTTTTTCGTGGAACTTGAACAGAAAGAAACTAACAAATCTAAAATAAAATTTGAGCAACCTCATGTAAAGCGTAAAGTGGTTCCAAAGATATAGACATTCCAAAACTTTCTGCCATATACCAGCTAGATGTGTCAAATGCGCCGGAGATCGTCTAGCAAAAAACTGCCAAAGAAAAGTAAAGGCCAACGCGCATTTAACCACGCCACGGCGCGCCACGCCGGACGGCAATTTTTAAATTACATTAGCTAGCCATAGACGGATAGATTTGCTGGCCGATTTGCTCATCACGTGCAAATCCGTCAGATTTACTCGTTACTAGCACCTTCGAGTTTTTTTACGACCGAGACCATACACGTCCACGCAAATCTTACGAATAATCCGTCGGACCGGTGTGCCGCATGCAAATCTCTATGGTTATGGGGAATTTTTAGCATTTATCCGTGCAATTTGCTTGGCTTTTGGCTCGTTGAAAATTTCAAGAGACCACGAGCCATGCCAACTGCGGATATCCAGTTTACAAGTTGTTATGAGCGAATTCGTATGTTCTAAGTGAAACAAAATTATTTTATTATTATAATAATGGCATTATTATTGTCACATAATAATAAAAAGAGGGAGTTAGCTGCTACTGGCGCTCTAAATGTTGCACTACGATATGCTTATACTTATAAACAATAATAATAATGGAAACAAAAGAAAAAACGATCTTTATGGCAAAAAAACTGGTTAGGTAAGTGAAAGGGATAAATATAGTGATATGAAGCTTTTGAAAGAGTTGCGTATTAATGAGTCCGACGACTACAAAAATTATCTACGGATGTTTCTGAATTATTATTATCTCTTGGTTGTTCATCATCATCGTCGTCATATTCCTGTATATCAACAGCTTCTTCTGATACTGCAGATGAACTGGGTATGGGCAGATTAGATGTGCTGAGAGTGGACTGTTCTTGGTCTTTTATGAACATTAACATATCGAAATACCATAAATTGGGAGTATAAATTTCATCATGTCCCCGACCACTTCTTATTGACTGCTCTACCTTATTAAATTCCTTCCTGAACGTACTCCTTAGGGACTGAAGTTTTTTCTTAACTTCTTCTTCAGTAGCATTCATATTAAATTTTTTGTATACTTCTCTCAAAGCGGTGTATCCTAACTACTTCAAATTTTTATTTACATATTCTGAGCTTTTTATTTTCCATATTGCAGTATGCCGTCTATAAACTTCGATAAATTCCGTTAAAAATTCTTTGTTGCTACAGCTCATATTATTTTTTATTTTGATTATTATACTTATAATATCGTCTGTCACCAAAATTATTTTAACTACTGCCTATAAAATTAATTTAGTGACGCGCTTGCTCGGCGAATAAAGTGTGATGTTTATGGCGAAATAAATTTGTGCCGTGCCAGTTCAGACTCGTTGCGAGCTAACGTGGCTCCTGGCGTGGCGCGACGTGTTGCCATAAACCCAAAGATAAATCTGACAATTTTGCTCGCCGCATGCAAATCGGCCAGCAAATCTGTCCGTCTATGCAATAACGCGCACTTATCCACGCCACGCCACAGCGCGTTATTCCATAACAACCAATGTAATTTAAAAATTGCCGTCCGGCGCGGCGTGGCGCGCCGTGGCGTGGATAAATGCGCGTTGGCCTTAAGAAGCAGAGATGTCAAATGTGTAAATTGTCAAGGCAATCACCCAGCCAACTATAGAGGGTGTATAGAGGCTAAAGAAATTCAAGGAAGAAGTAATCCATCTTTTAGACCACAACAAAATTTAGAATCAGTCCAACCAAGCGTTACTTACGCAGAAAAAGCAACAGCTTACAGTCTGCATCCAACATTCAACCACAAAATCAAAATGGCAACGTTCAGAAGAATAACCTAGAAGTCATGATAGCCAAACTTATAGAGAGAATGGACACCATGCTTATCCTACTCGCCACCGTGATATCTAAACTCACATAATGGGACAACTAATAGAAGATTGCATTTTGGAATGCCAACGGCCTGCCTCGACATACTCAGATAAAACATTACTGCATACAATAAAATTGGTATCTTATTGATATCAGAAACTCAGTTCACAGATAAAACCTATATAAAAATTCCTGACTATTCCATCTACGGTAATCAATCAAAAAACTCGATGGTAAAGCACAAGCAGGAACAGCTATTATAGTGAAGAACACTATTAAACATCATGACAATGAAAAGTGTCAGCACGAACATATCCATATCCATATTACAATTCCAGGAACCCCTCTCCAAGCACACAATAACAAAACAACATTATAAAACATTCTTCAGAACTCCCAACAGATTGGCTGTCAGACCCAAACAAGTTATCAGATCTGTTAGGCTTCTGCGTTGTAAAATGAATAGTGAATAATTACCTGTCTAGACCTCCCATCAAACCATAAACCTGTGATTATTAACTTCTGTACTCACATTATGACAAACCCAAAACCTGCTATGCTCCATAATAAGTAGAGACCGGATTTTAGGTGATGGGTCATCCAAATAGGTAAATTTAGTAAAGGTTGCCCCGCCTGTACCGTTATGCTTCTTCAATAACAAATTATTGGTTTGGTGACTCAACGAAAGCTTGGCCACGCCTATTGTAAATATATTGCACCATAATGATTGATGCACTTTGCCATCCTTTTTTAGAAAACACTACTATAATTTCTAGAGAGCGGTAATAATAAACAACTATTTTAAAAGTGCTACTTAAGTGTGCCGCTCTGCTGAATTAATTTTACTAAATACGGGCTCTAATAATAAGAAAACTAATTGGGACCACTTCAGGGAAATGACTGACAGTCGTATTCAGTTAACCATTACATTGAAAACCGAAGAAGATCTGTTTGTTGCAGTTGAACACCTCAACACATTTATCCAATAAGCAGCCTGGATTCCTACTCCATAAAACTCAAAATACGAAGATATTCTTATATATATATATATTAAACCAAAAACAGCTTAGAAGCTTAGAAGAATCTGGACGAATACCAAATATCCCGTGCACAAGACAAACCTTAGCAGAGCTACTAGAAAATTAAAAAGACTTCTGAACAAAAATAAAAATCAAGTGTTAGAAAAACACTTAATAAACTTATCACCAACCAAAGATGCTAACTGTTCATTATGGAAGGCCACTAAGAGAATGAAAACAAACGAGAATCCCACCTATAAAACTAGCAAATGGACATGGGCGAAAAAGTCCAGTGAAAAGGCAGAAGCACTTAAAAAATTTTTTGAACCCAATGAATTCCTTGAACAAAACATTCCAGCAGAATCGCATGTTAAGACAATCAAAGTCGTAGAAGTCGTAACAGGAATAAAAACGTTGAACCGAAACATAGCTTCGGGTTACAATTTAATTGCTCACAGAAGCAGGGCTAAGAGTAATAACCTACATATTCAACACTGTCCTAAGATTACAAATATTCACTGAGCAATGAAAAGTATTCCAAATCGTTTCTGTTTCCCAAACGAGGTAAATATTCTGAGGAACTAGCATTATACAGACCGATCAGTTTCTTACTCTTGTTTAGAGTAAACCTAATACTAGCAGACAAAAATCTTATACCAAACCATCAGTTTCACTTTCGTGAGGGACATGCTACAACGCAACAACTTCATCGAGCAGTCACAAAATTAACCACGATTTGCAGCTCAAAAGATCTTGCTCCGGAGTTTTTTAGACATAAGTCAAGCGTTCGATAAAGTTTGGCACATTGGTTTACCGTTCGAAATTAAAAATAAACTACCCTCCTTCTTCAAAATCTTAAGCTCGTCCTTGCACAATAGACCCTTTCAGGTAGAAAAGACGAACAGATAGCCATATATCCAATAAACGTGGGTGTACCACAGGGAAATATTCGATTTGCCAACTACTAGGCAAAATCTCAAGGCAAACGACAATAAATCCATACACCCTACGGTGAGAAACGTGTCCACCAGTCACCTTAACACGATTTTCGATATTATGCCCTCACCTTGTCGGCGAACGCTTTAATTAGCATAAAAGAAAAGCTGCTGGTACTTTCACAAAAATTAACACAACCTTCGATATTGTGCCCTCAACTTGCAGGCGATAAGCTTTAATTAGCATCTAAACAACCCTTAACACTTTCGGCGAAAAACAGCAAGTTCCTAAAACCCATAGCTATAGATTCTCCCTTAATCTGAGGACCAAAAGGCATGTGTCAAATTGTAATTACGTATTCGAGGTTATTCTACTTTTCAAATGACTTCATTCCCATATTAACCTCATAAGAAATGGTTCCAAAGTAAATTACTCCAAAGGCCGGCTCTAAAAGAAATCTGCCCGTCAAGCTGGGCGCCTGGGCCTACCAATCCATGGTGCGCAGGAATCAATTTTCGTCCCGTGGTTCAGCGGAAATAATTTCCCAAATAATGGCAATTAAGTACTAAACTTGTAAAGCGCATTCTAATTGCAAGAAACAATTACCGTAATCTAAATCTAACTGAAAAATTCTACATTTTAACATAAAACTCCACTTAAAGTCGGTTACCTGCGTAACTTTATCAACGCCTACCTGCGTTATAAAACACTGCTGCGTAAAATCTTCACGGGATGCGTTAAAACGTGATAAACCGTTTCTCACTACTCGACACAACAATATCGAGTGAAATATCAAACGATGCGTCATGACGCCAGCAGTACGATCCTAACCATAACTAGTCAAAACAATAATTATTTTTGGGGCAATTATTTCCGAATAATAAAAACACAGGGATTTTGTCACTTCTACCTACGCTCGCCAGGCAATGGGAGAGCAGCATAGGAGCAGGATGTGCTATAAATACCCTTGAAAAATCCACCTCATCGACATCTCTGTATGCTTGATCGAGATGGCCATCTCCGCATGCTTGATTAAAATCAATATTGTTGCATGTTTGATCAACTCTGCTGGAATCACCCTCCACTTACGTAGCCGGACGCTGCCCGTTCTCAACCACCTCGAAACTCGCCTAAAACGGCTCGCCACCGCTAACGCCTACGTCGCCTGATGTTACCTTCAACACACTTCTCGCTAGGTCCAGGTTCAGGCTCTCCACCGTCGCTCAGTTGGAACGCCATGCAACCCGTCACATCATCCCACACCATCGGCACACCGTCGGCTTCGCTGTTGCCGCCTGGCACGCTGGTCCAGTCCACCACCGTCGCGACGCCTTGTTTTCTCGATTATCTCTTGCACATATTTGCGATTGTGTACTGACCTTTTGTTAGTCATAAATAATTATTTTCAATCTCTTGTCTTTAATTACTGAGCTAGCTAATTTGAACACAGTGCTCGTTAAAAAACCGAGGGTAGTTTATGTCAACCTTAGACGATAACCATATTCCACAAGAGGACAGCGCTATATACTTGGGGTTACATTTGAATCGAAGACTAACATGGAAAACGTATATCTGGAAAAAGGTTACAACTGGGCTTAAAGTACCGTGAAATGTTTTGGTTAATAAGCAACAAGTCTAAACTTTAAATTAAAAACAAACTACTGTTACAAAGCTGACACAAAGCTATTTTAAAACCAGTCTGAATCTATGGTATTCAGCCAGCAAAGGTTCCAAAACAAAGTAATAAGAGCTGCAGTAAACGCACCTAGATACGTTCCAAACTGGGTAATCCAGTAAGATATTTCTGTTCCATCTGTCAAGGAGGCAATAGAGAGACTCAGCAGAAGATGTCATCAGAGATTTAGTACACATACAGGCAGTGAATCAAAAGGTTGAAAAGTATGCAATCTACTCGACCTTCCAAGCCGATTTAGCTAATTAACACACCAATACTAAACAATTAATTATAATGTTAGTATATAATACTTAGAATAAATTATCCCAGGAAAGAGTACTACCATTGGGTAGCTCTCTTGCATGCCACAATCCTATTATATTACATCATTTACTTTATCATACGTGATGACAGATTGTAAATATGCAATAAAGTTATAAAAAAAATATTGGCTCGTTTTTACTTGGATAATAGAATCGAACTTTATAATGACTAATATTAGTTTTACAATCAAATTTTAAAAAAGAATAATTTAATAACAAACAGCTTTAGTTTACCAGACAAATTTATACCCGGAAATGCTTGTTTGATCAACGAATCTACTTCCCTAACATGGCCCACTATGCTCTAAAAATTCGTGAATGCACTATTCCCATCGGTTTTAAGTAGTATTAAAAACATCATTTACTTCGATTCTAGAAATACCTAAAATGTTCTTATGCTATTTGTAAAAATAAGAAAAGACTCACAGTAATCAAAAGGCAATGAGACTCCCGAATCGCCCCAAAACATCCCAAGAAAGCAACAATAAAAACAATAACTCCAACGACTATCAACACTATAGGAGGTGCAACAAGTCTTCCTTCAACAATGTTACTAAATTCCCCAACATTTCCAAGCACCACAGCTCCTGCTGCTATTAACGCAATTCCTGAAAGCTACAAGCAAACCTTTTCAACCTCTGCATTTCTAAAATAATCCAACAACTTACTGTAAAAACCAAATTGAAGATAAACAAAAGAAATTTGATACAACTTGCACCACACGTTTCCATTTTCACAGTAAATATTGTGTGTGAGTAATTCTGAAAATGGAATGACTAGTAATTTTGTGTTAATCAGACACTAAAATTCATACAACATACCTCGTTTTGTAATTATGTGCTAATAACAATTATGACTGTTGTTTTCCCACTATGAGACAGTTGGGAGTCATCAAGCTGAACAAATCAAATCTAACCTTGGCAAGTAATGTCTTTACGTTGTAGCTGTCTCATGTAAAAAAATAAACTGGAAGATTCTGGTTAGACTACGCACTTCAATTGTTAAACAATGGTTAAAGCACTAGATTGTCGTTGAAAATCTTCCAACGGATTAAAGAAAATCTGTCAATAAAGTAAACCTTGCAATGCAATTTTATTATTAAATATATTAAATAAATGTTAAATTCATTATTGTTGTTATATTATGTGGTTGAACTGATTCATAGCATAAGCGTAACTCATACTCAAGAAATGTAAACAAGCAAACGTGCAGAACGACAAAGGAAGCAACAGATTAAAATCATTATTTGATATCGTCATTCCTTACAAATTGGTTTCGTACATCTTCGCATCTTCCAGAATATATGTAAATTAAGTCGACAAGGAGCTGTTTAAGGCATCACCTTGACAAAAATTCTAACTGCTTTTGTACAACAACCGAAAGAGTTTTGTCGGTAACATTCCCTTAAATTAACAAAGCGTAACTAATGCGTATGTGAGTGAAACAGCAAAAAGTATGTGTCTCAAGTTCGAGAACATTACATAATTGTTGTAAAGCAAATAAAACTCCAGGATTTTCCCACTGAATTGTTACTATTGTTGATACTTATTAAAAGCCTTTTAAGCTTTTTATTTTTCTTATTTATGTTTAACACTTTAAATACATATTTATTTAATTTGTGGTTCTATACTTTTTGTATAGCTGCTGCCAAATTTACTTGTTAAATCGGATGTTTTTAATTACCTATTAAAGAAAAATAATTCTATGACCTTGAGTTAATAAAAATTTAGATTATTAAGTTACTTAGGTCTTATAATAACAATATCTTTCGAAGATTTAAGCTGTTAATCCAATAAAGTATTTCGAATATACAGGGTGCCCCAGGAGGAAAGCTCAATATTGAGGGAAGTCGTAGTATACGCCATTCTAAGTAAAAAAGGTTATATGAACATATATGTCCTATTCCGAACTATTTACGAGATAGAGCTATTTCCATGTACAGTTGCAAAATCATTCATAAGGAAGAGATAATAGGAAGTGTTTCTAATATTTATTATTCAAGTGACAATTTTTTTTATAGTTTATAATACATTTTCAAAAATTCCACCGTCAACATCAATGCACTCTGCACTTCGCATGAGAACATGGCGTGTTGCTCTGCTGATGGAATCTCGATGGTTCTTTATGCGATTAGAAGCATTTCTTATACGATCTTATTTGCTCTTCATCCAACCCCACAAACAGAAATTACTTCTTGGGGCACCATAAGCCTAGAACTACAGTGCAGTTGGTGAAAACCACACCCAGAATGAATAATACCAAAAAGATTTAGTATTTTACTCAAAATAGCCCCTTTATTTGAGATTTATTTTAGAACTGGAGTTGGATAGGCAACCCATTTAACACCAAACAGTTACTAATGTGTATACAAATTCAGACTGAAATGTACGCGCTTTAATTTTTAACTAATTTATAATCGCATTTAAAAATGCAAGAAACAGTTAATGGTTATTCAAAAAATCTTTCAGAAAATCCGTAATTTCTTTAAATAAACCAGTATATTTTCGACCATACTTTAAAAGACGCGAAAAGTTAAATCTTTTATCATCTGTTATTGCGGGTATAAAAATTACCAAAATAAAATCCAATATTCAAATACTTTCTAAAGGAGGAAACTGAATTAATTAATATTACAGCGCACCCAGCAATAAAAACAAGGCCAGCTAAATTAAACATTACATATTAAGGATTAAGGCCTTACCACTTTATTTAGCCAAGACGCAATTAGAAACAACGGTGGTGCCATTTGAGGATTTGAGGTGAACTATACATTTTAAAAGGAAAAATTTAATTTCAAGAATATCCATTAGATGGTAGCACCTTTGCGTATCAAAGAAACGAACCAAAACTTTACAGCGCTCCTAGGCGCCCTCTAGGATTTCCAATATTTCAAAATATTTCCAAAATTATCTACCTTTAGTTATTTTGCAAAATACAATAAATTTATAATATATAAATGTTTAACAAGAAACTCCACTACGTATTATGAACGATGATTTATTGACTCTTTTAAATAACAATGAACATTGTATATGTATAGAAACAATTATTTAGTTAAAATAATACCTCTAACGATTATTAATAACAATAAGTAACATCGACAACAAATAATAAATGCTCTACTTTGCTCTACTGTTAAATATTCGAAGTAGATGATTAATTCTACAATAATTACAACCACGGTTTGAATCTATTATGAAAATATAAATCTAGGTAGTAAATACGTTTTAAGCACTAAAATAGCTAAAGCGCAGATGTATTATTTGTAAAAATTAATACGTAAAATACTATAACATCTACGATTTATAAATATTTCAATGGATTACTAATTAATTGATTATGCTTTACTAGACGAGCTTTAGTGTTACGTTGTAATAGTAGGTTTATTAAGAATATTTATTTCAGAGACAAAACGAAGGCTCCTTTTATATTTTTCCATACCTCTTTCTAGCTTGTACTTATACGATTTAAACACTTTATAAATTAGATTTAAGAATTGTTTGCCCCAACATTTACATATATCAAATTATATCTAAAGCCTTAAATAGGTAAAGAAATACATTTTTATTTTTCGTTCTTACTTAATCTAAATTTGTTAATTTCCAGCCTCGACACCTAAAGGCATAAAGGTTGTATATACAGAATAATAAATAAATAATAAAACAAATAATAATCTCAATCAAAAAAGGTAATTTTCAGGTACTTAACTTAGTTTTCTCAATGCAAAATTCAAAAGTCATGGGTGATTTACGATTAAACGTTTCGAAATACAAAATTTATAATTAATATTATTATTAAAACCTAATTGTTACAATTGTTTTATAATCATCTTCAGATAAGATTCGATATTGGGCGCTTATTTCTTCGAATCCCTGTTTTTTATAGCGGTCGCTAACCAACAGGCCAGGATGATTCCAATCACCTGAAAAAAATGAAATTACTGCTATTAATCGTCTAAAATTCGATCCTCACTGTGATTGATAAACTTCAATAATCGGCGATAATCGTTAATCTATAAATAGGCTTGTATTTTTCTCACAGAAAACCCACACCAAAAATTCGTGTAATTAAGTTATTATTTTTGAATAATTAATGTCGCTCGTATTCGTTGATTGTTTGCCTTCTGAAACTTTCTGCTCCGGTTTTTAGTCAGTGTGCAAGGCCTATTATTTCAGGATTTTTGTAAGTAAAAGGCTTTTACGTATAATATTATTAAAGGCATTGTCAACTTATGAAAAGTCGTTTTTTTTATATATAATTTGATTGCGTAAAGTGAGTATTGCACCTGTGCAAAATTTTACGGCCGAATTTTAATTCGTTACCGTGTTATGGGAGCTAAAAGTTTAAGATATGACGTCAAGAGTGTCGCTTGCGAGTAAGAGCGGCATGCCGAGTCGACTAATAATACTAGTAACCCAGCAACGCGGGTGTTGTGTTTGTTTAGGAGCCTCAGGAGGACGACACTCGTGACGTCACGTATCGGGAAATGAATTCTCTCTACCCGTTTATTGTGGTTATTATCAAAGATATTGAAATTCTACCACTGCGGGTAGTTTTACGAGTATTTTAACTAACGTATTTTGATATTTACTAAATATGTTGCATAAGTTGACAATGCCTTTAAATCCAGAATTATTTTAAAATGTTAGTTGAAGTTATAACATTTCCCAATCTGATGCAACAATGAATTTAAATATTGATTTTCTACAGGAAGAATTATATCTATCGAGTTCATCAGGTTATTGAATTGATGACATTTACTTAATATCCGTGGCTGCCTATTTTATTTACTGGGTAACCAAGTTTTTTATTTGGTTAATGCTGTAACCCATATTTCGATTAAGTATTCCGATATCATTCGTAGAATGCCTAAATTAAAAATCAATATAAAAATTTCCACTGTGACTTTTACTATTTCTTAAGAAGGTTTTGCTTCATCAGTAAACTATTACCTGGGGATTTTTTTAATTTTCCTTAAAACTACAAGCCCGGAATTAATTTCTGAAATTCATAAATTCAAGCAAGCTTAAGCTATTTAAACGAAACCGCAGGAAATATTCAAAATAGTTCCTGAAATTAACTAATTGGCTGATTTTCGTATCATGGTTGTAAAGAGGCTGGCTTTCTCGCTGTTAGCTTTCCAGGCAGTTTTGAAGAGTCTTGCAATGCTTTATTAAAATATTATAAAAAGTATTAAATTTTAGAGACGAAAAATTTGCAGGAAGCTGAAAACCTGAAGTGAACTAAAATGGCAAAAGATTTTGGCGAATTAAATAATTTCGAAAATTGGAAAACCTTGAAAATGAGAAGAAAATAATTTTCTTATTAAAAAAAGGGATTTATTACAATTAAAAAAAAATGTTTTTTTACCTCAACGAACGCAATACCAATTCCAACCCCGATAAGTATTTTCGCACTCGATTCAGCCCTCTTTTGCAGTTCTTGGTAACACCCATACGAATATAAAATTTCATCATCAGTTACAGCATCTCTGCAGTGGTAATCCTTAGGTGGTTCTGCATCTTTTCGATCGGTTTCATGGCAGCAGCTTAATGGCCTTTTTCCTGCAGGCCAGTCAGTTGGTCCATCGACACCACAGCATTGTAGCTACAAAGTTTTGAATTATTTTACTGTATTTCTTAAGTTTTCAAAATAAGACAAAGCAGATATGGCATCACAAAAAGAAAAATTAAATTTACTTACTTCAGACTGCATATTATCCCACGCAGTTTTATCGGATTTGCTGGCATTGTAATTTTTCATAGAATCTCTAAGGGTTTCTTTGAGGACCATTTCAAAGTCACTCTTATAAACCGCTGCTGCTATTCCAACTGCAAGTTCTGCTATGAATATTATCAGTAGACAAATGGCGAACTGAAATTTTAATTTGCAATTAGAAGTCCTTTCTATATTTTCGAATACTTGCAAGGGCAACTTTTACGTGTTAATTAGTAAGTTACGAAACGTTAATGATCTCTGAAATCACAGTACACCAAATACGTATTTTGCCTTAGATGGTAACTTGATCACCGAAGTACGTATTTGGTTGCGAATTTCAGGGTTCATTCAAGTTCTACTGGATTATCTCAGAGGGCCTAATTAGTAAACTAATTCAAACCAATTTAAAATACCCCCCAAAGGAGTGGATCTTTAACTTGATTTTTAAATATTAAACTGGGGTTCGAAATATGTAAAAATACTCACAGCCATCAGAAGACAGTATGATTCCCGAATAGCCCCAAAGCATCCCAAAAAGGCAACAATGAAAACAATCGCCCCGACAACAATTAAAACAATAGGCGGCGCTAAAATTCTGCCTTCCATAAAATGACTAAATTCACCAACATCTGCAAGAACTACGGCTCCAGCCACTATCAAACCGATGCCCGAAATCTGAAGAAAAATTCTTAACATCAACTTTATATCTTAAAAAAAAATACCTTCAATACTCACCGCAAAAATTAAATTAAAAATAAACAAAATATATTTAATAATACTCGTCTCGCAGGATTCCATTTCGTATCAAAATATTTTCACCACCTGTTTCGTAGCGCGGGGTTTTGAACTCTCAGATCGCGGGGTTAAATCGTAGTAAAGCACGAGAAAATTCTGTTTCAAGATTATGTTTCCATTGGTTCAACCTTTTGTTTGAAGCAATGTTACCATAGGAACATGGGGCGAGCTAATTTAAAATTCGGCATGAAAACTAATTTCTTATTGTTATTTGCGTTCTTGGAAAAGTCTTAGAACGACAAACAGGCGAACCATTAATTTTCTTAATACGACTGGACTTAGGTCATTTCTTTTTTAATTCCCTTTTGTTGTTGTACCTTGAAATGGGGCGGCGATGAATTATACTATTTATTTAAAGGACTCTTGGTTTACTGGGACTTAATTATTGATGAAATCAGGGCCGGACTGGATCAACAAGAAGACCAAAAGGCAGTAGATTTTTTTTAATTATTCACTTTCCTTTTCACTTAATTTTCAAACAAATTTAAACAAACATTAATTTGCTGTGATTGTCTCTGCCTTTGATTTTTATTCGTACAAGCTTTGATTCCAATCCGGCTCTGGACAAAATTATCATACGTCGCAAAAGCCAACGTACTGTACTGTTTGCTCTTTAAAATTACATTTGTAGCTGAAGCAATTACTCTGCATAGTAAACTCGATGTATTTTTGGAATCTTATAAAACGCAGTTTTTAAAAATATCCTGAATAGAAAATTCTTCTTTAAATTTTTACGTTCTTGATGGATTTACTTTGAACAGGGTTAAACCTGGAGCCCCCTGGATTTCCCCTGATTCTTTTGAAATGTTTGTTTTAACAGAAGATCCAAGATATTTTTAACTTAATTCTAAAGTCAAAATAATTATGATGGCCTCAAATTTCCTTTAGTGATAATCCACCCCTGGTTGTTCTTTCTCTTCCGAAGCACAAACCATTTGTACACATTAAATTAACACAATTATTTTTGTTGGTAATCTTGTGACCTTAGTTTAAATGCGAAAATTCCAAGAATTTTTTTCAGCTTGCTCCAATTTACTCGATTTCCACGTTAATGTTCCTCATATTCAAATTTGTTAACCTTCATTATAAATTCAACTATTTAACCGCGGATTAAATTAAAAGATTAATGAAATTAAAAATATGACCACCCTCTTGCATATAAAATTAATTCGCTGATAAATTGTAGATTCGGCAAAATTTCAAACTAATAATTTCATTGAAATATTTCCAGAAATGAAAAGACTGTCTAACCGTGTAAAAATCAAGATAAAATCGGGAATCTAATAAGTTTGTGTTTAGAATTGCAAATTTAATTTCCAAGAATATTAACTGAAATTCTTGATGGTTCTGATAGTGAGCATGAAGAGTGCTCGAATACTCGAGAATAGCATAAATGTTACATTAATCAATAGAGCTTTCCTTCTGTTAAATTAGAAAACTTGAACTTTCACGACCTTATTCGTAAGCATTCCATCATTTCGTTTTGACCTTTAGTTTTATGATTATCCCCCGATTTATCTTTAAATGGCTAGCTTAAAGGGACGATTTAGCTTGAAAGTTTATAATAAAAATAAAGTTTGGATATCCTTTTTGGTACTTTTGAAGCGGATTATAATTGGGATTTTTAAAGTAAAAAATGCATATTTTGATGTGAATGAATCCTGTAATTACTTTTTTTTTTTGAGGCACAAGAAAGTTTTTATAAATATTTACTTATCTGACTTCTGCAGCTAATTAAAAAATTATCAAATCAGCATTTAAACTTCGTGAAAGAACAAATTAAAAAAATAAATCACCTTTAATGATTGGAAATCTTTAGTCAAAGTATTCTAAAAAAAATAAAAAATAGCAGAAAACAAAAAGAAGTATAGATCCATTTTTATAAATACAAAAGGTTGCCGAGTTGCGTCATTACAACAATAATGTTACACAAATACTTAAATAAATACTAAAAAAAATTAGTCATCGCTTTGTGATAAATACCAACTACGTAACAGAAATAAATATTTGGTAAAACACCTTCAAATATTTGTCTATTGTAGTTAAGTAAGATGTTTTGTTGTTATGTACGAATACAGCTGTTGACACAGAAGCAATCAGGAACATTACTTTTATAAGAGTAGTTGCTATTTCACTGTCAATATCACCCACACTTCAGTCAAATACAAAAAGTATGTACCTATCAGAGCTGAAAGTATCTTACAAAATAAGATACTCTCATGTATCTTAGTTATTTTAAGTATCTTAGATACTTTTTTTATTGCGTGAAAAGTAACTGTATCGTCGATACTTTTCAAATATATCTGTATCTTGTATCTAAAAAAGTATCTTAGTTATCGAAAGAAGTAGCTTCGTTACTTGAAAATATCTTAATTGCTTGAAAGTATCTTAGATACTTGATAAGTATCTTAATTACTATTTTAGTTGAGATATTGTAGACCTCTAACAACAGACTTGGCTTGTAGAAACTCATTTAAAACACTTGCAGCCGAAAGCCGAGCCAGCTGCGATTTTAAAACTCACGTTGGAATATTCACTGAAAGTTTGCAACTAATTTTGTTGGAATTTTATTGGGGAATTCTGCAAAAGCTGAAAACCTTCTTAAATACCTTTAGAATGAAAAACATGAAACAGTTCTAAATAAATAAATAAGGCGAAACTCCAAGCACTTAAAGTTGAAAACTTAAAATGGAAAATGTTGAAAATTTTGATTCTTTTAAATTAATTTTGAATGCTTCTAAAAAGCAGCAAAAAAAGCGATTTTTTGAGAATTACAAAAGAATTCTTTTTCCAAATATTTGTAAACGAACAAAATTAAAAAAAATACAAGGTTTTTTAAAGATTATAAGCAAATGAAAAATTTGAGAATTTTCAGATTCTAAACCATTAAAAACCTCTTTCCGAACAAAACGTGAAAATTGAGTCGCTTCAAAACTAAAAAAGGTAAAAAATAGAAATTTCTCAGGAATCTTACAAAAGCCAAGGAAGTCCAAATATTTTTACGAATCCTAAAATTGAAAAGTCTTGGAAGTTTTGGTAGGTTTCCACGAGTCAGAAAGAAACTATTTACATAGTATATTTGAAATAGAAAAATACTAGAATTTGTAAAAGCTCCCAAAATCTTACAAAAATTAAATTTTCTTGAGAATTTTAATAAGTCGAGAATTAAATAGGAAGCTGAAAAATATTTAGTTCGTGCGAGTTCTCTGAGAAGCCTAATGGTTTTCGAAATACCGAAAACGCAAATGAAAAATCTTAAAATATAGGAGACATAAAATAGTCAATTTTACTGGTAAATAATTAAATTTTTGGGAATTCTGCAAAAGCTACAAAACTCGAAACTACTTTTAAGAATCCCTAAGTTTCATGACAGTCCCAAAAGTCGGAAAATACTTCAAGAGTTCTAAAAAGTAAATATGAAATATGTTGAAATACTTAATTTGATGAAAAATAATTACTTGGGGCTTGAGACTCTATTGTAGACTGGTTCTTCCTAAACCCCTGTTGTTCCTCGTTTGTGGGTATTATGGAGCTTATTTCATTTGTAATAATTAATAATGCTGGCTGGTAACTTGTGAGATGTACTTAGAAGTGCAATTTTGTGATAATTCAAAGGGTCCGTTTTGTCTCCTTTCTTGAGCAGGCTTTGATAAAATTTTATGAATATCTGTTGTAATTTTGATAACTTTTCCTTTCTACAACTTTCTGTAATTTGATAAATAAATATTTTCGAAAGCTTACTTTAGTTAATTAACTGTAGGATGTAATTTTTAGTGGCGATGACGTAAGCGTCAGATTTCTTGAAGCAAAGACCAGTTTTTCTTAAACGACACATTTCAAAACATGTCCCAGTTAGGGTTTTTAAAATAGGGCTTGGTTGTGGTTAAAAGACCCGGTCCAGATCAGAATCGAAGGGAGAGTCGGTCATGGAACGCGTTAGTTTACAGATGTGTTAATTAATGCAAAAAGACCAAGTTAGTTTGTGTATGGTGCGTAGAATGAATGTTTTGTGTTTAACAGTGAATTAGTTAAAAATGCTTTGATGATTATTCTCATAAAGATGGAAAGCTAACTGCTCTTGAATGGAGAATGGATGTGATCGCATGTCCGATGAGATAAGGTCGGTACGAACAGCTGTATTTGTTACTGTTGTTGTTGTTGGCAAGCGGTGAGACTTGTTGGTGTTTATTAGAGCATGAGACTCTGGAATCCAAAATAGCCGTCTATCTGCCTGGGATTTTGATAACTAGGCGTAAGTTATCTATAAGGCTCTTGGCCGTCTGTAAGATACACAGACAGTGACACCCGGGGTGGCCAGGGAACCGAGTATCCCGTAGCTCTGTTCCATCGGCTTCCTAGGGCTTGGAGTCGCCTAGTTTGAATGGCGCAGTGATATGGGTGGATTCCTACTGTCGACTATGTTCTGCTATAGCTGGCTCGTGTGCGTATCTTCCAGTTTCAGGTTCATGGATACTGAAGATGGTTGAAAGCGATTATGACGATGGGTGCCATCGCTTTCCAACATTCCAGAGGCGTTTTCTACTAGAAGCGAAGTGGGATTCCACAGGAAGATTCCCTCCTCCCTGTAAGTAACCCTAACCAAACCTATACTACTTTACTAATGTGCCTTTGTTTTCCTTTCATGTATCGCCATTATCTGTATTATATATGTAATTGCCTGGTTGATGTGAGCATTAATGTATGTATCCAACTTTGGGTGTTTACGGGACCTGGTCGAGTCTATGCATTAATCTAACTTTGGTCGAATGAACGTTATTCTTTGAAAGTTGATCGAATGTGCTTTTATGAACATTAACAACCTGCCATTTTTAATAATTAAATAAATAACTAAAATCGAAACCGCAATCGCCGCCCGCTCCCCATCAGCCTTCAGCCCTTCATACATAACTTTATAAGGAAACGTTTCCTGAGTTTATTGAATATCGTTCTAGTTATGAATGTCATCGCTTTAATTGAAAATAATTTTTCACAGTATTAAAAATGGCTTTCCCTTTATAAATATTTTCCAACCACCTTCTTTTGCAAGGCATAATAATTTTCTACCTAGGCACGAATTTACTGGTAATATGCGTGAAATGAAATAACTTTTTATTAAGGTGGAGTGTAGGTGCACCCCAAATTAATAAATCAATAACATTTCTGTCATTCTGCGTTTGAAATCTGACATTAAGCAACCCTACCATCAAGTTTGTTTCTAGTTTTACGTTCAACTTCCTTTGAGTAGTCGGTTGACCTTTAACCCACCCACGTTTTCGAAATGTTAAAAACAACGAAACGATATGTACTCATTAAAGGTTTTTGACTTTGGGGGGTGGAAACCTAAGTGTCAGATATTTTTACACATTGCGTGTCCGAGTACCTTTCCATAAATCTTCCGAAGACATCGAAGGAATTGGGCGCGCATCCAGAAATTAATAGAAAAGCTACTGTTTATCTCGGCCCTGATTGAAATGTTCCAGTTGAAACGTAACCAAAACGACTTCTCGTGTTAATTTTCAATTCACTACGCAAAGAGTGAGTAACAAAGGCACGCGTGGTTGTTTCAGGAATTTCAAACCGAAAGATCGCGCCTTCACGTCTTTGTCCTGAAAACGCTATTATATTGAGTTTTGTCACGAAAAGGTTGTGGCCCTAATGTGGGTCAGTAGTTCTCCCTGAAGTTTTCCTATAAATCTTTTTAATAAACGGATAAGCACAAATTACGTATATCTTAATTAATTTATCTACGACGTTTTATTTTAATTTTTTGCAGTAAGAAATTTTAGTTAAAATCGATATTTCGCGGTGTTTTAACCAACAAGTAGCGAACATTAAGGTAGTAACAGTAAGGATTTATTATTGTCAAGTGCCTAGAGGGAACAAATAAAATTTTATATCAGATTTAACATGCACGCGAACTCTTTCAAAGGTCACTGCGATTTTTCTACAAGTGTAATACAAAGTCGTAACAATTATAAGCTTTGTGTTAAGTTTCTTTATTAACAACTTACAAAATTAACAAACCTAGACTTAAGTACTAAGTCAATTAATTACAACAACAGTCAACATATTAAAATACAAAAATCGTACGTTCTAATTAATACAAGGAAAAAGTAAAAACAGCCGCTGTAATTCCAATTAATCCCTTAACTGAAATACTTGAAATTCCTCCGGAAGTTTCCACCCTGTAAAAATAATTTTATTATTTTCCGCTTTTAACTTCATTTGTAAAAAGTTCAAACAACTTTCTCTTAATCATAAATTCACTCAAACAGCTGTTAATATCGGAAAAAAATCAAATGTCAAGTCCATTAGTGGTTCAATCTAAATCTGTAAGTTGATGAAATGGTTAGCTTTCTGAAGAATGCAAATGGCAAACTGGCAAAAAAAAATAAAGCGTTTATCGACTGCGAAGCCTGCCCAATCAATCATAAATTCGCTACACCAAACTTTAACGTCCTAGAATAGACCAACTCTTCAAATTGTTCTTTTTATAGACAACCTTGACTGTTTAGAAATACGTCACAATGTACTTGTTTACCTGTGTAATTACTTAATGTTATGTTCAATCATTTTCATAACCAATGGAAAAAGATCCAGCAGTAGCGATTACAATATTTTTTTTGTTGAATTTTGGAGTAAAACCTAACCAAACTCAGTTTAAATAATTTGGTGGTTGAAATGAAAACAGTATAATATTTATGGTGCTCTGTTGATTTTTATTAATTAAATTAATTTAAACGGCCCTAATTTTCAGTAAACATGCGATAATTCCCGAGGGTGGCATTTTAAATGGGCCATTTGATGCTTTATCTTATTTAGTTTGGGCAGTTATAGTCCTATTTTACATTTTTATATTTCAAAAATGAATTAGTAAAAACTGTCCAGGAAATAGGTTAATAATTTAAGAATGAGATATTTTATACAAATGCTTTGGGTTAATGATTTTTCATAAAAGCTTAAGAATTTCCCGAACCAAAATTGTAGCTAAATACCATTAATTTAACTCTGCATTAGATTAATTTAGATTAAGAACCAATCAGTATTTCAAAGTAATTAATTTGTTTAGGTTTTATTCAAATATCTAGAATTTATTCCAAGTTATTCAGGTCTTCAAGAATGATGGTTCCGTTTTTTTTATTATTTAATTACAGGTAGTAAGTAGAATATTTCAGAAAAAAAATTTTCAAAATAAATAAGAAAACATTTCCAAAACAGTATTTTAGAAGAAAACTTCAGCAGAATACTTTCGTGGATCGTTTGAGAGAAATGCTTCAGAACAATGTTCCCGAAAAATACTTGAGCAGATTGTTTCAGAGAAATACTTGAGAAAGGAGCTTTATAGGAATATTTAAGAAAATTTTCCAGAAAAATATTTTAGGAAAATACTTCAGTGGATTTTTTGAGAGAAAGACTATTTCAAAACAATATTTGAACAGAATGTTTCAAAGAAATATTTAGTTGGGAAAAATGTTTTATTAGAATATTTTATAGAACACTTCAGAAAACTCTTCAGAAAGAAAAATTCAGGAAAATATAACAAAATAGATGTTCCAGAAGTTTGTTTCAGAGATATACTCCAGAGGAAAATTTGGGTAGAATGTAACGCAAAAATACTTTAGAATAATATATTTTAGAAAGCACTTCAGTAAGCTTTTCAATGAAATATTTTAGAAGCGCATCTCAAAGAAATATCTCTGGAAAATGCAGAAAACACTTCTGACAAGTTTTCAATAAATATTTAAGAAAGCTATTTTAGAAAAATACTCCAACAGAATTCTTCATGAATTTGTTTCAGAGAAATACCTAATTCAATTTTAAAAAAATACTTGAGCAGAATGTTTCAGAAAAATACTTAAGAACGATACTTTATTATAATATTTTAGAGATAATTTCAGAAAATTAAAAAAACTATTTCAGAAAAATACTTCAGCAAATTGTTTCAGAGAAATATGTACTTCAGAAAAATACTTAAGCAGCACGTTTCACAGGAATACTTCAGAATAATGCTTTATAAGAATATTGGAATATTCTAGACAGCATTTCCGAAAACTTTTCAGTAAAACATTTCAAAAAATTATTTAAAAAAAAATAGTTCGGCGGAGTTTTCAGGAAATTGATTTAATTGTTTTCAAAAAAAAAACTTGAGCAGAATGTTTCAGAAAAATACTTTTTATGTTTTAGAGCAAACTTTCAAAAAAATATATTTTTGAAAAATACTTCAGCGCAATGTTTCAGCAGATTGTTTCAAAAATTATCTCAGAGGAATGATTTGAAGAAATGTCCCAGAAAAATGCTTTATAAATATACATAAAAAATTGTTTTAGAAAAATACTTCAGTAAAGTTTTTCAGCAAATTGTTTCAAACAAATACTTCAGAAGGATATTTGAGCAGAATGTTTCATAATAATACTTCAAAATAATGCTTTATAAGCATACGAGTATACTCTAGAAAACACTTCAGAAAATTCCTCAGTAAAATATTTTCGAAAAATACTTTAGCACAATGCTTCAGCAGATTGTTTCAGAGAAATACTTGAAAAGAATATTTCAGAAGAACTCACACAAATTTTCAAATACATATTTAAAAGGGCTATTTTAGAAGAAACTTCGGCGGAGTTCTTCCGAGAAATAGGTACTTCAGAAGAATATTTCAGAAGAATACTTGAGCTGATTGTTCAGAAAAATTCTTTGAAAGAATACTTTGGAAAAATATTTCAAAAAATCCTTCTGGAAAATGCTTTATAAAGAAAACGTTTAAGGCAAATTTGCAATAATTTTAATAGTTTAAAAAAGCTATTTTAGCAATATATTTCAGCAGATTGTTGAGGGAAATGTTTCGGGAGAATACTTCAGAATAATATTTAAGCAGAATGCTCCATAAAAATCCTTTATAAAAATATTTTACAAAACGCTTCAGAAGATTTTTCAGCATAACGTTAATTTCGTTAAAAAAAGGTTAAGAATTCCCCCAACGAAAAATCATAGCTAAATACAGTTAACTTGACTCTCTTTTGGATTAACTTAGATTAATAATCAGTTAGGATTTTCAAGGAAATTAATAATTGGGTAGCAGATTTTTATGATTTTTTTGTCCAAGTTTATAACCCGTTATATCCAGGTTTCTCTGGAAGACAAATCAGTTTCTAAGAGTTCAAACTCTAGATAAACTTTAAAAATATATTTGTGGCAATGTATGTAATTTAATTACAGGTAGTTTACCTTAATTTCGTGTAATTACATTGAATTACAAGTTACACATTAACATCGAATTTCTTCAAATATCTAGAAAACTTTTTGAGTAAGATTCACACGTTTAATTCGATTTTAATCGATTTTAGATATCAATTCTGAAGCACTGAAAAAGTCAATCTTCGACTTGAACTATCAGATTGAAAGTTAACGAATTGTAATCGTTCATATTCAAAACTGAAAATATTCGGATTTAGATTCGAAGCTTGTGTTTCTGAATTTCGAATTCAAATTCGACTTTGAATTTGTTATAAGGAAAACTTTCAAATTCCGCTATTACGTTAAGACCTGGCCATTCATTACTCATATAGAAATTATAACAAATTTTTTATCGACCTTAAAATCTTCCGTGAATTCAAATAAGCCTGCACTTTCAAATTTTCAGTAATTTTCTTCTAATACTCTTAGAACTGCTGCTTCTATCTCCTAATAAATTTACCTTTCTGTGATCTTCTTTTGGCAACCTTTGTCAGTACAATTGCTTCCATAGTAAATATTTGGCAAACAGTTTATTAGGGGATTTCTTAGAAAGTGGAAAAGCCGACCCTTAAAGTGAGAAAGCAACTTTTCCTATTATATTTTTAGTTTTTCAAGAATTCGCTCAAGGAACTGAAAGCCGCAGTAATTAACATATAATTTATTTATTCGATAGTTTAAAAATTATTATTATTATCGCTTATTCTCAAATATTATTAGGTTAGTTACAAATACAGGTTCTAATACTAATACATGAACCCTGGGGTTATGGAATACATTCTATGACCATTGGCCACAATACGAATCCGAAGATGATGAACATAAGAGTGTGATAGATTATATGACATATACACAGACAGTTGAAGCAACAGTAAAAGACGTCTGGGTTGAAAAACACGCCGAACTAAGCTTGTAGTAATGGAAATGAAAGAAGAGATACCTAAGAGCAAGCTAAAAAATTTGGAAAGTAGACAAAAATACTACGAGAAAACAGAAAAAAGACTTGTAGAAAAATCAGAAGCAATGAAAGGCTATGAATTAGAAGGGTTTTAACAAAATAATAATTAAAACAGCAAATGGAGTATGTGGACTAAGGAAAATAAACGGAACAAGGAAAATAGTAGATGGTGGAACTATAAAGTAAAAGCCAAAGTAAAGGAAAAGAAGAAATCATGGAAGAACTATATATTAACCGGAAAAACAGGGGACAAAATAATTTACAAACAAAAAAACCGCAAAAACAAAATGTGGGGGGAATTTGAAAAAGAGCTAGAGAAATAATTTATAATAATTAATAATTTACAAACAAACAAGGAACGAGACTAAACAAGAAGTAATTAAGGCAAAAACAAAATGTTGGGAGGAATTTGGAAAAGAGATAGAGACTGAATACCAAACAAACAAAGGCAAGTTTTGGAAAACAGTAAGAAATCTAAAAAGTAATAAAAAAGAGCAAATACTCGTATAATATAGAAGACAATGACAAGGAAGTTAAAACAGAAGCAGAAGAAATAGTGGAAGTATGGTGCAATTTCTACAAAAGAAATTTAAGAACAACCAAAACCGATACATGAAGGAAATTGTAAAAAATTGTACAGAAAATGTAGTGCCACAAGAGAAAATAACCGAAACAATTAAATCGTTCAAAACTGGTAAAGCAGCAGGGAGCGATGAACTATCACCGTTACCTTACCTGGCGCTGCAGCCCTTGTAAGGCCTTGGCCTCCTTCTATCACTTGCTTTATTTCTTCACCTTCTTATATCTAGCTTTTCCCGTCGCTGCTTTCTGTACCGGTCCATAAATCTTTCTCAGGATCTTTCTCTCCCAAATGTTAAGGGTTTCTACATCGGCCGGAGTTAAAAACGGTTTTGGACCCATACATAACTAGCACCAGAATTGATAAAATGGGGTGGAAAAGAAATGCAAAAATAGATAGCACTGTTATTCAGACAGTCCTGAGCAGAAAATACAATATCTAAAGAGTGAGAGGAAAATGTAATAATACAAGAAAGGAAGTGATAAATATAGGGCTGTTTAGCATCAGTCTTGTATAAAATGAGCACAAAAATAATAGAAAAAAAAGAAGTAGAAGAGAAGAAGAGGGAAGAAAAGAGATAGCTTTTAAGAAATGGATACAAACTCAGGACCACATACTTAAGTATACTTAGAAAAGTACATAATAGAACGGGCATTCATCGATCTGAAAGGCGCATTCGATACGACCCCACGACAAAAACCTGTGGAGTTGCTTATAAGAATTAACAGTATAAATTGGAAGTGTCTATAAAAGAATTAAACAGGAGTCCCTTATTATTCAATCTATTTATACACCTATTGATAGATTACTGAAGCTCTACAAAAACAATGCCAAAAGTAACAGTTGGCTACAAATCTATGAAACCCATTAAATTACAGCGCCGATAAAATCACAGCAGGTACTAAATCAGTGAAACTTAACTGTACAACAAATAGGCATGGAAATAAACACTGGAAAAACTAACATCGGCAAGATATCAAATGCGGAAAAGTCACAACATTTGAGTATCTAGGAGCAATCGGCAAGAATGGAAAAATAGATACAGAAATTTTGAGTAGAATAAGAAAGGCCACACAAGTTCTAGGAGACCTGGCCGGTAACGACAAAACAGGGAAATAAAATAACAGCGACAAAAGTGGAATACCTCCGAAAGATTGCTGGCAAAACAAAAAGAAATAAGTGGAGAAACGAGGACATAAGAGAAAGTATAAAACAAAGCAGCATGTGCAGAGAATAACGCCAGACTCACTAACTAAGAGAGTGACAGAACCAAGAAGATACGGGAAAAGCAAAATAGAGAGACCAAGAAAGAATATCGAACAGAGAATTGAAAAAATGGTTCAAAAAGAAAAGGAAAACAGTGAATTAAAATCTCTGACAAGAGATAGGAAAAAGTGGAGGAACTAGATCGAGATTCCACATCAGCCGACGCCGTAAGGCAAACGACATTCAAGATACAGAAGAAGAAGAAGAATCCAAATTTATTCAAAAGTACTTGTAATCGTCGATAAAATTATATTTTCAACGCCACCTTGTGGTTGATTACTGCCTTAAATAAAATTTCTTATTTTTTCAATTTATTATTTTTATATTTTGTAACCCTAAAATAATCTGCAAATAGTGGTAGATACCACAGTCATAAACCTCCAAGTATTCTTTGTTTTATAAGCTACTACTGAGATCCATACATACCTATTATGGTTATAAGTTATACCATACCTCTATGGCTATGGTTATACATAAGTTTGTTTTTCAATATTTTTAAATTCCATAATCATTGCCTTAAAGGCAAAATATTTGGAAAACAAGATTATAAGTTGTACTCCTTTACCTTTTTGTTGAATGAAAGTGAATATTCTCTGATTTATTTTCACTTTTATAATATTATAATCGCCACCACTGAGATCATTACTCATCTCTAATGACAGTATAGTCATGCATATCAGAACATTTAAGAAAATTTCTTTAAGCCCCTCAAGGTATTGAAAGAACGAAGCACTCTCATCACATCCAATTCCACATCAAATTCATAAAAAAAAGCGCCCAAATAACTAAAACGAGTTTGTAGATACAAATATGGGATTACCACACATTAACAAGTTATTTGTTTACACTCGTAACTGTTACGTAACATTTTAAGTGGAAGTGAAAAGAAGCCGAACAACTGATATTTATAATTCATACCATCAAGGTCTATTTCGGTTCCTACTTATTTATTACAACGTAAACAACCACAACCCAAACAAAACAAGGGTACATAAAAAATTTATATATTTACAATAAGTGTATCTTTAAAACAAGAACATAAGAAATTATTTACAGGATGCCAATAATTCCACAGCCCACACGTCCACCGGCGTTTCCAGTTTTCAACGATTCATCGTTTCCACCAAGTCCTAAGTCGTCTTCACCTGCATGGACAACTACGGCACGACCTATGATGCTCGTTTCACCAGTAAGACTTATTAAACTGTCGGTGATTGCGATTTTTGCAACTCCATGTTCATCGGCGACGATGTTTCCTAAATCACCAACGTGACGTTCTTGTGCTGTTGGGGCAGCATGATGTTTCTAGAGAGAAAATTTTGTTATCATCTATGTCAGACTTTATTTTGATTTCTTATGTTTTAAAAATGGCCAATTTTTCCTCTTTATTTTATTTAGTATGTAGCAATACAAAATCGTAATTTGCTATAGTAAGCCGGTGGGTGTCAAGGATCTCTACACACGTCGATTGCTATGGTCATTGACACTACCTGACTAGAATTTTACCGAGCCCAAGGGGCTTCTACCTCCGGAAGACCCAAAACTCATATTAGCACAAGAGTTTCAGCTTTTTTCACATTAAAAATCTCACCGACCTAGACTGGAATTGAATCCGAGGCCTTCAGGCAACCATACTTGTCCTCTACTCCATCGAAGCCGGCTCTCTCATGTCTATTTCTTAATTACTTTAATTGCTTTTTGAACTTGAAATTATGGAATTCTCAAGGAAATCAGTTGCTGGATACCTAAATCGAGCAGACCTCCAAAGAGTATTCTTTGTTTCGGATTAAAAATTAACAAAATAAATAAATTTGGTTCGAAAATTACGGCATTAAAAATTTAAATTATTGAATTCTCGAGGAAATCAGTTTCCGCAGATCTAAGTAGACCAGACTTTGTTTCGGTTTTAAAATTGAAATTTCAAAAATTAAAACTTTGAAATCGTATTAAAACTGGAACGTTTTGTGATGCAGTAAAGCGAGAGCCTGCCTCGCATTTGGCTAACACTTGCCACACGAATGTGAAGTTTGCAGCACGAACGATAGTGAGTGCTGCAGTCACATGAGAGTTCAAATCCCAACAACATGGAAATTCCACGAATCATTGACGTTTGATTTGGAGTATTAATTGAAAGGGTCATGTGATCATATCAGTTAATTAATTTAATTAATTCATTAATTAAATGTAAAACAGTTTTGATAATCCCTTAAAAGGGCAATTCTGATTTTAGCTACAGAATTATTTATAAAAATATTAATATTTATTTCGGATTCAAAAACTATAGGGCCAAAACTAGGGTTACGGTTACGGAATATTAACGGCTTTCCCGTAGAACACTTCAAGTTAAATTAAAAATAATTGCGTTAAGTTTTAACGGAAAGTTAACGGTTAACGGTTTTGAGTATGACTGTATTTCTTATTATAATTTAATCATTCATATTGAAAAGAAAATATTAAATATTAACTTAAATTCCAGATTCCAAAATGTTACTTTAAATGTAATTTGTCAGACTGAACTTTATGAGTTTCAGTTATAAACGTTAATTATTTATCTTTACTGAAAAGGCAGGGTAAAGGTATCGGCAGTTGCACTTCGCAAAGTGTGGCCGGCAACATGGAAGGTTAAGGCCTCCTAAGTCGTGGTAAACCACGCCTTCAACAACCGCCTGCCTTTCCTACTCCACCACTGTGTTTCGGTGCCCAATTAGTTTGACTGGATAGGCTACCTACCGAGCACCTGACTCGGGTTTGACCCTGCGACGGTCCGTACCGTAGTCGAATGCCTTAACCACTCGGCCACTTCGGCGATTGAAAGGGCAAGGGTTTTACAAAATTAAATTTTTAAATTAAAAACTGAATTTCTCATTATAAATTAAAACCAGTAACACATTTTAAGAAAAAACATTAATACTTGTTTTAATTTCTAATTTTGGTATTAAAATATGTATTTGTAATTTAGATCCCAAATTGAAACTTGCAAATTTGTACTTTCATCAATTTTAATTATGAACCATTAATCATGTTTCTGAATTAAAATACAACCGAATTTTCAAAGAATATTCAGCTTCAGAAATTGGATTAAAGTCTACACATCATTGGGTCTTTAATTACAAGATTTAAATTCGTAAAAATTACTTACATTTTGTTCATTTAAATTCAGCAAGAAAGAGGTGCATTTTTAATAATCATTTTTCCAAAATTCTCATACGATTCTTTAAGTCTTAAATTTAACGCAAAGCTAATAAAATTGCAGAACAAAACGACTTAGCTTCTACGTTTAGTAAAGGTGTTATTAATTATTAGAACACTTCACTTTCAGTTAAGATGCAACCAAAATTAATTTCCTTGTTTATATCTACCTACTAGATTATCTTATTTTTAGAAAGTAAATTACCCCTCGTAATAACGTGTAAAATAATTTATTCAAGCGTGACTTTTAAAGGTCATCAAAAGCTGAAATAAATCTTGGTTGACAACATGCACTTAGTAAAAATTTCGATTATTATAAACACCAATGTGATGCAACCAACTTGCATCGAAAATGTTCTTAACGCTTAACTTTTTAATTCATTTTTAATAAATGGGAATTACCTAATCATTTCTGCATATATTTGTATATGTTTACTAATCTTCTCAATTAGTAATCTGCTGTTATCTGTTTGAAATGCTAAAAACAGAGTTGGCCCTGAACATTTTTCCGTTGAAAACAAGCGAATAATTAATCGTAAAATTGCTAGACCTTGTTGTCTGAGAAGTATTGTTGTATAATGAGTCATTTAATAAAAAACTTTTATGATAATCCTTCAATAAACATTCAATAAGTCGAATCCTTCACCTACTTTGGGTCTTCTCTTTAATTCGGACTAGTTTTTTTTATTGATAAAAAACATTAAAACAAAATTAAAAGCTCGTTTAGTTCAAGGCAAAAATTAACGAGCTTGAAGACTGATCAATAAAGGGGTTGAAAATATCAAAAACTTACGTTGTAAGGGTTGAAATGTCCCCCGGTAGAGGCACAACCATTCGAAAGATCACCCAATGCATGCACATGGAAACCATGTTTGCCTGGTTTTAATCCTTTGATTTCTCCTTCGACTTTTACCTCCTTATCATTTTGGATGAATTTAACATTTCCAGTTACTTCACCTTCGATTTTCACCGTTGCTTGTTTCTATAACAACACTTTTAAACAAAAACTTCGTAAATTAATGAAGAAAGCTTACCACTTCATGTGCGAAGGTGTAAGTAATCAAAAAACAGACGCAAAGTACTCGAAACATTTCTGAAACCAATAAATTATTTAAATCTTTTTGTTACTGCCGGTTTTCTTTGTTTTTAACTTATGTAAACACGTTGTACAAGTCGTCTAAGGTTACCTTATAATGTATGTGAGCCAAGGATATAGAAAGTGAGGAGTTAACTTGAGCACTGTTAACAAATGAGTCTGTTAATTCTCGTACTCGTCTTATATGTATGGTTGAAGCCGACCGGTTATTTTTGCGCTCAGCACCAAGTCGAGGTGTGATTTAGTTTTTCAGTCCCATATAAAAGTACTTTTGGCGCATTAAATTATGAATGAACAAACTCCCGTGGCCTAATTCGAGTACACGTTATGTTGCAAATCATTTAAAAAAAAATGAAAAATATGTAAAAGGAACAGATTTGATTAATTTTTTTAGCTACTTAACATTCAGAATTTGGGAAATCCATTTAACTTTCGTAATTTGTGCGTGTATTTTAATTAATTGACATTAATCATATTAATCAGGTGTTTGTAGAGTCAAAAACTGCACCTCATTCTGTAAAGAAAGTTGCTCCGCTGTTAAATTTTGGGTACAAATGCAAATTCGAAATCCTTGCTTGCAAGTTGATATTTAAAATCTGATTATTTATAGAATCATGAAATTTAAATGCTATAAAATGATACGTTTGGAATTAAAATTACATATTTATTTAAAACTGTTTGAAATGACCTTGTAGGAATTAACTTAAATAAAAAAAGGTAAAAATATAACAAACAGCAACGTTCTTTGCTTGCACTTTTCATTAAAATAATGTGAAAACTCACTCACCTTTAAGCAGAATGAAATTGAAGAAAAGCAGAAAGCATCAAGCTTTTTAGAACACAACTCAAGCATACGCAATACGCGAGTGTTCAAATATTTTAATATTTTTTAATTCAGCCATTAATTTTTAACGGTCTACCTTCAATTATCGAGTAACAATGAATATTAAAATTCAAAGAATTCTTATCTGAGATTAGAACCTCAGAGTGAGAATCTGAGAATGCTTTAATTTTTGAATTAATTATAAACTTTGGGTATGAATTTTCAAAGTTTTCTTTGAATTGTGATTTGAAGTCTTTAAAGTTCATAGAAAATACAGTTGAATTCATAATTCGACGATTCGAATCTATAAAATGAGATCTTTAAAATATAAATTGGACATCTAAATCGAAAATTGAAACTTGGAATCTCTAGAAGCCAAAATCAAACAACTGTAACTTTAAAATTCATACTTAAACATCGAACAACGAAGCCCTAGTTTGAGATGTTGTTGTAAATTTCATAGAACAAATGTGGCTGAATTCAAAATTCGAATATTTGCATTCCTAAAACTCGATACTTCAACTAAAACCCTGAAACTCGATTCAGTTGCATTCATCCTTGAAATTAAAAGCTGAAGGGTGAGAACCCGAGATTGCTAACTTAAAACATTAAAGTTCATACTCAAACATCGAACAGTGAAGCCCAAGTGGGAGATACTGTCCTAAATTTCATAGAACAAATGTGGTTAAACTAAAAATTCGAATTTTTGAAATGGTAAACTTCGATATTTCAATTAAAACTGTCACATGGTTTTGTAATTCCGTGTAATTTGGGAAGGTTTGAGTCATTTTAAATTTTTGGTAAATCCTGTAGTACGGCCCTGCCTTTTAATTTTGATCCCGTGTTAATTGTGTTATTCTTGCTACAGTTTAAATTCATGTCTGTAGGGCATCCAAGGTTAAACCACGTCAGCGCGTTTTGCTTGGAGTTCTACGAAATCTTGAAGTCATTTTAGTATGTTTTGTCGTTGTAGAAATGTTCCTTTGTTCAAAATCCCAAGGTGACCCAATTCACGCGTATTTCACCAAGGCATGCTCTCATCTTGTTTCCGTTATTGCAACTTCTCGTGATACGGTGCGGGGGAATCCCCTGTACGTCAGGCCACGTAAATTGGCTTGTTTTGGCGTCCTTGCCGCTCCTCTCTTCAGTGCGTGGCAGTTAGTCAACCATGTTGGACATCTTTTAAGACGTGGTGCGAGTTTATCGTATTCAGCTTGTGTCCTTAAATTACACCCTCGGGGAGGATTGCAATTTACGACTTAGTCGGACTCACCAAAAGAGTGTCATTAAAATTCCGGAAAGATATAGTTTTGTGTGAGAAGTTTCAGTGATAGTTGTCAAAGTACCGTTCCACACAATTTCCGCATATGAGGGATTATGAAAACCCAAAGCCTACGGTTTATTCTTCGTTGTTTTGCACCCGTCTTGGAAGAAGGAACATATAGCTCTTCCAGTCACCTCCGTCACGTTACTCCCTGACCAACATCTTGTCAGGTAAAATCTATTCTCCTTTATGCTGCTCCTGCTTTGCCGTTTATGTTTGTGACGTCAGTTTTAATTCCTACGATTGCCTCTTGCTGGCAGATCAATGATTGTTCAGTTCAATTTAAAGTTCAATAAGTGCCGCCTTTTGGTTATCTTTGTGTTCATTTGTAGCAAGTTTTAAGTCAAGTAAAGTGAATATTTGTATTATGTTGCATGTGTAAAGAATTTAGCTGTGCTGTTGAATTGTTAATTTAAGCTTTGTTGTCCTATCTTTTGTTTGGGATTGAGGGGCTAAGCTTGTGAATGTTTTGCTGCAGTATGTAACGCAAATATAGTACCCTCAATTCTACCGTCTCCTTAAATAAGAGTAATTTTTATTATTTGTGTTAACGTAATATTTTTGATTGTTTTTTGTGTCTTGTCCTTGTACTAGTTTTTGTGTCTTTTGATTCATTAAACATCTAATTGTCAATTTAGTTTGGTCTTGTTATTTGTGTTCAGTGTTCCCCATTAATATTTTGTGTATTAGTTTTTTGTTTAAGATTTACGTATAAAGTGTTAGCCTGCCTACAAGTCTTAAGAGTTCCTGTAAAGTAAGTTCCTTCAGATATAAGAGAAATGTGTGAAACCGAAGACCTAGTCAGATGGGTCAGAGCAAGACGAAGAGCCTGGAACGAGCACATAACGAGAATGGAAGACCACATGATAGTGAAAACTGTAAAAAATGAAAGTCCCTATAAAAAAAAACCTCTGGCAGGCCTCTGAAACGATGACACGACAGCTGACAATCAACGTCGCAAGAAAACAAGCAGAAGAGCATACCAAAAGAAAAGAGGTTCTATATCCATTGTGTGCCTTTTTCCCTTTGTTGATTACTTACTTCTTCTTCAAGGAGTTACCTACGTATGTACTCTGATTTTGGTTAAGTTGTTCTATAATTCTTATTAGTCTTCGAAATATGTACTTCTTTTTCTTACAGCGGGCTGACGACATCTTTTATTTGAACTCTGTCAAAAGCCTTTGTCAAGTCTACAAAGCAAGTGTACATTGGTTTGTTGTATTCTATAGCCTTTTCGTATATTTGTGTTTATGTGTTGTGCAAGTAGCCTGATAAATAATTTCATTATCAAGCTTAACAGCGTTATGTCTCTATAGTTTGCAGGGTCTTTTTTGCTGCCTTTTTTAAAGATAGGTATAGTTACGCTCTTATTCCAGGCTGCCGGTACATTTGTTCTATCTGCAATTTTTTTGGAATAAGTTCAGTAGCTCCTTTGCTGGTGTTTCACCCCCATACTTTATGAGTTCATTATGAATTCCGTTTTCTGTTTCTTCTACTTCCACTATCGTCGTTGTTGCTATATTGTTATCTACAATAGGACATTTTTGTAACGTTATTTATTTCAGTGTATTCATTAACAGGACATTGGTATCAATGAATCTAAATCACGTAAAATTCACTACAAGAAAAGGTACCTACCTGCTCGACTGTCTTAGTAAATAACAAATAGCTATCACAGGGTTAAATTGTTAAGTATTTAGGAAGGCATCTGGACAGACGCCTGACATAGAGGAAGCACGCATTCACAAAAAGAAAACAGTTGGGTCTAAAAGTTCAGAAAATGTATTGGTTCCTAAGACACGAATCACAACTGTCACTGGAAGGTAAAACACTACTTTACAAGGAATACAATTATGAGGAACAGCAAGTACATCGAATATTGACATTATAAAACGTTTTCGGGCAAAAGTGCTGCGTTCTATAGTAAATGCACCATGGTTTGTTCCGAACGAAGTAATTCGACAGAACTCAAGAATATTAACAGTTAACGAAGAAATACAAAAGTATAGTGTTTGCCATCGCGATGGACCCTGTGTTCACCCAAACACTCTAGTGGAACACCTACCGCACTCTGACGACGAAGATCTTAGGCTCAAAAATTTCAAGCCGTTAGATTTACCATCACGTTTCGTATAAAGCGATGTGCAGTTTCAAGGAACTTGCATATAAATACCAACGCTTAGTGTTAATAAAAGAAAATATTCACTGGAATGTTTTCATCATGCCTTATGTAAAAGTAAAAGTATCGGCACTTACACTCCGCGGGGAGTATGACCGGCAACATGAAGAGTTAAGGTCTCCTTTTTTTTTTTTTTAAATAGTGTATTTACCAGCTCAGCACACAAATGCTATACATGGTAGTTATAACAATAATTACTTAATAGCAGGTACATAAATGACGTTAGGAGGTTAATACTATGCATGGTGTGGTAAGCACCACGCCTTCGACAACCGCCGAGCATCCGATTCGGGTTTGACCCCGAGACCGTAGTGGAATACCTTAACCACTCGGCCACTCAAACTCAACTCGATTTCACAAATATTTGCTTAAATTTTTTTAATTTTCCTTAGTGAACTCTAAAAAAGTCCAAATTCCCATTGTTAGTATTAATTTCTTTATGATTTTGATTTGTTTAATCAGTTTTGTTTACATTGCGACCCATATATTTAATTAAACAATGTGCATAAGTGTTTTATTATGACTAAATGTTTATCTGACTCAGATAATTTCCCAAGAGCGTTGTTGTATGATTAAAACTGCAGCGGTCATTACATCAGGCTCCTTTATTGTTCTTTATAAAATTTCCATTTTGCCAAAAAAGGAAATGCAATCCTTGATTAAAATAAAAAACCTTCAACAGTAAATTCTAACTTTAGCAAACTTGAACTGATCAAATCTGAATTACTGTTTTAGACATCTGTTTCGTGCCTAAAGTTTGCTATTATATGACGTCATTATCGGTTTTCTTTTATATTTTAGACGTAATTAACCTACCCTCACTCCTCACCTCTTCGCACCAAAAACACGGAGCAAATTATATAATATTACAAATTAAGCAAAAAGATATTTAATGAAATTTTTGGCTTCATAAGTACCGAGTTTCCAAAGTTACGAGGGAATAATATTAAACCGTATTCTTAGTTTTGGATTTAAATATCATGCATCAATAATTATGCAACCTTTGAACACATCTTGATAAATAAAATGATGATTTTATTAAAAACTACTGTATTTCCGTACTACACCGCATTGTTTTTAAAATTTAAATTAAGGAATTCTCCTCCAAACAGCTGTTAAGAAAATTAAAAATTGTGACCCGTAAATTACGTTCATGAAAATATGAAAAATAACGTGTTGCTAGCATGCAGATGATGTAAATTCAGGCAAGTTCGTGTGAAATTCAACCTACAAATTTTACTCGAAGTGTGACTAGTCATGCAAGTTTATTTTTACTATTTAAATTGTCACGCGTTAATGTAATATTAAAAGAAAACAATATAATATAATACCATGAGATCGAAAAAAAGATGATTCTGAGCAGGCCTTGACTAGTACAACACGATTGGCAAGACTGATTTCAAAATGTGGCAGTAGGTTAGAGGTTAATAAATGTCAAATAAATTAAAACACAAAACAGTATTTATTTAGGGAACAAACTGAAAACTAAGATGAATACATGTTAGTAGAGTAGGTGTTCAAAATGTGATCCTTCACTAGTATTACAACGATAAACTTAAATAATTCTGGAAACAAGATTGCAAAACTGACTTACATTTGAAGTGTCACTGTCACATTATAATTCATAGGCATTCTAGAACCAGTGTAGCCAATCGTGTTGTACTAGTCAAGGCCTGCTCAGAATCATTTTTTTTTCGATCTCATGGTATTATATAACCAACTTCATAAAAGCTTACCGCGTGAATTCTACCTATCGGGTGATCAAAAAATACATTTATTAAAGGCGGTAATTGGGATCTGTTTGAAGTGGTGGGTATTCACAACGTTTCAACTCGGCGGCCTTCACGTCGAGTTCGCCCATATGCAAGACCGTCTCGTCAAGAAGAAGAAGAAAAACAGTTACACCCCTCTCACTCTAAAAATTCTCAGAACACTTATACATTCAAGGTTGCTGCCTTCTTGCCCTACATTTGCCAAGTTACTAATCGCATAGGTAGGATTCTCAAAACACATAACATCAAAACCATCTTCAAACCGCCTCCAAAGGTGTTGCAGACACTCCCTTCAGTAAAAGATAAGATTCAACCCTGTCATCAAGAAGCGTCTACAGCATCGCTTGCTCTTGTGGTTCAGCGCATTGGAGAAATTAGTCGCTCAATACACATACGTGTCTGTGCTAGAAATTAGGTCTTCTCTCACACTCGGCTGTTACTGCACACCATTACAACACTGGCTATAAGATCTTATTTGAAAAATCATCATTGCCAATTCTCCTATTTTTTCAACAAGAAAATCCGTGAGGCTATTGAAATCATCAAGGCCCCTAACAACTTGAATCGTGACGCTGGTTATCGTCTATCAGACATATGGAAGCATGTCATCGCTACTAGCTCCGCCCGCTCCTCTCCTGACTAATCGTCATCTTCGTCTGATACGTTTGACCAGCCACAACCAGCATAAATTTACTACTTTCTCCTGTTTTTCTTCAGAAGCGTTTCGCGGCTGGCTTGGTTTACAAGTTGAGTTACCATGCCCTTCTTCCTCTTGCTAAAAGAATTTCGCCTCTGGCGGGGTTCACACGTTGAGTTACCGTGCTCTTTTAGTGCCCCCTTTTTCTCCTGATGAATCCCCTTAAGAAAATGGGCGAACCTATGAGTTCTTCTTTCTAAACGATGACACGGTTCCAACCCTGAAAAAGTTCTTTTATTACTCACCGTGAAAGTATTCGAATTCGTTTCAGTATACACCAAAAGTGATTAAGTTAGACAAGGAAACATATATTACCGAAGAAAATTTGAAGAACGTATACCAGAAGAGCGGATGCAAAGGAAAATAATAAAATTACCCAAGAAAGGCGACCTATCCCGATGCGAAAATTGGAGAGCAATCACGCCACTATGACGAGGATTATGCTACAAAGAATGAGAGAAGCCGATGATAAAATACTGAGGGACAATCGAGCTGCCTTTCGAGTAAAAACATCCTGCATCGACCAAATATGTACACTAAGAATTATACTGGAACAGACAGCAGAAATGTAATGACAATTTTATAGACTTTAGACAGGCTTTCGACTCAGTAAACGGAGAAATGATGTGGGAAATACTTGCGCAATATGGTATATCCGACAAATATATTAGAATATTGAAAATACTATGTGGAAACTATAGAGGGGGCGGTACGGTAGTGAGTATTGGCATGGCGCATCGCTCTGCACAGTTAAGCATCGGTGCCCATGGACAGAGCTCGGATGGGTGACCCAATTCAGACTCAGCTCACTACGGCTCGGTGTGTCCTCCTCGACAAGCTATGGGCCTTAATGGCCTGTTAAAAGCTGAATGATGATGATATGGAAACTATAGCACCCAAATTGAACATGATGGCACACTCACTAATAACATAAATATCAACAGTGGAGCCAAACAAGGTTGTTGTATATTGTCACCAACATTGTTCCTGATAGTAATAGACTAGGTTATGTAGCCAACAACAGACAATAGAACTAATTTGGAAAATATTCTGTAAATTTTAAGGCTTGGAATTTGCAGATGATGTCTGCACAATCACGAAAAAAAACACCATATGCAGAACAAAGTTCATGCAGCAAAACAAATAGGATAATAGTATAATAATAGTATAAATTGCAAAAGTGAACCAAGAAAGTAGAATAAAAACAGAAGGAGAAGAGATAAAGGAAGTCACAGAGTTTTGTTATCTAGGATGTGTAGTAGATACGAAAAGAGGAAGTGAACATGATCTAAACAGAAGAATCACACAAACACAAAAGGTGTTTAACATGCTACGGAAAATATGGGCTGACAAAAATATATTAAGTCGAACTAAGCTGAAATTATTTAAGTCGAATGTAAAGACGTAAGTAAAGAGGGTATTGCTGTATGGAGAAGAAACATGAGTGGATAACAAAAAGAATTTCAAAAAAGCGTTCCTAAACAAGTGTCTAGGAATCATATATAGTATCTATTGGCCAGAGAAAATTATTAAGACTAGGATATGGCAAATCACAAATGAATAAAAAATTGAAGCAACGATCAAGAAACGGAAATGGAAATGGTTAAGATACATTTTGAGGAAACCACAAAATAACATAATCCGGCAAGTGCCGAACTACTGGAGAAAAGAAAATTCGTGAAACCTAGCGATACATGGCGAAGAAATTAAAAAACTGAACTACAAAAACGTGCAGCTTTGGATGGCGATAGCTGGAAGGAATTGGTGAAAAAAATTGAAAACGCTGAATAATATGGCTCGAACTCAATGTGTGCAAGACTGGAAATCATGCTAGTTAAAACTCTACTTGAAACACCAGAAGGCGCCCTTTGGGGTTATTGGAAGGAGAAGAAGGAAGCTAAGGTAGAAATAAGCTGCTAAATAGTTTAGTTGTAGTTATATGTTAATAAAAATGGAAAAATCCGTGAAATACCAGCATACAGAGAAAATGTTAAAGTTCTGATTTTGTACAGCACTCCAGTAAGCCAGACGTTGTCAAAAGCCTGGCTTTACATCTAGGAATACTGCTGAATATTATTCGTTATCCTCTAATCCTGTTGCATGCTCCTGTCAAAATCCAAATTGATGGTTAGGTATAATTTGTCGTGATTCCAAGATTGACTAATATTTGGCCTTTTTCAGAGTGGAAGCAGAGTAATTGGTCTGTAAGCACTTACATCTTCCGATGGTTAAGATGGTTTGCCTGGCTTTGAAATTAGGACAATTTGTGCGATTTTTCACTGCACAGGAAAGTCCGACCTGTGCTCTTATTATCAATTTAGCAAAATCGCACTTACGTGACATATTTAATGATATTTAAATAAGGTAGCTTCATTGTAGCATTCGTTCGTTGGTCGAAGAACCAATTAAATTTTGGGCCTTAATTTAAGACTTACGGCTATTTTTCTGACAGTAGTGAGGTAGTTGTAAATGTATCTCCCTCTTTCTTTTTTTGTGTGTGTGTTTTATGCGTGTATAGCCAATATACTCGGAATCGCCTTTAGGCATTACTTCAAGTCAGACGGCTGTGTCTTGTGTGTGTTACTACGTGTGTAGTGGTCTTGTTACTCTATCTCATAGACCAGTCTTCCGAGTAGAGCACAATTAATTAAGCCCAACTGTGAAGGTCTCACCAGGCGTAGTACCGATCCCAGAGTCCTGAGAAAAAATCTCCACCAACGTAGGGACTTGCAACATGCAAGCCTAGCCCTCTTACAACTAAGCTACCTGGATTCCCCAAATGTATCTCCCTAGGGAAGGAACAACTACTTTGAAACCGTGGCAACTAAGCACTGCTTATGTTTGTGAAAAATTAATTTAGCAACAATTACCATAAAATTATTATCTCAACAATTAAATTATTAATGGAAGTTTTTTTCGGCTGTAGAAAAACTATGTAACTATTGTAATATAACATAGTGGTTAAATATCTTGCGGCGGTAAATTAGGGATTGAGCCCCAAGCTAGAGCTTAAGTGCAACAAGGTTTGGCTTAAGTCCTAACTTAAACTGGCTTAAGTTATTTTTTAACTTAAATCTGCACTGAAATGCCAATAACACGCTCTTGTTATGCTTGGATTGTAATCTTTCACGATTGCCAGTAAATCTGACTTTACTCCTATTAACAATAATTACTGTGGTTGTTATCAACCTACAACCATAACTTTTGCAATTCGATTGTTACCAACGCTTCTAAAACAAAAAAGAGACAAGGTACTGATTTCAAAATATTTACCAGAATTATATTTAATATTATAAACTTACATAAAAGGTATCGCATAATAAATAATTAAAAATAGTATACTCATACAACAACTCTTCAAACGTTCTCTGTAATTCAAATTCATTTCCATTAAAAAATTTAAACAAATTGCAGTAAAACCCAGGTGAACTTCTATAGCGTGATGATTATCAAAATACACAAACTTGTTAAATATTTACGTTACCTTACCTCACCCACCTTCAGTAATTTGTAGCAAAGGAATAATTTTCAGAAATTTACTACGTTTTTTGTAATTAAAACACTAAACCGTGAACATTTAAATGTAAATTATGGGTTTCGGCTTTGTTGTGATTAACAAACGACCACGATTCACGTATGTCTAAACTCAAATCGCGATTACGATATTTTCTTACGAAAACCGCAACTAGGTGGAATTTCCATAGCTTCGTGAAAATTTAATTAGCATTTTATCGTAAAAAAAATAACAAGTTTTGTTCTTTGTTTGTGGAGCAGGTCGACCTTCGTTATAATATATTTATTAGTTGGCGACAATTTATCAGTTATTGATCTTTGTAGTGATTTATGTTTTTGTTTTTATTTTAAGCGTTTTTGTTATTTCATTATTTTTAATAAAGATGGTCTGTCTCTTGTAATTAATAGATCCATTATGGAAATTAATTCTTTTACTTCGGCAAAGGAAACGGATTATAATCATGGCAACTTGGAATATTCAAGACCTGAATACAAAGCAAAAAGAAGTGAATTCGAAGAGTTCCACGGTCATTGTCAGTGTTAAAAGAATGTCATTGTTGAGACAGAAGAACTCAACATTTCGTCCGCTTTTTTAAGAGACCACATCAGGAGGAAAATGGGGGCACTAAAAGAGCACGGAAGCTCAACATGTCAACCAACTCAACTCTTTTAGCAAGAGGAGGAAGGGAACGGTAATTCTACTTGTAAACCAAGCCGGGGGCAAAACCTCTCAGAAGTGGATGGGGCGGAGCTAGTAGCGATGGCAGACTGCCATATATCTGACAAGTGGCAACCAGTGTTACGATTCAAATTGTTGGGGGTCTTGAAGATTTCAACAGGCTCACGGATTTTCCTGTTGAAAAAATATCTGGCATTGGCGATGATCGAAGATTTTTTAAACATTATCTTATGACCAGTGTAGTGATGATGTTCAGTAACACCTGAGAGTGAGAGAAGACCTGATTTCAAGCAACGTTTTGTGTTCACAGATACGTGTGTGTATCAATAAACCAAATAAAACTTAGCTTGGCTGTAGATCTACAGACATATTCAGAGCTGCAGTTTCCAAAACTAAATTAGCCATATGGATCGCCAGCTTTCGAAGGGAGATGCCGCACTAAGAAGAACAGGGTATATATGCATCCAGGGATGACCCAGATCATAAAATCAAAGATGAATTCTATAAAAACTTGATAGAAGTTCTAAGTGACACGAATCCAAGAAAACGACTGTATTTGTTTGGAGACTTTGGTGGCCGTACAGATAAGGCCGAAAATAGTAAGATCATGGAAAAATATGGAAAAGACACGAAAAATGATGCTGGACAAAGAAGACTTATCGACTTCCGTGAAACCCATTCCCTTAAAATAATGAATGGTTCTTTCCACATAAACACATAGTACATGAATTTACCTTGGTCCAACCTACCAAAAACTTAAAATCAATAATTAACTACATAGAACAACGCCAAAATTTTGATTTAAAAGCACAAAGTGCAGAGTGCGGGAGTGGCAATTATAATACATGGTCAAAGCATTCATTCTTGTAAAATATAAAAACAGAGCTTCAGAAGTTAAAACAGAACAACAAAAACAACAAGATACAACAACCATCATGGATACATATAATTTAAAACAGGACTCTACAAAATTTCTATACCAACTGGGACTAGCAAACATATTGAAAGACATACAACCATGAGCAAATACAGCAAATGTGACATCTGAAGGAGCATAATATGAAGCTTTAGGAAAACAAGATGATACAAAAAAGGACAAAGCGCCAGATTGGTGGGCAACGAATATACAACAAAAAATTGAGGAGAAAAATTATATCAAAAATGCTTGAATACACAGGTTGATGAAGATAGGAAACGTTCTCTTCTTCTTAGCCCATTTCGGCCCACAGTTGGACGAAGACTTCCTTCATTGATTTCCATTTGGTCCTATTTTGAGCTTCCTGTATCCATTTGAATCCGGCCACTGTTTTTATGTCATTGTACCATCTATTAGGTGGTCTTCCCCTGTTTCTTTTATATTCCTACGGTCGCCATTGGAATATTGTTTTTGTCCATCTGTTTTCTTGAAACACAAGAGAAAACAGAGGAAACATTATACACAACCAAACAGAGAAGTGAAGAAACTACTTACAAAAGCCAAACAAGGAACATGAAACAGAAAATGAAAAATTGAACAGTTATATGGGTTGCACAAGAGTGAGTGAAGCTTGGAAAACATTAAGCAATGTGAAAACGGACACAAAAGAAAGAGCACAAATTCCACTAATTAATAGGAACAGTTGGAAATAACACTATGAGAAACTATCGACGGGGAATACAGAAAAATACACAGACGTAAATTATGAGACAGCAGGACAGAGAGGCATCCCCATTCGGAAATGTAGACCAAGTATTCTTTTTGAGATATTAGGAAACCTTTTTAATAAGCTTTTGAAAGACGGAGAAGAGCTACCAGAAGATTTTAAAACTCTCCTTATTAATTCCGTATATAAGAAAGGAAACAAAAAAGACTGTGGAAATTATAGAGGAATTCGTATAAAGGGCAGTCAAATGAAAACGGGTTACCACGCATAAAATTCATGGCGCGCAAAAGTGCCATCTATTTGGACTCCTCAAACCACAGTAATAACTTACACTTGCACACTAGTCGTTTGTTTATTGTGCTGAAAGTAAGTTTAACCATACATGTGTTCATCCAACACCAGAAATGCTGAGGGAGTTGGAGGAGGAAAAACACAGCATATCACGTTTGCGTGCACTAGAGTGGCAAAAGAGATTCTAAGAGGGACATGCTCAACTGGACACAGGACAAGCCCATCGTGTCACTGCTCCTGGTGTTATTGCTCGGGTGGATGGTCTTATCCGGAAAAACCAACGGGTTACAGTAGAAGAAATTCGTCTTTCGGCAGGAATAAGTAGTTCATACAAACCATTATCACAACCCACCTACAGTACGCGCAGTAAGTTCCATATCAACTGATGGAAGACCAAAAGGCTTACAGAATGGTTGCATCTCTGAGTCACCCGCGGCGATACCACGAGGAAGCGTATGATTTTATGCCCCGTATTGTCGCGTGGGACAAAACGTGGTGCTGCCATTTTGAAACCGAGACCAAACGGCAGAACCAACAGTGGAAACACGTGAATTCCCCACCGAAAAAATTTAAAGTTGTACACACAAGTTCCAGGAAAGTCATGATGACGTTTCTTGAGGATGAAGCAACAGTCAATACAAAGCGCTATGCAGAAACTGAGGTGCACCATAAAGTTACAACGTCCGGGAATGCTATCGAACGGCATTATCCTTCTTCATGATAATGCTCTCCCACACAATTCCAACTTGGTAAGGAATACGCTTCAAGAATTTGGCTGGGAAACACTTCAACCTCCTCCCTACAGCCCAGATCTCCCACCAAGCAATTTCCGCATTTTTGGAGAGCTGAAGAGACATTCGTGGATATTTGGTTGAGTAGATTGTTCGCCTTACCTGCACCTTTTCACGAATATAACCAGACCTAATTGCACCAATGAGAATACACGCACCGGTGCAGATAGTCTGGTACAGATACTCCGCTTTTCCATGATTTGTGTTTGTGTTTGTTGCACTTAGTTCAGCCTAGACTCAAACCATAGAATACAAGCTCCAGAAAAAAATTTTGTTGGTTTATGTGCACCTACTTCAGGGACGGTTCGTGAAAAAAATTGTTCTTGTATGGTGTGTTGTCTATATAAAAGTTTTGTTTGTTTAACTAAATAATTTTCTGCTGTATATGTTGTTGTCTAAGAGCAAGGCTGATGTTTGACCGTATAGTTATAGTATACAAAATTCATGTTGTGTTGCCTAATGCTTTTCGTAACGTTACCAGCAAATATTTCTCTCCTGTTAAATTTTTAAATATACATGTTATTGTTTTTCATCGTGTGAGCTCGTAAATATGGTACATAATCTGAAGGCTTATTTGTACCATATTCTTTTCTGTAGCTAACTAAGTAGTAGTTAAAAAGGCTTCGTTTTAAAATTGTGTTAATAGGAAGTTGCGCACAGCGTAGGCTTACATAGATTGTTCGCCTTACCTGCACCTTTTCACGAATATAATCAGACCTACTTGCACCAATGAGAATACACGTACCGGTGCAGATAGTCTGGTACAGATACTCCGCTTTTTCATGATTTGTGTTTGTGTTTGATATTTATAAAGTGTAAACTGCGCAGCCATTTTTGGTTATTTACGCGGGTTATCGCAGTTATAACATGTTTAGTGTACCAATATGTTTAAAATTCTGCCCATCAACTTTTCTTTAGCACATAGTGTAAAATAAAGCTTCAACAAAAAAGAATACATTGTCTGTTATACATAACTGCTGAAAAGTTTGGAATTCCGGTGCTTAATACCCACATATGCTTTAAAAACTTTCGAATAAAATTAGACTAAAATAGAATCTTTTATATCAAATATATTCTCTTATCATTTTCACTCAGACGCGCAAATCACTTGATTGCAGTGTAGCGATGTAACATTTTAGTAATATCTCGAAACATAGTAAGCACTAATGGCAAAGATCACCAACGTGGTAGGTAATTTTTAAAGCTTTGAATGAAAATTATATCAGTTGATTTTACTAAAATAAATAATTACTTAATATATCTAATTTCCCTGTAGAACTATGTTAAATTTATGCAATAAGTATAATTAGATTTCTCTAAATATCCTTTAAAACCGTATCATCGACATTAACATTAGTAACAATATAAACAACAAACAAGACCTTTTTTACCTGCCTAGATGGCATTCCAGAAAAAATTTTTGTTGGTTTATGTGCACCTACGTGAAAAAAATTGTTCTTGTATGGTGTGTTGTCTATATAAAAGTTTTGTTTGTTTAACTAAATAATTTTCTGCTGTATATGTTGTTGTCTAAGAGCAAGGCTGATGTTTGACCGTATAGTTATAGTATACAAAATTCATGTTGTGTTGCCTAATGCTTTTCGTAACGTTACCAGCAAATATTTCTCTCCTGTTAAATTTTTAAATATACATGTTATTGTTTTTCATCGTGTGAGCTCGTAAATATGGTACATAATCTGAAGGCTTATTTGTACCATATTCTTTTCTGTAGCTAAAAGTTAAAAAGGCTTCGTTTTAAAATTGTGTTAATAGGAAGTTGCGCACAGCGTAGGCTTACATAGATTGTTCGCCTTACCTGCACCTTTTCACGAATATAATCAGACCTAATTGCACCAATGAGAATACACGTACCGGTGCAGATAGTCTGGTACAGATACTCCGCTTTTTCATGATTTGTGTTTGTGTTTGTTGCACTTAGTTCAGCCAAAGGTATAACCGACTAAATCTCTAATTTGGTAAACTGAAAATTTGAAACAGTGAATATGTTTGTGAGTTTTAAAATGAATTTAGTGTATGTATGCCGTCCGATACGACATAAAACCGTAGGTTCCGTATCAATACGATGTTTGGCACGATGAAGATCCCTTCCAGGGGTGGAAATATTGCACCCGCAAGCCTAGATTTCGCTCATTAAACAAACAAAAATAACCTTTTACAGAAATAATAAATAGTTTCTACGCAACATTACAGATATGCCCGAGCTGCACTAGGTTGTGTTTTATATTGAATGTACAACATTTATCCTTCTTTAATAATGGCAATAGAGTAGAAATGCGCGAGGTTCAATTTTTCCTCAGGTTAATTGCGTTTACAATATCTCTGGTACATTTGATCTAATTTGGTTGAAAGCCAGGTCTTAATAAATAACTTTTAATGGTTTAACCCAGGTGTGTCGCTATTCATTAAACCTTTGCAATATGGGTTGCATAACCCTAAGCTAAAAATTTGTAATTCTTCTTGTCGACATGGTTGCATACATAATATAGAAATCTCTTGGAAAATATATTTTAAAAATAACGAAAATAGCGTTAATTTGCTTTAAATAAGGCTACTCAATTGATAGCGCAAATCTGCACGTTGGCAGTTTTAAGCAACTACTTGTTTCTTTTTGTTTTCAAAGGTAAAATCTTAAATACCGCTAGTTACCGTTTTTAAAGATAACTCAAAAACTTTATTTAAATTTAATTAAATTTAGAGAACTCCTAATTCAGGTTCGTTAAATGCGTTCACTCTATTTTAAAGATTAAATTAATCAAAATTATAAAATCAAAAATACTTCCAAACAATACAATTCCTTTACAATTTAATAAACAATTACAAAATCTAAACTATAACCAAATAACCCCACTATACCTGTAATACATCCATAACGAAACGTGATCACTTTTTAACTTTCCGGTATTTTAAGATAACCTTCTTTCCAATTTATTTTGTAATTGAATTTATTTTTTTACATTAATTCATAATTCCATATTTATAATTCATTTCATTAATAATACCATATTTATTATAAACTTCCATTCTTATTTAGAATCAAATTAATTATTTTCGGGAGCAACAAGATTTACACCCTTGCATAAAAATAGTTTTTTAATTCTCCTCTATTTACAAAATTGTTTTTCATCTCCCTACTAGTTTCTTATTAATTTTTAAAATCATAATATCTATTCTTAATTTATAAATTTTGGATATATACATCAAGATACCTAACTAAATTTCTTAAAACTAATTATATACAATTTAAATGTATAACACATTTTAAAATTTTTAAAACAATAAACCTTACATAAACAACAATAAATTAAAATAGAACTTGTATTAATTTGAACACATATCTTCTAAAATTAAATTTAAAACAAGCCAACCAAAACATATCATTTCAATATATTTGAAATCATAAAATAATGAGGTGTCTAAATACTAAAAAATATATAGGGTTTCCACTTAAAAAGACATAATTTTTGTATCACCCTGTATATTACATGAATTTTCAATAACTCTTAGTATATTTAAAAACGGCACATAATATCATTTAAAATTATTTTTTGAACGAACTCATTTCCTTAAAAATAAAATACTAGAAAAGGGTTACTAACATAGACCTGCTCCCATGTATAACTAGAGCCCTTTTTCCAAATTTCAAAAGTTCACCACCTAAACTCCTATTTTAAATATAAATTTAGCAATATTAAAAAGATCTTCAATATATAGGGTGTGTCTAATTCGTCGTACAAAAAGTGCATTACAACATTCTACGTCTAAAACGAAAACCTAAAAACAATTGTTTTATATCTTTTGTACTTTTCTGGTAAAAGTCATTCAAAAGTCAGACTTAACACTTGTTATATTACATTCTTAGCGATAACATATCAAAAATTTACAGAAAGAACACTTGTCTGAGTAGTGTAATCAACTTAAGTACGAATCCCTTCAAAATCATTTAACTAATTGTTTTTTGTTATTGTATTTCTTTTTCGATTTTCAACAGAAAAAACGTGTGACAACAACGTCGCCTGCTAAACCCAAAAGTTAAATTGATAGTATTATTTTATCTAGCATGTCAGAATCTTAATTGCTTATTATTGTGAAAAATAATCCGTAAAATGCAAAATGGTTCTTAGGTTTTGGTTTTAGTTTTGGGTGTACAATACCGTATTGCACTTTTTGTAAAACTGATAGCACTAATAGTTTTTTCAGAAAACAGTAAAAATAAACCGCATGAAAACGCATTTTTCCTAATTATATGGATATTCACTTTTGGGGGCAATCTTAGAATTTTAGCAACCTGCTTTGGTAACGTTTGACAGGCCACGGGCCATTTAAATTATGTTTGTGATAAAAATTACACTGTACAAAAGTAAAGCAAACCGTTTATTAATACTATTATTTCTCGGAATTAAGGCCTCGACAAGCGAGGTATGTTTTGCCTGTTTAAGAATTAGAATTTGAACGTCTCGCAATTCTATTTTTAACCCGATCTAAGAATAATTCTTACACCGTGGTTTTTAATTTGCACAAGAAAGATGACATTTTTGCTTTATATAATTCTTGAAACGGTGTTAAGGGTAACATAAAAAATATTACTAGAGTTATATGTATTTGTTTCTTAAATATAAATTTTGCTTCTTCAAAACTAGGAAACGTTTTAACAAAAAAAATATGCAAAACTACAATTCAACTAAAATACAGTGTTTGTAAGTTTGTATGATTTTATAATAATTATTGCTTGACTACTGCATAAAAATACCTATAAATAATGTCTAAACTATTTCCCCTTATTTCCATAAATAATGGAGTTATAAGACTTACTCGAATTGAAGTAATTTTTAATTTTCCATCATAACTCGAAAACAAAAGACGATAGTCAATTTTGGTTTTCACCATTAAGTTTTTCTCGAAAAAAGACATCGAGAATGGGGGGTCCATTTTTCCATATCTCTTATAGTTATCGAGATTCCCTATGAAAACCCTTTTCCATTTGTTACAACAGATTATATATTTTCATAGACTCTGATGTACCTGCCTTTTTATACAGGGCGAGTCAGCTTATTTGTAGCTGGATAGAAGATCTTTTGTAAGAAGAAAAGTTTCCGTAAGCATGAGCCGCCGAATAAATAATAAATTTTTCACATGTAGGTTTTCCTATGATACATCTTTGACAAACCAGAGGATTTCATAAGAGGCAACCAATTAATTTTATTTTTAATTTTTGGTACAGTACAAAAATAAGCCCAACACTGGGAATGGCGCCCCAAAAATGAACCATTCAAAATATCTTCACGAATTTTCAAAAAGATAGACCTGAAATGGGGTACGCTATACTACGCCATGTGCTTATTTAGAGTAAATAAAGAAGTTTGAAAAGTGTATAAATCCTTAATAATTTAAATAAAATAACATTTTTCTAGAATTCAGCTACTTATTAGCGAAAAATTTTCGTAAAACTGTAATAGTTTATTTAAATGCTTTTAAACAATATCTTGAAAGACTAATAAGGTTTAGCTCATTTTATGATTTTTTAAAAATTTTAGGGAAGCAACCAATTGCCATTCCAGTGGCGTGCGATGAAATACATATGTGAGGAAGTGATCGAAAAAATATATACTTTATTGAGTATTTATTGCTGTGGTTTCCCTGGGTTTGCTAGGCACTGAAGCTCAAACATTTGAGATACATATACTTTGCAATAATGTTGCAAAAATCATGATTATAAATAAAATTATCGATTTAAAAAAAATCAAATAAACCATTTTTTAAAATCTTTTTTATTTTGTGGCAGTTTTGACGAGTTTTCGTAATAGTTGTGTTGTGTGTTGTGTTTAATTTAATTTATAATAATTTTCCATTTTTTTTTTATAAATAATTACAGTTGCAGTTTACGTTATTTAAACTAACACGTTTAAAAATAAGAAACAAATTCGACGTTGACAAAGGCAAATTGTTGTTTTTATACAAATAAGTACTACTTATAACGAAAATGAATTATTGTAATTGTATGATCTTTGCATAGTACGTATGAATTATGTCTATCCCACTTTTACCCTTAATTTATAAGATCATGGCAAATTGAAGCCTTTTTTCCTCTCTGTTATGATCTAACTAAAGTGTTTGAATTATTAATGTTAAATGACTAGTTACTAGCTTATTATTGAAGCCATTGTCGACCTAGCTCCTAGCTTTACCGTATTATAAATTTTACGTAAATGGTCAAATAAAAGATTTTCTTAATTTGCTAAATTATTTATATTTTTATTTTTGCCTAATTTTCTGCGCACATTATGAAATAAAAAACAGTTTTACGTTGTGTCCGCTTGTGCAATTAAGATTACAAAGTTATTTTTTTCATTTTGTTATTTAAATCAACAATTTGTTTAAAGAATTAGTTGATGTAAATTACGACTTTAATCATGTTTAAATCAACCCAATCTATATTTGATTTAAACATAGCTAACGAAATGAATATCGCGGCGGCTCGCGAAAACTTTACGCCACTGACGAGATTTGAATCTTTTGCAATCTAATTGGGAAGCAGATTCATACAGGATCGGACTGGGGCCAAGAGGACCTACCGAGCAAACTACTTATCACCACAAACTTTCAGTAAATTTTTAAAATACTAAGCCCTGGCTATTTTTAGGAAATGTCTTGAAAAACTTTGGATATCAGGAAAATACTTTAGTTTTAAATTAATATTCAAAGTTTTCGGTTTTTTCCCAAATACGTCGCCTCAAATTTCCCACTTTGTTCAGGTCATCAGTCTGAAAAGCCCAGCTTTGTTTGAGGAAATTCCTGAAAACCTTTGAACTTTTCAATAATTGTTTAAACTTGTTTTTTTAACGAAAATATCAGTATTTTTCGTCAACCGAGTATTAAATAGTTCTACTTATCAAAAATCGGCTGTAGTTTCTATTTTTTAGGAAACTTGTGAACATTCAACCTAAAAAAGCTCAGCCTATGTTTGAGTAAACTCATGAAATTTGCAATACATATCTTCAAACTTTGTCTTAATCCAGAAGTTAATCGCTTTACTCCTGAAAAAATCGTCTAAATGTCCCTATTTTTTCAGGTGATTTCGGAACATTTAGTCTGAAAAATTGAACCTACGTTCGAGGAAACTCGTTAAGAATCTTGAAACTTAAAAAAAATCATTTAAACGCGTTACTCTATAAAACACACTGTATATGGGTAATATACAGTGTGTCCGCGGATTGAGTTTACTATAGGTATGATAGACCAAAAATTTTTGAATGTCAACCCAATTTTTTTGGAGCATATTAGAGATTTTTTTAAATCAAGATAGCCATGACGGCGAACGAAAAACCTTTTGCTGGCCAGATAACGTACCTTATCCGTTCACAATACAGCAAAGCGTTGCTGAGAAAAGTTGCTTGTAATACAAAGTTATGTCTCTGTGCAAAATTTCAGTTCGATCGGCCTACTTTGATGAAATTGAAACTTTTACATGCAAATTACTTAATACACCTTAATGTATTATTTTACACTCTACACCTACTAACAATCACAGCTTAACAAAAATAACTCGTCCTAGTAGGTCTAGAGTACCTACTTAAAACAATACATTAATACCTAATAATTTATGCAACAAGTGCATAAAATGTACTCAACTAAACAATACGTCACAAAATGACAGAATTAATAATGATGAAAAACAGATACTAGTTTCCTAGCAACAAAATCAACAACTCCTTAGCAACGCTACCTTTTTTCACGCAAAAGGATGAAATAATAAAACATTATGGCAGCTTTTTCCGCGCTTTTTTTGCCATTAAAAAAAACACATACTTTGTATACATATTTAAGTAAGATAAAGTGCACTTTTTTTAACGGACTTAGATATAAACGATGTATTAAATAATTTGCATGGAATAGTTTCAATTTTCTCAAAGTAGGCCGATCGGTCTAAAATTTCGCACAGAGACATCATTTTGTATTCCAAACAACTTTTCTTAGTAACGCTTTGCTGTATTACGAACGTATAACGTACTTTACCTGACTAGCTAAATGGTTTTTCGTTCGCCGTCATGGCAATCTTGATTTTAAAAAATCCCTAATATGCTCAAAATTAGTTTTCGACCAAGCAGGGCTAAGTCCAAAAAGAGTTGAAATTCAAAAAATGTTGGTCCATCATACCTATAGTAAACTCAATCCGGGGACACACTGTATATATTTTTTTAACTTAGAAGATAATTGGTTCACTCTTAAAGAATTGCCTGAAAGTTTCTAGTTTTTCAGGTAACCGAACAAAATTCTGTCGGAAAATTTCAGATCATATTTAAAGAAATCGTTGGAGTTTGGAAATTTCAGAAAATCGTTTAAACTCGTTTTTTAATAAAAATATCAATAATTTTTCTTATCGAGAAGTTAGGTAATTGTTTTACTCCTGAAAATCAACCGAATTTATCTGTCTTCTTTTTCGAGCAACCTAAGGATAATCCAATCTGGAAGAGCCCAGATTTTGTTGAAAATTTTTTTGAAAGCATTCGTTTAAATTTTTCAATTTTTTCAGGTAATATTTTGGTCTTGGTCTCTGCGTATTTTTAAAGAATACAGTAGAATTTGGGTATAGAAATAGTAATTTTGGCAAATAATATCAACTGTTTTGTTTATTACGATATCCCCTTAAAGTAACATAACTCTTTTTCTTAACTAATAATATTCTAATGTAAGAGTAAAAATATTGTTTAGATGTGTGAATGCAAAACTGCTTTATCATTTAACTACAACCATAGAGGAAATACTTATCTACAACCCAGTACCTAGGTGCAATATACCTTTTTGAACTTATTCACGATCAGCAGCTATTATTTCCATTTAAAAAATATAAGCCTATGTTATAACTTGAAAAGAAGGAGTGCATCTACATAAACGTATATTTCTTTAAAATTTACTTCCAGAGGTCTATTTTTAACAAGTTATTGGGAAAATTAAATTAAGGCCCTGGTATTTTGTGGAGTCGTGCTGAACGCTATTTTTAGAGTAATGGGTGCTGTGATAACGTATTTGTTTATACTTTCAAACACGTATTATAACTGAATATCCAATGTAATATATCCTACAATGCGCCCGGTTTCCTGGAAGTTAATTCAGTTTTATATAAAAATGTATGGCAGTGGTTACATTAGCAAGGTTAGGTAAAATAAAAATGAATTTCAATAAGGTATTCAGATTTGAAATATGTATGTACTTCAAACATTGTTGTCGAAAACGTATGTACGTCTTATAGTATAACTTCCAAAAAGTATGCAAAAACTGGGAAGCTTTTATTATTGATGTCTTAAAATCCATTACTTCAAAATGCTAAAATATGCATGCAAATATGCACGGAAAAAGGCCAAAATATCAAAGATGAAACATCTTAGTTTGAGTTCAATATTCTACTGCTAGAATGAACCAACAGCCAACAGAAATTAAATTAATCTCTTTAAATTAAATAAACGGCAAAAATATTTGAAAATCAACAAGACACGATACACTTTTCTAAATTTTCACTTTGAAATTTGTGCCGCTTGTCACTTAATGTCAGTTTGTAGGCCGAAACGTCACACCCTTGCGCGAGCGTTTTACGTGCCTATTTCAAATTGTCATATTTGGAAACATTTGACGTTTTATACCAAAATATGCGTCCTAAATGAAGAAAGTAGGTACTATTATATGCAAAATGTTGCGAACAGCATTTTGCATGAGCAAATATGCAAATCCATATAATCCAACGTGATATAGTCCGATGTCTAGTTATAAAAATTCGAATGTATTTAAAAATAAACTCAATAACGCAAATATAAAGCTTTGCGGATCTTTGCCAATTTCCATATTGTTCAGTATTTCTTATTACCATATAGATATAACGTGTTGGTGGTGTTGGTTATACCATGAGATCGTAAAAAAAATGATTCTGAGCAGGTCTTGACTAGTACAACACGATTGGTTACACTGGTTCTAGAATGCCTATGTGTTTTAATTTATTTGACATTTCCTGTTTTGAATCAATTAGATAACCTCTAACCTACCTACTGCCGCATTTTGAAATCAGTCTTGCCAATCGTGTTGTACTAGTCAAGGCCTGCTCAGAATCATTGTTTTTACGATCTCATGGTATTTCTATTCATTAAAATACACTAGTAGAAAAACTGTTGGGTTTACTTCGTTGTTTTGTTAATTTTCTTGGAGAAAACAGAATGATCAATCTTGTTTTTTTGTCTTTAAATGATTGATTTATATCTTAGCCTTAGCAACATGAACAGTTGCTTATTAAAATTGCATACACACACTATACAGTCTACAGTGCGTTGTACTTAATTGTCGTCATAACAGAAATGATCGCATTTTCACTAAGCCACAAGTAAATTATATGCTTTTGTTTTTAATTAGGTACAATGATTTACTTGTAAAAGTGTAATGAAACTTATAATAATTTTACTTTTGATTCAGTGACGTAAATAGTACCCCCGGTGACACGCCTAGCTTAATTATGTCTTACGCCACTGTTTTGATTTCACGGCCTGCCTAGTTTTATTTAAAAAAAACACCAGAAATTGTTCAATGCAACAAAGAAATGCCTCTCTAAAATTTATAAAATTTGTTAAAATTATCATCTTTTAAGAGCTCTGTTAATGAATGATTGAAGTCAGAAGAACAGAGCAGTGGTTTAGGAGTTACTTTTGTTGTTATAATAGCTACTACTACTAATATAACAATTTCTAAAATTGCTTAATGCAGGACAACCAACACGACCAATTAAAAAATTATGTGGCATTAGTTAATAACTTTTCAGTTTGTTGTCTATAATAGGTGAACAAATTTCCAACCTGGGCATTCAAATATTAGTATTTTGTACTATAACTAAATTGTACTACTGGAAAATTATCTATAGATTTAACCATTGATAGTTACCGATAGGTCCCAGTTAAACTATCGATTATTATTGATAGTGACGATAGTACATAGTTTAAAAAATTGTATACAAATTTTTAAATGCAAGATTTTAGAGTTGAAATTCTGTATCTTTAGAACAAAAAGGTTTAAGAGTGCCTATGTTTAACTAACTTTAAAAAAGTATGGTTTGCAGTTTTCAGTGGCCAAATATAGAAAATTTTCGATTACCAAGCAACCACAATATCACATTTAACGAATAATTTGACGATTGACGACTATCGATAAAGGTCAAATCATAAATATCGATTTTGTTCGATAGTCAAAACTATGGATAATATCGATAGTGCTATCGATAAATTTCCTGCACTACTAAATTGGTTATCGTCTATTAGGAGCTATGGTCTTCTACATGATATATGATATACGATGGTATTATTTGCTATTACATTTAATATCAATACATAAATATAATTTTAAATATAAAAAATACGTTCGGCAAAATTTTAGTTGGGTAATGCCAATGATCATAGTAATCGACGCGTGTTGAAATCCTGACATTCGTAAGCCTAGATTTCGCCCAATAATAAAGAAACAAATTAAATTCTTACTTTAAAATAACATAATGCTTAATTTATGAATATTTACCTACAGAGTGAATCTGTTTAAGAAAATTGGGAGAGTCAAAGAGGTCACACCGCCTAAAAATACCTTAAAGGGGCAAATTTTGAATTATTTTTATCTTGGAATGTTTCCCTCCAAATACTAAAACCTTGCACAAATTTTGATGAAACAATCTCAGACCATTTAATTTTTAGAAGAGAAAAACTGTTTTTAATTTTACACAGAAGGCCGTAATGTTTTTATGCATTTTGGTATAGAGGTGAATTGCCTTAAATCGACTTATTTTCATGCCCAGAAATTGTGGTTAAATTTTTGTTTCACCTTGTATATAGTTCCAATTGTACCTGTAAAGATTATTTGAAATCGCATTTTAATGTAACGTAATTTTCTATACGTTGCAGTTTTAATACAATGTGGCTCCTATTTCTGCGTGGGCCGATTGTTTTGCAAATCAACAAAAACCTGCATTTTCGTAGGGAGGTAGGGACAGTTGTTAGTTGTTATTGTTACTGTTGTTAGCAATAGAAGTGCGAACTTTGATGCTGTATTATAACGTGATACGTACTCTTATTATGTGGTTTTTATTCCTGCAATCCCGAATTCTTTTGTTGTTGCTGTTTTAATTTATATTAAAATACTTCAAAAGACAGTAAAATTAATAACAATTTACAATATTAAATTAACAATAAAAATAAGCGACTGTAAAGTGGAAAGTGAAACATTTAATTCGTAGCGGTAGTTGTTAGCAATACAAGTGCGAACTTTCTTGTTGCTTTATTACGTGTGTGTACTCGTATGTGGTTTTTATTGATGCATTCCTGAATACTTCGATTGTTGCTGTTTTAATTTATATCAAAATACTCCAAAAGACAGTAAAATTAATCATAATTTACAATATTAAATTAAAAGACAGTAAAATTGTTCATAATTTATAATATTAAATTAACAACAAAAATAAGTAAAATGGATGCTGAAACTTATCATTTAATTCGTTATTACGAAGACGGAGTTATCGATGTTGTTTCAAACTCTGATATAACACAAACTGTAACGGAAACTGAAAGTGTTCAGATATACGCAAAATACTACAATGGGATGACATACAGGTGTAAAATTCTTCACACATCTTCAAATTATGATTATCTCAGGTGTGAAGAAGAAGATGTAAAAAAGAGGAGCAGAGCTATGCATCAAATGTGTTTAAAAAAGACGATAGGCGGCAACAAGGAAATGTGTCTGATAAAGTTTTCAGTCGGTGAAGATTTTTATATTTGTTCTGAAAAGGACTTGAAGCCAGTTTCTAAAAACAAGGATTGCTATTATGTGTATTCGAAGGGTGGTAGTGCTCTTCGTCAGGTGATGTTGTACGAAAAAGGAGGTAAGTAAAGTTTAATTATTGCCTAAATAATCCAATTCTTAAGCTGCACACGATGATATTGCCAGGTTTAATTTGCGACAAGTTAGGCGAAAATCAAAAAATTTCAAAATAAACTGCTCAACAATTCAAATAATCCGTAAACTAAAGTTAGGAAGAAGCAGAGCCTGTATATTGCATGAAATATTTTTTGGGCGCAATGTTTCATTTATAAATTATAATCGCAAAGGTATTCGGTGCAAACATGTTAATCTCATTATTTTTAATAATGTTAGCGTTGTAGATGATTATAATAGTTGCATTTAGAAGGTGGACTATTTCAATTATTCGGCAACTTACGTTAAAACTTTTGGGCTGAAAATTTTAAATAAGTACTTGATATTTCCTGTAATTATACATTTTACAAATCTCATTTGCCTATGCAAACGTATGCAAATGGCAATTTTTGCTCATTTATACCAATGACTATGTTGTTATTGATCAGCTAATATTTTGAATTTGTATTTCTTCGTGGGTTTTTAATATTCTAGAAGATCGAATAAATTTTTGTTTGGTGAGTGAAAAGTTCATGCCTTCAAACCCGTCTAAATCCCAACGCATACCTAGTGAAAAAAAAATTTGAAATAGAAAAACTACTAGGACATTTTTAAGGGTTGCCCTGCAAAGTATCTTTTAAATATTCATTTTTTAATCAACAAATTAAGCGCTAAGCACCTCAAATGTAGTAAAAATCACAGATTTTTTTAAATCTGATAATTTCTAATTTTTTGAGTTTTTATTTTGCCGCAGTTTTAATAATTGAACCAGTGCACACGGTTAGGTGAATGAGGACAGGTTAATGAATTTATTAAAACGGTTTTGAATAGATTCGGAAGTCGAACGCGATTATATACAGGGAGGGAGGTTATTAACAGCTGTCGTCCATAACTAAGCAAATATTAACACCGGTGCACTTATACCTGGTGCACTTATCCCAACCAAAACCCTAAATATGTTTTTTGCTAGCTGGCGAGTGAGGTATTGTAGGACACTAGGCTTTTTTCTTACTGTTGTACCAGTCCACTACAATTTTCAGGATGGTTATTCTGAGGGGCGAATCCCTGTTCATATATTTAAACTTGGATCGGTGGTGCAGTTATTCCTGTGTCATAGCAAGATGGGTGTTGAACCAGTGCAGAGGGTTAAGGAAACTGGGACAGGCTAATGAGTTTATTAAAACGGTTTTGAATAGATTCGGATGTCAAACTCGATTATATAGAGGGAGGGAGGTTATTAATAGCTGTCGTCCATAACTAAGCAAATATTAACACTGGTGCACTTATCCCAACCGAAACCCTAAATATGTTTTTTTGCTATCTTGCTGGTGAGGTATTTTAGGACACGAGGTTTTTGTCATTCTGTGTACGAGTTCCCTAAAATTTTCAGGATGGCCATTGGGAGGGGTATTTCCCTGTTCAGATATATATACGTAGATCGCAGGTGCAGTTGTTCATGTGACATAGTAAGATGGGTATTTTACCAGTCAAGAGGGTTAGGTGAACAAGAGCAGGTTATTGAAGTTGTTAAAACTGCTTTCAGTGAATTCTGAAATCGTACGGAGTTATGCACTAGACGGAGGTTCTAATATGAACAGTTATTGTCCATGAATAAACAAGCGTTAACACAGGTGTACTTATTCCAACGATAAGCTTAATATATATTTAAGTTATCCAGTTGGCGAGGTGTTGTAGGATACTAGGCGCTTGTATTTTCTGTGGTAGCAGTCCCTTAAAATCTTCAGGATGGTTATTCTTATGTTTCCTCATTGCCGAATTGGGCGGGTAGACCAATTGCGTGACCTTCTTGTTATTCAAGTGTTACTTCAAAGGGCTTCTGCGATACAGGGAAATAAAGTGTAGGTATACGGCTGAAATTGTTGTTAACCGTATTACGGAAATTGTTGGAAACACCCGTTGCACCCTCAACAGTTCAGTAATGTTAGAATTTCTATAATTTGACGTTGTGAAATATGTATATGAGATCATAATCAACAATTACTTGAATGCTTGTTGTACTCTGAACGTGTTAATATAATATTAATTTTGAAAATTTTTAAGTGTAAAGAAATAAATGAACCGTTGATAGTCGAACATAAATTTATTGCCTTTTTGACTCGCTAGGACATAATTAACAAGCCCTTCAATTTATAACTCTACCTTTTGGGACACCCTCTGTACTGCTGGATATAAGTATGCAAAAGTTAATGTGTGTAACAGTAAAAGGCCAAAAAGATTTGAATTAATTGTGTAGTCGAATACCGTAAGCTAAGCGTAGAACGATGAGACGGCGAAGGTAAGGATGATCAGTTGTGGAATAAATCACAAAAATACAGAAAACAAATAGGAGGTACAGCATCTTTCTATTTCCTAAGAAAGGATATAAACAGGACCAAATAATTCAGAATTTATTAATAACAAAGAAGTGATTCAAGATAACTTAAAAAATAAACTATCAAAACAAATTACATAGTGTGTGTACAGGGTTATCAATTTTTGACACTTTTGCTGGGTATCTCGGTAATTTTTGTATATATCAAAAAACTGATGTAGGTGTCATGAGATGTTTTTGGGAGAAAATAAAAATGGTAAAAGCAGAATTTAAAAATATTCGCTCTTATAGAAGATACGGGGGTAAATTGAAAAATTGGCGATTTTAGAATTGACCACTATAATCTTTATTAATAATAATAGAAGAAATTGTTGAATATAAAAGTTTCTTAGTTTGCTAAGTAGAATATGAGGCCGCTTGAAAATCGCATCTACCGGGTCAGGTCAAAAAGTTATCGGAGCTAACTTTCTTATTTTAAATGGCACACCCTATATATTTTTAGACAAAAAATATGCATTTTTAATTCTCGTTTCAAACATATAACATACAATATATTTTACTATTTAAATAAGTGAACAGTTTCAATTTTTATATTAAATCAGTAGTAGGCCGTGCATTATGAACTAAGAAACCGAAAGAAAAGATCCCACTTTTCGTAAAAAAATATTGTTAGTTATTAAAGTAAAATAACTTGCATTATTTATTAAAATTTCCATAATCTTCGGAATGTTCTCAAATCACTTTAAAAAATTCTGTATGGTTGCTGCCTCTCAGAATAATATGTAAATTACCTTACCAATGCTATTGAGAACTAACTAAACGTTGATCGCGGATACACTTATTCAGGCGACAGTATTAAATATGTGTTTTAGTAATTTGGTTGGTGAGCTGATAGAAGCCACTAGGTTTTTTTGTTATTCTAATATACCAGTTCTCTAAAGTTTTCATGGCAAAGAATTGGCAGGGCTGATTCCCCTTATTAGTCATATAAACGTGGATCTCGGGCGCAGATGCCCGAGTAATATGGTAAGATTGATACTTTATTGATACAGAGGGTTAGGTGAACGAAAAGAGGTCATAGGATATATTAAAATGGTACTTAATATACTGAGAACTCGAAAAAGTAATGGGTAGATTTTTCAATGATATTGAGAGCTTCCGTCTCGTACTAATCAAATAGTAATCGCGGGTATACTTATTCGGGCGCCAGCGTAAAAATGCGTTTTTGTCATTTTGTTGGTCAGGTTCTGGAGACATCACAGTTTCCTTATCTTTCTGTAGTTTTAGTTTTCTAAAGTCTTCATGGTGAGCAATTGAAAAGCTTGATTGATGCCCTCCGATTAGGTACATAAGTACATAAATCTGGAGCGCTGATTACATTTGTTCGCCGCAGAAGGTGAAATAGGTATTTTACCAATCCGTGAAGAAAGGCGGGTTAATAAATGTCTTTATCTGATTTTTAATTAACAATAGAATAAAAAGATATTAGTAGAGTTTTGGGTGGTTTTGAGAAATCGCGTCAATGGATGTGCAATTATTGAACGCAGGTGTAAATAGTAGTAATTTGGAAGATTTTCAATGAGGGGGGGTTCTCCATATTAGATATATGGTCTCCATATTAGATATATTAACGCGGAGCGCAGGTGTACTTGTTCGTTTGAGAGAGTGAAACAGGTATGTTACCAATCCGAAGGGTTGTTGGATGGCGGACGACAGGTCGCTGAATAAAAATAAAACTCGTGATAGACTTATAACTTGAGAGGGAGATTAACTCGAAAGGGGGTATATTCTAGGTATGATTTCTAGAAGTCTTGAGAACTCCCCCGATTAACTATGCAAACGTCAGATGCGGGTACACTTATACCGGGCTAAATAGATAGTTTTGTAATCCGATCGGTGTGAACGAGTAAATATCGAACTAGAATTATCTATCAATGGCAATGTCATTTGTGCTACGTATGTGAACTTTTTACGGTATATATTTGTATTTTGTTTTCCAATGTGTTTTGCAGTTAAAAATCACTTGATCAGACGATACAAGGAATTGCAGCGATATGAGCAGTCACTAACTCCCGAAAAGATTAAGACAAGAAACCCTACTATCCCGTATACTCCACGAATAGGTAATAATTGCTTCTTAAATTGCATGATTCCTCAAGACTCGTACATCCATCTTTAATGACAGTAATAATTAATTGGCGGCTGTAATAAGATAAATATATGAATGTTGGTTTTTAACTTCAATACGGTTTTCTTTGTTTTAAAACTAAATTAATGTTTACATTTTCAAAAATAAGTAGATGACAAGAACATTTTATGTTAAACTGATTTTCTTGAGTAATGGATGCCCCAATAATTATAAGTAACTCAGCAAATTGGTATTGTTTTGCACAGATAGTGCAACCAAGTAACATACATAAAAGCTGCTGTGGGTTTTTCTTGTCACGCCAAATTATGTAAATTAATTTTTGAGACTATAAAGACAATGTTCATATGACATAGATATGTATTCTTTTATAGCTCACATTGTTCTTTTCAATGGTATTGGTTTTAAGAGACCTATATCTTATCACACCTTATTTAATTGAATTGGTAGGCACCAACTCTACTGTCCTACCACCACCTACATTAATCTTAACTAACAGAATAAACTTCTTCTCTCACATTTAAACCAATAGATTTTTATAGGCTAGTAATAAATTTTTATTGCAGTCATACCTCCAGTCATCCGTCGCTCCATCACGCAAGTAAAACGTAGCCTTGCCAACTACTACCCAGGCGATGAAAGTTCTTCGTCAAATGAAGCTCCTTATGTTGCATCAAGTGATGATAAAGACCCTAACTTTTCGTTACTTAAAGAATCTATTCCATTGACAACTTTCCCAGGACACGTTTCTTCATCAAATAAGAATGTTTGTACTATATTGGATAATGATGCAGACTCACCGACTAAATATACGACACCATCACACAGCATGTCATCACCTTATGCTGTATCACAAGACGATACAAATACTGACTTGCCACTATCTCAAGAAACTCGATTGCAGAATTCTCCATCACACAGCATATCTTCATCAAATCAAGACCCTTATGCTGCATCAGACAATGATAAAGACCCTGACTTTTCACCATCTAAGGAATCGACACCACAGAGTTCTCCATCGCACAGCATTTCATCAAATAAAGATGATTATGCTGTATCACAGAATGATCCATTGACGAATTTTCCAGGACACGACATTTCTTCATCAAAGAACGATTTTTCTACTATATTGGATAATGATAAAGACCCACCAACTAAACATACGACACCACCGTGGGGTTCTTCGCCACACAGCATTTCATCATCTTACGTTGTATCACAAGACGATACAGATCCTGACTTTTCACTATCTAAAGAAACTCTGTTGCGGAATTTTCCGTCACAAAGATGTTAATGAATTTATTAAAACGGTTTTCAATAGATTCGGGGTTCGAATGCGATTATATACTGGGTGGGGTTTCTAATGTTATAAACAGCTAACATCCATACCTAACCAAATATTAACACCGGTGCACTTATTCCTTTAAGAGCCTAAAATGTGTGTTTTAGTTATCTAGTTGACGAATCGTAGCACAATAGGTTTTGGTGTTACCAGTCCACAATACCAGTCCTCTAAAATCGTTAGAATGGGCAGTCGGAGGGACGATCCTGACTTTAGATGCTTAACGAGAATGGAGATTGCAGTTGAAGCGATAAAGGGAAGAGGACTTTAAGTTTTACTACTACGGGGAGAAGAAGGAACATGTATGTTGGTTTTTTTTTTTACTGGAGATGTGAATTTTGTAAATTAGGGTCTAATTACAATATTAGCTAAACAATCACGGTTGCCGGTTAGCTGGAAAGTAAAGTAAACAATGACTCACTTCCCAACTGTTTTGAAGGTTAGAAATGCACAGATTCCTAACCGATTGTGAATAATAGTATACTACATCCGATGTATGTATACAATTTTATTCACAATTATCCCTTCTTTAATCAATAATTATCTAAATAAATGGTCTGATTCAATGTCGCTTTTTTTCAATAAAGTTGATGTATCAAGTAGTTTATGAAAACAAATTGTGTTCAAATTAATTTGACATTTACTGAATTTGCAAATAACGTTTAATATATAGATTTATGGCAGTATTGCTAGGCAACCCATTTCCCGCCCGTGGGTGGGAAGTGAACAGCTGTTATTACCAACCAAGAAGTTAGGAATGACGTATTTCCCAACCTCTAAAAGGTTAGGAATCGACATATTACTATAATGATTGTGAATAAAAAGTGTTTTTTGTGTAAACTAATATTTTGTACAATATTAAAAATTAGCTATTTCAAAATTTGCTTAGAATTACATTTAATTTGAATGGATAATATAGATGACCGTAACTTGAGAAATGCATTGTTAAGTTTCGAAAGGATACATTTTTGAGGTTCAGTCATTGGTTTCCGTAATTATTTAGATAAACAAAAAATACGTATTATTTATTTAAGTATATCGTTGCTTGTAGTTTTTCCTCTTTTGGACTAAAAGAAGTACTTAGTAGGGTTGCAATGTCTCTTTCGGATTTTTGTAAAGTTTTTTCAAGCTACCAGTCCCTACATCATTAACGTTGCTTATTTCGTTAAATGTTAAATCTTTCTGTATTGAAACTATATGTTTACCCAATTCCTTAAAAATTATTACTGTAATAATCATTGCTATTGTTATTAGAAAAGTTTGTTTTTGCAGTTCTGGAGTGTGTTTTTGCAATTCTGGAATGTATGGACTGGTCAAGATAAAGATGCTGTTGCTACATGGAAATTAATACTCCGTCATTACTCGGAAAGGCCGCTGCAATGGCATGCCAATCAGCTCATATTAATTTAAAGAAACTTCCATGGACAACTATGAAGGACTTCGTGCGTAATTTAATCACCCCGTATAAACGGAACGTCAATGCAGGTTATTCTCGAGAGGGTTGGACTCTAAAAAGCCTGAAAATGCAACCCATCAAACAATTGCAATGCAGTGCGATTGTATTTTTGATGTGTAATTATAAATTAATCAGCGATTGCTAATGCTGTCATTCGAATTTGTACGTGTCAAATTACGTTTTGGCAGATAGGTTTTAGAATAACCACATTAGCACTTTGTTTTACACGAAATTAAAAATTTTTAAAAATTAAGTCATTTTTTAAATGCAACTTGGGTTAATGTATATTTCTAAATTGTCAGGCTCGCACCCTTCCGCGGATAACCCTGTATGTAAATTATCACAAATAAGTTACAATTTAAATGTACTGTATGTTTTACAAATTATATTTTATAATACGCATATGCATATCTTGTTGTAGGAGTGCTGTAACTCTTTAGGTTTAGTTTTAAATATTTTTACAGTATTTTGTGATTTTATGTCGTGGTAATTTGTTGTATAAGGCAGTCGAATACAAACACACCTTGGACTATCGCCATAGAGCTATAAATACTGTTTTCCTGCAAGTAAATTAAATTTACTGTACTGTACTTTACAAGGTTATTAACATTTTGTTTTACATATAAACAACATGTATGTATTAAAAAAATGATAGAGGTAGAATTTCCATTTTATAAAATAAGGGTTTATTTATAATGTCCATTAGGTATACTATACAGGCTGAGTCAAGCTATACGACTTTCTTTTTAATGAGTTTATTATTAGGATATTGTTAACCATTTTTGGTATCCGTATGTTTAGAAGGGTGCTCTACAACCTGGCGTAGTCAGATTTTCGATTGGATGTCAAATGTCAAAGTAGCGATTTTCAATTGTTTATTTTTAAATGGAACAGTACACTTTTTGTTGGCTTAAACGAAGCTGTAAGATGTTCTTAATATGACCCTAATTTGTTTTTGTATATATGTAGTATTAATTCTTCAAAGCCTACAGTTTGTTTTGCAAATTCTAATAAATTGTTCATAGTAAAGTGTTTTCCATTTTTATTAATTCACAATTTTTTATGTTTAAATATTGTTTAAAACCAAAATTTTTTAAATAAATTGCAAGTTTGCTACCTTTTTTTATTTCGTTTACTTATTTCGCAATTCAAATTGGGAAAGAATGCAAACAAAATTGAAAAATTTGATTGAGTCATTTAAGTTAGGAAACTTTATAATTGAATTATTATTTTTTAAATACTGATTAACAAATACATATACGAGTAATGATTTAAAATTATAAGTTGTTTATATTATTAACTTGATTATCATTATCATTTTTATTTTATTTTTATTAGTTTTTTCATTATTCTTAGAATATGTACTGTTTTCTATAAATTATTATTTATGTCTATTTCGTTACTGTTGTGTAGGCATTTAAAAAGCATATTTCTATAAGTATTAATAAAAAGCGTATTTTCAAACACACATAAAAATCACTGTATTTTATTATTTTTGTTGTAAGTATGCTCTTTGCTGTAAGCAAAGAATTTTAAATAGATTTATTCTGCTGAAGCTTCAGGGGTGGGTGCTCTGTGCTTCAGCTGTAAACAACACTGTAAAATGTGAAGAGGTTTAGAAACTTGTTCGCGTAAAAACCAGGTAAAGATTCTAGGAATTTGTTGTCCTACAGCAACCTAGAGTTGATAATGCGTACAAAATCTGTTGTTTAACACAAATTTTGCTTATGCAACCCAACATACAACTATTCTCTAAAACATATAGGCGTTAACCTGCTTCTCTATTATATATTCTTTGCTACACACGAAACTGGTGAAATTTCTGAAGGCGATAAGATGAAACCTCAAATAATAATCGACTACAATAAAACAAAGACAGGCATAAATACCATGGATAAGCTGGTTCGAACATGTACCGTGAAGAGACAAACGCGAAGATGGCCTGTAGCAGTTTTTTTATAATATTAGGGTCAAGTGGGGTAATAATGAGACAATTTTTAAATCTTTTGAGTTTTTGAGTGTAAAGTATTGAGCAAATAAATTGAAACAAAGGCTAACATATGTATAATAAAGGTTGCTCTTCCGTATAGCTTCATATAAATTGAGGTAGCATACAACTTTATCATGTGAAAGTGTATAACTTCTGTCTCATTTTTGTCTCTAAAATAGGGTAAAAAAGAGACAGCTCTGTTGAAAAATGAGACACCCATGTAACTCCATCTAAAACGAATTTAGACTGAATAGAGGGCAAAAATAAGACATGGCAGTAAAAAAATAAGCCAGAAAAAATGTTCAATTTTTTTTTAACACCATAAATTAATTTTCTAAGACATTAAATATGGTTTTACTAAATAACTCAAGAAAATTCTGAAAATATCAGTAAAAACTAAAAAGAAATTTGTTAACTGAACTTACAACACTAACACATGAACAAGATAATGGGTACTTCTAATTAATGCACTAGAAATTCACTTAAATCTATTGGAAACATACTGCAGGGACGCCCTTGCTGTACCACCAACAGAATTTGGGGGAGGTGGTTTTAGTACAACATCACCTTTAAGTACATCATCTAATTGTTCTTTCTCAGGATAAATGAATCGGCTGCCTTTACGTTGTAAATATGTTACTACAAAGTGAACAAAGTCATCTGTTTCAACTGATAGCACATGGGTTACATAATGAACCACTCTTTTCTACAAAGTTTGAATGGCGCAAATGAAAGTTTTCTGGATTCATTTTACAGTGTTCTATTGTAAATTTTTTCAGTGAACTTCTATCCCTGTAAGATGAAATGCTATATGGTTTTGTAACAAATAAGCTCTGCTTTTTTAAATACAATAATAATTATTAACGAATGTGTTAAATTAATATTTTTTTATCTACTGTCTTACTTTTTACCAACTTTTTCTACTGTCTCACTTTTACACCACTTAACCCTATAGATATTAGTGCCTTCGATGCCTACATTATAATGGTGTGATCTAAATAAAGATCGGCAACCAAAAAAGGGTTTCAAACGACGACAGTTTCTTCTGAAACTAGGAAAACAACCAGTGGCTTCTGAAACAGAGCTACAACCACCATCAACTTTACAGAGATAGTTACAAGGATCTCAAAAACTGAAACGTGGGAGATGCCTGGAATGTGAAAGAAATTTCGATAGAAAACATTCAAACAGATGCAACATTTCCAATCGTTTTCTGTGTACTAATCACCAGACAGTTATCTGTTCGGCATGTAAACGTAACATACCATTAGAATAGTTACGTTTTTTATTGTCGTTACCTCGTTATTATTATTTGAAATAAACTATTAGTACATATTTCTGATTTTATTTGATACTACCATAAGTCGTCCAAGTACTAATACTAAACTTAGAGGAACGTCTCTAAATGATAATAAATATATGGGGTCAATAACGACCCCACTGGTATTACGTGTTATAAAAAAAAACTTGGTATAATGAGGGTTAAACAATGTTTCATCCTGTTTGTATAGAAGAACTCCATTCGGAGCATAGTACTACTTAGTGCAATATTTATTTTATTATTTAAACAAATAACGTGTGTCTCAAAAGTCTTGTAATTAGAACCAGCCATGAATTATGAAACGTATTTCGTGCATTAACTGCTAATAAAATTTTTTCTTTAAATGTCAAATAAATTAATTTGTCAAATGCAGTTGTTTTTGCTTTAAAAAACGATAAATAGTTTTCATTAGTTTAAAAGTGAAAACATGGGTAATGTTTTAAACCCGTGGTGAACCATAATAATTTGTTTATTATATTCTACCATATACCCACGGCCATTTTGTAAATTGTAAAAAAATTTTCTTCCATTATTCAGTACGAGATAAAACAAACATCTATTAATAAAAAAAAATCATATTCTACCACTTTAGTATGTTAAACTCTCATAAAAATACTAGTGCAAAATATTTCAACATCCCCTCCCTACTGAGCGCCTATGACTTTAATGGTGTAAAATTGGACTTACACGCTCCGGTACTTTTAGTTTGGATTTTGTTTAGGTGCAGAAAGGGCGAACAATCTGTATGGGTGCATTAGACGAGGGCATGTGTAATTGGGTAAAGATATGGTTCCGTCAGCAGCCCACAAGCTTCTGCAAGGATGGGATTGACCGTCTTATCTGCCAGTGGGATAAATGTATTAACGACAGCTTTTTGGCGTCTAACCCGTTTTCAATTGACTGCCCCTCATATAACCAGCTCAATCAAAGTGGATTTGAAGCAGGAAGATCAGATCGGACAATACATTCGCAATAAAACAATTAACAGAGCAGCGGAGAGAAAGCTGTTTGGATACTCACCTGATATTTATAGATCTGGAGCAGACATTGGATATTATCCATCATGCAAACATTTTGAAATATTACAAAATGGTGGAATCAATGCAGGCATTTATAATATTTACAAAAACAGTAAAGATCGGCAAAGGATTTTTCCAACCGTTCAAAATGAATAAAGGCTTAAAACACACTTGCTGTCTGTCTCCAACCCTAATTAAATTATACGAGTATATACAAAGTGCTCTAGCAAAATGGGCAAAAGGTGTAAAGGTATGGGAATCGATTGAGGAGAAGGCTTGATGTATAGTCTGCTATTCGTAGATGGTCAAATAATTGTGGATTGTTACAAATGATAAAGATGACATTTCATACATGATAAGGAAATTAATTGACGAGTTATAGAATGGGAATTGAAAATAAACACTGGAAGACCATGGATCTACAGGTAAAAATGATCTAAGGGATGAACTAAAGAAGATGTAAGACACCGAGTAAACTTAGGGAGTAATGTCATACGAAAACTAAACTCAGTGTTATGGTTAACGAACTAAGATCAACATATACAGAGCAATAGTATAGTATACCAATAGTGCAGAATGCTGAACGAACAGGGAAAACTCGTAGAAAAATGGGAGCTACAGAAATGGACCTTCTCAGGCAAGCTTTAAGAGTTTCTAGATTACAACACATAACAAATGAACAAATAAGAGAGTGGACAGGAGTCAAAGAAACTCATTCATAATATCGAACGTAAACAAATGGTATGGTATGGGCATTTAAGCAGAATGGGCCACGAAAGCATTCCTAAATGGATGCAAGGAATTAGAAAGGCCATGCAAGAAAGAAATCTGACGGCCTCCCGCCACATACCTATATTACATATTTATGTACGTATATAAAATATCTACATTATCATGGCAATTAGTTACATCTACTTTTCGCGTTAGGTATCCTCAGAAATAAAATTCCAGTAGGGTAATATTAAGAGAACGCGGAGACCGTCTTATAAGACAATACTATAGGTACACTTAATTTATTATGAAAATGTAAAATAATTTTTATACCATACATTTATTTTCAATTTCATAATTTTGTATTAATGGCTAGGAGGAGCGTTTCAAATTTACCGCGCTAAAACGTACGCACGCTATTGGCTCTGCGCGCGTCAGTTTTACACGATGCGAATTTCTGTGTTTTGCTTTGACACATCAGCTGTTCGAGGTGTTGCATTTACAGGCCAGTTACCGGTTGTTAGTGTTCTCAGTCTCTTTCTGTGTAATTGCGCAAGTAACAAAACAGTTCTTTTCATCATTATAGTTGAAATAATTCAAATTTACTGCCAAAACCTTGCTAGTGTGTTTTCTGGTAACATTTATCGAGTGATATTTACTAATTCTAGTTTAAAAACAGACTATAGTCATAATAAAGATACAAGTCTTCTTCTTCTTTTAAGCTTTTATGTCGTCCATCTTTGGGCATAAGCCTCTCCCAAATTGTGCCATATTTCTCGTTAAACTATTAACTATGAAGCAAGAGAGCCACTCCGCATCAAATAAATAATAAACGGTTTTTAATTTGTTAACAAGCAAGTTCATCAACATTGCAACATGTACGTATAAAATAAGGCACAATTTTCTTATTAACTTTCATCATAAACCACCACTTATGTACTTCAACAAAATGCACAGTTATATTATATACGAGTTGTGCAAACACAATTTTCAATTACAAATAATTGCCGTAATGTGTTCTTATAACAACAATAATCGTATGCTAATCCCAAGGTTATAAAACCCACTGCAAAAGTTTTCCGCTGCAGCAGACTATTGAAATATTAATTCATAGTTACACCGGCAATCCCTTCCTTAAAATAGATTTTAAATTTGTATAATTATTTATGTAATCTACACTTAAACAACTTAACCTAAACTTAATTAATTAATTAAAGATTTTTAGTTGGAACAAACACTTACCTCTTAGTCATACACTTTTCACTGCACTTACTAACTGCAATACTCGTAATTTCGAGTTTAACTAGGTTGTCACAATGTCACAAATAATAATAATTCTAAATTACGTACTGTTCCAGTTCAGTGTTAGTAGGACACGGCCTTTTACGAGGTTAAAAATGTTATAAAAGGTAGGTATATAACAAACTGCTCGTCGTGTTTACTGCAATTTATTGGATTAAATCCGCTGGTATAAAAATAGTACCCGCTGGAAACTTTGAAAAAACAAACTCGTAGTAATTGACGTGGATGTTTTTATTGTTATCTAATAATTCGCGGAAAGTCTACTGCTTTAACGCGGCTTGTTTTATATTATTTTGCGTTTGCGCTAATTTATTTCATACAGGTTTTCCTAAGTCATAAACTTGAGATAAGAATAGAGCCATAAAGACAGACCACGTAGAGATAACGCGGTAATTAAAAAATGTCTGTTTATTCATATCTGACTCGTTAATTGGCACGTATTTATGTTAATTAATTACACAACTTGACAACTGATATGATGCATTTGTAAATATTTTTAGCTTTGGCTAATCTTCTGCGCTAAATTTTAAAAAGTGCAAGAACAAAGCAGAAAATAATATACAATTATATCGTTGACTTACAAATCAACATTTTAAATTAACCTACTTCGTTAAAATTAATCAAACGACAATAAAAAATAAACAAATTACATTTCATGATTTCATTAAGACATATGTTACAGGAGTCTGAGAACCTAAACATTTTTATTTTTGCTTTCTGTCATGTTTTAACAATCAAAATTTGCTCATATTAATATTAACACTCTAATAGATAAAAAAATATGAAAGCATGGCAGATAAAATAAAATACATATCCGAACGAATCAACGAATACTGCTATTTACCTATACTCCGGGGTGCTGAAAGTCAGTGAAGCGCAAGTTATAGCCTCTTCTGTCCAAATGTCATCCTCACCTTTACGTGGTGCACCCTGATTAGCTAACGAGGCTCTGGTGTCCAGTATAGAGTATAAGCGGGATAACCTAAATATCTGGGCATAGGAAGTGATGTCCCCAAACGGCCCAAACTACCGTAAGTCTGGAGGCGAAAAGGTGGCAGTCCCACCAGTAGCATCGGGTGCGATTTTTAATTATTATTATTAAAAACAAATACAAAGAATATCCGGACAACTCACCGACGACGGACTTTGAATGAAAAAGGCTAAAGGCTATACGAATTGAAACCTGAAATGTTCGTACGATGCAGGAGCCCAATAGACAGGGGCGGATGCGACGCAACTGCAGAAAAATGTCAAGAATATAAGTCTTGATGTTGTCACTATGAATCAGAATCAAAACGCCAGAGTGCCTATACAGTGCAAGCATGCAGAATCTCCGAAAGCGAAAAAATTTCGATCTCAACCTTCAGCGGGAAAAATAATGGTGACCGTATTTTTTAATTACCAAGGTGTACCGCTCTTAGATGTTAAAGAACCTGTTCACGCGCCAGCATCAAGAACCTCACAAACGGTGACATCTTTCTGCATGATAATGCTTGCCCCCTTGTGGCCCGAACGATTCAAGATCTGTTTGCTCGTATGCGTTGGGAAGTCTTACAACTTCCACCTTACAGTCCCGACTTGTCCCCGTGGGATTTGTTTGTACGTGTGTTTGAAGTAAAATGTTATTGATCACATGGTACATTTTAAGCTTCAAGCTTTCAGTTAAGTAGATATTCGTATTACGTATTAGTTACTATAATATTATAATTGCAAGTATTTACGAAAAGTATAGTGCCCAAAAATGGGAAATCTTCCGAAAAAATCGTTAAACAAAATTAATCAACAAGGTTACTTCATTATTGATCTTTCTTCCTTTGAACTGCTTACATATAGGTACATTTAAATGTTGTTAGTAGTAAATTAATTGCATCATTTGCAATACCAGAAACAATTTCAACACAATGTAATTGTAAGTTAAAACTACAGCATTGCATTTAAAAATTACAAATACATATTAAAGCCTTGCTATCACTGCTATCAGAGGTATTTTCAATTTATAATAATTACAAAGAGGCTATAATTTCATTGAGGAAATGCCGTTGATATCAATTAAAAACGGTAATAACGTAGCTGAAGATTTATGCATGAATAAATAATTACAAGGATTTCGATGTGTATTTCTTGTAAATATTGTTCTAAGTTTTACAGAAGGTTAGCCTCTTTAAGGATTTAAACGATTTTCTTTAATTTGTTTTTCTTTTATTTGTGTTTTCTATAATTAGTTCTTTGTAAACTACTAATTATTAGAATCTAACCGCAGTTTGAACTGATTTTGGGCTACGTTTTTATTGATTAAATGAATTTTTATGGTATTACAACATTTACAACGAATGATTATCAATGGATAGCTACGGATTTGAAATTTTCTTGGGTATTCTATCATCTTCTGTGCTTTGGAGGTGCGATTTCCAATATATAAAACATGGAAATAAAATTAAAGCTATAGTTATTAATTAGCTATTTATTTCTTATGTTACAAAGTTACAATTACAGTAGAGATTAATTTAATCAATTAACAATGAATTAAGCAAAAATGTAATAAATGAAGCTGCTTTTCTGCAGCCAACTGCTGAACAAGGTCAGGTCTGTGTAATGTTGGTGACATAACTTTGGAGTTTATAATCGACAAATTCAATTTAGATACAAACCAACTTATAAAAATTAGGTTATAAAATCATGTTTTCTCTCAAAAATTCAGAGCATTTATGAAGAAAACAGAAATATTTTATGCTTCTTTAGCTTTTCCAAAATTTTAATAAATTACACAAGTAAAGAAAATTACTTTATCTTTCTGAATATTTCGATGGAATTTTTCATTTTAAACCTTGAAATAAATGTATTTTTCTGCATAATTGTTCTTGCACAAAAATATGCAAAATTAACACGAAACTTAAGTTAATGTAATGCTCGAAATTTTTTTTAATATTTGTACGTAAATAGTTTCAAAAATGCGCAAGAAAAATATAATAATCAAAGATAAACACTTAAAAATCAGTTTTGGTTCATCAAGGACTTGGTATGTTGTACACCTAAAATCTAAACTTAGAAGCTTCCCAAAACGGAAATATGTATAAAACAATAAAAAACAAAATTTGGTATCATAAAAATACGTGCTTTGTTTAAGCTCATAACGAAACTCGTGCTTACCTTCGATAACAGAAAATATAAACACGCGAGCTACAGAAATTGTGCGCTAAAGTGCCTGTTGGGTTGTAATTTTCAACATTATTTAATTCCGGCGACGGTATTTGTGCTTGGAAGTGTTGAAAATAGCAAAAAATCGAATTTTACCAAATTAAGTTTAGGATAGAAAAAAAGAACGAATGGGTTGCCTGCAAGAGAGATATATACTTAATCGAATTGTTAGTAAGTTATTAACTGTCGTTTTAAAATGTTTGTCTAATTTGTCCTTTTTATCTCATTTTTCAGCATAGGCAACACGCACGATTTGTCAATGTAGCTTGCCAACTACGAATTCTAATGTGTGTTGCCTATTTTGAGAAAGTAAAGGGGCTCAAAATAAACTGTAGTTATGACAAAGATAATATTTGGCAGAAAAATTATAATGAAATTAGAAACAACATATAGTTATTGTATACTGGAAATTTTTCTTTTTATTATACCTATCGCCTATGTTCTGGGCGATTCACGTAAGACTCGCCCCTTAAAATTTTCAAATGCAACCCAACATACATGTTTCCAAAGCTACTAGAAATATCTGCAAATTAAAAAACGAAATTTGAAATTTGAAATACTTATTCATTAAAGATTTGCAATTGAAAGTGTTGCACATGATTTTGAACGCACCGTGGTTCGTGCCAAACCCAGATGACAACAGTCAAAGAAAAAATCCGCCGATACAGTTCCAAATATAGTGCACACCCAAACAATTTAGTGGCAAATCTTACGAATCAACCACCTCACAATAGGAAATAGGAGGTTGCAAAGACATGTGCCCATTGATCTGCGTACCCAATTTTGAGACTATTTAAGTGTAGTTTAGTTTTAGTTTCATGTCAAATACTCATACCATTTGATAAATGTATTTATACAATTTGCAAATAAATGGGGATACAAAAAAAGTAAAATAAAGATTTCAGTTCGAAATTTCTAGTCGTAAAAATAATTTTTTCTGAAACCGGAGCGAAAGTACTGCTTTCGCTCCGGAAATGCGGCGCGTAAATTGCATTTACTTAACTAGTCATGAAAACATTTACACATTGTTTTTATATCTGTCACCTTAGAAACAGACATTATTTTTATGTCTGTCACCTTAGAAACAGAGAAACGTACTACTAGATAGGTACGTAGAAAATCGCCCATTCAATTTATTAAATTAGTAAATATTAATTTTTATTATAATTAGGGGTTTCAGAAAAAAAATTAACACACGACTCGTCAGTAAAATGTCTTACTTTACTGGGAACCCTGTAAAATACTCGGCACAGAGTGCCTCGTATTTCACTGTGGCTCCTCGTAAGTAATGGATCATTTTCCTGACCCTTCAGTAAATAACTATTTTATTGAGGTGATTTGTATAAAATTGTTATTTTTTGTATATTCTGTAATAACAACAATTGGCAGAACTTTATTTTTGTTATTGATAATATTTTTCTTCGTTTCCTTGTATAATAGGTTATGAAAAATTTCAGTTTGGAATATAACCTTGACATGATATTTAATCATTAATCATGTATTATCTATTCACAACCAGGAAAAGCACTAAATTGAAATATCTGGTGCATTTTTTTGTTATTGAATTGACAGCACTACATGTTTTTAAAATTTAGTGAGATATTTAGTTCCCTGAAATGTTGGGTTATGCTGTCATGTTGACAGATATCAAAATCAAAATTTTTATAAATAGTTCCATATGCAGTTTGTTAATTCTTCGTAACATAGATAAATTGCCTTGTGTCCTCTTTCGGTAAAATTCACGGTTCAACATTTAGGTTACATTGCATGAAGATTTTTATTTTATAATTAATTCATTTGTTTAAATGTCAGATTTCAAATTTCCCTCCAATCATATAGTAACCAGAAATAACAACATTACAGAGCAAATTTTCTGTACCAATTGTTCAGTGCATGCCAACATAAATCTAGTGTCCGCGAGGTCAGTGAACAGATAATATATGTATTGTCATTCTGAAGTGAGGCACCTCTGATTACATAAGTTAAATTAAATATAAGCATAGATTATTAACGTTATTTCTGAATTTGTACGTTGGGTTGCCTATTACAAATGTTAAGAGACGCATCTTATGTCAATTACCCAGTATACGTATCAACGCATTATGTAGGCAACCAACTATGCACTAAACACTAAATTTTAATTTTTTAAGTAATAAAAAGGCATTCTCTGTCAAAAATAATCAAATTATTTTAATGTCAAAAAATTAGTCTTTATTTAAAGTATTTCATTGCGTGTTTTGATCCAAGCATGTACAGTAAAGACGAAAAAGTTGAAATTGGAATATGATATCAAAATGGTAACAGCTTAAGGACTGTAAGAAAGTTATTTTCAGCAAAATATCAAAAAATGCCCATTCCTTGCATTAGAACCATATCAAACATTATTAGGAAAATTTAAATCGCAAGGCTGCGTAATAAATTTCCATAAAATAAGAATTGTAAAGTTAGGGCTTAGACTCAGCTTAGAGTGTAACGTAAAAAAGACACAATATATGGTAGCTGGAAAAAATGGAAACGGCATGCATATCGAGAAAGTATTAATAAAATTAATACATATTATCCGAACCACAAGAGATGACCCCTGCCTCATCACACGCTGAATTTAGTAACGACAAACACGCGTGTATATTTGTTCACAAACCCCATGCACACGACAAGCCTAGCATTACAATAAGCCCGTGTTATGATTAAAGTGCTTATTTGACTAGAGTAGTTTACGTCAAATGCGCGTGTCATCACTAAAACGTCAAACTGTCAAATTATTAATACATTTACATTATTTTATTTTATTAGTTATCTAAATTCCTATGTTCATTGGAATGCGTTTATGTGGTACGTATTTGTGTTGTGAAGTTTAGATAAATGAACATTTAATTTGGTTTATTGCGTTGCAGAAGAAACACAGTTGTACAGTTGTGGACAGAAAAAAATAGGACAGTGTTTTTTTTTCTAGTTTAAAATGGCCCCTGTGTTGTAATTTGATTGTAAGTCAATGTGACAAATGTCATAATTATAAAGCCAAAATCAAGTAATTAAATTTTATAGAATCAAGTTTACTTGATTTTTCGAGTTGTCCTATTTTTTTCTGTCCACAACTGTACATTTATTGGTTAGATTATTATATCATTTAAAATTTTTAATTGGTAAATAATTTAAGTTGCATCTAACCTTGGTCATTATAAAAGTAAGTAAACGTAAATAACTAAAACAGTACAATATGGATTTTTAAATTTCTTAATCAAAAGGAAAATAATTTTAAGGTTAAAGCGCCAATCATAATTGCTTGAGAATATAACTGATGCTAATTTGACTAGCAAGTAAAATCTTACTTCATACAAGGCCAACTGTATCAATAGAGACTTCGTCCCTATAATATATAAGTTTACTAATTTTTTTTTTAAGTAGTATTCAACTGGAAACGTGGGTACTTGTGTGATCCTAAACAGTGGTCGAAGCGGGAAAATATTACAAGGGGGATGCTAGATTTTCCAATATTCAGTGCCCCCCCCCCCCACCTATTTACGTGTGTGCGATAGTTTAACACTTTAGCAAAATAAAATGGCGATACTACAAAGACCAAAAATAAACCTGAGTTTTTTAATTTGGTTAATTGAAACCTCACTTAAGAATCTAATACTTGATTCCACATACTCCAATATTTTTTAGTTTTTAATACACGCAGATTGATAAGAGTCTCTTTATCAGTACCGGATACCTGTTTTGTCTGTGGATATTTTAAAATAAATAAATAAACTCCACGGGAGCCGCGCGGTGCCCAAACCCAAACAATGAATCATATTTTTTGAAGAATTGAACACTAGTTACTTACAAACCTGCTATCTACTAAATAGTTAATTTTAAAAATCATATTTGAAGGATGAAACCCCATATAGTTTAGCACTGGGATGTCTTATTTCTTTTTCAAAATCGGGGGATGGTTTAATTTTCTTTTAAATGTAGGGGAACGGCTTAATTTTTTTAACAAACTAGGGGGATGCCATCCACCCGCATCCCCCTCCACTTCGACCACTGAATTCCTAAATTAATCAATCTGGAGTGTAGGTCAAAGGTTTTAGCATTGGGCTGTGAAATCGAAGGTTGTGGGTTCGATTCCCGCCACCCGCCATATTAAAAGAAATCGTTTTTGCACCTCAAGGTGCACTCAGCCTTTGGAACTGAGTATATGGGTTACATAACTGGCGGTAAATGATTAATCGCCTTGTAACGAATTCGAGATTTTCGAACTTTTTAAAAAACATGATTTAACACGATAAAGGTAGGAATTTACATCTTTGTCTTTCTCAATCCATATAGGATGATGCGAGCTGTGAAGGAATGTAATTTAATTTGGAAACTCTAAGATATGCCAGTAGTTTAAACTTCGGTTGTTGGGCATTACAATCCAATTTTGTAGGGGGCACCCTCCTCACCACCCCCTTACCAACCCACCCTAATATATTAAGCTTCTCTATATAACTATCTTGTGCTTAGTTGACCTACGACTGACAATTCTCCTGACATCTCGTTCATTTGAATGCCCGTGTACTTTAAATATTATTTATTCAGTTCTACGTGCATGGCAGCGTTTACTTTTTTTTGGGAAACGCGCAGAATTTTATGAAGAACAGTTTAGCGTGCATGGCGAATAATTGTGTCATTTAAATTTTGAATTATTTAAAGAATTATGAAAAGGGGCGTTTTGTTTACTTTGCATGGCGGCCATTTACATGGGTTTCCCTATCTCGGTATTCAGAATACGCAACCTGCTTTTTGTGCGCATGCCCGAAAGCTCGTGTATATGGAAGCTCGTGTCCCGAAAGCTCGTGTATATAGAAGCTCGTTTGTAACTTCACACACCTACATTAATTTATAGGAAATCTTTTATTTACAATATTATTTATAATGTTTACGACACAAAATTCTAACATATTAGGCTTCTAACACCTATGAAAGAAAAATACCAAAAACAGTTTTATTCAAATTACACACATGAAAGTAAATAAACAATATACGTGGCGTCTTTTTTTCTTCACGAGTAGCTGAGGAAGATTCACCAACTGAAGATTAACCAATTGGATTGAATTGTTTACAACGTTTTAATAATAAATAAATTTGAAATTCCATTAGTTTGTGACGTCAGTCGCAGGTGCTCTATAGATACAGGCAAGACAAATGAGGAAAAAAAGATCAGATATATTATGCAGCTAAAGGTTGTGGGTTCGATTCCCAATACCTACCAACCTACCATAATAACTTAGCATTTTTTGGACAAAAGGAGCACGCAGATTTGGAAGTTGGAATTTAGTGTACAAATTACACAACTGGTGACAATAACAATAATTGTCTTGAAGCGCATTTAAAGTAGGTTTTCTAACTTTTTTTTTTAAGTAGTATTCAACTGGAAACATGGGTACTTGTGGGATCCTAAACTAATCAATGTGGAGCGTGGCTAAGAGGTTTTAGTATTGGGCTGCGAAACTAAAGGTTGTGGGTTCGATTCTCACCACCTGCTATATTAAAAAAAGTTGTTTTTGCACCTCAAGGTCCACTCAGCCTTTGGAATTGAGTATATGGGGTTACATAAGCGGTGTTAAATAATTAAATAACTTTTTAAAAAACAGGATTTAACACGGTAAAGGTAGGAACTTGCATCTTTGTCTTTCTCAATCCATATAGGACGATGCGAGCTGTGAAGGAAAATAGAATTCAAGTTGGAAACTACCAAAACCCTTAAGGTATGCTAGTAGTGTTAGGCATTGCATTAACAATCCAATTTTGTAGGGGGCATCCTCCTCACCACCCCCTTACCAACCCACCCTAATATATTAAGCTCCTCTATATAACTATCTTGTGTTTAGTTGACCTACGACTGACAATTCTCCTGACATCTCTTAATTCAAATATTAGTTTGAAGTATATGCAGATTACTGTTTTAAAAATTAAAAATCTATTTCAATTACAGTTTCCGTTTTTAAAATTTTAGTACAAGATTTGCAAGATGGCGTAACGATTTATATTATACGTTCATACTTACTTTACCTATGACTGATAAATATCCTGACATCTTCTGGAAAAATTTTTAACTACAGTTCTATACTTGTTCTTGCAGTTTATTATTGCCATTGTTCTTTAAATAACAGGACTAGAAATGTATTTATATTTTGTGCGATATTTAAGCACAACAATTATTACTAATCACTTGCTCTAATTGCATGCTGTCTACTACTTCCATGTAAGTTTAAGTAGATAATTATTTTCACTTTTGGATATTTACTACAACAAAGAGTAGCATTTAATTTTAAGCATAATTCACTTTTCCTAAAAGTTTAGGATGCTTTTCTGAGACATTTAAACACAATAAAATATTCTACGGACACTAAATAAGTATATTACTCAGCAACATATTTTAATAAAATACAGAATAATACAATCATTTATAAATTATTTTCTTTCAGGGCAATATAATATTTGTTAATGAATATATTTTATGCATAAACTATCTCGAATGTTAAAATCACATTAAAATCTCGGGTAGCAAAGATGTGCGTCGTAATATCGTGGAGTATGAGGATCTTCAACCCCATGAAAGGACGGTAGACGGTTACTGTACCCCGACTTCCAGAATTATCGCCGACCATAGATGCACTTCCTAAACCTGTCCCTATAGTTCTCGGGCAAAAAGGGGGAACATAGAAGGGATAGGAGTGCATAATTAACAGGGGCTAACGAGATACTGGCCAATTAAGGCCTTTGCTCCCGTTATATACTGTTAATAAACTAAAACGAACTCCGATTGTACATAGATGGGTGAGGCAGCGGCTTACCCCAATCAAATACGGTTCAACAGTGGCGACTTCCTCAAGCCAATAATGCCTTTGGTACCAAACGATCTGCCCCGTCCAACTCACCAATCCCAGAAGGACCATTGTTGGAACGCGTAAGCAGCCTAAACACCCGCGGTCGGATATAAAAATACCCAACTAGATATAATAAATATATCAAGTGCGGTGTGGCATACTTCGCCGGGTGCTAACCGCGGTAACCCCGCCTAAGCACAGTATAGATACAACCCCTACTCACGTGATCAGGGATACAACTCTATACTGTGGCCTAGCGGATAACTAAGGTGAGCCAACTTTACCCCAAACATAGATGCACAACCAGACCAGTTTCTAGTTCTCGAGCGAGAGGATAAATGGTAAAGGATCGCGAGGGAAATGATGAGATTAGGTTAGTGTGGGGGAGAAACCTGAATTTACATTAGAACCTTATTAAGTATTCGAGGTTAAGCTGATAACACGCAAAGACCAAGTTTTATCAGAAACTTACCTTTCCTTAGAATAAAATTTGGTATTAAATTTAAAAGGACCAAAGTTCTGATACTTTAAATGAAATTTAAACGCATTTGCATGTAATTAAAGGGGCAGCAATAAATTTATGTAAAAATATTGTAACGAGATGCGTCAGCACACGTGTGGGATCATATTCGTCATCCGCCGAGAAGCTTCCACAGCGGTCGACGGTTATTCATACTCGCGCGACTAGTCGATCTTTCTGGAATGGAGTTCTGGAAGGACGAGCTGGGATATATAAGGCGCGACCAAACGAACACGGGGCAGTCTAATTCAGCCTACAAAACGGTCGAATATGTGCGTCGGTGAAGTTAATATAAACATACGTGAATAGTTATAAATAAACAAACTGTACAAATAAATTAATTAGTGTTACGGGTTAATATTAGTGTTTTGTATTAGGTTTAATATTAGTTTGTGTTCCTAGCGTTTAAGTGGTTATTTCGTGTTTCTTCGTTGTTGAATAATTTTAATATTTATTAATAAATAATTCACACCACGAACCGAAGTTTTAAATAAACGTTTTAAAACCGTTACAATATATAGAGTGTCCACTCCCGAATGAGACATTTAAAAAATTTTGAAAAAATCGTGAACATTAGGTATTTAATTACAGAATGACTACAGGGGTGGGCTAACAATAGCCAAATTTCTATTCTGATTCTTACGTATGCAAAGCTAAGCTAATAATGTCTCGACCCTTAACAATCTTTTAGATCTACCTGCATATTAACAATAAACGTAACTGTATCGGTTTTTGGGTATAATTCCACTTTTTCATTCTTGGCTGCTTTAATTTTTACTTGCATCTAGAATATAAAAATGAATTTATAAGATGGCTGTTGGGGAGCAGGCGGTTGCGGTTTCGACTTTGTTTATTAAATTTAATGATTGGTCGAATGTGCTTTTACAAACATTAATATCACGAAACGGCAACCGCCGCCCGTTACCCATCAGCGATCCTACAAATTCGACTATTTTGTAAATTGTTGCGGTTCTTTTCCGGAGGTTTTTACATTTTTGTTTTAAATCGAACACTTTTTTAATTATATCATATTTTGAGTTCTTTGGGTAGCTACGGGTTTTCGTTTATTAGTTTGCAATTGTTGATACACCTGACAGCCTTTATAATTGGCTGGATGTGGGCCCTGACATAACGGGTATTTATCTTCTTGCAGCGTAAAGTGACTGTGATTGTCCGTACACTTGGCATCGCATATCGCATGCATTGAATGATTGTATTTTTTTTTTTCGTGGAGGTTCTATAGTTATTAGATAGTTTTGTAAGTGTTTTAATTCATATATTTCAACAAAGAACATAGGTAAGGGTGTTTTTGTGGCTCTATGTCTAATGTTGCGCACTTTATGGCCTAGAGTAGCTAATTCCTTCTTTAATTCTTCAATATCCACAGTAAGGTGTAGATTCTTATAACTTATAACGATTCGCTGTGCTCTGTGGTCTTTTAATTGGTAGGTATGATGGACGGTTTTTTCAGTTTTAAGATGTGTGACTAACTTTCTGTAGGAATCGGGGGTATGGGCATAAACTTTAATTGTATTATTAGCATATTAGCTAATGCTTTAGTGTTGTATTGTTCTCATTCCTTTGTATTCCTATTCAGTGACATCGTATATGAAGATGGGGGGAGGTTGGTTAGTTTTTGCTCGGTGTTGCTTGTACTTGGTGTTTCATTATTAGAGTTTTCGTTAGCTAATAGATTAAACCTATTATTATTGGCTAGAGGGTTCAGCTTTTCTTGATTTGTATGAACTTGAGTTAATCGTTTGCGTTTTTTGGCTTGTTGCCATTTGTTAGGGGTTTCTGTATCTTCCTCCTCGCTCTCTGCAACATCACAATAAATGTTTTAAATTCAAGTTGTTTCAGTGTCCGTAATTTTGAAATCCAATTTAATTTATATATTTTTGCTTTCAAGCGCGATTTGTAAAATTACAAATACTTATCAACCATTAAAGATAGCCAAAAATTCTTTTAACAAAATGAAAAATCACAAAAGTAAAATCCAGCTCTCAAAGAATTACAAATAAATATAAAACGATTATAATTTTAATAATCTGAATTACAAAATTTAAATCTGATGAGGTCTGTTGTGTTGTGTTAAACATAATCAACAAGTAAGAAATAAATTTTCAGGCATAGGTAAACAGCGAATACTAAAACGATGAACAAATGCACTTTTCAGGAAGAAGAACTCTTTGATGAAAAACTCAGAAGTGTTTTAAGTTTTGGTGAAGGCACCTTGAACAATAAAAAAAAAACTCTAAACTCAGTTTCCCATTCTTTGAAGAAGCAAGAATGAGCAAAATTTTTCAGATGGGAAATTAATTTTGCTGAAATTTTACTTAGTATCCGAAATCAGCTTTTCGGAAAGTAAAATTGCAAAAAAATTAATTTGAGGTGGAAATTTGAAAGTCAGATTTCAGCAAAGTTAATTACATGCGTTTTTTCTAATATTCTCGTAAGTCCTGCTAAAATCCAAATATGAAGAAGCTGTATAAATATGATAATTTTTTAATATTAAATATCTAACAATAGCTGGTTAGGTAATTTTACAAATTCTTACCTTTGTAGACGCCCAGGCAACAACAGTCAACACTGTCATTTAAAACAAAACGTTAAAATGTTGTTTTTACAAAATAATTAACACCATTTAGCAAAATTTACACTGATATCGTTACTTTAACCACCTTTAACACTGCAGTCTGTGCTCTGCACTTTAAATTCCAAATCAAAAAAAGGGAGACCACAATGGTGCGTGTGGGTGGTGGGCCAACTGGTTCTCAGGCATACAAGGCTAAGCTGATAACACACAAAGGCCAAGTTTTAACAAAAATTATATAAAATACCTTTTCCGTAGAACAAAATTTGGTACTAATTTTTAAGACACAATTCACTAAATAAATAAACAAGCGCGCGATTCAAAATGAATGACATATTGGGAACTTTTCGGGTTTTTCTTTCTACCCCTGCTGAGAGTTTGTATACGTAATATGAAAACTTTATAAATTATTTCTCCTATTCTATGTTTTAATGTTTAATTTCTGTGTACTATATTATTTATTTATGTTTCTTTTTATAAAAATACTTGACAATTACAAGTTGGCGAAATTTTGATAGACAATTAGGTTGGTTGGTTGGTAACAACGATTTGTGCTTGACAGTTGACAGAGGTTTGACATTTGACGTTTTTGTTACCTAGCATTACAAATAATAAGGTATTTGTAGCATTAAATGGTTGCCTAGGTATTTTGTATATTATTTAATACAGTCTCACCAATACCTGAAAACAAAATATCACCAAAAATCCTTCAAGAGTGAAGCTCATTCTAGCATTAAAAAGCGTGCTAGAATAATGTCATTGTAATGCCGAAACAGAGAAAAAAAGATTAAGTTTCATTATTTTATTTCATTTCGCTATGATAGAAGTAATTACAGCTAAAGTATTAATTCATCCAAGATCCAAGGTAATAAATGTTTTCACTTTGCTACTATCAAGTTATGATCCCTCAATTTCCATACATCGTGTAGCATGTTAACATGAAATGTTTTTATGCATTACTAGCATAGCACGTTGTAATTTTAATATTTTTTATTTTTAAATTCGCTGCGTATTGCAGTGACATTAAAATGCAAATGAGAGTTTGTAGATTTTTGTAAGTCTTGGAGATGATAAGCCAAAGTCTTATTTACTGTTTGTTTTGATAACTTAAGAGATTAATAATTTCAATGATCTTCTGTTTTCAGAATTAGTTTTTAAATATTCTTAAAAGAATACCAGCAGCTAAATTTAAACAAAATTGACAAATAACTTCTATTTTTAAACTGCAAAAAACAGACGTGTTATTAATAATTAATAAATTCAAAATAATTCCTTTCACGTTGCAATATTTCGTCGTGAGTATAAATATCTAATTGCCGATAAAAACTTGTTAGTTTTTAAAATCGTCAGTTAGTAGCCAAGTAATTATTCATGTACAGTGTTTACCTTTCGTGCATATATAAAATATTAACCATGATTATTTAAATTGACGTTTATATACCGTTATGTAATAAATCATTCGACCATTCACATGGATTTTATATTTAACTCAATTCGTAATGGAATTTCAAAATTTCAGGAAACACAACAACTAATTAGAAATAATACGTCCATTCTAAGCATTTTAATTTGATAATGGAACAGGATGTCGTAAAAATATATCATAAAATGCTAATTTTCAGATTTAAACTTTAACAATATTTTTGTTTAATGTTAATTAAGTTTTGGATGTTTTCTTGAAGAGCAAAAATTAATTATGTTAAATACCTGAACTTTTCGCAAATGCTATGTGTTGTTCTCCGTTTGAAATACTTTAATAATATCTGCCCCTAAATTCACCTTTATTATTTGAAACTTCTGCGACAAGAAATTAATTAAACTACGAACATAAGTACAGATTATTCGTAGTAGGCTGGAAAAAACAAATGTGTGTACTTGTTTTTGTTTTGACGTTACTTTGTTTTATTCAAGAACAAAACCTACAGGTCATGGCCTACTACTTTTTACTTTGATTTTAAGATTCTTCAAACGTTTTTCGATAGAATCACTTAATTTGTGGATAAAATATTTAAAACAATACAAAATATTAGTCTAAAAAATCAACTCCTTTTTGCAATTTCAAATAACTTATTTATTTTCCAACGAAATATTTGGCAGTAACAACATATTAAACTAAAACTAAAAGTCTTAAATATTTGTATAAATATGATAATAACTTATTTAACATAAGCGATGACACCACACGCTAATGGTTTTCCGGAAGATCCTGTGGTAACGCTGTCGGCGGTTCCACCTCGACCGAGGTCATCTTGGATTTCAGTAATCACGATTGCTCTCCCAACGATAGTTCGCCCTCCACCAACCAAAGATATCAACGGGTCAACCATACGAATTTCGGCTGTTCCATCTTCTTTTGCTTCGACATTTCCCAAATCACCGACGTGTCTTAAACCGTCTCGTGGTCCACCGTGTTGCAGCTACATTTCCATTTAAAAAATAATTAAAACGCTGAAAGATCTCAGAGAAATAATACTAACCAGATAAGGATTGTAATGCCCCCCTAATTTTTCACAACCCTGTCGTAAATCACCAGCTTGATGGATGTGAAGCCCATGTTTACCAGGAGGTAATCCGGTGATTCTACCTTCAAGCATAACTGGCCCCGTTGGGGGATGTCTTTGTACGAAAAGGATTTCACCGTTGATTGCGTTTTCACCCTCGGCTTGCATGATTGCAACAGCTGAAGACGAGCTCACATCCTGTTTAATATCAAATAATAATCACACCCTCTTTCCTCCAATAATTTTCCAATTTAAAATTACTTACGTATGCGTAAGGCTCTTGATACACCTCATAAAGGTCACTTTGATAATTGTCAACAGCTGGATATGTTTTTATAAATAACGGACGAACAGGGTAAATATCCCCTTGGATTGGTATTGCAGGTGAACCAGCAGTTTGCACTCCTAACACATATGCAATTAGTAGCACAACGCGGGAAAAATGCACCAATTTATTGCACATCTTTTCGAATTTAAGCTGCGGATAAAAATAATTTTCGAACGTGTTGTTTAACCGCCGTTTTCAACGTCTGTCCACCCACCGAATGATGAAAACATGAAATCAGCGTAATATAAATAGCAATCAGGATCCAATCGTTTTTGCATGACACAACTACCTGTTTATGTATCAATTTGAAAAGCTTGCAGAGGATAAAATTTATGGATAGGTAAAATAATAAAAATGAAGTGGGATCTTCAAGAGTGGGGAACTCTAAAATCACCGGAAGTTCTTCAAAGGTAATCCTTTATTTTATAATTTTCTGCTACGAAGGCATAGGGTGCAAAAACATTTAATTATTAAAGGCAGAAGTCATTGATAACCAAGATTAATTATAGTCATCGCTTTTTAATGCCCATCAATTAGTTACAACTATTCATTAGTAAATAATTAGAATGCCAAATAAATTACAACGTTTATTGTTTTGATTTTAAGCGAGTATGTTTTTAACTCGTATTTGTGTAAATTTTACGGTGTTATAACGTCCTTGGCGAAAATTCTGTCGTCATCCTCATATCAATATTTGTAATTAAACACGCACTGACGAGTTTAATAAGTATATTTACGTACAATGCGAATTGTAGAAACTTCTAATGTGAGCTACTTTATTTTCTTGGAGGTCGTACAAAATCGTAAAATATTGTGTAAGCTTTATCAAGAGTCCCCTTTATGTAGGACGCAGCTCACAATTATAAACAAACAACTTCGAATATTTCTACGAATGCAAAATGAAGGTGGATGCGTTCACAGAGATGATGTTAATCACTGATTCATCTATTATTAAGGGTACAAGAGATCGAATCATGCAAGGTCGATGTAAATTAACTAAACGTAAAAAGTAAGCGGCATTCTTAGGATTCTATAAACGTGTAAACAAAACGTATCTGATTATCTAGAAAAAAATGACAAACACCTAACGAAGTTTTCTATCAAGTCAGCAACTCACGTCAAATTTTTTGCAATGTTTATTAAATCTGGACACAAAATTGAATAAAAAGGTTCTAAAAATGGAACCCCCTAGATTAAACTGAATGCAGCAGTTTCAAACAACAAAATTTCCATCAAGAACCGTACGGTACAGTTTGTATTCTTTGCTGTTTGACAGCAAAATCTCAGAATGCCTAAGGTATTGTCACGTTTATTTTAATGAAGTGTTTCTCTTAAGTTTTCGAATTCTAGGGGTTATCGGACAGACTTAAAGACTTGGAAAATCAAATTAATTATTTCATATCCACTCAAAAAGGTACCCTTGATGGTTGTTGTAGGATTATAAGAGGCAAATCAGTTATAAGGCAACCTGGTGCAGAGATCGAGGAAATACAATTCGAAGCCACAACTTGTCCTGGAGCCATGTAATTTTTTTAAATAGGTTTAAATTTTGACAACATGGTGAACCTCGTGAAGACCTAACAACTTTATATATTTCTTAGCAGCGGAATCAAATACAGTACATTCATTTATAACATCAAGCTTTTAAAAGTCAGCAGTCGGTTCTAAAAACTAAATTGTTTTTTGTATTATTAGATCAACAGTTCGTCCAGCATCATCCCCAGGTCCAATACTCAGTAAATCAGAATGCGGGCTTGTATGTGCAGAGCATGGTAAATTTATTAATCTAAGCAACCTTTAACCAACAAATTTTGCAACACATATTACAGGACGTAGTCGTCCACGTTCATTAAATAATGGCAAAAGAAAATCTTCGGCTCTACTTTCACCAGATTCTCGTAAACCTCCAACACCTTCTCATGGACGTGGCTCACCACCTTGTATATGCATTTTGCAGTCACCTTCCCAAGTATGTACTTGTAAATCCAAAAAAAGAAGGAAAGGTTCTCTGTCACCACCGACGAAAACCGAAGAAACTTCTGTTAAATCGGTCAAAGAAACGAACAAGTCTAAAGAGGAAAGAATTAAAAGTCCGCTGGATAAAAGTAGAAGGACCAGTCCGAAACAAGGAAAAGGCGAAGGATCAGGTTTTGAATTTAAAGATGTCAAAAAGAATGCAGACGGATTCGCTGACCGAGGAAAAGGTGATAAAAAAGGTGGCGCAAAAGGAACCTCTGAGAAAGGAAAAGGAGATAAAAAAGGTGGTGCAAAGGGAACCGCTGAACAAGGAAAAGGTGATAAAAAAGGTGGTGCAAAAGGACGATCTGAGCAAGGAAAAGGTGGCGCAAAGACCGAAAATATAAAATCTGCTCTAAAAGTAAATAATCTTTTTACTAAAGCTACTTCTACCTTCTGATGTTTAGACATGCTTATGTTAATCCTTACGGAGGTGGTATTTTGCTGTACCCAGAATTCAAACTTAATTAAAATTCAGCACAAGCAATTAGCTTTTGAAACATTTACATATGTTAAAACAATAAACTTGTTTTTGGTATCTCTTGTTTTCCCATTTTGTAATCTTTTCGTATTTCTATTTTTTATGTTAATTTTTGCAAATACTTTTGTGTTAATCGCTAAAACAGCGGCATACAGAAAAGCCAACACGCATCTTCCTTAAGAAATGCAAAACATTTTTTCAAACTTATGTCATACATTCCAGAATTCAAACCTGAAGTAAATATGTAAGCTAAATCGTAAAGCTAAAAAACTGGTTTGATACGTAAATTTGTGTAACGCAAATGTTAACAACAGAACAAATTTTGGGCTAAAGCGATGTTAGTAAACTTTCCTAACATTTTCTTAAAAATACCAAATATATTTAAATTTTCTTTATTATTTGACATTTAAAAAAAATAGGGTGGGAAAGGTGTATCCCAAAACGATTTAAAGAAACTTGAAGAATATGAAGCTCTATTGAAGCAGCAGCAAAATAAACTACAACAGATGGAAACGCAATTAACCGGAGCAGAAAAGGCAAAACAAGTAGCTTTAAATTCGACAAATGAACTCAAAACCAAGTATGAGGAATTACGTGTGTCTAAAGCTTCAGAAGGTGACGAAATACAAAAACTTAAAAAAGAAAAAGACGAATTAACTAAAAAACTACAAGTGGAAACAGAACGTAGGGTGAATTTAGAAGAAAAGGCCAAGGAAGCCGTTCAGCAAGAAAGAAAAAATTTGACGGAAAAAGTGGAAAAAATTGAATTAAATGCCGTAAACTCTGTAAAAAAAATGAGAAAACATAGTAAGGCGTTAACTTCGGCCGTTCGACTAAAAGATGATCACATAAGGAAATTATCTGGAACCACCGAGAAACTTGCTGAAAGCATCAGAGAGAAAGAATCCGAAAACAGGAGACTATCAGCTGCTCAAAAGGAAATCGTTCAAAATTTTCTGCACGCTAAGGAAGCCAATAAAAAGCTCGCAGATACAAACGAAGGTTTAATAAAGAACATTAAGCACTTTCAAGAAAAGCTTCATAATGAAAAGAGCATGGTACAAAAAATGCAGAAGCAAATCTGCATCTGTAAAGCTGAATGTGTGAATTTTAGTGTGGTAACCTCAACCCTACATACTTCAGTTGCACCATAGTTACGTGTTATATTTCAGGAAATAACCCGATTAAAGGAGAAATTAAGGGATGCTATGCGAGCCCCTAAATGTTTAAGAAACTGGTCGAAACTTCAGGATAAACTCAGGGAAAGTCTGGAACGTGAAAAATTATCTACGGACGAAGCTGCAGTTATAGCTAAAAAAATGCAGGAATATTGTGAAGCTCACAATGCGTCAGCTCAATTCGCAAATACTGACCTGGTAAACATAACAAAAGAACAGAAAAAACTGCAGGCCAAGTACGAATCCGTCTTGAAGCAACTGCAAATAACAAAGGAAGAAAATGAACTTAGGTATGTAGGTTTTTTCTTCTTTTCTGTTTGCTACGTCTTCTTTCTCTTCGATTGCGGTTTCTTCTACTTCTTAATATTGGCATAACTCAGTCTATGTTTGTTTCCTCTACTAACACTACCAATTCTTCTTTTTCTTATAACACTACAACTGCTTTAGTCACAAAGACTTCCTATTTAATATGATCGCGACAGCTTTCATGCAACCTTTCTCGTATTCCAAGATCTTGCAATATCACTTTTACATATGACCTACCTCTTCTTGTGTCTTCTTTTTATTTTTATTTTCCTTTTCCCTCTTTTTCTCTTTTTTCTTCATCTTCTTTCATTTTTAATACCGTGGTTATATAATTATGTTACTAGTTAATTCTGAATCCGAGCAAACAAAGCCCCAAAACAACCTTCGAGATAAACAAAAGTTAACCTCTTCGCGTTATTTTTAGAATCCAAACAATGGCCGAAGAATTCGAACGTTTCAAAAAGGAAGCAGAAAGGAAACAGAATATATTATTAAAAGAAAAGGCAGGACTCCAAGCCGATTTTAACAGATTACGCGATGCAGCGGCAGAAGATCAAGTCGCACTTGCACAGCTCCTTGCTTACACTGCTTTACAAGAACGCGTTATACAATCTTACAAAAATGTTATAGCTGCAAAGGTATATCTGAATGTTTATTTTTTAAAAATTAGATTAGTTATTAACTTTATGTTTTAGGAGATCAATATCGAAAGTCTTGGTGAAGATATTGAGGAAATGCGACTACATGTAGGGAAGTTAGAAAAACAGATTATTGGCTTAAAAGAAGATATTGAAGCAAGTGGTAAAGAGGCTGAACTACAAAAGAAACAAATTGCGGAACTGAGGTAATTAACATTGCTTGTCCTGCTGATCGTGACTTCTCTTCATTTAGAGGTTGGCGATTACATTGGCCAACATATTCCTATCTACATTGAGCATTCATTCCAGTCCAATGTCTTATATTCTTCCACCCTTTCCTCGTTTACCTTCGATTTGTCCTTGCATAACTATTTGAAGAAATTAGTATTTTCCGTTCCTTTTCAGATGCCCTTCATATGCTGCTTTTCTACGTTCGATAGTAATAATTAGTTCACGATTTATTTTCATACGGTGTAATACCTCTTCGTACTTCTTGTTACCCATGGAATCCTGAGTATACTTCGGCATAACCACATCTCAAAAATGCTTCTAGTTTAGCTACCTAGTCGTGCCATAGGTTCTGTCCCTTGTACAAACATGGATAATTAAAAGAAAAGTTAGTGCAAATGAAAAGGTTTATTCTTACATATTTCTTAATACCTACAATTCTACTCATCTATTGCCGCACGCACCAGCTCTTAAGATATTATGGCCGCTACCTTTACCAAAACCGCCATTGCGCTTCTATATTTCGATAAGGATGTTCCACAAACGATAATCCAAAGGACCTTAGGTTTCCGACGGCCAATCTTCGACAGTGATAGATTCAGGCATGTTGTCATCGAGATAGCGTTTGGTGGTCTTGGCTTTGCATGCCGGCGCCGAGTTCTGAATGTTACTTAGTGGCTTTACCACCTTTTCCAAAATGTCACTTTGGTAGTTTGCTGCCTTCGTTTGTACCCCCTGCCGACAGAAATGCAATTGGGTCACTTCGTCGTAGGCTGCTTCAAGCAGGATGGTGGCCACGTTCCACCTTCTGGAGCTGTGAGCGTAAACCCACAAAGCAGGAATCAAGCGCTGTCCTGTGGTTCTTCGATAAGCAACAAGTCTAAGATCTTATTCTTCGTGAGATTTTCATGCCCGTGCCATTATTTTCTGCTTGCAAAGATGAATTCGGCGAATTTTCTCAGCTACCATTTTCATGGTTGCTACTATCCTTGTAACTCACGCTGGCCAGTTCTTGGTATGTCGTCAACAGAGGACATCTCATTTGATGCTTCGATAAACGAAATTTTTGAGAAATTTTCAGTGGTTTCAAAAGAGCAAAAATCTCAACTGGTGACTTGCCGCACTTGTGTAATGCAATGCTTTACGGTTTTCTTTAACATCCCAATCCATGCTGACCGTATGATTTGCCTAACTTATCATGACTGATCAGTTTTGAGTGCTTTAAAGGTTGCTTAATTTAATGCAACTAGAAAAACTTGTTATCGCAACTGCACATGACTCTAGGATTATTTAATATTTAGGGTCAGAACTAGGTATGTCTTTCTTATTTAACGTCCAGGTTACGAGTAATATAGACGCTTTTGTCATTCTCCACCTAGTTTTTTTGTTAAGATTATTGTCGATTAAGGTTGTTTCCTTTCAGTCGTTTAAATACTTGCCTTACCATTTCAATCCTGTTTCTAATTTCGGTGTTTGACTTTAGGTCTGAAGTTAACCAACAGCCAAGGTATTTAAATTTTCCATCATTTTCCACTGCTTAATGTAAAAATATAAAATTGATCTTTTTTGATCCCTACTTACGCACATTAGTTTTGTTTTACTTATGTTTAGGTTTAAACCCATCTATGTGCTGGTGTTGTCATCAATCAGCCCTGTAAAGTCTACTGCTGGACGTAAGCCCTTCGTAAGTTTTACCATTTTTCCTTGTTTTATGCTACTTACATCCAATTTGTCTCGATTCGTCCATCTAGTTGGGGCCTTCCTCTACTTCTGTAAGCGTCCTCTCTAGGTCTCTACTCTCAACTTCTCATTTCCGTCATTTACTCTAGTCACATGGCCCGCCCAATTCCACTTCAGAAGTGGCGATCCTGACTATCACGTCTTCTTCCACGCCTGTTCTCTTGCGAATTTCTGTATTTGGCACTCTATGCAAGTGTGACAATCCGAGCATTGACATTTCCATAACCTTTTGGGCGACTCGAAGTTTAGAAGAAGGCAAGTCTTTGTTAGGCAAAAACACAATGGTTGTAAACTTTTCTCTTTAAACTTATTGGAATGTTTTGTTTAAAACGTATTTTAGCTACAGTCTAAGAAGCTCCCACGTCTGATTATCGCGACCTATCCTGTTGATGTTGCTATATGTTTACCGTCCTGCCTGCTTTGATGAGCAGTGTAGTCTTTTCAGCTTGCTCTATACAGTCCGCTATAAACACGATGTCGTCTGCAAACATAAGATGATGTAGGAACTCCCTGTTTATGTTTATGCCCAGTCCTTCCCAGTCAATTTTCGTGCACCCATATTCCAGCAAGAAGTAAATAATGTTGGTGAGATTGTGTCCCCCTGGCGTACTCCCTTCTCAATTCTGAACGTGTCAGGTTTTCGATATCTCACATATACCGCCTGCAAAATTTCGATTTTTTATCACAAACCGTTTTTAAAATGCAATTGTTTTCCGTTTTTTTCAACATAATTTTCAAAGACTTGTAGTTTCCACATGGAGCGGTTTAGGACAAAAGTTTTATAGACATTTTCGACTTATTTTTGCGTCAGGAATCGGCTGGTAAATTTATGGCAGTAGGTTTAGAGACACCCTGTATAGTTGGATGATTTTTACGGCATGATTTGGATTAACCACGCAGTTCAGATTAGCTGTGAAGATTTATTGGTGTACCGATGTTGTTACTTCTTATATTGGGGTTATAATCATAACTGATTGGCGCCCATCTATTTATTTTACAGCTTATCAAGAACCCCGACCTTCCCACTACTAGTCGGCGGCGTGTTCCCAAGAGCTACCTCGGTTATTTTGTTTTTTTACACTCTTGGTGTAGCAAATTAATTAATCCATTACTAATCCTACCTAAATTTGGGTTATCACTGGTTTTGAAAAGGATTTTTCGGTTTTCCATTGCAAATGTTGAAGTTCCCTACTAGCCAGGTTTTCTGCATTTGTTCCCTCAGGATTAAGTTTTAGTATACACAAAAACGTTGTTAACACTTAACATTTTTTCATTCATTGGCCAATTAGGTAGGCCATTGTTTTCCTCTGTTAGAGCGATGCACACTTTTGACTTAAAAAATGGCTTATTTTTGTTAAGTTTCAAACAAAGAAAAAATTAAATTGTTATATATTATTTTAATTAAAACCTCTAAATAAAAAAAATATATATTAAAACAAAAAATCTTTCCTGCCCTCTCATTAAGGATTTTTATCTCAATTCGGATTTTCTTCCATGATATTTCAGGAAGTTTTATTTATTTAAGAGAGTGGCCCACTTAACTATTTGTCTAAATCTGATTCATGCTCACTAAATCTACACAAATTGAAGCTTAAATTTTGCAAAAACAAATGCCAGACTCAGCAATGCCAGAATAGAAAGTCAACGAAACTTACATGATAATTCATTTTATCGTCTAATACTGGCTTGAAAAACTCCTTTTGTTTTGGAGTATTCCTTTGTTTTTCTCGCGTTTATTTGTTTATATAGCCTTCATCTGTTTTATAAAAAATAGTTCTTTGAACTTACTCCTCTGTAACAGAACTATTTTAGGAAACTCAAAAAACTAAGCAGAAAACTTCTGGATTTTGAAACGATAAATTAGAATTAGATAACTGTTGATTTGGATTGAATTACTGTGAAACAAAGTGTTAAAAAAGTTCTACTTATGCCATACCAGAACGTTTCTCTCTTTTAAAAATACAAAATAATAAAACAGTTAAACTTTACAACCTCGTAACGAAGTGCGTGTTGTGCTATCACTGAAAAATTAACGATGTAATCGACTATGAAGACGTAAAATCTAATAACAAATGAGCTTGATTATAGTTGCTGGGTGTCATTTGTTTTAACAGTTTCATTTATCCTTAGAAACCACTTATAATTTTCCAAGAATTTTTCCAAATTAAATTAAACTTTTATAAAATACCTAGAAGAAAACAATAACCTCAAATAAGTCTATTCACACAGACATCTGCATTTTTTAAATTTCTCAACTATTTATCTGGATTCACTTAATCATTCAACCATTAATTCTTCATTTTAACCTTCGAGTTTTTTTCGCACGTGTTGCTGCGTCATAAAAACTTTAAGATGAGTTCATTACTAATGGAAGGTAGTTTTTGTTTAATTTTTTTCATATAAAAACAATATTCAAGCACCTATTAATTAAAACCGTCTGTTATCTCTGTGTTTATTTTCTGGACATGTTTGTTATTTCAAGGAATTCTTAGTTTTCTGATGTCCAAATCCAGCAGTTACAAACATTTAACTTTAAAGATGTGAATCTGACGAATGATTTTACTTCACAGAGCACAGCTTGAAGAAGTACGGGAGCAAATCATCGCTAAACAAAAAATAATATCGGAACAGATGAGTAAAATCGAAGACCTAAACGTAACAATAGCTGAACTTCAACAAAAGATTAATATTGGAATGCGAGACGCAAAATTAGCTAGACAAGACACAGAACACGCCTATCAACAAATTACCAAGATAAATAATCAGTTAAACACAACGAAGGAAGAAAGGAAATCATTATCCACTGAAATGAGAACAATTAAAGTACGTATTATAACACCCCCCCCCCTCCCTCCACATACCCACACATTCGGAACATCCAAATCGTGAAATTTATATCTTAAATTTAGACCCACCAAATGGGTCCGTAAACAAATTACCTCTCTTTTGTTTTTGGAAAGTTCAAAGTTCGTACAAAGTCGTGGAAAGGTTGAAGGGTACTTTACATTATCATACAATTTCATCCGGTTGATGATAGATCGAAATTTGTTATAATCGTTTCCTGCAACTTCAGCAGGTTTGCTATAATTAAGATTTCACTACGATGATTGCAATATAAAAATGAACCGCTACGAATCCACAAGCTTTGCTTCTATTTAATTCTTTTTTATATTGTCTTCAAAATACGGTTTAAAAGTTAAAACAAATTCTCAGTTTCTTAAATTTCCATATTTTTGTAGGTTGGAGATGGTGGAGGTGGAATTAAGTCAAAAGTAGAAAAAGTAGAAAAGATCGTGAACGACTTGTGTAAATGCGCCAACGTTGGTGGTGACAGCAATTTGATTAACGTCTACGAACATAAATTTGGATTAATCAAAAAAGGAGCCGATCTACAAATGCAATTGGTGATAAAACAAAAGGAACAAGCGATAAACGTGGCTCGATTTGTTACGCAAAAATTGTTAGAAACCGCCACTGATTTTCAGAACCAAGTTGAAATACACAAAAAGGTGCAGGTGATGTTAATGAAGATGCTTAAACAAAAAGAACACATATTGAAAAAGGTAATTATATACTTGTAGCTTATTTTAGATTGCTTGTGATTCTTTAAAAGTGGTTGTTGTTTATTAATTTCTCAGGTAAATTAAACTTTTGGTTCAATAATCTTTATGCGCTTTTCTTGATTTATTTAGAACATTTAGAGAAGTGGTCCACACTCTGAATTTGAATATTAGGTAAGAATAGCCTCTAACGCGTAACGGCAAAAGAAGGAACGAGGAAGACGAAGAAGATTCAGTCTTCTGTGTACTGTAATTTCATTTGTTAATTGACTAACCTCTTCATTTTGATGTCCTGGGAGATTTTGAAAGTAATTTGTATTTCTTCTTCACTGTAGGATTGACTAAATCATCGTGGATGGTTTTATTGTTCACAAACCAAGGTGCATTTAGGACCATACGTAGTAGTAGTCGTTCAATAATTTTTAAAGTTGATAGTTTGGTGCAACCCCATATACAGTGTGTCCCCGGATGGAGTTGACAAGAGGACCAAAAACGTTATTTTCGATTTTACTACAAAAGTCATTCTTTATAAAAAATTCTGCTTGTCGAATTAACGAGTTTGCTATTAAAAAATATTAGCTTAGATATACAGGGTGTTAATAAACTAAGAAAACATGAAAATACTTCAAGAGAGAAGTGCCATTATTTTGCATTTTAGAGTTAACTGTAAATAGAAAAAGTTCCTTAAATCTTGTCGATCACAGGCTATGGTTATAAAAAGGATGGAGAAATGTATGGAAGTTGGAGGTGGCTATGTAGAATAATTTTTGTTGACTTTCTTAAAAGTCCTATTTCGTCTCTTATCTCATTAACGGTTGGTTTTATTGTAAAAATACTTATTATCTAATTTGTAACTCATGCAATTTCCCACCAAAAAGGATCAATTACTTTTTTCCATAGGAGTAACCATTATCGAGATATAGCGATATCAAAAATTGAAAGTTTCATATTTTTGAAGAAATGCACTCCTTTCCACACCACCTTCGAGTACTCGGCTCGTTTTTTTTTTGTAATGTGGTATCTCCAATCGGCCTTATCCACGATTTTCCTGATAAAACAAGAAATTAGTCTTGTTCAGACTCCATTCCTAAGGTTACATATTCTTCTTCTTCCTCTAGCTGCTGTATCTCCACAGGCTGCACCAAGAAACAGGATCGATCAATTACATCTATTATTGCCCATAGTAGGGAATCGAATGCCTTATTATAATCTACGGACGCTAAATGTAAATCCATATTGTATTCCAGAGTTAATACACGTTTTTTGTATTATGCTTCTTACTGATTGTATGTGGTCCATCGTACTGAAGCTTTTTCTGAAGCCCGCCTGCTCTGGTGTTTGATAGAATTCTAACATATTACTTAACCTGTTTGTTATTATTCTAGTTCATCATTTGTAAATTTGACATGACCAACCTTCTATGTTTTGTAAATTATCTTGCAGATGGTTTTAATAAAAAAGAGCAGATTGATGCGGTATATACTGACTTTTTTAAAGCCTTTGATAAAGTTAGTCATAATATTGTAATTCAAAAATTGTCTCACTTTAACATACTTGTTCCGTTATTATGTTGGTTTGAGTCATATTTATCTGGAAGACGTCAACAAGTGGTAATTCATGGTTTTAAATCTGAGTATAAAAATGTTACATCGGGTGTACCGCAAGGATCTCATTTAGGCCTTACTTTATTTTTAATTTTTATAAACGATTTGTGTAGTAAATTTTCATTGTAACTATTTATTATACGCTGATGATATATTAGAAAGATATATTACAAAATTAACTCTTTTCGGATGTTGAACGTCGTCAAAAAGATGAGCCATGTTTTTGTAAAATAAATAAATAACAGGCTTACTGGTCTATAGTTCTCTAGATCAGTCTTATCTCCCTATTTGTATATTAATATTACTGAAGCATTAATTTTCCAATCGTGCGGTATCTATCTGTCCTCTATACATTTATTTAATAATATTTTCAAACCTTGCAGTAACTGATTCCCACCGAATATTAATAGTTCCGGAATTATTCCGTCGTGTCCAGGCGCTCTGTTATTCTTCATCTTTTTTATTGCATTCCAGTCCAGTATTAGATCTAGGTATTCTACGAAGCTTGTTGTCGTAATGGTAAGAGCGCTGGGCTCTTAGCCAGGAGTCTTGGGTTCGAATCTCATGCAGTGGTAATGATTTTTACAAAGAATTCCCCACTGTTCGAGATCGTTACTTGAGCGAGTGAAGTCATTTAATCGCTGGGTTACCATTAATACACGTTCACAAATCCTGCAGAAGGCAAAGGAAAATCACTGCAGAGAACACATTTCCCTAGTACAAGCAACTTTAAGGCTGCGACCAATCAGCTCTAGAGCTGATGACCACACAAACAAATAGAGTATTATTGACTGAGGCATTTGGGCAGTCAGTATGTCTAATTTTGAAATATACTTGTGTTTATTTGGTGGTGTTTACTCGTATGCTGTCCGTAGGCAATAATGCAGTGGCGTCCGTAAATGTAGCAATAGTTGTGTTAGTTGGCATGTCCGCCGTAAATACAACGTACAGAAACGGTCCTAGAACACTACCCTTCGGTAGTTTATTTAATTATTATATTTGATTTAAAAGAAGCGATCACTAAGATAGGATTTTAAAGTGAGGTAATAATAGGTAGGAAGGCTAAGTTTTAATTTGTATAACAGACACTGCTGCCAGACACAATCAAATGCTTGCTCTATATGTGTGTTGGAACACAATCTTTTCTTTCTTCTAAACTCCTTATTATCTCATTTACAATTCTATGGAACTGATGTATTATAGAACGCCATTCACGAAAACCAAATTGATGTGTCGGTGGTATTTCTTCCAAGTTAATGTCAATATCCAGTCTCTTCAGTAGTGGTCTTTCAAATATTTTGGATAACTAAGATAATAAGCTTATAGGGCGAAATGAGGAAGGATTTGGTGGTTTGCTGGGTTTGGGTATCAGTATTATATTTGTGCGAATTTCCAGGAGATGGGAAAGTAGGTTAATGTTATCTTCTTCTTCTATTTTGCTTCTTGTGCCAATTGATGCCAGCTTTTTCCCGCTTTATTTTTAATGTCATCAAGTCAGCGTCTCTCTGAGGTCTTCCAACGCTCCGCTTATGCAGTCGGGGTCTCCATGGTATTAACATATGCTTTGTCCTTCGATGTCTGTCCTGCCGAGCTGCCCAACTGCACTTGACCTACGCTATACGGGTTATGAAATCTTTCACCTTAGTTGTTTGTCTGATCTTCTCATTTGTAACATGACCTCTTAGACTTAATTATTGGCTCTATTGCTCTTTGAGTTGTCCTGACCTTATTTTCCGATTTTACCGTGAGGGCTGTGGTTTCCATTGCGTATGCCATGACAGAAATTATACAACTGTCAAATACCTTTCTCTTTAGATTTAGTCCATGTCATTCGAATGCGTCTGTCTACTTCAGCGGTCTAGCTTTCCCTGCCGACCAATCTGATGTTATGTCCTAAGTAGACAAACTCTTCTACCTTTTCTATATTCTTACTACCCACGCTTGAATCTACATCTTCTAAGGTCATGATTTTTGTTTTGCTCAGGTTTGTTTATTTGTAGCCCAATTTCAGCTGATTTTGCTTCGAGTTCTTCAAGCATAATTTGTAATTCATTTATGTTTTGACTAAAAAGGACAATATTGTCTGCAAAATGAAGAATTAATTAATTAATTAATTAATTAATGGACAGTGATCCGATGATAAATCCCAACTGGGTTCAATATGAAAGTAATTAGATGCAATGGCGTTGACAACAAATAAATCTAGCAGGTCCAGATTTCTTCTGTTGAGGGCCACACGGCCTGTAAGTAGGACAAATCCTCGTTTGTAATTGCTCATAGTAGATTTTTGCCTTTGGATGTTATGCATCTTGAATGCTTGACATTCCGATCTCCTCCAGTTATAAATATATTTTCCAGGGAGTTGAACAATGTTTCATACTTGACAGTATTGATTGGATGTCTAGGTGGACTATAAAGCGCTGCTATAGTAAATGATCTTAGTTCGGCGTTGATGTGAAGTACTCATGCTTGAATTTTGCTTGTTTGGAATGAGGATAATTCTTGTATTGCGTATTAATACTGCTGCTCTTTCGAGTGCTGTTTCATCTGGGTGAATGGTATGGTATGTCTGGTAAGTATATGGTATAACTGTTCGGTGAGTAAAGCGATGTTATCGATGTTATTTATTTGGAGAAAGTTTATTATTTCTGTTTTATGTCTTGCCAAACCATTGGCATTTCGCAAGGTAATTCGCAATGATGAAATATCCATTAATGAATTAGTTTACTAATGACAGCTGAAAGCATGTTTATTATCATGCTATTCTAATTAATTAATTGATTGGGCATTGTTTTAAATTCAGGAAGGAAATTAATTAGTTGGTCGTTAAAGTTGTTGTGTTGATTTTCCACATTTTGTCCTTTTAAAGCATTGGCATGGTAGAAAATTCAGTTGAATTGGCTGATTTGTTAGTTGGATAGGTGAAGCTTGAGTTTTATAGTTCTCTGGTACTTCGCAACCGTTGTAGCTCGAAGGTCGATATTTTTCACAGAGGGCACATTTGCATTGTGCATTTAATTTTATTGTGTTATTTGAAAATGCTTCTGAAGCCTGTGGCAGATTTTCGATCATCCTTTTATAGTCCACTACTCTATAGATATATATCTTAGATTCTCAGATGAAAACCACGTTGTGTATTCATGAGGACACAGATACAAACCTAAGCCCTAAGATAATATAAACTAGCTAAGAAACAAAAACAATTTAAAGTGCAAGTTAATTAATATTTATAAACCTTTTCTCGTTTCAGCGCCGTGCTAGGCGTGACGCACTAAGGGACGTAAGTAATTTGTAAATTTTTAACTTTTAAATTTTTTAATCCAAACTGAATTATTTCAAAAGGTTTCCAAGGTTTCAAATGATCGGTGTGGATGTGGTTCAGTCGAAGTATGTAAACTTTTTGAAACCTTAGAAAATGCATTAGTTGAAAGTAAATTGTTTTCAAAGGACTCCCCAACGGACCAGTTTATATGTTATGATAGTTAATACGAAGCTAGAAAAACACTCCGTAAGTATTTTTGAAATCTTAGACCATACATAAATATGTACAGAATCCAAAATCAAAGAATATCTTCTCACAAATACCTGATTCGGTAACCCAATGAATTCTGCAAATCATTCCATAATATCATTGTAGTTTGTGCTGAAGTTATTAACTATTTTGTTTTACATATGATTTATTTTCAGAGCTTTCTAAGATTTAGTTGTTTCTTTTAGAGTATACTCAACAATTTCAATTTGGAGATTCTATAAATCGATAAACCAAAGGCGTCATCTCTATTAAGTAACATGTTACTATAAATTTACTGTAACTTAATTGATGTTAATTTTACCTTTGCAAATAAAAAGTTTTGTACGTGTAACTCATTAGTTGGTTTTTTACTGTTGTTGTGTTGCAAATTAAATCAAATAATTCCAATACCCCTATAACAGATTAGTGTTGAGATTAATATAGAATGGCAAGTCAGAGAGATTGGAATTGGGAAAAACAAAAATAAACTGATCGGGCGATACATCCTCTGGTGGATTCCCTGGTTTAGGTATGAGTATTATTTGGCAGTTATCAGTTTTAGTCCTTTCTCTGGAAGTTCTTTTCAGATCTTCACTGTAATCGGGTCGTAACCTAGTCCTTTCTTAGGGTTGGAGAAATTAATCAACAAACTGCAAGTGTCATTGTCAAAACGATTTATGTATTGCTGGCTGAATAAACTAATCGATTTATTAAATTTCCGGAAACGGAAGGTGACCAACGTGCTTACATTATAGTATTTCAGAGGATTACAGGATTTTCAGGAGTTGGTGCATGTTTGGATTGTACCCATATTCCAGTATTAAGTGATAATGTAGAAGTATTCCGCAACAAAAAGGGTCATAGCTGGACCTCAAATGGAAATATTGGATATTGTGGTAAGACACCCAGGATCAACACATGATAGTGTTATTTTTGATGGAAGTGCTCTGCGTGTTCGTTTTGAACAAATCAAATATCTGGCCTACTTCTGGCTGATAATGAATATCCTTGTAGGCCATATCTTCTGACATCCGTTATACATCCTGTTAACGAACGGGCACGCAACAGAAAGAGTTTTTGGTAGGAATTCGAATACTTCCAACTGAACGTTACGCCCACTCTTTTAAGGAGCTTCATCAGGAGGAAGAAGAGAACACTAAAAGACCACGGTAATTCAACGTGTGAACCACGCCAGAGACACCTCTTGATGACAGGCGTTGAGGCTTATCTTCTACTGAAAGAAGTGTCTATGGAACTTTTGGAAGGGGTTTGAAGATGAATTTGATGTTATGTTTTTTGAAAATCCTACCTATGCGATCAGTAACTTGACGAATGTAGGGGTGTACCGATGTTCTGAGAGCTTCCAGAGTGTGAAGGGTGTAATCGTAACGTCGCTTTTGTTGTACTCATTCTTGATGACACTGTCTCGATATGAAGACCGTCGGGTTGAAACATTGTGATACCACGATGAACATGAAAATTACGAAGAGTTTTTGTGCCGGGTGATGATGTAAATTGGCATAAAGATACCTATCCATGTGTGGTTTATGATAAACTGAGTGTGCAAGATGACCATTCGTTTTACGGGTTACCAAGACATCGAGGAAAGGAAGAGAACCGTTCGATTCTATTTCCATAGTGAACTTGATATGAGGATGTTGTTTGTTGCGATGTTGGAAGGAAGCAAAGAAATAACAACATCAGAGAAGAACTTGGAATCTATAACATCAAAGACAAAATCTGTATATAGTTACAGGGAGAAATGGAAACAACATATGAATAGGATGAACACTAGGCTTCCTAAATATGCAAGAGAGTATAGATTAAGAGGAAGATGGGAAGTCGGTCGCCCAAGAATGAGGTGGAACGTAGAATCCATGAAAGATGATGATGATGGAAAGGGATCTGTTGTCTGTGAATTTTAGGAAGACCATTCATCCTTGGAGGTTTTGATTTATGAGGGATTACACGACGTTGAATATCCTGTGGAAGGTCAGAAGATGATTTGATGAGTGTGACAACCTCGCGTCCTTCTTCCTCTTACTAAAAAAGTTTCGCTTCTGGCGTGGTTCACACATTGAACTAGCATGCTCTTTTGGTGCACCCTTTTCCTCCTGATGAAGCCCCTTAAGAAAGTCGGTGAAACATTGAGTAGGTACTTCTTCCTCAAAGATGACTCGGTCCCAACCCGGAAAACGTTCTTTTGACACTGACATTGACCGTGAAAGTCTTCGAATTTAAAATAAAAACTGTTTAGTAACCCAAAGGGAGGTCAAGGCCCATCGACCAACCGTTCTACCAAGGAGTAAGTTACAAAACAAAAACTAATTAGTAGCTGGAAAATTGATTCTTTACGGATTTTTTGTTAAAACACATGCTGTATTAATCGAGGTGTTAAAATTATCTACATTTCTTTATCTCTTTAAAAAAACTACTTAATTACATAATTGGATAAGACTTTTTTATCACCTTGTATTAATTATGCGTCATAATATTTAATTTTAAACGCCTTCAAAAAAATCGATTCGTACTAGCATCACGCAAATTATTGATAATTTAAATATTTGTTTGAAGTATTGCGCTTTTATCGTAAACTCTTCCACAATCCAAAAGAAGTCACAGGTCACATGACAAATTCATAACTTCAAAATCAAGTAAACAATTCACGTCAAATGTTTGCAATTATTGTCAAAAAAATTGAAAATTGAACACAAAATTCCAAAAAAACGGTTTAAAAATGAGATCCATTAATTAAATTAAGAGCAGCTTACAACTACAACTACCAAATTTTCCGTCACCGGAATTACATGACCAAATTGTTAATGTATGTGGATGTTGTTTAGCAGCATAACTTCAACATGCCTATGGTAAAACCTTTCCTATTTTTGGTTATTTTCGTAAATTAACCTTTAATTGTTCTACTTTAGCCGTTATCAAACAGACTCGTAGAATTAGAGAACCAAATTAATTATTTTTTGGCAACTCAAAACCTCGGTAGCACTTGCAAACTAATAAGAGGAAAGTCAGTTTCCAGGAACGCAGATGGAAATATCGAACAGATAGAATTCGAAGGCACAACTTGTTCTCCCAAAACGTAATTTTCTTACATAAACAAATTTCCTTTGGAGTTATTAGATTGTTTGCAGATGTAAATCTGCTAATGTTCGTCCTGCGACAGCACCGTCATCACGTAAAGACAGATCTGATAGAAGTCGTAAGTTCAGTACCTATATTTTAACATATTAAAGTTTTTACATATATTTTGGAAGGCGATAGTGTACAACGATCCAATCGAAAGATTTCGTATTCGTTTGATTTATTACAAGACGTTTGTCCCTGTGAATATGAATCTCCCTGTGTTTGTTGTCAACCAGAAACTCCCGATCTTAAAAAATGTACATGCCAGACAAAACCAAAAAGGGATTCTCACTCGAGAAGAAGGTCTCGTCAAAAGGATGAGCCCAGTACCCCTAAACAGGTATTATTAAATTAATATTATTGTGAATTGTTACTTTATCAAACCTATATTTGAAAAACTAAAAATGTATTATGTAAAACTCTTAACCACCAACAGCCACCAACTAAAATTACATGCTGCAGTCGCCTTTCGCGGTCGTAAATCAGCTGACGCTACAGACCTGGGCGCACGCGAAATGTCAACAACCAACGTCCACCGTCCACCAAAATTCAAACAAGTTGAAAATTTCAAACCGGCGACCACCATCTGTTGACGGTGGGTGGATGTCGGTGGTTCAGTGAGACTAACGGCATGTGATTGCATATGCTGAAATTTTGGTTGACAGCGGTTGGTAGTTAGCGGTGACTCAATGAGACTGCCGCCTAACAGAACCCCAAGTAAAAACTTGCAAAAAAGCTATAGAAGAAGCAACAGACGAAGAAGATGAGGGAAGTTTAGAATAAACATTGAAAAAATATTGAAAGAAGTTAAACTTATACCACAGGAACAACAGGCATTCAGAGAGGAGATTAAAGCAGTGAAGAAGGAAAACAATTAACTACGAGCACATCTAAAAAGGCAAGACGAAGAAGCCTATGCAATAAAATGGAAGAAAGCTATTTGTAAACGAACCTAATAAGTGGGAAGAAGAAAATAAGGAAAAATAAGAAGAAGTTAAGGCTAGGAAGATTTAACAGAAAAAGAAGAGAGATTCAGAAAACACTTAGAGACATAGTAAGAGAGAAAAGGAAAAGTGGGAAGACTATCATTGTTGCATACCAAAAGATAGCTTTGTTAACATACTAGAAAAATAGAATGCCAGCAAAGAAAAACTGAGGAAAGCAGGAAGCACAAAAAACGCATGAATATAAAAACAGCAAACAATTAAGGTTTTATAGAAAAACTAGTAAATAAGCAAGAAGTTCACTAAGAAAATAGGAAAAACACAACATACAGTAGGAGCAAACGACGTTTCTCGGAACGTAAAATGCCAGAGCAACCCATAAGGAAGGAGCAATAACTACTAACCAATCACTGTTAGCTTGGAAGAACCAGGGCCTCGATGCTCGTGTGGACAGGACATCAAGAGAGGGCTGGTAATCACCTTTATCAAGATCAAATAGACTCATTTGAACCGTACAAATCTCCGGACGGAATTTTTCCAGCCATGCTCCACAAGGGTTCGAACCTTCTGCTACTGGAATCTGCGTGATACTTAGAATATCCAGAATATAGAGACTGACAGGGTGATTTTCATAACGCGAACTATTCTCAGACAAAGTCCTTTCGACCCATTAGTCTTATGTCATTTTTACTTAAGACAATGGAGAAACTGCTGGACAGGCACATTATGGATGGTGTTCTGGTGAACAGACCTCTATACCAAAACCAGTTTGCTTACAGAGCAGGTTTATCAACAGCAACAGTTCCAGTATCTTGTCAGAAGGGTGGAAGGAGAGGGAGACCCTGGAACATAAAGACGTCCTTCTTGGAACTTTCTAGACATAGAAGGAGCATTCAGATCAATTACAACAGCTCTACGACATCGTGGGCTAGAGGAAACCGGTTGCAAGTGGATAGACTGCATGCTGAAAGGAAGGGTTGTCTACACATCACTGCTGGATGAAACCACGGCAGTTCGGGTGGCAGGAGGACGAACTACGACATGGCGGTCAACCAAGTAGGCTGTGCGTTGATAGAAAAAGGATAGGCATCACAAATTCAAAATATAAGAAGCTATAGAAGGGCAGACACGGATGCAGGCCATTTTTTAGTGAAAATAAAGCTAAAAGAACAAAATGGAAGAAATAGAGAAAAACTACAATTGCAAAGTGAAAACGACTTTTACAGGGAAATTAAACGGAGTAAGATAAACTACCAAGTAATCTCAACCTTTTGTAAAGACAAAGAAGGGAACCTGTTAGGAACAGTCTTAGAAAAGAAGTAGGAAATTTGGAAGCAGGCCAGATGGAATGGCGAGAACAAGATGTAGAATGAATTAAACCCTGAACTACAGGAGATCCAAGAAGTAATAAATACTGCCCCTGAAACGACAATGTATAAACCAATTTAATCAAATACGGAGGAATGTAGTTACATAATAAAATCCACGGACAATAAATTTGGAAAAAGGAGCAAACGCCACAAGAGCATGTTGAAGAATCCCTCGAAATGTATCTGTTTGTTGTTGAGCTTATGTGGGAAATAAATGGCAGACACTGTTATAGATCCATGTGCTTCTTCAACGGTAACACTGGTAGCTTCGTATGATTATGGCAATTCCTCCATGTACTTTGTCGTCCGGATATTTTAAATGGTTGTATGTGAAGTGCGTCTCCGAAACCTTCATTATGTCGATGTTTCAAAAATAAATGAAAAGAAAAATCAGTGCATGGGCCATTGGAAGAGAAAGAGAACGACCAGAGCACCTTATAATTAACACCGAAATGCATAGCATGGAATGAGTAAATCAAGTTACTTACTTAAGCACTACAATTTCCAGCAACAGCGACTATAGAAGAAATCAAAGGGCGGATGATGATAGGAAGCAGAAGTGCAGCGGCCTTAAGGAAGTTACTAACGTCAAAAAGTGCATCGCGAGAGTGAATAAAACCATTGAGACCAACTGTACTTTACGTAAGTAAAGTGTGGGTGCCAACATACAAAAGCTAAATGTGTGGAAAAGAAGAACTCTAAATGATGGCGGAATGAAAGTGCGAGAACATTGGGAAAGGCGAACAAAGTATCAAGTATCACGCATAGATGTTCAGAGAATACCGAAGAAACTCCTAATGGCCGAACTAGACAACATCAGGGCAAAAGGAAAACGAAAGCTGAGATGGATGGAGTGTGTTCAAGAGGATCTGCAGACGATGGAAATCTAGGCATGGGAGCGTACAACTAGAAGTAGAAGTAGATGGAAGAACATCGCCAAAAAAGCCTTGGGTCTACATGTCTCCTAGCGCGCTTATACATAGTGGCCCACTGAAAACAGTAAACGCAAGTTTTGGCAACTTAACATTATCAATTTAAATGCTGACAAACTCACAAAGTACTTGCTTATTACAAACAACTTGTCAGATGAAGTGCTTTTGTTTGCTACGTTCAACTGTTTAAGCCTACTAGATCAAAATTTAAATGTAATTTTTTCTGGAATTAATGATCGGATTTGAAAAATAAAAAGATCGTTGAAAAGAGACTCGAAAGGCCTTTAGAGTTGTATAACGTTTGATACCCCTTTATATTTAAAAAATTTGGGGTGCAATTCACCCTCATCTTAGGGTTGAAGTTGTGTAAATACTACTAATCAATTTAGATGTCCCCCTCGATACTAAAATTGACGTGTTCGAGCGTTTTTCGCAAAATTGATGTTAAGTTGCCAAAACTTGCGTTTACTGTTTTCACTGAGCCACCCTGTATATTCGTATAATTAATTTATCGAGAATGTTAAATTGAAAAAATACGTTTTTGAATGCCTCCAAGAGTCAATAAACTATTTACTAAACATTTGTTGCAGTTTCTTGGGTTTTTCGGTATCAACTGGCGGTGAAAAACCACCAAAAAAGATATAGAAGTATATATCAATCAATTTTTGAACCATTCATTTACTCCCTTGATTTACTCTTTAATATTTTCTTTGACTTTTAGACCAGCGATATCGGGGAAAAACCAGCTAGTATAGACCAACCTACGGACAAACCCGCAGAAGAACCTACGAAATCACCTACAGAAAAACCTGCAGACTTATCTACAGAAAAACCTGCAGACTTATCTACAGAAAAATCTGCGGAGAAACCAGAAGAAAAACCAGAAAAACCTCCCGAAAAATCCCCAGACAAACCAGCAAACAAAGTAGGAGATGGTGGAGCGGACGCTGCAAAGAAGAAAACAGGCGAAGAAAACATTAAAAAGCTTGCAGAGTATGAAGCTTTACTGACAAATCAACGCAAAAAATTACAGGAAATGGAGGTCCAGCTAAAAGAAACACAAAAGGCGAAGCAGGTAGCTTTAAATTCGGCAAACCAACTTAAATCCAAGTATGACAAGTTACATAGTGGTAAAGAAGGTGATGCCTTATCAAAAGTTAAAAAGGAAATAGAAGAATTAACTAAAAAACTAGACGTTGAAAATAAACTTAGAGTAAGTTTAGAAAAATCAGCTAACAAGGCTGTTGAAAAGGAGAAGAAAGAACTGACGGAAACTGTGGAAAAAATGGAATCGCAAGCTTCAAAATCTGCAAAAAAAATGAAAAAACATAGTGACATATTATCTAGCACCGTTAAGCAGAAAGACGATCATATTAGACGATTATCGGGAACCTCGGGCAAGTTGGCGGACAGCATTATGGAAAAAGAATTAGAACACAAGAAATTGGCTACGGCCCATGGCGAAGCTGTACATAATTATTTAGAAGCCCAAACGGCAAACAAAAACCTTTCCGACACTAATTCAATCCTTCTAAAAAGCATTAAAGAATTTGAAGATAAACTCAATTGTGAAAAGAATTTCGTTCAAAAAATGCAGAAGCAGATTGCTGCTTGCAAAGCGGAGTCACAGGAATACAACGATGTAATATTCCTCCTTCTTTATACCAATTCATAGATGATTTTTCAATTTAAAATATTTCAGGAAATCGTTCGGTTAAAGGAACGATTAAACGAAGCTTTACAGGGTCCAAAATCTATAAGCAATGCAGTAAAGCTTCAAGAAAAACTGGAAGAGAGTCGGGAGCGTGAGAAAAGAGCCAATGCGGAGGCGGAATATTTAGAAAAGCAAATGGGTGCACTGACAGCAGGTCAGGAAGAAGAAAGGAGAAAATCGCAGGATGAACTTACTAGGCTTACTGAGGAACACCGAAAGCTGGAAATAAAATACAAGCAAATTGTGGAAGTTTTACAAAAAACTAAGAAAGACTACGAACTCAAGTAATAACATTTTTGGTATTTTTTTCTTTTATGTAATAATTTTATATTTGCAGAATTCAAGGAATGAAAGAAGATTTTGAACGTTATGCTATGGAGAGCGATAGAAAAGAAAACCAGTTAATAAAAGAAACAGATACTCTTCAGGATGAGTTTGATCGACTTGTTGAAGATTCACAGCGTAATAGAGCACACATAGAAGAGTTAATAGTATTGGTAGGAAAGCATGATGATACTTTGGACGAACATAAAGGAACCTTAGACTTGAGGGTATACTATAATGAATTTTACTAAATAAAAGTATTAAACCAAAAAGTTTGGTTTAGAACAAAACTATTGAAAAACTCGAAGGCGAAATTGACGGCATAATGGATAACATTGAGGATTTAGATAAAGAGATTCAGTCATTACAAACAGTTCTGGGGAGTGCTCAGTCTGCTTCACAAAATACTGAACGTGATATTGGAGATTTAAAGTAAGTTCCAAAGTTTTAAGTTACCTACTTATTATAATACTTACATAAAAAATGAAATACAAGTAGAGTTCGTGATAAGAGAGTAACATAAGTGTTATAAATATATTCATTTGAATCTCAAATCATGTTTCGATGTGTTCCTATTCAAGATTCAAAGCGTATCATGGTTATAAACAAAAAGCACTATCCTTCATCTTTTACTTTCAGATCACAGTTACAGCGTGACAAAGAAACATTAGTTCTTGAAGCAAAGAAGGTACAAGACCAGTTGAATACAATTCAAACGCTTAACTCGTCAGTCGGTAATCATCAGAGCAAGCTCCAAAGTGCGATGGAAGAACTTCGAATTGCAAAAGATGAATCAAAAACCGTACGCGAAAAGTTAAACAACACGACAACACAGTTGTCGACAGAAAAAGAAAAAGCGCAACTATTAGTAACGGAGAAGATTCAATTAGTGGTATGCCTCTGATACTTTAGGTTTAAATTTTCCCAAAACGTTAGTTTCAATTTATAAATTCTGCAGAAGGCAACCGGAAACCACTGCAGAGAACACATTTCCCTAGTATAAGGGGGATATAACAAAGTTTACGACGCCAAGTCGTTTAAAAATGTGGCTTTGATTCCCCTCGCCAACGTCCTAAAAAGGATATGGCATGAAGAAGAAGAAGAAGAATTTATAAATATCAAGAGCCTTTAGAAGCTATTTAAGCCGCCATTCTTTCTACTATATTACCGCGTCTTTCCATCTTCCTCTTGGTCACCTTCTTGTCTCCTGCACTCTTCCTTGTGTTTCTTCCCTCTGGTAGCCACCATACGTATCCAAACCATCTCAATCTCTAGGTTTTCGCGAAACTAATTATGTATGGTTCTCCATACATCTGTTGTACTTCTTCGTTTGTCATTCTTGTCCAGCCTTCCTCTGTTTGGAGCATTTTCCTCTCCCGCCTGCTTACCATGTTTTGGCACGTTACACTCACTGTATTTCGCGACACTTGTTTAGAATTCATTACACTTTTTAATGCACCTCACTTCTGGATGCTTTTACTAACCTTGCTTCGATTTACTTGCTGTAATTTAAGGTATTTCTGCCTAGTAAGTCCTCTCTGGAGTAGAAGCGTAAGCACTTCTGTGGTTCGGAGCCCAAGTTAAGTTGTAGATCCCCTATGTCCGTAGGTTACTTGACACGCACACCACAGACATATGGAGAGAATATGCCCTGTAAAGGGCACGCCACTTCTAGAAGAAGAAGAATTTAAATTTTCAGATATTACTGTTCCTATGGTAGCCATACACGTACCGGCCGGCCTGTCAGTTACGCCTGAACAGTCCTGTTGAACTGAAAACCCCATACACCTTCAGTTGAAACCAGGCTGGCGAGCACTTGACATCCTGTGATCATGTTCCCCAGTGATGAAGATGCGCGAGTGATTCTCGCTTTAATAGTTGTATTTTAGAGGCTAATAATAAAAAACGGAGAAAAAAAGTATGGTGTAAAGAGTGGTTTTGATTCACTTTGCGTCTTGATAAAAATTTCGGATCTTCTGTATTTCTCCTCCATTTCTTTTACCTTATCTTCTTGCCATTTTCTTCTTTATCTTCACAGTACCCTTTTAAGTTTGAACTTCTGTTCTTCTGTATTTCCTATTATTTCTTGATTGGGTCGCTGTATCTACTTTAATCACGCGTCTTTCTTCTTCTGTAAGATTACACTACATTCTTCATCAAACCATGTCTGCTGTTTAGCCTTTTTCTTTCCCTCTAATTTCTGCAACCTTCTTCACTGTTTCTTCTATGTTTGTCCATTTATTTTCTACCGTGTTGCTTTCTTTAGCAGCCTTTAGCAGTCCACTCCTGGACACAAGCCTCCCCTAGAATTTCCCACTCCGTTCTATTTTGCGCCAGTTGGTAGGTACCATTTACTTCCCACTTTTTCCTTGACGTCGTCTATCCAACGTTTTTTGGGTCTTCGTAGTACTACTCGCTTTGTCCGTCTGTTCTATTTTTGTCGGGCGACATGTCCTGCCCATCTCCATTTTGAATTTACGATCTTTTTGTTCGTTATACTGTCTCTGGGGCTTATTCCCAGCATACTTCTCTCAATGGCTCTCTGTGTTGCTCTAAGCATATTGGCAGATTTGACAGTTAGAGAAATCGTCTTCATGCCACACGTCATTACTGGAATTATGCAGGTGTAAGTTTAAGTTAATTGAGATTCTTTAGTATTAGCCCCAGTTTACCTGCAGCTTCCCAAGCTATACGGACTCTTCTTTTAACCTTAGCACTTTGATTTCTTTGCGGAGTTTTATTAAATGTCCCAAGAAGACATATTCTGTTACATTTTCGGTGGCAATCCCATCCAAGGCGATATTTGTTATTTCAGGGGATTCATTGAGAGTCCGATTTGTATCGATGCTGTTTGGACTTCGTCCAACATACGCTGTAGGACTCTGTGTCATCTCTGACGAGCACAGTGTCATCCGCGAAGTGAAGATGGTTTAGGTATGCCTTTGTTTTGCCCTTGTCTTAGTTCCTTTTCTACACGTATTTTGTTCGTTGATTGGTCGTCTGTGATATTTATTTGTTGTTCTTGTATCGGAGATCTATTTCTGCGTTGTCCATCGCGCTGAAGATGGCCCAGTTCTACTATAGTTTTTACTATAATCTGTAAAGGCAAGATGCAGTGCTACATTGTACTTAGTACACTTTTCTGTTAATGTTCGAACTGTTTGTATCTGTTCAATTGTGCTCTGTTCTGGAGTGGTTGTTAATCTGTTGGTAATCATTTTGGTTAACAGCGTACATGGGTGAGGTAAAAGACTTAGAAGTCTGTAATTTTCTATTTTGGGTTTATCGCCCTTTTTATACAACAAAACTACTTGAACGTTTTTACAAGGTGCCAAGAATTTTGCCTTCTGTAAGGCATTTATTTAGAAGAACCTCCGTAGGCTCTAATGTTATGTTCCACCCAATTTCAACATCTCAACTGAAATTCCAACTTCGCTGGGCGCTCTATCGTTTTTCATTTGTGATAATGCATACCTTATCTCGTCTATTAATTGTGATGTCGGGAAGTTCTTCTTAGCCCACGTTTACGCTATTTATTAGATCTGTGTTGCGTTATTCTGAATTTGTGGAAGTCTAAGTGCAAAGCTTTGTGTAAAAGTCTTCAACAATTTTGCTGAATACTCATCCTCTTCTTGAATTCGTTAATTTTTCTACATTCAGCTTTCCTGTCCTTGGACATTTCTTTCACATCCTTCAGGTTTTTTATTCATTTTAACTCCTGACTTCTTGTATCTTTCACTAGTTTTGCATGTTTTTCATTGATTAAGGGATGGTCTATTTAGGTCTGCTCGACCTGGCGTCCTCCATATAGCCAAATGTAGTCTCTCGTGCCACTGTTTCCCATATATTTTTTAAACTCGGGCTATTTTGTCACTTCCTCGAGTTTTTCCTATCTCTAATCTGTTTATTGCTTCCATTGCCTCCTCTTTACTTATAATTATGGTCTTCTTTTTCCTGTGTCTGGTTATCATTCTCTGGTATTTCATCTACCTCATCCTCATCCTTCTTTAGTAGGTCTTGGAAGTGTTCTTTCCATCGCTTTAACTGTTCTTTGGTTCCATGTTTGTATTTTATTTGTTGTAAAGTAACTTCTTTCACATGTCTAAATGTTTGCAGAACTTTATAGGTACAGGATTTTTTGATTGGTATTTGTCTTTTTTACCAAATGTACGTTGTATGTTTCATAGCTATTAGTCCAGTAAACGAAGGATTTTACCCTACAAAAGGTCGGGTAGTTCTGAATTTTTGATATGTTGTATAGGATGGTTGGTTAGTGAAAAATCCAAATTTCCACAATTCCCCCTCGTCCGCTCCCTCCTCCATCGTGAGGAAACCATCGAAAATCGGCACTTCTTTCAGTTTCTTACCTATAACCTCTATATGGTGAATTTTAGCGCAAAAAAAGTTATTTACCCAATTGTAGAGGACAAAATTTCCTGCAAATTTGTCATGTGAAGTTTTTTTGTACGATTAATATCAAGCTTCCAAAAAAGACTAAAATTGCGCACTTAGCAAAATTTTGAGTTTGTTTGCACTTTTCATCGCAATAACACAGTAACACTTAATTTTAGTGTAAAAGCCCTTATAATCAATATTGCAGAGAATTTAATTACCTGCAAAATCCATTTATTATTTTTTTACGACCAATGCAACAGAGTGGGGATAAAGTTACAAAAAAAAAAAACGAAAAAGGGGATTTTTTCAAGTTTAGTGCAGCAACTCTCTTTGGTTCATTATTTCTAATAATAAAAGTATGACCTTTCATTTCAAACAGAATATTCTGTATACCTAGATGCAAATTGAATGTAATTGTGTGTTGGCGAACGTCAGTGGAGTCTCGTGGGACTACCAGAAAAAAACTTTTTAAAAAACAGCACTTTCTTCTTTTATTTGCCTGCGACTTCTTTCTACTGCTCTTCAGTTCAGAATGAGTTATTTGCCGAGTATTATATATATTCTAAGGCCCAATTTTCTAAAAAGTTGGCTTATGTCCTTTGTGAAACCAATAGCCGCGAAGCTGTACCGCTCCCAACAAGACAAAAGTAGCGATCAAAGAAAAAGTTATTTACCAACTTGTAGAGGACAAAATTTCCTGCAAATTTGTTATTTGAAGTTTTTCTGTACGATTAATATCAACGGTCTATAAAGCTTCCAAAAAAGGCTAAAATTGCGTACTTAGCAAAATATTGAGTTTGTTTCCACTTTACATCGTAATAACTCCGTAACACTTCATTTTAGAGTAAGAGCCCTTCTAATCAATCTGGTAGAGAATTAAATTACCTACAAAATTCATATATCAATTTTTTTACGACCAATGCAACAGAGTGGGGATAAATTTACAAAGAAAAACGAAACTATATAATGAAATTTGATGATATTCCTTACAAGGTTGATTCTATACAAGTGCCGAGGAGTTATTTATTTATTTATCTATTTACTTATAGCTAGGAAAACTGGGAAAAAACTCAATATTTTTCTAAGATCGCTACTTTTGCCTTGTTGGGGGCGGTACAGCTCCACCGCTATTGGTTTCACAAAAGACATAATAAGCCAAATTTTTAGAAAATTGAGCCTTAGAATATATATAATACTCGGCAAATAACTCATTCTGAGCTGAAGAGCAGTAGAAAGATGTCGCAGGCAAATAAAAGAATTTAGTGCTGTTTTTTTAAAAGTTTTTTCTAGTAGTCCCACGAGACTTCACTGACGTTCGCCAACACATAATTACATTCATTTTGCATCTATGTATACAGATTATTCTGTTTGAAATGAAAGGTAATACTTTTATTATTAGAAATAATGAACCAAAGAGAGTTGCTGCACTAAACTTGAAAAAATCCCCTTTTTTATTTTTTTTTTGTATATTTATCCCCACTCTGTTGCATTAGTCGTAAAAAAATTGATACATGGATTTTGTAGGTAATTAAATTCTCTACAAGATTGATTATAAGGGCTTTTATGCTAAATTTAAGTGTTACGGAGTTATTGCGATGTAAATTGGAAACAAACTCAAAATTTTGCTAAGTACGCAATTGTAGCCTTTTTTGGAAGCTTCATAGCTCCGTTAATATTAATTGTACAAAACACTTCAAATGACAAATTTGCAGGAAATTTTGTCCTCTTCAAATCGGTAAATAACTTTTTTTGTGCTAAAATTCATCAGAAAGAAGTTGTAGGCAAGAAACTGAAAGAAGTGTCGATTTTCGGTGGTTTTCAGAAGATAGCGGAGGGAGCGGAGGAGGGGGAATTGTGGAAATTTGGATTTTTCACTAACCAACCATCCTATACAACATATCAAAAATTCAGAACTACCCGACCTTTTGCAGGGTAACCCCCCTTTTTCGGCTCCGTTTACTGGACTATACAGGGTGCCCGTTTTTCGACCTCAAGCATGGGGATCTCGGTTATTATAACAGATGCGAGATCGGTTAAATTAGGGCAAAGTTGCGCATTTTTATGGTGATCACTTATCTGAAAGAAAATTTGATCTGTCATTTTTAGTTTTTGAATTATTGGAGAAAAATGGAAAATTGTGATTTTTGTTTTAATTTTTTTAAACGAAAACCAATAAAACTAGACATTTTTAACTACGACATTGTGAAGGCACTTTTTTACAAGGAATCTGAATCTGGCATCGTGTTTTCCAAGGCATCCTAGATGCAAGAGTTACAACACTTAATTTTTTTTTTCTTATGGGCGGAATATTTGATTTTTGCATTTTCAAATAGAGCTCTTTTTTCTGATTACGACTATGTATCACATGATATGGTCAAGCTTTACATTTTGATTAGAATTTAAGAAAAATGTTTTTGCGAAGAATGCTTTGGAAACAACAACATCTACTTTTGTCTAACAAACAAATTTTTGACAATGCAATTAAATTTAGAGTTGCACGTTCACATTTCTTCCCAATTTACCTACAAACTTAAGTTTTAAATTAAGAACAGGATAAGGCAGAATTTTTGTATTTAAATTGGAACAAAATTAAAAATAATGCAACCGAATAGTGAAATTTAATTGAATTGTTAAAAATTTGTATGTTAGACAAAAGTAGATGTTGTTGTTTCCAAAGCATTCTTCGCAAAAACATTTTTCTTAAATTCTAATCAAAATGTAAAGCTTGACCATATCATGTGATACATAGTCGTAATCAGAAAAAAAAGCTCTATTCGAAAATGCAAAAATCAAATATGGCGCCCATAAGAAAAAAAAATTAAGTGTTGTAACTCTTGCATCTAGGATGCCTTGGAAAACACGATGCCAGATTCAGATTCCTTGTAAAAAAGTGCATTCACAATGTCTTAGTTAAAAATGTCTAGTTTTATTGGTTTTCGTTTAAAAAAATTAAAACAAAAATCACAATTTTCCATTTTTCTCCAATAATTCAAAAACTAAAAATGACAGATCAAATTTTCTTTCAGATAATTGATCACCATAAAAATGCGCAACTTTGCCCTAATTTAACCGATCTCGCATCTGTTATAATAACCGAGATCCCCATGCTTGAGGTCGAAAAACGGGCACCCTGTATAGTCATTCTCAATTTTTGTTGATAAATACTTCTTCCACGACCTTTTCTTTTCTTTCGCCAATTCCTTTATATCTTTTTTATTTGTATTTGACTTAGTTTTACCACATACCTACTCAGCTGCCTTCAGTAGCATCTCTTTAAATACTTTCCATACCTCATTTGGATCCTTGCTTGGAATTGTGTTATTTTCCCCTGAGTACATTTGCTCTGTAATCTCTGCGAATTTTCTTTTATACTCATCTGCCTAAATTTATAATAACCGTAAATAAAATAAATTTTGTAAAATTTCAGTCTGGAGACAGCGTAATACAAGAAAAAATAGGAAAAGTCGATAAAATCCTTTCGAAGTTTTGTAAATGTAGCGGAGATGAAAATAAACTGGCTAAATTCTATGCACAGAAGACAGATTTGTTAAAAAAGGAAGCGATGCTCCAAATACAATTGGTAGAAAAGCAAAAAGAGCATGCTGTACAAACGGCTAGATTTGCTACCGACAGACTGTTGGAAACAACTTCCGATTTTCAAAGCCAAATCGAAACACATAAGAAGATGCAGTTAATGTTAACAAGATTGCTTCAGGAGAAAGAAAGTCAACTGAAAAGGGTAAGTTTTCAATTTAAATAGTAGTTCTTGTTCATGTTAACAATTTTTAATATGTTAAGCTATTAAAAGTTAATACTTTTATTCAAAGTATAAGTTTTTTTGTTAAGGTTAACTGCGAGCATTTAATTAATTCGTCTTTTTTAGCGTGCTGGCAAAGAATGCTATTGCAGTGGTGGTAGAAAGGTAACTAATCGAACCAATTAACAAAAATTTTAAATTAAAATATACCATTTCAGAAGCGCTCCAGTAATAAAATCCATCCCTGTGCATGTGGTATTGATGAAACTACCGAATAAGTACCTATCTAATAATAATTGTAAGTCATATTTAAGTTAATTTTAATAAAATACTTTGGACGATATATTTAATAATGTCTAACCAAGGAATACGATCATTCATTTAATATTAAGTTTCTTTTAGTTTCTTTACTAAAGAATTAAATATTTCGACAACCTTTCAGTGCCTAAACGGAGCATAATTTGAGCACCTGATTTAGTTTAATTTTATTTTAATGTTACACGTGTTACTTTCTAAGAAATAATTTTTTTTTTACTATAAAATAATTTTTTCTGGAGAGATTTATAATGCAACCTACTATAAATTTTAACTTACCATTTGTAAAAAAATGCGCTCTTTCGAATGACGTAATAAAAAATAGGGGTTACCATTTAAAAAAAATATCGATGACGTCATAGCTATTAGAAAAATGGCGGGAAAATCAGGAAATCCTGTCAAAATATAGAATTTAATACAAATCGCTCGACATGTCCGACGGATTTTTCGTAAACTCATTTTTAACAATTTTATCGATTTTATACATTACCATGTGGACACACTGTATATGCTGCGCGCTTTCAATATCTGTAACTCAGTAACCCATCAATTAACAAAAAAAAGTGTGAAATACTTTTTGTTGACAATTTTATCTACTTTATTTTCGATAACTTTATATTTTGCTCTAAAGTTGATCCAAACCGAAATATTCACGAAAATAAATAAAAGCGTCGCTCTTCATGTGGTTTTTTCAATATGGCGGCAAAATCCGGGGTCGCTAGACCGTGCAAAATTAGTATGCCTTTTTGAAGGTCCAAATTAAGAGAATAAAATTTATTCCAGCTTGCCACCATTTATTTCCACAATAGCCTCTTTTAAACGCCCTGCCGACTGCCCTAATATGTATTTAGTTTTATAGTTATGTTCCTTGAAAGTAAATATTCACATTAAAATCAAATTTTAGGAAATATTTTGCAGATAATCCTTCTTTGAAGATGTATCTTTGGGTTTTTCCCAAATTTTGCTGACGTAAGGACATTGCCCCAAAGCTAATTAGCCTACGCCTGACTGTTCAGCTCACACCTACTCGTGGTCCTCGCCGTGCGATAATGTTTATACATATATTTAAATTTATCATTATCGGCCAAGATGAGCTTCTTCTTACTCACCTGATCCTTCTTAATATAAAGTATTTGTACGATAATTTACATATTCCCTTCGAGACATCCTTTCCGTGGATTACATTAACAATCCACGCCTGAAGTAAAATCAGATAAAAGTGACGAGTTCGTTTTGCCTGTGCTGTGCAATAATACTTCATATATTTCCTATAAAAAATGCAAATCAGTAGACAAATTTACAGCTCTGTAAGACCGAATTAGCTGTTCAAAACTAGTATATGAAATAATAATTAAAAGTGATAGCGTCCGCAAGGGGTATCCGTTCATTCTGGCGGTACATCTTCTAAGTGTTTTTTGAGTAGGTTCTAGTGGCGTGCATTTTTTAATTCTTTGTGGAGTAGTAGATGGAAGTAGGCTAAATACTTCCTGTAAGTCTCAATTAACGGTCCAAATTAATTTACGAGTTATTAATTAAAACGTGGTAGCATCCGCAAGGGTTATTCGACCATTCTGGCGGTACAACTTCTAAGTGTTTTTGAGTAGGTTCTAGTGGCGTGCATTTTTTAATTTTTTGTGCAGTAGTAGGTGGAAGTGTGCTAAATACTTCCGGTAAATTCCAATTAACTATCCAAATTACTTTACGAAATATTAATTGGAAACCGAACTTCTTGTTTGTATTCTGCAGTGCGGGTTGCCTATCTTGAGTTTAGTTAGACGCATACTGGTTCGACGCTAAGTTGATGCGCGTGATGGCCCATGGTTTCAAATGGACGGAACCCCTCCGCATTCCACAAATCCTATTAGAAACTTTTTAAATGACAGGTTTCCAGGACGTTGGATTGGGAGATTCGGTCCCGTACCGTGGCCACCGCGGTCTGCAGATTTGTTACCCAACGACTTCTTTGCTTGGGGCTACCTAAAGTCAAAAATTCATACAAATGTTCCAATACAAAGTATTGATAAATTAAAAGATCGCATACGTGCCGAATGCAGTAAGTTAAATCCGTATTTTCTCGCGAATGCTGTGGGTGCTTTTCGAGACCGCTTAGGTTACTGTTTAGGTGGTCATTTTGAACACTTGTTGTAATTGTTGCCGTTTTTATTTTCACTTTCGTTTTGTCTTGTTTATTTTATGTTTAAGAATAAGCGTCGAATTAAAATTATTTTGATATTCTGCTAATTTTGATTTATTTACAAACATAGGGGATATGTATACTAAAAAAAAAAAATTTCACGTATATGCAGATTCCTGCTCCCCGTTTGAGTTAATAGGAGTGATAGTGGTATCAATCGAAAGACAAAAAAAAAATGCGCTTAATTTGATACTACTTTACTTGCATTTGTTGCTTAAAAACTGCAATAAATAATTTGCATTTTATTCGCAAAAGCATTCCCTATGTTCGCCCCTTAAGTCAAACACACGGTATGTAAATAGTTATGCGACTTTTCAACCAAAACTTTGCTTATCACATGTTAAACTAATCACTTATTATGACAATCAACTTTGAACTATTTTCAATAATTTCAGTCAGTTATTACACCACAAAATGAATCATACTCGCACTTTGTACTAAACTCAAAAAATACAGCAACATAATAATTAAAACAATATATTAAATAACATATAACACAAAATTAAATCATAATGAAAGACAATAAATCAAATAGAAAACTATAAATTATTTCATTTATATAGCGGATCATAAAAGTTACTTGCCCGATTTGTTTGGCTATTAAGATCTACACAAAAACATAATTGTACTTCTAGAAATGTTATAAGCTACTCCATTAATTCAATTAAAAACCTATACACATTAGTTTTCAAAAATGCATAAGCAACATACAAATGTTTATACGTAAACAGCTAGTAAGGCTAATTTACGAACTATGGTAAACTTGTCTGCTTCTATTTGTTGATTTAATAATCGATAGCGCTGTATTATCTCATTTTAGGAACAAACATAAGATAAGAAATAAAAACAAGCACATTTCAAAACAATATACAATTTATTTTGCATTATAATTGACTAAAATAAACGTTAATTAGTTCTATTATTTTCTAGTGATGTTCAGAGTTGAAAAAATTTCACGGAGTGTCTAACTAAAAATTATGCCCTATCAGCCTACAAAACTGCATAGCTAATAGATTTATAAATATAGCATTTATTACAAATGAAACAAAAGGAAGGAAAGTTTGAAATACTCGGTTACAATTGAAAACAATAATTACTTTTTCCTATATCTACAATTTTTCCACACTTTCCTGTTTATAACAATGCAAGCTGTATAATAAACAACCAGCATATAACTATCAGAAAGTCTACATTACTTTTAAAATATACATGTATAATTATACAAAAATTACAAATAGCATAATTATATTACCTACATCTAGGATTGTTCATATACACAATATAACTTTTTATAGAGAAATTTAAAATTCCTATTTTGAATTTCAAATTAAAAAATTCAATATTACCAGTTTCTAATACTTTTAATTGCATCACATGATTTAACTGCAGTGAACATTTCTCGTTATTAATTTACTAGTAAAAACTGTTAGGTAGCAAAACCATTTTAAGAAAGTAAGAGTACAAATTATTTACATTTTCACATACATACTCCCAGTTATACTTGTTTATTTTTAGAGATTCCACAGAATAACATACAGGATGAACTTTATACGTGATAAAATTGTCTCCGAACTGTATCATTATTTCAGTAACAAAGCTTTTTTTGTTTAAATAACTATCATATCATTAAGTTGTGCAATCATAAACTTAAAGAAAAAATTTGTACTGAGAAATAATAAACTGATATGCTAAGCTTTGCATATGATATTTCATGCTCCAATTGAATGTTAATAAAAATTCACCCTGCATTAACGGTTTAATATACAAAATGTACTTAGTTTTTTTACACTATTTACTGGTAGTCACTCCTACTTTCATTCTCTAAATTGTGCAAGCAAACTAGCACACTTCAGGTTTACACAAGTTACATAAGAAGTATAAGAAATCAGTACTTAATTTTGTACCACAACATAATTTAATTGGCAGCTCTGTATATCCATATAAACACATCAAAAAGATTTAAGAGCCACCAAGACGAAGAGTTCTCAAATGGTCCACCACTTTGAAATACAAAATAGAAATTTGCACACTTGCAGTAGCTTTAGATGTATACTAGGCTGCCATGTTGAATGTTTCTTGTGTTAAAAGTGCAATACGAAAATAAGAGCAACAGAAGTGATATTGTAATTTAATCAATTAATTAGCCTTTGCCTTAAACAATTAACATCATGCAGCCTTAAAAAATAGTAACATCTACATTTATTAAAATTCTTAGTTTAAATTAAAAATTATTATACCTAACGCATACCAGACTTTGAGTGTGCAATGAGCCATTGCAGAGTGATGTCAATGTTATCTTTTTCCTTGCATGAAATTGAATAACAGCAAATTTCTCGGTCCTGGATGGCCGATAAATTCCTGAAATGTTAAAGCACGTGTAAGCCGAACTTTAGTTAATTAAAAAATTTTCTGCAACGTACATTCTTTCAATAAGGCCATTCTCGTCTAACGCATGTGGTAAATCCCGTTTATTTCCCAAAACTAACACAGGAATACCTGCTAATTGTGGTTTGTCAAGTAAATTGTGCAGTTCGTTTCTGGATGCTTCTATTTTCTCTGGATCAGCTGCATCGACCATGTACCTGTTAGCAAAAAAAAAAATCGTTTTAAACCCTGCTCGACACTAAACAACATAATTAACTCACACTATGGCATTAACACCTCTACAATATCTTTCCCACATAGATCTAAATCTAGGTTGTCCACCTATATCCCAAACTTTGATTGTTACGTTTCCTTTTGTTATTTTTCTCATATTAAAACCGACTGTCGGAATCATATCTTCACTGAACTGACCAGACTGATAAAGGTAATGTTAATTAAAACAATGAATCTTAAAAAAACAATAAAGGAAAAAACTTACAGCTATAACATTAACAAAAGTTGTTTTTCCTGAATATTGAAGCCCAACTAATGTTAGTTCCATTTCTTCTTTCCAGAAAAGGCTTCTAAACCAATCCAATATTCTATTCATTAACGCCAACATTTTGTAGATTTATTTAAACAACAATGCAGTTTGAAACAGTCACTCTATAATAAATTATTTGATGATAAACGATTGATAATTAAAATTGTCACTTACAATTCGATTCGATGTGTCATTTGACTGTCAAATCATTGTGCAACATGTGCCATCTGTCGGCGTCTTGTAACATCAAAACTCTAACATAGCAACAGGCATAGGCGTACCATTAAAATATTACAAATACCTGTTGTCCTACGAGGAAAGCTTCTAGAAAATTAGACAAAAATCAATTTGTTTTAGTTTAAATAACACGTGCAACTGTAATGCTGCAGTAATAATAAGAACAAATTTAGCGATATGATGAAATAACGTGTTGCCCTTCTTAACTGCAGCCACTAGTGGCGACGCCAATGATTTCCATTTGCCGGTCATTTCAATTTGAAGGTCATAAACGTCAGACTTTGTGTCTTGTTATTAAAAGTGCCTTTATCGGACTAATCTAAAAAACATTAACTACTTTTTATGATTTTCAAAAGCAAAAAATAGATCATTAGCATTAGCAATTACGGGGGTTATGAAAGTTAAAAATGTCACAAACCTGCTTGGAAAACTCATTGAATTTCCGTGGCAATATTGTGTTTTTCTGTTATAGGTACACATATAAAATTATATAAAGCAATAAAGCTATTCTCCGAACCAGGAGAGATGACCCCTGCCTCATCACACGCTGAATTTACTAACAACAAATACGCGTGTACATTTGTTCACAAACCCCATGCACACGACAAGGATGGCATTACAATAAGCCTGTGTTATGATTAAAGTGCTTATTTGATTAGAGTAGTTTTAAGTCACATGCGCGATGCGCGTGTTGTCACTAAAACGTCAAACTGTCAAATTATTACTACATTTACATTATTTCATTTTATTAGTTATCTAAATTCCTATGTTCATTGGAATTCGTTTTTGTAGTACCTATTTGTGTTGTGAGGTTTAGATAAATGCACATTTAATTTGGTTTATTGCGTCGCACAAGAATTACAGTTGTACATTTATTGGTTAGATTATTATATCATTTGAAATTTTGAATTGGTAAATAATTTAAGTTGCATCTAACCTTAGTCATAATAAAAGTAAATAAACGCAAATAACTAAAACAGCACAATAGAAAACGGATTTTTAAATTTCTTAATCAAAACGAAATTAACCTAATGTCAAATTCGTACTTGACAGCTGTTTGTTTTCCGGTTTAAAGCGCCAATCCTAATTGCTTGAGAATACAACTGATGCTAATTTGACTAGCAAGTAAAATCTTATATCATACGGATAGCATTGATGAGGCAGGGGTCATCTCTCCTGGTTCGGACAGTATATCGTTTTATGTTTACCTAAAATTAGAGGCAACTTTAAACATAAGGTGAGAATACGACCCATTATTATGATTAATCATTGAAATTATGTACCTAACTAGAATGTTATGTTCAAATTTGATTTAGTGAAAACGTAAGGATCTTAATAGCAAGGTCACCTAAATTAAATATTACATATTAAATAAGGCCTTTCCACCTTATTTAGCCAAGACGCAATTAGAAACACGGTGGCGCCATTTGAGGTGAACTATACATTTTTTCCTTTAATTCTTGTCGCCTGCGTTGATTAACAACGGGGTTTATAAAAGCCTGCCGAATGTCGCTATGTGACAGTTATTAACGTCGCCTGCTTTGATTAAAAACGGAGTTTATAAAGCCTGCCAAATAGCAAAAAATGGCCATTATGCAAATTTTTGACACTGCTTGCTCGTGGCGCTAGTTATCCATCTTTGACAGCTGTCAACTGGCTTTGATTTTTTACGATTTATGGGTGATGTTATTAGGATATGGTGTCTCCACTCCTTCGATTGTTTGTGAACTGTATTCTTTGACAAGTCGCGTACTAGTTCCAACAATTGCTGTAAGATGGCGCTAATGGCAGTTGAATGTTGACACCAAGAACTGCCAAAATATTTAATTTTGAATGTTATAGCAACTCTTGGGAACACAAAGTATTATGTTTCGCCCGTGCTTTTTACCTGATTTTCGAAAATGTCCAGAAAAACATTTGGGAGAGCAATTTATGAAAATGCTTATGTTTGCAGCATTGCAGCAAACCTTTTGTGAAGAAATATTTAATTCAAAGAAAAAATCAATTTGTTCTTAAAGCTGCAGCGTTTATATTATATTTATGCTAAACATTAAGCATCCAATAACCCCTATTTGTCATAAATCGTAAAAAATCGAAGTCAGTTGACAGCTGTCAAAGATGGATAACTAGCGCCACGAGCAAGCAGTGTCAAAAATTTGCATAATGACCATTTCTGCCAAGGCCCGCTGAATTAAATATTGCATACTAAGGCCAAGGCCCGCTGAATTAATATTGCATATAAGGCCTGTCCACTTCATTTAGCCAAGACGCAATTAGCAAGGACGCAGGCGCCATTTGAGGTGAACTATACCACAGACTATTAAACAAGGAAGACTAATCAAATAATAGGACAAAACCGGAATAACGTCGATAGCAGCGCTGCGCGCGCACCTGGTTTCGACATGCCTCGAATACGTAGACGCAACAATTTCTGCCAATTAAGCAAATTTGAAAAAGAACGATAATCGGGATGCGTGTGAAGCAGGAATGGGTCTTCGAGAAATTGCTAATAGGGTTGGCAGAAACGCATCTACCGTAATGAGATGTTGGAATACCTGGACAGAAGAGCACAAACATCAACGCCGCAGAGGTACTGGAGCTCTTCATTGAACTACTGATCGTGAAGAACGCCTCTTAAGAGAACTTCAGTACTGCATGGAACCTGAAATTGCGCTTACCCGAGGGCATATGATTTGGGGTGCCATAGCATATGGAAACAGGTCTCCTCTACTATTCTTGCAGGGAAACTTAAATGCAGCCGCCTCAGTTTTCACACACGCAATTTTGAACAGATATCGCTTCTTTTAGGCGAATGGAGTGATCGTAAGCGGCGACGGCCTTTAGGATTACTTTCACCAGTCGCTCATTATTTCAACTAGTGGTCATTGTAACCAGTATCGCATAAAACTTTTGTTTAATATTGCATTAATTTGCAATAGCCAACGATTGAAATAACCAACGACCGATAATGGCTGAAACTTGTGAAAAAATAAAAACGATGTACATTGAATATTATTTATTTATACAAATTATAATAACATTGTAGAGAAATTTAATTTGTAAGAAGTGATATACAAAATAACGTTTATACATAAAATATGAAAGATTACAAATAAGAATATTTATACATACTCTTGTTAACGATAAATGGAAGAATATGTGTGCTTGTACCAACAAGATTTTAAAAGTTAATGCAATAGGAATGTTACAATAGTTAAAATCGGCAACAATAGAAAATACATTTACATATACCTAACATAAAATGCTACCGAATGTTTGTCTACGACAGTTTCAAACTGATAATTCTCAATAACACCCTGTATAACAACAGTAATACGCTATAGTACGTCATTACCAATAACAGTACATAAACATTTTCATTAACATAGTTTTCCATCACAAAACCTTTGTGAAAAAGCCTATTTCAAAATACATATCTGTACAAAATCCAGAATAAGTGTTTTCATTTTCACTGGTTAGGCGTGTTAAGTAACTCAAAATTTGTCAACGGAAGCACAGTAAAATTGCACCGCAAATACGTCGCTTTACATTACATTAAAGTAAAAGAATATTTTATATATACACGATTTACTTATTCTGAAATTTGTAATACAATCTAATACAAGAGGGCATCTTGGCATCAAACACCTACAAACTGGCACTAACGACTGATAGATTTATGTATATTAGACCATGAAGAACTAATACTTTGTAGTACTTCTTTAAATATATCTCATACTGTACATGAAAATATAAGTTGTACTTAATATATGTATACATATCTTTTAAAATCTCTTCTATACTATGAAATTATTTTATTAAACCTAGAATAATGGTTACAAACACAATCTATGGCAAGGTTTTCTTGTAAATAACAAAATAAATAAAATATGGCACCAATATTAGTATCATTAGAATCCAAGCGAACCTACAATTCAAGCATTTCTCGCATGCTCTCGTAACCGAAATAAAAACTACGAAGTATTAAAAAGGGCTTGGAAACCGCTACTATTAAACTATTTAACCTATCAAATTATTTACATCCATCTTTCACAGATATGCGATACATTTGTAGATATCAGCGGTGGCCGATTTTAGAATAAATTTCTAATAATATCAGTTACGTAATACAATACACCTTGTGTATTTCAACAATTTTTTTTTTATAAGAAAGTTAATCCCGATTCACTGTGAAATCGTTCTGGCTGGAAATAACTACAACAATTTTTTAATTTACTACATATGACAAAGACTATACAGTTTTGGACTAGACTGTGTGATAAATTCACAACTCTTGTCGATACTGCAATTTCACTTTACTAATCACGTAAGTGAAAAATGCAATAAATACGTTAACAGTTTTTTTATTTTACTTAAAAATGATTCTTTGTCAATATATGTTCCCTCCTTATAATTTTAGCCAACATAAAACAGAATTCTCAGTGGCTTTTAAACGGCCAAAATCAAAAATTTACAGCAATTAAACTGCAACCTTCCTTCTCTGAACTAGTTTTAGTAAATTTTTATTTAAAATTCTCGATTTAATAAATTACAATACACTTTACAAGTTCTCAAAATCAAAAGTTACTTAAAAAAATTACCAAATTGTTTAGGTTATTTAATAACCATTGGTGATTAACAACTGCCACTTTTATGGAACCATCGGCTACTAACTATACTAGGCATTTGTGATACGAGGGTAGCACCCAAGTTTCTGCAAACTAATACAGTTATAGTTGGCGTTTGAAGACTAGTAAAAATGGGACAGTCAGTAGACAAGCGATACAAGTGATATATTTAAATTATAATATCAAGCATTAGGCGAAATCGCAACTCCAGTTGAGTCGATTTCACCTAATAAAGTTGTTTTTAACAATCTCAATTTGAGTAAGTTACCTCCCCCCTTACCGATTAAGCACAGCCCCGCAAGGTTGTTCACAATGAAGTGAGCAACTCATTTAGAGTGGGGGAAATATATGATTTTATGTATTATTAAGTTTTTTATGTTAAAATGTATTTTTATATTACTAATAGATTTTCTTCTAATATTGCAGCCTCTTGTTTATTTACAAACACATCGAAAAAACAATTGTTAGAATGTTAGGTTAGGTTTAGAATACTAGTCGATTGCCGATTTGAAATGCCAAATATTAAAGATCTGAGTTTTCATCTTTCTTTTCGTACTTCGCTCATATCACGTTTCTCACTTCTGATGAGATAGTATCAAATTGAGACGCAAATTTTTGACAGATGGTGTTGTGTGTCACTAACGTTTGTTTGACATTTGACGTTTTTTAGGTTATAAAATTTATAATCGTTTGGAACTTCATGTAGACGTACCAAGTTATGATGTCATAAAATTTATTGATGACGTGCATTACCTGGCTCGAAAATTGGACCAGATGATTGTTCTGATGATCCAGATTATGATGAGAATGCAGTGGATTTGGATAATATAGAGAATGAAGCTAATGTTCAAGTTTTATCTGAAACTGACCGTGCTAACAGACCAAGATAACTTTGACACAACTAAGGAGGTGAAACGTAGAAATAGAAAACACCCTGAAATGTGGAAGCAAAATCTCCGTAAAGAAAAAAGAAACAAAGGGGCGGAATACATAAGTGCAAAAGGAATTAAAAAAAAAAGATGTAGGAAACCATCTAAAGGATGTGAAAACTCCTTTGAGAAGAACCATGAGAAGTTGGATACAGAAGCAAGATTTTTAATGATTTTTGGAAAATTTCGGATATGCAACAACAGCCATATCCTTTTTAGGAAGTTGGCGAGGGGGATCAAAGCCACATTTTTAAACGACTTGGCGTCGTGAACTTTGTTATATTCCTCTAATACTAGGGACATGTGTTCTCTGCAGTGGTTTCCGTTACCTTCTGCAGAGTTTGTGACTGTGTATTAAGTGTATAGTGTATGTGTCTTGTTACTATCTGAAGTCGACCACTCCGCAGACAGAATCATTAATTAAATGGCTTCACTCACTCAAGTACCGCCCTCGAACAGTGGGGAATTCTTCATAAAAATCTTTGCCATTGCGTGAGATTCGAACCCAAGACTCCTAGTTAGGAACCAAGTGCTCTTACCACTGTGCCAACGAGCTGAAAATTATTATTTATCAACCAGAGTATAACGCAGCGAAGCGAAAGACAGTCGAGTTGAACTGTCTAGATCTAGACGAAAGTTTTCTCAAAATTATATATTTACCTATTTACAGCAAGACTATAGAGTGCCTAAATAGTTATTTTCGTATCAAGTGTCGAAAGTAGCAAATATCAAGCGAGTGTTTATAAATAGATATACGAGTGCGGAGCGAAGCGGAGCACGAGTAGAAATATTTATAAACACGAGCGGAGATATTTGCCTTTCGAACGAGTTACGAACACTATTTTTCCCACGACCAAAAATGTACATGTCAAAAAGTAACACTGACAGTTCAGGTAAAACGACGGCCATTTTTTGTTTTGAAGCGGCCGCAGCTTCCTATTATTGCGCAAACTGTGCGATATATCCCTATACGTGTTCATATCGCACGGGTTGTTCATTTGTTTTGCGAAAGTCAATCGCACGGGTGATATTGTCAACTTTCGCGCCTAGTTTGTTGTGCGTTAGGAGCGACTTTCTTATATGGTCGTGAGAAAAAGTTTTTTCTTGCTACTTTAGATGTGTCAGAGAAAAGAACGAATGTTCAAGTTCGGCTGTACCATCGCCAGATAAACGTGGTAAGCATCCACCAGGTATCAAGCTTAGTCAGGAGTCTACAAATCTAATAGAAGAACATACCAGTTTGTTTCCGATCGTTCCTGCACACTGGTGTAGAAAAGATTCAAATAAGCTATATTTGGAGAGCATCCTAAATAAAGAAAGGATGTATTCCTTGTACCTCGAATTTTGGAAAGAAAAATCGGTAAAGCCAGCTAGCAAAACGCTAATACGAAAAAATATAGCTTTTTATGTGCCACGCAAAGACCAGTGTTGGTGCTATGAGTTTGAACACAAAACTGGCGATGAAAGAATGCCTTCATATTAGAGGAAAGGAAGCAGCAAACACGCAAACAGCGACAAGCAGAAAGACTCCACTCTTGCTAAGAATGATAAAAATTTTGTTACTTGCAATTTTGACCCCGAAGCTGTTCTCTACTGTCCACTGTTATTTGCAAAGCCAATATTCTATAAGCGTAAATTAGCAACTTCAAGAAGAAAAAAGGGGTTTAGTTATTTATGGGACGAAACTAATGGTAAGCGAGGCGCAAATGAAATAACAACGTGTATTGCAAAGTATATTGCTTCCCTCCCAGATAATGTAACACAATTATCCATGTTCTGTGACAATTGCCCTGGCCAAAACCGCAACTGCATTGTTACGGCGATTCTGCATCATTCGCTTTTCTGTCATAATTCATTACAAAGGATTGACTTACAATTTCTTGAAGCAGGCCGTACCCATATGGAATGCGATTCGATTCACGCGACAATTGAGGCAGCTTCACAACGTGCAAAAATATATTTGCCTAGCGACTGGAATAATATTGTGACTTTGGCAAAAAAATCAAGTGGAGCAACTACGTTTTGTAGATTTCAAAAATTACAAAAAGTACCGGGAAGTAGCAATGCCAAATTGTTGCAAAGGGTGGAGAAACTCTAAACTGGAAATCAGTTAGATGCATAATGTTCTCTAAAAATACTCCAACCACACTTTTCTACAAAAACGAATACTGGGAAGAGAATTATAAGGAACTCGACATTATGTACGAGAGAAGAGGTGGTCGAAAATCCACAGAAAACAGTTCTATAGAAGTTTCAGCCCTTTATACAGACTTGCATAACATCGATATGTGGCTCTTTCTGTATGTACTGAATTAAAATTGAAAGGCCAACTACATACATTGCAACGCCGCTCGACGTGATCAGCAGCGACCGTGTTAACGGGAGCGGCTTGGAAGGATGCACAGATAACCAAACTCTAGTTTGGTTATCTGTGGAAGGATGTGAGTATAACATTGTTTCATAAGCGTAAAGGGACGATGAGAGTGGAGGAGATGGTTGAGCACATGATAAGCAGGGCAGCCAAACAAAGTGACTAATAAGTGAGTGCAGGGCGCACTCTACCAGGCAAGAAATTTGTGACTCTCGAATAATTTTTAAATTGTTGAGGGACAGAATTGACTCTTCCGTCTCAAGGTTTGTAATATGTACCGCATATTCGCTAGCGACAGAATCATCGTGACAGCAAGCAAGGAATTTTCTGTTCAATGTCAAAACGTTCAACAGGTTAAGGGTGAATATTTTGAAAAGTAATTTTTGGTTACAAAACTTTGATTAGTTTGCAAATATTTACGGTGCTATCCTCGTATAAATAACCCTAAGGTTAATGAATGATTGATTGCAAGTATTTTCATAAAAAGAAACATAAATAAATAATGTAAATTTAAGCCGAAACAGGGAAAATAGTATAAAACACATGTTACAGAAGGTAATTCGAGCAATCGCCTGTTTGGCCACTCACCGCTAAGCGGCTCATGTTCAAGTTTCGGACTTTGTAACTTGTGTTTTAATATACTATTTCATAAATTCAGAACATAAAGGCGTTTTAGCTCATTTGGGCAAGTTTTTCCAAACCAGTTGGCTGAAATTTGTTTAGTTACAATAGCGGATAAGATTTATCATAAAACTCTTTTCCTTTTAGCCTCTTATACCTTTACAGCGTCGAGGGGCCGTACTGTCGGCCATAAAATAAATACAAATATTCTAAAACACTTTTAGAGTCCGCGGATATACAAATGACTAACTGTATTAGTTAACATGAATACCATGCAATGCTAACATTATGTTTTGAATGACGCGTGCGTTGTAAAAATAATATCGAACTTTAGAAAATATATATAAAGTGCAATTTTAAGCTCATTTCTAGTAGTACCTAAGTTATACGGGATCATTCTAGGCAGTGGGCTGAAAATATAAAGTAACTAGGACCCTAAAATGTGCAGTTACAATTCTCTGAATTCATTCTACACACATACTATAGTATATTCGCTACCACATTGGGATTCAAGGACAAGTCCGCTTGAAGCCACACCGTATGACTCACGAGTTTAGAGATTACAGAGCTTGTTCCAGCGGTTCTGAACATACGGCATTGTTAATATTAATACTGTAACGCGTAATATTTATTTATTTTAGCAAGTTTCCGGTACCCTATGCATAAACTCCAGTCCCAATGTGGTAGCGAATATACTATATGTAGGTACTTTATAGAGGAAGTAAGAGTATAATTTACGAATGGCAATTTTTTCGTGTAGGCTTTTTAAATACCGCAAGTAATTTTTAGTCACTGAGAACACTGAAAAGACAAAAATTAAAATAAGGGTTTCCTACGGCAAAGTAAACCAGACTAATACTAATACTACTTATTGAATGTTTCTATCACTTGAAATGTATTTTGTAGTTGAAATTCTATAAAGCAAATAAAAATAATAATACTGGCACGTTAAAAATAAAACGATATTAAAGAAATTTATTAAATTCGTCGTGTGCTGGAAAAATTTAAATGGAACCTTCAATAAATAATGTAATGCATATTAAATGTTCTATAATGAAGTACGTATAATGGAAAAGGGGAGATGACAGTAACACTACAGGTCACATAACTGACCCATCATCGCTTAAAAGTGCCACTGAGACCCCCCCTTGTTGTCTCATTCACCCGGCGTTGCACTGGAAGCCCAGCGGTCAAATTCAATACCTGAATCTGGACTAACTCCGATATGCGCCAACGGACTTAAGAATTCCGTATGTTGCCTGCACTTACAGTCTTCTCGAAGTCCACAATTAGCGCAAGGTCGCGTTTTACTTTCTTCCGTTTTATGTGTTTCTTGCTGTTCTTGTCTTATCTGCTCTAAGAGGGTACTTGGACTTCGGGAAGACACGTCCAACTTTAATTCCCTCTCGAAGTTGTGTAACTGCTCCATGAAATGGAAATTAGGTGCAATGTTGGATTTGCGTGCTCGTACCAAATTAAAGGCATCGTTTAGATTGAGCGAACACTTATACATAATGTACGCAACTGTAATTGTCACCGACCGAGACACTCCTGCTAGACAATGCACCAAAACTCCTTTCTTGCGGTTTCTAGCTTCATCTGAAATTCAAAATTATATTAAATAATTTATGTTCTTGCATAATAAATGTACAATAATAAAACAAAATATACAACTACAAGTGATGGGAACCCTCAAACTGTTTGGAATATAAACATACGACTTAATTATTATCTCAATATTCAGTGGTTATGTAAAAGAGCGAAGTTCTAATTATAAATCTATGTCTTAAGCAAATTAAATTAATAATTTTTACAAAATATGATATCTGTGTCAGTCGTGAACGATTCGTTCAAAAAGAACGAATCAGGACACTGAATCGAATGAAACGAGTCTTTACTTTGAAGTGAATCGATTCACTGATTCACACGACTCGGTGTCGAAGCGCGTCAAGCCGCGTATTTTTGTTCGAGCGGGATTTGTGATTCAATTCAGAAGTGAATCGTTCAACTCGTTCGAGTTTCGAGTCTAAAATTGACCAGTAAATCGGATTCGATCGTGTAAAATTTGTTAATGCGGTGTCTGTCTTCAAAGTAGATTCAAAACTTATTGTAAAATGGCAAATAACTTTTTATAACAATAAAGGTATGCAAGTACTAATTCTTTCACTAAAAATGTTTTGAAAATACCTCGATGCTGAAATTTATACAGCGCATTTCGCGTACGCTTTGTTTAAAAAATTTATGTAGCAATTGTTAACAATAATTTCGAGGTAATTTTGGCAGCATCTGAAACTTGAAAGAATAAGCTTTCCAACGATTTAAAATCATTGAGAAGTTCTAAAAAAAATAAGCTTATAAATATATAAATGCAATGTAAACGTAAAATTATTCAATTTTCAGAGTTCAAAAAAATTTCGAAAAATATTTTTTGTGCTTTTTTGCAATCGCGGACAGATTGGTGCCCTCCACATTTAGATCCGCAAGGTCATTCCGGACAAGATAGTATATATTTTTTTTAAACTAAATACAGGGTGTCCTATAATGGATTTCAGTTTTTGAATGGTTACAAAAAGGACAAAAGTTATCTAAAACAAAAATTATTGACATCAATTTACAACGCATGCATGCGAATTTCATTTATTAAATATAATATTGTCAAGATGGTTTCCATTTCTTTGTAGACATTCTTCTAATCTAGCCCTTAATTTTTTTAAAACTTTTAAAAACATATTAGTTAGTGTAGCGGCGATTTCTTCTTGAATGCGGCGCTTTAATTCGCATACATTGGAAGGGGGAGTAGCGTACACTTTTGCTTTCAAATATCCTCAAAGGAAAAAGCCCATAAGACTTAAGTCTGGTGATCTAGGTGGATAGTCTATGTCCCCATTCTTGGAAATTAATTAGCTAAGGAATAAACTTTCTTCTGGCAGTCACGTAACAATCGTTGGCTTTGAAATTATGCCTCAACAAAGAAAGTACGCTGTTCGCCCGTCAAGTGATTCATCTTTACTAACAAATCCGCCCGTCCGCCCCTCTCCTACACTAGATGCCAACGGTCCGATCCCCATCCCTTGCCGAAGTAACCAGTAATTCAAATTTAAAAACTGAAATCCATTATGGGACACCCTGTATATCTTCGAGTGCACCCCTCATGATCGAATTTACAGCCCCTGATGCCTATTCGGTTCGGTCTTTGTTAAGACTCGTTAGTCTTAGCAAAACGAGTGAATCTTTGTGAATGAATCACTTGGGATAAATGAATCAATTCACCCAAAAGAATCGAATTTCCCATCTCTAATCTGTAATAACAAACTTCTATCGTTAACTTTTCGTATATGGCTACTCACTTCTCTTTTCAATTTCCATACACTCATGTCTCGATAATACAGAATCCGACGGGTAATAAGACGTACTATACATGCAAAGATTTAAGGAATTCCAAAATCTTACGAAAATATCCAAGATGAAAATTTACAACACAATAATTAAACCTGTCCTCACCTATGGATCAGAAACCTGGGTAACCACAAAGCATGAAAAAGAAGTACTGCCGCGATTCGAAAGAAAAATAATCAGAAAAATATATGGAGGGATTCAAGAGGGAGAACACACCCGAAGAAGAATGAATCATGAAATAGAACAAATACTACAGAATGCCAATATTTACAGAAAAATCTATGCATTCGTTTGTGATTGCATTGACTGGTGTGATTATTCATTATGAAACTTTATTGTGGTAAACATCACATTAAAGGCATTGTCAACTTATGCAACATATTTAGTAAATGTCAAAATACGTTAGTTAAAATACTCGTAAAAGTATCTTTGATAATAACCACAATAAACGTGTAGAGAGAATTCAAATCCCCGATACGTGACGTCAACGATGTCGGCCTCCGGAGGCTAATGCACAACGCATTATTATACAATCATTATACTGCATTACTACGCAACTACGCTAGCTATGCTAGTGCTCTTACCGGCGATCGACATCAGTGAGTCATAGCTTAAACTTTTAGCTCCCATAACACGGTAACGAATCAAAATTCGGCCGTAAAGTTTTGCACAGGTGCAATACTCCGTTTACTCAACCAAACTACAAAATAAAAAAAAAACGACTTTTCATAAGTTGACAATGCCTTTAACTTGGAACCTACTACTTTCATTAATAAAAAAAAGGTTGTTTTAGAGATTTCTACATGGAAAACTTTACCAACTTAATTCAGGATTAGTTTGAATGGAACTGCAAGAAAAATTTGATGTGATTCTGTTTAAAAAAAAAATCAAAGATTGGAAACAACTACAGACTGATACAACTGGTCATTATTAGTTGATCAACAAACCACTTAAGACGAGGTTCAAGGGTTATTTGGCGTTTTTATCGCTCGAATTATTGTTTTGGCGTGAATAATTATAAATTATAACATTTTATCTTCTTCTTCTTTCTTTTATGGCCAACGCCTATTGTCTATTGTCTGGGGGTCATTTGGCTTTAAGAGCCTTTCGTCACTTCGACCTAGGAAGATCTGAATAACCCTACAATCTATTCGGTTTCCAGGATTTTTAGGCTTTTAATGAAACCCAGTATTGTCCCGGAGGTCATGACCCCCTACGCCCTTAAACATAATATGTATCATTCCAAGGAATTTAAGTCTGTTGCAAATTAACGCATGGCAGTAGGGCCGAAGCCTAAAAGAACTAGTTCCATCAGCCCTCTTTGTACGTATGCTGGACAAGAGGCTAACCTTGCGCATCGAATAAGGAGAAGATCAACCTGTAGTGGTGCGAGATTAACGATTGTCAAAGGTGTTAGTATGACAACCGTGACTGCCAGCTTAACATGCCCTCCGAAGCACTGAGGAGAGTTCGACATATATTCCAGCTGGTCTGAGGAATCAAACGTGAGATGTACTATTTATATTTATATAATTATATTATTTGTATTTATTCAGTTGTTTATTTTTCTTCTTTTTCCTCTTATGGACAAAACCTAATTCAATAGCCTGTTATTAACTTAAAGTACAAGTTCTATTAGCCCTCTTCGCACGTATGTTTGACAAGAGGCTAACCTTACCCATCGAAAGAGCTGAAGAAGGTCGATCGAGGTTAACAGTTACCAAAGGTGTACCGGGACTGCGAATTTGATCTGCCTTCCGAAGCAAGGTGAAGCATACGACCTTTTACAAATTTTTGTGGAAAACCGCTGATCTTAAAACTCGAACCTGAGAAGTGGAAGTTTACTTTGACTGCTACAACTAATTAATAGTAAAATCTTATTACAGATAAAAGAGCTAAACTAAATTCAAGTTGGAGCTGCAGTGGATCAAAACAAACGTATGCATAGATCACGCCCCTTGACCAATAAAAACGTAAGACTGCAGGTATCACGTGAAATTATTGTTTACTCGCACTGCAGCTCGAATTTGAATTTAGTATAGTCACTGAGAAACGTAGAGCAAGAGCCAAGTGGAAACGTTCGCATAATATCGATGATAGAAGACAATATAATAGTCCCATGAGACAGCTTAATAATAAACTAAAAGAAGCTCGAAATGAACAATTCAATCGATACCTTGGAGATCTTTCTAGATACGATAGTTCCTCTCTGGAAAGCCATGAAAGACCTCAAACATCCACAGCTTCACTAGTACAGATAAATATGTTGGAATATACCTTGAAAATCTGAAGAATTTGCACAGGTATTTAAACCCCATCCGGAAATGAGCTATCACCACCAATTACAGCCTTTTCCCCTGGCGGCCCTGGCGAGATCAAGAGTGAACTAAATTGTGACCTAATTACAACACAACAATATTTAAAAAACTGCCACCGAAAGACATAACACTAGTAACCATTTTATTCAATTATCTTGAGACTTACTCATTGGTCAATACAACTTAAATTTGCCCAGGTTACAATGATATTAAAACCAGGCAAAGACCCAAACGAACCAGCTTCATACCGGCCTGTGATATCATATGGCTGAATGTCCAAATCACCAATTCGGTTTCCGGCACAGTCACTGGACAATTCAACAATGCCATCGCACCACTGACCCTGTTAATAAGGCTTTGGAAGAAAATAAATATTGCTCTGCTGCATTTCTAGATGTTCGACAAACCTATCACGAAGTTAATTCCGGCGTTCCCCAAGAAAGTGTTTTTGGCCCACTCCTCTCACCCTTAACACAAATAGGAACCTTTGCGGATGATACCGCTTGTGACGAAAATCCAACAAACGCAATCTGTTAGGCGGCAGTCCTACTGAGGCATCATCACCCACCACCACCAACCGCCACCCACTGAAATTACATGCTGCAGTCTCACTGCACCACCGCTGATCGTCAAAAATTTAAATTTCCTGCTTTCCTGTTAGTGATTTTTTGACTTGAAATTGATATATTAGTAGTAACTTTGGTGTTGAAGGTTGTAATTATATTATCACGTGTCTTTGTGTTGGTTATGTTTATGGTATTCGCGTGTCAAGTGTGAATCTGTATTTTGGTTGGTATAGCCTCAAGGAGATTATTTTAGGTCAGAATACCCACAAATGGAATAACCTGCCCAAGTTTAACTTACATTTAAATTTCTCGCCTTTCGCGGTCGTAAATCAGCTGACGCTACACGCCTTGCCGCACGCGCAGTGTCAACAACCAACGTTCACCGTCCACCAAAATTCAAACAAGTTGAAAATTTCAAACCGTTGACCACCATCTGTTGACGGTGGGTGGATATCGGTGGTTCAGTGAGACTAACAGCATGTGATTGCATATGCTGAAATTTTGGTTGATAGCGGTTGGTGATTAGTGGTGGCTCAATGAGACTGCCGCCTTACAGGAGCATTTAAATTTTAAATCTTATTTGTACTTGGATGGATAAATGGCGAATCGAAATTTACATTCCATCAAGAGTGCCCACTGGTGATATAACAGTGCAATACCGCAGTTTACGGAAGTCCGTTACCTCGGTATACATCTGGACAAAAGACGTAACTGAAAATCTCACATTTTAAAAAATCGAAGAGTAAAATGTATTGGTTACTACGCCGATCTTCACGTTTTTCACTACTAGAAAAGCAGACCTATCTGGACGTACGGGATCGAATTATGGGGATGCTCCAGTTCGTCAAATGTGGACATATTGCAGCGATATCAATCAAAAACCCTAGACATGCTAGCTGACGCCCTGTGGTATGCAAAAAATCGCACCCTCCAAGTAATTGTCCAATATACAGCTACCTATCTGTAGAGACTTGAGACTCATCCCAATACGACAGTCCAACCTCTAGTTGATAAAACCTACCAAAAAAGGCTAAAACGGAAATGGCCTTGTGATGCCATTCAAGTAGTATAAGTCCAACAATAATTTTTAACTAACTATTTATCTCTTACTAAGTAATATGAGGTAGCATCACTGGACCCATTTCTCTATATGTTAATTGTATGAGGACGTATTTTTACGTTATCTACCTAGTCATGAAACAAAAAACGACGATGTCAAACCAATTATTAAAAAAATAGCGGTGACATTTAGAAGTACATGATGTGCTAAGTTGTGTTTAATTTGTGTGGTTTATAGAGATGTGGGAAGGTTTACTTCTTGATAAAATGAGCGAACATCACACTGTCATAAAACAAAGTCCAGCAATAGCCCTGACCTAGCTCCGTCAGACTTCTTTCTATTCAAAAATTTAAAAAAGTATCTCAAGGGAACGCGTTTTGCATCCGATGAAGCACTCAAAGAAGCTGTTGAAGGACACAATTTTCTGGAAGAAGCGATGGCAACAGTTTTCTGGGATGCTTATCGAATATATGCGGAGGCCTATGGAAATACAATACAAAAATTAAAAACTGCTCTGGAGGAAAAACGCCCCACATCCTTATTCGCAAAAAATTATCGGGTTCACAAGGCAAACAAAGTCCAGAAGCTAAACAGTGGCTATGGTTTCATAGAATTAAGGCTTATAGCCTAGACCTAGCTCCGTCAGATTGATTTCTATTCAAAAACTTTAAAATGCCCTTATTTTCTGTGGAATTTCTTTTTCTGCCGAATTTGTTGAATAAGTAATTCTGCATAAAGTCAAAAAATCACAATTTTTCGTATCGAAATAGGTACGTAAAATTTCATTTATTTTTTCATCGTTTTACTGCCTAGTTCGTTTTTAGTAAGTAATATTAAATATTCAATAAAAAATCATGTTAATGTGTCATAGCTACCATCACTTTGTTTCCCAAATTCCATGCCATCATTGATTTTTGTTAAGTCAGTTATGTGTAAGATTTAATTTCCAAGGTTTTGTCAATTCTACACGAAAATCGAAAATTATGCAAAATTACGTGAATGGGCCCAGTATTTTTTCTCTACAAAAAACTTATTAGTACTTTTGGTCTAAAATAATTAGGGAAGCAAATATTTACATGTTAAAAATTTACCATTGAAATTCCTATGGTGAGTGAAGTATATGAAATTACCGAAAAATTAAGTTAAAAAGGAACTAATTTTATGAGGGCTTATTATTCTGAAATGATACACGTCATTAATAATTTTAAAAAATCAATAACCATATGTATTACAAATGATAATTTGCTTAAAGGTCTTGATGTCCTAATCAACCTAAATGGAATTGCCAAGGGTCATTTTTAATAATTAACATGTCAACGAAAGCAGTTATTTCAAAAATGTGAAAAGTTTAACGTGAAACCCCAAATCATCGTGGGTTGAGCTACCTATTTAAAAAAAAATCTATTATCCCTACGATCCAAGTAGCTACGAGTATCATTAATAAATTTAGGACATGGGCATTAATGAATCGTGGGATCTCTTGTGTAAAACGAAGCGATAAAGCGTGTATGGTTTGACGGGTGGATTTTAATAAAACGTAGTGTGAAATTTCATCAACCCTTCTTGAATGCAATAACAAAACAGAATATTTTCTATTCAGACTTTTCCAACATACGTGGTGGGAGAGCTCCCGCCGACTATCGACGTTCTTAATGAAAACTGGAATTAGGATAAAGGCAAGAAAGCAATGGAAAACGAGTGGTTTTAGTAAAGCAAAAAGAGTTTGTAGGCGGTAAAGTTTACATAACAAGGGCAAAAACAGAAAACAAAAAGCAATGAGACGGGCTAAACGAACGATTTACATAAACGCTTTCGGTGCTCCGTGAATGGAACAGACCCCCGTTGACCTACATCCACCCATTCATGTCTACTGAATGAAACTACGACGAGTGAGGGTGGAGGAAAGAGACAGGAGCTGAGTCAGCCGTTCCATGGTCTACTGCCGTCTCCCTTGCTCCAGCTCTTTTATTGATTTTCGAGTTGGCGGTCGGTACAAACCCGGCAAAATTTTAGCACGGCATATCCACCCACACTCGTATAAGCCCCCAAATAAAATACCCACGTGAAACAAAGACCAAATTCGTTAAAATACACGCTTAAAATGTGCTTTTCATTCGCTATTATTAGCTCGTCAAAATGCTTCCAGGCATTTTGTAATAATAGATAATTTTAGAAAGTTTTGCGTTACCACCTGGGTGTGTGCTTTGCTTATTTATTTATACACCCACGTACGACAAACGAACAACTAGCGCCCATGGCAAAACTAGAGGCGTCGTTTGCCTCCGGGGGAAAATCCAAAGGAACAAAGGCGGGTTCTGTCCTAATTTATAAACATTATAATTTAATACCGCATGTACTTACCGATAAATTCGATAGCCCGTGGAAAATGACTAGCTAAATTCTGGGACCAATGATCCGTAATTGGAATCTGCATGTATTTGATGCTCCCTAGGTCCTCGAACACGTTCGGCAAGTCGGGAGTTACATTCAGGATGTACTGCAAATAAATAATACCAAACATCAACGGACATCCTGGTAATACAAATACTACAAACTTAAAGTTAGTCAAAATCACGACCTCGATTTTACGAGCTGGCGTCTTTTTACGGCCTGGACACATGCTCAGTTGATCTGTTCTCCGCATGGCGCTAGGTAACACCTTTTAACAGGATGTTAATGGCGCGAAATTTAAAGAACCAAATTTTTATGTAGAGTATTTTCGAAATAAATTGAGCGGTAACTTAACCTATAAATACGATTTTTTAATGTATTAATTTGGTTGTTTTCCATTTGCATTGTTGCCTGTTTACCGCTCGCGTTTATTATTGTTATTAGGATCTGTTTATTAAGCAGTATACGGACTTGTTATTCAGAAATCCTATATATTTCCCATATTAATAACAGGTTTTATTTCGCCTAGAAAAGTCCTGGAACTATAAAATTTTTAAAGCAGACGAGTTATCTTAACTACCGCAAACTATAATGTCTGGGCATTGTTGTTATTTGTACTTCTAAATTGCTAAACTGTTACAAAGTTTGCATATTTTAAACCATATTTTTTAAGGTTAAACTTGTTTTAGTTGTTACATAAAATATTATATAATGGGAGTTTTCTCAGAATCAAGGATTATACGGAAAATTAAAAAATGCCCAGGCCGTACAGAGACGTCAACTCCTAAGAAAAAAAAAACATAGGAAATACACAAATTTACTTCCTTAGATTCGAGAAGAGGCTATGAACAAAGCACAAAGCGGAAAAGAAAAATCATCCTCGTCAACTCGGAAATTTTTCTCCGGGGCCTCTGATAATCGCAGCTTGTTCAAGTTATTCGCCGTCATAAATAAGCTTTTGCCAAAAAAATCTGATAATGATAAATTTGAATTGCAAAATCACATAAAATATTACTGGTTGACTTTAACTCACTTTGCTAGCTAATAAATTAACTTTTAGAAAGAGAAGTTATACAGAAACAAATAAAAATGCAAATATCCCGAATTTCACAATCTTATTTCGTTATAGGTCAAAACATAAATTTTAAAAGGTATCATCTTATCACTGAAATTAAATTAACACAATAACAAGGAACAAAGAAACAAATTGAATAATCGATTGAACTTTTACTAAATCAACAACAGATCAAAGGGAAAAAAACACGAAAATTTATATGTAAAATAAGTTTCGAAGGTTTTAACAGATTTACATTATTTCAATTTCACAAGAGCGCTATAAAACTTCACTCTCATTGTTAAGGATCAATATTTAAATTTAATAACACCTGACTTTTACATTAAAATGACCGAAGAACGTTAAATGTCAACGCACAAATTATTTTCGACCATTATTTCGTAGAACTTGATCAATTTTTTCGCTAATACCTACGTTATAAAAGACGTCATAATGGTTATTTCGTCATTTGATTAAATATTTATAATCATGCAAGTAGAAATACGTAGTTATTTATTTAAAAAAAAAAGTTACGTTAAACTAGGGTCGTTCTAAAATTAAACCAGTCCACGATTGATTACTTATACATAAAAACCGTGATTTTAATTTTGAACCACTAAAGAACCGATCACGAACTTCTTGATTTTACTAGTTGACGTCTCTTCTTGGCCTGGGCGTTTTTTAAAATTTAAATTAAATCCTTGATTCTGGAAAAATTGGCGCAGTTACCCACTGACATTTACATGTAACAATTATATATTTTAGGCTAACTGCTTACTTTAATACAAGTTTAATTTATTTTATTTATTGGGCGAAATCTAGGCTTGCGGGTGCCAGGGATTTCAATGCGCATCAACTAGTACTAAGGCTATTAGCACTACTCAAGCGATTTCCACTCCTGGTAGGGGTCTTTATCGTGTCAAACATTGTATCGACACCGGATCTATGGTTTGCTGTTGTATCCGGAAGAGAGCATGCTTTCAGTTATTTTTTCGCATTAAAAATCTCACCGACTTTGTCGTGATAATTCTACACTACGGCAACTTAAAGGGGACGTTGAAGTCCTTAGGCTAGCGGCTAACAAGCAGCCGACGAAAGGGGGGGGGGGGGTTCAAAACGCTAAACCTTTCAAATAGGGGAGGTCGTAATCGGGAGGAAAATGGGCGCCACTGCGGAAATCACCCAAATTGGTTACGAGGAACGTACCGCAGATTGTTCTACCTTAAATTAAATGACAGGGGCGATTGAGGGATGCCACATTTATTCAAGTTACGGCAAGGATAAATAACAGCTAGGCTCCTTTAACCGCAATCAAAAGAATGGTGATAACAAAACTGAAGGTAAAAATCTGATTACAAATAATCTTACACATGCAACATAAAATAAGCAATCGTCACGGTAGTTCGCACTGTTTCTGAATGGTTAACGCTAAAGCAAAAAGGTAATGCACGCTGATTGAAGATTTAAACACTTCGTCGAACAAATTAACCCTATGATGTATATGCGGGGGCTAATAGACCCCAATTGTTTTGTTTTTTGCTAAATATATTTGTAATATTGCAGTGATGTGCAAATGGTTACAGGAATTCTTAAAACTAATGTGGTGTAATACGACTCATATAAAATTTTGCCAAAATTCAATACCATTTTTGAGAAAAAAAATTTTTTTTGTCGTTACCCGTAGTTTACATATGTGAGGTCTATCAAACCCGTCGTACTTGATCAATTTTTCGCTAATACCTACGTTATTAAATACGTCATAACGGGTATTTCGTCATTTGATTAAATATTTCTGATAAATTGTACAAGAAAATTTCATTAAAGTAGGATACGACGTAACGACGTTATTTATAAAAAAAAAGGTAGGTTAAACTAGGGTCGTTCTAAATTAAGCAAGTCCACGACTGATTATTTATTCATAAAAACTGTGATTTTAATTTGGAACCGCTAAAGAACAGCCAAATCCTTTTGTTTTCGGAAACTTATTCGTTGGTATTTAATATTAATTTTTAACAGCTAGAGCTACCTTGGGTAATTCGCTTTTAACAGATTTATACAACTAATAATTTCTGTATTTTAAGTGGGGAAGCTTATTAGTCGTGGTAAGAATTCCAAATTTATCCTCACAGCAACTATTTGTGGTTCTTTGTTTTACTAGAGATCATGGTTATTTCTATTTATGTCGACCAATAGATAACCAAAATGCATGACAAAAATTCGTATTTGGTAACGGGAATACACCAAAATGCAATCTGCCATGGTTGGTGACACATTACTAGAAAACAGGCAAGGAAAATAACAGTAAGTAAATCATTTACCAACCTGTATACTGTGCCTTGCTAAAGCTTGCCTATCTTCACTATTAGCAGCATTTCCTAGGAACAAGTACGGCAATATTTCAACTGGAAATTCTTTGTCATCTTCTAACCCTGCAACAAAAAAGAACGGTTGATTAAAACGTTTGTTTTTGGAAAAATAAACGTTTACAAGATAAGATTGACCCATACATCACAGAATTTTGTGAACAATTCTGCTTTGGACACTTCCTTTAATAAACCCTTTGAATTTAAATTAACCATAGTTCTCAATCGAGCAAGTACAAATCCTACAAACTAACTAAAAACCCTTTGGCCATTTTCCCTTTACTTTCCAAATATTCGCTGTTTTATCGCACATGCACTTTTAGATGATCTTGGGTCCCTTAGTGTCCTTAGGGTAGCGAGACTCTCTATGGTCCCGACAGGAACAGACGTGCTTCAGGGACGCGAGTCTTGGTTTCTCTCTTATTTTCTATTCCGGGAGGAAACCATGTCCTAATCTAATTCTACCCAAACTCCAAAATACCCCCCACCCCCTAGAGCCTAGAGGAAACTACCTGCAGTATATATTTATACCCAAGAGAATTTCGCGGATTGTTATGTCGCATGGTATAAATGATGCCCGGAGTATAAACTGTTCCCCAATCGGATCTCCGAGAGAAGCTCCAACATATTTACAAACTAGGAAAACAATTACCATCGCAACTTGGGATATTCAAGGTCTTATACTGCATCCTGAAATACCTCTTCGGTCTAAGTGAAATACGCTAGAAGACCAGTGGCCACTTTAATTCAAAAAATGGAAATAATATATATTTTCCAGGTACACAGAGTGGCAATAATGGTGCCAAAACAAATACATTCGTCTGTGCTTATAATTCCATAAATTCCAGAATAATGACGATCAAACATAAGTCAGGTCAGATCTATGTAGCAACAGCCAAAACTAATGAAGAAATAACGGAATTTTATCAACAACTTGAGAGAACAATAAGATGGTACCTAGCAAGGAAATTATATATATTTCAGGGGATCTCAATGCTAAAATAGGATAAACAGAAGAAAATGATCAAGTAAAAGACATAATTGATGGATATGTCTTTGGCACCAGGAATAAGTCCGGAGAAAACCCAGTCGAGTTTTGTACTGAAAACAACTCGTCACCTAAGACAACGGTATACATGGGTATCCCCCAGTTCAAGAACCAAATAGACTACATACTAGTATGGACCAGATTGGAGATCCAGTGTTAACAACGTAAAAACTCTACTTGGACTTGACTGTGGCACCGTCCATAAACAGCTTATGGCAAAAATCAAATTCCACATTTAAAAAAACTGTTACGAATAGTATATTTCCTCATCACCCAAGACAACGTTCATGGGTGTCACCCGGAGGACAGGTTAAGAACCAAATAGACTACATCCTAGTACGGACCAGATGGAGATTCAGTGTTAAGAACGTAAAAACTATACTTGGACTTGATTGACTGTGGCACCGACCATAAACAACTTATGGCAAAAATCAAATTCCACATCAAAACGAGAAATGCGTAAAATCCATTGATTGAGGCCTGAAAATATGAAAGATTACAAGCAACACTTAGAAAGATATTTCGAAAAAATCACAGATTTAACAATTGAAATGAATGCTGAACAAAAACAGTGGATACAGAAGAAACATGGAAAGTTGTAGATAAAAGAAAACTAAAACTGACAGGTGTAAACACAGAAGAAAAGAAAAATATCGAATATAGAATAGGAAAATACAAAGCTTATGCAGATTCTTACAAGATATATCAAGAAATCGAAAAATTGTCAAATACTAAAAACACAAAGAATATGTTATTAAAAATACCAGAAATCACACAGGAAGTTAAGCCAAAGACATAGAAAAGCTATTACTGAGTTGGAAGAAGTGCTAGGTGTATGGAAACCGTATTGTGAGGACTTCTATAGAGCTTAAGAACAACAACAGGAGTTCCAAGCCCCCTTCTTCTAGTTACCTATACATTGCAAATAAAACATGAACCGTTTGTTCCAAAGACAGAAGTAGAACAAGTCATTCATAGCTTAAAGAACAATAAGAGCGCAGGTGAAGATCATGTCAGAGGAAAAATGCTCAAACAATTAGATTCCAAAGGCATCAATATAATATGGAATATCTGTAACAAAATATGGCAGAGCGCACAATGGCCAAGTGACTTGTTCCGCTCCATAAAAAAAGGGGCTAGCCAAAAGTTATATTAATAGCTCCGAGTTCTACTACAACTTAAAAATTATCTAGATAGTCGGATCCCACAAGGACATGCACGATTTGTACCCGGTAAAGACACAAGTCAACAAATTCAAACGTCCAGCAAATTATCCGAAAAAGCCAGAGAGTTTACAATACCAACATATCTAATACTTCCTAGAATATAGCAAGGCCTTTGATTAAATACGTAAACTGGCATAAATTATGGCAAACTCTATTGGAAATGGGAACTCACCAACATCTACTTAGTTTTACTAATAAGAAAATTATACGAAAACGGCTCAGTAAAAAATCAAGCTTGATGGAAGAATCTTGTTTAATGTTTATAGCGAACATATACTGCGAAATGCTTTAGAAAACTGGGAAAACAGCATAGTTATCGGAGAAAGGAACGCTGTGATTGTGATGATGACACAACTCTTATCGCAAAAACCGGAAGAGACGTCCGAACTTATTGAAAGAATAGAAAGGTAAAGTTCAAATTTCGGACTGAAACTGAATAGACAAAAAAACAAGTTAATGGCCATCGATCGAGCTAACAAGATAGAAAATCCACCAAACATCCGTAATGTTGAGAATGTTACTGACCAAATTTATATTGGTTCCGATATCAACCGAGAAGGTAACTCGACCATTGAGATCAGAAGAAGAATAGCACTTGCTAAGGTGGCCATGAGCAACCTGAAAAAAAATCTGGAAGGACAAACACATCACAAAACAACGAAAATCAAGATCGCAAAAACACTTGAAACACTGAAACATGGACGATAAAAGCTGTAGATCTGGCGAAAATTGACGGGTTCAGGATGTGGATTTGGAGAAGGCTCTTGATGATTCCCTGGACAGCCGTAGAACAAATGCGTCCATACTAAAGAAACTCGACATCCGAGACTATTATCAAAAATAAGCGACAGGGAATCCTCAACCTAGAGAACTCGCCATCCAGGGAAAAGCCGAAGGGATCCCGACCTCGTGGGTGCTATCCAAAGCGACGGATCGACCAACTGAACCGGAGCGTCACTCCTGGAAAATATAAGATCTGCTTCAGATAGAGAAAAATGGAGAAACATCACGGATACTGATAACATGGGATCAACACACATCAGTAATGAACTATACGATAAATAGAGAGTGCCCTAGGGGTTAGGCGTTTGCTTTGCAACAGAGGGAATATAGATTCCAATTCTGTTAGGTAAGCTATGACTAGAGACAAGATCTAGTAAAAATTTAGTAAAATCATTTTAGTAGAGCGGCACACTTAAGTAGTAAGTTAAAACAGCTTTTAAAGCAGTCGTTTACTATTACCGCTCTCTAGAAATTATAGTAGTGTTTCATAATGCATCTAAAAGAATGGCACAGTTCACATTATGGTGCAATATATTTACAATAGACGTGGCCAAGCTTTCTTACTTAAATGATATAGTTATTACTTATTAGTTATTATCTCATTGTTAGTATATTATATAGTAATTCTGTTGGAATTACAGCCTTATTTACAAATATTTAGTACGTTTATGGATTTACCTATTTGGATGACTCATCACCTATAAATTTCGCCTAAAATCCGGTCTCTAGTTATGACCTTAATACCTGACGCCGAAGGTTAAGTCAAACAAATAAATAAATAAATAAATAAATAAATAAAACCTCTCCGTATCGCTGGCGTAGTAGCTTGAGAGCCTGCTTCGCAACCGGTTTACACAGGTTCAAATCCCGACAAAGACGTGGAAATTTTCACCAGCTGCCAATGTTTGACTATAACAATCAGTGCCTTAATTAAGAATAATATTTGCGGCTTCTCCATCATTGATATCCACACATTACTTAAGAGTTTTTAAACTCCAATGCTAAACCTTTGCCGTTTTTTTCCCTACAAACTCCACTACAAAAAAGACTTTGTTGTAACAACATCTGAAAACATAAACTCAATTTACCGTGCTTGTTGTTCTAAAGTTCTTCACAGAGCACTATGTATCTTGAAGCGCATCAAAACATTGTAAGTGGAAGATGTAAACAGTAAATTCGATGTTTCGAAAATATGTATTAGGAACTTTTTTTTTCGCGTGGATTGTAACTCAAATATTTCCGATTAGTGGGCGAATAACATCCACGCTTAGGATAATTTAAATTTATAATAAACTATCCGCCCGTCTTTACGTAAATCTTTTTGTAAACAAAAATTGTTTCCATTAAAAGTTTCAAATTGAAAATTTTCAATAATTCAAATATACAAACAAAACGAAAAGTGATTGGTTGTGGTGTAGTCTTGACGTAATGCGCCCACTTACGTAACTCCCACTTTCGAGCTTCAAGCTTTACGCTATGGCAGAAGCGGCACGTGTTTGCCCTTCGTACTCGACTTACCTTAAGGGCAGTAGGTTGAAAATTTGTGTTAGGTGCAAATTTTGGGTTAGTTATCGATTTTAAACAGAATTCAAATAGGACAACGGGTTAAACCGTAAACAATCCATTAAGTATTCGCTTACTTATTAATAATGAATGTAACTGATATAGTTTTTTATTTAAAAATTGGCATTTAAGGGCGCACCCTGTTTAATGTGTTCCGACAATGAGGGGGCAATAACGAGCGTCACGTTTGTCACGCCTTCAGATTAAATTTAATATTTTAATTGCTCCCTCTTCTAAAACGGCCGCAAAGGGAACCTTTGATAATAACTCCCACATATGGGGTGTTCACTTTAAAATTATCAAACGAAACTGAGATTTTACACATCGTATTGAACACAATTTTCGAAGGATATTTTACAGATCAGTGCACATTTCATTTCGTAACTTAAGTATTTTTATAAATGATCGCTGATATTGGTTGCCTACGTTTCACTTAAATCACTTATTACACATCAAAGAATGCCGTCTTAAACAAATGTTATCACTAAATTGTTTTTATTTATTAACTCGTAGCCGCTTATTTATTACATTTCTGTTGCGATTTAGTTTTGTAACAACTTATGAAAGAAAATGCCGACATTGCGAAACTGGATCGCATTTTCAATAAGGTTTAACTGGATGAAGCTCCTGTTTTAATATTCCTGAAAATTTTTGAACCTCTGCAGATTTAAATATAAACAAAAGAAAGGGCTTTCTTAAATTTTTAAGAAGAATAAAGTGATAGAAATTCTGAAAACTTTCAGTTTCTACTTTCAAGTTTCAGTTAAAAAATAAATCCTTTTCTTTGATTTTTAAGAACCATAACCAAACGAAAACTTCTGAAAGCCTCGTCAGTTTTTAGTTTTACCTTTCCTGAAAAGAAAATTATTGGGAAAAAAACAGGAGTGATTTGTGGACTTTCAGGTTTAAATGTAAACAAGTAACGAATTTCTGAAGAAGTATAAACTAGCTGAAACTCCTGTTTTACCGTGAAAATTTCGACAAAATTCGAGGGTGATTTGTAAACTTTCAGACTTAAGTTTAAATAAACAAATTTTTAAAAAAGCAAAAATAGGCTCAATCTTCTGAAAACACCCGTGGTTTTTACAATCAATTTGTAGGCTTTCTAGCTTTCAGTTTAAACAAAATTCTTAAGAAAGGTGAGCAGGCTGAAGTTTCTGAAAGTATCATTGCTTCTTCAGTTTACATCATGAAAATTTTGACAAAATTCAGGGGTAATGTGTGGACTTTCAGATTTAAATTTAAACAAAGTTTTTTCTTACAATTGGCTAAACCTTCTTCTGAAGTCTTTGGCGGTTTTTCAGTTTTAACTCTCCTGAAAATTTTAACCAAATTCTGGGGTGATTTCTGGGCTTACAGATGTAAATTAAAACAAATAAGGTTTCTTTTTAATTTTCCAGAAGGTAAACAGGCTGAAGGGCTTCTAAAAACATACGTGTTTTTTCGGCTTTAACTTTCAAGGAAATTTTGACAAAATTCGGAGGGAATTTCTAGGCTTTCAGGTTTATGAAAACTTGAACAGGCAAAGATTATCCTTTAACTTTCATAAATGTAAAAACAAAAACCGTTCGTGGCTTTTCAGCTTGAACTCTCAAGGAAATTTTAATAAATTCAAGGGAATTTTTGACTTTTAGGTTTACAAATTTTTTTTTTAATTTAAACAGACTGAATCTTCTGAAAATATTCGTGGTTTTTTAACTTGAACTTTCAAGGAAATTTCAAGAACATTCTAAGAGGATTTCTAGACTTTTAGGATTACATTTAAAATCTTCTGAGATTTTTCAGTTTTAAGAAAAATTTGATTTAAATTCAGAGGTGATTTTTGACTTCCGACAATATCATTTAATTCAAAACACGTAAAAAAAATTCGAATCGCCAATGTCATGGAACCTACTGGAACTTGCGAGACACCTGCTTATGACTCGTGCGAAAGCCGACTGAAAGTTACAAGAAACGTCTGGCTGTGCTGACTCCTTACTAGAACGATCTCGAGCATCTAAGCGTTTATGGTTCTAGAAAACAGCGAAAGATATAAAAGGAATGCACAGCCGTCAACACACATGAATGTGAGTCGAGTTTGAGTCACATCGCATAAATACGAAAAAATATGAGCGAGTGTAAATAATTATTGTCTTCATATTCTGGTTAAAACAACTAATTCAACCAAATAAAAAGACTTTGAGAATTGTGTGTTCAGTTCTAATCGTTAAATGTTATAGTATTAAAAGTATCTGTCGATCTGTCCCAGTCAATTTTATACTATTTCAGAAACATAATCGTCCTTACCGGGCAAAAAATTGGATTGAGAAAAAACGAAAAGCTTATTAACTACAAAAACCTACATGTATCGATATAGTTCAACTATTCCCTTACACGTTGACATTTAATAAGAGCGCTCCAAAAACCTCTTTGGAAAAATTGAAGAACTTATTTTTGGTCCCACAAAAAAGCTTTCATTCTGGATGTTCTTGGCCGAAAAAATAAGGGCTTACTTATATTACACTGAAGCTTATACACTTGTGACGAAGAAGTAAAAAAAAATAATTCAGTAAGGAAACCATCTGAAGGTTGGGGAATTATCTACTTTTCCGAAATGGCCGTTTTTCTGACGCAAATTGATTTATTATTTAATTTTATTTAGGCTCAAAGATCGTGCCTATATAACCTCTTAAGAAAACGCAGTTATGTCAAGTTTTTTTGACATAACAATTACGTAGTGTTTTTGTCTGTTTATTTAAGTATTGGGTAAATTTAAGCTTATGGGTGACATGACAAGTATCTCTAATAAGTGTACAACCATAGTCATACAATACTACCCTCCCACCCTCGGCAGTGTCGGAAGATATCATTAAGTACAGATAAATCACGTGTCTTTAAAGGATTCGTGTAACATTTGGGCTTTCCAAATAGGGAATACGGAATACTGATAAAGCTGAACTGTATAGAAAATCCCTTTATATTTTTTTACACCTGTATACTGTACCTATAGCGTATATTCTTGTACCCTGGTACTGTATAGTTAAGAGAGAGAAGTCTACGTTTACTTCAGTAGCAGGGCTTTTTAGAGCAATCACCTTTTACCTGTTTAAGTTTTTGTATGTATACTGTATACCTTATAATGGTATTATTTTTTTTACGGAAAGCAGTAAATAAAATAGTTAGAAACAAGTACGAATTTGTTGGGTTATTTAACTAGCACAGCCCATGAATTAGAAATCTTTGGACGAAAACAACCCACAAAACACAACTCAAATTGAAAGGCCCGTAAAATTAGGAATTCTAATTACAATCGCTTAAATTTGATTAAAGGGCCCTTTTCAAATCGGTAACTTTCAAATAACCCATTTAAAAAAGGTAAATAATAGAAACATACCTAGAGAGCTATCGCATCGGTCATCGGTATCAGAACTGTCCGTCGAACTATTCGCTGCCGAAGAGAGGCTGTCACAGCTCCTATGGGGTCGATGAAGAGGTGGTGCGGAGATCCTTAGGGATCTCAAACCCATGAGAGGCAGTGGGTCAGGGCCCGCAGCTGGTGGCATCGCCCCCGTTGGATCCAGTAGTTCCGAACAGCTGTCACACCATTCAGGATACGACGCTTTAAATCTCGAAAATCCATCTGAAACAACGAGGAAATTGTTAGGACGTCTTTCAGAAAAAATATATGTCACCGATTTTTATAGGTAAATAAACATTTCGTACTAGCGAAATGGGGCACGTATGAATAAAAAATGAGAATAATCTGGAAAAGTATCTAAGTGACGTTTAGGTATTAGTGAAAAAGGAAAACTCGCAATCCGATTTGTAAGATGTTCGGAAAACAACGTTCAGATTTAATATTTAATGAGAAGAAGCTCTCATAAATTTATACGTAGCAACCTATATATGAGAATCAATAATAAAAATACAAAGATGCTGCGAGTAATGGAAACGAAATAATATATTTTCCGATCCCTGTGATCTCTGACCAATAAGTCACCAGAATTAATTCTATCAAATGTTACCAATTATATTTAATGGAGCAAAAAGAGCGCAAATTAGATAAAGCTATATGCAAATAACTTTTAAAATTAAAAAAATCGAATTTAACACAAATTGGTGAAATTTATTTTTAGAAACGTCAGAAAATGAAGAAAATTAACATGAAGCACATCTGAAGTAGAAATTCTAACAATAAAAGGTCAAATTTTACGCCTACTACACATTCTGCCTTCAAACTGTATATTAAAGGCATTAAAGTAACTCGAGTTATTTTTAAAAATACCTCGCCCCCTTATGTTTCATAACCGTAATGAACAAGCAAACCTTTAATGATATTCAAATAATATCAAGTTTTATATAACTGAAATAAACCCTAAGGGCTTCAATATTAAATTTTCTAAAAATAAATGCAGGCAGTACATTTACTTTTATAAAAATAGAATGCCATTTAAACCAGCATGATGTAAAAGAAACGTTTCGAAAATCATACCATCAGAAGTAAAATTTGGAATTTTATACAAGAGTAGGATGGACTTTAAAAGTTTAACCTATTCTTCAATCAACGGTTTAATGAAGTGTGCAACGAAATAGAAACTGATTTTAACATTGGAAATACAAAATTCGGAAATGTCATCGCTTATCGTTTTCAGGGTTTGTTGGCTTGAAATTTTTAAAAATATCAAATAAATTTTCGGAACGCATGACAATCAAACAAACATATTGGAAATGTAGGTGTTTCTACCATTATCAATTAAAATGTTCAGAAAATTAAATATTTATATCTGAAATACTTTCAGGAAAAAGCAAACACCCTAAAAATGGTTTTGAATTTTCAGAAACCCGAATTGCATCGATTTTTAACAATAAGAAGAACCCAATAAATATTAAAAAATGTTAGAATCTTTCCAAAAGTTTTATTTTATCCACAAAGCCAATGTTGGGGAATTTTATATCGACATTTTAAATCAAAAACTCTGACTTGAAAAGAGGCGTAAAATTTTAATTTGGATCACAAAGTTCAGAAAAGCTTAAAAAACCATTTCAAAGTAAATTTCAATTTAATTTTACCTTGAAAATAATTTAAAAAAAACTCCTGAAAACCATAATAAAACTTAAACAAATCAAAAACTTTTTCAGGGGGATTATTTCTAGCCATGTGGCTGTGACACAGAACTGGTGAAGGAATCCTCCTCCTTTCCCAATGAGCAAAAGAAGTTGCACCAGTAAGTGTTTAGATATCATTTTATTTATTTCATGATTTCCAATTATGAAAAGAAAATTTCGAAATTTTCTCTGAGCCGAAAAATTATCACGGAAATGAGAATATTATTTTTACTTTTCAACTGAAACTCAGAAAAAATAAAATATACAGCTTGTTCGTCAACAAACCGCACAAAATGTGCCTCAACAACAAACTCGAAACACTAATCAGAAAATTAATGGAAAGAATGGACACAATACTAAACCTATTTACAACTATGATCAGTAAAATGAATCACAATGCCTAACACATTAAAAATTACCCTATGGAAAATGCCAACGGCCTTGCTCAACATAGTCAGGAGGTTAAATCATTTTTACCAATACACGGCTATGTTAGTATCAGAAGATCAGAAGCTCATTCCACCGCCAATTCTTATTTGAAGATGCCTACACCTCATCCTAACGGCACTGCTCATGCGGGAACAGCGCTCATGGTAAAACCCTCAATCAAACATTATGAACTACAAAAATTTCAATCAGTCTATCTTCAAGCTACTAGTCCTAGAAGCAATTTGCATCCTTCTTTAACATCATTGGATCGTTTCAGAGTCGGTGAAAACTGTAACTCCAATCAAATATGGGGATCAAGAATAACATTAACTCGAGGAAGGGAGCTGTACAAAGAAATAGAAGAGCACAACTCACACTACGATATCTAAGCACATTTGAACCTATGTATTGGCCAACGAATCTTAATAAGACTTTTGCGTCACCAAGGGCGTTTCACCAAACTATTTAAAAGCTGAATCCTGCTGGAATCTGTCCTTTGATCATTCGCCAGTCCTTATTACATACATCAAAAACCAGCAACGCTATCTTCAAGAACCACTAACTGAAACTACTTTCGAGAATTAGTCACAGAAAGTATCCCATTAAAAACAGAAAAAGAACTTAAACTACGAAATCCAATATGTTATAGAACACTGCTCCACGATCATTAAACAAATGACAAAAGAAAAACGAAGGCTAAGAAGAATCTGACAAACCACTAGAAATCCCAGAAATAAAACTAAATTCAAACAAGCAACTCAAGAACTAAAAAATCTTCTGCCCACCAACCTAACACCTACTGAGAACACCGACTATTCTTTATGGAAAGCTACCACTACTAACATGATAGAACTTGGGCAAGAACAAATCTTTAATCTAAGTATTTCAACCCGACGATAGACCCTGTCATGCAGATGAAAAATTATTTATACAACAAACTCTCAATGAATCTAACGACATCGCTCAACCTATAAGACCAGTAAAGCTTAGTCAACTTATCAAAAATCTTAATTCAAAGAAAGCCCCCGGTTACGATCTAATAACAGCCAAAATCCTTAAGAGTTACCAGAAAGGGCAATAAAACTCATTACCTACATAATTGCTGCAATATTTCGATTACGAACGTTCCCAGAACAATGACAAATTATACCTGACAAAAACTTCATACCGACCCATCCGCTGGCTACCTACTTTATCCAAAGTCTTCGAAAAGATACTATTACAAAAGCTAAAACAAATTCTAGAACAAGGAAACATTATACTAAATCACCAAGTCATGGCACGTCAGCATTCCTAGATATTAGCCAGGCCTTCGACAAGGTCTGGCACACCGGGTTGTTATACAAAATCAACAAGGCTCTACCAGTAGAATACTATGAACTATTAAAAACATCTGTCGAAAAGTTTTCATGTTAAATTTAAAGATGCACATTCGGCCAATTCAAGCAGATATATCCCAGGGCAGCATTATAGGTCCTGTGCTATACCTTCTGTACACAGCGGACTTGCCAACAACACCACAAACATTGGTAGCTACGTTGCTACGAATGCAGACGAAACTGCAGTTCTGGCATCATGCAGTGATCCACAAACAGCATCACCGACACTCCAGCGAAATCTCAAAAAAAAAATCGAAGAATGGCTTAAACTATGGCGCATACATGAACGAAACGAAATCGGTTCAAGTAACTTTCACCCTACGGAAGGAAACCTGCCCACCAATTATATTGAACAACACTCCGATACCGCAACAAGACGGATACCTAAGGATTCACATAGATAGACGCTTGACCTGGCAGACTCGCATAGTAAAAAAAGATTGCAACTTGTATTAAAACTTCGTAAAATGTACTGGACGATAGGGAAAAAATCTCAGTTATCATTGCAAAACACAATTATAATACTGTAACAAAGGCAAATGTAAAAAATATTAAAGTTATAATATAAGTGCACGAGCAAGCGGGATGACGTCATTTTGTAAGGTCATTCCACTTGCTAAGATACGTGCGGCGTATCGAAGTTGCATATTTTAAGAAACGCACGTACATTAAAGTGCATTGCACTACGTAATTCGACACCTCGCACGCGCATAGGTAAGATACTGGAAAATTGAGAAGAAGGGAGTCAATTTTCTGTATAAATACTGAGCTTGAAATACGCTAAAGGTATGGTTATATTCAACCATCAAAGATGCAGTATCTACGACAAATCGACACCCTCCGAGACGATGGTTCCAGTATTATTCATGTATGACTGTTTTTATTTTAACTTAACTTTAAATCAAGGCTTGTAAAATGTTTGTATAAAATACTTGAATTCTTTTTACGGACTTAGCCGTTTAAATGTGATTGAAACTTATTTCTTAACTGTTTAAATGTTTACTTTAAATTGGGACTTAAAATTTATGTAACTTTGTAAATCTAAAGCACAGATACGAAATACATGATGTTAGTTGAATTGTTGAATTCGAATTTAAATAAAAACCTTTCGTAAAAGCCAAGCAAAATATCAAGTGACGAAGTTGGTCAAAGACTCTACCTAAATTAAAGTAACTTATTTCTATGAATCTCGAACAATAAATGAACAAGCCACTTCGCCACAATACCAATATGGGCCTATGGAATACAGATTAGGGGGTCTGCTAGCAACTCTAACCTGGAAATATTACAACGATTCCAAAATAAAGTAATAAGGACAATAGCCGATGCTCCTAACTACCAATACAAACTACCCTAAAATTTTTTGTTAATTTTTACATAATAATTTGGTAGTAATTTTCACTGAATTAATTTATCAAAAACATCAATGATGGTTATCAATGCTTGATTGATAAAATGGTTGTTACTTCCCTAGGAAGAATGCACACTTACTTCGGAGTCAATAAATCAATGGTTAACACAACTACCACCTATGATTAAATGTCACATTATAAATGTAATTTACTAAATCGGCATTAGAAAAATGTTTTTATTTATTGTTTAAATTAATTCTAAAGGTAGGTACCCTCAGTCTAGTACGATCACGAGAGTTAATCTTCGTTGTCTCGGGTCAGTGCTTGGATGGGTTGACGCGGCACCTCTCTCCCACGTGGTGAGAGTGAGAGAGTAGCACAGTTAGATAAGGCACATGGGTAGGCAGATGAAAGGAGAACCGACCCCAGAAGGGTATAAGGATAAATAGAATTTAATCCTGCACTGTGAAACACCTGATGATCATAATAAAGTCCAAAAGTGAACCAGTTTCCACTAACCAAATTGCTATCAATAGTGGGATGAAAATTCAAAGTGAAAACTAGAATTCCTAAATTTTCAAAAGTTTAAACCGATTGAATCTCAACAGATTCAAGTTTTCGAGTCCAGACTTGCAATTAATATTTTGAAATTTGAATGACCGAATTTGGACTTCAAATTCTGTCCCGATGTTCGAGATCTAAAATGTTTAGATGTTAGAAATCAATTTGAATCCTTTGTAAGAATTAATACCAAACTTTACGCGTCCTTGAACGCGATTTTACCGAACGTAACAGAAACAGTTTAGTGTTTTGCAATTAAAATTTTGAATTTTTGTTTTGGTAACAAATAATAAAAAACAGATTTTATAGATAACCCTTCGAATGAGTTTTAATTGTATAAAACTGTTTTAAATTGTATTTAATAACCCAAGTATCAGCCCAGGCATTCTGAATCCTTATTTAAATATGAATTTAATACTTGCCCTTCGTATACAGATTTGGGCCCAATATACCTAGCTTCAAATGTGCGAATAAATAAGTTCCAATTTTATTCGGGTTCAAAGTCAAACTTTTTTGATCGAATCAAGCTTGCTGATATTAGCAGAATAAAAGCTTAAAGCTTAGGTACTTCTGCAATTAACAGTCTGTATTTAATCGAGGTTATAACTAAGATTTATTCATCAAATGTTACAAGCTAAATTCAACTAAACTAATCAAGAGTGGAAGAACAAAGATCTATCCTACTTATTAGGCGATTATTATTCTTTACTCTTAGAATTTAAATTTGTATAGCCAGCCAATCCTCATGAATTGATTTTTACGTAATTAAGTTTACACGGCATTTAATATGTTGCGAAAGGTTCAAATGAAGTTTCGAAAAACACCAAATTAAGAATATTCAGCACAAATATAATGAGTGTACTGCTGTACGGTTCAGAGACATGGGCATTGAGTAAATCACAATTAAGGGATATACAAATCTCCATAAACAAATACTGGCCAACTCGAATCTTAAATGTGGAACTTATGGGAAAGTACGAATCAAGAACCGGTGGAGAAAATCATAAAACGGAGACGATGGAGTTGGATCGGGCATACTCTAAAAGAAAACCGTGCCAGACATAACTATGAAGGATAAAAGGAAGCTTGGGAGACCAAATATAACATGGAAGAGGATGGTTAACAAGGAACATACAACACAAAACTTAACCTAAGCTGAATTAAAACATGTAGCAAAAAATAAGGAAGAATGGAAGCAGATGGTTGAATTACTGTGTAAAGAGGAAGCGGACTAACTCAACTTATGTGTGTTAATTTAAGTGTAGTGAAATGAAGTAAACACTAGTGCAAGGCTGGCGACCTAGAACTGCCAAAGAAACGTCTCTGACGCACTATGCTCCCCAGAGGAGCGTAAAGGACCGAAGAAGAAGAAGAAGAAGTTTACATGAACAAGAACAACCAACAGATCTAAGGAAGAACATGCTGCCCTTTTATGAACTTCACTCAGGGCATTGCTTTTGAAATTAAGCAGCACTTTTTAAAATAACATTGATGGTTTCAAACTTTCACAATATATTTTTGTTCATAAACCTTTACATAGCTTACACTAAGTTAGCTATTCACCCACTTGCTGTCAGAAAATTAAGAAATTAAATGCTAACTACAAAACTTACAAAACATCAAATTTCAGTTCTGATAAATTTCAATTTACAAAAGCTTAGTGAATATTTCAGTAAAGTTTTTAGCTAGAAAACTTTTCAGAAACTAAAATTTTCTGCTGAAAATGTCAGGGAAATTAAAATTTCAAACCTTTAACTATTAATTTTCAGAGACCTTGCACTTTTCATACATTTGAACTTTAGAGAAAATGTGAACGTTTTAAATTTTCAGGAAACCCCCAAAGCTCCAACGTTGATTTCTAAAAAATCTGACATTCTTAAGTACGGAAAACTAATAAACTTCATTATATTTTGTAAAAATCTGCAAGCATTAGAGCTGTCAGAAAGGACAATTTCAAACATGGATACGTCGATAAAACCATCAAAAAGGCAGCAGCGCTGCCAGTAAGATGAATATGAATCATAGTCAGTCCTGAAATTGGAATGGAAGTAAAATGAATATCCCAGCCAACTGTGATGGATGCACAACGATTATTTACCCAAAAAATATACAGATATTTTCATGGAACCCCATTCTTTTTATCGCAATAAAAGCAAGCCATTTCATTACTTTACATTTTCATAAAAATTCCTGAAAGATTATACTCCTAACAAACAAAATTAGGTGCTTAAAATAATATCAGCGGCCGATTAAAAAATTTCAAAATAAAAAAATAATAAAATTAGGTGAAAGCAAAACTACGAGTTTCACCAGGTATAGAATTTCAACAACGAGGACAAGGGAGTCTGCAGCTGAACCTACTTTTCCCAACTGCACTGTTGCTAGGTGACGGAAGGAGCCACCCCATTACACACGGGGTAAGTATGTTCCTGTAGGAAAGCCGCGCCGTTTTCACCTACTTTCCAGAAAAATGACTGGGGGAAATATAAAGACTTTGACCCGTCTAACGTAACTAGATTTTTAAAAATAACCCGATACTTAGAAACAGAATAATTATTTACATTTTTTCGACGCAGTGTTAAAAGCCGCGAACCATAACCAGAAAGATAGATAGGAACGGGAATACCGGGAAACTCGACGCTTATAAAATTCATAATAGAATTACGTATTCTGCGAAACATAATTTTATTTGCATTGCACATACGATTTTATATGAAAAATGATTTTGGAACGCATTCATAATCAAATGCTTTAAATCGTATGTCCTTTAATCCCTTCTATCTCGGACAATCCCGAAAATAATAATTAAGCTAAGCTCAAAGCTCGAATATACACCTCAGCTGCTTGCTTTCCCGTGTTTTTACAACAAAAAGCTCAAAACCCAATTAAGAATTATTATGTTGGTAGGCATTAAAATCATCACCAGGTTTTCGTGTACATTTTCGTAAAATAAATAATAACAGAACACGCCTTGATGACGTCAAAACATTTACCTACGTAAATGTTAAGAGAAAATTTTGAATATTTTAATGTATCACATATTTACCTTAATAAGACTGTTTATAAACAAAAGATGGTTTTTTATATAGTTCGACGCAAGCTTAATTGTTATTATTAACTAAGTTGCGCTAGTCACGACAAATTAAATTTAAATAAGGGAATTTGTAATTTAAATGACTTACTAAAATAAAACCAAGGGTTAAAAATTGCCACGTGGATGGAAAAGGCTTTTAATCGTCTTTTATGTAAAATTACGACTTTTGTTCACGTTTTATTTAAAAGAAAAATTAATCTACGCAGTCAAAACTTGAAAATCTTGGTTAAAAAGTAACAAAAGATAAACATATGTTTTTATGATTTCGATATATCTTTTACGAAAATAATTATCATTATTTTAATGAAAGTTTGCCGGAAGTGTGAGAACTTCGACCAACAAACCAACAAAAAATTTTTTATAACTTTAATAGTCTCCTGATTTTTCTGTAGATGTTTTCGAATCATTTATTTTTTCCATATGTTTGAAACTCTCCGAAATTACATATACGATATACATATATTCTAAAACTAAAAATTGCGTTGTCAAAATGTAATTTGGTTGAACTTCTTAAAAAGCTTTACATTTTATAGTTTTCTAACCAAAAACGCCTGACCACTTCCCTCATAAGACAATGGCAAACCACCGAGGTATTCTACCTAGCAAAGTAGCAAGTCTTCTCTGGAGTAGAAGTGCAAGCATTTCCGTGGTTTGGAGCCCACGTATAGCTATGACTTCACACGCACACCACAGACATATGGAGAGAAGACTGACAATGCCCTGTAAAGGGTATGCCATTTCAAGAAGAAACCCCAATTTCCAGGCTTTCTAAATTTCCATAACCTTACATTTTTTTAAATCTCTCAAAAGTGGTAACCTTCAAGATCAAAGAAGCTTCTTCAAAATTCTTCAAAATCAGATTAAAGTTTATTGACCCATCAGAGTTTGTGTTTCTAATGTTATCTAGTTTAACTCCTTTTTTTTATTTAGTTAATTGTTTAAAACTACTGCATTTTTATACTGATAGGAAATACTTTTTGGTATCAAAAACTAGAAGATATATATACTGTTAAAGTAGAAAGTCGTAACATTAAGCAGAGTGTTACAGACTATATAGTATATACACAAGGACTAAGCCAGAACGTGAAGAGAGTTAGTATAGAAAAAAAAACGCGGAGAAAGGCCTCTGCACAAATTATTGATAGCAGAGATGACCATAATTAAACGTACGAAAGAGACAAGATATACAGCGGAATAGCTATTGAAAGATTAGCAGACAAGAAGATTAAGAATCAATACCAAGAAACACTTGAAGACAAATCCAATAGAGCTGAGAGCATCACTGAATAATTGGCACTACAGGAAAGCTACGGCTAAAGAAGTATGTAGGAAGGCAAAAATAACTACATAAAAAGAACATCGAGGTGGAGGTGAAGGACAAGAAGGACGCGTGGATAAAATTAATAAAGACAAAACTGGAGAGGGACAGGGAAGAATATATCATAAAAATAAATATGGTAAAAATTAGTTAGAGAAAATTCGGAGAGGAATTGAATGAAATAGAAGATTTTAGAACAGGATAAGAGCACTAGGAGGAAGAATGATGAAAAAAATAAGAGGAAATGAAAACAAACACAATCAATTTTAGACTAGTATGATAGAAGTACTTAGGATCGATAACTAATAGCAAAGGTACATGCTACATGTACCTAACCCATAGATTGAAGTAATTAAGAGTATCTACGAAAGAGTCAGAGGTATAGTTCACATTAATGGTGAGAGATCAGAAGTATTCGAAATCGAAAAAGGGATTAAGCAAGGGGATGGACTAAGTCCATTCATAATAATAATAGATACAATACTAAAAAATATCAAAGTAAGATCGCAGATGACAATATAGTTATAGAATGCTGACGACATAATACTAATTGCAGACTCACATGGTAGATGATAGATACAGCAGCTTGTCAACGTGTGGATAGAAGAAATTAAGAAAATTAAAATGGAAATAAACAAAAACAAGAGAAAAGTTATGGTAACAAATGAAAATATTGGCTGACAGCAAGAGCAGAACGAGTATCTAGGAAGTGTTATATCGAATGGCGGAAAGATAAATACAGAAATAGTAAAATAAATTGATAATGGCAAAAGAGGAAATAGAACAAGAAACTAAGCTAAAAGTATATAATCTTGTGGCAATGCCAACTATACTCTATGCTAGTGAATCATGGGAGTTACAGTTAAAACAAGAAAGTAAAGTAAATGCAAGACTAAGTAGAATAGAGTGAGGAACGAGGAAATAAGAGGAAAATTAGGATAAAAACCAATTCTGACTATTAAACTGGTATGGGCAATATGGGCATGTAATGAGGAGGGGTGCAGATTACTAGTAAAGGAGATGTTAGAAGCAAGAACAGAAGGCAGAAAGAAAAGAGGAATGCCCTGGAAAACATAGCACAAAAGAATTGAGGAAACAGGTAACAAAAGAAGCAAGAGATGAAAGCACTAGCGAGGGACAAAAAAGCATGGAAAGAATGGGTGAAGAGGGACTGCACCAACTCTTAATTTGAAGCTGAACCGAAAAATGTAATGCCCCTGCCTGAATATTTTTACAAAATTTCGTACGTATTTCTAGGCTTACTGGAAAAAGTGAGGCCGCATATTTTTAGTTTGGACTTCCAAAGAAAAACAAACTCATTAAGATTTTTTTATAAACCAGGACGTTGAACGTCGAACAATTTGAATATCACAGTAATTTGGCTATAAATGAGGGAAGAACATTCGAATGTTAATCTAATCAATCATCAAATAAGTAATAAAAAATCAAGCTATTAATACAAAGATAAAGCCCTACGGCGACTTGAACAGTATTAAAAATTCATTAAAATTAATTATTCTACATTAAAAGAAAATCGAACCACTTAAAAATTCCAAATATTCCTTCTAACATCTAAGCTACCTAAGTTTAAATTATACATACAAATATACTTGTTTTAAATGATTAAATTAGAAACGAACAAAACAAAAATCCCAACCCCGAAACCCGTCGAAAAATATAAAAAACCAGTGTTTGGGTTTGTTTAATTAATTAAATTAACTATCGGCATAAAATAAAATAAAATAAAGCCCATATTCGATAGCAAACATTGGCAAAAGCAATTCTGTAATGTACATATTTCATAATTAAACATCAAATTGGCAAAGACAGCGTTTATATCCGTGTCCCGCTCTGACTCGTGAAATTTGCCATGCGTTATATCTTGTTGTAACTAAATCTGAAACTGCATAGGGCGGGGAAACAAAAACCCGTTCAACCGCTATTTAAAACTTAGACTTTAATTCAAAATGCCGAAACAATCGACTGATAGATGTGTTTTATTACAAAAATGTTGTGAAAATCATACTTATTTGAAGATTATTGATTCTTCTCATGTTTTTTGTACAGTTTGCGACAAAAGGGTAAGCTTTAATGATATTTTCTGACTGTAATAATTTAATTTAGCTACCAAATTACGTGGAAATTTAACCCTTAAACATCAACATGCATTTTTAGGATCATAACCACCTATATCGGTACCGTAAAATAAAAGAAAAACTCGAAATGTATTTTTATTTTGCTAATTTTAGTGCATAACTGCATATTTTAGCTATTTTTAGTGCATATTTGCATGTATATTTTACCATTTTTTGGTGCAAATAATCCAAGCTCTAGTTATTACTAACCCAGATTTCATTAGGAGGCTCGTATGTATTTGAACTGAAAATATTATACAAATAGATACATTGTTAAACAATACCGAAGAAAATTAGTGGTTAAATATTCAGAGGTAAAAGCAACGACTCACAACCACTTCTTGAAAATACAAAAGTCTAAAGTTACATTAAGAACAAAACCGACAATGTCGATCATTTCCGGTTACCGGAAAACCTTTCAGTTTTGTCATTCTGGATTAGCAACATTACTTTCTTTCATCCATGTGGGACCAACGATCTATATTTTCCCTCCGGTATACACTTCGGAATAAAATACATAATTCACAGAACAAAAGTAGGCCAAAATAAAATCAATTCTTTAGCGGAACAACTCTACACTGTTTTTTTTTTTGTTTTAATTAATATGCGAAATATTTTTAAACAATTTCAATTACAATTTTTAGGGAATTTCAAGCACGATTAATATTTCCTGTTAAAATACGAAATATTCAAAGGATTAATTAAAGAGTGAACATGTAACGCAGGCTATACAATAAGGCTACCTTAGAAGATAAATCCCCACAAGCGCATACAGTTTTATTAAATCTACAAAGAAAGATACCGAAGCACACAATAAGTTGCTGTATAAAAACCATACAAATGCAATTATCTTTGACGTATACACACACATACACAGATAGTTACTCCACATCAAAATGAAAATTCAGGGCTTTATTTGAGAGAAGCTATATAAATGTTGAAATAGAGATAGATATAAATGTGTATTACCAGTGCCCTAGATTCGATATTAGTTACAAATACAAAATAGGGAAAAACTGACGATAAAACCGAGCAGCGGCAAAATTAATTTTCCATCCAAATGTTAAAAATATTGACTGATTTTAACAGCGGAATCTTATCGTAAAATTTAAATACGAGCTGATTAATTCCTGAATTGTAGAAATGTACCCAAGAATCCCTTAACTCCTGCACGGTAATAAATTTTCAATATTTAAAAATAGCCAGCTATTAAAATTAAAACCCATTAATATATACCACACATGCATGCTGTCGGCTGTAAAACCTTCAGTTTTATATACGGCGTGTTTACAATTTACAAACTCAAGCTGAAAAATAAGGCACTATTTTAAATAAGGAAAAGTTTCTTGGGAACAGTACTAGTCCTAAATACTCCGAATCTAAGCAGTTCTACGAATTTTAAATAAGTCCAAAGTAGATCGAGGCAATCCTAAGGCATTTTGAGGCAGTCAAGTGTTCTGAGTTGAAAGTGTTCAAGGTGGGTCGACGTGTTTGAATGGCAGTTCGATAAAATTAAAGAAAATATTAATTTAATGTATAAGCAATTCTACATATCTAAGGCAGTTTAGGGCACCAAGAGGTCGATCGAGGCAATTCTAAAGCAGTCTGAGTATTATCCAATTTTTGGCATTCTAAGATGGTTTAAGCATTCTGAGGTAGATCGTGGCACTTTGAGGCAGTCAAATTTTTGCGGTTTGTGCCATTCTGGGCATTTTAAGCCAGTAGAAAGTATTCTGAGGTAGGCCAACTAGTCTTAAGGCAATTCGACACATTTAAAGGAAAAGATAGTTCTGAATCAACACCGTCGTAGGCATTTCTAAAAATTTTAAAACATATCGGGGTATTATGAGGCAATTCTAAGGCAGCTTGAGGCAACATGTCAAAAGGTCAGATGCCCTGACGTTAAGTCGAGGCATCTCTAAGGCAATTAAATACTCCGAAGCTTTAGCCATTCGCGGCTTTATATTGTAGGTCGACGTGTATTAAGGCAGTTCGGTAATATTAAAGAAAATATTATAGCAGTTGTGGCAGTGGTTCCCAAAATGTGCTCCATGGAACGAACCCTGGGTTGCACGAAATAATTTTGCGGTTCCGCGAGTCAATTTTTCAAGGAATATTGAAGTCAAAAAACAACTACTTCTCATTAATGTTTTATTTCATAAAGTTTTTGTATAATTATTTTAATTGGTATTTTATGTAATTTGAATTTTGTATAATTATTTATTGCATTTATTGTGCATAATACGTATACAGCTGAATAACTTATTTGTAGGTAATTTATATATTTTTTAATGCCCAGTTAAGATGATTGTAGATATAACGAGGGTTCCACGGCATGGTTTGGAAACCACTGATCTAAGGCATAAGCAATTCTGTCCAAGACAGTATATGGCAGTTGTAAAGCAGTTTGAAGTATTCTAATAGTCCGAGTCCGAGCAGTTCTTGGAACACTAAGAATGGTTCAGGCATTCTGAGGCACTTTAAGACAATCGAATATTTTGAGGTTGTGTAATTCGGGACATTCTAAGCAAGTAGAAAATATTTAAGATAGGACAATATTAAAAGAGTTCTGGATCATTTAAGCGGTAAGCAATTCTAAAAATTCTAAGACCGTTCAGGGCATTATAAAAAAGGCCAAGGTAATTGTAAGGCAGTTTGAGGCAGCTAAATGTCAGGGCAAGTCAGGGCATTCTGAAGTAATCCAAAGCACGGTATGTAGAAAGTTAACTTTCTACATACCGTGATCCAAAGCATTTATAAGGCAGTTTGAGGCAATCAATTACTCTGAGGCTTGGGTAATTCGCGGTATTCTAAGCCAGATGAAAGTATTTTGAGGTAAGTCGGCGTGTTTTAAGGCAATTCGATGCAATTAAACGAAGTATGAAGGCAATTGTATCATCTAAAGCGTAAGAAATTCTATGTACTAAATATGAAGTAGGTCGAGACGATTCTATTAAGGCAGGTTGAAGCAATCAAATATGTTGAAGCTGAAGCAGTTTTTTGCATTCTAAGATGATTCAAGCAAGTTTAAGGCTCTTTGAGGCAGTGAAACGTGTTGAGGTTTGAGAAATTTTTATTTTAAGGTAATTCGGTACAATTAAAGAAAGTACTAAGATAGCTCTGAATCGACTAGAGGCTAGGACGCTAGCAATTCTAGACATCTAAGACAGATCAGGGCTCAGGGTTCAGTACTATAAGGTAGGTCGAGGCAATTCTAAAGCAGATTTAGACTATCAAATATTCTGAAACTTCGACAGTCATTTGCATTCTAAGACAGTTCAGGAGACATTTTGAGCCGCCGAAGGTAATACTAAGGCATTTTGAGACAATCAAATATTCTGAGGATTGACAATTCGGGGCATTCTAAGGCTCGGTCTTTCCATCTCCCGATAAATTTAACTTCCAGATATTTTCCTTTGTAACCATTATTAACACAATTGTTTCCATGGCAAATATCTGCCAGTTAAATTTATCTGGAGATGGAAAGACCGGCCCTAAGATAGGTAAGACATTCAGAGGTATAGGTCAGGGCAATTTTAACGCAATTTCTAAGCCAGTTGAAAGTACGGAGGAACATCAATATTTAAGCAATTAAAGGAAATATTAAGACAGTTCTGAATCATCCAAGACGCATTATTAGAGAATACAGAGCAACACGAAGTAGGTCCACATATGCTAAGGCAGTTCGAATATCCTAAAACTTTGGCAGTTTAGGACGTTCTAAGACAAATCACAGTATTCAGAGGCAGGCTCGGTCCATTCTGAGGTAAGTCGGGACATTTGAAAGCACTCTACGATATAAGAAAATCTGGAACAGTTGTGAACAGTTTTGAATATTTGTAGACTTGGGTAGTTCATAACATTTTGGTGGAGTTAAAGGTATTATGAAGTAAGTCAATGCATTTTAAGACAATGAAATTCATCGATTTTGCTTGAAATTGCTGTTGAATTCCAGCGATTTAAAACAGTTCGGCACAACAACAAACAATAAATTGTTTATTTTCGAAAGGGCATTTTTTCAAGAGGTTAAGGCAATCCAAGACAGAAGAATACACTTAAAAAGCAACCTTTGAAATCTAATAATAACTCATCGATTTGGCATAAATGTTTAAACTAAACACGAAGCTTCTTCAATTGTTAAACAAGTAAGATGTATGAACATCGTCTTGCTGAAAATGTAAAGTAAATGACAAATTTTAACAACACTAAAGGGGCGAAAAATCCTATAAATAAACAAAACAGATTAAAATATAAAACCCTAAAGTTGTAAAGGGTATATGATTTAAGGCAAACGTATTCAGTTTGTTTTCAGATATGTATTTGCAAATACAATTCTGAACCTCGTCAACACAGTAAGTATTATAGGAGTATTAATATAATTTATTTAAAAACTTGAAATCTCAGTTTGGTAAGTTTTAACCAGAAATTTTTTCTTTCAATTCCAATTAATTGCCTACTGAAAAATGAATGTGAAACGCAACCCTGACATCCTTCCGAAATTCTAAAGCAAAAATATCGCTTTAAGGAATATGTTCCAATTTATACTGCTAAAAAGGTGGAGTTTCCTGTAGATTACGATTTTGAAAAAAGTTTATTATACAATATTTTCTGGTAAAAGTTGCACAAGTCGAGATTAAAGTAGAAATGGCAATTACTAAATCCTGTCTTAGACTATACTAATAAATATGGAATCGTATAATGAATTGGCACACCTACGTAACGGAAGTGACGCATAACACAATAAACTGTCGATATGAAACAGACATTTGGGCGTGGGCCAGTCTGCCAGATTTGATTCGGTAGTTTGTTTATACGAACATCATAATTGCGGGTGCTGAGGACGCGTAAATTGGCAATTATTAAATTTATTTTTGGCATCGTTGCCAATTAAATATTTCGAATGGTATCGTGAAAATTTTCAGATAATTTGAATGTTTGATGTTACGCAACGCCTTTGACCGGATAAATAATCATGGCCTTGTGTATGACGCCAATATTTCGCCAATTTTAGGCCTTAATTAAATAAAGAATATAAAATAACCTGACCTAACCCACAGTCTTTTGCGAATCAGATCTATGTACTTACGTCACGGATTCAGTTATCAACGCGGGACGCGATTTTTAAATTTGAAACATCCTGTATTTCCCCATGTTAGAGGTCGATATCAACCCCTTGTTCCTACGTCACTTCCTGACTTAAAATATTAATACACCGCAAAAATGAGCTATTTCTAGCACATCGGTAAGGTTTCCACATAGGAGGACGTCGTGCTTACATGAATATGCAACAACACAATATGGAAAAACTTGAATAATACATGTAAATTATATAGGCATGTACTAAACAGTACTATTTCCGTCCCCTTAGCAACCCTATTTTATCAGATTTCTATAAATATAACAAAAAGGTATAAAACACTTTTATCCTAATCCACAAACGTCAAAGGATGTGCTAAATCGGCGCCTCTAAAAATGATTTCACGGTCGCTATCTGTGTATATAAATGAGAGGATGTTCTATAAACGATCACTGGCACCAGAAGTTCCGCAATGGGAACTTGCCAAAAGATCACAAACAAATTAATGTTTATTAGTTCAATGTAATAGTCGTAAACTCCATTTTGTGTTTATGGTTATTGAGCGCATTCGGACAACTTGAAATACCTGCGGAACTACAGAAACTTGGGGCAACTTTATCCATAAAGCAACAAGGTTCACTTGATAAATTCGTCGAAACTATGGCATTTTTTGGGTTAAACTAATCAAAAATCTATCCTCGCAAGCTTCGGCTAATATTTTTCTAATTTTCTTATTATTACACCCGCAAAATTCATTAATAATTGAATTCCAGAAATATAGGTCAAGCTCCATCAGTGGACTGGATAATAAAACACGACCTGTATGTACTCTCAGTTCAATTAATTGATAATACAGCAAGATATTAAATTCATAAAATGGCTGCAATTATTTTCCGTAATTAAGTCATTTTACAAACTCGATAACACAACCCGAAACGTTTTAGCATATACCTACTCTAATAATAGAAACTTAAAAAAAGCAAACCTTGACCAAAACATAAAATTAAAAAAATAACAGCCACCAGGGGAGACAACTCGCTTTGATTTTTTCCTGATCCTCTTGTTTTTGAAACGTTTTTCCTGGTTACGTCAGATATATTTTTAGGAAAGCGTACCCATGAATTATGGGGAATTAATTCTGCAAAATGCGTAAATCATAAACTTATACGTAATATTAAAGACCGAAAGGATCGATGAATATTAACTATTTAACTCTTCAAAAGGTTAACATATTCAGGGTTAGTTTTGATACAAAAATTATCGTTAATATTTGAACGTACGGCTATGTTTTTCGTTAAAGCAAGGCCGAAATTTAACTTGTCTGAAATTATACTGACAGACGGATGGACATAAATACTGCTACGCTTGCAGTTTTTCGAAAAGGGCAGGTCAAAAAGTTAAACTTGGACATTTATTATTAACAAGGGGAATTTTCGATTTAGAACCGATTACCAGAAATTTATAGGAATCAAACAGTTAGAGTTTGTTCTTGACTTCATAAAATATTTAAAAATTTTATAAATTGTGCCGATAATAAAATTTGGAATGTTTAAAATAGAATTTTCAGGAAAAAAAAACTATAATATTTTCAGTTGAATTTGCAATGATTTCTAAATCCAAAAAACCAAAAAAAAAAAAAAAGTTAAAGCCCTAGTTTCGGAACGCAAGTTTCTTACTTTTTTGAGAAACTTGGCGCATTGAGAAAGGCAAAGAAATTTAGAGTTTCAGGATATATAAAAATACAATTTATAAGAAAAATCTGCAGAACCAAAAGTAGTTAATTGTATTAATGATATGTTCTAGTGCAGATTTTTAAAATGTATATTTTTAAGCAAAATACGATGGGCCACTTTCAAAAACACCCTAAAAACCTCGTTGAATTTGTAAAAACAGTCCACTTTTCATCATTCATTCAAGTATCATGTTGGCGCAGAATTTTTTAGACACCTCATTTTTCATCAAAATCGGTCATTTTTAAAGATACATGTCTGGCGCAAATTTTTTTTAGACCGCGAAAATAGACCTAACGTTTTAGCAGAAACACCCGATTTTCGAACCGAAAAATTTTCAACAAACAAAAAAAATTCCACTTTTTTCATCAGACTTGCTATCTTATTTTAACTTTCAGAAAATTATAATTCTTCCATCACAAATTCAATTTTTTATCGTATGATTCTACCATGAGATCAAAAAAAAGATGATTCTGAGCAGGCCTTGACCAGCATTCTAGAACCAGTGTAGCCAATCGTGTTGTACTAGTCAAGGCCTGCTCAGAATCATTTTTTTTCGATCTCATGGTATTTATAGTTATAATAAAAAAAAATTACTTTTATTTTTTGACAGCTCGTCTTCTGATAGAGATATAAAATTAAAGTAAGAACAACACATCAGCTGATGTCTGTATGCGCAGTGAAAGTACACCAGTGGCGTAACATAAAAACGTTTGTTGGGTGAATAAAGTTAGGTTATGAAATGAAAATCTAATAATTTCTGTAAAACCTAGCTTGAACACGATTAACTCTAAGCAGATTTGTTCTGAAAAGAACAGTTTTTTTGCAGAAACGCTGAACCACTGATAATCAAAATACAAAAATACAAATCAAAGCACAATCCAAAAATCCACCGGTAACTAAGAATCGCACTGTACTAACGGTCGCCACTGAAAGATGCGTCTTCTCCTATAAACTTGGAAATGGAATAGTCCGACCGAATTTCGCGCTATGCGCCTATCACGTGATATATTGTTCTTATTTCATTTTAAGTCTACCTCTATAATTTGAGATGATGACATCCTTTAAACTATTTTATCAAAACATTAAAAAAAATTAAGTAAATGGATAAACAAGTTGTAGAAAGTGTAATATTGGAAAGAAGCGAAAGAATTATTATAGGAATAAGGCACGCAGATGGATGCCATAAAGTTAGTAAAAAATGCTGGAATTATAATAGAAAAAAAAACAATAGGTGGCACAAGTATTTGTAGTAAATGTAATATTGAGAAAACTAATGATAATTCCTATCCAACTAGAAAATTTAAAACTGGTAAGCAATTCATATCTAAACAGTGCTGCATCAAGGTCTGTACAAAATGTCAAATTAAAAAGGTATATAGAATTACTTTTTTTAATAATAATCAAGCTACATATATGTAAGGAATGCTGACCTAATTGTTATCCATTTAAATTTTTCAATTCCTCTATTTCATTTTTATAAGCAGTTCTTCCTTCTCTAATTTGATTAGTTTACAAATTGTTTGAGTTCTTATTTTGTTGCTCTTGAAAATCCTTTTACTTTAAATCTGGTTTTATTATCAATATCTCTCTGGAAAGCTTTTATATATCTACAGCGTTACCGTTAAAGTCCGCATCATATGGGATTTTTTTTTATTGTTTAGTTTACGCAAATTTAGATTTCATGAACAGTTTTTGCTTTGAAAATAATGCCAAATGACGTTGACGATTTTTTTTATCGATCGGCTATACCTGTCAAATTCGACATATTTTCAAAAAAATTACAAAAAGTTAGGTTATTTTTCAAAATTTCGAAAAATGTTAAATGCAAAAGTTGTTTCTTTTTCAGTTTTCTACCCACCTACCAAATTTGAACAAATTTGGACAACCTTAATATTTTTTTTAACTCACTTTCATAATTTTAGAGAAACTGCCAAAGATTTTGTTTTCTTTATTAAAATTGTATGAATCTAGAAATGATCCAGATAAGAAGAGATTCAAATTGACATTTTTAAGATCGATGAAGTATGATAGGGCTAAACACGGGGTAAGTCGAAAAATTGAAACTTATCATAAACCAGAAATGATTTTAAAATACAATTTGCTACATAACGTAGATATGAGGTTTAAGGAAATGGACAACAGTAACAGGTCCCCTAAAATTGTACTTCACATGGTATTTAATAAATATCATCCAATGGCAAATGAAGGAATAAAGTGTTTTGTATGATTGTTTTCTGACTAAATAATGTTGGCTGCAAAGAGAAATTTGTATGAGTTGAAGGGAAATATAGAAGATGGTGTTTCATATAGTTTTGAAAATGATAAAAAACAACTTGATCATAGCAAATACATAGAATTACTACATTGGAGATGTAGATGTTTATATTCCATGTGATATATCATTTTTCTTGGGGCAACCTGTATTTTGCAATTTAAATTTTTTGCATTAATTGTTATATTTTTTATAGCGACGACTCGGGACATTCTACAACATCGCCTTCAGAATAACGATACTAATAATACCAATATAATACTTATTTATTTTTGTATTTAAAAATACTAATCAATAAAGAGATAGTGTTTAGTGGTTCAGTTCACTTAAAAGGTTTAGAATGTCATTAGGTCATTACAAATATTTCAATAATCTGTGTCAGAAGGTAATGAAATTGAAATTATATTAGATTATCCTATAAAAGACAATATTAAACTAAAATTTACCCTTGATTTTTGATGTTCTAAGGAATGTACACTTTTAAGTTTAACTTGTGAAAATTCAAAGGTAAAGAGTTTACTCAATTTTTGGAAATTCTAAGAATTAGCAATTTATGAAAAGTAACCGAAGCATAATGCAACAAATTTAGACCAAACTATAAAAATTAATATTCAATAAATTTAAATAAATAATAGAAAAAAATAACAGACACCACAGACCCAAAAGTTCAAACATTTTAAGATAATTCAAACGAAAAATCTGAGAATTAAATTTCTAATCTGAGCGTCTAAAAAATCAATATCCAAGGAAAAAGAACTTAATACAAGCTCAAAAAAGCCCCTAAAGTGAAAAGTTTCCAAAGGTAAAATTAAAATTCTTCAAAGGCAACCAATGTAAATGACAACAGACGAGTAAAATTCGGGGGTCGTAAGTTCTAAAATTGTTTTTTCTTAACATTCCGAATTCTATAACAAAAATTACAAATTATTTGGTTGGCTTCTGACGATCTAAAAACGTTTCAAAAGATTTTAAAAGGTTTGCCATAGAAATATGTTGCCTTTATTTAAACGAAAAACTAAATAAAGGAAAGCAAATGTTTAGGTACCGCGACGAACAAGAATTCACTTTTTAGCAACAGATATGTATACAGGGTGGTCCACAAATCAACAATCGACTCGTGGGTCAAGATATTAGAACTTGCCTAGGATTACCTTAGTACAAAACTTAATATTATTAAAAGAGATGCAAGGTGTTCATCATCATCATCATCGTCAGTTGACATGGAGTAGATCCCCGTGGATCAACCCTGGATTACGCCAGGCCCACCCCATGCCAATAAGGTGTGAAGGGGTTTGTTATAATAGGTGGGGATTGGGAGCACTGTATAACGTTAACACGCCTGTGATGCTAGCCGCTAGACACCGCTGCTACAGCGCAAGGTAGTTAGTAGATCACATATTCAATGGGAGTTGGATATATGACCGAGATCATCTTATACTAACATTATTTCTGGTATTACAGCTAATTTCCTAGGTCTATGATATGAAACGCAATATTAAAAGAGATGCAAGGTGTTAAATCTTCTTCTGTTACATAAACTTTTCGGAATGGGAAACAATTGACCGTTCTCGATTTTAATGTTGCTCCTGTAACCTCAACTTTTTATGCATGAAATTATGGCGCTTTAATTGAATCACCTAAATCCAAAAAGTATCCTGTTTAATAAACGTCGCTAAATTTTCCAAGATGTTTGCTATTCCTTAAGGACCACCACGTATAAAATTAAAAACTATAAAAATTTTCGAAGTATCCTATTTCAGCTGGATATATTAAAATCGATTTACTGAATGAAATCTACAGGCTTTTCGAATGTTAGTATTGGGAAATCTAGAGCTAAATTAAACACGTAACATATCGCGTCCGGTTTTAGAAAAAGTCACTTATCATTTCCTGCATTCCAGGTTATCGTATCAGACGCAGGCACAGTTCAAATACATTCCCGATATTCTTAATAATGCAAATTGTGTAATCACTTAGTTAATGAAATTACCAAAGCTGAGTTTCTCCTCCTAAATTTCCCCGTTTAACCACCACAAAGCAATCAGGGCGAAGATTAATTATAGAATTATAGTTAATTTTGAACTAGTAAATTCATATTCAAAGCTTTAGGCGTGGACTCCTCGTTTAAGCAAACAATCATGTGTATCTATTTAGCGAAAGACAGGAAATCCGGTTGGAGGCGATTAATCTATTTTCGTAAACGCTAACGTTTCGCGGTGCAACTAAACTATAGATAGATAGATAGATAAATAAGATAACACACGTTAAAACTAAAATTTCATTCAATTTACAACAGAATAATATCAAAAGCGCAAAAGCGGTTCTGATCTATAAAATAATCTTTTACATTACATTAATTTTCAGGCCGCCACACATTCCGACCACACCAAAAGGTGAAAGGTCAGGAAATATAAATGCTGCAAATATTCATCTTTAAATGGATTCCTTCGAACCTTCTCAATGAATGAATCATTTCCTTTATTATATCTGTATTTATAACGTTCTCGTACTTTTGACCTTTCGTATCTGTTTAATAGGTTTATCGGATATTTCTCGAAATGTGTATGTTCATTATGCTCGAGTGATTCATTACATTGCAATATATTGTAAAGTTAATCGACTTACGTGAAGATACAAACCGGATGGAATCATGGAATAATATCACGCCACCGATTGCCGATGACAAACAAAACAAGCTTCACAGATCAGATATGCTTTGTTAATTAATACCAGCGAATTGTTGACTTCAGTTTTAAACATGTAAACACATCGGATATTTTTGCTTGCACCTTTTCTTGTGATAGGAGGATAAACTGGGTTGTTTTTTAAATATGCTAATTTCGATGTTTTTGATACTTAACCCAGACAAAGAGTTATTTACACCTGGCCAATTAAAACAAAAAAAGTATCAAATTCTATTTATATTCAAATTAAAAGGTATTTCTTTAAATAAAGAAGTCATGAAAACAGCGTTTTTTGGGGGTAATACAAACATGAATTGGTGAGAAACGTATCAAATAATGAAAGCATCTGAAAGGGTTCAATTATGAAAGATGATGAAAAATAATTCAGGCAAGAAAATAAAAAAATGCAGGTATTTGTTCATCAATATAGACTGAAACAAAAACTTTGTTTGGAAAGCACACACCAACGAACTCTCGCCCAAAGATGCAACGGAAAACCTTTGATACTGCAAAAATTTCGATTTTAAAAACCAAAAAGGTCCTACTGTTTTATTAAATTACCCTCACATAAAAAAATTTATAGGGTGCTTTGAACCCCAATTAATTATTTTTAAGTTGGTTTACCCATTCAATGTGATTCGAATATTTACGTAAAGCTCGTTTAATAGCATTATGAAGTTTCAACCCTAAAACCCCAAAATGGTATTGCAAAATACTTCGGAATTTCTGTTAAACTTACACGTGATTTACACACCAGGCAATACAAAATTATTTGGGAATATCAACGTAGGCAAGCTTTGTAAATTATTTTAAAAAATATTTCAATTATTTTTGCCCTACATTCTCCTTCTCCCTATAACTAGTTCATTGTCTTTAAATCCTATCTCCAAAACAGAAACTTCCTGGTTAAGCTTGAAATTGAGTACACAGAACTCTACCCCATAAATGCTGGAGTGTCCCAAGGCAATTTCCTTGGACCAATGCTCTATCTGTTATACACTGCAGATCTTCGTACAACACCAAACGTCGTAACAGCAACCCAACCTTTGCGGATAACACCGCAGTGTTGGCCTCTGCTACTGAAAAATGAAGAATGAAAACAAACGAAACAAGGCCTACTCATGAAGAGGAACCTGCCCTCCTGTACATCTATATAATCAACAGCTGCTGCCTTAACAAGTCGAAGTTAAATATCTTGATAGGAGACTTTACCTAGCGAAAACAGTTAGGACTGACTCTTTCAAAAATATACTGACTCACTCTGCTCATTGAAAACGAACTCCTGATCCACAAAGTCATAGTCAACCCCATTTGGGGTACATCATCTACCTCTAATATTGAAATTCTCGCACGATAATAAACCCGACTTGGTTCATGCCCAACACGGTTATCCAAAGGGACATCCAAATCCCAATGGTTAAAGAAGAAATCCGACGATACAGTTTGCAGTATACTACTCGACTTCATGACCATCCTAACTATTTACCAGTGAATCTTCTAAACCAGCCCATAATTAATAGAAGGTTACAACGACACCTACGCCTACCAGATTTTGATGTGCTTATCTTAAGCCCGCCATAGATGCAGAGACTTGCCTCAAGACTTGCGTGTACAAATCATGTGAATTTACTCGCGCACGCTACTGCCACTAAACATAATTCATATTCTGATAACACAGCCGACATTTTGCAACAACTCTTTAGAATAAAACTACTGACAAGTCGCTACGTGTGTGTGCAAATACAGACTACATTTTTTTGTACGGGTTTGAATGCACATACAAAACCGCAAACGCTAACCTCTGCATCTGTGGCGGGCTTTAAGGTTTAGTCTTTAGTATATAAGTTTTGTTGTCCTAAATCCATTTGCTACAGGAGATTGCTACTGAGCACTCTCCTACATGTCATTTAACTTGTCATACAAATTGCTGAATATACATTGTATATATTGCAAATAAAGTGGAATGTAACAAAATTGCTTGATTAGAGCAAATGAGGTTGTAATTAGTCCATAGTTTTGATTTACTGGGGCTCGATATGGCTCATTAAAAAACATTTAACCCACCTCAAAGATTTCTTGGGTTCTATGCCTGAAAATCACGCAATCACCATGGAATATTTCCAATTGGAACAATAATGCAATTTCATGTTTTTAACATACTTTTCTAATCTAGCTTCTTCAATTTTATGATTTAAATGAATAATTTATACAAAAAAATAAATTCGAATAATTCGACCAATAAAAGAATCGCTTGTTTAGATTTTAAACAATTATCTTTTAAACTAAATTCTTTAAAAGCTGTTCTAAAATTCTCCATTCATAAAAATATGGTTTACTTTAATTAAATTTATCTTATCAGTAAGTGCAATTCTCATTAACAATTAACAAAAATGTAAAGTAAACATATAAACCAGACAGCTTGAAATGTAACTTACTTATATCAGCATTTTGCAACTCGAAAATTAAAACAGCAGTCTTCCTTTTCGTACTAACAAAATCAGTTAAATCGGAATAAAATGCTAATTCGAATTTGGTTTAAACTAATACAATAAAATAGTGTTTAAAATATTGCTTGTTGCTTTAATTCCATTTAATTAAAAAAAAATTAATAAAGCTTACATTTTAGAGAAAGCTAAATTTCGAACAAGATTTTCTGTAAAATTCACGTCTCTCAGTTGTCAAAATGCACCATCGAAATAGTAACGAAAGTCTTGATTACACAATGCGATCGACCTTCTAAACTCGTTCCAAAAATTACATATTTTGAGTGCAGAGATGCATTCCGAAAATTTTGGAAGGTTTTACCTAGGACAATCTAAAGATGACACTTTAACTAAAATTTTAGATAGAGAGAGTGGGCAACAATCTTCAATGAGGTTACCAAATTTTTTTAATCAATTTATTTATTTATATAATGGGCGAAATCTAGGCTTGCCACTACTGTGGTTATTAGCACCACCCAACTAAAAATTTGCCAAAACCAAGGGATTTCCACCCCTGCCCTGGAAAGAATCTTTAGTGTGCCAAACATCGTATTGACAAGGGACCTACGGTTTTACGTCGTATCCGAAGGACGGCAACTTTCAGATATTTTTTCGCATTAAAAAATCTCACCGACCTGGACTGGGAATCGAACCCGAGATCTCTGGTTTACAACGCAAGTATGCTAACCTTGACGCCATCGAGGCTACGTTAAAGATCAGAAATACGAAGACTCAGTGCATTCAAATAAAAATTATAAAAACAAAGTAAAACAACTACATTTTGGAATATTTAGAAGTATTTGAAAATCAAAAGGCAAACTAAAGAGCAGTTTTAAAAACCAAGAAGGTAGAGCTAATTTTGTAAAACTAACCAAATTATCAAAAACTTTTGAGGACAAGAAATATTATGAAATTTTATGAACTGTGCTTTCCACTTGTTAAAATTACTGAGCATTAAAAATCTGTTAGTTGAAAATTATGAGATTATTGGAGTTTCTACAATTTTGGCTTGGCGTCTTTCTGGACAAATAATTCCTACAGAAAAAAGAAAACTCGTCAACAAACACCAAACAATACCTGGATAAAAATTATGAAATTACTTTTGGAGTTACTAATTTTCAAACTTCTAAAATTTTGGGACTTTTTTGAATAAAAACCGCCAGAAGACACCAAATAATACCTGAAAACTCTTAAGAGTGCACCAACTGCAAATTTCTATAATTTTGAGGTCTTTCTGATTAAGAAAATTCCTACAGAAGAAAGGAAAAAACCGTCAAATATTTGGCTGAAAATTGTGAAACTGCTTTTGGAGTTAGTTATTTCCAAATTTTACATAATTTCGGGAGGAAAGTCTTAAAAAAAGGAAGAACCGTAATAAACACGATATACCTTGGTTGAAAATTATGAAATTGCTTTTGCGTTTGTTATTTTGAAATTTCCAAAATTTTGGGTCTTTCTGATTAAGGAAATGCCTACAGAAAAGTGTAAAACCCACCAAAGAATACTAAATAATACCTGGAACCTGGCTAGAATTATGAAATTGCTCTTGGAGTTTGTTGTTTTCAAGGAAAATTCCTACAGAAAAAAGGAAAAACCGCCAAAAAAACACCAAATATTAACTGACTGAAAATTTTGAAATTGCTTTCTGAGTTCGTTAACTGCAAATTTCTACAATTTTGGGGTCTTCTGATTAAGAAACTTCTTACAGAAAAAAAAATTGGAAAACTGCCAAAGAATACCAAGCAATACTTGAGTGAAAATGTCCACAAGTCTTTCTGATTAAGAAAATTCCTACAGGGAAAAAAGAAAATCCGCCTCAGCACATCCAAAAGTATTTGGTTGAAAATTGCAAAATTGTTCCAGAAGTTCGTAAATTGCTGATTTCTACAATTTTGGCATTGTTCTGATTAAGAAAATTCCACGAAAAAAAAGGAAAATCGTCAAAGAACACCAAGCAATGCGTGACTGAAAATTGTGAAATTGCTTTTGAAGTTAGTTAATCGCAAATGTTTACAATTTTGGCTTCTTTCTGATTAAGAAAACTCCTACAGGAAAAAAAGGAAAACCGCCAAAGAACGTCAAATATTTACCTGACTGAAAATTGTGCTTTGGAGTTTCTTATTTCCAAATTTCTACAAGGCCGAGGGTCTTTTTGATTAAGAAAATTTCCAAAAAAGAAAGGAAAAGCCACTGGAAAAACCACCAAAAGCCCTCAATGAGTTAAATTAATACATTTAACAGGGATTAAGAACAAACAGAAAGTACAAAGATTGATTTTACATAATTAATAACAAACCGTGAAGATATTTTTTTTAATCAATTCGCCTGAGGTCTCTCAGGCGTCAGGGTATACACCATCAAATATTTACGAAAGACACAATTTTACTTCCATCGTTCCAAATGTAAAAAAAAAATTCAGTGCGGCGATATGCCTACCGAAAATTATGGAAAGTTTTTAAAGTATCACAGAACAATTTAACTATCAAGCTATAATGAAAATTCTGGATAAATAAACTGAAAAACTACATACCTTCAATTGCCAAATTCGAAAAAAGAATAGTTTATAAAAAAAATCAATAAAGGTGGAGCTAAGTTCAGTAAAAGAAAATCCTTTAAAAATAAGAATATTTTCTTTGAAAGCAATTGTGTATAATTTACACAAAAACTACAAAAACAATGGAAAAACAAGTAAATTTTTTAATACATTAAGTCGGAATACTTGGAAGCATTTGAAAACCGAATGTGAAACTGTAGAACATGCTTAAAAACCAAAAAGATAGAAAACTAACTAAAAAATTGTGAAATTGCTTTTGGAGTTTGTTATTTCCAAATTTCCATAATTTGGCAATTTTCTGATTAAGGAAATGGAAAAACCGCCAAAGAACACTAAATAGTACCTGGCAGATTTTCTGAAATGGTTTTTGGGGTTTGTTATTTCCTAATCTCTGCAATTTTGGCGTATTTCTGATTAAGAAAATTCCTAGAGAAAAAAGAAAACCCCACCAAATATCTGATTGCAAAATGTGTAGCTTTTGGAGTTCGTACAAATTTCTGGATTCTTCAGATTGAGAAAATTCTTACAGAACAAATAGGAAAACCATCAAAAAACACCTAACTGAAAATTATGTAATTGCTTTTGGAATTTGTTTATTGCAAATTTTCACAATTTCTGATTCAAAGATTCTTACAGAACAAATAGAAAAACAGCCACAAAACACCAAGTAATACCTGGTTGAAAACTGTGAAATTGCTACTGTAGTTTTGGGGTCTTCCCAAAGAAAAAAGGAAAAACCGTATAAGAAGGCTAAATAATATCTGGCTGAAAATTAAGGAATAGCTTTTAGAGTTTTTTTTTTATTTCTATTTGATGTCTTTCTAATTACGAAAATTCCTACAGAAAAAAAGGAAAACTACCAAGTAATGCATGGCTGAAAATTATATATTGGGGTCCTTCCGATTAAGAAAATTTCTAAAGAAAAAATAGGAAAACCGTCAAGGAACACCCAGTAATACCTGGTTGAAAATTGTGAAATTGCTTTCGGAGTTTGTAAGAGTCTTGGGCGTTTTCTGAAAGAAAATTTCTACAGAAAAAAGGAAAATGCCTTTGGAGTTTGTTATTTCCAAATTCTGGGGTATTTCTGATTAAATAGATTCCTAAACAGTAAAGAAAACCGTTAAAAAACACGATATACCTTTGTTGACAATCATGGAATTGCTTTTGAAGTTCGTTAACTGCAAATTTCTATAATTTCGGGGTCCTTTTGATTAAGGAAAAGGGAAAACTACCAAAGAACACTTGACTGCTAATCCCAAAACTTATTTGATAATTTCTGCAATTTTGGGGTCAGTCTACGGTCTACGAGTAGTAAGAAAATGGTAAAAATGGTAAAATTATTTTTAGGTTAGTAATTACCAAAAATAAAAAACAATCCCAATATAGAAATTTACATTTAGAATTAAACGAGTGAAAATTCATCTACTTAATAATTAACCGGCTAATTATGAAATTTAAATTCTGAATGAGAAAATTATAGTGTAGAGGCCAAGGTAAGGTAACTCCTGCAAGGTTAGTGCGCGCACCGGAAGCCGTGATGGATGGATACGATTTCCTGCCGGATGGGCGACATTCAGCCAGCAATGCGAGACTCTCTGGCACGGCTTATTGCTACTCACGTGGGAAACTCACATTACTTCATGCATATGCAAACGACAGAACGAACGATCTCAAAACACTTATGTAAATATCTACATAAACAAATAAAAAATAATAAGCCCTGCTGGTGGAGTTAATCTATTTATAAAATGTCAACTCATACAGGATTCGCTTTTACAGTAAAACACAGAATTAAACATCTGTTTAAACATGTTCGGAATTTTATAAGGAAATGTCTACAAAATGAGGTAATTATTTAATTATTGGGAAATCAAAGTCCAAGTTAAACAGATGGTGTTGATGTTTAGATTGCATAATGAACACTTAAGTTTTCGCTTATGGATTTCTAAGAATAATTAACTCATTATTTATGAGTGACACTCTGGGGAAAAAAGGACAAATGGCAACCTTTTTACTTCCTAACAAAACTGATCTTAATTGATACTTAATTTATTTTTTTCTTCAATTACTAAACAAAAAACTTGAACATTTTGGATTGGTGCAAATCTCTGCAGTAAAAGGATCTAGCAAATGAAATGTTCATGACAATTTACTGCAAATTCAAAATTTGGAACATCAAATATGATATAAAATCCCACCCACTAACGTTTCTAACTTCAGACATCTGCATTCTAATAGAACATTCATATGTTTAGTTTCAGATTTTACTGAATTGTGACAATTCTGTGCACATACCACATAATTTACCAAAACTTTTAAATAGGCAAATTCGATTTTCTAAATTTTAATGTAAAATGTCGAAGAAACAGGCTGGGTTCCAAATCAAACTTAACTTCTGAAAATATCAAATTTCAAACTAAAAGCATACATTTGAACCTTCGTTATTTTGATCTTCAGTCGACGAACTTCAAAGTTCATTAAAACCAAAGCAAAACCTCGACATTTACTGATTGACGCAATTGTTACAAATTTTATTTTTGGTACTATTCAAATATATTTTCAGTTTTCCAAAGGAAGCCTCAACCTTTAAACCTTCAATTTTTCATCGTTTAATTTAGCAACATCAAATATTAAAAGGAAAATAATTCGGCTTCCAAGTGATACTTTTAATATATTAATTTCGTATGAAATATTAAATATCGAACTAAAAATATACAGTTCAACCTTCATTCATTATTTTGATTTTTCAGTTGATGAACTTCGAAGGAGCATGACATTTCTATTGTAACGTCACTGTTGCAATTACGATTTTAAAAATAAGATTTGAACTTATTAATTTTACAAATGTGACTGAGCAGGCTGACCTTTAATTCAAAACAATTGTTTGATTTAATAATTTCTGTTTTTGGTCTTTGACTTCCAATTAAATAACTTTGATGTTTTGTTACGATTTCATTGACAATTTTTATTTGTAAAATTTAGGTTGGCAGAACTTCATAGACCATTTTTTAACCATTCAAATTTGCATGAAAATTAATAATAAAAGAGGATAATTTAGAACAAACTCAAATATTAACTAAAAACTTCCATAAATTATTTGTATTCGTCAATAATTTTATACGTATTTATACTGCCAGTATTTTCCCCAAAACAAACTTTATAAAAAATAAACCGGCGATATTTATTAAATTTTATAACCTGATATCAATTAAACCCGAATCATTAAAATGGGAATGAACATTTGATGGCCCTTAATGGGCGTTATATTTTAATAGATGAGGGGTGCCGAGAAATTCTTCGTCGACAAATAATGATGAAAAAGGTCAAATGTCAGAATATACCTTGCATTTCAGTGCATTGCGTTGGTGCCGCATATTAAAATTGGCATTCTTTTTAAAATTAAATTTTTGAAGAATTTACACCTGCGAGGAAATACATTAAGGGCTGGTTTTCTAATATTTGGCGTCGATTTTTCTATCGCCAGAACATCCTTTGTTTATGAGGAGATGAAAAAACCAACCCAAATAAAAGTGGCCCTGAATTAAAAACATTTACGAAAACTGGCTTTATTCTGAACTTATTGGAACTCTGGGTTTTATAAAAGTTTGTTCGAATATATACAGTGCGATCAATAAAATTTGAACTCAGTAGGCCACGCGTTCGTTGTGAATTTTCCACGTTGACAAGTGCAATTGGCACAGTGATACTTTAAGGTTTTGTTACGAAGTTTTCGTACGTTTCATGTCAAAGGTATTCGAGAAAAACAATTCGTAATTCATTGTTCGATTTTAACTGCTAATCTTCGACGTGAAATAAACAAACATCTGCAAAATTTCAAAGGTATAACCTAAAAAAATGTCAACATGACAGTTGAATTTAACTATGTAGATTCACAACGACATGTTTTCCAAAGCCTTACCTATCACAAGTAAAACTTTTTTAAAGAAAAGCAATACATATTTAAATACTTTTACAAATAACTAATTAAGGAAATTATGCATTTATCTGAAAATTAATTAGTGGTGTGTTAAGTTAAAGCACTGATTTTGATTTAATTGTTCGTGTTCATTTGCAATACAAAAGTTTGGAGGATTTTAGGAGCTTAATGTTCTCAAACTTATGGTTTGCTCTAATTAAAATGATTTAAAAAAGTCAATAAATTGAGACAAACCCACCCCGTAAATTCGACCATAAGAAAAATGGCAAACGTTTGTTTTGATTGCTTGGGAAGTTCAATAACTTCATAAAAGCTTTATCATGAAGTTTAAGGGGTTTATTTTTATGAAGAATAAACATTCAGTTTATGAAGTCCTTAGTCAGATATTACTGATAGGAAATGTGAATTTCTCTTTTGGAATGCCCGTATTTGTCTTCGAATACAGTGGTAAATTTGAATTTGACTAGATTGGATTGATTTGATAACTTTCGCTGTCAAATAACAGGAGCAACTCGCTAACTTTGTTGAAGGTTTTCATATTTTGTTTGTTTCGTCTTCTAATCTGTATTTGTATCTGCAACCTCTTTTACCTTTCGGTGTCGAGGCTGGTGCGTTAGCGTATGTAGCTAATGTCTTCTAATGCAATATGAACCATCCCTATTCGAATCGTCGCTGATAGAGCTCATCAAACAAATTGCAAATTGCAAACATAACAGTAAATTTGCCCTCAATCATTTAAAATCCCACTGTCTAAGAATAATTGTGAACAAAGTTATCTGTTATAAATGAAAATCGTAGCTTTTCAAAGATTACCAAAATGAAAACAATCAAAAGCATTTAATGAGAGAACATCCGAAGTCGCAGAGTAATCATGTTAAAGGGCATCCACCGTCCACGATTAGGACCCGGCATTAACAGAGAAGACAAAAGCTAAGTTGATAAGGGCATAAAATGTTGTGATTACAAACATAACACCCACCAGCGTTCTTTTTTCAGGAAGTGATTTAGAGGGAAGTTTTCCTGATCTCATTCCCGATCTAACTTAATTCCTTCGGGATGACATCACGAATCCGTCCCTGTTAAATTGTCAGCAGTAAAGCAAACACATTCAAACCGAATGTCGTTACCCATCTAACTCTATACGAGCGTCCAAGGAGACCTGCAGAGGCGCCGGTAAACCGGCATCAAGATCGTGAGACCCGTTCTTGGATATCTATCAACCCACGCAGACTAGACCCCGCGTGGGCGGTTATGATGCGTGGGTAGAAACTGTTCGCCACCCACTCAACCCTCACCCCGTTCAAGGGCACCCTTGCTGTCTGCTTCCTTGGCAATTTTAGTGCTGATAAGCCTACGCTTTTCTTTGCTTTACTCCACCGTGTGGCCTATCGCGATTGGATTTCATAAATATGTAATTTGCGTGATCAACCGAACCATTCCTAGATGCCCGTTCATTCGCGCCATAGTTTGTTTTCCCTTTAGTCTGATAATTAAGTGGATAACTTCGTAAGTGGTGGAGGAGATGAAGTAAAGCCACACTTGACATTTACACGTAATGTCTAATTTTGCTGGAGAAAATTAAACCATAACAAAAGGTATTAGTAAAACTACACATCGAGAAAGGTAAAGGTTAAACCGTGACAACTTACGAAGGGCATGGTCGGCAATGTGAAGGGTCAAGGTTTTAAAAACTCGTCGTCAACGTTGTTTAACTTAATTTATAATCTGTACAAACGATAACCAGAAACCCTTAACCTTGCCCTTAACAATTTAATATCGGGGTGAACATCTGAGTTTGCTAGATATTCTTATAATTTTCAGCCCGATTTTACACGCTTCTGATCCAATGACTATCTACAAAGTCTTATCAGGCAACAGTTTGATTTTGTGTACTTTTTTATATTCAACCCCCCTCCTCTGAAGGTTTGTTGTGTTATCAAATCTCATAGTTAACATTGGTTAATAAGTAAAAAAGACCAATATTAGATAAAATATTTTAGAAATTTCTACAAAAATGTGTAAAAGCAACGAAGTCTCTCATGTTACGTTTGGTATGAATAACAACGTATTAATAACAATATAGCTTTAGGTAACCACATCAAAAAATGTTATTACGTTGTGTCCTCCGGCTCTACTTAATAAGAATTTACGAAGGACATTTTAATCTACATTTTTTCCACTACGATAAATAATTAAATTTAACATGGCCGTATTATGTTTAACCATACGTATTTTCAATTTTCTAGGCAAACTGATCACTCACAAAGCTACGTTTTATTTTTTATAATCAGTACTTTCGCTTTTGAAAATTTAGGTTGGCAAGTTTTCAAAGAAAAAGTCTTTTATCACGCAATTAAATAATTTGACATAAGCTGAAAACTTAACGAGAAGAAAATATCCCAATCTTTATAATTTTTGATTTCTTTATTTGAAACAAACTCAAATTAATTTATTAAATTATATTTAAACTTTATGTTACAAAAATCGTTTCAGAAAATCATTTTTAAATTTTTATCTGCAAAGTTTGGCCCGACATCTGCATTACTTTCCTACATATTTCTTGGAAATGTAATTTTCTGCAAATTTTATCTAGAAATTATGACCTCCAATTTTGTATAGCGGCTTCGGCTGCTAAATTTAAGCTAAAAATCTTCAAGTTTTTTCTTTGAAAACAATAAGTTTAATTCATTATAATTTTTCTTAATTTTCAGTTTTGAACTCTAATGGAGCAAGATGTAAGAAATTACATAATAAATCAAGAAATTTTATCCCAAGTTTTGACTTACACTTTCGTCATTTCCAAATTCCGAATTAAAATTTTCAGTTCAGCAAACGAATTATCAAACAATAATTTGTGAGGATTAAATTTTCCGTCAATTGAATTTGGTATATTTTAACAATCTCGGAACTTTAATATTTAAAAATCAAACTTCTTTCAGGTTTTGAATTTAACATTCAGGCTTAATTTTCCATAATTTCAGTGCCTTTATTACAATTAACTCAACAAAAACAGTTTCCCCCTTTACTTTGTTTTTTACGCCTTAATTCATTTGCATGCTTTATTTACAATCATTGCTCGGTTAAACTAGTTTTTTGTTGACCGGTGCCTTTTTCAACAAAGGTCGAAAGTTCACGCAGCAAGGTTATGTCACCTTAATACTAACGCGATAATCTCGCTTTTGTAAAATCCCTTAACATTTAAAACATTTCTCTCTGCGATGCTTTTATCCCAAGAGGCTTAAAATCGGAAATTTTCTCCAATTTCCGCTTAAAGGAAAACCATACAATCAACTTTGCGCGTTAATAATAAATAATAAACTTCAAACTTTCAAATTCCTCCCACGAATAATCGGAAATATGAATAATAAAACACGATAATATTTTGAAGATGATGAAAAAGGTTTATTTCAAGAAACGCAATGCATAAATATCCGCCCTCTTACGTATGATACATCAACACATTTGGATGCTCTAAACTGAGTCATAATGTAACCCTATCTTAACTGATTCACTTTGATAAAAAAAAATAATAAGGACAAGTAAGTGACCAACATTCTTTAATTGTAAGCGTAGCTAAGTTGCAAAAACTGTAGAAAAAATACTGACACATATAAAATACGAACCTGCTAACAATGCTTTTGTAATATACGTTAAGCACACAGGAAATTGTAAATGAACAAAGACAAAGATTAGTTGTCATTTCTAAGAATATTGCGATTAACCTGTGGTGAACTTACCTAATTAAAAGTTCTTAGAATGGGCAAGCCTATATTTGTAGGTTGATTGAATACCGCTTGATTTAACGTAAGAATAATGATTAATACTCCCACGATGGCCAAGGTTAAAATTAGTTAATTGTTAAAATCTGCATCATTTAAGAAGATGTTATTAAAAACAGTAAATATCTCGAGAAGACCTTCGACCTTCGGTTTTTCAAAAGAAAAATAACAATTACTTATGTTGATAAAACGAATAATAATTATTGTACAACTGGTCGTACAAAACAGTAATAAAACTCATTAAGTTCGCCATGACAATGAACATACAGAGCATAAACGACGACGAAGGAAGTGCATGACTATTGTGTTCACCAAGTTCACTACACAATAAAAATAATAATCGTTGCGTAAAGAGGATATCCTCTACAGGATAAGATCATAAAGAAGTCTTCAACACCAAACCAAGAATACAACGGAACGGACGTATTCAAAGTAAGAACAGTAAGTACTGCGTACTTTATATATAGAGCTGGGCAATCCGATTCCTTTCGGTGAATCGATTTCTTCGATTCCATTCCACAACATGAATCGGTTCCTTCGATTCGTTCTCGTTCCTTCGTTCCTATGATTTAAATCGTACTTTTAAGTACGGCACCGTACTAGGCGTACTATAACGAGTCGAATTGGAACGAAAGCCGATATTCGTTGACTGTGCATTCAGATTCAGAACGTCAAACGTAAATTATTTTGTCTACAATAATAAATGAGGGTATAAAAGACTACACAATAACTCGCTAAACAAGAGCACAGCTATGCACAATTTCAAAATTGCAAGAATGTTGCAACAACCTTAATACATAATTATATGAATCTCTACAGGCGCCAAAATGCTTAGATAATAGATAATAATAATAATAGGTAATTTATACTGAAAGAAAATTTCAAATTTAAATACATACTATCATTACAATTAAAACTAAATTTCAAAACATTAGAGGTTTTATTAAACGAATTTTCAATATAAAATGCATGTTTAATATTTAATTTACAATATCATTTGTATCTCGTTTAGTTTATACCTATCTATAAATTATATTTTGCTGATACATAAAATACCCCCTGCAGCAAAGGCAAGTATCAAGTAACTTTATAACACTTATTTCTGCATAACTAATAAAAAGTTTCGAGTTTCATTTCAACAATTAAGCCTGTATATCGGCGACTTGGGAACGGAAAGATTCATTTTAAAACCTCCGAGCCTTATAAATAAATCAATAAGGTCTACTTTTGTTTGTGATAATTGAATTTAAACGAGTGATACGCGACATCGTGTCTTAATAGCATATTATTAATATAGCTATTTCTTATTCGTACTTTCGCTTTCTTTACTGTATGTATTCGCGGCGCGATTCCTTAGGAACGAATTGGATTGAAATAAGTGAATCGATTCCTACGATTCCATGCGAGGAGTCGTTCCTTTGGAACGACTCGTTCATGAACGACCCACCTCTACTTTATAATTAGGTTTTGAAAACACATGCACGGGATGGATGCAATGAGCAATAAACTAAGCCTCACTTTTATCTGCGTTTTTATAATAAACATTTACACATAGACATCCTGCAGGAAAACATTAATTAATGCAAGTAGCAAATCAGATAATTAACATTACATGACATTTTATTCCCCATGTTTTAATATCACTTTGAGGTTATGCTAAACTCACGTTTGTTGAAGCCAAAGTAACACTACAATTAATGACGAAATGTTTTAATCATATTTTGACATAAAATGTAAAAAATTAAAAGCAAATAATCTTCAAATAGATCCTCGAACGAAAAGAGGTACGAAAAAGGACTTTGCATATACAACGTTTAAATGAAAAAAAATAGGCAAGTATTCTAACAACGTAACAAATTTAAAATGAATGACATAGTGGCCCTTACAGAAACTAAGAACTGGAAATTAAATTCAAGGAAGTCATCTACGGTTTTACAGTGGGTTGGAAAAGACCAAAAAGGCCGAGTTTCATAAAAAAAAATGGAAAAATTGCATTAAAAACTGGGATAAATAAACGGAAGAACAATGAAGTTGGAAACAGAAATCTGGCCCGACATGTAGCTGTACCTATATGGCCCTACTGACGACTCAATCTCCAGTATAAAAGGCGAAGTTATGGAAGAGATAACGAGAGTAGTAACAGGCGTTAGACAGAAAAGAAATAGTTTTGGAAGATTGAAATGCCAGAGTAGGAAGAAAACAGAACAACCAGGACGATTCGAAGAAGATACGATAGTGGGGAACGTTTAATCGAGCTGTGTGAGGCATAATGAACGGATATATCAGGACAATCATAAATATTATTATTATTAGTCTGTAACATCCCTCTGTAGGGCTTATTCTTTTCACACTTCTTTCTTTTCTACTTTTTTATAAGGGGTTTTGGTCTACTCTCCCATAATGACCGATCCTCATGGGAGAGAGGTGCCACGAAACAGTCGGGCAACCCATCCCAGCACTGACCCGAAACAACGCTGCTTAACTTGCGTAATCATGCGAGAATGGGGTACCTAGCTACCACAACTCTTTGGGTACAAACAACTAAAAATTTGAAATCGATAATAGATTATGTAATTCTGAGACAAAATACTAAATTGAAAACGGAAGACGTAATTCAAAGCAAAAGTATATGTAAGATACAGGAATACATGACACAACAAAACATACAAAGCAAAGAAGATGATAGAATCGCTCAAAGACGAATCAGTAAGCTACGACTGGCAAACAAACTCAGAAGGAAGTATGCAAAACACATATCAAACACTGACAACAGCCATACACGAAGCAGCATTTGAAGCTCTATGAGAGGAAGGAGCATAATCAAAACAGTCAAAATATTACTGGTGGACGACAGAAACGAAGGAACTAGTGGAAGAGAAAGACAAATACTACAAAAATGGCTGCCAACAAACGATCCAGAAGATCATGAACAGTATGCAAGGATAAGACATGAAGTCAGAAGGCGGTGAACATCAGAGCAAACAGTGAAGCTTGAGAAAACAAATGCCAAAAAATTAACCAGATTGGAGGGACAAAGAGTAAGATGGCCTGAAAGACATTTTTTTATTGATAAATTGTTTATTTGCAAGCTACCCTACATGGAGTATTAAGTAAATGTGATGACAGGACATAAACATTGAAAGGAAAAACCATTCACTAATGGAACTCTTGTAGTAATCCTTTCAAGTTAGGGTGCTCTAAGATCGCAAAGCCAGCTTCTTTTTAATCTTCTTGTAGGTGGTAGGGCCTCAAGCTCATTATTGTGTAGAAGACAATTAAGAAATTAAAACGGGAGACAGAAAAGGTTATAAGAATATACAAACAGACAAAACAGTAAGAGAAAGGATGTGTGAGATAACAGTAGAGGAAGTAAAACAATCACTCAGAAAAATGAAAAATCCCTAGAACCTTGAGGTATTCCAATAGAGCTGTTGAAGAATGCGCCGGAAATCGTGCTTGAAATGTAGGTTGATATATTTAGCAAATACCTAATAAATGGAAAAGACGTGGAAACTAGCATATTTAACATCCACATACAAGAAGGGTCTAAAAAAGAATGTAAAAATTACCGACGTATCAGTGTGATAGACACTATTGGAAGACTATATGGCCGCACAATACAAGAAAGACTAGATCAATAAATATTGGGGAAGAACAAAGTGGATTCATGGCGGGACAGTCATGCGTTAGCAGCATATTTACCATAAAGCAACTGATAGAAAAGAGGAGAACAAGGAATAGAGGGACCCACCTCGTGTTCATAGATCTAACACATTAGACATTAATGGACATTATATAGCGGCAATAAAGAGTCTACAAACCAGAATAAAAGTAGGTAAGGAGATATCTCAACCATTTACACCAACTAAAGGCTTGAGACAAGGTTGCTGCCTATCAGCATCATCTTTTGCACTACAGCCCTTTGTGGGCCTTGGTCTGCTCAACAATTCTGTTCCTCACGTTCCAGGAAATATCACCAACCCTTTTTAAAATATACATTAACGGTATTCTTAAAGATTGGCAAAACAACTGTGGTGGTATGGGCATAGACAAAGATGGAAGCTCGCTGCATACTTTACTATTTGCGGATGTCCAGATTCTAATAGCTGGAGACGAATATGACGCAGACTACATGATCAGAAAACTCACAGAAGTATACAAGAAGGCCGGACTGAGAGTGGACCCAACAAATTTAAAAATAGATGGAGGGGTCATCGAAGTCTGCAGAGAATATAAACCACTGTGGGTCGATCTTCTTCTCTTATTCGATGGGTAAGGTTAGGCTTCTGCCCAGCATACGTGCTAAGAGGGCTCACAGAACTCATTATTATGGGTTACTAACAGGCTATTGACCTAGGCTTCGGCCATAAGAAGAAATCAAAGAAGGGACAAGCAAACGAGAAATAACAAATAGAGCAAACCAATCAAAACAAGCCTATTAAATTGAACAGTATATTATGGTCGAAAAATATTGTAAAAAATACAAAACACAGAATATATCAGAGCAGAGACTGGAAGCTGTCGAAATAGACTTTCTAAGAAGGAGCTGCAGAGTATCAAGGTTGGAAAGGGTAACACGCGAAGAGATATGAAGAAGAATATAGGCAGGGAGAAAAGTTCCGGGCGAAATGGAGGCAAGGCGATTGAAATGGTATAGCCATGTGCCAATAGAGGACCACCGATGACCCATGACAATATTAAAATGGTAACCACCTTCAAGGAGAAAAAAGGGAAGACCACCAGAAAATTGGTTTAAACACAAGTTTCCAAAGACATTGAAAAATGGGAGTTGAAAAATGAAGACTGGAGAGATAAGAGAAGATGCGAGACACGACCATGAGCTTTCTAAACTCAGTATATATGTTAAAATTTAACCCGACAATATGCCGTTGACAAAATTTAATTATGTCACTCTAAACAAAAACAACGCTTTAGAAAATACGACCCACCTAAATTTTTTTGATCGCATGCTATAACGATGAGCAGAGATTTCGAATACTTTCTAAGTCTAAAATAAAAACTTAAACGACAAACAGATTAATTAAGAACAAGTAAACAGGATAAAGGCAATTACGGAAAAAATGCGATAACGTAACAGGAACAACTATTTTTTACAAGTAATCTTAATAATGCGGGACGTTATCATCCGTTATCAGGACAGAATTATCTCTTGAAACATCATAGGAAAAATAACGCGTAATAAATTGTTATCTTTCGAACTATAAAAGGGTTCATGTTTCGAATTTAGTACGTCTTTTTGAAACTATTAATTGTTGTTTAAAAGCACCCGAAGCAAAATAAACATACTCGTACTGACAATGAACGGCAATTAAAAACAATTCAGCGCACACAATAATTAACTAATTGACCTCTTCAAAAACACACGAACTTGTTTAACTTCACTACAACGTACCTACTAATATGCAACCTAAAAAAATATATCGTTACAAAGATCTTGGAAAATTTCAGCATTGCTGTGAAGTTTTAGAATAATTTATTGTTCTAATAAAAATTAGAAATTTGTACTTTAAGAAACGTTTTAAAATAGTAAATTAGCGCCAGCAAATTTTAATTGAGTTTTAACCTTGACAAAACTTGGTTAGGAAATTATTAAATATGTTATAAGCTCTAACAAAATTCCAGGACAAGCATTTAATTTTATGTATTAATGAAGAACATTTGTGAATTTTTTCAGATAAGCTTATCAGCCCAAATTAAAGTACCACAAAACTGTTATGACCCAATTAAAAAAAATATGTAATTATAACATTTACTACAATGATTTTAAATACTTACTCAATCTTTGGGTGTAAGCATGAGGTTGGAAAACAAAGGAAAAACAGGGGTGAAATTCGTTAAATTCAGGATTTCTCGGTTTCACACTTAAAGCATAAAATTTTTCAAATTTGCAGATTTAACCACTGGAGAAGAGATTTCAGCAGATTTTCCGAACTTTCCTAAATTTATTCTTGTTTGGTTCGAAGAAATAGGTTGAATTTTAAAGGTTCTTTGAGCAATTTTTAGCCCTTTGATTTTCTAGGAATTTTCTAAAAATTTAAAAAAATGTCATCCAACTTTTTGGAGTTTTTTCGCTTTTTCCAAAACGTTTGAACAATAATGTCTTTATACTAACCAGTCAATAAGATTTTCTTCCACTATCCTCTTTAAACGTTTGGTAAGTTTCGTATCATCTTTTTTAAATTTGCGGCCATTTTGGGGGACAAAAAATTTTCAGATTAGGACCTTTTGGAAGCTTCTTTAGACTTCTTGAACAAAAAACTTGCTCAAAATTACTTAAAAAGGTTAGACCAAAGAATCGCGCAAAAGCAAACGACGAGAGCAATGTCAAAAATTAATCAAAGCTTGTGAATAATATCAAAACAAGCAAGAAAATAATTGTACAATAACGCTCAGACTTACCTCGAAAATTAAAAAAAGATAAACAAATCTACATACATCATTTTACTTATTCGTTAAGTAAATTTAAAAATAATTTAAAGAACTTTATACTCAGTTGCCTAAATGTAATAAGTAAAGCAAAAACAGAAAACAGGTTTGTCAATTGAAAAGGGGCAAGAAAGCAAGGAATATGAAAACAGAAACGAAACAAACAAAGAAAATGGAAAACAAGAGAGAAAATGAGGAATGAAATGAAAAATCAAATACAAGAGAGATAATGATACAGGCAAAGTCAGTAAGCTAAAGAAGGAGATGGGAAAAACAAAACAAATAAAAAAACGAAAAAAAAGAAGAAGAAGAAAAAAGGAACTAAAAGAAAATATGGCTTGACCAAAGAGAGGCGCACGAAACCAACAAAAAGATGGATCAAAACAGTAACAATAAAACAAGGTTGGCAAATCAAAACAAAGAAGAAAACATTGTAAGCCATAAAGTGACATCAAAAATTACAAAAAAATTACGAATTTAAAAACAGCTTAAAGGACAAGAAAGCGAAGACTAAGAAAAAATAGAAACCTTCTACGAAGACCGGTAAGTATAGGAGAGCAGACCAAAACCCCTTTGCCCTATCTAGGGATTTACACAGGCTAATAATAAAATAAAATAATAAATATAAAACTACAGAACTTTGTTTATTAATTAAATGAATTTAAAAACAACAAAGATTATTAAATATTATATTTCCCGAGTTTCTTTAAGCTCTACGCGTTTAACACATTTGCGAGAAGATTGGCACACGAAAGCACGCGAAGTGTGTAAATCGTAAGAATGGATGTTTTGTGTTTAACAGGGAATTGATTAAATATCCTTTGATGATTATTTACATAACATGGAAAGCTAACTGCTATTGAATGGATGTGATTGCATGTCCGGTGAGATGAGGTCGGCATGAACAGCTGTATGTGTTATTGTTGTTGGCAAGCGTGAGGCTTGTTGGGCCCATGATGTTATTTGAACATGAGGCTCATTATTATTTATTAGAGCGAGAGGCTCTGGGCCCCGATATAGCCATCTATTTGCCGCCTAGCACTTTCATAACTAGGCGTAAGTTATGTATAAGGTCCTTGGCCGTCTGTAACATACACAGTGACGCCCGGATATGCGTCCCGGGGTGGTCAGAGAAGCCCATCTCCCGTAGCTCCGTTCCATCGGCTTCCTAGGGCTTGGGATCACCTAGATGAGTGGATTCCCATTGTCGACTACGTTCTGCCATGATTGGCTCATAGGTAGCTGAAGGTGCTCCCATCGTCGTCATCATCACTTTCCAACTTTTTCTACTAGATTCGAACCTATACTGCTAACTTTAATAATGTGTGCCTGTTTTGCTTTCATATATCGCTGTGCCTGGGTGATGTGAGCATTAATGTGTGTATCAAGCTTTGGGTGTTTACGAGACCTGGTCAAGGCTACGCATTAATCTAACTTTGGTTGACTGAAGTTGATCGGATGTGCTTTTATAAACATTAATATCCTGCCATCTTCAATAATTAAATAAATAACCAAAATCTAAATCGCAACCGCCGCCCACTCATCATCAGCTCCCCTCCTCTCCGCCACGGTCCTACGTCCTACAATACCAAAGAAAACAAAAAAGTAAAACCCCAAAATTTAAACCTAATGCAATAAAATATCCCACATTTAATGCATTGCTCTTTAATCTTAAAAATTTCCTCCGATAAACTTAAAGCAATCGAATATTTTTAGATCAACGTTACTGGACGTCAAAACAATTCAATGCAATGACTTGCGTAATTCAACCGTACGTAAAATGTATTTGAATGAATTCTGTTACTTCTAAGATAATCGCAATTTAGGTACATCCATTTAGTAATTCAATGTTAAAATTTAACAAAATTACATATGAAAGTAACTTTTACTGTAAACCTAAAAACTTCGAACTTTATATTAACTATTTTAAATTACAGGGTTGATTGATCCTGGTTCCTTTCCTTATAAAGCAAGGGTTCAAAAAATTAATTTGTTTAACTAAAAACGCGTGTGTCATGAAACCTATAAAACAGTCGCAAATATTATGTTGTATAAAAACGAAACTAAACAAATAAATAAAACCAGATTTTGTCAAGCTTACTACGTATTCATTCAGTTTATCCTGACATTTGACCTTTGTAAATATCACAGGAAAACAAAAGGCAAAATATCCTTTAGGAATTTTACGTGAATACGCCAACATTTTTATATTGTTTTGATAAAATTCACAAATTTAAATTGACGATTATTACATCGTAAGAACTGGATAAAACTTCATTAATCCTGTATTCGTGATAATCCAGACGACCTTCATTAATGCAAAAACAGATAAGGCAACAAATCTTGAGGTTTCATTAAGCAAAAAACAGTTACTATAAACATCTGTTTTGTATGAATGATAGAACATGTAATAAAAGAAATCTGAACAGTTTTAAATAAGGGAATTTTCCACGCGAATTCAGGGAACGTTTTCCTGCCATTACGAAAGGGCAATAGCCGAAAAACTTTACATGAGCATTAATCTTTTATTTGTGCTGGTCACGTAAACATTTAATAACTCAATGAATACCGCCACACGGGGTCTCTTTTATGTGTTTATTTTTGAAAAATGTCAAAATTCCAATGGGTTTCATATTTAATTTCTGTTCATCAATAAGTAAATATTTTCTAAACTGCAAAAAATTCAGTTTATCCACAGAGTATAGAATTATTTACTTGTGTGTCAGTCCGTTCCAACACCGCATGAATTATTCGTAACTATTAATCAGGGGCGTTATTGGGGTACGTGTGGGTCTAACCTAAATTTAGCTGCACCTACCCTAATTCTTTAACAATTCAACTCGAGTTTTTATAAAAAAAAAACGTAAACCATCTTGTCTAGATGTCTAGAATTCCGGTGTGAACACTACCTAACTTCGATTGACTAACAAGATATAAAACGTGGGTGGAAAGTGGATGGATGGGATAAACGAAGACGGAGAGCTTTGCACCAAATAAAGCGAAAAGGCAAACAATTCGCCATTCATTCATCAGCCCAACCGCCGCCAGTGGCGGGTTGTCAATCAATTCAGTAATTTCAACGCCCACGCTTAATAGTTGGGTAAATAACCAGCGATCGAATTATGCGCTCCCCACGTGAAATTTTTGTTGAGATATTACGATAATAAGGAGACACCCACACTTTTCATTGAGAACTTATTTACTACGTTACTAATATACGTTTTAGGAAAACCATTTTTTTTTTGTTTTTGCGTTTTTGCACGTACAAAATTATGACTCGATTTGGAATTTGGGTTCCATCAAAAATTATAAGTGATTTTCTGTGAATAAAAATTAATACCAGAACTGTAGAATCGACATTTTCTTTAAAGCCGCAAAGAATTTATGCAGCACAAAAACAGAATTACTAATATTGTTTTTCATCCACGTATCAGCCTACAGGGTACACCAGAATGTGACTGACAAATAAAGGGTGTCAAGGGGAGCAAGTTTTGTAAACAAACCAAGAAGTTTTATTATGTACTGATAATTGCAGATATCAGTTTTATTTAGCTTCAGCGATCCTTTAGTAGGAAGGGTAGGTTGACTTCGGAAGCATCGTTTGGTGCCTCTAGCGTCGTTGTTTCCGACTTCAACCCAGGATTTATTTCCAACAGTTACTCATCACGTCATCACTTCTAAAAACTTATCGATTGAATTCCGAAATTCCGAATTTAATACATTTATTTTTAAGGTATGCTATGGTCACATTGTAGCACTTCTGCAAACAATTTTTCCCTTTGATTTGACGCACAATTTCATTGTAAAGCAGACTGCACCGCAAAATCCGTCCTTCCTTAAAGAACATTGAAGCAGCACAACCAGTTTTAACAATTATAACAAATATGATTTACATAAAAAAATTAGCAACACAATTCCTAAAAATCCAACGTTTGTGCCCAGATGTATGAATATTGTATAACGTGCGTGTGTTGAATAAAATACAACCATTCAAAAATTTACTTTCGTGGTCTCTCGAGACAGGAAGGCATGAATAAACGATTATTCCTAGTAATGTAACCAAATAGAAAGTTGCCACAAGGGATTCAATCGTATATATTGAGAATGGTCATACATTAATCACAACCGGTGCGGTTAAAAGTAGGTGGACTCAATGGAAATGACAATTTATAGGCCCACACATACCAAGAATTTTGCTATGTCGATTGTCGTCAAAAGGCACTTATAAAACCGATGCCCATCCTCTTGTGAACATCCTACAACATATAGACCCAAATTATATTCATTTAACGTCGAAAAAAACAGAAATAATCATACGCCTACACTGCAGGTTTGTGCAGAGGTATACCGTCGAGTACCCACCCACAAATAAAAACCTGTTCGCTGACATACCAAATTAAAAACTAAATAAGGATCGATCTGTAAAGAGGCGAATTAATGAAGTAAATGTAATTTATGCATTAGGAATTTACAAACTGATCCCGATTGTTTACTAAAAATTCTTTTCAGTTGTGGCCTTTCACAACTTTCCACAGTCGCTGACACTTCCCACGCGTATTATTGCAACAGTTGATTTCTAACTATCGGCAAGACTTTACACCAACCTTATTACACCAGCTGTGATGAATTTCTAAATACAACCTGCTCCATCCTGGATTTAACTGGTAATTCAATTGATCAAGTATGAAAACCTTTCCGAGTCTTCTTCCTTTGTAAGTCAGTGGGCTGTTTACATACATTTCCTCTATGCTACGAATCTTTCATGGGCTGAACAGGTTACCTTTTTTACCGACAGAAAGAAGCGAAGATATACCTGTAATATTACGGGGTTAACGATTTTGAAAGATAGACGAAGAGGCGCAGCCTGAAATTTATTAAGGATTTATTAAGGATCAATCAACAATCATCTCGCTGATTTTTTAATATCGAAAGGAAGTGGCAATTGCAGATTAATTGCTGCACCATGAAGTGTTAAATCAGTACTACTGAAAGTTCGTATATTTTATCCTACGCTTATAATTAAGGTTATAAAATGATGACAATCTAGTTATTCGTCTGCCCCAAAAGAAGTAGTCACAGAAAAAAAGACGAGGAATATAAAGATCAGAAACTATTCACAGCAACATGGAATATCAGAGGATCGTTTGAAGTAGGTGCACTAAAACACTTGACAAGGGTAATGATGAAATTTCATATCGATATGATAGCTATGCAAATGCAAGAAACTAAACAAATAGGTTCTTATAAAATGCAAATTGAAGGCTGCGTGTTTGATAATGGAAAAGAAAACAGGCAGCTGATGGGCACAGGATTTTTAATCAATAATAGATGGAAAGAAGCAGTAATAGATATTAAACCGGCATCAGATTATCAGGCTATGTTTAATAAGGCTTAGAAGAAAATTCCAGAAAACAGCAATAGTTAAGACGCCGAATTAGGAGAATAAAGAGAAGTCTTACGAAACGCTAAAAGAAATAAATGGGAGATATGTATACTTAGGTATAATCTAAAAATTGTTGTAGGCGACTTCAACGCGAAGATTGGTAGAGAGGGTACACACAGGCCCACAATTGGTATACATAGTAAACACTTGCGAGACAAACTCAAATGGAAGAATGTTGATGGCTTTCGCAAATGGAAATATATTTTAATCACAGACATTTATAAAATCACGTGGATTTCCCCATATAAGAAAACAGTTAATTAGATAGACCATGTACTGGTAGAAAGCAAGAGAGAACAATGTATAATAACCAATGTACGAAGTTACAGAGGACCTAACATAGACTCTGACCGCACAATGGTTGTCATGAAACTAAAACAAATTATACCAATGAATACACCAAAAGGCTTTAGAAGAACAAACACAGTAAAAAGGCTACAACAACATCAAAAAATAACTGTATTCAAGGGAGCTAGAGAGAACTCTAGAACAAGTACAAATAAACGAAAATATAAATCAAACGTAAGAAGAAATAAAGAATGCCATACAAGATGCAAGCTTGGAATTAACCAAAAGTTCTAAGAAAGAAGTGAATGGTTTGATATGGAATGCAAAAGAGCAAAGTGAAAGGGTAAGACTAAGAGTAAACATGATAAAGGAGGGAACAACAGAGAATATAGAAAAATATCAAAAGCAGCGAACGAAACGTACGAAAATATGCAGAGAAAAGAAGAGAAATTGCAAAATAAAAAGATTGAAGAACTGAAAGAGTGTTATAAGAATAAGGAAGTTAGGAATCTATACCAAAAGTAAAAAAAAGTAAGGATTTTGAGGGAGAACTAATGAGCCAAGAAATAATGATGAAACTCGGAATGGTAATATACAAATCGGAATGGGCGAAGAAACAACTGAATGTGACGAAGTCAGAGACATCATAGAGGCCCAGGAAAGGACAAAATACCGGTGGATCTAGTTAAATATGGAGGACAGGAGATAGAGATGCACCAACTAATCAAACAGATTTAGGAAGGAGAAAGAATGCCAGAAGAGTGGTCAGAAACTATAATTTGTACAACTATCGTGGAATAGCTTGTAAGATCTTGCCAAACCGAATAAAAGGAGATTAGCTCAATGTATGGTAAATGTAGTAGGTTCAGGAGAAGATTGTTCAAAGACCAAATTTATGTTTTATAAGAATTATAAGCGATAATCATGAGCATAAACAAGAAACCCACGTCATGTATATTGATAGAATACGGAGAAAACAACTTTACCAAGTGACAGAAGAGATAAATATCTCTAAAAAGCTTATCGACTTAACAAAAATCACGCTGAAGAAAGACTAAAGCTTTAGTATTCGAAGGAAAGGGAGGAGGGAGAGTCAGATAAACAGAGCAAAGATTATTATATCATTAAAGCGGTGTGGTGTTGACAGAGGAGGCGGTACGGTAGTGAGTATTGGCATGACGCATCGTTCTGCATAGTTAAGCATCGGTGCCCATGGTCAGAACTCGGATGGGTGATCCGATTCAGGCTCAGCTCACTATGGCTTGGTGTGTCCTCCTCGACAAGCTATGGTCCTTAATGGCCTGTTAAAAGCTGAATGATGATGATGATAGCGGTGTTAATAAGAAGCAAGAGGGAGATGCAAGAAGTAATAGGTAGGATTGATAAAAACGGCAAAAGTTATGGTATGGGACTAGAACTAAATGGGGGAAAATCCGAGGGACGATCAGTTCCAACCGAATAGGATATTGAACATAAGAGGAGAAAGGAACAATGTTTATCTGGGCACAAGAAGCCAGGAACAAAAGAAGAAATAAAAGTAAAAATGATAACAGGTGTGTGTGCGCGCTCAGTGTTAACAAGCAAAGTAGTGTCGCGTGTAGTATAAAACATCCATAAGACCAGCGGTTACATATGCAAGTGAAGGGAGGACTATAGGGCAATTACAGTTGAAAACAATAGATAGGTGCTTGTGAAAGGAAGGTGCTAAGAAAAATCCTGGGAGGAAAGCATATAACTGGTAAATGATACCAACGATCTAACCAAGAAGTAAGATCATTATATGGCCAAGAAGACATAGTTAATCGAAGCAGTCGAAGCTCAATACATAGGATGAATGGGACACACGACGCGGATAGAAGGACGAAGAGAAGTTACTAAAGAAGGTACTAGAAAGTCGATTATTGAAAGGAAAGGCAGACAGAGAGCAAGATGGAGGAAGGAAGTAGATAAATTGAAACAGCTCAAAGTAAGATAATAGAAAAGAATAACATCAGACAAGAAGGAATGGAGGAAGCTTCCCTCGGAAGGCAATCGCAAAGCACCGAGATGTATTCTGCCTAGTAAGTTCTCTCTGGAGTAGAAGTGCAAGCACTTCCGTAGTTCGGAGCCCACATAAAGCTGTAGGCAAGGAGCCTGCAAGGAGCACGCCACTTCGAGAAGATACTTGGTTTATATTGATTAATGGAACAAGAGAAGGAATTTTTACATCAAGCCTCACTTGGTACGAATAAATGTTTCGTGAGAAAATAACTTGCCTTGGTTGGCTATTTTTAGTCTCTTCTTCTAGAACAAGATCTCTCTCGTCTTGCTTCAACTTTTGCGTAAAAAAACTACTAAAGCAGACCCTTCTTTTCCGGCAAAACGTTTGCATTCTTGCAAAGGTATTGCATACTTGCCACTCAGGGGTTTCCATTTACTTCAAACACTATAATAACAAAAATTGAGTTACATGACACCAGGGCAAGAGTAAAAGACTACAAGAAAATCGGACAACATTTTCTCGTTCTTGCAAGCCAGCTTTTTCTCTTGTTTATTATACGGTGCGTGCACACTCCTTGTCTTGGCGTTTTGTATAAAAGCAAGACAAGAACAAGAGAAATGTAAAATTCTCGCAAATGAAATTCTGGACCTATGGGCCGAAGCCTAAGCCAATGGACTGTTATTAACTCATAAGTATGAGTTCTATGAGCCCTCTTCGCAGATATGGCGGGCAGGCTAACCTTACCCGTCGAAAGGGGTGAAGGAGATAGACCCACAGGGTTGCGAGGTTAGGCCGAGCGCTCACCGAGGTGACGTGACATATGACATGACACGCAACGTGACAAGTGACTTACTAGTAACACGTCACTTCATATTAAACCAATACAAATATATGAATCGGCGCCCACCGAACGGATATGACTACGACATGTCTTTAAACGTGTCATATCACTACCCAAAAAGTGCAGCATGTTCCACTTTTGTCGCATGTCACTTCTAAAATACACCACTTTGTAGACGAAATGCAGTACAAGTAAACTTTTAAAAGTGCGTATCTTACTTTTTTAAGTAATATATCGAAGGTGTCTTTGCTCATTCGATAGAATGACTGAAACCTTTCCGGATACAAATTTAATTCTTTAAATACACTAAGGTACCACGTTGTTTTACATTATCACGCCAATAAGGATGTACCCAAAATCGTTTTTTATCGCGATTGTTGTTATTAATGTTAATTAGATTAACTAAAGCAAGAGAATCCTCATCCTCTGAAAACGACACAGTGACATGTTACTATTAAAAAGTCTGTTTGGTGAGCGTTATGTCATTTAAAAGTCACGTCACTGTCAGATCACTCGTCATGTCGTATGTCACGTCACCCCGGTGAGCGCTCGGCCTTAAGCGTACAACCTCTAAAATTCAGGCGGGAATATCGCCAGTCTCGGGAATCGAACTCGAGATTTCTACGTGAGAGACTGAGTTTAATTTATAAGCAACCCATGATAGAACCGTTACAAACAACCTAACCATTTGAAATCCAAAAAGGGAGTTCGATTTTGAAAATTAATTTAATCTATTTATTTGAATTTTTTACTATGAAACATAAGCTGCTACTTAATAAAACTAAAAATGAAAACTTAAATGGTTACCTACATTAAAAAAATGCCAGACATAACTCGGGCAAAACAAAAAACCTATCCGATTCTACCATTCAATAAACAATTCAAATGAAGCTGGAAACAACAACAGATGAAACGTTCATGTTATTGTTACAATTTCCAGTTCAAAGGGATGATGGATTTATCCCTAGCAGGCATAGTAATTGTTTTATCAAAGCAGCGAATTATTAACCAAGCAAACTCCATCGCCACATGTTAATTTTCACAAACTAAAATTAATTACGGTTGCGATTAAGATCTCCTGGATGTTTAGAAGTGCAGGAACCCTTTATAAAAAAAAGCAATTTAAGGCTGAAGTTTTTACCTGCAGTTTTTCAACAGAATTACGACAAAAAGAAAATTCCCAACAATAAAGATCCACCGCTGTTAAGATTCCAATTAAGAAAAAATCGTAGCTGTTTTCCTTTTATCTCATTTTCACATTTTGTGCTGTGGATGTATCAGATATTATAGACACCAACAATGGAACAAGTCGATAATGACAGAATTAAAAATTAAACATTCATTTTTGTATATTCACGTCTCACTGTAAATGTAGCTGCAGCAACACTCCGAGAAGGGGTCTAGACGACAACTCGTAGTCGCTTTCATACCTGGAAATACGGGGTGATGTGATAAGCATTATTTCTTCGCTTAGTTTTGGTTTCCAATTCTTTTCATTGTTTTGGTCCATCCGTGCTGTACTCGAATACTTCAACCACTCAGCCACTCCAATTCACATCTTTCGGTACTATTTTGAAGGAAAAAAATTTGAGTTTATAACAGACAAACTACAAAAACCAACCCAATCAAAATTCACAGTATGAAAAAACGTGGCCTTAAAAACACATCCAAACAAAAACAGGCCAATCCTTTATTTTCAATAATTCACATTAAAAAAAAACTGCCTCAAGATATTGTTCTAAATTTGTCCAAGAAAACATCTCATTTAATATTAAGTCACAATGGTGCGGCCAACAAGTTCGATGCAGCAAATAATCAAAATAAAAACAGGGAAACCCCTTTTCAATTTTTAACAATATACGAAGGGAATTTTTATGCTGTAGTAAAAAAGAAGCTTACTAAATAATGCGACAACATACAGTATTACCTTTTCCACCAGAAAATTTAAATAATCCTTAATTTACGAGCTTCCGGGTAATTTTTCTCAATTTGAATTGCCCAACAAACAAAGAAAAAAGCAGTTTTAAACCTGCAGGTATAATTTATTCGCTTTTTTCAGAGTAACATCCATCACATATTCTTCTTTCTAACGCACAGCAGGAGTTCAGACATGTTCGGGAAAATTTCGAGATTATTTCCATTTCCTAAAATACCTTGATTTTTCTTTGTTGCGTGCATTATTTCTTTAATAGCTCCGAAGGACTCTACTTATTATCGACGTGGCAGAGCTTTATAAACAAAATGGGCTTCCTTCAGATGAAGAACATTTCTCTTCCATGGCCTGTCTACAATTCGAAACGAAAGTGATCATTGTTAGCAACATCATTATCAGCAACTCTTGAAAACGATTGGAAATTCCAATTACATAAGGATTTGTCGCTGTGGATGGATTTATGACACCTTGATAAATAAAGGCAATCAAATGCCGACATACCATATAATAAAAAAAAAAATGCCACCGGCTTATTAATGGGTAGGGTCAAAGCAGTGGGTGAAACGACAGCACCCACGGAACGGCAATAATTGTAGATAGAGTTTCTAATTAGCATTAAAAGGTGACTAACAAGTAAATAAGTGCGGCTTTTATCTCATAAAAATATCAAATCAAATGCACATGCAGGTACTTTGGTATATGTATATGGTAGGTGCTCGTATGCATGGCCTTGCCTTTACGAGCAAAGGCCGTCGAAGAAGAACGCCCCCACAAATTAACCACATCGAGTTAAAGGGGGAACCATAAATAAACATTTTCATGGCATTGATAGGCAATTTTTTTCGAAAGTACGGTGTAGGAGTTGGTTACGTTATTAACCAGCCTTAACAAATTATATACGTATATATGAATCCGAAAAGTGGAATAATTCCGATGGTAAAAACAACGGGAGCTTCGCATGCAAAGTGAACACGCAATTACATTCATTGTACTTACTCGGTCGGACCGTAACTGAGGAAGTTCCTAACATTAACAACTCTGTCGTTGCTGAATCGTTTTACTGTGATGCTAATCAGATTTTTTTAAATCAAAATTAAACAAAGAATGGATTTATCACAACTAGTTATAAAATGATTATATTAAATCCTTCTACGTCCTGTGTACTCATCATTGTATTGGTTTGCAATGACCAAACACGCAAATGTTTCCCTCAATTGTTATATAAATTTGGCGTTGTTGTTCTTGGATTCGACACCGACTGTGATCAGGATTAAATGTTTGAGGCCTTCTTTCAATCCCTTTCAAAATCACCAACAAAACAAGCAATTCAAAGTGTTAAACTGCAGATAACTCAATAACAGTGCGTAAAACTGCAAATATTTAAAGATCATAATCGTATTACGTCAGGAAACATACACAATTATTGTATGGTAATACATCTTTATTTATATTCAAATCTACATTCCCATCACACATATAATTACAACAAGAAAAAAACCCACCGATGTGAACAAAAATCTTCAATTATTCGCAGTAAAAAAGGCGGGGGAGGGGGGCTAAATCAAAACTCTTGCTTTTATGAATTAATTTCAAAGTTTCGTGATTAAATGTATTTCTAATAATATAACAAAAGCATGGGTGGTTTAAAAAATTAACCAACCACCCACTTATTTCTGGAACAAGAGCAGGAAAATGTGGGGTTGCCCACTGGCAACGGCCTCAAATGTATTTCACTTTCTACCTCCGTATCTTTCTGTACATCTTAATTGGCTAACTTCTGACCTTTATGGTTGCATTCAATTAGACGCCAGTCTAATTTTCAATTTGTGTTTAAAAACAATTAGTAAATAGAGCCATAATTTGTATTAATTACTTCATATATTGTTTGCAACACTGGGACGTTAATTAATTTTTTAAGCTGGGAAAATCATTTATCTTAGATTACATCAAATACTGATAGGTACTTGTTAAGCCAAAAACTTATTAGAAACTTTTTAAAAACCCAGCAAAGATTATGGCTACTTTTCAGAATGTAAAATTTAAACAAAAACCTTCTTAAAAATAAATAAACCTGAAGTTCGTTCAATTATTTAAATAAATGATCGAACTTCTTTCTTTATTAAATGTTTTTAGTTTTCTCTTTCTGAGAAAATGTTTTAAGCCGCTATGGATTTATGTAAATGTCAGGAAAGAAAGTAAAAGCACTTCGATCATAAATTATTTAAATAACACAAATGCCATTCGACACGTTTAATGGTTATCGATGGAACTTTTTATCAAACAAACAATTAAATCACAGTTTTGAATTTATTTAGAAGTTATTAGACAAACCGACTGATGGTGTGATTGATTGTTCTACAAAGATTTCGAAGGATCTTTCTAAATTAATTTTACAAACAACAAACGTATTTAAATTACTGTTTACTTTTCAAACGCAGAAACGATTTCTTCAAAACTAACAAAATTAATCCACGATGATCAAGTAAAAAATAAATAAATAAGGCAACATTCAATTTGTATCAGTTGAAAAGTACACAATAAATTATGTTAGAGACATGTCACGTTCCCAAATATATCCCAAATATAAATAACATTTATTTCTAGTACATAGAAATGTGGTAAGTTATTATGACTTGGTATTTATAACACCACATAGATAAATACTGTTTATTTATTTAGTACAAATATGACTGACACTAACTTGGTCCCTCTTTAAGTCTATTAATAAAACTTAAAGACCTATAATAATCGAAAATAAGACCATTAAAGTCGGCTAGCTGCCGAAAAGATAATGTGAGTCAAGCTATTTTAGACTCGGAAATAAAAAAGGCTTTCAATAGAACAAGGGGGGTCTAAATTAAATTATAACATTTAAACTATCCTTATTGTTTATTGCAGAATTAGCATGTAGTGTCGTCCCATTTTATTTGAAGATATATTTGAAGAAGTAGATTGAAACATTTTCGCTTTTACTTAATACGGGGGCGTATTTTTATGTTATCTACCTAGCCATGAAACAAAAAAGCGACGATGTTAAATCAATTATTAAAAAAATAGCTGTGACGTGCTAAATTGTGTTTAATTTATGCGGTTCATAGAGATTTGGGAAGGTTTACTTCTTGATAAAATGAGCGAAATCAAGGTGGAACATCTCAGCAATAGCCCTGATCTAGCTCCGTCAGATTTCTTTCTATTCAAAATTTAGAAAAGCCTCTGAGAGGAAGCGTTTTGCATCTGATGAAGCACTCAAAGAAGCTGTTGAACTATATTTTGCAGAGTTGCCGAAGCAGTTTTTTTCTGAGGATATGGAACAATTGGAAAAAATATGGAATAAGTGAATTTGTGTAAGTACCTAATACAACTGATAGATTCGAGTTGATTGAGAACAGACGTAATGTCTAATTGGGATAAGAACACCTGCAAGTAGCTGAAGTTATCTGCCTCAATCTTCATTCAAAATGTGAATAAAAGTCTAAAATTGCTCTAAAGTTAGAAACATTAGCTTATAAAGTATTTTGAACACACTAATTTATTGCATGTTATTTATTTTCCTCAAAAACCCTTGAAAAGGTGTCAATCTACTAACTGAAAATATTTTAAATTTGAATTTGTTACATAAAGAGGGCTGGTTGGAGCGTGATGCAAGTCCAGTGATCTCCACTGCACACCAGCAAGTGTGACTGAGCCTCGACAATGCATAGTGGTAGAAGAGGAAATGGATTAAAAAAAAGTGAGTTGCACAAATCTAATGACTTCGTCAAAGTAATCAAAAGTCGAATTAAAATTCGGATTCATATAAGTAAACTTTGATCATTCCCTAATTTAACAAGTTTTGTAAAATTCACCCTAAATGAATCAAGTCATTTTAAAGGAAAACCCAAATCGGTATAGCTAATCAAACTGTTCGCGATATTTTTTGTTTTTATACAGAATAATTGCCACAACAAAACCGCTTCTGATAATACGATCACCTTATTAGTTGTATTTTTTAAATTACAAAACAATTCGACTTTATTATGAATAATTTTAGAGGGACGTTTAACATAAATACATAAACATCCATGCTGAGTACAAATTTTTACGTAGGTTTTTCAATAAGTTCTGCCTCCCGGGCTGCAACTCGCCTACCAATGGATGAAAGTGAAAGATGTTACATTCAAAAGAAAGTCTCAAATATCCTCTTTCCGTGGAGTAAACCATTTTTCGATATAGTCCCCACACAAGTCGGGAGTAGCTGCAGTTCCAAGGCCCAGCTTATAGTCCGGACCTGGCACCATGTGACTTCTGACGAAGAAGTTACCAATCAGTGGTATTATTTTCCGGCGGCATGCCGAAACTCCTCGGAAAGAGGGCATTTCGGACTTTCTCCTGAGTGTAACGTCTTTCACTTTCATCAACCAATAAACGAGCTACAGCCCAGGAGGCAAAACTTATCGAACAACCTTGGTAGAATAAAGGGTATGCGCGGTCCAAAAGAATTCCTATTTATTTAGTTGTGTAATACATTACTGCCAATTGATCAGCTTCAGCGGGGCACATTAATTCCACAAAACTTCTAAAGAGCTATAAATTGTAAAATTCGTACTCAATTTGCTTGCTTCTAAATATGCAAAGTTTCCCAATTTAATAATGAAGAAAAGTTGTGTTATATACTCCATTTACGCCATTTACGGTAAGAATACAGGCTTGAAGATAACTGCCAGTCTGTTTTACAAGCCGATGGGTTTCGAAGATATTTTTGATACACCAAGTGCCCCAAAAAGTTATTAAAGTCAAATTTTAAACAAGTTGGGAGCAAAAATATTCGAATTTTCTATATGGTGAACGTTTCTTTTGTGTCCAGCTTCAGAGCTCTTTTAAATGAAGAAATAGTATAGACCACGACCTTCTTGATTTAACAACCTGGCCTCTCTCTACGGCCTGGGCATTTTTTGGTTTTCATATAATCCTTGATTCTGAGCAAACGCCAATTTTCGCCACATTTACAATTCTCCATTGCAGCAGGCCGTATTCTGACGTAATACAGACAGGTTAATACGGCCTGCTGCAATTGAGTTTTTAAAAAATCACATTGTACATGTCATAGGTAAATATTTTAAGTTAATAAAATTGCTTTAAAGAATGTGGTTTAAAGCATGCAAACTTTGTGACATTTTAGAGGCATTTTAGTGGCCCATATTTTAAGTGCTGAGTAGCTACAACATTGTACGTCTCTCATTATTTGGGAAATATTCAACTGCAGAAATGGAAAACACAAAACTAATACACGCGGAGAACATTTAATAGTTTACACTTTACAGTATAAATTGTCGCTAAATTTATTTCAACTATACTCTGCACAAGAATTTGTTTCTCTAAATTTTGCGCCTTTAATAACCTGTTAAACGGTGTTTACTAGCGCCATGTGGAGAACACTTAAACTGAGGATATGCCCAGGCCGTAGAGAGACGTCAGCTCGTAAAATTGAAAAGGTCGTAGTATAGACAGATCTAGAACGCTCTCAACGTATCAACTGGGCTGTATTTTGAAAAACAAAGCCTGTGGACAATATTAAAAAATAAATTTTGAAGAAGTTTCACAAAGTTGCATATTTTTTGTTTATTAAGGTGTATATTTGCCGTATACATTTTGAGTACTGATTTGATTTTATTAATTAGTTCTAAACACAATTTTGCAAAAGTACTTTCTAACTATCCTGACTTCCTAAGTAACTACCTTATTTACTATATTTATTTACAAAAAATTTATAATCTTATTTATCACTTTAACTAATGGGAATTACAGATAATGGGAAAAATCATTCTGCAAGTTATATACAATCAATGAATGGTTTTACAAGAGGCTGCTGCCAAGAAAAAGTAGTTCAAAAGCCATGCGGACTAGATCAAACGTAACGATTGCATAATTTGTAACAGCTATAACCATATTAAGTATAGTGAAAAAAATACACGTGTCAAATAGAATGTACAAAATTAGATTGTATGTATCCTTCCTACACATAATAGGCGGTAATGAATTCTAAAAAAACACCGGATATATTGATGTCGTATTACATCCGGTGAATACTCGTACACCGTCACGTTACTATTCAAAGAAAATTATTCGTTTGTTTTAGATGAGAACTCGAATTAAATAAGGCAATTTTGCAAACGGAAAATTTTTATTTTTACCGTGCGAACGCTTTAATTGCACTACCTGCCATTCTTATTCATAAACAATATGCTATTACATTTAATTACCGTTGCGCAATCACCTCGGTTAAGTAATAGTAAGCATCTTATGAATGAAACGAAATCTTTAGTGAATGTTGAACTTAAAAATATTCAATGGATAGAGTAAAAGTAGGTACTTTAAAACAATCAGTGAATGGAGTAAACAGTAACGTGCACGAATTCGGTACCAACGGACTGGGCGACTGTACCTGTGGATATCAACACAGAAGATAAACATGCGACAAAACTAGCAATGCACTCGAAAATGCCATCAACCGATCATTCAGGCATTCGTGGGAAGGGCATGGGGGCACTTGAAAGCCGGATAAATAACAATAAACGCCGGATGTTTCCCTTATTTACATACTAACCTTCAAGACAAACTACACGGCAACCATCTTGCGTCAGCCTTCGCAATAAAACGCTCAGAGTGGAATCGCTCAGATGCTGCTGGATACTGCAGAGATCGTTGTAAAGCACGAACAAATTCTCTTTGTAATTACCACACACTTTGTTCTTAAGTTCCCTACACTTTATTGTTGATACCAGGTCGATTTTCCCAGCGGCCAACCGCCTGAGCATTATAGAAGGAATGGAAAAATTTACAGCATCTCTGATGTGGGATTCGCCGTATTCATTCGAGCTACGACAGTCTAAAATAACTAGCCTTTTAGAATCACTTCGTAATTCCGCCAAAAGCCACTCTTTCGACACGAATTCGTAGTCAGAGTCCGGTGTGGTAGGCATTTTATACGTATTAAAGTTTAACGCGCACTTATCACTAGGTTTAGTCAAATAACACTTAATATTAACTATCACATTAAAAATGCTTTGTTTACTCGCGAATGCAGCTACTTTTCAGTCAACAATTCAATCAAACACTGTACTGCAAGCGATACACGCTCTCCACACTACGTCACATCTCAGAATGATTATTGCACTGCTCTACTGCTGTTCGTTCTCCATCTTCACTTATTGTGCGAGGGCGTACGAGTGCATGTCGTCATTCACGGGCATCTGATTGGTTTAAAGTCACGTGGGTACCCCAGATAAGCCAATCGAGGCTACGAACGTCATTTCATTGATGAGGCTCCCGGCACGACGTTATGTAATAAGCAACGCCATACGTTTTGTACCTAGTTTTTAAACCGTTGCCCTGTTTTTCCGTGAGGCATGTCGGTACTCGAAGGACGGTTGTTTCGTTTAAAGGAGCGTAGGCGGATGACAGACACATAAAAAGTAGGATTTCGTGATTACAAATGACGTCATGAACGATTCGTCATTGCGAATTGGCTATTCGCGTGATAGGCTACGGCCTTTGCAAGTTCGCTTGTTAAAAATCTGCTCTACGATCAGTATTAATGACTCATTGCCTTTGTTTTATGAATGAAATAGCTAACATAACGATTCACTATCGGTACAGATTTACCAATTTACTCAATGGTACACTCACATAGTACATACATATTCAGGTCACATTCTGATCTCCAACCATTTAGTTTTCTAATCGTACGCTACCAAATCTACAGTTTCACAGACAATTACATAACATTCAGAACTTTTAATGAAGGGTTAGGGCTTCCTAAGTCACATTGTTTCGCACGTTACAGGTACGGGGTGATGTGGTAAGCACCACGCCTTCAACAACCACCTAACTTCCCTACTCCACAGCGTTGCGTTTCCAAATTATTTTCAGTGACTGGATAGGCCACCCGCCGAGTTCCAACTCGGGTTTGACCCCAAAAGCGTCCGCACTGTCACTCCGGCGATACAGATTAATAAAGTATTATTAAATTAATGTTGAGCTAGTTATTTAAGTATTAAAAATTTTCCAATTTTTCAATAGTATTGTAATTTAAAAAATTTCTAGTCACAGCCAAGCATGGAACGTGTTTATTTAACTACAACATTTACTTATCTCTTCTGCTTCTTTTTCGGTGGTGTGAAGTAGCAGCACTCAGGCCCTGGGTCCATTGTGCTTGTGCATCTATCACAAATTAAGGAATGTCTACATACAGACCGGCACCTAGCCCAAAGGCCATGATCGTGTCCATAGAGGCACTCCGTATATCATCCGGCTCTTAAAGACCAGCAGTAGAAGTAGTCTAGGGCAGGGGTCGGCAAACTGCGGCTCTTTCAGTACATACATGTGGCTCTGAAGTAAAATTGAAAGGCCAGTTCCACACGTCCTGCTTAACCGCAGCTGATTGGAAGGATGTGAGTATAACATTGTTTCACAAACGTAAAGGAAGGAGATGGTTGAGCACATGGTAAGCAGGGTAGCCAAACAAAGTGACTAATAAGTGAGTGCGGGCGCCCTCTACTTATATACTGCTGACCTACCCGAAACAACAAGTTCATGTATGCGGATGATAGGGCAATCTCATTCCAACACAGAACTGCAGCAGTCAATGTAAATGCCCTAAGCGAAGACCTTGCCATATCCTAAATCCAGTGAAAATAGAAGCCTATTCTTTTCACCTGTCTAATAGACAGGCAAATGACACCATTAAGCTGGGGTTTGACGCTAGAACTCTTAATCACAATGCGTTACACTTGACAGATCGTTAACGTTGAAACAACATCGCAGGAAAGTGTCTGGAATACTAAAGACTCGTAATAACCTTATATCAAAGTTAGCTGGGGTTACATGGGATGCTGATTGCACTCGCATTGATCTACTCAACAGCTGAGTATTGCGCACCAGTATGGCTAAACAGCTACATGTAAAGAAGATAGATACGTAGATACGCAACCAAACCATACCATGAGATTAATCACTGGAACTATATGAAATACACCAACCCGATGGGTTCCAGTCCTCAGTAATATTGCTTCACCTGACATCTGAAGAACCGCAGCTTTGGTTAAGGCATATACGAAGATTATGGCTAATAATACTTTACTAATCCACCAAGATATTCCCCATATTTCGAGACAGTATCAACGTCTCAAATCTAGGTTTCCACTAATCAGGAACGCAGTTTTCCCAATGCGAGATCTTCAAGATTTCATGCAATGGGATGCAATCAAATGGCTGTGTAACTTAGACGTAGATATTTAAATAGACTGTTCTGCATGTACCGTGAGTTCAAAAAGTCTTTACATACGAGTTGGCTATGAGACACAAAAATAATGTCAATTGCAAGATTTAGAATTTATTAACTGTCATCATTGTGTTGCTGGTAAAATACTGTTGCGCAAATTTCAATAAAATTGTAAAAACAAACGTTCTAAATCTTGCAGTAGACATTACTTTTGTGTCTCATAGCCAACCCTTATCTAAAGACTTTTTGAACTCACGGTATAATATAATTACTCAATTGTTTGTTCTTATATGTAAAAGTTTCAAACTTATTATCCTTTTTAGGTGTAACTTTTTAACGATTTATATTCATATGTATTTGTATTTCTTAGGTACATATTATTATGTTTACCTGTATGTTAATCATGTATCCAAATCATATTGTAAATACTGTCTTTGGAAAAGCTCATCAGATGCAGATGTCTTTTAAAGAGGCAATGCCCTGTGGGGAGGCCTGTGACTATCCTGAGGTGCTTCCTATTAAACCTAAGGAGCTGTTGGGACTTAGCTTTTGAAGGTCTGTGGATGAGTAGCTTCGCTTGTCTCAGCCCAGAGTGTGAAGCCCAATATAAAATAAACTGAGAGTGAGCCCAGTCTCTAATTGCCAGGCGATCAGCCTTCTTGTTGCCTAGAATGTTACTGTGCCGAGGACCCAGATTAGTCACACCCAGTTGACTCAGCCGAGCTTTTCCAGGGTCCATCGATATTCTGTGACCAGTTTTGTTTTGGTTTTTAGAGAGCTCAAGGCCTTGAGCACTGCTTTTTCTGGATGCAGACTAAGATAGCAAGGATGTCAATCCGGAAAACGGTAGAAAACTTGTCTAGTGCGAGAGACAATCTCATTCTAGGTTATTCACTAAAAAGGCAGCACCGGAATCTGTATCTGTTTTCGATACGTTCATGAACCACAGTAAATCAGAAGATCTGGGCAATAACGAGCATTCCTCCCTAGCAGCGATAATTACCTCATAATTTTTGGTGAAGGAGTAGCAGGGAGACACTGTACTGCTGCGAGCAACCCCAGCACCTCACTGGCATGCTGTACTATCAAAAATCTTTTGAGAGTAATTACAAGCTGTATTTAAATAATTGTCAGGCAAAATTAGAAAAAGAGTGGTTCCAAAATGTGAAAGAGTATTTAGAACAGCTAGGAGTGACCCAATGGGAAGATATAGCTTTTAGAAGAGAAGAATGGAAGAAAACAGTAATCGAAAAAGCCGAAGGCCTTAAAGGCCTATAGTACCTACTAATATATATTATATTTAAATAATAAATTATTAATTAATGTTTAGAATATCGATATCCAATGTTTTTTATGGGAGTGGACTAAAGAAGAAGATACCAACATAGCAGTAATTTCAACATAAAGAAAATCTAACTCGATCAAAAACGTTTTGCTATATAGGGTTGACAATTGTAGGTATATACCTAGTCTGCAAACCTGACATCACGTATTACTTGAGAACTTTTTTGTACTTTCTCAGCTGCAACTTTGCCAATCACAACCCATATCTTCTTCTCAGCCTATATTAGTTCACTCCTGGATGTAGGCCTCTCTCATAAAAAACATTCAATATTGACGTGGTTTTTAATTGGGTAGTATTGGCCTCTAAACGCCACGCTTGCTATACGGGTTGGCGAATGGGTGTAAGGTTTGGGAATCCATATAGTTATCTATAAATCTAATATAGCTTGTGCGCCCATGCCATTGTACATGATTGACCACTAAAAGAATTTTTCTGTTTGCATTCTTGCTTCAGTAAAATATTTTTTTTTGAAGTTCATTATCATTTGCAACTAAGGAATGTTCATTTTACTAAGTGGACTACTTTAAGAATACAAGTTAACTGATATATGGAAATTTATCAAAGAAAGAAGAAAAGGTGGAACGAGCATGTTGAAAGAGCAAATAATACTTCTTTAATAAAAACAACAAGAAATCTAAAACCACCGGATAAAAGACAACCTGGAAAGCCACTGAAAAGATGAGCCGATAGTTGAAAGACTCTCCTTAAAATCGTATGGAGAAAAACAGGCATTAAGCCTAAGTAAAAGAGAAAGAAGAAGACTTTGATTATGTACAAGTACAATAATCTCGATTGTCAACTAATATTTTTCATAGTAGATGGCTTTGACGACACTTTTGTTTCATAATCAGTTATCGTAAATTTTGATTACGAAGGGAATTACCAATGCAACTAGAAAATTTATTGTGAAAAAGTGGTGTCAGCTGTGTTTAAAATAATTAAAAAGTTTGGGTAGCAAAACCTCGTCAAAACGTCAAAGAAGAGGTCCTGCCAATGCAGATAAAAGAAAGTGTTTTGAAATTTTTGAAGACAAACCCATGCATGTCTCTACCTGTAATTGCTAAAAAAGGTTGGAGATTAGTGTTGGTACGGTTTAAAATATTAAGAAAAGAAACATTAAGTGGCAGAGAAGTATGAAACAACAAGCTCAATCAAAGAAGCGATGTGGGAAGTTGTACCACATTTTGGTTGAAAACAAAAATCGTTTCACGAAACATGTAAAAATGGACAGTCATACACTTCCAGGAGCCCAGCTTTATAAGCTGTTATATGAGAGGATATCGATAACAAAGTAGAGGTAGTAAAAGAAGATAAATTTGGCACAAAAATTCTTGTATGATAGGTGATTTGTTCATGTGAACCTGGAATTAGTGGTGAAACTTACAGAGAAGGATGCTTAAAGGCATTGTCAACTTATGCAACATATTTAGTAAATATCGAAATACGGTGCCGGGTTATTAGTATTATTAGTCGACTCGGCATTCCGCTCTTACTGGCAACCGACATTCGTGACGTCATATCTGACTTTTAGCTCCCATAACACGGTAACGAATTAAAATTCGACCATAAAATTTTCCACAGGTGCAATACTCAGTTTACTCAATCAAATTACAAAATTAAAAAAAAAACAACTTTTCATAAGTTGACAATGCCTTTAAAAAAACGTTTACTGCCTCTTTATCGAAAACATAATATATAGTATATAATTATATTCAGCTTGACCAGGCCATTAAGGCCTTTAGCTTGTCGAGGAGGACACACTGAGCCTGGTTAGAGTTACCCGTCCAAGTTCTGACCATGATGCTTCACTTAGCACTACCGTACAACCTCCCTCATCGAAAACATAATATTCCACCGTTATTTTAGCCATATCTGGTAACCGCTCATTATTCTAATGCTACTTTGGAGCTACTGCATTCTAAAATCGATTTTGTCAAAAAGGACAATCCACCTAATTGTCCAGAACCTCATCCGATTGAGCAATACTGTGCTGTGGTTGAGAAGCTAAAACTTTAGAAGTCTTTAAATAACGACATTCAATGCAATAATATCCGGGTTGAGTGATCAAAAACCGGACGGTTAACAACCCCCGTCTCATAACATTTACATCAATTTACCTTAGGCCATTTTAATAATAAAAAACCGAAATTGGATTCTAATATATTTGTATGATAAGTGTATAATGTTTTTAAAATAATATATATACAATTAATTGTGTACAATAAAATGTGCCTATTTAGCATCTACGAAGATTTCTATAAAATTTTCCCAAATTTTTATAGAAACCTTCTCTACAGTTTCCAAATTTTGGGCACGAACATAATGTTTCTATTCCATTTTCTTCACACGGACACTGTGGTTGATATATGGGTTCATAATCCAAAGTCCGTCGAAGCCTCCGATGTATTTGCTCTGCTAAACTCGGTTTTTTTACCGGCGAGTAATACCCTGTTTTTTGATTATATTTGTTACATACGACAGGTGCATTATCATATAACTTTATATCAGAAGAGTCGGTGGTTGTTCTCGAGGATGGATATGCAGCACTCCATACATTCCGAGGTTGCTGATGATATTCTCTTCCAACAGTTTTAACCGGTGAACGAGCTGAAAATTTACTGTAATCCCTTACTGGTGAACTAGTCGTTACTCTTCTTACAAAACTGTCCCTACACGATGGGTATACTTTTTCCTATAATAATATAAATTATGCGATTTAATAAACACAAAATAATTAACGATTTGTTCTACCATTTTTGGAGTGGCGCAGCCACGTGGATTTTCTTCAAAGTAAATATTGTACTCAGAACATACCGGACAGCTCTTTTGGGCATGTCCTTTGCCACGCACCTTTGCTAAAATACAAATACATCTGAAATAAAGACATCTCATCTTTTGCAATACGAACATCTTTTGCAACAACCGTGCGGACTTGTCGATTTTTCTTTCATCTGCTGAATTGCTTTTGGTCTTCTAGAAGTTATGGGTGAGACACATTCCTTATCATCAAATAATACATTTGAACCCTGAGAATAAAGACTGCAAGAACAAATAGTGTACTTCCTGACGAAAATGTAAAATGAAACCCTCACCAATATTGACATTGTTTCGTAGAAGAGGAACTTACTCCCGGTTTTCTACTAAGTAATTCATCTTCTGCTTTTCGAAACACAAACGGTGGTTTAGTATGTCTTCGCAACTTCGAACATTTTCTAGACCTAGTAAATATAATTTAAATGTAAAAATCTTATGATTAAATAGCGCACTCACTTATGATAACCAACGGTATGACATACTTTCGCTTGATGCCTTTTACTTTGTCTTGGTTCATAAGAACACTGTTCCGATGTAACAGTTTTAGGATTCACAACATACGAGTTAGACTGTTTAATATTATTAGAACATATAATTTCTTCTACTGTTGTCCTGGTGCTAATTTCAATCTTTGGTGCAATTATTCCCTAAAACGAAAAATATTAATTTTTAATACTCCGCGTAATTCCGATCACTACCGGGAAACTCTTAGATGGTTCCATTAGTAAGTCGACATCCACACCTGCAACTGCACCTTCGTATGATGAAGGATATAAAACGTCAGAAAGGGAAGTTTGAAAGGAGGCTATTACATTTCCATTATCACTACCGTTTTGCCACTGTACTAATTCAGCGTATAAGTATTCTTTGTCTGTAATAACCTAGATAATAATTAAGACACAGTTATATGATAAAAGTATACTTATTGATCGTTGTAATTCACTTAAACGGTAGGCATTGTGGAAATTTTTGTAAAAAATAAATTTTTCGTGGTATAAAAGTGGAAATACAGGTTGAAATCCCGATGTTTTTATACATGAATCCAGCATAAACATTTGAAGGGATACTTTGCCATTTGGGCAAAGCCAAACACCTGGACAACTTACCTACAAATAAAGAATGTTAAAACCACAACGGATTATTAAATTTTAAATACTTACGGCTTGTACATCTAATTCTACTTGAACTCTAAGTGTTTTTCTAGGCATTTTCTTAAAATTGGGAAAATATTAGAATATATAGATAAAACTGTACTTTTACTGCCAATTTTAAATAAAACGTGTTTACCATGTCGAAAACATACTTCCCTTGAATACCATATGTCATGTGTCAGAAAAAAATATGACAAGAAACTGGCACACTCACTCTGTTTGTATACCGGTCTCTTGGATACAAAATATTGATTACACATTTTATATGCTTAGCAACAGTTTTAAGCTTTAGTAAACAAACCATTTTACATAGCAGCAAGCAAGCAAAATACAGTATGATCAGAAATCGTTGAGGATAGTTTTGAATTTCCCGCCTATGATTTTGTTTCAGAAGTTGGTAGCATTCATAGGCGTCCCGCACGGGGTTATTAGTTATTATTAGGAGCCATTTGTAATAATTGTACCATCAGCATTACGTGTACCACTACGAAAGTGAGCTTTTAAAATAAAAGCGTTTTGCTTCTCTGTAAAGGGCATTTTTAAAACACTTCTACTAAAAGAAAATTCCACAGTTAGTTATAAATATAACCTAACATAATAATTTAAACTTAACAAAAACTCACTCGTTACGATTTTCGTCGCAACAAGCAGTCGTGTTGGTGACGGCAAACAAATTTCCGGTAAAATTCTAGTCACTTGTGGTATTACTTCTGAAAATTTTTATGTAAATTTACCCATATTTTTAGCAGGATTTTATGCAGCTAAACCCAATTTTCTGTTTGCAACGCGTGTCATTTTTTTTGTGAAATATAGCACACGCGCCTGCGTATTATCAAACAGTTTAGGGACATTTCCAGTTATCTGTCATAACTGTCATATTGGCAACAATCAGCTGTGTTTACGTTTTGACAAAAATTAAGTGAAATTAAATTTTCACAAGCACAAACAATTGTTATGAACACCTCATGATAGAAAAAAGCATAGAACCAATAAACTGTAAACACGTTTATTTGGTTATCTGCGGAAAATAACGCTTGGCAGTTCAAAATTCAAAGTGGGCGTGGCTAGACTACCGCGCATATTTACGCGCACTTTTACCTCCAAATTTAGAACACGTTTTAAATAATTTACATGAAAATTTAGCAGAGAATTTAGCACATTATTTTCTGTATGCAACGAGTAAAAAAATTTCGCATAAAATTTACATGTAAATTTTATGTAAAATTTAGCATCGTGTCGCACAGGCTTAAGAAAATTGTAAAATTCCATTTCAATGTTAATTTTTGTTGCACCACCAACCACCAATCTCAAATTAGTTCTAGTGTGCGTTGATTGGTTGGCTTGGCGACTTTATACTTTGTAAGCCAGTTCATAGAGGGCAACATGTCATATCATCTGCTACAATCATTTCGAAACTTTCGGAATACCTGAAAAATTACGCAAAATATTATTGTTGTTAAAAAACGGGACAAACGCCCGTCCCAATGTAATTTATTAGGACAACGCCAACATCTTAAAAGATTAGCATTTTGAAAATTTTATCGATACTTTTACACTAAGTATTTATTTTCTAAAGAGACTTCCATTACATATTTAAACAAATATTAAAGAAAAACTAGTCCACATGCATGCATATTCTTTATCTGCTGCCCATATTTATAGTAGTAAAGAGCCGCTGGAACATTTCTTACAGGATGTTGTCAAAAACTTAGCAACTTGTGTTTGCTGCAGTGTAGCACAAAACAAAAAAAAACAGTTACCTATCTTAATTTTAAATGTTCTATTTTAACCCCAGCTACTCCTTTAAATTTGTATCAGTATGAGTACTCATATGTAATTTCAGATTGTCTTTAGTTACACTTCTGTAGTCACATAATTTACAGGTAAACAGTTTATCTCCAGTATGAATACGCATATGTTTAGTCAGACAACTTTTAGTTACACTCCTGTATTCACATAAATTGCAGCTAAACGGTTTTTCTCCAATATGAGTACTCATATGCAATTTCAGCTGTTGTTTAGTTACACTCCTGTATTCACATAAATTGCAGGCAAACGGTTTATCTCCAGTATGAGTACTCATATGCATTTTCAGCAGTTGTTTAGTTACACTCCTGTGTTCACATAAATTACAAGCAAACGGTTTATCTCCAGTATGAGTACTCATATGAAATTTAAGTTGTTGTTTACTTGCACTCCTGTATTCACATAAATTACAGGCAAACGGTTTATCTCCAGTATGAGTACTCATATGTGTATTTAGAGTGCTTTTAGTTACACTCCTGTATTCACATAAATTACAGGCAAACGGTTTATCTCCAGTATGATTACTCATATGTAATTTCAGCTGTCGTTTAGCTACACTCCTGTATTCACATAAATTACAGGCAAACGGTTTATCTCCAGTATGATTACTCATATGTTTATTCAGAATGAATTTAGTTACACTCCTGTATTCACATAAATTACAGGCAAACGGTTTATCTCCAGTATGATTACTCATATGCAATTTCAGCTGTTGTTTAGTTACACTCCTGTGTTCACATAAATTACAGGCAAACGGTTTATCTCCAGTATGAGTACTCATATGCAATTTAAGTTGTCGTTTAGTTACACTCCTGTATTCACATAAATTACAGGCAAACGGTTTATCTCCAGTATGATTACTCATATGTTTATTCAGATTGGTTTTAGTTACAGTCCTGTATTCACATAAATTACAGGCAAACGGTTTATCTCCAGTATGATTACTCATATGATTTTGCAGCTGTCGTTTAGTTACACTCCTGTATTCACATAAATTACAGGCAAACTGTTTTTCTCCAGTATGAGTACTCATATGCAATTTCAGCTGTTGTTTAGTTACACTCCTGTATTCACATAAATTACAGGCAAACGGTTTATCTCCAGTATGAGTACTCATATGAAATTTCAGCTGTTCTTTAGTTACACTCCTGTGTTCACATAAATTACAGGCAAACGGTTTATCTCCAGTATGATTACTCATATGTTTATTCAGATTGTTTTTAGTTACACTCCTGTAGTCACATAAATTACAGGGAAACGGTTTTTCTCCGGTATGGATACGCAAATGCCGTCTAAAATTACCTTTAAAAGTTGCCCTATATCCACATACACTGCAAATAAACGGCTTTTTTATTAAATGCATATTTTTATGAGTCTGAAGATTGGATCTGAGAGTCGTTTTAAATTCACCAACTTCACATGTAAAACTTTTCCCTTTATCTTTACTTTTGTCATCCTCGTCAACTATTTCAGTTGTTTCAACTTTTATTTTGTCCATTTCATATGCACTACTCTCTATAATTGTAGTTTCGTTCCTTGTATTCCGTCCAAAGTTTTGGCTAATATTAGGGTTAGTTTTATTGAAACTATGTTTTTGTTCCCTATTGTAATGGATATCGTCACCGAATTCAGTTTTAATGTCGTCCAAGTACGGTTCAAGTTTGATTTCTTCTTTGACGACATCCAAATCGAAATCATATTCGAGATTAGCCTTTGAATTTACTTTAGACATCTTTTATACAATTTCCTGTAATAATACAAACCACAAAGAATTACAAACAGCGTTTGATAATTAGTGACTAACCTGTAATTATTTAAAAATACATTAAAAAATGTATCTCTGCACACACATAAAACACGAAGCAACAAACGGATAATAATAATTGAGCATTATTCTTACTGGTAAACACAGCAGTAAACTAACAGAAAAATGAAAAATAGGTCAACTTTTGGAAGTGGCTATTATATCAACACCGAAGTAGTTGACTATGAATTTCTCCTATAAAATAAAAAGTAGACTCTTAATTAAAAAGCCTAGACAAGACGCCTATAGAAGTATAGGTAGACCTCCAACAAGAACTGGACTGATGACGTAAAAAGAATTTCAACAAACTGGATCCAGTCTGCAGAGGATAGGAGAAGGTGGAGATATTTGAGGGAGATCTATATCCAACAGTGGACGATTTAGGCTGTGAAAGATGAAAGAAGAACAAGAAGAAGACTGTTAATTGCTGAGAACTCTGCCTAATCCTAGACCAATAAAGAATATAGCCGCGCATAAAAAATGTATGTGTATAATCCATTTTCTAACATTGTTTTACTGCAGTACCTTCGTTTTTAATTATCTTGTACATTCAAGTACTTTCATAAATAGGCAATATAAGCTGTTGTTACGTACCTTCCCAATAATTTATTATTATTAAGGGAAATGGTATTGATTGATTAATTGAGCAAAATTTAATGGCTCTTCTACACGATGGCCCATAATTAGCCACTACAAGCCATCGCCATATCGCCATCGTGTGGAAGGTGGGCTGCTGGCATGTAGTGGCCGATGATGGGCTGGTAATGGCGGAGGATGGCTTTGGGAGCGGTTTTTCTCCCCACATCAAAGGGAGCCAGCATGCACAATCGAGGTGCCCAAGTGGGTCCCCACGCGGTGCGTCCACACACTTACTTACCTAACCTATGGTCCACACGATGGTCCATTATTCAGTTCCCGACGTGATTGTCACTCGTTGTTTGACTCCGTTCTGTTCTGTTTATTTATTGTTATTATTCTGATTCTGTTGCTAATTATCTGCTCACACAATTACTTAATCATGACAACGTGGAGCAACGAGGAGACGTTCAAATTTAATATACATAATATAATAATTATAGAAGAGGAATAAGGAACAAATAAGACCAAATAGAGCATACCTAACAAAGAAAAAATTAAAGAAATATGGAAACAGTTCTATCAAGAAATACTAAACGAAGATGACACCATTGAAATAACAGAAACGGATAACATGGTGAGACAAAATGATGCAGAAATAGTAGCATCAATATGGGAAGAGGTAACTAATATACCTATAGCATGGGTTACAGGAAAAAATCCTAGGGACTGGACGGTGGCAGCTATATTGCCAATTTATAAAAAAGGGGATCCCAGAAACTGTACTAACTACAGAGGAATCTCCATACTTGGGGTAGTAAGTAAAGTATATGAAGTAATACTGGAGAAAAAACTAAGACCAATAATAGAGCCGACACTTGATGACAACCAAGTTCGGTTTAGACCAGGGAGAGGAACTTCAGTGTGAGACAATTAACCGAAAAGACACTTGTCTCTCCTATAAATTCTATACAGGGTGTAGAATTGGTTCACGCACCATAGGGATTTCAATGTTAAATTCTTAATTTTTAAATATTGGCTCCCCAAATTATTTTAGAGAAAAAGTGTAAATATGTTTCTTATAGAGAAAAAAATACTGTATACAACCATATCATTACTTATTTTTTTACTTTCCATACAAGGGTTAAAATTAAGGAAACTAAAACTGGTACTTTAGCAAAAATAGGTAGTGCCTTGGAATCGTTGAAACAAAAAACAATTGTTAGTTAGCTGTCATGTTAGCATCTTAATAATAAATTTAGAAGTATTTTAAGTAATTCTAAGTTAATATTATGTATTCGTTGAATGAAAAGATCCTAATGATAAAATGGTACTATTCTGGTAATAGCGCACGTGCAGTAAGTGATATGTTTGCTGCAGAATATCCGAATCGACCAATTCCAAACCACACTACTGTTGAAAGAATGATCCGCAAATTTGAAGCAACTGGTACTGTAAATAATAAGTGCAAATGTAATTAAAACGCCCTACAGAATGTAAGACATCAAGAAAATGCAAACGCTGTCGACGTATTACTTTCAGTAACTGAAAATCCTAATGTAAGTGTACGCCAACTAGCAGAAAATATTGGGATACACCACACTACAGCTGTACACAAAATTTTGAAAAAGCACCATTACCGTTCCTATAAATATCAGTGCCATCAAGAATTGCTTCCAGGTGATATGGAGAGAAGGGCTGAGTTTTGCTACACCATTATGGAAAAAGCAAACGAAGATAGAAATTTTTTAAGGAATGTGTGTTTTACAGATGAGTGCACGTTTACGCTTAACAATGAGCCAAACGCGCAAAACTGTAGGATTTGGGCTACACAAAATCCTCATAATTATTTAGAAACGAGGACCCAATATCCTCAAAAATTAAATGTTTGGGCCGGTATCTTGGGGCATCATATTATTGGACCGTTTTTCCTTGGCGGAAATTTAACGTCTGAACGTTTTTTACAAATATTGTCCGAAGAAATAACACCAGGCTATAAATGAGGTTGCACTGGAAAATGAAGTTTGGTTTCAAATGGATGGATGTCCTGCACATAACAGTCGTGTCGTCCGCGAATATTTAAATCAAGGCTTTAATGGCAAAGTTATTGGTAGAGGATACGAAATTTGTTGGCCTGCTCGGAGTCCTGACCTTTCTCCTAATGATTTCTTTCTATGGGGAAATTTGAAATCAAAGATTTACAGCGGTAACCGTTTTGAAGATTTGGAACAATTGCAAACTAGTATTCAAGATCACTGCGTAAGAATTTCGCCATATCAGTTAGCAAATGTCAGACGAGAATTTTCTGATAGACTGGGTTATTGTTTAACAGTGGATGGAGGCTTATTTGAACATTTATTATAGTAATTGTTTTTTTTGTGTTACCTACTTAATTCGTTAAATAAAATTTGCTTCTTGTTCTATTGCAGAGTATTATTCCCATTATTTTAAAAATTTTTATTATGTAAGAAAAACAAGATTCCACTTGTCAGAATGACAGCAGCCTTGTTTCAACAGTTTATCAAAGCATAGCTGGTTTTTGTTAAGGTGGCAGTTTTTTAGTTTCCCTGTTTTTAAAACTTGTAAGAAAAGAATAGTTATTTGAATAGTTGTACACAATATTTTTTTGCATTTTGACATCTTAAATCCCTCAAAACAGGATAAAAAGGAATTGAGAATTTACAGTTGTCAAACTGACAATTTACAATATTTTATTTAAAGCACACTTACTTAATGCAAAATGTAAAATTAAATAGTTAAAAAAAATGTTGCTTTTTAATAAAAAAAAGTCCACTTTTTTTGTCAAAATGCGAAAAAATAAATTTTCGGCACTAGAATGCATTGTCTAAACGCAAAATTACTTAAAATACGTCTAAATTTGTGATTAAAATATTAACATGGCAGCTAACGATCAACGGGTTTTTGTTTCAACAATCCCAAGGCACCACCTATTTTTGCTAAAATAGTAGTTTTAATTTCCTTGATTTCCCCTTTGTATGGAAAGTAAAAAAAATAAGTAATGACATGGTTGTATACAGTATTTTTTTCTCTACAAGAAACATATTTACACTTTTTCTCTAAAATAATTTGGGGAGCCAATATTTGAACATTAAGAATTTAACATGGAAATCCCTATGGTGCGTGAACCAATTCTACACCCGGTATAAAATAAAAAGTAGACTCTAATTAAAAAATGATAGGTGGACAAAACATATAGTTGTGTGAAAAACCTAGACAAGACGTCTGCTTCTGGGATTTGATTCATGGGGCTAAAATAAATCGAAAATGAAGAGTGGAAAATTTTCCGTTTGTCTTTTGTTATCGAGTTATCAATAAAAACTTTATTAAAAACGAATAATATTTGAAAACAAGTTATTTTCCACATCTGTTGTCACAAAAAGTGTTCAATTAGGTTGCCTCCTATTTCAAGGCGAACATTCACACGATTTTTCATTGAAGCACGAACTCTCTGTAGCATATTTGCGTCTATTGACGCCACGATACCAAATGAAAATCGTAAAATTTTCCACTCTTCATTTTCGATTTCTTTTAGCCCCCTGAATCAAATCCCAGAAGCACGGGCGTCAATTTTGACACACCCTGTAGAAGTATAGGTACACCTCCAACAAGAACTAGACTGCTGACGTAAAGACTAGATAGGGATGGGAAGTTTAGGTAGAGATCCGTCAAAATCTCATGGGTGGTGGCGCATAAACCAACTTGCTTTGAGTAGCGATCAGGTGGCTATTGTCTTACCTGAAAACGTCGTCATTGTTTATTTGGTTGTTGCGTTGATTAGTTGTGGTGCGGTGAGAATTGTTTTGTTTGGCGTTTTAAATTTTAAATTGTTTTATTAAATGACTATTTTACAAGATTTAAGATAAGCAGGTGCTGTTATTGTGTAAGCAATTTCAAATTGACGATTTACCGCCAAGAGTGGCATGCTCAGTAGTACCTGAACGTTTTTAGGATCGACTAAAAATCACACTTTACTGCTTTGCTCTCGGTTATTCCGGCGATAACCGACGCGTATTCCCACCACCCATGAGATTTTGACGGATCTATAGGTACTTTGATTACCCGTACTCATTCGTTACTTTCGGATCCAGTAGTCGTTACTGAGTACCGAATCGTTACTTTCCGTGATATAGATTACGTCATAGGTATACATATATTTTTGGGATTATCCGACAAAATGTCGTAACGTAGTTTTCCACGAAAAACGAAAACTACCGGTAATGAGAGGCCAACGAACACGGGATTTCACTACTAAAAATCCGGGAACGATAATTACTGCACGACTAGGGTGACCAACTCCTCTAGAAGCTCAACCCGGAGATTTTTTCCATTAATAAAAGAGGTCGGGATTTTTTGGAAATATACAGGGTGTAACAAAAATGGTGGACTGACTATACACAGACGGCTTCTACGACTAAAAATAAGGAAAAAAGTTCCCATAAATAAGTGTCTGAAAGTACTTCGTTTTCGAGATACAGGGTGTCCAAAAAAATAATTTTTTTTAAATATCTCGAAAACGATTTAAGATGTTAAATAATTGAGCTTTGGTATGCACCATACCTACTGGCATGAAGAGACTCTTTTTCGATCCAACTAGTTTTGACAATTTCAGCAGTGGCGTGCGTGACAGGCCTATTGAGTTTCTTTTCGATTATTACTCGACCGTTTGTCCTATCCATCGACCTTATACTACTGGACAGATAATTCCCTATACCAGCAGTAGGTGGAAAGTGAAGCCAAGATTATTTTCTCATGAGTCCCTTTTGCGTCTACTGCGCATACGCGAAAAATTCGGCGGTAGAATGATTTTGAATTTAAACTGGGTGCTGTATTTATCTTGATGGAGTATATTCTACTTTTGCTGTGGTTGTTTTAGAAATTTAATTAATTCAATTTTAATATATTTTTTTCAATGAAACGCGATGAATAAAACAACTTTATTTATAGAAAAATTTATTTAAAAAACTATTGATTCTTAAATAATACAAGTTTAGTATACTTATTTCTAATATTTACATCCTTTTGAGATACGGTTTTGCCCTCATGATATAACCTAATTTTCAAATACATATCAGTTATTAATTTTAATAATTGAATTTTATGATTATCAAATAAATCCTGACTCAGGATATGTTGAGTCATATCACTGGAATTGAATACTGATGCACCTACCCTGTTACATATTTTGATAATCAGAAATTGTTTAATATTATTTTGGGTAAATATTTTGGAATAATATTCCCGATATGTTCGCTCTGCAACTAAACAAATTGTACAAATATCCTTCGATGGTAGCGTCAGCCTTCCTCGATTTTTTATAGTTATGAAAGGAAAATGATTATTTGTATCTTTCAACTGTGATGTGCAAATATTACAAATGTTACTATTTTTAATTAATTTTCTGGCTATAAAACCAGCAATATATTTTGTAATATTCTCGACATATGATGACAGAGCCCAGGTTGTAATTAAATAGTCATGATCCAATGTTTCATTGTGTAAATGAATTTCACCTAAATCTATTTTGTCCATAGCTTTATTAGCTACAGCACTAGACACATGCAAAATATTCACATCAGTAACTAAACAGTTGCCGTTTTCCGAAGCATTTACTTCGTGCCTAACTAATAATCTCTTATAAGCACTCTCAAACTGCTTCGCATTTGGATTATTATTACACCCACCACTGCTTCTTACTGCAGAAAAAAAAGTCTCAATGTGATCTTGACTAATTTTAAAAGATAACAAATACTCTAAACCTAATGGTATCAAAATTTCAAAAAGACCAAATATATTTCTAAGACAAATAATAAACCCTAGAAAACCAGTTTTTCTGTTTGAATTTATAATAGTAATACCATCTTTAGTTTTGAGGTTTAGTATGTACTTTTCAATTTCTTCCGCAGATTTTTTTAAAAACTGGAAATTTTCTTTATTAACCGGTTTATTGTATGGTTTTTTTGTAAATTTATTTTTGCAATTTAACATGTCAAATGCATTGTTAAATATTAAACAAAATTTTGCAGTCGGACCAGCATCCTGAAATTGTGTTAAATTTTGTTGTTTTAGAAAAGTTAATGCACAGGAAACACTATCACTTAATGTTTGCGCTGCTAGCTTAACATTCATTTTGTTGTCACTAAACTTAATGTGTTTTGTAGTGACTTTTGTTGCTGCCGTTAAACCTTCCTTTTGTTGAATATTGTGCAAATTGCAAATATGCATCCAATCAATGTTTTTACCATCACCATCAATAAATGGCCCTTTATCACCAAGAGCATTTCTTACTAATTTAATCATATGACATGGGTCATAGAAAATAAATACTTTTTCCCGTGTAATGGGATGCATAAACCATGGTTTAAAAGACGAACCATAATCAAAATTAGCACCTAAGCTATTACACATGCTAATGTTAACTATAGCTCCATCAAATGTAATTGAATACACTTTTGCACCAGTGTTGTGCATTAATTCTAATGCAATTTTTAATAAATTAGCTCGTTCTCTGCCTGTTAAACTATTAATTAAAAAATACCCAATTGGCACTTTCCAATGGCCATTAAGAGACACAGCCATGAACACTAACGCATTTTTTGCTTGAACCAGATTATCACTATCTTGAACAATATTTGTTCCTAAATCAACGTTACCATAAAAACGATTATTTTTATAAAGAATCTGTTGCCGAATAGCGATTTCATCTAAAACTATATTGCAAATTGTAGGTTTTGAATTAATTTTGACGTTTGAAGATATAGCATCAAATGCTTCTTTAGTAAAACCTGGACTACCATCTACAACAGTATACCACTTTCTTAAAGTGGTTGGATGAGGAAGCAAATTATTCCATGTTTTGCGTACATACTGATATGCTTTAGCAGAGTAAAATTGTAATGTTAAAGCGAACATTCTTAATTTTGGGGAATATTTTTTTCTCTTACATATCAAACGTTCATCAATTAATGTTTTCATCTTATCTGGTATGGAAACCTGTAAAATACACATATATGTTAATACTGATGGCTCACTATTACAAGACAGTGTGTAACAAACGGTCTATTTTGGAAGAAATCATTGTTACATTGGTTACACACCATCTTGTCACAGACAATATAAATTTCAAAAAGAATCCCTCAACGGCGGGGCAGTACCAATAATGTATCCTCTGCATCTTCGGTAATCAAATTTTTCTTTCTCAAGTGGCCAACACAATCCTTTAAAGATTTCACTTTTTTGGTGAGCCTTCGGTTCTTCTGTTGTAAGGCGCGGATTTTCAGTTTGAGCTTATATACATTTTTTTTTGCCAGCATTAAATTTCTTTTCGCCTTTCTAGGGGTCGCGACATCATGCAGAGTAATATCCCCAATATATCGAGGTGTTCCAAACCTTGACTTTTTTGTAGGAGTAGTAAATGTTAAAACGTCATGCTCCATTTCAGCAGGTTGTCTTTTGTTTGCTGGAGAATTTCTTTAAAAAGATAATTACATTAATAAATAACTCATATTTTTCCACAAAGAATTCTATATAAACTTTTTTAACAAGTTAATTTAGATACGTACCGGTCATTTGATATATCTGAAATTGTTACAGGAACTATCAGTGGGTTTTCATTACACTGATTTTCTGTATTATTGTCTGAAACAGTGGTCGATACGGTCGGATTTTTAATTATGTGTTCTACTACTTCCTCACGTGAATTAAAAGAGCTGTCTACATGTATGTCAATAGGACATTGATCTTTGTTGACAGCATCTTTTCTGTAAAACATAACTGTGTCAGAACATATAAATTTTTACGAAGGTAGCAGTACATAAAATATACTATAAAGTTTTGCATACCTTGATCGTCGTTTTGTCAGAATCACAGTAGGAATTCGATTATTTTTTAATTTTAATAAACCACCACCTGCTCTGTTGTCAATTAAATCCTCGCCAGTAAAATGCATTGAACATAATTTGTAACTAGGTAATACGTGTTCTATTTCCATACCACAGTATTTTGCCCATAAAGACAATAAATCTGGATTGTTTGGAAATCTAGAAACAGGTAAATATTAATAAAGTAGGTATTGATAACAAATTTGCTAGTTTTACTTACTTGAAATACGTCACCTTTTCTTTGTTGCAACCGCAAAGAACACACCGCTGTCTCATTTTACTTTCTTTCAGTCGCTAACAAAAACGAAACTTTCAATTGTTTAAAAGAAACTGAAAAACTTTAAAACGGCAAGCAAGCTTAACATAATCGCATCATAATCGCCATTAATGTTGAAATGGTAGGCAGCGTACCTATTCGACATCAACAAATGTTTTGCATTTCACTCAACGACAATGAGAGTAAAAGAAATAGAGCATACAAGTTTACGCTAAATTGTACCGCACCATCGCATTGCCATACAATTTTACTTGCGCATGACTGTTTCACTACGCGGAGCTTGATAAGGATGACGATATATTATTTCTCTCATATTCTTGGCTTCAGTTTCAGCACGGAAGGCTCTGTCCAGTAGTATAAGGTCGATGGTCCTATCAGAAAAACTCAAGAGACGTTTTCTTTTTAGAATTGGTTGCCGATTAAGAAACAAATACCTATTTTGAAAAAAAGCAGTGACGTACTATTTTTTTCGTCAGAATTATTTATTTTTTTGCTGATGCTGAGGGTTTATGTTTTGTGACTACATCCTACAGCTGCTTTCTCAAGCTTGCGCGGTGCGGTCGGCCAGTCGCCAGTCTCGTGGTTGCCGGAAACGACGGGACGGGGCGCTATTCAAAATAACCAATAATCTTATCAGGCGAGAGCGGTAAACACAAAACCCTAATTTTTAAAATCACTAAATCATATCACTGACGTTAACCCGGAGATTTTGTGTTGAAACCCGGAGCCCGGAGATTAGGTAGTAAAACCCGGAGTCTCCGGGTCAAACCCGGAGGGTTGGTCACCCTATGCACGACCGTTAATTTGGACAGTTAGCTAATCTCGGAGGTGCTTTGCCATTTTTCCGTAAAACGAAGGATGTTAAAAAGAAATGCACAAACGCGACATCGTGCGCGGGGGGCGGGGGTGAAATCTTATAAGACGCTGCTTTGGCGTACCTTGTGATCAGTGGGGGCTTCTCCGGATTCTTAACGACGAAATTCACTGCACAGGATATTGCATCATCCCATTTGGTCATTCAATTTAGGATTTCTCCGAATATTCCGCAGTCAAAAAGGAATGTGCTTATCTGATATTATTCGCGTGAATTCTGCAAGCTTCAGGGCCGGCTCAAACTTTGAAAAACAGGCCCGTATTATACTAATTTACGTAAAATTTAAAAAGCCGTGACATTGCTGCTATCTACACAACTTTCTTATAGAAGAAAATTATTTGCCTTCTAGTCGAGAATCAGTTGATAATTGCTTTGTTAGGGAGTTGCATACAGAAACCAAAATCTACTAAGAGTCGCTCAAAGAGCTATAGAGCGAGCCATGTTAAGAATTACATTAAAAGACAAGATACGAAATGAGAAAATCTGGAGAAGAACAAGGATAGCAAATGTTATGAAACATATCACGAATCTTAGATGGCAGTGGGCAGGACACATTGTTAGACAAAAAGATGAAAGGTAGATGCACAGGGTGACACTATGAAGACCAAGAGTGGGAAGACAATAAAAGAGATGGTCAGATGATGTTAGAATTGTTATGGCAAAACAATGGATGAGAATGGCTAAAGACAGAATAGCATGGAAACAACCAGGAGGCGTATATCCAGCATTGGATGAACAAAGGCTGAAGAAGAAGACAGCACATAGAACTTTCAGGAAGTAGGCTTATATACACTGTCTGCTCGACTTCCTATTCCTATTCTGGGCTAGCACTACTACTTGACTTCTACAAAGCTGTTATTTGACTATGGTATAACTGTTGCTCATCTCCTTCTTAGTAAGTTAGTTTGTTCTTTTTGATCCTTGTGCAATTGTTTTAGTTCTCTTCACTTTGTTCTTCTTTTCCACTCTTCTTTACTGATTATTCAAGTTTTTAAAAAGGGATTTCTTTTAAAAACAAGATTAAAAACAATTATTTAATTTATTATTTTAACATTATAAAATACTTATAATCTTATAAATAATTGAACAACACTGACACTTAAACTTTATTATAAAATAATATTTCGTCACACAAGTAACACATTCATCACATATTGTGTGGAATAAATTAATCACAATCACAATTATTCTTATCAGAAGGCTCAGGATAAGTGTTCAGTTGTTTTCTAAAGTTGTCAATATTCTTTATAAAGTAATCTCTTTTTCTATTATTTCTTTCCACTTCGGCCGTATCTTCTAACAGGTTTAATTTGAAGTTATCTAAGAAAATTATTTTTAGAAATGCTCAAAAATCAGTTGTTCAATATTACTCACCAGTTCTATTCGTTTGAGTAGTGGAGGTATTACTTATCATTTCTTTTTCTCTTGTTTCTGTCGTTGTTGTAGGTTTATCAACACGATTGGAATTTACAACTAAAAGTTCTCGATTAGGCAATTTCGAAGTAGATGCTGCATCTTCTCCTTTGGTTTCGGGTTCCTTATTTGCTGCAACATGACCGACAATCTGAGAAAAAAAAAGTTACAATCGATTTATCGTAATAAAACAAGGTCAAAACACACCTGTAAACCTAATTTTCTAAAGTCGTTCTTTTTACCGTGCATATTATGTTCTTCCCACCATCTTCGAACATCACCAATTTTTAATTCTTTCACAGCTTGGATTTCTTCTACAAGCCGATTGTACTTGTATTTTAAATTTACAATTTCTTCCCAATTTCGGCTGACTTCATCCTCCAAATCCACATGAACAAATTGTTTCATTTTTATTAAGTCCTTTTTAGTTTGGTTAAATTTTTTATCTGATAATTTCTTTAAAATCTTTTGACTATGTTTTAAGAAAGCTTCTATTCTGTTGTCAACGTGTTCCACTGAATGTTTATCAGCTTGCGCATTTACTGTAATACTGTAACCCAATACGCCGTATGTATCACGAATTGTACAATAAACACTATAACCTAGTTGCTCCTTCGTTCGTAAAATATCAAATAATGGTTCTTCAATTAGCAACTAAAAATAAGAATACATAGTTTAACAAACCTGGGAATTAAAACAAACTAAATTACTAGAGATAAGAGATCTGAAACATGAGCAACTACTACAAACAGCAAACACTAACTAACAAAATTGATAGAATGGAAAGCAGCGAAAAGAAATTCAACCAAAATGAAGTGCAACAGTTTCTGGGAGTGAAAGGGGTAAATGTGAATCTGAACATGGCATTTAACCCTTAACCACTGTCGTGTTATCTTCAGTACGTGGTCACCGCCCTGCGGTGCGAGTGACCGCGCTCTTTTCTTAGCTCCTATTTAACAAAAATTTAAATTTATTGACTTTTTTTGTTATAACAAGAGATCAATAAAAAAACCAATTAGGGTAGGCTGTGAAATGGAATTATTTTGAATTGGTACTTTAGCCACATCCACAGAATGACATTTTATAACGTTTGTAATTTGACATTTTTATTGTAAACAAAGTTTATAACCTTAAATTCATGTCAGAAATGTCATTCTGTGGATGTGGCTAAAGTACCAATTCAAAATAATTCAATTTCACAGCCTACCCTAATTGGTTTTTTTATTGATCTGTCATTACTTTTGAATATATTTAACAGCTCTACCAAAAAAATTAACAGATAGATACAAATATTTTTCTAATATAAATTTCGTAATTATTGTCTATAGAAATACACATATTTCAGTCGCACGAATTGTCTGATAATCCTGGGCGCAAATGCATAGTAACACGACCGCAGCGAAATTTTAAAATTCAATAAACACGTCAGTTTCAAACAACGAAACAAATCACTCCGTTACACATGCTGTATTAGCATTAACTTGAAGGTAAACAAATACTGGATGTCTTTAAAAGAAAGGGGTTGGGAGGAAACCGAGATTAAAAATGCGGCTGGGCCTCAGTAACCGCACAACGGCGGTTAAGGGTTAATATTAATCAATGAAAAGGGAATGGTATGACTGTAGCTAAATTTGAAAGGTGGAAGGATAACGAATCAGTAATGAAAAATAAAAATAAATCAAGAGAGAAAAAGATCTACATAAACAATGATTTTAACTGAGGAAGAAACGAAGGTACAGAGAGTGATCTTCCAGTATTTGGGTCATCTGACGATGTACCGGAGCCGGTACGAAAACGTTAATGCGTAAGATTAAAGTACATTTGTGGGAACAGACTTCGTGTTTATTAATTTTTATCCTTTCCATTATTCATTACAATTCCCATTTCGAGTAGTATGGACATCAATCAATTTACAGATACTAGGAGTCAGCGAGGCAAAGTTAAAAGAAAAAGGAATAAGGTTAATGGATAATGGCTATACACTAAGATTTTCAGGGATAGATGTAATAAGCAGAGCTAAAGAAGGGGTAGGAATAATAACAAACCCAGACATAGAAGAAACTAGTGACACACTATGAATTAATAAGCTTAAGAATAATTAAAATAAATCTCATATTAAAGGAAACCATACGTATAATACAAATATACACACCAACGGAAGACAGCAAAGAATTGCAACAAATTACAGAAATGGGGACTGGAATGCATGTACCGTAAAGAATGAGAGTATAGGATTTGGCACTATCAGCAAATATGGGGCAAAACAAATAAACAGAAATCGAAGAAGAATGATTGAATTTTGTGTGCTCATAGGGAAAACCCTTTCTAACAACATAAACAAATCCGCAGAATTACTTTTGAAGCTTTACAAAGGAATGCAAGAAGTGTAATAGACTATATACTTTTAGCAATAGTTCAAAGCATATAATAAAAGATTCGTTCATACAGAGGAGCTGAACTGAGTACAGAACATAGATTGGTTATGGCAAAATGCAAGCTGAAGTTAAAGAAAACAGAAGATGGGAAAAATACGAAAAAATAAGAGGGAAGAAGAAAATAGACGAATATATGTTGAATTACTGGAAAGAAAACTAACAAAAGAAGAAAATAGGATGGAACATTCGTAGGAGTAGAGATATGAACCAAAAATGGAAAGTACTAAGAAGTTATCTGATTGAAACAACAAAAATGATATGTGGCATCAAGAGAATAAAATCTGGTTTAAAAAGAAAAGTGGACATGGTATGATAACATTGCAAAAATAGCAGAACAAGCTGCTGACCATAACAACATAAAAGAACTCTTCCAGCTTACAAAACGCTTAGGCAATAAAGGGCAAATGGAGACAAGTCCGGCAAGCTACTACCTGACGATACTGAGCAAATAAAAAGATGGGAAAAATATTATACTGATATCCTTGGTCATCAGCAGGAGGAAAGCACCATCAATGTAAATGAAGAAACCCTCCCCCTTAGAATAAATACCAGGCCACCTAACGAAAATGAAACAAAGAATGCCATTAATCAGTTAAACTCTGGCAAAGCATCCGACATTGACAACCTACCAGCAGACTTTCTTGACTACTTTTTCCCATTATTAGCCATATCTGGGAAACTGAAAGAGGGAACTTGTTATTAAAATACCTAAGAAAGGCAACCTGAGTCATTGTGAGAACTGGAGGGGAATAACTCTTCTAAACACAGTTAACAAAATACTTCCTTTGGTGATCCTCAATCGTATTTCCAACTTTGTCGAACCAAAACTTAGAAAAGAACAAGCAGGTTTCAGGACAGGCCGCTCCTGCATAGACCTCATAAACGCATTGAGAATAATTATATGAGTGCCCTGAAAGTAATCCCTTAGAAGACCATAAACATCACCTGGGTCATGAGTCATGGTCAGCGCAAATGATGGAAATGGTGGAATAACATAGGGATTGCAGAATCGACTTATAAATATACAGACATGGAAACGAAGCTCCATGGCCTCATGGGAATAACAGTAAATGTAGCATTAAAACTCTCAACTTCACAAAATTTCAAATTAACAAGACGGAAATTCTCCTACCTAGGATCCAAAATTACATCACTAGAAAAACCAAGATACGGCTTTTTAACGACAACATGAAATTGATTCTCTTGTATGGTTGCGAGACTTGGAAAACCACAGCTGCAATCACTAGCAAACTCCAAATGTTTACGAATAGACTAGATGTCTTCATAAAATCTGCCATGTGTTCTGGCCTAATACAATTACAAATGCAGATTTATGGCGCATTACCGACTAAACTGAGATATCTAAAACCGTAATGGCTAAAAAATGGAAGTGGATTGGTCACACTATGAGAAGAAACCACGATGCAATCTCAAGAAAGGTGCTTAATTGGAACCCTCAAGGATTGAGGAAACAAGGAAGATCCAAGATCACATAGAGATGAATGATATTAAAAGAAGTAAGCTGGAATGAGATCAAAGCCTTAGCCGCTGGCAACCCTAGGATTTTTGGCTGTTACAAATATGAAAGGAAATACTGTAACTCAAATAAGAAACATAAAAGACAGTGAAAATAAGATAGTTACAGATAAGAAAATGATATTGGAGCTATGAAGAAGGTTTTATGAAGAAAAATTCAAGGCAATTGGAACAATCAAGATTGGGAAAACGGCTGGAAGGATGAAATAGCTCCAGAGATGATAAAGATGGGAGGGTACAAAGTAGTAGAATGGATAATGGAGATCTGCCAAATGGTTTAGATACAGGAAAGAATACCCACTGAGTGGGAACAGAATATAATCATAAGAAAGCAAGTACAAGCCTTTGCAAACACTATAGACCAATGTGCCTTTCATCAGTTATACATAAGAAATAGACCAGAATACTGGAAAGAAGACTAAGGATTGAAATAGAAGAAAAATTAAAAGAAGAACAGGCAGCTTTTAGACCTGGAAGACAAACTCAAGACCATATCCGTATTATAAGAATGATAATTGAGAGGAACCTAGTTTTAGACTTAAAAGCAGCTTTCGATAATGTGCCAAGAAATATAATCTAGGAAAAAAAAATACAACGTTAACCCAAATCTAATCAGGACTATACGGAGTGTCTGCAGAAACATCGAAAGGTATGTCAGAACAAATCAAGAAATATTGACCAAGTTTAAGATGCAGAAGATACTGCCTCAGCCCTCTACTGTTTGTTATAGTAATGAATGAAGTGATGGAAAGATGTAACAGTAAGGTAATTGTTAACATGAAATAGAAAGTGGGGGAGAACAAAAGTGTTAAGTGATTTTATGTGTAAGAGTAGTGGAGTAGTGATTGTGGAGGGAAACCTGATGCCATAATGGCATAAGGAGCTAGCGAAAGAAGTTTAACAAACAAAAATTAAGAAATATCCGTCACCATTAGTATAAAAGAGAAGTTTAAACTTACTAAAATTAGTTCCAATATAACGTTTTCCTTAATACTCAGCAAGCCACACTGGTAATAATTGGTGATTATGGAATTAGCGTTATCCTGATTAAAGGACATCACTCTGCAACAATGTTCTCCTTTTGGAATCTCTTTAACCATGATCTGGATAATATGAAAGTTATTAGTTAAGGTCGAGAATTTCCAAAAATAACTACTAACCTTAGGTAACCGTTTCGGATTTAATGTTTTACAATGTAGTTCCTTCAATAAACTTTCAGTAGTTGCCAAAGCAATTTCACAAGAAACATTACCCTGAACTAATCCTTGAATGTACACTTGTTTCAGTAAGTTTTCGGAAAATTCCTTCATCATTGTAAATGTTACTTCCGATATTGCAACATGTTTTTCTATTAGTGAGAAATATTTTTTCTGAAGAATATATAAGCGCAGATCTCTGAAAATACGTAACACTTTACTGTGGTTAAATTCGTTTTGAGCCGTCACTTACTTGCAGAGTTTAGACGGCTTCAAGAAAGCATTATAAAAACTTTTAGTTTGTTTTTCTTTAATAGCTTCGAATACTTCTGGTGTTAAGCTACTACTAACAGTCTTTAAGTATTTCGCTATCATTTTTATAAGTACCTACAATCCATCTTATTAGTTTACAAATATACTATTGGACTGTGTTAAAACTAACGGGTAATTTTTCGTTGTATCCGGTGATCTTTATGCAGATACCCTTTTCACACGATAGAATAGAGTAAGACAATTCGGCTAGTTGAGCAGGATAACCTTCTTCGGCTAAATTCATGTTTAAAAATACAACGAACATTTGCATCATGCATGCACTAAAAAATAAGTAATAAGAAGCTTAACAAAACAAAATCTTCGTGTTACCTCTCTGCCGATTCCGTAGAATGCGGGGTAATAAGATAATAGTAATAGTAAGCCGTAGGTAGCTGAAATTTTTGATCCTTTCTGTACCACAACTCGATCATAGGAGTATCCAAAATTTTTTCCGGATACTCCGGTATGTCGTCATCCACGGGTAGAATCGAAAAATCTTCAGTAAGAAATGGATTTGGTGGCGGCAATGCAAAATCAGGTAAAGGCTGCGCTGTCATCCAACTATTCAACCATTCCGATGGGATATCTGAAATGGAAATTATTGTTATTTGATTCCTACAACTTGTTATTTCATTTACTTACCGATATCTGTATACTGAGTTTTAAACCAGGGCTCGGTTTTGTCATACATGATATTATCAGGAAGGTTCGATGATAAAACCATAATATTCATTTTATCAGGAACCAAATGATTTAGAACCATTTCAATTGCCTATTAAACCATATACATCTATTAAAATACATACAAAATAAATAAAAACATTCAACTTATTTGGAATTTTACCAATGCAATTGGATATAAATTAAGGCGCAACAATTTAATTTCCGGAATTATTATTTTTAGAACTATACTTCAGTGGTTAGTGTTACCTTCGAAGTATATTTACCTTGTGTATCTTTACACTGGAAGCGGTCCCGAAATACTCTTTAGTTCCCTTGTCACTACATCTTTAATTCTTTTGTAAATCTTATTATTTCCTTGTAGACATGTGTTAATTTTTTATTACTTAATATTTACTTTTGTTCTGTAATTGGGTAATTATGTACCTGAATAATAAATAAATAAATATCAGGCTTACGGGTGACATCCGGTCAATGATCTTTGAAGCAGATGAGTTAACACAAACAGCCAGTGGTTTGAAAAACGGAAGAACCACCTTTCGGGGAAGGTGGATCTCTAAAGTCTAGAAAGATAACCGTCCTAAGGGAGTCAACCCCTACAGAAAAGCCTACAGGTGGCAGCCCCGTCATTTAGCTATCTACCTACGGACTGGTAATCCGTACTAGAGAATCTAATCTACTCAAATACTTCATGATGCTAAGCTGGACAGACCAAATGTACGACAAATATAAATAAATGAATGAAGGTAGTGACATGGAACGTCAGGGGTCTGAATACAAAATAATTAGAACTAGATAATAATATCACTGAAACAAAAAAAAAACTTTAAGGAACTAAAGAGACTGATAATTACATTATGATCTATAGTGGCGATCCTTTAAAGTTTAAACAAACACGCAAGTTGCAGGGTGGCAATACTAATTAAAAATTCTATAACGCAATATGCATATATCAACGAGAGAATCAATCTCCCAAAGAAGTGAAGAGACAACTAGATACTACCAAGAGCTACAAAGTATGCTAAATAAACACATAAAAACAGATCATCTAATATTTCATGGATACACTCTCCGGGGATGGAGAAGTGCATAATCATAATTTCTTAAGGCTGGTTTGTTGGTAGTAAAAGTGGGGTTAAATTACATTCAAATTTCAAAGGTGAATTTTTACAAAACTAAGCAACAATTTACCAATTTTCTTTTACAGAATTGTTTTATACCTAATATAGTATGATGAGATAGTGTTTTGATGAAATTTAACATTTTAGTTGTTTTTTAAAAAATTGTCATTAAGCGCGGGAACCAGATTTTATTAAATGCAGTTAATTAAATGTCAGTAAATTACTACAGTGTCACAGTAGGGGCAGTAAATATTTAGTAAATTTAAATTGGTTCTCAGTAGAACCCAAATATTTATAAAAAACACTTTATAAAATTATTTATGGTCGTCCATTTCTAATAACAATATGGCTGTATACAAACAGTTGAAGCATTTTTGTATAGATGGCACCCATAAAAATTCCTCTATAGAAATCTATAATTTTTAAAATTCGCGGTTATATAAGCAAACAATTTTGAAAATAGCAATATACGATAACGATACAAAATTTTAGCATATATAGTTGCAGACCTTGAAACCTAGGACACCTAGTTTTGACATAATCTACGAAAATTAAATTTTCATCGATAATGTTAATATCAGTTTCAATTTTTGACAAATCAGTCGAGTACAACTTTTTCCTAGGGCAAATTTACAGAAAAAATTAGAAGTTTACAGAAAAACTTGTAAATTTTATAGTTTCTCCCATAAATTCACAAAGTTCTCTTTAAATTTGTAAGTTTTTCTGTAAACTACAGGAAAAAATGTATTTTAGAAAACTGTTGCATCTCACGCTTTCATAATTATCGGACCCATATCCAATTATTTATAAGTGCTACCTAAATTATAACTAGTTTCCATTCTAAATCTGATCTCAGCATTTCTGCTGCAATGTAAAATTTGAATTTGGCGCCGTTTTGCGCACAATATGGCGGTCCCTATAGGGTGACATTTGTTATGTGTATGTTTAATATACCGCCGACTTGGTTTGCCTGGCGTACGGGATATTTTATCCTTGTCATTTCGTTACGACGTGAAGCGTATGCTCCAATACCTCAAATTTCTTTTTATTTTTTAAAGTTGCTTTGTTAGTAGTAGCATAGATAAATTATCTATGGTAGTAGGATTACGATACACAGCGTTGCCAGATTTTGTTCGTTGGGAGTTGCCAAAACTAAAAGTTTTAGACGCCAAAATCACGGAACAATACTACAGAACCAGAAGACACTTACAGCGGCGCCTTTGAAGTTCTTACAACCGCATCACATGACCACACGTAACGGCGGCCATTACTTTGGAGGTAGATGGCGCGAAATTTCAAATTAATTTAAATTATTACAATGCGCTATACCTACCGTAACTGTAATAATAGAAAGATTAATTTGGAAGGAAATTTATTATAGAAGCAAATAAATATTAATAAAATTATAATGATGTACAGAAATTGGAAGAAAGTAAATGTTAATATAAATATACAGAAACAGAACTAAAAATATAAAATACCCAAAAAATAATATTATATAACTATACAAATGTAGTATTTCAGTATAAATTCTAGAAATGGCGTAAAATTATAATTTTTCTTTTTTTTGAACCAGCAGTTTTAAAATTTTTGTTTTTGTTCACATTATTTCGTAATAAAAGTTTACCAATATACTTCAGATTACTTGCTACTTGCCAGAATGAGTGGCTTGACTTATTAACGTAACGCATGCGCAAATAAATCAAGATCAGCCAAAGGGCCATTGTGTATTTTCTGGTTCTTGCTGTAGTATTGTTCCGTGCCAAAATAGTACAAGTGCTGCTTTCTAGCGGTCAATGTAGTTATTAGGGGGGGTAACAAACCAGCCTTAAACACTGGAGATATTGACATACCACAATATTTAACAGCAAAGGAAGTCAATGAAGCAGTGGGGAAATTAAAAAACGGGAAAGCGGCTGGGCAGGACAACATTGGGGTTGAAATGATTAAATATATGGGAAGAAGTGGGAAAGAACTTTTACATAAAATATTAAATATAGCAGGAAAAATTCCTAGGGACTGGACGGTGGCATCTATATTGCCAATTTATAAAAAAGGGGATCCCAGAAACTGTACTAACTACAGAGATATTTCCATACTTGGGGTAGTAAGTAAAGTATATGAAGTAATACTGGAGAAAAGACTATGACCAATAATAGAGCCGACACTTGATGACAACCAGGCTGGGTTTAGACCAGGGAGAGGAACTTCAGTGTGAGACAATTAACCGAAAAAACACTTGCACATAATAATAATTTATTTTTATGCTTTGTGAATCTGCAACAGGCCCTCGATAGTGCTCCAAGGGAGAAAATATGGGAGGTTCTGGCTAAAAGAAATGTTAATTTATCGTTATTAAGACTATTAAGAGCCATTAAGAGCACCTACGAAGTTACAAGAAATGTAATAAGAACAAATAATTGGGTATCAAAGGAGTTCATAACTAATAAAGGTGTACGACAGGGAGGAGTGTTGAGTCCTTTGTTATATGAAATTTTAAAAAATGTGAACGTGAAATAAGTGGTGCTAGAGTAGGGGCCCTGATCACATAACAATCAGATTCGCCAAGTAAGTGTCAATAAAATCTGGCAGCATTTTTATGATTAGTTTGCATTCAATGGCCAGAGCAATAAGATATAAACAGTGATTTGACGATGAATGCCAAGAAATAGTTAACAGAAAGAATGAGGCAAGAAGAAAATGGTTAGGAACAGAAAAAGAAGATTTAGAAAATTACAAGGAAAACAAGAAGGAAGCACAGAAGATGTGTAGACAAAAAAAAAGGAATGGATAGATGGTTTGATGAACGATATAGAACAGAAGAATAAGAATAACAATATGAAAAAGTTCTACCAACAAATCAAAAACCAGAAGAGAAAGAACACAGTGAAAGGAAGAGGCCTAAAGGATAGGCAGTGGAACATAGAATATGAAGAAGAATATTTGGAAGAATTATTTCAGCAACCTGTTATAGGAAACAATAGAAAAAGATAAAGAAAAAGAACAAAAGAAATTACAATAGAGATACCAACCTACCAAGAAACGATAGACATCATAAAAAAAAAATGAAAAGACTCCCGGATGCGACCAAATATACGGAGAAATGCTGAAGCATGGTGGAGAAGAGCTACATAAAAGAATATGCGAACTGATAAAGGAAATATGGAAACGAGAAACGATGCCAACAGAATGGGAAATGGGTATAATTATAACAATACCCAAAAAAGGAGATCTAAGGGAATGCAAATTATAGGGAAATTACTTTGCTAAACACAATGTTTAAGATACTCACGACACTGATTTAAAGAAAGCTCACAAAGTACACGGAGAAAGAAATAGGAGAATATCACATGGGGTTCAGACCAGGAAGATCTACAATAGATGCCTTGCATATAATAATGTGTCTAACAATGGAAAAATGTCGTCGAAAGGCAAAAAGATAAGTATAAAATATAATATACGCAGCGGAAATAATGTGCCTCACACAAGCAGAAAATGAACAGTTAAGAATATTTGAAAGAAAAATATTAAGAACGATAATGGGTAACAAAATCACAGATAATGGGGAATGTAGACAATACATGAATCATGAACTCTTAGAAACTATGAAAGGAGAGGATATTGTGAAAGTGATGAAAGCGCAGCGGCTCAGATGGCTCGGACACCTGATGAGGAAAGACGATGCAAAAATGATAAAAGAAGTAACAACTTCGAAACCCGAGACGAACAGGAAAACCAAGAAGTGCTAGAAGATTTAAAAAATATGAACACCAAGGAATGGAAAGGAAAGACAAAGAAAAAGAATGGAATGGAGGAAGACAGTAGAAGAGACAAAGACACATAAGCAATTTTAGAAGAAAAAACCAATCCACCCCAGCATAAGGATTTCATACTTCAGAAAGAAGTGGCTATATTCTTCTAAAAATGGAAAGCCTTTATTATTATTATGCTATTTACCACCTTGCATGATATAACGGCTGAAGGATTAGGAAGATTTGAGAAGAAACAAGTAGGCCACAAACCTTTGAAGGGTTCTTGCGCCGCCAATACAATACAATAGTCGGCGATTACCGGTGTAGTTTTCGACCAGGAAGGTCGACCACGGATCATATCTGTACAATTAGAAATATTCTGGAGATCATGGACAATATTCTATGAGCATAACTTGACTATCCACCGGCTATTTATAGACTATCAACAGGCACATGACAATGTTAACAGGAGTACATTTAATAAACACTTTAGGTGAGCTAGGAATACTCAACAAACTTGTACACTTAATAAGAATGACTCTTAGGAACACCAGAGCAAGGGTAATAAACAAATTGACGGCACGGCGACATTATATCGACTCAATTATTTAATCTGTGTTTAGAAAAATCCATATAAACCTCTTTTTCAATAACTAATTAACGAATGACTCTGCTGGTGTGAAATTTGTGTATGCAATAGTCAAAACATATACAAACAAAATTCCTTATGAATTAAATTTTTGCACCTCATAAATCTCAACAGTAATTTACACTTACTTCACGATCATACTCAAAAAAGAGTTCAGAGCCGGTCAGATAATCTTCTGCAGGATAATTTTGCATATTTTCAACTAAATCTTCCACTTTATCCGAGGCAGTTACTTCTTCTTCAAAGCGAAACGAAATTTCCTCTATGTGTTGAATTTCATTAAATATACGTTCACTTGGCCCTAGGTGTCTCAGCATTTGTAGATAAGAAAAAATTGCTTCGATTACCTGCAACGGTTCTCAATAAAAATCATTTAACCTTGATTAATTACAATTACCTCTTTTAAATGAGCAAATCCTTCTTTGGTAAGTACAATGTTAACAGCAAATGATGCATATATGGAATTAAACTCAGCCCCCGATTCTCCATTTCCTGCATATAATGATAAAGCCCAAACTCTGAAAAACGTCACTTATAATTTATTTGTAATACTTCAGTTTAAATACGTACTTTTTCTTCAGATAGGATAATAAACTACCCTTTCCTTCGTGCCCTAATAACCATGAAACATAAACATGAGGTTTACTCTTATACATATGTTGTAAGGATGGCATAATCCAAGTTAGATCAACCTAAAAATTTACCTTATTTACTAACTTATTAATTTTTTCGGTTTCACAGTTTCACATACCTGACAAATATCTTTTACAGGCTTCACATAATACAGTCTTTTAAATTTAGGGGTATCCAGAATACCCTCGGAATATTTTTTAAAATCATCCGCAGATAATCCGTTGTTTGGAATACCAGCAAAACAATTCACAACATACATTTCCAACATATCCATCGGGAGTCTTGCCTAGTAAAATAGATTTAATCACACATTATATTTTTATAAACTAAAACGACTTACTTGGACGGCTACAGTCATTCTGTTAGCAGAATAATGCCGTTTTCTGAATGTGTGTAGTTGCTGATATAACTGATCGTCTGTTATATTATCTCTTAATGTAATCAAGTTTCCCCATGAAAAGGAATTAACAGGAGACGATTCTTTAGCAAGACTAACCAACAACTGTTCCTTTCGATAATCATCCGATGGTACGGCCATTTGAAATTCTACATACGAGAAACGAAGTATTTTTTTTTAAATTAAATGCTTGTGGAAGTTACCTGATTCGATAGCTTCTCTTTCACGGGTCATCGATTCTCTCTGCATTAATGGGGAAATAAAAAACTGAGCAAATTTATCCATGGCTTGATACAAATGTTTCTCAAAGCATTCGAAATAAAATGTAGTCACTTCATAATCTGTTGATGCATTGTCGGACCCTCCATGTTTCTAAAATGTGGTGATTAGCCAAATTACTTCAAGGCTAAAGACAGACAAAAGAAACGAACCTTAATAAAAGAGTCAAAATCATTTTCTTGCGGATATTTTTCACTACCCATAAACACCATGTGTTCTAAGAAATGTGCCAAGCCAGGTACATCTTTTGGATCGCTAAAACTACCCGCATCGATACATAATGCAGCCGCTGCCTAAAAATGATCCTTTAATTTTTATAATTAACATACCAAAAACATTTACCTACCAATTTCACTTCGTCTTGATTAATCTTCCTAATTTTAACCTTATCTTCGTCTTCACTAGTTTCCGATTTATCCATTTCTTCTTCTGAACTAAAGGTGCTTTCTTCCGATTCTGAACTTGATTCAGTATCACTGTCTTGGCATAACAATTCCGCTACATCTACCGGCTTTGCCATATCAGATATTAAACAAGCCGTCAAACCATTTTGTAAACGGATAATCCTAAAATACAATTATGTGATGAATTAAGCAAATAATAACGTAAATGTTAGCTTACTTGTAATCCTTTTTGTCACTAAAACTTTTAGTAGGGGTGGGTAACACTTCAAACTTGTCTTTCACATTTGATGGAGTTGTAGAAGTGTTACCAGAACTTGGGACTCCTTTTGGTTTTGTACTTAAACCTGACTGTTTGGGATTTACCTTTTTCATTACTGAATTTCGTTTATTTTCCGGCGAAATATAACTTCTTGCACACCAATTTGTTAACCTAAAACTATTGTGTAAAAATTTTGTAACCATTGAAATTTAGATTAGATGCAAAAGTTGTACAGCTGCTAATACTCGTAGACTCCAATTATCACTATGAAAACCAGCAACCACTTACTTCTTTAATTAAAATTCCAGTTATCTAATTGCTTAGAAATAAATATTGATTATTTTAGATAATAGAAAGTATTTAAATAGTTTCTTTGAATTACTTTCCATTATTTCAACAAAATTTATTTAAACTAGTTATGCACTTTGAACATCACCCTATTGTTTGTGATTCAAGTAATCTTGTACATATGAATCATTATTTTTGCATGTGCTGCATTTTATATCGGTAATATAAATTTTTGTTAAAAATTATAGAGTAAATTTCGAAGAATGTGAAAAATGTTAGGTTATGTTGTTACTGGTTGACTGTCAACAATGACCTAAAACATAACCTAACATTTGACTGTATTTTTAAATGACAATAGTAATCCTAATCAGTTTGCATTGATGTATTTGTATGTTGTAAAATGTAAAGTAACAAGCAAATAAATGATCTTATCTTATCATCCTAGTAATCAGTCTTGCAATCTTATGCTAGGCAAATCTGTTCTCTGCAGTGGTTTCCCGTTGCCTTCGGCAGAGTTTGTCGGCCACTTTACCATGACCAACTGCTTCTATATACTTCTATATAAACGGCTACTAAATACCTGTAGCAGTTAATGTGATAAAATAAATAAGATAAATGCAAAATTAAAAATATAGAACACAATTTTATTGCATGTTTGATTTACATTAATAAAATACGATACAAAAATAAAAAAATACTGTTATTTAAAAATCGTTGAATAAAAGCAGCAGCCATAATTATATCACATTTTAGGAAATTACTTTTCTGTATTATACTCATTTTTCAGAAATACGATTCTTCTTTATATGATTTTCCTTGCCAATTATACTTTTCTTTAAATGTCCAAGCTAAAAACATATAACATACAAAATACAAACTGTTGCTATTTAAATTATACGTACCACACCGAAGGCTTTTATATTTGAAGTAATTCCACGATTTCGTTCTTGAAATGTAGAGCTCTTTCTATTAGAACAAACCGCAGAACTTTTTGATAAGTTTGTATTACCTTCTTTAAGTACGTTTGAAGATTTAGAAATGCTTTTCTTCAATTTATCAATCATGGTAGGTGTTTTATGATCCACCCCAATACTATAACTACGTTTTAAAGTTATAGGTTCCTTAGATGCTTTTAATTCAGATGCCGAATGTCTTCGATACATTGATTTTGGTGAAGATATTGAAGAATCCTTTGATAAATTAGGAGTTGAATTAGAACAACTTGACTTATTTGTACTGAAAGTATGATTAGCATTTTAGTTTTGGTATACAAGTTTGAAAAAAATAATAATACCTGGAATCACCGATGCTATTTGGTCTAACTAACGGTGAAACTGGACAATAGAATTTACGTTTTTTCAGCTGCGAAGAACAGGAAATTGGTTTACTTTTGTTAACGGCAGAATATAAAGCATCGGGAGTAGATTGCGCTATCGGTTTTAGTTCTGGTTCCTAATAACAAGCGAAATAAATCCGACTTAAAAAATGAATACGAAAAAACTTACAGCAATTGGTGTGCTAGTTTTTTTCACTTTAAATATGGAAGAACTCGACTGTTCCGTTTTAGGAGGTGTAACACTAACAGACTGCAATTTACCACATAAACCTAAAAACAGCATTTAATTTCTCATGATTTGAACATTAAAACAACATACTTCTACGTTTGGACATATTTCCGAGTGGAATAACAGCCTTTAAAGGTCCCTTCTTGAAGCCGAAACTTTTATTTTCTACCTTTTTTGGTTTTAATTTAACAGAATCAGGCCCAGCCTTATTCTCTCCACTAGAAACCGATGATACGGATGTAGTACGATTATTTAAACGTGTAAATAATTTAGTTTTTGGCAGCTTTGGGCTAGGAAAACTGAACGACTGGCTAAGCCGTCTAATTGTATTTTGTTCCTTTGCTTTCATCGATAAATCTAAAACTTGCTCGTTATCTTCAGATTTACTAGCCCGATTTGTTAATCTTAAATCTAAGACTTCATAACATTCATATAAATCTTCATCGTTCTGTTGTTCTTCCTGTTCAATCGATGAATGACCGGAATCTTCTAGGTTATCAGTTTTATCTTCTAAACCAAGCTTGGAACCGCCGGAACATAAAATATCAGCAAGACTAAATAACAACTGTTGTCCTTCGATATTCTGCTTGGAATCCCTACATTCGTTGTTAATAATTGCAGAGAGATTGTGTAACAATTCGTTTGCATCCTTAGATTTTGAGCTTCCACTACTACTCGAAGAATGACGACTTTTTTTTGATGTAGTATTGAAAATGCGTGATAAATTATGTTTAAATTCGTTTGGTTTATTCAAGGGATTAATAATATCTGTATTGAGATTCATAGTATCAGTAGGATTAATTTCATTGCATGTATCTTGCTGAACAGGCAGCATCTTATCAATAACTTTAAAAACTGTTTCAGTGTTACATTGAGTTTCGGTACATTCGTTTTCTTCTAACTCTTCAAAATCAGGAGGACTTGTGCAATCTAGGAGGTGTTCCTCAAGGGCTAAAATAATATCATTAGTTGGAACTTTATTAAGAATTTTATTACTGCTTACATTGGTTAGTTAACATTAACGATCCGTCGGCTAACTTCGAAGCCAAGTGATTAGCTTCGATAAATACAGAATCATTCTGCAAAATAAAATAAAAACATATTCAGTAAGTAATATACCGGGTGTCTGACGTAAGACGGAACATAGGGAAACGCCAATGTATTTTTTCAGAAAGGAATCCGCGATACCTTTGGAATATTTATGGATTCAGTGCTCAACGTATGTTATTGGATTTAGTTAACGCTAGAAAGAGATAGAAATACTGAAGGCGTCTGTCATTGCGACAGGCGCTAATTTCATTGTTTATTTTTTATATCTGTCAATTTTGACGGCACCTAAAACTTATTTACAATAAAAATACGCAAAATGTGCAATTTTTTAAATCGCCGTTTGTGCATTCTGCATATTCTAAATTGAATTCGCCTTATTACAAGATTACAACAGTACACGTAAAGAAAACGTAAGTAAATTCTATAAAAATGTGAGGTTATGTTTACAATATTTCAGACTACCAGCAAATTATGTTCGTAATTGTCGAGTTTATATCACTAAAAACATGGAATAGTATTGAATCCTATCAAAAGAAAGCAAATGATCATCAGTCAGGTACCGAATGAACTTAAAAATGTAATGAAAATAAGAATTTGTCTAGTCAGAAGTTATTAATGCAACTTACAAATTTTAATGGTTCATGTAGATAGGTGTGAAATTGGTTACATAGAGAAAAATGTATAATTTGGTGAAGTACACGTGCAAGAAAAATGTAACAATTATACGTTTAAGTACGTAAATAGTGATTTTAGTAAATATGTAAAGTATTATGGCATTATAAATAAATTTTTTAAATTATATTGTTTTAGTATAATAATAATAATGATGAATCTATAATTGTGCTTCATTGCATTGTAGATGTAGATTCTTTAGTAACTGACAAATTTAACAATGAAATAATCGCCTGTCGCAATGACAGACGCTTTCAGTGTTTCTATCTCTTTCTAGTGTTAACTAAATCCAATAACATACGTTGAGCACTGAATCCATAAATATTCCAAAAGTATCGCGGATCCTTTCTGAAAAAATACATTGGTGTTTCCCTATGTTCTGTTTTACCTGAGACACCCGGTATAAAAAAGTAACCGAATAGGGCAGAAGAAGAAAATAACTTCTGAAAAGAATTGCATAAAACATAGGAAACTTGTAAAGAAAAAGCAATAATTATTGGAGACTTAAATGCCAGGGTATGGAACAGTGCAGAGAAATGGGAAGGCACTATTGATAAAGAAGGTGAAGAGCATATAAATACTAATGGTAAAACGTTGATAGAATTTTGTATTGACAATAATCTGATCATTACAAATACTTTCTTTAAACACAAAATGAACCACAAAATAACAAGTGAAGTAGCCAGTAATTCCGAAAAATGTACGTAAATTAATGAAAAAGAAATTAAAGACGCGAGGTGCTGAAATAGGAAGCCATCACTTCCTCTTGGACACATCGATAAAAGACAATGAAAAAAGAATAGAAGGAAATGAACGCAGAAAACGACAACATTTTAAAGAAAATAAAAATCTACAAACTAAGAGAAAATGAAGCCAGACTAAAGTACATATATTAAGAAACTAGAAGAGGAATTTACAAAACAACACCTAACTCTAGGAAATAACAAAAATATTGGAAAATCTTCAAAGACACTACCTATTATAAACATAGCCAAGGATGTATGCGGAATTAATAGACAAAATGAAAATAAAAAAACATACCGCATGGTGGAGTGAACAAGTCAAAATAGAGGTTAAAAAGAAGAAGAACCTTTGGAGAGATTATCTAAATAATTGTTTATGGTGAGAGGGATGCTAATCCAGCATCAATCTCCAAATTGGAGGACCAGGTACTTTTTGGGGTTTCCATCCCCTAGAACTACAGAGATCTATCTTCCCCTTGCGATGACTCCTCCACCTCCTTTAACCCTAGAAAGGAATTCTTACTGGATGCTACCAGCTGGGTCAGCTGAACTTAAGTTTTTTTAACCAGGTTGTTACTCCTCTCCTTTGCCCTTTTACAACCTGGCTTGGGACCGGCTTTGGTGGGTTGAGTTACTGATAATAGGAGTTTATGCACCTAATAATGATGCTAGCCCTACCGCTAACGATGAGTTTTACAAAAATTTATTAAAAATGGTTGACGAAGTTGAAAAACAGATGGAAATACTGGTGTTAGGAGATTTCAACGACCCAGTGGTAGGACAGTTATATGAACTAAATGAAAATGTTAAAGGAGTTTACATGGGGCTATTTATCCAAAAAGCTTTAGGAGAAGAATAGAGTATTAGAGGCCAAAGACCAATTCAGTGGAGCAGACAGTTGGAGGAAATGATCTAGGAAAAGAAGCAACTGTATATGAAGTGGTTAGCTACCAAAGACACCGAAGACAGGAAAGTATATTGTAATAAAGTGGATTATATTAAAGAATAATGTAAAACATTGCCATAAGAAATGTATTAAATAAGATGGCGTTTGGGTCTGGCTGATATACAGTGTATCTCAGACATGACTCCCCAGGCCTATAACTTTGTTATTTTTAAAAATAACTATAATAAACTATATATATTCGTAAATGGGAGAAAATTCTCTAAAAGATGGGAAAAGAAAATGTTAGAAAATCTGTACTCATATTATGGCAGCGATATTCAATTTTTTTTTTCAAATTGCACACTATGCTTTTTTTCGGTCATTCTGATAGTACTTTTTATTCTCTTCATAACCATGTAAACCAATATGGGTCTTACATAAGAAAATTCCCGAAAAAAATACGATTGAAAGTTGAAGTCTAGGTTTGCCATGGAAACAACTGATTTTTGTAATTTGTACTCCTTTCGCAACCGCCAAGTAAAACACTCGTAATGAAGTTAGGCCCTAAGTCTCTACCATCGTAATCAATATAAAAACATAGGCGACCTTAACCCTCTATGTTGCCAAAAGCCACTTTGTTACATTATGCTCGAGCTAGTAGACAAATCAAGAAAGCCATAAGCAAAAGATGATACATGGAACCAAAAGTGTGTTCAGATAAACAAGTGTAGAGGCAATACACTGGCTAACCAAGTATGGAAGCTATTGAAGTCGACAAGAACAGATTATAAGGAAAAAGGAAAAGTAAGTCTAATTAAAATTGATACATGAAAGAAGAATTTAAAACCGACGAATATGAGAATCAAGAAGTAGTTCGTCACATAGACAGCATTAGTACGGAGGAGGTTAGTGACGCACTTAAATTCATGAAAAATGGAAAGGCCGGTGTATACCAATTGAATTAGTAAAAGCTGCTCTTCAGGAATTACTCAAATTATTAGCCGTTCTATTTAACAACTGTTTGAATGGAGATGCAGTTCCGGTAGAGTGGAAAAAAGCTTATATATCAACTATTTACAAGAAAGTATGTAGGACTAATTGCAATAACTATACAAATTAAGATGGTTTGGACATTTGGACATTTACGTAGGATGAAGAATGACCGACAAGTGAAGAGAGTATGGGAAGCTAAACCAATCGGTAAAAGCAGAAGAGGTAGACCGCGAGAAACATGGAACAAAAGTATAACAGAATTGTTGCAAGGAAAAGAAATATCGAAAAGTGATAAAGAACTATAGAAGAAGACACCTACAGGTATGAGGACAGGCTTAAGTAAATATAAAAATATTACTTACGAATGAGTCATCTGCTTCTTGAAGATTCAATTCATATCCGACAGCATCTGTATCATTAGAAGATAACTGTTTTTCTTCATGTGCCTCTGTAATTTTATAATTGGGCAAAGATCGTATACGACTTGCATTACCTTTTAAATCTTGTTCGCTTTTAACTTTTGCTACAGTTTCTAGATGTAAGCTCGAGGTACTTACAGAATTATTGCTTATTTTTAATTCGCTACTAAAAGTTTTAAAAAAGGCATCATTTAAAACATCTTCTGAATTAGAAACTACATCAAAATTGTGACCAAAATTGACAGAATATATATTTGAAGGTTCGCTAGCGTCTAAACTTTCAGAATTAAATTGGGATGGATTCGTTAAAGCAGAGGATCCGCTTGATAATGCTGAACGCCTGCTATTACTACGATGATGTAAAAATGCAGTATTTAAGGGACTGTTAACAAAATCTTTTGATTTCTCGCACAGATCAATGTTAATACGTGGTGATACATTTAAAATTCCAAAACTTGAATTCAACGTTTCCAATTTTAAAATACCTAAAGACTCTCGACCAGAAATATCAAGGTTTTTTAAACCCATAAATTGTTCTTTTCCTACATCATCAAAATCAAAAAAATGTTCAGTAAACTGTGGTGAAGTCTGAATCTTGGGTATATTAACAGTATGGTTTATGTGTCTGCATAACGAATCAAATGGGTTATTTCCTGGAGAAGTCGATAAATTGACTTCTAAACAATTTTCTGATTTTTCTTGTGTGTTTGGGCTGTTAAATTCTATTAAATTATTGCTATCCATCTTCTTAATACTAAAAGCATACGAATTAAAAAATTATCTAAGTTCAAATGTTTCAAGAAAATTGTCAAAAAATAAACAAAACATACCTTTTTTAATGACACAGACATATACAAATTGTAACATTTACACGATATAATTACGTGCTAATTTTCATTTCCAATTACTGGGTAAAATTAAGACAAATACCGTTTAACAACACTTTTACATGACAGCAATGACAGTTACTTTATTTTGAACTGAAAAATTAAGCAGTGTTGCCAAAGTTTAAATGACCTTACCCACAGTGTTGCCAACCTTGCTGAAATTGCGGTAGATCTACGGATTTCGACTTAATATTCCGATTTTCAGGGCCGGCGCGAGGCTTGAGACGGCCGGCTCAGGCGGCATTTAACTTGGGCGATTTTTTTGAGTACACGATATACTTCAAGCAATCGTTAACGTGACCATTCTCGGAAGCCTTTGTAAACAAATGTTCTGTCTAGTCACATAAATTTGTATATCAACCCCAGCCGTTCTGTACCAATGTTGCAGAACGTGAATTAATCTACTTATAGAGGATTCTTTTTCGTAGACCGCCCTCACATTAGTTCCTTTATGGTAGAATAAACTTCAAAGTTATGACCACTGAGTACCTACCGATTACACAAACACTTTTCATTTTAGGTCAAAATTATGTTGATGGGCGGTATTAAGGCAAAGAATTGGTAACATAACATTAGATTTTTCGGTAGATTTCGAGAATTTTCGGTAGATAACAACAAACTATTAATTTTAAAAATAAAATCGATATAAACATTTAAATACACTTATAAATTTGCTTATTCTATGTCATCAGTGCTATTACTATCATCCCCTGCTACAGTGTATCTATGTAGATACCTACATTCATTTTGATATTTTTTAAATACCTAATTTCCGTAGGTATTTATTTTATAGGAAAATCGTAATAGTTATTATTACCAATCAATCCTTTTGCATGTAAAAAAGCAGCCATTTGTTCTGCTCGAAAATCTATTCCTGATTTTAGTTCTCATTATTACTAGAAAATATTCTTTCTACAGTTGCGGAAGAATATGGTAAACCTAAACACAACATACAGAAAACAAATTTGCACAAAGCGCCAAAAATATCAGTATTATTATACATATGTTTAACAAGGAATACAGATAGCCAACAGAACTTTTGTATGTAGAAACAAAAATGGATATTTAACACAATTATATTTCAAAAATCTTGTAATCCACCAATTTAAAAACAAAAATAATTTAAAGAAAGTTGAGCATCAACATAACACGAAGAATAGAACAAATGAAATAAGTGCAATCTGCAGAGCTGAAAAACAAATCGGGCAAAAATCTTTTAATTTTCTAGGACCAAGAATGTTTAACATTATTACCAAAAGAAGTAAGGTCCAGTAGAACCACTACTGAATTTAAAAATAAATTGAAAAGGTGAACGGCACAAAAAAATAACCAATACTTTTCATCCTTGATACAAAAGTTTATATAAATAAATACGTGTAAAGTGCAATTCTATCATCATCATCATTAGTCGTACAGCCCTACAGGGGGGTCTTGACTTTCTCTAGCTTCTTTCGCCATTCCTTCAGGTTCTGTGCAGCCAGATTAAGTACCTATTATTGATACATAAGTTAGATGATAGGTAAGTAGGTACCTATATGACCCTTAATCTGCATACAAGCTCTACTTCAGCAGGTAATTACGAACGTTTATTTTATACACTTTTTATGATAAATGATTGATAATAGAACTTACAGAAGATGTTCAAATATTCATCCATTAACTTCTGCACAAACACAAACTGTCTTCTTTTAAGAGCTGCTGCAGCATCCTGAAGAGCTTCCCCGTAAATTAATCAGTTAATTAGGTAAAGGTTAGGCTGACCTTCCGTTAAAACGTTCGAAGAATACTGAGAGACATACTGACCTACGTAACATACCTGCTCTTTTATCAAGGCGTTTGATGAACTTAGATTCCAGTGACCTCAAACCAATTTTTGTATTGATCTTTCTAATTTTTTTTTCTGGCTTACCGTGTACTTGCGACACATGGTTTATTGAGAAAAGTTGTTCTATTTGATATGCTCTACCTACCTTTAAAATCAATGACAATCAGCGGCGGCTCGTCTGGTGACGCAGGTGGAGCGCTGTTTCACCTATATTTTTCGGTTAAATGTTTTTTTTTAAATTCAAAATCCGAAATCATTTTAATTTGTACAGCAAGCCCCTGCAGGTTATGCCGCAATACATACTGCAGACCACAAGTGTTCAACTGGAGCATGAATCCTGCGTCGATTTTCGGCGAGCTTGCATATTAATTTGTACGAAGAAGTGAAACAGATTCAAGACCTGCGTCAGTCGCAACCTGCCTTCTTATTTCGATGTTACATACAGTGACTCCCATTTGTATTCATACAGCGCCGCGCATTTGGTTCAAACGGTGGTTCAAATGCAAATTCAAATACATACGTAGGTAAACGAAAATCAATAATTTTTTGTCATTTTATAAACAATTATCAATAGTAGTACAAAGATTACTTCTACTCTAAACAATAAAATATTTGGAAGACAGTGAAAATTGCTGACACACTCGTATTCGTACAATTTAATATTCGAGAGCTTGCTACACAACAAAACAATTTAATACGTTTATCTTAATATTTGGTTGATTGTCTTTGTTATCTATGACTTCCTGGAGTCGCTTTGGCATCTATTCCACTAATTTTTCCGTTTTTCCAAAATATATGTTTTTGGTTTTATATTAAGCGAACCCGGGTTCCATCAAAATTTCAAGTTCTAAAATAGCGAATGACCTTGAACTTTGAATCGGGGGGCTGCCCCTGCAGCTCAACCCTCAAAGGGGAAGGGGGGACCTAATGATCTGCTTCGCCCATTCGTAAAGTCAGGAGCCGCCACTGATGACAATACCTTTGGATCACCCTGTATTTAAGATTTTGTTTGCTAAATCCATGTAAATTTCCATTTCTTATTGTTATAAATGTATTATTGATGTGTAACTTTCAAACACTTAACTTATTAACCTCAACCATGTAAATTTAATTTTACGTCGATAATAATACATTTTTCACAGAATCCTGATCTGAACAGAAAATATTATATGGCAACACTGCTTACCAACATACATGCACAGTATATTAATTAAAACGGTGATGTTATTTAATATATGGTGTTCCTATTCTTTGGAAAGATCGCGTACTAGTTCCAACAATTGCTGTAAGATGGCGCTAATGGCAGTTAAATGTTGCCACCAAGAACTGTCAAAATATTTAATTTTCAATGTTACGGCAACTCTTGGCGACACAAAGTATTTATGTTTCGCCCGTGCTCTTTACCTGATTTTCGAAAATGCTCAGAAAAGCATTTGGGAGAACAATTCATGAAAATGCTTATGTTTGCAGCATTGCAGCAAACCTTTTGCGAAGAAATATTTAATTCAAAGAAAAAATCGATTTGTTCTTAAAGCTGCAGAGTTTATAGTATTATATTTGTGTGTTTTTAATATCTTCTGCAAAAAGTGCAAAATTATAAAAAATACGTTACTTTATAATAGGTTATGATTATGAAAATATCAAATTTTATGCCGCCATCTAGCGGTAAATATCTAAACTAGTCAAACGGTGCAGTACAAAAGTAAAAGTTTTATATGGAAAATAGTGGGAGTAGGAACACCATATTAATAACATCACCATTAAAACTAATGTTGCTGCTCTATTTACAAAATAAATTTAAAACATAAAAGTATGAATAAACAAAATAATACTCTGTTTGGGACGTCTCAGGAAACAAATTCATATGCTTTTTATTTTGTTTTGTTTTCAATGTTTGAATCCAACGCGCGGGAACATTTAAAATTTTGCCAAATTTATTATTATAAAAAATATATCTTTAGATATAGAATATATTTTGTTTGTGGTTTATAAATTTTACTTGTTTTATTTAAATAAGTCTTTATTAATGCTAAAAATTCTGGTAAATTAGTTCCCTCTAGCTAATGTAACTGAATGTTATTCTGCTATCTTTACTGTTATTAAATAATTGTACAAAATTCATACTTAATACGTGGTGTTTCTTTGTTTTGGTAAATATTTTACAGATGTACCTACTTCAATAATAGAAAAAAAGTAATTTGCACTCACAAATGCTTTTAATAGAAATTTATTTTTAGAATCATAGCACTGAACCTAACAAAAACTTATATAACTTAAGTCAGTTTACTTAATTTTTTTTTACAAATTAATTATGAAAAGAGGTTGTTGGAAGGTTAGTGATGATAAAGGTACTGATCGTGACATGTACCCATAATCTACCATTTTTGTCATAATTTTTTTTATCCTTTTTTAACTGTTAATTGTTTACCATACATATTGAACTAAGTTAAACGCTTATGCATAATTTACTAATTTGCATTTAAAACATACTAATTGACCTAAATTACTTATAAAAGTATTAAGACGTAGTTTGCAGGAAGATAACAAATATATTTACCCCTTATATCTAATTATAAAAGAACCTTCCAGTTGATCATACATGACACTGACAAAAAGGACAGGTACACAGAAGTACCTATTCATTACTAGCGTTTCGTACAACTCAGATTTAAAATCCGTAGGTCTACGAACAACAACATTCATTTTCTTCGGAAGCATGGATGGAAATGTATAATGATCGTCCAACGGAAGAGACAGGTAGTACATCGTTACTAATTTGTGACCGGATTAAATTACCATCTTAACTAATTAACAAAAATAAACATCGTTAACCAGCTTTCATATTATTTGTAATATTACAAATCCTTTAGCTGTTAATACCGATTTGGAGGATGAAGGTAATGAAGATGCATACTCACAGTGGTCCGAACTGCCTGATTTGCTTTTGGAAAAAATATTCTCCCACTTATCCATTAGCCAAAAATATTCTGCCAGCCTTGTGTGCAGATCGTGGTATCGTGCATTTTATTTACCTTATGTATGGTCACAGTTTGTGCTCAAAGACTCCACATTAACAAGAGGCAGGTTTAATTATTATTCAGGATGGCAGGTAATTGGTAGCTGTAACACTCATAGTCATATTAACTCTTGTTCTTACAAATTTACCGAATTAAGTTTTACTAACTTACTTAATTAGAAAAAATACCTTTCAGTACGTCTTAGACCATTTAAGAACGCAGAACTGTCTTGCTCAAGTTGGACGACATTTTCGTCATTTGGTCTTCGATCCGATGCTTAATTTCTATAATTTATATGAATTTATGAATATGATTTCATGGTATACAGAGCAAACTAGCAAGGATATTGTGAAAACCAGGGTGGGTAAAAACATACAAAGTTTAAAATTCACATTTCCATGTAATATGTCGAATCGAGACGAAACAGAAAGGATAAGGCTGTTTGGTACGGGTGGAAAACTATTAGATGCTTTGAAAAGACTCATGGGCAATTTAAAAATGCTTAAAAAATTGGAATTAATCGATCTTATGTTAGATCCACGAGAAGCCCAATATTTACTGGATGGTGTTTGCGAGACGTGTCATCTTACACTTCGTATTATGATTCTCGTTAATACAACTAGGGTACAATATCAAATATTACACGTTGGAGTTTTTTTAAATCTACAGGTAGGATAAAATATTATATTTATTGAAAGTTTGTAATAAAGTGTATGTTTGTAGGTTTTGGTAATAAGTCCCCAAAATTTGGGTGAAGATATGGTGGAACTAGTGGGATACACACAGCTACGACATTTACATATATTTCAAAATCGATATACACCGTACGATTTAATTATGAAATCTATAAATCCTTATGTATGGAAAATGTGTCGCAGAAATAATCCTAAACTATGTGTACATTTACAACTTCAAAGTCCGAAACAAAGGGAATTAATATGGCAGGAGTGCGCACCTGTTAAAACTGTACTGTATGATTCGCCGCACATAGGAGTATGTATTTGGATTTCCTTAGTTGCACAAAAATAAAAGCTTTAAACGTTGAAGTTCCATTGAATTATGAAGATAACTTAAATATATGCATTAGTTACAGACTAATACGTTAATGACGACGATTGAATTGTATAAAAAAGATCTACGTATTTATGGGCACCAAAGCTTACCCAGATTTTATAAATCCAAATCGTTTCACGAAAGAATTGATGGCAGTTTGTTACTACTAAGTCGACAATGTCCCTCTATGAAAGTGTTGGTATGTTATTCGGTTTCTTGAAATGATTTACACTTATATGAATTTTTATGCAAGGCCTAAATTAGTAATTAGCCAGAAATAACTTACCTAATTAAGACCACTTTCGAAGCGAATGCAAGGTATCTCCTTAATTATTAAACCTAAACAAAAAGTAATTTCGAGACAAATTTAATGGTGTAAACCAAAATTTAATATTCGTCTTTTGTTTTCGAGCTACAAGTAGAAATCAAATTTAATGGTGAAATTGAATTTTTGATTTGCTTATTAATAAACTTGTGTTTTTGATACTTTTAAATACGCCGCTTTGTGATTTTCTCAAAATGTACTTATTTCAAATAGGAGTATTAACTAATTTCCCAGTACCTATTTAAGAATGTTGCCCTTAATTACAATGATCAAGCAACCCATGGAAAACAATGAAATGAAAACAATAGTTATTTGTATCACAAGGCTAGAAACTGTCACTTTGCAAGTGCGAGTACTTGCAAAGCAGTTTCTAGGCGTGTGATACACAATATTTTTTCGGTCGATAAAAATACGTTAATTATAAAAAATCATTTTTTATTCAAATATTTGACGTTAGAGAATTTATTTTTCCAGGGAATTTATTTTTCTGGGCGTGACAATGGGCGTAGCAATGAGAGGGCGGAGTCAGTTCGGTTCAGCGCCACCAATCAAAAATCCTAATTTTACTTTGCCGGACTAGTCCGGCAATTAGCATTTTCCGGACGATTTATACGCATGAAAATTGAGTGTTTCTAGCCGGAGGGCGAAAAAGATAAGTAATATAAAGACAGATGAATTAATTACCTGTCAAATTCAACAGTATTTGTTTGGTTTTTAACTGTACGTAAAAGTAAATGCAAAGTGCAACTGTTTTATGCGCATAATCTTAGTATACGAAAATTTGGAAAATATTACATGTTACAGTCTGATGTTGTAGTGAAATTACATTTTAACAATCCAGAAAGTCTTCAACCAAATATAAAGGTATATAAGAAAGTTGAGAATAATTTAATTAATTTTGGATCTTTTAACAAACCACAAAATAAATAAAACATTAAACCAAGGCAAGGCGAAGATAGTGCAAACGCTTTCCAGTAGAAAAATACAGAATAATGTAGGAGTATCCCATACAAGGGCATTGTGGATTTCTTTCTTTCTTTCTGCTAGCCTATTGATGCCTATCAAGGGCAACCAGCCTCCTCCAGTGACTTCCATAATTTTCTGTTTAATGCTTTCTTTTTCTAATATTTAGTTTCAGCCTTGATTAGGTCATCTTCCCAGTGCTTCATGGACCTTCCAGGTGTTCTGATCATTGAATATGACCGGCCCAACTCCATTTTAAGTTCCTCCACTATATTTTTAACACCTTATCTTTGTCTTAATATGCATGCACTAACACGATCCTTTAGTTTGACCTTTAATATCTTTCTTAACATTTCATTTTGATTTGTTTTAAGCTTTGTTTTTTAATTAAAGACCAAGTTTCAGCCCCATAAATTAAAACAAGTGCAGTACCTACAGGATGTATACATTTTTCCTTTTGCTTTTAATGATTTTAGGTCCTGCCAGATATATTTCAAAGCCCAGAACTTGTACTGACCTTTGGTTATTCTATTCTAAAACTTTTATACAACTGTTAGATACCAACTATTGCAACAGCGAGCGTCCTAGCGAAAACCTGTTTTTTAGATTTAAGCTAAATACATAGGTACCACTTCAATCAACTTATTTAAAAGGAAAAAATTGGGTATTTGTTACTTAATAAAAAAATATTTACGAAACATTCTGATTTTAAATTTTTTTAAATAAATGCTTAACATTTTGCATATGGACCTAAAATTAAATTCTAAGCAACTTCTTCTAATACTTTTCTTCGATATCTTGTCATCTAACCCCACTTTTTACGACTTCACGGTGACTATTTTAAATTTGCCGCCATACCAGTGGTCACGTGACCTCAAATTCGATTTTTAGGTTACCGGACATACAGAACCCATACCCCATAAAAGTTTTTACGATATTCTAATAATAAAAATTTTTCCCATACGTTGCGAACTTTTTGCCGGTCACTGTATACTCTTTGAAAACAGATCGTCAAAGTACCGAAATCTTGCAAAAAATACTTCAAATAAAATTAAACTTCAAAGTTATATGTTATATGCATTAACTTCGGGCTTCTAGTGTGGCGCCCTTTGATATAGCATAGCTATTTCCATTTTTTTTTGTTTTACATGGGTTGCTTGATGATTATGTGCAATTGCAATTTGTAAATATTAGAAAATTGATTGATATTAATTTAATGCTTTAGTTAAAATAAGTACCTATATTAAACCATACATTTTTGGAAACGTCGAAAAGCGACCTATTTAAAGGCCGACTGACAGTATTTAAAAAAACAAAAGGTTTATGTTATAATACAAAACATGATAATCAAATTAAAATTCCAATTTCACTATTAAATTTTGCACAAAAAAGTTTTTGTTTTTACTTTTTGTTTTTAATTCTACAAGGATTTTCAAAAATTTCGGTTTGCATCATTAATTTGCCTTGAAAATTTGGCCCAAGACACCTTTATTACTTTTTGCATAGGTATAATGGTTACGAGATATCCTGCAATCTTATTGAAAGTCTATCCTTTATAATAATTAAATCTGAAATTTGTACTAAGCAATAAAAACCAATCATCTTGTAAAATAATATAAAAAAAAGTAACTTTCGACGCAAGCTTTTTTATAGCATAATTAAAATTGCAGGTTGTAACAGAACGAATATCAACATCAACAGTGTTATTATTAGCGCACACAGCGAGAAATCTGCGATACTTATTTGTTCGTAAAAATGCGGTGATAATTCGTTCCGATTGGCCACAAAGTCCGGAATGGTCAGATGAATTTTACCAATGGTTACGGTTTAATAGTCGTTCATATGAACTGGTCGAAAAAGAAGTTTCACAAATCATAGGTTACACCTGGCATATGCAGACAGATCGACAGTTTATTAGCCTGAACATTAATTTACATGACGAATGCATTTTGTGATTTTTCTATTCTGTTTTGTCTCTACACATATCATTCAAACATTACTGATTTATGATGTGATAACTTACGGCTTATTTCTAACCTCAGCCTAGTAGTTTTTGTAAGAATGTAGGTATTTAAGAATTTTTATTAGTAAACATTTGTGGTATGAAATGTTTTGTTTTTATTACTTTCATTACTCTTTTATATAAAAATATTTATGGAGCCAATAATCCTATATTGTAGCGATGGGTATAAGCAATCGAACACTTGGTACTCAAATCATTTTAAGAGCGAAGGAAAAATATAATAATGTTTGATCTGATCTGATTATGGAAATACAACAACAGGAAGACATGACCACCCATGACTGCCAAATTCAGTTAGTCAAGAAGCCACTGGAAACTGATTCCCTCCAGGAAAGAAAAATAATTAAGAAAGCAAACAGCAGGCCAAGTCCCCACGGACGTAGAACCACCCAAAGAAAGAAGAAGAAAGATCGAATTCATCAAAATAGCAATATTTCATCATTTCTTATTCTGCTCCTCCAACCGATACCATTTGAACACTTATTCTTTAGTAGAATAAACAAAATATATACAAGGCGAAAACGAGCAAACATTTATTTACAAAAGAGAAATCTGTATAAAAACTTATATTACCTTACCTAATCGATACTTGGTATGTTAATGAACATATGCGAATATAAATGACCGACTGTTTTAATATTTTGTTGCATTATTATTCTTAAAGTAGTGGTGTAAATGTCAAGTGGGCGAGCTAACGTTGGATCTCTCCAATAGACACCAGCAGCATCACAGTTAAAAAGGGCAGGTGACGGTACATGATCTCTCATGTAATTCCAAATACAATCCCGTAGAATTTGAACAATCTAAAAAAATAAAAACACTTGCCTCATCGTACGTTTACCTACTGTATAGATATTTACCTCAAAACATTTTAAATATGGAATTACATCTCTAATACCGGACAGTGGTGGAGGTAATAACTGCCCTAATGCCATAATGTCAATCACTTTAATAGTTGTATCCATGATTGATTTATATTTATTGGCATCTGCGGTTTTGTTTTGATCACCGGTACTATTCCACTGATGAATTAAGGTCGCCGTTATAGCTCTTAATAACACTGAACAGTAACATAAGGTTGGACGATATACGGCTACCAATGATAATAATTCCCATAATAAAGGAGTACCGTTAAATAATCGACGGATGTAAAAATCTCTTTCTATCGTTACCTGAAAACGTCAATCTTAATAGTATATTAAAACACAAGTTACAGAAGGCATCGTTTTCTCGCACGAGTTCGAAATTGGGCAAGAGCCGCGTAGCGGCGTGTGGCCGAACGGACGAGTGCTCGAATTACCTTCTGTAACGAGTTTTTCATACTATTTTCTCTGTTTCAGCTTTCATTTACATTATTTCTTTTTATAAAAATACTTAACAATTTCGAGTTGGGAAAATTTGGTTAAATAGTTAGGTTGGTAATAGTGATTTGACAGAAGTTTGACATTTGACGTTTTTGTTGCCTAGCAACTGACTGGTTGCCTAGCAACTTGATGGTTGCCTAGCAACTGAATGGTTGCCTAGGTATTTTGTGTATTATTTGATACAGTATCACTGCAAACAAAATATCACCAAAAGTCGTTTAAATGCCGAAACAGAGAAAAATAATTCTCTAAAGATCGGAAATAAAACTTACCTTACAGAATTCTTCCTCCGGCCATGGTAAACCATTATACATAACATCCGGACTAACAAATTGTACGAGAAGTAACGAAACCGAAGTTAAACTATCAAGCGATAAATCAACGTTTTTATTTTCTTCCGTTGATGGTAAACTACAACAAGCTTTAATTGCCTTTATAAATTGTTCCATATTTTCGGTAATAACTTCATTAGGTAATTTGTGATAATCAACGGATTTTTTCTTGCCACTGCCAATTATACCGCCGTTCAAAATTGATGAATTTCTTGTTAGAGGTATTGTTTTATTCTGAAAATATATAATAAGTACATATTATTTAGCTTATATTTACTTACATTTTTCCTATTTTGTTCAAGTAAGAGTTTTTCAGAAGCATCGAATTTTGGAGACGATTCGATTTCCGCTCCAAACAGTGCTTTATCAGTAGTAAATAGTGCCCTTTCTAACAATTCTCGAAAGGCTAACATTTTTGCTGCTTTTGAATGTACAGAAAGTCTTTGAAGTATGTTGTATATTTTTCGGTAGCTAATTAGTTTAATAAAAAGATCTGTAAAAGAAGTTGTGTATTTACATCAAAATCTTACAAAAGGAACCGTTTCGAATTATAAGTACTAACAGCCATACAGAAGACCGAATATCTAATAATTTTGGTTTATAATTAAAGGTTTTCTTAAAGTAATCGTTTAATTTTGGAGTTTGGTAACGTTTTTCGTTTATCTTGATAATATTTCAGCCCGAAAGGTCATAATTTCTGACATTAATTTTACACTTAAACACAGATTACTTTAAAGAATTTTTAAGTTTGAAAGGTCTCAATCAGCTATTATATCAACAAATTTAAAAGTCAAGCAAATATTAATAAACAAATTGCTGTGAGTTACTTGCAGATTGAGAGACCATCAAACGTTTTGAAAACTTTTTAGGCCTGAAAAATCTTAGCTTATACAACCAGATACCGAATACGAAGATAAATTTGAAGAAAACATAGTAGAAGATATCGATAAAATAATTCTAGAGGGAATCCAAAAAATGAGGGCAGAAAACAAATTAAGGAGAAGAAAGAAAACGAGTGGAAAATAGAAAAACAGCGGTTATTGAAGTTCACGAAAAGCAATAGAAGGAAATTAATATAATAATAACAGGATTTGCAACAGATAGCGAGGCAATTTTAAACTCATTTCATGACAACTGCCGGATTATTCGCCGATCCACCAATAAGGATTTAGTTGGTGGAATACAGATCCAGCAAATTGAGGAAGAACACTTGCAAGTTGTTTAACAAGGCAATACTATCAATCTCTCACTGAATACAATACACAAATATGAAAGGCCAAAAGAGACTCTTGGAGGAACTTCTGCAAAGAAGTTGAAAACACTTCTGAAGCAGAACGACTCCGGAGGATTCTGGCCAAAGACCCTGTGGAACCTGTTGGTACATTACCCCCCCCCCGGGCTTCAGCTGAGAAAGTGTCAGATCTCCAATACCCTAATACATATAAGGGCTTCAAAAAGAGACTGGCAAATCTCAAATAAAATCATTATCCCCAACAGTGTTGAATGGGTTATCGATTCTTTTAAATCATACAAAGCTCCTGGACCTGTTGGAATAATACCTGTGCTATTACATCAGGGGAAATCAAACATCATTCCAAAACTTTGTAGACTAAGACTAAGAACAAGCCTGGCAAGAAGATACATACCTACTCTCTGCCTGGAAATGATCTAGAATTGCCTTTATTATTTATTATTACTCTCAGGCAAAACCATACAGATCCATCAACCTTCATCTTTCATGTTAAAGCTGATGGAGAAACTGATTGAAAGACATAAAAGGGAAAGCCTATCTGTAGGCCTATTTCATCTCAATCAACATGCATATCAATCGGGAAAATCATGAGAGACTACTCTACACCAATTGGCAAGGAGAGTTGAGGATGCAGTCAACAACAAGCTTTTCTTGGCACCTTTCCAGGGGTATGCTGACAACTTGGCTATATTCATCTTGGGAAAATTTGAGAATACTAGCTCAGAGCTAAACCAAGGGAAAACCCGAGTGTAAATCCACAGAAAACAGCACTGATTCCATTCACAAGAAGAAGGCATACGGACAGACTGATACTGCCACACCTCTTCAATGTTTAAAAACAAGTGAGCCAAGGGGCTAACTATCTAGGCATCATCCAGGATGTAAAGTTAATTTGGAACTCACATTTATGGAAAATTGTAAATAAAGGTAAGACAACTCTTACGGCAACGAAGCTAGTACTGGGTAAGATCAGCTGTGGTCACCTCTGGTGTGGTGGTCTAAAATAGAACAAAGAAAGGCCAAGCTGGAGCTGTGCAAACCCCAAAGACATGAGGAGTACTCCAACTGCAGCCATGGAAGCCATATTAAACTTGCCTCCCCTAGGAGGTTGGCGGCATATAGACTGAGGTATAATGGAAACTGGCAAACCAGATCCGTCTCTGGTCATGCTAGGATAACCAACATTGTCACAAACTCGTTATTAGAAATGAGTAATGACGCTACGCCAATTAAGCAAAACCTTAATAAACCCCAGCTTAAATGGAATAAAGGACTGATATCAAGAGGCTGTCAGTGAGGTAAAATTGTCTGGTACAGATGGATCCAAAACTGACAGCGGAACTTGAGCTGAATTACATGGGGAATCTCCGTTTTAATGCATATACAGTATTTCAAGCAGAAATACATGCTATTGACGCAAGGAACTATTAGGACAGGGCTATCCTTGTCCTGACAGATAGCCGGCGAGCTACCGATTAATTCAAAACTAGTTTGGGATTGTCTTCAAAACCTTGTAACACTTGCAAACCACAATAAAGTAACCCTTATGTGGGTGCCAAGACACAACGGATATACTTGCAAAAAAGGGATCAGATATCACCTTTACTGGGGCTGAGCCGGTATTTGAAATTGTACCCAGAATCAAGAAGTAGGGAAAAACCGAAGATGAGATGGTGGGATGGAGGACCTGAGGAAGATGGAGAGGTAATGGAATGGAGAGAGTTGGTGAAAGAGGTAAAATCACATCGACAACTAATCCACCCAAAAAAATGGATTGCAAGAGTTCCAGAAGAGCAGCGGTTAAAATTCTAAATAAGCAAATATATACCTGTTTCATTACAGCAGATAAAAAAATAATTCACAGTCGCAGACGTAAAATTCAAAATAGCTTGTATTGGTATTGCACAAATCTGACGACCATCGATAGAAGGAACGCTCAAAAGATCCAATAATTCTGCTATGATATGTAGAACATCATTATTTAATCTGTTGCTTCCAAATAATTTCGTCAAACATGTTAGATTAGCATGGATTGCTCTTGAAACCAATTTTGATTGTAACAACGAAATTTGATCACTTTTTTCCCATCTAATAACAAAGTAATTAATATTTAAATAAGCAAAATACGTACTGACTTACTGTAAAAGCAACAAGAGATTTTTCCATATTTGTGTTGAATTTCCATCTTCAATCGTTCCGTTACTTAAGGACGATTTATCAGACAACTGACTTAATGCCTGATCTAGTACTACAGCAAAATGACCTCCTTTTTCTGCATACGGCTCTCTGGTTTTATCTAACAATTCGCTGGTTAAAATTTGTATTAAAAGAGCTAAATGTTCGTCTGTTTTAGCATTTTTAAATAGAAAAACGCATGATTTTACTAATACTGATGGGTTAGTATGTCCTAAAATACAAAGAATAGATACACAATATATTTTCGCATAAATACAGACAATTCGCACCTATAAAAATAATTATTTTGGCCGCCGTTTGTGCTTTGACGCTTTCTAAACTTAACAAGATGTCATGAATGCCAGCTATCTCACGAATAAAAGAGTCAAGTATGTTTATTGGCATAGTGGGTTGTTGGCTTTGAGTTCGAATTAATAAATCTATTTCTTGAAGAATATATTCTGCAAATAAATTTTTTAAGTAGACATCGTGAAAATGATCGTTTAAGTACATACCTAATATTTCTCCAGCACAATTTTTGATTGCTTGTTTAACAGATTCGTTTTCATGTAAATATGGGGCAAAGTAACAGTTTAAAAGTATGTTTATAATTTGTACTCCACCAACTTCGCATTTCATTATTAAGTTAACAATAAAATCCTGAAAAACCTCTTTAATTTGACAGGTGCAAAATTACTTAATACATACCTGAAGTGCTTCAGGAGAACCGAAATATTTACACCAATCATCGATAAAATTATAAAGTTGTACGACAACTTCCATTGGTACTAAAATATATTTCGTATGAAACTTCGAACATTCATTTTTCATAACGACTTACATGTTTTCTGAATATCTTTACAAACAGCCAATAGAAGTGTAGGAGATAAGTAAGCCAACTGTAACAAAAAAGGCACGGTTGCTTTCTTCTGTGGTTTCATGTCTTCTGTATCTTGGAAAGTCGACGGCTTCAAGCTCCACTAAAATCAGCAAATATTTTATTTTATAACAACAATTAAATAGAGCAACGTACATTAAATAAATCTAGAAGAGCTGTACAAATATCATCGCAATGACTGCCAGCTAAATGTCCCAAAATACCAACAACAGATTTGAGTTTCGGGGAATCACAGCCTTGTTCGTATGATTTATTTTGACAAAAATCTTTTAGACCGCATGATAAAACTCTTGTTATTACCGTGGTAGGGAAGCAACTACCGACATGTGCCACCACCCAATCAAAGTTCGGCGAATGTTTTACTGAAGTATCTAAAACGTCACCATTAAAAAAATGTTACTTATTAGAATCGAATAATTACCTAATAAAGCATTAATGCAGGCTTCTGTATCTGAATGGATGAGTGAAGATAAGCATTGGGTAGTAATATCGATTAAAGTACGAGTTGCCCTGCAACTCATCCAAAGTTGTAAGGTTTCATTTACGCCTAAAAGTTTGCAAATTTTAAATAATAGCGAGAAATAGCCAACCTATAAATTTAAACCTGTCGAAACATGAGCTCTCCCAGCATATCTTGTCGATAATTCACCTAATAATTCGAGGGACCAAGTGCTTATAATCGGAGCCCAAGATTCAGCATTAGAAGATACAAAACTACAGATTACGGTATGTATTTCGGCAACAATGGCTTCATCGTCTTCTGAAGCAGGCGGCAATTGTCCTGTTGCTATTTCCGTCTAAGAAATTGTACAGTTAGCGACAGTAAATTTTCTTTCAACAAAAAAAGATACCTCTATTCTAACAATGAAGTTCTGCGTAGCTGTATTAAAAACAGTGCAAAAATATTCTAGAACAGCATCCCGAGCCGCCGGTAACGTTTTCAAAAGTGATAATGCAGTTTTGGCTAATTCGAAATGATTGCATTTGGTGTTCTGAGTTGCTCCACCAATGAAAGCTTTTAATTCGAACATTACATCTTGCTGTTGAACATTCCTGATCGTTGAGTGTGACATATTTGAAACAGAATACGATACCGATACCCACAGTTGTTAACTACAATAAAATAATTGTAGTTACTACATGTTACTCCATTAATTATTTTTGCAGAAATTCTTAAATAATCATGAAATTGTATATATTTATTAAGCTCATATTTGAGGTTATACACTTTTATTGTTTTGTAACAAATAAAAAAGTAACCAGATTTAAAACTTGAAAGAGCGGGATATTTAAATAATATTTATAGGTTACCTACAGAATTTACATCTTTCCTAATAATAAAAAAAACAACAACAAAATTTTTAATGCAAACGTTGTTGCTTTAGAAGAAAACCGCTTTTATATTTCTTTAATTATGCACATTTTCCATGAAAAAAAAGTATGGAATATATTAATTAAAACCGAAACAACCCAGTTTTCGAACAAATCCTCCAACACGTCGAATTTATTTTACGAAAATGCATATTTTTCCATTAAATTCGATTTTTGATCGTTATTTGTTTTCGAGTAATGACGTCAGAGATTTTTTTTTTAATGGCACTGCCTAAATTTTTTTCGTGATTTCGATAAATCCTTTAATTCTGAAAACGACAACATAAAATTTTGACACCTTGTATAAGAAAATTTTCGAACGAAAGACAAATGAAAATTAGAAAACACAACGAAACAAAAGAAAAACTCCTGTTGCTAAGCAAATTAAAAGATTACAAATTTTTGTACATTGCCGATAACTTGTGGGCTAATTCTGCGCATTTAAATTGTCTTTTGTTCGAAAATTTTCTTATACAAGGCGTCAAAATTTTATGTTACCGTTTTCAGAATTAAAGGATCTATCGAAAACACGAAAAAAATGTAGGCGGTGCCATTTAAAGAAAAAATCTCTGACGTCATTACTCGAAAACAAATGACGATCAAAAATCGAATTTAATGGAAAAATGTGCATTTTCATAAAATAAAATCGACGTGTTCGAGGATTTGTTCGAAAACTGGGTTGTTTCGGTTTTAATTAATATATTCCATGCTTTAATCCCGCACTGTATGTATTTAGAAATAAATCATTAAATTTGAGTAAAATATTACACAATTATAAAACGGTCAAACACGATCAGTTCAGTTTCAGTCATAGGGTGTTCTGTGATTTCAGTTTGGCTTCAGTTCAGTTTGAAAATTGAAAAACGCCGACTATTTATACGATTCATTTCAGTTCTCATTTTACCATAATTTATTTAATAACGAACGAAGAAATTTTGTTAGCAGTTGCTCTAACGTTTGTTTTAGAAAAGGAGAAAAGCCAAGAAGAAAAAGGTCTAAATGGAGTAAAAATTGGTTGATTTGTTGAAAGAATTTCCTTTTGAACCAAGTGATTAGTCAAATTACTTGAGAATGATTGAAGAGTGTTACTTGGAATTTTTATTATTAAAATTAGTTACCCCAACTATTATAAAACAGGACACTAATATGAGAAGTACTATAACTCGGCATGATTGCTATTCTTAGCCAGTGGAAGCAGCTATCAGTCTTCGTTTTGCAACAGCCATATCGACACCTGCATTAAGCCACATAATACCACAAACATGTAAAGCTATCATAAAAGTACTGAAAGATTACATAAAGGTAAGTAGGTATCTGAAATAACATTTTATTCAAACTTATTAGATTTATTACTAAAGCTCAGATTTATAGGCAGAAAAAAAGGGCCAAATAGGCGCCTATAAAGGCAGGAATTTTTGATAAATAGGCAGCTAAAATTCGAAATAGACAAAAAGGCGAATTAAAAAAAAACTTTTTTAAGGTCATTTAGTTGTTCTAACTTACAGAATAACGGTTACAAAATTTATTCTTTTATGTATCAGCATAATAAGACTTTTATTTTGGGTTTATTATTTTATTTTTCAAAGCTCAGGATGAGAACGTATCCACGCACAAAGTTTTGAAGACATCTCGAAGGCAACTCTTACTCTTTTCACTAATGCAAATTAAGTGCACTTTTCGTTCATGAACTTTTTCGACCCCTCCCACACAATTACCACAAATATGAAATAGAAATACGTAGAAATATTATAACGGGATTATAAGGGGATTAAGGAAATTCCCCACCATTAATAAATTCCAGAAAGTACAGATAGACGAGTCGTAAAACAGTCTACCTGTTCATTTATTGCTGAAACCCTTGAGAGATTATAGTCTATCTCTATAATCTCTCAAGGCTTACTTACGGCGTACTACACCTCACACTGGGATTATGTGGGTAGTGTTTCTTAAAAAAGAACTTGTCTCAGAAACGGAAAATAGGCCATTTTTGCTAAAATTTATAATCCAATGTAAAAAAGGCAAAATAGGACAGAAAACAGGTTAATAGGCAAAATGGGCATTTTGCCTAATATCCGAGCTTTAATTATAAGTATCATTTTCATAATTAAAAGACCTGCTTGGTCAGAACTTGAATGGGTGGCCACTCTGCGGCTCAGTGTTCGGTCCCCTCGACACTGTAAAGGTATAAGAGTGTAAACGGAAAAGAATTTGTTCCGTTCGATATTCTTTCTGGTTAGTTCCAAAAGTTAACAGTTCAAACATACAAACTGAGCATTCTAATTAATCTAATCTGACTGCAGTTTGACTTTTATATGCTCTAACCCAGGATCAGCAATTTGTCGAGAATAAGATTTTAAGCACACTCTATTGTGAATTAATGTTTAGAATAATTTACACACACTCACATTATAGTTTAAACGGAATTCCAGTGAACTTAGGTTTTTGCATCGTTTTATCTTGTCTGAAGGTAACTTCATGTTGAATAAATGGTGCCACTTTAGCACAAGCATAGAATCTTCGATCATTTCTATCGAGAAATACTTGTGGTTCGTACCAGCCATACCTGAAGTATTATATAGAAAATTCATGTACATAAATAATATTATACATACCTATGGCTTTCACAAACTGGTGCAGGATATTTATCTCTTGGTAATCTGACTTTGCAGGTTTTAATTGCTTCGACTATATTTTGATCGGCTTTTGTAAGATCTAAAGTGTCATATTTGGAATAGAATTTACCAGCGACGATGGCTCCTACAATATTTGATTAAGTATTCCTTTTTTTTAAATGTAAAATTCAAAACTAACTGTAATAATTTGGAGTGTAGTGATCGTATACTGTAAAGAATGAATCGTCTACTTCATATCGTTCTTTCAAAAACCGTTCTTTTATCAACTCTTTCGCCATTTTCCTGAAATAATAGTTAATAAATGTTGCTGAAAATTAACACTGAAATTTTGGCAGTATGATGGATCGAAAATAAGTTACATGTCAATAATTTATTAAATATATCACCTATCTTGATTTTAATTATCAAGTGCATTAGGTACATGCAAATGTATGTTTTGTAGGTATCTTTAGAATAGATACAACAAAATTTAAGATTTTTTTAGTTGATAAAATAGCTTATTTACAATCAACCCCAGTATATACAAATGTGTTAGAACCCTCAGTCAGCGATGATGCCCCTAGGTTTAACTGGGATGGCTGGAATTGGATTTCTCGCCAATTCAGGTGTTGGCAACGGACCCAAGAACTGTTGGATGAAATTGTTTTCATGTCTGAGTAGTCTTGCTAATGAAGATGTCGCTGACTTCTTTATTACATCCACCACAAAAGATCGTCGTGTAAGCTGATAAACCAAGGTGCATTTATATTTATAAAGGCTCAGGGAATTTTGGACTGTGCTCGTTGTAGAATGTTAATCCTCGTTATCTTAGCGTACTACCCTCAGAGATGGATTCCATACGTCCAGTTCAGATGTGCATGAGGACTGTTTTATAAAGCAGTAGAGTTTAGATTTAGGTCCGAGGAGTCGGTTGGATTCTGGATTTTAGATTCATCTGTGTCCTTTTTGTTTTGGGATGTGGGTACGAGGTTAGCTGTCTGTCTAGATGGATCCCAAGGTGTTTAGTTTCTATTCTAACGGGCAGTAGAATGCCCTTAAGCTGTAAAGGTGATTTGTACCGATTTAGTTTCATTTATCATGATTCGCCATAAGTCAACCCATTCACTTATACTGTTTAAAATGTTCTTGTAGGTACTGTGAGGCTTCGGTTGCGTCATTACGTATGGAGAGCATCGTTAGTGCATGTAGCAATTGATATATTTTCGGTTTCAGGTATAAGTATCATAGGTGTAAAGGAGATACCGGAAGGACCCAGGATGCTGTCCTCTGGAACACCTAGAGGGTGGTTATTGAGTTTTATAGTGAAGTAACAGTCTGAAAGATATGACTTTAACAACATATAACATTTATATGATAATCCGACGTGCCACACTTTATCAAAATCCTGTTTGATGTCTAGAAAAGCAGCAGTGCAAAACCTTTTCTCCTTAACACATTCACTGCCGATTAATATTTTGAACTTTCCCCAGTGGCCGATACCTTGTAATTATTCTGATACCTTTAATATTAATCATAAGCTACTGAAAAAGTTAATTCGGAAACTGACTGTAAAATATTGTAGTAAAAACCTTTCCCTAGGTGCCTACTAATACAGAAGACGTTCGTGCGATGCCTACAGCAAAATACTAGTATAAAGCTACAGCAAAGCATCACGCCACGTGTGCGTGGTAGGCACCGCGCAAACATCGCCGACCACGCCACGTATGCGTGGTCGGCAGTGAATGTGTTAAGGCTTATGGCAATCAAATTAACGATAAAAATAAAACCAGATGGTGCTGCTTTGTAGAGGCCCATGCCCCACACAGGAGTAACAGAAAATAAGTCAGTTACAAAGTGGTTCTTGACCACTTACTGGTAAAAAAACTCCTGGATCCGTTTTGTCAAGAGGCGACCTATCGACCTCTTGTTATCGTACACAATATATTAGCACATCTTTACGCTTTAAAAGTCAAATGCAAACTCCAATTTAAGATAATAATATTTAATTGCAGTAATATATTATATAAAACAGACCTGAACAACAACATAAAAATCTAAAAAATAAAGTAACAATTCATATAGTATATAACAGTCTTTAAAGAAATTTTATACCGGGTGTTTCAGGTAAGACGCAGGATCCGTGATACATTTGGAATATGTATGGATTCAGTATTTCTATCTCTTCCTAGCGTTAACTAAATCCAATAACATACTGAATCCATACATATTCCAAAGGTATCGCGGATCTTTTCTAAAAAAATACATTGGTGTTTCCCTATGTTGCGTGTTACCTGAAACACCCGGTATGTAAAAAAGTGAAGACATTAATTAAAGCATATTAAATACTGTCATGATCATTTTCCCAAGCAAGAATTGTATTCATATTAGCAATTCCTTTTGTGCTCCATGGTTCCAGAGGATCGGGAGATTCAGGAGGATTATCAGAATCTACTTTCTGATTTGCGGAGTAACATCCTCTGTTTATATCAATTGCAGGCACTACTCTGCAAATGTTTTAGAGAGAGAAAAACTATTGTAATATTATTCTAAAGAAGTAGTTTAAAATAATAACCTGTTTGTTTTTGCAGTTTTCGACCTCTTTTTCCGTTTTTCTTTTACATTTGAACTCTGAACTTCTGCCCCTGCACCTTCTCCTCTAACATTCAAAGTCTCAGAAATAGTCACAGATCTATATACATATATTAAAAAAAAAGTTAGATTCATTATATCAAGACTTTACAACTTACAACTGATCATTTGCCACAGCAACGTCAATATTAATAGGTCGCACATTTTCTGTTTCAGGTTTATGACCTTCTTTTTTAAGTGATTCTTTTACTTCCCTTATCCTTTCTTCTGCGTAATCTAGATCGCTTTTATTTCCATCAATTACATTTTCGATATTTATTGCACTCTCTGAAGAACTAGATTCAGAGTTAACTAATTTTTTTTTATCTGAGCTTTTCGATTTTGCGGAAAAGCTCCTTTTGTTCGCCGATTTAGCTCTGCGAGAGCGAGAAATTTTCCCCAATAGAGGAGTATCTGTGAAATGTTAAAACACTAATTAAAAATTAAAGTTCTACTAAATGTCATACCTCCAAATTCTTCACTGTCGCTTGGCTCTAATGCAGCAAATTTCTTTTTAATATTTTCCTCGACTTTTTTAACAAACGTTTCTGTGCCTGCAAAAATTCCTGCGATAGTTTTAACACCTGTACTTGGTGCTTTTACGGATATTTCTTCAGCGTTTGGTAGATTAGCTGCTTGTACGGCTAAATCGTTCAGTTTTTCTGGTTCACTTTCGTAATTTTTGGAACACAGAACTAATTCACGTAGTGGATCCGTTGTACTTAAACTATCCGCTTTGGTTATAGTCTTTGTATTGCTTTGTGTTGTTGGTACTTGAATTGAATTGGCAGAAATAGCTGGTTTTTGAGGTACCGTTGGTGGCTTTATAACAGTTTCTGTAGGTGCTTGCGAGTCTTTTAACTGTGATAATGTTCCAAACATAGCATCTCCTCCTGGAAATTAAGAATTTTTTTTGTGTACTTAATACTTAATGGAAAACGCATTTTAATATGTAGAAAATAGTAGATTAAAGTGGCATTTTAATCGTTAGCAATACTTTAATCATTAACAACCAACACTTCACTCGTTAGCAACACTTTACTCCTTAGCAACACACCCATTTTTTCTTGGCAATTATTTTGTTTGTTTACTCGTTACTATGCACGTGTTGCAGTTGTTTTAAAGCGTTGCTATGTTGTCCTACAGACATAACTTTGATAAATTTAACAAATTTGTCTAGAAAATTAGCTTCATTCGAACTTTTCCATTACATACACAAAAAAAACGTATTTAACGCGTAAGAAAAGTGGTTTTCTAGCGAGTGGAAAAATGTTTGGTCCACGAGCGTTAGCGAGTGAATTAAAGTTTCCACTTTTCTTTACTTGTAGAATAATCTCCTATTAATTAAAAGAGGAAAAATCAAGGGTAAGAAAACCAAAGTGGGGTAGACATGTGTTAAAACGAGAAGGACAGTAAGTCATCATGTGCCGCAGACCAAAAAGCTTTCGGGCAAGTTCAAATTGTTACGGAAGGGGAGATTTTCCCGCCGCGCAGATTGTTGATGACGTACATGTCCTACTCGTTTTAATACATGGTTGCTTTATTACTCCGCCTTCTTATCCCTAGCTTTCTGATGTCTTCTTCCACATCGTCCAGCCCCTTCTTCCTTCTGGTTTGCATCTATAGATCTTTTTCGGTGTTTTGTTATCAGGCATTCGTTTCAAATGTCCTAGCCATCTCAACCTGGCTCATTTAATGTTCTTGGTTTCTTCTGGTCCTCTTTTCCACTGCTTCCTGTACTTGTTCATAAATCTTTCTCAGGATCTTTCTCTCCCAAATGTTGAGTACATCGGCCTTAGTCAAAATCCAGGTTTCGGACGCATATATAACTAATGGACGAATGACTGTTCGATAGAGCCGTAGGTACTTTTGTTTTGTGAGAGATCAGTGATGATTGCAATAACGTTTGAAAAGCATAGTAATACCGGTTGGCTGCCATCAGTCTGGCTTTTATTTCTTGAATTCACTGACTTGGTGTTAGCAAATCTGCTTTCTTCCCTTGTATTAATCATGTATCGTGTTTTGGTTTTATTTATAGTTAATCCCGTGTTATACTTCCTTCTTTCAGTTTAGTGAAACCCTCCGCCAGTCTTTCTTTATTCCGAGCAATTAAGTTTATATCATCTGCGTACGCAAGAGTTTGTAATGTCCTATTAAGATGGAGCACTTTCGTCCTTTTTATTTATAACTAGGTCTCAGAACCGTATGTCGGGACGAGTCTGATGATGGTTTTGTATAATTTAATTTTTGTTGCCCTTGAGAGGTTTTTGATAGAGCGTCTTTGGATCTTTTCGCTGATAATATTATCTCGATTGACTTGTGAGCCTAGGTAGACAAATTCGCTTATGCTTTCAAAGTTATATTCACCAATCGTTAAGTTTTGTCGTACTCTTGATCGTGATTGGCCATATATTTAGTTTATTTGTAATCCAAATTTAGTGGCAGCTTTCTCTATGGCTTCTTTCATGTCTAGAAATTCTACCAATAATGTCTATGTCGTCTGCGTCCGCAAGTATTTGGACAGATTTATTATGTATGGTAACAAGCGGCAGGTGTCAGGTGTTCGGTGAATTATTTCGCACCCATGCGTTAGCTGCTCTGGAAGGTTCTATGACTAATCATTCCACAGTAATGTGAAACTTACGAGAATGGAAGCTTGCCTATATAAAAGGCGCACTCTCTTACGAGATTTTAGTCTAATCCAGCCTACAAAACGGTCGCGAATATGTGCATCGGTGAAGTTAATATAAATGTACGTGAATAGTTATAAATAAACAAACTGTGCAAATAAATTAATTAGTGTTACGGGTTATGTTATGTTACTTGCCAGAGCCTTCAGCCGTGTGTACAATATGTATGAAAATACTTTGTATGCCACATTAAGCTCGATAATAATTAGCACATTCTAGCAATTCTAGCTGGTCCTCTTTTTAGTGGACGAGGCCGATTATTTCAGCGTTCCATTCATCTGAGAATACCTATAGCCTGTTCTAATACTTTTGCAATGTTTTTAGGTATGGTTCTAATTATTTGTTGCTACCATTTTTATACACTTTTGCTGGTAGGCCGTCGGTTCCAGGCGATTTATTGTTACGTAGTGGTTCAAGTTCTCCCTTGTCTCCATTGCTTCGTACGTCTTCTTCCCTCTGTGTCTCATTCAACTGTTCTTCATAGTACTCTGCCCATCTACTGAGTATGTTCTCTTTGGAATATATAGTTGTGTCTTGAAAGAAGTTTGGCGCAATGGAAGCTGACAGGCAGGAGAAAGTATAAACAAATCATTAAGCTATGGGCCTAAAAGGTCTGCAAACGCTTTCTAAGGCACTAACGGCCAAGGTTAATGGGTATCCTAACTAAGAAAACGCAAACCTCAACAGCACATGGAAATTTCAATTTACTGTGTAATGAGATTAAAAGATTATTACTGATATATACCAGAAACTTACCTGTATCTGTTGTATTTATTGTGACTTGTTTTGGAGCCAATTTAACATCATTTTGTGCAGCAACTTTCCCCTTGTTCTGAAAGAGTGTAATATATTAAAAAGATTATTTCACATCCCATTTATTAGTTATTTACTGCTGCGGTTTCTACAGTAGGAGGTTTCACATTATTAGCCAAATTTAATCCCTGAGCAGCACCACCAATATCGAGATCGTGAGTAAAGGCCATAACGTCTAATGCTGTCGTTAATGATTCTCCGAATGCACCTGTCATATTAGGTCCCTGAGCATTAGTAAGTAGATCTGTCGTTGGCCTAAAACGAATGAGAATTATTTTAATTAATCGACTGATCCACAACTAGCAAATATTTTATACTTTTTAACTTTGACAGGTGAATTTATAGATTCTCTTCCCCACATAAGACAACGTAGTTCTTCACCAGTTAAACCCCTTTTTCGAAGTGCATTAACAGTTACTTTTCCAACTCGCTACAGAATTAACCAGAATAATTTTAAAATAAAAGCAATAATTTAGTAACCTTCACCTTCCAATTTGCAACGGATCCTTTGCGTTGTTTAGCTTTAGTTTTACTTTTCAATTTAATAACCACAACTGCACGTTGTTCCGTGCTAGGATCTTCACTTGGACCTAAAGATATGCTGTATTCTTGAAGATAACGATGTGCATCTGCTTGTGGAATCGCTCGTTCCAATGTGACCACAATTTTTGCCCACTAAAATCTAGCACTTATCAACGGTATATAAATTTGTACAAATCAGGTTACCTGTTTTGTATACTCCTTTTCACTTTGTTCGATTACATGGGCATATGTATTACCCATCATGGCAATCAACATGTTAAGTAGCAAAATTGGTACAAAAACCATAAAAATTATAAAGACAGATTTACTGACAGATGGATAAGCCGTTTGACTTAATTCTTGGTACTACAAACATTTACCATTAATTAGGAATACAGAGTTACGGAATTGTCTTACATCGTAATTTCCAAGAGTTATTTGGAACAAAGCCATCCAAGTCGAAGGGTAACTATTATATAAGGAACTTTTTAAATTTGGAAAACCTTTGTATAAAAAGTAAAAGGACTGAGAAAATCCAAATAATACAATAGTGTAAATCATTCCAAATGTTAACATGTCTCCAGTAATCATACTGTAAATCATTGTCACGAATGGTCCTGTTAATCGTATAGCCCTGTTAAAAAGATCTTATAAAGTAAATTCTGTAGCCAAGTAAATACTGTAACGAGACGCGCCAGCTGTCAGACGGGACGTTAATCATTTCGCGCGTATGCGTCAGCTGTTCCATGACTCATCGTTCTAAGGCGATCCACACTGCGCTGGAAGGCGGCAGCAGGGATATACTTATAAGGCGCTATTTATTGGCAAGCCACAGCCTATCAGCGAACTACCAAAAGCTACCGTCGCAATCAAGTGCTCGGTTAATATAAATGTACGCGGATTGGGTACGAATACGTAAATATAAATAAATTAGTTAGTGTTACGGGTTAATATTAGTGTTGTGTTTAAGTTGTTGTTTCGTGTTAATTGGTACAATGTTTAAATTTGTTAATAAATAATTCGCACCACGAACCGAAGTTTTACACAACCATTTTAAAAACGTTACAATACTTACCCAGCAAAAAACATTAATAAAAGCCACGAACCAGGTACGGCAAAAACTAAAATTGCTTCTTCAGTTTTTCTATCTTCGTTTAATCTGTACGGAATGCAAGCGAGTATAAGTATATTTGATATCAAAAAAATAGCCTTTGCTGGGGAGTGAGACTAGAAAAAGATTAATTGTAGTGTTAATTACGTGGCCGTATTTTTGACTTACTTGTTGTTTTAGAAAGGTACATAATCCCTGATTTTTAATTTCATCTCCTTGTTGTATCACCACGTAATGTAAAACAAGCAGCATTGTTCCTATTTCTGCGATGTATCTGCAGCATATAAAGAATTTCAGATATCACACATGATACAATTCTGAAGAAACTCATTGAAATGTATTTGTTACATAAAAAAATATCACTTTGTTTATTGAAGATCAACAATTTATATGGTTATATGGTTTCTGGCACCAACATCATGTTAGGTGTTAATAACTAAGTCTTGTGGTAATTTTTCTTCAGTCTCTTATGAATATTAGGAATTAGGACTAACTAGTTCATATAGCATGGCACTCTCGCACTGATTAATGTTATCAAAGAATTGTTTGGTGAGTTCTTGAACAAACTGTTTGATTGTAAGTGTACTACGTTAATTGTGATTTGTTGATTGGTGATAAACCACAGCGCACAGATAGCTATACAGAGCACTTTATTTTGAAAGGTTAGCTCCCCAAACAATGACGGATAATTCTGGGACCGCTGACCGTATTTTGTGTCAGTTTACGTTTTATTTTCAAACTTTTCAGACTTAGTTCGATTTCACAAATTGGTTTTCCTTGCAAAAATAAATCTTTAATTAACTCTCATTTAGCTTCCATGGTGACACTGTGATTAAATCTACGTTTGACGTTTCAAAGAAACAAATGCTATACAACAATCGAATAGGCTTCAAATCAATGCCACACTTGATTTATTTTGTTTATTGTATTTAAAATTACATACGGTCAAACTGATGGGACAGTTATTCTAGTAGGTACATACCTGGCAATAACTGTTGGATCATCAGTAAGTTGCAACAAAGGTTCATCGGGGTCATCTGGTCTTAAATAAATAGCGGAAGACAATAAAACAAGATGTAAAATGAATATGAGTAATCTCTTTAAAAACTGCACTCTAACAAAAGTTTTCCACTTTTCTTCTAACAATCGTTGAATAATTCCACCATCCAACATATTCAAATGTTCTTCTTTTGTACCATTTAAGATTATAAAAAGAGCAGAATTCCAATCTAGAACAGTTAAAACAAAGTAACGATTTTATTTTGTCATAAAACTTATTACTTACTAGTACTCCCATCTGGCAATAATGTATCTAAAGCGTTTAATGTATACCCTGAACAAGTTATATTACTGTACCGCCAAAATTCCTTAGAAGATAATTCCAACATTTCTCTGAACACTTCCGCTCGACCTAACTTGCATGCTAGTGTTAACGGTGTAAGCCCTGCTTTATTAACAATTCCGTTACTTGCAGGTAACTTAGGATGCCTCAAAGCATATCCAAACATATCCTTTAATTTAAACCAAGCATTGTTGCTAAATTTGAATTGGAAGTTAGGATGAAAACTTACTAATTTATCACATACAACGACCATGTGTAGGATCATATTGCCGAAGTTATCCTGATAATCTGGATGCGCTCCGTTATCAAGCAGTAAATTATATACACTTTCGTTTGCACAACACGCAGCCCAAGCTAAGGGATATTCACCTAAGTATGCGAGCCCTTCGTAATCTGTATGTTTTGCTGGTTTCTGTCTTTGTTGATCTCGTGGCAAGAAGAAACTACCTATATGGATTGTAAAATGGTATACTATGAATGAAGATAAATGAGAATTTTAACCTACCTGTGGCTCTTTGATTTACATTAGCACCTCCTTCAACTAAATCTTGAACCAGTTCATTATTATTATAAGCTATAGCTAAATGTAATGCGCTTGCACCTGAAAAACACGATGATAAAGCTCTAATAACATGGTTGTTCTTAAACGTACCTAAATATTCTTCACCTTCCACGACATCAACGCTTAACCGTGGGAAACATTTTATCAGAGTTCTAGCTAATTTAGTATGTATTTTTGTATCACATATTATTAAAACATGTAAAAGTGTTTCACCCAACGAACCCCTATATTGCATCTGCCAGCATGCGTCATGATCGGTCCATTTAGCCAAAGGATCATGTGGACTTAATGAAGCTTCTATCGGTAGTACCACCTGTTCGTAGTCTCTAAATTTCCATCTCAAATACTCAGCCCTATTTATTATCTGTCCTTTACCATCCTGGTACATCAGCTGACCAAATTGTTCGCGCATTAACTTTTCTACTTCTGCAATACCACCAATATTGTATGCGTCAATTAATTCTCCACCTTTTTTATAATTAGCAAGTTTATAAAGGAAGCACTGATCTTGGTTTGATGCTTGACTTATTACTCGATCTAATGTTGAGCCACTTTCTGGAACCTTCTTCTTACGTTTACGGCAAGGTTTACTGCAGATTTTACCCATCTTTGTATGATATTAATGCATGTAAATATACGTGTGCTACTAAGCTAATAACACATTTATTTATGTTTATTGTGTGCACTATCTTTGTGAATTGTGGGTGTTGTATAATCAATATTTACACTACGGCAACACAGGTCAGGGTCTCACCAAAAAATGATGTCAAGGTAAGACCAGCAGGCGGTGACTGGTACTGTTTCAAACCAATTAAAATAAGTGTTTGCTTGCATGTGTGAGACACACGACGTTCTAACTTCTAGGAAAGCACGAGTTAAATGTGCATTGTGTGGAGGATTCCATCCTGCGAATTATAAAGACTTACAGGAGAGACTAAGACAAACCAACAAAATCCATGCTCGACACACAGAATGGGTGACCTTTTGAGAATATGTTGAACACAATTTAGAATTGAATGTTTGATTAAAAGAGTCGGAAGAACTACAAATCATTTTATAAAAATATTACATGCAGCAGGATGGTGCGCCAATTCATATACAGAATATGCGACAAAATTTAGTAAAAAATTTAGAAATTAAAAGATTGGTAGCCCACAAGCGTAAAGCAAAGGCCTGTGATATCTCATATAAAAGAACGTAACCATTAGAACAATCAGCTAAGCAACTAGCATAGCAACTAAATAATTTGTACGTCAATAATTTTCATTTTCATTTTGAGTGGTGAGGTTATGTTGCCGTGTTTATAAACAATTTGAGGTTATGTTCGGAAACTTTAGCGTAGGGTAAAATAAAAATAGCTCTAAAATGTCATTTACCGTAAAAATAAAATAGTGTATAACATCAGGTGATTTAGCGTTAACGGAAATTTAACGTAGTACTTGCGATAACTCTCTAATATTAAAATTCTCCCGCTTACTATTAGTTCACCCAGGTGCGCGCGCAGCGCTGCTATCGACGTTATTCCGGTTTTGTCCTATTCTTTGATTAGTCTTCCTTGTTTAATAGTCTGGGGTTTTTCCCTATGTTGCGTCTTATGGGTGATGTTATTAATATGGTGTTCCTACACCCACTATTTTCCATATAACATTTTTGTACTGCATCGTTTGTCAGTTCGCGTACTAGTTTATATATTAGCCGCTAGATGGCGGCACAAAATTTGATATTTTCATAATCATAACCCATTATAAAGCAATGTATTTTTATAAATTTTGCACTTTTCACAGAAGATACACAAGAACACATAAATATAATATAAACGCTGCAGCTTTAAGAACAAATCGATTTTTTCTTTGAATTAAATATTTCTTCACAAAAGGTTTGCTGCAATGCTGCAGACATAAGCATTTTCATAAATTGTACTCCCACATGTTTTTTGGACATTTTCGAAAATCAGGTAAAAAGCACGGGCGAAACATAATACTTTGTGTTCACAAGAGTTGCGATAACATTCAAAATTAAATATTTTGGCAGTTCTTGGTGTCAACATTCAACTGTCATTAGCGCCATCTTACAGCAATCGTTGGGACTAGTACGCGACTTGTCAAAGAATACAGTTCACGAACAATCGAAGGAGTGGAGACACCATATCTTAATAACATCACCGTCTTATGTAAATATGTTCCGATTGCTAATAAATTTGTGAGAAAAAAAAATTAAAAAACAGTAGGATTGGAAAAATTACTAATAAAACTGCAGTTTTGTTTAAATACAAAGTGAGTTTATTTTTTTTTATAAAATCACAAAATGTCAACATTCTATATTATGTATGTAACAGTTCACACAAACTCAATCTAAGGTATCTAACAAATTTCAAACAATTGTATAGGTATTTTCAAGTAAGCAAAGTAATTACTTAGAACAACAAACGTCCTGCTACAAGGTAGATATACTAACAATCATTATATCAAATAGAACAGTTGTGTTAACCAATTACATGTCATTAAAGATTTAACAATTTATTAAAATTTGAACTTTTGGGGCGAATCAATAGTTGCGGTAATAAATACTTTTCATTCCAAAATGAAATAATCGAGATTTCTAACAGTAAGTAATTAATAAGTTATATAAATAAACACTAAATCATGACAAACAACTACGGTACTAATAAATACAAAATAGAAAGCAAACAACATTTACACATCATAATAAATATACATAAAATACTTTAAACCGTCACACTTATAAAAACGTGTGGGTTTAAAAAAAAATGTAATGAATTGAAGTCATGGTTTCACGTAAAAATTAACACCATCTTAATTTAACAGACCAGAAATAAAATTGTATCTGCTTAGCACTTTAGGTATTAAAAATTTATATTAAAAAATCAGAACAATAAAACTGTTCCTTCTGTTTCACTGGTATTTATAAAAACAAGTACATTTCGATCACAGATATTTAAAATAATTAAAAACAGCATTTGGTAACAAATAACGAAAAGTGCTACACAGATAAAACAATGTGATTAAAATTTAATAATAAAACCTTCCTTTGAGTATTCATAACAGCACCAATATAAAAGTAACATTGTTACCATAACATCTCTGACTTTAATTTAGTAAACTAACAGTTTTAGTTATTCCTTTGTAGAATATATAAAATTTGCTTCATATAAAAACTTCCGTAAATGTCGAAAAATAAAAACAATACTCGTAATTAGCAAGGATATGCTTTACATCAGTACGAAGGGGCAAGATTATTCTGAAAGCAATTAAAGTCATTTTATGCCAAATTTAATCAATCAGAATCTTAAAATTCGTAATTAGGGTTAAAGGATAAGAAAAGCTGATATTAAATTTCCATTTGAAACTGAGCTTTAAATGCAAATCTAACAATTGTTTAATAAAATTTTTTTAAACAATCAATTGTTAAAATGTGGAACCCAAACCAGCTGATTCTGTAATCAATATAAGTCACAATTTAATGTAAACAAACAGTTTAGCTGTAAAGTAGGTAATTATCCAACAGAATTGTATACATTTCTATGTTTAACAATATTTATTTACTTTAAGTATACATCACTACTTTTTTTTTAAATTTCTACAAGTTTCTTATTCGTCTGCCAAAAGAAAAATTCTTATTAACATCGGCCAACTTTTAATTTAAATTTTACAATCTTTAACGGAGCAAACGAGTTTTGCTTTTTATAGACGAATAAGATTTATGATACATTTAGAGTGCTTGCTGGTGAAGTAGTTAAACACGTGTAAGTTAAAATTCAAACCAAAAATTTTAAATTATAAAATTCAATGGATCAGATTAGGTGTTTGCTGTTTAAGAATACTATTTATTGGTACTTATTATAGATAAATACTGAACACTATGGTATCACAACAGGAAAGGACAGAAGTGAATGCAAGACGGATACCTCCTAATATTTCTTATGTAAAGTCAACGATACTCATTATGTTCAATTTATTTACAACGTATTCCAATCAAAACTGATATATGAAAAATATTAGGAGGTATACTAAGATGAAAAAACCCATTAATTAACTGTGATTTTGAGAGGTAGACGAATGAACAGTATTTTGGCTTACGGAAGACGGTACTATTTCTGTAGGGAGATGCTCGTTCATAGGAGAAACTGGTCTATTGCTTAATCTGGATGGTTGATTGTAATAACTGTACCTAAAATTTAAACAAATGCTTTATAAAATTAAAACTGCAAATTTAACTTTCGCAATTAATGGTATTTCGTAAAGCCAAATATTTGCAAACATCTCCGATTTTAAAATTAAATAGGACTTTCATTTTTCTAATTACAGTATTACATTTTTATTTACAAAACAGGGTAAAGGTTGATTCAGACTGGCAGCTGCAGACCGGTACCTAACAGTGTGAATGTGGAAGGTTAACGGTGAGTTTCCTTCACTGGGGTCGTTTTTAAGCATGTGTATTTCTAAGTCTGCATTTGAATCAATTTTATATAACTTTTTTATACCGGGTGTCTCACATAAGACGCAACATAGGGAAACACCAATGTATTTTTTTAGAAAGGATCCGCGATACCTTTGGAATATGTATGGATCAGTGTTCCACGTATGTTACTAGATTTAGTTATCGCTAGAAAAAGATAGATATACTGAAAAGGCGTCTGTCATTGCGACAGGCGATTATTTCATTGATTATTTTTTATATCTGTCAATTTTGACAGCACCTAAAACACTCATTTACAATAAAAATACGCAAAATGCGTAATTTTTTAAATCGCTGTTTCTGCATTCTGCACATTTTAAATTGAATTCGCCTTATTACAACAGCACACGTAAAGGAAACGTAAGTAAATTCTATTAAAATGTGAGGTTATGTTTACAATATTTCAGACTACCAGCAAATTATGTTCGTAATTTGTCGATATATCACTAAAAACATGGAATAGTATTGAATCCTATCAAAAGAAAGCAAATGATCATCAGTCAGGTACCGAATGAACTTAAAAATGTAATGAAAATAAGAATTTGTCTAGTCAGTTGTACTAGAATAAGATAGATATGAAATTGGTTACATAGAGAAAAATGTATAATTTGGTGAAGTACAAGTGCAAGAAAAACGTAACAATTAAACGTTTCGGTAAATAGTGATTATAGTAAATATGTAATGTATTATGGCATTATAAATAAATTTTTTAAATTATATTGTTTTAGTATAATAATAATAATGATAATGGATCTACAGTGTGTCCCAGGATAGATGTTACAATAGGTGTGATGGACTAAAAATTTTTGAATTTTATTTTGTGGAATTAAGCCCTGCTTGGTTTGAAGAGAATTTTAAGAATATTTTCAGTTTTTGAAAAACAAGTCGGCCTTGACATTGAAGCGAAAACTATTTTCTTTTCAGGTAAAGTACCCTTTTTGTTCATGATACGGCAAAATTTTACTAAGAAAAGTTGTTCATAATAAGAAATTATGGCCCTATGCAAAAATTCAGGAAGATTAGTCAACGATAGTCTTTTCATGGCCTCCTGGCAGTTATGTGGAATAAATAACTTATTGTAGATCAATGTTATTATTACGTTTCGTAAGTTAAATTTGTTGTAAATACTATTTGTTTCGTTCAATATTCTACAAATAAAATTTTTAATAAATACAATAATTTATTTTGTTTAATCTAAAATGTGACGGTTTAATCAAAGCAGGTAGATCTTCCTGAAATTTTGCATAGGGCCATAATTTCTTATTATGAACAACTTTTCTTAGTAAAATTTTGCCGTATCATGAACAAAAAGGGTACTTTACCTGAAAAGAAAATAGTTTTCACTTCAATGTCAAGGCCGACTTGTTTTTCAAAAACTGAAAGTATTCTTAAAATTCTCTTCAAACCAAGCAGGGCTTAATTCCACAATCTTAAAATAAAATTCAAAAATTTTTAGTCCATCACAGATCACACCTATTGTAACATCTATCCTGGGACACGCTGTATAATTGTGCTTCATTGCATTGTAGATGTAGATTCTTTAGCAACTGACAAGTCTAACAATTTGACGTTTTGTCGCTGTCAAAATTGACAAATATAAAAAATAAACAATGAAATAATCGCCAGCCGCAATGACAGACGCCTTCAGTATTTCTATCTCTTTCTAGCGTTAACTAAATCCAATAACATAGGCGGAACACTGAATCCATACATATTCCAAAGGTATCGCCGATCCTTTCTAAACAATACATTGGCGTTTTCCTATGTTGCGTCTTACCTTACGTTTCAATTTAAGAAGGCTCAAACGGTGTAACAGTATTTATGACTAGACTAGAAAGTATTAAAAAAAAATAACAAATAAACCTACATTCTATTTTTTCCAGCTGTAGACGGTTCATCCAAAGTGTTAGCTTCTTCAGAATCAGAGGCATAAACAGAAGATGCACGTCCGCCAAATCTAGGGCTGTAAGTCTGATATCGATTAGGCACATTAACATAACCATCATTCATAAATGTGGTATTACTGCGAGTATAGCCCTTTCTAAAAGGTTCAGGAGCGACAGCATTGTAATTAGATTTGCGATCTTTAGATGATCCTAAATCTACAGACTTACGGTCTAAGGAACTATAATCGCTTGGTTTATAATTAGGTTTTCGATTGCTTACATCCTTATATAAATCTAAATCTCTGTAACTTCCTACAGTGCTTTTTCTCGGTCGTTTCTTTTCATTGAAACGCGAATAAAAGCTCTTCCTTCGAATTCGGTCAGACACTGATTCATTCTCGTCAGCTGAATAGAAATGATTGCAAGGTGAAACTGGAGAAGTTAGTTCCTGTGTGTGATAATCAGAACATACGGACCAAGAATCGAAACTTTCATTGTCTTCACATGGAGATAAAAATATAGAACTATCATCTGTTGTAGCAATAGAATTACGATTTTCTTTAAGATTGTTATCACATACTACACCTGCTGAGCTTGTGCCAGGTAATGATTCGGGGTTTCGATGTAATACTTTAAGGTTTAATTTTAAATTACTACGGTCAGGCTTGGGCCCGTTTTGTTCTACCTCTGCATTATCAGATTTTGTATTCGGATATTTATAGAATTTTGGCGGTTCTAACTGGGTATTTTCCAAATTTAAACTACGTCTATAAGAAGTAACCGGTAACTTAGAACCTTTCGTTTTTAAGTCTTTACTGACCGATAGATTACTATCACTTCTAGCACCATTGTATGTAGGCTGAAATTGCTTCGCTTTGTCTAACAAAAGAGACCGGGGTCTTTCAGCTTTCTTTTCAGGTTCTGCTTTTGTCTCTGGTTCCTCGATTTTCTGCTCATTCTCTGGAACATTGTTCGTCGAATTTCTAAGATTTATATCACTTTTTTTCTCGAGAGTATTCGAAATCACAGCAACAGCACCAACGAGTTTACTATCATTTTTATCAGTCTTTTCTGTATCTAATTGACTGTTTTTACTTTTGGATTTTTTATCATCTTTGGGTTCTTTGAGTTTTTTCGATTTTGCAGATTTTTCGTTCTTCTTATTGCCTTTATCCTCGTATTTTTTAAATAAATTTAGTATCTTAGTAACCGATTTACGTGAGGCTTGCAATTGCTTTGGATCTGAGCTAGAAAGATCTTCCACGGAAACTGCTCGTTTAATTAGACCCGATTCGGTAATACAACGTTCGGTGTTTCGAGGCAAGCTTTGTTCTCGTAAACGTTTAATCGTGTCTTCAACGCTTGATTTTTTCTCGTCACGTATTTTCGCTTCTTCACTACTTATGCTAGTGGGTGAATTACTGAAGCTCCTAAGCTTTTCAAATTTCTTTTCTATTGTTTGCAAAAATCTATTCTTATTCGCCTTTTCGCTTTCACCATCTTTGATCTTTTCCGGCTTTTTTAATTTGCTCGCCTTGGATTTTCCGATATCAAATTCGGGGATTTTCGAAACTAATTCGCGGGTTTCACTAGGATAACTCTTGGGGCGGGCAATTTTCGATGTATTTGTTTTCTTAATAACCGGGGTTACCTCATTGTTCGTATTGACATTTACATAATCCGGTAATTTTTTATCGACTAAAGCGGACCGATCTACTTGCACCGTAACTTTCGGATTGCCTTCGTTTACTTGTTTATTATCACCGGTGACATTAACATAATCGTGGATTCCTTCTAAATTTTTAATATTATCAGAAACATTTTTAAGTAAATTATCGGTAGATTCGGCTCCGACTATTTTTTTATCAGTTGATCCAGAGTCACCGTTCAAGTGTGCATCGTCAACGTCTCTTCTACGACTTTCACGAGAGACAGAACGTTCTCTAAATCGGCCCTTTCGTTTATCTCGAATTTCTTTTAATACTTTCTGGGTTTCTATTTCTCTTTCCTTTTTCTCTTTTAAATAATAATTTCCTTCTTTTGGTGCATCGTAAAAATCGGGTCTTAAAAATCTCGAAGGTCGTCTACCAGAAGGAGATCGACGCACTAATTCGGGTTTGTTTCTATCTGTATCCAAGAGGCTTGGTGTATAAGAACGAGGTATGGTTTCGCAATATTTACTAGACGGAGATAAGTATTTACCGAGACGTGACGAATCGGAAAAACTTGAACTGGTATTTTTGTAAGATGATAAATCATCCATTTTATTCGATAAACTTTCGGATGTGCTTGAATCAGGGCTCTGCAAGTAATTATCGGTTTTCGATAATAAATAACTCGATTTTGGTTCCACTAAACTAGGCGAATGTAAACTTTTTGCAGATGGGTGTTCGTTGGTTGACGAATAATAATCACGATTCGCGGACTTTACGGGTAAAAATGATTTGTTGAGTTTTGTAGATGGCTCATCCGTCGGAGTTTTACTACTGGCATAATTTTGATAACGTGTAGGACCACTTTCAACTGAAAATCTTCGAGGTAAAGTGCTCGTCGCACGTTCGGTAGATCTTCGCTCGTATTTGTTTTCATCAGAAGGTACGGAAGGTTTATTTTCTGAAGGGCTTCGCATTGATAATGTACGTGATAGTTTCCTAGCTTCCGATGGTGCTAATTGAGCAAGCAATTGTTTTTGAATACGACGTGAGAGTCCTGGAGTTAAATATGATAAAGCGAGGGCATCTTCATCGGATAATTTCAATTTTTTTAAATCTAGGTCGGTTAAATTAAGATTTTCTTTATTCGCATTTGTATCTGAAAGAAGATGATAAAGCATATGTAGCATTAAAAAAATGATTGTGGAGTTGTTTTTTAGTAGATGATGTATTACGAAATAAAGAAAAAAATAATAAACTACCTACCTGTTGTGGTTAATGATTTGGCACACAAAATCTTCAGCTGTTAGGAAAACACAAAAAATATGAAATTAGTTAATCTCAAACAAGCTAAATGCAGCAATAGCATGCATTTTTTTAAGTTGTAAAATTGCTGGGAATATTTCATAAACTTTGCATTTACTATATTTCTTGTGGGGCAATTTCAAATCCTTAAATTATTTTCTGTTAATTACTAGCTAAATAGTAAATAGGTAACTGTTTAAACTGAAGGCCTTTTAATTACATTCATTTTTTTAAAGGAAATAAAAATAAACAAAATATTTAACTAAGCATTAAAACACTGAACTGCAGTTTGTTACGTAACATCTCTAATAATTTGAAGTATCATAATTAAAAAAAAAAAAAACAAGACCGTATAATACTTACACACAGTAGAAAGAATGAAACTAATGAAATAAATAATATGGGATGCGAAAATGTAATTATTATACTTTGATATGAATGAATATGAATACTGGTTCTTTAAGAAAAACTGCCAATATTTATGTATTGTTTCCATACCAAACTACTCCAATTTTAAATTTAATATACCGGGTGTCTCAGGTAAGACGGAACATAGGGAAATTTGGTGATGTTATTAAGACACATGGTGTCTCCACTCCTTCGATTGTTTGGGAACTGTATTCTTTGACAAGTCGCGTACTAGTTCCAACAATTGCTGTAAGATGGCGTTAATGCCATTTGAATGTTGACACCAAGAACTGCCAAAATATTTAATTTTGAATGTTATCGCAACTCTTGGGAACACAAAGTATTATGATTCGCCCGAGCTTTTTACCTGATTTTCGAAAAAGTCCAGAAAAACATTTGGGAAAACAATTTATGAAAATGCTTATGTTTGCAGCATTGCAGCAAACCTTTTGTGAAAAAATAATTAATTCAAAGAAAAAATCGACTTGTTCTTAAAGCTGCAGCGTTTATATTATATTCATGTGTAATGAAAATAAGAATTTGTCTAGTCAGCTGTACTAAAATCTGTCAGAAGTTATTAATGCAACTTACAAATCTTAATGGTTCATACAGATAGGTGTGAAACTGGTTACATGAGAAAAATGTATAATTTGGTTAAGTACAAGTGCAAGAAAAATGTAACAATTATACGTTTACGTAAATACCGATTTTTAGTAAATATTGCATCATAAATAAATTTTTTAAATTATACTTATTGTTTTAGTATAATAATAATAATAATAATAATAATGAATCTATAATTGTGCTTCATTGCATTGTAGATGTAGATTCTTTAGTAACTGACAAATATAACAATTTGACGTTTAGTCGCTGTCAAAATTGACAAATATAAAAAAATAAACAATGAAAAAATCGCCTGTTGCAATAACAGATCCCTTCAGTATTTCTATCTCTTTCTAGCGTTAACTAAATCCAATAACATACGTTGAGCACTGAATCCATAAATATTTCAAAGGTATCGCGGATCCTTTCTGAAAAAATACATTGGTGTTTCCCTATGTTCCATCTTACCTGAGACGCTCGGTGGTATACCAAATAGTACAATAAAATAAATAAATCAGTAGTGTAAATATGAAGTAAAAATGTGTGATAATGAATTAGTGATAGTGAGTGCATGCAGCCTACCGAGTCTGTGTCGCAGCAGGTAGCCAGGCGGTTAGTGGGTGCCCTTCTGGGTGGCGGGTCCACAGGGCACATGCACCGTCACGCGCACTCGCGCTGCAACCACACAACACTGTCACAGCCATGCTCTAGACCGCCCGGCATATCCTGATGTATCCATTGAAGTTTTAATCCTAGACTTTTTCAAAATTCAAACCCGCTTTCTACAATTAACTTTTGTAAAATGTTTAATTTAATTAATTAGTATTGATACATACACATTTTCAGTTTTAGTTTAGCTTCGTATTTAGATTGATAAAATAAATTATTAATTTTATAACCTAATTTCCATTTCAGTTTTGTTTTTATGAGTTTATAAAATTGTGTGTCATCGTTACCAATAAGCAAGTTATGAAAAACTATTTCATTGCACCATATTAACTACAGCTTTATCGATAATCATAAAAAATGTATGTACAAATACTGTCTGCCGGTCTTCAAATCGACATACTTGCAGGCTCACGTGGTTTTATTTGACTCGATTATATTTGCATTTTGCAAAAAAAGAAATGTACCTGCAAACTTGGTGGAAGGAATAAGAAGCTAGCATAAAACAACAAGAAACTGTGTCAGAACGGGAAACAGCATATCGGAAAGTTTAATTACAAACACGGGAGTCAGACAGGGAGGTATATTAAGCCCGTTTTTGTTCATATTAGTGATGGATGAGATTATGAAAAAATGCAAATCCAAAGTAACGCAATATCAGGTTGGATATAGAAAGCTACAGCCCGTGCATGTAGAAGCAATGGCATATATCGATGACTTACTATTAATGACACCATCCGCAAAAGCGCTGCAGAGAGCACTTTCAGTATGGGACAAAGAACTCAAACAGAGAAGAATGAAGATTAACGTTAATAAAACTAAAGTCATGGGAATTAATGAAGTCAGTGAAGTGATACCTATAAAAATTGGTGAACGTGTTGTAGAGAAGGTGGACTGTTTTAAATATTTGGGTGTGGTCCTCGACAAGTCAGGGAAAATTGACAGTGAATTAAATAGTAGAATTAGTGTCGCGGAACTTGTGTAAAAAAGAGGTGTCCAAAGAAACGAAAGCAAAGGTCTACAATGCAGTGTATTTAGAAGTGCTAACTTACGGCTGCGAATCATGGGTCATGACAACCTCTCAAAAATCAAGAATTCAAGCAACGGAAATGCGATATCTGCGTAAAATAGAAGGTGTTTGCAGACAAGACCGAATAGGGAACGAGGACACTGTGGAAACACCGTTGGTTTGGACACCCCATTAGAATGGAAGAAAACAGATTACCTAAGAGAGTGTGGGAATGTAAACACTTTGGCAGAAGGAAAAGGGATGGACCCAGGACAACATTGGAACTGGACTGGGTGGAAGCAAGACGGATGGCAATGGATAGAAAGCGGTCCAGTACCCACAAACCCTGACACAGAAATTCAGTAACAGAGGGTCAACGATTATATATGTATGTCTCCCTCTCTTAGCTTTATAACCCTTGATGGGTCTTCGCTTGCTCCACTATACGTTTCCATGCTCTTCTATTTCTACATTTTTCTTTCCAATTTACTATCTCCATTTCCTGCATATCTTTCTATATATTTTCTATCCATCTATTTCCTGGTGTTCCTTTTGTTTTTGATGTACTTGGCTTCCATCTCATTACTGTTCTTATGATATTCTGGTCTTCCCTCCTGTATACATGATCTATCCATCTTAATCTGTTTGATTTTATGTATACTAATAATATAATAATAGCCTATGAATCCCTTAGTCGGGCAAAGGCCTCCCCCTCTTTAATCCACCATTTTCGATCCTGTGCTTTGTCTTTCCAATTACATCGTATCTGTTTGGTTATGTCTTCCGTCCATCTTCTTGCTGGTCTTCCTGGTCTTCTTCTATGCATTGGAATCCATTCTGTAATTAGCTTACACCATCGGCGATCTTTAATTCTGGCTAGATGCCCAGCCCAGTTCCACTTTAATCGTTTATATTTTGTTAGTATACTTGTTGCTCCTAATTTTTATGTGTTTCACTAAATTTTCATTTTCCAATAATTTTTCAATTTCATGATTCTTATAGAAAACGAAGAAAACGATATTAAAATTGTCTGATCCCGCTATGGGATAAGAGGTCCAGACATCTGGAACCTTCACAAAGCAAAGTCGTGGAAAAATTAAAAAAAAAAAAAAAAAAAAAATGAATTGAATTGAATGCCAGACGAACAGGTCACCAAGAAAGTGTTGATGTCGGTTCCAGATGGACAACGACCTAAAGGCAGACCTAGCGGGAGATGGAAAGACAAGGTGGTAGGAAACCTTAAAAAACTTCCACAGAAGCTAAAAACCGGGACAGTTGGAAGGAAGCTGTGAAAAAGGTACCAACACAGTTCGTTGGGCCTCGGATCAACACACTTGCAAGCTTACATTTACATTTAGTTTGTATACATTTTTAAACCAATCTTGTATTCTAAAAAATAAAAATTAGAACTTTTAGTATGAATTATCTAAATGCAGAGTAATTTAGATAATATATTTATTACCTAACCTTGTTATCACTATTATTACAGCATCAAAATTAAATATTCTTCTGTAAATTATGCAGCATACCTAATAAAAATTTAAAAATAGTTCATAAACAAAATAACTGAAAATGATAGAACAAAATGTGTTTATATCAATACCAACATTATCATTGCTACAACAGCAATTTTAGTCGAACTCCTAAAAGATATTAACATTACCTTTCAAATTTATAACGAATATCGGTAATCTGGATATACAAAGCGATACATCAAAATATGCCAATTTAGATGTTTAAAGAATAAACAATAAAAATATGTTATCATAATACACAACAATAATTAATTACACAGTATTTAAAAACTTTATCAAAAAATCTTCAAAGTGTAAGTAGAGTACACTACATAAAATGTTTCGGGTAAAAAGACAACACAAAAAACAAATTGTAAATAAAAACACTACTGCAGATTTAAGACTGCAGTAGAAAAAAAAAACCTATTCTACACAGTCATAAAAAAAATCTACAAAATATGAACATCTAAAAACGAACTACTCTACACGGGCACATCTACTAATCTAATTATATTTACCTCCTCTTGGAAGTGTAGCAGTATGGGTTGGTGTTTGAACTGAATTATTATTAAACACGCTTTCGATGTCCGATGCTAAATCACGACTTACACTCCTTCGCCAAGGAGTTCCTAGATTTCTCGATGAAGCTGAACTTTCAACGCTTGGTTCGCGACTATTCGATCGATCATCCGGAGCATACCTAAATGAAAGTATAATTGAAACAAAAGCACATACAGAACAATTTTAAGATGTGGACACATCTAATACTAAAAAGATAACTTACATAACTTACTTAATGGTCGTCGTTTCTTTCTTATATGTCAAAGTAAACCGTGAGCTTGCAAAAAATGTTATAATTATAAACAAAATTGTAAAAAAGCTAACAATTTAGTGGTTACCAATATTATTTTTAATAAATTTAGTCTGATTCAAACTAAAAATAACGTAGGCCAACCAAACAGTAATTGAATGATAAATGCAGAAGCTAAATTAATATAAATAAATAGTCAAACCTGCGAATACCCAAAAAGAACATGTTTCTTACCTAGTAACAGGATCTAATCTGTTATGTAAATTCCAAAAGTTGGTACCATGATCGAAATGGCTACTCAATAAACGACTGGTTGGAAAACCAGGTCTACCATCGACATTCAATCGTTGAGTGAGATCACGTACCTAAACATAACTAGCAAAATTATCATCACATCATTAAAGAACTATTAAAATACTAACCCTCGACAAGAGTGTGGAGAATAAGTTTTCAGCGGTGAGTATTTCAAATCCGTCATCATCATCTTCTTCACCTGAACTAAACGAATCATTGTGTTCGATGGCAGCTTTCCTAGGCCGAGAACTCCTACGGCAAATAAATTATAAACAATTAAATCCAAACGTTTCAAAAAGAATTTACCGAAGACTGTGCATACGGAACATATCCCTTCTTGGATCTTCAGTATCACTATCTCTACCAAAGGAACTATGCCTGTGTAATGCTGCAAATGGTGATTCATCTTCGGATCCTTCACGGTCACTATAAAACAGAAAACTTGCATAGGGAGTTCGTTAATTGGTTTAAAAAATATGTGTACTTTAGCTTTCGGTTGCGGCCAAACCGGGACTTGCTAGTCATGGTACTAGTGGTACTAGCGGTGTCACTAGGTTCCAAACTACCAGCACGCGGTGTAACATATCCGCCACCTTCCACAGCGATAGGTATGATGTACTCACGAGGAGATTTACGGATGGGTTCGCCAGTTGAGGTTGAAGTTGTTTCTGAATCTGATTCTTGTGTTGATTGTCGAGATAAACTGTTTGATCTATAAAAAAAAATTATAATGAAATTCTCATACTCTCAAAGAATGCAAGGTAAGCACAGCACAAAGCACTTCCAGCTGAAAAATGAATAAAGGAAAAAATAGTAAAAGTCCTGAAACGATAAGAACGCAACACCCATGGTTCGACGAACAGTATCGGAAGATAATCGAGGAAAAATTAGAAATAAGGTTAACCCTACAAAGGAAAATAATCAAAGATACAAAGAAGTCTGTGACAAATTTGCAGAAAGAAAAACGAGGGAAATGCATGAAAGATTCATCGCAGAAGTAGAAGAGAATCACAGACAAAATGAGACGAGAAAGTTATATAAAAACAGGATTGCGAAAAGGCGTAAGCCAAAACCATTGTTAATTCAAAATAGAGAAGGAGAAATTATAGGGAATGAACAGGAAGTATTAGAAATCTGGACAATCTCAAACAAAGGAAACAACTGGGGAAAATGAGGATCTGTATTTACCAACCTTAATAGAAGTAAGAAAAGTTATACAACATCTAAACATCTAAAGAATAACAAAAGCTCTGGTATAGGTCTTGCCAAATCTCATGGGCTCCGGCGCAGAAACCAAAATTTGTCTAGCGATGTTATAGATCATTCTACAAACATTTTTGTCATCAGCTGTTTCAACCTAACCAAACCTTTGTTGTGTTTGTATTCATTTGCATGTGTTTTGTTTGAAGTTTGTTGTTTTTGTTTTTAAGTTCCTGTCAACTGTTTAAAAAACCAGTCTTTTTCAAGACTAAATTGGGTACTTTGTTATTAAATACTGTTGTACTATACGTTTTGAAGATGATTTAGGTTGTCAACCCTTAACATAAACGATATTTCCTGTATATAATCGCTATTTCAATAAAATATATTTAATCTATCTGAATTTTGTTGTCGTTTTGAACTTCTGCTTATAATAATATTATTATCTATTAAAGAGTTCTGTAATGAAGTATAATTTTTAAGAGGATCAGTTACACAAATTTTTGGTTTAAAACAATTGGGATATAATTTTTTAATTAGGCGCAAATTTTAAATTTTAAAGTGATCAATGTTTTTAGGATTCACTTTCTCGTATCGCCTGACCTTTTCTACAGCTTTCTCTCTTGTTCATTTGCGCATTTCGCGGCCGATGACATTTGGCAAGACCATAATAACAACATTCAACGATTAAAGATTCAACCCGAAGCATTAACAATATGGAGGAGAAAAGGTAACTATTATAGCAAGATATATCACATAATTGTGAACATATGATACGCTGAGAAAATACATGAGCAGTGGAACAAAGCAATTATTTATCCAATATTCAAAAGTGTAATAGTATTTACAAGCCAATAACCTTATTAAATACGATATAAAATATTGGCCCTCCCTAATAGGAGACAAGAATGTTGCAGAAAACAAACAATTTTCAGTAAAAATTAAAAATTAGAGCTTCATAAGAGACAACCGAATCTAAAGTTTTATGGGTTGCTTTACAATAAGACTGATAATACAGCTTAATTAATCATTAAAAAAAAATTGGCAATTGGTAACTGAAAAAAGGCGATCTAAAAATTTCGGGCAATTTTCTATTTCCTCGTTTTTTCATTTATCAAAAACTAAAAGTAATGAGAAAGTATTTATTGTATTCCATATCTCAAAGTAGCCAGCCTCCTCATTAGTTACAGAAGTCTTTTTCATTCTACATCATTGTTTTACTTGACAAAAGTGAAGGAGGCAATGATTGGGCACCTAAGAAACATCTACACCATGTATGTATTCTTAAAAGTTTTAGCTCTAATGAATTCGAAGACTTCCACGGTCAGTGTTAGTGTTAACAGAACGACTTCCGGGTTGAAAGAGCTCTTTTGTCTCAAACATGAAGTCGTTCTGTTAACAGTTTTAGATCTGTTTAAACCTACAGGGAGAATAATAATAGGTGACCGTGCCGCCTCCTTGAAAAATGAACATAGTATGTAAGCATAGACCGCACCTACATTCATGTCTATTTTGACATTTTGTTTGTCGTTTTAGGTTAAGCCCGTTGTGTTGAGCTAAATGGTAAATTATGAAATCATCCCATAACAATAAAAAATAATAATTGGATTGATTAAGCTTAGATAACCTATTCGAGTAAGTTAAATGTTGTTTATTGACTGGCTCGGCTGTTTTTGTAGGCAGGATAAATTAATAAAAATAATCGCCTGTCGCAATGACAGACGCCTTCAGTATTTCTATCTCTTTCTAGTGTTAACTAAATCCAATAACATACGTTGAACACTGAATCCATACATATTCCAAAGGTATCGCGGATCCTTTCTTAAAAAATACATTGGTGTTTCCCTATGTTGCGTCTTACCTGAAACACCCGGTATATAACCAATGCCCCTTATACCTTTCGGTGTGAGGAAGTAAATAAGATTTTACTATAAATAATTATTATCGTTATTTTTTACCAGTGTTTTTGTTTTTTATTGTTTATAAGAATCTCTAATTATGTTCATTTGTTTTACCTTAGATTAGACACTTTTTGTTTGTTATAGGTGAGCCTTATTTAGTGCATGACACTAAATAAAGCTCACATGCTTTGTAATTTTTTTGCCGCAAGTTTACAAAGTGCCATATATTTTATCGAGAATAAAAAGTTTATATTGACTTTACTTGAGGCTACTTACTCACACATCCTAACATTCAGGTCAGGTACCTTACATGATTCTTGGATTAAAAGAACACTACGAGGAACAGCATCTTCAAATAAATTTGAACACTTAAAAACTTACAACGAAAAAGTCAAATCTTACATATATTTAGGAGTAGAAATAAACAATAAACAATGCTAAAGAACATGAGTGTCAAATCGACTGACGAATAAACATGGGTGCGAGAACAGTTGGGATATATAAAAAACCGCTGTGATAAGACAGCCTAACAAATTAGTAATTAAAGCAGTAGGTACTGCTTTATGGAAGTGAGAGGTGGGTTTCGTGACAAAAAGAAAAGGGAAAGGAAAGTGCTTAGTTTAATTTTCGGTGGTGTCGTTGCAGAAGAAGCCTGAAGAAGACTTATACACAGAACCTGGTATAGTAGCAACAGCCAAACAAGGTAGACTCAAACTCAAACAATACTAATAAGGTAGTAAAAAAAGTGCTGTATGAAGAATCTCGAAGACAAGCAGCTAGATTAGCTAGAGGCTCCAATGCGTGGAAGACGACCTAAAAGCTATGCAAGTAAACAATTGGAGAATAACCAATGATATAGGCGTTTACCGACAATCATCACTCACCAAGCCAAGGACCTTGACGGCCCATACTAAAAATCATTTTACTCTTACCTTTGGGATGCGGTTGACCGTTGACTTTGAAATGATTTCGTAACAGGTGGTTTCGCAGGTGGAGTTGATACCGGTTCTTTCTTTTCTTCTGTTGTATCTCTTTCAAACGATATTGGTATAATTCTTTCTCTTGGAGACTGTTTTACTTTACTTTCGGGTTCTGCAGATGCAGACCTAAACGCAAAAAAATGTAATATTAAAATAGTCAAAAATAAACAAAAGATATTCATTCTATTGCGACGTGGAACAAAGAAATGACTGTGTAAAGGAGAGAGGTTTAAGCCGGAGTGAGGCAAAGGATAGGAAGAAGTGGGAAAAACAAAGTGAGGATTTAAGAAGAAAAATAAATTTTCCTTTACTTACCTAAAGCTTCCGGAAGTTGGCGATGAAACAGGGAAAGTAACTTCACTTCGTTGCGTAGGTAATTTAGGTGGTACTTCGACATGATGTGCCATTTCAGTCTTAAAGCCCATGGTAGCAGGTTTAGGAGCAGGATAATCCAATTTAATTTCGGCCTTTGTAGTTTTACGTCTAGGTAACGTAGCAGATTTGAGAGTTATTTCGGCGGACGATGTTTTATTTTCCTCTGGTATTTCGGTTTTCGTTTCTTCCACAACTTGCGCTGGTGTAGAGCCATGTACGGTTGAAGCTTCTTTAGAATCTGGTGACTGTATCAACGTACAATTAAAATTAATTAATTAATTTGTATGTGTAAAAAATACCTGTGGCGAAGGCACTGTTGGAATACTACCCGAAGCAGAACGTCCACTTGAACCAAAAGGCACTGGTGGTTTTCTAGTCATACAAGGCCTAGATTTCGATTTTCTAGTTCCATCTTTATCTATCGCACCTGAAATAATATCAACGGCGTTTTTAACTTGCGACTTCCTCTCTTCCACAGGTTTCTGATTATCTGCGAGTGAAACTGCTTTACTTTGTACGGCTGCGTTTGCCTTGACTGGTTTTGGTTCTTCTTTTGGAGTCTCCGGAGGTTCATTGGCCGTTACATCTGCTTCTTCTTTTTCTACAGACTGTTTTTTTACTAAATTATTTTTATTGGGAGTGGTAAGACTAGCTTTACGTTCGAATTCTTTCTTATATCCTCCTACACTTACACCTGGTATTACGAGTTTCTTTTGTTTATCGCTTACTGTCGTAGGTTTATTTTCATTCGCTGAGATCATGTTTTGGAACTTTTCAGCGGTTTCGAAAATTCTTGATCGCCGACGTTCTACCGGTTTGTTGGGGGGCTGACTCTCTTCGGGTTCAACTTTGTTTTCAGTTTGTTCGGCTCCTTCAGCTGGTTTATCTGCTTGTTGTTCGGTTTTTGCAGCTGAATTTTCATTTTTGTCTGTTAAAACTTTTTTCTTAATACTTTTCCGTTTTGCGGGTATTTTAGATTGTTTTTCTTCCGGTTTTTCTTCTTTTGTATCTTTACTAATATTTTCTTTGTCTACATTATTTGAAACATTTTCCAAAGTGGGGTTTTCATTAATTCCTTCCAAAATTTTATTGCTAATATTACTCGAAGGGGTTTTCTTAATTTTACCGGGTTTCTTTATTTCGTTTTTCTTGGCGTCTTCTATTATTTCGGCACAAGCAGCACCTTGAGTTGAAGGATCTACGAATTCATCCGGATGCTCAACGTCCATTTCTCGGGATAAAGTTTGCGTTGAACTTTTATTTAAAGGCGTCGCTTCGGACATACTTGCATCTTCTAAAGATGCATTTTCTTGTATGGGTGTATGTAGAGTAATATCTGCTATTGTATTTTCTTTGATAATCTTGTCTTTCCGTTTTACACCATCTTTGGATAAATTGATTTGATCGGTACTAACTGTTGCTTCAAGTTTGCGTTTCGGAGATACCTTTACATCTTCGCATAATAAATCTTTAATTCTACGTTCTGCTGGATTAGTGAAATCCATTAAACTGCCTACCGATTGCGATCGAGTTGGAACTCCAGCTTCGGCATTAATCGCCGATTCATCGGCGGTCTATAAATGAAAATTACATTAAATAAATATTTTAAAATGCGGATAATCCTACCTCCCCGGTGACGACCAATTTTTCACTTTCAAGTTGAGGAGCAGGAGGCGCTAATGATAGCAACAAATCAAGTCTTACAGGTGTTTGATTTGCTAATTCCTCGGATATGTCTAAACAACATTCATCATAACTCTCATTTACCCACCAATGCGAACATATTTTTTCTATGTTTGCCCTATTTCTAGGATTAACAGTGAGCATATCTCGTATTAAGGGTGAGGCACCTATTTAAGACATCGTTATGAAATACTTACAGTTGAAAGAAGACAATATACTTACGACTAGGTTTTTTTGGTTCAAAATAATCACCCTGCGATATCTGTCTAACTAGCCGTTTAAAATTACTACCATCGAAAGGCATGGCACCATAAACTAATGTATATAAAAGAACTCCTAATGACCAACAGTCAACTTCAGGCCCTTGATATGGAGTGCCTTTAACTATTTCTGGAGAAGCGTAAAGGGGGGATCCACAAAATGTCGATAATAATCGTTGGTCATCAAATACATTTGAAAGACCAAAATCTGCAATCTATAACAAATAAATTAGAAAATCCGTAATTTACTTATAGATATCGCACCTTAGCATTTCCTTGCTCATCGAGCAAAATATTTTCTAATTTTAAATCTCGATGGCAAATTTTATGTTTATGGCAATAGTAACATGCGGTGGCAATTTGTCTAAATATCCTTCTAGCTTCCTCTTCGGCCAAGACCTTTCGCTCCGATAAATAATCGTACAATTCGCCTCCAGCTGCATATTCCATAACGAGCACCATTTTTTCTCTATTTTCAAATACTGCAACATAAAAGGATGACTGCACAGTTTGGCAACATGGACCTCTTTATGTTTACCTTCATAAATGTGAATTATATTAGGATGTTGCACAGATGACATAATTTGAATTTCTCTTCTTATTCTTACAAGATCGGCTTCCGTTTCAATTTTTGATTTCTTAATAGTTTTTATCGCAACTTCCTGTCCGGTTTCTTTGTTAATACCCAGCTGGACTTTTCCATACGTGCCCTGACCTAACTTTTTTATAATGTCAAATCTACAAAGAAATCGAATTTCTGATAACATCATTATGGAATATATTTTAATATTTAACTCTTGCTTTACTTATCCAAACAACAAGAAAGAAACATTTGTAGTTCCCTATTACTTTTGGATAAAGGCCAGCACTGCAGCAAAAACAGTGCCAAGTAATTAAAAAAAAACAAGGTGATAAATTTGCTATTTAAATTCATAATACCATAACAGTATTAGTAACGAGATATTACGTATAAAATTCATGAAATGCCATGAGGTAGGAAAAATTACCTTTGCTTTAATTTCTTCCTGTGATTGTGTAACCTAACACTCCCTGTATTTTCTATTCCCCCCATTATGTTGTTTATATTTGGTTCTCCAACTACCATTTTGCTGAAAAATAACGGTAAAGGTTATAATGGCATAAACTTATGTATGTAAAACTTAAAGTAAATTATTTAAATACATAACATTTAGGAAAACTTTGTAAGAACGAGTTAATCTGCGTTTTGTTTACAAACTATCACAAATAGAAGGAGTTTGTTTGTTTTCTACAAGCAGTTTATTGCAAGTAAACATAAAACAATGCACCATTTACTAGGTTGCTGTGAAATTCAATTTAATATTGTAACGGTGCGCATGTTATAGACATTTTAAAATAAGGACTTATTGGTTTTTCTTTTATTTAATGTAAATGATTGTACGTAATAACGACAGATCAATAAAAAAAACCAATTAGGGTAGGCTGTGAAATTGAATTATTTTGAATTGGTACTTTAGCCACATCCACAGAATGACATTTCTGACATGAAAATGTAAAACTGAACGCTCTTGTCAAATTTTTTAAGTTTTTTATTTGGTGAAAAAATTTAAAGTTTGAAACAATGGTATTCACTACACAACAAAAAGCGAAAGCTATTGAACGTTTCTTTCGAACCGGCGTAAGAATAAATGGAGAGTGGCAATATTCACTTCATGACTGCATGACTAATGTCATTCTGTGGATGTGGCTAAAGTACCAATTCAAAATAATTCAATTTCACAGCCTACCCTAATTGGTATTTTCATTGATCTGTCGTTATTAAGACCGATTCTGTAAACAGTTTGCTAAATTTAAATAGATTTAAGGGTACAGGGCCATTGACGAAACGTTTCGTTTGCCTTGTAATTTATGGATTTCTTTGCAGCAATAACAATTACTTTTTCAGACCAGTGCATTGAACGGACGGTGTCCGAAAAGGGTATTTCTTTGTCCTAGCTAAGATGGGTGGGTGCTTAACCAGATGCACTTGAGTAAGCTAGCGTAGCAAATTACCAACTGTTAAAGAGATAAGGTTACGTTGCGACACTGCAAACGGAACTATAAATCTCTTTAGTAATATTTCATTTCTAGGAAAATTAGTTTCTTATGAAGTGTTTTGTACCAAAACCGGCCAGCCAATCATCGCTGAACGAAAGGGGTTCTAGTTTGGGGTGTTCCAAAATAATCGTATAAATACAATTGGTCATAAGATCAAAAGGACCATTCCATTTCCTTACTCCACGCACGCTAGCTACTCCAAGATTTCACACATCTTATTAGGCTGTTGCGATCATAACACTTCATTGACTTCCGCTCCTCCAACCCTTTTTCCGTAACGAAAGCTACTCTGAGATTTCACACTCTCATTAGGCTTAGTGCAATCCTCCTGCATCCCGTTTGCCGTACGGTAGCCACTCTGGGGTCATAAAAAGCCCGATTAGGCTCATACATTCCTACACCCTTTGTTTATTTTTCAGGAACTCAAACGTAAATGCACCTCCGTTCTATCAGCGCCCACCGCACCCGCACCGACCCGTCCGTTGGACTGAGACTACGCCGTCCGTGCTGACTATCTACCCTTGAGGGATCCCACTGGAGCCGGCGTAACTATTTTGATTGAATAAATATACAAATATGTTTGAGATGCGTTTCTTTGACTTTTCTTTCCTATCCTTTATAAACGACTGGGTTACAAATACACAACAAAAACATTCGAGGGTCAAAAGCTTCGGAATTTTTCACGAGTTACAGAAAATTGTGAATTTTCAACACCCCGCATCGTTACAATATGTTATGACTGTTATGAGTAGAGAAAGGAATATATGCAGTAGATTATTGCTGAACTATGCGCATATATATGCACACTGTTATCTAAATATATGCAGTAAATATTGAGAATATGAACATGCATATGCAATAGCAAAATAGCATATGTTCAAATTCGACTATAAAAACGATTTATGATTAATTTTAAAAAGTCACAAACAGATATGCGCATTAAAATTCAGCAATAAAATAATAGCAAAATATGTTTAATGCATTTTATATACCAAACCGCGTAACTGCGAATTCGCGCAAGTCGGGACAGCGTAAGTCGGGGTATTACTGTAATTAGACATTTTCCGTAATCCCTTTTTGAAAGAATAGGCGTGCCATTTAAAGTACGTATTCATCACAAGGGCTGTAGGGTATATTGCACTAATAATGCTTAATTGATTTGACTTTTTAAATACATATTTAAATATACAGTGATCTGTAACAAACAAGGGCTTAGTGCTGAACCTGGTGTGGCTATAGAGGCCATGTGTACCCGGCCTTCTGAGAAAATCAATTACATTTAAAGTAAGCTATCTGTGACCTAACCCATACTAAATACAATAGAAGGTATGATGTTATGAAAAACCACTATTACATAAAATTGGAAACAAATCGAAAAAATTAAAAATATGAAATTTATGCATGAATATGCACAAAACGTCTAAATATGCAGAATTTTCCTAAATATGCATTAATTAATTGGTGTCAGTTAACTCTAAACACCATGATTCGTCCACATTATTGACTGTTTCACAAGATATGCAAAAATTACATTATGTGTAGTTTGCATAAAATCCTTTCTCTAGTTATGACAATACAGGAGATTCTACAGAAAAGTGAACTTAATAAGAATGATATAAACCACGAACGACCAAATGCAGAGACGCAGACCCAATGCTCTTAAGTAGGGAACAAGATATTCTGAATCGTTTAGCAGACTACTTCACCAACACCTCGAGACCTGGTGCAAACGATTGATGACAGCCACAGAAATATCCTACCAAGTCATAGAAGTCCGGCAGACAATCAGAAGACTCCAGGAACAGATGATCTACCAGCAGAACTATTCAAAGCAGCGGATGGGAACTATACCCCATCCACAAGAAAGGTGAAGTCTTGGACTGCTCTAACCACATACCCACAGAGGAATTATTCTGCTGAATGTGGCATACAAAATATCCTCCTACATTCTCTACTCTCGAACTAACAGATATGTAGTGAACATTATAGGAAAATACCAAACAGGCTTTCGAAGGCTACGTGGAGGACCAAAAAAGGGTTCCTGGATTCTGTGGAGGAAAATATCAAAACACTAGGTATAAGAGCATGGAGAAGACGTGCATCGGTTCAGTACAATCTTAATATACATATTCAGGTTCTGTTTTGTAATGGTGCAAAATTTTATTCTTCTTCTTAGGGCCGGTTCTACATGAAACTTGGACTCTTAACGCAAAGAGTGGAAGGATTAACCTTAAAAGACAAGATTAGAAATGATAGAAGCAGAACGCAAATGAAACCCCTCACCCGAGTCCGAGGTAAGTGAGCAAAACCACTTGCGACGGCTAGCACACCTTACCTGAAAGGCAAGTGAGCAAACGTGTCAGGCCGGTACATACGGAAAAACACCAAGAGGAAGACCTACAGCTTCATGGAATGAGGGAGTAGCCAAGGCAGAAGCAATTGGAGAGAGACGCTGACATTGGCACTATATAGGAAAAAGTTCGATCATCAACCAGTCTGAAGATGAGAAAGTCTCGACACCCTAAGCGGTAGTAACTAAGTACGTTATTTGGTTATTTCTTTTATTTTAGCGAATAAGTGTTAAACGATTAAGTCCCACAAGCACAAACATGAAAAGTTTCAATGTAAAAGAGACAACGCCATGCGATCGGCGCCACTCGAGTTCCATGCTTGAGGGTGTGCAATGGGCAACCGGCTATGCGCAAGTTCCAATCCAGGCTTCGCATGGAAAATATTGGACTGGCTACTAGAATCTAAGACATCCATTAAAAATTGGTACTTTGAATGTCAGAGAACTGCTTACAAATAGTCGAAAGAGAAATAGCTCAGTATCAAATTACAGGACTTTCTGAAACTCATTGGAAGGATAGAGGCCAATTCATATCATCTAACGGTAATTTGATCTATTTTTTTGGTCACGAAACAGAAAGTAAGCATGGAGTGCCAATCATAGTCAACCAAAAATCGGATACCACTGTATAAACAGCAGAATAATGTCTATAAAACTAAAGACAATGCCTCTAAAAATGAATACAATGTAAGAATATGTCCCAACTAGCGAGGCAACAGATGAAGAACCAGGGGAAATCTATAACAAACTAGAGCAAGAGATCAATCAATGCCAAAGTGGGATCCATTCAAAGCAGGGATATCATCTTGTAAAACATCTTAGGAAAAGGAGAGCGCTTATTGAGCTTCTGTGCTAACAATTGTACACCTGGAAATCATCTAGTGACCGTTACGGAAACCAAACAGATTTTCTGCTGATGCCACAAAGATGGAGAACATCCATAACAAATATAAGAACTTATCCGGCCGCGGCGAAATGAGAATAAAATTAAATACTAGAAGATCGGGGCCTAAATCGAAGAATAGATGGTATCTTGCTAACAGCGAACAGTACAAAACGAAAGTAGTAGAAAATGTAACATGCTTGAGGGGAAGTAAAACCACAGAGATGGATGAGAATTGAACATAAAGACGGAGACAGAAAAAGCGACCTCTCTTTCTCTCTCTCTCTCTTAGCCATCAATCTTCTCGATTGGTTTGCTGCATCACTGTTTTCCAACTTTGTCTGTCGGAAGACGGAACACAGGGAAACACCAATGTATTTTTTCAGAAAGGATCCGCAATACCTTTGGAATATTTATGGATTCAGTGCTCAACGTATGTTATTGGATTTAGTTAACGCTAGAAAGAGATAGAAATACTGAAGGCGTCTGTCATTGCGACAGGCGCTAATTTCATTGTTTATTTTGTATATCTGTCAATTTTGACAGCACCTAAAACTTTTCATTTACAATCAAAATACGCAAAATGCGTAATTTTTTAAATCGCCGTTTCAGCATTCTGCATATTTTAAATTGAATTCGCCTTATTACAACAGTACACGTAAAGAAAACGTAAGTAAATTCTATAAAGATGTGAGGTTATGTTTACAATATTTCAGACTACCAGCAAATTATGTTCGTAATTGTCAAGTTTGTATCACTAAAAACATGGAATTATCAGTCAGGTACGGAATGAACTTAAAATGTAATGAAAATAAGAATTTGTCTAGTCAGCTGTACTAAAATCTCTGTCAGAAGTTATTAATGCAACTTAAAAATTTTAATGGTTCATGTAGATAGGTGTGAAATTGGTTACATAGAGAAAAATGTATAATTTGGTGAAGTACAAGAGCAAGAAAAATGTAACAATAATTATATGTTTAAGTAAATAGTGATTTTAGTAAATATGTAAAGTATTATGGCATTATAAATACATTTTTTATGTTATATTGTTTTAGTATAATAATAATAAATCTATAATTGTGCTTCGTTGCATTGTAGCTGTAGATTCTTTAGTAACTGACAAGTTTAACAATTTGACGTTTTGTCGCTGTCAAAATTGACAAATACAAAAAATAAACAATGAAATAATCGCTTGTCGCAATGACAGACGCCTTCAGTATTTCTATCTCTTTCTAGCGTTAACTAAATCCAATAACATACGTTGACAGCTCGTGTCCTGGATTATCTGGTTAATGTATTGCAGTCTTGGCCGTCCTAAAGGGTTTTTCCCTTCTATCATACTTTCCATAATTGTTTTAAGTAAATCCTAGTATGTGCCCTATTAAAGCGTCTCTTCTTTTAAATTATTATGTTCTTCCAGAGGATTCTCTTGCTAGTACCTTCTTCATTGCTGATTTTGTTCGCCCATCTAATTTTCATCATTCGCCGGAAGCCCCACAATCTTCTTTTCTACTTGGGATATAGTCCAGGTCTCGCACGCGGACAGTGCTACGCTCCAAACAAATAGCTTCAAGAATCTCTGTGGTGCTTCTTCCGTCTCTCTTTAATATGCTTCCTAAATATCCAAAACTTTTTAACGTTTACAAGTTGTAGTCCTTCTAGCAAAGTTGTCACTTGTTGTTGTCCTGTTTAATCGCATACCATTACTTTACTTTTTGACTTATTTATTTTCATGTTGTGTTTTTTCAGGGCATGAATTTTTATTTCTACTGTTTCTCTGAAATGATTCAGCTCCTCCTGTATATAAACATTAAACAGCAGTGGCGATAGTCCACAGCCATGCCTGGCCCCCTTCTTCGTGTGACTCTCCATTAGAGATTATTGCCCTTTGGTCTTTACAGAAGGCATTTATTTCTAAATCTAAATATAAAAAAGCTGCCAATGGAATAAAACAGAAAACACAACAAAGAAAACCATCGATTAAAGACGAAACCTGCAGACTCATTAAAGAATTGTATTAAACGAGTGTGCTTCAATTGGATCATGATAAAACCACTTCAGTGTCTGTTATTAACATCCGTTAACACATAAGAATAATTTAAAGATGTAGTAGGATACATTTAGCTGCATCATCGTATGTACGTAGTAGTAAAAGGTGCTTAAAATATATTTTTCGATATCTAAAAGCCTGCCAAATGTTCAATAAAGTATTTAACTGATACGAATGAACATTTTTGGAACAAATTTATATAACAATAACTACTTATTGTATCCTTCTGAATACTGTCAATAAACACTATTCATAGCCAATTATAATTTGGTATAATGCCAAATGATCTTCTAAGTCTTGAGGGGCAAATTTATACTTATTGATAATAAAAGTTGATGAAGCAACATTTTTTGGGACATTCCCAAGAAATTTTTCTAAGTAACGCAAATAAAATCTTACTTTAATATTAATCTCGAGTGTGGTCGGGGATATAATATTTCCAGTAAGATAAATACACATGAAAAGTTATAAATAGGATTTGAATTTATTTTAAAAGAAATCCATCATGAAGGTGTTCCTCAGTGACATCAAACATCTATTATTTCAAGCAGGAAGGGAAGCATGTATCTTCATTCACCCAAGACGTAAAATAAAATCAATGACCCAGCACACCTTATATTAAAAATTCATGAGAAAAGGATGAGAAATAAGAATACACTGTAAGAAGGACTGGGAAAGATTAGACCATTAAGTTAAGACAGGGCGTAAGGTTTATTTCGGGAACTCTGTATGTAGTGGGATTGGAAGCTATCTCAGTTATTTTTATGCAACAAATTTCAGTTGTCCTTTTCTTTCTCTACTCCTATAAATTAATGTATGTATTCACACATATCGATTTATAAATTGTCGTAATCAATTAATTGTGCAACTTATTTGGCTCATCACCATATTTTTATTCGGCTAAATGTTACTGATTTATACCAATTAGAAAAAAAAATGTCTTACCAAGAAATAAATTTAGGGGATGATGAAAATGTACATAAACTTATCTAATCTAAACTCACTAATCAATTATGAGAAGAGCGATAATCACACGTTGTTTTACTATTTCCATTAACATAAATAACACCGGTTACTTATTACCATAACGATTTTGTAGCAACTGTAAGAAAGAACGTTTATAAAACCGCACTAAAAACTTAAACAAAGTTAAGGTTGTTAATAACAGAAATCACGATTTATCATTAAACATCAACTGGCCAACGAATTGACACACTAAAATATGCAAAGATCTTCCCATAAATTACAATAACTTCTTAGTAGTGCATGCAAGTCTTTTAGTGGTGAATATTCAGTTTATAACAGTTAAGTGTACCGTAATTTTAATGCTTAGTACTACAGTAAGTTACGATGATTAAAACTGTCAACCTAGTTTGTTTTTTGGGTGTGTTTTTCGAAGAAGAGCAAAGTGAAATACCATTTAAGCAAGTATACGAGATTACTGGGTTAGTAAAATGTAAGAAATACACGTTTCAGTACAGAATCGATTGGATTTTTTTAGGAATCGCACGAATGCAAGTTTCCATATAAGGTAGCCTGAATACTTATTCGTATGTAATAATGAATTATTCATGGTTTAATGTCAAAACCCCACATATCCCACGTGCTATTTCAGAGTGTGGGCGTACTGGCTGGTACAGTCACCGCTAGAACAAGAATTTTAAAATAAATGGAAATAAAAAAAAATAGTGGGATGACTCATTCAATAGAAAGTGCAGGAAAACTTCGGTGACTTCCACCCGTGCGCCATATGGGCCGCAATTTGTAATTGTAAGCGATATTTTCTGTTCGTACATTAGTTAAATTTTCAAAAAATTGACATTGAATGTACCTGGTTGATGCCTCTTAACCTAATTATAAACTAATAATAAAATCGCTTGAAACGTACACATATTAGTAAAAGAAAACCTGAAAATGTCTAAATCTTAGAACAATCGTAAATTAAATATAAATATAGCAAAAATAATTACTTATTTTATCATTAAGCCTCCTGAATAAAGACGGGCGTGTATCGCGCACTGTTTAGCACTCGCGTCACTAAGAACCACTTTTATTTATTATAAATACTTAATTATGTTGTTAAATATATACTGTACGTCCATAACTAATTGTTTAATAGGCATTTTAGACCATTTTTGACGGGCAAAAATGCTTACTAGCCGCCATGTTCATTTTAGTGTAAAAATAGTACGCGACATTGGAATGTACTTCGGTTTACGCGCCAATACGAAATTTAAAAAACCCTGCTCTACCAATAGTGCGTACGAAAAAACCGGTTTCAAATAAACACGATATTAATTTTTTAAAACCTTATCTTTTAAAAAAACTAAAAGAAATTCAATTCCTAAACCGGCACTTATCGTTTTATTACTGTTAACAGTAGAGTAAAACTAAAATAAAAAATAACTAGGTAGGTACTAAAGTCTTAACAATAATTGTTGATAACATAATAACGCTTGTGAGTTTGAAGATTAATTCAATTTATTTAAATTAAAAAAATGACATACACTGAGTCACAGCCAAAAGCATACACCACATATAAAGGATTTATTTTATTTGTTAATTTCAATTACTTGGCATACCCGCATACCTACATAACTGTACATCTATTCCTTATTAATAAAATAGCAAGAAAGTTTGATTTAATTAATTGGATCTCTTAGCCAAAATCATTTATGTAGTTTTTAAATCAGCCCGAGTTTTCTTATCACTTATCAAGTAGCCATGTATGCAATCTAAGGTGTTATGTTTACTATCATTCAAATGTTTTAAATCGAAATTACATATACACTGCCGCCTAAAAGTTTAAGACCATCCTACGTATTTTTGAGGTATGAAAATTAACAATACTATTATTAATTGAACATATTTATAGGTAGTATTTAATATATTGATATGATATTTGATTTGGATGCTATTTATTAAAGATTATGTTAATTGTTAATTTGTTGACGAAAGTTATTTTTTTACAATGATTATTAATGCAGATTTTAATTATAAAAATTGTAACATAAATTGTAGGTAGCTAGATTAAATTTAAGTTGTTAATGTAAATAAGTTATTGTTATAATCATTGATGTTGGAGAATAATTAGCTAAATTCAGTAGTCGTAGAAACGTAAAATAAGTTACTTTAGAAACCTTGTAAATAGTTGTTATAGTGAAAAACAATTTAGAAAAAATATCTTGGATACAGAAGAAAACAATTTAATAAATAAGTGATATTTTTGCATTAAAAGGAGCAACAACCAAATAGGTTTGTTCAATTGCTCGTCCCAAAATAATAAATATCAACCGATTATTTAACTTTAAATAGAGTTAATAATCATAAGAATCATTTATTGAATCGAAAGGAAGCGAAACAGAAGCAGAAGCAATTGAAAATTTGAATTTCAAGCAGAGGCAATTGGCAATTTCTTTCAATTTTCGTTATATTCATGTTTCTACGCCACTAACGGCCTAAACATATTAAAAACATGTTTATTGATTTTTTTTGGCAAAAATCGCTTTAGAAAATACCTTAAAATTGGCTATTTCAAACCCGCTTCCGAAACGCAATCTCATTGGCTATGAATGTTGTGACGTTGCCGGCCATATAAATGGCGTCTACTACCTTATTTTAACGTGGTTTCTACGTAAAGAAGATCGTATCCGTGTCTTATTTCGGTGTTTGCGAATTTTTTGAGTAAAAAATGGCATCAGTTGGTTTTGTGAAAGCCTCATCCAACAATTTACCATCTGTAGATATGTTTATGGTGATGGAATTCATCAAAAATGATACTGTTGGAATATAATGTAATTATTAAAGTTACTATTATTTAACGGTATTTATTCAGAAATAAACAAACGAAATTGTTACAGGTTTGGTAGGTATATTACAATAGCGGTATTCAACACAATAATTGATTATAAGATTATGATTTGTATCATAATCGCACTCCAACAGTTGTATTTTCATTTTTTGACAACAAATAAACAAGACTCTTTGACAGAAATGAGAAGTGTCAAGTTATCAAACGAACTGACATAGTTTGGTGTATGTTGTAGGTATGTGGTCGGAATATCAAACCTCTATTTTATAATTTTTAACGGATGACAATCGCGCTGTAGCAGTAGCTGCTCTTTTTCCATCGACTTGGCAATCGAAGATATGTGGTACTACGCCAGGTTTTAAAATAATGCGTCCCCCCATTAACTCGTACTTTACAAAGTTCTCCATGTCTTCTCTGAACTGTAAACAAATTAAATTATTAACCTAAAAAAACTTACTGGTAAAATATCCGCAAAACTTACATTGAAATGATCTTGGCAACAATAAAATGTAGATTTTGATTTTGGAAAAACACGTCTCGCAGCTTTAAACCAGCTTTTTCTGCGTGCGTAATCCTTTGGCACCGTCACAAATTTTTTTCCTGGTGTACTCACGCAAGTACTTGTGCAAGTTGGCACAAAACACCACTTATTTTGCTTACTCGCCATTGAATTACTTTACAAAAAGACGAACAAATACCACACGAAACACGAAATAAACCATACGCACTGTGGGACAGCTGTGTAAAGATATGGCCGGTGACGTCATGTCCAACAACGTGACGTTGATCGTCCTGTCGAGCGTTTACGCGGGAAGTTTTTAGTTTTGAACTTAAATAATTTTTTTCTTCAAAAACTCAAGCTGAATTTTTTTTTAAATTAGGTTTTGGTGATATGCTACCAATAATCTAACGTTTGAAACACAATTTGAAAAATGAGAAAATACCCAATTCAAGTAGAAGCAATTGAAAGTCGAAATTGGAGCAGAGGAAATTGAGCATTAAATTTGAAACAGAGGCAATTTGGATTTTGGGGGTGAAATAGAAATTTCAAACAAAACCCAGGAACCGGTGTAGATAGTGAGTGTAAATACCGTAATTATAAGATAGGTTTAAGCAGGGTTGATAGGGTGAAAAATCAAATAATCCTTAATTTAAACACATCGCGCTTGGTTATAAGTCCTGCCGATGCATCCGGATCATACGCTCCATGTGAAACGGCACTTTTTAGATGTCGGGAATTTTTTCTTACTTGCTTATCCAGTTCTTCCCACAGTAACTCGTCTGGAGACTGCGTTTCCCATTCCATGTTTTTCAATATGCCTTCATCTTCTAGGTCGTTAACATAGGTAAGTTACTCTCTACATATTTTTGAAGCATGTTTGGGGTCGTTATCCTGTTGAAGGGTAAAACCTTCACCGATAAAACGCAGATCTGATGATACAGCATGGTGCTCCAGAATGTTTTTTGAAGCTTATTCAATTCTCACTAAATCACCCACTCCAAAACCTGAAAAGCATCCCCAAACCATAATAGCACCGCCTCCATGCTTGACCGTTGGCACAGTACATTCGGGCAACATCTTCTCGTAGGTGGGAAGCGTTTTATGTTATTTCCCACCATTGAGATTGCCATTACAGTTAGGAATGACGTATTTCCCAACCTCTAAAATGTTAGGAATCGACATATTACAAACAAAAAAAAACTTACAGTACACCAGATGAGCTCAACTCTACAGATAAGAGATAGGAAAAACAGTACCACATCGCAAGAAGAGGTCAAAAAAAGGAAGCAGAAAGTCCCGAAGAATTCAAAAAGTGGGAGATCCAACAGCTGGCCTTTAAAAAAAGTAAAAAGACACAAAGATCCCCACAAGGAAAAAGAAAAACAGAGGAGAAAAAAAGCTATCGAACTCAAGAAAAGAGAACTGGAGAAATACCATAAAAAGAATGAGAAATGGAAGACATAAAAAAGCTTTTAGAGGGCATGAAAAAAGATATAATAGAAAAAAAAAAATAGTGGAAGAATGGGAAAAACGAGGAAGAAAATGGCAAGAAGAAAGGGAAAGTGCTTAGCCTGGAAAAAAGACTAGAGGAACAGGATAAACAGCAAAGGAAAAACAACATATTAATAAAATAAAGTCTCAGTACAATATTTGACATAATAAAAACTTCTAGTGGGGATGGAAGCTCTCTGGATCAGTAAAATTCTTCTTCTTCAGATTCCGGTATTGCTAAACTAACACGGTTCTTGATACCCACATGTTTAAATCTCAATAAATAAACAATAAATACTAAAACCAAAGCCAATTTTATTTTTTCCATTGTTGGTGCACAACATAAAAAAATTAACAAATAATCACAGTTAATGAACCTTTGAATCACATTGTAATAACAAGTAAGGCGCCTCAATCATAATATCGTAACTTAATCGTAATATCATAACCCATCGTAAATATATATTTATAGATTGGTTGAAACAAAGTATCGTTTATCATTTCTCTAATATACTTTCAGTTCTTTACTTCCTTAAATATGTATATATTGAAATAGTGCATATACTGTAAAGGTTTAAATAAGCTTCGTCATTTAATTTTAGAGTAGTACAGTACAACTTCACTAATCCGGACAGATAAAGTTTTCTGTTAGTCCGGATTTGCGAATTTTACGAATTATAGAAATATTTTAAAAAAGGTAAATATCAAGCAAATAAAACATGGTTTTAATGCATATTAAGTATATAACTATTTAATTGCTTTATAACAAAACAAGTACACTGTAATAAAGTTACTATATACATTTAAACAGAATCGGGTCTCTTAAAATAATCACTAACTTTTGACTGCTTTGTACTGCCGAACAAATATGAACTGGCGCTTTGTTTCAATCTTCTTAATAATAATATGCCTTGCATTGCTACGTCATTTTGTTCTGTCCATTGAATGCAATTAGAAAACGACTGAACAGCATCTTTGTGCGTTATATTTAGTGCAAGATTCTACAAATTCGCATTCAGAAGATGTACTATGGTCCGATTTTGAAGCCTCTTCAATTCAATTCTCATCTGTAAATGAAATTGTTTCATTTTGTCCAGTTGCCCAATTGAAAACTTCCCCAGAACTGACTTGTGGGTCAATAGAATTCAACATTTATGTAATGGCTCTTAAATTTACGTTTTCTGATTCCGCGACCCACTGTTGTTTCAGTTGAGCCAATGCAATTTCGTCCTCTTCATCCCATTCTAATTTTGGCCAGAGTAACCTCCAACTCTGCTTAATATTTTTTTCAGTTATAGTTTCCCATGATTCATGTAAGTTGACTGTATTATTGCCGTACAATTTGGCGGTAAAAACATAACTTTGAAGTTTGGATTAAAATTTAATACATTTTCTGTTGGATGTGAGGGAGCGTTATCTACTAAAAACTAGAAGAAGGGCTCTTTGTGACAAATTGTTTTCGTTTGAAAACTTTTTTAGGTGTTTAATAAAACATTTTTCGAACCACTCCACTCCATGAAAATCGTTTGAGTCATCCACCCTTTCGTGCTCGCTTTATACTTGACTGGAAGAACTGCGTTTTTAAAGCATCTAGGATTGAGAGATTTACCCACAACAAGTTGTGGTAGCTTGTGGGTTCCTGTCGCACTGGAACAAGGCATGAATGTGAACCTGTCTTTAGCAATTTTTCCGCAAGGTGCAGACTTCTCCTTTTTATGAGCCCACGTGGTTGTTGGTAACGCTTTCCAAAATGCAGCACTTTCATCGGCGATATACACCTGCTCTTCTGATAAATTCATTTCCCTAACTATCTTTAAGAATTTCTTCTGGAAAGGTTCTACTGCACTTGTGTCACTAGACACCTTTTTCCCACAAATTTTCAAAAATCGAATTCCATACCTCTTCTTAGCCAGAGCTTGCTAAAAACTCATCTTTTCCTGATATTTCTTTGTGGAAGAATTTGGCGTTTTCCCTTAGAATTGCCGACGAAATTGGTACATGAAGACTTCTTTGTTGTAAAAACCAGGTATACAAAGCCTTCTCTTCCTTGGGATGCTCACCTTGACGTAGAACTTTCTTGGAGCCTACATTTTACGTATTTTGGCACATTAAACCTTTCAGATACAAAGCGAATAGTTTTGCCGCTCTCTAGAAATTCTAGAATTTTGCATTTTTCTTTTATAGTTAGAGTGTTGTGACGTCGCTTCATTTTGAACATAATTTTAAACAGTTTCACTAAGTTTAAACAACACGTTTGCTCATGCACCTAAGGTATCACTAGCAACGGTCACACAAAGAAAACACAAACGTAAGTAGGCAATTAAGTTATTCCCCGAAGTTCACTTACGGTTAAAACATGAAAATTAACGTGATTTTCGTATGTGTCCGGATTACAGAGGCAAATGACGCAAAAATGTCCGAATTGTAGCAATGTCCGAATGACTGGAGCGTCCGGTTTAGCGCATGTCCGAACTAGCGAAGTTATACTGTACTGGAAAACGGCATTTTTATTTTTTATGTATTACTAGATAGGCATATATTTCCAATGTTAGTTCACATTTCTACAATATTTTATAACAGCAACAAAAAATTTCTAGATTATTTTTGATAATGCACCTTTTGTTATGTATTAAAATAAGAATTTCTAATTGTAAATTTGTCTTACTGTAAATCTGTATGGTAAAATAAGCTTACAGTACAAAATAAAGAACTCTTTTTTAAATGTGCTGTTCGTTAAAACAACGTCATGCAATTTTGTAAGGTAGGAGGATATTCCGCATGCTGCGTAGCAGCAGAATTTTGCATTTGTTGCGATGACTGAACAGCAGCAGCCATTGCCATTGATGCTGGAGTAGTACTTGGGTGGTATGGAACCTTCAAATAATTTAAACATTAAAGGAAACATCCTAAAATTCATTATTAATTATTTACAGTGGAATTATGATGAAATCGTGGATCCAACATCATCGCGGCGGCCACAGCAGCCGCTGTCGAAGTAGAAGCAGAATGATTAGTTCTTGTTAACATATGATGATTAACGGCACTATTCTGGTGTTGTGTTGACCGCTGATTATGAGTTGATGCAAGAATTTGGTGTTGAATATTATGACTATGATGGTGAAAGTCGGTTGGTTCACCGAAGTGATGGTAATTCGTGTTAATTCCCGGCAAATTCGTGTTTGCTTTAAATAAATATTAATTAAGATGATTATAAATGGTTTTTGCAAAAGTTACCTGTGGAAGTTGGATGATTTTGATGGTGCATTATTAAATCCTGCAGTTCAGTTCCGATTGGTTGGGTAACGCTCGTCGATGATGTAGTATTTGTTTGTGTGAAACTGAGGGAGTTTGTGTTGGTCGACACTGATGTTTCTTGACTAGTCTGAAAATAACACACGGCTTTGTATGTTAGGTGTCACACTTGCGGCGCGGCCGCGGGTCACTGCGGCGCGGGTGGCAACATATCACGACTTCGCCGCGCTGCCGCAATCAATGTGATTTGTTGTTTCTTATTATGGATAGGTACCTGCGGCACAGCCGCTACTTATATTGCAGTGTTCAGTCAATGGAATTATGGAATATTTGGTTGGCAGCGACGCGGCCGCGCGTGGCTACACCGCAGATATGTCGCCGGCCTTGTAGGTTATGGGGCAAAATTATACAGGATTAAGAGTAGAAATACAAGGAATTATTGGAGAGGACCAAAAATAAGTCTCTGAAAATAAGCTCATAAGAAAAGCAGGTGTTAGTAACTACCTATATTATGAAGATTATTCGAGAACTGTAAAGCAAGGACAATATTTACCAGAACCTACACAACCAACGAAGGGCCTAAGACAGTTTGTCTACCATTTTATTTAATATTTACGTTGAAATAGCATTGAGAAATTGGAAACAATCATGTGGAGGAATGGGTATACCCAGAGCCGGCGTAAACGTTAGCGGGGCCGGGTTCAAAAATTGCGCGGGGCAAAAAAAAACACTTCTAAATAAATTATTTATTATAAACACATTATATAGGATCATAGAGTATTATAATTAAATAATTTTTCTGGCCTTTTTCGTTGCAAAGTCTTTAATTATGTCATAAAAATTTACAGAAGCCGTTCAAAGTGGGGACCGGGTTCCGGGGAATGCGCTGAACCCGCCTCACGCCGGTGCTGGGTATACCAATAGGGAATACATTCCCGTATAGTAGTATAGTTTAAGTTTGGTGGACGACCAAGTTGTTATAGCCCAAGACTCATTTGATATGGATCTACAGAATATGAAAAATGGGGGTTGCAAGTGAACTCAGATGCTAGATTTGAAGTTTTAGTTAATGACAACACACGTAAACAACAAGCAGACTAATTCAAATATCTGGGTGTGATGGTAAATAGAGATGGAATCGGACAAGAAATTCAGTTGCGGATACACAAAGCAAGAAAGGTCCCTGAAAGAGCTCTGAATTCAGTTTGGTTGGATAAGAGGTGGCACAACAGACAATGGTGGAAATATGGATGTGAAGTATGGGCATTGAAAGAGGAAGATAAAAATAATGGTAGTTGAAATTATCTACCTATAACGAAGTGCGAGAAAATTACGAATAGAAAGAATAACAAACGAACAAATAAGGAAGGAAATGACAGCAACAGAAACGATAGTCCAGGGAAGCTTATGGTGCTTTAGACATATATTAAGGATGGACCTGAAACTGAAAACCATCAGGAAGAAACAAAAGAAAACGCCCCCGAAAATCTTGGAATGAAGGAATGTGTCAAGCGAGGAGGGAACAAAATTTAAATGAAGACATGGCTCATAATCAAGAGGCATTGAAAATGGGATTGGGAAGACAGCAGCACAATATTGAATTCAATATTATATGTATACAGGGTGTTTACGGTCTTGTAATTTTATTTTCAAGGGGTGATTAAACATCTTAAAAGAAGGTCATTAACGTAAAAATGTCTTAACAAAAGTTGCATAATAAGAGAGATATTACTGTTAAAAGTTTTGGTTATTTTTAAATTCAAACGATGTTATCAGTGAATTCTTTACTAAGTAGGCTGATGACAGTAACTTTTCCCATCTGTCAAGCTGTTTCATCAGTTGTCACTGCACTGTGGTTTGACATAAATTCTTCCGAATAAATCCTAGTATATTTAATCGGTGATGTTATTAATATGGTGTTCCTATTCCCACTATTTTTCATATAATATAAAACTTTTGTACTGCATCGTTTGACAGTTCGCGTACTAGTTTAGATATTTGCCGCTAGATGGCGGCATAAAATTTGATATTTTCATAATCATAAGATCATAACCTATTATAAAGTAACGTATTTTTATAAATTTTGCACTTTTTGCAGAAGATATTAAAGACATAAATATAATACTATAAACACTGCAGCTTTAAGAACAAATCGATTTTTTCTTTAAATTAAATATTTCTTCGCAAAAGGTTTGCTGCAATGCTGCAAACATAAGCATTTTGATAAATTGTTCTCCCAAATGTTTTTCTGGGCATTTTCGAAAATCAGGTAAAAAGCATGGGCGAAACATAAATACTTTGTGACGCCAAGAGTTGCGATAACATTGAAAATTAAATATTTTGATAGTTCTTGGTGTCAACATTCAACTGTCATTAGCGCCATCTTACAGCAATTGTTGGAACTAGTACGCGATCTTGTCAAAGAATACAGTTCACAAACAATTGAAGGAGTGGAAACACCATATCTTAATAAGATCACCAGTTAATCCTATAATTTGAAAGACATACCTGGGGTTTAGGTTTAGCACCACAGTTTCTCATGGGTCTTGCTTTATAAGGAACCTTCGCAGATGCATTTTCACCATGATGTCTTGTAAAATGTTCTTTTAATTTGTCCCTTCTAGAACTGGCATAATCACAATTTGAACATTTAAAAGGTTTTTCTTCCAAGTGTATCCGTTCGTGACGAACTAAATGCGATTTTTCCATAAAGCCTCGCCCACATATTCCACATGAATGAGGTCGAACACCATTATGTGTTTTAGAATGGCTTAAGAGTTGATTCTTTTTGGAAGTCGAATATTTACAATGAGGATAGGAACATCTGTAGATATCCCCTATAAAATTCCGTATTGAACTTACTGTTAATAAAATTAATCTTACCGACTAACCTGCATGTATTCTTTTATGTGCAATCATGTGACTAAGGAACTTGGTATGAAATCCACACGATTCGCATGTTAAGTTTTTATCAGAAGTATGTGTTAACTTATGACTTTCCAAATTATGTTTAAATCTAAAAGCTTTGGTGCAACTATCACATTTAAATTGTTTTTCCGGGGCATGTATTTTTAAGTGCGACAGAAAGTTTTGTTTTAATCTACATTTAAATGAACAAAAAGAGCATTGATAAACCGATTCTTCTAAATGCTTTGATCTATGTGCTACGAGTTTTGATATTTGGTCTGCTGTAACGTCACCTGAAAATTAATAAAACTCAGTTTCCTGATTATGATTTTAAATAGATTTCTTACAGTAATCACATTTAAATGGAGGCCCTGGGAAATGGTTTTTCATGTGATTTAGGTAATCTCCGTGGTACTGACAGACAAACGTGCAAATTCCACATTTATATGTAACATCTTTGGCGTGACTTAATGCTAGATGCTGTTCTAATAATAATGAATCGTTTATACTTGTAAAACAAATCGGACACTTTACACATGTTTTCTTTTCTGTATCATCTGCAAATAAAGTAATTAAAACGTTTAAACTTAATTTTGTGGAATCTGACATACTTTCTACGTTGTCTTTATCACAGTCACCAAAAAACAACTTGTGATGTTTATATAAAAACAGTCGTAAACTCGGTTTCAGGCTGCAAAATAAGAGCCTTTTCAAAAGTCGTTGCTTTTGGTTCCTCTGTTTAGTTTTAATAATTAACATTTTCGAATTTTTGTTGGTAGACTGTTTGGATTTTTCTGCGACTGTAATTTTTTCAGAATTTTTAAGCTCGGAATCGCTTCCTTTTTCTTCAGTTGCCGCAGACTAAAATGTGATATTAAATAGATTTAATTAAGATACACAATAATTACAAACCTGTCCATATTTTAAATGTAGTTCATCATACTTATTTCTAAAACTAGGTAACAATACATTACTTTGGAACAAACTATTTAAAAGATAATAAAAACAAACTTCGCTTTTTGAGAATAAAGCACAGGATTCTAAATATCGAAATATGTCCGATGGTTCGAAATTACTCCATTGTAAACAGCTAAGAAGTTTACTACAATCTTTCTCCTTAATTCGAATGTTTTTTAACACCCATTCCGAAATTATATACAGAGCTTTATAGGAAGATATATTAAACATCTGAAAAATCAGGTTTTAACGACCGCTAAATACATACAAAAAATTAAAAATAATAAGCATTAAGAGTTTAATAATATTTATTAACGAAAATACAAAACTAAAAATATACATTTCAAATAAAAAATCACAAAACGGTATTAAATCAATAATAAATCTGGACCTCAGAGCCAAACAAAGTCCACTTTTTGAACGTTTCTTTAATTTTTTTTCCCGCTCTTTCCAATAGTGATGCGTTTTAAGTCCAATTTCTTATCGTTTACGAAATAGGTGTAGATTATTGATATTAGTCATCTATTAAATAGAGCCAAACAATCTTAAAGGCTTTCGGTACTGTTTGGCTCTGGAAACTATCCGATATTTAGGTATTATTTAAGTCCAAATGTGAGGTTAGGTGACTGGACTTAATACTGTTGTGTTTTAAGTTAAATCAGTTGTCATAACATTAAGTCCTGTCTTTTGTTGGTGAAGTAACAGTAAGCAATTGATAATTTCATTGTTTTAATATTTAATAAGCGAATTATAGTCAATGTAATGGGCCCAGTGCAACAAAAAATCTGTTGTAACCTCACTTTTAGCCGAGGAGAACGGTAATTAAAGAAAATGCATGAGTTTATCAAAACAAGTTTTATTATTATTTTATTTTTAGATTGTGTTAGTGATAGGACACGGGAAAATATACAAGATGTGGAGATCAAAATATACCCAACTACTGATAACACGCAAGATATCGCCGTGGAAAATTTAAAAATTCTTGCAACCAGCTGTGATAATTATTTATTTAAATAATGATTTGTATGATTTTATCTTTGTTGGTTAAATTCCAAACAATGTACCTTTTTCCAACACAGAAGAAATTCTCCAAATAATACGGATGAGTCTCAGCTACCAGAAAACATACAGTAGGATATACATCAGATGTTGGATAGTAGAATAAAGCAGTCGACTTCCTGCTACGATTGTAACCAGTAGTTTTATTGATTCCACATAACCCTATGCAACATGGCGCAGTCGGTAGGATTCGATCAAAATAAGGTATTTGAAAAAACTAGGTACTAAAATTGATATTTTACAAAATATTATTATTAAAAGTAATGAGGATGAATCTCACTATAATGTAGATGAAATAGACCCAAATAGTTTAGGTTTAGTCTATTGAATCTGAGGACACACCTTATCTAGCTGACGAAAGTAGGGATACAACCGAACTGGAAGAAGAAGCTAATGATACAACAGAGAAAATAGGATCCTATTCCTGTTTCACCTGGGATGAATCTATAGCCGGATGTGGTGGCAATGAAATGGCATCATGTATTTTGAAATACATTAATTTAAATGTAAAAGAAGATTGTTATTTGGAGCGATAACTGTCCACCACGACCACCACAAAATAGAAACCTTCAGATGATTATGTGCTATTTTTCGATTCTTATGTACCTTTTAGGAGGACATACCCATACCATTCATGCACGAATAGAAAGACAGAAGAAAGCTTCCCCCCAATTTTCTCTAATAACTCCATGGGATTGGAAACAACTTTTCAGACTTTGTGGTCTTAAAACTTAAGTAGCAGAAATGGAAACCACGGACCTTAAAAATGTTACCCTTTTATCTGAAGAATCCAGATCTTTCTTTCCCAGTAACAAAAAAACCAGAAATTACGTGAAATTTTTAGCAGATACACCTGGAGTGTTATACTTTAAAACAGATTTCAATCACAAAAATTTCGAACAAGTTGATTTCAATAGAGTCACTAAAAGACTAACACACAAAGAGAAACTTACTAATTCTAAGGAAGTTGTTCCCAATTTCAACTAAAAAATATACTAATTTGCAGAACTTACTAACATGTCTTTTTTAACCTTTATGAATTCATTAGAAGTCCAAAAATTAATTTTGGCTCTACATTGCAAAATACTACGCTTTTCTTAATAATTACAATGCAGTGTAAAGTCCCATTTATCTATAAATTCTTAGGGAGCTAAACAGTAGTAAGACACAAAATAGAGTCCATTGTTAGAACCAAACAGTATTAAGTTCAACAATTAATTAAATAAATTATGCTCTCCTATTTATAATAGAAATCAGTTTAAAAAATATGATCGTTCAAAATCTTCAAATTGCTTTCCTGTAAAGTTTTAAAAATGTGACTTGATACTGTTTGGTTCTGAGGTCCAGAAATACATATAAAAGAAAAAGCTGTAAAAAATAAGAAGTTTGAAAACGTTTGTTACATACCCGATTTTTAAGGAACTCTTGTAATTCGACTATATTTAAATTTAAAATTTCTTTGCCTTCGCAGACTTCATTTAAGTGATTAATAATCCAATTTTCCACAACATTAGACAAGTGCTTAAGTTTGAATCGCTGCGACAAGTAGTAAGTAAATAAACAATTATCTATATTTAAATTAGCACCTAGAAACTCAATACAATACTCTATAACTTTGGTAATAATAAAGTGATCGGCTAATCTTAAAAGTTCTTCTACGTTTGAAAGTTCTATGGTTATCTGGCCAGTATACATGTAATTAACTATCATATTAAATATTTCACTATCCAAGCATGTAACGGTAAGGTGTTCCCTTATTATTGTATGATGTTTTAATATGGAATTAAAATACGGCGAACTGCAAGCTAATACGTTACGATGTGCTCTGACTACTTTGTTATTCACGTAAAGTGTAAGATCACAGAAGCGACTGGATTTCTTTTGTTCGTATAATTTTCTAAACATCGCTGTTGACATTTCATCACATATAAATGTCATTCGGTGAATTTCAGCCATGCCCTTTGCTAAAATACAATAAAACTCAGCAATTAAGTTATTAATTGTGGTCATAAACATTTATTACCCAAAACTCTGGAAGGTGCGCGAGGAAATTATTTATTTCTGAACCACTTGTTTAAAAAAACTTCACTTATTTAAATTAAGGCTTAAATAGATTAGCTATCACTCAACATTTTCATAAAATCTGCTAAATTTTATTGCACTTTTATTCATATTTACAATCATATGACGTCACAAACGTCAATGTAAATGTCAAATTGACTTTTACGTGCTACCAACCATCCAGCAGTGTTGCCAACAGTGGAGGATGGTTATCCACTATTATTTAAAATTTTTTTTTAAGTTTTTACATAAGATGTAATTAAGATATATTTTTGTGTGCAATGAAAAATAGTTTTATAAAAATACGTAAACATTTATTATATCCACAAGGATTCGCGCGCGTTTTTTTACACTAGGCTCCTAGGTGGCGCGCAAGATTCTATTCTCAGCAGATTCTCATTTTTTCTGTACAGTGTTGCCAGATGCAGGGAAATTTCCCTCAAACCGGGAAATTTTTCAAAATCATCAAAACAATTATTCTTATGCTCTTCATCTTTTAATCACGGTTAATTAATAATTAATATTCTATCTTTACCGCATTCAAATGCAGCTAATGAGTGTATATTTTCCGTTGTCAATGATCTAAAGTCAAAAAAAAGAAATAAAATAGAAAACAGCATTTGTATTATTCGAGCTAATATTGAGAAACTTGAAATAACCCTAGATAATATGTTATCCTCGCATAATTTGTAATAAAATTAATGTTACCATTAATATCGCTTAATATGTTATAAAATATTTTGCATTTTACGGGGAATTTTTATTTCAAAAAGGGAAATTTTTGAGTTGTTCAAGGGAAATAATGTTGTGTTGACCTGGCAACAGTGCGGCCCGCACTGCAGCTGCATCTTGTTGTCTTTGCCCTGTATCGTGTATCGCATTCAGTGTAAAAAATTGGCAACACTGTTTTTGTATTATCTGTGGGTGAGACTTTCTAGGTTTTGGTGACGAGGGTTTTCTGTGATTTATTTTAAGATATAATAAAATTTTAAGTAAAAATGTCTCATCAAACTGGAATTCAAGGTATATATCATTTTATATCCTTACACGTATTTAAGTAATAAACTGACTGTATTTACAAAGCGGCAAATTTAAATTTCAGCAAACGAAGAATTAAAAAAGTTTTTTGGAAAATGTCGAGATGGAAAAATTAGAGCCCTGAAAATCTCTATCGCGAGTGGTGAGTACTTTAAAAACTAATATTTTTTAGTAGTTCAATGAAATATTTGCTTTTAGAACAGCTCGTTCTTGCGAAAGCGGTAGACGAAACGAAAGGAAATTCTTGGGACAAATGTTTCGATAAAGTAACTGCACTTTTGATTGAAGAAAATCAACCTTGTTATATTTTATATAGGTTAGATACTAAAAATGATTTGGGTTACGAGTGGCTTTTTATTAGTTGGTCGCCTGATACATCACCGGTTCGAGAAAAAATGTTATACGCTTCCACTAAAGCTACTTTAAAACAACAATTCGGAACTGCACAAATTATAGAAGAAATTCATGGAACCATACGGGTATGTAATTTTGGGAAATACGTTTAAACGTTTAGGTAATTTTTAATTCAACAGCCGGAGATTACACTTGAAGGTTATAACAAATTCAAAAGAGCAGCTATAACACCAGCACCTTTAACCACAAGGGAAGAAGAATTACAAGAATTAAAACGAAATGAAATACATACAGATTACGGAGTAGACAGTAAACATCAAACTTTAAGCGGTGTGGCTTTCCCTATTACAGAATCAACCAAACAAGCAATTTTAGATATGGCTCGTGGGTCTTACGATTACGTACAATTTAGAATCGGTAATGTTACAATATATTATTTATGTTTTTAAAAACGATATTGTAACGGTATTGTGTAGATGTCGAAGAAGAGAAAGTCCATTTAGTTACTGCCGAAAACTTAAGCATTGAAAAACTGCCTTCCAAAGTACCAGACAATGCCGCAAGGTATCATTTATACAAGTTTAAACACACTCACGAAGGTGACTACATGGAAAATATAGGTAAATTAATTAAATCCAAGTCTCATTTCTAGAAAGCTATTTGTTGCTTTTTAGTGTTTATATATTCTATGCCCGGATATAATTGCTCAATAAAGGAACGTATGTTATATTCTAGTTGTAAAAACCCACTTACTGATATGATTACAAATTTGGGCCTTGAAATGGTTAAAAAGGTATTAATCATACAAATTGTGTTTCTAGATAGCTAAATTTAATCACCTTGCAGCTGGAAATTGATTCTGGTTCCGAATTAACAGAAGCATTTTTGTACGAAGAAATACATCCTACGAAGAATTTACATCGTCCTAAATTTGCAAAACCGAAAGGTCCGCCTGGACGAGGACCCAAAAGGATAACTAAAACGCAACCTACCGATTGATCCTATTAATGCATTTTTACTAGCTTTATCATTTTCTATTTATTTTAATAAAGCATAAAATTTCACATAATGGCAGTATCGCTCAAATAATAATGAAGTTCTTGCCTAAGTATTGTATTGGTATATTTTTGTAGTAGTGCGAGGTGTTAATAAATATTTTTTAATCGCTTATTTTTTTTATGTTAAAAGATATCAATGAAAACTTTATATTGTAAGCAATAAACTATAAAATTGTCTTGTTTGTTACTTGTTTTTTTATGTGTGCTTTGTGGAGGTAAGAAGACAAATGGCTTGCCAAATTATCCCCTAACAAAATGTGTTTAGAATTTCTATCATTTTGGTTTAGATTCTTGAAATAGGGCAATGCTACTGTGAGGAACCAATCTTCAAAGAGAGCGGAATCAAACCATCCGCTCCGAGAATGATTGTACCTAGTTCTTTTGGGGCCACCCTCCATCCATGAGGCATATAAATGCTCAGATTTGTATACAATATTAGATAGGTAGCAATATCTACTCCTGATGCGCTTCCGGCAAACATAACTGAAGTGTTGGTTTTAGAGCTGTCGATTATTCGTTCTGCATGTTTACATCCGCGATGGGCTATTACTTTACAGCGACCAGGATCATCTGTCATTGCCGTTTCGTCGTATTCGACGATTCTTTTGGGAGCTATGCCATCAAGAGTTTTCTCAATAATATTCAGACAACTCAACTCGTCCTACTTCAGTTCTTGATTGTTTTATATTTTCACACAGCCTTGCAGTAAGCTTTTTATTCCTTCCTAAAAACAAAAGTAGAACAAAGACAAGCCAAGTTGGAGCTGTGCAAAATCCAAAGATTTGCCTGTCTCTGTATTACAGGAGTCATATTAGACTTGCCTTCCCTAGATATTATTATCAAGGCAGAAGCAAGGATGGCAGCACATACACTGAAGTATAATAGAAACTGGTGCTAGAATAACCAACATCGTCACCAACTCCTATCACAAATGAAGAAAATACATGCACACAATGGGCATCTTTAATGAGGAACCCATATGCAGGCTCTGTAATGAGGAGGACGAAACAGCCTCTCACATCATCTTTCAGTGTAAGGTTCTTGCACTCCTGGGAAGGATCTACTGTAGAGAAACTCTAACAATAAAAGAAGTGGTAAAGACTATTAAACCTAATCGAGGTTACAAGACTTTTAGCCTAACAAGCGATATGATGAACAACACAATAAGCCTAATTGGCTGCGGCGTTAGGCCCCCCCCCCCCAACCCTCTTTACGTATCGCAATTCAATCAATCAATTAATATATGAAGTTTCACCACAAACAATTTCTGAGATAAATTAATTACGTTTATGTTGTACCCTGTATGTGGTAAGTTTCTGTAGAATGAATACCTATGAAAATCAAACAAAATAGTATTTTATTTACTTTTTATTACTTATATTTATATTTTCTAAATAATCCCCCGTCGTATTTTCTGTTTCTAAATCAGGATCGCGTTGTGTAAGTAACTGCATTTGTTCCTTCTCTAAGTGCTTTTTAAATTCTTTATTATAACTATCTGATCGTGACTGTATCCATTTATAATTCCAATATCTTACTTCTTCCATCGTCATTCCAGTTAAACTAAGAAGTGCTGAAGTACCAATTCCAGCTAATGTACCTAATGCCATTCCTAAAATAGGTGCGTTAAAAAATTGTTAAAAAATTATTTCAGTAATATACCTAAACCACCTCCCACTACCCATGCACGAGGGCCTAATTTAAATTTATATACTGTTCCAGCTATGGCTCCTGCTATTGTATGTTCTAAGATTCCATTTTTACCTCTATAAGCTGCAAGGCTAGTCGAGACAGTACTGTAATATAATTGACACATTCAATTAATGTAACTTTTATATTTTTGTAAAGCTTACACGTAAGTTGAACAGAAAAACGTCAAACGCCAGCCCCATTTAAAGGCTCCTTTGGCAAAACTCATTGTTACCCGATCTTGGAGCTTTTTCTAAATACAAACAACATAACAATGAGAAGGTACAGAGGACACTTTATGGCTATTAATATAACAAGAATATTATGCGATTTATAATAGACGAGGACGTTGCTAGGTGACGAGGCGCTAGCCGAGTCAACCACGCAACGTCCGAGTCGGTTTAAATCGCATAATATTCGAGTTATATTTCAAGCTTTATCGTATCATTGGCAACAGTACACAAATAGTATGTAACTAACGAATTATGAAGTTGGAGTTGCTATGCTATTATGTTATGTATAATTACTAATAAAAGTGTAGTATAAAGTTGACTTAATAATCAATGATGCGATAAATAATTTAATTACTTTTGCTTCAAGATGATCTTTAAAAACCGTAGCTTGATTATTTTTCATAAAATCTATATAGGCTTCACGACTGTGCATGAAACCTCCATACAAGGCTCCCATGAAAGAACTCATACATGCTACTTGAATAATCGTGTGTACCTCTGGTGCGATTCTTCCAAATTCACTAAAAAATCAATACATTATTTTAAAATATATGAAGACTGTAATGATTTACTCTTTTTTAAACAGTTGTTGTACACGTTCCCATCCGGTTTCTTCTCGAACACCAGACAAGTCTGCTTCTCTTACGGTTTTTAGATCTTTCGAAACAACGTCCTCATTACCCCAATTAAATGGGAATAATGTAGTGGAAAATAAAGAAATTTTCTTAATATTACTGCGAATCATTGCATAGTCAGTCTTTTAATAAGTTGTATAAAAGATACAAATGACAAAAAATGAGGTTATGTAATTCTCATACATTTTTAGGTTATAATTCAGAAAACCTAACTTATATACAGGGTGGTGTATCACTATATGTACAAATACAGTTCGTTTTGCTGACATCGCAGTATAAAACTATGCATATTTGTTTCATGGAAGCTTTCTGAATTCAACAAAATCCTACACAGATAGTGCCATTCACAATGCGTGTTCCGGATTCTTACCCCCATACACAGTTTATCTCTTCGTTTACTAATAAACAACATAGGTAAATGGAAGCTTAAACTTTACAAAAAATTTCAAGTTGAAGCATTAACTAAAGCCGCTTGGTTTGGCAAATATTTTTGATAAGTACAAGTCGGCAAACCACAGCCGTTTCCACAGTACATTCTGCATTCTAGGTTGGACAATGGACATTCAGTGGGAAATTGTCATGGTCATGAGCATTCACAAGCTGAACCTTGGAGCACTTGATTTGCTCTTTTAAAGGTCCGATATTACAATATACAGTTAAACTTTTGGTAAAGTTAACTTTTACAAGAAGTTTAAACTCATGCAGGTACAGAAACTCGCTTCGCTCGAATCTGTAACGTCCTGCATTCATTTCGGATTCACTAACTTGCCGCACTTGTTATGAAATAGTATATTGTAATACAAGTGTTGAAAGCTTGCATTTGCCACACGAATGTGAAGTTTGCAGCACGAACAATAGTGAATGCTGCAGTCACATTAGTGTGGCAAAAACAAGCTTTTAACACATGTATTACACGCTATTTTTTCTACAACCACATTTCCATAAAAAAATTTAAATATTTCTGCAAAATCTGACATTTTTATTTGCGTGCGGAAAAACTACTTTCTGGACCAAATATAAAATCTAATCTTACCCACTATGTACTTTATAAGGTTTTGTTTTTACGGATTTTTACCACACAACAAAAAGCATTCAAGAAAGAAATTACCTTTATTTCTTGCATAAGGAAGGATATATCACTTCTAAAATTATACAGCATATACAAAAAGATTAGCTTTACAAACAAACGTAAAAAGTATAAAAGAGTCGTTTTACATATTTGTTAAAATCATAAAAAAATAAAAAATCTATACAACATCTAAACTTACTTTATACTCCTAGTCTGATAGTATATTTTTGTAACTTATAATAAATAGGACACTTTTAAAGAAATTGCTACATAAACTTACACATAAAAATCTCAAAATAGTCAATTACATCAAGCATTTGAGAGTATTTTCGTAATTCGATTACAAATTTTAAATGAGAATTCTTCATATATAACGAAATATTAATTATTTGCTAATTTCGTTAGCTAAGAATTTTCCACGTACTACATTCACTTACCTTATTTTACTTCAAATAAATTGGAAAAAACACAAATAAAATGTGAAGTTTAAGACCCTACAAGCATTTACTGCAGTAGCTTACCATAAGCTTATTGTATTTGTCTGTTTTTCTAATATTGCTCAGCATTTCACGTGAAAGAATAGCGTCTAGTCTTTTTGATAAACATTTCGTGATATTCGTCGTTCTAATAACGATACTATCTATTGTCACTGCCATCTGTTGTAATATATCGTTTAACATTTTTAAGATACATATTTTTAATATGACCACAATTAGTTTCTGTTGTAAGTTCTAAGTACGTTTCTAAGGGTTGGTAAAAATCTCGATACAGATCTCCACCTAGTTGGAACTGCAAAATGACAAGTTTTATATATGACTTTGTATAAATATAAACTAAATTTGAGGAGAGTGCCGGAGGGAACATGAAAGAGGGGTTGACCAAGGAGTAGGAGAAGACCTGAAGTGAAAAATAAATACCTCTTCGAATGCACGATAAATCGATTGAAAAACTGGTTGCTTTCCAGAATGAAAGAAACCTCTCGAGCCGTGTAAAACAGCAACTCCTTCTTTTTCAGCACTCTTGCATACACTCATATACATACAATGATCTGGCCGGAAATTATATCTACATGAGTAGATAAATAATTTATCTAAAATTAACAATTATTGTAAAAAGAAACAACTTGAACGAAAATGAAAAGTACCTGGATGGTAATGGAAGATTATATTAATAATATCTTGATCTCCCCATGTTATTTTTAACTTATACCTTTTATATATTGGTATTACGTATTCTACCCATAGGAAGTCCCGCATCTTGGTTAAATTCATTAACATTACCCCTGAATTTACACCTGAAATTACATTTATTTTATTTGTTAATATGAGGTACGTATTTAAAGCCGCATTTACACTACGCAAAAAGTTAGTTATAATAGTTATTTATGTACCAAGGGCGTAAAGATGCTTTTATGGCTTGAGACGTGATTTTGAGCCCGAGACGCTAGTCGAGGGCTAAAGACACGTCGAAGGCCATAAAAGCAAGTTACGCCAGTGGTACATACATAATTTTATGCACGATCGAAGATTTTAAAACTGAAATAAAAGGAATAAATTAAATTTCTACCCACATCGAGTAGTTAGTTGCTCAATTATTTTAATTTTTTACTGACAACTGTCAAATGGTTGAAGCATTTACGCCTAGGAATATTCACATAAATAATTGTGTTAACTGTGTTGTTAATAAAAATTACCCTAAATAGAGTTCTAATAAAGAGCATACATTCGATTTTAATTTAAAAAAATTCTTTACAAGACTGTTAAACTGTTTATCAATTTTTGACGTTTCATTATAGACCGGCGGCCTATAAAGACACCCACGGGCTATAAATAGACGTTTATGTCAAACAAATTCAGACATAATTGACACATTATAATGCGATCGTGCATAAAACTTGTTATGATATACATAATCATTTTCCCGGGATTATATTCTACGCTTAATTCACAATCTTGCACGTTAAGCGCTAATTTTCTTGCTTCCTGCCAGCTTAAATTCTTCTTTTCGTGGTCTTCCCCTACGTCTCCTATTTAACGTCCTAGCTTCCCATATGTCCTTAACCGGTGGCCCCACTGTTTCTAAAGCTGGCTTGATTTCTAGTTCTTGTCTGATTACATGATTTCTCACTCTGTTATTCCTTTGTCCCTCTTAAATACATCATCTCTACTGCTTGCACTCTACATTTTATACTGTTAGACAATATCCATGTTTCACTTGCAACTTGTTAGATATAAAATAGAAAGAATTTATTGGTTTTGTAACATGTTTTACTTTTCCCATCCTGTGTCGATAAAGATCAAAGAAAAAGTACCTATAAACATGTTACAGTTCTGTTAACAACTAGTAACAAGTTACCAATCATTATGTGGTAATAGTAATCATTTTTTGTTACTACCGACTCTATGTAAAAGTAGCAACGGAGTCCCTAAAAATCTCTTCTTTATTGGTCTAACTAAAAAAGAAAATAATCAAGAGGTATTCAAAATTAACAGGCTACTAAATGTGGTTGTCCAGGTTGAAGAACCTCACAATAAAAGGGAAATTCCACAATGTAAATGATGCCAGTGTTATGGACATACGCGAAATCAATGCACTAAACCTTTCAGATGCGTTAAATGCGGAGAAAGTCATGATTACAGAACTTGTAAAAAAATCGGAATGATGGCACACCTCCTAAATGTGTATTATGTCATGGGGCCCACCCAGCAAATTACAACGTACCGTATATCAAGAAATTCTAAGAAGAAGACAGTCTAGCACGGTAATTAGAATTAAACAGCAATGGCAACAGCCGCTACAATACCAACAACAACAACAAACACAGCCACGAGGAACTATGCAACAACAAACTACATCAATAAACAGTCGAAATTCAAACCACAGCAACACTATTGGTAGTTTACCTTACACCTAGGTTGCTTCAGCAAATATCATACCATTAAACACAGCATCCGAAATGGTTAGTGAAACTACTAAAAACTACATGTTACAACAACAACAATAACTTATTAACCAGTTAACTACTGAAATAAAAACTCTTAACCGGTCTTCGAAATAAACATGGCACAGCTATATAAAATAGCATTATGGAACGCCAATGGATTATCCTGACACAAGCAAGAGATAGAAATGTTTTTAACATGTAACAAAATTGATATTCTACTAATATCAGAAACCCACTTCTCGTCCACATCACATTTTAGGATAAATAGTGTAACAAAGACGAGTATTAAAATATTAACCAAACCTTGAATTGCATTCAAGTTGTTAAATTAACTTGTACACGAGTGTTGATGTGACGTCATTCAGTTACTAAGGTCGTTAACTGAATAGAGGCACACGTGCGGCATATCGAGTTACAGCGTTTAAGAATGCAGGGAAAATCACGTAGTAATGAAACCCGATACGCGGCACGTGCTTTAATGCAGTTTTAACAATACCCATGCGTAAGTAAAGGTACTAAATATTGTAAGAGGGGGTTCGATTGACTGTATAAAAGCGGAACTGAAATGCATCAGAGAATGGTCTTTATCCTGCCATCATCCAAGCAGCACCGACAGTAAATCGACACCTTTCAAAATGTGACTACATGTAAGATTGTTTTATATTAACTTAAATTACTATTCTGGACTTGTAAAATGTTTGTGTTAAATTATTTAAACTCATTCAACGGACTTGTCGTAATTCTGGACTTAGAAAATATTTGTGTTAAATTATTTAAAGTCATTCTATGGACTTAGTCGTTTTAAATGTGATTGAGACTTAGTCTTATTTTGTATAACTTTAAGATGTAATAAGAACTTAGAGTAATTCATATTTGTTCACGTTGAAGCTGAACTTGTAATCATTTACATCAATGTACTTTGAACTGGGACTTGGAAATATTTATAGTATCTTGTAAAACTAAAAGCACGTATAGGAAATACATGATTGTTAGTTGAATTTGACTGTTTAATTAAAACCTCTCGCACAGCTAAGCAAACCCCCCCGTAACGGAGCTGAGTCAAAGTCTCTACCATCAGTAATTTATTTAGCTTATTTAATTTAACTATTGTTCTAATACAGCCCCAATTCACTACGTTACAATAGTTATAATTTATATTACACTAACCATCCAGAAGCCGATAAAACACCCAGAGGTGGTACAGCAACATTAATTAGGGATCATATAAAACACCACGAAATACCTAAATTCGAAAAAACTACATGCAAGCCACTAGCGTATCAATAGAAGACTGGCGCGGAACACTTAAAATATCTGCTGTTTATTGTCCTCCAAACTACAAAGCAAATAAAGAAGGATTTATTGAATACTTTAGCATGTTGCAAGAGATTCCTATTGGGAGGGGACTATAATGCCAAAAATACTAGATGCACCTTGCAGAGGAAAAGTCTTAGCCGAAGTAATGGATGAGAAATGTCTCACTTATCTACCTACTCTCCAACATATTAGCCCTCAGATCCACATAGAATACCTGATTTGCTAGACTTTTTTATTACAAAAGGAATTTCTGCAGAATATCGGTTGATTGAAGTCAAGTCTTGACTTACATTCAGACCATACTCCCGGAATAGTCACTCTAGGTACAACAATTTTGGAAAAAACTAAAAAATAAATGCTATTTAATAAAAATACAGATTGGGATTATTATAGACAGGAAATCGACAATAAAATAAATCTAAAAATCCCACTCGAAACCAAGGAAGACATTGAAAAAGCAGTCAGTGATATTACTAATATAATGCAGCAATCGGCCTGGAAGTCAACCCCAATAAAAACAATAACGACAAAACAAGTTCAGAATTATCCAAAACTTTCTAAAGACAAAATTGTGGAAAAAAAACTTGTTACATAGTATAAATGCGGCTTAAGAACGTTGTTGTTATAAAAATAAACAAAACCGTTTACCTAATTTGCCATAATAAGGATGTCGAGCAAATCTGTTATACCACCCAACATTTGGATCTTCATGTTCAGGTGCAAGTGCTGCCATTTGACTAGAATTCATGCTTTTAAAATATTTCCATATGTTCTCTACCGGTGTCAGAAATAATATGTCCGTATCCACATAGAGAATTGAATCAATGTCGTTCAAAACTGACTAAAATTAAAACCAAATTTAAGAAATAATATATAAACAATTTAATCATTCATCTTCTTACCGGTAAAAACAATCTTTGGGAAGCGCATGGTTTAAATAATTTCTGCCATTCTTCGGCGTTGTCTGGTGGAAAAGTTAACGGAATTACTTTGAATGAAAAATTATTAGCAAGCTGTTTCCATTCGTTCAACTGTAATAATTAAAAACACCGTTAAAATTCCGAGTTTCACATCATAATAATTATACCTTTTCATTAAAACTTTGAATAAGATTTTCTTCTGATACAACAACAAAAGTTAACGGTGCTTTACTGAACATGATAGCAGATTTAATCATCGTTAAAGTTTCATGTAATCGATCACCACAAGCAACTACAGCTACGACAATATCATTGCTGTAACAAATATAATTAGCGAAAACATTGTATGATATGAATTTAAACATACTCATTTAAATTGGTGGCTTCCAATGGTATAACATATTCTTCGTCAATAGTACTAATCGTTGTAACATTTTTATAATTGGAACTACCGATAATCACTCGATAATAATAAAGTAAAATAAGAACTATTATTGTTGCTCCACATAAGCGTTTAAATGAAAGTCCTCTCATATTTTACCGAAGATAGAGTAATTTTTTTTCAAATTCATTTTAAATTATTTATTCGGGTGCTACTTGTATGTAATAACCTAATAACAAATGTCAATGTCAAATTTGACATTTTATGAACTTTAGGCAATTTTTAATGTAAGATGAAAGTTAGTCCTACCAGCGGGTAGGGGCCATCGCCGGAAACTTTTAACCACATGCCCCAAAAAAAGAGCCAGTGGCTTAAAAAAAGGTTGATTTGACACTTGTATAACTGGTTTCATATATTATGTGGCGCTAAAATAGGCGATTAAATTCTCAAAGTTTCATGGATTTAAAAGCGAAATCCGATAATTATCTCTACAGCAAGTATCTAAAGTGCTACCTTTATACACGCGTGAGAAAACTTAAAGAACGGGTCGAAGCTCTCCAGAATATTGATTATTTTAGGAATTGTGATTTTCAGTAAAGAATTACTTAACTAAAATTGATATTCTTTGCATAATCATAAATGGTCACGAAGAAATAGCATATATCATCTATTGTTTCTGGTTTTTAGTGTTGTTCATCTTTCGTCGATTAATCTACCTACACACAGTAGGTACTAATTTTTTATAGGTACTGTTATTCCAGACTCGGCTTCGCCTCCTCCTGAAACATAAACGATTCGTCCCAAAAAACTTGATTTTAGGTACTTGTTACAAAAATAACTATTTCGTTTTCTTTTGGGACATTTAGGTACTTAATAAATAAATAAAAATTATAAATTTGTTTAGGAATGTTTTACCTTTTACGTCAGTAACAATTGAATTAACGTTTAGAAATTTGCCTAAAGTATGTAGTGAAGTTAGCGTCGGTAGCAGCTTTACTCTCAAACTTCATATTAAAACAATACTCATTTACGATAGGGTGGACGTATCTGTCAAAATATAAGTGTAAATAGTGCAATAAGTTTAAACATTATTTTCTCCAATAACAGTCTATTAGAATTTTGGCGAAATACAACCGTAAGTACACATTTAAAAAACACCACTAAACAAAAATTAGTTGCTGATTTTTAGTACACAGTTTGTGCAAATGGAGAAGACCGAAATAGTAGATGAAATCGGTCACACATTTTTAACCGAGCAAGGATATATGGTCCACGCAGATGATATTGAAGGTAGTAATAATTAATTTGATTTATTTCTAGATGTGGAATAATATTATCTTCAAATGTTTAGATGATCAGTTGACGGCAGAAAATACGGATGATTCTAGTCACGATGCTGGGGATAAACTAGGCGCACCACTTCGAGAACAAGATCGATTTTTACCTATTGCTAACGTTGCTAAAATAATGAAACGAGCTATTCCTGAAACTGGAAAGGTATAATTTGGTATTTAATTTGTCTGTATATTTAACCACCGGGATTGTAGATTGCCAAGGATGCACGAGAATGTGTGCAAGAGTGTGTGTCGGAATTTATTAGTTTTATTACAAGCGAAGCCAGCGATAGGTGTCATATGGAAAAACGAAAAACTATTAACGGAGAGGATGTTTTATTCGCGATGAGTACTCTGGGTTTTGATAATTACGTTGAACCTCTTAAGATTTACCTGCAGAAATATAGAGAGGTAAAGTATTTTTGATTGTGGTTACAAATTATTTATCAAGAATATTTTAAATTAGGCTGCGAAGACAGAGAAAAATTTACATTCCAACGAGATATTATATGAAGAAGTTACAGAAGAAAATTTTAGTAAGTGTGTTGTAGTGGTGGCGAACAATCGGTAGATAATTTGAAAACAATGAATGTGAGATATATTTTAGATGCCTCGTTGCCTTTATCGTCTGGTGCTGTTATGACGACGGAGAATGGAACTGCTGAAACTGTCATTTACACCTATCAAGATAATAATGTTCATCAGTTTCAATTAAGTTAAATGTAATAAAATGTATTATTTATATCTGTGCTTTAATGATATAGTGACTTTTATATCATCGTCTTCGAGTAGTACATGTAACAGTTTCGTAGAATATCATGTTGCAGTTACGGAGTTTTAAGTAGATTAAGTGTGATTCGGAATCGATAACTCAAATTTTTCTGTAAAGCTGCCATAAAAAAAGTAACAATTGCTCCAAAGTAGTGGATAATTAGTGTAGCAAAGATGTGACTTACAACGTTTGTAACGAGTATCCAAAATTTTGTTATCAAGTTGGGCATAAATGGTAAAATCTTTGTTTCACAAATCAATTTATGGTAAACTTGATAAAACTTTTTGAACACTAATTAGTTTTCCAAAAATATCAAGTTCGTTTATTTTTTCAGCCGTATTTCGACCTAAAATTTAGGTGTCTGTATAATGTATTTTAAGAGGTTTTTATGAATTAATAACAATATACTATTTATATTAATGTCTTTTATTTTGTTCTTTATTGACTGAAGTTAGGCTACGTGTCCACATGCAATTTTATAGCACAACTGAAAGTCGTAGTCGGTGAAAAATAATTTATAAATTTTAGCGCTTGGACGTGCTACATAAAATTGTAACTGCATTCTAGTGCCAATATGGATTCACTGAAACTGCCATTATTACAAATGAAAGCTAGAAAGCAACGCGATAAACAGTATTAGTAATAAGTCGAATATTCTTAACCCTGGATTATCACACTTAATTTTTCAAACGTAAACTTCACATCGGGGTTTTGAGGACCCCATTACATTTTGCTACAAAAACTTTCTTATTTTGGTTTTTTGGGGATCTTCTGACCTAAATATCCGACACCCGATGGGTATAAGGATAAATGGAGAAGAAGTGGGGATCTTCAGTGATAGTAGGGTGGCCTCGTCCACAAATTGACCTCTCTCCCCTACTGGATTAATTCCATGTTATAAAGATAATAGTAAAAATGATATTTCGACCCCTTATGTTCGGAATTGCTCTGAATTGATAGCTAAGTCTTAAGAAACTCTCAATTTTAATGTTGCCTTTAATAATAATAGTAATTTATATAATTTGTTTTGTAAAAATAAAGATGCTGTTTCCAAAAGTGATAGAGCAGGCATTTATTAACTAAATTGTGGTCGTACTGAGTGCAATTGTTGTTATACAGGTAAGTATGACTACCAGAGATGTTTCTACTAGGATTAATGAACATTATCGTTTTATTAAGAACAATAATAACAAAAATAATGGTCAAAGTAAATCTGCATTTGCAGAACATATTTGCAGTACCTACAGGACATGAATTTGATGTAAATAGGAATACTTTGGTTTTACATAATTTTAACAATAAATTATCATAGTCTAGCAGTTCCTGAACAATATAAAATATCCAAAGCCCACAGTAATCCCACAGATACTGTGGTAATCCTAATGTACAATTATTTTAAATAGTCCGTCTATTGTTAAAAGTTTAAATCTTTCTCCTTAGATCTCAACCTTTTATTCAAGTTCTCTTGGTTGTCGATTTTGGTCTTTTGGTGTCTTTTCATATATAATTTGGTTTCGTTTAATGTGGTTTAATGTTTAGTGTAATGTTCTGTGGTTTCGTTGTTTCGTATCTTTTTATCCTGGGTGTTCTGTGTATCCTGTAATGGCGTGTATCTAAACCCGCATGGTTAGTCTTGATATTTTATTAATTTTCCTTCAACATCTAGAATGTTGAATGGCATTAAGTGTAAATTTAAAGTTTCGAGTATGGTTTAGGATGTATTATCCATGTTAGTTTTTGTAGTTTACTTGAGTTTTAGTTTTTTGGCAAGTGATTACTTTTTGATAGTTTAAATTGTTATTTTTGCTAATGGCTGCTGTATTATTTGTAGATTTGGATCATGTTATTGATTTATTAGTTGGTTCAGTATTTTTAATATTTTGGTATTTGGCTTTTTCTTCTCCAATGTTTTTTCTTGATTATATCGCCATTTTGTAATTAGTATATCTCTCCGTAGTTTGACTTGCTTAGCAAGTTTGATAGTCTTATATAGTTGGCATGGGTTACTTCATTACCCTTCTTAAATTTTAATTTCCATTAGGTAAGCGATCTTTATATACCTATATTAATAAATTGTGATTATAAGATTAATTTACATTTTAGCCTGAGGATGACCCTGTGTTAAAAAGGGTTGAAACAATTGTAGCTACGATAATCTATGTTTTGATTATTGATATTTTTGCATTAAATTTTTGTGGAGAAGACGCAGTGCATTTTCTTTTATGTTTTTAATTGTTTATCAGAGTAGAAAAAATATCATTATAAGAAGTTAACTGATATATTCAATTTTTGTTTATTTAACATTTTGACTATATGTACTTGAATGTCTTAAAAAATGGATCCCATTATGCCTCTATTTCACTACTGCTTCAGATATCGCTGATATATGATTTCATTTCATTAGTTACTGTTCCTTTTCCTTTTAATGTTAATCAGTCTGGTCTGAAAGTTTAGAGCAAAAATATTAAAACATCATTGTCGTGGTTTTTAAGTACATTTTTGTTTATTTCTTGTTTATTTTCAGTTTCAGATCAGCAATTTTTTTTTACAATATGGATATAGCAATAGTTGCAGTTATAGTCATAATATTGACATTTTTATTATTAAGTTTGTTCATATGCTGGTTCGTATGTTGGGTCATTTTAAAAAAAGATAAACAACTCGAAGAAAAGGATAAACAACTCGAAGAAAATGATAAAGAAAACACTGAGAGAGGTATTGGATACTAAGGACAAAAGACACAAACAATTCGAAGAAAAAGAAAAAGAAATAAGGAAAGTACTGAGGGAGGTATTGGGTGCTAAGGAGTGTCTAATAGAAGAAAAAAGCAAAGGACACATCCTTCAACAAAATCTGGCAAGTGGCCATTCCAATATTTAATTTTATTAGAAAAAAAATAAATTTTAGAAGTAATGTACCTAATTGTGTCAGTCGAGAAAGGAGATTTGTGTTTTATTTTTTATTACATCAATGTGGATTAAACAAAGTAGCTTTTGAGTAACTTGTAACATGTAAATACACTGACCCACAAAAGAGTGGCACACTCAATATATTTTTTTCAAATTTTCTTTTTTATCATATTTTTTTCAGACAGAGAAATAATTTAATCAGTTTGACCATCTTGTATTGATGAACTCTTCTTACTTTAACAGCCTCCTGGTCAGATTGTCATGTTTACTTGCTCTATATTATTAGTTTTTGTATTTTAATTTTGATCAAATATTACATTTTCAGTTTTGACAGTGTAATATTTTTTAATGTTGTTTTATATTCTACTTAGTCCTTGCTGATATTTTGTTTAACTTTGCAGGAAGCTGCAAATACTGAGCTTCTAAGCTTGAAGCGTTACCTATCTGCTCGGAGGATCTTCGAAAAATATGAGGAGAAGTTAGAGGTAGCACGGTCGCTAGAATGTCAAAATAGAAGATCTAACGAAAGACAATACGCGACGTGGTAGATGGAAACAGTATTTGTCCCTTAATAGTAGCACTTTTAAGATCTTACAAGGCAACGTAAAAAAGCAAGGATTATCTATAAATTCTACACCGAATATCGTGGTGGATTTGTATGCAAAATTAAGTTTGGCAGTACACAGTTCAGTCAACATCAGGAATATCGATGAAAAACGATACACGTGCTAGATGGCAACAGTATTTACCTCTTATTCACTCAATGTCAGTTCTACAAAAATTATATTGGATATAATTTAATAAAACACTTATTAATAAAGTTTGTTTATTTTAATTACTCTGACCTTCATGCTACAACCCGCATGTCACAAAAGTGACATTACCAACGTACATAACATAACATGTTTTCTCTCTTTTGTTTTTTAATAGGATAACAGGTTAGAACAATGGAATACATAAGGTGACCATACGTCCCGTTGTCCCAATGAATTACATCGATTTTAAATTTGATCTTCAATTTTTGCTATTACTTGGCCACGCAGTTTTACAAAATTCTATCAGAATTGATTTCACATTTAAACTGTGTTTTTTTTCTTCTGACATTGGTATGTTGTTACTTAAGCATGTACTACATACTCCATTTCAGGGTTGTCTTCTACAGGATCGGTGATTATGACCGTCATAAAATGTCTGCAACAGCCATGTCTTTACCAGGCAAATATGTTATTTTAATTTTATACTTCAATAATTTCATGGCCAGGGTGGCGCAGTGGTAAGAGCGTCAGGCTAGCGTTACGCTAGTCCCCGGTTCGAATCTCGCTGGGTGCAAGTTTTCCCGGCGATCGGTATCGAGCTCTGGTGACCATTCGTCGTTGGGCACCTAATTAACGACGCTCTCCTCCGAATACAGACCTACGAGGTAGAGTAACAAGGTTCTATACGTACACACACATACACTATACACATGGTGCTGTATGCAGGTAAAAAACGGCGCACCAATCACGTGACTCGCATGCGGGCCGGATTGTGCATTTCACGCGTAAGACCACATACGCTAACGCACCAGCCTCAACACCGAAAGGTATAAGAGGTTAACGATTACATACATACATACTTCAATAATTTCATAAGCATTCTTTGTAAATGTGCAGTCACCTTATCAAGATCTTTTGAGAAAATGGGAATTAAGGGTTTGTGATCTGTTTGTACAATCACATTTTAAAACCATATACGAAATAATCAAATTTTTAACAGCGAATTGCAAGATTCTAATTTTGCTCAGACTAAATAATAATCAAACGTTTCAAATCCACAAAAACTACTTCGTGATGAGATGGGAAAACTTATGCCTTTTGTTATTGTGGAAGACTAGGCATTTGCATCGTCACAACATATTCTGATAGAAGAAATATTACAATGAAACAAAGAGTGTACAATTACAGATTGACTTGTGCTCATCGAATGGTGTAATTTTAATAAACAAATGAATTTTTCATGGACCTATAGATGTGGGGGTCAAATTTGTTAACCATATTATCAGCTTGTTGTATTTTGCATAATTTCGTGCGCAAGAAGGATGGTTCACGAGTTCAGGATGATGAATATCCTTTACAAAGCTGTCGTCCAACTGGAACACAGGTGAGACGTGCGGTCTCAACATACAACAGTATTTACATTCCCATGGCAGTATGATTTAAATCGTAATATTATCCATCTAAGTGAATAGCAAGCCTTTTTTTTGCTTTAGATAATTCCAACCAATTGCGTATTATATTGAGACAAACTTCACCCCAGTTTTTCTTCGATGTTACAATCACTATACTTTTTCAATTGTTTGTTGTAAAGAGTAGGTCTCATTTCTACCTCTGAAATTATTTTTTCCGTCTCGAGACACTCTTCAGCCATTTTAATAGTTTGATAATTGAATTCACATCACCTTTAACTAAGTGAATTGCGACAGAGTAGTTGCAAATACCTGCCTTAATTTTCTATTAAAATACGGCTAGTTGCAATGTATGTACTTAAAAAAATAAAAAACCGCAAGTACGCACCTTGTCTCAATTGGTTTTGGCAAACTCGATAATTCTTTCAAAAGCATAGTGTTACACCAGGACCAAATACAAATCAAACTCAAATTAGATTTTAAATTATTTTAATTAATGTAAAGTTACAAAACTAAAACATTTAAGATGATTTACGTGGAGTAGGTTTACCACCTTCACGGAATCCGTTTCTGAATCGTCTGCGTACAATTTTAAGATAACGGCAACGGCCTGTACCAGTAGTCTTCCTCCTTTTTGCCTTTTCAGACCAATTATCTAAAATAATTAACAAATGTTATTCGATACACAAAGCCACTACGCATTGTTCAACTTACATGATCTCAATTTAGCAGAAGGATATCCACACTGTGCACATTTTGATTTTTGGATATGATAAGAAGATCTTCCGCAACGACGACACAAAGTGTGCGTCTTATTGCGACGTTTACCAAAACTTGATGTACCTTTCGTCTGTAAATAAAAATGAGTTACGAATATATAACCTCAATTTCCATTTATTTGTAATTTCGCCAGTTTCAAATAATACAACAACAAAAACTAATCCAGAAGGGCTTCCGTTATATTTCAGGATGTTAAATGTAGTATCTTTTAATGAAAAATATTAAGGATGATCAATATATTTTACGAAAAAGTGTATTGCATACAACAACTTACCATGTTCCCCAATGACGCAAAGGTGCGAGAAGGATGTTACTGACGTGAAGCTAGCGTCGCTAGTGATATACAGGCGCATGTGCTGCCAATTGTTGTAGGTAACTAGGCGCGGCAAATTTAAAAAAAAATTTTGCACATCTTTTTCCGTCAACAGTTTATTGTTTGTGTAGATTTTCTTCAATGAATTTAATTTTAGTACCTAAGTGAAAAATAAACTTTTGTGTTTATTTCAAATAAAATTTGTCCGTGCTTGAGGGAGCAAAGTAAACAGTCTAGAAGCAAAAAAATGAACGTTATTATTTTTATAAAAATGTTAATTTCGAGTGTATATTTCTTATGTTAAATCTTAGATTAACGAGTTGTCTAAAAATAAAAGCTTCCCGCGACGTCTCGGTATAAACATATAGCGCATAGTTGAGTTAAAATGGACTGACTAAATGGTGGAATTGACTTAGAAGTACAATTTACTTTGTTATATTTAAAAAACTATAAAACACCTACTGTTAATTTGTTTAAATTGTGTGCAAGATATAACAAGAGATAAGGTGATATGTAAATCTGTGTGTTTAAGCTGTTATCGTAGTGATTTAACTCATTTAAATTCGTCCGAGTATGTATCGTGGAAATATGTAAAACATTTCGAAGTTTTCTTTAAAAAATTGAAACAATTTCGTTGCCTAATCTGAAAAACGTTGCACGTTTTGGGAATTGGGAAATTCCTTATTCGTTACTCATTAGGTTAAAAGTGGCGTTCAAAAAAATCTCAAACAATTTTAGCGCTGTAAATAAGGTTTTAATTACTTACAATCTTTGTGCATTTAAGAAGTATTCGAAAAAAATTTCATGGAGAGCATTTTATAAATATCTGTAGCTTAAGATTTATACTGAAAAAAATCTGTTTATGTGCGGAACATGGTTGTTGCAACTTCAAGGAACTTTTCGTTTTCTACAGAGTGTTGTTTAATATGTTTAAGTGGAAAACTCTTGTATGAAAATGTGACTAAAGGACGACGGTGCACCTTTTTATAAAATTTAAACAAAATGATGTTCACTGGTGGATCTCATCATAAAAAAAGAAGCAGTTCTAGTAATGGACAAAGAAAATACGAAAGGCCTGTGAGAGTTAGTAATTTCGACAGTTATGAGAGAGACAGAGTACGTTTATTATTATTATTTTTTAGGTGAATTTCATCTAATTACTCTGATTGTAACAATTAGAGTAATTAATTAACCTTAATTTTAAGTCCGTTGACCTTTTAAGAACATGAAATTATTTAAAAAGCTCGAAGGTTGTTATTAATAATGGCAGAGGCACTAATTTATTTTCATTGACTAAATTGCAATGTCAACCCAGTTATAAGTTCTAAATCAGTAAATGCGTTCCAATAAATTTACAAGAGAGTTCTGACAAACTCAGGCAAGATATTTATAAATTTCTTTTGGAACTTTAAGATTAACAACATCAAAAAAAAGCTTGGTTTTATTAGTAGTTCATTTTAATTCTATTGAAATTGCATGATTGTTTTGGATTACATATCCTCTTTCTTTAATTTATTTCACAAGCCTATATTTAGTAACAAATGCAAATTTCGAAAGTTTCCACGAATTTCTGTTATCAATCAAAGTTATTTTGTGCCTATATTTGTAAACTTCGAATACATTTACTAATTATAGAATTATATAAAAATTAGTCACCGAAAGAACGCAAAGGAGATGGATTAGAATCTTTTTACATGAGGTTTTTATATTTTTAGTGAAACGAATCGATATTATTCTCATTTCGTTTTTGAAGTTAGCGTGCTCAAGGAAAATACATTTTCATATTGGTATTCCACATTTTAACCTTAATGTTCGTCCTGAATTGTTGAATTAAGTTACTCTTTATATTACATATCATTATGTTTAAAAGTAAAAGTCATCATAAAAAGTGCCTCTTATCAGCTACTAAAGTAGGGAAGGCTTATACAACTGTGGTATGTTGGTTTAATTTTTAACACTATAATTAAATAATTTTCTTTTATTATGTATAAACGTTTATTCAAAAAAGAAATTTACTTGTATGGGTACTTAATTTTGGCACCAGGTGCCTTTAAATATCATGTAATTAGGGTATTTCGAAATGTGAAATTTCAGCAAATCAATTTTTGTTCGTTATTTCCGTTAAAGATTTCGGGAATTCCGCATTAAGAACGTCGTGTTATTTGGTGTTAATTATAGAATAAGTGGCAATGATTTTATTAGTACTTAAGGTTTATTGTACTAAGTTTTGAAGTCTTAATAGTGAGCAACGTTTTATGTTCTTGTATTTCATTTTCCTCTTCGTTTTCATCTCTTATGGTCGAAGTTTGGACCGATGAAGTGTAGTGCGACAGTGCAAGTTTTACCTCAATTTTTTGCAGATTAATTCAGTAGAAATCTTAAGACAATAGGAATTACTTTTAAAAACCTGGAAGTGATTCTAGTTAGAATTCTGAATGGCATTTAAAAAAAATAGTATATTATTATATGAGCGATTATGACAGCCATTATTCACGAAGATGACGTTTGAGCCCACGAGCCGTCAGGCGAGTGGCACAAATCATCTGAGCGAATAATGGCCATAATCGCGAATGTAATACGATACTTTTTCTACACCTATTAAACAAATATATTAGACTCAAATTAGTCAAATTTGATAACTTTGTAAACAAGCAATATGACAACACACTTGGGCGTGTCACGCGAGTCGATTGTCAGCCGCAGAAGGAGTTGATCGCGGGCGATTTAAAATATGATTGGATTAGCGAAATATTTATGTATTTGTGATTGGCCGAAATCATAATTCACTGCAGTGAATTATGAATCCATAATTCACTGCAGTGAATTATAGGTACTATTTTTCACAAAAAAAATGCTAATAATTGCAATATAATTAAATAGGTGTAGAAAAAATTTATAATTTAATTAATCTTTTTTTTAAATTCTAACAATCTAACAATAATTAGTAATGACGTAATGAGAAACGAAAACGATTCTCCCTTTTCATTCCTTTCAGTAGGTTGGTTCCTTTCTTTTAACGTTAATCGGTTTGTTAATCATCGATTTGTGAATTTCACAAAAATAAATGCTGATAAACATTTTCTTTGTTTAATTGTGTTAGATAACCTACTTTTCGTACGTATTTCTTAATGTTTAACTTATAAGACATCACCAATTTGGAAATAATAGGTGATGTAAGACGTTGTTTCTGAATTGAAACAAACATTTCTTCTTCTTCGGTTATTACCCTCTTGGGTTTGCCGTTTTATATTTCCATAATTCCCTATTCTGCTAGTCTCCTTCTTCCAAGCCTTTTCTGCCAGTTTTCCTGCCTCTCGGATCCCACTCTGTTATTTTCTCGGGCCATCTGTTTTCGGAGATACATTTGACATGTCCATACTATTCTGTCTTCAGTCTATCTTTTCTTGTGACTCTCATGCATGTTCTCATATAATCTATCTTGTAGGGCCTTGGCCTCTTCCACCTGTTCTATCGGCTGCTTTAATTCTCCATCATTTATTCCTAGCTTTCTGATGTCTTCTCCATATCGTCCAGTCACCTCTTCCTTGCTTCCCCGTCTTTCTTCTTCCTTCAGGTTTGCCTCTATACATATTCTTCGTTGTTCTGGTATCAGGCATTCGTTCCTGGTTCGTTTAATGTCTGTTGCTAAATCTGGCATTTGATCTAGATCATACAGTTCTTGGTTTCTTTTGGTTCTCAGGATTTTTCTCTCCCAGATGTTGAGGGTTCCTACATCGGGCTTAGTCGGACCAATACATAGCTACTGGGTGGATGATGAGAGATCAATGATGATCGCAATAACGTTTGAAAATCTTAGTAATACCGGTTGGTTGCCGTTAATCTGGCTGATCTATTTTCATTTTTTTCAGTTAATGTCACTCCGAAGCGCTTAAATTCACTGACTATCAAATTGGTGATCTCGTATCGTAAGACTGTTGATGTTTTTGCTGGTAAGACATTTATTTGCAATCTGCTACATTAGCAATAAGCAAATCAGATCACTATACTAGTTAATTCATTGCATTGGTAATTACATGTGAGGTGACGTTCCTCGTGATGACTTTACTTCTACATCTAATTTATAATTGAATTGATACAACATGTTATGACTGTATTAAAAACGGTTTGAATCGTTTGAGTCTGCGCACTTGATCACTATCGTCGAGCAAATCTGACGCAAGTGGATTAGGATGTGTTTCTAGTCGCTGGAGATATTTTTCCCTACACTTAACTATCTCTTCTTTCACTGTCTCCATTTTCAGATCTTTCACTATTTCTTTATTGGGGATATAATAGGGGTTGGTGATCATACTTCGACTGAAAGCGTTCCAGAATTTCAATATTTGAATGTGAAGCAGTGCCCCACAACTGAATACCATAGCTCCATATTGGCTTCAATACACTTTTGTAGACTAGTAATTTGTTGGTCAGCGAGAGTTTGGAGTTACAGCCTAGTAGCCAGTAGTAGTTCTTCAGTTTAAGATTCAGGTGTTTCCTGTTGGTCCAGATGTGCGTTCTCTAGGCCAAGCCCTTATCAATATGCATACGAGGTAAAGCTTGGCCCTCCATGTTCACGTCAGGGACGATGCCTCTGCGTTTGGTGAAAGTGATTTGAAGTGACTTCTGAGTATTAACTTCGAATCGCCATTTTTTAAACCAATCACTTACTTCATCTAGATTTTGTGGTAGGTTTCGTGCGGCTACGATTGGATCAGTATTAGTGGAAAGATTTGCTGTATCATCTGTAGTATTAGGGTTCGTATAAATGTCAGCTGTATATAAAACATACAGGACCGGTCCTAAGACACTTGCTTGTGGGACACCTGATTTGATGGGGTAGAAATCTGATAGAGCCTCTCCAAATTTTACTTGGAAGTTTCTTTCCTCAAGGCACGATTTTATGATTAGGTAGGAAGTATAGGGTATGTTCTGCTTTAGCTTGAAGAGTAAGCCTTTGTGCCAGACCTAATCGAAAGCCTGGCTAATGTCAAGGAAGACTGCCGCACAGTAGTGTTTGTTTTCAAATGCTATGTTGATGCGATCTGCTACCCTGTGTAGTACCTGTTGTATGGTAGAATGTCGACTCCTGAATTTAAACTGGTGATCAGGTATCAGATTTTGATCTTCTAGGATAGGGGTTAGCTTAGTCAGGAATAATCTTTCAAGTAGTTTGGAGAACAGCGGCAGCAGACTGATGGGTCTGTACGATGTGGGCTTATTGGTCGGCTTGCCGGGTTTTGGGATAAGTACAACTTGAGCAACTTTGCGGGAAAATTCTTGTTCGTAAAATGCTGTTGAAGATAAGCGTGGGCATACTGATGGCTTTAGAAGGAAATTCCTTCAATATTCGTCCATTAATTAGGTGGTATCCAGGGGATTTTTTGCAATTTGTTTTTCTGTCGATCATTGTTTGCACTTCTGCCATAGAGAAGGGTTTGATGGGCAGTGAAAGCTGGTATGGGGCCAGTAGGAGATTGTCTACTTCTGCGTCTGTCTTCTTGGAGGTGGGCTGCAAATGTATCTGCTTTATTCTTGTAGGTGCGTACGTGCGTGCCCATGTTCCATCTTGGTTGTGAATTGGAGGTGTTTAGTACTTTGGTCTGTTATGCTGACCGGTGGCCTTCCAGAGAGAGTAATCAATATCCTCTGTTGCAGTTAGTCCTTCTAGGTATTCGTTGAGATATTCATTTTTTTCTTCCTATATTATTTCTTTTAGATTTCGGGCTGCTGTATTGAGTCTGCGTTTGTCCTCTGGAGATCTACTATATTGCCATATTCTTCGGAGCCGCCGCTATTTGTGATATAATGTGATTGTTGCAGTGTGGCTCTTGTTGCTGCCAAGTGAATTGCTTGGGTTAGCGTTTCTACAGCTTCTTCGATGTCATTTTCAGTTTTCAGAGAGATATCAGTTGTTAGTTTTTCTTGTAATACATCTCTGAAGTAGTTTCAATCTGTTTTTTTAATTATTAAGGTCAGGGGTTTAGCCTTACTTATTATTGATGTGCTTATTGTTGCTACAATATGGCTAGGGTCCGAGGATAGGTCGAGGCACGATGAGATTCCTAGGTAACCTTGTGGTATGCCTTTTACCACGAAAAAGTCAAGTGGCTCGGGGATCTTTGCTAAATCTGTCGGCCAGTAGCTGGGCTGGTATGTGGAGAGATGACTCAGTTGGTTATGTTGCATAATAGATAGTATCATTCTTCCTTTTGAGGTGGGAATACGCGACCCCCAATGGGAGTGCTTCGCTTTGAAATCACCTCCAGCAAGAAATCTGTTTCCCAAAGTTCGTGGATACCCTTCGAGACTTTCTTTATTAGGTCTGTGCTCGGACGGACAGTAGGCGGCAAAGATATCTAGTTCCTATCCAAGTACCCAGTCCTCTACTTGAATATATTCTGAGCAGTATTTAGGAATTTCATAATGCTTTATGTGGTATTTTATTATTATTGCTGAGTCCCCTCTAGCTGTATTATTGGGATAGTTGGTGTTAGGTATCGTAACCTCGTATTTTAAAGTAAGAAAGTTCTGTAAAGTGCGTTTCAGAGATCGATAATATGTCTATTTTGTCGTGCAGTATAAATGCTGCTACTTCATGACGGTGGTTGGCCAATCCATTGGCATTCCACTGGGCACTGGGCTATTTTAAGTGTTTGGACCATTATTTATTATTCGAGTTCACTAACTGCGTCACTAGATTTTTTAAATCTTTTATTTCTTCCATGAGCTGGTTGATCATGGTTCGCTGGGAGTCTATAGTTTGGTGCATGAAGGATTCTATATTGTTTGGATGCTGTGGGCAGTTTTGTTGGTCTCCTTACTCGCATATGAGTAGGGATTATGAATTCGTGTTACCTTGTTAATGACTTCCGGTTTGTTTCTAACTTGAGATGCAACTTCTGGATTTGTGGCTGGATGGTGAGTCTGGGCTGTTGTGACTCGTCTTTCCCTAAGTGGAGGAAATCTTCTAATCCTGATTTCTTTGTATACTGTGCAACCCCTATAATTGGCAGGGTGTTCTCCTTCACAGAGCACACATTTTGCTTTGTCTCCGTCTCCTTTCTTCTTTGAGTATGTTCTGTAGTCGTGGTTTTCTGCACATTTTATACATCGGAACGGTCTTGTGCAATAGTTTTGGGTGTAACACTGGCATCTTTTACATTGAGGTATTTCTCTTTTTTGATTAGGGGGTTCAACTTTAATGATGGTATATAAGAGAGTGGTAATTCTGTAGACTTCTTTATTATTTTCTTGTTGCTTAAGATCAATAAAGAATAAGTTTAGCGAGATCTTCTTTGTACGATGCTTGACTCCTGTGATATCCTTTACTTGGTGGCCATGTGCCTCTAATGCTTCTTTTATGCCGTCTTTATCGGTGGAGTGATGCAAGTTTCTTATCACTACCCTGAATGATTAATGTATCGTGTTTTGGTTTCATTTGTAGTGAAACCCACTGTCGCTGTGGAAGAAATTAAACAGTTATGCTGACAGAAAGAGATTAGAAAAATGTATCAAAGAACAGGTAAAATGAAGAATGCTTTCCAACTATTATTGGAAGAAAACATCGGAGAATTAATAGACAATAAAGAAGAAAAATATGGACCGAGTATTTTCAGCTCCCACTAAATCCGCCAGAAGAAAAGGGAAATATTCAAAATAATATCGAAATGGGATTAGAAGCACCAGTGGAAGAACGAATCATTAGAGAGCTAAAGAATAACAAAGCCCCAGGAGAAGATTTAATCACGGCAGAGCTAATTAAAAACGGAGGACTGGAAGTATGGACGGAAATACACAGTCTAGTAAAAATGATATTGAGTAAAGAAGAAGATTGGAATATGGTCATCGCTCAACCAATCCACAAGAAAGGAAGCAGGACAGAATGTGAAAACTATCGCGGCATATCTCTATTACGTGTAACATACGATACTATCAAAGGTAATTGCATATAGGCTTAAGCCATTTACGGAAGGTATAGTCAGCGACAAAGGTCGATCATGGGCCATATCTCTACAATTAGCAATATTCTGGAGAAAAGTTATGAGTATAACTTGACTATCTACCAGCTTTTCATAGACTATAAACAGGGCATGGCATTGTTAACAGAAGCTGTATGCTATGGTGTTGTCTCTATTTATACAAAGTCTTCTAAAGTGTTTGCCCTTCTCCTCATTTACTATGTTTTTTACTTGTCTTCTGAGGGAAATATATTCTCCTCTAAGTTCTGGCGTTTTGTCCGATTACCACTTCTTCTCTTGAATTAAATCTCCTAGTTCTGAGAATTCCCTGTTTTCCGTTCCTAAAGTTTCTGTGGCTATTTCTAGTATGACCTTCTTCAGATGTTCATATATTTCTTCTGGCGATCTATTCTTATATTCCTTATCTACGTCTAGTTTATTTTCTATTCTATTTTTATATAAAACTTTAATACTATATTGTTTCAGTAGGTCAGTTTTGAACATTGATTTTACATTTTCCATCTCCTGGGTCTTTTCTTTTCTCAATATTTCCATATGTAAGATGGCTTATTAGCGCAAGCACATTCCGGTTGTCGATACGCTCTTGCGTCTTTTATGTGGCCTCTTTATCATGAGACATATTTTGATTTTAGCCGGCCTGGATGACGTCAAGGTTTGCATACTTGCCTTGTAAACCACAGACCTCGGGTTCGATTTCTAGTTCCGGTCGGTGATATTTTTAATGTGGAAAAATATCTGAAAGTATGCCGCCCTTCGGATGCGACGTAAAACCATAGGGGTTTGGCAAAATTCTGATCGGGTTGTGCCAATGGCTGTAGTAGTCGACGCGCTTGGACGCCTAGATTTCGCCCAATAAATAAATTGATTTGTAACATCTTCTCCAAACTTTCCCACTACATCTCCATTTCTTCTTCCAATACGACTGTTTAGGTGGTTTGTTACTTTTTCCACAACGTCAGTAAATCTATCATTATCAAAGAAGGCATCTTTCTCTTCTCTGCATCCATTGTCATTAATAGCATTTATCCCCAAAAATAACTGTTGGTTGTCCATATATATTTATATCTACTTTGATTATTATTTCTTCTATTTCTTTCAATGAGGTAACGCGTTTCTTCCACTTTTCTCTTATTGAAATAGATATTCCACTTTTGGCCTGTTTGGTTTGATGTGTTCGGTGGGTGTTTTGGTACTCCACTCCAAACATGTTAATAATTACCTAGTATTTCTTCTCCTACTTAGTTTCCATGAGCACCACTGTTTTCATCTTCTCCATTACGGTCATTACTTCTCTTTGTTTAGTACGAAGACCTTGACTATTACAAGTTCTAACTGTTATACTTAGTTGTTTTCTTTCACCAGTCTCTCATTGCCTTTATATTACTTTTCTTAATCATTCGGTTGTTGGTTTTATTTGGAAGGTGATCTTGGCCCCCAGCCCCCCGAATCCACAGGGGCTCTTTGCTTTACTCACCTGGGATAGTATCGTTTTAAAATTCACTAGCATGTTTGGAAACATTTTTGGCTGTGTTCCTTTTACGTGTGTTGGATGGCTAGCTCCAACGCCACAACCCTCCTCCTTTATCCAGGCTTGGGAGCGGCAACGACGTCCTCTGGGCTACTCAATCAAAAGTAATAATTTTTTGTGCTCACCACTTCAGGAAATTGCACTTACCACGACGTATTTGATGATATTAAGAATGCAAATTAATTTTACACCATTTATTTATTGATAATTATAACAGCAGGCAATCAAGTGTGTTTTTACACTAAATTAATTTAATGAAAATTTGTCGAAAAATATTGTCTTGCATGGTGGAAGGTCTTCGTTACGCTTAGACTGCAAGCAACCATGCTTGATAGAGTTAATCCCAGTTACTTCCCTTGCTATGTAAACCATGCAAACAACTATTGTTTATTTTTAAAATTTATTTTCAAAATTGCGGCCTAATTAAAAATTTGCTTTCAATAAATTATAAAATCAAACAAAGGGGGGGGGGGTCATCGATACCAGAATTGCTAATAAAACATATTCGAATTCGCTTACAATATAATTAAATTCCGGTAAATGTTTGAAATATAGTTATTTGAAAACTAAATAAATAAATGGATACATAAATAATTAACGAAATAGCAAAGACTTTAAGAAACATTATTTTGGAAAGATTCAATAAAGGAGATCTCTCGGTTAGAGAGCCTGTGTGTTTAATAAGATTTATAAATAATTTTACGGTTAACGTTTTTGTAACTCACGTTTCTATTTTTATTTGAAATTTTAACAAGCTGTCTGTGTGAAAGAATGTCGTGGAATACAATTTAAAACGATGTATTTATCTTTTTCTCGTGGATTTATAGTAAACTACGTTTCTCACACAGTTTTTTATGTATCAAAACTTTCCATGCTGCTCAAACTGAATTGCTAATACTTTTGCTAAAATACTAATCAATGAATGTTCTATCCCAGAAAACATTATAAACAAAATAAATGTCGCTATTTTAAAACTATTTTTTGGCGTTGTTAATTGAAATTATATGTAACGAAGTAATAGAAGAAAAGACAAAAGTAGGTGGAGGTTTCGTAATTTTAACGAATTTATTAAATACACAAAGATGCCCTGAAGTACAGAAGGGCGAAATTGCAAACAAGAACAAAAACCATTTTATATTCAGGCAAACAAAAAACCTTGCAACACTACTTTAGCAAAGTCTAAAACATCGAAAATGTTAGTAAATACTATGACAAAGATATTTCTGTACAAAATTAAGCTAAAGCTTGGTTTAAGCTGGTTTTGACTGTATCAAAATCTGACCTAAGTCCTACCTAAACCTACATACACTGAAGCACCTGCAACAATTTAAATTACTATTTATAAAAACTTGTATAGCTTAATTATCACTACTGACATCACAATTTTTAATGTTTCCTGGGTATTAAGTATTAAGTAATCGGGATAGAAATTGGTCGCCACTACGGAAAGTCACCCAAAGATGGTTTCGAAGAACGTACCGCAGATAGTTCCTCTGAGATCGAAAGGGGGTTAGTGCACCCTACTGCTGGAGCTACTTATCGTTACTTTACTAAAATAAAATCACTGGTAAATAGACTCACAAGCTATACACAAATATTCTAAAGTAAACACAATAAACACAAATAAAAGGCAAGAATGAATTAACAAAGAAATTTAATAAATGCAAAGAATTATTCAAAACATAATACAAAAAGAGTTTATAAATTTTATCTTAAATTACGTGAAAGGCGAGATTAAGGGATGTCACATTTACTCGAATTATGGCAAGTATAATAACTACTAGACTCCCTTAACCACAATCAAAAGAATGGTGGTGATAACAAAACTTAAGCTACAAATTCAATTACAAATAATTACACACATGTAACATAACACAAAATATTAACTTAACTTGACTTAAAACTTGCTACAAATGAAATCTTTAATGGTGAATCGGTACTGACAAACTTGAACTACAATCTGAACACAAAGATCTTTCTTCAAACACAAAATTAATAAAACAAACTAGCCAGCGGTCCTCAACCTTTGCAGTGTAAATATAAAAGCCGCCTAAAGGCGATTCACAAACCCTTCAACACATTACCGCCGGACAAACAGATTGACCAGAAATCGGCTACTTAAATAGAAGTTGAACAAAAGGCCTTTTCACGAGTAAATGACTAAAAATACGATACTGAATTAGGTTAAATTGGTATACTTACAACCGGCAGTAAAGGCAGACTAAGAGCGGATTGCACAAACATAATTTAACAGCTTGGTTAAATTAATCATTCGTCAAAGTGAACAAAATCGAATCAAAACTGGAATGCATATGGCAAATAACACATTAGTAAACAAAAGATGATGCTCTTTTGTCAACTTTGATCATTCGTTAATTTAACAAAAGCTTTGTGCAACTGGCCCTTAGACGCTATCTTTGGGGTCTGCCAACGCTTCTTTTGCCTTGTGGGGATTTATTTCCTACCACTCTTGCAAGTCTATCCCCTTCCATTCTTGTGATATGGTTATTCCATTCCTTTCTTCTATCATTGATTCAGTCGGTTACTGGTTTTATGTCTAAAATTTGCCTCACTTCCTCATTTCGTATTCTGTCTCGTCTGGTTTTGTTAATGATTTTTCTTTGTGTCTTCATTTCGGTGACTTCTAATAGCTTCTTGTTTTTTTCTATGTCCGCTTTTGTTTCCGCTGTATATGTCATTATCGGTCTTATTACACTTTTATATATTCTCACTTTAGTCTCTTTGCGTATAAATTGATTGAACCATATCGTTTCGTTTAGACAGCCTCCTATTCTATTTGCTTTAGTAATTTGTTGTTGTACCTCATTTAAGGTATTTCCATGACTTGTTATTGAGTATTTCTACCCCCACTTGTTCTAATATTATTATTATTATTAGCCTGCAACATCCCTATGTAGGGCAAAGGCCCCCCTCTTTCCCTTATTCTTTTCACACTTCTTTCTTTCCTACTCACTTTTTGGTATTATGATATTATTTAAAACTGGCTTACATCTAATCGGTTCTTTCGCTATAATTATTGTTTTTGTTTTTTTTTCTGTGGAGATAGCCATATTGTATTTCTCACATGATCTACTGAATTCCATTAAATCATTTTCAGTTTTTGCGATTAATACAGCGTCATCTGCGTAACATGCTATTTTCACCTGAGCATTTACTATCCTGTATCCTTTTTGATTATTTCATCCATTATAACATTGAATAGTAATGGGCTTAATGAGTCACCCTGTCGGACGCCTTTTTCAACTGGGATTGGGTCACTTAGTTCACCATTCGTTTTTACTATTCGTGGTTCATCGTATATAAGTATATCTTGTATAACCTTGATTAGATTGACGGGTACTTGTCTCTTGTCTCTTGTATAATACGTTAATTATGTCTTTCAGCTGAATCCGATCGAAGGCCTTCTGTAGATCTATAAAGCACAGAAAGGCTGGTGCGTTGAATTCAAAAGCTTTCTCTACAATTTGCTTTGTTATAAATACTGCATTTGTACAAGATCTGCTTCTTCGAAAACTTTGTTGTTCTTCAGATAGGGCAATATATCATTTAGTCGGTTGATTATTATTTTTGTTGTTAGTTTTAGCGTCGTGTTGAGCAGATTGATTCCCCCACAATCTTCCGGTTTGCCCTCTTGTATTTACAAAAGTATATTTGTGTTGTTCTTTGTGGCCGAAAAACGTATTGTTTATTCGGAATTCGTTCGTGGTACATAACTGTATCATTCTTTCGCCATTGTCATTCTTGGCAACTTTGTTAAACTATTGTTTCATTCCAGGGATAACATCGTTTGCTAGTCGTGCGTTATAGTCACCCATAATTAAATCTGCTTCTTTCTACGGTGCAATTCTATACAAAACAACTCTTTTTCTGCTGCTGTTTTAGTATTTTTTGGTGCATATATAGATACTATGTCTAATTTCTGATGTCCGGTCTTCAGTTTTACACTCAATATACTTTCAGATGTATAGCTGCAGTCTTATATAGCTTCTCAATATTTTCTATGTATTAATATTCCAGCACCCTCTTTAGCTCTTGTGTTTTTCTCAACTCCACTGTATATTAGATCGTAGTTATTGTAAGATGCTGTTCCTTTTCCCTTCTTTCTTCTAATTCTTCTAATAGTAATTCTTGGTCACGTTCGTTCCATGACTTTATGTTCCAAATTCCAACTCGGACGGTGTTGTTTTTCTTCCATGTTTTCGATTTCCTTTTTCTCGCACTAGTCGTCATCGTAAGATCCGGCGGTGGTAACTTGTGAACTACTCAATCCATCCACTTGTTACCACAGGCGGTACTTCTTTCTTACTCAAAAATGTATTCTCTATGGCCATTAATAGCATGCTTGCGGGTCCTACCCTTTCTTTTATTTCATTGCTTTACTTCCCATTTTCGCTTATGTGAATGTTAAATAGAGTAATAAGATCATGATTCTGTTGTAATGTTTCTATTTCCTTGCATTGTTTTTTGAGCCATTTTTCTTTTGTTATTCTTTTATATTTAGCTTCCTTGTTTTTCACTTTCCTTCTTTCCCACATAAGTTGTAGTATGTTATCTGTTTTTATCGACCAGTTGTTCGTCTCCAATTTCGTTTGTTATCTTCTGCAGTGTTTCTTCTGTATTATCTGTCATTTCTAACCGTTTGCATCTCTCCGCCAGTAATTCTGTTACCTTTTCATTTGTTTTTTCTTGTTCGGTTGCGAGGCCTTTTTCACGTTAATTCTAAATCTTCCAATCAGAGGGCAGTAGTCTGACTAGATATCAGCGCGGCTGGCATTACGGAATCGTTTGTTGGCAAGCATGGGAATATAGTGAGAAATCAGATTCTCAGTATATTTCCAGTTTGATCTTGTGGCGAAATTCAGGTGTAAAGCCGACGCGGTGGGATTTCTGTGAAGTCTTTCAGTCTATCACCCCGTTCATTCCTTGTGCCTAAGATAATTTCGCCACATTTTCCTTTTTCTATTTTGGCATTCAGGTCTCCCATGATTACTGTCATATTGTAACAAAGCAGTAATCTAAATACACGCCCGAACAGTTGATATGACGTCATTTGCTAAGGTCGTTACACTAGCGAGGCACGTGTGAATCATTTCACATCCTCCAAGAATGTGGGAAAAAGCACTACGTAGCTCAAGGCCAGTGCCATTGCACTTGAAATTTGATACCTCACATTCCTGTAAGATGATAAGCTTAGTAGATCGAGAAGTGGGAGTCGATTTTAAGGTATAAATACTGCAGCTTGCTATACGCTACGACATGCTTATTCGAATCCGTTGAAGCTGCTGTATTTCCCAAAAGTCGACACCCTTCAAGACGATGTTTCCTGTAATTTTCATGTAAGATTACTTTTATATTTAATTTAACCTCAAAGCAAGACTTGCTAATTGTTTGTATAAAATACTTTAATATTTTTCACGAACTTTGTTGTTTAAATGTCATTGGAACGAAATTGTAACTTAGAATAACCTTTGTTCAAAACGTAACACAGAATTGCAAAACCACGTGACACACTCCACTTTCGGCATCATCCCATCTATGTTCTACTCTTTCTTTTGGGGTAAAATCATTTCCAATGTATCTTGTTTCCTGTTTAAAAAGGTTAATCTACATATATTTTCTATTTTCGTGGGTTTATTGTTTTATTTATTCACTTAGTCATCAAATCATCTATCCATTTGCTTATTTATCTTTAAGGCGCAAGAATTTTTATTATTGTAACACATACCCATTTATTTTATTTTAAGAGTTTTGTGTTAGAAAATGGACATTAGCTTCAGAAATAATTGAAAATTACAACATGAAAGGTTCATATTCTGATTTTGAACGTCTCAAGAATTTTACATTAATTAAACAAAGTTTATATTATTGGAAACCCGTAAGTATCTTTAAATTTTTATAAATGAAAAATCTTGCAGTGTTAAAACTTACAATTCTTTAATTAACTTTTTCGAAAACTTCTTTATAAACAATTAAAGAGTATAAGGTATTTTATATACTAACTAAATTTAAAATAACAGGCAGTACTTGAAAACGTTTTAATGCGTTTGCAATATCAACAATACTTAAATTTAAGTGGCCTAATTTTTAAACTCGGTTTTCAAAGGAACAGTTTCAAGGATAAATTTAAAATATTGACAAAGGCCGAATAAAGAGAGCTCTTAGATTTTCTAATGTTCTTAACCTTATCCCGTTTCGAGTTGATCCTCGAGCTAGTCAGATAATCTAGGTTAACAAAACAAAACGAGAGGCTTGAAAAGTCGGAAAACATCTTCGTTACGTTTCTCTCTCAAAATCTGTAGCACTGTCATCGGGCACATTTGTAAATATTATTATGTAGTATCTGAAATTAACAACAGAGAGAAATTCCCGCGGATTTATTTATAAAACTGAGTTGATGTTTTATTTGCAACAAACCAGGTTAAAGTCTACATTCCATTATTATGATTCGACAATCCATCAATTGAACTAATTCGTTTTTACTTTAAACATTAAACTAGGTATATAAAATTGATTTATGCGTGCACGATTTTATGAGAGTAGGATGTAAATTAGTACTTTGCATGTGGTTTTAATATCTGACGTATTTAGATACTACAACTCGTTTTAGTGTGTTCGTAAAATGAACTATATTTAAACTTTCGTACAACTTAATTTGATTAAATCAAATGCATTTAAACAGCGTTGCATGAAAATTTACAAATTGAAACAAATTAAGTAACAAAGGTGTTAAGTTTAAAGTAGTAAAATCATCCGTGGATGATCAGTATTAATCATCAGCCAAAAATGATAACATAAACAGATCTTCTCAACATCAGCTTTATTTGTTATTGACGGTGAAACTTTGAATAATACCACATGATCAGACTTACAAAAACAACGTTTGGGGTTGTTTCAATTATTACTGTATATAAAAATTCAAGATTAAGGCATCTTTCTGAAATTTTATTTTTTTATTGGGCGTATTTAAGAGGCGAAGCTGGAAAACTTAAAATTATGCTGAAAGCTTAAGCTTCTAAAACAAATTTTGATCGTAAAAAGTTCAAGGATTTAAGTTAACATTTCAAACAGCATCTCAAAATTCCTTTAGTTGTTAAAGTCTTCTGTGCGAAAAATATTAAAAAATTAAGTTTTTGACCTAAGAGGCTAAAAACTTTTTTACTTTTCTTTTCTCAAAATATATTTGCAAGCGTAACATTTAATTTTGCAAGTTGCTTATCGTCAACATGAATTATTAATTAATAACGAAGAAAATAGCAAAAAACGCTCCTAAAAATGTTGCAGATTTTGTATGTATGTATGTATGTATGTAATCGTTAACCTCTTATACCTTTTGGTGTCGAGGCTGATGCGTTAACGTACGAGGCTTTGTTTATTTTGGGACAAAGTTCAAGGTTATAGTAAATTCCTGTCAGAGGAAATGATTTATTGCTTATGTTCTTTGAAATTTAACTTATTTTTAAATTAAATAAAACACCTTCATATCCCGTTTTATGAAAATTGAGAACTCAGAAAAATTAAATAATAAAATGTAATCCTTTAATCCTTGAAAAATCCGCTGAGAACGAATTACATACAGGACAATATCTAAGAGATTTTGAGTAATAAAAGTGATTTTCAGCCCTAAAATCAACCATGGATAGTAAGTATTAACCATCATCCAAAACTGAAACTGGATATCCTTTTGGGAATCCGTTGGAGGGTATATCTACGTAAGGGAAGCGACCTTGTATTTCAAGTACTTGTCTGGTGACCCAGGATTAGACAAGTCACTGCAGCAACCGAGATCTCACACGTATAAATATTGGCGTGTATAACGGGGGCCATGAGTTCCACCCCAATCGCATTTCTGGAAGCTACTCTGGGCCTCTCACCACTGGACCTCCATGTGGAGGAGGTGGCACTAAAGTCTGCTGTTAGGCTGCGGGCGAAGGTACTATGGAAAGATACAGGTGCTGGGGGAAGACATCATCAGATTTTGAGAGAGGCAGGCCTTTGTCAAATTTATCTTTTTGTATGATCATTTTATAATATCTATTTTGTTTTTTTTTTTTTGGCAATAAAGACCAAAGTCCTTCGAATGCCCCTTCTGGCAGCGAAAATGGACTCTCTTCCACTTCAGAATCTATCTGAATCCTGAAGATGCAACCGAGCCAGATATATCCATCTTTACTGATGGATTTACAACTTCAGAAGGTAACGGAGCATGCATCTTCTCAGATGACCTAGACCTCCAAGAAAGCACATTATTAGGTATCTTCGTCACAGTCTTCTTCTTTTTCTTATTGTTCGTAGAATCAAAAACAAGACTATCAGAATTGAAAACAACAACAGAGCAGCTCTGTTGGCACTGAACAACTGCAAAGTTGTATCAGCGATAGTACTCCAATGTCGTAGCACTTTGGAGCAAGTCGCTAATATTATAGAACTTGTTTGGGTCAAAGGGCATTCTGGACTATAGGGTAACGAGCGGGCGGATGGTTTGGCGAGGCAAGGCTCGAAACAATCATTTTTTGGTCCCGAGCCAGCACTCCCAAAATCCCCAACTGCGTTCAATACCTTAATCGAACAGGAAACCCAAAATCTAAATTGCGGAAGATGGGTTAACATGAACAAATGTCACCATACAAGGATGGCGATCAAAAGTGCCGGCAAACTTCTGTATACAATTGTCAAGAGGCAAACTACGACTTGTTGTAGGAATATTGTCAGGACACTGTAAACTAAATAAGCACATACACAGGATGTCGGGGTTGCAATTTAGAAGACGAGACAGCAGAGCACATTCTGTGCGTATGCTCTACACTCACTTCAATCAGAGAATCCATGCTAGGGGGCTTCTGGCCTAGTATGACCAGAATCAGCAGCATCCCTCTGGAAAGTATTCTCGGGTTCATTCAAAGATTAGGATGACTTGAGTGATGCGCCTAAGGTGAGGATGTTGTAACGGAGGTAGCACAATGGGTCCATCTGAAGCCTAAGTGCACGTGACTCAGTCACCCTCCACTCATATCCAGAATCCAGAAGACCCTATCCACGCAAGTCTTGATTCTTTCCCACCTCCTTTATAGGAGAGAATCATGTCCCAACCTAATTCCTGACTCCACTCCATCTCTCCTATTATAAAAAATTTCCCAGGACAACTTGATGGCTAATATCAAAATTAAACCAAGATTCTGAATAGAAACATGGAAAATATTCCTACTGGCTCCGACCCTTGCACTTCCTTCCTTCCTGTTGCTCAAAGAGTTTCGCCTCTGGCGTGGTTGACACGTTGAGTTACCGTGCTCTTTTAGTGCTCCTCTTTTCCTCCCTTAAAAAAGTGGGCGAAACGTTGAGTTCTTCTGTCTCAACAATGACACGGTTCCAACCCGGAAGACGTTCTGTTAATACTAAATGCGCGGATGGGTACTTCTGTTCAAAAGTGGAACTTGGAATTTAATGTTTTTATTGCTGAAAGAGAGCGTTACAGAAAATAAGTTAAGCTAGTAAATAAAGCAATTCAAACATGGTAGGTACTACTTGATTTAGAAAAATTAAGTTTCAGGACTATGAAACTTTAATTATGTTAAAACTGTTGAAAATATGAACAGCTTAAGCAGAATTTGTGTCTTTGTGTATAAAAAACAGGTATGTAAAAAATACAACAAACGTATTAAAAATTTTCCACTACTTTCTTCGGATGAGTCTCAAACAAAATTTGCAATTTTTACCTCTTTACAAGCAGCAGATTTATTCAAAAACGTGTAAACACCTAACTGACCTTGATAAACAATATTTCATACATTGGTATTGTTATGCCTGTACTGACTGGTTAATATCACTATTATTTTGAGACTCATACTAATTTTTTGCAGCTAATATAGCACGCCATTTGAGCTTATATCAGTTTTAAAATCACTTATTCCGAAGATTTATTACTCTTGGTTCAATATAAATCATGTACAGTGAATCGATTTTTATCTCCACTAAATTAATTGCTGCCAATTTTTTGATTCTGTGTTATATCTTTGGACTGGGTTGTTTAAATTGCAGATACAACGTTACATTAACCTTTGATTCGTAGAAATCTCGATTTGGAACTTCAAAGAAGTTTCAATAACGGTCCTCATTACTTTTCTTTCATTTGACTTATTTATTTATATATTTATTCATTTAGTTTTAATTTTATTATTAATCGATTAGTGATATAAGTCACATTTTTAAACAACTCGGCGTCGTGAACTTTGTTACTTATATCCCCGAGGTTGTTCCCTCAACTGGCAGCCAGACCGTCATTACGGATCTCCTGGCTATTAATGCCACACGCTTAAATTTAAAAAAATGATATAAGTAGTTCAGGTTTTATTATCATTTTGTAAAAGTTGTGAATTCAAAACGAAGACAGTAAATAAAGTAAAACAAACTTTGCATTCTATAATTTTAAAGCAGAACGTAAGAAGTTTTTTCTTTCACTTGAAAATATTGCAAGTTTCAGTTTAGAAAGGTAGTTTGCTTAAGTTTCAATAATTAAGTATAGGCTTAAGCCTAAGCGTAGTTTAAAGCTATAGTTAAGCCTTAAGCCTTAGTTTAAGCCGATTTAAGCTAATTTTCTCTAGAAACTTGTAATGAAATACAAAACTTACGCTGCGGTATTTTACTCACAATTCTGATGTTTTAACTTTTACTAAGGCAAATTGTGTTCCTCAGTACAGGTTTAAGCTAAGCATAGTTTAAAGCTATACTTAAGCATTGGTTTAAGCTGACTTAAGTTAATTTTCTCTAGAAACTTGTACTGAAATACAGAACTTACGTTGCTGCATGTTACTCACAATTCGGATGTTTTGACTTTTACTAAGACAAACTGTTTTCTCAATGCAGGTTTAAGCCTAAGCATAGTTTAAAGCTATACTTAAGCATTGGTTTAAGCGGACTTAAGCTAATTTTCTCTAGAAACTTGTAGCGAAATACAGAACTTACGTTGCTGCATGTTACTCACAATTCTGATGTTTTGACTTTTACTAAGACAAACTGTTTTTCTCAATACAGGTTTAAGCCTAAGCATAGTTTAAAGGTATACTTAAGCCTTGGTTTAAGCTAACTTAAGCTAATTTTCTCTAGAATCTTGTAGTGAAATACAGAATTGCTGCATTTTACTCACAATTCTGTTGTGTTGACTTTTACTAAGATAAACTGTTTTTCTCAATACAGGTTTAAGCCTAAGCATAGTTTAAAGTTATACTTAAGCCTTGGTTTAAGCTGGCTTAAGCTAATTTTCTCTAGAAACTTGTAGCGAAATACAGAACTTACGTTGCTGCATGTTACTCACAATTCTGATGTTTTGAGTTTTACTAAGGCAAATTGTTGTTCTCAGTACAGGTTTAATCCTAAGCATAGTTCAAAGCTATACTTAAGCCTTAGTTTAAGCTGACTTAAGCTAATTTCCTCTAGAAACTTGTAGTGAAACACAGAACTTACGCTGCTGCATTTTACTCACAATTCTGATGCTTTGACTTTTACTAAGACAAACTGTTTTTCTCAGTACAGGTTTAAGCCTAAGCATAGTTTAAAGCTATACTTAAACCTTAGTTTAATCTGACTTAAGCTAATTTCCTCCAGAAACTTGTAGTAAAATACAGAACTTACGCTGCTGCATTTTACTCACAATTCTGGTGTTTTGACTTTTACTAAGACAAATTGTTTTTCTCAGTACAGGTTTAAGCCTAAGCATAGTTTAAAGCTATACTTAAGCCTTAGTTTAAGCTAATTTCCTTTAGAGACTTGGTTTAAGCAGAAGCTTAGCTCGAGCCGGCTTAACCTTAGTGGGCCTCATTTAAACCCTAGTTTAAGTCAGTTTTAGATAAAATTCAGCTTAAATCTGCATCGAAGTGCTAATCTCAAGCTATTGCATTCTATGTACATACATTTTTTGTTTTAATTTTTGGTAAGATCTTTACTTTTATTTAACTACATATAAAAATGTTCTATCTTTGTGAAAGAATTATAAAATAGTTGTGAAAATATTAACAGCTGCTATTACCAGAAAGCACACACCTAAAAATTACCAAAAATTGTGAGTCACAAAGATCGTCACAATTGTGAGGTTACGTCAGATCAGTAACGATTTAGTCAGAAGCTTAACTTAAGCTAGCTTAAACTTAAGTTAACCCGTGTGCGCTTCACTTAAGCTTGAAAGCTTTCAAAGTCGAATTTACACAATGTTAAGCAATCTAGGTTGACAAAAATGACAAATGGATTTAATTGAAAATGAAAAGCCGTGCTCTGCTTCTGTTTTACAATATGTTATGATGCGTTTCTATGTTCCGTAAACAATATAATAAACGACTTTTCATTTGTGTACCCAGAATGATAAATTAACAAGGTATTGTTTGTGGATTTGTTTCATAAAAATGTGTTTTGTTAAGAATTAACTGATAAAATTTAAAAAAAAATAATAAGGAGTGTGAGTGTGTCATTCTGTAGACTATTAAGAATTTCAGCTTTATTTTTTCTAATGTTTGCAATGCACATTCAAGAATGTGCAAAGCTGTAACTGTAATTAAACAAGCGTCTGATATGAGTAGTCTTTGTAACAGCTGAACATTTTTGATAATATGCAAAACAAAACAATACTCCGGTTAATTATGCCTGGCTTTACTTTGTCATGTCCTAGTAAGACCAAAATTATATTATAAGAAGTGCAATGTCCCTCACAAATGTAAGTATGTACCTATTATTTTCAAAATTTCCTTTTATAGTTTTCAGTATTTGTTAAAATAATTTTTGTACTAATTATTAGGTGCTGAAAATTTATTCTGAAAGGTCTAAATTAAAAATCTATCTGTACTTGGTTCAAGTTTTGAAATGCCATGTTTGATTGAGTGTTTATACATTAAATTGGGTTATTAAAGCTTAAGAAATTGAGGTTATGTACACTGATGGGACATATTTTTTGTAGTACATGCTATCAACTCACCTGTGTTTTGTTTTTCCGTTCATCAAGTTTACAACTTTTGTAAAATATTTGTTTTTTATCAACACATTGCTAGTTATGGAAGTAAGGAAGAGAGAGATCACAATCAGAGCGATAGTAAAATAAGAGAAGAGGCTGAAAATATAGAAGAATTAAATGATTTGATGAGACAAGTAATAACTGAGATGTCAAAAAATACTGCTAAGCTAAACGATTTAAACGAGGAGATGAAAGCAATGAAAGGTGAAATGAAGAAGAAATGAGAAGATAGAAATATGGATATTGAGAAGCAGCAGTTACTAAATAGAATCAGAATATTGGAAAATAAAGCTGAAAATGAGGAGAAGCAGAAAAAGAAGAGCAATATCACAATATCAGGGATACATGTAAGAAGAAATTTAGTACCAAAAGCAGTAGAAGACTTTTTAGCAAAGGAGTATGTTGAAACAAAACAACCATTAACAAGGGCGGAAATTGAAACCTTGGAGAAAACACTGTCACGTGCTAATTTCCCACTACGACACTTAAAGGGGACGTCGAAGTCCTGTGGCTCTCGGCTAGCAAGCAGTGGAGAAGGGGTGTTCGAAACGTTAAACCCTTCAAATAGGGGGTGATTATAATCGGGAGAAAAATGGGCGCCACTGCGGAAATCACCCAAAGATGGTTACGAGGAACGTACCGCAGATAGTTCCTTCGGGCTTGAAAGGGGTTGAAATAAAATACTGCTACTGGTGTGCCAGGCTCACAAGCTATACAGAATTGTCTTAAAGTAAACACAATAGACATAAATTACAAATAAAAGACAAGAATAAATTGACAATGAAATTTAATGAAAGCAAAGAATTATTCAAAACATGACACAAAATGAATTTATAAGTTGTATCTTAAATCACTTGAAAAGGGGTGATTAAGGGATGCCAAATTTATTTAGAATTACGACAAATATATAATTAGCAACTAGGCTCCCTTAATCGCAATCAAAAGAATGGTGATAAGTGATAACAAAACTTAAGCTAAAAATTCAATTACAAATGGTTTTACATATGTAACATAAAATAAATAATCGTCAGGATTGTTCGCGCTGTTTCTGAATTATTAACGCTAAAGCAAAAAGTAATACGCACTAGTTGAAGACTTAAGCACTTCGTTGAACAGATTACACAAAAGAAAGAATGCTTGAAGTACTTGATTTTCATACAATACCTAATTACTGATGCCTGTTCCCGAGTGAATCACAAAATACAGTACTGAATTAAGGCTTAAATTGGTACACTCACAACCGGCAGTAAATGCAGCCTAAAGTATTTACCTGGGAAGGGCTTAGTTGTCAGGGCCCTTAGAAGCGATGGAAGCGTTAAACCCCAGGGAGAGATAGCAGCGGTCGGCGTAAAAAAAGAAGGAATGGAGTCCTTCTTTCCGAAGCAGATGTGTAGACAACAAGATGTCCTTAGCTGGTAGTTGATTTAATCCAAAAACGAAAACTGTGTGCGGAACGGTAACTTCACCAAACGTCAAACTTAAACGGAACTTCCAACACAGAACTTATATTTCCCGGTACGAAATAAACAATACTCTCTGGGATAATCCGATAAATATGCCGTACGAGTTTTTCCATGAAAAACTAAACGAAAGCGAAAGGCCGATAAATAAAACGGGAATTTTCTACCAAAAGTCCGGGAACGGTAATTTGCACGACTAAAGATGTTGAGAGGTGACTATACTCTGCAGTACTTTGTTATTTTTTTCGTAAAGCGAAGAATGTTAAAAAGAGATGCACAAACGCGATTTTGGGCGTGGGGCGAAACCTTGAACGGCGCCAAACTGGCGTGCCTCGTGATTGACTCGGTGCTTCCCCGAGTTCTTGATGATGAAATCAAGCGAACAAATACTACAAATCCATATTTGGTCATCCTATTAGGATTTCTCCGACACATTGCGCAGCAAAAAAGGAATGTGCTGATCTGATACTATTTGCGTGAATTCTGCAAGCTTCAGGGCCGGCTCAAACTTAGAAAAACAGGGCCGTATTATACTAATTTACGCAAAATTTAAAAAGCCGTGACACATAATATAAATATACGAAAAGGCCAGCTGCACAGTAGTTAGAACTACATCAAGAAACAAATCCAATTCATATCGAAAGAGGGGCCAGACAACGGGATACGATCAGCCCAAACCTATTCATAACTGTTGGTATTGCGGGAATTTATATACCAACAGCAAGGATCAGTGTATCAATCGCACTGGGCAATAATATTACTGTCTTTCAGGTTAAAGTGATAGCAATTTTAGAATATGCAAGAGCAAATACGAGAAGCAGGAAAGACAGGAAACGGTCCACATGCTTTCGGACAGTCAGCCGACGCTGAGTGCATTAGCATCAGATAAGCTAAACTTGACGTTAGTAAAATAATGTAAATAGACATTGTATGATCTTGGGTGAAGAAAGAGACTACGAATAGCATGGGTGTCCAGACGCTGGGGTGAAGGGCAACGAAAAGGCTGATGTATTGGACAAAGTAGCTGCAAACTCCACATTTACAGGACCGGAACCAACGGTTGGGGTCTTCGACCAAGTCATCCAAGATCGCACCAAAGGAAAAGGCAATATACGTTCTTTTTTTTCTCGAATTGAAAAATAATTTTTAGGGCAGCAAAAAGTTTTTTACCCTTCATAGAGAAGGCCGGCCCTGGATGGCGGACATAAGAAGGGAATGGAGATATACAGGAGATAGCTGCAGACAAGTGAAAGAAATGATTAAAAGGCCGGATGTAAGCAACTCCGTTTTTCTTGAAGAAGTTTCTAGGCAATCTATTAGAATAATAATAGGAACTTTGACTGGTCATTGTGCATTGAGAAGAGACCTGTATAAAATACGAGTAGAGGCTGACTCATATTGCAGACAGTGTGAATCAGAAGAAGAAACTGTTATGCATTTTCTAGCAAGGTGCGAGAAGTATGAAGAACAGCGGAGAGCAATATTTGGCAAGAAGAATATTAGACCGGGAGAGGTGAAGGAACTGGTTCTAACCAGATTTTAAGATGTGAATAAGAGTGCCACACGGGTCATACCCGTACCCCCGGAATCTATTGGTATTTCATAACCGTTTAATAATGCGTTGACAATTATAGAAAGTTTCTTGTGAAAAGTAGCTGTAGAAAAGCCACCAAATACTTTTAAAACCTAACAGGAACGTAACTTTAAAAATCATGGCCTACTAAAAATCAAATAAAATATGAAGAGGCTGTACTAATTTACAGTTAATAAATTCAATAACTTTTTCAATAAAACAACAGTAAAAATTTCCTTCATACAGAAAAAGTTAAGGAAGAAAAACTAAAAATTAAAGCCATTTAAAAGCAGTGGTTTGAGGTTAAAACAAATATAGAAATACTAATTTCAAACGTATGCATCTACTCTAAAACTGTCATACAACTTTTTCTCTTGTGTTTAAAAATAGAACCTTTTGAATCATACCGAAAAAAAAATGACGTATAAATAGTTCCTCTCAAATTTATCTATAAAAAAAAGGCACACGAGTTCGTCGTAGCGTAGTAAAGACGCATATCCTTTAATAAAACTAACGAGGAACACTTTAGTCATGTTTGACAATGCCAAATAAATTTAATCTTGATGTACCCTTTTATTGTTTTAAAAACATATATCATATTTAAAGTGCAGCACTATTAGTTTTACTGTGTTTAATTTAAATCAACACGGTTGGAATATACTGGGTGATATTTTAAGTTTCTTTTTAATCAAGTCTTGCCACGAAAAGCCAAATCAGTGCATTAGATTAGTCAACATGATTTTAGTTTCTCAATGGAAACATTTGTTACTATAATTATTTTGGGGGGATTAAGTGTGGGCATTTCAGTATAATAGATTTAAGTTAAAGCTTAGTTTAAACTAGCTTAAGTGCAATAAGGTTTAACTAAAGTCGTAGTTTAATCCGATTTAAGCTAAATTAATTACGTTGACATGGCAATTTTTGATATACAACTTCAAGTACTTGGCATTAAAAGAAAAACTAAAACTGTAATGTTTTTCAGGGAAGATCCAGACCACCGAGGCAGAATTTCCAATTTCCAAGATCATTCGATTTAGATAGAGATTCCATAGGTTTAGGTGCAAATTCTACTACTTCTCTGCTTACCAACTCTTCGGTCGATTCTGATAACACAGATGTTAGTGATGAATTCCCGAGATCTCGGGGAAAACAAATTACTAGAAGGAGAGGAGCGATTAAACATCAAAGGTATTTATTAACTGGAACAGTTTGTTAATACAAAAATATCTTACACTTAGTTTAAACAGGAATTAAGACATCTTAACTTAAGGCATAATAAATAAACGAATTGTAATAATTCTTAGAGGTGGATTAAGATATTTTTATTATTATCACAGGTAGTTTTGGGAATTCGTTTTTTAAATGTTTTTATTAAAGGAAGAATATTCTAATTTAAGACAAACGCTTTGTTTGATCAGAGCTTCTGTTTAGACGCGAAAAGTGTGTTAATTGTAAGGGGTTTGGAGGTTATTTAGAAAAAAAGAAAACTGAAACGTAGCTATCCAATTAAAGAGCAGATGAAAATTTGCCGAGGTTAATTTAGTTTCGGTGTGATGAAATTGTTACGGCGTGTTCTCAATTTATCTATAAATATTTTGATTACGAGATGATTTTGACATGAAAGCATGCGGTACACTGTTACTGATTAGAAAGCGATTTTATATGAAAATAGTTAAAAGAGCAATTTAGATCTTCGTAGAATTCATTCTGAAGTAATCAAAGCTTTTGGCCTGTTGTTAAGCAAATTTTTGAAAATTTTTGTAAAATAAGTGTAATCAAATTATTTATTTTTCTTTTGAAGCTGATGTGTAAAGATGGGCTAGGTAAAAATGAAGTTAATTAAAGTAAATTTAATGAAATACGCACACAAAAACTTTTCCAGTAATTTATTTACTTTGGAATTTACGTGGGTCGTTTGAAAAGAAAGGCAAATGAACAAGAAAATGCGAATAAATTTTTTAACATAAACTCCATTGAACTCGACACATTTTGGCCAACGATGTTTCAAGGTCATTATACCGTCTTTATAAAATGATTTCTCGTGGTCTGCAAAATAGCCGTTACTTCGTTGTTGTCGGAAAATCGTTGTTCTCCGAGCTATCTTTTCAGGTTCGGGAACAAATGGAAGTCAGACGGGGCTAAATCCTAGGGCTATGATCCAACAATACGAATCTATATGTTCATGAATTTTAGCCATGGAAACCGCTGATGTGTGTTTATCCCTCTACATTAAAAAAGAAACTCCAAAACATACACTGGAAAGGCTTGTCGCAGTGATCATCAGTTCTTAGCAGTAGAGATATGTGTCAGACTGAGTAAACTAAAAGTATATAAACCAACTAAGAACTTATGGTATCTCAAAAACAGCAAGAATTTCAAAATGACAGCTATAGCAACAATAAACGAAGTCAACTTCAAAGCAGAAATTGGAGAAAGTCGGTTTTATTGGAAACAACAAAACAAGACAAAAGGCAGGAAAAGCAGTCTATAAAATTCTGCATCTCAGACGCTACATGGAAAAAATAAAATGTAAAAGTCTTCACAAAGCCAAAGAATTTAGGAAACAAATCAAGCAGTGGTGTAGAAACGATAAAGATAACTACCTAAACAACATCTGCCAAGACATTGAACAACACACACATTAAAATGAAACAAGAGACATGTTTAAGAAAATTAAACAGGTAGCACGAACCTTTACTCCAAAACATCCAGCCATAAAGTCAGAAGATGGTTAATTACTTACAAACAGACAAACCCAACTACAACTAAAATAAAGCGATTGAAAAACTTACTGTGAAAATCTTATGCAGAACATCGAAAACTGGTAGTCAGAAAAAGAACTCCCCAGTTTAAGAGAAAAAGTTATGGCTGCACTAAAATAACTAAAAAATAATAAATCACCGGAAACACATGGTATAGTCTCTTAAATGTTAGTGACACTCAAAGGCACAGGAATTACGGGGCTTGTACCGTAAGTGTTGCCTGGAAAATCCAAACAAAATAATTAAGGAAGACCTTGGTCACTTTTTATTGAAGATTATAAGTGATCTTGGCTATTCTAAGGTGTGTGCTAGGTGGGTTCCTCGCCAGTTAACCGAAGCACTAAAGGAAAAAAGAATGGAGATTTGTGCTGATCTCGTAAACACCTTCGAAGAACGTGGACCATCTTTTTTTGATAATGTTGTGACTGGGGATGAAACATGGGTGTTTACATATGACCCAGAAACCAAAAATCAATCAAAATAATGGCGTCACACGTCATCACCATTCCCAAAACAATTTAAAGTGCAAACTTCTTCGAAGAAAATTATGGCAACTGTATTCTGGGACCGTCAGGGTGTTATTTTTGTCGATTTTCTCGAACCAGGGACCACAATAAATAGCCAGCGACCTTAAAAAAGCTTAAGGAAGCTCTTAGAAAAAAAAATGCCTCAGACAAATTTACGTAGCATTGTCTTACACCATGATAATGCAAAACCGCATACTGCATTTGCTACTCAATAGACGATCCAGAAGCTGGGATGGTCAGTTATGCCACATTCAGCTTTTAGCCTGATTTAGCCCCATTGGACTTTCATTTGTTTGGGCCAATGAAAAAAAGTATGAAAGGAATTAAATTTGAATCAATTGAGGAGGTAAAACTAGCTGTAAAACAATGGGGGAAAAACACGAATTCATGTTTTTTTCAAAGTGGATTTGAGTGATGGGTTTCAAGGTGGCGCAGGGGGATTATGTTGAAAACTAATGTTTTTTAGTTCAAAGTTTGAATAAATATTATACGAGATTTCTTTTAGATATTTTTTAATTTAACGGTATTACAGGCCAACAGGCATTACTTACGATACAAGCCTCGTAATATCCTTCACAAGATATGTCAATTAATTTGGAATTCTGATACTTGGCCAGAGGACTGGACCAAGTCAATCTACGTTCCGCTCCATAAGAAAGGAGCCAGGGACACTTGTGAAAACTTCCGGACAACAGCCCTAATTTCACGTACGAGCAATGTGTTGTTAGGGATAATATCAGAACCTTTAAAATCCTATCTCCGGCCTCAGGCCTTAGATACCACGAGTAAGCAGGTTTTACACCAGGATGCGTTACATACTTACATACACCTACATACTTATGCTTTATAGACTATACCAAGGCATTTGACTGCGTCCGTTGGGTTTGGCTATGGCAGATTTTGGCAGAAATGGGCTCACCGTACCATCTGATATCACTAATCAAAAATCTAAATTGTATTACCGCACGAATCTCCTTTCTGTCCATCAAACAATAACCTCACAATGCACTGAGCTAAAACTTGGCAAGGGCTCGTTTGAAGGATCAAATTTACAGGCAGTGCTTCGATTTTGATCATGGTTCTGGCACCTTATTTTTCAAACGACCCACGTATATTTCAGAAAATTGCAATACATTTTTAAAGATATTCAAATTCGGATAAAAAATGATTATTTATTATTACTTTAGTCAATGGCATTGCAAATTGATTAATTAAATTAAAAAATAATTAATTACTCTTGTTAGTCGATAATTTTCAGAATCTTAATCCTTTGTCACTTGTTGCAAAAGTCTTGATATGAAAAGAGCGAATTTAACTGAATACTTTTCTTATTGCTAATTAAATTATTTTCTAAAAAACGTATTTTTTAGAGTTCACGAGGTAAAAGGCCACAAGTTCCTAGCAAAATTTTTTCGACAGCCGACGTTTTGTGCATTCTGTAAAGACTTTCTTTGGGGATTTTGTAAACAAGGGTATCAATGTCAATGTGAGTATTATCAAAATTATGATCTAATATTACTTAATCATCTAACTACTTTTTAGGTTGCCAGACTGCTGTACATAAAAAATGCCACGACAAATTGTTAGGAAAATGTCCTGGCTCTGGAAGAGAGTCTGAAAGCACCATTGTAAGTAAAAAGGCCGTAAGTGCAATTTTTATGGCGAAGATTACAGGCCATAAATGCACTTATGGAGCACAAAGCGCTCTAATTTTGAATTAATTTTAATTACTAAATATTTGTGTTGGTCATATAAAGGTTTACTTACTGACTTAGGCGCGTAAGTAAACTTATGTGACCTGTTTATGAAAAAGAATTATAATGATGGCAAGATCCACTTTCTGTTATTTACTTTTGATCTAAGTTCTACCTTTTCAAAGATTTGTGCATTTGCAAATAAATAATAATAATAATTTAATATTATTATTTAATGAAATAAGAATAATTTTATGTCTATGGTACAAATAGAACAGCCGAGGCCACCATTTATTTTACAGCTTCGCTGGAAAATAAAACTAAGCTTTTAAAACAAACCAAATGTAGTTCGAAAGACACATTAAAACGAAGTGTTTGTGTACATTAACATCTGTTAAATTTGTTGTATGGGGGCTCGAGTTTCGCTAAAATTTTTATTAGGCGCAGAAACTGTAAAAGCGGGGGCTTTCTTGATGATTGTCGTATTCAATATAATAAGTAAATTATTATTATTGTTACTAGTTAAGAAAAAAAAACAAACAAATAGTTGTAAACTAAATTGTTTATTGTACAAAAAAATACAAGAATATGTTTCTATTATCACTCAGTTTTAAAGTATAAAAGGTCTAGCACTTTTCTAGGTATTCTTTCGTTCTTCATCCTAACTAGATATCCATACCATGTTAGTTGTTTCTTTTCGATTTCATTCTTATGTTTATTAATTACATGCAATGGTTCAGCCCCTAATACGGTTTTATATGTACGTATAGGCATAATTTAATGTTGTCACTCACTTCATCTTTTACTATTATTGTTTGTTTGGTAGTATAAATTGCTTGCTTTGTGTACCCTATTTTGTATTTTCCGATCGGTCTTTTCATCTCTCGCTTCCTTAGTATTCGTACATATCCACCACTTCTGGTCTTTCTCTATTTATTTCTATATTCTCTTCTCTGTCTTCGTTCTTATTTATTGGTAAAATCTTGATCTTATTTCCATTTACTTTCACTCCTTTCTTTTCTAGGTAGGTTTTCCAGATGTTATTTTTATTTTGAAGTTCTGTTTTGCCTACAGATGTCAGTGCATGTCTTAAGGCTGGCATTTACATGCAGTGACTTTCTATTTGACGTATCTAAAGTTGCATAACTACTTAAATAAGCACGGATTTGTGTATAACTCAAAACTGTAGAGTAGGGTAATAACTGACAAGTTGAGATGATTAAATTGTTTCTTGGAATAATACGAAATAGTTTGCCTTGGAATTCTGTTTCATATTTTAAATATTTCCTATTATCTATCGCACTCTGTTAGTTGAGTTGCCTACACACTACAGTATGAATACTGAGTTACCACGATATTTCTAAAACTTTATTTGCATTATTTCCGAATTAATTTGCATTTTGGAAAAATGTTCGTGTGGCCCTTGCAAAGGCGTGACGTGAAGATTTTTTCGATATCTCGATTTTTGCAAATACTGTTTGAATTTTTTAAAGTAAAATACAGTTGTGCGTTTTTTATTGCTAAAACGTTATTTTTTTTAATTTAACAAAACCAAGGTGTCTGTAGACAGACAAAAGATAAATGATTAGATACAAAAATCGCCCGCCACCCCTACATTAAAATTGTTTCTCAAAAAATGCAGCAAGGTCTGCATATAATCGACTATTTTTCAAGGTGTAAACCCCGCCGTTAAGTAGCAGGACTGGAATGGTGCCAAATTGTAATATCCTATTATGAAGGGCCTTGACTGTGTCCTACATTTTTTAAATTATTTGATCCATAAAGATTATAAATAGGAGAGTTTCATATCCTCTTCCATATTGAATGCTTGCGATGTTTCTTAATTCAATCGGACAGTTCGGTGTACTTCTCTGTATATGCTTCTGATTATTCTTTGGAGTTTCCATATTTCTTCCTTGGGAACTGTATCGAATGCTATCTATATACATGATTTCACCCTTTTCTAGTACTTTTATTATTAATATTCTAAGTGTGCATATGGGGTCCTGCCAAAGCCAAACTGTTCTTCTAATATATTATGAGAATGTGCAGCTTTATTATTCTTGTCTGCTTTCCCAAAATGCACTAGAAGAGCAAGACAAGAGGTAGTATTTCGTAGCATAAAAAGGCAAGAATCTGGCTGGCCAGAACAATAGAAAAGCAAGAACATTTTCATGGCATTTTCTTGAAATCTTGTACTCTTGCCATGGCGTCGTAACTTTAATTTAAATTTCTTCTCCTATCAGTGTCATATCCTTTTGTAAGAACGTTGACAAGGGGGTTAAAGCCACATTTTTAAATGACTTGGCGTCGTGAACTTTGTTATATCCCCCTTATACTAGGGAAATATGTTCCCTACACTGCCTTCCGCAGAGTTGACCATGTGTTAAGCGTATAGTGTATGTGTCTTGTTACTATCTGAAGCTCGCTCTTCACTCGCTCAAGTACCGACCTCAAGCAGTGGCGAATTCTTTATAAAAATCCTTGCCACTGTGTGAGGTTCGAACCTTTAAAGATTTTATTATAGTTGTGTTTCGAATAAACGAGAAATCCCTGAGTTGCATGTATTCAATATGCTTGCAAGGGTTTAAGAGCCATGAAAGAGTTTTTTGTTGTGCAAGAGTGAAGCAAGACAACAGATATTTTAACTGCTTATTTTGCTCTACAAGATAAGACAGTACAAAACAAGGCAAGACAGGGTGAGACAGGACCAGACAAGACAAGATAAGACACGACAGGACAAGGCAGGATAATACAAGACAAGGGAAGGCCAGGCAAGACACGATCAGACAAGACAAGACGCGACAGGACCAGACAAGACACGACAGGACAAGACAAGGCAAGACAAGACAAGGCAAGACAAGACAAGGCAAGACAAGACAAGACCATACAAGACAAGACAAGACAAGACACGAAATCTTAGAAAAACACTCTTTGTTTTCATTTAAATTAAAAACGACAATCGACAAGGAACTTCTGCGATTTCCTATTTTACTAAATTATTTAAAAAGTTTCTAAAAATATTTTCTAAAACAAGATAGTTTTAAAATTATTTATTAATGAAGCATTTTCTTTTTCAGTATTTAAGGGAACGTTTCAAAATAGATTTACCTCACCGCTTCAAAGTTCACACGTTTATGTCACCGACTTTCTGTGATCACTGTGGATCCCTCCTCTATGGCATTTATAAACAGGGTCTAAAATGTGAAGGTAAGGCTTGTGTTTAATATTTATACAAGGGGTCAAGTAACAAACCTAATATATCAAAATCACACGAACGTTTTTAATTGCCTGCGAAATAAATAATAAGAATAAATCATGTATAAAAATTGAAATAAGGGCTTTAAATTACGCCTTTAAAATATAAAAATATTACAGTAGAACTCCGATTATCCGAATCAACTGGGACCGGACCCTATTCGGATAATCAAATATTCGGATAATTGGATAATTTACGAACAAGGGTAATTTCTTAGAAAAAAAGCTCGTTTTACTGATATATAATATACTAATGTATGTATTATATTAAATACTTTACTCAAAAACAATGTTGTTTACATGGTACCTATGTAATGTACTTACATAAAGTGCTTTCGAGTAATAAAAAACAGTACAGTATCAATTTTTACTTTTTTAAAAAGTTACATAATGTATGTATGTATGTATGTATGTATTTAATTTTTGTCCCCCGAAAACCGATTCGGATAATTGGCGATTCGGATAGCTGGAGTTCGGATAATCGGAGTTCTACTGTAGTTCGTTGCTTGGCTGTCTTGTCGTGTAGTATATAAAATTAATTTATAGCCAATGTTTTGCCAAGACGTTTAAAGTTTTCACAAGCATTTTAATTGTGTAGAACTGGTTGCCTATCTTCTTTTATTTGAGCAATATCAAAGAGCTTTTAGCAAAAAATATTTAAGTTTAACAACTTTCATGGAAATATACATGTAGTGAATCAACGTGAGTCATTATAAGAGTGACTTATTACATTAGTTTTGATTATAGAGGCTAACAAAGCATTAGAAGAAAATGAAAAGCTTTTATATTTTGAAAATATAACTCAAGGTTTTTTAAGGTCCAATTGTTGATAATTCTATAAAAAAGGTGAAAGAATTTTTTGTTCGTTCACTTTGAAACTTGCAAAAGTCAGCGGAGATTTAAACGTATTGTTTACCAATTGGAACTGTTCCGAACCGTATTGAACTGCATTTTTCGCTTTGAAAGATATCACAGTTCAAAATAATGTTAGAAAACAAAAAGATGAAAGCATAAAAATCGCCAAAATAATGAAAACTGATGATTTTTTTAATTTAAACTTTCCTTAAAGTACAATTTAAGCTTTTCGAAAATTAGGAAAAACAAAGATATTCGAATGTAGAACTAGGCATTAGCAGTTATACTTTTAAAAATCTTGAGAAAAGCAGTTGTTTATTTAGAACTTGATTGAAAGTACTGCAAATACCTGGTTTTAATTTCCATTTTGAACAAAAGGAAAACAGAAATTAGTTTTTCTTAACACTTAAATCGCCGGAGTAGCTGGGCGGTTACGGCATTCGACAACAGCGCGGACGGTCTCGGGGTCAAACCTGAGTCGGATGCTCGGAGGGTGGCCTACCCAGTCACTGAAAATAGTTGGGAGCCGAAACCAGCGGTGTAGTGGGGAAGGTAGGCAGTTGTATGTGGTGTTATGAAAGCGACTTAGGAGACCTTAACCCTCCATGTCGCCGGCCATACTTCCCTGCGGAGCCTCAGTGCCGATACTTTTACCTTATGACCTTAATTAATGGATTTATTTCAACTAATTTTATAAGAATTCACGTTCTTGTATTTTATCATTTTTTTTTATGCAAAAGAAATTCGACACGAAACTTACAAATTTTAAATTTTTATATCTACAAATTGGTGTAATATTGGAAATATGAATGAAAGATATTTGGATAAAAATTTGTGTGAATACCTTAAACTTAAACCAGCTCAGTATATTTACATTATAAATTTAATTCCTCTTGGTCTTGCCCTTTATCGAAGTCAAGGCCAATTAACCTATTTAAGTACGACTTATAAGCTGGTTTGACAAAGAAACCAATTTTCCCAATTTTTAATTTTAAGTCAGCAAGTAGCATTCGTATTGTTGGTTTCTAAAAACAACAGCACCAAATTTGATTGTGATTATGCATGATTAAGAATCCTCACGGTCAAGGACCAAGTAAGCGTCCAAAAGCTTCCTAATTAATCTGTTGGTGTTTGCATTCAGCGTTTATTCATTGTCAATGTTAAATGCGCTTAATTTATTTGGCCAAGACGCTGTCACCAAAATAAGCCTACTTTTCTTCGAGTTCAACGGCTAGATAATCCTGCAGCTTGGTTCCGGAAAAATTATTGTAAAATTCTAGGAATTCCCGATTTTGAGAAGTATTAAAATTGGTTTAAGTTAGCAGCTGTGGAAAGACAATACACGAGCTGCTGTTATTAAACAAAAGCTTCGTGGTAATGATGATGATGATGATGAATGGAAAAGATAAAGCATAAAAACGAAGAATTATTTGTTTATTTTTAAGCTTCGCGAACAGGTTTGTTGAGCTCGTCGCATAAAAATAATTATGACCGAAATGAATCAGAAAGTGAAAAATGATTAGAAACAGAAGTGAGTTATAGCTGACGGTTTTTTAGTTTAATAATGTGAGAGTTAGATTTATAGAATTTTTAACCTGGCTTTTTCTACCGTTAGGGACCCCTAATTAAAAAAATATATTTCGTGGCAGCGACTGCAACGCTTATCTTATCTAACCTTAATTCAACGATATTTGTATCTTGGCCAATCGTGAAATAATTTCACGCCACTGACCCATATTAGGGCCCGTCTTTCTTGTGACTCTGGAGAACACAGCAGCCTAAAAGGCTTATTGTGCATACCCTGCTTTATTGATCACACCCATTCGGTGATCTTTGTTTCTTGTATCAAGAGATAAAGGTCCTTCACTGGGTGTCCAAAACAGGCTGATCTTTTTCTTACCAGCGCATAACAGTCACATAAAATGTTTGTTGGTGTTTCTGTTTCCTTATTATAAAGTCTACAAGTAAGGTCTCCATTATGTTTACCGATCTTCCACAGGTGTTTATTAGCAGTTGCATGTCCTGTTAGTAGATCTCTGACGATCTCCATAAGAAGTAGTTCAACAGTTCGCTTCTTGCAAGGTCGTCTGTTTATAAATGCCTGACTGTGGTGTTGTGTTGTCCTGGTCTGTTAGTCCAGTATGAATTAGTATGAGTGCCAATCCAGTCACTTACGTACCCTCGGATGGTACTTCTTGAAATTTCTAGGGCTGGTTCTGGGCCAAGGTGAGCCTCAGTCGATCCCTGCCTTGTTAATTCGTCGGCTTTCTCATTACCGTCTATGCCACAATGACCTGGCAGACAGAATAGTCTCACAACGTTCTGTTTTGCCAAGTTCCTCTAGGCATGCCCATACCAGTCTGGAACAAGTCTTACTACTCGAGAGAGCCTTCAAAGCTGTAGATCCGCTTTTTACACGCACATTGAAAAACGGAGGCGTGCTTACCCAATGAAAAGCTGAGCATTTCTTATGGTTTTCGCCATAAAGTCCTGATTCGGCACTAGTCTCAGTCTTGGAACCGTCCGTGTACCAGTATAGTCTTGCAGGAGGAATATTCTATTTGGGATCTTTCCACTGGTCACAATCCTGAATAACCACCCCTATTTGGGAGTCATATAGACCACCCTAATTTCAAGTAGAGGGCCTTCTATGCTACCAACTATATGTAGGTACTAGTGTGTTCTGTACCTAAGCGAAGGTTGTATAGTGAAATTTGTAGTCTGTGGATTCCCAATCTTGCCCCTCCCTGTATTACTAAGTATATGAAGAGGAGGAAGGTCTAGAAGAGTCTCCATAGAAGCAGTGGGTGTTGTTCTCATTGTCCCTGTTATGCTAAAACAGGCAAGCCTTTGTATGATTCTTGCTTGACCATAGCCCACCACACCAATGTCGCATACATAATAGCTGGTCTGACCACTCTGGTGTATAGCCAATGCACCATTCCTGGTTTGAGACCCCAAGATTTATTGTATGTACATTCGTCTAACTATCGCCAACGTAGCTTTCAATTTTCTGATAATTTTACCTATATGTTGGTTTCAGGTTAGTTTGGAATCCAATACAATTCCCAAATACCTTACTTTACCTCCCCCGACAAAGCAGTTTCTTTACAGCGTAAATGGTATTATTGTGGTTTTTTCGGGATTGACTTTAAGGCCTTTCCTTTCAGACCACCTAGATAGGACATTCAGAGCCTGTTGCATAACTACGCTCCCTGACTATGTTGGCAAATCTCTCTTCTACTACTTTGACAAGATCGTCAGCGTATCCTTAGGGAGAAAACCCTTTGCTGCTGAGCTCTTGCAGAAGTTCATCCATGACAAGGTTCCATAACAGAGGAGAAAGAACTGCCACTCGAACTGCTACAGTTTCATTCAGCAGTGATGTATAGGCCACCCTTCCTCTCAGCATGTCTCCTCTAGCCCACGATCTCGTAGGGCCGTTGTAATTGATCTGAAGGATGTATTATCAAATGTTCCTTCTATGTTAGGCTTATTTTCCAGCAAGTTTGAAAGCAGCTGTAATTACACCTATTCATAAAACTCTGGACCTAGGGATTTACTTTATAATTACCGGCCTATTTCGTTAATCACTAACTTAGCTAAAATTTTTGAAAAAATAATAAAATCGCGACTCATATCTTTCTCACTAAAACACAAAATTTTATCTAATTGTCAGTATGGCTTTTGGCAGAATAAAGGTACTGAGGATGCAATCCCATCTTTTGCTACCAGTATTTATGAAGCACTGGACAATTCCAAACCATAATAATAATAATAGTCAGCCCGTTAATCCCATTGTTGGGCAGAGGCCTTCCCCCTTGACTTCCATTCAGTCTTGTTTGCTGTCTCTAACCACCATCTTGGTCCTGCCTGCTCTTCTAATTCCTGGGACCATCTTACGGTTGGCCTCCCTCTTTTCCTTGCCCCATCTTGTGGCCTCTAGTTGTCCATCTACACTCAGCCATTCTTCCGATGTGACCAAACCATACCTAGCAGTTTTTCTTGATCTTTCTCGGGCCTTAGACACTGTCGATCATAATATACTTACTACTACAAAAAATGGAAATTTATGGTGTAAGGGGATACCCTTAAATTTATTTAAAACTTATCTAAAAAACAGAACTCAAGTCGTAAAAATCAATGATAGTCTTAGCTCATCTCGCGAAATTACCTGTGGAGTTCCTCAAGCTACTATATTGGGTGGTATTTTATTTTTAATTTATAGAAATGATCTTCTAAGCTTGAGAACTCTCATAGGGAAAATTATAGCATATTCAGATGATACAGTTCTGATCGGTGGTGCGGAGGACTGGGGTGGGATCAAGAACAAAATGGAGCGTGATTTGTCTCTCATAAAAAACTGGTTGAACTTTAATATATTACCAATAAAAGTTCCTTAATCTGCTTTACTAATCTCAAAAATACTCAACTACCTTTCAATAGTATTTCGCTGCATAAAACTGTTTGATGAATAGGTAAATGTCTTTGTATTGAAATTAATAAAACTCAAACTACTAAATATCTCGGTGTAACAATAGATCAGCACATGAGGTGGGATACTCATATACATAACTTATGTAATAGGTTAATATAATACGTTTATTACGTAATTTATACGTTTAAAAAATTGAGAGACATCTGATCGTTACAGCAACTTAAATGTTTCTATTACGGATTGGTTCAATCTCTGTTATCATACGGTATTAGACGGGAGGGGGTGGGGGGGGGGAACATCAAGTACTCATCTGCAACGCCTAATAATAACTCAAAAATGCATATTTAAAATAATGTTGGAAAAACCAGTGTTTAGTCTAGACCAACATGGTCTTTAGGAATCTGAGGAAAAACAGTACAGTACTTTTGGAAGTTATTGAAGAGAATTTTAGAAGATCATTACAACATTAGAAAAATAGATTAGTTTAGCTCATACAAAAAGAGAAAAAAAATCCAATAATAACAAAGTTATCTTTGGCAATTTCTGTACATTCACTATTCTGAATAGAAAGGTAAACATAAAATTTTCCAAAAATACCGACTGAAATGCTAATTTTCAAATGTATTATAAGGAAGTCGGAAACTTAACAAATCAACGCCTTGATTAACTAACCGAGAGCAATGACTGTTAAACTTTAAAAAATTGCAGACAGTGCTAAACTTAAAATTCTGAGGTTGATTTATTTCGAAGTGTTTAGAATTAGAATCGAAACAGTGCAGCATTTTTGCGTAGGCAGTTTCTTTCGGTTTTTCATATTTTCTTAAATTTCGTTTCCTGGACGTTGGTAAATGAACCTCACGTGTTTTTAAATATTCTTGAAAACTAACAAAATGTAAAAAGTTAGTTTATTGACAGTTACTGAAAATTTCTTAGCTGCTTAAAGAGCTGCAATTTTACTTGATGAAAAATTAACTTCCTGGCCATAGTAATTTAAATGTAGATTGGAAACCTAAAATTAGTGTTAACCAACTTTATTGTTTTGCACTTCTGGGCGTAAAATGTCGCTTTTGATGCTTCGAGATAGGGCGTAAAGTGCCTTTTCGTATTAAAATTTTCATACAATAGCAATAGCAATGCTTGTTTACACTTGTTACGTTGTTACCTTAGTTATGGTGCATTTTGGAATAATTTAAATATTGCCTTGCCGTGAGCCGTGATATACTTGCCATTGCCATTTATTTTGAAAAATTACAAATTTAAAATAATTAAAACAAAATAATTCCTTCGTACCTCAGGCGAGAACAAGCTGAGGGTATTATAGCACTCTGAGCTTCGTGTCTCAGGCTATAATTTTTACGTCACGGTCTCAGACCAGCTTTCTTAGGCCTTTGATACATAAGTAACACATTTAGAATTAATTATCATATCGAATGCTTTTACACTCTTTTTTAAAGTGATTTTTGTACAAAAAAAAAGGATTTTTATAAGTGCTTTAGTGCGCAATTGTATTTAAAGAAATCAAATGGATATACAGTTTTTAAGCTTGTAGCAATGAATTTTGCGAAAAAAATTTGTGGATCAATACCCAAATTATTCAAGGGGGTTGGGTTGCCCAAAAATACCGAAGAAAGTCTTGTATATGCCTTACTATAAAGTTAATTTTTTTGTGAATTATTATCAAGTGATTACTAAAAAAGATTTTTATATTGCGAATGGTCTCTCTTGGGGGTTGTGTGAGGTACAAATAATTCTTATCTCCTGAAGCTTCCTTATACTCAGTAAAAGTAGGTGCCGTATTTTTATATAAAAGGGTAAATGCATGAAAAATATTTTTTGTAAACTATATGGTGGGTTATAGTATGGGTATTTCCAATACACGACATAAGAAACATTTGACTGTTTACGTGAATTTCGTAGTTGTATTGTAAGCCTACGTTTAGATTCAGAATATCCACCGCTTTGTTCAGATTTAACTCCATTATTTTATTTTCGTTTACTTAAAATCTAGTACGAAAACCAGGCAGCAGCTGCTTAAAGAATACCAAGGGACGCAGAATATGTCACGCAGTATCCCCAAGCAGGTGCAGTAATTATTATTAAAGATTCTATCAAACATTGTGAACTCTCCCTGCATAGAAAGAAAATCATCTTCGAGCTACTACAGTCGTTATTGAAGACTGGAGAGGCCCATTAACAATTTTAGCAGCATATTGTCCTCCAAGACATAGCAAGTAGGAACAATACGAACACTATCTCCGCACATGAGAAGGTACATTCATTTTAAGAGGCTAAGCACGTGCATTGGGGTCCAGGATTACCATAAGGGAGAACTGTTAAAAGTCTTTAATAATTTGTGTTTGAATTATCTATCAACTGGAGAGCTGACTTACTGGCCTACAGACTCAAACAAATTACCTGACCTCTTAATTTTTGTGCAGTAAAATGAATAAACCTGAACTAACAGACATGTTTACGCCATTTATTTCCTTCTAATATTTCAGATGAAGAAACTAACAAAATCCAACGATATCTAGAAGCACTGTTCCCGATGAGCTTACCAGGCAAGTAGTTTAACGAAAACACGCAAAAGCCCCGTTTATGACTTGTTCATGGGAAGATTCCTGAAAGAATTTCTGGAAAAAGGGATTTAAATATATAACTTACCTGTTAAATGCAATGTTATGACTTCAGTACTTCCTCATGCAATGGAAAGTTGCAGCAATAATTTTAATTCCAAAACCGGACAAACCTAAAGAGGACGTAGCATCTTACAGACCGATTCGTTTATTACCTATACTTTCTAAGATCTTCGAAAAACTGTTACTAACCAGGATTACACCAATACTTCCACATAATAATTTGTTACCCGACTACCAGTATGCCACAATCGAGCAAATACACAGGGTTGTAAGTACCTACTGTTCTGTAGTTTTCATCGATGTCGTCCAAGCGTTTGACAAGGTTTGGCATGATGGCTTGTACAAAATTAAAGATAAATTACCTCCTGACTACTATCATATTATACGTTCATATTTTACCAACAGAAGCTTCCTAATTAAATGTGGTGAATTTCAGTCATGTTTATTCCTTATCACCTTCGCAGTACCGCAGGGCAGTATGCTGGGGCCAATATTATACCTTATGGTTTCAGACTTACCTACCAATAGCAACACGATGATTGTCAGATTTGCCGATGATGCGGTGATATAGGCAACTCATTCCTATTTACACATAGCCATAACCCATAATTTTCAAATCCCAAATGTAGTTTCAAAAGTGGTCGATACTCTCGATACATGCGACTTACACATTAAGAAAAGAAACCTGTTCACCGGTATTTTTAAATAACCAACAAATACCAGCAGCAAAAAGTGCCAAATACCTAGGGATCCATTTAGATTGTAGATAGAAGATTAACTTGGAGAAAATAGATCTGGATTAAACGTAAACAATTAGGAGAGATATCTCGTAAAAAATTCACAGTCCTTCGCAAAGATGCAACCGGAGGAGACATTGAAAATGATGAAGTAGAACACAAATCTTAGAAAGTCACAGTCTTAAGAAGGATCCGACGATAGTATGGGGAACTTTGTATGCGCGCCGCGCACAGTCTTAGTTATCGGGCAGAGTAGAGCGCCGAACAGCTCCGAACACCGCTCGATCACTCTCGAAAAGCAGCATTTGCAACATCAAATTCTAAGCGAATTTAAGCCCCTATATACGCGAAACCCGAAACATTTTCAATGCCAATATATTGCTAGCCAGCTATCCATGAGAATAAAATACTTTTATATAAAACTATCGTCAAATATGTATGGAGTTACGCAATTCAATCCTGGGGAACAGCATTCGATATGACAATTAACTTAAAATGTCAACATTGTTGATTCTGTATTTTGCAGACAATCAGATTATTTTAACGCAAAACGAACTCGCCGTGCACTACATGCTTTAGGCAGGGATACCAAATGGGATAAACAGTAAATTCTAAAAAATTTCTTAGCTGCTTAAAGAGCTGCAATTTTACTTGATGAAAAATTAACTTCCTGGCCATAGTAATTTAAATGTAGATTGGAAACCTAAAATTAGTGTTAACCAACTTTATTGTTTTGCACTTCTGGGCGTAAAATGTCGCTTTTGATGCTTCGAGATAGGGCGTAAAGTGCCTTTTCGTATTAAAATTTTCATACAATAGCAATAGCAATGCTTGTTTACACTTGTTACGTTGTTACCTTAGTTATGGTGCATTTTGGAATAATTTAAATATTGCCTTGCCGTGAGCCGTGATATACTTGCCATTGCCATTTATTTTGAAAAATTACAAATTTAAAATAATTAAAACAAAATAATTCCTTCGTACCTCAGGCGAGAACAAGCTGAGGGTATTATAGCACTCTGAGCTTCGTGTCTCAGGCTATAATTTTTACGTAAAAAATTCACAGTCCTTCGCAAAGATGCAACCGGAGGAGACATTGAAAATGATGAAGTAGAACACAAATCTTAGAAAGTCACAGTCTTAAGAAGGATCCGACGATAGTATGGGGAACTTTGTATGCGCGCCGCGCACAGTCTTAGTTATCGGGCAGAGTAGAGCGCCGAACAGCTCCGAACACCGCTCGATCACTCTCGAAAAGCAGCATTTGCAACATCAAATTCTAAGCGAATTTAAGCCCCTATATACGCGAAACCCGAAACATTTTCAATGCCAATATATTGCTAGCCAGCTATCCATGAGAATAAAATACTTTTATATAAAACTATCGTCAAATATGTATGGAGTTACGCAATTCAATCCTGGGGAACAGCATTCGATATGACAATTAACTTAAAATGTCAACATTGTTGATTCTGTATTTTGCAGACAATCAGATTATTTTAACGCAAAACGAACTCGCCGTGCACTACATGCTTTAGGCAGGGATACCAAATGGGATAAACAGTAAATTCTAAAAACAGAATACATGAGAGTAATGAAATGAAAATACAATTTAGAAATGATTTGAAATATGAACCATACAAACTACTAAGGGAAGGAGCAAGGAATAAATTAATAGCAGAATTAAATAAGCTAGAGTAGCTATCAGGCGATTAAATTTAGTTTCGGGGCACTCTAGGATAAGTGAAGAAAAAGAAAATATTACAGTACATTGAAAATTAATAAAAGAAAAAGAGGAAAGCCCCAGAAATCCTGGATGAACCTACTGGCAAATGTCGGTAAAAAATCACCTCATATTTGCATTTCAATCATCATCATCATCAGTTGACATGGAGCATATCCCGGTGGATCAACCCTGGATTACGTCAGGCCCACCCCATGCCAATAAGGTATGCAGGGATTTGTTACGATAGGTGGGGATTGGGAGCACTGTATAACGTTAACATCCCTGTGACGCTAGCCGCTAGACACCGCTTCTACAGTGCAAGGTAGTTAGTAGATCATATCTTCAATCATTACAGAAAAAAATGTCTCCTGAATTTAAAACCCGCACAAGAAACTGCTATTTACTGAAAATTCCTGAGTACCTGAAATTGATATTTTCTGCAGTTTACAAATTACAGAAAAGCTAAAACAATCATTTTAAATTAGCCTAATTTTGAATTGAGGTTACGTCCTATAAAAAATCCAGACATTGTTTTCGTCCATTGTTACTGAAATTTATTAGTTTTTAGAAAAAGTTAGTCAAGGTCGTTTATTTTTGAGGTGAATTTATGTGGTACTTAAACCAAATGAAATAACTTTTACCTAGAAAACCAGAATTTCTTATAGTTTAAAGTCTGAATTAACTTTCTGCTTTTCTAAAGAAAAGCTTTTTCACTATAAGCTAAAGGCTACTGAAATTTTGGTTAAAAACATTACAGCTTTAAAATAGTTTTGTTAGATTATTACTGGAAATGTTTCTTCATTGAGGAATAATTAAACGTGTAAGGAAATTGTAAGTTGCCAAGCAGCTGCATTAGATGGAATAAAATTGTCACGTTGGCGTTGTTGTCACTTATCAAGAAGCAAACTGAAGCAAACTATTGTTTGTAAAAACCTGAAGTCCGAAATATTTTCAGGAAGACTTTCTTTTAACCAAAATGAGTTTGAATCGAAAACCCAGGGATTCAAAATGTACTTTAAGAAGCTCAGGTAGCTTCTCTGAATCATTACTAAGAGAATATTTATTTTAAACCTGGTTGCACGTAGTCACTCAAAAAAACGTAAGAACACAATAGCGTTTAGGAAACGTAACGTTAAGTACGTCTAAACATTCTCGCCAGAGCTCGTCAGTTTCTTATTTTAACTTTTCGCACGTGGAAAATGTGCTAAGTGTTTGCTTTAAATCATTTAACACCCAAATGCCAACTTACCGGGCTAATTACTTTGAACAATTGTCAGGCTGTTAGATTCGGTTGAGTCACGAGTTTTGAGGAATTAACTGAAAATCATTTCTTTACTTCGAGGAAATTTTGAAGAAGATGCTTTTGTGTACTTTCGATTATAGTTGTAATATACTAAATGAAGCATTAAATTCGGCACCATTTAAAAACCAAACTACAAGCTTATTTATCTGATATTGGCTGTGAAAGTTACTCCCAAAAATATAGACAAAGATTGACTGAAGCAACTGTTAAGTATATTTATCTTCAACCATTTGAAAATAGAACTGCATTTAGTAAAAAGTTTAAATTTAGTACCTTAATAAATTGAGTACATTAGCAGTTTGTTACAAAATATTAAAGTTGAATCCTTTCAGCGTCGACATTAACAGAATTCAGCATTCGCAGCTGTTAAGGTGGTAAAATTTCTTGGGCCAACTTAGAATTCCACGTGTTAGAACATTTTATGTTTAAAAAAATAAAATAAAAATAACGTACCATCTGTTATTTTACAGTTGTTCCTGTAATTTTTGTTGTCCTAGTACCAAACGCGATAAGTAAAATAATAAAGAAAATAGGTTAGTGTTCTTTTGTCTACGCTTAAATTTATAGATTTGAGTTTTACCTTGAGATTTCCCCCTAAAATCCACCAAGAAAATTCGTAGCAAAAAAAATCGTAATTCCTAAAATAAAACGTTTTAAAATAGACAAAGAAGGCGTTGTTACTTCAAAACTTCGTTTCGGTCAATTTCAAATGTAATCGAGTGCCAAATTTTTAATGCTTGGATAAAATGTGACAGAATTTTTGGTTAAGTTGGCCAAATTGCATTTCTGTAGATTTCTTTATGTTTATAGTTTTTTTTTGAAAACTTTATCTATCCGCCCACTTTTTGAAGGTACGTTCTAAAATAAAAAGAGCATTTGGCTTTATTTCGCTTTTCTAACCTTGAAAATCCATTATAGCTTGACGTTCATATTTATAATTTATGAAAAATTTTAATTTTATTCCCACATGTTCACCAAAATATTAGTGAAATAAACGTATAAATATGCACTCGCCACCTGTTTTATATATTAATAAGCTTTTTATATGTTGACTTTTGCCGGAAAATATTAATATAATATTAAGAAATAGATTTATTTTAAAAGTTAGCAGGTGAGATAAATTTTTAACTGCTATTTTTTTGAAACTGCGTATTTGTGACCACCTTTTTTTAAAAGATTTATGATAAAATTTGACTGGATGTACTAAATTATGAGACATCAACAGTCCTTAGTAAAGAACGGCACGTTAATTAAATTTTTTAAAAGTGTCGAAGTACCCAATCTGGTTCATTTTCAGTGTAAATGCAATTTTAATTATTCTTCTTTTGTTATTTAAGAAGCAAATATATTGCTACAACACACTTTCAATACGTGTGATTGTTCAATTTTGTGACATAATTTTGACTTTTCCACAATGTCAATTTTATTATAATTTTTAATTAATTGTTAGAGAATCTCCCAAATCAGGGTCGCCAAAGGGATCGCTTTGATGAATTTCAAAATTTTTATAAAAATTCACCAAGTTGAATTTTAAACACCTTTCAAAATCATGAAAATCTTTACAAACAACAATAAATTCTAATAAACAAATAAACAATTTCTAAAATTAAAAATTATAAACTACCTTTTGAAAACACGAACAAAAAAACACTTCCTGCCTGGTTTTCCAATTTCCCAAACACTGCACCAACCTCTTCAACTACAAGATCAGGAAACTGTTGTCGAAATTCAACCAGGCAAGCTCGAGTACTGTATATCCATTCCCTATTTTCAAGATTTTCATTACGAAAATAAGATTCAATGATGAATCGCTTATGTAATTGCGAGAATACCACGGTGAATAAAAATTCAAGTCGAAACTGACATTTAATTGACATGTAGAACCAACAACAAGCTGAACCTATCAAAGACAGTGATTTTGTTCACCATGGCCATGCCTTATCTAAATAATTTTTGTTCATATGGTAGCACTTCGTGATGGCGCAGCAAAAGTTCTATTTGCCGGCGCCATTTGCTCCAGTTGAAAGCATAAACAAATCACACTACACCCTTCGTTGACTTAACCACACTTTTATTTTATTTATTTATTTACTTATTTATTTATTTTTTGAAACACGTGTTGATTGAACTCATGCAGTTTTAAATGGTCTGAGCCAATAACCTCTTGTAAATAATAAAATAGAGCATTGACTTTATCCAGTTTAATTAGTCAACAGGGCCAGAAATACATGTAACAACTTGGAACATAAAACCGGAAGTACTGCTTATGTATATCTACCTGGCACATACCAAAATAGTAAAATGAAAAGTTACTAACTACCAACATAAAATGTTTTATGTACTTATAAAACTACAACAATCGTACAGAAACTTTTTTCATACCTAAATCTTCGTGCACAGTCTTGGAAACTGTAGTTTCGCGTACTCTAGCTTCTTTAGCAAGCACTGGGATCTTCATTGCACGACCTAACAACAGCAAATCTTCAACCAACCGAATGCTTCCCTCAGTTCTTGCCTCAGCCGGTCTTCCTGATCTGGGGTCATCTTGGATTGAGTCTCGGCTCTATCGAAACTGTTTGCACCATCTTCCCCATACTCAGCAACCATTCTTTCATGAATAACTTTTGGGCTATTTCCCTCTTTTGTGAGAAACTTTATCACTGCGCGATGCTTCAGATTACTTTCACTAATTTTTCGGAAGAAAATAAAATCGTACAAAATTTCCTCAAAGTAGGAGAACAGCGATAGTAATTTGACGTTATTTTCGGCTAGGGAGATAACTTCAGAAAACACCCTCGTATATTAATTCAGAGAACAACTGAACTATGCTTTAATTGGAATTATGAACAATTTAATGTTAATTTCTGTAGTCTAAAATTAAAAGAATAACCGTAGTACGATTTGGAATATGTTGGAAACTGAAAGTCTATTTTTTGAACAATACAATTCGAATGTAAAAACTATAGATATAGACTTAATAATTTCTGAATAATTTTATTAAATTTCTTCTAAACGACTTTCTTTGCGTATTTTTGCCGCTTTCTGAACATTTTAATAGCCTGTTTGGACGAATAAAGTTTTAATGATTGTACTTTTTCAAAATTTCTAGCCTTTTAGGTAGTAATTTCCCTAAGTATTCAGAGTTTTTAACCTTTGACTTTAAAATAAAACGAGACAATTTACAGCCAGTTTAAGTAAAATATTTTCAGAAAACATTGATGTAGAACACAAACCTCTGTAGCAATTAGCAATTTGCGGAAATACTTTAATGTTAAAAATACAAATCTTTCCTTTTAATCAAACAAAATGCATCTTTTAACGGTACATTTTATATCTTGGATTTTTCAACACATTCGTCTAAGATGAAAAATAAATTAATCGAGACCAGCTGTGGTAAAAAACCGAGTTATTTTTGAATTTCACTGGCGAAGTTTGTATGGTGGTTGTTATTCTAGCTTAATCGAATGCATAAACAAATACAATAATTAAGGACTTATATCAAAGTATTTCTTACATAAGATAAATAGAATTTATTTTTTATTTACTTAGATTTATTTGTTGTTTTTTTTATCTTAATTTTTGCTTCCGGCTTTTTTATGTCATTTTAATACTGTTTGGAACACCTTTTTCTTAATTTCTTATTTTTTAGTGTTAGTTATCAGAATTGACTTATGAATTTTTATCCACGTTATAATATAATTACTATAAAAATTATTGTGATATTTTGTTAATCTTTTTTGTAATTTAAAGCCTTCATAGTTCAAATTTTCATGATGAATAACTTCAATTTTTTCAGAAGTCTGAGAAAAGTCAGATAAAAATCAACCTACGAAACGTTCATAAAATATTCTTCAACTATTTATAAAACTGCTCATAAAACAGTTGCTAAAAGTCAACTTACAAAGCGAAAACTTTCATATACAGCAATAAAAATGAAAATTTTATGATGTAGTTGATAATGTGAAACACCTTTTCTTTTCATGTTAAAAATAATAATAGAATGTGATTACATGAAATGAAAATAGTTGGGCATTACATTAGCAATTAAATTCAGTTAACATGGAAAGAAAGATCATATTGAAACTACAGGTGTGTTGAGCCAAGAAAATCCCAATCAGAACATCGTTATAACGTCACGCTACTCTTGGTAAAAATAGGATTGTTTGGCACAATCATCCTGAAACCTGCCAGTTACTATCCAGAGCTGTACGAAGTGCGGGAGTTCATTTTGCAAGTTTTAATAAAAACAAACAAAATTTTTTTTATAAGGTAAAACGATTTTTTACGAATTATTTATACGTTAACCGATACGTTTTGTGAAATGCAATACGCGTGATTTTTATATCGTAGTTTGTAGTTACATGCTTATCGCGATTAAATCGCAAACGAAATATTTTTTAACGAATTAATCCGAAAATTAATAATTAGTTCACGGATAAATAAAAGACGAGTGCTCTAGAACGACGGAGAATTGGCAGTCACCACCTGTGAGTGTTAATTAGGGCCGGTAAAATTTACTCAGAATTTTTGTCGCGGTTTTAAGAGACCATAAAACATCAACATGCCTCTGGGATACTACGGAACCCCTTCGTATTCTTCCTATTCCGCTCCTTACCTATCGGGGCCTTATGCAAATCATTCGTCTATCATAGCAGCTAATTTTAGCAGACCTCCTACTTCATACACAAAATCTTTACCCCGAATTAGATTAGGTTTCACCCCTCTTCTGACAACAATTAGCGAAGCACATGCACGACCTTTGTCTAGAATAAGATCACCAAAACTGGCCATACATTCGTCGCCAAAATTTAAAATGCCAAGGCCCATTTCGATAAATACAGCTGATATTGATGTATCGGCCAATAAGTACAGTAAACCCAAACGATCATCATCACGTTCGCCGGAACCCAGCAGTATACAAAAAAATCACGAAGAAAAACCCAAAGCTAGGTCTCCTTCTCCAACTCCAACTCCAGTTAAAAGTCTCCAAAATGGAGAAGAAGTCGTGGCAAGGTCGCCTATAAGACGTGATCGTGCCATCGTGCGTATGCACACGATACATAAACGTTCAAAGAAGAAACAGTTGGAAGAAGCACAGAAACAGGTTGCAGAACCCAAGAGAAAGTGGAGACAAAATTACGAAGAAGATCAACCCAAAAAGCCGGTGAAAAGGGAAAAAAAGGTAGAAAAAAGTCCCGCTGAAAGGCTATTAGAAAAACATCTTATAAAAGACAAGGCTGAAGAAGAGAGACTGAGACTGATTGCCGTAGAGCAACGACGAAGGGAAGATAATATTAAACAACACCCAGAAAAGAAATCCTCGAACAAAGAAGGAGGCTTGGAGAAATCGCCTAGTTTTCACGATATCTGTCAAAGCATTTCTTCAGATACGATTAATGAGGACTTAAATCCGGGACAACCAGAGCATATAAAGAAAAGGCAAGCTAGACAATGTTCCAAAGAAGATATATTTAAAAAGATTAGACGAGATTCTGCCGAAATTTTACAAGAAAATGTAGCATTATTAGATAAATTAATTAAGGAAGAAAAATTAGATAAGCAACAATCGATCGTAGAAGAACAAGATGATAAAGAACCCAAAGAAACAGCGCCACAAACCGAGGAGAAATTAAAAGAAGACGAATCTCAAGATTTTAGTAGAAGTAGTCTGAAAAAGAAAAAGAAGATTACTAGAAGGAAAACCAGTGATAGTTTATTAAGTGATGGCGAAGAGACTGCAGTAAAGAATACGCTACAGCGAAGACCTACACTAAAGAAAATCAAAAGAACTTTAACGGACAGCAGTTTGCAAAGCGAACCTACTACACCAGTGGATCCTGTCGTAGAACAAGCTTACCAGTACGCTATCCGGGATATATCTCAAGTTGAAGTTGAAGAAATTAAACATAGACCAAAACCAGTGATTACTTCGAGTGTTGATTTTGACGTTCCGAAACCAAATCTAAAAGTGGTGGTAGACGAAGTGGAAATCGAAGAAAAACCAAAACCAAAACCAAAACCGGCAGGACGTAAATTTAAGTTAAATTTTACGATTCAAGGAATCGAGGAAAGACGGCGCAGCATCAAAGATGGTAAGAAACCTTCTACTCCAGATACCGAAGGAGACGCAGATATGAAAGATATCAAAAGACCGGCAACTCCAGATGCAGATAAATTAAAAACGCCAGGTACTCCTGGGGCAGATAAGATACCATTTAGTCCATTTTCAGAGAAAGTTTCTACACCAAACGGAGACAAACCTCAGAGCCCATTTACACCAGATTTAGAAAAAGGTAAGCAGTCGTTTACACCAGACTCTGACAAAATTCAAAGACCATTTACGCCAGATTTAGAAAAAAGTAGACCGTTTACACCCGACTCCGAAAAATCTCAAAGATCGTTTACACCAGACGAAGAGAAACTACAAAGACCATTTACTCCAGATTCGGATAAAGGTGCGAGATCATCCACGCCTGACTTGGACCAAGTTCAAATACCGTTTGGTTCAGATCCAGAAACTTTGAATCACATTTCAAGTGAACATAACAACGTACACACTGAAAATAAGTTAGAGGAAAGTACGCTCTCCTCAAAAGAAAAAATTGAAAAGAACGAACCCATGGAACTTCCAAAACCAAGTCAACCTGTAGTTTCAAAAGTAATAAAGAAAAAACCTTCAGCACAACTGATGCACATGTTGGACGACATAAAGGAAGAAGAGGCGGAAAAGCAAAAAATAGCGAATTCGAGAGAAAAGGGAATAAAATCAGAACCAACCACACCATCGTTTTCAACAAAACAAAAGACATCGTTTTTGCGAAAATCGAAGACAGAAACAAGTATTCCAGTAAATATTCCAAGCACACCCCCAGCGGAATCGCCAAAAATAACCGACGATGAAACTGTCAACTTCTGGGAGGTCATAGGATCAAGGGAAAGTTCAAACTTTGCACGCAGAAGAAACAACAGAAAATCACCTTACGAGATGTACATGAGCCAAAAAAGTGTAGAAAGCGTTGCAGAAACCCCCGAAGAAAATATTAAACCTAGTTTTCCATTAGTTGCTGAAAGACAAATTAGTGAAGAGAAACCTACAATATCGAAACAAGATTTAAAACAAACACAGGAAGAAGAGAAACCTAAAGAGTTGGACTTGGGGAACAAGATAGAAGTGAAAGATCAACAAAAGACTGATGAAGAGCCTAAACTACCAGAAATTAATAATAAAGCGTGGTTGAAGGATATCAAACAAAAAAGCGAAGAAAAACCTGAAACGCCAAGTGTAGACAGTAACAAGTTAGATTTTAGTAATAAAATGGGAGTGGTAGATTATAAGAAAACTGAAGAAATACCAAAACCAGATTTAAATAGCAAGACGGTGTTGAAGGATACAAAACAGAAGAGCGAAGAAAAACCCGAACAACCACAAATGGGCAGTAAGAAAGAAGATAAGCAGTTGGAGGTTAATCATGCAGTCGAAGAAAAGGCAAAGGTGGAAGAGAAAACAAAAGCTGAAGACAAGCTAAGATCTGAAGAAAAGGTAAAAGTTGAAGAAAAACCAAATTCTGAAGAGCAGTCAAAGACTGAAGAGAAGGGACACGTGAAAGAAAAGGCAAAAGTTGAAGAAAAACCTAAGCAACTGGAAGTGAAACAAGATTTAAAACCCCAGATGGAAGCAAAGACGGAAGATAAGAAGTGTGAAGCAAAACCAGAGCAACCAAAAGAACAAAGTCAAGTCACAGTTCCAGAAGTAGTAGTTGGTAAGAAAGTAACATCGAAACGTTCTTTAATAATGAAAGCAACCTCTGATGATCCAGATTTGAATGTGTTCGTGGTGCCAGAAGAACCTTCGCCAGAACCAGAACCAGAAGAGGAAGAAGATAAAGATAAATTTGTACCTCTGCAATCGAACAGAATATCAGGATTTATGCACCCCTTTAAGAAACCGGTGCAGTTAGACGTTTGCTCCTTAGACATATACGCAAAACCAAAACTAATCAGACACAGACATATCCCTAGACCCCGCCATCCTCTCCCCCCTCCCTCCCCTAAAGACGATGAAAGTGAATCGGACAGTAGTGAAAGTGAAGAAACATCAGATGAGAGTGAGAGTTCAGAGGACGAGACGACCACTACATCATCAAAAGCTGGAACAAGTACGTCTTCAAATGATTCTGGGTTTGATTCATCGGCTCCTGGAAGCCCATCAAACCGCAGAGACGATAAGGGTTAGATATGTTCTTTTTTAAGCCCGAGGATTTGAGAGAATTCCAAAATTTTTTTTCAATTGAAGTGGTTGATGACGTCAAACCACGTGCGGAAGTAACGCTAGCCTTTTACCTACGACAACGTTACGAAACAAGTCCTAACATAGTTTGGTGACATTTTATGGAGGACATACGTTTTTATAGAATTCTCTCAAAGACACGGGTGGTATTTTCGAGAAAAATTGCTCATTTTTTAACAAGTTTTTTTGTTTTGAAAATTTGTTCAAAATAGGTATTTTTGCAAACTTGTTTGCTTATCAATGGGATATTTGATGATCATTTATTTTTGAGCAAATTGAGGTTATGTTTTTGGTGTATTTAAGACCATAATTCAATTAACTTGATCAAAGACAAAACGCGAACCTTCTTTAGTTTTAACTCAAAATTGTTCATAAATATCATTAATGGGTCTTCATGGGCGAACCGATTCGCCTGATCTAATCAAAGGTCAAAAAAAGCGTAAAAAATTCAACGAGAATAATAAAAAACGGGATTCGTTTTTTTTTTAAACTTGGATGACGATCCAAGTTAGCGAGTTAAAAATAATTGCGGTGTTATTTTTAAAGAGTCTATTTGTCACCATCGAAGTTTTAATTGAACCATCAGACAGACGCGTCAGATTTTCGCAGTTTTTAAATGCAAACCGATTTGTTGGTTGTAATTTCGAACGATCACAAGTTGTTGCAAAAATAAAATACAGCATCAGCGTCAGAATTGCGTAACTTTTAATTTTAAAGCTGTGTATATGTCAGGTTACAGGGATTGTTTAGAAATTGCGCTAACTAACCGCGACAAATACGATTTAAATTATCATCTGGCAAAATGTCCGTGGTATTCGAAAAACAACATTCCTTGGGTCATATTTTTATTACGCTAAGAATGGCGCTTACAGTTTCCTTGTTGTTTTCTACAGGCTGCTTGGATTGTTATTTTTTTTGAAAGGATTTAACGTTTTACGTACTTGGCATTCGGTACCTCGGGCATAAAACTAATAAGCGAATTGGGACAGTTTTTGTAAAAGTGTAAAATTTTGGCTAGCTCATATCAGCTCATACATTTGTAAATTAGGTTTAAAGAAGATTTTAGTCAAAGCGGCAATAAAATAATCGGAACTATGTGTAATCGTTTCGATTTTGGCAAGCTGAACCGTATTACCGAAACTTGCAAACCAAAACAATTTCACTATCTGTTTTTATTGCTTTTTTTATAAATCTATATTTAAACAAAAAGTGATAGTTAGACTGTTTGACTTTTCTGCAACTAAAAATATCGAGCAATCATTTAAACAAAAATTAAACTATTAATACGTAGAAAACAAGCTAATATTAGATATATCTCAAAGGATTGAGAAGGTGGTCACATGTGTTTGAGTCGCAAATTTAAATATACGTAAAATAAAACAATAATTCAAGGATTACGCTTGAAAATATTTAGAAGCTTTAGTGCTGTTCGAATTCTACCAAATTTTTAATAAGGTAGATTTCATAACATTAATAAACAATCAAATTTACGACGGTTGGAATTAGGTAAAGATCTGTCTAAACATTACAGATATTTTCAGGTCATTTCTGCTCCTACTTCGCGATTTAATGGTTAATCTACTAGGAAATTGGAATGTTGATGCAATAAATAACACGAAAGCATTGGTTCAAGTAGAGCTTAGAATACATTCATTGCTCACCTAATAAATTCTTTATGATTCATATTCGTTTTGCATAACCGTTAATTTGGCATAAAACACCAGACTTTACTGAAAACATGGGGGTTTTTATTGCTTGTTATCAATTTTGAAAACATACGGTGCACTCGATTTATTAGTATGATTACAGTCATTTTTATGGACCTTATTTACGAGGATGGTTTAATCGTTCGGAGATATAAACACTTTGGAAGTGTATAACGACGTAATGTAATGAAAATTCACAATTTTCTGTAACTGTTGAAAAACCCCGAAGCTTGGAATCCTCATTTGTTTTTGTTGTGTATTTGTAACCTCGGTGTCTTTGATAAAGGGTAGGAAAGAAAAGTCACAAGTCAAAGTACAACTTTAAGCTTTATTAACATAGACAATGATATTCCTGAACAGCAAATCTTAACAACTGGTAGTCGTAAGGCGGGTGTCCGTAACCGCGTAGGTGTTTTGGCTGCGAATCTCTTGAAAAGAACGATATAAAGAACAAAGGATGTAGGAACCGAATAGGACACTCTCGTATTATTAAAAGGGGTACGGAGTTTTGCAGGTGCCTATTGAGATGGGTAAGATTCCAGAGTAGCACTCGTACAATTGAAAGTGTTAAAGAATTTTGCAGGTGCCTATTGAGATGGTAAGATCCCAGAGTAGCACTCATACAAATAAAAGGGAATTGTCCTTTTGCTCTTCTGATCAATTACATTTATACAATAATTTTCGACAACCCCCAAATAGGGTCCCTTTTATCAAATCAAATTGAATTTCAAACTGAAATTTAGCCGTGATTGGCTAACTGATTTTGTATCAAAACCGGCATAACATTAAGTTTCCCATATTTCTGCTGTGATTTATAGCTATGTTGCGTAACCTGATATTCCTAATATTTGGGACTTTGCTGCGCTAACACGATTGAGTGCATATGGTTAAGCACCAATAACTTAGCAAGGATTATGAAACGCCCTTTTCGGACACCGTCCCTACAAATAAGTGGCCTGACAAATAATTAAGGATGTCTGCTAGGGAAACATAAATTAAACAACCAACGAAACGTTTCGTTTTACGGATCATATACTTCTTAACTAATCTGCATAATTCCTATTCTAAAATATTACAAGTGGTTGAACATATGGCAGCTTAAAGTAAAAATATATATATAGTAATTAGTGTGCTTGTCTTTATTAATAGAAAAATAGTTTTTTCGAACTTGCGCACCCTTACAGAAGTAACTAAAATAGGATTGACTTCCAACAGGCAAGAATTAATAGATTTTGATTGTAAATTGTAATTGTAATTGTCTTAAGTGTAATTGGGGTAATAAAGGACCCAGTCTTTAGATTTTGCCAAGTAGGAAGAAAGCGAAATTTCATACCATAAATTGTGCGAATGTCTAGTACTGAGTAATCTCAAATATAGCCACTTTGGAATCCCAAAAGAGGTAACCAAAGCTCCTTGTAGGGATATTGCCGATTATTTTGAAGAATTAAACTTGTAAGAGATGAATTTGCCGACGACCAAGTTATCTTGACAGAACATCAAAATAATATCGGAAAGTGCAGTTTACAAAAGGCAAAAAAAGGCCAGATACTTCGTGGCCTGAGGAAAAGATCAGGATATCAAACTAACGTAGTGACTAAAAACAAGGGTCAAGCAAGACAGATAGCTCATCAACAGACTAAATTCGATCTAATGGAGTGACGAAATACCGGTAAATACAAAAACAAAAATACCGGGTGTCTCACATTTATTGCAGCATGTTCTACGTTCAAAAATAAAAAGTCCTAATAAATATATTAGTATTAGATAATCACATATTTATGCAGTTTAAGATTTATGCTTGTATTCAATAAAACCTGTTGATTGTTTAAGACAAAACACTAACCTGATTTAAGATATTAGGTTGTCTTATAAATACCATACATATAACATATGTTTTTGATATCTTTTTGGCCCAAGAATACACTGGTGAAATATGGTGCAATCGATATGATACCTGTAAAATCCATAGTGCAACCGATATTCAGGCCTATTCCCTAACCATAAGGAGCATTTTTGCTTGCAATACATTGTTGCCAGACGTAAGTAAATAGCGACCGGGAATCCACCTCTATTACTGATGGAATCCCAAAAATCGTAAAGTGCAGACGCGATAGAAGTGCGTCTTTTCGATTTGTTAGGATTCGATCCGATTTCAGAATTACTAGTCGATTGTGTAAGAGTTAGGGAATAGGCCTGATTGACTATAAATAAAATAAAAAAAGGAGAATATGGAACGTAGCTATGGGTTCTGCAGGAAGAAGCTGTAGAATGCCAAGCAGACAGCGTAAACGAATGAGGCAATCAAGCAATAAATGAAGAGAGAAGGAACGATTGTCGGTGTAATTGAAGAGACAAGAGTAGAATGGTACAGTTATGTAAGAAAAGAGATGACTAATATGGGAATAGAAATACTGTAATGGAAAAATATTAGAAAAAGGAAACAAATATGAATACTTGGGTACAATAATAAGCCAAGATGGAAAGATAGATAACGAAATACACAACAGAATAATAAAAGCTAAATGAACAGTAATCGGAAAAGGGGAAGTGGAGAAGAAGACCAAGACAAGCTGGACACTCAGTGAGAGAAAAAAAAGATTCAAGCTTGAGATATCTTTGAAAAGTTGCTCGAAAAACTAGACAGATCGGATTAGAAACACACTTTGGAGACGACACCATTAGTAAAACTAATAAAACAAAAACAGCTGTAGTGGTTTGGACATGTCTATTAAGATGGTTGAAAGAAGGCTAGCAAAACAAGTGATGGAGACAAGACCAAGGGGGAAAAAGAAAGATGACGACCACGTATGCAGTGGATTGACTTTATTTATAAACTAGGAAGAAATAGAGGGAAAACAAGGCTAACAATACAAAAAGAAAGAATATTTTTAAACCTACAGAAAATATGCAGTTAAAATATTTATAAAATACAAAGCTGCTCTGTTACTCAAGGAATAAATTATTACAACCTGTAAAATTTCGCTGGTGTTATACAACCTGACCTGTAAAGCAAATAAACATTTCTAAATAAGTAATTAATCTTTGGTTAAGAAAATAAGAAAATACGAGGCGGGAGATCTATCTGTTTTATTTTAATTATGTAATTAATTTCGTTTCTTCTGTATAGCACTTACTGTAACTGCCTTGTTTCGGGTCGAAAGTCGAAGTTGTTTGGCACAGAGAGGGGGTAGACTACTAAATGACTGGTAAATGTAGATCATTGGTTAATTCCAGCAGTATTGAAAATCGATCATTTTTGCTGGCTGCAGTCTCAGTAAAATTGTAAAACAGAGCCACATTAAAAAAAAAAAAAGATCAAGGATTAAGGCTTCTTTAAGACCCATTTGGTGTGAAATGATTAAATTGTAATATTCAGTAGATTTCATAAACAATCATGAAAGTATCCTAAGCGGGTTATGAAATTCCAACAAAAATTCGTAACAAAAATCCCTAGTTAGAAGGAAAACAAAATTTCAGAAAATGTGAATTTGTCCATTTTAATTTATTTCCGAAATATTTACGCTCCCGCCATGTTTAACGTGAAGTAATTTTTAAAAGCGTATTCAAAGACCTTCAATTTATCTTTCTTTTGTATTTCACAAACATGTGTTGTTTATATCAGATAATTCAAGAAGTTTCGTGTAGTTAAAATAACTCAGGAAACAACTCAAGCACCGTTTAAAATCACAAACAACCTTTACGAATATTGTTCTAATAATTGCGGTATGAAAGATTTCAGATCTGATGTGCTTAGTTATTAAACGTTTTCAGAAGCTCAAACAATTGTAATGCCGAAGTTTTATATTTTGAAAAGGTAACAGTTTAGATTAGGGCTTATGTAAGATGTTTTGTACTCAAGAGAGCAACTGGAAGTTGTTGAAGGTGCCCTTTTTGAGGTATCCTAACATAAATTGCTCTCCGAGGGGCAGTTTTAATTTTTGGATTTATCTTTAGGTTCTGAAACAACTCGGCGGAGCCTGAAAAGCACCTATTTGGTTATCAAAACACCTTAAATGTTTGGTTAGATTTAAGAGAAAAAGGTGGAATTAGTTCGAAAAAATAAGTGAAAACAATTCGACATAAATAAATTGGGTAAAATGGGAAGATAAATAAAGTCAGAAAATTGTGAATAAATAAAGCCTCTTTTATAGGCAACTGATTCACCCTTTTCATCACATAGAAATACGTAATTTAAAATTTTATTTTATATTTTGTTGAAAATGATTTACTAATTCTAAGTCTGAAAACCTATTTCAAGGGATTCACAAAGCTTTTCCATTTTCTTCTAATTATGCCTGCTGTGTTTAATTAAAACAGTAAAAACAAACAAGAAGGTAGGTAGTAGGCTGTGAGTAGCAGAAATACATACAAAATAATAGTAAAAAATGAAATGATATTTATTTGTTTTTGCTTGTAAATGCAGAATTCGTAGCCAACTTTGGTGTTAAAAAAATGCACCAGAAATTATATTATAAATTTAAATTGAAGTACTTGAAGAAGAATTTTTAACAAAACATCTAACTCAAAGCTGAGATAATTAACTCGTTTACGCATAAAACTTCAAAAACATACACCAATATTCATTTTAAAAGTCACATTAATTTTATTTACGTGCGTCTTAAGCTTGTCAGACTTTGAGCAGACGTTTGGAATTTATCAGTGAGTATTTTACTGACGTAAAACCGAACTAATATTTCAAGAGTTTTCAGTCTTTGTTACAGTTTTCCTTGCTTTTCAAGGAAGCATTTTACGACCACTGACATCATAACCGTCCTCGTCTTTTTTTTCAATAAAATTCATTGTTAGTAAAAAATAAGCTCGTACTTTGAACAACCTTTATTTGCAAGGTTTTCACGTACCTTTTTGCAGGTTATCAACTCAAAAATAAAACTTTTTGTTTTGATGTATTTTGTCTTCAGCTTGTAATTTTTTATAAATTCAAGGATTTTTATTGAAGTAAAAAATCGTAGTTATAAATCACTGGCGATAAAAGATTTGAATGGATTAATAGAAAATTTTTGTCCTAGGATTTAAGTACGTGGGTTTAGTGGTAATAAAGAAAGTTGGACTTTTTGGCAAAACATTGGTAGAAATAAGTGGTATTATAAATAATTAACAAATGTCTTCTTATTTTCATGTGTAGACTGCGACGTAAACTGCCATAAAAAATGCGAAAAACTCACGGCAAATCTGTGTGGTGTTAACCAGAAACTAATTGTGGAAGCCATTGCGTCCGTAAAAAAAGGTAGGAAGAAAATCGCAGTGGTTTTATGGCCGACATTTAAGTTCAATCGTCACGTTTCAACTTCCGTAATTACTTGTTTATTTTATTGCAATTTAAATTGCATAGCTCAAATGCATTCTTGGGCGAAGAAATGTTATGTGTATTGTGTAGTGCCGGCTTCTTGTATTAGTTGGCACTTTTGCAAATTATTTTTAGCAAGGAACGTCACGTTAAAGGGGGCGTTTGACATTGAGATTGTTTTATTTTTCAATGCCATTATGACCGTACGATAACATGTATCAATTTGTGGTGTTAACTGGCGAACAAGATGAGGACGAGACAAATTTATTTACTGCGAAACTTCAAACTGCAATTATACGGTATATTAGAATTCCATCAGAGCGGTCGTTATCAACAAGAAGTTTATAGCTTTAATGTTTCAGTCGGTTAATGAATAAAAACAATGGTTAAAAATAGATTTGAGATAATTATTGACTGGAAATTTCAATTTCAATTCACAGTTAACGTTAAGGACGTAAGCAAATGAAAACCACATGCTCGCGGTAAATTTATTTTTGGTCCAATTCACGTAATCACCTTTGTGCCTGACGTTAGCTTGATCCTAGTCTGAAACTAATAAATCATAATAACGCATTTCATTTGGGAAAACGCAATAAAAATTTGAAAACTTGAAGTTCGCGTTGTTTACGGCCGCTTTGAGCTTTTTAAGAAAACGAACTAAAATTAACCGGATGACAAAGAAAAGATTTTTTTTAGGCGGCGTACTTGTGAAATTTGGCGCATCTGCTGAAAAACTCATCTAACACTTGTTTATTATTGGCAGTCTTTAGAACTTAACAGATTTAAACCAGTTTAGGTTGAAATTATGTATGACATAAGACATAAGTTTGTTTTTTGGTGGTTATTATTTTACAGAAAACGCGAAGGAGGGAGTGGTGATTTCACTTTTCAAAAATATAACATCATATATAACTAAATTTATGTTTCAACGAAAATAAACGATGAATTCTGAGAGACAGCAGTTGTTAAAAATATTATTAACTTACATTTGAAGAATTAAAAAAATAATTTCCAAAATCAGAAGGCCCTAATGATCCTGGTATGTCCCTTCAAACTAATAAAATTAGTTTAAATAATCCTTAGAAGAAGCAAGTAGACACCTTAGAATGACTGGAAGGACCGGAGACTAATTTATTATAAGTCTAAACTAAAACCTTCGATCTTTCAATGATTAGGAAAACACAAATTTACTTAAGAACAATCACAAAAAGTTTGGCTATAAATTAATTAAAATATTTAGTTAATTTCTGCGCACAACACAATTTAAGAATAAACAATACATTCTTTGGTCATCAGGCATCGCTGTTGAGTGTTATGTTACCCTTCCACTCAACCACGATTATACTTTAAAAGTCTAGCGATTATTTTGTAGTCAAGCAAACCAAAACATTGTACTTAGATACTGTCGTTGTCTATAAAAATAATAAAAAAAGCGCCAAATTTAATAACCAGAACAAGATTATTCAGCCATCCATTTTACGGAAGGGTAAAGTGAGTCTCCGATATCCCTATATATTCCTTCAATTCGCTTCAGTTATAACAGTGTACATTTCGAAGTATCTTAGTAATTAACTAAATCACTTAAAACTTTAAAAACTATATTATATATTGCATAATTCAATCTTTAAAACATTTACCTATAGAATGAAACAACAGGATGAGTTAAGATCTTTAAATAAAAAACGCAGTCAAATTAAGGCACGTGTCACAAAATTTAGAAATTTTGTTTATAACATCTTTTATAACCGTTAACCTCGCAACACTGCGGGTTAGGTTAGCCTCCTGTCCAGCATACGTGCAAAGAGGGTTCACAGAACTCGTTCTTATGAGTTTCTAACAGGCCATCGACCTAGGCTTCGGCCATAAGAGGAAGAAGAACATAGATCAGGAATGCGACCACATTTGTTGGCGCCAACAAAGAACTCAATAAAGACCTTAATCATTTACTTGCTTCGGATCTTTTTAAATCATAGGTTCTTAATACACTAACAATGAATAAAATAACATGGCATTTTATTCCACCTCAGTCACCACATTTTGGCGGTTTATGGGAAGTAGGAATCAAATCAGTGAAATATCGTTTAAAAAGGCAAATTGGGAATACATCATTAACACATCATTCACGTCCTCTTAATCCTATTTCCAACACCCCAATGACCTAACCGTTATATCCCATCCCCGAGTCATTTTCTTATTGGAGACTCACTAGTTGCCCCTTTGGAGCCAGACATCACCACTATTAGTTTAAACAGGCTTTCGAGATGGCAAAGAATTCAACAATTAAATCAGCACTTCTGGAAGAGATGGTCTCAAGCGTACCTGCACCAGCTACAACAAAGAACTAAATGGCAATAAACGCCTAATAATCAATCTTTGGTTCCCAGCACCCTCGTCGTCTTAAAGGATGAATTACCAGCAGCTTCCATTGGGGGTCGGTATGTTGAGTGCTATGTTACCCTTCCACTCAACTACGGTTATACTTTAAAAATCTAGCGATCATTTTGTAGTCAAGCAAAACAAAACAATGTACTTAGATGCCTTTACTTAGATACTGTCGTTGTTTATAAAAATAATAAAAAAACATCAAGCATTATTTCAGCAAATTATCCTTACATTAATATAACATTGATAAACCGAAACATTGGTCCATCAAGCCGGATATCAATCATCTAACAGTTAACAATCACTTTAAATATAAATACACATTTAGAAAAGCACAAGGTCAACAATCGATGATAGATTATTTCATAACAAATAAACAATTTACTCTATCTATGGAAGTCAAACAATTAACACTTGAAAAGAAATAATCACATATATATATAATATAAAAGGAAACAGACACGTGAAGTCATGCTAAATACATAGAAGTAAGAAACGGAGTCAATAACAGAATTAGAGAAATAAAAAGAACGAATACTGACGAAGATTCAGTAGCGAAATTGAGGATGACATGTTTGGGGCCTAAAAGAGGGTATGGAAGCTATTAAGAGGACTAAAAAGACCAATTGAAAATAATAAATGAGGAAGAAGGCGATATACAATTAAGTAAAAAGCGCGACAGTAAAACTAAAAAACTGAAAATCACCGGAATTCACAGTGAGTTCATTAAATACTTAAAGAACTGACAAAAGTCCTCAACATGATTATAAAGCAAGGAAAAGTTACTAAAGAATGGAAGAACGGTGTCACCATCCCAATATTAAAAAGGGGAACAAAAAAGATCCTTGCAACTGCAGAGGAATAAAGCTGTAAAGCACAATCATGAAGCTAATGAACAGTATATTGGCAGACGAAATCCGTTCCACCCCCCTCATAAATGAAGAACAGGTTTCAGAAAGAATAGATCGACCGTAGACGCCACCTTCACCCTACGTCAAATATTACATTCGACCAAATCTTTTAATACTCCATTAAATACTGAATTAGCTCTACCTTTGTAATGGTTTAGATCAATGTTTGACTGATGTTGGCTTATATAGTAGGAAAGAGGTGGTTTCAACTTGCTGAAGACAGAAAGGCAAGGAAACGTATGGAAGAGGAATATATCCAGAAGTTGGCAAATAACGGCTGACGAAGAGGGAGAGAGAGAAAGAGAGAGCGGAGAGGATTAATAACGTTTGATGATATTTAGCAAGGGATTGTTTTAACAACATTTCACTTGCATTACTTCTACAGAAGGCAATTTTGAATGTGCAGTGGTAAGAAGAGAAGAAGGAAATGGTTTAATCTAAACGTACGTGAACAGTGAGAACTAAAAATAAAGTTTTGTATACCAAAGATTATAAAAAAAAATACGAAAGAGAAAACTTGGCCTTTATCTATTAAGTAAACGTCTTACATGACATCATCGCCGGAGTGGCTGGATGGTTAAGGCATCCCAGTACAGCGCGGACGGTCTCGGAATCAGACGCTTGGCGAGTGGCAACCCAGTCACTGGAAATAATTGGGAACCGCAACATAGTAGTGTAGTAGGGAAGGTAGGTGGTTGTCGAAGGCGTGTTGCTTACCACATCAGACCGTACGCATAGCGTGCGAGATAACCGGGCATGAAAGCGATTTAGGAGTCCGTAATCCTCCATGTTGTCAGCCATACTCCCTCGTGGAGTGTAAGTACCGATATCTTTCTTACATATGATTAGAAGAAGAAATGTTTGATATGGCAATTAAAATAAATTAACATTAACAGACTTGTATCCAATAATTAAGGGTAATCAGCTGAGTATATGTTTAAACGGAAGTGTTGTTTAAGTTTAAGAGGGTTAACCCCCCTCAAAAATAGGATTGGCGTTAGCCATAATTCTAAGAATTGCACGGCTCAATGATGATGATAGTTGTTTAAGATAACTTTAATTAGTTTTATTAGACTTAAGCCCTAGCTCAAGCCGGCTTAAGCTAAGTTTCAGTTTAAATCTGTATTGAAATACTGACCCTAAAAGAAATATGCAATGGTTATAATCGAAATATTTTGAAGTTTATATGAAGAAAGTCTGATGTTAATATAAGTAAGAAGGAAGGGTTAAAAGGAAAATTTCTAATTAAGTTTTTTTTTTATAAATAATCCGAAAAAACAGTAAAGGCTAAGATAAAGGTGAATCAGCCTTTAATGCAAAGTTTGCCGATTAATTTATTTTGAGATAATTTGATGTTCATTATTTCTATGAATACATAAACATCACCCGAATATTAAAGAATTATGATTACATTTTTTAATGTGCTGTGGGAAAACCAGAAAAAATTGTACAGTAATAGTAGATTACGTGCCAAGTGCAGAAAAGTGGATTTTTACTAGACGAGTATGGCAGGTTTGAGTACGAGCGTTAGCGAGTACTTAAATGCCATACGACGCGACGGATATTTAAGAAACATAAAAGAAAAGACGACTTATTTAAATACATTCCAAGATCATGCAAACAACACTTTACTTCATTCGAAACAAAATAAATTGACTGAAAATATATTACAAAGTTTCTAGGCCTTTTTTTAGAGTGACGAATAAAAAGCTTAAATAATTGTTCGAAAACTCAAAGATATTTTCAGTATTATGGCCGGAGTAGTCGAGAGGTTAAGGCATTCGACTACAGCGCGGACGGTCTCGGAGTCAAACCCGAATCAGATGCTCAGCGAGTGGCCTACCCAGTCATTTAAAATAATTGAGAACCGAAACACAGTGATGGAGTAGGGAATACAGGCCGTTGTCGAAGGCGTGGTGCTTACCACATTGCTACAAGCCAGGTATGAAAGCGACATAGGAGGCCTTAACCCTCCATGTTGCTGGCCATACTCGCTCACGGAGTTAAGTGCTGATACCTTTACCTTTATTTCAAATACTTCTTAATTTGAAATTTCAGCTTTGCAGAAGTAAATTGTTACTGAAATTGCCTAAATTTGGAAATACTTATCTTTTATCAAAAGCAAATTTAAAAATGTTCGAACAAAACCATTAGAATGTACGTTGTTCTTTTTAAAGTGTTCTGTAGCAGTGCTTTAACTTTACCTAAAAAATCAAATAAACCTATTGTTGTAATCATTTTCTACCATAGCCCTTTTAAAATAGTTACTTATAAACAATATTCAAGTTAAGTAAATAATTAAATAGTTAATAAATGAATGAATTACAATTTATTACTAGGTTTGTTGAAGCTTATACGAAATACGTACATACAATGATATGAAAATAATACAATACTTAAACAATGTGACGTACTTACATAACATAAAAGTGAAAAACATCCAGACAGAGTAACAGTGAACCTGGTCACATTGCTGCCAAAATAAAAATAAACGGTAACAAATTGTTTGTTCGATACGTGCTGATCTAGACATATTCCGAAGTTTTGAAAAAAAAAAATTTCATTTAAAACCGGAAATTTATTTAATACTTTGGATTTTTCTATTTCCATCTGTGTTGGAAATGCTAATAACAAGAAATTTTGAGTTTTAGATTATTTATATTTTCCTGTGAAATAAGTGTTTAAAATATACGAAAAGTACAAATGGGGTAAACTGCGCCCAAAATTATGAATATAAAGATAAAACAAACTTCGCATGAGTTAAATTAAATAAAATTTGCCAAGAATTGCACCTGTAGACATTGTTTTTGTTAGTTATAAATACCTATAAATAGTTTATGACTTTACTTGAAATTTAGGTAATTTTATGATGTGTTTATACTGTATTTGCGTCATTTTGAAGGAGTTGGGATAAATTTTGCTTATTCATTCAATGCTGCTAGAACTGTGTATTTACTACGAAGGAAAACCATTTTAAAATTTTCCGAATTAAAGGAAAGCTGAATTTGATTGGTAAATTTATTAAGTTTGCTTCATTTGCTAAAGAAAAAAAAAACAAGCTTGTAAGCTTAGAAATTTGAACATCAAAAACCCCTAAAATAAAAGATTCCGAATACAAAAGTAAATCTGTTTAGTACAAAAAAGAGCCATAAAAATTCAAGTCTAAACATAGCCTTTAATATTTCCAGGATTTAAGGGTTAATAAAATTCAGAAATAAACATGGAGATTTCAGAACATTAAAAGAAAATCAGAAATGCGGATTTTACAAAGACGAAGCGGAATTATAAATAGAAATACCAAGAACACCTGTAAGTATCATATTTGCTAACTGGAAGAATTCCTTTATGAGTTTAGCAACATAGCAACGATCTCAAAGACTGTATATGCTTGGTATATGTTCATTAAAGTAAGAAAAATCTAAAAATAAATTACATACAAAGCAAAAAGAGAGCTGAACGAAAATCACATAAGGAAGTTAAAACCTAAAGAATATTAAAGGTTACTTGATGATTGAAAGTTTTGATCTGAGTAGTACGAAAGTAAAGTTTTTATAAATGTTGTGTTAGGGGATAATAAATTGCATAGAAAATTGGCCAAATGATTTCTTAAGATTATTTTCAGATTTAAACAGACGACGTGCTTAGACTGAGTTACGGCTGTAATTTTTTATTTTATGATTATTTTAAGGCAAGTTAACGTAAACAGAACATTTGGGGGTAGAGACCGTGGTTTTCAGAATCTTAATATATTTTCAACTGGCGCTGTTTCAAGACTAATTATCTTTAGAAAAAAATTCGGATTCACTTCTTATTTTTGTCAAAACAAATAAATTTCTCTAAACAAAGATAGAAATCAAGACCGCAAGTTAAGGCTTTAAAGCAAGTGAAGTAAGAATTAAGTACTTATACGCTATTTAGTCCTGATTCGAACAACAGTTGGCCATGATTTTGGTTTACTCTGTTGGTATAACCTCTAAACTGCAATATTGGTTCAATTCTGGGTTACGTAAGGGCATTTTGTTGTCAAATGTTACCTTGTTACTTTGATTTTAATGCAGATTCTCGTAAAATAAAAATCAAGTTTATCTTCTGGTCGTTTACTGCGCCATTACAACTGGCAACCCTGATTCTATAATGAATGATGACTATAAGATTAATTCACTTTTGACAAGATAGATTTGTACCAAGAAACATCGTATTTACATCAACAAAACTGTCTCTGTTGTATGGCCTGCTATGGTCTAGAAAGGTTGTGAATACATTATACATAAGTGAGTCAAAAACTATTTTTTTACGTGGATTTGTGAAGAATTACAAACAGTTAATTGAATGAGAATGCAGATTTCTTCTCAAGCAGAAAACTTAAAAATAATTTAAAGAATACGTCATAAACGTTTGAAATGTAGCGAAGTGAGTAAAATCATTTATCAACATGACGTTGTCCCCTACATAAAGCGTCTGTAATGTAACATAAATCGACCGATTCTCATTAGCAGTTTTGTTTCACCACCTTTTTAAGAAGCCTCATAAATTTATTTCTGTTAGAACTCATTTACGAGTAGTTTAACTTAACTAAAAGAAAATTAAATATCCTGACAGTTTGTCACTATTACAACCGACCATTCAGACACATTTGTTTTGTTGTTACGTCCTACACGTCTGGAAAAAAAGTCACGTTATTGCCAACTAACGTTTGAACAATTTTTACGTATAACGAGGAAAGGTCTTTTTTATTATATTTTTATACCGAGTTACCGAGAAAACAGGCACTTTTAAAAACACATTATAAATATCCCGGTGTTGCAAGACAAATGCGTAGAAAAAAAAAACTCATGGATAATACGGAATTTATTCGAGCCAAATACTTAAAAATTTACAAGTTGCTGCTTTACTTTTAAGGTAATTTGGTCGTAATGAACAAAATTACTGAAACATAAATTTAATTAGGTTCCTCAGAAAATCGGGATTCCCCGACGGCCAATCCTGCACACAATCCGGCTTTTGCCGTGGACGCTGGGGATGTTGTAGCAGATGAAATTCTACAATCCACTACATTTGTGGGTTACCAAAAGAGCGGAAGGATAACGCCCCCAGCTACAACGATACCAAGATTTAGGAAATACACGATCGACGATTTTCAATTCTTGAAAGTGCTCGGAAAAGGTAGTTTTGGAAAGGTAAACAAAATTAAAGCATTTTGGGAGATGTTTTGTTTACGAAAGTGATTGTTTTAGGTCTTGTTAGCTGAGCTGAAGAACACTGAGTATTATTACGCCGTCAAATGTTTGAAGAAGGATGTGGTTTTGGAAGATGATGATGTTGAGTGTACTTTAATTGAAAGAAAAGTATTAGCTTTAGGAACTAAGCATCCGTATTTGTGTCATTTATTATGCACGTTCCAGACAGAGGTAAGCATTTTTGCTTTAGCACGTAAAGCTTGATCTTTTCACTGCTTTTGTTGATGTTAATGCTCATGGGGGAGTTACTAAATTAAACCAATATTGCTACCTTTTGCAAATTTAAAAGCTTATCAATATTTCTGAATATTCCCTACCTTTCTTCTCCTTCTTAATCTTTACCACTTCTACCCTATTTAGGATGTCGAGGTTCTTCCTCGCTTATATGAGTTTTCCTCCACTTCTTTCTGTACTACGCTATATTATTTCATCGTATCATTTTAAGCCTCTTGTCATCCACTGCAGGATATAGGCCTCCTCTGTCCTTCATCGTTCCTCCCTCTCTCTCTCTCTTTCACCTTCAACACCCAGTCTTGTCCTGTTGCTATATCCTTTGTTTGTCCCCAATTGGGTCCTTTAATGGCTAAAGATTTAGCTATACCCTCATTGTAAGGACTGCTTCTTGATATTTTACCATACAGACCCATATCCCTCACACTTTAACAACTTTTCTATCTGGCATGCGCATCAAGTGACCGAACCGCCGGAGCTGGTTACTTTCTATTTCCATTATTGATTTCACTAATAACCGTCTTCTAATTTCGTCATTTCTTATACAACACTCCTTCGATTTTTCCCAAGATCTTCATTTCAAACACATATAATTAGTTTTTATACTTTTCACTTAACACCAATGATTCACTGCCATACGCAATAGTGGATTGTTGTTGCTTTAAACACTCCGGTTTCCTTGGATACTTTCTTCTTCCCAAAAAAGGAATTTTACTACTAATACGGCAATAAAAATATTGGCAAATAGCCTAAAGTGGTTTTTAGTTTTGAATTGCTGAAAAGTGAACGTCAAAAAGGAATCTCACTGTAAAACAACGTAATGTTCGTTGCTGTTGGGAAATCCCTTCAAAAAACTAAAAATATCAAGATAATCACCATAAACAACATTGAAACAACAGTTAAAAAGAAAACCAGAATAATATTTTAGAATCTTCCAGGAAACTCTAGGGAAATGTGTTATATGCATTCACATTAAATTAGCAAAACTTAAGTAACAAGAAACTTCAACAGCTGTTTTGCAATAATTTTAAAACAAACTGATTAACTCAAATCTTAATAAAAAATGTTCAATTAGGTCTAAATTAACATTTCAATTTTCGGTGGATTTCAAGCCATCCAAATTCAAATCTTATAAAAATAATAAAGCACAGGTAGTGCACGTGACTGCTAGAATTTGTGGCCGATACGTGGCACACTTTTTAAAAATAAAATCCCAGAGATTTACTGAGAATATTTTTATAAAATTTTATTTGACCTCATGGGTTTCTAAAGTTTTTTTTTTTGTTATGACTTCGTGAAATGACTAACTTGCATGGAATTTATTTTAACTCTGTTTTACATTTTTGAATTACGCAGTACCAATTTTTCAAGCGAAATATTAATCATGATGTCTCCGAATTAGCAATACAAAGGGCTTAAATTATTAGAAGATTTTAATGTTAAAGAAATCGGGAAAAGTAGAAGACAGCAATTTCAAAGTATAAATAAAAATGTCTATAAATAGAATTGTCACCTCTTATATGAAGTTTTTAATTATGGTTTTATTTTAAGCTCTGCCAAGCTTTGAACTACCTACACTTTATTTAAAAAAATAAGGAATGTAAGCATAGGTAGAAAATAAAATGTTTGATAAAAATACGACAAACTGACTTGAACTGACGATTTCAATTCAATTTATATAGTCTAAGTAAGTCTTAAATGGCGGCTGAACGGGTCTTTGTTTCCTCGCTCTATGCAGCCCCAGACCCAGTTACAACAAGTCAGAGCGGGACATGGATATGCGTTATATCTTTTGTAACCAAATCCGAAACTGCATAGGGCGAGGAAACAAAACCCCGTCCAACCGCCATTTAAAACTTACTTAGACTATATCTACTTATTTGTACTTCAACCTTTTAAAATTATTTTAAAGAATATTAGAAAAGCGTGCAGAGGGAGGAAAATGAAATATAAAAATCTAAAGGCATTTGTGAACTGAACTTACAACTTCAAATAACCACTGAATGAAACTTTATTCACAGAAAATGTGTAGAAAATGTCCAGTTGTAAACTAAAAAAAAGTCTGTAGATACAACAGGTAAATAGCGAAAAGCAGAATTTTCTTTCTCAAAAAGAAATCAAGAAGAACAAGATGTTGCCCTTTTCTCGTACGTGTCGTACATTTTATAGTCATGCACTTGGCAGAAGTTTACTTATTTGTTAGAGGTGCATGTAAACAGTGGTTTCTAATTTTACATTTGGAAACTCAAAAATATTTCGTATGTCAACGTGTATTACAATTTCAACACGATTGTACCTGAGGATTCTTGTATAATACCAACTGCAAAAACAGATCAAAGTAAACCCCAAACTTGTAAAAATAAAAACACGACAAATTATTTTTCATTTTTGTAAACTTTTAAATAAGTAAATTATTTGCAGAAAATACAAAAAGTTGATGGCATGAAAAGTAACCATTAATGAGCAGGCGACAGATTACGAACAAAAGAATCAGATTTAATTTCAAGGAACCAACAGCAAACTTATATAGGTTTACTTCCCACATAATCAGGAAGAACCGAATGTTTACATGACAAGATCTCATTTTCCTAAATTTATACTATCGTTTGTTAACATGTTTTGATTTGAAATTTTCAGGACACGCCCTTGCCTGTAATTTACAGCATATTTTTTTGGAATAAAAACATCTTGTTAACCTCTTTCAGGATATACAAAAATACATATTCATAGTTCAGACAATTTTAGAGAAATTATGAGTTTATTATAAATTAGGGGAGATATCAAGCAAGCCTTAAAAAATGTCCAAATTCAGAACTTCAATGAAATAAACGATTGTGAATACGAATCGAAAAAGTACCCAATGCTTAATAGTGTCATTAAAAAGTTACGGTATTTGGAGATAAATCAACTGTTCCTTTCTGAACTTTTTGGCTCACTTACAGGTTAGTTTGGACTAGGGCTGCGCGATATGAAAAAAAAATATCGAAAATATCGCTGGAAAAAGTATCGATATTTTTCGATATATCGATTTATTCGATATATCGGTTGAATCGACTTATCGATATATCGAATATATCAGTATATCGATTGAATCGACTTGGAATATATGGATATATCGAATATATTGATATATAGAATAAATCGATATATCGATCAAATGTTCTCCTTTAATCACCTTTCGGTGGCCAAATATTAAATAATTTAATGAGGAAATACAAATATAAATATGCAATTAGAATTAAGCAAGTTTTGTTGTCGCAAAATCCGTAAGGTATCTGCTTATTTTATCCGCGAAATATTCTTGTCCGACAATAAGGCGTCAGTTTATTAACACTAAAAACAATAAAATCAATAAAACGTGCTGAAACACTAAATTCTTACATCGGTAACCCAATACGTAGAAACTTTGATGCGTTTGCTAACGAAATATGAATTCTGTAAAAATAATATCGATATTTTAAAGTATCGATATATCGATTTATTCGATATATCGATTTAATCGATGTATCGATGATAATTAATTCGATATATCGATATATCGATACTTCGATATGTCAATATTTTTAGAATTCCATATCGATATTCAATATATCGATATATCGATATAAATATCGATATATCGAAAAAAATTCCCAGCCCTAGTTTGGACTGATTTTAACAACGTTAAAACGATTGTATGCAATGTCTTCTTAAATGCTATTTTGCAGAGAATTTTTAGCGTCATTTAATAATAAAAATCAAGACAAAAATTATATAAATATTTGTAGAGTTAGGAAATAAATAAACAAACTAATAAATATGGTGAAATTACATAAAATGAGTTATAAGCAAAATATACAGGTTGTCTAAGAACTGATTGTTCTTCTTCTTCTTTGTCTTTTCTTTGTGCCTTTCGGTGTTGGATTTGAGATGTGTATCTATCCATTTCCTCAATTTTATTCTATTAGCTGTCATTTGCTTCATTTTTTCCCAAGTTTTTCCTCTCTTTTTTGCTATTGCTTTCAATCCTGGGTCTTCCTCCTCCCCTTATTCCCCTTGTTTTTATTTCACTGATTATTTTGGTTAGTCTTGTTTCTTTCATTTCACGTACATGTTCAAGCCATTGCAGCTGCAACCGTACTACCATTTTTACCATTGATTCTTGCTTCACCACTATTCTTAAATCCTCATTTCTACACCCATCCTATTTGATTTTCCCTGCTATCTTCCTAATAAACTTTATTTCTGTTGCCATTATTTCATGTTTCCCCCCCGTATAAAAGTATTGCCACTACTGTATTAAAAACCCTCTTCTTATTCTCCATCCCTACTTCTTTTTTCTCTAATATTGTTTTGTTTGTTGCATAGTAAACGTACATAGCTTTCTCACATCGCTATTTCCCATTCTATTTTTCCATCGTCTAGGATTGTTATTCCTAAATATTCTATTGTTTATACTTCTTCCAGTGCTTTGTCCTCTATAACGGTATTTATTTCTCTTCCTACTTCTTCTTCTTTACTTTTATTTATCACCATTATTTTAGTTTTATTAACATTCAGCTCCATCTTCATTATCCTACATTCTTCCATACGTTTACTATCTCCTGTATCTTCTTTCTTGTTCTTCTTCTTCTTCTTCTTCTTTCGGCTTCTTAACCCTTTGTGGGTCATTGCCTGCTCTATTTTAGTTTTCAAGCTTTCTTTGCCTTGCCTTGTTTAGAGGAGGAGATGGCTGGTCTCGTCCCTCCTGTTTTTCGCGTTTCTTTTTTTCTTTGGTCTGTGTTCTGGTGGTCATTCATTCATTCATTCATCGGCGGTGCAAAGTAGCAGCACTCAGGCCCTAGGCCCATTGTGCATCCGCCGCAAATTAAAGGATGCCTTCATACAGACCGACACCTAGCCCAAAGGCTAGGATCTTGTCCATGGAGGCGCTAAAGGACAAGTTTTTTTCCTACACACTACTTCACATAGAAAAATATTTGTTATTGATTGCTCATTCTAGGAGCATCCTGTATATTTCCTGACTTCTGATGAAACTCATTTTCTAGTTTTTGATTCAGGATGAAGTTTATTGGTGGTTTCATATTCATTTAATTAATTTGAAAGTGTACAAAATTCCCTTAACATTTTTCCATCTTTTAATTTAAAGTTTGATACTTTTCAAGGACAAAGCTCTTCGGTTTTAATGCGATTTTAAATGGAAGGATTTTATATTCTTGTAAGCCATTAAAAATAATTTCTGTTCTTGTCAGGTCATTCCTGGAACACCCTGTATGTAATAGATTCGTGATGCATCTAGCTTTACAGGTCTTAAATGAAAATTGTCCTCTTTGTAATAAATATTTCCATTGGGAGTTAAATAATTTTAGTTGAACAGCTTAAAAGTGAGAATTCTTTAACATTTTAATTCGTGGAAATTTCAGTCGAGAGTTTCGGATTATACACTAAAAATGAGACTGAAGAAGCAAATTGTTTTAATTTTAAACTCTGGAAATTTCTATTAGGAGTTTAGAGTTTAAAATTTGTAAGTAAATTAAGTCCAACCTCGGAATATAAAATTTACTTATTTTCCAAATTTGAACTTTTAAGCTTTGGAATCGTTGTAGATTTAACCATGAGCTTAGCATTTAAAACTCAAAATTTCCGAACTAATTTTTCTTAACTTTGAATATCTAAATCTGGTTTCAGTCAGGAATTTAGGATTTAAAACTCTAAATTTGGACCTTGATACGCAAAATTGTAGACTATTTTTAGAACGAAAGCTTTTATACCTTACTCGAGATTTGAGCTTCAAACTCTGAATTGAAATTGAAAGCTTGAGAATCAAATTATCCAAGTTTTAAATCTTCGCAATTTCAATCCTGGGTTACGCTCTTAAAACTATAAATTGAAGTTGAAAACAATTCCCGATATTTGAGAAATTTGAATCCTGAAAATTTCAGGATTTAAAGCTAAATAAAAATATGGGTCCAAACTCGAAACATTCTTAGGATTCACAGTTTTAATTTTTCGAGATTTGAGATTCTAACCTTTGAATTAAAGCTCAGAATCATATTTTCGGGGATTTGAATCATAGCACTTCAATCAAGAACTTGGCATTCGAAACTCAAAATTTCAGTGCAATCTTAAAACGCAAAATTTAGGCTAATTCCGAAAATTCATATTTAATCCTCATTTGAGGTTTCAAACCGAAGTGTAATTTAAGCTCGAGATTCAGAATCAATCTGGAGTTGAGCATTAAAAATGGCCATCTCCATTTTTAGGATTGAACTATATTTTATTGGAGGTTTAATATTCGAACCTTCGAAGTGTTAAATTCTTGTAAATACCGGTCATGGATTTAAAGCTGATTTCAAGACACAAGTCAGTTTCAAAATTCAAACATTTGATGTTTCAAAACGAACCCAAGGAAATCAGGTTTTTTAAATTTTATAACTTGGAAAGTTAAGGACAGTTTTAATGTTTCAAATTTAAATTTTCACTCCAAGTTTGAGGTTTCAACCTTTGAATTAAAGCTGAGAAGCCTTATTTTCAATCAGCAAACTAAGAATTTCGGTTCAGTCTTGAAATGCAAGTCCATTCTGAAAAATTAAACATTCAAATATTTAATCCACATTTGGGATTTGAAACCGGCGCCTAATTTAAGCTCGATAATCGGAATTAATCAGAAGTTTAAGGTTTAAAAGATATTAACATTTTTCTAATTAATTTGAAATCCTTGAAATTTTAGTTAAAAGTTTAGCATTCTGAAAATTTGAGGCCAGATTTGAGAAGTCAAATATTCTTGCTACATTTTGTTTTCGTCTGTACAAGCTGTAAAAATCTTTCAAAGTCCTTTAAACATTTCAAAAAATGCATTGTATATTTATGCAGAAGTAAAAAATTGCATTGCGATTCTTAACCGGAATAACCCAATAAATAAACAAAGCGTTAAGTGACAGCTAAAAATCTTTAGACGCATATAAACAAACTGACACCAAAGGGCAACATTTCACGTAACGAATATTCAAGCTGAAAAGTTGAAATGTAATGAAAGTTGAGTGATTTGTTTATTTCAGTCACATCTGTTCTTCGTTATGGAGTACCTGAATGGAGGCGATCTCATGTTTCATATTCAGCAATCAGGAAGATTTCCCGAACCACGCGCTCGTTTTTACGCTGCTGAAATTGCATCAGGGCTGAAATTTTTACACAGCAAGGGCATCGTTTACAGGTAATTCTCATCGTTTCTTTACCGCATGAAAAGTTAATAAACTAATAATATATCCGTCTTTATAGACGAGTCGACCTCAATTAGTTTATTTCAGAATAGCACCTCCACCTACTAACGTTTCAGGCGCTTACCTGAATGTCAAAATTTCAGAAATGCAATATTTTCAGTTATTTTTGCATTCGAGGCGTTTGAACTCGAACTAGTTTATTTTCTAATCGGTGATATTTTTATGCACTGCCTGGTTAGGTCAACACGGTTCGTTGTACCAAATCTCTTTTGATCTTATTTTTGTGGTGACATCCACTACTTGTCGGAAAATTCTAGATAAAGTAATATATAAGTTTAACCTGCATTGGATTTTTTTTGCAGCCAAACAATTAGTGGGTGGATCATTTATGGTGTTTTTGTTATTATAAAAGTCGATTACTTACAGGAAACTTGGCTCCAGGATTAAAAATGTCTTCCTGGAGTCCATCAAATATATTAATTTTGTTTCTTTAAGTTCGGTTTAGATTTAGTTCCCATTAACTTGGCCAAATGATTAACCAACTTAAAAATAAAATCTAGCAATAGTTTTTTTCTTAATTACAGAGACCTGAAACTCGACAACATATTACTCGATTTTGATGGACACGTAAGGATAGCAGATTTTGGAATGTGCAAGTTACAGATATTTTTAGACAGGACGGCAGACACATTCTGTGGGACTCCTGATTATATGGCTCCAGAGGTAAGTATTACATGAAAAACTAGTCGAAAAGGAAGCAAAACAAAATTAACGATTATTTTTCAGATAATCAAAGGACAACACTACAATCAATGCGTAGACTGGTGGTCTTACGGTGTGCTTCTATATGAAATGTTGATTGGGCAATCTCCGTTTAGTGGATGCGATGAAGATGAATTGTTCTGGTCAATTTGTAACGAAAAACCACTTATCCCTAGATTCTTAAGTGTCGAAGCCAATTCTGTTCTATTACTGGTAAGTTTGATAAAGTTTCCAGATAATTTAAAAGAATCATTCTGAGGGTTATTAAGAGCGGTTCAAAGGACTTTTAACTTCCGTAATAATCGCGAAAATTAATTTACTTTGACTTAACAAATGCAGTATGCTATTTAAAATTAAAAACTTGGGAAAAAATGAAATCAAAATCGAAGCAACGGAAATTAAACAATTAGGAATATCAGCCCACATAGGCACACTAAATTTAGAGCTTCTAGCTTAAAGCCAGGCTTTTCATTACTATAATTAAAAAATTAGAAGAAATTTAGTCCGGCCACATTGCTCTGGAACCCTCTTAACAGTATTTAAAGACATTTTTATAAATTCGCTACAACTAGCATAATAATCTGTAATTTGAATACCAAGACCAAGTTTTCTTGGTGGTTTAATGAATCTGATGTTTATTTACAAACAAAAGGACATACAGTCTCCTCTTCATTAGAATTATAAATCCAAATCCGCTGAAATTTGGATATTTGTTAAATCGACAGTGAAACTCAAAAATTCGTGTTTTCATTCATTTTCCTAACAATTAAACAGTAGAAAGGTTGAAATTCGTGGCAATTTCATTGAAGCGTCAAACCCTGTCTAATTAAAAGGTCGATTTCACCAGGTTCTAAAGATATTTTATTCGTGCATCAAGTTCAATAATTCAATAATCAAAATGGCAGAAGTAAATTTCAGTCTCCGGAAGCCCTTACATGGCCAGAGGGTGCAGCGAATCTCCGGGCGGAACATCGAAGACAAGCAAATTTAGTACAAGAAATGAAGAAACTAGAATTAAAAATACTGGGAGTTAGTAACACACGATGGTATTACGGTATACTATTCAAGAGACATAAATAACAATTTCTATGGCGTAGGAATAGTAGTGTCAAAAAACAACTTCAGATCTACATCAGGCAGAATAGCAGGCAATAAATATTGACACAAACGTAATACAGGTTTTTCCAACAACAGAAGAAACAGAAGAGGGTAGTAGATGAAGTACATAATCAGCTCAATGACCGTTTAGGCACAAGAAACCTTTTCTTCTTCTTCGTACTGTTTCTTTAGGCATAGCCTATTTTACTTCGACATTTAGGGTGGAGTTTCTGTTGATGAGGACTTTGGGTCAATTTTTTTCCTTTCTGCCTTTATGGCGTCGGGTAATTAGTTTCAAACCATCTTCGCCATTCCTATCTGCTTTCTGCTATTTTCTGAAGCTCTTCTGTTTCTTCTATGATGTTATTTTAGTGTTTTTCTGCATCTACCTGCTTTCTTCTTTCAAACAAGCACAGCAGGTGATCAAAATGAATGGAAGGGATGAATAACAACACCCCTGCGACCTGAAGGCATATGGAAAAAACCAAAAGAAGAAGAACAATCATTGCTCGTCTTCCTCTTCAGTCTGAGGTTATGCTATATTTCTCTCATTTTGTGCTTCGTCCACTTATGGAAAGATTTGTTTGTCATATTTGCTATTGAATCGACCCAACCAGGTAGAGAACTACTTTAAGTTCTTGTTTCTAGAACTCTTCCCTGAATTACAAGTTTTTCCATATTTCCCCCACCTCTTCTAACGCTATGACCAAACTTGTTGAGTATTGACTATTGATACGTTGGTTCGATGTGCCGTCCAAGATATTAGTAGCAATCATCTCCAACAATACATTTCAATTGCATGGGTTTTTTCCTCTTGTTTTTTTCAGTGTCCAGGAGTTGTAACCATACATCAGGATGGGGACTAATCTCAATTCAGTTCTTTGAAGATAGTTTATGTTGTTCGTCATTGGCAAAAGGATGCCATTTATTGCAACTTCAGGGCATTCTATTGGTACGTTTGTTGATTAGTTTGGTTCTTGAAAATGATGATACTACTTGTCAATTCTCGTTTACAACAATTAAAGACGTATCATCATCAAATTGCAGTTGCACTTGATGTAGTGCTTACAGTTGGGTGGTCAACTATAAAAAAAGTACCTTGCAGCACCTTTGACTTCAGTAGGCTTCCAAATCGGACTTGGTTTTCTTCTGTTGTTTTTCTCATATCTTTCATCTAGTTCTTCTATGATGTTTTTCTGCGTCTATCTGGTTTCTTCTTTCTTCCTGTGCTTTCCTGCTTTCTTCTTTGTTTTAAGTTGTTGTAAATTTCTTCGTTTCTCTTTCTGTCGAGCTTGGTCACGTGTGATATTTTACGTAGAAATTATGGCGGTCAGTTTCTGTTTATATGTTGGTAAAGTTGGCAAGATTTCTGTGGTATAGTGTAGCGTTGGGGTTATTATTTTGTTGTATATTTGTATTGGATTATTACTATTTTTAGTCTTAGGTCTATTTATATGTCCATAATCCGTGATGAAATTGGACTCCAATTCGTAATTTTCTTGTTTATTTCTTCCGTTACTATGATTCCAACTCCTTATTTTCTTACTTGTTCTGGATCTCCAGAATAATATAATAGATGTATATCTTTCAACAGTTTATGTTTATAATCGTTGTGCTTTGTTTCGCTTAATCCTATTATTTGAATATCTCTTGTTCTTATTTCTTCCGCTAATTCTTCCTTTTACCGTTGATATTTGTAATAATCCAAGTTGCTATTGTTACTTCCGGGTTTTCATTATCTTTACTGATCTTGCTTTTCCGATATGCCCACTTGTTTGTCCTTCCTTTTCCTATTTCCATTGACAAATCCGTCTTTAGTTGTTCCCCAGTTTTCTGTCTTTGCTGTTGTTTTTGTTCTGCATTCTTCTTCACGTCACTGTTTGTTATACCTGGAGCCAGTAGGGATTGTATGTAAAATTCTCCGCCATCAACTGCTAATGTCAAAGGTTTGCTCAAAGTGGGTTCCCAAACTTTTAACAAGAGAAGAAGAAGAAGAAACTCTTGTGACTGGTGATGAGACATGGATCCGGTGTTATGATCCAGAAACCAAGAATCAGTCGAAACAATGGAAACACTGCGATTCACCACCCCCCAAAAAGGCAAAGGCGACCCTGTCGCGCCAAAAAGTAATGGTAACAGTCTTCTGGGATTCGAAGGGTATTCTCCTAATAGATTTTTTGGAAAAGGGGAAAACAATTACAGGCACATACTATACTGAACTACTAATAAAATTAAAAGAAGCAATTAAGAAAAAGCGCCGTGGGGTGTGGACCAAAGGGGTGAAGTTGTTGCATGACAATGCACGAGTCCACACGGCCAAGGTTGCAGTCGCAAAAGCGCAAGAATTAAAGTTCCAAATACTTACACATCCAGCTTACTCTCCAGATTTGGCTCCATCGGACTACTGTCTAGTTCTGAAAGGTCAACGCTTTTCCTCCGAAACGGACGCTTGTAATGCTGCAGAACGGTTTTTTGAAGAACAAACTTCTGAATTTTTTTTGAAAGGGATAAGAGCATTGGACCACCGCTGGGAAAAGTGCGTTCGTATAGAGGGAAGTTATGTTGAACGTGAAAAAAGTTTTAAACCTCCAGATGAACCAGAAGTGGTCTAGGCCAGATATATAATTAAACGCCCTCGTATCTATACGAGAAGTAAGTCTATTCAGAAGGTGCTGCAGCAAAAATTTCCAGTTGAAAGGTGGAATCATTAAGTTTTACCCCATTAGGGTTGGTCGTTATCCAACTAAAAGCATCGAATATTGGCTTTCAAAGATATGTTTAAGCTAGCTGAAGTGAAGCTGATTATTGGATGGTTGATAAGCTGAGGCTATTCTGAGTGTAGAGTTAATATTTACAATTAAATTAAAAGCACCGACTTATACATAAATAGCCAACTTCTTCTAACTCGACTGTCGATTTCGCCTAATTCTGATCGCAGAACCTGGGCAGGTCTTTCCGATAGTTATGGTATTCCCCTAATGTAAAGTTTTCCTTCATATAGCTCTGTGATAATACTTAGAACTATATTGTTATTTATATAAGTTTGATATATCTAAATCTTTTAGAACATTTCGGGTTTTTATATTGATTTGCCTTCACATTGATTAAAATTCCAAAATAACGTTCGAAATTGATTATAATTTGGGAGTTTCAATTTGAAACTACATTAACAGCATTTATTTGAAATAAGAATTAATTAATAATGATACTAAACGGAATTGTTTCAGCTTTTAGAAAAGGATGCCAGCAAAAGACTAGGGAACAAATTCTGTCCTTCGGGTGATATACAAGATCAGCCATTTTTCAAACATATCGATTGGCAGCGATTAGAAGCGAGAATGTTAGAACCACCATTTAAACCAAAATTGGTAAGAATTTCACTCTCAAACCTCCCAGTAATTATGTATTTGTTAATTTATTTTATTTAATTTTATTTCCAGCAACATCCGTTAGATACGCAATATTTCGACAAAACCTTCACCGTCGAAAAAGCGAAACTGACGCCTATAGAGAAGAACATTTTACAGTCAATGGACCAAACGCAGTTTCAAGGATTTAGTTACACTAATCCTAATGCCACGGATAAGTAGAAGGAACTTTCCTCGGATTACGATAAAGGAAACCCGACAAAAAATTGGAAAAGTGGAAACTGTTCTCGGAACGTTGTTGTTTTCCCCTTTTTACTAACAGGATTTTAGTAAACAACGCAGTATTAGAACTAAAATCTTTGTACTCGAAGTAAAATTAATGTGGATTCAGAGAACGCAGAATTAGTAACGGAAAAAATGTACAACCGGTTGTTGTCTAAGTATAAAAATTGCAGCTTTAAAGCATTATAAAGGAAGTTGTACGCTTTATTTAAACAAAAAATCGCCCTCGTTATTCGGCACATAAAGGATTATTTGATAGCGCTAATAACCTTAAAAATACTTTTGTGTAATTATTTAAGAGCATATCAACGATCAGCTAATAAATTATCAGCTAGTCAAAAATCTACGATAAATGAAGAAATCGTGATTTTTAAAATATATGCTAGTTACTTATTCCTTTCAAAATTAGAGGGTAGGTTTGTTAACAGTTCGAATTGGATAAAATCGCAACTTTAGATTTAACAAAGCTTGAAAATAGGCTTAAAATGGAGGGACTTGAATGTGATCCTTCTTCCATTTAAATATTTTATTTAGTTTAGGTAGCTGGCACGTATTTCTAAAATAGTTTTAATGTCATCAAAGGCAGTAAAGCCGCTTGTTTTGGTCGGTTTCTATACTGGCGCCTCTGAAAATCCTTTCAGAATACTTGAATTTTAGTACAAAATACAAATGATACAAATTCAAGTACGCCATTTATAAAAAGTAAGCACCAGTATTGAAATCACGTATAATTAGTTTTATTCAATTTTGCCGTATAAACTGACGTTTATTTGTTTCTGGCCTGCCCATAAAAGTTGATGTTTTATAAACAATCGTTTAAAATTTTTATTCCGCTAGCGATTTAAAATTTTTATTCCGCTAGCGCTTTAAAAAAGTCAAATCGCTTTAAAAATGTCAAGTAAATGTCAAAATTGAATAAACAGTTGTATTACACTTGCGGATTAAATTAATGTATTAATAACTCGCGGTATTAACGCGCTTGCGGCTACCGCCGCTCGCGCGTATAAACGTACCGCTCATTAAACATTAATTTAATCCGCATGTATAATAAATAACTATTGTTATTACTTATTACATTATTATTCTTGTATTTTCCTAACCTCAAATTTACTTGGAAAATTTTGTTTGTCCTAGTTTCATTAGAATGTACGAATACCTATAATAATTTACAAAAAAACAATACTATTATTATTATTATTGTTACTATTACAGTATGTATATTTACACTTTAAAGTATTACAGTTGTACTTACAATTTCATTAAATAAAATTTATTTTGAAATTAACTTACGGTAAAAATTCAATGCCAAACGGCGGGTAAATAATGCCCGCTTCCGTTGTTTTATTCTTGTTATTTTTTAGATCAATCGGTTTAATTTGCTGAAAATAAAAGTGACTTAGCACCGAGTTAAAAGATTTTAATTGAACTTACATTTTTGGTGTAGGCATTCAAATTTTGTTCGTAATAACTTTTAGCAACAACTAAAATTCCGCTACTCGGTAGAGGACCTTTTATGAAATATGGAATCAAACTAAGGTCGTAGTTTGGTTTGAATTTAACAATCGCTTCTCTTTGGAGCCTTTCCAATTCTTGTGGTTCACGATAAACCATACAGCATGCTCTTATGGTGAAGTAATAGATTATTTCAACGCCTGAGAGTAAACTGAAGCCTAAGAAAAGGCCGGCTATACCTCCGAAAGACACTGAAATAATGTAACTATTATTATTATTATTTTTTAAATTTCAAAATTATAGTAAAACACAAAAAATTGAGTTATGTTCGTTTTTAGAAAAAAATACAATAAAATAAAAATGATGGAGCTTGGCGGAAGCACACAACGAATTACGATGGAGGCGCTGAAATTAATTCAGTTTACTAAGAGACCTTAAAGTCTTCCATTTCCCTATAAATGTGGATTAATTATTATTATTACATAAGCATAAAATAAAAAATGTTTGATTTGATCATGATTTTATTATATTAAACAACCCTAAAGGCTTTCCATTTTTCTTCTTTCTATTTTTGGGAGCTGCAAGCCGAAATATTGTACATTTCTTTATGCACTTCGTTCATACAAATTGTTTGACAATTTGATTTGGGTTTCCGAACTTCAGTTGATTCAGATCACGTTTTAAACATAACCCATTCTGCAATTAATTCGAAGACTACCACGGTCAGTGCCAATGTTAAAAGAACATCTTTTGGGTTGGGATGTCATCGTCGAGAAACAAGAATTCAACGTTTCATCCACTTTGTTTTAAGGGGCTTTATCTGGAGGAAAAGGGACCACTAATAGAACACGGTAACTCAATGTGACAACCACGCCGGAGGCGAAACTCTTCTAGCAAAAGGTAAAAGGGTACGATAAATCAACTTGTAAACCAAGCCACAGGCGAAACTTTTCTGAAGGAAACAATAGAAAGCAACGACTTCATAGCGGTTGCAACCGGTCAAGCGTATCAGATGAAGATGTCGGTCGGTCAGGAGTAAAGGGGGCTAGAGGAGCAAGAGGAATAAGGACACGGTAACTCAACCAGTAGACCAAGCCAGAGGCGAAACCCTTCTGGAAATCTTCACATATTCTAAATTCTTCTCAAGCCTCTTCGAAAACCTCACCGTAGACTTGTCAGTTTTGACATTACTTCTCTGTTCACCAAGGTCCCCATCTCTTATTCAGTAACTATCATCGAACAGTTACTGCAACTTTAGCCTTTCCTCCATGTATTTCCATTGTAACAACCAATACTGGTTATAAGCAAGTGATGGAGCCTCTCCTTTCTCCTGAGGCAGTAGCCGTGGAACCCTTTGATTTAAAACCTAAGGTCTGGTTGTGATATGTAGATGACACTTTTATTATCTGGCCCCATGGAAGATACAACCTTGGTTCATTTCTAGAACATGTCAACAATCAACATCCTGATATCAAGTTCACTGTAGAAATGGAAACAAACGGGCTTCTCCCTTTCCTCGACGTCGTGGTAACCCGCAAACCGAGTGATCACACTCAGTTTATCGTAAACCTACACACATGGATAGGTATTATCTGGCGCAAAAACTCTCCGTAATCAATTCTCATGTTCATCGTGCTATCACAATGTCTCAATCCGACGATCTTCATGTAGAGTTAGCCCATATTCAAAACAATCTCGTCAAGAATGGATACAACAAGAAGGCCGTTAGGAAAGTCACCGACAAACAATAACACCCCTGCATTCACCAAGTTACTGATCACACGGGTAGGATTCTCAAAAAATCAAAACCATCTTCAAACCCCCTCCAAAAATCTCACAGATACTCCCTTTAGTAAAATATAAACCTCAACCCCTGTGCTCAAGGGGCGTCTACATTATTTCTTGTTATTGTGGTTTAGTATACATTGGAGAAACGGGTCGCTTAGTGCACTAACATTGCTTGAAATCAGATCTTCTTTCACATTCAGCTGTTGGTGAATATTATCATGGCACTGGTCATAAGATCTTGCTTAAAAAATCATCAACCTCAACTCCGTGAGGCTATTAAAATCATCCAGACTTTTAACAACTTGAATCGTGACATTGGTTATCATCTGTTAGGCATATGGAAATTTGTTATAGCTAATGGTTTCGCCTTCTCTACTCCTGGCCACTCATCATCTTTGTTTGATTCACTTTGATCGGTTATAACCGGTAAAAAGTCGTTGCTCTTTTCTGTTTTCTTCAGAAGGGTTTCGCCTTTGGCGTGGTTGACACGTTCGTCCTTTTGCTCCTGATGAAGTTCCTAAAAAGCGGACGAAACGTTGAGTTCTTCTTTCTCAACAATAACGGGGTTCTTTAACATAACTCATTCTTCTCGTTTACAGCACAGATGAACCGATATGCATCAAATTATTCATCCTGAAAAATGATGAAGATATTCTGTTCCGGTGATAAGACTTTTTAACAGTTTCAATTGCTTATGAAACATTTTTTAAGTCTCGCTAAGTGCTGAGATTCCATTCAGAAACAAACCTGAAATACAAGGAATAATGATTATTATTTTTTTTTTATTGGAATTTGGATATCTTTGGCCACCAAAAGCAAGAATTTTGAATTTATCTTGAAATCGGCTGGATGCCGATCAAAGAAATCATAAGAACTGTAGATATGCAGCTTCTAGCATCCGTTGTTGTAATTATCGATAACTAAAGCGTTCCTCTTTTCTTGTTCTCTTGTTTGTTGACCAATCTAAAAATACAACAATGCATTTATAAGTCCTACCCATTTTTGATGAGTATAGAAAACTTACTAAGTGTTGAAAGAAATGAGCAGCATCTAGCAAACATAATGATCGTTCCATTAAGGGTAGGAATGTTATTTTAATATTTGTGCTCTTTCTGCTTTCTGCTATTGGTTATTTAAGTTTATGAATTCATGGATGACCTCAATACTATCTATCGTTTCTTCAACTGAAGGAACTTTAATATTTTCTATAAAATCACAGCCTTTATCAGGCATATTCCACGACTTTTATTGAAATTTCCAGAATATATGTATGTGCAATTACAAATGAATACCTCAAAACTATTTTAACCCATATAATAAGGGTTAATAAAGTTGAAAAAATTAAAAAGGTTGCAGATCAAAATACACAAACCGTTGGAACATCGATCATCAGTCGGGTAACCGAAAGAGAAGATGAGCAAATTTTCAAATCGTTCTTGGGCATTTCTTGAAGCAAAATTACAAGCTCTGGCTGTGTAGAAACAGTATAATTAATATGTTGAATACTCTCATTTACCTTACCATTCATGTCAATGTTTTCGTATTATTATTAATATTTTTATATTATTACAATTTTACACATGATAAAGGTAAAATAAGCTAAAAGCTGTGACTTAAAAACGCACTATCTGTGTTCTTCAGTTGAGTGATAACTTCAGGGGTATTAATATCTACAAGTTAAGGTCAGAGAATATGGAAAGTGTTCCCATCAGATAGTCCTGGAAGTAAAGTGACATCGTATTTAAAGTAGTTAATAAATGTGCTAAAGGAATAAGAGATTAAATTCCCTCTTTGGAGAAATATTTTTAATGATTTTTTCTTAATTCTATTTACATCTCCAACCACTGATCTTCGATGCAATTCTCTATCACCTGAGCTACAGAGGCACTAAGGATATGATATTCATTTATATATGGATTTTCTTTTAAATCAATTCAAATTAATTAATAATTACAGTTATAAAAAAAAAATCTATTTACCCTCGAAAGATTTCCATCGAAACCAAGTACCTACACAATTTAAATGGCAGCATTTCTTTTGTTTCGTTAATAAGTCTATAGTTTCGGATAATTGTTCTGCCTGAATAGAATTTACTTGTTACTGAAATTGTTTGCCATTTTCTTCGTTTTCCGAAAGACCCTTAATCGATACCTTTAATTCACTACAAAACATAAACACTTTACTTACCCCTGGCAACGAACTTTTGGCGGTTTTTGTCCTGTTTATTTAATTAACTAACACACTTCTTAAGCGCTTTTGTTACCCCCTAATTCCATTTTGGATAAGAATCGCCTAATAACCTTATCTTTACTCAATACCTATATTTATTTATTTTACTATGGTTATGAACAGCCATGAAAGTTTTTGGTCTAACTTATTCTTTGCATTAAATAAAATATTTTTTAATTAATGCTTATCAGAGTGTAAATATTGTTTAAGGAAATTCATGAAAGTTTGTGTAAAACTCGAAGTTTTCCCTGCAATTTTATTCTTAAACATGTAATGTAACATTTAATATCGTTACTCATTACAACTAATATTTGGACGTCAATCCCAAACCCTGAACTTTCTAAAGTAATTTTATTTCTATAAGTTTTCTGTAAAATTTTTAACGTCCAATCTAATTTTTTATTCAGTATTATTCAGTTTCCTTCATATCCATACTATCTGATTTAAAATATTTGGCTTCAATTATACATTTTTGATAGGTTTCGTATACAGACACTTACGACTTCAATTTTTCTTCTGAGTAAACACGTTAGATTATATAAAAATAGTAATCTTAATCCTATATTTCCGACACCGCAACATTAATCTTGGTTAGTAATGATGCAAATGTCAAATGATGTTGGGAAAACCGACATTTTCTGATAGTTGTTACAAGCTTATTTATTTATAGAAACCTTAAAATATATGGTTTTTTATTAATCGCTTTTGACTTTTAAGTAAAAAATGGCCTCATTGGGAAAATAAAAGAATAGTAAATTGTGTAACGCTAGTGGATTTCATGATAGCATTGGTTCAAGATCTTTTTAGGCCACTGTTGTAGGTTTTGTTGAGAAGGTGGAAACAAGGTTTTCCTATACCCTGATTTACACAATAAACTGAACAACTGCTCAATATGTTTTGCTTTGAGTTTTATAGCGTAAAAACGTGTCTGTGCGCTATAAAATATCAAGTGCATTTATTCGAAGGGATAAGGTATACATCTTATTTCTTGTGTACGTACGTACATATAAATATATTCAAATAACTACATGATACCCACTGGCTTTTCCTCAAAATTTTCCAAATTTGCAATATGCACATTTTCAGCCACCGAGTATTTATTATCACAAATTCAATTAACTCAACAACCAGCGTAATATTCCCAGCCAGTGCAACCGATTAACCAACACTATCTACCAATAACAAATAGTCGAAGTCAAAAAGAAGATCTCCAGAATGTGCAGCAAGGAAAACCGCCGAGTCAACGTCAAATGGCCAAGGACCATCTGGAAGGTTATCTATGAGATTGCGGGTCAAAGACCAGCGTATGTGATGATACTGGATGAAACTTGGTTTAGTGTGGACTATTACAATGGGAAACGCAAGATTTGTTACATCAAAGATGGTGAAACCATGGCCGAAACTTGAATATGTGGAACAAAGGGGAGATTCGGCTTCCAATTTAAGGTGGTTGGAATCATTTTCAAGAAGAATTTACAGAACAATACTAGCACCAGTCAAAGTTACAAAAAATCAGTACAGAATAAGAATGAACCATGAGATAGCACAGGAGTTGGAAGAAGATATCATAAAGAAAATAAAGTAGCAGAGGGTTAAATGGCTTGGACATGTGATGAAGACAGAACAACAAGAAATGACGAACATAATAATGAATTGGATACCAGCTGGAAAGAGAAAAACAGGAAGACCAACGGTGAGATGGCTGGATGAAGTAAAATAAGACCTACGAAATATAGGAATCGAAAATATAGATGAGAAACTTAAAGACAGAAAACTATGGGAAAAAATAAGCAAACAAATTGAATGAAAAACGGACAGGGAACTGATCCAACTCAAAAGATCTAGAAAGCTTCTAAGAAGCGATGAAACCCCGACTTGGGGTGTCAAGCCATATACATATACATACATACATACAGATGACACTTCAATAATATCATCAGATACCAACCTGCTAACGCAGCTCTAGTCACACCTAAAACTCCTACTCCGAACTCAAAAATCATATACAGCTATTGCCATTGAAGAAAGCACCCGGTCACGACCTCATGCCCAACGTCGTTCTAGAAAACCTGTACATGAAAGCATTAACCTACTTAGTCATAGTCTTCAATGCCTGTCTGAGAAGGGGATATTTCCCGACAACATGGGAACATGCTCATATCCTCATGTTCCCTAAACCAGGTAAGAGAAAAGAAGATTGCAATTCCTACCGCTCCATAAGCCTCCTTCCGACCATGTCTACACTTCTCGAAAGAGTAATTCTTGAACGTTTTAATTTTGCCTTCGATGAACAACAGGTTATACCATCCTTCCAATTTGGATTTCGTAAGGGTTACTCAACAGTTCAACAACTCCACAGGATTGTTGAAATTATTGAGCCCGGATTTGAGAACAAACATTCAGCAGCCACCTTCCTAGACATTACTAGGACAAAGTGTGAATAGAAGGCTTAAAATACAAACTTCTTCGCCTACCTCTACCGAAATATATAATAACTATCAGCTTCTCCTTCCTGGAGGACAGAAGGTTCGCAGTTAGAATAAACAGTACAATATCAAATACTAAACACATCTACGCTGGAGTCCCGCAGGCAAGCGTTCTCGGGCCCACATTATTTACTTATTCAAGCAACAGATTGTAAACGTGCGTTGAATTAACAATACAGACATCGATAACGTTTTGTTATGAAATGATAATTTCCACATTTTTTAGCATTGGAACAGTATGGGTAAGGATAAATAACATGTTATTAATCCATTGGTTTGGTAATCCAGATAGTATACGTCTATCTTACCAAAACGCTTTGAATTGATTTTATGGATATGATTTACAACAAAAACAGTGTTTCAGATTATGTTATTGAAATTAGGGTAGTTCCAATAAGCTATATTTGGCAAGAGATTATTTTCTATGCAATACTAAGGCTCAAACAGTCGCATAATACCAACGCAGTAAGTGAAATTGTGACTTACAGTGGACTAAATATGCCATGAATATGTTATACATGAAGTATTGAATTAGATGACTTATATTTTGTAGTAACTGCGTTTGTTTATGAAACATTTACAATTATGAAAGCAAACAAAAAATACCGATAAATTTTACAAACATTTTACATGAATGAACCAATCCGTTATCACAAATAATTTATGCAGGAAAAAGCAGCGACGATGAGGCCAAACAAAAAATATGAAAAAACCTGTAACGTGTAAATGAAAAAAGCTAAACACCGTCATAAAATCATGAAAAAAACCAACGTACCAAGTAAATCGACCCATCCAAAAAGTACTTCACGTTTGTACCGAACCATTGGCCAAGATACGAATTCCGCTTCCAAAGATTTACTTAGATCGTCTGAGCTGTTATAAAAAAGGGGAAAGCGTTACATAAACTAAACAAATAACCATCTCACCCGTGTTCATTTAATTTTTCAACTTCATAAACCGTATTAGAACATCCCAGCTGACACGAACATCTATCTGCAGATTTTATAGCATCTAAATGATCTGCAATGCAGGCAAGTTCGTGGATCCTGCAGTGCCGGAAGTTTCCTATTTCGGGATAAAAATATGGCACGCATCCACAATACCTTCTCGCTGTTTCCATTCTGCATTGCCTCGTGCAAGCTGTGTATGTGTACATATGATCAATTTTTAATTTTATTTCGTTTTCAAAAATGCAGCGTCTTTGTTTTATGGATAATTGGCGAGTGTCGTTGGTTGTGTAAGTCTGTTTGACTGAAAACGATACTCTGTCTACTTTGAAGTCCCATATGATTTGGGGTTGCATGTCTATTCCTGGTACTTCGTCTGAATTATGAATGTATACCTGAAATTTAGAAAGTTATTCACTGTAAAGAAATTGTATTCATTTTCTGTTAGTGCCTTTCCATTAAAAAATTTCTACTTTTACGTAAAAAAGCTTTACCTCTCAATTTTCCCACCGAAACACCAAAAGCTATTTAAATTTTATTGTCAGAAAACTGTTTCTCTTTTCCAAGAAAAAGGTTTGGGTTAGCATACCTTTTAACAAACGTAAAATATTTAAATAAAATAACATTCACGAAATTATGACTTTGAAAAGCAACTCATAGTTTTATAAGCAGACTAGGTTTAAATTCGAAAATTTGAACATTTGAATCTCAAACATTTTATTTAAACTTCGAATAGTAATTTCAGTTTCAAACCACAATTTAAATTCATGTTTAAAATTCTGGATATGTATTAGATATTCGAATCTCAAATCAAGGCTTGACAAATTGACAGTTTTTATTAAAATTTTGAGCCTGGATCGATATTTAAATTCAGCTTTTATCTATCTTAATTCGAATTGCAGATTAAGAACGAATATTTTAAGTAATTTCTGATTTTTTTTAAATGGACTTTATATTCAAACCTAAATTCAGAAGTTTGAAAAAGTGGATTGATCTTAGAAAATCATTTTGAATATTTCCATTTTATTTATGAAACAGAATCCGAAATTGAATATTCAGTGTTGGTCTCCAAAGCTGGATTTCTATCCTTCGAAATTGAACAGACCCATCAGTCTTATATAAACAATTTACATGTTATATAATATTTAAAATTCGCACAACTTTTGTTTATTCCTGAACAAATTTATTATATTTTTGAATACATTTTTCGCAACATTTTGCTCTACAAATTACCCAATAAAAAATCGTTCCTTAAACTGATTAATAATACTCTATTATTCCGAAGGAAGGTATATGTTTCAAAATGTACAATGCACCTAAAATGCTTTTAAAAATTTATTGATGACGATTTGTTTCGAATTTATAGAATTTTATTTTGTTTTATCTCTTTAAAATATTAGTTTGGATTCTTAATGTTTTAATGATCTCTTTAAACATGTGGAAAATAACCGGACTTCATTGATTATATTGTGACGTTAATTAGATTAACTAAAGCCCACTTGAACACTTAAAAATAGAGAAACAATGTTTAAATTTATATAATCAATCATTTTTATAAAAGTGAAACTTTTAAGTCTATTTTTCAAAGCCACGTTCAAGTTTACTACCTGGTTAAATTTATAGCGAGCCGTGGAGTTGAAATAAAGGAACAAAAATTACCATGGCAGAGCATTTACACCTAAAGTTCGCATATGCTAATACTCATCTCCGGTAATTCGTATCTAATTTTATAACCTCAAAAATAAATTCAGAAAGGCAGTCAGAAGATGATTTAACTACTCACTGGAAACTGAATGCCCTCGTTAGAGTCAAGCACGTTCATTTTAAGTGACCATTTTATGTCAGTTTCTTGAATATATCGCATATCAAATGGTGGTAATTCCTCTTCTTGCCTACAAATTATTCATAACGCTTAATTTTATTCAACCAAACAGAATGCACCCGTAACTGTTAAAACGTGTCGTAATTCAACTTTGTTAAGCTTTTACATGACGGACGAAAGGCGCGGGCAGTTAATAAAGAAGACGAATTGGTTCTTTAAAATAATTACCAACGACTTACCATGGAATTTTTCTTTCGTAGTGTCTTGAATTGTAACTGTAGCAGTAACCACTTTCCGTGAAAACTGGGAAAAAACCTTCGCAACATCTGTACTTTTCTGCTTTCCATATACAACTTTGAAAAATACCGTCACAGGTATTCATTAGCTAGAAAAATTTTAATTAAATTAAATACTTCTGAAATGAATGGAAAAACAATCAGAGCAGCTTTCTATTAAAACAAAAATCGATGAAGGCTATGAAAGTCTTGATTAGAAACAAACTAGAAACGAAACTATTAATGCTACCTCAAATACAAAATCCTTCAAATTAGTCTCATTCGAAACGAACCCTTTACTTGTATACTTTTTAAAATCGACCAGTGTTTCATATGAAAACACTGAAAGTTTGTGCAAAAATTCTTTGATTTCGACGACGTTCGGATGTCCAGCGTACTTGCTAAAATGTTAAAACCACCCATTATGGCTTCCGCAACTTACAAAGTAAAAATTTACCGTTTAACGAATTCATCAATGTGTGTTTTATTACTGGGATTGCTTTGACAAAGCGTAATAGCAGGAAATGGTACGTCCCAACTGTGGAAATCAGTATCCAAGCCCGTTATGGTAGGATTCGTCTGAAATTTTTCCCAAAGACTGACTATAATAACCATGGTTGCCACCGCTCCTATTGATATGCAGCAGAACCACATAAGCCTGCGAATAAAAAATTTATTACCTGAAAGCACTAAAAAAAAGCTAGTAAAAGGAGTAAAGCTAAATTGAGATTGTTTAATCTTTTGTCGGGGGTAGGCAAAAGGATTTATTTTCTGCGCTAGTTGATAATATAAAGCGGATCTAAAATTAACGTTAGATTTGGCAAGAATTCCTGAAAATAACCTCTTAACGATCGTTAACGACAATTTTATGGCGTGTACCGGTGACAAACGAAACCTTTTTCGAAAAGCAACAGAATTACTTTGCGGAGGGTGACTAAAGGATATTACGTTATTTCGGATCGGTTCTTTTATTAAAGCTTAGTAGGTGTCGCTAAATATAACAGTTTCAATGAAGACCTCTGACAAATTTCTGGGGAAAATTCGTTTTGTTTCATTAGAGTATTAGAGTAATTAGTAGTTACTGTTAAATTTCAACGAACTCTTCGATGATTCAGACAATTATCTGCTTTGATCTAAAAAATGGGATGAATTAGATTGAACCACATTTAAATTGCAAAAACATGTTGGTTTAAAAAAGCTTTAAACTAAAACGCTCCGCTGTAAATCTATAAGAATTAGTCAATTTTCCGCAAAACTAAAATATGTTGTAAATAAATAAGAGATAACTAAAATCACCACAAAATAAGAAAAGTTGGAATTCACTATTTAACTATTTAAAGATATAAATCCTTTCCCTTTTTGATATTGAAAAACCAAAAAAGTAGGAAAGGGACGGTAAGCTCACAACAACCTTGCAGCTAAAATACCAATATTGTTACAAATTCTAATACTGCAAATTATTTGATTGATTTTCAGTAGCGTAGCTAGGGACCAATGGACCCAATATCTTTTTATGAGCCCTCTACGCCCCCCCCCCCTCCTTGCAAAATTTCTTTGTATAGGATTGTTGGCAGGACAACCCTCCATGTTGCTGGCCATGCTACCTCGCGGGGCGTTAGTATCGATATCGTTACTTATACCTAAATTAATTTTTTCATCTGGAAATTTATTAATAATACCAACTAAATCTATTGATAAAGCAAATTGGTACTCAATGGTTGGCAACACCAGACTACGAAGTCTCTCTTAATCCCCCTTAATCTTTTTTTATTGAATCAAAATTACTTTTTCTAAACCCATATTTATTCATTATTGTATTAATGTAAGTAATACAAACAAAATACATGGAGCTAAAGAACAAACAAAAGTAAAAGTTAGGAGAATCTTCAAACCCCGATAGGCTGGGGAGAAAGATTAGAAATTGCAGAAGTGAAAAGTCTATTTAGCGGTTTGTCACGGCTTTTGAATTTTTGCGTAAATTAAGTATAATACGGCCCTGTTGTTCGAGGTTTAAGTTCGTCTGAAGCACGCAGAATTTACTGCAATTAACGTTAAATCAGCACGTTCCTTTTTGGTTGCGAAATAATTCAGAGAAGTCCCAAATAGGATGATGCAATATTCTGTGCAGTGGATTTCGTTGAATACGGGGAAGCACCGACCCGATCACGAGGTACACCAAAGTGGTGCCACGTAAGGTTTCACTCCGTGCACGAAAGGCGCGTTTGGGCACCTTTTTCTAACATCCTTCGCTTTACGGAAAAGTATAAAACCAATTCAGAGTTTAACCAGCTTTGACACCTATCGGTCGTGCAATTATCGTTCCCGGGCCTTTGGTAGTAAACTCCCGTTTATCAGCCTCTCGTTCTCGTTTAGTTTTGGAAAACTATTTTACGACATATTGTCGGATTATCACAGAAGTGTCTTATCGTACAGGGAAAATATAGCTCCGTGTGAAAGTTTCGTTTAAATTTGATGTTTGGTGGAGTACCCTTTCATATGGTTTCGTTTTGGATCAAATAACCTACCAGTTCAAGGACATCCCGTTGTCTTCGCACCTGCTTCCGGGAAAGGCGCCCATTTTCCTTCCGATTACGACTTCCCTATTTGAAGGGTTTAGCGTTTTGAACCTCCTTTCTTCGACTGCTTGTTAGCCGCGAGCCATAGGACTTCGACGTCCCTTCAAAGTTGTCGTAGTGCGGAATTAGCACGTGACATGTTAATCAATAAATGCGAGGAAGAAAAATAAATAGAATTAATAATTGCCAAATCTAACAGATGTGCAAGGGGGTTAGGCAGAATATTAAAGTGTAAAGAAGTATCCAGAAACCCTAAGATAAGAATCTAGTATATGTACGCCCGACTCTAACAAAACAGTTCGAGACCTGTGTGCTGACAAAAAATAGAATCCTGAAGCATGGAAAAGAAAATATTACGGACAATCTTCCGAGGACAGCTAACTGATATGGGATGAGAAAGAAGAATGAATAATGAGATATACGAAATAAGTAATCAGCTTAAGAATTTGTAATCTTCCAATCTTTACTCAACCCAACCACCTTATCGTTAGCATTCATGAGTCATGAGTCATCCTTAAAATCTAATTTTGAGGGATATTTGTTGAAATACGTATTTTTCATACAAAAAATGTTATATGTAAGTACATATGTTTTTATCCCAAAACAGTTGGTATATGTAGCAATGTAGCTACATTATGTAATATTTATTTTACACATTTTCCAGTCTCTACTCATAAGTATGAGAACAAAAACTAAGAGAAGAAACAGAAGGGCAGCTAAACGAGGAACATGCTGCATAGGTACAGAGAGGAAAGACAACCGCAGGACCAAATTTTTACTTTGAGAATGATAACGAAAAAATGATTGAAAGAGGAAGGGATTTATACTTGGCTTTTATGGAACTTAAAACTGCAAACTTGCAAATCTTCGTAAAAAGGTTATTTTCAGAAATAGTGCGGAGAGCTAACATACCGCCAAACTTTAAATTTTCTTAACAGTTCCTATAAATGCTATAGTTTTCAGATTTCCGAAATAGAGAAAATATTTTTCGAGCGATACGAAATGACATAATCAATAACTGTAGTAAACATCATACTTGAAGGATCTATAACTTAAATTACTTAAGTCCGAAAAATAAGATAATTGAAAGTTATCAGCATACAAAGAAATATATGTATGTATAAATGCCAAGTAAGATAAACAGAATGCTAGAAATAAATTGAAAGAGAAAACAGTATAGAATAGACCACCGTTGGTATTTATTTAAGTTAAGGAATTTGATACATTTGACTACAAAAAAATCTAATATAAAACCAAAAGAAATCAAATTCAAGACATGAAATAAGGTCGACTGTAAAGTGATGGCATAAGGGATGAACTCGAAACTTCAACATATATAAAAAAAAAAAAACAATACAGAGACGGAAAACACTGTATAGTGATACAAGGCAAGAACAAAACTTATCAGACTTATATTAAATTTTTGTTCAAATGGGAAAGAAAAAATGGATAAATTAAAGATAGGTTGTCAGAAAATAGAAACAAGGAATCAAAACAGACAGAAAAATACATAATACCTGCTCGTAGACGATAAGCAATGACATTCAAAAGTTATTTTAGCATCTAAAAGCATTTGTATCTCTGTTTTGGAAATCAAATATGGCAAACTCTTACTACTATAACAAACTACCAAATTAAAACGGTGAGTTTTGATTCAGTACGTAATAACCGGCAGTCGTTTTATGCGGGTTCGTATTAACCGAATTTCAATATCAATTAAGACCAAAATTCTATGTGATAACAAAAATAATAGGTTCAAGTAGTAAATAAAAAACTTCAAGTGAAAACTGTAAAAAATTGAATCTAAATTTTACACTGCAAACACATTTACATACTTTTCCATAAAAGGTCTTCCTTCTTCTGCTGTGTATCGTACACCATGAAGGGTGGAATTTTCAAAGAATAAATTCGCCTGAACATTCCAACTCGTTTGTAATAACTGGTATTTAGGTTTAACATTTTTGCTAATTTTCTTTTTATTAACCCGCCTGTTTAAGAACATGCTTTAAAGCGTCACCAAACGTCGTCGAATTTAAGTCGAAACACATAAAGCTACATTTTGTCACAAAAAGGTGTCGTTAAATGGGGAGCTTTAACAAAATAAACGCCCCGAATGAGAATGACGTTTTTATCCTATTGGAAAAACATATAAATATTAAATGTTGTATTATAGCAACAACAATGGGCAGCAATCAGGGGCGTTGATATCAATGCTCGGTTTCGTGCTAGATTGAGGATAAGATACAATTGTATTACACAACAAAGAAGAATATATGTTTAAATCGATTTTTCTATTCAACGCAAAGGCTTTTACCTTTTCATGGAAATTCTTTCGTGATGGATTATAAACATTGTGATCGATATGAGGGGCGACTTTTGGAATTTTGTAGAGGACGATATTGAATTTAAATAGTTCATTCATCATAGGAATTTTTAGTTTCTACTCGCGAACTTGCTATATTGAAGTTAGAATGGCATCGCGTATCTAAAAATACTTTTCTTTTGGTAGAACGAGCAGAAGGGTGTGTTGCACAGTTATTTTGTACACTCGACTGCTTAATATTTGAATCTCTTTGGGCCATAGTCCAGTTACAATTATAGAAATATCAGCTTATAAATATAGAAGATAAAAATATGAATATTGGTAGCAATAATAAATAGTACTACAAGTAAAGTAAACTCTTTAAATATATCAAAATTGCGTTACGAATTAAACGATACACATTTTTTTGCAGACAAAACTTTATTTTTATGATATATGCCGAAATAATTTTGAGTTACTACGAACGAGGTTATATAATATTTTTCTGTTCAGAAACAAGAAGCATTCATAATAACCAAATTAAAGTAAACAATAATTGATTTTTTCGTGCCTATTTTGTCCTAGCTCCTTTACTTACTTTGAATAGGCAACCTGCTATAGTAATGATTGTCTAGGAAATGTAATGTGTGTTGCCTATCTAAAACAATCAGAAACACATTAATCTTCATAAACGTAAATATAGTCTTCCACTTAATTTATTAATTTTGAAGTAGTAACTGAAATGATATGCTTCTTTTAGCATGATGTTTACTACATTTATGGAGCATATCATTTTGTTTCTGTCGAAAAATTTGTTTTCTCTATTTTCAGAAATTTTAAAATTAGAGAATTTACAGGAAATGTTAAGTGAGTCAGTATTTCTTTCAATTATACTCAGGCATGATTTCTTGCTACGTTTTAAAGGTTATGTTTTTCTCTTCAGACTAATTCTGAGAATAAGTTTTTTTCAGAAAGCAGCTTCTAAAAATTATTATAGAATTATTCTTTTCTTTCTTCAGATTCTTTTTATCCAGTATTGCACATAATCCTCCCATTTTTCTTTACCTTTTTCGTCATTCCTTTGCTAGTCTTCTTCATTTCTTTTTAGTTATAATCTTTATGTCATCTTCCCAGCGTTTAGCTGGTCTTCTTACGTTTCTTTTCTCTATTCTTGGCTACCAGTGTAACACTCTATTTGTCCATCCCTTGTCTGTCCGTACCACACGCCTTGCCCAGCTTCATTTTTGTTGTGTGCTGTGTGATATATCTTTAACTTTAGTTCTTTCCCTTTCTTTTCCTATCTCGTGGCGTTATTCCCACAAATTTTCTTTCCATTGCTCTTTGATTTGTTTTTAATTTTTGGTACCCTATTTTAAGACACATAAAATACAAAAATTAAATATTTTACTTTTTAAATGTATGGGTAAGGTTCTGGACTTCAGAACACACGACAATTTATTAAAGGCTATCCATCCAAACGTTGTCGCGGCCGTGGTTAGAGTGCGTCTTACCACTGAAATGGCCCAGGGTTTACTTACACCGAAACACCCGACCGCTTCCCACGGAAGGCAATGGCAAACCACCGAGGTATTTTGTCTGGCTAGTAAGTCTTCTGTGGAGTAGAAGTGCAAGCACTTCAGTGGTTCGGAGCCCACGTAAAGCTGTAGATTCCCTATGTCTGTATGCCACTTGACACGCACACCACGGGGATATGTAGAGAAAATGGCAACGCCCTGGTAAAGGGCACGCCACTCAAAGAAGAAGATTCAAGCGTTATCCTTCTGCCTATTTCTGCTTCTATCTATTTTATAAGTAGGGAGGATGGTACACAGCGGGACGGAAAAAATAAAATACAAATTTTCTTCCATGCTATCTTCAGTTTGGATTTTTACGTGCAATTTCTCTTGGTTATCATTTAGAAGTTTATGTTGTGAAGAAATGTTACAGAGAAGTTATAGTAGCCCTTACGTTCAGTTGGGTTTGGCAAATTTTTTTTATTTGTTTAATTTTTACGTCACTTTCGTCTTTTACTACGGGGAATACATACAGTTTCTTTGATTTTTTTAGGAAGCCCACCGTTACGTTATCGTCTTTCACTTTCAAAACCTGCTCTGCATAATATAATTTTGTTTTTCTTTCTTCAAACTCAACCAACACCCAATTGAGGGGACTTGGGGCAGCGTTATTTTCCAAGAATTCTTCTGCCGTGATGAAGTTAGCTGAGTCTTCATCATCTGTTGAATGTCCAACTCAGTCCACGTCGTCTTCGTCGTCTACGAAAACACGTTTTGTGACGTTCTTCTTTTGCATTTTAGACCTAATTTTAGGTTTACCTATTCTGTTTCTCTTGGATTTTCTTTTCGAGTTCAGCTTTCACTGGTGACTTGGTGATAATAGACGACTTTTTTTCCCGTATTGTCTTTCGATTTGATTTCCTCTCCAAAGCTTTGGGAAAACTCCGGATGTTTTCTGGTGATACAAAAGCCCCTGGAACGATGCTGGGCCTGATGGATGGGGAACTGCAGTTGTCCTCAGTCACTGGACTCAGTTCACTTAGTTCTGCCGAAGCGTGTCCCTCAGTCAATAGAACTTCAGAACCTAACTCTTCAGGAGATTGGACTTCTGATGTGGAACGGCCGTCATTGACTTCTCCTGTGAAAGGCCTGTTGGTAACAACAGCTTCTATAAAATCAGCATCTGTAAAGATTTGGTCAGTGAACGGGAAAATTTCGGTTTTTGGGGTCATCACTGCATCATGGGCCACATTTACTAAACTTGCGATGTCATAGATAGTTATTGGCTTTGTTGGATGATTCAGTATCCATATGTCAGCTGCAGCGTTGAATGGTCCAACGACAGTTTTATCTAAGGGCTGCAGCTTATGGCTACAGTGAGGCGACAGTGTTACAATTATGGCCCCTGCAGCACGAGCTTTGTCAATGACTTCACTGGACAAATGAGCATCTATGTTGTCATAAATCAGCAGACTTGGATTTTCTTTTGTACTATGTGATAAACTGATGTAGTGGTCCATCACTTTTGGAAATAAGTAACTCGGATGTCAACCAGCTTGAAGGATTTGCCCAGTGCCCCATGTGCTGCTTAAAAAACTTTCGGGGGAAAATGATGGCAGGGGGAAGGAATACGCCAGTTGCACAAATAATGGCACTAGTTGTGACGAAGATTCCCCTCTTACCACTGGTGCAGGAACTCACTTGCTTAATCCCTTTTTCTTCTATGATTTTCTTGGGATTTTGAACAGTCGTTGTGCTTGTTTCATCTAAGTTATATATTCTTGATGCATTCATCAACTTCCTTCAGATTAGTAAAAAAAGTTTCAACATTGTGCTTATTGAAGGAAGTTATTCTTGACAGGCTACCTCTCTCTGGCTGCCTGATGGATAACTTGTTTCTTGTGGCCCGTAGCCAGTCACTCGGAAAAATTCTTCGTGGTTGCATTTTGCTCAATATTTCTGCTTCTTCTGATGGTAGAAACCTCTGGTTTTTTGCATTCTCTTCGTCTTTAATTGCTTTATAACGTAATAATAAAATTATTGTGCCTTTGCATTTGAAATTTTTGAGATACTTGCAGTTGAAAGCAAGTTTCCACTAAAATGCGCCAAGAATTTTAGAAAAAAAAAGGAAAAAAATTTCACCTAATATTTTCAGTAGACAATATTTATAGCGTTAGGAAAATACCGTGTATTTTGAAAAATAAAAATCCAAACCAAAGATATAACCATTTCTAACTTTGGAGGTCATGCCTTCGTCCCGCAGCCCATCCTCAAAGTTAATTAAAACTTCAAAGAATCCATTTTATGTAAAATTAGACGTTCTTTTTATCTAGACATATTCGAATAGACCTTCATTTAGAAATTTTTCAAAAAAAGTGCGATTTAATGCTGCCGCCCCCCGGTTTCGCAGCCCCCTGAAAGAATCGGTGGCTAAAAATATTTTTAACGGATTTCTTAGGCTCAAGTTTATTCGCAAATTTTTCCCCCCGTTAAAGTACGCCAACTACTTTCCGAGATAGAGTCAGCGGCCGCGCTTAAGGACTCATCCTGTACATATACGTTTCTTGCTTCAATAAAATTATAAATACAGGAAAAATCAATCAAATAAAATTGTCCTTGGGAATAAAAGTGATATCTGAATTCCTATTATTGTTACAGTTTGTGTTAGGTAATTGGCTCAAATTTACTTCCCATTAGGGATAATACAACGCCATGTAATAAGTGACAAGCATAAATCGTGCGAAAATCGATTCGCGTTCCTTCTATTAAAAAATTAATTTAAGAAAAAAATATGTAATGTGTTTGGTCATGGCCGACTATGATTTAATTTAATAAACCCTGGTTTTCTGTTTTGTGTTTAAAATACTCTAAAAGTGTCCATATTTCCATAATAAATAATTTTACAATTCAGTCTAGCTTAAAAAAGGGACTCTCAAGTTTTCGAAACGATGAAACTGAAAATTTTATCTTTTATAAAATTTTTCTGCCAATGTCCATTCAATTGTTTTTTTAACATGTTAAGTTCTTCTTTTTCCTGTTTCTCTTATGCTATTGCTTTGATTTAATTGAACATAAGATTTAGCAGTAGTGTAATAATGGTTATTTAATATGGTACCATTTGAATTTTTACTGTTGCAAGTTTCTTTACATTTCTTATAAGGTAGGTGAGAAAAAGGGATTCGTATTTTCCAATACAATCCAGCAAAATCGAAATTAAGCGTAACCAAAATGATTGATGAATCGTTTTTAACATTAGGTACTAAGACTTGTGAAAATACGCAGGATCTTTTAAAACCTGAATAATAAATATCAAAACAATTATTCAAAAGGTTTTTCATGTACAAAAATTAATTCTGAAATGTTGAAAAGTGTAAAAAGACAAATTTGTGTTGCACAAAAATTTCAGTCAGTGGTGGTATAAAACATTACACAAAATTTAAGAAACAATTATATAAAAAGCAAGCCTCCAAAAATTGTTTCATGTAATTCTAAGAGTTTGTTCTTGTCCATTTAGCTACATAAAATTAAAATATAATTTGGCCAAAATTTAGTATGGCAAGTAATCTGCAAAATCATTCCTTCCAACAAGATTCCAGCTATTTAAAAAAGAAGTCTTGGGCTTTTGTGCAACACGAGTTCAGAATAAGTAGAAACTAAAGTAAAGTTTAAGTTAAATATTCCTCTTTCGGATTAAAATTTGTCACCACCTCCGTAGGAAATCTATTTCGTTAATATCCGTCTATTTTTCATTGCAGCGGTTCTCAACGTCATCACCACCTGCGAGCGGTTCATTAACACCTGTTGAATCGCTAGAATGAAGTAGCTGCAGTATTTTAATAATAAAGTAAGCGAGTGTAACCATTATTTTGGCGTTTATAAAAAGCAAATGCATTTCATAAAAACGCAAATGTAGAAACTACAAAAAAAATAGCAGTGAGAACCGCTGCAATGTCCACGATCTTAGTTAAGTAGGCATTTAATCCTATTGAAATCGAGACATGCGATATGGGTCTTTACAGCAAGGTCCATTAGTACACTGCTTTGTCAAGGACTATTCCTTCTTCATTTACATTTTGCCTGTAAACACAGCACTTATTATCGTTATCTTTATCTTATATACAAAAGCATCTATCGTTTTCTGAGTGACGTAAAGAAAAATAGGCGGATATTAACGAAATAGATTTCTTACGGAGGTGGTGACAAATTTTAATCCGAAAGAGTAATATTTAACTTAAACTTTACTTTATTGACGAATTCAGGCATTTAAAACTGGACAAATTTTTAAGGAAAGCAACTGAAGAGTTAACAATAGTGTTAATGACAATTAAAATTATAAGGAAAAAACAGATTTATCAAACCCATTACGTTTGTTATGTTATTAAAAGTGTTAATATTTATAAATTTTTTAGTTCGTTTTTGGTAAGCTACTTAAAAATAATCTATCGTAATAACAACGACATCGTCAGCAGAAAGCTTCCTTGATAAAGTTGGCTTATCGAAGATACTTTCTTTGAATAAATCTTTTTTTCGTTGGGAATCTTTTCCAAGCTCGAAACTTAAAAAAAATAGTTTTCGTTCAGATATTTCTACTTCCAAATAATTCTAAATTTCGAAAGGAATTTTTATTTCTTCAAAAATTTATCTATTTTCCAAATATTTACAAAAAGAATACTAATTTACTTGGAATAAATCTTCTAACCCTAAAATGATTTCGAAAAGAATTTCTTATTGAAAATCTTTTCTAAGCTCAAAGCTTTAAAAGAATTAGTTTTCTCTCACATATTTTTTTAAATTTCCAAATGAATTCAGAAAGTTTCCTAATTTCAAAATAGTTTCCAAAAAGGATACCAATTTTCTTTCAATAAACTCTCTACTATTCCAATTTTGGGATATTTTCCAAAACGAAAACTAATTTGATTTCGGTTAATTTTCTAATTGTTTCGTTCAATATCTTTTATAATTTCGAAACCTTTTCAAAGTAAAAATTAATTCTCTTCGAGTTCGCTTAAAAGTAATGTAGGTACCTAATAGTGGGCAAAACGTTGAGTTCTTCCGTCTCAACAATAACCCAGGTCCAACCCGGAAGACGTTCTGTTAATAATTTAATAATATACTAATAAACAATATCATGTTAAAGAATAAAACCAATAATAACAGAAGACCTCCTTAACATTTCTATAGCTAGCTAAAAATTAACAAAAAGTGGGATTTGTTGCTGGTTGGTGAATTACAATTAAAGAGAACTCTGAAATCTGTCCGTATCTATCTTCCATAAACTCACTGAACATGTCCGCCATGTAATGTAAAGTCTCTTAATCAATTTATCTACCACTTACTTTCCTTTGGTAATCATATAAAATACTTTGCAGATGTGAAAGTTTGTCCCTAAGTAAAGCAAATATTAAAGAAAAATCAAGAAACTAATATATGAATGTTAACAAATATTTTATCAAAATTATAAATTGTAATTACTATGTAGTAGTACTTGGTAAGTGTGGAAAGCATGTGTATGTAGTTAAACGGGAAGTTTAGTATGTTAGCAAACTAAACTATGTAAGTTAATTTCAACAGAACAGGTATAATGGGTACCCTGTGGAATGTATAATATTAACAAATTAAACAACTAGTTGAGGAAAATGGAAAATGTAACTGTAAGGTAATCTCCTGATAATTAAAAAATACAAAATTAGTTTTCAAGTTTTGAGGTAAATCCTTAAAAATTTCTTTTATACCTTCGAAGATTCAAATTTATTTTTCCGTGTTTTTTCTAATTTTGTTTATACCTGTCATAATGCATTTATCAATAATAAATCATTTTGAAAATAATGCTGTTTTTGATTTGTTGTATTCCCACCAGGAAACAGATTGTTTCGTCTTTAAGTTGGGCAAGTAAGTTTACAAAAAGTAAAATTAGAATAAACCAAGCGATGATTCTACGTTACTGAACAGCATCAATCAGGAACATACGATTATGGCATCGGGGTTGTTGAACAAATTTGAAACAATCACAGTTAAAATTTCAAACAGCACACAAGAAGAGGGTTAAACAAAATAAAATTAAACCCAAGGCTTTCGATAAAGGAATGTAATCAACAAAATCTATTAACAATCTATGCAAAAATTTATTTATATATAAATTAACTAATAACGTTTGAACAAACTACTTATTATTTCAATTTAACTTGAATTTACCATGTAACATTTGGTCATATTTGATATTTGAAGGGTTTAGGTTGATCTTATTAATTATTTATTGGGTATCATGCCAGTAGAAAAGTAAATCTGAATTTACTTCCCTAGGAAAGTAAGTAACGACTAGTTTAAGATTAAAGTTAAGCAAAGGTGCAAAGGCTTTCTATCTCAGATTTTGTATATTTTATATTTGTTATTATGTAACTCCGTTACTTGGTGTTTGCTTAGCTGTTCGAGAGGTATTGAATGAAGGTCTAATTCAACTAACAAATCATGTATTTAACATTGGTTCTTTTAGTTTTTACAACACAATCTAAATATTTCCAAGTCCCAGTTCAGAGTACATCGATATAAATTCTTACAAGTCCGGATGCAAAATGCACACACATAAATTACTCTAAGTTCTGATTATATTAAAAAGTTATACAAAATCCTACTAAGTCTCAATCACATTTAAAACGACTAAGTACATGAAATGAATTTAAACAAATTACACAAATATTCTAAGTCCATTGAATGAGTTTAAATAATTTAACACAAATATTTTACAAGTCCAGAATAGTACGACGAAACTAATCTGTGTGGTGACCCAGGTAGAGCCAAAGTTATTACTAGACGAGGATGTAAGTATCCTGAGAGAGTAATGAACTCTACGAAAACCTGGACCTGGGTGAGGTTTGCCGCTGCAGAGGATGGTCAAATGTTGCCCCTTTATGTCGTGTAAAAATCACTACGCATGTATGAAAGTTGGCGAGAGAGAGTCCCTGATGGCTATAGATACAATCGAACTAAGAATGGTTGGTTCGACAACTTCTGCTTTTCAGATTAGGTTGAGTCATTTTTGAGACGTTTAGATCGAAAAAAGTACCTGATTGGAGACAATTTGGTCAGCCACTTATCACTGGATGTCATCCAAAAATGTGCTGAGATTAATATCCATTTTATTTTTTTGGCAGGAAACTCAACACACCTCACACAGTCTTTGGATGTAGTTTTTTTCAGCCCACGAAATTGTCCTGGCGTGTTATTCTTCAAGATAGGAAAAAAGGACCTGGCCGAAATGAATCTACTATACCAAAAAACAAGTTTCCTAGTTTGTTACGAAAACTGTGTGAAACACTCAAAGCAGAAAATATTATTTCTGGGTTTAGGAAATGCGGTATTGTGCCTTTGGATCGTAAACAAGTCTTGAAGATGCTACCTTCAACTGATGTCTCTAGCGAATTCAACCACTCTCAAACACCACAAGCCGTAGCTTCGGCATCAGTACCGGCATCTCCAGCTGCTGCCATTGACGAAATCTTCAAGGAGCTTTTGAAAGCTTTGAGACAATCAGAAATACCAAAACTTAGGAAAAAAGATTGAAAGTAACTGTTGAGCCTGGAAAGAGTGTGACAGATTTTGTAATGCCAAAGGATCCAGAGCAAGATAAACTCAGCACATCTGGCACAAGCACTATCAATGCCAATACCAGTAATCGAAAATTGAGTGCTCCTACAAAAAAGGCAAGTAAAAGATCTGCCCATCAATCATCAACAGAAGAAGATTCAGACTATTCCATTCTAGACCGTGACCCAGATCTCATTTTGTCTGCCACTTCCGAAGAGCTTGATTATGTTGTAAGCGATTTTCAAGAAACCAACAGTTGCCTTCTACCTGGTGATTTTTTAGTCGTCAAAGTTTATGGAAAAACGGAAAAGGTATACAGAATGTACATTGCCAAAGTAATTGAGCTTCAAGACGACGGTTATGTTGGCCCTTTTTACAAAAAGTCTCCTCATACTAATACATTTACACCAACTGATGAAGAGAGTTTTTTTAACAGAGAAGACGCTGATGCCACCTGTTGACGCCTCTAAGTCTTCTTTTCGTTCAAGAGACAAGATCAGTTTTGCTGACGATCTTAGTAAGTTTACTCTGTATTAACTGGACAAGTTTCAACTCATTAATTCTTTGTAGACCTCGCTACGCCGGTTTGTAATTCTCCATGCAAAATAGGGTTAATTTCACTTACCTCCCTTTTACTATGTAAATAAATATTTCTAAACTCGTGTAAGTTATGAACTTTAAAAATGTTTTAGAAATGTGACTTAATTTTACTAATCTTTTACAAATTAACACTAATGCCTTCCCTTTCTAGGAGACACAACGATGATAATATTATTACAGAAATTTGGGTAGAATATATTTTAATTATATTCTCTCGTCAAAAATCAAATCCGCTACAGGAAGGAAATCTGACTTTTTTATCTAAATCATTATTTGAATTCAATTTAAGTATCGACTAAAATACATATTTATATGTAAGTAACGAAACTAGGTCGTTCTGTGTAAATTTAAATTTCGACTACTGATACAATTTACAAAACGGAACCGACAACGTAACATGATACTGTAAATTAAATTTACGTGGTTGCCGTAAGAGCCTCTGAATCAGATGTGTTATACATGAAAGGTTTTCTGTTATTGATTTCAAAGCAAATTATCATTTCTGCTGATGTTTGGATTTTTATATTTATGTATCTAATGGAAAAACAATACAAAAAACCAAATGGATAAATATAATATGTAGATACGTATAGATGAGTTTTTTAAATAAAATATTTATGGGCCTGTCTCCAGTATAAAATTTTTATTCTGCAGAAGAGCCGTGATTTGAAGTTAACTGAATAAAAATTAACTAATTTTAGAATAATTAATAAGATATATTAACATACATTTGCAATTTTCATTACCCAAAATAAGTAAAGTGCTTTTACTTTTTACAACTATAATGTTAACGTCTTAAAAGCAAAAATATGTTCCGAATTAAAGTTGTTGCTACTTAAAATTCTTTTAAATTTGGAATCAAATCTTTTTTGGTCTTATTAACAATAAAACTACTAAAAATAATTACACCATTCGGGTGTTACAAATATCTAAAAAAAATAATTCAATCCTTAAAGGCTTGTAACAAACTGAAATCATTTGTAATTAAATTGTGACTTTCTTTTTCAACCCCTGTTTGAGTTCTAAAACAGCAAAATTTCCAGAAAATTAGAAACATGGTGGAATTTAAAAAAATGTTTAAAAAAAACCAAACAAAGCGAATATTAAAAATGTTACAAAACGCTGAAGAATTCCTTCCAGATTTTTAAATACTGCAAGCAAATCGGATGCGACAAAACCTGAAACATTCGAAAAATTACAAAATTATTATAAAAAATAAAAGGCTCAATTTCAACTCTCGAGAAAGGTCTGTGATTTGAAAGTAAGTTTTTTGAAAAACAAAAAATAAAAGCTTCTTCTTCTTTCTCCATCGATTATGAGATTATGACATTGAGCGTCGGGAATAATTTATTATAATAAATTAAAAGCAAAACTTTTTAATTAATTATTAGCTTAATAAAGAAAAGGTAGGACTTAATTATGAAAATGCTATTTTTTAGGAAGCTTTGAAGAAGCAGATTAGAACTTCTTTTTTAAAAATAATCGAGTTAGCTTTGCAATTTTCTAATTTATCAGAATTTCAATACCACCCACAATTAATAAAAAATATGAAATAATTAAACCATTTTATTTGGTATTATTAACAATAAAAAATACTAAAAATAATTACACTTTTCAGGCATTAGAAATATCTGAAAAAATTGAAGGTAATTTCCTGAAAATGTTTAGGGAAAAATCTATAATTCCTTTTTAAGATTTCGGAACAATTTAGTAATCTAAATTTAACTGAGACTAGTATGGAAAACTGTCGACCTTATTTTAACAGTTTCTCGTTTGGTAATCGTTTATTGTTTACATGTGGAAGTTGGAAAATCTGGTCCACACATTTCAGGATAATACTTATCATATTTATTAATTTCATATATCAACTGGTGTAGAAATACACAGGCTCCAAAATACACTATTTAAAATACGAGTACAATCTAAAACAACAACAACAACCAAGTTGAAAAGATTCACAGTAAAAATCATACGTTAAAAGCATATAAGGAAACATCGCAACGAAACAGTTTTTTTGTTACTTTGAAGTTTTTTTTTAGAGATTGTTTTTATTAATCCACGTTTTAGGATAATTTTGTGTCATCTGTAGCACAGAAAGTGTTGCGTCTTTATCTTGAAGTCCAGCTACCCAGGTTTTGTCATTTTTAGGTAAATTTGTGCATTTTCTGAAGTTGAGTTTTTTATGAAACATGTATATAGTTTTGAAGTTATTGAAACGCTTAAATAAATATAAATTAGTGTTACACTGACCTCTCTTTGTGTTTATGAATGATAGAAAGTTGAACACTATTACGTGCAAACGCTTCAATATTATTATCCTTTAATGGTAACCTGACATAACAAGACTTGTTCAATGCTCTTAACGGTTTTTTTGAAAGATTTTAGAATTTTACTGTCATTTACTACGTCTAAAATTGAAATTCGTATTTAGCACCTGGAGGTCTAGAACAGAGCAACTACAAACAATAATAGGTTATCATAGACTACAACCGGTAAAAATAGAAACATTGATGTACGCGGACGATATAGTGGTGACAGCGGACTCTGAAAGAAAAATGCATATATGGATAGAACAAATAGAGCACTTCAAAATGGAAATTAATACGGAAAAGAGTAAGGTAATGGTAATAAATGGCAAAGAAAATGACAAAATAAGGATATAATGAAAGGAAATAGACCTGGAGGTGCTGACAACATACGAATACCTAGGAAGTATCATTACCGACGATAGCAACATGCAACTAGAGTTAGGAAATAGGGCGAAAAAATCTTACAAACTATACTACTCACTAAACAAAATACTAGGTAAAAGGGAATTGACTCAAGAAACGAAACTCAGAATCTACTAGTATAATACAATAGTAATACCAACGATATTATATGGCAGTGAAAATTGGACAATACAAAAAAAACAAATTTGTAAAATAAACGCAATGGAGATGAAGCATCTGAGGAAAATAGCGCGGAAGACAAAGTGGGACAGAATAAGAAGTGAAATAATACTGGAAACGATAGAACAAGAACCGATAATGAACAAAATAACAAAAATGGTATGGACACTTGATGAGGATGGAACCAAATAGAATACCTAGGAGAGTACACGAAGCACGAAATACCTAATGTAAAAAGGAAGAAATGGATTCAGCAAATAATAGAGTTGGGAAAAAGAAGAGAAAAGACGCTAGAGGAAATAAAAGCTATTATGGAAAATAGGAAGGCGTGGAAGAGATGGATGAACGAACTCCAATAAAACAAACCAAATCCGACGCCCGGAAGGGAAAATGGAAGGGTAGAAAGAAAGAAAGAAGAGAACAAGAATGATAACAAAGTTAGATTTTTAAAAACTAACCCTTCAGAATCCCAGTTAGGATATGTAATTTTAACTGGAAAGTTTGAAAAGCGTTAAAAACGTTTTGGTATCGATTATGTCCTTAAGCTATTGTATTCAGCAAGCCTTTTCATGTTTAAAGTTTGCAAAAGAAGATAGGCAGGCTTAAACATTTTCACATATTATTAGGAAATTCAATACTTTTGGCTGTGCTAAGTTCCAAAAGTATTTGAAATTTTCCAAATTTTTGTTGTTTTTAATAATGGTTAAATGTAACAAAGGACGGTAACACGCTGCTGAGTATTAAAATTCTGAGATGATTGCTTTAATTTTCATTTGGTATTTGCAACAAGAAATTTTCAGGAAGATTTAAAATTTGGGTTTTTATATTGAAGCCACTAATTAAACACCAGTTTGTAGAGCCTTTTCGTTTAATAACATCCATTAAATAAACTAAGTTTAATTAAGTAATTTTTTCCTGAAAGGAATCCTACAAACTTAACAAAATAATACAAAACGTCAGGGGATATAAAGTGCTCACGTGACTCTCAAGAGAGCAACCCATCGTTGAAAACGATGCTACAAGGGAATAAGAAAGAATGTCGAAGGAAACACGAAAATAGTGCAAGTGAAAGAGCTTTTTAGCATAATCTTATCTAAACTTGTCACCCCAAGAGCACACATGGTGTCTGAGTGAAGTATTCGCTATGTCTTGTCGTCTGCCTCCCTCTGAAACAGAGCCACTTCAGTCAAAGTGTGCGAGTTCACGTGTGAACAACTCCGGGTTTAATTTCACAAATGTAAAATTTCTGGTTCCGGAAATTTATTGACCCTTTGTTTTTTAATTGTCCTCGACTTATTTAAATGAATTACGCGTTTAATTTAATTTTCCTTGTTGTTTATTAAAATTAATTTTCGCGCGAACTAAATTAAAGAACGGCAAAAATTAATCAACATTTAAATAATAAAAGGTTTCTGGAAGCGTAAAAAAACATTTTCGTAAAATAAAAATTAAGTGTCTTTTAAAACGTACTGAAACCTGAGAAGTTATGAGGCTCTTTTGTTGTTTCTGAAAACGTGTGACATTTTAAGGGAATCGTCCTGCGAGTGAACAAACAACGAATTTGTTAAGGAAGTTCCATAAACTTAAATGCAATTTCGCACATGTGTTAAGGTCATTGAATCAATTTGTTAAGTACTTAATTATCTCTCGAGTTTGCGAACCCATAACTCAAAGAAGAAAAATAATAAATCACGAAAAGCGTGTAAAGTGCGTAACCCTAAAAACGCGTTAAAAATAACAAAGTGGATTTAAGAGCGGATGAAAGCCACAAATTTTAAAAAGAATAGTTGGTTACGGCACCAGCACTCGTTTCTATTTGGAATAACCATAAAGTGATGAACTTAAGTGGTGTTTAAAATTAACTCGGTCATAAAAGAGGGTTAAAATGAAACTTTGGAAGGTGTTGGCGAGAAATAGTCACGTTTATACAAATCACATGAGACAGAACAATGGGTTAGAACTTTATGGTAAGTTATAATACATTTTTAGTTTTGATTGACTTGACAAAAATCGAAATTAAAATAGACTGATGAAACATACATATAATGAAATCACCGAGTGACATGCAACTGAAAGCAAACTCGCACATGTGCAGTAATGAACTTTTTGTTTGTTTTAATGCAAAAATTTTGGCGCCATATACCGTGACTAAAACTTGAAATTAATAACGAATCTTGACTCGGAATAATTAAGACGTTAATTCTTTGTTAAATCTCACCACGAATTTTCGTCATTCCTGCTCCAAATAATTAATTAAAGAAAAAATTTGAAGCTTAATTAATATCGACTTTTATATCTTTCTCTGTGCGGTTAACTTACTTAACTTTAATGGACATCATTGAGGAATGCCTTTTATACAACACGGCGCAGAAAGTGATACGGGTTGTAAACTTCAAAATAATTTATAACAGCGGCAAGGTACAAAGTTAGTGGTTTTTCCATAAATAAATAACGCATTTATTTTTAAGTTGTTTCTGAAAGCTTGTTGTGGTGAGTTTTATGCTTCCTTTCTGGGTAATTCGACGTTTTTATAATTAAAAATATCAAAAACTAATTCATAGAGCAATGGAGTTTGTTCACCGATTTAATTTTTTTTTTTTGGCTACCATTTTTCAAGAGTTATTTCCTGGCTTACCGCCACCCTTTCAAAAATGAAAAACGTCGACCAATTATAAAAATTTCCTAAAATTTCAAAGATGAAAAAGTGTGACAATTTCGAAATTTTTTGAAATTTTCAAATTTACTTAATTGATGGTACATTACAGTACATCTCCATTGGTCAATTTCCAAAGAGGGAAAAGCTACCCAAATAATTTTGGGCACATTTCTAGATCAAAATTAATTTGATTGCAGAATATTGGCCTAATAAAAGACATCACATTATTGCATATTATGGTCTTCGCAAAGAGCTAAATCGTTTTTTATTTTTTTAATATCATTTAAATTCAGAGCCTCTTCAAGCTTGTAATGGGCCCTGACAAAATTTATTTTTTACTTTAATTTTAAGTGAACAAAATTTTGAGTGAAAAAATCTAATGAAAAATATCTGTTTCGATAGACATTAATACTTTGTTTTATAACAAGGTTGTGATATACCGTCAGTAGAGCGAATGGTGTTCAAACTGTAAAATGTAAAGAATTAAAATATATAATAAAGTGCTACAGGTCCACATGGCCCAGGGCTTGGTGTACTGTCTTTTTCCACCGCCTTCTGTCTACTGTCACCCTTTTCCATCTCAGCAGTCCCATTTTTCCAAGATCTTGCTCCATCTGCTCCATCCATTTATTGAGGGGTCTCCCTCTTCTCTTCTGCTTGTGTTGATCTTCTCGCTTCTCAGTACTCTCCTGGATGTCTTCTCCTCTGGTTAACGCGTTACATGTCCCAACCAACGTATCCTCTGGGCTCTAATGCAATTCGTGATGATGGGTTCTCCAAAAACTTGTTTGTTCGTCTGAACCATTCCCCGTTCACCTGCTTCCCTCCAAAATTTCTTCTTTTAATATTCGCTTCTCCCATACTTCCACCTTTTCTTGATCCACTTTATTTAGCATCCACGTCTCACAACCGTTGGCCGAACAATTGTTTTGTATATTCTGAGCTTTGTCTTTTGGATTAAATACTGCTCTCAAACTTGTTACACCGTTATTTGCGCTATTTATTCTTGCCCTTATTTCTTCACTATTTCGCCCCATTTTCACTTATCACTGTGCCTAAGTAGCTGAATTTTTCTACTTTTTCAAAATTGTAAGTTCTTTCTTCATTCGTTGTTATCGTTAGCAAGTCTTCTTCCATTTGCTGTTGTGTTATGGCTCCCATTATCATGTATTTGGTTTTCTGTTCGTTAATGTTCAATCCCATTGTTGCAGCCGTTCGAGCGAAAGTGACGATAAATATTAGAAAAGAAAGATACAAGTTGCTGACTAAGCACACAAGCAAAACAAATACCTATAGGGAATTGGTAAATGTAAAATTGCGAGCGTTAGAGAAAAAACGGAAAACTAAGAGGCCATACGAATCACGCCGCAAACCTCAATCGAGCTAAGGCAGTTGAATGAGGAAGCATCCAAGGCAATTAGAAAAGATGCAAGAAAATATAATGCGCATGAAATCTCTAAGATAATTGAAGAAAACAAGGTGGTGAAAGTGATGAGAAAGACAATGTCGGAAGGCCGAAAGAATATTTGTAAATTGAAGAACGACAACGGACAAATTACAGCGTTAGGGCGGACATACTCAACACTGTTGAAGATTTTTATACAACGTTGTATAAAAACAATGAGACTATTGAACAAAATTAAAATATTTTAAAAATAAAATACCCTAGAACGATGAAATAAAGATAGCATTTAAAGATATGAAAAACAGCAAACCACCTGGGGGCGATGGGGTGGTTATCGAAGCTATTAAGTTCGGAGGACTTGCTCTTCTTCGAAGCATCAAGAAAATTTCTAATGGGATAACATCCTCGCAATGGGATCGAGTAACAATAATAATAATAAGACATAAGACATCACTGAGCTAAAAACTACCGCCCTTTAAGTTTGCTGTCCCATATTGTATATAAGCTCTTTATGCGTATTAAGTTAGACCTATATCAACCTCGGGAACAAGCAAGGTTTACAGCCGGATGTGGTACCAACGATCACCTACAAACTGCCAAAACGCTCATAGAAAAAAGTATAGAATATAACAGGCCTTTGATCTTGATATTTGTGGACTATGAGAGGCATTTGATACAATAAAGCAAGATAAGATGTTAACAACGCAAGGACATGTGTGAGGCTACACGAAGACTGATTTTAAAATTGAAAGAGGAGTGCGGCAAGACGATGTCCCGTTTATCACCTTATTGGAATATATGTTAGATTGGCCGATTGCATTTTAATAATAGGAGTTCATGTAGATGAAGTAACATACATGCTGGAGAGGGTAAATTAAGTGTCCGGTGAAGTTGGATTAAAAATTAACAAGGTAAAAACCAAATTTATGACCAACCTCGTGGTGAGCATACATATTGAAAGTAAACGTATTGAACAGTTAAGCTCCTATAAATATCTGGAACATGAGATCAGCATTGCCAGGGATAGCCAGACGTCTAAAATCAATAGAAGAATAGGTTTGTTCTGTGCTGCCTTTGGCAAGTTAAGATATATCTTCAAGTCTGATATCCCAGTATGTCTCAAAAGAATGGTATATGAATAGTGCATTATACCTGTGCTGACCTACGGTCTCGTTGGCACAATGGTAAAAGCGCTGAACTGCTAGCTAGGCGTCTTAGGTTCGAATTTCACGCAGTGGTAAGGATTTTCACAAAGAATTCCTCACTGTTCGAGGTCGGTACTTGAGCGAGTAGCAATTTAATCGTCTGGTTACAATTAACGATTCTGTCTGTGGAGTGGTCGACTGCAGATAGTAACAAGACACATACACTATACACATAAAAGATGCTCACGAACTCTGCAGAAGGCAACGGGAAACCACCGCAAAGAACACATTTCCTTAGTATAAGGGAATATAACAAAGTTCACGACAAGTCGTTTAAACATATGGCTTTAATCCACCTCGCCAACGTCCTGAAACAGAATATGGCATTAAGAAGAAGAAAAAGAAGATCATCTGTGAATGTGTTGACAAATTTTACATTTCTGGATCATACCTTTGACCTCCTCATCAACGTCGTTAAGAGGACATGCCATAGAAGAAGAAGAAGACCTACGGTGTTGAAACTCTAACGCTGACAAAGAATACTGTGAACAGGATTGGAGTAGCATAGAGTGGCATGTAGAGTGCTATGCTGGGCGTATCTTTGAGAGACAGAGTGCGAAACACAACCATACCTTAAGTTGCCGTATTCATTAACTACTGAATGTTGGCAACAATTTCGGCAAACATTTCTCGGTCTTTAGCAGTTCTAATTAATGCATTTGTACTCATTTGTGTCCAGTATCTGATGTTTTAGAGCCAGGAGCATCTTCTACGATCACGTCCCCTACTTTATTTTATTTTGCCCTCTATAATGTGCTTTAGTATATATTGTATTTATCGTTGCGGTATAGGTGGCCAAGGTAGAATAGATAAAGATAAGTAGATAGAATAGCCTGCTTAAAATGGAACTGGGCCGGTCATGTGGCCGGAAGAACGGATAACAGGTGGATCAAAATAATTTTAGAATGAGGACCCAGGTATGAAGCTTTCCGAAGTAGAGGCCTTTCACCAACACGTTTGTCTGATGACAACATGTGAATAATTACGAACTGGATGGACGCTGCTAGAAATCGTCAAAAATAACATGGATTAAGCGAGGCCTATGTCCTATGTGAAAGACTGTTTAATGATGATGATGATAGCGTGCGAGACAAGAGACGAGAGAAGCCTTAGCCCCCTATGTTGCCTGTCATACTCCATCGCGGAGTGTAAGTGCCGATACATTTTCCTGTATATTGCAAATGAACTTAGGTTTAGTTTACTTTCTTCAAATGATTTTCAAACTGAAATCATAGTTGGCCTTGATTTCATCTCAAACTGTTCGTTTTTTTTAACTTTTAACTTCGAAGAGTTACAGAGATTTCTGCAGTTATTTACAATTCTATTCTAGAAGTGGCGTGCCCTTTAGGCGTTGCCGATCTTCTCTCTAGATGTCTCTAGTATGCGTGTCAGACATAGGAGACCTACAACTTAACGTGGGCTCCGAACCACGGAAATGCTTGCAGCACTTCTACTCTAGAGATGACATACTAGGCCGAAATACCTCGGTGGTTTGCCACTGCCTTCCGAGGGAAGCGGTCGGGTGTTTTCGGTGTATATGTGACACTGGGAATCGAACCTGGGTCATCTCAGCGGTCAGCCGCACCTGAACTGAGCCACGACCGCGACTATTACAAATGGACAAAACAGAATATAATATTTATAAGATTTAAAACAATTTTCAAATATAAATATTAAGAAACTAAAAGATTCAAGGCTACTACGATTTTACTTGAAGGAAACAAAAATTTTCCTAATTTAAGTGAGTGAAATATGAGGAGATTGATTCACTCAAATATATAAAGCTATGTGTCATGCTTTCTTAATTTTCTAAGCTCTGTGGAAATTAGTTGAAATGTCTAAATTTAAAACATTAACAAACAAATGTAGGTTGTTTTTTGTGATTCAACATTTTATGTTTTTTAAAAGCTTTAGTTAGATAACAAAAACAAATAAGGCACTTTTACTTTCCTAAAGTATTTTTCTTATTTCATAATATTTTTCAATAAAACAATAATTTAGGTTTCACGTAGGTTACTAACTTTTCTTCCGTGGTTTATAAAGCTATTTAACGGTTTATCCTTTTAGAAAACAGAAACAAGGAATTTTACTTTTCTAGAGCATTTCTCTTATTCAAAATTTTAATAAGTTAATAATTTAAGTTTCAGCTTATTAACATTAACAATGTTGCTTATAAGTAATAACCTTAACTAAAAGTGATCCCCGCCTCGTACAAATTTCCAAAAAAAAGTATCCTCAAAGTTCAGGTAGCTAAATTAGTACGGTCTTCGACAGAATGGTTCGACAACAAATAAGCTGATAAATATAGCCCACTATAATCGACAACACGTGGATACGATTGGGAATCAAATGGCTGGGTCGAACAATTCATGTGTAAAAGACATAAAACGTTTGGAATCACAGAAATGGCAAACGGAAGGCATAAAACTTTGTTTTTTTAATTCAATTCTTTATTTTTTTACACTTAAAAAAGCTTAAGGAAAGGCTTGTAAAAATTTATTGCCAGCCTGCAATTAAAGACATGTTTGATTAAGTGGCGTAAGAAATTGTAAATAAAGCACAAAAATGTGAATCGTGATCAGCTTAAATAGTTTTGCCATCGCCGATTTGGTGGCAGATTTAATGATATTTGAAGCATGTTTAGCTCCCCGGGGAAGTAAAAGATGTGATTAATTTAGTCACAATTGGTATTAAATTGTGGCTCATAATCTCCTCTTTTATTCTATTTCCACCCGTCTTAACCACAAGCAGAATTTATAAATGAAACACAGAATTAATCCTTAAACAAAACATTTCCACACTAAGAAATCGACTTCGTTTCCAATAATACACTCGTAAAAAACTGGAAGGTTACACTTTATAGTCATTGGTATTAAAATGAAAATTCGTAGGGAAATCTGGAACTTTACGACGGTGGAATAACTTTCAACGATTATCATAATACAAAGATAAAGCTGAACCTTGAAACGTTCATATTTCTATTTCAAATAAATGTTACGTGATGTTAAATACAACTCGAAAAAGTCACATAAATAAGAGTTTGTTTTATTGTTCGGCTTAGAGGATTTTACAAATTCCTAAAAAATCTTTTGGGAACGTTGAATGTTTCAGAATTATCCTATAAGTTTGAGGTGAAGTGGAAAGCTTGTCTTTGTAATATTTATGAGGAATGCAACATGCTCTACAAAAATAGTCAGGACTAAACAGAATCGAGTGTTTACTTGTTTAAAAATTTAGATTGACAAAACTTACTTTTTTCCAGAAATACGAAAATAAGTACTAAATAATGGTAAAGAATGCTCTAACGTTCCTGTATTTAAAATTTGGAAAAAGGATTTTGCCGTTGTGCTTTAGTAAAAGGAAGAGGATTAATTTTAAATAACAATGTTTCATAACATAAAGCAAAATATGAAAATCAAACCCTTTTTATGTTAGAGGTATTTAGGGTTTGTTGTTTTTGAATCTTTCTTTAGAATTTACATTAAAGGGTAGACCCTCAGGGTCAGCTGTTCGTATGATGACATGCCCAGATGAAACAAAATATTTTTTCCCCTGTTGAATTTCCTTTGTTCGAAGTGGAAGTATTCTCGGTTAACAGAGTTAAATTGAAACAAATTTTATATTACAAGCAGTAGGTAGTCAGTGTTCAGAAATTACTAAAATGTTTTGAACTTTTTAAACCTTATTTATTTAATAAATGAAAATGCTTATGTTTCACTGAAAGAAAAAGAACTGACGCACCAAAAAATGAAACGGCTAGAAGTGGGGTATCTATAGTTATTAGAAACAAGTGGACCAACATGCTGCATTCATGGTAAGAAATAAGTGAAAGAATTATAAAGATAAAAATTACTGGTCACAGCTTCAATACAAGAATAGGAAGATTTTTATACCTTGCTTAGTGACACAGTCGGGACCATAAACGAACACGTAGAGTTAATAGTGATTGGAGATTTAAACAGTAAAGTGGGCAAGCACTATAGAACGCTAGGAAGATTCAAGGAAGATAGATAAACGACAACAGGGAAGGTCTGGTAAATCTATGCAGTAAACATAATACTTCCTTTAGCACAAAGATACAGTTGGGAGCAACCTTCGAAAGGACTCAAATCAATTATTGATTTAGTAAGTGTCAGGCCAGACCATAAAATCATAATTAAAGATGCAAGAACATACCGATAACCCGAGTGTGGTTCAGGCCACTACATGGTAAATAGGAAATTCCTTGGTTTCGAAAAAAGAAAACACCCAATATACAAAATAGAGTTCCTAGAACTAAAAAGCATAAGAAATTTATATCGGAAACTATAGAAGGTTCGTCAGACGAATTATACCAACACATGAAGGACTGCATGCGTAAAGAAATAATCTGCCGAAGAATGAATATTACAACATCAATAACATCGGAGATGGAAAATTGAGCTTTAAACCCATGGACATGTGCAAAGGATGAGCGATGAAAGGTGGCTCAAGAAGGTGTTAATGTGATCACCCTGAGGAAGAAGAAAAAGGAAAAAGGGGTCGGCTAGCTTTCAAGTGGAAAACCGATATAAACAACGCCATGGCCAACAAAGAACTAGACGAAGCAGACTAGGCCGACCGAAGAATATGGATATTTAAAGGAAGAAAGGTCGAATGAAAAACAAGATACTTATGTAACTGCAAACTTCTAAAAATTTGTTGAAATAAAAACCAGGAAAATCCTGCCCATCAGGAGATTCGAACAAAGGGCTAACGTAACGCTAGCCTGACACTATACCCCTGCGCCACTCTGGCTTCTAGAATTACTTTAATTTAAGACTGAAATGTAATATGCATGCTCCAAAGAGGGCCATTTTGATGATTGAATATACAGTGATGGGCAAATGTGTGGAACCAAGTAAATATTTCTGGAGTTTTTAGAGATATCGGAATGAAATTTGGTAGGTAGATATTACAGTAAACTGTGTATTTATTCTGAATGTTTTTAATAATTTTGAGCTTCCGGTTTGACCGGAAGTAATGCCGAGTTTAAAGTTTGTAATGAAACACCCTGTATATTATTTTAATTTTGAATAGAACATTTTATTATGATTAGAAAAATATGGGGTATTTTGTTATTTTTCCATGCTGGTTATATAATCTTATGTAATAGTTTGGTGCCCTTCTCTTCTATAAACTTAATCATTTCTGGTCTGATGTCGTCTATGCCAGGGGATTTGCCAATTTTAAGTCTTTTTAACGCCTCTTGTAATTGTATTTCTTCTTCTTGTTCATCATCTGGTTGTATTGTCTGTATTTTTTTCCTTCTCTATTTCATCTTTTTCCTCTATATCTGCTTCCAACAAATCTCTGGAGTGCTCTCCCCATCTTTCTAGTATCTCCGTTTCTTCAGAAAGGATTTTCCCATCCCTGTCTTTTACATTCTTCAGTGAGGTTTTCTTACCCTTTTGCAGTCTTTTCAGGGTGCGGTATAACATCTCTCTGCGTTTCCTGTAGCATCTCTCTCCATTTTTCGTCCAAAATGTTCCCGCTTTTGCTTCTTTGACTAAATGTTTTACCTTTTCTCTTTGCTGTTTATACTCAGCATATTTTTCTTCACTTTTATTAGCTCCTAACTAACCTTAATTTCCTAGCTCCATCATACTGTTTGCTTCCTTTTATTTGTTCTTCTGTTTATGCCACACACTAAATTAAATTCCCTCCATAGTTCTTCTATTCCTAAGTTCAGCAGTATCTTTTTGTTCTTATTAATTTCTTTTGTAATTATTTTACGATATGCTCTTTGTTTTTGTTCTGCCTGTAATTTGTACGTCTTAATGCTTGTATATTCTAGTCGGTTCTCTGTTGTTGTATATTCCCTTTTACTTTCTTGGTTCATATTCGCTTTTATATCCATTACCACTAGGTAGTGATCGCTTCCTACCTCATACCCTCTTCTTACTTTAATGCCTCTTATTTTCTTCATTTTAGTTCTCTCTATCAGCAAAAGGTTAATAATGGATCTTCTTTTCTGCTTGGCCTTTCATGGGTACACTTATGTATCTCTTTATGTTGGAACCAAGAATTACCATACAAAAGTCAATTACTATCTTTTATGTTCTCTCCGAATTTTCCAACACATCTTTCTGAACCTTCTGGGCATTTAATGTTCCTCTTCTGTCTATATTTTGTAGTTATCCTTGTAATACCCCGCAGAACCTTCTGTTACCTTCACGTGGTCCGTATGTTATTAAAAAGGTATATCGTTCATCGTCTTTTTCTATTTCTAATCTTAATATTAATCTGTTATCCTGTTTCGCTCTTTTATCCCTTTAACATTCTGTCTGGTTATCATACAGGCCACACCTGACTGTGCCCTATATTCATCCTCTACTCCGTTTCTTAACTATATGCATCATTTTCTTTTATTTTTTGATTCTGTTATTGCTATAATATCTAGTCTTGCAATTAGTTCTTCCTCTTTTCCATTTATTCCTCTCGTGTTCCATGTTGCGATCCTCCAAGTTTGTTTCTTTATCTTTACTTAGATAGATTTCGCTTTGTTCTCTATTTCAATGCTATTCTTTGTAACTTCTTTTCCTGCTTTTCTGTTGATATTTAAATTTAACTTATTTGTGTCCTTTCTCATAGCGTCCGGTTTTAACATTGTGTTTTGTTAGGTTTTTGGATTAGCGTCTTCTTTTCCTTCTTCCCGCATCTTGCGTTGTTTAACTAGTTTTTTTCTCTTGGTCCCAGATCAATGTTTGGCTGTCTATTTCTAACTTTTGGTATCTTACTTTAGTTGTGTTTCCTTTCAGTCTCTCTTAATTTGCCGGTTTTCTTATTATACTCTGCATATCCCTTTGACCCTTTGTTCCTTGGATCCTTGGACATATCATAGTTTAGTTGTCTTTTATAGTTCTTTAGTTTATTCTTATTCGTCATAACTGTTTGTTTATTCATAGTACTTTCTAGCTCAAACCAACAGGTTTCTTTTCTCGTTTTTCTGGCGTTTCTGATTTTTATTTCCACTTCCAAATTTTCCTTAATAAAATTTTGGGATATGGAAAAAGGTGAAACACAACGAAAATTTATAAAATTGTATTATTTTTTTATTGTAAGGCTTTCTTTTAGCTTTAAAATTTTGCAAAGGATTTCTATAAAGATTTCCAGCGATGTTAAAGGTGTACCAAAGAAGAACCGAAGCCTGATAAATTTTAAATATTATGCTGAAAACCTTATACTTCCTCAGATTTGTTCTGAGGAATTCCCGAAAACATTGGCATTGTTGGTAAATTTCGGAAACGTGAGGAAAACGTTCTCTTCAAAATTCCGATTCCCAGGTCTGATGTTTTTCATTTCGGTGGTAAAACTAAAAGAAAAGATCTTTGATTTTGAGAAAAATGTCTCAAACGTTCAAAAACCTTTCTTTTACAACGAAAATGCCAAGCTAGTATTTTTCAAAATATAAATGTGATAACAATTAGCATAAATTACTTAAAAATTACATAAATCACATAATTGCAAAACCCCTTCTCAACACATCATCATCAAAATCTAACAAAAACGAAAATATCGCACACATTCCCCCAATAGATGATTAATCCATCTATTATGAAATTCATTAAATTACAAAACCCATACTTAAATATTTACACAATGTCGTTGTAATAATCAAAAGTGGGCCTAAGTGAATCCCCCTGAGTAAATGGATTCATCCCATAGGATTACTTCACATATTACTTGCCCCTGAGTACTCTGCGGTTTCCAAGATTGTACTACATTATGTTACATGATCAAATTAATAACTCGCACACGTATCCTCGAAATGTACATTAGTTAACGTAGATCTCTAGTAAGATTTTATTAACGTGGCAGAATTTCTGAGGTAATTTTAACTGTCAACATAAAATTTACTGAAATATTTAGAGATATAAATTAGTTTAGTTGTTTAAATTTAATTTTCTGATAATTTTAACATTTTAGATTAGACAAATTTGCAAGTTTGGATATCAAGCCTTAATTTATTTTATCAAGACCAAAGAATGTTCCGGACATAATACTGAAAACAAACTTTAAATTTGCCAAATTTTCAAGCAATCAAATTTGTTGGAATTCCCAAATAACCATTTCTCCAAAACCCTATTAATACAAAATTAGAGCCGAATCCCCCCACCTAATTTTTTCTTTAACCACCAACTAACCCCACAAATGTTAACCTTCATCTTACTGTCATACAAAACCTAAACATCGTTTTTGTTAAGCCTGAACGTGCTGGGATTTTGCTTTTTTTTTATCAGAGGGTCTTACATACTCGTATTTATACATCCCGTCACCTTTACTTAATGCTGGTTCATCAGCATGGGAATAATTTAAGGGTTAAGCTTGTAGTTAACGGAATGTAGGTACCTAATTAGTGTCGTGTGTACTCTGGTAATATTTGAACGACACTTGGAGGCTGTTAAAATTATATTTACTTTAAGTTTAATTTAGCATGCTGTTATCATGTGTTTACGACCTACTACAAGTTTTATGTGTGTTCGATTAGTTTCTGATTAGGTTCGTATTAACTATTTTAAATAAATTATACCTAGTGGAATTTCTAGTCTTGGATTTTATAATTCTAAGTTTTATCTTTGGGATTTTCCATTCTAAAACTCTTTTAATTATAGGTATACAACTCTAACAAATTGTAAATTAATAATTAGTAAATAGGTAATTTTTAAGTTTCTAATTCTTAAAATTTAAATATTGGAAATTATGGATTGCATGTGATTCAGAAAATGGTGTAATATTTATGTTTGCTGTGATAAGCTCAAGGTGTTAAAGATAAGGCTGAAGCTCGGGCTGAAGGTTAGTAGATTACTTTTAATCAGTTTACAATAATTAGTCTCGCCTTAAGGAATACGAGTACAAATAATTTTTCAGAAATTAAACAAAATTGCAAACAATTTTTCTTAAGGTGCACTATCATCTGAAAAATGAAGCTCACACTTGAAATTTTTAACTGCCTTTAAAAAAATTTGACGAACCTGAACGAATTTTTTTTTTATTCATCGCATCATTGTGCCTACAATTAAACTAGTTTTTGAAGACTAACCATTAATTTTCATCTCACAAATCTTAAAACTATGTACTTATCGACTAGAGTCTATCCATTGACGTCTTCTAGATTTTTCTGAGCTATTTGCACTTCACTCACGCACTGTGCACACTACACAAGATCAGCTGGTTTTCTCCTCTTCAATCTTCGGACATGGTGTTGGTTGTCCAGCAGTTGAAGAGCCTCTGTATTAACGTGAAGGTGAAGCCTAGCTTCATGCTTTCCAGCAAACCTTTTGATTTTTTCCTTAACGGTTAGAATCCGGAGGTCTTTATGAAGGTCGGAATTTCGAACATACCAGGGGACATTCGCTATGTTTCGTAATACTTTATTCTGAAATGTTTGAATACACTTGATGTTGGAGTCACTGGCGCAGCCCCAAAGCTGGATGCCATAAAGCCATACTGGTTTCAAGATCTGATTGTAAATCAGTACTTTATTCGAGATTGAAAGTTTGGAATTTCTTCCAATCAGCCAATAGTGCTGTCTGTATTTTAGCCCTAATTCCGCTTTTTTCTTCTTAACATATCATACCTAGTCATACCTAGGTACTACCTGGCGTTGTTCTGGTAGGGTACAATAGTGCCATTTACATCTAGAGCCGGTGGGTCTTTTAATAATTTGTTTGTAAAGTTGATGTGGATAATTTCAGCTCATTTAACTTTATCCTCCATTGTTTAGTCCAGTCAAGCATTGCATTGCTGGCTATTTGTAGTCTTTCAGTGGATAAATCTTGGTCTTTCTCTACTGATAGTAGTGCGGTGTCATCTGCAAACGTAGCCACTACAGTTCCTTCCAATTTTGGTATATCGCTAGTATATAACAAATAAAGGATAGGCCCCAGTACACTACCTTGAGGCACTCCCGCTCTTATCTCTTTCAGATCCGAGTATTCGTCGTCTTGTTTAATTCTGAAGAGTCTGTCCGAGATGTATGATCTTAATATCTCTACATATTGCTTTGGGAGCATTTTGTTTAATTTATGTATCACGTCTTCGTGCCATACTTTGTCAAAGGCTTGTGCAACGTTTAAGAAGACTGCAGCGCATACTTGTTTTTCTTCCAAGGCACGTTCGATGATATCGGTTATTCTATGCACCTGGTCTATTGTTGAATGCTTTTGCCTGAATCCAAATTGAAAATCAGGGATTAGGTTATTATTTTCTATTATTGGTCGCAGCCTTTTGAGCAGTAGTTTCTCAAAGAGTTTTGAGACAATTGGCAGTAGAGAAATCGGTCTGTAGGATTTGACATCATTGGGTTGTTTTCCTGGTTTTGGCAACATGATCACTTCCGCAACTTTCCAGCATGCAGGGACATGTTTCAATCTGAAGGCTGCGTTGACTAGGTAGGTGAGCATTACTATACCCTTTCTAGGCAGATGCTCTCCAGTGATTAAATCGAATCCTGGTGCTTTCTTTGGGTTCAGATTAGTTCTTATCTCCTCAGCTACTTCTCTTGGGGTAACTGGTGTGATATTTTCGGATCTTGGGTTGTCAATATTATTCATAGGGTGATTCACTTGCCTTTGATTGGGAGTGAATACTTCAGCCAGATGTTCAGCAAAAAGATCCGCTTTTTGCTTGTTCTCTCTAGCCCATGGTCCATTGTTATTTCTAATAGGAGGAATAGAGGTAACGGGTCTCTTGATCTTCTTGGTTGCCTTCCAGAGCGAGTAATCGGTTTCTTCATATTCGGATAATTCTTGTAGGTAGGAGTCTACAGATTCTTCTTTAATCTTTTGGATTTCTCTTCTAAGCTTCTGAGTTTTGTTGTTAAATATGGTTTTGTCTGCAGGATCTCTCGATTGCTGTCATCTTCTTTTAGCTCGTCGTTTTTCTCTGACAAGTTCTCGGATCTCAGCTGGATAGTTTACACCTTTGGTTATGTGTGTAATTTCTTTGGTGTTGTTATATGCCGCTGTTTGGACAAGCCTACTTTTTCCAGCTGTTCAGTCATTCTAAGGCTGATAGTAAGGTTGATGTTGTTCTGAAGGTCAATCTGAAAGCTTTCCCAGTCAGTGGTTTTGTTAGTGAGGGTGGCTCTAGCTGCCCTTTTTATTATCTTTTCACTCAGTGTTAATATGACGGCTGAATGATCCGAGTCCAAGTCAAAATTCTCTTCAACGTCAATAAAGTTGGACGAAACTTTTCTCGTGATAAAGAAATCAAGTAGGTCAGGGTAGGCCAATAGGTAGGTTTACCTGTTGAGTGATGATTGCAATTCATTTCTTGAACTGCTTTCCTTAATTCTTTTCCTTTGGTTGTGGTCAGCCTGGATCCCCAGTCTATATGTTTAGAGTTAAAATCCCCCCCAACAATGAATCTTTCTCCTAAGTGTCTCAGGAGAGTGAGGTAGTCTTCTTTTTTAAGATTATGTCTTGGCGGACAGTAGACAGCACCGACTCTCAACTTTTGTTTTGTTGATATGACTCCAACCACTGTTAGTTGAATATCCTCTCTTTGCAGATGACATTCTTCAAAGTGGTTAATTGTTTCTCTTATTACGATTGCACTACCACCCTTGGCTTGGTTGTCTGGGTGGATGGTGTGATATGTTTTGTACCCTCTTATTTTGAGATAAGATAGGTTTGTCGTGTGTGTCTCGGAGATGAGACAGACATCTATGTATTGGGTGGTTAAGATGGCTTCAAGGTCGTGTTTTTTTGTTTAGAATGCCATTGGCATTCCAAGCAACAATACGTAAGTCTTTTTGAGCCATAAACTTACTTCGCCTTAGGTATAGCACTAGTACTCCTGGCTTCTAGCTTGTCGAGTCTCGCATTGACTCGATCCAGTGTCTTCATCATATTCTGCATAAGCTGCATTATAGATGGTTCGGATGTTGATGAAAGAGATGCTGACTCTGCTGATTTCTGTTGTGTGACTTGGGTATATGACACCCCAGTCCTTACTGCATTAGGAACAACTAATCTTGATTGAGGAGTGGCTTTCTTGGTCTTTGCAGAATTATCCCTCCTTTTCTGTAGCTCCTTTGCTATTGTACGTCCCCTGTAATTAGCAGAGTGCTCTTCAGAGCAGATAATACACTTAGCAGGAGTTTCTAGAAATACTATATTTCTGGGAAGGAACTGTAATTTCCTGTAAATCCAGTAAGTTTCCATCGGTTAGAAATATTTCTAAAATGGTTTGACAACCCTTTAGGTTTTAGAATATGTACAAAAACATTTCCCAAAATTGGCCAACATTTCCTTTCTAATTAAGAATAACTGGGGAATTACCCTGGGAAGGGGGGTGGGTTATGAAGAAAAATATTCGCTAAAAATTTTATTTGTTCCTTAATATATTTGTAACTTTTTTATTTCATTAATTTAAAGAAACTCAAAATTTTAAGGTTCAAAAGTTTCAATCTCAATTTTAAAAAGTAGTGCAAACTAATTTTAAAATAGTTTAAACGACAACATTTCGCCTCGCTTGTTTACACACACATCTTGAACATTTATACTTTATCCGTAGCCGGCTCAAAGCTATTAAAAAATTATTTTTAAAACATCATGCAAAAAAATTGGCACGGATTCATCTACTCGTTAGACTAATTATATCTTCTTCTCTTAGTTAATGCCAAATTATAGAAAGAAAAACAAGGATACGAGGGAACCGTCTTACAAATTGCTTTCTTTTCTACAAATAAAAGGAACTTTTTATGAATGTCGACGTTCACAAATGCGTTGCAAAATAACAGAATAACGTACAAATCTATTCCGACAGAAATATTATGCTAACAACAAATTATCTGTCACATTTTATGGAATGTCTATCTTTTCATAATTTCCAGTGAATTAGTTACACTTTAAAAATCTCCAGAATCACACATCGTTTTTAAAGAGAATTTTTTGTTTATATAAAGTTATAAAAGAGCCGCGTTCTGAGTGAAACCACAACCTCTTTTTAATTGAGAATACCGAAATTTATCTTTTCGAGACGGTAATTAGCAAATTGAGATCTATTTATAGCGGGGCATACTGAGAAGTGCATTTTATTTTCATGGTTGTTAGTGAAATAAGTAGAACAAAACGATATTACAAGATAACTCGGATAATTCCCAAGCTTCGTCTCTGTTTTCTTCATTAAAATGTAACGAGCCGTTCAGATGTTACGCTTACATAAAAAGTAATTAATGTTAGCGTGTAAACCTTGGTTTCGTTGCTAAAGTAAACAAATTAAGTTTTATTAATATTTTTTTAAGAGTTGTCGATGGTAATACGGTTTAAGTTGCCGACGAACGTGTAAATCTTTTTTATTTTGAAAATCATTTGGGTAATGTTATGGCAATATACGAAACCTCAAGAGTCAGTGATAAATTTTTACTATTAAAAAAAGCAGCTGTAATTAATGACAACAATATTAACAAAGCTTTCTCATGGCCATAATTTAAGCATAAAACAATTCTAAAACATGAGGATTTGTAATTAAATAACATAATTAAAAACAATTTAAGATATAAATTCAGATCATTCGTCTTCTTAAGAGTTAGAATGTAATTTCCAGTTATTTTTTGTATGTTTGCAACTTTACATTCCAGCATCAAAGAACGTTTCTCTCTGCAGGAGTCGCTCTAGGGAAATTACTGCTATTTATTTTTTAAGGCTAAGCTTTGAAAATGATACGGTTTTAGTTTATTTAAATTAAAGTTAGATTATTGACAGAAACTAATTTAATTTATTAAATTAAATAATGTAGAATCCTTTGAAATAAGAACAGAGTTTTGATTGGAGCAGCTATTTTCTTAGATTTGTTTTCGATGAAAGGAAATAGTTAAGAAGATTAAATATGTGAACTTTCAGGTACAGTAGCAAGAGTCGGATTAAATTAAATACAAAGCACGGGTTTCTCTAACATTCCCTGCCTGTATAAAATTAGTTTTTGGGTTATTTAATAGTCCTATTTTCAGTCCGGCCCTGGACGCGAATTTCCACCAGTTTGATTGGTTCTCATAATGAAATATCCAGCTTTGGTTAAAATACAAATTTAAAGACAGTTTTGGCTTAGTTAAAAAACAGCCAGCACCAAAAGAACTCTTTTCAAATATTCACAGAAAGATATATTAGGATGAATGTGAATGTACGAAAAGCGAAGTGTGAAAAGGTAAGATTTTTAGTGATTTAGTTGTTTCTTTGACCTTTGGAAAACTCAAGGGAAAACCTTTCTAAAAAAACAAATTCCATACCCCATGCGTAAATAAAATAGTCACCGAACTGTTTGTTTGTTTGTTTGTTTGTTTACAAATCAGCTGAAAACTAAAAGTTATTTCGAGGTTAAACTTTTAAAATAGGTATTTCTTAAATTTCAGGTTTTTGTTTAAAAATTTGGAGTATTTTGTAATAGACAAATGGGTTTTGGCAACCTAATAATAAACACAGAAATAAAAGCATCGAATAAGTGAGACACTCTCGAACCATTATTTTCTACCAAACGTGACTTATAGACATAAATACAGAACTGAAACATAAACAATCCGGAAAAATTCGATTTTGTGGGTAGGAACCGGAATTCGGTGGCTATTTTGATGGCAACTAAATCGTTTGATCTTTAAAATCCTGGAAACGAGAAGAAGATCGTTTTTAAGTTTTTGTTTTTCATGGATCTTGTTTCAACTCAAAACTCAATTAAAAATTATTCGTAATTATAGTAATTGAATGAGTTACGCATTGAAATCTTCAAGTGCAGAATACTTTCATTGCAAGCTCAGATCACGTCTGACATTAATTGTATGGAAAAATAATACAAAGTGCCATTTTACGTATATTTAAATTAAAAAATTAGGCAATCCGGAATACAACACGATATTATTGTTTTAAACACCTAAAAACCATACTTTCAACTCCTAACATTTCAGTTGCTTCTATTTTAAAAGATTTAGGAAAATAAATTTTAATCAATATAAATTCAGAATGCGATTTACGTGATTTTTACTATGAACAATAGGTATTCATCTGAGTTTTGTTTGAAGCTACAATTTCTTTGGGAAAATTTTGGCGTAATAATGACAAAGATTTAAAAATAAAAACGATGTAATTGAACTATTTTAAATTCATAAAATGTACAAAAATCCCTTTAGTTGTAGTTTGGGTTGCATATCTTGAAGACTTACTAGCCTGAAAATAATTTATTACGAAACCATTTTTTATTCATTTCTAATTTATTTCGCTTGTTTATTAAAACTTGTTTTATTTGTATTGTAAATATTCAGAAGGGATAAGAAAAGAAGAAGAGGAAGGCCTAGAAGGGGATGGATGTATATGATGCCAGAAATTCGAAAGAAGAGGGGGGGAAATGGATGGATGAGAACACTGCCAGGAATCGAACCAAGTATAAGAAGTAGATACAGATACGTAGATACAGGGATAAATAAATCGACGCTCTAAAATGGCACAAAGATTAGAGAAGGATAATAAATAAAGCCAATTAAAATGACAACAGGTGAAAACATATTAAATACAAAAGTTAGTAGCTGAAATCCTAGTTCTCTGAAGAGAATAACTCTAAAGGAAAAAATATAAAAGATTATAAGTCAGTAGGTTAGGTATTCGTATATTCAGCGCAACAACATCAACATCATGCTGAAGGTACTTAAAATATGTTGTTTTTTTGCTGTGGTCCCACATCTTTTAGCGGTGGTGTATACTGCAGCGAAGTTCAGAGTCCCAAAACAGTTCCCCAGTTTTGGAAAAAACAGCTCAATCTGGGAACCTCGAAAGGTAAACAGTACAGCAACTACGAGTGTATAAATAATTGGAAATCTGTGAATTTCCAGTGGAATTATGTTTATATCAAAAGACACAATGTAGAACATTAATGAATAATGAAATTTTGTAGAATTCCCAGAGAGTCGCAAAGAATCGGAAATATATTTTAACTAAAAAGAAACTAAAAGGAATTTTGTTGAATTTTCATGAAAATCCCATTCAAAGTGGGCAATAACAGTTTATAAAATGTGACTAACCATTTATTTACCCTTCGAGAAATCCTCAATGCGGTAATCATAAAACTTTACAGGATATTAGGAATCAAATAAGGTGGAAATGGATTACAGAAACATTATTTTACGACAATACTGCGGCAAGTCGATAGACACAAAGAAACAATTCAAACAAGGAGCAAGAATGTTTCTTAAAGTTTAAAAAACCTAAAAAAATATCAAACCTTATCCAACTAAAGTTGCCTATCACACACTCACTTTTATCGAAACCGTAAGAAATTCGAAGATTAAAGAAAAAATAGGAACGTAAAAAATGAAGTTCGTGTATCCATAATAAAAAGCAAAAGTATAAGTTTTGGACGTAATTAAAACGTAAGTTCTCTAATCGCTCAATACATTAATTCATAATCTTAAAACAATTAATTTTTTAATCTATTTTTAAGATACGCCCCAAAAATATCGCAGTAAACGTTATAGTACTTATGTCTGATTTTAAATTAAAAATAGTCGAGCTTAATATAGGGCAGAATTGCGTTTTACTACACAGTTGGGAATGTTGTGTAGCGGCGTAAACTTTCTTTTCATCAAAAATACAAAGACCGGAATTAACGAACTTGAAAGAGAGAGTATTACAAATCCACCCAAGGGTGTTATTCCTACAAAGGTAGAAGGTGCGAAGCTACAAAATTAAATTCACCCGCAGCTGGAATTTAAATTGAGAAGGATACTCTCTAAATTTACTACGAATTTTTTTTCGGTGTCTTCGATCGAATGCAAAATAAAGACCAAGATTAATACGACATGTGGAAACTGCAAAAGATGTAATGAGTGCAATTTTTGTTGTCATTAAGGAACAGCACGAAAACGTGAAGCTGAAACAGAAAGGTGACAAAGACAAATGGGATTTTTTGTGGCTTCCTGAATAATTCTGTGTTGTATCAATGTAAGACTGAAACTGATAAAGTGATTGTATCACTCTTGTACTGCGAATTTATTTTATGGCAAACACGTTTTCATCCTTTTACAAGATATTAATAACTTTATATCTATGAATATGCAGCTGTAATTTCTGGTGAAATAGTTTCAAAGAGCGATTGAACTACAATCAAAAATATGGGATTTGTTTTGAATACAATTTTAGTTTCAAAACAAACTGTATAATATCTCCGTTCTCGGAATTTTGTAAATTCTTAATTAACTCGTGGAATTTTGGACAGTTAAGAAGCAGACTTTTCTATTTGCTTACTACACAATGCAACATGATGATAAGATACTCAAAAAAGTCATGGAAAACTTTATGAAAGAAGAACTGCAACTAGATATTAAATTAAGAAGCACAAGGAAGTTGTGTGTAAAAACATGTTTGATAGTAGCACAGAGTATGTATGGCAAATAAAATAGATATACTGATGAACAAAAGCAAATTGAAAAACAACAAGGAACGGATATATGTTGACTCGGCTCTCACCAAAAAAAATACAAGCAACAATCAGAAAGACTGCTAAAGAAGAAATAGATAAAGGAAGGCAAACAAAAATAGGATCATAACTATAAATAGTAAAGAATTTAGATGGGACAATGATTAAGGAAAACTGATGGATAAAATTAAAACCAACAAAGAATCAAAAAACCAAATCGGACATCAACAAAACGACCAAGGCAATGGAAAAGGACTTAAATAGGAAGGTGGTAAAGAAGAAGAATAAACTACAAAATATATTTTATGTGGGAACTTGAAATGTCAGAGGATTAAATGGTAAATAACTTAATAAGTTTTACAAGAAATATTAGAGTATTTGCTATAACTAATACAAAAAAGAAAGGGGAAGGTATTATGAGTATAGGAGATGGAAGTGTGTTATTATACAAGGAGGTGGATGAATCCCAATGGGCTCGAGCAGGAGCAGCTCTCCTAATTACACAAAAAATGGACATATGTTGAAAAATTGGGTTGGCATGTCAGAAAAACCAATGAAAGTGGAACTGATACTAAGTAAAAACTATCCTATTGGCATTATGTTATAGACTATAGACCAAACGAAGATGACTCAGCTGAAGAGAAGAACCGATTTTGGAGTACGACACAGCAAGAGTTGGAGAACAGCTCAGATAGCACGATTATAATTGGATACATTAGTGGGCAGAGTCTGCACACAATGGGAAGGGGCAATAGGAAAATTTGGTGAAGAAATGATGGGAGCAGACTCATCGAGTTTTGTATAGATCATGACCTGGTCATCACTTTCTTCTTTGAACACAAAATGATTCATAAAACTAGAGAAGTACGTATCAGAGGGGAAACATTTATTGTTGGATAAAAGGATAAAAGCCACACGAGTAAAAAGAAGTTCGGAACTAAGCTATTTGGAAGCAACTTTAAAGATAAGCCAAGCAGAACAAAATATAACAAAAGAAAACAAGGAACCAGAAATTATAAAAAAGGATAAAAGTATTTCACCTAAGAGATAAAGCAATTCAGAGACAATATATGGATAGTTTTAAAGCAGAATTGGAAGCAAATAGACCTACAGAAGATGACCTAGAGAACAGATTGGAAACGGTTAAAGGCAAAATAAAGAAAGTAGCAGCTGAAATATATGGAATTTGCAGAGCATACTCATGAAAAAGGTGGATTACTGAAGTCAAAGAAGAGATTAAAAAGAACAAGAAATTATGGAAAGATAAAACACAACAAAAATGAAAACCTACAAAATACAAAGAATAAAAGTGAAGCAAGTGATATTAGAAGCAAAGCAACAAAGTTGGGAAAAGTTTGGACAGACTCTAGAGGACAACAGTAAAGTAAATATTAAGCTATTCTACAAAGCAGTTACAAATCTTAGATGTAAAAAGAAGATACGCATGAAGAAAATAAAAGATAAAACTGATAGAACTTTAATCACCGAAGATGATGGAAAGAACAGAACGCTTAAATCCGAGCACAAATCAAGAATAATAAGGTAGAACAGGGCAACATGAAGAGATATATAAAGAAGAAGGAGAAGAAGTCACAAAAGCTGGAACTGAAGACCAAATAACCAAAAGATAGGAGTTCGAAGAATTGATAAAACTAATGAATCAATAAGACAACAGTTAGGAGTACCACCAGCAGTTAAAGTAATAATGGAACAAAAATTGACATGGTTTGGACACCTGGAAAGGATGAAATGAAGAAAGGCCAAAAGAATATGGAGAGGAGGAAGAGGAAGGCCAAGAACAAAGAAGCTGCTTTGGTTAGAATTTTTTGTTTTAAAACGGATATTTCTATCCATAAAATAATCTTTTATAAAATCCTCCGACCCTTCATCCTTGAAATTTTTAATTTTTAATCAACTCCCCCAATATCGAACAGCTAATAAAATCAAAACTTTTTACTTGCTGTTTGTCTACCAAAATGATGCATAGCTGCTTTTTGGGAATTTTTTGTTTTCAAACGGATATTTCTATCCATAATAATGTTTTATAAAATTATTAGAATTTTAGAAATTGTTTGTTAACTACCACAGTTTCGAACAGCTAATAAGCAGAATTTTCTGCATGGTTTTTGCCTAATAAAACGATATAAAATTCCTCGATCCTCGTTTTAGGAATTTTATCAACTCAACGAATTTAAAAAAATTGCTAAGTAACAATATGAAGTTTATATTATACATTTAACGAATATCTTTTTCTTTTCAAGTATTTTTGACAAATGTTAGTAATAAATATTTTTATGTGAGTTTGAGCCCTTTATCAAAAGCGTTTAGTCTGCGTTTCCCTGCCTCTGCTTGTTTACAACTTGACAGGGATAAATTTTTATCGATTGTTTTAAAACTACCCTTATCAAACCCGTAATATGATATTTTATGTGGCAGAGGACTAAAAAGATGTACAAAAAAAAATCGTCTTCGTTTTTATTCCTCTGGGACTAAGGGCATGGGTCGTGTTTTTGAACGCTTTTAAGTGGCATAAAAACTTAGTTTTTCTATCTTTGTTAATTAATTCTGAGTGGTACCATTAGTCTGGTGTATATGAGTTGTTAAATATTAATTTGTCTTTCGATTATTTCGTGCTTAATGCGTGGTGCGTGTCGTTTTATTATGTTCACTTGAAGGAAAGTGTTAGGTTTTTTAAGCTTAAATTAGTAAAATTAAAAGATTACAGTGATATTTAATTCGTAGTATGACACACTTAAAAATTACATCAGATTTTTGTTTTTTAAACTGGGGATCAAGCTATTTTTAATTTGAATTACTCGTTAAGAAGTGGAATTCGTTCTTCTGTTTAATAACATTAATAAAGTATGTTAATTTTTCCAAGTTTTACTCTCAGAAATTGTTTTTTCCCCCTTTTAATTAACAAAAGAAAAATGCGAAATTTTGGATTTGTTCTTAAATACAGCTTTCTAAGAAGCGAAATTTATTTCAAGCCAGTCAAATGGAATTTTAATGTTTAAAAACTATTTTCTTTAAACCTGAATCAATTGCATTAATCACTTTTGTTTCCGACATTTTGAGAACTGAAAACAAATACCTTTTTCTTGTAAATAATTAACAATTTGACTTCCACCAGCAAAACTAACAACTAACCAAAACTTTTTAACCAAACAATTATAAAAATAAATCAATTTTCCAGAATTTAAGTCGAGATCACCGACATTCTCCGAAGATTCAGGAAAACATTCCGGAGAAAGTTTTCAGGACCCGTTTTATCAAGAAACGTTATTAACAACAGTCAAGTTGCAAAGGAAATCAGGAGAACCGTTGGGAATCATACTTGCATCAGGTAAATACTACGTCATTAAGCGATACTGCTTTAGAGGATAATACGAGATAATACAAATAATTAATCTTAACTAACTTCAGCTTTCCAACGCTAAGCTTTTAAGTGTGTGTAATTTATAATTGTTAACTTGTCATGTGTTAAGATGTACTTACAAACGTATCTAAGAGCGAGTTACAAAGTACACAAGTGTTTGGTTTGTGGTCTATAAATACATACGAAACTTTTGACAATAATTGGGCATTTTTTATATAATTGTCAAAGAGCTTTTGACTAACTGCTTGCCCATACATAAGGATGTTTTTAACCAGGTTTTATTATGTAAATAAACTTTCTTTGGTATCTGTAAAAAATAAATTAATTTACAACACAAGAAGTGTTGACAGTTGTAATCATAATTCTGTTATACTCAAGTTACAGTAAGCCATTCTTGGTAGCAATAGGATGTCCTCCCTAAAGCTCGACACATGTGTGAGAACAAAGGGGAAGTGCAGATAAATTGAATGCCAAAGAAAATTAACTTCATGGCTTACTAAAGTCTAAGAAGGTTTTGAATGTATTATACTTGTTGGGGTTATCAAAGAAATTAAGTAATAATCATAGTTTGACGTTCGTCGATCAAGTCTTAACAGAAATTTAACAAAACTTGGGATTTAAATTAAATTAAAATCAAGTATTTTTCTTTTAACTGAAGTCCTGAAGTTATTGATTATTGACTTAATTCCGCTACAAAATCTTTCATATTTCGCTGTATTTTGAATTAGTCCACAGTAAAATAATTTAAAGTAATTAAGTATACCAACACAAAGCTCAGACTAACACGGAGTTTTATTCATTAGCTGCCGGAAGCATAATATAAGTTTCAGTGGTCGAAAATAAAAAATAGACCTGTTATTTAATGTGTTTACAATATAGCAACTCTATTTTTATATTGACCATTCCTATACAGTATGTTCTGTCAAAAAAGGGAAAATAAAGATTATTATTATTATTATTATTATAGATTAGGTAATCTCCATAGTTTATGACCAAATAAATAAAAACTGCAATTTTGTCAATTTTAAAACTTTATTAATTTAGTAGTTTGTTTTAGTTAATTGCAATTTATTGATCCAGCAGGTAATTGGTTATTAAAATAAAATCTGATGGTATAAACCAACACATTATAACTTTAAATAACCTAACCTAAGAACTTGATTTTCGCATTGTTTCTCTAGAATAAGATCCAAAAAATGGTTGCTTTAGTTTATACTTTTCGGGAAAAAAAGTGATTCTCAAATATTATATTATATTACTGAAGAAGAAAATCAAACGATAAAGAAAGGTAGACTTCAACAAAGTAAAATGAAATTTCATTTTCTGAATTAAGAATTTCCAAAGAGTGATTTTAGTTAAAAAAAAATAAATACATATCTCGAATTACAAATCTCTAAAATCATATAAATATCTACAGAATAAAGGCTCTTAATTTTTTCTCGGAAAAATTCACACTTATTGATAGAAAAAATAGATCTTAATTTAAATTTAATTAAAGAAGAATTCTCGAAATTCTCGTAGAAACAAGTTTTGAATTGTTATATTTGGTTATACTTCAAACATTAAACTTTACAGAAAAATGTTAATTATAAATGTTCAGGAAATATTCACACAAAATAAAAATAGAAGTGCTTAAAAATTTGAATTACCGAAATAAGAACAAATTGTTATATTTTTCATTATTTTCTACTCATTAAACGTTAAACAAATTAAATTATACAACTTATACAACAGAAAAACAGATTTTCCCAAAACTTTTGATATTATACCTATTCCTAAAATATCAAAAAAAAAGTTAATTGAAACAGGAACCAAATGATTTCTTTGATTTTATTCCTAAATATTTTCTAAAGGTTTATTGTGGCGAGTTTGATGTTTTACACTACTCTTTTGGGTAATTCGCCTCTAGCTGTTGGAATAAAAATTAAATTATTAAATTATTACCACTCTGAACGTAACGTTTTGTAAACAAAAAAATCTTTAAAATTACAAGAATAGCTATTAATAATACAAGTGCGAAAACACAAGCTTAAAGTTGGAGGTTGTTGCTATGCAACGAGACGAAGTCGAGTTGCATATACAACCGAGATACTTTAAGCGTTTTCGCAAGTGTTATTCAATTTTTTTTTTTGTTGGTCAACTACTATGTTGGTCATGAGCATATCTAAAGCTGCTTACGAGAAGGTTTATTCAAGTTTCTGCCATTGGCGTAATATAGACAATTATTGTTGCTATTTCCTTCGTGTTTTAAATGTTTTTTTTAAACACGTTGTTATGGGAAACGTGTTTTAAAATGCTGTTTATAATCTAGGATGTAGGTATTAAAAAGGTATATCTTTTGATTCCCTGTTTATTAAAAACCAATTAATTTCAGTACAACCAAAAAAGCAAATTACTCTTGTCTGAGAACTGAAGAGCTGGTATTAAACTCAGTAGAAGGAAAGTAACTTAATTAATATTTTAATCAGCAAATATAACTCCTGCAACAATATAAACTGAATGATTAAAATTAACTAAAACATTAAAATCTTTAAATTAAACAAAATAAAAGCGTAATAACACAACCAACAAATATTTGGACTGAATGAAAACCTTTGGATATAAAACATATACTTTTATTAATTAAGACAAAAAGCTTGAAAATACTAAAAAAAGGGTACTTTCGTATTAGAATGATTTTTCTAAAATTTTAAATTTTCATAGATCAATTTTCTTATTAAAAAACACGGGCTTCTTATTGCTTGCAAATTAGAATTTAAAAAAATCAGACTCTTCAATACATATCATCATTCTTTAAATGTAAATAAACGCTTGTCTTCTCCCAAAAAAATTGCACCAAAAAGCCTGCAGTTTGATTATCTAAATTAATTAGGTAAGTTTCTAGAAGGGTTTGGAAATTAGCCAGTTTCTGTATTTAAAGATTAACTAATAATTATACAATTTAAATCAAAAATATTTAATTTCGAACTTTCTCATTTTCTCTTCGTTGTAATATTTTAATAAATTAACTTGGTGTAAAAAAATTTCGATGAGTTTGTTTAAAATTTAACTTCGATTTAAACTCGGTTTAGTAAAACTTTAATGACAATGTTATGGCATTTTTTGTGTTTTATCCAAGACTGTATTTTAAATAAATTTGGTGTAAATAATCATAAAAACAATGTAAAAAATGATTTTCTAATTCTGAAGAGCCATTATGTTTTAAACTTAATTTTTACAGAAAGAATTAAAGAAATGTAAGATATTACAAAACCTTGTTCCCGCCAAGGGGACTTTGTTATGGCCATTTTTAGGTTCTTTCAACATCTTCGGAAAGAATCTTTAGACAAAAAAAATATAAAAATTATACAACCGACTGATAAAATATCCCAAAAATAGAAATAGCTTTATTTCTGTCGATTGTAATATGAACACAAATCGTACGATTTTAGAATAATTCAAAAACCTCATACAGAATTAAAGTTTCAAAATTGATGAAAAAGGAAACGAAAAGTGAGGTTTTGTTGACACTTGTGACTTAAGAAAAGCTTTAATAATTGTTTTGCTAAGATATCCCAGAAAATTAATCACTTAAACTTCGATTTAACTTTGATTAATTTAAAAATAAAATAGATCGTAATATACTGTAATTAAAGCGATATTCTATAATAATCCCAGGCTGAAAATAACACAAGCTTTAAATAAATATTTTTTCGTAGTTTTCTTGGTTATGCGATGCTGAAAGATTCCTCGATAAAAATTTACTTCACAAATATTAAATAAACTCCTTTTGATTATTTTTTAAAAGAACATTAAAGTGTTATCTTTTAAATCTTTCTAATCTGCACTTCTGTGCGTTTATAATGCTGTTCATCTTCCGTCAAATAAATGTCTAGGAGTTTCAGGTAGGGCGCCGACTGAAACACTATTTATAATCAAGATGGCTCATAGAGCTGCGTCACCTACTGTATCCGGTTTTAACATTCATATTCAGTTTCGGAAGACGGTTTAGTAATGAAGGTTGGATATTTTTAAAGGCTGCTTCAACCGAGCTTTGTATACAAAAATGACTTGCAAAACTTTCTTAGAAAGTCACTTGAATTAAAATTACGTAGCAATTTTTCAGAATTATAGGATTAACCTTTCCTGGGTTTATTTTCGAAGCTTTGATTTTTTATTTATTACGAATTTTAGAGGTTTTATTAAATAGTTGAATAATGCTTCAAGATTCTGTATTTAAGAAAGCATTGAGTGTTTCTGTTGTGCAAATTTGTAGGTTTCAACGAATTTCAAAATTTTGCTCTTAATAATAAATTTCATTGTATACAAATTTTGGAACCGAAACCAAAAATCAATAAAAACTCTTCGAAAGTCCTAGATTTGGCAAATTTTAATCCCAATTAAAACCAACCAGCTGCATCCTCTTTCTGCGACCAAAAAACTATAAAGCTATAGAACTCCGTATCAGTAAATCAAATTTCGTAAGAAATACCGTATTTTTGTCTAATACTGAAAATTTGTCAACACCTCACGTTTTACCCAGGGTTAGTAAATAGTAAGATTACATTTCCGTACAAGGTGGAACGTTTTCACCAAAGCTTTCATACCGTTTCCCTTTAGTTACTGAAGTTCTTAGAGGAAAATTCTCTTTGTTGCTTTTCGAAACCCTACTAAATCCGAAGGATTACTACGTTAGGAACGCCTGGGCAATTTTCAAGGGCCTACATTAGAGGCCTTTTGTAATTTTCTTTTCTAAGTTTTTTTTTTCGACAATTACTGTAATCTAGAAATCAGAAAAGGGGGAATCGTGTAGTTAAAAAGCTTTCAAAGAAAATGTCGTAAAATTAACAATATTCTAACACTTACGACCAAGAAGGACGTAAAACAAAGAAGAACCAAGAAATAAAATATATATCAACATCCACTACATATACCAGGCTCTCACGAGAGTGAATTCTATGACATTTGTCACGGCCGTGATACTAAAATATGGCGGAGATATTCCGGAGCATCAACACTTGTTTTGTTTTTCGCATACATTTTTAGTTAAATAAAAAAATACATTATTGAACTACCTAAACAAAACGGTAATAATTTGTATCAGTTTTTGTAACCATGAACCTTTGGAAAAGGTTGAAAAGCTTAATGACGGGTTTTTGTTAAGCTTGTAATGCTTGTAAATGAAAAGTATTACCGAGTTTCAAAACTACATAAAAGACCCGATAAAGTAGTATATTAGAATTCAATGCTTTGAGGTGCTTTGAGGTGCTTTGAGGTCATTAGTGGAGTAATAAAATAAATAGCCGAAGCAATAATCAGAAAAATGGAAAGTGATATGAAGAGTACGAACAAACGTACTTGCGCCCTTCGATTATGCAACACACTGTTACATTGCTTATAGGCTTTTACTACGTACATTCATGAACAAGGCTAATCTCCTGTGCAGCATACGTGCGTAGAACTTGCCCTGGACGTTAATTAAGAAGCACTGGGGCTAGACTTCGGCCATAAGAGTTGCTAATCTCCAACAATTAAATGCCAACCTGATATAAATGTGTTGCATAATCGACAGGCGCAGGTGACAACAATTTTGCATATGACTGTATAATTATGTATAGATATTTGGTTACCTGCATTTTTCGCTTACGCATCACACGTATAGTCAAGTCTTTAATGATTTAATCTTCATTAAACTCCAGCAATTGCCTACATTAGCAAGTTAGAATATTAAACTGGCATAAGTGTGTTGCATAATCAATAGGCGCAGGTGATACAGTATCTACACCTCACTTTAGAATAAGTAACAAAAGTAATGTCGCAAACATTTTGGGTTGCATAAGCCAATCGCAGTGCATGCGCCATGCGCTATTAACCACGACATACGTACATATTTGCAAACTAGTACGATTACCCCGTTGAAGGTGTAAGTCAGTATGCCGTAGTTAAAAGCGCATGTAATGTGGTTACCTTATGCAACCCAAAATGTCAGTATTTATTGTGCAATAGATGGCCCAAAGAACGAATATGCTATTGATCAAAATTTATACATTTCTGTAAGCATTATTATAGTCTTAAAACCAAAAAGGGGGTCAAGAACGAAAATGAAAAGGTGCCCAACGAACTGAAATAATAATTTGAAATCTAAGCAAATGTATTTTAAGAAGAATAATTACGGAATAATAATGACTGTATATACAGGGTGTTAAAAAGAGTTTAGAAATTTAGTGGCGTAAACAAGTAAAAAAACTCTTAATAAACATGTCCACAAATCAATGCCTTTCGAGATACAGACGATTTTAGATCTCTGGAGTTTACGCATTCGTTAATCAAGCAGACTAATATGCTGCGTTGCCAACCTCTTGATCATTCATTCCGGTAGATGCGAGGAAAAATCGGTAGATTTTGCTTTTGTGTTTATTGAATGAAGTATGTTTGTTTTACTCATTGCATTTCAATAATAAATCCATATAAAACAATATACCTACTAATTCATTCAAAGATGTTTTACATTTTCCTAAGCTACTCCGGACCAGGTGCCAAATGGGGCTGCTATGACGCCGACCTATAATTTCCTAAAATCTACAGTTTAGACATAATTGTTTACTGTGTACAAGGATATAGTATTAACTATTTGGATTTATGATTTTTTATTGCTAACTGTCCATGCTGTGCTTGCTTAAAAACCAGTTAAAACAACGTACTATTTGTATTTATAATAATAATAATAATAATAAATTTATTTCCCAAAAGAACAAGCATATACATGTGTACATCAGGTACAAATACAAATAAACCAACATAAATATGGACATCATGTGCATGCCTGAGCCCGATTTCGGGCGTATGGGAAACGCATTCGCTTTCTTAGTCAATACATGTTAATTTATATTGCTGACGACTGTAAGGAATTCTTGCAAATTATAACAAGGCATAGTAAGTAACATTTTTTTGAGTTTTGAGGTGAAGTTGTTTAGCGTTGGAGCTTCTGTAATGGGAGATGGAAGTTTTTGAAATAATTTTATGCCACTGTATAGAGGACCATTTTGGCTATGTGTGTATTTAAATTTTGGCAGAACGATGTTTGTTTTATTCCGTGTGTTATAGTGATGTAAATCTTGATGTTTATTTAAGGAGTGCAAGTTCCTGTAAATGTGTTGCGTGACTTTCAAAATGTATAAGTTAGTCATTGTTAAAATCTTGGCCTCAATGAATTTTTGTTTACAAGAGTCACGTTTATTCATATTATACATTATTCTTATGGCCCGCTTTTGAGTTTTAAAGATTATATCAGATTCCGCAGAGTTTCCCCACAATTCAATTCCGTATGACATTTGGCTCTCAAAGTACGCGTGATAGACCACTTTGCAAATGTGCTTATCTACTTGATTTTTGATCTGACTTAATGCATACACAGCTGTGCAGAGTGATTTATTCAAATTGCTAATGTGTGACTTCCAAGATAGCTTATCATCAACATATATTCCCAGGAACTTTGTTACGTTAACATATTTTAATTGTCCCATATCGGTCGCTATATCTAATTCATTAACCGCCGCACCTCTTGGAGTACGAAAAGCAATGCAACATGACTTATCACAATTGAATTTTAGTTTATTACTACAAAACCAATCATATACCTTATTTAAAGTGATTATAGCTTTATTTTTGAGCTCCGAAGGATTGTTAGCTTTGATTATGAGATTGGTATCATCCGCGAACAAAGTGCAGTCACAATTGTCCAAGCTCAAAGGCAGGTCATTTATGTACAGCAAAAACAGGATGGGACCCAGTATACTGCCTTGAGGTACTCCACAGGTAATTTGTTTAGCGTCAGAGGTGTAGCTATTACTTTGACACCGTATTAATACTTTCTGGTACCGGTTTCTTAAATATGATCGAAACCAATCTGCAGCCAATCCACGGACACCGTAAAAGTACAATTTATCGATTAGTATTTGATGGTCTACACAATCAAAAGCCTTTGAGAGATCACAAAAAATACCTAGGGTATGGTAATTATTCTCAAGAGAGGTTACTACGTTATTTATGAAATTTAATGTTGCCATATGAGTGCTTTTATTTTGAGAAAAACCAAATTGAGAGTTATTTAAAATTTTGTTTTTTAATATAAATTTATTTAATCTATTTTTCATAAGTTTTTCTAATATTTTTGAAAGTGTGGAGAGTAAGGAAATTGGTCTGAAGTTTTCGGTTAGCGTTTCAGCACCTTTTTTATATATTGGTATCACAAGAGCAGTTTTTAATTTGTCTGGAAATGTACCAGTTATGAATGACGTGTTGAATATGTCCATGAGAACAAATTTTAAATTTTCAATATTTTGTTTTATTATTTTAATCGGGATTTCGTCCAAACCAGTGGAGCTTTTGTCGGCAAAAGAATTAACTACTTGTTTTATTTCAATTTCTGTGCAAGGTTCCATGAAAAATGAGGAGTTATAGTTAAGTTTAACGTTATTTAGATAATTTATCGGAAAACTTTTTGCTTTGATATTATGTTGCAATTTTTGCGCCACATCTACATAATAGTCATTAAAAGTATTTGCTATTAAATAGGGATCGCTTATTTCTTTAGCGTCGCTGTCTATTAATTTAATTTTGTTTGTTGTTTTAGAATAATTTTTGCCGCATTCGCGTTTTATTATGTTCCAAGTTTCCTTCATAATATTTTTAGAATTTATAATTTTGTTATTCAAATACGTACGTTTAGACAGCGTAATTGTTTTCTGCAATATTTTAATATATTTATTTACATAGTTAATGAAGTTATTGTCGGTGCTAAATTTTTTTAACGTAATTAATTCTCTCTTTCTTTTACATGATATTCGGATGCCTTTTGTGATCCAACTTTTCCTAACCCGGTTATCACACAGTTTAACGGTAACTCGTGGAAAGGCAGCGTTAAAATGTTTATTGAATTCGTTATAAAAGGCATCGAGTTTTTTGTCAACATCATTTTCAGCCAGTACTGGGTGCCATGCAGCCTTTGCTAAAAGGTTGTATAATTTCCGGCAATTTTTTTTTGTAAAAAGCCTACGAATTTCTGTTGGACTTTCATTTACGTTCTCCTTACGTGCATCATTAAAAATCAAAAATTGACAATTGTGATCTGATAACCCAAGTTGCAAACTGCCTGTCGAGTAGCGATTTTGATCTATATTTGTAAAAAAATTATCGATTAAAGTTTGGCTAGTGTTTGTTATTCTCGTGGGGCTCTTTATTGTAGGAAACAAACCAAAAATTGACTATTAACTATATGTATATCGATTTTTCAGTAATCCCATGGTATGTTTTTGTGTCTGAGAGTAAATACAGACAATAAAACAATTGGTAGCAGATATTATTCTAATTTGTTTGTAATATTTTGTAACAATTATTATTATTTTATATTTATAAATACGTAGCTCGAATTAAAATTACAGAGAAACTTAAAAAATCTTCGGATTTTTTGAGAGAGCTTGTAGTGGATAGTCCTTAATCCTTGAGTATTTTGTCTCAAAATGACACGGTCCCAATCCGGAAGACGTTTTGTTAATACTGACACTGACCGTGGAAGTCTTCGAATTCATGATAGTCCTTAATGTTCTAAAACAAATAGCTCAGTTCCTTTTTTCAGTTTTGCCTCTGATTGTTTTTTAAAAGGTAGAAAACCATTCTAAACTGAACTCTAATGTTATTTTTAATGTAAAAAACCATTTAAGTATGCTAAACCATCTGAAAATCAGTTTGGAAATACATATATTTTTATAATTAATGTATTTTCAAAAATCTCCTAAGTCTCATTTTGAATGAATTGGAATGAATTTTGGAAATTTTGCATATAGAAAAATATCCGTAGAGATGTTGACTACTGTGTTCGTTATACAGTTCATTCCAATTCAATAAAAGTAATTCCTCAAACGAAGACTCGTCAAATTTAATTTCTAAAATTAAAAGTCCTATTTTATGATTTTTTTCATAATAAGTTTCGTTTCATATCTTTATATAAGTCCTTTTGCGACTTTTTAAAGTTTATACATATGCAACTCAACTTACATATTTCCAAGTCACTGGAAAACTTTGTAATAAAAAATTCTAGTCTAAATTTAGTATACATCTCTTTTTCTCTCATTTTGACATTCTGACAAATGGGAAACATTTTGAACATACTCGTATACTTAATTAATTCATGGTTAATGTTCATTATTTTTTTTGTTAACTGTTTGATAGATTATTGTATTTAATACTACAGTGTTTTTAAGTTATCTACATCTACCTAGCCATGGAAAAAAACACGTATCACGTTAACAACCCTTTATTTTTCTACTTAACTCCCTCCAACACTCATACACTTATTCCATCTTTTTTCCAATAGTTGTCCCACACCCTTAGAAAACAATTACTTCTGCAACTCTGCAAAATATTGTTCAACAGTTTCTTCGAGTACTTTATCAGATGCAACACACTTTCCCCTGAGAAAATCTCTCACTAGCAGAGATTTATTCATTATTACCTGAAATTCATAATTATGTAATATTCTTTGTTTGTGAATTGTACTTTTCGAACATCGTTCTTTAGGTATAAAATAGTACTGAAATATATTTTGTTACTTCTATCACATTTCATAAATATTTAAAGCATTACTTTTATTACTGGAAATAAGGAGAATTTTCCAGAAATATTTGTTTGTTTAAAAATAGGTACTAGCCGTAAAAATTTTTAATGTGTTAAAGTTAAACAATATTCTAGACAAAAATAATAAAAACGTTAATACTAAAATTTGGAACATTTTAGCTTTAAAACTTTCCACCTTTGTCAGTATTTGTACTTGGAATCTCCTTAAACAGATGTGTTTATTGTAAGCTTGCAAACTTTTTTGTCAGTTTAAATTTGAATTTTTGGTCTTGGTTTACATAATTACGAGTTACAAATTTAATTTTAATTAAACAATAATGATTCCGACGATCGTTATAGATTTTCTTAGAACAGAAAAACCATCGTATTTCTTAAAAGAAAATCATAATTTCGTTTCAGAACTTACTTAAAAACCTGGTTTAAGCGATGAAATATTACAGCAACACAATGGTAACCAACGAAATATTAAACTAAGCTGGCATCTTTAACAATAGTCCTTAATATCATAAAAACAAAAATTGCAAAGACTATTTTTTAAGAACTCCTCAAAATCAGTTCCCTATTTTAAATTCTCGTAAGAGAGTGCTCCTTCAATATACGCAAGCTTTCATTCTCGTGAGTTCCACGTTAATGTAGAATCATTAGTCATAGAACCTTCCAGGGCAGCTGACGCATGGGTGCGAAATAATTCACCGAATACCTGACACCTGTCGCTCGTTGCAATATGATAATAGGCGCCTCTTTGGTTTGGTGGATAAAAACTGGACAATCTGTAGCTACTGGCAAGCTACAGAAGCTCCAAAGACTTGTCGGTTTAGGGATTACAGGAGCTATTAGCTCATGTCCCACAGCTAGACCTCCTACCCTTGCACTTGCGTGTCAGAAAAGAGGCTAGAATAAATGCAGATAGCATACAAAACCTTTTAAACCAGGGGATGTGGTGGGACATTTGCATAAGGATTGTGAATATGAAACACCTAGAGTCGGCGGCCAAACCTTTAGAATTAATGCCAGTCGAATACGATTTCGACTGGTCTTATCAAGTGGATATTGAATGCCACGCAGAAATAAAATTAGAAGGATTAAAGTTAGATCCTGGAGCAAGTGTATGGTATACAGATGGCTTCAAAATTGACGAAGGGGTTGGTATAGTCACATCAGAGCCTAAACATAGGATATCGAAATCCTCAGCAAGCACCCCAACTGCTTTACAAGCAGAAATCCACACGGTGTATTAAGAAAGGCCTGCGAGTAACTAAGATTTATATTTTTTTTGACAACTCTAAAATCTTATATTTTTGAGTCCAAAATAGCCTAGGATTGCAAAAAGGCTCTGTAGCAACTGGCCGCAAACAACACATTAATTTTAATGTGGATGCTGGGACATGAAGGATTTGAAGGGAATGAAATTGCTGATGCGCTTGCAAAGCAAGGAGCAGAGGCACCATTTGCCAGACCAGATCCGTTGTGTGGAATAACCAAAAGTCACGTGGCGGAGGAGGTTCGAAAATGGGTAAACTGGCTAAAAAGAGTCCTACGCCTCATCAAAACCCAGCGAAGAAGTTTATTTAGTACTCGCGAAAGAGAGCTTCAATAGCTCCTTCAGCTTGAAAAGGCAAATATAAGACTAATAACAAGCCTTCTTACTGGTCAGTGCCCTCTAAGGTATTAACCTGAAAAAAATGGGCAAAGCCGCAGGCTCTGTGAAGCTGCAAATGAAGCTATGGCACATACCTATTTGATGTGAATGTGTCGTGGCAGCTCGTCGAAGGCTTAAATTTCTTGGAAAGGCTACATTTACACAAGCCGAAGTAGAAGGAATGACCCCCAAGAGAATCATAAACTTCGTTACGAGTCTAAACATATAGTCTAAGTGACGTGAGGCGCTGCTAATAGCCAAAAAGACCCCTTCGCACTCTACAATCCACGGTCTTTCAATGAGATTCGCACTATTTTCCTTTCTATTGTCCCCTGGCGGACTTTTTACTTGTTAAGTATTTTTCTTGTAAAAATCTAAGTCTCCGTTCTATATGTTACCACCGACATTATATACTGATTTTATAACTTCGTCTTTAATGAGATGAGTATTGTCATATTCATTATGCCATTTTACTTGCCATACGCTGCCTGGCCCTTCGTATTCGATTGTCTATTTCAAGCTTTTGATTTCCTTTCCCAAGGGTTATTGTTTGCCCGAAGTGCACCTACTTCGACACTCTGTATTTTGATAAACAATACTAATATTTATCCTCCTCCCCTCTAATATTTAGGCTCTTCTTCACTTTCTGCTATATTTGTCATAGGTTTTGTTTTATTAGAATTTATTTCCAGACCAATTCATTTTGAAGCTGTATGGACATCTATCAGCATACCAGTCAGTCTTTCTCTTGTCTTTCCTATTATCACAATATCGTCGGAAAATATTACGTGATGTAAGGGTTTTCTCTTTGTCACACCAATCCATACGTTTGAAGGTATCTTCCAGCATCAATGTAAATACTTTGGGTGATGGGTGATGGTATATCACTTTGTGCCTTCGTGTACCTTGATTTTGTCGGTGTTTTCACTTTGAGTGTTTTTGAGCTTTAATGCTATTTTTGATACGCAAAAATAATTTAGGTGTCCTAAAACACCTGAAAAATCTCTTTGGAAATATATTTTGCTAATTATTAAATTATCTGCAAACAAATAACAGTATTAAATTAAAAATCTTCAAAAGTCCCATTTTTAATGAAGTGAAAAGGAATTTGCCAATTTTGTATATAGAAAGATATCACATACGTAGAGATTTGGACCACTGCTTACGTTTTACAAAATTTTCAAAATTTATTCGAGTGCATTAAAAGTATTTTCCCAAACGGAGAAGTCTCATCAAATTAGGTTGAAATGTTAAACATTGCTTTAAGCGAAAAATAAAGGCTAATAAAAGTTGCCAACAAAAATTATATGTATATTGTAAACCAGTCTTTGTTTTCCATAAAAATGAATTTAATGCGAATCTTATTTGGCTAGAGTGGTTTATACCAACAAAAATGTCCCTAAAATATAGCCCGATGTGGTCCTAAAAGTTAGTAAATGTATGTATGTCTGTATAAAATTAATGTTATTTGAAATTTTAAGGCTTTCGTTTTTAAAATTCCAAATCTTTTAAATTTAAAAACAATTAAAAATGTAAAAGGTTTTTGATTTCCTCAATTTTCTATTTATTATGTTATTAATGGCTTTACTTAAAGAAATCGCATCCGGATCATTAAAATCCTCTAATCTGATGAACTCATAATTATAATAAATGACTAAAAGGCTACGTTAAGCGAGATCCAAATCTAAGTTGACAAAGAAAACTGCAACTAATAATAAACACTTCCGTTTACACATGTTCGAAGCACACAAAAAAAAACAAATTAGTGCCGAGGACGAGAAATATTAAAAACTTTGCCTTGTGGAACATCCTTCTATTTAGCGGACGAACAGATATATTAAGAAGAGCTAATTATAAAAATAAATAATTAAAAATCGCATTAATCACGTACGAAAAACTTGGAACGATAAACAAAAATCAGAACCCAACAAATTTGAACAGCACCCTAACAAAAAAAGTATAAAATCGTCTGTGTTGCCAACACACCTAAGCGTCTTTCCGGCGACGCTCAGCGTCTACGCCAAGGAGGTTAAAAATAAACGTAAGGGTTTTCGCTATGACTGGCAAGAGAAATAACAACACATCTGAGAGACTGAAACGTTACCGATCACGTCTTGTCTAGTTTTACTTTAATTGCGAAGTGAAATAATTACATCAGTTGTAAACAAGGAACACGTGGAACTGGGTGTAAAAATTTCACTTTCCGATTTACTTACGTTTTGTAAATAACGCGCCCGTACTTCCTCGTTTCAATTTTTAGAAAATACACACGTGGTGTGCTTCATTTAACTAATGGATTGTGTTTGTGTGCGGTTTGTTTGAGTGCAGAACCGGACTTTTTTTAACTTCAATTCTTAAATTAATTTATAAACAATTAACGTGATTATTTCTAAAAATGAACTTCCTGTTACTAAGGAAAAAGTTTAAAAATAAAATCAGGCGCCAAATTTAAACTTAAACAACATGGATTTAGTGCAAATACTAAACAATAAACAAAACATGTGCTTCCCGTTTTTTATCACTAATAACTTTAATAGTGATCGATTTATGACTGTCTTAAAATGTCTTTGGTCGGCGTAATTAAATAATTATAATCGAGTTAATAAGAACTGTGAGTTAATTAAAAGAAATGGTGCTAAATGGAACAAGTTTAGTAGTTGACTGTGAGCAACGTGAAACAAAGCGTGTTATATAAATAACAAATAAGTAGAAAACAATGTTTCCTTCCCTGAAACTGCCATCGTTCAGGCCAAGATCCAAGAGCTTATCTACTACATCCTGTTCTAAAGACAGCCTCGTATTATGTAAGCCACCAAAAACCCCCGGTGGATCGCCGAAACACAAAAAGAACAGAAAAAGTAAATATTTTATGAAGGTTGATTTTAAGTTCGATCGATTTTGTTTACATATTAATAAACGCGTTAAAACGTCTTACTTTTTTGATAACTTGGAGTTTTTGAAAATAAGATAATTTAAAACGAGTCGATGAAATTTTATCTACCGAATCTTAAAAGAGGAATCTTACTCGTATTAATTACAGTGAAAGATGACTAGTTTCCACCCACATTCTTTGGATTTTCTTATGTTTCTTTATGTAATAATTGGGACGTGGCATGTTCTGTTTTAGTACACAAATAAATTAAATTAAATCATCTAAAGTGGCGCCTAACGAAATGTTTACAATTAATTTTGAAAATCCCCCGCGATTAATTTTAGAAATCCTAAATTACAGAATTTCGCAGAAGTTAAATCCTTAGATTTTCTATAACATTATTATGCAATATTAGAACATTCGAAAATAACCAATAAGCACTAAATTAGATTGAATTAACCTGTTTCGAATGTCCTCCCAAATTAGCTAATAATCGTTTAAACGACAAGAATTATTGAAAATCAATTTTATTTATTTAATATTTAATAATTTGCCAAATTTCGAAAAATAATTGCTTTATTGAACTATGTTTCTAATAAACTAACAAAAATAGTTTGTAATCATTACTGACAGAATTGCAATGTGATCTTAAAGGATATTAATATTCTTGAGAACTTCTTTACATATCTAAGCCCAATTAGAAATGGTGCCCAGTAGGATTTTTCACCCCTTTCGTGTTGTTAACATTTGTCATTTACATAACAATTTCAGCAAGACGATGTTCCAACTTGTTTAACAATTGTAGAATCTTCGTGTTTAATGCATTATACGAGGAAAAGTAAATAATTACGTCAGAAAAAGCATAGCCGATTTTTCAATAAAGTCTCCACCAACATTAATACACTTATCCCATTGCTTTATCAATGCCCCAATACCTGCTGCATAAAAATCTTTGGGCTGATGTCTCAGCCACATGCGCACCTCACGTTCAGCCAAGATGCCTTTTTAGTGGACCAAACAGATGAAAATCGCTTGGGGCTAGGTCGGGCTGTAAGGAGGATGTTCACAAAGGTGCCACCCTAATTCGTCAATTCTCTCCTGTATTCGCAATATTCCTCTTCAGTGGGCCTGGACGTTTTCTGCGAATTGTATCCCGAAGCAGCAACAAAACTCTGCAGTTTCTACTCTCTCATCGAGCTGGATTGTGCTGCCACCTAATGATATATTTTGAGATATCCCACATCAGTTTATGACTTAATTACTGACTTTTCCTAACTAATTTATTTATACAAGTTTGTTTATTTATATTCACGTATCCGCTCACATTTATATTAACCGAACACTTGATTGCGACGCGTTGGTAGGCTCTCGCTGTAGGCTTTGGTATCACTGCCTGTGTTCGTTTGATCGCGCCTTATATATCCCAACTTCGTTCTTCAAGAACTCCATTCCAGAAAGTTCCCGTAGTCGCGCGAGTATGAGTAATCGTCGACCTCTCTAGAAGCCTATCGGTGGATGACGCATATGATCCCACACGTGTGCTGACGCATCTCGTTACACTATCAACTCAAACGGCAAGCAGGAATCTGCGTATATACGATTTCCCATGCTATTTCCATATGTTCGCCCTTAAGTCAAACACTAGGTATATTTTTTTGGTACGGTATAATTAATTGAAAATGCTCTTCTGTAGTTTATAATGAAATCGTGCATTCCTAATTTTTAATTACACAACAAAAGGTGTTCGAGTACATTAAAAACAGACGTAAATCTTTTCTACCTTCCTACTTATTCCTGTCCAGCATTATGAAGGTTTATAATTTACTTAAACCTAACTTGTGTTGTTTACTGAAAAGGAGTGCGTCATTCCTAAATTCCTAATTTTTTAAGTTAATTATTCGCTCCTTTATAATAGTTTATTTCAATTATATTTGTTAAAACATTTATGCCAAATCGATGGGTTGGTTTCAAAGGTTGCCTTTATTGTCCAAAACTGTTCCAGATATCCTTAAATCGTAGTGCTTTAAAATGCCTGACTTACCTCAAACTGAGCCTGCCTCAGAATACTTTGATTTGTCTTAGAATGTCCCAAAATGCCCAAGTTTTAGAATATTCAAGACTCCCCGAACTGCCTCAACATGTGTCAACCTACTTGACAATGCCCTGAACTGTCTTAGAATGTCTAAAACTGCTTATGCCTTAGGTGATTCAGAACTGTCTGAATACTTTCTTTAATTGTGCCAAATTGCCTTAAAACACCTTGAGCTACCTCAATATTTTCAGTTAGCTTGGAAACTACCTCAGAGTACCGTACCTTCCTCAGAATGCTCTGAACTATGATTTAGTATTGTCTCAGAATGCCTGAACTATCTTAAAATGCAAATAACTGCCCAAGGCTCAAAATATTTGATTGCCTCAGCCTGTCTTAGAATTTTCTCGACCTTCTTCATAATGCCATAAGCTGTCTTAGAATCTCTAAAATTGCTTACGCCTTGGATGATTCAGAACTTTCTTTCTTGATCTACATATTTCCTCTTTTTAGTGCAATGCAGTGTTGAGGTTCATTTTTATACTTGCTGATGTGCAGTGCCCTGCGTTCCTTAGAATGCTCTGAACTATGCTTTGGAATCGTCTTTAGCGACTCAGAATGCCTAAACTACCTTGAAATGCAAATAACTGCCCAAGGCTTAAAATATTTGATTGCCTCAGCCTGCCTTAGAATGTCTAAAATTGCTTACGCCTTAGATGACTCAGAACTGCCTTAATAATTCCTTTAATTGTACTGAAATGCCTTAAAACACCTCTCTACCTCCGTACTTTCAACTGCCTTAAAATTGTCCCGACCTACCTCAGACTCTCTCACCTATATCAGAATGTTCCGGAGTGTCCAAGCCTCAGAATATTTCATTTTCTCAAGCTTTGAACTACTCAGAATGCTAAGAACTGCCTGAACCTTGAAATAGTTGATTATCTCAACCTGCCTTAGAATTGTCATGACCTACTTCATAGTACCCTCAACTGCCTTAGAATATCTAGAACTACTTACGCCTTAGATGATTTGGCATTGCCTTAATGTTCCTTTAATTGTATTAAATTGTCTTGAAACCCGTCGATCTACCTCAGAGTACTTTCAACTGGCTTTGGGCTGGTTGCACAAAGCTTATGTTAAATTAACGAATGATCCAAGAAAAGTGTTATTTGTCATATGAATTCAAATTTGGATTCGATTTTATTCAGTTTGACGATTGATAATTTGTCGAAGCTTAGAATGTTGCGATTTGTCCAACTGAGTATTTGATTGGCCCAAACCGCCTTAGGAGTGCCTCGACCTACTTCAAAATGTCCAGACTTTGGACATTTATCTTACACAAACTGCTTTAGCATTGCTTCGACCTACCCTACCCCGTAATCCGTAATGCCCTAAACGGTCCTAGAATTTTTAGAATTGCTTACGTTTTCGATGATTTAGAACTATCTTAATATTTTCCTTTAAAAGTATCGAATTGCCTTAAAACATGTTAATCTACCTTAGAATACTTTCTACTGGATTAGGCTGCCGCGAATTCCACAAACCTCAAAATATTCTATTGCCTCAATGTGCCTCAGAATGCCTGAACCATCTATGCTTGCGTAAGGTTCAGCTATTTGATTACCTCAAACTGCTTTAGAATTGCTCGTGTCTTAGATAATTCAGAAGTGCCTTAATATTTTCTAAAACACGTCGACCTGCCTTTGAATACTTCTAATTGGCTTAGAAAGCCGCGAATGGCTCAACCCTTGGAGTACTTGATTGCCTCAAACTACCTTAGGGACGCGTCGACTTATTCAGAATGCCCTGCATTTTGACATACTTGTTTTAACCTATAGTACAAGCAAATAATTTATAAAGTTTTTATATTGACGTAGTTATATTTCCAATAGGTGTAGGAACAAAAGCCCGAAAAGTTCCCACCCAACGAGTGTCCGCAACATCCCCCTTTTTCGTGAAAACTCACCCCTAGCGTGTGTAGGTTACAGTTTTTAAAACAAATCTTCTAAACTGTTGCTCCGATTCGTAAAATGTATAGGAAATGAAATGTTTATTATTAAATTCTACACAAAGAAGGTTATATTGTCCTTTCGGCTAATCTCCATCCAACTCTGGCAAATTGCGTTTAAAGTTAAAGGGATAGTTCTTTATAAAGTTGTTTTAAATATCCAACACAAGCACTATATCTGTCCGAATATTATTAACCACTGTATGTTATAATGTGTAGAATACGTAAAGTAACCTCATTTTATTGATTTCTAACAGCGCGCTAATTTCTATCCTTAACTTTAAACATTATTTTCGCGAATTGGATGGGGATTAGACAAAACATCAATATAGAACTTTTTGTGTAAAATTTAATAAAGAATATTTTGGTTTCTATAAACATTTCCCGTTTAAACAACGGCTAAAGAGAAAAATGAGAAAAACAAGCACAATGTACGAGATGGGGGGTGATTTTTGGTAAATAAGGGATGTTGCAGACACATATCAGTTGGGAACTTTTCGGGTTTTTGTTTTTACCCCTGCTGAGAGTTTATCTACGTAATATGAAAACTTTATAAATTATTTCTCCTATTCTATGTTTTAATGTTTAATTTCCGTGCACTACTAGTAATTAACAGGGTCTAAAAATAAAATCTAATAAGCAGATCTTTAGTTAGTTCAGAACCTTTGGGGACAATCTTTAAAGTATCAAAAAATGTTCTGCTGTTTGAAGTTAAAAACTCAAGTTTTTATTTTGAAAACTATTTGTAAATTAATAAACAAAATAAGTCCTTTATAACCTACATGAGTAATGTTAAACAAAAACAAAAGCAATACTCTCACCAAGATTTACTTCTTGGCCCAGTTTAAATTCTTTCAAAAATGAAATAAAAATTCGGCCAAACTCGTACTTCTCAAACAAAAAAGAAAATTAAAATCCAGCTTGTATTTCGTTTTACTTCTTGTACATTTAGCACTTTCCCACTTTGTATAAATTAATTACAACAAACAAAGGAGCAAAAAATGGCATTTTAATTAAATTTCAACTAGATTTGTTCAATTAAAGTAAAGGCAAATAAAGCCGAACAAACGAAATGCGAAACCTGAATGAATGTAATTCGCTTTTAATTACCTTTTTCCTTTCCTTTTGCTCAACTTAAAATTAAACCACATCCAAATCAAATCAGGCCAAAAGTTTCACATATGTTGTTCGGTTTTAATTTTTAATTCGTACCTGAAGGGTATGATAACGTAAACAAAGCGTTATGAAGTTTTCAGTAAACGTAAACAAGTAAAAGTCGACCTAGTTCCTTAAAGGGTTGGAAGGCTGAGATTCAGAAAAAAATGGATTTCATTAAAAAGTATTGAAAGTAGTCGAAACAGTTTGTATTGCTGATCTTAACAGATAGAAAAAATCACTGATTTCCATGATGATGGGAGGAACGTTGTAGATGTAATGCGTTTTCGATCACCACAATCGGCTGTACTTTTAATTTCTTAGATTGGCATGAAATTTATTTGAAAATTAATTGAGTTGTTTGTTTATCAAATATTGATCAATTCGCCATCAGTCCACATTATCAAGATGTATTGCTTCCATGCAGTTAATTTTACTTTCCTTACCTAAAGATTACTCTTGCCCTCCTCCATCTTTGAAAACGTGCCTATGCCACTGCAAAGTGTAAACACGATATTTTTTGCACAGCCAAAAAAAAACAACCTGTTGAATTTTCAAATAAATTTAATATCAACTTACTAAAATTGTAATTGATTTGTAGCAGCTTATTATAATTTTTTTAAGGGAAAGTCATTCTCTTATACAAAAGGGGAAATTGTGGGGATATTGGGAATTACAAACCATTAAGTTTTAACAAAAATAATTACTAAAAGACTGACTAACACATGAACTTTTATCAACCGTTAGAGCAGACCGGTTTCGGCACAATTGATCACCTACAAACAGTGAAAACACTCATCGAGAAGTGCGAAGACTATATAATCAAGTGGACTTCCAAAAAGCTTTTGACACGGTGCGGTGGAGCGTGGAGCTATGGACAGTACTGAAAGCATTACGTGAAACTACTTGAAAACGTATATCTCAATGCCTAAGTCACACGAAGAAAGAAACCAACAAGATCTCCATAAAACGAGGAGTAAGACAAGGAGACGCTCCCCTAGCCGTGGAAAATGTCTTCAAACAACCTGAATGAAACGAAAAAGTGATAAATATAGATGAAAATTTTGCTGGCGACATCGTTCTGATAAGCTAAGACCACCTACAAAGTATGCTAGCAGAACTAGATCTAACGTCAAGAAAAATAGGTTTGAACATGAACTTACAGAAAACAAAAATTATTTCTAGAAGCCAGAAAGAATTCAAAGTGAACGATAAACCATTCAACAAGTCGAAGAGTACTTAGAACACCTTATCAACCTGGGTAAATGTAACCAGACAGCAGAAACATGCGGGAAAATACAGCACAGTTGGGCAGCTTAAGAACAGTGATGTATGATTCATGTGTTCTGCCGGTATTAAGTTATGGCATTAAAAACTAACAACATAAGAAATACAGACATCAGGGAAACAAGCGGAGTAGTAGACGCTAGAGAGCGCATAGCTAGATTAAAATGAAATTAGGCAGGACACCTCGGAAGAAAAAATCCCGAAGAATGATAGAGTGGCGACCAAGAACAACCAAAAGAAACCTTGGAAGATCTCAATGGATCAATGATATCAAGACAATAGCAGGAAGAAATTGGTACCAACAAGCCAGAGACAGGAAATCCATGAAAAATCTAGGGGAGGCCTACGTCCAGCAGTGGACAAATGAAGGCTGAGGAAGAGAAGAAAAGCAATGTTAAAACGTAATTGATTTAAGAAAGTTTTAGATCGCGTATTATTTTTCGTTTTCGTTTCCAAACGGTTGGTTCTTAACATAAATATTGTAAATTAATAATATTTAATCTACAACACGTTGTATTGGTGCCACTTTATAATTTGTACTTTTAACATTTTTAGTCTCAAAATTTAATTTTTGTCTTCTAAAAGCATCTCACATTAAGATTCGTTGGGGAAATTTTCCAATTCGGATATTCACAAAAGCAAAGCATTTATAGAAAATGTTTGAAATTCCTTTTCTAAATTCATAAAATAAATAGACATATTTAAAAAACAGCAATAAATCGAAGGAAAATAACTTTGAATGCAGTAAAATAAGCAATGAACTCAACGAACTATCCAGACAGGCAGACTAAATTTGCGAATTCCATATAAATGTTCCAGAAGTTTCAGACAAAATATAACAAAATAAAAGCCAGGAAAAAATTAGTAAAAACCGAATTTTAGAGAAAGTAATTAGTTTCACTTATTAATTTAAGATTCTGTGTTAAATTAGAGAGGATGATTGATAAAAGTAGAAGAGAAAATCTAGAAGGTTTTAGGAAAAGTCGGGAAAATATTATGAGAATTTCAAATCAGTTTTATATTATCTTACATTTTATATGAAATCGAAAGATAGAAACGAAAAAGATAGAAGAAATGTGGAAAGAAGTATACCTACAAGTAAAACGAGGAAAGTTCAAATCTACATTAACCATTTACTTATGATGCGAGTACGTTTTTGTGAATACCTTTCACAGTTGCTCCGGTTTAATTTTAAAATTTTATTATTTAAACACGTTTGATTTAAAATTCGATTGATTATTCAACTCATATGTCATCTGTCAAAAATCGACCAATCAAAATGCAAGATTTGACGTTTTTGAGCCAATCAACACGAATTGTATAGACAATTTTCACTAGGAAAATTGTCGATAAAATTTCACTAGTGATACGAAGCGACAATTTTTTGAAAACAGTTTATTGCTAGTAATATCCCACAGAGAACAATTTTCATGTAAACAAACTTGAATGTGGACTAATTTATGAAAAATGATTCGATGGAAATGATTTTTTTTTCGTTGAATAATCCCTCAAATACCATTCGTGGTCAAAGAATTGTAGATTATTTTTGCTGTAAAATCACTCATGTTCCTTGTGATTGCGAATACCACTCGTGCTGCGCACTCGTGATATTCATATACAAGCACAAGGAACATTCGTGATGTTACAGCAAAAAAATAATCGACAATTCTTTGACCACTCGTGGTATTGTAAGTGAAAATTTTTACGATTTGCTTATTTACATAAGAAAAAAATTTATAAGAATTGTATTGTAATTTTCCTGATAATTTTAAGGAACAATCACTTTCGTGAATATTGCGAAATACACTGAAAAACTTTATAAATCTGACACTTAAATTAACTCGTAGTACAACAAGATAAGCACAAATTGAAAAAATTCAAGCAAACTTACTTTGTAAATTCTATATAAATTTTCACAAAGAAAAAATTCAAAGCGTTTTTTAAAATTTGGAAAACCTTGAAATGTAGTGGTAGAGCCTCTTTTTTATCAGTAAAATAAATTAATAGCTGAAAATCCTTAGAAAGTATCTCAGGAATTCAAAATAAGCTTTTCGGGATTCAACATTACATAAGATTTTTATTAAGAAAATTAATCACAATTTTTGGATTTTGTTTATTATTATTAATTACGAAGAACCGGCGGAGTGGGAGTGCACGTAATACTAAAATACTGAGAGTTAAGCAAGGGTCTGCTTGGCCAGAACATGGATGGCTGACCGCTCTGCGGCTCGGTGTGTCCGGCCCCCTTGACACTGCTATCGCCTCGTTGTGCAAATTTCAAACGCGTATCTTAATAATGCTCATATCCCACTTGAATCGTAAATCTCTATTATAGCCCTAGGGTTTTTTCCTTTCAACCGAAGGGATCGGCAAATGGTTTGCAGGCAATCTAGCAATCTACCTGCTCCGGGTCCGTTGGACGAAATGGTGACAGCTGTTATTATTCGGTCTATGCTAGCCTAACTATATACCTATCTATTGTTATTATGTTCTGATTACACCTGTGATCTGGCCGTGGAATTATACAGGGTTTGTCAAAAAGTACGGATCATATGGGACTTTTTTTTATTAAAGTATTTATTAAAAAAATCAATACGGCGTTGGTTTGCACTTGTCTAAGGACTAAAAAAAGGGCATACAGATTTAGTCAAATGACATTCTGTACCTGTCAAATTTGACACTTTTTGAAAGAAATCTTCAGAAGTGGCCTTATTTATGATTTTTTCGAAAGATTTTATTTGGAAAAGTTGTTCAGAATGGCATTTTACGTCGGTTTGAAAAATTTCAACTAAAAATTCGGACATATTATTTTTTACTCATTTTTTTAATTTTCGAAGTATAAGTATACTACAAAATTCTCGCGTAATTTTTTTCGTTGAAATCTGATGAAACTCGCTTTTTATTATACTTTTAATGTTTTTAGTAAAAATATCGAAAATGATGATTCAATTTCGAATAAAAACAACTTTGGATCAACGATGCCGTTGTAAAATTCATTAACTAAGTACTTTTTCATGCTCCCCCCTGCGAAAGTGTTACTTTCGTAGCCTGGTAGCGCGAGCGAAAGCGAAAATAAATAGTACGATATTGTTACCGTAGTAACGTTGACAACAACCCACCTTATTAATCACTGAATCATTTTATTTTATTATAATTTCATCTTTTAAGGTGGTTAAATGTCGAGGGGAGCATGAAAAATTTAATACATTACACGCTGCGAAAGTCCTTTAGGTGCTCGGAGTTTTTAATTAGAACTTTCGCAACTTGTAATGTAAATAACTATCACATTCTATATTTACGAATAAATTTAAAAATTAATTGAATGCACCAGTTCAAACTCTATTTTTCTAAACCTTACTTTTTAAATACATTTCTGAAAGCTTTATATTCAAACAGGCATTTTTATGGAGCGTTTACAGTATAAACATCATCATCATCATCTTCTTAAGTTAGGACTTAGTCCTGTATATACTAATAAAATCCTCGTTATAGTATTCATTATTAGTTCTAGGAGCAACTTGGTGTTTTCCCAAAGGCAGGTTGCTAGCCTCACCTGTGGACCCTCCTCCTTTATCCGGGCTTGGGACCGGCAGTGGTAGTCAATGGGCTATTGCTATTCAATCCACAATCCACCCATCATCTACCCCAGGCGGAGTTAGTATAAACATAAGGAAATAATTCCTCGAATTTGTAAAATTGGCAAACTAGTTTTAAATTTTATATTTACTAATAAACCAAAAAAGAATTAATTAAAGGCACAAGCTATTAAAATAATTACTTTGGTATTATTTTTTTTAATCGGCCAACTAATGGACTATGAAAGTTAATCAAAAGTTTTTGGGGCTGCTTGTACATTCTTCCTTGCACATATCTCTTTCGTTCTTTGACTTTGTCGTTGTTTAGCTTCTTCTGACCTCTTTCGTCTTAGCCCTTTCTTAAACTCGATTTGTTCGTCTTCTTGTATCACCTGAAAAGCTTTTTTGTCAGATATTTATGTTTCGGGGATGTTGAAAGTTGCAAGATCTTGTTTGACCTGTTTGTGCCAAGGCGGTTGTTTTCTTACGCGGGTTGGTTCTATGGTTGATGCGGGTTAGTCTTAATTCTGTCATCCTTTCTAGTTTTCCATTTTATTATTTAATTTGGTCTCTTAGCAGGTAATCGAATATAAACCAAACAATTTTCAAAAAAACCAAAAGACATAAACAAGAACTAAAATTAAACTATAGATTAGTTAATTATGATTAAAATGCATGCATCGTCTGAAAGCGGGAACTTCAAACTTTCTCTTGAATGTAGAGCTGCATCAAAACGAGAAGGGCACTCACGTGACTATGCGCCGTAGATCAGAAAGCGTTCGGGCGAATCCAAATTGTTACGGAAGGGGAGACTCTTTGTTGTTTGTGATTGGCGTTTGTTGTATTTGTTTCGCTCGCCCTCCCCCCCTCTGGAATTTTCGCGCCGCGCAGATCGCTGATGACGTACATGTTCTTCTCGTTTTGAGTCTGCTCTAACTTCTTTAACTTTCATCATTCATCTTATTCAATGCTTTCATCAATTGGTACCACAATTATTTTAATAAAATCTTTAATTTTTTCTGAACATTTGTTGTGGGAAGTTTGATATTTCATAAAAAGTATTTTAAAAAAAACTCCTTCTTCATTCATAATAATTGCTTTTTTATCATTATACTCATTGACTTTTACTGGGGTACAATGGAACTAACAAGTTTCTCTTGTATTAATTTCGCAATAAAGCGTTCTTCTCAAAAAATTTAATTAAAGGCACAAGTTTAATCTCTCTTCCTATTTTTCGAAACCTAACTTTTTAAATAAATTCCCGAAATTCATTCAGGTATAAATGGGAGACACCCAAGCAAAAATTGAATTAAACACAGTTTATTATTTTAGAACTACAAAAAAACTAGTAAACAACTTGATGGCGTAATAAATTTCAATTTCTAACCTACTCTTAATTCAGTACTCTACATAAGTTTGTTATTTTTGGCAAAGATTGCTATTAAGACGATTTTACAGATAATATGTTTGCAAAATTTTAATATGCTGAAGGAGTGAAAATTTATCGGTGAAGAAGTGTAAATACTTTCGGTTTAGTTATTTTTTAGATGATACACTAAATATTATTTAACAACAAAAATAACTAACAATAATAGGTGAGGGGCCCTTAATTGCGATAGCATAGGAACCATTTTAGTGGTGCTAATGTAAATTTTGGAATCCAAAAAACCTACGTAATTTTCAGTCCCAAACTTAAGAAATACATCTTAATTATCAAGGAAATTCCAAGAAAACAACTGATTTATAACGTTCAAATTGTCCTGAAAAGCAAAAACGTAAAATAAATCTCCCTTAATTTCACAATTTGATCTTAATTTCTTATATAAAAGTCTCAGCACAAAGAGGCAAACGACATTTATATCCAAGGAGAAGACAGATGTGCAATTCAAAGAGCTACTTTAACTTTAAACAAGTAGGCTGCAGTGGGAGCGGCCACACTTTTAGTAACAGAAATGTTAGATACTATTTTAAGAATTAGAAAAACAAAATTATTACTGTCAAGAATAGTTGAATAACTACCACTCAGCTAAGGTTTTCGACTTTATATCACCAAGTCTTTTTAGTTTAATTTGGTTTCAGATTGATTATCCAAATTTTATTTGAATATTAAAATATTAAAATATTAAAGGCTTTTTTAATTTTTTTTCTTTAATTCCAGAGGATTTTTTTAATAAAAGAATTTTTAGATAATTTTCCTAAGGGATTTTTCAACGGATAATTTTGGATTAATTTAGCAAAAAAAAATAAAAACAACAGTATCATGCAAACAGGTCCGTTGGTGTTAATATTTACCTGCCTAATTTTTCTCTGTTGGTACCCAGTTAGGAAATTTAAAGGAAAAACGTTCTAAGCAAATGTGGGCATGTTCGTTTTGGTAACGGTTTCACAAAGCACCGAAGGCACTTTGTAGGTAACAACCCAAACATTAATAAATTTAATCTCAAGGGTAGCAAGGATGCTAATCCTCGTTTTAGAATTACGTCCGTAGTGTTTATAAATTGAGTTTTCTATGAATGTTTACCTAACTAAGATTCACGCTGTAATTACAGCCAGAAAGTTTCGATTATTTTTAGTATTAGCAAATTTATAGGTATTTTGGGCATCTTTATTAAAATCAAGATACTACAACGAAAATCTCGGGGGTTATTTAATCACTGCAAACTCAAATTATAAAAATAACAATTTTCCTTTGGTGATGAAAACCAGCAAGATTAATTCACAATCAGAAGTTTATCCAATTAGCTGATTTAAACAACTTCGCGTAAATAGGCAAGTTTAATATTTCGAAGGTCTTCGTTCTAAAATCCAAACAATTTTTATTGCCCCATAAAATAAGAATTAAATTCTAAAATTATGATGTGTAAACTTAAAATAATTGTACCTTACACCTTAAAAACCACTTAGTTTTTCCAATAAGAAAGCTAAAAACAACGGAATTCAATTGTTTATATTGATTGTTTTAAGTACTAGTGACGCGTCTATCTAAAGTATTTGCTGTTTGATTCTTTCTAAGCGTTGTGATTAAGTTGGAAAATGGCATTTATGGTAGAAAATTCGTCCAAAGATAATCTGCGTGCTGTTTCAATTCAATTTGTGGCCGCTGAAGGGCGTCAGCCAATGGAAATTTATACGAGAATAAAAGGTGTATATGGTGACTATTATTATTTTCATACGGCAGTAATGGTGCAATAAATCTCGACAAGGAAAAAATCCACTACAGATTTGGTCCGTCCAGAGCAGCATCAGATGAAAATGCGAGACAGTTGACTTTACGCGCATTAAAGTTAAAGAACTTTCTGAAATGTTGAGCGTCAATGTGTGAACTGTTCATTCCATTATTCATAGTCTTGGCTATCACAAAGTTGCTGCTCGGTGGATTCCTCGACTGCTTATTGATGAGCGGAAGAATTTGCGTTCGGCTTTATCACTACAGCATTTGATATGCTATCAACAACAAGGTAATGCCTTTTTACACCAAATTGTTACCGGTGATGAGTTACTACGAACCAGAATCCAAACGCCAGAGTGGAAGGAAGCATGCAGAATCTCCGAAGGCAAAAAAATGTCGACCTCAACCTTCAGCAGGAGAAGTAATGGTGGCCTTATTTTTGATTACCTGAACCTGGTGTCAACATCAATGCTGAACGATATGCAGACACCTTAAACTGTTTACGTGCCAGCTTTAAGTGATTACGTCTAGGAAACCACACAAACGGTGTAGCCTGAAGTCTTACAACATCCACCTTACAGGCCCGACTTGTCCCCGTGCGATTTTCATTTTGACCCATTAAAACAATTGCTAAAAGGGCGGTGGTTCAATTCGGACGCTTAGGTAGAGTTTGCTGCTAGAGAATGCCAGCAGGGAATCTATAGATTAGTGCACCAATGTGACTCATGTCTTAACGTTAATGGAGATGTCTTTTAAATTCATTGAATAACAATTGTTTTACAGCCTCTAAACGTACTTATACTACTGAACAATCCTCGTATTAAATGGTTTTGTTTTATTTAATTTTCATATTTTATTTTTCTTCTCTCTGACTTTATTTAATTAATTTTCCTGCATCAACAGGAATATTAACAAAAAATTAATTATCAAAAATAATTTTACAAAAGGAAGATTGAAAAAACGTTCGAATAATTTCTGAATAAATAATTTGATACAGAAATATAAAGGAATTAATTAAAAACGAAGCGTTAGAAATTACTCCACTGTTTGTTTGCCTTTCGAAATGACGATATATTTCAAAAATCCAAGTCTGCAAATCTGAACTTTCTTCCCGTAAATTTGTTTTATTGGCTATATTTTTAGCACGAATGATCTGAAGTTTTATTTACGGATCAACATACTCGTAATTTTAAATTGAACTTTCGCCATAATAATAGACAGTTATAAACTCGAATTCTTCTTTAAATTAGATTTACGAACACTGTTTTTCTTTGCAATATCTAAAATTAATTTAGCAAAGATACATATATGTACCTATACTTTGTTAAGAGCTTTACAGGAATTAAATAGGCTTAAATTAAAGCAAAATTAACTTAAATTAAAATATTGGCTTAATTAAATAATTGTTTAATATAAACACAAGGTTAACATTTTAAATGAGTATCTTCAAATTAATTTTAAAAAACATCATTTTTTACAATTTACGTTAATGGATGTCAAATTAGTTTCGGTGTTATTCGGACTCATCAGTTACGCGTAATTTGCCAGTGTTGACAAGGAAAGCGAAAGCCTAACTGGTATAAATAAAAATAAATTTCTGTCAATGTCAATTGTTGAAGCATAACAGCTGGTTATAAAAATTGTAACTCATTTAGTTTATCGTGTTTCATTTTATTCAAAATGATAAGCTTAGCATTTTAACAAAATATTTTGTAAAAACTAACCCAAAAATAAATAAAAGGAAAATTGTCGGAATTTGAAAATAATCAAGGTTTCGACATTCAATTAGACAACATTCGAATCTGTAAAATTAAACGACTAAACCAAGCCTGAATGAATAAAAGATTAAATATTTTTTACGATGTGCCTATAAAAAATTACCAAGCAATATTCAACGCGCTTTCTCAGATTTCAGATTTAAATTTCGATTCATAAACTGGCAAGATCTGTGCTTTAGTTTTACAAAATGGTACAAATTAGTTTAAAGTAAAGTTATGCAAATTATTCTAAGTTCCAATTAAATTTAAAACGGCTAAGTCCATAAAAAGAATTTAAATATTTTACACAAACATTTTACAAGTCTTGAATTAAAGTTAAGTTAAAATAAAACCGTCTTACATGATTATTACTGGAACATCGACTTGAGGGGTGTCAATTCTTCGTAGATACTGCTTCTTTGATAGCTGGATCTTAACCATGCCTTTAGTGTATTTTAGCTCAGTATTTATACAGAAAATTGACTCCCTTCTCTCAATATTCTCAGTCTCTTTTCTATGCGCGTGCGAGGTGTCGAATTTCATCGTACAATGTACTTCAATGTGTACGTGCTTTTCTTGCATTCTTAAAAGATGCAACTTCGATTCGTCGCACGTGTAGCTAGCCAGTGGATGACCTTATCAAATGACGTCATTCTGCTTGCTTGTCTGCTTAGATTATAATATTTGATATTTGTACATTCGCCTTTGTTACAGTATTATAACATTTTTCTTTTACTTCGATATCTTTCTCTTCTGATGGAGCGTGGATGTTTAAAATACCAATTTTCTTAACCTTAAGTGGTACATCCTATCCGATTTGCATTAAAATTAATTATTGCTCTTTTCATACGATTATTGGCCATAAATCCAGTTCCTAACCTTCTATCTCTGCCACTACTTGTGTATCCATTCATCACTAATATCACTCTCATTCTATTTAGTCTCTTGCAGTGCAATTTATTATTTTTGTTTTAAATTTATATGAAAGCTGAACTGCTTTTTATTCAATCATATGTCTTTGTGGTCCAAAACAGCATGACTTCTTTGTTGAAATCTTTTTTCTATATTTTGAAACTTGGATTCTCAGTGAATTCCGAATTCGAATCCAGGATTAGAATATTTACAATAAAAATTTCAAAACTAGGGTTTGAGTTTTAATAATTAACCAATGCTCGAGTGCTGAATCCTCGTATAAGAATTCCCAGTTCAAATTTGCGAATTCCAGTATAATATTCTGAAGTCGTAATTTGTATTTAAAATATCAATGATTATTATAATTTATGGTCCGAAATTCAAACCTAACATCAGATATTTTCACATTGATACGAAGGAATGATTTGAACCTTCAATTAAATAGAAAATGTCAATTAATTTATGAAATACTGAAAGCAGGATCCAATCTAATACTTAGAAATTATAGTTCGAATCTTTAAGTCAGGCTTATAAGAATGAGGTTGGTGTTAGGTTTGAATTCAGAAATGTGGCTGTGAATCTCAGAGTCAGATTCGGATTTCTGAATATTTTCAAATCTTGGCAAGTCTACTTAAATTTACAATTTATATTTTAGAAATTCAAATTTAGAATTTCACGAATTTTTTTCAAAATTTACACCGAAAAATTAATTCCAAACTTGCAATGATGTGTTTGAGTCTCATAATTCGAAATTCGAATCATCAGCAGCAGCATTAGCTCCACAATTCTTTCCGGGTTTTGAATCACAAATCTAAAGTTTAAATAGACTCAAAATTTTAATCTTAACTGCAGTTATGAAATGGAAATGTACTTTTGAAGTCCCAAACATTTTTAATCCCTCTTTCCTTGAAATATTTTTTACGACTTTTCTTAATTTTGAAAATTTTACGAAGCGCTGTTTAAAACTTCTGTTGATTCAAAATCAAATCAATAATCCGGATAAGAAATTTTGATAAACGAATTTAAACGCATCATTGAATCTTTTAAAAAAGCTAAGGCAAAAATATTGACTCTAAAACTGTGAGTTTGATTCAATTGTTAATGATTGCTAGTTCCAATCGAATGTGAGATTTAATTCTTCAATTTTCAATTATTCGTATTTGTTAACCAAAACTCGAATTCAGGTTCGAAGACAAGACTATTCTAAACGTAAATGCTAAATCTAGTTCTTCACACTTGGAATTCGAAATTAAAATATTCACAACTTAGTCCAGACTTCAAGTTTCAAATTCGAATTTTGGGTTCTGACTCAAATTCAGTATTGAAAACTTAATTTCTCATTCAAGATCAAAATTCGTAAATGTCACGTTACACTCGACACTCAAAACTCTCATTAAACCTGAGATTTGAAGTTTGAAACCAACTTTGAACTTTAAATCTCAGACTCAAAGATTCAAACTTTAGATTCCGCTTCAATTAACAAAATAACAAAATAATAGGTGGCATATTAAAAACTAATTAATTCTGAAGGGCAATTGAGCTAGCTTATTCGTCCTTTTCGTAAAATTTAATAAAATTGAATCTATATTAACAGGAAACCCCGATTTGGAACTATGTCCAAGTATAGCATCATTAAGACCAGGATCGGTGGCATTAACAAGCGACCTTTTAGTACCTGGAGACCGTATCCATAGTTTAAACGGAATAAACACGAGCAGAATGCGTCCCGAAGAGGTAAACTCTTTATTAGACAACGTAGGAGACGACGCCGTATTTGAAATAGAATACTCATTACCAAACTATGGTAAGCTCGCTTTTGTAGAGGACATACGAGAACCTGATTTACCGTACTTTACAGCTTCACAAAATTCCTTGTGTGTCACTTCTAAAGTTACTGAAGTAACACTAGAGAGAATCGATGGATCATTGGGGATAACACTAAGGGGCGGAACGATTCCAGATCAACCACATCTTAGCAGAGCACTCGTTATCACTCAAGTTAGGTCGAATGGACCGGCGTATAGGTATAATTTTTAAAGAAACTTTAAAAATCATGTAATTTGTTCCTTCTTGATAACATTTCAGAAGTGCCCTCATAAGGATAGGCGACAGACTTTTAAAAGTTGACAATCACACTTTAACAAACAAAACTTTACTGGAAGCTCAACAACTGTTAACAACAAGTAAACTTGGTACATCACTCACAACTTTAACTATTGAATACGACGTGAGTATTATGGAATCTGTGAAATACGCAACAGGGCCGCTATTGGTGGAAATTGAAAGACACGACGAAGATTTGGGCTTAGTTCTGACAAACTACTGTGAATTTGCAACGGACGAAATCATGACCGCTGGAATTTACATAGAAAGGATCGTACCTGCAAGTACAGCAGATAGATGTGGGGCTTTAAATATTGGGGACCAACTTTTGGCCATCAATGATGCTTCTTTGGATGACTGGGCAGGAACAGCTGCGGATGCACAAAGACTTCTTAGAGGTGCTACTAAATTACAAGTCTTGCCTGCTCATACGTTGCAACGGGTTGCATCCAGGAATTACGGTGCAGGTAAGAAATTATTAAGGAAACTTTGTGAGTTTAAAAATTGATAATTAACAACGATTTAAAGATATTTCATAACCTGAGACCTTCAAAACAAACCCTTTTAATTTCCCTCAGTTTTTACATCATCGGGAATTTTCCCAATGTGATTCTGTTTTTATTACGTTGTAAACGAACATCTAAAAAGAACATTTTAAAAACAAGAAAAATCAAAAAGCGATGAAAATATTACTAACAAAACTCCGATAACTGCCAAAAATAACAAAGTTTTCGCACAGTTGAATTAGTTGACTAATGTTGTTCCAAAGGAAAAGTTAGAAAATAACTCTGCTGCTAAAAATAACAACACCTCCGAAGATTTGATACTTCACGGTACATAACAACTGAATTATGTTATGTGACAGGCAAAACTATATTTAAAAATTCAATTAACCACTCCTTCCTGAAAATGCAGAAACTCTGTTTTCTTCACTTTTAAAACAAAACTAAGGACGGATTAAACAAAATTAAACAAGTCTTTCGTGGAGCATTTTTCAAATATTCTTGCTAATTATCTGCAGGTACAGCACAATTCGGCTTTCCCATGTTTATGATTTTTTCCTTCTATTATATTTGCAAGCTGTTCTACATACAAGGAACAATAGGTAAATTTTATGATCTAAGCCATGGGCGCAGTGCTATATTATACAAATTGACATGTAGGGATTGATCATGTGATCCTTCCCTTTTCTTAATTTAAAACTAATCATCATCATCATCATCATCAATTGACATGGAGCAGATCTCCGTGATTACGCCAGGCCCGCCCCATGCCAATAAGGTGTGAAGGGATTTGTTATGATAGGTGGGGATTGGGAGCACTATATAACGTTAACATGCCTGTGACGCTAGCCGCTAGACGCCGCTTCTGCAATGCAAGGTAGTTAGTAAGTCATATATTCAATGGGAGTTGGACATATGACTGAGATGCCTGTCCTGTTACATGTTACTTTATGCTAATTTAGTCTAATCATAATTATTATCATTATGATATTTGTTTCTTAGCTGTTCTTCTGCATTTTCCTTCTGTTGTTGTGCTTTCAAGTGTGATGTGTATGCTTCTATGTACTTTATTCTTCTTACATGTTTTATCAATTACCTATGCTTATTTTCAAAATAATATTAATTAATTTGGTGTTCTTTACTTTCCTCGTTGTGTAACCGATTCTGTAAATAGATTTATTTCCTTTGAAAGTCAGAGCCGGCCTTCTCTATAGAGATGCCCGGGGCCCCAAAATTCCCTTTTCAAAAGTAAAATCACAGTGTTAAAAATAAGAACGCATATTGCGGCCCTGTTGGAAGTGAATCGGGCCGGTCACATCTGGTAGCCCCTGTTTACAAACTGTACCTGATGTTCGTCTAGTGACGCGCCCCAGGCGAAAAGGAATTCTAATGGTAACGCCGTGACGTCACCATTGCATTTATGTACATATCTAATTTGTGTTATAATTACTACATACACCTGACTTGAATGCAAATAAAAATGTACAATCTTTATCCTCCGACTGTAGTTCAATCTATCCTAATCTAAATAACCTAGATAATGCTTAACTATAGTATAACAACTTAGCTTCGCGATAGGTGCGTTTTGATTCCACACATGCTCCTGCATTAATCACAGGTGTGCCAGATCCCTATTCCGTTTCCCCCTTCCGCGTGAATGTGGTTGGGTTTTTTCCTGTTTGTTTTCATCTTTCCTTCGGGTATACTTCTTACTTGCATTAGCACACTTCATTTATTCACTTATTTCACTAGCTTTATTATAATTAGCGCCAATCTATTATTACTTTGATACTTAAATAGCACTGGTGTCACCCTATAATTATGACTTTTAATAAATCGCGTTTTCTAACAGAAACTCTTTGAAATTAATGGAAAAAAAAACAGGAGCTCGTGTCTACTTGCCGGTGTCACGTGCCGAACTCCCCTTTTCTTAATTTAAAACTAGTTAACTATTAATTATTTATATGACTACATGAGATGTCAGGGTGGAGCAGTGGTAGGGCGTCAGGCTAGCGTTGCAGTAGCCCTTGGTTCGAATCTCCCGACGGGCAGGATTTCCCTGCATTCTGGAGGTCGGTATCAAGTCGTGGTAACCATTCGTTGTTGAGCACCAATTTAATGACGCTCTCCAATTACAGGCCTAAGAGGTAGAGTAACAAGATCCTACACACTTGCACTATACACATGGTGCAGTATGTAGATATAAAACGGCGCACCAATCGCGTAACGCGCAGAGTCGGGCCGGATTGTGCATTGCACCCGTAAAAACTTCATATGCTAACGGACCAGCCTCGACAAAGGTAAAAGAGGTTGCAGATACGGATGCAGATAACTACATAGATTTCACTGTATAATATTGTAACTATAACTTTTGTTCTAATGAAATCGGCCGGCTTGAAACGTTTCAATCGCCTCACTTCACCTGTATCGTCTGTTAATTTAGTCGCTAATTCATTCGGATGAACTTCAACCCTAACTATTTTGATATTTCTCACTTTTTTTAAATTTCCTGTTGGAGAACAGGGCCTGGGACAACCACTATCAATCGGAGCACCTTCTTATGAAAACTCTGCAGAATTTCAAAATTGGAAGTGCTGCAGTCTAGTTGAATGCCGTATGTCCATACAGTCTTAATTAATAGCTTTGTAGATTAAAAGTTTGCTCTCCAGTGAGAGTGTGATTTTCACCCAATCATCCAATACATTTGACGAAGTTTAGAGGTTAAGACCAAGCTGTTTTCTTTTGGTGAATATGTGCTTTCACCAAGTCATTCTTCAGTCCAAGTGCAGCCTTAAGTATTTGGCTTAATCTTTCTGTGGCACTAGTCTTCCATTTAGGGTTACCGGTGGGCAAGGGCCTTTCCTCATATTGAAAGTTACATGTGTGGATTTACCTTCGTTTACTTTGATATTTCTTGACAGTTATTTGTTGTTTCTTTGAGAACCTTTCCTGTAATTATGTAAAGCCAGGTGGCTTCTCTAGATTAATTTCTTTTAGGATGGACCTCTTCATTTCCTTGAATTTTAATTTCTGAATTGGCAAGTCCATTTGAGAATGTTGTGTAAATTCCCTTGATAGTTGTTTTCTCTGTCAGTTCGGCACCATTCGCCATTGTTGCCTTTGATTGGTCGTATTGATTGCTGTGGCCGTTTCATTTTCCTAGTTGCCTTCCAGAGTGCGTAGTCACTAGCTTCGGTGGCTGATAGACTATTTAAATAATCATGTATAGCTTGATACTTAAGATTGAGAAGCAGTGCCTTCATATCTTTAACGGCTGTGTTGAGTTTTCTTTTGTTCTCTGCGGTTCTGGTTCTTCTCCATTGTTGGCGTAATTTACGTTGATTAACAATCATTCCCTTGACTGTAAGCGGACAATCTTCGTTTATCCGTATTTCGACTTGATCGGGTGTAGCTTGCCAGGCTGCGTCTTGAATGGCTTTATGAAGGTTTTCAACTGCATCTTCTATTTGAGTTTCTGTTTTTAAAGTCTGTTTTTTAGAATGGAGAGTAGGTTGTTTTTGAAGATTTTTGTATATGCTAGCGGTCCCGGTTGTCATACTAATACCTTTGACAATAGTCAACCTCGTACCACTACCGGTCGATCTTTTTCTCCTTATTCGGTGGGTAAGGTTAACCTCCTGCCCAGTATACGTGCTAAGAGGGCTCACAGAACTCGCTTTATGAGTTGGTAACAGGCCTCGGCATAGGCTTCGGCCATAAGAGGAAGAAGAAGAAGAAGAAGAAGAACATATAGTCATTATTACAAGTGAGTGATCTGATGATAAATCTAGACACGGTTCAGTTTTCTTTGTGTTGTATTTATGCCTTTTGTAATGCTGAAGTCGATCAAACAGGCGTTTTCATGGGATTTGTGGGCCAGTACGTTGGTTGCCCTGTTGTCAAGTAATTGTAAGTCTCAATACCCACCGTATTTGTTTAGTATTATAGTCGCCGCCGGTTATAAATTTATTACCAAGCGTTTTGAAGAAATGATCAACTTGTGCTTTTTTATTGTTGTGCTTAGATGGACAGTATAAGGCTGAAACTGTTATTGGGCCCAAATAATCTTCTAGAAACAATGCTAGTTGCTTGTAGATAGTCACTTTCAGTTTTCATCTGATGCAGGTGAAAAATTCCGAGCTTCCAAACTTTTTATCTTAACAAATAGCCTAAGAAAAACTTAAAATTCAAGGCATCATTCATCATTCTAATCTTTTTAGGTCCTTATCCGAACAGCCCAACAATGTCAGGTTTTAGTACAATAAATTCAAAACGTTCCAGGAACCGAAACAGATTCAATAGAAAAAGTTTCGGGCCAAAATCATTCGAAAGCGATTCCGGTAACTTACAACCCTTTAAGAATTGCAAAAAATAAATTAATTCCTTCGATTCTGCAGGTATGACCCAAAACAATTTTAGTGGATGGTCGGGAAATATGGGAGTTTGCCACGTTGAAAATTTGTATGTTACTTTAATAGCAGACCGTGGGAAGGGATACGGGTTAACATTAGCCGTTGGTGAACATTCTGACAATAGACCTGCGGATATTTTGATTGCCAGAATAACGCCAGATTCACCTGCTTACAGGTGAAGTATTTAACTGAAATCGTCTGTCTTGTTTCTATTTTTAACAAATTCAGGTGTGGTTGCATGCAGACCGGAGATAGAATTCTTTCGGTAAATCACCAACCAAATTTAACTCTTCAAGAAATAACCTCATTGTTGGAACTTGGAGGTGAATCAAATGGTACTTCTAAAATCGTTCTTCAAATTGAATTTGACGTAGCTGATACGATCGTACCTTCCAGTGGGATTTTTACCGTTAAGTTAGCAAAAAGGGGACCTGGTTTGGGAATTACCATAACAGGTACGACCTTTTCCTTTCAAATAATTACGATTTAACTCACTTTTTCCTAATTATTACAGCTACAAAAAATCACCCAGAAGAACCATTCATAATATCAGAAATTCGCAGAGGTTCAATTGCACATAGAACAGGCACTTTGCACGCCGGCGATCGTTTATTAGAAATAGATAATCGACCGTTGGACCACATGAGCTTTGAATCAGCATTTGATATATTCCAGAGTTCCACCAACGAAATAGTAACACTAAAAATAGAAAAGACAGAAACCGATAATGCTAATTTGTTTCTGGATTGCGTTGTTTATACCGTCGAACTAATTAGATATGGGGGACCACTAGGAATAACTATTTCAGGAAGCGAAGACTGCATGGAACCCATCATTCTCTCCAGACTGACTGAAGGTTCTAAAACGGTAATAAAAACCTAAGAGCCATTAACGATCTATTTAAATCTTTTCAGGTGGGCTTGCTGAAAAAACAGGGGCTCTTCACGTGGGCGACCGTATCTTAGCTATAAATGGAGAAAGTTTAGAACACAGACCTTTATCGGATGCTATCCGGCTTCTACAAACTTCTGGAGATCGTGTACAGTTAAAAATAGCCCGTAATTTGAATTCTAAGACTGGTGCGTTTTTATTTAAAGCAATATTACTAGGTAATTGATTCAAATTGCAGATAATGCAACAGATGCAACGAGATGTAGCTATTCCAGTCCAGGCCTGGTGAGCGTTGATAGTGCCGTTGCTTCTTGGGATAGCAATATTGGAGAGAATAACAACGAAGTAGTTAATGGTAACTATTTTATCAGTAATAATAGATAGCATTACCCCCCTTATAAAATACATAATTTTAGCCTTGGAATTGACAGAACCAAAAGACACAGAAAGCATTTTAAGTGAACCGTTATCATTTCAAGAACACGATAAAGAACAATATGTTAACAAGCAAAAAAAGCACGATTCACAACTACAGTATTACTCAGATGCGGAAGACACATTCTGTCCAAGTCCACTGCCATTGCCGAATTACGGTTTCATGAATTCCTTAAAGTATGAATCGAACATTTATTGTCAACCAAAAAGCACCTTTATGGACAGATTGCCTGGGACGTACAGTAATGAGAGCATACTGGGTCATGAAATTCACCATGTTACATTATTCAAAGACTCGATTTACGATGACTATGGATTTAGCGTAAGCGATGGTTTGTACGAAAAAGGTGTTTACATCAACAGAATAAGAAAAGGTGGACCTGCAGATATCGTCGGGTTGTTAAGACCCTACGATCGAATTTTGCAGGTAAGCCTAAGTTATTACAAAAATTACATTAAAGAGAATTATAATATATTTTAAGGTGAACGATACTAAAACGCAAGAGTTTGATTGCTGTCTGACAGTGCCTTTAATTGCTTCAGCTGGGGATAGAATAGAATTGGTTGTGTCAAGAAATCCATATCTAAATGATTCTTCAGAAAAGGTAACTTAAAGATAATTAAATTACAGTAAGTTTATGTGATTAATTTATAACTCTGTAGAAACGAAAACTATAAATATGGATGGAAAAATAACTAAAAAGATGAACTTTTTCCGGCTGCATACAAATGGTTCATAAACAGATTTATGTACGTACTGAATAATCAAGATTTGGCTGCAAAATTCATTCCATTTTGCACTTTAATACTAATGTTTTTCATTAAAAATTCAAAAAACAAAAGTGCTACAATAATTTTGACTATCATACCTTTTACCTTCTACTTTCAATAATCAATTTCACAAAATTACCTATGTACATTAACGATTTCTAAGCATTGTATGTGATAAAAGATATAGTAAAAATCGTGTAACAAAATTCAGAACACTAGAGTTTTTCATGAAAGAGAAGATTACGGACAGAAAGGTAAAAACCGAAACAAAGAACAAAAGAAAAGGGCTAGGTCAGAAGAGGAAGAACAGCAACACAGGAGCGAAAACAATCAAACAGCTGTAGTTACAAAAATGTTGGTACAAAGTCTATTGGCACCAAGGCAAGAAGTAACAGGAGGAAAGGAAACGAACAAGAATCCGGAAACTAAAGAACAGAATCAGGAGGGATCTTGATGATAACTACAAACGTGAAAAAGGCTAATGAAGAACATTTAAAAGGAAATACAAAACAAGAAAAAAAATGTACCTAATAGAAAAATGCAATGCAAACTCAAAGTAATCTTGAAAATTTGAAAGTAGGAGCTTGGAACGTGAAGATAATATTAGAAGTAGGAAAATTAAATCAAATCGCGTATGAACTAGAAAAATACGCGGTTAATATAGCGGCTGTTCAAGGAATACGATGGCAAGGATATGGTGAAATAAAAATGAAAAACTTTACTCCAAGGAAGAAACAGAACTGGGTTCGTAGTCGATAAGAAAACAACAAAAGAAATTATAGCCAATTAATGGAAGAATATGTAAACTCAGAATTGCAGGAAAATTTCTTAATATTACAATTGTGAATGGTTATGCACCAATTGAAGACGCAGAAGAAGACGAGAAGGACAAATTCTACAGTGAATTAGTGAAAACAATAGAACTAATACCAGAATATGACGCAAAATCTATTGTGGGAGATTTCAATGCCCAGATAGGAAACGAAGGTTTTATGGAAGACACAGCAGGAAAAGAAACACTTCACGTGAAAACCAATAGAAATGCCAACAGGCTTTGTAATCTGGCAGTGTCACAAAACTTAATAATTGGTAGTACTAATTATAGTAATTATAAACACAAAACAGCGCACAAAATAACATGGGAATCACCAGGAAAAAGATATTAATCACAGATAGATCACATACTAATTAATAGTAGAAGAGCAAGTATAGTACAAGGTATGAGATCGGCTGCGATTCAGACCATTACACGGTGGTGGCAAAAATTGTTCGCATGATCAATAGTGGATAAAACGACAAACAAAGACATGGAATGGGTAACAGTTAAGTCAACAAAAGACAAACTACATCAGTGTTAAATAACAGATTAAGAGAAATTGAAGAATACGAAGAAGTAGATAAGTAATGGCAACGGCATCTAATACAATAAAACCAACAACATTAAGGCAAGAAACTGGTTCCACGAGGAATGTTCGCAGATTAGCAAAAAAATATGATTACAGAAACATAGTCAAAAAGCATGGGAAAAATGAAGTAAAAAAAACATGTTTAAATTAAAGAAGAAACGATGGTTGGACCAAACAATAGCAACAATAGAAAACCATGGCAAATACAAAAGAATAAGAAAATTCTATAAAGAAATTAAAAAGCAACATAAACAGCTGGATATCAAAACAAGAGGATGCACAGATATAAATGGTAAGCTACTAACAGAGCAGAAGGAAATATTAGAGAGAAGGAAAAAGCACTTCCATAACGTTCTTCCTTGACAATTCAGAAGAAAATGACGAACATGAAATAAAAAATCAGTCGATAGACGTGCAGGAACTACAAATAGATGAAAAATGAGAAAACACCAGGGATAGATGGTATACAAAATCAACTAACCAAACTGGAAGGAAACGAATTAGTCAAGTTCACTAACTAATAGTAAAAAACCGGAATGAGGAAAAAATGCCATCAGAATGGAGAGTAGGAATAATACAGCCTATTCATAAAAAAGGGAATAAAAACTACTGCCAAAATTACAGAGAAATTACGCTATGGAATAGTATACCAGGTGATTCACGTAAGACGCGCCCCTTAAAAGCATCAAATGCAACCCACCATACGAGGATTAACATAGATCAAGGTTATTTTTGAAATTGTAAGTTGGGTTGCCTATTCCAGTTGTTAAGCGGCGCGGCGCTGAATCACCCGGTATATAAAATCCTTTCGACGGTGATCTACAGAAGACTAAAGCCATTACCAAAATGCGTTCAGACCAAACAGATCGTCAATAAATGGAATACGTATTATTAAGCAGCTGATAGAAAATAGCTATGAACATAATATTATTGAACTTCATGTGATATTCATAAACTTTAAACAAGCCTTCAATAGCGGAAAAAAATCTAAACTGTTGCCATCTAAATTAATTAATCTAATTGAAATGACACTAACAGAAACAGAAGCTGTAGTATGAGTATGAACACCATATGAACTAACAGAAGCACTAGATGTTAACAAAGGTGTTAGACAAGGCGATGAATTATCCGCAATTATGTTTAAAACAATCATTGAGAGAGTACGTAATCAAGGAAATAAAAGTAGAAGGTTTGATAACAGTAAAATCAGCTTATCCAGACGCTATAGCAGTGATCACCAGAAGCTACAAGAAAATGGTACGATTAATTGAAAACTCGGCCACGACGATAAATCAAGAACAAACCAAATACATGATACGATATGTCCAGGAACACCAATTCAAAGCTGGAGGGAAATAAGCATTGCAGAATATAAATGAAAATAAGAGAAAAATGGATAGACTTGGTAAAGAAAATGTACAATAAGAACAGAGCACTGGAGACTTGGTATCGTAAATGGGCTGAAATGGGAATTAAATTAGATGGCACAACCACATTCCATTCTCTACTGTTCGCCGATGATCAGATTATACTGGCACGGGATGAGGATCTTGCCAACTGCGCCATGTTACATAGGATTATGTATTATATCAATAAAACTACTGGTTACAATCGGAGCAAGAAGTAGACTGACTTTATTCTACTATCCAACATCTGAAGTTAGAAGCATGCGCACGCATGATGTATATCCTACAGGCACAGACTACATGCACAGAAATCTGAAGGAAAAGTGAAGGATAGGGCCTTTTCAACAAAACTTAGTATATGTGCATAGGAAGAAAGGAACAAAATCTAAGAGTGGACCACCAGGATATCAAGGCCTTTGAATACCTCAGGACGATCATCAACTCAACAAGTAGGTACCTACATGTGAAAAATACATATCTACAAGGATAGCTAAGGGGAAAACATCGACAAAAACCTTACACGTTCTGCTGTGGGGAGAAAATATTAGTCACGAAACCAAAAACCAACTATTCCAGGCCTGGGCAAACTACGACCCGCGAGCTATAATCGTATTTCTGAAAAAAGTTTACTTTTTTCTGCTTTTTGACGGCTTTAAAAAAATCGAAGAATTTGTCGGCTGGTAAATTATTTTATCATCTCAATGGGTGTTTTTATATCGGTATAATTTGCGATTAGAAAACAATCATCAGTCAAAAAGTTTGCCCAGGCCTGGACTATTCCATAGTATGTCTACGCGCCACAAGGAGGGATAGGTTATGTGCTGAGGAAATTTGGAGAAGCATGGGGATAACGTGTTCAGTAAGGAGAATTCTAGAAAATCTGGTGCATGCCCGACGGATGCCAGATAATAGATGGCCCAAGAAATTGACGCAATGGTCTCCAAGAGGAAGGGGGAGGAGGGGTAGACTAAGGATGGGATGGGAAGCATACATAAGAATGGCAATGGAGGAAGAAGAAGTACATGAGTCCAATTATTTAGGCACCGTAATAAATAATAAAAGGCAGCCTGGGTAGTTCAGTCAGGTAAGTGCCTGCTAGCTAGCCGGCTGACACGGGTTTGATTCCAGTGGTGGCCATAGTATTATGGAGCCGTTTTGGGCTCAATTCGTTAGTTAAGGCTTAGGTTTAAGGTGTGTTGTGGATGAGAGCTGGTTGGAACGTGATGCAAGTCGAAAAATGAACCCATCATCTCCACTGCACACCAGCAAGTATGAATGAGCCTTGACGCTGTATATTGCGGTAGAAGAGGAAATGGATTAAAATAGAAATTACATCAGCAACGAGATCAGGAATAGAATCCAACCAGGATTTAGTTCCTATTATGGAAACAAGAAGCTCATGATAAACAAACTAATAAGCAAAGATACTAAATTAAAAATTCAAAGCAGAAACCTGGATGCTTACAAAAAAATATGTGGAACAACTGAAACTAACAGAGAGGAAAATAATGAGAAAAATAGAAGAAGGTATTTGGATCCCAAAAATGAACTTCGAAATAGACCAAGAACTAGGAAAAGAAAACATCACAAATTTTACTAAGTCGCAAAGATTATAATGGTTAGGACAAGTCTGGAGAAGTAATGAATCTCAGGCACTAAAAGTAATAACAGAGTGGATTCCAGATAATAAAAGAAGGCAAGGAAGACTTAAGGTAACATGGATAAACTATGTTAAAACGACCTTCAAATGATGGAAGAATATGAGTGGAAGGAAGAAACAAAACAGAAAAGCATGGAAAAACATATAGAGTTATATTAAAGTAAGAACAACACATCAACTGATGTCTGTATGCGCAGTAAAAGTTCGCCAGTGGCGTAACATAAAGACGGTGAAAGTTAGGTTATGAAATGAAGATCTAATAATTTCTGTAAAACCTACCTTGAACACGATCAACTCTAAGCAGATTTGTTCTGAAAAGAACAGTTTTTTTGCAAAAACGCTGAACCAATGATAATCAAAGCACAATCCCAAAATCTACCGGTAACTAATAATCGCACTGTACTAACGGCCGCCACTGAATGATGCGTCTTTCCCCAGAAACTTGGAAATGGAATAGTCCGATCGAAATTCGCGCTATGCGCCGATCACGTGATACGTTGTTCTTATTTTATTTTAAGTCTACATAAAGCAAAGCTGTCCCAATCATCAATCAATCAAAGTATTTCATTCACCTTTAAATTAAATGCCTATTTATCGTTTTCAACAATAAATTATCATGTATCACACTGATAATATATTAATTGTTGTACTTATTTGCTACTACAAACATAATTAATTTTATCTTTTTCAGGGAAGCCAAGTATTATCATGGACAACAAACGATCAAGAGAATTCTTCAAGCAAACTACTTTCACCTAGTCAGAATACGATTACAAAAACACTATAATCATCTGCATTTGTCGTTGAGCGTACATAGAATTCCACATATTATAAAAATATTTATTTTATTTAGTTACATATATACAGAATGTTCCACATAAAATAATTTACAATTCTATAATCAAATATTTAATGTTCAAATACTGCCTTTATACAATAAATAAATATATGAGAATCTATTTACAAGGTATAACAACAAAGTATACGTAACAAAATTGCTGTACAATTATGTAACAAACATACAGATACAAAAAAAAAATAAATAAAATTCACATGCCTAGTTACGTACTCATACAAACAATAAATTGCTGCTACTTGAGTTTGCGTTGTATATAAAAGAATTACTGTGTTTTGAGCCGTTCTTAATAGTACCGTTTGATATAAAGCCGTTCGATGTTTGATTATCTTTATCGCTGTTATTAGTATTATCCTTCTGGGGATATAAAATATATCCGTTATTTCTATCATGCCATGCTTTTTGGCTAAACGGCAATAACGTTTGTTTCTTCTGAGATTGCTTCTGATCGTATTTTGCCTAAAATTATCATAATAAGTAGTAACAAACCACATAAATAAACAACTTGTACTTACCTTATTATAATAAAATACACCAAAAATGGCAAGTAACATACCACAAATATTCAAACCCGTAACAGGATTTCCTAATATAAATAGTGAAATTGCTATCACAAATATTCGTTTACTAGCATTAGCTACTGCATACGTAAGAGGGGTAACGAGCGATAAGACACTGAATGCTATAATATTTTGCAGCCAATTTAAAACGCCGTCGATAAACAGCAACGCCATAACCCTGTAATTGCTTGTAGTCTAAAAAGTAAGTTACACATATCGGCACTGTAATTATCAAACTAATAAACGTACCACGTCCGGGTTTTCCCATAAATGGAACATATCGATGAAAATCCAAACAGGAAGGAACATAAATAATGCCAGTCGACCCAGTATATGTAATAATCGTAAATGGTGAATTCCAGTATCGTGAAGAACCTTTTTAGAATAAATATTTTGTAACGAAAAACCCATCGTCGATGCTAATGCACTAACTAGTCCTATAACGTCGAAGCTTATTTCGGTAATAGTTGCAATAGCGACACCAGCGATAATAGGAACTAAACTAAAGTATACTTTATTTGTCTGTTTTTCACCCATTATTATCCTAGTTAAAATCACAGTAAAGAGTGGCATCGTTGCTTTCACTGTAACAACATATGTTAGTACGTAACCTCAATTAATAAAAATACAACGTACCTGTATGTGCATACGACACCGGGACCTTCCAGATACTCACGTGCGAAAATACTGATGCAAAAAACTTGCCAAATGCCAGCGGAACTATAAGCTTAAAATAATACTTCCAAGATATGTCAACATACTTTCGAACACCCCACATATTAAAAAACGGTCCACTATACACAGTTATTGAAAGCAATTGCACCATGGTCATTGTCATGGGATATGGAAATTCATTAAGTAACATTTTGCCGATGACATTGTTGCTAGAGCTGACCACATACCATAAAACACATAAAAATAACACAGTCAATACTTCCCTTGTATGTTTGCGATCAGCCATGCTGGCACAATGTACGTCATTGAAGTTTAAAATTGCAGATCTCGCTATTATCGAGTGTAAATTTACATTCTAATTCCGCCAAATTCCCAAATTTAAACTTGTTTTTTAATTTACACTGTAGTAGTTACGCATAATCAAATACAACACATTATTTAACATAAAGAATTACATACTTTATAAGTAAATATAAAAATACCTTGAAAAGTATGTCTGTTATTTAATTCGTTATAAACTTATAAACGAAAAATTAAAAATGTTTAAAATTCACGGCTTTAATTTAAAGGTCTATTCGACCTTGACTTATAATAATTATTGTTAAATGAAGGACCTAAACGATCAGCTGTTTGGCGGGAACGAATATAACCTCACAAATTTTAAACGTCAAACTGTTTAATTTGTAATTATTATTTTTACCACTCTATTTAGTATTGTTTATGTCCTATTTATTTTTATTAAGCGACTACTTTTATAACAAACAACAGGACGATTTACAAGAAGTTATATTCTTTTTACTTACCTATAATCCATTCACTTAACTCCCGTGACATAAAAGTCACCATGTGTTGGTTAATATGAAAATCCCTATTAGGCTATTAACAATTTTTAGATTTGAGATTGGCGCACCTTTAAATTTAAATTTAATGATTTTGTTTTTTTGTTTTCACTTTGACACTTAAATTATTTATTATTCAAGTTACGTTTTATAATTCATAATCTTTAGCGAAATGGATGAACAGAAGCACCAACGAAGTTATTATCAAAGAGAGAGAAAGAAGCTGTATGCAAATAAACCCATTTTTACCTTGTTCTACTTAATTTTACGAAAATGGCAAATGATTTATCATAACCTTACTTTCAGTTTGAGGTTAAGTACATTCACTAAAAAAGTTGATAGGTTCTGTACATAAAGTACACTCCAAAATTTTCATTTGACAGCGTAAACGTCACGGGAGTTAAGTGAATGGATTATACTTACTTACTTCATCTTCTTTGTACGTCTTTTGACCTGTTCTACTTCGTTTTTTCAAGCCCCTTCTGACTCGGACGTCCAGCTATGTCCTCTTGGTCTTGCTGTTTCTGGCCTTGCAGTCATGCATATCTTTATAGGTCTATTGTCTTCCATCCTTTGTAAGTGTTCATGCCATTTCCGTCTTCTTTCTCCTTTCCATCTCATACATTTTTCCCTTTAAAATGTATAGTTCACCACAAATGACGCCATCATCCTTTCTAAATTGCGTCTTGGCTAAATAAAGTGGGCAGGCCTTAATGTGCAATATTTAATTTAGCTGGCCTTGGATTTAATAGTGAACTTGAGTTATCGAACATTTTTATTTTTTATAGTGCACATTTGATTAAAATATCCAATATTTTGTCGCTGTAGAAGTTTTCCTTTGTTAAAAATCCCAAGGTGATCTAATTCACGTGTATTTTGTTTTATTGAATGCAGCTCCTCGTGGTACGGTTCGGGGAATCCCCTGCACGCCGGGTTATGTCAGCTGACCTGTTTTAGCGTTGTTCGAGTCTTCTACAGCTCCCCTCTTTGGTACGTCACAACTTCTCCATCATGTCGGACGTCTTTTAAGACAATTGTGCAAGTTTATCGTCTCCTACTTGGGTACTTAAATCACCGGAAAGGCCTCTATACCGGTAATTCTCGTGGAGAATTACATTTACGACTTGGTCCGATTCTACAAAAGAGTGCCATATACAGGGTGTGTAAAAACTGGCGTACAAGCTCGCCGTAACTTTATTCCTTGGACAATAATAAGGCGAAATTCGTATAGCGGAAAAGCCACCAGATGCTGCCTTAACTCGTGCGAAACCTTCAAAGTTCAAAATTGGCAATGCGAAAAGGAAGCCGTTTTTGCAAAATTCTGTTACTTTATGCATAGATTAAGTAATAACGGCAACAATTTAGTATCGTTTATCATTTAAAAGTACAAAAAAGAAATACTAGTTTTCATAATTTCATAATTTCAAAATGTGTTTGGTACAAGCAAACGCATTTTGGAGAATTCTGTGAACCTTACCTATATTGTCAGAATTTATTATGTTAATATATATTTTTCCCAGGAATTTTCTTATGTTTGTTGGAGATTAATTTTTTAGAGAGCATTGTGATACTTTTATTGAACTTCGCTTATTTTACTGGTTATGCCAATTTTATAACGAGCATTCAGTATATTTATCGAACGTTTATTATTTCTCAAGAGAACATTTATTATTTCACGATACGTTTGAATTTTGTACTGAGCGTTCAATATATTTATCGAGCTTGCATTATTTTTATCGAATATTTATTATGTTATGAAGCATTAGAATTTTATATCGAGCATTCATTATATTTATCGAGCATTTATTATTTTTATCGAATATTTAGTTTCTAATCATGCATTTGGATAAATTAACAGGAAAATGTAATCTGCTGTCGGAATTTAATACCGAGCATTTAATTTGTTCCCTATATAAAATCATACTGAAACCCATGGGATCCGGCTTTAGGGATGCGTCAAGATGTCACACACTAAAATATTACAGAGATTCCAATCCGCCTTGGATTCTCCGCATGCTAACCAACGCGCCTTGGTATGTTACAAACGAAACTCTCGATAACAACCTGAAAATCCCCGACAAAGCCTGCGAAATCAAGAACATCTCTTCAATCAACCAGCCATCACAAGACGACTAAAGCGACCCTGGCCACTTAATCTAAATCTGCAACCCAATCCAAACTGATATAAACTGAAGCGACAAATTGTTTAACCATAAATTACACTTAGGATTTGCATAAAACAGTTAGGTATTTATTAGCTGATATACATTGACACCTTAGCACAATTGTAACATGCTTGACATTAACAATACAGCAAGGTCATAACGGTGAACAAATAAAAGTGCACTGGCAAAACATGAAAATACAAAAATAACTATGTTCATATAACGACACTATAAATGCTGTCAAATCTTTTTATATACAGTCTAGACAAACTTTTGTACTTAACACTCCCACTTTGTCTTGACTGTGTCTTCTTGAATTTCGCCTCCTACTGGTGTTGACCTTTAGGGCACAGAGTGTCCCTGTGATACTGGAACCTTTGCCCATTTCCTGAGCTTCTTTTTCGAATTTTTCGATGGTACGTTTGTCGATACCGCCGCATGTATATTGTCTCGTCAATGTCGCCGTAGAGAAATGCAGTTCTTATGTCAAACTGTTTTATCTTCATTCTCTTGCGAGTTGCCATATCCAACAGCACCCTGATTGAGTCAAAGCGAACTACTGGACTGAAAGTCTCTTGGTAGTCGATTCCTTGTTTTTGACTAAATCCTCTTGCTACCAATCTGGCCCGGTACTTCTGAATGTTTCCATCTACGTCTCGTTTTACTTTGTAAGTCCACCTGTTGTCGATGACCTCGCGACCCTTCGGAATCTCAGTTAGCTCCCACACTTTGTTTCGCTGTAGAGCCTGAATTTCATCTTTCATGGCTTCCCGCCACTTTGTAGCCTCTTCTACCTTGATCGCTTCTTGATATGACGAAGGAGTATTGTCTATAGTTAGAAACAACGTATCAATGTCAATACCATCCTCATACCTTGTTGGTCGTCTCAGCGTAGCTCTGTCACGAAGTTGCCTGTCTCCTCCATGGGGCTGGTGTTCCTCGTCGTTGCCTGGTTCATCATCTTCGTTGCTAAGATCTTTATCTTCATCGACATTGGATAAGTTGTCGATCAACCTTTCTTCTGGATCTTGTACAACTTCCTGATTCACAGCATTTTCTTCATCTGGAAACTTGATGATTTCTACCCAGCATTCTTCGCCTGTAGAATTTTCTTTGTCCTTCTGCTTCACCGGACCACCATCTCTTCCAGTGAATACAACGTCTCGTGCTGTAGTAATCAGATCTTCCTCAGGATTACCAGATTCTGTATCCTTTTACTCCATCGCCGTAGCCGATGAAATAACCTTGTTTTGCCTTCGAATCCCATTTTCGACGCTTTTGTTTTGGAACGTGGGTATAAACCTCTTCGCCGAAGATATGTAGATCATGCACATCAAGTTTCTTATTGGTCCATAGCTCAAAGGGTGTGATCCCTTTCTGGCTACTCGTGCCTGTTCGGTTGAGCACGTAAACCACGGTATTAACCGCTTCAGCCCAAAATCTTGTCTCGAAACCTTTCGCTTGCATTATTGTCCTTGCTGCCTCTACTACCGTCCGGTTTTCTCGTTCTGCAGCGCCATTTTGTTCGGGACTGTAGGCCACTGTTCTTTGATGCGTGAATCCGTGTTGGTGTTCCATCTCCTTGATCCCTTTGTTGACAAACTCCAACCCATTATCTGTTCTGAGAATTTGCACTCCCTTGGGACAGCGGTTGCTGTTCTTGATCAAGAAATTCTCAATGCACTTCTTCACTTTTTCCTTGTCATCCACAAAGTACACGTTGCGATGGTGAGAGTAGTCGTCCTTTAACATAAGGAAGTATCTGGCTCCCCCAATAGATTTTTCTTGCATGGGGCCGCAAAGATCTGCATGCATTATCTCTCCTATGGCCTTTGTCTTAGTTGTACTTTGCGGAAAAGGTAATCTGTGCATCTTACCTTTTGCACAGGCATCGCAGAATGCCTTGTCTTTATTTTTCACAGTAATCTCATGCCGATTCAGTATCTGCATCACTTGTCTATGATTTTGATGTACCATCTTCTTGTGCCATGTCTGTGAATCATCCGAAATCGTAATGTTGGCTTCTGATGATTCCTCAGGTATGACTTTGAATTGCATCTCGAACAGTTTGTTTCGTCGAACTCCCACTGCCAAAGTGAGTCCATTCTTCATTACACGACATCCGTTTTTGTCTGTGTGTACCAAGTGTCCTTTGTCTACAGTAGCACCTTCTGAAAACAGATTATATTTTAATTTCGGTACATGCAAAACATTTGTCAGGTGGTTGTTATTCCAATTCTTTCCGTCGAATGCCAAAACGTTGATATCACCAATTCCAAGAGCTTCTATATGCGCACCGTCGCCAATTCGAATTGATCTTGGTTGTTCAAGCCCTCTGAAATTCACAAACCATTCTCGCTTGTGTGACATGTGCTCCGTTGCAGCGGAATCTGAGTACCATGCTTCATTTTCTATTGCTGCATTTGCTGTCGACGTGAAGAATTCACTGATGAGGCCCTCACCGTGTGGTTTCTCGTTTGTTGCGTTGCTGCCCTTTGGTTTTTTTGTTGGGCAGTCTCTCGCCCAATGTCCTTGCTCGTGACATTTAAAACATTTGCCCCTCTTGGAAGATTCTTTTGTACTTTTGCCGCCGTGCCCCGATTTGTTATTTCCACGTTGAAATTTCGAAATCAGCGCTTCAGTTTCGTTTACAGTCTGTGCTTTGATGCGCGATTCCTCGATGTCTAATCTGGATTTTAGATTAGTGAGAGTACGGTCCGTTACAGCTACAGATTCCCATGCACTAATAAAGTGTTTGTAACTCACCGGTAATGTCATAAGGATCTTCGTAATTATCATTGAATCGGAAATTTTTTCATCTAGCAATGATAACCTGTGAGCAATATTCTCCAACTTGGCGATGTGGGTGGCGATGTCATCGGTGTCGGCTTTTGCCATACTATACCACTGCTGCTGCAATGAAAGGATTTTCGATTCCGATTTTTGCTCATACACTGAGAGTAACTTCTCCCACATATCCTTAGCTGTGTCACAGTTAATTATGTGTAGCGTGCAATTTTCTCCTATTGTTGTAGCAATAATTTTCTGAGCCACACTGTCATTCTTTTCCCATGTTGCTAGTGATTTTTTGTGTGCTTCTCTAGCCTCCGTGTCCGGCGCAATTTGTTGGGGTTCCCTAGGCTTTGCCTTTGTTCCTGTCACGATGTCCCAAACATCGTTTGATTTCAGAATTATACGTACTGTGAATTTCCATACGCTCCAATTCTCGATGCTTTTCAGCTTTGTTACACGTGCCAGTTCGTTTTCCATTGTTTTTGGGTTATATTTTTCACTTTTGCACGTGGCTGGAAGTAACCTCAAAAAAAATTTACGAACGGTGTATATATCAGTCTTGAAATACCAATGAGTTTATTTCACGATGGCCCTGGGCTCCATAACCTGAAGCGACAAATTGTTTAACCATAAATTACACTTAGGATTTGCATAAAACAGTTAGGTATTTATTAGCTGATATACATTGACACCTTAGCACAATTGTAACATGCTTGACATTAACAATACAGCAAGGTCATAACGGTGAACAAATAAAAGTGCACTGGCAAAACATGAAAATACAAAAATAACTATGTTCATATAACGACACTATAAATGCTGTCAAATCTTTTTATATACAGTCTAGACAAACTTTTGTACTTAACATAAACCTCCGGAAGAGCAGCACTAGCTTAAAGCTCCTCTCATGACATAAGAACACCATAACATTTACTTAATACTCAAAATATTGTTAAGGGTAGATTGTAAATATGCAGATTAATAAACAAAATACATTTTTATTTTTAAGGCTCTATTATAATTTTAGATTTTTATAATTTTAAACTTTATCCGAGTCAGATGGCCTACCGCCTACCCAGTCACTGAAAATAATTGAGGACCGAGACACAGTGGCAGAGTAGGGATGGTAGGCAGTTGTCAAAGATGTGGTACTTACCGCATCACCCCCTACACTCAACGAGCAACACAACCAGGTATAGAAAGCGACTTAGGAGGCCTTAACCCTCCATATTGCCGGCCATCTTCCTCACAGAGTGCAAGTCGATACCTTACTTAATTTTATAGAATTCTCTGTATTTTCAGATGGATTCTGCTGCTGATTAGTTGGTATGTAGAAGGCCTTGTTAGTTACGTATACTAGCAATGATTGAACCAGAGAACCGCGTTCTGTTATTCGTTTCTTGCACAGTGAAGGGGAGAAACCCATCGATATTCATCGTAAAATAAAGCTGCAATATGGAATTTCATGTTTGTCACTCCACTCCAGCAAGTGTATGAATGGAGCAACAACTTCAAAAACGGGGTGCTTCCATATCTGATGCCCCCTGGCCTGGCCAACCATACTGCATGGTGACGCCTGAATCGATTGCGTTGGTGAAAGAAAGTCTTCGGGGTATCCTTGATGAAACCGCTGAGGTTTTCAATATGAGCCAAGATTCTGTACATCACATTATGCGTGACATCCTTCAGTTCCAGAAAGTGTCAGTAAGGTGGGTACAGTTGGGCCGTTATAAGTTGGCGAGCCCCAGCGCATATCGAATATTTATTTGTAGTATTGAAAGTAATTCAGTGGTATAGGCGATTGCAACAAATTTCTAAGTAGTATTTGGTTAATGACTGTTTATGCTAACTTGAGCATCTTTAGTTCTCGCCAACTTACAGCGGCCCAACTGTATCAAAGCAATTGACTTCAGGCTTGTCAAGAACTTTTGCGACGGTATGAAGTAGAAGAAGATGCCTTTCTGGCAAGGATTGTGACTGGGGATGAGTCCTGGGTGCATTAACATCAACCCGAAACGAAGAGAGCAAGTAGGGAATGGCGCCGCACCTCTTCGCCAAAACCCAAGTGTCGGCAGAAAAGGTCATGCTGACCCTTGTGTGGGATGCAAAAGGGGTAATTTTGAAGGACTACATGCCTAATGGGGTTACTGTTACTAGTGCCACATACTCAGAACTTTTAAAAAATCAGAACCAAACCAAGCGCATTTATAAGTACTGGCATTATTCTATAGTACGACTACGCTCGGCCACATACTGCACAATCAACGGTGGCAACCATCAAAGATTCGAAGTTCGAGTGTCTACCACATTCTCCTTATTCGCTTGATCTTGCGCCAAGCGATTATTATGTTTTTGGAGCGCTTAAAGAGGCATCATATGAATGATGAAGTGATTCGGCGTATGAGTGGTTGCGCACGCAACCAAAAGATTTATTTATTCGGGTATTCAAGCACTTTCAAAACGATGGAGGACGTGAATAGAACGCGATAGGGACTACGTCGAAAAATGACATGCTTGTTTTTGATATTGCTTTAATAAATTTTACTTAATAACGTTTTTAAGGTTTTCATTTGACTCTGCCTCGTATTTATTAATAATTATCACAGAATCCAGAATCTTTATCACAATCGGTTTACTTTGGGCATTTGGAGCGTTACAGACGTGTTCGCGCATTTTCAAAAACCGCTGTCCCAAAAATAGAACAAATTTTTTTGGGAGATTGTAAAGTTTACAAAGTGAAACCGTATTTTGGTACTAAATGCTGCAAGCAATATTAATTTTTATCCAAATTCCAGATTTTGAAAGTAAACAATTTATACAAATTAGGTACATTTCTCAAATTCAAAACGCGAAAGCGTCCTCTGGTGTCAGCTTTTTAGATTAAGCGGATTTAAAAAAAAGCGGGAATTTAAACCGATAAAAGCATGGAAATTATTTTAAATAAATTCCAACGGCCATAAATCCTAATTGTAAGTAAATGAGACCAATACTACTATATTCGGGGTTAAAGTTTATCGATTTCATTGCGTCGGCGCTTATCAGGTCTGCTCTACTAACACAAAATTTCTTAACATTGATTTTCTGACATTTCCCTCTTTTGCAATAGCAATAGCACACGTTTGAGTTGACTTATTTTACGATACAAGGTTCAAATCAAACGATAAACTCTTTGTTAAAATTAAAAATAAGCAAATAAGAAACAAGGCCGATTCATTATTTATTAAAATCGAAAAGTAGGTATATGTCAGCCGTACCTCTAGGTAACAACGTTTCTGTCACTATTTTACATTAATTATCATAATTTTGAAATAGTATGACTTGTAAATTTACACTTTTAGGTGCGAAAATGTATTAAATGTCTAAAGATAACGTCGACTAAATTTCAGTGTCATTTACATTATGTGCTGTTCGTTTTAAACAACTACACGTTTAGTTTTTGTGTTGCACGTAAGTATTTTTTTAAGACTTTTTTTAGTATAGATTTGACACGAATAAAACAGCCAGTCTTCCTCGGAAATTCATGAGAAAGACCGGCCGTTTTAGTTTTGCCCTTTATAATTTAAAGTTTCCTCTTTTAGAATGTGCGAAAAACCACCACCAAAATCATTGTTAGAAATAGATATAACCCAACCCCGTTATGACCAAAATACATATATTGGAAGAGCCAAACATTTTTTTCTACTCACAAATCCACTAAATGTACTTGCATCCGAAAGTGAATTAGATGAAGCCAAATGCATCATAACGAGACACAGGTAAGAATATTTGGTCGTTTTTCTATTTTAAAAATTACTTGAAATTTTTTCAAGGTGTAAACAAGCATTACCACCATGTCTTACAGAAGACGAATTATGGAGAGCAAAACTCTTATACGATTCTGCTTTCCATCCGGATACAGGGGCGAAAATGAATTTAATAGGAAGAATGTCAGCTCAAGTTCCCATGAACATGCTGATAACAGGAGGGATGATTTGCTTTTATAAAACAACAAGTGCTGTTGTTTTTTGGCAATGGATCAATCAGTCTTTTAATGCTTTAGTTAATTTTACAAACAGAAGTGGAGATGTCCAAATAAGTAACAAGTAAGATTTATTTAAAATACCGATTTCTAAAAGAGATAACAAATCATACAGATTTTAAGCCTAAAACGTCTAATTTTTACAATATATAACCGCATCCCCACCATTATTCTCTTGGGGTGTAAGATAACCATAAAAACCAAATAAATACAAATTTATAAGTAATTCTCCAACCTTAACATAAACGACATTTCTAACTGTTAAATATAGCGATAATTAAACGTCCACTTATCTAAATAACGTTACATAAAATTATTTACGTCGTCTTCATTAGTAAGTTCGCAACTGTAATTATCATAAATTAGTAAAGATATCAGTTTGCTTTTTTATATTTGATATTTTGTAAATCTGTCCACTTAATGCGTTATTTCTGAAACATCAAAAAGATAGTCGCCAGTTTTATTACACAAATTAAAAAATATATTTTACTTAAATATTACGAAACAATACTAATTTTATGACTGTAATATATCAAAATTACTTCAACAATATTTATCTCATATCTTTAGTGTTATAAATTATTAAAAATTCATATTTATATTTTATAATTTAATATGTTGTTTCAAAATCAAGTATTAGTAAGTCTAAAAAAACATTGGCTTTGACTTCCCATATTTTCTAAAATTTAGTGGTGGAGAATTTGACATTTTATACTTTCTTTGGGTACTTCGGCTCCATTTGTTGTAAATACAATTTTAAATAATGAAAAAGAATTTAAAACCTATTTCCTCTGTTAAAACAAAATTGCTAATAATAACATATATAATAAATCTTTAAATTATTAATAAACTGGTTGATACTGTAACAATAAACGTATTTCAAGCAAAATCAATATGGAACATGTGCCTTTATTTATACAGAAGATAAGATTCCATCAAAATTATGAATTATGTTCTTGTACGTAGGCATTGTTTGTCCACATAATTGCTTTTCTGATAAATTTTTGCAAATGTATACAATAAAACTTCCAGGCTTGGCTCACTACGGCTCGGTGTGTCTTTCTCGACAAGCTATGGGCCTTAATGGCCTGTTAAAAAGCTGAATACAAAACAAACGTATTCCAATTCTGTTAAATTTAGAAATTTGTTAGGAAAATATTTGGATATCTGAATATCAGCATGAACTTAAACAATAACAAAATGTACCGTATGCAAATACTTATTTATAATTATTAGCAAACATATTATTAGACCTCGGATTTTTAAGCAAATGCTTATTTGCCTGTATTAGGTATACTGCCTTGCAAATAAAAAAAAGGCCGTTTCAGACAATTTGAGGGAAAATGAACTATTGTTAATTACGCTTATTTTGCTTATTTTGATGTATAAGTGTTTATTTCTGTAAAACGTGCTTATTTATGCTTATTTTGTTTTTTAAAGGTATTTTCTGCTTAGCGACTTTTTACGTTTGAACTTACAATTAAAATTTAAGCTTGCCTGTTAAAATGCGCTCGTCTTTTTCACAATATCAAGCATTGTCAAGGTTTAATGTCAGGTACTGAATTATAAGCTAGCTGCAGCAACATTACTGCTAACATTTTACCCCAATTTAATACATGTTACGTGTTCTAGCACATGGTCTTCACCGAATAGCAGAAACTATTCGGGACTTATATCCAAGTATTAATAATTTTATTGCTGTAATTAAAAAAATATTTCTTAAAGCGCCTTCGCGCGTGGTTCACTATAAATCAAAATTACCTAATGCATCATTACCCCCAGAACCTATTATTATAAGATGGGGAACTTGGTTAAAGTCAGTAGACTTTTATGCAAACCATTTTAACGATGTAGCAGACGTAATTAACGATTTTGACGAAACTGACGCAATTTCAATTCAAAACGCAAAACGTCTCATAAAAGACAATAATTTGCATAAGGATTATTGTATATATTTCCAGCAACATTTTATGCAATACAGAAGCTATTAAAAAACTAGAAAGTTGCCACCTTTCCCTTAATGACAGTTTAAATATTGTAAGAACTCTTAAAAGTCAAATAGAAAGTTCCAAAGAAAAAAATGCAGAAATGGTTAAAAACAAATTTGATTTTGTTGTTAAGAAAAATCTTGGATCTTTATTGGATGCCATCGATAAAGTATTATCAGGGGAAGGAAATTTTGATTTGCCTGAAAATATTCCCCTGGAACTTGCGCAGTTTTTTAAATTTGCACCGCTAACATCGGTAGATGTCGAAAAATCGTTTTCTGCTTATAAACTAATTTTTAGTGAAAAACGTAGAAGCTTTACAGCAGAAAATTTACAAAAAGTATTAGTCACCTATTATTTTTCAAATTATATTATCATTAATTTGTTTATGTACGTATTTAGTTGGTAAAATAAAAAAAACGTTGTGGTTGTGGCAACTTAAATTTTTTGAGAAAATTAAGTCATATCGAATTCTGTATAAATATCTATATATTATTTTCATAAATAAGTGAATTACTCTGATTTGTTTTTATTTATAAAAAACCCACTACCCTTCACTCAGTAAATAAAGATTGTAATTTTTTTTATCAATGCATAAGAAACGCTTATTGATGAATATAAATGTTTATTTGTGCTTATAAAATTCTTTTAGGAGCTAAGAGGAAAGATACTCTAATTTAACGGTGGCAAAACCCTTCACAAAACAAAGTTAAATTACTTTTAGTCATTTAGTTCTGATAAAAAAACCCAACAATATTACAAAAATTCCGGAATAAATTTGTTTTAACAGCGACTGTCTGAGAAAGTCTTCAACCATTTTTGTAAAAATATTAAAAACAAAACTCATCGCTTCTTGATAGGCATAGTTTGCTTCAAAACTAATGGCATTATAGGATTTTACAAACAAGCGATAGCTTGAAACACTGTTTAAAAAAGCACATCAAAACCTATTAATTAGTTTGATCAAATGGACGATACAATGAGTGACTAGTTAGTATTTTTACGAATACAGATCAATGGTAAAAGATGCCAGGGTGGGGCCTGGTAGAGCGTTACGTTAGTTCTTGGTTCGGGTCTCCCGACGGGCAGGATTTTCCTGTAGTCTGGAGGTCCATATTGAACCTTGGTAAACATTCGTCATTGGGCACCAAATTAACGATGCTCTAGAGGTAGAGTAACAAGGTCCTACACGTACACACACATGTTGCAGTACGTAGGTATTAAATGAGGGACTAACCACGTAAGTCGCAGAGACGAGTCGGGTTGTGCATTGCACCCGTAATAGCCACATACGCTAACGCACCAGCCTCGATACCGAAAAGTAAAAGAGATTACGTATACAGACAAACAGACATATCAATGGTAAAAGTATAATTGTGTAAATGGGACTTTCCACAAAAGATTAAACCACCTATAAAAAGCACAGTGATAGAATAATTTTTTTTATTACAGGCAGTTATTTACATCCTATGTTTGCGCAACAACTGGTGCGCTAGTAACAGCATTGGGCTTGAATCGTTTAGTAAAGGTAATTTTCTGTATTGAAATGCAATAATTGTTATTAAAATGATGCACCTATATATAGAAACTTCAATTGTAGAAAGCACCACCCATTGCTGCACGATTGGTACCTTTTGCTGCGGTAGCAGCCGCTAACTGCGTGAACATTCCACTTATGCGTGCACAGTAAGTTAAATTTCATACAAACTTGTCACCAATTATTTCCGAACAATTATTTAAACACACAGTACTAAATAAATTACTAATAAATTTACAAAACGATAATATTACAGGGAATTAAAAGATGGAACTCCGGTATACGATGCAAATAATAACAAACTAGGATGTTCTAAACAAGCAGCACAACAAGGAATTTCTCAAGTTATTTTAAGTAGGGTAGCAATGGCAGCTCCAGGAATGGGTAAGTTAGAAAAGAATACAATTTATTTTGCATCAATATCATTTTATTTAAAACTTGGCATTTGCAAGGTTAGATCTCGGTTACGGATGTTTGAGACCATTTCACCATACCTTTTTCAGTCTCGGGCTATACTAAATAGTTTTTGAACTCCCAGGACGGTCCAATATCTCAAATGTCTAAACCATGACATAGCCTTTCGTCCTACTCTTCTCTTTCCCTCAATTCTGCCCATCATTATTAGTTGCAACATTCGGTATTTGTTTCCTCGCATTATATCTTCAAAATATTCGGCTTTATGTCTAATGACATCGTTGTATATACAGTATTTTTCATCTAGCATATGAGTTGTGACGTCAACTTGCACCGCCCAAAAACTGTATGGGTAGACACACGTTCGTGCACAATGGGTAATGAAAACATAGTTTAGAAAGAGATGAAGTATAGTTGGATTGTGAATTTATAAACAGTGCGGTGACGTCACAACCCAAATCCTAGGTGAAAAATACTGTAGTAATCGTTTTTTTCCCATTCTTCTCAGGACCTCCTTGTTCTTGCTGTCCACAAAATACGATATATTCAACGGTATATCCACATTTCGAATGACTCCAAATTCTTTATCGTGCTTATTTTTAACGTTCAAGAGTAGAACTCCTTAGTACGTAGCACTGGGCCATTTTCCATCGGAATGTCAAGTTGTTTGCAACAGTCTAATGAATGTACTATAGGCCATTTCATTTAGTTATTTAGTTGGCTTCCGAGTTATTTATGCATTCTGACTTGTTCAGTTTGTCCGTTATACATTCAAGAATAAATATTGATTATTTACAGGAGTTTTGCTAACAATCATCTTCAATTTGTCTTTATTAATTTTCAACCCAATATTTTTGTACTCTTGATTTATGTTTTCTAATAAATCTTGTACATCTTCAAGGTAGTTAGCAAGTTTGCCATGTTGTCAACGTATCGTATACAATTTATGTTTCCTGTCCTTTCTATCGTAATTGGGTTTGAATCGGGTGTAGTCCTTTAAGTCAAATACGCAGCTCTCCAAAGCCGTTTATCGGCAACCGCCTCCTGCATTGCCTGTTATACTTCGTCATTCCACTTTTACCTACAGCCTTGAATTCCCATTCTCATGAAATGCCCATACCATCGTAGCTGGGTATTTTCCATAGTCTTCCACACAGCCTAGGCTGCACTCCATCTTGTTCTCTTAGTATTTCGTTGCTTATCCAGTCGTGTTTGGTTATTCAATTTATTTTACACACATGCCTCATTTCACCTCTAATCTTAATCTTTGTTGTACTCTTAATACCCAGGATTTGCTATCGTACGTCAGCACTGGTACATATAATGCTTCGTACACCTTTACTTTTGTTTATTTGCTCACTTTCTGTTTACGTAATAGTATATTGCGTCATAAGGGAAGATATAGGCATATTTCATCCCGAAGATTTCTGCTGCACGAGCGAACGAAGTGAGCGAGGGCAGCAAAAGCCGAGGGATGAAATATGCCGTTAGATTCCCGTAGGGCACAAGTTATTTTTCCGCATCCATGAGAAGTTCGCATTAAATAAAAATAGTTATAATATAATACGTACCTACGTTTTTGACATATAACCTCAAATTACACATGTCAAATTTTCGTATTAAAAATAACTTCTATAATGAATTTATGTAAAAAATAATCGTATTTGCTTGAATTTTAAAAAATAAGTACACTTATCAATCACTTAAATGAAGATTTTTGTATAATCAAATAATAATTTTGATTCTAAATTCTATCGGTAGATGTCACGTCGATAGCATGCACGGTAAAAACCCGCAAATGTTCATATCGTCCCGCTTTTTCATATTTACCCGCTATCCGCCATTGTTAACCTCAAATGAGATAAATAATCTGTCAATTACATACCATGGATACGGAAAAAACGATTTATTAATTCCTTAATGTACCTTCTCCGCACTGTTTCTCCTTTTGGTAAGTTCGGAGTCCAGCTCCCAGATATTTAAAACTCTCCACTTTTCCCACTGCATGATCTCTCGATTTTACCTTGTTTGTTTTCTGCAACCACATGTATTTTATCTTTTGCACGTTTATCTTCATTTCTCTCTTCGTAAGTTCTTCATTCCAAACTCCAGACTCTCCTGTAATGGCTTGCAAAATGGCGCGGTGAGCAACAAGCCATCCGCGTATGCCATCACCTCTACATTCACTAATTGGAAGTTTCGGTATCCCACTTTATCTATTCATCTTCGGTTTACATATTTTCATGATTTCATCCCTGACTACAACAAAAAGAACAGCGGACTCATTGTGCCGTGTTTAACTGCGAGATTTGTTACAAAACATTCTAACATTTGGTTTCCTCTTCTGATACAATTTCTTATAGTTCTATGGCTTCTAACAGTTCCATCGAAACATTTCTTTTTTTGCAGTTTATCCTAATTTCTCTTGGAACATTGAATTCTAAGTATATTGGGCTATTTTGCCCACTTGTCTCTTCTGCTAACTGTCTTGCAACAAATATTAGATCCTGGGCACCACTGGTTGGTCTGACTCCGCCCTGCTCTTCCTCCAGTTGGTGTTCTATTTCTTGTCTCGGCCTGGTTTACAACACGCTTTCGTCGACTTTGCTAGCCGTGCTCAGGAGCGAGAACCTCTATCGTTATCACATACCCTGGGATCGCCCTTTTTGTGAAGATGCACAATTATAGCCATTTCCCAATCTTTTGGCATCCGACATTATTTTCACGCTTGGTTTATAACTTTTCCCAATAGTTCACGTCCTTCCTTTGGTAAATATTTTAACATTTCTGGGTCGACGTTATTGTAACTTGCTGCTTTTCCAGGCTTCAGTTTCTTCTGTGTTTTCTTTATTTCATTTGTCGTTATTTTCTTTCCCTTAGTTTCCAATTCTGAGACACCAACTGCTCTTCGAAATGTTCCTTCCATCTCTCCATTCTCCCTTGTTCTGCTGCAATTGGACTACGACCGACCGATTCAAATTTAAATCATTGCTGATTATTCTTAACCTCAATCGACGGTCTGACATCACAAGAGTTTATCCGTTTTTGAGGTTGAAGATCTTCCCGCACGAAGTTCGTCTTCCACTTCTTTTCGGACCTCTAATGTTCTCCATAAGCCCTTTGTAACTTTTCATAAGTCATAGTAGCGGATTGGCCAAGCTTTACTCAAAATTTGATAGTACAACGTTGCTCAAACTTTTGCCGGTCCATTTCCGTAACGCACCTCACAAACACAACTTGACTTCAGATGTAACAAATTCAAACTTGTACTGAGTCTACGGCAGGGGTTATTCTAACCGCCGTGTGAAAGGGGAAGCAGCAGCGTTGTCGGTTCGCACACAGTGTTACCAGCCTCATTATTTTTCTGCTAAAACTCGTTTAGGAAATATTAGGAAAGTGACGTTTTCACTCTATTTATCTAGGCCCTAATTGTTATACCTTTTTTAAATCATTTTGAGGGCCCAAGAAAGTCACCATCAAGATTTAAATCCCTACTATTGAGTCTTCACATTTTTATTTGTTTATTTATTTAAGAGATCGAAGCTTACAGATTAATATTTATTGGTTTTAAGAAACAAATACATAGTTTAAAAGTAAACTTATTCCAGTGGTGACTCCTTTCATAATGAATCATTTGGAACGCCAAGGCACTCTATGCAGATATCCATGGATAGCTATTCCGCTTCAAATTACAGTTCTTGGATTGTGTTTAACATTCGCAACCCCATTAGCATGCGCAGTTTTTAAGCAAAGGGCAGAAATTAGATTTCACGAACTCGAACCTCCACTGAAGGTAAGTTAATTAATGATTTATAAGCGACGCTGATGTAACAATTTTTATATTTCAGGAAATGTTAAACAAGAAGTTTAACTGTAAACCACCACCCGTCTTGTATTACAATAAAGGTTTATAAAAAGAAGTGGTTACTTATGTGTACTGAGTAAAATGTTAGTTTAATTAATAAAAACAAAAATGCAAAAGATGACAATAAAATGTTATTATTTTTTCTGTTACTTATTAAATAATTTAATGGTCTACGATGAGAAAACTATCATCCGAAAATATGTCAGGCTGTACGGCTTGCCATGCAGCAGGTAACACTTCGCAGGGTGATTTTACAACTTTGATGTGATCAGGCAAAGCCATATAGTAACCTTTTAAACAATAAAATCAGTTTTAATATGGGGTAAATATTTTTCAATTTCTTATCAGTTTCACCTGGAAACCAAGGCGGTTGTTGTGATCCTCTAAGTTGTACTTTAGATACGTGTTGAGGTGGTTCCGGAATCAAATGATATTCAAGAACATTTTCAAGTTCGTGATAAAAGGCAGGTACTTCAAAAGCATCTTCTGTTGTCAATGTTTTTAATGGCACTGCACCAACTAAGTTGATTATGGGCTGAATATCTACAATGAAAACGATTTTAAAAATGCTTAAGGGGTAGAGTACCAACATGTTAAAAGCAGGCCTAACGACAATTGAAGAAAAGAAGCTAAGGAAAAATGTTGAGAACAAATACAGATTTTTTTGTAAACCGCCCGAATGAGAACACAGCCTAATTAAAGAGTCTCGAGAAATCTAACACGGTTCACAAGGTACATATTTACACGTAAGCACATACATACGAGGGGCGTTCAAAGTGTATTCCAATTCGGGCATTGAAGCAACTAATAGCAATTAAATTCATTTATTATTTCTCAATGTAGTCCCCCCTACATTTGCCCCACTTCTCCTCCAGCGACGCGATCCCCCGAAAAAAAAGTTTCCTCTTGTCCTGCAAACCACGCTTCCGTCTCCTCTTTAAGACCTTCGTCGTCCGGAAACCGGCGCCCCCGAAGATATTTCTTGAAGTTTCGAAATAAGTAAAAGTCGTTAGGAGCAAGGTCCGGGCTGCACGGTGAATGGTGAAGTTGTTCGAACCCGCAGTCCTTCAGGGCAGCCTGTGCAACTCTGGCCTTGTGAACTGGAGCATTGTCATGCAGTAAGAAAATCCTCTTGGACAGTTTTCCACGTCTCTTTTCTTTAACTATGTTACGCAATTTTTTCAAAAGTTGTGCATAATATTCTGCATTAATTGCAATTTCGTGTGGCATAAAATCGATTAAGAGCAGCCCTTAACAATCCAAAAAACAGACGCCATGATCTTCTCAGCAGAGACCTGTGTCTTGAATTCTGTATGCTTCCATTGCATTAACTCTTGCTTCGTTTCGGGCCCCCAGTGGTGAAGCCATGTTTCATCTCCAGTCACAAGTCGGGCCATAAAGTCATCTAGATTGGAATTAAAGAGGTCGAGGGTTATCCTGAATAGAAAGATTTCTGAGCACCCACCTGGCTGACACTTTCGACATGTGCAGAGTGGTATGGATGATGTTGTGAACACTTCCTTGTGAAACACCAATCTCTTGGTCAATTTCTGATACCTTTATATGCCTATTTGCGAGTACTCAACCTGAACCACATGTTCATCATCGGTTGCAATTTTTGGCCCTCCGCACTTTGGATCATCTTCAATGCTCTGGCGGCCGTGTTTGAATTCTTTAAACCACCTAGTGACCGTAGCATTCGAAGGCGCATCCGATCTGTACACTTTCGATAAGCAATCAAAAATTTCCTTTGCATTTACACCCTCTTTACACAAAAACGATACTCGAACTTCTTTAAACTACACTCAGCCATATTTCACAAGTGACAGAAGGAAAACAAAAGCAGATTCGACAACCAATTTTTGCAAGCAAGGGTAACTAGATCTAATGTATCAAAAAAAATTTGCACGAAAATATAAACTTTGCTAAATACCCCCAAATTGCAACACACTTTGAACGCCCCTCGTACATACACTTAATTATTACACAAGGTCTTGAGGTTTCTTCCTTTTGAAATGCCTTGTGTAGTTGGCGAAGTCCAGCAACTGCAGAGCTTCAGGATTGACGTGCTGGTGGAACCGACAGGAAAACCGGCTTGCCTCCTCAGTGACGGAGGGAATATCCAGATCTCTATGTATATTTTCGTTTCGCTCATACAAGTTAGAATAAAGTTCTCCGCCTAATAGTTTTTGAATAATCGCGATATTGGACTGTTTGGTACACAAATACAGATAGCTATAGAAAATAATATAGGAGAAGTGCTAATTATAGGTTACCTTAATGACAACAGAGCATAAGAATACCAGCAGGTGATAAGGACATCTGAGGAAGAGACTAAATAATAACGGAAGTAGACTTAAAATTCTGTATACAGGGTGACTGGTACATAAACGTATATCTTGGAGGGGGTGTTAGTAGAGCTCAATTGCAACTGATTTAGCCCAATATACATTATACAAAACTCAACAGTTTTCGAAATATTTTAATTTTTGTTTTTTTTTTTTAGAAGTCGAACAATTTCTACATTCATACGTATTTATTACTAAATTTTCATGATACACTAAGCATACAAATGATTGTAAAATCAGTTGCAATTGAGCTCTACTAACGCCCCCTCCAAGATATACGTTTATGTACCAGTCACCCTGTATACAATGACATGATAATTACGAATACCTACATTGTATAATAATAAAGGTATACATACATGTACAAAAGCAAGAGCAGTGCCTAATAGAAATGAGAGATCAACAATAGATTACATATTAATACAAAGACAGAACAAAGTAAAAGTATTAGATGTAAGAGCATGTAAGAGTGAAAAGAAGTTTTGAATTGCGCAGCGACCACTACCTGCTAACGGCGGTCGTAAGGATGAAATTGTACATGTCAAATGCTACCGAAATCAGATGAAAGAGAAGATCTAGTAGTATAAGAGATTACAAACTAAAAGATAAAAAGACGAGATAAGAGGTGGATGAAAACCTAGAAAAACTTTAAGAGAACAATATTAACAACAGCAGATGTAGTTTACGGTAAGAAGAGGAATATAAAGCAACAAAACAAACAAACTATCTGGTGCAAGGAAGAGATAAGAAGGGAAATCAAGAAGTAAAACAACTACAATATTTTTCATCTAGAATTTGGGTTGTGACGTCAACAAGCTCCGCACAAAAACTGTATGGGTAGACACGCGTTCGTGCGCAGTAGGTAATGAAAACCTAGTTTAGAAAGAGATGAAGTATAGTTGGATTGTGAATTTATAAGCAGCACGTTGACGTCACAACCCAAATCCAACGTGAAAAATACTGTATGTAAAAAATACCTAACCATAAAAAGATCCAGGGAGTTATAAGGAGTACAAGGAATAGCATAAGAAAGCGAAAGAAAAGGTTAAACAAACTAAAGCACAACACCGGCAAAGTTTTGGCTTAGAACTATACAAGAAGGACACAAGTAGGTAAGTAGAGTAAATATTGAACAGCAACAACCAATTCAGAACATGGATTATGACGATATTACACTAGAAGAAGTGTCAATGTCTATAGGAAGATTGAAGGCAGGTAGAGCAGCAGGACACTACAAAAGGATCCCCAAGGGCTAGGAAACAGCAATAATTCTCCCTATCTATCAGAAAAGGGATAGTGAATGCTGCGAAAATTATAGAGGAATTACGCTACTAAGTATACTCCGAAAAACATGAGAGAATTCTGGAACAAAGATTGCGAAAAATTACAGAACAGTAATCAGAGAATTCTCAAAGTGGCTGCAGAGACAGAAGAGGCACAATTGATGCAATCTTTAGAATAAAACAAATAATAGAATAGTCTAGCATCTGCTTCACGGACCTGGAAAAGGCATTCGACATAGGTTCAAGGAATCAAGCCTATGTGGGAGCTACTAAAGAAGATCGGTGTATACAACAAATTGATAGAGGCCATAAAAAACATATATAAGAATACGTGGAACTATGTCAGGACTGGAAATATGAAATCGACAAAATTCAGGACAGAATAAGGAGTAAGACAAGGAGGAGTTATAATTATTATTCCATTCTGGGTGTGGTCTTAAATAGTTTCACTGTACTTATTGTGCACCATGAAGAAACTTACACCAGTTTTGCATAATGTGCCTCAAAGTGGCTGTATGTTTTGAGACCTCTTCTTCTCTGAGCATCTTCCAATGAAGCATCTTAACAAAATTGTTCTGCTAGCAGTCCTGATATATGTCTTAGTTGTGTCTTACTTTCTTAGTTGTAGTAGTTCTTTTGTTCTCTTGTTGAAGGGGAATGTAACTAACACTCTAGAGTGTCTGTGTCTCCGTATTTGTTCCCAGTAGACGTTGTGCTTTTTCCGCAGTAGGTCGCTGATGATTCCCTTAGCGGTTAAGTGGAGGTTCGGGATCCACTAGGTACTATTTGTTCAAAAACTGGCCTTGCTAGTTGATCAGCTCTCTCGTTGCCTTCATAGCTTTGGTATCCTGGAACCCATTATAAGCAACTAGCCAGTGTCACTAGTGAGTCTGTGCAGTTCAGTACAACTTTCGAGTTTATTTCAACACTCTCTAAGGCTTCTTTTAACGCCGCTTGGCTATCTGTTAAGATGGAGATTCGCTTGTTTTCATATTTTTCCTCCGCCAAACTTTGTACACATGAGCTTACGGCTATTACTTCAGTCTGAAATACAGAAGTGAGGTATCTCACCCTGAAAGGTTTTCTGAAGTTCCGATTCTGTCAGATTGCATATTCAATATGCGATGTTGAAGATCCCGTAGTTAGCTCCCGTTCTACGTTGCACTTTCCGATAATCACAAATTTTTAATCTGTAGGTATGCTGCTGCCAATGCTTGAAATTTCACCACTAAATGAAGCGGAGGAAGACTCAACGATGTTTCCATTGAGGCTATGGGCGTGGAACACATCACCACGCAGGCATACCTTTGTTGTTTATTTAATCTATTAATTGTCTCTCTGTTTCTGGTCTTGTGCCACCAAATGATAGAGGCATGTAATATTGTTGGAATTGCCACGCTCCTATATGTCCACAAAACCACTTTAGGTTTTAGACCCCAAGTTTTGCTTACTGTTCTCCTGCACGTCCATTTATTGATAATCTTCTCCAAATGATGATTCAAGGTCAATTTGGTGTCTAAGATGACTCCCAAGTACTTGACCTCCATTTCCATTTGTAAAAACTGTCCGCAAATTTTCATTGCCTTGAACGTTTCTTTTACGGGTAAATGGAATGATCGAAGGCAAGGGGAAATACTGAGTCCGTTATTATTCATCAACCTAACGAATGATCGCAAAAGAGTGCAGAAACAAAATAAAAAGGGTAACGACTGGGTACAACAAAATGGGGCCAGTTTGGATTTCGAAATTTGAATACACAGATGATTTGGTAATTATAACAAGGACAGAGACAGACCTACAGAAAAATCTTTAGATCTGAAACCGGGCATTACAAGCTAAAAACATGATGACCAACAACTGAGCTGCAAAGAGGAAATGTAAGTAGAAAAAAAGGCATGTATGTACCGATATTAATATATAGCGGCGAAGTGTGGAAACTTGCAGAAAGGCTACAAGAAAGACTTGAAACGGGCGAAATGAAATTCTTCTGCAGAATCGAACATGTGACAAAGAAAGACAGATTAGGAAATAAAGAAATAAGAAGAAGGTTAGAGGTAAAACCATTGAAGGAAGGGATATAAAAAAGCCAACAAAGAATGAGCAACGAAAGAGAACTAAAGGCTATTTGGGAAGCGACCAATGGGTAAGAAAGCTAGAGCCGTGGAGGCAAGAATTGGAGAAGAAAACTTAAGCTGGAAGGATGCAAAAAAACTTTCAAGAAACGGAAAAGAGTGGGGGATAATGTGTAAAGATGAAAGGTGAGTGAGTGAAAGGTAACAAAATTAGAATCTCGACACCGTAATTGGTAAAAGAGATAAGATTAAGAAGAAATGTTAAAAGAACGCTGAGAAAGAAGAATTCAAAATTTTGCCCCGGCTTTCGTAAGGGGCTTCATCAGGAAGAAGAAAGGGGACACTAACATATCATGGTAACTCAATGTGTCACCCACACCAGAGGCGAAGCTCTTTTGGCAAACGGAAGAAAGGCACGGTAACATGTTGTAACACGCTTTATATCAAATATACAATGTAAAGCTAGCCACAAGCCACATTTAAAGACCAACGCAATAGGGTTTTTATTTAATGGTATGTTGTGCATCTCACCTTCTATCTCCCATGGTGGTTCTTCCGAGGTGAGCACTAAATAAGGCTTTTTGCTACCTACCCTTTCTTTATCTTTTCCTAAAACAGTTTGTAAAAAACAATTGCACGATTTAAAACAATATTAAACCTCTTAATGCGGTGTTATTGATTGATGGTGCTGCACCCATTAAGACAGTCTTAGAATATAAATTGTCAGGAGGACGTCGCCGACCACATTCTATGGCTTCTACAGCTGTAAATTCTAATTCTGGGGTAACTCCATGAACATGAAGATCCGAAGGTACCGTTGTCGGTACGACAACGTTCTGCAAAACCCCTGGGGCAACAGGACTGTAACAGTATGCGAATAACGCAATTGATGTACCTTAATGGGCAAATACACATACTTAATTTGAATAAGAAGATCATCTTTAACATCTGGGAATAAATAATTGTAAACATTAGTGGGAACTGAATCCATATTTAATCCTTGTTCTTCTGTATGCATTATCGCCGCCAACACCTCTGGTTGAGTTTCTTCTTGTGCTTCACTGGCAGACACCGGTGGATAAATTATTGACTAAAATTTTGTTTGGTTAGTAACAAATAGTAAAAGCAAATTGTTTAATTGTACACTTTGTAAACGTTTCACAGATTCTGGCGTGAATTTCATTTTTTGCAATTTTTTCTTCAACGGATAATCTGCAGAAGCAGAGCCTTTGAGTTCTGGAGGTTCGAGATGACCTATTTTATCCACGTCTATTATTTCTTCATCAACCATCTGTGATATTTCAGTTGCGCTGTACTGTACCTAAATGACCATAAACAAATAAAGAAAATGAAAAATCGATACTGTAACAAAAATACTTCTAGCGGTTTAACAGTTTCATACACTGCTGAATGGGTTTGTACTGTAATATCCGCTCCTGTTGTTAAACTAGTGCAAGTAGATATTCTTTCTTCTACGGCCAATTCATCCTGCATTTCTTGTTCCCCAGGTTGACTAGATAAATTTACGTCTGTAATTTTACATTTGAAATATGTCTTATACCTTACATATCTTGTACGTTTAATTCGTATTGTTCTGCAGACCCACACGCATTTGCTTCTATAGCCGTCATGTGTTTTTTGATAAACTCTCCGTCAGAAGTCCGCTCTACAGTTTGTTGTAAAGTCATTTGATGTGTAGCACGAATAGGCCCCTCTGGCGTCATAACAACAGGTATAGGTATAGGTTTCGTTCTACTTTGCTGAGCATGTGCAGATTGACCTGGGCTACGAAATGATTTTTCACGAAGTTCTTCTGAAACAAGTCTCTCCAGTGAAGATTCTTGATCAAGACCAGCACCAGCCGTATCTGCAGGAATATCCTGCGGATTTAATTTAATTTAACATGAGCAAGTTATTATGAGCAAATGTCAAAAAGCACAGTGGCAAGAAAATAATGTACAAATTGAACAAAGTATAATTATTGTAAAGCCGAATATTCATTGAAGTGGTGAACTCTACAGGAATAGGTTCAGGGCCAGATGTGGGTTCTTCTCCTTTTCTTCTACAACCACATGGTTTTCTTTGTTTAGATGCATTTACTTTAGTATTCGATGCTGCTCTTGTTGGAAGTCTAGTCGCACTTGATTGTTGTTGTCCTCCTACATACAATATTATGATCACCACAGGTTTAAAAAGTATTCAATATTAATTACCTACAGCCCTTCCACGTGGAACTAATTTACTTGGTGGACCAGTTGCTAAACATAATTTACTGTTTACCATACAATAATAATAAACGTTATATATTTATTCATGTTCTAATTTTACTTTCGATAACATTCTACACTGAAATATAAAACAAGCTTACCAGGCCGGCTGGTAGATAATGGTTGAACTGTTTCTGTGATTGTGGTTACTTTATACTTTCTACCGTCTGGATCTATTGTTGTTCTAGTAACTACAGTCTTTCCTCTAATAAAAAGATAACACCGCTATTTTTATCGGTATTTTAATATTTTATCTGGTAAATACCTAGGAATGTTACTACCACCTGCAACTGAACCTGCACTTGCCGTTGATCTGTAAGCACCTTGTCCAAGTGGTCTAGAAGTGCTAGGTGCAGGGCCACTAGGCCTAGCATATTGTCCAAGTGGTGCGCTAGGTGCAGGGCCACTGGGCCTAGCATATTGTCCAAGTGGTCTAGAAGTACTAGATGTAGGGCCACCAGGCCTAGCATATTGTCCAAGTGGTCTAGAAGTGCTAGATGTAGGGCCACTAGGCCTAGCATATTGTCCAGGTGGTCTAGAAGTGCTAGGTGTGGGGCCACTAGACCTAGGTACTGGCACCTGCGAGCGAGGTAAGGGTAATACTGTTAGATGTGAAGTAGAGGGTAGAGGATATTGGACGGTGGGTTGCGGTAGACGTGAAGTGTTTGGTAGACGCGACTGAGAAGTGCTTGGTTGAGGTAAACGTGAAGAGCTTGGTTGACGCAACCTTGAAACTCCAGCACAACAACTTTTAGGTTTCGTTAGAGGGCCACCACAGCAACTTCCGAGTTTTTTACCACTTTCCCCACGTTGAGATGACATTATGAATTTATTTTAAGATTCCCTAAATACTTTTTTCTTATAATTTTGATTACAGATTTGAATTAAATGACAATTATTTATAAATGTGGATTATTTTTTTTTACATGACAAATATGTGATGGATGCCAACTTTTATTTTGGAAATATGTATGTATAAGAATATTGAATTTATTTTAATCATGATATTCGTGATCTTCTAGATTTTGAAATAAATCGTCTTTATTCGGGCTGATCATATTTTAAAAATACGAGTACGACTATGCCAATGTACTATTCCCTTGTCGACCTTTTCCAGATCTCTCTCCATCTTGAGTCATTGATCGTGTCCTTTCCCACTTTATTCCTTTCCTTTCCACTACACTTCTCAGTTATTCGTTCCATGTTTTTCTAGGTCTTCCTTTACCTTTCTATTTTTTTGTTCTTTCTTCATATACTCGTCTTGCCCTTTCTTCGCTCATCCACTATAATTGTTTATATTGACTTCACCTTTTTTCCTGTATGCTGTATTTCTAACTCCATCCATAATCATTTTGCCCTCTATTGTCTTTGGAATATCAATTTGGTACTGTTTATCTTGTTGCGCTAGTTTCCGTTGTTGTCCAGGATTTTGACCCATATGTTATTATAGGTATGGTACGGTTTTTGGTTTCTGTTTTTACACTGCAGCCTAAAAGGCTTATTGTGTTTGTCTTTGCCTTACACCACAGGTAGAAAGGCTGGCGATTAAGTAAGTGTTTGCCTTAATTTATGTCAATCACAGCCATTCCGCACCATAGTGTAGAGATCTCTCAGTGGCCAAGATAAGAAGTCCTTCGGTTCCATAACTGGATAGACGTTGTCTCTTTTATTTCCAGCGCAGGACATCCACGCACTATGTGCATAGTAGTCTCAGTTTCCTCATTGCATAGTGTGCCCGTGAGGTGCATATTAAGCTTTCCGATCCTCTACAGGTATTCCTTCGCGGACGTAATGTCCTGTTAAAAGACCATTGATAGTTATGTGCTTTAAGAAAGGGGTTCTGTAGCTTTTTTGAAGGGTCTTTCTAAAAATGGCTTGCTATGGTGTTGACCTGGAGAGTTAGTCCAATAGCAAATATGTCGAGTACGAACCCAGTCCTTAATATAATTACGGATTGTACTTCGAATACTGAAGGCAGGTTCTGGACCAAGGTAGGTCCTAGTTTCTCCCTGCCTTGCCAGATCATTGGCTTTATCATTACCGTTTATTCCGCTATGACCTGGAACCCATAACAATTTAGCCATGTTACGTTCTGCCAGCTCGTTGGGCTTTTTATCACATTCCTATACCAGTCTGGATGAAATCTTAGGGCTAGCACAGGCCTTTGAAGATTTGGTTATTAGTACAAGCCCTTCTTTTATCGCGTATATTTTTGTCTGAAAGACTGTGGGTGAGTTTGTCCAGGAGGAAGCTATGTAGGGCTTTTCCTGCGTCTCTCGCTATAAATTCCTAATCGAGCACCTGAGTCCACTATGGAGCCGTCTTTGTGTTCGTTTTTCTCTCCATAATTTTGTATTTTTATCTTGAAGAGAGGCTTCATTAAATACCTAAGAATCATATAGTCTGTCTTGTTCTCAAGTAGAGGACCTCTTATTGGCTTATGCTATCGATTATCTTTGTGTTCTCTGTTCACCCTCGAGGGTACAATGAATTCTACATTCTACGCCTCGGACTTAAAATCACGTCTCAGGCCATAAAAGCTTCTTTACGTCCTTGGTACATAAATAACTATTACGTTACATGGAGTGCATCTAAATAAAACTGGCAATTTTTTCTTGTGTAAAGCGCTGTGTGAATTAATTTCTTCGGTGGTTCAAACCCTTGAAAATCTTTACGAAGATACTACTCCTAAAGCAAAATATATTACTTTTAGCAAATTGGTTCAAATTAAATTACAAGAAAATGTAAAATTCACAGTAGAACAAAATGACAATGATATGCATACGCAAACTGATTTCAACGACGATCATCAAAATTCTAATCATCAATCATCCTAGTTTATGAATTCAGATACAAATTTAGATGTTAGTGAGGATTTTTAAATGTCTCGGCGATAAGACTTAAGGCTGGCATTTACACCATGAAATATACCTCATTTTAAGCACATTTTGTTCCAGTTTTTTAGACTCATTTATTAAGCAGGAACGGCAGAGCATTTTTTTTTGTAATTATCCATGTCTTTTCTATCTATTGATAGAAAGATTTTTTTTAATTTCTAAAAACCAACTTTACAGTATTAAAAAATCTAAAGCTCTATTTTACTTCAAAATTTTCAAATAGTTTTTACAAAAATATTAATATCGAAAAAATCTCTCTATCAGTAGATAGACACAACCACTCTCTTTCAAACGCCACAAGAATTTTTTTTTCAAAATGCAAATTATTCCAGAAAAACTGGAAATAATGTTCTAGAAAAATCGGTTTAAATGACCCATTTACGCTACACTAGACTAGGCAACACAAACAGCACAGTCACAACGGCTTTAAATCCGAACTTTCCACAAACTTGACAAGGAGATTACAATTTAAATACACAGAAATAGGCCAGTCATTTAAGACATCGCAGGTCGCAAAAAATTGCACTGTTCTGATTTTTTGGGATGTTGTTAGGATAGATACCAATAGTGTAAAACCAAGTTTGCAGCTTCGAAAGACCTGTGCTAACTCCGTGATGCTCGAAAAACCTCGAAATTTTCGGAATTTTTTCAATTTTTGGCTTATAACTTCTAAAAGGTGCATCTTACGAAAAAAGTCATTCTGTACACTTTTAAAGTAAATAAAATTTTCTAAAATTTGAGCGCAACTGCAGCTCAGTAAGTCCAATAGGTTCCGAGATACAGCACTTTAAAGATTTCCCATTTTTTCCAAAAAGTTCGAAATTATAGTTTTAGCCGTCTTCCGAGGAGAATATCGACTAAAATACTCATCCATTCATAAGAGAAAGGATCAGAAAAACATAACTCCGTGGAAAAAGGTTTATATCATGCAAAATGAAATTGAGTACAATTAATAATAAATAAGGTATAAATGTATCAAAGTTGTATAAAAATTATTTTGATAGTTTGGGGGACCTGGGTCATGAAATATTGAACGTGAAGTGATGGATGGCGGGACCTCAGCTGATATGACTCCTGCGACAGAAATAAACAACACAATGTAAATTAGTATTTATTAAATGCGTAATCAATTTTATAATAAATTACAGCGAAGGGGTAGATATGTAATATCTTCTTTATCCGACTCATCAGCCATGTCTAAGGAAGGAGTATTCAGGCAGGTCTTCCCCTGACATACTTTGCAGAAAGCAGAGCATTTCAGCCCTGCTCTCTGGCAGGAGCAGCTCCCTCCTCCGCACCCTTTCTGGCACCTGCATGACAGGAATTTCAGGAGGGTTAGCGACGCTGGTTCCTTGGTTGAGGTCACCGGTGTTAGCCCCTGCTGGTTCGTTGTCCACCCCCAGTTGGTGGGCTCTTTCTCTACCCGACTTTGTAGTTATTTCTTTGACTTGATCACATCCTATTTCTCGTGCCATGTGGCAATTCACTTCAGGGCCTCCAACCACGCCACTGCAGATCGACAGTATTTTTTCATTGCAAGGAAATGGTGTGTGGATTTGGAACCAGGATTTTAGTTTCTCCAAATCATTAGAACCTGCTCCATAAAGCCATTCCAGCCAGGGATACCTGGTAAGTTGGTGGATTTCCCATACAACCAGAGGAGGTCTGGGGCTGTGGGCAGTATGTCTTCATTGATTGTAACATCAGCGATTGAGATGGCTGACAAGCCTGCTTTCTTTTTCATAGTGGAATGCTTCAGCTCTGAGACAATGTGTGAACTGATTGCGTCTGCAGAGACATACCTCAAACGTGGTATGCTTTTATCTGGGAAGACTGAGGAATGCACCTTTTAGAAGTTATAAGACAAAAAATGAAAAAATTCGGAAAATTTCCTTATTATTAATTGTACTCAATTTCATTTTGCATGATATAAACCATTTTCCACTGAGTTATGTTTTTCATATCCTTTCTCTTATGAATGGATGAGTATTTTAGTCGATATTCTGCTCGGAAGACGGCTAAAACTACAATTTCGAACTTTTTGGAAAAAATGGGAAATCTTTGAAGTGCTGTATCTCGGGACCTATTGGACCTACTGAGCTGCGGTTGCGATCAAATTTTAGCAAATTTTGCTTACTTTAAAAGTGGATAGCATAATTGTTTTTCGTAAGATGCACCTTTTAGAAGTTATAAGCCAAAAAATGAAAAAAGTCCGAAAATTTCGAGGTTTTTCGAGCATCACGGAGTTAGCACAGGTCTTTCGAAGCTGCAAACTTGGTTTTACACTATTGGTATCTATACTAACAACATCCCAAAAAATCAGAACGGTGCAATTTTTTGCGACCTAACGCGATTTTTGTGTCTACGGTAACTGGCCTAAAACTCGTAGTTTTGTTTGTGCCATATCTTTTACAGCCATACCACAAATAACTATGTAAATATGCAAATTTTCAAATATGAATCTTACGCAATTCTTGACCTCTAACCTCAACTCGTTTTTGACGTTCTGCTAAACGCGCCTTCTTATGACTTTTTGATTTTTTAAGTAGTTACGCAACTTTAGATACGTCAAATAGAAATTGACTGTACATGTAAATGCCAGCCTTAATACACAATTTTGCGTTTTCATGTTTCATAGCCAACTTGAGGTGAAATTTTTTCGATCGCATGTTACATAAACATCGTGACGAGATGCGTCAGCACACGTGTGGGATCATATTCGTCATCCGCCGAGAAGCTTCCACAGCGGTCGACGGTTACTCATACTCGCGCGACTAGTCGAACTTTTTGGAATGGAGTTCTGGAAGGACGAGCTGGGATATATACGGCGCGACCAAACGAACACGGGGCAGTCTAATCCAGCCTACATAAACGGTCGCGAATATTATGTGCGTCGTTGAAGTTAATATAAATATATGTAAATAGTTATAAATAAACAAACTGTACAAATAAATTAATTAGTCTTACGGGTTAATATTAGTGTTTTGCATTAGGTTTAATATTAGTTTGTGTTCCTAGTGTTTAAGTTGTTATTTCGTGTTTCTTCGTTGTTTAATAATTTTAATATTTATTAATAAATAATTCACCACGAACCGAAGTTTTAAATAAACGTTTTAAAACCGTTACAATATATACATTTTGTTTATACTGATTTATATTTATTTTTTATATTAATTTTCAGTTACAATAATCTGTAATGATATAAATGTACTCTTCTTTTTTATGAACATTTAGTTATTAAGGCTTCTTAGGACAGCTAGAAAAAATCTACTTTGCCCCTGCAAAATAAAATATATAAGCAACTTACCATACAGCAGTTTGAAACCTACTCTCAACGTAGAGAATGCTAATGATCTCAGTAATGACAGTAATCTTCTTTAAGCCTACTTATCCCTTGAGTCATTTTTGTATGTACTGCGTACATAAAGAAAGTGGTTTTATAACTAAACAGACAAGTTCTGAATTACTATTTACCTACGGTATGAACCTGATGTAAAATTTCATCTTATTTTTAACTTAGTTTTATTAAATTATTTTAGGTGCCTCTACTTATCAATAATAAAAATTATTTTATTCCTGCTATGCAATTTCTAGCGACGACAAAGTTAATGACCGAATTTTACTTGCACTCTCTGCTTCCAGAATTAGTTGACTCACGAAGATGTCGTCAACAAAGTATACGTATAAAACTAATTAAAATGCCAACACTGTTTAGCGATATCCGTATATGTTATTTGTTATATTATTATTGTATTATATTATTATTTATTATGATGCTTTAATTACGAGTATGATTATTAATTTATTTCATACTGTCTGGTAAATTCAGCTTTCCGACGCCATTTTGAGTCCGGAAAGTGAGCTATTACGGTATCAGAGCCGGAAAGTGTTACCTAGCAACACTTTCCGGACTGTTATTTTATGCACCCAATCAGAGCCCGTAAAAGTAACCAAGCCGCACCTACCGGCCTTGATACAGTAATGTCACATGTTGACGTTATTGAAAAAGTGTCACATGTAAAAATTAAAAAATCAAATTGTTTACAGTATGAAATAAAATACATAACGACATTCGTCCGTGAACTCTTTTTACAGTACTCGTTTCGAGTTTCAGGACTCGGCTCCTTACGTCGCCTCGTCTTTAAACATCTGACTCGTACTGTAAAATATGAGTTCCCGGACTTGTGACGTTAATTACTAATATGTAATTTAGGCAATGTATACATTACTATTTTAACTTGGTTTTCTGGTATTGTTTTGATATTATTATAAAACCAGTAAATTCGTTTTTTCACTACTACCTTTAGAACGTACCATTATTTATGTATTTTCTAGAATCAGCTCTAAAAAGTTAAAACAAACTACATGTAAATCTTTAATTTAATTATTGTTTTAATGAATTTAGAAATAAAAGCTGTAGTAATTATTTAAAAATAATTAATTTATTGATTTTTATTGGTAATTTCACTAAGACAATAAACTTTCTTGCAATTTGAAAACATGAGTCATTCGCAAAATAAAAAAAAGGCTAATTCTGTTTCGGCCGACAATTTCCGTAAATTTCAAATTTCTATACAGGTAGCCGATTTCTACTAATAAAATAAGAAGTATCCCGTCAACAAATGTACCTATTACAATGTTGGTTAAAAATAAAATAAACATAAACTAATTCCTGTAAGTTGTATATCAGGTAAAGCAAACAACCTGTCAATCACTTGTAATCCTAGGTAGCCGGCTTAGTGAGTGTCATTTGGGTTGCCTGAATTTCGAATATCTCCTCGATGTGAAATACTGAATCTATGATATTGCATTATGTTTTGATCACGATTCTAATTGTAAATAATTATTTAATAAAAATCTCTCATCACCAATTTATTCTAAATCGCAATCAAATGTCTACTACGAGACGAAATTTTCAATTTGTTGGCGTAATTTTGATATATCAACACGACATTAAAATATAATTAATCTAAATTTACGGTTATCAAATAGATATAGGAAAAAAAACCTCTCGAGGGACTAATTCTATTGTAATTACCAATATACTAAAGCAAAGAGAAATTTTCTAAATTAATTCCTATTCTTGTTATCGTGATCAATAGTTTAGCAATTTTGTGCTCTAGGTTCACTGTTCGCCTCGTCTGTCCTAAGAAGCCTTAATCTGTGATTTTGGAGGGAATGGAAGAACGGCTTGCCGAACTCCTACCTATTGTGTAATTCTTTTTCCACAATAAACATTATTATTATTATTATTATTATTATTATTCTTGAACATTACTAAGTGTTTCCGGTACTATGTTATGATTTTTAACATTTACATTAATATAAATCTGCTGATTGTGTATCCTACAAGCGATCAGCTGATGGCGTAGCGACGTCACATGCACAGGCTGAAGGTAATAAAAACTGGCTATTCGTTCAAAAACTAAAATCCTGTAAGAGATACTGGAAAGGACAAAGGTAATAAATAAAACAGCAACATTTCTAATAACGTGTTATATTTTGAAATAACTTTTTAGAAATTTCAATTTTAGAAAACAAAATTGTATATAACTTAAAATATATCTACGTAAATAGTGACAAGGTCCCTTATCACAAAAGGACTGGCAACAATTGGATGTTGAACTGTCTGCAAAAATGCAAAAAACCAACACCCAATTTCCTGCCAAAAAAATGTAAAGTTATGATAGTACTCCCATCTGAACGAAGTCAATATCATACATAAATTGTCGATAAGGACTTTATCACAGCCAAGATAGCGTTACATACATTTAAAATAATGTGAAAAGCATTTCGTAACAACATATTATTAATACTGAGCCCACATTCGCTGAGCTCTAACTTCAACACAAATACAGGACTTATATATGTACTTTCCTTGGAAATACTACAAATTAAATTTTTATTACGCTACTAGTCTGTACAATTATTGTAAGTATCCATCTGAGAAATTATATTATGAACGTCCTGTATATCATAGGCATCTATTTTTAAGTTCCCGATAGCTCTTATCTTTGTGGAAGTTAAAAGCTAGTCAACAAGTTGATAACAAAAAAAAATGATGATCGCAACAATTTGGAAAATTTCGATCAGGAACATTTTTATTTTTCTTTCTACAAACTCAAGCAAAGCAACTTAACAAAATGATAATGTTTTACCACGATAAACTCAGTTCTTCACTTCCTCTAACTACACATTCCTGGGCATCACAATGTTAACGCTTTATATATATAATAATCAGTGGAAGTATAAGCTATCATATTCATTATTTAAAACAAGTCACCCATGGGGTTCATTCAGTGATAGTATTATTGACTATACATTTATAACAGCAATTTGCCGTACTTTGATCTGTTACTTAAAGAAGAAGTCTACTTCATAAAAAAATAATTTGTGGTTGTGAGCCGTTACAAGAAGACCATCACGATTCTCCATACAGCACTTGAAAGTGATACCTTTTTGACTATAGAAACAGAACTATTTTCTAATTTTGTTCAACGGCAATCACTTTCTTGTAATTTTAATGAAAATATCTGCAGAAACAGCTGTCGACTTCTACTCAACCGGATCATAATCAACAACGTCGATATGCCTAATTTTTCTTAATGGTAAATGGAACACAATTTCTTTTGTTAAATTCACTGCCAAATATTTAAACATGTCTTGTTATACATTTAATTTCTAGTAAAAAACAACAAGCAGTAGAATTTCTTAATGTCAAAATACATCTTGGCTTTTCTACCGTCTAATGTGATATTTATATTATAAGTGGTTTATATTGTCAAAATGTTTTCACAAGTATGCGCAAACTTTGCCAAGAAGAAAACATAGGGAAAACCATAATTAAGCGGTCACTTTATCAGCAATAAAAAAGTATTTTACCTCATAATCACAGGAAGGCATAAAACAATGTCACAAATGTTTGCATTGTAGATAACACTATGTACATAATGTGCATTTCCATCACCATTATCATACTTGCTTGCAAAACAAGTTTGCGAAGTTTATCTTCTGATAATAAAATTTTCCTGGCTGGTTGCAATACTATTTGATTACCAAAAAATGTTACTTTAGTAGTACATAGTTCAACCTTAAATGTTACATACGACTACTAAAAACCACAAAGTAGAATATTTCAGTTTTAATTTGTTTCAATATTCATTGATGAATAATACTTAAAAACTTCGATCATAATTTTTTTAAGTACAATTCTAAAGAGGATTGAAACAAAGGAAACTTGGAAATATTTATATTTTACATTTTGCCGTTGTTCGTTTAAGCTAAGTTTATATATATTCAAGTATTATTAACAAAATAAACTATCCCAATTTAAAAAATAATCTTTTTTTGTTTTTCCATTTTATCGTTAATAACAAGAAATATGTAGTTTTAAATTCCCTGCTTGTGTAGCAGGAGATGAACAAATAAAAACTAGTTTTAGTTGGTGAAAGTCAGACTAGTTCTAGTCATGCCTTTTTATATTTTTTACCGCTAAACGAATCTTTAAGGCCAACTCATATTAACAAAAACTGTATTCATATTTAGCGATTATTCGAGGCAACATATAAATGGAAACTATTTTTTTTTCTTTTTGGCAAAGTTATCTACACAATCTGTACAAAAACAAAAACAGTGATTGATGCCGTAATACTTACAAAATATCACTACGTATGACTCATATCAAGTATACTACTGTCTTTCCTTCTTGTTTTGAAATTTGTATCCGCTGTATGCATAGTATTAAAAGAAATAGATCCGTACAATCCAGCACCTGACATAGCCGGCAATTCGCGAGGTTTCAAGCTGACTTTCTCGGCAACAGGTGGCGAAGGTGGCGGTGACTCGTCCTTTGTTGTCGTTTCCGTTTCAGCAAGTACAGTCGAAGGTGTTACCAATCTCATATCGTCGAACCTTTTTTGACTTAGGAAATATTTGAAGAATTCGTACGTAGACCAACAAATAGCGGTAGCAGGCATTTGGAACATAATTCTAGCATGCATACCTCTAAAATATCCTGCAGGACCACCTAGCCTATATACTGTTTTTATTGCATGAATTAAACCTGTCGCTTTTCCTGCTTGTTGCGTGTTTAGAAGGGTTTTACAAACGTCTAAAGGTGTTGTAATAGCAGCCGCTATTGCACCGGCTAGGGCTCCGCTAATCATATGAGCAGGCGGATTATATTTTCCATCTTTATTCGTTACTTTTTGTGCAAATTCGTATACCATAAAGTGGATACTTTGAAAGGGTATATTCATCGTTAATTGTGTCGTATATGATCGATAGAATGCAGATATACCTTCTGCCCTATACACTTTTCGCATACATTCCATTACTGATTTATAGGGTGAATCGTACATTTGCATACGTTGTTTAACCACTACAAAGAAAAGATTTATAAACAACAATGATTAATTTTTAAGAGAGATTTTAACTTACCCTCAGCTGGGTTCATTATGGCATCGTGCAGTATTGTTGATATACACCCAGAAAGGCCTAAAAAAATAATTAAAGATTTATTTTGTGAAGGTCAAAAGAAAGTTATCAAGTTTATTTATAGCACCTCAGCCTGATGGCAAAATACTATGTTTTTTCGTTTAACAAGCAAACAACAGCATCTCTCTTATAATATAATTCAAACAGTGCTATGTTAAATTTGTAGGAATAATTAAATAGTAATTCTTTCAAACAAAAGCAGGAAATAACAAAGCTAACAAATAACTCATTTAATTTTAATTAACAATTAATGATCGTATAAGTGAAAACGACCACGTCAATTCGCTTTATTTTAATGTTCAGAAATAATGAAATTCCCATTGATACTTTTATTCGACTTTTAATTTACATTTTACTACCTTTAAGTGCATGTAAACTGTCTGTTGACAAATTTATTATTGTACATACATATTATATTGCTTTTTTTAAGTGTAACAAAAAAGGGGTTAAACAACTTTAAATAATTACTGATTGGAAAGGTCTCCTATACAACTAATTAAAGACTAACTATTAGAATAATCAATTTCATTCATATATTCGTACTTTTAAACAACCGAATAAATTAAAAATTGACGATGCTATTCGATTACCAAACTTTTTCCTGCAGTGGAAAATCCTCTGAATCATTAAAGTTCAAAATATTTCGCTACATTATTCATTCAATTTAACTACAAAGGCATGGAATTTACACTAAGAATTCGTATGAAAAGTTTATTAATGTGAACTGTGACGCTTCCTACGGTTAAAAATGATAAATGCTTAGTTGCATCTAATTCTTTTCTAAATTTAGCAGTTCAAAATTGAAACTGTAATAAGTTAACATAAATCAATACAGTGTATTAGGAAATTATTTTCAAACAACGCTGAAAAATTATTAGTTCCATATTTTCTTCTTACATCATATTATGCAAGACTGTAAGACCTTCAAAATACTGTTGGAAACTCTCAAACATAGATGCTTATTTAAATTATTTAATACGAAAGGTCATTCATAAACGTCTTTTCTTTCACGTTTATAACATCGACGCAAAAACCATCAGGTTTTTTAACCTTAACATATTTTTGCTTTTCGCAGAAGTTCTCAAATTCCTTCCACTGTACCTAGCTAAAATAGCTTTTTATATACTTTCCTGAATTTTTTAAAAGTTCCAGGTTTTACAATGAAAGTGGGAAATCCCGAAATCCCAAATGTAGTAATTGTTTACATGTGGTTTTGAACTATTTTAAAATCGACAGTCATAATTATTTTACTTTCCTATTGCTGTAACATTACGAATATCAATTTTATACAATTAAGAAACTATTTTTTTTTCATTAATTTAATATGGGACTCGTTATTTAAGTTGCTTGTGTGAGAAATTGCAGGTTGTTCTTTAAAACATTTTTCGACATGTTCAGAAACTCATAATTTTTCGAGAACCACATTTAAAAAAAAACAGTAGACACACATGAGTGAAAACCAACAAGGAAGAGGCATTACATCACTACAAGAACTAAAAAAAAAAGAAAAGACAGAAAGTCTAGAAGACTTCGAAAAGTGGGAAATCCAAACTCTGGCTTTCAAGAAAGGTAATAAAAATCGTGAGATCGCCTCCGGCCAAAGAAGAGGTAGGAAAGAGCAGTAATAAGTTAAACCAATAAGCAAGAATACAGACGAAATGGAAGCCATTAAAACAAGTTTAGATGATTTGAAAAACGATATAATAGACGATGCGCGAAAAGGCCAAGATGAATTAAAGAAAGAATTCCAGAAAAACGTGGCAGAAGAATGCGAAAGGAAAGAGATAAAATGGGAGCAAGAAAAGAAAACACCGATACTTAATTTGGAAAAAACGATGGAAGATCAAAATCCTGAAGAAACTTAAATATACCTAAAAAGATGATTAAATTGGTGCAGATGACGCTGCTACAGAACACATCGAACAAGGTTAAATGGAAAAGAAGGATGTCAGAGAGTTTCTATATTAGAAACTTTCAACAATCATATTTAATGTAGTTCTTGAATATGTACTATAGTAAGAAAAGGTAAGATAAATAAAACAGGAAGCATAATCAGCGAAAGATATCGATGTATAGTCGATGCTGATGACTAAGTATTAATAGCAAACAACAAAGAAGATCTGACAAAAGTAATAAAGAAAGTCGAATAGAAGGCGAGGGAAGGGACTACCTACGCATCAATGACAAAAAATCAAAGTATATGGTGATGCGGAATCAATTTAGCACAACAGAAAACCAAAACCTAATAATCGAACGACAAGGTGAAGAAGCACTAGAGATGGAGAGAGAGTGACAGTATTTACATATCTAGGGGTGCAGATAACAGAGGACGAAAGAGAAGAGGAAGAAATAAAAACGAGACTAATAAGAGGAGATAAAGCAACAGGAGTTTTAACATTCATACTGAAATCAAAATAGTATATGCATACCTATTACAGCAGCATAAGGATGCGCGAAGTATGGAAGCTTGGTACAGCAAAAGAGGCTGATTTGGCAACGAAAGATTTTAAGAAAAAATTACGGGGGATTTAAAGAAGACGAAGAACAACGAGTCAGATGGTTGGGGCATGTGCAGCGCATGGAAAACAGTAGAATGGTCAAGATAGTGTTGAAGATAAACCCCTTACGGGTAAAGGCTAGAGGGAGGCCAAGAAGTAGATGGAAAGAGAAAGTGATACAGGACCTGAAAGAATTAGGAACGGAAGACTAGAAGAAAAGCCGTTGATCGAGAAAAATAACCCATGCAATGGGCCGTCAAGGCCTGTAAAATCCTTTACTAAGCAAGTTTAAGCAACTCCTACAACATCTGCATTCATAATAAATTAATGATCGCACTATTATTTTTTTAATACGTTAAAAGCAAGAAACAAAGTTCAAATTAAACATGAAAAAGTCCTTGAATGAAACTCCTTAAACTAACAGTAACAAAATTATATACCAAAGGGCATAAATCATTAAAAACGTATTACTTATTGTTACTAAAAAGTGAATTATTTGCAAACTTTTTTAACTATACGTTAATATTTTACACTCAGAATTTACAGTCATATAAATTGCAAAACAAATAAATTAAATTCTAATAAATTTATAGACTGAATTGAACCGAACTGCAACAACTATCAAGTCGATTAATATATTAAAGCAAGTTAAAAGAAATCAATGAGGTTTTGCAATATTGTTTTGTAAAAATTCCGTGTTAAAAATAACGTTTAACATATTTATAATTGTATTTGAAATGGGTTTGGTTTTTAAGCGGAACAAACATTAATTTTACAATATATCTGAGTAAAGTAATAAAATGCTACATTACAACCTACATGTGCCTAATCTCCCTCATTCATCAAACACGTCGTAATAAACACAAAAAACACATTTGAAAATTATTATTAAATTCAGATAATGCATTAATATAGGATATAAAAAAATCAATAGTTAAATGAGGAAAAATTAATAGCTTGTGGAAGTCTATATAAAAATCATGAATAGGTTTTTAATGAGAATTTGAAGTAATTTATTAAAAATTAAGCCATTAATTTGAATTGTTTCGTATAATGTTAATTGCTAAATAAATATTAAAATAAAATTATTAAATAAACCCAAGAAATTTGGTACTTCCAGAATTTGTTTTTTAGCAAGTATCTATTCAACCAACCCGCGGTCAAGAATTAGACAACCAGGCTTTGCCTGTCTAGAGGAGTAACATCTCTCTAAAAAAAAAAGCTTTAGCTGGGCTGGCTGATAGCACCCTGTAAAGGCCCCTCGTCACGGTTACGGCCCAGTTGTCCCGAGGTAACGGGGCCCTCATCGTTAGACTAATCACCCACTAACACGAGGTATTATGATTCAGACCAATAGAAGTCTCAGACATGGACGGATGCATGCAAAGCGACCAAAACGAGAACAAAGAACAAGATTAGGGATATGGAATATTAGCGGAAAAGCGGCCATACGCATACGCCAAAAGTGACGCAGTGCATGATTAGAAGTGGCGCACTGAATCCCAACTTAATTGATTCAAATTTGCAATGCACCATCCTGTATATACAAAAGATATGAAAAATCTTGTAAAAGAAGTAAAGGTAGACAGGAGCAGAACTGACACAGATCACGAGTTGTAGAACGCAAAAACAGAGATGAGCATTGAAAAAACCATAGACGAAAGGATAAATATTGATAAACTAAGAAACTTAGAAATAAGAAAGAAAACAGTATATCTGGTGGAAAGTTGGGGGGTAGAAAAAATGGAATGTACTAAAACAAAAATTATCGAAAGTGCCACAGAAATTAATACAAAATTAATAAATAAAAAAGAACTCGAAATAAATACAAAGCTGGACTTGTATAAATCAGTTTACTTAACCAACGTTCATATATTGTAACGAGACGCGCCAGCTGTCAGGCGGGACGTGAATCTTGCATCATCGGCTCGAGACTGTTCTCGAGTGTTGCTCGAGACTGTTCTCGAGTGTTACTCGACAAGCGTGAAATATACTGGATTTACCTCGAACGTCGCGGTTAGTTGGTATAAAAGACGTATTCGTTTGAGCGAACGGACAGCCTACCAACAACTCTACCATATACGTGACGCGTGGTAAAAGCTCGGTAAATATAAATATGCGCGAATAATACAAGTGCATGCGTAAATATAAAGACTGTATAAATACATAAATTAATTAGTGTTCGGGTTTAGTATTAGTGTTGTGTTTTTAGTGTTTAAGTAGCTGTTTCGTGTTAATTGTTACATTGTTTAAATTTGTTAATAAATAATTCACACCACGGACCGAAGTTTTAACTGAACGTTTTAAAACCATTACAATATGGAACAGAGACCTGGTCAATGTACGACAAACACAAGAGTAAAATGACAGCTGCACAGATGAGATATTTAAGAAGAATTGTAGGCAAAACAAGAAAATGTAACGACACGGGGGAACTAGACGTAGAACCGGTAGTGGAAACCATCCAAAAATGACAACCAAAATGGTATGAGCACGTGGTCTAAATGGAAGAAAAGAGACTCCCGAAGATGATGACGGAAGTGAAAGGAGACGGGAAGAGAGGAAGGGGAAGACCAAGAACAAAGTGGATGGACACCATCGACAATATGGTACGACAGAAAGGAAATCTAAAATAGATTGAGAGCCCAACACCTTAGAGCAGGGGTCCCCAAACTATGACCCGCGGGTCAGATTCGACGGTTTTTTGAACTTCGAAATGAAATTGACATATTCGCGATGGAAAAATCGAAACCAGTTCCAGAACTTTCTGAACTTGCTTGGCTGTGCGATCTTGCATTTCTAACTGATTTAACTCCATTGTCTCAGGTATGTCTACAAAGAAATGGAAAATTTGTACGTCAACTCTTTTTTGATATTAAGGCATTTCAAACAAAACTAGAACCTTTTAAAAAACTTACGGCTTTTCACATTTTCATTGCTGAGATTATTTGGGGAAAACTATGCCGACTAAACTTAAATTTTCTGTTCAACATAGTATTGAGGAAATCGCATTGCTACAAAATGTGCTAAATGGGCGATTCAAAGGTTTTTATTGAAAAATCATTTGTTTTATTCAAAATCCTTTTGAAATTATTGCTGATGATGTTGATGTAAATATGCAACTATACCTTTTCAACTTCAAGTTGAGACTAATCATCTTCAAATTGAGAATGAACACATTCAAATTGACACATAACAATCTGAAATCAATTGAACATATTCAAATTAAGATTTAACATAATTAAATTGAGAATAAACATATTCAAATTGAGAATAATCAATTTCAAATTGATTATTCTCAATTTGAATATGTTTATTCTCAAATTGTTTGTGTTCATTCTCAATTTGAATGTGTTTAATCGATTTCAGATTGTTTTGTCTCAATTTGGACGTGTTTATTCTCAATTTGAAAATGATTAGTCTCAATTTGAGGTTGAAAAGGTATAGAATTGATGAATTTGCAATCAACCAATACGCTAAAATTGTCATTTTAAAATGAAAAGTTTTATTCTTTGTTGACAGAAAGTAAATATAGTAATATTACGAATTTTGCAAGAAAAATGCGAGCAATCTTTTCCAGGATGAAACATATTAAATCAAAAATCCGCTCAAGATTAAACTATACCTAATCATTTGCAAAATTTTTTAAAAATAAGAGTTTCTAATTGAATACCTAATATTGATAAAGTAGTTTTAATAACAAAGAAATAAGCCCATAGTTCTCATTAGCCCTATTTTAATGCCGGTGACGAATTGAAATACATATTCGAATATTATTTTTATATCAGTAGTTTATATAATATTTGTTATGTCATTATTATGAAAAATTTATTAGTTTAGTTATACGTAAAGGTTGGAACAAATTCGATATAATCTTTATTGGGAAAGTAAGAAAATAATTCTCGGACACGTCGACTTTCTTTTTTAGGTGCGTATATTTTTTATTACGTCATCCCTGTTCGAGTTACGACGCCATCAGTTTTTTTGTAAACCCTCTTTTGATAATACCATTTAAACGAGCACATTTTTCTGCGTATAGAGGCTAAATTTTATGGTATGTTACATAACAATATTTTCGAAAAAATAATGTTTTAGAATAATAATTCATAACAATGTAATGAAATAAATATAGAAGAAATAGTAAATACAACTAAAACCCATTAAATTAAATGTTGAAATTGCATATCATTCACCTCTTGACAATATCTATCTATTGACGATTTAGATAATCACGCACAATTTGTGAATAATGCGGTGGCGAGCCATCTTGTTGTTACCATATTGATTTGTCCGGCATTTGGGGATTTTGATTATTTGGATATAGTGCTACAAGTACGGGGATTATCTGTTGTAGCAAATTGTAGCAAATTCAAATATTTTTCAGCATTTAATGCGCCGCCAATAAAAAATGGTGCAATAATTGTGGTACCACATTCTCGAAAATATTGTTATGTAACATACCATAAAATGTAGCGTCTATACGAAGAAAAATGCGCTCTTTTAAATGGTACTATCAAAAGATGGTATTGTCATTTAAAAAAAACTGATGATGACGTAATTAAAAATATACGTCTACAAAAAAATGCGTATCTAAAAAAGAAAATTGACGTATCCGAGAATTATTTTCTTACTTGCCCAATAAAGATTTTATCGAATTTGTTCCAACCTTTACGTGCTCACTGTATATTGCAATTATTAGAATTTAAATCTTTAAATTATTGTTAAACTTATGTAGTTTTCTATGCGAATAATTTTTTTTACTCTTATATGGCCCTATACTTAAACAGTTTGGGGACCCCTGCCTTAGAGTATGAGGGAACTGCCAAAGAAGAAGGAAAAGCAAGAAATGTACTCCTGAGACTCAGCATAACAAGAAATGTCAAAGAAGATACGAAGATCAGTGTATTCAATGCTATGGTCAAGCCAGTCCTCTTTTATGGAGCAGAAGCCTAGAGGACACCAAATGATTATTCTAGGGATATACTATTACAAATGAAGAGTTGTGGAAACAAGCAAAAGAAAAAAGAGGTAGATGGCTGGGACAAGACAAGAGAAAGAAGAAATTCCAAGGAGAGCATTACAATGGAAGCCCCAGGGTGGTATACACAGAGAAACAAATATGTCCTTGACACAAATGGGTCAACTAGCGCAGACCAGGCAACAATGGAAACATTTCATTTCAACCCTACTAAGGACTCTAAGGAATAATAGGATGTAATAATAAAATACTAATCTGGTTGCTCGGTTTTATATTTAATTAAAAAATTTGTAAGCAAGTTTGGGCCGATGCTTCGTTTGCACTGATTAAAAATTTCTTTAAAATGCAGCTATTAACATGGGAGCATGGTTTTTTAATGTATGTAAAATGAAAAATTCTGCAATTGTAATCAATCAATAACGAATTAATTAATAATTTTCAATACCACTTAATTTGAATCTCAACTGTCATTATTAATAATTAACATTATTTGTAAGGCAAACAGATCAAAGTAATATTACTCAAATTTTAACAACTCATTTTCTTTTTTTTTAACCTTACATCATCAATTGGTTTAAAGTTTACAAACAAATGACTTGCATTTTTCTCCGGACATGCAACATAAAAAACTGGAACATCCAAGTACGCAGCATACCTCTTATAAGGGTACTTAAAGGTTAATTCATACTCATACCATAATCACCCAAGGACATGTAAAATTATTAGCTACTAAACCGATGTGCAATACGTAACTGAGGATTTTACAGAATTTTTGAATGCTACTTCATAATCATGATTTTACTACAAGTAGTAAAGTTAAAAATATATCTGCTACAGATAAAAACTGGAGTAAATAAAGATCTTTAAGGCGAAGAAAATTGTAATTCCGATATCAAATTATCGCTTATCATCATTCATCAATAATTTTCTAAAATAATCCAATAATTAAAAATGTTTCTTGGATTGAACTTTTCCTGATCCAATATTAAAAGCAAAAGGGGCTTTCTAACTTACAATTAAAAATCTAACTCAGATTATCTAAATTAAATGCTTATGACGTTACACTTAAGTAATTTTCCTTTATTTTTTTGCTAAATCAAAAGAACATACGCCAGATAAAAATTAGACCAAACATGCGCAATTAGATAAACTCAAGTTGTACTTAGATTTTTTATGATTATCTTGATTTGCAGGTACTTCCAGTTAAAAGGTATTACGAAACGTTTCTCGATGATATGGATAACTCAATAAACAAATAAGGTCAATAGCCGTTTTGCAATTCATATAAATACTTCACTAATGATGTTCTAAAATATATGCTATTAACACTCGAATTTTAAATACTTTCATTAACCTCGATATTAATGTACTATTAACAATAAAATATTAAAATTTCGCAGAATGGAACTTTACCAAAGCCTAGACGTAAATATTTTTTAGTTTAGATTATTGTCGGATAAATTGTAAGACACTTAAACAATAAGGTAATCTTGTTAATAATCCTTGCTATATCATTAAATAAACACTAAGATAAAAATAACACGCTAAGTGCTTATTACAAAAGCTATTAACGCTTTTAACAGACACTAAAACAAATTGTACGATTTATTGATTAATCAAGTGTTTTACAATAAAATACTTATGTTCGAGTTTGGTTGATTTTTACATCTAAATGCGCAATACGAATCGGTTTCATCTTCTCTCTTTAACCAAAATCTCGACCTGTTACATACTTGGTTGAACCTTTTGCTTATTATTGGGGATGCTCGGACAATAAATTGTTAGAAATGAGATTACAGTAAGGTTTTCGCTAGCGACTTTGGAACATGTGTTGATCCTTTAATTATTAAATCTAGCTACACCATTTGCAATTTGTTAACCTTTTATCAGAACACACACCAACAACAATGATAAGTAATAGCAGACATCCTGTTATTACATCATTAGTACTATTACAAATTAAAGCTGTCCTGTGAAAACACCTACACAATGATACCTCACAAATTTAAAAGTTTGCAAGTAATCGGATGAGTTTTAATATTAATGTTAAAAATCAAATATTATTAATAATGCGTCACTTTTTAATTTCTTATCTATTAAAGTATTTGTATTGAAGAATTTGTAAATGTTTTGCAAATCATTAAAATAGTTGTTTACTTAAAATTCATATATATTTACCTAAGGATTTATTAACTGCGAAATAACATTGTAGGCCAAGCTCGACTTTTTTTTGTATTATCCAGGATAGATTGCTTTTATTCCTCAACAATATTATTATACTCATCTACACCTATATAATTTTATCTATCCTTCCGGAAGACGTAGCTTCAAAATATAGTTTCTACAGCTGCAAAACATTGTATAATTCGCACCAATTCTTTTTTTAATTAAGCTTATCAGCATCATTGGCCTTCTAAACTTAATCCTAGGTTTTTAACCAACACAGGTTCGAATGCACTACAGACCGAGCTCTAGTCATGGGTCTGAACCTGGGACCTCTCGATTGTGAAGCAGACACTTGTCCGCTAGACCACCCACACTGATTATAATTATTCTAACTATTTATGTTCCTACAACTTTGTTACAAAATTCAATATCAAATTCGAAACAAACTGCTGTAACTATTAGGGTTGCTACCCTTCTAAGACATAAGTTGTAATAATCACTGCAAGCACTGTAAAGCCTTGGTAGTTCACTCATTGCTTTAAAATTCAGGTAAAGAAGACAACCTAATAAGTAGCAAAGATAAAAATGCATCCATGAAGAATAAGTGAGGTTAGGTATGCTTTTTTATTTGCTATTTTTGGCGGTTTTCTGAATAATTGTTTGCTAATTCTATTGAAACGTATACACAATCATTTGTGGCTCGATTTTAAACACTGTCATACGGTATACCCGTCACTTTGTAAATCATTAAGACGGTTTGCTTACAACATTTACAACTAAAATTGCGAAGTAATATCGTAGTAATACTAGTAATAAATCGAATGTGAAAAGCAGCATGATATAAGTTTACTAAACGATTTTCTACATATGGTATTAATACTTTCGTTACAAAGCAAGTTAATTACACGGAATTCGGAAATATCATGCCTCGTGTCGAAAACTTTTATTAGTTTGATTAGGTACGTTTCTCAAAAAATTAATGGTATTGAAACTAGCGTATAATCAACAACGAAACTAATTATACATTAAATTAAGAGGCTAAAAATGTGGGAAGGCACGAGAAAACTTTGGCACCAATTCAAAAGACTATAAATAAATCGATAATAGGCAGAATTACATTCATCATGTAACGAATTTTATGAAGTCACTGCCGTGCAAAAATATAGCAAAAAAACAGGTTGTTGTTGAATTTCAAGGTCGCACATTCAAAATATTACCTACATTATATAATAAGCACCACGAAAGCAGAAAATAATAAGATCAACAGTCACTTACCATAAATGAGTGTATAATAGCTGGTATTATTTGTATAATGGGTCATCGTGTCTTTTAGGTATTCGTAACTGCTAAAGTATAATGCGTGTGCTGGTCCGGCTCCGAACATCATAGCGGGCATACCACGAACCGGTCGAAATATGCCCTCGTGTCTAACCATCCTTAAAAATGTCTCACTAACCCCTTCTCGAGCTGTCGACGGTAGTAAAGACTGCATCCTCGTCTAAAGCGAACGAACATTAACCTAACTTACCACTTTAAACTTAACCTTAATCACAGTTGTGACAGATGTTGAAAATTTGATACTTATGTAATACAAATGATGGTATTAGGTGACTCGAACTTACTTTTACCGAATCGAGGGGGTACATTACACAATGTTCCATGATTCCGGCAAGGCATCCCGCGGTCATATGGGTAACAACATTACTGTTTGGGAGCGTTTCATAGTCTTCAAAATTCATAATGGTCTGTTTATTTTGATGCACACAACAATACTTTATTAAAAACTTTCGGTTTTTTGAAATGTCAAATTAGTTTTCTGTCTTGTTTAGTCGTTTTGTCTTGAGAATCACCACTAAAATTTAGGGCATACAGTTAAACATGCTGAAACTGTACAACGAAAGAGAGTGGGGCGTCAAATTTTTCCCCCACCACACTGATATGTCATACCTCTGACACGCTGTTGGGATTTTATTGGGAAGTCCTATAATTTAAGGAAAAAGCAATGAAAACCACCAGGAATGTCTTTAATTTAAACTTTAAAAATAACACCATTGTTCATAACACATTGCTACTTAAGCAGACTTAACTTCCACCACATTCATTACTTCCTCTAAAGGCATGCACTTTGACCTTCACTGAACAAGTTATGTTGTCAATTAAAATAAATATGTTCTTCACGTAAAAAACTAGTTTGTATTTTGCAATGTAATTGGTAGGCCTAATAACCGTCCATCATGGTATTCATCATTTGTCGTAGCCAAGGACACATGCTCGTAATCGGATACAAAAGCTCACCGTACACCATATATTAGTAAACGTACCACGAAGCCTGAGTAATTTTTTGGATTGATCACCTATCTAAGCGCAATAATATATATCTCAGTCACTAGAAAATCAACTAACTGTCTTACTTATATGTTAATTCTAAGAACAAAGTAAATTACGTTGTTATTTTAATTTAAGGTGACTTATGCACTTGTCGTAATTGAATATAATGCATAATTCATTAAAGACATTGCATATAAAGTTAAAATAATAGAGAAATTACTACACATTAAAAGTCATTTGCGTTGGTATACGCATGGAATTATACTTCGTTCTATGCAAAATTATTTTATGAAGCTTTTAAAAGAAAAACATGTGTTCTTTGCCAAGTCACATGCATTTCTTAAATAAAAATTTCTTAGAACTTTAAATAACATATAAATTTCATTAGAGAACACACTATTACTATGATTAGGTAATTTAAATCAGATAATTAGATCTTCTAACAAGCTAATTTTATGTTTATATACCACTGAGTTATATAAGGAATTATTTTAACTTTTAATAATATTAAATCATTTATTTTTTCTATTATTTAGTTATGTTCTATAAATACTTACATCTAACTTGTACTATTCTTAGTCAAATATTCGGCTTTGAAAAGAATGACCGGTTCACATTATTATCATGCAGAAACCTGTACTGAATATTTTCATATCTCATAAAAACATTAAGTGTATAAGCATTTAATTATATTATTATTATTATTAGCCTGTGTGAATCCCTATATAGAGCAACAGCCTCCCTCTTTTCTCTCACTCTGCACCTCTTCAAATCTACTCACTTATTAGTGAGGGGTTTTGGTCTACTCTCCCGTAGTGACCAGTCCTCATGGGAAAGAGGTGCTGCGTTAATGGAGCAAACAAGCCACCCATTTTAGTCCTGACCGGAGACAACAAAGCTTAACTTTCCTGCTAGCTACCGCAACTCGGAATCTTTATTTAATTATATACGTATACAATTGATTAATAACAAACTAATTATTGTCCTTGTTAGAAGCCAAACTAATTGTTGTTAAAGTTCTTCAGAAAACTTAAATACAACTTAAATCACTAATTTATGTAAATAAATGCACAAATCTACACCACGCTTTGCTGTCTCTTGCCATTGTTTTCACCTCCCCCTTTTTTTAATATTTTTCCTATAATATTATCCCACAATTATTCAATCTAACACTGGAAACAGTAATTAAAAGACGAACGGAATTCAACTAGTGGCATATGCCAATAATAGGCCAGCACAAGAAGCAGCTAGAAAAAATATATAGAAAATTGAACAAAGAGTACCTATCAGACTGTGCATCAACCCAACAAAGACAAAATGTATGAAGTTCTCAAGATTTATAGGAATCTCAGGACAAACGATACAAAAAGTAAACAATTAACTGCAAAAACAACTGCAGCGAGAAAATAACAAAGGGTTTTACACATACAAACATCTAATAAACTCCAAACTTTTAAGTAAAAAGTCGAAAATAAAGATATATAATACGTTAATACTTGAGAGACTTGAATCATAACAAGATAGGACGAACAAACGCTGCTAAGGTTCGAAAGAAAATTAATAAGGAAAATAGTTATATGAAGGAATAAAAGAAGGTGATACTTTCCGAAGAACTAATACAGGAATAGCAATGCTGTTACAGAAGGTTAACTTAGTAAAATTTATAAAGTCGCAAAGGTTAAGGTGGTATGGGCATATAAGGAGAACCTACTTAGCAGCGTTATTCCTTTGTAGTTGTTACAGTCTTTGTTATAAATTGGCACTAGTAAGCCTACTACCCAGTCTCTTGGTGTTTTTTCTTCTCTCCATACTTGTTTGAATATTTCCAGTAACAATTGCCTTCCGTCTTCGCCCATATTTTTGACCATTTCTGTAGTTATTTTATCGACACCTGGCCTTGGATCGCTTCCTTAAGTTCTTCCATTTTTATTTCATCAGTATTACTTCTCTGGTTACCATGATCATCGTTACTTTGATCCTGCTCTCTTTGGCTTCCTGTGTTTAGAAGATTTTCGAAGTATTCCTCCTTGGTTTTCTTCTGACGGTATTTCACGTTCTGCATTTTTAATATTCGTCGTTCTTGTATTTTTATCGCATCTAAGGTTTTTAATTACTCTATAGAACAGTTTTTGGTTCCTGTGCTCTCTCTCTCTCTCTCTCTAACTTCGCTCCAAACTCTTCCCATTGCTTTTATCTTTTATCAACGTGTTAACTTTTTTTCTTTGTTCTTTATAAAGCTGGTATTTTAGTTCTGTATTATTACTGAGATATTCTTGCCATTTCTTCTTCCTTGTTTTAACCTGCTGCTTTATCTCGTCCGTCCACCATGCTGTCTGTTTTTTTGAAAGTAGTTGTCTTACTTGTATTTCCCATTTGTCTTCTACGAGGAGGGTTCAAATTTAACCCGGAATTTGTTTGTAACTTTTTATTTAAACAAAATCTTTGCAATATGATTTATCCTACATTTCAACGTATTCCCCTTCTAACTCTACAAACTTTTGCCATATCTTTGGTAGCTTCACATTCCCTTCTTTATAGAAGCCTTTTGGCTGAGTGACAAACCAGCTTTGTACAAAATGTTTGACCTCCTTGAATACCACCCACTGCTTCCTTGAGTGGCCCAAACAAATGAAAGTCACAAGGAGGCAAATCCGGACTGTAAGGAGGATGTGGAAGTATTTCCCAGTGTAGTTTACCTAGCCAATTGGGCAGTGTGTGGGCGAGCCTTGTCGTGTAGGTGAACCACACTCCTAACCGAACGCATCCGTCTGAAATGCAGGCTTTACTTTTTCGGCAAGCAGTTGAGCGTAATAAGGAGCATTAATTCTACGCCGATCTTCTAAAAAGCTGTAAACAAAACCCCTTCTGAGTCCCAAAACAACAGTGGCCATTATTTTCCCAGGTGAAGGGATAACCTTTGCTCTTTTAGGCTTTGCTGAAGTTTCATGTCATCATTCCGTGCTTGATTTTTTGGATTCTGTACCCAGGTTTCGTCACAGGTCAGGATTGAGTTTAAAAAAGCTTTCATTAATAAGAAATTTAATGATAATTCACTGCACAACAGAACTATGAATTGGTTGTTCCGTCAACAACAGCACACACGGCTTCTAGATTGTCCAATGTATTATCAAGAAAAGCTATTTCGCCATATACAAATTATTTTGTATATGGCGGTAAAATACCGGGTTAAATTTGAACCCTCCTCGTATATTCATTGCTTGGATATTTTCCTTTATTGTTTTTAGTTTGTTACTTAAGTATGTTTTTGCGAGTTCTTTATTTTCTAGTTTAAACAGTCTCATGCTCTTGTGATCTGCTTTTCTTAACCCCTCTATATCGTTATTCCTTTTCTCACTTTCATTTTCCTTCGTTATTGCTATCAGTAGGTAATGATCGCTATTTAATTCACTTCCTCTTTTAACTCTTGCATCTATATTAATCGATCTTCTGTTATCTCTTTCAACCAAAGTATAATCTATTATAGATTTTTCTTTCCTACGCGGCTCTTCCCTAGTTAATTTATGAATATCCTTGTGTTGGTAAAAAGTATTCATTACGATTAGGTGGTGTCCATGGCAAAATGGCCAATAACTGTTGCATATGAGTTATCTTTTTTCGCCACTCTTCCATTGAAGTCTCCAGCCACGTATATTTTCCCTTTTGCTGTTTCCATAGTAAGAGTCGGTTCTTCCCTAAAACTATCCTTTTTTCTGCTCTTTCATTATCGTTTGATACATATGTTGCATTATATGGTCTTCTCTTATGCTTTTACTTCTTACCCTCAATGGCTCAGTAGGTACCCCAATACCATCAGGTAACAATGGGAGAAGAGAAAGTAAGTAAGTTATCCTTAATCCAAGCTATTTTTTTTTAATTATTAAGATGACTTTCTTTTATAATTTGTTTTTTACCAAAGAATAATTCACTAATCGGGATGTCTTTGGATATTCATTACTTCAATGTTAGGTTTGTTTTTTATTTTTTCCAAAGCCCTTCTCAGCTGGTGATTCTGTTGTTTTGGTCTTTTGTTAAAGATTAAAAACAATGTGATTTATGGCCAAACTAACTTTGCAAGATGCATATGATGCTATTAAGCCACATCCACTTGTGACTATGAGACTTCCTAGATGTGAAGGTCGACTGTCCACACTACCCGGTTAACTCTCTGCACTCTGACTTGCAGAGCTTGCAAGTCTGACAATGGACAGAGGCCCGCAAGTAGCCAACTCCAGCGGCTCAGCACATAGCTTTATGTGGACGTCGCGTCGCTTTAAAAGTACTTGTCACCCTTCAAAGCTTCCTTTATAAATACATTTAGTTTTTCACAATCTAATAAAACCCTCTAACTTGACTTTAATTGAAAACAACACAATTTGATTCAATCGTAAGAGAGTTAACTCCAATTGTTAAAAGCCTACCCTAATTATTCTGTTTCTGAGTTTCATACAACTATTAAGCTTCAACGCTTATAACATTGCCAACAAGTGGAAGACTTCATCCCTGCAGATTAACATTTGTGCCATCTACGATGCTTGACTATAGCAACTTACAAATTTTACAGTAATTTACCGCAACGGTATTTAAATATGGATCAATTAGAACACATTAACCTGGTGTTGTTTGGAGTCATTCCAGCTGGCAAGTGACGGATACCTATTATTATAAAACGGAATCAGTCCTTGTTTTAAAAAGCAATTGTTTTGTTTATTTTTATTAATACCTGAGGTGCTTTCAAAGAGCTTCGTTTTGTGGTCCTTACAGTCCATAGGATTATGACCTCTTCCTTCGAAGATTTAACTCCATTTATTGAGGGTGGATTATTCCTCTATTCTTGTTTATGTTTACAACTTGTTGCTTGCCTTGGCTTTTTCCAGTATTGTCCAATCTTGTACTTCCTTGTTGCTTTCGCTTCTCATTTGTCCAAACCATTTAATTCCTAATGATTTTATAAACCATACATGTCTTCACCTTCACTTTCTTGGTTTGCCCTGCGTCTAACCTTTTCTTCGTTCTTAATTGGATCTAATATTGTTCGTAAGATTTTGTCTTTCATATCTTCTTAGTTCTACTCTTTTTGTAAGAGTAATAGTTTCTGCTGTGTGTGTGACAATCGGCCTTGTACATCCTAATTTTTGTTATAATCTTTATTTTTTAATAATGCCTTATTTCCTTGACGTTTTCACTTTGTTTTGTCGTAATTGCTACTCCAAGAAAGTTAAATCTAGTTATACTTTTGCACTTGAAAGCATTTCTCTCTAATTTCAGTCTTTTCCCTACTTCATGTATTTTGTTTATTTTTCTTCTTAGTTCTTCCTCCGATTTTGCTATGATTGTAAGGTCATCTGCGAATGCTAATGCTTGTGAATCATTTAAAACTATTGTGCCCTTTAAATTTGCTTTTCGCAATATCATTTCCATCATTAAATTGAATAATGTTGCTGATAATGCATCTCCTTGCTTCGCTCCCTTACTGATTCTAAATTCCTTTGCGTGTTCCTTTTACTTCTACTACAGTTTCTGTGTGTTCTGGCATCATATTTATTAATCTTATTTTAATCCTTTTCTCCCTATTTTTAGAGTCGATGAACAGCATTAAACGTTAATCTTCTCAGTCTAAAACCCTGTTGGTAATCTCCAAGTACTTGTTCGGTGTATATCTTTAATCTACTGTTTATCATATACCTTTAAATTGTCAAGGCCGTCAAGGGGGTCAGACTCTTGCTTAACTTTGTATATTGCAGTATTACTTGCATTCCTACTCCGCTGTACCCGAGGCTTCAAAGAGCTTTTAATGTTGTCAAAATCCACAGAGATTAAAAAGAATCAACATTTGGCAAACACTATAGAGGAAATAAATCAATAACTGCTGGAAAGGTAGAATTTTAATTTATAATTTGTGATAGGTAAAGGTATAGCTGTAATTTTATTTGAAAATTTTAGCTGTGCTTCTTTCACAAAATATGTAGCTACACAATTAATGAAGTACTTAATTAAAAATAAATAAATATTAAGAAATATTGCGATAGAATTTACATAAAATCCAATGTAATAATAATTACTTTGACAAATCTATACATTTCTTAAAAATTCATTCTGTTTACAGCAAAATGATTACAGGTTATTATGAGTGATAAATCTATGGCAAGATAGAAATTTCATGTACCAACTAATAAGTATGATCATTGGAATTTCTCATTTGTACATGAAACTTGTATCGAATAGCAATTGTTCAGTAGAAGTTACACAAAATATACACATGTAAAAATATTAAAAATATAGCAACAGTTGTACCAAAACTACTTCTTCGACTAGCCCAAGCAAAATACAAGTAAAGCAAATCTAAATACCGTCAAAATAATTTACGATTTACGAACAAGTATTCCTTAGTATAGGTATTTTGAACTATAATCTACAAAAAATATGAAGCATCTTATATATAAAAGCGATATTTTATTTATTATATTAATAGAATATTCTCAGTTATTAAAAATTTTTGATCATATCAACTCCCATGACCAACATTGGTATTCTTTCGGTATCACTTTCCAAAATTTAATTAATAAGTTTTTTGGTTTCCAATTGCAAGTAAGCCTATTAAATTTTACACTCTGCAAATTTTTATAATTTATTTTTTCACAGACTTGTGCTGTTAATATCACCGTTTTCAGTAAAAGAAACATCACTCGTACTTGAGCTAATTCAATTTTCGCCAATCCTTTTGTTTCGGGTGATGTTTCAGTTTTATTTCAAATATAATCAACCATATTTATAATTCAAAAGTCACTCGATGCTTACAAGCTAACATACTAAAATTACATAATTTATGTATCTGTATTTTATAGTAAGAATTTACAAAATTTTACCGTAAGTAAGCACTAAATTATGGCAAAACTCTACACGACTACCAGTCAATAGTAAAGAAACCGTTTAAAAAAATAATTCAGATTTTAAACTCATATGTACAACAGGAACTAATGATAATCTTACGGTAAAATTTTGTACGAATAAAAATGCTAAGCTTCCTTCCAATTATAATCGGGAAAAGTAGCTGTCTTATTATTATTATCAAAGAATGTTCTAAACTAAAGCCTCGGTCAGTTCTTTACCATGAGTAGCATTAAAGTGTAGCCAAACTTAAAACAGGCGAGCTCTACGTTTAATTTCATTTCTACGCCATTGTGGTATCCTATAAAAATCGGTTCTTGCGCATTGGAATATTTCTTCAAATTCTTTATCAGAAAGATGTCTCTGAAAGGCAATTTGTGAATTATTGTGGTACTATTTAAATCATATTAAAGGCTGATTTATAGTTCCCTAAACATACAACATAACATAAACATATAAGTTAACATAACGTAGAATTTAAGCTTACCCTTTCATAGATCCATAACCTGTCAAATTTACCAAGATGTCACACGAAGAAGTAGAAGCTGCTATAACAGTAGTAGTGTTGTATAGATATTATTATAACAGTGAAAAAGTGCATAAGCGAATGAAAAAAGCATTTAAACAAGATTTATAAATCGATTTAGAGAATCAACTGGTTTTTATTTTTTCACTTTCATACATCTAAACAGAATTCTGCTTACTTGATCTGTATAATTTCATATGTTTATGTTAAAAATTAAAATTGAACCAATTCATATGTAAACGATTATGTATAACGGTTATGTTTATGGATCTATGAATGGTAATACTGCAGTACTATATTTTATTTTGTTATGTTTATGTTATGTTGTATGTTTACAGAACTATAAATCAGCCTTAACATTATATACGTAATACGTATCTTACAAATAAGGTTGAAAAGTAAAAACATAATTATACCGGGTGTTCACGGTAAAACGCAACATAATGAAAGATCCAGGTGACCTTTGGAGTGTGGGTTATAGGGCTTGCTTAATACTAGAAAGAGATAGAAATAGCACAGGAGTTTGCATGCAATTATTTCATTCTTTAATTCTTCATATTTGTCAATTGTGACAGCAACATGGTGGAGCTAATTAACTCATGTACGGAGTACAACAGGAGAGCTCGACAGTTGCAAGGGGTTCGATGAAGACTCGTATACACCGGCATGGCAGATCCAGGTTAGGAAGAAGACTGGAAGGACTCCACACCCTATCAAAAACGCGCAAAAATGCATTTCTGAGGAACCTGGAATTTCGATTCGGATATTAGCGTATCCACTGTCTGTCGAAATGTTCATGAGGGCCTCAGATACACATCTTAAGTCAAGAAGGTCTGAGGATGCTAAAGCCATTTCCTGTGTTCCCTTAAAAACGAAGCGGCTGGACATCTCCAGTTTTTCTCTGACAAGAAAATCTTTACTGTTGATGTGAAAGTCAACCAAAAGAACAACCGCTGGCTCACCCATGACTACAAAGATGTTCCCATTGTGTCTAGAACCAAATTCTCCCAGTCAATGTCTATGTCCTAAGTGTCCTTTCTTCAGAAAGAAGCAAATGTCACAAAAAGAAGTTTATGTAAGCAAAGCCGTGGATGGCATTTAAGAGGCCAAATGCCTTTCAGCAAGATAGGGCACCCACGCACACCAATCATTTAGCGCAGAATTCATGTTTCTTTGGTGTCATGCCGCACGATATTGATGAGTTTGCATTAACTTGTTGCTAGTTGATGGGATATTATGTTGACAACACCATTATTAACTTTTATCCCAGCGATTGTTGGTCGGTCTGCACTGGCCTCAAGATTTACGAAGACAAACTCAGAAAATGAAGCCTTAACCTTGGTAGGCTACAAGGTTGCTTATGTGTTGGCTAAAAGAGGAAGACCTTTCACTGATGGCGACATCATTAAAGAGTGTATGATGGAAACAGTAGCTGAATTATGCCCAGAAAAAATATCGTCGTTCGTCGGATTGAAAATATGGGAAGCAGCACTGTCCAGGAAATTGTAGGTAAAGCACAATGTTTCAGTCGGTATTCTCTCGCGCTGGATGAATCAACTGATGTTTGTAATACCTCACAACTCTTAGTATTTTTTTTGTGGCGTCGATGATGAACTTAATGTCTCATACATAGAAATTAGTCTCACTTCACAACATGCATGGCACTAGGAGGATATCTTCAAAGTAATACAAAAAACACTAACAGAATATAATTTGGATTTGGAATCATCTGCAGTGTGTGACAGTTGATGGAGGAAAACATGTCTGATATAAAGATGGGTTTGGTTGGACAAATCACAAAAGCTTGTGAGGTTGCAGGTGTATCAAAACAAATGTTTCTTCACTGTTATCCACCAACAAGCACTTTGTGAAAAACACATTGATATGAAATCCATTGTTTCTATGGTAAGTTTCATCCGCTCTCATGCACCTAATCATTGCCAGTTTCAGTCTTTTCACGAGGAATGTGATTCTGAATATGTTGACTTGACATACTGTAGTTCGATGGCTTAGCTGTGGAAAGATTTTTATCAGATACCGAGTAATCCAGTGGCTTCGAAAATTGGCATTTTTTGCGGATCTGGTAAACCACATGAACAATTTGAAGTTGCAGGGCAAACTTAGTTTATCATTTATTTGCTCAAATCAAGGCATTCAGATTCAGATTCAGTTGATACTTCTGGAAGGCCAGGTCATTTGCCATGCTGTGCACAATTTCAGAAGCGATTTGGTGATCTGGATGCCCGTGTAAACGAAATTAGGCTGTTTCAAAACCCGTTTGACTGTGACGTTACAAATGTCCTGAGTCAGATTCAAATGGAAATTAGTGATCTTCAGGAAGATGATAATATTAAAGACAAATACAAGGATGGCAACTTGACCAATTTTTCTAAATTTTTGAACCCTGAAGAGTGTCCAAAGTTGAAAGGAGATTTATCTCCATTTTTGGGACAACGTATCTATGCGAACAAACTTTTTTGTGAATGAAATATGCCAAATCAAAATACGGGGCAAATTTATCTGATAAACATTTGAAGTAGATAGTACTTGTAATTAGAGCTTCAAAATTTGAACCTCAATTTAACGAGATTTAAAAACAAACAGTTCCATTATTCGCAGTAATGGTTTAACTTTGATGAAAATATGAAAAATTGCCGGTTTTGTTTGTTGCTGTCAATAAAATTTAATTCCACATACTTAGTAATTAGTTCATGAAATTTTGTGCTTTCAATAAAACTCATACACCTGTAATTATTTATCTTTTTCTTTATTACGGCCCGCTGAAAGTGCTGAAGTACCCAATGTGGCCCTCGTGGCGAAAAGTTTGGAGACCCCTGTTCTCGAGCAAGGATTTTTGGCCTCCTAATGGTGCATCTTACCAACAGCCTACAACAAAGGGTAGTTGAGTGACTACAGCTAGGGCACCCTCTTGCGCTTGCTGTGTAAAAGCAGACCTAACGACGGATGAACCATAAAATTGTTCAACGGCATAGGATGTTGAACGCAGCGGGAAATGACAATATTAAAAATTGAAAGTTAGCTACTTTAGAAACTTAAATTAACTTCTACGGAATGTGCAAAGCACGTTCAAAGCAGGAAAAATGCATTTCTCCCTTAAAAAATGTATTGTTCACCTCAAATGGCACCATGCGTCTTGGCTAAATAAAGTGGGCAGGCCTTAATATGTAATATTTAATTTAGGTGGCCTTGCTAAACAGTGAAATAGTTGCATGCCATGATAACAGCATCAAGGCTGAGTGCTGAATCTTACACATTCCAAAGGTCACACGGATCTCTTCTAAAAATGTTTCCCTAGGTTGCGTCTTACCGTGGATAGTCGATATATGTTTTAAAAAAGTGTATACATACTTAAAATTCGTTTAAATATATTACCTCTAGGTTACATCTATCGACATCAGCTGGCAAGCGATAATTAGTTATTAGAAGCAGGTGATACGGATAAATCTTGGCAGGCTCGTTGATTAGCATAGTATGGGCCATATTGGGTAGGGATCGTCGAACTTGTGACACGTACGCGCCCCGGTACGCTCCTAGGCCCCCTGTGTACGTCGATGACACTGGCATCTCTGAATTCTGCACAATATACATGTTTACTATTTATTCAAGTACAGATAAGATAATCAACTACATTGTCACGGCATGATGTAATGATGTTTTTATTGCTACATATTGTGTATTTTATGATTAATCACATAACATTCTAAAAGTGTTTTGGGGGTGCGGTATTGGTTTGTGCCGTGAAAATAAAACACCTTTTATCTTGTCTGCTGACGCAACAAGTTTTGTAAGCATGTTATTGCTAAGCTAAACTACTTTACAATAAACGTGGGTTAGAAAGCATTTATTTACATACCAGTGCACGCCTTTCAACATCCGTGATGGATCCAGTGGAAACTGCAGAAAAAGCATATTATTTTACATAAAATGTCCAGGTAACATTCAAAATATATAGTAATTAGGTATGATCTGAGAAAAATAAAGTAGTATGTTTTATTGTTTTAATAAACTAACTTAAATTTAGTACAAACTGTAGAGGTCTCACAAGGGCTGGTTCGCATGCAAAAGCAAGCTAAAAAAATTGGAAATATTGCTAGAAAAAGCTGCAAAGGACTAAACAGAAAAAATACCTGATGTGTTATAATTTTTATTAAAAATAATAAAAAGGTTTCTTGTTGGCTTCTGTTTGTTTGAACTGATGCAATTTCGAGTTTTATTTTATAATATACTAAGCAGTACAGGCTTCTACGTAAATAATCGTATTATTTTGCACTTTAATACTTACTGTCTGATTTTCCACTGCTAAAATCTGTACTATGTGTTTTTATTCCGATTCCACTAAATGAATAATCCCCCTGTGAATTAAATACTATTAACATACAAACAAAAAAGAAAATAAATGGTAGTGTAAATACCAAAATGTGCAACTAGAAATATCTAAAAATTACTTAAAATAAAATAAAGTGATTGTAAAAAAAGTATTGAAAAATATCAAACATATTACATAAAAATTTAGAACAACATGTAACAATCGATTTTTTATGAATAAAAAAAAAAAAAATGGAACAAAAAGCCGACCGCTGTCTGCAACTTACAGGAATTTGAGGGTAACTACCGGCGGAAGAACTGAAGGTATGAGATCGAGGGGCCAAACCATAGCCCGGTTTAGGAACATGTCGTAGCGCACTTACAACTGCATAACAAATGCACGGTGAGGTTACAAAACGGCATTACAAGCCCTATTGCCTACAGCCCTACAAGTGTGGTGTATTTGTGTGTGTTTTGCTATTACAAGTCTGAGATCATCGTAATAATCAGTCGATTATGTTAAGTATCATCACATTAAAACTTTTATTTACAAATTACGATAATCTCAAATCCGTAAAAAAAAGGCTATTTACTTACATAACCATTTCCAGCAGGTAAAGTGGCAGACTTTAGTCCATATCCCGGTCTAGGTACATAGCGTAGAGATGATACTACTGTATAACACAAGAAAGTGAAAGAAACAAAAAACAAAAAAAGCTGCCGCAAAATAAATAATTAAAAAAGTGCAATTTAAAAGTCGAAATCATGCACAATGTGACAATAAATTAGCACAAGCTTTGAAATATGTTCGAATTAAATCAATTAAAACGGTGTAGTAAGTGTACAATAAAGTGAAACAAAAAACATTAGGTCGATTCACAGGTGCTGGTGCTCCTACTGATTTTAAATCATCATTATAATCTCTACATGATACAAAACTTACAATTCTAGAAGGAACCTTTATGAATATTTCTAAATGTAATTTATTTATACATGGTCTTAAAAGTGCAATGATTTATTTTTAAAAGACTGCACCACTAAATGCAAGTCACACAGGATAATGATCGATATCAGTCAACCGGAAATAATTAATGCAATAATATATTTATAAAGCCAATGAATTAGACCAAGCATCGAACTTAACTTTTTAATTCAAAAAGATTCTCCGTAAAAGCTGTGAAAGTTGGCCAAACTATCACATGAAATTGACTGTTTATAAATCATTATGCGTGACTGCTGATAGATTCACTATTTTCCGTGGTCTGGCTATAAAGTCGCTCTTAAAGATATGATAAACACACTTAACTAACAATATTCATATATTTAGCATATCATCTTTATGACACATCTTAATTACTTAAGTGCTTCTTATGTAATTTTTGATGCATGAGAACACTCATTTTTACCTACACACTTTTTATTTTAAACCAGCGGTTCCTAACCTGTGGTCCGCGAACCCCCAGGGGTCCGCAAAAAATGTTGAGAGTTACGCGATTTCACACTAAAGTACAGGCTTTGGTGTCTTTAAAAAAATCGTGGGGTCCGCGGCATTCAAAAATTTGCAGGTAGGGGTCTGCGAGTAACAAAAGGTTAAGAACCACTGTTTTAAACTATAACATATCATGTTGTCACCTTATTGAGCTACAAAGTATACCGAGTGTCCACTGTAAGACACAACATAAGGAAAAGATCCAGGTTACCTGTGTAATTGGTAAGCACTAAGCACCAGATTTTAGGTGATGAGTCATCCAAATAGGTAAATTTAGCTAAATCCAGCGGCGGACTAAATATTTCTAATTCAGATTGCCCCCACCTGTACCGTTATGGTTCATCATTATTCATCAATAACAACTGATTGGTTTGTTGATATAACGAAAGCTTGGCCACGTCTATTGTAAATATATTGCACCATAATGATGGGTGAACTTTTCTAGAGAGCGGCAATAGTAAACAACTGTTTTAAAAGTGCTACTGAAGTTGAAGTGTGCCAGTCTACTGCAATGATTTTACTAAATTTTTACTAGATCCGGTCTCTAGTAATTGGACTTATTTATTCAACGTACTGTAAAGGGTATGCCACTTCTAAGAAGAATGCTAAAAAGAGAATTTACTACGCAGTAATTATTATTATTATCTAGCTCTATAACCCTAAATGGGTTTTGGCTTGCTCCACTACATTCTTTCAGAGTTTTCTATTTTTTGCTTGCGTCTTCCAATCTTTAACTTTCATTGCTTTTATTGGGTCGTCCAATTCTTCTTTACAGGTTTAGTTTCCAATTTGTTACAGTTCTTACACTTCTCACTTCATCCATTTTTATTGTATGTCCCAACCATTGAATTCTTTTGGACTACACAGTAATACTTAGGGTAAACACAGACGAAGTGTTTTATTTCGAGTCGACTGTCCATGCGACGAATTTTAACAAATGGTTCACACAGAAACGACGCACCGTATCGTCAAAACACAAATTAATCAATTTGTAAGTAAACTTAGTTCAGAATGGATCATAATAATAAAGAATTTCTAATGTTACTCTGGTTGTTTTATCGAAGATGGAACCGAAGAAAGAAAAATAGACGTTTCTAGATTCATCCAATTATCTCTGAACATAAAGAGAAAGGCTTTTTCAATAGGTACTTTATGGCCCCAGTTGAAAGCAGACAAATGAACGTCCCGAACTTCTTTTTATGAGTTATTAAGCACCGTGCAAGGAGAATTAACAAAAAAAAACACGATCCATCCAGAAGAAAGGCTTGTTATTGCTATAAGGCAATTACAGCAGTGCAACAATTATCACTAAAGGATTTCAAGAAAAAAAAGAATTTCAAGGGTATTCAACTTCATGAATTTGCATACCTTTTTCTCGCCTGTCAGATTTGTTGGTATGAAATGATGTGTCGATTCAGGAAAGTTGTGCCGCCTGTTATACGCAGGGAAATCATACGTCGAATCAACCGCCGCCCCGTGTCGAATGTATGTAATGTGTATTGTTTAAGCTGATTAGATAAAAGGATATGTCGAGTCGACTTTTTGAAGCAAATCGCTACATCTGTTTTTAGCCTTAACTCGAGAATTATGAACATTATTTGCTAGTCCGTACACCCAACAGAGTCACTAAAGTTCCGCCCAATATTTGCGGGCCGTATTTGAATACAACGTCTCTATTGGTCGAATTTTTAAAAGTCCCAACACCTGCAACAACACCAGCAGGTGACACTGACAACTACTTGACCTTGGTGCTTGATTTGTCAGTTTCAGTATGTATTCAAGTATTGTATAATACTATTTTCTTTCACCTACATTTTAATGTTTTTTGCGAAATAGTTTGTGACATTCTGTACATTATTTATAATATAATGGTTCACACTCCCTAATTTGTAGCGTGTAAAATGGGTGCTTGCGCTCATTGGTCTGAGTAGACATACGTCAAAAGGGGCGGAGCTTTACTCACTCTGTTGGGTGTACGGACTATAGTATTCTAACATACTGCAAACATAACCTTACATTTTAATAGAATTTACTTTTATTTTCTTTATGTGTGCTATTGTAATAGGGCGAATTAGAATTACATTTAAAGCATGCAGAAAGCAGAAACAGCGATATAAAAAATATCGATTTTTACATATTTTTATTCCAAATGAAAGTTGTAAGTGAGAAACGTTAAGTCTTACTGAATAATCTCCTAAAAATACGACTAATAACAAGCAACAGATCTAAAGCCACCGGACAGAAGACAACCTGAAAGGCCACCAAAAAGATGGGCCGATAGTTGGAAGACTCCAGAAGAATGTCCTTAAAATCGTGTGGAGAAAAACAGGCATTAAGCCTAAATAAAAGAAGAGAAGAAGAAACAAGTCGTTGAACTGCACAAATTCTTTGAAACAATTTGAGAAAATAAATTTGTATTTCTGCGCAAGTCTACCAATTTGTCATTTTGTCGCTGTCAAAATTGACAAACATAAAAAGTAAACAATGAAACAATCACATGTTGCGCTAAAGCTTTGGTTTCCTAGGAAGCGGTGCCGTCATTTAACGGCCGTAAAAATACGGTGGGTGACAAGACGCACCGCCAAAAAACGTTGCTGAACTGATTCGTACCATACTGGCTCAGCGCTTCAGATGAGACGACACCGCTCTATTACATTGGGTGTGCGCTACCGCTCTTTTGGAAAACACTTCGCTTAAAATACACGATACCGTTTTTCGTGATGTCACCCACCGTATTTTGACAACCGTTAAATGACGGCACCGCTTCCTAGGAAACCAAAGCTTTACAAACTTCCGAACTATTTCTATCTCTTTCTAGCATTAAACAAGCCCTACAAGGTGTAGCAGTAGAATTCGGACAATTTCCAAATTGAAATTCCCGCCGTATAATAATACATCAGCCGGCAGCTAGATGGCACTAAAGTAAGTCTGATCCATCGACAACAGAAACATAATCTCGCCTTGGCCGAGCTGGTTAAGTTGTGTCCAGAGTGTAACCAGAGAGCCACGATTGTCGAAAGTCTTCGCACTGGACCCACCATACCCGAAATTATAAAATTATTAGATGGTTTACGACATTCCCCGTCGCTACGCGGTTTACAAAGGATCTGCTAAGGACTCATAAACACTGTGGGATGTAGATTCAGAAATTAGCAGCTATTTTGGAGACGAGCATATCTACCGCCTGTCGGATTGTGCATGAGAACCTCACATCTTACGTCAAAAATATGCTCTTTGAGGACGCTAAAGTCGATTTACTCACTGCCATTTGCTACTGTGTTCGCTTAAGTACGAAGCGAACGACCGTCTCCAGTTTTTGCCTTTACTGTTGACGCGAAAGCTAGTGGGAGGAACGACCGCTGGCTCACCCACAACCCCGAAGATGTTCACATTTCCTTTGTCTAGTTTTTCTTTGCATCCTAGACATTCTTTTGCTACTTCATGTATGCAGCCTTTAATATAGGTATTGGTATAATTCTTCTGCACTAACATTCTAAATTTTCGGCCAGTGTCCATGTCCAAAGAGTTTAAGGATGACATTATGCCGCCCAGGCCCGTTCCTGGGGGTCAAGCGCCTGCGTGCAAGGTATTTTTTTCCGCCCCTTATATGTATTTTCAAATATTAATTTAACTAAAATAACTAAAGCGGTTTTAGAAATAGGTATTGGGATAAATTTTTTTTATTATTTTCAACACCCTGTATCTCAATAATAAGGCCGTTGTGGACCTATGTTCATATGAACTTTTTTGATCAGAGCAATGTGTACTATACGCCCACAAAGTGTGGCAGATTACAACTGGACACCCTGTACATATTATTACCAATAATACATACTTACTTGCAAGACTTGCTTTACCAAACACCAAATTTAAAAATAAAAATAATTTTACAAATGATTAGCTACTAATCTAGTTATATTAAATCACGACAATTAACTTTGTGTTTTTATTATCAATAATTTAATAATTATTTTTATTAGATCAGATCAGTTTACTAGGGCAGCGGGCAGCTAAATGAACACTAAAAATATCGAACATTTATAACAATACCGAACATTTAAATCTAATAGATTTTTCTAGCTTTAGCGAATTCGGTTTATTTCGCGAGTTTTCATAAAGGCATATAAATGCAGGTGTCTAAAACATATATTAAAAGAGCGGACGCGCAAAGGCGGCGACTTCGCAAGCAATGCAGCACGCTGCCGAGTTAAAAGGAGCGCAGTTGCCGCTTTTGACAATCTTCCGACAAGACAAAAAGGCGGTATTTTAAAAGGTTAAATGAATCCAGTTATTTTAGTTTTCATTGGGAGTTTTTATTATAAACTTAATAATAAAATTAAGTAAGCCTTCTGCGTTTACTAAAATTAAAATGAGTACCGAAATAGCGCCCCAAACTTTTGCCGCCTGCGTGCGGTGCATTCGCTGCATACCCGCTAGGAACGGGCCTGATGCCGCCCCACTTCTTTCAGAAAGTAGAAACTGTCACATTAAGTGTTCTGCAAACTGTCGGGAAGCGGTGGATCGATTTAAATCCGTTGGATCGTGTGATGGAGCGATACTCCAATAAGTCCCAACATCCCAATGCCGGCACGCTGAAGCATGCTATAAAGGCATCGTTCGTAGATATGGAGAAGGAGATTCTGACGAAGGCATGTGCACGCTTCCGGCACGGAATTGAAGCGATCGTCGAAGTAAAGGGCTGTTACATTGAATAAATACATATCTGGACCTCAGAGCCAAACGGTATCAAGTCACATTTTTAAAACTTTACAGGAGAGCAATTTGAAGATTTTAAACGATCGTATTTTTTAAACTGATTTCTATTATAAACAGGAGAGCATAGGTTATAATTTTTCCAGTTACGATCTTGGCAGCTAACTAAACTTGATAATTACCAACCACCTACGTTATAATTTATAATTAATTTAAATTAATTGTTGAACTTAATACTGTTTGGTTCTAACAATTGACTTAATATCTTGCGACTTAATACTCTATTTTTTGACTTAATACTGTTTAGCTCCCTAAGAATTTCTACATAAATGGGACTTGACACATTGACCCTGCATTGTTATTATTAATAAAACCGTAGTACTTTGCACTGTAGAGCCAAAATTAATTTTTGGGCTTCTAATAATTAATTCATAAAAGATAAAAAGACAAAATTAAGTCAAAAAACTGTTTATCTTCTAAAATAAATGAAAGATCACATCAAAATGTTACAATATGAAAACTATTGTAATGTTAGAGTAACAAAAAAAAAATAATAAAAATTGATAATGAAAGAAAAAATGCAAAATAAAGACCATGACATTGTTTAGTCGTCCTCTTTTACATTTCCATGTGGAAGATTTTTAAAATAATCATGGAATCTTTTAGGCACCCATGTTAGCAAGTTCTGCAAATCAGAATATTTTTTAGTTGAAATGGGTTTCAGTGTCTCTCTTATTGGTTTCAGCAGCATTAAGTTAGCATTGCGAACAACTTCCTTAGAATTAGTAAGTTTTTCTTTGCGTGTTAGTTTTCTAGTGGCTCTATTGAAATCAACTTGTTCAAAATGTTCCTGATTGAAATCTGTTTTAAAGTATAACACTCCAGGAGTATCTGCTAAAAATTTCATGTAAACCACTTTAGATATCAAAAATTTTTGATTATTTCTGGTTTTTTTGTTATTGTGAAAGAGAGATCCGGATTCTTCAGATAAAAGGGTAAAATTTTTAAAGTCCATAGTTTCCATTTCTGCTGCTTCAATTTTGGGGCCACAAAGTCTGAAAAGTTGTTGCCAATCCCATGGAGTTATTAGCGAGAATTGGGGGGAAGCTTTCTTCTGTCTTTCTATCCGTGCATGAATGGTATCCACCTCCATGTGGGTATGTCCTCTTAAAAGGTACTTATGTTCAATGCATTTTATGGAAGGCTTTAGCACAAGAACCGAAAAATAGCACATAATCATCTGAAGGTTTCTATTTTGTGATGGACAGTTATCGCTCCAGATAACAATCTTATTTACAGATTCTTTTACATTTAAATTAATGTATTTCAAAATGCATGATGCCATTTCATTCCCACCACGTCCGGCTATAGATTCATCCCAGGTGAAACACGATCCTATTTTCTCTGTTGCATCATAAACCGTATAATTGAAAGTCCATAGCTTCAGGGAATAGAAACTCTGGGCATTCGTCAGTAAAGGAGTCGGTAAGCATTTCTGCAAATCCACAGATAGTATTTTGGTATTTGCCTGAGTCTTATAAGTCTCTTTATCCCCTCGTTTAAGTTTGTATCGATTATCTGCATCCAGAAGATGTGCGTCATAGTTAGCCTGTAGTTCAAAGCGTTCTTCCTGGGATATAGACTGTTTAAGTTTAATAACATATTCGTCACATTTATCACATGTATCATTCCCTGGCTCTTTGAAAGATAAGTTAAATTGTGAATTGAAAATTTCGGCATACAGCCATTGTTTGGGAATATCTTCTTTGGGCATTTGGTTTTCTACACATTCTTCATAGAAGCACCGATACATTATTGAAATGTTGAGATGGCTACCCAAATACTTTTTCTGGGATTTATTCCTGGAATAATGAGATTCTATACACGGGAACTTCTGTATGTGCTCTCTGATATTGCTTCTTACATTTGGGGCAATTTTGTTTGAAGGTTCATGTTTACCCCTTTGATCAGGTATTACGACTCCGCCAACTTGTCTTTTAGCTAATGCATTACGTACTGAGGTTTGAGATATATTTAAGGTGTTTAGAAAATAAGTACGACACACACTAAACTTCTTACCATTTACAGTAAAAAAATACTTCAACGACGTTGTTCTTTTTCCAGCACGAGATCCCGTTCTAGCACGTACACGCTTAACTGAAACTTCTTCGATGCAGCTAGCTATAAATTGTCTTTTCTGATCAAGTTCGATGTTACCATTCCAAAATTGTGAGTGAATTAGATCACGACTTTCAACTGATATGTTTTGTTTACATTGCTTTTTGCATTCATCATGACAAGGTGCTTTCATTTCCTTTTTTCCAATAATCTTATTCGTAGCTGACAGATATTCTTCACCAGCAGCTCTCTTTCGCTTCCTAATATTTCTCTTCCAATTCAGAGAATTTCTTTTTCTTTTCTTTCCTTTAGTTTCTCCGCTTTCTACAACTTCCCCTTCTTCTTCCAGTTCGGTTATATCACTACTTTCCTCAACTAGATAAGGCGGGTCCTCAGATTCAATATTTTGGCCTCTTGATCCCATTACATTGACTATAAATTCACTTATTAAATATTAAAAGGCGATTAAAACCACGAAATTATCAATTATTTGATGTTACTTCACCAACAAAATGACAGGACTTAATGTTATGGCAACTGATTTAACTTAAAACACAACAGTATTAAGTCCAGTCACCTAACCTCACATTTGGACTTAATACCTACATATCGCATAGTTTCCAGAGCCAAACAGTACCGAAAGCCTTTAATATTGTTTGGCTCTATTTAATAAAGGACTTAATATCAATAATCTGCACCTATTTCGTAAACGAAAAGAGATTGGACTTAATACGTATCACCATTGGAAAGAGCGGGAAAAAATACTAAAGAAACATTCATAACCTCAATACATGAAAAAAGTGGACTTAATACCGTTTGGCTCTGAGGTCCAGATATATTCTTCAGGGATGCCCCAATCCAAATATACAGACATTTTTTATGTAGGATTACTTTTTGATTTAAATTAATGATTGTGAAAACTGATGGTTTTGTCCGGATTCTACTGTGTATAACCCACATTCCAAAGGTCACCCGGATCTTTGCTTTAAAAAAAATTCTTTGGCATCTTCCTACGTTGCATCTTACCCTGGACACCCGATATACATAAATTTTTATTAAAATTATTTGTTAGTTATAATTGTTATTCGACTACTTTTATAATATGTTAGTGTTAAATACAAGGTAACATAAAATTGTGTTACTGTGACTTTACACCCATACCCAGAAGTAATAAACAATAGCATCAGATTACAACACACACTTAAGAACATGCATCTTATAAGCATATTTCCAAATCTGTCATCCGTTTCTATAATTTCACATGCTTCTCACCTTTACCAATTTACTGCCAATTGTCGCTAGAAATTTTTTCTCGAACTAAGTGTATGATGTTTATAAACTTTTATTATTAATCTGCTTACTGAATATATTACTCTAATCTATAGTACAATGTGACAAAACTACGTTGCAACAAATAAAGAAGATGACATGAACATGTTCGAATTATTATTTAAGAAATATCGGCATAAAAAAAATCTGAAAACAGAACATGTTAAAAACATCCTTTTATTATATAAATTCTGCATCTTCCATAAACTATCAGAATATCAGTATTAATCAGTACTTTATGGATATTAGTTTTGTCACACGATTTTTTAAAAGTACATAATACTAAACACAACTTACCGTTATAGTTAGGAATTTGTCCGACGGATCGACCCATTGAAGACCGACAACTAAGTGACCTATCAAACTCTTCATCATCAAACGGTTTTGGATGATCTGCATTTCGAGAAGGGCTGGCACCGACCGGAGAATCATAGCGTAATTTGTAAGTCGGTTCCTTCTTGGCCGAAGGAGTTCTGCAGAAGAATACAATAAAATAACCAATTTAAAAAAGGTACCATAAATAAATTTCTAACCTTGATGCATTTCTAGGATCTAAATGGGCTGCTTTCCACTGTTTCACTTTTTCTCGTTCTTGTACATTTTTCAAAAACACCTTACCAATACCGGTTGCAATTTTACTTAATTCGTGTTCTTCCTTTTTAAGTTGTTCGTCCTTCACTTCGGCTGGAGCCGCAGATTCATCTACTTGATCTTCGTCATCCGAGTCCGGAACACCTTTATAACCATCTGACCAACGTTTTCTTCTTTCTGTTATGCAAGTAAATAAAATTTCTATTAATATATAAACAAATTCTTGCTCAATTTACCAGGATCCGTATAAGGATAAGGCGGTGCCGGGAAATCATCCCTATCAATTTTTGACACTTCACCAGGTTTGGGCGGTTTAGCGTCTGGATAATGGGCAAGTTCAATTGGTTCTTCGTTGTTCATATGAGGAGACTTTGGCCTTGGAGTTTCGCTGCGTATTGAATCTACCATAACCCTCATACCTGATTTTCCACCTGGCTTATATTTGCCTTGACTACTTCGGAAAGAATTCTGAGCTAAAATAGTGATTAGATAAAAAACGGTCGACGACATCTTAATAATAGAAAAACCTACAGGTAGGTCGATGGAAATGTGGTGAGGTCGGCGCTTTGTCATAAGGGTCTATAGGTCTACGAAGGTATCCTAATGTAGGCTCTTCTGTAAGGTAACTATAAGTGTAAATCCTAGATATATCATCTCCGTATGTTCCTGATTTGTATTCTCTTAGCACCAAACCGGGGGACGGTGTACGGTAACTATAGTGCTACAAATATTAAAAAGTTATTGACAAAATTAATTTGAATTATTTAAATCACGATTATCAAATAAGATAATAACTTAAGACTGCGACGAACCAGACCAAACACACAATGTTAATTAAATAAAATAACAGTTTTTACTGTAGTATTAATATGATTTGATTACTTTCTTAATTTGATAATCGGTGAAATACGCAAACAATAAAAATACAAAGAAAACAAAACTAACCTTCCTAGACATGCTAGTGGGGCTGTACAATGAACCATTCAAGCTAGGGGTGCGCGAGCGCATGGAAAACTGCAAAATACCCATGCAAACAAAAAAAAACTAATACACACAATTTGAATTATAAAATAAAATAATTAGCAAAATAAACAAAATACAAACAATTCTAAAGCACAACGATTAGAACACTAAACCATCATTTACCTGCATTTCGCTTACTCCAGAGCTACTCATTCTATCAAATTCTCTACCAGACACATCACCACCGCGTGACTCGCAATCAGTTAAATGTCCGTTTGGTTCACCGGTACCATTTAGCACCTGACCATTTTCAGTAGGGCCTGGCCCACACCGAGGATGCCAAATGGCACCACCTTGCAAGTACATTTCTTCACCATCACCGAAAGGATCTCCACATTTGGTACATCGGGCACAAGTAGGATGGAAATGGTGATTATCACCAGCCTTAAAATCAAATTATTTTGGTATCTTGACGTCAGAGTAACATGTTTTTACGATAATAATGCATGAGCTCAAACCTGCTGAACTGCAGTAATTTACTAATTAAAGAGCAAAGTTCTTCTGCTGTAGCATTTCAAGGACAATTTATGTCAACTTGTCGATTAAATATGATTAATAACCCATTAAGATCATTGCACAAAATTTTGAATTAAATTATAATGGCTTGTTTGTGCTTATACAACTTATTTTAGCAAATGAACTTACCTGTAAGACTTTACCACTAATAAATCTATTACAGTAAGCACATTTGACACCAAATTGTTGTTGGTAATCTCGTTCACAAAATGGAACACCGTCACGACCCATATATTCACCGTGAAGCACAACACCACATTTACCACATTTAAAGCACCAAATATGCCACTGACGATCCAAAGCAACCAGCGCCTGTCCTTCTTTCAATTCTTCATGACAACCAGCACACTCTGCAATTAAAACTTTTTTAATAAAATTAATTTCAACCAACTCATATTTTATGTTTACATTTATTAAATTCAGCTTGTAAACTTAACTAAGCTCGTCCGAACGGGAAAATAATCTGAGTAATCCGCTGATTGTCCTAATTAGAATAACAGCTTACAAGTGACAAGTAAGTTCATAGTCTTGAATTGTACTAATAAATAAAACTGATATATTCGTGAGTCATACATTCGTGCCTACTCAAATATTGACCAGATAAAAATGCAATTCGTAGATGTGTGCTTACAGGCCGATATGATGCGTTTACATTATTAGTATTAAATGCTACCACTGATAAAATATGCAAAGATAATTCGAACTGCCCTTTAAATGAACATCGAAAGGTGTTAGTCAAAAATTAAATATTTACCATTAGGATTGTTAGACGTCGGGCTTGTTTGAGGAGTAGTGCTAACTCGGACTGGTATTTTGACACACTTTTGGCATAGCACCTCCTTTCCAGTATAGGTAACTTTTTCACCGGATGGGAATGGTTGGCAGCAACGAGCGCATGTGAAACACTTTTGGTGGTAAGTTTTTCCCAAAGCCGTAACCACCTACAAAACAAATGAATGAGCAACGCTTAGCAAATACCTTTTTGAAATAACATACTTCTCCTTCCACATATTCTTGACAAGTAGAACACTTGGTTCCGAATGAATTTTGATAACAGTTGGTGCAAAAATAGGCTCCTTCTTTTTGGAAAAAGCCACCTTGTGCTAGAGACCTGCTGCATTTTTTACATTTGAAGCACTGAGTGTGGAAGTATTTATCCTGAACTCGGAGAACTTCGCCTGAGCATTTTTTGCTGCATGTTTGGCACAAGGTTTTTCCTGCAAAAGAAACACAGTATTAAAATTATACACAACTAAATCATACATTTTTGGTGGTTCGGTCAATTACGTTTTGAATAATCGATAGCAATGGGAATTTTTTTCCCATCGCAACATGACAACGAGGCTACACATTTTCCGGAAATATTAGGAATCTACTGATATACATAGTAAATTTATATTTCCTAAAGGGTTGTTGTTGCGAGTTTAACATTTATAACACGAAGTTCCGACGACTACTTTCAGTCAGAGATATAAGTACCTAAACAGCTAATTTGATATTTGAAGTCTGCTAATCACGTTAAAAATTAGCATAATTGTTAGGTTTACACACCAAGTGTTAATTTAACTAAGACGATTATCACTTCTGATATGTCACACAATTTATTCTTATCGGTGAGAAGTTTGTCTTAACATTTATCAATTTATCATTTCTGTAACTATAAGAAAAATAAATCGAAGCGTAACTGTGTAGGGAAACAGCAATGAATTTTTTTAGAAAAGATCCAGGTGACCTTTGGAATGTGTACGGATTCAGCGTTCAACGTGGGTGATTTAACTTGCTTAATGCTAGAAAGAGATAGAAATAGCGCAGCAGTTTGTTTACGTGATATGCGATTATTTCACTGTTTACTTTTTGTCTGTAAATTTTGACAGCACTTACAACTTTCATTTACAATAAAAATACGTACAATCGGTATTTTTTTACATCGCTGTTGCTGCATTCTGCATATTATTAACTGATAGTACACGTAAAGAAAGCGTAAGTAAATTCTACGAAAATTTGAGGTTATGTTTACTTCAGATTAACAGCAACTTTATATCACTAAAAACATGCGATAGTGTGGAATCTTATAAAAAGGGAGCAAATTAGATACCAAACGAATTTAAAAAGTAATGGAAATATTGAAATAAGAACTTGTCCAGTCAGTTGTACTAAAATCCCTGTCGGAAGTATTAATGCAACTTACAAATCTTAGGTAATGGTTTATGCAGATAGGTGTGAATTTGTGTAGATATAGAAAAATGTATAATTTGGTGAAGTACAGGATTGTTGTCCAAGAAAATGGCATTATTAATAAATGTTTTAATTAATGTATATTGTTTGAGTTTTAGTATCACAATAATCTCTAATTGCAGTAAGTAATTAACATCAAGAATTCTTTTTATATTAATTGCAGTCCTAAAGAGTAGTTTTTGCGTTTGTGAAATGAAGTGGTGGGGTTAAATCAGGGACGGCCAACCTCAGGCGCATGCGCATTGCATGATTAGAAGTGGCGCACTCAACACGAATATAATTTTAAAAAAATCTCTTATACGATTTATATAAATATGTGATGCAGCTCAATTAAGCATTTTTATAAGAGGAATTGATGGCAATTTTAATATCTTCGAAGAACTTACCGATCTTGAGTCACTTTATGGAAAAACGACACATGCAACAATTAGATTCGAGTAAGCTCATCAGAGTTTGCACTTATGGTGCTGTCACGGCGTTTGAAATTTTGCGTGAATTAAGTATAATACGGCCCTGTTGTTCGAAGTTTAAGTCGGCCCCGAAGCTTGCAGAATCCGCGCGAGTAATGCCAAATTAGCACATTCCTTTTTGGCTGCGCAATAATTCAGAAAAGAACAAAGCAAGTGGTTCGGAGCGCACGTAAAACTGTAGGTGCCCTATGTCACCACAGGCATATGGAGAGAAGACGGCAACGCCCTGCAAAGGGCGCCCCACTCAAAGAAGAATAATTCTGAGAAGTCCCAAATATGATGACCGAATAGAATGATACAATATCCTGCACAGTGAATTTCGTCGTTAAGAATTCGGGGAAGCATCGTACCGATCACGAGGCAACGCCATTCAAGGTTTCCATACTTACACCCCGCGCACGGAAGTCGCGTTTGGGCATCTCTTTCTAATATCCTTCGCATTGCGGAAAAGTAGCAAGGCACCTGAGAGTTTAGGCAGCTTTCCAACTTATCGGTCGTGCAATTATCGTTTCCGGCGTTGGCAGAAACTTCCGTGTGTCGGCCTCTCGTTTTCGTTTAGTTTTTGTGGAAAAATTATCTTACGACATATTGTCTAATTATCCCAGAGAGTGTCTTATTCGTATAGGGGGAATATAAGTTCTGTGTTGGAAGTTCAATTTAAGACAGTGCACCGTCAATGGTAGATAGAGTTTCTGGGACTGTAACTTTACTTAACAGAACGTCTTCCGGGTTGGGACCGTGTCATTGTTGAGACAGAAAACTCAATGTTTCGCCCACTTTTTAAAGGGACTTCATCAGGAGTAAAACAGAGCACTAAAACGTTTCAACCACCAGGCGAAACTCTTTTAGCAAGAGCTACAAGGGTAACGGCAACTCGTCAACCAAGCCAGAGCCAGAGGCGAAACTCTTCTGAAAAAAAAGCAGAAAAGGCAGCGGTTTTATACCGGTTATAATCGGTCAAGCGTGTAGGACGAAGACGACGATTGGTCAGGGTGGATTGCAGATGTCCAAATGTCTGATTGATGATAACCAGTGTCACGATTCAAGTTGTTGGGGGTCTTGATGATTTTAATGGCTTCTCGGATTTGTCTATTGAAAAAAGATTGGAAGAGACGCAGGATTTAGACCAGACAGAAGCACACAAGATTGGATATTTAGACTGAAGCAAATAACTGAACAGGTCTTAGTAGGAAGTGGAAAATTATATGTGTGCGATAGATTTAGAGAAGACACTCGACACACTGCCGAGAGAAAAGATCTTGCAGTGCTTAGAAAGGGGAGGAGTATCCAAAAACCTTATTGAAGCAGTGTGAAGCACAGTGAATAGAATCAGAATTGTAACAGAAATTAATAAACAGTTAAGTACCAACCAACGAGTAAGGCAGGATGGAATATTGAGCCCGTTACTGTTCATCACAGTGATGGATGCAAAGCAAAGGGATCAGAGTTGGAGTACGAAAATTACACCAGACGACTTAATACTGATAGAGTCAAGAATTAAACAATTGCAAAGGACTATTGAAAGGTGGAAAGAAACACTGGAAAAACATGGAATGAAAATAAATTAAGAGAAAACAGAAGCAATGATGTTGGAAGGGTAACGACGGCGCATTGAAATAGATCAAGAAATAAAGCAATCTAGGTGCATTAATTGATTGTAGAGAGACACGGGGAACGATATGATTAGGCTTTTTAATGCTCCAAAAATGCATTTATAAAGAAGAAATAGGTCAACAAATCAACAAAAGTTAAAATATATAAGTCAGTCTTCGTTCCTATCCTGAGCGAGTAATAGAAATCTAAGATACAAGCAGCTGAAATGAGAGTGCTACATAGTATTCAGGGGGTTTAGAAGAGTGACATGTTAGGGAATGAGGAAAGAATAAGACGGCTAGGAGTTAAATCAATATGGCCCTTTATTGAGAAATGCCAGTTGGTCTGGATAAACTTATGAACGCCATACGGGAATTTTAGCACTAGCGCTATCTCATTCTAGCATCAAGTAAGCTCAATTACGCAGGTAACCCGGATCTTTTCTAAAAAAAAAAAAAAATACATTGCTTCATCTTACCGTGGACACCCGGTATGTTATAAAAAATAAAATAAATTGATTAACTTCATAGGTGGCTTTATAAATGTGATTATTATCATAATTAACAAATTAACAGAGCCACTTCAAGGGACAAGAGTCAATGATACGGCGACAATAAAAAGGATAGTAAAGATAGCCAATAAAAAGAAACGAGGTCAAAAGGGTGCTATAAAGAGGGACTCTTCATATCACTCACTAGAAGTGGATTTTATAACTTCCATAAAACATGAATGGGACTTACTGTAATGTAGACAGATGGTTAGTTGCATGTGTTGCTGTTAATGTGGAATTTAAATTGGGTAATTAATTAAGAGTGACACTTGCAACTGAAGACAAGATTTAATTCCATAAATAGCAAATGTTTTTCACTATTATATAAAAGACTACATAATAATAAATACATTAAGTAAGTACTTAGGTAAAAAGTGCATTGACACCATACATACATGCACAAGCTAATCTGCATGCAAGTAAGGCAAACACAGAAGTATCTGCTAAAAATAAAAATGCTCTTATGGTTGCTTGGTACTATTACTATAGGAAATAATGAAGTCACTCGAGGTAATAGGAATTGTTATGGCAAATGCTACAACCTATTAACATTCAATACAGCTATTCTCATTAACATAGAGAAATTATTTATTTCACTGTTAAGCAATACATATAAGGAGGCAAGCAATATGTAATATTTCTAAGCTACAACATCTTTTAAGTTTATGGCGTAGCCCCACACATGGCAATTTTATTTCTGTTCTAATTGTATTTTTCGAATACCTTATTGCATCTACATTGATGTAAGTAATGAAAAAATAACAATAACATATTTAAATATAATTTTAGTTCAGTAGTTTCGACTTTCGACTAAGCAAGCAATTATAGGGACGTAAGTTCAAACCTCAGTTGTGGTTGGAGTTTTAAAAATTGTTCTAAGAATATTTATAGAAACAGTTTCATCAGACAATACTAAACATGAATAAACAAATAATCTCTTAAAGCTTTATTAAAAATTACGAGCTGATAAGTGTCATAATTAGTTCAGTAACAATAAAAAAATAATAAAACGAAATATTAAGGTACGCCCTTCTTAAAATGACGTCGATGAACAATACAAACTACAGTAACCGTAATAAAAGTGAGTTTCAGAATACTAAACATACAGCACACCACTGAAGAATTTTTGGGAGTGGGTTTTCAGTTAAATTAAAAATAATAGCTTATAGTTTAACAGGTCAATAAATCATGTTAATTGCATTTATCGGCGGTCGATTTTAACCTACTGAAACATTCATACTTTAAAAGAATTGCGATGAAAACCCATTAGTTTTGGTCAGTTTAAAATTAACCGAAGTATTTTTCAAGTATCAATTTGAACATCTTAAATTAATCGAGATTAATGACTTACCATTAACAAGATTTTTAAGAATTTACATTCGGAGGCTTTACAGAAGTTATAGAATGTTAATATAGATAAATGATAAAATTATGCAGTCAAATTCAATTACTCCAAAGATTAACAAAAAAAGCAAAAAATCACATATACAGGGTGAGAAATTTGTACGTTTTATTATACAAATGTTTTTGTGCGAAATTCAAGCCATATGGTATAGTTTTGTTGCTATTAGAAAAAATATCAAAAAAAAATTTCAGAAGTCAAATCTGGCGAATAATTGGGGCGCGGGGGCATTATCCTGATGAAAGAGTTCTTTCTTCTTCCCTAAATGTGTTCATTTCTTTTCGATTTCAGCATCCAAACAGCCCAAAAGTGATGCATAATATTCTCTAGTTATTTTTATCCCATTTTAAAATAGTCTGCTAATATTATACCATTGCGCATGCAACCCAAAAAACAGTTGATAAGACTGTTCTTCGTAGCACTTTCGCCACTAAAAACACGGTGTTTTGATTGTCCTTGGGTTCTGGCGTATAACATGTTTCATTAATTGTTATTAATCTACGAAGAAACTCATTTGTATTGCATTTATATATGTCTAAAGCTTTTTTATACCTGGGTGTTCATGCAATATGTGATAAACACTAGAATGGGATGTTTGTCATGTCAGCTAGCTCACCGATTTTTAATCTTCATTTTTCAATACAATACCATGCACTTTTTTAATGTTTTCTTTAGTAACGATAATCATCTTCCGTGCTACTACGACCAAGTTAAATCATTACACCAATTTCCAAACATTCTGTTGAAAGGAGCAGATTCGCCTAATAGTTTTTTAAAACCTTCAACGATTTCTACTTTAGTGGTCATCTTTCGTCCAATCCTGGACATAGGCCTCAACTCATCTTCTCTCTGTTTCTTTGGGTTTCCACATTTATTGTTAGTGGCTCGTGCGATATGGCCAGCCCAGCTCCATTTTTAATTTGCGACATTGCAACTCGTTCTATAACATGTTCCTGTTCTTTGTCTTACCTCTTCTTTTTTAATTTTGGTCCACTACTTAAGGCTGGCATTTACATGCAGTGACATTCTATTTGACGTATCTAAAGTGGCATAACCACTTAAATAAGCACGGATTTGTGTATGACTCGAAACTGTAGACTCGGGTAATAACTGACAAGTTGGGATGATAAATCGTTTCTTGGAATAATACGAAATAGTTAGTTTGCCTTCGAATTGTTTCATATTTTAAATATTTCCTATTATCTAACGCACTCTGTTAGTTAAGTTGCCTACACGCTACATTATGAATAGTGAGTTACAGCGATATTTCTAAAATCTTATTTCCGTTATTTCCGAATTAATTTGCACTTTGGAAAAATGTTCGTGTGCCCTTCGAAAAGGAGATGTTTTTATCTATCTATTGACGTGGAGATTTTTTCGATATCTCAATTTGTGCAAATACTATTTGAATTTTTTAAAGTAAAATAGAGTTGTACGTTTTTTATTGCTAAAACGTTATTTTTTTTAATTTGACAAAACCGAGGTGTCTATAGACAGACAAACAATAAATGATTAGAAGCAAAAATTCCCCCGCCAGCCCTACATTAAAATTGTTTCTCAAAAAATGGAGCAAAGTCTGCATATAATCGACTATTTTTCAAGGTGTAAACTCCGCCGTTAAACTATAACTTACCCAACAATAATTATGTAAATTTTTCTGTCATTAATTTAAACAATCTCAATTTGTTAACCTTTTAAACATCAAACGTATTCCAAGAACCAATCCGAATCTAATTTAAACCTTTACGTTTACTTAAATTGACAGTTACTATTTAAACATTTAAAGTGCCTCAATTAACCCATTTATAACGTTCCTCAATTATAACAACTTTATTTTTCGAAAGTGACATTTTTTACATGCCTAAATTAGCATGCAATTTTTATTTCCTCCACATTTCACTGCACATTGTGATTGTAATGTGTGGTAATAGCTATGGTAATAAGTAATAACTTTCCCCAGGAAATATAAATGTGATACTTTCTAACAAATTAAACAAAATAAATATTTATTTAAAGATCATTATCAACAATGAGAATAATTTTATTTGTCTGTTTTGACACCTCAATGTGCGGAATTTAAAAAGCTGTTTTATAGATTAATTAAAATCAAGTAATAAAAGTGGTATTTTGGTGGCAGAAATGACAAACCGAGGTATTAAAAATCTAACTCAAAAGAATGAACAAATCGTCGATTTGAACCATTTAGAATTTAGATTGAGCTTGGATGCATGGTGGTTTTTATAATAAGAATAAAATTAAGTTTAAAGGTAAATGAAGAAAGACCATCATTTTCAATTGTACCTAACTCACAATAATTTCAAAATTCTATATTTAAACGTTTAATTACAAGTAAATGATCAACAATAATGATAAAACTTTAATCTTGTTTGTTTTCAAACAATCGGAATTTTCTCACAAGTGTTGTATAGCATGCTGAAATTAGTAAAGTATACAAACAGACGAATCATAGCAGCAATTTATGTTGCTTTTTTGAGTTCTCACCTTCTCACAAAACAAAGGGGATCATTCAAAATGTATTATTACATTCTTAAAAGCCGACAATAATTGCATAACACATTTTGCATTATTTCACAGCTAACAAGCAGAACGGAATTCGTATTTTGAAGATGTCTCATCGGATTACGTCATATTGCGGACTGAATAATAACAACAGTATAAACTATAAAAGAACCTCAAAAATATGCAAATGTGGGTACGTCATTCCTGTTAAATGGGTTTATATGCCAGACACTCCCATAACCATTGTAAATTGGATAATTCTCAGAGCGAAGAATTAGGGAAACAGAGCAGAAATGATATCACTTTTAGAACTTAAATCGGTCTAATTATCTAAAAGTAAAATTGACATCCTGTCTCAAGGCCAGGAGCTTTTCAAACGTATAAAACCATGTTATATAACGTGCACAGGTGTGTTTGGTTGTAACTGGCTCGTGTGTATTATTTATTTAAGCATTTAGGTTACTTTGAGACATTAGTATTGCAAGCACAACATGCGAGGCAATAAATTTTATTGCCAGATTGCACGTTCCATTTTCGATTTCTGTTCGAAGGCTTTGTATACGACTTTACAAGAAATGCTAAATAACACAGGCCAAAACATCATCGTAAACATGGGCTATAATATTCCCAAAAAGATTTTATTATTTGCAGAATGACTCCACGCACGGATAACGAGAAATTCAAACAACTCGGACAAATAAAAGTTCTATATTTGAACATTTTATTAGCCAAACCTTGATAAATTACAATCAAATGCAAACATAAATCTTGGGAGAAATTATTTAACAAATAATTCTCATTCACGACCTACAAACTTAGAATGAACCCCTGATTGTGTTAATTACTTAGAAATGTCACGGCCAGCTTGTTTCAGGACACATCAATTTTGCATAAAATAGCAATAAATTATTGCTAATTCTTAATCCTGGCCTTTTGGCCTGTTAGAATATTCATACGCATTGTTAACAACATATTAAAATTAAAGGAATAACAAACCCCCCAAAAAAAACACGAAAAACATTGAAAGCAAAAGATTGCATGTTAGGATAGATCAATAAACCCTACGTTAGGTCAAGAAAAATTAGGTCAGGTCAACAATAGTTTCATCTATTTCCGTGCCTTACAAACAAAAAGGAGCCACTACTCGTTAAATTTAGATATGAATCGCTTTCCAGGTTAATGTGTTTTTGGCAATTTTATAGGGTTAAAATTATAATTAGTTGAGTAATACTAAAATTATACAGAAACGAGGAATCCTTGTATGCTACTGAAATTGCAGACTTTAAGGTTCATTAAATATCATTTCTAAACATAATTTATGGGTACATAAAAATTCATTAATAAATGTTAGAAGAAAAGCTAAATATATCATCATAATAATTAAAAAGGGACCCACTTAATATATGAATTTTTTTAATACACTATCTGATCAGTTCATGGCTAAGAATGATGTAACGATGCAAAATATTTATTTAAAAGGCTGCGTTGTATAATAATCGTATTTATAGCTTTATTTTTTAGGTTATCGCGGTTTTACTTCAGTGCATATCAATATTGCAATTAAAAGGCTCTTTATTTTTTATCGCACACGCAATAAACCACAATGTATAAGCTTATAAATATAAATGGCGCCGGCTGGTTTCTTTGTATTCTGGTTGGAGAGCTATAATATAACGAAAAGTTGCAAGAAAACACCTGACAATTGAAGAGAGGCAAGCAGATAGATAGAAATGCCGCAAATGAACACGAGATATAAAAACTTTATGATGACATAGCACTAGCACGACAAGAAAGGTCTTATAAAATCTTTACGGGTGAATTTAACGTCAAAATACGTTAATCAACTCAAATGGCCCAGTCGGAAACGTTGGATTTAGGCATACGAAACCCAAACCAAGACATATTGTAAATTTAGTTAAATTTGCATCCTATTATTGGATCAACGATCTGTTGGATTGAAATAAATAAATAAATAAATGTTTTGCCTGACCACGTTTTACAAGAAACAAATCCAAAGAAAATGCACCTGAAAAAGTCCAGAGGGCAAGAGCAAGAACGAGACTACATATAGTACATATGCCAAGATGTCAAGGTGCTAAATCAATTAAAAACATTTGCCATAAAATTACGATTAAAAAAACTAATCCAAGCTAAACTGCTAAAGTATTTCCAACGGCGGAAGAATTACAAAGAAACTTAGGACTATCAAAAAGAGCTAGCGAGCTAGCCAATAGGTTGCCCAGTAGAAAGAAAATACCAAGCCTATGGAAAATGCAGAGACGATTCTTGTTTTAAAAAGGAGACATCACAAACACGGAGGATTATCAGATCAGCCTGATCTTTCACCTTTATAAATTTTTCTCTAATATAATAACAGAGTTACACAAAAACTAGATTCATACCAACAAAATAGCATGGTTCCGAAAATGTGATAACCCGATTCGTACATTAATAGAAAAAGCTTCAGCTACATGCAGTATTCGTAGACTATCATAGAGCCTTTGACACGATAGAAAACAGGCCCTTTTTAACAGCCCTGAATAACGCATTAGGTACTCCATGATTATTAATAATATAACGGGTGTCCATAAACTGTCAACATCCCAGTAGGTTGTGATTTCAGAAATATATTTCGTAATTTGATTCAGAACACAAAACCAAATGTCAAGATTTGTAAAATGTCATTGGGCGCATTCAGGGACGCTCAGCTGCTTAGCTAAGCGGTAATTTAGTCAGCTTATGCTAAATTACAGCAAACGGTATTTCCCTGAATGAAACGTCTGATAGTAAGCTGTTTTGACAGTTAGTTATTTGTTTTGTAAGGTTAGGTGTTACTTTCACTATTATGGAATAAATCAAAAATTAAAAAAATTATGCCTAATGATCTTCAAATTATGGACTATGTGTACCAGCTCACCGTAATTAATATGTTTTTATGCAAATTATTAAGTTTGTGTGTTTCCCGCCCCTTTTTTTGACACCGCTGACAAAGTCAGCTAACAAATTATACGCTGAGCGAATTTCTCAGCGGCTTACTATAAGCTTTTTCGCAGCGTGTCTGTTCAGGGACTTTGCTTACTTAGCGCATCAGCCGCTGAGCGTCCCTGAATGCGCCCATTGTCTATGATTATCTAAGACTTGTAATTTGTTTTTCAAAGCAACCGAGATGACGACTGTTTATGAACACACGTTAGATCTACGACATCAATCTGCAGAGATCAAGAAAACAGTTGCTCTAACCTGGACAGACTTCAGAAAATTAAGACGCATATTAGGCAATAAGTTAACTTGAAGAGAAAGGAATATGATAGTTGCCTTCTCCCGGTGACAACTTATGGAACGAAGACAATGGCTCTCACACAAAAAAGTGCCGAAAACTTAAGAGTGACAAAAAGAGCCATAGAAAGAATAATGCTTGGTATAAGTCTTTGAGATAAAATAAGAAACATAGAAGACGTAGAACGAAGGTAACAATTGTTATGAAGAGAGTTACAAAGCTAAAATGGCAATGGGCAGGGCATATCGCAAAGCAGAATACAGACAGATGGGCATTTAGAGTTGTAAGATGGAGACCCAGATAAACGAAAAGGAGTGTCGGTAAACCTCTGAGAAGATGGGACGATGACATCAAAAGTGATGATGGTAGAAGTTGAATTAGATCGGCTCAGGACAAAAACCGTTGGAGAGGCTTATGTCCAGGAATGGACCAATCCGGGCTGAGCAAGAAGAAGAGACAGATAGACAAGACAATCAAATACAGAAAGGCGTCCTCTTGCACAATCTACCGTTTGTTGTACTTTATTTATTAATTAAAATGTACAACCAAATATAAATAAACACACAAAACCTAAATTCTGTTATGATTCAATTAAATTTAGTTTTCACTCTTTTCAAAGCTACTTAAACTCTAGTCTAAAATTTAAAAACCTCTAAACCTGCACCTATTTCATTATTTAAAAAATTAAGAAACAAAAAACATCATTTTTTTAAAGAAAGCATTAAACAAAAATAAATTCATTTTTTTAATCAATTAAAAAAACAGGAAATAAATAGTTAATTTATACGTCTTGTTGATTTTTAAAATATTTTTTTTAAAAACACGTCATCAGAATGATCAGGTAGACCAATGCATTTTTTTGTGACGATTGTGCCAGAAATCGAAAAAACGCGTTCTGATTCTGTCGTCCCGGCTTTTAAAGCGTGAATCCGGGGAATCGGGATTATAGAAAGCAACCAATTTCCCCGGGATTTCGCTCCCGGGAAATCCCGGGAAGGGCCAACTAATTATGACGCACGTCACACGCGGCTTTCAAATTTTTCGAAGCCTCCTACTACTCTTTGTTTAGTGGGCGAAATTTACGTTTGCGAATGCTAAAAATAAATCGATCAAATGCAGATTTTTTTCGTTCGATTAGCTTAAAATATTCTGATATTTTATAATTCCCTCTCTAACAATGCCCACAACTATATTCAATTATAACAAAAACTAGCAACAATACATGTGATTTTTTCAATTTATAAGTTACATAATTTCGAATTTGCATTTTTTATTTAAATCAGCTTTATTTCCGAACCTGCTTCGTTCATTTGCATGGAATTAAAATAAAATAAATTTCTGCACTCTCAATAATTCAATTGCGTCGCAGCTTCTTTTAATTATACAATTTTTTATCAGAGAAAAAATTAAAGGTCGCACATCGCAACATGCAAGTTTCAAAATATCTAACATTTTACGCAACAAACAAATTTTCTGTATCAGTGAAACCAACACGAATACCACTAATAAATTGCTTAAAATAGCAGTGACGTTTGATTTTCGTGTTATTACAAAATCGCTCATACGTTCATTCAGAAAAATATGTAGGCCACTTTATAATTCGGGCTTCCTGCCCAACATTAGTTACGGTTCTATTCCCAAAGCAACATTACAGAAAATGAATATGTAGGGGAATAGGTAATGTTTTATAATAACGAAAACAAATGGTATTTGTAAGTTTCTACCTGTTATTATTATAACGCAATCTGTAAGAAATCAACTGTGGCGAGTTTCTGCATGCAAAAATAACCCATGCTGAAACATCTGATTTGCTTTTGAAATTATGGAAAATTATATATTTTATGTCCTACCGGTATATTAATTGACAATAATGACTCTATTTTGAGGTATGTTATATACAAAATAACGCCCTAGGGCTATTATTTTTTTATAATGCCCTAGGGCGTATTATGACCAATAAAAACCAGTAAAAACCATTTGTTTCCATGGATACAACTTTATTATGCGCCACTGTCACAGTGAAAATTAATGACAGCTCAGTTAACGTCACAAATCTAAATTACAAAATAAATAAGAAAACTGGTAGGTCATAAAACGTTGAAGGCACCATGGGCATTATGAGCTAAGCGCCCGCGATTGTTGTACACCCCTCGGGCCAAAGGTCCTCGGGTTGTAAACTAACAATCTTGGGCGCTTATTTTGCTCACAATGCCCTTGGTACCTTAATAACAATAACTATTATATTACTGGTTCATTTTAAAAATGGGACTTGATTTTGTCAGTTGGACTGAAGAATCGTAAGAAACTCGAAAGCAAATGGAATGATTAAATGACTGTAATAAACACTGTTCTTAATTAAATTATTTTCGTTTGTGGCCTTGTTTTTAATAAATATTCAATTTTTCGAGTTATCTTACAAAAATAATTGCAATAAAATTAATAGGCTAGATATTGATAGCGATTTTCTCTAGCTTCCGGCACATTCGTATGTAAACATCTTTATTTTTAAAGATTAAAATTCCTCACAAACACCGAAATTGAATTATTATAATGAAAAAATTACGCTGCCAAACTAGCTAAAAAATAAGCGCAATCATTGAATGAGGGGCCGCTAAAAGTACGAAAGCCGTCATGATTATTTCTATTTTTAAATTCTTATTCATCGTTCTAAACAGATTAATTTAGAAAATTACAATAAGTTAATAAAATTACGTAAGAAAATCATTATAATTAATACCAACCAAACCTGTTTTTCGCTAGTTCTGTTTCAGGACTAATTGACTTTATTATTTTTTTTAGTAAAAATTTTGTAAATTACTGTTGGCTTTCATATTTATTTTTTAAATTGGTATTCTGAGACGAAAATGTACGGAATATCCATAGCAAAGCTTAAAAGGAGCAAGCTTGCTTTCTACAATAAAGGCAAATTTGGAGATCAAAACTTTCATACACGTAACAAGGATTAAAGTCCTAAAATGGGAATTATTTAATTTAATTGCTTCGACACGTAACACTTACATAAATAAAATAACATAAATGTAGTGTTTATTTAAAATTTCACAAACAAATAAAATGTCAATATTTTTAGGATCGTTTGCAACTTTCTTTTGCTAATTTATGACCATGAGTGACGTGAAAAACAAGCTTCCTGTTTGTTGTGTTTACTTTTATTTTTATTAATTTCCCTTGCAAAACACTCGATATTTTACTTTATTCTTAAAAGTATAAAGAAATCACAAATTAACAGGATGTTGGTCGTTCATTATTCAAGGTGATTTCCTCCTATTTAATGGCACTTAGTAATCTTAAAACTATTTCTAAAGTAAACATTGACAAACTGATATGTGAAACCGATTTTTCAGCACACGCATAAACGTAAATTGTTAATCTCAAAGAAAGGAAAGTAAAGGAGCGTTACAAAATGTTCATTGTTTGCAGTAATTCTTTTGGTTGAAAGCATCTCCCAGGAGATAATTATGCATGTGAGCGAATTGTAAATAATTTATTACACCAGTTTAACACAATTCCATTATTCAAAACTGCCAGGATTTATTTTTAGCAAGTTTTAAACTTCTACGAAATTTAGTTGGCTGTTTTAAGAAGATTCTTAGTAAAATTAGTTTCAGTTCTGAATCTATTGAACGTTTGCAAGAACTGCAATATCTGAAGCTTTTTGAAAGTATCAACTTTAAAATTACACAAAAACTCGTATGAAATAACTAAAACCCTGACTTTTCTAACAGATTTAAATAATAAAATAAAAACTAAATTTTTTGAAAATTTTGTGATGTAGTTGGACATAGGTACATATCAATGCAGTTCTTAAAACGCTATAAAATTTCAGAAACCCAAATTTTCTGAATTAAATTAGAGTATTCTAAATCATTCATTTTTGTTTAATATTAAATTGCTAATTGATAGAATTTTTTCAGCTGAAGGGGATCTCTTTTAGAAGTCTTTTATACTCCAAATTTTCAGGAATTGCAAGTGAATTTAAAAGCTGAAACTTAAATGTAAGTTGCAAGAAAACATGAGTTACGTATAGTTAGTCCTGAAAACTCGAAAAAATCCCTGAAACAACAAATTTCTCTGAATATCTGAAATAATTTTCAGACCAAAACATTCAAGAAAATATTTTTGAAATTAATCTTAAATAGATTTTCAGAAACACCGGTTAAATTTTAAAATATTAATTTGTAAAATTTGGAAAATTTCAGTTCAGAAAGACTTTTCATTAAATATTAAATACCATATTTCTAGGAGTTTTAAGAATTTCAGAACTGAAAATTAATTTTAGAAGACAAGAAAAATATTCCAATTAAGTTAACCTTTCCTGAAAATTTCAAATAATTCACATACAAAATAACACAACGTTTAAAAAAAATCAGCAACTGAAATTGAATTTTTTGAATTAAATTGGAGTATTCAAGATCTTTATTTTTAATATACATTACTAATTGCTGGAATTTTCAGCTGAAAGGAGCTTTCGTTAGGAGTTCTCCAGGAATTGTAAGTGAATATAATATTTTGTAAATTCAGTTCGGAAGGTCCTTTCCAAAATTTCTAGGAATTTTAAGAATTTCTGAGACAAAAAATGATTAGCACTATTAAGTTAAATATTAGGAGCGGATAGCCCCGTGTAAAAGGCCTCGGTCTCTGACGCAGGCCCCTCAGGTTCGATTCCTGAGACCAGCGAAGCCGGAATATATCTCGTACGCTCCTTCGAGCTTCGGGGGGCACGTTAATACTAGCCTCCTGCACAGCATACGTGCTAAGAGGGTTCACAGAACTCGTTATTACGGGCCATTGGCCTAGGCTTCGGTCAGAAGATGAAGAAAAGCTCCTTAAAGACTAAACTTTGCTCAAACAATTCCCAGATAAAGTAGCAAAATGTTTAAATAAAATTTCGTCAATTGAATTTTTGCTAATTAGCTTCAGAATGCTTAATTTAATTTTTAGGAATTTCAGAACTGAAAGTTTAAGTTCGGAGACAAGGATAAAGTTAAACACTGCCTTCTCGTAAAAGTTTCAAATAATTCTCGGACGAAATATGAAAACGTTTAAATAAAATTTCAGCAACTGAAATTGAATTTTCCTAATTAACTTTACAACTGAATTTTGCAAGGTTCGGCCGGACCTTTTCCCAAATATTTTATTATTATTATTTTATTACTAGGAATTTCAGAACTGAAAGTTAAACTAGTCATATTAAGTTAAAAAACTCCTGAGAACGTAAACTTTCCTGAAAATCTCAGGCAAAATACCAAAACGTTTTAATAACATTTCAGCACCTGAAATTGAATTTTGTGATTAATTTCAGTTTCGGAATTCTTAAATTTATTCTGAAATAATTAAAAATATTTTCAAATTTTCATAAACTACGGCCATTTCAAACAACGACAAATCAAATAATCACAATCAAATTTAAAACAGCTTGGCAATAAAACCTCTACAAACTTATCTAATCGAATCGCATTTTACAATTCCCAGAATATCCACCAAGTGGGCTGATTAGTATAAAGTGTAACAATATAGTTTGAAACTCATTAAACGAAAAACTAGTTTGATTTCTCATAGTTGTGTGCCAATTTTGATAAAAAATAATTTCACCTACGATCTACGATCTTAAACATTTTAATGGCCACAAACGCAAAAAATAAACTTTCCGTGTGACAAAAAACTAAATAAAATGGAAATGAATGGAGAAAGCAGAACAAGGATTTCTCGAGAGAACAGTTAAACATTTTAATATTGCATTTCCGTTACGTAAATTACATACAAGCGTGGTGTATAATTAATGTCCACACATGGAAGAAAGTTTGTTTAACTAAAAAATTCAACTCTAAGGTGGTACACAAACGCTGCAGAATATCGTTCTTTGTTAACTCGTGAGAACGACAGTTAAAATCTAATTTTAATTACTGTTAGATTATCTACAAACTGCAGCTGTAATTTAAAAATAACAGAATTCGCACGTTCTTTTGTAGAGCGAAAACAATCACAACTTTAAAAAAATGTGAAAATGTGTCCAAACAACAGCTTCGAAGATGCTTTATTACAAAACTTAAAGCCGTTTCTAATACCCTAATTTCCCAATTTAAGTTTAATAAGTAACTAATCGACCAAGATCCGCCTTCTTCAATCCATTAAAAGTCATATTTTGCAACGTTCATTAACGACATACATTAAAAGCATTCAAACCACGACAATTTAAAATCTGGCCCACGAAACATTTTTTTCTCAATTAAATAGTACAAAATACGTTTTTAAACTGTAAAATATCCCACAGCAATCTTTGGAAACACGCAATGCCGGTCAAATTTATCTAAAATTACAATGTCAATTAATATCGAGCTAGATCGTGGCTATAAAAGTCTACTTTTTTAATTTTCTAACAGCGGGCTCTTTATCGTTTTCATTTCGGTTCGGTTTAAATAAATGATCACTTTGAACCCAAGTTAGTTAAAAAATTTTAATTAATAGTAAACGTCGAGTACGCAAGCATGTTGTAAATCATGTTTGTGAAAAGTATTTAACACATTTCTTTTAATTAATTGAATAAATTGATATTCGCATATTAAAAATGATTATTTTTATCGTCCGTTTGAATTTTAATGTCATACGATGACGTACTTTTAAAACCATTTGGAAGTATGATAACCTACTTATCAGAAAATATTCACGCATTCGGTATCGAAATTCAAATTTTATAGTTAAAAATGCGCGTTTCAAGTTTCAATTCAACAGTTAACAAATATAAAATACATGTGGAAGAGCCAAAATCAGTTAACAAAGTAACTTTGTTAAAGCCGGAAAGATCCTTAAACATTTACGAAATTATTTTTGGAAAATTCAGGGTGTTTTTGGTCAAAAAATTCTAAATTTTGGTTTTTAAAGCACAGTAAATTCTGAAAATATAAAAATATCCCCAAGAAAATTACCAAAGCTTAAGAAAATCTATAAATGTAATTTAAACTTTAATTTTGAAAAATCAACGAATCTCTGACTCATTAAATTTCCAGCAATAATTTTTTAATTGGGATTTAATTAAAACTTAAATATGCAAGGCTGCCACAACATCTCTAAAAATTCGTTCACTGCAAAACTGAAATTAAATTACTGAAGATACTTAAAAAGGCCAATATGTATACTCTTCAAAACCAAAATTTTCAAAACAGTACTGAAAGACCCTTTTAATTCCTGAAAACTAGGCTACAACGAAGACATTACTGAAAAACTAAATTTTCACAAAATTCCACATCAATAAAAAACGTGAAAAAATTTAAAGGTCCAAGGGAAAATCCATATTATTTTAAACTGCTGGAAAATTGTTCAGAATCTGTTATGCAAATGACTGATGTTGAATCTTTAAAATACATAGGAACGTAACTAAAAAGTTCAAGAAATCCGCAAGAAACGCGACTAAATCCAATCTTCATCTCTTTGAATTTTTGCAAAATAGTGTTACCAAAAATGGACTTGAATATTTCACACAGTAATTTTTATGAAGTTTGTAGAAATTCTTTGTATTTTTCAAGCAACATTTGAATGCCCTTTATTAGAGGTAATATAAGAAATACTTTTTTAAAATATTGTGAAATTCCCACAAATTTCAGTATTGAACATTTCGTTTATATCATCCTATAAGCATCTATAAGGTTATCATGCTAATAACTCCTTAGCAACGAGTTGTGTTAAGATACCTTTAACAGCACTAGTGCTGTAATAGTTATTTTCATAACAAGTGCGGGAAGTTAGCGATTCCGAAACGAATGCAGGACGTTACAGAAACGAGCGCAGCGAGTTTCTGTACCTGCATGAGTTTCGGAATCGCTCTTCCCGCACGTGTTATGAACAACGTTTTTCCTACAAACGTTTAGGAATCGTCCTAAACTATCATTTTGTAAGTTTTCAAGTTGTCAAATTTGACATTTCCTTTTAAAGTAATAATCTAGTAAGGATGGTTGCTATGCGATTTTCTGAGTTTTCAGAAATCGCTGTCACTTTCCGGCACTCCGTGCGGGAAAGTGAACTTTCCCGCACGCAAAATGGTTTGGGGAAAGTAACATTCCTAAACGTTTGTCGGAAAAGTTTAATTCGCTTAGATAACAGCACAATATGTCAGATTTACGTTACACTTTATGAACTGTCATTGAAGATAATTTTTTATTTTTTGATAAAAATTATTATAGGATGATATAAACCGTGTTACGGCACACGTAACGTTATTTGCTAGTTACATTACTCGAGAATTTTAAAGAACTCGCTCCTTCGCTGCTCGTTCTTTCAAACTTTTCTCTCGTAATGTAAAAGGCTTCATAACTTTACTTGTATCGTAATAGTAATTTACGATACAAGTAACGTTATGAAGCCTTTTACATTACGAGAGAAAAGTAATGTAACCAGCAAATAACGTTACGTGTGCCGTAACACGGTTTATATCATCCTATAATTTTTTTCAAAAAATAAAAAATTATTTTCAATGACAGTTCATAAAGTATGACGTAAATCTGCCACATTGTGCTGTTATCGAAGCGAATTAAGCTTTACAGCACTAGTGCTGTTAAAGGTATCTTAACACAACTCGTTGCTAAGGAATTATTAGCATGATAACCTTATTGGATAATATAAATTACTATTATATCACAGTTTGCTTCATGGATTTTACAGAAAATTTCATTAGTAAGTACTGAAAAAATTCTCTTTTAAAATGTGTAAAACTTGGGTTAAAAAGGAAACTATTGAGAAAAATGAAATCTCTGGCAAATTTGCAATATTTTTAAATTATTTGTACCTAATAGGAAAACAATCAGAAAATAAATATATGTAAATTTAAGTTATCAAAAGGGCATTCTCCGAGAAGCTTGAACTTTCTGAAGTATCTTCAACGTACAAATTTTATTAATCAAAACAGCGAAGAAAATGATTTAAAACTGTTGAAAAATCTCGAAAATCCTTATGAAAACCAAATTACCAGGATTAATAAGATACTTTGAGAAAATTCAAAAATGTCTTAGAAAAGTAAAAGCCGAATTAAAAATTATGTTTTTGAAATAATTTTTGGAAAGTCTAGAATGTTTCTGGACATATTAAAAAAGTTCTTTCTTTTTTCTTTGCTTCTCTTTTACCCTCTTAGACCTTTTAGTGGTGAGGGGGCAAAAAAGTTCTAAAAATGTTTTTTGAAATTTTGAAATAGGAACTCCGCAAGAAATCGACCCAAACCAAAAAAAATTACAAAAATTTCAAGAAACCCCCATTTTTTAAATTTGTTCAAAATCTGTTATACAAAGGATTAAAAAATTTTAGAGTATAGAGGAACGAAATTTAAAAAAATAATAAGAAATTCTCAAATAATCAACCAAATCCATTTAAAAAAATTACTGTAACAGTGAATGATTTTAAAATTTGGTTTAAAGTAATATTTGTGGCATTCAAAAGGTCTTTTTAATTTTTTCCAAACAACTTCATTAGCGTGTTGTTGAAGATCAGACTGGAAGATTTCATATAGTATATTCTTATAAAGCTTTTAGAAATTCTTAAAAATAACCTTCATTATTCAAGGAACACTGAAATTTTCTCAGGATGTCCTTTAAAGGGCCCCTGACACGTTCGTGATTCGTTCCAATTTTACCCGTACCGTCTAATAACGCACGGGTAAAACAGAATGTGTATGCGCAATATGTAAATTTATGTTTACAAAAGGGCACTTTCAGAAAAGCCCAAATGATTTCTGTTAAATTCTGGGAAATTTATCACAACAGCTACTTACAAAATTTTTAATTAACACGGCGAAGAAAATGCTTTGAAAATGTTTAAAAAGAAACCCCAAAATTGTTATGAAAGCCAAAAAATTAGGTTTAATCAAGAAGTCTTTGCAAATTCAATTATTTTTGAAAATATTTCAGAATAAGCAACACGAAAATTTAAAGTGTTTGGTATTCTTAGAAATGATGAAAAGTCCCGCATTCATAAAGTCATCAAGAAAAACAAAAACCGAACAAAAAATTCTTCAAAAGCAAAATTAAAGAATCGTTTGTTATACGCTGCGTCGCCGCTTTTCTAAAGTTTATAGAAATTAGTGGCGAAATTTATGAACCATCAAAAACATATTAGAGCTTCTTTATAAGTTTATCAATACTTCGAAAAACATGTTTAAAAGGAAAAGTTAAATATTCAGGAAAGGAACCAAGGAACCTTTAGGAAATGCACGTTGGGAAATTTATTTGTGGGGAAATTTTTGAAAATCATTTAGGCAAAGATTTAAATATGAACATTTGTCATACAGGTCGACAAAAACTATTGTAGATTATCCAAAATTAATGGTTTTTATCATTTGCAACAGAAAAATTATGGGTTTAATATCCACTTCTGTAGGATTAAGGAAGGAAACTTGTCATTTTGAACGTTTCGTAAATTCAACTAAAGTTCTATCTTTCAAAAAGCATTAACCAAGCAAATTTGATTAACTTATAATTCATTAAGCTTTTGAAAGCCTTACAAATTCAATTATACAATTTAATGCCGTAAATGTTCGTTTTCCCTCCAGTAACGAGTATTATGCATGCTGAAGTACCGTATACTCTGATGATAACCATATGCAATGAATATTCAATGCAACCGTTATACTGCAATATTTTCCCCTGAACATACCTTATTCAGGTGCAACAAACTACGGATCAATACCAGACAAAATAAAACTTTACGTTTACTCACGAAACTATTGGAAAGTTTCCTTGGAAGAGTTTTCTATGAATTTCTAAATTAAAACTATTGCTGAAAATTATTGCTCGAGCTAACAATTCTATTTCTATGATTGGCCAAAATATTACGATTCAAAAACTAATTTGGAAGAGTGTTTAGTAATAAATAACACTGAAAAGTTTATTAACTTCTTTAATCGAATTTCTAGAAAGTTGTAATTCTGTACCACACAAAATTGTACAAAAAACTGGCACTTCCTTCTCAATACTTTGATTAAAATCAAAGAAGCCTTTCATAACATACATATTTAGATCACAAAATGGTTTCGTGAACTGATTACAATTGTTTGGTTTAATTCATAAAGCAGTTCAAAATATTTCGAAAGAATTCGCAGATTCATTAAATTGGCAATCAAGGTCATTTGACCTAAAAATTCTCAAGCAATTTCAAACAATTACAACTTTTTTGGTAGTACCGGATGTACTCTCCTTGAATGTCATACTTTAAGCGCTAAATAACTGCTTACTTTTTTTTTAATTCAATGCAACGAACAACAAATAGAGTAACGAAATGATGGAAATTCAGAACGCAACCGTGCGCTAGCCATCTGTTTTTCTTCAAAATAATTTTAATAGAATTAATTTAGATTAGGGAACGATAAAAATAACTAAAAATGGTTATGAGGAAATTAGTTCCGCAACGTATTTCTTATCGCTAAACAAAAAAAAAAAACACGAACACCACATCCACTGCTCAATTATAACGAATGATAGTAGGTCTTGGGTCAATATAATTGATTAAAGTAATAAAATTACAATAGATCATCTCGTCCTTCGGACACATTAACCATCAATGAATATCTTTAAATTAAAATTCTTGCTATCAATATGTAGAACTTACCCTTTTTAGCTTTCTTATCGGTCTTCTTTTCCTTATCGTTAATTTTCTTATCAACAGGAGGTTTGCTTGTTAATGTTTGAGTACCTTGCTCCGATATGATAAGCTGTTCCGATGCCAGTTTGGTATCCAGCTGGGTTTTACTTTTGTTTTTCATTTTCACTGTTTTATAACGAAGACAACCAGTTCGCAATTAATTTCGTAAAAATCGAAAGTCGTTTCGGTTTCACAAACTCGGCTCACGCTTCCTGACAACCTGATAAATTATTTATACACTTACACAAGGATTTTTGCTTTAATTTATTTGATATACAAGAGTGCACCACTATGCATTATAAAAGAATAGCGTTAAGAGTTATTTATAAATCAGTCTAATTGCCCCCAAATCCAATTAATTAATTGAGAAATAAGCACTTGAAAAAAGGACAGAAACCAGATGTTATAATAAATTATTATATTAATCGTTGGTGTTAAAGAGAGAAATATTTGTATATAAAATAGATAAGAACAGTGTAACAGCCATGACGATTATGAAATTTGTACCGTGAGCGTGAATACTAAAAAAAAAGTATGAGTAACTAATAAAGGTATGATGAAATGCGCAGAATTCTATTAATTTACAGTATTGTGGTATTCGAAGCTCAGTCAATTTTAGACGTTTCAATGGTCAAGGTTATTTTAATTTTAAACAGGTTAAATTAATCCAAAGATGAAAGTACAAATACTTCAGGTAATTAATATAATTACATTTATGATTTATAATGGAATTTAATCCAAGTAATTTTTTGGGATCTAAGCCATCTTTTCCGACTTCTAATATTTCTATGATTTTTAGACAATTTGTGTGTTAAAATTCAATAATTATTATATAACGTAAAAGCAAGCATTTGGAATTCAAAATAATTCACAACACCAATAAACATAATCCTAAATATTAAATTTAATTAGTAATTAAATTACAAATTTGCACTATTCTCAAAACCTTCAAAAGTATTTGCATAACTTTAGTTACAAAGTTAGTTGCATTGTTTGCTGAATTTTGAAAGTTTGAAAATTAAGAAAAACACAAAAAGAGGTCCGTTTGAAAAGTAAGGTAGACGACCATGATCAAAATCGATGCATAGCCGATAAGTTTGCTCCTTCAAACGAGCCCTGGCCGAGTTTCAGCTCAGTGCATTGTGAGGTTATTGTTTGGTTACGCGAACTAGACGAACGTGCAAGTCGTACCGTCATAAAATTTTATTCCCAAAGATCCCTTTTCATTTCATTTCTCGCCAGATACAATGTGTACATCGTCTGCATAACTGAAACGCATCTTTCTAAAGATGGACCGATCAACCAAAACAGCTTGGGGTGGAGTGGCAATACACACAACAAGTCTAGAAACAGTCTCCGTAACCATAACATCTCAAGACTCACATCCGATTAAGATAATCTGTACTTACAAACAACCAAAGCTAACTTAACGAAGAAGATATTATCAACATATTCAGTCAAAAACTATCAACCTTGCACATTGGCGACCTGATGTCGTGAAAACAACCCCAACGGGAAAATACCAAACGAATACGCAATAAAACACCAATTACAAACTGAAGCCGCTACCGAATATACTTATCTATTATGCATACAGGACTGATCACAAACCTGACATCCTGGCACTTTGGTAACCCAATTCAACAAACAGTTATACCAGAACTCGACTCAAACCACCTTCTTCTTCGAGTGGCATACCCTTTAGAGGGCGTTGCCGGTCTATTACCCTTCTTTCCGGGTGAGACGTTGAATCACCTGCGCGTATGGAGGCTTCTAGTGAATCGTCGCCTTGAATCGGACTCGTCATCGTGCCCTCTTCGGAGGGGGTGTGGAGCAGTGGGATTAGCCACCCACCAGATTGGGCGGCAAGGATCTGAGGGTTCCTAAGGGTTATTGGTGTGAAGACCATGGACACTCGACCTCACACCCGCGCAGTTCCGGCTGTGGGGGATTACTGTAAGCAGTTTGGTAGGGAGGTCTCCTAAAGTGAACAGAAGCCACTCTACATCATCGGTAGACAGGATGGAAAGCGAAGGCCAGAATGAATCCGATACAGACGTGATGTTAACGATGAAACTGACAAGGATGAAGAAATCATGCAGATAAGCGAAGCGACACAACCAAAGACAAAAAGAAAAAGAAAAAAATGAGGGAACAGGAATATGAAAATTTTATAAGCAGAATGGAAAAGGGGCAAAAACAATGGATCAACTAGGGGTGCTAAAACAGCTAGTAAGAGAAAACCCGAACACAAAGAGGGAAATGAAACAGGTAATAGGCACGCTTTGTGCATGTACCCGCTATGGATATTGCCGAGGAAGTCACGGCGGAATTTAAATCCTTAATGGTAATGGTAATGACCGATACTAATAGAGAGGTCAAAGAAACAGTAGAGTCCGGAGCACAATCGATTAGAAATCAACAGCTGGAGAAGGAGATTCTCATTGCTAACATAGAGAAGGAATTGCACAAATCCCTGGCAGGAGGTAATCGATAATAAATGGCCAGAGGAAGTCTATAGGAGGTGTCTGAAGGCAAAAGAAAACCTGGATGCAAAGGGGGCCGAGGACCTGGTAATCATCACTAGCAAGCAAACAGCACAGGATAACAATGTTGTCAACAGAATAATGGACAGTAACCCGCAATTGGAAAAAGCGATACAAGAAGGAGTAGCGATTCCAGGCAAACTGGTGTGTAGTGTAACCACAAGTGGCATTATCACTGATGACGAGACAAGTGCGAGTATGGAAAAATACAACTATCTAATTATGCTAGATGAAGGAGACGAAACAGCCGGTGATATAGCCAATCTTAAAATAACCATACATAGAACGGCAGAGCTTATTCGAAAGAACAAAAGAGAACAAAATTGTGGACGAATAGCTAAAGAAAACGGACAAAACAAAAATATTGGAATACTCGTACAGACAGGAACTCACAATCAGGGTGTATGATAAAACTGGGAAAAGAAAAGAAACTGAAGACAACTATGTAACGAGTAAACCGTGAAGAACCAGGAATGATGATAAAATCAATGGAAGGAGTGACCCTTGCCGACATGATTAAAAACATGAAGACACAGGCAGACACGAAAGGAATAGAAATCAACAGGATAAGGAAGATGGGCAGCGAGGGAATGCAGCTGAAGATAAAGGCGAGAAATGAAAACGAGAGAACAGCTGCCCTCCGAGGGAAACGGTCTGGTGTTGGCTCTGGGAATCGGACCCGGGCCATCTCAGTGGTCAGACGTACGCTAAACCCAAATACCTTTCACTACCACCTCCTTGGATAGATCTTCACTACATAGATTAATCAAGGGACACGTCAACTGCAAGAAATTTCAGGAAGAACTTGGCAATGTAATACTTATACCATCAAATAGTATCAGTCGTCAAGACATTGATTGAAATATCGAAACATCTACAAATTGCACTCCATGCAGCGACTAAACCTTTTCATAATCCAAAGAAGCCCAACCCCGATGTTTCTCCCCAGCACATCCTGGAGTTGATCAAGCAGAAAAGCAGTTTACAGCATGAGTGGCAAAGAATCAGAGACCCTGGAAGTAAAAATCAACTTAACAATATCTCAAATGGTACCCCCCCCCCCCTCCATAGCAACGACGACGCTAAAGCAAAACTGTTTGCGCCGGCACCTTAAGCAAACATTTACTCCGGAAACACGCCACATCACCATCTTTCATAAACCTGGGAAAACCAATAGCTATCGCCCCATAAGTCTTTTATCTGTATTATCGAAACTGTTAAAAAACGATAATAAATCAAAGACTAAACGCCTCCCTGGAAGATAATCAAATAATACCAGATTTCCAGTTCGGATTTAGAAAAGACTTCTCCGCAGTACAACAACTAAAACGAGAGGCAGAGATAATTGAAGAGGGCTTTGAATACAAGCGGTATACTGTTGCAGTCTTCTTAGACAACACACAGGCCTTCGATAAGGTCTCATATATAACTTAATGGACTTAAATCTTCCTCGATACATCAACAATATCAACAACTGAACACATTCACGTCGGCGTTCCTCAAGGAAGCGTGCTCGGTCCTACCCTATTCAACGTCTTTACTCACGACATTCCAATACCTGCTCCCTGTAAATTAACCATGTTCGCTGTTGGCACCATTATGCCAATCCAGAAGCAGCCATTAATCTACTCATAAATGGTTCACAAAATGGTGTACATACAACCATGACTCCCACGAAATGTGCAGCTAAAATCTTTACACTGAAACGCATTAAAAACCACTCCAGCATTCAACTCGATGGAAAGGACATCCCATGGAATGAACTCAACCTTTTAAATAATTTTTGGAAATCAGGAAGAGATCAGAAATCAGATTTAGCCCCATCCGACTTCAATTTGTTCTCGAACCTCAAAAGATGGCTCGAAGTAACGACTTTTCGACAACAATGAAGTGGTTCTAATGGCTTTGGAACATCGTTGGGCAAAATGTGTTGAGCTCAGTGGAGATTATGTTGAAAAATAAATACAATGTGGTCAAATTGATTCGCATTTTCTTTTCAAACAACCCTCGTACAAGTCGCTTTTCTGCAATTAAACTAACTTAATTCTTTACATAATTCTCCTCGAACGTGGCTTTAGTCTGTAGCAAAACACAGTTACGAACAACTTTAGTCAAAGAACAATTTACAAATAGAAACCTCGTTTGCTGATTTAACACTTCAAATATTTGCACAACCATTTCCAAACTATCTGCAAATAAACAACACCCAAGGTGTAAAACACCTCATTATATTCCATTCTACCAAACAAAATAGCTGAATAACGCTTTTAAATAATAACTAACCCGGAATTTTGTGTATTATTTTAATTACCGAAGTAATTGCTAAATATTTACGTACATTAAAAGCTTTTATAACTACGATTGTTAAAATAATTAAGAGCCATTTTATAATTACTCCAATTACATATTTGGTCCAATAGCATTTAATTTTACTTAATTATCTAAACGGAACTGGAGAAAGTAAATAAATAGTAATACATAATTACGTTTTATGAGAGTTCCTAAAAATAAAAACGAGAGGACGGAATTAATTCTTAATTAACTGCTTTTGTTTTGGCTATCAAAAGCTAAAAATACCACACAACAGCGTGAGAATATTTTAAAAAAAATTAAGGAACTTAAAATCTAGGTTTACAAGTATTTAAAGGCCAATGAGTCCGAATCCCAACTAAAAATTTAAAATATCGCAAGAATACTAAGAAAAAATCCACAAAAGGCTTTGGATTAAAAGAAAAAGTCAATCAAGTCTGGTGGAAGTCATGGAAGAATTTGGATTAAAAGTAAAAGTAAATCCAGTCTGGATCCGAATGTACGATTCGTATCATTTTAGAATTTTTGGAAAATTCGAATTCCTACTCAAATAATAATCGACCCTGGATTCAAGCCCTAAAATTCGAATATTGAGTTTTGGGTTTTAAGGCTGCAGCATCCCCATTTGGTGTTTTCAGTAGATTAGAATTTCGGGTCTTGAATATGTGGTTTGAATTTCAAGAATCAGGGACAGCATCGCAAATTTGAAGTCAATTTTTCGATGTGAACTTCGGATAATTCAGATTTAGCATCAGAATAAAATATTCGACTTAAACCATCAACGACTAAGCGTCATTTTGATCAATTTAACCCCAGTTAAACATTTGATAAACCAGAGGAATATTTAACAAAGTATAAAGAAGGTAACGATGAAAAGTTATATAAAATGTTAGAAGCACTTAGGAAAGTAATGGAAAGGAAAGGAAAGGAAAGGAGAAAGAAAAATAGCAATACCGGATACTACCAAAAATGTCCCGGATGCGTGTTACACGGAAATGAAATAGAGATGATATGTTAGTAAACTACAGAATATACCAGAAATTAGTCGCAGAAGAAGAGAGATTGGGAAAAAGTAAAACCGAAACTGGAAAACGGCAATACTTTCGCCAGTATTTTACAGACAATCAGGAAAGAAATAATCGCAGAGGAAGTGGGGATACAAATACAAAACAGACGAATAGTGGCAACGTAAGAATTACTGTTAAAGATAAGGAAGGGGGCTACGACCATGGAAAAGGGATAATAATCAGAGATATTACCGAAAAGATAAGGGGGCGATTAACAACGGAGGGACACAAATACATACAAGGAGATATAAATACCTTGAAAGAAACAAAGAAAGGACGCACTAGTTGCAACCGTGAGTTTGCATAAAGAATAAGCGGAGATGATTGAAAGACGCAAGATCGAAATAGGGTGGCAAATTTGTCGAATACCTTAGTCCCCGTCAAGTGCTATAAATGTCAGGGCTATGGGCATATGATGATTGAATGTACATTAGAGAAAAGAATAACAAAAGACATACGCTATAAATGTTTGTATACTGTTATGAGTGTTATGAATGCAAGAGGGTGGGACACAGAGCTGCTACAATGAGCTGTAATAAATACAGGAAGGCAGTCGACAACCTTAAAAATTTAAAAATCAAACAAGCTGAAAAGATTATATCCAGGACAAGGAAAAGCCAAATAGTAATGCTCAAAGACAAGATAATATTACAAACAAATCTCAACAGATGTAGGGCTGCGCAGGACCTTTTACTAAGGACTGTGCAAGATTACAAAGCAGATATAGTAATAACATGCAAACCCAACAAGAACATGACGAATATAGGACGGTGGTTTAAAGACAAGAACACAGTTGTGGCGATAAGAGTCTGTTCTTCTCCCCCCTACGAAAGTGTAACTTTCTATCTTGGTAACGCAATTGAAAGCGAAAATCTTTCTATCTTGGTAACGCAATTGAAAGCGAAAATAAATAGAACAGTATTGTTACCATAGTAACGTTGATAACAAGCCACCTTATTAATCACTGAATCATTTTATTTTATTATAATTTCATCTTTTACGGTGGTTAAATGTCGAGGGGGAGAATGAAAAGTTTAATACAACACACGCTGCGAAAACCCTTCAGGTGCTCGGAGTTTTTAACTAGCCTCGGCTACGCTTACGCTTCGCCTCGGCCATTCAAAAACACCTCACACCGAAAAGTAAACTTTCGCAGCTTGTAATAATAAAGGTTCGAAATAGTAATAGCCGAAACGGGTATGAGTGCATTACACTAGATGAAATTACATTAGTGGATTGTTAGATTTCCCCAAATTGTGAATTGGAAGATTCTAGCGTCTATTTACACCGCTTAAAAGCGAGTATACACCGAAAACACACAACCGCTTCTCTCGGAAGGCAATGGCAAACCACCGAGGTATTGCTGCCTAGTAAGTCCTCTCTGGAGTAGAAGTGCAAGCACTTCCGTGGTTCGGAGCCCACGTTAAGCTGTAGGTCCCCTATGTCTGTAGGCTACTTGACACACACACACCACAGGCATATGCAGATAGGATCGGCAACGCCATGTAAAGCGTATGCTACTCTAAGAAGAAAAAGCGAGTATAAGAAGACCACCTAAAGGGGAACTAATAAGACGAGGAGACTTTAACGCGAAGTCAACGTTATGGGAAGCAAAACCGGAAAACAGAAGAGGAGAGATTATGGTAGAGTGGATGGAACTTCTAAAAAAAAAGGGGGTATAACGAGTCACACATAGATATTACGCTGTGCACAGAAGATATAATACTCCAAATCACTAACTAACAGGGGTACATGACACAAAAAATATGAGCGACCATCAATATATAACCTTTGAGATCCTATTGAACGTAAGAGAAGTTGAAGAATCACGGAAGACGAGGGAGAAAAATGAATAAGGATGGAAGATAGATGCACTAAAAATTGAATTGTTTAACCAACAGGTAAGAGAAGAGATAGACAACGAATGGAAATAAATGGAGAACTAAATGGAGAACTCCTTTTAACGGCTGAAGCATGTCAATAGCAACAACAAAAAACCAATGTACTGGCGGACTTCAGAAATTGCCTATCGAAAAAGAGAAGAATACGAGAAAACAGAACATTAGCCCGGCAGAAAAAGAAGAACTACGTAAAAAAAAATATGCAGAACATAGGAAGAAATTGAGACTACTCATACAGACAAAAAAAAGAATGTGATGATGGGAACGAAGAATAGTTGGAAGAGGCAGAAAAACTATTCCCTAACAAGAAAGTTATTTTAGAAATTAGAGAAATGATTTACAAATTTTTGAAAATGAAAGCCGTTATTAAAGTGGAAATATTGAAATCAAAAAAATTATAGAAATTTTCAATATTTTTGAATTTAATATTATTTTTGGAAATCAAAAACATGTTTTACAAATTTTTAAAACTTGTGGTTTTTAAGTTTCTATTTTTAGCATTCAATATTCAGAATTCAAATTTGAAGACAAATGTTGAAATTCTAATAATTTTAATTTGAAATTATATTTATAAATCAGAGAAAATATTACAAAAGTTTTGAAAATTTAGCTGATGCTGATATTTTTTTATTCGACAAATTGAAAAAATTCTGAGTTGAAGACATAAATTTAAGCTTTAAACTAAGAAATTTTAAGTCTTTTAGCATCCCCAGTTCTCCTGTGGTTTTGGAAATTGAAACTACTCGTTGAGTCGGTTAACTTGCGAAATTGAAAGTGTGAGAAAATCTTTAAGAATCAGCAAGCAATACAACAATTTCCATGGGATTCTAAATGTCTTTAAGAAATTTCTCAATCTTCCCTGAGAATTTGGCTGTTTTGCCTAAAAAGAATCAAAAATCCTTGTCTAGGAAATTCTGAAAATATTCACAGGAAATCAAAATCCTTGGAAACCTTGGAAATGTATTAAAACTTAAAAGGAAATCGGGGTTAATAATTCCTAGAAAATTCCTTCAGCCTGAAAATTAAAAATTACCAAACCTCGATTAATTTTAAGAAATTCGTAATATACATACAATGTAAAATAAGTCCTTAGAAAATGGTAAATCCTGAGTTGAGTACTTCATTTAGGGAAGTTTTAGAAAATCAAACGATTCGTTGAAGGCTTAACTTATGCAATAAAAAGAACACGAAAAAATCATTTAAAAACAGCAAAACTGTAAAATCCAGAGACGATCAGGAATTTGGCACTTTTAGCACTGCAAGGAAAAACGAACTTATGAAATCAAGAATGTGAGAAATTACTTTTAAAAAACACCAATAAACTCGACAATTTCTTCAAATTCGCAAATATCTTTGAAAATATTTCCTAAAAACTATTGTTAAAATATTTAATAAAAATTAAGCATATATTTGAGATATTGTTCTACGAGTTTTGGAAATTTAGAATCTAAATACCTATAACGAAAACTATTTACTTCCATATAATTTTAAATTTTAACCTAAAACTTAAAAACTCAAAACAAAGCATGCAGATTTTCTGTGCGGTTGAAGTTTGAATTTAAATGTGGATAAACGTAAATACAGAAGCAAACGTTCAATTTTGAATCTGGACTCAAAATAGGAATCTGCTGGATGGATGATTCGAACTTGTTCGAATTCGAATCCTACCAATTTTCCAATATTGACAGTTCTGATCAACATCAAAAACACGTAGTAATTTTTATAAAACCACTAAAATAGAAGGACTAACTCCGACGTAATTGAATCACTGAAGCAAAACCAAATGCAATAAAAATTTATCTGGAAGTAATCGAAAGCAGTAATTTGAAACGATTCACTAATGAAGACATTTTGAAACAATAACCTGAGTAACCCAACAGAAAACCTAATTAAAAGATTAGGAACACTGATGGAATATGAAGTAATTTTCGAAAGTTCCGCTCAGATTATCCAAGAGAAAAGGCTTTTCGAAACAAATTCGAGTCACACAAAGGCAATTTCAGAAATAACACGACACATTTAAAAAGGAAAAAATCACAAATCTTAAAATGGTAAACTACGTAATTTTAAAAGAATTTCAAGTCCTTTCTAGGAAATGCCTAAAAATGTTGTGCAGTTAAGGTTAAAACCATTAAAACCTCATTAATTACGTGATGAAAGCAATCTTATAAGTGAGCTCTTGTACAATTTAACTTTAGAAACTATAAAAATGGAAATTGTTTCCTTCCCAACTTTTTCAGGGTATTTAGTAATTTTTAGAAAGTAATTTGATAAATTGGAAGAGATACAAAGAAATTCATGGAGCAAACAACTTCGATTTGAAAATCCTCAGTGGAAAATTAATTCTGGTCCATTTAATTTCAATACATTTGTTATTTTTAGAAATTCGTCATAAAAATCTTAATTTCAACAGAAACATTATACAGGGTGATTCAAAAGGTATGGTCCAAACTTAAGGGTGTGATTGGTGTTGTTAAAATAAGCAAAAAATTCCAATAAACACATGTCTTATTTCCAACCGCTATCTAGTTACAGAGGTTTTCTTTGTTTTTATCTGTGTTTTGCCAAATCACGTTATCAAGGAACTAAGTAAAACAAATGTTAATTCCTTATGGCAGAAGACGTTTCAAGCTTGAATTGGCGTAGTTTTCAATAAATGTGGTAATGATGGAGCCATTTTCTGTACGTGCAGAAATGCATTTTGTGTATGGTTATTGCAGCGGAAATGCCCGTGCACCTGTGGTAGAATATGGGAGAAGGTATCCTCACCGGAGACAGTCTGACCACCGAACATGTATTTAGACCTTTTAGATAATGCCTTGTCAGAATTATTAGAAGATCTGCATCTTGATATGCGAAGATCCATGTGGTATCAGCATGACGGGGCACCGTTGCACAATTCACATCCACTAGATTTTTACTTGTGGGGTGCATTAAAAGAAAAAGTTTATGCAACGGAAATTCAGGACAGGGGCCATTTAGTTAATAGGATAAATGAAGCTGTTGAAGATATTCGAAAACATCCTCAACAGTTGAGGAATGTTCGAGATTCTGTGCGTCGGCGTTGCCAACTTTGTATACAAGTACTAGGTGGACATTTTGAACATCTTTTGTGGTGATACTTTTTAATTTTTCTTATAATTGTATATGCTCTTTATTAATAATAAATTATCCTAAATGTTGTTATAACTAGAAAACAATTGTGAATCGGACATTAGTTTATTGGCATTTTTTACTTATTTTAACATCACCAATCACACCCTCAAGTTTGGACCATACCTTTTGAATCACCCTGTATGTACCAAAATGTAGAACAAAAGAAGTACTAAAAACAGGACTTTTTAAAATAACTATGCATTTAAAATTCCTATTTGTAACTATTTAACATTTGCTTTAACATCAACTCTATTTATAAAATTAATTTTAATGCAAAATGCTAAAGCAAACACCACATATCTAATCAAAAATTGTGTAAATATATTTAGTAAATAACACCTTGTTCTACTCACAAAATAGGCGAATTAAAAATGGGATGTAGGTACCTATGAGAACATTAAAAATTTACCGGACAAAACCGGCGACCACAAAACCGCTTTTCAAGGTGAATTAAAAAATAGCAACAGAACGGATTCCAAGTAAAGTGCGATTATGACATGTTTGTTTACAAAATTACACCGGATTTTCCATTAGACCAATTTTTTGGGTGGCTTTAAAGAATCCTGTTATGTGAGTCAAATTGTAAATGTTACATTTCATCATTGGTTATAGCATTTAAGTAAGTGCTTGGATTACATTTTTGTTCTTAAGTAATAGAAATGATTCTTACATGAAGTTGGGCAAAATGCTTTTAAGAGCTCCACACGTTGGTTCTTTATGAAAATTCTTGATTGATTTGATGCCTGAATATTTGCTGATTTTTCAAATAAACAAATTCTGAATCAACAATCAAAATTTAATGCTTTTGAAAATATTGTTTGTTTTTAACAATACAATTTTAAGAATTCCCTGTCGGTTTAGAAATGGCATTGCATAATAAAAGTTGAACAGTTTTAAAACTACATACAAACTTTACAGACGAAAGATAATTTTATCAGGTTTACACCGAGTAGAACTTTAATTTTCTTTGACGAAGAATGTATGCCATTAACATAAATTTGCCTCGATTGCAAAGGCTTCGAGTTAATTCGAAGGATTATTAATAATTCATCAAGTTTCAAAAAATCCAAGAGGTTGAAAAATGCTGTTTGCATTTAATTTTCTTCATAAAAAATTTACATTTCTGTTGGGGTAATTTTTATTTTTTCAATGGGTTTATAAATTTGGGACCTTGAAATTCTACAATTAATTATTTTAACTTAATGGAATTATTCTACTAACTTGATTTCGAATTTAAAAGCAACTGAACCATTCCAGTAAAGATTATCCTACAATTTCAAACATATCCTAAAACTGAGCATCCAAAAAATAAATAACCTTCTTATTCTAGGATTTAAAAAATTGTAGAAATAGCAACATTATTCTACAAAAAAGTTACAGGACCATGCCCAACAGAAAAGGTCATTTTACTATTATCAAACTGGTATCACAAAATAAAGTATATCAGCAGACGGTGAAGTTAAGGTCAACATTCCAAGGGACTATTCCCGAGAGACGACAGATCCATTGAATGGTTATCTAGATCTGTGGTCCTGAGACCTTGTTCTTTTTCTCATGACTATAATAGAAACGAATCAAAATATCTGATTACCGTGGCAAGGGGCGTAAGCACAAACTGTAATTTCTGCGCTGGGGCAATTGTAAGATAAAATGAGAAATTGTCCAATAAAAGTATCTAAACATAAGCATGACTGAGCTTCGAAGAATGACAATCATAACTATTTATAAAACAATTCTGTTTAAAACTAAGATTATTCCTAAAATTCCTCCCACGGAATTCTTTCTCGGAAACTTTCGCGCTTTCGTTTAGTCTTTTTATGTTATTATTATTATAAAACTTTACCTAAGCACAGCAATTTACTTCAACAGCACAAATTTTAGCAGATCACAATTCGCGGAATGGCTTGTTTATAATGAAAAAAATCACGATTTGTCTTACAAAAAACCGTGTAAACCACCGCAAAGGAACCCAATACGAACACTAAAATTGCCGTAACAAGTGGAACACTCCTTCACAGCCAACATCAGTTGATGACTAACCAGTTTATCCTACAATCTCCTACAAAATTACGGCAAGGGGAACGAGGAGAGGTACAGAGAATGTAATTTAAATTGTCAAATGTCTGACCGTTCATTGCACGCACGGAGGTAATTTTAGGTTTACCTTTCAAAAATACCGAGTTCTTTTCGTCCTTCTTTATGATCGAGTACGCGAAAAAAGCGTTCCGCTTTATACACGTCACTGGGCTTATTTTTATAGCTTCATAATTATTAATGCGATTTCTATGTCGAAAATACCAAGATAACAGTAACAGAATGATATCAAGAATTATCGAACGATAGGCTACGATCGAACCTGTGTGATCACCAGTAAAAATAAATCTTATCAATCAATACGATACACCACTATGAACTTTTGTTTTTAAAATTTTGTTAATTTAAAAATTTTAAAATACATACAACTTTTTAAAAATTCACCAAGCAAGATCAACAATCCTAAACCTTCATAGATTTAATATTTTTGAACTGAGTTGGTTATGAAGGCTCAACTGTGCTATTCGGAAGTTGGTTATGGAAGATAAATTGTATTTATTAAATACAAATTCATGTCTTTCCTCTTTTCCCCCTTTATTTGGAAAAATGGATCAACTGATTTTCAAAATTTCTGCAAATTATTTGAGCGTTTGCAGCGACAACGTCAACGAGTTCTTAGTTACACAGCAGCCAAAAAACCTAAAAATACAGTCTTTCAATAGCTGTTTGTTATCGGAAATTTAAACAATCGCTGTACAAAAAAGGGGCTGTGATAAATGGGCTGTGATAAATAAAATAAAATGCATTGCCACTTAATGTTTTCATAAATTGATAAACTAAAGAAAGTGAGTTAAAATAACAATGTGGTTTTGAGATAACCCGTTATCAGAAGTTACGCTGTTATTAATGACATGTTGGCATGGTTGTTAAGTTATTAAGTAACAACTCTGAGATATCGAAGATAGCAAATTACTTCGATGAAATCGACGGTTATGAAACTTATAAAGGGATTTTACAATTTTGTTTCTAAAGAAGTTCGTCTATCTTGGTAATACTCATCGAACATGTTCGAAAGGGCAAACTTTACCAAGTCTGGGGAAAGGTAAGGGAAAGGGCAGTCTTAAATTTTCTAAAGAAGTTTGTCTATCTTTGTAATAGTCACCGAACAAGTTCGAAAAGGGAACCTGAGGAAATGCAAGAGTAAGGACAGGCAATCTTGTTCTGAGGCAGTTTGGGGCAATTTAAAGACATTAAGGCAATCAGATGGAGATTTGGAAATAATTTATACAAGGCTTCTGACATCAAATCTTAGGATATTCTGGGATAATGCAACAGAAAAAACAATCGTTTCTCCAAGTGGTTTAATCTTAATCGGAGGGATTCTTAGTTTAAAGCAATCCTGGACATTCTAAACACGAAGCAGTTCGAGACATTCTAATGCAATGTAAGACTTCTTAAAGCAGACAATTTAAGAAAAATTGAAGAAACCTATAACAATTTCTGGTCTTTTTAAAACGGCCTGATCAAAATTTGGCAATGATCATCGAATATATTCAAAAAGGCATGTGTAAGGAAGTTTTAAGGACATTCTGAGATAATCTTAGTTTAAAGAAATCCTAACATTCTGATTTAGACATTTCGAGACATTTAAAGGCAGTTTGAGGCATTCAAAGACAGTTCGAAACAGTTCTAAAACAGTTATAAAACTGTTTAGGGTAATTTAAGAAAATTTAGGGCAGACTGTAACAACTCTTTCTCTTGGGGATTTAGCTATAACTATCGGATATTTAAAAAGACATTCTTAAGTAAGACTCTTGAAGCAATTCTAGGGCTGTGTAATAGAAAGGGTTGTTTCTTACTGGGATAGTCTTAATTTAAGAAACCATTACCATGTTAATATTCGTCGAATAATTTCGAAAAGGCAACCTTGAGGAACTCTGAGGGAATGTAAGAGAAAAGGCTGTCTTGTTCCTCGGTCAATCTATCTAGCGCGTTATTAAGAGTAGTTCAACGTCAATTCCAGGCACTTTAAATACGAAGCAATTCAAGTCATTCCGAGGCAGCTCCCAAACTTTCTGAGATAATTTAGGGCAAACCTGCAACAGTTCCTATCTTTTTAAGGCAATCATATCGAGATTTGGAAATAATTTCTACAAGGCTTCACAAGTAAGTTAAGAAAGTCTTCTGGGGTAATGCAACAGTTTCTCGGTCGGAAAGGTTCTTAGTTTAGAGCAATCCTGAACATTTTAAACATGAAGCAGTTCGAGACAATTTTCAGGCAATTTAAAACCTCGTAAGACACAATTTAAGAAAATTTGAACATTTGAAGGAACCTATAACAATTTCCGGCAATTCTAGGGTTGCGTAATAGAAAAGATCGTCCTCTGTGTTTTTGCTGGAACAATCTTAGATTGTAACAGTTTTAGTTTCAAGAAATCCTGGGAATTCTAATGATGAGGGAGTTCAGGACATTTCGAAGCATTGTAAGATAGTTGGGATTGGGAGTAACTTAAGGAAATGTGAAGCAACCTCTAACAATTTTGCATTTTTTTCTAAAGAAGTCTGTCTGTCTTCGTAATATTAACCGTATATTTTCGAAAAGGCAACCATGAGAAAGTCTGACGAAATTAAGAGAAAAGGCAGTTTTGTTCCTCCGTGAATCTATCTACAGCGTTATTAAGGGTAGTTAAGGAGAATTTTAGGCACGAAGCAGTACAATAGGCAGTCCCCAACTTTTCTAACTTTTAGGGGCAATCTGTTCGAGATTTGGAAATAAATTCTGTGACTTCTTATATAAGTCAAGAAAGTCTTCTAGGATAATGCAACAGAAAATAATGCAGCTTTAGTCGGATAGATTATTAGTTTAAAGCAATCCCGGACATTCTAAATACGACACAGTTCAAGGCATTCTAAGGCAAGTTAACAAACAATTTAAGAAAATTTTGAGAAATCATATTTTATCTCATAATCGTATTCAGATAATTATAAACGCCACCGTATTTCCATCTTTTACTAAAAATAGATATATTACTGGGTTATGATCTGTATAAATTATGAATTTTCGGCCATACAAATAAGGTCGAAAATGTTTACCTTCCCATACAATAGCTAGTAATTTCTTTTCTATAGTAGATTAATTGTTTTCTGATTTATTGAGGGTTCTAGATGCATATGTTATACGAAAATCTTTTCCTATTTCTCCTTGTGATAATACAGCTCCTAATGCTACGTTTGACGCGCCTGTTGTTAAAATTAAAGTATTTTCTAAATCAGGATATTGTAATATAGGTGCTGAAGTTATGATTTCTTTCAATTTAATAATAGCTTTATTACAATTTTCATTAAAAGTCCAAGTTATATTTTTCCGTAGCAGATTTGTTATAGGTTTAGAAATATAAGCAAAATTTGGAATAAATCTCCTATAATAACCTACTAAACCTAAGAATGAGTTTATATCCTTTGTGTTTTTAGGAATAGGAAAATTTATTACAGCTTTAATTTTATCTTTATTTGGCAAAACTCCTTTTGAAATGACACGTCCTAAATAACCAACTTCTTTTCTTAAAAATTCGCGTTTGTCCGGTTGCAATTTTAAATTTGTTTCTTTTAGTCTATCAAATATGATTTTTAATCTTTGAATATGCTCTTCTAAACTGGCCGAGAAAATAATTATGTCATCAAAATAAACTAAGCACTTTTCACTTTGAAGTCCTCCGTGTACGTTATCCATAACTCTTTGGAACGTGGCAGGTGCATTTTTCAAACCAAATGGCATTCTAGTAAATTCTAACAATTTCCCAGTCTTTTTGAGACAGTCTGGTCAAAATTTGGCAATGATTATCAAATATGTACTTTCAAAAAGGTATTTATAAGGAAGTCAAGTAGGTTTCAAAGTTATTCTAAGATATTCTTAGTCTAAAGAAATTCTAAACCTTCTGAAGCAGAGGCATTCGTAGATAGTTTGAAACATTTCTAATGCAATTTGGGGTGATTTAAGAAAACTTAGGGAAACCAGTACAATTCTTATCGTTTGGAGCTAGTTGCTCGAAATTTGGGCACAACTACTGCATATTTGAAAAGGCATTCTTAAGCAAGTCAAGTAAGTCTTGACCATTCTAAGGCTGTGTAATACAAAGGGCAAACCTGGGCATTCTAAAGACAAAGCGGTTCGAGGTATCCTGCGACAGTTTAGGGCAATTTTAGGCTGAAACAATTTCCAACCGATTTTGCAATAATTACTGAAATTCCGATAGTTCACTCCAACATGGAAGATTGTCTTTCGTACTTAAGTTAAGATTTAACTGGGATCAACCCATCTCAATTTAAGTATCAGAAGAACCTGAATTTAAGTCTGATAATGCTGATTAAAAAGGAAAGTCAGTCAAAGATGAGATTAATAAATAAATTCTGGGCGATCTGACGGCGTTTGTGTGATAAGATAGCAATGATAGCTTAACCTCAATATTTCCAAAGTTGTAATGTTTCGCTTTGTATTTATTTAACTGAAAGAATATTCTCAAAATTAGACTGAAAATGCAACTTTCGAAATGTTGCAAAACAATACTGACAACTAAAGAGAAGCTTCCACACATTAAATGATTATGTTATTACCTTCTTATTACAATCAATATATTACATTAAAAACGAGATTTTTTAATTTTTCTATCCATTTCTAATCCAGCCAGCAATTTTAGATGTCGAATTTATCACTTTAATCTTAATTCCTCTAGCTGCTTATCAAACAGTCACACTCAGGATATCAATTTATTAAATACACCAACAAACACCAGAAGATTATAAAAGAGGCATTTACTGAGATAAACAAATGGTTAGGGAACCTGATTATGTGATTATATAAACAAAACTACAGTTGGAAGTATCAAAAACTTGAGAAGAATGAAACTGCGTATCATACTGCAAATCAAAGTTAATATCACCTGAAAATTCACCTTAAAACGACAACACTAAATTAACCCCAGTGAAAGTCTTTGTATACCTCGAAAACACAATTTCACCCTGCAACCCTTTGTGAATACTCATTTAAGTAGAACAACACGAGATAGGCATTAACTTTGCCTCTGCAATGTCGCAACTTTATACACAAACCCCCACGTTCTTTAAGATTGTCTTGTAAAAGTAATCCAAAACAATAATTTTGTATTTGTTTTTAAAGCAGTTCATTTTGTTCTTGGAGTTCACTGGCTTCCAAACACAAAACAAAAATATTCATGTAATAATGAGCCAAATTTCTGAGAAGAAAACCAACTTATTTGCAACAATTAAACGAAAAGGAAACGAGCACTCGTGACTAGTATGATTTAAAACATGATCTAACAAGAAGTACACGTGGGTTGTGTGTAAGAAGAGAGTACAAATTCCGTGGGTTTTAATAATGAATATGTTAGGGATCTTCACGGCTGTTGTGTAATGTAAGTAGGCATCTTTGATATGCCTAATATTAACTTATTAATTGGTATCATTCTTACTTACGATTGATATTCTGATGTCATTCTTAAGCCTAAGACTTTCAACCACTTGCTTAATTTCACAAATTTTTTATATTTTTACACGAACATGGAAGTGACTGGCAGTATTAAAATTCAACAAAATTTATCTTTGGTGAAATCTTATTATGAGCTTCAGTCAACCTCGTTTGTGATTCTGAAAACCGCAGATACAAATCTGCAGAAATAATTGCAAAAACATACAGAAATGCCAACGGAATATTCTTTTAATTGTACTAAAACTGATTGGAAATTAAAATTGAAATGGGCTAAAATTTCGTTTACAATCAAACCGAATTAGGAATAATTTGCCACGCCATTTGATGGCCGAAAATTCTAAAGCTGAATTTGAAATTGATTTCAAGCTCGGCGGTTGTTTTCAAACCCCGTAGTGAAATCAATTTCGTATCATTTTAAATTACGATAATTAACTTTAATGGCGTAAAATATCCAAAATATTAGTTTGTCTATTAATTACCTACAACTACAAAGCAACACATATTTTTGGGCGAATTTATAACTATCGTAAATTTCAGCCTTTTCGTGTTTAATGTAATATAACATCACAGATGTTACAACGATGAATCATTTAAATTAAGCTCAAATTTTAATTGTACTAATTTTCCCTATGGTTAAAACTAAAAAAGTCCCTCGATTATTTTAAATGTTAACAAAAGATTTCTCCAAACTGTAAAATAATCGAATCAACTGCCCATAAAATAACCAGGATGGTTAAGTTTATTTAAACAAGCCAACATAATGGTGATTTCAAATGCAATTTAGTAACAGCAGACACTAGTAAAACGAGGAAAGCGCAAATATTTACTGTACTATGATGTAATGGGACGTCATTTCTATTTTTACCAGGTCAAATTAACATAGGTGGAAACACTAGTGACCTTCTATTTATTGTTGTTCAAATACATGACTGAAAAGCAAATTTACCTCCTAATACTTCAGCTTAAAATCAATCTAAGCTTATTTTTTCTTCGGCAAAAATTTCAACGATTTCATGAATGAAATTAATGTGACAAAAAATTGTTCACCGATAAGGAATATAAATCGGTGGTGGTACGTGCGACGTGCCGGGCAAAATTTATATACTTGGTTTTGATTATCTATTTTTAATCTCCATTCCATCGTGTATTCTTTAAGAATAGGCATCATTAGTTAATTTGTATCCTATAGAAATTAATTCCGGCCCATGAACTCGACTAAAATATCTCATTATTAACCATGGAAGGTTCTTCAACCAGGAAGTTGAATTGAAATTGTAGAAAGTGATCTTAAAGCTCGATGCAGTAATCTTCTTGGATAAAGAAAGTGAAACTGACCAGCTTAGTGAGAACATAACATACAAGTTGTTAAGTCAACTGTCCTACAAAACCAGTCCTTGTATGTTGTTGCATTCTTTATTGAACTTGAGAGTGATGGGTAGGTGCTATAAACTGCTAAAGAAACAGTACATCACATAGTTTCAGGCCAAGGTACAACTACCATGACCCAAAAGCGTTAAAGACAAGTTTTATCGTTCTTATTGCATTTACTTAGAAATGAGGGCGTTAGCATGTAGTGGGATTAAATTTTTTGAACTTTGCTAAATGTCAGATGTAATATGTAATGTAAAGGGAGATATGTGACACGAGGTTTCTTATTAAAAGTTTAGAATTACTGAACCAAACTTCAAAGGGAAGGTGTAAGATGCAAATCGAACATCCTCTCCTTCCTGAACAGGTGGAGCATTGACCCTTCGCCCCTCCTGTTCGTACACCCATGGAACTGGAAGTAAAATGAATTTATCGTGGGACGGGTCTGCACTTTTTTTATTATTACTTTCTGTAAATGTTGAAAACGACAGTATAGGGTTAATTATTCGTCCACGCCTGGTTCAAATAAACGCAATCGGGTCAAGGTTTTGATATGCAAAATCACCGAATTATCAAGTATAACACGACAAACACGTCTAAAAATAGTTTTAATTGGGGCTCCCCTTGTAATTCGGTGCCCTAAAAGCTTCGTAATTGTTTATTATTTTCTCATAATTATATCTGCGTATGTTAGAAGGTTTTTAAGCTTTAAGAATCATCAATAAAATTATGTACAACTACTGTCACCGCAATAAGGGTTGAAAAATGGGGTGCACCATGATTTCAGACTACATGAAAATCAATTCCGTGTCGCAACATTCAAAATATATCTACAAGCTGTTAGTCATAAGCTTATAAGTAAATGTTAAGATTAGATACCGTGCAAACGATTATTTCGAAATTTTGCAAGTAATATACGGGATATAACCAAACACCGGCAATAAACTTACCCATTTTGAATGAAATCTAATTGAAGAAAATTTTACAAATGTTCTATAACACTACACTCACGAATTATTAAAACATAACTTATAATACTAATATTTAAAAAATATATAGTTATTAAATTGGTTAAAATTGCTTCACGTCAAACACGACAGATCGGGCGAGCCCACACTTAGTACCCAATGTTACGTAAGAGGGCGCTAATCTAGCCAGTAATTCAGTAGCGCCGTATAAAATAAAAGAATCGATTTAATTATTAACCAGTGGCGTAGCTACTACAAAATTAGTATCTATAAAAATCAATAAATAATACTTACTTTTCTAGGATCATTCGCATTTGCAGAGAACTTAAGGTTTAAAAATGATTATATTTTAACAGTTAGTTAGTTAAGATATGACAAAATATTTGAAACAATAAAATACAGATATGTGCCAGTTGTAAATGATTCGCTCAAAAAGAACGAATCAGTGAATGAACCGAGTCTTTACTTTGAAGTGAATCGATTCACTCAACTTGGTGCAGAAGTAGTGTCGAATAATTTTTGTCAGTGCGATTCGATTCAGAAATAAATTGTTCAACTCCTTCGAGTTTCTCCAATGTAAAATTCGTAAAAATACAATCCAAAATTTAATATAGTATGGCAAGTAAGACATCACTAAACAAATAATACTTTTTTATTCACTTTGATTATTCATTAAATTAACAAAAGTTTTCCATCTCTAAGTCTTGCATAAAAGTGTACCTACCTATTGTTCTTCTTACGTCGCCTTCTCCTGGCGAATGGCTATTGTGGTCCTGGAAACTGCAGCTCGGAAGATCTCTGTGGATGAGTACCTACCCAAACCATCTTCTCAGATCTTGAGTTTTGGCATCTTCCTGTAATAAGTCTTTATAACTCGTATCGTTTACTTCCCATCACACGCCCTATGTATTGTTTTTCTTTCTTTAATGGTGTTCAGTAGTTCTCCCTGTTCATTCATTCAAATTATTATTTTGTCATTGGTTACTCTTGTATTCATGCGACACGTAGCATTCGTCTGTACTTATAAGTACATTCCGAAAGAATTTAATCTTTTCTCGGTGGTTAGGTCGAACGTCCAGCTTTCGCATCCATAAAGTAAAATGGGGAAAATATACCATCTAATCATACGAGTTCTGAGTTACAAGCTGAGGTCTGATCTAGTAAAAAGAGTTTTGATGCCCATGAACATTTTCCTAGCTTGTTCTATTCTTTATATTATTTCTTTTTTAGACTATTGATATTAGTCCCTAAAGCCGGGTTCTCATTAGTCGATTTCATTGATCAATGAGACTGAATCTATGCCATTGTAAAGAAATTGAATAATGGGAACATCATTTCAACAATATTGATCAATGATTTTTAGTTTTGGCCGCCCCTCAATTTGGCCTTGAAATTTAATAGCCTGCAAATATATCCGTAATGTGTTCCAATACAAAGTGAATGTCCCTCCCTTACAATCCCCACCACCGTGCGACTATTCACACACATAATAGTATAGGCTGGTATAGGCCTAGTGCTCATGAGGTACTAGAAGCTAGTCCCGCCAACAGGACAATAGGAGACTGGGACGCTTTACGCTCCCACACGGCCACAACAGCTCAATGGATAATGTAAAAAATACACAACATTATTAATTAAATACAGTAGGTACATTTTATTGTTCTTAAAATGAAACAATACAGATGTTTGACAAACTGTAAAATAATACATAGGTATTAAATCTGTTAAATAATTTTAGGTTTTATTTAAAAGCGTTTACGCCTTGATTTTGTTGTTGCAAATTCATCAATTAAGTCGTTGTACTCAAATCCCTCACCTTTTAAAATATCAGCTTCAATATGAAGAATTGAGAGAGTTTAATTTTGTTCTTTCAGCGTAGATTGGAGATATGATTTCACTCTCTTTAACGCGGAAAATGATCTTTCTGCTGAACAATTACTAATAGCTGCGCAGAGGTACATTCTAAGAGCAATATCAACATTTGGGAACATTTGCTGAAGATTTTGTTTCCTGATGAACTTGCTCATATTTAGGGGTAATGTCGTTGGCTTGATCGTTTCTAGTTTTATCAGAAATATTTTTTCAATATGGTACTGATGCCCAAACAAGCCAACCAAACTATTTGTTGAAATTTCATCACTTTGTTTCATGTTTAGTAAGATGCGTCTCATTGTGATTTGGAAGTCTTCCAAAAACCGCTATTACCTTTGAGCTAGAGATTAGATTTAAGCATCCAGGATTTTTCATCTAAACATTGTTGGACTTCATATTATTACTTGTAACTTAAGATACAAAAATTTGTGTAAATTAAAAGACGGAGTATGGAGATTAGATTTTTATTCTATATTTTTTATAACACACTTTTGTTAATTAGTTTAACAATATAATATATTTAATATTTCGTAAATTTCATAAGTATTCTTTCAATAGCTTTTAAAACTCTAAAATGAAGTTTTTTGCTACAAACTGTAGAGTATAGTTGAAATTTGAACTAAACTCCATTAAAAAAATTTCTAATAAATCAAACAAAAGTAACTTTATCTGGAAAAAATTAAATAATAATAATACAGCTATAAACATACAACATCCCTTATTTACATTCAAAAACTGAACTAAAAGTACAACAAATAAAAATAATGACATCTGAATGTAGTGTATAGAGCTACAGGAAGCTTTATGTAATTTAAAGGTACCAAGGTTGCAAATATTAAAATCAATAGCATGCATTAGATGTTACCATTTAGAGCAGCACTTTTTACACATTTGCAAATAGTCGTACCGATTGTACCGCATCAGCCAAATTAAGGAACATTTTTAACCGAAAACTCTAATTGACAGAATATTTACTTTATTTGCTAAAAATTTAAATTTGTAACAAGTCGATTACTTCGACAAGCATAAACATTAGAAAAACAGGTGTTGCCAGTGTAACAAAGAATGCATTTTTACATTATATATGTTCAATTGACGATTTCTTAAAAATTTCTACAACAATTGATACTTATTCACACTGCTGAACGGCTCATCTTTTGTACACAATTTTTCAACAAAATAAAGTAAAATTACAAATTAGTTAATTATAAATCAATATATTTAATTAAGTAGTTTGATTGCTGAATTAAGAGTTTCGCCTCTCGGTTTTTCAGCACAACTATATTATTTCTGTTAAATATGGATCAGTAGTACAGATATCCGAGTAATTAATTAATTTGTAAAAACAGCCCTTTTTTTTAATACTTTTACACGAGGAGCCGTATTATGTAAAAATATTTATAAAAGAGATAACTTTAGACTAATTTTAATTATTTGTACTGCATTCTTTCAAAGCTAAAGCAAAATTTTTAAAGCCATTTTGAGATGCTACGCCAAATGCGAATGGAATTTAGATGAAAAATTATTAAAGTAAATACCACACGATTGACAGCCATAATATTAAAGAATCCATAACCATCGTTAAGTTTTAATATCTTCATTGGGAGCGTGTACTCTCAGCAATAAAGTTGCATTTTGATTTTTATTACCCACTAATTTGTGTGAATCTACTCCACATTCTTGAAAATATTATTCGAAATTTAATAAAGGTACTAAGTAAGCACATCTACATTCACTAGCGTGCATCTTGAGGCACGGTTTTCCATTTACGTTATTCATCATCCGTATCCCCATCACTCGAATAATCCTGAATGGGTATCGGTCTTACGAATGGAGCAGAAGTCATTTGCCTACGATTATTTATAATGAACAATTTATTAAAAGGAAATAAACAAGACTTACGCCAATCTACGGTAATGGTTTAACCATTCCTCAATCATTTGAGCAACAAGTAAGGGTCGTTTATGTAGAAACTGTTGCGCTACAAGTACGCCACCTTCGGTTTCACATACATCTAACCATTGTCTTAATATTGTTTCTTCTCGACCCAGCTATAAAAATTGTAAATAAATATTTTATTATAGTGTAAAGATAAAAAATAAATACCTCAGACTCGGTTAAGAAATGAACATGTAATAATTTTCTTTCTCTATCCATTAATGGCAAAAATATACTCTGTAATTCATCAGGATGGTGTGTTTGTGGACGATCTAAGCGACTGCTGTAAGGTTCAAGCGGCACGAGAGCAGAAAAATGTCCTCTGGTGTAACCCAAAGCAATAGGTGTTCGTATGCAAAAACTTTGCTCCCACAGCAATGGTAAATATACACCTGAAAATGTTTTCATTTTAAACAGCTTAATCATGTGATTCAATTATTTATAACAACCACAACTTTATATGAAAAGTCAGTGAAGTGACTGAATTCAACCAGTGAAAGTTAAAAAAATTCGCAGAGGAGTGGTCGTCCAGGAAGTTATAGACCACCCAGTTAATAATAAATTACAACTTAAATATAATAAATCAAATTCAAATAATTTTACTAAACATTGTAGTAAATTATAGTTATTTATTATACATGCGGATTAAATTAATGTTTAATGAGCGGTACGTTTAACCGCGCAAGCGGTGGTAGCCGCAAGCGCGTTGATACCGCGAGTTAATAAATTAATTTAATCCGCAAGTGTAATACAACTGTTTATTCAATTTTGAATTGGTGAACGAAAGCGCATAACAGAAAGTCATAGCCCAAAAGCAGGACTGAATTGAAAATAACTAGTCTTTTAATATAAATGTTATGCAATACATGAACTTTCCAAGTAAATTAATAATAAGTTTACATAAAAATGCCACAGAAACTAATAAGGAAGCAGTTAAAGTTTTATCAAACACTTCGGTTTTTGCTTCCTGTCGAAATAACACTTATTGTGGTTTGATTATTTATTTGTTTTGGTGATTAAAACATGTAACTGAAATAGATTTCTTTACCTTCAAAGCGAGCATACCCAAGCGCTTCTCCTCTAAAACTTTTTACATATTTAACTCCATAAACAATTATAGGACGTCTAAGAATATGGGCTAGAGCAAATATATGTAACTGTTCTAAACTAGTGCCTGGCTGGCTTGCTAATGACAACAAACTTGTCCAGTCCTCTTCCCACTGGCCTTCCTCTAATGAAAAATGAAGCAGGGACGCCTGTGTTGCTTCGTATTCTTTCCAACGTGGATAAAAACTGTACGAACAAAACAATTCATAACGTTTTTGATTCCAAAATTCCACTCAAAAAAAACTTACATGCGTCCTCCCTGACTAAGACTTTCTGCCAAAGCCCTTCGTAAAGTATTGTCTCTATCAAATACACCCCAAGTGGCTTGCATAACAGAATCTAACAAACAATCACCGGCAGAGCGATTCCATAGGGCATACAGTCGGGAACCGAGTCTTACGGTAAGCTCAAGAGACCAATTAATTACCGCCGGATCGCTTTCAAGCTGCTCTTGTGCATCCTTATCTAAAAGTTCGGTGAATAACTGTTCTTGGACTGGGCCTGGTAGTTCATCGACCTCTGCACAACACAAATTATTAAATTTAAGATTACAACAAAACAATAAATGACGACATACCGGCAGGCAAAGCGAATGTGGGTAACTCCGTGACAAAATTACATTGAAAGCTGCCTTTTCTTTGACGCAGAGTGGAAGCAAAATGTCTTCTAATGTCTGCGGCCAGGTCAGGTGCAACGTAACTTGGAACTCGTTTCACACCTGATCCTGAACCTTCTATTTGAGATAATAATATTGCAAGTAAATCTTCTCTCTGAAATCTAAAATTTCTAAAATGTAGATGGGGTTTATACCTAATGGGTAGCAAACAGTTAAACAAAGAAAACATACCTTATAGCTAAATGAACTAAAGTATGACCGACATCAAATGCCGATGCTCTATTTAAAATGGCAACTTCGGCAGCGGTTAGAGTACGGGTTGGATCACCACCAGATGATAAATACGCTTCGACAGGATTCGGATCACCATCAATTATTCCTAAACACGCATTTAACCAATTCCAGTCTCCCTGTCGTCGAAGCTGTCTCATTTTTCGTTCCGTATCGTAATTATTCGAGCTTTGAGAAATTGAAGTATCTAAAAACAAAATTTTTATTTAATTGTTTTGAGTTTCGAAGCATAAGGTCGTCGGTTTGATAACCCAAGTATATAATAATATGTACTTTATTTAGTAATACGGTAACATTCGCTCTTTCAATGTTAAAAATTGAAGAGGGCAAGGCATAAATTATCGTTGGTGTATTAAACGAAATTCGTAAATTATTGGGTTCTGGGTCCCTACAAGGTGATGCCCCAGTTTCTTCATCCACACCCACAACGTACCCCCAAATGTCCTAACAACCCTAGTACCACAATAAAATTCCTCCACTGCCACATTAAGCAGAAAAATGGGAAGCGATAGAAAACAAAAAAATATTTAGAAAGAGTAGGTAACAAAACAAACGAAAATTAATGACTACTGGCTTAACTCCCCCTTACCTAACTACCTACATCCAATCGTTATGAAGAATTAAACAAAGACAACGATGACAACGACTCAAACATAAATAATAAAACAAATCTGATCAAACCACTTCCAATATTTGTTAATATGTCTAGCGAACTGCTACATAAAACTGCTAAAGATAACTATGGAATTAAGGTTCTTAGCAACGATCAAGTACAAATTCAATCCAAGACCCTACAATATCAAAAGCATTAATTGACAACAAAATCGAATTTCACACATATAAATTGAAACATGAACGTAGTTTTCAAGTTGTCCTTAGGAATATGCACTACTCTATTAACCTTAATGAATTAAAACAGTCAATAGACAATGAAGGCACAGGTCTAGTAATACAACCAGTCGTTTCACTCCCTGGATTTTGTGGGTGCTAAGTAGCCAACGATGACATTTTTATTTTATCCGTTGAAGATGAAATTATTATCTCCACAAAATGATGTAATATTATGTACTCAGAATGCAGTGGTTTCAGAAGAAACAGAAACGCACGACCCAGCAATGGAAGCTATTACAGCACATGATTGAGAGAATAATTATTCAGATGCAGAAATCCGAAACAGTAGAGAAGAAAAGACTGAAGATAGTAGCTATGTATAGGCATAGCCAAATGTCATGTGCCGCGAGATGCGCAAATAAAAAAGAGAGAAAGCTATAGAAAAGGTCAGGTGATAGGAGAAAGTGAATCCTAAAACAAAGCACGTAAGTTTTTTAAACAATCGGCAAAAATTCAAAAACAAAAACGGAAACAAACTTCAAACAAAACACTTGCAAACGACTACAAACACAACAAAACATTGAGGTTAGGTTGAAACAGCTGATGACAAAAATGTTTTTATAATGATCTATAACATCGCGAGCCGAAGAATTTTGGTTTCTGCGCCACAGCTCATGAGATTTGGCAAGGCCTATACCAAATAATTCAGACAGAGAATTTTTCAGCAGCGCTGATGATCACACTACAGATAAACAAGAAATAAAGCGTCGGCGCAAAAGAAGAAGTGACAAGGATACTTGGGATTATAACCAAAATAAATACAAGAGGATGAGAGGTTTGGAGTTTGGAGGAAGAGGGAAATCTGAAGGTGGTAAAGCTGTATTTAACCAACCAAGAGCAGCTCGTAAAATGTTGCAACCATGTAACTGTAAACAAAGTTTAAAGGGAAAAACCTTAACATGTAGAGAAATTTCATTGGAAAACGAGCAAGAAATATTTAGTAATTTTTGGGAAAAATTAAATTGACAAGAACGCAAGCAATACATACGGGGTTTAGTGAATGTGCTGCCCACAATTAAAATAAAATCTGATGAAACTTCAAGATGAGATTCTACATTTGCTTTGAAATTAAAAAAGGATGGAACATCCCTCAGGGTGTGCAAAAAAAATGTTTATAAACACGTTTGGAATTGGCGAATGGTCATTACCAGACACCGGATTTTAGGTGATGTGATGAGTCATCCAAATAGGTAAATTTAGCTAAATCCATAAGCGTACTAAATATTTGTAAATAAGGTTGCCCCCATCTGTACCGTTATGGTTCTTTAATAACAAATGGTTGGTTTGGTGACTCAACGAAAGCTTGGCCATGCCTATTGTAAATATATTGCACCATAATGATTGGTGAACTTTGCCATCCTTTTTTAGGAAACACTACTATAATTTCTAGAGAGTGGCAACAACTGTTTTAAAAGTGCTACTTAAGTGTGCCGCTCTGCTGAAATGATTTAGCTAAATTTTACTAGATCCGGTCTCAAGTGATTACATAATTGGATCAAATCAGCAATAAAACCATCTAAGAAGAATAATGACACAAACCACACAAAATCAAATCCACGAAAAAAAATAGTGCAAATTTTTTTCGGTTATTTATCCAAAATGGAATCGCATTATTGCAATTCTAGAAGCAACAAGCTCTACCTCGAACCAATATGGCATTCGAAAGCTGACCTTTTTCAGGAATATCTTAAATTCTCTGAACGAGAGAATTCAACAGTTGACTCTGTTTCAATTAAAACATTTTCAATTTTATTCGAGGAACTAAATCTCAGTTTGTTCATACCTAAAAAAGATCAGTGCGATGTTTGCATAAATTTTAAGACAAAAACCTCCCTGAAGAAGACTACTTAGAACATCAAAAAGGAAAGGAAGATGCAAGAAACAAAAAGGAAAAAGACAAAGCCCAAGCTCAACATGTTTACTGCATGGATTTGCAGAAGGTGTTACTGTCGCCACACTCCAATGTATCTTCATTTATTATAAATGCAAACTGTGTGTCCACAACTTCACATTCTTCAATATGAAAAGTCATGACGGATTTTGTTACATCTGGTATGAGGGGGAAGGTGGTCTAAGTCCCAACGAATTTTCAAGCATTATTTGCAATCAAAATATAGGTGACAGTGAAGAAGTAATCGTTTGTAGTGATAATTGCGCCTATCTAAATATATTTAGCCTTGGAGAAAAACATTATTACTACACAAAAATATTTGGAAAAGGGTCAGATGGACACAGTATGCACACCACTGCCAAAAAGCACGGAAATTATCCAAACCTTATGACGTTCAATACCTAAATTATAAGCTTTTCCGCAATTATTCGAAAGTTAATTACATTAAATCTATTAGACCAGGTAATGGATCAGGGGCCCCTGTTGTTAATGATTTAAAGGCAATCAAATACACACCAAAGAAAGAGATTTACCTACTATAAATTGAAACATATTGATGACTGGTCTTTGTTGGATAAGCGTTTGAATAAAAACTTTCAACCAGAACCAAATGACTCATTGCCAAACTTGTATTCTGGGCCTAGAGAAATAAGTAAGAACTTGCAGGAATTGAAAAGCTCTTTGTTGTAGGATTTTCACACTTTTTATAATAAGTGATCTTTATTGTAGTTTATTTGTAACTATTATTTTATAAGTGTTTAGGTTATGTCATCTCTACAGTATTTGTATTAGTTTTTTTCAATTAGGCATTTCCAAGTACGTCACAGTGACGTCATTGGCTCCTCCTCTAACAGCTGATTGCTGGCAACATTTGTTAGCGCTCTTGTGGAAGTTGTGTGTAAATCTGTGTTTTTAGCCTATTTTTGTTAATAAAAATGTATAGTTTTGTAAACCATAGAGTAGGGACGTATAGTGTAAAATAATTTCATGAATAATAACACCTTTATAAAGACACTGTGTTGTGTTTCATAGATACGTGTTCAGGATAGTAAGCACATTTTTTTTTAATTGGCAAGTACCTACCCATTTTCGATAAGTTTTGTTAAAATATAATAGACATACCAATTTTAGTATTAGTATTTAGTATATTTATTTACAGCAACAAAAACAGTTTAGCAACTGGTACATGTGCCTTACACAGTTTCATAACATAGCAACTAAATCATGTTTTACAAATTCCCCAAAAACAAAGCAATTCATTTAATACATAACATTGAATATTGAATAAGTTATGTTAAGATTGCGTAATGTAACCTTTTATTTTTATTTTCCTACATTAGAAACATAAATTTCCCAGACTCATTAAGTAAGGTTACACCGGAAATTATATTTGTGAAGTCTTAATTCTAACTTCAAAGTAAGTTAATTAATATTGATACATAAAGGTGTGTTTGCTTTGTAAATCGTGTAATTTTGTTGTTGTTATTTATCACTTTTCCTGTTGCTCCTATTCGTACAACCAAAGATGGCACAAAATCTTGGCATTATGCATCGAATTGTAATTCCTAAAACAAGGAAAACATTTTCCCACCCGTATTTAAGAATAAGGAAACACACTTTACCTTTTAAAGTACAATTTTCAATGAAAATGATCTTGTAAAAAAGTTAACCTCCAAATGTCATACGTTTTGACCGCTATAAAAATAATAATAAACCATTTAACTAGCACTTCTTCACATAATAGGTGGCGCAAACCTGGTGGACATACACGATTAGAAAAACAAGCTTTTAATTGTCTATAGTTTGTAAAAAAATCAAGAAAATAGGCACAGTTCCATAAACGCGCTAACAAAATCGGTCCGTGATCAGCTGTTGAAGCGGAGTCATGACGTCACATGGAAATGCCTAATAAGTAATAAATTGTTATAAATTATCTAAATAAATTCAAACAAAACCTCGTAACTGTCACACCTTTTCCGTACATAATTAGAAAACCTCGTAAGTTGTGGTAAAATCCAAGTGAGTGAAGGATTATGAAATTTTGCATCAAATATCTGTTTTCCCATATTACATTACAAGTCAACTTACAGTACATGCAATTTAAAAAAAAACAGTTTTATGTTGCTCCTGTAAAAACAAATTATAAGCACTTACGAGGCTTTCAAAGTAAGGTATCGATATGTTACCCTACTAGATCAAACGTAGTTTTTTTAATTTGCATGTATTTCTAGTAGCTTTGGCAAAGTGTATGTTGGGTTGCATTTGAAGATTTTAAGAAGCGTGTTTTACGTGAATCACCCAGTATTTGGAACATAAAAACATTTTAAAACTAAAACGCTGTTATCAGTGTTTTTTTATTGACCTCAAACCTGCTGAAAATAACAAAAAACTACCCCGTCAAATTCGAACCACCATGACAGAAACGGGTGATACCCCAGTGGGCCAGGTGTTAAAATAATCATGTTTAACCTTAACCTTTAACTACAGTGATCTTCAAATTGTCCTAAGATTAAATTTCTAAAAATAGCACAATCGAATGCCAATGGTCTGACACAACATGCGCAAGAGGTCAGATCCTTCATTATAAACCACGACATTGACATTCTGCTGATTTCGGAGACCCATTTTACAAACCATAGTTACTTCAAATGTTGCAAATATACATTATATAACTTAGATTACCCTGATGGCACTGCCCATGGAGGAGCAGCTGTTTTAATCAAATCATCAATAAAACACTACGAATTACAAATACAATAAAGATTATTTGCAAGCAACTGGTCTACTCACAGAAATGAATACCATCTTTCATCTGGCCACTCTCCTATAACAATAATTACCGAAATTCTACATAAACAACAACCTCTAAGATTAGGCAACAAATACACGGACTGGAATAAATTTAGAACAATACTTCAAAACAAACTGGACCTGAAAATTTCTCTGAAATCAAATATCGTTTTAAACATAGCTGTAGAACCAATCCATTCAAGTAATGGTTTGGGAAGCAACACCCATCCAGGATTAAAAAATAAAATCTAAGAATTACCTAGATAAATCAAAGACAAAGTAACAGAAAAACGAAGATCGGGAAAAACATGGCATAGAACTCGAGCACCTAAATTAAATTAAAAATCTTACTAAACAACCACAAAAACAATGACGTTTAAAACTACCTTAGGAATCTCTCTGTCACAGAAGCTTCAGAAAGCAACTCGTAATGTTAATCATAAGCAGTCTTCCAACCCTGAGAATGGGCCAAAAGCAATAAGGACAAGGCTAATGCCTTTGCTCTCTCCACAGTTTGCAACCTAATGCTGTAGTAAATAATTTCGACATGGAAAATGAAGTACAAAACTACCTATAATCCCCCTATCAACGAGCCACCTTTTACAAGATTTACTGTAAACCAAATTCAAGAAATAATTGAAAACAAACTAAATCAAAAAAAATCCTCTGGATAAGAGCTTATTACTGAGAAAATTCTCAGGAAACCTCAAAAAGTAGACTTACAGTATATTAGACTTAAAATGAAATAAGAACAACATATCACGTGATCAGCGCATAGCGCGAATTTCGGTCGGACGCATCATACAGTGGCGGCCGTTAGTACAGTGCGATTCTTAGTTACCAATGGATTTTTGGATTGTGCTTTGATTTGTATTTTTATTACCAGTGCTTCAGTGTTTTTGCAAAAAAAACTGTTCTTTTCAGAACAAATCTGCTTAGAGTTAATCGTGTTCAAAGGTATGTTTTACAGAAATTAATACAGTTGAAACCTCTTAGAACGAGTACCGCATATAACGAGATTCCGCTTATAACGACAATTTTACAGACTCTTGATTGATTTGCCATTAACCCCTATGTAGTTTTAATCGTTTACTACGAGACCTCATACAGCGCGAATTCGCTTATTACGGCTTCTATTTTTGGACGAAATCCTGTTACAGCGAGATAAATCACTACTGTATTATATTATATTATTCTAAGAAAGTCTGCCAAAAATGTGTCAGCTAAGCGTTATCAAAGCTATTAGCCACCTCGAGACCGGAAACCCTAAATAAAGCATTAAAATGATTCAAGTTTGCAACAGTTTCAAGTTTCATAATAACTACCTACTAATATCCTCTACGTATTAATTTCAATTTTTATTGTTGTATTTAGTACAATTAGAAGAGAGATATCAAAAATAAAATTAAATTTCCAAAAAGCGCTAGTTTTCCTTTTTACAATCAGTGGTGAAGAGGGGGCGCGCGCCCACCCTGAAATGGTCTAGTTTCGCCCCTGTAACTAACCTATTAACTATTTGTGTTGTTGTGTTGTGTTATTTTATACTCTGAAATGTTTAAATGGCGTCGTATCTTAAAACATGTTTGTGTTCTGTTTTACACCATATGTGTTTGTATTATGATAAAATAAATTTAAAAATAACGAAAAACTGTTATAACGAGATACCGGATATAACGAGATTTTTTTTTATTCCCTTCAGTGCTCGTTATAACCGGATTCTACTGTATTAGATTTTCATTTCATAACCTAACTTTCAATTCACCCAGCAAACGTCTTTATGTTATGCCACTGGCAAATTTTTACTGCGCATACAGACATCAGCTGATGTATTGTTCTTACTTTAATACAGCGTCATTATAAATGATTGTAGTCGAAGTAGGCGGTGCCCATGGTAATGAAATTTTGCCGCTTTATATAAACATAATTATAGTGCAGGGATTTTTGTAGTGATTTTTATTTTCCAAGTGAACTGTCAATTGTCACTCGTATGTCATTTACTGCTTTTGGATAACTGCATTTTGTATTGGTTTGCCTGTTGATTTCGCCCTTCCTTAAAAGTCTATGTGAATAAAATCAGTCTTTATTAAGACTACTGCTGATTCGAGAGTGTTAATACGTGAGTGTAATTTTAATAAACAAAAAGCAATATTTTAGGTTTAAGTTTGCATAATGGTGTACTCTTTAGAACAGAACACCTTTATTATTAAATCTTACTATCAAAATGGTGTATTAAATGAAGACGGGCAAAGGATACATTCTGTACAAGCATGCAAAAATGTATATCTCGTTGCGTTTCCAGGCATAGATATTGAAGAGGAATCTTTAATGGCTCATATTCGGAGAGTTGTGAACAGATTTTATAACACTTAAAATGGAGAGCACTTTCAACATCTATTGTAAATAAACATAAATAATCATTATTAAATAAGTTTTGGATTATCTTTGTGTGTGTTTTTTAGGAATATGAATACATTATTAACTATGCATTAACAATGAGTTCATTAAGCAGAGTCTAGTGTAGATATGTCTCGGGTTTGTATCGATCATTCTTTAAGTGAAAGTTATGGTAAGAAAATTTTTATTTCACTTAAAAATGATTTTAAGTTTTTTACATAAATATTGACTCGTTATGCAACCAATTTAACACTTGTAGAACAGTGCATATCCAATATAATTTGAATCATTATTTTTATGGAGCAGAAACAATAAATTTTACATTTAGATTTACGGCCACTTCAACTACAATGATTTATAATGACGATGTATATCTCTACACAGATTTACAACTTGGTTTTATTAACAGGCTATTTCCCTCTTTTGTGAATAATAGTCTAGATTATCTTAATACCAAAACCTGGTAAACCTCCACAGGAAATAAGATCGTAGAGACTACTAGCCTACTTCTGATAATAGCAAAAATTCTGGAAACACTAATATTGGCAAGAATAGAACCAATACTAATAAGGTGTCAAGTAATACCCAACCACCAGTTTGACTTTAGATCACAACACGCAACTACGGAACAAGTCCATTGTGTTTGCAACTATATCTGATAATCTCTAGAAGATAGCTGGAGCCTTCTTAGATATAACACAGGCTTTTGACAAGGTCCTTCCACATAATTATTTTGCAATCCTTCAGTCCTAGTTACAAGATCGGCATTACCTTGTCCAGTACTAAGATGAAATAACCTCTCTTCACCCGATCAAAGCTGGTGTCCCTTAGGGAAGCGTGCTTGGGCCAGTTCTTTACCTCATATTTACAGCAGATCTACCCACTTCACAAGATATTATTACAATATAGCCGTATTATCATCACATCAAAACCCACATACTGCATCACAACGGTTACAGATGAATCTTGACAAAATACAAATTGTACTGGAGAATCGGGAGCAGATTGAAATTATCTGGAGTTACAGAATCCAACTATGGGGATCTGCAGCGAGATCAAACATCGAAATTCTGGAAAGGTTTCAGTCAAAAGTAGGTACTTAGAACAATAACTGGCGCCCTGGGTATGTGCCAAATCACATCATAGCCCATGACCTTCAAATTATAACCATCAAATCTGCTTAAAAATATGAAAGCAGACTAAGAAACCATCGATGAGAAACCTGACGAACCAACCAAATACACGAAGACTCAAGAAACATGTTCCATACGACCTGCTAAGCAGAGTTTAGATATTGATTCCCTAGATAAATCCCTACAAATACAAAGAAAAAGGAAGGAAACTAAAACTACAAGTGCAACGGCAATACGTCACACCAACCGGCACGAATTTTTATTGGTAGACTAACTGTTTGTTTATGTTTTTGTCTTTGACAGTTGACATATTTAGTGTTCGCAGCCAATGACCTTCTAAAATCCGCCATCTAAATTGCATACTGTTGGTGTTATGCTCCCTCCTCTTTTTTTTTATACGTAGATAAATCCACTGTTGTTAAATTGTGAAACTATAAGGAAAATGTTAATAAACATTTTATCCTCCATGTTAGCTGTTTGTCATATCATTTACTTATTGTAATTTAGTTTAAGTACAGATTGTAAAGAAGTAAGATTCAAACTTTCAGACTAATGTAAGTTAAAAATAATAATCCCTACAAGTCAGTTTCTGTATATCATAGGAAGAACTTATTGTCCTATTAGATATTTGAGTCATTAAAAAAAATATTGTAATATCCGATGAATCATCTTCGTGTCAAATTGTATGAATCATTTTTCTCACTGTATTCCCTTGCAATTATGCAACATTTGTATGATTGAGAATGAGAAACAAGAATAGAACACCCAATACATTGTGTAACAAGAATATACAAATTGAAAAGTACATAAATAATTGTTTACATTGTAAATTCTTTCAAAGGTGGGTAAACTTGTTTAGCAACATTTTGAATTATACTTGTTATCTTTTGTTTATACTACTTGTACGATATTTATATTTATTTTCACATCCTACAAACAATCGAAACGAACAGGTATCACAATGAAAATTCATCATCAACTGATAAAAACAAGCCATAACATTCCTAACCGGTTGTAAAATGCACTGTGTATACAATGTTCGTATAATAATACTACGAAGCTTATTATTACCAATAAACGATGGCAACCGATTTGTAAACTGGAATTAAAAACTAAAAAAAAAAGTTTAGAACATACCCAATATGTTGGGGCTGCCGTGTAATCTGGTATCTTGATTAGAGTCGATATCTCTCTCAGGTGATGACATAATGAGACTAGAAGCTTGCGAACGTTGCGAATTATAGGGAGTGTTACCACACATAGAACATTTAATTGATTTTGGCCAATTTTCATAAGTACACAACTGAAAAATTACAACAGTTTTCACAACATTCTCGTATCGCATAGTTGCATACACCATCATTCAACAATATACCGGGTGTCTCAGGTAAGACGCACCATAGGGAAACACCAATGTATTTTTTCAGAAAGGTTCAGTGATGCCTTTGGAATATGTATGGATTCAGTGCTCAACGTATGTTATTGTATTTAGTTAACGCTAGAAAGAGATTTACTTTACTTACGTTTTCTTTATGCGTTCTGTTGTAATAATGCGAATTCAATTTAAAATATGCAGAATGCAGCAACGGCGATTTAAAAAATTACGCATTTTGCGTATTTTTATTGTAAATGAAAGTTTTAGGTGCTGTCAATATTGGCAAATATAAAAAATAAACAATGAAATAATCGCCTGTCGCAATGACAGACGCTTTCAGTATTTCTATCTCTTTCTAGCATTAACTAAATCCAATAACATACGTTGAACACTCAATCCATAATATTCAAAGGTATCGCAGATCCTTTTTGAAAAAATATATTGGTGTTTCCCTATGGTGCGTCTTATCTGAGACACCCGGTATATTGATAAACTATAAGGAAGTTTAAATTTTGAAGATTAATAACAAAGCAAATGTTTATTAATGCATTGAAACGTGGTAATAAAATCCCTAAAAAACTATTTACAAGACATTACTTACAACACACATCCATTTCTGCGAAGTTCGTCTACTATTTTCGATGTTCGTTAAGCTTGTAGGAGGGCTGTTAGTACGAGATCGAGACAAGCTCTGAGCTATATCAGAATTCTGTGTGATCCTCAACGGTTGTATGTGTTCGTGTAATGTATTTGGAGATAGAGGAACAGGAGTACCACACTGACCGCATATTTGATCTCTGGACTGATTCATAAACATACAAATTTCACAGGACCATTTGCCTCGATTGACTTTATTTTCACAAGGGCCGGCGGCTAATCCGGGCAAATTGGTGTTTGAAAGCGATCGTTCATCGTTACCGTGTAATCGGTAAATGTCTTCGCTAACAAAGGGTCTAGGACCACGGCACATAGTACATTTTTGAGATGATTGAAAATTTTCGTATGTACAATATTCGCATGACCATTTTGCCTCCGAGGTTTCGCTCATTTTTTAAGATCAATATAAAATATTTGTATACCATACAACCTGAGCGATTTTGAAGGTACTATATTAATGAATTTTGTATTCAATTTCTGTCATGAGTTTACCATGTTTATATATAATATGCGAAGGTTTTGAAGTATGGTTGGCAGTATTACAAAGCATCGATGAAATGTGGCTTCATATCTGAACAAAAAATCACTTATTAAGCTTCTTACTTAGGTATTAGCTGTAAAAAAAACAATATCTTGTATTAGCTGTTTGTTATTCTAATTATCTGTTTGGCATGAATGTTTTACTTCCTGGCAATTTAAGCCATACAGTATTTTGTTGTGCCAATGTCAAACATTTATAGATCATTATAAAACACAGTTTAATTACTGGATAACTTTTAAGGTTTCTTTAACAATATTTAACCTACTTTATGGCACTAAACTGTAAAAAAATGTTAAACAGATGATACGGAATCGATACGCGACAGGAAAGCACAAATAATAATAAAGTTAAATAAAATCGAAATTAGTACAAAATACTCGTCTCACCTGCAACAAAAGTCACAAGAATCGTTACGGTAATAAAGGCACAGTGAATTATGTTTTGTGGTGTACGAAAAACAAATAATTTAGATACCATTGGTGGGAAAGTGATTCGATGGTTGTCAACTGTACCAAACTTCGCTAAACGTCAAAATTTTATTTTTTGACAGGAGTACTACATGCAATAAAACCAACTACCAACGACATAAGAAAGGAAATTGGAAGGGGCGATTGGCAGGAAGATCCACAGAAGTCACATAAATGGGAAATCTACATAACTCTGGCCCGTAGAACACACGACGGGCTGCGCAATTTACACAAACATACTAGGGATTTTTAGCATTTTAGCAAATTGCTTAAAAAAAGAACCAACCTTTAGCAATTAAGGTTAATCTCTCCAATCTCCACAAACGTTTGTCGATTTAACTTTAAAAGCTTTATACGATATTCCCATTTTGTATAATTATTATTATTAGAACGTTATGAAAAAGTTATCAAAAGTAACATATTTTTATATATTCCAAAATATACTTTCATAGTAGTATCGAAATAAAAAACATACACGAGCCAAGCTTTTAATTTATTTTCATACATTCGCACATCGCGTTTTCTGGTTTACGTTCGCCAATAACGAAGATGATGTTTACTAAACAAGTTAGGGAAATTGAATTTGTTACACTGGCAATATCGCAATGTCATTGTTTGTAACTAACTTCATTGTTGATATTTTCAATGTCATTTGTGAATGTCATGTCATCAAGGATTAGAAGCATAAGTTTTCAATAAAACGTGAAAAAGCTGTAGTGAATCTATCACTTGAATCTCTTTAGTTACGAGTCTGCAAGGGCCGTAGTAATAACCGAATTCTTGACATATTTTTAAGAGGTACTTTCGCAGTATATTTTATTGAGATAAAAAACATACTTTACAAGTGAAGCTTTTAATTTATTTTCTTATAAATTTATATTTGCACATCGCGTTTTCAGATTTACGGATTACTGAGATTACATTAATTATTAATTTGCCAATGAGGAAGGGAAATCCTAACAACTATTTTGTAACTAACTTCATTGTTGATATTTCCAATGTCATTTGTGAATGTCATCATCGCTACTCAAAATAGAAAACATAAGAGTATACAGTGTGTCCCCGGATTGAGTTCACTATAGGTATAATCGACAAATAATTTGAGAATTTCATTTTCATGTTTTGTGATTCCGCCCTGCTTGGTCTGAAAAGAATGGGCGCATTCAGGGACGCTCAGCGGCTGATGCGCTGAGTTAGCAAAGTCCCTGAACAGACACGCTGTGAAAAAGCTTGCAGTAAGCCGCTGAGAAATTCGCTCAGCGTATAATTTGTTAGCTGACTTTGTCAGCGGTGTCAAAATAAGGAGCAGGAAACACACAAACTTAATAATGTGAATAAAAACATATTAATTAAGGTGAGCTAGTACACATAGTCCATAATTTGAAGATCATTAGTCATTAGCCATAATTTCTTTAATTTTTGATTAATTACATAATAGTGAAAGTAACACCTAACCTTACAAAACAAATAACAAACTGTCAAAGCAGCTTACTATCAGACGTTTCATTCAGGGAAATACCGTTTGCTGCCATTTAGCATAAGCTGACTAAATTACCGCTTAGCTAAGCAGCTGAGCGTCCCTGAATGCGCCCATTTTTAAGCAGATTTTTAGTTTTTTTAAAAACTAAGACGGCCATGAAAAATGTGAAAAAACTATTTTCTATTCAGGTAAAGTGCCCTTTCGGTCAATAATACGGCAAAGTATTATTGAGAAAAGTTGTTCACAATATGAAATTATGGCTCTGTGTAAAATTTCAAAAAGATCAAATGAACTAATAAATTTATATTTTATTTTTTAAGCCATTTTCAACAATTTTAACATAAAAAATGAATGTAACATTATGGGTTTTAATTTTAAACCCAGATAATAGGATTACTCGATTAATTTCGTTCATTCTTACTAGGTACATATTTGAACTTATAGGCCGTTTTTCTTGATTTTTTTCTTATGTAACCTATACAAAATTGTACACCATTGAAAACAGATTAAAATACTCTATCGAAATAAAAAATATAGGATGTCATTTATTAAAAAACAATTGATGACGTCATAAATTTTAAAACAACTGAAAGTTAAATCTAAAAATAACTATTTCGGATGCGCTGTAATTTTAATCGATACACGTCTTTTAAATTTCGTCTCTATCACAAAAATTAACGGAGTTACCGAATTTATTTATTCCTTACTTAATTTCCACCCAGTATAGTTTATTAAACTTCTTCCTAATGCTTCATAAGTACAGGGTGGTCAACGGGAAACGAATGTTTTTGGAATGAATAGTACTCGGCTAGTAGGAGAGGGGGCTTGCGGCAGGTGTCTACGATGCCATTTAGTACAGTGTTGCCATATCTACTGATTTTACCTCCAGTCTACTGACCAACTGATTTGCATGTAAAATCTACTGATTTCCTTAAAAAGACAACTGACAAATTGAACTTATTTTTGTTGTTCTGTCGATATGCTGAAAAATCTTTGCCATTTACCTATGCATAAATTAGTTTGATGATTTTAACATAAGCATTACAGAATTATCGTGTTCCTGTACAAAAAAAGTTAGGTGGTCTTATACTATGAAGGGTGAAATAATATTTTCCAGAAAATTATCGAAAATTCGTGATTTTCCGATTTTTCTAGAAAAAAAAATTCCGACTTTTCCATGTATTCCAGATGCGTATAAACATTGCTTACCTTTATTATTCATGCTATGTCACTGCAAGAAGGACATGTTCTTAAATGCTTAAATTCAACAAGTTTATTTTATTACGCACAATACTTTTAATCACTTTATAAAACACAAATTGCAGTAGTTCTTTTATTTCTTAAGTCTGTATTTGGAGAAAGTCAGTATGTATTGATTTGGTGATAAGTGGACATCTTCAAACCGTGGCAAAACTTGCTATTTGTATAACAATAGTAGTGTATTTAATTTATAATCCACCTATAAAATCTAATAAAAATTAAAAATCTACTATTTTTATTTACAAAACGTTTCTACAAAAGAAAATTATCATATAAAACGATTGAAATCATTCAATTACATTTTCACTAAGAATACAAATATTATTCAATTTAAAACATAAAATGGTTACTAATAAAATTAAATACATCATCAGTAACTCGATTGGTTTGTCTTTTTATTGTATACTACCGTTATGTAATGTACGAATACTGATCATCGCCTTTACAGATCGCCATGCTAGGTTATGATGTGTGCTTTTTACTTTTTATTGATAAAAGCAAATCTTTAGATCAGTCTCGCATTACTCGGAGGTAAAATTAAGATTCACATCTGAAATATTTGATAATTTGACTAGAAACTACAACTTCTTATCTTAGTAAGAGAAAACTAACTGAAAAATTCTTAAAATATATTTATACAGCCTTAAAGGTACTATTAAAAAATAATACAGAAGCTACACTTTTCTTCTAAAATTAATTTTAAACTAAATTACGCAAATCAGAAGAAAATTTTAGTTCAAAACATACAAATACTTCCGAAGGCCTCACTTGCCGATAAACTCCTTTAGATGGCAGTAGTGGATTATCACCTAGCATTTCAATCTTAAAAGAGAAGATATGTCCCTGCATATTTTGAAAAGTAATATTTTTGCATAAAACAACAATCATTTCAATTAATATTCCTTTATAGATATATATGTACAAACATATATAAAAATTAAGTGTTAAATAACTTCTTGCCGATAGCTCTTTTTACATGGCTATAATTAAAATTTCTTTTAAAAAATATTAAACAACTAAAACAGGATCCGTTTATTTTTTTACAGAGTTGCTTCGCTCCTAGGTTTAGATCGCTTTCTAATTGGTAGGTCTTTTTCTAATTCATTTTGTTGTTTTAAAAATCGTTCAACACTTGTAGAAGGATTATTTCGTGTTGTACGTAAATGTCTAGTTGGAACAGAAGTTGATAATTTAACTTCGTTTTGAGCAGGCATATCTAATACATTTGGAGAAGTAAAGCTAGGTTTTGGTTTTGCAGCACCGTCATTTACTATTTGGTCTGATAATTTTATTCTTTTCGGTAAATTTCCACTACCCTGTTTTTGACGCCCTCGTTTCCTTTTACCAGTTATAACAACTTTTGTTTTTTCCACTACTTGCTCTTCTGGAATGCTCAATTCGGGTAGTCTTTCAAGTATTAAATCGCTTTCAAATTCCTGTAAAGTGTAAGCGAATTTTGTAATATCTTTTTTCTTTATTGGAGTGGAAGTTACAGACTCTGTTGAAATTAAATCTATATTTTCACCTATTTGTGAATCACCCTCATCATTAACAATGTCTTTATTAACTTGTTCGGTGCCGTTATTATCAATTTCATCGGACGTTGTTGAAGTTACGTCCGTTTCTTCTGTTGTCAACGCTGCGGAATTTTTTAAGTTTTTCATTGTGAGATTTTGATTGGAAAGTTCATGAGATTCTTTTGTCTAAAAAAAAAAATAACACCATGTTAATAATAGAATTCAAGTAATCAACTAGTTAGTGGACTTCAACAATGCATTTGATGCATAGAACACAAATGTTTGAAGCCCTACGGCAACACGGAGTTTGGGAAAAGTATGTGGCATTAGTGAGAAGGCACAGCCACCATTAAATTGGAAAACGAAGGCAGAAGCTTCCAATTACAAAGAGGCATCACCACTGTTATTCATTGCAGCCCTGCAGTATTTCAAAATTTAAAATGGGAATACGAATTTAGCATAAATATTATTCAACCTGGAAAAAATTCACTTAATTAGCAACAGAAAGGCAGGAAAAATAGACATCCAAGGTTCAGAGTTGGAGTACAAAGAAGACGTGATTTACTTAGGACATTTGATCTGATTTCAGGACAAAATGAACAAAGAACTAAACAGATACTGGGGGATATACTACTGAGATTAAAAGGGCAAGTGTTCAGTAAGTGTATAATACCGGTCATTACATATGGGACAGACGCGGAGCTGAAATAACAATCATATGTTCCTGGCCGTTTAGGCCCATAGCTCCATCGATTTCTGTTCCTTGCTTTCTCTTCCCAGTCCTTTATCTTCTTCTCTCGTAAAGCTAGCACTGCTTCTTCCCATCTCTTCGTTGGCCTCCCTCTTTTCCATTTACAATCTGGCCGCTATTCGTTTGACCGTTTTACTATTTTTCATCCTTTGCAGGTGTCCGAGCCATTGCACCCTTCTTGCTTTTACTTCATCTACTATCCTCTTCTCTCGATATATACTGTATATTTCTTCATTACTTCTTCTAGTCCATCGTCTTCGCGTTTTGTTTGTAAGGCCCTTATCCTCAGTTTATATCTTTCCTACATTCTTCGTCCCACCAACTTTTTCCTTTTTGTATTGTACCTCTGCTTTCTGTATTTCTTCAATTTCCAGTCTCTCGTTTGTCCCTTGTCCACCTTTCTTTTGTGTTGATTTTCTTATCCTTAGATTTACCTTTACTAGGAAGTGGTCTGAATTGCTACCTGTCCTCCTGCATGACTTCATATTTGTAATCACTTTTTGATTTTCTCTATTTATCAACACGTGATCTATTTGATTTGTAGTTTTTCCAGGTTTCTCTTCAGCAAATTCCATATTTCTCTTCCTATTATCGTTAGAGATTTCGTGCTTGTGAAGAATATACGAGGACTGATCACAAAATACGCAGAATTTTTTAATTTCGTGGACTGTATACGTCCAATTGTCACAATTTTTTTTGTTGTGTTGGTACACTAGTCTCTGACGTATACTGACATTTGTAGCTATATCGGATGCTTACTTTATTATTGGCTGTCGAAAAGGTTACATGTGTTTTGGTGTGCTCGGCGATTTTTTACTTGTGGAAAAAATGGAGCAAATAAGAATTTGCATTAAATTTTGCTTTAAAACCGCCGACATACTTGCGGCGCCGCTGCTTTAGTAACACACAGCTTTGTATGTGAGGTGTCACACTTGCGAAGCGGCCGCGGCGCTGTCACATTCGTTGTTCTTTATGTATATGTTCACACACGCGGCACAGCCGCTACTTATATTGCACTATTAAGTCAATGGAACATTTGGTTGACAGCGGCGGCGCCGCACGTATGTCGCCGAGCCAAAGGTTTTTGCGGCCCTGCCACCGATATTTCGCCGGCCTAAGAATGGAATAAAGTGCTGCACCGCATTGGAAATGTTGACTGTTGCTTTTGGCGAGTCTTCTATGAATAAAACAAGCGTTTACAAGTGGTACCAAAGTTTCTAAGAGGGCCGTGAAGAAGTTGAAGCCCTGGACGTTTCAGCACATTAACAACCGATGACAAGGTCGAAAAAGTGAAGAAAATGATTGTGGAAAATTGCCGAATCACTACCAGAGAGGTTGCTGATGATGTTGGCATATCATTTGGCTCATGCCAAGCAATTTTTCGAATGTTTTGGGCATGAGACGTGTGGTAGTAAAATCTGTTCCGAAATTGTTGAATTTCAACCAAAAGCAAGAATGGACATTGCTCAGGAGTTGCTGAATGAAGTCAACGACGATCCAGAACTGCTCAAACTGATCTTTCCAAATTTACAAAAAAAATTATAGCATCTTTTAGAGCCTGACTTTCATCTACTTGAGCCGTAATCTATTGAATTTTAGCAACGATTTTAGGCAATATAAAAACAGTGTTATTATAGATTCATTTGTTGCTGCAAAATTCAAGGAAAGCAATTAAGTAGGTAATGCGGATTATAGGTGTTTTACAAGGATTACTAGAAGCAGGCAAAGGGTTTGTTTATAATGAATTCGAAGACTTCCACGGTCAGTGTCAGTATTAACAAAACGTCTTCCGGATTGGGACCGTGTCATTTTGAGACAAAAGACTCAACGTTTCGCCCACTTTTATAAGGGGCTTCTTCAGGAGGAAAGGGAGCACTAAAAGAGCACGGTAACTCAACGTGTCAACCACGCCAGAGGCACAACTCTTTTAGCAAGAGGCAGAAGGGTAACGGTAACTCAACTTGTCAACCAAGCCAGAGGCGAAACCCTGAAGAGAAACAGAGAGAGCAGCGACTTTATACCGGCCGTACCCGGCCAAACGTACCCGACTGTGACGACGATTGGTCAGGGGTGGAGGAGGCGGAACCAGTAATGATGGCGGACTTCCAAATATCGGATAGATAATAACCAGTGTCACGATTCAAGTTATTAGGGGTCTTGATTTCAATGGCCTCACGGATAATAAGGAGCATTGGCAATGATCGAAGATTTTTCAAACAATATTTTATGACCAGTGTCGTGATGATGTTCAGCAACGGCTGAATGTGAAAAAAAAGAGTTTGTTTGCTTTTTCTGTTGTACTGTCATTCAACGGGTCCAACCCTACTTAAAAAATATTGCAGGAAGATTATATTAGAAAGTTTTGTATTTCCCATGCTAAACTCCTATATCCTACCTGATTTGGAAAACTCTGCAAATAAATACCGTTGAATGACATATTCATTCCAAGATGACATTCAACGTACATATACAATGTGTATCAGAAATAAGTACATTAAATTCCCTCAGTAATAGAACTCGACAAAAACTACAACATTTCTTAATAACTTTTATTTGTACACTTTTTAGATTTTGCGATAAAATTAGTTAGATTTATCACAAATTTCATTACCCGCCAATGGAAATCGTGTCCAACACAAGTTACAATTTTGGTTACCATAGTATATCAACTTACTTAAAAATTAAGCTTAGCAGTATTTAATTATTTTGAAAATACATAAATAAGTAACTCGTTATTATAAGGGGGGGGGGGAAGTGCAAAATAAATGTGACATTTAAAAAAAATTTAATAAAAAATGTAGTTCTTGACGAGTTCCACCACTAAAAAAATTTAATGTACTTATTTCTGATACACCCTGTATGCTTAATCAAACATTATGTTGTTGAGAATATAATTCATAGGCCACCTGACGACATGCAAACGTTTTCAATACTCTGAGATATTAAATATAAAAATTGCAAACTCGAGTTTCACTTTGTTAACAAATAATTTGATGTAGCAATTAATAATACATATATTGAAAAAATTGTAACTGAACAGAAAAGTTGTCTAAACATCAAGTTTTACATAAAGTAACAACTTAAACAGGTTTTTTCAATTGCACAAAGAAGGAATTTAACTCGAATGATAATAACAGAAAACTGACAATAAGCGAGTTACAATTGCGCCCTCTAATAACGAACGGGAGTTTTAGGACTTTGTAAATGTTTATGGTGTCTGTAACACTGTATACCAAAAATTTGTCCGCCATTGTACTCCGAAAATGCGCACTCTGGAGGTCGGAGTACTTTTAGGTGATACAAAGTTTAACATACAGTAGAAACTTCTTTATATTATTCATTCAACGCTTAAGCTCAATAAATAACATATGAACGTCCATATTATAATACCTTTCCCTCATTCTTTTGGCATTTTATCTTGATCCCTAATATTAGATATTAATTCAAATACTTCCTTTTGCAGTTCCTGTCCACCAAATTTAATAAATTCACTTATTATCTTGTCATTTCCAGGTGCTTTGTTATTTTTCATTCTTGTAATTATTTTCCAAATTTCCTCCGACTGTTTATCTATTTCATCCTGCTTTACTTGATTTTCGTCCACTGTATCTTGTCTACCTAATCTACAGTATTTTTCATCTAGCATTTGGGTTGTGACGTCAACAAGCTCCACCCAAAAACTGTATGGGTTGACACGCGTTCGTGCGCAGTAGGTAATGAAAACCTAGTTTAGAAAGAGATAAAGTATAGTTGGATTGTGAATTTATAAACAGCGCGTTGACGTCAGAACCCAAATCCTAGGTGAAAAATACTGTTATAATTTAGTAATTCCTGGAAGGAAGCGTTAACTCCATATATTATAAGAGAAAAACTGTGCTACAGTTCAAAAAGAGCTCCATCTGAGAAGGGCAGAAGCCGTGAAATCTGCAAAGGATGCATGTAAAAATATGAAAAATGATGATACAGTGGCCATTTGCTTTGATCTGCAGAAGATGATACCAACCCCAAATGTGAGGAATTCGAAAGCTTATTACTTGAGGCAGCTCTGGACGTACAATCTAAACATACATAATCTTAAAACAGGTGCTGCAACTATGTATATGTGGCACAAAGGACAAGCTAGAAGAGGAAGCCAAGAAATAGCCTCATGTTTACTGAAGTTTGTTAAAAGCCTCTCTCCCAATGTAAAACACCTAATAGCTTTCACTGATAACTGCGGAGGACAAAATAAAAGCAACATAATTGTTAAATTCTGGTCGTACATTGTGAGGAAAACTCATATAGAGACTGTAGATCACAGATTCCTGATGGCGGGGCACTCCTACAACGAGTGTGGTCAAGATTTCGGCATCATCGAATTGAAGAACAGGAAAGTTATGAGGGATATGTACGTTCCTGAAGATTGACTTGAGTAGGTTGCTGAATCCAGCCGGTCTTCCGGAAAAAAATTGAAGGTATCAGATTGGATGCTGTGGCTTCACTTTGAAAAGTCATCCCCACAAACATTGTTTTACAAAAAAAACTGCTGGAAAACGGATGCAGTTCTTTGAAGACCGCTCGAGGGTCTGTGAAAAATGTGCCAGTTCTCCCCGATTTGCCAGCATGTATTGACAAGCCAAAACTAACGGAGCTTCTATAATTTGTTCCACCAATACACCACCAACTTTTACAGAGATCTTCCACATCTAGGACTAAATGAACAAGCCCCATAACCTGCCACTTCTCTATGATACAGATGTAGAGTTGATAGTTTTAGTACAATACAAACACTATTGTATGTAACTTTATGTAAGTCTAAGAATATTGTTCTTTAATAAATAACTAATATTATGCTAAAAAACATACTAAGAGCAGGTTTTTCTTCAACCTTTCAGTGTTTGTTGAAAAGCTAAGGGATCCAAGTGACTTTTACTATTTGTTTTTGGCCTACACAAATTTTAATTGTTTATTCCTAAATTCCAAATGGATTTAAAGTAGCACAACAAATATTTACTACATTTAAAGTATAAAAATAACCAAAATATGCAAAAAAAAACAGTGATTCCGAAGGCTGCACACATATCAGACAAGTAATATAAATATAAACATTACCTTAGGAGTATGGTATGCTCTCGGTAAATGTAAAAAAATAGCATCTACGCTTACCACACGTATTGTGTGAAACAAATAAAATAATAATAACATAATTTCCAAGGAAATCTGTTTATATGCACTTACCGGATCATGTTCGGAACAAACAAACCCCAACAGCTTGTCGTAACGTACGTTTCCTTCAGAATGAACTGGACAATATGAATTTATACATTTAACACAACAACGAATTGTACGTTTCGTACACATGTTGCAGTTGTGCCACGGACAAACCCATTTCCCTAAAATAATACAGAATGAAGTTGGATGATTATTTAACAATTGAAACATTACCTTCGGGCCAAAATTCTAAATTTACGCACTTTAAGTGATAAAATTTGGTACAAATTTTATTGTGGCAAGCGCTTACATCACCATTTTTACCACAAATAAAACAAGGGCCGTCACTTTTGAAAACCTGCGGTGTTATCGATCGCTTTTTCTTTCTAACACTGTTATTACTTTTCTTTGGCTTTTTCTGAGATTCATCCTACAAACAATTTTTTGTTTACATTATTATACAATTCGGTTGCTAATTACACTTTTACCGATTTAGCTTTAACACCAATAAAACCACTGCAATTGGGCGCCCCACACTTGCAAATTTTTTTCTCCTTACCGATGCACTCTAAATTGTAATTAAAAGTAAGCTCCGCATCGGCCGCAATATTTTCAACTGCAAACAAACCCACACGAGTATTACCATTTACTGTCCACTTCTGTGTTTCACAGTTCGGTTGGCAACAGTGATTCATAAAACGCGCAAGGTTTCCTGCAAACCACATCCATTATTAATTTACATAAAAAACTACAACAAAATCAAACCTTTCGGTCCTGCATCTATAATACGATCCTTATCGATGGTTAAAAAGTAATAATTTTCATCCTTTTGTTCGTGCATTTTCCGAATTCGTCTTTGATATTCTTGCTCATCGATTATTTCACCTACATATTCTATCACAAAATCTCCCTTTCGAATTGCCGCGAGTGTTTTCAAACCCCAACCTCTACCTTGCGTTCTGTATGGTACCAAAGGTGGATACTGCCTTTTTTCAAACCGCTGATTGTTGCATCGTTCTTTCGCCGGACATATATTGGGATCGCATTCCGTTAAGAGTATCCTAATATTACAATATCGTAAATTACATGAGAACAAGAGAGAATATTCGTTTTACCTGTTCAAACAATCACTATCGGGTCCACAAGGGAAATCTTGTTTAGGATCACATTCGCATGAGGTTGTATTACTAATGTTGCCATCAAACAGCCGAACGTTACCTACTGCTCTATTAACTTTTACTCGAATATATGGCGGGGGTTTCATACCGGTTTTTATTTCTGCTTCTTTACTTGATTTAAATACTGAAAAATACGACAGTTTGTTACATGTTTTTTTGGCTTATCAAGTAAGACAGAAAAGGAAATAAAATAATATTTATTACAATAAGAGATGTTCTTCCTCGCTTGTAGGAAGAAGGAGAGGGATTAACTATAGTTGGACCATTAATGGACGACCCAACATACAAGAAAACATTTTTGTGTCTATAATAGTGAAAGTAACACCTAACCTTACAAAACAAATAACAAACTGCCAAAACAGCTTACTATCAGACGTTTCATTCAGGGAAATACCGTTTGCTGTCATTTAGCATAAGCTGACTAAATTACCGCTTAGCTAAGCAGCTGAGCGTCCCTGAATGCGCCCAATCTAACCAGGGCGTATTACAGAAAGACCACTTTCCAAGGCTACTGAATAAGGCATTGAAGTCTATTGAGGCATCAAGTTCTAAAAACATCAAGTCTGGTTTTGCGGCAACTGGGCTATATCCAATCAATTGTGACAGAGTGCTAAAAAGACTTCCACAGGAAGTTAACACAGAATCATAAATGAAAAAATGGTTAGTGACAGTGACAATGAAGATGAGATTCATGCATTGGAAGAAGTCAAACGAGCAGTTAAGTCCCAGAAAAATAACAGGGCGCCAGGAATAGATGAGATACCTTCCGAAATCTACAAATCAGGAGGTGACCAATTACTAGAACATATACATACACTGATAACAAAAATTTGGGAGGAAGAGACTATCCCTAATGATTGGAGGAAGAGTATCATATGTCCCATTCATAAAAAGGGAGATAAACTCAAATGTGACAACTACCGTGGCATTTCCCTACTATGTACCGCGTATAAAATATTAACATACATCATCAACCAACGCATACAACCCTTAACAGAAAACATAATAGGTGAATACCAAGCGGGCTTCAGACGCGGCAGATCCACGACAGACCAACTATTCACGGTCAAAAAAATCCTACGGAAAGCCTGGGAATACGACATTGACGTATATAACGTATTCATAGACTTCAAACAGGTGTATGACTCGATCGACAGAAATAAACTTTATAAAATATTGCTCGAATTCAAAATACCGCATAAACTAATAAGACTGATAAAAACAACAATGGATGACACGGTAGCGGCAGTACGCATTCAAAACCAATTAACAGATATGTTCAACATCTCAAAAGGCCTGAAGCAAGGAGACGGGTTGGCCGCCACATTATTTAACCTAGCCCTGGAATATGTGATACGGCAAATGAGTATCGGAAAAGAAAACCTACTAACCAACAAAACACTACAGCTGGCCGCCTACACAGATGATATCAGTATCATCAGCCGAAGGTCAGAGGCGACAAGCCAAGCCTACGCAGAATTAAAAACACAGGCTAAAAGTATCGGGCTTGAGATTAACGTGACAAAAACAAAAACGTTAATACAAAAAAGAAACAATAGAGCTACACAAATCACAGTAGAAGACAGTGTCGAATCAGTAGATAAATTTGTCTATCTGGGGGTGGAACTGAACGCAAATGGAACAGAAGATGGAGAAATTCGCCGAAGAATAACTGTAGCCAACAAAGCCTACTTCGCTATGTCCCACGTATTTAAATCAAAAAATGTACACCGTGATAATAAGCTAAGAGTATACAAGTCAATAATAAGACCTATTGTAAGTTACGGAAGTGAAGTGTGGGTCATGACAGAAAGAACAAAAAACGAGATCAATATCTTTGAAAGGAAAGTACTGAGGAAGATAATGGGACCAGTCAGGGAAAATGGCATGTGGAGATCTCAATACAACTATGAGCTATACAGACTTTTCACCCCACTCTTAGAATTTATCAGACTACAACGGCTACAGTGGGCTGGACATGTGGTTAGAATGGATGATAAAAGGCTACCAAAGAGAACACTAAACAGCCGAATGGACGGAAAAAGGCCAGCGGGGACACCACGGAAACGATGGGAAAATGAAATACAAAAAGATGCGCGAGAGCTTTGAGGAGTTCTAGTTTGGAAGAGAGTGACAGGAGATAGACAGGCGTGGAGGCAGAAACTACAGGAGGCCAAGGCCCAATTTCGGCTGTAGCGCCATGGAAGAAGAAGAAGAAGAGATGTGGTCTCTTTCCAAAATAGAGCAAAAAAAGTTGGAAATATGGGAAAGAAAAGTGTTGAGAAGGATATTTAAAGGCAAGAAAGTAAGAGATAGATGTGAAAGGAGAACGAATGAAGAGGTGATGGGCTTGTATGGATACGTTGGTTGGGCCACATAAGAAGGTTAGGAGAGGAAAGAGCAACAAGACAAGTCATGCAGCACGGAGTGAAGAGAAAGGGGAGAAGAGGAAGGCCAAAAAGGAAGTGGATGGAGGTAGTAGTAGCAGATCTAAAAGAAATTGGAGTTCGCAATTGGGAAGAAGTAGCCATGGACAGGAGGAGGTGGAGGGTGATAATCAAACAAACCCAGGGCCTTCTAGGCCTGTAGAGCTATTTAATATATATCCCCCCCTCAAAGTTTGTAACACATTTTCTTTTAACATGTTGTATAATGCACCAACAATAAAAAATTGTAATATGTTAAAGAATATTTGTAATTATGTACTCTTATTTATTAAGAATTCAAATACAAATTAAATACAGGAAAAATATATTTTTAATGTGAAACCTGATACTGCATTTAGCACCTACAAGTACGCATTGTTGATAAAACGAGCCACATCAAAATATTTATAGTAGCACCAAAAAACGGCAGCAACTAGGTACTTACCTATTTGAAAAATATAAATTTTGTTTCAAGTTACCCTTTACTACGGGTGACTAACCCAAATAATGCAAAATAAGCTGTTGTTTCAAGTCACCCAAAAGTGCGAGTGACTTGAAACGACATATATTTTTTTTACCCACTAAAAATTTTTTTAAAAATACATTTTATGCTAAATACTTATCTTCTAGGACACCTGTTTAAATCTAACTTACTCTAGTCGAATTCTACAGGCAAAAATTGGTCAAAAGTGTTATCAAATCACCCGCAATGAAGGTACCTAAAGTGACAATCAAGCAGCACTTAGAACAGAGAAATCAGCAGGTGACTGGATATTTGCACATATAAATAATTAAAAAACGACTACAGCCAATTGCAGAGAGCATAATAGGCGACTATCAGCATGGCTTTAGACCTGACAGGAGCATTATAGATGCAATACACATTTTGGAAAAGGATAATGGAAAATCATTCAGAATGTTCATTCGTTGGAAAGGGAATGATTGAGCATGCGTTGTGTGATGGTACTTGGTAACACAATCAAAGTATAAACTTACGTTTTTTCACTTGATGTGCAGCAGCGGCTTCTTCTATTGATTTTTTAAATAAGGCATCAACTCTTTTCTTCGTTGGGCTACAATGTCCCCGATCGCCTTCTTGGAAAAGGAATACCCTGCCCCTACTAACCCAATAATGATCGTGCGTACCAAAAAACTTAACAACAAACTCCCCTTTATTATGGGGCATATTTCTTATATTATCTGGAATTTCATTAGGGAATAAAATAAGCGCAGGCCACCATCGATATGTGCCTAATTTAACCCAAACGATTTCATCGTATAAAGGAAAACGACCAGTTTCGCAGTCTTCACATATGAATGTTCCATCCTCTAACAGATTTACAGCTAAACAATCCGTATGCACACTGGTGGGGCATGTTTCGCAACAAATTAAATCGCCGCCTTTCGAACAAATGAAGCACCAAGGTGTGTTTATTGTACGGGCATGTTTAGCCCTCCCCCTTTTAACTACATCTCGTCCTAGATGTCTCGGACACACGATTTGAGATGTACTAAGAATCAGTGTACCCGCCGGTACACAATAATTAGTCGTGTGATAAGTCGCTGGACACCGCAGACACTTAACAACTTTATCACTGGTACATCTTGATACCGCAGCGTGGGGATCATCCGATGCACAGGTATGGCACACATGTACTGGACACACAAATGTATCAGAATTTTTTTGTTTGGGCCTTGAAATAAGGGACCACTGTGTTTGGGGCCACATTTTTAAACATCCCGGGTGATAGAACTTTCCACACATATGTAAAGAACATTTCTGACGGAATGATTCGTTTTTATTTGATACCTAAAATAAACAAAACATTGAATATAAACAAAGAAATTTCAGAAGATAGTTACCTCTTTATCACATACAAAACATGGGGGATCAACTTCGGCAATGCAATAACCGCACTTAAAGTCTTTAAAATCATCTTTATTGAAGTTAGATTCGTTTGATGATTCACTTTGAGGAGTAACATCTCCAGTAACGTGTTTTTCTATTCTATTACTGGATTCATTTCTTACAGGTGCGGACTTTTCATGCTTTGGTTTTTTTAACCGAACAGATTCGGCGTTTTCAGAAGAGCTAACTCTAACTGGCCCGTTTGTTTCTTGATTGAGGTCAGCGTTTGTACTTTCACATATTAAATCTTCAGAACTAGCGCTACTGGCGAAACTTACATTGTCCGCCGTAACATGTTTAACTTTCAACGATTTCCTTTTCGTGATTTTGGGTTTTTGTTTGGGAGGTAAAAGGTTTGAACTACTTTCTTCTGAACTCGTATAGTCCGTCGTTGAGTCTGCATATCGAGTCTTTTTTTCTAACTTTTGCATAACTTCTTTCATTTTTAAGTCGATTTGTTCCGCCAAAGATAGAGCAGCAAAGTCTGTACTGGGTGTAAGTCGAACTTTTGGTGTTAAAGCATGCTCAAAATCCGAATCGTCACAATCTATATAAATAATTTCAACTTTATTATTTGCATTCGAAGTTTCCGCATCTGATGTTACATCTTTTACTGTATGTTCTTCCGTTGGTTTAGTAACAGGATTTTCGTCTTTTATCACATTGATATTTTCATTAGTTAATTCTTTTAAACATTCAACAGGTTCTTTTGCATCATTTGTGTCTTTAAATGCATCCGAATGAGTCGAATCTACAACACCATTAATATCGTGCTTATTCTCACCTTCTTCTTCATTTAACTCCTCTTTTATCTCTAACGCATATCTAGCAATCGCACACTTGTAATGAAAAATACCGCTACATGGACCTTTACACTTCAGAATTTCTCCCGGTTTCTTGCAAATTTGGCATACTCTATCCCGTGGAATGCCTCTAAACAAATGATTTCTTTTTTGCCTCATCATTTGAGCTTTAAAGCTGTTAGGAACTACAGTGTTTGTACTTGATTTTGAAAGCGAGTCGCTATCAGAAAGAGAGCATTCGGAATTAGCTTCATTTAAAGGAGCACGCAAAAGCTTTTTCGACACATCAATATCTTGCCAAGGGCTTTTTAAGAATGTGTCCGTCGATTCACTGAGGGAACTATCGTGACTTTCTTGCCTCTCTTTAATTTTAGAAGCACGCTTCTGCACGGGCAAGCTTATTTTCGCTTCAGGTTTTTCTGTATCATTGATCTTTTTTGTTTTATTATCCTGTTCTAAGAGTGGCCTCGTTTCACTGGTCGGTCTTTCAGAATCATCTTTTGTTTTGTTTGTTTCTTCTTCGTTCACAACAGTTTCAACAGCAGGAAGTGAACTGTTCGAGCTATGTTCTAAACTTTGAGATTTCGTCCCACTTTGACTTACATTTATGGATTTATCTTTTGCCATTTTGTGTTTTTCAAAGTACTCCAAAAAGGTGTCCGATTCTATCATACGTTTTCGTTTTTCCATGTCAGAAGCGAACATATTAAAGAAGAAATTGAAACGTTCTTCGACGCTACTTGCTTTTACAGATTCAGCTTCAGCTGTGGCGTTCTCCCATTTCAATCGAATATTTGATTTTACGATATACGATTGTAGTACCAACGAATTTCCAGATTTTCTCTAAAAAGCGGTAGAAATATTAATAACAAGGTGTGTTTAAAAAAATTGATATTTACTTTTATTTTTTCGTATATATTCTTCAGATCGCTTTTATCAGTAAACTTCATTAAAGAGGGCGCATAAACCCAGGATCTGCGGCCTTTATCTCCGAAAAATCGCACGTGATACATCTTTACTAAATGTTTTTTAACTGAAAATAAAAAGATGTGATCAATAAACGAATACTTGATATCAGAAGGAGGAGATGAAGGCTTTAAGAGTAAAAGAAGTACAGCCACACCTGAAAAAGACTCCAAAGACAATTGTAAGAGTCGGAAAACTTCCAAAGAAACAACCAATCCGGTGAGTAAATGAGTAAAAAAGAAGAACACGGAAAAGCGAGGAAACTAAGCGTGGGATCAATAGAAGAATACCTCATTAAAAGGAAGAGGGAGAAAGAAGAACGAAAAAACAAAGAAGTAGATGAACTTGAAACCTTCAAAAGGAGCAGATTGTTTCGAAGGACACTGCCCAATAAGGACAAAACAAAGGTAGAACCAACAGATAATAAAACAGCAAAAAATATGGAAAAATTAGAACAATTAATAGAAGGGATAGCTTATCAAATGAAAGACAAAAATGACATACAAGGTACAAATTAACAGATGAAGAGGTATGGACATGAAATACGAACCCTCAAGGTGGAATTGATAAAGAAAGTAGAGTGGCAAAGCGAGAAGAAAAAATTACGACAAGAAATCGTTGAACTTAAAATAAGACTTGAAACCCAAGAAAGAAACGTTAAGAAAAACAGCACAGTAATTAAGGGGACAAAACTCCATGGTGATAATATGAAACAGTTAGTCAAAGAAACATGAGGGTGAAGTAAGCGTAGGGGAGGAAATTTCTTAGAAAAATAGTGGAAAAAACAGTGTCTGACAAAGTCTGGAAGTGACTGGCAGGACTGGCAAAGTATGGCAGTGAGTGGCAGTGTCTGGCATTGACTGTCAGTGTCTGGTAGTGGCTGCCAGTGCCTGGCATTGTCTGGCAGGACTGGCAAAGTATGGCAGTGTGTGGAAGCGTCTGGAATTGATTGGCAGTGACTGGCAAAGTATTGCAGTGAGTGGCAGTGTCTGGCAAAGTATGGCAGCATCTGGAATTGATTGGCAGTGTCTGGCAGATATTCATCGACTTCAAACAAGCATATGACACAATTCAAAGAAGTTGCAGCTATAAAGCATTGTTGGAACTTAATGTCCCGAAAAAATTATCAGATTGGTAAGAATGACCCTGCATCCGGGATCCACTGTCCACAACTATCTTTAATTTAGTATTAGAAGTAATATTGAGGAAAAGTGGAATACAACAAAGTGGAGTCATTTATCAACATAAATGCAACAATATCAAAACAGGAACTATTAAGTTTGATAAAACTGTTAGAATCTCAAGCAAGGAAATATGGTATATGATGCTGATGGGAAGAGAAGACTTGCTAAAAAGCAATATAAGAGTGAAGGTCACTGAAGAAGAGGAGTACAGCTTACCATAACATAACAAATCGTAGTGAGGAAGAAGCAGAAATTGACAAGAGATAAGAAAGGGTAGTAAAGCAACTGGTGCTTTTTTACAATCAAAACATGTGTCAAGAACGGCCAAGCTACGGGTGTATGTAACAGTAATCAAACCAGCAGTATTGTATGGAGCAGAGACCTGGATAATGAACATGACAGCGGCAAGAAAATTGGAAATATGGGAGAGGAAGATGTTGAGAAAGGTATTTGGAGGTAAAAAGGATGAAGAAAGAAATTGGAGAAGAACAAATATATAACAAGCCAACCCATTACACAAGTGATAAGGAGCAAGATGGCTGGGACGTGTGGTTAGAATAACTCAGGACGGAGTACCAAAAGAAGTGTTACAGCAAGTTGAAGGAGGAAAGAAAAGAAGAGGACGTCCGAGAAAGAAATGGTTGGAGGCAGTAAAGACAGATTTGAAAGAAGTAAGAATTCAAAACTGAACGGAAAATGCAAAGGACAGAAGAAAATTGAAGCAATGTTATTATTATATTAGAGTATTAAATAGAATTAAATCTTACTGGAATCTTTAGTAAATTCGTTTGTTGTTGGGTCTTCTGTTACAAGACACGGCCAATATGGAAAACCACGAATTCTGGCCCACATAAGATCGCCAAGTTTGATTTTATCAGACTCTAAAAAATATTAATTTGCATCATAAAAATATACATTTCAAATATACGTAGAAACACTTACCACTTTCTGCGGTTACGTTAACTATCGAATCTGTTGGTTCAGTTTTCTGCACTTCTTCGTTTTCAGGCACCTTCCCCGTTGAAGGTATAGGCTGCACCTTAGCCTGTTTAGTCCGACTGCGTTTCTTCTCAACTTGCGGTTCGGTTTCTTCCGCTACTTCTGCCAACTTTTCTTGAGATACCTCTTCAACACCAGTTATTCTATCTATTGAATCTGTTGGTTCAGTTTTCGGCACTTCTTCGTTTTCAGGCACCTTCCCCGTTGAAGATATAGGCTGCGTCTTAGCCTGTTTAGTCCGACTGCGTTTCTTCCCTACTTGCGGTTCGGTTTCTTCCGTTACTTCTGCCAACTTTTCTTGAGGTACCTCTTCAACAGTTATGTTATGTATTGAATCTGTTGGTTGGGTTTTTGGCACTTCTTCGTTTTGAGGCACCTTCTCCGTTGAAGGTATAGGCTGCACCTTAACCTGTTTAGTTCGACTGCGTTTCTTCCCAACTTGAGGTTCGGTTACTTCTGCCAACTTTTCGTGAGGTACCTCTTGAACACTTACATTTTCAACAGTTATTTTATCTATTGAATCTGTTGGTTTGGTTTTCAGCAGTTCTTCGTTTTCAGGCACCTTCTCTGTTGAATGTATAGCCTGCGTCTTAGCCTGTTTAGTCCGACTGCGTTTCTTACCAATTTGCGGTTCGGTTTCTTCCGTTACTTCATGAGGTACCTCTTCAACACTTACACTTTCTATAGTTATGTTATCTATTGAATCTGTTGGTTTGGTTTTCATCACTTCTTCGTTTTCAGGCACTTGCTCCGTTGAATGTATAGCCTGCGTCTTAGCCTGTTTAGTTCGACTGCGTTTTTTCCCAACTTGTGGTTCGGTTTCTTCAGTTACTTCTGTCAACTTTTCTTGAGGTAACTCTTCAACACTTACATAGGCGCTTTCAAGCAACTGACTTGTATTAACTGAATTTAAATGTTTTCTCTCCAACAGATTCATTTCATCAACTTCGTCAACACTTACATTGGCGCTTTCAAGCAACTGACTTGTATCAACTGAATTTAAATGTTTTCTTTCCAACAGATTCATTTCATCAACTTCTTGACTTACATCATCACCTTCGCTTATTTCTGTAGGCTTTGATTCTGATTCGTCTTTCGTTTCCGTATTTAAATTTTCGGCAGGTTCTTGCAAAGGTTTGGCGAGTCTACTTGACCGTTTTAATGATAACCGAGTATCTCTCTGAAGTGTATTTGCAGGTTCTGCACTTTCAAGACTATCGCTTTTTGTGTCAGGTTTTAAACTAACATCCTCAGATACAACGGGAGGTTCATCATTAGCTTCTAATGAAATCTTTTTAGGTCGTCCTCGAGGTTTCCGTACTATTGGACTTGTATTTTCTTGAAGCACAATTAAGTTTTCTGTGCGTTGTATAGGAACAGGTTTTTTAGGAGATTCTGATCGTTTGCGTTTTAGTGGAACAACCTTCGTGGGAGAGTTCCGTGTTAAAACCTTCCTTGGAGATTTCCCAAGAGCAAACCTCGGCTTTCTAGGAGACACGGTTTCTGTTTTTAAAGCCTTGGTTTCACCGACTTCTTCATCGTCTTTACGTACGATTGTAGGTAAAGATTTTTTAGGAACGATTTTCTTTTCTTTATGAGTTTCTAAAGTAACAGAAAGATTTTGTTTTCGTGGTGATTTTGGACTCTTAAGAGTTTCTAACATTTGTTTCTTTGGCGATTTCAAATTATCAACAGTTTTTGCAACAGGCGAATTTTTCTGAAGACTAACTAACTGTTTTCTCGGTGATTTTATATTTTCAGAAAGGACCTTTTCACTTAGTTTTTGTTTCTTGACTGCTTTCGAGATATCAGGTGATTTTGGTCCAACGAGTGGCGATTTTTCGAGGGCCAGTTGTTTTCGTTTTCTAGGTGACCTTAAACATAATTCGGTAATTGAATGTGACCGGCTTATTTAAAACTTAAAAATGTGAATGCTCTTTAACACGTTGACTGCCAAGCTAAATTTTGCGGTTAGGTTTAGGGAGCTGAAATTGTTCGACTGCAAATTATTACTTCTTGTAGGTATTAATCAACATATATATATTATTCATAAATTGACTAATATGATTACCGTTCCATAATACTGGGAGAGAATCGTGTTCTAATCCTACCCAATCCTATGTTATCCCTCTATTCAATCCCTTGAGGAAAGTCATGGGAAGCTACTTACTATACTAATTAATTCACAAGAGAATCGCATGATTTCACTTAAAGCTTAAAGCTAAAGAAACCGGAAACCGGAAAAATACCTAGATCTCCGGAGGGGGGGGGGGGGGGGTTGAGAGATGTCAGTAGAAAATCTATAAACATTGGGACATGGAATGTCCACGGCCTTCTTTAAGTGGGAAAGCTGTATTTAATAGAACTCGAACGATAAAACATTGCCATTAAGGCAATGATATGGTAATACTAACAGCAGCTTTGAGCAAATATTAGAAATCATATACAATATTTGCAAACGATAGAATAATAATCAAAATAAACATCAACATAGTAAAAGTCTGTGCTCCAACATCTGACGCTAGTGATGAAGCGATAGCTCAGTTCTATGGGGAAAGCAAAACTGATCAACGTTCACTGGACAACATGGAAAACGAGAAAAAATCTAAGAAATACAATAGAAGCACCACTAAACAACAAAGCGGGGTTTCCTTGGCAACAGAAAAATCACACGAGGACCAACAGCTCTACAGAGGAAAAAGCCTAATGGAATCTTCCAACACGGGCAGGATGGATGACACAAAATTACAAGGCAGAGTGGCAGGCTTATCACCTACTTCTGACCCCTCTCAGGTCAACAGATTAATGAAAGCTAGATGAATGAATCTTTAAAAAACCACCACATTTGTAGTGGTGAATCACTTGCTTCAGCAGCAAAAAATAATGGAGTGCCCAGAAGTACACTTATTTTATGACTGAAAGGAAACGTCTTACGATTTAGACAAATGGGTAGCGTCCGACCGAAGTTTCGGTTTCGGCCTAAAATACGAGTTTCTGCTTGAGTTTCGGTTTCGGCCAAAAATCAGCCGAACCTTCGGCCCAACCGAAACTGTTTTGTTTAAAGACGTCTGACCCTAGCAAGCCGTAACGAAATTCGTTTTTTGCTTTAAGTCAGTATAATATGTTAGCAAATATACCTACTGAAAGATTACGTTTCAAATAATATATAAAAATACAATCCCGGTTATAAAGGAATAATAATATGTATAAAAGAATAATTATAATTATCGTTAATTTCATGTTGAAATTTAATTTATTCAATTAAAAATAAACCAGATGACTACTGACGAAATACAAAAGAAATGATTGGTGTTTTCCTGTATTTAAAACAAGTAGTACTAACTTCTATGTAAAAAATTAGTTAAATTAATATAAAATTCATAAGTTTCGGTTTCGGCCGAAACTGGAATGAAAGCCGAAATTCGGTTTCAGTTACGGCTTCAAAACATAGTTTTGGTTGGACACTATAATAAATATGAAGAGATTTTAAATGACCCTAAACGAATTTGTAATGGCGATGAGAGTGCGTTCTTTCTGAACCCGAAAGACAATAAAGTATTGGCAAGAAAAGGCGATAAGACGGTCTATCAGCAGGTGAATAGTGATGAGAAAGAATGTCTCACTGAGCTCATAACTGGCAATGCAGATGGTAAGATGGCGCCGCCTATGATAGTATTTAGATATTCAAGAATCCCAAGAGAAATAACTAACAGCGTTCCTGGATTCTGGGGAGTTGGAAAAAGCGAAAACGGATGGATGACGGGGGAAACATTTTATGAATACATCATCAATGTACTATTTTACCCATGGTTATTAGAACCCGAAATTACATTGCCAATAATTTTGACATAGACGGACATGCTTCACACCTAACATTACACCTGAGCAAGTTTTGTGATGAGAAGGGCATAATACTAATAGCCCTATTTCCGAATACTACCCATATTATCCAGCCTATGGACGTAGCAGTGTTCCGGACATTGAAGGATGGTTGGAAAAATAAGATACATGAATGGAGATTATCGAATTATGAATCTCCTGTATTAAAAAAAATCCATTTTCCACCATTGCTTGAGGCACTCTTGGAGGAACGGGTAACACAATCTGTCCTTCAAAATGGGTTTCGTAAAAGTGGTATTTTGCCTTGCTGTAGATGTAAGCCCCAATGCAAATGAACCTGATATGCCAATGAGGAAAAATGAGGAAAATATATCAAGAATAAAGTTTTTGGTGACCGATTTAAAATTTCTAGAAGAAAGCATTGAAAAGGACAAAATTTTGGCATTTAAAAACTGTGAAGTATGGGAAGGAGATATACGTGATCGTTCACTATTCGATTTATTCAAACACAAAACATCTGAACTATGTCGAAAGATTCAAGACCCCGAGGAACAGCAATACTGAAGCCACAAAAAATCTAGATGATCAAGAAAACTACAACGATAACCCAAATAAAGAAGCTGAACACCAAAGCAACTTTGCTGTAGATCAAGTCACTGACAACACCATTGAGGGATGATCCAATTCAGAGTCAACTCCCAAAAAGCCACAAATTAAGACAACTGATATTACTTACACTTAGACCATTCAGAAAGCTTGAAATCGCAGCCGTCAATATCATCCTCCTATTTGATTCCATCCCTCTTTAAAAGGGCTGTGTTTTGGCCAGAACCGAAAGAAACAAAGCCGTCAAAATGAGCTAAGAAAGAGAAAGTACCGTCGGTAATGACATCACGGAAGTGACAGGAATACCACGAAAAAAAACAGAGGAAAAAATTAATACAAGAAGAAAATATAAGAAAAAGGATCGACGAAAGAAAATTAAAAAAGGAAGAAAAAGAAAGATTGAAAAGAGAGAAATAAGGAAGCGCAAAAAAGCCTAAAGCAGTTCGAAGAAAAGGAAATAGTTCTTCAGATTCAGACAGTTATATGAAGAATTGCAAGAGTCTGGTGACAATCTTGATGACATCAGTTTTCCCATAAGTTCTGAAACGCCCATTGATGACAATGTAGTTTTTGAAGAAAACATTAGTGAAAATGACCAAATTTTAGACCAAATACGTGAAGCAGAAGAAATTTCACACCAAATACCCCAAGCAGAAGACTCAGAGAAGGAAAATCAAAACAAAATTTTAAATCAAGCATCAATGCATTTATACAAAGAGGGCGATTATATCGTGGTCTTTTCCAGGCAAAAAAAGAGAACATAAATTCGTATGTGTAATTCAAGAATTATGCAATGAAGATGAAATTGAAGCAGTAGCGTTGGTAGCGTGTAATGAAACAAAAACCTCATTTAAATTAAATGAAAATGATGTTAGCGTTATAAAGTTAATCCAAATTGTCTGCAACACCTGTCAACTACTGGTACCTCTAGAGAACTGGAGAAGAAAAATGTTTTGATGTCAACTACTTCATTTTTAAGTTAAAATAGAGTAAGGTATTATTAATATAGACTCTGGAGATTACACTGTGATCTAGCAAATCAAAGTATTTGAAAATAATACCATTTTATAGATTTATTTGTGATTTTTATTCCTTAAGGTGTCATCTACTGGTTCCGTTACCTTACACCAGCCCGGTTTGGCTAGACAATTATTAGAAAAAAAGACTCATTTGTTTGGAACACCAAGAAACAACAGAAAGGAAATCCCTAGATCTGTTATTTCTAAAAAACTAAAAAGGGGTGAAATTTTTGGCGAAGAAAAACAAAGAATAATAGTTGCAAAGTGGAGAAATGAGAAAAGTAAGTGACAGAAAAGGAGGTTCCCGAAATAAACCTTCAGCAATATGTGACTGATATAATATCCGACCAAATGTCGTCCTATTTTACAGCTTTACGAAGAACAGTGAAATGGTTTTGCAAAATCGCTGTGGAAGTAGTAACAGGAACATCTTTAGTGTAACAATAAAGTGAACAATACATCCGTTCAAATAACAACATTTAGGGAAAAATTATGTTTAAAGTTACTACAAGGTGACTGCCACTAATCAAAATATACATGCTGAACCAAATAACGATACGTATGCACTAGATGCAATCGATATTTTTGGGAGAACATGATCGAAACTATGCCATGAAACACAGTAAACAAGTCCTTTATGTATGTTCAGCTTGTTCAGGAAAACCACCAGTCTGTGTAGAATGTTTTTTTAGAATTCATAAGCCAATAACAAAATAATTTATACCAACATTTCATAATTAGATACACATAAATACTTGGCATTTCTAGAAGATGTCCATTTTCTACAGCATTGTGGTTTTCATAAAGGAAAAAAATTGTGTTAAAAACTCATCTTAATAAAGTTTTTGATTGTATTCTTATTTTAACAAAGAAAATAGTACATTAAGGGCCGGTCTTTCCATCTCCTAATAAATTTATTCTCCTCTTAAAAACCGGTTAATACAATCGTTTCCATGGAAACTATTTGCCAAATAGCTTATTAGGATGTTTATTAGGAGATGGAAAGACCGGGCCTAAACGTCACATAAGGACCCTGCTTTTGGCTATCTTAGTATGTTGTAATCCTAAGCCGAAGTAATAAGTGGTACACAACACTCGCACACGGCATACAAGAATCTATACACAAGGCGTCCAAGGTTTCCCTAATGTGCCTAACATACAAACACACGGCAGTCAACGTGTTAATTAAATTTTACAAGTTGCGTAATTGCAACGAAGTTACTTCAAAAACATCAAGCATATTTTGTAAAATGAGAACAAAATGTACTACAAAAAATTCAAATTAACAAAATGTTCTTCAACACAGTGACATGGAGAAAATTGTCTTTATCAAAATCATCAAAATTAAAAAACAAATAAACAAAAATTATCAAACAATTACATACAAACAGTAGAAAAGAAGATAAAACTAGTTTGTTTTTCAAAGTACATTTTTATCTGTTTTTGATGTAACCACAAAATGATTAAATTACATCATACCTCAGTATTTTTAAATCTATAAACATTAAACTTTTCAGGCAATTTTAGTGACGAAAATAATTCCAAATAAAAGTTAAAATACCTGGCTTGAGATGCATGTATTTCCTCCTTTGTAAATGCCTCGATTTTCTTAGGAGTTTTAATTAGAGAAACTTGAACACTTTTTTTAAGAATCACTGGTTTTTCTTTTTGAGGCGATTTATTCTTTGGAGATTTTACATCATTCTTCGAACTTCCTTCTTTAATAACCGCAGGTTTCTTAGGAACAGCCACCTTGTGTTTTCTTAAAACTCTAGGTGATCCTTTCGGCGATGCCTTATTTGTTTCAATCTGAAATTTAGAATCGGAACCACTCGGACGCGCACCGGCATCTTTCCTTGTTAATTTTGTAGGTGATTTTAAAATTTCTGAATTGGAGCTGGTATTTACTGGAAGGTCCTCCGTGCTAGTTTCGAGTAACACTTCACTTTCGGTAATATCGGTATCAATATTGGCAATTTTCCATGGAGTATCGAGTAACTTCTTGTCGACTATGTTGATATCATTTTCAGAAGTAGGTGAGGCCACATCTAAGTTTTTAATTCGTTTTGGTTCATTTGCCGCTCCGTCCTTATCATTTTTAATGGGAAAAATTGGTGTGTCGGGTAAACCAAAACTTTCAACAACACCTACTTTGTGGAAATTTTTCCGTTTATTGCTGTAAGTCTTTAAAGCAGGTTTAAAACTAGTTTTTGAATCTGTATTTTGTAAGGGATCTGGCGATCTAGTCGATATAATTTTCAAAACTTTTGTTACATCTTCAGATGGTAAATTTCGGGATTCTTCATTCAATGAACTTATATCATTAGCAGTCAGTTTAGGTTCATTTTCTACTTTAATCTCGGTTGTATTTTGTAGCATCAACATACCAGAATCCTCATTAAAAAAATTGTGAATTGCTTTTGAATTCAAATCATTGCTAAAACTTGATTGGGATGATGGGCCCCCTTGTAAAGCTTCATCGTCCCCAGTTATATGCACAAAACGCGTAGATTTATAACTTGTCCTTGGAGATTTTGTAGATGCATTAATAACTTCTTTTGGTTTGTTTGGGGACTGAGTTACTTTTGGCTTTACATTTTTTGGCGGAACTGGCTTGATTTGCTGTGGAGCACGAGGACTTTTCTTCGGTTCTTTCGCAGCTTCAAAAATTACATCAATATTATAAAAATCCTCCGATATTTTCGGTTTACGGGTACGACCGTAGCGGCTTTTAGTAAGAGGGCTTAATGTTGATGCATCTGGACTACCTGTTTGATTAGAAATTGATTCCTTGGAAATCTTAGATGTATTCGTTAATTTTGGACTGCTTGTGTTGGTGGATTCGCCAGAACTGACGTCCATTGTGTATTAATGCATACAATACCTAAACAACATGATATAAATAAAAAAATATTTAGGTTACATTCCTTTCAGTAAGCCTTTATTACACGAATTTACGGAATTTCACAATGATAGTGTCGGAAATTAAATAGAATAAGACACAGAGTTTACTAAAGAACGTACAATTAACTATTTAGCAATTAAAAAATATGTAAATTTGCAAGTTTAGGGAAGATGAATGCACTACAGAATTTAACCACACGAAATTCTTATTTCACGGAGTTAATATTTAATTTATATTTGCACCTACCTTAAAACCGATTATTTATTACAAGTCGACATACTAACGCATATTCTAATTATAATAAATACTTAAATAATCTAACAAATTAATTCAGACATCGATATAATCACAAACACTACTTATCGTTTGACAACATAGCTAGCTGTCCGAACTTAGCCGGCTACGTTAACAGTTTCCCGCTTAAACAAATGACGGTACAGTAACCTGAAGTTAGGTTTTGGCGCAATTTTTGAATTTGATTTCCATGCCAAAAACTACAAAACTAATAATTAAACCTACTATTAAGATGTAGAAACTGGTTTGAAGATCCATAATCGTAAATGAACGTGGAAAAATAGTTATGTCGGGTATAATTCGTTCGTTTGTGGAAATTAAAGAAACGTTACGCTTTACGTTTTCGTACCATTTCGTTACTAAACCTGCCGTAAAAATTCTCTGAATGATTTGGTTGAAATCGTCTTGAAAGAATGCATCTTTTAAAGTTAAATACGCCAGTAAATAATTTCTCGGGCATTCCTTTACAGTGTGCATCTGAAGAGTACTGCTGGTTTTTAGATAAGTTAAAAAGTCTTGTTTGGTTTCTCGAGATACATACGCTGAGTAACTGGGTGCATTTTGTGATATAATTCGAAATCTAGCATTTAATTTTTGTATTTCCGGATTGCCTGTATTTTTAAAAGTGTCTGCAAGGCTGGGAGAACTTGTAGAAATATAATATCCAGATTTAACTAAATCCATTAAAGTATTAATATTCGGATAATGTCTTGGATTCGTCATTACTGTAACCAAAGCACTTTGAAATAAAGTATTCACTGTTAAGGCGTATAAAAAGATAACTCCTAGAAATAATCTTTCGTAATACTTGTCTGAAAATAATCTACTGTACGCTGCACTGAAAAGTATTTGATTCACATCCAAAAAAACTGTACTCAAAGTATAATCGTACGAATGTTTGTTTTTCATGGTTTTCGAGAAATGTTCGATGATTACTTTACATTTTCTCATTAAAAATAAACCAAATATTGCTGTACTTATAGTAAAAAGTATTATTAGCCATACATCTTGGGGGAAAGTGTAAAAAATCGCCGTCCAATTTGGTACCAAACCAGCTTCTGGGACCACAATGCAGAGACGATCCTGAAAAATGACTTTAGTAAAGTCTAATTCGGGCGTGTAGTATTCTTTTATGAAAACTTGATTAAATGCGATTTCTGATTCATTCGTGTATAATTCTTTAATTGCCCCTCCCATGGTACCGTTTATTTTATATCTGAATCCATACTGCAACCCATCGTACGGCTCATGACAAATTATGGACACATTTAAAGCGTCCCTTATGGTTTGTACCACCAATGGATCTATCCCTGTGTAAGTTTCGTTGATTTTAACAGTTGTTGGGACAGTTTGGAATAAAGTGGCGTTAACTTTGTACTGATGATAGTTTCGGAAGTTCAGAAACGCCTTAATTTGTACTGATTCGTTAAAACCAAAACTGTTAACGCGGTCTAAAAAAGGATTAAATGCATGTACTGTGGCATCTTCACAAAATCTATCAAATTTGTTTTCGATCACAATTACGTTTTTTAATCTTAAAGACCAAGTAAACCTAAGAACTTCTTCGTAATTGCCATTGGGTTCCCTACAATTTTTTAAGATAAATATCAAAATCCTGGTGTTTGTTCTTGCGTGACTACGAATTCTTGTTAGAATCTCTTCAACGAATTCCATGCCATCTAAAATAATGAAATACTGTTTCCGTACTTCGTTTCTTAAGTTAATGGTGGCATTTGCAGTGTATACCATCAAAGAAACACCAACGTAAGCTGCGTTGTACATATAAATATCAGATACAAATTTATCATTTGATGAAATCAAAACGATACATGAATACCTGAGGATAAATTTTGCAGAAAATATTATGGGATTTCCATAATCCAATTCGTCTTTGAGGGTAATTTGATTTCCCCCAGAAGTAATCAGAATTTTCATTAAAAGAAATACGTACAACGAATTCATTTTGGACCATTATTTTTGGCGGAGTACCTTTTCGACACTGATTTTTTACTTCGTGGCTTGTGCGTATTAAATGTGTGTCTAAGCGAAAAAATAAATAATATCGATACGTGTGTTTTATGTAAATATGTACACAACTGCGGTAACTTAAAATTTAAACAGAACATTCTGAATAATTTATGCGAAACTTCGAAAAATGAATTTGTCAACTCCTGTCGAACAAACATTCCCCCTAAATTATTATTATTTAACCCTTTAACGTCGCCACTTAAAACGTAATTTGCCTTTCATGTGTTTGCGCAAACATAAAAATAATCAATCATATGCGGTTCTTAATAATATATTTCAAAAATGTACAAATTTGGGGAAATACAAGTCACATCACAAGTTTACATAAAACCAAGGGGATACAAATTAAACGCATATTTACCTAAACTATGTATTTATATACACGATTTTGTTTAACTTATTTAAATCTGTGAAAGATCTACTGGAAATTTTGAATTCGGAGAAAAAGATTGTTACAGTAATTATTTGTAGTTGTATAGGGTGCTAATGTAACCGGACTCTGCTGCTTGGGCTCGTTATGACACTTGATATCTTGATTAATTTTCCAAGGGAGGCACAATTGGTAGTAGAAATATAAATAAAAAAAAATCCATTTGAATCACATGACAGGAACTAAAATTTTGAAGCACCCGTTTTGTCTCAGCAAGGTTTTTTGCACTGAATAAAGGAAAACATTTTGATTTTAGAAATGACTAAATAAGAATGCAGAAGTAGGTACTTACAGGAGGTGGACAAGGCGGTGGACAAGGGCATGGGCAACAACAACATGGGGGACACACCGGACTGACAACGGGAACATAGACACAAGGTGCTGGACAACACGGAACGCAAAGGGGAGCACAAGGACAAGGAGGCGGGGGCCCACAAGGGCAAACGGGTACGGGTACACAGCATCCTGATGGAGGGCAACAAGGTGGGCAGCAAGAGGGTGGACAGCAAGCCATTGCAGAAAAAAAAATTGGGTTAATTAAAACTGAAAATTTTGATAATTTTTCCGGAAAATTAAAGCAGACAAATTTTGAAACGTTTATCTGCGATGACGGTTACTGTAACAATGTTTTGTTTGGTTGCCATAACGAACGTTTAGAATTTTTACCAAGCTTTCCAGGATAATTTTTAAAGTAACTAAAAATAATCTCATGTCCTGCTGAATAAGAATTTTTTTTTGTGAAACATCCCAATTTATTTACAATCTGTACATGTACATACATTGTGAATAGTTTAAACTGATTATTTGGACATGTAGGAGTATACTCAGTAGTAAGCTCCTCTAACAGTAGACCCATAAGTCCTTTGTGGCGTTTGGGTACAAAAAAAAACTTACAAACTAGACCTTAAGATTAAAAGTAAAAACTAAACTTAATATTATTTAAACGAGGATATACCTGTTCTGGTAACCTCTGGTGAGGTTTCCCTGGGCACGGACTAAGATTGCAAATACCTCAGTCTGGAAACCGGTAGAACACCAGAGATTGCATCTATTTTCGATCCATCTATGAACCACAGTAGATCAGAAGATCTGACACGCTCGTTAATAGCCTGTAGACCGACTTTAGTGCTTCCGGCTCAATCCCTCAATCACAATGTAAAGGGGCGTTAGGTTGAGAAGGTCTTCCAGGGCCGCCGTTGGCGTGGTGCGACCAGCCCCCGTGATGGCAGAACTTGCTAACCTCTGGAATTTGTTTAGCACCATATACAGCTTGTCAAACAAGAACTTTCACTTGAGTCCAGGGTGCGCGGTGGAAAATTTCTGTTATCAGTAGCGGAGCGCATTTACTATTTACTTACTGAACGTCGAGTAGTGCAGATCGAGTACACTCCGACAAAAGTACGCGTTAAAAAAGCTTATGCTAGCCCGTATCGTAACTAGGTAAATAACTTGGTTTACTGAGTGTACCTCGACGAAGTGGGGAACCGAGAGTAAGTGCATCTCATTTGCTCCGAATGCTGTCTCGCTTTCCGTTCTGCACATCTGAAGTGAAAGTTGTCAGGGCAAGGCCCGCTGAATTAATATTGCAATATTAATTCAGCGGGCCTTGGTTGAGGGCCACCACACCAGTGAACCATACGTGATGACTGGTCTAATCACGGCAGTGTAGAGTCACATCAACACTTGAGGAGACCAGTGAAATATATAGTACTACGCTTAGTATATATTTCACTGGAGGAGACAGACCCCATGTAATACCAAATAATTAGACCCCATCACTGTTTATTGTAAAAATATCGTTGGTTATTTTTATTTCGTTGCTAATATTTATATCAAACAGAGTTTTAATACTTATAAACTACACAAAATACAGAATGTTTCACTCAAATATTTTGTGTAATCAATGTGTTTGAAAATTTTTACAAATGTGACAGGAAATTTTAAATTCAAAACGTCAAAAAATATGTATAAACGAAGCGCCATCTAGTAGGAAACTTTGGAACCAGTCACTTATTGCTTTGGTCAAAAAAATTAAATAATGTCAAAATAACGAGACGAAATATAGAAAATTTGGAATATTTATGAAGCAATTTCAAATACCAAGTGTCATAAAATGAAATAATCTACATAGTATGATTTGAATTTCCCATGTAAAATAAAATGTACCGCTCTCACGCAATGCTGTTGTGCTAGTAGAGGGAAGTATTAATGATCCTGATCGAAAATATGCCTCAATAAAAAACTGTTGTCTTGCACTGTATGCTATTTACACTGTGGCATATTAAAACAGAAACTCTTTTATACTTTGATCACTAATTACGAGAAATTTTGAATTTCAGAGTTGTTACCTACGTTTCATTTCCAACTTACAGCAATTAGGACCTTTTGGTTTGGCATACTACAGAACCTTCCAGTAAAGACAGCTGAAGAATCAGAGTAGGTGAAACAGCTTCGTCAAATTAATCATTCGTAAAAATCTAACAAAAACTCAAATTCATGTGTCAAATAACAAATTTGTAAACAAAAAAATTAAGCTCTGATCATTCGTTCAGAAAAATTTTGTGGACCCTGCTCTTAGTTAATTCTTCTTTAGGTTCTTCGTCCCAAGGGGGATATGGCCTGACTTTCAGCTTTCTTGGTGATGAGAGTGCTTCGTTGTTTTCCATAGTTAATTAAAACACCAATTTATATTAAATTATTTATTTATTTGATAATATAACAGACAATTTTGAAAATTTATGCAAAAGAACTTGTTGTAGTAGGTAAGTGATCCATGATCGGTTTTGTCAAGCACGTTAATTCTTCTTCACGTTAGCACCAAATGAAACACGTTAGGTTTTCAGCATTTTCGGAACTGTTAGCAGCACTATAAAATGAAATTAATTTAAAAATTGTTATTTGAAAATTTAAAATTGTTAAAATTACCCTTGGAGGACAGCATGGTGAGCAACAAGGGGCGCAGCAAGGGGTACATACGCACGGGTAGCATGGTGCACAACATGGCACGCAACAAGGCACACATGCTGCGACAGCGACACAACACGGAGAACAGCAAGGGACGCAAGGAGCACAACAAGGTGAGCAGCAAGGTGGGCAGCAAGACATGTTGATAGTTTCGGAGAACTTTTTAAATGATAAAATCACTTGAGAATTTTGAAAAATGTTCGAAAATGGTTGAGACGTCCGTTCGCGAAAATGATTACTACAACAGTTAATTTATATAGTTTTCAAACAAACATTCAATTATTTTGTGGTTGCTATAAGGAATTTGTTCTTTTCTCGGTTAAACTGATTTTGAATCGTTAATTAATCGAACAAACATAAAAAAAAACCCAGGAAACAAAAACTGTTTGGTAGAAAAATTTTTGTTGTTTGACATTTCGGCTTTAGTATAATTCGGATTAATTTTTTTGGTCTTCTCCAAAATTATAGTACAAAATTATTAAATTTAACTAGCATTCAAAATGCCAGACACAGTATTAGATCAATTAAAATCCATCGTCAGCCAACTCGATGACGGGTAAAACTGAACATTTTTGTGTGATTCAATTTAAAAATTCTTTTGAAACTAGGTGTAAACCATGTTGTTACCCTTGTGACCCACCATATTGTTCCCCGTGCTGTCCACCATGTTGCTCTCCAAGTGGACCTGGTTGCCCTCCATGCCCATTCCCGTATGCTCAAGTCTGTATGTTAACACCTCCCTGTTGTGTTGTTCCTACAGCACCAAAATATGTGAAACCACTTGAGTTGCCTAGGCCCCCAGGTTCCCATTCACACAAAACGGTATGCTATCATAATCTCTATATTTAATACTAGTTTATAATTAGAAGAACCACCGCAAGAAAACTAAATACTAACTAAATACCTTGATAATTGTTCTAACTTAAAAGATATTTAAAAAAACACTAAAATGTGTTACTTATCAACAAGAAGGTGGTTTCTAGATTTAATTTTATGTTTTTCAGTGCAAGTAAGCCTAAGACCCCACCCACAAAAGATATTTGGAATAACAGCACACAAAGTTGTATAGTTTTTAAATACCAAAATTTTTGTATATTTTCAAAACATGTCTGATGTTTTGTATTATGTCATTAAATTACTTCTATAATTTTTGGATTCTTATTATTCTAAAATAATTCTTTTTGCTTGTACTGCCGCTGCGGTACTACTCAAATTTGCTGGCAGTTATAAGGGTGGGATGGGCGGATGGGGAGGCCCTTTTGGACTTAAATATCATACCACCTTATTACCTTCCCTCTGTCCCTTTTACCAGCTGCTAGGGTTCTAGAAATTCTCGTCATAAGGGTTTATAAATATCCAGTGCATATCGATAACTAGGTGCAACGTGCTGATTTGCAAATGACACCTCAAATTGACACTAAACCAATACTAGGATAAACATCCCAGTTGGGTGCTGTCAAAATTTTACATGCTTGAATCACTGCTTGAATCGATGCGGACTTTACAACAGCCAGAACGCCTTAAGCTTTTTTATTTTTCTGTGATCTAATTACTAATCTTAAATCCACCAAACTAAATTAATTTTTTATTTAAAAATCAAATACAGATATTAACCCATACAAGTTGACATTAGTGCGACACTCTAAGCACAGGGACTGCACATTCAAACTCAACACTAAAAATAAAAATATTAAAATAAATTAAAAATAAAAATGTTTAATAATACCGGTTTTGGTGCATCACAAGCAATACAGCATGGCGGAAAACATGGACCAGCACATGGAGTAATGGTAAAAGGCGCAGGGTAAACGGGAAATCGATATGGTATTGTAAAACACGGTACTGCACAAGGGGCAATAGGAGGGCAACAAGGTGTACAACATGGGCACGACATTTTTGAGTTTTTGATATATTATGTTCAAATAAGTAACTTAAAATTTTGAAAACTGTCAGACTTCTGTAAAATTTATTGATCTAAATCAAATGTTTTTGTATTGCACATTCATTTTTCTTCTGTTGCTATATTTGCACATTTGATTTAAAAATCCAGTTAACATGTAAATTTACGTAGTAACGAAGTTTAACTTTTGTTTGTTTCTTGATTGGCTGAGATCTATAAGGCTGCTTGCACTGACTTGATTCAATGTTTTCATCAAAATGAAAATTGAACCAAATTCGAATTTATATGTTAAATAGTACCTACATTAGTAACAATACTTTTACCAACTTTAATCATTCATTAACTTAACAAATGTTTTATTTATCCCTCAACTTTCTAAAGTAATTGGGATACTATTATAGGTACTAGGGATTGTAAGCATTAAAGTTTTTTAGATAGGAAGTGTTGCTTCCTATCTACCCGTAGGTGTTAGGTTTTACATTTTTTTAGTTTATCTACATCTACCTCTACTCATATACTAATTTTGTCAATTTCTTCTTGTTTGTCGCTATCTTCCTAGCTTCCAGCCAATTAACATCTTTCTGCTTAATTATGGATGCCACGTCATAGCTCAAGGTTTGTTCTTGTTCTCTTCTTTGGTATTTTGACTTCCTTTAAAATTAGCTTTGAAATATTATGTCAAACAACCTTGTAAAACCACAAAAGTTTCTTTTTAGCATAGATATTGCAGTTTATTCCCGTCTTACATATATTTGCAAATCCAAACATACTGTAATTTTCCTTTAGAGTGTCATCGGAAAATATTACTAGAACCAGAATGATGAGAACATAATTCTGTATTTGTTTTTTTAGATATTTCACCAACAGTTACTAAAATAAAAACTGCATTAACAAACTACTGACACACTGGACGTAATGTTTCAGAATGAAGTTTTTTTTTTAATTCGTCTGAAAATACCTAGAGATATACTTGTGTCCGAAATGTTACGTTTAGTGTGTTAATAGTTTATTAAATTAATTTCTATTTAAGCAACTGGTGCTGAAATACTCAAAAAAGAAGTATAAAATGTCAAATTCACCATGACAAACCTTTAGAAAATAACAAAAATCAATGAAATAGGTGTAAGACATGGATGCTTCAAATTATGTTAAAGTAGATGTTTTGTCTAAATGCGACACGAAAGAAAAATAAATAAAAAAGAAGGGCCAGAAATATGTTAACAGATCGAAAGAGAATGGGAATACGCAGTAGAATTAGATTCAGAAGTAAAAAGTGCAGGAGAAGATGCAGAGGCGAAGAGACGAAAGGCAGAACAAAAGCAAACATAGCAGCCAGAACAGGATTTTAGCATAAGCAGAAGCAGAGAAAGAGTTAAAGCAAAGTTGAAGATAGAAGCAGAAGAAGAATCAAACGTAAAACAGAAACAAATTCAAAGCAAGAGCAAGCGCAGCAAAAGCAGAAACAGAACCGGAATTAATGTAAAGTAAAAACAGAGGTAAAAGCAGAAGTGGAAGAACAAATAAACAATCATAGCAGGAGTAAAAGCAGAGGTAGAGGAGAACAAAGACGCCGAGGAAAGAGCAGAAGCAAATTCAGTAACAAGAGCAAAGGTATCGGAAAAGGTAGAGGTAAAGACAGAAGCAGAAGTAAATGCAACAGCAGAAGCAAGAGCACAATCAAAGACAGATACAGAGGTAAAGGCAGAATAAGCAACAGAGGCAAACATACAAACAAAAACAGAAGTATTAGCAGAAAAAGAAGCAAAGTAAAGCAGAGGTAAAAGCAGAATTAAGTAGATGGACAAGCAAAAATAATAATAGTAACGAGAACAGGAGTAGAATCAGAGGAAGAAGCAAGAACAGAAGCAAAGACCAAAGGCAGAAGCAAAAACAGGAGCAAATGCAGCAACAACAGCAAAAGCACCAACATAAAGGTAAAGACAGAGGTAGAAAGAAACGAAGCAACAGGAGCAAGAGCACAAGCAAAGACAGATACAGAAACAAAGGCGGAACAAGTAACAAACGAAGGAACGGAAGCAAACATACCAGTAAGAACAGGAGCATTAGTAGAGGCAACAACAGAGGAAGAAACAAAGGCAGGTGTAAACGTCGAAGCAGAAGGATCAAATGCAGAGCAGACACAAACAGAGCAGGAACAGCCGCAGGAAAAGCAGTAGCGGAACCAGAACTAATGTAAAAAGCAAAGCTAAAAGCAGAAACAGAAGTAATTATAGCGGCAAGAACAAGAGTATTAATAGAGGCAGAAAAAGAAGAAACAAAGGCAGAAGCATAAGTATAATCAAACACAGAGTAGGAGCTAACACAGAGTAGGAGCTAACACAAAGTAGGAGCTAACACAAAGCAGAAACAAACAAAAAGCATTGCTGGTCTGTTGTCTTTCATTCTGAAGAAGTGGCCAAATCATTTTAGCTGTTTCGCTGTTTCATTCTTTCTCTTTTATCGGTTCCACTCCTAGTTCTGCCATAACGATTTAATTTTTTATTCTGTCTTTCTTTCTATTCTGTCTGCGTGCAATACCTTTCACTCTTCTAAGGTATTTTATCTCCATTGCTTCGCTGTACATTTGACGTTACCCAGCTTTCACTACCGCAGGTGAGAATTGGTATAGGATATATATTATCATGTATTACACGTTTATACGCTTGCTTGCTCAGGGAACACGCCTTTTTATACCAACTGCGGTCTTTCAATCCAGTAAGTTCGACGTTTCTCCAGAACGATGACGTGATCGAACATTCGAGGTCATTTGCGAAGCTTCTGTCGGTGGGTGACGAATACCACCGAAATCACACGTGCGTCTCGTTATAATATACAGCGAGAGCAAATAAGATTGACCGAAAAACGCTTTCCAAGGTAGATATTGTAGCCAATCTTTACTTCCACTTCGGTTCAGTGTGATATTAGCTTCGTATGTGCTTCGCATTTTGACATCTGCCCTACAAGTTTAATTTTTCGCCTTTCCTGGTGCAAAAGCCTTCATAATCTTCTACATCAGTATTTTCCAAGGCTAGCATTGATATAGAATAATTTACCATTTAGCTCAACACAACGGGCTTAACCTAAAACGACAAACAAAATGTCAAAATAGACACAAAGTCCATGCTTACATACATACGAAGGGGCATATTTTTATTGTTCATTTTTAAAGGAGGCGGCACGGTTAGGCTTTATTGCTCTTACTGTATATGGAAATATTATTTAGGCTTTTTTTTGGTCTAGCATATTATCTTGCAACATGGAAGCCTAGCCCTCTTACAACTGAGCCAAATGACTTCTTTTCAATAAAGCCGAAAGCGAAGGCTTCATCAGCAATAAAAGCAAAATAAAAATTTTTATCATTCTCAAATTTTGCGCGTAAATTTAATTTTCCTTCAATTAACCATCTACAAAAAGTTGTATATTCTAGAACACCTCCATCTGAAATTCTTCCGTTTTTTCCTACATCCACATATACAGGCTGAGTCAAGCTATACGACTTTTTTTTTAAATGAGCTTATTATTAGGATATTGTTAACCATTTTTGGTATTCGTATGTTTCGAAGGGTGCTCTACAACCTGGCCTAGTCAGATTTTTGATTGGATGTCAAATGTCAAAGTAGCGATTTTCAATTGTTTATTTTTAAATGGAACAGTACACTTGTTTTTCCCACCATTTTGACGATTTTAGCCTGAAATATGCAATTTATTATTCTAGTATAGTAGGCCGTGACGCCAGGTTGTAGAGCACCGTTCTAAACATACGGATACCAAAAATGGTTAGTAATATCCTAATAATAAACTCATTAAAAAAAAAGTCGTATAGCTTGACTCAGCCTGTATAAATTCATAATTGGACTAACTACAGCCATTAAAACCATAATTGTTTATAATTGTAGTATAATCCACCTGTTCTTGGAGGAGGGCAAATGCGGATGTGCTTTCAGGATCATCAGATACCTGCACCAGTTTCAGTACATATAACAAACGAACGACAAAAACAAAAAAGAGAGCTCACACAAGACAATCAAGAGAATCGTGAGTTTCTTAAAGCATGTACCGCGGCCCTACAAAGTACAAAAAACGAAATCGACGAGCACGAGGCATTTGGGAAGTATGTGGCCCAAAAATTAAAAACAATACCATCTGAAGCTCAAAAATTATATGCAGAGACATTAATAACCCAGGTTATACAAAAAGCGCATTTAAACCAGTTAACGGACAATAGTATTATAACAGATCACATGCACCCACCCACTACTGCTATTTATCAACCGTATTTAGTACCATTACCTACACATTCATCTTCTGCATCATCTACTAATATTCCATCTGCCGCCCAATCTGAACATTCTTCTGCAACAGATTTGTAGAATTATGTAGTAGTATTATTCTATTATTATGATTTGCTTTTGTACTACTGTATTTTTACGTACTTTTTTTTAATAAATGCAATATAAAAATATGTGAGCATTTTTTACCTTCAAACCGTCACTTTCTAGAACTTCAAATAATGCTCTGCAAGTTTTTGGTATATGTATCCTAAAAGCTTGAGGTCGCGGTCGTGTCTCAATTGGTTTAGCGTGCATCTGACCACTGAGATGGGAGATTGCCATGGTTCGATTCCCAGGGTCGCAGGGTCGCACCTACAACGAAAATAATCAGACCGCTTCCCTCGGAAGGCAATGGCAAACCACCAAGATATTCTGCCTAGTAAATCTTTTCTGGAGTAGAAGTGCAAGCACTTCCGTGGTTGGCTGTAGGTAGGTCCTCTGTGTCTGTAGGACACTTCACACGCACATCACAGGCATATGGAGAGAAGACAGCAACACCCTGTAAGGGTATGCCACCCTAAGAAGAAAGCTGGAGGAGAAATTGCCCTGTGGCTAAAAGCCGAAGAGCAATTACAAGACGATCTTCTGGAGAAATGCTGCTACGCATCCTTGTCACTAATTTTAATAGTACGTCAAAACTACTTGCATCTGTTCGCAAATAATTTTTAGAATCATTGCGATAGTTTTCCCTTGCTTCTCTTAAAAGAGCCACATCTACTGTATACTGGACAACGCTAGAATTTGGAATGCCACCCGCAATCCTGCAGGAAAAAACGTGTTTATTCGTGTAGTAAAAACGTGTGAAGGCGGAGGCAGCGGCTAAGAAGGTAGCAACGGCGAAGGCGGCGGGGCGTCGATAATGGGGGATGGTGCGACGAGGGCGCACGGCGTCAGGGGGGAAAGCGACGGTGGAGAACCTGGTCCTTGACCAGGCAAGAAGTTTGCTGAAGGTGGGAAGAGGGCGGCGTCAGGCGACGTGGGTGATGGTGTGGCTTCAGCAGTGGAGCGTGGCGTTAGCGGTGGCTGGGAACAGGCAGCGACCGGCGACGGCTAGTGGTTCCAGCGAAGTATCGAAACGGCTGGGAACGGGCAGCATCCGATGACGACAAGCGGTTCCAGCGGAGTGTTGAAGTGGCTGGGAACGAGCAGTTTCAGCGGAGTTTGAAGGCGGCGATGTCGATTAGACGTGAAAGGATGTCGATCCTGATCAAACATTCAGAGATGTCGATCTTAATCAAGCGCTCCAAGACGTTGATCATGAGGTGAATTTTTCGAGCGTATTTATAGCCCGAAAATCCTATTCTGCTCTCCCATTGGCAGGGGAGTAGTGATAGAAGTGGTACAATCTAACAAAATCGCCGTCATGTTTTCATTATTCTGAAAGTAATAGCTGATGTGTTTAGTGGTTATGATCGTCCTGCCGGCATCACGGCGCATCGTTTGATTCCCCACTCGACGGGGTTGGGTCGAGTGAGAACGGGTTTATCATGTTTCGACACAATCAAAATCAAACCGCGAAATCTTCCACAGGGGGGTTTTATGACGCAGCAGTCGACTTGAAGTGGAGTTTGATGTGAAAAAGCAGCTTTTATTTGCTAAATTTAGATAACGGTAATTGCTTACTGCAATTGGAAAGCTTTTTAGAAGTAATTGCCATTATTTATTATTTGGTAATTTGGTCCCGCTGGACTAAGGGATGAAATGTGATACCCTACCGTGGGTGGCTGGCCAAGGCGGTAGGTCAGAGTTTGAATGCTAATTAAAGCGTATCGCCGGAATACGGAGGAATGTGTGAATTTGCATGAGAGTTCTAACGGTTTTTTTCTTTGGTGCGATTATGCCGACAAGTAGAGGGCGTAGATCATGTTAGTGAAGGAATGTGTCAATTTGCATGAGAGTTATAACGTTTTTTTTTTCTGTTTTCAGCAAGTCGAGGACATATTTAATATCGTAGATTAGGTTTCTCAATACTTTATGGAATAATTTCTGGTTTGCTTGGCTATCCCTTTCCATTTTCCTCCCAAATTCTTCCCATGAATGTCTTTTCGCTTTTTTAACCATTTCCTTCACCTTTGTTCGCTGTTTTTTGTATTCTGCATAGTTTTTTTTGTTTTATCTCTTTTAGATATTCTAGGAAACGGGTGTTTGTTGTCGAGACTGTCCCAACAGAAGGAATAGTTTTATGGATTTTTAATTTTAGCAATTTGATACTACAAAGTCCAAAATTAAAATAGAAATTAGAAAATGTTTGGTTCTGGTTTCCTCTTTAGAAGTATCAACAACAGAAAGGACCTTTTCGTAAATTTTAAATTAAAAATTTTGATTCAGATTTTAGCAAGTACCTCGAGATTTCTGGGAATTTTTTGATATGATAGAACACAAAATTAAAGTAAAAAATTAGGTTTCTTCATTGAAATTTCTATAACAGAAAGGACACTTTTGAATTAAAATTTTTGTAAAATTAAGATTGTATTCAAACACTTTGGGATTTCTGGGGATTTTTTGAAAATATTCCATACAGGTTCCAAAATTAAAGCGAAAATTTTTAGTTTCACTGAAATCTTCACAATAGAAAGCATTGTTTTGTAGATTTTCAATTAAGATTTTTGCAAACACATTAAAATTTCTGGATTGTTTTTGATATTATACACAGCCCAAAATTAAGGCAAAAGTTAGAAAATGTTTACTTAGTTCTGGTTTCTTTATTGGAAATATCCAAAACAGAAAAGGACCCTTTCGTAGATTTTAAATTACAGAGATTCGGTAAACTTAAGATTTTAGCAAATACCTTAAAATTTCTATGAATTTTTGAAATTACGGAGCCCAAAATTAAAACAAAAATTAGAAAATGTTTGGGGGTTTAGTTTCGCCATTGAAATCTTCACAACAGGAAGGATTACTATAGATTTTGAATTACATAATTTTCTAAAATAGTATTTTACATTACAAAATCTCCTGTAACTCCTGTAATTCGAGAAAAAAAATATTGAAGTTTGGTCCTCCAGGTGTCTTTAATAAACTTTCGACCTCGCTGGAGGCGAATTTCCGGCACTTTTTGAAAAACTGCTTGGTAGGTGTTGTAGCCCTAGGTACCCTCTACAACACCTATAGGTCACCTAACGAGGACAACTCCTGTAATTCGAGAAAAATAATATTGAAGTTTGATCCTCCAGGTGTCTTGACGTACGTATTTCAGTAAACTTTCGACCTCGCTGGAGGCGAATTTCCGGCACTTTTTGAAAAACTGCTTGATAGGTGTTGTAGCCCTAGGTATCCTCTACAACACCTATAGGTCACCTACCGAGGACAACTCCTGTAATTCGAGAAAAAAAATATTGAAGTTTGGTCCTCCAGGTGTCTTTAATAAACTTTCGACCTCGCTGGAGGCGAATTTCCGGCACTTTTTGAAAAACTGCTTGGTAGGTTTTGTAGCCCTAGGTACCCTCTACAACACCTACAGGTCATCTACCGAGGACAACTCCTGTAATTCGAGAAAAAAAATATTGAGGTTTGGTCCTCCAGGTGTCTTTAATAAACTTTCGACCTCGCTGGAGGCGAATTTCCGGCACCTTTTGAAAAACTGCTTGGTAGGTGTTGTAGGCCTAGGTACCCTCTACAACACCTATAGGTCACCTACCGAGGACAACTCCTGTAATTCGAGAAAAAAAAATATTGAAGTTTGATCCTCCAGGTGTCTTTACGTACGTATTTTAGTAAACTTTCGACCTCGCTGGAGACGAATTTCCGGCACTTTTTGAAAAACTGCTTGGTAGGGGTTGTAGCCCTAGGTACCCTCTACAACACCTATAGGTCACCTACCGAGGACAACTCCTGTAATTCGAGAAAAAAAATATTGAAGTTTGATCCTCCAGGTGTCTTTACGTACGTATTTTAGTAAACTTTCGACCTCGCTGGAGACGAATTTCCGGCACTTTTTGAAAAACTGCTTGGTAGGGGTTGTAGCCCTAGGTACCCTCTACAACACCTATAGGTCACCTACCGAGGACAACTCCTGTAATTCGAGAAAAAAAATATTGAAGTTTGGTCCTCCAGGTGTCTTTAATAATTTTTCGACCTCGCTGGAGGCGAATTTCCGGCACTTTTTGAAAAACTGCTTTGTAGGTGTTGTAGCCCTAGGTGCCCTCTACAACACCTATAGGTCACCTACCGAGGAGAACTCCTGTAATTCGAAAAAAAAATATTGAAGTTTGATCCTCCAGTTGTCTTTAAGTACGTATTTTAGTAAACTTTCGACCTCGCTGGAGGCGAATTTTCGGCACTTTTTGAAAAACTGCTTGGTAGGGGTTGTAGGCCTAGGTGCCCTCTACAATTTCTATAGGTCACCCACCGAGGACAACTCCTGTAATTCTGTAGAAAAAAAGTCTTGTCGTGCGCTTGTTTATGCGTTTTAAAGGTGGTTCGAATTTTTAAACCGTTTTTTAGTTAATGGATTTGTTTAATTAACAATTGTAGATGTTTATTGTGGCAAATAGTTGAAGAAAACCTTAAGGAAATCATGTGAAAAGCGAATTTAAAGTGACGCAAAACGTACGCCGGGGAGTGTACGGCGGCTGAGATACGCGTGAAAAACGTATCCAGATACGTATCTAAGTTCAGCCCGGTTTTATCGGATACATATAATCCATTCACTTAACTCCCGTGACATAAAAGTAACCATGTGTTGGTTAATATGAAAATCCCTATTAGGCTATTAAAATTTTTTAGATTTGAGATTGGCGCACCTTTAAATTTAAATTTAATGCTTTTGTTTTTTGTTTTCACTTTGACACTTAAATTATTTATTATTCAAGTTACGTGTTATAATTCATAATCTTTAGAGAAATGATGAACAGAAGCACCAACGAAGTTTAGTATCAAAGATTAATAAACCCATTTTTACCTTGTTCTGCTTAATTTTACGAAAATGACAAATGATTTATCATAACCTTACTTTTCAGTTTGACGTTAAGTACATTCACTAAAAAAGTTGATAGGTTCTGTACATAAAGTACACTCCAAAATTTTCATTTGACAGCGTAAACGTCACGGGAGTTAAGTGAATGGATTATACTCATTTGGTGACAATTGTTTAATTCCTAGTTTTAAATAGTTGAAAATGGCAACGAATAAAACTTTAATTCGAGGTTATTTACTCTATGAGTACAAACTTGGCACCAAACTGCAGTGGCGGCGCGAAAAATATGTACCGCATTCGGAGATGATGCCGTAAGTGATCGAACAGCACAGAAGTGGTTCAAGAAATTTTCTTCGGGAGATCTCAGCTTGACCGATGAAACACGCTCTGGGAGACCGAAGATCATTAACAACGATATTCAACAGGTCGTGGAAGCAAATTCCAGGACAACGTGCCTAGAGCTTGCAGAAAGGTTCAAAGTGAGTGATGAAACCATTCGTTTGCACCTTCATCAGCTAGGAAAGACGTGGAAGTTAAGCAAATGAATTCTCAAATGATAACAAATTAAATCGTCTTACCATTTGTTCGGCAAACATTTCACGCAACGATAATGAACCATTTCTTGATCGGTTGTTAACCTGCGACGAAAAGTGGATATTCTACTCAAATTCTAAGCGTTCGTATCATTAGTTGTCGCCTACTGATTCGGTACCACACACTCCCAAGGCTTTCTTGCACCCAAACAATATTTTATTGTGTGTTTGGTGGATAGCAACCGGAATGAATAATAATGTATTATTGTTTCTCAATAAATATTTATATTTTACCATTAAAAACCGCACGAACTTATTTGGTTACCTGATACAATAACGATTAATTTTTAAATTTCAGAAAAAAAGAGATCCCGAAGAAGACTACAGATTACGCATTGCAAATTTCTACAACAATTACAATGTAGACTATCATAATCCAGGAGCAAGAGAGGTTAATAAAAGGAGAAAAACTTCGCAAAAACAAAAATGTCACGGGGTAACGACAGATGGAAAAAGTCCTGTATGTGACGATTACTGTAAAATAGACGATGATGATGAACGATGTCGAAAAGAAGGATGCCCAACTGGTTTTAAACCGTGCACAATGAATCTAACCTCGCCACCCGGATGTGACCCCCTGGGTATCTGGAAAGCTACCGTACAAAAGTGTCCACCTAAGCCCATAAAAAGTGTAAGTAAAAAGTATGAACCTGGAGAATGTACAAGACCGTGCTGCAAACACTGGAAACCCAAAGGTGGGGTTTGTCTTTATGATAAACCTTGTAAAGCTCATTGCTATGATCATCCCCCAGGAATAAAACCATCCCATCAAAATTAATTTTTTCAAAGTAAAGATTATTGTTAGCTTTTTTGATTCGATACAGCATCCTTTCTGTTTTAGGAGGACGACGAATAAGGTGAAGAGTTCCTCGTGCAATTGCATCGATAGTCTTGTGCATGTTATCTGTAAGTTTGTAATAAGTGTATCATTAAATATAGCGCTATTTAACACTGTATTTTTTTTATTCTTACAGGTACAATTTATTTAACATTTTTATAACTTAAAACACATAAGATAAATCATTAAATATGAATATTATTTATAATCCAGGCATGATGAATGCCACATTATCAAGTATTGTAGATAATTGTTCTGTCGTGCAACTGCTTTCTTGGAGTTCGGGAACTTGTTGCGTTAGGCAAAGCAAAGGACCCAACGCACACAGTAAGGAGTCTAAAAGAACAGATAAACTGCCTGATACGGCGATTTGACCCTAAAACAAATTCAATAAATCGAAGCAGTTGCCAAACTATGTAGTGGTTACCTCATGTTCCTTAAGTCTTTCGCCAATAATCGTTAAACTTTCTCCGAGTAGCTTTAAATGTGCAGCAACATCGATGGGTTTAATCCCAGCAGGTTTACTTATCAGACTTGATTCTTTTATACGTGGGCTAGGAGGAGAAGTATTCGCATTACCAAGTGACGGAACTTCTAACTGAAAAGATACAGCAGGTCCCGTAGTAGCTCCGCTTGCGTTTCCTTTTTTGTTAATAAATTTGTTGCCGCTCTTCCCTGTGCTTTTGAATTTTGGATCTTGTTGCTCTGCAAATGGTTTTGAATTCAGACGTCTAGCTCGACGTCGCCAGGTAAACTTTTCAGTAGAGGGCACTGTAGCCCAAAGTTCACCTAAACGTTTAGATATTTGCGAAAAATCCATAGTAGGATTAGATTTTAAAAGATCAGCACGAACATCACGTGCCCATAACATGTATGCTGTAAATCGTGTTTTACCTACAGAGAATTATTATTAAAGGATTTAAGAAGTATGCAGTTTTTACAACAGAAACCTTTGTCCTTTCTTTGTGCTTTGGCACGGCCGATGATTTTTCCATCCTTGATAACCAAACGTTTCTTAGTTGATTTTTCCATCATGTATAAACTTTGGTTACCCAAACTATCACTCTCAACATCCAATCTACGAAAACCTGTATTTTCTCCGGAGTCATCGAAGTCGCTCTCTGAACCAGCCGATTCCTCAGATGATTCTACATTGGTAGGATCCTCAAACTGGTCGCTCTCATATTCAGAACCACTACCTGGTGGCTCTATGTCATCAAATCCATATTCCTGTTTAACTTCGCTCTCGACTTTCATGTATACCTGTTACAAAAAAATAATGTTATAAATATTGAATTTATTACACAGTAAATACCTCTTCTGATTTCTGTGGTGACGCAAAAGGTTTAGTTTCTCTATTGGAACGAGGAGATAACAGGTCGTATTGATCTGTCTGCTTTCGTTGTGTAGTATTCTGTCGTTTGTAACTGCGATCTATTTCATCAGGTGACTCAAAATCCATCAACTTGGACGACTTTTTTCGCACTCTACCGCTTCTTGAAACACCAGTTACTTCTAGGTCTATTTGAAAAAAATAACGATTGTAAGTTGGTCCGAATATATTTCTTTCACCATTATTTTTTTTACAAATTAACAAGCATTTTAAATAAGAGACTCCGTCACGCAACTAAGCCACATCGCATACCAATATAATTACTAAATTCTACAATTAACATTTTTTTAGGAGCGTTTCAAATTTACCGCGCTAAAATGTACGCACGCTATTGGCTCCGTGCGCGTCAGTTTTACACGATGCGAATTTCTGTGTGTTGTTTTGACACATCAGCTGTTCGAGGTGTTGCAGTTACAGGCCAGTTACCGGTTGTTAGTGTTCTCAGCAGTGTTGAGACGTACCTAGGTAAATGTACCTAGGTACAAGTACCTAGGTACTTCTCTTGTACCTTCGTATACTAAAAGGTCCATATTTTTAGAATTACCTTTACCTATACCTAGGTATTTTTTAGAGTTACCTTGTACCTAAAAAACATAAAAACTTAAGGTACAACGTAAATTCTATTTTCTCTGTAAAACTACGTAAAAAAATTTAAACAATAATTGTGGATATAAAGAGAATATCAATATATTCATATAGTTCGAATTTTATTGGCGTCATTTGGGTATTTTGTGTAGCGTATTTAACGGTAAAGTGAAAGAGAATGATGATGCCATTAATATTATCAAAATATAGTGAAATATTTTGAAGATAAGTCAAAAAATTTAAAATCCCTATTTAATTTAAATAATAAATAATACAATCATACTCTCATCACCTCCTATTGAAAGACTGTTTAGTACAGGAGGACAAATTTAATTTTAACTTCCAAACGAAATAGGCTTTATGATGAGGCTCTTGAAACTCTATTGTTCTTCAAGAAAAATAAATAATATAAATGATGTGCATGATGTAGGTATGTTTAAGAAAAATTTTTATTTTATTTAAAAAATGGTAGTATTTTTTATATTTAAATTTTAACAATCGATCAAAAAAATTATTTGTGCGGTTGTACCTAAACCTGTACCTACAATATTTAGGTACATTTTTACGGTAACTGTATTTTTACCTAGGTATTTTTGTAAAAGTATACCTGTACCTGTAACTAGGTAATTTTTTCTCTGTGTACCTGTACCTTTACCTAGGTACCAAAAAAGAAGTACCTGTTACAACACTGGTTCTCAGTCTCTTTCTGTGTAATTCCGCAAGTAACAAAACAGTTCTTTTCAGAACTAAATCATAGTTTAATTCAAATTTACCGCCAAAACTTTTCTAGTATGTTTTCTGGTAACATTTATCGAGTGACATATTTACTCCTCCTAGTTTAAAAACAGACTATAGCCTACTAGGTTAACAAGTAAATTTGATGATATTATACTATTATACATTGCTGATTAATTTATGATTATTTGCTAATTAATTAGTTCAAAAGTTTTTGTACTGTTTAAGCGTCTCATGAGGACTTTGATGTTAAGTAGGTTGATCACTAACGCACTGGGATGACCACTTATTCGGTCTATATATCTGTTGGCATGGATTTTGACCAAATCCTTAACCCAGGGAATCTCAAGGTCATTGTGCAATGTACAATTATTGATGTACCTCAACAACCTCCAATATATCGCCACAACCACAGAGAAGAATAAATGCTGATGAAATACGCCAGTCAAATTCAGATGAGTTATGGAAACAATGCAAACAGTCCTAACTACAGTAGCAAATAGTATCAAAAAAACACCTGAACCAAAAAAGCCCTACATATCTCAGAAAGCATGTTACATACTATCATCGAAATCCAAAATTATAGTAAGATGGCATGCATACTGCCAGCAACTAATGACTGCCACAAACGACGATCAACATATGCAGAAGATCAGAAGAAGTCAGAACAATCTGAACATCGATTTTAATACAAGAAATGGAATTGGCTTTACGAAAGCTCAAATACCACAAGTCATCTGCAACTGATAGCATAGTTACAGAGATGTTAGTCGCCTCAGCACAGGTTGGAATCAAAATACTCATTCCACATAAAATATGCAATAAAATCTGGGAGTCAGGAGCTTGGCAAAGAGAATGGTGTGAATGAATCTACATTCTCATCCATAAAAAAGGACCACACGACCTATGCGAAAACTACAGAACAATTGCAAGTAAGATAACGTTATACACCATTCAAGAACGGCTTAAACTACAAATCGCCCCTGAAAAAGCCGGGTTCATGCCAGACCGCGGCTCAAGGGAACAACTAATTGAAATAAGGCAAATAATCAAATGCGTTGAACAGGCTAGAAGAAAATGATGTGCAACAAACGACTCAACTTAGAGCTTAGACTCAAGGCGGTTAGATGCTACATTTTCCCTGTACTATTAAAAAATAAAAATATCTCACGGAGGCTCAAGTTAAGACTGTATAAAACCATTATAAGGCCAATTTTACTGTATGGAAGTGAAGTGTGGCCCCTAAATAAAGTGTACTACACAGAAAAGCTTATGGACTGGCAGAGAAAGATACTGAGACAAATCTTCGTAGAGGTTAAAGGAGTCGAATAGCAAGAGGAACAAACGAAGAAATCTATGATCTATTTAAAGAAACTGCAATAGCAAATGTGATAAAGCAGGGAAGACTCAGATAGTTAGGCCACCTAGGAAAAATGGTGTACAAACAGAAGAGGAAGACCGCAAAGAGAGTGGCTTAAAGTCGTCGAAGACCTGAAAGAATTAAAAGTAGAAAATTGGGAAGACCTAGCAACGAGAAGGAGTTAATAGAAAAGCCAAGGGCCTAAAAGGCCTATCGAGCTGAGATATATATTATATGGTGCGGAGAGTTAGACGCTTACCAACGCTATGGTCAAGAAACTGAAAGCATTTGAAATGTGTGTATATCGTAGACTCCTAATAATTTTTTGGACTAATGTCGAAGTGCTTCACAGGAAGGGCAAGGAGGACAAAATTGTCAATATTATTAAGATGAGAAAGCTTTAATATTTTGGGCATGTTATGAGACATGAACGTTACTGTAAACAGGGTGGCCGCTAAACCTGGAAACCTTGAAAACCGGGGAAAAACCGGGAATTCTAAAAACCAATAAAAAACCGGGAAAAAACCTTAAATTCAATTTAAAAACCTGGAATTTTGTAGATTTCGCTCAATTAATATTAATATTGTCCCACGGAAATGCTGCTGTGGAGCGTAGTTTTTCGGTAAACGCAGAATGTATCGGTGAAAATCAACAAGAAAAAAGCCTTATTGCGCGAAGACGTGTTTATGATGCTGTCAAAAATGTTGGAGACGTAGAAAATATCAAAATAGACAAAAGTCTTGTGCAGGGTGGCTCATTTTCGATGTTTTTAAATGGGAAGTACCCTTAATATCGGTAATAGACAAAAACTGATGTCGGAGTCCAGGGCCCTTTTATGATGCACATCAAGTCCCAAAAATAAAATTCCGCTATCTTTTGTTATTTTTTAGTTATAGCCGAAAATTCAAAATTTGACCATATCGAAAACTTCAAATAACTCTCTTGGTTTTGAAGATATCCAAAAACATATGGAGATTTTACAAGTTTCTACATATAAGCTGGCAAAATTTTTAATTCCTTGTTTTCCAGAGCTTTTCTCTAACTGCTTTCTCTAGGAAATATCACGTTCCCTATTCTCTTTTTAATTCATGATAAAATTTTCAATTACGTTCATATCAACTGACCGCGGGGAAAATTTTAAGTAACTGAAAATTTCGTAATTATGTAGGCTAAACCATCCCTCATCTGGTTAACCCAGATATGCCTACCGTCCTTTTAAAAGGACATATTGTTACGGATTCCTGTAATATTTATTTAGGTAACTTCTATTTACATTTCACAGATGGCACTGCTAGTGTGTCACAACTAAACTGTAAGTGATTAACAGAAATTCTCATATTTGTCAAATAGTGCAAATTGTGGTTACTGTTTATTGTTAAGTTTGAGTGTTCCGAAAAAATGTCGGATCCTGTCGATGCGCGATTAGTTGGGTAAGTTTTATGATTTGAAAATTGTTAGAATCTGTGTTATTCTTGGTCTATTGCATTCTGAAAAGGTAAATGTTTGATAATAACATAAATGTAATTTATTTGCTCAACTGACATTTCATGAACACGTGATTGAACAATGGTGTCCTTTTAAAAGGACAGTAGGAATATGTAAGTAATTGTTTTACATAATGCAAATTTGTTTTTTTTTTTATTTAGAGGGCTAACTTTGCACGAGTTATTGCAAGAACTTGAAGACGGGGTTGATCATATACAGGGTGATATAGAAATTGCCATTATGCCTCCAAACAATGCTTGCGACGATCTTACGGACGAAGATTCGGGCGATGAAGATGATTTATCAATAAACAATCTACCACCATCCCAATTGCTGGCAAATGCCGAATTAAATGTATTTTCCGAATCTGATTCTGACAGCGATCCGGAATACAATTTACCTCTTGCAAGACTTCAGAGGAAACGCCAACCGGTGAAAAGATACAAATGGAAAAAAGGCGACATCATAACAAAAAATGTGCATTGGCCAGTATTTGATACCGTGCCACATAGTCGAACTCCATATGAACTGTTTGCTTTGTTTTTAGACGACGATATCCTAAACATGTTTGTACATTATACCAACTTGTACGCGGTTCAAAAAAATCACATTGGGGACATCACTCTTAGCGAAATGAAATGTTTTATTGCAATTTTGCTTCTAAGTGGATACAATCATATGTCACGCAGACGCATGTATTGGGAAACACTAGAAGATACACATAATCATCTTGTTTCTAAAGCGCTTTCTCGTGACAGATTTGAATATATAATGTCACATGTTCATTGTTGCGATAATTTGAATCTGGATAAAAATGACAAATACGCCAAAGTTAGACTTCTTTTTGATGAACTGAACAAAAGGTTTTTAGATCATACACCTCATGTGGAAAACCATAGCATTGACGAAAGTATGGTGCCTTACTTTGGGCGACATTCCTGCAAGCAGTTCATAAGGGGAAAACCGATTCGGTATGGGTACAAATTTTGGGTTGGAGCTACTGATAAAGGATATATGGTATGGTTTGAACCATATCAGGGCGCCAATAGTGTTATAAAGGAAGAATACCGCCAACTGGGATTAGGACCATCGGTAGTTTTAGAATATGCAGATGTGCTGTCTTCGATAGGCCCATTTCCGTACCATCTGTTCTTCGACAACTTTTTTACAACTGTTCCCTTGCTTGACGTGATTGCCAACAAGGGAATGCGAGGCACAGGAACTATTAGAGAGAATAGAATGTCTAAGTGTCCCTTACCTAAGAAAGCTATTGTGAGAAAAAAGCCGCGTGGTTTTTACGACTTCATGACAACCGAAGATGACAAAATTGTTGTTACAACATAGAATGACAATAATATAGTGAATATGGCATCAAATGCTGAAAATGTGGAACCGCCAAGGACAGTTCTTAGATATTCGCGAAAAGAGAAAAGTAGGATATATGTTGAACAACCTGCTTTATTTTCGACCTATAACGTTCATATGGGAGGTGTCGATCGTGGAGATCAAAATATTAGTCTATACAGGGTAGGAATTAGAGGGAAGAAATGGTATTTTCCACTAATTGCCCATTGCTTGGATATGTGCATGCAAAATGCTTGGCAATTGCATAGGGTCGAAGGCGGTAAGCTTGACAATATAACTTTTCGAAGGAGGATTGTTCGCAACATATTGGAATCAAACAACAAGGTCTCCAGAAAAAGAAGTAAATTCTCAAGTTTAGAAAACGTTGATTCTAGGTATGACAGACTTGATCACTTGGTATTGTCGCAGGATAAACAGACTCGCTGCAGAGTTTGCCACAAAAAAGTATCCACAAAATGCGAAAAATGTGATGTAGCTTTGCATATAGACTGCTTCATACCCTACCACACAAAGCCGTAATTACCACCAACCCACAAGCTTCCCATTGGAGATATATACTATATATAACATGTTTAATATGTAGATTTTCTTTATATTTTACAATATAAACATTTTTCAATAAAACAAACTTTTTACTGATTTATGATACCTTAAATGCCTACTGTCCTTTTAAAAGGACACCCATTTTAAGCAACAAAGGACTTATTTTTTTGAAAATTTTTATTACAGGCACTAACATACGATCCGTAGCACAAACATATTAAAGATTCACGCAAAAATAAAAAAAAAAAAATTTCAGGCATATCTGGGTTAACCACATCTTTATTCAGTTTGATATTGTAATATTTCCTTTTTGGTAAAATTAGTATACCGGTGCATACAAATCTTCCCTTTGTTTACCCTACAAGTGATCAGCTGATGGCCTAGTGATGTCACATGCAACCGCTCTATTATTTTTTGTTTTGCTATCATGAACCATGGCCTACTAATTGCTAAAAACATCATATAATCTGATTGTGTTCAAAAAAGTTATTGTTACTGCATTTAACCCCTATAAACTACATATATATTTTCGGAAAGCAGAAAAAATATGCAATTTAATAGTATTACGGCCAACTACGGCTTATATTTAAAAAATACCAACTTTATGTCATAATTCGTAAAACATGAAAATTGAATGAATGTTTTTATCGTTATTGAATATCTTCAAAATCAAGAGAGTTATTTGAAGTTTTCGATATGGCCAAATTTTGAATTTTGGGCTATAACTAAAAAATAACAAAAGATAGCGGAATCTTGTTTTCGGGACTTGAACCTGCATCAAAAAAGGGCCCTGGACTCCGACATCAGTATCTGAATAATAAATACTGAGAGTAATTATAAGCGATCAAAATTTATTTTTATTTTGATAACTAATTTTGAGTTGTGATGGTAACTCAATTTTATAGTAACAAATGTTATAGTCCACATGCAGTCAAGATCAAGTTTTTTTTAATTTAATCATAAATTTCAGTTTTAATCTCTACTTAGAAGTTAAAACAAAAAGCAGATTAATGAACATTAAATTATGAACATTAAATTTGATAATTAGCATGAGGAATCCATAGGATTTATTTAAAAATAAAACCTGGAAAAAACATGTTTCACGACATGGAAAACCGGGAAAAAACCTTAAATTTGGAAGGGCCAAATCGCTGGCCACCCTGATTTTGCAACTAATCATATAAAGCAAAATCCAAGGTCACAGAAGTGTTGGAAGAAGAAATCATCATGGCTGAGAAATGTAAGGGAGTGGTATGGAAAATCCACAACATCCCTATTTCAAGCAGTAGTTTCCAAGATACAGATAGCCAGAATGATAGCTAATCTCAGAAAGTGAGAAGAACAAGAAGAAGAAATAATCGAGAAATGCTATGAATACAATATGCCAGCATTATTCTGCTTCCTGGATTACACAAAGGCTTTCGACACAGTAAGATGGGGCAAATACTACATGAAATGGGGGTACTGGAACATCTCATCGGGCTAATCAAAGCTTATACTCTCAAAACAAAGCCTTTGACAGGGTGGACGATCAGATCTCAGAGGGGTTTTCAGTGAGCAAGGTAGTTAGACAGGGCTGCGCCCTCTCTCCAATACTATTTAACTATATGGAGAATGGTTAATGAGAAAAGCAACAGAAGATTGGAAAAAAAAAGAAAAGAAAAATATCCAACCTCAAATATGTGAAAGACACTACAATCCTTGCATCCTCAGAAGAAGAAATGGCAGTCTTCATACGACGAATCGAACAAACTAGTGATGAGGTCGGCCTAAAGCTCAACCGCTCAAAATGCTCCCTGATGATTGTTGATAGAGACAGACATCTAACAATAGATATACAAATCAAAACCTGGATAATCTACCTGGCATCATTAGTAACAAACGATGGGAACTGTCAAAAAGAAGTTAGGAGAAGAGTAGGAATGGCAAAGACAGCCTTAGCAAGACTGACGAAAATCTGGAAAGACCATCTGATAAATAAATATACAAAGCTAAGACTAGTCCAGTCCCTGATCTTACCACTTGCAACTTATGGCCTGGAAACCCTAAACCTCAATGCAACTTGCTGTAAAAAGATCGACAGCTTCAAAATGCCATGCTATCGCAGGATGATGCGAATTCTATGAACCGCCCCCAGAACAAACGCATCAATATTATGAAAGACATTGTTTGCTACCAACAGTTCAGCGAATGATACTAAAGGAATTCAAGGAAAAGTAGGTGAAAAAAGAAGGAGATGCATGCAGATCACCCTGCAGTTCCTAGACCAAGTCTCAAACCTCACAAAACTTTTGACCCTAATATTTATGGGGTAGTTGATGTTGCTAGGAGTACTCTGCTATCGTGATTTTATAGGTGTTGCATTCCACTGCTTCTTCTATTTCGTACGGAGTATTTAATGGGATTTTGATTGTCAAATTTTCGTTCAGATATTCTCTGTATTTGTTCCATTTGGTATAGTTGTTATAAAGGCTAGGCTTTTCTTGCTTCTTTATTACACTCGTGCTTATCGTGCAGATTATTGCTGACTTGTCAGAAGCTAATTCATAGCATTCTGTGACTTCGAAGTAGTTAGAAGAAACACCCTAATCTATTTCCCAGCTTTACGAAGAATTCTTCGAATTGTTCCTGTTTTATGTGTCGGGGTGGACAGTCAACAGCTGATAATATTAGGTTTCCATTTAATCCTTTGATGTGTCAAGTCTCAAATTTTTCCATTTCATAGTGAGAAATTTTTTTGTTAATGGTGATTGCCGAATCCACGTGAGGTGTGTTATCTGGATGACTACTAAAGTATGTCCTATAATTATAGATGTTATGGTCGGTGAAATGTGCTTCTGATATTAAGAGTATGTTGACCTTATACATTTGAAGAAATAGTTTGACTTCTAATCAATGCTGTCATAACCCGTTCGTGTTCCATAACGCTATTCTTAATGCTTCTATTATTGGGAAATTTTGTTTAGTATGTTTGTAAGTAAGTTGAGCATCATACTGTTCTGATTGAACATGACTTCGAATTTGATAAGAAACTTCGAGAGTGAGATATCATTGTTGTTTTGTTGTTGACCTGAAAAGTAACGTTAGCAAAGCTAGTTTGAGGTAGATTACTTCCGTTGGAATTAGTGCTATGAATAATCTTATTTTTGTTGTACGACCTCGACCAGCGACCTTGCATTTATCGTTCACGACAAGCAACCACACTTATACGTTTAGCGGAATTAGCACGTCTTTACACATCAAAAGTCGGCGATCAACTATGGATTAACATGAAACACAAATTGTTGAAGAAGATATTTATTGTATTTTGTAACATTGAAAAAATACATTGGTATGTAAATAGAGTAATTCATCACCGTCACAGACTTATATTAATGTTTGGGTTTGGCCAAATACCAACAAGAGATTTTCGAATGTTTAATTAAAGGGTAATTTAATTACTTATCCATACATTCATGGAAATAAATTTAAAAAAATAATCGATATAAGAATGTTATGTTAACGGACAATCAGTTTAATTTATTCTTCTTCCTTCCAACCATCATCATCACTTAAGAATCGTCTTTTATGTGTAGTATTCATGTACGGTCTTAAAGCCCATTCGGTATCAGCAGCTTCGATGGTATCAAGGGTTCCTAATTTAATTTCATATAAACGTAATTGAAATCTTGGTCCTACTTCACTTAATTCAATCTGAAATAAGTAAATTTTATTTAGTTACATTAAAAGGGTACATTACACTTAGTGAAGTACATACCTGACGATCGACAGTTTTATAAGTATGCTGTCTAAAGCTGATGTAGTCATCATGATTCGCAAAGGTAATAACCCGTTTGGAATCTTCTTTAGGTACAGGATATAAATACTTCAAAATCGACGTTAGACGTTCTCCTAACTTCGTTTTAAAATTATGAAAAATTAAATGAGGATATTGTTCGGACATTGTCCCAATATCTGGTATATCATGTCGCATTACAACGTCAGACATATTAAAATACGCAGTTGGTCCGTATGGTAAATGGCAAATAACTAAGCCATCGGGTTCACCCCTATGTTCATGAACCATTATGAAATCTGTCACATCGTTTGCTCGACATGCGTGTATTAACTGTTTCATTTCATAATTACCGCGGTTCATACGTTGGGCATTTGGAAAAATCAAACGTAATTCTTTAACAAACATTTTAAGCCTTGAACTAGGATCACGAGAAGTTGTGATTACAATTTTAGGATCTTCAACACCTGCGTATCGGTATTCATCATCTTGTGAATTTGCTAACGTTCCACCACTTTCACCACCAAGTTGTACGGCAGCTTCAGGACCTGCATCTTGCCATTCGAGCTTTTTCTGATAATGTAGGGCCTTCTTCTGTAAATCTCCATGAATTACAATGTTATCATCCAAACTTCGTTTAATTCGATTCTTCTTATCTTGAATACTTTTCTGTCGATCTTCTACGGTTTTTCTGTATAGATATTCTCTTCGTAAACGGGCTTGTCTTCGTAACATTTTGCAAATTTATAAACACAACTAGCACTCCGCGTAATTGGTTAATTTATAGGTTATTTTACTAAACAACCGCACGTGTTCGAGTCATATCCGCCATTTTAAATATACACAAAATCAACAACCTATACTGCCCTCTATTGTTGTTAATAGATAGCAAACTAATTATTTCTTAAATTTTTAATATCACATACATTACAAACTAAATTCTTACCTTCTGCTTTGGGCTTTTTTGCTTGAAAATTCTCCATTATAAATGCTAAGGCAAAGTTATATGTCTTCTACGCAATTCTTATTTCCATGGTTTGAAATCGAAGAACGAAAATGACGTTGCGTTACACCACTAATTAATTAATTTAAATGCATTTTTATAGCAAAATTTGAGTAATGCAATGAATTGTTACAAACAATTAGGTTATTTTTAATCATGTAAACAACTGACACTGGCCGAGTACGCATGCGGCAACTAACCAATAACAGCAGTGCATTTTAAAAGGAGGGAAATTTAAAAATACCAAATTTTGAATGCCGCACAATTTAAAAAATTTATATACAGTTTTGCTATGTTGTATGGTGCCCCTAAGTCCTAAGCCACTGCAGGGCTTTATATAATATACGCTATAAAAAGTTTATAGTGATTTAGCGAACCAAGTGAATACTTGTCATAAGAACAAAGCCGATTTTGTAGTTGCCGTTAGGTAATTAGATCTAAAGGGACTTGGATGTAACGGCCACCCTGAAAATTAGCCGTTCTGGTCATGGCCACGACAAAAATCCAAACTTATGCAAAATTGCGTGAATGGATCCGGTATTTTTTTCTCTACAAAAAACTTGCTTGCACTTTTGGTTTAAAATAATTAGGGAAGCAAATATTCACATGTTGCAAATATACCATTGCAATTCTGATGGTTCAGCTGTCTGATCACAAGCGTAACCACAATGAAAAAATAAAGAAAAAGTGGTATATTCATGGATCTATTCACAAATATTTATTTTAAAATTCACAACTTTACATCACAGATAAACTTATTAATTAAAAAAATAATAAACTACTCCTACGGTTTGAGGCATTTCTTCCACATGTGATTTTATACAGTACGTGAATCAATACCTACATGAAACCATCACTTGCATGGTTATAATAGTACTGTTATGCGTGTGGAATTGGACAGACATAGTTTTGCAATTCAACCACTTGCTTAAAAACTTCCAATATTCACAATCTAAATTTCAAATTTACATTAAATAAATCGGCGTATGTACACCACACTCTTAGTTATTAATAAAAATTACGCTAGGGCTTCTTAGTGAACAATGGGTAAACCGAATTTTGTAGTTTTTGCACGACATTCAACAACATATTAACAATAATTTTTGCATACTTCGTAGATATAGAATTAGCACACATCTAATTATTAATTTATAAAAACCATCCTATATATTTTGTGCGTTCTAAAAGCCGTAAATTACAAATAAACTGTCTGAAATTTAAAACAAAAAGGATACTTCAAAGCCTCCAAATCAATGTAATTTTAAATAATAAATAGTACTTAAAAATTAGTAATCACAATAAGGAAGCTCTACTAAAAAACCTCAGGGGTAATTCGTCCTATCTTATTATTAATACTAAAATACTATACAAGTAGCACGTAAAAACATTTTGTGCTACGAAAACGAATGCAGTGTACACACAAAACTAATTGCTAGTGGATGAGTTGCCGTTTCAGTCAAAATTCTCTTAATCACTATCACTTGGAATTGAGTATTCGTTATAGTACTCCTCATCAGAAGTACCACTACCATCATCTGTAAGCAAGTCATTAGTTTTGATAATCGCAAGGCCCAAATTCATACATACAAAACTGTTTACCATCCATACAAATTTCAAAACAATTATTATAATCCCTGAGACTTCGCTTGGACTCTGGATACAGGTGATCCATAACAAGAACTTTCCTATGTACCACAGAAGGAATTTTAGCGAGAGGTAATTCAGTACAATACCATTGTGTTTGTAATTTAAATTTAAGAGGTGGTTCGATCACTTCAAACGAGTTAGTTGCTATATTCCATGTGAAAATACATTCTGCTACATACAGATCACGTTGCCCATGCGGCACTAGATCTTGTAGGGCACCTATTTTTATCACAGCTTTACATACAATGTGTCCATTCAATGGGCAAATCTAGAAAAGTTATTAAAATTATTATGTAGTCAAAACTTATTTTATGACCTGAAACTTACATGGAGTATCTTTACGTCATAATCTTCACAGTGAAGAAACTCTAACTGAGCATCCAAACATAGTTTTTGTGCTCTACTCTGAACAAATTGATCACAATCGAAAGTTCGCTGCGTAATTATCAACTGCGTTTCAGATATATGATCAGCTTTTATTTCTGGTACGATATCTAATTGTTGCTCGGTTAACGTTTGAACAAGCAACGGTATTTCTATTTGAATGTTATTATCATCTGCAAAATTAACAACGAATGACGGTGAAATTATTTTATATGTTTTAACTCATGTGTGTGTAAAACCAAGACTGGGGAGTCGGTACAAAGATATTCGATTTCCACTCCGACTCTGACTCGAACAAAATTAAATACTAAGGCATTTTAGGGTGTGTGTAATTTAAGCCAAAAATTCAACATAACTTACCTCTACTTTGTCCAGAGAGTAACGAACTATTTTCAAAATCAACACTGGAATATCGTTTCACAACCTTCTTGATCCATCTAGGGACTTCATCTCGTTTATAATCAACAATTAGTAAGCCACTGTGATGTTGAGCTTTATGGTCAATACTATGTGAGGTAGAAATATTATGGACTTGTCTTAGGATCAGTCGGGAATCAGAATCGGAACAATCACTATCTAAACCTGGTGAGTAAACATTGAATTTCCTAGTGGTATCTTTAGGACTAATGGGAGACTTAGAATAATGGGGATAACTACGTATAATAGGAGAGTATAAGTTACGTGCACCGCCTGGTGAAAATTGGCCGTTTCGTGAATTAGGAGACTGCATAGGTGACCGTAAACCAGGCGAACGTGGACTTAAAAATAAGCTACCGGCAAATTCGGGTGATCTTATACAATAATTTTGTGATCGATAAAAACACCGCCTTTCACGCCTTAACGAATAAAATGGTACAATATTCTCACTATTATCTTCCGAAAATTCGTATTTTTTATCCGCGAGTCGTTTTTTACGAAATAAACTAAGTTTCTCACATTTTTCATTTTCCTCTATAAATTCGTATGCTTTTTCCGCAATTTTCTTATCGATTTTACTTTTTTCCATTTGTTTTTGTAAACCAGAACTTTGTGGCACTGAGAATAAACAGTCTTTGTTGGTGTTTTGCAAATGTTTCAGTCTTGTATCTACGATATTTTGCACAAGCGCATTATGATAATTTTTGCCGGTTACATTTAACGGCTCACAGCTAATATTTAATTCATGAAACGGTTTATTATGATCGTTACCTTCTAAATCGTATTCGCTAAAATCTTCTAATATCGCGTCGACTATACTATTGCTACCAAATAATTCACTAGGAGACTCGGATACTTCACTAAGGTTATCAGTACAGTTGCAGGTGGTGGTTTGTGGCGCTATTTTAATCTCATAATCTTTTTCGTGAGCAAATGAAATTACTGTGCGGACTGGTTCTAATGTTGATACATTTAAAATGTGAATACAGTGACCGGTATTTATTACTAAATGATCAGGAAACGCTAAGGATACATGTGGATTAAACGAAGGAGCTGGTTGAGACATATTGAACATAAAATGCAACATAAAGCCATGTTTTAAACACCATCCTTGCATTAATTTATCTGAAAATAAATATAACTGTAAAGAAGGGTGTTACACGCTCAGTCTGGCATCAGTTCAATCCATGATTGTGGCCAGGATGACGTAAAACTGATCGTATAATACGTTGGGACTGACAAACTAGTTGACTGATCGTGTGACTGAACCGACGCCAGACTGAGCGTGTAAGACCCGTCCAAATAACAATCCTGTAATCGTATTACCTTTGAAACAAACCTATGCTACGCAGAATAATACTAAATATTTTAATACGCATAGCTTGTTTTATAGATAATGCAATCATAGGATTTTATAAACACCTAGTATAGTTTGCTTATAGTGTTATGAAAATCAACTGTTGTTAAAACATAGTGTGTTTCAAAACATTAACCCAGTGGTTCCTAAGGTGGGTTAGCTAAATAATTTACAATAATATCATGAAACTTAGTTTTATGAAATATTTTTTTAAATTAATTTATGAACTTATAAGTCGCAACTCGCTTCAAACTCTTCTACGATAGCTGCAGTCTATTACCATTTTATTTAAAGTTGATGCTCTACAACCTGTCAGCGCTATGAGCGAGTCTATGCAAGGTATTTTCAATTCAGTAACGCATGGCATCGCTTGATTACTTGCGTTGATGATTTCTTGCAGTGGCGGACTGGCAAATTTAACCGGCCCGGGAAATTTGGTAGTGACCGGCCTCCTCTCACTATTACCTTATGCTGGACAAAGACATGATGCAGGAATTTTTCGAGACCCAAAGTTGTATGGACAACTGGAAGTGCATGCTACGTTTGCAACTCGTGAAAAATTTTGTCTGTATGGAGACAGTGGATATCATATCCGTGAATTACTTAATAGACCATACACGAATACGAAACTCACTATCGAGCAGATTAATTTTAATACCAAAATGAGTGCTGTCCGGCAACCCGTTGAATGGGACTTTGGAAAGATAATAAATTTGTTCGCATTTGTTCTGTGACAGATGCAAATTATTTTAAAACTGTCCAGTTTTAGGGGACCATTTTTTATGTGTCCAGTACAAGCTGCCACATTTTTTTTACCAAAAGTTTATTGTCATTAAGAATAACTTTATGGCAAATATTAATTATTTTGTTGATTTAATTTGAACTCTAGGTTAGTCGACTAAAAATTAATAAAAAGCAAAATCTTATTTTGTAATTAGTTTTTTATTTATCGCCAATTACTTAAGTGTCCGGTATTAGGGGACTTCCCCTTATTACTTGTGTTAAATTATTTGTTTTTGCTTTTATCACTGCCTTTATAAACAGGTATCTTTTTATTTTTCTTTCTAAATTTTATTCAGTGCGCATTTGATTGGGGTGTAACGTTTTCCTCGCCCATCTACATATGTAAAGTTGGACTTTGTTTCTGTTAATAATAGTAATTTAAAAAACTAGTTTCATAAGACACGATTTTAGAGTGCGCTTAAATGTCTTATGAAACGTGTATTTTATAATATTTTTTCTATTTTGGTTATTTAACGCCAAGAAATACAAATTTCGTTATTTAAAAATACTAATAACCTAGCAGTGGCGCTACTAGATAGACAGTATACCAAAAGACTTAAAAGATACGATCCTTTAGACCTAGGTAACAGGTTTAACTAAGCTTAATTTTTAATTTTAGTTTAAATCATTTATCAAAACATTTGTTCTTTCATTACAAAGAAATAATACTAAAGAGTATTATTTCCTCATGTCATAATCTGCATGAAATAAATAATTTACTGAATGTTATTATATAACAGATTGTAAATATTACGGAGAATTAAATGTGTAAAAAAAAAAAGTTATTTAAAAAAAAAACAGTAGTTACACCCACCAGTAAAGCTCCGCCCCTTTTGCTTTGCCTTGATTGGTTGATCAGTAAAGCTCCGCCCCTTTTGACATTTTGCTTTGCCTTGATTGGTTGATTGCCGGATTCTTTAAAGTGTTACTTTATAGCACCCAAACGAGTTTCATAAAGTAGTCATTAAAGAACCCAAATAGAAAAAGAATTTTGTAACCCACAATGGGTCATTTAAAAAACTGATGATACTAGTCATACACAAACAACAGAGTGTAAAGAAGACTTTTCATAATCTTATCAACCATCAACTTTCAGTAGTATCACATCACAATCTGCAGCTTCTGATTCTGTGAATGTAAGGACAAAAAAGGTAATTTATCGTTTGGGTTTATCAGTATTGGTGATGAAGAAGCTCCAGAGGGCCTTTGTTTGATTTGCAATAAAACATTAGCAAATTGCTCTTTAGTGCCAGCAAAATTACGAAAGACACATGGAAATAATATTTTAAAAGACACATCAATTCTGAAAGTTTGATGTCAAAATTTTTTAAATCAAATCGCTTATTAAACCCTTTCTAACAGATATTGTTTCGTGCATGTTTGGCGAAGAATCTATTAAAACTGTCCAAGCTGTGCCAACAATACTGTTTCAAGGTGCATCAATGATATTGCAAACGATGAACTTATTTTATGATTACATAAATGTGAGCGATTCTTTCGCATTATAAACAGATATTGCTGGTCTAGCAATTTTACTTGTTTTTATTCGATTTCAAGAGCAAAATTGAAGAAGACTTACTTTTATGTGAAACTTTGGAAATAAATCCCACTGGAGAAAATATACACACAACATACAATGGGAAAAATGTATTGCAGTACGTAGCGATGGAGCTAAAGCACTCGAATTAAAAATATAGCAAATAACTGCAGTACTAAGCACCGATATGCTTTAGTAATAAAAAGAATATCTGTTACATTGAAATCGGTTCTAGATGAAGCAGTGTTGATTGTTAAATTTATTAAAACTTGACCATTAAGGTATGGTCTATCTATTGCGTGTAATTGAAGCGATTAGACGATGCAGAAAAACGCTGTGGTGGGGTCTATCTGGTAACGAAATTAAGTTGCGTTTTTACTTTTTACCGACAATGCTATGTGTGTACTAATTATTAAGTTTGCCAAAATACATTGTACCTCACATTCTGCTTTTTATACAATTTATTACTTGTATCATGCAATGCTTTTGAACTGTATTAATTAACTTTCATCTTCTATGGAAAATCTTAATATCTTTCCTTTGTTTTGTGTCATTTATCTCACAAAATGCTTGCAAAGAAGCCAAACAACTAATAAAAATCGCAGTGACTAGTAAAACATTCGCGATTAATTTGCCTTGAAGTCAACTCGATTCGATTGTTGCAACTTATAGCTAATGATAGACCAGATATAAGCAACTTGAGCGTTTAAATGCGTCGATTATTCGCAATAGATAGACCGTACCTTTACAATCACGTATTTTTTAACTTTTGTGTGAAGATATGTGTCTTCATACTACATTACTTTTACATGCAGAAGTCAAGTAGCTTTCAAGAGGTAATTCTTGTAAGAAAAGAATTGTTAGCTTATTTTATGGATCATAAATTTCGATTATCTGATCGACTGACAAACACAACATTGTTATTAAGACTTGCACATTTAACCGATATATTTTCAAAACTGAATGAAATACGTTTATGTTTACAAGGTAAAGTAGCCAAAGATAGACTTATTTCTCTCTTACGTAAATTAAAGTATTGCATCTCGGCAGTAGAAAAAAACGATCTTGAGTGCTTCCTAAACCTAAATGATTTTCTACAATAAGAATCTGGATTGGACTTAGATATGGAAATCCGCGATGACATTAAGAATCATATTTGCAGCCTATTAGAAACTTTAAAAGACTATTTTCCTAAAATGAATAAGAAACAGGATAATTATTGGGTTCAAAATCCTTTTAAAGTTAAAGAAAAGCCAGCTGCTTTTATAGCAGCAGATTATGAAAAATTAATTGATATGATTTCCAATGCACAACTGCAACTTAAATTTGAGCAAATACCAACAACATCATTTTGGTGCAGCATTTTTAATGAATATACTGAATTATCAAAAAAAAGCTATAAGTAAAAGTTCTGTTGCCATTTGCTTCCGCATCTGGATTTTCAAAATATGTAAATATTTTGTATTTGCATAATTATTTATTGCATCTCTTGTGCATCATACACATATGGTTGAATAAATTATTTGTAGGTTGTAGGTAATTTTTATTTTATTTAATGCCCTATTAAGATTAGGATATTTGTAGATATGGCGAGGTTTCCACGGTATGTGAAATATTGTATAAGGGTTCTGTGGAAAAATAAGTTTGGGAACCACTGCATTAATCTTTTCATTAAAAGAATTCAAGCTGGATTTCTCACACTGATATGCGAGTTATAAATATGTATCACTAATTAATAAAATACTAACCATCTGTTTGAGATGTCTGGGTGCTTTTACAGTTTCTACAATGTTTTGTGGGCAATGTTAAAATTGTTAGATACGTCATTGCAGGATTTCCAGCCCTAAATAACAGAAAAAATCCCTGTAATACTCACTACTAAAGTGCTAAAGTAAAATTTAAAATATACATACGCAATGGCATAACAAATAATTTTATAAGGATCAAGTGGAAACTGCATGAATGTAACTTCGTCCAATCCGAGAGGGCTCTTAAATAATTTGAAAATTCGATGTTTTGTTACATATTGCAATTTATGGCCAGGCACAAATCTCCAAACGTACAATTCATATTCAACAGAGGGGAATAGGTTAGCAGTACTTGTAGTTGGTTCCCCTAATTTAGTAGTGTAACTAATAAAAAACTGTCCACACAAAGTAAACCCCATAAAAATATGGCTCCTGTTGTAAAATTGAAAAACAATAGTTAAAACTGATGATACTGTAAATCTACTAAAGAATACATACACAGCATCGTCTTCTGGAATAACATGATCCAATCTATATCGACACTTATAAAATACATCATTAAAAATTCGTTCAGTACTAGCTTTAGGATGCCTTGTAAACCTTCCATACATCTAAAATTTATAAAGTTAGTAAATAAAATTGAATTCAAAGTGAGGTTAGCATGGGGATCTTTAAACTAACCTGCCTGTTCGTAATTTTGTGCACTACATTAATACTATTTTTAGAATCTTCACAATTTACACTTTCATCTTCACAATTAACAAAAAACCTATCATCACATTTTAATGAATTTTTTGAGTTATAAATATCAGAATCTGAACTGTCTTCAGATACACTCGACGCCATTGCTTGTTTACGTTTTTAAATTTTAGGTTAAACTTATAACAACGTTAATTTTTTCAATGGACGAAATTCAAATTATATTTTACGAATGAAGAAAATTTAAAATCAGGTTGATTTCCTTTCAATAAAATTGATATTTTAAAAATGTTCAATAGGTAAAATAAATAATTTTAGCATTCAACTGTTGGTTATGCAACACAACATACACGCCTGATGAGTATGCAACCTTAGTGACACTGGGCTTTATTTTGAGAATATCTTCCTGTTTTTCTTTAGTTTTTGCGCTCAAATTAATAATAAGTGAACCCTTATCTTTAATAAGAACCTAATAATTTCTTTATGGTGACTATTTTTTTAGTTACTGTAATAATAGTCACCTTTTAATTTAGAACAAATTTGTTGGTTTTTTTGATATTGCATACGAGTGTTTTTAAACAATAGCTAAGTAATAAATGGTGAAGCTTATTTTTACGTTTTCAATTAAATATAACAATTTATGTATGAACAGTGGCAATATACTTCTAAATTACAGAAACCCTCAATTTCAGCAGCAACATGCAATTGCTATTTTATTACGTTTCAGTATGAAACATGTTATTTATTACGGTAGAAATTTTTGGAAGTCAACGAAATCTAGTGGAAACAAAATAAAGTCGTTAGAAACCTTTTATATTCATGTGCTAGCTATTGTAAGGAGTCGAAGTAGGCTTTGGTTTTATTTAATCCATAAAGACCCCCTAATTTAATTGATAAATCGTTGAAGTAAAGGAAAAACTGAATTTGGATTCTTCTTAAACTTGCTATTTTTTCATAAATACTTAATTTGAACCACTTACCTATTTTAGAAAAGATTCTAAGTAGGCTTTGTTCTTATTTTCCAAAATAATCCAGTTGTTCCTTTTTCTGCGTGAAAACATCTTAAACGGATGTTTTTTAATGTTTCTGCAGCCAAAAGGCTAAGCTTTTAAACGATTAATTAATATTGATTGTGCCAGTATTTGTCGTATAAACTGAACTAAAAAAATTGTAGATAGGTATTTGGATCTAATTAAAGTTAACATAAATAATTAATAAATGTGATTTCTTAATTGAATCTGCAAAAAATATTAATTAAGCTTGAAGGAAATGTCGTTTATAATTCCAATTTCCGAAGAAAATTAGGAATTAGTAAGAAAAACATCCGATTAAATTAGAAAAAAAATTCTGTTCATGTTTATTTTATAAGGTGAGCAGTAAAACGTTTCGGCGATAGAAAGTATAAGAAAAAAAAAGTTCAACTTAAAGAAAACAAAAGTTTCTAGTAAGAAATAATCTGAAAGATAATGGCGCATCGCGAATGTTTTATGGGGGTGTAGGAAAGCTCGGAAAAGCTCGGAAAAGCTCGAACTGGGAGGGGGCCGAGCGCGTAAGACGGGGTTCGTTCTAAATTTAAATCAACCCGTTTTAAACACATTTCACTTAATTATCAAATAATTAGGGGTTGATTACAATGTCATAAGTGTTAATTTGCTTCGTTAACTTGGGCTAAAGTGTGTTGTAGTCGTTTTCAGCGAGTGTTTATTCAATTTCGTTGCTGTTTACGTGCTGCCGACATTTTCTTGTTGCTTCTATAAAATCGGATTAGCTTCTGAATTAAACTGATTATAGTCGAAGATTACATGAAACAGAGCTACTTTCCTCGGTGACGGTAACACCTTTTAATAAATTCGCGCGAATTCCCGCGGTTAAATTAATGTTTTACTAAAAAGTGTAAAGCATTCGCCCAGACTATAATATTGATTAAGCTCTACAAACACCGCACATTTAAAAGACCGTTCGGTTCCGCTCAAATATAAATCATCAGTGACCGAAAATGAGCAGGATTTTGCTCACGAAACGGCACAGAAAAACTCTTAATGAAAAATACGAAAATAGGTGATAATGATTTCAAACAGGTAACGATAAGAATAAACTATTTTATAGAATTTTAAATGCTTCTTAATTGTGTGTATCAGCTCTAATCTACTAAGTAACGAACACGCATACTGGTTTTAAATATTATGCATGAAATATACCAGTTAGTCCAATTATATAATTAAGAAACTCGTTAAACGATCGTTGTTTGGTCCCAAAAAATTGTTCGGTTGCTGCTCGAGGAACACATTTTTTAAACTTAAATTTCTTTAATGCAAAAACTCCATACACGTGATAAACAAAATCAAGTTGCCTAAAATCCTTTTAGAACATTTGACCTAAAATTTGCAAAAACAAAATCGCCGACACAAAACAGCACTTGCTTTATTAGATGATTTTAAGCAGTTGTAGTAGGCTTTGGATGTTATTTGTAAGCTTTGTGTGCTTTAATTGTTTAAATAGTAAAGGCAATAAGTTTTAAACTTCCAAGAATGCATTTTACTTACTTTTTGTTGTGTTCTAAACGAGGTTTCGGCTTCAGTTTCAACTATGAGAAACTGGGGAATTTGCACTAACAAAATATGCGGAAATAAAACAGCAGCGTTGTTGGTAATTCTACGTTCAGATGTTATTTTAAGCAATAATAGTGGGCCTTGGCTTTGATTTATGAGCTTTGTTGGAGATTTTTGGAAACAAATGCGAAACTGATAAATTCAGAAGACGAAACACTAGCGTTAGAGGTTCTCATTTTCTGATATTATACATTGTGGGTTGTGGTTTTGCCACAGAATTTTGCTAAACTGATAAATTCACAGAAACAAAGTATGGGGATAGGAAACAGCAGCGTTGAAAATGATTTATGAGCTTTATTGGAGATTTTTGGAAACAAATGTGAAACTGATAAATTCAGAAGGCAAAACAGTAGCGTTAGAGGTTCTCATTTTCTGTTGTTATACATTTTAAGCAATCGTTATGGGCCGTGGCTTTACTTCAGAAATTTTGCCAAACTGATAAATTCACAGAAACAAAATGTGTTAAAAATCTCTCACCTTCAGATGTTTGATTTAAGGTTTGATTTAACTGTTGGTTTGCGGAAATGAAGAAAAAATTGCATCGACATCAAATTTTGTTGTTGCTTAAAGTCCAATCGAAATTAAATAAATGTTTAAAATAGGCCACCTTTATATGGAAACACATTTTAAATAGCCTTCCCCAATGATTTTGTTCGTTTCTGGGTAATTTTAGTATTCAATTTAAACAGGCCAATTCGTTTTGAATGTAAATTTGGGAAATGTGAAGTTGGGAATGTGTAGTTTAGCCCAGATCTTTCTAAAAACAAAAGTTTCAGTTTTGAAACAAACAAAAAACAGACGTGAAACTGGACAAACAAATGAAATCACAATCTCAAGCAAATGTTTCATAAGTTGAAAGCAGTTTAGTATCAACTGATAGTAAATTTTAAAAATTCATGGTTGAAATTAGCGTAGGCGTAAAAGATAATTACAATAAACAACTCACGTAAGAAACATTTTCGAGTAATCACAACTAAAATATGTCGGTAAAACTATATAATTAAACCAAGAAACTTAAAGTAGGTCATGCCATATTTTTGATCCTCATAAAAGCCTGGGTCGTTTCTTGTTAAATTGCGTTTCTTATCATATTATGTTTTTATTATCAAATTATATTTGTTAACAAATTATGGCATGCTAATTTTTTAAATTTTATGCCCGCATGATTATCATTTTCCCATTTGTAAACTAATCCAAACGCAATTTGAAAGCAACAATTTTTTACGTAAATTACACAAATTAAGTGGGTATCATGCAATGAAAACTCGAACATGCACGAATATGTGTCACTTGTTGATGCAAATAATTATACTTACCTATGTGGAATGTGGAACGACACGCAAAATATAACTTAAACCGAGCTTTTTTGTTAAAATCCGCTGGAAATTTGAATTTATAAGTTCAAGTTTGTTTTTTTTTTTTTAGAAAACCCATGAGGAAATTATTAGTGGAAAATGGGCGATGAAATATTCAAACCTGAATAAACATAATTTAATTATTGCATTTGTGCGTTTGAATGGGTTTTGTTTATCTGTTTATTACCTAAAACCATTTGCATTAGATCGAATTAAATGCCAGTCATAAATGTGTACACATAAAACTGGAACAACGAAATGGTAATTTACTATCCAGGAAGTGACAAACCAGTCGTCTCAACAAGTCGAGTTTTAAGTTTCATTCATCCTGATCTGACGATAATAAAAGCTCAAACTTTAAATATTCCAAGTGCTTTTTATAATTTAAAACGACAAACTTTTACATAAGTCTTGGCAGTGAAGCATGGTAACTACAAATAATGCCATTAAAAATGGCAGACATGTCTGCTGAAACTAGGTTATGGCAAATTTCCTAAAAGTTTTTAGGTCAAAGCTGAATCATCTCAAAAATAAGTCTTACGTAATGCAAATTCTGGCTTAATTTTCTTCTTCATTTTTTGATGTAAAAAGTCTTCCAAATACTAAGACATTAACTGAAACTGAATAGGGCTGGGCTGCAAGCAATTATTAGAATTTCTTAAAATTTAGGTCGTCCCAGTTTCTTGATTTTGGAAAGAGACGACGACTCCATTCGACCTAAATATTGATTTTTTAAACAAAACAAATTTTTTATGGAAATTTCTACTAAAGAGGAAATTTGTAATTTTTTATAAGTTGTCTGCTGAAATTCTTAAATTACTGTTATTAGTCTCTTGTGATTTAGTTTTTGTTAGTCGGTATTTCAGTACTTGAGTAAGCTTAAATTAGGGGTAAAGTTAAGCATTGCTGTACTTAAACCCCACTTATAGGCGACTGAAATTTTTGTATCACACCAAAGAGTTTTTAGTTGTCACAATAAGTATGACACGTTCGACATGACCGGAATAGAATGCTTAATAATGTAAAAATACTTCTCCACTCTTATATTTGAAAAAAGGAGAGTTAATATTAATTTAAAAAAATAGTAACGAAAAAACTGTGATTTTCAAAAATATTGTTGTTAAGTAGCATAAGCTTGAACATTTCGTAAACGCACAATTCTTTGTATTCTAACTGCATTTGCACAGAGCAAATGAAAATTTGTTAGAGTATTACTTTATCAACAAAATAGTAAATGTCTTATAAATAAAATAACATATAAAAGCATATTAAAATGTTGCTAAAATAAATTACAATAAACTGTTAATGTTTAGGTATACAATATTAGGCCAATTTAGATATTACTAATTTATTTACAAATTGAATGAATTTAAGGATAATCTAGGAATTAAATTACATTTAATGCTGTTTTGCACGTCTACCGTCGTTGTCCTACTTCTTGGGCACCCGAATTACTACCATCACTCACCCGATGCACGCTGGACCCCCATCTGAACATTCATCGTCTGCTATAATACACAGTTTGGACATCATCAGTATCAGACCGATCATCTGTGTCAGATGATCGGTCTTCATTGTTTCCGGGGATCCATGACTTCATATACTTAGCAGTGCCTTCTTTTTCAACGTCGTAGGTATGTTCGGCTTAATCTTGATGATCTTATACGGTTCCAAATATTTAGAGGAAGGTGGGGCAAAACAGCATACCTAACGTTTACATTTTTTTATCCCCCAGATTTGTGTCCAAAAAATTCGGGAAGGAAAAAATGCTAGAGTCTAAATTAACGATTATACCACGTGATTCACGTAAGACGCGCCCCTTAACAGCTTCAAATGCAACCCACCATACGAGGATTAACATAGATCAAGGTTTAACTTAAAATGAGCATTCTTTGCAACAGAACTAACAACAACTATTTACACAAACACTTGTTGCATACAAACACATCCAGTTGCTCTTCTGGTAGTCCTGTACATCCATCATGGTATCATTTTTTGCAACTTCGGCATTGGACCCAACCTTCATTTTCGTCTGATTTTAAATAGAATCTGTGACAAACCTCACAGTGTGGATTGTCATCATTATCACTACCTTTGTTTATTGAAAACTCTCTTTTGGCAAGTTTCTTTTTAGGTCAACCTGTGCCAAATTTCACCTTCCTTTTTTCAGGTTTCACAGAGGAGTCTTGATTTGTCTCCAGTTCGTTCTTATAGGCTGTTAACACAATAGACGTCCCTCTTTTACGTTTAGTTTCTTTACGTTGTCCTTTAGGAACTGGACAAATATCTTCAGGAGTTACAGTAAAACTTGAATTTGAACTATCTGGTAGACTACCATCGTTCACTTCTTCTTGATAATTAACAGTTTGATTGTGAGACCCTGCTGTTTGGTGGAGGTGTCTGGTGATATTTGGCAATGTGTTCCTCAATTCTTGCAGCATCAACAGTTTTATTTTCAGGCTGCTCCCTTTCGGTCACATCAGATGCAGCAAAATCCGGTTGTTGTTACATTTGCAGCGTTAGCATATGCACTACCCAACAATTTAACTAGGTATATATATTTTTATATCCACATTTGTATTCTAGGGTTTAATCCTTTACGTACGTCTAAAATTTTGAAAAATTCCTGTTCTTTTGTTTTTCGACTTCTTTATCTTTTCCCTGTACCCTAAGGTGTCGGGTCCTTTTGTATTGTGATAAAGCGACGTTATAGTATGCATCATGTTGTCCGGTTATGCCACGCGTAGTTGATATGACGTGTCATCTACGGTCATTTCATTACACTCGCGTTGCACGTGGGACTGAAACATGATAAATGATGAATCTGCATTCTTTAAAATATACAGATTAGCACGTTCGTGGTTTCAAGTGAATGCCTGTAATCATAATATCAGTACAAGGTGGCGATCTGATTCCTATATAAGGAATTACTTTAACAGAAACCAGGCATGGTCACTGCAAACGTCAAACAGTCATGTCGTTAAGAAGTTAGGTCCTTTCCTTCGTACTCTGTGGTGTTTCCTACGATTTGTATGTAAAACTATTTTTCTGTATTTAAATTAAATGTACCTAATTCAATTCAGAGTAAGACTTGCTAATAGTTTCATTTATTAACTTTAACGTTTGTAACGCATCTCTAAAATTGTTTAAGTGTTTACTTGTAACTTAAACTTTAAATAATATTTGTAAAACCTAATTCAAAGTTCGGACAATATACAATGTTATGTTAATTGAGCCAGACTTTCAATATACAACCTCTCGCAGCAAAGCAAACCCCACGTAGCGTAGCTGGTTAAATAATTCTATCTACATTTAATTAACGTTACAGTATTTCTAAAGGGCAGAATTTTGCTATTAAGAGAAGCCTGTTGTGTAAAAAAAGCCTTTCATATGCCTAGAGCTTCGTTCCAAGGGTTTATTTTTTAAACGAATGTTCCGAAAATTGTCGTTTCTGATAACAATTAAAAGTCAAAATAGTGTCAATAGAGTTTTAAAATGGTGGCTTTGACCACCCTTGGTGACTTTCATAGCAGCTATACCACTAAAAGAAGAAATATCAACTTTGTATCTAACCTTCTACTCGTATAATATAAAACGTTTGTCTTTAAATGTAAAAACTAAAATTTTGAAAATCTGCTAAACAGAGAGCAGTAAAAAACTATATGGCTCTCCTCTGTTTCTTGATGTGTTTGTTCGTTTTCCGGATTTTCGACTCTGGCGGTTGTATTTCTCCGAAGAATTTTTCCCGCTTCTCTGCTTCGTCTTCTTCTTGAACCTTCCTTACTTTGCGAGTGTGGATTCGTATCTCCCTCCAGAATCCTTTTGTTCCCAAATATTCTATATAGGCGTCGATTTGTAAAGCGCAGCCGAGGCTGTGATCCATATGATCGTATTTGGGATATTTTCTATTTTAAAAATATTTAAATGTCAAAATTTTGTGTTTTCTGGCACTTTTATTCGATTAGTCACGGTCGATCTAAAATTTTGAAAAACATTGGTTTTCTGTACCTTAAAAGGTCAACAATTATTCGTCAATAGTATATTTTTTTCGTAAACAAACTTACATTTTGCATTTCTACGCTTTTCATTATAGGTTAAATTTTGGTTAAATATAATCCAGCATAAATCCTTTAATTCATTTTCTTATTTTAGGATCAATTCTTTGAAAGCAAAGGTCAAAATGTTGCTTTTGTGGAATTCTTTAAGATCGCAATTCACTATTGAAAAAAAACCTTGGGTTTTTATTTTGGGATTCAGTCTTTCAGAACTGAAATTTGTTGACTTTTAAAGTTTATAATTATGCCAGTAAGGCGTGATTTTTTTTATATATTTTTTAAAAACTTATTCTTCAGTCAAAGCTTACCGAAAACTTCTGAAAAAGAGCCTTTGTTTTTTAAGAAAACCATTGAATTATGCGTTTGTTCGTCTAGGATTTCTTCTTTTAGTTAAATTCCAACTTATATTTTGAAAAACTGCGTTTTTATTAATTTTTATAGATACATTTTTTATAAACCGCGCTTCGATTCTTCTGTTTCTATTTTAATAAGGCTTATTCTTTTAGGCAAAGATAATCTAGAGTTTTCAAAAACTATCGCCTTTTTAGCTTCAGAGTTCTGGATTTTTCAAAGGCACTGCTTTTCAAAAAATCTTTGCATTTCTAATTTGATGTTCTGGAATTTGCTATTTTAGTACAAATTCAACTCAAATTTGTGAAAAACTTATGCTTATATTGATTTAGATTTAGAACATAATTTTGCCAGTGAAGCTTTTTTATAAAAAATCCTCCATTCTTATATTTTGAAGGTGGGCGTATCATTTTAGTAAAAGCTCGCTTGTTGAAAACTGTTAGTTTTGTTAAACTTTAAAATCAGAATTTTGCCATTAAGGGCGGTAATTTTTTTTATTCGTACGTTCTTATTTTAGGGCGTATTCCCTCGGCCAAGTTCTAACTAAAATTTTTGAAAACTGCCCATTTTTTTAACCTTTGAAGATCGGAATTATGTAATGCATTAAGGATAGAAATGTTTTTGCATTTCTATACAATTTTCAAGGGTTTACTCTTGGAATCAAAACGGATGTACTATTTTGAAAATTATTATTTTTGCCTACTACACTAAAAGAGGCTGAAATGCAGCTATTAAAGTAAGTTTTTTGTACATACAGCCTTCCATTTCAACAGTCTTATTCTAGAATTAATTTTTTTAGTCCAGGCTGGTGTAAATTTCGGAAATTTTATGTTTTGTTGTCCCTCAAAACTCGTCATTTTACTATTTTTTAAAATGCTCTTCTGTTTTAGGTTTTTTCTTTTAGTTAAACGTTGTCTAAAATTTCTCGTCTGAATTTGCTGCAGTTTTTCCTTTTCCAGAATCTATCGTTTTAGTCCTGCTTAAATTTTCTCTTCAACATAGAGAGGTTCAGTTAGTGAATGAATAACTATTGAAAAATAATATGTATGTTGACGATCTTTAGAACATTAATGCTCACTTGTATGTCGATGCGCAAAAATCAGACTGGGATCGAATACGTGTAAGTATAAGTAAATAAGCAACCTCGCACGTGTTGCAATGATGTCTTATATTTTTCTATCGACCCCCAATCTACCCCTGAGCCTGAATCGACCCCTAACAATATTATATCGACCCCTGGGGGTCGATATCGACCACTTTGGCGACCACTGATCTAAAGAGTGAAATTTTTGGAGGCTTAGATTTTTATCATTAGGTATTTGTTGTAAAAAATGGTTATTTTAGTTAAAGCGCAATTTAAGTTTTGCCCTGTATATTTCTATTCTAGGGTTCATTCCTTTATTCTCATCTAAAATTTAGAAGATTGCTGTTCTTTTGTATGTCTCAAGGTTAAAATTTTGACATTAAAAGCAATTTATTGTGTGAAAAGCTTCTCAGTTGCTATAGTTTTGTTTTTTGTTTTTTGAAAACTATTCTTTCTGACCAGTCAAAATAGTATCATTAAAATGTGGCTTTGACTACCCTTGGTGACTTTCGTATCAGCTTGTCTAATTTAAAAGGTTTGTCTTTAAACGTAAAAACTAACATTTTGAAAATCTGCTACAAATAGAGCAAAAACCTTTTGTTGAGTATTATTAAAATGGATACATTTTAAAAAGAAACTGGAAAGTTTTAACGCAAAATTTAAAAGGGGATTTTTTGTTTAAATTAATTTAAAATGTAGATTGGAAAAGAAAATTGTTTATCTTGGTTTAAATTTTAAAGTCAAAAATAATTTAACATTAGTTAAAGCAAACAAATTATATGATAAAAATATGCTGAAATAACACATGCTAAAAGAAATAATAATAGAAAAAATTCGTTCAGAAACCAATTTTGCGTTAAATAATAAAAATTCCCTAACGTTATGTTTTATTCATAATACTTCATAGGTAGATAGTAGGATGTTCTCTTTTTTTTTATTATTCTATTAGGTTTTTATTTTATTCGGGGGCGTTTATTCATAGAGGGGTTGTATATTATTTTTGGGGGCGTTCGTTCTGTAGTTACAAGTTTTGTTTGCTTTACTTTCAATTTTACATTAACAAACTTTAAAGGTTAGAAAAGGGCGACGGAATTTAATTTTCAGAAATTAAATTCTGCTGTATATAACATTTAAATGTCAATTTTTTGCAAAAAGTTTTTTCGTTCCTACACTTTTATTCTGAGGTTTATTCTGTTAGTCGCAATTTGAAAAATATTGCTTTCTTTACCATCGAAGGTCAAAAATTTCCGAATTGTATCAATTAATGTCAGTTTTTTTTATGAAAACAGCCTTTCCATTTCTACAATTTTATTCTAGAATTTAATTTTGAAAATCTAATGTTTTGTTGTCTCTTAAAACTCGAAATTTTTCCAATAAATTGGGATTTGTCTTGTACGCAATGAACTCTTTTTTTAAAAAGCAACTAATACTACAACACAAATTAAGTTGAAGAGTGCGCGCTAAATTAGAAATACCAGAAAAAAACTAGACAAAGTAAAAAAGCAAGAAAACAGAAATTTAAAGTATATAATAAAACTCAGACATTAAAACACTAAGAGAAAATAAAACTGAATACCAAAAGTGAAACAGAAAATCAGATTTCAACACAGATAAACTTAGAAGACATGAACAAAGTAATCAGAAGTACAGATGCAGCAGCGCACCATAAAACAGAAAACAGAATAATATCAGAAAAATCTAGAAAAATGCTCAAACAACGAAGTGAACTACTAAGTAAGCGTAAAAGGGATACACTTGAGTATAGCAATTTAAACAAACTAATATGAAGATCCATAAGCGAAAACACCAAAAAAAGAAAAGAGAAGTGATTGAAATGTATAAAAACATGAAGGTACTACGCTGAACTGTGAACAGAACTGATGCTGTCAATACACGACAAAGCTGACAATGAATTACCAAACAACGAAAACGTATAGAAAGAAGTTGAAAGGTATTACAAATGCCAGAGACTACGCGAGACAACCTGCAAATAAAAATAACAAATGTAAATTAGGAAGATATACTGAATATAACAGAACAATATTTATTTTAGTTAAAACACAGCCTAAGTTTTGAAAAGCTGTTTTTCTTTCATTTTTAATGCAAACATTTTTGTTACTCGGAGCGTATGATTTTGTAAAAAGCCTTTTTATTGTTTTATTTTTATTTTATGGTTAATTAATTCCTGTTAATATTTGAAGGCCAGAATGTCCCTGTTAAGATCAAATTTTACAGAAAAAGTCTTTCGATTGACACATTTTTGCCCTGTTCCCAGTGAAACCCAGTTACAACCATCCTTTCTTATTAAACTTCCAAGGCCAAAATTTTGCCATTATGGGTAGAATTGTTTGTAAAAAAATCTACATTTCTACTTTAGTGTTTATTCCTTCATGCTCAGCTAAAATTTTGGTAAATTGCTATTCCTTCGTATGTCTAAAGGGCAGAGTTTTGCCATTAAGGGCAGTTTATTACGTAAAAAGGCTTTCATTTCCTATAGGTTCTATGGTTCACTTTTTGTGGGCGCCCATTTAATATTCTCAAAATTGTCCTTTCTAATTAGACTTAAAGGTCAAAATAATATATTTATTGTTAACCGCTTGACATCTTTTAAACGCAGAATTTTTCCATTAAACAACAAAAGTCATACAAGGAATAACCTTTTCATTCATACTGTGGGGGTTCAACGCACCCACTTATTTTATCTGTGGGTGTATATGCGTGGATGAGCCCACGTATTCTCCCTCTTTCTGTATTGGGTTATTATGTAATCCAGTTAATTAACACAAAATAGAGATCTCCTGCACATAAATTCTGAATTTGTATTAAGGCTTTTACCAGCCTCATCGTATTGAAGATTAACGTGTATTATAATTATAAAGGCAAAATTTGGAAATAAGTGTGAGTTTTCTTGGTGTCGTGTGCTTGAGTCGTTTAGTATTTGTAGGTTTTCAGTAAATGCTTGTTTATCATCTCTAAGAAATTCTTTTTAATCTGAAACATAACCAACAGGTTAATTAGAATTAGAAGATTTAATTGCTTTTCTGTACAGAAATGTATGCATAGAAAAACATTTTTTTGAATTAAAACTAATCTTATCTGCACACAACAAGCCAACAAGTTCATTAAAATTATCCGACTGCAAAGTAATTAGTCTTGGTCACGTAATTTAAGACCGAGTCCAGTTGAAAACTGTTATTAAAACCTGAAGTTAATTTTTCAACGTTCACTCTGGAAATAAGTTTAGCCCCGGTCCTGTTTTTTTTAGATTGCACCATTAAGGCAACCCTTCGCCCTTTAATTTTCCTGCCAATTAAAAATGATTGCTAATTTCTACTGCCAGATTTGATTTGGAGGTCCCGACGGAAGTTCGGTATAAAACGGGAGTAAAATTTATGTTTGTAACAGAAACAAGGGTAAATTTAGTTAAAAACTCTTTTCATTTAAACATGTTAGGTCGTAGTTATTACGTCGCTTTTTTCTCCTCGTGTATCCTGTGTGTAAACACGATTCACATTGCCATACCGTGTTCGTTATGCATACATAAGTTCATGTCAAGAACGTGACACATCTTACAAAAAAATCATGCATACTCAAAGAGCAATATTTACAAAACATATTCAGGATACGCGAGGTTAATTTTCCACAGTTTTTCAGCTTGGAGGAAATTCAATTTCCATTTGGGATTGGTTGCTTTTGCTACAGAATAGGCTAGTTCTCGAGAAAAGAACGGGGGATAATCAATTCTGCGGTGTTACAGCTCCTGCTTTTCATATCGTGCGTATCCTTCGAACTCAATTTTTTATCCGTAAATATTTCTTTGACAAATTGATACCTACTCAATCACTTTTTGTCTTTTACGGATGAATTTCTAAGGTAATTTTAATCTTTAAACAATTTCGTGCAAATTTTCGTTTATTGAGTTCTTAATGGAGTTGTTTCCTTTATATAATCCCTAATTGACCTGGAATTTAGCTTTTATACTCGATGAAAACGTAAGCATTTCTCCTTGGAATTTAGATTAATGTGGGTTATTACTTTTGTGGAGGTTTCTCTGCAAATGCCAAGAATTTCTTAGTTAGGTTAGGACTAATGTGGGACACCAAAATTACAAGAAATTTCCGGCAAATTCCAATAGGAAAAAATTAAAAAACTTAAAGCTTTACAGTAAAAGTTTGGGCAATAAACCAAGTGCATATTTTGTGAGGAACAAAACTTTCTTATACAACCGCAATAATCACTTTCTGTTCCTTGCGTATTTAATTTGGACTAAATATTGTACTAATTTTAGTACCTCGTTAACATTTGCCGCAAACATCACTGAAGTTGAGCTTATTTAAATATTTAAGTGCTATGTATTTTGCCAACTAAATTGTTTAGTGAAAAGGGAACTTCATTAACTTATTAAATTGAGAAATCTATTATGCTTTGTTTAAACTTCTGAATTTACTTTAGTCTTATAAATAACTTAGATTTATTATATCTCGAATATCTGGTGACTTGAATAGCAATTTAATCTTTGTAACATATTTTTTATAACCATAAACATTTAAAATAAATGCAATATCGAATGTGAATAATTCAGAACTGCTAATAATGCAGCAAGTGGGACTTAATTAAAATCACAGGAATGTTAGTAATTAAAATCGAATTTAATGCAAATTTCCGTCAGGCGAAACATCGCCAATTTTGTTTAGTTTTTCTAAAATTGTTTAAAAACCCTCGTAATCCATATGAGATAATCGAGTTAATTCAAGTGAGAGCTTTCATTTAATAATTAAACGTTAGTTCCATTCATTTCAAGTTACGATTACAAATTTTCAACTAAATCTTTAATTTATAAATAGAAACGTGGAATAAAAATGTTGGGTTGGAACAAAATCAATCCTGAGGCTTGGCAAATATAATTTATTGACTGCACTGAAATGCAACGTTCGCATCTTTTATCTTTGACATTTATGGATATTTATAGAAAATCTAACCCTTTCTAGTTGGAATAATTTACTCTCAACTCCAACTCGGCTTACTTTACAAGTTGCAAACGAAACACGAAGATAAACAAAAGGCGGTACTTATTAAACTCTAAAACAAACTGGACGTTAATGACAACCTGCCAGCAAGCGGCAATCGTAGAGGTTGAAACATGAACGGCAAAAGTAGGTGCAGCGTAAAAGAAGGTAAAATTACCCGACAAGACGTTGGTTAGGGACTAACCACTAACGTGACGGACGTGTGACTGGGAAGAGCTATGATGTCCCTTCTTCCAAACGGGTGCAAAACAACGAAGAATAATCCTTAGACTATTGGTTTTCTGAATCCCTCAAACGATGAAATTGTGTGAGGAGCGGTACTCCAACTATCAGTAAAATTTCTCACACAAAACTATCTCTTTCCGGAAGTAGGTATATGGCATTCTGTTAGTGAATCCGACCAAGTCGCAAATTGTAATCCTCCCCGACACGTCCACGTCCGACATGATCGAGATGTTGTCACGCACTAAAGAGGGGAGTGTAGAAGAATTGAAAGAACGTCACAGGTCAGCTGATACAGCCTGGCGTGCAGGGGGATTCCCCGAACCATATCACGTGAAGCTGCATCAACCGAAACAATATGACATCAAAGTACCATAAACTTCTAAAATAACACGGAATTGCAAAACCACGTGACATGTGGCATTTATCAATATGGTTAATTTAACTGTAGCTTTCCTTGGAAGCTGTTTTAATATTTCTGCAGTGATTTTCAGATCGATTTTTTCTATTTCAGTGTATCATGTGATGTAAGTTTAATCTCTTTCCCTTGTGCATTTGTTCTTCCCATACTGGTTCATCTTCACTGGATTGGATAGTTTTTCCTAAATGATTTTCAAATCTTTCTGCTTTTTGTATATTGTTTCTCGTCCATTTTCAATGTCGTATTGAGAGGATATGCATTATTGGCCTTTTCAATCTTTTAGTTGTCTTCCAAAGTGTGTAATAGGTTGTACTGTTATTTGTTAATCTTCGCAAGTAAGTATTAATCGATCTGTTTTTGATATGTCGGATTTCTCTTTTCAACTACCTACTGCATTATTCAAATTATAAGGAGCTGTGGATTGCTGCCATTTGCGTCTTAATTTTCTTTTTTTTGCCATTAAGTGTCTTATTCCTTTTGGATAATTGTTTTCTGTAGTTTAGTATTTAATTACGGGAGTTTTTCATCTAGTTGTTGCTCGTTATTAACGGTACTGAAAGATGAATTGTTTTTTCAAGCTTTTATTTAAAACTTTTCCAGTCTGTTGAGTTATTCTCTTAGGTTGGGTTATTTTCTTAATCATGTTTTCACTAAGAGTTAATATAAGATATATTTGTGACAATATAAAAGTTAATAAGGTCTGAAATTGTTTCTGGGTCAGTTGGCCAGTACGTTGGTTTACCCGTGGACCATGGCTCACATCTGTATGCTCTAACTGCTTGAAGAAGCTTTCTCCCTTTAGTCGTTGCTAGTCTACATCCTCAATGGACATTCTTTGCGTTGAAGTCTCCTCTCAACTCTGGACGAAACTGTTTGTACGGATATAATATTTTCAGAGAGTTTTTATTTATGAAGAAACGAACTCCTTCGATGGAAACATCTTGTGTTTCTGTGCAATAGAAAGTATGCCCTGACTGACAAAATCGTCAAGTCTTCGCACTTCGCATATGCTGATAATATCCCAATTAATTCTTTGTAATTCGTTCTCTAGTTTCATGAATCTTTCTTCTGATATTAATGATCTGACATTATAGTTGCAATATTCAATTTTATTTGGTTTTTGGGGTAGTGGTTTATTTGCCAAATTTTTGTACCTCCTAGTTTCCAAGGGACAAACTGACGAGCCAGTGTAAGATTTAGGTGAAACACCTTATATGCTTTAATTTTAATGAATGTGTCTCGAATATGAAACATACATCTATTTTGTCAATGTCAACGATTGCTTGAAGTTTTTGTTGGTGCTGTAATACCCAGGGGCGGCTCAAGATAAAAATCTCTCCCGGGCAAGAGGGCATTTTGGCGTCCCCCCCCCCGTATTAACTATATCTAACGACTATGGTGGACAATTAATAAGAAACAAATTAACACTGCATTCCAAAATTTTATTAGTGTACATTATAAGCAATAAACAACAATTACTACTAAATTATTTAAAAAAACATTTAGTTAAATAATAAACTACTACGTATTCCTATGATGAAAAAATAATCGTTTTAACAGCCCTAAATTCACCTTTCCCTATTTTTATTAGCGAAAAGAAAATGATTTTTTTCATTTCATTTTTATTTCATCCGCCGATTTGGCGCCCCGGGCGGACGCCCGAGTCGCCCGGGCCTTAAGCCGCTCCTGGTAATACCTAGTTCAATGGCGTTCCATACCATTATCCTGGGATCATTAGTCATTTTTCCTCTTTGGGTTATCTCCTTTTGCCCTATTTTCCAGTTTTGTTAATCATTCATGTTCTTGCTTTTTCAGTTGGGCCTAGATAAGTTTTAGGATCTGATCCATGAGAGTATTTTCCTGATTTGATTTTGCACGCTTTTATTAGAGTTTGTGGTACCTATTACCACCTGGCTATATTATGTAATAGGTATATCATCGTTTTTCTGTAGTTGATTCTTATTTGCTTCTTGTATTTCCTCTCTACTATTGTTAACCTGTTGTATTTTCTTGTTTTTTTTTACAAATTTATTTCTTTATGTGCCCTTCTTCCTCTTGCTAAAAGAGTTTCGCTTCTGACGTGGTTCATACATTGAGTTACCATACCATACCTATTTTAGTGCCCCTTTTTCTTTCTGATGAAGCCCTTTAAGAAAGTGGGCGAAACGTTGAGCTCTCCTGTCTCAACAATGACACGGTCTCAACCCGGAAGATGTTCTTTTAACAATTTGGACTTTGTTAGTTGGTAAAATTAATTAAAAATGAAAACTTCAAAACCTAACAAACAGAAGCAAGCTTATAAGCAAATTGAAACAAAATTCATTAAATTTTTCAAAGTAGTTTCTGAACATTTATTAGTCTTCTTAAAACGTTCAAACAAGTTATTTGGAAATAATTATCAAAAATAATGCGCTACATTAATCTCAATATTTCTGATTTGCACCTTCCATTCTTAAAATTTGAAGCTTGCTTTAAACCAAAAAATCTTCGGTTACCATTGTGTTACTATAACATTTCACAGTTTATGCCAAAAAATTACAGAATTTGTGATTTAAAACACACTTAATGTGTAAGTTCAGTCCATTAAAAAAATTTGACATGAAAGGTTCCTTAAAAGGCACGTGCTTCCGCTTAAAATTTTTACGTTAAAACAAAGTTCCTTGAACTAAAGCCCATAAGTTGTCAATCCTATTTTTTATTCAAACACTAACCACGACCTCCACGAACGAGGGATTTATCACTGGGATCAAATAAGGCCCGAAGGGTAGTTGGGACATCAATAATCAATAATTGCCGCATAAATAAAAGTAAGGAGCTTGTTGGTTCAAGGTTCTTTTACAAACTAAAAAAAAAAGAAAAGCGCGTTCTTACTTTAATTTCTTAAGAAAGAGAACGCAAGATTTAGTTATGTCAAAGAATTCTTGAAAATTTGTCTGCAGGAAAATAGTAAAGTTTGTGTTAAATGTTGAAGTTATGCAACCCAATTTACAGACGTTCTTGAATACGTAAGGACATTGAACCTCTTACTAGCACATAATTTTTGATACAGAAAAAATATTTTGATATTTCTTCAAATAATGGCTTTGATTTGCAATGAAGTTTTCTTAGTTCAACAATTTTTTCTAAACTAACTAAACGTTTCTGTGGCCTTTTGTTCGGTCATTTTTCAATGTTTTTGTTTTCCCACGGAAACTAATCATTTTTTGCCCCTATTTTTATTCTTTAAATATATTCCAAACCTTCTGACCCTTCCCGATCGTTTCCTTATAGACCTCTTGTTTTTCTTCCTGCGTTTAAAACCGTCGATATTTTTTCACGTAGCAGGTTATTACTTTGAGGTTTTTGAAGAGCTTTATATGAAATATTTTCCGGATTTTCTCCGGGCACGTTACACTTAATGCAATATTGATTATGTAGTAGGAAGGGTCACTATCTGTTTTGCACCTACGCTAAAACGTAGACTGCTATTTTCACGTCCCCTTTTATGAAGCATCTCGTAGGTGTGCGAGATGAGGTATTTCCTACTGAATTGAAAGGAAGGAAATTCCGGAAAACTGTAGGGCGTTTTAGATTTCATCATATTTTATAAGATTTTCTTAATGTTAATTTATGTAAATTTCATGGCATTCGTGAAAGGGGAAAGAGTTCAGAAGGAAAACATTTATATACAATGAAATTCTGAAGATTTTCATTTAAATTTGAGATTTTACATTTTATGCACTTCTCTAACTGAAGCTGCTGACAGAAAAAAGGCAACCGGGCGAATATTAAATCAGAATAAGAATTTTAAAATATGCTCTGCGAGCACAATAAAATTAGTTAAATAAACAGGGCAATTTATTTTTCAGAAAGACAAAGTGCTGGAAAGTCTACAGTTATACACTTTGTAACAAATACTTAGGTAGTAAAACTCTTTGAAAGGAAAGTTTAATCATCAACTTTTAAAGCGGCCATTAATTATTCTTTTATGACTGGGCCGCGAATAAATTTAATTTAGTTTGGTTAAGAGATGGTTACATTGTTTGGGCATTTCATCAAAGATTGTACCTACCTGGTTGTTTTCATGCTAACAATGAAAATTTTTGGGCAACGCTTTTCGTTTATTTTTTTGTAATTCATGGCTACGACTAAGCCACTTAAAAATTTTAAAATTAATTACTTATTTAAGTTCCTTTAAAAGTTAACAATTATATAATTGAATTGAATAAAATCAGTTCACTTCTCAAAAAGTTTCTTGAGCAGGTGAAAAAAATAAAAAGAAATCGGTCGATTTATATAAAAAACGAGAGCCATCTGGTTTAGATACGAAATTTGGGGAAACGAAAATACCTGAGTTATAGCCAAAGTTAACAACAAGGTAGGTCCACTTTGCTCGAATGGGCTTTTGCAATTCCTTTCCACCATCTACATACATCAAAAATCACAAAGAAATTTCAAGATAACCCACTCCGAAGGATTATTATATTGAAGCCCACAAAAATCACGAAAGTAGCTTTAAAGTTAATTCTGAAATTTCCCCTTACTTTTCCTTTTATATTACAACAAATTTATCTTATGTTTAGGTCTTTTAGGTCAATTTAATCGCTGTTTGACAGTTGCATCTGGCTGAAGACTTGCAGAAACATAAACCTTTCAGTTTGACTTAATTATTACAGACATTTTTTCCATGAATAAATTTAATAGCAGATGTAGGTAAATTTAGTAATCAGTAATTAGTAATTACGAGAAGCTGTTATGGTTTGCTTTAGCATCACAAAAACCAGTAATCTCGACAGTCTTACGAATTGCTTTCTCGAATTTGTCAAAGCAAAACGTTTTTGTTTCGTGCCCCCTCAAGTAAAGTTTTAAAAGTGACAACTAAAACTTTCCTAAAATAAAAGATATTTCAAGATTATAATTATTGGGCCAAGTTTTTAATTAAAACAAACTTTTCACTTCTAATTAGAATCTTTCTTTACCGGAAATAAGAAGAAAAACAAAGAGACGCGCATTATGAGTTAGAAAACTTATTTTTCCAGGGAGCTTTTTTTACTATATAATAAGAGTGGATTTTTTTTGTTATGATCTGAAAGGCAAGGGGATATAAAACCAGCGCAACCCTTCTTTGGATAAAATTAGGGTTTTAATTGGTGGCACAACAAATTTGACTTTTAAGTGCCCGATTTGTTATGCATGAAAGTCGATTTTTTGCCTTTAATGAAATTAATAAGTCAGCCTAAAAGTTTAAATATTCTGAGAATACTAGGAGTAAAACGTCAGCGAATGAAAGTTTGTTAATTTGTTTGATTAATTTCCTGCATTAACTTAATTTATTAGGACATGAACTTTGTTATATTTACGTAAGGTGTGAAAACTCCTTAAAAGTATTTCCGTCACTTTCTTAATAGATTAAAAAATATATAAAACGTTCCAAGGTTAAAAGTAGTAACCAGGTTTTTAAAAGCTTAAATCTGATGAGCCCTCAAAACCAGAAATATAGTAAAGTTAATTTTTATAAACAAAGATTTTGATGTTTAACGGAGTTTTAGTTTTAAACAAAATCAAGTACAACCGTCACTTTTTATTTTACAGAGCTAAGTTACGAAGTAACTGACACCCGAAGGAGGTCCGTTTCCCCAATCACCACGTATTTGGATGAATAGTTGTTGCATATGACAGTTTTAGGGGACAAGTTTTGTTTTCTAAAACCACCAGTTTTGCCGGTAAGTTACTTCTTTTGATCTTCAGTTTAAACTTTTCCTATCGTGCGATCACTTTTATTAATTTTCCTATATTACCAAAGAGTATATAACACATAGAGTTGAAGCTTATGGAACGTAGCGAGTTAATTGAACCATGGTTTACTGGCAGAACTTAAGGGTTTCATTTGGCTTACTCATTTGGCTGTTGAGGAACTAAAAATTTCCTAGTTAAGTAGTGCCATCTATAAACAATTGTATTATGTGTAGCTAACCACGGGGTAATTGATAATTTAAAGAGTTTAGGGTTATAGTTTTTGAGTTGAATAAAAACGAAAACACTAAAAATACACGAATTAACTTCGACAGCTTGCTGTTAATTATGGTCGTTTACCAGCGCCCCACGGTTAAGCAAGCCAGGCCTGAATTTTAGTAAGCCATACATTGAATGAATTTTCTCGAACTGTAAGTCGGCTACCTTTATAAATTTCTTTATATAACCAAAGGGTATGCAATCCGTAGAGATTTAACAAAGTGGAATATGGAGTACCTCTGGAATTCCCAGGTTCACAAATGTACAAAGGAAATTACCACTTTATTAGTTAGAACTTCAAACTAAATAGGTTGTTTTATAGTTTTGAGAAAAGCAGACATTTTCGCCTTTAAAGGTAAAGAAATTGGTCAATTTTTATTAAAAATACTTGGTATCTGAAACTTATTCAGGCAAAATTTTGCTTTAAAGCATAGAGTATTCATTTATTGCTTGTCGAAAGAAGGAACTAATACCAAAAAGTCAGTTTGGTTTTCGCAGACAACATGACTCAGGCCTTCGATAAAGTATGGCTGACATATCTGCTATATAAAATCAAGTAATAGGCATTTCCTAGTAAGATATCAAACTTCCACTACTCTTTTGTCACCTATCCAATCAGGAATTCCTCAAGGTAGCGTCCTCGGACCAGTACTGTACTTGATATATACCTCTGACCTATCAATCACCAGGAGTACAGTACTTGCAACCTTCGCTGATGACACAGTCATAATCCTATCATGATCCAATAGCAACCTCAAGATTTATACCAAATTGAAAGTCAATGTGCAAAAATCTGTCCATGTTACTTTTACAACCTGGAAAGGCCCGTGTCCTTCAGTCAAATTTAATGATAATACCTTACCACAAAAGGACGATCAAATAAGTACCTCGGATCCACCTTGACCGGCGCCTAACCTGGGGTATACACTTGTGGTACAAGAGACTACAGTTGGTTCTAACTTTCAGAAAATACTATTGGCTAATTGTACTTCGCTCCCAGCTCCCCCTAGGAAATAGGTTATTAGTCTACAATTTGCCATAAAACCAATTTGGACTTATGGAATCCAAATCTGGGATGCAGTCAACAATTCCAACCTTGCCAGAATACAGTGATATCAATCAAAAGTACTGAAAACAACAACTAATGCACCATGGTTCGTACCTAATCAGGAAATTCATGCAGATCTCCAAGCAATCCCAATATTGTAACAGTTGAACTCCTGACAAGACACTTCACGACAAAATCAGAAGTGAAGACTTAAGAGAAATGAGTAACATACAGGATATAGCAAAATTAATACGACAAAGAAGAAAACAGTGGAATAAACACGCAGACAGAATGGAAAATAATAGATTAGACAAGAATGCAAAATCCAACAAACCAGTGGAAAAAAAGGTGGCGAGAATGTTGGACATCAACACCCGAAGAAGTTTAGAAGGAGAAAAAACAGGCAATAAGTCTACCTATATGGATAACCATATATGAATGAAGAGGAAGAAGAAGAAGAAGAAGAAGAACTCCTGACTTAACAACCAGTGAAGAGACTGAAACGGTACGATCCGCTGGACCCACCACAACCCTTTTAAGATACACTCTAATTCTAAGTTGGTAGTTGTAACATATATATTATGTTAATTGTATATAGGGACTGCCATTGGATAAACCCTCTCTATGTCACTTTTATCATAGAAATATGTCTTTTAACTACTACTTAATGATATTGTGGACAGCATGTGAAATTAGCTTGGGGGTGGTTAAAAAAGTTTTTGCGAAACTAAGATGTTCTCTCTCGTCTGCACTATCGACCATGTTCTGCCATCTCTGTTTTCTTATATTTTTAAGATCCGCGGATACATTATCTAGCCGTCATCCTTGAGGTCTTCCTACTGATCGCTGTCCCTGGTGTTCGTGTTAGTGACTTTTTCGCAGTTCTGTCTTCGGGCGTACGCCATACATGTGCCAGACATAATACGTTGTTTTTTCACCCATACTACTATATCTTGGCTTCCGTATAACTGCTTCACTTTGAAATTCATTTTTGAGCTCCATTCTTCTAGGTCTTTTTCATATAGTATATTGACCCATATATTTTCCGCAGAATTTTTCATTCAAATCTATTTAATAGTACCTACTTCATTATTCTTGTTTAGGGTATTGTGAATATTTGGTCGTTTGTCGATCTCCCTCTTCTAAAGTCAGCTTAATAGTCGCCAATGATTTCTTTTGCCAGTGGGTTGAGTCGTTTATAAATTATATGTGTTAGTACTATATATGTTGTGGATGGGACAGATGATTCCCAACTTCCATTCATTTGACATTTCTTCTTTTTCCCATACTGGCTGTATTCATTTTAGAATAGCTTTTTAGTTATTAACAAAAGAGACGTTCAACAGCATAACTGTTAATAATCAGCAAATTGAGAAGGTCGGTCATTTCAAATACCTCGGATGTTGGATTCTCTCGATCCTGATGATGAAATAAAGATTTGCATTGAAATGGCTAGAGCTACATTCTTGAAGTTAAGATCTGCACTATGTAATAAGAGCCTAAATTTAGAACTCAGAATAAGGTTCCTGAACTATTAGTGTGGCTAGTTCTATTATGTATGCGAGGCATGGACCGCTAAATAAATTAGAAGCGTTTGAGATGTGATGTTTCCGCCGTATCTTCATAATTTCCTGGATTCAAAGGATGACTAATGCAGAAGTCTTGAACAAGGTAGGGCAAGAAAGTTAACATACGTAGGCCATATACTCCTAGGCGACAGATATAAAATTTTACAACCAATTCTAAATGAGAAAATTGACGACAGACGAGGGATAGGAAGGAAAAAGCTATAGTGGATTAGGAACCTTCGTCAGTGGACAGATCTGTCGGCTGAAGAATTCTTACATGCCACACAAGACGGATCGATATCATGAAATTGTCATGAAGGCTACCAACGGCTAAAATAGGCAGGGTACGTGAGGAAAGAGAGAGAGAGAGTGTAACTTTTCGTCCCCTTTCCTGATAAATTTCACAGGGATTTTGTGTGATGCTTTATTGCAATTCAGTTTGTAAATAGCTTCTTCATATGAGGGTAGCTGAACTGCCTGATTGTCCTGATTGCCTGGCTCTTCTCTCGAGTTTATTTCTCGAGAGAGTCTTTCCTGTTTTCTTTCACTTTCTGCCTGGACTTCTCCTTCATTATTTTTTGTCCCATTTAGTAGAGATTTAGAAGCTCGTTGGCGCAGTGGTAAGAGCGCTGGGCTCCTAGCTAGGAATCTTGGGTTCGAATCTCATCTAGTGGCAACGATTTTTATAAAGAATTCCCTACTGTTTGAGGTCGCTACTTGAGCAAGTGAAACCATTTAATCGTTTGGTTACAATTAACGATTCTGTCTGCGGAGTGGTCGACGTCAGATAGTAACAAGACACATACACTATGCACTTAATGGGCACAAACTCTGCAAAGGCAACGGGAAACCACTGCAGAGAACACATTTCCTTAGTATAAGGGGGATATAACAAAGTTCACGACGCCAACTCGTTTAAAACTGCGGCTTTCACCCCTCTGCCAATGTCCTTGGCAAGGATAAGGCACAGAAAGAAGAAGATGAAAGTAGAAATTTAAGGTGCTGTGCCCACACCTTTATTATTTCGTCTTTGTCACAGAGTCTCTTCATGCCAGTATAGTGCATACCAAAGCTCAATTTAATATCTTAAATCGTTTTCGAGATATTTAAAAAAAAACTTATTGCTTGGACACCCTGTATCTCGAAAAGGAAGTACTTTCAGACCCTTATTTATAGGAACTTTTTTTCTTATTTTGACCTCTAGAATACTTCCTTAAGCTATGGCTCTCGAGTCATGGGACAGCCTGTATAAGGGCTATATTCCAAAATCTTCATCTCAGTGTTAGAAAACATATCCTTTCATGTATTGCCTTGAAATTGATAATATGTTTCTTTATACTGTTGTGCACGAGAAAGCCAGTGCCTAATAAATGTTTAGGATGATTGGGTTCATTATAGAAAAAAGTGTGTTTTTTCTAAGATGTTACGCAATCTTAAATGTGTTACAATGCACTGACAGTCTACGAAGATAAATATTTGGCAAGTTGCAAACAATGTGCTTGTTTATTCACTGCTTTGAAAAATAAGTAGATCGAACGCTTCAAGAGTCGTTGAATTTAAAATTTTGTTCATTTTTCGTGTGATTTAACCTAGTTTAACTTTGTATCTCTGTTAATTGTATATTCTATGGTATTATTTTCCGTAACTACTGTAATTTCGAAATTTGCCAGAAATGCTTTCCATCTTTTATTCTATTCTTTGTAACAAATTAATAACGTCTAAAAAATCGAAAATTCGTCAGATTGTTGAATTAAAAATGGGAATTTCCTCAGCATTTATCAAGAATTTAACCCCAGGTAAAAATAAACCCCTTTTTATAGGTCACCCAATTTTAAAAAATACATAAAATTCTATCAATCATTCCTTAACGTTAATTTTCCTTTCATAAAAGTCATTAACTCATTTTGATTTTTTAATGTAATTTCGGGCGAGTATAAAATCGGAAATAGCTTTGCAAAATGTTACCACCCTTGACTTTGAAATACTTTTATGTCGAGTAGTTTTTTTAAGGGTGAAAGAAGGACTGATATGCAAAATTAATTCCAACGTGACATTGATTTGGGAGTGTATCGTACTTTATCGCATTATTTATGAGACACCTTGGTTATTTTTAAAACTAAATTTAGATTTACGATTAAACTGAAAAAATTAATTGTTTAAATTATTTAGTGTTTAGAAAATAGATATTTTTCTATTTGAAAGCAATAAACTCTTATTTTCATTGTCGATTTAGTAAGCTGAATTTACCACGCGAAGTATGATCATGTTTAAAAGTTGAGTTAACAATTTATTGGTTGGCAGAAGGGAATTAAGTGTCAATTTACATTTCTAGGGAAGTAAGTGAGTTGATTGATTTAATGATAATTGAAGTTCAATTACTGTGCTAAAATTATTTCTGTTCTTAAAAACAGTTAGTCTATCGACAGTGTAAAAAGTGGGTCGAGTACGAAAGATCGCAGGCTGAGCATAGGGAGATTATTTACACTGATGACTTAAATAAAAGAATACGAGTAATTCTAAATATATTTCTGTCTTTTTTTGATTTTAATCAATTTAATTTAGTGCAAAATAACAAAAAATTTAATTAATTTGTTGCCTATAAATTAAGCTAAATTTATGAAATATTCAGAATTGAATGAATGACTTGCATGTGTTGAGGTTATAATGATACAGTTAGTGACCCTGTAACGTATTAAAGCTTAATTACATAATTAAAGGAACCTATTTACAACTAATGTTACATTAGGGATCGCTTATCAAACCGTGCACGTGACTGACGATTGTGTATGTCATTTATTTAATATATAAAACTATGTAACCTAATATTATTCTAATGGTTATAGAAAAGAAAAACCATTTTGTTTATGGTAAATTATTAGTAATGATTTCTTAATGAAAAAAGTAACTTTATGATAGAAATATTATTAACATTTTTCTTGAGTGTAGGTGAACCCTGACTACTCTCATTTTACTCTAGATTAGTAAATACATTTTTCTGCAATGTACTTTGTCATCAAAATGACTCAAATTTGGTACTAATATACATACAAAATTAAAATGGAGATGTCAAAAATGTTTAAATATATAGGGCGTTTAATTTAAAATAACAAAGTTCCGGCGAAATCGGAAGTGACAGAAAGTCTACTGCATCTTTAGCTTTTCTGATTTCTTGGGTCCAAATTTTCCTGGGTCGTCCTCGTTTTCTTTTGTGATCAGGTTTCCATCTTCATATTTTTTGAGGCAGTCTATCTTGTCTATGAATTCAAAGACTTCCACGGTCAGTGTGAGTGTTAAAAGAACGTCTTCCAGGTTGGGCGACCGTGTCATTGTTGAGAAAGAAGAACTCAACGTTTCGCCGATGAAAAGGGGGCACTAAAAGAGCACGGTAACTTAACGTGTGAACCACGTCAGAGGCGAAACTAGTTTAGCAATAGGAAGAAGGACATGGTAACTCAACTTGTAAATCAAGTCAGAGGCGAAACCCTTTTCACCCTTTTCCTCTTTATGAAACCCTTTAAGAAAGTGGGCAAAACGTTAAGTTCTTCTTTCTCAACAATGACGAAGACGTTCATTTATTTTGCTCTAGCCTCCTCACATCTCCCTACCACAATAACTGTTTTTCTTGTGGTTTATTTGTGAGTTAAGTCGATTTCTAATTTCTTCATTTCGCACTTTCTACGCTTCAGCATCCAAAATTAATTTTCCTCTTTTGTTGCCATAGTCTTTTTTCGGTTTTCTCCATCCTTTTCCGAAGCTTTGTCACGTGCCTATTCTGCACTACGACATTAAATGGGGATGTCGAATCCGGGATGCACTCGGCTAGACTGCAGTGAAAATGGGTGGTTCGAAACGCTGCAAAAACACTTAGTAACCCTTCAAAAGGGAAAGTTGTAACGGTAGATAGGGCGCCACTATGATAATAAAATCACCCAAAGATCTAAAAGGAGGAAACCCATCATAGAAGATTTCCAAGGGCTCGGAGAAAGAGATTGTCGTAGCTGCACCCTGAGCAAGATATGACTTACCTTGCTGGACTGAAAATTGACTTTACTTACAGGCTAACACTTTGCACATAAATCTTTAACAAAACACTGAAACACAATTAATATCGGGGAGGGCTGAACACAATAACAAGGCCAACTAAATTGACAATGAACTATTTAATGAATCAAAAAGCAGACATGAATACATGAAATGACACAAAAGACAAGCAAAAATACTACGTCAAAACAAATCTTGTACTATGAGACTTACTTTACGGGAAGGAGAATAATTGAGGGGAATTTTTAAAGAAAACGACCAAAGAGAAGTTTAAATGCTCTAATTTGGAATTTTCGGGCGTTTATACTTTCCATTAAGAAAGTGTTAATGGCAAACGCCATTAGATCTGTATTTAAACTAAAGCAAGGATGATTATAATTACTTAATAAGATTATTTTTGTTACAGGAAGTTTTCCCAGAGCTAATCTGGTATGCAGTGGCGGAAATTGGCGCGCTCTAAGATCACATCCGGTCGATCGCGTACGCGCAGTATGCTTTGCTGCGGCCGCAGAAAGGTAAGTTTTTCCATTTATTAAGCATATCATTTATAAAGCCTGCCTTAATGACGAACGAATACAACTCTACGATCAATCCGAACGTAAAGGGTTCAGCGCACGTAGTTGAGTTTTTTTAAAAATCGACGATTGGACTACATTCATGGCGTTTAGTAAACCGCTGCGTGATTGGCTGACACATTTACGTTTTACGTATTCTAATTATACTAGCGTGTGTACGAGATTTCGTAGTTATCACGTGCTGCACATTCATAATGGTTTACACGAGGGTGTGAATATAAATGGTATATGAGTACATTATTTCATTTGTCCGAGGACGTGTTTTATTGGAAATTTATGTTAGACATATACTGATGCTTCACATCGGACGGATCCTTTTTTTTAATCGGGTAAAGCGTTAAACAGACACGCAAAATGACAGATTTACATTCACCACCCACAACATGCTAGGGGTTAACTTCCTTAAAATTATTTTAGAAACCTTCCGATACAATCAGCTTGAACTTTGCATATTTTACCGAGTAAAAAAGTTAGAAGTTGCTTGAACGTGGAATTATAAATAAGGGTCTTTGGTTGTGACGTTGATATTGCTTTGGTAAATTAAAATAAGCTTTTTTTTGAATTTTTATTTTTATACTTTGTTTTTCTTTTTCTTTCTTAATTAGTAAGCGGCGAGACTGGGTTTACGAGTGATGTGAGATGCGCCCTTTTGTCTTCAAATTTAATTTATATTCGTAGAAGAATAAACATCAAGTATGTCTTTTGTACTGGAAAATGCTTGGATACTTTTTTATTTTTCGTTTTCTTGTTTCTTAAAACTTGGAACGTCCCATTTTGTAAAATCCCCTTCCATTCCAACCCTGTAAGAATCAAAAATGCAACTAATTAGTATTCGCACAGTTAAAAATATAAAAGTTTGTTCCGAAGAAAAGATTTGATTGAATAAAATATGAAATTTGTTTAGCAATCATCTTTATTTAATTCACAATTCCTGGAAAGTTTTTGTGAATTTTTACTTTTTTTTAAATTACCAAGAACTGAGACTAGTTTTGTTTTCGCTTGTGATTTATATGTCTGTAGAAAAGGGATCGTATTTTTTGCTTTTGATTGTAGCATAAATGCTACTCTATTCTCATAGTTTGGTTTGAGTCTTCGTCTATTTTTCCTGAGTATATCACTTTTGTCCCATTTTCTGTTATACTATATTCCCCACAACCTTTTCAGCGTACTTCGCTTAAGCCTGCTATATATATTTGTCCTGTGCCTTTCCATTTCTTTTTCAATTTGAGTTATTTTGTTTTCACGTTCCACTCCCCTATATACGAGGGTATTTTTTTAAGTAAAGGAAATTCGGTCGTAATGTTTGATTAAGTGATTTGAGCATCCTCTACTGGTGAGGGGATATACTACACATATTAGTGTGTCGGTATGCAAGATTGGGTGTGTATGCATTATGCATAGTCGTTTGACTACTGGTACTCCGCTTTCTGTATGCACCGTTGAAGAGCACACAAGATGGTACGGCCATCTGGTAGTATGGCGAATCATGTATGAGCCAAGAGCCAAAGAAAAGTATACGAATGGGTAGAACGAAATAGCCTAGCTGATGAATCGAGGTCAGGCAGATCAACAATTGTACGCACAGCAGACACCATTGAACGCGTTTAATGTGATCATTCAGGAAAAACGTAGGATAACAATATGCCAAGTAGCTGATATGTTGAATATTACGTGGACGCCGTTTTACCTCCGACGATGAAGTGGGAACAACCAAAAGAATTCTTCGTAGAGGGTATCCGAAAGCTTGTGGATCGATGTACCAAGTGTGGTGAGAAGCAAGGCGACTACATTGAAAAATGACACTAATTTAGTTTTTGTATTTATTTGTTTTAATTGAGAAAACAATAAATTGCCTTTACTTAAAAATTACACTCGAACTTCACTATATTGATATCTATTCCAGGCGGGCTGGGAGTGGGAGCGCACGTAGTACTACAATATAGCAATATAGAAAGATAAACAAAGACCTGCTTGGTCAGAACTTAAATGGGTGACTCTGCAGCTCGGTGTGTTCGGCCCCTCGACACTGTAAAGTTAGAAGAGGGAAAAAGGAAAAGAAAGAAAATATATCTATTTCTCCTGTTCTCTCTGCTATCTTCTTTTCCTATTGATTTTTTAAAATTTATCTTCTCTCTTTGTCCTATTTCACTGCGTTCTGTTATCCTTGCATCCCTTCGGTTTTTAGCTTCTTCTACTTTTTTGAATTTTGTGAGTGGCGTCCCGTATTCGTGATGCTTCTAGGGGCTTTATTTAATGCATCCTTGTCTATTGACAATATGTTTCCTTCAACTTTCCCTTTTGTAAGGTGCTAATAAGTTTTGTGTCCAAAATCTGTTATTTTTTGGGAATTTCTCCTCTCTTTAGGAGAATTTTGGCCCTCTTCATCCGTAGATTTCACTTATTTTTCACCTTATTTTTTCTCTGTTTGCTGTATCTTCATCGTAGTCTTTGGGTTTGCTTTCCCCTTCGGTTTCTTCCACCAATTTTTCAGCCTTCCATTTCTCCCCGTTTATGCTTTCTTTAATAATAATCACCTTCGATTGTTTTTTCCTGGCTTCTATCACATGAGGAATTAGCTTTCTCCTGGCTGCTATCTTTATTCAATTCTTTTTGTTACTTTAATTGGACTGTTACCCTGTTTATAAAGTCTATTTCATGCGGTAGTATTCTTACATCGATTTTTTCTGCTATTGTCGAGAATGTATTTTTAAATTCTTCTGTAAGTGAGCTAAACTAGTCTAAAAACTGTAGTAATTATTGTCAGATTTAGCTATTAAAATAATTGCTGTAGTCGCTCTAAAGCGTAAACACTAGGTATATTGCCTATTTTAAGACATTTTTAGGTAGTACTTCTTTTGTTGTTTATCGTGGTTTTTACCCAAGGTGCTCAAACCTCTTGATACCGTCTGTCGTTTGTAAAAGTTTGCCCTTGAATTCAAATACACCCCCAAAGTCATTAACTTGCGAATTAGGAGGATTCGGCCGATGGACTAATTGAGGTGACCCGCAGCTACCAAATAGAAAACTTACCACCCAAGTGCAGAAGCATGATGATTTGAGTGTGACTATTCTCTTGAACGGCTACTTTATTTTTTGATTTTATTTTCTGGAAACTTTGAAGTAAACAACATGTCTTCCCAATTTTTGTTAAACCTGCCTCTTAACTTGCATTTTAGATAATGGTTTCACGGAAAATTGCTAACAGTCTGCTGCTAATTTCTTGCAAGTTTTGGACTTGAAGTGTCCTTACAACCCAGTGTTATCTGTTGTATAAAAATGGAGTAAACATTTAAAGCTGATGGTTTAGTAGTAAAAATGTAAGCTTAATTTTAGGCTAGAATCGCTGAAGCTTGCTTTATACAATATCAAAAATGAAGGATGTGACTTTCCCGTAACAAAGCTTGTGACTTATATAGTTTAATTTCCAAAATCAGCGTAAGTACTTTTTAAATTGCTAATTCACTTTAAGGTGTGCTATTGAATCAACAAGCATAAGCTGCGCAAAATCAAATACTAACAGGAGTTAAATTAAAAAAAAATCCGAATCTGAGTTCCACATGTCCTAATACGTCTTGTTTTTCTGGATGAATTATTTTTAAAAATATCAAAAATTTCCAAATTTTCTGTTTTTTTAACCATTAGCCCTACACAATCTACCACCTTTTAAATAATTATTATGATATTAACTCCTAAACATTTTGTATTTTTCAATATTTGTATTTGTACTCAAGTTAATTAAAAAGAGAAATGAATTAGCTTCAGTACAGCCCTAAAAATACAAAAAATTAGGTGTTCTGGAGCAAAGTCTCAAACAATCGAATTGTTTCAGTAATGTCTTCACTTGAATCACGGTTTTTCCATTCAAAATGTTTGTCGATCTCCTGTAATTATGTTTAGGTATTAGGTACTTATTACATACATTTAGCAACAAAATCAATTGGTTACCTGTGAGACGTAATGATTAACCTCCTTTTCCTCCAATTTACTTATTTTTTTGAACAGTTTTAAAAATCTTCTGAACAGAATTCTTTAAGGCTCAGTATTCTTGTTAGGAAAAATCTAAAATCTGGGGTGTAACACCGCTAAGCTGGAATGTGAATTAAATTTAAGGATAAAGCTACCTAAAATACAAATTTCGAAAAACTGAATCTTGACAAGGAGATTTTTTGAAAACTTTTTTGTACCCAAAATGCAATCCTTCTTCTTATTACTTTTTTATTTAGGCTTAATGCCTGTTTTCTTCACAGAGACATTCTTCTCAAGTCTTCCATCTTTTCCTCAGTCTTCCAGGTTGTCTTCTGTCCAGTGGCTTTAGATCTCTTGCTACTTGTATCAAACGAGTATTATTTGCCCTTTTATCATGCTCCTTGCATCTTTTTCTTCATTATTTTATACATTTCCGCATATCGGTTATCTTACCCTTATGCAATACTACATTGTAAGAATCATACGATTCACTCTTGTTCTTGATATTCCTCAAAATTTTTGAATTAAAGTACTTGAATCTTGCAAATTATACCTCTTACCTTAGCAGAGGAATAAACGAAAATCTCGGCCAAACCGACTTTTGTCGAATTATTACTGATTTTTAGTCCCCACTCACTGTAACTGATTTATTTATTCTTCCACATTCATAGTATGCTGAGTTAAATCTGTTGTTGACGTAATTTACATTTAAAGAAATTTCATTGTTTAAATTTTTACAGAATTACATGATTTAGATTTTCCGAAATACTTATTACTGAATGAATTTTTGCCACTGTTGCAAGTAGGAAGTTATTCGATAGTTTATTAATTTTAATACATTTATGGTTATAGGGAAATAAGTAATTAGTGGGAATACTTGTTAGATTAATAGTTTGTTGTTGTTTAGATTTGATTATAATTATAAATAAATGGAAAATACAAGTAATGACTGGAAATATTATGTGAGTTAGTAAAAGTTGAAATTACTTGTATTTTCCTTTCACAAAAATTAGTATAAAAGCAAAGTAACAAAACTCAAAAGGGAATTCAAATTCGGGACTTAAGACCGAAACCAGCACAAGTAGTACCGACGCTACCATTATGTCCAGTTGTGAGTAATTACGTAAAACTACCTTTAATATGTATTTTGTTGATATGTTAATATACTTGCTTTATTGATGAATCTGCGTTGTTATTAAATACCAAACAAGAACCCGCTTAATTTACGCTGCGAAGTGGAGGGCGCAGTGTAACACCACTGTTAATAGAATTTTGTGTTAGCTTTTAATCCAGGCACGTACTGGCCCTCTGGGAAAGTCGTTGCTCTGTTGTAGATTTAAAAGTTCGAATACAAAATGAAGAAGACGAAGAAAAAGGACGAATCTTAAAACTAATTAATCAAAATTCAGCATTTTCTTTCTTTTTAAACTAACGGCAGCGACTGATGGGTTCGTTAAACGTCTTCTTTGACCTAATATTTTTAAAAGGATATGCATTGTAATCGTGTTGCATTTACTGAGATTTGAACCTGCGTTCGTTTGGTTGCAAAGCAGATGTCTAATCCACTAAGTAAATCACCAAAAACTTCCACAACCGCTCATTTTGAAATTTTGCAGACATTTATTTAAGTGTTATTTGAAATCGGTTTTAAAAGGAAATTTGCTGTAGAGAGTTTTTGGATATTTGTTTAGTGTTCTTTGTTGTTAGTTTAGTTTTACCTCTTTAATTTGCAATTTTTAGCAACCTGGTGGTATAAATAATATAAATCTAAAAAAATTCAAAAAATAATTAAATTACTGCAAACATTACTTCTTTGCTGCAGCATAAAAAAACGGTTTCGACTTCTCAAGAAATAACAATTTCAGCCAATGAAGACCTCTTCCTAAATTTAACGATTTAAAAGGCGTTTCTTCTGCAACCAGCTGTTGGTACAAAATGATTTTCGCAACCAACATAAAAACAAACAAAGTAGCTTGCAATAATATTTCCCAACTTACCAATTTAACTTTGATTTATATGCAGATATGAGCTGTAACTTCTTAAAGTAATCCGCAGTGTTTATTGTACCGAGTTAAGCCGGTTATATAACTTACAAAAGAGGATTTGCGTTATCCATTAACACTTCTACATGTTGCATAATCTATACAGTAATTAATTACAAAGTTATTAATGCCGATAAGTTGTACATATTGTTAAAAAGAGTTATCGTGTGTAGTGATCCTCGAACTGTGATTAAGTTTGAACTGCTGGTCTAAAGGTAGATAGTTAAGGAACATGTTACACTTGCATTTTTTGTAATACTTAAACCTCTTCTTCTCGAAGTGGCGTGCACTTTATAGGGCGTTGCCAGTCTTCCTTTCTATTTAAAAAATTAAAATTATATATTCGAAGGGATTTCAAAAAGAGTAAATTTTCTTATTCGGTGTTTATTTGACTTAAAAGCAAGAAGAAATGCAGCTGCATTAAGTATAATAATACTATGTTTTTTTCAAAAATTCAATAACTTATTCGTAAAGGTAAGTTTGGCGCCTCCGCCAAATGCTATACGAAAAAGGTATCGGCACTAACGCCCCGTCGGCAACATGGAGGGTTAAGGCCTCCTAAGTCGCTTTCATACGCGGTTGTCTCGCACTTTATGCATTCGGGATGATGTGGTAAGCACCACGCCTTCGGCAACCGCATACTTTCTCTACTCTATCACTGTGTTTCGGTTCACACGACCCCCAGACCGTCCGTCCGCGCTGTAATCGAATGCCTTAGCCACTCGGTCACCCGAGTGATGTTATTTAAATGGTTTAATTTTTAAATGTTTGCTTTATTAATATTAGTTTTAATTATTATTCCTTCTTTATTCTAGCTACCTACACACTTACTATCTTTCGACTACTAAAAATAAACTCCATCGCAATTCTATTGTTATACATAATTCGCATTTTTAAAAGATTATAACCACTGAAATTACTTAATTAAAAAAAATTGTTTGTAAAGAATAAATTCGTTTAGAATTAAAAAGCAGCGTAAATGTGTTTTTTAATGAAACAAAACTTAATTACAAATACAAAAAAAGATTTACTTTCCCTTGCTTTGCTCAAAACTAACATACATATTTTCAAAACAATGTTTATCCGAAAAATAAGAATTACGTAAATCTGAATGTTAATTAAATGTTATGAGAACAGAACGTTTTGTAAGCATCCTGTGTTTAAATAAAATTTATTTAACATTCACGCAACGCTGCACACGTTATTAATTTAAAAACATTACCAAACATATTCCGGTTATTAAACAAAAACCATAAATGCCAGAGGCAGCGAATTTAATTAACTAAAAATTAAAATTTGGGGCTTTAAATGCAAAGATTTCTGATTTAACTCATTCTCATGAAATTTTAATTATTATTTTTTAATATCTACTATTTACAATATTAAAGATTCTCCGGGATTTATGAATATTAATGTGTATTTTTTTTAATAAGGCGTTATTTTGAAGCTTAATAAATTCACCCCCATGTATTCATTAATTTCTGCATGCGAAAACACCAAATTTTAAAAATGTTACATTTAAGTTAACGTTACTCATGCTGAATAATTCCCAATGAACTTTTATTATATATTCAGCGAGGATTGATCGATTTGTTTTTTATAAAGTTACGTGCCTAGTAATTTCACTTTCTTTTTAGAAAATTATCAGTGTGTAGGAAATATAGTGCAACATGTCATATTTAATCATAGTTGTTAGGGCTAACGTTAATAATGGCTCATTTAGAACTTTGTATTTCGTTCGATTATCGACTTTTATATCCAAAAGTTCTAAAATGCCTAGCTTTAATAAATTATAAGCGTGTTTAAGCTTAACATAGGAAATAAATTTGTTTTCATTTTGTTTCTTCTGGGGTTTGCTGCACTTAAATTTCTTAAACTAAAAAAATATCTCTAGATTAGGCTGCAGAAATACAAATAAACTCCTTCTTCTTTTTCTTCTTCAATTCCTTATGCCTTTTCAGGTGTCGGATTGTGTTTCCACGTCTTTCTGTATCCATTTCCTTCAGGCCTTTATATCTCTTGTTAGACGATTCATTTCACCTGTCGATTTTCCCTTTCTTCTTCCCACCTTTTCTAATTGATTTAACCATTTTCTTCTTGATCTGCCACTTTGTTTTTTTTTAAATTTTCCGGCTTCCCTTATAATTTTTGCTATTCTATCACGCTTCATTCTTATAAGATGACCATACCAGTTTAATTGTTTATTTTCAATTCGTTTCGTTATTGGTTTCTGTTTTGTTGCTTCTCCAATATCTTTGTTTCTGATTCTACCCCATTTCGTTTTTCCTGCTATCCTTTGTAGATGTTTCATCTCTATTGCATTTATTTGGGATTGGTGTTTTTCTATCGGCCAATTTTCACTTGCATATGTTATTGTTGGTACTGTTATTTTGTTCACCCCCATTTCGTTTTCTTTGTGCAAATTTTTGTTGATTTATGTGCCCTATTTCGGCATCTATTTTTCAATCATCTGTCACAATACTACCTAGATATTCGTATGTTGTTACTATTGCTAATGATTTTACTTTACATTTGATGTCTTTGTTGTTTTGATTATCTGTGAATTTTTCTGCATTTACTTCCATTTTCTCTGGTCAGTATATTTATTGGTCTCTGTATATTATGTTTTGTTTGATGGCGCCCCCACCATATGTGACGAAGTGGCTGGTTGGTTTATTGTTAGAAATTAATATAAATAAGTTACTCTAATAATTTAGGTAGAGTCTTTGACCCACGTTGCCACTTGAATATTGCTTGGCTTTTTACGAGAGGTTTTTATTCAAAGTCAAATTCAACTAACAGTTATGTATTTCATATCTGTGCTTTAGTTTTACAAAGTAATATAAATTGGTCTAAGTTCCAATTCGGAATGAAATGATATAAATTATTACAAGTCCTGATTCAAAGTGAACAGATATAAATTACTCTAAGTTCTGATTACATTTAAAACGAATTTAAACAATTTACACAAATATTTTATAAGTTCTGAATTAAAGTTAAGTTAAAATATAAAACAATCTTACATGTAATAACTGGAACGTCATCTTGAAGGGTGTCTATTTACCGTAGGTACTGCTTGTTTGATGGCTGTATATAAACCATGCCTTTACTATATTTTGGTTGCAGTATATATACTGAAAATTGATCCCCTTCTTCCAATATTCAGTATATTATCTTATGTGCGTGGGTATTGTAGAACTGCATTGAAGCACGTACTAGGTATCAGGTTTCACCGTTCATTTCACTTCCATATACATGAATTAAAAGATGCAACCTTGATACGGCGCGTGTGACTTGCCAGTGAATGACCGGATCGAATGACGTCATATCAACCACACGTGCGAGTGAATGCATTTCAGGCATTGCTTAATATTTTTACATTCGTCTTTGTTACAATATAACAGACTGCTTAATTAAAATGGTTTTAGATTTCTGTATCCTATTGTGATATTTACATGTTCTCCTACTTCTGTAATGCGTTTAATTAACTTATTTTGAATTTCTTATTATCAAATCATTCTTTTGGTAAAAATCAATCATCTTGATTCTTGCATTGTAAGATTAAAAGCCTATTTTAACTTAAAAATTACTAATAGAGTTACTTCTCTTTCTTTTAAAAATATACAAACATAATGTTCAATTTTGCAACATGTTTTATGAAATAACTAACAGAATTAGCTCTTAAAATGTAAAAATGTTACGGATTTTATTTATTGGAAATTATTTGAGATAAAGTTGCTTTTACGTGTAATTACCTTTCCGCAGTGAAGTTTATGAGCTTTCTTCCATTGTCGTTTGTTTTATTATACTTACTATGCTGACCTATTATGTCATTATAGATTTCTTCTTTTTCCAATTTTTTGGTGAAGTCGCTCATTACCATTTCAGATTAAATTGTGGACAATTATTTTCGAATTATGCGTAAAATTGTTCCTTTTGATCTTCTGAGCTTTCTTCTGATGGTGCATGCCTATTTATTATATATATTTATTATATTTATTTTCTCGTTTATTTTTTTTATCAATAATTCTTATTTACTATAGCGTTTTATACCATGAATTCTGTCCCAGATCTGTTTTCTTTCCTTTGTTTATCCTTTTTACAGATGTATCGACCAGCAACTGGTCTCAGCATTGGTTCTTTCTTCCCAAAAATTATTTCCTTTTGGTAATTTGGTTAGCCTTCATCTTTTCTCCATCGCCGTACTGCTCTAATTTTTTGGTTTCTCTTTTTCTAACTGTTCTGTAAATTTATTCCATCTCCATATCCTCTTCCTCTGCTTTCCATGCCTTTCGCTTTATCTGATTTTGCTCCATCTCTTTCTTAGTTAGATCGTCATTAATATATACTTTACTACCCTCCAATCCTTTAAGTTTTGCTTTATTTTGCATTATGACCCTTTTGATCTTTTCGTTGTTCTTCCACCTACTTTTTAAATGGTTCTTGGTTTGGCGTCTATTTTTAATCAGTATTTTAACAAATTACTCACTTACTTTGTGATTATTTCCAATCCATTCATAACCACGTTATATATTTTTTCTTTGTCTATGACCTCTAAGGCTCTTGTAATTTCTTGCAGTTCTTCCTTTATGTTCTTTCTTGGTCTCCGCATTGTTAATTTAAATCGAATTCAATATTTTCAAATTAGGATTTGAGTTGATCATTTGATAATAAAATTGTTTTGTGAATTGTTGTGAATTAATACCAAGCAATTGTTTATTATTATGCTGTTGAAGTTAATCATTAGGTACTTAATTTTTGATAATTTAGTACGGATAGTAGCACCTTTAAAAGTTGTTTATAGGGACTGCCTTCATATTTTTAGTTTTATGAAGGGACTTCGCCAACGCCAACGAACATTGCGTTATTTTTTAGTGAGATTCTGACTTTTATTTTTCAGCAATTAAAATTAATAACTATCAGTTTTCTACATTTGTTATTTCCCAGTATTTTTTGCTTCGTCGATAAACCTCATTAATTTTTTTTATAAGAATTCTAATGCAATTTTTAATAAAATTGTTACAAAGTTAAAGGCATTAAAGTAAGTCAATAATTTTAAAAGTAAAGGAAATGGTCGAAATGGATACGATCTACATTTTAAAGTGTAATTCAAAAGTCAATAAATATAATTTAGGTAAAAAAAGAGATATTCTCTGCATGCTATTGTTGATGACGAAAATTACCTTGGTAATGATGTCGTAAATGATGATGTATTAGTTTTTAAGATGTTTGATTATTTAGACATGCAAGCATATTTCTGGAATAATTCACGTTATTCTGCATTAGTTATACATACAAATTTAGCTGGAGTTGGCAACATTTTACAAGTGCGACAAATTTTGTAAAATTTTATTCGAAGTTAGTAATTTGCAAAATTTATTGCAATTTACGTTTTGCAACGGTAATTTTCAGCCAGGCACAAAATATAATTTTATATAGCGACCTGAATAAATAAGCAAGTAAATTTCTGTTAAAGCCTAAACCGGTGGTTAAATTTCGCAAACTTTGGTTGTGAAATAAGTCTAAAACATAGTTTTGCTTATAGTTCAACCTAGAAAATGGCATTAACACAACCCTGACACTTATTCTTATTTGTTCAACTAGCTAAATTTCTTGTGAATATTTCCATTTGTAATAAGTTGGAATACAGTTATTAGTTTAGAATAAAATTCCCCAAACTTTTGGGTATTTTGTGATTTTATCAAATAATGTCTTTCTAAAATAATTTAATGCCCGTCGCATTAGGTTCACAATTCATTACAGCCTATAAATGGAATGCATATAGCCAATAATATAGTAATAAACTTAATTTTTTATTGTGAAAATTTGTTAATTAACAATGTGCCAATCATGTTTAATAATAAAATTCCAATATTTCAAATATAGCCTACGTAAAATTCGCTTAATAAATTAACCTCATTTAAAGTTTGGTTTTCTTTTTATTTGATCATATCATACGTTATAATATATAATAACATACGTTCAAACAAAAACTACGGCGGAGTTGGCCATAGATAGCGATTGTATTGTCTATTGTTTCAGATACAATTTCAAAGCCTGTTTATAATTTTAAGGTTAGGATTGATAGTGGCAGTTATCAAATAGCAAATGCAATTGGTAAACTCCTAATTTATTATTAATTATTTTTTATTCACGAATACATTTTTGTTTATAGTATAATACCTAATAGTTATTTATATAACAAGGGAGGTAAGAGGGAAGTATGTATTCTGTCGAGAATGGACGATTGAAAGAGAGCCTGCGCTATGCTTCCTTCCCTTATGTAAAGATGTCAAAGCCATTTGATAAAACACAAGTTTATATTCTAACGGAAACTTAATAAACAAAAAAATTCAATTTCATCATTAAATTCTACCCAAAAATGTTGTGTTTGGTTTTTGTTTCTAACTATAACAATAGTTTTTCGATATCAACACAAACGCCCTTTTTTTATGAATTCAGAGACCGTCTTTCTATTGACTCCGGGGAACACTGCAAACCTGCTTAGTAGGTCACACCCATTCGGTGATCTTTTTTCCCTGTATCAAACGATAAAGGTCCCTCACCGGGTGTCTAGCAAACTTCTTCGGTTCCATAGTAGGCTGCCCAAATATGCGCTGTACTTTTCCTCCCCGCCCATCACAGACACAAAAAATGTTGTTTCTGTTTCTTTATTGCAAAGTCTGCAAGTAAGGTCTCCATTGTATTTTCCGATCTTCCACCATTCTTGTCCTGTTAGTAGACCTGTGCCCTATCCATAAGAAGTAATTAATTAGTTCGCTTCTTGCTAGGTCCGTTCACGAATGCCCTGTCCTGGCCTGTTAGTCCAGTATCTTTTATGTTGAGTGCCAATCCAGTCACCTACATAATATCGGATGGCACTTCTTTAAACTGGTAAGGCTGGTTCTGGGCCAAGGTAAGCCTCAGCCGATCCCTGCCTTGATTATTCGTCGGCTTTCTCATTGTCGTCTATGCCATAATGACCTGGTACCTAGTATAGTCTCACGACGTTCTGTTTTGCCAAGTCATTGAGATCCTCTAGGCCTAGGCATTCCTACTACTCGAGAGAGCCTTCAAAGCCGCCTGACTGTCTGACATTATGTAGATCCGCTTATGTTTATAAGCCCTCCGATTGTTTTCCCGGGCACATTGTAATGTCGTGTATATTTCGCCATGAAGTCCTTATCTGTCACCAGTCTCAGTCTTGGAACCATCCGTGTACTAGATTAGACTTCTTCTTGGGATCTTTCCACTCGTCACGATCCTGAGTTACCAGCTCGAAGAGTGAATCTACAACTTTGAATATAAAAAACCAGGAAGGAGCATGTGCAAGACAAATTTAAGACCGCGATGGGTTTTGCAGATGGTGCCTTGACGTTTTCGGTCACCAGTGGCATTAAATAGACTAATACTGTCGCACCATTTACACCGCTTATTATCTACGATATTAGTCTATTTACGCACTATACATACAGGGTGATTCAAATTCGCGTGTATGCATGGGGATCTTGGAAACGGTAAGAGATAGAGAGTCGGTTAAATGGGGGCAAAGTTGCGTAATCAAAGGACCAACAATGTCCATTTCAAAAATCAAGGCTAACTTATTCGGTTTTTGAAATATGTGAAAAAAACGAAAATTTTGGAGAATCGTTTTTATTTAATTTTGGCCTTGTTTGAGGAGATATTGGAAAACGGAAAACACTTTCTCAAGATATTGTATCATGTACCATAAGGTCTTGCAGAAAATAGAACAAAAAATTCAGGTCCGTATTTAAGAAAATGAACTTGATGATGGCCCTAAAATACGAAACGTTGCATCAAAAATGTATTTAAGCTATTCGATAGAGGACAAAAAGTGGCCATGAGAAAGTGTTTTCCGTTTTTTAATATCTCCTCAGATAAGGTCAAAATTAAATAAAAACGATTCTCCAAAATTTTAGTTTTTTTCAAATATTTCAAAAACTGAATAAGTTAGCCTTGATTTTTGAAACGGACATTGTTGGTCCTTTGATTACGCAACTTTGCCCCCATCTAACCGACTCTCTATCTCTTACCGTTTCCAAGATCCCCATGCATACACGCGAATTTGAATCACCCTGTATACACCAGAATAATTATCAGCTTTCAAAACTAACAGAAATTATCAGCCACACGCCACACAACAACCTGACAATGAGCCAAACATGGGTTTTTAAAAATGGCCGCTTCCGTCGCAAATTTGAATACTGGATCTTTATAATTTAAAGATCTACAAGGTATTTGGGATACTTGTATGTTCTGCACCTAAACGTAAGTTGTGAGTTTTGCAGTCTATGGAAGGAGGAAGGTCTAGGAAAATCTCCATAGCAGTAGCAGGCGTTGTTCTCATTGTTCCTGTTGTGCCAAGACAGGCAAGCCATTGTATCTTGCTTAGTCTTAGTTTGGTGAATTCTTGCTTGACCTTGGGCCACCACACCAAGACTGCATAAGTATCTAATAGCTGGTCTGGCACTCTGGTTTGAGACCCCAAGTACGTTCGTACGTTCGTCTAACTTCAATAACGTAATCTCCGATTTTCTGACAATTTTACCAACATGTTGGTTGCAGATTAGTTTGAAGTCCAATATGACTCCCAGGTACTTTACCTCTCCCTATGCTCGAGTTAGTTGTTACTTCTCTACGGTGGTAAATGCACACTTACTCCACTACTGTCAAGACAATAAACATATTGTCAAATCAGCCTAGCCCCTTCAAATATGGCCATATCTCTCTCTGATATTTATTTATGTATTTATTTATATGTATATTTATAAATAAAACGAGAATTTTTACAATTACATTGTTTGCTTGTTGTTCTCGCAAGTACATGTAATTTTATAAAACAAATAAAACTATGACAAACATAAACAATAAAATATGGTAAGTACAACTTATTAAACGAACTGCTAAAGAATAATTGAAAGCAATCAAATTCAACATTTCGAAAACCAGATGAAAATCGATTCTTTTCTATCGCGATTTTGAATAACTTCCAACTAATATATTTTCATTTTAATAAAAAAAATATTTACTTAAATGTACTAAATTTAATAAAGTACCGAAAAGGTCGAAGCATTTTTAGATTAAATGTAAAACCATCAGGAAATTGATTTTATACAAGATATTAAAAACATGAGGTAGCGATATGAAGGCTCGATATATTGAAAAGACGTTGCACAACGGAGTTTGTTTACAAAATTGAATGTTTGAAACATCTTGTTTTCTGTCTGTTTTAATAATATTAGAAGTTTCTGTTTTTCAAAGTTATTAACGTGAGTGTTGTTTAATTGGTTTTGAAATTAATTAATTTGGTGGAATTTTTACCAGTTGTACGACGCGACGTGAAAAGCTCGCCGGGTTTAATTATTAAAACATTTGAAACAATTCAACAAACAATATTTATAGATTTTTTAGATCAAAAAGAGCGTAGAGAAGATATTCTAAGAGTAAAAATGAAAGCCACAAACTGAACTATGTAATTAAACGAAGCCAAAGAAGCCATCAGAAGGGCAAAACAAGACTCACGAGAAGAGCTTGTAAGGGAACTCGAGAGAAAATTCAACAAATCAACAATCAAGGTATTAAGAGGAAATTATGTGAGACAAGCATGGAACATAAGAAGCAGTGAGGGCCACATATAATATAAAAGAGGAAAGACTTTTAGAAACATGCAGGAAATACTGCGACCAAAATCTTAAGGAGGACAACAACTTAAGAGGCAGAGAAAGAAGAGGAGTCTCAGGAGAAGAGAACGAAGGCGACATTTAGATACCAGAAGTAAAGGAATCCATAAAACAAATCAAATTTGGAAAAGCAGCCCTAGAGATGAGCAAGTATGGAGGGGGAAAATTAAAACAAGTTTAAAGGAAATCTGCCAAATGGCCTGGAAAGGTTAGAAGATTCCTGATGACTGGGAAGAAGATGTTATGGTGCCAATACATAAGAAAGGCGATACAAATGACTGTAGTAACTACAGGGCAATATGCCTATCATCTGTGGCCCAGAAAAGATATTCAAGAATCCTAGAAAAAAGATTAAGGGAAAAGAAAAATTAGTAGAACAACAAACTGCAAACAGGCCATTCAGATAAACACAAGGTAACATATACATATGTATTAAGAAGGACAAAAGATTGAAAAGAGGGAAAATATTATACCTGGCATTTATAGACCTGCAAGCTGCGTTTGATACGATACCTACATGAAGTATATGGAGAGCTTTAACGGAGCTGTAAGTAAAGAACCAACTTCAACAAACTATTAAACAACTATATCGAGGAATAAAGAATAGAGAACTCACTACTGTTTGCATCGGTAATGAATCAGATCATACAGAAATCTAAAGAATCGAGATTCAGTGTTAAGGTAGGAAACTGAAACTTACAACCAATACAAATACAATGTTTCATATACGCCGATGATATAGTGCTACTAGCAGACTCGCCCAAACAACTGCAACAATAGTCAATAAGCGGTGTATAGTAATTGAAAGATGGGAAATGAAGATGAACACAAATAAGAGTATAGTGACGACAATCACAAAGAATGAAATGCAAGAAGACATACAAATTACTTGCAATGGAAAGAACTAGAATGAGCTTTGAAACCTGCAAGTAGAACTGGAACATCAGAATAAGAATGATGGAAGCTAGCAAAGTATATTATGCACTTAGTAAATCAATAATTGCGAAGAAGGAAGTAAACACACGGACAAAGCTACGAATATACAACAATATTTATAGACCAATCTTAACTTACAGGTCAGAGAGCTGGATGATACTGGACGAAATCAAAAGCAGAATAACTGCGGGAGATATGAAATATCTGAGGAGACTAATAGGTAGGATCAAAAGATTAAGAAACATAGTAACTTGAGAAGAAATAGGCGTAAAACCACTAGCCCACGAAGTAGAAAATCGACAGTTGAAATTTTATGGACATATAGTGAGAATGAGTTTAAATAGACACCCCAGAACAGCTTGATTTGTTTTGTATTTTTCCATCATGTCCCTTATTTTCCGATGAACGTTGAAACTATAGATCAGGGGTCGGCAACCCTATCCAACCTAAGGGCTCATTCTGAAATGATTTAGTCCTGAAGGGCGCATTAATAATTGCAGTGTAAAGGCTGTAATGAATGATGCGGGGGGGGGGGGCGGGGGCACGCAGAGCCAGTTTAATCTACTGGCTCTGTGGGCACGGTCACGCCAGCGCCATCAACCAGTGATCTCTAGTATAGTTGCAAGGCCCGCTGAATTAATATTGCATATAAGGCCTGTCCACTTCATTTAGCCAAGACGCAATTAGCAAGGTTCACCTCAAATGGCGCCTGCGTCCTTGGTAATTGCGTCTTGGCTAAATGAAGTGGACAGGCCTTATATGCAATATTAATTCAGCGGGCCTTGATACTTGTATAGTAGAGATCACTGCCATCACCAGATGGCGCGACAGCAAAGCGCGAAATTTGAAATTGTATTTTCTTGGAGAAAGGTCGAGGTACTCGTATTATAGTAGAATTTGGGTTTATTTTATTTTTGTCTGACTTCACAGAGGGCGCATCAAAAAGCCCTGGTGGGCGCACGTGCGCCCGTGGTCACAGCGTCGCCGACCCCTGCTATAGATGTTTCATTTGTAAATCTTCTATTTTGAGCATTTTTCCTTTGCTTCTTTGGCTTTCCAAATCTTCTTCTTTATTACCTTGTCGATACCTTTGTACATATTTGGATTATCTTTAACAAGTCTTCTCTTTTTCATCAGTTGGAGGATTTTATCGGTCATCCATGATTTATGATTTCTATTTAACCGGGTTTTTAATACTTTCTACTGTGGAGTTTAATTTGTCAATACCTTCTTCATTATTCGAAGTACCAGATACTACTCTAAGTTCATTATTGATTATTATTACTGCTTCTTAAACTGTATTTCTTGATAGCTTTCTTCCTTATTTTCGTCAAGTTTATTCTTAAAACATCCACTAGAGGAACATGATTCAATTGTAGGTCGGTGTGTAGGTGTTCCTGTATCTTTTGTTTACAAGGATTTGATTCTTTATCATATTTTCACATGAGTCCCTAGGTGATTTCCAAATATACAGTCTTCTTGGAGGAACTGTGAAGAAAGTATTAATCGTACTTATTCTTGTTCGTTTGCAGATATTAAGTTATTCGCCTCTTTCATTCCTTACGCTGAGTTCATACGGGCCTATGAAATTGCCTTCATGTCCTTTACCAATCTTTGAATTAAAATGTCCCATTATTATTGTTAAATCCTATTTTGGTAATTTTTTTCGATACTTCGTTAATTTGGGAGTAAAATTTTCTTCATCTGTTGTTATATAAATGACTTCATTTTTAAGTGTTGCTGGCTTTATTATTATTATTTTTCATTATTGTTATTGCTCTATCTTATCCATCTCTACAATTTCTATCCTTGGGCTACAAAAAGCATTTCATTGTGCTTTCTTTTAGTTTATTTTTTCTTGCAATGTTAGGTGCATTTTTCATTCTTCTACGCGTTATACTCACTGGTTTCGTTTGCTTGGTTTTGCTTTATTTTAGATTTGAAAAGCTATTCTTGGTTGAATTCCTGTTTTAAAAATACTCTTTGTTGTCGTGTTTTATACATTATGTTCTTGTCTAAATGTACTATTTTGCTTTGATGTGTTGTATTTTTAATATTATTAATGCTTGTCCTCTTGGTGTTTTGTTTTATTTACTTGTATTCTGCAGTTTTTATTGCCTGTTGTATTTTATTTTGCTAAGTTTATTTTTTATTTATGTATAATAATCTTTCTCCTTGTTGTTCGTTCGCTTTCAGACAGGCTATTGATTATTTTTTAATGTTTTGTTTTATTAGCTACACTGGAGGAACATCCGTTCCGTTTAAAACTTTAAAACTGCAGTTGTGGCTTTCGTTCTACCTCTATTTATCTAACGTTTTAAAATTTTATTCCCCCTATTTTCTCCAGGAAGTTATTTCACCCTTAAAACTAGTTTATTGCAATGAGAATAGTAGTATTTCCGCGAAGTAAATGTTTGACGAGGAGCATAAGCTATGAATATGAGGTTTTCGAGGGGAAATCCGGAAATTTTCATTAAACGGCCACAAAAAACTATAACATACGAACTAGTTAGGGAAGACATTGTCGAAACAGGAATAGAAATTTATTTAGAAACTTTGAAGACGACAATATCAGTAGTTAGTAGTTACGATCCGAGATGTGAAGATATATCAAAGCTAGAAAAGGAGCCAAGACTTTGTGGTTAAAGCAATCGCAGCTCGGCAACTTTTAGATATTTGCCGAGGGTCGTTTGTCTTCTGGTTTATTTGCGAGAACTTCTTGCAACCCCAATCGATACGCGGGAGGAGCTTTTTGGTCTTATTCAGCCCATATTTCAAACTTCTACTTCAATGTGTGCATATTAATGCGCTAATAAATATGAAACGTTCGTGTTGAAGCATTTGCATGTGTTTTTTGTCCGCATTTCGGTGGATCAAATTTCTTCCGACGATGCATACGGAAATGCATGAAAACATGTTTATAGTAAATTTCTGTGGAATACTAAGCGGGCCCCCCTTGAGATTATAAATTGATAAATTCCTCGTTACGAAAGTTATGATTCTAATTATATGGGAATAAGGGGTGAAAAACGTCACGCAAATGATTTCTTCGAAACTTGTCTGTGTGTTATAACGTTATAACAGTTATGAGTGGAACGCCAATGAAATTCGGTAATTTTGTTGATGGTGTAATGGTGAAAAATGGGAATTTGATAATGAAATTTGTACAGAACGGAGATGTTTCTTAATTATTGTTCCTGTTCGGCGATGCACGTTGGGCCTTTTATAAAGAAGTCAATTACAGATATTAAATTTAATTATGTGCTCGATTCAAAACCAATTTAAAATGCTTTTAGTTATTAAGTTGGATAATTTAAATTTAAAACACATTTTAAAGAACGATTGTTGTTTGCTCTTTGTTGATGTTATTTATTTCTTGTAGTAATTTTGAGTAAATTTGCTTGGCTTCAGGGTGAAATTTATCTTTGAAACAGAAGAACTAATCCTCAACAAAATTTTCCACAATTCTGTCTCGATCATTCTAACTTTCCTACTTGCGATATTTTTTCAAAGAGTGGAGCTGAATGTCTGTATTAGGCTACAACTTCTAACAATATAAATACGTATTTAATGTACTCTTTAAGTGCAACTGCAGAGAACAATTGTAATTTTGGAACATTAAAAATTCCTCCCAAGCTGCAAGAATTTCCAATCACGATGATTCGTAGTTTCAGCGAGTTTCAGAAATTGTAAGGCTATGTTTGCACGTACTAAGGTAGTTTGGAAGCATACTTTGACACAATCTAGATATTTAAGGCAATTTATAATCAATTTCACGAAATCTACAGGCAAATAGTGATAGTTTAAGATGAATTTATGGGAAGTTTAAGAATCAAGGCATTTTAAGGCAATTCGAGACTCTGTACAAATTCGAAGTACTGAAGATCTATGTTTTGCAGCTTAACAAGGCCAATAGAGGCACTCTTAAAGGCAGGCACAATATTTTAAAGGCAGTAAAAATACCTGAAACAATTCGACGAAATCTAAGACCGATCGTGGTAGTTTAAGAAGGTTTAAGAATTTTCAAGGCAATATTTTGTTGTTGTATGGTGACGTTTGGAGATACGTTTAGGGGAAGTTTAAGACACTCAAGATATTCTAAGGCAATTCAAGACATCTAGAACTAATTTGTGATATTTTATGGCAGTTGGTTAAAGCTTAAGAAATTCTAAGGCAATATTTTATTGCAATTTAGAGTTTGACGCAATTCAAATATTGTAAGGTATTGATATACTTTAAAGTATAGTTGGTGATGACCCAAGAAGTTTTGTAGCGTACTGAGGTAGTTTCTTCTTCTTAAAGGCAGTGTGACACAATTTAGACATTTCAAGGCGATCTAAGACATTGAAAAAAAAATTGCAATATTTTGTTGTTTAATGAAGCAATTTAGAGGCATTCTTTGACACAATCCAACTATTTTAGAGCAATTCGAGACATTACGAAGCAATTTGCGATTTTTTTTTGTAGTTTTGAGGTAGTTTTGGGGTAGTTACACATAATAAAGCTATTTGAAGGCAGTTCAAAACATTCAGAAGCAATTTTCGATATTTTAAGGCAGTTTGTGGTATCTTACAAAATTCTAAGGCAATATTTTGTTGTTGAATGATGAAGTTTCACACAATCAAGATATTCTAAGGCAGTTCAAGACGTTGGGAAGAAGGTAACTGATGGTAGTTTTAAGAAATTCTAAGGCATTATTTTTTTCTTGCTTAAGGAGGCAATTTAAAGACATGCTTAGAGGCAGCTTCACACAATCCAAATATTTTAAGGCAATTCAAGATATTGAGAAGCAATTTGCGATATTTTAAGGAGTTGATGGTAGTTTAACAGTTTCAAAATGTGTGGAATTTGAAGACGTTGTTAAAGGCAGTTTGACACAATCTAGGCAGTGTAAGGAAATTCAAGACATTGACAAACAATTTGTGATATTTTCAGACACTTGATGGTAGTTTAAGAAATTCTTGGACTATATTTTCTTGCTTAATGAGGCAATTTAGAGGCATTCTTAAAGAACTTTGACACAATCCATACATTTTAAAGCAGTTCGGGACATCGAGGAGTAATTCATAATAGTTTAAGGCAGCTAGTGGTAGCCGAAGAAATTCTAAGGCAATATTTTTATTGCTTATTGCTTAAAGAGGAAATTTAGAGGCATTCTTAATATCGATATAATCTAGATAATTTAAGGCAATTCAAGACATTGGGAAGTAGTTTGTGATATTTTAAAGCAGTTCGTGGTAGTTTAAAAAATCTAAGACAATATTTTGTTCTTTAAGGAGGCAGTATTGAGACACTCTCGGAGACACAATCCATACATTTTAAGGCAGTTCGAGACATTGAGAAGCAATTTACAATACTTTAAGGCAGCTAGTGGCATTTGAAGGAGTTCTATGTCAATATTTTATTGCTTAAGGTGGCAATTTAAAGACATTATTAAATACATTATGATATAATCTAGATAATTTAAAGCAGTTCAAGACATTGAGAAGTAGTTTATGATATTTTAAAGCAGTTCGTGGTAGTTTAAGAAATTCTTGAACAATATTTTGTTGCTTAATGAGGAATTTTAGAGGCATTCTTAGAGGCAGTTTGGCACAATCAATACATTTTAAGGCAGTTCGAGACATTGAGAAGCAATTTACAATATTTTAAAGCAGCTAGTGGCATTTTAAATAGTTGTCAGTCAATATTTTGTTTAAAGGCATTGTTAAATACATCTTGATATAATCCAGATAATTTAAGGCAGTAGTTCGTGGTAGTTTAAGAAATTCTAAGACAATATTTTGTTGCTTAATGAGGCATTTTAGAGACATTCTTAGAGGCAGTTTGACACAATCCACACAATTAAAGGCAATTGAAGACAGTGAGATGCGAGTTTAAGAAATTCTAAGACAGTATTTTGTTGCTTAGGGAAGTAGTTTGGAGGCATTCTTAGAGACGGTTTTACACTATCCGGACACTTTAAGGCAATGCAAAACATTCAAAAGTAATTAGCCATATTTTAAAGCACTGCTTAAGTTAAGTTAAAGTCAAATCAATCATTTCAGAATTTCATTCATAATGGTTTACTTTTATTTCCTATTTAATTATAACTAGTTTTATCTAAGACCGTTCAACGTTACCAACCCACGGATTAATGCTAACTCAATCAGAGCAAGTTTGAGATATTTAACAACAATAAACTGAAATCTTTTCAAAAACAATTATTGTACGAAATATGAAGAGGACAAAATAAGAAAATGACTTTGCGAAGTTATTTTGTGTACTTGAAGATGCTATTTAAACAAATTAATCAGACCAAATGATAAGTATTTATGTAACAAGGCAAATCTAGCATGGAAGATAGCAGCTCCAAATTAGCGAGGGCCTACAGCCATGCAAGGCAAACTAAATTAGTTGTACAATATTTTACCACTGCCCTAAAAATGTTGCAAAATCAATAAAATAGTTTGTTATTAATTGTCAATAAGCGCCAGTTTAAGCTTAAGTTCAACTGAACTGAGTTCAGAAGATTATCTATGTAAGAAGTTCAAATCAGCAAATGTCGACGTAAGTGATTAAGTCGAGCATTAAAAAACAACTTATTATGTCTAAACTAACCTTACGCTTGAAAAAGCGGCCCTAGAGGAAATTCATACTTACTTTTCTACTGCCATGCGAACTAATAAACCACTTTAACATGGTCGTGCCATAGCTGCCCTCGTTGGAAAGAAAATTCCTGACCCGATTCTTCTTCTTCTTCTTCTCCTGGTGTCAAGCGCTTCACCAGCGCGTAGACGGTCAGCTGATGTCTATATTTTGTTCTTATTCTTCTAAAATGTAGTAAGCCCTCTTCAGCCAGACGGAAGATGGATTGTACATCTTGTACCCCGCACCAGTTTCTTACATTGCGGAGCCTGATTAAATACCTTAAAAAGTTAAAATACGTGTGCATTTTCATTGGTCAAACATTTATTTAATTACTAGGATTTATTAATGGGCATAACTGAAGTACAAATATGCAGACACGGTGTTCGACCCTTAGGATTATTTCCTGGCTACGGTTTTGAGATAAAAAGCCCGAGTCTTAAGCATTTTGGAAACTCCTACTCATGATCTACTAACTATTTTAAGGGCATTTCATGATATTCAATTTGTTTTCTTATGTAACTTGCTGCCAACATTAAAAAAACAAATAAATCAGATATCGAATAGTCAGTCGGCCATAAATTATTGGGATTCTTTGTTATTTTTGGCATAGAATGAATAAGTAGCTCTTTTGGTCTTTTTTGCTTGAGGCATTCAACTTATTTTTGTGTGATTATCTAATCGTTTTTTTTATATTAAAGATATATGGGATACTTTTAACAAAATATTAAGTTTATTTAGATTTTGAATTTTAACGAAGTATTTCCACCAAGCGAAAACTCTTTAAAACTCAAATTTCTAAAATACTTGGAATGTTTCGATATAACAGGGTATGATAGTTTAACGTTTAAAGCCTAAATTTTCGTAGTATTGAGGTGGACGTGGAAAGCCCTCCGTGTTTTCTTACAAAATAAGAGGTTCTTTGGGAAGCTTTCTTAATGAGTTTTCCTTAAATTAATATTTTTTGAAATTGCATTCATGCCCAGTACAGCTTTAAAATAATGGCTCAGAGCTAAAAAGGCATATTACTGTTTTTAAGAACTTTCTAAACTCAGAAAATGTCATGAAATCTTATTAACTCCAGTAATAAACTTGAAATTTTACTCTAATTTTGTTTAAAGCTTAAAAGCACGAGCATAATAATTTAATTGCTGCTGAAAAATATTTAAAGGTTCTTGAATTCAGATAAGTTCAGACAGAAATGTCAAACAGAAATATTCAAATTTTTTGATTTGGAAATTTTAAATCATAATTTTTAAGAGAATTTTAAGCTTTAGGAATTACATTTTTAATAAATCTAAACTAATTTTTAATAATCCTAAACATTAAAATTCACTAAAAATATTTCTGGAAGTTTAATAAAAGTTCTCACGGAGTTCTGAAAAATTCCTAGCGCATTAAAAAAAAAATGGGAGGTATTTTTCAGTTTGTTCAAAACTTGAAATGTTGTAGCAAACCTAGGTAATTTTGAAAGAAAATGCTGAAGACAGGTATTCATCTAACTTGACGTACAAAGTCTTTTATCAAACTACAAATAAAGGCTAGAAAATCTTCCTGAAAAACACTTTTTCTCGTTTCAGACTTTTTCGAGAGCTTCTCCTGATGAGTTTTGTAAAAGTTTGGTTAAAAATAGAAAACATTTAACAATCTTCTTATATTTTCAATTCCTTTTACATTAAACCATGTTGATACACAAAAGCCTCTCGAGTAAATTTAATGAGCAAATATGGGACAATTAAGGAACTGGCTAAGTATAAAAGCAGTATTAGAAAGTATTTTCGAAAATATCAAAAACGAAAGTGGGTATCGCAGGTCGCTTAGGTGTACGACCTGACTAATAAGATGTCAGTCACAACGAGAAACATAATTAGTTATCAGGAACAACCAACCATTAATCACCATAGTAACATGCTCAATACAAAGAGATTTTGCGAGGCATTCAACGTTCTCTTTAAACGTTGTTTCAGTTAAAAGAGGTTTCTGGTAAATTCGTATATAATTTTGGCTACAAATAAATGAAATCGCTGGCTCTAAAGTTTGTTCTTGTCAGCGTATAATAATTTATCGTCTTTTATATAGATATATTATGAAGGTAATTCCCTTTTTGTTATATTTTCCTCTCACACTTTTTTTTATAAAACGCCGCTTTATTAAATTATAATTTTTGATTTAGTTCCTAATTAGGTTTTTGTATTACTTGGCTGGATTTTATAATGAATTCTTGCTGTGTTATTTTCGTTATTAAAGTTATATCCATATTCTCTATTCTGTTAGAAGAATTAACATTAGTAAAATCCGTTTAAGTTTATTTGAGCTTAAGCTTTTGTGTTTAATTGATTCCAAGCTCTTTTTTGGAAACCATCTATAAACCAGTTGGCAAACGAACACGCTGAAATAAAAAATATATTTTATTTAAGAAACATTCAGAATTTGAGTATATGAAAAGGTAAAATAGCAAAATTATTCATTGTTGTAGCCTCCATCTTCAGATGAATCTTTGTTGTGTCAGCAAAATTAGATTTTAATTCAAGAGAATCAATCAAAAATCCAAAAATGAGTTAAATCCGTGGAATGCGAGGCAACAAACCTTAGCTACCATTAATTCACTACTGAGCAATGTAAACCGGCTGACTCAAAAGATCCAAAGCCTCGAAAACCTGAAAACAGAATCCAGCAATAAGCAGGAAATAGAAAATAAAACAGGCGAAGAAGAAGAATTAGCGTAAGAGACGGAGTGGATAGTAAAAAATAATAAAAACTACAAAAACGGAAAGAATTTACCACACCTGAATCTTCCCCACAACAACAATGTCCACAACGTAACAATCAAAGAAATTAGCTGAAAACGTGGTAAATACAAACAGCTGAATTTAGTTATAAAGTCACAGCTATGAATAATGGAATATTCAAAGTAAATGTAGTCAATGAAGAACAATATCGGTGACTCATTCAGACGTTGCGAAAAAATAATAAAGATCAGAACAGACCATGGCGAGGGGAATTCACCCAACATGTGAACCTGAAAATTATCGGCTATCTCAAAAGCAAAAATTTCCCGATCATTGATGCGGTCAATATTATGAAAAAAGAGAAGAGCGAAAATTACCATTGTTTATACTGACGTTTAGGATAGGGGTAGATATTCCCCTGCGATCCTGGCGGAGGACTTAGCTATTTCAGGAATAGTAAACTCGCCCAGTGAACTTTTGGTATTTTCACTCCTATAATCGGAAAAACCATGCCCCAACCCATATCCCATCAAACACCCTGTCTAAATCTCCCTATATCTCATTCCCAAACCATTTTCCAAACCGCCTGGCCAGCGTCGAAGATTATGGTTAAGATACCCTCAAATGGCCAGTTTTAAAACAGACGGTATTGTACTGAAAGTGGGCAAGAATCATACTTCGAAATCCCGCACCGCTAAGGTCTGCCTCAGGGATTCTGGGGGAGGCACAAATTCGCAATCACTTTCTATTTCAACTAATAAATCAACAAAACTATACGTAGCCACATTCAATATTAGGGAGAAACTGGTACCAGGTGGCAAGAGATCGGCAGGAATTGAAAAGACAAGGGGAAGCCTACGTCCAGGAGTGGACAGTAAAAGGCTGCTGAATAAGTATAAGAAAGTGTCAACCTTTGATAAATCTGTAAATATAAACCAAATCTATGGAATTCAACAAATCAAGCTTGAAAGTCAAAATTGAGCCTTTGCGCAAAAGGGCAGCCCTGATTCCCCAATGTAAAAAGTGTCAAGCTTTTGGACATATCCAAGGGTATTGCAATAGAGAGTCAAGGTGTGTGAAATGCGCAGGCAAACACAATATGACTGAATGCAAGGTCAAGAAATTGGAAACGGCAAAATGCGTCAACTGCGGCGAAGCTCATCCTGCAAAGCACAGAGAATACGTAGAAAGAATTACAAAAACGAAGAGAAAACATCATCGGGAGCAGTAGAAAAACATTCAAAATCTTCCGCCTCTATCAAAGGAAGATCCAGTACTATAGCCAAGACCAAGCGAAAATATTTATGCCCAAGCAACTAGGGTAAAGTACAAGAAATACAGATAATCGAAGCAAGACCGGATGCGATTAACCAAATGTTGCTAAGCTATACTGGAGAAGATCAAAAAATAAGATGAAACAATAAAACAATGTTTGACAGAATAGCTAAACTTGAAAGCGGCAAAAAGCTAGCTGCCAACGAAAAGAAATATAAATGACTTCGTTTATTCGAATCGTTATTTGGAAAGCTAATGGACTACTTCAGAGGAGCTTGATCAAATAATTAAATTAAATGCACTTTTGAAAATAGCTTAACAGTTCGACAACGAAGCAATTTACCGTTGATCTGTAACAAGCAGCATGGAGCAATACTCCCCCGTTAAAGAGGAAAGCATCCGGCACCAATTACTCGAAAGAGATAGAAGACTAGATTGTCGAGAAAAGTAGAGTCCGAAAACGGTGGCATTCATTAGAGAATTACCCGACGATGCAGACCAAGACTACTCTTTATGGAAAGTTACAAACGGTTTGAAGAGAGCTAAGGCACAAGTACCGTCAATCCGGAAAGAGGATGTTGGGTTAGAGATAACAAACACAAGGCAGATATATTTGCGTAGCTAATACCTTCCAGCCACAACCTAGACAAGCTTCCCAAGAGAACATACCGATAATAACCAATGAAGACATACCTCTGATTAACCTAGTAACACATGCGGAAGTTGCAAATTAAATAACCAAGGATATTGGTGCAAGAAACACTTGGATTTGACCAAATTCTGAAGGAACTTCCAAGAAAATCGTTAAACTAACCTACCTAATTACTGCAGCGTTTTGGTTAAGATATGTACCCATGGAATGGAAGGTTGCAGAAGTTATAGTGCTTCTAAAGCCTGGTAAGCCATCAAATCAAAAAACATCAGCATCCAATCTCGTTACCAACGATTTCAGAATTATTTGAGAAGTTACTCATGAAACGACTCAAACCTATTATCAAGGAAAAGAATCTGATTTCAAACCACCAGTTTGGGTTCAGAAACAAACATTCAACGACAGATCAGGCCCACAGAACCACAAATACAATTGAAAGACTATTAGAAGAAAAGAGAATTTTCTCAATAATATTCCTGGATATTTCCCAAGCTTACCCAAATAGCACAGTCAACAAATTCTACATCTCCAGTAGACTCTTTGGAGTAAAACCCGATTTAAAGGAAATATCTACAGGAGTTCCACAAGGGAATGTGATGGGACCAATGCTGTATCTCCTGTACAGAAACGATATACCAAACATGGACGAAGTAACCATTGCAACATTTGCTGATGACACTGCCATCGTATCGAGGAAGAAACAACCAAACTTCAAACTGCTGCAAACGAAGTCAATAACAATAACAACGGGCGATGAAGAGGAATATGCTGAATATTTTGTTACGGGATTGAAAAACCAATACGTTGTTAAGATTGATAACAAAAGTAACGAAACGATATACCAAACATGGACGAAGTAACCATTGCAACATTTGCTGATGACACTGCCATCGTATCGAGGAAGAAACAACCAAACTTCAAACTGCTGCAAACGAAGTCAATAACAATAACAACGGGCGATGAAGAGGAATATGCTGAATATTTTGTTACGGGATTGAAAAACCAATACGTTGTTAAGATTGATAACAAAAGTAATTGACATAAGAGAATATATAACCACGATAAAATGGAGATTTTCAGGACATAAAGCGAGACAGGCAGATAATAGATGGAATGCCCCGATTAATCAATGGCGCTCTTGGTTAGGAAAGAGAGCCAGAGGGAGACCACAGCAAAGAAGGATAGACGACATCAAACGCACAGTTGGACTAGCGCGGAGAAGAAGAGCCACAGATTGTGAAGCTTTAAAAGGACTAGAAGAGGCCTAGACCTGTGCATGGGTTGATAAAGGCTGAGAACTGAGAAGAAGAAGAAGAAGAAGCAGAAGAAACGAAATCAACGCACGTCAACTAAACTAATCGAAGAGTTGATTATCTATATTAATAACTTTTTATGGAGTGCATCATTGGGCGTACATCCACCACAAACGAAACAAATCATTAGAGACAAATTGATAAATAGAGTCTAGTTTCAATATTTTGTTGCCTGTTTAGGCGTTTCAAATTTAAAATATTAAAAAGAAAGTATAATTCAACTGGACCCCTTCCAAAAAATTCCTTGCTACGACCTTGAGACCAAATAAGTTTTGAACGTGAAAATGCATGTCAATGATAGGGTCTCCTTACAAGTAGATTTGTTGGTGCCTTAGATACTACATATAATCAGATATATGCATAGTACATCCAATCAGAAACATCTTATTTTTAACTGAAAATTGAAGGCCATCAAATCAATTTTAATACTGAATAATTAAAGCACTGCCTCGATTTTATCACGGTGAATATGAAATTATCGCCATTAAAAAAATTGTCTAGTTTTGTTATTCGTGGCACGTAATTAACACCTATTTTTTTCATCAATAATTATAGTTTGTCAAGCAGAGAAAATAACTGTAATGAGAGACGTAAAGAGTGAGCTGTGTTTTCCTTTTGCTTTTGAAGTCTAAGAGATACAGTGGGCTTATTTCATAGAATTCACATTCATGGATTTTCCCAAATTATAGGTTCGCAGTGGCGCCTGTAGACTGCAACGAAGAACAACTACTTAAATAAACCACTACGTTACAATATATTGATAGAATAGAAGAAATTTAAAAATTTAGCTTTAACACGTTTGAACTAGTGTAAGCATAAAAGTCTAGTTGTGTGATAGTCATAAGAACAAATTAAATAAATTAAAAGAAAATTTAAATATAAATGTTATACCGTGCTTTGGAACGCAGAAAAACCCTGAAATATATAATACTTTTTTGCTGTGATTATTCAGGGTTATTTAGTGTTCATTTCAGGCCTAATTACACCATGCTTTGCCGTGTACGTACTTCTTGATTGTAATTTTACATATATACTTTAAACAACTGAATTCAGAAGAATGTAAGCAGCCTTTACTATTGCAACTTATTCAAGGCAGAGTTTATTGGATTATAAAATTTTCTGCATTTTGTGTCAAGACAATCATCGCAAACAGTATTCAGAAAACAGAAAATACAGAGTTTTAAGTTTAAACCCGAATATGGAAATCATAATCTTCAGTTCAAAAAATCCAATTCCAGATTCCAGGGGCAAAAGACGATCAGGTTTGTCAATTTTTGAAGCTCGATTTCCTGACGTATCGACCAAATGTTTCCGACTGTATTTTCCAACGGAGGTGTGAATGCAGTTCACTGAGTAACTCAATTGAGTGATCACCTACTGAGCCGTAAGGTCGATAGGTATTTCAAAAATCAGTGGTGTTACTTTATTACGTAGAAGAGAGAAGGGTGAAACCTTATCCTTTAAATACTATTTTTTAGTTTTTTGCATTTTTAGTCTTTTTATTGTTAATTATTTTCGTCAGTTTTTGGGTTTATTTGGGTAAATATGAGTTGACAATTTTATCTGTTCTCGCCTGAAATATAGTAAATAGGCTGCTTCCCAGAGATAACTTTTTATTAATGAGAATTGTCTGTACTTTAGTTAGGTTGAACCCTCATGATGGAACAGATTTGTTAAACAGATATTCCGTAGAAATTAATAGTAAAAACTAATTAAAATATTTGCCTAATAAATGTCTAATAAATTTTTTACTTATGCAGACCTAAATAAATTCAAAAATTAACAAAAAATAACTTCTAATTATTGAAACAGGAAACTTTGAACATTTACCGAAAATTGTGATTTGCACAGGAGAGCCTTTAATTCCTGACGGTTCGAATTCGGGTTTTCTGGGAACTTTCTTTCCTGCATGACTAAATAATAACTGGAATAATTATTCAACTCGAAATTGGACGTTTTTTGCAGAATGAACTGAAACTTCTGAAAAAAACCTAAACAAATCCCAAATTCGTTTTAACCACCATAAGCAGTGCTTATCTAAATTAAAACCAAAAGTTCCCAAAGCAATTTTACACTAAAAAAAATTAAATTTAATAATATTTAATTAAATACAAAAGATGTTCAGTTTAAGGCAAGAAATTCCGACTTAAACAAATAATAACCATTCCCCCTTTGACTCCATCCTTCTTGCTAATATAACATAAGAGAATGTAAAACTTAGGAATGTAAGAAAACGGGTACTCCAGCGCCAAAATAAAAAACGTTAAAAGGCCAGAAAATTCAAAAGCTGCGGAACAAGCTTTGTGAAACGTGGAAACATTAACTGTAAGACACGGTTGTAAAGCAGTGAAAGAACTCAAATACGTATAATAAATTGTTCAGATCTTCTTAAAAGCGTTTTATTTTTAGGTATTAAAATTGAAGAGGGTAAAGCTTTTTAAATTGTTATTTTTGTCGGCTCCTTTAAGGACGTGTTTTATTAAACGAATTTGTTTTACTTATTTTAACATGAAACGTTTTTTACAAATTATTTGAAGTTTCGGCTTATTTTAATCATTAGATAATTAGAATACTAAAGAGGCCAGAAAACGTTTTGAATGCTTTCGAAATTCAATAAGTTTTGTTAATTAACCAGACGGTGCTCCAACACTTTTTGTAAATAGATTACCCAATGCCCAGTTTCAGCAAAAATAACTTTAAAATATTCATTTAATCAATATTTTAGGGTATTAAAATAATTTCATAAAAAAATCCACTTAAAATAGATTTTGAAGAAGAAAACGAGCGTTATTTTACTTCTGTTGCTTAGGCTGTATTCAATATTTCCCTTATAAGACAACTTGAAAAAGGAACAAAGATAATATAATTTTTTCATAAACTAAATCTGATTTCCTACTGTGATTTTGTTCGTCTATACTCGGATTTTTGTTCTGTAAACTTCACGTTGTTATTATTATTATCTCTGCGAAGCCTGATTTGAATTTTTATGTTTAGCTTGAATTATTCCCCGCAGTTTATGTTACACAATCTTTTCATCACTCATAGAAAAAAGGGGAAAAGGAATAATTAGAGCAAGAAAAAATAAAAGAAATTTGGAAAGAACCTGCTTTTCGAATTCATTTCAGTATATCGTCAGTGTTTTAATTGCTTCAAAGTCAAACCCTCATCTCAAACCTCATCAAATTATTCATTCGCGATGTGAATTTGACTGAGGATTAATTTTAAGTCTTCTTAAGTCTTAAATAGGAGCCATCCATAATTAAATACTAAGCTATGAATATGGGCGTAAGGTTGTTGGAGAATACAGAGGAGGATGTTACATTGCATTTATAATTTTAGAGTTTTTAGAGTAAATGATGAAAAAATAGAGCATTATTTTTATTGATCAGCCTCATGTGATGCCGGTTAAATGCAGATAAATTTGAAAAAAGTAGAGAAAATTAAATAATTCTGAGTAATCATCTGAAAACATTCAAAATCAAGTCGTTTAAAACCAGTAGGCGTGCACGTAACATCAGGGTATTTTTAGAAGCAAATTTATACTTTTTGCTAAATTTAAAATGTGGGAGTTTTGGATTACGATTTTGTAGAAAATGAGGAACAAGAGACGGCATGGCATGGCTTCGATTTAAGTGGTGAGGTTAAAGTTAAGTTACATTTTATTAAAATGTCAAATCAATTAAGACAGTTTTCTTAAACAGCGAGCTTGGAGACATTTTAATTTTTAATTGCCAATCTTAACATTTTTCTTGAATATTTCTAAAGAATTTAAAAGTTTTGATAACTCGTTCAGATTTTAAGAAATATCTCAAAATGTGTACTGTCGGTACTGTGTGTTCCAAAAATAACATTTAAAACGTTCGAAATTTCACAATTTCAAATTGTTTACGACTAAATTTGAAATTCATATGTAATTTTTACGGCTGAATTAGAAAAATTAAGTTTTGCGTTTTTATGATCCGACTGCCTAATTATCAAGATGCAAATCTCGACAACTTGTGGAAATTTCCAGCCACTGTCGAGATTTGAACCTGTATGAGCTGCCTGCGAAAAAACGTTCTTGCCCCACTGTGCCCTTGGAATCACCATTCTTTCTTTATTTCAAGCGTAACAAAACGTATGGGAAATTAAAGAAGGCTTGATAGAAGAAGATTAATCAAAATTTTCAGAAATTGTTTGAAATATTGCTTTCATGTCTAATATTTCTAATTGGAGTTCAATTCTGGTGTAACTTGCACGAGATTTTGAAGCTCGAGCGCGGCTCGGCGAGTTCGAGCCCAATATTTTTGTTGAATTGAGCTTGAGCCGAGCCGAGCTTTTTTCTAAATTGCTTGCGAAGCTCGGAACTCGGTAAAGTCTCGAAACTCGGTGAAGGTTTGAAGTTCGGTAAATGCTGGAGACATTCAATTAAATTCAAGAAATTTGGTAAAATTTACACTCCTGCCTTATTTTTCTTCCTGCTCCTCGGTAAAAGTTCGAAGCTCGATATAAGCTTAAAGCTCAATAAAGGCTTTAAACTTAATAAAAGCACGAGGCTCGGGAAAAGCACGAGGCTCGGGAAAAGCTCGATGCTCGGTAAAATTTATAAATTCGATAACTGAGTCAAGCCGACATTTTCTCCGAGCCAAACCGAGCATGTTTCGAATTTTTTTCGAACTGAGCCGAGCCGAACCAAGCTTCCCACGTTTAATTTCCACCATACTCAAATTTAAGTGAAACGCTTACAACACATACATTTTCGTTTTAATTTTATCTCAAGCTCATTATTTTTTAATATTTAATTAGTGAATTAAAAATTTATTAAAATTCCCAAGGAAGAGTTTACAAAAACAACATTTACCTACTGTTAGGGCAACTTCTAGTCTGTAGCTTTGCTTCTGAAGGTATGGAAAGCTGCTTTGCGACATTTATAATCGTAAAAGATCAACGTCTTACGAGAAAATTTATTCTAAAGGTACAGGTAATTAGTAAGTGAAGATCCTTAACCTTTTATTAAGTCTTCTATTTGGTGTAAAAATGTACAATCTTTTCTTAGAAGCCGAGTTTTTTGTGTTTATATTTTCAGAATTTTATTCAAATCGATTAGCAAATATCAAAATTTTGAAGTTCTCTTTGCTAAATTGTTAAAATTTGCTTTTTTTAATTTTCAAAACTTACGTTTTAAAACTGTATTCTTTTCATTGAAATCGGGTTTTTAGATTGGGTAAATTTTAACAAAAAGACATTTAAAACTAAATTATGACCCTTATAACCTCTCCTTTTTTTGGAGTTTTTCAGATGTGAAAATACGTAAAATATTTTAAGTAATTTCCTTATCATTTTGGCTGGCATACTGCTTCAGGATTTATCTTCCGATATCTACGATTTTTAAATTTTGGTTTGGCATGTACGTCTTAAAATTCGTATATTTTTTCGTATTCAGGCATTTTAAATTTTGTTAAAAACCAAAACGGATCTAAATTTTAAAAAGTTTTTGTCAAACAATTTCTTAACTTCTTATCTTAATTCGTTTAATCTTGTCTTATACTGCGTTCGCTTTTTGTGATTTATTGTCAAAATAATTTTTTAATGCGCAAATAAGAGTAAAATTATTGTGTACTTTTTAAAACCTTATCTGTCATTACTTTTATAGTTTGTGTGTTTTTTACAGTTGAATTGAATTTTTTTGTATTCTTCAGAATTTTATTATGAACAAGTTTTAAACGTTAAACAATTTTTTCAAATAATTTTATAAATTTTCTTTTAAAACGCAATTTTACAATTTGTTGTCTAATTAGTATTTTTTTTATGGTTGTAGAATCTGTGCTTTTAGTCATTTTCACGTCTGTTATTTACCAAAGACAATGGGCCGTATTCTTACCTTATATTTAAAGTTCTCTTTATGTTTAACGTAAACATAAAACGATATAGCTTTATATAATTTTATATGTGTATAACAGACGAACACGATATTGCCATGGTAATTAAACATGTTGTTAAATTTAAGTATGAGGTGAGAATACCGACCAATGTTTTTATGCCATGTCTTTAAAGTTCGAGCTAGCTGTTAGTTCAGATGAAGTTTTCTGGGGAAGGTATCTTTCACATTTATTCTAAAGATAGTTAGAAGTTTTAAAAATCCATGGAATTGAATTTAAAAATGATATATGCGGTATGTAGGTAAAACGGCCCTTCGTAACCCGCACACGTAGAGCCTCATACGTTAACGCACCAGCCCCGACACCGAAAGGTATAATAGGCTACAGATAATACCATACATATGCCAGAGTGTCGCAGTAATGGAGTTGGCCTAGTGTTGCGCTAGTCCTTGGTTCAAATCTCCCGATGGGTCTGGCGATCGGTATCGAGCCCTGGTAACCATTGGTCGTTGGGCACCTAATTAATGACGCTCCCCTCCGAATACAGAGGTAGAATAACAGGGTACTATACACACGGTGCAGTATGTAGGTATTAAACGGCGCACCAATTACGTAATCCGCAGAGTTGGGCCGGATTGTGCATTGCACCCGTCAAGACCACATATGCTAGCGCACCAGCTTCGACACCGAACGGTAAAAGAGGTTATGCATACATACATACATAAAAATAGAACCTCAAATTCAAATCTATGGAGTTGTTTGGGGCAAAATTCGGCAAAACAGTGTTTTTGATTAAATTTGCTGCAGGTTATGGAAAGTTTTGACCTGTATCATCATCATCATCATCATTATCAACAGCAACGTTAATTATTCAATTTCTTGATCATATGATCAAAACATCATCTCTCAATCTGGTCCTAGAGCTACCCGATCTCTCTTTCCCTTTTTTATCCTCCTCTGTATCGACTTTTTACTCCATCTGCTGCCATTTCTTCTCATTAGGTCTCCTGCCCATTGCCACGTTAAAGTTGCAATGCAGGTTGCTACATCTTCTACTCTGTCTTTATTTATAATCCAATTGATAAATTTTCTGTCCAGTAACCGTATTCCCAATATCGACTTCTCCATTGCCCTTGGCATTACCTTATCTTCTTTATAATAGTCTTCGTAAGATACCACACCTTCGAAGCGTACGTGAGCACTGGGAGGACACATAGGTTGAATACAAGTCTTTGAGTGTACGTTTTCGATTTAAACAATTTCTCAATTTTCCGTCTTCTTTCCGCTTCCGCCTTTTGGGAGTCTGTGCGAAAAATTACCTTTTGTTCTAAGTATACATCCCTCTACTATTTCTGTTAAATTTTCTTGTATTCTAAGAGGTGTTCCGTCGTCTGTGTTGGGTAGTATTTTTATTTTGGATATATTTATTTGGAGACCCACCGTTTGTGCTACCTTTTCAACGTGTTTATCATCGTTTCTAAATCCTCTTTATTTGTCCGATTGAAGAACGATATCATCGGCAAAGCTTGTTGGGATATTCCCCACTGATATTAATGATCTTTTCTTCCAATTCCATAGTTTTAAACATGTCTTCTAGCAGGTTTGTAAACAATTTCAGTGAAATCATGTCGCCTTGTCTGATGCCTCGTCTTTATCGGCTTCGCCTTGTCAAACAATTTTAAGGTCTCCTTTGTTTCCTTTTTTTGTGTATTAGTACCTCATTGGCATTTTTACAGTATTTAGGTATTGTTCCTGTATCTAGGCATTTATTGAAGTTCTTTGAGTTCTGAGTTCTCTGGACCTGCTATCTTCCTGTTCTTCATTTTGTTTTAGATTTATTTTTATTTGCCCATCTGGGGTTCTCCAAGTTTCCTTGTACAATATCTCTTTTCGGTAGAAATCTGTGTTTGCTATTCTCATAACTCTTTCTAATGCAAAACCTTAGCATTTTTTCATTTTAATTACCTTGCTGTAGTTTCCAATTGCGGGCTTGTAATATTCTTCTCTTCTTATTTTGCGTTCAGATCTCCTAGCACAATTTGTATATCACTGTCTGGTAGTTTTCGATAAATTCTTTCTAACAATTCCAAACAATTGCAATTCGTTAGGTGAGTTAATTGTAAGCATGTGAACTACAGTAAGAAACTGATTTTGTTTTCATAGTTTTACACAGCCGGCTTTGTTTATTTTTTTGTGATCGCACTGTAATGTATGTTTACATTTTAAAAAAGCTGGTCTAATACAGCGAAATTCGGAGTTTAAACTGTCACCTGAATTATATGGTTTTCATTTAATGTAATCCTCGTGTTTTCGTAGAAAAAAGTGTAAAAAGATTAAATGTAATTTATAGATTAAGGTTAAACGATTTGAATGTCACGGAGCTGACGATAAAAAAAACTGTATTCGATCGTACGGCATTAACCTTGATATAATTTGAATTCGTGCCCAGAGTTCAGTGTATTTTCACCAAGGTTTTCCGTTAAAATCCCCTAAATCGTGCGACGGCTGCTTGAAGTTTATTCGGCAGAAATCAAAGCAAGTCGTTCCTGAAGATAATGCACTATAAATAAAATCGGATAATCGATAGAGTGATTCTGTGACACAATAAGTGTATTGTACGACGATGTATTCCAATTTTAATCCATTAAAATCGCATGCCTGATACGTGAAATCAGTCATGAATAGAGATATAAAGTTGGCGCCAAGTACGGAAAAACCAATGGCATTTGAAAATTCAAACTGCGCGAGCACCCCTACAAGAAATGACGTCACGGCCGGGAAATCAATAGTAAGGGAGGCCAAAATCAAGTTGGTGGTTGAGACCGTTGATTTAGTTAATGTGTGATAAAAATGGCAAAGGCTGCTTTTTTACAAGAAAGGTAAATCATTTTGTGACTAATATCGAGTGTGTTTCGGTTTTTTGTGCCGATTTTTAAATTTGCCGCCGATTTTGAGTAATCAAGTGGAAAATTGTAGAGTGCAGGGGCAATGCACCGGATATTTGAGTGTTATATCCGTTCAAGGACAATTTATTTATTGGGTTAAAAGTTATCAACTCAGTGAGGTTACACGGGATTTCCTTAAGTACCGATGTTTATTGCTATAATTATGTTATAAAAGAAGTTTTATGTAACTAACCTATGTTATGGCTACGGTGCCGGAAAATAATTTCTTCGATACGATATAACGAAAATTAAACTTGGGCGTTAGAAAAATTGTTAAAAAGATTTATTCGAGTTCACAGTTGTAAACGGGGAAATACCGTCTTCTTCATCGTATTGGGGGAAACTTTTATTAGTCATCGTGGTCATATGAGTAAAAGCGGAAGGGTGATTTTTCTAATTCATCAAACTTAATAAAAATGCGCGAGTATGCTTGGGGAGTTCTGATACGAGTGTCTCAAATGAAAATTGAGTTCCGGCGCGGGTATGTTATAAATTAATGGTGCTTTGAATGTGCCGGCAATTTCTAAAATTTGCATACCAAATATTATTTATAGCACATGTGAGTAGTCACGTATTTGTTCGTATGGGTAAACTGTTTAAATAGCAAACACGCTGTAAATAATTTACTTACTCGTGAGTATTACATTCATTTACAACAATTAATCCCTGAATTTATGTTTCACCAAATACATTCCATTATTAAAAAGGTTTTAAGCTACTAAAAATAGAAGCCCATCTTTTTTTTTTTTTGTAAATTTATCGATCAAGTGTGTCATGATTTGTAAATTTTCTATAGAAACACGAGTTAAATAATGTTAGAAATTTACAATCAAAAATACTAAGAATAAACATTGGAATAAATCACAGCACACTTGGTTGAAATTTCGTGGTTTATTTATGAACAAATTTGTAATATTGTTAGCATTTCAAAGTCCCATATTAATATCAAATAAACCTGGCCGTTTAGTTTCTGAGTAACAAACTGTCGTTTTGTGTTATAATAAAGGGCCCCGAAGGCTTAAAGCTTATGCAAATATAGAATGCATGAAAGTCTGTTCATTAGAGAGAGAGTTCAAAAATGAGTGAAGCTCAAGAATTAATCTCAGCCTGCTCGAGGGTTAAATTATTAAAATCTTTGGAATGTTAAATTGTACAGTGATTTCTAACCAAATTATCATTTATTTATGATTCCTATATTTAACTAGCTAGAAGATAAAGCTTTAGGTTTTGTGGATACTCACGCACGAAATACTGCAAAATAAAAAATTATTGTTTAAGAAATTAAATGACTTACTAAAGACCTAAGTTTGTTCAATTAAAAAATTGTAAAAAATGGACAAAGAAAGACAAATTACAAAAGAGTAAGCGATTTAAAACACATGAAAATCATCTATAACCCAAAATAGTTTAAAATCGTAAGATTTAAACTCATCCTCCCTCTGAAAAAAAAAAAAAATTAATAAAAAGTAAAGGTCAGTTTTTATTCGAGGTGAACCTTTTGAAATATTTAATCCCTCAAGTTATTTTTAGAAATGGTGTTAGAAGTATGACAAAATTTAAAGGTTTTCGGAGATATAAAATTTAATTTATTTCCACATTTGTACTTACATAAAATTTAATATTTCCCTCAGCTATTAATATAAATTTTATGTAACTTCAAAAGGAAACGAAATTTGAGGTTTAAAGAATTTTTATTAAAGCTTATTATAACATAAAAATTTTTTAGATGTGAAGGTAATCCGTATTCTTTTATGATTGGGGTTATTCCTTTGTTTGGTATGAAATTTTATTTGGTACTGAAATGAATTTCGTTTTGGATGTGAATTTGTGTGCAGTAAAGTCCGCTTTAGTTATAATTCGGTTTGAAAGAGCCATTAAGTTTCCCAAAACATCAACAGTTTTCAAAAAGTCACCCACCAATTATTTATATATTAAAAAACTACTTTGGGACATTTAGCTAATGGCCTTTAATGTTGGTAGGAAACAAAGTGGTTAGACCACAAGGAAGTTTACTGTTCACTAATGTAATTTAACTAGGAAATGGGGCAGTAAGTTATTAGATGACCTAAGCGGATTCAGAAATACTTAACGAGAACGAGTAGTACGTGAGCTGTAAAAGTAGCGAAAATATAGTTAAGTAGATAAGTAACTACACGTAAAATGCTTTATCGATATTCAGGATCGTCTTCCTGCATCTCCGAATGTGATTATGTTACAGGAGACTGCGAACGCCTGCTATGCACAATTTTCCTTCAATGCACTTTAAGCTATTTGCTTTGTATTTTAACTTAACTACATTAGCTTAAGCAGAATAATCGAATACAGTCGTAAGCAAGCTGTAATTATAACGAACGAAGATGTATCGATATGCTAAGAAATCTAAATCTAAATAATCAAATATTTAAATAATTTATGCATGAATTAATTTCGTCACTGGACAAATTGTGGAGGCCTAAATATTGTCAAATAATTACTATACTACTGAAAAACTCAATATTTAGGGATTTAAATCAAACACGAGAGCTACCAAAGTTCTGGGCTCTAATATAAATAAAAATGTAGTACATTTCTTGGCCCATTATGTATATGCAGTATATGTATTTAATTAAAATTATTTTGTTTTTATCTTATCAACAAAACTCTTAGTTGGTTTGCAACCTGTTTTAATTGTCATTAATAAAACACTTAATGAATCTTCCTGAGAGAGAGAGAGAGAGAGAGAGATTCTAAAAAATATAAACATATTTTTGTAAATACTTTTATAGTTGCTGTTTGAGGAGAAAATAAATTTAAAAATATGTGAATAACATTTGGCAAATAAGGTAAATCAAAAGCATCTAATTTAATGTTTGACTAAATTGATTTAGCATAAAAGTGTTACAAAATTTCAGCAGCCTCCCCAAGAAACAAAAAACTGTAGAAGTAAACCTTCCAGGTTAATAATTAATCTGTAAATCTGAAATTAGACTTTCTGCGAGACAGATTGTATATTTATAGCTTTGATAGTTATCACTGAAAGAGGAAAGAAATTTAGAAATATACAATAAAGAACATAAATCATTTGGCAAATCAGGTAAATCAGAGATCCCTAATTAACGTTTGACTAAATTAATTTAGTAATAAAGTGTTAGAAAATTCCAGCAGCCTCTCCAAGAAACAAAAAGCTGTAGAAGTAAACCTTTCAGGTTAATAATTACTCTGTAAATCTGAAATTAGTCTTTCTGTCTCACAGATTGTAAAAAACATAAATATTTTTTCTGTTTATAGCTTTGATAGTTATCACTGAAAGAGGAAAGAAATTTAGAAATATACAATAAAGAACATAAATCATTTGGCAAATCAGGTAAATCAGAGATCCCTAATTTAATGTTTGACTAAATTAATTTAGCAATAAAATGTTAGAAAATTCCAGCAGCTTCCCCAAGAAACAAAAAACTGTATAAGTAAACCTTCCAGGTTAATAATTTATTAATCTGTAGATCTGAAATTAGTCTTTGTGAAAGACAGATTGTAAAACACAAATAGTTTTTGTGTTCAATGCTTTGATAGTTATTGTTGGAAGAGAAAATTGATTTAGAAATATATAAACAACATAAATCATTTGGCAAATAAGGTAAATCAGAGATCCCTAATTTAATGTTTGACTAAATTAATTTAGTAATAAAGAAAATTTCAGCAGCCTCCCCACGAAACAAAAACCTGTAGAAATGAGCTTCAAATTTCGATATTGCTCTGAAAATCTGAAAATAATATCTAGGCCTAAACAATTTATTACCAATTAAAATAGCATTCTCTTACTGAAAATCTTTCGAGCTTTAACTGTTGTTGTTTATCATAATGGTTATCGAGCTCATGTTAGATTTGTTAAATATTTAAGGTTAATATTTACGGGGTTTCAGAAACTAATTTGGCGGTAATCAGGCCGATTTGCAGTAGGCATTTTAAAGTTATAGTCTAACAGGACATTGTATGACGAAGCCTTGCTTGCATCAATTTTAAGGCGTAGAGGATTGAATTTTATACACCGAACCGTTAGTGCCGAGTTTATTTAAGGATTAAGCCAGAGTAGTATATTAAAACACAAGTTACAGAAGGCATCGGTTTCGCGCACGAGTCTGAAATTCGGACACGAGCCGCGTAGCGGCGAGTGGTCGAACGGACGAGTGCTCGAATTGCCTTCTGTAACGAGTTTTTTATACTATTTTCTCTGTTTCGGCTTCCATTTATATTATTTCTTTTTATAAAAAATACTTGACAATTTCGAGTTGGGGATGTTTGGTTAAATAGTTAAGTTGGTAATAGTGATTTTTGCTTGACAGTTGACAGAAGTTTGCAATTTGACGTTTTTGTTGCCTAGCAACTGACTGGTTGCTTAGCAACTGAATGGTTGCCTAGGTATTTTGTGTATTATTTAATACAGTATCACCAATTTCTGAAAACAAAATATCACCAAAAATCGTTTAATAATGAAGTTCATTAAAGCATCAAAATGCGTACTAGAATGATGTCATTCTAGTACCGAAACAGAGAAAATACCATAGCAATACAATGGTAACTAAAAGAATAAGAAACTAATCTTAAAACTTTAAGCATTGGTGGTACAAATTAAAAAAAATATATAAAATTGATATTTGTTTACATAACAAGGGAAGTAAGTGCAATGCATCACTCTGTTGAGCATGGCAGATTGTAGCGAAGCATAGCAAAACAGAGTAAATCACTGAACTTCCATTTTTGACTCAATATTTTTCCGTTGCTGATATGCAGTGTCACTCCAAATTTAAATAATGTTTTTTGTCAAATCAAAAGCAGAAGTTGCCTATGCTTGGATTGCAAAGTAACAGTTATTTCCATAGGGAGGTAAATTCACACTTATTTTGGTAGTATTATGACCAGCAACAGGCAAGTGGAAAAATCAACCTAACTCCTTCAAATACTATAGTATGTATAGTGAAGAAGAAAAATATTAAAAGGGGATTTAGCCTTAATAACAAAGCCTATGCAAGAATAACAATTTTTAAATTTAAACCCATTTAATTTTGAAAGACATTACAGTAGGTAACATAATTTTGGGACCTCATTGACCTTACATTGCGTTAAATATAATATTTTAATTCGAAATTTGTCGAACTAGATATTTTATAGAAGACTTCCGTATCTGAAAAAACGAAATTTTATGTTCAAAAACCTGAAAAGTCACGTTGCATTAAAAACGAAAGTGAAAAGCGTCACAAAATTAAATAATTTTAAATTCGAGCAGTAAAAAACATTAATTAAAATTTCTGATTTCCCTCACATGAGGGAATCTTTAATAATTTGATATTTACATCATGAAAAATATTTCTGTCACTTCTGCATTTTTTGATATTAAAATATAAAATTAATGAATCATTCGTTAGTTTCAGCTTTAATTTTTTAACTTTTAAAAATATACTGAAAAATAAAGTGAAATTATGAAAATTCCCCAACCATTTATTTATGTAATTTATATAAATTTCAGTGAAGACATAAATGTTTCAAAACATATAAAAGTTACGAATTTTAAAACGCTGAGCATGAATGTTTTAATTAAGTAACACACTAAAGAGTGGGTTGCAGAAACATAATTTAACAGCTTCGTCAAATTAATTGTTTGTCAAAATGAACAAAATCGAATCAAAATTAGTTGATCAGTTTTGTGCAACCTGCCCTTAGCATATCACAACAAAAACAAAGATCAGAACATCCACTCTGATATTTCAATCACATTAATTGACACTCGATTAAATACCACAGTTCTGACTATAATTTTTAAAATTTATAGTTCAAAACTCTAGCTGTCATGTGTTTCCCAATTGGAAACATTCAAGCTTGACGTTTTAAAATGGGCAGCCTGTATAAAATGTTTTAAATCAATTTAATTAATCAAACCCTGAGTGAAATTAAAAGGTTTAATTAAAAGGTTCAATTACAAGGGTAATTACAGTGTTGGCCGTTTTACTGTGCGAGATTTAGGTTTGTGGTTACCAACTATCTCAGTATTACATGTTCCACTTTAACACTTTTTGGAATTTTTAGCTTTAAGCTTTGAACTTTCAAGCAATGTATAACTTATTCACGATATTTTGGGCAGAAACAGGCAATGTCTTTTTTGTTATTACTAAGTTTAAGGTCTTATTCGTTCGTCCATTCCCTCATTTTACTCAGTTTATTAATTCATTTTAATGTTCTCCGACTTATTAATATCTGTTATAGTAACAAGTTTTAACATAGACTGTCATATTAGTCAAATAAGACATTATTGCCTAATTGTACTTCGAAGCATTTAATTAAGCTTTGACACTGCAATAGAAGAAACGCATTTAAGTCATTATAAAAAGAATTTACATTTTGTTTGCCATTACGTAGGACGCTGTAATCTAATAGATTTACTTGTGTAAGTAGGGTTTTGATGAATGATTGGTTGATGTTATGTTATTTCTTCCTGTTTTATGTCATAACTAATGACAGGAGACGCTGCCGTCAGTTAAAAATTTATTTTTTTATTAAATATTCATATATCAGTTTAGAATAAGCGACATATAAATTATTTAATTACTTTGACAATCTTAAAGTTGTAACTTGCTAATCTAATAACTAAAAAAATATGATATACTTGGTGTTAAAAAAAATTCACACTTCATTATTCACAAGCTCAGATTTAAAATATCATAAGCTCTGCTGTTAATAGAAATCCACTCAGGATAAATGGCAATTTACTTGAAAAACTGTAGAGGTGGGAATTTTTAGTTCTTTCAAAGCTCGGTTTGGTTCGGAGAAAATTCGAAACATGTTCGGCTAGGCTCGGAGAAAATTTAATATTCTCGGTGTGGCTCGGTTGCCGAGTTTCGATCTTTTACCGAGCATCGAGTTTTTCCCGAGTCTCGAGCTTTTGGAACCTTAGTCGAGCTTTAAGCTTATATCGAGTTTCGAACCTTTACCGAGCTTTGAGGCTTTACCAAGGACCATGAAGAAAAATAAGACAATTTCTTCTTCTTCGACTATTTACCCCTTGGGTTTACAGTCTTTTGTTTCCATAAATCTCTCCATTGCCATTTTGATGTATGTCTCTCATCCCATCCTTGGTCTACCTCTCCCCCTTCTTCGTCTAAGAGACCATTGCGTCAATTTCTTTGGCCTTCTATTATATGGAATTTCTTGGACATGCCAATACCATTGGAGCGCCCGATTTTCTAGGGTTCTCGTTACTGAGCATGTTATTCCCCAACCAATTTCTTGAATTTAATTAAATATTAAGCATTTACTGAACGTCAAGCCTTCTCCAAGTTTCGAGACTTTACCGAGTCTGCAACGAGCTCCGAATTTTTCAAGCAGTTTAGGAAAAAGCTCGGCTCGGCTCGGTTCGACAAATCTTAGGTTCGATCTCGCTCAAAGCTCGAGCTGAGTCAAGCCGAGTTCGAGCCTTTGAGGTTTCGTTCCCACCTCTACTTTCATAGCCAAGTATATTAAAAAAAATATCATGAGTAGATTATAAAACTTAATATTAATTCTGTTGTTTCATTAACTTCTGTTCTGAAAATTGAAACTGCTTCTGCTTTAAACAAACTTTCGAACAGCTTTATAGTGGCATCAAACAAGGCATGGGACGTTTAAGAAAATCAAATTCGAAACTTCGAGAAATTAAGAGTAAAATATCAATTTTTTTAATTAAAATAATTGACGTTATGATTTAGGTTCTTATTTAACCATCTACGGTTATAATCTTGAAGAGAAAATAATATGCCAAATTAAAACTTGCCATAACAAACCTTTAGAAAATATTTAAAAAAAGATTAAATTAAGATGCAAAAAAATTAAATAATAAAGTTTAACGTTCTTTAATAAATGTTAAAGATTCTATATAAAGAAAAATACTATGAATTCGAAGATTTCCACGGTCAGTGTCAGTGTTAAAACCCAGAAGACGGCTTTTAACAGAAATTCAATCTTCACCGAAATTTGAACCAATGACATTCGGCGCAACGCGTTAATTTTTCCTTATGCAGAATTTTCATAAATATACCAAGTGTATTTCACCAAATAGTGAATCCTTAAAAATTTAATCTCCAAAATAAAATTTAGCATTTACTACAACTTTATTACAGAATTATTAAATAATTTTCACATTATTGCACTCTTTACATTTCCCCAAAATTTAAATGTTCGCTTAATGTGTTTTTGATAAATTAACGTAAAAAAAATTATTTCACCCGTTCATTAAGGGCGTCTGCTTTCTGTTTTTTACATTTTCCTGCGTTAATATTTTTATAGTATATAATTACGTTAAAACGTCTCGTGCGCTTAGCGTGACATTGTTGTTTTTTTTATTTCTAGTTTTATTGCCATTTTCCAGCTGTTAAATTACTTGTTTATGTGCCAAATTTAGAACCACGCACTTGCATAATGAAACTACGCTTTTTTTACATAAATTATTTGAAAGAAATTCTGACTCACTTTCGCTGATATGAATCTATTATAAGAAATTAAATTAAATTTAGTTTTGTTTATGAGTTAAAATTTTCGGCTTATTCGGTTTGTTGTTTCAAGAACAGGGATGTAAAGGCATGGGGTAAACGTATGATTTGACAAATTAGGGTTTCCGATGCAATACAATCAAGTTGTGTAAACAATTGGCAGTTTAACAATCTTCGATATCAGTTTGGCTCATTTTAAATTTTGCTAAAATTTTAAGCTTCCCCGTCAATTAATTTTATGTTAAATCATTTCAAGTTAAATAGAATAATTGAAATAATGGAAAGGCGAAATATAAGTGAAATGAACGCAGGTGAACAAACCTAATCCAGGGTTAAACCAACGCTTTCGATATCACATTCGGTTGGGTTGTTTTGGTGGACCGAAAAAATTCTATGAGTTGACATGCTGTCGAGTAAAATGATATAACACGTACAGTTCTTAGTGTTGCTTCCGCAAAAATACGACGTTCCGTTCAACTCAACTCAATAACACTGTTGTCGTACATAAAAAATCCTACGAGTATAAGTAACTTCCGACAGTTTCTACAGTTATAAATTTTTCTAAAAAATATATATAAAAAATATACGACAAAATGTTTCATGACGTAAAGGAGCTGAAATGAAAAAAGTGAAATGAAAAGACATTTTCACTTTTGTGAAAGGATCGTAAAAAATGAAAAAGCGGAAGTTAAATATTAAAAACTATAAATTTCTAGATGTCTCCTGAGGTGTAAAAACAGCAAATTCGTAATTCTTTGTTACAATTTTTTTAGGCATTTTCAGATTTTGTAGATTGGTTATTAATAAGTGATTAATGGACAAATTTTCAGAAAGCTTTAAATCAGGAATTAAATAATAAAATACATTAATTTAGATAATAACGAAGTCTTAGAATATTGGGTAGTTGTTAATGAATACGTCTTAATTGTGATTGTACCTAAGCAATTTTTTTGGAATATCAAAGTTACTTTAAATAAAAGCGAGTGTTCCAAAAGCCTCAATAAATCAATTATATATATATAAATCGCATTATACTCGTAATAAATTATCATGAAAGGCAAGTTAGAGCACTAAAGTTTAGAAGACATCTTTTAGTTAAATTTTAAACTCACCTCATAGCCCAATACATTAAATGCATTAAATAAACTATCAAATTAAAAAAATATCCAAACTGCTAGTTGAAATAATCTTATACCACAAGAAATCTCCAAGATAGATTTTATGAACCCTCCAACCCGTCGCCCAAATACTGTTTACTATTAAAAGAATTCTTTATTATAAAATACTTTTTCATGTTCATGTCTATGCTTAACAAGTTTGGCTCAAAGATAAATCTTTTAGTTTTGCATTTTACAAAGCAATATTCCTAAATGGTAAATAGTTTTTGAAAAATGTTAATGATGATGTATTATACAGAAGAAAAGAAGGAAAGAGAATACATTAAAAATATGATAGAAAACCAAGAAATGCAAAAGGAAATGTTAAGAAGGGAAATGAATCAAGGTGAAACATTCATTGAAGAACAGTGGGATACAAACAAAATCATTATAATAGAAATAGAAGAACGAGTAATAGGATATGACCAAACACAAAAAAAAAATCAGTAGACTAGTTTGATAAACAATACATGGAAATATCAGAGATTAAGAATGAATCAAGAAAGGGATATGGAGCAATACAAAATAATCAGAAATGAAGCTATAAGAATGTATAGAAAGCAGAATAGCTAAATCGAAAAAGAGAGAACAAATAACAACAGCAGAATATTCTTCCGAAGGATAAAGGGAACAAAGATGAAGCCTGATGCTCAAGCACGGGGAATAATGAACAGAGACGGAGTATTAGAAAATGAACTAAATGAGATTATGAGAATATGGAAAGTACATTTTGCTGAATGGAGAACAAGGAGACGAACAGAAAGGAGAAGAGAGTGAAATAGAAATGCCAAGTTTGGAGAAAGTAGGAGAAGAACAATAAGGCACCAGGCACTGACAATATACTAATAGAGTTAGTAAAATATGGAGGAGAAAACGTATACAACAGTGGCTTGAATAATTATTATCCTGGTGTCTTATGATTTTGACGTAATCAGGGTGGCCTGAGTGCGGTGGTTCGATCACAAGAAATTATATGATAAGCCGCTGTCAGTCAGATGATCGATACAAGATCGATCTTGAGTGATCATTACATTCTCCTCCTTGCTATGTCGACGTTGCCCAGTGACGACATCGCAACTCCTGTAAATGGCTTGGAAAGTATGCCTAATCGTCGTCCCCAAACAACTACATAATTTATTACGCAAAATATGGGAACACGAACAAATGCCCCGTGAATGGAATACATGAATAATCGTATCACTACACAAAAAAGGAAATAAAGAGATCTGCGCAAATTATATAGGCCTTACATTATTGAACACCAGCTACAAAGTTATGGCTAAAATCATAAATAAAAGATAACAAGGGCATGCAGAAAATATAATAATTGGAGATTACCAGCAAGGTTTCAGACCAGGTCGATCAACAGTGGACGCTATACATGTAACTGAATTCAATAGGTATCGATTTATACATAATAATCGTAGACTAGGCGGGCTTTTGATTCAGTAAAAAGGAATAAATTATTAACAGAATTAAGGCAACTGGGACTTCAAAATAAGTTAAGGAAACTTGTAAATTGAAGAATGATGTAGCAATGGTACAAATTAACCAATGCGCTGGGCTGATGAAAAAAGAGACCCATATTCAACGATGGATGTCAGAAGATTGCTAAAGAAGCAGAAAAGAAGATTTAAATATCAAATTGAAACTGTGAAATTGCAGAAAGTTAATTAAACTACTTCTACTGTATACTATTTTATTTCCAAGGCCGCCAGCGAAGGTATTACTTTTTGCTGGCTCTATACAATCTATCCCATGAAAATAATTTTTAAGTGAGAAGTAAATCAAAATATTTTAAATAAGGGTTTAGAATATTTCCTTTGAGATTTTGATCTAAAGATTACTGAAATAGATTAACTTAAGCACAAATTGCTTTTTCATAATTTATGTAAACCAGATGAAAGAGACCAAGGCAGCTTTAGAAACTTTAGAACCAGTAAATTATCAGTATTTTTATTTTTAAGAAGTATTTTAAAAGGGTATTAATCAAATTTAAAAATTTTCCTTTAAAAGTTCAAGTAAAGCAGTTAAGCTTTGTGCGATTCTTTCGATTTCAGTTGCGTACAATCTAATTAAGGTATTTTTATTATTTCTGAGAATTTTGTCATCAAAAAGACTAAATTTCAACAAAAGCACTACAAATAACATATACAAAGAGTCCAATCAGGCTTTCAAACAATCTCTCCAAAGTAGTTAGGATCTTAAGAAACAAAGAGGAACGAAATCATAGTAACTAATTGCTTCAAAGTTTCTTGTTTCACGATACATGTCAAAATTTTTAATGAAATAATTTTGACATACATATATAGAAAAATAAGTGCATTCTTAAAATTCGATCTTTAAAAAAGGGCTAAAACTCTAAAAGATCTTTAAGAAAAATTCTGCCGTTATTATATTGTCGTCAAATAAGAACGGGGATCAAATACATTATCATTCAGTGAGCGTATTCGAAACTACAAATTTCTCTTCCTTCGTTTGTATAACATGGTCGTTTTAAGAGTTAAGAGATAAAAAGTTTTCGATATTACCGGGCCAAACTTACAGAAAACCGTTCTACATAAATATCGGAACATGTCAACGATAAAAATGCATCGGTAATAGTCGTGAAAATGTAACATATCACGCTAGGAAGTCGACATTAAATATTTTCCAGCGCCATACCAAAAACTTAATCTACTGAAACTGATGAGAATTTAAACGATATTTCGGAGGAAATAACGTTAGGAAATAAAAATGAAATAAAATACCAAATAACAACTCGTATAATATTGTCTTTTTAATCGATATACTGGGTTGTAACTTTTTTAAAATATTTTAAGAAATTTTATTTTTTCAAATCAAATCTGTCACAAAACCTATGACCTGTTCGTAATCTTTTTAGACCACAGTAGGCCATGATTTTAATTTATTAGCCTGTTATTATTTATAGTAAAATCAAGCAGGCTGTTACTTTGTAAAACGTTGAATTCTAGGTTATGTAAAAGACCCGCTGTTGCCACTTTAATGACAGAATCGAGTTTAGAACCCGCAAAAGCCTTGACATTGAATTACCTTTGGCTGATAAGTGATATTTATACCAGGGCTTCTTCATACCAAACAAGCTTTCTCTCCAACATGGTCTTCTGTGGCATGGAATGGTGTGGTCATGGAATTCTTGCTATTTTTGTACATATTATTGCCCTTCATAGTATCTAAGGTTTCTCTTACTTCCCCCAAACTAGACATTTCTGTTTCACTTTTTTCCCCATTCTGTTCTTCCAGCATATCTTGTTCTTCATCTTCATCTCTTTGTTCTCCATTCAGCAAAGCCGCGAAATGTTCTTTCCATATTCTCATAACTTCATTTTCTTCATTTTCTAATACTCTATTAGTTCATTATTTCCCGTGCTTTAACATTAGGCTTCATCTTTATTCCCCTTTATCGTCTGGAAGAATATTCTGCTGTTGTTATTTCTTCTGTCTTTGTCGATCTCTTCCATCATCTTTCTATACATTCTTGTTGCTTCACTTCTGATTATTTTGTGTTGCTCCATATCCCTTTCTTCATTTGAATTTAACCATTTTCTTTTTGATTCATTCTTAATCTCTGATTTTTCCATCCATTGTTTGCCAGATCAGTCTTCTGATTTTCTTTGTGATTTATCATATGGAATTTGAGTTTACCCACCTGGAGACCAGATTCTTTCGTTTTAAAACTCGCCATTTTAAGGAGGAGTTTTTGCCCATAATCTTCCACCCTGGCCAGACCGGTTGGAAGATGGAAAGATGGAGTAGATTAGGTTTGAAGTGGTATGGATTTAAGGGTGGAGTTATGATTTTCCTCGGATGAGGGAGTGAGGAAAGGAATCATGTGCTCACTTAAGGCGGGGTCACCATTCACTGGGATAGACATATCTTCACCAGGCTCGTGAAGAGCGTCTACCCGCTATCCTATTACCCTCGCCTGGGGAAGTTTTCAAAAGTGGTCTGCCGATATATTTAAAGAGGAGAGACCTACGCCGGCGAAACTTTAAGTTTAGCCATTGCAATTGCTAAGAAGCTTACAACAACACGGGACAACATTAAAAATGAAGATCTGTGCTGAAACAAAGGAGTTACTGATGTAGTCACAAAGATAGCAAAGCTCAAATGGAACTGGGCTTGTTATGTGATCCGGATGACAGACGGAAGATGGATGAAGAAGCTGCTCGAATTGAGACCGCGATGGATCGACGACATCAAAACAATGGCCGGCAACTGTATTCAGACAGCGCAAAATAAGAAGGATGGGGGAGACCTATGTCCAGCAGTGGACGAAGAAGGTTGATCAATAATGAGGGCGATAATGATTACCTGTTCTACTGTTTCTATTAAAATGTTTTTCATAGTATCACAGTGTTGTTCAGCGGATGCCTCTTCTTGATTAATTTTCCTTCCGTTTTATTTTGCATCACCTTTACCCTCCATATTTCCTTTTTATCATCTTTTTGATGTATTCCCTGTCTTTCTTCTCTTCTAAAAGTTTCAATGCCTAAATAGCGGTCACTGCCTGCATGTGCACCTGTGTATGATCTCGTATTATAAGCATCTTTTTGATATTAGAATGTCGTCTATTTGATTTTCGGCATTTCCCCTTGGATATCTTCAAGTAACTTTGTAATGTCTGGGGTGGATAAACTGTCGAAATTAAATATAGATCCATTGGCATTACTAACTCACACATTCTATGTCCATTATTGTTCGTAAGCTTGTGAGCAGTCTGTTTGCCTTTGGCTTCATTCAATATTCTTCATTTCCAATTTATGTCCCCTAACACTATTAATGTATCATGTCTTGGTAAACCTTCGCTTACTTGTTATATTTGATCTTTGTCCTCTTATTCTTAACACAGCAATTCTTCCATTGGCTGGTTTAAATTGTTTTTTTTTCTCTCTACTTGTTATAGAAACGCTGCTCGATTTCGTGCTTGTTTTTCTCGCCACTCTATAACAAGGTATCTTTTTCTTGAGGTGCCTTCTTCTTAATGGAGGTTGGCGACGACATCGTCAAAAGTTTTTTGATCTTCAGCTATTTTAAATAAGGTCTCCACTGTTATGTTTTTGGGCCACGAGTACTTTTTCTCCCAGGCTTTCTTCTTCCTCCTTTATTTATTTCTCCTTCAAAATTTCCTCCAAAACTACCAACAGTTGTCTTATAATGCAGTGACGAGGTAGTGCTAAATTAGGGCGAGAACGCCTTTCTTAACTGTTATTTCATATCAGATCAAACTTTTTATTATGATTGAAAATAATACGCATTAAAAATATAATTAAAATTGAAAGCCTTGAAAAATGGCCAGCTTCTGTCCAAAAATGTAATAACTACTAAGAACAGTAAATGCCTAATCCAGGTTGAAACGACCGGGAATGCATTATATTTTTCTGATTTAAAAAAGCGATTGAATTTATGTGCAAATTTATGCATATTTCAAACAAAATTATGGTTTTCAGCAGTTCTAAAACGTAAATCTGTTTGTTGATTTAATTCAGAAAATAGTCTTAACTAGCACTGGTATTTTTTCTATTAAACAAAACACATTTTTGACATTACAGTTTTCGACTTTATCGTTCTGGAAAATTCTTAGACATTTGAAACATTGCAAAGTCTAAAAAACGTGTTTGTTTATTGGTATGCGACTGCCAAGTATCTTAACTATAAAAGTGTTAACAATTAATTAATTGGATTAAAATTGTACATTAATGACTAATTTATAGTTTTTCTCTTATTTTCAGGAAAATGGGCGCGAGGCTTTGGATCTCACAGCCTCACCCCTTCGGGGTCCGCCACCTGCAACACGGTCGAACCACCCCCCGCCGATGGTTATACAGGGAGATTTTAGAAAGGTGCCCACTCTGATCAATTAATAATTTCCTTTCAATATTTAGTTTAAATTTATTATTTAATATGAGTTTTGTATTTTTTTAATTGGTTATTAAAGTTTTTTATTCTTTAAAATGGTTTTATTTTTTTACGTTATTATGAAACAGAAACGACGACTATTTCTAACTAACGAGGAATACTAACAAAAAATCCTTTGGGCTCTTAAAATAGAAAATAAAAAGGAAAATAGGGACTTGTTTAATTTGAAAATTCGTCGTTACTGGTTCTGAAAAGATCTTTGTTTCGTCTTTTATGTATGTGTATGTGCATTGTCCTTTATAATTCGTAAGTTTTTATTCAACAAATTCCTAAAGTCGCAGATTACGACCTAACTTCAATCTAATTTCCAAAATATTTTCTAGCATCTTAAATGTTGAAAAATAGGGCGTATACAGGATGCCCTATTTTTTGAACGTTACATGGGTAACTTTAGATAGAGAAACGGTTAAATAGGCAAAGTAGTGCTTTTGCTAATGTCTTTGCTTCTGCCCATGATTCCCCCCTTTTTCCAATATTTTTGCTACCACTGCATCCCATGTTTGTCTGGGCCTTTCTGTTTTCTCCTCTTCCATTCTGTGTAGGTACTCCCACCAGCTTAACTGCCTTTCTTCTTTGTAATCAAGTGTTGGTTGTATCTCTAAATTTTGCCATATTTCTGTGTTTCTTAGTTTATCTGTCTTTGTCATGCCTCTGATGCTTCTCAAATATTTCATGTCTGCTACCTGAATTTTGCTTCTTTGTTTTTCCGTTAGCACCCAAGACTCACAGTCAAAAGTTAGTATTGGTCTGTGAATAGCTTTGAAAGCCTTAATTTTTGTGTCTTTGGAGATTTCATTGCGTAGTACAAATTCTGTTGTTAGTCGTTCTTCTTCTTCGCCTATTTCCACCATTTTAGTGGTATTTTTGCTCATCTTTATTCCGCTCCATTCTAATACCTTATTCTCCCAAATTTTGTTTGTAGTTCCGTCTTGTTTTCTGCCATTACTACCACGTCATCTGCGTAGTTCAGTCTTATTTTTTGACATTATTACGACGTCCTCTGCGAAAGGTCCATGAGATATCTTTACTCGTTGTAGGTTTCTAGATATATCAAATTTTTAGCTTTTTTATTTTGGATCTACATTTTTAATTATTTCATCCAGGCATGTTAGACCACCTCCTCCCTGTCTTAGTCCTTCTTGTGTATTAGAAGCTCCGGATTTTTTTCTTTTAGAAAATTCCACATCTTCTCTAGTGGTACCCTATCGAAGGCCTTTTCTATACCTATGAATGCCAAAAATATGCGTTTCTTCTCCTGTAGTGATTTTTGTGTTTTATTGTGAAAATATGATCTTGGCAGTTTGTTCCTCTCCTAAATCCACTTTGTGACTCGTTTAATAATTTCTCTTCAACTTCTCTTACTTTTTTTTTCTACGATATGCTCGAACATTTTCAGAACCCTGCTGAGTAGTGTTATCCCCCCATAATTGTTGCAGTTCATCTTGTCTCCACAGAACTCGTCCTTACGAGTGTATAACAGGCCATCGGCCTAGGCTTCGGCCATAAGAGGAAGAAGAAGATCTTGTCTCCTTTTTTTATATATAGGTATTGTTAGAGTTGTCAGCCAATCATCTGTTGTTTCTTCTGCTTTCTTCTTAAAAGTAATTTATCTCCTTTTTCCCCATGTTTTTCCATTTTTATGTCTTCTTATTGCTTCTACTAATTCTTCTATATTTATCCTTTCTTCGTTATTTCCTCCTGTTACTATAGCTTGTTCAGTGTTTGCAATTATCTGTGATCCTTCCTTTAGTAATTCTTGGAAATATTCTTTCCACTTATTCATTTTAAGGCGGTCGTGGCTCAGCTGGTTCAGCGTGCGTTTGACTACTGAGATTAAGACTGACCCGGGTTCGATTCCCAGGGCCACACAAACATCGAAACCACCCGACCGCTTCCCTCGGGAGGCAATGACTGAGGTATTCTTTGGAGTACAAGTACAAGTACTTCTGTGGTTCGGAGTTCACGTAAAGCTGTAGGTCTCCTATGTCTGTAAGTCAGTTGACACACACACCACAGGCATATGGAGAGAAGACGGTAATGCTCCGTAAAGAGCACTCCATTTGAAGAAGAAGAAGACGAGTAGTATCATGTTTTTGATGTAGTTTATCGATTGATTCTTCTCCTACCTTACGGTTTGCTATACTTTATAAAATAACTAGTTTCTGGTTACTTCTACAATAACTTTCCATTCTACTGGAATTAATGAAATTATATATGTTGGCTTAATTCCGTGAATTCTTGCTGAAATGTCACGTTTTCTTGTTTTACTCATAGTTGCCTTTACACTTTAAATACAAAAATACTTTAGCCACGTTGTGTTAGGTTCAACTTAGATTTAATACAATATTTAATAAATAAGCCGAAAAATATTTAAACAACTGACTTGTTAAATTTAACCAAAAGGTTCAGTAGAATATTTGCTTAATTAAAAAGGGCATCAAAATAATATTATAGGTATTTGGATTACATATTCTAATTTGAATTTTTATTTTTTGTAGGAATTAATTTTTAAATGCTTCGGGATTTTTGGTACAAACAAGATTGCAATTTTTCAATTCTAAAGGCGTTGTATGCAAGATTGAACATTGTACTATTACAATAAAAACTCGGAGGAGTTTTTATGAGAAAATATTTGAAATTAGAAGGGCTTTGTCAATATCTTTTCAATTTTTGGCATTTTAATAATGCTTTTCTCTTGAATTTTACCCACGCTTTGACATTTTCATTTTCAAATAATGCCTTTTGAACAACAATACTGTTTGCTTTGTTTGTTTAAATTTAATTCCTACTGTATAAATAGCTTTTTTTCTGAACACCTGCTTTTACAAGCAAAGGTTTCGGTTGAAATTAAACAGTTTTGGAAAAAAAAATTATAAACTGGAAATATATAACGGTTGGGCAATAACGTTTTTTTTTTACAATATTAAATGGGGGATATTTATTTCAAGGGGTGAATTTTCAAAGCTTTTGGAGCTTCAAAATAAAATTCTGGGATTTCAAATTCTATGCGAAAGGGGAAAAGTTTAAACAAAAATGCAAGCACCGTTGATCAAATCCTGTAATTAATGGAAAATCAATATTTCTGGAGTACACAAATTAAGGATTCGTTTTTGGTTTTAAGAAAAATATTGTAAATATTTTGTAAAATTTGCAATTTTCAGTTGACGAAAGGGCTCTGCGACTAATTAAATTTATTGAAATTTGGTCATTATTAATTTTCATATTGTATTAGAAGACAAAACAAACAAAATATGAAAACATCAACAAAGTCAGCAAGTTGCTCCTGTTATTTGACAGCGAAAGTTACCAAATTGATTCCGTTTAGCCAAATTGAAAATATGAAATAAACCAAAAACTGTGGTGCCAAATTCAAATTGTCCCCAATCATTTAAAATCACACTGAATATATTAAGAAATAATCCAAGCCAGTGGTTTTCAGACTTTTGAGTTCCGCGTACTAATCAAAGAATATCAAAATTTTCGCGTACTATATAGGTTGAGAATCGCTGATCTAAGCTTTATAATCTATAGCCGCCCTAGACTGTGAAAGACTTTTTCATTATCCGATATTATTGGAAGTACTCTATTTGTATTTAACTATTATCCTGCTGGCAGTCAAAGGTCTCCCCTTTGGTTCTAAATTTTTTTTTATACAGGCTGGTCCACTGAAAACAGTAAACGCAAGTTTTGGCCACTTAACATCAATTTTGCGAAAAACGCCCGAACACGCCAATTTTAGTATCAAGGGGGACATCTGAATTGATTAGTATTATTTACGCAACTTCAAGCCTAAGATGAGGGTGAATTGCACCAAAAAAAAAAAAATAAATAAATAGAAAGGGGTGTCAAACGTTGCATAGTTCTAAAGGTCTTTCAATTCTCTTTTCAACAGTCTTTTTATTTTTTAAATCCGATCATTAATTCCAGAAAAAATTTCATTTAAATTTGGCTCAAGTAGGCTTAAAAAATTGAACGTAGCAAACAAAAGCACTTCATCTGACAAGTTGTTTGTAATAAGCAAGTACTTTGTGAGTTTGTCAGCATTTAAATTGATAATGTTAAGTGGCTAAAACTTGCGTTTACTGTTTTCAGTGGGCCACCCTGTATAATGTATAATATGTATTTGCAATCTGTACATTTACAATAAGCAAAACATATGGCAGAAGATATTTAGTGACGTTAACAATGACATGAGTGTAAATCCAACGATTTACACTGAGATACATCTTGAGATTGTTATGTGCAAATTTTCTATGCAGCATAAGTTGCGAAGTTACATGCTACACATAACACTAAAATCTATATGGCAGATCCAATGGTTTGTGTCTGTTTAATCTTTGTATATGAGCACTATTGTCTAGTAAATTTAGGGCCAGAACGTTAGGATGAGATTCTAATTTACTAAGATATATTTCACAATCACATTTTTAATTGAGTCCACTTTTAGTCGTTTAGGATGTCCACATTTCTAACAAAGTACGGCGCACATATTGCACCTAGCACTTTAGATTGATACCTTTCTATTATCAGGATATTGGAGTTTGCTGTTGTGCCCAACAGTTGTATGCCATATGTCCATATGGGTTTAAATACTGCATTGTATACGAGAAGCTTGTTTGGACTTCCTACCTAGAAGCCACAACAATGTTTTTTTAAACTTATCGCCCAGTTGTTTGCGCTTCTTCCAAATATGAGTCCTCCATGTCAGGCCCTTGTCCAGGTGCAAACTAAACGAAACAAAATCATTCCACAGGACCTTCACCAAGTGTAAGGGTATTACGCCACCTGTATTTATTAATAACATACCCCTAGCACAGGTACAGGAAATAAAATATTTAGGTTCTCCATTTGTCTCTATTCTTGGCAATGCTTGTTCAGTTTTTCCTGCTGAATAGTTTACTTCGTCTTCCCATCTTCTGAACGGATGGCTTCTCGGTCTTCTACTTGCTATTGTCCACTTATCTTCTGATAAACGAGCAAGGTGTCGTACTGTACTTTTAGGTGTTCGATTTTTCTACAACATCTTCTACTTTCGGGCTATTTCTGATTTCTTGTAATCTCACTTTGTCTTTTAAGGTGATATTAGGCATGCTCCTTTCCATTTTTAACTGTGTTGTTTTTAACTTATCATAGCCTTGGTAAATGACCATGTTTGTGCTCCGTGTTAGAACCATACACATATTAAAAACTTTGCGCTTTGCTCTGTAAGATGTATTTCAGACATCACATTTTTTCCAACCCGCTTTAATTCGTTGTATCCCCTTCCCACTGATATTCTCGAATGTTATTATTTGTCCTAGATAAATGACTTCTTGTGTGCATTTCAATAGTTCCTTTCCTATTTCTATTCCTTTTGGCTTATCGTTTGTAATGTATTTAGTTTTGGAGTAGTTTCGACCAGCCTTCTCATTCTATCTAGATTCTCTTTTTGACAAGGTTAAAGAATAAAACCACTAGTATTTAAAGCTGTTTAAGTGTACACCAGAATGCGACTCGCACGCAATGTGCCTTTGCCCCAAATGCCGGGTACACAACGATGGTGATCGTTCTAACCCTACCCTTTCAAAGGGACAAAGCACAAAGTACAGAAAATAATTCTATACTCCTATAACCTAGAGCATTCTAGAGCTTAAACACTATCATTATTTGTAATTCTAGGGTGGCTTTTTGCAAACAAAATTATATCATTCGTCGATCGTGATTTTTAGCAGTTTTGTTTTTGTTTTGTGCCCATCATTCTTACACTACGATTCTGTGGTCTTTTGTACGCATTGATCCAATCAAAGTAAACATGTACCCTCAACGAGTTGCAGGATGTTATTCACGAGGTGCTCGTGCGTGAGAGTTATTCCACGTGGTGTTGCGCCGAAAAGTGCCAGAGATTATACGTGAGGCTGTTTCTTTCTCTTCCTGACATAATCTACAGAGTCTATCTTCCCTGTATTTTCCTATTTTTTTTAGGTGTTTTCTCAGGTGGGAATGTCTTGTGACAAGTCCTATTAGCAATCTAATCTAAGTTCGATCTAAGTGTAGTACGTCATATGTCAGTCTGCGTGAAGGCTTACCAATTGTTTCCGTCCCCAGTTTCTGTGAAATAAGTTGTTTAACGGTCCAACTTTCTATCGCTGTTTGGATGCCCTTTTTTAGGTATTCCGAATACAGGTTCTGGGCCTATAAATGGGGTGGTTGCACCAGGCGAGGGCGAGGGCGTCTGCTGCTTGGTTTCCCTCTATGCCTGTGTGCTCTGGTACCTATATGAGTTGAACTGTGTTCTTCTCAGCTAAGAGGGTCAGGTGATTCAGACATTCTCTCGTTAATTTCGAGATAATATGAAATAATTCAAGTGCTTTTAAGGCTGCTTGATTGTCAGACAGAATGCTTATGCGTTGTTGGGTATACATACACACACACTTCCTCTCTCTATGTAGCTTCAAGTATTGCAATATTGGATGTAAGTCTCCTCCATATCTCTCCACTAATTTCTGTTTCTCGCTGTTTGCATCCATCCTAAGCCTGCCACTTTCTTTATATCGTCCACTTATCGTTTTTGGGGCCTTCCTCTTCCTCTTTTCCCATCCCATGGTCTCCATTTCTTCATCCTTATGTCCGGCCCATTTCCACTCAAGTCGTTCTACAGCGTCTGTGACCTTTGTTTTCGATCTGATGTATTCATTCCTCTTTCGATCTTTTAGAGCTATACCAAGCATTGCTCGTTCCATTGAACGTTGGGTTGTTCTTATCTTTTCTACATTATTTTTTGTCTGAACGTAGTATGTTAGGCCCGGTAATATACGTTTGTTAAATACTCTGGTTTTCAAACACACTACATTATAGTAAATATTTCAGCCTGAAAGACTGTGGGTTTAGTTTCTAGAGACGTACTGATATTCTCTCTTGGTCTTACGCCATATATTCCAGCTTCTGTATCCTCCACTGTACGGAATCCGTCTGTATGCCAGACTATCCCTTTCAAGAGGTACCCTACCGTTCCTCGAGTCTAGTCATTACATGAGCTTTAAGTTAGGTTGATGTCAATTTAAATTCTTGGCATTTCTATGACGCTGTTAAATGTTGCGGGAGAGCAGGTCTTCTTGGCATACACCCCTTTCCATGCTAAAGAATGGTCCGTCTAAGTCGGTCCTTATTTTTGCTCGATTATTGGAATACATTTCCTTGATTAGTCTGATATTTTTTTCAGGTTCAGATCGATGACTCCCATCTTCTTCTTCTTCTTTTACAGGGCGTTGCCGACCTATATACGTATACATGTTTTTTCAAATTCTTTACACTTTCAATGATTTGGCTTGCAATTTGTATGTTATCTATTGTTGGAAACCTCTTCGAAAGCCCGCTTGTTCTGGCGATTGAGTTGCATCTAGTTGGTTGTAGATTCGATTCAGCAGAACACTTGTAAAGATTTTATATACACTGAGTGTTAGGCTTATAGACCTATAGTTTACAATTTTAGGGTTGTTCCCTTTGTTATGGTAGAGTCTTTCCACTGTTTGGGAATTTTGTCACTTTTGGTAATATTAGAATTCTTCTTTTTACTGATGAAGCCTATGTAGGTTAATAGCCTGTTATTTACTTATAACTATGAGTTCTATGAGCCCTCTTCGCACGTATGCCGGGTAGGAGGTTAACCTTACCCATCGAAAGAGGTGAAGCAAATCGACCCGCAGTGTTGCAAGGTCGGTCGGGACCGCCGGTTAACGTGCCCTCCGAAGCGTAGAGAAGTCTACGACTTCTAAAATTCCGGCGGGGCTATTGCCGGACTTGGAATCGAACCCGAGTTGCCTACGTGAGAGACTGAGGCCTTTTACACGTGGCTATCTGGTCCCGAATTTTAGAATTAAATTTCTCAAATTAACTGAAACATTTCATTGGTTATTCCATCATCGCCGGTTGCTTTTTCTAATTTAAGATTCTTCAGAACAACCTGGTACTCTTCTTCCGCTACTTCTTCAAAGTCTGTAGTTGTTTGGGTAGTGTGTTTTGGTGGATGATCGATACTTTTCTTCGCTTTACTGGTGTAGTATAAATAGTTCTGTATAGAAGTCTGTGGCCACTTGGATCAATTCCGTTCCGTTACTTTATTTTGGGCTGCATTTGTTGGTAGATACTGTTTGGGACAATATTTTTTCGATCATTTCACCCTCATTTTTTCTTCCGTTTTTACTACTTTGTTTAATTCTGTAAATTCTACCCGAGCTCAAAAGTTTGAGCTGCTAAGAGTTCCCAGCCTTTCTCTGTTTCTGATGAGTACTTTAGTTTTTTTTCCGAGAGAAGTTTGTGTACTCTATTTACTATTTATTAATAAAAAACCACTCTTTTTTTGATTTTTTCTATAATTTGAATTTACAAATTTGGAGGAACAATAAATTTAATACGTTTACTACAATAAATTGAACACAATAAATTAGTTATGGAATATTTCATAAGTTCACAAAGTATAGATATATTAGTCGAAAATCCGAGTAGTAAAACTCTACTTAGAACCCTTAAAGCATCGTCAAGGTCTACTCGAGATAACTTTAATACAGGAGGAAAATCATAAAATTGCGATTGGACATTTCGACGAGACGATCCCTGTCACATATTGAACAAAACGGGTTATTGCTTTTGGCTCCTATTCTGGAGGAACTTAACAAAATATTTATGCTTCGGATGTATTTTAGATTTTCTGGTTCTTACTTATGTGGTTTTCATTCTTTTTTACGATACACATTTCCCTGAATGCTAAACTTTAAAAATTGCATTTAAATGTCAGAATTAATCACACGTTTGTTGTTTCCAGTTGCAGAAACAGTTCCTAAAATTCAAATAACTCTAGGAAAATAATAAAAAAATGGCAATTCATACCGCATGCGAATGTTTTCCACAACTAATAAATTGCATTAGTTTGCTTTTTATTCGCCGTGCTGTACTTTATGGGCATAAAAACCAGTACTAACAAGCACTAAAATTTCCAACTTGCTTCAAGCACTCCATGTTGTATACCGCACATGAAACTAACCACATTCTGTTTATGTTATTTGTGTATACGAAACCGTGTATTTGATGATAAAACCAAAATAGCCCGCATTTATTTTACGAAAATGTAACGCAAACTCCACTTTGTATTTAGTTAAACACATTTTGGTTAAACTGAAGTTCTTTACTTAAGCGAAAATTAAAAATATTAATAAAAGCTACGAAAAAAAATGGAAATTGTCGACAGGAATTTATCATGTTACACTCGTACCTCGGAAAAAATTTAAAACCCTTTCTTGTTTAACAACCTTGCGGACAGTTTGAATTGTTTTATGTACATATTCACCTGGACCCTAACCGAAAATACATTAATAATAGAAACGAACATCCCCACGACAGGATCAAACAAGTTAATTGCTTTCCCTACATAATTTTCTATCAATAATTTTTAGATTAATTCCTTTCTTGTCACTACTTTATAAATATTCCGTTTCAATTTCTACGTTTAAATGATGAAAAAGCTCAGTTGGCCGTGAATTGTAACAATTGAAAAGAAGATTCGCTCTTTTGTTGAGACTTAAAGATCGATTGTTTTGTAATTTTGTTTAGAAGGCTATTATAACAAAAGCCGCCGTGCTTTAATTAAATATTTTAAAGCACGGCCAACTTAGTTTTAATGACATAATAAAAGCACGGCAGTGATGATTAATTATTTACTAATAGTTTTACGGCCTTAGCCTTGGTACTAAAGTATAATTTTTCACTTACGTTTTTAAAATCAGCCATAATTCCATTAATTATAAATTGGGGATTGGGAAAATTAAATAAATTACAGTCACAGATTGAGTTATTAATACATATTTAGGAAAATCAGATTTAAGTTGTTCAGTTTAAGTTATGAAGTAAAAAATCTATAATTAAATAAATAATGCTAATAGAAATAAAATGGTGTACGAGTTGAAACACATGAAATATTAATTTTTAGGTAAACTTTTAATGAAATATTCAGAATTTCATAAATATTTGACTAAGCACCTGCGAGAATACCGAATTTGTTGAGTAAACTTTGATTTTAGGTATTTTTTGATAATTTTTTAATTAAATTTTATATAAAAAATGAGAATTTCGCCGAGCTACTTTTCTTAACTAATATATTTTCCGCCGTGTTACTTGGTTTTTGTAAATACCCAAGTTTCAGAAGCGAATGTTAGGATTGGAAGAACACACTGAAAGAGTATCTTGGAAACGTTTTTTGGCTTTCCAAAAATCGCTCAAGCGAGCTGAATTCTTCTGTTGATTTCCGCTATTTGAGTTGGTTCATTAAATGTCAGTTTTTGTCCCGGTTGGGTGTATTCAGTGGTCAATTCTATCCGTTCTCTGTTCGGTAGTATCTGTCTCCTGTCGTTTCTGTTAGTTGTTATCTTCGTTTTAGACATGTTTATTGTAAGTCCTACTTCTTGTGGTGTTTGCCGTTTATACTTACCCCGTTCGTTTCCCACTGGAGTTATTTGAAGACATCCTCCAGAGGCTGCGAATCAGTCTATTATCACTCTCATGAACTACAAATTTTGAAAATAAAGCAAAAGCTGATAACAATCGAGAGATACGTTTGAAAACGACGGTATTACTGTATCAATTAAAACTAAACTTGATATTGAAGAATATATCATACTCAATACTAGGCGTTCCTAGAACTGAAACAAGCAACATCAGCAGTTGGCCTAAACCTAAATATGCAAAAACCAAATTGATGACGAATATGGTAGCTGGTGGGGAGATAACTAGTACGAATATAAATATCTATACATAAACTACAAATTGCTCAAAAGCGCACTGTTAGGAATAGCAAGAAGAGACAAAATACCAAACAAGGGACAAGAACGAAAGACATTGTAAAGTTTATGAAAATGAGGTGAAGCTGGGCGGGACATATCATCGCCAGATCAGAGAACAATAGATGGACCTAGAGAATAGAAGCGTGGAGAGCAAGAGAAGACAAGAGAAACATAGGCCGCCCCCAACCCGTTGGAGTGACAACGAAGGATAAAAACAAATAATATAGTCACTTGTGTAAAAACCTGGTGGTGGAACGAAGAAATAGAAAGTTTTGTAAAAGAGAAAAGAAGGCCTGTGATAAATGACTGCCCACTAATAATACAGAAGATCTCTAGAAATGTAAAAAAGTCGATAGCCAAGGCAAGAACCGAAGAATGGTAAATAACATACAGAACAGTAGATTGGATGCAGTAGTGCCATGGAAGCATGGCGAAATAATCTAGTAACCAAGACTACCACCAGGAACTCCCCAGCGAAACTCGTACCATATAACAACAAAGAGGCTAATCTCTTAGACATGATGCTGTAATGTCTGAAGAAGAAGAAATAACGGAGAATGAAGCCCAGAAAACTCTCTAAACTCTGCCCATTTATTTTAAGTATATTGTCTTCGAAAGCCTTTATTTTCTGTATCCTGGAGCACCAGCATGTCCACTCTTGCTGGTCTTTTCCTATTTGTTTTATCTATTAAGGTCAAACTTTATTTCATCTCGATCTCTATAGGAAATTGTCGAAATCTCAGTCGGCGCCGCTTTGGGACTTTACCCTTGTGATGTCTTTTGTATGTCGCTCCTGTATAAGAATACTCGGTCTGACCGGAACTTGCCACGTTTCTTTGCGTATGCTGGATATAAGTCTCTTCCAAAGCTTTCCAAGTCTCTTTTCACAGCGGTTTTTTGGGTGTCATTGCGCCACATCATTTGCGGTTCCCAACACTCCGTTAGTTGTTCTGGGCCTCCATTGAGTAATCTTGGATTATCAACATGGCCAGCCCAGTGCCAATACGTTGCACAACATTTGTCATTTCGCACATGATCTCTTCAGCATTGCTTTCTCCACAGCTCTCTGGCATGTCCGTAGGCGGCTAGCACTGTGTTGTATGAGTGCGACTGGCTTTAGGCCGCAAATAGTTACTGGGAGCACGCAGGACTCGTACACCTTCAACTTGAGGTTGATATGGGTATTGCTGGGGCTCGGAGGATGAACGCCAGATTGCCAAAAACAATCCAGGTCCTACTGATTCTCTGGGAAATCTCCAAAGTCTGGTTTCATTTCCCACGACTTCTAGAACCTGGTTGTCAACAATGGTGTGGATGGTATCTCGACTCTTCGTCTTGCGAAGGTTCATTCTCAGGCCAACTTTTACCGATGTTTTGTGTAGCTGCTTTGGCATGGTATTTAGTTCTTTTGGGTCGCTACTTACTACCTCAGGTGGTTTAGGTACGTACCATAGACGTTGAAGCCCATCTTAACTAAGACATATTCTTAAAGCTTGGGAGAGATTTTGGCGGACCCTTCTCTTGACTGAGGTCTTCCCCATCACCACGTCGTCTTCTAACTTGACCTGTAGCGTGGCGTTGTCGTTAATATGCTGGATAAGGATGGAGTATCAGGAGTCTAGTCTCACCTTACCTATGCCTCTTATGGGATCACCCAAGTTTCGTTAGAGTTGAAAGCCTTCTAGTAGTCGACGAAGGCGAGATGGAGCGGGATATTATATTCGGCCACCTTCTCGATCAGCGTTTGCATGACTTGTATTTTGTAAGTAGGCACAACAAAGTTCACGATACCTGCCTGCTTTAACAATGCCCATAAGGATAAGGAATAAAGCACTACGAAGAAAAATATTAAATAAGTCTTAACATTTTATGTAAAAGAAAGAATATTACAAAATAGAGCTATCATGGTGTTAACTCATTTTTAAATATTGATATTTTAGATAACAATTTCTTCAACTAACGCGCGTTTGTACCTATGATTTTTACACTTATATTTCAAAAAATGTGACCTGATAATTGTTTTAATTTATTTTAAAGCCCTAAAATTCCTCGTTGTCTTTTTAATCTGCAAAATGTTTAAGACATGCCTTTCTTTAGTAATTATTTTTAAAAATGGAAGCATCAATTTCATATTTTTATTTTTGCAAATCTTATAAATTTCTTGTATAAAATTTTAAAAGAGAGGGTATGGTTATACATTGTAGAAATTAGGTGTTAGGTGTTTAAAGTACAAATTGGGAATTTATTGACTTGAATTTTTAAACAAATCAAAACCACAATTTTTACTTTTCTCAATCCACAACTGCATTTTCACTTTTGGGGATATTAATTTTTAAAATCTTTCACGACTTTTGGCACGAACAAGATTGTAATTTTTCAATTCTAAAGGCACTGTATGCCAAATTTCGTTTGCAAGATTGAACATTGTAGTATTTTATAAGAAAATATTTGGAATTAGAACCCCGAGGACTTTGTCAACACCTTTTCTATTTTTGGCATTTTAATAATGCTTTCCACCAACTTGCATTTTACCCACGTTTTGACATTTTCAATTTCAAATAATGCTTCTTGAACTTTAATTCCTACTGTTTATATTTCTTATTTATACATTTCTGTTTTAGTTTTCCGGACGTTTTTAATGTTTTTGTATTTTTATCGATATTAAAAGAAAGATATTTAGAACCATGGGGTTAATTTTTATAGCTTTAGATATGATTTTAACTTTAACACTGCAAGTGAAGAAATACGAGGGTTGAAGAAGCATACAGTATTATGAAACTAAAAAACACAAACGACACTACGGAGACGGCACAGGCAATGAATAAGGATATGGAAACTGGAAAACATGAATTAAAAATTAATTGGGAAAGTGAAAAACAGTAACAAAGGAATATGTGCAACAAAGAAATAAAATAAGCAAAAATAATGGATGAGCAATGAGCACGTGGAACTTAGGAGAGCCGAATTATGAAGTAGCGAGTACGAAGCAAAACTCTACAACTTTGGTAATACAAGAAACGAAACAAAACGGCGATTACAAGTTACCTTCAGAAGATTACGCATTTTTAATGGGGTATTTATGGCGGCCTGTCTGGTAGCAAAAAAGTTTTCCACCGATAAATGAAAGATTATGCCACATCGCGATTGAAACAGGAAAAAAACATTATTATGTATTCATATTTTAAATAACCATGCACCAATACAGAATAAAAAGAAGAAAAAGCCAAAGAAGAATGCTATGAGATTTTGAGAAATCTATTCGATCAAATAAATCCTAGCCAAGATTTTTATTTAAAAATCACAAGAGAAGAAGCTTTCAGGCCTACAATAAGACAGCATAGTAAACATAAAGTAATAAATAAAAAGGAAAGAAATTGATAGGCTCTGCGGCAGGGAGAGAATGCAGAATACTTATTTTGAAAGGGTGTCACCTGACGGAAATACAGATGATGTAATAATACAAAACAAACATAAAAAATGGCGAAAGGACATAAAATAAAGAAGAGAAGCAGACGTGAACTTTGACCAAGTAACGGTCAAAATGGGAGGTAATTAAGAACAAAAGAAAAGCAAATTAAGTAGAAAAGGGAAGCAGAATACGAGGAAGAAAAACTATCGCAAAAAGTATGGCAAGAAAAATACCAACCAAATATAGAATTTAGGTTAAAACAAAGGCAGCAAGTACAGATCAGAAGATAAGGAACAATACATAAAGCAAAGAACGAGGGCGAAATTAATCTATAGAGAAGTAAAAAGAAACTTCTGGCAAAGATAAACAGAGAGGACGGAAGGAACTTCTATCAAGAAGTAAAACAGATCAGGAGGCTTTCAACAATTACCAATAGCTTTTAAAGATGAAAACAGAAAAACAGTAAGCGAAGATAAGCAAATAATAAAGGGATGGGAAAGATATTTTCAAGAACCGGCGGCGCATATGTAATGGAATGTTTTGATTTTTTAGAATATAGCTGTCCATCCCAGTCTTGTTCTTCTAGATTATCTAGATATTTCCACTTTTTGATTTTCTTTTCCCATTTTGATCATTTGTCCTAAATTCCTCCACCTGTTCTATATCTGTTCTTCCTATCTTTATATTAGTTACTTCTTCAGTATTTGTCATTATTTTCATTTTGTTCTGATTTATTGTTAGCCCTATACGTTTCGATTCTTGGTCTAGTTCATTTAAAATTATTTCTAGTTCGTCCTTTGTTTCTGAGATTACTGTAACTTCGTCTGCAAAGCAGATGTGGTTCAGCCTTGTTCCGTTTATGTTGATACCTTTATCATCTTTCAACGCTGTTATAAACAATTTTGGTGACATCGTGTCTCCCGGTCGAACTCCTTTTTTAATTTGTATTTTGTTAGTGTTGTTATGTAGCTTTACAGTTGATACCGCTTCTCTATAGATATTTTGTATGGTGTTTGCGTATCTGTGGTCTACTCTGCTGTTTTGTAACGCTTCTTGTATTGCCATTCTTCTACACTGTCAAAGGCTTTTTCATAATCCATTCTGTAAGACAGTGTGCAGGTAAAGCCTACGACTTCTTAAATAGAAAAGAGATGTACAAAGACATGGAATATTTAAAAATACCAATTAAATTGATAAAACTAGTACAGATGATTCTGTAAAATACTTCAAATAGGGTTAAATAGACAAGGAAAATTTCAGATAGTTTCATAGTTGAAAGGGGGTCAGACAAGGGGCCAACTATCAACTGTATTGTTTAATATAACTTTGGAGTATGTAATGTGAACAAGCAAAATAAACAGAACAGGAAGCATACTGAGTGCAAGAAACCTATGTAAATATATGCTGACGACTATATAAGAACGAATAATAAAGAAGACTTAATAAACATTTTTAAAACAGTGCGTCACCAAATTAACGACAAAAACTCAAAATACATGGTAATGCGAAATCAGTTGGATAGAATAGAAAACCAAAACCTAATAATAAAGCAGCCTGACGAAGTAGAAATGGAAATAGAAAGAGTTAAGGTGTTTACATATAATACGTCTAGCCAATATACAACTCTAGCGCCTAAAATTTACGGCGAGTAAACCAGCAATGCAGAAGAGGATCCTACTGGTTTGACATCGCTTCGCTTAATTAGCAGCGCTAACAACCCGTAGCTGTATATTCGCTAGATGTAGTATATTTAGGAGCGCAAATAATGGAGGATGGAAGAGAATAATACCTATCTTAAAATCGAAATACGCGTCACAGAAGTCGATAGCAACATGCAGCTGTGAGCTATGGAAGCTAGGAACCGTAAACGAAGCCAAACTGCGGGTTTGGGAAAGAAACATTCTACGAAGAATTTAAGGAAGACGGAAAGAGAACGCAGAATGGCGAAGAAGCACCAATAATGAGCTAAAAGAGTTATACAACGAGCCAACAATAGTGAAATATGTAAAATAACAACTAGTACGATGACTAGGCCACATCCAGTGAATTGAGAATAGAAGAATGGCCAAAGTAGTAATGAAGACCAAACTGATAGAGGTAAGAGTCAGGGGAAGGCCAAGAACTTGGCGAAAAATAATATCAGTGATGGGCTGGCATGGCCTGTGAAAGTTACATGTATATAGAATGAAATAATAATCTTTTTCCAAGTTCGGTCCGGCTCGGCTCGGAGGAAATTCGAAACATGATCGGCTCGGCTCGGAGAAAATGTCAAATATTCTCAGCTCAGCACGAACTTTTATCCCGTTTGGAGCTTTCGATAAGACAGAAGTGTGCATTTACCAAACTTCAAACCTTCACCGAGTTTCGGGACTTTATCGAACTTCGAGCCTTCCACGAGATTTGAGTCTGCAATGAGTTCTGAGCTTTACAAGCAAATTAGAAAAAAACTGGACTCGGCTTGGTTCGAGCCAAGCCGAGCCGAGCCGAGCTCGAGCTTCGTTTCCACCTCAGAATCAGAAGCTTTTTTATTTTAATTTAGACACTTTTAATACTCGTATATTCCAATCTGTGACTTCCAACAATTATTCTGATATCGGCTGCTGCTTAACTGTTTAAAAAGGAAAACTTCCTGAAAATATAATCAGGTTTTTTCGTAATTAATTAAATTATTCTTTTTACTGCAAACTCGTCAAATTTAAGTTATTTAGCTATGTTTAACCTAACTGTATGGTTCTTCTTCTTATCTCATATTTCAAACAATTTCTTTGTGTTTACATGTATTTCTCTAAAACAAAAAAGAAAGACGACAGTTTGATTAACAGAAATGCAACTTTCATACAAATAAAAATCAGACCTGTTTTCCTGTGATAAAACAGGACCAACTTCCAATTGTCAACGCAATTGGATTACAATGCTATTTAGAACAAAGCGTAAGCTTGTTTCCCAATTAAGAAAGTTAGACAACCCAAAACAACATCATTATGCAATCCGGGCCTTCCACATGGGGAAAGCTCAAGGGGAACAACGGATGAATATCGCAACAAGAAACAACCAAACTTAATTATTGATAGAAACAAGGGATAATCACATGTATATTAATATCATTACGTTTTACTAAAAGGGCACCTTTCCGTTTTGCAGGTTTCCGGAATCAGCAGCGAAATTTTTAAACAGATAGAAACGGTAGAAAACGACCACGATGCCTCCACGGCAGCGGCTTTGGAGGTAAGTACAGACTTTTCGTTTCTTTGACGAGCATGCCGGAACTTCGACTTTCATTAATTAAATTCGAATTGAAGTGCACCACCAGCAGATAATTCATAGATATTTCATTAAGGTAATTTAGGATTCCAATTAGTGTTTCTCGCATTCAAAACTTGGATTTCGATATTAATGAACGTTACAAAAGCGTTCGCGCGGAACAACAATGAGTAGGTACCTATTCGAAAATACGACGCTGAAGTTTCTCGAATTTTTTTACACGCTTAATAAGTACTGACACAATCTCGTTACAAAGTCATATTCCATTAATTTTTCAACATTTGATGTTTCTCGCAAGGCACACACAGCCCTGAATTAGACGCGCAATAATTTACATAATTAATAACAGGTATTTTAGATGTCTCGTTCCATCAAAAAGCTTTTGCTTAAGGTAATTAAATTATTAACTTTTCAGCAAACAAAAAGGAAGTTAAATTTTCCACGTTTTGAAATTTTCTTATTATTCCCTCCCTTTTAATCTCTTTGTTTACTACGGTGTTTAACCTTCCAGAAAAATGAACACATTTTCTTTGAAGATAAGTAATGGAAATTTAGAAAACTATAGTCATTGTTGTAAAAACATTTGAGATTCGAATCTTACGTATCAAAAACATTCGAATCTGGGACTTAAATTTTGAGATCCATAAACACAACCTTAGAATGCGGATTGTGAGATTTACAATCGTATTTCAAATCTTCTAAGCCATATTCGAACCTTCAATTAGAAATTTGAAGCTTTGAAGTTTGGAATTCGGAATTTGTGATCTAAATCTCAAGATCCTCTAAGCTAGATTCACATTCCCAATTCAGGACTCAAAAATTCTGAATTTCAAAGGAGAGTTTTGATGTTCTTCATGATGAAATGTAAAAATTCGAATCTGCCTTTCTGATGTAGGTAGATACCTTTTTACCAGAAAATATCTGAATCTTGGATTCCAATTCGATTAATAGCTTTAGTGATCCTTAAACTTTGTTTTTAATTTAAATTCCAAGCTTGTAGTTCCAAAATCGAGGTTAAATCCTAAATTTCAATGACAAAATATCAAGCCTGACTACAGATTAAAAATTCGAATCTTGTTTTCTTATGTGGATATCATCAAATTTTCACATTTTTTATTCTTTACTCTAAAACAGCAGTTTAAATTTAGGAGGTAGTTTAAAGAATTTTTTTTTTAATATCCTCAAATCTGCCAATTTTAAATAAAAATTTACGTTTGGAATTTTGATCGAAATCGTAACTCTAACCATCTGATTTAAAATTACTTGAACGCTAAATTTGAGCATTGAATAACAATTCTATAATTATTAGAAACAGTGATTCGAATCGAATGCGTCTTTAATTCTTAAATAATAAAATTTTAATTTAGACTAGAAATTAATATGAATTTAAATATGAAAATCGAATATAATTTTGTAAATGAAAATTCGAATTTTAATGGAATTCGATTCGGATTTGCAAAGACTTGTAAAAATTTGGAATTTAAGTTGGTAAATTTGCAAATCAAATACAAGCTGCCAAGCTCGGTAACAATAAATCGAAGCCAAATCCGAAATTTGGAGTGAATAAATTTGATATTTGAAACCTGCTTTGCAAAAAAAAATCGAATCTTAGCTGTAAAGATTAAAATCTTAGATTCAGATTTGGATTCGATTGATAACTCTAATTAGCTTAGTATTGAAAAATCTACTCAAAGTTTTATGTGGTTTAAATTTTCATTCTAAATATTAAGCCAGAATTTGGAATTTTAAATTGAATGTGAAGTTCTGATCGAAGTTTTAATTCAGCTGCTAAATTTGGAAATCAAATAAATTGAATAATTGAATAATTCAAAATCTGTTTTGCAAAAATTCGAATCTCAGTTGTAAAGACTTGGATTCGGATTTAGATTCGATTAATAACTCCAATTAGCTTAGTATGGGATTTTATGAAAGCTAAACAGAGTCTTTGCCCAACTTCTTTATTTTAATTTAATTAATACGTCTGCCGCAGTTACCCGACTTACTTCCGCCATTCACCCGATGCACGCCGGACCCCCCTACCTGAACATCGGTCGTCTGCTAGAATTCCCACATTAGTATTAAAAAAATACACGACGTTTTATGTTTACAATTTTTGAATTTAGTTTTTATTCAGGGACAAAATACTCAACTTCCTTCAATTCAAAGAGCTTTAAATAATCAATTACACCAACATTAAAAATTGATGTCATAATAGAATTGCACGACTTCAAGTTTTATTCTCTGATGGATGATTTTACAAAGTAAATCAATTTTAAGGCAGTTTTACTTAACACTTAAGTTAAATTCCTGACGTTATAATAACAATAATAATAATTCTTTAACAGAAGGTAACAACTATTTACTTTAACTTTAAATCTATGCGATATTTGCTTTCTGAAAAAATACGAAAATTCCTTTTGCTAATAATTCAAACGCAAACAGTAATATCTAAAAAATGAGACGTCAAAAGCGTCCAAAAAGGATGACGGTGTATTCAAAGTTCAATTTGATAAGCAAATATTTAAAATGTTACTTTAACGACCCGACTGTTTGCTTATGAACTTGTATGCGTAATTTATTTGTTGATGTTCATCTATCAAAAATTGATTTATATACAGCTTAACATTTTTTGTTGTTTGGATATAGCATTGAAGGAACTTGAACGTTTCTAAACATACGAGGTTTGGCAGAAAAATAATGAGACTGATTTTCTTTTAAGAATGAATTTTATTCTTTTCACAAATCAAGGTTATCCCCTTCAAAGTAGTTCCCTTGGACAGCTACACACCGACGGATGGGTTTCTGGATATTATCCAAAGTGCTAAAATGGCGTCGTTTCAAATGGGTTTTCAGTCGGAGGAATAAAAAGAAGTCACAAGGACTGAGATTCGGCAAATAGGGGGGCTGGGGAACCACAGTAATGCTTTTTTCTGCCAAGAATTCGTTGATGGAGATTCCCGTGTGACATGGAGCGCCGTGGTGTAGTGTCCAAGTGCGTGCAATGCCTGGTCGCACACGTGCCACACCCTTTCTGAGTCTTTCAATATTGTCGTCCGATTTTGAGGTTGAAGGTCTTCCACGCGAAGTTCATCTTCCACTTCTTCTTGACCCTCTAAAAATGTCTTATGCTAACTGAATTATTGTGCCCTGGATAGAGAATGTTCTTCATAAGCCCTTTCGCCCTTTGTCACGCATCTCACAAACACAGCTACACTTCAGACGCTCTCAACAATCGCGTAGCAACTGTAACAAGTTTAAACTTGTACTGAGTCTACGACAGGGGTTATTCTAACTGTTGTGTGAAGCGGGAGACACAGTGTTGCCAGCCTCACTATTTTTCTACCAAACCTCGTACTCAAAACTTTCAATTTTAATGAAAGATATAATGTGGAATAATAGTAAAAACAATTTAATTTAATTTACCTGTTACTTTAGCAGTGTATGAAACGCCAAAATTTTCCCGGGCATTGTGAACACTGCCCGGATTTCCCACATTGCCCGTGACATATACATCTATAATACATTATCATCAAACTAAAGAATTTTCCAATTTATTCTGAAACTAAAAACTCGGCTCAGGGTAAATGCAAACTCTTTCAGGCGTAACAGTTTTAAGGCTTAGCTATGATTGACGATTTTTGGATTATTTATTGAATCATGAACTTCCTTTAATGCTTCAGCCGTTTTGGGAAATTTAATAATTTCACCCATATAAAACCAAATCCATTATAAGGCTAAACTGAAACAGCCCTCATAAAACAAACAAAAAATCAGAGTTAATGATTTCCTTCCCTAAAAACGCTGCCACAATAAATTGTATATTGGTACATCGATAATTTACGATTCTTTGTAAATATTACAACAAAAATTAACGGCATTGTATAGAAAACCAACGACAAATTTAAACTCTGGGGATTTCGTTAATGGATTTTTAATTTTTGGTATTTTCGTTTTTATGCCTACGAGATTTTCACCTACGATTTTGACCTTTTCACTTTCAAATAACATATTTTAAAACTTTTAAAACGTTTTGAAATCCCCACACGCCTTCGGGTTTTTATCAGTAAATACAATTTCCTATGTTTAATCAATACAACTGAACAGGTAATAATAAAAGCGTGGAAATATATTTGGAAATTAGTTTTTAGGCGTTTTTGAACTTTCACACTTCATTTTTAAATGAATTATCACAAACACTTTGTGTACATTTCATTTTTCTACGAACGTACATTCCCTTATCACTTCTTAAATGTTTTTTAATTGTAGGTACATCAACCCAGATGCACGTTGACAAAATTACAGGTCTAACTTGAACGTTTAATTTAGAATAATTTCAGGAAGATATCAAAAAACCAAACGTATCACTAAATAAGATTAAATATGGTTACAAATTAGACGGCCTTTAAAATATAATCATAATCTTGTACATGCTTGTACATTGTGTTGCGATTCTGATTATTAAATTTTAATCGCTTCGAGCATGCAAGTTTGAGCTGCAAAACGACAACGGTAACGGAACGTGCAAAAAGATAAACTTCGTTCAAGTGCTTAAGGTATTAAAAGCGTTGCTAGCATTCTAGTTTAAGTACTGAAAACCTTCAACAACTTTATGTGTAATACGATTTCGTAACTTCCTTACTCATTTTCCAATTTTCTGATAGCAGTTTTATGTCTTCAGTTTTTTTCCTTGCAAATATTGATATTCATTTAGGTATTTGTGCAATTTTTTTTCAATTAAGTTTCGCGAACAAAAATTCAAACGCACTGAATTAAAAGTTTAAAAATGACGATAGATAGCAAGCAGCTCTTTCCAAACAAAATTTGTAGAATCTTGTTTCAAATAAATAGTTTCACACCGTTAAAATTGTTTCGCTAATTTAATAGTTAAGTTCGTACAACTAACCCAACGAGTAACGCGGCAATTTTCATACCACCGTCGGGATTCGAACCTGTGTAGCCGCACCATACTTCACTTATTTCATGCTAAACTGATGATTGTTAATTAACTCCTCACAACTTTCTGAAGCTTTTGTCTTGCTCAAAGAGGTTTAGAGCTACGACTGATCATTGCTTTCTACTGTACTAAAGACAAAAACTACAAAAATTAAATCAGAGACTGTCAGGAATCAGAAAAAAGCATTTGAAATTCTCTAATTTCCTGATTTACACCGGAAATTCATTGTTGGGCATTCAAGCTTAGCTTTTCAGCCCTGAAAACGTTAGGGTTATTTTATTATAACTTCTATTCTAATAATAAACTTTATACTACACCGAAAGGTACTTGGGTACAGATTATATATATATATATAATACAAAAGTTGTAATTTATCAAAATATAGTTAGAAGTAAATGTTATTTTCAAGCAAATATTTTATTCAAGAAATTAGTCTTAAGTAAGTAATTCAAATTATCAACGTTTCTCCTACTTTACACCGAAGTTTAAATCGCGGTCTTATTCTAGAATTTCAGGGTGGTTAATTGACCTTCGATAGCCTATTTCCGGGGAAATAATCTGGACATCAATTTTGTCTCTAAAATTAACCACCGATACCATTTAGATAGTTCATTAAGGTCATTATTGCCTTAATTTAATCTAAACTAGCGGCGGTTAGAGCGCCATTACGTATAAAAACACCGATATCGAACTACGATAGGGGCGAAATATTAAAATTCTAAACTTTACAAATTGCGTTTGAAGCGTTTCCCCCAAAGTGTAAATTTACTTGAAGTGGTTTTGGCCACCTCAAGCAATAAATCATGCACGTCAGCACTTTTGTTTGGATCGGGAAAAAGTTTTTCAAGTAAGGAACTTTACCCAAAACGCAAAGCACAAATATAATTTCTTAATTTAGTTTCATTTATTTGCGAGTTGATTAATGTTGTGTTTTGTGGATTTACAGGCGGTGGAAAGACGTGGTGAAATGATAGTTCGGATTTTGGATGCTCGTCATCTGGGAAGAAGTGCAGGAGATGCTGCAAAACGGTTTATGGCCATGCAAGATGCAAAACACACGGTACAATTTGTCGAAATTGTGAAGAGACCCGGACAAACTCTCGGTTTGTACATCAGGGAAGGGAATGGTATAGACAGAAACGATGGTGTTTTCATATCAAGGATAGCCCTCGAATCTGCCGTATATAACAGCGGATGTTTAAAGGTTACTTTCAAACTTACAAGTATTATATTCGGTGTTAACGGTATTATCGAACTTTCAAAAGCTTCACAACTTTATGAACTTTTAAACTCTAACTTTCAACGAGTTCTATTCAATTTATTATATCTTGCATCTAAAGTGTCTTCACTGTGTTCTTTTTATCATAAAATTACATTGTGGTTTCTTAAGGACCGTGAAATTTTTAACAGGTTAACCATCAAACAAAATTTCATAGAAAACTATCAGATTTTTTAAGATAAACTTTGAAATATCGTTCAGTTACAAAACAAAAGCCAGAGAAATACTTCTGGGATACTCAGTAAAAGCAGATTTGGTTTAATAAACAAAGTTAGTCGAAACAACAGATGAAAGGTAGCGAATTTTACTGAGGTTCACGTAACATACATATAGATACGTTCTAGTAAAATCCTAATGGAAGCTAGAGAATGCATGTTACATGAATACATCGCCCTAGTAGTTCTCACGGTATTTGCTGTTAGTTACATTGTGAAACCCACATCTCTGTAATCTACATCATCACACATCATCAACATCCTCTTTCTATGTACAAAGTTCAAACATACATTTCCAACAAACCTACAAAATTCGCAGAATAATCATTTGAAATTAAAACCGACCGAACGAGCTGGTAAAATCCATAAATTCTTCGACTTGTCATAAAGTCGTAATTAAATCTAAGCAAAACCATTTAATGAGTCTTCTGCAAGTTTCAACGGGGTTGTTTTAGGTAGGGGACGAAATCCTGGCTGTAAACCTGGTAGACGTAACACGAATGAGCTTAGACGATGTAGTTATAATAATGTCAATACCCAGAAGACTGGTTCTTGCTACAAGGCAAAGAAAAGGGAGTAAGGGAGGTCAGGGATCGCCTAGTGTTCAACCTAGATCTGAACATAAAGCACCACCTGTGGTGGTTATCAAACAAGATTTAAGGGAAGATGAGACTGATGATGGGGAACTTAGTCAAAACAGGTAAGTTTTTCTTGTTATATTTTCGTCCTTCATCGATGTAAAATCCTTGTTCCAGTTCTAGTGTCAAGGATATCCTCTAAATTTAGACTTAACGAATTTGTTAAACTAATGAACAAAATTAAATCATCTTAAAACACCCTGTCAGTTTTCAGTTCGAAGTAAAGTTTTTGTTTCGTTATCTCTCTGTTGAATGAACGTTACTAAAACAACAAAACAAGCACAAGCGTGTGTTGCTGGAAAACTGGAAAAGAAGAGAGAATAGGGGAGGTTTCGTGCAATTTAGAGTGCAAGTTAATATTCAAACAACGCAGCAGGAATCTGTCACGTTTATTGACACCTCTGCGAATGAAAAAACTTTAAATATTACCTAATGGAATACTTCCTCCGAACAAAGCGAAACGTCGAGATAACAAAGCAGTTAATGTCGAAATTTCCCTCGGAATACGAAAACTTCTAAAGCGCTCACAGTTGAAAAGTTACGAATAAGTACATTCCCCTAAACCTTCTTATACTTTTTAATTATTCACAAATAAAATATAATTTTCGAACAAACAAGCTCGTTTATCGCATTTTACGATTTAGGAAGGTTCCATTTATATTTAAGAATGCTTCTAAATTTTACTTCTTTGGAGAAACGAATGGAATGTTTATAACTGTTAACAAAATACCCTTTCTAATTGAACTGTAGTCTCTAAATGTATACCAAACTGATGATTTAAAACGTATTGAAGATTGTTCCTTTACAAGTAGCGCAGCGAGTAATTAATTAGTATTGCCTTAAATTTCACTTTATCCCCGGGGAAATAACGCTTGAAAAGCGATAAATTAAAATAAAAGGTATTCGGTTTCTAAAAAAAAAATAAATTATTTTTAGGAATTCTATTCGGCAAAGACACACAGGCGATGGACGAGAAACAAGCGAATCCCGATCCCGTTTGGGATTGGGGTTGTCGTCTTTAGACTCTCGACATTCAGCCCAAGATACAAGCAACGGTTTAGATCTCTATTACAATTCGAGGCCCCCGGATGCGAGTTCGTGGGGTTACCAACCACCCCCGCCAGTTATAACCGAACAGCCAAAATCGAGTATGCAGCACTTCCAACCATACGAAAGGAACTATCCGAATACTCTTGAGAGTTTGGCGGAAAAGGTTCATTCTTTTGCTCTTCCGGGAAGGAGAATGTCGGCTGGAACGCAGCCCATATCTCGGTTCGTGTTTTTTTTTACGAAAATTAAATGCAGGAATCTCTCAAAGGAGCGTTTCGTTGCAGGTTGTCTTCGCAACAAAGTCCGCACTATTACGTTCAGCACACCAGCACGGGTTCGCGAAGGATTATGCCACGTTCCGGTTCCGATCAGCACCTTCCCCATACAGAATATGCAGATTATACCAGTATAACCCCCGCCGGAAGGCATAGCCTTCTTAGATCGAGCCTAAAATCTGGTTCAACCCTTAGTAGATACAATCAAAGATACGTGGACCAAGCGTCTATTGCCGCCCAGTTGGCGCAGGCAAAATATGGTACGTCGTCGGTTGCTCAATACGCAACAGCTGCAACGTTGTCGAGAAGAAACAGGAGCAGCTTGGATTATTCAAGCGATACCGAAGCCACAGCGGGCCCTAGAAGTAGTTACTACTATTATAGGTGGGTCTTAATCCTGGATGTTTACGATTTCATCCGGATGCTGATTTTTCTTTCTCCACAAATTCACTTTTTTTATGACAAAGGGACATTTTTTATTACATGCGAATGGTTGTGATTTCGACTGATACTTTTATTAGTTCGTTCTTAGTGTTTTCTCTTGCAGCATATAACTCAGTCGTATCAACAAAAATACAAAGTATCGCCATATTCTTCAGTTGCTCAAAGCCAATGTTTTATTTTAATTACCTAAATTTATATTATTATCAAGTTTTGTACTTCATAGCAAAACAAAGGTCTTCAGTTATTAATAAAATGCGTGAACGTGAACAAGTAAAAGCATAAACGCCGATAAGAGCTTTTAGATTTAAACCTAAACAATTTGCGCTTGCTAGGAGCCAGAACAGTATATCGGGAGATGTATTAGCAATAAGGTTAAAGTGTTTGTTTGTTTATATATTTAGGAACCAAAGTGTGATTCCACATAGCACAATTCCTACATTAGGAAGAAATAATTCTCTGACCACAACCGACATTACCACGAAATTTAATTCATTGCCCCGAGATGCAAGAGGATCTACAAGGTAAAACGTTTAGATTGCCATAAAAAATCGAGGTTCTTATATCTAGTGGGTATTTTTAGATTGAGCATGAATAAAAGATTTGGAGATAGAAGCGTTTCGCTTTTACAAGATGAATCCGATGGAGCGTTATCGGCGCCCGAAATGCCTTCGATACGAAGAGACAGAGGTATGGAAAGTTATTTTCAACTCGAGGCGCTCGAAATCTGAATGTGTCTTTCGTATGCCAGCGCCAAATAAGCCAAATTAACACCCCGAACATTTCCCATCCAAGCATCCACTCAAACAATGTCAATTGCAGCAACAATAACAACCCCATTAATTCTACTCGACACTTCAAAGTTTAGTTCATCTTTTTGTTATACGTTTTTCATCAGCTTCTATTAATTAGTTTCGTAGTCGTAATGGTTTCCCTATAAGTTGCTTTCACTTCTTCACTTGCATTTTCTTTCATTGTCATGAAGGGAGGATACCTTCGTCACCTAGTGTGTTCACTTCAGATGAATACAGACAGTGGCTGAGTCGGACTCCGTCGACCTCCGCTATATACGAGCAGATAAGAGCTTCCAGAGATGTTTTAAATCAACAAAGGGCGGCTAGATTCACCTACAGTGCCGAAAATATCCACGCGGCACTTAAAGATGTGAGCACTAAAAATAGGCGCATAATGATGTCGGAAATATATATCTTTTATCGCTTTTTAGGCGGAAGCTGGATATTACAGTTCGTACGGGCGACCAGGAGCTACAACAACTTTGGACAGAAATTTCGCACGCTCCCAACATCCAGTCGCTCCCGCTAGATCGCTATCCACGCAACATATCACGACTTCGACGTCAGGTATTTTTAGGATTGCTTATTGGAGGTATTTGAAAATACAAATTATTTTCTAGCCCTAAGTTCATCTCGGTCGCCGTCGATGAGAAGGATGAGACAACTGTTAGATTTTGATCCAGGTAGGTCAGCGGCTGCTCCAAGTCCTGTACCGACTCCAAGCGGAACCTTACCAAGAGGACAGAGACAACTTGATATAAACCCGGCAGGTAACGTTCTTTCAACGAGATCTGAAGAAATATCGTTGATAAAATGCTCGTTTTTAGAATTCTTAAAATATAAAATTGACAAGCCCGGAACGGGGACTGCTTCCATGGGGGGGTTTTCGTTAGGGAGTACCACAACAGGAAGTGGAATTAACGACGAACCCGTAAGTGGAATGCTTTGGGTGCATTTACTTGCAGGAAGAGGCTTACGAGCGTCTACTGGTACTTCCGCGGCCACAACACCTGTAACTCCCAGCGGTGCCGCCCCAACCATAGGTACGAAACTATTTTATTAAGTCAATAAATTTGCATAATGTCGTAATTAACCTTTTAGGTTCAACAGGACTGAGAGATCTATACTGTGTATTAGAATGTGACAGGGTACATAAAGCAAGGACGGTGGTAAGTCTTCTTTTATGTACGTAACCTCCTTATCAGGAGTGTAATATCAGTCTGATCCTAGACTAATATAAAATTGCATTCAGGTAAGAACAGGAGACTTGGTATTTGACTGGGACGAAAGTTTCGAATTGGATCTAGTGAATAATCGTGAACTAGACCTTCTAATATACTCTTGGGACCCTCAATATAGACATAAATTGTGTTATAAAGGCTCCGTTCACTTGCCATCCCTTTTAAAGACGGGGCCGCTTCACCAACTCGCTCTTAAAATTGAACCTAGAGGTAAGCGATATTTAACTGGTCGAACAAGTTCTTTTAATATATTTTCTTAAAGGTACTTTGTATTTGAGACTGAGATACGCCGATTCCCATTCTTCATACAAAAGAAAGAGTGTAGCAAGTTTGTCGCTGTCTAGAACAACTTATCCGCCATTATTTGGAGTTGAGCTTGAGTCAGTGGTACGTATTCCGTGCATTTTAAATTTAAAGTCTGTTGTAAAACGTTTTTTACAGGTAAGCAGGGAAAGCAAAACGGGTGTACCTGGAGGCGTCCCCACTAGTTTAGTAACGAGCGGTTTACATGTTCCATTAATTTTAAAGCGGTGTGTTGAAGAAATAGAAAGGAGAGGTTTAGATATTATAGGTAAGACTGGGGGAGGGGGGTGTGACAAAAGAATACGCAACAAAAATAAATATTCTTACAGGATTATATCGATTGTGTGGCTCGGCAACGAAGAAACGAATATTAAGGGAAGCGTTCGAGCGGAATAGTAGATCGGTGGATTTAACTCCAGAGAATGTTCCCGATATAAATGTGATTACGGGTGTTTTGAAGGATTATTTACGCGAATTGCCCGAGCCTCTGTTCACGAAATGTTTATACCAAATGATGGTCGATGCACTTGGAGTATGTTTACCAGACGACCCGGAAGGCAACGCGAAGCTGATGTTTTCTATATTGGATTGTTTGCCTAGAATAAATAGAGTAGGTGATCTGCGCCAGTTGTGCTTCGAATTGTTTTATTCGATTAACTTTTTTCAGACTACACTTATTTTTCTTATGGATCATTTGGCATTAGTCGTGTCGGCAAGCGATCGAAACAAAATGTCAGCGCAAAACTTGGCCACCGCCCTTGCACCTCCTTTGATGCTCCATTCATCCGATACGTTAACCCCAGGGCATAGACAACAACAAGATTTGGACTATGCTCAACCTATTGGCCTGTTAAAATATTTGTTGCAGATTTGGCCTGTACCCAAACATCGAGGTAATGTGTTATTTACCGCTATTTGTAACAACTCCAACACTTAAAGAAAGGGTAGCGTAGAACAAATTTGCTTAGTAGTTGTTCCTTGCACTTCATCACTTTTACGTATTTTTTGCACAATCATTTGGCACTTTTTGTCTTGGACTCATTAAGCAACTTGTAGAATTGGCGATAAACACAACCGTAACTAGTTATTCTCTATGTGTTGGGGTGTTGTTGGTATTGAGAGTGGGGCCTTTCCAGACAGGTCGGCGCGCCAGACCAGTCGAGCAGCGTGGAGACAGTCGCAGTGTGTATCCTCCGGGGGTACCATATCGAGGGCCGTCTCGGCCCTCAGCGGCTCCGTGTCCTCCTCCTCCTCGCTCAGTAGTCTCGGAACCTCGAGGCCCTGTGCCACCGGTCCCATCACCCCAGATACTCGTAAGTCCATTTTCTCAATACTAATTTTTTGAGTGTAAGTCGAGAAACCGGCAAATTCTTATAATACGCCATAAGCTCCTCCGTGCCTGGTTGTCAGTTACTAACAGGCCGCATGATTAGAATTCGGCCACAGAGGAGAAGAAAACTTAGTAGAGAACATCTAAGTTGTAGACGAACACAAACTTGTTTCATAAGCAAAATGTAATATCAATAGCAACTTTGAAGAAAAGTTCGAAGTTTAAGGAACACTCAATACCTGCTGTTTGTTTAACGAACACTTTTCTTTGAAACTTCAAAACCTTCAAAGGTTTGTTAACAACTAATGCTTTACATAAGTAATATACAATGTAAACATTCATTATTAATGTACAGAAACATTCTCCATCACAGTCATTTGTAAAGAAAAATAGTTGTTGCTGCCTACAAAAGCTAACTATCTAGGTAAGCACAGGTATAACAAAGGTGTAGAGTAGGCTATTTAATTAACATGGTTGTAAATAAAGTTAACGGTGTATGCCCGACCAGTTTGACCACCGATCCCATATTAGGGTTGAATCCTAAAATAATAGACCGCAAAGATCCCACAACAAGGGTAAGTTTAGAATAATAGTTTCAAAGGTGAATAAGGACCGTTTATGCCAACATCTAATATTCGGATTATGCGGGTTCATATTATGAATAAAATTAATTTTCTAAAACTGGAAATTCTTTTGCAGGGCCCATCATCAGTAAGCAAAGGTCCTTACCGTCCGCTCTCCCCTCGAGTAGGTCCATTGCCAGCAGCGGCGGTCGTCCTCAAGCCGCGACAAGTGATAGTGTCTTCTCCAGGTTCTCCAAGCAGTAGCAGCGATTCTCAATCCGGTTCCGACTCCGTTAAGCACTGTTTACCGAGCCGCGTCAGTTCGCCCGCAATGAGAGCTTCTCCGTCTCCAGCAATGCGCAAATCTCCCTCGGTGACGAGTTCCCCAGGTATCAGGAATTCGCCTTCAACTACCTCTAACCTCCGAAACTCCCCGTCCTCAGCAACTGTTGGTTCCCCAATTCCCAAACATTCTCCGTCTGTTAGCAGTCTCAGTCGTGCTTCTCCATCTCTGATGCTCATGTCGACGGCTCGATCCAGTTCACCTGCAATGCAGGCCAGTTCTGCAGGACTGAACGTTACTTTGAATACGACAACGCCGTCGTTCGCGACATTATCAAGTTTACAATCGACAATTTCCAACATAAGCACGACGGCAAATAACATATATAACTTAAGCTACACACAGCCTCCAACTTACGCCAGTACCAATCCGTTTTTAACTGGGGCATATTTGAATTACACACCAGCAGAATCGAGTTACGTAGATAAATATAACACGATAGCCTCTTCCAAGGAGTTGTCAAAACCGTTTACTTTCTCTGACTCCGGTTATCAAGATACAACAAAATACAGCACCTTAAATACAAAAACAATTCACGAACCAACTGAACCTCTTTATACAACAAGCGATATGAAATTTAGCACGATCGGAGGCAAATATCAGGATAAATCAGGGTATTTGGGAACCAGTTATGGTACAGAACTGAAATATAGTCCGGGTAGTCGAGATGGTAAAACCTCAGGAAGCAGCTACGACACGAGCCCAAACGTGACCCAAAGCAGCAGTTCTATGTTGCTAAGCGTCGAAGATACACCAACACCAACCAGCAGTATCGAAACTGAGGACAGCAATACGAGGGAGGTCGGCGAAAAAGACGTCGAAGGAGATGGAGAACAAAGTGATTAAAGAATTGACTCGTTTGTATGCGAAAGTTAGTACAAGTATTCGAAGTTTAGAATTAATCGGTCTTGAATCTTAACAAAAACAAAGAAGCGCAAATTTCGGGCGAAACGCGTGGCAGCACGTAAAAGACAAAACACTTAGGGTAATTTCATATAAATTCGTACCATTCACTATTCGATGTAAATTGTATCATAAAACTACCTATCACAATATGTATCGTGTAAAACGAATAATGTTACGAATACGTTGGTAAAACTATAATTACCTGTCTGCTTTTTAGAAATCAAATTTACTAGCTAGGATCATTGTTAACTATTAAATAAATTATATTAATTATACGACTTTAGTTGACATATAGATAAATATTTATAATGAACCTAGAAATGTATCTATGTAGAGATTAGGTAATAATTGTTGCACGTGTTGCACAAATTCTTAACGAGGAACTTCTTTGAGACGTAACTTCTTCCGTTTTAAAAATTCTTATTATAAAATAATAATAAAATTGAATCAGTCGGTGTGTTTCAGTTACGTTTGGTTATATTACTATTATTATTATTACTATTACGTGGAATAATAAATAAAATTGCACAAATAAATACTTGAAAAACACTGCCATTCAATCTTAATATTAGGCAGATTCCATCTAGATATTATACTTAGATCGACTTTAGCAACGGACTTGTGATTTCCGTTTGTAAAAAATAATCTTTAGTCAAATCATAGCGTGAATTACATACCCGTACTTCAATGTGAAAATCATTAGAATACTATCACGAGAGAAACTGTCACATAAAACCATTTTTTTATTCCAACCTGAACCCATTTCGACATTTATTACGTAAATAATATTTTCTAAGAACAAGTCTTGTGCAATTGTTTCTTCATTATTTAACGAGCTTACTTAATCGTGCGTTATTGTGGGTGTCCTAAAATTATATGTGTGTAGAAAGTTGTAAATTTCAACAAAGAAAGGGTTGAAAGTTGGAATTAAAAAAATGGGGGTGCGAAAAAGTTCTGTTTATTTTGTAAATTACTAGTCGTATAATTGTGTAAATATCTATCAAGGTTTTACAGTTGAATTTTATGTGACTCTTCTGTAGATTTCGTAAGATTGTTTAACCGTGATTGTTGTTCAGGCACATGTAATTTATATATGTACAGTTAATTCTAAGTGATTTTGTTACGTTTTATTGCCATACAATCGTTTATAATGTTGTTGCTAAATGTGTTTGGGTTCGTTTTCTATTTCTAATTTTCAATGCAGGGGTCAAGAGCGCAAATTACACCCGAACGCCCTGTATATATAAAAACAAGTACATTAACTATAAATAATTGTATCTACAATAAATGCTTGTATAGCAATAAGGGAGCTAAATAAGCGGAGCACAGTTCTGTTGCATTTTTTATACTTTCTTATTTCGGTGCTAGCTGCTGTTGTAAACTAAATAGGTTTTGGTGTTAGCACATACATATTATTATATGTAAGGGAGCGCAGGGCATATCAGGACAACTGCGTTACTCTGCCTAAATAGCCTATCATTAATACTAAGTGTGGCTAATTTGTGTTAGAGGTGTGCGGTGGTGAGAATACTCTAGTCAATTTTCAGTTTGGTCAATTTTAGACGAAGTAGTTAAATTTATTAGAATGTTATATTTAATACTGCACTGGCTATAAAAATAATACACTTTTCAGTCTATCTGATAAAATGATATCAATAACAAAATTTTGTGATAAAAACATGATATCAAATAAATTGCTAAAAGAAAATGTGGAGATTCTCAATACCAAACTTTAAAGATATCTCGATTTGCACTTCATTCAGGAGACAAATCGACTAATTTTAAGATAATAGCTGGAATGGAATTTATTTTGATTTTTAGCGGAGTAAACTAAAAATCTTTCAAATTAAACTAGTACTTTTAGAAGCAATAAGGTATCTAAAGCAAAACGCTGAAAGCTACATTTATAAAGAAAATGTTGGTTGATTTTTCATGAGGGTTTAATAACATAACCTTAAAAAATCCATTGCGTCCTTTTTTAATCAATTTATCAGTTACTCGAACTAATATTTAAATTTAAACTTTAAGATTATTAAAACAGAATCTGCCTTAGTTAATTAAAAAATCTAGCAACGCGATGAAATGGAAACCTAAACCACGTTCAAAATAGAAATGCAGAGTCTGGAAATATAAATGGATATACAGGGTCTATCCCAACGATTAGACAGTTATTGGAAATGCACAATGCTTTCTGATATTACAATTCTCTTGAAAATATTTCCAAACTATATCGGAAGTAGATACTAACTTCGTTATTTTCAAATAGAACATCCTGTATATTTTTATGTAGATATCAGGGGCGGCTCGTACTCAATGCTTTTGGGTGTTCTACATATGTACCTACATCAAAATTATAATAATAATAATCTAGCATGAAAATTCTTATCCAACTTTGGCACTTAACACATTAAAAACAAGGGCGGATTGCTTGGAAAAAAATCATAATAATTAGGAAAACAAAGCATTTTTCTGATTACAACTACAAATCGAGTCCTTTCTTAAATATACAGTATGTCCACGGATTGAGTTACAAAGAGGTATGATTGACAAAAATGTTTTTGGGGATTAAACCCTGCTTGACTTGAAACTAATTTTAAGTATATTTTTGATTGTTTCAAATCAAGGAGGCCTTGGTGGTAGATAAAAAAGTATTTTGTATTTAGATAAAGTAACTTTTTTCTACTAATTATGACAAAACGTCATTAAGAAAAGTTTTCGCAATATAAAATCATCGATCCATGCAAAATTTCAGAAATGTCGGCTTGCTTTTATGAAATCGTGTCTGCTTATTGTTAGACTTAATCAGTTTACAAAACGTGTAATTTCAAATTTTATTTACAAAAAATTATAAAAAAACAATTTATTCAAATAAACCACCCCCTGAATTAGCGATGATGTGAATTTGAAAATAAAATTCGCCTACTCTAGATTTTTAATAAAGCATTTTCCAAGTCCAAAATTTCGAGATAAATGTGAATAAAAAAAGAACTGTAACAGTTAGCCCGAAAATGAAAACTGCTTTAGGGACCAGAAAACAAGCAGACAACTTTATCAAGAGTGACTTTTTTTGAAAAATTGAAAATAAAAATTTGTTTCCTCTTTGTAACTCAATCCGTGGACATACTGTATATTATTATGAAAGTGACCTTTTCTCGACTACACACTTTCAATATTATTATAATTTAAATGTAGGGTGATCTCGCCCTTTATCATTAATAGATTGCATACATTTTAGAAATGTTTGTAATCATAATCGTAAAACAACAGTAGAAAGGCAGCTTATTAATACATTGGAGCTGCATAATATGCAGCTCAATTTTAGCTTTAATTTTGTAACTTCGAGCCCCATCGTACAGTAGCGATGTCTACCGAACAAGCAAATTTTCGAGCGCTGCATAGGCGCCTCATATTAAATATTATTTACTTGGTTAACTGACCCATCAATTTCTATAGGTAAAGTAACATTAGAACAAGACATGCGGAGAGGTTGTGAAATTTATTTTATTAATAGATATATATATATATATAATCAAAACCTTATGTACCGTTAGGTGTAAGGTGTTTTTGTTACATTTCACTATTTGATACTTTAACATTTTTATTGTCTTATTTATATTTCTTTATCCATAGACTAGTTTTCTCCATTCTGTCTTGTCGTGTGCTATTTTCCGGGCTTCCTCTTTTGATATCCCTTTTTTCTGGAGGATTTGTATGATGTTTTCATCCCATGTTTTCATCGGTCTTCCTCTTCTCCTCTTTTCTTGTGCTCTTGATTCCCATATTATCTTGACTGGTCTTTTCCTGTCCATTCTTACCATGTGTCCATACCATCTCAGCTGGCTTTTTTCAATTACCTCTACTACGGGTTCTGTTCCTAGTTCCTGTCTCACGGCGCAGTTCCTAATCCTGTCCAGTCTTGTAATTCCCAATATCGCTCGTAGGTACTTCATTTCCGTGCTCTGGATTTTACTTTTGATTTTATCCGAGAGTGTCCAGCTCTCGCAACCGAAGGTCAATATTGGTACAAATACTGATTTGAACACGCTTATTTTGGTCTTGTTTGTTACTTCTCTTTTTTTTATTAATAGATATAATAATAAATATTGTTATTGGTGGTTCTGCAGCTCTTATAGACGCGGTTCCTGGTAGATATTCAGAATCGTCCTTCAATGGGCAGGGGCGGGCTCGTCTTTAAGAGTTGCAGAGCTGCAGAACCAGTAAAAATTTGATTATAATTGAAACAATAAATTATTTAGTAAAATAAAACCATTTACAGCCTATCCGAGCATTATGCTGAAATGTTACTTTACTTTGAAATTGATGAGCCAGTCGCATTCACGAAACAATAATCTTATATAGTTGTTGTGTGCTCGAAAATCTTCTCATTCGGTAGGTCACGTTACTACACGATGGGGCTCGAAGTTGCAAAATTAAAGTTAGAATTGAGATACACGTGATGCAACTAGTTTTGTAGTATCTGTGTTTCCAGAGGTCCTAAAATAGCTTATATTTAATTTAAAAAAAATAAAATTCAATTTATTATCAGATATAAAAAGATCAATTGCTTAGATGTAGAAGGTCCAAAAATATTACGTATGGGCCGCCACTGTGAATGGGCCTATCTTTTATTTTGTTGGGTCTATCATTAATATTTCAGTATTGTTTTTGAAAAATCTAACCTCACTTTGGGTGAACGCCACTGCGAAATTAATTCGAAGTAAGCGTTCTTTATCAGAATTTAATTTAGGGACTCTATCATCGATGGCACAGTATTCATTAGTCAGTATACAGGGAGATCGAAAGGCTTTTTCTGGAATTTTGTTAATAAAACGCCCCATATTCGCTTTCAAGCTTTCATAAAACATCCAACTTGATAGATCTATAATTATTAACAAGCACGAAGTTATCGAATTTCAAATTTTTGATGTTGTCGAACACTATGCTCCTCCCTTTTAATTCAGGTAGTTTTTAAAATAGGAAAAATTAAGATTTTGGACATGAAAACTTTCATTAAATCAGATAAAATTAAACTTCAAAAGTTATCAACTAAAACAGGAGAAAGTTTTGAAAATGTGAGTGGAGAAATGACTGGGTTTGGTGATTTTATTAAGAAGAAATGCTAAATTTCAGATAAAGGAACAAAATACCTCAGGAAAATCCAAGGTTTACCACATCAAAGATTAATGAATAAGAATAAGAAAAATTAAAATTCGTTAGAAGTTTTCAATGTGACCAAAGTCTTTGCTATTACTATTTTTAATATTCAACAGGTAGTTGTACTATAAATCCACACTATAGTTACCTATGGTGTTTTCAATTATTTTCAGTAATGATACTAATTTAAATTACATCACATTCAGCTTTCAAGCTTTATTTTTTAGAGAAACTTTGCGAAAGCCCCATTTAAGAGGGCCCCATTTTTAAACGTATTGCTCAGCAACAAATGCTTTATGAGAAATATGTTATTCGCCTTAGTTTTTCTTTGCATAGAACATCTTTTGTACTTTAAAAAAATCAATTGTGTAAAAAACCCATCTCTGCAAAAAGATGATGAAATATGAGTTTCTACTTGAAAAATTGAATTTTCGTGGTTTATTATATTTGCAGCGGAGAAAAAAACTACAAAAAAACAGATATGAGTCAAAAACATCAAAAATTTGGAATATTCAAGGATTTTAATAACTTCATACTTATTAATTAATCATATACGGTATTCGATCACCATGTATACTGGTAAATGCTGGGGTCGAGTAATTCTAGCGGTTCCATTGGCACCACAGTCCTTAAATTAAATCCTGAGCAAGAGCGACTATTTCGAATTAATTTCGCAGTGGCGTTTGTTTAAAGTGAGGTGAAATTTGAAGGAAAACAAAAATAATTTAAAACTTTCAGAGATTTTCAATCCAAAATGCTACTTGCAAAATTAGAAAATTCAGGCAAATGTTTTCAGATGTAGTCCCCTAGTTATGGATATATTTATTTAAACAACGCAACGGCTTAAACAATTGTAGAAAATTTCAAAGCTCTTCAGGAGTTTACTCAGCAAAATTCGAGCATTGTCAGATTAAATATTCTTAGGTTGCCTGAAGAAAACGGAGAAATTTTAAACGATTTTCTGGAATTTCAAACCTGTTTGGGGACTTCTTTTAAAATTAATCGATATATTTATTTAAAAAAAAAAACAACAGTTTTACAATGTGAGAAGATTTCAAAGCTTTTCAAAAGTTTTCTAAAAAAAATCCGAGTTTTTTCAGTTTGAATATTCTTAGGCTGTCTGAAAAGAAAACAGAGAAATTCAATCGAATTTTCAGCAGTAAAACAACTAACTTTTTAGTTGTTTCTATTTATAAAGGAGTTTAAACGATTTTCTGAAATTTTAAAACTGTTCAGGGGTTTCCTTAAACGCAATCTGAAATTATCAGTTGCTTGAAAACCTGTAAACTTTTCAGCGATTCTTTAGGAGTATACCAATTACCTTCTTAATTAATAAAAATAATTGGTATATTAAGTTTCAAAACTCTTTAATAGTTTTCTTGAACATAGGTTGATTTTTTTAGAACGAATTTTCATACGTTACCTGAAAAAATAGGGAAATTTTTGCAAGAATAGAACGATTAATTTCTTTGTTAAAACTAATGATTAATATTTTAATTTAGAAACCGAATTTAAAGATGTTTCTAAAATGTCAGGAGTTTCCCCAATCATAAACTGAGCTTCTTCAGGCTGAATATCCTCAAGTGACCCGATTTCATTTTTAATTGATGAAAACTATTGACATTTTCACTAAAAAACGAGTTAAAAAAACACTGAAAAGTTTTAAGCTTTCCAAGATTTTCCTGAAAACCAAAGCTTTTCTGTAGATAAATAATTGAATAACTACTGAAACATTAATGATAGATAGACCCCTATAGTGCTGCATCGTTGCACTTGTAATTGAAGGAAGATTATGAATACCTAAAAATATAACCGGAAGTTCGAAAATCCTATTTTGCAAATTTTCATTATCATCAGTTTTTCTCAATGAACGTCTAATCGACGGTTGCTGTGACGAACCCTGTGGGAAATCAGAAAATGGGTATTATTTTATAAATTTGATAAACTAAGTTGTTTTAAATTCTGTTTATTGTTGCCACTGTGAAAGATGTCATTCATTCAATCAGGTTCTTGGCGACAGTTTTGCAGCCCTGCATTTTTATTTTGAATAAACGTTATGTACAGGGCATTTTTCGGACGAAATTAAAGCATTTTGACCTGATTTACCACTACTCAAAAATGAACCTTTGTGAAAATTTGGCCAAGTTATAAAGAGGGCATTTGGGCCACTTTAGTAATTGATCAAATTTGGCGAAAGGTGTTTCTGAGGCTTGGGGGCAAAATTAACCCTTCGGAATTTTTTGTGTGTAAACCACATAGATTTAGATACAGCTCGCAAAGAAGACGTTTATGTATCATGCCATTTTTTGTTAAGTCCAACAGTATTCCAGTAAATAGACAAAAACCAATCGCTATTGCAAAGTTAGCAGTAACAAAATTACTCAAACCCACGTTTCAATTAACTGTTAAAAAAGAACTTCAGTTTTATTTTAAACAAAACACGTCAAAAACGCCCAATTTTTTCAACAATCCGTCAAACTGGCCTGCTTGTTCTTGAGATTTTAGAGCAAGCTTTGATTGGCCGTATCTTCGTAGAATTAGGTCAGAATTTGTCGGTATACTTTACAGACACCCTGTGTTATACCGAATCTACCCTGAATTGTTTTCAAAAACATCTACCTAACATTTTGGGGGTATGGTATGATCCTGCATGAGTGCCCAAAATGAGCCTCATCAGTTTTTCTTCAGTATTGCAGTAATATTTATGCAACTTTTGAACAGCTTTAAGGATATGTTACTAAGCCCTAAAAATGTAAAAATTCACCACTAAATCATGTAAAATTTGAACTTAAAATTGAATTTAAAAAAAACTTATCAAGAACTTATATCATGAATTATTTAGAATCGGAGTGTAGTAGAGTAAGAAAAAAAACGAAGAGCTTGTATGTTGAATAAATAAGAGCCACTTGTATATTCTGCATGTCAGGTGTTTGCACTTAGAGCTTTTTAAGAGAATCGTGGTATTATCTAACGTTTTTTATATTCACTTGTTGTTCCTGTATCTTTGGAATACTTTTCATTGTATCAGATAAGACTGTGGAATGATTACATGTTATAGAATATGCGTAAGTACGAATGAATGTGTGCACATATCATTAATACACTTTATACTTTCCTATACGAATAGATCGAACAGTGTGTGTACAATAATCTCATGCCTCGACCATGCCTTTTACTGAACGCTGATAAAAACTGCCGTTTTCACGCTACTTTTTACATAACTTATTAATACCATTTTCGTTGGGCAAGCTTCAGTAGGCACAGCATCATGTTTTTCGCGAAATTAGTCGTTGTCATAATCGTATTCACGTGTTCGAAAGATAAACAAAACTTGTGCTTTATCGACGTTCAGTATGGGCTTTCCTGCATCATAGACTTTATTAAATTGTTATGTATACAGATGATTACAGAAATATTCTACCGTATCGTGCTAAACATATTTATAAACGGCTAAATTGCTCATTCGATATTATGAATCAGAACACGTCTTTTTGTTTTTGTTACGAATCAATCCTTGTAAAAATTAATGTGAAAATTAGAACAATACTAAAAATACGATTGTATAATACTAATAATAGTGATCGTCCTCAATTAATTGCCAAATTATAACTTAGGAAATTAAATGCTTATACACTTAACAATAGCTTTTTAAAATTCTGGAGCACATCAATTTTTACAAAGACGAACTAATTTTATAAACAGCACCAAAATTTACATCAAGGGAATTCTGGATGTTTAAGCAATAAACCCCAATCCGGAAGTGTTCCATTAAATTTGTTGCACGTTTGTGTGAAAAAAATATTTGGAGAAAAATCGAAATTCTTCGTAGTTTTACACGTTTTTAAAAAAAATCGGAGAAATTTCCAATCGTCTATTTTATAAGAGCAATAAAACTAATGCGTTTTGTTAATCCGTAGTTATTAAGAGGGCAGAATATTTCTGTGAATATAGATGTTAAAAATAAACTATAAATTATCAGTATTTACGATAGCTTTTCAAATGGCTAGACCCTCCTAAGATGTACTTACGATATAACGAAATAAAACATTTGGTTGATCAATATATTCCAGTTTTTATTTCTTATTCTCTTAATATAACTAAAACATTCAAAAATCCTATTAATACCACCCTTAACAAAAGTTACTTCACTATTACAAGGCCCATTTAAGCTTGGCAACTCAAAAATACAGTCCAAAGAAAGCGGAGACTTCAACGCTGGATGACCATGCAAACCTTGGTGTACGTCACAATTATTAGAATTGAAATTTAGCGTAAATCACATTCATTCAGTAGCAGTTTTTGAAAGTGGAATAAACAAACTTTTAAAGTTTCTCCCAAATTATTACGTTTAATTATATAAATGTGTTTTAATGAACAAATGTGCCGATTAATTTGGTGTCGAAACCTTAATCGGTACGTTGAACTTTAAGTGTGACATAACTCTCCTAGCTTTTAGTGGATTTGATTGAAGTTACATAGTAAGAAAATTGTTTTACAAGAATGAAAATGGTACTCTTAATTTTGAAAATTGGAAAATTAATTTTTTATAACAGTCAAAGCTTTTTTAAATAAAGTATTATTTCGTTTATTTTTTAATGTAATTTTAATTATTGAGGAATTTTTGTTTTAAAATTGCTTTTTAGTGTGCACGTGAGACTGGGAGGGCTTGTTGGTGGTAGCCCCAAATGAAAACGATGGTGTCATTCTTCCCAGAAACGGGTGCAAAACAACGAAGAATATCCTAAGGCTGTAGCTTTTCTTGATCCCTTATAAGGAAATTGTGGGAAGACGGTACTTTAACTATCACTAAACTTCCACACAAAACTATGTCTTTCCGGAATTAGATATGGCACCCTCTAGTAGAATCCGACCAAGTCCTAAATTTAGTTTTCCACAAAAACTAACGGCCTTTCCGGTGATTTAAATACTCAAGCTGGAAACGATAAAACTTGCACGTTCATCTTAATCCGGATCTTACTATGAAGACGTCCGATATGTTTGAAAAGCTGTCACGTACTGACGAGGGGAGGTGTAGAATACTCGAAGCACTCTGAGACATGTCAGCTGACATAGCCTTGCGTGCAGGGGAATCCCATCCATCTTGTTTCTTGATTATTTCTGCGCTAGTGGGGAAGCGTTTTTGTCTTATTAATTTATTTGTGCTTGGACCATTCTGTGGTCGCTTCCAGTATCGAACCTGTTCAGGACTGAAACGTCTCTACATATTTTTCGATCCCCGCAGAGAATGAAATCTATTTCGTTTTTTGTCTTATTATCAGTACTTCTCCACGTCCACTTTCTCTGAGGTGGTTTCTTAAAGAATGTGTTGAGGCAGTATAACCGTTCGGTTTGCAGAAAGTTGGAAAGCGTATCCCCTCTATCATTTCTTATACCTAGACCGTAGTTACCTATAAATTCCATATCATTTTGTGTTTTCTTTCCTATTTTTGCATTAAAATCTCCAGTAACGACCAGATAGTGAGATTTTTCTTGTTGTTTTGCCATTGTTACATCTTCATAGAATTGCATAATTTCCTCGTCTTTTGCTATACTTGTTGGGGCATGGATATTTATGATTTGAAGTGTATAACGCGTATTTAGTCTGATTAATATGTATATGACGCGATCCGATATGGATTGGTATTTGATTAGTCTATGTTTGATCTTTTTGGTCACTATAAAACCTACACCCCCTATGTAGTCTTCCGTGTCAGAATTTTTATTATAGAGTATATGTCCACTTTTCAATTCACTGGTTTTTCTCCTGGTAGTCGCGTTTCGGAGAGTCCAACTACATTCCATTTTATAGATTTTAGTTCATTTTGCAGTTCTTCTAGTTTTTCTTCTGATCTCATTGTTTGTATATTGTATGTTGCAATATATAGATTGTTTGTGAAGGCATTTTTCACCTGTTTGAATGAATCCGAAGAACGTACGCTTAACATGTATTAAAATTCCAAATTTGGGTAAAATTCGTTGCATAACAACAAAGTTAAGTTTAATAATCACATTCCAGCTTTGTTAAGCTTCAGGTGATGGATATTATTTAATACATGTTGTTGATATCTTAACAAGCGTTCCAAAATCCTTGGCGGCTTTCAATTAAATATTTTAACCCGAATCGCATCATGTAATTTTATTGAAACTCGTTAAAATCAGTTTAAATTAGAACGAGAGTGGCAAAAATATCGAAAGTTCAATTATTTATAAATAAAACGTTTTATAAGAAATTATGGTGGTAAGAGTTGGTTCCAAGACTTTAAATTACGCAAATTAATTAGGTAATAACAAACAATTAAAAATAACATTAAGTTTGCGTGCGAGGTAATAAATTCAAGGAATAACATCAGCCAGTTCATTACATAATTTTCAATTTTAGTCCCAATACAATTAAATAAATGCGGAATCGCCGACTACTTTAATTATTTAATTCAACCATGAACGTAATGTCAACAACCTATAATAATAAATAATACTGATTACAAAATAGTAATTTCATCCTAGTTGTGAAACAAATTCATCATTTTTCCCGACGTAAATCGGCATGAATGAAAGAAACAAATATAGATTAAACATTAATTTTACTATTAAAACATCACCGAGGATTAATCGTAACCTACTTCGAAATTATTTTCCTAAAAGTGAAAGCCGTACGTTGTTTTTTGTAATATAGTGGATTTAATACTGTATGATCCGCACTACAGCTGCACTTGTCTAAGCATCGCGCGGTGCATAAAAGTGTTACCAAACAAATTCAAGTGCTAGTTTTGTGTAATTGAGAACAAGAGGTACTTGAGAAGTTCAAGTGTTTTATAAAAGGAGCTTGCTTAAGGGAGTGCGGTGGATAATTATGAGCTGTTAGCATAAGAGAAGTGTGTTATTTAAAAAGCGATAAAATGATGTTATTACATATAATTATAATGTTCGCTATTGTTTGTTGTTATGGTCAAACCGGTAAGCTAAAGCGGTTAAGAAGGCTTCAAATGCATCCCGCTCTGCAGTTCAAACAGAGGCTAATACAAACACATAGAAAACCTGACCGAGTTTGCTATGGTACGTATAAGTGTGATTAATTAAATTTGTTAATTTTAAAATAGGGGTTATAAATAAATGCACACGATTTTGGGTCCAGCCACTCGTAAGAAAATTAAGGACTTGACTTTGAAATTAGGATGACACTAATTACAGAAGTTGATGTCGCAGACATGACATTCGTGGAATTTTTCTCTTTTGCAAAATGTCTTCTTCTAGTTTTTTCCTTTACCCTCTTATACCTTTACAGTGTTCAGGGGGGCGGACACACCGACCCGCAGAGCGGTCACCCATCCAAGTTCTGGACAAGCAGGCTCTTGCTTAACTTTGTATATTTCAGTATTACGAGCACTCTACCGTACTGCCGATTCTTTTGCAAAATTTAAAAATCAAAAATTCATCCCTGAAAGAATAAATTAGAGCAAATCATTGTAAAAAAGATGAAAAGCGATGAAGCAAATTTTTTTATTTAGAATTCAGGCTGTGATAACTGCAACAAATATTTCAAGAATTGTTTTAATGGCTTACTAAGAGCCATACAGTTTCAACATAAACATTCTTAAAGATAAAACACAATACTGAAATTCAATCTAAATTTATTTAACGATACAATTAACCCAAGTTTAAAACACTTTTTGGGGCTAGAAATCTTAGGATTTGTCAGTTTATTGGTAATTTTATGATTAAATAATTATTTTAAATTAACATTATAACAAAAAATAACCGAAATTAAAACTAAATCTGGATTAATCAAGCTAAGAATGTAAATTGGGGCTTAACTCCAGAATATTTGATTATGAAATTCCATAGAAGTAATTCATTTTTATAAATTCTTAGTAACAAGATAACTTATAAAATAGTTTGTTCGTCATAATGTTTGTTAAAAATATTTTAAATGTTGATAATATTTTAATATCATCAGGAAGTACGATTATTAGTCGAAAGTTTTCTTGGGGAAACAAGGAACTCGCTCTAAAACTAACAATTCTAGGAATCAGTGTTACTGGACTAGAACAATGCAAGGTCCCCATTAACTCATCAACACAATAAGTGCATTTATTTCCTAACTTCCTCCTACACCACTGACTACTTACGACATAATCGATTGCAGTAATATCACTTCCTGTGAACAGGACATCCAATTAAGGAAAAAAATATGACAACTTTCCTAACTCTATTACGTTTTTTCGTCATTATTATTACGTACTTCAAAACATTAATTTACCCGTGGGGGGTACTTACTTGTTGATGTAACGAGCGTTCAAATAAAAACTCATTCGGGGTAGGCTTTGGTACGTAATGGTTGGTAGTTCAAATATGTCGAATGTAATCAATAATTTGACTTTGACGATAACAAAAACAAAAAATAAAATGAAAGTTGATAATAGCAAAGCTAAAGTCTGCCACAAATGAGTTTTCATTTGAACACCCTTTATTTTACCCAAAGTAGCAAATCCTTAAAAATAATACTTATTTAATTTAGAAACGGTCGGATGCTTCGACATACATCACAAAAGGTCACCGCTAATAAAAATACCAGAAAGTCCCGAAATTATCGATACGAAATTTTTCTTATTTAAAAGGGATATCCAATTTTCACAACCGCAAATGTTACGTTATGAAGATAACGGGTTGTCTCTAAATCAGTCGAAGTTTAATTTAAAACATCCTGTTAAAGTCATCATACATGGATATTTGGGTAGATGGAGTGAAAAAGGAGCGATGGAAAGTGCAGATGCTTATTTGAAGATTGTAAGTTGATTAGCTTGGATAGTTTGTATTCTCTTATTCATAGAAAAAAATTTAAATTTATTATAAGTCCTATTCAAGTAGCTTTCAGCAAAAGCTGTTTGAATATTGTAAGACGTATTTAGGTATTGCGAGTGAAAAATGCAGTCGAACGATGTGGTAACCCTAATAATAAGCGGAGACTTCAACTCTGGGTTACGATGGAAACTTACGCGTACTTCACGATTAATTTTCGAATTTCGGATAAAATAGCATTATTTCAGCAGCAGATTTTAATTTGTTATCTATAATAATTATATGTTTGTATTCCAATGAACAAATGTGCATATAAGGTTAATATCTAACCTTAATCTACTTTGAACTTTATGATTTTGAACGGCGTTTTACGTTCTACAAAAATGGTTTTTTGCACTCCCGGGCGTAAGGTTCATTATTGCAGACCTCGGGTGCACTTTACCCTCGCGACAAATTAATTTGAAATATCACAAAAATACCTTAGTTACAATACAATTTTTATAAAATCACTCTTGCCGTGAATGCGTCAATTTGACATTTTTAAAAATGTCATTAGAAAATAGTATATTATACACGACGCTATAATAATGTATGCTATTATTACCGAGGATAATGTTTGCAACACGAGCGAGCGTGCGAGCGAGTTTTGCAATTATCCGAGGTAATAGTAACCATTATAGCGAGTAGTATACTATACTTTATCCTCGACTACTAAATACTAAGAATTTTTAATTGAAATTTAAATTAAAATTTAAATAACAACAACCTATTGCAATGACAACATAACCTATTTCCTTCATTATACACCATAGACCTACGAATAAAAAAAGAGAGGAAGTAGCATAACACCAACAGTATGCAATTTAGATGGTGCATCAATATGGCGGATTTTAGAAGCTGATTGGCTGAGAACACTAAATACGTCAACTGTCAAAGACAAAAACGTAAACAAACAGTTAGTCTACCAATAAAAATTCGTGCCGGTTGGTGTTTCAATATGGCGTGTGTGACGTATTTCCGTTGCACTTGTAGTTATGCAGTGTAATACCTACCTGTTTCTTTTTATTCGTAGCCATAGACAATGATGTTACCATAACACCGTGCATAATGAAATGATGTTACCATGACACCATGCATAATGATTTCAGTGTATAATGGATAGCATTATGAGTGACCAAACACATGAATAATTGACAGATTATTGACTAGTCGTGGATAAATTTTATTATAAATCAAAAAATTTAAATAAAATCTCCGTTCGTGCAAAAAATATTGTATGTACCATAGGCGTAATAAGCGACTTTGGCCTTTGGCGTGTTATAACCCTCGGCTAAAGCCTCGGGTTATAATATTCACGCCGCAGGCCAAAATCGCCTTCTTTACGCCCTTGATACATAAATAATAGGGTGGAGCGAAAAATTTAACTTTTCAATACGAATTTGGAATAGTGAAAAAATTTGTCTTTGGGGTCCATTAGTACCCATATAAAATTTTACTACATTTGAACTACGTCTTCTGCCCTCTACATACCCTTATATTTAGGGAAATCTAGAAATATATCGTATATCAAAACTATAACTTGAAAATCAAAATCGACCCTATATAAATTAATCATTTATACTAATTAGCACAATTCTTGTCAATTAGCACGCTAAATAACGTTTTCGATTTTTAATCACCCCGATATCAACCCTTGAGAGGAATCATTTTAAAGTAATAATGCGGCTTTTCTATATTATTTCCCTCTGCTGTCAGGTTTCTGTTTAGAGCAGTTCTTCGCTTGTTTATTGTCAAACAACCCAGAACTCACCACGGGGAGGTGACTGCTCGACGAGTTCCATCCCTCCCACCCTCCAACTGTAACAGAAAGCTCTACTGTTTGAATTGCCTTTTTGTCTCAAATTTTGACATCATTCTGCGTGAATCAATAATGGTTTTAAAAAATCCATCTCGTTTGTCTGAACCAATAGCTGATAAAGAAGCTTCAGTTACTAACTTGACACATCTCTCTACTGCTTGGGTGTGACAAGGAAAAGCAGTTATCTCTATCATTGTATTAGATGCGGTGTCGATTAATAACTCTATTTCCTCTGTTTCTAAGCTATGAAGTATTGGGGGTGGGGAAATTTCACATTCTTGCCAGTCAATCAGGTCTACGTAGTCGTCAGCATCAAAGTTTGGTATATTAAAAGCTCGCACTGATGTACTAGCAATACTTGCATTCCTTTTCGCATTCAGAATACGTCGAACATTTTTACAAGACGGGTTAAATTTAATCGTAAACCACATTGGCGCATATACTTTCAAAATAAACTCGGTAATAATATTCAAACCTTGACTAGGGTTTTTTGTTCCTATGTAGAGGCGTAAGATCCGATTTGCCATGGTAAGCCATCTAGAATGTGCTAACTTTCCAGGATCGCGGTTTGATAAATCATTTGAACAATTTCCACTAGATATTGCACGACAAATTTCAAAGAGATACTTTTGATCGGTAGTCAATTCATTGAAATCAATGTTTGGTAAATCACAACTGATAGGTTTAAATTTAATAGGTGGCAGATTTTCACAATGTTCTATTTGTTTTCCTAGGGAACCAGAATATCCACGAGGACCACTTGTGCCACCATCGATATATTCGAATAGATGCCTCAGGGGTAGTTCATTCATATGAAGTTGACATATAAATCTTTGTAAAGGTCGTTTTATCTATAACTCAAGGTGAACTATCACCCCACTTTTGGATCCTGTATTGACCACCGTCCTATCACATCCGATAGCTACAAGGTTATCTAAGCTGTAATTGTTACTTTCCAAGAAGGTGAAAATAGATTCGAAAATGTGTTTTGCAGAGCCGAATATTGTTGTTGTGTGGCGCATGAACTGGGAGCCGGGTTCCTGTATCAATGAAATATGCTCTTCTACTTTTATTCTTCTATTCTCTTCTGTTCGGAAGTTGTTTGTGATTGCAAGTTCTGTCTAGTTTTTGTCCTAGCCCTTCTTATCTTACTTCTGTCAATAACCTTGGTTGTACTATCTTTTGTGATAATTCCAACATCTTTTAAAACTGCAGTGGTAATTGCGGCTGCAGATCTGTCGGATAATCGAAATCTATCGCATAATTTAGCAACAGTCAGAAGCTTTATTCTATTCTGTAAATTCTCCATTGTTTTAATACTAACTTTAGAAGTACTTGGTACCTCAGGATCTATCTCTAGCTCTAGAAAATGTCCATCATTTTGTTCTACATCGCCTGATTTTCTTCTTTTCGGTACAGTATATTCCCGTTCCTCTCTTTTTCTATCCTTTTCCTTTCTCTCTACTCTTTTCGATAATTTCCTTGTTTCATGCAAATCCACGCTACCAATTATCATTTTTCGGGAACTGCTTTGATCAATGAGAAATGCTTGGTCTGTAACAGGCACGTTCCTATCCAAAAAAAAGTAAATTGAATGCATTTATTTTTCAAATGTTTTTGTTCGTAAGTTCTGTAAATTAAAGCAATCCGTAGGAAATATATGATCCTCAACATTTACAAAACAATTTTCACAAAATTTCCGATGTATTAAAACATATTGCCTAAGATTTGAACGAATCTTAAAATGATTAACTTGCGTGTTTCAAGCATCTGAAGTTAAGTAAACTGTAAAACACACAATGAATAAATTACATAATTATATTATATGTGTGTTTTAAATTAATAAAGAAGCATAACGGGAAAACCCAAAACATTCTTACCAGGTAAGATGCATTACAAAACCAAAAGTTGAGAAAAAATAAAAAATTATTATTACAAAATGCTAATTGTCGTTTCACTTTTCACTAGTCAGTAGTAGCAATAATTTTGAAAGGTTCTTAGTCGATAACTACACAGGAAAGTGTTAAAATTTTTAAGCTATTATGTAGGACGATTGCACATCAAAGTGTCCTTCGATAGCTGCACATGTTGCATTAGAGTTTAAAGAATGCATTATGTAATACGATATTTATACTAAATTATAAAAATATTCTTTGGTGCAACAATCACACAGCTAAACTAGTTGCTTTTTCTATTAGAATTACTTTCCCATTTCTTTTTAAAAACTAATACTTTATAACCTATTATTTAATGACTAATAATGTTTAATTAAAGCCAAGTAATTTGTTGTTAGTATGACTGCAATATAATACTGGTAGACTGGGAGAAAGGAGCGAGAGGACCACAATATGCAAATGCCGCAGCAAATACAGAAATTGTTGGTAGACAATTGGGAATTCTTTTGCTCCACATGATTAATCAAGGATTAAAACCCCAAGACTTGCATTTACTTGGATTTTCTTTAGGCGCTCATGTTGCTGGATGTGCTTCGGAGTTACTTAAAGACAGGGGTTATTTAATTGGAAGAATTACAGGTTTGAGGATTTAAGTTTCTTAGAACCATTTGCAAACTTTGATTATGGTTTAAACCAGTAGAGGCGTTTTGGTTTAAATTATGTTTAAATTTTAAGAATAAGAGTCAGATTTACCACCTTTTGGTAGCTAACTGTCTTTGTTAATACACTTATTTTCGATGATGAAATGGGCTTTAAGCTATGTAAATTACCATTAGAGTCAGTAATTCAGTGTAGGTTTAACCTAAAAGCTTAGTCTAAAGTAGAGCTTAGGGTCGGTATTTCAGTACAGGTTTGACTTGTGGCGTAGCTTAAATTAAAGCTTAAGTCCAGCTTTTTGCACCTAAGTCGCAATTTAAGCCCCTTAAAACCCCTGAAGTAGGTGCTGAGTATCCCTTGCACCGCAGCCTAAGAGGTCTATTATGCTTCAGAATGTATTCGCCTCACATAGGTAAGCCCGGTTCTTTAAAGAAATCCAGGATTGTATCTAAGAGGGTCTTGATTTACCATTGAGATTCGAGTTCCGATTCCCACAAGTATTTTATCTTGCGATTGGTTGATCCATTGTAGTAGCAGAAGAGCAGAACCAATGGACGTCCCTTTATCTTTTTTTGCAAATTTTGCCGAGTGTATCTTCTGTTAATTTTGTTACACCCAAGCGTTTCTTCAGATGGCAGTACCCTGTCAGGATTTCTGCCAACTATTTTATTCTCGTTCTATCGAGATTTATAAATATTTTTGCCGTTGGATGAAACTTTTTGAATGTCTTATATCTGATCAACTCTCCCAGTACTCATCTATTGCTCTCTGACAACAATATATGCTATGCTTTGACCCCAGAGAGTGTTTGTTGCTTCCAACACTGCACTGCACTGTCCGGTTACCCACATCAGGTGTAACCTGTTGCCTTGGGCCAATTGTATGAGATTGCTAAGAAACTCCCAGTACTAGTTTGGAGCTAAAGATGCACGTAGCTAATGCCTTAAGCGCAGCTAGCATGATGTAGATCCGCTGCACCAGATATCACTATTTGTATGTGTAAAAGGTATATTGCCTTTGCTCCAGTCTTCCCGTTCCGATATGAATGGTTTTCTGGTGTGAAAGGTCGGCATGATTTTATCTGACTTCATCTTAAGGATGTACCTTTCCTCTATTTGTTTAAAGATATCGGTGTGGCTACCTATAATAGCGGTGTATTCATTCGTTTTTAGCCAGTATGCGCCTAGTCTCGCCTCTTATTTACCATAAGGTGCAGAGGGGCAGAGGAGGACCGCTGCCGTAGTTATAATTACTCCCGTAATGCCTAAACATGCTAAGCGTTGTAGCCTGCTCAGCTTAATTCTGTTCTCTGCGTTACGGGATTTATGCCTCCATCACTTTTGTATAGAGTCAGTGAACCATCCTTGGCTTTAGCCCCCATATTTTTCCAAGTTTTTGCTTACAGGTAAAGAAAGACCCGATGGCTTTGTCTGTTACAGTTTCTAGATAGAATCTGTAGTTCAATTTGATGTCAAGAATGACTCCCAGGTATTTGGCCGTTTTATCTACATCCATATGTTTTGTCCGAACATCATTGATGTTTTGATGTTTTTTAGGCTATTCTTTTCTGTAAAGACCATTATGGTACATTTCTCTGGATTTACCAAACGATTTTCTTTGCGAAACCGTCTTTTAGGGTGTCGATTTACCGTAGGTACTGCTTGTTTGATGGCCATAAACCATGTCCCTCATGTGATTTCGCTTAGCTTTTATACAGAAAATTTACCTCTTCTCTCAATATTTAGTATATTATCTTGTGCACGAGGAGAGTGCATAACTGCATTGAAGCCCGTACAAGAGGTTTCACCGTTCATTGCACTTCCATATACATGCATTAAAAGATGCAACCTTGATACGACGCGTGTGGCTTTGCCAGTGAATACCCTGATCGAATGACGTCATATCAACCACGCGTGCATAGATTGAATGCATTTCAAACGTTGCTTAATATTTTTACATTTGCCTTTGTTACAATATCATCAGCATAGCATTGAGTGTAAAAGGTCTTCTACTACATACCACCACATTAAAGGTGATAGGATACCTACCTACGGGCAGACCCGGCCTATGGATGCCCTCGCGGTTATCGCGTTTAGGCTAGTGGCTATTGTTCTGCTACCTAGCATGGTTCTTATCTAGTAAAAAAACATCACAGGATTTACCTGACTGATAGGCAAACTGGTTCCGATGCAACGGAAAAGTAACCAGTTTATCGTCCCAGATAAACCTGTCAACTAATTTTTCCAAGTTTCCAGCAAAAAATATAGTATTTGCCTTGGTATAGCTTTCATGCCCTGGCTGTGGTGTAAATACCAACTTAACGGTATGTATTCTCGGGCCAGGCTGGCTCTTAGCATTACACACAGGTTTGAGGACAGCTCATCAAAGTCTCGCTTGAAATACCAACCCTTAATTAAGCTCAAAGAGGCTCCTCTTAAGTTATTTACACTAAACTTTAACTTAAACTTCTAGTAAAACACCTGTCCTTACCGATTTATTTTTGAGCTCTGTACTTCCCTTATTTTTACCTTTTCCATAGATTTACTAAATTTTGATTTTCAAATGTTCCCAAATTTTCATTCCTTTGATTTGCTTTCATGTAACAAATTATAATAAAAAGTAACTTTATAGGTTTAGACGCAGCCAGTCCATTATTTAGACACAATCACATTCGAGAAAAATCTAGAAAATTAGACAAAGGAGATGCTGTTTTAGTTGATGCCATTCACACAGATGCAAGTCCTGTAAGTTGGTTAACAATTTTGAAGTTTTCAGAATTTTACAGTTACAGATTTACAGTTCTTTACTGATGGGTTTGGCTTACTCGAACCAATTGGACACGTCGATTTCTTCCCAAATGGTGGTTTTGAACAACCAGGTTGTGTCGATAGTAGAGCATCCGTTGTTGTCTCACATTTTGGTAAGGCATTTTGTACTACTGGAGAAATCGTTTGAGTTAAATTTCATTGTTACTACTTACGTGTTATAATTTCAGAAGGTTCACTTTCAAGAGACATGGCATGCAGTCACATAAGAGCCTGGCAATTATTCTTGGAATCCCTGAAAAGGAAAGCATCTAACCAAGAAGACTGCGAATTTATTGCATTTAAATGCAGAGGTGGCCTTGGATCATTTCAAAAAGGGCAATGTTTTCCTGAAATAAACACTTCAAATCCTCTTACTTTAGATGTCAGTTATAGAACCGACTTGGGAAAACTTGGGGAAGATGTCAAGGGGGAAGGTGTTATGTATTTGTCTACAAAGGCTTCTCGTCCATTTTGTGGTATTTTTTTTTAAATTAATGTTCTGTTCATACTAGAAATTAGAGGTGGAAATTTTTAATTTTTTCTAAGCTCAGCTCGGAGAAACTTCGAAACATGTTCGGCTCGGCTCAGAGAAAATGTCAAATATTCTAGGCACTGCTTGGTTATCGAGTTTCGAACTTTTACCGAGCTTTTTTCGAGTATCGAGCTTTTATGGAGTTTCGAGCCTTTGTCGAGCTTTAAGCTTATACCGAGCTTCGGCCCTTTACCGAGCTTTGAGCCTTTACCGAAGAATACCAATAAAGATAAAGATACGATTTTTTTAATTTGAGCGAATGTCGAGCATTTACCCAACTCAAGCCTTCACAGAGTTTCGAAAGCTTACCGAAAAGCTCGACTCGGCTCGGTTTAACGATTTTATGCTCGATCTCGCTCAAAGCTCGAGCAGAACCGAGCCGAGCTCGAGCTTCAATGTCTTGTTCCCACCACTACTACTTTTTTTTTCTTGCCCTATTTGCTATCGGATGTTGTTGATCCATATGGCTATTTTTACTTTGTTAGCAACTATTCTAAATGCTTCTGTACTTGTAGTGTTGAACCAATTCCTCAACCAAGAGATTCTGTGCCCCAGGCCCTCGTCTTCCTTTTATCTTCCCGTGCATTATCAGTTGTAATAGCTCGCATCTCTCGGGGTGTCTCATTATATGTCCAAAATATTCAAGCTTCTTTTTTTATAGCTTTAACAACAACAAATAGCTATAGTCTTCTTAATGCTTCGTAGTTCGTTACATGTCCAAGAAATTCTCAGTATACGTCTGTCGACCCACATTTCGAACGTATCCAATTTTCTTGTGCTGGTTTCCATCTACGTCCATGCTTCTACCCCATACAATAATACCGGAAACACATAGCTACTTACTAGTCTTAGTTTTGTATCTACGTTTAAAATTCCTAAATACATAGTTAAAATAGTCTTCTTCGAAAATATATTCACCTTCTCGGAAATCTTGTTTCTTTTTTGCATTTCTAATATATCTCATGTACCTACTTCGTTTTCTTAGAGTTTATCGTTAATCCTCTTTCTTTGGTTTGTTTTTCTAATTTTCTAAATGTTTCTCTTACATCTGTTTCACTCCTCCTTATTAACACTATGTCATCCGCATAGGCAATTATTTCTATCTGTTTGCTCTTTATCGTTCCTTGAATCTCAGAATTTCTTACTATTCTTTCTACGACTAAATTAAACAGCCGAACTGGTTGTAAATTCTTCCGTTTTTCCTCCTGTTGTTTGTACTACCTACTGTTTTTGTGTCATTTATTATAATTTGTAACGATTATAGATACGGCTGTGAATTATTTTGTGGAAGGTCTTTTGTAGATGACCCATTAAGCTTATTGTCTTATCTATAGTCTCCGCAGGTTTTAGTGGTGAGTTTCTTAAGAATAGGGATAAATGTTGAATGTAATTATTCTTCGGGGATTTCCCCGGTATCGTAAATAAGATTGTATAACTTTGAAAGGTTGTTAATAGCGTTATCGTCCAACAGTTTGAGGAGTTCCTTAAAACGCCATTAGGTCCAGGTGCTTTCCCATTTTTTTCAATTCTTATTGCTTTTTCTATTTTTTACTTACTTGAGACTCTTGAGGCTGGTTTCGCTGCTATTGTTGCCTTTATTATACCTTACATCGTCTCTATGTATTTTTTCCAGACGTCTATTCTGGCGCTTCTTTGCATGATGGTGTTTCCATTCCGTCCACCATCTTTTCTATTGTTTTAGATCGATACATTCCCACAGCTTCTTGAACTTTTTTATGCAGGTTAAAACTGTAAGTTCATCTCTTTTTTCCATATCTTGATGAATTCCTTAGTCATCCATTCTTTTCTCTTGATATTTAGGCAAGATTTAAGGTATTTTTGTGCTGTATTTCTCAAAGTCACCTCAGTTTTCCTTGCTGCTGATTGTACATGGATGGGTGTTAGATCCGTATTCATGGTTATCAGTTCGTTATTAAAGTCTTCAGCAACTTTCTTCTTTTATCAATCAAGCTTCTATTTTTCTGTTCTTCTTAAATTTTGTTTTGATTGTGGCGACAAGTGGTATATGATCCGAGCCTATATTTGCTCCAGGTCGTATTTTGACTGCTTGAAAGCTATTTCTGTATCTTTTATTAACTAGATTTAAGTCGATTTGATCCCTTAGGACGTTATTTTCAGTCTTCGTCGGAGATTTCCATGAATATAATCTGCGTAATAGTTACACAAGTTTAGCGTTGAAATCGCCCATGATTGTCATATTTTCTCTTTCAATGTTTTTCATTAGGTTTCCTAATTCTCCATAAAAGTATTCGATTTCTTGATTATCACTATCGGCTGTGAGCACATATACAGGGATTTTTTCTTTTTAGTATACATATTCCCTATGTATGGTTAAAAAAAACGTGTCAAAAGTCCTATATGTAGGCAACCAACTATACACTAAACGTCACTCTGGCTGTGAATTTAGGGATATTAGTTTTTATTTTTTGTGGTGTGTAAAGGTTATGTTTGTAAATAATCAAAATTAGTAGAGTATCAAAATAATTTTAATTCAACGATTACTTTCAAACATAACATCAACAACACAAAACAGAAACGAAATTAAAAACAGTTAAAGACAAATTTTTTGACATTAAGTTAATTTAATTATTTTTGCCAAAGCATCCTATTAGTGCATAGTTGGTTGCCTACACATAGGCGTTTGACACGTTTATTTTAAAACTGTACATAGGGAATATGTATACTAAAAAGAAAAATTCCCTGTATTAGGTTAATATTGACTGGCGATGCTTCTACCTCTAGCAATTGCATCATTCTGTACCTACTACAAAATTAATCGCAAATTATTTAAGGAACGCAGCTACATGCATCGGTATGGCTATCGCAAAGAACACCACATGCAAAAGGGCTGATTAATATGCATTTGGACAATAATAACAGCAGTGCTGATTTCAGAATATACTGCGAGTAAGTTATTACATTACATAAAAGCAATAATTTTATTTGAAAATGTTAAAATCATGTAGGACATCTAAGTTGATTACTTCTGGAAATGAAATAAGCGGTTTAACGGCAACTACTTATAAGGGTGTAAATCCCCAAGTGGAAACGATGTCAGCAAATTTAATTTACATACACGCAGAAAACGAAGGACAAAATCGTACAAATCCAATTATCGATCTTTATATTGATCGCATTACCATAAAAGACATGTATGGAAACAGGTGAGTACGGTTTTTTTCAGATCTTAATTTAAAAAAATTAATTTGTTCTTTATAATTTTCAGCTGGAATTTTTGCGGAAAAGACACATTCCTTCAGCACCTTGGTCCGATTTCCATTAATTTAAGTAAAAAACGTTGTTAATAAATAGCAAATTTAGTTAATACTGTTTATTTATTTAATATTGTATCAACTTGGAAAACTAAATAAAAGGTTGACCGTTTATTTGAGTATTCTGTGGTGTAGATTAATACCTTTACCTGCACAACATGTGCTTGAAGGATAACTCTTCAGTTCTGTATAAACCTTTCTCCCATTTACATGAGGGTTAACAATGCATTCGTTTAACATTTTAGAAACATTAGGAAAAGGATCATTTGGGTATGTATTTTTTTTTCGTAAATAAGAACATGCATTAAAATTTTAAAACTAACACTCGTAGCACTGTTTATTTATGCGAAAGAAAGCACAACAAATTAAAGGTCGTTGTCAAAGAAGTAAACACCGATTTGAGTGGTGATCAAATAACCCGTGCCAAGAACGAGGTGATCATATTAAAATCTTTGAAACACCCAAATATTGTCCACTACCATGATAGCTTTGTATCAGGTGGAATTTTTTATATAGTGATGGAATATGCCAGCAAAGGAAGTTTGTATGATTTTATTAAAAGAAGCAGGCCTAATCTTTTAAAGCAACAGGTATTCTTTCCAGTTACTTAGTACACACAATCTTAATAAGATTCGTATTTAATTACAGGTTGTTTTAAATCTCTTCTGTCAGTTATTATCTGGCTTGCATTACATCCACTCAAAAAGTATTATACATCGAGATTTGAAGACGGAAAATATTTTTATGACAGGATTAAGAGCGGAAGTCATTAAAATTGGCGATTTTGGAATATCAAAACTTTTACTTGAGTAAGTTATGGGTTTCAATCGTATACTAATATTATATTGAGGGATCGAGATTGATAAAATTCTATTATAATAAACAATTTTTAGTGATGTTAAAACAAACACTTTTATCGGTACTGCCAATTATTTAGCTCCGGAAATGTGTCAAGGCCGTTCGTACGATACCAAATCTGATATCTGGTCTCTTGGTTGTATTTTATATGAACTTTGCGCCTTGGAACGTATGTTTGATGGACCAGTAAGTATCCCTAAAGCAATTATACTATTTATTTTTTATTGAACCAAGAGAATTTACAATCTGTTCGTCAGAACAATAAGCAAATAAGGGCTCGGTGCAAAAACCAGTCAGATTATTTTGGTTGAATTTTACAGTGTAGGTACCAAAAACAAACTGTTTATTTAGAATATGATAAGAAAATTTTAACAAAAATAGTTGGAATATGTAGATATTACTATCTTAAGATAGTCATAAGGAAAAATGATTTTATTGTCAAGAGTAATGTATAGAAATTTTTTTTTCTCAAATGGAGCTGTCCGGTTTTTGCCCCAAGAATAAAACACAACAAAAGAAAATGAATGTTATGAACGTTTATTAAGGAAAAAGCTATAAAAAATAGTTTCTCTATGTTTAATACATTTCAACTTCAACGTCGTCGTCTTCGTCGGTTACGGGTTCTTCTGCTTTCGCTACAGTATCGTAGTACCATTTATCATTTTTGGGTACGCATTTGTCCGCCAGAAAAGACATATTTTTGTAGTTTTTTTTATTTTAATAGTTAGTGGATACGTAGCATGTAACTATCAGTATATCAGTTGGTAAAGAAAAAATGTAGCTGAAGTTTTCTTAAAACTGAACTCCGCAGCTGTCTGGTTCTGGCAACGAAAAGGTCACCAGGCAGCTCCATTTATAGTTATATCTCAGTTACTACGTTTGGGAGCTGTCTGGGTTTTGTAGCGAACGATGCGCAATGTTTTATAGAGCTAAATCCATTCAAAAGTAAATTTTCGCCTGAAAGTGGAGCTGACTGGTTTTTGGACCGAGCCCTTCAAATGTTTTGAATGCACAAGAGAGAAGTAGTAGTGCAGTGACTACACTCCGTAAATAATTAATTTCATTGTACATCAATGGGGTCTTCTAGTCTTCTGGGTAGTGCAAGGGGAGGTTTAGGTTACTGGCTTCTTCATTGAGATGTCCCTGGGGGTTGATTAAGTAACTCTTGGTTAGTCTCTTCTCTCTTCAACGGTCGATATGCCTGGGTCATCGTGGTGTTACTAAGGTAGAGGCTATTCCATTCTCAATGGCGAAACCCTTGGTTGCGCAGTAGACCAAGTGGGCTATCTTGAGATACTTAAGAGCAACATAATCTTCTTAAGAAGATGCTATACCGAAGCACAGTGGCTACGGGGGCAGTGAAGGGTGACCACCTTGTCTGACCGTTCCTTCGCCACTTAGAATGGAACAATGTCTATCAAGGAGCGTTGAGAACTTTTGTTTTATTGTTCGAATATTTGGCACATCCCCAGAGTTGAATCCAAATAGGTTTGATTATACAGTTGTACATATAGGAGGATCTTATTGTTTGGATTTACGACCTATTAAACCTGTTAATCAATCGATTTGGATGTTCTATTGCTTTCGAAGTGAGTCTTCTGTCCAGAGTTAGACTTAGGTATTTGATCTCGCTTTTCACAGGTAAGAGGACACCATTTATTGTGACTGCAGGACATTTAACATGGCAGGTTGTAAATGTAATGTGGGTTGATTTACAGTTATTCACCACTTATTGATCCAATCTTCGAGGAGGTTAAGATGATTTTGTATGTTTTTGGAGGCTACTTAGGGGTTTTCGTTTACGTCAATTAGTGCGGTATCATCAACAAATGTAGCAATTTTTCCCAACATACTTCCTTGTGGTAGGTACCCCTGATTGAATCAGGTGATATGAGGATGTTTCCAGGTTAAATTTTGTGTAAAAATAGCGGCCAGTAAGGTAAAACTTTAATATAAGGTAGTAGGGTGCAGGTAAAGCAAGTTTGAGTTTATATAATAGTCCAGCGTGCCACACACCAAAGGCTTGCTGAATAGACCTTCTTCTCATCAAGGCTTTTGAATATTTCATTGATAATTCTGTGGGTATTGTCGGCTGGTTTTCACGGAAGCCAAATTGGTGAGATGGTACAATTTTGTCGAGATCAATTGCATCAGCAAGCATTTTCAGCAACAGTCTCTCGAATATTTTCGGCATGATTGGTAATAAGCTTATTAACCGATAGGTACGACCTTACTTCGTTTGGAGATTTACAGGCTTTGAGGATCATTGTTATTTCAGCAAATTTCCAAATTACTGGGCAATACGTTAATATCAGCATACTGTTGTAAATGGTTGTCACATGTGATACATTTTTGAAAAGAGAATTTAACCCTCGATTTATTAGCGAATAAATATACAGGGTGTTCTATTTAAAAAACCAAAGTTATACATTTTTCCTAAAAAACAGTAGGCCGTGAAAAATAATTCATTATGCCATTTTATAGAAAAATTAATACTAAAAAACTATTTCCTCTAACTTTTTCTTGTATTTCTAATAATAAACGAAATATAAGCTGGTCAATGAAAAATCAGCCACTCTGTATATATGATATTTCGGATCTTATGTCCTTTTGCTTCTAGTTCTTCTTTGATGTCTGCAGTTGACATTGAATAATGGAGATTGCAAATGACGACTCTGAAAGCTAAATATGATGAAATATTTTTTCATCATTGAGGCGTCTTATTAGTTTCCTGTATGTTTCTAGTGGTAACACATTCAGTTTAATTTATTGTATCGTTTGATAATACTTTGTATAAGTATGTTTCTTCATCTGTAACTTTGGATAAGTTCGAAATCATTTTTTTGTAATTAACAAAGATTGAAAGAGGTTTTGGTGTTTTAGGAGATTTTTTATTTTGATCCGAATTAGGTACCTACCTAGAGGTTGTTCCATTCTAAGTGGCGAAGGAGCGGTCAGACAAGGTGGTCACGTTAACCAATGTGTTTCGGTACAGCGTCTTTTTAAGAAGATTATATATGTTGCTCTAAGTATCTTAAAACGGCCCATTTGGTCTACTGCGCAACCAAGGGTTTCGCCATTATGAATGGAATACCCTCTACCTGTAAGTTCCTTTTGATTCAACTGTTCTGTAGTTTCATTTGTTAATGTTCTGAATCTATTTGTTGTTATTATGTTAGACAATCCAGTTACGTTTATTTTTTGTGGATTGCTTATCTTCTGTTTTTTAATGACATGCCATGTTTATTCTGAGATAATCCAATATCGTCACTGTCTTCCATAATAGTATGATTGTTACCGGATTTTATTACCTTATTTAATTGAAAACCTAGTTGTGAATTATTAGTTAGTTGGGAATTAGAAGAATAATGGAAATTATCTTGCTGATAATTTATTGGGATGTGCGGAATAGATTGTACTGGAGGTAGCCGATGCGGCTAGGAGCTCAGTCTTAAGGATTTTGGTGGCTTGTGTAACCTAGTTTGTTATTACATGTTCGTTATTATTGGAACTCAGTTTTGCCTGCTTTAACAGCTCACATTTGGTGTCTAGTTCAGTTCAGCGTCTCTGTTCGTAGTTTCTTACATTTAGGTTGATTGGCTGTCTCCAGTGATTTCAATTCTGCGCACATTGTCCCCAAGTATTAGGGGATAGGTTGCATTTGCGCATGTAGCATGTTATCTTTCAGCTTGTCCTTATATCTGAGTTTTTGTCCTCTTGGGGCTCTTGGTTTGCTTTCTACATAGAGCAATTCGAAGTACCTACATTGGGTTGCTGATGTGTGATATCAAGGAAACTGCTGTTTGACCGAACTGATTATTAAAAGGCCAGTTACTGCCGTAAGGTAAAGCCATTCTGTTTGATTAAGTCCGAGTGCTTTAAGATATTTAAATTATTTAGTGTAACTTACACTTGAATAATTACCATTGGGCTTGCGGCTGCAGACTTTAGTTTCACCGATAACGGAATCTTTACTCGTTGAAACTCAAGCGACAATTCCAGAACTAAATTTAAAGCGAAAGATTTAACATTAAGCGAGATATACAAATATCCAGTAACTATTTAATTTTTCCAACGATACTCGGCACATGCAGCCCTAAATCTTGATAAAACTAAACAAAGTGAAATCATTTGTTTCTATTGTAAAATTTCGAAGTTGATACTGATTACATTCCTAAAGCAATTTATCAAAAAGCACACTCTTTAAAATTATTTATTGGTTATCAAAACTATTTACATATACAGTTATATTTACAACAATTTTTAAACTTCTATTCATCAGGTTGCGGCGGTTGTGTATTCCATAACAACTGGAAGAAAAAAATTAATAAATACTTCGCATTATGAAACAGCAGTACAATATATGGTAGAAGTAATGTTACAGCTCGAACCAGCGAATCGTCCTGATACCAAAAGTTTAATGAAGTTTCCTATTTTATTTTCCACGTTTTATCTGCTCGGTGCTAACTTAGGCTGCATTACTGTAGAATAAGATATGTTAGATTTTTATTTACCAGTTTATTTTATATGTATCTGTAATTTTTTTGAAATAAAACAAGATATCTGCATTTTAAGTCATAAACGCTTTATCGCTTCACAACCAATTAGCTTTATTGTTACTAACTGCATAGCACAACTTATTTCTTATCAACTTAATACTAATTACAATAAACTTAAAAAGAATATAATTCAGAGTTTGAAAAAAACCAAAATTTCTTAAAAATAAGACAAAATCTAGTAAACTTACGTTCATACCTTTCAATGCGTCATTTTAATACCTTACGTCGTTAAACGTTACTGACCATTTTCAGTTTCCATTACTTCAAGTCCGTTTTGCACTGTAACAATGTAAATTAATTTCACACAAAGTTTAAACGGTGACTATTTACCACTGTAGGCTCCGTTCTGCATTTCCTGTCCAGGAATTTGTCCAGACTGTAAAAGGCGCTGTAACCTTTCCACTTCTTCCAGTGAACTTGCTTTCGATATTGCTTCCCTAATTTTGCGTATTTCTTGATCTGATAATCCTGAAATACATGATACATTAGCATCGATTTAAAAATACTGATGTCATCTTACGTTTGGGTGTATTAGGCATAGTTCCACCAGGTACAAACGTTTTAGCCCTTTTAGAAATCTCCTTTTGAAGTTCTTTGCCTTTCTTGCTTTTGAATAAGACTTTGGCTTCTTCACGTTCCTTCATTTTTATTTTACGGAAGTCTAACAATCGCAACTGTGGAAACTTAAAAACTACATACAATCTGTAATGTGGTTTGGCTGTTACAGGATTATGAAGTAAACTGATCGAGGTTAACTTTTCTAAACTAATTAAAGGATCGAGATCTGCAAGTTCCTCAACGTGATTTCCTGTTAGAATTAAGCTTTCTAAACTTGGAATATGTTCTTCTAAGTGTTGTCCAATTCGTCTATAAGCATGAGTAGTTATCATAACTTTGCGTATCTTAAGGGTTTACGTAGTACTTACACAATGCGATTGTTGTTCATCAATAGACATTTCAATCGCCTCAGGTACGGAAAGCCATCGAGTTTTCTAATATCATTCTCTGAAAAATCTATGGTATCGAACTGATCACCGGTGGCGCCTAAATTTTCAATTTCTGGGATTTTATATCCTGAAAATTTCAAAATTGATAGATAAATAAATCGTACATAACCTATAAAAATACGATGCTAACCTCTCAAATCCAGTTCACGATCTTTCACTGGATTTATGTATTGCATGGAATTTTGGATTAATTCCGCCGTTAATTTTACCATTGTTTAGTAAAAATAATCACAAATGCATGCAAAAGTTTGTGTTTCTTTTAAAAAACACGCACCCACAAAGTACCCCTGATTGAAGTTACGGGAAGGTAGCAACAGAGGGCGCCAGCTTGTCAAATCCTTTTTAGTTAATAAAGACCGATTTACACTATAATAGTTTTAAAAGAGTTGCGGTTCCATGGGTTTCTTAAACTTTTATGAGTGAAATGAGTAATTTAGATTTTTAATTGTTACATTTACGCAGTATAAAATGTAAAATATTTTATTCACAATCATTATAGTAATATGTCGATTCCTAACCTTTTAGAGGTTGGGAAATACGTCATTCCTAACTGTAATGACAATCTCTTGGGTGGAAAGTGACAGAAAACACTTCCCACCCACGGGCGGGAAATGTTTATGTACGATTGCCTAGCGACACTGTCATAGATCTATATGTTAAAGTAGGCTAAAATAGAGCTGTCAAAAAATATTGATAAAATTAATTTAAATTGTGAATAAAATAGTATACATACCTCGGTGGGAGTTTCATCACAGCCTCGCGCTATGTGTGACCACGAGGCTTCGCCTCTCGGTCATACATCAAGCCCTCGGCTGTAATGAAACATTTCCCACCTCGGATGTAATGTACTATTACCATCAGTATTTGTTGAATACTTATATTGTGAAAATAATTTTTTTTAACTTAAAAAGTGGATATGATCTTTTTTTCTTCGGGAATCCTTATAACTTAGGGTGTCGGATAATTGACTTCTTAATCCATTTTCTCCATTCTTTTCGGTCCATCGCTAGTAATTTCATTTCTTTCCCCGTCTTTCCTCTTTGTCTACCTAGTTCATCTATTCTTTGTAGCCAGGTTTTTCTAAGTCTTCCTTTTCTTCTTTACCCGATTCTGCCTACTTCCATTGTCTTCTTCAATAGCCTGCTTTGGCCCATTCTTAATATGTGGCCATACCAGCTCAGTTGTTTCTTCTCTACCTTCTTTGTGATTGCCTCTTGGAAGACTATTTGTCTTATTAGTGCGTTTCTTCCTCTATTCAACTTCGAGTTCCTCGTGATTTTTCTAAAATATTCATTTCTGCGGCGATAATTTTTCCTTGGTGCTTCTCTTGCAACCCCCACTATTCACTTGTGTATATCATCGTTGGCAGTAACTACCATTGCATTATAGACCCATAGTTTCGTTTTCATGTCTATCTCCCTTTTTCCAAATATTGTTTTATTTAATGCGTAGTAGATCTTCACACTTTTATTTGTTCTATTGACTATTTACTATTTCTAGGTCTATCTTCCCATCTTCCGATATTACACTCCGTAGATATTCGTATGCTGTTATTTTTTTCAAGTGTTTACCTTTGATGTCTATTTCTTTCTTCCTCTTTTGCTTTGTTGTTAATTATCATTGTTTTACATTTATCAGTATTCACCTCCATTTTCAATTTATCTATTTCTTTAGTCCGAAAAAACTTTTTGATTGAAAATTATTTATTTGTTTAACTTGTTTATTGTTTATTACTTAATTAAGGCCTCACTTTCATTAAGAATTTTGAAATTATACATTTTCAAAAATTTGCTTTCCAGCTAGCCTTCTGCGAGACAAGTTTTCAGTTTTCAAATATATCAAATATCTTTAATTTCAAAGTGAAGCTCATTCGAAAGATCTGCTAGTTTAGAAGTTTGTTTTTAATTTTTACTTAACTCTATTGTTCCAAAGTTTATTTATTTTGATTTTGAATAAAGATCGAATATAAAAACTGACAAAAAACTACACGGTTCTGATTCGACGATTTTCGTTGTGTTTTTGCGCCACCAACAATTTGACTACAAACACAATTAAATGAAAGAAATATTACCCAAAAAAATTTTAAAAATTGCAAAACTAGATTCGCTGAACGTTAAAAAATTTTTGTTGCATTTCTTTTCCTGTTGCCGAAGTTATATTCCAGGACATGATTGTAAAACCTTAATGAATGCTGGATTCGGTAAATTTGTTCCTTTTTAATTACTTCACTTATGTGAAACGTCTGAAGATTTCGTATGTATTATTTAAGATTGATTTAAAGATTTATATGTAGGTAAATTAAAAAGGGGTTACATGAATTCTTTTCCAATTTATAAGGTAGGTGTCATTAAATATCTACAAAATTATTGTTCAATTTTTTTTACAAACAAACAACCGTAATTAGAATAAAGCAATTATTTAATTGTATCTATCTGCGTATAACAATTTAAAATTATTATTATTAAGTTAATAATAAATTTAATTATTAAATAAATAGATCTACTGACATGTTTCACCTACGTTAATATGTTAATAAAGAATTATAGTATTTTTCTGAAAAGATTCAAAAAGTTATGCTGAATTTGCGTCAGTATGTTCGTTGAAATTATAATTATATACATAATATATTTTAATTGCACGATAATTACATATAGTGACATCGAAGGAGCAGGTATTACCCCATATTACTTTTTAATGAGTTATGGAAACTTTATTCCCAACAGTAAACTATTAAGTCAATAAACTAACAAACATTTTTTAATGCGGAATTTTTATATGAACTCGATTTCGTCTCAGGTTCATTTAAATATAAACCCGAAACGGATAAAAATAGCATACGAAATTATTTCTGATACGTTAGGGCTAAAAATAAAAAACGTAAATTGTGCAATGACGTCAGTAGCGATCAAGAATGCAAAAGAAAAAATATTACTGACGTAAAATTTCCAGTTTCAGATCATCGAATATGCAGTTTTGGAGGATGTTAGTACGATGACCTATAATTAAGCCTAAAAGGAAAATTTTCACGTAAGATCGAACACCTCAGATTAAAATTGTTGATAAATTAGGGATGGATGATGCTAACGCTGGGTTTGTTTGTCAATGGAAAATAACCTCCAACTATATAAGAAAGCACAAGGAATTTCGCAATTATCCGTATTTTTAGTTACGTATCGCCTTCTACGCACCTAATTAGCTTGCAAATTAAGATTGGATAATTCTGAAACAAATTTGCAACCATAATTTAAAAAATTATAAAAACAAGTAAATTTAGTATGTTTTTTATAAAGTAATGCTCTAATAATAAACATAATAATTCATTATAATACTGAATTTACGTAAAACTACATTAAATAATAATTAATGTAAAATGCTAGTTTCGTCTTACGTTTTTTTATTTGTTAAGATTCTACTCTACGTGCTTTATTTGATGGGCATTAATTAGCTTTTGTGGAGTTATAAGTATAGTTTTACTTTCAGAAAATGTCAAACCTTAAAAGACATTTAAAGAATCTTCCCATCTTCAGTTAGTTGACAAACATGTGCACGTTACATACACACAATGCAATTATTGACTCTACTTAATAAACATAAAAGTAATATTTGATAAATTTTAAAAGAAATAGTAAAAATTGTCCAGTTGAAAATTGTAGTGAAATTGATAACCATTAAACTTTCTTACGTTCAAAGCAGTATCTACAGTATTTCATGGAAGGTGTTAATGTTACGAAGAGTATAAATATTACGTTAAAATAATCAAAATAAAGCAGAGCAGAGATTGAAATAAGTAAAGAGTGTGCCGTCAAGTTAAAAAGCAATAAGTCCTAAAATATTTAATTTAATTTTGAACAAATCGAATTTTTATGAGAATTCTTGTTCAAGTGACTGTCTACAAACACCTTAAATCTTGTGCTTCGGGAAGTTTTTATAGATGGAGTAGGTACACTTGATTATGAAAAAAATATATAACTTATTAACGTTGCATAATTAATTACGCGCTGATCTATGAGCGTACAAAGATTTTTTTGTTATTTATTTCTTTCGTATAATACAGACAGATCAATAAAAAAACCAATTAGGGTAGGCTGTGAAATTGAATTATTTTGAATTGGTACTTTAGCCACATCCACAGAATGACATTTCTGACATGAATTTGAGGTTATAAACTTTGGTTACAATAAAAATGTCAAATTACAAATGTTATAAAATGTCATTCTGTGGATGTGGCTAAAGTACCAATTCAAAATAATTCAATTTAACAGCCTACCCTAATTGGTTTTTTTATTGATCTGTCTGTATAATGTAAACATTAGGCTAGAAAAACATTATATAAATAGAGCTAGGCTTTAAAGAAAATCTAGAAATGGGCATAACTTGTGGTCATTAATTAATTGTAATTAAAATTGTTTGCCCCATTAAGTCAGATATGTAATAACACAATTATTTTTAATTTCTTTCAGGAATTTCTTGAATTTTAAACACAATTATTAAATAATCATAATGTTAATCACAAATAATAATTTTAAAAAAATTAAAAGAAAAGTTTCTTAAGGTTTCTCGAATAATAAACATATTCCTTCACTTTTTTGGAATTATTTTAAAAAGTCTTGAAAAGACTTTTAAAAGATTTGCTGAGTTACAAAAATCTTTTTTTGTTGCCTTTTTCATACATTTACCAAATTTCAGAAATTTCCTTGAAATATTGTCCGAAATTATTTCAAAATTCTTTTTTCAAGAGTAAGATTGCATTACTTCTAAATATTTCTGAAATTGTAGAAATATGTTGAAAGGTCGATTTCCTTTACTTCTAGAATTTCAAAAATATTTTAAAGGATATGTTTCTTTTAAATACCGTTCGATCTGCAAAATTTTTTGAAAACTTGTTTTCCTTCAAACATTTTTCTAAATTATTTTCAAGATATATATTTTTAAATAAACGTTTTTTAAATTTCAAATGTATTGATATGATGTATGATTTTAAAATAATAATTTAGAATACAATCATCCATAAATAAATAATAAAAAAATAAAGATTATTCGAATTAAAAGGATGCAGCTTTAAATATAAAAATTTGTTGCAATAGCTAGATTAGATTTTAAATATTGGTTGCAGAAATTGATTATTGTTATATATTGTTGTATTGTATTTAACTAGAGATATTATTGTTACGGTGATGAATGAATCTTTTGATATTATTATTTAATGGAATATTAAGTTAGAAGAAGAGTAAATAAAAATAATATTAAACTGCAAGTCTATTACTTACAATAATTGGAGTTGGATTGAGATTGGATAATCAAGGTGAACTGAAGTTGGATAATCGAAGTGTATTACAATTGGGTTTGGAATTGAGGTTCGATAATCGAGGTGAACTGAGATTAGAATTGGAATTGGAGTAGACGCAGAGTGAACGAAAGGTCGGATTGACGATTACTGTAAATAATTTGAAATTTGGGAATAGGTGTGAGTGGTTAAAGTTAATATTAGTATAAGATAGGGCAAGATAGGGAATAATTTTGTAATAAAACTGTATTTTTGAAATTTTGTGAGTAATTTTTATTTATTTGAAATTCAATTTAAAATTGGCGAGCCCTGAGAACGACCTTAAGATAAGAGCATCTCAATCAAATTAAAGTATAATAATAAATGTCCGCCCAACGTGGACCGTTATATCAATAATTGGCCCTGGCCAACGTGGGGCTTCTTAGTTTTCTTAGTTTCTTATGCGTAGGGCAGAGAAACGTAGAAAAAAATTATAAAATAATTTGAAATTATTTGTAACTAACCTGCACAGATATAAACATCAATAATTAGTGCTGTCCAATAGGAGTAGAACGACGACAAATATTCAATAATATTTGGTGCCGTCCAACGTAGAATTTTTCATTTAACTTTTAACATTCATTATTCATATTTGGTATTTGGCGATTTTGTAAGTTTATAATAATTTTGATATCTACCAACGTACAGGCAATAGTACTTAACGTGGTAATTTATAAAAGGTCAAGAGTAATAACTAATAACAGAGGTTATTCATAGTTGGTGGGTCAAATCATTTACCAAAGATTGTGAGTTATTCTTCTTGTTAGAGTGGCATACCCTTTACAGGGTATTGCCGATCTTCTCTCCATATGCCTGTGGTGTGCGTGTTAAGTAGCCTACAGACATAGGGGACCTACAGCTTAACGTGGGCTCCGAACCACGGAAGTGCTTGCAGAGAGGACTTTACTAGGCAGAATACACCTCGGTGGTTTGCCATTGCCTTCCGAGGGAAGCGGCCGGATATTTTCGGTGTATATGTGACCCTGGGAATCTCAGTGGTCAGACGCACGCTGAACCAACTGAGTTACGACCGCTCATAGTAAATGTAAATAATAACCGTCAATTTGATTGATTGAATAAAATATTATTATTTGATTGTGATCATATTCATTTTCAAATTTATTGAAAAAAATTGAATTGAAATACATTGATAAAAGAAAGATTTAAAACCGAAAACCCACAATAGAATTAAAACAATATTAAATAATAACAATTATTGTCTTGAAAATTTAATAATGTTTAATAAAGTCAATTAAAAATAAAGGAACTTTTAAAAACTTTAAATAATTACTAATATGGCTGATAAAAGAATACTAAGGAGTACTTCAAGAAGGAACGAAGAACAGTCTGAAGTAGAGGAAGATGATTCTAATTAGAATTAGATGTCGGTCATTATGTAGTTGAATCAGAGGAAGCTGAAGTTCAAATACTTCAAGCTAAGGGAAATGAAAATATGTCCGAAATACTTCAAATTCTAATGCAAATAAACGAGATGAAAGACTCTATGAGGAGGCAGAGAAACGAGATGAAAAATTAGATAAACGATTTGAGGAAATTAAAGAAGATTCCAAGAAACGAGATGAAGAGTCGAAGAAACGACTTGAAGAGTTGTAAGAAGAAATCCAACAAAATAGTAAACAATTTGAAGAATTGAAAGAGATATTAAAATATGATAAGCAAGAAGTTACAGAAGAATCGGCAGATGCACAGAATAAAATTGAGGATCAGGAATGTGTTTATGATGTTAACAGTCCTGATTCTGAAGAAATCAAAAATCAATCAGAAAACGTAATCAATGAAATTGCTGAGTTAGATGCAAATATAAATAAAATGTTAAACTGGTAGGTAACGGATGAAAATAAGAAATATGGAAATTTGGAAATGTAGTATTTACGAAGAAACTGATAAATGATGGCAAAGAAGAAAAATCACTGGTAATCAAAGATGGTACTCTAAAGAATTATGCAAGAATAGAAAGAAAAATTTAATCAAACAAAATATTAAACTATTTATCAAAACTGGAAAATTAAAATATGTAATAAAATTGGCCAAAAAGGTTAAAAAGGGGTTTTCAAAAGAACCTAAACAAAGTTAATATTATGAAGAATTGTGTAAAAATGGATAAGACGATTTTAATTCATAAAAATATTAAACCATTTAATAAAACTAGTGTGCAAGACAATAATGTTGATTCAAAGAAAAGGTCTAGATTAATGAAAATTGAAAAACAGGGGTTTTTAATGATTAAAAGACATAAAAATAAAATACTCTTTTGTGGATATATAAATTGTGGGTTTTTAAATTTAGACATTTAAAACTACACAGAGACATGATTCTATTGAAGATATAAAGATTGCATTTACTTTTAGTCCTGATTATAAAGAAAACTCGTCATTAAACAGAATATTTGAATTAACTTTGTTTATACAGGGTGTAACAAAAATGGTGGGCTGACTATAACACAGGCGGCTTCTACGACTAAAAATAAGGAAAAAAGTTTATATAAACATATGTCCTAAAATGTCTCGTTTCTGAGTTACCGCTACTTGAGGGTTTTCAGTTTTTTATTCAAAAAGATAACAGAAAATGGACTTGTTTAATTGAAATCATAAAAAAATGTTCAAAATGACCTCCAGGGCAGCAACACACTGCTGAGCTCACATGCTCAAAAGCTCAAAAATTCCTGGTGTGTTCCGAATTTAGTGGCATCCGCCTTCCACTCTCTGTCGAAGATCCTCAATGTCTTGAACTGGAGTAGAATACACCATAGATTTTAGATGTCCCCATACGTAAAAATCAAGAGGATTTAGATCGGGAAACCGTGCAGGCCACGATACAGGTCCACCACGACCAATCCATCTTCCAGGATATACTGCGTTTAAAAATTCGCGTGCTGTGTAACTGTAACTCTAATATCTAGTGGAACAGCAGGTCGGTTTGGGAAATGGTCTGCGAAAGTCTTCTTGCTTCCGCCTTATAACAATGTGCCAAACCGTACATTAAATGCATGTCGGACATCTCTTCAAAAGAATAATCTGTCATTTTTGTACACGGATTACCTACTTGATAATGGTCTGAAAAGCTTAAATGCGTGTAACCATTGAATTTTTTTTAAATTTTACTGCTGTAACTCACTAATTTTACGAACCATATTAGGACATATGTTTATATAAACTTTTTCCGTATTTTTAGTCGTAGAAGCGGCCTGTGTATAGGTTAACGGTGCGCATAGACATTTTAAAATAAGAACTTATTGGTTTTTCTTTTATTTTATGTACGTAATATTAACGCCGATTCTGTAAACAGATTTAAGACGCTAGATTTAAATAGAGTTAAGAATACTTGGCCATTAAAACGAAACGTTTCGTTTGTCTTGTAATTTATGGATTTCTTTGCAGCAATAATAATTACTTTTTCAGGCCAGTGCATTGAAGGGACGGTGTCCGATAAGGGTATTTCTTTGTCCTAGCTAAGATGAGTGCTTAACCAGATGCACTCGAGTAAGCTAGCGTAGCAAATTATAAAGAGACAAGGTTACGTTGCGACACTGCAAACGGAACTATGAATCTCTTTAGTAATATAAAAGCATTTCTAGGAAAATTAGTTTCTTATGAAGTGTTTTGTACCAAAACCGGCCAGCCAATCACGGCTAAATTTCATTCTTCCATACTAACCGTCTGGTAGCTACTCTATGACTTCACACGTCATATTAGGCTCCGATGACCATTCTTCTTTACTCCCCGTAATGACAGTTACTCTGAGATTTCACACCTCTCATTAGGCTTCGTCAATCCTCCTGCCTCCCGTTTGCCGTATGGTAGGTACTCTGCAAAATTTATATTGTACAGCAATATATTTGAGTTTGTTTCAAGATTCTCAAAAGTTTTTTAATTTAAGGAGTTGTGCTGCATTTGAATTCTTTCGTAATCTAAATTATACATTAAATGTGTGAGGAAAGCTAATATTTTTTTTAAATGGATGGTAACCTTTTTACACCTAAGCTAGCAACTTAAAACCCAAAATTGCCAGTAATTTGAATATTAATCATCTTTCGGTTTGACTTCGACAGTGAATTTTCAAACGCAAATTTTTTGAAAGGACTGACTCTTAAAGCTTAAAATTCGACCTTAAAAGTTTGGAAAATTTTGGATCTGAGGATTATAATTTATTTAAACTTGGAATTTGATCTTAAAACTTGTTCTGACCAACTGACAATTTTTTAACTGTTTTAAAATTTAAGTAAGTGCAAATAACTTTAGGCTGGGAATTAAGCCCAAATACGGGTAATAAATTCAACTTATGAAATATTCGGCGATAAATTCCAAATGATGACTATCATTTTTTTTTTCACGTGTCAACCTTGACTCTGAGCCCGAGTTGAAATTTTTAGCAAGTTCATCGTTTTAATACACAATATGTAATATGCTAATATGTAAATTATCACCTTGCGCTGGGTCAAAATTTAAGCTACTAGTTTTAAAATACTTTCGCTGAACGGAAACGGAACGACCTCGTAAAAACTGTTCCGCGTTCGTCTTTCTCTAAACGTAATCGTTTTATAAGAGTCGACGTTTTACGCCTTTTTCAGAACCTAGAGAAAGCTCAAATGTAACAAATGTTACATATTTTTTCTCTCTTATATGTTTCCATTTTAGAGTGACCACCTTTGGTTAGATCTTGAGGAACCAGTTGCACATTCTTACTTAACTTTGTTGTATAATGACAAATAGCTAAATAAAAATTGGAGCATAGATGTTTGAATTATTATGGCTTTTCTTTATGTACAAGATACGTCGAAATTGTTTGATAGGCTTTACAAAACTGGGAAAAGTTTTATAAAAGATTTTGGAAGCTCAATTTAAATACAACAGTTAAACTGTTCGACAAGAAGTATCAATTAGTTTAAATGTTTAAAAACCATAAAGTAAGAAACGTAGTACAAACCAAATACCTAATCTTTTTTTCTATTCTGGCGCACCTTTCTATAGTAATTCCGTAAAAAAGCAATTAAATAAGGCTGCATTCGTGCATTGTTAATCAACTTTTTCATACTGATAGTTTTAACCTCTACTAAACTAACGTTTTTGTTCGTACGTTTCCAATTCATTTGCCATTAAATTCATTTATCAATGAATTGTGATTTTTTCCAAGCAAAACGATGTAGCCACACTTAATAAATTTAAAAGCAAAACTTGTTTTAAACCTTTTAAAAATCATGCAAGCTGTTTGTATTTTAAATCCGAGTTAAAAATTATCTAATCTCCCGTTTCATCTTAAAAAAAAAACATGTTTGGTAAGGTTGTTTTTGAGAAGGTCAAAAAATTCCAAAATCTTGAATGAGTTAATTTTCAAAAATAGGTTTAATTTTTTGTCTCTTAAAAGTTCCAAAAACGCAAATTTTTATAGGATCGAATTTCAAGTCGAAATAAACCCCGAACCATTCAGATTCGATTGTATCGGCTTCCGATATGGTTTTGGCATTCGAATTCGAATGAGGATTTGGGTATTACTCGAAGCATTAAGCGATCATCAGATTTTAAAGTATAAATAGCTATTGTAAGAAGTTTAGATTTATTCTGATTCTAAATTAAACCATTTGCAGAAAATAAAAAATTAAATAAATTACTCAAACACTGTAACAAAATACCAAGAAAAATATAAAATATTAAACTCGCCAGAACAGAAAGTATCAATATAGATATAAATCTGAAATGTAATTTTTAAATCTTCAAGAAGAGTACAAATTTATAAGATTCGAAAAACTAACTCCTAAACTTATTCTAACCTTACAGCTTGAAAATTCTAGATGCAAACATATTTTCGAATGCGGATTCGAAATTAGCACTTTCGGGCTTTTATTGAAGATTCGATATTGGACGTCCAAATTCTAAACTCCAATAAAAAACATTAAAAGAATTTTAGAATTTACTTTGGTTCGAAATTAAATCTGAAGATAATCAATATTTAAATCTGAAATGAAAATAGACTAAATTTCAATAGAAATTCTAATTTAAATTAAAATCTAAACTAATTCCAACTTTTCAAACTCTAAACCCTGTAAGTACAAAACAGCTATGTACGGCTCAAAGCAAGGGTTGTGCGGAGAAAGCTTCTAACGAAGATGGTAAAAGAAAAGCAGAAGAGGATATTAAACCCTTCAATAAAAGTAGTAAGATCGCCAGTTAAGCAACAAAAAACAGACACTGAAGAACTTAAAAACTTGATGAAGGAAATCAAAGAAATCAGAAGAGCACAAAAAGGATATCAAAAAGAAATGCAAAATTTGAGTGACGATATAGCAGAACTGAAAGAAGAAGAACGTAATTACTTTAAAGAAGTGTATGCTATAAAACAAGGAAATGCAGTGATCAAAAATGAATTACAAAATATGCAAACAAAATTGGATCGAATTGAAAGCCTAAGCGTAAGAAAAACCTAATAATAATGGGAATGGATGTTAAAGACAAAGGAAAGGAAGAATGAATTAAAAAATACTATGGAAAATTCAAACAAAAAATAAGGTTCGAAACTGATACCTCAATTGAGTCAGTTGAACATTTTAGATTAGAATCTCCGAATGTAAACATATTTTTGAATGTGGATTCGAAATATGAATTTTCGATTTTAACTTAATTTTCGTAAATTTTCAATCTTAAATTTCAACAGAAATTCTAATTTATAGGGTACGAAATTAAAATCGGCTGTAATTCGAACCTTTCGTCTAAAGTCTAAAGTTTTGATTTGAAGTCTAAGATTTGAATATTAAAGAATATTCGATATTTAGATCTTAACCCCCAATGTCATAAGCATACGAATTTAATTTTGATTGCTAATAAGTCTGTAAGTAATTAATATTTAAATTCGACCTCTAAGTTTATAAATTTCAAATTTAAAATTGGAATAAAATTTCGAATTCAAAGGATTCGAACTCTTCTGATATTCAGAATTTAAATTCCATTTTATTTTAGATTAGCATAAGAATTTAATTTTAATTGCTGATAAGTCTGTAAGTAATCAATATTAAAATTCGACATCTAACTTTCAAATTCAAAATTGCAGTAAGAATTCGAATTCACTAAATTCTGAAGTGATTCAAACTCGTGAAATTTTTAACTTGAACCCATCACCCTCACAGAGCTTAAACTCCAATATCAAATGTGTTCAAAACTAATATCAAAAGTGATTCGAACCTTTCTAATTCGAAATCCTGGATTTAATTTAATCGAATAAGTCTGGAAGTAATCCATATTTAAATTCTACATTTGTTTAAATTCAAACGATTCGAAACTAAATTCTAAACTGATTCGAACTCTTCCATATTCTTAACTTCGAATGGCTGAATGGAATTTAACCCTTTCGTTATCAATATAAGATTGAAGAATATATACTCGAGATTCAGAGCTTAAAAAAAGAAATACAAGCTTAAGAAACATGGAATAAACACTACGTTACCGTGAAAACTTATAATTTGTAACTGATGTAACACAATATTGAAATGAGAAACATGAATCAAAAATGAATAAGATTAACTACTCTTTCAAATTAATAAATTCAACATTTTTTTATTTAAACTCTTCTAACCTAATCTAAATATCTACGATTTAATCAATATAAATTTTGTGTGCGGTAAACACTTCAACTAATGAATATTTATTAATCAATTAACTGGTTTCCATAATAAAAACAACATTTATTTCACAAATTACGTATCTTCGGATAAAGCTGATTGTAAAATGTTACAATTAATGCATAAGAACTGGGAAAATACATCGCAGAAAGCGTTTCAACCTGTATTGCGCGGTGTTCAAAGACCAGTATTATATAACACCGAAATTCATAATTACGGATGTTATATGCATTCAATTATCATTCGTTATTCATTCGTTTATTATCTAAGAAAGATGTAAAACGAGGAAAATGTTTGGCCTTAAATTATAGAATTTACGTAGTAATAAAGAACCATTTGTTCCATCTGAAGAAGTTTATTGATAAATATCTAAAATAATTGTGGTTTTATCTCACTTTTACATACTGCTGGGCTTTGTTGCGGCATTAATTAGGTTTTATTTAATTTTAAGTACTGAAATCCCCAAAAAAATAATTTCAATATCGCCTAAGAAGTGTGAATATTGATTTTAGAATATATTTTAGGCCTTTTTTCTTCTGCAATATATTCGTTATTTATTATATTATAACAACAGATTAATAAAAAATACCAATACCAATTAGGGTAGGCTGTGAAATTGAATTATTTTGAATTGGTACTTTAGCCACATCCACAGAATGACATTTTATAACGTTTGTAATTTGACTTTTTTATTGTAAACAAAGTTTATAACCTTAAATTCATGTCAGAAATGTCATTCTGTGGATGTGGCTAAAGTACCAATTCAAAATAATTCAATTTCACAGCCTACCCTAATTGGCTTTTTATTGATCTGTTGTTATTTATGTTAGATTATATTACAGACGATATTAGAAAGCCTGCCATTTTTACACTGTAAAATAAACCAACACTAAATGTAACCTTTTTTGCTAGCAAAGTTTCTTTTAAACTAATTTTTAAGAAATGTACCAAACGTGCGCAATTATTGAAACCTTCAGGGCAAGATAAACGGTTTTTGTGAAAAAATTAAACATCCCAATAACGTAAGGATCTGCAATTACTTACATAGCAAAAATTTTCAGGAATACGCATTGCACAAATTGGTAGTAGTAATTAGCATGGAATTTTTCGAGAATGACTTTACTACTATTAACATTAAGTTACAAGGTTTAACTGAAGAAAATAAAATTTCACTAACAGTTTGACAATTATACTGGAAACTAATTATCATCTTTTAAATAAACCAAATAAATACCTACTTTTACTTATAGTTGATCCTCTTATACCGCTCTATGCAGTGTCGAGGTGGGATTTTACAATCATGTGCTTTGAGTTTGGTTTGGTTCCATATTAACCCTTTGTTCTTCAGCGATTTTTCGTAAGTCTACCTTCTTTTCCGTATTGTTCTTCCTTCCCACAGTTCCCACCACATCTTGGTAGCCTTTGATTTGTTATTCTCCATATATGTCCCAACCAGTTTAGTCGTTTCTGTTCTATTATGCTGCTTAATGGTGTCATTTTAATTGTTCGCTGATTCTTGTATTTCTTTTCGTGTGACACCCAGTATTGCATACTCTCAAGTTATCAGAGAGAGAACTTACGCTCAAAATGTTGTTGATAGTATAATATTGTAACGTAGTGGGCTTAACCAATAAGGCGAAGTTAATAAGAATAAGTTAATTAAATTTAGATAGAATTATTTAACCAAGTACGCCACGTGAGGGTTTATTTTACTGCAACTAACATAACATATGTTGTCCAAACTTTGAATTAGGTTTTACAAATATTATTTAAAGTTAAAGTTACAAGTAAACACTTAAACAATTTTTAGAGATAAGATACAAACGTTAAAGTTAATAAATGAAACAAAGGGTTAACTCCAAACTATTAGCAAGTCTTACAATGAATTGAATTACATTAAATTAAATACAGAAAAATACTCTTACATATAAATCGTAGGAAACACCACCGAGTACTAAGGATGGGACCTGACTTCTTAACGACATGACATACCTGAAGTCAGCGCCCAATCTAGTTGTTTGAATACGTATAGTTTATATATCTCTTGTTACTGAATGGTTTGTAACTAATCACCTGAAGCTAAATTTGGATAAAACTAAAACAGTTATATTTAGTTTACGTAATACCGATTGTAACTCAGTTGAGCCAGTTAAGTTCTTAGGCGTATACATTGATCCAAAATTAAATTGGGAATCTCATGTAACATATATTGCCAATAAGTTATCGAAATGGGCATACTTAATAAGATCGCTTAAAAATAATTTATCCCAATCAATACTTAGAACTGTATATCATGCTCATATACAGGCGCTTTTATCGTATGCTATCTTGTTGTGGGGTCACTCTTCGCACGCTAGCCGATTATTTGCATTACAGCGCAGAATTGTAAGACTCATATTTGGGGCTGGTTATAGAGATGAATGTAAGGTAGCGTTTATGCAACTACAAATTCTAACTCTGCCAAGTTTATATATATTAGAGTGCCTCCTATACGTAAAAGGCAACCTGAAAGAATTTAACAATATTTGTTCTGTTTCTCTTATTTTTATTCCACAGATTTTTTCTCAGTTTGCTTTTGATATTGTTGTGCTTGCTTTTTAAGTGTTTCTCGATCTATTAGTATGTTGTTTTTCTTTATATTTTTTATTTTAAGGCTATTAATTATCTTACTAGTCGGCGATCACTGACTGTTGAAAATTGGTTTATTACAGCAACATTAGTTATTGTATGTCGGTGGGAGGAGATTATGAAGTCGATCACATTCTCATACAGTCCATTTGCACTTATTCACGTTCATTTTCTGTTTTCTTTTTTCTTAAATATGACGTAAATATTTCGACTTTCGGCTTAGTTGATCAGTAACTGTCCTGTGGGGTTTCTACTGCCTATTCTAAAAATTAACAATGCATCCTTCGTCTTCATCTTTTTTGCCTACCTTTGCATTTAGGTCTCCAATAATGAGGTAGTGGTGGTGTTTCGAAACATCCTCATACAAACATTCTATCTCGTCATAGTTTGAGGTGGGAGCATATACTTGGATCACTTTAATTTTGTATCTGTGAGAGATTTTCAGTATAAGGTATGTTACTCGAGGGTATATTATACATATTTCTACTATATTGTTTTCTAAATTCTTGTGTATGAGACGTCTCCACGATCCTGGTGGAAGACCAGCTCTACTTCAGCAACGCGATCCTGCCTATGCGAGCCCTGATTCTTCCCACCTCCTAATTATGCGCTTCTCCGTTGTCCTACCCAGAACTTACCTAATCCTAAATATATCCTACTCCAATAATAAGGCCAATAACATCCCAAAATAAAAAATGACAAGACAAAGAGAAAGGCCAGTTTTTGGCAGATTGGAAACTGATCACTAAGGCAGCGGTGGAATCATACGTTGGTCCTTTGTTGGGCAGAGGTTGCCCCAAGCAATTAAGCACAAAAATACCAACGGGACACCTCTTCTACCACTCAACCGGGGTATAATCGAAAACAATTCTAACGCAGCAGGAGTCTCTTCCACTCCTACATATATAATTATATCTCCATTTTCCAGCCTTTCTATTCCATGCCTTTTCTTTTTTGTTTCGGTAATTCCTCAGATGTCCAATTTTGCTCTTCTAAATTCTTCCTCTAGTTCCTTACACTTATCATTCATAGATCTTACCTTACAAGTACTACATACATACATACATAATCCTTCCTCTTCTACCTTACGGTGTCGAGGTGCTTACAAGTACTTATTCGTAAAAATGTTTACCCTTTTCCTTTGTCCATGTTTTCTTTATCATTTGCTATCACTATATTTCTATAATCGTTTGCCTTGTTCATCTTTTGGTAGTCCATATTATTTATCAGTTTTTTGTTTGCTTTGTAATTTTACCAAGATTGTTATCCCATTATGTACACCTCGTCTTCTATAGTTAGCTTTTTATAACCTATTTTATCTCCTTCTTTCTTTTTTTAGTTCATTGGATTTTCTGTTCTCTTTTGGTTAAGTCGTTCTCTCTATATATTTTTGAACCTTTAATGTTCTCTTGTCCTTCAGTATACCTTGGTTTTTCACAATTGTTAATCTCCACAATATTTATTGGTAAATCTTTTTATGTTTGTTATTCACTTCTGCTTCGACATCTACTTATTTGATCTTTTAAGAAATTCTTAACTTCAATCTCCTTATTTGCAGTACTAAAAGATATACCTTTAATTATAACATTGCATCTCATCTTTCTTTTCAGACATCTCCATTCTTTATTCTAAATCTATTATTTTATTAACAAAGGCATTACTTTGTTCTTCCCATTCTTCTTGTTGTTTTGTGTCCGATCCTTTCAGATCTCCCATTATCTTGTTACTCTTCCTTATTGTTGCTTTAGTGTCTTCTAGTTCTTTACATATTGATTTAAAATCTCCAGTTTTTCATTATTTTTTTTTAAATTTCTTGTCGCATATCGTTCAAAAAATTTATTGAACATTCCAGTCATTGTATTGAAATTAACTTAATTATGTTACCACCTGCCTTTATATTACGGAATTTTTATTTAATTACACTATATCACCACTAAAACACCTTATTTATGAGTTCGTCGACGGAGCCGCCTCACACGGTTGTTGTCCTCAGCTAAATAAACAAAATTAACAATATAAATGAAAGTTGCTATGATCAGAATTTCGATACAAAATTTTCAAATGAAAATTTCACAATTAAATAAATGTTGTAAAAGTAAGGGGATTTTGCTAGCCTCGTGAATAAGGCTTCGCATTCAAGGGGACACATGTTCGAACCTTTTTAAGTTCAAATAGATAGCCATGACCTTAGAGAGCATTGCCTAAATGTTTTTAAATAATTCTAAAAAATTACCAGAACTTTTGTATGTAAATATTTTTTGTTTGTTTGATAAACAGCAAAATCAAGGATTAGAAGTACATCCGCAATTTGAATATAATTTTTGTACAATACGACTTAAAAAATGTAATTGGGTAATTCGTATTTTTGTATATCACGATGAAAAGCACACGGAAAGATATTTGTACGTTTTTATAAGTTTGAAGGTTAAGGGTATTTTGAAATTCAAACCTAGAAATTCGGTCTTTGAATGTTTAAACAAAGACATACATTTGCATAAGCCCTGAAAGTGTTTGTTAAAACTGAATTTTGGCACTATCATCTTTTTTTAATTTATGGCATAATCTTCGAAAAAACAGTAAAGAAAAATGAAAAAATATGTAATTCTTAAGAGTCTAACCATTTACATTTCAGTAGGTTTCAACTAAAATTATAAAATTTAAAGGTCTTTGATGTTAGGTTTTAGCGTTGGTGTAATGGCTAAGGAAAATTTTTCCAAATATTTATAGTTTTAAACTTTAAAACGGTGAAGTGGCTAAGAATATAAAATAGAGTTCCGTGAAACTAAGACAAAGTGATAAAACGGCAAATGATAGGATAAGGAAGGGGAGATAAGATATAAGTTTCAAAGGAAATAGTGATAACATAAGGTTAAATTTCGCGTGCTAATCATGGGAGATAACGTGAGATGCGATAAGGAAAGCGGAAGTTACGGAAATTACATATTGGCTGCGTTCAATAATGGAGGAAGAAAATAAACAGCAAATAATATTACGTGATACCTATATAATGAATACATTAAACATAATGGATAATAAAATAGATAAAGTACACGCAGGACTGAAAACGAATAAAGAAAAGGTTGAAAAATTAGACGAGGCTATAAAGGAATAAGAAATCAAGATTGGGCATTTAGAAAACGAAATAATATTTGGAGTAAAAGAAGCACAAGATGAAATAATGAATGCATTAAAGATAAATTTATTACGTTAATGAGAGAAATAAGTGTTAATGTGACGAGTCAGGAGATCTACACCTTAAGCCGAGTTAGCTTACATCAGAAAGATAAAATAAGGCCAGTAAAAGCAAATCTAATAACAAGAATAAAGAACGTTGAGATCCAGAAGAATCAGAAAAAACTGAAAGGTACAGACATTTGGATCAAAGACCATATATGGTGAATGCAAGAAAGAAGGGGAACGTCGCCTATATCAAACACAACAAATTAGTAGTGAATGGAGAAGAATACCAGTTTGAAGAAGAGATAAGGGAAAGAGAACGGGACAGAGTAATAGAATACAGTACAACCAAAAGAAGATTCCAGAATCACCAAATAATACGGGAGAGAAGATGATACAAGAACAAAAGAAAGTAAAGGAAATAATATGTGCAAACAGAAAAACTCAAAACGATATGGACTCAGAGCCTATTGATGGGGTTTCTAGAGAGCAGGAGAGGAAAAGAATCTATGGACTCAGGCAAGATACAAAATTAATACACAATTCAGCCGCTGATCTAAACGACGATGACCCTGGCAATGAAAAGGAACAAGAATTAAAAAAACAGTAAAAATATGAACGTGGAATTTAACTTTACTAAGTGGAGGTGGCACTTGAGATTTGCTGATGACCTGGTCCTCATAGCCGATCGACTGGATGATGTCATCAAAATGTTAAAAGATCTGAACGAAGTGTCAAAGAAAGAAGGACTCAAAATAAATTACTCCAAATCCCAAATAATGACAAATCTAGTGCTCGGCGAGGGCATATACATAGATGGTATCAGAGTGGAGGAAACTACATCTTTCAAATACCTTGGACATGAGATTTCCATCGGCAAAGACAATCAAACCCACGAAATTCTTCGGAGAATAGGCCCTACATGGGCTGCCTACGGGAATCTCAAATATGTGTTTAAGACAGACCTGCCAATTTGTCTGAAGAAAAAGGTCTTCAATCAGTCCTTACCTACGGCGCGGAAACTCTAACACTGACTAAACGGACAACTAAGAAAATACGGGTTACACAACTAGCGATGGAACGATCAATGTTAGGAATCTCTCTCAGGGATCACATACCCAACACCGAAATACACAGAAGAACCAGAGTTATAGATGCCGTGGAGAGAATAGCTGTACTAAAATGGAACCGGGCGGGACACATTGCAAGAACTACCGACGACAGATGGACAAGAAGAATTCTTGAATGGAGGCCTAGATCGGAAGCTTTCAGGAACAGAGGGCGTGCCCCCACCAGATGGACCGACGACTTAAAACACATTAGCACCAACTGGATGCAGACAACAGTGGAAGCTGTTAAGGGAGGCTTATGTCCAGCAGTGGACTTCTATAAGCTGAATGATGAAGTGGAGGTGACGTGAGGTGGAGTTGCAAAGAGTAAGGGAAAAAGAGGGAGGTCTTTGCCCTATATAGGGATTTGTACAGGCTAATAATAAAAAAATTAAAAAAGGGTAGGAAGAAGAACTCATTGATGAGGATGGAAAAATTTGAATTAATATTAGGAATTAGAAAAACAAAAGATGGCCAAAGGATATAACTTGTACTACTCGGGAGTACAATAAGACCAGCGAGCTAAGGAAGGAGTATGGGTAGTAGTGTTAAATCCAAAAATATGCTTAATACAAATACACGCGCCAGTGGAGGGTATTCTACAGGAAGCTATAAGAAACAGCAGACAATAAAAGAGAAGACAATTAAATGATTGGAACGCTGATGTAAACACAGGTATGGGATGCATGGGACCATATGGTAATAAAATAATAAACAGAAATGTATTGAGGATGCTGGAATTCCACGAAACAAATGAGCTACAACTAGGAAATACCTTCTGCTACCAAGAAGCTGAAGACAGATATACATTTGAGGTGGAAGAGAGAGCAGCAAGAAGTATAATACCATATAGTTAGTGTATACTCAAGAAGTGACAGAAAGAATACAAAGAGTGAGGACAGAAGGGGATGCAGAAGCAAAAGCAGGAACCAAACACAGATTTGTTATAGCAACATCAGGTTACAAAAAGCAGAAAGAAAGAAGGAATGCATCAGGATAAAGATTAATAAACTGAAAAACCAGGAAATCAAAAAGCAGTACCAAAAGGAATTTCACAAACTCGACACTGAGAAAACCAACTGGACTCTGAAAGAAAGGTGGGATAGTCTTAAAAATACACTACATATGTAGGTAGCTATGCGGAACAAAGAAGATAAACGAATACACAAAAAGAACGAAATGGTGGATTGAGCAAGTTAGGAAAAGCGTGAAAAGTAAAAAGCAAGCATGGAAAAAGTATCAATGACAGGACAAAAAGGGAATATATTGAAAGAAGAAACCAGCAAAAAAGGAAATCTGGGAAGAGTTTGGTAAAGACAGCTTCAAATCAAATAATAAGAGTTTCTAGAACTGCTTAAAGGCAATGAGAGGGAAGAAAAGTGAGAGGATAATGGGGTTAAAGGATACAAATAACCAGCTAAAAACAAGTACGAGAGTCATGCTAGAGGTGCGGAAACAATACTTTGCAGACACGTTCACCTTACGAGCTAGCGAGGATCAAGAGACAGACGAAAACATAGAGAAAAGCTCGGAAGAGTTTGATAAAGAAGTAGACGATAGTTTCAAATAAAATAATAGATAAGAGTTTGTGAAACTGCATAACGGCAATAAGCGAGAAGAAAACTGAGGGAATAAGGGGGTTAAAGGAGAGAAATAATCAGCTAAAAACAAGTACGAAAGAGGCTTGGAAACAATACTTTACAGACACATTTGCCTTACGAAATAGCGATCAAGATCAAGGATCAAGAAACAGACAAAAACATAGAGTTATAGGAAGAAACTGAACAAAACTGGGAAATCACAAGAGAATATGTGGAAGAAGAGGAGATGATAACATAGATCCCGAGTTGATTAAATGGATGGGGACAGAGGGCAAGGAATAGTTCTGGAAGATCTGAAAAGAAGTATGGGAAACAGCAAATATACCAAAAGACTGGAAAAATAATTTAATAATTCCATTATATGTATAAGAAGGGAGATCACAAGGTGTGACAGAAGATATAGGTTAAGAAGAACAAGCAGCACTTAGAAAGAACAGGCAAACTAACGACAACACAACATCAGAATATAATGGAAAGACAAATTGAGAAAGGCGACGAATTATAGCTAGCATATATAGACATGAAAGCAGCTTTTGAGACGGTAGCTAGAGGCATTATTTGGAAATCCCCGAAAGACCTGAAGATACCAGACAAGTTAATGCAAAATGGAAATAGGTGTAAAACAAGGAGTCTAAGCCCATTACTACATATTTATCTTAGTATTATTCTTCTCAGTGCGATATCCTTTTCAGCATGTGGGCGAAGGGGATCAAAGCCACATTTTTAAACGACTTGGCGTCGTGAACTTTGTTATATCCCCCGTATACTAGGGTTTTCCGTTGATTTCTGCAGATATCTTAGTATTGGACGGACTTTAATAATGAAAACTAGAGAAAGATTGAATAGGGAACAGACGCTAAGAGGTTACTGGAATTTGGAAGCAGTTAAAATAGAGAGTTTGCTTTACGCAGAAGATGTAGTTCTTATAACAGATAACAGGGAAATATTGCAACGATTTGGGAATATTTGGATAGAGGAAATTGAGAAATTAAAAAAGGAAATTAGTAACAGAAGCAAAGCCATGATAGTAAACGAAAAAGAGAGGAATGGAAGAATAAAAGAAATAAAATGTGAAAACCAAAGGTTGGAAATAGTAACAGCATATTAATACATGGGAGTAATGATATCCAACGATAGAAAAATAAACCTGGAATTTGCAAACAGGCTAAATAAAGCAACACGAGTATACTACGCTCTACCTGTATATAGAACAATTTTTGCCAAGAAAGAGTTAACAAAGGAAACCAAGCTAAGGGTATTCAATGCACTAACAATACCCACAGCCCTGTATGCATATGAAACAAGGCCCCTTCAACATTGCAGGAAGGACAAAACTAGACAAAGTAAGAAATGAACGCGCAAGAGAGGAACGGAAGCAAGAGTCTATGTTATCAATAATTGAGAGGAGGCAACTAGTTTGATTAAAGCCAGGATGCATAGTAAAGAGAATAGTATAGGCCGTTTCACTTTTAAAAAACCACCACCTGTTGAATTATGTTGGCAAAATTAAAATTACCCTAATATTGCGATTTTTGAAATAAAGGGTTGGCATTACCATTTGTCAGATTTGAATTAATTTTCAAATTCAATTTGTCTAACATTTTTGGAAAAATGGGACGTAAGAAACGCAATTTATTAGATCGAAAGATGAAAAATGCGTTAGTCAAATGATCTGGCAACGAAAGGTCATAGCGAAAGTAGACAGAACAAATAACATCATAACTGATCATAACCTCTAAAAGTCAAGCTGAAATATTTCTCACTAAACATTGTTGCCGGTTGTATTTCTAAGGTATAATGCGACGTTGGTGGTTTTTAAAAAGAGTATAGAAGCAGAAAGAACTACAAAGAGAGAAACGGAGAGACCAAGAAAAACATGGGTCAAAAATATAGAAGAACTCGAAAGATATGAGACACACAGAATAAAATAGAAAATAATGGAAAACATGGGTAAACTCGAGGGACACAGAATCATAATCCGACTTCCTGTAGGAATCAGGAAGAGAGGTGGAAGAAGAAGAAGGTTTTAACGTTAATAACTTTTATTCCACAAAAACTTGTAGTGATATAATTTTTTTCTAAATTTGCCTCGCTGAGCAAAAACAAAAAAAGATTCGGAACCTCTAAAGGACACATTTAACCGTAGCAATCGATTCTTGTCGTATTTAAATTTCAAGCAAGTAAGACAGTTTCACATACAATTATATAGAGCTACCGTAGACCTACTTATGCTTTTTCATTTGTACGAAACGTTCTCTGTACGAAAACGATTATTATTCATGTTTATAAAAAGTCCTAACAAGACCGTAAGTTAAACTACATCTGCAAAGAAGCTACGTTATACTTAAACGTGATGGAATTTTTCAAGGTAATAAACCTGAAGCAAAGGAACTAAACAATCGCCAGTAGCAAATCCAAAACAGGAAAATCCGCAAAAACATACGAAAAATAACCACTTTGAGTTTGCCACTATAATAAAACAAGTTAGACTGATTTGCATGCAAATAACTATAGTTATTACTTAGAAGCTTATTTTATTTTCAACCATATAGTAATGACGTTATTACTAACTGTTTTGTAAGTTGGAAAATTGGCCTTTACTAACTGTTACTTTCCACTCGGCCAGACCCACTGTCATTAAATTTAAATCACACCTTGTTTGTTCAAAATATTAATTATTATTATAAATGATTCCTATTAATTTATATGTATGGTTGAAATTAAATAGTATGCAAACCTTGGTGTAAAGTTTCATTACCGTCTCGAGATATAGTAAAACTCGACGCTTCGCGTCTCGGTTAACTATAATTATCTCTCGACAGTAATGAACTACTTTTCACCTCGGTATGTAATATACTATTAATAATCATCAACACACATAAAGATCACCGTTCAATAAAAGATATAATTTTTTAATAACAGCAATATCTCAGGCGATAAAATGACGTTAACAATAACTTACCTGATTTACATTACTCTCGTAAAAATACCAAAGTACTAATTACGCTAAGCGATTATTTATTTTCTGGAATTCTTAAAGTACCCAATTACGTAAAATGATAATCGCATCATACATTTAATTTTTAATGAAAATTCCATAAAACACAGAGATATCTCGACCTTCATCCTTGACATAAAGAAAATTCACCTTTACTTATAGATACTTAGAATTTACACGGGCTCACGGGCTGTATTTGGCTTATTACATTATATAAGAGAATATTGGTTTATGTAATTATTATGTACGATAATTATCCAAGCTTTGCTACTGTTTAAATATTTAATCACTACTTATGGTAATTCCGTATTGACTATTATTTTTAATTTTAAATTCTCACGACTGTTAATAATTTTGGAATTTCTGAAAATGGGTTTCAAAGAAAATTTGTATTTTAATTAGTTTTCCTAGAATTATCAAAGTAGAAATAGTGGTTCAGATTGGTTGTAGGCAGGTATCAGCATGGTTAAAATTATCAAAATTCCCTAATTAATCCAAAACAATGACGACGATTGTTTGTTTAGCGAAAGCATAAAATTACCAAAATTTCAAAAATACCAGATTATAATTTTTTAACTGTTTTTAAGTGTTCACTAAATTTACAGTAAATTAAAATTAAGAAATTATATTTCATTTCAACTGATTTGGTCGTTTAGCGCTATCGTACTAGAATGCAGCCATACAATCAGAGATATATGAATGCCGTTGAACCCTGAAAATCACAATAAGTTATTACTTATTTGGTTTTACTAATTTGTTATGGTTTTAAAACATCAACAGTGATCCAATGCACAAACCACAGGCTACTATTCAGGTTTAAATACGATGTCAGACTGGTAATAAACCTCAATATACTATAATAATAACGAGTAGAAAGGAGAAAGAGAGAACAAGGGAGAGTCAGAAAGAGATACTAGAATTAGATTGACGTGATATGCGAGTTATTTATTTTACTTCATATTCGAAAAGGTTTCAAAGAATCAGGATGACCCAAACACAAATCAAACGTGACAACTTTAGCTTATAAAATATCCATGCTAACCGGTACCCACTCATGTGCCATTCATTTTAAAAGTAAATATACAACTAGTTCCACTAAACATTTAAATGTCTAAGAGTTGAAGCTAAACTGGAAGCGAAACTGAATTCAAAATTCGAACCGTCCAGAATTTACGGATATCTATACATATTTGAAATTTAAATCTTAAATTTCAATATAAACATACATAAGAACTCTAAATTAAATCTAAAGATATTCACTGTTTAAATCCGAAAAGTTTCAAATACTAGAAAAAATTTGTTAGCTCAATCCAAAATTCGAATTCTCAATGCTGCTTTATAAATTCAAACTTCAAAATTTAAATCAAAAATTCAGGGTTCGAAAACTGAAATTCGATTTAAACTATAGATTCGAAGTAAGAAGGTTCGACGTTCAAATATGAGTAGATATTTACGAGTAGGATTTTAAATTTAAATTTGAGAAACCGATTCCTGTTTTAGTGAAGATTCTAATGTTATTCCTAAGAATTCGATAGTATGAACGATGAACTTCTGGGCTAACGGAGTACCGAAACTTAGTTTCACACCTCCTCCATCTGTGAGTTCTACTTGGTGTTTGGAAGTTTATGGCGATGTTGTCTGAACCGGGGTTCTTAGATGTCCCCTCGTCCTTCTCGTTTACCTGAAAAGAAAAACAAGTCTTAGTTGCTTTACCCATGATGGGGTGTGAATAGGTTTTGGAAATCCTGAACATGGCTCAGGAGGACGGAAATGATGTCCATGGGACCTTCTACATCCTCAAGGGCGGATAGGATGCTCTTGGCCAGGGCGGCCAGACGGGTGAAGTCTATCCTGGAGTTCCAAGAGCTCCAAGATAGAGGCCCAATTGAAACTCGGGGAAGCCGGGGGACGAGGCAGGCTCGGTCGGGGTCACCACAGGCATCTGGTTGCAAACGTGGAAGGTTGTGGTTGGGACTGAGAAGTTGTGGCAACGACTTTCGAGGGATTCTTCTTTGCTATGGCGGTAACGTAAACGATCAAAGCTTTAGGGTACGAGTTGCACCCCATGTGGTTGGCGGGGTGAGCGCCGTTACAGTTCGTGCACGTGACGGAAACCTCCCTTGACTTTTTACACTCCACGGTGTCACCACACACATCTGGGAGCGGCGTGGTAACCTCTCTGGGAGTGGCCGAACTTGTGGCAGCAATGGTACTGCCCGATCTGAGTCCTTCTTCGCGGCGACTCTATCGTGATTCTGAGTGAGAGGACGGTTTTGACCTGGAAGAACTCTTTGGCCTTGCTGGATTTGGTCAGGTTGACCAAAACCAGCGGCATGGGGATTCTCTCCCGTCCGCGACGCATCCTGGCCACCAAGATCACAAAAAATCCCTGCCCTTCAAGGTCTTCTTTCACATCGGCAACGTCAATCGGCTTCGGCATACCCCGGAGCAACAGCTTCAAGGGTTTCTCCTCCACCAGGGCATAGGTGTGGAAAGGTAGGTTTTGTTGCGTGAAGAACGCGGTAATACTGCGGTAATCCTCAACGCTGGCGGGGGATAAGCTAATTCAGTCGGCGACGGTCTGAGCCTTAGTAAAGTTTAGGGCGTTTAGGCGTTTCGTCTGGAGCGAAGTTCCGCGTTTCTGTTTTCTCGCCTTTTTAGGAGGCTGGAATTCTTGGTCTGCAGTGGCTTCTTCAGTGGGTGTGCCTTCGTGGGTTTCTGTGGCGATTGCGGCTTGTACCTCTTCTGGGTTTGATGGTTCCTGGGCGGCGCGGCGGTGGCTCATGACGACTTCGGGTTGGTGGCTGCTACTCGGCTTCTCTCGTAGGCTTAGGCAACTGCCTTCAACTGCTGTTAGACGTCCTTGTCGGTCAAGGCAACGAGGAGGTCTTGCCATCCCATTCCTGACGTGGGGGCTTGAAAAAGCTCGTTCGACGTTTAAGGAAGGCGTTAGAAAGCCTGTTCGTTCGATCTTCAAGGAATTCTTAAGGCTTAATAAAGCGTGGTTTAAAAGCAATGTCAACAACGCGTAACCAACCAGGCGCTGGACACTGGATTGAACAAGTTGTAGAGATGAATCTGGGTACGTCTGCTCAAGATCTGGCTGCAGACTTGCTCTCTCCGCTCTCTATAATATGAGATGCTGATTTGGACATTTATACTGTAAAAGAAAGACAGTTATACGAATTATTGTTAGGGATACCATGCTAACCCCTACGCTCTCATGTTTTATTTATTTTAAAAACAAATGTACTACTATACTATTTTTAGTAAAAATTTAAATACATAATAAGGCCTAAAGTTAAATTAGATTAAATTCTTCGAATTCGTTTACGAACCTGGATTGGAAATTCGAACTCCAATGTGATCTACAGATATAATCTTAAACTACTTATATTTTTTCCAAAAATTTAATATAAACTTTATAATAATTTTAACTAGCCTTCAGTAATTCTTAGAAAAATTAAAACTCAAACTTTTAAAACTAACAATCAACTCTAAATCGTCGAAATAACCTTTGGAGAAAACTGAATTTCCATCCTCAAAGAAAAACCAAATTATAGAACCGTGAAGGTTAAACTTTTCAGGCAGTTTTTGAATATTTCCGATATTTTTGATTGGTTTTATCTTTCCATAGTTAATGTGGGCAAATTGTTAATGCAATCGATAGATTTACTCCTTTCTATTGCATTCCAATTTTTTTAATTCATCAAAGCATAATTCGATAATTTAAGAAAAGGTTATTTTGTAAACCCCTCAGGTTTTATTCACTGATAATCCAGATTTTTTAAGCAAAAATGTGAACTTCTTTCGAGTGCCTATATGGTAAATTAATAAAATCTCATATCAAACTAGTCCGATGTTTAAAAAGAAAAATTCTATTGGGCTTAGTTAGTTTCGTATTTTTCAAACTAGTTTTTAAAATCGTGTGCTGCAGAGTTTATAATTATTATTGATAAATTTAATGGAAACAGCTAAAACACACAGAAATTAGAATTTTCTAAAATTTCGTAATTTATGACCAAATTCCAAATTTGAGTCTATAAAATTGTGAAAAGTTCCACCTTCATAAAGGCCTTCTTTGATCAGATTGGTGATGAATCTCGGGTTCACTTTCAACAATTTGAGTTTCGGGTTTGAATTTAGTAATTGAATTTGAAATCCTGACAACTTTCTTTTGAGTTGGTTTTTTTTTATTAGTTTTTATGTCTAAGTTTATACTTTTCAATAAAGTATTATCAAAATATAATTTACAAAATGGTTAAAACTGTATCAGGATAAACCTAATGAATTAATTATATTTTTATCAGTTAGGCTTTCGTTTTCCTTATCAACACCGGCCTAACTAATGAGTTTGAATAAAACCGAAACTAATTAGACTGACATTAACGTAAATTGTGAAAAATGTTTTTAAAAATTAATTTGAATAAACTTGCACATTTTCAATATTTGTTGTATTTGTTTAAACATTTTTCATTCCAATATTTTTAAATTTAAGCTGAAAATCAAGTTAATTTAAGCATATTTAATTCCAGTAAAACTTTTAACAAAGTATAATTTGTAATTATGATCGCGCTGTATTTTACTGTCAGGCTATGTTTAATTCAAACACGTGGAAAGTAAATCAATACGCACAATACAACATTATTTTGTAAAGAAAAAGTCGTACATTTACATGACGCACGCGGAAAAATTACGTCAATTCGAAATGCAAAATGCAACGAAAATTATAACAAATTTTGATATTAATTGCAATGAACAGGGAAATAATTATTTAATAATTATTAACAGTGATTGTGAGAAATATTTAATTCTGTTGCGTCAATCATTCGTGTTTCCACTGATAAGAAACAAATATGTTTCCCTATACCCTGCATCCTGGTTAGAAAAAGTAATTGTAAATTGTTGAATAACTAAAGCTTAGTGACTATCAAAATCGGAAATACGTAAATGAAAATTTGCATTTTTTCAAGTTTTATGTAACATTTAAAATTTTTAAAGTGGCACAATCTGATCAGTTTATGTTTTCTTTTATTGTTATTAATTTTAAATGTATTAAAGCCTAGTACGTGCCAACAGTGATAGTAGCTGTTATTATTAATGTCGTGAAAATAAGCAAGAAGTGAAGATATATTAAGTTTTTACAAAATTTGTTATCATTGAATATTTTCTATCTTCTTTATCTTACACCCCATGAGGGCAAAATGTCTATCTTTATACATATTATGTTAAAAGTAACTAATAACGAAATAATTCATCAAAAAATTGACAATATTTTATGTTTTCCGCAAATTTATAAAGAAATTATCTGCGCCTAATCTCACTGTAGACCCTAATGACCTGCTTGTCAACTTTGACGTTATGTCTCTGTTCACCAAGGTGCCCATCCCTGACTCAGTAGTTATCATCGAACAGTTACTACCTAGTTCAAGCCCCTTGAAAAGTGCATTTGTTCAACATATTTTCTGTTTAACAACCGATTCTATAAGTAACAGGCGCTGCTATAGTTTCTCCCCTTTCTCCGGTGGTTGCAAACATCTTTATGGGATCTTTTGAGGTAATAGCCCTGGAATCCTTTGATTTAAAACCCAAGGTATGGTTCCACAAAGCACCTGGCTTCGATCAGATTACCGGCTATCGCTGGATACCATCTCCCCTCATGTATTGTACCTTAAACACATTTACTTATAGCTATCACTAGCAGGTTGTAAATATTCACCTTAATAATAAAACAAAGGTATGGTTCCGTCACGTAGATAACACTTTTATTATCTGGCCCCATGGCAGACATAACATCTTAATAATCAGCACCCTGATATCAAGTTCTCTATGGAAATAGAGTCGAACGGTTCTCTCCCTTTCCTCAACGTCCTGGTAACCCGTAAACCGAGTCGTCATCTTGCACACTCAGTTTGTCGTAAACCCACACACACACACGGATATGTATCATCACCCGGCACAAAAGCTGTATGTAATCAATTTCCTCGTTCATCGTGCAACCACAGTGTCTCAAGTCGAGTTAGCCCACATCCAAGACAATCTCGTCAAGAGTGGATATAGCAAAAGGAAGGTTAGGAAAGTTATCGGCAAACAATTACACCCTTCACACCCTCAAAGTCCTCAAAATACCTGTACACCCCAGGCTACTGCCTTCTTGTCCTACTTTCGCCAACTTACTGATGGCATAGGTAGGATTCCCAAAAAACGTAACATCAAAACACCATCCAAAAGTGTCATAGATACTCCCTTCAGTAAAAGATAAACCTCCACACATGTCATCAAGAGGTGTCTATAGCATCCCTGTTCTTGTGGTTTAGTGTAAATTGGAGTAACTGGTCGCTCAGTACACACACGAATCTGTGAACCTAAACTTAAAATCAGGTCTTTTTCTCACACTCAGCGTTGCTGAACACCATCACGACACTGGCAATAAGATCTTGTTCGAAAAATCTTCGATCATCGCCAATGCCCCACATTATGGAAAGGCTTATGGTGCAAGGAAAAACTGAAGGCAAAAGAAGAAGAGAGAGGTCACCTGTGAGATGGACGGATGTTGTAACAAAATTATTAGGCACTAATACAGGATAGGCCCCGATGGAGAAATGTAGTAAAAAGAGCTATTAAGCGATTAGAAAATAACTACATTTAGTCATTACACATCGAATACAATGTTGGATACAGAAGGAGAAGGTGGCTAGCTATTAGAATTAGAAACTCACATATAATGAGTAAGGAGAACAAATTACTGGGAACAGATGACCAACAAATGGAATGATGGCTGGAGTACTTTGAGGAAACCCTCAATTTGGAACAAGCGGAGGGTGGTGGATTAACGCAGGAACCGGTACTGTATGGATCGGATCTAAACATAAATATCGACCCATCTACTGAAGAGGAAATTCGGGTAGCAATACAACATACAAGGAATGGCAAAGCACCGTGAATAGACCAAATAACAGGAGAATATTGAAAATAGATACAATTTCCACTAGACTGGAAAAAAGGGGTTATCATTAAAGTTGAAAAAAAGGAGAATTCAAAAAAGTGCGAAAACTGAAAGGGGCATCACCCTGGTCAGCGTTATAAATAGAATCATACTGAATAGAATACTACCAGTGATTGAGCCGCAAGTACGGGAGGAGCAGTGCGGGTTTAGAACTAGAAGATCCTGTATAGATCACATAGTGACACTAAGGGTAATAATAGAAGAGGCTGTCGAATACAATACACCACTATACATAACATTCATCGATTTTAAAAAAGTCATTCGAGCATACATAGATAGAGGCTACATATGGGTCACGCCAGTAAAAGAGGTATACCCGTAAAAATAGTAAATCTAATTAAAGAAGGTTATAAGAATTATGTATGCAGATTGGCGGATAAGGATTATTTATCAGCGGCTTTTTCAGCAACCACTGGTGTACGACAGAGGTGCGTCCTCACCCCCCTACTATTTACACAGTGTAGAAAACATAAAATGGGAATACGATGGAAAGCTAATGGAATGCTGGAAGACCTCGACTTTGCGGACGATGTGTACTTCGATCAACTGGTGCTGGAGGCTAAGAAAGGGCTTCAAATAAACAAGAAGAAGGCAAAGATGCTGTGTGTAAATATGGAAGCTTCTAGGATTATTAAGGTCGAAGGCGAACAAATAGAATGTGTAAGTGAATTCACTTATTTGGAAAGCGTGATGGCAGCGGAAAGTAGAGTGCAACGTGTGTTTGTTAGACTAAATAAGATATGGAGTGCTAGCAGTTTAAAAACAGAGACCAAAAGAAGTGTGTTTAACTCTATAGTAAAGTCATGGTCGACGCCAAGTGTCTTAAAACAGAAATTACAAGTATTTGTGAACAGATGTTTACATAATATTATTTTTTTAACAGAAAAATCCGTGAGGCCATTGAAATCATCAAAACCCCTAACGACTTGAACGTGACACTGGTTATCATCTATCAGACATATGGAATTCTAACATCCCTACTGGCTTCGCCCCCTCCACTTCTAACCAATCATCTTCTTCGTCCGATACGCTTGACGGAATATACCTAGTCGGTATAAAGTCGCTGCGTTTTTATATTTTTTTCAGAAGGTTTTCGCCTCTGGCTTGGTTGACGAGTTGAGTTACCTATCCCTTCTTCCTGTTGCTAAAAGAGTTTCGCCTCTGGCGTGGTTGACACATTGAGTTACTTTGCTATTTTAGTGCTCCCCTTTTCCTCCTGAATACCGAACAAGACTTGCACTTCATTCACTTTGAAAAACCAGATCACAACTGAGATTCGAACCTGTGTTCTCGCGGTTGCAAAGCTGATATGCACTTCACTGAGCTATTAAAAGGGGACATCATTTCCATGGAAATTACTGCTTATATGTAACGGTTTAAAAATATATACACTGACCGACAAAAAAATCCGGCCACCCTGAAATATTTTACAAAGGTCCCCTTAACCGCATATTTTAGAACTAAATCGGGAGCTAAACTGATTTTTCTTAGTTACCAATATTTTAAGATGCTTATTCCATTCCAAAATACCCCTAGTTTTAATGTTAACAGCATGAACATGTTACCGTAAATCACGCAGCAGTAGACTATACATCGTTTCGTATCATTTATTTATGATAAAATGCAAGTAGGCTTATGTGCCTTGTTTCTGGAATGGATTTTGATAGTTAATAAAAGTTTCAATGCAATACAACGCAGTTAACTGTTGCGAACGTTGCTCAAGTTGTTGCTTTGATTGAGGATGGTCGTAGTCAGCGCTACGTGTCTCGTACGTTGGAAATACCTCGTAGTACCGTTCAAGATGCCTGGAATTTGGAATTGGTTTCTGGAGACTGGCAGATTCGTGAGGCCAGCAGGATTCGGAAGAAAAAGAGCGACAACTGCGATTGATGATCATTTCATTGTGCACAACATACTAAGGGATCGCGGATCAACAGTGGTTCAACTTCAACATCGCTTGCAAACAGTGCGCGGGGTTGAAATAAGTGAGAGGACGATCAGGCGGAGGCTTGTCGAAAGTGGTCTAACTTCGCGGAGACCTGCCACAGGACCGCAATTGCTACCTAGGCATCGAAGGGCACGTCTTTAGTTTGCGCGATTACATGCAAATTGGACTCTTCGGCAATGCAGTGAAGTTCTCTTTACTGATAAGTCGCGCTTTTGGCTGCGAGCACCTGATGATCGAGAAAGGGTATGGAGAAGACGAAACGAACGATATGCGGACTGCACCATACCAGAACGGGTATCGTTTAATGAAGGTTATGGTGTGGGCAGGTATTTCCACGGAAGCACATACCGACCTCATATTTGTGGAAAATGGTGCTTTGAACGCCCATAGATATGTAGAAGATATTCTTCGAGAAGCACATTCCCACATTCCCATTTTATTGAAGATGGCTTCGTGTTAATGCACGACAACGCCAGACCACACGTTGCACGAGTCGTAACTGAATACCTGAATGAGGTCGGCATTCGAAGATTTGATTGGCCAGCATGCAGCCCAGATATTAATCCGATAGAACATCTTTGGGATGAACTCCAGATGCGGATTCGTCGTCGTCCAGCCATGCCAGAGACTCTTCAAACGCTAGAATTGGCCCTTCAAAAAGAATTTGAAGCAATTTCTCAAATTTGCATAACAAATTTGACCACATCAATGCCACGACGATTGAATGACGTAATTCAAGCTCGAGGAGGACATACACGCTATTAACAATTTAGCAGAAGTCCATTAAAAACAGCCACCTTTATTTTTTTGCAATTAAGAGAAAATCGATTTGCACTGTTTCTGTTACTTTTTCAAATTACATTTATTTCTGAGTTTATTTGTCTTATTTTCTTAACTAATTTGTGCATGCCGTATCAACAATGAATGGTTTTTCAACCTAATGCCAATCTTTAGTTAAATTAATGAACGTTTAAGTGCTTTTGTGAAATAGTTTAAGGTGGCCGGTTTTTTTTGCCGGTCAGTGTATATTAATAGGAATTTTCCAGAAGTTCTCCAAAACTGGCAATCTTTAATCATTTGCATGTATTATCGGAATCATTAGCTTAGGTTGCAAAAAAGGCCTTAAAAAAGTAGATTTAAAATTCACAGCGCATCAATATTTGTTTACTAATTATATCGTACATATATAAATTACAATTCAGGAATTACATTGTTTTCGTTTTCACCTTTAAAATTATACACTACATTAAGTTAGTCTGCAATTTATTCTTCCGCATATTTACATAAATTAAATCATTTTTACCCAATTCGATTTAAGTGAAGGTCGTGAATTTTTATTTCTGCGGTGTACTGGTATCTAATAATCAATAATACGAGTACATTGTTAAATAAATGGCAAGTATTTACTTATAAATATAAATTATGAGTTGTACGGGATGCCGATAAATTTGTTAATCGAGCAATTGAATTTATTTTATTATTTATTCGTGCAACAATAATTAATAATTGAACAGCATAAAACATAAACAGTAAATGGGAAAAAGGAATTTCCAAAGGATTAAGCGTAGAATTACGTCCTTGTAGTAAATAATTAATAGTCTTTTATTTTATTTATTATTTAATAATAAACAAAACATCCAAGAAGATAAAAAATGGTTACAATTTTACAAATCAAACTAATGATAATTAAACACTAGAAAGGATATGTTTCCCACATTTTAGCTTGCATTTAAATGTATTTTTCTATTTTGCGTTTAGAATAACTCCATTCTAGCACCCAAATGACGTCATTTGAGTGTTAGAATAAGTGTGGAGTTATTCTAAACGCAAAATAGAATTTTTTTTATTTTTTAATTTATAAAATGGTATAAAGCAGCAAAATAGAAAAAATAGTATAAAACACTCGTTGCAGAAGGTCCTTCAAGCACTCATTTGTTCCTCAACTCGCCGCTATGCGGCTCGTTTCGGAATTTCAAATTCGTGCTTGAATAGATGCCTTCTGCAACTTGTATTTTAATATACTATTATTTTATCGACGATAAAGGCAAAATATTAAAAAACTAAGATTTCTTACGATTTGAAAGCTGTAAAAATATCTTCAGCTAGGAAAAAAAACTTAAAAAATAGATTTCTTAAAGAATGTTAGGAATAAATAGTTCGAAATAACTCTAAATCTTTAATTACTTGTGCTGGGTGGTTAAAAAAGTTACGTCTAGTTGGCTGTGAAATTCCCGTATAAAATGAAAGAAATGTCACAGAATATTGCCATTCCTCATTTTTATAAACTGTCTGATCGAAAATATACCTCAACAAGGAAGACGTTTTCTTGTAAAGTGTGCCAACTATGCCGGTAAATAAATAATTTGCACTTCTACTTTTAAAACTTTGCACCTTGTTCGGGTAAAATTCCATATAAACAAGTAACATGTTTGGAAATTTTGCTTTTTTTAATTTTAGGTAAAAATAAAGAAGATGCAGCAGTCATGAAAAACGTTACTGAATTCAAATAACTTACGTCCCTTCGTCTTCATCAACTGCTAAGTTCCTCTAATTTTCATTTAAACACATTAACACCCGGTTTGTTTACTTTTCAGAAATCCTGTCCATCAAAGGAGCAAAACTCTTACAGGAACTAGAAGTCAAGGAAAGAACCATCCTCAGAAAGATACTAGGCCTAAGGAGGAACTATACCTTAAACAAGAATCTTTAATGGACACCATTGTCAAAAGACGCTTCAGTTTTATGGATGGCTAGAAAGAATGGAAGAATTAAGATTAACTCGCATCATCCACAGAGCTAACTCGTGTAAGAAAACAACATCGGCTTGGTAAAAACAGATCAAACAAGATAACATTCTTGAAACACAAATATATGGCAGAAAAGCTGCTTTCCCAAAAGTGATACAAGAAGACCCACAAATCAACTTTAATAAAGGGTTAAGATGAAGAGATCAGAAGAAGCTAAACATCGACAAAACCAAAAAATGAAAGTATACACAAGCAACCCCAACAGCCTATGCTGCAAATCATTTTGATTAACTTTGTACTCCATAGGCCCATCCAAAAAAAAATGACCAATAGTCAGGGACTAGAAAAACAAGAAAAAGTGGTTGTAATTTCTCTATGATTTTGATGATCTTTGGTAATTATGTGCAATCGCGCCTTAACTAATTGTTAAAGCTTATTGGAAAAAACTAATTTCAACATTTTTATTGCAAAAATAGAACTCGGTGCAACAATAAATTAATTCTCTATAATAGTATTTGATCGAATTGTAGGCAAAAATACTATTCAACGGTCAGTTAGGGGGGTTGGGGGGCTAATATCAGAGAAGTAGGTAACAATTTTATTGATAAAACTTTGACAAGTTCTACAAAAAAATATATTCTTATATTTTAGATAATTTAAGTGCCTTTTTAGATATAAAAAAAATTACCTCGCAGGGATTTGAACTACTGACCTTCGGCTTTACCAAAATTAAATTTAAGGTAGAAATAATTTTAAAACACAGCAATGCAAAAATTTTATTGTAATATCATAAACACCCACAATTTAAAAGAAGCTAGACGTTTGCCACATATCTTATTAAAATAACACCTGCGAAGGATAATCGCCCCTCACAAACGACTGTATTGTGTTAAATTAAAGAAATTTAAAATTTTACACGTAGAAAAGTTTGACTGCAAAAATCACACTTTGGTCCTATAAAACTAATGAAACGTTTGTTTAATTTGTTTATTAATATATCAATAATTTTATAATAATAGTAACGTAAAGAATAAGCATTAGGTAAATAAATTACTGTTCGATTCAATATGAGAACGACGTGTTGGTGAATTAATTAATTATAAATTTGTAATAAAGAATATGATAAGTCCATCCAAGATTCTTCGCCATTCGTATAGCTTCATAAGAGCACCGAAACTATAACCTAATGCATAAATTTGCTATTCAAATACATATCTAAAATATACCTCATTCTAAGTTAAGAACTTACAAATATAAATTACAAACTCCCTGAATAGGGTTATTTAAAAACTGGATGTTTGTGATTAACAAAGAAAAGAATGTAAAGAGGCAGAAAAAGTTAAACATAAATAAGAAAGCGAGAAAGAGAGAGTGAATAAAAAGGAGTTACGTACTAAAGCAAAACTAAATTAGAATTTCCACATTAACATGGGAATTCTTTTAATTACTGACGAATAATCACTGACAGATTATTCAAGAGCTGTTTATATGACGTTTCTGGGTTTGTACTTTTGGATTTTACATATATCAAAAATCCTTTACTATTTATGGAAAATTTAAAAGAAAGTACAACAAAAAGCTTCGATACTATGGTTGGCTATTGGCTTACTGAAAAAGTTTTACAAGGAAATTAAGAAAAAATGTCGAAAAGGGACTAGAAAGGATTAAATATAAACGGCTTGGGGTTTAAATTTAATTTTTGGTGTTTTCACCCTCTGAAAATGCAAACGATTTGATATCAATAGCTTTTGAATGAAACTACGAGATTATTATGGCATAAATTAAAAAGAGGAAAAACGCAAGCAAATTATACAACGTTTTAAATCAAGCATATCATCCATTAATTTGGAAAATAACCAAGGAGTTCTCAAGTTCCCAAAATTTAATCAAATTCCAATTTCCACGTGGTGCGCGTTTTTAAGTCGGGTTAGGCCGGTTTCAAGCGTGCATTCAGTAATTTAAGTGGGGGGGGATTGTTTATAAGTGAGAGCTTTAATATACTCCTAACCCGTAAGCACACCTGTGTCGTGTAGTGACTATCATAAGTAGTTCGATCTATCTCGTAGATCGATCAGTTCTGGTTCGGCTTTGCAATTCTTTTTTTCATAGTTTTGTGCTACAGTGTTTTGGATTGCTTTGTTTGTAACTGAGGTGAGTTACTTTTATTTTTTTTGTTGATATTTAAATTTAAAAATTTATGGCTCCTGTAAAATTGTATCCTAAGCCCAAGCAGAAGATGTATGAAAAAAATAAAATGATGACATTTTTAGCATTGTGTAAGAAATAGATAAAGCCCTTGAGGGCACCAGCAATTTAATTATTACTTCATATGCAATGAAAGCCACTCCTCATGTTTCTTATAGTAATTTTAAATTTCACTGTGAATATTTAAAAAATTTTGCAATGCACCTTTCACGTTAATTTTGCAACCTGATGATTCCCCATTAACGGTACCTGTTGTATTGTTGAATCTAACGATTTGACATTTAAAGTTACATCGTCCAAACCGATTATTAAAATTTGACTTTGACAATTCCTATTAGGCTATCTTCTCCTTGTCTGTACGTATGTATGTGTAACTTTCACGTTTAACTTGTTATTCAGAAATTTAATTATAATTCAAGTTCATATCAGCAATTGTACATTCTTAAGCTATTAATGTACAATTATTACAAATATTAAAACTATTTTACCTCTAACTGTCTCTTATTCAAAGAAAGTACGTAACCTTTGGATTCTTAACTAAATTAATAATTATTTAGAAATTAGGCACAAATTAAGTCGACATACATATATTACAAATATATCCAATTTAGAACAAATTAAATATACATTTAAAATTTGAAAAAGTGAAAATTTACTTCAAATCTTCGAAAGTCTTGGAATCGTAGTAATTGTTATGTATATTGTTACAATATTAAAAATAGTTAAGTTGTTAAATAAAGAGGGAAAATCAAGAACCCTGGATGTTTTCATTTTTGTTTAAAAAAATAATGTCCAAAATTCTACTTCATTCATATTCCTGAAAATTAATTATTTTGCTACAATTTTCTGTTTAAATTTATAAATGTTAAGAATCCTTTTCTTAAAACTGCTGTTTTGAGATTTTTCGGAATTTTGAGTTTCTGCAAGTTTTGGCTGTGTTTTTTATGTTTTTTCACAATTAAGGTTTCAACAAGAAAATGGACTAGGGAGAGCGTATAGATAGATCTACGAAAAAGTACAAGCAAATTTAATAAATTAAAAATACCCTTATGTGCGTCTTTCTTAACTTAAACCCTGACAGAAATTCAGAATTCATAAATTGAAAGTTATCCTAAATAACAAAGCAGAGTCTATGCCTTGCATGCTTATTTTGAGATTTTGAAAGTACTACAAATTTTGAAATTTTGTTTGAGCTAAATGATCAATGTAAGTCTGAAAAACACTTTTATAAACAAATATTTTGCTTATTAAATCCGTAAGAGGTTCAGACATTTCTCAAATTTAAACTGCTCACGAGCAACTAGGTACTCTGTTGTCCAAAAACTTATATGAACTTTCTGAAGAATATCTAAGATTCAAAGAACCCAATAAAACAGGGAGCAAAATTTCGAACTTGAGATATCTAACTAATTTCAAAAGTAGCATGTGATCAATAAAAATCTTTAAAGCAACGAGCGATCAATAAAATTTCCATTCTGGTAGGCCATGCTTTCGTAAGCGCAAGTCGTTGTGAACTCTCCCGCATCACAAAATGCAACTGTTATCACATTTTGAGATTATATTGTCAAGGTTTCGGGAATTTTTGTTTGGGAGCTTATGAATGTTTTACGTGATTAAAACATTTCAAGGGACAAATGTTTGGTTTAAGATGATACTTCAAGCGTCAAAAAATTAGGCAGCATTCGCGACAAACTTAACCTCAAATTATCATCATTACATTGCTGAAATGGCCGGAATATTTACAAACAAAGCAGGACGGGGTTGCTAAATTTGGCGATATTTTAAGCTATCAAACACTAATTTGGCGATTGTCAAAATATGAATAAATTGTATAAAAAAGGAGAGAAAAGGGTTGTAAACCAAAACCCAAAACCAGCGGCTAATATTAATATGTATAAAACAAGTATAATAAACTAATATTTTCCGGGTGTTGCCATGCAGGTCGTTCAATGTCACTTGACGTTTCGCTGCTCATACTGTCAGCTTCTTCAGAAGTTATTCTAAAGACAGTTTGAGCAGCGAAACGTCAAGTGAGATTGAACGACCACGGCAACACCCGGAAAATATTAGTTTATTGGACAACAGCCGCGAAAGCCTGCATTCAAGAATTAAATCAAGTATATTCCAATTTAGTACTAATTATTATTATATAATAAATAAATAAAGTATATATTTTTAGTTTAAAGCCTTTCTTGTCCCTCAATAAAGAACCGAACGTATAGTGGACTCCGAAAATAATTTGAATGGCTAAGTTTGCAAAAACGAATAAATTTCCCGAATCCGACGAAATGTCGAGGGAACCTCTAAGCTTCAAAGAAATAATACAGGGAGGAAGAATTTCAGATTATTTTTCAATCTTTAGAGTAACGAGCGATCAATAAAATTTTCACTTGAATATACCGTGCGCAAATCGCTGTGAACTCTCCAGCATCACTAAATGCAACTGTAATAATGACATTTTGAGGTTATGTTATCATGCTTTTACGTTTTACAATTTAGCGATTAAAACATTTAAAAGGGGCTAATATTTGGTTTAATAATGATACTTCAACGTGCAGCGAAAATTCAATAACCTAACCTAAAATTTAAATAATTATTACATTTCTAAGTGAAATTTTATTAATCACCCGTTAATTAATTTTAATATACAGAATTTGTTTGGTTGCCATGTTAAGCGTCATCATATAACATCACAGAGCATACTGTGGATTAATACATTTCTGGAAATACTCGGACTATCACTAAGAAAACACGACAGGGTTGTCAGATTTGGCGATTTTACGCCTAATTGGTGATATACTAAGCTATCAATATTTAATTCAGATAGGAACTTTTTAAATAAGGCTAACTTTTAAAACAGTATTAAACAAATAATTTTTCTTAGAAAATACCCAAAATTATATGTAATGACGTTGTTACTAACTGTTTTGTAAGTTGGAAAATTGGCCTTTACTGACTGTTACTTTCCACCCGGGTGGACAGTGATCAGCTGATTACCTTCCACTCGGCCACGCCCACTATCATTACATAACAGCTTGTTTGTTCAAAATATTAATTATTATTACAAATGATTCATATTAATTTACATATATGTATGATTGAAAATAAAATAGTACCTATACAAACCTTGGTGAAAAGTTTCATTACTGTCTCGAGATATAGTAAACCTCGACGCTTCGCGTCTCGGTTAATTATAATTATCTCTCGACAGTAATGAACTACTTTCCACCTGTGTATGTAATATACTATTAAAGCCTTTCCGTTTATTATGAATTAATTTTAAAATACAACATTTGTTTGGTTGCCATGTCAAGCGTCATCAAATAACATCACAGAACAAACTGTGGATTATTACATTTCTGGAAAGCGCACGGTTGCCAGATTGGCAATTTTACGCCAAATTAGCGATATTTTAAGCTATCAAATATTTATTTGACGATTTCTGAAATAAAAATAAGTTTAGTAAAAAAAGGGCTTTTTAAATGATTCTAAATTTTATTAATCACACGTCAAGTGTCAACAACTAACATCACAGGACAAACATGTGGTCTCAGTTATAAGTTTTCTTACTTGTTTTAAACCTATAAACTTCCAACTAAAACCACATGTTTAAATAAAGGCCAAAGTGGGAAAATTTCGTTAAAAGTCAGCACATCTAATATTTTACTCTAACAAAGTTAAATTTATTGTTAATTGTGGTTTGTAGTGTTTGTACATTGATTAACTGTGTAGTTAAACTCACGACCACAGAAAATTATTGCGGTTAAAGAAGAAAAAAAAGATGTGCTGTACATGTAACGATTTTTGAAAATAAAAAAAATTCCCATTGTTGGTTGTTGATCATTATGTTTTCGCTATAACCTGGTAAGTTATTCACTTTCTTTAAAATTCGGAATTGGCATGCTTGGAATAAGAAATGCCTATTTAAATTATTGTTTTAACCCCAAGGATGTCTTACTGCATGTATTCTTGTTTTTGTTTGATTACTCAAACGTCTTAAAAATCAAACGCTTTCAGTTTCAAGATGACTGTAATTTTTCCTGAATTTTTATTTAAAAAATGTTGAAATTTTCTTCGCCGGAGTAGCCTTGTGGTTAAAGAATTCAACTGCAACGCGGAAGGTCTCGTGGTCAAACCCGAGTCGGATGCTGGGCAGGTGGTCTACCCAGCCACTAAAAATAATTAGGAACCGAAACACAGTGACCGGGTAGGGAAGGTAGGCGGTTGCCGAAGGCGTGGTGCTTACCACATTACCCTGTTCGCATAGTGTGATAAACAACCGAGGTATGAAAAGCGACTTAGATGGCCTTAACCTCCCATGTTGCAGGACATGCTCCCTGGCGGGGCGTTAGTACCGATACCTTTTTCTTTCATAATTTTCTGTTTAATTCTGAGTTTAATTTTACTTTAGGAAAATTTATTTTAAATTAACATGCCTTAAAGTTTTCAGATATGATTTCCCAACACTTGATGAAATTTAGCAATTTTTCATAATTTCTTGAAAGGGATTGATCTGATACGTTTACTTATTTAATCTCTTCTGAAAGTACATTTTTTACTACAAATTTACATAACCTAATTATGCAAATTCGCTGCTTAATTATTAATCCGCTAAACATTTATTAATAACTTTTAGGACATTTCGACTGCAATTATAAATTATGCCAAGAATTCATTGCCGTTGGAGAAATTCTAAATTACGCAAATTCGTTCTAAAGATCTGTCTGTTTAGGCGCAGCGCATTCTCTCGTAATACGAGCGACACTTGTATTCGTTAATGAAGGTAAAATTAAGAAATCGAGTGACAGAAACAGAGAAATAATTGCGAAATTGTTACTATTTATAACTTGGCCTTAATCGCTTCACCGTTTCTATTATTATTCTTGTTTAGTTATTTCTTGTTTTTTACTTATAGTTTTTGCTTGTTTATTTATGTGTTTCTGATAAATAATAGAATCGTTTGTTATAAGGAGAATTTGAAGATACTCGTGTAAAAATAGCAAAAATTCAATTTAAAATAGGTTAACACGAAAGCTGCCCATGAAAGCAATAAGAGTGGATTGTTTAAGTAAAAAGGCGTAGCTTACTTTATTTATATAAATGTGCAGGAAGTGCTTGGTCGGCTAGCTCACCTGATCTTAATCTAAATTTTTGTCTGTAAAGTCTTTTGAAATTTTATTCCAAGTAAATTATAGCAAATTAATTATTCTAATTCCTCGTCTTTAAAAGCGAATAATACACAAAATTTGAAGAAACCAAAACAAAGCAATTAAATAATGACGAATGAGGATTAAAAAGTTTGAAGTCAGAAGTACAAATCTCAGTTTTTCAATTTCAGCTCGTATTTGGGAGTTTTCATTTCCTTTATTCGTAACAATAATCTAATTATTATAGTTTCCTGAGTTAATAAATTTATTCGTCAATATATTAGCCAAACTCAGAGTGAAAACCATTCTTTTCCTGTAGTTCTTCAATTTAACTTAATTTAACAATTTTTCACAAATTCAAACTGAATAAATTCACATTCTTGTGTGCATACCTTAATAAACAAATATGATGAAATATGCAGGGCATATTAGCATTCTTCGGTCTATTTATGGCTCGTTACATAAGACTCTTTTTGGAATACTGTTGCGGCGTGAACTATTGGAATTGAAGGAGTTAAAAAAAAAGAAAGAAAATGACTTAGCACATTTTAATTTCTGTGGTACGGGTAAAAACAAGAAAATCTGCTTTCACTTCCTTAAATTTGAAATTGCGCATTAGACCCAGTTTATTAATTAATAAATAAAATTAGAATAACAAAAATCTTTCAGTATATTGATCTAGCGTAATATTTGGCTTACATTTTAAAGAAATTCTCCGACGTATAAACAATTAAATTCGTGTCAAGAGGTTACAATTCATTGTAATCGTATTGAGTAATAATAACCGCGCTTGGTGTAAAGGTTACTGATTTTTTTTGTTGTCTTTCTATTCATTTGAAAACGTTAGCTTTGAATTAAACAGCGAGATATTTATCAATAAATATATAATTGAAGACAACTCAAGGTTGTGCTTAAAAAATGGTTTTTAGTTGTTCTAATAACTGTAAAGTATTTGTTATTATATGAAATTTTTATTAATAGTTAAGTTAATTCATTGGAGTTTATAATGACAATCATATTTTGGTAAGATTTTCAAACAAAGTTTCGTACAGCATGTATGTAAAATGCAGACCGAAAATTTCAAAAACGTCGGTGTTCTTTTGTCCCTTTCGTGTGATACAGATTTCAAGAATTTGTAATAACAATGACGTCATGTTTAAGTAAAAACTAAAAGTGAAGAAAAAATCATTTTTAAATTTTAACTGAGCTCTCAAACAAATTTTGGAAATGAATTTATAGAAAATCAACAATTTATACATTTCGGAAACTTCGGTTGTCTCATTACAAATTTGTGATAAGAATAAAATTAAAACAAAAAACATTATTTCAGCAGAGCTTTCGAACAATTTGTTAGATTAATTTTCAAAGCCAATTGACTGCAGATCAGCAACTGCAAATCTTAAAAATGTTGGTATTTTTGAGAACTCGGTTCTTTTGTCCTGTGCGTTACAAAGTTCAAGAATTTTGTAACTATAATGGCATCACGTTTTAACAAAAAAGGAAGAAAATAAATTAAAAGCAAAATCCAAGAATTTGAAATAATTATCTTATATCGAAACTTTCGAACAAATTTTGGAATTCATTTACAAACAGAAATAGCTGTAAATGTGTTTTACAAAGTTTGCTTCTTTTAAGCGTTATCAATTTTAAGAATTTTAATTACATCCCGCTCTAACCATTGCCAAAAATAAAATCACGTAGTAATAAAAAAATTAAACTCAAAAATTAAATTAAAGGGTTTCCAATAATAATTTTATTTCAGCAGACCATTCGAACAGTTTGTGGGGTAGATGCTGTGTCTGCAAATTTTCGAAAAGCTGGTATTTTTGAAAGTTCCTTTGTTTCATGTATTACAATGCCATAAGAAAAGAAAAGAAATCAAAAAGTAAAATCAAAGAAATTCCAAAATAATTATGTTATAGCTGAATTTTCGAATCAAATCAGCAAATATGTTTGTATCGATGATATCAGCTGTAAACTTCCGAAACGTAGGTGTTTTATAATATTATATTTTAGCAGAGCTATCAAACAAATGCTGGAGTTAATCAGTTAATTAAGAAAAATGGCCTGAAAATCAGCGACCTAAATGTGAGAATTCGGTTCTTTTTCTCATTTCAAGCTTTAAGAATTTGTGATTAGAATAAAATCACAAATTAGGTAACTAGAAAATTAAAACCAAAATTAAAATTGGAAAGTTTCCAATAATAATTTTATTTTATTGTGGGATTGATTTTCAAGGAAAATTCGCTTTAGATTAAGAAATATTTTTGTACTGATGATGTCAATTGCAAATTTTCGAAGGGGATTGGTTGCATACTGAATTGTTGCTTATTTTAAATTTAATTTAATGAATTAATTAATTAAATTCTATCAAAAAAGAAATAGCTTTGTTTTTATTAAATAAGGTTTTTGGCAAAAATTACAAATTTTCTGAAAAAACGGTATAACTATTATTATAATTATAATCCCCATTCTTGGGCAAACAAAGCTTTTAAGAAATAATGATTTTCTTTAAACTTCAAAAATAAGATATACAAGAGTTACTTACTCTATATGGTGACACACTGTATAATGTAGGTTAATATCAGTAAAATATTTGCACTTAACACGAATGATTACATAAAAATATATAAACAGTGAGAAACATCTAATCTAAACTTTACATACTTTAACACTTAATCACAATAACCTTAGAACAAAAACGAAGATAATTGTGAAACCTGTAAATCGAGAAGTGAATTAAGATACAAGGCTAGAAAACGTTCAGAAGACTAATTTATCAATTTCATCATCAATTTCAGACAGTAATTAACCCTTCTTTAATTATTATTTATTCAATTTAGTGCTTAAAATATTCTCTGAATTTTGGTTCTAATATACCTATATAACTTTCTTCTTTTCTCTTTTATTAAAATATAATTATTTTGAACATTTGGGGTTTTTTTATTAAAATAAATAAATTCGACTCAAATTGTAAGGAGCACTAAAACACTAAAAAATTTAACATTTGTCAAAGTCACCGTGAATGTCGACAGTTTCTTTGATTTATTTAGAATTACTTCCAATTTTCCTATTAATCTGAATAAAGGAATAATGCTAATTGTTATTCAGTAATAATCATTAGTTAAATTATATCCATTAAACTGAAGGTGTTTAATGTACAAAGTTCATGAGACCAAGTTTACACACCATTAATTGTTATTATAATAATAGATTATCAAATTAACTTAATTATCCGAACCATAATTGCTAGGTTTTATTCCTTCAATTTCCGAGACTTTTACTTCCCTCGTTATACTCTACATTTGTGATATATTAATTATTAATATAAAAACAACAAAAAATATATAATGTCAAACTCACCACAACAAACCTTTAGAAAATATATTAATAAAGGGTATCCAGTGAAACTTTGGGTATACGTCATTAATGTGACGTCACACTTCATGCATGACATCCACTCCTATACAAACTAATTTCAAATTATGAATAACGATATTTCTGTGCCCGCGTCTACACAAGTTGTTGACAGTCAAGTAAGTACTTTTCAAATGGTCTGTCGTTTTCATTGATCAACATCCAAAATAGTTATATAGCGCTTGAAGAAAAAATATGTCACTCGGAGCAGAAAGCTCTTTCTGGTGCTTCGCCCAGATTGCTTGACCTCGGCTGCCGCCTAGGCCGCAACCTTCTGAGCTTAGCACAAAAGTGCGCTTTCTACTCCTAGTGACGTGATATACTATATTTATTGGAACTTCTGAAACGAAAATGTTTTTCAAAGCTTGATCTTTTGTCTTAAGCGTTACTAATTTCAGGAATTACAATTATATCACTCTTTAAGTACTCGTAAAAGTAAAACTCAAAAATTCGATTAAAATAATAATTGTATTTTAGCAGAGCTCTTAAACAAATTTTGGAGTTAATTTTCAAAAATAATTGACTAGAAATCGGTAATCTAAATGTGAGAATCCAGTTCTTTTATCTCATTTTTAATTTAAAGAATTTATGATTACAATAAAATTACGTAGTACCAAAAATTAAAAACAAAAACAAAATTTAAGAGTTTCCAATACTAATTTAGTTCAGCTTTCGAACAATTTGTAGAGTTAATTTTCAAAGAGAATCGGTGCACTGTTGATATCAACTGTACATTTTCGAATCATTGGGATTTTTGAGAGTTCTTTGATTTCGTGCGTCACAAACTTCAAGAATTTGTAATTATAATGACATCACACTTTAACAAAAAAAAAAAAAAACTCGAAAGTGTTATGGAACTTCCTAACAAATTTTGAGGTTAATTTACAAATTAATTTTTATTCCTTAAGCGTTGCTAGTCTCACAAATCATAATTACATTACATTTTAACCAAAAACAAAAATCAAAATCAAAAGTACAATTAAATAACTTCCTCCGATATTTCTAATAATAATTATACTTTAGCAGAGCTCTCGAACAAATTCTGGAGTTAATTTAAAAACAATTGACTGAAATATGAACTATCTAAATTTGAGGAATCAGTTCTTTTGTTTCATTTTAAAGACGTATTACCTAATAAATTAAAACCAAAAATAAAATACAAAGTTTCCAATAATAATTTTATTTTCTTGTGGAATTAATTTTCAAAGAAAGTTGGCTGCAGATTAGCAAATATTTTTCCATCTGTCTCGCACGTCTACCGCAGTTGTCGTTCTCGCGCACCCGACTCACCACCCTCACTCACCCGATGCACGCCGGACCCTCACCTAAACATCGATCGTCTTCTGTAATTACCAGAATAGTTATGTTATATCGGAAATTTCGAACAAATTTTAAGCCTAATTTACAAATATAATTAGCTAAAAATCAGTAAATATGCTTGTATCGAAAACAATAGACTTCCGAAACGTGGTGTTTTTTAAAGCTTGTTTCTTTTGCCTTAAGGAATTACAGTTATATCACACTCTTACCAAAAACACAAATAAAAATCAATAATTTCCGAAAATAATTATATTTTAACGGGGCTTTCCAATTCAAAGAATTTTGGAGTTAATTTTCGAAAAGATTTCGTTAAGTAAAACGCACATTTTCGCATCCTTAAGGATTCCATCTTGTGTTACATATTTAAAGCTACATACAAACTTTATACGTATATTTGTGTTTAGAGTGACATCATGCCAGTTACAAAAGTTAATTTGTAGGAATTTGTATTAACAATAATTCCAGTAAAAACTTTAGGATTGTTATACAGCATGAAAGCTTTCAAGTACCTACATTTTTTTGGAAAATAAGATCAGCTAATATTTTTGTACCGATGATGTCAAGGCCCGCAAATTTCCAAAACGTGGGTACTTTTGAGAATTTGATCCTTTGTCTCGTTTATTTAAGGTTACAAACTTGAAGTATTTGTACGTAGAATTACATCACGCCATTAATGGTTTTCACAGCTAAAAATGCAAATAGCTTGGTAAACATTAAACAAAAGACTAATCTATAAACTAATTCTAACCTTCGCTGCTTATATAAACAACAATTTATCGCTAGAAAGTTGTTAAAATCTAAGTATTTTAATTAGCCCATTTGATGTTTTTGTTGACGTACATAAAAACGCCCGAGCACAAACCTGTATTTGCAAAATTTGTTAGTCTGAGGTGAAGGTTTTGCGGTTACCCATTAATATTTAGAAGACATATAATATATCAAATTGCAAAATCAAACTGGCAGTTATAATTTGGCCAACAACTATTACGAACGCCTAAATTGCTCTTTTTTTCGGGTGCAACTGTTACAATTTTAGACAATTTTGAAACAGTTACTCAATAACTAAAAAAACAGTACAACGTGTTTCTTAAATGAAAAGGCTTAAAGCGTTCGTATTACCTATTGCAAACTATGACATGCGGAATGCTACTTGTTTTCGTACTTGTTGCACTTTCAACCTTTCACGTACCTACAAGATTAGATGCATGTGAGGGAGAAATCAAGTAACTAGGTTGTGTTGTACTTTTAATTCAGATTCTCAAGTAGTAAGAGTTATGTAATTATTAAGTCAGTTCTCGTATTTACAACAACAACAACAACTATACCGAGCACCTACTTGAACTCTTTCACATGCCAATTAATGAGTTAACAACATTTTGTAAATAACTATACAAAATGGAAAGTGCTACACAACTTACACTCGGTTATACGCTGTTCACCTTCGATTATTACCGCGTAAAATGATGGTTTCACAACTAGTAATTGTAATTAAAACTATTACTCGTGTCGACAGATGTGAAGTAATACAACAGAAAATTACATACGGAATGCAACAAAATTGAAGCTTTATTTCGTAAATGTACGAAGGAAGATGGGTGCGGATAATTTTACAAGTGTGGTAGTTTATTAACCAATGTTTAATTGTAATGTAATTATCGGTGCACACTGTGATATATTATGAGCCTATTTTAATTTAATGCGATAAAATGTTATGATCAGCAAGTGAGTAATTTATAGCCACCATTGTAAAATGACGTAAATACTCGTACCTGGTAATAACACCAGGCTTGTTTTTATATGGCAGATAAACACTGATTTTATTTGATAAATAATTAATTGTTTTTATAATTCATTTAATTGCGTTTTAATAAGATTAAGCTCGTTTCATTAAATCTGCAAATCTATTTCAAGGTTCAAAAACAACTTGTAAAGATAGAAAAATAACAAACTTTTTTAGCACAAACTCCCAATAGACGACTTTGGAATTTGTTCAAAAACTTCTACAGAAACTTGCATGCCACAATATAATTACGTATTTCAACTTTCAATTATTGGCGTATTTGAATTTTACTTTTCTCAGAAATTAATACGTTGTGTGCCAAATCGGAATTACATGTAAAGTCCTTCCTGGTTGCTCAATGCATTTGTACGTTCATTACAATTATTATTATTAACGCTGATTTCGTGTGTGGCTGCGTTGACAGTTCCAACTGTCTTATAACAACAACGTCATTTCTTCCAAACTCTCGGCAAAACCGAGAGGTTTGAAATTAACCAGAGTTAAAGTCAGATTGGTTGGTGAAACTAATTTTAGATCTAAATTTTAGATTTAAATTAAAAAACAAACAAACTAAGGTTAGATGTTTTTTTTTATAACTGCCGAGCTAATCGATAAGCTTTAGTCATAAAAGTAAAATAAAGAAAAATACGTATTTCACCCCCTGAATCTAAGGATCATTCTAGTTAAATTGGGGTATTTTTACAATTGGCCTTTAAGGGTTTTCAATTTGGGGTTTTTAAACCATGAAAATTTAAACATAATTTAATTTTCAAAGCTCTAACAGCGTTCTGAAAATTCAAAGACATTTAAAAGTTTGCCTGAAAATGGTTGATATTTAAAGCAGTTTCCTGAATTTATTTTCAAGTTAGTTAAACTCAAATTAAACGTCTGAATTATTCGGATTTTTTCATACAAACAACCCTTGGGAGTTAGAAAAAATAAATAAATTTGCATTTTATTTGTTTTATTCATTTTAAATAAATCAAAAGGGCCATGGAAATCATTAAAAGACTCTGATTAACTATTTTCAGTAAATTTCTTCCATTATTATTTCAACATTATTTCCTTCTCCTTTGAAGCACCAAATTGTACAAGTACATGGTTTGTAATTTATAAAGTTCAAAGAAAACATACTTTATTAAATTTTGAATTTAGTTTCTTAATCGTCTTCTTCTAACTTAAAGAAATCATATACAATTTATTGATTCAAATAATTTTTGCTCAAACTCTTTGATAAAAAAATAGGTGATCTAGCAGGCCAATTGATTTCCAGCAGAATGAATGAATACAATACAACCAAATACCTTTAATAAAGATTAAATTTACACTATATTGTTGTACGAAGCTTTGGTAATTTGGCTGCCTGTAAAAAAAACAAAAACATTGAAAATTTTAAGGGGAAAACTTAAAGAAACATTTTGGAAGAATCTTTTGGAGAAAAGTTTTGTGAAAAATTCATGGGACAAATTTGAGCAAACCTTTGGGGAAATTTAGAGGAAAATTCCGGACAGAACTTTGAGGAAAGTTTGAGGAGAAATTGTATTAAATGGAAATTTTTGTAGAATTTTTGGAAGAAAAGCTATTGAGGAAAAATTGTGAACGGAATCTGGAAAAACTTTCTGGTGATTTTTTAAATCGTTTTTCAAGTTATTTTATTTTAATTTTGTCAACTTAACTGCCTACCCTGAGGGAAAAAACATTGGAGGAAATTTTAAAAAATCTTGGGAAAAACTATAAAGGAAATTTTGGGAGGAAAATTTGGAGATAACTCAGGAATATTTTGGGAGGAAAGCCATCAAATTTTTGAGGAAAATTTTAAGGAAAATATGAGGAAAAAAATATTTAAAAAAAAAATTTTAACAAATATTGAGAGGAAATTTTAGGGAAAATTAAAGAATATTTTAGAAAAATTTTTTTAGGAGAAATGCTTGCAAATCGTTTGACGAAAATTTTGAGAAAAATTTTGAGAAAAATTTTATAGAAATGTTTGGGGCACAATTTTGAAGAAAACTTTAGGGAAAAATTTGAAGAAGCCTTTGGGAAAGAATTATGTATACAGGAAAACTGTTGTTGTTTTTAATTATTATGGATTGTTTATTTGGATAACAATTACTAATTAATTAATTAAAATTTTTGAGTTTTGAGATGAATAAGTTTAAAAAGTAAAAAATATATACATTGTCTTATAATTTACTAAATCGTTTTTTATATTATTCTGTTTTAATTTTGGCCTATCAAGAAGCTTATTAGGAACTTTTCGGAAATTTTTTAGAGAAATTATGGGGTAGTTTTGAGAGGACGTTTTGGGGAAATTGCGGAACATTTTAGAAGAATTTTTGGAGGAAAAGCTAACAAACCTTAGGGGAAGAACTTGGGGAAAATTTCGAGGAAAACTTTAAAATAATCTTTAGGGAAAATTATAAAGAAACTTTTGGGAAAGAATTACAAAAAATTTGTTCACTTTACGTATTGTGGTAGGTTATTACTCATATTTTGAATGCTAGTTATTGATTGAATTAATTAAAAAACTGAAGAAATTAAAAACAATACAAAATAAATCTCACATAAATTGGTTTTAAAATTCTTTTTTATCGAAATAAATTTTAGGCAGAACTCTGAGGATTATTTTGGGGAAAACTTTGAGGACATTTTTGCGAGAAATTATGGGGGAAATTGTGATGAAAATTTCGGGGGAAACTTTGACAAGTTTTTTGAATAATTTTTGGGAGAAAACCTTTTCAAATTTAATCGGAAGCTTTCTACAGAAATTAATTAGTATTTTCTTCTTCCCTTCTATAACTGTAATCAAACACTTCTTTTGTTTATAGTATATTCTCCTAAATTTCACAAATATTTAAAAATAGATGAAACAAATATTGATCAAGCAATAAAATTCTAAATAAATGCTTGATTTTAACCTAAATAACGTGGAAACCACAACTTAAATTAATGCTTCAGAATTTTCTGCCCAATTTTAAACTCTTTAATATACTAAAGCCATAGTCAGTTATTGAAAACAGGTTAAAAAGCAAAACAAATAAAAAAAAATAAGGAAAGTATCAGAATGTATGTAAAACAACTTCAGCGTATATTTGCATTGTATTTGTTTTTATTAATTTTTTATCAGTTTTAGTTACCACCTTTCTATTATTCAAATGTATTTTTTAATACTTATTCATCTCAAGACGAGATTTTAATTGCATTGTAAAGGACCAATATCCTCCCGAATTTAAAACACTAAAACTGATTAACTGATAAGAGCCCAAAATATCAACAATGAGCGATTCACTTTCTATGGTTTATTTTCCGGTCGACCTAAGCGATTATTAACCAATTTTGTACGTGTGGGGCCTTCGATACTAAACGATTATTGTTTGTTTTAATCACATTTCAATTGATGCTTCTTTTATCTCCGCGTATTACAATGAGTCTATTTTTGAGTTCACGAATAAAGGTCAGTAAAGTAGTTGGGTATGAAAGTGAACCGAAGAAAAAAAAGGTGTCCGATATCGCTGGAAAAAATTAATTGGAACAAATATTTGTACTTGCGAATGCTGAAAGTGAACTTTTACTATTTATTTAAATCAGTTTAAGCCTTTATATAACAGCATTAACCTAGAAAATGGATGAATGTGTAACCATAAATTCAATCTTTATGGTTAATATTCTATGCGTTCTCTAAGGAAAATTATGCAATGAGTAATTTTAAATTACATATATCACGCAATTTCACCTAGTAATTTTGGTGAGCAAGCAAGCTTAATTAATTTGTACTGCCAATAAGGTTTGGTTGTATTTTTGTACGATGTGACAGCTTTTACCTGAAATGGAAAGTAATTGTCTTCACCTATTTATTAATTAGCATTAGGTACATTAAAAATTATTGTACAATATTAGACGAATATTTTTGTTTTGATTATCATGCCAATCAGTAGATTTATTTATATACTTTTAAGTTGCTTTTTTTGTTTATCGAATTTTTAAATTATTTACTAATTGTGGGGCCTAAAAATTGATTTGAGTTTATCAATTCGAATCCCTATTATTGAATGTTATTATCTGTACACTTTGGGCGATTAGGTCATAAGCAGGCATTTTCCTAACTAACTAGCTGATTAGAGATTTCATTCTATAAAGAAACACGTAGAAAAGGAAAGCGAATGTATGACAATGAATGTTTATTATTCAGCTAAATTTTTCAGGACTAAAACAGAGCTTTAACCAATTTTTTTACGATCCTTTAACCTTAAACTTTCAGAAATTATTTTATAAAAACAAACAATATAAAACGTCCAGGAAATAAGCAACAAATCACAAACGCAATAAATGGATAAATAACTCTTTTGTTATAAATCAAAATCACTTCTAAAAAAAGCGTAGTCTTTAGAAAAGTTGCGTCATTGGTTTACCATGTATTGAAATAACTAGCATTTTTGAAAAAGTTATAAAATAAAACCAATTTGGAATTTGAAAAAAAACGAAATTATCGGGAATTAACAAGATTTTGTTGTGACTAAAAAAGGGTAATTTGGACGTACAAAAGAAGTTAATTATCAAGGTTATTTGAATTTTAAGCAAAGTAAAAATTGAAAGAATATGAAAAAAGCATCAAAAGGGTCACTGTAAATCGACAAGTGTAAGCTATAACTTAATTTTATTCAGAATTCTTACTACATTTTTTCAAACCGTCACAAGGATTCAGGTTTACAGGTTACGGAATTTAATAATAGTACATAAAATTCAATGAAAAAAAAACAACCAAGGTTGTTATAAATGAAATTTTGATTAAATAATCGGAGTGTTTTGAATGTTCCTAAAATAGTTTTGCTGTTTTAAAAAACATCACAATCAGTATAATAAATAAATCATCAATTATTAAAAGTCTGCAATTTTTTTATAATGGATTAACAAATTATTTAACAGAATTCTTAAATCCACGAACCTTGATGATTTAACAATAAATTAATTAGTTACATGAATGGACACAAATAATTACCAGGAAATTAATACAAATTGACTTGATTACATAACAACAGCACCTAATTCTCTGAAAACCTTTTGAGCCATTTTAAAATTTTCATTTTTTTATAAATACGTTTCTTAGAAAAAATCCTTAATTATGCCTAATTTTATTAAGAGAAAAATGACTATTCACATCTCAGGAAATTGCCAAAAATAATATTCAAATTTTAAAAGTTTACACAATAATCTGCCGAGTTTTTAACTACTCTCATGCAAGAAACAAATGATTTAAGGAAATACCTAATCTGTGCAAGTTTTACGTAATAAAGGCGCTAATAATATTTTGTTCCTCTAAAACAGGTAGCAATTAGATATATGCGGAACATCTACGACTTCAAACAAGTTTGAGTTAACACTTTCACTGAACAGATTGGCGTTAAATTCATTGATGACAAACTACAAACTACAAGCTGTTCCCATGACATATTTTAATTACGGGACAGATGTTCTTAGTTTTAGTAATTTTGTTCCTTTTTTAAATTTTATCAATTGAGCTAAAAAAATTATGAAGTCCTTGTCGCAGCTTTCCCTCTAAATGTGTTTCTAATTGTTATTTCTATTAATAAATAATCGAAACTGGATCTTAGAACGAGCGACTTTTCTAAGAGTATTTCGATTAGCTCGTTCTGTAAGTGTTAAAAACAAATTCGTAGATTCAAAACTAAAATTAAGATCGGAACTTTTTGAGTTTCTAAATGATTATAGGAACAAATTAGTTGTACTAAATAAGGCAGATGTAAAAACATATGTCAGAATTTTTAAAACCCCACATTTATCTTTTATTTCTGTTTCAGATTATCAAAGGACACGTGTACTTAAGCAAAGCCTTAATCGTAAGTAATACTTATATTAACTAAGTAATTTACTATTGATTTTTAAAAATGTATTGTACTACAATTTGTAAAACCAGTACCGAGTGCTGCGTTTCTCGCTTCTATATTCATTATTCGGTGATTTTCATGTCCATTATTTTCCTCTTCTTCCCTTAAGAAAGGTGCTAGTTATGAATAATCTTTTGTTGCAAAGCTTATTAATTCTCTTTATCTGTCGTTTCTTTTACCATAAGCGAATCTACCTGTGGAGTCTCCATCTTCCTTCACATTGTGGCGAAGTAGCTTGTTCGTCTATTGTTAGAGATTAATAGTAATAAGTTACTTTAATTTAGGTAGAGTCTTTGACCAACTTCGTCACTTGACATTTTGCTTGGCTTTTTCGGGAGGTTTTCATTCAAAGTCGAATTCAACTAACATCGTGTATTTTATATCTGTGCCTTAGTTTTACACAATGATACAAATTACTCTAAGTCCCAATTCAAATTAAACTCTTTAACAGTTAAGAAATAAGTTCCAATTACATTTAAACGGCTAAGTCCATAAAAAGAATTCAAATATGTTATACAAACATTTTACAAGTCTGGATTTAAAGTTGAGTTAAAATAAAACAGTCTTACATGAATATTACTGGAACATCATCTCGTGGGGTGTCAATTCTTCGTAGATACTGCATCTTTGATGGTTGAATATAACCATACCTTTAGCCTATTTCAAGCTCAGTATTTATACAGAAAATTGACTCCCTTCTTCTCGATTTTCTCAGTCACTTATCTATGCGTGTGCGAGGTGTCGATTTACTTAGTACAATGCACTCTACTGTACGTGCTTTTCTTGCATTCTTAAAAGGTGTAACTTCAATACGTCGCACGTGTAGCTAGCCAGGAAGATGACCGTATAAAATAACGTCATCCTGCTTGCTTGTCCGCTTAGATTATAATTTTGATATTTTTACATTCGCCTTTGTTACAATATGCTGCCAATTTTTGCTGAAGTCACTTATCACCATAATTTTGCTTGTTTACTCGTTGTGTTTCCTAACGCTTCTTCCACTTTATCATAAATTTTTTCTAAGTCTTCTTCAGATCCTGCCGCGGTAGGTGCGTAGACTTATATAATTGTTCGTTTCTGTTCATTGTGAGGGCTGCTATCCTGTTTGAATAACCTTTCATCTCTTCTACTTTCTTTATATTCTTGTTTTTGTATAGAAACCAACTCCATTACGCCCTGGTATTTTCATCAATGGTGTAGACTAAGTTACCGGTATTTCTTTGCAATATATTTTTGGCTACTCCCGTTGCTTCTGATATTCCAATCATATCCCAAGATAGGTTTTGTAAAGCTTGTTCTAATTCTCCTAATCTCTCCTCTGTTCTTAATATTCTTGCATTTAAGGTACAAATTTTTAGCTTCTGGGTTTCGATTTCTTTATCTTGTTTAACTTCAATTTGGGTAGTTGTTGGGGTGTAATGGCTTTTCACTTCCCTGATGAGCAGATCTTCGTACAAAGTAATAAACAATTACTTCCAGATTTTAGTCTTTAGTTTAGTTTATTAAAACATTTCGAAAGAATCACAGGAAACTAAGATGCCATCCTTTATAGAAATCTTTGCTGACAAAGTTGGCTGGGGTTAGTCTCCTCTGATAATTTGGCGCACCCAACTCTGTCGAGGAAAACTTCTACTAAACATACCAACTTAGTTGCCAAAATTTGTTTTTGGTTGATTAATAGGTGGTTTTTGAAGATTCTTCGGTGTTTTATTCAATCAAATCACAAACTTCAGTTAGATTGCATTTGATCACAGGATTTATATTTTAGTTTAAAAACTCATTCTAATTATTTCCTCTGCATTTACAAAAATGCATTCCTGACAAGCCATGTTTTATAAAAAATATAATAATATAAAATGTGAACCAATTAAGTCGACAATACGTTGTAAATACTTAGCGCAATATATGTACGTGTAAGCCCTAAAATACCGTTCTGAATGCACGAAAGTACAAGTTTATCAAGTATTAACGGCATTGACAGTCACCTTTTGGGTGTCAGATTTTAAATGGAGGTCAAAAGTAACCGGATCACGTCTTAAATTGAAGCGAAATGTTTAAAATTAAATATCATCGTTACACGTTTGTTTCGTATGATCCAGATAATCGTCTACTCAGTCTACTGATCAGTATGATTTTAAGGTGAAATTTTTAATAATTGAATTACTCTAGCAATAGTTCCTACAATTGGCGTAACAAAATTCTCGATATTTAATTACCAAATAAAGATGACATTATTTTACATTTAAAATAAAAGTAATGGATTTGATTTGGATTCATTTCTTCCATTGCCGATTTTATGACCTAAATTGATTTAAGGTTAATTATTGTTGCCCATCATTAAAGTTTTTTTAAGCAGTTTCGGCGAGTTGTAAATAATACAAAAGTATTTTCTACATTCTTTTCAAAACAACATAAACATAAAATAAATATAAATAAATCGAGTTTAATTATGTTATGAGCTGAAATCTACGCCCCCAAAAATTGGATAGCAAAGGAGAATAACAACAAAAAACAAGTCAAGAAACAGAAGTAATTAACTTCAATCGTTTAAAATTTCGCAATCTCTGCAAAAGTTGTGGCTTTATTTGACCTTAAATCTTACAAGCATAATTGTGTATATTTTAATTGCAAATCACTTTTCATTAAGCAATTTTTAAACGTAAAAACTCGTTTCCAACGCTCAATTCTGCTAAATATTTTGTAGGAATAAAATAGGGAGTTAAAGTGATTAACTGTAATTGCAAACATAAATAAAATTAGCAAGAAAAAATGTAACTCATGTCTTAGTTCGTACCACAAGTGACCTTAATTTAAATGATTTGAGGCATGTAAATGAACCTAAGACAATAATAATAAAATCGTCAAGATTGGAGCGTTACATCATAGGCAATTGAAGATACCAACGATTTCAATACTGGTTTTTTTCTATGTAATAAAGGCTTAAAAACAATCCCCCGGTATTTACGTTTGCAGCTCATAATTATTAAAAGGTTCTCTAACGTTTCTACTAAGAAAAAATTCTCAGACAAAGGAAGTAAATAACGAAACGAATATTATTATTAATTGTTTTGCGTTTATAAAAGTACAAAGAATTCTTTGGTAAAACTCTACGGTTGTACTGCAACTGAAACCAATTTTTCCTTGAAGAAAACTTGTTTCATTTGTTGCGATCCTTACTGGGCATATGCAACTTTAATTTACTGAGAATATTTAAATACAGAATTTAAGTGCAAGTCATAGTTCGAACGCATGAATCACTATCTCAGACTTGCAGTTCATGAATTTCGTCAACTTCGGACGCTGAGAAATTGTTTAAATTTCTTGTACTTATAGCTTTACAGATTAACTTATTAATGATCCATTAATTTGGGGAAATAGTTTTAATAAATGTGGATACATTTTTAAAATTCTATGTATGGAAGAATGCCACCTTTGCGGGGATACGAACCAATGGCTTCTGTGTAGAGGTTTTCCAAGATTTTTTGAAATTCAATCATTGACAAGTGTGAGTTTGTGAAATTAAAAGATAAAATTAATAAATAAATACATAAAAGCGCTCCTCGTTTATCTAAATTTTTGTACTTCACTAAGAATACAGAGATTGTGGTGAAAATCTGTGTTTTACTCTGAAAATTACAAAAAAACGTTGTGCAAATTAAATTAGTTTTGTGTGCCTTCGTTCGAGATACCCAAACACTAAAGGTTCTGTCAAAATAAAATTGAAATATTTTCAGAAGAATGAACACATCTTCTTTAAAGTCGTTAAACAGTTTCTGCACGTATTTATGATGCGTTCAGGACCTTTTTAGGCCATAGTAGGCCATGTTAGACAAACACTTTTATATGGGTAAACAAGGCTTCTGGTATAAATATGTTTGACTAAATTGATTTTTCAAAGATTTTGGTTCACGACAAAAACGGCGCTTCTAAATTGCTTTTCAATTTAGAGTATGTAATTCTAACCAGTTATACCTGGCCACAGTGTATCTACTATACAGAGTGAAAAAAATATGAAATGAGAGCTTCCTTGGTAAAACAATTAGTCATATAGATTTTAACTTTAATTTTGCTATACTTTTGTGCAAATTGCAAAGACAACTGCATAGTTTCCCTTGCATTACCGCCATCTTGATTTTTTAAGTAGAAATTGGGGGTATATTATACATCACCAGACAACCTATTACTTGCTCTTTCGAACTAATAGAATATGTTAAAAATGTTCTAATTAGTTTATGCATGTACACACAAAACGTGAAAACATATTAGACAAATAAATTAGGAACATATCAAATGGCGACTGAAATAAATATGCTGAAAATAACACTTAAAAATCATGTAAAACAGTTGCAACCCCCCTTTTATATGAATCTAACCACACCTTAAGGGGTAGAAAGTGCTAGCTTTTCTTTTTCTGTTTGTGGAGGGCAGGGTCGTGAGTTAAAGGAAAAATGAAAAAGAGAACTCTTTCTCGGCGAAGATCAAAAAGAAATCGTAAAAAACAAAATATAATTTATCTGCAACAGCGAGGAAAACAATAATTTTACTTACTCCTACGAGTGAGCAAATTAAAATTGTTGGGACAGAAGAACTCAACGTTTCGCCCGCTTTTTTAAGGGGCTTCATCAGGAGGAAAAAGAGGGCACTAAAAGCACGGTGACTCAACGTGTCAACCACGCTAGAGGCTCTTTTAGCAAGAGGAAGAAGGGGACGGTAACTCAACTTGTAAATCAAACCAGAGGCGAAACCCTTCTTTTTTTCCTCTTGATGAAGCCCCTTAAAAAAGCGGACGAAACGTTGAGTTCTTCTGTCTCAACAATGACACTGGCCGTGGAAGTCTTCGAATTCAAAGTACTCACTTGTGAGCATTACTTCACTATCTTAAATGGGATAAATTTATTAATTCAACCAGAACGGGAAACAAATTGGGGAACTTTTATTAAATTTAATGTCAATATAGATTTGTAACACAATTATTACAATTGTTAACATTTATTCCTTAAAATCCAGCAACAAACTTCTACTCTTGCTTTACGAGAGACGTTCCAGGCTGAATTGTAATTTCCCTTCCAACAGATTTAAAAAACCTTTGTTGTTGATTTATATATTTATATCAGACGTACTCTCTCTCTCTTTCTCTCTCTCTTTCTCTCTCTCTCTCTCTCTCTCTCTCTCTGTCTTCCACCCTCCCTCTCTCACTCTCTCTCCCTTCAGCGTTCATTGTCCATAAGTGGGCATACGCCTCCTTCATTTTCCTCCATCTGCTTCTGTCCTGTGCTACGTTCATCGATCCCTTCCCTGCAATTTTCTTAATGTCGTAGCCCCTTAGTAGGTATGGGGCGTCCAGGACTTTTCTTTTCTCCCCAGGGTTTCCATTTAGACGTTTTCCTTGTCCGTTTCGTCTTCTCCATGCTTGTTACATGTCCTGCTCATCTCCACTTTGCTTCTATTATTGTGTTTTTGACATCTCCAATCCATTCTATAGATTTTTTGTCTTTTAGTGTGATATTAATATATAATATTGCTCTTTCCATGTGGCGTTGGGTGGTTTGCATGGTTTTCAACCCCATACAGCAGGACCGGGATAACACCCCGATCTCGATCAGACGTACTAGACTGTATTATTGTATCAGTCAACACTCAGTTTGCTTTCTTCAGTTATTGTTTAATCACATTTTCTATGTAACACACCATGTTCAGTTGTTGTTATATTACTTCCAGGACCTACAAGTAATGTTAGTCAGGTTTTCCTACACGATGTGATGTGTAAATATACCCCCAATTGCTATTAAAAACATCAAAATGGTGACTGTACAAAAAACTAGAAGGTAAAGCTATCGGCACTTCGCACCACGATGGAGTCATGGTCGGTAACATGGAGGGTTAAGGCCTCCTAAATCGCTTTTATATACGATTATATCGCAAGCTATACAGTACCTACAAAAATTTGTCTTTGAAATCTGCGCAGGTGTATCACATTACGCCATGTAAAGTTTTTTCTAACCATTTTGGCACGAAAGTTCTGATTTCAAACTTTTTACCGCCCTCTTATATATACAGGGTGACAAAATAAAGAAATACTGTGTTCTAGAAACATCAAGTGTGTATTATACATATTTGTACATAAAGCACGTGTGGTGTAAAAAAAGTAAACAAGGAACTAAACTGTGAAGGACGGTCCAGTGCCTTTAACATTACATAGAGAATCGGTACGTAAACCTCACTGGCGTGTACGGATATGTGTAAACGTGTGCGTCCAAAGCATGCAATTATTTTTATTATGACACCGTGCTGCAGTAGTAAATGTGTACAAATCGCCTTTAATGCAAGTGAAATCAATTGTATGGACCATTAATGTTATTACAACTTACCAAACCTTGGAACGTCGTTTCGCAAAACACCAAGATCATTTGTTTATGTGAATAAATACGGCATCGGCATTTTTATCTATAATTAAAGTCATTGTTTAAAGAGAAAGGTTATATACCTTGCTATTTTACAGCAATATGTCATTAAAAGTTTATTATCCATTATTGGATGTAACACAAATCTTAACCGTTAAATCGACTTTTTTGTTGCTTTTTTTTGGCTGAAAATTATAAACAAATTCCGTGACCATCACTTTATATGCAGAAATTTTCCACGTAGCCTTTATAACCGTTTAAATATTATTCAGCAATCCCTTTTAAAGCTAAACACCTCGTTTTTTTTTTGTTATGGACAGAAACTCCAACGGAAAAATACTTATTACAAATAACTACAGAAATCATACGACGGATAAGTAGTTTGGTTAAAAAAAATGTGAACATTCTTTGTTTAAAAACGAAGTTTGTTATTAATATTCCAAACAGGCTTTTATTTATGTAGAAATTATGCATAGATTTTAAAGAAGTGAATCATGGCAAACAAGTGCATGAGTATATTCAGAAAATTGCAGTTTGCAGAAAGTTTAACCTAAAGAAATAAACTGTAATTGTTGTTTTTTTTTATATCAACAAATAGAAGCAAATGAAGTTACTAAACGACTATGGTTCTAGATAAAAATATTCGGACGATTCCTACATTATTTAATCAAAACAGTTCTTAGGCGGTTTCAAATTTGAAACTAACGATTTCAATTAGCCTTCAAAATTCGGGTATTAAATGGACATTAAACGGGCGTTAATTACCCTGAAATACTAATAAATAATAATAATAAATTTTAAATTTGGTTTGAAGATGAATTTTGCGTCTTAAGCTGATTAGATTACAATAAATCCAATTTTGATGATTTAATTACACATATTTTTAAAGCCAGATCTTAACAATTCAAGAAGTTTAATACCTCAACATGCCATTATTTAATATATTTTTAAAATTACTGCAACCCCAAGTCAAGATGCGTATCGAGGATTATTTATTTTTTTACTCTTGTTATGAGAAATAAAATCAGTGTCTTAGGTTAGGTTATAAGTAGGTAAAATATTAACAATTTATTAATTTGTCGTGTTTGTTGTTATACTTAAATTGCTGGTGATAACAGCTAAGACACACATTTGACCCTACAAAGCAAGATTCCATAAAAAAAAATAAAAATCACGGGGCAAGGTAAAGGTATCGGGACTAACGACTAACGTCCGGCAACATGGAAGGTTATTTAGTCGCTTTCATACCTCGGTTGTTTCGCACTCTATACGTACGGGGTGGTGTGGTAAACACTACGCCTTCAACAACCGCCTACCTTCTCTACTCCATTTCGGTTCCCAATTATTTTCAATGACTGGGTAGGCCACCCACCGAGCATCCGACTCTTGTTTAACCCCGAGGCCGTCCACGCTGTAGCGGCCGCTCCGGCGATATAACAACGGGATATAAAGCAATTATAAGACCATCGTACATTTCGACTTTAATTTATTATATGGGTATTAAATTTGGCTAAAAAATGAAGACACTGTTTTTTGGTCAGAAATTCAATGTTACCAAATGTAGTTTGTCCGAATTACCCTAATTACCCTGATTTTGGTGCAAACCATATTTTACTTTGTACTGACCATGCATGCTAAGGTCTCGTTTACACCTTAACATGGCTTACTGAGGCCTAAAACGATCGCGAATGTATTATAAATACTTGTAGAAGTTATTAAACTTTACATAAAATAATATGACAGTCTTTTACCAATTTTTTTTGCTTGGATGTCGAAAAATAAAGCAGAATTTGCAGGAGGTTTATATTGCCAATTCAAAAGGCCATTCGTTAAAAACTTTACCTAGCACGGCCCACCGTCATTTAAAAACTGGAAAACTAATTAACTGTTGACTATCACAATAGAAACAAATAAAGATCAAGAGTAGTAATAGCCAAACCAATTAATTTCCAAACTTAAAACAAAACGTATTGTATTCCTAAGGTTATTCAATCATATCTGCATCTGAAAAACGATTCAAGTTTGTACATTCAACAACAAAACATGGAATGAGTTGTGGTTGGAACCAGAATATACAATCAAATCAACCATGTTAATTGTAAATCAAGATTAGAATGTGCGATTGGAACAAAAGCTTTTAGGGACTTGTGATGTATTATGTTACCAGTCTGCTTAACGACCGGTTCGCACAGGTTAAAATCGGTGAAGGTCACTTGAAAAGTTTCCATGGGCCGTCTAGGTTTGAATGCCCGCAACAGTTGGAGCCTCTAATTAAGTAAAGCTGAACATTTCAAGCCAAATAATTCAAAAACTTAAGTTAGTTCAAGCCTGAACCTTAGTCAATTACTAAATTGTTTTCCTGTGATTTTAAAAAGTTAACTGAAAATTTATAATGTAATTTTGAGATTTGGAGCTTGGCAATACTTGAATTTTAATATTGAACATAAGTACAATTCCGATACTTTGCTAAATTATATTGTCACGGGCCAAACGCACACTACGACATTGAATTGGGGATGTCAAATCCGGAATGCACGCGGCTAAGCTAAAGCAGTGGAGATGGGTGGTTCGTATCGGTAAAATAATACTCAAAACACTTATTAACCCTTCAAAAGGGGATGGTCGTAAACGGTAGATAGGGCGCCACCATGACTAAAATCACCCAAAGATCTAAAAGAAGGAAACCCATCATGGAAGGTTCCCAAGGGCTCGGCAAAAGGGGGTCGTCGTTATAGCTGCATCCTGTGCAAGATGTAACTCACCTTGCTACTAAAATTACTTTACTGCAAAACTCTAAATCTTGTAGGCAGGCTAACACTTTATACACGTAAATCTTAAAACATTGAACACAAAATACTCTGAAATAAACGGGAAACACTGAACACAAATGACAACACCAAACTGAATTGACAATGAAATGTTTAATGAATCAAAAGACGCACAAAAATGACTACAAAAACATTACATCAAAAGACAATCAAAATTATTACGTTACATTAAAACAAATCATAAATACGAGACTTACTTTACGGGAAAAAGAGAATTGAGGGAACTGCATTTACGTTACTTACTGCAAAAATATCTACAAGCTAAGTCCCCTTAATTCCAAACAAAGAACAGGAAGACACAAATAATACAGTAAACAAATTAACAATAAGCACCAATAATTTTACATGCAACATATTACACAAATACCTTAACTTGACAAATACAAATAAAATCGCTACGTTACTTTACCAAAAATCAGAACAACAAACTAGTTAACCAAGTTGCCAGAGACCTTCAAATTGCTATGTGACCATGGATCCGCCAAAGGCGAGGTTCACAAGCCTTCACCACATGTCACTGGACAAAATAGATAAGCTAGATGTCTGCTATTACTTTAAACGTTGCACATCAAAACACAAAATAACAAATGACAAAGGCGGTACTTATTAACTTTTAAATCAAAACTAAGAACGTTTCAACGGGCCTGCCAGCAAGAGGCAATCGTGAAAGTGATATTGACGTTAAACACAAAAATGAAGAACACAGGAGCAGCATATAGAAGAAGTCTTTACCTGGCGAGTTAACGGTAAGCCAGGGAGTGCGTGATGGACGTGATTTTCCTTCGAAGACGGGTGCAGGAACAAGATGAGGAGTAATCCCTAAAGTGGTGGGTTTTCCTAATCCCTCACGAGGAGGAAACGTGTAGGCGGCCGACAACACTGTCACTTAAAACTTCCTCACACACGATTCAATTTCATTCCAGGATTATATTGGCATTCCTTAAGTGGATCCGAGCGACGTCGATAATTGTGATTCCTCCACGAGGAAATCACCGGTAGCGGAAGCCTTCCTGGTTCATTATAAGAACCCACCCTTAACTACGATAAATACGGCACCGCGTCTTAGAAGAAGGCGTCTAGCATGGTTGGTAATCTTCCACGCACTGAAGGCACTAAGAAGGCAGAGGGGAGTGGAACGCTCAATCGCCACAGCCCGCGTCTCGGGGAATTCCCGGGGACATTGTCACGAGAAACTGAATTCAATGAATAAGATGACATCATGCCTTGATGAAGCACGCGTAAAATTTAGGTCACCTTGTGATTTCTAACAAAGGCAGCTTTGACAACTATGCAACATATGAAGTGACTCTGAAAACTTCTGAGAATTATACTGAAGAACGTGCCAAAATAAGTTAACCTTAATGTCCTCCAGACTAAACGAAATCAACTGTAGCAAATATGAAATAATCGATACGAAAATTAAAATAAGGTACAGGACCGTACTAAAGAATTTGCAAATAAATTTAAAATGACTTAAAAATCCTAAAATAACGTTAAATTACAAAAACACGTGACAATATGTTTTGTACGCTTTAGATTATTCCAATAAAGCTCAAAATTTATTTTTGAATATTTACAGTTGTTTCTTAAAGTAAATGAAATACATCTTAGTTTTTATTACGTTATTTAGGATATTATGGCTCTTCAACGCCCCATTGAAACAGATCACTCCATCAAAAACTAAATTACTAAGGATTCGCCCCTTTGGGTGTCTGTATATCTATATAATTAGAAGAATATCAGAACTTTTAATTGAAAGTATCCAATTAAAAACTTTGTTCAGTCTTATACTCGAAACTGACAACAGTTACAAACGTATTTGGAGCATATTTTCCTAATTGTAAAAATAAATGAACCACGTTGAATAATCGAAAGCGTGACTTTTGTTCGCCAGTCACTTTTAACCGCACCTGTATATTAAAGTTGTTTTCATAAAAAAAAACTCAACGAATTTGCTTATTTAACCGCTACCCTAAATTTACAAACAAAACATATCCCCATACACCGTTCAAGAAGTAGGGCACAGTTTTTGCAAAATTAATCAAATTCATTCGTGGTAACAGAGTTACAAAGACTTATGAAACTTCTTTACAACACTGTATACTGAATAACAGAACACGACTTCAGCACTTGAATTATTTTCAATAAAAGTGTCGGTCGTAAAAACTCTATACCTCAAACAATATTTCTTGACGAGATACGTGTGTTTTATATCTTTGTGTTTTATGTAAACAAACCGCGTCGTATTTTCAGTCATCTTTATCTGACGAATATTTTTTATTTTATATAAAGAAAATTCGCAGTGTGTTCTCCGTCATTTTATAAATTCCCAAAGGATTTCTACGATGAAGTTGTTCTCTACTTCGTTTCGAAAATTATTAGAAACTAGCAATACAAGGATAAATGTAAAGACACAGTTATAATAAGTTATTTTATGCTGATTTAGTAAAACGATTTGGCACAGTTGCGTAGATGCATCAAACTATCTGGTTGTCAGTAATTTAATCTTTGTAAGTTATTAAAAATAAAGAAGAAATGGGAGAAATTTAAATAAACTACCTACTAGAGAAGGCAAACAGTGCTGTGGAACAGCGAAAATAACAAATACTGTCACGTGCCAATTCTGCACTACGACATTTAAATGGGGATGTCAAATCCGGGATGCACGCGGCTAAGCTAGTAGTGAAGATGGAGGGTTCGAAACGCTGAAATAGCACTTAAAAAGGGGATGGTCGTAACGGTAGATAGGGCGCCACTATGATATTAAAATCACCCTAAGATCTAAAAGAAGGTAACCCATCATAGAAGATTTCCAAGGGCTCGAAGAAGGGGATCGTCGTAGCTGCACGCTACTGCAAGATGTAACTTACCTTGCTGAACTGAAAATAACTTTACTTAACTGCAAAACTCAAACTGAAACACAAATATGAACGGGAAGCACTGAATACAAATAACACGGCCAACTAAATTGACAATGAAATATTTAATGAATCAAAAGACACAAAAATGAATACAACGACATTACACAAAAGGCAATCGAAAATATTACGTTATAAACAAATAATAAAAATTACACTTACTTTACGGGAAGATAGAATTGAGGGCACTATATTTACGTTACTTACTGCAAAACATTCACAAGCTTCGTCCATCAATCCCAAACAAAAGATAGGATCAACAAAACTTAAATTAACGATTCAATAGCACAGCTAAATTCTTTACACATGCAACACAATACAAATATTTACTTTACTTGACTTAAAACTTGCTACAAATGAACACAAAGATCACCAAAAGACGGCACTTATTGAACTGAATCATTCATGAGGCCTGCCAACAAGAGGCAATCGTAGGAATTAAAACTGACGTTACAAACATAAACGGCAAAGCAGGAGCAGCAAAAAAAGAGAGTAGATTTACCTGGCGAGTTGTTCTGACTTGCTCAGGGAGTGACGTGACGAACGTTCCTTCTTCGAAGACGAGTGCAGAACGACGAGGAGTAATCCAAAAGCTATGGGTTTACTGAATCCCTCAGACGAGGAAATTGCAGGGGAACGGTGGTACTCCACTATCACAAAACTTCCACACAAAACTATAGTATCTGGCACTCTTTGAATGAATCCGACCAAGTTGTTAATTTTAATCCTCCCCGAGGATTACCGATATAGAAGCCTTCCGGTTTATTTAATGACCCAAGCGACAAACGATAAACTCGCACCATCACTTAAAAAGACGTCCGTTATGGTTGACTAACTGTCACGCACTAAGGAGGGGTGCTGTAGAAGAATCGAAAGGACGCTACAGGACAGCTGACGCGGCCTAACGTACAGGGGGTTGCCCCGCACCGTATCACGAGCGGTTGCAATAGCGGAAGCAAAACGAGATCATGCCTTGATGAAATACGCGTGAAAATAGGTCACCTTGGGATTTGAACAAAGGAACCTTTTACAAAAACGAAACATACTGAAATGACTTTAAAGAATTCGTAGAACTTTAAACTTTCGTGCCCTTCAGACTAAAACGGAATTAACTGTAGCAAAAATAACATATCAAAGCACTAAATTAAAATTACGAAGTACAGGACCGAATTTTAATAATAATTCAAAATTACTCAAAAATTCCAAAATAACACGGGATTGCAAAATCACGTGACAATACAAATATAAAAAGAACAGAGTGGTGGATCAAAGGCCTACAAAATATCATAAAAGAGAAATAAGCATCATGAAAAAATATCTAAATATAGAACGATTAGAAGACAACGAGAAATATAAAGAAAAGAGAAAAAGGGTTAAAATAGCAGTCAAAGAAGGGAAAAATTAGTCATAGGTAAGGGTAAAGTTGGGTAAGGATTGCACAATCAACAATTATTTGATGGAACTTTAAAATAACTAAAGCAAAAAGAAAGAATATATATAATATGGCAAATATAAAAGACAAAGATGGAAAAATAATCACAGATGAAGATAAAATAATGGAGGTAGTAATACTTTAGAGAACTGACGGAAGGTAATACAAACACATTAGCATAGCCTGTGTTTATAAACAACAGACAATCAAACAAGAAGAAGGTGCGGAAGCAATAAGAATGCTAAACGTAAGTAAGGCCCCAGGAAATGATCATATTACACCGGAACTCATAAAATACTAATACGAGAAAATGAATTTAGACCAAGAATACATTTTGAGCCAAGAGAAAAAATGCAAGGCGAAGATATCGTTTTACCTATATTAAATCATAGTGGATAAAATGGTTAAGTGCAGAACAATAAGAATAGTAACAGAATGGACACCAACAGAAAGAAAGACGAGAGGAAGACCTAGGATAAGGCGGATTGATGATGTAGTGGCAGATTTAAAGAACATATAAATAAACAAATGGAAAGAGAGATGTTATAATAGGGAAGAATGGGCAAATATTACAGAAGATGCCAGAACCAACAAAAAATTACTGGAATGAAAGATCACACGGGAACTAATCTGAAATTAGGATTACGGAAAGGGCTCAAGCAAATGACACAAGACCGAAGGAAATGAAGAGAAAAACGTAAAACGAATAACCAAATTTCACCCGCCTTACACTGATTAAATAAAATAAGTAAATTATTAAGGCGGGGACTTCTATTCGAATCCTTATGTAACACGGAAAAGTAAATTTTTTACTATAATTAACCCGCAAGGCAAGTTTTTTTATGTATGAATACATTTTGTGTACACGTTTAGCCTTGATCGGTATTTACAGTAGCTGTTTAAATTAAAATAAAAATGAACTCGCCAGTATAATCTTACATTTGCATCTTAATTATTTATACATGAACTTCTAATTCAAATCATCGTTAATTATCCATTACTATGACTCTCACACAATAGGCTATAAATTACATACGTATTTCAAAATTTGTGTTATGTTACTTCGAAAACAATTTTATCTATATAATAGAAGTTAATCTGACCTAAAGACGAATTTTTGCTTTTGTCTAACTTATTTATTAACTTAAATTTGCTTTCAGTAAAATTAAGTCAGAAGTTACGTAAGTTAATTAGACCTTACTGAAAGCAAAATTAAGGTAATTAATACTTCATACAAAAATTTTCCTGAACTGAATGTGAACAATTACAAATTTAAAAACATAGATATTAATAAAACACTTGTTTGCGTCGAGTATTGACGAAGCTGCTAGAAAGTAAAGCACTTAGTAAAAATTCGTTATGAGTTATCATAATGAAGAACTTTAGACTGTTGTATTTTATATAATTGAAACCAAAGCACTCCGTACCTTAATTAATCATCTCTTTCGAATTTCTTACTTACTTCTTGGTATTAGGTCTATTGAAGGGTCTTGATCTCCCTTTTGGGTTTCTAAATAATTCTTATTTTTACGGGAAGCGGTGGTTCCCCAGGTCCTGAACATTAATTATAATTCTCCTCCATTATTTTGTATCCTGTGTTTTTCTTTCCAGTTTATAATCCCCGCTGTCTTCAGATCTTTTTCTACTTCCAACATTCACCGCAGACATGGTCTCCCTCCTCCGCTCCTTTTACCTTTTGGTTTTCGTAGGATCTTGTCCACTACCCTTGTTGGCCACATCCTCTCAATATGTTCCAACCATCGTATATGCTTTTGATATCAGATGTTATGCTAGCCTCTTCGTACCTCTCTTTGAGCTCCTGGTTTGTTAGCACTCTCCATATCCTATTTTTATTTATGGGACCATAGATGGCATAGATCCTTCTAAGTATTTTTGTTCCCAGGTGTCCATGTTTAGACTGCATAATGTCTTTTAGTCCATAGTAACATTTGCTGCCTGCCATTACTTCTTCCTCGATACTATTTTCTTCGTAAATGGTGGAGCATCTCTCCTCCACAAGGGCCGAATACTATGGGAAAGTAGACCAAAAATCCCTCACTAAAGAGTGAAGGAGGCAATTGCCCTATATAGGGACATGAATGGGCTAATCAAGAATTGTAAAGCCTAAACATTTAAAATTGTTAGGGCTTTCGAATTGTTGTTTTTTAATGTCTTTTGTCGATAGCATACATTTCATTTTCAACCCTTGTGTATTCACCGTTTCTTCGAGATATTTAACTTCGTTTTCCAGGTCGGTTGTTGTCCTGCTTACAATGTCTGTGTCATCGGCATATACTACGACTAGGCAATATCTGTTGTATATCGTTCCTCCAGGATTAATGGGCACTTTTCTTATTGTCTGTAGTATTTGTAATTAAATGTAACACAATACTATAATATTATACTCTTTAATAACGAGGTTCCGTACGACAAGTGTCAAAACCCCTGACCGTGTCTCTTGACTCGGTACCGTAAACTTACGCTACTACATTATCATTTCTAGAACAAAATTAAATATAGTTGTTGATATTATACCCTGCTTTAGCCCATTAATGATTAAAAAGTCTTCTGCTGTATATCCCTGTATTTTTACTTGCGCTCTAGTTTCCTCCAGACACATATTAATAAGCCTTATTAATTTCCTGGGCACTCCAAATTCGTCTAGCCCTTTTAGTAATTTGCTTCTATTTATTATGTCGTAGGCTTGGCCAAAATCTACAAATAAGTGATGCAGATCTGTGATGTAGTCCTAGAACTTTTCTTGATTTTGCCGGACACTAGATGTTTGGACAGTCGTTGTTGTTCCCTTTCTAAAACCCCTGATAATCATCTACTATTTTTTCCATCCACTTGTTTGATTTAATTTCTATCAGTATACTTCAGATCTTATACCCCACGTTCAACAGAGCAATTCCTTTGTAGTTACTGCATTCTGCCTTGTCGTCCTTTTCTATGAATTGGCCTTATCACTGTCATATTCTACTCCCGAGGTATAGTTTCTTGCCCCCATAGTTTTTTAATTTACAAATACATATCTTCGGCTAACATAGTTCTTCCATACTTTAGCATCTCAGCAGATATCCCATCGCCGTGGTTTTTCAGCCCTTTTATAACCTGATCTACTTCTTCTTTAATGGGCAAGTCTACTGAATCATTTAGATCTTGATCTTCCCATAGTTCGTATGTAATTGGGGCATTGACAGTATTTTCTGGATTTAATAGTTTTTCAATTGCTAAGGTCAAATCAACCCAATCAGTAGAAGAGGAGCTCCAATACGAATAAGAAAACAATCGAGGCAGGCAAACACCCTTCTAGGGTGGTGATGCCACTTAATATATAATAGCTTTTCAAAGAACTCTTTCTATCTCTCAATTATTTCCAATTTACTAACCAGCATCTTCAACTTTCGAGGTTGAAAACCTGCTTTTTATTATTTAACTTCTTTTTAAAGTTTCTTGACGTCCTCTGTAGTTCTCGCTGCTTCCAATTCTTCAAGATTTTGTCGCTCATCTTTCCTCTTTTTTCTCTACACTTTTCGTGTGGACTACTCTTCTTTTAAAAATTCCTTTTGCGCTTATGTCTTTTCCCTACTATCTCATCAGTCGTGTCTAAAATTATTCTTTGAATATCTTGCCAACTTTCTTCTATTTCTTCCTTAGTTGTCTCACACATTTTTTTGTTTCTTCGCCTCGTGCTTCCCTTGCATGCTACTTACATAATTATCCCTTAGTCCTTTATCATTGATCAGACATGGGCAACCTTTCCTGGTTTTGGGGACAAATTATCATTCTGTATCTGAGTCAAGGGTCGGGCCAAATTATTAAATAAAATAAATTAATATTAAATGAATTAAAACAAGTGGTATAAAGCTCTACGTTGGCAGGTGCCTTAAATGCTATGCCAAAGCCCTGATTATTGGTGTCATAAAATTACTATGAGCTATTTCGCGTTTTATTTTAATAATTTCATGAAAATCCGCTGAGATATCAGGGCCGGATCAAAAGAAGTAGAGGGCCGACGGTTGCCCATATGTGTTCTAGATCAAATCACACAGGATTCCCAATCTTTTGGGAGAATCGTTACGAATTAAATACGCATTTATCCTATAAAATGTATTATTTATTCTATTTTTTTTGTGTCTAGTTAACAATATTCGAAGTTTTCAAGAATTTTACATAATAATTTTAGTAGTAGACACTTGCGTTTTTCTGCCTTACTACCACCACATTAAAATTAACAACAAGTAAAAGCAAAAAGGTTGCAGAAACAAACAAAAAAATAGATTAAACATACATCTAAACGCTGGCGGTGACATACAATAAATATTCAGTAACCACCCAAGAAGAGCAATTAAAGACCTGTCACGAATATCAAAAGTTAAATTCGTACTGAAAATATTTGTTTATTTTCGATAACTTCCACGATAACTGTTATTTTTAAATTGAATCAGTTCAAATGCCTTCAGTATATTTCCATAACTCTTAATGGAAAATTTTACTCGAACTCACTTCCGAAAATTATAAATAACTGTTAAGGTGATATAAAAAGATAATGATGTAAGGTAAGCAGCATTCCTCAAGGTCGGGAAACTTGCTTTGTGAATTTTCTTTGACCTTTAATATAATTATTACACGTTTGCTTATAGAAAAAATCGCAATAAAATGTATAAAATTAAATATTAGTGTTAGTAAACAACGATCCTTGTAAAGCTTACGGCGAATAATTGCAATGAAAATAGGAAAACCATTTTTTTCGTAAAGTAACGAGCGTGTTAGGAAAGCAATAACATTTTTAATAACTGTTCTTTTTGTTTTTCAACCTTCAACAATATTTTACTCTCTTTGATTAATTGGTATAAAGATGGGACCTCCAACCTTCTATAAATGCATGCCAATTTGACAACTATTTCAATAGAAAATATTTGCCAAATTAAAAGCTTTAATAGGGCCTGGAATGAATGAATTATTTCTGAAATTCTTTGGCTGTTTTAATTTGATAAATAAATCAGCTGTTTTCAATTACAAAAATGCCAAAAATGAAACTTCAGAAATAATACAATTGATTGAAATTAATAACAAAAGTACAGTTTTTTACAATTTATTTGTAAATCTTCCGTCCAATTTCTTATTAATTTTCGGTAATAACATGCTTAAAAATAAGCAAAACTAAAGATTTTCACAATATTTATAGATTTTCGTAATTCTGTAATATTAGAGAATTGCTAATTGCAAAAATTCCTAATAAAATGCAAAAATTAAAGTAAACAAACAACAATATTGAACATTTCAAAATTTACCCTAAACTTTTCCTGAATAGTTTTGTTAGTTTGTCTCCCAAAACTTCACGTGAAATGTTATTCCTCAATTTTCCCCAAAAGTTCCCTTAAAATGTCCCATAATTTCCAGAATTTTTTCGATTATAGACACATAAATTGTAAAAATTAAAACAAAATAATTTGAATAACAATTAAAAAAATACGAAACAATATATTTATTTGCTTTGATTTTATACAAATTCAAATTTTGTATTTAATAAATAGCCTTCTAAAAGAATTCAAATCAACAACAATTTTTCCGTAATTCTCCTCCCAAAACTCTTCTTAAAAATTCCTCAAATATTTGCTCAAAATTTTCCTCAAAGTGTTGCAAGTTTTTCTTCTAAAAAATCGCCCAAAATTTAAATATGAAAATGGCGCTTTTGAGCCTTCAATTTTGAAAGCAGAGATTTGTAGCTAATCTTCATATCCACACGATCGAAATGAAAATTACTGGTAATTACAACAGTTTGAAATTATTCGTCTTACGTTTTCAGTTTTGAAAATTCAAAAAGAAAGATTTTTAACAACCATAGTAAATTTATTTAATTTCACTATTCATTCATGAATTCAGCTTTCGTAGGCCTACTTCATCATAAATAATTACCCAACACAAACTATGCGGTGACAGTATTTAAATTTAAATAGCGTTTAGCAAGTTTACATTAATTGCATGTCACTGCCGTTTGTTTTATGTCTAAAACACGAAGGTACGAAAAGTTTAAACCTTGGAGTACTAAAATAGGGAAAAAATGATTATGACATCAATAAATGTACACTAAAATAAGATTTTCTAATCGGTAAACCACCTACGTTTGTTTGTTATGAACGTTATAGGTATAAGACTTTTACACGACTAGTTAAGCCTGGTTTGGAAATTATTTGTAATGTTTACATTGAGAAATATGTAAAAACTGATTATCATTATGTAATTGCAAAGGTTTGTTAGACTTTGCACCAAAACACTTGAAAACTTATTTGGTTAGTTATGTCTTGTTTATTTTATTCAGGAAGTCCCAACAAATGAATAAATTAACCTATAAATAGAGCTTTAAATAAAGCAAGACAAGAGGAACATTTTCCCGGAATGGTGCTTTTATCATAAGTTGGAAAAAGTTGTTGCAATGTTTAAATTGTTAGAAAATAATCTAGCAGCATAAATTAAAAGATTATGTGTAAGCCAAGAATTAGCATATAATTAAAACACGTAAAAATACAACGGATTCATAGGTAATAATTATTTACTGGCATTTAACTCTTTTGAAAAAATTCGTTTACACACATAAGTTGCGTTTAAATATTGCGAAGTTATTGTGTAAATCTTCATAAGTTGATTTAAACCAAACCTTGAACCTAACATTAAAAAAAAACAAATAAATGCCAAACAAATTGATGAAAAAGTTTATGGGATATTGCATGTTGTAATAGCATCAACTTATAATTTCTTTCACTGAGCTTAATGAATGACATGGAATGTTAATGATTATAATTATAAACAAAGCTTTATTTCCGTGGTTTATCCAAGGTGATTTGAGGGGAGATTTCGATTTGTTCTTCATGCTTATACTTTTAATATTATTATTACCTAAATTAAAAGATCACGAATAAATAAGTTTCGCATAACAGAAATATTGAAAGAAACTGGTATTTTGGCCAATTTTCAAAACCTCATTTTACATAAAACCAAAAGACAAAAAATTCACATTTTGCCTTCTAATTTTGTTTTAATTTAAAACTCAAATTTAGTCACTAAATTTTATATTTAAATTTAAACAGTTTTAAACTAAACATTTGAGACATATTACTTTCTTGTCCTTACTTGTAAGATGATGTGATGTGAAACCAGAACAGAAGGCTTCTTTGAAATATTTTAAAGTAAATCAGAGAAAGGAGAAGGTCCAAACATTTTGAATTAGATTAAAGCAGCTTAGCTTATTTAGTGACTTAGAGAAGCTTCCTCAGAAAGGAAAGAACCTTCTTGATTTGGCTTGTTACAGAATTTAATTGCTTACGACAGGTGAACGAACCAATTAAACCGTGCGGACAGTTAATTAATAACGAAGCGCCATTTATTAGTTTGTAATTATACTCAATAATATATTTACAGTAGCCGTATATTTAATGTGTTTATTTTGTACTATTAAAAATACGAGATCCTTAAGGGTTCGATTATTTGTTCCGATTTTAATAAGTTTCCTCGATTACACATCGAAACTAACACGTAAATTCATATACAGATTCTGATTTCTTTCAATTAAACTTATTTGTTACACTCAGAAGAGATTGAGTTTACGGAGATTTTTTAATTGACGTCGACTACATCAATCACTTTTAAGGCCTATATAAATGTACTACTTTTGTTAGTACGCATATTGTTTTTACATTTTTAACAATATTTCATAATAATACAAAGCTGTAATTTAAATTTAACGACACCAAAGGACAGGTTCATCGCTTAACCGCACGTTGAAGTCTCCACAATCAATCTTGTAAATAAGTCATTTGTACCAAGAAAATCGCAATTGTACATAATGCAACGTACACAAGTGCGTTGTCTTTATTAGAATCTGTTGTAAATCATGAACACAATTCGTTTATTTAAATAATAATAAGAACAATTTGTAGGCAGCAACTAAAGCACAATGACACAATTTTGGATTGTTTAACCTTGACTCAACATTGAAAACTTTACAATTCACTTAAAATTCGTCAGAATGAACACATATGCTTATATTTAAAAATAGTCTTTTTATTTTTATTATTGTTATTATGGTTTTTAATGCTTTTTAACGTGCTGCACATAAATATGTGCAAATTATACGATTGACAGTCATTGTTATTAGTAATAATGGTTGAAGAATTTCCTGCACAGATAACAATTTATAACTATTAGTATAAGCATGAAGAAACGTAATGTTAACAAGGCATATAATTAAGTATATAAATTAAAGCACAAATATATAAATGATTGGTTAAAGATAAATATATAAACAAATATGCAGGGCGTTTCAACGGTCAGTAGCTATTTTTACGTCTATTTATCAGAATTATGTAAAAATGTTATAAAGGAAGGTTGTAGGCCTCGATGTCCTAAATATTTGTGATTCTTTTGAAATACATAGGGCGTTTCAAACAAATGGAACAACGATTTTTATTTTTTGAATTTAATCTATTTCCTCTTCTACCGCAATGCAGTATCGAGGCTCATTCACACTTGCTGGTGCAGTGGAGGTGATGGGCCCATTTTTGGACTTGCACCACGCTCCAACCAGCTTTCATTCACAACACACCTTATTATTAATTAAAATTAGGGGTTATTCAAGTTCAGACAAACATCTCTGCGAAACTAAACAAAATTTCAGGAGTTTACAATCAGTTAAATGAGAGAAATGATAAAGAGTAATTCAAAACACTGAATTCTAGTCTCCCCTATTCAACCTTCATTTACAAATAAATGATAGGTACATCCTGTTTTTGCAACCGAGAATCTGGTAGACTAGGTAGACCAATGCTAGATGGTAGTCTGGCCCCACTTCCCTGAATGAAATAGACATAAGCAATGAGGCTAATCCGTATGAGCATAATGTTGGTTTGTTTACCGAAGAGTTCTTTGCATGCAGATGCGAAGGATCTCAAAGCACGTCGACTGCTATGGTCATTGGCACAACCCAACTAGAATTTAGCCTCTTCGGTCTTCCGACTTTGGTAGAGCTCGGTATCATGCTAAATATCGATGACGCAATGAAAAGAGAGGCGCAGCCTACCCAAACGCCCAAACCTTTTTTCTAGTAAAATAGAAAAATGTATATTGAAATGACAACTTCATGTATGTAACGTTTGCAGGAAGTAGAATTGTTATTTTAAGTAAAGAATTTCTATTGAGAATAATTGCAAAGGAAGCAACTGAACTCTGGTTGAATTCTCGTCAGCGTAGCTCCTGCATTCGAGGCTTTTTGACGTATACGCATTTAGCTTTAATTTGTCACAAATACACTTTAACGCGTGCTAATCATTTGACCTTGCAAAAATAAATGAAACATCACACAATTATGTAATTTACAGGTTTCACTTTCCTCTCGCATTTTTTCAGGCTTGAGACTGGCAGTAAACAATTGGTATGTTTAAAAGGTGATATAGAAAAAATTGTTGTAAATAAAGAGAAACATGACTTACAGAACATTTTCAAATGTTCCTCCATTAACTCCTACACAAACACAAATACACACACACAACACAAACATAACAAAATTAAGTATAATAACATCAGTTAATTCAGTTGTTAAAAGGTTGACCTTCCATTAAAACGTTCGATGAATGCACTCTGAAAACCAAGAATGAACTGATATTAACCTACTTACGTACACAGCTGGTCTGTATCAGTATCAACAACAAGGGCGTTTGATAAATTTAAATTCCAGTGACCACCAAACAATTTTTGTGTTGCTCTTTTTAATTTTTTTCTGCGTTTACCGTTTATTTGCGACACATGTATTTGTAAAATCAAATTCGCGTGAAGACACAGCTGTGGGCTATTTAAATGATAGGTACTCCAACTATTTTTTTTCGACTGATGTTGGAAGAAAAAATAAATTTAAACAAAAAAAAGCTGCACCCAGTTGGCCATGGGTGAAAATAGAAAATTAAGGGGGATTTTCTAGCAGAATGGTATTCACATTTAATTTTTGTGTAGATAAACGATTTTGCGATGAATTAAAATTTTATTCGTATCAAAAATAAATAAAATCTCAAATCCTAACCTTAAAGGAAATCCACGCTTCACTCCTGCTCGAGTCTTTGGATATTCAAGAAATGATTCAATGATTTGTTTTACGAAAATTATGAATATAGAATTCGGAGGTAAACAGAAAACTAGGTTAGTTGGAGATATTTGTATAAACGTAGTAAAGATGCAACAGATACAGAAATTTGACTTTTACCAATAGGAATTATCTTTATCACATGAGAAGATATTAATGGCTTGAGTGGAAAGTACAACGAATTATCTTTACCTTATTTAAACATTTTATTGCCAGATCAATAACATGAATGTTATACATAGTAGAATTGAACTATTTACAAATAACTGATTAAACTAAGATTTGAGATATATTGACATCTCTAATTATATTGAGGTTAGTCAGTAGATTCATTGGATAATAGGTCCTGAGGTAGCTTCCGCTTCAGTTGGGTGTGAATATTTCGGCTGCTGAGATTATAATGCGCAGATGCATCGCAGGAATTTATGATGGTAAAGATTTTTTTCATTCAGGCAGTGATGTGGTCCTGTATTGTTGAGATGCTCAATTCATAATGTAATTATTTGTTTCGAATGAACCATGGTGCATTTATTGCGATGCGAAGCACTTTGTCTTGAAGCCTTTGGATATCTTTACCTGCCTTCGCTGGGCTGAAACAGCAGGATTGACGTCGTAAGGCGAAATCGCACGGGCCAAAACTGCACGTAACCTTATCCGAAAGTTAATAATCTCACCTGCCCTTGACCAAGGTCGAACTCGAGACACTACCCAGGCAGATATAAAGATAATCGTTCGTAATGAAAATAACAAATTTGATATTAGATACATGCAATATCAAAGTAACAGAAAAAAGAAAAGTAAGAGCTAAAGCAATATAAACCAACGTCCTCGGATAAGCAAAACTAGTTTAAAAAATAAAATGCACGAGATTTCACGGGGCAGACGAAAGAAGTTGAGACGGTACTCAACCAAGAACTAACCGACAGACGTACATGAATGGAAAACATCTGGGGCCATATTCATAGACAGTATTTAAAGTTAGTAGGGGTTTAGTAGATATTAATAGTATATTAAAATACAAGTTGCAGAAGGCATGTATTCAAGCACGAATTTGAAATTCCGAAACGAGCCGCATAGCGGTGAGTTGAGGAACAAATGAGTGCTTGAAAGACCTTCTGCAACGAGTATTTTATACTATTTTTTCTATTTTGCCGCTTTATACCATTTTATAAATTAAAAAATAAAAATTTTAAATCTAGGGAATTTTGCGGTGGTTGGTGACGTTTATGTTGGCGTAATTTTAGGTTAGAAAATTTATTGCCGGACAAGTCCAGATCCCAGTATGAAAAAGAATTTTTGACGTATGTCAGTTGACAGTTCAACGCTACCAACATCAATACAGTAAATTTTACTAGTATATTTTAGCACTCCAACGACTTATTTTAACACTCAAATGACGTCATTTGGGTGCTAGAATGGAGTTATTTTAGCACCCAAATAGAAAAACCAATATAATTAATATATGTTGCTATAGCAATTAGTAACATCTAACTTTAAACACTGTTTATGCATATGGACCATAGACACAATGGTCCGTATTCTCGCATCATGTTTAAAGTCGTGTTTAACGTAAACATAAAATAATATAGCTTTATATAATTTTATATGTATAGGACGGAGATACACGATATTGCCATGGTAATATGTTACATTTAAGTATGAAGTGAGAATACCAACCAATTAGAATAAAAATATAATTAGAGAAAAATGCACGCAATATACATACAACCTACAGAGGATACAATAAAGAAAATTATTACTTCTGCAAAATTATACAAAAAATCAATTAGAAAAATGCACAAATAGTTTGTTACCGATCAAGGCAGATGTACGTCAAGGCAGATGTACTTCAAGGCAGCGTTCTTGGGCCAACATTGTGCTTATTGTATACAGAAAGTCCGCCAAAATAAACCTTGATTGTCACATTTACTGATGATACAGCTGTCTTAGCTTCAAACCAATATCCCAGAATTGCCTCCAAAAACTTGCAGGAGCATTTGTATGGAATCCAGAGATAGTCGTCCAACTGTGCAGTTAAACAACTGCGTTCTCCTCCAAACAAGTAGTGAAATATTTGAGTATGTACTTCGACGGACGACACACATGGAGGGCGCACCACATTTTTACTAAAGGCAAACCATGATGTTCCAGTTCTCTAAAATGTACTGGTTAATTGGACGTAAATCTCAGATGTCATTAGAAAACAAACTTTGGGGCACTGCAAATGAATCCAATATAGCAATACTCCAAAGCTTTCGCTCAAATGTTTATTGATGCACGTTGGTTTACGCCAAATATAGTGAATCATTCATTCATAACCTTCACGTTAAAACAGTAAAAAATTTAATTAAAAATCGCAGTGCTAAATACAAAGATCGACTTCAAGCACATCCCAACATGGTTGCTAGAGCGCTGCTCAACACGCCCAAGCGGAATAAACCAATGATCTTCTACCAGGTTATTCCTCCCTTTTGTTAAACATTTTACTGATTATTTGTAACAGGAACAGATTTTAGATTGATACACGTAAATAAAATAATAGTTAATGGTAATGAATATCAAGGAAAGCATAATAATTGATGGGGAACAGGAAAGTGAAAACGAAGAATTACAAGATGGATATAGAAGCGGCGAGGAAATGAAAGGAAACGAAATTCAAGCAAGCGAACATGGACATTAAAAATAAAGGAGATCCAGATCGGGTCAGAAAGTCATATCACCGGGGAAGAATAATATATATTTATATAAGTTAAAGAAAGTGTTCTAATACTTTGGTACAAACTCTCCTGGCCTCAATTACAAGTAAAACAGAAGAAAAAGAAGGAAAACATGGGACTTCCCAATAAACTTAAATTCAATAGCAATTAAATGTTAACCAAAAACATTAAATGCCGAAAAGAGCTATCAATACGGAATATAAAAATAGACAAACAAGGCAAAACAGACGTCAGATTAGAATCCGACGTGGAATATTGTTAAGAGTAATAAAAGTAGTACAAATTTTATTTTTACAACTGGATAAGACAAAATAGACAATGAAGAATTTACATTTATGTATTATGTTCAAAACAACTGCAACGATGTACAGGTTTTATTATACTCGTACATAAAATAATGAGGAAAATTTATTATATTATTACAGAGGAATAAACGATATTGAGGATAAAAGGCACATTTACCAATTTAAGCTTGGTGAACTGCTATGCACCAATAGAAATCTCACAGAGGAACTACCCTATAGTAAATGAAGTTATTCAAGGAATGCCAGAGTATTACTTAAAAATAGGGTTGGAAATCTCTAATGCTCGGATAGCGACAGTGAAGTGGCTAGGAGAAGTTGTTGGAAAATTAACGATATACCAAAATACAAATGAAACTTGTTCATAATTAGTAAAGTTTAAACAGAATATAAAATCAATATAAAATAATGTGATTAGCACCAGGAAGAAAGTATTCAACATAAATTGATCGCATACGATATTAGGAAGAAGAATGATTAATTTTTGTATCGATAATCACCTATTTATTAAAAATACTCTTTACAAGTTTACAACCACCAAATGATACACATATAAAGGATAGGGCAAAATGGGACGGATGGTAAATAGTCTCAAGCAACAAATGAAAAGGATACGACAAGGTATCCACGAAAGGAAAACAATAAATATTACGAGAAGGGTGCGTGTTAAAAGCATATATTCGATTTCTTATGGACTAAATCCCTTTCATCTTCATACGTGTCAAGACGGCTTATGGGAAACGCGTTACGAATTATTTAACAGGTTTACACTTCGGTGATTTAAAAGAGCAGATGAGACAGAAGGGAAATAGGAAGACGACGAGGAGCAGGATTAGAAGAAAAAAGAAGAAGGGGGAGTAGAAGAAGAAGACGAAGAGTAAGAAAAAGAAGAACGGGAAAAGGAGCAGGATGAAGAAGAGGAAAAGAACAGAAAAAGAAAATTAGCAGAAAATTGAAATAATATTTACGGGAAAATACATGAAATGATTAATCTACTACCTAACAGGTAGTCGAGGAAATAGTGGAACAACCTAAACAATAAACATGGGAAGATTTTGGCAATAAGAAAGTTCAAGTTCGAGGAAAACAGAAAACAATTCTCGAATGAAACGAATAAAAAGGCAACATGGAAATATACATACATAAAAGGGCGTCTAAAAACCTTGTCAACAGAAACAAAGGAAATACTCAAAACTATACAGTGCACTTCCAAAATAAATTTAATAAAATACAACAACCAGAAAAACAAGGTTTGTTGCATGGAGGAAGATATAGAGATTTAAATGAAGAATCGAATACAACAAAAGAAGCAATAAAAAAACCTGAAGATGAAAAACCGCTGAAGATACTCGGTAGAATTAAAAGAATCTCTAAAATGATTCATAGTATTTAAACAAATATGTAATCTTGGTATTGCAAATAACTTCTTTTTAATGACTGCCTCAATTAACTTTCTATTCTTCGATAACTGCCCACCAAATTGACAAACTCTTAACAAGGTATTTATATTTATGGAAGTAGCAAACTAATCAAGAGCATTTAGAATGTTATTTAATATCAGTAGTTAAGGAACACATCGTTTTAAATTTACAAAACACGTTTCGGTGGCCCCTTTAAAACATAAAATAAACACAAATACGCTTACCGGCGCTATATAACTTTTAATAATTTTCGGGCAAGGTTCTAAATTATAATCTACATAATTTTAAAAGTGTGTTATTTCCGTTTATACCAAAACTAGCAGATTAATTAGATAATTTGGATATTTATGTTAGATAATACTCCAAAAGTTACGCACTTGAATTTACTTTCCGTTATCCACTGAGTACGACCATTAAAAATTCTAAAAAAAAAATGTCCTAATTAATTAAATCGAAGCCAGTTTTACGTTTTATCTTCGGTGTAACAGTCGTGGAAATATTTTGGTTAGAAAATTGATTTGTTTAAACTTTAAACAATCAAAATTAAGTAGCTAAAAATTACGAATGTTATACTTCCGCCTGAATTTATTTATAGTGTGTGTGTGAAATGTGCGGTAATTATACAACTGCTTCTAAAATTAGACAATAAATTTCGTTAAATCATACCCATTGTCTTAAGTTTTCTCATTAAGATGTAAGTCTTCAGTCTTAATCGACCAGATGTGTTCGTAATTCGGCAAAGGATTTACTTTCGGCATCCAATTACGCAGATTTGCTTTGTTATTTTTTTTATATCGATGTTATTAGTGTTTCAATTACATAAAGTGCTTACCTGAATAAAAATAAATGTATTGTTAAGGTAGACATATAAATCACGTGAGTCAATTTCTCATACGAAACTGTACGGAATTTCTTAGTAGGTCATGCTTTATTTATAAGGACGCACGTTTTTAAATGTTTTTTTTTTTATGTTTAAGTTTTGACGATATGATATAGCTTCATTATATGTTCGTATTTACAAGATTGGCTTTGGAGACTTCAACGTGCGGTTAAGCGACCAACCCACTTTTATTATGCTGTTTTGACATTAAAAATGCAATCAGAACTGTTTAACATTGAAAAGTGAATTACAAACATGAACATAAATATTTTAGTATGAATATTTATTTATGTCTCACTGGATTTTCTTGTTAATTCTCATTAAAAACAAGCCGCTAAACAAGAGGTAAATTCGTGAATCTTAGAACATTTAACTGTGTTAACATTTAAGTTCTGAAGTGTGGTTTTGTTTAAATCGTTGAACAAATGGTGTAAAATTAAAATTACATCTTAAACCTTCAAAGATTTTGTGATATTGAAATCGAAACTGTTACAATGATTAACAAATAAATTTTGTTATTAATCTTGCTAACAACCTACATCCCCACAATTTTTAAACAGAAAATTCAGAATAATTTTCAAATTAAAACTAAAAGCTAAAAAATAAACAAGCATGAAATATTATACGTTCAAATAAAAAAACAGCAAGGGTTGGCCATGAATGTAAAATAATTAACAACAATTAAGCTTTATACTGATTACGTTTACCTACTAGTTGTTCTTTCCCAACGACAAATCTAACCTAAAAATTATAAACGTAAATTACGTAAATTATAAGGCATGCAACAAGCATTTCCTTTATTACCCAAGGTCAATCCTTACGTATTTTTTTAAACATATGTTATAATTCAACTGGACGAATTTTATATAAACTTACCAGTTACCAGTAACTCCGGTTAAAAATCTAATCTAATTTAGTAAAGCCGGAACAACTACACACGTGTTTAACTGGTAGATATCCTTGCTGTTAGTTAATAATGAAGTATTACAACTGCAAGATTATTACACAACGCGTTTAGATAAGGATTATGATTAGTTTATTAACCGGTGACTTATATAAAAATTCCTTGGAATTGTGTCGATTTTATCAAATCCGCGTTGGTTCTTTAAAAAGTATAAAACAAAGAAAATACAATACGTAAACAAAAAGGTGCGTCATTTTAATGATTTGCCAAGAAATTCGCAATTGCAACTCATACGTGTGATTCAAAAAATGTATGTATAATTAAGGTTGGCTCTGGTTGATGTGAACTGTCGCTCAAATTTATTTGACGGATGACATCCGGAATAATGGAATACACAGCCAAAAAGCACAGCCAACTTATATATTTTTTAAATTTCTCAAGAGCTTAAATATGGAATTTTGAAATAAATTTTAATACAATTTTCGTTTTGGAAACCTTTCTAAAATTCCGATCTGTATTTTTAATTAATTTGGACTTTTATTAACAAACCCATTTCTAGAATAATATTTTTAGTTCTTTGACTGAAATAAACAGCGCACCCAAGATGTTAGCAGTAAGCCGTTTGGGTTATATGATCTAAAACAAACAATGGAATCTTGGCAGGTCACTATCATCATCAGGGATTAAACCTTTGGTTTGTTCCAATCTCACAGATTAAAGCTGGTCTTTCCAGCATTTTTTCGGGCGCCCAATGTTTCTTCTTCAACCTGTAGGTTGGTAGTAAAGTAATCGTTTTGTTATACGGGAGTCGTCCATTCTGTTGAGATGTTCATGCCAATTAATTTTTGCGTTTAGGTTGAAGATACCTTTTTTTGCGTACGTTGGTAGAGGGAAAATCTTCGAAAGACCTAGGACGTGTCGGATTCACCTGGGAAGGTGACTCAGGCGCCCACCGACTAAGACCCCTACTCTTCTTCAGAATTACATCATCAGTGCTTTTGCATTACAACATGATGCCACCCGTTTTGTTTTCTTCCATTATTGCAATACTTTCTGTCCTCTCCCCCTCTCTTTTTCGTCGTTCTCTGTCGTTCCCATGATTTCCTGTACCATGTCGTCTATACGCTTCCAGCTTTGTTCGTCCTCCAACATTCTCATAATGTAGCTCACTGGTCGGATGGCTAGCTCTTCTGTCCCTTTTCTTATAACGCCCCATCTAGGGCACGAAAAATCGTCTGCCGCGCATCTTCTGCTTCTTCCTGGCAGTATTGGCATGTGTCATCCTCTACTTTCCCTATTCTATTCTCGTATTTTTGGAAACTGCCATGTGAAGTCAATACTTGCATCAAATGATGGTCCCCTTCTGCGTGCGTTCTGTAATACCACGAGGTTATGTCCGGCATTAATTGATGCAGCCACGTCTCTGTTATCATCTCTGCCACAACGGGCACCCTTGTCGGACTCCGCCGTTTATTGATTCTGTATTTTCGTTTTTTTCTACTTCAATTATATTATATTTTGTTTGTTATCCATATACTCGTATAAGCTTTGTATTGCCCTCACTAAATGTTGAGGAATTTATTTTTCCCGCATAATTTTTCACAGTCCCTTCTGTTTACTTTATCAAACGCCTTCTTATGGTCGGTGAATGCTATAAAAGTTGTGTTAGTGAGAAAATATAGTCTGAGCAGAATCGTCCTTTCTTAAAACCATGCTGGTATTCTGAGAGGATATTTTCTACCTATAATATAGCATTTAGGTGTTGGTTTATGATAAACACAGAGTTTCTAGCAGGTGTTTAGCAAGCTAATGCCCCTATAATGGTTGCAGTCGTTGCAGTCAACCTTTTTGAATATTGGGATTACTTTTGCCAATTTTCATTCTTCTGGAATGTGACCATATCTCCAGCAAATATTTACGAAATCGAGTAAGTGTGTATGTAATGAATTAGGGGCGCCACTTCCTGGGGATTTTTTTGTTTTTGCAATGGTGTAGTGCTGTTATTAATTCATCCATTGTAATGTTCTTTATCTACTTTTTGTAGTATTTTAGCTATTCTTTTTCGCTAATAATATTGAGTTGTATATTTTTCAGTATTATTTGGGTGTTTTAGTATTTGGTATGCTTTGTCCTGTCTTCCGTAAACATCTTGCTGATGCCACTAAGATATTTGTCCCAACTATTGCATTTGGTATTTCTGGCCTCTCCTCTTACAATTGCACAATGTCTTTTATATTCTGTTTTAGTTTCATCAGATTTATTAAGGTACTCTGAATACGCCTGTTTTTTTATTCTTTATTAATTGCCCAATTTCTTCGTTCCATATAGTTAGGCCTTTATGTGTGGCTATTTTCTTTCGAATGCCTATGGTTTCTTTTGCTGTTTTCACTGTGACTTCTTTAATATGTTCCCATTCGTAACTGATGTTTCTGTTTGTAGCTTTTTCTTGTATGTATTGGGTCATCCTTGTTTGGTAAAGGTGTCGTATGCTATCTTCTTGTAGCAAGTGTGCTTCGAAGATTTCTTTTTGACGCTCCGTTTTTACGAATGACTTTTTGATATTAGCAAGAAGTGGTCGGTACCAATGCCACTCGGTAAGCTCTTGTGTTTTGGACCAATGTTGATAGTTTTTGGTTGGTAAGTACATAGTCTATAATCGAATGACTGCCTCTGGGGCTCCAAGTAAATTTGTTATCTTTAGATTATTGTACGTGGCAAAGCCTATGAGAAGTTTTCCATTGTTATTTATGACTACTTCTCCGTGTCTCTGAATGATACTTTCAATGGGTACGATCCCAATTCTGGCATTAAAGTCGCTTGCTATGATGATGTGGTCATTTACTCGTATATTTACATCATTGGTAATCGTCTACAGGTTCTCATAGAATTCTTGAGTATCGTTTTGCCGTCCTTCTTCTAGACTATACATACCTATTAGACTATGTATTCTATCTTTCCATTTTCGTTTTATGAGTATTAGTATGCCGGCAGCAGCTTTTTTCTTTAGTGTGACGCCACTGTATAGTAAGATCTTCTTATTCTCCGACGTATATATCGGTCCACTGTTGGACCTAGGACTCTCCAAGTTTCTTCCATCTCTATCTATCTTGTCCAGCCTTTTTCTGCTATGATTTAATTCAGAAGATCCTTCTTGCTTTTCCTTTGTTTCTGGCCTAACTGCAATGTCTACATTTCTTTGTTTTGATTCTTTTTCTAGTTCTAGTTCTTTGTGTGCAATGACTCTTCCATTCTAAATAGCCACTCTGACAATTTTTCCAATTACGATTGTTCTTTTTCGTAGTATTATTCGTCTTCTTTATTTCCGTCCGGCTATCATTCTTGTGAGACCTTTTAGCAATTTTTGGATGTCCCCTATACAGGTTACTAGACTGCGCGCCCGTTACTCTGGGAAAGCGACCCTTACAAGGTGCTATCAACCGGCACAACTGAACCCTGGTTCTTTTGAGAGGTGTTAGTTCTTTATCACTTCCCATTTATTCCGGCTTGTGACAGGCAGAGCCTGAGATCCAGCTCTTGGATCTAGGTTGGCTGGTGAACTGACAAATTCAAACAGTGTTATTAAGTAAAACTTTAAATAAAGTACTATGGTCTTCTTGAAAATAAATCCTGGTTCGCTTTATTGGCTTAACAGGTCCCACATGCTGCGAAGTGCATCAAATAATGAGCCTTATTAAAAGTTATCAGCAGGAAACGCAGTGAGGTAACCGCTTAGTTCTGTAATTGAGAAGACATATGTTCAAGTCGCGACAGTAAATATCAAAGTTTCGACAATGTTAAACAATAATCTTGAAATGTACATATATTAAAAAATTGAAACCTGAATTTGCCGATGTTTTAATTGCTGTACTCTGCCTTATTTAATTATATTTTCCAATGTAAACACCTTGATAGTTCACGACAGCTTGATCTTTCATCATAAAACCTCGTTAAAAAAGAACGCAACACTTTAAGAAAACCTTCATTACAGAAATTTCAGGTTGTAGTTTTTGTAATTTGAGTGAGTCAAGCGGCCTTTTAACCCAACAAGATTTTTAACTTAATACCGATGTTGAAGTAGTTGTAATGACTGACAGATTTAAATCTTGCATTATATTGTGTTGACATTCGTCATACTTCTATTAGTAAACCCAGAAATGCCTTTTTAACCTCTTAACAAAAATACAAAAATTCCTGCTGCAACGTTTTCGAATGCCCTGCAACTATTTAGCGGTGAACGGGGAATTTGTTTATAAACAATCAGTATGCTCTGCCTCGCGGTCGTACGAAAAAACTCGCCGATAAGAATAATATGTTTATAAAACAAACCAATTTGACTTTGAAATAATAATGAGTTTCGTTTTATCAAGCCAAAGGTTTTGAATTTGCATTTAAATTTACGTGCTAATATAGGAAAATTTGGAATTAAAAACATACCCATGAATTTGTGTGTTGATATTACGTAAACATAAAAATTGATACTCTGCATAAAATAAACGCGGACAATTATTTATAAGGAATTACCTAAGTAGGTATTTGCCATTCGACAATTCTTTTACAAATTAGTTTAGTGTGGTTTTTTAATTTCAGAATAAAAATGGCGCAACTGGTGGGGATAATCGTCGATGGTTACCATGACATAATGGACAACAAAAGTGGTGAGTTAAACTTTTAGTGTTCGTAATTTTTCTATTAAAAAGCTGATGTCTTTGAACTACTACAAAACAGTGTTAAATTTAAAATTTAAAGTGAGTGCACCAAATTTATCTGATTCCTTATTAGTACGGAAGTTAAGGTATTTGGAACGTAATTTATTTAGAGACCAAAGTTATAACATTTACGTAAATTATTGTGCAAAAAAACATTTGTCCAGCCTTTTAAATCACATCATGCTAAAAGTTTAATATTGTTGTTTCCTGAATGCGTTCAAAGTTTACATAATGATCGACTTTAATTGATTTATTTAACACTGTTTTGAATTTTTAAATGTCTAATTAACATACTTCTAAAAAAATATATAATGATAAGTAATGAGTTTAGTTCGAAAAACCTCTGTGTGGCATACTTTTAAAAACAATTTGAAATGTTGCTACAGACGGATATTTAAACAATAGGTACAAAGCTTAGGGCGATAACAGACATCTGTTTCGTATTTGGATTTTGAGTTTATTTAGCATTGTCAAGTTCAATATCAGTGTTTAATTACAGCCGTAATTACAGTTTTATTTGCGAAATGATTCTAAAAAGCAATAACATTTAGATTCTTGCTTAGGGAAGGTCAGGATTCGTAACCAGGTTTTCTGTGCCAGCTATAAAAATTTTAGAAAATTCGCAACATACTGTCAAACTAATATTTTCAAACAAAGTTAGTAGCCTATTAACAGTTAATGTAGTTAATCGAAATATCAAATTTTTAATCTCTTCTAAAACATAATTTTACAAAATATTCATTCTTAACAAATCAGATTACAAAATAAGGATTTTTGAAGCTCTGAATTTCTGAAGAACTGAAAACAGGACAAACTGGACAATTCATTACTGCAGGATTTCTAAATTTTTAACACCTTTTAGGGCAAAGTTTGATTAAACGTTAAAGAACAAAAGATGATGCAAAATATTTCAATTTAAATTTAAAAACAAAATGGCCTTAAAAGTAAAATTCTAAAATATGGAAACTATAATTAAATTTAAAGTTAAAGAAAAATAATGTCTTGTTGACGAAGTTGTTTTGAAGAGTGCTTTATTGTTTCAAAAATAAATTTCTCAAATTGTCTAAGATAAACTTAAAACATACAAAGTTCAGATATTCTAAATTATTCTGGGTAGCTTACACAATTTTAAAAAATAAAAATAATGCAATTTATATCATTTTACATTATTGTTATTGAAAATTATAATTTATAATGCGAAATGCCAAACCAAAATTGAAAAAATTATATTTATTTTTTATTACACAGCACCAATTATTTAAAAATAACAAAATAACAAGTTCAACATTATTAAGTTAATAGAGTAACATTTTAAGTAAAACACGATTTACGTGACTTACGCACTTTCATTTCATTATAGTTGTTAAATAAAATGTGTAATTTTCAGATCCCAGGGTTAGTAACTGGTTTTTAATGAGTTCACCTTTTCCTACGTTGTGCATATGCCTATCTTACGTATATTTCGTCAGAGTTATTGGACCAAAATGGATGGAAAATAGGAAACCTTTTGACCTTAAGAAGGTTCTGATTGTATATAATTTGGCTCAGGTTATCTTCAGCATTTGGCTATTTAATTCGGTAAGAAAATTTAATTAATTTTTGGTAAATCTGGATATAAACAGATATTAACTTCGCTTGGATTTGAATCAGTGGCTTTTGGTTCAATGGGCTCGACCCTATACTTTTAAACTTCAAAGACGAGTAGTCAGTGGTTCAAATCCCAGCTGGGGTAATGCCTTTTCATATTCCGATTTACTGCAGTCATTCAAATATATTTTTTAAAAATCCCACAAGGAGTTAATCTTTGATCTTTGAGATGAAACAGTTATCTTATAAAAACTTGGTTTTAGTATGGTTTACGTACATTTCTGAGGTTAAAAGATGCAGGTCAGGGATTTCTTCGTATATTAAAGTTTGCAAGATAAAGAACATACATGAAAAAGCTAATATTTGAATGTTGAGTAGTTGAATTTTACATAAATGTTTCAAACTTTAACAATTCAAATATATATGAAATTAGTTCTGTAACATAAGTAGTTAACTGACTCAAAGGCTTTGAATTATTTCAATCAGTGTAAGGTATCTGTCAGCTTTGGAAACGATGAGTCAAATCGAATGTATATTACCAAGTCATTTTTTATCAAGCATGAAAACCAACACCAAAGCCTTTGATTGGTTCACATACTTCTATTGAAATATTACTTGTGGTATGAGCCGAGACATGTGTTGAAATTTTCTTTGCAAACCTTGATCAAAATTTTAAAAGGAAACTCAATATTTTCAAAATTTAAGGAATGATGTCTTCCTTCTTGAAACCCAAAAATGTTCTCAAAGAAAAATTTAAAATCGTCTGTTTTGTTTTTAATATATCAAATAAACGCAACTCTTTGTAAATTTTATTTTTACCAGAATTCGACTTCAACATTTTTAAGAATCAAATATTAAAACCTCATCTTATAACAGTAATTTTCAAAATTTGATAATGTTTAAGGTGTCTTAAAGATATTTGCAACTTAAATATTTATTATTATAATTACTAATTAGTGTATCACTCAACTGATGAATTAAAAGAAAATTCAATCAATTTCAGGCTTTAATGGGAGGCTGGTTAACTCACTACAGCTTAAGATGTCAACCGGTGGATTATTCTAACAACCCAATCGCTTTGAAGGTGAGTTTTAATTAAAAATTGATTCAATCTAATTACGTCATAGATTTCTTTTTCGAACGGATAATTATTGATAATTAATTTAATTTACGCGTGAACCAAAGGGTATTTGGGTTTTCAGTATATAATTGAAAAAATTACAAAATATATATTTAATAACCTATGCAAACGTTACATAATAAACAGATTCAAGCAAATTACGTAAATTAATAAAGTAATTAACAAATTTTCATTAATTAGTCACGGTATATAGGTTAGAAGATACTCAAATAATATTACAATAAATTGAGGACAGTCGAAACAAGCTGAAACAAGGACGGATTCTTCATTTAAAAGGCAATGAGTAAGAATTGTAGTTACAACAGAAAATCTAGTTACTTAAACAGAGGTCATTTCAGTAAATAATTTAACAACAATACCCGCATGAGTGATTTTTGTAAGAACAGCAAGGTTCTGTTATGTACCTACAGTGCGATTTTAAATGATTGAGAACAATTTGAATTTGGCGCCATGCTAATTTACTGTTATGTTGGCAATATGCAATCTGTTTGACGTGCTCTATCAATGGCGCTTCGAATAGAGATGGTTAATATCATATTAATAATTAGAAGAAAAGGACTAATTTTGGTCATTATTTATTTTCATATTGTAAATCTTCAACAAAGTTAGCGAGTTGCTCCTGTTATTAGACACGAAAGTTACCAAATTAATCCAGTTTAGTCAAATGCAAAATATGAATTACACTAAAAACTGTGGCGCCAAATTTAAGTTGTCTTCAATTATTTTAAAAATCACACTGTATTTTTTATCAAAATCGAAATTTTATTTTTCTTTTTTTTACAAACAAAAATATGCATTTGTCACTTGAATCGGAATATGAAATAAATTAGGATTTTTATTAAGATGGGATTTAAACCAGTTTAAGTTCAGTTAGCCCGAACCTGGTTTCCAAATCTAGGGTTTCGAAGGTAGCATTTCAAATCAGAATCTTAATTTTTTAGTATCAAATCTGGACTCAACGTTGCCGATCTTTCTAACGACCGACCATTTCAAATGCTACTCTTAAACTCATGATCGAGACCTGAATTTCATAAAATCATAAGCTTTATTTAAAATAAATATCTCTCTAAAATTATTACTTGAAATTCAAACCTGAAACTAACAGTTAAATCATAATTAAACAACTGAAATCAGAATTTAAGTTAGATGGTTAATGATTAACATATCAGTTACAAAATGTAAGACTGAATCTCAGCTTTGAGGTTTACAGTTCAAATCTCTTGTCTACAGATCTGACTAGAAGGATTCGAACTTCGATATGTTTTTCAAGATTTGAATCCTGCATTCTGGTTTCAAATACGTGGTCAAAGATACACAGAGTAAACTTCGGACCCTTAATTTTCATGTTTTATGTTAATCCCGTTTGAATTTAGATTATCAAGCCTTTAAATCTAATCCCGAGGATTCGGATCTGTGGGTCCCATTTCGAAATTCGAAAGTTTAAGTGTTATGAATTCAAACATTTTTGGACTACAGATTTGACTCTGTAATATTTTCATGATTTTCATAATCATCCTATTCGACTGCAAGGATTTCAATATCAATTTTGAATGTTGGAGTCCTGAATCCATATTGAAAATTCGAATTTTACTGACTCCAGTATACTCATATTTTAAACATTTCAATCGTGATATTTTCATTTTCAATTTTAGTTTTCAAATTACGATTTAAAATTCGGAAATTTTATAGAATCAAATGCTTTCAGTCTGAAGATTTGAATCCGAAATATTTCTCTTACATAAAGTATCGAATATTTCAATCTAACTACAGCGATTTCAAACCGAGTTTGATTCAGTCCTGACTTTAGATTGAAAATTCGAATGTTATAGATTAAAACAGTCAGATTGAGAATGCCCAGCCCTTGTTGGGATTCGATATCCAGAAATCTGCATTTAGGGATTCGAATATTTTCAGATTTTCCCGATTTTAAATCTGACGTTGAAGTCCGAAATTTCCAGTATGGCTTCAAAAACTTCAAATTTGAGGATGTAAATATGGCAGATTGAATATTTTCAAACTGGAAATACGAATTATGAATATCTCCATAATTTTAATAATCTTTTCTAAAGCATCGTCTCTTCAACCAGATTACAAGAATTCTAATTTTAGACATACTTTCAAAGATTCAAGTCAGGATCCAATATTGGGAAATTCGAAGGCTTCGAATATCTGCATTTTATGGATTCGAATATTTTCAGAGATTATTCCAATTTTAATCATTTTAATTAGTTAATTTAAATCTGACATTAAAGTCCGAAATTTCGAGCATGGCTTCAAAAACTTGATGCTCAAATTCAGATTTGGGAATGTAAATAAAGCAAATGGACTGAAAATACGAATTCTGGATTATTTTATGGACTTTTCAAAAGCATCGCTGCTGCAAATCCAATTACAAGAATTCGAATTTTAGATATACATAACTTCAAATGTTCAAATCACAATTCGATATTCAGAAATTCGAATGTAAATCATTGAATCTGCCTTTGAAAATTGGAATCTCGGACATTACTTTAGAAATTTCTGTCGCAATTCGAGTTGAACATTCAATGTTATGGATTCAAACTTACGATTTGAATCTTGAATATTATTTTAATAATCCCATTTAAAGAATTCAATTTTTAATCCGATTTCGAGGACTGAAACCTTTGAAAATTGAAATCTCAGACATGATTTTACAAATTTCAGTGGCGATTCGACATTTGGAAGGATTAAAGAATTAAAGGATTAAATCCTTAATCCGACTTCGAGAACTGAAACCTTGAGTATGGTTTTGAAGGTTTCATTGCGGGTTATAGACTGAAATCTTATATATTTTCAGCAGCCTTGTTTAAATCAGCCTTCAAGCCTAACTTTGTAGTTTCGAATCTCAGCAATTAAATGTAAAATTTATAATGGATTTTGAGTATCTTCGGATTAAAGATTATTCGACCTAAATAAAAATCTTGAGAACCCCACAAAAAGTAAATTTTGATAATTATACTTAAATTACTAAATTTATAAATCCTTAATTTGTTTACTCACTGAGTAATAACTAAAACTCATCGCAAATATTTTCAAATTTTCAGATGGTCAGAGGTTGCTGGTGGTATTACATATCGAAATTCACGGAATTTTTCGACACCGTAAGTAAATTCACATAATAACTTGAATTTATTATTGATTTAACTAAATGTATTTCAGATTTTCTTCGTCCTTCGTAAGAAAAATGATCACATTTCACGATTACACGTAATTCATCACGGTATTATGCCAATGTCTGTATGGTTCGGTGTCAAATTCACTCCTGGCGGTCACTCCACCTTCTTCGGGCTCGTTAATACCTTCGTCCATATCGTAATGTACTCATATTACCTTTTGGCAGCTCTTGGACCTCGTGTACAGAAATACTTATGGTGGAAGAAGTACTTAACCACTTTACAAATGGTAAATTTAAGAAAATGTTTTTTTTTAAATGTATACAAATGTTCATATTTTAGGTTCAATTCGTTCTGGTAATGGTCCACGCTTTCCAACTTCTCTTCATCGACTGCAATTATCCAAAAGCTTTCGTGTGGTGGATCGGATTACACGCCATTATGTTCTACTTCCTCTTCTCTGACTTTTACAAACAGACCTACGTCAAGAAGAAGGCTCAAAAAGATGCTGCTGCTGCTGCTCAGGTAAATTTTACTCCTATTAATTTAATTGACGTTATTCACGCCAATCAACTTGTTCTGTTCCAAATCTTTCTAATATTTTGTCTTCTAATTTAACAAATTTATTATGTGCAGTTAAATGGTGCTCTTAAGAGACTAAACAACGGGGTGTGCTTCACAACACAAACGCCGCTTTACGAAACTTCCGACAACGTAAAAGAAATCACGAAGAGTTATACTTCGGAAGGAAACGCAGAACTTCGAAATAGGGCGTTTATAGATAGTTCAAACTCCAAACTACAGTAGTTTTGTATGTTGTAATTAGTAAAAATCTCATTTTGTATTAATCACTGAATTTTTGCATTCTTCTGGTAGAAGAGTAATCCAAATTTCGACACAATTTTTTACGCATCAAAAGAAACCCAGGAAAAACAATTTTTTCCTAATTTTCGCAAAAATCACAAACAAAGCTCTATATACGGGGTGCCTATTTTAAAACGACGAGCTCGAAATCCTGTAAATAGGCAACACACAATGCCACGCACTGATTTGTTTTGATTTTAATACTAAGTTTTAATATTATAGTCTCCTTTTGCCTATTTAAAGAATTTTAGGTTCGAAGTTTTAAAACGGGCACCCTGTATAAATAGAGAAAAGTTCACAGTTGCCATTTTATATAAATATATGCCAGTAGGTACCATGAGATAACGAATGTTTAATTCGAACATAACATCTTCATGAAGTTAAGCAAAATTGTGATTTGTAAATAATAGAAAGTACACAGAACTTCGTTTGCTCTTACAAATAACAAAGGGTACTCGCGGTATGTCCAATAGTATAAAGTTATAAAAATATTCTTCTTGTTTACAGCAAGAACAATTATTTTTATATTTATTATTACAGCTAAGTTTTTAGTGCTATGTAGGTATATATTATTATTATTATAAAGTAAAACAATTAGTTTTAGCGAGGATTAGTTAGAAACTAAGCGTAAGCTATGTTAACTTTATGTATTTATTTTTGTTTAAAAGAGTAAGGTTAAAGTATGTATAAATATTTGTAGACGACTCATAACATTTTAAGTTTGCAGTATATATTTTTCTTTTGTAAACCTATGCGTTTGAAAATACTGAGATGTTTTGCACATTTTTTAAATTAACTGTGATTCTAAATAAAGCTGAAATTACAGACTTTTTCGTTTTATTTACTGTTAAGTTATATGGGAGTATGTGACGGACGTGAGACTGGGGAGGTCTTATTGGTGGTAGGCCAAATGGAAGTTGGTGTCCTTTCTTCTAGGAAACGGGTGCAAAGCAACGAAGAATATCCTAAGGCTGTGTCTTCATCCCAATTAAGGAAACTGTGTGAGTACGGTACTTCAACTTTCACACAAAACTATCTCTTTCCGGAAGTATATGGCACCCTCTGGCATAATCCGACCAGGTCGCAACTTATTCCTCGACGAGAACTAAACAAGAAAATGAGGGACCTTTCCGATGATTTAAATACCAAACTGGAAACGATAAAATTGCACGTCCCGTATTAATCCGGAGCTCACTATGAAGACGTCCGATATGTTCGAAAAGATGTCATGTACTGGCGAGGGGGGTAGGATACTCGAACCACGTTGAGACATGTCACCTGACATAGCCTTGCATACAGGGGATTCCCCGAACCAGGTAATTTTATACCAGGGTTTTCTTCCCTTAGACTGATTGTCTTTCTTAACTGTAGAGGTGCAGTCTACCCTTTTTTTGGTTCTTCCGCTCTTTTAGCCATTTGGATTCTTGCATCATTATCTGCCCTCAAGACCGTTGATCAGTTTTCACCTGTTACCCTAGGCAGGGGCCCTTACAGGGTGCTATCAGCCGGAGCCAGCTGAACCCAGGTTTTTTAGAGAGGTGTTACTCCTCTATCCCTCACCCTTTTTCAACCTGGCTTGGGACAGGCTTCGGCGGGGTTTTACTATTATTTCATGTGTTTTATTTGTATTTTCTATTACTTGGCTGAGTTTCTCTTCTACCTTACTATTGCCATAAACTCCGTGTAGGTACTCCAATTATATCTATAAATTGTCCATTTACTTACATAGTAGTACAACATGTTAGTCCTACTTTTACAATGCGTTCGTCAATTTCTTCCCAGTATTGTATTTTATTGGTCCATTTTTTCTAATCATGGTGTAGTGTTTTGGTGCTCCGATGTAAAAGTCAAATTTTGTACCGTATCGAGCTACTCTTATCTAAAACGCGGGATTGCTAGTTTGAGGGAAAGTTAAAGAGACAATACCGTAGAAGATTGAAAAATGGGCATAATTTTCCGTACCTGTGAGTAAATTCTGTAATAAGTGGGATTGGTTGAGGTTAATAAGAAATTACTAAAAAGGACGAGAAGTGCATGCATCAAAAAGATAAGAGATAAGAAAAATAAAAATTAACAAACCCGAGAAACGCGAGAGTTTGCAAAGAAATGCCAAACAAATAAATAGAAATCAGTGTTCAATAAATAAATAAAGGAATACATAGAAACCAGCGGTAACTAAGTAAATAGTGGCTAAAGCTTTGGTTTCCTAGGAAGCGGTGCCGTCATTTAACGGCCGTAAAAATACGGTGGGTGACAAGACGCACCGCCAAAAAACGTTGCTGAACTGATTCGTACCATACTGGCTCAGCGCTTCAGATGAGACGACACCGCTCTATTACATTGGGTGTGCGCTACCGCTCTTTTGGAAAACACTTCGCTTAAAATACACGATACCGTTTTTCGTGATGTCACCCACCGTATTTTGACAACCGTTAAATGACGGCACCGCTTCCTAGGAAACCAAAGCTTTATGCTAATTAAAGAGGACTACGACTCGGAAAATGAAGGAAATGTTTCGAAACATACAACTAAAATTAGAAACAATGGACAACATACTAGAAAGTGTATATAAAGAAGTTGAAGGAATAAAATTAGAAAACAAGAATATTAGAAAAAAAGGATTGAATCTTTAGAAAGAGAAACTAGCAAGAACAATCTAATATTAAAAGGGATTAGAGAGGAGGAAAATGAAACAATGGAAGAAACTAAAGGCAAAATAAAAAATCTTGCGGATAAACTGGGAGTGACGATGGATATGGAACTAGATCTTGATGAAATAAAACGAATTGGGAAATATAACAATCAAAAAATAAGACCAACAATAATTAAACTAACGAGAGGTATAAAGAAAATTGAAATTATAAAACAAAAAAAAAACACTGAAAGGTACAAACATCTGGATTGACGAGGACTTCACCAAAGAAATGCAGAATGAATGAAAAATGTTAGTACCACTGCAAACAAACGAACAACAAGTGACAGATCACCCGAACAAGAAAGTTTCGAACAACAAGGGAAGTGAAAATCAGAAATGAGAAATCTAACATAGATGTGAGAAGACAACTAAAAGTAGAACCACTATTAACAACTATAAAAAGAAATCAACTTAGGTGATTTGGACACATGACAAGGATGAAAGAAAATCAACAAACAAAAATAATATGGGAAACAAGACCAATGCAGAAAATACTAAGGGGTAGACCTGTAAAAACATGGCATAACGCTGTAGTGGAGAACCTGAAGGAAAAGAAAACGAACTAGAGGGAAGAAAAGAAGATATCAAAGACCAAGAAAGAATGGGTGAAATTTATATACAATTAATATTAATTTGTAAACGATTTTATTTTAATTTTGTTTTTCAATTGTACACCTTGACACCTAATGCTAATGGTAGTACAAGGTTTTGATCAATAAATAAATAAATAAAATTTTTCTAATCAGTACTGACGACACCCCTTTGCCCTCTCGATTTTTTACTCCACTCCATTCAGTGGTCTTCAGCCTTCTGGCTAGTTCGTCGGCGAGAAGGATCAAAGCCACTTTTTATACGACTTGGCGTTGTGAACTTTGTTATAGGTATCCCCCTTATTCCAGGGAAATGTGTTCTCAGCAGTGGTTTTCCGTTGCCTTTTGCAGAGTTTGTGACCATAAGTGTATAGTGTACGTATCTTGTTACTATCTGAAGTCGACAACTCTACAGACAGAATCGTTAATTGTAACCAAACACTCCATATGTGGTAATAATTTCCTAGTCTTTCTTGCTTTTCCATTTCTTTTTTGTTTCTGTTACTATAACTATTACCTGTTTTCATTCTTGTTTTTTTTTTTATTGGCCAGACTTCGTATATTCCTCGTAGATATTTCCTTTGATCGTCGTTTATCACTGAAATGTTTTGCAGCAGAATTGCCCCCATTGGAAGTGTCGATTTCCACCTGAAGATTATTATTTCTTGACGGCTTTTCATTCTGCTTCTGCCGTTTTGTTTTACGTGGGATGGATTGCAAATCCAATCGCCTCCTTGTACGGGTTTAGGATCTTTACAACCGCATCCGCAATTTTTGCAACAAGAATATCAAGACCAGCACTGTGAATATCATATTTGTCACTGTTATTAAAGTTATCAAACTAGGAATATTATTTGCACATCAACAGAAACTTTAAAAGCAGTACAAACGTACACGTCTTCTTACATTGGAGATTGGAAGTACATAAATGTGATATGCAACACATCATACTATGCAGTATAGACCACGGCATATAAGTTCACATAAAATTCATAAACTTCTCGGAATAGGTAGTTATTTTTTACGGTTTTTTCATTTTTTATAAACACTGCCTTGCGGAATCTTTAAATACTTGTTTGTCATAAAACAAATAATTTTTCGTTTGGTTTCCTTATTATTCCTGATTTTTTTTATTAAATAATATATATCGGTGCAATATATCAAAAATAAATATTAAAGATAAACCAAAACTTCGTTCTACCGGATAGTTGAATATAACAAATTTAAGCAAGAGAGATAATACTTCAGAAAATGTAACAAGGTCTTTGCACCTCAATATAAAAATTACAGGTAAAAGTTGTATTTAAAATTAAATTTATAAATAACCTTGTTAATCTTTATCATTTTATTAATTAATATTTGCAAAAATTGTAGCATTTTGCACATACATGATTTAGCAGCAGCTTCGTTAAAATGAACAAAATCCATTCAAAATTCTAATTTACACAATTAATTATTTTATAACGTTCCATGTAACTAACTAATTATTTTGTTGTTGCATTGAATTGAATATCTTCTTTAAGCTGCACGAAAAATATTTTTTTAAATTCTTTTTAAGAGCTTCTATTACTTCGTAATTACAACTTTGGAAAGCAATTATTAATACACCTGCTTGTTATAAAAAAAGAGGAACTGCAATTAACACAAGCATTTCGAAAAGTAAACACGAAAACCCAATTCAAGGTAATTATTATAATTAAAAAGCTTTTCATTTAATAAAATTGCAATTTCTTATCATCTAATTATATTTGTGATAATTTTAATTCGGTGGTGTGTTTAAACCTTTATTAAGCCATAACAACTTTGGTGAAATTCTAATAAAATTACAACTTCACAGTGAAAGTGTACGGCGTCGTCGTTTTCATGCTTGTGGTCCAGCCAGTGAAAGTGCACCGCTATTTATGATGAAAGTAAGATGAAGTTTTACTTGTTACGAGACAGTTATGTCATTTTACCATTTTATATTAAAGTGGTATATAGGGATATATGTATTACGCTCGGGATGCATATTTGTTCAGCCTGTTGTTGCACGTAATAAAATCGAAACAGGCTCGATGATGTCTGGATACGTCAAGTATCTCTCTCTGAATTCAAAACGCAAATTAAATACCAAAACAATAATGGTAGTAAATTAAATAAAAAATCCGAACAAGTTTTTAACAAGAAATCTACGTTATACAACAATCGCTTCTAAGAATTTACACGATCATCATCTTCCTGTTTTATGCAAGGTAAACAAAACTTTTCTTAGCAGGTAATTTTATTTGCACACGTTCATGGTTAAGAGTTATATTATGTAAACTACTGCATTTTTATAATGAAAGTTCAAGACATGTAAATACAGATAGTATTTGAAATGCAGTTGTAAATGAACAAACAATTTGATTGCAAATATTTTTATTCTGAATGGGAAAATACTTATGTTAATTAAACCCAAAAGGTTACTACAAGGACATGTTTAATTTTTAAGTTCTTGAAGAGCAAGTAAAAGTCAGGGAACTGTGTTTAATTAAGCTGAGTACATCGTACATCCGATAATCTATAGCGAAACTTTTTATTTGTTTTTGATGAGAAACGAATTTTCGTTTAGTTCGATTTTTTTGTAAAACATTTTGCCACTACAGACGAACGTGGGCCGAAACAAATTAACTTTAGGAAACTTCTTTTCATTTTCCATTGCTTATCATTTCAAAAGCTTACATCACGTAAAGGGCAGAAATTACGTTAGAATAATATCAGAGTTAACATGTGGAATTACTGACATTTTCAAAACTCAAGAACATTGCCCAATAAGAATATCTAAAAAGTTCAAACTTTTGCAACACATAGAACTAGTATGCTGTTGTTGCTGTTGTCTTTCCGCTGAGCCTATCTATTAGGACCATTAAAATTTCCAACAAATTTTGTTTGACAGTGGAAGCTAGTTGTTTACAAGTTTAATGCCAGTGACGGTTAACAAATATACTTAAATATTTTAAAATACATATAAGCAGTAATCCTTTTCGCAGGAAATGATGGGAGTCAAACAAAGAACATTATCGAGCTGTGATTTTTTACAATTTCAAACGTGGCTTAAGCCGTAAACAATGGAGTACCTATTTGGCGACAAGTCGTGTTCTTTAGCTACCATAAAGCGGTGGTACAATGAATTTCAACCTGGGCGATTTTCCTTAAATGACAGTTTTCGAGCTCCTAAGCTAAAAACAGCCGTTACCGAAAAGAATATTGGTCTTGTTCGGAACATGATTGAAGAGGACCGGCGTGTTACTGTAAGGAGTATTTAAGCAACTCTAAAGATTGGCGTGAAAACAATTAAGACCACTTTACACAAATATTTGAAGGTACGTAAGCTTTGTTCCCGTAGGATAATGCTCGGCCACACACGGCTGCTCGAACGATTGAGTGTTTTTTTTTTGTTTTCAAAGATACAAAAATGCGTTGACTGTGGAGGGGAATACTTTGAAAAATTATAAATAAAAGTTTTTATCAATAAATTGCGTATTACTTTACTAGGCTCAGTGGAAAGAGAACATCCTATGTATTTTTTTGCTCTGTTAAAACACTCTGCTGACTTAAAAATGCAAATCAACTAATCAAGCATAGAAAAAATGATGAACTTTTCACAAAATGTTAGTAAAACATTAAAGATGACAGAATGAAAGAGCAAACAGCTAAAAATGTCATCGAAAATTGGTAGAATGGTCATACGGTGAAAATAAAAAATATCAAGTCAAATTATACTCGCACAGAACACAAATAACCTGCTTCAATTTATAAAATATTTAGAGTTGTTAGGGCAGAATGGTTCTAAGAACTTGCAAATTTTATTTTAAGAATTTTAATCTTTTTTTAAATCAAATTTTAAATCTAAACAGTTAGGGATCTTTAACCTTAAAACTTTCAAACATTTCTAAAAATTGGTTTGAACAATGCTTTTGAAGCTCTTAGAAATGTATTTTTAATGCCAAATATGCGATTCCAAGGACTTAGCGCTCCATTTAGACTTTAGGAGTTTCAGGTTTCTGGGGTTTTAAAATAAAAATTTTGAAACTTTCGAGCTTATGAAAATTTCTAGAGGTTTCTTACATTGTAAAACATAATTTAAATTAACAAGTTGCTAATGGTATAGCTCAAAATTTGAACTTTTAGAAATTTGAATTAAGATTCTGAATGTTCAGAGATACGCAATATTTTCTGCTTTCACATTGAGTTAATAATAATAAATTTTTCAAACTATATAAATCAATCGGCAGTATGGCAGAGTGGGAGTGCACGTAAACTGAAATATTGAGAGTTAAGCAAGGGTCTGCGTGGCCAGAACTTGGATGGGTGGGTGACCGCTCTGCGGTTCGGTGTGTCCGGCCCCCTCGACACTATAAAAAGGTATAAGAGGGTAAAAGAGAAAGAAAAAGAAACTATAAAAATCGTCTGAGTTACAACTTTTCTAAAAATTGGTTTGAAGGGCGATTTTGGACGTCAAAAATTTATTTTTAAGTGAAATGTGGGACTCCATAAACCTAAGACTTAATTTTGTTTTTGGGAGTTTTAAGCTTTTAAAATAAAAATTTAAAATTATATTTTGGAATTCCGAGCACTGAAATCTAAATTTTCCAATGGTGTAGCATAAAATTTGAACAATTATGAATCTGAATTAAAATAATGAATATTCAGAGATACCTACGTAAATAATTCTACAAAATTCTGGAAAATTTGTTTATTTGTCGCAATTTTGTTTTGGTGAGTTTTATGGCTCTAGAATAGGATAGAAACTTTTCTAGAATTAATGATCGGATTTGAAAAATAAAAAGACTGTTCAAAAGAAAATCGAAAATCTTTTAGAATTGTGTAACGTTTGACAACCCCTCCCATTTAAAATTTTTGGGGTGCAATTCACCCTCATCTTAGGGTTGAAGTTGTGTAAATAATACTAATCCATTCAGATGTCTCCCTTGATACTAAAATTGACGTGATCGAGCGTTTTTCGCAAAATTGATGTTAAATGGCCAAAACTTGCGTTTACTGTTTTCAGTGGGCCACCCTGTATAAATCAACCATGAGAATTGTATTTTGGTGAATTTTACGGTTCTAAATTAAAATTTTGAAATTTTAAGCTTCTAATTTTACAATTATTCTTTTTCAGAATATCTAAAATTTGGTTAGAAAACCTTCGACAAATTTTAAAATTCAAACCCAGAATCAGTCTAATAAGAACTTTAACTTTTAAAGCTTCAAACATCTCTAAGAACAACAATTTTTCGTCCCAGTTACGATACTTTAACCTTTAAAGGTTTACACATTTCTAAAAATTGGTTGAGCAACGATTTACAGTCTCTTTAAAATGTAGGAGTATTTTTTAATGTCAGATATGGGATTCCAATTCCTATCATTACATTTAGACTTTACGGGTTTTAGGGGTTTCAAAAATAAAATTTTTGAACTTTAATTTTTGGAATTCCCAACTTACAATTTCAACTTTAAGATTTTTATAAAAAAAATTTTAGAAGACTCCTACATCGTAAAGAACAATTTAAATTCAAAAATTTCATGATATTTGTATTTTTAAAAATTTTAATATTCAAAAATACGTAAATGATTCTACAAAATTCTGGAAAATTTAATTTACACATTGAGTTGTAAGACTGTATATAAATCCACGATCCAAACTTTGTTTTGGTGAGTTATACGGTTCCAAAATCAAAATTTTGAAATTCTCATTTTCTAACTTTACAATTTACTACCTAAAATTTGGTTAGAAAATTTTTATAGTAAAAATGCTGCGCAAAATTCTGGTACAAATTTCAAAATTTCAAGCCCAGAAACATTATATGAACTTGCATATAAACTTTACTCAGATTCTCACAAGCAATTGCGATTTTTTATCAAAATTTTAAATATTTTAAACTATAAAAATCGTCCCAGTTACGATTACTTAACCTTTAAACATTTCTTTAGAACGACGATTTTGGATCTACAAAATTTAATTTTTAAGTAAAATATTCCAAAACACTAAGACTTAATATTGTTTTGAACTTTTAAAATCTAAATTTCGAAATTTGGAATTCGAAAATCCGAGCAAAAACTCAATTTCTGAGATTTGCACAAAGAACATTTCTAGAGAAAATTTTCACATTCTAAAACATTAAATTAAAAATGATGTAACATAAAATTTGAATTTTTAAGAATCTGAATTGAGATTATGAATATTCAGAGATACGTAAATAATTCTACAAAATTCTGGAAAATTTGTCTATTTGTCGCAATTTTGTTTTGGTGAGTTTTATGGCTCTAGAATAGGATAGAAACTTTTCTAGAATTAATGATCGAATTTGAAAAATAAAATGACTGTTCAAAAGAAAATCGAAAATCTTTTAGAATTGTGTAACGTTTGACACCCCCTCCTATTTAAAATTTTTCGGGTGCAATTCACCCTCATCTTAGGGTTGAAGTTGTGTAAATAATACTAATCCATTCAGATGTCCCCCTTGATACTAAAATTGACGTGATCGAGCGTTTTTCGCAAAATTGATGTTAAATGGCCAAACTTGCGTTTACTGTTTTCAGTGGGCCACCCTGTATAAATCAACCATGAGAATTGTATTTTGGTGAATTTTACGGTTCTAAATTAAAATTTTGAAATTTTAAGCTTCTAATTTTACAATTATTCTTTTTCAGAATATCTAAAATTTGGTTAGAAAACCTTCGACAAATTTTAAAATTCAAACCCAGAATCAGTCTAATAAGAACTTTAACTTTTAAAGCTTCAAACATCTCTAAGAACAACAATTTTGTCGTCCCAGTTACGATACTTTAACCTTTAAAGGTTTACACATTTCTAAAAATTGGTTGAGCAACGATTTACAGTCTCTTTAAAATGTAGGAGTATTTTTTAATGTCAGATATGGGATTCCAATTCCTATCATTACATTTAGACTTTACGGGTTTTAGGAGTTTCAAAAATAAAATTTTGGAACTTTAATTTTTGGAATTCCCAACTTACAATTTCAACTTTAAGATTTTTATAAAAAAACTTTTTAGAAGACTCCTACATCGTAAAGAACAATTTAAATTCAAAAATTTCATGATATTTGTATTTTTAAAAATTTTAATATTCCAAAATACGTAAATGATTCTACAAAATTCTGGAAAATTTAATTTACACATTGAGTTGTAAGACTGTATATAAATCCACGATCCAAACTTTGTTTTGGTGAGTTATACGGTTCCAAAATCAAAATTTTGAAATTCTCATTTTCTAACTTTACAATTTACTACCTAAAATTTGGTTAGAAAATTTTTACAGTAAAAATGCTGCGCAAAATTCTGGTACAAATTTCAAAATTTCAAGCCCAGAAACATTATATGAACTTGCATATAAATTTTACTCAGATTCTCACAAGCAATTGCGATTTTTTATCAAAATTTTAAATATTTTAAACTATAAAAATCGTCCCAGTTACGATTACTTAACCTTTAAACATTTCTTTAGAACGACGATTTTGGATCTACAAAATTTAATTTTTAAGTAAAATATTCCAAAACACTAAGACTTAATATTGTTTTGAACTTTTAAAATCTAAATTTCGAAATTTGGAATTCGAAAATCCGAGCAAAAACTCAATTTCTGAGATTTGCACAAAGAACATTTCTAGAGAAAATTTTCACATTCTAAAACATTAAATTAAAAATGATGTAACATAAAATTTGAATTTTTAAGAATCTGAATTGAGATTATGAATATTCAGAGATACGTAAATAATTCTACAACATTCTGGAAAATTTAGCTTTCACACTGAGTCCACCATCACAACCACCAGTTTTGTTTTGCTGAATTTTATGGTTCTAAAATCAAAATTTTGCAATTTTAAGCTCTAACGCCTCGCCTCGATAATATTCACGACTAGTACCATTATGATCCTTATTACATAAATAACTATTATGTACCTAAAACCTTCTAAAAATATTATCTGAATCACTCTCGTTTCTTTTCTGGAACTGCAGTAACTATCATCCACATATTTCGATGCATTCATAATAAAATTTTCCCAAATTTATTATCTAATCGAAATGCTTTCCTAATGATGAATTTTTCTGGCTAATCGGTTTTAATATTACAATACGAGCATTTTTTATAACGCTGCGTAATTACTTAAATACTAACATTCCGATAATTTTTAAATTAAAGCAATGTTCTTTGCTTACAATAATACACCCTAATGCAACAAAGACATTAACTTAAATATCTCGATAATAATCACAACAATAATAAATAGGCTAATATCATTAACAAGAATTTACTGTTAATTTTCCTTAAATCATTTAGAATATTACCTTGTTATTATTATTTCATTGATAAGGCAATGTCGACTAATATTAAGTGATTTTGTCAAGGTCAATAGACAGGTAGTTTAATGTAAATATCAGTCATCAAAATTTATATAGTTTTGTTTACTTTTACTAGCCGTTGCCCTAAGTCGTTGAACCTACAAACTATAAATATCTAATCGATTGAATTAAGTTAACACTAAAAAACGTATTAGCACGAAGTGTAATTAAGCAAATTTGTTGAAGATTAAATCTTTGGAAAAATCTTTTGTAGTTGCGTGACTAATATTAGACGCTATTTATAAAACTTTAGTTCGAAGTTTTTGGAACGATAATTACGACAAACAGTGAATGTGAAAATTAGTTTTCATTTTTAATAATAGTTTTATCCATTATAAAAAAGGAGAAGGCAAAATGCATACACAAATGGAGAGGATATTGAAGATAGAAATGGACCTGAATAAACAAACTAAAACATCAGTAATATTGGTATATGGACCCAACCAGGACGTCGCAGCAAAGAAGAAAGATGACTTCTGAGAATAATAATTGAAGAGAACAGAGAAAGAATCTGGTTGACGCAGTAGTAAGGACCCTGTAGTCTTGGGTTCGAATCTTCCGCAGTGGTACGGATTTTTGCAAAGAATTATCCACTGTTCGAGGTCGGTACTTGAGCGAGTGAAGCCATTTAATCGTTTGGTTACAATTAACAAACTTTGCAGAAGGCAACGGGAAACCACTGCAGAGAACAAAGTTCACGACGCCAAGCCGTTTAAAAATGTGGTTTTGACCCCCCTCGCCAACGCCCTGAAAAGGCTATGGCACTAAAAAGAGGAAGAGGAAGACTATGAATAATAGGTGATCTAAACGGCAGAGTAGGCAAAAGTAACAAGGAAACTACCAGGCATAATAACTGAACAAGACTGATTGATTTTTGTATTCTTTTTCTATTATTTGTTTAATATAGCTCAACCTTGGTCTTCCTTTCATAGACCTTAAAAAGGCGTTTGGCAGTATTCCGGGGAAGGAGGAGAATAACGGTAAATTACTGCATCAAGAGCCTTTATGTAAACATTAAAAATTACGCGAGGGTCTAAGACAAGGAAGGGTAAGTAGTGCTGTGTTATTTAATATTATGATGCATGATATTGTAAGGGTGCGGAAAAGGCTACTTTTAGGTTAATAAAGACAAACAGACTAATTGTTATATATATTTTTTACTTTAAGCTACCATACATATGTTCAACCACTTATAATATTTTAAGATGCTAGATTTAAATTAGTTAAGAAATATATGATCGTTGGTTTTTTAAATTATGTTTCCCTTGCAGGTATTTTAAATTATTTTTCAGGTCACTTATTTGTAGAGGCGGTGTCCGAAAAGGGTGTTTCTTAATCCTAGCTAAGTTATTGGTGCTTAATCATTTGCATCCAAGCGTGTTAGCGCAGCGAAGTCCCAAATATTGGGAATATCAAATTACGTTGCGACACTGCAACATAGCTATAAATCACGGCAAAAATATGAAAGAATTCCTATGGGAAACTTAGCCTTATGCCGGTCAGCCAATCACGACTAAACTTCAATTTGAAATACCATTTGATTTGATAAAAGGAACTCGTTCTATTTGTGGGTTGTCCAAAATTATTATATAAATACAATTGCTCACGAGATCAGTGGCAATTCCCTTTTGATTGTACGAGTGCTACTCTGAGATGTTACCAATCTCAATAGGTACCTGCAAAATTCCTTAAAGCTTTTTATTGTACGAGTGCTACTCTGGGATCTTACCAATCTCAATAGGCACCTGCAAAATTTGTTAACTCTTTTCATTGTACGAGTGCTACTCCAAAATTTCTTAACCCTTTTCATTGTACGAGTGCTACTCTGGGATCTTACCAATCTCAATAGGTACCTGCAAAACTCCGTAACCCTTTTTAATAATACGAGAGTGTCCTATTCGGTTCCTACATTCTTTGTTATATCGTTTTTTCAGGAAATTCGCAGTCAAAACACATCCACTCGGACACCCGCCTTTCGACTACCAGTTGTTAAGATTCGCTGTTCATGAATATCATTGTCTGTGTGAATAAAGTTTAAAGTTGTACTTCGACTTGTATCTTTTATTTCCTACCCTTTATCAAAGACGGGGTTACAAATACACAACCAAACAGACGAGGGTCCAAAGCTTCGGGGCTTTACGCCAGTTATTGAAAATTGTTAAATTTCAACACTCCGCATCGTTACAATATAATGAAAGAAGTAAAGACGACAGCAAAGAAGTTAAAGATGGGGTATAGAAAGATGGCTGTAAAGTCGTCGAGAACTACAAAGCATTCTGAGGACTTCAAGTTACGACAGTTTTTAAAGGCATTATCAACTTATGCAACATATTTAGTAAATATCAAAATACGTTAGTTAAAATACTCGTAAAAGTACCCGCATTGGTAGAATTTCAATATCCTTGATAATAACCACAATCAACGGGTAGAGAGAATTCAAACCCCCAATACGCGGCGTCACTGATGTCGGCCTCCGGAGGCTACTACACAACGAACATAACCTCAACACATAAAATTACTTGTCTTTAAGCAACTATCCTCTTTCTACACGTTGTAGTGTACGGGCCAAACGGCGACTGTATATCATTCGAGTTCTGACGTACGTTCTACAGTATCTATACGCGTTAAAAAGAGATGAACGCGTAACTTGCTGAGAGTGATTACTGCATACTCTTAAAGGCGGGACAAATAACTGCTTAAGAAAAGTAGAGGTGTCGAAACGGTTCAATGTTGATCTTTGGTTTCTAAATACTCCCATGGTAATTAATGTTAAATTTAATATGGGTTGAGAGTACTGACCAATAATGCCAAAATATGGAATTCTACAATTTACAGCTTCTTCATTTATAAGCATTTAACGTTCAATGAAGCTGCATGCGAACGTTCTACATATTTTAACCGTTCTGAATCGCTTAAATTTCATAAAAAATCAAACAGAAAATTCCACAAGTACAATGCCCCAAAAAAGTGCATCATATTCATAAATAATAAGTGACGGGAAACGATAAAAATTCACAACATTTTTATCATCCATGAACGAAACAAACGTCAATACGATTACAATTTTAAATTGTTACCAGTTTCCCAATCAAACAATAACAGCGTTCTTGTTTTAACAGTTAAAGGTTAGCCTTACTAACCTCTACGTATGGAGGTTTATAAATTTACATGCATGGCCCTAATTTAATTTAAAAAGCGGAAAATTTTGAAGGGTTAAAAGTCGTCATTGTCAGCAATATATTAACCTAGAATTTGCTGTAATACCTACTGCGTTGATCTAAAATTAAAAATCAAGGTGGGATTTAAACTTAACACTGAAATACAAGGAGAAAAATTATAAGAACCAAGAGAAAATGCTAGAACCATGCTTTAGAAACTTAAGACACAATATAAGAATTGAAAAATTAAACTAGCAAAAAATTAGTAAAAAGTAATCACAGAATGGATAAAATTTTGGCTGGAAGTAAAATAATAAAGAAAAATCTTTTCATTTATATTTCACCAACCGTATGAAATTTAAATCCAAAAATTGTCTTGAAAGAACCAACGAACGAAAATCAACCAGTAAAAATATTGTTTTCCAAAACCATCTTTTGACTAGAGTTCTACTGTGGGTCTTAGTCGAAATGTTGCACTTATAAATATAAGAAAAATTGCGTTCCAAAAGCAGCATGGAATTTAATAACAAAAAGTGTTCACGGCTACCACGTTATTAATTATTATTCACATTAATTTCTATTAGCTTAGGTAGTACAAATATGTCTTGAATGGGTCAAAGAACGAAATCCAGCAATAAACTGATTTCAAAGTTAGCAGAATATAAACAAATGTTTCCATAAACTGCATTAAATTTGTTGTTGTTGTTTAGTCGAATTCCTTTATAAATACATGTACATACATTTTACATACGTACAACAACGCAAGAAAAGGTCAAATTAAACCGTTCCAAAAATTCATAAAATTTCCGAAGTATCATTATTATTAATTAATTCCTCTCAGCGTTTCTGTTGATGATGCTTAAAGTTCATAACTATTATAAAATAATTTAAAAAACATGAGTACTTAAAACAAGCACCATTATGTCATTACCTCGTACGTGAAATCGTATTAAAGGTAGCTTTCCTTTAGGATACCATTATTATAACTTGTTTAGGAACAACCCGTCCCGTAAGACTAATGAACCAAGTAAATGTTTATGTGAGTACTTAAGTTATTAAATATTAAATAATAACATAGATCAAACCCGATTTTCGAGTTTTTCTTTTAGTTTAATATCAATACATGTTCGGCACGCGTCCGATTTGCAATGATAACCTGCATTATTTGTTTGATTACTAATTTGTTTATTACTTCAACTAATCACAATATAAGTAACTGAGTAAGTTGTTAATCTTTGGAACAAAAAGGTTATTGACTGAGATACGTTTGAAATACAAGAACATACCTAAAAAATATTACTGATTTAAATAATTTTCAAAAACAAAAGCCCTATTAAAGAAATAAAGCTGCAATTACTGTTGTAGAAATACCCCCCCCCCCACACACACACACACACACACACATAAATAATACAGACGCTCCATTTTAAAACGTGAAGCCTAAATGCTTTGAAACAAGCAACACATCTCACAAATATCCATTGTTTAAATTAGGTCCTGTGGTATTTACGTAATGCCAGATTAGTTAAATAAATTGATGAAACACCATAGTTCCTCTAATTTTCTTTTTTAAGTATTGTGGCTTCGACTACTCGGCCATATGGCCTACTTATAACTACAATTTATCTAACAGGATTAATTTCTCCACAATTCATTGGAATGTTCTACGCTACTGTCGGGATTCGAACGCTGTGTGAATTGGATGCGAAGCAGACTCATTCCTTTGAGTCACCGAAATTTTTATTGTCTTCAACCCTGGTTGGTTTGTTGCAGTGAAGGAAGTAATGATAAGGCTATAGGAATCGGCACAGAAACTGGGTTTCAAACAAATGAACATAAGTCGTAGTATATGACCTGGACAGATGAGGATTTCGTAGAAGGAAGAGTGCTATGTATAACAACCTACAACGGAAAACATATATTTACTTTGGCAGAAGTCGCGAAATTCACATATTTAGGAACAATATTTTCAATATAACCAAACATACAAGAAAGAATAATAGTAAGAAATGACTGTATCTAACCACTTTTGTTGTGTTTTCTTCTTTCTTCTATCTTCTATCTTCTACTATATCCTTAGCGATCCATTTTTTTACTGACGTGTCGGTCTGTCGGTCTGTTGCAGGACTGCGTCCGCGGTCTTGGGAATTTCTTGTTTTACATTCTTCTTCTATTCTCATTGTTATTTCTTGAGCGAATTTCATTCAGCGAACCTATTCCTAAATTCCTCAGACTGTAACTTTTCTAAATTTCATTTTTGGTGCCCTATTTTCTTGTATGTTAGTTTCTGTTTCATTAGTACCATATTATGGTACGTGCCTTCTACAGTCCTTAACTCGATTTCGAAGTCTTTATTTAATTAAAATAAAGTCGGCTTGACGGTATCGCCGGTATCGCCTGGTTTCATCCATGTGTATCTTCTTCTTTGATGTTTAAATACTGTATTCATAATTGCCAATCGATGTCTTTCACAGGATTCCACCTCTTTTGTTGTTTTTTCCTAACCCGTATTTTTCATTCTATTCTCTCTTCAACTAGGGCGTTAAAATCGCCCATAAGTCTTAAATGTTCTTCGCCTTTTACTTTCTGTATGATGTTATTTATATTTTCATAAACGTCTTCTACCTCTTGATCTTCATACCGTGATGTGGGCATATATACCCATATACTCATTACTCCTACAATCTATTAAAAATGTAATAGTTTATAGTATATGCGTTGCCCATTTTAAAACCTTCGGGATCGGCGCTTACAATTAATAGACACCCTGTATAACACCGAGCGTAAACAGTTATATCCAGTATAAAATTATTTAAATTCGGGAATTCCTCCATGACTACACAAAATTCAGCAAGCATAAAATATACCTACTTTGTCATTTGTGAATATCTAAGCAGGCAGTGTACAATAAAGCAACATTATTATGCATTTACTCGGGCCCATAATTAAAGGTTAATTGTGTCAGTTAAAGGTAAATAAAACTGATTTCCTGAAGCAAGTTATTAAAACAGGAATATATGTAAATATTTAACTTGTTCTTAGAACAACTCGATATTAAATTTGCTAATATTTGAGATTACATAAATCGAGAAATAATGATAACACCTTATAAAAAAAATTATGTGTAATAAACCAAAGTGCATATTCCATTACGACTGCTTCAATAAACCTTGAACGAATCCAGTTTTTCTGTAACTTATGGTGATCATCGTTAACAATCTTGTCCTTTTATGTAATTAAAATTAAATAATTACAAACAAAATCAAATAATTAGGTCAAGTTACGATTGCCTACAATTTCATTTCTTAACTGGACATAAAAAAATTTTCTTTAGTTCGATCTCTGATTGTAATTAGGGCACAGGAAATAGAGGTGCGATTTTACGTCGTATTATGTTAAAACGTCAAACAACTTGTGGTTATAATCCCATTAGTTGGTTTATTTAATTTAAGCCAACATTACTGAACGTGAAAATGTCAGAATGTCAGGTTATTTAACGATCTCTGAAATTCTACCTAAACTTCTTGGAAAAGCGTAATTACACCGGTGGAAAATCGATCTTTAACTCTCACTGCAGACAGGAAAACCTTCTTTGACTTTTTTAGGAAATGTATGTGACTTGAAAAATTGATTTGACTAGCCTTGACTGCCAAGATTAATAAAATAATAACCAAAGAACATATTCGATTTTCCTTCTTACTGCAAGAAATTGTTAGGAATGATTTAATTTCTCCTAACCGTTTTTAATGCATTAATATTAAAGCTTACCTTAAACTTCTCCAAACAACAATCAAGAATAAATCGTTTTATCGCGATAAAACCCGTTGTTTTTACGTGCACGCGTTATTTTGCGCATTAGAAAACCTAATTGCAAATCACAACACGAATTACAATTCCAAACTTAAAATATAAACGCAAAAAGTATGTAAATAGACATGGACGTTAACAAAGTTCGACTAAAGCAACAAACAAACAAGCGTTTAGTTTTGTCATCATTTGTTATGTAACGATCAGAACAATCTTAGGCAGAGCTTGCTGTGATTTTTATGAGTGTGAAAATTAATCAGGTTAATAAAGATACAGACTTGGAATTAAGGTATTAAAAGCGTTTTTGGGATGTATGGCACTGCAAGATAAAGGGAGGTTTTCATTTTTGACGTTTCCAAATTGCTAAAAACGCTAACAAGTAAAATCGTCGAAAAATTAGGCAAATTCTAGAACCGCAACGATTTGGAATAACTTCATTCTATACAGAAGTGTTTATACAAAGTCTATGAGAAAAAGCAAACAACATAGACCATAGTAAATCAATAGAAAGAAATTTGTAAACAGTGTAAACAAACATTCATAACGCCAGTCGAAGATAAACTTAAACCATCAACTACAGTAAAGAAACAATGGATGAGTAACGCTACATGGGAATTAATAAGGGAAAGAAGAAAACTAAAAAAGGAATGCTTAAGTGCAATAGAACAACAACATAACAATTTTCTACAAGAGAAGTATAGACAAGAAAGCAGAGGAATAAAGAAAGCATGTAGAAGGGATAAAGGGAAACACATTGATGGTACAGCGTAGCCGATGAAGCACAAAAAGCTGCTAATAAAGGAGATACAACGGAACTTTTTGTAAAAAAATATGTAGAATGATCAAGAATAAAGAAGGGCAAGTACTATGTAATTTGGAGCAGCAACTTTCCAAATGGGCCGAATATTTCGAAGAAATATTGAACAACAAAATTCGCAATTTAGATATTATATACGTAGCAAGAGAAGGTGAATCGTCTGAAATGCGAATAAATAGAGAGTAGATAATACAAGCCATCCAAGAGTGCAAAAAGGGAAAAGTACCAGGGATAGATCACATAACGGCTGATATTCTGAAAATTGATCCCGACGCTATATCAGATATACTCCTGCCGGTTTTAGAGAAAATCTGGAGAGAGGAGAAATTTCCAGAAGACTAGAAGGAAGGTCTGATAGTCAAGATATCTAAGAGAGGGGATTTAAAGGTGTCTAAGAACTGGAGGGGAATCACCTTGTTACGTGTCATCAACAAAATATTTTATAAGGTTATATTAAACAGAGTGTTACTAGAAGTTTGCTAAAAGAACAGCGCGGATTCAGACCGAGGAGGTCATGTATCGACCAGATTAATACCTTACGAATAATAGTTGAGCAAGCAGTAGAATATCAATCATCGCTATACATGCTATTTATAGATTACACGAGAGCCTTTGGCTCCTTGAATAGAGATTATATATGGAAGGCCTTGTGGAAGAGAGGTTTCCCAATAAAATTAACTAACTTGATAAAGGAGGGTTATAATGGGTTTAGATGCAGAGTAATACATGAAGGAAAACTATCACCAGTATCACCCACATTTGAATCTAAAAGTGGCGTACAGCAGGGATGTGTATTATCACCATTGCTCTTTCTGATAGTGGTTGACGATATATTAACAAATACAATGAAGGGAGGAAGTAAAGGAATTCTTTGGAACCTGACAGATACACTAGAAGACCTGGACTTCGCAGACGACATACATATGTCTCTTGACGCATAATGCTAAACAAATGGAGGGAAAAGCAAATCTTTTAAAGGAAGAGTCAGGAAAAGCCGGACTGAAAATAAATATTCGGAAAACTAAAATGATGTGTATAAATGTTGAAGAACCAAAACAGCTGAAAATAACAGATGAGCTGGTGGAGCGTATAATGGCTATTACATATTACTCACTCGGGCGAATAAGGACACTCACCTTAACTGGTGTCGCCCTTCGTTACATATTTACCATTACAACACACGCGTAGAATAATATACCATTTGGTACACTTTTTTGTTTCTATTATTTTCTCCTATTTAATTGTTCTACTTCAGTTTGTTTATCTTCGTCGTTTACCTGATTTCTTCCCCTTTTTGTTGTCTTTCGTTATCTTTTTTAATTAATGTGTTGTAATATCGATTAAATTGATGAAACTAATTGGGCGTTGAGCCTTTTCTTTTTTGGTTGTTGATTTCCATTAGGTACTCGCATCGGACTTTTTAAACGTTTTTAATGATTCCTTTTTGTTTTTCTGTCTTCCATCATTTGAAATAAGTGAACATTGGCTCAAAGTTTATAACTGATCGAATCTTCTCTTTTGGTTTAATCCTTTTTCGTATTACTTTCCTCCTCTGTGTTCTCACCTCCCCTTTTCTTTTTATTATTTTCTGCCATTTATTACACGGCTTTCCTTTTCTGTCTTTCTACGTATTTATTCTCGTTCTATATGAAATGCAAAATTTAGATATCTGAACCCAATCTCCGTTCACTTTTGTCAATATTAACATTCTTATTCTTCGTTTTTCGATTATTTATTCCGTCTTCTGTCGAGGGTCTTGTTTCTTCAGTCCGTTTTTGTAATATAATCTTGTGTTTCCACTTTCTGATTTAATGTAGATATGTAGAATGGAAAGCCGAGCTGAACTTGTTGACCTTACATAACATTGACTTACTTGTTGTTTTTTCCTTCGCCATAATTCATTCGATATATTTGTCCATGCGGACATGCGGTCTATCTATTTCTTTCTTTAACATCGGTTTATCTTATCTGCTCTTTATGTCTTCTAATTTCTAATGTGCCCAAAGGAGGGGTTGCACAACATTTTTTTTAAGTTAATAAATGCACCAACAGGGCAGGCCGAATTAGCACCTTTTGTATGTAGGTATTATTTGCCACATGAGAGAATTTTGATTCGATTTTGTTTTTTTTTTTTTTTTAAACAAGCGATTGATCTGACGAATTTGTTAAAACATATACTGGTATAAATGGGCCTCAATGTCTTTAATTGTTTTGTGGCACATTTTCACGGTCACAGGACTTTTAAAGTAATCAGATCCCTAATGATTGCCATTAGGAGGGGGGCCCTCATGCATCCGCAGTTGTCCCGCCGCTCCTTTCTATACTAAGATATGTTTTTAAATGCGTTTTCTACATTCTACTATCCTAATTTTTATTTAGTTCAATGCAAGGTAACTCAAAAATTAAGGACTTTTTGTTATTAACTTTTAAACTATACAGTACATACCTTTAAAAAACCGTTTGTGCGGTGTAAATCCGGCGTTAATTCATTGAGCGTCTGCATTCGGTGTTATTCGTTAGTGTCCGTTTTCTTGACGCTATATATAACCGCTAGTTAGAGATGGTTAGCGCTGGTTTTTGGAGTAAGTTGTGGATGTTCGGTTTTGTAACGTTATCAGTGCACGACCGGCTCGACACGCCTTTCCAAATGTATACAATGTGTTCAATTTAGTGATATTATAAATCAAATTGACCGTGTTTTACTATCATATAGCCGTCTGGATCATTTTTTTTCGATAACCGAGCCGGTAATCTCCGGTTTTCTACAATTTTGGAGGTAACACGCCTCCATTCTCTGGTTTTAGCACAGGAACTATAATTATAATATCATTCCGTTATTCGTTAACGTATTAATTATTATCATTTTTTGTGTAAATCAAAAAATTCAGCTTGTGTATTAGTGACCATCTGCCGGTATTACACCCTTTTTTTTTATTACTGGGTAAGTAGATCAACTATTTTAATATTTTAACCTATTAGGTAACCGTTGACTCCACCCCAATTTTAACATGTGATTTTGTTAATGTGCTTTTACGGTGATCGTGGCATTTTAATAACTCTCACCGAAAGATTGCGAGATTCCTTTAAAAACGAATCTTTAAAAATTAACCTTTAAATGGAAAACGTGACCTGGTTAGATTCAAGAGGGAAAATAACGGCCCTGATCACCTGGTGGTGTGGCGCTCTCCGATAGGCGTCTGTCAGAAATACCAAAGGTGCCCGCCCGTTTATTTTGTTATTCCTGATCGTCTTTTATTATTATGATACTTCATTTGTTTCTACCATACTGTATTTGTAACGAACTTCACTTGTTCCGTTACTTCCGGTGTTAATTTGATTAACGCCTTAAAGATAACCAAACTCGCTCTTTAAAGAGCGATTAATAAATAATAAATTACAACGTTTGAGAAACATTTTAATATGTAGTAGAAAATTGTTTTGTGTTCTCCATTTAATTTAATTTAAATTCCCGGAATTCTTATATTTTGGGTAAAGTGAATCAAATAAATAAGCAGAAATTCCTTAAATCGGTAGTAAATTAAGGCAATTGTAGTCCCCCTTTGATTAATTAAATTTAAACCCCTAGAACGTTACGTCCCAATTGGGTATAAATTAGCTACTTTAAATTAAATTAATAATGATAGAAATTCCGAAGAAGTTAACTGGTGGAATGATCTTCAATTTAGCATCCTGTTTAACCTAATTTATATCGTTATTTTTAACCACCCCTTATTAATTAACTTGAAACACGTTGGGACGTGTTTTTTCCAAGCTGTGGATAAATTATTTAAAAAGCTTTAGAGAAGAGATTTACTGAAATAATTTGTAACTTATAAAAGCTTGACTTATCCAATTAAATACAGTCGAACTTCGATAACTCCAATTTTTGATAACTCGAAACAAATTGGTTGGCGTTAGCGTCAAGAGTGAGAATTATGTGTAATTTTTACTTGATAACTCGAACTTCTATTACTCGAATATCTTGATAACTCGTACAGAATATTTGGCGCCACCTTCGATAAGTCGAATTTTCTGAAAATCGTAGAGCGTTTTGCGTTCGTATTTAAAAACCAATGAACATACAACCGATTCTCTGTATAATGGTTTAAATAACATTGAACCCTTGACCATAATATGTCCTCTCCTCCGCCCCTGCCTTATTGTTACACCGATTAAGAAATCGTAGCTTTTATTTTAGTTTCTTTGCCGTCACCAGCGAACTAATTTATTGTTTAATTATTAAATTGCCCTGCTGCTAAGAGTAGACAAAACAATAATGCATTCGTTCAGAAATTTGTTTACAAACCCTAAATTCTGGGTAATTAATTAGTCATGGACATCAGGACATCAAACTTTTTGAATTCGGGGTATTAATTATTTTCAATGTAAAATATTTTTAATATTTATATGTTTCAGACGGGATATTTTAGAAAAAGGCTAGATTTCAGGTTATAAACTTTTTTGGTATTTTTTAAGCAAACTTAAAATGAAATAAGTTAGATTTACCTTAAAATAAGTAGTCATGAATGATGAATTTAAATAAAGTCGGCGAAATATTCGGTTATGCCGAATTTCACCTCTAAATAATAATATATACATATTATGTATTTTATTTAATAACCCGAAGTCTTGATAACTCGAACTTTTTTTCTGGCAAGTCATGGTTCGAGTTATCGAAGTTCGACTGTAATTATCAACTGGAAGTTTTAGGTTCGCACGCAGTCTTTTGTTTTTAAGAGTTAAGCTTTTGACCTAATTTTTTCCGGGTAGAAACGGTTAAAAATAAAACTTGTTGAATTTAATTTTTGTGGAAAACCACGAATAAAACATATGCTTTAAATGGTGCGAAACATACAAATAAACGATTGGGAAAATTATGTATGTAATTCCTCCTAATTAATTAACTTTAAACCCTATACATTTTACTCATTTCAGGTCTCATCAAACAAGCTATCAGAAATTCCTCAAATTGGACTCTAATAATAATATTCAATACAAAATGCCAACTAACCTAATCCTGAACGTGTGTCTTAACTAATTAAGTTTCAATCCTGAAATCTTAGATCTTTCACGCTCTTTTGTTTTGGGCATTTGGGCATGAGGCACATCAAGCAAGCTATCAGAAATTCTTCAAATTCGGGGTCAAATTAAGTAATGTTCAATACAAACTGCCAACTAACTTAATCCTGAAAATTACGTGTCTTAATTAATTATTTTTCAATCCTGAAATCGTCGGTCTTTCACGCTCTTTTGTTTTGTTGCATTTGGGCACGAGGCACATCAGGCAAGCTATCAGAAATTCTTCAAATTCGGGGTGGTCAAATTAAGGAATATTCAATACAAAATGGCAACTAACCTAATCCTGAAAATTACGAGTCTTAACTAATTAATTTTCAATCCTGAAGTCTTAGACGTTTCACACTCTTTTGTTTTGTCGCATTTGGGCATGAGGCACATCAAGGAAGCTATCAGAAATTCTTCAAATTCGGGGTCAAATTAACTAATATTCAATACAAAATGCCAACTAACCTAATCCTGAAAATTACGTGTCTTAACTAATTTTCTTTCAATCCTGAAGTCTTAGGTGTTTCGCACTCTTTTGTTTTGTCGCATTTGGGCATGAGGCACATCAAGCAAGCTATCAGAAATTCTTCAAATTCGGGGTCAAATTAAGTAATATTCAATACAAACTGCCAATTAACCTAATCCTGAAAATTACGTGTCTTAACTAATTTACTTTCAATCCTGAAGTCTTGGGTGTTTCACACTCTTTTGTTTTGTCGCATTTGGGGAACAGGCTCATCAAACAAACTATCAGAAATTCCTGAAATTGGAGACCAATAATAATATTATTCAATACAAAATACCAACTAATCTAATCCAGAAAATTACGTATACAGTCTTAACCAATTAATTTTCAATCCTGCCACTTGGGAATCAGGCTTATCAAATTGCTATCAGAAATTCTTCAAATTCGGGGCCAAGTAAAATAATATTCAGTACGAAATGCCAGCTAACCTAACCCAGAAAATTAGGTATACACTGTTAATTGGTTAATTTTCACTCCACTAATCTTAGGTCTTTCACACTCGTTTGTTTTGTCGCATTAGGGGATCAGGCTCTTCAAATAAGCTATCAGAAATTCCGCAAATTGAACACTAATAATAATAATATTTAATACAAAATGCCAGCTAACCTAACCTAGAAAATTACGTATACAAGCCATACAAGGTCTTCTTAATTAATTAATTTTCAACCCCGAAATCTTATGTCTTCCATGGTCTTTTTGTTTTGTCCTATTTGCCGACTATTTAGTACCGTGCTTCCGCCTGTGATTTTGTGTCAAGATAATTGTTACTTGTTTATTGTTTTTAAAGCATGTTTAATGTTGTTACAATCGTATATGTCACTTGGTTGTTGTAGTGACGAAATTTAATAAGTAGGATGTCGATCAATTGATCGGTTTCCTAATTTATTCGTAAGATTTATTTTATTTGATAAGTAGATAATTTTGTTAAGAAATCGAGTACTTGTGATACTTAGATTTTATCTCTTGATATTGTAAGTCATTCATGAAATGAATCAATGTTTTTTTTACAAAATTCCAAGTGATGAAGTAATATAATCGAACGACATTGTTTAATAATGAAAAATTTCGAACAATTTGAGACGCATAAATATGCAGAAAAGAAATGCCAATTTTGAAATAAAGGTTGGCCCAATTATGGTCAATTTTGAATAAATCTCTTTGGACTCTTTGCTGAGGCAGATGTTTGTTCTGTTATAGCGAAATCCAGAGGAATTCTTGGAGGTAGTTTGATGTGACCTAGGACCAGGACATTGTATGATTGAGTCAGGTTGGCCCATTTCGAAGCATTGTGGGATAACAAAACTAGAGAGACAATCTGTTGCAATTTTTATAAAAGAAACGAAAATAGAATCTGATTACTTTAGTGATTATTTCACATTTGGTTTTTAACTTCATTCATGATAATTCAATTGTCTGAACTACCCAAATAAATACCCCACGTTCAACAAAAAAAAAATGGATGACGAAAGTACATAGCACGGATTAAATTCTACAAAATATCAGATTCTATTTGCCTCTTGAGTTTAGCAAATGACAAATGTAATTAGTTGAATACTAAACCGTTAATAATTACTATGTCACATCCATGGTCACCTTAGGTATTTTATTATTTATTTGATCACATGGTAGAAAAGCATCAATGGAATGATGGTACAAAAACCAAATTTCCCAAAATTAACATAAAATTTTCCAGGTTAATCACAGCATTGTTTATAAGAGTTGTTATGTAAATCTTTAAAAATATCGGAAACTCCACGGGTGCAGGTTAAATGTTTATTTTAAAGAGTTCAAGAGACTTAAGGAATTTATCGATAATGATTTCATATTTTAACGATTTCAAAGTCATTCAATTAAATAAACAATTTGCAAACTTAAGTCTAGTTTTACTGTTAACTCTTAACACGCGTTAACTAGAATATAACAAACTAGATAACTGCAATCTATTTTATTGCAAATATGAATATGTATTTAAGTTTTAAGAACAAGTTGGCACGTAAAAACCTTGAAAACTGATTGTGATTTGGTAAGCTTCCAAGAATGTTCGTTTAGTATCGAAGACTTTCTTTTTATGATTGGCTTTTAAAAAGGCCCATCCTAACTGCTTTCACCTTAAATTTTGTTCTCATTATAACTTTGTTTTCTTTGGATCCAGTAATCGCTGCTACAAATTATGTCCTTCAATACTAATACTTCTTAAAATTCACGCAATTTTTTTTTGTATTTTCCTAGTCAGAGTTGAGGAATTTGAATATTACTATCGTGCCTTGGGAAAATGTTATTTAAATTTATATTTTTCTTTTTTATTTTTTTTTTTTGTTAGTGGAAGTATTACGCAATTTGTGGTCATTGTGAATAGCGTGTAATACAAATTTATATTCAGATTTATCTCATTTCAAAAAAGTTTATTTGTTATTGTTATATGTAGTTTGAATACAAAATAAAAACTATAGTTTTATAGTTCTATCTACGATTTTACTAAGACTTAGTTGTATACTAAATTCAAATTCGAGCTGCAGTGCGAGTAAACAGTAATTTCTACGTGAAACACACGTGTACCTGCAGTCTTGCGTTTTTATTGGTCAAGGGGCGTGATCTATGCATACGTTTGTTTTGATCGACTGCAGTTTGAATATGAATTTAGTATAGTACCTTTTACTGCTTGCCTGCATAAAAATAAATAGGCATTCAATTGCGTAAACTAAATTTTTTGTGTAGTCAATGGTAAACGGTCATTTTACTATGTAGAAAATAGTAAAGTAATGTGGCATTTTACTCGTTAGCAACCTTTACTCATTAGCAACACTTTACTCATTAGCAACCACTTCATTCCTTAGCAACACAGTCTGTTTGTTTACTTGTTACTATGTACGTGTTGTAGTTGCTATGTTTCCGTACAAACATAACCTTGATAAATTTGTCTAGAAAATTAGTTTCATTCGAACTTTTAGTACTTTCACAAAAAAATAGCGTATTCAACGCGTAAGAAAAGTGGTTTTCTAGCTCGTGGAAATTGTAATTCACTCGCTAACGCTCGTGAATCAAACATTTTCCACTCGCTAGAAAACTGCCACTTTTCTTTACTTGTAGAATAATCTACTATTTATGTTATTCTTTGTGTCTTTCAAATTAGAACCGGCAACTATGATACCTACTGATTTGCATTCGATTTAGGCAATTACAGTATGTTTCCATGATCGTTTTGATTCTAACAAGGCGATCCTAAAATTTCTTAAAAATTGGACAAAAATAATTTTATCTTAACTTAAACAGGACATAATATGTTGAATATTAATAATTAACAATAAAGTTGGATGGCTAGTGACATAGAAATCTTAACGCTACTACATCTGTTTAGTTTTCCCCACGCTTAAATGAATAAATTAAGTCGAATCACTCTATGTACCTTGGACCAGCTCTGGCTTAAATTAAGTAGAAAAAGTTTGTGTGCAGTAATAATACTTTCTTGCAACTTTCTTAAATTTCTTAAAACATCCTACACTTTTTTTGAGTTTTCTGGATATTTTTAAAATTATCCTTTTTTTAAAAGTATTTTGAGACATTTTAGTTTATTGAAATTGGTTATAATTCCCCTGATTTTTTAAATTCGGATCTACTAAGAATGTTTCTGTATTCTTTTACATTTTTGTTTTTGAAAAGTGGCCTTCGTTCTTCGTTCGAATGGAATTACGAAAGTCTCTTAAAGACTCCCAACTTCCAAATTTGTAATTCTTTGAACACATTTTTCGGAAGCTTACTGAAAAGGTTTTGGGTTTTTTTCAAAGTTCTTTTGTATTGTCTTAGAATGTACTACCTAGATTTCTGTATTAAATGTCTGTCAGAGTGCCTCATTAAATAGACAGAAAATTGCGACAGACGACTGCCTTAGATCATAAAACCCCTCCAAACTGTCTTGGAATGCCTGCAACTATCCAGACTACGCGTAAGAATGCCTGTAGGCTGTCCTGTTACCCAACAGAAGAACAACTCTTGGCTTAGACTAATAATAATAATTTCTTTATTACCATAACTTTACCAGTTTTCAGCTTGTCAACATATATACCTATAATACTAAGAAATTGTATAATGCTTATAAGTAAACATTAGAACTATAAAGTACAAAATACCAAAAATGTAGAAACAGCATTCATAAATTACTCTTGTCTATTGTCCATTAGGGATAAGCAACATATGTATATATAATAATAAGAAATTGTATAATGCGTATAAATAGACATTAGAACCATAGAATACATAATACCAAAATGTAGAAACAGCATTCATAAATTATCTATTGTCGATTAGGGGTAAGCAAGACTATCTAAATTTCATTAACAATCCTCAAATTTTCCTTAACAAAATCTGAATAATTTCTAATATTTGTAATTGAAGAAAAACAAGCTTCTTCTTCTTTTTCATATCCCATTGATGCCTTACGGCGTTGGGTCGTCGATCCATCTCCTGTAGTTCTTCCTCTGCCTCGCCAATATCCTGACTTCCTGGATGGTTTTCCCTCGTTTCCTTGCCAGCTCCCCGATGTTATCCTCCCATGTAATTCGCCTCCCCCCCCACTTTTCCTTTGACCTTCAGGCCCCATTTCAAATATTTTTCTGGGGTATGCGGTATGCGCACGAATAAGGTGGCTATATCATCTGAGCTGTTTGTTTTCTACTTCCTCCACTATTGGTTTTTGGTCTAGTTCTTTCCTTACACTTCTGTTTCTGACTCTGTCCCTTCTAGTCTTGCCTATATCACCTTCCTTAGATACTTCATTTCAGATGTCGATATTTTTGATCTCACTTTATGTACCAATACCCATGATTCTGATCTATACACTAGTGTAAAGATGCATTTTTGCTTTGGCACTTGGTTCTTCTTTGCTTATTAGGGTGTTGCTTATTTGATAATAAATTTTATTTGCCTTGTCCTGTGTCTGACTTCTTCTTCTATTTTTCCATCTTTGTTGATTATCGCTCCTAGATATTCAATTTGATCCACATACTCCAGTCGTTTGTTTTCTATTTGAATGTCCATTCTTGCTATTTGTTCTTCTCTGGTGATATGCATTATTTTACTTTTATTGATATTGATCTCCATCCCTTTTTCTTGTAGGCTTCTTTTCCAAATGTTTATATTATTCCGGAGTTGACGCACGTTACCGGCTATGTGTAGTATGTCGTCTGCGTATATCAGGTCCTGGGTCATTATTTGCATTAAATTATGATGTCCTAGTCTTGTTTTTCTAGTTTCGTTTTTGCATTTTTTGATTATCCTGTTCATGTATACTATGAAAAGTAGCGGGCTACGACTGTCTCCCTGTTTCACTCAATTATCCATATGGAACTTTTCCGATTTACGTCCATTGAACCTTACTACACCCTCTACATTTTCGTTAATGCTTTTAATTATTCGTATCAACTTGGGGCTGGTTTGTACTTCTGCTAGTGCTTTCCATAGGTATATGTTTTCGTGGTACTTTGTCGAATGCAGCTTTAAGATCTAAGAAGCCCAAGAAGATTTCTCCATTTTTGTCTATTTTCTTTTCTATTACGTTTCTGATCGTAAAAATGTGGTTCTGTGTTTGTCTGCCCGGACGGAAAGCCGCTTGTTCATCTTCCATTTTGTCCTCGATTTCGTTTCTTAATCTTTTCTCTACAATTTTGGAATACAAATTACCTGTAACTGATGATAAGCATATCTATAATATATATTAAACAAACAAAATTTGGGAAATTCGGAGTTTTGTTTGGACAATTATGCGAAGTTTCTCTATTTATTTAGTTTAGGAAATGGGTGTTGTTTAAGTCATCGTGTAAGCTTTGTTTTCTTTTCCAAACATTTTTCAATTTCTCTAGGATTCGCAGGAAATTTATTGATTTTTTAGAATTTATAAAAGCTTGCCTTTTACGCAAATGTTTTAATTGATTAAATTTTATTAGTTACTTCAAGTTGAGACATTTGCATTGGTTTTAAGTTAATAGAGGCTCCATAATGGGAGATTTGAAATTCAAATTAACTTGTTTATAGCAAAATGTTTTTCATTTTCTGAGTTTTTTTGGAAATTTTCGTAGCTTCATTAAAGGAAATGAGAAATTGAAAATTTGAAAGAATTTCCTTAAACAAAATTTTTAGAATATTTTGGAAGGTTTGTAAAAGGAAATTGGAGATCTGAAATGCAGATTATGGCTCATTTTTTTAACAAGTTTTTTAAACATTTTGGTAGGTTTATATGTATAACGAAATAGAAAACCTAAAGTTTAAAAGATTTTTTTTAAGTAATGTTTAATTTTTGAGTTTTCTAAAAATTCCACAAGATTGCTAAAAGAAAATCGAAGATCTTGAATGTGAATTAATTTTTTTAACTACAAATTCTTTAAATCTTGAGTTTGATGAAGACCCCCACATGTTCGTAGAAGAAAATGGAAAATTTAAAATACGGAGGAATTTGTGTATAAGTGCAACACAGAAATCTAAAATTCTTGACTCAAAAATCTTTATAAGTTTTGAAGTACTATTTATAAATTCGTACAATTTCACGAAAACAAATGGGAAGTCTAAATCAGAAATTTCGCAATTTTTGAGTTTTCTGAACAATTTTGGAGCTTCTTAAAATGAAATGAAAATTTCCAAATTCTAATTACTATTTTCTTTAAAATAAAATATAATTTTCGAGTTTTCTGTAAATTTTCTAAGCTTTTTAAAATTTAATAAAAGAAAATTGGAACTCGGAAGTGCAAATTAATTTCTTTAGCTTAATTTATAAGTTTTATGAATATTATTATAAGTTTATACAACGAAATAGGAGATTTTGAATGTTTCATTTTTCTAACAATTGTAGAAGATTTGTGAGAGAAAATGGAAAACCTGAAATTCTAATTACATACATAGTTTCTTTAACTCAAAATTTCAAGTTTTCGTTGTTTTAAAATTTACCGATTTTTCAAACAATATCTAAGCTCTTTAATTCTTTTTAACTGCTTTTCTTTTTTTAGAAAAATTCGTTTTCAGGACGGTATTTTTCTTCTTTGGTTAAATGCTCTAAATTTTGAAGAAACAGTTACAATTTTAGCATCATACTAAAACATGCTCTGAAAATTTAACTGAAATGCGTACTGCCGGTAACAGCACGTAGCAAATCCGCAATGCAGACCCAAAGGTTGTTGCAAACAGTTCGATATTTCCAAATTTATGCATACAACGATTGGCAAAATCTGGTTAGAAACAAACCTAACGTTTTACTAATTCACATTAAAAATGCATTTAGTGGGGCAGAAGCATGCCCGAACAGACATTAAAATTACTAAATTGGCTTCGTTTCGCTTTCTTTTCAGGCGTTTAGATAAAATAACACATGGTGAATATTCCAATTTTACAGGTAGATAAGAACAGTCATTGCTGTTATCTTAAACGTATTACATAACGTTTCGATTGTTGTTTTAATTAATTGCCAACTGTAAAATGAAAATGTTTGAAAAAAGCCATAAAATGTGTGATTAGACCAGTTTAAATAATAGTTATTGCGTTCAAAGTCCATTCTTAACATTTTTAAATCTGAATTTCCTGAAGAACTAAAACTACCTCTGAACTACATGGCTTAGCATGAGATTTATTTAATAACACGCCACCTTTGTTTTTTTTTTAATTATTGTTTGGTTTTGCTGTATTCAGTAATCAAACGAGAATTTGTACATTTTTCTTTTTTTCCTTGATATTTATTTAAATAATTCCCTTTATTGCTTACATATTTCTGTAGATTTCTTTGAGAAATATGTTTTAAAGCAAGCATGAATGGTTTTACCTGACAAGTTTAGCAATATTGTTATTACGGGAGTCTGAAAACTTTCAGTTCAGTAGAGAATACTGCAAGTAATCCTACAACTGAAAGATAATATTAATTCTATTCTTATCTAAAGTGACGTCAAAAGGTTACTATTATCAGATACGCCCCCAATTTGAATTTGTTGGATCTTATCTTTTATTAGATTTCAAAACATTTGCTCGTAGGTGATTGCTGAATTAATTTGTAAAGTCCAACCCTGCTCTGGTTTTCTTTGCTTTTTGTTTAAGAATTATCAAAGCTTGCGCCATCTTCAGCACGTACTTTTTCGCCATCGTAATTTTGTACATCAGAAGAGAATTTGTGACTTTTTTGGGTTAATCTTAATGGCGTAGTGTGGTCCCGTTGGGATGAAAAGGGATTTATGAAGACACTTCGCTGCCAGCAAAACGGACTAGAAAAATATAAGAAGCTTCGAACATTTTTGGTAGCTGGAATACCTCTTATTTTCTTGCATTAAAATTTCCTTCGACGTCTTTTAATTGATGTAATGACTCTCTGACGTAGGAGAGAATTTGGCACATGAACCCTACAGTATAAAGACATTTCTACTTTTTTAATTTCGAATGAAAATTCCGAAATTAACGGTAACGTTGAGAGCATTTAAAATTTTCTGGGAGTAATCGATTTAAGGTTTTAGAGTTTTAGACGATGCCAAAGGAGAAGGACTGTAAGTTAATTAAGTAAAAAGACTTGTAACTGGAATTTTTTGCATATTTACCGTCGGTTATTTATCGGGCCTGATGTACATATTATTATCTATTGATTTACCTCAGATTTCCTGCTGTTTGAAGCCTGATAACAAGGATGCAACCTTTTATATCATCCATGCAAGTGGAAAATCTGGTTTTGAAAACTGTTCTTGAAACGTATTTCCTTTATATATGCAATTAATTATTTATTAAATATCCTTTATTATTTTTACCTGGCTGCATAAGGTTTTTTGGTTTTTTAAAAGTTCATTAACTTTGCGTACTTGATTTAATAATTTTTCAAGCTTGTTGGGGCTCGTAAATGCTCTTTGATGTGATTTTTATTAATTTCTACATTCTTTAATAACAACATCTTGTCTAACGAATAAGACTTTGCATTATTAATAAATATCCGTCAGCTTTGTTGCAGAAACAGATAAAATAAAAGATAATCGTTTGTTTACTGCAACATAAAGATCAATCAAATGTTATGAAGTAATTTTTCGAAAATAACATTTCAGACAATCGTTGGTTAAAATTAAATTGCCCAAATTATAATTAACGTACGAACATTACCTTCAAGTATGTTTGTTTAAAGTTTGAATGGATTAAGAACTAAATTAAATTTTTTTTAATCTTTTGTTTGAATTGTCGTATGTACGTCCGGGTTTTTTTTTTGTATAACTTATTTTTATGTTTGTACTCTTATTTTCTTTTTTGTGGTGACGTGTTTCGTGTGCAAATTGCAAAACTTTCCGTTGATAGGCCTTGAAAATATAGATTTCTGAAATTTTTAGGCGACTTTTGTACTCGTACGTTACCTGTTTTGAGTGTTTTGTTTTTAATTAAATTGCATAGCATCAAAACAGTTTTTTTAATAATGCATGCGTAGATAGTTTTCTTTTCTGTTGCATGATTTGGTTAAACGGAATTAATAAATTACACCTGTGGTAATAAACAATAACAAAAGTTGCCCAACTGTTTCTATTTAGGTATTATTCTATTGCGACTTTTATCGGTGCTTATTCTGCAAAATAATCATTTGTAAGTAGTAAACTATTCATCTTATTAGAAAGTGCTTGTTTGGGGAAATTGATTAAGTAACTGGCGTAAATTCACGTACGTATTTACTCACTGTTTTTTCCTGTAATGAAATTGGAAAAATTAATGGTAAATCGCATTTAAAAAAATATTAGGAAAAACGCTTTTATTATTTTTGAGACCTGAAGTAATATAATGGATGAACACTCTTTACAAAAGCATCCAATTACTCACAAAGAACCAAATTAATTCCACGGTCAAAGAAGTGGAGTGAAACAAATTAGAAACTGGGATTTAAGTGTGTACAGCCATTTTGATTTCCTGTAACGATTTTTAAGATCAAAGTATGTCAGGTTTGCATTAAAATATCCAGTAATGTAGAGGCGAAGGTTGGAAGTCTTGAGACGAAAGGTCGCCTTTTCTCTTGCATTGTCTTGGAATTGGCCTTTTAAGACTGCCTCCACTTCTCCGAGGATACCTTTTCGAAAACATACAATTGTTATTGTTAAATTTCGCAATCACAATGCCTTAGAAACAGAACTTCTTCTTGGAGTGGCATGTCCTTTACAGGACGTTGCCGGAAACAGAACCGAAAGTTGCTAAAGAAAGTTCCAAGTAGCACCGAACCACCTTAAAATGCTCGAATTGCCAAATTGCTTGGGAATGCCCCAAACTATCCTAACCTCAGAATGCCTCCAAACTGACCTATTATTGAACAAAAAACTCTTAGTTAACCACTTGCCTACGAAAAACACCAAAATTTGAAATAATTAACACAAAATTAACAGTTAACAAAGAAAGACTGATATCCTCAAAAACCAGAAACAAGATGAAAAATTAATAGTGATGATTATAAATGAACTTTATAAACATATGATAGATTTGTTAATAGCACAGGAAACCAATATTAAGGGCCAGCAAATAACAGATATAAGTGAATACTGGTAGAAAAAACAATCGACTGGGCACAGGCTTCCTAATAAGAGATAGTATACGAAAGCATGTCGTTTATAGAGCTATAAACGATTCATGTCATACCTCAGATTGCGAGAAGGAAATTAGTACTATTAATATCTATGGTCCTACTGAGAAAGCTGAGGAAAAAGAATTATATTATTAGAAAACTACTAACTTATAACTTTTGATACTAAAATTGTTGATTTTAATACAAAGCTGAGTAGAGAAGAGAGAATTAAACCATATATGTATACCAACAAGTCGGTACAACAAAAACTGTGTGGGAAACGAAGAATTTACGGAAGAAAACGTAGTGAGGAGGGATGGGATAGGAGAACGAATGAGGAGATCACACTATCATATACATAAAGATTGAGGTGGTTTCGGCACATGGAAAGACAAGAGGACGACAGAATGACAAAAATTATGATGAGGAGAGTGCCGGATCACACGCGGAAGTGGGCTGAACCAAGGAAAAGGTGGTACCAAGCAGTAGAAGAAGGCTTGAAGGAAAAATAAGGGAGGCGTGGAAGGAGTTCATAAAACGATGAGCCTAAAGGCCCAGGAGATTACGGTTTACACAACTACAACTAACACTAATGGACAAAGATTAATAAATTTCGCTGCAGAGAATAATCTAAGAATAAAGGCAACATTTCTGCAACACAAAAATATTCATAAAGGAGCATGGAGAAGCCCAGTGGGTGACATAACAAATCAAATTGACCATGCTCTGACAGAAGCAAAACAATTGTATAGTGGATGTAATAGGTTGCAGGAACATTGATATTGATTGAACTCTCTTCCTCCTCCACAGTCTTCAGTCCAAGGACTGGTTTGACGCAGCAATCCATTCTTCGCTGTTTGAAGCTTTTCTTTTCATTTGTTCATAGTATTTGCATCCTGTGCCTTCTATTATTTGTTTGATGTGCTGAAGACGAGGTCTTGCTTTAGGGTTTTTGCCCTCTATTTTGTCTTTAATGATAGTCTTCAGTAATCCATCACGTCTCAGAATATATCTTACTTGGTTTCTTCTTCATACTATCTGTTTCTGTATTATTCTTCTGTCTCGTGCTTGTTCTAATACTTCTTCATTCGTTTTCCTTTGCGCCCAAGTGATCTTTAAAGCTCTTCTGTAACACCATGTTTCTTCGGTCTGGTTTGCTGATAGTCCATGTTTCACATCCGTATAAGCCTACGCTCCATATGTTTGATCTAATGCATTATTTCCTTGTTTCTAGTGATATACTGTTGGGCGTAAGTAGTTGTTTTTTATCTAAAAGACAACAAACAAGAAGAAAATGGAAATCCCAAGAACTACAAAGGGAAGAGAAAAGAGATGAATATTTACAAGAATCAAATCAAAAATGACTTAATACAAGCAACACAAAACCAGCAGAAAATTTGTAACTGGTTTGACGAAGAATATGTGGAGATTTTAAAGAAAAGAAAAAAGGCTCAGTTAAAAATTTTGGCAGAGGATACTGAGAATAGTAAAAATGGATATAAAGAAATTGAGACGACTAGCACACAGATATTACCTTCAACAAATTGACAGATTAGAAGCGCATTATAATACAAGGAAGTAAGATTGTTTTATATAGAAATAGATCTAAATCTACAATAAGAAGAGGCTTTCAGACAAAAACGTGGCTGTGTAAGGTGACGAAGGAGGTTTAGTAGACGGGGAAGAGGATGGGAGTGCTAGGAAGATTGATAGAATATTTTCAAAAGGTGTTGAATGGTGAATGAATCAGAAATAGACGAGACTATAAAACATTCACAAAAAGAATGAGAGATAAATAAGCCACCACCACCACCAGAAGAGTTTGAAACTGCTCTGAATCGAATGAAGAAAAGCCAGGATGTGATGAAATATACAAGTTGAACTTATAAAAAACTGTAGTAATCATTTGGAAACAGATATATTTGATCTAATAAAACTTACATGGAACATGGAAACAAGCATAAAAAGGCAACCACTTGATATGCGCAAAATATAGGCCAATTTCACTTCTGAATGTAACATATAAAATTCTCTCCACAATTATCAACAACAGTTTAAAAGAAATAGCAAGTATTAAAGTGGATTTAGACCTGATGGATCACTGATAGATCAAATATTTGTATTTAAACTAGTGCAAGAGAAATGTTGGAGAAACAATATATGTAAATATTCATGCCCTATACAATAAAAGGTCAAGCGTTTCGGGGACTGAACTTTTCTGAAGAATGAATACAGTTGGTTAAAATGTTACTGAATAAGTCCAGCAGTCAACTCAAGATCCAAGGAAAATTATCAAAAGGCCTTTTTTCTTCGAGTGGCTTGCCCTTTACAGGACGTTGTCGTCTTCTCTCCTTATGCCTATGGTGTGCGTATCGTACCGAACCGAACCACGGAAGTGCTTGCACTTCTACTTCAGAGAAGAGCCTGCTAGGCACCTCGGTGGCTTGCCATTGCCTTCCAAGGGAAAAGGTCAGGTGTTTTGGTTGTTTGTGTGGCTCTGGTAATCGAACTTGGGCCAGTCTCAGTGGTCAGACACACGCTGAACCAACGGAGCCACGGCCACCACCACCAAAAGGCCTTGGACGAGGCAATCCATAATGTTGTTTTAAAATACATAATCCGCCGCTGTAGAATAAAATATAACAATAGTACATTTAAGAACTCGTATCACGTTATGGCTTATACTGATGAAAACTTGGATAAGAATATTTGGACTTCTAATAAATGAGGAAAAGTCCTATTACATTGTAGTAGGGAGAAATATGATGGAAAAATACAAATAGAAATATCCAAGACGACCAAGCTTTCCACGCAAAAATATAGTGACCTATTTGGGTGTTCAAATAAACAACAAGTATAAAATTGAGACAAGAGATTGAAAGAAGATTAACATGGGATCGCGAGTCGCAGCAAGTGTACATCGAATATTAAGTTCAAAAAATGTGTCTCTGTCTAGAAAGATGTAAAAGATAGTAAAGGAGAATATTGATAAGAAGGCGAAGGTTGGAGAAAAATAACAAATAAAGAAATTGAAGATACCTACAAATAGCCCAATATTGTAAATATAATAAAGCAAGGACGACTTAGGTGTTTAGGACAAGTAGCAAGAATGCACGAATCAAATATACAAAAAAGAATTTTTAGTGGAAAAACCAGAAGGCATTAACTCTAGACTCTAGAGGACGACCGAAGAAATCTTGGATGAACTGCCTACAACAGGGCTTAACACAATTAAACGTTAGAGGTTGGCAAGACCTGGCAGCAAGAAAGCAAGAATGAAAAAGATTACAATTAAAGCCTTGGGCTTACAAAGCCTGTTGACCTGATATTAATTAGCACAAAATTAGCAGTACTGGTAGGCCATGCCACAGTAAACAAACATGGCCTACTACATTTAAAGAAACCGTAAACGGATTATATTAAAATTATTTTAATTTTTGTAAAATCTACAAATTGTAATAATTAAATTGCATTTCTAAAAACCCCCAAAGTTATGCTAGTTATCTATTGTTGCAAACCCAAATTTCAGATTTGTAGATTGCGGCCTAATTTTCGTAACTTTCAGTGGCGCTACAGCGCAGTGGGGCCCAGCAGTTTTGAAGGTCCAGGGATTGTTTATTATTTAATAGTTTTTATAATTTGTTTTAACTAAAGGTCCCAAGCTCATTGTTCCGCCACTGTCCTCTCCCATAAAAACTTAACATCTGTTGTTGAATCTAACGTGGTTGATAACAATGACGACAACAAAAGGTATACTGGGTGGCACGAGATAATGAAACTGGCCCACAGATGATTTCAACAGTAATTGGAGAGTAGTCAGGTGGTGATAACAATCGTTCTGTAATAAGATCAGATTGAAGTATAGCAGATGTTATCGACATCATTTAATGAACTACGTATTTCGATTATTATCTTATTAAATTAATAAACGCTTGTTTATATTCTATGGTTTTTGTTCAGCTTATGTAACGGATGATCGAGGAATTAATAGGAAAAAGCATGAGTTAAAGTACCGTTTTAGATGTTAATTTGAAAAAGTGTAATTAGAAATCAGGTTACCGTGTGTAATGATTGATTATTAATCGATAATTTAATTCTTGATTATTATGGGAAGTAAATTAACGAGAATCAAGTTTATGTTTGCAAAACTGTATGAAAGTTGAGGTAGCTCGTGATCGCCTAGCATTGAGTGTTTATTTTGTAACGAAAGGAACACAGGTTCAAGCCTCAGCAGTGCTTCTGAGTTGTTTTACTTATTGTTTAAAATAAATATTAAGAGATGTCTTTATGTTTTGTCCTAAAAAACGATTATACTTTCTAAGTCAATAAAATTCCCTTGCTTTTAACAATTACAAATAGAACAATGTATTTAAGTTCCGAATTAATACTTCAGAACTTGTTTCTTGCAAGAATTGTTCAGTACAAAATAAACTCAAAAACGAAAGTTTATAATTCTGATAATCCTAACAATAGAGCACGTAGGTACTGCTTTAATATCTAAGTTCCCTAGAAACTTTGTTGTTGAACTTAATAATGCCTACAGTAAAACTTCTGTACTTAAAAGTTAACGCAGAATAAGTTTGTGCTTGTGCTATGGAGTTTTATTTTATTGAAAGCTATTTTAGGAATTCAAGCCACATTTTATTTTTATTGAATAACTATTTCCATTTTTTTAAATAAAATTATAAGGATTGTGGTTTTCAAAATTCGCAACTCCGCAGGGATTCGTACCAATATACAATATATTTTCATCATATTTACATCACAATGAAAACGATTACCCAGGCTTAAAATTTTCAACATGTGGTCGTTTTGGTTTAAATCTTACAATTTTTTTATTGTTCAAAACTTGTAGAGTTTTTACGATTTTAGCGTTTTGAAGGTTCCGTAAGAACTCTGTAAATTTCTTATATTCTAAAGCTTCTGAAACCACACATTGTGAGTGTTGTTAGATTTTTGAAAATGTAGTTACTTTTATCCCTAGTTTTTTGAACCTGTATTTTCTCAAAGCTTGTTCCACATCTAATTACAATTTTCTGGACTTTTCTTCTGTAAAAATGTACATCACTAGAAATCTATTAAATTAAAGTGCCTTTTTCCTTAATAGTTGTCATCCTAAATTATCTTCTTCTTCTTCCTAAGGCCAGGAGATTCCTCCTGTTGCCTATCCTCTTTTATTCGTCCAAGTGGTCTGGTTTCCTGTTGGTCGCTAATTTTGATAGATTGCTGCAGGTCTTTCCTCGTCCACACGGTCCACGTAATTACTCCATTCTTTCCTTCTCCTCCTCATCCATTTTACAACATCCTAAATTATCAAAAGATAAAATTGATTGATTTCCTAAACTCACTAAAATTCTCACTCTTTCTTACAAAAGCTGATTTTTCTGTTTGTATGTTATTTCTTACTGCATTTTCTTAAATTTCTGACTGGAGATTTAAAGAAGTTTCCTGAATTGTGATTTTCTGTAGTTAAGAAAAATTAAGTACTTTTCAGCGTTCTCCAGTTTCGTCAAGTATCAGCCCAAACCTCTTTGAATTTCATACATTTCCTAAAACACGTATTTTAAAAAGTGTTTTTTATACTAGTAACTTCTCAGAATATGATATTTAGTTAGTATTTTAGATTCTGTATTTTCAGTTATTTTTGTTTTTGAAGGATTTTCTGTCTTAAAGCTTTTACAACTTTTCAGAACTTTAAATTAACTGAAATTTTAATTTTGAATTTGAAACTGCTCGGAGATTTGCAGTTTGTTCGTTTAAATTCCTTTAAATTTCCCGTTTGCTTTGATGAAACTGTGAGGATATTACTCATACTCAAAAATTAAAAAATGTTGAGTGAATGAAATTAATTCGCGTATTCGATTTTCTTTTTCCAATCTTGTAGAATTTTTAGAAAACACAAAAATTAAAAGAAATTCATTTAAACGTTAGATTTTCTGTCTCGTTTTATAAACCTAAAAGGATATTCATAAAACTGGAAAATTGTTTAAAAAAAACTAAATTAATTACATAATTTACATTTCAAATCTCCATTCATTACTTTTCTTAAAAGGAAATGGAGGATTTAAAATATGAAGTAATTTCTGTAAAACAAAATGCAACACAGAAATAGTTAATAAAATTTAATTTCTTCAACTTACTTATAAGTTCGCACAAACAAATGGGAAATTTAAATAAACAATTTTGCAATTTTTGAATTTTCTGTAAAATTTGGAGCTTCCTAAAAGATTCTAATACAATTACAATTGTTGAATTTTCTATAAATTTTCTTAGCTTTTTAAACTTTGAAAGTATTCTTTATGGAGCTGTGGGGATGTTCATCAAACTTAAGAATAAGAAATTTGGAGTTAATGAAGTTAAAGGTTGATTCACATTATACGACACAAACCGTCACGTACCAACACGACACGTACCGGCACCGACACGACAATTTTCGAGTATGTTCAGAGTACACCGACATCCGATAGACGACATGCACCAACGGCAATGAATGTATCATTTAGTGACCCTGAATTGGCTTGTATAGCTTTACTCTTCGACGAAGACGAGCCCAAAAATTTTCCAAAGAAACGGAACCGAAAATGGGTACATCCAATATTTAAAAAAAGGAAGACCGAGGGAGAACACTGGACATTGTTTAAAGACATGCTAAATTAGGATGACAAGTTCTACCAGTATATTAAGAATGCCAAAAAGTAAATTTTACGATTTACTGAAATTGGTAGAACCAATGATATTGAAACAAAATGCATCATTTCGTGAGGCAATTTCATCGACCGCGACACGCAACGTAACGTACCGTCAAAACATTCTTGCCGAGAATGTTTGTCGGTGTCGTTCCGTGACGTTGGCGGAACGTATAGGTCGCTGCCGCTTAGTGTGAATAGTCCTATAGTCGGATTCGATCTAATTTGGCATGTACTGAACCGTTCTGAACACAGTAAATGCGATCTCTTTTCGTTTCACAAGTCATTTCTGCAAGACTTGCGCTCGCTCTAATAGCCTATACGCACTAACAAGCTAGAAAGAGAGCAGTATAACTATACAAGTAACCATACTGCGAAAACCCACATGCCAAATTAAATCGAATCCGACTATACCTGAAACTCACATTTAAAAATTTTGTTGTGTCGGTGCTGGCACGTGTCGTGTTTTGCCTTGTTACGTGACGGTTCATGTCGTATAATGTGAATCAACCTCAATTCGCATTTTCGCAATTTTCTTTTACAAACCATGTAAATTCCCTTCGAAAACTCAAAAATTACACTTTCAAAAATTTTAGTTTTCCAATTTCGTTTTAGTGACTTGAAGTATCTGTATCCGTATTCCGTAACCTCTTTTACCTCGGCGTCGAGGTTGGTGCCTTGAATAAGTAACTAAATAATGAAGTTCAGTCAATTAAAAAAATACTTAAAAGGAAGCTTTCGAAAACTCCAAAAAATTAAGAAAATATTTGGAAATTTGCTACGAATATTGAAAAATTTAGGAAAACCGAAGTTGGGAAATTTTAAGAATCCATAACGTATTAATTAATGATGAGGAAACACAGGCTATTTTGGAAAAGAAAATGAAATTGTAAGAATACACCTTTCCTACATAATGGTCAGTGTTCTGACCTCGAGTTTAAATTTAGTCATGTTTAATTACAATGGCAATCCCCTTTCCACACATTAAAAACGGTATGAAGCTGTATCGTTTTATGTTTACGTTAAACACGACTTTAGTTAGAAACAACTTTAAACATGAGATGAGAATATGGGCTGTTGCCATTAAAAAAAAAATACTTTCTAAACTAAATATAGAAACCTCACATTATATTTCTGAATTTTCCCCACTCAGAATTACCCAAAATTTTGAAGAATTCTACAAAATGTATCAAAATTTAATGTATACAATTTGTTACATTTTTGAAAACATCTTATAAAATTTTATAGAAATTACAGGCATTAAAAATTTTGTAAATGAAAATTTGAGTGATGAAATTTAAACAGAGAATTGATCACCGAGGCAGTCCTTTGTTCGGTAACAGGGTAGCCCAGAGGTATTCTACGTGTAGTCAGCACAGTTAGTTTCAGGGATGCCAAGACAGTTTAGAGGGGTTTTAAGAAATCTGAGGCAGCCTGTGGTAATTTTCTGGCTTTGATGAGGCACTCTGACTGACATTTATTTATTAAATTAGGTTTATATTGAACCAAAATTTAAATTTGCGCTTATTAAAGCATTATAGTTCGCAAAATCATTTTTCATTTTTTGCTTAAAACAGCACAGTTTAAACTCTACCAAAAATTATTAAACTCAAGGTCAACTTCCTATATGTAATAAATTCGAAGACTTTCACGGTCAGTGTCAGTGTTAAAAGAACGTCTTCCGGGTTCAGACCGTGTCATTGTTGAAACAGGAGAACTCAATGTTTCGCCCACTTTTTTAAGGGGCTTCTTCAAGAGAAAAAAATGGGGGCACTAAAAGAGCACGGTAACTCAACTTGTAAACCATGCCAGAGGCGAAACCCTTTCTATATCTAAATCTAATAATTTTATGAATAATTAACGAATGAACTAAGATAAGATTAATCATAAATAATTTCGAAAGATTTAAATAATTCAAAAATAAAAACGATTGAAGAAGTTTCTAAAAATAGAACTGGCGAAAAAGGAAAGCCCCAATTCATTGGAATTTAACAAAACAGTTATCGCACTCTTATGGTATGAGTGTTTTGTTTTGTTTATGCAATTCTGTTATTTTCTAGTTAATTGTATGAAACACATAACAAGTTTTTCTTCTCTTTTTATATTTACAGTAAAAAAATCCGTTTGTTTTCAAGCACGAATGACTAACAGCATAGTTATTATATTATAAAAGAAATCTGTTTTTAGAAAATTGTATTTATTAAGTGTAACTACACAAAGGGCTTGATAACTTGTTATCTATCGACATAACAAAAACAACTTTTAACAAAATTAGTGGAATCTTTATCATGCGTCATAACTGCAATTTTACATCTAATAATTCCAAACTCATATAAATCTACATATAATGGCTGAATTCCAAAGTATATGTATTTCGAAAGTCTTGTCTGGCTGGAAATTTATTATAAATAGAACTCAGCAATTGTACCAACAGATCATCGTTAGCTTAAACACTTTAATGGGGTGCCACAAGGTTTACGCCATAGATCCTCAATTGTTTGAAGTTTACACAATCCCTGTGCCGTTGCTACTTGCAGCAGACTTGATTAATTCATAACATTACAAAGAAGCATGCTAATCATAAATTAACAACCGTCAAAAGTGAAACCTGATGTTTCAAATTTAATTACAGTATGAAGAATTACTAAATGAGGCCATCGCGTAACCTTTATGCATTTGTATGTGTTATATAATAGATCATTAAAGTCATTGTTTGATTTTACATCACATTGATACCTTGATGTGATTGAATTGATTTTTCCTCGGGGCTCGGTTCAGAAAAAGGTTTATTGAGTAGTTTGATCGCACTTAATTGCGTAAATAGTACGTAATTATATGCTTAAACAAACGTACGACATCGGTTCTGAAATTAAAAATCAGAATGGAGGCTTTTAATTTTACTAACCGGTTCTGCAGGATGCATCAACAATTCAATATTTTATTTAACTGCATTGCATGTTATTATTTGCATGAAAATGAATTTACGTGTGAAATATCGTCATAGTGATCATGCGTTTTATTAAAATTGTTCATTTTTTCCGTTTGTATTGAAAACGTTGAAAATTATTTACTGCGCAGGGCCAACGGCGGGAGTAATAAAAATAGTAATAAAAAGGAAGATCCTACTGGGATTTACTGATTATAACCACTAGTTAAGTAGGGGTTTTGTTAATTAGGGAAAGTTGCTCGAGTTTATTTGATTCTTGGAGAAAACGGAAAGTATTAGAGGTAATTCCAGCGTCTTAATTGCAAAATCGATTATATAATTCTTTGTTTGTTGATTATCGGGCAGTCGCATCGTGACGATTAATAAAGGTGTTAGGTTAAATAAAAACACACCGGTGCGTCACCTTTTGTATTAACGTAGACCTCTGATGTGATGGTTAGGTCGATAATTTTACATTCTGGTGTCGTGTTTTAAAGTTTTTATTTTTATATTTAGGCTCTTTTTAATATAAAAGTGCAATGAATTATACATTTTTGGGTAAGTTTTATTATTTAAAATATTTTTAGTTAATTTTTTTTTTATGATATTTGTATAGATTTTTCATTGATTATCATTTTATAAAATTTATAAAATAAATTTACAAATTGCCCTGGAAAGTAAATTATTTGAAGTCAGTTTTTCCAAAGTGCTTTATAAATTTAATTTGTTGGGGAGAATTAAATTTGAAAATATTTTAATTAAGAAATAAGATTGCTTAAAAGTCGAATTAAACCAATTTTTTAAATGCTGTTTGTCAATTTTTAAATTTTAAAAGAACAATAATCGCCGATCTTAACTGATTCAGACTTTAATCAGTCTTTGCTTTTGGTTTTGGGATATTCTGCAGTTGTTTATATCGAAACAATTTTGAGAAAATTATATTTTGGTTTAAATTGGAAGTTTAAGAAATGAAAAATCTTAAAGCTATTTTGGATGTAGGAATAAATTCCCAAAATTATCTGAATTGTTTTATTTATGTGATATTCTTATAAAACTACTTTTCGTTATTTAAATACATTTTTGATTTTGATATTATATAATAAAAATTCCGTCGAGTTCGCTGAGATTCCTAAAATTTTCTAATAAAATCATTGTAATTTAAAATCTGTAATTATTAAAGGACAAAATCTTAAGTATTTTACAACCAAAATTAAGTTTTACGAGAGGTCTTTAAAGACCTACATTTTAACTTGATTGGCTATAAATTCCACAAAACCTTGATTTTTTCATTTATACAACTTTAGGTGCTTCATGTAATGAGGACTACTTAATTTAAACGTTTAGGAAAATACAGAACTTCTCCAGCTACGAGTACGAAAATAAACCTAATTTTCTGCTTTTTTAGTAATTGCATAACTAATTACTTTCCCCATTAATGAATTAATGTTACCAAGAATTCTTGTGGTTTAACCATTCAATTTACTAAAAGCCATCTTTGGGTTTATTTTTTGAGATAATAACAGTTTCGAGTAGAATTAGGTAATTACATAAAGACGTAATGGTTTTTGTTGCCTGAATTTGTGAGGCTTGGATTTTGTTTACTTTGAATAGTGGATTGGTTGTGCAAGTTGAAGTTCTGGGCTATTTTATTACAGCATTAACCCGAATTTTTCCATGATTTGATACGTCCAAGCACTTCGCACCTAATAATTTTTTGCTGAAGGTTAAACTAGCATTACTTTAAAAAAAACTGATTCCTCATTATCATATTAACGTCACTGTTTTACAGTAATTGTTTTAATTACCAACAGAATTCCCCAATATTATTATATATTACACAAAATTCCACGAGTACTTTGCTTATTAAAGTGAATTATTTCACAAAGCTTCAGTAATTTCCACCCTTTGGAGGCTTTGCTTTAAATACAAGGTTGTTTGGTCGTTTAAATCCTGAAAATTACACGGTGGTTTGTACAAACGAGAAGTTGCTCCCAGAGGAAATCCTTAATCCTCCATTTAATATTAATGTTACTCCGTGGTATTAGAAACTGTTCAAACTTTAAGGATTTTACTTTGATGAGACAACGGCCGTTTAATTATGTAGGATGGAGCATGGTTTAGGACACGCCGGGTTTATCTAAAGAATTTTAACGGTAGTTTCCAGTAGAATGGGTTTTGTTACGTTTGTTTAGGTGCAACGGTGCATTTGAATTCTGTTGACCTTCTTTTAATTTTGATTTTGGAATATGTAAAATTAATATCCACCGCCAGTCCTTTTAAAAGGCACAGGTTATAAAATAGATCTTTTATAAAAAATAAAAAATCTAATTTTAAAATGCTACACTGTGCACTGATAATATTCCAAAAATTGGCAGTTCTGAGAAAATATTTACACTATGATGGGCAGATAATGCTATAATCTGATCGAAAACAATTGTTGACATTGAGATACTTTTAAAAGATTATTTTATTCTGTTCTGAAAATAGATCTTGCTGTGGGAATGTTTTGTTCAGTTCACTAAATTTCTTAGCAAGCTTCAAGGTGCACTTTTCTGATTTTACATCGTAGTTATTTGCCTCTACTGCCACTTTAATAAATTAAAAAATTATTAGAAATGGCCTTAGCCAATAACCTCAAAAAACAACAGAATTTTTAGAACACATCCAAATGGTAATCTTACTTCTGAAACGTTAGGGATTTTTAAAAACAACCTCGGTTCTAATTTAATTCTTGCTAATTCGAGAGAGGACTGAACTTCAGGAATCTACTGAAGTTAAAAAATTGGAAGAATTTTCGAAAACATCGTTAAATTGGAAGAATTTTCGAAAACATCGTTAAATTCGAAAGTCAGTTTTATATTTTGAGAAAGGATTATTTTGTTCAACGACCTTTATACAGGAAAGATCCTTTAATTGTTAGTAAAAATGATACTCCTACTAAAATAAAGCAATTTGGGATTTACTTCCCAGAAAGCAATCTGTGAACTCAACGTATGAAAATATGATGTAACAAACCGAAAAAGTCCTAATTGTCTCAAATTTTTGTTACTAACTTCCTAAATCCATAGTAATACAACAGTAAATCAAAAATATTGTTTAATTCGAAAGTCAGTTTTGAGAAATTTTTGAAGCCATTTTTACACCTTAAAAATTAGCTGAATTGTTGGGAATATGCTTAATTCAGTCGTCATATCTGTGCCTTGAAACTGCAACTAAATTTCTAGAAATAAGCACAATTTATTTAGTTTGAAGCCTTAAAAATGACCTAATTTCTAATCCTATTTTTACTACTATGATAAATAGCTGAATTTTAATTAGTATTAACTTCAGACTCCAACTTTATATTTAATTTAGAGATTAAATATGTGGGATTTGTCCCTCTGGGAAATTATTTTTAGTACATTTTTAGATATTGATAAATATGCAGATCTTTCAACATTAATTAAAAATTAATTAACCCAGATTTAATGCCTCTTAATAATTTTAAAAAAGTTATATTCGATAATCTTTGTGTTTTGAGGAAAAAGCGAATTAGAAAATAATTTTAAGTTTAAGACTTTGGAAAATTAGTTTAATAAGTTCTAACTTGAGTTTGCTACTTTGACTAGTCGAATTTTTAAAAAGATCTTACAAGCATCCCTCGCTTTTCATATTTTAAATGCGAATGCTATTTGAGAAAGCATTTTCAATGTTGTAATTCTCAAAAACAACCAAATTCTAACAATAATTTTGTAAGTTTGTAAGTTTGTTGTGGCGAGTTAAATAGCGAAGTTTGAGGAGTAGATTTGTATATATTGCAAACTCAGCTTTACTCGTATTTGTTACCTTAGAAATTGGCTGAATATTCAGGAATATCCTGAAATTCAAACATCATCTCTGTGTTTCATGAAACCACAAAAGTTGGAACCTCATGTTTGCTATTCTGTTAAATTGCAACGTTTCAGAATGGGATTTGCGTTCTAACTTCTAGCTTTAATACCTTAGAAATTAGCTTTTGCGGGAATATCCTCAGATTAAGACTATGCTTTGACTCAGCAACTGAATTTGTAGAAACGAGTTCAAACCTTAATTAATACCTTGGATATTATCTGACATCATTTCTAGGCTTTGACTGGGCAACTGAGTTTGTAGAAACAAGTTTAAATTATAATTCAAATTTTAAGGTCCAGAAAAGCATCTCCTTTTAAAGGGTGTCCCAACAAGAGCGCCGGATTTAATTTTAAAGAAAAACACATTTATTTTTTTATTTAAGCAAACATTTTTATTTCAACATAAAGAAAAATAGTTCCGATTAAACGTGAAATACAACATCAGGCAAATGGCCACCACGAAACCTCTGGCACAGGGTCATTCTTTTGTTGAAATTTTGAATAACGTTTTCGCATAAATGTGGCTGTATTTCACCAATAACGCGCCGTATTTCCTCTTTAAGATGTTCAACTGTTTCAGGCTTATTTGCATACACCTTTTCCTTCACATAGCCCCAAAGAAAAAAGTCCATCGGCGTTAGATCGCACGATCTTGGTGGCCAATGTTTATCGCCAAATCGAGAAATGACTCGGCCTGGAAACTTGGTCTGCAGTCTGCAGTAACACCATTGTTTCACGTGGAGTGTGGCAGGTCGCACCGTCTTGTTGGAAAAACATGTCCTCCACATCAATTACATCCAATTCGGCTTCTGGAAATGTTTAATTCCTGACTACGATGCCGAATGGAAGTTCCTGGATTCTCGGCCACAGATACCCTTACTGTGGCTATATTTTCGAGTGACCGACAAGGACGACGACGAACAATGGTCTTCTGATCCATCAGCGTAAATTTGGTCTCAAATTTTTTAATTAAACGCCTCACTGTCGATTCATTTGGCGCATTATTGCGACCGAAAACTTGACGTAATTGGCGAACTGTTTTCGCAAAACTTTCACCATTTTTGAAATGTGTTTTTACAATAATTAAACGTTGTTCGTTTGAATACTTCTCCATATTCTTAAATCGCGTGGTGTGTACGTGACAACTGTCAAAACAAAATCACCGTACAACTCGTATTAACAAAATGGCGGCAAATTTAAATCCGGCGCTCTTGTTGGGACACCTTTTACTACCACAGTAAAGGGGAAACAACTAAATTTTTAGAAACAACCCAAAGTAATAATCTTAGCCTTAGATATTCAAAATATCAACCTAACCTCATATTTTTTTTGAGGGGTTGATCACGGTTAAATCTTGAGGACAAAGGATTCCTTTTTGTATTGCCTTGGAATGCCCTTTAAATTTAATAAATAAAAGTTGATCTACACTACCTTGACTTGAACGGCTTTCACCATCCTAGACTATGGAGAAGTCAAGGAATTACAACCCTGGACGCCTGGTACTCTTTCCTATCGTTGGTTTTTACTTTAAATTAAAAATATGCAAAGGAAAATGCACAGATCAGGGTAAGCTTTTTGCTCCCACAATCACCGTCTCTATTTTATTTATGTAAATTGTTTCTACTAAATTAAAAGTTAAAGAATATCCTGGAAAGTCGTGGATTTGATTTCTTAAATGCAATGTGAACTCAGAAGAATTTGTTGTTAGTAAATCAATCGGGCTGCCTAAGAAAGAAGAGGTTTTGCCAAATTACCCCCATATTTCCTTAAACTGTTTAAATTAGATTTAAGTGCCAAGAACTCCCTTGAAATATTCCTGTCTCAGCTTCAGAACATTTCAAACTAGCCTCAATCTGTGCCTAGACTATCTATAGGGTTCGCCCACTCTGATGTGATAAATAACAATTTTAGATATTTTCTAAAGGATTGTTGTGGCGAGTTTGGCATTTTATATTTCTTCTTAGGCTTCAATATAGTATTTCCTCGGTTATTATGTGCTCTAGTTGTCATGTATCTTCTTCGCGGCCTGCCAACACTTCTCCTTCCAATTGGCGTGATTTTTACAATTCTTTCTTCGTTCATTCTGGTTATATGTCTGTTCCACTATTGTTTTCGTTATTAGTTAATTCTAACAACCGGTGACGAAAAAACGAAAATCCGTACAAAGAAACATAAATCAATTTTAGAACCGACTTAAATGTTAATATCACATTTGACAGTTGACACCTCATCAGCTGAATTTTTAGGCCTTAGATTCCAAGTTATCCTTCTAACCTTTACATGATTCTTTTAGCTCACGGTTTTAACCTAGTCTTAGAAGTACTCAATGCATTTTCTGATCAGCTCCTCGTGTAAACCTTTAAACAAGGCAACAGCAAGCAATTATCATTATCAAAAGCATTTTTGAAAAATTGTTTCGGAACAAATACAATTTTAACATTCGCAAATTTTCCACTTATATTCGTGAAGGAATATCAAGACACAAATGTTAGTTGGTAAAACAAACGTGTCACAGTAGAAAATCACATAAATTACTACAACAATTATTTCCTGGAACCTTCAGTTAGCTCCTACAGGCAATTACAGTGGTAAGGATGTGAATTATGACGGAAGTTACCAAAGACAATAAACACAGATTTAAACAAGTTGAAATTGCGTAATGTACACGTCTTATTATTATAATTGTTACGCTTATGTTCAAGAAGATTATCAGATTAACAATTAGGTCAATACTGTTAATTGCATTTACGACAGAAATTACCGTTTAGTTAATACTTTTTAAGGAATTTAACAGAACTGGCACAAGGTAAACGTGTAAACTTGTCCGGAGTAACATGGTTTTATTTAATGAAAACCAGGTGAAAAATTAATTATTAATAATTTCCTTCTTTTATTGAAACTTCGGTTTAATTCTTGCACGTCGTACATTATTAAATCTCAAAGTTTCAGGGCTTTGAATTTAGAGCAAATTTTGTTTATTTTGAAGATATCCTTGAAGGTTGTATGATTGGTTTTTGAGGGATGATTTTCAATTTTACAAACAACTGCGCCTTTTTTACTTGACATTTACTGACATTGGGGAAATCTATTAAGTGTTATTAATAATGTATACCTTCCATTGATACCACGTACACAGTTCATTGATATAATCTAGTTCGGCGACTACTAATCCCATAATTATGTAACTTGCGTGGTCATTTTCAGGGTTTTACGTAAATTAGTAGGTACATCAATTAAGGCTGCATTTTGGAAATTTCTGTTTTGATAAGAAGTGTTCAAACTCAAATCGATTCTTACCGATTCAAATCATTATTCCATGTTCTTATTTTAAAAAGGCTAAATTAGACACTTAATTTCGCTTGATTATTTTGAATTATCACAGGGGGCGCCGTTGCTTCCTGTTTGGCTTTCATTTTTATTTATTTGTTAAGTATTCCTAATGAAAGTAGCAACAATAAAAGTATAAAATTAGAAACCACAGAAGTGAATTTAATGCCAAAATTAAAAATTAAAATTAATTTCCTCCAATTCAGCACACGAAAGCTTATTTCTTCCTTTCCTTTTCTTAATTAAATAAGAGAAATTCATCGTTTTCCGCAAATTGTAACAAATTCATAAAGAACTTTCATTTTACGCCCTGCTAATTTCAGCCAAACTTATTAATAATTCGCTTGTCCGATGTGGACTTCCTTGTAATTAATTAAAGATTCGTTTATTAAAGAGCACCCGAATGCATCTTTTCAAAATCTTTTTTGTATGCAAACAAAGACTTTCATTTCTAAATGGGTTTTTCATATTAATTCAGCACAAAGTAAATTTTAATGTGTTACGTGCACGAGCGTTGTAAATCACTTTTCTAATTTATTCTAATTTTTATTAAAATGATATGCAAAACTAAAAAAAGTCCACAGTCATTGACCTTCAAATAAAACGATTGTAACGATATGTAAACGGCGGGTTTATTAACTCGGTATTACATGGGTTTTAATCCGTAGTGTGCTAATTCCAGTAAAACTTTAGTAATGACATTGAAGTGTGGGATGTAAGCTTAATAATTAATTACGTAATGGCAAGAGCGTTATCTTTTACGAGTTTGCGAGACTTAGAACGTCCTTATATTTCGTTCGTTTTTAAACGTACTGTTGAAATTGATCACAGATTTGGTTTGGCTTTTGACTAGTTTCTTATGGTGCTTTATTGGCAGCAAATAAAGCGTCCTTGATATTTGTCAAAATTATGATTAAATACAAAAAATAAATATAAAACGAAAGTGCGAAAACTGAGGTGTTAATTGCGGAAGTTCACTTGTTCAGACTACTTCCTACCAGTTTAATCAATTTACGTAACATTTTACGTTTGTTAAACAATTGTGGTTTAGTTTTAACCGTGAAATGTAGTTGTCGTGCAAAAATTCTGCAAAAAACGACATTTTTTAAGCAGAAGCGAAATTAGTTTTAGAAGTAATGAAATTATTTAAAGATCTTATATGGTTAGCTTTGCTTTAATTATTATTCAGTCAAGACTAAATACCAGTTACTTACAGATTTATGAGAAGTTTAAAAATGCTAAGATGCTGAACCGGATGTAAAATAAAGTGCAGTTTAGATTAACCAAGTAATTTTAATTAAAGGAGGAATTTTTTTTCATGGTGTAACTGATTATAATCATATAAAGTTAATGATTTGACCTCATTTAATGAAAGTAATAATTTTCATAGTTAACCTCTAATTGTATTAAATTAAATGATTCCTAAATCGGAAACTTTAACGACTCAAAGCTACTAAAAAATACTCAGCAGCAAAAAAGCCAAGCTCACTTAAGTTTGTCTTAAGAATTTCGAAATTCAATGCATTTAAGTTTAGGGAAATAAAATACAGCCTTAATTTTATTTTAATTTCTTAAAATATTACTCGGTTGAACGAGCACAAAAGAGAGGTTTTCATAGCCAGAAATCAGTGGTTCGAATCCCTATGAAGACGAATTTTTTTTATATACAAACAGATTTGCGAAAATTTAGATGGACTTTTAAATTTCAGGGTTTCCGAAGTTTCCTCATTTGTAATGTGTTCCCTTTTGAAAATCCCTGCACTTCTTCTCAGATAGTCCATCTCCACTGTGTTGATTTTTCTCCTGAGTTCTGCATTTAGTGTCCAAATTTCTGACCCATGGCATAGTACCGACTCTACGTATGTGTTTGTCCCACCAAATAGGGTTCAAACATCCTATTGCTCTTTTACTTTGTTCTATTCTACCCTTAATTTCATGAAGCCCAAAACCATCTTTAGTTATAGTGACACCTAGGTATTTATTTATTTGTCTACCTGTTTTTCTGTTTCGTCCTGTACTAGTATTGACCGATTTTATCTCCAGCTGCTTCAGTGGCGTTACAGGTTTTGACAAGCTGCCTAACTTCGGTCTCTTCACAACATACTCGAGGATTATGTTGAAGAGTGTACCTGACAGCGCATCTCCTTGCTTCAGAGAGCTCTCCTTGAACTCTCACTTTACACTCTACATTTAGCGTGGTTCCTTTAACTAGTGCTACCAAGTGTTTTGGTATAATAAAATGTAGCATGTCACACTATCGTATGCAGCCTCGAAGTCAATGAAAAGGTGATACGTTTCAATGTTGACAGCGTCCTAATATCTGTCTCACCTGGAAAATTTGGTCTATGGTGGAGTTTTGCCTACAAAATCCACCTTGATATCTTCCAGTGATATCCTCCACGTATGGTTGTAATCAAATATCACGTTGGATAAAACCTTATACACTACATTGAGCAAGGTGATTACTCTAGTTTTTACATTTTAATGGGTCACCTTTCTGGAACAAAGGTCGCCATTCATTGGGCATTTCTACCTGCACCCATATATCTTTGTCTACAGCTTTTCTTATCTCCTGATATGATTGCGTTTCCTTCTCTCTGTTGTCGTTCTTTATGTCTACTACATACAGTTACTTCTTCTTCTCTTTCCGTGGCATTCAATCTTGCATTAAAGCTTTCTGTCCATTTTTTAAGTATTCTCTTTTTGTCTGATACGTTATCGCCTTCTTTGCTGCTACATAACTTTATTCTTGGTGTAAAATCTTTCCTCATTCTCCGCTAAGTGTTTCATTTCCTTCTTCTTTCTCCGATGGATTTTCTTTTCTTGTCTTCTTAATCTCTTGTATTTTTCTTCTTTCTGCTTAGTGTTTCTCCGCTGGAGCTACATATACACTTTATTCTTTTCAGCTGTTATCTTGGCGCATTACTTGTCATGCCAGTTAGTTCTTCGTCTCTTTATTGCAACTCTCCCAATAGTATGAATCTTATGCCATTACAATTTGATCATCAGCGAAATTAATAATAAAAAGTTACAAATCATATGAATTTTTCTCTTCCATTATTCCAGTGCACATTCTAAATATAGGTTGAAAAGGAGGGGCGAAAGACTGCAACCCCGACCTAATCCCTTAAATGTATTGATTGTGCCAGATAAATATTCATTTTGCCTAACGAAGGCCTTGTTCTCTATGTACATTTCTTTGATGATATTAATTAGATGTTGATCTACGAGTATATTAAGTTAGCAGGAGCTTCCTATAACCTTTGCCTGTGGAATAGAGTCTTATGCCTTCGCTAAGCCTTTTACTATCACATGCAAAAGTAATGACTCGCCTAAGATTTGTTATTGTATGATAAACAGCCTTGCAGCAGTCGATGAGTAACTTTCTTACTCTAACTTGTTAATCCTACCTACAAGGTCTTATGGTTATGCCCAAGTTACTCATCGACTACTGCAAGACTGTTTATCATACAATAACAAATCTTAGGCGTGTCATTACTTTTGCACGTGATAGTACATAGGTCTATTCGCCTTTATATAGTCTCTTATGAGTTAGTTGTATTATAAACAGATTATCGACATACCCCCTTCTTGTTACAAATCCACTTTACTCTTCCCTAATTTTGTTTTTCCAAACATTCTGCTCAGAGTAGTAGAGTTGAAACTTAATCCTCTGTAATTGTTATTTTCATTCCGCTCCCCTTTTATATACGATGTTTTCCACTGTTCGGATATTGGGCATTGTTCAGTACAGTTGTTAATTAGTTGACATAATCTTTGTTAATACCGTATGTTACCGGGTCTCTGAGCTCTATGATTTTTCATCGATTTAATTGCTTTTTGTAATTCGTCTTCTGTTATCGTAATATTGCTGTTTTGTGTTGCATTTTTATTATTTACATTGTTCTTTGTCCTCTGTTAGCAATTTTGTATAATGCATTGTTCAGTCTTCCACATTACTCTGGTTTGCTATTCTTGTGTTGTTATTGGTTTTCATATTTTTCAAGCATCTCCATGCTTCCGTTGTTCTTGCTCCTCCAATCAGACTCTCAATCTCTAGACACTTTATTTCCCAACTTAATTTTTTATTCTGTTGAATACCTTATGTGTTCCAGTTCTCACTTGTTTGATGCTTGTCCTTTTAATTTTATAGCCTGTTCTAGTTGATCGTTCCACCAAATTATTTCGTCTTTTTTCACTGCTAATTTTACCGATTTGCCGTATTGCTTCTTTTATATTTGTGTGATCTTTCTCTACATCTTTATCTGTAGTTGTAATATTCAACAGTGTCGTCAGTCTTCTCTTGGATGCTTTCGTCCTGTAACAGATCCCGATTATAAGTATTTCTGCCTTTGTAGCATTTTTTCCATTTATGCCGAATTTTTCTTTTCATGTTGTCTTTAAAATATTGTGGTAAGATGTCACAGATTAGTAGATAATGGTCACTGCTGCAGTTAGCTCTTCGTTTGAGCCTTGTGTGTATTATTTTTGGGTTTTGCCATTTTTGTTTCACGGGCGGCTTCTCCCATGTATATTGATGAATGTTTTTATGGTCGTAGAAGGAGTTATTTATTTGTAGTTCATGTCTATAAATTTTTCTCCGTTAGCATCTACCCTCTGGCATTTAGGCATTCCGTTGATGATTCTTAATTTCTTCTAGTATTCCATCTAACATATCATAAAATTTATTTTTGGCATTATCTTTCGCTCTATACGACTTCCGGACACCCGACCATGTATGTACATAACTCGTCTACAGTCGTACTACATTTCTTTCTAATTGCAAATAACAAACTCCAATTCTAGTTGAATTTTTGAAAATTCAAATTTATTTTCATATTCCTGGGCTAAGTTCTTGAATTGAAAATTGATTTTAAAGTTTCTACGTTTAATGTTTGGAGGATGAATGATAAATTCGAATCCAAGTGATTTCAACTGCAAATTCATTGAAAATACCTCCATTTTTCTGAAATTCAGACAATGATTTTATACTCGTAACTAAGTATATTTTCCTAATTTTATATCTCTGCAGTGGTTAAATTTTGAGACCGTGCTTGTATTTTGTTTCGAAATTTTGAGATTGAAATTTCCAAATTTGGAATGTTTGCAATGGTTAAATCTGAAGATTCGACAGTTGAAGAAAGAAATTCGAGTTTAAAATGTGGAAACAGAACTTCATAATTTATGTATTCCTAAATGACTATTGAATTACTAAATTTTAACTTTTGAGAGTAATTCAAACGAGTGTTGCTTCAGAATATCCGGTTTTCCCAATGTTTTCTTTTTATCTAAAAATATTTTTACAACAAATAATAAAATATTAACCAACAATTTAACTACAATTAAGTATTTCCAAATTGTTAAGAAAGAGTGCTTCACATACTTAAGACTTAATCACGAAATAACTACACTGTTTGAAGTCCAACATTTGTACTTCAGTAGTTTAAGAATCCAATTTGATTTCATTATTAACTCGTGAAGGCAAATCAAGTTTTTATTTATTTTATCCGAAACACTTGTATTTTGTAAGAAATAACAACAGATCAATAAAAATACCAATTAGGATAGGCTGTGAAATTGAATTATTTTGAATTGGTACTTTAGCCACATCCACAGAATGACTTTTTATAACGTTTCTAATTTGACATTTTTATTGTAAACAAAGTTTATAACCTTAAATTCATGTCAGAAATGTCATTCTGTGGATGTGGCTAAAGTACCAATTCAGAATAATTCAATTTCACAACCTCTACCCTAATTGGTTTTTTTATTGATCTTCTGTTACCGACGCCCTAGATTTCCAAAATATTAACCAATAATAATTTTAATTACAATTTCGACACTAAAGGTATAAGATGGTAAAAGAGGAAGAAAGAATTAGGTATTTCCAAATTGTTAAGTTACCTTTGCGTTTCAATTTCAACAAGTCAGATTTTCAGATAAATCTAATAAAATTCCAATTATAAAATCTTAATCGGCGGATCCAACACAATGAGTTATAAAAGTCCTTTTACAGTGTTTTTCTTTTGCTTTTCCTCTTTTGTCAATTGCGTTTCCCTGTTTAGCAAATGACTTTCCAGATTATGAAACGTCAAAGTTATGTTGCAAATGACATTCCCTATTTGTCAAATCTCTTTCCGTTTTTAGATAATGCTTTTCCCACTTTTTTTAAAAAGTAGGTATGTAATAAAAAAAAACTGGGAAAAGCATTATCTAAAAACGGAAAGAGATTTGACAAATAGGGAATGTCATTTGCAACATAATTTTGACGTTTCATAATCTGGAAAGTCATTTGCTAAACAGGGAAACGCAATTGACAAAAGAGGAAAAGCAAAAGAAAAACACTGTATAATCGCATTGTTTACTGTTTGTATTTCGAAAAGCAAAAGTCAAAAGGCGCATTTGTTATTATATCAATTTCACGTTTGGTAACAAAATTTTTGCGTAACAAAATTTAAGAAATTTTCGTAGTAAAACTAGGGAACAAATAGGCCATGACTGTTTGTTTACAGATCATTTGTCGAGTAAATCATAATAGAAAGCAGTGAAATAAGAAAAATCAAGCTTCAGTTGTTTACCAAAAAAATCCTCCGCGGTCTACTTGGTTCTCTTTTTAATTGTTATGATTTTTAATGAAGGTTTTTAAAAATATGTACGAAAAAGACTTGTTTTTAATTAACAAAAAAAGTATTTTTAGAATTCATTTTTCAGCTACATTTTCACAGAAACGAAAGGGTTGGTCTGTTGATTTACACGTACAGCTTCGTTTTTAATTTATTTAAAGTGGTTTTTACTTGCACGATTTTATTATTAACTTTGTGAATTTTAATGGGCAAAAGCAGCCGACCAACTTTACTTTGGTATTAAATTTGGCCATTGTTTCGAGTGTGATTATTACATTGAATGATGAATTTTTGGTGAATTTGAATTGTAAATTTAATTATCATTTAAATGAGTTTTGTGTGTTTTCTTTAAGTTGCTAATGACTTTAATTTTAGTTTTTACTTGTTAATTTGCAAATGTGTGTAAACAAAACTAGCTGATTTTCTTTTTCATAAATCGAAACTGGAATTTCCAATGGGTTATCCAAACCATGAACATTAAATCCATAATTTTGTGCATTTTACCCAATCTGCTTTACATTAAAGGTCATAATTTTTTTGTGGGCATTTTGGCGTTTGTTATTTAGAAGTTACACTTTAATTAAATATGAAGTATAAATAATTCCAATTAATAGCTCAATCCTTTTTAAATTTGAAGCAAATAAGCAACCAATTACCCTGATAAATAATTTTATTTGATTTTAAGTAGAATTTTGAATTTTAATAAAATTTCTTTCTGTTTTTGGACTATACAAACTGTAAGTAATTCCTGAAAATTCTGAAAGGTCCCTGATCTTTTTCATTGCTGAAATTAAGTAGGCCAGTATGCTTTTAGACGTTCGTTCACTTCAATAATATGAGTAAGCCTGACGCTTTGATCGATTTCTATTTTCAAAATCACCAAAAGAAGCCCAAAATCGTATCCCTGAAACTGAAAAAAACTTATTTTTTTTATTATTAATGCGTTGTCTCACACGTAAAATCCTTAAGTTTCGTATTCAACTAAAAAGGACGTCTTAGTTTTATTTATTAGGTGTCCGAAACACGTGCCAGACAATTAAATTCAAGAACCGTAAATTATCTAATTTTCAGCACGAGAAAATTCACGAGCCTTAAAAAGTTTCACCGCCTGTCTAACCCACTTTTACAGAACTGTTCAGGACTATTGATTTGACCCGTGTTCACCTTTAACCCCTAGAGAATCTAACATAAGTTTTACCTCGACATCCGACAATTTCAACATTTTCAGACCCCCCCGATTATTAAAATTAATATCACGTACAAATGGGATGGTTATCTTTTTAAACAGAAGTACAGAATACACCACGAACCATTATTGACGTTTGTTGGAAACAAAGAGGGATTCAGAGAGAATATGAACGGTTTCAGGAATGGGTACGAGTTGGGGTAAATTTTCAAGTAATGGGAAATTCCAATATTGATCCCCTAATTTCAGTGAGTTGCGTGAGGTTAGTAATGCAGCAAGGAAAGTTCTTTGTTAAGCGTAATCGAAAATAAAGGTGATGTGAGCATGATGATAAAGATCAAACAAATAAAATATGCATCGCAAGTTTTAATCTACGAGGTTATTTTTAAGAAACTAGAATTCTTGCAAATAAATTTTAAAACGAAGGACAAAGCCTTGATAAATTTCGAGGTTCTAAATATTATTTTTAAAAATTACTGAAACGAAATCTTCTCACGAACAAACCAATTGGCAACCTAATTAAAGCGAAGCCTAATTACGCAAATTTACCAGAACTAACAGTTAATATCTTGTATTGTTTCTTTCAATCGATGGCTAGTTAATTTAGATTAAAAACTACTGAAATTATGAATAAATATTCGGCCTATTTAATTATTTACAAATTTAGTCAATTAGCATAGTAATCAGTGTTGCTTGCTATTAATTATTCACTTTTCCAGCATGACACAGTTTTTTTTTTACTTTTATTAAGTAAAAAAAAACTTGCCTTAAGCAAAAGTTATGCACGAAAATGTCTAATTTAGTTGTTGATACAAGTCAGAAACTTGTCAAATTATACCTATAAACATTGAGCTGATTAAAGTATGAACTTGCTTGCACATAAGGATTTGTTGCCGGATTGTAAAAGGATAAAGAACGACTCCAGTGTAAGAAATTATGCTTTCGCAAGGAGTCTTGAAAGTCGAGTAATAAAATCACGTAGCTACAAAGTTCTCTGATTTGTCTGAGAATAATTCGGTTGTTAATAATTCAATCTGCTTTTAGACGTTTGAGGGTTTTCCTTTTTAATTTTTCGGGTTTTTTTTTTGATATTTCCTCCAACTGAAAATTAAATTAAACTAGCCAAACAAATATTTTTTAAAGTTCTTTTTGCGATTTAAATAAGTCAAGTACGAATTACATGAATAACAGCTTATGAAATGCGTTTCAACAAGCTGTTGCAGCCTTAGCCATTGAATAAAAAACAACACATTGTTTTATGTAATTGAATCACAGATTAGAAATTAATACCCCAATTGAATTACAAATTACAAGTTGTGTAACTGCGGGTTTTAAATTGGAAAAGCTTTTTGTATGTTTTTATATTGTGTTACACAGTCGAATGGAAATAAGCTCGAGAGAGTGCTGTAATTTGAATTAGGTAAAGTTTTCTTTAACCTTTTCTGTTTCTTTAGCTTTGATACTATATTGAATATTTAAAAAAATCCTAATTTTTCAGTTGAAATTCAATTTAATAATTTGGTTATTAAATGAAAAGTTTTGGGTTCTTAATCAGAATTTTTGAGTGTTTACCATTATTTTCAAAATTATTAAAACGTAAGGTTGGGTAGTCGAAGCTTAGGATTGCGATGTGAAAATCCCAAAGTCTTGAATTAAAAGGCCAAAAATTTGAATTTCCTGAATTAAATTTAAGAAAAAATATGAAATAATTAAGGTAGTTAACAGCCTTGATAGTTCCCTTTTATATTCGTTTAAGTGAGTGAATGTTATAAAACTTAATTTAAATTCCATACTTTCGTGAGTTTAAACCCTTACATTTTAGTAGATTTTCAAAACTAAGAAGCAAGAATATTTAATTTTGCTATATTTTTGACAATTTAAATAAGCTTAATAATCTTTAATTTTATTACGGATGATGAGTAAATAAAGCTGCTTTCCTACCTTTATTTTTGAAGTATTTTTTTGTTTGAAATTTCCAAAATGATCTATCTTTTGTAACCAAATTATTTCTGAATTTCCTAAACTTTATATTTTTTTGCAATTTTCAAAATCTTTGTTTCCAACATATTATGTACTTTGTTTCCAAAATTTTCTTTGTCGTTCAGAGTTTGAAAAATAATTGTTGGTTGTCACAATATTCCTTAAATTTCTAAACTTAATTTTTTTAAATTTCCAAAATGTTCTTTTTTTTGCATCTCCAAAGCAACCCTTTGTTGTCAAAATTTCCTTAGCTTCCCAAACCTAATTTTTTCAAAAGTTCCAAATTCTTTATTTGTTTTTTTTTTAATATCGCCTTTTTCCAAAAATCCGGTTTGTAAAATTTTGTCGAAATATTTATTTATTTATTTAATTCATTTCATAAACTTTACGTTTTTCAAATTTTCCAAAATCTTTCTTTTACTTCAAAATACATATTGCTTTCTTTCCAAAATATTCTTTAACGTCCTAAACTCTTGTGTTATCCAAACTTCCAAATTCTTTCTGTTTTCAAAAGAGTACTTTTGCTTCCAGAGTGTCCTTTTTTTGGAATTTCCAAAACAATCTTTTCATCGCAAAATATTTTACAAGTTCCTAAACTTCCTAAAATTTCCAAAATCCCTCTTTGATCAAGGTATTACCTATTACTGTATTTCCAAAATCTTCTTGTTTTCTTTTAGAATTTCCAAAATAATTTTTTATTGCCAAAGTATTCCTTAACATTCGATACTTACGTTTTTCAAAATTTCCAAAACATTTCTGTGTTTACAAGCATTTTCATAAAGGATAATGGAATTTAAAGTAAACAATTTGTAAAAAGTGTAATTACCAAGGGTTATTGATTATTGATAAGAAGCTTCATCAGGAGGAAAAGGGCACGGTAACTCAACGTATCAACCACGCCAGAGGCGAAACCCTTCCTCCTGATGAAGCTCCCTATAAAAGTGGGCGAAACGTTGAGTTTTTCTGTCTCAACAATGACACAGTCTCAACCCGGAAGATTTGTAAAATTTGTAAAATCGTAAAAGTCATAAAAACAAAATTAAGTCGTAGGTTTATGGAATCTCATAATTCAAAAGACAATTTTTAAGATTTAAAACTAAATTTTGACAAGTTATCTTGGTTGTTCAAACCAATCGTTAGAAATGTGTGAAGCTTTTAAGGTTAAAGGATCCCAACTAGAGCCATTTTTTTAGCTTAAAATACCTAAAACCTTAACTTAACTTAAAAAGAAAGAAGAAATTAAAATTCTTCAAAATTGCTTTTGAATCTGAGTTGTTAGAACGATTGTGGGCTTAAAATGCTGAATTTTGTACGAGAAATTTGTCAAGTTGTAGAATCTTGAAGCAGCATTTTAATGACAATATTTTTCTAACCAAGTTTTAGATAATTGGAGAGGTCAGAATTCGCAAAGTCTGTACATTTTTTTCTTTCACTGGCGTCCTTAAAACCAACTGTTTAAAGAGTATGATTTCAAACAAAATGCCCTTTTTAGTATTTTCAAAGCTTACGTTTATCATACCGATATCGAACGATTTCCACACATTTTCCTGAATAGATTAATGGTAAAAATTTAAGAAAACAAACAAAGAAAAAAATAAATTGGGTTCTAAGAAAATTGAAGCAGTCCACAGTAAAGTTTTAAATCAAACAGAGTGCTCTTTCGAGCGTTGAATAACTTAACTACATTTCTACTGTTTCTGTTCTTATTTCTCAGCCCAGTGCAGAATTCGCACGTCTTTCTATTTTCAGCGACCGAAATAGGCGAACTTATTAATGTGGATACTATTTCTATAAATTATTTTATTAAAACAACCTGAAAAAACAATTATCCAAACTTATTTTAATATACATAGTTGACAACTAAACTATATTCAACTTCGAGCTGCAGTGCGATATATATAATAATTTCACGTGATACCTGCAGTCTTACGTTTTTATTGGTCAAGGGGCGTGATCTATGCATACGTTTGTTTTGATCCACTGCAGCTCGAAGTTGAATTTAGTATAAGTTTCGTACTGTATTAATTTTGTTTAGAAATAGATATTCTAATTTGTTTGTAGGCGTTGTTTCAGCCGCCTTTCAGTTGATGTTAACCAATTAAGGGAGCCCAGAAATGGGTTAATTTTATATTAGATATTTCAAGTTTCGAAATTTTAAATACGAAATCGATTATCTTTCGGGATATGAAGATACCTAAACCTATTTCTTGGGGGCAAGTTTCCGTGGCATTTTTAAACTTTTAAATTTTTCGTGAAAATCAATCAAACGGTCAAGCTGTATTTACATTAAGTGAAGTTTCTTATGAACATGAAAAATCAAACAATCCACCGATTTTATCTATTTTATAGCTAACATTCCGTACCCAATGCTCACCTTCAGGACTTACAAGATAATAATTTATTCAAAAAACCTTACTTTATTTAATCGTTTTATTAATAGATAATTTTACTTAACATATATTTAATTAGTAAAATTCCGAAGAGAACTAATTGAGTTTCATTTTTATTTTCAGAACACAACGAACGAAAAATGGCGCATCTGGTAACCAGCGTTATCGACAAATATAACGATATTCTCGAAAATAAAAGTGGTAAGTTTACGTAGTTAGTAATTACGCAACGTAATTTTGACAGTGATGAATAATGAAAGATTCTCCCATGATGTAGATTACTGTTTTATAGAATATTAATGCTGGAAAATGCGCGTGGGGTGGAAATTCTCTACGGAGATTTTTACAAAACAAAGGCATATTATGTCGATTCTTTTTTATTTGTTAGAACACTCGTTATTTTCCTTTATTACACCGTACTGAAAATATCAAAAGCAGCGACATAATTAATCTTATTAATGGACTGAGGTTTATTGATTATTGATGTTATCGAACTGATTATGGTTTTGTGATATATGTCGCCACGATTTTAATAGGTGGAGAGCTATAGTCCATTCGTTTAGAAGAAATTTTTTCAGATTACAAAGCAATTACACAAGACGCCTAAAAATTGTCTTGGACCATTGTCAATGTTTAACGTTTAAGTAAGTCGGGAGATATTTATAAACCACTTGTTAAACCTGTCGTGCTTGAATCATGGTTTTTAAAAGCGAATGTACTATATTAGGGAAATACTGGAAATTGCAGAAAAACAGTGCTTGGTATTTTGAAGTATTAAAACAGTTTGGAAAGATTTAAGTTCAAAACAGAGAACGAAGGTTGAGTTTAAAACTGCTGTTTGTTGCTTGTTTTTGTTGTTTTACCAACTACAGCACGTTCTATATTTAGTTTACTTTAAACTTCAGATTGTTTAAATTACCAAGTCTGACTGTTTACTTTATTTGCAAGCCAGCTAATTTTGGAACATCCCTCAGATTTAGAGGCTTGCATATATAATAATCAGAAAATCTCCGGTTTTACATTATTTAAATTATTGAAAGTGGCAGGATATTAATGTTTCGATCGGCTTAGCAAGGAATAACATTCATTCCACTCAAGTTAAATTAACGTGTAACCCCGACCAGATCTCATAAACACCCAAAGCTTGATACACACATTAATCACTCAGGCAATTATGTAATACAGATAGCAGCGATACATGAAAACAAAACAGGCACATATTTAGCAGTATAGGTTCATATAGTGTCACTTACAAGGGGAAGGAAAGTCCCCTGTGGAATCCCAATTTGCATCTAGTAGAAAACCCTCGAGATTGTTGGGAAGTGATGATGATACCTGCAATCAGAAAAAAATATGCCGCCAACTATAGCGGAACATAGTCAACCAGTGGAAGATCCATCCATCCTAGGAAGCACAACGGAACAAAGAAGATACGGAGGCGGGCCTACCTGACCACCCCGGGGGGCATAGCCCGGAGTCGCTGCACTGCATAAATGCAGCCAGGTCAAGAGCCTTTACAACTACGCCTAGTTATCAAAGTGGGTCCCAGAGCGCCATGCTCTGATAGACAACAACCAGCCTCATATGCTCACACAAAATGTGAATAATTATCCAAAATGCATTTTACACCAATGCACCACTAATTCTAGACATTAATTAACACATCTGTACACCAACGCGTCCCGTGACCGACTCTCCCTTAGATTCGTATCTTTTAACCATAAAGAATTGCCCTATTTTAAAACCCCTAACTCGGGTATGCTTTGAAATGTGTCGTTGTCTTTGTTTCAAGAAATCTGACGCTTACGTCATCGCCACCAAAAAGTATATTCACCACTTTACAGCAATTTAATTATCATGTAAACCCATTTAGTTGATTTAATTAACATTTAATTGGCTACCAAGTTTCTCAAAGTTGCAGTAAAAAATTTCAGAAATGTCCCTCAAATTTGAATATATCTGCAGTAAAAACTTAATATAAGAAATGGCAAAGCTATTTGCTCGGTTTATTGTTGTTTTTATCGAACTATGATCGTAAATTCCCCAAAATTAGACATAAATTCCGGATATTTCCCATGTAACATTGAATAACATCGGGATCAATTTAGTTGTTTGTCTTTCAGACTTACATTACATTGAAAAAGTTTTATTCCTTAGAGTGTCATCTATCTTTGGGTTTTCTTTTGGATATATTGGGAACATTTTTTATTGTGGAAGAGGATCCAATATTTCTTGTTTTTTGCTAGCCGAATTGCATATTTTCGATTTCTTTTGAATGTTAATAAATTGTATTCAAACGTATCTTTGAGATTATAATTTGGGATTGCTTGGATGTCCAAGTGAATTAAGCGAATTAATCAAAATGTCTGATTAATTAATACTTTAGAATTATTTAAATTGTTGTCCTCCAGAATTACTGGCATTTTTTAATGTTTGATTATGTACGATTTGTAATCTAATATTTTTTACGAAATCAGGCTAGAGCCATAAAATTTAAAAATCTGATACAATAAAATAATAAATAATCACTAACCCATAAACCACCTTTCAAAAATATGAATTTTTTAAATTTAATTATGAGAATTCTATCAATCACTGCTCAGGCTTTCTAATTTCGCGGTTGTCTCCCAATATGAAAGTAGAAACAAACAGAATTTTTCTTATATTTGTAACTGAATATATTCATAAAATAACCTTATTTCTACCATTTTATAGTAACATAAATTCTCCAAAGTTTCTCGGAAAGATACTGGAAGTTAGATTTTTAAACTTTTATGTGTTATTTGTTTATCAGTTTGCACCTTCGTAAAATTATTGCAACATTGAAAGCTGCCATAAAGATTCTAAAATATTTTCTAAACGTTTGTTATGGTGAGTTTGACATTTTATATTTCTTAATTGGGTTTTTCGTTAGCACGTCCTAAATTGAATTCTAAATTAAATTAATTAACTAATAACTCACTCGGAGACAATTTGTAAATGGTTGTTCAATTATAATTAACAATCCTTTTTCTGAATCGCAACCAAGTTACTGATTTACTAAACTTGAACAAACATGGAAGCTCAACAAGAAAGGAAAAAGATTTCAGAACGGCTCTGCATTTAAATAAAACATCGAATAAGTCACTGAAACGTTTCGGAGACAATTAAGAAATATAAAAAGGTTGTTCGATTAATAATCCTTTTTCTGAATCGTACTAAGTTACTGATTTAGTAAACTTCTACAAAGAAGGAAACTTAACAATAAAGGCAAGGATTGTACAACAGCTGAGTAGGCTCTGCATTTAAATAAAACAAATTGCGTTCTCAAAGCCTTCTACGGCATATTATGAAACAATACTCAAATTAGTTGCTAGGCTTCCTAACCGATTGTTTTAATTAATATTCGTCGATATTTTATTACACAATAACCACAAATCCGCACGGAAACATTTTTACTATAAAGAAAACTTTTGTTTCAGCGAAAAATCCTTGTAATTTCAAATTTAAAGGAGTAGTGGAATATTCAAAGTAAATTTAGTTAAGTGCCTTGAATTGGTATTCATGACAAGAGTTAGCTTAAATATCCAAATGACCCTTTTAAGGTTTGAATCCTTGAAGATTCATCGTTATTTAAAGCAATTACTTACTAAAAATAGAACAAAAGATTAAATTCGCCAAATTTTTGTTAATTTCAGTATTTACAGGCAAATTATTAAACTCAAACTTGGTCGTATAACCTTAACTTTGTAGCTGTAGGAAGACTTTTAAATTTCTTAATTTATACTTGGCGTATGAAGGTTTTGTTTAAAAAACTTTTCCATATCTGAATAACATTTAACATTTTATTTTTTGATAAAATTCAGTTGTCATTTATTACAAAGTTTGGAAAATTGAATTTATTTTCAATTAATTAAATTTTAAGGATGTCTAATCTCCTCTGTCGTCTGCGTAGGGAGAACCCCATAAGAGAGACTTTGCACTCACTTCGACCATTACATCATCAATAACATTTATAAAAGACTGAAGAGAAATGTACAGAGAAACGTTGCAATTGTATAATGTCCACTTTTTAAAAACGACTCAAGTAACCATTTCTTGCTGAATGTGTTATTATACCAACATTTTTGTTCCTGCAGAGGTCATGTGCCAATCCTTTACCTTTGACAAACTTCTTTGTTAGGTTCTTTATAGAAAACAATGTATGCGTTTCATCGATCAACGGCCGCCTGTGCAGCATCCTGGGCGTCTCTTGCGGTCCCAACATTAATTTGAATGATTTTCATAAAAGCTACGTCTCCTTTCCTTCCTTCTATCCAGCATGTCCCTAACCATATCGTTTGTTAATTTTCTAAAGAATGGACACATTGTCTACTCCGCTCTCTTCCTTACATTCTTTGGAAGTATGACATTCATTTCCACAGTTCAAACAAGTTTTCAACCTGTCTGTTCCATTGCAGTTGGTTGTTCTATGCCCAAAATCCAAACATCTATAGCACATATCTAGCTATGTTTACACTGATTCTAAACCTGCAAAGTGTCCATCCGAGTTTGATGGTAGATTTAATTAGGTTAAGCAGTTATACAACAGCAACGTTGTGTTGTAAATTCTTCTTCTTCTTTCGGCGGTGGGAAGTAGTAGCATTCAGGCCTTAGGTCTTCATACAGACCAGCATCTAGCCCAAAGACCATGATCTTGCCCATAGAGGCGCTCCGTGTATCATCAGCTCTAGAAAAGCGTCACCAAATAGGTGATGCCCCAGTAGAAGTAGTCTGGGGCATCGCAAAAGGAGATGAGAGAGGTTTCTTTGGCTTCGTTGCAGAATCTGCAACTTAGATCCTTGAAAACGCCCATCAGATGTAGATGCCTTTTAAAGAGACCATGCCCTGTAAGGAGGCCTGCGACTATCCTGATGTGCTTCCTGCTAAACCCAAGGGACTGCTGAGAAAGTCTGTGAATGAGTTTCAGAGGGTGAAAAGTTCCAAGCCTCACATAGTTGTAGTTGTATCGTTTCACGCTTTATATGTTTATGGTTCGAAGTTTCAAGACGACCCCCCGTCACTGTTTGAAGTGACTACCCCAGAAACAGAAGAAATTTACAGTTTTATTAAACCGTAAAGTGAAAGTTAGTGATACTGCAGAAACTTTTGGCATATCAACGATATGTACATATGTGTAATATATCTTACACGAACATTTTGATATATCAGGAATGGACGCCGTGTTTGCTTACACCTAACCAAAAACAACGTCAAACGGACATTTCAACCGATAGTTTGTCTCTCTATAAGCGCAATCCAACCGAATTTTTGCGACGGTTCGTAACGTCTGATGAGACTTTGGTCCACCACAACACCCTTAAAACTAAACAACAATCAAAACAATGATCCCCAAAAGGAGAACTAACTCCAAAGAAGGCAAAGACGGGTCTATCGGATTTTGCCGTGACTGAAGTTGTGGTTGTTTTTTTGGGACGCATTTTTCATTACCTACCTTGAAAATAAAAACAATTAATGATGAATATGAGGCGAACTCATTCGAGCATTTGAACAATGAAATCAAGAAAAAGCGACGAAATAGGGTGCTGTTTCATCATGGACCAGCCCACACACCAGTTGTTGCGATAACTTACTTCTCCACCCACCCTATTCTCGAGATTAAGCTCCAAGCGACTTCTATCTATTTCCTAACCTCAAGAAATGGCTTGATGGGTGAAATTAATTGCGAATGACAATGAAGATGCTGTATATGACCAATGTCATTGTTTTCTGGAGGGCGATTTCCATATTGCTGTCTCATGGAGCTTCGTCCTATTATTTTGAAATTTAGTAGTAAGTCTCTTCTGGTTTTTGCCACAAAGGTGGGATTCGTTTTATAGCCTAGTTAGTATTTTTTTAGTTGCATCACTTCGTTAACCACGTCGTCGAGTACCAAGGTGAAGAATACCCTGCTGAATTCCCAGACCAGTTTCAAAGGGTCCAATTTACAGATTATGTGTTCTTACATACCTAATTCCTGTATCTGTATTACAGGCTCTGTATGCTCCTATATAAATTAGTTGCCCACCTTTCCTTTCCTAAGGGCTTCATAAATTACTGATTACTGGCCTCTGTATTCGATCAAAAGTTTCGACTGAGTCATTGAAGCGGCGATGCAGTTTTTGGTCATAAATTATTGTTTTTTTGGCCCCGGACGAAAGCCACACTTATAGTCTTTTACTGTCTTTTAGTCTGTTGTCTAGGATACGTTCATCAATTTTACATGCAATACTGAGTATAGATATGCCTCTAAATTTCTCACATCTACGGCTGTTGTCCAAATTAAAAGCTTATCGAATTGGCATCGTGTAAAGTGAAGTTTCCAGCGAAAGGGTAGTTGTAAGTCAAATCGCCAACGGTTTAGAAAAGGCTTATTTTTTTTTTATTATTCACATCGCCACTTTGTATACGAACAAGTTCCCTACTAAAAACGCTAGCACCAAATGTCCTAACGTAATCACAGTTTACACGTACTATACGCAATATAAATAAATAAATACTGCATAACCGAAATTTTAAAAAAATCCAAATATTGCCCAGCCTTGTTTTCATTGCCAGTAATTATTAACAAATAAACTTTCATCTGCCTCGCCGTGATGCCCTAAATTCTCACGCAAGTTTTTCCAGAATTTACTTCCACTTTCGATTATCTTTCGTCGTTACCTCGTTACACAACCTTGAAGGGGAACCGTAAATTAAAAACAAAAACACATTTTGTGACCGATATATTTGTGCTGAGTCCGGTTAAAGCTGCGTAAGTTATAAAGAAAAGTATGCCACGATGTCTGTCCTATGCAAATAAATTAACCGTTGTATTGTTAACATTCTTTTAATAGTATCGAACCCAATTTCTACAACAAAATGCCTAAGGCAATTCGTGATAGGCGTGTTCTACGTGGCTTTTCGGGAGATTCTGACATATCAGGTGTTGTTCCGTGTCACTCGATCGATTTAATGATGTTTTACTCAAATATTTGGAAGAATTTCGTGTGTTACATGCATATTTCATAAATTCTGTCAGTATATGTAACTTTGTGTGGTTTACGAGCTGATATACCTGGGTAAAATTAAATCGAGAGTGAAACTCGTGTCAAAGGAAGAGTTTTGACAGAGAGAATTTACTGAAGTACTTTAGAGCAATAATTTGCTTTGAGAGTCACTTCTGAAAATTACACAGACTACAACTTAGCTAGTTTAAACTATGAACTTTAGAAATAAACATATCAAGTGTTCCCTCCAAAAATTACGTAAATTTGCTGTTGATTTATTGTTCAAAATTGTTTAATCACATGTGATTAAAGTCACACCACACCCTGGTATTGACGCAAATAAACCAGAAAAAAGTTTACAGGTTTTACGCGATGTACAAAATAACTTTTTTTGTTGTTGTATACGTAATACGCTACGTTAAATATAATGATCAATGATGTCAAACTTTTACGATATAAGATTATATAAGATAATCGTTTCCGTCCCAAAAATTAAATTCTACAAATTTCTGAAACTCTGCAGATTGCAGAATCAAATTATTTCAGAATATTTGGAAGAAATCTTTACGTTTGGTATTTCAAATCGATCCTAACTAATTTTCTAAAATTATCAAGCTTGAAAATTCACTTATTTTTTTCTGAAATTTCTACGATTTTCCTGTAAAATTTTTTCTGAAATTTATAAGCTTTTCCTGCAAAAACTTTCCTGAAACTAATAAGATTTTCCTGCAAACTTTTTCCTGAAATTTATAAGATTTTCCTGCAAACTTTTTCCTGAAATTTATGATTATCCTGCAAGTTTTAACAAACTACTCGAACGTAATTTTAAAGTTTAAGAGATGATTAATTTTGAATGAAATTCGTCGAATTTTATGGCAAAGAAGAAAATAGAGTTCTAAAACTAAAAAATATACAGTTTTCTAAGCCTATAAGAAGATAAAGTTCTATTTAATAGCGGGAAAAGCCAAAATGGTGCCATAAGAAATAAATAATCTGGCGATGGCGTAAGACACGCTAAACCTTATGGTTACTTATTAGTTATTAGAGTTTAAAAAGTTTGGGATTTTTCGTTTTTTGAACGTAACTCCTAAATGAATGTTGATAGGTAAAACTGCGCGACTGCGCCATTATATTAAGTACAAAATTCTGCAAAAGTGCCACATTTAAACATCCTTCTATCCCTTTTAATAACGAGTTGGCCTTCAAAAATCTGAATCGGCCTGTATTTTAGGGATTACAAGTAGAAATAAATACTTCTTCTCTTCTTATATTATATTTCTTCGGACGTCGATGTCCAACATTCCCTCTATCTCTGGACAAATAAATACATTTATTAAAAATAAATAAATAGAAATGGTGGAACAAATAGGGCGATACTGATACTCAAGAAGAAACGGTGAAGAGAATATTCCCGAATTTGGAACAAAAAAAGCTGAATTCCAATGCCAAAATATAGAAAGATTTTCGAAATAAAAAATAGAAGATGACAGAGATCAGGATCTCTTACTCAGAATATTAAATATATTAAGAAAAAGTAACAAGAAAAAATATACAAAAAAATTAAGAAATAAAACAGAAAAGCTCAAGCACATGAATCAAAAAAGGGGAATTACGAAAGAAGTTGTGAAAAATCAATGCAAAAAGAATAAAAAAACGGTTGGGGCACACGCCGAATGAGTAGAAATAAATAAATAAAAATCTGAGAAGCAAAAATGTGTAAGTCAAAGCAGAACAAAAGGTAGACTGAGGAGAAGCTGGAATAAAAACTGGGCAACGCATTTGAGAAAGCGAATCAAATTCTGTAAAGAATAATAAGAGAATTAAATTAAGAAGGAACAAAAAACAAACAAAAATGGAGTTAATTTATAAGATTTCCTTCAACAACTTATCAAAACTTTCAAAATATCAAAAATACAAATTTTGAATGATCAGTTATGGTCTGTGTTTGCGGTTCCTCTTCTGCGTGTTCTTCTGCCTTATCTTGTTCTTCCTCTATTTTTCTTTCAATAGCTCTTCTTATTACTGGACCCATCTATCTAATTTTCCTTCCTTCTCTCCTATTAGTAGTCCCTCTGGTGTTGTCCATGTATAGCCTTGTTTTGTTTTTCCTGATAAAAATTTCTTATCTCATTGTTAACGTAGTATTCTTCTATTTTTTGTAGTTTCTTATCCATAAATTTTCTCTTTTTCTGGTATATTTGTTTTCCTGTTTTCTAAAGTGTTTATTTTTAACATCTTTATTCTTGCTTCGTTTTTCTACATTGAAACTTTTCCGCATTTCTCGTCAAACCACTCCGTTTCTTTTTATTTGTTTCCCTCCCTAAATCGGCTCCCTCCCTAACAATCCCTTCACATCTGTTCCATTCTTCCTGAATGTTTTGTAATTGCGGATTACTTTCCAATGTTTTTGTTAATGCTTCTTTAAAGTTTGTTTTAACACTAGCGTTTTGTAATTTGTTCACATTAAACTTCTTCATTTGTTAGAGATTTGCTGTTTATCTTTGCCATTATTAACATACGACCCGTATTCGCATATGCTCCTCTTCTATAACTTCTGACATCTTTTACAGCTCTCGCATGTTTACACTCTATAATCATGTGATCTATCTGGTTCCTTGTTTTGCCATAAGGTGATAACTTTGTGATCAAAGGCAATGCTTACTATCTTCATGTTCATTTCCACAGTAATTTGCAATAATCTTTACCCATTGTCACTACTTTTTAAATGTCACTTTTCCCTCGACTACACATCTGAAGACAAAATAATCGATGTACTAGGAAAATTATAAAATAATAAAAGCCCTGGCGAAAATGGAATCCTTGCAGAATTTTTGAAAGAAGGTGGGACAAGTGTACAGAAAAGGTTGCTTAGTTGGTAAAAAGAATACGGCAAGAAGAGAATATGCCCAATGTATGGAAGACGGCGGTTCTGTGTCTGAGGGGGATAGCACTGCTGGAAGTATGTAGTTTACAAGATAGTAACAACAGTAATAAGAAATACATTGCATAAAATACTTCTTCTTCTTCACCATTCCCTGTTACCCTACCCGAGTGTCGAGTTCGTCGTTGATGTTTCTGCTATCCATTCCTTCCATCTCTTCCGGTCTCTGGTCGCGTTCCTCATTTCGTTGATCGTCTTTCTCCCTCTTACTCCCAGTACGGGTATTTGGTTTTTCCATGACTTCCTTTGTCTTCCTCTTTTCCGTTTTCTGACCCTTCTTGCTTCCATGATTTTCCTATCCTATCTGTTGACATTATGTAGGTGTAGAGGTGTCCATACCACTCCAGCTGTCTCTCTTCAATTTTAATAGCCACAGGCTTTTGTTGTAAGGCTGCTCTAATCTCGTCGTTTCTTACGTGGTCTAATCTTGTTTTGTTTTCTATTTTCCTTAGTACCTTCATCTCAATAGCCGGCAGTTTAGATTGGCGAATATCAAGGTGGATATAGAGCAAATAGATCAGATTTACGTAATTAAAAATACTACATAACACATACGAGTTAGGACTCCACATGTAATGTATTGATTTTAAGAAGTCGTACGATTCCATATTAAAAGTGAAACTTTATGCAGCTTAGCTTTGAAAAATCAAGAGCACTAGAAAATTAAGTTAATTGACTTTGCAAAACTCTACCAATAAAGTGACTATAGAAGGAAGCTATCTTAAGAATTTGAAGTGAGGAGAGGATATAAGGAAATTGTCGGTCTAATATACAACAACACCGAGAACAACAGACAACAATGCGTAACCTTGTAACCTATGCTAATGAATAATGATATTAGTGCTGATGCCGAGAAGGAGAAAGGAGTTGGAGCAAATGTTTAAGAAATTAGAGAGTAAAGCAAGAGAATACGGACCAACTATAAACGAAGACAAGTCAAAGTCTATGGAAATGAAAGCAATATCCACACAAGAGAGTAAATAACAAAGAATATAATTTCGAGAGGGTAACACGGTTCGTGTATTTAGGAGTGACAATAACGAACAGTTACCAAGAAGAAACGAATTAAACAAAAGATTAGCAAAGGGCAGCAGAGTAGTAGGAGAGCTTACAAGCTTAATAAAATCCAAGAATGTATCCCGAAAAACAAAATTAAGAATATATGGGACGATAATACGACCGACTGTTTTATATGGATGCGAAACTTGAATTCTCAACAAACAAGAAGAAACGAGACTGAACCTATGGGGGAGGAAAATACTGCGAAAAATATTTGGAGGAATTGAAGTAGAGGGCGTGGGATGGAGAAGAAGATGAAATCGAGAAATCATGGGACTATGTGAGAAACCAAATATCGGGGAATCAGCAAAAGTAAGGATGCCTGATAATATATTTCCTAGGAAAGTACTTACAGCAGAAGAGGGAGGAAAGGAACAAAGATGGTTGATAGCAGTAAAAGAAGATCTGTCACGAGTGGGTGTGAAGGCTAAGGACAGAATAAAATTGAAAAGAATAATAAAAAGATTTGAAGCCATGGGTCTACAAGACCTGTAGAGCTGCATTATTATTTTTATGTTTAGCTCACCTAAAACTTCAGAATTTTACAAAACTTTAGGACAAGTTATCCCTATCTTGCCAAATTTTGGAACACGCATGTTTTGGCTAATTTTAAGCTTTAATTCGATAAAAATATCGGCATGAAAACTGAAAATTATCACAATACTTCCAGGAAAAATGTAAGTCCCCGTGTTTGTTAAGTCTCTGAGTTTTTACACGGCTTAGTTGGCTATGTTGGTTCAATGCAACTTCATAAAGATAACAGAAATTACACGCATCATCGATCATCACATTCTAAATGTCTGTTCTGGGAATTGGGAATGTTAACAGATATAAAGTTACTGACCGTCGTCGTCGTAGAGAATATCCTGTTATTAATACGAGTAGAGCAATGACCAACTTTATTCTTTAATTATTTTTTTGAAATTCTGAACATGTTTCTCATATAAGGATAATGTGTAATTATTCGAGCATTAAATGACGGAAAAGGAACTCCTATGGAATTTAATGAAGACTTTAAGGTTACAGTATTTCATACATATTCCTAAATTTTATTCAAAAAAATAGCAACATAACCATATTAAAATGGAACAAATTTCAACAGTGTTTATTTATCAAAATACTTATAACAAAGGTAAGAAGGTAAAATCAGGAAAAAACATATTTTGGTTTCAAATCAGAGCCTGAAGATATTATTCAACGTGCGTATTACGTATACAACAACAAAAAAAGTTATTTTGTTCATCTCGTAAAACCTGTAAACTTTTTTCTGGTTTATTTGCGTCAATAACAGGGCGTGGTGTGACTATTCATTTATGCAAAATGATGTGATTTACTGCTCCTTTATCATTAAGTTATCAAATTGTCATTATATTTGTATAAAATACGTGATTTATTGTATTTCTTAGAAATTACGTCTTTTATAATTACCTCGTAATAATTGAACTGTTGAAGATTTTCTTTTAATAAACGTTGGCAATTAAAAATATTCCACTTAAAAAATCCCCTGGACTTTTATTATAGAAAATATATCTATGTAATTTGTTTGTATGTTTGTGTTTTTGCAAGAGTACTAAGGACAGAGATGTTGTGTTATATTGTGCTAGATTTTTAATAAAAAGTGTGTTAGGCTGGAGAAATTTTCTTGAAGTCGTTGGTGGAGTATTGGATAAGCATTTAAGCTTTACATTTTTAGCATTAGACAAGTAAAGTCACATTTTGGAATTTGGAATTGAACAAAAAGATTTAACGTATGATTTCATTTGATTCTCTTTAGAAATAGCAGGAAAGGACAACTTTCGTTTGATTGTAAAGACAATATATTATTCTTAATTCCAGAAGAATTAAAAATTAATTAAAATGATGAAGACCCTTGGACAACGATAATTCAGGAAACTCAATATAATAAGCATAACAAGACAAACCTGTTGTAAATATAAAAATAAAACTTGAGCAAACCTAAACTACAAACTCGTAAAATTCAGTTAAACAGAATTAAGGTTTTCTAATTCATGTCCTCTAATGTGAACTTAATATAAAGGAGAAATGGAAATTTTCAAAAAACCTACGTCCTTTGTAGATTGTATCCTTTATTGTAAGTGAACTAAATACTTTCATAAGCTGACCTCACTTCTGTGTTAAATGACAATAACAAAACCATAATGAATTTCATTGCGTTGTTAAGTTCTTAAATGGTTTTGATGTAGCTTATTCATCTGCATACGTAAATATATTTTGCACATAAATTTAAATGTTGTGATTTTAAATGATTGGGAACAATTTGAATTAGGCGCCATACTAATTTACTGGTATGTTGGCAATATGCAATCCGTTTGACGTGGCATTTCGAAGAGGGATGGTTTCTTTATTTTTCTTTTGCTCTCTTATATGTACCTTTACGGACACACCGAGCGGTCACCCATCCAAGTTCTGGCCAAGCAGGCCTTTGCTTAACTTTATATATTTCAGTGTTACGTGCATTCTCACTCCGCCGTACCGTCGGTTTTAATATTATATTAATTATTTTATTATTTTCATATTGTATTAGAAGACAAAATGAATACAATATGAAAATGGGTCAACAAAGTTAGCGAGTTGCTCCTGTTATTTGACAGCGAAAGTTACCAACCAAATTGATCCAGCTTAGCCAAATTCAAATTGCCCTCAATCATTTAAAATCACATTATAGTATGGTATTAAAACGCACATTCACCACTCGGAGTAAATAGTTATACAGGAATTTAAAGCACGTAAAGGTTGGAACAAATTCGATAAAATCTTTATTGGGCAAGTAAGAAAATAATGCTCGGACACGTCGATTTTATTTTTTTGATGCGCATTTTTTTGTATGCGTATATTTTTTATTCCGTCATCCCTGTTGGAGTTATGACATCATCAGTTTTTTTAAATGGCAACATCCTCTTTTGATAGTACCATTTAAAAGATCACATTTTTTTGCGTATAGACTCCAAATTTTATGGTATATTACATAACAATATTTTCGAGAAATTAGTACTACAATTTATTGTTGCACCATTTTTTATTGACGGCGCATTAAATGCTGATAAATATTTGAATTTACTACAAAAACAGATAATTCCCGCACTTATAGCACTATATCCAAATAATCAAAATCCCCAAATGTCGGACGAACCAATATGGTACCAACAAGGTGGCGCGCCATTATGTTATTCACGGATTGTGCGTAATTATCTAAACGCCATTTTCGCCAATAGATGGATATTATCAAGAGGTGAATGACATGCAACTTTAACATTTAATTTAATGAGTTGTATTTATTATTTCTTCTATTGTTATTTGTTATTTCATTACATTGTTATGAATTCTAAAACCTTTTTTTCGAAAATATTGTTATGTAACATACCACAAAATTTGACGTCTATACCGAGCAAAATGTGCTCTTTTAAATGCTACTATCAAAAGAGGGTGTTGCCATTTAAAAAAACTGATGATGACGTCATAACTCGAACAGGGATGACGTAATAAAAAATATACGTATATAGTCGAATTGGCGATTCAGGTAATGCGCGTCATCAATCACATGATCAACGGTCGGCGTTACCAATAATGCGCGAGAAAAAAATACAAAATGTAATTGCTAAATATAAATTATTTTTGTAGTTTTCTAAGAGTGGGCAGCCGTGTTTAATCACAAGGCATATAAATTTTTGAAAATAAGAAAAAAATCGGGTTTTTATTTTCTAATTTAGCTCATATTTACTTTTTGTAAAGTTAGTATTATTTTTGGCATGTTTATATTATTTCACTTACAAATTTTTGACAGATCGTATTGTACGTCATTGTCATTGCGATAGAATAGGAAAATGTCAACAGAAAATTTAGGTTATAAAATTTGTAAGTCGTTTGAAACTTCATGTAGACGTACCAAGTTATGATGTCATAAAATTTATTGATGACGTGCATTACCTGGCTCGAAAATTGGACCATACCACAAAAATGCGCATCAAAAAAATAAAATCGACGTATCCGAGCATTATTTTCTTACTTGCCCAATCAAGATTTTATTGAATTTGTTCCAACCTTTACGTGCTCACTGTATAAACTGTGGGCACGCTTTTCATTACGGTTTAACGATGTTTACATTATATTTTTTATGAGCTTTTCAACGAAATGTAAATGAAACATTATTATAATATTTAGTAAATATTAAGTTGTAGCGGTTAAATGAACCGGATTACGAATAATTTGCATTAATACGGCCTCAAATTGTGCTCATATTTAAAAGGAATTGACACATACGTACTCGTCAGATATGGTTATTTATAATGGTTACGTTAATCAGTTTTTATGAAGCCAATTTATATTCCTTTGCCGTTTCCCATATTTAATCAATTGACCAAACCTGAATACATAAATATAAAAACTTGCAAATATCAATCAGCTCCTCATAATCAATGATTCATATTAATACAGAATCAGAGTTGCAAGGGAATTCAGTGGTCACCTTGGAGTCGTAGAAATTAGCATTTTTCTGTAAAATTTCGGGCATTTGTAAATTTTTAATTGTGCTACGCTTTGGTATGTGTAACACAAACGCTAGTAACATACAAATACTAAATCATCTATTTGCTTAATTTGCTAATTAAACCACTTCGTATAGAACTGTGAAAATGATTTTTTAAATGACATCCACTCGTGAAATACCGAAGGATAAGCTTTGTAAAAATGTCAAATTAATGAGGGTGTGCACTTTGCACTTCAGTATTTATTAAAAGAATTTCATGAGTGGTTAATCCACGTGTGTATTGAAGAATAAATTTGAATGAAAAATCTAGACATAATGCGGATATGCAATTCAATTTTTAATATTCATGTCAAGATTTGTATGTACTGTTTTGCGTATGTACAGTTACGTGTGCTAGTAAACCTGAAATCAATTAAAATGTCAGTCAAAAATATGCCGGTTAAAGTAATTGAAAAGAAAACTGGACTTTAAAAACAAGCAACGTCCTGGAAATAAACTTACAGTCGTAGCTTTTGTACGTCCCTTACAATCAAATACATTGTGTTGAACAAACATTTCTTGCTGATCAGTGCGATTATTCATTATACAAGGACGATTATAAATATTCATAACTGTTTCAATCGGCCGCGGCCATGTCACTAAATATTTCCGAAAAATTTTCAAAATTGTGATTTTAATCATTTTCGCATGCAAGCCATTCTTTTGCAGCACCAAAAATATTTTTGTGTTTGGCTAATCGTATAAAACACTACTTGAAGGAAAACTATTTTCTAAAAATACTAAATAACTTGGATTCGCGTATCTTAAATGAGGATAACCGTGTATCAGCAGAGCTCTTCAAGATTTAATTATTTTTAGATTGTTTCGCCAGATTTAGTAACGACTGAGTTACTGCAGCACGTATTACGTCTACCCAGAAGAAAATCGTAAATTCGTGTATTTATAACTTCATAATTATGTTTTTTGCTGCACGTGCCGCTCATTCTTTTCAAACGTTTATATACAATTTTTTGACATTGTAGCGCATTCCTTATTTGTAAACAACATATTAGAAGAATGACATAAACACATACTGACATAGTTCCCCTTTATTGTGTGCAAATTCGGTTAGTGGGTACATTAGAAAATTTATTTAAAATTCAGACCGTTTCCAAGTTCAAGAATTTGTATTCTATCAAGGTTGAATGAAAACTGGCGAGTTTGATTAATACTTGAATTTATGGTTTCAATTTCAATAAAAGTAGGACTTTAGAATTTTACTATTATATAAATTATTTCAACGAAGGAGAGAAAAGAAGAATTGGAACTTTGCTTGCTAAAGGAAATAGAAGTGAAGGTGAAGCCAAGTTCTAAGATAAACGGATGAACTATTCCCAAACACCGAGAAGAGAAACTATCGATGGAGAAACATACCAGTCGATGATATTGTCCCGTTCGATATAGGCGAGCTGAAAGAGGCGGTAGCAACCATCATCAAAGAAAGCAGCAGGATTAGATGAGATATATCCGAAAGCAGTTAAATTAACCGTGGAAGTAGCACCTGAGACTACATATTTTAAAACTATTCAATAAACTCCTATTTGAACAGAGCTTTCCTAGGATATGGAAACAGGCCCTAGTGGTCCTAGTGTGGAACGGTAAGGAGATGGAAAATGCCTCTTCTTATAGACCAATCTGTATGTCTGTCACGGTAGGAAAATTATATGAGAAATTAATAAAGACCAGATAAGAAAAGGCCGCTCCACCATACAGGCAATTAGCAGGGTGATCGAAAGCCTGAAAGACTCAAATGAGAAATGGGCGGCAATGGTGGCAATAGACATAAAAAATGCCTTTAATTCGGCCGCTTGGGGCAGAATTATGGACAAATTACAAGATAGAGAAATATCACAATAATATGGTAAACCTGATTGACAACTACCTAAGCTACCGCAGTATATGGGTGGATCGGAAGACCAACGTGCAAATAAGCACAGGGGTGCCACATGGTTCAATAGTTTGGCCCACCCTGTGGAACATTCTCTACAACAACCTGTTAAATATACAACTACCTGAGGGCGCTACCACTATAGCTCTAATCCGCTGATGATACTTGATGTGATGCATAGAATAGATGAATCCCTAGTGTTTATTTTATCCTGGATGGAAAGTAATGGATTACAGATAGACCCACAAAAGACTGAGGCTTTAAAGAACCTAGGAAAAGAGATAACCTGCGGATAAATATAATTGGGATAGAGCAAGGATTCAAAAAATAAATAAAGTATATACGAGTGATCCTGGACGATAAACTCACATTCGGAGCGCATGTTAAATACGTAATGAAGAAGGCAGAAAACAAACGAATCCAGCCAAACGTGGTGGTCCGTGGAACTTGTAACGCAGCGCACTGTATGGTACAATCCAGCCGATCATTCTATATGGAGCACCAGTGTGGCTGGAGGCCCTACATATGGAAAAATATCGGAAAATGCTTATTGGTATTCAAAGTAAAGGCCTACTACGAGTGATAAGTGGATATAGGACTATATCTGCTATAGCAGTACAATCTATTGCTGGAGTGCCACCGATAATATTAATAGCACAGGAAAGGACACGGCTTAGTGACAGAGAAGATAGACACCTAAAAGTTGTTAAAAAGAGGAAAGAAAAAACATTGGACGTATGGCAAGCAGAATGGAAAACAAGGAACGGTAGGAAGCTGGACCTAAGAAGACCATAGAAGGACTGATTATTTTTTGACTCAGTTTTTGTCCCGACATGGAAGCATGGGGGATTATACTACACGCATAGGAAAAACTGCAAACAACATCTGCGAATACTGCGCAGAGGATTCAATGGAACACACCGTCCTGAAATGTGACAAATGGCTAAGATACAGAACCGAGTTGGAAACAACATTAAGTAATACTGTCGAAATGGAAAACATCATAGAACTTTTGATAAGCAAAAAGGAAACGTGGGATATTATGCATGCATACATAAAGAAAGTGGAATCAAAAAGAAAAAAGAAAAGGAAGAAAGAGATAGGCAAAGATGAAAAATAAAAACAAATTAACAGGGAAAAGGTCAATGATTTAAGTGAAGAAGAAAGGAAGTCACAGAAATCCGTAAGTATCTGCGCAAAGAAAGAAAAAGGCAACGGAAAAGCGGTCGTAAACGGAGAAGCCTCACAATGGAACGAAAAATCTGGAAAGTTAGAAAATGCACCAAAAATCGAGCAGTAAAAATCACAAGAAACCTAAAGATGATGGCCACAGCCAGACACGGAAAAACGAACATGGAAGGAAAAATAAAAGATCAGAAACCTCATAGCAACATGGAATATCAGAGAATCGTTTAAAGATGGCGCACCAAAACGCTTGATAAGAGCCATGATATAATTTAATATTGATGTGAGAGCTATGCAAGAAACAAAACAAAGAGGTTCTAATATAGTGCAAATTGAAGACTGCGTGTTTGTTAGTAGTAGAGGAGAGACTGAAACTGGGTACAGGATTTTTAATCAATAATAGACTGAAATAAAAAGTAATGTTTAACAAGGCTTAGAGGGAAATTCCAGAAAATAACAGTAACTAACGCACATGCCCCAATGGAAGGCGCCGAATTAAAAATGGGTATAGGCGACTTCGACGCGAAAATTAATAGAGAGGAGACGTACAGACCGACAATTGGTATACGCAGTAAACACATGGAGACAAACTCAAATGGAAGATTGTTAACAGATTTCACAAGTGGAACAAACCTTAAAATAATGAGCACATATTTTAACTACAAACAAATTTAAAATAAATTCGGCCCTAACTAGAATTCGAACTTGTTTATTGTCAATTGCAAGGAATACTGGGCCACTGATCAATTTATATTTTAATGTATCAAGTTCCTTGTTAAAAGAACGTTTTCTGGGTTGGTACCGTGTCATTGTCGAGGAAAAAAAAACATTTCGCCCACTTTATTAAGAGGCTTCATCGGGAGGAAAAAGGGGGCGCTAAAAGAGCCCTTCTTCCTCTTGTTAAAAGAGGTACGCCTCCGGCGTGATTCATACGTTGAGTTAAGAAGAAAGTAGGCGAAACGTTGAGTTGTTCTTTCTCAAAAATTACGCGGTCCCAACCCGGAAAACGTCTTTTAACACTGACATTGACCCTGAAAGTCTTCGAATTCATTATCAAGTTCTTTCTTGGTGAAAATGTAACCAGCCTCAAGCAAGCAATCACTTAACCATTTTAGCTTATATCGACCAACAGCCACCATTAGAAACTTCTACAATTACAACTCACATCCCAACCAATCTTTTTAAATAAAATTAGCCTCAGTTGAGATGTGAACCTTGGTCCTTTCAATTACACAAAGCTCACTTTACTCAAGTCACTGAAGCACTGGAACGATCATTGCCAAGCTGAGTAGAAAAAAATTAAACTGCTTAACTTTTGATCACTACCAATTTATAAGCTTTGCTACATCCCTGATGAATCGCATGCCAAGTTATGCAGTTTTATTATACCAGTGCTTCAGTGACTTAAGTATAGAGAATGAATCAGAGTTCCCTTAAAACTAAGTATATGCAATGAATCAGAGTTTGTTTCCGTGTAAATGGAAAGTTAACTTTTTGAGTTATGAAAGTTATTAGTTTTTTACCTATATTTGTTTAAATTTTCTTGGATAAATTTTAAAATGATTCATATTGTTTCAGATCCCAGAGTAAGTGGATGGGCGTTGATGTCAAGTCCGCTTCCAACACTAGCAATATGTCTATTTTACGTATATTTTTCTAAAGTAATGGGACCAAAAATGATGGAAAACAGAAAACCCTTCAATCTTAGGAACATTTTAATTGTTTATAATTGTATGCAAACTATATTTAGTGCCTGGATATTTTATGAGGTAAGTTTGATTTGTGTTTATTATTCGGACATGCTTTCACCAGTTTGTTTAAACAAATTTTATCGAAAACTTTCACCACTTGTTGTTGTATATTGTTTAATTTATTTCTGATTGGAATTTTTGTAAATTTCAGTACCTGATGAGTGGATGGTGGGGCAGCTATAGCTTTAGGTGTCAACCGGTCGATTATTCGTACAACTCAGTGGCATTGAGAGTAAGTTTCTTTTTTGCAAATAATTTGTTCATAATATCACGTTTTATTATTGCATAAAGTTTACATTGCATAAATATGATAATTTCGAAATTAACTTTCAATAAACGGCAACATAATGCAATGAAATGTAAAATTTGGAACGTTAACAAAAGGAAATCGGGAACATCTTATGGAATCGATAGAGTGTGTAATTAATATTCTAATTAATAAGCTGATGTACATTTTGTAATAATTTAATTTTGCATTTTGTAAACGATTTGAAAATAAGCAACTGTTTTTTATATTCTGCATTCGGACAAAAGTTGTGTAAGTGAAAGTTGCATTCTGAATATTGAATTATAAATGGTTCCACGAATTTGAAGATAAAAAACACCTGCTTTTATGATCAATTCCTGTTATAAATAGGACAGTTAAGTGGGAAGCAAATTATCCATCTTTAAAAATAAAAAATTATCATTTGCTAGCTTGCTATCTTATGCGGTCATTCTTATAGAATTTGTAATAACAACAAATTAATTAGAGAGCTTCGAGCAGTTGAATAAGTGCTTCACATACGTTTAAGTATCAACCACGACTGATTTTTTTGTTTAATTTTAAGCGGCAAAGACTTGAAACACCCTACTTCTAATTAATCGTATTACTTTAACAGTTATTCGTAGTCAATCTGCAAATATGTATTAACATTCAAATTCTGAATATATGCCTTTATAATTCTATTATTTCAATTACAGATGGCAAACACTTGTTGGTGGTATTACTTCTCCAAATTCACAGAATTCCTAGATACTTTGTTCTTTATCTTAAGAAAAAAATTCAGCCATGTATCGACGCTTCATGTCATACACCACGGATGTATGCCGTTCTCCGTATGGATGGGTGTTAAATTTGCTCCAGGTACTGTATTTTTTGTAATAAAGCAGTATGTATCGACTACAAATGATACATTATGTAAACTAATGCCTGTCGTTGCATGCTACTTCAATGCAAATAACTAAATAATTAAGGTGAAAGTAATAGGGATTAATAATTGGCATTTAAGGTTACACAATTATTGCTGTCTTTTATGTCAGTTCATATAACTTATTACATTCGTCAGTTTTTGTTAACTAAAAAATTAAAGTTTTTACAAATAAAAACTGACAAAACTTATTGGAACTGTTGCATCCTACAGTCGATTTACAACAACATCAAACACGGGGTCAAAAAACACCTTTACCAATGTTCTTTGTAGAATTAGAGCAAAGCCTATAATATAGAATTTTTAATGAAGTCAAGAATCACACGTTAAGCTCGAAGTAATGCAATGCTTTAACTGCCAAAGATTTGGGACTCTGAAAGCTATTGTTATAGGACACCAAGATATGTCAAATATGCCGGAGAGCACCTAACGAAAAATTGTGAAAGCTGTGCCCTCAGGGGTATGGTAGCACAGCAGTAATTGTGAATCATCAGTACCGACACGAACATCTACGAGCTACATGCACTGTAGTTGCAGAAGTCAACAGAGACGTAACCTTCGCTGCAGATTACTGTCCTCCAAAACATACAATTAAGAAAGAAAGCTTTGAACACTTTTTCAACGCCCCTGGGTTTGCTTTACTTCCAGAGAAGGTCAAGATTAATGTTGCCTCAAGGTATAGAGTTACTCAGAGCTATGAATGAAAATAACCTAAACTATATGCATCAACTAGTGAACCTACCTATTGGCCTTCAGATCCGCACAAAATTCGTGACCTGCTGGATTTTTGCATCACAAAAAGAATAGAAACAAACCCCGTTACTCTTCACAGTGCATATTGTTAATGATCCAACATGCAGGCTGTGCAAAGCAGAAGAGAAAGCACTACATGCCATATGTCCTGTGTGAATATCCAGCTCTCGGAGCCCAAAGATTGAAACACTTCAGGGCTTACTATGTAGAACCAAATGAAATAACGATTGCACCCATCAACGGTATTCTCATCTTCTTTAGTGAAACAGGTCTAATGGGGAATAAATTACAGTAAGACTGCTGTAAGTTGGCGAGAACTTAAGATGCACTGTGACGTCCGCTCTCTTCACCGTTGGCGTAACTATTCGCAGCGCGATGGGGTACAAATACCAATATGTAATTAGTACCAACAAAACATAATAAATAATTTTGTGACTGGAATTTTTGATAAATTTAGCATAGTCATTAACCAAATACTACATCAAAATTTGTTGCAATTGCGACACTGGCCAGTACGCCACTGCATTGCTTTCAATACTAAAGCTAGCTCTCGAAATCGCACGAAGTAAACATTCAGTATGCGCCGGGGCTCGCCAACTAACAGCGGCCAACCAGTACATCTTGGGGCACAATAAAACTTCTGTGCAGTGGGTGAAGACCACACCCAGAATGAACAATAATTATAATACTCTTCACAACAGAAACACCAATTGGAATACATATAGGGAACTAATCGACGGCAAGATCCAGCTAAACATACCATTAAAATCGAAAAAGACATTCACAGTGCCGTAGCACTACTAAATCAAACCATACAAGCGTCTATTTGTGCCGCTACTCTGGACCATGAAAAACAAGGAGATACAGAAGGCTGTCCTGTATTAATTAAACAAAAGATAGCAGAAAAAACGAAGGCTCAGGAAGTTATAGCAAATCACAAGGCTAACCTTAATGAAGCAACTCAAGAACTTAAATCTTTTCTGCATAAACTGAAAAATCAGGCAATACAAGAATATTTATCTAAGCTTTATGGAAAACGCCCACATACAACAATTCCACCAATCAGATTAGCAAACAGAAATTGGACAAAAAGTCCTAGAGAAAAAGCAACCGCTTTTGCCAGTCATTTACCACAAGTTTTTCGGCCTTTTCCCCAGACCTGTTCTTTAGATGTAGAAAGAAATTCAGGAATCTGGGAAATTAAAGCCGCTGACCACGATTTAATCAGTGCTAAATCTCTGATAGAACTACTGAAGAAAGACCTGAAGATGATCACATATATATTTAATGCTATTCTTAGGTTAGGCTCCTTCCCACAACAATGGAAAATAGCGTAAATAATTTTAATCCCAAAACCTGGAAAGAATCCAGAGGAAACCACATCAGTCTCCTCCCAGTTATCGCCAAAGTTTTCGAGAAACTCTTGAAGAAACAAATCTTATACCTGATTATGTGATTATCAATTAGGGTTTAGAGTAGGGCACGTTACCAATCGAACAGGTCCACACGATCGGCACAAGAATCAATCTGCAGTCTTCCTAGACGTCAAACAAGCTTTCAACAAGGTCTGGCGTACTGGACTGCAAAACAAGAACAAAAAAGAACTGCCAGCCTTCGACAAAATCTTGAAATCATACTTTGCTGAGAAATACTTTCAGATCAAATATCAAGAAGAACTGGCACTGCATCATCCGATTCGAGCAGGGGTTCCGCAGGGTAGTATACTCGGACCTGTGTTATATCTACTGTATACTGCAGAGAGTGCAGACCTTGAGCAAATTATTGCTTTGGACCAATCTTGTGGCATTTGTTCTTTTAGCCATATATCCTTTATCAATGATTGTATCTTCTTATGTAGCTCTCCTCCATATTTGACTTCTCTTAATTGTCGTGGATTTATTTGTTCTTCTACCTGTACTACTTCTTTCTGTTGTAAATCATCTTGTCTGATGTTCAGACAAGATGATTACAGAAGGAAATTCGAGCACTCGTCCGTTCAGCCACTCGCCGCTATGTGTTTTAATAGTATACTATTTTTTTATTGCCATGAGTACCTTGATTTAACATAACAAATCTTGCTTTTGCCCTACTCGCAACTGATTTACTACATTCTTGGTCGAACCACCCAGTTCTTCTTTCTTCTCTCTCGCCACACTTCCTTCTGCTGCCCAATAAATAGTATCTATGAGTTTCAGCCATTGTTGTTCTGTATTTAAACCCCCCTATTCAGTAATTCTCTCCTTCAGCGCCTATCTTATACACTTTTTCATTTCCCTTTCTCCCTTCTACACTAGGTTTTTCTTGTTTGAACTTCACTCTTACCGGACAATGATCAGAGTCAGTATCGGCTCCTCTGTAGCTTCTTACATCTAGAATTGGTAAGGCTTGGGTTCTCTCTATTAACACATGGTCGATTTGGTTTGCTGTTATGCTATTTGGCACTCTCCAAGTCTGTTTGTGTACAAACTTGTGAGTGAAACATGTACTTCAAAATCACTGGTATGTACATTTCTTTCCTCCTCACTTTAGCTCAAATTACAGAGGAATAGCACTACTAGGTACCAACCATCTATCAGATTTTGGCAAGGATTATTGTAACTTGAATGAAGGTTTATGCAGAAAAATAGTAGGAGAATACCAAGCTGGGTTTGAAAAGGATAGATCAGTAACCAACCATATATTCTCACAGAAGTGTGACAAGTTTGCGAAAGCTACTTACATGTAAAAGTGTATCGCGGAAAGTGAAACAAAAGAGTATACAAGAGAGTAATAAGACCAACGATAATTTATGGTGAAAAGAAAGAAAATGAAGAAGGAGTAGAGAAGAACCAACGAAGAAATACAGGACCTATATGTGGAGCCTAATAACTATATTAGCAGTAGTGAAAGCACAAAGATTAAAATGGGTGTGTAATGTGCTACATATAGAAGATCAAAGAGTGCCAAAAAGAGCCCTATCGGCAACGATGGGAGTCTTCATGGCCTGTAGCGCTCATAATATATATATAATGTACTGCAGACCTTCCCTCAACAAGGCAGACAATGGTAGCAAGTTACATCGATGATACGGCCGTGTTAGCTTTACATAATGATCCAAACACAGCATCTTTAAAAAAACATAGAGTGGTTAAAGATTTAGCGCATAAGTGTAAATGAAAATAAATATGTTTACTCTGCGTCAAGAAACGTGTGTCCCAGTTAACTTAAACGTCAATTTAATTAATTAATTAAGTAGTTTCATGAAAGGGTGTTTTCATTGGAAAGCTCTCGTGCATGTTATTCTTGGAAATCAATAAAAAAAAATATCAATTAACTTAATTAAAAAGGCCTATTTTTAGTTTACGGTTTTAAAGAAAGAGTTTTTTTTTATTTTCAGGTGGCCACAGTACTTTCTTTGCTTTACTTAATGCTTTCGTTCACGTAGTGATGTACTTCTATTACATGCTTGCCGCCATGGGACCTAAATATCAAAAATATATTTGGTGGAAGAAATATCTTACAACATTCCAAATGGTCCAATTTGTATTTATCTTCACTCATCAATTTCAACTGCTATTTACGGAGTGTAATTATCCTAAAATATTCATGGTTTGGATCGGCTTTCATGGAGTCATGTTCCTGTTTCTATTTTCTGACTTTTATAAAGTCAAATACACTTCAGACAAAAAGGCTGTGAAAAATAATAACACCGGTGCCTGTATGGTAAGTAATTTAATCAGTCGTTTAATGAAGTTATTAATTTTATTCGTTTATAATAGCCTATCGAAGAAGAACCACTAATGAATGGAAAAATAGCGAATGGTAGTGTAACAGGTAGTCTCACAAGTAGTTACCTCGAAAGTGAACTTTCAAGTACTTATAAACCTTGTTATTCGAATGGAATTAACAACGGCTTTGTTAGTCAAAGTATCCAAAGCAACGGTAAAAAGATAGATTAAGAAAGAAGAGTCCTTTAAGACCTTTTAGGTGATAATAGAATTTTTTCACTCGTAGAGGTTTCCGTTTCATATTTCGGTTTTAGTAAATTATCTATACTTATTTATGTTCCGACAGATTCTATATAGTACTAAAAATTTAGAAATGTACATAAAAGTTTAGCTCTTGAGCTCAGGGGTGAATAATAGTTAAATCCGCTGTTATTTTTCAGCTAAGTGCTTTCTGAATCTGTTGTATCAGTTTTTAAATGAGTGCCAAAAATGTAATATTTTTTGAATTGGCAAACTTTGCTATCGTTTTTTTGCTATTAAAATGTGATTTTTGTGCCTGCTAGGGACCACCTGTGTTTATTACTTTTCTACAGCAACGTGTTGGAAGCTTGTTTAGGATATCGGATAGATATACCACGAGTGCCTAAGCAAAGCATTTTCGTATAGGTATCGTCAAAAGATATAGCAATTTTTTTACTTTTGTAAAGTATTGCTTTTGTTACTGTTACTGTAAGCTATAGATGTATATTTAGTGTATATATACTATATCTGGTTGGTATATTTATTGTTTGTTTAAATTTTAAAATCAATGTATGTTAGTACTTACTTCTGTTGCTTTCATAAAGGTACTATTAACGGTTTATTCCGAGTTGTTTGTCTTTCTGTTAAAGAAATGTATATAGACTATAGATAGGCAATCAAATAATACCGGCTTTACAGCTCTCTACTTAATATCTTTCAATATTTCATATGGTCTTTGCTTGTTTTATACCATTACGAATTACCTGCCGTAATAAAATGGATAAAGCTATTCGGTTTAACTATACTGTACTTGTACAAAGCGCAACATTTTTTTTTAATGCATTTTGTGATAGTCTAATGTTTCATTTGTTTTGTTATAAAATCATAGTTTAGGGTCATTACGGATGGTTTTAATTAAGTATATATAGCTAAAATTAATATGGTCAAGTTAAATTTTAAAAACATTTTTGTTATTCATTTGTAAATATTTATTATATGTGAAAATGTTGATGCAAATGGAAATGTATAGTATTTTTTGTAAATAAATGTGAAAGCAAAAGTCTGACTTTATTTTAACCATGCAAACAATTTACAAAAGTTCCAAGCAGTGGCTGGCCTCATGCTTATACTACTAAATCTGTTTCCCTTTTTTGTTCTTCAAGTAGAGTCCGGGTAAAGTCATTTTCGGTTGTTCTTCATTGATTTTTCAATAGCTGCATTCCATTTCCTTGTGACAAACGATCAGTTTAGAATTAGCAATTAATTACAATAATTTATAGATTAGTAAAGTAAAATTTTCCTTTTGTATATTTTAAATTATTTTGAAAGAAACTTCGAAGAACCTGAGGCAAAATACAGTAGCAAATCAAGCACTTTAAACTTCCGAAATTAGCTTCTGTTAAAGCTAAATTAAATTTGTTTATAATTGAATCCACAAAATAATCTTGTTACATGTTAAATCACTGAAGAAAGTATTTGTTGTAGATACTTGCAGTTGGTTAAATGTTTTCTTACTACGCAATAAAGCAAACTGTATTGCTTTGGCATTCTGTTTTTGTCAAACTATTAAGGACTCAAAACTGTTGTCAAGAATTGTATTGAGCGTAATTTATGTGATAATTTAGGAAACAAGCAGCATGAAGCTTTTGAAATTTTAATATTTTGAAGCAGATTCTTTAACCGGCAGTACGACAGAGTGGGAGTGCACGTAATACTGACATGTAGAAAGTTAAGCAGATGCCCACTGTTCCAGGTCGGTACTTGAGCGAGTGAGGCCATTTAATCGTCTGGTTGTACAATTAACGATTCTGTCTGCAGAGTGGTCAACTACAAATAGTAACAAGACACAAACACTATACACTTAATACATGCTCACAACCTCTGCAGAAGGCAACGGGAACTACTGCAGAGAACACATTTCCCTAACACAAAGAGGGTATAACAAAGTTCACGATGCCTAGTAGTTTAAAAATGTGTCTTTGATCCCCTCAACTGACAGCCAGACCGTCATTACGGATCTCCTGGCTAATGTATTAACAAGTAGATCAAGGGAAACCTTGCAAGAGAACTTCAAAAAGTTGGAGAGAATAGCAAAAAAGTACGGACTAAAGTGGTAAATGAAACTAAAACCAAATACATAGGATTTGATAGACTTCAATCACCAATTAGAGAAAGTTTTAAATTACCGTATTACTTCGATATTAAATGTGGACATAAAAAAGCATCCACAGTTGTAAAACAAGTACAAATTTATATAGGAGTAGCAAATGGAGGCTAAAAACCTCCATTAATAAGCTAGTTTTGTCATGGAAGTTATTGACAGGCCATATCCCATAAAGGGAAGAAGAGCCAGATGAAGAAGAAGAGCAATCGAATGGAATTTTGTGCTTCCGAAAATCCAGATGAGTCTGCTGTCGCGTCACGCCAAATTGGCTCAGTTTTCATACACACTGATATCGTGCCATTTGGACAAATGGAGCGATTGTGAGTTCAACCTTAAGATCGTCCTTAGTGAAATAAAGTATACTTTAGATTACGTTAAAATTTAAAGAAGCCAGAATTCAAGGCAAACTTGCTATACTAAAATACAACACGTTATTAATAAACGGAAAAAAGGAAGAGGAAGCAGGAACAAACGGTAATCAGGAAAAGCACACTTCCTCAGAAAAGAAAAGGTCCAGGATAGGGTCTGAAGAAAAAGAAAAAACTGAAAAAGCAAACACAAATAATATCAGCAAGCAGGAAAACAAAGAATTTGGAAAATCCAAGACTTGCTGGACTCAATGTGTACTGACTGCAATACAAACTGTCATTACTCATTAGCACATACCTACTACAAGATGATCTTGTAGCGGAAACAGAAAGCCAGCCAATGATTCTGAAAAATATATGAGACTAATCAATGAAATGCTCCGGCACGCAGCACAAACATGGTAACTCACCAAGGCTATGATAAACAAGTTAAGAACAACACAGTTAAGAATGGAAAGGAGCATGCTTAATATCACCAAAAGACAAAGTGAGATTGCAAGAAATCAGAAATTGAATAAAAGTAGAAGATGTTATAGAAAAATCGACACAACTAAAAGGAAGTATGCAGGGTCACCTAGCTCATTCATTAGAAGTTAAGTGTTAAGTACAAGATCAAGAGGTTATCTGTTCAAAATATGGGAAGACAAAGTAAAAGATTCAGCAAGAAAAAACTGGAGGAGCATTGCCATGAATAGAGACAAATGGAGAACCAAATGGGAGGCTTTTGCCCATCAGCGGGATAGTGGCTAAATACAAATAGTGCAGAACCCACCCATCATTTTACACGACAATGTTCTAATGCATACTGCAAATGCTGGTGTTAGGTTGTTCAATTGATGGGGCTAGGAAGTGTTCTACCATCAACCTTACTCGCCTGACTTAAGTCCCTGGGACTTCGACTTGATCCCTAGCCCAAAGGGGCCACACCACACCTTAAACCTAAGCCTTAACTAACGAATTTAGCCCAAATCGGCTCCATAATGCTATGGCCACCGCTGGAATCGAACCCGTGTCAGCCGGCTAGCTAGCAGGCACTTACCTGACTGAGCTACCCAGGCTGCCTCCCTCCTCCAAAAATTAACAATTAAAAAAGTATTAATAATCTAGTTGCACATGGAATTACTTTGTTTATGTAATCATAAGTCAAACTGACTGAAAATTAAAAAAATTGTATCACTTCCTGAGACAACAACCTACCAGTATGTGTTATCTTCTTGATATTATTTCATCAGAAGCAGTTCCACCTTATTTCCACAGCTACTTGGGAGAACCCGGTAAATAATGCTTTAAGTTATATTAAGCCAGTTAAGCAAGTGCCCGTTATTAAATTACTTTTTAGATATACGAGTAAAACAATGGTTTTTACTAAATTCCCCCTTTAATTTAGTTATAATTTATATGCTTTATGGAATGTTTGTATACAAAGGGAGAAAATTCATGAAAAAACAAAAACCGTTCATTCTCCGGAAGGCGTTAATAGTATATAATTCTTTTCAAATTGTGTATTCGGTATACCTCTGCAAAGAAATATTTCTAACTGCATATTTATCAGGTTATAAAGTGCCCTGTACACCTTTGGATACAAGCAACAGTGAACTGGCCCTCCGAGTAAGTATTTTTGAAGCTTTAATTTAAGTATTGATTATGTATTTTGCAGATGACCAGAGCATTTTGGTATTTTTATGTTTCAAAAATTATTGATTTAGGTGATACGGTAAGGATTGGCATATCTGAGTTCAAGAATAAATCTTCTGTTAAATTGTAGATATTTTTCGTATTACGTAAAAAAACCGCACAGCTAACTTTTTTGCATATTTATCATCATTCATCGATGGTTTTTAATTGGTACGTTGGAGTCTTGTATACGCCAGGGGGCCAAGGTAAGGAGTGTTAATGTATTTTGTAAGTTATTTTATTTACATTATTTCATGTTTAGCTTTCTTTAGTGCTGGAATTAATTCATTTGTTCACGTAATAATGTACACTTATTACCTTTTATCGGCACTGGGACCAAAGATGCAGAAATATTTGTGGTGGAAGAAATATATTACACAAATTCAGTTGGTATGTATCTATAAGCAAAAAATTGTATGTTTTTTAAAACTAGTTTTTAATCAATTAAAAACTGTAAACTAACCTAAACTATATTCAACTTCGAGCTGCAGTGCGAGTAAACAATAATTTCTACGTGAAACGCACGTGATACCTCCAGTCTTACGTTTTTATTGGTCAAGAGCTGCAGTCTTACGTTTTTATTGGTCAAGAGGCGTGATCTATGCATACGTTTGTTTTGATTCACTGCAGCTCGAAGTTTAATTTAGTATACAATAAGTAAACTTTTTTGATTATGTCTAATTCTGCAAATTCTATCCTATAACTGGTGTTGGAGAATCTGTTACTTTTCAGTGATTCATCACGTTTATTTATTAGATTTCGCGTGGCTTTTGAGAATTTACTTAGCTTTTTGTTTGTTTCTGAATTATTTATACCCGACAGAATTGATGTTTGAAGTTTATTTTCTAATTTATCGTATGATTCCTGTATAGTTTGGGTGACTTGTCTGCTTCCTGTAACTCTTTTAGGTTTTTCTGTATTGAGCTGGGTCCCATGTTTTGTTATTTTTAATTTGTTGTTTTGGAATTGCTTTTTTCGGATCAGGCGGCTATTTAACTTTATAGTTGATCTGATTAACCTGTGATCTGAGCTGAATTCGAACCTATTGATTGTTTCTGTTTATTATTAAACATCCGTTACTGCTTAGAACGAAATCTATCTCATTTCTTGTCGTCGCATTTGGCGCAAGCCAGGTCCATCATCTGCCTGGGCGTCTTTTAAAGAGGGTGTTTGTTGCTCATAGCAAATTCAATTAGTTTATCGACCCTTGGGTTTCTTTCACCATATACGAAACGGCCGCAGATTTGCATTTCTTCCTCAGTAAGTTTACCAATTTTAGAGTTGACGTCTCCAATCACCATTAAGTGTTTTGTTTTCTTTTTAGTGGCACAATCAGGGTGTCTACCGACCTGGAATACCTTCAATACCTGGAAATATCCTGGAATGAAAAAGTGGTCCTTGATTTCCTTGAATTTTAATAGAATACCTGGAATTCTTTTAATCGATTTACATTTTTGATATTTTTATAATATTTTTTGTGTTTAATTTTGAATTGAGCAATTCTAGCTTTCTAACATTGTATAAAATTATTTATTTTATTTGATCATTTTTGAAGAACAAAATCGGTTCTTAGGTTTCAACCAGTTCCGGCTGTGTTCGATCAACTTGTTTTATGTAACAACCCGATGTTCCATATGTTTCATATTTTTATATACAGGGTGGTCCATAAGTAATGGTTCACAGACCAACAGTAGATTCCTGAGGCCAGAATATTACGATTTACCTAAAATTACCTTAGCCTAAATGGTGAAACTCCCTTTTTTGGGACGGGAAATAATAATCCATTCTCAATTTTAATGCAGCTCTTAAAATAACGTTATTTTTGCTACACCTTAAAAATACTTCAACTTTTTGGTACCTAAAGTTAGGACAGATATAATAGAAAAAAACAATTGCCCCGTCGTTTGTATACAAAAAAGGTATACTATTTCAAAGTTTTTAAAGTTAACCCGATTATTTCTCTGTTTTTGGCTCGGCATAATTCTATTTTCGGCTGGTAACTTTTCTTTACAATACCTATCTTTTTATAGAATGTTCTTACGTCTTATTTGTTATAGTTTTCTTCTATTTCTTTTACCATATCTTCCTGCTTCCGTCGTTTTTTGTTTCTATATAGTTTCTTTGCTTTTTTCCTTTCCTCTTTAAATTGGTCTTCACTCTGTTTTGTTTTCTCCCTTAACATCTTCGATTTTGCTTTGTTCAACTCTTGGGACATTTCTTTACATTCTTTATCGAACCAGTTATTCTTTTTCGTAATATTTTTCCTTGGTAGCAGTTTCTTTGCCGTTTGTTCTAATGTTTTTTTGAGTACCTTCCATTCTTCTTCTACTTTTTCTTTCTTACTTTCTGTTTTTAGCACTTTTTCTACTTCGTGTTGTTGTGTATTTTTCTTTTATGTGCTGCACTTCTTGCAGGGATTTTATATCCCATCCGGTTTGTTGTTTCCTTGTCATTTTATTTTGTTGGAGTGTTTCTAAATTTATTTTTGCCCTCACCATATAATGGTTGAAATCTATTTCGCCTCCTCTAACACTTTTTATGTTTTCTATACATGGCTTGTGCTTCGACTCGATTATCATATGATCTATCTGGTTCATTGTTTTGCCATCAGGGTTTTTCCAGGTTTCTTTGTGTATTTCTCGGTATTTTAAGAATGTTGCTCTTACTTGTAGTTGTTTCTCTAGTGCGAAACTAATTAGTCCTTGTTCACTTGTGTTCGACTCCTTATGTTTGCTATACCCTCCCACCGCCGGTCTATTTCTTTTTTCTTGTCCTACTTTTGCATTAGTCACCTACTATTATTTTGACATCATACTTTGGTATTCTATCGTATGTTTGCTCCAAGTCATCATAAAACTTATCTTTTACTTCCTCTTCTGCGTCTTCTGTGGGTGAGTGCACATTTATTATACTTATTTTCCTTTGCGGTCCTCTGATTCTCAAATAACTTAGACGTTCGTTTATTTTCTTAAGGTTTAACAAGCCTGCAGTACTCTCCTTCTTGATTAAAAAACTTGTTCCTAGTCGATTATATTTCTTTAGTTGTTCTATTAATTGTTTTAGAGCTCCCTCTTAATTGATTCCTCTAACATTCCAAGTTCCTAATTTCCATTTGGTGTTTGTTTTTGAATTCTTTATTGTGCTTTTTCCTGTTTCTATGTTTTCATTTTTTCTTTCTTTTCTATTCATTTCCCTTTTCTTTGCCGTGTCCGTCATCTTGGTTACTTCCTTGCGTTGTGTTGTTAGTTTTTTGAAGTTTCACCAATTTTTATATCAATATCCCGAAAACTTCAGAAATTACAGCAAAAAATTAAAATTAAAATTTCGACTTTGACAGATACAGGGTCTCCCTAAATATTAACTTTTGGACTAAGGTAATTTTAGGTAAACCGTAATATTTTGGCCTCAGGAATCTACTGTTGGTCTGTGAACCATTACTTATGGACCACCCTGTACATAATTATACTAATTCTTTTTTGTTAATATGTGAAATAACCTGGAATTTTTGAAAATTTTACCTGGAATACCTGGAAATATCCTTGAATTTTTTAAAAATTATTTGGTAGACACCCTGACAATTGTTTAATGTTACCTCGAGTTGTTCATAAAACATATCGATTTCTTCCTCTGGACTGTTTTCTGTTGGGGCGTCAACTTGGGTTAGTACTAAGTTTGTAACACCTTAATTTAGGGGTAGTGCCTTTGGTAGCTCAATCGGAGTCCAGGGCGGTTGTCTCAGCTCTAATAATTACAACACAGGAGGTTGGCTAAATAAGTATAATGTAAATCAAAAGGTTATTCCTGGTACAAACAAAATAAACGGTAATGTAATTTAACTAAATCTAATTCACAAAATAAAAGGTAATAATTCTATAACTAAACAATTCGGTCCGCAAATTACGGTGCCAATTCCTTTTCTCGTAGTCCGCTCGTGGCTCTCTTGTAATCGCGCTAACAGCCGTGAGCGGTCCCAGTTGTTTTGACCTCAGTCCTCAGTACCATTCGAACTGCGACGAGCGGTTGTTGTTGCTTTACTAGAATATATAAACGGTTAAATTACCCTTATTCTATCGCGTGGCGGTTCGGGGTGACTGTTTTCATCGGCCCGGTAGTGTCGGGATATTGAGTGTCTAGATATTATATAATTCAGCGGTCCGTAGTACGGGATTCAATGGTCCTAGCAGTTTACAGGGCAGCGAGGAATTTGCCAGGCCGGCGGTATCGGTAAGTAAAGTCCCTTTGTTGAACTGCGGCGACGTCTTCGTCGAGCGTGCACGTGTCGGTTCGGTCGGACACGTCTTCGTCGTGCGGGGATTGGTAATTAACGTCGACCGATACTGGCCGACGGGTGAGGGAGCGGTAATTGACGTCGACCGATAGTGGGCGACGGGTGAGGGAGCGGTAATTAACGTTGAGCGGGAGGGAGCGGTAATTAACGTCGACCAATACTGGCCGACGGGTGAGGACGGTAATTAACATCGATAAACACTTGCCGATGGTCGGGCTCGGGTTCGACAGCGGGTCAGAGGATTCTGAAGCTCAGAGTGAATGTCTCCGGCTGGGGGCTTTGCTTTTATACTTTTCCTACGTCATTCGTCTATGTTTGCCCTTATACGAAGGAAAAGGTTCGAGGGTTACAGACTCCACAAAACTCTTGGATATTTGCTGCCCATTTTTTGCTTACATAGAATCCGACTAGAGCCAAACTTATGTTTGATCCTTTCCAGCATATTATTGAACCGTTTTTCCTTTTCTCAATAGCTTCGCTTTACAGACGTAGTAAAACTTTAATCTTCACACCAACAATTATATATAAACAAATACAGGGATTCGAAATACCTTTTAATTAAATCAAAAAACTGTAATAATTATTGTTTCTAGATTCAGTTCATTGTGGTAATGGTTCACCTCATCGTCGGACTTAAGAATGGTTGTGACAAACCACTCTGGTTAGTGTACTTCACCATAATCTACTTATGGACCTTGGTTCTTTTATTTGCAAATTTCTACATTCGTACATACAATAAAACAAAACTCAGTAACCGATTTACCCCTCCGAATAAGAAGAGTATTCTTAATAGAGCTGCCGATATGAAATCTGACTAATTTAATAAAGTGATCATATAAGTTTAAAAATGTTCTTTATTAGTTACAAAACAAATGTTAACATAAAAACTCTTGTATAAATAATATTCTTAATAAAGCTTAGAATTCCATAAGCCTATCTGTTACTGTAAGGACTTCATTTGAATGTGCAGACTGTTCAGGAACGGTATGGTTACCACCGATTAAACAATTTTTTAATTGCGAATTGGTTTCAATAACGGCTCCATCACAAACTATACAATTTTCAAGTGCGACTCTACAACACATTCATTAATTAGTTTATTATTACATTATGGTTTCATTACGCATACTTCTCTTTGATAACGACGTTATTCATGACAACCGAGTTAAAAACACGAGAAAAATTCTGGACTTCGCAATTTGATCCAATCACACTATTTTTATAGGATGTTTTTTCACTGAGTTTGCTTGAATCCCAAACTATACATCGATTATCTACTTGAGTTGATTTTATATCCGCCGAAGGATCTAATCTGATTAATTCCTTGCCATCTGCTATTTTTTCCCACTTATCGATAATCTGGAACGTTTCAAAAAATAATACAGTGCTATAAACGGCTATAAACGTGCTATTTACCTTGGCGTTCACAGAACAATACGCTGGTAGTGTATTAACACGAACTCCGTACACATCTGGAGGTGCAATATAAGCAAAACAACGAATCGGATCATCGTGATAACAACCTTTCAAGTCGCCATAATGATCATTATAAGTTGATGTTTCCCTAATTAACAAATCCAAGTCTGATTCTTTAGCAAAATGGAAAATATCATTCTTATCCTTTGTGTTAATTATTGAAGGATTGTTTTCACTAACTTTCGTTGGTTTTAGAAGTTGTTTTCTTATAATATGTGGTAATAGTTCACCTTTTATTGTAGAAATATTAGATTCATGCTGTAAATACTCGATTACCCATTTTTTCAATAGGTATACGTGCGAATCGATAAGGCTACTGTACATTGTTATATTTGTGTGTTTCTTAACTAGAGCTTTAGGTAGACTTACGGTACTTTCAAAATCACTAGCAGATGCCAAAAATACTAATCTATTAGTTTGCGCATCAATACCTATTAAGTCTCGCTCTGAAACAACTTTAGATTAATATTTTCTTTTAAACTTAAACACTTAACTTGCCTGGTTTATGTTTAGTTTTAGGTCCGGGTACAATGATCTGTTCAGCACTTGGTGGGCTAAACAGTAGTGCACACACAGATGCATTGTGTCTTCTAAATAAATCTAAGACGCCCCCTAAATTTACATCTGTGACCAAATCACACGATAATACTAAAACATCGGATTTGATTTTATCGTTTAGTAATCGTAGCGAATCGGCAGTTCCCAGTTCTTCATTTCCAATCGAGAAATAATCGATCTTCACGAGCAAATCCGTTTTGTCAAGCGTACTTTGAATTTCTGCTTTTTGATTGTCCGCCACAACCAGTATTACTTCTGTAATTTGAATTAAAAGTGTAACATGTTACATAATTATTTTTAATAGAAATATGTACCTGTAAAACCGATTTGTTGGAGTTTAAACAGCGGATACCATACAAGTGGTTTGTTGCCAACAGGCAATAAACACTTTGGTTTGCCTGCGGTAAGCTCAGGCATACGGGAACCTTTTCCGGCTGCTAGTACGATTGCTTGAAATTCTGGTAATAACATTTTTACTTGTGCAATATGGACAAATTTTGAGATTATAGATTAATACATAAATGGTTTCACAATCTGTTTAGTACTGTATTCAGCACGTATTAACACACTGTTGCTTTATATTTTTACAACTACACTGATATTTTCAAAAAATTTGATTATTTACTCCTACAAGTTTATAGGTTATGCCATTGAGGTTATGTAAAATCCTACCTGAAGTTGCAGCTTTTGGTAATTATTAACAGAAGAGGAACCGGGCTGAAGTTATATACGCATCGCGTATTTCAGCATTTCAGCCGCCGTACACTCCGCGGCGTACGTTTTGCGTCACTGAAATTTCGCTTTTCCCATGATTTCCTGAACTATTTAACATAATAAACATCTACAAATGCTAATTAAATAACGGTTTACAAATTCTAGAAATCTTAAAAACGACCAAATTAGCGCACGAAAAGTTGTTTTTTTTCTACCGAATTACAGCAGCTGGAGTTGTCCTAGGTGGGTCACCTATCACCTATCACTATGGTTCATTCAATTCAAATTTTTAAATTCTTTAACATTCCAATTTTAAAATTGCCCTTTTTAAATTACACCAATTCTAGTTGCAATTTTAAAATTCCAGCAATTTTAAAATTCCATCAATTTTAAAATTCCAATTTGAAAAGTTTTCTAAGAATGATGGATCAAAATGATGTTTCGAATTAAATTATTTATGATTAATCCGATAGATAAAAGGGCATTTAAAATAACTCAGAATATTAAGTATTATGAAGGACTATACAAATTTTAAATAGATCCCCCAAAGTGGCCTTTGAAGAACGCAAAATTTGGGTTTTCCGGATTGCTATGTTTTTTCTTTCTTGGGTTGATAGCTAAGTAACGAAATTTAATAAGTTTTTTAATAGTAATTTAAAAAACTAGTTTCATAAGACACGATTTTAGAGCACGCGTCCAAGTTTAGAAAACGAGCCGCACAGCGGCGAGTTTTCTAATGGACATTCTTTCTATTTAGGTTATTTAACGCCAAGAAATACAAATTTCGTTATTTAAAAAAAAAAACAGTAGTTACACCCACCAGTAAAGCTCCGCCCCTTTTGACATTTTGCTTTGCCTTGATTGGTTGATTGCCGGATTCTTTAAAGTGTTACTTTATAGCACCCAAACGAGTTTCATAAAGTAGTCATTAAAGAACCCAAATAGAAAAATTACTATTATAATGAATTAAAACCAAAATAACAATAAAAAATAAATTTGTAATTTAGGGTGGCTGTGACATGTTGGTTATTATTACCCCTGATCACAATTGTTATGTGATCAGGGTTATTACTGACAGATTGTTCTGACAAAGTAGGTAACCTAAATTGAAATTTTGAAACTTATGACATAATTACTTACTACACTCCATTGTTAAAAAAACGGCTGAACTATTAATAAAACTGTAAAAAGTACTTAATGATAGTCACTGTTTTGAAAAGCAGCAAGACACTAAGGTAGCGAAACCAACAGAGCCGGTATCGTAAGTGGCATCACGTGACGTTGTTTACAATACTCTGGCAGTGCATAGTTAAAAGAAAACATTGGTTACACTAATCTGGCTGTCATTAGACCAAATTGTATTCATTTACGTTAAACAAAACTTACTTTTCCTATGAAATGCAGCTAATAGTGATTTACCATACTTTGGCAGATCGCTCCTTTGCATCAGGTAGGTACTTACGATAGTCAGAAAAACTCATTTACGATAAAATTGCGGCTTACGATAATTTGACAAAAAGGTATCGATATATCACGAATTAAGCCGAATTAGTAGGCGAATGATCATGGCAATCGACACCAGTAGGGTTACCTAATAAAAAAAAAAGTTTAAATTGTGCAATAAAAAAGAAAGCAAAAATCAAACTCAACACTTGTATTTATAATCATTTTGAAATAACCACATTGTTAAATAATGGTTATTATTATACAATCATCAAATAAAGAAAAATAATACTGCATATTATAAATATATATTTTTTAAATATCTGTATTGATAAATTATCATTAAAGTACAGGAAAACTGTAATTCTGATGTTGCTGTTTGGCTAATGATAACACAGTAAGAAAATAGTTTCTACTTTGTGGATTTACATAAAAAGTTAGAGCTATTTGTTCTGAAACGGGTCCAATATTAGACGTAGGTGGTGTTGGACAAGGTGAAACGCTCATTTCTGAAGGGCCAGGACTTAAATCATCTGGAAATTGCAGTAATCCTACTGTGCTACGCACATAATCGGCCACTCTCGCTCTACATGCCGGATCCATTTCAACAATGCACTCGTCTTGACTTTTCGGTAGTGCCATTGTTGAATTCAATTTTAAATTAAGAAGCGTAGGATCTGTAGCATTATCTGCGCCACTAAGTTCTGATAAACTAACAACACGTTGAGAAATATCTTCGTCCGTGTTTATAATCACTAAAGCCTCGGTTGTTAAAACTAATGCAACACCTTCGTATTGTCCATCGTTAGTTATCCAAGTTGCATCGGTAACAAATAGTAGATTACTCTGTGTGACAGACTGCATGAATTTCCAATTATATTTTAAAAACGAATTAAAATTGGAAAATACATGATGATTTGAAGGTATCGTACGTGGTTCTGGTAGTGGATTCCAACCTGCGCCTTGTAGTAATCCTTAAAAAATACGGACGATGAAAAATTAATTAACCACATATCAAAACCTACCTTGTCCAGTAAGCGCAACTAAATCAGCAGCTCCACTCAAAGGTTTGGTAATGACTCCCACAAGCCCTAAACCAACGCCAGCAGCCAAACCTCTTGGAGAAGCCCCGTCCATCATTACCGACTGAATAGGATGATGAGCGATGCCTCCTACTGCACCTAAAAGACTTATTCCCAATCCCGTCAAACCTTGTAAAAATCCTTGTGCTAATCCTTGTGGTCTTTGGCGTCTTTGTTCTTCTGTTCTTCTTAAATGTTCTTCGTCAAGAGTTAATCTATCTAAATTTCTCGCCACACTTGATGCTAATTTCGTTACAGATTGCAAAGTTCCCGCTGTAATATGTTTCATGAGAGATGCAGAACCGTGAGTAACACCTCGTAAAAATGCCCATGGACCTTGCACAAAACCTCGGTACGGTAAACTAATAAAATCTCGTAAACCACTACCCATAGCTCGTGCTAAACCGCCAGGGCTTCCTAACAACTCTAGCGATCCTACTACCCAACCTGCCCCAAATATTGCCCCGGATAGGTAATGCATTGTCAAGGCATGTCCCAACCTTAAATTATAAATTAACTTATTGGGTTTTTTAAAAACAAAGAAATTACCTGTACGGAGTAGTTAATACGCGTCGACGCTGAAAATGTCCAAACTGCAACGGAGATTGATCTAAGGCGATGTACAACTTAATCGAAGAATGTACTGATAGAAGTAAAGACAAAGGTTCAATCGAAAGACTCTGAAGAATTAAAGGACGCGCCAACATTGCTGATTCCCAAATTACTTGATCGGGTATGCCCACAACCATGGAATTCAAATTGTAACTAATTTTTCTTTTATATTTAGGCCATAATACCAGTTTAGTTGGTGTAAAAACTGTTATGTAATCCAGTAATTTCGAAATATAAACATCTTCGATATATGCGGAAAGAGGTCGAATTCGAACTGTCACTTCTCTTATTTCTGGAACATAATTTCAATCAATTTTTTAATATGGCAATACCGTTTTAGAAAATATTTACAAACCTGATACGTTTTCATTTCGCCCTGGATCTTTCCAGGTTTCAACAGTAAGTTCAATGTTTACAAGGGGTTTTCTTTGTCCAAGCGCAACCCATTGCCCAATCGAAGTATTAAGTGAAACGAGCTCTTGCTTCGGTTTAACTTCTTGCCCAATCAATACCACGGGGAAATCAAAACCACCTCTCGTATGCATCTGATTATCAAACTGTATCTCGGATACACTCAAACACACTTCCATATGCTTTAAAAACAGTATACATCAGTTGATTTTTATATTAGAAACCTTCAACTTACTTTAGTTTGTGTAGCGGTGACAACGATGTCGTCGAGGGTTATATTAGCGACTTCACTATTCTCACAACTGATGCTATTTAAATCGGAAATTAATGTCAGCGTGATACCTTTGATGAAAGTAGTAAATTTAGAATAAGTACAGTCTTTTCGCATGGGCATTGTGTAGGTAAGTACGGTATGAGAAATACTAGACTGCAACCGTTCCGAAAATGACTTTTTTGAAGAATTTTCCTGGAAAGCAGTATTAGATTTTTCAGGAAGCGTAGGTAACGTTCGGATACCGTATGTAACAGTGCGGGTTGTTGCTTGTGAATTATTAGAATCTGTCGCCACTGTTGTAATAGTAGTATCTGAACCAGTCTTAACTATATCTTCTGCACTATAATATCGACTTGGAATTGTCGAGTTGCTAGAAGTAGGAGTCACCTAAAAATTAAAGTTCAAGCCTTTTCTATTTAAACTTGTTATAAATCATACTTGATCGGTGGGTACACTACGTTCATCAAGCGTTTCAGTTGATTCTCTTCTACTACAATTATCTAGACTCGTCTCACTTTCATGCATGAATAATCGCACCCGTATATCTCTCGCGCTAATTTCAACCTGAGGAATTTCAACAATTACAAATAAGCCTGTATTTCTTTCAACGGTACTAACCTGACTTGCAGAATCGATGGTTATAAAAGTGGTGTGAATTGAATAAATAATCGTAATTTTAACATCACCAAAAAATGGAATTCGAACAAACTGATCGTGATAATTTGTAATAGGTATCGGATGTGACCACTGAAAACCATGAGGATCACCTAAAATATTAGTATTTTCATCAGCCATTTGTTTAACTTGAAATTAATTTTTTTACCGTGTGGATCACAAGCAATCACTAAGTTTTCGGCAAAACTGTTTTGCGACAGATCAGGAAATTTTTCAGAATATCCGGGCATCGTATAATAGCACACACGCTGACTTTCAATGTTGCACACCCACTTAAAATGCTGACAATCACCGACAATTCCCTTTTCCTCATCTGATGCTTGGGCGAAGAATAGTTTTATTCCACTGTTATTCTCGATGAGAATTTGGGGATGTAAATCGTTATGGAGTGACAAATATGTTTGACCTTTATATTCTTGAGCTACTACTACTACTGGTATCTATGGTAATGTACATTCAGTTAGGATTTATACAACTTAAATGATAGATGTACAAATGTAAAAGATATCCATATACAGTGCGTCGCAGATAAGCAAGGTATGCATCGCGATCTTGTAAACGGTAAAAGATTTCTTTAAATTAGAGAAAGGAGGCCATGCCATGATATAGGGTTTGGGGAGTTTATTTTTATAAATAATTAAGAGTAAAAGAAACATCGTTTTATCATGAAGGGCTATGGTTAACCATTGGCAAAACAATGAAAACAAATGAATATCAGTAAACAGTTGTCATTTTATTTCATTACTGTGATGCATTAAGGCAATTATAAAATGTGCTCAAACAATTTCGAGGCATAAATAACATCTAGAACTTGAGCTATTTTTACTGGTAATATTGTAAGAAAGTGGCCTTCTAGCTTGCAAATGTGTTGAGATATTTCATCAAAATATTAAAAAGATTGTACAACTTGCATGATACATCGGACACCTGCAGATTATACAACTGGTATGATTCACCGGGCACTTGCCTAGGATGTTGAAATGCAGATTAGCATGTGTCATGATGAGTCATGTTTTGTCAGCTATTATTTAACAAGCCACCTGCTTTATTGTACGAAAAGAGGGGACTCCTTTTGGGTATAAATAGGTCAGCTTATTTGATGAAGAGGCAGTGAACTCGAGGTGGTCGAGAGTAGGTAGATTGAGGCTCAACCACTTAGACTTCTTGAGTTAGTTGGTCGAGAGTAGGCAGATTGAGACTCGACACTTAGACACATCAAGTTAGTTCTGTCAGTAAAGCTGCAGTCTACAAAATGGGTCCTCTCGTGAAGATGTTCATGGAAGATTGTTATTTGCATTTATTGCTAATAGTTCGGATGTAATACTCTGTCAATTTTATTACTCATGCTTGTTTGTCTATACTCGTAAACCAAATCTATATCAATGTTTACAAGATCCCCATGCATAGCCCGCTTACCTTGGACCCACTGTATAATGTACTTACACTTTGACTGTCAGTTTGAACAACGATACTTCGCCTAATAAAACTGTTATCGACTCTTACAGGACATGACCAACCGAATTTAGAACTCACACACAGAGAAATATAAAGTGCAAAATTAACATTTGCATCCACATCGTCTCCTATGATGTACCACTGAATAATAGACACACCAGTATTGCTACAAATTAAACAAACAATTACAATACAGCCGATGATAATATCATCAAATTTTACGTTTTTTCTGAACCAGGAGCAACAGTGAAGGCGTACTTTTCTACATCGGCTGGAATATTACAAACCATCTCCGTTTCAGGAATGGCAAAACACATTACGTGAATTTGTATGGGCATATAATTAGTTAAAATGTGACTAGAGCATATTTTTAGTAATCTTATTTCGTTTACAAGATTACTACAAATTGACACCATGCAAATCTGAAACAATTTAATAAAAACAACAATAACTTTTGAGCCTGACATTCATGGACTTACATGTTTATTGCACATTACGGCGGTTTTTATATTGCCTTCCAAAGGAATAGTACCTGTAATTTTCGGCATAGAAAACACTTGGCTCCACTCAGATTTTGCCAGTTGTAACGGTAAAGAGACGTTCCATGTACCATTAACACCTACACCGATATGGAATGTTTCCTATAAACACATAATACAATATTATGACAACTTACTTATAAAAATATTACCTCCAATTTAGGGGGAGTAATAATGCCATGATGACAAACACGACACAATTCTTTTTCATTAACAATAATAGCAACCGGACATCCTAAGACGTTTATCATAAGGCTCCATGGTAAAAGTTCAACTAAAAGCGCACTGGAATATCGGCAAGCATTCTGGTATCGAACCTACATTTTCAAAAATAATAAATTGAAAGCACCAAAAAGAAAAAATAAAACAAACCTGGACATGAGTCAGTGGTTGATCTTCAGTTATCCATTCAATTTCATCCATACCTTCACCAAAATAGGGCCACAATGATTTATCAAACGTCGTCAAAACCTGCAATGTTTCATTTATGCTTTCATTATCCGGTCTCTTGAAAAATTGTTTTTGATCGACCAAGCTATAGTTTAGAGGCACATAAGGGTTTGACGTAGGAGATCCACTGCTACAAATAAAATTTAGCATAAATAAATAGGTAACTAAAACATTTAGCATGACTTATGAGGTACACACCAGAATTACGTATCGGCTGGCTCTACTTCAGAAAGTAGGCTGAGTAAGTGCACAAATGTTTTATCTTAGCTTATGTCACTATTAATGTAAGATTACGGAAGTTACAGCGTGTTTTTGGGTGTGCTTTAAAAAATGAGTTTTAATGTAGAGGAGCAGAGTGGCGATAAAATTTGTATCCGCATGTGGTAAAAAAAGGAAGCAAGATTCACCAGCAGTTCTTGCTGACTGCACTGTTCGTAAGTGGATAAGAGAATTTAAAGCGCAAGCTCAGAGTTTACCAAAGATGACGCACATTCTGGAAGGCCAATTTCTACAAGTCGCTTGAAAATATTGACAGAACAATGATTTGATAATGGAAGATCGACAGCTGATTATTAAAGAATTGACTGAACCTACAAGCTTTTCTCACAGCACTATTCAGCGAATTTTAACGAATTAGTATTGGGTTGTTCAGGTCTAAATCATGTTATGTATTTGAATCCCGTTTGTCGAACTGTTGAACTATACTTGTAAATAATGTTTTACCAATATATTTAATGTTAGTTGAATTAGACTTTCATTCAATAACCTCTTACAAAGCCAAGCAGAACACTCGTAATGAAGTTAGGCTCTAAAGGCCGTATGCTGATCTTATGTTTAAAGTTGTCTCTAACTAAAGTCGTGTTTAGCGTAAACATAAAACGATATAGCTTTATATAATTTTATATGTGTATAAGAGAGATACACGATGTTGCCATGGTAATTAAACATGACGTTAAATTTAAATATGAGATCAGAATACGGGCCTAAGTCTCTACCATCGTAATCAATATAATAACATAGATGGCCTTAACCCTCTATATTACCAAAAGCCACTTCGTTACAATATACCCGGTAGTAAGTTACAGATGTGAAACCTGGACCCTTAATAAGCAACATCAAGAGAGAGAGGGGGGGGAGAAGAATAGGATATGGCCTAAATATGATAATAACTTAGGATGGTGGGGGTAACTAATGAACCATGCAGTAGAAGTAAGAGAAATACAAGAAGAGCTAGAACTGTCAACGTGAACCAAAGCTCAGAGAATGAGGTGGCTGGGGCATATATGGAGAATGTTGACAGAGGGAGTAGCACGGAGGGTACTTGCCCAAACAGCAGAAGGCTGAAAGGGCAATGGATGGACGACTTAAAAAGTGCAGAACTGGACCAACCCAACTCAAAACTGAGATGAATGGAGGCGTGTTGTGGAAGAGGCCAAGGCTCATGACGGGCTGTAGTGCAATAGTGTGTATGTGTGTGTGTGTACCTAAGGGTCATGCAATCACTGGCGAATATACACGTAATCTGTTGCTTGCAATCTACAATTCCATCCTCATCTGACCGGTGAAAGTTTCATTTTGCACTGGGACAATGCACTACCGCACAAAGCTCGAAACTTTATCGCTTTTCTTTTAGAAAATAGACCCTCATTCACCCTCTGTATTCACCAGATCTTGCGCCTAGTGATTTTTGGCTGATTTCAAATCTTAAAGAGTCAATTTTTCATCACATTCTGCATTACAGAGTGTTATTTATCAGTAGTTCAAAAGGACTCCCAGAGAGGGTCACAGAGTGCTACGAAAATTGGATAAACCATTGGAAATCATGTATAAATGTCGAAAAACAATAAAATAAATTTTCCAAATTACATAAGTACATAGTTTTGATTTTACAGCAGAACAACACATAATTCTGGTACGGATCTTGTACAACAACCTATTACTTACTCAAGCTGAAACGATAACTGATGTGAGTGATCAATTGTTCCCGGACAGTAAAGTTGTTGATATTTGCCTTTTCCAAGAACAGTCGATTCAAGATGCACATTTAAAGTTGGCGTTTCAATGTGTACTTTTGCACTAAGTGGGAGATTTGAACGCACCATAAACAACGGCCATAATATTGCCAACGTTTGTGTGCCTTGAGATAACTGCTGTGTAATAATGCGACACCATATACTTAAAAACTGACCTCGTTCTTGCAATGGTACTGGAAAGAATTTCTTTAATATATTTGAAAATTTGATCGATTTGATACTAACCTTTTACCAACCATGGTTGTGCACATTTAGTATTTTCCACTAAAGGAATGTCACCGGACCAAGCCGACTCCAATCCGAAGAATCTCAAGCGCAAATGATACCTTTTTTGTGTATCGATTAATAGCGATGGTGGTGTCGATTTGCCGGGTATTATATGGCTGGGTGTCTTTTTGAATTCTTTGTCCTTATCATCGTTAACTGATAGGACAACCTTAAGTTCAAAGTGCTCCAATAACATATTACACACCAATAATTGCCCCGAGAATGTGATTTGTTTTTGTGTTGCCGATAAATTTTTTACAGTGACTACTAATACCATATTGTATTCTTTTGAAATCTGATAAGCTTCGGTGCCTTCGTTATCAATCGGAAATGGACGAGACCATATCCAACCATTCTCTTCTAATCCTACTCTGATCATTTGTTTCGATTTTTGCGAACGCCAACAATATAAATGGCAATAATGAGGCAATAATAAAACATCTTCTTCCGTGGAAACTTGCCCAAATCTCAAGTTAATATTTGTGTTATTACATACAACATAGCGTGTCATTATTATTAAATTTACAGACTCTTCGATTTTACTTTTGTTTTTCCAATTTTGTTCCCACAATTGCGCACTAACCGCCAACGTATGAGCAATGGAAGGTCCAAATTTAATTTTAATAGGTTTAGCAATCACATTTATATTTGTATTTCTAGCCAAATCTACTTCTACTTTTGCAGAAAACGGTTCCAATAATGTTTGTTGTGTTAAGAACGCATAATCCAAAACCGAACATTTGAACGTTGTTGTAACATCGAAAGCAATTGCATCAAAATTCCAAGTGGCTAAGTAAGCTCTTGTACCGTCCAGTGTAAGCGACAAAAAACACTGAGTTTCAGGAAAGAGCAAGTCACATGTGTATTGTTTCAAAGCATCTGGCATTACGATCGGTAACGATTTATTAAAGTTACTGTGCAATGAAATATTTATCGTTGAAATTTCCAGTGATAAAGTTAAATCGGGAACTAGCGCTTTATTAAAATACGAATCGATTCGCATGCATGCTGCAAGAGCACGTGGTGATATTATGATTCTTGAACAATCATAATAAGTTTGAGAATTATCAGTTTGCACACTTAAAACGACTCGCCATATACTTGCAACCGGCTGTATAGTAGCATCAGGTAATTCTAACTGCGACACTTCGCTTTCTGATAAATAAAATTGCACATACGGTCGATAACAACCGTGACATTCAGACCAATACTCCAAATGGCACAACATTTGATAATCCGAGTCATCTTCATCCCTGGAAGTTATCTTAAATGGTACTGGAAACACTCGAACTTTAGTTAACGCTCTAGGTTGAGGATATCGCCATGCCATTGCTGCGATAGATTTATTCCAAAACATTACTTGGTATGGTAAAGGTAGCTCATCGACATTATTTGTATTTGCATCCACAAACTGGAAAGCACCCGCACGTAAATCATCTTTGTAATATTGATCTTTATCCGGTGAGAATGTTTTCGAAGAATCACTAAAACTCGTGGTTTCCATAAGGGAATCGTCATACGTTAAACTAGCAATAAATTCAGTCATATCTTTTATGACCACTTCTAAACATCTGATTTGATCTGGGCTTATATCTAATACGATACAATCGCTTTCTGCGGATACTTGAATTTGGGGGTTACTGTCTACACTCTGCCAAGATTCCCAGAATAAACTTGTTTCTACTGAAACTGTCCATGGATTTAATAACAATCTTGTCGAACCATCTTTTAGCACACCTACGGTTAAGCTCTCTAACGTAATGATATTGATTAATCGTTCTGGTCGATTGGACAATGTTAAATTATTCTTTAGTCTACTAATACTGACGTTTACTTCCGGTACGTTTTCAGTTTTGAAGATTAAAACTACCTGCGACAGTTTGATATTTAACGAAGAAGTTCGATAAAATCTATTTTTAATTTCTTTAAATTTGGTGTAAGTTTCAGTGGTTTTATGGATACCGGCAAAATTATAACCGATATTCGGCTCGTTCCCGTACATATTTGCAACTTGCAGTTCGTTACTAGTAAGCAGGCTTTCAAAAGAACTTCTAAAGCTATCCATTACTTTATCTTTAATGATTATTAGATAATTCCAACGCGTAACCGAACATAAAATTCTGGTAGGTCTAGCAATTTCGATTTCAACAGCAGCAGGTTTTCCAATGCCTCTCGACCATTTCAGTACAAAAAAAGCAGGTGGGATTCCGGTGCCTGGATTTGGCATTCCAGATTTTGTTTCTACTAAATTTATGGGATAATCATCTTCACGTGGTATAGCTTTTAAAGGGACATATTCGGGACCACTTATTTTTACACGAACGTCAAAACATGATAATTGAATTTTACGGCCAAGATAAAAACGTGACAAAAATGCATTTGGTTGCGATAACGATACGAATAATAATGGCTGGAATTGTTTTATGCCTAAACTTAAATTGTGTTTTTCATCAATGCTGCCTTCTTCTGATGCTTCGTATCCCTTTTCATAATCGATCTAGAAAGTTTTTGATTAGTTAAATTATCTTACATAAGACTAGTGCTATTTAGTTTAGTTAAGTAGTTACTACCTCTGTCCCAGAATATGGTATACATTTCTAAAAAAACTACTGATTATGGATGTTTATAAAAAAATGATTGTTTTCTGTAATAAAGCGGATTATATTAAAGAATAATGTAAAACATTAATGCATTAAGTAAGATGGCGTTTAGGTGTGGCTGATATACCAAGTTGAGCAATCCTTACAATGTAGCAATGATGAAATATGTTTACTAACTAAAGATGCACTTGCAAACGGACCTATATCATTTGAACACCAGCTGCATGGTTATGTTGCGAAATCATTACAATGTGCGACAATGTTGCAGAGTAGTTAGTATTTAATAAGGACCACCTGCGACAAATAACGTGATTAATGCGAAATGATGTAACATGAAACAGTTGGCTTTGGCAGCTGTTGAAAATGTTAGAGAAGAAGGGGCAAAACTTTGAGTATAAGTATAGCCGGATTTGATACAGAATTCAGTTCCCTGGGAGAGTCTGACAGCGATATCTAGGAGTAGGCAGTTTGAGGCCTAGATGACGGACTCTAACAGGACCAACCCTTCAAGTAAACCAAGGGTTGGATTAAGGGGTCGTTCCGACGTTATTGCCAAGATGAGTGCCTTCTTAAAGATGTTCATGTAAGACTAGTGTTTATTATTATTTGTAGATGTTTAATGCTATTGTTTCGTACGCCGCAATGGGTTGTTCAGACCTAAATCATGTTATGTATTTGGATCTCGTTTGTTGAACAGTTGAATTGTACTTGTAAATAATGTTTTACCAATATATGTAATGTTAGTCCGTTCCGTATTTTAATATAACCTTTCACAACAGCCAAGCAGAACACTCGTAATGAAGTTAGGCTCAAAGTTTCTACCATCGTAATCAATATAACAACATAGGCGGCCTTAACCCACTATGTTGCAAGAAGCCACTTGGTTACAATATTAATATAAATAAAATTGACTATTTTGTCCTGAATGGTGAAGCTGAAGCTAAAAACCAATGTGATGAAGGAAAAATATCTCCCGATGTGTCATCAAATTAAAAAAAGTGTGGTCGAAAACGCACAGATTATTCAGAACATTTAAACAGTTTTAAAAATGTTCCTCTTAATCGTCGAGGAACAGTTCGCTGTTTATCCTATGCTATCAATGTTCCTAAATCGACACTTTTTCGAAGATATAAGGAAGGTAACCATATAAAGATAATATCATCAACTGTGAAGCCGATACTCACAGATGGATATTGGATATTTTGAAGATCTGTATAACTATGTGCATATACAGCGTGTCCCAGGAGGAAAGGTCAATAGTGACGGAAGTCATAGTATATGTCATTCTAAGTAAAAAAGGTTATATGAACATTATGTCCTATTTCGAACGATTTACGAGATAGAGCTACATATTTCCATGTACAGTTGCAAAATCTTCGTAAGAAAGAGTTTCTAATATTTATTATTCAAGTGACAATTTTTTTATAGTTTATAATACATTTTCGAAAATTCCACCGTCAACATCAATACACTTTGCACTTCGCATGAGAACATGGCGTGTTACTCCAAAGAAAAACGTTCATATTACGTCACTCTCAATGAAGCCTTGCCCGAGCGAACGTGCAAAAGTAAACGATTCATTACTAAAGTTATGTTTATAGCTGCAGTAGCCAGACCTCGTTACGATGCTGCCAAAAGACAGTACTTTGACGGAAAAATTTGGATCTGGCCATTTATTTATACAGAACCAGCTCAACGTAACATCAGGCAAAAGGAACACTAGTCACAAAAAACATCGAATGTATTAATGCTGCCAAATGTAAAAAAATGTTACTACAAAATGTTTTGCCAGCTATAAGAAGTAAATTTCGGATTGCATAAAAAGCAAGCCTATCTATATTCAACAAGATAACGCCAAACCTCACTCTAGTGACAATGAATTAATAATTAATAAATAAAAATAAACTTGACAACGTGTTTTTAACTTTACAAAGTTGCATGGAATCAGTAATGATGGAAAAACGTGGAAATAATTACGCAATTCCACACATGAACAAAGAAAAACTTCGTCGTGAGGGGAGACTGCCGGTATTTTTTATGTGTCATGAAGAGGCACTTAACACATCAGTAAAATTGCAACTATTTTTCTGTATTGTTATCTGTTTAATTAATTTGAGTTTCAGCAAAATAAAAAAATAATAAATTCAATTTGAGAGTTTTTGTATATACCATAATTTGGGACAAATATAAAACCTGTAATGTATACCATATTTTGGGACAGAGGAGTATTTTTTAAGATTTGCTTAACGATTAGAGGTGGGATTTTCAATCTTTTCTATGCTCGGCTCGGCGAAAATTCGAAACATGCTCGGCTCAACTTGGAGGAAATGTCAATAATTCTCGGCTCATCTTGGCAATCAAGCTTCGAGTTTTTACCAAGCTTTAAGCCTTATAATTAGAGATCGGATTTTAGGTGAAATTTTTAAGTGATGAGTCATCCAAATAGGTAAATTTAGCTAAATCCATAAACATACTAAATATTTGTAAATAAGGTCTGTAATTTCAACCAAATTCTTTAAAAATGTTTTAAGAATTTTGCTAGAATTACTTATACAGATTGTCCGAAATCCAATCTAAACATACAAAAATTAATGAGTGCAACAAAGAAGACATAAACAATATGGGTAGCACAACAAAGATAGAATGAAACCATGGCTAGGTAAATTTTTAAACTAAAATCTCTCCCCAATAGCAAGCAATATCTATGACAGATGTTTTTGCTTGCTTGCTTGTTATTGGCGCGAGATCTTTAGTTTAAAAATTTACCTAGCGATGATTTCATTCTATCTTTGTTGTACTACCCATATTGTTTATGTCTTCCTTGTTGCAATCATTAATTTTTGTATGTTTAGGTTGGATAATCTGTATATGTATTAATGTATATAATATACTAACAATGAGCTAATAACTAACAAGTAATAACTATATAACTTAAGTAAGTTCTTTTCAACTTTATTTTTATTATTTATTAAATTCTGCCGTTACCGTTATGTTTCTTCAATAAAGGCTGATTTACAGTTCCTTAAACATACAACATAACATAAACATATAAGTTAACATAACGTAGAATTCAAACTTATACCATTTCATAGATCCTGTCAAATTTACCAAGACGTCAGACGAAGAAGTAGAAGCTGCTATAACAGCAGTAGTGTTGTATAGATTATATTATAACAAGGAAAAAATTCATAAGCGAACGAAAAGAGAATTTAAAACAAGATTTATAAATCGATTTAAAGAATTAACTGGTTTTTATTTTTCTACCTTCACACATTTAAATAGAATACTGCTTACTTGATCTGTATAATTTCATATGCTTATGTTAAAAATTAAAATTGAACCAATTTATATGTAAATGATTATGTATAAAGGTTATGTTTATAGATCTATGAATGGTAATACTGCAGTACTATATTTTAATTTGTTATGTTATGTTATATGGATGTGTTCATGGAACTATAATAAATCAGCCTTATAACAAACGAAAGCTTGGCCATGCTGCACCATAATATGAACTGTTCCATTCTTTTAGATGCATTATGAAACACTGCTATAATTTCTAGAGAGCGGTAATAGTAAACAACTGTTTTAAAAGTTGTTTTAACTTACTACTTAAGTGTGCTGCTCTACTGAAATAATTTTACTAAATTTTTACTAGATCCGGTCTCTACTTATAATATAACGAATGAACAGGTAAGGGAAGTTATCAGAAAGATTTGAAATAAATAAAGGTTTAGGACAAGGACATCCAATCACTATTTAATGTTATTTTAGAACAAATCATAAGGAAATGTGGATGGAAAAGTAACAATATATTCAGAAATGCCTAACAGTATTTAGCCTACGCGGATGATGTGCTCATAATGAACAGAACTAAAGGTTTAAAAAACATGATAAGAACTTTTGAAAACCTGGCAAGGTTAGCAGGATTGGAAATCAATGAAAATAAAACATATTACATGGTATTATGAAGAAATACAATGGATAATAAACATTCATTACTTTCTATCATGTTAATTCAATGTGTACTGGGAAGTAATGCCTGTGGAAACACAACATATAAATTTGAACAAAAAGAAGTAGTTACTTATTTAGGAGTGGAAATAACAAGTAAAGATAGTAGAAGTGAAAGTGAGATCAAAAGAAGAATAAAATTGGGTTCAACATCAGCAGCCGCATTGAAGAAAATCCTTGGTGCTAAAACAGTATCAAGACAAGTGAAAGTGAGAGTATATAAAATAATAGTGAGGCCAGTTGTACGTGGATGTAATAAATATGTGTCAATAGAATCTAGGTTGATAACCCTAGGCTGGTTAATGGTGGATGAAAGCATTAAAAAGGCAAACATGGTTCTTGTTTATAAGATGGTCCATCGAAAAGTTCTCTGTGAGCTTCAAGTTCACTCTCGATTCCTAAGATCAAAAGACAGATTATGGAGTCTTTATTATATGAGGGTTTTCGCCTTTTTAATGCTCTTCCATACGAATTAAAACAGTCTACTTCTGTTTATGCTTTTGCTGCTCAAGTGTCTCAATACCTTATTCAACAAAGAATAACTTACTGCAAGTCTTCATTGAGTTTCGATCAGGCTTTGAACCTGCAAGGAACTCTGAGCTTTACAAACACTTTAGAAAAAGGCTTGACTCGGCTCGATTTTGGTCAAAGCTCAAGCCAAGCTCAAGCTTCAAGGTCTCGTTCCCACCTCTAACATAGACTACTCTCAATATTTGGCGGAGAAAATAAATAAATCATTGTCAACACTTACATCCTTTAGTACTGGTTTCTGCTTCTTATCCTTCTGTTTAATTTGTGCTTTTCCACTAACTCTATTAAGCTGATATAACGCTAAAATAATTTTTCCCCCGGTCAGAAGAAGATCGACGGGAATATTTTGATATCCAGGTGGTAAGGGATTTGGTGGTCTAGGAAAAATACCAAATGATTTTTCACTTTCCATGCTTAGTCCCATACGTTTAGCAACATCCATCGGTGGAACAGGTTCTGCTGCTGATTCCTATAAAGTTGACCGACTTATTAATGTGTTACAATTTTTTTATAGATAAAGTTTGCTCAACTCACCTTGGTTTTAAGTGAAAAAATACTTTGTATTTCTGAGGTATCAATACCAGAATCACGAGCCACATCGATACTTCCCGATTCTTCTTCCTCCATATCAAGTTGTGTGGGATCAAACCTCGGGTACGGAAATCTAAGTTTAGGACGTTTAGCAACTTCAAACCCAAATAAAAATGGTTCCAAAAGATGCAACAACTCTGTTAGTAGTGCTGAGGCTAATTGAATTTGACTCAAGGAGAGATTTATTTCTACATCGGATATACAATTTATTTCAACAGAATGACCACAAACTAAAGTGTTTACTTTATATATCATAGCCGGTGCAGCGATGATTGATAGATCAAATCTACAAAAATAATTACGAGCAAATAAGCAACATTTATAACGCAGTTTGTTTACTTGCTGACAACCGGCCAAAAACTAAGGTGACGACTGATACTCATTCGTCCTTTCTCTAAATTGTTCCATTCTAAAGCTGGATTTTCACTCATGGTTCTTAAGGTCGAATAACTTGAGTTTTGTAAATTTAAAATGGGATCTAATTCGTCCCAAATACCGGTATTCACAGCCAGTCCTGTTACATCCAGTTGATACTGTCTATCTTCTACTTCGCTACCTAAAATAATCTCAAAGTTCGTCATTTACTTAGCAAATTTTATTTCTGATATACAACACACCTGGTATATTTAAAATACGTGACTGAGCAGCTAATTGATAAATATCAGGTCTACAAGGTGTTCGACAAATTGGATTCACAGCCGACGGCATTAAATTGACAGTGTCGATTTGAAATATACAAACGTCATGTTCGGCTCCTGTTCCACCCAACTCCACCGAAGGAACAATAAGACGCAAACCCTGGCACTCTACATATACAAGAGGTAAATTTTGGTTACTGACTTGAAGAAGCCAATGTTCCGTTGGTTTAGTTTCTTCAGATTCTAATTGACGTAGATCCATTAATGGTTCGAGTACCATATAAAAAGCTTTTAACGTTGTTAATGATATCACAAAGTCTATCGGTTGAGTTGTCAATACTATTTCGGTTATGTAACGTGAAGGAGTATGGAAATGTATTGTGTTTCCCGAATTTATCTGCAATTTATATGGTTGCATATAATCTATATTTCTAGTTATATACAAGTTGTCTAAAAATAAATCAAACTTTCGCTGTAGAAATGCTACTAGTTACATCATGCAATTGTAACAGCATTGAATATCTAGCCCCTCTGATTGTTATGTGATCAGGGGTACAACTAACAATTCATAATTCGTCATAAACAATCTGTATATAGAAGAAGTAGAAAGAGTTTGTTATTTTGGCAGCCAAATATCATGCAAAGGAGGGTCAACGGCAGATGTAGAGAGCAGAATCACAAAGGCAAATCGAGCTTTCAGCATGCTAAGGGAAGTATGGAGATCTTCGGTCGTCAATAGATCAACAAAATTGAGAATTTTCAATACAAACGTTAAATCATTCCTATATGCATGCAAAACATGGAAAAACACGAAAGAGACCGAACGAAAACTGCAAACTTTTGTTAATAAATGTCTCAGAATATTAGGTGTACACTGGTCAGAGGACAAACTGTTGGTAAGAACAGGCCAGAAAAAGATCTTATTTAAGGCGAAGTGGATAGGCCACATCTTGGACGTTTCCGAGTCCTAAGTCTTTTAAAATGCTCATCACTCGTTCTGAATGTTTGTTGATGTAGGAGGAGCTTATTTCGAATAAATAAATTGTTTTTTAAGAGCAAAAGTTCGGTTTCTGTTTAAACAACCTGTGCGCATTACTTAAGAAATTCTAGACTGACTAACCTTGCCTTCTTTCAGCTTATGTTTTTGAATGGCACCCCATAATGCGTGTGTATGTTGACAGCTGGCTCTTGTAACAGTAATAGTGGCAAATCCAATATCTTCCTGTCTTTCTCCAGTTGCTACATCATCCTTCATTCTCATCACCAAACCTAAGAACCGTCCCGGACACCATGCCTTCGTATCTCTTTTTCTAATTATGACAATTATTAACAAGTGAATACGAATTTTAATATAAAACTTACCTATTAAAATGTTGAATATTAGCCGATGCTACTTTGCTTTTAATTTTTAAATAAACACTTTGAAAATCTACAGAACTCACGATATCTTCTGCATCTACAACCAGTTTTAAATTGGGAGAATATAAAAATGACATATCATCCAGAGGAAAATCAGCAGGATCGTGTGACAACAGTTGTATTTTAAAACGAGCAATAGTCCACTGTATCCATGCAGTTAATTTAATACTATCGCTCTCTATGTTTCCTGCAACGGTTGCTATAGGTGGAGTTTTTTCACTTACAGAATCTAAAGTGCTCTCTCGTATTAAAGTAGGCGATACAGTTGAACTCCATCCTAAAATGCTTTGCGTTGTCTCTGGAGATTTAGGGTTCTCTTTTGATTGTTCGGGTAATAAGCCTTTTACCACTTCTGTTAAACCATACAGTATGCTCGCGATAAGGCACACCTACATTTTCACATATATTAAAATGAGTAAAAAACAAAATAATATTCGAATACCTGAACTTGTGATATTGATACAGTTATAGAAGTCATATCAGCGTGAACACATATTCCTAATGGACCTATATCAGTCTTTATACTATCATAACACTGAGACGATATACTATCGGGATTAATAATATTATCGGCATTTCTTATTTGCTTGATTGTTGTATTAGTAACATTGTCCCTGCTTGCACTTGCAGTTAAATCTGATTTTGGATGTCTACTGTCAGTACTACTTGATTTTGTTGATACACCAACTGTAGCATTCAAAGAAAGAGGCTTCATGAAATGTAATTTTTTACCATTTTGTAAAGTGTAACAACTCATATCGGACATGGTAATTATCCACGGAAATCCTGATTTATCTATAACACAACAATTTTGTGAAGCTTCTATTAAGAGATCTAATATAAATTCATCCTCAGAAGGCCTAGATTAAGATAAATATCGAACTTGATTTAGTATGTACGGAAACAACAAGCTGAGGATGACTTTATATTTCTTGATATAATTAAATTTTATTTAAAATGTAATACTTACTGCTATTCCAAACAGTTTGAGGCAACTTAATAGGTAAATGTGTCATATATTTTGATAAACAACGTCGTTGTGAAGCACTATAAATGGTTGTAAACGGTAAAGTTATCACGAATATTTCAGGTGGTTGTTCTTTCTTGAGTGCTTCCTCTACGGCTTCTTGAATGCCTAAATTCACAATTCAAAAATTAGTATTAAATGAATTCCAGCAATTTAACATTATTACCATGAGAACCGACAGCAGATAATGACTCAACAGGAAAATAAACAGTACACTGCGATATTTCACCATTTAACAACATGCTTTTCCAAACATTAAACCACTTCTTCAAAAAATTATAGACAGTATCCTGAAACTGTAACATATTTAAGTAGTAAGTAAAATGCTTTACAAAATAAACGTACATCCCATGGCTCGGATTCTTTTTGTAGCCTCTGTATAGGAGGAGGAATAAACGCATGTTCTCTATCAGAACTGCTATGAATTGATTCTTGTGGTGTACCGGCTCTTCTGGGAGTTTCTAATATACTACCGCTAGCTTCTGATATGTTGCGGTTTCTACGTTGCTGTGTATCTGCAGGTGCAACAAGTTCTTTAAATTATATTCGTTATTTATTGTTAAACCAAGCAAATTACAGTAAGATACCTGCAGGTAATAAGGCCTAAGATGTTACGGTTTCATTTAATACCATAAAGTAATTTAACTTCGGCTAGCTTTGGATGATGAGACTTACCTTGCAATAAAGTTGCTATAGGGTCATGAGCTAAAGTAGCAATAGGAACTAATTTCAGAACTGAAATGCTTATTGTTTGTTAGGCGCCAGGTCAGTCATTTATTATAAAAGGGCAAAAAATGACCAACAAATCTCTTTTCGTTGATTAAGAATAACACAATAAAATTTAAACAGAGTTGTATTTAACATTGAAGTGAAAATGAAACACATACAAATAGTTGAAATACTAGAAGTTACCGTTACTTTATACAGTTAGTTTGGTAATAAAATATGAGTTAAACAGGAAAATCGGACTTGATATTGAATTAAGCTTTAAATAATATAGAACTTTACAGTAATATTAAGTTATAAGCTAACACACCATTGTATTTAGTTAAACGATAATATTCAAAAAACATAGTTTGTTGGACTAGCCCACCTGTTGATTTTAAGATAGATAATTTAGAGATCAGTTAACTGCGATGTACCTTGGTTGAAGTTCTTAACAACTAACTGTTCTTAATAAACGGTATTTAACATAAGCCAGATGATTCATTCCTAAAACGTTGCTAACAGCTTCGAATTCATAATTGCAATTGCCTTGGATTTTGCCTCCCTACTGGGGGCCTTTGGATATGGTTGAACTGCTGAAAGCCGCCCCATACGGCTAATTGCGAATAAAAGGTAATTCTTGCGTCATTTTGCAAATGCCAGTTCGGATTCCTGTAGTTGGCGTTCCTGTCGCACGCAGGCGTCAACTTTAAGACTACGCAGAAAATATTACTTAAGAGGGGGAATCCGAACGCGTAGAAAACCGGTCAGGCAGAAAGGCTATTCAGGAAGCGGAGAAACAGGACGCTTCAAAGAATCAAAAACAGTATTTAAAATATGCGCCCATACACAAACGCTACACACATGCATCAGAAGCATGTGTTCACTCGGTTCCCCGTTCTCTGCCGTCAGTGTCGTGCCAGATATCATAGAGGGAATACACGTCGTTCGAATAATAATATTCCATCAAAGAAAATTATAAGTAATTTTTGGTAATTTTACGGTGAACTATGGAAATTTGTACTCTGTGTCATTTTTATGGTTTTGGTTGTTTATATTAGTTTTTCGTTCAATATAATTTTTACGATTTTACGTAAAAATTGGGGGTCAGTGGTTATTAAGGGCTATCAAAATGAGCCATAGGCCTTAGTACCTTTCTCACATTTTTGATTTTATGTTCCAGTCATTTTCTTAAGTGAGAATTTCCTTGTAAATAAATAATATGATGATAGTGCATGATGTTTAAGCAAAATAATTTCATAATTTGTCATTTATTTTTAGCGACTTTGATCGCAATGCCTCCCAAAGGTACCAAATTCCCAGAAGAACGCTTTGATATCATCTCAAGAGTGGCAGTTTGAAGAAATCGCTTGTTCAAAAAAGCATACTCAGTGAAGAACAAGAAGCTGATTTGGTAAGGAGAATTATCAGATTTGTAGAAATTGGACTGCCTGTAATACCACAAATCCTCATATAGGTAGTAGACAGAAGACCTTTTTGATAAAAATAATAAAAAAGAAAAGAGATCAAAATTTAATACTAAATAGGATGCTGATACCACACTGACAAAAATGGGATGGTATTGTCATGGATGCGAGGAAGATAAGATGGCCGACATGAGACAGTGCACCAAATGCGGCAAATGGTACCATGAAGGGTGCATCGGTTTATCAGAAGTTGATCTTGATGCCTTTGAGTGTTGTTTTTTAATTATTTGATTTTTAAATTACTTTAAATATTTAACTTTTGATCTCAAGGATCAAATATAGTTTTCATGTTTATAGAGATTATATCCATAGGCCTTATTACCCGACCAAAGTATAATAAAGCCTATTTTCATTGTTTTTAAAAATGTTCAATTTTATTTTTGTTTATAGTAGGAATTCCACTTTAAGTTTAGAGTTTGTTGCTACGATACTGTAAGACTGATTAATAATAACAAAAACAGTCGACTATCTGCAGTATTTTTCATTTTATTTCAAATCTCTCTTAGGCCTTATTACCCGCATGTACCTTATAATTAAATGATGATATAATTTAACTTTAAATGTATTACATAAGGGCCGAATAAAACTTACCAAAAAACTCAGTTTTTTTATGTGTAGGTCTGGGAGTGTATAACAACCATCTACACAATAAGGGATCAATACATATTCTTGTTTCTCGAATATTAAAAATACAAATAGATGCGTGTGGTTGATTATCTGGATTTAATGGAAACTGAATTGTAGCCGTGAATAACGGTGCTTCTCGTTTTCTGTAAATAATTATTTAATTTAAATTAATCAATCACTTTTTACAGAGTTTGTTCAGTATTTATCTGTCCAATGGTTTCTGTCATTGTAATGAAATATGGTAGCCCATCAGAGATGGGACAACCCATATCGCACACTCATTTCATTCAGAATTTTTGATCGAACATGAACGTTGCGCAAGTTTGTCAACCAACAGACAGGTCTGATGATATCTGGCAATTTTTAGCAGTTAAGCATGTGAAACAAATCATGCAGAATTAGTGAGTTTGAAAAGTACTTTAGGGCACAATGCAAGGAACATTGGATTAAGGTCGTCGAAAAGAAACTTCGCATAAATCACTTACGCAGAATGTAAACTTCCAGTTCTTTCTCTTTCTTCCCCTAATTTTTGTTCAGGTCCGGAAATGAATAGAATTTGTTGAATATCTCTCACTGAATACATACTAGAATTTAATCGCCCGGAAAGACCCGAATAAGTACTTCCAATTGTTGTAATCGATTCTGAACGCTTTAGAAAAGAACCCAATTCAATAATCGGTTCATATACAAAAGCTTTAATAGAACCTAAACTTGTATCAATTGTAGTTGTTGAATTAGTATTTACTTTTTTGAAACGCAAATCCTCTATACAAATTTCTAAGTAAGCCATTCCTAAAATCATAAATATAAATAAATTTAATCCGATATATTTAAATATTCCAGAACCTACCAAAATTTCGTGAAGCATCATGGAAAAGAGTGTTATTCATAAGCGAATTCACAGACTCGTAACCATCCTTTTTAATTATACTATCTATAATAAGTCCCAGTACTATAAGTTTAGCCTTCGTTCCAGTAATCGTAATATTTTCTACAGAAAAAAGTTTAATTAAAATTAGCCATAAGCAATCTAAAGTATTTTAATTACCAGATTCGAAGGTTATTTCTTCATGTGGAATATCAGAATCGACCCAGTACTGTGGTTTTAATATTGTTTTGCTAATATAAGAGGCACTACTAGGTGTAATTATTGTTGTTTGTCTTTTAGGTGATATAATTAAATGACTGCACAGTCCTATAATTTTTATTGTTTTTACAGTATGACAAGCATCGAACATAGGTTTCGGTGGATCTGGTAATTGGCATACTGTTTGAACTAGACGTTTTATATACATCGGGTACTGAAATTTTGCATCAATACATTGGCATTCTATTGTAAATTTTGGTAAGTCCGATCGGGGATAATTTGGTATCCCTGGAGAACTTGTGCTTGGAAGTTTCTGTAAAATTAAATACTGTATCAGGAATCACTAAAAGTGTAGTAAATTAAATAAGCTAGACAGCTAGTACAGTGGAACCTCTCTAACTCAAACCACCAAAATCCCAGAAAAAAATTCGAGTTACAGATAAATTCGAGTTAAGAGGATGAATATGCATATAAACTCAACAGTAAAACGCACAAATATTCGAGTTAAAGAAAATTTCGAGTTACAGGAGTTCGACTTACGGGAGTTCCACTGCATGTATTATTAAAATAGGGGTGACGAATGATGTAAAGCTCCGTGTAACTGTGTTCAAAAAGTGCTTAAATAAAACTACGTATATTAAATACACAACAATCTTGGCGACGAAAAAATATCGGAGGAAGCAATTACAAATTTATTGACAATGCTAAATCAGTTGCTAGCACAAGCTCAAGGCCAGATGAGAGACCTCACCCACACACCAACCTCTGCGTCTAACATTTTAATGACTCAATCCCTCAATTTTGAAAACTACGACGAAGGTAAGGAAACTTTTATTGAATATTGAATATTTCGGAGCATTATTATTATTATTATGAGCCCATTATGTCCCATTGTTGGGCAAAGGCCTCCCCCTCTTTTTTCCATTTATCTTTATCTTCTGTTTTCTTCCACCAAAGTTTTCCTGTCATGTTCTATTTCGTCTGACCATCTAGCTTTTGGTCGACCTCTCTTCCTGTCTCTTTCTCTCGGTACCCATTTCGTTATCCATTTGGTCCATCTCTCGTCTGACATCCTGCCCACGTGTTCCGCCAAAATCCATTTTAACTTTTTGCACCTCATTAATACATTTTCTGTCCGTGTTTTGTTCCGAATGTCTTTTACACTCACTTTGTCACTTAGTTTAAGGTTTAGCATTGAGCGTTCTATTTTCGACTGCGTTATTTTTAATTTATTATTTAATTTTTTAGTTAAACTCCCAAGTTTGGGATCCGTATGTCAGAACTGGAATAATGCACATGTTAAATACTTTCCGTTTTAATGAATTTGAAATTTTATTTTTAAATATGTTTTTTAAAAACCAGTAACTCTTCCAACCAGTGGCGTGCGGTCCATGGAAGCGATGGAAGCACTGCTTCCCTTGCCTTCATTAGGCAAAACAATATAATTTATTAATTTTATTTTTGTTTCAGCAGTATGTTAAAATTATTTATTTCATTTTCGCTTTATCGTTTTTAATATAATGCGAATACTCATTGCAAATTAGTGCATTTTGTAACCCAGCATTCAACACCGACCGTGTACCGTTCGTGGTTTAACGGCAAACATCGACTCAAACAGCGAAAGTTACTTGAGAAGCTCCGAAATAATCGCTTCAGTTCCCGTTCGATAGTTCGATGCGGCTGCGCTGTTGTAATTTCGCATACGTGATTTTAACTGCAGGAGAAGCGCTGTTAGCTGGCGCTTGCCGTATATTATTTGTATTCTCAAGAAGTCAATAATCAGAAAACACAATTGAATACGCTGCTTTTTCTTAAAGAAACTGGTTTAGAAGATTCTTATAGTGAAGTGTTTAAGTTGTGCCAACTAGTTTTAACTTTAAAGCGCATTAAGACCTTTATCAGAAGCTCAACAGGTAAAGAAAGACTGTCCAATTTCGCAGTATTATCCATAGAAAAGGAGTGTATTAAAGACTTGTCGCAAAATCCAAAGTTTTATGAAGATGTAATTGACAAGGTTTGCTCAGGTGCATAGAAGAATAGAATGTCATTACAAATAAATCACTATAAGTAGGTAAATTTTTGTCGTTTTTTTTTTACTGTTGTGTATATCAAAAGCTGTCACCTTTTGTACTTATCAGTAAACCAGCAGCGCGTCCCCAAGTAAAAAACTCACTGCACGCCACTGCTTCCAACCAAGATCGATTCTTCTTTGCACTTCTTTTTCTGTCTTGCTCTCAAATGAAATTAATTGACCAAGGTAGATGATGTCTTTTATGTATTTTACTTTTTGCCCACTCAAGTCAATATCTACTGATTTCCTGTTGGTTATAGCGTTGGTTAATTTTTAATCCAGCTTTAGCACTTTCAATACCTACTTAACTCTTCCAGCATTTGTTTTAAGGATGTTCTGCTCTCAGCCATAAGTACTACATCGTCAGCAAATCTCAGGTTTGATAGTTTTTTTTCCATTAAATGTTACACCTTGTCTTCCCCAATTTAGGTTTCTGAATATTTGTTCAAGTGTGCAGGTGAAAAGATTTGGCGACAGGGGGTCTCCCTGACGTACACCTCTTTCTAGATAGAAGTGTGCTCCTTCTCTCTCTAACCTTATCTAACCCTACCTTGATCGTACCATATGAACAAAAAAAAATTATTTTGATAAAGAATGGCTTTGGAATTCTGAACGTACCTTGCATGTTTGATTCATCGTCAGTAGTTGAAATTATATAGGTTATGTAAGCTAATCAGCTTGTCAAATAAAACTTAGTTATTAAACTACGGGTTTATTTTCAATTTATGACATTAGATGTTGAAAATGGCCACCATTCTCATGCAAACATAAATTTACACGCCTTTTCATGTTTTCAAATGCGTTTCGGAGCATTTCGGGTGTGAATAAAAATTCAAATCGAAACTGACATTTAATTGACATGTAGAACCAACAACAAGCTGAACATATCAAAGACAATGGGCGCATTCAGGGACGCTCAGCTGCTTAGCTAAGCGGTAATTTAGTCAGCTTATGCTAAGTGACAGCAAACGGTATTTCCCTGAATGAAACGTCTGATAGTAAGCTGTTTTGTCAGTTTGTTATTTGTTTTGTAAGGTTAGGTGTTACTTTCACTATTATGTAATAAATCAAAAATTAAAGAAATTATGGCTAATGATCTTCAAATTATGGACTATGTGTACCAGCTCACCCTAATTAATATGTTTTTATTTAAATTATTAAGTTTGTGTGTTTCCCGCTCCTTTTTTTGACACCGCTGACAAAGTCAGCTAACAAATTATACGCTGAGCGAATTTCTCAGCGGCTGACTGCAAGCTTTCTCACAGCGTGTCTGTTCAGGGACTTTGCTAACTTAGCGCATCAGCCGCTGAGCGTCCCTGAATGCGTCCAGTGATTTTGTTCGCCATGGCCATCCCTTATCTAAATAATGTTTGTTCATATGGTATATTTCTTCTATAATTCTGACATATTTTTGAGGTACATTTTGTTTTTTTTAAGTGCTTCATAAGGTACGTTTTCGTAAGGACGCAACATGTTGGCCGGCATGTCCGCCGACTTGTCTGTTCTAATGTAAATGAAATGCATTTCATGTTGGGACAGTCGGACGACATGTTAATGTCGGATGCAAAAATTAGCCGCACATGTCGAGTCGGCTTTCGTTTGTCACTACGTAAACACTCAATTTTTAATAATAAGAGGCGCAAGTAGGTGCAAGCGAAGACCATTTATTAACGAGCTACGTAGATGCACCTTCCAAACGTCTCTTCGTTAAAAAAACTTCTAACGTACCATCTTTTGCATTTCCGTTTTGACTTTCTAGTATCGCATGGCTTCCTGCCAACACTATGAAAGTTGATATATTATAACCTGTACTACTTCATCGTCTGCCATCTTGAAAACTGCAGATTTCGATTCGAAGATCGTTCTCTCGACATGTCCGTTGCAGACAAGTGACAACGTAAACACCTGTCAATTTTACCAACTTGTCGGTCGGCAAACATGTCCGGCCAACAAGTCGCCCCGATTTGTCCTTACGAAAACGTACCTTAACATTGACGGATGTTCCAAGCTATCAAATGCTTTAGAGTAATCTACTTTTATTATATTCGCTGCACTTCTCGATAATTTGGTTTACTACCTGTAAGTGGTCAGTTGTGGAGTAGCCACTTCTAAAGCCGGCCTGTTGTGGGGGTTGGTTTTCGTTTAGTGTTTTAATGATTCTTTCCTTGATAATTGTTGCAAATAGCTTGTAGGTTGTAGAGATTAAACTTATAGGTCTGTAGTTTTTTATTTCGTTTCGGCTACCTTTTTTGTGTATTAAGACTATAGTGGCACTCTTCTATTGCTCGGGTATCTTCTCTTTTGACAATATCTTGTTAAATAATAGTTTTAGGATTTCAATGGCGTCTAGAGGTTAGGCTTTTATACCCTTGTTTCTTATTCCCTCAGGTCCTGGTGTTTTTTCTCTAGTTAATCTGGTTATAGCTTTCTGTATTTCTTCTATTTCTATTTGTTGCCATTCCTCTTTTATCTCCATCTGCTCCAAGGTTTCTTGTTTCTTAGTTAATCTTGTTTTATTATCGCTTCTAAATAGTCCTTCATAAAATTCTGTTGCTATCTGCATTATCTTTGTATTTCACCAGCTCTATCTTTCAGTTGGTTTATCCAGTTGTTGTATTTAATGGTAGTAATTAGTAAATGCAGAATAGAAGAAAAATCACTTCAATTGAAAACTGGTTTATTCAAAAGTAAAAACAGAAAAACAATGTATGTTTTTGTACATACCAACTGTTACCTAGGATTTGCTTAGTAACAGTAACTAATGATACTTGTATTATCTAACAACACAACAGCTCCTCCCTCACTAAATCTTATAATCTAACATCTAACTGATTCAAATTTACAAATTCAATCTTTGTGGTACTTTCCTAGTTCTAGAGGATCTACGTAAAGTATCACATGAAACTTTTACTTCCTTTTCCTCATTTAGGTTAGAACTCGGATTAGAATTTATTTTAGGAGTTTCATTTTTAGTTAAATCCGAATTGTTATTACCCAAATCTGGAATAGGCGTATCACATACATTTGGAACAATATTATTATTTAATTTAGGTTCAGGCAAAAATAATTGTGGCTCCAAAGGTTCAGGAATTGAATCAAGTCTGATGTCCAGTGGAGTATTCAGCCCAATACGTTTAATCTGATCAATATGTCTTTTCCAAATTCTGTCATCGTCTAATTTGACAAAATAATGTAGTTTCCCTAACTTATCTATTACCGAGCCAGACATCCATTTATCATTATGAATATAATCACGCACGGCAACTCGATCTCCTACGCTTAAAGTGCGGTAAGTAGAATGATAGTTTTGGGTTTCTTTAGCCTTAATTTCTGGTTTGATTAAGTCTATTCTTGATCTAATTTCTCGTCCGAACATCAATAAAGACGGAGACTTTTTAGTAATACTATGGGGCATTTTCCTATATTGCAAAAGTATCTTACATAACTCTTTTTGTCTATCCATCGGTTCAGGATTGATAGCTCTAATTGCCTGTTTTAAAGTTTGTACGTATCGTTCAGCTAGTCCGTTCGTAGCCGGATGATACGGAGCTGTTTGTATATGTTTTACTCCGTTCTGTTTCAAAAACAATTCAAAATCGTTTGAAACAAACTGTCTACCGTTATCGCTCACTAAATAAGTTGGTATTCCGAATCTAGAAAATATTTCTCGGCATAAATTTATTGTAGTTTTTGATGTTAAATCTTTAGTCATATGAATCTCGGGCCATCGTGAATAAGCGTCTACCAAAATAAAATAGTAAGAGCCATAAAATGGTCCTGCATAGTCTACGTGGACTCTTTGAAATGGTTCATCTACTCTCTCCCACGAATGAGTTTCTACAATTCTAGGGTTATTCATTAATTTGTTACAATTAAAACATTCTCTACTAATTTTTTCTATGTCTTTATCTATTGTACTCCACCAACAATAGCTTCTTGCTAACCCTTTCATTTTGAAAATACCGAAATGAGCGGTGTGCAATTCATTCAAAATTTTCGGCTGCAAAGATTTCGGAATTAGAACCCTTATCCCACGAAAAATACAACCTTGTTGTAAAGTAAATTCGGCTTGGTCGATATTAAAACGTAAATGTTTCTGAATAATCCTACCACACTTCAAACCGTCCAGCAATGGTTTTAGTTGTGGATCTGAAGAAGTCTCTTTTGAAAGCTCTGATATTGTTACCGGCAATGTTTCGATCTGATTTATTTCAAAAATATCTGGTTCATCGTATTGAACAAAACATTCGGATTTTAAAGGTAATCTTGAAAGAAAATCTGCATTGGCGTTGGACAAACTATCTTTATACCTAATATCAAAATCGAAAGCTTGTAGAAATATGGCGTAATGTTGCATACGCGTTGCGGATAGAACCGGTAAACCCTTTTTTGGATTAAAAATTTGTACTAAGGGTTTATGATCAGTGTATAAAATAAACCGCCTGCCGTAAAGATATTGGTAAAATTTACGGACTCCAAAAATTATGCTGTAAGCTTCTTTATCTATTTGTGGATATTTTTGTTGTGTACTTGATAATGTTTGTGAAGCAAATTGGATAGGTCTTTCACTACCATCGGAATATAAATGTGAAATTACAGCGCCTACGCCGTAAGGTGATGCATCTGTTGCTAAAATTATTGGTAACTTTGTATCAAAATGTGCAAGAAAATCGGAAGAATTTAATTTGTCTTTAACAATTTTAAAAGATTTCTGGCAATCTGAATTCCAAGAAAAAGTTGTATCATTATGTAAAAGTAAATTTAGTGGATATAAAACTGTACTTAGATTTTGGAAAAATCTACCGTAGTAGTTTACAAGTCCAATAAACGAACGTAACTGTGACTTATCGTGTGGTTGTGGTGCATTTTGTATCGCCTCCACTTTACTAGTCATTTTATGTATACCGAATCTATCAATGACATAGCCGCAATATTCTATTTTGTCAACTAAAAATTCTGACTTTTCTACATTTATTCGTAAGTTATGTGTAGCTAATCGCGATAAAACCTCCTCTAATCTAACAATATGAATTTCGTCAGTTTCGCCTGTAATTTTTATATCATCTAAGAAAACCGTAACCCCTGGAATACCTTGCAAAATCTTTTCCATTTCACGCTGCCAAATTGCAGGTGCTGAGGCTACTCCGAACATTAATCGGTTGCATCGATATAAACCTTTATGTGTATTTAAAGTTAATAAGTCACGATCTTGAGATCGAACCTCAAGTTGTAAGTATGCCTGACTAAGATCAATTTTTGAAAATCTTAATCCCCCTGCCATTGATGCAAACAACTCATCAATGGTGGGTAATGGATGTTCGTCAATATCTAAATTAGGGTTTAGCGTTACTTTAAAATCGCCGCAGATTCGTAATTTTTTTCCTTTTGTAACGGGAACAATTGGTGTTGCCCAATTCGAATATTCTACTTTTGTAATTATACCCTGTGATACTAACTTGTCAATTTCTTGTTCTACTTTCGGTATTAAAGCAAAAGGTACCGTCCGTGCCTTCATAAACACGGGTTTTGTATTTTGTTTTAAATGTAATGACGCTTGTATCCCTTCTATTTTCCCAAGTCCTGGTAAAAACACAGTAGGAAATTTAAGTTTCAAATTTTCAAGTATATCCGTAATACGTACATTATTTACATGTCCGTCCCACAAGTTTAATTTTAACTGTCTAATCCACTCGCGCCCTAGTAATGGTGCTCTGTCTATTGTCACTATGTATAAATTTAAATCGTATGAGTTTGTATTGAATGTAACTTTGCACGGTACATAGCCTAACACGTTCAATGTATTTTTACAGTATGTAATTAATTGTAGTTTTGTTTGTACGATCTCAGAATTTGGAAAGACTTCTGTAAGTTGTTTCTTACCCATAATAGTTACTGAAGCTCCACTATCTACCTCAAACGTGATATCGGTTCCGTTTACCTTGACAGTAGTTAAGAATTTATTACGGAACTCAGCATGTTCCGTTTCCACCGCCACAATTTCCTCCACCTGTTCCATCTCATGTTCAATCTGATGTGTACTTGTACTAATAGAAGAATTATTCTGTCTGGCTTTTGTACATACTTTCCGCAAATGACCCTTAATTTTACAGAAATCGCATATAACATTGATTTTGTCACAATTATTTGCTAAATGCTTGGACGACCCACATCTGAAACATTGTAAATTTTTGTTACTATTGCTAGTTACTACTTGTCTTGTATTGGTGTTGTTGTAAGTTTCCCGACCGGTTGGTTTACGTCCTTTGTATTGTTGTCTTCCTGCATTGTACTTTGAACTCGAACCACCCACACTGTGGACATTAGCTCCTGACGTGCTAGTACGGTGTAATTGAGCCGCATCTCTTGCAGATGTTTCCATTCCTGTAGCTATATTCAAGGCTTGTTCAATCGTCAATTCTTTCTGTTCCAGTAATCTGCTTTGTATGTTTTGTGCCCTCAACCCGAACACAAATTGATTTCTGAGTGCTTTCTTCAAATATTCACCAAATTTGCAGGTAGTAGCCATTCCTTGTAACGCCGTCAAGTACTCCTTCACCGTTTCTCCCTCTTGTTGTTTTCTTTGTAAAAATCTGTATATCTCCGCTATTTCTAAAGGTTCCGGATTGTAATGAGCCTTCATCAGGTTAATTAGCTCTGCATAGCTCTTATCGTTTGGTTTATCAGGGGAAATCTCGTCACAAAGAACATCATAGGCCTCACTTCCCATATAATGGCAAAGGTACGCCGCCTTTTTGTCAACTGGTACTGCGAACACGTCAAATGCACTTTCCAGGCGCATCAGCCATCTGTCAAAACGTTTTGTCGTGTCGAATTTTTCTATTGAAAATACCGTATAAACAGAATGTGTCGTAGCTTCCTCACCCATGTTGTTGTATTACTTGTAATTGTAAATTTTCCAGCGAGGTTGTTGTATTACTTGTACTTGTAAATTTCCAGCGAGGTCTAAATATTGAAGTTGTATTCCCAATATTTTTGTAAAATACTGACTGAACTTTTCACTGAGTTCTGACAATCCTCGTCGCCAATTGTTGTATTTAATGGTAGTAATTAGTAAATGCAGAATAGAAGAAAAATCACTTCAATTGAAAACTGGTTTATTCAAAAGTAAAAACAGAAAAACAATGTATGTTTTTGTACATACCAACTGTTACCTAGGATTTGCTTAGTAACAGTAACTAATGATACTTGTATTATCTAACAACACAACACCAGTACTTTTCATACTCTAGTTCCTTCTTTAGTTTTCTAGTTGATCCAGTTTCGTCAATTATAGATTCAATTTTATTTTTTTCATAGGTTCTTATATCTTTTCTGATCTCCCTTTTAACGAGTTTATCCAATTCAGCATATTCTAATTTTGCTTTACTTCCTGTTTCTTTTTTTAATGTCTCTCTTTTGCTAATTAATTGTTTTATATTTTGTGATAGTTTTTGTCTTGGGTCTTGTCCCTTTTTGGTAGCTTGCTTTTTTGTTGCATTTATAGTATTTTCACGGTTAAAACAGAATGTCGGATAACTGCAACTTCACTGTAGTTGACATTCAATAATGATATCGGTCTATAGTTCATACACTCCAGTTTACCTCCCTTTTTATGTATCGGCACAATTCGGGCCTCTCTCCATTCTATTGCCGTAGTACCAGGGGCGTTGTTAAGACTGGTAGCCTTCAGTCCAAGTACCCGTAAAGGGCCCGGACGTAATTATATCACCCCCGCCACGGCACCACACCCACATACATACATGCATAATGTAAATAAAAATCACATAAATGACTAAACTAGAATATTTTTTAAAGTTCAGCTTTTGATTAATTTTTTGGTAAATCTTTACAAGCAAGATTGAATATTATATACATAGTACATATCTGACTACATCAAATACAACTCAGAACTCAACACAAAAGAATACAAGGGAATGCCTCTTCTAACTTTAATGGATAACAATTTTTTTTACAATACTGTCTAAATCTATATCAATCAATAACGGAAAAAGCGATTATTAGCACTCAAATAAAAAGAACTACATACTTATAGCATAATCTGTAATATTTTAAAATCGGAATTTTTTTATTAGCGGTTTAGGCCTTTAGGGGCCCGTGTACAATGCACCGATTGCACCGACGTTAAATACGCTCCTGCATAGTGCATATTAGCCATATTTGTTCTACGAGAAAAGATACATGCAAATAAAATACATGATATAAGAAGCTGCAGAGGAGTGGATATAGACAGCAATCACTTTATAGTTTACTTAAAATTAAAATTAGAAAAGCAGTATACGATAAAGAAAAAACTAAAATCAAAACCAAAGTGGGACTTTGAAAAATTAAGAAGGGAAGAAATGGTAAAAGCTTTGAGATGAAGGAGACTTACGAAAACAAGGCATTGAGGCCGGCGTCAATTAAAACGTATAACAAATTCTTAAACAAACCTGATATTTACGATATAAATTCCTCTTAGTTGGTTCAAAATACGGATGATCCATCATCTGGCATTCAATAGCAGGAGCAATTATAGTAATTTGTACAGCTCTGCTTGGAATGTTATCGGATAAGGCATCAAAATCTTCAGCGCAGGGAGGAGGTAATTCTGATAATGCTGGATCTGGTTTTGGAATGCTGTATGGAGGATAATCGTAAACTGAAGCGGCCATTCTCAAACTGCTGGTGCGATGAAAGAAACCAGAACACATACGAATCCGTAGTGGTCCTACCACTAACCTTAGTAACGATCGTTCATAAAGATTACTGAAAAAAATCGTTGTATTATACGGTTATTAACAATTAGTATTAAAATTACCTATACTCAAGATCACTACCGAGCTCTGACAATCTCTCGCTAGTCATATCATCAGGAACTTCAAGTTGGTACAAAAAATCTGAAGCAAATGCAGGTGTGCGTTCCAGTAAGGAACCCTCGGTGACGGTTAACATATGAAAATCCCACGACATGTTGTACATTCTATTCTGTCCTTTGTTTTCTGCGGCTTCAGCATCAAATAAAGAATCCGACTTATGAGCCATCGATATTAAACCTACAACAGTAATAAGAAATATTCTGAAGTTTCAAACTTCAATTAACAACATACCTGCTTTTAAATATTCAGTGGGTATGAGTCCCTCTGGAATTTCAGGATGAGCACAAGTACATTGTCCTACCGGTAACAACACAACTTGACTAATTCCAGATTGACAATGAAACCATTTTGTGCCGTGCGATATTGATTCCATGAAAATCCCTTGTAAGCGTAACGTAAGAAGTGGTAAATATTTCAGTTTCCGTTGCGAATAGTATACACTTCTTTCACTACTTGATTCACTAACCTGCAGATTTTTTCACTTTACTGACTTACAAATACACTTTTCTGTAGAACAGCCACCACCCTTGTAATACAATTTAAAGAAAAATAAGAAGACAACAAAAAATTTAACGTTATACCTACTTCAAATGCAAATCTCTCTAACACATTTATAATTTACCTTAAACGTCAACGAAGCATAATCAACATAAAATCCTATATGTACAGTATGGCCGGAAGCTGCTCTCTGTTGTTCTTGATTCCAATCTTGATCCCACGACAAAGGTAATATCGAAGGAACCAAGGACCAAGCCCATCCTGCCCATGATTCCGATACATCCAAGATATCTACAATTAATAGAGTTGCAGAAATCAAATCAAATGTATAACATTTTCAATTTTACCAGTAATATCCGCAGGTGTAGGAACTATCTCAGTATGAGTATCAGGCTCCGGCCTTAGCTGTTTTTGTTGTAAAGCTAATAATAACATTGTTACTCGTAGCAGCATTGGAACTTGTTGTTCGGTCATGCTGAACTCCATACTAAAAACAGATTTAGTATATGGAAAGTTTAGAATGGAAAAATAGCTGCACCTGCTGCAATAAATATCAAGACGTGTAGTGGAGGCTCGTTTGGCACTGGCTGAATGATATTGTCGTAACATATGCATAACTAACGAACATCGGTACAATACTGGTTCTTGATAAACATCAATTTTCCCTGCGGCGTTTCGTTTGTCTAAACAAATGGTTAAATCCGAAACGGTTATTAATTTTCTTAAAGTAACTTGCGTTGATGAAATGTCTAAAAAAGCTCAAATATAAATGATGTTAACTTCAGTTTAAAAATATTAACCTATATAAGCAGGTTCCCATCGTTCACTGGCAGATTCAAATGTTAACAATTTAACATTCATCGACACCACAATATCCTCCTCCACATATTTTAAAATTAAATTGTTACAGTAAATTTTTATATTGCTAACTATTTTATTAATTAATGATTGCACGTAACCGGGAGGAGCTTCGACTTCTTGTCTGAAACGAAAATTTAATAGAAAACAATTAACACACTGTTAAGTAACCACCTTTTGCTTGCACATTTTTTTAATCGATCTTTGGCTTGATTTAACGGATCTGTATTTCCAGCACCTTCTGAACTTTTTATCTTTAAAATGCATTCTGAAATACGAAGGCAAAAAAAATACAAATTTAAAATGAGTTAAAGTAAACATTACCTATTGTATTTATAGTGATTGTAATTGGTTCCGAGGCTAATTTTGTCCATGGTACGTGTATTAATAATTCGTGTATATGCCCCGATACGAAACTAAATGGTAATTGTAATTCTTGTTCCAGTACTTCTAGACGTAAATCAAGGTTATGAAATGATGCGTCACCACCCCATAATGACACCTGTGCGTATAAATACTTAAGGTTTATTTGCTGATCGTACAATTTAAACGGACTGAACTTACCTGAGAATCTTCAGGTCGAAAATTTTTTATATATTTATCGACATAACTAAGCAATAATGGAGTTATATAATTTTCTAACTTGAACATTTTGGATCTGATATATTGAGGACTTGGTAAATACTAAAATTCAAGATGTAATTATTAAAATACGTGTATAAAATGTCAATGTTACTACAAAAACTTAGGTTAAATTGACAACATACCTATAATGCATGATTATGATTCTTCATGTGTCTGTAGAAAATATAAGGAAATATATTGTCATTCTTTTCACCTTTTTAAAATTAACTTTAAGTTTAACATTCTAATAAGTATTATTAATGTATTGATATCAATAAGAACATCTGATTTTCAAACACGTCTAATAGAAATACTGCCAACATTTACAATGTTAAATTAAAGAAACTTCAAATTCAAAATGTTAAGAGGTAATACAGGACCGGCTTGAGAAGTATTACAAAATCAATGCATCATAGCATCATTATACTGGGTGATTCACATAAGATGCACCCCTTAACAATTTGAATAGGCAACCCAACTTACAAATTCACAAACAACGTTGATCTATGTTGTATGTTTATTTTCCATTAAACTTATGCATCAGAGGATTCAGAGGTGACTCACTTCAGAATGACAGTACATATTTTTTCTAAAAGCAGCCAGGTTTTAAATAATAAGCGTTCATTATTAAAACCTCTATTAGTAGACAAAGTTGTATTTTTGAACACGGATTTAGATTTGTAGTAATTTATTATTAAGATTGACAGATACTTATTAAATATTGAATCGCATATGTATAGGTACTTTTATTTGCTGTTATGTTTACTTTTTTTATTATTGCATTTAGTTCGGTTTTTCTTCTATTTTATAGTTATTACTTATTAGCTATTATTTTTCTTTAATTTATGACATTTCTTATGCAGTTTCAATATACAATTTATGCCTTACTATCAATTTGTGCTTTAGTTATAAAACATATCGTATCGGTATCCATAATTACCAAAGAATATAATATCGATATCGATATCGTATCGAGTGTCAAAAATATCGATAAGCAGAACTCGATGTTTTCTATTAAATAATTTACAAAGACGGCCCTGAAATAATTGTGAAATTTGATGTTAAGAAATTTGTCAGCCTGATGAGTGAAGGTTAAATTTGGCAACAACGTAAATGCGTCTAACAACAGCTGCAACGTCGTATAAACTGTCAGTTTCACAAAATGGCGAACGTACGTGACAGTGATACTTCTTTATGGCTTCACAATAAATTAGGAACTTCGAATGATTCTTGGACTGGAGGTTCAATATGTTCACAACTAAATGCAGAAGTATTAAGGAATATCAAGGATTGTTTTCCAGATCTTCAAACACAAGTGAAATTAAAGCTTTTGTTAAGTTTCTTTCATATCCCGCGCAGGAACACAGAAGAGGTATGATGTTTACGTTCTACTATAATATTGTTCTCTCTTTTTATTGTAATACTTTCATATATTTCTTATTCCTACATATTTTCTTACATTGAGTAACCGTTTTGAAATTGCAGTGGAGACTAGAATTGGAACAAATTTTGGATGTTGCAGTAGGTGATTCTGAATTATGGGTAGCAATGTTAGGAGAAGCTTTAAAAACATATCCTTTAGTCGGTTCGCTTAACACTGAAATTGCCGACTTGGATGATGTTCGCCCTATTTTTACCGATTTAGTTGCCGATCTTCGAAAACTTGTTAAAAAACAAGCCGAACATGTTATGCTACCTATGGAATGTCATTATCTTAATAAAGCTGCTCTTGTATCTGTGGTAAGTCGAGTGTATTGTGCTTCGCATTTATTTTTGTATGTTTTGCGACATATTCGAGAATTTCATTTATTGAATGTTTTGTACTTGCTTCAAAGGCAGTTTTTTTGGTATGTAATTCGGGATTTGAAATTATAACTATAGGTGGGACAACAGCCTGCACCAGTTAAACACTTTACATTAAAGAAAAAACCAAAATCAGCTCTTTTACGTGCCGAATTACTTCAAAAATCGTCAGATGCTGCTTCAAATCTCAAAAAATCATCTGCTCCGGTCATTCCAGTGCGTTCTCGAGGCATGCCTAGAAAAATGACTGACACAAGTAAGATCAATTTGAATCAATGCTCCTTCTTAGATCGTCAATAAACTTTTAACAAAATTTATTTAGCTTGAAACTATCGATGAAGTTTTTTAGAAATAATTAACATTTTTAGCTCCATTGAAAGGAATACCCAGCAGAGTTCTATCATCTGGGTTTAGAACGGGCTTGAATAATAATACGGCCAATAGGCCACAGTTATCAAGAACTACTGCTGGCAGGAAAGAGGGTGGTGTCAAATTGTTAGATATAGCCGACCAACCTTTGGGTTACGCGGCCGCAAAGAAACGAAAGAAGATGCAAGGTTTGTTTAAAATTATCAATGAGTTATCAGTTATTAACCGTTTCTTTTCTTTTTTAGAAATAGAGGACGCCAAAAAAGCCTCCGAAAATGCACTTCAGACTCCTCCTCCTGCAACAAATGCTACTCCGGATTATGCCGCAGGTCTCAATGCTACTCCTGCTTATGCCCCAACCACACCAGCTCCTGTTATCACATCTACCAGTAAGTTTTTTTTTTGTTTAACATACGGTTTATATTCCGATTTCTAAATGTAATTATTTATAGCTACAGCGCCTGTAACGACAGTTACACACAATCCTGTTCAAACTACGCCTGTTGCTGCAACAACACAAGTTATAACTGCAACACCAACACCAGTAGTATTAACAAGTTCATCGACTACACAATACGTTGCAACAACAGTACGACCTGTGCCACCTTTGCTTACTACAACAGCCACTGGTCAACGTACTGCAGTTGTTAGTGAATCTGCAACTGCAGTGCCAATCGGTACCCCTGTTGTTCTTACGACCAGACCTATTCAACAAGTTACTCAAATTAGAATACAACAACCTCCTACAACAAATTCATTACAACGAAGAGGACTTGCCCTTACGGTAAGTGATTTGATTATTTTATTTTGTTGCAAATTAATGTTTTTATATTGCAGAGGGAACAAATGTTGGAAGCTCAAGATATGTTTAGAACCGCAAACAAAGTAACAAGGCCAGAAAAGGCTCTCATTTTAGGTTTTATGGCAGGTTCAAGAGATAATCCTTGTCCACACTTAGGAAATATCGTAACGATTAAATTGTCAGAAGATCAGGAAAATGTTTTGCAACCTGATGAAACGTATTTGACTATGCTTGTTGAAACACACTTTCAGATGAACTATAATAACGGTGAATGGAAACGAATAAAAAAATATCGTCACATTGAAAATGTGCAAAGTGACCAGCTTATACCAAGTAATCAAACTGCCGCTATAGTATGATAATTTGGTATACAATAAGATCTTAGTTTTATTTTTATTAAAAAGACAGTTTGGTTTTTACCTGCGTATTTGTACAAATTTTGTTTATATTTTGCAAATTTTTTCGATAGCGTTGTGAAATTTTTATATCTTCCGAATGTAACTTTACACTTAGGTGCCAAAAAAATTTTTTGCAGTTTTTGCACTCGAGTAAGATAGTCGACTGTAGCCAAGAAATTTAAAGGGCAGCTAATATGAGTTTGTTAATTATGAGCATAAATTGCTTGCTGCTGTTTATAAATGCATATGCAGCTTTACTAATACTAATAATAAAAAATTATGTTTATGTAAATTGACTTCTAAATAGGTGCCTTCATAGAGGCATATAATTGTTTTAATTTTTATCAAGGTTTATTTATTATTTGAACACTCAATTTTCATTTCATTAATTAGTAAATCGTTCATAAATTTGTAGCTAATACAGCTAAGTTCTCTCAACAGTGTTCATACTCACGTTCATATTAGTATGTATGTTAGAATTATATACATATAATGTTTTTGTATATATCTATTGTTATAAATAAAAATAAATTTTATATAGCATAAAAGTCCTGAATGTGATAACCAATGGTATGAGAATAAAATGAATGCTAACAAGATATTGTTTCTTGTTTATTGCCTAGCTTTAAAAATTAAAAAACTACGATTTGCTTACTAGCTACTCGGACAATAATTATCGCAGTAAGTAATTATTTTACTTAAATGCGTTATTTTATTGGAATAACGTACACCGTACTGGTTTAACTTGTCAGGTACTCTTTACAATTACCGAATAGTGGCCTGTGATCAATTTTATTGATTGTCATATGTTTTGTTTTTAATATCTGTCAATGTGTTGGCAGTTTTTGTCAAGATGTTGAAATCACCGTTGAAATATAAAGAATTAACGATTGAAAAAAGCAATTTATTTTAAATTTAAGCAAGTATAATTATACTTTTAAAGAAATTGGGGCTGTTCTGCAGCTTTGGTTTGCAAATTTTAGAAAAACGAGATACGAAGTCTCGTAACAGGTTGACACTCCATCGGCTTCCTTCACTAACGCCGCCCACACTGATCGGAATGCATCGGCTTCCTTCGCTAGCGCCACCCACACCGATCGGGGTGTTGGTTACATTACGGCTCGTTGCTTTAGCCCTTAATCGGCGTTGCGGAGTCCCTGAGACACTAGCTAGCAAGTATAAACTAATAACTTTCGTATGTGTCAACCAGACAGTGCGCGTTATTCAGTAGCTTACCATGGTAGGTGGACCTGTCGCAAGCTCAGTCGACATCAGCCTGTGATCAAGCCAAGTGTGTTGAACAAAGATCTTAGAATCCGTGGGACTCTGCGACGCAATGTAATATTTGCAATTTAGTGACTATAATCCATTCAGTTAACTCCCGTGACGTTTACGCCGTCAAATGAAAATTTTGGAGTGTACTTTATGTACAGAACCTATCAACTTTTTTAGTGAATGTACTTAACGTCAAACTGAAAGTAGGGTTATGATAATTTGATAAATCATTTGTCATTTTCGTAAAATTAAGTAGAACAAGACAAAAATGGGTTTATTAGGAGATGTAGGGTTGGAAAAGTTGTTATAAAGGATAAAATGTAGGAAATCTTACTGAAAATATATATGCAGCCTTTTCAAAAATTGTTTCTTGTCTTTCTAAGCAGTATTTGCATACAGCTTCTTTCTCTCTCTTTGATAATAAACTTCGTTGGTGCTTCTGTTCATCCATTTCTCTAAAGATTATGAAGTATAAAACGTAACTTGAATAATAAATAATTTAAGTGTCAAAGTGAAAACAAAAAAACAAAAGCATTCAATTTAAATTTAAAGGTGCGCCAATCTCAAATCTAAAAATTGTTAATAGCCTAATAGGGATTTTCATATTAACCAACACATTGTGACTTTTATGTCACGGGAGTTAAGTGAATGGATTATATGTTCGAGAAACCAAAAAAAGTTAAAGATCCTAACTTTGAGGAGAAACTCTGCAAAGATGGTTTGAGGAATGTGACACAGAGTTTTCAGACCAAGATAGTGATAGTACAAGAGCAACATTACTATCGAAAATGCTATCAGAAGTGATCACAAAACAGCGAGTGAGCTATCTGATGAACAAAATGAGATGCAGGCTATTGAAAGTGATCCAAGTATAAGAAGTATTTCTACGGAAAAAACAGATACAAATGGGCTGTCACTGAACCAACCCGAAATGTAAGAACACCAGCCCACAATACAGGGAATTTTTCTTTTTAGTATAGGTAGGACCGGACCGGACCCTATTCGGATAATTGGATAATTTACGGAAAGGGCAATTTCTTAGAAAAAAAGCTGATTTTACTGATATATAATGTAGTAATGTATGTATTACATACATACATTAATTACTTTACATCAAAAACAATGTTGTTTACATGGTATGTAATGTACTTACTAAAGTGCTCTCCAGTAATAAGTGGACAGATTGTCTTTTAAAAGGTTACATATGTATGTATTTAATTTTTGTCCCCATAAAACCGATTCGGATAATTGGCGATTCGGATAGCTGGAGTTCGGATAATCGGAGTTCTACTGTAAATCAAAATTAGTAGAATATCAAAATAATAACCTATCGTAAAGCCTTTGTAACTTTTCAATCTTTCGAAAAAAGATTTATTGCACCAATTGCAAAGCTCTTGAAGTTAGTCATTTAAAGTTGTAAAAACCAGATGTAGAATGTAGACGAAAATAATATAATAATATATAAATTATATCCATTCAAGTGTAATAAAATCGGTTGGAAGGTGACAAACTAGTAGTAAAAACGATTTATTATGGTTATATTTAACCCTCATAATCCAGCACTAAGTTGTAAAATGCCTCCAGTAAATTTATCTGAACCAGGAAAGATGAGCCCTGCCTCATCAATGCTATCCGTATGATATAAGATTTTACTTGCTAGTCAAATTAGCATCAATTGTATTCTCAAGCAATTAGGATTGGCGCTTTAACCGGAAAACAAACAGCTGTCAAGTACTTTCAATACGAATTTAACATTAAATTATTTTCGTTTTGATTAAGACATTTAAAAATCCGTTTTCTGTTGTACTGTTTTATTTAGTTATTTGCGTTTATTTACTTTTATGATGTCTAAGGTTAGATGCAACTTAAATTATTTACAAATTCAAAATTTCAAATGACATAATAATCTAACATCTAACCAATAAATGTACAACTGCATTTCTTCTGCAACGCAATAAACCAAATTAAATGTTCATTTATTTAAACTTCACAACATAAACATTACAAAAACGAATTCCAATGAACATAGGAATTTACAGGTCTCCAAATATAAGTTTGCCGATGGATGCGCAGATGGGGAAACAAGACAGGTAAATGTTAGAAAAAGATACCCAATTCTTCTCAGGCGCACGTGTTTTCAAGTACACTTCATAATAATTGTCGGCGAGGCTCTTCTTAGGGCCAACGCGCATTTAACCATGCTTTAGAACGAATTAATGCAGGGCTTTAAAACAAAATGCTAAGTTTGCTGTACGAGAGTCAAGCCTGAAATGACGAGTCCCCAACAGTTTCTTAGAGATCTATGGAGTGTTGGCAAACTTATATTTGGAGACCTGTAGTTAATTAATAAAATAAAATAATGTAAATGTACTAATAATCTGACAGTTTGATGTTTTAGTGACAACACGCGCATGTGACTTCAACTACTCTAGTCAAATAAGCACTTTAATCATAACACAGGCTTATTGTAATGCTATCCTTGTCGTGTGCATGAGGTTTGTGAACAAATGTACACCCATGTTTGTTGTTACTAAATTCAGCGTGTGATGAGGCATCTTTTCTGGTTCAGATAATATCTTCCTTACATCACTGTTTACATGTTTAATAATATTTTTCAGTTTACCTTGTTACAGGGGCATTTAATAAAACAAAAATAAATTTTTATATCACTTTATTAGAATATAATTTTACCATTAAATAAATTGCATCACTGACTTAAGCATCCACTAACGCACAGTTTATTACAACTATTACATTAGGTTGCATTCGTTACCACATACTAAAAATGCTGATCTTTCAGTTCAGCAGCATCACTTAAACTATTGTTAATCGAAAACTCAATATAGACTTAGCCAAGAAGTTCTTTCAGCAGCAAGATTTTTTTTAATTTCAATCTGTATTTAGTTGATATTGCCACACAATACACCAATCTTTCTACAAAATGAAACTTAACTGTTAAAAACAGAACAGTAAAACTGATCCCTAGTGCACCAATATCACAAAAAAAGTATGTTGTCATACAACTTCGAACCAAAAAAACTGGTTCACGAGAAACGAAACTTGCTCCAGTCAAGTTCGTCCTCGATCGCCAGTATTCTTAAAAGGTTTATTAAATGCGTTGTAAACAAATGTTCACAATTATTTAATTAAAACTATTTAATCTTAACTGAAACAGTCTTCTAATAATTAAAATAAAAAGCACATCAGTGCTATTCACTTTTTAATGATTTCTTTGCCGTTTTTTTTAGCTTCAAACTAAGTCGAATAACACTGATATTAAGGGAATACATAAAGGCGAATGCCATTAAAACAAAAATAACACAAAAATATTAAACATTTAATTAAATAAAGCACAAAAAATTTATACAAATGTTTTAAAATATATAAATAACTGGGGAAGAATAATTTAGCTAGGCGAAAGTACTGTACAAAGGCAAATTGTATAAGAAAAATCACTAAAATATAAATTCTACTAAATTTCACTAGTGTATTAATTAATTAACTAAAAGGTGCTTCCTACTTCTAAAAATCTGGTTCCAGCAATGTCTTCTTAAGCGGAAATATTTAATAATGCCATTACTCGTGCTTCTTAGTACCTTTTTTTAAGTGCGAATCACCCAACACCCAAATATTTGGCAGACAATTGCGTATTGGTTTAATTCAAATCGAGACACCAGCATAAGCGTGCACTTATTAATACAATTCAATTCCTTGAATAGATCGTCCCTATTTTCGACTTTTCCTCGATGTTCAAAAGCACTTCTATGGACTTTAAAATTCTTGTTTTACGGCAGAAAGCATTAATATCAATATGAAGTCAAGTAGAAAATATGGACGGTTATATTGTAATCTACTAGTCTGCCAAATTTGTGGTTGTTCGATGGACTAACTTTCAAGAATTAATAAAAACCTAATGCTTTTCTCGTTCGTAGTGGTTAGTTTAGTATTACTAAGCGCTAGAGATGATTTCAGTCACGGTTGTAATCTTTGAGAAAAGCATTTTTCAGTGAGACAAAAGTACACAACAACAAGTTATGAAAAAACGATTCGTACTTTTGACCCACCTTATAAGACTGACTATAATACAATGTGTTTCAATCATTATTACTTTGTTACTGTGCTTTATTTTAAACGTTTGTTAGAGACACACATTGCATTTTTCACGCTGCTAAACAATCATCGTACACCGCTACCAATAAATAATAACACAGTTTAATCTTAATATTGTAGTAAAATACAAATAATACCACCTAATCTCTTACAACCACAGAAGCTTTAGTAAAAACAAACTTATTTAAGTCCACTGCAACATTTATGATAATGTGGTGGCAACAATAGCATCATAACATTTTATTTTTACAAGCAAATTGTTTACTATGGGGTTTCAAACGCATGGCACAGGCAAATACGGAATTCAGAAATATGATTTGGTGTGCCACAATGTTACCACAGTATTTATGTGGTGGTAAGGCACTTGCAACAAGTTATTAACATATTTAAACATTTATCAGCTACATAACAAACAAAAACTTTAAGAAATATGAAGTAATTAGGTACACCGAGAGTTAAAACCCAAAGCTATACTAAAGTGGAAGTCTGTTATTCTTTCAAGGATAATTCGAATGTATTTTCAACACATACTTACATTCAGCAATTTGTAAATTTATTTTTCTATTAATACAAAAAATATGTAAATGTTAAAAACAATTTGAAAGTTTGCTTTAGCAAAGAAGACACGTTCAGCGAAATTCTGTCGATTCATATTTATTTAGGCAGCTGTGCTCATGCAGTTTTCAAAAAACCCGCTACAAAACGTAATCGGTGGTAGTCGGAAGAAAAAAAAAAAGATGTTAACACAAAATAAATCCCATTTAATTTTTAAATAAATTTACATTAAGGAAATTTAGGTATTAACACAAAAATATAATACAAAGAACACCATTAAACTATGTAGAAAGAAATTATTTTCAGAAACACAAACGATAAGGAAAGAGAGATCAACTGTTTCTAAAGTAAACAATTTGTTTATAAAATTTCATCAATAAGTGCACCTTATACTAGGAGAAAATAAGCAAGTAAGCACGTATAAATAAGTTTCCTATGCAGAATTTCTTAATCATTATCACTTTTATAATATTATAGTAATGAAACGCTGCATAAACAACTTATTATTAAAATACCGATGTATTAGTAGTAATATATTTGGTATTACTTGTCTGAAGATTCGTTACTACTTCTACATTAATGCACCGTTTCAGCTTTTACTACTCATTCAGCATTCCTCTGAAAAACAGAAAAACATACAAATAATATATTTATATAATTTTGTGCTTCATTCTTTTAATTCGACAATTTCTTTTAATGAAATTAACTCCATAATCGTAAAGTCCAGTTTTCATTTGTGATGTGATGTATTAATCTTTTGGTGTTTGTCGGTGTACATACAAATATTCATCACAATCATCACAAATGGAAACTGGCTAAAGTTCCACTAATGATAGTAATTTATTATAACTTAAAATTAAATTTTCTACGCTAACTCTTGTAAAAATTAAGAAAACAGACTATACCATTAATTACAATTAATTTAATTATATTTTAAGATAACAAAATGAAATTCAGTATATGTAATACACTGCTTTATTTGACGTAGAACACTTCCAGTTTGGCTTTGTTTCAGAGTTCCCAAATACATTGTTTTAGAACTTCAATTGTTTTCATTGGTGTATCAAATGGCATTATGGCATTGCGATTGACAAACCAAGCCATCAGAAAACAAGCTCAAAACAAACATGGACCCAGAAGGTAATAAGAAGCCTCAAAACAAGGCTGATAAAGAAGTGATCCGCGCAAACGATGTCTATGATTAGGAATATAAAGACGACACGAGAAAAGACGATGAAGGAAAAAGAATGGAAGTAAAACATCATTAAGAGTTTTTAACGAATTATGTAAATTCTATGTATAGAAAAATATTACCTCCGCAGGGATTCAAACCACTGACCTTCGCCTATATGCGCCAAAGAGCAAATCCTATAAAAATTTAATTTACGTATAAATCATTAGAGTTACCTGCTGGAATATTATATCTTGGAATGGGAGAGATCAAGAAATACTCCTAGAAATGGAAACACATAAAATAGACGAAAGAGTAAAGGTGAAATTAGATATTCAGGTTACACTCTTAAAATACTGGGAAATCGAAGCATGAAAGAGCTACCGCAAATGTCGGATTTCTTATAAGTAATAAATATGAAGAGAAAGGCTGCCGAGAGGGGTCGACATCTGAGACTTATGTCACGTGTATGGGCAAAATTGGTCGAAGGCGGTATCGTCGGCCGGTAGGTGAATGGGTACTATAAGGCTTATTACAAAGTATGGTGGGACACTAGCATATTAAACACGAGTGTTTTTCAAGAATCCAATTGATACCAATAACATAGGATTAATCTGAAAATTTACTTTGGAATAATGCTCTCCATTTAGAAAAATGGACATTTAAATCTAGTCGCTGAGTTTCAAAACATTTGAAACAAATGAACTGCAGAGAACGAATTTCATTTTGGTATATTAAAATATAATTAAAAAGAGGTTTCACCGACACCCTGCACATTTATTTCTATTAGTAATTTTTAATTTAAGGCAGTTACATTTATGTTGAGTTACTAACCTTTGTTTCCTCCAACAATAAGCGGTTTGCGTTTCTGAGCGTCGTCACTATTAATAGCCTTTGGAATGGGACGTACAGCACTACCTCCGCCAATAATTGCATGATGCTGCTGGCCTGCACGAATGGGTTTTGCTATCTGAGCAACGGGTCCACGTCTGGCCAAATTCTTTTGTCGTACTGCTTCTTTAATACGATCAACTTCGTATTGGTATCTGTAAAAATACAAGATTCCAATAAACAAACTGCTTAAATAGCAGCATAATATTTTTAATGCTATACTCATTGCGAAACGAGACATTTTTTAAAGGACGATAAAGGCTAGTTTACTATCCATTATTCAACTGAAAAAATCTACGATGAAGGTAAAATTATAATTTATTAATTCGAAGACTTCCACGGTCAGTATCGGTATTAACAGAACGTCTTCCTGAGTTCTTCTGTCTCAACCCGGAAGACGTTTTGTTAATAAGGTAAAATTGGCATTCTGTGATGAATGAATAGAAAATTTGATGGTGGCACCACTGAAGCAACCGTGCTGTTTATAATCGTAAATCCTTTTCAATCATTGTCTAAACCATGACAATGATGGATGGTCCACGCAGCATAAGTTGGCAAGCGATTATAGCAACTGGTTACTTTCACTTTGTGTAAAAGCAGCCAGTTACTACAATCAGTATAAGTATGGTTCACCAACCTACGCTGTGTGATTGTAATTTTTCTTACCCAAACGTCTTCTTACACGATTATCACCTAACAAACACACAAACAACAGCTGCCTGCTTTTATGTTCAATGAAACCCGAATGTGTAAATATGAGTGATCATCTTCGAAAAATAAAATGGAGAATAGATAACCCTTTTGTTATAATAATGTGAACAACAGAAGAACTCTCCAAAGCCGAACAGAAACATCTTCGATTGGAACCTGTTGAAGCAAGCGATTTCCAACTCCAAAAATGCATCTTATTACGATGCTACAAATACATTTCACAACTGATTTTTACATACCTCTTACGATCCCGCATTGCACCTTCTTTAGCCTCCTTGAGAGCAGATTCAAGAGCTTTAACTCGTTCCATGGTAGCTCGAAGACGTTTTTCCAATTTAGGTAATTCGCACCTTAAATCAGCATTATCGCGAACCAATTGTTTGTGCACCTTGGTGAGCTGATCCAAATTATTTTCCAAGAACGAAATTTTCTGTTTCTGAGCTAAAGACCCACCATCTTCTTCGTTATCATCTGATGTAATCGCTTTCTTTATGCGAGCCTGATTAACAATTACAAAATCAACAATGTTTTTAGCTAACGTAAAAGAGTTTCAACATACCTGTAAATCCTGCACAAAAAGTTTGCGTAGATTGTGAAGGGTCTGTAGTTCTTTAGCGACGGTATCTTCGAGCCCTTTGAGATCTTTTCTCGCTTGTTCTCGACGTTCGTTAGTGGAGCTGCACAACACACCCAGTTCAGCATCACGCCACAACACGCTCACGGAATTTTGGTTAGGCTTTATTTTACTTTAGCAACGAATTTAAAACGAGGAATTTAATAAAAAAAAAAATACAACTTAAAGGGAATGAAATTACCAAATCATTCTCATATACGTCTATTATTGCCTCTACATTAATTTTACAACGATTTATTGTTTGTTTGATTAATTAAAAGCATTTCTTTTCCTAGATATAGATATAGTTTTTGATTACTTATCACAGTAGTAACAATTATTGTTCTAAAAATAATTACTTTAAACTTTGCAACGATAATATAAAATTTTCATTCATAACTATAACTTCTATACACTGTACACTGTACAAAATAAAGCTTATATACAAGATTATACTAACACTTTAATGTCGTCGATTTATAAAAATTTAAATCAAACTTAAAAGTGCTATTTTCGAAAAAATCACAGCAACTCGTAAAATACTTTAAGGAAAAAAAATGCTAAAGCAAATTCTCTTCTTTCCAAGTTTCTTCCGTTCATAAATAAAACTTAACCAAACCGTGGTGTGACGTGATGTTAAAACTAAATTTAATATAAAAAAATATCACAGGATCGTGTAGGAATGGATTTAGAATGTTTAAAATTATCTTAATACTTACACATAATACCGCAACAATGTGGCAAAATAAAAAAAAAAACGATCTTTCAGTATGAAAGAATATCAAAACAAAAATAAAACAAAATATGAGCGACTAGAATCATACGACAAAGCTCGTTTAGTCGACTAGAACATACGTAGGGCACTTATGTGTGACTAGAATTAAGGCTAATGAAATGAATAAATGTAAATGAAAAGTGTGGATTTGAAATACGGACTGACTTTTTGTTAACTGATTAAGTATATCTTTTTGAGATTTTTTAATACTTCTCGGTATAGATTTTTCGTTTGTGCACTCATTTTTATAAGGAATAAATTTTGCCCAAGTTTCAGGCTTGGGACGCCTAATGAAAACAGGAGAGAGTACGGGGTTATTTTGGGATTTATTGTCGGAACATGGGATTGAGCGTTTATAATTCAAATTGTCTACTGACATGAGTTCCTGTAATTTATTGGACTTCTCCGACTCTTCTGCCTTGACTTTCTCGTAATCCGCTTGCAATTGTTGTTGGGCTAACGTTACTTTCTGGTTCGAACTGTAACAAAAGATAACAATGTAAGTATTTATTTTTATTTATTTAACCCTAATAATTAACAGTTCAAAATAAATATGAAAAAAAAAATAAAGTTTATAAAGTAGGCCTCCCCAAGACCGTGCCAATTGTTTCGGTTTTGGGCTAGTTGTATCCACCCTTGACCTGCGATTGTTTCAATGTCGTTGAGTAGCTGGTTTCCATAATGTTGCTGCTGTCCAGCCCATTTCCATTTTAAGGTGTTACATATTTCTGATATACTTTGCTTTATTTCTAGGTTTCTTTTGAAATCTACCATCCTTATTTTATCCTGTAGTTTTACTTCCATTATGTAGCATAGTGTCGAGTTTGTGTAATTGTCGTTTAGTGGCAGCCCATGTTTGTGCTGCATATGTTAACGTTGGGGTTGCGCATGTGTTAAATATTTTTCCTTTTCTCCTCGTGCTTATTGTACTTTTCCATATTTTCTTGTGCTTCCAAAAGCTTTTCCAACCCATTTTGTTCTTCTGGTTATTTCTTCCGCGTGTTTGTTGGTAAAGGATATGATTTGAGCTAACATATTGTGTATTTCATGGTCATCTATTTTTACTTTTTGTTTGAGACAAATTAGCAAAAGAGGCAACGAAAAGAGCCAAAAAAAAAACATGGGAGGAGTTTGGAGAAGAACTAAATGACGGTTTTAGAAATAACAATAGAAAGTTCTGGAATAAAATAAAGTCCATGAGGAGTAAAGAAAAAATGAGCTAAGTGGAATAAAGATAATAAACTACTAATAAAAGCAGAGATGACGAATAGACGGAGAATTTTTCACTGAAAAATTCGATAAAGAAGAGGTAGAGAAGAATTAGAAGAAATGATACGGGTAGAAGAGACAGATGCAAGTAATATTAGTAGACAAGTAGTAGTTGCAATATTAAAGATCAAAAAAGGAAAAGCGTGTGGGGAAGATAATATAGAACCAGAGATGATTAAATGACTGTGAGAGGTATGGATAGACTGGGTATGGAAGATATGCGTGGAAGGGGAGAGGGATAACAAAATACCAGAGATATGGAATAATAATCTAATAATACCATTATATAAAAAAGGTGAAAGAACAAATTGCAGAATTCATTATTTATGTTAATGTGTATACTTCTCGTTGTTCTCGCTACAATCATTACTACTGTTTTCTCTGTGTTTATTTCCATATTTTTTCTAGCAAATGGTTTCTTCCAGGCGTCCACTGATCTCTGTAGCTGTTTTTCCGAGTTTGCTAATATGGCGATATCATCAGCAAACATAAATTCAGCTACTCGTACCACTCCCATGTTTTTAAATCCGATCTGGCAGCTTTTTATTTTTTCTTGTAATTCTTTAGATATTTCGTCTACCAGGGTGATGAATAGGAGAGGACTTAATATTCCTCCCTGTCTTACCCCATCGTATGTTACGAATTCTGTTGATCTTTCACTTCCGGTTCTAACATAATTTCTTGTATTACTGTATAGGCACCTAATTGCTCTTATTAAGGCCAACGCGCATTTAACCACGCCACGGCGCGCCACGCCGGACAGCAATTTTTAAATTACATTGGTTCTTATGCAATAACGCGCACTTATCCACGCCACGCCACGGCGCGTTATTGCATAAGGACCAATGTAATTTAAAAATTGCCGTCCGGCGTGGCGCGCCGTGGCGTGGCTAAATGCGCGTTGGCCTTTAATCTCCCTCTGACACCGTATTTCCTTAAAGCTTTCCATACCTGTTCCCTGGGCACCGTGTCGAAAGCTTTGATCAGATCCACAAAACATACGTAGAGCTCTTTATCATATGATATGGTTTTCTCTATTATTTGTTTTAACCCGAATATTGCATCTTGTGTGCTTCTTCCTCTTCTGAAGCCACTCTGAGACTCTCTTAGCTTTGGGTCTATCAGTTTCCTCGCTCTCTGCTCTAATATACGTTCATAAATTTTTCCGGGTATGCTCAGGAGCGAGATCCCTCTATAGTTCTCGCATCTCCTGCTGTCTCCCTTTTTGTATATTGGTTGGATGATTGCTACCTCCCAATCTTTGGGTATTTTATTTTCTCTCCACGTTTGTTGTATTATCTTGTGCAGGTGCTGCAATCCTATGTCTCCCATGAACTTAATCATTTCGGGTTTTATTTTATCGTGTCCAGCTGCTTTGTACATTTTTAGTCCTCTTCACAATATTCGATTTTATTGATTGTGGATGCGTTTCTGGTGGGTTTTAAGTTTTCTCTTTGTTGTATCAGTACCTACAAGGGTTTCGTCTGAAAAGTTTTTACTTGTTTTAGGTGTGGCTTGTTTTGCGCATATTGTTCTTGTTGCTGCTTGAAGTTTCTGTTCTTGAATCATATTTTTCCTGTAGTTTAAGTTGTTGCTTGCGTGTTTTGTTAGTTCTCTGTTTACTTTTGCCGTATCTATCAAGGCTGTTTTGACTATATTTTAATCAATGTTCACATTAATCTATGGTCTGTAGTGAATCTGAAATTATTAATAGTCTCTGTGTTTTTAACCACATTTTTGTTAGTTGCCAGGATGTAGTCAATTTAGTTTTTATGCCTTCCATTTGGTGATAGCCATGTCTATTTCATTTTTGTAACTATCATGTTTAGACTAGCAGCTAATTCTAGTAGTCTGTTACCTCGTTCGTTCCTACTGCCATAGCTGTGAGGGCCTCTGATGTTTTCTTCTCCTTCTTGCATTTCCCTTATTTTGGCATTGAAATTGCCCATTAGAATCAAATCATTTGCGTTTTGTTTATTTTCTAATGCTGTCTCAAAGAGTTCTTTGTAGAATTTGTCGATTACCTCATTTGCTGCAATTTCTGTTGGACTATATATTTGCACTATTATTATAAGTAATTTTATTATTAATATTCAGTTTCAGTGTGGTTGTGGTTATTCTGTCTGATTTACTTTTATTTCTGTTATATGTGGTGTTAATTTGCGATTCACCCTTTCACTACTCGATACCAGTAGAAAAAGTCTTAATTTTTGCTTATTTACAGGTGTTCTCCAATTCTTCTAACCTCAGCTAGTCCTATTATATCGTATTTAATAAATTTTAGTGCTTCTTCTAGTTCTTCTAGCCTCTCGTCGTCTTAAGTGTTCGTACATTCAGGGTACCTATGATTAGCTCATTTTGTTGTTGTTGGTTGGTATTTTTATCTTGGGGGGGATTGGTCTAAAACTTCCCTACTGCCCAGGTTGCTGGGAAGCTAATTCTTCTTTGTTGTTTGTAGGTTTGTTCTATTTTCCGAGGTCATTGCGAAGTCGATTGGATTTTTGTTGCGATCTAGGGATGTGCCTGGCTTGTTTTTTGAATTATTTTTATTGTCTGGGAAGTCTTGAAGTAGTCTTGGTTGGACTTTTTGGGTTTCCTATTATCTACTTGCAATTCAGGTGATCTATCGCTTGTTGATCTTTTGTTATTAGCTTTATTTTCCTCTTCCGAAGCCTGGGTATGTTCTCATTGTATATTAGTTTTGCTTTTAGACCTTCTTCCTTAGCCTTCCGAAAATGTAGTAGGAGTATTTTCCTGTCTTCCATTTCTCTTTTAGTCTACTCATCATTTATGTGTAACTTTGGTCCTTTTAGCTTGTTAGTTTTTCTAGTTAGCTCAATTTTGTGCCTTGCATAATCAAAATCAAGATTGATTTCCGTTAATTCGAATAGTTTTGTTAATTACTCTTTTAGATTCTCGTAGTTCTTCTGGTATACCGTAATAAATTATATTTCTCTTCTTTAATTCGTGGTTTAGCTTTCCTAGTTCTTTTTCTTGTTGATCTAACACCCCTGTTAGGCTTACGTTTTGTTCGGACAGTGCTTTTGTTTGTGTTAGTGTATTGTCTAGCTTTAGCTCCATATTATATATAAAATATATAAAATAATAATAATATAAGTATAAACAAATATAGATCGACAAAGCAAAATTAAAAACTTACTCCTTGATATCGTTAATGAGCTGTTGCTTTTCAGCAATTTCATCCCGAAGCGCGGCAACTTGTTTTTGGTGTACATCACGTAATTGGTCCATTTGTTGTTCGAGAGCAACCCGTAATTGTGCTGCTTCCTTCTTTTCGCTTTCGCTTACACTCGAAACCTGTACAAATTTACATTTAAACTTTAAACAAATTATAAAATAAACAAAGCAAACCTGTTCGGCAGCCTTCAACTTAGCACATTCTTCACGTAAAGCATCGAGACTTTCTTCTAAGCTACGTTTTTTATTTTCAGCTTCGCGCATCGATTCCTGAAGGCTCTTCATACGAGCTTCATGTTGCGAGATTAATAAACGACACTCACTAAGTTCCTTTTCGTATTCGGTTACTTTACGATTACTATCTTGTTGAGAACCTTCGAGTTCATGAAGACGCTGCGTTAGATTTATAACCTCGCTTTTCATGCGTGAAATATACAAGCGAGCCACTGTAAATTCTTCTTCTAATTTTGCCGAATCGTTGGAGACTTTCAAATCAACACCTTCTCCACCGATCGTAGCACCGATTTCGCCGAGCTCTTTGAGAAGATTCGTCAGCATATCACTTATTCGTTTCTTCTGATGGCTGCTCATATCTTTTAGTTGTTGTAATTCGGATGCCGTCGTGTTAAGGGATGTTTGTTTTTGCATTAATTCCTCTGATAAAGATTCCATCTGAAATTAAAAATTTGTATAAATAATCTAATTAAGGAATTCTCGTAACACATCGAAAGAACCCTCGACGATTGTTTCAACGTTTTGATGAAATGTTAAGATAGAAATTTCTCACCTTTATTTTATCCTTGTTTGCCAAAACAAATTAATAACGACAAATTGAGTATGACAAAAGCCAATTATTTAATGGACGACTACAACAACGAATATGCACTATTTATGCTTTATTTCTAACAAGCGTATGCACCTTAAAACTCATGCAAAAAACAACGATAGATGACTCTTAAACTTCTATCCGAACAAGTATGAAAGACTTTCTGGAAAATGATGTGTAAATTTACAAACATGAGGAGTTGAATATGAAGCCATAGAATCTGAATTTAAATTTAAAAGATCACACTTCAAACGCAAGTGGCTAACTTATGAAACTCTTAAAATTTGGGAATACGGAAGTTTAGTATGAAGACATGAACGGACATCTTAATACTTGTGGTAGTGTCTTGCTAGATGAATAACTTTTAAAACCAAACAATGTAAAAACTAACATTCACTCCACAAGAAAATTCAAAAAAATAAAAGGCAGTCCGCAAAAATAAGCTTTACTCACCTCCTTATTTTTAGAATCGACTTCTTGGGATTTCTGATCGTAATTAACAGCAAGTTCCTCGAGGGCTTGTAATACTTCTTTAACTTCCTCTTTAGCAGATTCATTTTCTTGTTGTATGCGATTCATTTCACCCTGGAGGGTTTCATAATCTCTTCGTGTGCTCGCAATAAGTTCGTCCTGTTCCATAATTTGATCCTTTAATTTCTCTGAATATTGACTTTGTTGATTAATCTCTTCGTCTTTCTCATCTAACTGTTGGTATAATCTTTCTCTTTCTTGTTCTAATTTTTGTCTTTCTTCGCTACTCATTGTTGAGCCAATCATTAAAGCTGGAGTCGCCGGCATTGGACCTAAAAATCCTTGATATTATTTCACCATTTAAATGTTAAAAATTAAGCTTACCTATATTATTAGTTTCGACCGTACTTTCTTCCATTGCCGCTACTGGGGTTGTGGCATCCTCTACTAAATTTACTTGCTCTTCGATTGTAACGGATTCACCGGAGCGCCAACGATTAAGTTCGGTTTCGAGTTTTTCAACCTTACCTTTAAGACGAGCCACTTTTTCTTTTTCTTTTTCGTAACGTCTCTTCCATTCTTCTGCTGTAAGTTCTTCATTAACGCATACAACATTCTTAACAGTCTTGGCTCTGAAACGTCGGTAATTAGTAAACTATAAAAACGCACAATTCAAACATTTACCTTTTACCGAATTCTAACGTGGACTTAGTTTCAGATTCGTTAAAACTAGCAGGCGAACAACATATAACTATAGTTGTCCTCGCATTACCTCCAAGCGATTCTTGTAAAATACGAGTTAATTTAGAATCTCTGTAAGGTATATGAGTTTTGTTTCCGTCGGCTAATGCACTAATTACGTTTCCAAGAGCTGATAACGATTTGTTAATGTTTTTAGCTTCATCCAGGACCGTACCTGCAATTTAAAACGATTAAAATCACACTAAAATTGAATTTAAAAGACGGTTTACCTTCAGCTCCAGTTTTCGAGACCTTTTCCGAACCGGCCAAATCTACAAGATAAAGTTTCCCAGATAATTTTTTCTGATTTTCTAAATTTTCTTGTTTAACATTAATTAGGAACACAGAATGTGAACGTGATGAATGTTCGTTCATGTTTGTAACAGCAATATGTCGATTAGATTTTCCTTCCTCGATAGATTCAAACACTTCTTCGGGACTTGAAACGAACCTTTCTGTCGCACCTTTTACATACGGAACCCTATTTTTATCTTCGTGAACGCTTAAATTAACTTTCGAGACTACAATTAATCGTAATTAGAATTATATACTTTTATACGTTGTTTCCGTAAAATACCATCGAGCAAATCTCTAATTTTGTCCATGTAAATTTCAAAGTACGAAACTTTGATGTGGAATTCCAAGTTTTCTTCCATGGCGTAAATGTGATTAAAAATATCATTGACAATACGGGGAATAATACCCTGTTTTCCTGGATCGCCTGTAAGTTTTAACATTAGTAAACGAAGCAAACAAAGTAAAAAAAAACAATCGACTTACCTATGACTCCTTCCATGGTATGTGTTTTACCGGAGGAGGTTTGTCCGTATGCAAAAATCGTGCCGTTGTAACCAGCCAGTACATCAGATACGATGCTTTTAGCTGCTTCATTGTAGACCTTTTCTTGGGTAGCATTTGGTTTGAAAACTTTATCAAATAGGTATACTTTTCCCTGTATAAATAAAAGTTAGTTAACTCATTTATATAAAGCACCATTCGTTTAGGTTACATTAAACATGGCATATTTACGCAAGTTTTTATTAGAGATGATTTAATTACGATTAATTATCCTTAATTATTTAACCTATTAATTTGCTTGATTAGTGTTTTGCAGCATATTCCCCACTATTAAGTGGAATCCTAGAAATATCAGAAATGGTAATAATAGCAAAAATATAATAAAAGAGCCTTCGACTCTGTCAATAGAAGTAAGCTAATGCAATATTTGATATTACTAGGAATTCCACTAAAATTAACTCAACTGATAGAAATGACAATGTAAGATTCGAAAGCAACGGTGGAAATAGAAACACATATTTGAAACTAATAAGGGCTTTAAGGCAAGGTGATAGCCTATCAGCATCGCTCGAAGTTTAAGTCCGCCTGAAGTTTGCAGAATCTGCTGAAATAACGCCAGATCGACGCATTCCCCTTTTTTGTTGCGAAATATTTCGGAGAAGTCCCAAATAGGATGATCTAATATTTTGTTCAGTGTATTTCTTTGTTAAAAAGTCCGGGGAATCACCGAGTCACGAGGTTACGCCAGAGTGGCGCCATTAAAAACAAATATATTGAAAAAATCACCTGTGGTAACCATGTGCTCCCATCACAATGAAACCTGTAATAGCTATGATATCTTTACTTCTAGTTTGTCATCTCTATTGCATGTTTTAGATTAGAGATTTTATAAGAATGTAATTATTATTTTGTCTGCTTGTTAGCTTAAGATATAATGAATCATTGAATATTGTTTTGCCCATCCTATTTATAATGTTTTTTTCTTTCTTTTTGTCCTGTAATTGGCATTTGCTGTTGGAAAATAAACTATTATTATTATTCAAGGTTTCCCCCGCGTACAAAAGGCGCGTTTGGGCATCTTTTTCTAACATCCTGTTCGCTTTACGAACAAAAGTAAGAAGGTACATCAGAGTATAGCCAACTTTGAGATCTGACGGTCGTGTAAATTTTCGTTCCGGGCCTCGTAGGTCAATCCCGAAAAAACCTCTCGTTTTAGTTTGGAGATATATTCTTTTTCAATATTCCCAAGTCTCTCACATTTTTTAGTTTTTATGTTCGTAAATGTTGAAAAGCCCAGTTCACATAAATATGATGTCGAAAACTGTAGCAAAATTTTCAGTGCTTTTGTGGAAAGAATTGGATACTCAGCTTGCACAAAAATTCAAAATTCCTGAGGATCCAGTTAAGAAAATCTCAATTTTAAAGTATGATCCGTCGACAACCTAACCAACTGTTCTTTTTCTTGTAACCAAAATTCATAATTCGACCTTAACTACAAGAAATGAATTTCGAATCCGAAGAAAATGGCGCTCGGTAGCACTGCTTCTGAATTGTTTTATTATTTCGCGGAACACTTGTAACATGTTCACGGAACACCTGTGTTTCGAGAACCACTGATCTAAACTAATAAGAAAAACATCCAAATTAAAATTATACAAAACCTTAATCGACCAGTGTTAACTTACGGGTGTGAAATGTGGTGCTTAACAGTAAAGGACTCTTAAGAATCTTTGAAATGAAAGTACTTCGTAAAGTATACAGACGGTACGTGGCGTATAAAGACGAATAGTGAATTAGAACGGTTAGTCGGAAGAGAAGGCATCATTAGGTTCGTAAAATCAAGAAGGTTGCAATGGTTAGGGCACCTAAGTAAAATGAAGAACATGGGAGCTCCCAAAATAGTAACGGAATGAAAACCAATGGAAGGAAGAAAAGTTGGCAGGTCACCAAAGAGATGGTATGATGATCTAAAGGACCTAGTAGTAATGAAGAAAAAGAACTGGAAACACATTGTCGATGACAGAAAGGATTGGAGAAAAATTGTTGAAGAAGCCAAAGCCCATCTGGGGCTGCAGCACCACAGGAAATAAGTAAGTATAATAACAGAGCAATCACCACGAAAATTGAGAAGAAACAGTTAAGTTGGAATAGTCACATTATAAGAATGAACCAAGAATCTATAGTCAAAAAGGTAGTGGAAGCAAGGAATACAAATAAAAGAAGAAAACGAAGACTAAGAAAGAACTGGATGAAAAGAATAGAGGAACTAGGAAGCAGATGAGGGAGCTAGCTACGAACCGAAGGAATAGCAAAAACACATCTGACGCTCTGTAGGCCAAAAAGATTCCCGAGAAGAACGAATCTCTACTTCGGTGTCTTCGCTTACGACCACGATATCATCTGCAAAGCGCAAGTGTGACAGGTAGGTCCCCACGGTAATCTTTTGAACACATTTTCCACAGCGAGGGTTAACAACTTGGGTGATAAAGGGTCACCCTGTCGGAATCCTTTTTCTATTGTAATGAATTCGGTGCAGATTTCTTCGTCAACTTTGAAACGCATGTTTGCTCCTGTGTATATCTCTTTTATGACGGCAGACTCTGTAATCAATCCTTGCATCGTCTAGTCTAGCGCCTGTAGGAAAGCCCATCTTTTGATAGTGTCGAACAGTCGAACGCAGATCTAGCTTGTCTGTCATGTGGTTATTTATTATTCTCGCAAAAAGTTTGTACATATGCGAAAGCCAGCTTATTAGTTTATAATGTCTCCTTTCTTGAATAATAAGATTACTTCGGCTTCTTTTCACTTAGTCGGAATCTTCCCTCTTTGGCTTTATATCTGTATATGCGACTATTAATAGAATAGACTTCAAAATTACAGTTTCAAGTTTGGAAGTTTGACGCTCCCTCGGGGACCTGGCCTCCGTAGCTCAATGGCAGAGCAGTGGTGCGTTTAACCTAAGTCGGTGGTTCGATTCCCCGCGGTGGTATCATTTTTCTTTAATTTGAAACTTTCTGCATCTTCCCTTCTTGGGTAAACTTCTATTATAGCTTCACCTCCCCTTTTCAACATCTCGCTAGTTATCATGTCCTCTCTTGGTGCTTTCATATTTTCATTTGTTATAATGCTGTTATAATTTCCGATTTTGTTACTTCCGGAATTTCTTCGGATCCGCTGTTCATTGTGATGTTTCCGGGTGTATCTAATTTTGTATAATTGAGAGTAGAAAGTTTTTATGGTGGTTTTTTATAATTACTATTTATTTCTTTATTTCTCTTTTACCCTCTTATACCTTTACAGTGTTGAGGGGGCCGGGCACACTGGCCACAGAGAGGTCAAGTTTTGGTCAAGCGGGGTCTTGCTTAACTTTGTATAATTCAGTATTACGTGCACTCCCACTCTGCCATACTGTCGGTTCATAATTACTATTTAAATAATAGGAAAAAGAAATACTGTTGCGCTTTTCTTTATTAAAGCCCAAGACGAGACACTGATTTCCAAAATTAGAATGTCTGAGCGGTGGTAGTGTATACAACGGGATTTTAGGCGACCAATGTAATTTATTATTTACCTATACAGTCGATCATTAAATCTCTATAAATATTTAAAACTCAAGTTCAATGATTTTATGTAGGAAAATAGGACGATAGTCGATGGTTTTTTAAAAAGCAAATATCTAAAATAAGAACTAGAAATGACAGTGCTCCAGACCAAAGTAAACGTCTTGAATAATAGAGAACTTTGAAACATCGGAGTAAGTTTTATTATTTATGACGATAGAATATAAGATGTATCCTCGTCATTCTTCCGTCGTATCAAGAAGGTCATCTTGAGCTTGCCATTTTAAAGCTTAAGTGGGTGGGAGTTTAACGAAACCAAACTTTCCGTGTTTAAGAAATTGCAACTTGAAAAGGAAAGTCAGCATTTCGGAGAAGCAAAAGTTTTATGGTAATATAATTAAAGATGAGTTTAAAAATCACTAAAAAAACAAGAAATTAGCTCAAATTTCTCATGAATAACGAACGATCTGCATTGATTTCAACCATTAATCGTTCCAAGGGAGCTTTAATAATGCATCAATGAAAAAGTGTCAGTCTTTGAAAAATATATCGGAGATGATTTTCAGCTTCATTCATAACGTTTTCTCTCTTGTACATCTTGTATGAAGTCCATTTGTTATTTTATAAGGTGCATTTCATTCGATAATTTTGGAAATTTCATATTCCGTCTTAGCATGCAATGCAGTTTTCTTAGTTTTTTAATTACACTCAAGGTGGATATTTCACCCCGACTTTAATAGTATATTACATACCGAGGTGGAAAGTAGTTCATTACTGTCGAGAGATAATTATAGTTACCTATGATTATAACTATTAAGCAAATACTAAGGTATTTGATAAAAAGTAGGCTAATTAAGGAGAAATTCAAAGCTATGGTTTGTAGCATGTTTTAAACATTTACATCGCAAGATTCTAATCTGATTTTTGTATTATTTGCCCGAAGATCATTAAAACAAGATGCCTTTTTAAATAATGGTCAGTTGGATTTATATCCTTTATTCGCACCAGCCTCGACACCGAAAGGTATAAGAGGTTACAGATAATCAGGGCCGCGCCAAGCCTTTCTGGCGCCCGCGGGCAAGTCACTCTTATGCCCCCCCCCCCCCCCCGTGATTTTCAATTCCGAAGTAAATACTTTTATTTTTCAAAATTTTTCAGAGAAACATTTTTTTTTTTTTTTTTATTGAGTACATATTTTAAAAAGCACTAACAATTGCAAAAAATGTAGGTAGAATAAAATAATACATTCAAAATATAATAAAAATTATGATCCGCAGATATCAAGTTAAAAAATTATTAATTACTAAGAGTAGCTTTGCGCGCCTTATTTCTAGCAAATTGCCTTATCAACTCTTGTACATCTAAGGTATTTAATAAATCTGATTCAATAGAAATGATAGCCAAATTTTGAAGACGTTCTAGACATTGACGATCTTTCTTTGAGAAAGATCGGTCGGCAGTAGCTACAGAAACAGAAATTATGGGGGGAAAAGCGAGTTGCGAAAAACCAGTCGCCGCACTTTACATCGAATAAGTTTTTTTATATACAAAAAAGTAAAAAAAATACATGTTACAATCATAGGCGGTCGAAGACAAGGGCGCCTTACGGCGCCCTGGGCAGCATTGCGCCGGCGGGCGCCGCCCGTCCTCGCCCTTATGGACGGCGCGGCCCTGCAGATAATACAATTAAAATACATACATTAATCGAGTTGGACTGTCAAAAAAGCTAATCTGATAAGTAATTTAAATAACACGAATCGTGCAACCTCACACGTTACCCGAGAATAGAAACATTATTAATGAATAAGTATTGGGTGAAAGGACCATTAATAGGTGCGAATAATGAAGTTGAAGCCAGGAGACTATAATCACTCTTAAATTTGGATTTTTAATTAAGCAACAAATGTTTAAATGCTTAAAGCAGCCTTGCATACCGAAAAACAAAAAATTCTTCTTTTATTAAATCAAAAGAGAAACTGATACAAGAATTATTATGAAATACCACAGATAAAAAATTTGTTACCATAGCAATGACAGTTATCGTTCGCTATCTTAAGCTTAACAGAGGATGTTATAATTTGGCTGGGTAGCTGGGTTCTTTTCAATATTTACCGAAACGAAACATAAATAAAGGTAGGTTATTTAAATGTAAATGCAAATGAAACACACTCAACTTAATTATTTGTCATTCATTAATATCATGATTGCAACATAACATTACATTAAGAAAAGGTATGACTAACGATTTTCCAAGGTCTACCCCAATTGTTTTTTTGCCGGTGCGAATAATTCCAAACGTAAAAATTAAACGTATAATTAAAATACGAGAAAAAGCCGACATACAAACTACTTTCACTATAATTTATCCGACTACATCATATCTTAAAAAAGAACAGGAAATACTGGCGCATACGATCTATTTATATAAGATGAAGTTTTTCTACTTCTAGTTTAAAAGGCTTCCTTTATCACCTTCGGTGACTAATTCGCCTAATTCGAATGATGATTTTATTTATCAGTCGAACTAGTTTATTCATAAATACTAATTGAGCTAAATATTAAATCTTTTCATGACACGAAATTGCCTAACTGCGGCGTTCGACATGAAAAAAGGAATCTAATTAATTGAACCATTGACATGGAACATGAACGTAACAAGACACAAAAATACCTGAGGGAATCTACTACTAAAAAATTCAATAGCCGAAGTAGCCAGAGGTTATACTATTATTTTGAGTGACAGCGGAAAATTCCCACTGAAGGCAATTTCATACTATTGAAATCGACCAAATTAGAAATCTTTAAAGGAACATATATGCGAAGTGTAAATACAATAAACTCAAACTGTTTCTTAATTTACATAAGGTCAATATTTTTGTTCTACATTAGTCATGGTGGTTTTTATTTCTTACTTTCTCTTGTCTATTTATGTGAATTGCAAAGTGGTAAGACCACGCTTAAGCAACCGTTAAAAATATATACAAAGCTATGTGCCGAAGTCCTGTTCTAATTTTGGTCGGATTCAATCAAATTCTAACAATGTCAACCCTTTCAACATGCATTTGCTCGTTATATATTCCACCTAAAAACATTAACAGTAAGAGTAAATGATCAAATTTCCCTCTACGCAGAACCACGATGAAAAATTTCAGCTCTATTTATGCTAATCGGTTGGAAATATGGTAATTATATTGATTGGATCCGTCAGCAACCCAAACATGTTTTTAATTTGCATCTTATTAAATTACTGGAAATTAATTTGAAGTATTCACTTCATCGGGTTAAAATATTTAAGATGTGTACAGAAGGGACCAATAAGGAAAAAAAATGCAAGGAGACGGAGGCTCAGTTTGAAATTGAACAGGTTCAATTCAAATCGATTCGACTATCTATAAATAAGATTCAGCGAAGCATTAAGCACAAGAATGATGTGTTAAATTTGTACCTTCCTGTTAACTGATTGCATAATTTATTTTCGTAAGAATAATGAAAGTGAAATTAAACCTAGAGTTTCGAAATCAATACAATAAACTGAATAAACCCACTAATGAACTGGTAGATAAATAAGTAAGGAATACAAAAAGTTGGATATCTGGGAATAAAATCAGTTTTCCAATAACTCTCGGTGCCAGTGAGAATAATGGCTGTTTTATATCTACTGCTTTTATAGAACATTTTAAAAGCACAACCGAAATAAATCAAGTTGAAAATATATTGGGACTTTTATGGACTCCACCTTTATGGGAAATAAATTCGATGCTTTTGGAATTTGAAAACATTTTTGAAATACAAGACGTATTATGCAAGGTCTAATTAAATTATAGAACGAAAAATTGAGAATAAAATCATCAGGATAGCTAGTGACGGTAAAGCAGCACTGATGGCTCTAAATAGTTGTAAAATAACGTCAGGAGTTGTTCTCCAATACCACTGGAACTAGCTGCCAGAAACAACTTATATGGAGATGAGCAGGCTGATGAATTGGCCAGACGTAGTTCAACGCAACCCTTTTGGGGCCCTGAACCAGCAGTGGCACCATCCCTGACTCTGCTCCATACAATAATAAAACAAGAAACCCACAGTCCCACTATGACAGATGAGTTAACTTGGATAAATATTATCAAGCAACCAAGAACGAGACTATGACTTCTTGTAGGTACACTTCAGGATACTGCAAACTGAAGAAACATTGTATTGATTAAGACTAACTAACAGCTAACAGCCCGACCTGTAGAGGTTGTAATTGGGAGCAAGAGACGACAGAACCCTGCACTCGCCTTGATTAGAAGTACGATGTTGGGGGATTTCTGGCCTGATTTGGCAGGAATCCGTAGCACACCCTTAGCTAGCATTCTCAGTTTTATCTATATCTAGAGGACCGTTGTGTCTGATTTTTTTGTGGGTAGCACAATAGGCTCACTTTGACGTTTAAGTGATTACGGGATTAAGATTACGGAAGAACTTAATTTTTTTTAAATTCATTTTTGGGACCAATTACTTTAGTCAAACGGCCATTTAACCTAAACTAAAGTAATAAGATTAACATCGATGGCTCATAAGTCGGTCACGAAGCAAACTCAATCTATTACTCCACCATTGTTCCTGGAGATTTTATTCAAACAAATACTATTATACTATTAATTCTTTTGTCTCTTCAATTCGAAAAGATTTTAATTTTAAAACTCCCCAAATAGTACCAAAAGAAGAACCACAAGGAATAGAAATAAAAATGGCAAGGCCCCAAGGGTAGATAATATCAACATCAACATCTTAAAAGTAGATTTACATAAAACAGCCGTCATACTACTGCCACTATTTCAAAAAATTTGGCAACTGAAACCTTTTCAAATGAATGTAAAGAAGGAATAATAATGAAGGTTTCAAAAAAGGAAGATTCAAAACTATACAACAATTGGAGGAGTATAACACTCTTAGCTACTTATCAAAAAGTGTTTAGTAAGATCATTCTCAATGAGTGGTTGACGAGGTAGACAAACGTATTAGAAAGAAGCAAGCAGGGTTCAGGAAAGAGAGGTCTTATAAATATAGACTAAATTAACGCTCTCAGGACAATAATTGAACAATCCACCGAATCCCCCCCCCCCCCCCCCTTTGCCACCTTTATTGGTTACGAAAAGGCATTTGATGCCATTAGCCAAGACAGTATATGGAAAGAATAATTGAATAGATTAGGCATGCCAATTAAAATAATCAGCATAATCAACAAAGGGAACCTTTCGAAACATCCTCAGAAGTAAGGCAAGGCTGTTTGCTCTTCCCCTTGCTCTTCATGCTAACTCTATACCTTTTCAACTTCAAATTGAGACTAATCATTTTCAAATTGAGAATAAACACGTTCAAATTGAAACAAAATAATCTGAAATCGATTAAACACATTCAAATTGAGAACTAACACAATCAAATTGAGAATAAACATATTCAAATTGAGAATAAACACATTCAAATTGAGACAAAACAAGCTGAAGTCAATTAAATTTGTCTCAATTTGAATGTGTTTATTCTCAATTTGAATATGTTTATTCTCAATTTGATTGTGTTAGTTCTCAATTTGAATGCGTTTAATCGATTTCAGATTATTTTGTCTCAATTTGAACGTGTTTATTCTCAATTTGAAAATGATTAGTCTCAATTTGAAGTTGAAAAGGTATAGATAAAATTATAAGAAATATTACAGATGTGGTCATGTTATTAGAAACTGAAATTAAAACTTGGACAAACAAAATGTAAAGTTTCCTACAACAGTGATGGTCTGGGTTGCCATTTCTGCAAAAGGGCTTAGTGATATTTACAATGTGGATGTTATAATAAATTCTAATAGGTACAGAAGTACTTTAGACAGTTTCCTTATACCTGAAAATGAAATAATGGGTTGTAAAAGATGGAGGTTCTATGCAAGTAAAGTCCGACCGAAGGTCAATTTGTCAGCGGAAGTTTGTCATCTTCGGCCGGAGCTGAAGCCGAGGGTGTATAGTTGTAATAAAATGTTTTTTTTTCAGAGCCTGTTTTTTTTCAGAGCCTGTTTTTTTTTAATGCAAAAAAATATTGAGAAAAAAAAACAGTTTTTTTAAACGTTCTCTGAAAAAAAACGTTTTTTTACAACTCTACGAGGGTGCAACCAGACTTTTAGAATACTTACTGTAAATTAGTGTAAATAGATTAAATATTCTAAATAGCATAAAAAAATTTTTATTTTTTCCAATGATAAACTTCATTTTATTTTTCTTTATTTATTGAAATACATAAACATAATAAAATTAATAATATTATGATAATACATAATAAAGATAAAGACATCGCGCGCATTGTATGTAATATTTCGTTCTTTTGCGTGAATCGCTCAGCTGGATGTGACCTTCAGCTTCGGCCAAACCTTCGGCCCTTTTTTCGCCGAAGCCGAAGTTTCGGTAGGACACTACATGCAAGATAGTGGCACCATGCCACAAACTGAAAATGATCACTGAATATTTAAGACAGAAACAAATCTACTTGAATTGCCCAAAAATAGCTCGGATATGAATCCAATTGAAAATATTTGGTCAATTCTTAAAAAAAAAAAGGACGAGAACGAGAGATGGGACCGAAAAGTCAACGATAAAAAAATTATTTCGGCAAGACAAATTCCAGCTCTAAAGTTTGCCAAGGGACACTTCACAAAATATTAATGCTATGTTAAAAACTAAATAAAGTTCTTACGAAACGTGTTATCTGAGATTTCTTTTAATTTCAATTCAGTTTCTAATAATACGGCCCCATCTGTTTAACAAAAAAAAAAAGGAATAAGATGGGACCTCACCAACCACCTTGAAGATTTCGGGTATGCTGATGATGTATGCCTCCTTCCACACACGTATGAACATGCAAAGTAAAATTAACGACAAGAGAGTCAACGGCAAGCGGTTTAAAAATAAACATAAGCAATACCAACGAAACACGGATTAATACTACTACTCGTAAAAGGACATCATTACAAATCGGAAATGAACAAATAGAAAGGAAAGTTTTACATATTTAGGATGCATTGTAGCCGAAGACAGAAAGATCCATATTCTTCAAGCTCAGTAGTACATGGAAGGCAAATTTAAAAACTAACACAATGCATGCGCCAAAACAATTGCTTTATATGGCTGTGAAACATCGCTTGTTACAAAGCAGACGCAACAAAAACTACAGACCTTCTTTAACCGATATCTGTATTACATAATACATCGGCATATTCTTGCTGCTGCGGAATATTTCGGAGAAATCCCAAATAGGATGTAATATTTTGTTCAGCATAGTAGCGTCATCCAAGGTTCCCCTGCCCCGTGCAATAAGGGCGCGTTTGTCTATCTTCTTTTGACATCCATTCGTCTTACGAAAAGTAGAAAGACAAGGCAGAACACAGTAAGCTCCCGAATAAAACGGTTGTGCAAGTTTTTCATTCCAGCTTGAGTAGTAAATTGCCGAAAAATGCCTCTCATACTCAGTTCGGAAAGACATAGTTCTGTGTGAAATTTAGTGATAGGTGAAGTACCGTTCTCACACGGTAACCTACAGCCCTAGGAATTCCCTTCTTTTGTTTTTGCACCTGTTCTCGGAAAAAGAACATCAACTCCTTCTTTGCTGATCGCCGCTATTTCTCCCTGGGACTCGAAGTTACCATCGCTTCCTTCTGGGGCACATACAAAGCCCTTTTTCCCAGTTAAATACATTAGGCTGCCATTTACTGTCGGTTGCGAGTATACCAATTCAAGCCCGAACTCAGTACCATATTTTGGTGATTCACTCGTGGACAGGTACCAGCAATCACCGTCTGTAATTTACGTAATCAAGCATCCCCTCTTTTGTTTAATCTGCTAAGTGATTGAATCTTCAACCAGTGCGTATCACTTTTTGTTTTAGTGTTAACAATATAGAAACAGTGCGCATTGTCCCAATATTTATTCATTTTTGTGTTGTATGTGTAAAATCATTTGTAATTGAATTTTTAGCTGAAGTTTTGTCATCACCATTCTCTTGATTGCGATTAAGGGAGCTTAGCTGTTAACTATATTTGCCGTATCTGGAATAAATGTGGCATCCCCGCATCCCTTAATCACCTTTTTCATATAACCTAAGATCGAATTTATGAACCCCTTTGTGTCATATTTTGAATATTCTTACAGTCATTAAATTTCTTTGTTCATACATTCTTGCCTTTTTATTTGCGTCTTTGTGCTTTGTTTTAATATTTGTGTACAGCTTTGTGAGCCTGCCCACCAGTTTCATTTTTATTTCAGTAAGCAAAGGTAAGTATCTCCAACAGTAGGGTGCCGCCACCCCCAACTCCTTCGAGCCCAGTAGGAACAATCTGCGGTACGTTTCTCATCATCATCTCGGATGATTTTCCGCAGCGACGCCCATTTTTCCTCCCGATTACGACCTCCCCTATTTAAAGAATTTAGCGTTTCGAACCACCCGTTCTTCGACTGTTCGTAGCCGCGAGCCAAAGGACAACAACGTCCCCTTTAAGTGTCGTAGTGCGAAATTAGCACGTGACAGGTGGCCTAACACAATCTCTAACGAAGAGCTTTGGAAGAAAACAAATCAGTGTGAATGGAAATACGAAAAAGAAAGTTCAAATGAACTGGGCCCACACTCTGCAAGAGTCAAGAAGAAATCCGGCAAGGTAGGAGGAAACGTGGTCGCCCAAAAAACAGTCGGAGACGAACCCTACAAAAAGAGAACAAAATCTATGGCTGAACATGGTGAGAAACATAATCAGGTGGAAACAATTTGTTGATGACCTGTTGACCTGTGTGCCTAAAGGCATAAGGATGACTGTGAGGGATGAAAATATGTAATGCAATGTTCCTTTTATTCATTTGCATAAGAAATACGCACACATGTTGGTGTAAATTTCAATTTTAATGTAGGCCATCTCGATAAAAAAATAAACTTATGCTGTAGTCAGCGCTGTTCTTTCTTATAGCAATGGGTAAACTACCTTTACATGTATTATTATCATCCGTGATAGGCAGCCTGGGTAGCTCAGTCGGGTAAGGGCCTGCTAGCTAGCCGGCTGACACGGGTTCGATTCCACCGGTGGCCACAGTTGGGTCGAATTCGTTAGTTAAGGATTAGGTTTAAGGTGTAATTGGAATGTGATGAAGTCCAAAATGGACCCACTGCACACCAGCAAGCGTAAAATGAACCTCGACACTTCATTGCGGTAAAAAGAGGAAATAGATTAAGAAAGAACGAAAGATTATCATCCGTAAAGGTACAGCATGGACACGAGCTAGACTGAATATATACACTTAACTTCAGTCTGCAGTGCAACCTGGCAGCTTGTACACCTTGCGAACTTACAAAGACCATTAGTGTAATCTATCACCAGCTAGGTGTCACTTGAATTTTCCAATACCTTTGGTAGAACGGAATCAAGGAAGGGGAGGATGTAATAAATAAAAATATAATAATGTATGTCTAACCTACTTCCACTAACGGTTAGTGTAGCATATCGGCGGCTGTTCAAACATTTATTTTTGTCTCATAGATGTTATAAAATTAGAAATATTATAATGTTAGGTTTAAATTGAAGGTTGGAAAAATTAGTTTAGGGTTGCAGCAGCTTGAAGGTTGAAGCCACCACAACTATGGAAAAATTCATCAATTTATTTATTATACACAAAGATTACATCTAATCTAATCTATTATACATAAAAATAAACCAACAAGGAATTTAGATTGACTGTCTTTTCGTGAGGTTCACAGGTTCAAATCCTGATAGTGGCAAAGAAGCTTTCGTCAAACCACTGATATTTAAATCTTTATTAATTTTAGTTAGGTCGTAAGTCAATTAAATAAACAAAATAATGAATCCAGAAATGTTAAACGGCCACAACATTATACATAACAGACATCTTCATGATAATTATGTTGTCATTAGTCGAGCGATTGTACCAAGAACACAGCCAAATCTTATCAACTGTATTATTTTGCTAATAAACAACTAACAAATAAATAGAAAGATTAAAGCGCTACCACGTAAAGAAAATTAATGTGTGCATGCATAAAGTAATTTGCATTGCATTAATTTTGTGGGTTCTTTGATACACGCCACCTTTGGCTGTATGTTTTATATTATGTCATTTATACACATAACACGTTTGCTTACATCATGTAAGACTTTTTTTGTAGTTTAGTCTTTAATTTATTTCATATAAACTTATCAATTTTTAGTTCCAAAATGTTTTGAATACAATTAGGCACTATGAATTGGAAGATTTTCCATAGCTCTTTTGTATTTATTTATTCATAGTAGTAACCCTGAAACACAGATTAATATTGACTATGTAACTAAAGCAATTCGCATCTCATCATTTGACACACCTGACCTTTCGAGTTAATTCGGAATTACGTTTTTATATTAAAAAGAATATCAACAGTAAAAAATGATAAATCCCTTTATAATTGAAATTTAAACGATTCATTTATTATTTTTAGAAATTCGTAACATCACAAATACAATTAGAAATTTGAAAATCCTTATCACATGAATCATATTAACAAAGATTACTTGTACTTAAAATTTCTATTACACAACAAAGCAAAAAGATTTAAAGGTATTAGCGAGGCTGCGAACATCTAACTTTGATACTTATTTATTTGGGTCAACTTTGAAATCTAGCTTTTAAGGTTAAATCAGGGTGATATGGAATAATTTAAGCGAGAAAAAGTGGGTCTACAATAAAGGAATCGTTGTTGCATGTTAGGGCAACCAACCCTCTATCAATCTTCCGTATGATAAACACATTATTAAGAGCAATTTTTGTGTCTTAATTAAAATTTAATTAACATTTATAACTTAATGAAAAAGTCTAATAAATTACCTAATTAAACGTTTCTGAAAGTAACACATTACACTACATGTATTGTCCATTCGTTCGGACCCGCAAAATAGCTTGGTGGATTATGAGGGTTAAATACAACTATCGTAAATCACCCCTACTAGGCCGGACTCGAAAATTTTTACAGCTGTCTCAAAATAGAAGAATTTTTGGGCAACAGTTTAAAGTCGTCCCTGTTGTAATAACTTAAGAAGTCAAGTAGAAATTGCGTACGCGACCGAACAGACTACAAACTGAAGCAACAGAAAAATGTGGGAAAGATAAGAAGCCAAAACATGACAGGTAAGACGACAAAGAAGAAAATGGCAATAGTAAGGTTTTTAATCAAATACAATTTTCAAGGTCAAGGTATAGTTTGTAGAACACATGTTAAAAAGTGAAGTTAATCCAAGTGTTATACCAAAACAAAACACCTGCGATATAGAAATTTGGGTACAATTTTGAAACTGGAAGAATTTGTAATGTTTTTTTTTAGATATTACACAACGCAGCAAAGCAAATATTTACTGTTTGCGAACAATCCTTTTAGCATTTAGCATAAAAATGGTGTATTTTTTTTAAATAGGCGACAGTTCCGAGTTAAGCATTGCCAGAGATATCTCCATGGTGGTAATTATTTAATTACAAAAGAGTAATAAAAAGTGGGAATCGTTACTAGCAATTAGCTTCTTGTGCACGGTTTTCTGAACAATTTCCGTTCCACACAACGATTTTACAGTTTTCACCTAAATTAATTTCCGGTATAATGCGTTCAACATATTGAATACCAATGGTACTCTATCGTGAAATCGCTATTCAAAATAATCCCCGGTTAGATGTTATCTTCACAGAATCCTAAAATAGGCTACGGCAAAACTACATCAAGTAGCGCAGTGTCAAGGGCACCGAAGTATTGATTCAATAAGGGAATGGCGCATTCACAAAAAAAAATAAATAAAGAGGACTTCAAATGCCCTTATATTAAGTTTCACCATTTCGGTCTTTTTTCGTATTAAATTTATTAGGTCTCCCGATTTTTTTTTCTTGAAATACAGCTTGCGCTTTCACGTTCAGCCGACGATATAAAATTAGCTCGGATCAATGCCACATGAAGCTAATGAGATGTTCTCGTGTAAAAGTTCCTATTATTTTCCTAGGTAGTATTTGTGTGCTACCTTAAAGGCGTTCCCATGCATACACGGTGCGTCAAAATTTGGTTTGTTTACTTGAATTTAATACAGTCAATTGTTTTCGTGATTGCTTGGATTTAATAAAAATTCAAGCGTCACGGTCAATGAGTTGTCGAGTCTCCCTTTTACTAAATGTATTTAACCCAATTTTGTGTAGTTATTGTGTCATAATCTTAAACAGAGCGAGTATATTAGTCACAAACAACGAACAAAATGAATAATAACTGCTTTACACGACCTCAATTGTACATCCTAGTCTTTCCGCAAAATGCATCACGGCAATTAGTAACAAAAGGTTGAGCAGGTGTTTAATTAAATTTTTGATTAGAACACTATCAGCCACATGGTACGTGTAACGAGAACAAAGGTTCAATACAAAGGAATAACTTTATTAAAATAGCGTGATGCAAAATTATTACCTCTTTATATCTAATGATAGAGATGGATAAATGGCGCAGTGAAATATCTGCAAAAAGTATGAGACGTGTGCGATTTTTTTCTAATTGAAGTCAAATTGAAAGAATGAAGAAAGATAAAATAGCTGACGCTCGTGGCCGCGATTAGTCATCATTCAAAGTATGTATAAAACACGCAACGTAAAAATGTAAAGCGCGTTTCTGGTCTACATAAAATAATTTTTAAAGCACTTCCTTATAACCTTTTTTAATGATGATAGTTATGTGCGTAAAACTGGTGCTTCCTAGACTATCATTACTGTACCATGATAATTACTCTTTCGTAACGGCTTAATTGTTTGTTATTTTGACATAAACATAAAAAGCAAATCTGGTTGGTTACAAAAACTCACAGTATCTACACAAAGGATCTTACACAATGCTTATTTTAACCAAAAAAGGTATTAAAATAAGACTACTTACACCTACACCAGTGTTTTTACTTCATTCTAACTACCTTTTCCTGAGCTGACTTGGAAAACAAATCGAAATTGTATCGTGCAGTGGACGCCCTCCTTAAAATATCGAATAGAAATTTCTAGCATAATCATAAAAGAAAGGGACTTCGAGATTTTAATTCCACAATTTACTTAAAAAACCCCAAATTCACCGATCCGCGAAGTGCCAAGATATAAAAATGACGTAGACGTCAATGTAGGAGTGGGTACGTGCCATGCATAATGTAACCCAAAAAAACCGAAGGAAATTCGATTTCAAATAATAAAAAATATACAGAAAAATACACTTACCGCAATTGATATACAATTTTCCTCCTGGCCCGATGGAAATTTGACTACGAATTTAGAACCAGCCTTCTCTTCTGAATCATTGAGTGGCCGAAACCTACACACGACTTTAATACTGTCTTCCGCAGGTATTTCACGTTCGTCGGTCATCTTGGAGCACTTAAGTCACACACAACAAAATAATAAATAAATATTTAACTAATTAAACCTATAATTAATGCATTTGTATAAAAATGTTGCAATTTTTTTCTTTGACTGACGTTTTCTACAACGATCGATCAGCCATCTTGGATACTATGTGGGGAATAATGCTACTGCTGCCCTCTAATGATTACTCGCTTCAAACTAGCACACTGCGGTGTTGTCTATCTTTTTAAATCCCCACTATGTTTGATTTCGGGGTATTTATATACAGGGTGTTTTACAACTACTATTCTTTTATTAAAAGATTTAAAAAAGGTAAAATAATTCTGAGGAGAAAAGGATTTCAATGTAATTACGGCAAATATTTGTTGAAAAAATTGGAAAATTGGAAAGGAAATTAAATAAAGTTGTAGGCTGAATATTAAACAAAAAAATCAAAAACTTACATTTACGACCTTCTTCGCCTTACCCATCTTCGAGGCTTTCCTTTTATCCATCACTAAGCACAATTAAAAAGTTTAAAAATTCTAACCGAAGTTAAAAATCAGTAAGTGCAAAAACGATGTTAATCGTTCCAGGTCAAAACTGTAACTGAACACTGAACTAAAAAGGTTTTGGATTTTGGGTTTATTCCCTATAGGTACCTACTTAAAAGTTTATTACTACTAGGAATTAGGTCCTATTTAAGGGCATTGAAGGTCATTTTATGCACAAAAAACAGGACTGATTGAGCAACACTTTTACTTTCTTATGTCATAATGAGATTAGTTTGAATTAACCCCGGTGTTACTGGATATTTAATGTCATTATTGTTATTAAATATTCAAAACCTGAAGTGCAAAACCTATTTTTTTTCTCTCTTTTTAGTCAATTTGAATAGTTCCACGAAAATTATTTCTAAATCTATAATTTTTGCATTAAGAATGTAAATAAATATTAACTGTTTGTATTTAAAATCCAGTTGGATTCTAACTAGAAAGAGATGTTTTGTGAAAATCAGTTATTTTAAATTTAAAAGTTTAAAATTTTCCCTTTCAGTGGAAATTTTAATAAGCATGTCTTATACGTTTCTATCAAAAATTGAGAATACGCTTCATACGTTTAGAAAAGGAATACTTTAACTAAAACAATATATATTTTTTTAAATTAAAAAATTAGAATTTTACCAAATTGTAATTTTACAGTATTAACAAAATGTTTTCCGGATTGGAATCAAGACACAGAAGAACTCAATGTTTCGCCCACTTTTTTAATGGGCTTCTTCAGGAGGAAAAGGGAGCACTAAAAGAGCACTCCCCAGAAGGGTTTCACCTCTGGCTTGGTTGACAAGTTGAGTTACCGTTATCCTTCTACCTCTGCTAAAAGAGTTTTGCCTCTGGCGTGGTTGACGCGTTGCTCCGTGCTCTTTTAATGCCCCCTTTTTCTCCTGAAGAAGCCCCTTAAAAAAGTGAGCGAAACGTTGAGTTCTTCTGTCTCAACAATGACATGGTTCCAATCCGGAAAACGTTTTGTTAATACTGACACTGACCATGGAAGTCTTCGAATTTTACAGGTTTTTTAATTTTTTTTTTAAATTAAACTTCTTAAACCAAGAACTAATATTCTATACCTATAATATGAAAACAAAGTAAATAATAGGTGAAAAATAATAAATACACTTAGTAGTGTATTTTTGTACACCCTGTAGCTTCAAAATACTGGCAACGCTGTACATAATTGACAGTTAACAACGCACATGACGTTTGTGGAAAGGACTTTTGACAGCTGTTTATGAGTGTGCCTGATGATGTAATTTGATAGTAAAGTAAAGAGAAGTCATTTGATAAAACCTTTTAACCAGAAACCGATTAAATGGAGTGATAACCTCTCATAATAGAGTATCAAAAAATGGCTACATACGAGCCGTCGCTGTTAAAAATTAAAGTGTCATGAAGCATTAATCTTGTTAAATTATGGTAAGTAAATTTCTTTTACCTTGACACTTTTTATATAAATTTAAAATTAGTCTTTGAAGCTCATGTCTGCAATAATTCCTGTAACTTCAACTACAACAAAACCTGAAGATGCCAATAAAGTGCTAAACCAATTATTAGAGTGCGTTCAACAGTGCCAGAAACGATACGGTGGTAAAACAGAATTAGCTACCGAATTTGATAATTGCGTTGCTGCATTGTGTTTAAGTTTAGAAACAGTATTTTTACATGGTATCAGAACGAAACCCCAAGAACCACAACAGACGAGTACACTTCGACAAGTTTCGGAAATTGTTACTAGCAGTTTGAACTTAAGTAACGATAACCGTAGTAAGTCTCCTTGTAGGTACTTTTTACTCTTTTCTTTATACTAATCGATATTAACATAAAACTAATTGATTTTAATTACTTTTCTGTATTTAAGTTTCAACTAACAAAAAACTTTCCATTGATTTGTTTTGTCAAGGTTTTTATGGTTTAACTTAAACTAATGTAATAATTACTGAATGTTTTAACTCATAAATTCAACAGAAAATTACTAATTACTAATTAATAGTAAAACTTGTAACAAGCAAGGATTTAATATCAGTATCAGCTTTTAAAAATGAACATTCTGTATTTATCGATACTTGCTAATCATATCCTAGTAATAAAAATAGCTTTAAGGTAATGACCTTGTCCGTTTAACTGGTTATATAACGTCAAAATACAACTTTAGATGAGTATCATTACTATTATTGATGACTTTTATTTTCTGCAGCGTTCTGGCCGTTTATAAAAAAGCATTTAACAAAGCATGAAAGAGAGAGATACGAAGTATTAAAGCATATCTGGACCGATGTAGGTAGAGGAAGAGCGTGGATTCGATCGTCTCTTAATGAACGTTCCTTAGAAAGGTAAAAAGTTTTTGTTTAATTACCTATGCTTTTTTGACTTTAAGTAGTTAATTGATTTAATTACTCTATTTTTTTTGTATCGAACTCGCTAAGTAGGGGCTTCCCCAAATTTCTTGTCAATTTCTTATCGATTAAAAATAAGGTAATTTAAGTTTGCCCTAAATTCTTATCTTTTCCTGTTTTTGTGCCATTATTTTATCTGCAAATACCTCGATTGCGGTGTAGTATTATTAATTTGCTGTCTGATGATTAATTAATATTCGTTGATAAATTTATCGTGTTGTTTATTTGCAGAGGTTCTGCTTAATATCTGTTGTGAGCCGATAATCCCACTAGTGTTTTTGTTACATTAGTTAATGTGATAATGCATAATGATAAAGGGCCATATTCATAAACAGTATTTAAAGTTAGTAGGGGTTTAGTAGCTACTAAACCAATATAATTAATATATGTTGCTATAGCAATTAGTAACATCTAACTTTAAACACTGTTTATGAATATGGCTCAAAGTCTTTTTAATATAATCTATTGCACGTTCTTTATTAGTTTGTTTCACTGGCCTTCAGAAAAAAAATATACAAATTGACACAATGAATAGGTTACAAAAAATTGTTTTAATTTTGTTGTCTTTTAATAACTTACTTGGTTAAGGTCTTGCTTAGTAAGGGAACACAGATAGACAGTTGTATGAGGGTCGTTTGATAATTCAGGTAAATTTTTATCTGCTTGGTGACGGCACAACTGGCAAGTGTCAGTCTTCAAACAAAATCATGCCAAATTTGAAACAAAAGCCATGTGTGCACTGTAGTAGCTGTTAACATAAAAATGGAAAAAGGGGAATTTCGTGCTGTCATAAAACATTTTTATTTAAAAAGTGGACAGCTGCTCAGATTAAAGTGGGAGTTTATTTCTGGATAAATGAATTTAAACGTAACTGAACGAGCATCGAACATGAAGCCCACTCTAGACACCCAGTTGAAGTCACTACGACGGATACAATTGAAAAAATCCACAATATCGTTATGAAAGACCGCTGAATAAAAGTATGCAATATTGCTGAGATTGTAGGTATCTCATCCAAATGGGTACATAATATCCTGCACAAGAAATTGTATATGAAAAAACATTGTGCGTGATGGGTGCCTTGCTGACTATCGACCAAAAATGCACAGGAAAGGAAATTTCATTGCAGTGTTTACCCGCAATCCGAAGGATTTCTTGCAGCGATTTGTTACTGTAAACGAAACATGGATACACCACACATTTCAGGGTTTTTTCATATATTCCAGCTCCTGTACCATTGTTCGTCTTCGACCCATCAGTGTACCTGGTTAGACTATTTGACGGACTTTGTTTTTCTCTATTCGCCCAATAAACAACCAAATGAGCAATCATTGTTTACAGGGTTTGGTTAAATTCTTGTCAGGTAGTGCCAATAACCATCATTTGTTTGTTTATTTATTGGACAAGATAGTTTCAGTTTCCAAATCCCACAAGGGATAATCTTCTTTTAGTGTCATTAATTAAAACAAACTCTTTAACAATATTATATTTCCAAATAATAATTTCGAGTATTTTCACTTTCCAATAAAATGCTCTTATACTTTTTGATTACCTAACTAATACAATACAAATACATAGAAGTACAGCGGAAGAAACAATCGGAATAAGAAGAAGAAACGATAAACCATGGTTAACCAGAACTACAATAAAATTAATAGAAGAAAGAAATAAAGTTAAACAGAAAATACCAGCAGTTAAAACACAAGATAAGAAAATGAAGTTAGAACAAACATACTGGAGCATTGATAAACAAATAAAGAAAAGTGCAAGGAATGACAAAAAGAAGCAACAAGAAGAATTACTAACAGAAGCGGAGATTACAGCTAGGAAAAATGATACGAAAACCTTATATAACTCAACACGGAAAATGGCAAGATTCAGATCTGTAACAATGAATAATGTTAAGAATAAAAATGGTATATTACTTAAATCGCAAGAAGAGATCACTAAGTGGTGGATGAAATATTTCAAAGAAATTTATACGAAGGACGAAACAATCACGAATACTACATTTTTAAATAACGATAAGGTAAAAAGGGAGGAACTTAATATAGGTACAAATGAGATCTCAAAACAAGAGATAGAACAAGCGATTAAGCCCCTAAAATCAAATAAAGCGGCTGGACTAGATGATATAACAGGGGAACTACTAAAAGCAGGGATAGAGACAAACACTCAAATTTTACACCTCCTATTGAACAAAATATGGAAAGAAGAAAGAATCCCTAACGAATGGTCAGTAGGTTTGATAATTAAAATTCCCAAGAAAGGAGACAAAACCGAATGTGAAAACTGGAGAGCCATAACCATCCTAAACACAACCAGCAAAATTTTATCAAGAATTATATTAGAACGATTAAAAGAAGCAACATTGGCCATGATAAGAGAGAATCAAGCATGTTTTAGACCACGCAAAGCGTGCATTGATCATATAACAACCCTTAGTATAATAATAGATGAAAGTAATGAATGGCAAAAGGACGTATACTTCGGCTTTGTAGATTTTACGAAACCGTTTGATAAGATACACAGAGTCAAATTATGGCAAATATTAAAAGAATATGGAATACTACCAGCAAAGTAAATTAGAATGATAAAAATGCTATACGAGAACTACAGTGCCTGTATAATGCAAAACGGGGCGAGAACAGAAAACATAGCAATTGAATCCGGGGTTAGACAAAGGTGTATCCTATCTCCCCTTCTTTTCCTGTTAGTAATTGACTGGATAATGAAAAAATCACTCATTGTCGCTACCATCAAGGCCATTTAGCTCTGCGTCCGATAATGGATTGTCATTTTCTAATAATTCTAGTAATTCAGCATCTAACTAATAAAGGCCTCTTCCTTTCATATCTAGCTTTTCTAGATGCAGATGGACCTGCCTTAGAGTTATCCATATTCAGAAGCGAATGAAAAGCACTTGGAATAAAAAACAATTCTAACCAACAATATGAAACACAAATTCAGGCCTTCATAACAATGCCGACACAAGCAGACAGCCTAGTCTCCAATGCCAGACAAATAGTAAATGTGTTTGCCGATTACGCCGCTCGGCGAACATGTTAAGGATCTTGTGGCGCTCCAAAGCGAGTAGTTCTCCGCTTCCAGCGGTGACAGTTGTCTCAAATAGTGTCATACATTCTGGTTTCTGATGTTCGAAAGGAGGTTTTTGAACTCAGCAGTTGCATAATTTAACGCTCTTTTATCATATGGGTGTCTCGTCTGCCATCTTCAACATAGCCTACGCTTCTCTGCTTTGTTTAGTTATGATTGGCCAGTTTACTGAACTGATGTGTTGGACAAGTTCCGGTATGACCTGGCGAGCTGCTACTTGGATTAACTGATTAAAGTGGTGCACTGCTTCTTCTAGGTCCTTTGTTGATTGTAGTGAGATATTCATTTGTAATGATTCATCAACTATCTCTCGGAAAAGGTTTCAGTTTGTGCGTTTATTGGTGAGGGTTTGTGCCTTCTCTTTGATTAACGCATTTGTGCCTAGTGTCACTAGTACTGCAGAGTGATCTGTCAAGAGGTCAAGGCAGGAATTGACACTTAAGAAGTTTATGTTTATGCTTTTTACAAAGCACAAGTTGTGAGCCAATATTGTAGTTCCATGTTGTTTACAGCTTTCGCATTTCTCTACCTTTGGTGGTGCTTAGTCTAGAGCCGCAGTGTGCGAAAGTAATGTTCGTAAGTTTCTTGTTTGTTGTTGTGCCTTGGTGGGCAATAGACTGTCAGTTTTCAACTACTATCGATGTGGCTTGCAGATGTGATTCACTGTATTTGGGGAGTTCATGGTGCTTACTTGAGTTCTTTATGATTATGGCAGTGCCAGCATGGGCGGTTCCATCTGGGTGTTGTGTTACATTGACTGTGAATCTGGAAATTTGAGGTAGATACGCTCGGTAGAGTGTGCTTCTGAAATTAGTACTATGTCAAGACAGTGGTTAACAATGAAAGCTTTATATTGTAGCAGCCTGTATTGGGCCATTGAGCAATGGTTTCATCTGTTCCACTAATTGATTCATCATCTGCTTTAATTGTTATGTCAGTTGAGTGACTTATCAGCCCAGAATTTTGTAGTTGGTTATAAATTATTATAGAATATCACCACTTTAGAATTTTTATTTAACTCAGTACTTTTGATTATTACAGAAACTTTCATACTGTATTGAGTAGTAGCGAATTACTTCGTATACATTATGAAGACTCAGCATTATTATGTGATGAAGAGAAAAACAGTATGTTGCCAAATATGGCGGCAGGTTTGTTACAATTGTTTTAAAAAAATCCCATTAAAGCACTCATCATACCTCTTTATAGGTTTAGCTTCAATTTTATTTGCAATTAGTATCGATAAGCCTGGGTTAAACAGTGAAACCACATCACAGAAATCGGAAAGGTTGAGAACGCCACCTGAACCGATTATAGAAGCTCCGATAAGAGGTAATTATAATTAAACTTTGTTTGTAATGTATGTAATGGAATTACATGTTGTAGAAGCAAGCAAGGATCGTTCCAAGCAGAAACGAAAACGAAAAGTGGCCAAACAAATCATATCATTTGATGAAGAGGACAGCGTATTGTCTTCAAGTGTTCCTTCAAGTTCTAGCAGTGTAGCATCTGAAAATAATTCAACAGGTGAAAATAAAGTTGAACCTGTAAAAATCATGGATAACAAAGATACACATATATCAAGGCATAAAAGTAATGACACCAGTGTTGAAGTGAAAAAAGAGAAAGAAAAACCAAAGAGGAAGTTAAGCCTTGAAAACAGTGGCTCACAGGAGAAATTTGCGTTCAATATTGACGGAACATTAACACCCGTGGAACATGCAAACATCGGAGAATTAACTCCCGTATCAGTCGAGAAACATGACAATTTAGAATCTCCAGATACTTCCGATGATATCATCGAAGTACCTACAGATATAAGTGCGGTTTTAACAGCAGTCGAAACAAAAAATAAAGAGGAAGTAAATAAATTACAGGAACATATTAAAAGTATAACAAAAGAAAATGACAGTTTAAAAGAACAGTTGAAGAAGTACATAAGTGCAGTGCAAATGCTCAGGCGTGACGATGGTAATTTTCAGAAGGCATTGGAAGGCTTGCAGTTGGAAGGTTCGCAGTTACCTGATTATAGAAGTGAAGCTAAAGTATTCGAAAAGAAGTTGGTTCAGGTAACACTTTTGAATATATTTTTTATCGTTGCAAACATATTGAATTGTAGGTGGCGGAGATGCACGCTGAACTAATGGATTTCAACGTTCATCTCCAGCAAAACTTATGTCAGAAGGACGCGTTATTAGAACGATTAAAAACCGAACTTGAAGAGTTAAGAGGTCCGTTACCAATTGAGGTGTTATCTGACGAGGCGCATCGTAGCGTTAACGTTTGGATACCATCTGCTTTTCTAACTGGTATTTTTCCATTGACGTTAAATGAAACACAATTAGTAATATTAATTTGTTAAATCAGGCACTGGATCTGACGTACATCACGTGTATCAAATATTTTTACGTGCCGGAACGGATGAATGGAATATTTATCGACGATATGCTCAATTCCATGCTTTACATACAGATCTTAAAAAGTTAGACGCAACGGTGGCTACTTTTGATTTTCCTCCTAAAAAAAGTATTGGTAGAAAAGTAAGTTTATTAATTTCTGTTTGTCTAGTATTTTATGATTTTTCTTGACAGGATTCAGCACTGGTTGAAGATAGAAGAAAGAGACTTCAAACGTATCTACGAAGAATTCTATCGCATTGGCCAGAATTAGCTCATTGTAATAGCAGATTTTTACTAGAACAACATTTAGCCTTTTTTAAGTAAGTTATGTAAAGGAATCTATAACGAACATGGTTGAAGAGCCATATAATACTAATAACAAACGTAAAAGTTAATAAATTTTATTGTAGAGATCAAAAACAAAACGATAATAAAAAGAAGAGTTTATTTTCATCAAGAAGAAGCGTACCAAATACCAGTGATAATCATTATACAGGGCTTTAATTTTATTATTTAAATATTCCAATATTAATTAATTAACATTATACATAAAGTACAAGTTGGTATTAGCCCAATTATTTTTGTAGTGCAGGATAGCTTTAATATAGCTGTACATTTTTAAGTATTATGTTATGGAATCTGTATGTATATTTTTGTATAAGTAATTTTAATTTAAAACAATTTTATGAATAATTTAATTTTTCAAATCATGGAATATTACCATAGATAATTTCCTACAATATGTCAAAGTTTATAAAACTCGCATAACAGCATTAATTTACCATATTTTTAAGTAAATTCTTGTTTTATATAATATATTGTTGATGCAGTTAGATAAGCTAGAGCAGTATTTCCTACATTTTAATGTGATGATGATACTAACTGAAATTTTTGTTATGTTAGAACAAAACAGTTACGTACTATGAAGAAACAAATACGCAAGGAGTACAAGAAAAAGTTTGTGAAAACCAGTAATACTCACTGAATCTCCAATTTAATATTTGTTTTGTTAATAAAAAAGTGAAATAAACTCCTACATTTTGATAACAATCATTCTTTTATTGTCATTCTACAGTCATATACCCATGTTTTCTTTATTACCTATGGAATGTGAAAGCATATCCATAATTGTTGAACTCTTTGAATAGGGTTTTTATATTCAAAGGTTGAAATGTGAATACGAGGGCCGTTCCGTTAGTTTTTAGTAGCAGGCCATGGACACATTCAAAAACAAAAGTTTGCATCAGTTGAAAACTCATTATTTTGACAGTTTCTGGTAGTAATTTTGCGAGTTTGAAGTAAAAGCGTTCAGAGATACAAAGTTTTGATTTTCGTAAGTCGGCGGCGTTTCACTAAACATTATCAAAGACAAGAACAGAAAAGATAGCTAGCTCTTTCAGTATCAGTTGGAACCAAGGCCCGCTGAATTAAAGATTGCATATTAAGGCCTGCCCAGTGCCCACTTCATTTAGCAAGGAGGATGGCGCCATTTGAGATGAACTATACATTTGTCCCTTTAAAATGTATAGTTCGCCCCAAATGGCGACATCGTTCTTGCTAAATTGCGTCTTGGCTAAATGAAGTGGGCAGGCCTTAATATGCAATATTTAATTCAGAGGGCCTTGGTTGGTTTCTATTATTGTCATATTGGTATTTACTTCCGCTCTTGTGTATTGGGCATATAATTGTGTTTTACCACTCCTTGGACATTTTATTATTCTGTCATATCCTCTTTGACAGTCAGAGTGATCCAGATTGATTGAAGACAAGTTGAATTTCCCCCCACATTATATTATTGTCACGTTGGCCACACGAATTTATAATTTATTTTTCAGTGGCGTCTCATGAGGGAGTGGTACAGGCGTATTTAAAAATTACCTTAAAAATAAATTATTAAAACTAGCTCCTCAATTTTTGATTAGTTCCGCTTTGTATATTATCCTTAGTTGGGCTTTTGTGGTTCTTTATGTTTTCTAAACATTGTTCTTCTTATAGAATTTTTGTTGTGTTGTTATCGTTTATATTAAGAATTTATGTGAAGTGTTGTGCGTATCACTTTAGCATTTCATCTTTTCCTCCTATGAAGTCGCCTTCCTTACTTAAACAGTAAGAGGTGGTTTTTGATACGTCTTCTTATTTTTTCCAATTCCCTTGTAAAAGCTTCGTATCTCCTTGCTGTTGTGGAATTATTCTAAACTCTCTATTTTTTCAGTGACATGTTTCCTTTTTTTGTCTGCATATTTTCTTGGGTTCCCTTCTTTTTTTTTCATATTCTGTTCGCGTCTTTGTCGTCGTATTTTCCATCATTTTCAGTGCCGCCTTTTTTCTTGCTTCAGTCATATTTTCGCATTCCTTGTCAGACCATTCTCTGTTCTTCTTTCTTTCTACTTATGTATTGTATTGTCTGTAACCTCTTACACCTTATACCTTTCGGTGTCGAGGCTGGTGCGTTAACGTATGAGGCTTTACGGGTGCAATGCACAACCCGGCCAGTCTCTGCGGGTTACGAAGTTATGCACCGTTTAATACTTACATACTGCTGTGTATGTGTAGAACCTTGTTACTCCAATAACAATTTTATATATTCGTTACTGGAACTTCTAACCGCTGCTACTGAGCAGTTTTTCAAAAAGTGCCGGAAATTCCCCTTCAGCGAGGTTGAAAGTTTACTAACATACGTATGTATGTAACGACACCTGGTCCATAAGCATTTCAGTAAACTTTCGACCTCTCTGGAGGCGAATTTCCAGCACTTTTTGAAAAACCGCTCTATAAGAATTGTAGTCCTAGCTGTCCTCTACGACATGCATGGGTCGCCCACCGAGGACAACGTTAGCAATTCGAGAGAAAAAATATCGAAAATTGGCCCTCCACGTGTCTTTCACATACGCATTTTAGTAAACTTTCAAAACCTCTCTGGAGGCGAATTTCTGACACTTTTTTTTTGCTTTCTTTTCATAGGATTCAATACTATTCCATGTTTTTAGTGATATAAACTCGACAATTACTTACGAACATAATTTGCTGGTAAAAATAGTCAGAAATATTGTAAACATAACCTCACATTTTTATAGAATTTACTTACGTTTTCTTTACGTGTGCTGTTGTAATAAGGCGAATTCAATTTAAAATATGCAGAATGCAGAAACGGCGATTTAAAAAATTACGTATTTTGCGTATTTTTATTGTAAATGAAAGTTTTAGGTGCTGTCAAAATTGACAGATATAAAAAATAAACAATGAAATAATCGCCTGTCGCAATGACAGACGCCTTCAGTATTTCTATCTCTTTCTAGCGTTAACTAAATCCAATAACATACGTTGAACACTGAATCCATACATATTCCAAAGGCACCGCGAATCCTTTCTGAAAAAATACATTGCTGTTTCCCTATGTTCCGTCTTACCTGAGACCTCCGGTATAAGGACATCATATGACATCACGAGAAAAGCGAAATAACTTTGTCGCAAAACGTACGCCGGGGAGTGTACGGCTGTCGATACGTATGTAACTTCAGCCCGGTGGCACATGAAAAGTTTTTGTTCTCATTGTAAGGTTGGCAGTATTGAAAACACCTACTTAACCAATTTTTAATAAAGTTGTTTGTACACAAGAAGAATTACAATTTTTAACAGTAAGTAAGGGTTTAATGTTCTGTGGTAATCACCTTTATTGTAGGCAAGTTGATTTATCCAAGATTTTATAGGTTATGGGGCGTCGCAAGTCAAAGAGAAAGCCTCCTCCAAAACGAAAAAATATTGAACCTTTGGATCAACAATTTAACTGCCCATTTTGTAATCACGAGAAATCTTGTGATGTTAAAATGTAAGTTAATGGAATTACGAGGTATGTAATCAGAATTAATAGTACCTCATGTTTTTATAGGGATAAAGGACGAAATACAGCTCGGATAACATGTCGTGTTTGTTTAGAAGACTTTCAGACCACTATAAACTTTTTATCGGAACCAGTAGATGTATACAATGATTGGATAGATGCCTGTGAATCGGCTAATTAACTATTTTACATTTTGGAGCGTAAATGGTATGAATTTTAAACACAAATCTTATGCAGATATATTTATTTATGTGTAACATGATATGCCATGCATTTATAGTTAGTTGTAGTTTCCACAATAAATTTTATGTTTGTGCAATTTTTAACAGTTACATTATAATGTACTTGTAAAAATGAAATGTTTAACAGTATCAATCAATTAATTAAAAGGGCACCGAGTAGTTATATTAGTTGACCCACGTGTATTTAGATTTTATAAAAAGAAAAACTTAACAATAAAGTTTTGAAAAAGAGCATTATTTGATTTTATTTAGCAGTTCAAGATGTGTTTTTAAAGTTATTGTTATCTATATAATACATAGAATGTTACTGCATTAACTGTAGTGCTTGTTTGTTCTTTCAGTTTTCTGCAACTTTTATTTGAAAATGGTATTTTTGTTAATCAGTATGAACTTTGATATGTTGCTTCATAGATCGACGGCAGAAATGGTCGAATAAAAATGAGTCGAGTAGTGCTAACAATTGGTAGAAAGGTAAGGTTAATTGCCCCAGTCATTTAAATCAGTTTTTCAAACTGTTTGGGTCACTAGAGACGATCCTTTGAATTTAGGTATTCTAGATTAATATACATACAGCTGTATTTATGTAGCATCCGCATTCATAAATATTTTTAGTGAGTAGTGATGCATAAGCAGTTTTACATTTACATACAGATCCACAACTAAAACCATTGCTGGACGGTTTGAAGTGTGGTAGGATTGTTCAGAAACATTTACGTTTTAATATCGACCAAGCCGAATTTACTTTACAACAAGGTTGTATTTTTCGTGGGATAAGGGTTCTAATTCCGAAATCTTTGCAGCCGAAAATTTTGAATGAATTGCACACCGCTCATTTCGGTATTTTCAAAATGAAAGGGTTAGCAAGAAGCTATTGTTGGTGGAGTACAATAGATAAAGACATAGAAAAAATTAGTAGAGAATGTTTTAATTGTAACAAATTAATGAATAACCCTAGAATTGTAGAAACTCATTCGTGGGAGAGAGTAGATGTACCATTTCAAAGAGTCCACGTAGACTATGCAGGACCATTTTATGGCTCTTACTATTTTATTTTGGTAGACGCTTATTCACGATGGCCCGAGATTCATATGACTAAAGATTTAACATCAAAAACTACTATAAATTTATGCCGAGAAATATTTTCTAGATTCGGAATACCAACTTATTTAGTGAGCGATAATGGTAGACAGTTTGTTTCAAACGATTTTGAATTGTTTTTGAAACAGAACGGAGTAAAACATATACAAACAGCTCCGTATCATCCGGCTACGAACGGACTAGCTGAACGATACGTACAAACTTTAAAACAGGCAATTAGAGCTATCAATCCTGAACCGATGGATAGACAAAAAGAGTTATGTAAGATACTTTTGCAATATAGGAAAATGCCCCATAGTATTACTAAAAAGTCTCCGTCTTTATTGATGTTCGGACGAGAAATTAGATCAAGAATAGACTTAATCAAACCAGAAATTAAGGCTAAAGAAACCCAAAATTATCATCCTACTTACCGCACTTTAAGCGTAGGAGATCGAGTTGCCGTGCGTGATTATATTCATAATGATAAATGGATGTTTGGCTCGGTAATAGATAAGTTAGGGAAACTACATTATTTTGTTAAATTAGACGATGACAGAATTTGGAAAAGACATATTGATCAGATTAAACTTATTGGGCTGAATACTCCACTGGACATCAGACTTGATTCAATTCCTGAACCTTTGGAGCCACAATTATTTTTGCCTGAACCTAAATTAAATAATAATATTGTTCCAAATGTATGTGATACTCCTATTCCAGATTTGGGTAATGACAATTCGGATTTAACTAAAAATGAAACTCCTAAAATAAATTCTAATCCGAGTTCTAACCTAAATGAGGAAAAGGAAGTAAAAGTTTCATGTGATACTTTACGTAGATCCTCTAGAACTAGGAAAGTACCACAAAGATTGAATTTGTAAATTTGAATCAGTTAGATGTTAGATTATAAGATTTAGTGAGGGAGGAGCTGTTGTGTTGTTAGATAATACGAGTATTACTAGTTACCGTTACTAAGCAGATTCTTGGTAACAGTTGTTATGTACATAGACATACATTGTTTTTCTGTTTTTACTTTTGAATAAACCAGTTTTCAATTGAAGTGATTTTTCTTCTATTCTGCATTTACTAATTACTACCATTAAATACAACACATACAATCCAAACATTATATAATCTATTAATAAACGAAATTTGATTTAATAAAAGGATGAGGAGGCCAATATGTGGTGTAGTAAATTAGAAATTTGCTCGACTTGCAGCTCACACATTTAAATTTCGATCGTATGCGGAAATTTTCCACGAACCTCGAGGTTTTAATTCTATTACTTAAGATATTAGTACATTCTTAGCAGTCGTATTGTATAGATGTTAGAGAATTATGAGTGTTCATTTTACTTAACATGTAGACCGCCACGCAGCACTAACTTGTGTGTAATCTTTCCCTTTACATCGCATGGCACACCATTTGTGCCGCAGTCTTGCAACACAATTCCTGTCGTATGACACTGGTTTGGTGTGACAGAGCCTATCGATTTATAAGGATATTTAAAGTAGGTGGCCTGCTGTACCAGAACATGTAACTTTCCGTAAATTGCTAGCTTCCGTTTGCGCTCTGCTTTATTAATCAGTATATTGATATAACACATAAAAATACAGTAGTGGCCTGAGGGACCAAAATTTTTTAATTAAATGGCAGTCTACGTGTCGAGAAGCAGTATAGTCTCTTGATCTTTTGTGTGATAGATTACTATTTGATTGCACATTGCACCTTGTATATTAATTATCAGATATAACATAACCTAAAATTTTTGCAGTTGAAAGTCTTGGTATTTCTTATTTACATCGAGAATTTGCCTTTTAGAAAGGGCATAATTTATTCTTCAAATTATGAGACGTAGGGCTGGTGTAGGTGCAATACAAAAACAAAAATTACAACAAGAAAAATACAAGGATAAAGGCAATGAAATTCAAGAAAATCAGTTCGAGCAAATGAGCAAGCAATTAGATGTATTTAGAACAAACTTGGAAGAATTCGCAAGCAAGCATAAAAATGAAATACGTAAAAATGCCCAGTTTCGAAAGCAATTTCAGGATATGTGTGCTTCGATCGGTGTCGATCCATTGGCATCCGGTAAAGGATTTTGGTCGGTTTTGGGTATAGGAGATTTTTATTACGAACTCGCTGTGCAAATAGTAGAAGTGTGTTTAGCTACTAATTATAAAAACGGTGGACTTATCAGTTTAAATGAATTACGTACACGTTTAATCAAAGCTCGAGGTCAGGGTAAACAGCATCAGGAAATTAGTCAAGATGATTTGATTTGTGCTGCTCGTAAACTAAAAATTTTTGGCAATGGATTTTCTGTTGTGTCAGTTGGAAAAGGTGAATACATGGTTCAATCTGTACCGGGTGAATTAAGCATGGATCATACAGCTGTTATTCAACAAACTGCGAATTCTAATCAAGCGTATACTTCTGTATCCATTCTGTGTGAAAACTTGAATTGGGAGAGAGATCGTGCTGATAAAGCTTTAAATCACTTATTAAAAGAAGGGTTGGTATGGATCGATTTACAAAATCCACAAGAAAAATTGTATTATTTTCCGAGTATGTTTACTGCCTGTGTTAATTCTTCTAATTAATTGTTTAAACTACCTATGTAATATAAATTATATGTTATTTACAAGCTGTAATTATATTGTTGTTATTATTTATAAGCTGTAATGCAAACATTAAATAAACATTTTTTATAGGTACCTACAAGTTTAAGCACATACATAATAAATTGTGTAATTTAAAGAAAATTGTAAATGTATTAAAATATAGTGGAATTGCTTTTGCTTTTGCTAAGGTATCAAACCAGTTATTTTGTATTCATATGTTTAATGGGAGCACCAATTAACAGAATACCCGGTCTGACCTGTGTATTTTTGTAGCAGTTGTATGAATTACTGCAACCTGCAACAGTTATATTAATTAGTGTAAGTAAACTACAAATTTAAATTAACTTTATTTGATTAAAGTACCTTCTTTCTCTACTTTTCTTTGTTGCCGAAGTCTAGGGCAATGGAATGTTATCAACTTATAAGTATGAGTTTTGTAATCCCTCTTTGCATGTATGCTGGGCAGAAAGCTAATCTAACCCACTGATAGAGGTGAAGAAGATTGACCAGCTGCAGTGTTGCGAGGTTAATGGTTATTGTAATGGAATAGAGGTGTGTCGGTCATGAACGATTCGTTCAAAAAGAACGAATCAGTACACTGAAGCGAATGAATCGAGTCTGTACTTTCAAGTGAATCGATTCACTGATTCACTTGACTCGGTGTCAAAGCCCGCAGACTGCGGAGCCGCCGTACATTGAAGTGAATCGATTCACTCGACTCGGTGTCGAAGCCCGCGGAGCCATCGGGTATTTTTGTGAAAATATTCAGAAGTGAATCGTCCAATTCGTTTGACCAGTAAATCGGATTTGATCGAGTAAAATTTGACAAAGCGGTCGTTAGACTGTCTTCAAAGTATGTAGATTCAAAATTTAATGTAACATGGCACATAAGTAAATCAGTAATTATAATACTCTTTTCTTCGCATTGATTATTTAAATTAATTTTTCTACTCCCATACTTTAATTGATTTATTAAACATTTACTACCTGTACTTTAATGATATTCATTAAGATACAGATTTTTCATTAAGATACAAGTTTATAACCAATAGCAGCAAAGTATTTTTTCGCCCTCCGGCTAGAAACACTCAATTTTCATACGTATAAATCGTCTGGAAAATGCTATTTTCAGGCCTCGGCCTGAAAGTAAAATTAGGATTTTTGATTGGTGGCGCTGAACCGAACTGACTCCGCCCTCTCATTGCTACGCCCATTGTCACGCCCAAAAAAATAAATTCCCTAGAAAAATAAATTCTCTAACGTCAAATATTTGAATAAAAAATGGTTTTTTATAATTAACGTATTTTTATCGGCCGAGAAAATATTGTGTATCACACGCCTAGAAACTGCTTTGCAAGTACTCGTATTTGTAGGGCCTCGGTTGCACCCCGGCCTACAAACGTACTTGCACTTGCAAAGTGACAGTTTCTAGCCTTGTGATACAAATAACTATTATTTGGTACCTAACTATAGTTATGCGACTTGTTGATGTTTCTTAATTGAGATAACCAATAGCAGAAGGTGCCTATTTTTCCATTATTATAACTGGTCGTAGAAAAAATAGTGGTTGCAACTCAAGACACTCGTATTCATTAAGACACTCGCCTGCGGCTCGTGTCTTAATTCTCATACTCGTGTCTTAATAGCTATCATTAAATGCTCATTGCATAATATACTATTATGCTTGGCAAATCATGCGTGGAAGTGTACAGCGTACATTTATGCCAGCGTTACGAAATACAAGGGAGTGCTGTACAAAAATAAATCATATTTTTTATAACAATAAAGCTATGCAAGTAATTCTTTCACTAAAAACTTCTTCATTCTTTTCTACGCATTTCCTACGATATAATTACCCATCTAGGTGAGATAGTTTAAAAAATATCTCGATGCTGAAATTTCTACTACGCGTTTCGCGTACGCTTTGTTGAAATAATGTATGTAGCATTTGTTAACAACAATTTTGAGATAATTGTGGCAGAATCTGAATTTAGAAAGAATAAGCTTTCCAACGGTTTAAAAATCATTGAGAAATATTTACAAATAAGCTTGTAAATGCGATGTAAACATAAAATTACTCAATTTCACATTCCTGAGTATTGAATACGAATACTGGAATCTACGTTGTCATGCCGGTACATTTACCATTGCTTCGGTTCGGTCTTTGTTAAGTTAATTTAAATTTAGTCTAATCTAAACAAAACGAGTGAATGAGTGAATCATTCAAGAACGAATCTTTGTGAACGAATCACTTGAAATGAATGAATCAAATGAATCGATTCACCAAAGAGAATCGATGAACTTCCCATCTCTATAATGGAAACTATCTTAAGTTATGGTGTAAGATTGGTTGCCTATGCTTACGCACTTTATGTTTATGATTCTGTAAATAAGTAATACAGTATGGTAATAACTCCGCCTGCAGCACTGCTGGGTGGATTGAGCAGCTCAGTGGTGCTGTTGCCGGTCCCAAGCCCGGATAAAGGAGGAGGGACATCTACAAACCGGGCTAGCAACCTACTTGTAGATGGAACATAATAATGCTAAAAGAACCACACTAAGCCTCGGAAACAGGATGGACCAAACGATAGCAACCAGGCAAACAAAAAGGAAAAGTAAATGGAATACGAAAAAAGAATAAAGAATTAATACGGATTGGCGCATGGAACATACAATCATGGAAAAGTAAAAACCACGAAGTCCTAATGGAAATCAACTCTAAAAAAATAGACATATGCACTATGTTAGAAACAAAGAAAAAGGGCAAAGGAATGCAGTAAATTGACAATTACATATTCATACACAGCGGCGCAAATAAAAATGAAAGGGCAAAAGCAGGTGTTGGGATCCTACTACATAAAAAATATCAACAATATATCTGCGATACCAACTACTACAACGAAAGTCTTCTAAAACTGAAGATGAAAGTAACAGATAGGCACATTCATATTATAAGTGTATATGCTCCAGATATAAATAAAAATAGAGAACACCGAAGACAATTCTACGAAGAATTACAAGATATTTTAGACCCCATATCCGAAAACGATTATATCATTATAGCAGGCGACTTGAATGCGCGAATAGGCAATGACCCAATACCAGGAGTAAAACAACGGTTCCATGAACAAGAACACAATGATAATGGAGACTTACTAGCTGAATTCTGCGTGCAAAACTCTCTAAGAATTAACAATACCTTTTTCGAAGATGACTGGAAATACAAATATACATTTGAAAATGCACAGGGACAGAAGTCGATGATCGACTATATAATAACGAACAAAACATTTAACACCACAGAAATAATAGACACTCGAACTCTCAATTCAGCAAACATAGGATCAGATCATAAGCTCTTGTTAGCGAAAATAAGACAATATCAAAAGAAAATTGAAACATATACCTAAGCTTTAATAATTTCTGCGAAATTTTACTAAATGTAGCAAACATACATCAACTAAATGACATTTATTATTTCATTGATGGGGCTTTAAGGATAAGATCTTTTATTTTTAATGAGTGAATATAATTAATAAATATGTACTTTGATGTACCTCACATTTATGTTTATGTTTAATCTCTTTAACACTACTTATACTTGTTACTTTAATGCCAACCCATTGTAATAAGCCGTTTGGCTTTAAATACAATAAAGTATTCTATTCTATTCTATTCTATTCTATTCTATTCTATTCTATTCTATTCTATTCTATATATTATTACTAGTTTCGATGAAAGTAAATTATTTGTATAAACCTTGAACAGAACAATCATTCTAAAAATACAATTTACAAATGAGTCTGCCGCAGAGAAAATTTGCGAGGGTGAATTTTATACGAGCATAAAATTCCAATAAAAAAAAGTAATTTTCAGCTTTACTGCATATTCCGATTTAGGAAGTGCGGTCAGCGAGTCTTTTTTTGTCTTTCACGAAGTACTTTCTTTTGCTTTTATAGTAAATACATTTAGAAAACGCAAATCTTTTATTCTTTACATTAAATACTGAATGCTGGTGAAAGGAATAAAGTATGAGTATCAAACAAAGGAAGTATGTTGAGGTCTTAAAAAATACTATAAATTTCTTATAGCTTTGGTTTGATTTACATTTTGAGATAATAAATTGGCGTGTTGGAGTGTAAAAGGTGTTAAGGAAATTTACCTATGGGTTTGGTTTCAATTTATTTTGCCAAGAGCAAATTAAACTTTGGGAATACATATATTAATTAGCGAATTGTGTAATTTTAAGTTAATTTTCTTTTATTTATACATTTATTCTTCATCTTTACATTTCTTAAAATGCAAATGTTAACTTGTTTTCCGATTATTCCGAAAGTAAATAATTTAAAAAACAAATTATGAAACATTAACACTTGGTCAGCAAATGCGGCACCCATCGTGCACAAAGCTTTTGAATGTCCAAATGTTCATGTAAAATATTACGAACTGCTATCTTCCTGACGTTCAATCTTCGGTCACTCAAAACCATTTTGTGGATCTTAGCCACCGTATCCGAAGGTGGCACATCACTTGGGCGTCTGCTGTTCCTTTCATCTTTGGTACTCGTTTGGCCATGTTTAAAGTCAGCAATCCACAAAGGTACGCTCTTAAATGAAGGGAAAGAGTCGCCAAGGACATGATCTAGCTCACTTTTTATTTGAGTCCCCGTTTCCCCTTCAAAAAATAAAATTTTATCCCAGCATGAATCTCCTTTCTGTCCATCACTTCGCGTGATCAAACAATAACCTCACGATACACTGAGCTGAAACTCGGCAAGGGCTCGTTTGATGGATCAAACTCATCGGTCGTGCATCGTTTTTGATCATGGTGCTGCTATCTCTGCGTGGTTTACCTTTTCAAACGATCCACGCAATTTAAATAAAATTTAACAAAACAAAGAATCTTTATTTAAAAAATGAAAACCCAATTACTATTAATAAACACTTGTAAAACAAAGTAATATTAATAATAGGTAACCAATAACTATCATTTAGACAACATGTAATTAGCTAAATCATTACTAAAATTAAATCCATTTAAAACGATAAAACGTCAGTAAAAGAAGTTTTCGACTTAAAATCATAAATTGGTAATTTAATCTTGGATGTAACGAAAGATTTACATTTTTTACGAGGATTATAAAAATGCAATTAAGGAGCAAAAGGGAGGAACAGAACATAAAGCAGAAATATAAAAAACTGAACGGGTGGGTATCAGATGTGTGTTATTATTATTAAATGGGACAGTTCGTATCATAACCTCTAAAAAATATAAAGGGAAATAATAAAGATGAGAACACCCAAGTTATGATTATGATTAGAGTAGACATGTGAAAAATGTGTTAAATAAGAAAATTTTGACGAGGGTCTTGTTTCTTGGTTTATATATCTTTTTTTGTTTTTCTGTAGGTTTTTATTTGATCATGTGATGTTGGTTTTTGATTATAAACAAAAGAAAATGTTTGGAAATAAAATTAAGATAGTGATTTAGATAGGGAGTTACTATAATATAAATGAGATTAGGCAAATGGTCAATTTGTACAATTATTGAAGTCTATTTTTATGATATGTTCAAGGCATAAAATTTGAGACCTACAAAAAATAAGCTTGAAAGAAAGGTTTACCTTCTTAATTACTTCTGGTTAAAACGTGATTTAAAAACTTATTGATATTTTCATGCGCGATAGTCTTTGCTAGATAATAGGTAATAATTTATGTGGGAATATGACAACCTGTAAAATAATAACAATTACATTAATATTCTTCTTCTTCTTGTAGAGCATACCTTTTCGTTTTCTAACTTGGCCTCTTGTCACGGCTTTTCGAATTCTACGTAATTTAATATAATACGGCCCCGTTATTCGTAGTTTGAGCCGGCCCTGTAGCTTGCAGAGTCTACTTGAATAATGCCAAAGTAGTACATTATTGGTGCTGCGGAATAATTCGGAGAAATCCTAAATAAGGTGACCAAATATGGTAATGTAATCTTCTGTGCAGTATATTTCGTCGTTAAGAATTCGGGGAAGCACCCGCGGCTCACGAGGCAAAGCTAGTAACATCATCCATCTCTCTCTAAATCTTTTGTTTTACGAAACAATAGAAAAGCACTTCAGAGTATGGCAAACTTTGACACCTAGCGGTTGTAGAAATTATCGTTCCGGCGTGGTAGTGGAACCCCGTGTTCGTTGGCCGCTCATTACTGGTAGTTTTCGTGGAAAACTACGTTACGATATTTTGTCGGATAATTCCAGAGTGTGTCTTCTATCTTGTACCCGGAAATTTAAGTGCTGTGTTGGGAAGTTCCGTTTAAGTTAACTTTACCGTTTCCACACACAGTTTTCGTTCTTGGATTAAATCATCTACCAGTGAGGGCATCTTGTTGTCTTCATCCCTGCTTCCGGAAGAAGGATTCCATTCCCTTCTTCTCTATGCTGACTGCTGTTATCTCTCCCTGGGTTACCTTCGCTTCCATTAGGGCTACCACCAACAAGCTTTCTCAGGTAAAAGTAAATGTCTCAGGCTGCCTTTACTGTCGGTTGTGACTGTTGTGAGTGTACCGATTCAAGCCTTAATTCAGTACCTACCGTATTTTTGGTGATTTACTCAGTTAATCTTATTCAAGGCTGCCTTTACTGTCGGTTGTGAGTGTACCGATTCAAGCCTTAATTCAGTACCGTATTTTTGGTGATTTACTCAGTTAATCTTGTCGATAATTCAAGTATTTCAAGCATTCTTTCTTTCGTTTACTTCGCTCAACAAATTGTTTAAGTCTTCAACTAATGTGTAATACCTTTTGTTTTAGTGTTCATAATTCAGAAACATTGCGAATTGCCGTGACCATTACTTATTTCATGTTGCATGTGTGTAATTATTTGTAACCTGATTTATAGCTTAAGTTTTGTAATTGCCATCATCATTCTTTTGACTGCAATTAAGGGAACCTAGTTGATAAGTATATTTGCCTTAAAGTCAAATAAATGTGGCATTCCTTAATCACCTTTTCATATAAATTAAGATTGAATTTATAAACCCCTTTTGTGTCATGTTTTGAATATTACTTGCTTTCATTAAGTTTCAGTGTTAATTCATTACTGTCTTTTATTGTGTTTGTTCGTGTTTACTTTAGAATATTTGCGTATAGCTTGTGAGCCTATCTACCAATGATTTTATTTCAGTAAAGTAACGGTAAGTACCAACCTCCAACCCCTTCGAGCCCAGAGGAACTATCTGCGGTACGTTCTTCATCAACATCTGGGGTGAATTCGGTAGTGGTGCCCAATTTCATCCCTATTATGACCACCCCTATTTGAAGAGTTTAGCATTTCGAACCCCCCTTCTTCACTGTTTGCTAGCCGAGAGCTACAGGACTTTGATGTCCCTTATAAGTGGTCGTAGTTCGAGATTAGCACGTGACAAGCTTTCGTTTTTTAGATCTTTGATGAGTACTTTCAGCTCTGATGATGCTTGATTGTAGCTTCTAGTCGTCTTTTTTCTGCGATTTCCCCTTTTACTGTGTTAGAATAACTTTCTTGTAGTCTTTTGCAAGTTTCAGAAGTTGCTTCCTCTTGGATTATTTTGGTAGACCGTTGTAGACTGCCAATTCTAGTTTTTCATTAGTTTGGAGAGAAACTTTCATGTTCAGTTGACTATGAATGATATCCCTGTAGTAATACCAATGAGTACAAACCTAAGTCGCGTTTCAAGGAAAACATAAATAGATTGTTATTTAATAATCAAATAGATATTCGTAATAAAAAGATTGTCAAAAATAAACAAACTTATAAATACATAGAAATGTATTACTGTTTTGTTAAATTTTCGTATTTATTTTTAAATACAAAGAAAATACTACATAGTTTTAGTAAATATTTATTAGAGTTGTTAGCATTAACATTATCCAACATTATTATGATATAAGGCAGGTGGCTGCTTGTACCCGGGGTAGTTTACAGGGTCCCATCCAAATATTACACTTTGAAAATTACTCTCAGTAAAACCTTCTTGTAGTAAACTTCATCTCGTATTTCACCTTAATGCCTAAAAATTAAATTTTCTCCTTTGCAAGTGTTAAGTTTGGGTCAAGCGTGCCTAGAAATCCTAATGAACAAGCCCAATTTCTTACCGAGTACGATTATATATTTCACATTTTCACAAGGAAATTCAGGCTTGCCTTTTTCACTGAATTAAAGCAAGTGCGTTTCCGTTTAGGGAAACTAATAAACTACAAAAAAGGGGGTCCAGGAAAAACATAAATAACTACCTTAAAAGAATTTTTCTCGTCCTGCTATAAACCACAAGACCGGAGGTTATTGCTACAAATGAAATGGAAAAACTCCTAAATTTAAGGGTGGGCATATTTTCCGACCATCCGTGTTTTATCGACGGGGACGGTGCAGACAGCATCCAGGGCGCACTTTCAAAGTTTAGTTTGCTTGCAACTCCCGTGCCGAGAAGATAGAACCAAAGTCCTCCAAATAAACCGCGCTTTCATATATTCTCTTACGTATTTAGTAAAAATAAAAGGGCAGGGTTTATCAAAGTTGAACGGAACCGAAGCCGATTGCGTTTTTTTATTTATTTCGAGGAGCTGATAAAAAAAAATTAAATTAGTAACCAATTCTTGTAGTTCGGTTCCGTAGTTGTAAGCGCAACAATGGGAGCAAATTGCTTATTGTTCGTAACTTTAGCATGTGGTTTTCTTGCCACCACTATTGCATTGAAATGTTTTATTTGTGGCCAGTACAATGATGGGGTTGGATCTATAACTCCTTGCCTAAATCATACACACATGCCGCTCAAGGATTGCCCGAATAAGGAAAACTCGCACTGCATTGTAAGTAATCAAGTTAATAAATAGAAACTTTTTGAATTTTTTTATTATCCCCCCCTTTCCCAAAGAAAAAAATCGTGACGCTAATAAAGAACTTTTGTTCATAGAAGTTTTATGTAATCGTACAGGGGTGGAGCAGCAGCAACTCCGCCATTCTATTTCGAAAGTTTCGAAAAGTTTTTGTAGTGGTTTCCTTGAATCGACCGAAATAATAAATGGTCGAAATATTCAAAGCGTAGAAAATAAACGACAGAGGAAACAAACGGGCTTTTATTTAGAAGTTTGTTGGGAAACAAATCTGAAAGTGAAATTAAAATTTTAAAAAGTGAATTTAAGAAAAGCCCTTTCAGATTTTACTGAATGCCTGAATTGCCTTTAAGTTTAAAAATGGATTGAAAATAATTTTATTTGTATGGTTGTTTAAAATTATTGGTATAAACCTGAAAAAACAACATTTTTTAGTTTCTAATATTTGAAACATTGTTGTTAAACATGTTATAAATAATTAGTATCCGCAAGCTTAGATATATAAATAATTATTTTTTAAGGTTGCTCACTTCTTCGTTGGATTGCGGTTAAAGTTTTACATCCAAAACTTGGTTCTAATATTTCCCCTGAAAAATAATTTTAGAAAATTTAGAAAGTGAATTTTATTAAGTGATTTTAATTTGTTTATTTCCTTCTTGATGATTTTTCCTTTTGTTAACAGTTTTGATTAAATGTATTATTTGCTTTCGGGCCTCAAGCATAAATTATTAGAATTTTTAAAAACCTTTCGGTGGTATTTAGAATTTTAAAACTCAAAGTTTTTACGCAGTTCGGTGGTAATTAGGATTTAAAGAAAATAAAAGTTTTAAATAAAATTTATGATTTTTTGTACTCTTCACAACAAACCTTAGAAAATTATTTTGCCCTTTACACTAAAAAATTGCGGCGTTTTGAATCCTTTTTGTGACAATTTTGAGGTCAAAATCTGACCAGCTTTAGTTTTTTGAATTTTGAAACTTAGAATAATTTTAAGAATGTGTGTCGTTATATTAGGGATTCTGAAACAAGCAAACTTCAGATAATTTCAAAATATGATATTATGCTCGAAGAAAAACCCAAAATTTATTTTTGTTGAAGCTTTTCTCTGAAAATTTGAAGCCGCAAGTTTTGGCAAGCTGTTGTTTTTCGCAGTTTAAAATTAGTTGTTTTCAGCATTTGGCCAATGAGAGGACATTTTTAAATACAAACAAAATATAATTTTACACTTGAAGTCAAAGAATTATGGTTTAATTTTACTTGCCCTTTATGTGAAGCTTCTTTTAATAAAAATTTTGACGTCATAAAATCTGGCAAGCTGCTGATGCCTGATGCCTAAGTTTACAACCCATGGAATTTTTATTATTTGGTTAGATATCAAATTAAAAATAAATTGTAAATAATAACAAAAGTTGTTTTATAAGACTTAATTTTTTCAAGTTTCCTGTCTGCTGATTTTTTAACCCAGATCCATTGTTCTTGGAGTCTTTGTTTGGAGCTTCCTTTGAAAATCATAAAATTCGAAAAACTGTTGTTTTTTAGAATTCTTGCCAATTAAGCATTTGGTTATCTTTGGTACTTAAAGGAAAGAAAATTTAAACAAAACAAAACTATGAGTTTGCACTTCATGGTGTTTAATAACGTGTTTTCAAAAACTTGAAAGTTTTTGTGCGGAAATTTGGAACTGCTAAGGACTGACGAACTGTTACTTTCCGCATTTTAAAACTTGCAGAATTTAGGCTCCAATTTCAAGTTTTTATGTATTTCAAATAAAAAATTACGGTTTATGCTTTAAATAATTAACTTTTCGTCCTTGATGTCCTTACTAAATATTTCCTCTGAACACTTTAGATGGATAGAACCTAATTAGTTGTTCATGCGAATTAGGAAACTGGTAGAAATTTAAATTTTCTGCTATTACTGGGATTCGAAGGAACAGAAATTTTGATATAAAATCAAAATATGATTTTGTCCTTCAGTTAAGAAGTTTTAGAATGTTTTGTCGAACTAGAATTTTTTAAATTATGATATCGTCGTTGAAACTTCCTTTATGAAAATCGTGAAGTCTTGTAGTTGTTTGTAGATTGTTGAAACTTGTAGGTATTTGGCTAGTTTAGGCCCTCAACGGAAGTAAACCTTTGGTAAATAAAACCAAAGTGAATATGCAATTCTACTACTTTGTTGTGCAATTAAGGTGTTCTGAACATCTCAAATTCTGCTTTTACTGAAGATTCTTCCTAAAATATTTGGAATAATAATGCTTTTCGAATTGTTAGAATCGTAAAATGTTAAGTATTTTGATATATTTATAATTTAAAGTACAGGAAGTTTTCAAATAAAAGTTAAACGAGGCTTTGAGGATGTGTTTTAGAATTCAAATGTTTGAGCTTGGTTCTTTGCCGAAGCTTCTTTCTGAAAAGCTGCACTTCTATGAAAAGTCATAGATGTTTCTTTTAGACTGTTGAAATTCATACAATTTTAAGCATTCCGTTAGAATTTGGATTCAAACGGAATTGCATTTTTAGACAAGAACAAATCAGAGTTTGTATTTTAAGTTAAATTTATGATTTAATTTTATAGAACTCGATTTTTTTTTGCTGCAGCTTTTCTCTGAAGTTTCTGCAGTTATAAAATCTGGAAAGCCGATGTTTTGAGCATTTCAAGTATTTGACTTAAAATATGGGTTTGTACTTCAATATAAAAATGTTGGTCTAAGTTAGGATGTCGTTGTTAAAGATTTTTATAACCAAAAAATTCCACAAACGGTTGTTTTGTGAATTTTGAAGGTTACAGGCTTGGCTGGACTTGGAACTTAAATGAATAGAAAAAGGAAAATCAAGATACGAATTTTCACTTCAAGTTAAAAATTACGAATTTAATCATGTTTTTAAAAATTCAAACTTTGTAGCTTTGATATGCATTGCGGTGAAAAGAGGAAATAGTTTAAGAAAGAAAGAAAGAAAAAATACGCCCGAAGAGCCAACTTTTGACCTAAACGCTTAAGGGAGGTGGTACAAATGATCCTAAGCTATTAGAAATAATTTACTTTAGCTAAGCAAAAATAAAACATTAGAAAAAGTTTTGGGCTCGCTGTTTGAACTTTGTAATCACAATTGATTTGTTTCGATTTCCTAGTCTTAAGTGAATACAATATTAGTGGAAAGCACTTTAATTAAAGATTTTTTTTGAGTTTCTAAATACTCAAATTTTTAAATTACTCATAAATTTAAATTTAAGCCGTTTAAGGGATCTTTCTAAAATACTTTGAAGTGAAAAACTACAGTATTTATCTTTTATTGAAACAGAGGAAGATAGACAGAACTACACAGCAAAGAGAGACCGCGCGAAGGAGGCTGTAGTAACCGCGAAACAGGAAAGCTGGGACAACTTCGGGAGGGAACTAGAGGAGAAGGAAAGAATTTGGTGTAAAAAGGCATTACCTTGTTGTTGATAGCGTATCAAATGCTGTAGTGATAAGGCTTAAAGCAAATTCTCTGCTCAACAGTTAGCCGCCATGGAATCCACTGAGCCAAGACTACGAATAATGGAATAAAAAATTCCCACACTGATGCTCAATATTTCAGAAAGTTCTCTAACTTCAGTTTTAATCTGATGCTGCAACACGAACATGTCCTAGACGGGCCAAATCTTTAGCGAATTCTCTTCCTTCTTGAAATTTATTACACCACTCAACCACTGCCTTATGAGAATGACTATAGTCGCCATATACCGAGTGATTCACGTAAGACGCGCCCCTTAACAACTGGAATAGGCAACCCAACTTACAATTTCATAAATAACCTTGATCTATGTTAATTCTCGTATGGTGGGTTGCATTTGAAGCTTTTAAGAGGCGCGTCGTACGTGAATCACCTGGTATAGTTTTCATTCTCGTATAAATTTTCATTGTCTGACGCCCTCCAGAGCCCAAAAATCGAATAACAGCACGCAGATTCTCTTTCGACGGATTTTCTAACTTAAATGCCATTTTCCAACTTAATTACAATGCTTAGAAAGAAGCAAATAGCAAATACTTTTGAAAGTCGCGTCACTAGGACTTAAACAATCAATATAAACAACTGAATTCCGTTGCCGTGGCGATGAAGTTGCGGCTGCAGTCCAAACGTGTGAACAATTTTCGTAAAATCAGCCGTTCATATATATTTTTTTGTTACTAAATTAATAAATCAGATGTGGGCTTTTAAGTTTTTTGGAAATTACGAGTTTATTATTTTTGAACAATACAATGATTTATTAAATTTAAAAAACGGTCAAGAAAACATTTGGATACCATGAACGTAATTGTTTATTATGCAGTTTTGCTTTGTTAAACAGAATCCTGAAAATTCTGGGGTATTACTACTGTTATAACGTCTGGGGTATTCAGTTTAAATAGTTTTGAATTCTTTCTAAACAAAGAGAACTTCAATAAAAAAATCTAAAATTTTATTAGCAATAAAAAAATGGATATACATATTACAAAAAATATCTATAATGCCTGTAAACATGTTATTATAATTAAACTGAAAATATAAGCCAAAGCACAAATTTTCGGAATATTCAAACCATACATACATTGCTTTGTAACAAAACTTCAGTTTCGGTAAATAACGCCAGAAAATAACATTGTATACTTAGTTCTTTACGTTTATGTTTATACACCCCATAAAGTAATTTTAATGCGAACCGGTGCGCCATTTTACGTTAGTTTTTTTTTTAATAAAGTAAGACCTTTTTAAGATGGCTTTTAATCCACATTTAGGTTGCTTTAAAATGGGCTGGCTACTTAATTATTCGCCCCTTTTTGAATTATTTTTAAAAATTCAGGTTTTTACTCGTATTAACTTTTTTTTAGGTCTATTTGTGCCTTTAAGATTTAGTTAACATTATTTATAAAGAGGCAAGGAGGAAAATTTGCGCTTTTTTCGTTTAAAAAAATTAATAAAAGCATACGCGATTTTGTAAAATTATACAGAAATTCCATACGTAGTTACGAGTTTTCAACTGTAAATTGAATAGATGTGTAAAATGTTTTATTCTTCAATTTGAATTATTATTGTAAATGTCGAGCGGAAGTTTTGTGATAATTTCGAATTCCATTGTACAATTTTAATTAGTTTAATTAATCGTATAAAACGAACGGTTTTCCCATAAATTTATTGTTTGAAATTTAATGGGCGTAAAATTAAATTTTATTTGCGGATTCCTGAGCTTAAAATTAAAACAGTATTTGAATATGAAAATGTAAATTCGCCAGAGAAAAACTGTTTACTTTAATTAACATTTGTATGTGTAGCTTTCACGGGCTGTGCTGGCCCATCTCTGATATTATTTTGAGCCACTCTTTCTGGTCTACTGCTTTACTTCTCCACTCTTCCACACATTGTTCCTTCAGGTCACGTATCATTTCTTCCTTTCATCTACTTCTTGGTCTTCTCTTCACTCTTACCCCTACTACTTTGGTCATTCTTCATTTCTCCATTCGTTGGACGTGGCCTTGCCATCGTACTCGTTGTTGCTTTACATAGTATAACTCTTTTAGCTCGTTATTCGTTCTTCTTTGCCATTCTTCGTTCTCTTTCCGTCCTCTGTAAATTCTTCGTAGAATTTTTCTTTTCTTTAATTGTTCCTAGCCTCCATGCTACTATCGGTTTCACCACTGATTTGTATATCCGTATTTTTGTTTTCTGTGGCACGTATTTTGATTTTAAGATAGGTGTTAGTGCCCCTGCTGCTTTTCTTCCTCTCATTAGCCTTTTTCTCTTCCTTTTCTCTTCCATCCTCCATTATTTGCACTCCTAAATATGTAAACACCTTTACTCTTTCTATTTCCGTTTCTACTTCACCAGGTTATTCTGTTCGGTTTTGGCTTTCTATTGTATTTAACTGATTAGACTGACTAGAGACCGGATCTAGTAAATATTTAGTAAAATCATTTCAGTAGAGCGGCACACTTAAGTAGCACTTTTAAAACAGTTGTTTACTATTGCCGGTCTCTACAAATTGTAGTAGTGTTTCCTAAAAAAGGATGTCAAAGTTCACCAATCATTATGGTGCAATATGTTTACAATAGGCGTGGCCAAGCTTTCGGTGAGTCGGTCAAAATGGAAGGTAATTACGAACTAAAGAAAAAACAAAAAGAAGAAAAAGGAAACAGAATACGACGAAGAAAAATTAACGCAAAAAGTATGGCAAGAAAAATATCAACAAAAATAGAATCTACATTAAAAGGAAGGGAAAAGGAAGCAGAATATGTCGAGAGTAACTGCAAAGAGATCGAAGAAACTATGAAAGGTGCAGCAGATCAAGTAATAAAGGAAAAAAACAAACCAAAAGATACCATGGTAAAACTCAGATTGCAAAATATAACGAGAGGAAAACTCAGCTGCAAGAAAGAAAATGATCCAAACCAACAGATCACAAGATAAGGAAGAATACATAAGCAAAGCAGAGTGACAAAAAGGAGAAGGGAAGCAAAGAGAAATGTCTGGCAAAGACGAATAGAGCGAACAGAAGAATACCACAAAAATGGGGAAATAAGAAACTCCTATAACGAAGTAAAACAGACCAAAATAGGCTTTCAGGAACTACCAATTGCTTTTAAAGATGAAAACGGAAAAAGGATAAGTCTTTTGCTTCCATAAACACCAGTTTCTCCAATCTCCTACCTGTAAGCATTTTCTCATTGCTTCTTTTATGTAAGTCCCCCAACTTAAAGCTCTGGCCGACCTCTTCTTGTTTTACCCCTCGGATACTACTCTAATACTTTCTTATGCTAGCTATTCTCTGGCATTCGTTTAACATGCCCGTAGGACTGCAGCGGTCGATTTTCCAGAGTTTTTGTAATTGAGTGCGTTATTCCCATTCTGTTCTAATTTTTTCGAAGAATAATAGCTCAGTCTGGTTACTTCATACTGGTCTTAATACTGCGAAGAGGAAGACCTCGGTAGACTACCTACCTCATTATTTACCTAGTTTAATCATTATGGCAGACACAAATGTAAATACAGCCCTCAGTTTCCGACAGACCTTGAATGGGCACCTGGTACGAAGAATTCCCGAGTGCAAGGTTAAGTAACATTAAAGTAATAACGTGGAGTGTAAAAAGTTTATTCCAAGCTGGCAAGTTAGACAATGTTTACGCAGAAATGAAGACATCTTGGGAATTAATGAAAAATCTGGAAAAGGAAATGACCCAAATCACAGATAAGGAGTTGGAATAGTAGGTACCTAGAGGAAATGCCAGCAGATTTGTTATCAATGTTGTAAGGTATTCTGAAAGAAAGATGCCAAAGCCCAAAACAAAACAAAAGTGGACGACAACAGAAATAATAAATTTGATGGATAAGAGAAGGACATATAAAGGAAAAACAAATATAAAGAGACCTACAGAGTGAGAAGGTGGAAAATATTAGAAGCCAAAGAAGGATGTAAGGAAATTGGGGAATTGGAAAACAAATATGATACCTTTGGGTTACACAGTCACAGGTATAAGAACCAAAAAGCAATATGGTTTAAGTAAAGACAAAAATGGCAATCTGATTCTGGATCTAACTTAAATACTATAGCGGTGGCAAGAGTATGTAAAAGAATTATTTGGGGATACACGGACTAATCCAAGTTACAATGTTACAGAAGCAGTCAGACCTAAGATAACAAAAGATGAAACCACATATGCTATTAAGATTCAAAAGTAAACAAAGCAACTGATCCTGATGGAATTCCAACAAAACTCCTCAACCTAATCAATGATGATGCCATAGTAATTCTGGTAGACCTATTTAACGCAATCTATAAATCTGGCATAATTCCACATGAATGGCTTAAATCAAGTTTCATAATGTTGCCAAAGAAAGACAACGCTTAAATAATGCTCTGACCATAGAACGTTATGTGTCATATGTTGAAAGTTTTCCTCAAAAATATTAGAATCCGAAATCTCTGGAACACATGATGATGAATTAGAAATTATAGATCCCTCAACAACAGAAGAGAAATACAACAAAAAAAATAATGTAAAAAACAGCAGGGAAAGGAATGTAAAACGTTTTATTTTATATTTTTAATCTGATGTTTTACATTTATGTGTCGTTTTTCACTCAACTCACTCGATGTGTAGTAACGCCGTATTCACGGTTTACTCACTGACACCTCTATTCGGTAAAAATAAAGTTTTTCGATTTTTTTGAAAAACTACCTATATACATAGGTTGATTTAAAAGTATTGTCATTGAATTAAATGGATATATGCTGACCTTAATAGAAATACATTACAACAAACATTTAAAGCTTATCGTGTTTTTCTTTAAATTATGTTACACACTTTTGAGAACCGCTGGCTAACATGCATTTAAAAAGCCTGCCATAGAAGCTTGAACCTGTAAAAATAAATGAAATATTACACAATTATGTAATGAACTGATATTAACCTACGTACACATACCTGGACTCTCTTATCAGTTTGAACAAAAAAGGCGTTTGATAAATTTAGGTTTTGAATGTAAACAGAACGTATCTATTCCAGTGACCCCCAACCAATTTTTGTATTGATCTTTTTAATTTTTTTCTGAGCTTACCGTTTACTTGCGATACATGGTTTATTGATATGGTCTACCTACCCTTAATTATACTTTTGAATCACCCTGTATACTATCTGATCGTTGAGTTCTTTGCTTGACGGATTTGTTTTATTTGAATGATACAAATTGACTTGGTTCGAAATTAATAATGAATTTCATTACGCGAAATATTCGAATACTTAATACTTCCTGAAAATTCGCTCCTTTTAGCTTTTACATCAAAAATTATGAAAAGAGCACACTGTTTACTGATGTAGCACAAATAAAAATTTATCTAAAGCAACATATCTAAGAGATCATAAAATTATATTACTTCACGTTGAGGAAGCTGCATGCATAATACAGTCTGTTTTAAAACGCTTCGATATGAAATATAGCAGCTATTTACCTTTTTTACGACGCACTGAAAACAATAAGAGCTCTGAAAACAATAAGCCTTCAGTTCAGTTTGATGCCTTCATTTTTTAAATAATACCTGAGATATTAAAGTAAAAGGACGCGGGTAATTTGAGCTAAATGCTTCACAAGATGCGAAGGATTAATTAAAGGATGACGTCATAACATTTTCCAAATCCTGAAGTTTAATAGAAATAAAAAGCTCTATTTCAAAGTTTTATTGATACTCGTTTTCAATGAAGTTGAAATTAAGCAAGTCGCAAATATTTGATGTATTTTTAAATTAGAGTAAGTCTAAGAGTTTGTGTTTTAACCCACAAAATTACACCAAATTTCTTTGCTTAGTTCGGAATCTTTCAAACTTATTTTATAAATATAAATAAATAAAAATGTATAAATGATTAAGAACTTTGCTACAAAACAAATGGTTAGAATTTAGAGTTTAAAATTCAGTCTCCTTTGCTGTCTTAAAAACGAAAGTCTATCCTTTATTAGGTGAACTTCCTGCATGCTATCTAAATCCGCGTAGAGATCTGAGATAAACCGTTGGTCATCCGCCGTAAGGCTGTTTAGAAAGGGAACAAATTCATAAATTAAGCTTATATTCCTTGGTTGAAACAAAGCGAATGCTGTGTAATCGGGATATTCACCAACGGAACATGCAACCATTTCACCCAAGGTTGGAAATTTTAACCCAGGGAAGGTATTTGTATTCTCCTCCGTTTTCTGTCTGAGATAAGGAAACCAGTAACCCTTTTCGGATTAAGCGGCGAAGGATTTGAATACTTCTGAGGGTAGACGTTCTTGAGGGTTACACGATTTTACTAAACTATGCAGTTTAGTCTCCACGAAATGCATTTCGACTACATTCCATACATTTATGTTATGTTGGGTTAAATGCCAGTGATTTTCAGTAGTGATTTTGTTCGTCTCGTAAAATTCCTTATGTATTTTTTAGTTATGTACATAAATAGTAGTTAGCTGTATTAGGCTTACGTTAGTCGTTCTTACTAAAATTGGGATTCGAACCCACGTTCTGTTTGTTGAATAGCTGTAGGCCAGGGTCGATTGTCTTTAGTTTTGGACTATTTTCAACAAAATGGCATCGAACTTCAGTATTAACAGCAATTATTTCACGTCTAAACAAAATTCGATGCGATTCTGTTCAGAAATCATTGAAGCTTGATATAAACAGTTGAAGGCTAGAAATAGTAATTTTTCTAAAAGCCGGCCACCTACGACTCGGATTTTAATTTTTCCAAATATGGATTGAGGCTGGAAGATTAACCCTTTTAAATTTGAAAAGAAAAAAATTACTGAGGTCATTTTTATTTTCCCAATTTAAATAGAAGGTTGAAGTTACCGAAAAGCTTTGAACATCACATTCGTATGAAAACTTTTAGAAACCTTTAGGGTGTTTACACTGAATTCTTCCAGTGAACTGTAAATGTATACTAATCAACTTTATGTGTTGTGTTTGGAATAAAGGAAAAACAAAAGGTTATTTTGTATAAATCGCCGGGGGCGAAGTAGAGTTGGCCGTAACATAGTAAAACGTTTGTTAAAAGGAAAATTTGCTGGTTTAAAGAGTTTTCATTTGGTTTTGTTACCAAACGAAGTCTGTGGGGTTAGACGAGAGATTATTTTCATTGATGCTTTGTTTTACGGTTCTCTCAGACAGGATTCGTGTGTATTTTCATTAAAATGCCTTTTGAGGGTGCATGTCCGGATAATAATATCGCTATTTAGAGTAATTTAATTTTCGGGTTTCAGAGTCAAACAAACGGAAGGAGACATTAGTAATTCAGTATAATTCAGTACAATTTTAGGTTTCGATGTTTGAATAATGTTCAACTTTTGTTGCATTAAATTTACTGAAGACGTGTGAAGCTTGAAAATAAAGGAAAGATCTGTATTTTGAAAGCTGTTTGGGACTTTTTCAGTTCTATTTTTATCAGTAAATTAAAGATTTGTTTGTATATTTTTTGCTTTGTATGAGCCAACTAAGGACTACGAAAGTTGTTGGAGCTGCTTGTGCATTTTGAGAGCTTTTTTCTTTGCCCATATCTCTTTCATTCTTTGAATTTGTCGTTGTTTAGCTTCTTCTGAGCTCTTTCGTCTTAACTCTTTTAACATTGAAAATGTTTCTGGTTTCGCGCATATAGGGGCTTAAATTCGCTTAGAATTTGATGTTGCAAATGCTGCTTTTCGAGAGTGATCGAGTGGCGTTCGGAGCTGTTCGGCGCTCTACTCTGTCCGATAACTTAGACTGTGCACGGCGGGCATACAAAGTTCCCCATACTATCGTCGGATCCTTCCTAAGACTGTGTATTGTTTAGACTGCGACTTTCTTGTAAATACTTGAAAAACACGTACAATAATATTTAAAGTTCACAAGATTTGCGTTCTACTTCATCATTTTTAATGTCTCCTCCGGTTGCATCTTTGCGAAGGACTGTGAATTTCTTAAACTTGATTTGTGGGTCTTAATAAGTTTAATAAATATCCTGTAGTTCCAGCAGGTTTATTCCACTTGATTTTTACATGAAAATTTTGAAATGTTGTGGTTGAAATATCCAATGATTAGCTTCGCGGATGCATGAATGTTGTTACCTGGGAGAGGGCTGCGTTGAGGGTGGCCCAGTGGAAGCGATGGTAGGCTTCGAGTCCCAGGGAGAGTAGCAGCTGTCGGTAAAGAAAGGGATGGTCTCCTTTTCCCGAAAGCAGATGTGAAGACAAACGGGATGCCCTTGGGTTGGTAGGCTACTTAATCCGATATGAAATCATGTGAAAACGGTACTCCACCAAACACTAAACTTCAACAAAACTTGCACACAGAACTATATTTTCCCGAAATGGTAAGGCACTTTCTATGAGAATCCGACAAATATGTCATAAAATAGTTTTCCAAAACTAAAACAAGGCTTTTTCGGGATTTTTCCTACAAAGGCCCGGAACGAAAATTCGCTATCGACCGACTGATCTGAAAGCTGCTCATTCTCTGATTTGCTTCTTTTTTTTCCGTAAGGCGAACAGAATGTTCTAAAAAGATGCCCAAATGCGTCTTTTGTACGCTGGGGGGAAACCTTGACTGGCACCACTCTGGCGTTTCCTTGCAATCGGTGGTTCCCCGGACTTTTTAAAAAAGAATACACCGAACAAAATATTAGATCATCATATTTGGGATTTCTCCGAATTATTTCGTAACAACAAGAATACGCCGATCTGGCATTATTCGCGCGGATTCTGCAAGCTTCAGGCGGGCTTAAACTTGGAACAACAGGGACGTATTACACTTAATTCATGTAAAATCTCAAAAACCGTGACAAGGAAAAAATGGAAGACACGCGAGGAGGAATATGTGCACCAGTGGACGTCGAATGCTGGAGGTGAAGGTCTTCCGATAATTTTAACTGCATTTCTGCTTGTTTTGCTAAAAGTTGCTCCAGTCTTTCAAACGATTGTTGGTGGAAGTTGTTGGTTGCTGCCAAGCTCCATTGTTTATGCTTGGCTGACTATTTTCTGAAACGATATGTGAATACGTAAAACCTGTTATTGGTTGGTGTTGTGGTGGATTTATGGGTATCTGAGGCTGGGTATTTTGAGTGCGGATTCTCCTTTCCCTAGGAGATGGGAACCTAATTTTATATAACCCTCTTTAGACAACCTTTGTAGTTTGACATATGACCCCCGTTACATAGGGCACATGTGAGCTTTGTTTTTATTTTTATTATATGCTGAAGTTGGGTGTCTTTGACCACACTTTACGCACCTAAACGGTCTATGACAATACTTCTCTGTGTGAACAGGGTTCGGGCAACGTGCATATTGTACAATTTCCTTCCTTTTAAAATTAAAATTCCAGGGTTAAAAATTAATTCTTGCGTTTTTGAATATTTTAATGAGAAATTGAAAGTTTTTTTAAAATAGTAAAAAGCAATACAGATTTGTTTCTAAAAATCGAATTTAGTTAGGTTTTTACTTAATTTTTTTGGACTGGTCTGCTTTCTTTAGAATGTTAGTTGTGTAACAACTAACTCTAAATTTTACACCTTTTCTCAGGTATTCTGAACAACGCTCACACTGCGTTGTACGTTCTTTAAGCTCTTTTGATCTGTGAATTCCTCATTTTTACTCCAGCAACCCAGCAACTAATGGAGTACTTCTTTTAAGAGATAATGTTACGAGTAAATAAAAATAATATCTGAGCTTTCAACGAAATGGTGGAAAATGCATTAAATTTATAACTTGCTTTTTCGAATTTTTTACAGAAAAACATTCATTTTTTGCGCTGTTTGTTTCTTGCTAATTTTTTCGTGTTCATTTTGCAGACTTTATTCAAGATACTGTTACTTTTATTTTACGACAGCGCAAAAATTTCAAGTAGTTTTTACTATTTCTAATTAAATAGAGTACTCACTTATTTTTATAATAAGACCTGTTATGGGAAATGCTTTTAATCAAAAACATGGAAAAAACATTTCTTCACTAGTTTTTACATAGCTTTAATTTTAATAAAGTCAAAAAACTTATTAAGGTAGAAAATTAATATTCTTCAAGTTTTTGACTACTGTAACTTTGGAAGCTTTTTAAAATTCCGTATTTGTTACATAAATTAAACGCCTCAACGATTTGCGTAACGTCATTAAAAGTTTTAAAAGATTACCCGAAGACTTTCTTTGGGAAATATAAATTAAGTACCTGAATTAATCCGTTTGCAGTGAACATCATTTAAATTTATTATTAAGGGGGGCGAATGAGTGCGAAAGGAATGGATGGTGGACAACGAAAATTTAATTATTGTTTTATTGCTCGCGGCCATTTATAATTCGTTTTCTAAAGTGTCTCAAGGGGATGTTATTTTATTTAGTTATTATAAATCTTGTAGACTGTTCATAAGCTTGAATTAATTATATCCTCTTGATTTGAAAGGAACTTTCGTGGATTAATGTCTTTTCAGGTTTTTGTTTTACAAAGCTAATGAGAGGTTTTGTGGTTCGTCCCGTTTTCCCATTATGTCGTTAAACAGATGTCTCGCGTTAAGAATTTCATTTAAATTTCAAATATGACCATAACTATAAATTATTATTCATTTGTTAATTTTGAGAGACTGAAAGGAATGTTAACTAATATTGGGAAAACTTTCGGGAAAATGCAAATCTAGCACTTAAATTATTCTGCTTACAATGAAACTAATTTAAATTTATTATAAGTTAGAATGAGGGCTTTTAGTAGTTTATATTAAAATTTAATCCAGGGTGGATTTTTTTACCAACCGAATGTCCGATACTAATTTAAAATCCGAATTAACGTGTTTACAGGGGGATTAATCTAAATTTACTAATGTACTGTGGACAGGTGCGAAACAAAATCGGCTAATTGGATCGCAAATGGGAGGTTAAATAAAAATTTAATTGCTGTTTTATTGTTGTCTTTCCATTTAGGATTCATTTTGGATGTGTTCGTGTCGAACATAACTTTTACAATCAGAAAAATTACATTCATTGTTGGTTTTTGTTGCTTTTTATGTATCGCGTGTTCGTTGCACCTAATTTAATTTTTACATGAAATTCTCGGAGTTTATTTGTTCTTTTGCTTGTATTTAATATATTTTCAGCCATGTAGTTGAAAGCCGTAAAATTATTTCTCTCTCTTAAAGTAAATATTCGCTCCATTAGATGCTGGAGTAAAGAATGGGAGATCTACAGACCAAAAGAGTTGAAATTAATTCTCACAGTAAGCTCTACCTTCACCAAGTCAGCACATTTCTCCAAACTGACTCCATGATGGAGAAGATGCGTTCTACACACGCATTGCTTCAGTACAGCTAAAGCTTTGCCCATTTGTTGAAATTCAACTAAGTTCTTAGTTTTTGAAAATCTCAACCCTTTTTTCCCCTTGTTATTTTGGAAGATATTCCTTAAGGGTCTATTTCATCACATCATCGATCTTCATTAATTTTTTTCTATATTAAACACAATAGCTAAAAGGGCTATTTTATAAATCATAATATTCATTTACATAAGACCATGCGTGGTTATAAATTTCTTGAGCTTTTGAAATAATTTGTTTGTTCATTTTTGAGCGACTACTGCAATGAAAAACGAACTTTTCCTTGATCCTGCAATCTCAATCCTAATTTTTGTGACCTGTCATAACAGAACGTTGTGTCTAATATAAAAATTGATTCACATATAAAATTAAGGAAATGTTCCATGAAATGTAAATGCAATTCAAGTAATGTAGGATTTTGAATTCTTGAGTTTTTATAAGTTTTCAAATGAAGGCATCACAATTGTCTTCACTTTGGTTTAAAAAATATTGTTTTAGTGTAGACCTAGACTATAGTACTCTATCTAAGTACCTTCTGCATTAGATACACTTAACTATTATGTAGGCACAGTTTTTATCTCTTCAAACACTCCATGGTAAAAAGCTGGAAACACGATTTAAGTTTCTTTCAATAATTTGAAGATATAGAGTATATTTTATTAATAAACGTTTGTACCTCATACGATAATTTCTTCTCAAATACAGCAACATTATGAACTACGTACCAGTTGCAGTTGGATTTTAAAAAGTGACCATCTTTATAACACTATTTTTTATACAGGGTGATTCAATGGTATTGTCATTAAATTAAATGGGTATATGCTGACCTTAATAGAAGTACATTACAGCAAAAATGTAAAGCTTATCGATTTATTTGAAATTTTGTTACACACTTTTGGAGAACCGCTGGCTGATATGCATTTAAAAAGCCTGTAATAGAAATTTGACCCTGCAAAAATAAATGAAGCATTACACAATTATTATGTAATTCACTTTCCCCTTACATTTTTTCAGGCTTGAGACTGGCAGTAAACAATAATTAGTGGCATGTTTAAAAAGTGATATTATAAAAAATTGTTGTTAATAAAAAGGAACGGAACTTACAGAAAATGTTCAAATGTTCCTCCACTAACTTCTACACAAACACAAACAACACAAATACAAACAACACAAACTGTCTTTCAGAGCTGCTGCAGCATTCCGAATTTCATTAAGGAATGAATGCACTTTTAAAGCAAATGAACTGGGGGTCCTATCAGAATGAACGAGATTATTAGCCGACTGACCTGTTGACTGACGCCCTATAACACACGCCAGGCACGGCAACGCCAGTTTCCCGCCTTGAATGCATTAAAAAGCCCTGCGTGAATATCTAGTTTGAACCTGTTGACTGACCCCCTATGACACACAATTCATCGACGGCAACGCTAGTTTCCCACCTTGAATGCATTAAAAAGCCCTGCGAGAATACCCGGCTCCCGTCTATTTGGTGTATAGACGATTTGCAGGCGTTCCAGGCCCCCATCGCGAAAAGGTTTTAAGGGTGTATCTAAAAGCAATACCTTTAGGCAAAGTAGCATCATTTCCAGGCCCTACTGTAGGAGGGCCGGAAAGATGCCATCTAGTCCTGGTGATTTGAAGGTATGAAACATTTAGATCGCCCAGATTATTTTCTTTCCTTGCTACTTGGTTGGCAAGTTCCAAATTCTCCTCTACTACCATCGGATTAGGTGTCTATGCGCACGTGGGTAAAGGGTTAATAATGCCACCAGAGAAGTGCGTATTCATGGTCACATGTTTTAGACTGGCTGGTTGAAGATACTAATCTTTCACAATATTTTATTGAGACAGAGTTTCTGGTTGTCTCAATTGTGCCCCGGTGTCTTATGCTTATTTCTTTTTTGTATAGTCTTTGGTGGTGTTTATACGCCTCCCTGAGCTTTTTGCCTTATTGAACAGTTTGCCCAAGGTGGATTTCAGTTTCTCAAGTTGTCTGCGGTACGACGCGACGTCTTGAGGCTGTCTTCACTGGGCATGTCTGTTCAAAGGATTTTGTGATAGAGTTTTGAAAGAAGTCTGTGTCTTCTTGCAGCTCTTCTAAATACAAGCCTGAAATGTAAGTTTTGCTAACAGATTCGTAAATGCTTTGGTTTTTGCTTAATAAACTGACAGATTTAAATTCCTCCTAAATACGCCCCTGTAAGTAAATTATTCTAAAATACAATGGTTTTGGTTTGTGGTCCCACTTTTTATGAAACATTTTCACTGTATGTCTTAAAAGATATTCAAAATTCGCTTAGAATAATTAAATTATTACGGTTTAAAGCGTGTTTTTATTTACTTTAACATTTGATCTTTGCTTTAACTTAAGCTTTGAAAAACAGATTTGAAGAGGTAGCCAAAAACAATTTTTAAGATCCAAAATTACAACAAATTAAATAATAAATGTACGAACTGTAATATTTTCAGAACTTTCATAAAATTATTAATTGTCTAATAAAGAATACAAATAAACTAAGCGATAAACGCCTTAATTTATCGCTTAAAAAGTGTTCTTATTGTACCCTACAAAAAATGATAAATTAAACGGCATCAGGTGTTCAATTCAGGTCGCCGATTCCTTCATTCATTCATCCCTTATATCTAACTTTATGGAAAGCTCTTGTCACGTCAGATAGAAGGTGGTATCTTTACAATGACATAAACGAGCTTTGTAAACGTTAAGGAAAACTTATATCAGACATTCCCTTAGTCCCCTGACATTTATTTACCACGGTTACGTCATAATTTCTACTGGGTAACTTTTGTAGCGATAATACACTTGCCGCCTTTAATAAATTCTGGTAAATATTTGTAATTTTTATTCGGTTGGTCTGGCTTGTAAAGGGCACATGTGGTTACTAAAAACTAAAAAAAGGTACGTTTTATAAACGGGAAATGTGTTGTATATGAAAATGGGAAAAAGAGGATTTGCAACTGAAAATATTCCGTATTTGCATTATAATCGTGGATTGTGGCGCGAATTAAAAACTGATAAAAACATTTCGGTTGCACGCGTGCTTAGGTTTTAGATTTTTTAGTTTGCACTTTTAATTAATTAAATCAGCGAAAATTTGTGAAAACTTCGACGGAAAACTTAATATACGGTGTTTCAACAACTACAAAAAGGGACAGAATTTTTAATTACTATTTTCACAGACGTCAGTATTGTATGCTTGAAGAGGCGAATGTGAGTTACTACACTTGGTGGTTTAATTTGAGGATTACTTTAGTTTGAATTGCCTATTGTTGCAGTATTTTAATTAGTGTTACGATTGTGTACTTCATGAGCATATGATGTGTTTTATTGTGTGTTGGGCACTGACGTAATTCACCCTATACAGCTAATGAGGTGAAACAATAAGAAAATCCTCCAGGTCGACCTGTTGTTTTAGTTTTCATAATAATAATTAAAGATTATTGTGCTTAAATTCGACCAAGGAATAAGGAATAATCAGGGAAAATTAGCTTTCTTCCTCTGAAATTAACACTGTCTTAAATGTCGAGATTCAAACTTTAGATTCAGATTTTATATTGAAATTGCAGCTTATTTGCAATCTGAAATTGAACTACAAAGCTTGAAATTGAACTAAATATTGGATTAAAATTTTTGGAATTAAATCTGAAATCCCTATATTTCGAACTAAAAATGGTTTGTTAATAAATTTATAGATGGAGGATTTCAATCTGAATAGATTTCAATTTCCAAATTGATAATTCAAGCTTGCAAATTAAATTTTCTAATCCGCAAATCAAATTTGCTGCTCGAAGGCTGCATATCAATTTGAAATGAAGTTTGAATTTAAACTGTTAATATATTTATAGCCGGAAAATTTGAATCTGAATTTATTATAATTTTCAGATTTTCAAATCAATTATCTAATCCAACAATTAAGTTTTTAAAATGTAGAACCACTAGCTTAAATGTTTATATCGAGAGGAGGTAAAATGTTTTCTAAATGGTTTAGGTTTTACTGGTCCCTTAGCGAGCGTTTGCTGTATTTGCTATAAATTTAGCTTGATTCGAAATAAATTCCAATTTTATGAAATACAAATAAAGAAGAAAGAGAACTGGAGCATTTAGCTCAAAACAGAAAATTGAGTCAAATCCAAGCTTAAGATTTAGTTTGGGAGTTTGAATCCGACTTTTTGATTTGATACTGGGTTTAAACCTGAATTTTTTGAGGTTGCATTTGGTTTACTTAAGCGAATGAATTTAGTAAAAATTAAGATAGATTTTAGTTCTTAAACTTCATTAAATTTTCTGAATTTGATGAATTAAAATCTTTGAGTTAGAAATAAATAGCAAAATTAAATCGAACCCCAAAATCTGAGATTAAAAATTTGGATTCCGATTTACATTGAAACACAGTCTTGCCAATGAAATTTTTAATTTAATGTATTTCAACTTATTTGAACAAAACTGTCCAATCTAAAAATTGCACTTGAGGCTGAAACTATGAAGTTTGCGATATAACTAAAGGAGGGATTGAATCCTTTGGAATTTAATATAAAATCATATTTACAACTGAGTATTTCGATCTAAATCCATTCCAATTTCCAATTTTCCAAGTAAAACTTTCAATTTAAATTTTCTAATCCGAAAATCAAAATTACTTCTTGAGGACTGGGTTTCAGACTGAAATAATGAAATCGCGAATTCGTTTATATTACAATTTTCAGACTTCTAAATCAAGCTTGCAATGTAAATTTCCTAATTCGAAAATTAAGTTTGGTTCTTGAGGGTTGTATTTTAGATGGAATTTGAATTGAAACTGTGAATTGGCCAATAAATTCATATCCGAAAAAATCTGAATATAAACTGTTTAAAATATTTAAATTTCAAGCTTTTAATTAATTCTCAATCCAAAAATGAGATTGCTTTTTGAAACCTGCAGTTCAGCCTGAAATTAATGTAAGTAGTGAAAGAATAAATTGAATTTTAACTTTTAATTCTAAAATGTAAGAACCTGACGTTTAAATATTTATATCGAAAGGAGTTAAAGGCTTTTATAAATAGTTTAGGTTTTGCTTAATCTCTTAGCGAGTGTTTGCTGTATTTACTATAAATTTAGCTGGTTTCAAAATAAATTCTATTTTATGAAATACTAACCACGAAGCAGGAGAATTAGTAATTGCATTAGCTTAAAGTTGGAAATGCAATTTGATATCCAAACGTGCGATTTAGTTTAGAAGTTTGAATCCCACTTCTTGATTTGAGATTGGGTTTAAATCTGATACAAATTCCAAATTCTTCAAGGTTGCATTTGGTTTACTTAAGCGAATGAATTAATTGAAAATTAAGAGCAATTTTGGCTCTTAACTTCATTAAATTTGATGATGAATTAAAATCTTTGAATTAGAAATTAAAACTTCTAAACCCAAATGAAATTCGAATTCAAAAGTCTGAGATTTAAAATTTAGATTAAGATTTATATTGCAGCACGGTCTTGTTAATAAAACTTTAATTTCATATATTTCAGACTGAAATTAATTATGTAGTAGTGAAACAATATATTGAATTTTAACTATTGATTTCAAAATGTAGAACCACTAATTTAAATATTTACATTTATAAGAGAGAAGGCAAAACGGTTTCTAAATAGTTTAGCAGTTTATACAACAAGTATAAGCTATAAAATTAACTGAATTCGAAATAAATTCTATTTTTATGAAATATAAATAAAGAAGAAAGAGAATTACAGCATTTAGCTTAAAGTTGAGAAAGGAGTTTCAAATCCAAGCTAAAGTTTAGAAATTTGAATCCGACTTCTTGATTTGAGATTGGGTTTAAACTTGATATAAATCCCAAATTCTTCAGGGTTGTATTTGGTTTATTCATGCGACCGAATTAACTGAAAATTAAGAAGGTTTTTCTCTCTTAAACCTCATTAAAATTGTCTGAATTTGATGATGAATTAAAATCTTTGAGTTATAAATCAAGATCTCCAAAGCCAAATAAAATTCGAACTCCAAGATCAGAGATTCAATATTTAAATTCAGATTTTTATTGAAATATGGTCTTCTTAATAACATTTTATGTATTTGAACCTCGAATGCCAGCTTATTAAAATGAAATTGTCCAATATAAAATTGAAATTGTATTTGAGATTGAAATTACGAAGCTTGGAATAGAACTAACTTTTGGAATTAAATATAAAATTATATTTGAAAGTGAATAACATGTTAATAAGAGAATTTCAACTTGAATCCATTCCAATTTCTAATTTTCCAAGTCAAGCTTTTAAATTAAATTTTCTAATCCTGAAATCCAAATTACTTCTCGAGGGCTGGGCATCGAAAAACTGTGAATTCGTCAATGAATATTAATATCCGGAAAATTTGAATCTGAATTTATTACAATTTTCAGATTTCTAAATCAAGCTTGCAATTTAAATTTTCCAATGCAAAAATCATGTCGTTCGGTTCTTGAGGGCTGTATTTTAGATTGAAATTATGAAATATGAATTGAAACCGTGAATTCGACAATAAATCACATCCGAAAAATTTGAATTTGAATTGGTTAAAATTTTCAAATGTCAAGCTGTTTGGGAGCTGCATTTCAGACTTGGAAATTATGTAAGTAGTGAGGGAATAAACTGAATCTTAATTTCTGATTCCAAAATGTACGGTTACAATACTCAGAAGTTTAAATATTTATATCGGGGGAATAACAAAGGTTTTGGAAAAATTTTAGATTTTACCTAATTTCTCAGCATGTGTTTGCTATATCTGGTATAAATTCTTTAAAAAACTTGATAGAAAGAAAATTCCATTTTTATATTCTTAGGGCATTTCTCTTAATGCCAATTTTGAACTCCAGCTGTTTAAACTTAAAATAAATTTCTGAGACTTAAATTAAGATTTCAATACATATTTTTACAAATTTAGAAAGATAGCGATTTAATATGGCGGCAATGGGATCCATAAAGAAAAATAAGGAATTTTTCTTGATTTTAGACTGTGATGAAAGTGATATTTGTGGAATAACTGTAGATTAAGGTCGACTTTTAAACTGGATTCACTTAAATCTCACTAAACTTCCTTAATTTGTTTATGAACTAAGACCCTTGGGTTGGCCGAATTTCTAAAATCTCTCAAAATCCAAACTTTAACTTGAGACTCAAACGACGGATTCAAATTTTGGATTGAGATTTATGTTACAACGAGGCTTTCTTAATAATAAAATTTAAACTAAAAATCTTCCAAGTCTGTGCTAAAACTATTTACTAATCAAACCCTGAATAGCTTAAGCGTTCTACAGCTGAATAATTGTAACTGTTTCCGGTTTTAAACGATTTTGGCTTGAACCACTTGAAAATTTGCATTCAGAGCGGCCCATTTTCATAGTTATTTGCGTAAATGTTAATCATAAAGTTTTTGTGCGCCTTTTTTTCGGCAATATATGAAACAAACGGCTGGAAAATCTCAGATTATATGGCTTACTTTTATTAAATTTAGAATGCAGTGTAACCCAAATAATCCCGACGTTCCCGGAGTTCCGGAAACTAGAGTAACCACAACCTAACCGCTAATACCCTAAAAGTAAACGACCATGTTAACAATTTACAAACACTACGTCTGTTACGTTTTCTAAGCAGTTTTAAAAACATCCCAGGAAATTATTTGCTAGAAAACACCCAACTAACGAGCGTACATAATCCGGTTTATTCTTCTCGTTGAATTTATATCTGAAGGAAGAAATTTATAAAATTAATTAAAAATAACTTCGAAAACAAAAGAGCGTGGAAGAAAGCCGGTGCATTTAGTTTAGAAGAGAACTGGAAAATGCATTACACTGCAGTATTCCCCTATTCCCTCTAAAAATTGCAGACCAAGTTCGAATGAATTGCACGAATTCAACGACATCAAAGGAGCTTAATTGAAATTTTAACTAATACGATTATGATCTTAAATCGAATACGTGGTCTTGCCCTTTTACCGTATTTTATCTATAATCGTAAAAGGTTTTATGGATTGAAAGCTCCGCTGATTTCAGATTCTCAAACAATGATAATAAAAAAATGCTGATACGGACTTCCTGCCGAAAAGGTTGATTTACAATTCTAAACAAGGCTGATATGTCAATTTCGCCTTTTTTTTGTTTTTGAGTAGTTAGTATGGTAAAAAGTACGGAAAGGAAGGACAAAATGTAAATATGAAGGGATTTTGCAGATTTGTTGAAAGTTAAGTAGGGGAACTAAAGCTGGAATAAACTTGAATTTCAACGCGGGGAACACTCCCGTGAAAGGATTATGATGAAAACGGGAAACCTAAGTGCTTTAAGGAAATATATGAAAATAAAAAAGGGAATTTTTTTAATCAAAGATCCAGTTTTCAAGGGAGGTGATTTACTTACAAACACCGGATATAATAAACGTGAAAACTTGGGTCTTATTTTTAAATTTAATGTGCATTACTGTGTGTTCTGAATTAATGAATTAAACTTTATAAAAAACGTATTTACTTTTAACTTTGTGAAGTAATTCAGAAGTTTTATATTTTTATTTACTTGGTTTAGCAGGAAAATTTTCAAAAGTATTCTCTGGATTTTTACCAAACTTACCTTTTGAGTGGTGTTACTTGTATTTAAATAAAAATATGCATTAACAAAATTGTTTTCAATTTTCTCGTCTCAGCTTAAATAAACCAACTTTTGATTTATAATTTCAAGAGAAAACTTAAACCTGTAGACTGTTTCAGTGACAAACTTTTGCAAATTCTAGAGTTATATCTAGGAATTTTAGAAACTTGAAATTTTTTAAATTTTGCTTTTTAAAGACAGATTGCTTCAAACTTTAAACCTGAAAGTGAGATTTCATTTTTTAAAATGCAAAACAAACCCACGTTTTCAAAATAGAAAAGCATGGTTGTTAACTTGTTAAAAACAAAATGTTTAATGAATTATACTTATTCCTTAATATTACATTGAGTCCAAAGTGTTTATGTTTTAATCAGACTGATATTAATCCTTAAAGTTTTTTGAAATGATATTTGAAATTTAGAAATCAAAATGCAGATTGGAACTTTCTAATCTATAAACCAAAATATGGATGAAAATTCAGACGTTCAAATTATTTTAATTAACTCAAAAAAATCCAAATTTTGAGCAAGTAAACTCAAAATTGCTGCCTGAAAATCGATGACAATTTTGTTGGAATTCAAGCCAATCCAAATTATAGATTTAAATTTGGCTAGAGAAATATTTTGTTATTTAAGAAATCAGAAGGAATGCCTTTAGGTTCGTTTATGTAAACCTAGAATTGAATATCCTAAGCACTTGGGCTTGCAGTTCTGAAGTTGTGGTTAAAATAAAGAAATTAGATTCACACCTTTGAGATTAAATCCGAAATGTTAATAAATGCATTTATATTCAAATTTCAATTTTTTTTCCAGATATGGATTGACTTGACTAATTTCTATTTTTTTTTTTTAATTAGTATGTAAATTTGAATTCAGAAACATTTAATATTGAATCTAAATCTATTATTTCTCTTATTTCCCAGTACAAGCCTAGAATTCAAGTTTCTTAATCCAAAAATCAAATTTGAAACTTGTTACCTGCATTTGAAACGCCAATTCTGAAATTCGGATTGAAATTAGTAAGTACCACTCAAACTTTTGGGTAAAAATTAAAATTAATAATAAACTGTTATACACATATCTAGACTTCGACTTACTTCAGACGTTGATTAATCGAACTGGCACTTGATTTCAATTTTTTTTTAATTTGAATGGGAATTTTAATTGTTTTGTTAAAGTTTCTCTAATTGCCCAGTTTAAACTTATAATCATGTTTCTGAATTCAAAAATTAAATCTGAAAATTAATATATGCATTTGGAACTGAAATTTTGAGATTAGATTGAAATTAGGAACATAATGAAAACTTTTGGGATTCAATCCAATATCTTAATAAAATAGTCAATCAATTTCGAAACTTTTATACATTTATATTAAAAGAAAAGTTCTATTTAATTCTGAATTAGCTTTAACTTCAGCTTTTGCATTTAAACTTAACACCCAAATTGTTTAATTTGGATGTAGCAAGCTTGAGATTCAAATTTCTAAATGCCAAAGCTCAATTTGTTTAATACCTATATTTGAGGCAAAAGTTCTGCTGCTGCGATTGCAATAATTAGTAAACAAAGTTCCTACTTTTGGGATTCAATTCCAAATCTTAATAAAGTCTCACAAATCTATATCGTGGGTTCAGTGTAATTTCTAACTTGTTTCAAATTCAATTCCGAATCAAATATAATTTCTGACTAATGTATTTAACCCTAAAAGTGTTTAATTCATAAATCAAATTTGGGTTTTGAAATCTATATGTTTGAGGTTTAATTATAGAATTTAGAATAAAATTATTGGTTTGGATTTTTAATTTTTGACTTAATTTAAAATTTCAATATCCAATCCAAAAATTTAATTTCTAATCTCAAAATTAAATTTTACAATGAGATTTGAATGAAACTACGATTCGAATGTTTAAATGCAGAATTCCAGCAGTAAAAACTTTTATTATTATTAAACATTTCTTGATCACTTAAGGAACCTTTATTTTATTTATATTAATGTAATTAGCATTGTTTATTTATGGCTATTTACTTGCGTGCTGATTTACGCAGATGGTTGGAAAGCCTACCCATTTTCCTCGGCATAATCTTTAACATTGTCCTGAGTAATGTTTATTCTGTAGGGGATTTAGACGGGTTTAATATAAGGAATTAACTCATGTAACCTGACGCTGTTAGGAAGGTGTTTCGTTTATAATTTTACCTTTTGGGTATGCGAAGTTTACACGAATTTTCCAGCTTGCGCCTTTAAACATTCATACTTTACTATAATACAACTTTAAAATATTAATATTAAAGCAGAAATAACAGTTACTTTCAGAAACTTTCCTATTTTCATATTTGGCAACCGTCGGAATTTTAAAAACTTGTTACTTTTCACTGTTTTGTCCGATTCGGAGTTTTTTTTTTTAGATGTTTACATAGTTGACAACACGTCGTAAAAGTTGGGAACTTTTGTCATTTTAGTTTTATTACTTTTCCAGTTTTTTGGCCGGCGTTATGGTGGAGATTTATATGTATTTGCATTGAATATATTTTTGTGATAGTCTTATATTTTTATTACAGAATAATTGTTTGAAGCTTAACACTGAATTGCTTTTGGAAGCCTTTTAAAAAGCTGTTGATATGATGTTTATAATTTTGAATTGCTTATTTGCAAGATAGTTTTCGTATTTCATGAACGCCCAAAACAAAACTATTCTTGCAAAATTTAGTAATTGAAAGTAAAAAATTAATACGTAGAGATTTTGGTTATTTTTTGTTAGTCTTCATGAGTTTCTGGATTATTATAAGAGGAAGAATATTTCAATTTTCTTGTTGTGTTAGAAGTTTTCAAACTGGAGCCTGGAGGGCTTAAAGTTTAATTTATATTTGGTGTTATATTTTAAAATTTTTCTATTTCACTGGTTTTGAAAAATTTACTTTAGTATTTCAATGACGAAAGCTTGTTAAGATTGATCTAACTGTGCAGCCTTGATACCGTAAGGTGACTATGTATTTGAGCTAATTAATAAACATGTGGAATTGCTGTTAGTTCTAAATCTGGTTTTGTCTTCTTACATGACTAAACTTATTTTGTCTCGAAGATATTAAATGCAGCTACACAACTATAACGAGCTCCATCTGTTCTGAAGGCAATTTCGTTTGTAGATTTCAAATAATGCAAGAGGTTCGATTTTGATACACGCTTTTCTTATATTTACGTATTGCGCCATTTACTCGTTGAAATTTAATCAAATTTAATAATATTATGATAATCATTTCTATTGTTTTTGTTTTTTATAAAAATTAACAAAATGTAATCAACTCAGGTGTCTTCTGAAAAAACCTTAGAAATAAACAGAAATCAGCAAGTAAGAAAAACTGATTTTACTTTTATTCGGTCATTTATTTGAAAATATTTTGCCATATTTCTGGCGCCCCCACCAAATGCAAAATATTTTTAATGTTTTCCACAGACTTTGTTAACATTGTCAGGAAATACAATAAAGTTTTTCGTAATTTCAGACGGAGCCTTTACTTTAATAAACATATACTTTGCGTATTTATATCGAAACTTCAATTTTTGTTTCAGCTGTAAACCGTACTGATAATGAATTTCTATTTTTTTTTCTTCATGTATAAATATCTATTTAAAAACATCTAAAGTTCGATCCAAATCGATGTTTTCTGTAATTTAAAAATTAATGCCTTGAATTGGAGTATTCATAGATCTAAAACTCTTATACTTTTAAAACCGAAATTATATATTAAGTATATTATATTTTTTTCATTTATTTGAAGTTATTTATATACCAAAGACAAATACAAAAATTCAAGAAATTATTATAGACTTTATTAACACTTTCAGAAAATAAAATTCACATTTATAATTATCAACTTGGTAGAATTTCAGTCAATGGAAGGTATGTAAATTTAGCTAAAACCCATTATCCCTAAAATACGTTCTCCAGATAGAAAATTAGCCATCACTCTACGTGACAAATCAGGGTTTCGGTTTATTTGCTCAATTTCCTCCCGTATTTCAGATCCTATTGACCCAGCAACCTAGTGGTGATGTTCTGTGAAAGTAATGCAGCTCTTTGAATTCTAACTTGAAGTCGAATATTGTACTCTTTGATTATTGAATTGCTTGTGTGCATTTTTCCATTTTTGAAGCTTCATTTCTTGTTTGAGGTTAAAGATTTGTTTGACCGTTACAGGTTTTTTCAGTTAGAGTTGTTTAAAGCAAATTGGTAATTTGGTCTCAGATGGAATTGTCTTGTATGAGGACTGTCAGCAACCATTAAGAACTCCTTTCTTGGTTTTCGTTATTTCTTAAATAAAAGTGTTTAGATTTTCCTCGTAAATTTTGATTAAAATAAATTCATTAAAGTTAAAACCAATAAATATTGTTTCAAAATGATTTTTAAAGCTGATACTTCAATGCAAAGTATCAGAAGCAAAGTTTAATTTAAGCCAACTTAAGCTTAATCTTTTGCTTAAACTTGTATAAAATACCGACCCTTAAACAAGTAGTTTAGAACTTACTTTTCTAACCCTGTAAAGATTTAATTTAATTTCACTTGATATGTTTGTTTCCAAGGCTTCTTCCCTTTGCATTAAATTTACCAAAGAATGGTACGAGTTAAATTAGTTTCAATAATTAACAAGTTTAATATTTACATTTTGTAATTAATACATACAAGAACTCCGCAATTTTCAAGTGATATGTTTAATTGTTTTCGTAATTTTCAATTAAAGTTCTAACTTGTTGGACTTCTCGTGCAAGAAATTAAAGGGAAAATTAATAAAATACGAAGTTTTCCTTACTACGCTTGAAACTTCAAAATTAAATTTTTAAGTATTTTGCGAAATATCGCAAATCACTTATTAAAATTTGTATTTATAACAAAATTAATTAATTAAAACACGTAGTATTTTCAGTATTTGTGCTTATCTGTTTTAAAAATATATAAATTCACATTATTTTAGTGCCCTAAACCTTAACAAAAATAAATCCCGTAGTCTTTTAAACGAAAGAGGAAATTTACTTTGTAGTTTGGTGTTGTTCTAAAACGCTTTTAAAAGGCAATGAGATAAATCAAAGTGAAAACGTCCACCCACACAGTTTTTCAAGAGGTTTCACGTAGTACTTCAATTTTTTCAGATTAAGGCTGGTTGCAAACAAGTGACTTTGCTATTTTCTTTTTCCTTCTAAAACTCGTATTGTAAGATTAGCACATTAAAAAAGGACTTTTATTCATACAAAAAGCATTTTGGGATGCAGTAACTTAATTTCATATTTTGCAACAAACTCTAAAGATCTCTTACATATGGTGGAGGCGCCGGAAACAGTTTTCAAATAATGAAAGAATAAAGCTAAATGGCTGGCTTCAGTTTGTAGTAAAGTGGTTTTGTTGTTTTGGTTTTCTTTATAAACATATTTTTTTATAAAGAATTTAGCAACACTTAAAGTTGATGAAGGCGATTGCGGTGGATTAGGTATTTCGTCGTTTCTGTAACCTCCTGCATTCGTTTCGGAATCGATATCTTCCCGCACTTGTTATGAACAACGTTTTTCCTACAAATGTTTAGGAATTGTCCTAAACTTTGTTTCATTACATTTTGTAAGTTTTTTTTCAAATTTGAGCATTTCCTTTTATAAAGTAATAAGCTAGTTAGAATGGTTGCTATGAGTAACACGTTAAACAAACTTCGAACAAATATGAATACTACCTCTATTTTCTGATGATTCACATTCCCGCACTAGTGCGGGAATTGGTCACTTTCCGCACTCAATTTACGCGTGGGAATGTTAAATTCCTAAACATTTGTAGCAAAATTAATTTCCAATATCCACAGGATAAAATTAAATCAAAATTGAAATGAAAAAGAATGAAATAGGTACTAATGCTCTGCTCATTTCACATAACTAACTCAAAGGGCTTTAAGACCTGCTTGTATAAAAGTATTTTGTTGTAAATGGATAACTTGGAATTTGTAACCAATACACCTTTCTATATTTCCTTTCCTTTTAACGTGGGCTTTCCAGCAGAATATTGGATCCAGTGGCATACCCAGATACATAGCTGTATTAGCGTGTGGGACCAGGGTATTATTTATTTTAAATATTAATAGACCTATTTTCGTTTAATTTGATGAGCTATCTTTTAGTCTACTTATTAATGTGGCTCATTGATGTTTTTAGCTCTCTAACAGCTGTCTTGATTTTAACTCAGAATAAATATTTTCTTTCTTGATTCTAAAGTATCTTATAGATATGTAGAAATTTAGAAGTTGGGAATATTGCTTTGAAAGGAGCATATTCAGTTTATGTATCAAAAGCCTCAGCCACACCCAAAAAGTTAGTGGAGCAAACGTTTCGTTTTTCTAGTGACTTTTTTATAATACATCAGTCATACTTTGAATGTGACCCATGGTGGACTGACTTTCCCTAAAATCAAACTGATGGGAAGTTTCGATAATATAGAAAGCAGGGTGATATGCATGTATGAAGACTTTGTGGAGAGGCTTGTCTGATTTAGGTACCATCATGACATCTACTTTCCACATTTAAGGATATATTGCAATCTAAAAGAAGTATTGATAAGACTGGTTAGTTTGACAATGGCATTTCTCGGGAGTTGTTTTAGGACTTCTACGGTGATAAGATCAAAACCAGGGGCTTTTATAGGGTTCATGTTATTTTTATTCTTAGCTGATAATTTGAGTATAACGTCCAATGTCCACATCATCCGGGTTAGGTTCATGCCAGTCTGGCAGATTGTCTCCGTCATTCGGCTGAAATGTTGTCACGTGCAAATTCCGCACTACGACAACTTATAGGGGACGTCGAAGTCCTGTGGCTCTCGGCTAGCAAGCAGTAGAGAAGGGGGGTTTGAAACGCTAAACCCTTCAAATAGGGGGGGGGGGGTGATCGGGATGAAAAAGGGCGCCACTGCGGAAAATCACCCAAGTTGGTTACGAGGAACGTACCTCAGATAGTTCCTACTGGGCTTGAAAGGGGTTGGGGTTGCGGCACCTTACTGCTGTTCTTGCTAGCTCTCTTTTCTCTACATTTGTTCCTCCGTTAAACGTTAATTTCAGAAAAATACCCTCTCCACCTCTCTCGGATTTTTTCTTTCTCTCCTATCAGGTTTCCGTCTTTGTAGGTACTTAATGTTTAATGTCTGTTTACATTTTCCTTGCGTAGTCTCTCTATACAAATTTCGAATCTCGTTTCATCCTCGTATTTCTTTCGTAGGTACTTTTTTGCCTTTTGCGGTTCCTCGAACGGGTCTTTCATGTTCCCACGTTCTTTTCTCTTTTGTCGTTTTTTTGATTTTACGTATACTCTCACTAGAAAATGGCCCAAATTTATGTCTGTTCCTCTACAGGACCTAACGTTTGTTACTGTCTTCTGTTGCCTTTATATATGTACTTTCTTTTGAAATTAGTTATCATTATCTTCTCTTTTGATTCTTTTCCGCAAATTCTGTTAATCTCCTGCAGAATAGGTCTTTTTAGTAGTTTGGTAGCTTTCCAGAGCGCATACTTAGTACTATTGTCATTGGTTAGTTCACTGAGGTAATCGCCAATCCATTCGTTCTTATTTCGTCGAATTTCACGGTTTAGTTGCTAGGTGACTTGTTTAAAGACGTTTTGTCTGCAGGAGTTCTGGCCTGCTGCCATGTTCTTCTTAGCTTTCTTTTTTCTGAAATTAGTTCCCTAATCTCTTTTTGGGTAGTTATTGCCTTTTGTCCTATGGGTAAATATACGGGTGTTATCCCAAGATGTTTGTTCAATTTCTCAACCAGCATTTCACCTCTTTATCTAACTGCTCTTCAGTTCCCAGTGGGACTGAGAGATTAATTATGAAACTTTGCTAAACTGACTTATTGGTAAGTCTAGTCTAGGTGGCTCTTTTCCGATTAACACTATCACCAAGAGTGAGAAGAATGGGAGAATGATCTGCGTTCATATCCCATGATTCTACAATATACAAATACTGGAAAGAGTAGTAGTAGATGGTGTTTCAGATTTAAGTTGTCTGGTTGCTTCCTAGAATTCTCTACTTTTTATGGTTTTTATTGTTATTAATCTAGATCCAAATGTGTGTGCTTCACATTAAAATCGCCTCACATAATGAATCTACATTCCTGGTTACCTAGAAAATCTATAAATCAATTTTTCTTGACGGCAAACTTCGTTGGACAGTATTCTGCTGATTTCATAATCTTTGTTCTTTGCAGTTTCTGTTGTAGCTTGGATCTCTTCAGTTTTATATTCCATTGATATATTGCTTAGGCCTTTTAATTATAACTGCACTTCCTCCTTCGGTAGCATTTTTAGAGTGAAATACTTTATATCCTTTGAATTTGATGTATGGCTGGTTAGTGAAATGCGTCTTAGGAATAAGATACACATCAATTTTTTTCTATGTATCTACTATTGTTGATGTTGCAGCAGTCCATTCCATACTCCTTAACTGAGTGACCATTTTTGTTCTTCTTACAAATAAAATAAAATTAATAGAAAGGCAGCGGAATTGAATATAATGTCATTAATTTTTATTAAAGTTCTGTGAACTGCCATAAGATTTACCTAAATAAAACTTTTAAAAATTGAACCTTTTGTGTTATTTGAAATTTACAAATGAAATTAAATACAGATGATACTTCTTTCTATGACTGCATTTAACATCTTCAAGACAAAAGAAGTCATGTAAGAACACAAACTAAGGTTTAGAACAAAAAGTAATTCAATGTGTTTGTTAATTAACTTCAGCTAATGAGTCAGAGAACAAAACCTTGTAATTAAGAAACCTTTACAACCTTTAAAAAACGCAGTTTTTAATACTTTGGTATTTTTTAGGAATGACTTCTTTAGATATTCAACGTTATAGAATTTTTGTAATTGAGCAACCTTTGAGTAATATTAACTGGTAGAGTTGCAGTTGCTTGAATTTTTTAATTAATTTTGTAAAGCTTTCTATTTGAGTGAATTTCTGTGTAGAAAGGAGACTTCCTTAGCAGTGCTTGTAAGCAGAACCGTTTTTTGCTTTCCAAGGATAATCAAAAGGCCCAGCAAAATACTTTCAATACAAAGCATCTTCTTTAGCCTTTAGTCTTTAAGTTTGTTTTTATATAGTTGGAATGCAGAAATTCTTTTTCCTTCTCCTCTTTTCCCCTCTCTCACTCACCGTCTCAATATATTCCCTCTTCTTTTAAATTAAAACTCGATTTTCCTTTAAGGTCTAGAAATTGCATTTCAAAAACACTTACGTAATGCCAGGAAATCCTTTAAACTGCAGTTTTGATTCGAACTCAAAGCATTATTGAATCAAACCCCCTTGGAGTACTCCTCATCAAAAGAAGGGAACGCAAAAGCACTCTTGACAAATCAAAATTGTCGATACAAACAATTTCACTTATACACTTTTGAACGACTCTTACGGGACTCGTTATGTTTCTCGCAACTTTTCTTCCGATTTACAAACGTTGGAGAAATTCCAATTTGCACAATGTTTCCTGCGGCATTCCTTGTGGCTGTGTAGATTTAAAACTGTTAATCCGAAAGTTTTCTAACGTTCAAAACTACCCCGCAGGATATTCTTATAAATTCGTGCTTTATCCGTGTTTCCTTTGTTTATGAGTAACTTCATATGTAAATTAAGGGCATGAAGGAGAAATCCGACTTATCTGTTTTCGCCTGAAGGTTCAAAAATAGGCAACACACAAGGCAGGCGGTTGATTTTCATGGAAGAACAGCTTAAGCCGGGTTCTCATTAGTCGATTTCATTGATCAATGAGACTGAATCTATGTCATTGTAAAGAAATTGAATAATGGGAACATCATTTCCACGATATTGATCAATGATTTTTTGTTTCAATGGAAGTGAAAGGCAGGTCTACCTTGGTTGATCAACGGGATTGATTCAATGAAACTGAACGGTGTTTGAAATGTGAGAACAAGAGTTCAATTATATTGAAACAAATAAAGTTGCATCGTCAGCTTATTGTTGGCACCTACACTCTGGATAAATTTGCGTAGAGTTTTGCGTCATTTTAACAACATGACACATTTCAAAGTGTGTTGCCTATTTACCAATTTTCAGGGGCAACAAACGGACATCTGACATCCAAAAATAATAAAAAATTGTAGGTTTGTGCTATTAAGACTAATAAAAAGAATAAGTGTCAAAAAATGCTTAAGATTTGAGTAGATTTTTGAAAATCTAAAATTAGAATTGTGTGTATTTGTATATTAATATTGAGAAGATTTAAAGGAATTGGTATTTAAAGGTGTTTCAAATTATTCAATTTAAATCCGACTTTCTAGTTATTTTCGATTATGCTTAATTTTGTTAGTCGACATTCACTAAGATTTCTAGGTAATTGTAGACATTTAAAACGTCTGCTGAAATGGCATTTGGTAGCGTGCTTTAACCAATGATTATAGTCGGGAAGATCGATGTGTCAAAAGAAATTCGAAAATACAACAATCTTCAGTGAAAAGGTAAAGATAACGGCACTAACGCCCCGCGAGGGAGTTGACCAGCAACATGGAGGGTTAAGGCCTCCTAAGTCACCTGTGATTCCTCAGTTGTTTCGCACGCCACACATACGTACGATATGGTGTGGTAAGCACCATGCCTTTAACAACCGCATACCTTTCCTACTCCATCATTATGTTTCGGTTTCCAATTATTCTCGGTGACTGGGTAGGCCAACCGCGGAATATTCGACTCGGGTTTGACTCTCAGATCGTTCGCGCTGTAGCGGAATGCCATAACCACTCGGCTACACCAGCGACAATCTTCAGTATTTTAAGTAAATTAAATTCAAAGAGTATTTATGTAGTTTCAGTAAGGAATTCGCCTTTTTAGGTTATCTGTATTAAAAAAAAAAGAAAAACAGTAACGATTTGAAGTTGAATAGTCGAAATTCAGTTCTTTCCCTTGCAGTTTGAAACAGCTTTTCTTTAACAAATTAAAAGGCCATGCTGGTTTTTGTTTTATGATTATAATTATGTCCGTTGATAGTTATTATTTTTTTATTGTTGTTTGGCCTTTCTTTCTCTTTTTGCTTTGCTTATTTGTTTATTCCTTTCATTCTCCCTGTTTGTTTTTCTATTTTTCTTAATTGCATTTTTACTCAGACATTTGATGTCTCTATAGGCAAATGCAGACTTCCAAAATGTTCAGAAACTTCTGATTGTATTTAAAAAGATAAACCTAAACCTACTCAGCATTTTAGAAAACTAAGTAAATGGAAACTTGTTATGAAATGTTGTGGTTCCATTTAATACCATAAAGTAATTTAACTTCCGCTAGCTAAATTTGGATGATGAGACTTACCTTGCATTGAAGTGCTTTGGGGTCGTGAGCTGAAGTAGCAATAGGAACTAATTTCAGAACTAAAATGCTTATTGTTTGTTAGGCGCCATAGTTGTATTTAGTTAAACAATAATAAAAAAAAACATAGTTTGTTGGACAGCTCACCTGTTGATTTTAAGATAGATAATTTAGAGATCAGTTAACTGCGATGTACCTTGGTTGAAGTTCTTAACAACTAACTGTTGTTATTAAACGGTATTTAACATAAGCTAGATTATTCATTCCAAAAACGTTGCTAACAGCTTTCGAATTCATAATTACAGTTACATTGGATTTTGCCCCTCTAAAGGGGCCCCTTGGCTTTGGATAGGGTTGAACTGCTGAAAGCCGCTCCATACGGCAAATGGCGAATAAAAGGTAATTCTTGCGTCATTTCGGAAATGCCAGTTAATTAAAGGCATTGGAGAAATGCTCTGTTACCATTTTAACCATTCCATTTGCACTTTTTAATATTTCAAGAAATTTTGTTTCGCACACCACATTAACAAGCAATTCAAATTTTTTTTACACTTTTGTGCGTTTAACAACTTTAACAACTGTCGCACGCAGGCGTCAACTTTAAACTTGCGCAGAAAATATTACTTAAGAGAGGGATTCCGAACGCCTTAAGCGTATGAATCCCGGTCAAACAGGAATGTTATTCAGGAAGCGGAGAAACAGGACGCTACAGAAAACCTTTTAAATTCTACTTTTCCTTTTCCTTTTGGCCTTTCAGAGCGTCGGGTTCTCTATCAATTTTCGGAATCGTTCAAGGTCAGCCGCCATTATTTCCATTTCTCTTAGATCTTTTCCTCTTCGCCCCATATTTTTTTCTTTAAACTCTCCTACCATGTTTCTCACTGTCTTCATTTACTTAATTTTCCTTCCGGTCTCGCCTCGAGTGCCTTGCTGAGATCTCTATTCCCACTCATTCTCACTACATGTCCGTCTATTTTCTATTTCATAGTTTTACGCCTATTTCTTCTCTAGTTACTATGTTTTTTACTCGATCTCCTTTGGTCCTCAGATATTTCATCTCTCCCGCAGTTAACTATAAATGAAAGGTATAATGGTTTCCCTCTTTCCAATCTCTCCTCCATTACCGTTTTTAATACATGTATATAATCCTGTGTTTGTCTTAATGTCCTGTATGCAGCTTGTTCTTCTGCTGGTCTTTCTTCTGTACCTTCTCTTAATCTTTTTTCAAGAATTCTCGAATATATTTTCTATACAACCAATGATAGGCATATTACCCTATATGTTCTGCAGTAATTTGTATCGCCCTTTGTGTGTATTGGCACTATAATATTCTCTTTCCAGTCGTCACGTATCTTTTGATCTTTCCAAGATATTTGGCAAATTTCCTTTATCCTTGTTTCAATCCTTTCCCCTCTATACTTGATCACTTTTGGGGCTGTACCATCTCTCTTGGCTGCTTTTCCTAATGTAATTCATTATACATATGGATTCTTCTACTCCTTCTATCTCAATGCCTCTTTTTCCTTTTTTTCGTCTGAGATTGTTCCTCTTCTTTCTCTCCTTCTCAAGCTGTTGTCTTCCTTAAATTTTTGGACGAAGTGTTCTCATTCCTTCCTCTTTTATTTCTATGTTACCCTTGCTGTTTCATATGCTCGATACTTGTCTTCTACATTTTTCTCTTAGCCTATTAATTGTTGTCCAGAATCCTCGCGCTTTGTCGTGGATAAATTTGGGTCGAATTCTTTTCCAAACTCTTTCCATATGAGTTTTATTTTGCCCTTTTGATGGTTTCTTTGGCTTCGTTTCTTCTAGTTAGATAGTTCAGTTTGTTGCTCTCGTTTTTACTCTGGAAATATCTTTTCCATGTTTTCTCTTTGACTTTTACCTTTTCTCTCACCTCTTCGATCCACCATCGGGTTCTCTGTTGGTTATCTTTTACTGTAACTTTTCCGCGTGTCTGTTCAGCTTGTTTTAGAAATTGTCGTCTCTAGTATTTTCTGCCTCTTTCCGTTCTTATCTTTCTATGGCTTTGTTAATTCTGGTTTGATATGCTTCTGCTATTTCGGGCTTGGTATTTTTTGGCTTTCTGGGTTTCCGTTCATAGAACCTGGTGTCTGTGGTCCGTACGAAGTTCGGCACCTTTTAATACTTTTACATTGAGTGTAACATATCTTGCTTCTTTCTTATATGTAACGTAGAGATGCTATTAGCGCCCCTGCAGCTGTCTTCGAACGTGATTTTATATATTGTCTTGTGGTTAAAATGTTTCTAATTAGTATCTGGTTTCTTATACAAAACTCTATCATTCTTCTTGCATTATGGTTTAGTACGCTTTCTCCGCAGTATTTTTCTAACGTTCCACATGGCCTTGCATATTTCCTGTTCTTGCATTCAAGTTTCCAGTTATCATTATATGTGTGCTTCTTTCTCTTGTTTTATTTTGCTTTATCAATTTGACTTCTATACTGGAGGTTTCTGTCGGAACTCAAACCTGTATGATTTTATTATTTTCATGAAGTTTTAGATGTACATACATTATCTTGCACTGATTGCTAGCCACTGTTTTATTTGATGGGTCATATGCGGGTTCAGAATCATTCTTACCCTTTCTTTGGCTCTTCCCCCTGATCCTGAGTATAACGTCTAACAGTTAATACCTTAGTTGTAGCAGTTGTCTTCTATTTCCTTTCCCTTTGTTTCACTTATACCTACCCAATATTTCCAATTTGTATTTCATCATTCCACCATTTTCTCCTCTTTTCCATGTACCTATTCTTGTCCTAGATAGTTTCGCGCCTTGTACATTTTCCTATAAGTTCGTCCATTTACGAAGCTCTTATTAGTTCTCCTAATCATGATACCTCGTGTGGCGGGGATTAGCCTAATAACGAGGGCTCCGTTAGCTGGGGCAATTGGTTATATCTCCCGATGGTGGGTTGTCAGAGCTCCGTTCGTGTTCTAGCAGCACATTTGCCTTTCGTGAAGGTGGGGTTGACATTTGGGCTCTAACGATGTTGGTGGACCCCTTACACCCCCTGGTGCAATATTCGGTTTGCTCAATCAAATTACAAAACAAAAAAAAAATCTACTTTTCATAAGTTGACAATGCCTTTAATCGTAAAATTAACAATCCGTTTTAGGCTTTCTGGGACGTTAACCAAGCCAATTCCTTTGAATTTATGCATTTAGGTTAAATTAAACAAAACTTTGATAACGCATTCGTGTAGTCGTCGTCGTCGACTTTTGTGCAAGCTGCAAACTGTTTTCGCTTGAATTGGGAAACTTGGAAGTTTGCAGTAATTAACATATCGTATAGCTTGCGGCCCAGCAAGGCAGAATTTAATATATTCTAGAGAGTCCTCTTTGTGTGTGTGTCAATGCCTGCTACTATGGATAAATATATTTTGATAGTAAGCACGCGCCGACATTTAAACTAACTCGAGACGCATTGTATGTCTATAAATTTTAAGCTTCACTAATGTATGTTTGGGTGGGAGCATTATGTCGTAATCTGTTACATTTGTTGTAAAAATTAAACTATTGTAGGGCTGTTAGGTACTTTTAAAGTAAAACTATTTTAGAGGAGCTTTAGAATTCGTGCCTTTGTTAAGTGACACTATTAGGCTGTTAAATATTGCAGAAAAAACGAGCTTGTTTGGTAACTAATAAAAGGTTCACATTTATATGGAGAAATTCTATGATTTGTTAACAACAAAAGAATGTAAAAGCAATTAAATTTGGGATTTATAAAAAAATAAGTTGTTTTAAGTCAAACGGTTTCAGCAGATTTTTCACGCCTTTTCAACGGAAACATTTTGAAACTTCAAAGCTTACTATATGTACTTGATTCGTTTTGTAAACTTCTTAAAGTTTCGAGTTTTCTTGTATTACGTTAGGATTTTGTTTTACACGAAAGTTTTTCATAACTCTTAAAATTTTCGCATACCAGATTGAATTGTTCCTGAATATGCTTATAATATTTTAGCTTTCTTCTGGTTGATATCTTTTGAGCTTTTAAAATCAATTTGAAACTTGAATTCTGGATTCGTGAAGCTTAAACATTTCGAGCCATATTCATAAACGGTGTTTAAAGTTAGATGTTACTAATTGCTATAGCAACATATATTAATTATATTGGTTTAGTAGCTACTAAACCTCTACTAACTTTAAATACTGTTTATGAATATGGCCCTTAATGTTTAAAATCGATGTTTTGATTTTAGTAGTCAAATTAATTCGAGATTAAAATTTGTAAAATCAAAGTTCAAACTAGAGGAGCAGATAGTCGCGTGTAGAAGGAGGTCTCTGACGCAGGCATTTCAGGTTCGATTCCTGAGACCGTCGAAGCCGGAATATATCTCGTACGCTCGCTCTTCCGTGCTTCGGAGGGCACGATAAGCCGACGGTCCCGATTGTCATACTAACACCTTGATAATCGTCAACCCCGCACCATTGTGGTTTGTGAGTCGATCTTCTTCTTATTCGATGGGTAAGGTTAGCCTCCTGCCCAGCATACGTGCTAAGAGGGTTTACAGAACTCGTTATTACGGGCTATTGACAGGCCATTGGCCTAGATTTCGGCCATAAGAAGAAGAACATAGTTTATAATTTTGAATTTTCACAGTGCTTGAATACTTGAGATTTGAGGACATTTTTTAAGTTTGACAACATTGTTTCAGCCTTTTTCGAGTTTATAAAATATTCTGTTAACTTAAAACCGTCCCACAATTCATAACAATATCAGCGAAACATCTAAATTTCCTGTGCTTTGCAATGCATTCGCAGCCTTTTTGGACCACAGTAGGCCATATTAGGAAGACAGTTTCTTTAGTGTAAATAAGACTTTTCTTGATACACCACAAAACCAGTGTTACCAATTGTAAATCTGATAAAGTTAGACTAATTTCAACAAACCATATTTTGGCATCATACTTTGCAGAACCCGGGATTCAAAACGCGATAAGAGAAAGGGCAGTTCAAACTACAAATAATAGATTAAAATCATGGCCTACTGTTGTTTACAGATCGTGAATGCTTTACTTAATTAATTAATTCCTAAAGGGGCGATTTTTTAAAAACGTGATTTTCAATAAAAATAATTCTTTAACGCCGTCAATTCTAGAATTAGGCATTTCCATGTGACGTCATGACTCCGCCTCAACAGCTGATCACGGACCGATTTTGTAAGCGCGTTTATGGAACTGTGCCTATTTTCTGAATTTTGTTACAAAATATAGACAATTAAAAGCTTGTTTTTCTAATCGTGTGTGTACACCAGGTTTGCGCTACCTATTATGTGAATAAGTGCTAGTTAAGTGGTTTACTATTATTTTTATAGCGGTCAAAACGAATGACATTTGGAGGTTAACTTTTTTACAAGATCATTTTCATTGAAAATTGTACTTTAAAAGGTTAAGTATGTTTCCTTATTCTTAAATATGGGTGGAAAAATGTTTTCCTCGTTTTAGGAATTACAATTCGATGCATAATGCCAAGATTTTGTGCGATCCTTAGTTGTACGAACAGGAGCAGCAGGGAAAGTGATAAAAAATAACAACCACAACAAAATTACACGATTTACAAAGCAAACGCATCTTTATGTATCAATATTAATTAACTTACTTTGAAGTTAGAATTAAGACTTCACAAATATAATTGCCGGTGTAACCTTACTTAAAGAGTCCGAGAAATTTATGTTTCTAATGTAGGAAAATAAAAATAAAAGTTTACACGTTACATTACGCAATTGGTATGTCTATTATATTTTAACTTATCGAAAATAGGTAGGTACTTACCAATTTAAAAAAAAGGTGCTTACTATCCTGAACATGTGTCTATGAAACACAACATAGTGTCTTTATAAAGGTGTTATTGTTCATGAAATTATTTTACACTATACGTCCCTACTCTATGGTTTACAAAAAGTTAAAAAACTATACATTTTTATTAACAAAAACAGGTTAAAAACACAGATTTACACACAACTTCCATAAGAGCTCTAACAAACGTTGTCAGCAATCAGCTGTTAGGGGAGGAGCCAATGACGTCACTGTGACGTACTTGGAAATGCCTAATTTCTTTCCTGCGTCCTTACAAACTCGCTCAAAGTTCTAGCAAACATGTTTTGTTTATAGCTCATACTTCCGAAGGTACTCTAAGACTAATGCTTCGGTTAATTATCTCAAATTACACGTATCGCATAAAACTGCAAGAATTATTTAGAACCATAAAATTAATTTATAATTTTAGCTGGAGATCCTAATATTCTGATATTAGAAAACGCGTAAGTGTGTTCGATATCCACTAAGCAGTAAACCACTTTAATTCATTCTCACCCGTTTCAAATTCTGTTAGATATAAACCATTAAGTTCCTCATCTTTGCACGTAGGTGCCCTGAAGGGATTAGAATTATGATTATAGTAAGGTTAGGATCCATTTAAGTAATTTGCCCTTATGTTGGTTGGTGTTTTGTTTCTAGGGCATCCCTTCTCATGTAGAAAATTACCAGTATCCCTAGCAAAAACGGCAATGGAACCTTTTTCCGGCTTTTGAACAAAAGTTTCCCTGTCGATTGGTTGTTTTCGCCTGTTCAGTTATAACCTCCTATAAAACGTAACTAATTTTGGTGATTTTCGTCGGTTTTTTTTTGGACGCAACCTTGTCTGGAAACTTTTTTTCGAATGAAATGTAAACGATATTGTTATTCTGGATATTTAAGGGTGCCATGATTTTATTTTATTAAAGTCGGAAATAGCATTTTCCTCCATCTTTATTTTAAACTGTTACAACTTTGAAGGTTTAAACTGGAAAATCAAGCTTTCAATTCTTGATAGTTAAGTCTTGATAATAAATTTCCTTATTGAAAATAACTATTGATAATTTGAACAAAATGACAATTTAAGCCTATAGGTTGGAGTAGGTACTTCCATTTCAATTCCAAAAGCTATGATCTGAAGGAAACTTCGAAAACTTCGAAGAGTCGCATTTCAAAAACAAAATTTAATTTTGTGACACTGTATTTGTTAAGCAATCTTGTATTCGAATTCAAAAATATATAATTTCAACGATCTAAGTTTTAAAGAATTGATTTTTTTGTGTGTTTTTATGGCAAATGTATATTCAGCTTGTCGGTAGTAACAATTCTTTTCAAAATTTGTAACTTGTCTTGTCCTCCTTAAACTGAAAATTTTGTTTGAAGACTTAAAAGAGAATAATTGTGTTAATAATTGATTTCAGTAATTAGGCGGAAATGAATAACCTGACTTAACAAAGCAAAGAACCCTTCAAGTATTGCTGAGAAAAGGCAATCTTAAAAATAGTCAACATATTTCAAAGGTTCAATGAACTTTTTATAATCAAGTGTTTTAGAATACCCATAAAGTGGATTTTCAAATCAAAATGTAAAGGTAAAATTTATCCAGTTTATTTAAGTTAGTAAAACTGTAATAGAACTCTTCTCTGTTACGAATTCTGGAATCGTTTCTGTAAACTGCTTGAGTTTCGGTAGGCGGTAGGGCACGTGGCAAGGAAATAACGAAGTAAATGACTCAAAGAACTCGAAAAGAAGGGTATGATGGGGATCGGAACATGTTGCTATAAAGCATTATTGCTAGTAATAAATTGCTAGAAACTTAGTTGTTTTTCGTTTCCTGTATATACTCCATCCGAATTTCACCACATTCCCGGTTAAAGTGGATAATAATTTTGTTATGACGTGAGATATATTATTTCCTTTGCGCATTTATCAAAGACTCTTAGTTAAAAAGCGTAGTTTTCTTAGCTATTTTAGCCACTCTTTCTTAAAAATTGAATTTCCATTATTCTTTCCGAAGTAGTCGGCTAAAATTGAATTTTACACCACATAGAACAGAAAAAGGGGAAAGTATCGCAAACTTCGAAATAAAGATCAGGGAAACTGATAGAAAGGCTTGACCTCTTCCTCGTATTCTCACCTGGGATGGTTTGTGTTCGGCGGCTTTTTCCCTTTAATAATATATTACCGGAAACAGCACGCCCTTACGTATAGCTTTTATTCTTCATTGATTCTCTTAAGAATTTTCTTTGGGTGAAAAGCGAACTGTTCATCAATATTCAAAGAGGCGTTTTTACGCTCGAGTCTTTATTTAGGATAATACAGTAACCGAATATAAAATCCTTTCCAGAAGATTATTGTGAGGGCAAATTTTAAGTTTGCAGGTGCTTGTCAGGGAAAAAAAGCTCATTTAAGTCTCCGTAAAATATGTCGGGTTAGGTAAGGTTCTTAAAGAACTGTTTGTAAAGAGGTCGAGGTAGTCAAGGTGTAATTTTCTGTTAAAAAACGGAGATGTTTTCGAACCATTCAGCTCTGTTAATCCTTGATTGAACCACTTCGAAACTAAGGATTAGTGTACGGATGTTGCTCATTTCAGACACCTTTAATTCGAAGTCGCTCCTTTTATAACACGCCGGGCGGCGAATTTTCCAGGCCCCTTTTCAACGATACCATAAGTTCCTATTTACTTTAAATATTAATTTCTTTTTTACCACGACCTTTTTTACCTTGGATTTCGTCTTTAAACTCGACGAAACTGGTCGTGCACGGAGTTTTCATAAATTATTCAATGTAAAGCGTTGGTCCAGTTTGCGTTTTATTTTAGATTTGCATACGTTTTTTAAGGTTTCTCTTTTACAAAAGTTCTTTTCTGGAAATTTATTCGCATAAAATATGCACCACGTACCCGGGAGTGAAGACAAAATGGAAATATGATGAGAGAACAGAATATTATTTATAGACAGTGGAACACATGCAGTAATAATAAAAATCCTAATGTCTATTGCGGGATTTGTAATAAGAGGCGGACGAAAGGAAGAGATTTAAAGTGGGGATTTTTCGGCTCGGGATTTCGTAAACTTTTTTAATGGCATTCGGTTTGGATTCAAATCGTATTTATAAAACCCAAAGCTCCTTGGATATACTTTTTAACGATTTTTCCCTTTAAATTTTAACAACAGCTGATTTTATATAATTTTATAACCGGAGGGGGGAGGGTGAGATTTTAATAAAACAGTAGAATTTACTAACGTAAAGTCTCCTTTTATTGTTATCTTCCCTTTAGCGCGATCAATTGACTTTAGAGTGTAAGAGTTGCAGAACATAATAAATTCTCAGACGAATTCGAAGACTTCCACGGTCAGTGCCAGTATTAACAGAACGTCTTCCGGGTTGGGATCGTGTCATTGTTGAGACAGAAGAACTCAACGTTTCGCCCACTTTTTAAAGGGGCTTCATCAGGAGTAAAAGGGACCACTAAAAGCGCACGGTAACTCAACGTGTCAACCACGCCAGAGGCGAAACTCTTTTAGCAAGAGGCAGAAGGGTAACGGTAACTCAACTTGTCAACCAAGTTAGAGGCGAAACACTTTAGTGCTCCCTTTTACTCCTAATAAAGGTCCCAACCCGTAAGACGTTCTGATAATGCTTTGACTTTTAACGCCAATTGTGCAGCCGATTCTTAAGTGGTTACCACTGTATTGCTAGCATTTTTTGATTTAAACTATGTTTGAATTTTAGGTAAATTCAAAACTGTAGGATTTTTCAATTTTATTTTGTTCTGCAATAATATGAGCATGGTTTAAATTAAAAAAGTCATAGTTGAAAACAATGGTAACCAAGGCAATTTCTGATTTAAACCAATCCTAAAACTTTAACGATAGAGTTTTCACGCGGCGCTCTATTTCTCAATTCAACTTAATTTTTTTTAAGAAATACATATGTATCTTCCTAAATTTGTCAACTAATCACAAATAATTAATGCATGTGTCATACTCTACGAGGCAGTATAGCTGGCAACATGAAGGGCTAAGGTCTCGTAAGTCGCCTTTATTCATAATAATTTCAGTGTTAAATATTTAACCTGACTTTCAACTTACGTTCCTAGTGAAGTGAAAGAGCCCGATTAAGAGGCCGAAAGGCCAAGTGATTAAGTGGAAATAGTGCGGCCAAGAAGGCCAAGTGTATAAAGACTAATCAATTGCTATAATACCACAGGTATTTGTAGGCACCAAGCCTATTAATACAAAGTGAGTTTTCCTTGCGGAGCAGACAGCTACGAAAAGGCCTTGGTCTCTCACGTAGGCATCTTAGGTTCAATTCCAGAGACCGGTGATACCCCCGGCGGAATTTTAGAAGGTCGTATGCTTCTTCGTGCTGACGATTCCGATTATTATACTAATACCTTTGACAATCGCCACACACGAGCGATCTTTGTCACCTCTATCGATGGGTAAGGTTAGCCTCCTGCCCAGCATAGGTACGTGCGAAAAGGGCTCACAGTTCTCATACTTAGGAGTCCATTGGCTTAGGCGTCGGCTATAAGAGGGAGACGAAGGAGATTCCAAAACAGCATTCCCACCTCTACCAATTCCGCAGATTCCAATAAATTTTCACCCAAGTAATACTAAATTTCCAACCAATTCTTAATTGCCAGAAGCTTGCAACAAACTTAATACTCCTAGCGATTAAATTCCCAAACTTAGCTACCACGTAGAAATCACCAAACCACCAACGATACCGTAATGACAGTCAGTGATGATAACGAATCTTCAGGAAATGAACACGAATGGCAGAGAATTAATAATAATAAAAGGAAAAACGTACAAAAAACAGCTAAAGCACCTCAAATAACAACGTCAAACAGATTTGATTTTGTAAATGAAACTACAAACATTAACACTGAACAACGCGAGCAAACCCAAAAATTTCTAAACCACCGCTTATCTTCATTTATAGAGTAGCAGACATCAAGAAAATGATAGAAAGCTTTTCACTCGTAACAGAAGAAGGAACATACCACTGCAAAATTTTGCCAGATGACACGATAACAATAAATTTCGCCAGAAAGATATAGAAAATTCATAACACATCTAAACAGTGACAAGTCCACCATACCTATCGGATGAAGGAGTGTTGGTTTTCAACAACGATGCTGGTTTTGTTGTAATGCTGTAATAAGTTGAAATTCGGTTTTAAGATTGTTTAATTTAAATTATTATTAACACTAATATACAAAAATGAAATTAAGTTACAAAAATTGTCGCCACGTGCTAAGTGATCTTCGATGACTGCTGATGCTTCTTCGATGGTTGCTGGTACAAGACAGGACGACTGCTGCCCCAGTTTACGAGAGTACTACCAACGTACAAACTACCCCTAACTGCCAAAAACAAATGTCCCTAAATGACTAAACAGAGAACATACAGGGTGGCCACTCGGAATCTACATTACTTGGTACTGGTAGCAGAAATTAAACAAGCACTATAAGAAAAGAGTCATATTACCCGTTACATTACAACATTAGGCATGTCATTAACCTTGAGCCGCAGCAACACAAGAAGGTAATTATTAATTATAAACGTTAAACCCCTAATACCAAAAGGAACAGCGTCATCTAGTGCACCAGATGTCAGCTATACGGCCACACTAAATCATATTGCACAAGACCCTAAAAGTGGGTGAAGTGTGGAGGATATTACAATTCGACTCAACGCCAAAAATCTAAAGATACACCTCCTAAATGCGAAAGTACACACACTGCTAACTATGAAGGGTGCATTGTATACAGAGACTTGCAAGATGCAAGAGGTGTACCAGGTGAATTAACAGATATACTCAAAACAATTTCCAACTCCAACATATTCAAAGTAACAGCAAAGTTCAGCATGGGATTAGAGACAACCTATCGTATGCCCCATGTAGCGCATTCTAAGCAGGAGCCAAAAAGCCATAACCTCATCGAGATTCTATTATCAAGCTGCACGGCGAGGGTCCTACGGCACTCGAAATCCAAAAGAGTCTACAGATCCCTCCCAACTTGTGTATATCACAATTCGAAGATTCAAGGTGCTGGAAAGTAGCGCCGATCGATCTGGAAGGGAAAGGATTCGCTCCATTGCCACGACATTACATATCAAGAAGGTACGTGAACACTTCAGAAAAAATTCGGCTCAATCGGTCCAAGCAATGTCGAGAAGTGTGGGCACCAAACATGCCGATGCATCGAATTGCCAAGAAATATTTGAAACTGAAGCCGTACAAGATGGGAAAAGCTTAGAAACTTTTCTTCTTTGATCTCATTCAACAAATGGCATTCCAATTCACCAGCTAAATCCCATGGATTATTCCATTTGGTCAATTCTGCTGAAAAGCAAGTTTTGCTCACAGCCACATAAAACTGTTGACTCACTGACTTTCACAAAGCCTGGAAGGATCTTGACCCAGCCGCTGTCAATGCGTTCCTCCAGCGCCTTCATGCTTGTGTCCAAGCTGATGGAGGGCATTTTGAATTATAATATTCTGTTTTGCTTATTATTGTTCAACAATTCGTCTCTTTCCATTTTTACGGGCTTTTTTCTTGTATTCGTAATTTTGGTTCACCCTGTATATGGAAATATTTTCTGAAAGTTTGTTGTGGCAGGTTTGACATTTGAGACCTTTCATCTGGGAAACATTAAATTAGTATTGGAACGGTTTTAAAACGTTTATATAAAACTCCGGCCCGTGGTGTGAATTATTTATTAGTAGTAATAAATTTAAACAACGTAGTAATTAACACGAAACAACAACTTAAACACTAATATTAACCCGAAACACTAACTAATTTATTTATACCGTTTATAGTTTATTTATATTTACGCGCGTTCACTACGCGTTACGTATTCGCACTGGTAGGCTGTCGTTCGCTCAAGAGAATGCGCCTTTTATATACGAGCTACGGTGTTCCAGAATCCACATTCGAAGTCTAGAAGCAATGAGTAACCGAACAGTCGCGAGACGATGTAGCAATCGCCGAACAATCTGGAACAACTAACTCATACGGGCAAAATAATTCAGGTCCCGGCTGACAGCTGGCGCGTCTCGTTGCAGTATATTATTACTAATTTAACCCTTAGTTTTTAAAAATTGGCGCCGAAATACCTACAAAAATACTTGTTAGCTTTATGTTTGAACCTTAAAATCGAAAATTTAAAATTCCAATTTTAGTTTAGATTTTCCACGTTCGAATACTGAAAAATTCCAAACTACCAATAAAAAACATAGGCTTTATAATTTTTAATAAATGTAGTGTTTTCAAAGTAAATTTGAAATCTTATAAATTTTAAGCTTCAGCTTTAGATTTCGTAAAAATTCCGAATTAAATTTTAAATTTAGAATTCTTCTTTTAAGTCTGATTCCGAAGATTTAAATTTTCAGATTTCCCATATTCAAAGCCCGAGGAATTTTAAACTTTCACAATAAAAACATGGGCTTTATAATTTTAAATAAATATTACTGCAATAAATAGTTTCAGAGTACCTAAATATAAAATTTTATGACCTTGAAAGTTCGTATTTATCTTTTTTAAAGCTCAGGGGATACGATTTTCCCCTTTAAATTTTAACAACAGCTAATTTTATATAATTTTATAACTTGGGGTGAGATTTTAATAAAACAGTAGAATTTTACTAATGTAAGTTTTATACGAGTAACATTTTTATAATTCAATTAGAATGAATAAGTTTGTTACCGGGATTCGTAATAGCATATAGTAATAAAAAGTTTTATGTTACTTTCCCCTTTTACGCAGGCAAATACAGGATTAAAAGTATTTTACCCCATTTAGTACGGAAGAAGCTTAAAACGTTCAGATTTTGAGGTGAACACAGAACAAACACTGCTGGAAATGTAATTAACATTTTATTAATTTTATTACACGCGGTGGGTAACAGGGTTATTCTTGTTGCCCTTTGTTTTGAAATTCAATTAGGCTAATCTGTACATATTCAGATTTATCTCAAAAATGTTCACTTTTTGATTCACAACCGAAATCTGGTTATTTTAAAAATTCTGCGCACAGGTTTTTTAACTTTCGCGTTTATTAGTTCTTGATTACCAAATTAAATTTTGCGAAATTCTTTGAAAGTAAAAATATTTCTATATTTTATTTATACTGTCACACCACATTAATTCTTGTAAATTTATAGTGTTGTTAATTTCCGTACGTATTCAGCCGGCTTTTGTAGTACAAACCTTTAATGAATTTCCATTTTGTCGGTTTACTACCAAAAAAGTAGAATAGAATGATCGCCCTATTGTTCTGTGTTGAATCCCCAACATACATTAAATATCTGCCATTATTCAAAGTGCCGCTTTCATAAAAACATTTCAAAATATATCGAGCTTTAATATTATTTATTTTTGATAAAAATTTGCCCTTTGGGTATTTTAAATAGGTATTTAATTTTTAGGGATTCGTTTGTTTAGGGGAATATTTTGAATTAAAACTGAATTTAGTTGTTAACATACGTTTTCATTATATAAATAAAACTATTTCTTTAGAAGCATTACAAACATACATTTCCATCCATCCATTTCCTCTTCTACCGTAATGGAGTGTCGAGGCTCATTCGCATATATTAATAATATACCTAGAATGTCTACTTTTATATTTATCTATCTCTTCTATTATAGTTCTTAAATTCTAAGCTTACTGCGGAACCACTCGTTTTCAACGAAACCCTGCGATCAGACAAAACCAATGATAGCACGCTTGTCGAATGCAGTGGTACGTCCAACTTACCGTGTCAGGGCAAAATAGTCCGCATGAAAGATATTTTGCCTGATCGCAGGGTTTCGTTGAAAACGAGTGGTTCCGTAGTAAGCTTAGAATTTAAGAACTATATCTCTGTTTCTTTGCCTGTAAGAGAAGTAATATTACACGCTCCCAATCTTATCTTTTTCGTTGCGTCTTTGGTTTGACCATCTTATTCCGAGTCTCAAATTAGTACTCTAAGGGTGGGTTGTGCAAAACTTTTGTTAAATTAACGAATGACCAAACTTGAAAAAATGCATCAGTTTTTGTTTACTGATGTATTATTTACCATATAAAGAAATTGAATTTTGATTCGATTTTGTTCATTTTGCCGGATGATTGACTTAACGTGGCTTCTAAATCATGGTTGTGCAACCCGTTGTGCGGGTGATTGGCTCAGTGACGAAGGCCCCTTACCTTGGGACGACTGGTCCCAAGTTATAACCCCTGATACTGGGTCGCCAGGCCCCGTTAGTTTTCTAGTAGGGTATACTGGGCGATTTCGTGCAGGTGAGGGTTGTCATTTGGGTCGTTAGATGTTAATGGTCTCTTTAAACCGTAGTCTCAAAATATAGAACAATACAATTGTAAAGGCAAAAAAAGTTAAAAGCACTAGATATCGAAACAAAAAAAAAGAAGAAATATCCTGCAGTTTCGGTGTTGTCATAATATAGCTTGTACGAGTATATTTTGATGATGTATTCGTTTTTTAATATTTAAATTATTTATTTTAAACATTTGGGTGTTGATTTTGAATTAAATAAAATAAAGATAAATATATAATAAAAGCTTCATGTTGGATTTGTAGTCCAACAATTATTATTTACTACAATTGCAAGAATGATTTAAAAAATTGCTTGAATTAAAGTTTCAAAATACTCGAGTATTCCAGCTAGTTTCTGGAAATTGTATATCTTAAAAAAGTTTCCGAATGAATACGCAGCGCTCTTTGTAAAAGTAAAAGCATTAAAGGAACTCCAAAGGGTGGCTCGGGATATTCTAGTAAACTTCGTCCAAAGTTTTTTTGTACTGCTGTAGAATATTATTTATTAAAATAAGTTCTATAAGATTAAAATGATGAGGGTTTCCCACTCGCCGGAATACAATAGTTGACATAAAAGTACAGAAAAGTTGCAACTTCTGAATTTAACAAGGGGAAAAAAAGGGGGACAAAAAAGCTCAAAACAGGGCCATTTGTCTGACGCTGATTTCATATTTCATAATGTAACCGTTGAAACGGTTCTGAATGCGGCAGTTAAAATTTTTGTGGTTGTGGATAACGAATGTGACTTCTTTGTTCCAGAAATTCATAAGCGAGGGTTCTCTCGTGAAAGACTGTGTTGGCCATTGTACGGAGACAGGTAAGTGTATCTTTGGGAAATATATTGGTCTTAAGAGACGAGGGGAAATTGTGGTGTCAGTTGGCAATTAATTTCAATGAATTAACGAAGGCGGAATTTAAATTTTTCCATTTGTAATCGTTTCTATTTTTCTACCGTTTAAAGTTTGCCAATCGATTTACATAAACTGCAATTTGCGGTAGTCCGCCGTTCAGTTTATACCAGCGTGTAATCGATAGTCAATTAGTTTTGTTCCCTTTTTTTGCTGCACTCAAATGCGACGTGCCAAACTCAAAAAGGCAATGATTAATTAATTAAGTTTATGCAATTCATGCCAAACCATTGTGTTCCTCTGCTGATATACGAGCATTAAACGATGCGAATTGTGCTGGGCAGTTATTTTGCAGTTCATAAAACAACCTAACTTTATTATTAGCTCGAAAATTTCCAAGAATTTCTTATAACAGATGTTTTGATTTCAACAATGAACTTAGGTTAGGTTTGTTTATACTGTAACGGCTTTAAAACGTTTATTTAAAACTTCGGCTCGTGGCGTGAATTATTTATTAAGAAATATTAAAATTATTAAACAACGAAGAAAGACGAAATAACAACTTAACACTAAAACACAATACTAATATTAATTCTAATACAAAACACTAATATTAACCCGTAACACCAATTAATTTATTTGTACAGATTGTTTATTTGTAACTATTCACGTACATTTATATTAACTTCGCCGACGCACATATTCGCGACCGTTTTGTAGCCTGGATTAGACTGCCCGTGTTCGTTTGGTCGCGCCTTATATATCCCAGCTTCGTCCTTCCAGAACTTCATTCCAGAACGTTCCCGTAGTCGCGCGAGAATGAGTAACCGTCGACCGCTCTGGAAGCTTTTCGGTGGATGACGCACACGTGTGCTGACGCACCTCCTTACAATACCTTTAATTTAATACATCTATTAATTGACACTTTTGGAGTTCCTGATGGTTAGTTATGTGAATGAATTGAGAGATTTTTGCTTTCTAATATAAAAGGTAAAGGATATCGGCATTAATTCACCAGAAGGAAGTTAATCGGCTATATGGAGGGTTAAGGTCTCCTAAGTCGCTTTCATATCCCAGCTGTATTTTAATGAATTATTACTCGTACAATTTACAATATAATATTTCCACAACGAAAGGAATCTCTAAAAACTGAATTTTTATTTATATTTTAGAAATGTAACTTTTCATGTATTTTCTCCTTTGTTTATAAATTTACACTGGACTTCAATACTAACTTAAATAACTTAACTCTTAAAGGGTTTTATGATGGAAAATGTGACAGAAAAGTTAAAAGAATGAGGTTTATTTTTCGGACGTCTGCTTTTGATCTGGTAATACTGTTAGTTTATTGATGTTTAAGCTCTTTGATATCCTTCTTAAAAAAATCACATTTGGTTACGCATCAGACCACTCACTTATAGCCCCCTATAACACTTTTATCGTCGAAAAATCTAGTTTCCCGAAGACGTTTAATTTTGGGAACAGATGGAAATCATTGGATGTCCTGAATATGGTGATAGATCAATTTCAATCCAGTATCCTAAATGGTAATCGGTTGGATGTGGCTTTTTTAAACGATTTTTTTTAAACTAACATTTGCTTCTAGTTTTAGAGGAGTATGATTAAGAAATCTTGTGCTCAGGTCGAGAGGATGTTTGTATTTAAGTTGCTGAAATTCTCCATGCAGCCCCTTGAAATCGGCTTGTTCAACCCCTGAATTTTCCACAACGATTTCAAAGTTTTGTAAATTATAATACTCACAATTAAATTTCAAAGGGTTTTAGCATGTCGCCCTATTTTGCTGTGATTTAATGCATTTGTAATATTGCATTTCCTGTATTCACATCAAAATTTTATTTGGTAAATTTCTGAGTAGCTTCAGCAAAATTTTCTGTGTAATTTGTTAAATTCTATTGACCTTCAAACGTATATTTTTCTATTCAGAAAAATGTTGGTAATTTTAAGAATTTGAGATAAAGAAAATTAATAATAAGGTTATCACTGAAGTTCGTTTTAAAATTGAATAATAATTTTTTTATGTAAATATTCAGAATTAAACTCTTCAACAGTATTTTCTGAAAATCTTTGAAACTTATCAAAATTAAGCCTTTTGTTTTAAAAAAATCCATTAAAATAAATTAAAACGTTGTACAAAAATCCATGAAACGTTTGATCAAATTTTCAAACAACAAAAGCAACAGCCTTTTGTCCCCGAAAGGATTTAAGAAATTATGACTTTCTGAACCTAAAAGGTTTTAATTATATTTAGCATGATCAAATAAGATTTTGGTATAACTACGCAGAAATAGGCATAAACATAAATTTTGCACGTTTTTGCCAATTACGATGCAATAACCTTAGACTACGCCGTAAATGCAGAAACTGCTGAAATAAATTAAACAACGTGAAAACTCAAAATTAAATAATTCATTTGCTTTCTGGACATTTTCGAAAATAAGGGATAACTAACTTGATTTTTGCTTTCTTTTTTACTTAAAGACTTCTAAATAAATCTAAGAAAACTGTTCGAAAAATACAAGATTAGAAATAAAATTAAAAAAGGTTGCCCTTTCTGAAAAGCAGTTAAATTAAGGATGGTGTGACATGCCCTTTATAGGGCGTTGACAATATACAGGGTGTTTCATAATTGCACGGCACCATTTTAGGGATGTGTTCTCTAGTACAAAATATTACGATTTACCTCAAATTACCTTAGTCCAAAAGTTAATATTTAGGGAGATACAGGGTGTCAAAGCCGAAATAATAATTTCATATTTTTGCTGTAATTTTATAAGTTATAAGTATTGACATGAAAATTGGGGAAACTACATATTTTGGGACGGAAAACAATAATCGGTCCTCAATTTTAATGTAGCCATTAAAAAAACCCTATTTTTGCTACACCCAATACCTTAAAAATACTTCAACTTTTTGGTACTTAAAGTTATGACAGATGTAATTGAAAAAAACAATTTCCTCGTCTCTTTTATACAAAAAAGGTATACTTTTTAAATGTCTCTAAAATTAACCATTTCCAAGATATTTGCTGTTGAAGTGATGCTACATTTTTCAGCCCTTAAACCTTAAACAGCATTACTTGTGTTACACTAAAATCTTAAAAATAAATATTCCACTGATTCGCTATTACTTTATGTCCTATAACTTGTTTTTGACAAGAATATGTAAATTTTTTGTTTTAAATACAAGCCTACTGCGTTACAAAATGCTTAAAAAATAAAAAAGAGGTGTGCATTACTTACATCAATAGCAAATATCTTGGAAACGGTTAACTTTAGAGACATTTAACTGGTATACGTTTTTTGTATAAAAAAGATGAGTCAAATGTTTTTTTCGATTAGATCTGTCCTAACTTTAAGTATAAAAAAGTTGAAGTATGTTTAAGGTATTAGGTGTAGCAAAAATAAGGTTCTTTAAAAAGCAATGTTAAAATAGTGGACGGATTATTGTTTCTCGTCCCAAAAAAGTTAGTTTCCCCAATTGTCACATTAATATTTGGAAAACTTTTGAAATTACAGCAAAAAATTAAAATTAAAATTTCGACTTTGCCACCCTGTATCTCCCTAAATATTAACTTTTAGACTAAGGTAATTTTAGGTAAATCGTAATATTTTGTACTAGAGAACACATCCCTAAAATGGTGCCGTGCAATTATGAAACACCCTGTATATGTACAAATTATTCTTTATTTTATATGATTTTTCTCTTTTAGTTACTAAGCATACATTTATTTTGTAATCTTTCTGTGTTATCCTATAATTGGGTAATCTTACCTGTTGGATAATGAAAAAAAAACAAAAAAATTTTCAGATTAACCTTCAGAATGGCTTATTTAAATGAAAAACACATTTATTAAAAAATTGAAGTGTCTGACAAGGTTTTCAGTTTATTGAACTGCTGAATTGAATCTAAAAAACTTATTGTTAACTTATTATGTTATTATTAAGAAAATACAAAAAACGTTCAGCTAGTCTGCAGATCGTTTTAACTTTAACAACTTATAACTAAATTAAAACTTAGTCGTTTCATAAAAGCAAAAGTTACGGATGATTTTCCTTTAAAACGAAAGTTTTAGTTGTTTAATACTGAAGGCTTTTGTTCGTTGTTTAGTATAAGTTTAGTTTTCATGACTGCTGTTTGAGAAAGCAATATGAAAATTGATAAATATTGATTTTACACAAAATATACATTTTCATGTTTACAAAGCAGCAAAAGCTAAATAAACAATGCAATGCATGACTTAATTTTGCTAAATTGCAGCTAAATATCCATATGTTTACAAATTTTTAACCTGAAATCTGTTTACAGTTTCAAAATTAATGCAAATATTTAACAAACTATTAGCTGTCACTATTTAGATGTACTCCTCCAAACGTTTCTGCATAATAAGAAAGTGTGAAATACAAACCCATTCTTTTAAAATATTCAAAGTCGATTAGTAAGGAAATCTTTGATTCGACAAATAACTTTGATTTATTTCCAAGTTTTATTATTTTTATGACTACTTTCGAATTTTTATAGTTATCGCCACATCTGTATTCAAAGTCTTTTCTTCTCCTTTCTTTGTTTTTTTGCCGTGGAGGTTGCAGAAATGATGCATTCGAATTGCCTCATTTACTTTGGTTCATCTGGTGTTATTTTTTTACTTGATTTGATTAACATTTGTTCTTTTGAGATGCGTACTTACTTAGATGAGGCCATTTTGCTTCTTTTTATTTTGTTCTTTTACAGATATAGAATAGTTGTTTAATTAAAAGGTTCCTCTTTTACTTTTTTTTAATGTTACAAAGAGAGAGTGTGTAGAATATTTTAAAAATTCGTACTTTTGACTTGTTTTTTAAAAATTAAGTTTAAAAAATTAGATACGGATTTTGAGAAATTTCAGTAATTATATGTATAGGCCGTTGGGCTTGTCGTTTTCGTAATAATCTAAGCGAAGTGTGAAATTTGAAGAACAATTTGCAGAACATAAAAATTGCGGCCAGATGCTTGACAACTGAACAGAAAAAGAAACGCCTGGACATTGCAACAATATTGAAACAAAGGTTTGTTATTGAAGGAGAAGCATTCCTGTCTCCTGCCAGTATTGATGAAACGTGGATTAGAGACTTTGAACCAAAGTTGAAATCTCAGTCAAACGAGTGGAAAAGTCCATCACCGTTGCAATCTAAAATATTTCGACGGGCGCAATCAAAGGTCAAGCAGATGATGATCTACGTTTACGATCAACGATCACCATGAAATCATCATGATTGACTGAGTTAAAGGTGGAACAAGTGTGACGGCAGCGTATTATTGTGACTTCATGCGGAAATTGTGCAGAACAATGCACAAAAATGTTACTTGGGGAAAGTTGTAACTGATTAGCTACATCAATACGAGGGGGAAGTGTTACCTCACCCACCATACAGTCCAGACATGAGTCCACCAGACTTCGACTTGTACCCGAAGTTAAAGGAGCCCATGCGTGGGCAACGTTTTTCCAGCCTGGAAGAGCTTTCTGCAGCGGTTACCCGGCGCACAACAATAGTGTGCATTATTTATGAAATACTCCTCGTATTAGAATTTAATAAGCTTACGATTAAGCAAATAAACCCAAAAGTTATCTTTAGAATAATGGTTGAAAATGTTCCAACGCTGTTGCGTGCAAATATCTATTATTATATTCCAATTTTCCTAAACTATCAGAATACGAATCCTGTCAAACAATTTCCGAGTTTCTACCGTTTATAGGTATTTAATTGGCAGTGGGTTGGTAATATCAGGCGATTTTACTACCCTATCCGTATCGTACGATGAATAAATTGGAACTCAGTTCCGATGGATTTGTTTTAACGATTGATTTTTCTGCCGCTTCGCGTAAATTTAGATAGAATCGTTTAGATGAATTCAATCACGTTTCAATTGTAAAATGTTCTCAATTACTTACCGTGGTGAATTTATCAGGGAGAAATGTGTGCAATCCAAATTAAAAGATAGGAGTGAGCTTTGAGTTATTATTTATGTTTGGGCTGCAGTGGAAGCGAAGAGTTTGTAAAAAAGCACAGATTTTATATACGAAACATCACATAAAAGAAAACTTTTACATAAAAACGGAGGATGACAATGCAAGAGATAAGAGGCCGAAGAATAAACAAAATTCTTCGCAGGATGTTCTTCAAGTATGATAATGAAGGTCTTCACGAGGAAGTATTTCAAGGGTATTTTACATTTTAGATTTTGTTGGGAAGTACTTCTTTGTATTTTCTTTTATTCGTTCGTTAGAATAAACCTTCAACTGCTTGGTCTTCAATACTTTGGACTTCTTAAAAAGTGTATAAATAAAACAAAATGTTGTGAAAATAAGAAAAGGCCTCGCCGAGAGGCAAAACACACACAAAAAAAAGTTCCCTCAGTTATAGTTTTGCTACTAATAAACTGACTGGAGATTCCAAAACCCAAAATCTGAACTGTTAATTATAGTAGACAACTGATGTTCAGGCAGAGGCTCGGCGTATATCCGGTGAGTCGTAGTAAGTGGGTGCTCGAAAAGTACGACGGCAGACGTGCGAGACAGTTCGAAAAATACTAAAGTATGAAATGTTTACAATAAATTAAAATAAAGAAGTTGTGAAAAGGCTCTGTTTAGCTTTGCTAGAATCCCACATACTCTTATATCGCGGAACAATATAAATTTTAACCAAATGATAAATTCGAAGACTTCCACGGTCAGTGTCAGTATTAACAAAACGTTTTCCGGATTGGGACCGTGTCATTGTTGAGACAGAATAACTCAACGTTTCTCCCACTTTTTTAGTTTAGTGCTCCCTTTCCTCCTGAAGAAGCTCATTAAAAAAGTGGGGGAAACGTTGAGATATTCTGTCTCAACAATAACACGGCCCCAATCCGGAAAATGTTTTAACCAAATAATTTTTTAAAAACTGGTTGCCTTGACTTACCCTTGATTACATATTGACGCAGCTAATTCTATAATGTCCTCAGCGTCGTGCTCTTGGGTTTGCAGCGATTCCAAATCACTATGGAGCTGGTGTTTTCTCTTGCGTTTCAATTTAAAATTATTTTTATTGACACACACACCCGAGCAAGCATTTTATTCGCAAAGTGTTTACCTTTTTTTTAATTGATACACTTGCGAAATAGCGGTTTTAATATTAGTGATTTTTAATGCGATGTGTTTATAATTTTTTATTTATGCAATTAATAATTTTTACCCCGGAAACCAAAACAAAACTCCAAAATAAAATATAAAGAGTTCAAGGCAACCCTACGTAATTGATAGAAAATAAGAAACAAACAGTAGCGCTGTAAGTCGAAGCAGTGGATCATCAAACAAAGAAGAAAGAAAAATTAACAAAACATTAACTAACCAATTATCCAAACAATAACAGAGAGGAAGTGCATACTTTTGAATATATCTTTATATTCTACTAAGTTATTGTTAATTAGTACCTTAGCAATATCGTGTATGTTTGTTCTTCGTTAAGATTATAATAAAACTGTATCGTTTTATAATTTTATAACTTTAGTTAGATATAACTCTAAACACGGGGCCGATATTATTGTATTACTCGTATCAAGTCTCCTGTAGGAAAATGTGTACAATATGAAGGGAGCTCAGCGATGCTATATATTGAGAGCCTAGTTCGAATCCTGGCAATAGCGTTGAACATTTTTAGAAACCATCTAGATTTAAATCTTATGGTCTATGTGACCTTATCAGTGCCTTAAATTAAAACAAAAAAGAAACAGTGTGGCTCTCGTAATTAAAGTTTTCTTTATGTTAGTCAATATTTGTTCTTTAGATGTGCCTTTTTAACTCTCTTCCTTTTTTTACCTGCTGGCGTCACAGGCATGCTAACGTTATACAGTGCTACCAATCCTCACCTATCATAACAAATTCCTTCACAACTTATTAGCATGATGGCGTTAACCAGGATTGATCCCCGGAAATGTGCTCCATGTCAATTGATGATGATTTTAGTAGACATGCGGTTGTAGAGTTTCATCAACCATCATAACATAAAAAATATAATATTTTTAAGATAAAACCTACATTCACAATTTTGTTAAAAATGTAAAAACAAATTTTAATTTAAACCCATTTATTTTTATAATACATATACAACTTCTCCATGTAAGGCGTGAGTTTAAAAATGACTATTTGGAAACACATGCAATTCCTCACTTTCAATTAAATTTAAATGTTTACCAATGTAATCAATGAGGAACTAAGGTTTCCGGTTTTATGCTTGGTTTAGAAGCGGAACGGAAATTAGATTTTCAGGTTTAAATACTTTAATAGTAAGCTTTGGCTGCTTTACAAAAATACCATAAATTAAAAGAAATAAATAATGTGAATTAAAGGCAGGGAAATTCATGAATTGATAAATAAATTATTAGAAACTTTCTCTTTTTAAAGTTTTTTTTGGTGAAATTTTTGTAATATACAAAGGTTATAAGAAATTGTGCGAAAGCAAACCACATTCAAAGTTAAACAATTTGTGGTACCCAGATAAAATTTAAGTTGAAGTTCCACTTTGTTCTTCTTCGAATATAAACATTTTTATGTGCTAAGCATAAACATTTTAGCGAAAAACAAATTTATTATCGTCTTTCTTGGGCAAATAAATTTCAGCAATAAACAAAGTCGTAACATTAAAGGTTAACGATCGTCTTTAATCCTACCTGTACAATTTCAGTTACAGGTATAATATTTCCTGAAAAACGTAACAAATAGGGCGTTATTGTTGGTAGAACGACATCTTGTTGAACGTTATCGTTTCGTGGTCCGGTGAAATATCGAAAGCTCGCATTATTAATAACGAAACGGGTTCATACAATTCGTGATCGTATACTTTATGAATGTGTGTGTATGTGGAAACCATTTTTTTGTGAAAAGCATCCATCAACTGTCAGAGAGAGTGGCATTTAAAGTAAAAGTGGCGAAAGATAAGCTGTAAAGGAAAATCTCGAGTAGGAGACCATTTGTACATGCAGCAAAAGGAAAATAAAGTTTCGAAATACTTTTACGTTGTCAAAGGTCCGCAATGGGTATAACCTGCTGGGCATTCGTCTTGTTTTTCTTTATCTGTAGGAGAATAAAGAAGTTGCTTTTTTATCGTATAGGGGGGCTTTGAAGTTTAAGATTTATTTTTTAAATTGTTTTTCTTCTTCTTAAACGTAAGAAGCGTGAGATTGTATCAAGCTGACGAACAAACAAAAACAGAATTTCTTACACTTGAAAATTAGCTTAATAAACTCATATTCCATTCAAGTTTTAATTCTGGTAACCTTATTACATTTGAAGGCATCGCCCAAGTCGTAAGACTTGAAAAAACAGTTCATTAAGGGAAAATACATTGCAGTTGAATTAATTACCAACACAAAGTTTTAAAACTTCATGCTGAAGTGAACTCTTACATTTTCGTATAATTTAATATTCGTTCAGAATCAGACAAGGAACAGAATTGTTCACACAAAACCTGAATGTCCAAATAAATTGTATTAAAAGGAAAATTCGTCGATTTCCATGCTGTTCAATACAACTTCAGGCTAAATCTTATTGATTTAACTTGCGGAAGCGTAGGTAAAAAAATTCGGTGTTCGCATGTGTTGCAAATTAGGGTTTGTAAAAAAAGGTTCGGAGTCAAGCCTGTTAGTGGCAAGCAAGAAACTTTCGTGTTTTCATGTATTTAAGATAACACACGGAACAAACTGTAAATTAGTGGTTTTGCAAATTTGTTTTACTGGGGGTTCACCCAAATATTTTCGATGTAAAATAATTTCTGTTTAGATTCTTCGGGGAGCTTACAACAGTTGCCCTGATTTTTTCACTGCAGATAGTCAGCTACTTTATTGTATATTTTTTATTGTTTAATGTTAATTTTAATCCGAGTGACTACCTAGGTCTTCTGCAAGTAATTTCTTTAAAAGTAATTGTAGATTTTATGGTTTTTAGAATAGTAAGTAGCTCTGAAAATGACGAAGAAGGAAGAAAAACCCGAGCTTCAAGCTTTTATCAAGTTTCAAGCCTTTGCCGAGCTTTAAACTTATATCGTGTTTCGAACCTTTACTGAGCTTTGAGTCTTTACAGAGGAGCACGAAGAAATGCAAGACAAGAGTGTGCATACGAACAATTTCTTAAATTTAATTGGATGTCGAGCAGTTACCGAACCTAAAGCCTTCACCGAGTTTCGAGACTTTAGCGAATTTCGAGCCAGCAGCGAACTCCTTCCTAGGTTTACAAGCAATTTAGAAAAAAGCTCGGCTCGGCTTGGCTCAACAAATCTTAGACTCAATCTGGTTCAAAGCTCGGGCTTCGAGATTTCGTTCCCACTTCTACACCACTGAAACACAACGCCAGTATTTCGATAACTTACCTATTAGAAGAAAATTTACACTTGAAACGACCTGCTCAATGATTATGCGTTACGCGTGGCCATGTGGGTGTGTCATGCATTGTGTTCAAACTCGAAATGTGGTATAGGTCCGTGGTCCTTATTCAAAACGTTTCTGTGGTTAAATAAAACCACTCTATAAAGAATTTAGTTACTTTGATGTACACAACTCCTTGAGAATTCTCAAGTCACTATCTTTATTTTTTTTTATATTTTTTATATTTTTATTTCCTACTTATTTTGTTTTTTTTTAATTAGCCCACACATCACTATACAGGGCAAAGGCCTCCCCCTTTCTCTCATCTTTTGTATCTTTTTTCAAATTTTTCTCACTTTTTGCGAGGGGTTAAGCATCTTTATTACTGTGCCTTATTTTGCAAACATTTAGTTATTTATCATCTCTACAGGCAAACACCTAATTATCAGAGATGTATAGTGTTTCCTAAATTCGCAGTTGATATATCGGTAATTTTGTTGTTTGTAAAGCTACAGCAAAACCGATTGCACGTTATCGTGCCAACGTTTTGAGGCTAATTCGATAGTGGCAACAAACATCTTTTTTGGTTTTCGAGTTATGTCGGAAAATTAAAAAATACATCAATTCTACTAAATCGTATAACAATCTTTATTTATAGAAGTATCTCAATATGGTATAGAAGTTATTGATAGATATTACGTAGAATCCAGTGGTGTACGCAGATGATTTTTTGTATTTACAATAGTTTGTTTTTTTAATGGGAATTATGTTTGGCATAGATCTCATTTCAAAGACCATTTTAAGAGGTTTTTAAATATTTTAAATAGTAGTTTAATGTGTTAGTTAGTGCTTAAAATAGGTTAGCCATGAAACAATGGAGTGTTACAAGTTTTAATGAAATTCAATTATCTGTGTAATAGATTTAAAAAATTAAATAATATCTAGGATGTCAAAAAGGAAAAAGGTCATATCATCATTTGTTATGATAGGTGGAAATTGGGAGCACTGTATAACGTTAACATGCCCGTGACGCCAGTCGCTAGACACTGCTTCTACAGTGCAGGGTAGTTAGTGACCGAGATGTTGAACTATATTTTGTCATCTTATATTAATAGTAAATCCGCTAATTTCCTATGTCTATGATACGAAACGCCTTATCACAGACATGCCTACCCTAGCATATGTTACTTTATGTTAGCTTAGTTTAATCATTATTATTATCATTACAAATATTCTTATTTTCATTGTAGGTACTTCACAGGTATACGTAATCCTTGTTTCCTTATTTTTATTGTTATTATTATTATGATATTTGTTCCTTCGCTGTTCTGTATTATTCTTCGATATTTATGTCGTCTTCCACTACTTCTATTTCCTCATTGTCTGCTTCTTCTCCTGAGTTATATATGCGGTTAATTTCCTTCTTCATTATAATTTTGTTTCTTGCCCATTCTTCCCGAGGTTATTGTGGTATTCTCTTCTAAATAGATGCGGTGGCAGCTCTTCTCTGTTTCTTGATGTATTTGTATGTTTTTCGGATTTTTGAGTCTGGCGGTTATATTTCTCTGGAGGATTTTTCCCGCTTTTCTGCTTCATGTTCTTCTTGAACCTATTCCCTGTTTCTTGCGGACTCGTTGAGTTCTTCTTTACTTTTCGAGCAGTGGCGTAACATTTATATTTAAATATTTTGAATATTTCGCTTTTTAAAGTCTTTTTGTTTTACGAAAATGGCCCCCAAAAGGCCTGGGTTCCCCGGTTTGTAGGGGTGGGATTTACGCCACTGTTTGCGGGGATGGATTCGTATCTTCCTCCAGAATCCATTTGTTCCCAAATAGGCGTGGCCTAGGCTGTGATCCAGATGATCGTATTTGGGAGTTGAGTCTTTGATATTTTCTTCCAGCTGCAGTTGCATTTCTTCTTGGTTTTCCCTCACATAATTTGTGATTTTACTTCTTAAGTTCTACCTTCTGTTTACTTAATCCGTTTTGCTGAAAATAGACAGTTTCCGTCACCTGCTATTTTTATTTCTTGAATTTTATGGTGGGTGATGTTTCTCGTTCCATCGTGTAGCTTATAATTTCTTGCTGTTTACGTTGAGTTCTTGTATTTATATTTACTTCCTAATTATGAACCCTACTTTTGAGCTATGTATATGTACAAATCGTATGTGCTTATTGCCTGTTACAGAATTTTTGTAGTGATAGGTGCTATTCTTATTTGGTTTCTATTTCCTATTTGTCTATTACCTCATAAGTCATAACTATATTTTAAATATTGTAAATACACGGTTTTCTCGCGTCGATCAGTTGTCCCTATAGAAATTATTTATAGCTCATTGGGCTGCTATTCTGTTATTTCTTTTCTACCGTCAGAATGTTTTGGCTTTGCAATTCTTGGGAAGGTGCTGGTCAGGTACCTGTCAGCGACACAGTATACTGTGGTAGCGGTTTCAACCGAACCCCAATGGTAACGCTGTTTGCAACTGATTGCATTCACAATAATTCGCGTTATAATTAGAATTACTATGTACGCCTAAGTTGGATGCAGTAATAAGATAGACAATTATTATTATTCGGTCTATGCTAGACTAAACTACCTCTCTATTGTTAGAATGTTACAATGCTACAGTTACTTAGCTTTATTCAGGTGAATGTTGTAATTCCCCGACAAATTCACAGGTGGGCGTACTCATATATGTTCTGTACAGGTGCTTGGATTTTCTAATCGACACTGTAGTCCTGAGTCCTGCCTTCATCGCCTTATACCCTCTTGTTATTCACACAATTTGCACTAAACCCACCTTTTGTTTATTTATTCATTAGTTTTATTATAATTACAATTACTGGCACTTTGCGATTGCCTGGTAGCTCCCGTGTGCTAGGTACATGATTTATTTATTTATTTATTAGTATTATTTATTATTATATTATATTATATTATTATTGTGTACGTGAATATAAATAAATTGTATAAATAAATTAGTTAGTGTTTCGGATTAGAATTAGTGTTAGTTTTGCGTTGTAGTGTTTAAGTTGTTGTTTCGTGTGAATTGTTACATTGTTTAAAATTGTTAATAAATAATTCACACCAAGGACCGAAGTTTTAAATAAACGTTTTAAAACCGTTACAGTATATTAAAGAAAGGATATTTTACGATAGCACCAAAATAATATTGGTTTCGTTGATCGCCATTACCAAATGAACATAGATATCGTTGTTCTTTATTATCAATGTTGTTTTTTATGGTACTATTTTTACGCATTAAAAAGAAGGATTCCGTTGTAAAACGCACCGATCTGTATACTACCTTCTGCTTCTTTATCATCCTTCTTTGTTCCATGCGGAGCATAGCGCTTCATATTGAAGTTTCTTTAGTGATTGGGTTGCTAGTCTAATGTGAATTTTAGTATATCTTGTTGTTCTGTGTTTTGGTTCTTTTATTTGGTTGTATTTTCTTCATTAAATGTTTTGCATAATTCTTCAATGAACCTTCTCCATTCATCTGTGCTCTGAACTATGCTTTTTATTTCATTCCATGTTTCATGTTTCTTGTGACCTTCCTCTCCTTCTTTTGCCTATGGGTGTACTACCTAACGCAATCTTATTCTGATTTTCGTTATTAATTAAGGTTAGCACTTCCAAGCATACGCTTTATTCACACCGCAGTTTTAGTGCCATCTATGATGATGTAATTTCCTTCTTTTTTTAAAGGTTTTGTTGGACTTCGTTTCCATTCATATTTCATTATTTCTTATTGCTTATAGTCCTGCTAACATTAGCCTAAGTCCGTCTTTATTTGGAGCTATAACAACAATATCGTCTGTAAAATTAAGATTTACTTGTTCGCCTTCTCTTAAATTCTGTTGCTGTCCTAAGTTAGTTGGGGACATTTTCGGGGTTAAAATCTACCAAATTACAATTTTTGGTTCGTTTAATTTATGATATTTATAATACGATTTTTCTGCATGTTTTTCCTTGCAGTACAAACCACTTAAAAGCAGATTCATCCACTAATGAACTAACCGAGTAGTGATTAATTAAACACAAGACAAACAAATGTAATTAACACTCGTAAATAAATACTGTAATTAGCAAGCAGCATTAGATTTTGTTACATGCAACGTTGCAGTAAATCAATTCCGTTTGTAGATTATTTAATTTCGTTATACCTACCCTTGTGGCATGGTTAATAAATTTTAATCAAATGAAATAATTTACAATCAGCATAATGTGTTTATTAGTTAGCAGAGAAAACCATAAAACAATTATTATTGAAATTGTTTGAAGGGGGTGAAAATTACACAAAAGCAAAACTGAAAATTTAAGAAAGTTTATGTGCAAATTTTGAAGTTCTTCGCAATTGTATTTTTTTCTGTTATATAAAATCTTTTAAATACTAAAATATGGAAATATCCAAGAATATCTTAAAAATTTGTTAAGCTAGAAGAAAATTCCCAAAATTGGGTTGATTTGTATTTTATATTTTAATGAACGTGAATAAATTTATAAAATCTGCATCTGGCTAAATATCAGTGGTTCAAATCTCTGTGGAGCCGCACATTTTGGTATATGCAGATTTTCTAAGTTCATTCACGTTCGAAAGCCTAATAATAAAAGTTCGAGCCCCATTATTAATCCACATCAAATGCTTCAATTAATTAGCTTTCCTATTCAAGTTCCGCTTGTAATTTTCAAGATTTTATAACTTCCATACACCAATCTTCGATTTAATATCTTATTTTATGTCCGTACAAAATTAATCAGGTCATCCTTAACGCACGAAATTACATTTCACCCTAATAAATAAACAAATGTGTCTTGGGAAAAAATTCGTATTTAAAGGTCGAATAATTTCGAAATGTAGTTTAATTCCCATAATGCAGAACCTACATATTTCTTTAAAGCGACTGCTTGTGAGTTATTGGCATATTTAAGGGATGAAGATGAAAAAGTAGTGGCATTTAAAGCGTATTCGCTTATGGCAGGTGAATGTAGGAAGATTAAATGTGGATCAAAATTATTTACCTACGCGTATTACGTGAATTACGTTCTTTGCTACCTTTCGTTTTAATAAAAATATAAAAGGTTTTAAAGTAATCGAAAAATGTTTAATACAGTTTTTTTGCTGAATTGCTGAACCCGCAAAAGAATCTTTTCTGGTTATCTGGATAAAAATACATTATAAAATTTGTTTGATTACTAGCTTAGTTCTCAAAGATATCTAAAGCATAAATTTGATCGCCGTTTTAAATCAATAATAAATCTTGATTTTAAATGGCTTCTTTGTAAAATAATGCAAAAACTGTTTAACCTGCAGGTTTCATGAATTTATTAAATTCAAATTGTACTTAAATACCCTGCGATCAGCAAATTTAATTTCAAGAAGGCCACGCTTTTGGTAACTTATTTCATTGTGAATCCTCCACATCATTAAAGGTAACATAATCATAATCACATTTTGTGGTTATATTATCTAGATTTTCGTAGATCTCAAGCTTTTTCCTTTTCACTTCGAAGTTTATTAATCAAAACAGAACAACGAATAGCAAACAACTGTTTTAATTATTGCAACGAAAACAATAAATTAGCATCCGTGGAAATGTAAAACATAACCTTAAAATGTCATTCACAATAACATGCGCTTTTGAAAACCTGGCCTGGCGGAGTTTTTATTGATCACATGTTATAACCTATGACATATTATTTAGTCCTAATAAATTTAGTTAATGGCAAAAATGAATTTCACGTTTTGGAATGTACTACGTAATTTGGAAGATGCGAAATAACATTAATAATTATTCTAAACTCCTTGAATTTTCGCTTAAATTTTAACTTATTCCCAGCGAACGTGTTTTCTTATTTTATTTATTTAAGAATAAAGGGAAAAAATATTTCATAATATCCAAAATATACCTTCCAGGTTGTTTTTCAATAAATATTTAATAGAAAACGCTTTCAAAAGATACGCCCACGTATCTGACTGGCAAATTTAGAAAAAATAATATTCTTTATATAGAATTTTATTCAACATTGTATGCGGTAAGTATATGAAGCAGTACTTCGTTACGTCCGGAAACTGTGATTTTTAAAATGCGACTTTTATATTCACGCCTAAGAAATCGCACCCTACGAGAAATTGCCTTGATCTTGAGAGTCTTTATGCTTTCCCTTCCGATTCGTTATCGTTACTAACAAGTGAAAAGGGCAAACAGCAGAGGAATGATACTGAAGACACATATTTTTTTTTTCTTAAATCACAATGGAATTCTCTTGGAAATATTTGTACGATGAAAGGGAATACTTAAAAAGTTGAAATTTAGGGACAAGTTGGTTTTCTGATGTTTGATATTTTTCATCGGGGGAATTGAGGTAATCAACTCATGGAAAATGACAGAGTTCTGAGGATATCTTTAACATAAAAGAGGGCCGTGTTTAACAACACAGCCTCGGTTGTTTGTATCGAAGGGCACTAATTTATTGTGTTTTAATTGCTTTAGAAAATTTGGGGATACTCTTTTTATGCAAATTTTGTCTTTAGAAGAACACTTATTAACAGAACGTCTTCCTGGTTGGGACCGTGTCATTGTTGAAACAGAAGAACTCAACTTAGATTGCAGAAATTGGGAAAGTAAAAATCGAAATTAATTGGTTGCCTAAATACAATTTTCTTTTTGCGATATAAATGTTCAATAAACATTGACGAAAAAAATCTATTAGAAGACCTCAGTAGACCGTGCTAATCATTGTCAGTTTGTTCAAACTTTTTTTGGTTTCGATTACAAATAAACGAAAGAAACTGCAGAAATTATAAGACGTTTTCGATTAATTACAGCAAATTAATTGACCTTTTGACATCAACATATCAACACATCACTACCTTGCCTTCTACAGAACCTTTATAAGTGTCGACAAGCTCTTCAAATTTAATAATAAAGCCACAAAAGTGATATAAAATATTGCGATTTTTGTCAAAAAGTAGAGCCTCAAGATCTCCACCTTCTTATTCCACTAGGCTTTGTGCAATTATTTTCTTTTTTCTCGTTCCTCTTTCTATAAATTCAAACTGTCGTTATCGCAGTTACATTTAAAGATATGGAAGAGTCACAATACTAAATGTATTCGGCAGTATACCTTACCAAAGGAAAAATCTTATTGATTATATGATATTTATTAATTCGTGAATATAATTATTCTCTGTCCGTCTTGGCAAATTTATGGACTTTTTTGGAAGTTTCTTTTTTTTCGAGTCTCTTATTCAAGAAAAACTTTTTTTCATTTTACCAGTTAAATAAATTTAAGTTTCGGTATGATCAGATACGATCAGTTTTTTTTTTTGATTTTAACAAACAAACATGTCAGACAAACTGATAAATTTCAGAGCTCTTCAAATTGTTGTATTTTACCACACTTTGAAGGGGAGAAAGACGCAATTCTGCAACGTTACCGTTGTTCAAATTCCGTGCATAAGGAAACGAAAGACCTCATTATAATTTAATATCAATAAATCAGCGAACGTAAGGAATTTGCTGACTATGTTTTGAAAGTAAATTCCGCAGATTAGCTCTGGTTGAAAGATGAACCCAAATGAAAATTATTAAGTGTGTAGGGATAAATTGCATGCGAAGTAAAAATAACTAAGTAAAACCGTTGTTAAATTTATATTACCTGCATGTTCGTGTAATTAGTTTTAATAACTTTTGGGGAAAAAAGCCTTAAAGCTTAAGAAATGCAAGTAGAACGTTAATTTCAGAAGTTTGAAAGTTTTATATATTTTAATTAAAGTCTAGAAATTCTATTAATAATAATTATTATGGGGCCTTTCATTTATTATTAATGGAATTTTTAATAAGTTTGAAGTTTGATCCGTAGAAGTAAATGCGCTTTTAAATAGCTACTGAAAAGTTGGGGAATGAGAGGTGATTTGTTTTCTTAGGTAATAATAATGTTTCACATTTATTTTATGTATTAATTTGAGCTTTTTGTTAGTCTTAAATAACACAATAGGCATAATATTTTGCTTTTAAGGTAATGAATGGGCTTTATTTTAATGTACTATTTAAAAAGAAGCTTTCTCGACAGGAATTCGAATCGCTGATTTATAGTTCGAATTCAAAGTCAAAATTAACCCTGTAAATTATAATTTTTAAAACAAGTTGCTTCTGTTATTATTTCCAAATTCGAGATTTTTGTTTTTAAAAATCACGTACAAAACGATGAAGTTATATTGACGAATTTTACACTGTTTCATTGATATTTCGATGCTATTGGGCCTGTGATATTCTTAGAAAATTAAGTTTTGTCAAAGGGTTTATCGATTCAATCCTGAACGTGCTAGAAGGTTCCCAGTTCCCAGTATATTAATTTACAATAATTTCAAAAAACCAAGTGGCAAGTGCAGATCTATCTTAAGGTATAAAAACGTTTACTTTAAATTTCGAATACGAAGAATCTGCGAATCGTGTAACAACATAAAATCTGCGTTTTCTAGTTAATGTAATAAAATAAAATTTGATTAAAAATTTGTTGCTGTTTACGTAGACGAAGTCGCAAATTTTCAAAATATGTAATAAAAGAGCGTCCTCTAAAGTAAATTTAATAAAGTGAGTTATTTTCATAAAAATTAATTTGGTTTTATTTGAAAGTCAGTCATGTTTGGTTTATCCTGTTTATATAAGAAAAACGCAGCATTTTTTTTTATTATTATGAAAATATGCCCGAAAATATTTCATAATTTAATTGAAGAATTATTTTATCAACTCTTAAACTTCCAGTTTTTAAGAAAAGTGCTAATTTTTTTCTTTTTTTAGTTTATTGATATCTTTACAATCTGTCACATGGTGACATTCAGTAACTAGCTTAACTTAAAATTAAAATAAAAATTACTGACATGTTGAAAATATTCCAATGAACATTTTCTTATAGAAATTTAAACAATTTTGATTTAGCATAGCGACAAGAATATTAATATACTAACACTGTTACTACATTTAGTTTTATTCAAAGCGGATTGGCAAATCCGAAGGTTTTAATCTTTTGAGCCTAGGCTCTTCGTCATCACTGTCCATAAGGCACTCCACAAGTATGTTTGGGTGAGCACTGAGCCGGTCGCGGTATCGAACACTGCACTTTTGAATCTTTTCATTTATTGTTGAAAATTTCATTTAAATTTGCCAACGTTTACTGGGTGTTCATTTACTTATGGCGGCCAGTATATATTGTCCGAACTCTGAATTATGTCTTACAAATATTATTTACTGACAAAGTTACAAATAAACACATTAAACAATTTTAGAGATAAGTTACAAACATTAAAATTAATAAATAAAACAAAGGTACATCCAAATTATTAGCAAGCCTTACAATGAATTGAATAACATTTAAATTAAATACAGAATAAAAATAATATTCTTACATATACATCGCAGCAACCACTAAGTACGAAGGATGGAACCTGACTTCTGAACACCATGACTGAACTAACTTGAGGAGTCTGAATGCTTAGGTCTCAATCTGCCTACTCCTACGCAGCTTGACTTCACTGACTGTCTGACACTGATTGACCATGCCAAGTGCATTTAAGCTCTTCTATATATACCCTAAAGTCAACACCCACCTTGTACCACGAACGTGCTAATCTGTGTTTTCTAAAGAATGCTGATTCTTCAGCAGGTGGCTTTAGTAGCCTTGTTTACAAAAATAGCTATAAGTTGCAGCTGGGTAGATATCATGTTACATGCAAGTCGGTGCATGGATAACCTTGTTACCAAAAATAGACATTGTAGCTGATAACAAATGATTCACCACGACTCAATTGCAATTTACAAGCAAGGTTACTCTATGCTAAAATAATATTTGTGTATAATAAAGAATGTTAAGAATATTAACATAATTATTATAATCATCAAAATTATAATAGTGAAAATAAAGCATTAAATAACAATGGTTTGTTTAGATTATTTGATTGCCCCCTGTTTGAATAAGTAGTTTGAAAGCTGCAAATTACTGCAAAATTCTGCTGATAATCCCTACAGAAATGAGCAATAAAATTTTTGGAACGTCATAACGTCAAAACAACACCAAGACAAAAAAGGGAAACGCGGAATTGCTATAAACAAGAAAATCCGAAAACTTTATACATTAAACACGAAAGTCAGCCAAAATTGAGCGAGGCTTATTCTCTTGTTCCTTGGTGACAGACAGTGCGTTGCTAACTTTATCCATTTACCTAAAAGTTTATCTTTTTTCTCCAAGTTCTTATGCATTATGCATCAACGGTTGTGAATTCTGCTATTCCAACACTCGTGAATGTTTCAGTGTGTTAGTGCGGCATCTGCAACTGTATCGGTGCATTTCCGGGTTACTCCGAGTTTTACAACTTGATCTAATATTATTCTAAACGTTTTCGGAAATACATCCCCAGTACGAACTGTAATAATATTTGTTTTGGAATACTGAAATTAAAGCAAATAAAACCGCGTTTGTATAAAGTTTAAACTCAACCCTTTTTCCAGTTTATTGAACCAACATCACTTCGTGATTATATTAAGTTAATATACTGGAAAAAGGTCTGACCTACGGCAAAATAACCTAAATAAATGCCAGAAATACGTGAATAAGCTTTTACTGCAGTTTCGTACATGCCAGTATGTAAACAAAAGCTTTTATGGATTGTGAGTGTTTCTGATCGTTTATAAACCCGAATACCTAAAATACGCCGAAATTATTATGGAAAGGAAATGGTTGGTTAATGGAATTTTATAAAATTTCCTAGACTCACCTGTTAAAATATAAATCTAAAACTAATTTTATATTTTTCAAAGTATGTGGGATTTAAAAGATTTTCACAAATGAAAATTCGCAATAATATAAGAATTTATCTTTATGTGTTAGAATAAAAAGGGGTTTCTTTAAACGTTTTTTCACCGTTAAATTGTTCACCGTTTTAGCTGCCCTTAAGCAATAAATTCCATTAGCAAAACCGTATTTCTTTTTTTACGGCCTGTAAAGTGTGATCCGATTATGTGGTAATAAATGGGGAAACTTTTTATAGCCGATTCAATAATAAAATTTTTGGTAAACTTGAAATAAGATAAAGCCCATTGTATGCAAATTATCCCACGCTAATAACTAATAAAAATATTGTTTGTTACTATTCCAAACAACCCCAAAAATTCCGATGACCAAACCTGAATTTTCCCTCATTTTTCAGTTTGAATCGTGCTTTGGTATTTTAAGGCTCCGAATTTTAATTTTCAAAGAAAATAACGCAAATTAATTAACGGAGGACAATGTTTATTAATGGTTTACGCTGAAGGCCTTCAATTAAACCGAAACTGAAATCATTTATTTTATATCCTGCAGTAGTTACGATGCAACTTAAAGCAGACAAAATAAATGGTTTCCGAAAACCTTTCAAGTAATCCAACGGGATAAATTCCAAATTAGATTCGCAACATTTACTGTAAGTAGTAAGTACTCCATTATAAGGAAATAATTGATGTGGAGCGGAAAATATATCTCCATCAGACAGGCTGCTAGAGACGTGTTACTTGTTTTTCTCTTTGCTGAGTGTTCAGTTATTTTATCTTTCAATTGGTGACACATTTAGGTCAAACTAACGGGATTATTGTAACGTTTTTGCTACCTTTACTTAATTCGGGTGAGTTAAAAACGTTTTAGCATTCGTCTTATTCAAAAATGTTATTAGCGGTGAAAATTCCTTGAAGATACTCCAAACATTTTCGTGCGCCTTTTGAAGTGATAATCGACCGAACTCAATCTCATTTCCATCTTAATCTCTAGCAAGTTGATTTTGGAATCGTCCTCGACAGGCTTTTCCGAATCCTTAACAGCCATTGTGTTTCGGTATTCAGCTCAATTTGTATCCAAAGCTATCGACTAGCTATTGTAGAATGGAGCAACATTTGCTTTGGATATCAAAGCATGAATAAATAGAGGCACTACACTTGACAAACTCTCTGAATGGATTTATTCCAGCTTTACTGCTTTGAAATACAGAGGTGAAGGTTCAAATATAGATTTTGATTGATTCGTGTTTATATTAGTTTCATACAGGTAACTAACACAATGAACTGCTGACTAAAACATAAACTTACATAATTCGCTCTGGACAAAGTTGCTCGTTTTACAAAACATGAAAAAACTTCAATGAATTTTATTTACAGTTACAAAGCTCAACATTTTCAAAAACAAACAAAATTATGTTTTGAAATTAATTCAAATCTGCCAGAGAAAACTATTACGTAAAATGTCCTAACAATATGAAATTCGGTCCAAAATAAAGGATCTAACCTAACTTTTTTGTCGTGTTTTTATCTGTCGTATTCCCTGAAAAATATTAAAATTATTCATGAAAACCACAAAATCCACGTTGCACTTGATTTATAATGGCAGTCTATCACCTATGCCTCTACAAACCTATTTATTTGTTTGTAAAACAAAAACTCTGAAGTGAGTTGAATATATGGGCAGATTTCTTGCTTTTTTAGGATTGTTTATGATTATATTTACTTTTATGTGAAAGTTATGACAGCAGTTTTCAGTAAATAGTTTAATAATGAATTAGAACATGCAAGAGCGCTTTCCAAAGGAACTCTTTCCTAATTCAACTTACGAGGTGGTATCAAAAAGTTCGTGGAGTAGCTCTGTAGAAGACGACGAGCGATCTGGACGACCTTCTATGAGCATTACCCCCGAAAGTTTGGAACAAATTCGGCAACTTGTGCATGAGGATCGTCGGAGGACGATCAGCGACATTGCTGACATTGTTGGTGTGTCGTATGGGTCAGTGCAGGCAATCCCAACGTCTGAATTAAACATGCGGCGGATCGCTGCCAAGTTTGTCCCCCACCTGCTGACCCCGGAGCAGAAGAAACATCGTGGCGAAGTCTGCCAAGATCTTCGTCAGCGTGCCGCGTATGAGCCATCATTCACGTTGCGGATCATCAGCGGTGAGGAGTCTTGGGTCTACGTTCTGAGGCGTTTGAGGGAGAACATTTGGTGAAAGCGACCGGATTTTTGGCGCGCGAAGAATTTGATCCTCCACAACGACAACGCACCTTGTCACCGAGCACTCCTCGTTTGTGAGTTTCTCGACAAGCACAACATGTCATCGCCTCCGTACCTGCCCTACTCGCCAGATTTAGCCCCTGCAAACTTCTTCCTTTTCCCGAAGATGAAGATACAGCTCAAAGGTCGCCGTTTTAACACTGTTGTCGAGATCCAGTGCGAATTGCAAAAGGTTCTCGACTCGCTTACAAAAGATGACTTCAAGGCCGTATTCCAGAAATGGCAGAAACGCTGGGACCGGTGCATTGCTGCGCAAGGTGACTAGGAACTTTTCGGTACCACCTCGTACATGCTTGACATAATTATCAGTAGCATGAAATAATACAGCTTAAATAAGTTACACACAATATAGTTATTTACATAGCAAAGGCGGTAAGTGAGATTTCGATCCAGCACAAGCTTGCGGTGTAATGACATAACTGTTTAAATTAATCACTTCACTTACAGCACACGGGTCGTAAATTCACCATGACATCAAATAAACAACCTACCTCATGCAAATACACATGGCCGGTGCAATGCAACTTATCATATTGGTATTGGAAAATATTCGTAGAATAAGGACTATCCAAGTCTGTTTAGGAGATCTGATCGATTGGATCATTTTTATCTTTGTGTTTGACCTTTCTAACGGGTGATGGGCACTTAAAGCCTATTATGATATTTCTGTTTCTTCTTTAAACTTCTCCCAAGATTAGCCAGTTTGTAACGTACTACGTTCATTTACAACAGTTCTTGTAACCTTATTTTGAACTCTTTGAAGAATTTCGAAGGTTGAGCTATCAACCGTCTCCCATAGTTGTATTCCATTTATTTTAATTGATTTCAATGTATTCATAAAAACGGTATGTAGTATTTTCAGTGTTAACTGAGAGTTAAATTTTAGTTCCAGTTGCGACTTTCTGTTCCGAATATATGTTTCAAGGTAAATCGTCTATCTAGCATTCCAACTTACCTCATGTTGAAGAATCTCGTTGCCGTTTAAGTTTACTAGGGGACATATTTCTCCTCGCAAAGTAAACATTACGTGAACTTATTTTCGTTTAGATTTTCATGCAAAATCTTTAACCGATCTTTTGTATTCTTCGAGTTTCTTTGTGGTATTTGTAATGCAATACTTGGATTGTTGGTAAAGCAAAGCGTGTCTTATCGTTCGAAGAGCTGTTGTATAGAGTAGATATACTACAGGTCCCAGTTTATTACCCTGTGGGACACCTACTAGTTCTGGCTAGAGTGGAAGATTTTTGTAGTAAACTGACAGGTTCTTTTAGTCTTCTGTACCAGTCTAGCATACCAAACCTTGTTAAAAGCCTGGTTGAAATCTAGAAATGCTGCAAGATTATATTGTTTTAGCTATAGATCATGATCAATAATTCTTGTAACTGTTCTGTGGAACTATCCAATGGTTACGTACTCTTTTCTGAAATCAAACTATTGATCTAGCACGAGCTTTTTTCCAAAAGAGGTGGTTTCATCCTTCGATAGAGAAGTGGCTATAATAGGAAGAAGGCTTTTGAAATTACAAAGGTTCGCAGTTTGCAGTAGTTCTTTTTGAGGTGACGTCAGTGACGTGCCATTTACAGGGCGTTATCGTCTCTCTCCAAATGTTTGCAGTATGCGTGTCAACTAGCCTACGGACATAGAGAAGGACCTACAGCTTTACGTGGAAGTACTTGCACTTCTACTCCAAAGAAGAAAGTAGTTAGAAATATCTCGGTGGTTTGCGATTGCCTTCTGAGGGAAGCGGTCCAGTGTTTTCGGTGGCACTCACCCTGAAAATCGAAGCCGAGTCTTATGCTCAGTGATCAGACGTATGCTGAACCAACTAAGGCACGCAGCAGCAGTTAGGTATGCTTATTCAGAGAACATCTGACGCAACAAGCTTTCCTTTGAATACAGCAGTTTTAATTGGAGCAGACTTTCAGCATATTCGGCGATAGATTGAACTTACTTTATTTAAGCTGGTGTGCTTTTACAACACACCCATCCCCTTGCACTATTTTCTATTGTTCAAGGAACAATCCTAGCTTTAAAACTGCAATGAACCTATTAGAGCTTTTCCCTGATAGTTCTTTTAGATTTTGCTATCATAAATCATAGTCAGGAGCTTCATTTGGTACCTTCTTCCTCCCCTTTGACCACTGCCTAGATCGATGATCTGTTATTAACTTGTAACTACGAATTCTATGAACCTTCTTAATACGTATGTTGGGCAGGAGGTTAACCTTATTCATCGATGGAGGAGAAGAAAATCGACCACAGGATAGCAAGATTAACAATTATTAAAATTTTATTTAGGAATTTTTATAGTTCGTTCATCTTCCGTAGCCTTGAGCACTGGCATATGTTGCATATACATTTGCTTCCCTTCGTGATGGAAAAGTCTTAGGAAATGGTTGAAATACAGGTGCTAAGCGCTTACCAAATGCGGCTGTCTCCTGACTAGAACCTTTGCTCAGTTTTTATTTACTAATGTTATAGGTGGAGATGTTGGTTGCCCTCATTTTATCTTTTTATTCGGTATTTTGTTGCAGAAAGCCTCGGCAAATGTGCTTGTATGTCTGGGTTTTCAGATGATGCACGAAACCTTCCTGTTTTTGGGTTACGTTTTTTTATATTCTTTCTTAATTTAAAGCACCAACTATCGTTATACAGCGAAAAGTCTTCTCTTCACTACTATCTTCCGTTTAATAGTTATAGGTCAATCTTCTGTATTTTCTGGTTCCCCATGATTTGAGATAACTGTGCAATCCGATATTTGTAGTCTTTGATTTAGGTGTTCCATGGCACTTTAAATGTCTTTCTTTAGCATTAGTGGTACATTCAGCTAGAATTTATTTTCAATGAATCTGCATATCTTCCAGTTAGTAGTTTAGCCAAACGATGAGATACGTTTTAAACCCTTGGTTGTCGTATTTAATAGTTACAGGTGGTGGTGTAGATACATCCAAACAAGATTTCGCTTCTAGGTTATTTGGCCCAATCTTTCTATGACTCAAATTTAGCAGTTTTTAGCAAGCCAGCAGTTGTATATGTACCTAAAGGTCAATACGTAAATGCACCAGTTGTTACATAGTTACAACATGCAAGCCTAGCTCTCTTACAACTGAGCTATCTGGCTTCCCCTTTTTTATCAGCTTGTAACTGATGATTTTTGATTGGTGACTCGTTGGGAATAGCATATTTCTGATTGAACCCGTTGTAATTTTTTCCTAGGTTGTAAGTAGAGCACATTTGAGTTTTGGGATTACTTGGCTACCAATCGTAGACGATCTACAGTTTGCAAGATATTGCCTTGACATTTCTATACTTCTCCCATACCTTTGTAGTTTTTTAGATGGTTCCCTGAGTATTCCTGCATTCTCTATATACATACAGAACGGTTGTAGGGTTAACTTGAGGAGTTTTAAACGTAATTCTTGATGTTAATAAGAACTCTACGTCATAGTTTGTTGTTTTGGCTTCGTTCTAGTTTCACCAAGGAAATTGGCAACGGAGTTTTGGTGACCCTTTGTCTGATACTCTAAATCCTTAGTATTTTATCATTACAATCGTCAATTTACTTCATAAGTTGTTTTACGTCGACTGCAATGACTTGGAACACTTTTTCTCATTCCTCTTTCATACGTAACTGTACCTCAGTGTATAAGAAATAAACAGTTATGTAGTAGAAGACATGGAAGAATAGCCAAATTTATATTGAATTTAGAAATTGTGTATGAATTTCCGAAGAATTACTTTTTAACTTCTAAACTACATATTTCATTAATTCAGCATTTATCTAAAGTTTACATAAATAAGAAATTGGATGCTTGTTTTGACAATTCATATTTCCCTATTTTACATAAAAAAATTTAAATAAACCTGTTGAACTTTATCTAAATTTTAATATTTACCTTAATGGCAACGTAAGTAAATACAAAATGAAACTCAAATTACTTTTCCTTAAACACAAGGGGATGAACAAGTTTTAAACAACGAAAATTGAGAAGGTCTTAGAGAGTATAAAGGCAAATAATGAAACGTTAATTGGAAACGAAGGTTGCAAATATAGGAAAATGAAAATTTAAATGAAATCCGAAATAATTACCTTCAAACTGTAATATTAATATACCTAAAGCAGATAAGGTATCACGAACAATAAACCGAACTTGACTCTGTGAAATTTCAAGAATTTTTAATGTTAGCTTGGCGGAGCACAAATATTTTCCTGCGGTATTCATAATTCAACTTGACAGGGTTGAGGCATACTACACGTACTTGAACTCAACAAATGATAAAAATCAATTTTAAGCCCAAATTCGCATTTATAATATTTCAAAACGTTTAATCAATTCGATCAAGTAAGACAAACAGCGAAAATCTTAAAAGTGTTCTTGTCCACTTTCTTCAGATATTTATGTGGCGAAATGGGCACTTAAAAGACTTCACTGCAGATATAAATTTAGGGAAGCATCACAAGACCATAAACACGGCCTAAAAACACTAAAACTAACGGATGAGTTCAGTGTAACCGCCATGTAATTAACGTAGAAAACGGTGTCGGAAATGCATTACTATTTTAAACTGGCTGCTTTTACCGTATTTCGTTTAATTGCGCTGCTATTTGTTTAAACCTACGACATTAATAAACTGGACGCGCGCCTTCGTTGGACAAATCTGTTTTAAAATGCATACCGCAAATTGATGCTGCAATCAAGTATGTTAATCACTGTAAATAGACCAGGAATCAGGAGCACATTGTTTGTCTACGTCATAAACATACCTTGAAAGTTATTGTGTTTCACCGAAAATTAATTTGTGTTAATATTTTAAAATTCCAGAATTTACTACCATCGTATTTTAATTCTTTCACATTCAGATTATGAAAGTTCTGAAAATTCATCAGTTATCTTGTTTTCTTTTTTTTTTTCTTAATTTAAATGAGAATGAGTTGCAGTCCTTGAAAAGTTAACTGGTTAAATGTTAATAGTTATACGTTATACGAGGATTTTTTAATAGAAATATACGTTTCGAGGCTGTAAAGCAATTTTTTTCAATGAATTTAATCGCCATTAACATTAAGGCGTGAGTCCCACTGGTGTACTAATCTATATATTTCGTGCTGGTAAAATTCCCGCGGCTGTTTGTGAAACCATTCTCCAACAGCACACTCTACCCCAGCGTCCAAATCGAACTGCCGCTCTTTCAGCAATAATTGTTTCAATGGGCCAAACACATGGAAATCGCACGGGGACCGCTACGGATTGTGAGGTGAATGTTTTAAGGCGGGTGTCAGACAGAGTTCTTACTTCGACCGTCCTCGACCGACCAACTTTTTAAATCAGTATATTTAAAGCCATCCCGTCATACTGCAACGACCGTTAACGACCGGTAGCGACCGTTTCGAACAGCTAATGAGTTTTCTGTTTTCTGTTATTTATAAAACACGGCGATCACTGACCGTCGAAGCGCTGTCTGATACTCACCTAATTAGACTTCTCAAAGCAGACGAGCAAACAGATTTTGAACCGTACGGGGTACATGGGGCGAGCATTATCGTGCAGAAGGATAACACCTTTTGTGACGTTCCCGGGACGTTTCTTCTTGATGCTGACACGTAAACAGTTTAAGGTGTCTGCAAATCGTTCAGCATTGATGATGACACCAGGTTCTTTAAAATGTAAGAGCAGTACCTGAACCTTGGTAATCAAGAAATACGGTCATTATTACTTTTTCTGCTGAAGGTTGAGATCGACATTTTTCGCCTTCGGAGATTCTGCATGCTTCCACTGCATACTCTGGCATTTGGATTCTGATTCGTAGTGATAACACTAAGATTCATCACCGGCAACAGTGTTGTGTAAAAATATATTACATTGTTATTGACAGCGTATCAAACGCTGTATTGATAAGGTCGAATGCAAATTCTTCTACTCATTAGTAAGCAGTCGTGGAATCCACTTGTGATAGCTAAGACTATAAATAATTCGAGTTACTTCGTACAAACTTTTTATGGCCCCTGTAAGCTTTCTTCCCACCTTCATTTCTTCCAAATTATCCCAAATAACGTTTCTGACACACGATCAAAAGCTTTCTCTATATCTAAATAGGCGCGGTTTTGTTCTAACATTTTATCTGTTATAGTATTTTACATTACAAGCCAGGTAAAATGGTTTTTACTGGCGATAAGAGGATATAACTGGCGAGCCGTCAGGCGAGTCTGTTACCTCTTTGAGCCAGTAAAAGCTGTTACCTGGCGTGTATTGTATAATATTTTTTTCACTACTAGTATCAGAAGATGTCATTATTGACCTTATTTTCGAGCCCAGAAGATGAATTTCTCTCCTAGTGGTCAATAATTTTTTATTATTGACTACTGGTTAATAATAAAAACAATTGCTATGCGCTCAGGTGCCTATTTTATATATGTTTTACCCAAATGTCAATTGAAATTAACCTCTCTCCTTGTTTTCAAGCAAGGCTATTTGATTTTTGTGGATATTTAGAAATAAATATACGCATCTGTCATTTTATTTTTTATTTATGTAAAAATGATTAATTAAAAGGAATAAAGGTGCTAGTAGTGAAAAAAATAGTATATAAACCACGGTAGAGAAGACTTTTCTCAGCCTCACAACTTATTTTCCTCCATGCTTCGCATGTCGGGAAATAATACTGCTCGGCTGAGAAAAATGTCTTCTCTACCTTGGTCTATAATATACTATTATTTGTTACTCATTTGAAAACTAAATTAATAAATAAAAATTACTACTGTCATTTTTGCGTCAAAAAATTAAGCCTTGCCTTGAAAGACAACACATATCGTTTGTTTCAACGTAACTAACGTGTTAAATCAGCTGTTTATTTTACAAGTTAGTAGCTTGTAAAGATTAACTTTCAAAATGGCCTCTGCCAAAACAGTAGAGGTGTTTATTGGAGGTTAGAGATAGAGGAAGAACAGTTAAAAAAAATAAAAGTACATTATTCACATTGATCAGGCATTATAAATAATGACTGTTAACAACTTGGTCCGGATTTAACACATTGACCGGACATTATAAATATTGACCTATTAATCACTTGGTCCATAACATATACCATGAGATCAAAAAAAGATGATTCTGCGCAGGCCTTGACTAGCATTCTAGAACCAGTGTAGCCAATCGTGTTGTACTAGTCAAGGCCTGCTCAGAATCATTTTTTTTTCGATCTCATGGTACATATATTGTAACATAGTGGGTTTGGACCAATATTGTTAAAAGTTAATAACAATAAATTAATTAAATTTAGACAGAACTATTTAACCAACTACGTCACGTGAGGTTTGCTTGGCTTTGTGAGAGATTTGATATTGAAAGTCAAATTCAACTAACATAATATATATCTATATTGTCCGAATTTTTATTTATGTTTTACAAATATTATTTAAAGACAAAGTTACAAATAAACAATTAGACAATTTTAGAGATAAGTTATAAACGTAAAAGTTAATAAATAAAACAAAGGGTTAACTCCAAACTATTAACAAGTCTTACTGCGAATTGAATTACATTACAGAAAAATAATCTTACGTGCAAATCGTAGGAAACACTAAGTACGAAGGATGGGACCTGGCTTCTTAACAACGTGACTGACCGTTGCACTGACTATCCCGAGTGCTATTCAAGTTGTTGTATATATACCCTAAAGTCAGCTCCTCTGCTGGATATCATATTATATTAGATAACATACCACTTTAGATATCATATTACATGCAGGTATCTTAGAACAAAGACCTTGGTCCATAAATACCTATGCACAGCTGCATAAATGTGTCATCCCAACACGTCATATCAAGCACGTGCGTTACGATCATATTATTTTCAGATTTTCCTGTTCTTAATGTCTTTAATGGCTGGGTACTCTTCTTTTCTTTTTGTTTACCAAGTGTTCCCACGACCTTTGTTTTGCTAACATCACTAATTCTTTTACTGTTTTTCTTTGTTCTTTATATACGTTATATAATGAAGTAGTCTTTTTACTTAAGTATTGTTTCCACTTCTTTTTGCTGCTTGATAATTGTGTTTATTAATTTAGTCATAACTGTCAACATTGTTCTACAGTTAGTCCTTGAATTTTATCTTCGATTTGTTGATTTCCTTTATATTTTTGTGTCTTTAAGCTTATATATTTTTATTGTTAAATATTTCTTTATCTTAACCTTTCCTTTATATGACAATTTTACACTAATTATTTATTTTCAAATTAATCCTTGCCAGTTTCCAGTGTTTACTTTTGCCTTGGTGTTAATTTCTTTCAGCGATTCTTCCTAATTCACTCCATCGTTTTTCTTTGTACCTTCCATCCTTCTCGATATTTTGATTTGCTTTTAGCCTTTTCAATTAATTAGTTTTGTTCATTATCCCATTCCATTCCTGGCCATTCATAATTATTTTCATATATCCTATTTTCATTTGAATTCCTTTGCTTCGTTCTTGCTTAGCTTTTAAGTCTAATCTTTTTTAAATTCTTTTACCTTTTTGGAGAGATCACAATTGATATAAATACCTTTCTTGCTTTTTTAGTAATTTACTCTTGTTTTTCAATATACTGATTTTCTCTGACATCGACACATATTTTTTCTCCTCTTTCGTGCACTTCTTAATTTAATTTCTATTTGAAGTTCTTGCTTTATAAGTTTTTTCTTTAAATGTTTTTGTTGGAGTTCTCTTTATTATCTTGCTTCATCCAAAATAGTTTTCGTATTCGTGTATTCCTGTATCTTTTCCATTTATTTTCATCGTCCGTTTCTATCCCGCCACCTGAATCCGTTTTTTCCTGCTGTGTATCGCAATATCCACTACGCCTTATTTGGCATTTGTCTCCTTAATACGATCATAATTATGTTCAATGACTCTTACGGATATGCTCTTCAACGCCTTTGCCTGAATCAACTTGTCGGAGGTTAGGCTCTTCTTGAACTATTGTAACAAATGTTTTCTAAAGCACTATACAATCACTGTGTATATATCACACATCTCCCAAATTTGGGTTTAGTTGCGGAGCGAGTTTAACACACGTATATCGCTCATCACTAAGACCGTAATTTCGGAAACTAATTTAAAATCCGTAAATTTTAAGAATCTTCCTTGTCTCGGGATCCGATGATCAAGCAGGTCAATGATTAAGACTGCATCATTTAGCCTCTGAATGATTTAAGTAAACTTTAAAAAAGCATTCTGTAACTAACGAAGAAACGAGTTAAAACACGATATTTAAAAGCAATTGCGAGTAATTTACGTTTTAAAGCGACTCTTTCCCTGGAGCCTTTAAAACTAAGTTAATTTGTTATCCTTTATCCATAACGTTGTACATCGGCCTTCCAAGTATTAGAAAAACTTAATTGCCTGTTTAATGTAATTTCGAACAGACGACCTTCTCGTTGTAACCTTCGCAGCAAAAAACTCTTCGGTTACACGGTACTTTATTTAAACAACGGTGTTTAAATACCAATTCGAAGTGCGCAAGAAACATAGCGCTAATATTTCACACCCAGCAGCTGGTGCGTTAAAGTTAATTTTGGTTGGCAAAAGTTTTGAACCTGTAGTAATGGCGCCCTTCTGGAAGCGAAGCTATTTTCTCTATTTGGCCCCATGTCAAGCACCATCCGCGTCACACAAAAACGAGGTTAACCACGGTATTTTGCTTGTCGAAGACAGAGAAAATTATAAAGCTGTTTAAAACGGAGTAATGTGAGTTGTTCTCAGGTTAAATGGAGTTGTTTTGTGGGGCCTTTCGAGATTAATTTCGAATTGGTCAGAGGTAAAAGGTAACACTGAAGAGTTTTCTATTAAATGGGGGTTAAAGCTTTATATTAAGAAAATGTGGGGGTTTTTGTCCATATATAAATAGCCGTGAAAAATTAAATAATTGTGCCACCACCAAATGCTAAGCAATTGTTTGTTGCTTCTATTTACAAAATGCAAACCATAAGGGTTGTAAGGTTATTCGTGCCAAAGGGCAAAAGTTATACATGAAATTAACTCCATTCACGTGAGCTTAACAGTAAAACATCGTTTAATATTAGATTAAGTGGTTAAATTTGTGTTCTAAGTTAAGCCTTTTCAGTTAAAAATGCCAAAGGGTTCCTCAAGTTGCAGCCGCAAAAATTTGAATGGTTCTCCGATTTACCTCTGAAGAATCGATTAAAATACATCCATTCTTTCTATGAAATTAAAGAAAATATCAAAGTCCTTGAAATTTCCCTTTATAAATAATTATAAACTTTCACCTCACAATAAATCCCATTTTAGATTATTTAAAAATCACATTTTACTTTATTAAACTATCAAATCGAATCATTCAATTATATTTCTCGCAGAGAAATCAGAGCATCTCATTCAAGCTATTCCCTCAGATTCCCAAATAAATGGAAATGCATATTATTGGAAATTCTAATAAAGCTCCTTTCAAGAGAACAAGGTCCTAAGTTTGTTCGATTCCGACAATACAGTGATCAAACTATCTACTATTCAAACGATGCAAAGTTCCGGAGTGGCTCATTTATACCAAAAAATATTCGAACAGAAATGTTTTTTTCCCTACGGACCCTTTAAATAACATCTATTGGTGGACGATTTCATTCGGATGACGCACTTCAACTGAAGTTATTTCGTGGATGAATACACAAAGACTTTTGGTTTTTACTCTTGTGGAAAAAGTAATTTGATTTTTGGATTACTATGAATTTGTCAATTCACATGTTATACGCTTTTAAAATTAAGTTAGAAAGTTATGACGTACAAGGCAGCGCGTTTAGGTCTTATATGTGTTTGTATTAGATGTAATTAGCTATAAAATAACAAAAAAACCTGCTGATATAAACGTGGGGACCCCCGTGAGGTGAGATCTCCGGAATCAAATAAATTAAACAGCAAAGTAAATTCAGTACAGAACGAAAATTTGTCGAACCCAAAGTAAGGGGTACAGTACAATATTCTACCGAGAGAAAACAAAATGGTGTATGTACGACTTGTTCCTAGACACTTTACTTTGATCCATGGCCAATGAAAAATATTATTATTTTGCGTAGTTGCCGAAGTAATTATTGCATTTTCCATCTCGAAACCTTCAATTTAAGTTGTTTTACTGATTTTAACATTATCTATACTGCCAACCCTCAGGAAATCTATTTTATATGAAGTTATTGAGCTCTGATGTTTTTGTGTAGTCTGGCTTGTTTCAATATATTCCTATAAATACGCAGCTTTCAAAAATAAATAGAAAAGATTATCTCCATAAAACATAAAACACAAAAATCCACCAATAAAAATGTTGTCATTCAAAATATTCAACAATTTTAGCATGTTTTCGTAGTTTTTTAAATACGCATTTCCTTGGCATTGTTCCATTTGGCCATTTAAATTTAAAGAAAGGCTCCAAATTCTTGCACGTATGTTTTGATTTGTTTTTTGCTGTTGTACAAACCTTTATAACATTCTGGCCTTGAAATTAAATAGCAGAGAAAGTTCAGATATTGATATACAGAATCTAAACTAACTCCCACTTGAAGTAGGCTTTATTACAAATAAAAACGACAAAGAATTTCATATATTCTTCAAGTTAATAAATAAAAGTGGACATAAAGTATAAGGATAGCACTAAGCGTCTTTTCCAAAGAATTTACGTTTGAATAACTTCTCCCTTATATTTATGAATAGAGACAGTGGGAGGTTTTCTCAGATATACTGGACTTTCAATTAGTTTCTTATTGATTTTATACTCAACAATCTTAAATCAAACTCAAGAGTAGATTCAATATTAGCATTGCATGAGGATGTTTGCCTATTTTTTCTAAGGATATTTATTTGTTAAGTGGATTTTTAGTGAATATAACAAAAGCTAATTTGTGATATAAACGACGGATGCGCCTCCACCAAAAGCTTTTTGTGCTTGTCCCCTGGGTGTCTTACTTTTATCTCCGTATTTTTACAAGTTAAACTGTTCCATTTTCCAGTTAAATTGTGAAGCTAAATATTTAATTTTAGACGGTTAAACCTACGTTTTACAACGGTTTATTGAAGTACCAAAGTTGAATCGATCCCCATTTGTAAAGGAAAAACTTTACGTGGATAAATTAATACCGTTTGTTGAACAAACGGAAACTACGTGCTGTTATACCGGTTTCGAGTTCTATAAGTTGAATGTTAGTTCGACCTTAGTTCACATATCCAGGATGTGATGTTTGTAAATTGAGCGATGAGCTGGAAAATCGGTTCGTTCTACAACTTCTCGATGTTTGCAAGTTTCTTGCTCTATAACTTTTGTTCATATTTTGTATACGAAAGAGGAACAAACCCAACGTCTAAGTAGGTAATTTATCTCACTTAAAATATAATTTCCATCTCTATAGTGTATACAATTTACAACGGAGTGTAAATTACAAAGCAACAACTATATGAATATTTGATACATCCTTTCCCTGTCCATATTTTAAAGTCTTAAACAAAGAAGGGCTCGACTGAAATCCTTTGCAAACTTTCCCCTTTTGTTTCATTGCCAGCATTCACCCGTTTAAATACTATTCGGTATAACTATTAACTATAATAGGGAAAAGAATTCGTGGTGTATTATAAATCGCGAGGTTGGGGTTTCCTTTAAGTGATACAAATAAAAGGGCTTTGTCTCGGAAATAAAGCAAGTTACTGGAAGGAAATAGATATAAGCTTTTAATTAACAGATAGCACGTCGGTTCCTAAAACTGAGACGCTGAAATCTATGTCATAAGGTTTAATCCTTCGAGAGATTCTTATCCGAAAGCCTAGGTATTCGTTTCTGTCAGGAAAACACATGAGGGTTGAAAATTGCTTCGACAGCTAATTTGAACATTACACGCCGAACTAATTCTAAATAGAAAACTTACTCATCCCCAGCTATCACCGCGTGCGATTGTTTTAGTTAGTTGATTATACACAAATCGATTACAAATTTAATTTACTATACACTAATGAAAGCGAATAACCAAACTGAACCCAAGTATTATTCTTTAGTTGAGTTCAACGTTGTGATATTTATGTTTAACGTTATTTATGTCTGATTGTGTCACTGTGGTTGGGGAAAATCATCTTTGGAAACTTAAATATACCAAAACGAGTTGGTTTTTATGCACGTCTGAATTTGTATGACCGTTTTCTTCCTGAAAAGAACTGATCGATGATAATTTCTTCGAAATGTTACATAACATTGAATTTACGGCCAAAATCTTAGATAAAAAACGGGCTTGATTTTTTTCTGTGAAAAGATATACAAAGAATGCCTTTTTTATCGACTATTAATGGCAATTTTGCCTCGCAAATCTATATTTTCGGGCACCAAAATGATGCGATTCGCTTTAAAGGAAACGCTAAAGTAAAAAAATTTTTTACTAAAATTTTCGTTAGAAAGTAACTGCTATTTTTTTATATAAATATTTGTATTTAATAACCTTGAAAAATGATATAAAACAGATTATAACTAGCTGCTAAGTAACGCTAACAGTAAAGTGCGAAACTGAAACTTGCAGCTTACGCTTGAATACCAGCAAAAGTCTTATTTGTTTTTCAAAGCAATCAAGCTGCCAGATTTTCAATTAGCAATCTGTAGATGTGTATTTAAAAAATTTCATTTATTTTCATTCATGCTACAAAATTACTGCCCTGAATTATTACTGATCAATTATAATTAATTTTGTACCTTCTGTTTCAGGTAAGACAATATCCATTTGTATCAAAATCTGCAGAAAACGAAAGAAACTGGTAGGTGTAATCTACATATATTTTATGTTTTGATAATGTCCGAAGAGAAACTTTCACTTATTTATTCTTATTTAAACAGAATCTCTTTAATACCTAGCTGTGCATTCAATGGTGTTGGATGCTAGAATCTAAAAAATGATGGAATTTAACTTACTCGATCTCCTTTATTTCTTCCTCTTATTATTGTTAATCTTCTCTTCTTCGCCCTACTTCTTCTAGTCCTATACATCCTCCTCCTCGTCATCCTCTTTCATATCTCTCCCTTCTTTCTTTTTCTCTTGCTCTTTCTATTTCTCACTTTCCCTCTGCTTACCATTTGTCTTTTTTTCTTCTATTAACTTCTTGTTCCGGAAGTTGGTGATGTTCATTTTGTTATTTAAAAAACCACATATTTTTGAAAACGTTGAAGAGCAACCTATTTAAGGGCGTTACTACGCCTGCTATTTAAAGAAATATAAGTTTTATGTTATAACGCAAAACTTAATAAGCAAATCAAAAAATCCAATTTCACCTTTAAATCTACACGAAAAAGTGCGCTAAAGATGCTTTTACTCTTTGTTGCTATCTCTACAAACAAAGGGTTATAAGTCCGAAAACGACTTCAAAAAAATTCAATTTTCAAATCTCATTTTTGTGTCTCGTGCCCCATATTAATTGTTTTTTTTTCTTAATTTACCTTTTTGTTCTCATAAATACAACTGTTCAAAACTGATTACTGAAAGTTTTACCATTTGCCTTTGCGTTGGTAATAATCTTTTCTAAAACTAAGGCAAAGACCCTTTTCGCAAGTTTTACAACTTCTTTTATTTATTTCTGAAGTGTTACCTACCACTTCTGTATCTTATGAATTCATTTTAACCAAACTCATAAGTGTCCATCGTCATAATTCAAAAGAACCTATCGTTCAATTCCAAATGTGAAAACTTCGAACTGTGTAATTTGAACAAAAAATTCAAAAACCCGAATGTTTAGTTTCGAATTTAAAATTCGAATTTGAATTCACATTTAAATTGTGATGCTAAATTATGTGCCTAGAATCTGAACTTCGAATGCACCGCTTGAACCTGGTTTCACTGGACGTCAAACTTGATTTTCAAACAACGAAAACTAATATTTCAAAGTCAACAAACTTTTAAAGTTGGTTGCAAGTTCGAAACTGCGAATAAAGAAATCTGTTGGTTATTTGATCGAAGCACATGATGAATGTTGACATATTACTGCTTGATGATAAAGGATTAAAAACTGAGATGGAAACCCTCTGGACTGGGCAAAATTTCTAGAAAATTTATGAGTTACAAAGGCGGTTATATGTTAATGTTATTTGAGGGAAGGGAGTGACGTCACTCTTACCAACTAAATAAGCTGATTTCGTAAACTAACTGCAAATTTGAACCCAAGTCTCTTTGTTTTTAAAACAAACGCAAAATATTTATTATTTAAATGTATCGATTAAAAGCTGTATATGGAAAAGCTTGAATGAATAATTAAAAAAAGAAGAAATATGGCAGTGGGACTGTGACGAGACCTTGAGAAAATGTATCAATATTTTCACTTTAAATTATCAATTAACAAATTAAACGAAACAAAACCTTAGTTTACAGCCTCCGTCAATAAGTTTTCGTGTCTGTGTGAGCGTTTAAATTTTTTATAACCCTCGGTAACTTGAGTAGCTTACATTTCTTTGTTTTGATTTGTTTATCTGTTGTCCCAAAACTTTTGAGGAACAACTTATTTCCCACAGGTGCGATTTCTACATCCGGGTGATACACCGAGGATAATCCTCACTGCCTGGTTTTATGTATATTAGCTTACCTTTTGGTAATTGTTGTGGGCCTTGAATTGTTACACGTGTTTTGATGTATTACTGACGTGAATAGCTGCGTGGAGCTTACCAATTTTCGAGCTTTTCATAGTACATTTGTTTGATTTTTTTTAATATTGTGGAATTTTGGGGGTTTTGGTCCAGGTTGAATTTAAAATTTTCCACCCATTCATTTATAAGTAGGTGGGGTTTCGAACTACTAAAAATTGTGCTTCGCTACAAACTCAAAAAATTCCAAAGCCCATTTCGCCTGTACGCTAATTAGTAATTCTGCAAATCGCGGTATATGAAAGTTAAGCATCGTACATATTTCAGCAGGTAAATTATTTTGGGTGTTATTTGAAGTATGCAAATTGGTTTTGAAAGTATTTAAAACTACATATAAAATGTTAAATTGCTTTTAAATTTTCGGCAGGCTTGTCAAAACGAAACGGTGAGAAGCCCAAAGCTATTAAAACATTCTAAGGCGGCCCTTGTATGGGAAGCCAGTGGATTCCGAATATACATTGATCAACGTCAAGCTATAATACGAACTTATACCAATGACAGCCACTTTACGTGACATTATTAAATCAACATAACGTTATATGGATCGAAGCACGTTTAGGTAAATGCATTTTTTTAGCCAACGGGGGCAACTCCTAAAAACGGAAACTTACTCCATAATAACTTTGTATTTTCTGCGAGATTAACTTTAATATTAGACCTGACAGTCAAAATGTTATAAAGTTTATTACAGTTCTGATTCGAGCTTCGGAATAGGATTGACAGAATAGACTTTCATGGGAAACAGAATAACTACATTTGTGTGCCTCCGTTTAATACTCCACAGCGTTCTCAAATATTTTGTATGCGAAAACTGAGCCTGAAAAGCCGATATGAATAAATTAGTATGCGTATTGTTTGTTCAACTAAAAGGAATAGCTACCTCAATGTATGAACTTTTTCATGAAAACAAAATTAATTATAAACTCGTAATTTATGTGGGATTAACAGGAAAGTTAGATAAAATGGGAAATTTCAAAATCCTATAATCTGTGTGCGATGTCGGACGCCTCTTGCTGGACCCATCTGTTGTATATACCTTATTTTGGTCAACTGGTATCCTCTCTACTCTTGTTATTGTCTTTCCTCTGTTTCTCGCTAGTTCTTCTACCCCGTCAATCCTTGTTTTCTTAGGCCTTCTGCTCGGTCTCCCTCCTTCTGCTTTTGTCTTTAGAGTTCGCTTTGGTAATCTATTATCTATTATATGTATTAAATGTCCGTACGACGTCATTTGTTTCTGCTCTGTTCTTGTGATCAGCGGTTCTTGTTGTAGTTCTTCTCTCTGTGTTGTATTTCCTATACTATCTCCTACTAAGAAACTTCAGCATTATTGTCCACGATTCTGAACCATAAGTTAAGGTTGCTATATATGTACATATGTATAGCTTTATAGGTGTGTAATTTTGTTATTTATATTTATTTTTTGCCCGACAATATTTGTGCTGTGTAATTTTTTTTCGCTTAAATAAGCCGCAGGTGAGCGCTTCCCTTGCTCGACCGCCCGCGTACATTCTATGCCATGCACGTCTGCTTGACGTATAGCTGCAGCAAAATTTCAAATCAAGTAATCGCAATTCGACTGATTAAATGATAAAGCGGTTTGGCGAACATCAAAATGCAATTTAGTGATTCTACAGAATTACTAATACATAAAAGCTTTTGAATAATCCAGTACTGTCAAGCTCCCTTTTCGTATCCCATCCCATCTGTGACCTTTAATAAAACCACTCGTTAGATATGGATACTCCCTTCGCTATACATGCGCTGATGATTCGGTAATATTATTACAAACACTACCAAGAGTCAAAACGCTGAATAACTAAATTCTGCAATTACGCAAACCACAATTTAACTAAGTTATAATTTCAGGTCCAACACTTGAATTGAATTATGTTACCATTAACTGTATGTTACAGTTTCACAAACACGTAGTTAAAGAAGTGAAAGATTCCACTTTGAGTTCAACGTAAACAAACTGCAACTTCGCTTGGCGTTCTGTTGGAATATCCGATGAAGTTCTTTCAAACTTTCGAAAGTTCGTGCTCTTGCAATATAATACAGTTACAATCAATTATTTATTCTTTTTTGGGAGTTCACGCTGAAAATACAATATTAGACTTTGGTTTACGAGTATAACTTACAAATCTTGGACCCAAAAGTTGTTTTAAAAGTTAAAAGCGGTAGTTGTTATTAAACGTGTAGATGGAAAGGTCTCGATTGTTGAGTATTGGTGACGGTGACCAATAAAGTATACGAAATTAAGGGTCTCAAGCCTGCAATCATTATATTAATGTCAACTACTAAACTATCGGAAAGTGTGCATAGTTTAGGATAACCGTCCGTAATTTGATCTTATGCTAACTTTATGTTGCTTATCGACAGCTGGTGCATTCATTAAAATTTTATGGCTCATAGTGGTGACCCAACTTTGTTGTAAATTAATTGTCCTTGTGAGCGGTGTAGCCTCAGTCTTCCTTTTTCATAATTCCTTGAAGTAACATTAAAATTTTTTAAGTTTTCGGTTAGGTACGGCTTAATTACAAAAAAACTGTTAGCATTTTAAAGTCAGAGAATGGTGAATTATTTCTTCTGTAGATGAGATATTCTTTACGGACGTTCAGGAGAGGGGTTAAAGCCACTTTTGTATATGACTTGGCGCCGTGAATTTATTTGTACCTCTTACACGAGGGAGGTTTGGTTAATAGTAATTTGTAATACAAGTGTTGAAAGCTTGCGTTTGCCACACGAATGTGAAGTTTGCAGCACGAACGATAGTGAGTGCTGCAGTCACATGAGAGTGGCAGATACAAGCTTTTAACACATGTATTACACAATATTTTTTCTACAACCACATTTCCATAAAAAAATTTAAATATTTCTGCAAAATCAAACCTGACATTCATCAAATGTCATTATGACATTTTGATTTCGGTGCGGCAAAATTATACTTTGTCGCACCGAAAATCATGCATGTGCGTGCGGAAAGTAAATTTTCCGCACGCTAATTTCACTTGTTCGGCAAACACTCATTTTTAATACTCGTATCTATGGAGACGAAGTCTGAAAATCCCACTTTCCATGGTGGGAGTAGAAAAAATAATTTTTATATTTTTACGGCAATAATAGTTATTTATTATACAAGACGATAAAATTGTATTTTATCTTCGAGGGCGTATTTACGCTAATTTAGGCTAATTACGCTCGAGAAGATAATTAAATTTTATCGTCGTGTATAATGCTCTATTTTTTTCTATAGCATTTATGTATTTTAAAGGAAAAAAATTATAAAATAAATTTTATTTGACGTTTATTTGACATTGACGTTTAAAAAATTACAAATCGAGTCACGTTTTAAAATGTCATTAGTATGGGAGTTTTAGGGTTAAAAACAAAAAATAAAGTACTTTTTCTATTTGGGTGCTAAAATAACTCCATTCTAGCACCCAAATGACGTCATTTGAGTGTTAAAATAAGTCGTTGGAGTGCTAAAATATACTAGTAAAATTTACTGTATTGATGTTGGTAGCGTTGAACTGTCAACTGACATACGTCAAAAATTCTTTTTCATACTGGGATCTGGACTTGTCCGGCAATAAATTTTCTAACCTAAAATTACGCCAACATAAACGTCACCAACCCCCGCAAAATTCCCTAGATTTAAAATTTTTATTTTTTAATTTATAAAATGGTATAAAGCGGCAAAATAGAAAAAATAGTATAAAATACTCGTTGCAGAAGGTCTTTCAAGCACTCATTTGTTCCTCAACTCACCGCTATGCGGCTCGTTTCGGAATTTCAAATTCGTGCTTGAATACATGCCTTCTGCAACTTGTATTTTAATATACTATTTTGCACTCCCGGTTGTAAAGTGACTACTAATTTTCCCAAAACATTTCTTGTACTTGGCATATGCTTTCTGCTTTTTATTTTATCTTTTAAACAAAGTGCTCGTTAAAAATGTTTGCTTGTTTGTTTGTCTAAACAGAGCATGATCTATGCCTGGGGCTACTCTCAACGCCTCAAATATATCCGTAATTAATGTGGCACGAAATCAGTAAATGTCAAACTTGCGGGTTTGTAATTAGGGAACAGATGGTTGATTGTCAATTTGCATCAAGAAACATGGCTAAAACTCCTAGGTAGTGTCGCTGAAACAACTCGTTTAATATACAGGGTGATTGAAAAGTACTGTCATTAAATTAAATGGGTATATGCTGACCTTAATAGAAGTACATTACAGTAAATGCGATTTTTGTATATTTTAAATTTTGTTACACACTTTTGAGAAGCGCTGGCTAATATGCATTTAAAAAGCCCGCGATATCATTACACAATTATGTAATTTACAGGTTTCATTTTCCTCTCACATTTTTTCAGGCTTGAGACTGGCAATAAACAATTACTGGTACGTTTAAAAAGTGATATGATAAAAAATTATTGTTAATAAAGAGTAACAAGACTTACAGAAGATGTTCAAATGTTTCTCCATTAACTTCTACACAAACACACACAACACAAGCTGTCTTTTAGAGCATCTTCAGCATTTTGAAGAGCTTTCTCGTAAATTAAAATAACGTCAGTTAATTCGGTTGCTAAAAGTTTACGCTGACCTTCCATTAAAACGTTGGATGAATGACTGACATATTGACCTACGTATTGTACCTGAACGCTCTTATCAGTATGAACAAGAAAGGCGTTTGATAAATTTAGATTCCGGTGACCCCAAACCAATCTTTATATTGATCTTTTTAATTTTTTTCTGAGCTTACCGTTTACTTGCGACACATGGTTTATTGATAAAAGTTGTTTCTATTTACCTTTGAAAAATATCAGGACTGTTTTGCATTAAATGTTAGTTTAGGTTAGGTCTCACGTCACTATTGGCAGTTTAGCATTAAATGAGAAGCTGCATAACGTAGTACATAACCTAGCATTTAATACAAAATTCGATCAAGTTTGTTACAGGCAATTCCTTTAGTTGTTAAAGGCATCTCTGATTATTTGGTCTAACAGTGTAAGTGTAAAGGCTGTAACTAATTAAGGGCAATGCCAATTGCCCTTAAAGATTTAAGGTTGTTTTATAACACCAATTTCCTTAGTTGTTATTCTGGTAATGCTTTAATTTCAGAAATGTAAAGTCTGTACCGAAAATTTTTGTAACATAAACATTGCCAACCTGTTCTTTCTAGTTTTTATAAAGATATCCTCTTGGTCCTGCATTTATTGGTTTGTCTGTAATTGTTTGGCCTTCTAAGAATTCCTTAATTAAATTCTTCACCTACTTCTGTTTGATTTAATAATTCTTGTCTGGCCTTCTATGAATCTTTTAATTACGTTTCTTTACTTATTTTTGTTCGATTTAACAATTCTTGCACTTTATGTAGCCATTACTTACAAATTACAGTGAAAAGTAAATTAGAATTACTTACTTGACAGATAATATCATAGTATAATATCATCAGTTGTTTTCCTGTACGATTCAGACTTTAAATAGCATTAGATCCAAGACTAATTTTGATGAAAATGTTAACCTCTTCAAATATTTTTTCAGAAGTGTACATATTATTTGAAATTATCGTTAATGTATTTTCTCCGAAACCTGTTCAAAAGAACGTTAAAAATCGTTTACCATACTGCCAAATAGCAATACAAACGATGTGGCGCTCACCCAATTTCATATAAGAAGGCCAAACTTTGGTTTTCCCTTAAATTAATGTCGTAAATAAGGACAAGACTGAAATATAAATTTTCTAAGCAATATATAGCGCATGCGTTTATTGCCACCACAGAAAGCCTTTTCCAATAAGCAGGAAATTCGCCAGTGATTAACGGCAGGGGTTCCTTATGAACAAAAGCTATAATGATAAATTACAAAATCTCAGTAGCTCAAAGGCTTAAACTGCCACTAAGATTATGGTTTCGAAATCTGCTACTAATAATGATCGGCAGGTAATTACTATAAATCCGATTTTAATAAAATTATTCATTATTCATTACACTTTTGTTGTTAACAGAATGAAATTTAAGAAAACTTGAAGTTTTTCGAAATCTTCGTTATTTGAAATAATTTAAAATAAGATTGTATTACGTATCTTCCTGTAGTAAACTAAATTAAAGCAGTTTATTTGTCTTGAAGGCTTTTAAATGAAGTATGGGTATTAAACCAATTGTTGTAATCTAAATGCTTCCAATTGTATTTAGTGTTTACTTAATCCCGTTCAAAGAATGTTAAGCAAATTTAGTTTAATCCAAAAGCAGATTAATTCTGAACGAGGATTTATGAGTTTCTGCAGTTAAAAGCCAATTTAGTTTAAATTAAAAGCAAATATTGTCAAGCGTTTGGCCGTTAATTTGTTGGAAAATTACTAAGGCACTTTTTAAACGTAAAACTACCGCAAATATCAACAGTGGAACGATAATCACGATAATAACCGAGTTCGATGCTTATCAAAAAAGGGGTTTTCAATATACACGCAGTAAACCAACGGAATGTGCTTTAACAAAAAACAACTTTATCAAATCTGTTTTCAGTACAATTGAGAAGAAGTAGTTTTATTGCAGGGAAAGTTTTGCAGTTTTAGAAGGGAAAAACGCCGCGTTTTTATGTCGTATCGTATCGGGAATTTCGTGACAAATTGTCGTAGTCAATGCACGCACCAAACTTAAAATTGGGCTTACCAAAACGTGATATGCTCATCATTTGCAGTTTCTATTTATTCCGGCGATGCCCATCGAATACAGGAACATTGTTACATACTCATTATCACGTTTTCCAGCCTATTTCCACTAAATAATCGGTACTTTTATTTTCTCGGGATGCGTACAACAGTAACGCAGTATCTCAAATTGCCGGGCGGCAACCACAAAAATTTAGTGCTGTCAAAGCAGTAATGGATCGTGCTGATACAGTACGTAATGGGCAACTATGAAAACCGAGAAGATATATTCACATGAATTGCTTGCTTTCTAGAAATTACGACCAAAATGGGATACAGAAAAGATTACTAATCAACATTAATCAAACAATAAATGGAGGAAGGTTTAACTTTTCTCGTAAATTTAGCTTAACGAATATGTACCTACCTTTGTTTTATATATTATCGACGTGCACATTGGTTGAAATAAGTGGAAAAAAATATGAAATTAATAAATTGGTCGGATCAATTCGGCCGGCGCGGCGTTTCAAGCAGATGTGCTAAATTTGGCAAGGTTGAATATTTAAATTCTTGTGGGTTACGAAGAAATGTTTTTACTTTAATTAAAGGGACAAATCACCATGGGAAACTTAAAAGGGAAAGGAAACTATAGACTTGTCTAAGTTAGATAAGAAAATTACAACGAAATAAAAAGACCAAAGAGATTCGTATCAAGCAAGTGAAATGGAGAGAAGTTGTATACATAAACTCGGTTTTATTATTTTTTCTGGTACATCCCTGCTTATACTGGTTTTTTATTTTTATCGAACAAGCCTTGTTTGTTTATTCTGAATAATAGAAAATCTTATAGTTAAATAATAATAAATTGTTCTGTTGTTTGTGTTTCTTTTTACTATACCTTTAAGTTTCGCCTTTGGTTATTTCGCCTTTTACACAAATTTGAATTCAAGTCTTTACGATTTTATAATGGCGAAGTCAAGTATTACATGCCTTCAAAATCCTCCCATAACTAGCAATCAATCTTTAAAAGCCTTAAGGAATTTTCTTATATGGACGCGGACTCGCTGTTAAGTTACATAATATTGCTTATTTGATTAGGTAATGCGGGCAAATAATTTTGACAAGAAATTATTGAACAAAAGAGAAGCAAAACATTTTCGTATTCAAAATTCATAAGTAACTAGAACTTCGATCAACATTTTCAAAATTCCAACAAAACATTTTTATATAGATACTGATTCACTATTATCTAAATATTCATCTTTGACGGAAGGAAAGCCGATGTGGAAATAAATTATTTTACAGTTATTTTGGTAATCATTTGTACCCTAAATGGAAAGAAGGACTTTTGTTATAAATTCGTTAATTTATAATTGCTGAATATTATTATCCTTTTCTGTAAAATCTCTAAGGAATTTTCTTATATTGATACAGACAGTGTTAAGTTACGAAATACTACTTGTTTGATCAGGTGATTCGGAGTAATTTATTTTCGCAGGAAATGATTGAACTAAATAGAAGTAAACCTTCTTTGGAAACATTTTCGTATTCAAAATTCGTAAGTAAATAGAACTTCGATCATTTTCAAACTTCCAACAAAAATTTTTATACTGATTAACTATTATCTAAGTATTCATCTTTGACGGATGAAAAGCCAATGAGGAAATAATTTATTTTGCAGTTATTTTCGTAATAATTTCTACCCTAAATGGAAAGGTGGGCTTTTGTTGTGAATTTTTTAATTTATAATAACTGCAACCCCGGATATTGCAGTGCGTTTGTTGAATATTCTTATCCTTATCTTTAAAATCTCTGAGGAATTTTCTTACATGGATACGGACTCGCTGTTAAGTTACAGAATATTGCTTGTTTGATCAGGTAATCCGAAATAATTTATTTTGTCAGGAAATGATTGAAGGATGGAAAAGTATTATTCTTTGGAAAATTCATAAATAAATAGAACGTTTAACAAACATTTTCAAAATTACAACAAAAAATTTATATACAGACACTGATTAACTATTACCTACATATTACTTTGGCACGCGAAAAACCAATAAGGACATAATTTATTTTTCCGTATCCATGGTATGTAATTGACAGATTATTTATCTTATTTGAGGTTAACAATGGCGGATAGCGGGTAAATATGAAAAAGCGGGACGATATGAACATTTGCGGGTTTTTACCGTGCATGCTATCGACGTGACATCTACCGATAGAATTTAGAATCAAAATTATTATTTGATTATACAAAAATCTTCATTTAAGTGATTGATAAATGTAATTATTTTTTAAAATTTAAGCAAATACGATTATTTTTTACATAAATTCATTATAGAAGTTATTTTTAATACCAAAATTTGACATGTGTAATTTGAGGTTATATGTCAAAAACGTAGGTACGAATTATATTATAACTATTTTTATTTAATACGAACTTCTCATGGATGCGGAAAAATAACTTGTGCCCTACGGGAATCTAACGGCATATTTCATCCCTCGGCTTTTGCTGCCCTCGCTCACTACGTTCGCTCGTGCAGCAGAAATCTTCGGGATGAAATATGCCTATATCTTCCCTTATGACGCAATATACTATTACAGTTATTTTGGTAATAATTTCACCCTAAATGGAAAGATAGGCTTTTGTTATAAATTTTTAAATTTATAATAACTTCAACCCCGGATATTGCATTGCCTCTATTTAATATCCTCATAAAACATGTAAAAGCATTTAACAATTCCTTGTGATGGGAAATAACGTATTTCTAAAATTTCTGAACGCAGCTTTTTCTTGTGAATAAGGAAATTAAATGCCCAAAGGAATCCTTTGTATTCTAAAAATTTCAACGTTTTCAGGGAAATTATGTGTTTAAAAGTTAAAAAGCACACGTTGGATCACCATTCATGTTTGCCCCAAAGTTTTTATTGATTGCATCAACTAATTATTTATCATTTAAATCTCAATATGGAAAGTAATTTAATTCGCTGAAACATAATATATAATTCTTCTAAGAACTTAAAAATTCGGCCATTTGTTCATCTTTTAATTTAGTTTCATGTTTATGTAAATGGATATTTCAAAAACACGACACCGAAAGATTACCTTTACTGACTTATAAACGGAAGTCCGCTCCCCTGAAAGTGCAACAGTGTTATCACCAACAATGCAGTTATGAATTTTATGACCTGACAAATAAATTTCCAAACAAGCTGATAATAAACTAAACCATTATCTCCTAGTTTGCTCCATAAACTTAAAAGCAGATTTGCGCCAAAACTACTACACATGCATTACGATTTTAATCGTCTTCTTTGTGAATCATAACTTTCGCTTTTTAAAATTATTTATAATATAAAAAAAGTATATAGTAATTGTCGTGAAAGGAGGAAGTGTGGAAATTTATCAAAATTCTGTACTTGTTATCAACGTTCAAGGTTTCCCACTTCTTCTCAACTCGGTTTTTGGACATTAAAGATATATTTCATACTAACACAGGAACAGGACTTGCTTATTAAGATTTATCGATATTTCTGCCGAAAGTGCACACCCTTGTTCTTTTCCTTCGTTTAAGACACAGGGTAGCGAGTCGATAAAAGGGGAAACAAATTATTTGCCTTATATATACAGCTAACTTTTGTCGATTTGAACTAATTATTGGACATTCATTTATATCGAAAAAGCAAATTTTCTTTAAATAAGTATACACAGAAGTAACTATTCAAATAAATTTTGGCACAAATGGTGGCAGTTGTCGCACGTATTTATTATGAATTACATTTTTATTGAAGTTGTTTTCAAGCAGATGAGTTAATTTATAAAGTTATATTACATCTTCAAATTCATTACTTCTATTATGAGTACATTTATGAGTTCCAAACTTGTATCTTTACTAATCACTTTAAAAATATGTTTTTCCTGACAGTAATAAAAGTAAATTTATTGCAATAGAAATTTTACTTGACAGTTAACCACAATTACAGTAAGCAACCGTAAAAGCTTGTATTTTTATATATACGAGTAGTTTTACGACGAATTTTATTTTATCGTAAACTTATTTACCTACCTTTTATGGGAAACGTGGAACATTAGGGTAACTTCTGTTTTGTTTCGCGAATACAAAATAAAGTTTATGTTTCCAAACATAACAAGGATTGCCATAAAACGCAATTTATATAACAATAAACAAAATTTATGATTATTTATTTACGATGTTATCCAAATTTTAAAAATGTATAATAAATAATTATAGGAGGTTTAATTATTACATAATCCTTGTTGAAAGAGTGCTTATAAGTAGGTACATAATATTTAACCCTGACAAAAAGCAAAAATTGCTGAAATTATTTTTTAATGCCTTGAGCTACCAACAATTTATTAGCCCCGAAAGGTGCTTAAATGTTAATCTTTATTTCATAAGTTAAACGTCCTTTTTACAAAAAGTAATTATCCTTCTTTCGAAATCGTCCTTCATTTCCTTAACAATATCCTCTTTAAACCTATTTTATAAGAGGGTGTTAGATTTTTAGTAAACTATTTCCTGTTACTAAATCGATTTGTGAAGATTGACAGGAATCGGAACAGGATAGTGAGATAAAGAGCTTTGATTTTCCACACCGAACAATTCCTTTCGGAGTAACTAGGAAAAGTTTGGAGATGTCCTTTCTCAATTGTAGTAGATAAGCTTTTCGATCGCAGTATACGCCTTGATTAAGCGAGCTGGTTTTCCTTCACTTTTAAACTGATAATCTCACTACATCTTGATAGAGGACGGTTTTAAGTAAACTGTTTCATTTTCTGATCGTTTCTAGTCTTGAAAATTAGTCTGAAATGTTGCAAAATAAAAAAAATGCAATTTGTTTTTATTAAGATGTGTTGATGTTTGCAACTAACTAAATTTGGATCACTATTCTGTCTAATTTTAGATAATTATTTAAAATAATTTACAGAAATAAATATTTGCCACTGAAAACTTGCTTAAGAAGGTTGTTTTATGCATTGGTTAGCTGTGTGGCATCGTAACGAAAGCGCTGACGTAACTGCAACTACATAAAGAGGTGTTGCATTTTTTTTAGTTTAGAGATTTTTAAATATTGATAACGTACGAGGGTGAGAAACTAGTTATGTTTTTAAAATAAAAATTATCTTTTAATATAGTCTCCTGGCAGTGCAATGCATTTTGTACAACGATGTTCTAATGCTTTGATCCCATCACGAAAGGTGTTTCCCTCGAGGTTAGCGAAACAGGCGTCTACGGCTAACTTGACTTTCTCCTCAGTTGAAAATCTTTGTCCTTCCAAGAAAATTTTGGTTTAGGGAATAAATGGAAATCAAGGGAGCCTAATCTGGCGAACAAGCTAGGTGCAGTGGAAAATCGTAGCCTTGTTTCTTGATTTTAACCATTGGAGTTCTGATGAAAAATAATTTGTTTCGTGATAAACCAGGTATTTTTTCTTGGACATTTTGGTGCAATCGTTCCAAAAGGTTAGCATAATATTCACTATTTATAGTTTGCCCTTTTAGGAGACAGAATCCCTTTAGCATTTGAAAAAACTGAAGCCATCGCCTTGCCAGCTGACTTTAAGGTTATTGCTTTCTTTGAACCTGAGAAATCGGATTCTGTCCGTTGTTTTGATTGGAGTTTCGTCCCCGGGGGTGTAGTAATGAACCAAGGTCTCGTCTGTAGTTACAGATCGACACATAAAATCTGTTGGATTTTTTTAAAACACTCTTGGGAAACTTGCACTTGAAGACGTTTTTGATCAGGTGTAATCAATCGCGGGAGCGTTAGCGTTTACCATACCGGTGGAGGATAGGTCTACTTTAGGGTAGCGACCCTGCCTCGATTCTCCTCTACCTCCTTTCTCTTTCCTATATCCTATCCGCAAACCTATCAACCCGCATTGATCAGCGTGATGGGCAAATTGACTAAAAATCCCCTTAATATTTTAACGATGCGGGGGTTGAAAATTCACTATTTTCTTTAACTGTGGAAAACCGCAAAGCTTTGGCCTCTCATTTGCTTTTGTTGTTTATATGTAACCCAGTCTTTGATAAAGGGTAGGAAAGAAAAATCACACGTCGGAGTAAAACTTTAAGCTTTTATTAACACATACAATGCTAATCATGAACAGCGGATCTTAAGAATTGGTAGTCGGAAGGCGCGTATCCGTAAACGTGTTGGCGTGTTTCGGCTGCGAGCCTCCTGAAAAGAAAAATAGAGCAAAGGAATGTAGGAGTCGAATACTACTGAGAACCCAGAGTAGCCCTCGTACGACGAAAGAGTTAAGAAACGTTGTAGGAGCCTAATGAGACTTGCGAGATTCCAGAGTAGTTCTCGTACGGTAAAAGGATTGAGGAGTGTAGGAGCCTAATGAGACTGGTTAGGTCTTAGACTAGCTCTAGTACGGTAAAAGGGTTATGTAGGAGCTTAATAAGATTTGTGAAATTTCAGAGTAGCTCTCGTACAGCAGGGAGGAATTGAGTCCCTTTGATCCTCTGATTAACTGTATTTATACAACAATTTTGGACTACCCCAAAATAGTAGAGGTTCCTTTTGTCAAATCAAATCAATTTCCCCACTACAGTTTAACGTTTAATTGGTCAAACGGTGTTTATAAGAACCCTTAATACATACCATATCTGTACCCACCTTTCTTTCTTAATCTATTTCCTCGTTTTTTTACTGAAATGCAGTGTCGAGGTTAATTTTACACTTGCTGGTGTGCAGTGGAGGTGGAGCTTTCATTAACAACACATTTGTACACCTTAAACCTAATCCTTAACTAACGAATTTTACCCAAATCGGTTGCATTATACTAGCCACCGTTGGAATTGAACCGGCTAGCTAGCGGGCCCTTACCTGACTGAGTTACCCAGGCTGCCTATCTGTACCCATGACAATTTTAATTATTTTGATTTTTTAATATTTCCGTAAGCCATAAGCCATACCGTGACGGCATTACAAGGAAATACGATATCGGTCTACTTTTAATATGCCGCCGTCGGCGTCGTAGGGCCGTAGATACGTATGACAACACCAATCAATTATTGCGGCTTGAAACCTTATTCTGGACACCGGCCCATCCAATAAGTAACCTGAAAATATGTATAAACATTTGGAATAGAAATACAAATAACGAAACGTTTCGTTTTACGGATCATATATTATATTTCTTAACTAATCTACATAATTAATATCCTAAAATATTACAAGTGGTTGAACATATGGTAACTTAAAGTAAAGAAAAATATAACAATTAGTCTGTTTGTCTTTATTAACTGCAAAAGAGTTTTTCGGAAATTGCGCACCCTTACCATAATAAACCATTAAACAGAGAACGCCCTCAGTCCCCAGCGGGTTATCTGGTCACGGTTATGGCAGCGGTCGAGTCACTAGACAGTCTTAGGGTGCTAGGAATCACTGGGAAACGACAAATGCAACTACATATCGCTACGTATAGCAAAAAGTAATGACAGTTTCGAAATTAATTGAACTAGCAGAGGAACTGACACATATACACTGGGACATGGTTGGGCTTTGTGAAATTAAAAGAAGAGAACAAGCAGTCCTAAATTCTAGAAATCTCCTCTATTACATAGGCGAAGAAAAAGAAGGACTCGGGTTTATTGTAAATAAAAAGCACATTCAAAATGTAGTTTAGATAGAAAGTGTGAGCTGCAGAGGCTAAAATTCGGATATGATTTGAAAGTAGCGCAAGTACCTATACGCACCCACATCTAACTACCCTAAGAGATGTTGAACAATTATATAATGAAGTTAAACAAGCTCTATAAAGAGCACCAGCACATTTTAATTTAGCGATTTTAACCCCAAGCTGGGTAAAAACAGGACGAAGCGAAGCTAGCTATTGGCAACTTTGGAGTTATTCTGTTACAATATTGTGCACTCACCCTTTTGAGATGTTTGCAACATTAGCTATTTCGTCCAGTGATCGTATTTTTTTTACCAGTTCTGACATTGTGACACTTTTTGGGGGTCCAGAGCGATATTCGTTTTAGATGCTTGTGCGGCCACGTTTAAACTCAGCCACCTAATTTTTGACAGTCGCATATGGCGGAGCACTTTCAGCCAACATACTTTTTATTTGTTCGAACATTTTTGCAGCTTTTAAACCTTTTAAATAAAAAAATTGGACAACGGCGCGGTGTTCAATAGCTTCCATTCTAAAACAAATAGAAAATGCGTTTTCTTTTCAGAGACTAACTAATACCAAACTATTGGAAATATTGTCACGTGCTAATTTTGCACATTTATAGGGGACGTCGATATCCTGTGGCTCTCGGCTAACAAACAGTGAAGAAGGGGGGTTCGAAACGCTAAATCCTTCAAATAGGGGTGGTCGTAATCGGGATAGAAATTGGGCGCCACTACGGGAAGTCACCCAAAGATGATTTCGAAGAACGTACCGCAGATATAGTTCCTCTGGGCTCGAAAGGGGAGTTACTGCACAAAATATTAACTTAACTTGATTTAAAACTTGCTACAAATGAAATTTTTAAAGGTGAATCGGTACTGACAAACTTGTACTACAATTTGAACACAAAGATTTTTACTCAACCACAAAATTAATAAAACAAACTAGCCAACTGGTTGCCAGCGGTCCTCAACCTTTGCAATGTGAGTATAAAAGCCGCCTAAAGGCGATTCACAAAGCCTTCAACATATTATCGCCGGACAAACAGATTGACCAGAAATCGGCTACCTAAATACAAGTTGAACAAAAAGTGAACGAAAGAAAAGACGCTTGAAGTGCCTGAAATTACTGACAATAAATTTAACTAATGCCTTTTCACGAGTAGGTCGCCGAAAATACAGCACTGAATTAGGTTAAATTGATACACCCACAGCAGGCAGTAAAGGCAGCCTAAGACAATATTTTTACGTGGGAAGAGTTTTGTTGGTGGTAGCCCTTGGAAGCAATGGTAACCCAGGGAGAAATAACAGCAGTCGGCATAGAAAAGAAGGCGTGGAGTCCTTCTTCCGGAAGCAGGGGTGAAGACAACGAGATGCCCTCACTGGTAGGTGAATTAATCCAAAACCGAAGAACTGTGAGGAACGGAAACTTCACCACACGTCAACTTAAACGGAACTTCCAAATACAGAACTTAAATTTCCCGGTACGAAATAAAAGACACCCTCTGGTATTATCCGACAAAATGTAGTAACGTAGTTTTCCACGAAAACTACCGGTAATGAGAGGCCAATACGTAAAACGGAAACTTCTACCAAAAACAATCCAGAAACGGTAATGCACGACTATTGATGTTAACAGCTGGTTATACTCTGGTTTGCTTTGCTGTTTTTCCGTAAACGAAAGATGTTAAAAAGAGATGAACGAACGCTACTTCGGGCGTGGGGGTGAAATCCTACATCACGCTACTTGGCGTGCCTCGTGGTTGAGTCGGTGTTTCCCCGAATTTATAATGACGAAATCAAGGGAAACAAATACTACATTACCATATTTGGTCATGCATTTGGGATTCTTCGAAATATTGCGCAGCCCAAACAGGAATGTGCTAAATCGGCATTTTACATGCAGACTTTGCAAGCTACAGGGCCGGCCTACGCTTCGAAAAACAGGACCGTATGATACTAATTTACGCAAAATTCAAAAAGGCCGTGACAACATGGCCGTTATATTTTCAGTATTGTCAACTGAGAGATCGAAGTTTCAAACCATGAATTAATACTTTACCGACCAGCGCCACCTATGTGAAGGCTAACCATTTATCATCCCGGTCGCTCGTACAATCGATTTACAATGTTTTAAAAAATTAAATTGTGGATGAAAAGTAAGAAAGTAGTAGCAATGTAGAAGTTGAAAATAAAACAATAAATCCCCAGTTCCATTAATAAAATTAACTGGACATTTTTATTAGCAAATAATGCGGTATATCCGGTGTTCGTTATAAAACTGTTTACAGCCGTACGAAACAACAACGTAGCCATAAACGGTAAATGCCGTCAATAAAATATCTCTCAAACTTCTCCGTCTTCGCGTGCATCAATTAAATGAAAATAAAATTGGATGGCTTTCACGTCAAAGCCAGTAAACTAGCTGAAAGTTACCCACCGATTTATCCTACGTAACAGTTTTTTCACCCTACTTGTGGTTATTTCTGTAGATTACGATTATCTACTTAAAATATTAAAAAGTTGAGTAGTAAAGTAGAAAGAAGAGCGGGTTGTAATTGAAAATTCAATTTCCTTTTCGCGTCTTTTAACTTGGAATGTGTGGAAAAATAAATCGTAGGTTGAGATTACACGCGTAACCGCGATGTTTAAGGTTCCATCCCAAGTTCTTTTCTCAAAACCTTTTTTAGGAGGTTTTATAAATGAGTATGACCTAATGTCCGTTCCAACACCACATGCTCCATTTAATCCATTTTCATTATTCGGCCCTAATGGATCCGTTTCCCAAAGGGCGTGGGTCCCAAAGACATTTTCATGAAATGTCTTTTCGAGTTTTAGTTATAGTGTGAAATTGAACCGTACACTTTACAAAATTTAAAGGAAACCGCACGGTTATGGAACATAATTCTCTCCTTATTAGCCGCGTGATAGACAAGGGGTTGATTGTTTCATTTCGGTGATCCTTCTATTATGAATCCTTGAATAACAATATTATGGGATGCGTGACCTGCGTAAATGCCGGACTGATTTGATGAGCCTGCTTTGTGAGCAACGTGATTTAAGAACGCTACACCAATCCGTGGATGAAAGGTTCTGAATAGATAATTTAATACTGAAGATTCGTTCTTTGCTTTCATAAGGATATATTACGGAGTGCTGACATCGAATCAATCTCGTTTGATGAATTATTATTAGAAACGGAGAACTTGTGATTTTTTTCTGTCTTTATAACTTGTGGAAGTTATATTAAAACTTGCTCACTTTTAAAAGTTTGCTGTAAGTAGTGGACTGAGAAATGTTTAAAATTGATCCAAAAAGAAAATGCCTAAAAACTTGTGGTTTATGACTCTCCAGATGACATTTTTAGATGTCTTTTCTTTTAAGGAAAGCTGATGATTTCTTTAAACCGGTGCCTTCATTCTAAGGAAAATACTTTTAAATATAAAACTGGAAGCTTTTTCTTTAGTGACAGGCAATAAAGTTCTTCAGATAGGAAACCAAATAAAAAGTTGTTTGTCCGAATAATAATTGGATTGTTAAATATTCCTACCGTTGTTAGACTTGTTTTTTTTTTTTATTGTGTTTGTGTAGAATAATTTAGATGTATACATTCTGAAATCTAAAAATAAATGAATGCGTTAAATTTGAAGAGGTTGTCCTTTTGTCTATTCCTATACAACTAGCCGCATTCCTAAACAGTTCCTTTTATTGAAATATCCAGAACAGCCGGCTGAAAAAACGCCAAAGCTCTAAATTTACGTATTTCCTCGTTTTTTCTAAAAGACAAAAAGCAATATTCATGTCCTTAATAATGATTATTACTGTTATTTATGTAAGTACGAAAGCATATTTCTTCATTCGATACAAAAACGAATTTGTCGTATAAGTTTTATTCTTGAAAGTTTAAAACCCTCGGCCTTCTAAAATTTATGCGTTAAAATATATATGTTGAAGCGCCCTTGGAAGTCATCAGATTTCTGATTGAAATTTACGTTTCGTTGTTTTCTTTTCGTCCAAACGTGATGTTTCCATTTGAGACGACGATCGAGGTGTATATACAGAGGATTTAACAGTTTCAGTGATATCTGGTGGCCATTTAGCATAACTGGAGGACAGGTTCCCCCCTTCACATGAATATGACGTGAGTAGGTTTGGTCTCATTGGCTTTAGTACGCCATTTTCTTAGCAGTGCTGCACTCTTTCGCAATGGATTTGAAGAGTATGTGATGTCACTGTGGTGTCTCAGTGGGATGATAAGAGGGCTGTATCGTGGGTGTAGGTTGCTATTGTAGTTAACAGCGAAATTGGGAAATCAGCTGTGTACAATATACAGAGTGCTTCAAAAGTATTAATAGAAGTACATGATAGCAAAAATTTAAGGCTTCTTGCGATTTTTGTTTATTTTAAATTTTGTTACACAGTTTTGCCAACCGATGGCTAATATCCATTTAAAATGCCTGCGATAGAAATTTGACTACGCAAAATAAATGAAACATTAAACAATTATATCTGGACTCTCTTATCAGAATGAATAAGAAAGGCGTTTGATAAATTTAGATTTTGAATGTAAACAGAACGTACCTATTCCAGTGACCCCCAACCAATTTTTGTATTGACCTTTTTAATTTATTTCTAAGCTTACTATTTACTTGCAACACGGTTGATTGAGAAAAGTTATTCTATTTAATATGCTCTACCTATCGTTCAAATTAATGACAATACTTTTGAATCACACTGTATATAACAGTGAGCCAAGAGCACTGCCCTGTGGCACTCCAGAGTTTATATAGTATAGTGAGGTGGCTTCACCTTAAAGTTTAACCAAGTAGTGCCTTTCAGTAAGATAGGATTTTATCACCTGATACAGCTCAGTGGGGAAGACGCTTTTGAGTTTGGATGCCAGACTTTATCAAAGGCTTGGCTGATGTTGAGAAATTCTGCGGAACAACATTCTTTGCCTTTTAGCTCTTTGTTTAGTTGGTTCACCACTCTGCGAACTTGATGGATAGTACCGTGTTGTTCGCGAAAGCCAAACTGATGGTGAGGTAGTAAATTATTATTCTCGAGAATAGTATAATAGGCCGGTTTGAAAACCTCACTTCCTGAACTCTCTGGAAATGTTGCAGCTCACGGTACCGTTAATACCATTTCATATGCGATTCTTCCTCTTTGTTGTTTTAATAAAGGAGATGTCCTGATTTAAGCGAAGTACACTTTTCTTCTGGTAGCCTAGTTTCACACAGGGCTAAGCTGTTCCATTTAATATGAGATAATTCTTCTTCTAGTTCTTCAAGACGCTCATTTCAATGTTCAAGTGTTCTATGCGGCAATATGAAATTTAGTTTTGGATTATTCTATACTAGGTATTGCTTGAATGGATGTTTACCCTTCCCCCCAGAATCCTCGAGGTTGACCCTAAAGTCGTTGTACTTGCCATATACCGATCTATCCACCTGGGGTACACATCCATTTGTATTAAAATTCGCGATCGTGTAGCCTAAAGTAAACCTGCCCTCTACCAGGTCCTTAGGGAGTGTCTACCCGCGTACCAAATAGTAGTAGGGGAGAGTCGTCCAAAATGGGGACGGCGGTTAATATGGGAACACTCAGTTTTTTTGTACTGGGTGTTGCTATTTGTGTCAAATCGCGTACTACTGCCCTTGGCTGTCATTATGTCAGTTTAAATTGATACGTAGACGTAAACGTATGCTAGTTGTTGTTCTAAACGTTGTTCAAATTTTGTTGTTGCAATCTTTCAATTTTGGGTTGGTCTTTAGTGGCACCTGTTTGAGTTATATGTGAAACATCAATTGTGGTAAGTACAGCATTGCTTTCTGTAGCTTAAAGACATTATTTTGATATTTCAATTGATAATTATTTATCTTACATCTGAGTGACGAGACGCCATGTTTGTTATCTTACTTCGTGATTTGCTCAAATGTGGACACCAAGTGTAGTTCAAAACGGGGACGCCCCATTGTGTTGTGCTTTCCTCCGCATACAACACATTGGCTGCAGTCACTCGACGTGTCTTTCATGGCACCACTGAGTGCCATCTATAAACCAATAAGCAAAAATTTTGTGATGGCACTTAATTTTACATAGTATCCTATGGGTACCCTATTTTATCCACCCGTTTGTCCAAAACGGGATATTTTCACATTTTCAAAAAACTATTTATTTCCCCTAACCAAACGCTATTTTTAAACTAAAAACTTTATTTTATGATAGTTTAAGACCAATTTTAAAATGGTAATGATATGCCATATTTGTTTCATTATTAAATTCTATTTGGCAAGCCTAAACCCTTTTCGGTCCCCATTTTAGACAACTCTCCCCTACCAATAAATAATACAAGCCAATTCGTCCGAAAATTTTGACTCGGTTGTATTATTGAGAAAGGCTGACAAATTATATCTCCAAAAGGAAAAGATGTATTGTATGAACTCTTTCTTTCGGAAACCAGCAAAGAAACGATGGACTTGGAGAAGCTCAGACTCAATTGTAAAAAATAGTTCTAACGAATCATAAATACATATGTAGTACCTTAAAAGATATATTGGTCCTAAATCATTTTGACACCGGTAGTGGCCATAAGTTGATATGAACGAAAGTAGAGATAAACATCAAAATAAAAATAGTAAGTTAATTAAACGCCAACGGTTTCCTACAGCAGAATTAATGCAAGGAAATTTACAAAAATATCAAGGAAGGAGATTAGAGAACTCATGACAAAGAGAAGAAAATTAGATAAAGGCAGAATATATTGAACCAAAAAAAAATTATAAGCAAGAAAACCAGAGATGATTTGAGAAGTTTTAAAACAAAAATGATAAAATCGACACTGAAAACAACAAAAATAGGAAAATAATTTCAAGGCAGTTAACAACATGGGCCATCTTCAAATACACCAATTAAAAGACACAAATTGAACCATCAAAGAAGATAGAAAGGATTTGATGGAAATTGATGTCAGTAAATAACCACTTTATTAACTAAAACTAGAAGGAAAATGCTTGGGATTATCATAAGGTTAGAGACAGAGACAGGAAAGTTTAGATTGATAATAAATCAAAATAAAACAAAGTATGTGGTAATGAGAGACACACAGCAGAATATAGAAAACCAACTACGATTGGGATCACATGAAGGAAAGTTCGAAAAAGTTAGTAAATGTATGTACTTAGGAGTAGTAATAGAAGAAAAAGAGAGAGAAGAGTCAGACTAAAAACCAGAACAGTAAAAGGGAACCAAAGATATGATTTCTTAGTAACAATGCTGAAATCATACTACGTATTGTAACGAGACGCGCCAGCTGTCAGGCGGGAAGTGAATCATTTCGCGCGTATGCGTCAGCTGTTCGAGACTATTATATGTCTCATTGTCCGGGAAAAGTCTGGGGCGATCCACACTGCACTGGAAAGCCGTGCTCGGATATAAATAGCCGCGTTCCAAACAAGCAGTTAGTCTACTATACGTAACGTGTAGTGAACGCTCGTAAATATAAATAAACTATAAATTGTATAAATAAATTAGTTAGTGTTTCGGTTTAATATTAGTGTTGTGTTCTTAGCGTTTAAGTTGTTATTTCGTGTTAATCGTTACATTGTTTAAGTTTGTTAATAAATAATCCACACCACGAACCGAAGTTTTAAATAAACGTTTTAAAAATGTTACAATATCTAGAAAAATCAAAAACAAGGATTTATAAGACGGTTATAAGACCCACGGTAACGTATGCCTGTGAAACGTGGGCATTAAAAAAAGCGGACGAAGAGATGCTCCATTCAGAGATGGGAAAGAAAGATACTAAGAGCAATCTACGGAGGAATACAGGCAGAAGTGGGTTGGAGAAGGAGGAGAAACAGGGAGCTGGAAGTACTGTACTGTATAAGGAACCAAAAATAAACGACTTTGTTAAGGCTTAAAGAGTAAGGTGGTTAGGGCATGTGTGGAGGATCGGCAGAGAAAGGATGCCCAAAATCCCCGATTGGCGGAAGAAGAAAAGGGAGGCCGAGAAAAAGATGGTATGACAGCGTACAGGAAGACCTTAGAAGTATAAATGTTAGGGACTAGGGGGAAAAGGCTTTGAATAGAGTGGAATGGAGAAGAATAATACAAATGTTTAATTAAGATTAGTGTTTTATGTAAATGTAAGCCCTAGGCTTCCAAGGCCTGTAAAGTTGGACACTGCAAAAAATGTCGTTCGACCTACAAAAAAAATATCTCTGTGAGCTGTAGGAATCACTACGTCATCGTTTACCGTACTAGAAGGCTCGATTGTTGTTTCGGAATCAGTGGAATTCTATTTTAATTTTTTTAAATATCAGTAAATATCCACTTTATTACATAACATACGATATTATGAATTAAAAACCTGATATAAGGTGGCCATAAACATAAAATGAAGGGAAATATTTAAAATTGCTGTTGGAACGATAAAAAATCATTACAACCAAATTCTGCTTTCTTGGATTCAGTCAGCAGTCAGTCAAAATACTATAAAATCCCATTTAAAAGACGACTTTTTAACAAATCGAGCTGCATACTCTCAATTCTAACTTTAATTTTGCAACTTCGAGTCACGTAGAACAACAAAATAAGATAGCTGCTTCATGAACGCTGCATAACGGCCTTATATTAAAACAGTCACTTCCTTGACTGGTTCATCAATTTCCTTAGGTAAAATAACATTAAAACAGCGTAAAGATAGGCTGTGAATTATTCGATTTTATATATTAATAAATAATGTATTGTTTTATTTATAATCCTATTTTTGGTGGGTCTGCAGCTCTATAGCCTTAAATGTTTACTTGGACATACAAAAATTACAAATAAATAGTTTCTTTATACCAAATAACACAATTTTGTTGTTTCAGTAAAACTTTGCTATGTCAACAAAATAATTTGTTTTACTTAAATAAATCACATCCACTAACAAAATATATTTATTCAGTTGAAACAAACTCTTCTGTCCGTACCACAAACCATTTATTTCGTCCACTGTATTCTGTACAGAAAGAAAAATAGAATTCAATCTGAATCTAAATCTATTGCTAAGTCGAATACGTGACTGAAAGTGAGTCTTTTACCAAAGCAAAAGGTTATATTGCAGCTGTTGCCAGAAGGATAGTAGTGTTCGTGAACCACCGTTGCTATCTGATTCTACCGTTGTGCAAACAGGACAACGAAATTGCGATTTTCGGAAAAAATAGAAAACTCAATACTTAAATAAATGTGCCTGATTTATCACAACTTAAATTAATATAAGATTATTTTTGTATTTTATACCTGGAAATTTACCAATTAAAGTTTTTAGATTATTAAAAAAATATTTCTTGTTCAGATTCGCCATTAATAATTCTTAGAATTTCGACAGTGAAAATAATAATCCCTTAATTAATTAAGTTCGGGTATATATTAAACCCTTCTCACTGCAAAGATGTCAACAACCAGACCGATACTAGAAACAGAACTAAAACTGGCCCATTCAAAGCAAACTAATAAAACTTGTTAATAGGAGATTAGCCATGTTTTCACAAAGATTCTGAATTTGGAGTTTGCATTAGATTGAATATAAATTAGTTTCTGGAGAATACACATGAAAGGTATGAAGTTATAAGAAATTAACACTTCTGCAAATGTTGGAAGTTCCCATCAGAAATTATTTGAGTTGGATTCTTCTTTAACAAACTTATGTGAAAGAAAAGCAACCCTGAAGAGTTATTTACACGCAAATTTAAAATAAATTATTTCAGAACAATCACTAAAAACAGCACCGGTCATGCACACCATCATGGTTTCTGGGTATTTGCCCGTCATCGGATATCTGTAACTTTGCAGTGCTTTAACAAATATCATTGCTGATATAAATGCATCCGCCCAGCCTAGAGGCAAATTATGCTTTCTCAAAAATTGTTGAAGCTTAGTAATTATGATTTTAGATCCTTAGAATCTTGTGGTGGATAGGCTTTAACGAATCAGAATTCTTTATCACGGGCGCTTTTAAAAGTGCAAAATCAGCCTTCGAAGCGAGAATCTAAAATCTCTGAAAATCCCAAAGATGAATTAAATCAACAGAAAAAGGTGCTTCAACCCTCAAGGTCCTAACGTATAAAATTAAACCTATTTATTCAACGAAGTGTTAAAATTCTGATTTCTGATGATGGGTGGTACGTGCGGTACCAGAAACTTGCAGAAAGACTTAAATAATGATCGTGAAAACTTGAAACTTGACTTATTTCAATAACAGAAACTTACAGAATCTTACTAACAGAAAAACAATTTCTGGTGCCTGTTAGCAGACAAGAGCAAAATGAAAACGTTCAGGTTACATTAAGCTGCTGCCAACAACATCGCAAATGCTTAACTGGAAATTTACGACTGCTTCGTAAGCGCTTTCGTAGAACTTTTGAATTGTTAAGTGAATAAATCTTGATTTAGTTTACTCGGATGTGTGTGTATTAGTTTCAGAAATTAGTCCAGCAGAATATTAAGAGCAAGAAGACCGTGCAAGACGGAAGGAAGATCTTTGAGTTTGAAAGAAAATGACAGGATTGTAAATTAATTTAACTCGATAAGGTAGGGGAAAAATTGGAATTTAAAAATTTAATATTTAATAAGATGCCTTTTATAGGCATATTTAGAAGTCAAATTAGTTCATAAATAAAATAACTAAATATATAAAAACTGCACAAAACTCGGCTTTTTAACTTTCAACAACTTAGATGACGGAAATCCATTACTAATCGTGAACTCTAAAAGAGATATCTTCTAATATAAACTTCGAATTCGAATTCTGAAAATTACGAAACCAATTCCTCTTGTTTCTCTCTTTTTCTTTTTGACTTCTTCCTTGTTGCAGTTTTATCCAGCTTAGAACTAGGGAAGGCAACTTAAGAAATACATGCTTGGAGAAGAAAAAAGTTTGGATTTGTTTGTTGGTTTTATTTATCAGGCGAGATCAATGTTTGCCGCTGTTAATGAAATCAGCGCGTGTGTATTGCCATGGTTATTTGCAACGCCCGTCTAGAATTTTGGCAAAGCTGTAACAGCGTTTTACGTGTTAATTAAACTAAGGCAGACTCTTGACTGGTTTATTCTTCAAATTTAAAGGAATATTTAGGTAAGGCAGATACATAAAATGAAACACATTTCTTAACAATTGACTTGATAATAAAACGCAATGCTTTGTAATTAACGAATTAGGATATATTAACTCATAAGCAAAATGACACATATACAATTGAAATTGAAATTGAAAATTAGTAATGAATAATGAAGTTATTAATTCAAACGAACAAATAAAGAAAATAAGTTATCATAAAAGAGTACAAATAAATAACTAGGTTTGGAATCAAACATAAATCTAAACAACGAAGTCTAGATAAAATGGAATGTTCAAAATAACACCAATCGTAATTTATCTAAAGAAAAAATATATATAAGGTTCAAAGTAATAAGATCGTAATTAAACGAACATAGACGCTCTGAGGGTTCGCAAGGATAATTCTTAAATTAAATTAATAACTAACGCACACAGATAAAAATGAGCTCACTTTTGTCGTTGTCGCAGCTATAAAAAAAACATAATAACACAATAGTAAATAATAATAATGTCTTGTGAGACCTATCGGTAACCACAAATTCAATTACGACTGAATTTAAAATAAATTAAAAGAAAATAATTGACTAAGTTGAAACACGAAAATTTGAATATCCCTTTACAAAGTAAAAATTACAGTTTATAAATTCACGTTGCTGTGACTGCAACCATAATATTTATTCAAGCATACTGGAGTACGATTTACTAAATGACGATTGAAAATTCAATAGCATATAACGTCTAACTTACAATTGGTGTTCGAGTAGAACAAATCTATTTTAATTTCAATTAGAAGAGGGGCACGATTTCACTTTATGAAGGTAACAACTTAACAAGAAAGAACAAAATTCTTAAAACTTGTTCGTATCTACTTCTTCAAGTTTATTTAATTTTTGATCTACTTTAAGTGTACGAGTAAATCAGAAAATTTCTTTTTTGACGTAATTGTTTTTATAGTTTATCTGAAGAGTTCAGTTATTATCATTTCTGAAATTTCAAACATGTTTATGTTTGGTTTAAGTAGCCATAAATCTATGATAAAAGCCATTTAACCTGTGGCAAATCATTTTTTATCGGATACATCAACGCCTGAAGTCAATGCAAATTTTATTTTCAGACTCCTTAAATCTGTTTTATAGCAGATATAATCCTCACACAAGGTCTGTATAAAAGCGTTTACCCAACCACAGATTTTGTTTGAAAGTGAGAGGGTTTTCGGGAATTTTTTTCCCAAATACGTCCCTTCACATGTCGATAACGAAATTCAAGAAAGTCTCGCTTCGAACAGTTATGTACCAACTCCTGAGAATGAATTATAGATGAAAATCAGGGCGTTTCGATCCGATAACAACACAAACAAACGGCCATCTGCATACGTCAATACCATTCCGAATCTCATATGTTCAGCTCGTTATCATTCCCGAATTTAAATCATTCATCTCCGGTTGCATACAGCGTGATAAATTGATAATTGGTGATAAATTAGAACCTATATAAAATGAGCATGTTCATCATTTCGATGAGATTTGGCATCGCGATTGCGATACTTTGTAATTAATAGCGTCGGATATCCGCAATGCAAACGTAAATTCCACCAAACAGACCACAAACACAGAAGTTATGACAATTATAACAATTTAAAGCTAAGATTTTTGGAAGTTGACATAATGCTTCATCAAATCTGTACAGATTTAAAATTCCAAGCGGTCTCGTCGAAATGAATTTTTAAAGTCTGGATTTCGGGTTGGATTATTTAAAAAAATTGCGTGTTCTTGACACGGGACGGGACGTAGCATGCTTTGAATGTAATCTTCATAAAAAAAAGACGTTTAAATAACAAGGGGGTTTTGTAATTTTGAATATTAGAAATGCAAGGTGGGCCATAAAATTAATCCCGAGTTAATACCATTTTTTAAATAAACGATTACTCGGCAAAAACCTGAGATTTTCTCGTTAAAAATCGAGTAACCTCCAAGTGTTTATTTTTCAGGAAGGCAAACACATTAAGCCGCGTCGTACTTTATTTATCGAAGGGTCTTAGTGTAGATACCCAATTTTCAAGTCGGCACGACTTCATCAGACCGCAACAAAATATGTGCACCCGAAACCTACCCTATTTATAATCGTAAAAGGTTAATAAGGGTTACGTTTGTACATAATTGAGTAGTCATTGTTCTGGCTATAATTTTACGCGAATATATTATTAAATATTAATTATATTTAAGCTTTCATTTAACCATTTTCGGAGTTAATCCCGAATAAGTGATATTAGGTTAATTTCGTGTCAATAAAGGAACCAATTTTCGCTTCGAATAATGAAGGAACATAACGAATTATTCACGAAGTTTCCATAGGTTATTTTACACGCAAAATATTAAACGCTGAGATTTGAATGCCAGCACTTTTTTGGACTATTTTACGAGTTCTGCGAAACAGTTTTGTATTATCAGTGTTTCCATCAATATGGATTAATGTTGAAATGTCTTTTTAGGTTTTACATGTCATCACTTATCACTCCAAATGGACAACTCTCATAAATTTCCTTTCATTTCAGGAAGAAAAAGGTTGTCGTACTTCGTGAATCGAAATAGAATATTTTTTTCGCAGTTGTCACATATGTAAAACTCTGAAAAATGAATGAAATTTTAGTAACGAGATTGTGGCCCAAAGTAGAATGCTGTAAATTATTTTAAATAATTTTCTTTGGTTTTTGGAACTAAACTTTTTTAGTGTCTTTGAAATGTATAATTTTCAAAATTTACATTGGTAATGACTTTTGACCCAAATTATTTCTAATACTAAAAGATTCTAGGATAACACTATAGTAATAATAAGAGATTTGCCCCATATTCCAAACCTTCAAGGAAAAGCCTTAGCCAAACTTTCAGAAGAGCATTTTGGGTGGTATTATCCAAGCCGGTTTAGCAGAGCCTGACTATCCTTTCAATTATCAGCCTTCGAAGATTTACTTGTGCAAGCATTAGAATGCTTCTCAATGCACAAAAATCTTTTCGTTATCTTAATGTAGCTCATTACAGGATTAAAATTTAGAATTTTGCTTTATGTTAAATTAATGAAGAGGAACTGTTATGGCTTTCTGATTATTAATTTTTATTTTTAATATATTTGAAAGAAAATTTAAAAATATCATCCCACCCAGAAGCGACTCCTTAGAAATTTGTAATTAATTTCTCTGTCATAATTATAATTAGAAAAATCGTCTTGGATGGGACGCCTTTAAAAAAATAGTCCACCAGAAATTTTCTTTGGCTTCAAAGGGATAGAAAAGTCGAATGTTACATGTATAAAATATCTATCTGTTAAAGAGCAATTACACCAGTGTTTATTATTATTTGTAAATTGTTTTAACCAACATAAATTATTTTAATGCTTTTTCAATTCCTTAAGCTCGCAGTTTTTCGTAATATTGTAACGTAGTGGGCTTGACCAATAATGTTAAAAGTTAATTAAAAAAAGTTAATTAAATTTAGATAGAATTACTTAACCTACGCCACGTGGGGTTTTCTTTACTGCGAGAGGGTTTATATTAGAAGTCTGATTCAACCAACATAACATATAAATTGTCCGAACTTTGAATTAGGTTTTACAAATATTATTTAAAGTTAAAGGTACAAGTAAACACTTAGACAATTTTAGAGATGAGTTATAAACGTTAAAATTAATAAATAAAACAAAGGGTTAAATCCAAACTATTAGTAAGTCTTACTGTGAATTGAATTACATTTAATTTAAATACAGAAAAATAGTCTTACAAACAAATCGTAGGAAACGCTACTGAGTACTAAGGATGGGACCTGACTACTAACGACATGACGTTTGCACTGACCATGATTGTTAAAGTGATTCCTTATATAGGAATCAGATCCCCACCTTGTACTGATATTACATGCATTCACCTTGAACCACGAAGCACAATCTGTATATATTAAGAAATGCAGATTCATCATTTTATGCTGCTGCACATATCATGTTTCAGTTTCGCGTGCATGCCTTTACCTTGACTGATGTAATGACCCTGACCATGGAGTATAAAGACAGGAGACTGCACTTCCATTTAAACTACCGACCGAACTCGTGCCGATGTTTGTCGCCTCAATTTGCGACAAGGATAGACGCGTGTCTACGAAAGTACAGGGAGCATACGAGAAACGCACTTAAAATTAATAAAACACTGATTGTATTGCATTTGTGAGTAATATATTTAAGTTTCTTTTGTAGAGTGGTATTTATAGATTTATACTACAATATAAAAATACAATCCATTCAGGAAATTTGATTTATAGGGCTGCAATTGAAGGCATGTGCACGAACCAATCTCCACAGTTTTTCTGATACACGAAAGTCAAAAATTGTGTAAAATAGCATCAATCGATGCAGTATTTTTTTCTCAACAAAAAACGTAATTGCACTGTTGAGCTAAAATAATTAGGGAAGCAAATATTTACATATGATTTATAGGGTTGCAATTGGAAAGGCATGTTCAGTGCTTTAGCAAATTATATATGTTCTTTTAAAGATTTGTTGAATTAGTTATAAAATTAATAGAATAACCAGTTATGGTTACACAAAACCCAAAAATAAAGCAATTTATTTATGATATTTGAGATAATAATAAATATTAAACGTATTATGTTACAAGCTTTCATCTTTAAAGATTTTCAAAATGCTAAGTTCTTTAGAAACTTCCCTTTTATTATTAATTTCAGATTTTATGTTTGCTGCTTGTGTAGACATTTAGAGATTACCATAACTAAGCCACTACGCGTTAGTAATTACATCTGTTACCTTTCTTCCACAGCACGCTTTTACACTAAACTACTTAACGATAATTAATCAAGAACATGTACGCTCCGAAGTTAATGCCTCTAGAATAAACCCCTACCGTAGCTGTTTTGTCAAGTTTAGACATAATTAACATGTAGTAGTAATTACACCTTATCGACCTCTGCAATTAAGAACCTCTTGAACTGCTGCTTAATACGTCTATTGTTGGATATCAAAGGCACTTACAAACATATTAATCTAAATATGCTTTCTGAATTGCACATATTTACAAGTGTTTGGTTTTGTTTTCTTGGATTATCATTCATAATATCTAGAGATGTTAAAATATTCTTCAATCAGCTGATTTCATCCAAATAAATTTAATCTCCGTTTTTATAATCAGTTTTCGTACAAATGAAAATTTGGATAAAAGTAGCATCAGAAAAACAGCATTTCTCGGATTATTCAGCAAACAAATAACTCTCGCTCTGATGTGATGTGAAAACTGTCCAAGTGACAGTAATTTATTCATGATGTAACCTACGACCTGTAGTTCATATTCCATGGCCACCTTTGCCTCGAAACATTATTTTATAAAACCTTTGGCAATCCATGGTTTAACCAAATAAGAGTTTTTTAAGTAAAAGAATCGCATTGCAATATTTAACACGTCCTCTCTAATCTACGAAGTTTAAAGTATGCTCTGAGTTTTTAAATCCTTGAGGTAAATTTTTTGTTTTGTTTGCTGTAGACTCGATTAGTACAACACACTAGAGTGTCATAAACCCGATGTTTCCACAGAAAGGAACATTTTTAACATAGCAGAGTGCATTCGAAAGATTACTTTTATCACCGGCATTAATTCTTGCATTGCTGCTCTAATCCCAGTTCAATTTCATATTTGCGAATTTCGCATGCATAAATCGAACGAATCGTAATAACCGAAAAGTCAATCAATGATGACAACCAAAAAGATTAATAAAGCACGCGTTGTTGAAACGAGCAAGCTGTGGGGACAGGCTGTACGTGAGATGAGCGTAACAGCTAATACATATTACTTACATAACAGTTTGTCGAATAAAATGAAAAATCAGGGATGATGAATGTCCGTCATGTGACCGAGGGAAAATTGATGCGGAAAAGCAACATCCTCGGGGAGAAAAAAAAGGAGCGCCGCATTATCTTCGAAAGCAGGTGCTTATATCCTACTTTATTTTCATAAAATGCTTTTGATTATTAATTATGCTGCAATCACTGCAGCTAACTCTTTTAACAAGTAAAATATTCCAGATTAGATTGTCAGCGTCTCGGTCTCTTTCATTAATCACTCCCTTTCGACTTGCATTAGCGAAAGGAGTAAACGAGAAAAATATAATTTTGTTGTAATTAGAAAATATTTAGTCAATACGGCGAAGAAGATTTTTATTTTTGTCAGATACGTAACATGACGTAACTGATGTATGGAGAACTTACTGTATTTGAAGAAGAATTGACCTCTTGAGACTTTGATGGATTACCTACGATTTGAACAGTCTGAAAGTTCAAAAAAATCGCATCTGGTTATTCATCTGTCACTCTATAACCACATGATAGGATTTCCATGGAAATTTTGGGAAAAGTTTAGCTACGTATTTTACATTTAAAATTCGAAATTTATGAGAATTATTTATGCCACATTTTAGTTGACAAAAAAAGAATGTTTGCTTTCCTGCTGTAGGACTCGTGTTTAATATACAATTTAATGATAAAATCTCTAAGGATTCCGTTGAGAATATATTTCGTGTATTTTAAACGTTAAAAATTAATGACGAACATAAAGCTTATTAAGAGTTCAGTTTTAAGTTCAATTTTTGAAATGTTTGAAAAACGGAAAAGTCTCTAAACTTACATAAACAATTGAAATTTATTAATATGTTTTTAAGTAGAAAACATGGAGGGTTAAGACGATCTAAGTCGCTTCTGATAACTCGGTTGTTTCGCACGCTATCCATACAGGATGGTGTGGTAAGCACCACGCCTTCAACAGCCGCCCACTGTGTTTCGGTTCCCAATTATTTTCAATGACTGGGTAGGTCACCTGCTGAACGTCGGACTCAAGTTTGACCACAAGACGGTCCGCACTGTAGTCGAATGTCTTAACCACTCGGCCACTCCGGCGATATGTTTTTAAGTAGTTAAAAATATCTTTTATGGCGGTTTTCAAAGTTTGGAAAATTTATGAATTGTTCAATAAAATGTTGCATTTAAATAACAACTTTTTTTTAATTTTAAGAATATAAAAACTGTAAAGTAAAATATTGTCATTAAACAATACATTTTTGAAACTTCTTTTCTAAGTTTATAAATTCTGAAGTTGGGAGATTTGATTAAAATAATCCTTAATAATCATTTGGGACGTCTGTTTTATTAGTTTATTAATTTTGATGTATTTCAAGGATTTCCAGGAGCTTGCTTTTATTTCCCAAAACTATCGAATTCCCAAGTTACAAAATTGCAAAGCTCAATACGTTTGCAAACTGCTGCTGCATAATCTAGTTTAAGTTTAAATTACTCGAATTCAAGCAGCTTTACCAATGGGACCTGTTATTTACCTGATTTGAAATATCAACAGAGGTTTCTCTCAAGTGTTGACGTTGGGAGTGAGGTAGAAGTGCTTCAATTTTTTTCTTTCCTTGAAAACGAACCTGGTTGGTGTGTACTTTACTTTCAAATAATATAACTTTATTTTCAGTAAAAATCTGCTTGTTGTATCTGATATTAAACATTGGCAATAAAATGAGGAAAAATAATTGAAAAAAGCTGTCGAAGATGATAATATTACAATATTTGGTTTTAATACAAAGGCTGATTTTACAGATATTCTTCTAAGCTTCATCTTCTAAACTCCACCTTTTAGTAAAATCTTTAATGAACCAAAACGATTTCTTCCATTTTTCCCGCTCTATAAAAGGACTGTCTTCTTGCAAAAAACTGGTTTAGATAGGTACTTCATATAGTTCATTTTTATTAACCTATTTTCTAAAGGATTGTTGTGGCGAGTTTGACATTCTATATTTCTTAGTGGGGATTTTTATTAACCTAAGCTAACCTAACCCAATATAGTATAATGTATAATCGTGGTGTGAATTATTTATTAACAAATATTAAAATTATTAAACAACGAAGAAACACGAAATAACAACTTAACACTAAAACACAACACTAATATCAATTCTAATGCAAAACACTAATATTAACCAGTAACACTAATTAATTTATTTGTACAGTTTGTTTATTTATAACTGTTCAGGTGCATTTATATTAACTTCACCGACGCACATATTCGCGACCGTTTTGTAGGCTTGATTAGACTAAAGTTCCCTAAGAGAATGCGCCTTATATATACGCAAGCTTCTAATCCGGAAAATGCTACACCGCTGTGGAACGATGAGTCATGGAACAATCTGGAACAGCTGACACGGCAGCTGGTGTATCTCGTTACAATAATATAACCTGATTTTATGTGACATTGCCTAACCTAATTAACACTTGTGTTCTTTAATCTTGAAATACTTTGTCTTATTTTATTTGTTTTAAAATTCAATTCATTAGTTATTTGAATTTTGGGCACTTAAAAGATTTTTTATTAAAATTTTAAATAATTATTTGGGTTTCGTGATGCTTCTAAGGTATTTTTCAAGCTATATCTTTGCGGTGTCTTTTGTTGAAATAATACACTAATTATAATCGTTTTAATTGTTTTTCGTCAATTTAAGGCATTGAAGATATTTGAACGTTCATCACAACTTCACGGTTTAAAAGGGTTATTACATAGTGACCAATCTTGTTGTACAATAAAAACGGATTCACAAGTTACAAGTTACAGTTTATTAGTACTGAAATATTAGCGATTGCAAATTGTGTTGCACAATTTATATTCTTATATTTTGTAAAATATAATCAATTTTATTGTATTACCTAAAAGTCTATTTACTGAAGATATTTCGAGCACCACAAATTCAGAATTACTGTTAAACAGTTATAAGGATTGATAACAATAAATAAAATTTTTTGTAGTTGTTCTTTTTTAAAGATTAAACCTTGATTAAATTTATAATTTGTTTTAGTCATCTTCATTTATTATTTCTTAATTCGATAGTTCTCAATTTTCAAGTGACTGAGCCTCATCTAAGTCTTCGACATTGAAACGCCGAACCTATTGCTTCGATAAGGTTCTTTTAGTTTTTTGGGGTGCATTCTATACCTCTTCAATCATTCGGCTCCCGTCTCAAAATTAAGGTTAATACAATGTCGAAGCAAATTTTTTTAGGACAAACTCATTGCACTTCTTCATTCTTACTCGATGAATCAAACAATAAATAATTCATACTATTACTCTAATATTGTAACGTAGTGGTTATCACAAAAAGTAATATTAAAAGTTAGTAAAAACAAGTTAAATAAATTTAGTAGAATTTCTGACAATTCTTAAGTGCCAACGGGTGGTGTATTTAACCAGCTACGCCACGAAGGGTTTGCTGCGAAACGTTTAGTATTGAAAGTCTGGTTCAACTAACATATATTGTCCGAACTTTGTAAAGTTTCAGACAATGGAGAATCAAGAAACCTACTAACTAATTATAATTTTTCTTCTTCACTTCTCAAAGGGGCGTGCACTTTACAGGGCGTTGCCGGCCTTCTATCCATATTTATGTCTGTAGTGTGCGTGTTAAGTAGTCTGCAGACATAGGGAACCTTCCGGAAGACCACGAAAGTGCTTGCACTTGTACTCCATTGCCTTTCAAGGGATATGGTAGGGTGTTTTCAGTGTGTGGACCTGGGAATCGAACCCGGGCCGGTCTTAATCTCAGTGGCTAGACGCACGCTGAACCAACTAATATTTTAAATTTTACAAGTTGTGCATATAAAACATTGAGAACTATAGTGTGCAACACTACAAGTTACTAGTTACAAGCCTAATATTATTAACTTTAAATTTGTACCAAAAGTTCTCGCAGCTGCCCATGTTTTAGCTGCTAGTGACTTGCTTGAATGCGTCAGAAATGACGAAAACTTTGTAAAAACGATCATAATTAACGATGAAACATGTGTTTATGGGTATGATCCCCTTAAGGCCCAATCTTCACAGTGGAAGGAGACCCAAAAAAGCACGACAAATCAGGGGCAATGTTATGACAATGCTGATTCTTTTTCGACCATAGGGGAATTGTGCATGAATACGCTCCACCTGGCCAGACAATTAACAAGGAGTATTACTATCAAGTTCTACGACGATTGAAGGACGCAGTTCGTCTCAAAAGGTCGGAACTGCATGAGAATGGCGAGTGGCAATTGCATCACGATAATGCCTCTGCCAACGCATCTCAGCTTGTGCAGCAGTTCCTTACTGGACATGGCATTCCACAAGTCCGCCATCCACCATATTCGCCAGACCTTGTCCGCAGCAACTATTTTATATTCCCCAAAATCAAATTCTAGTTAAAAGGAAAACGATTTCAAGACACTGAAGAGATACAGCAGGATACGACGAAGCAGCTACTGGCTATTTCCGAAGACGAATTTAGAGCACTTTAATCAACGTTGGATTAAGTATGTAGTTTCGGAAGGAGACTACTTTGAAGGCGATTAAATGTCAAGTTCATAAATCTTGTATTTCTTTATAAATAAAGCAATTCTGAATATTTTTTGATCAGACCTCGTATATTAAAACATAGCTTTCCTGCTCTAAATAACCTATACAAATTGGCCAAGATCAAACCACAATCAAACACAGTAATTTAGATAAATCGGTCAACTGGGAATATTACCAAAGAGAAATTTAACCTTTGCTAAGCCATCCAAAATAGCATAGAAAGACCTCGCACAGCGGCAAAGTTGTCAAAAATGATAATTTAAAAATAAATAACGGCAACTCAGTTGTTACCTACTAAACTCGAAATAATTGCTAATTTTAATGTCAAGTTGCCAACTATCTGAAATCTCTTTAAAATCCTACATTATTTCAGTTATATTTAAAATATCGTAGTTTTAATAATTTTTCTCCATGCCCATCTAGTAAGTTACACTTACTTTGACATATCCATTGCAGGTAAGTTGATTTTACTGTTTGTTTACTGGTTGTCATGACATTAGGGAAGTAAGGTAAAACTTACTCCCCAAGGGAAGTAAGTGAATTACGTGTTATTACAGTAATTTTAGTTTTGTAAGTGATCTGAACGGGTTTGAACTTAATTGATACTAACCTATTTGAAATGTAAAAGTTAAGATAAGTAGGGTTAGGGTATAACTAAAATGGTATAAAAAGAGTTAACGAACTAATTTATTAGATTATATTAAAAACCAACCTTCATTAACAAATAAATTTCGTCAGGAGCTTCATTCAAAAAAAGATTAATTTCGAGTATAGTAAATACGTTTGACTTTCTAGGTTGTTAACCATCATTTTTTTCGTTTTAAAAATGCTAATACCTTTGGATATTTGGAAATATCCTTATTGTCGTAAATGTCACACCATAAGCTCGATGGAGATTTTAATTTGACTGATCTTTCTAAAAAAATACGCCAAAAACACGTTTTCTTCCACTGAATAGATGTTTTTCTCCGCGCACCATTTTTTAAACAACTTGTATGCATTTTCATAAGGGATTTTCGATTTTTCTGGTAGTAATTCCAAACACGCAATATTTGCCGCTTCATCTACGCTAAATTCTCTATTGTCCTTATCGCCTATTTGCATTTTATCTTTTGAAAACTACCAAGAAACGCAAGTACAAGTGGTTTTTTTTATATTGACAGAAACAACTGCAAAACAATTGCTACTAAGCAAATCAACACTGGGTGACTATTTGCTTTGTTTGTAATAGATTAATTTTCTATCAATTAACGTGGAATTATTAAGGGAAAATTATTCAAATTTTTGTTGGGCATGGAGAAAAATATTATAAGCATGCTCGGGAAGTAACTATCTACAACCAGTCTCGAACTTTGCCAGCCCTCGCTCGCTCGGGCTGGCAAACTCGTTCTCGACTGGTAAAAGCTACTTACTTCCCTTGATGCTTAAATAACTATTAAGCTAACTTTTATGCTACAAATTTTAAAACAAAAACGGAAAGGTTCTGTATTTAACTCTAATTATGTACTTTTACAAATAAGCAAGAAGGCACATAAATAGTTCTTAAATAACTTAACATGAATGGTTCTAACCTAACTTTGTTTTTAATTACATGTTTTTAGTTGATGTTTGTGAAAAAGGTAACAAATAAGCCATACTAATACTACATACAGATGTAATTAAAAAGTCGTTTCATATTTTTTCTGATTTTAATTCACTTTGTTAAACTTCTTTTTCATATATTACCTTTTAAACAGTCGTTTAACTTATATTCCTTCATAAATAATTAACAATAAAAACCGTATATGTTCGCAATTTGTTTCTCTTTGTATTTTCGTAATAAGTCATAAAATCAAAGCAAGTGCATAAAAAGTCTTAAATATCTTAAAAAACGTCTTTTGATTCCGTTCTAATTTATTATCCCTAATCGCATTAGTTTATTGTACTTGTTTTGTAAAATGAAGCTTGGGATTAATAACAAAGTTAAAATTTATGAAACGTTGTTTGAACCAGATTTCATAACGACAAAAGTTGCATTTCCTGGAGTGGCATTAACTTCTCAGGGAAATCAAATTATAATTGAAAGTTAGGGGAATAAATTTATGAACTCGGTTTAAATAAAGTCCCTTCTCGTTCTTAGCAGTTTGTTAACTACTTACGTAAAGCTTTTGAACTTCTACGGGATTATAAACAAGGAAAAGCTGAATGGGAGTAATTTTAGTTTGGTTAATTATCAAAATTTGTTGGGTTCAAACATTAGAATCGCATTATGAAGCCACCTGACGAAGGTGTTTTAGTTATTTAAAAGGGCCGAAGAGCGTCTTTATAGTTCTGAAAACCCGTTAAATTTTCCCGCAGACCATACAAAACGTTTCCTGCAAACTGCAGTAAAGCTAGTTAAAAGCTTCAACCCTAGCGGCTGCTACTACCGAATTCAACTCACTAACGGATCAACTCCTCCTCGCTTTTTTGCTACAGATAAAACCTATCTGCCTCTTCCTGAATAATAAAGAAAGCTCGGCTTTCTCCGTTCTGTTTCCAAGAATTTGAAAAGCGGTTAGTGTTGTTTTTACTCTTCGTGATCCATGGTTATTTGTTTTTCGAGACGCACTTCCCCTTAATTTCTAGCTGTTCAATGTCGGGTTCCTTGGGATAATGACAGTGTTTGTAGTATAAAAATCTTTCGGATTGTACCCTGGGGCTATAGTATGCTCTAATATACCATAGCACCTTCCTGAAAACGGAAGTGGAAACAGAGCGTAAGCAATTTCTTTGATGTACACTAAACTCCATCCGGCACAAAAATGAGAGGCATAAAAAAACAAACAGTGAAAATTTCACGGGGAAAATGATCAATTTTTCACAAATAAACCTAAAGCTATATACGAATACGCTTGTCCTTTTGATATTCGCTTTAATTGCCACTTTGGACAACAAAGGATGCACATTTTTCCAACTTAATAATATTACAAATATTTCAGAAGTTCGCGGAATTTATAGCATGGCTTACCTTAGGATTTCCATTGAAATCTTACGTTAAGAAAGGGTGTTTCTGATGTTTATATACGCTGTTATTGCTAATGATGTGGTAATTTTAGAATTAATTTTTATAAAAAACCCAAAAATTACAAATAAGTTATGTTAATGCCGCCCCTTAAAAACATTCAGATCATGTTGATGGATTCTACTAATGCAATATTTAAATTTAAGTTTCCCAAATCGAAACAACTGAATGTGGCAATAATCTGTTGAAAGACATTAGTACTCTAAGCCCTAAACGTTTGAAAAAGATCCTTTCAACAAATTGTTCAGTTATTTTAGCATCTTTATTGGAAAATAAAGAATTTAATTTTAGGTTTAAGATAATAATACCATAATATTGCAATGAAGATGCATCGTGGAAAGTTACCACGTGCGTTGATATGACGTGTTATCTAGGGTCATTACACGAGACATGAATAAAGGCAGCTAATTATGCGAGATGCACGTGGATGACCACCGTGAACTAGAAAGGTGGCACTCCGGTCAGCTGTGGAGTCCGTGGAAACGCTGACATAGAAGTCTTTAAACTGCACGGCGGAACCGGATTGCACAGCTCAGCACGTTCACGGCAGCGTGAACGCACATAGCATCAGCACGGAAAGTGCATGCCTTTGTTCCAAGACGCTTGTGCGTGGGAGCTGCTCAGAAAGAGCTCATTATGGTCAGCTGTTGTTTTCACAAGAAGTCAGGTCCTTCGTGAAGCGATGTTTCCTACGATTTTGATGTATTTAATTTAACTCAATTCATAGTGAGACTTGCTAATAGTTTTGATCGAACCCTTTGTTTCATTTTATTAACTTTAATGTTTGTAAGGACTTGAAACTTATCTCTAAAGTTGTCTAAGTCGTCATCAGCATCATCAGCTTCCAGGTTTAAACCATTCTGGTTTGTCCCGTTCGCATGTGAATTCTTAGCTCCATCTCTTTCTAGGCCGCCCCAGTGTTCTTTTCCTTCGTGGTCGGTAGTGTAGAAGTTGTTTTGTGATACAACAATCATCCATTCTTAATACATGTTCCTTCCAGCGAAATTGTTTATTACAACTGCAACGTAACTAAATTCATAGTAAAACGTCTAAAAGAAACACCGAAAAAGAACCATTAAATGGGCCAATATTGTGTCTATGTCTACTTGGCTGGTAAATATGAAGGGCCAATGTCCACTTTGGTCTTTTTAGGAATTAAATAATAAACATAATACTCAGACCTGTATCCACATTGGACGTTTTACCTATAAAAATAAATCTTCATTAGATTTGAACATTGGCCCTAAGGAGGGCTGTAACTTTTTTGTTGCAACAGAGAGGTATTGGCCCTTTCTACACATACAAAATGTACTTCAAATGCAATTAAAAAATGTAAATAGGCCCAAATGACATTGGCTCTTTTAGAACCAAGCCACAGATTTGCACTTCCCTCTTTGCCAGTATTTTCAGGATGTATAGTATGAAATACTTTATATCCTTTCAATTTAATTCTGACAGGTCAGTGAAGTCTCAACAATTTTTGCTATGATAAGAACTGCTTGTACCTCATGTTGACGTTGCAGTAGTACGTTCGCATTTCATTCCATAATCCCTTACTGGCTAGCAACTTTTCCTTGGGGGTCGCTCCTTGAGCGTGGTAAGCCAATTTAGAAATACGCTCATTCAATCTATTCAGTTTCTTCAAAATTTATTGAATAGTGATATCAATGAATTATAGTGCTTGACTTGACTTTTTATTGACATTATCTTCAGTTTTCCCAGCAGCTACCTGGATATAGGGTTTAGCTTAGCTTTAAGTACACTACCTTACTGCTGGTTTTATATTGGGATTTTGCTGATAAGCCCTTAGAGGTTGTAGAAGCTTCACTTGCTTGTTTTTAATCTTTTGTATTTTCTTTGTTACAATGTAACCATGATGATGTTCACGATGCTCATTTCCACAATTTAGTCTTTGAGATTTTGGGGCCAATTTTGGTTTTCTGAGAGGGGAATCTCTACTCGGACATCCATTATGTCTATTATTCCGTCGATTTTATTGGCATCTTCGTCGTGTCTAAAAGACAACATGAACATATTCAAAGGCTGTCTTACATATACTTTAATTTCTTTACAGCTTTAAGTAACTATTTTGTAACTCCTTCTTCTCAATTGATGTCTTATCATTATCACTGAAACTTTGTAGGAGTCAAACTATTGTAAATAAATCTCGGATTTGCACATGTCATTTAAAAATAATTAATCATAAATTCAATTAAACTACTTTCTTAAATCAATATTGAAAATCGTACATTATCCAATTAAAGCAATAACAGTAAACATCCTAAAAAAAATAAAAAACGAAAATCCCCCTATTATTACAGTTAAGTATAGTCTTTGTAACTACGTTGCTGCTTTACCCATCGACATAGTAATCTAAATTTTGCAAAAGGGTTGATACCAATCCTTATTGAAATTAAATATTAACAGAAGCAGGTGACCCTCTACTAAACCCTGTATGTACCTACTTTAAAAGTTATTTATTCGTAAAACACCATTTGGAACCTGTCAGGATATTGAAAATGAGATTAATTTTACGTCCTCATGCAAAACTAGAACTAAGTTTACATCTTAAACCACTTCGTCCCAGTGAATTAACTTACTTATGCATCTAAATTGCGCTAATAGCTTTACGAAACTGTGACAACTTTAAATTACTATATGTGAATTTAATGGACGTACGGAACTTTATATGCAAATAAGCTGCAGATTTATGCTATGACTTTTTTAGTTTAGTTTTAAAAGATGTAGGTGGAGATTATCTATTTGTTTGTGTAAATGTATCACGAAGTTTGAGAAAATGGACAGAATTTTCTCATGGTAGATGAAGCAAACGGCGAAATAACTTTTTATTAGTTGCAAACTTTTAAACTGTAGAATACAATATTTAAAGATAGTTTTCGGAGTTTAGCGTTACAGTTTCAAGGTTTAAATCAAAAAACCTTAACTGTAGGACAGTTTTGATGCAGTTTCTAGAAAATCCATTAGTTATTTAAAACACCAAAATAATATTCTTTCTATTTTTTTTAACTGATTATATTTTACAAAATACCAGTATTAAAGCTTGCTACCTTTTAAATGATTTCATTTTTTTGTTGTTGACCAAAAACGAAGCATAGAAATCACTTCACCGGTCTTTAAAAAAAAATTAAAAGTAATTAATAGTTAATTATTATACAAGACGATAAAATTGTATTTTATCTTCTAGAGCGTTTTTAGTGTCGAGACGTCAGTCGAGACGCTAATTACGCTCGAGAAGGTAATTAAATTTTATCGTCGTGTATAATACTCTATTTTTTTCTATAGCATTTAGTTTAAAGGAAATAGTTATTTTCATAACAAGTGCGGGAAGTTAGCGATTCCGAAACGAATGCAGGACGTTACAGAAACGAGCGCAGCGAGTTTCTGTACCTGCATGACATGGCTGTTTGACGTTTGCACTGACCATCCCGAGTGCTATTTAAGCTGTTGTATATATACCCCAAAGTCAGCCCCCTATTACGTGTACTATTGCAGCTGTGCTGGATATCATATTACATTAAATAGTATACCACTTTAGATATCATATTACATTGCAGATGTCTTATTTATCTTGATTCATAAATGGCACAAACGTGCTAATCTGCAAATTTCTCGTTTTATTGCAGCTGCACACATCGTATTTCTTTTCATGCAGGTGGGATCCATAAATAACCATGAGTTCCACAGCTGCATACGTATCGTGTAAGGTGTTTCATCATATTTTCGTAATGCGTCATATCAACCGCGCGTGCAAGCTAGAAGGTCACTTTATCACATAAAGTGTATAACATAGTGCATTTAGGATGTCACTTCATTACAATATTATATTTATATATTGATAAAATGAAAAATGTTGAAAAGGACAGATGTGTTTAAAAAAATCTTGGATTCTTTTAAAACAGGTGCTTTGAAACAACACGCCATATCTCTTCTTTCCAAATTTTTTAAAACCGTGTTTCTCCTAGATATTTTAGTAATTAATATATTATCGAATATTTAGGAAACAAAATTGCTTCCATGTGTGACAACAGTCTCGAAGAGTTGAATTTTAGAATTTCAAACGTAATGGAATAGAAAGTCCAGCACAGTGTATAATTGAACTACATTGTTATTAGTAATTTATCTTTAGCGGAAAACTCCAATAATCTATTATCTCTTTCGCTTCGATTTCCAATACCATACTGTTATGTTCCCTTCTCTACCTTCTCATACAACAGCAATCCAACCCCCATTACAATTCTTTTTCTTCTCCTTTTACGTATTTTATATTACTTACTTTACTTACTTAATCCTGTAGCCTCCCATAGGGAGCATAGGGCGTCCTGGGACGTTTCTGTAGCAGGGATAATAGTACAAGGTCGCTAGTCTTTTAGTTTCTAGTATTTTATATAGTCTTCTATATCTTCGTATACTTCTTCTATAGATTCATCGTCATCATCTGAAGTTGGTACTATTGTGAGATTCGTTGGTAAAACCTCTAATTTAATCAATTTTATGGTCTCCCTAGTCCCTAGCCACTTTGTCTCACTCATCCCTAATATGTCTAGTTAATTTCTTCATTTCGAGTTTAGAGTTTTCTAACTTTTCGTATCTGAACATGGTCTTTGTACGCTAGGTTTCTATTGTTTTTCTCTTTTTAATTTAGTGGCCACCTTCCAGAAATCCGATTGGGGGACGGTTTTACCTCCGGATATTTTTTTGATTAGTAACAATTAGCAAAATAAGTTAACTGTTTTGGTGTGATCAATGCCTTTACAATTATTATTAAACCAGAATCGTTAATATTATGCTTTTTTTGAATGCACTCTACGGCTTCATACCTTGAAAATTTTCGACTTGATCTTCTGCCTTTCAATTAATTTATCGATAATTTTAGAAGAAAAACCAGAAATAAAAAGGAGAAGAGAATATCTTTAAAGATTAACTCCCATCAACGCTTTTCGCTGGAGGTGGCGTAGTTTTAATTTTAATTGAGGGTTCTTCGACGTACCAGTAAATTAAACCCAAGCCTTTTTTGGTTTATTTTTTTTAAAATTCTTATTCTGACTTTTAAACAGAATAAAAGCTTCAATAGTAATATTACTAAGTAGATAAAGATGAAGTATATGAAGTTTAAATTAAACTACACTTTAATGGCAAGAGCGACGATGCAGCAAGTTTAAAATAAGAAATCCTCGTATAGTATAAACTGATAATGCTGCAATGGCTTTAAAATCCATCAATTTAATGCAACCCAACTTGCAGCTAAAGCTGGTTCCAACTAAAGCTTTTATCCTCTAGTTTAGAAATATAATTTCAGTTTAAACCGCGTTGTTACGGAATATAAGTGGAAAATGTCGTACGTTCGGATATATGAAACTTATTTCTATACGTCACTGTAATTTATAGCTCGTACGTTACATGCCTGACCAACATGCAGCCCTAGGCCTAAACACATAGCGTGCAGAGATTTTCACGATGTCCAAAACAGAGACAAGTTCGCTTATTTTTAAGGGTATTCAGTCAGGTCGCTGATTTATCAACCACTTTTTCGAGTTTCTCTCGGGTGTTATTAATTTAGAAAACAATTTGCAATTCAAAATTTCTGTCAATAAAACTTAAATCCCAGAATTAAATTACGCCAGCAGGATTTAAGTATAAATTTCAGAATAGCCTGAAATTTTCAGCTGTCACTTGCAGAATATTTTGAAGCACAGGCTAAGTTAAAACATAAGTTTGTAATACTAAATACTAAGACGAAATTTCAAAGAAATTGATTTGGGCTTGTGGTTATCTTCTATCAGAAAACACGTAGGAGGTACAGGCAACGCAGAAAGGCAGGGCAATAAAAGAGCTAAAGAAAATGATTATTTGATACGTTGCGGAAAACAAGAGGTTAATCATTTAAGGGGGATAAATAATAAGTTCTGAATGACATGGGATTTTTGCAGAGAAAGTAGGAAAATATCATTTAGTATATAAAGCTAAAAAAATTCATAATTTCAGACATTAACAAAGTTGATTGAATTAGCAATTAATTGGATTAAAACTTGAAATCTGTCACGGTTCGTATAATTAAAAATAATAACAACAGATGGAATGTAAATGAGGCCATTTTATGAATTTAAAAATTAATTTGTTTTTGTGGTGCTATCCCTGGCTTAGTTATTAAATTATTTACTTCATCATTTATTAATTAATTAATTTATTTATTAGTCCATTAGTCTGTTAGTTAATTTATTCGTGATTGGAGATTTATTTATTTGTTTGTTTATTGACTTATGAGTTAATAATTTACAGTCCCTAATACAGGTGCATAAAACTAAAACTTAACAGATAACACTACTAAATATTAAAGTTACTTAGGGGTTTTAAGATGTTTGTTAGATTTTTGTGAAAATGTCATACTTCTTTGGTATTTGTTTTAATCTTAAAATTAGCGTCAAGAATTTCTAAAAAACAGGTACGAAGCTTTGATTAACTTATTATTTTTAAAATTACTCTTTTTTTCCTACTTTTTCATTAATTCATTTTTTCTAAGCTAGGTGGGCGCTATAATTTTTTGTTTTGTAGGTTTTTAATTACGACATGCTGTTATTGTCATTAAGGAAGATTAAAGTTTAATATAAACTTATTTACGGAGCCCACAGGTACCGTAGGTTGTCAAATTATAAAAATATGCCATAATAAATGTTTATTATTCAAAAAGTAATAGAAAAACCCCGGAAATTAGGCGCAATAAATAAACAAGCATTATTATAAATTACAGAAATTCTTTGTTGCAGTTTAATGATAAATCTCATAAGAGCATTTTATCATATTATATTAAGCGATTTTTCAGTAGTTGAAATTACTGCTTTAAGGCGGTACGACCCGTTCGAAAACTCATATTATGCAGCCCATTTTACACTTGGACTCTACAAGAGATCTGACGTAGAGGTACTTAACAGTCGGTAGAATGTTGTGTTGTAACCGTAAGTAGAGTCCGTACCATTGCAATCCGTTCGAGTAAGGCTTCAGTCATATCATTAATTTCATTGTTATGCTTCTTCCAGCTTTCCTTTTATTAGTGTTCTATTCTCCATTATATGCCTCTTCCATGGATTTCCATGTGCCTCTGTTTTGGGCATACTGGGTCCAGTTGAATTCTGCCGTTATTTTTAAGTCGTCAGCCCATCTCATCGGTTGCCTTCCTACGGGGTGTTTGTGTATGTAAGGCCTTCAGTGAAGCATGGGTTTATTCTAGAGGTTATGTACTTGTCGTGTTACATGTTATACATATTTCCACTTTAGGGTTACTGATTTTTTTAGTAATATCTACTATTTTAGTTTTTTCCCTAATCGATTTGTTAGTTCTTCTGCCTCTTAATGAAAATCCCAGCATGGCTCTTTGCATTGTGTGTAGCGTTACTCTAAGTGGAGAACCAAAACTTACCCGGGCAAGGACTGCAACATCTACCATTAATTCCTGACCTCAGAGATTAGAATGAAACTACGACGATTACAACTTGAGGCACACAACCGTCCAAACTGGTCACTACAGAAAAATATCACCTTTCAAAACGCTGCAGCTAGAGAGTTGGAAAAGATTAATATCCACAGGACTGAAAACTCCCCGTTAAAGGTTGAGCAACAGGTAATACGTACAAGAGAGAAATCCAGAAAAATATAGATCAGTGACATAGCGTAAAAGAAGAATGAAAGAAAATAGAAGACAAAGGGTTCTTCTTCTTCTTCTTCTTCTTCGCGTTCCAACTCCGTTACCGGAGGTTGGGGGTCATAATGGCTATTCTGGTTTTAGATGTCGCCGCTCTGAAGAATTCATTTGTGAAACTGTTGAACCATTCGCGTAGGTTTCGTAACCATGAAGTGCGGCGCCTTCCAACACTTATTATCCCTTTCCCTGTATGACTAATTGTAGAAATTGATATTCCTCAGTTCGTATTATATGACCCTAGTATTGTAGTTTTTTTCTTTTGATTGTTAGCACTACTTCTTTCCTGCTATGTAGCCTTGTTTCCGCCTTCCTTGTGTACATACACTAAACCCACTTTTTAGTTTATTTATTCACCGGCCTTATTATACTCGTAATTGCAATCATTGGCACTTTCTTATTGTCCCGGCAGCTCTCGTGTGCTACTTATACGATTTATTTGTTAAAAAAAAACTTAAAAACATTGAAGCATCCCCGGAGAACATCGTAAAAGCGTGCGTCCTGTGGCAAAGTCGGTACGCTTCTCTGTTAATAATAATTCCTTAGTTGTTTTTAAGAAAAATATTAAGAAGCACACGTATAAATCAAATTACAATACCAATAAATTGTTTTAACTTACATCTCTTAGACGGAAAATTGATTTTACTTTACAATTGTTAAGCGGGTCGTATCGCCTTAAATTCTTAAAGTAGGCCTTCTGGGCCCACATTTCCAAATTTTAATTTAATTGCTAATTCCGCCGAGAACGAAACAAAATACGGCTAGGACAGAAACGAAAAAGTTACATTTTCTCCGTTTTACATTTTTTAAAAGAATTAAATCTGTATTATGACGTATTAATTCTCGGAGTTTCAGACTAAAAGCTGAAAATCAAATTACTGCCGTTTTTCAGAAGTGCTAAGGAGATTTTTATTTCTTATAAAGATGGCTTAATAATATCTCTTGTGAAAATATTAAAATCTTTTTTTTTTATGAAATAACGCATTATGATAATAAGAAATCCAAGTCTGAAACATCTAAACTGCCTTTGGAATTTTTTTGTTTTACATTTAGTGTAAAATCAAAATGCTAAATCGAACTTATATGTAATATTATTTTTCGGTCCTTCAACCTTGCCTGTTTGTACCCATTATGGCGTAAGGAACAGTATTAGGTAAAAAAATTAACGTACTTTATGTAATGCCCAAATATTATTCTGTTGAAAATCATTAAACGTTACAGTTATTTAAGAATTTCAAATTATACTCAAATCTTGTTAATTTTAAATTCGAGTTTTAATGCAGTTTTTATCATAATCTAACTGAGAAAGGGCAGGGCACCTTGGTTTTGTTAAACGGTCTTTGAACATCTGAATAAAAAGGCTCTTTTTATAAAGTTAACAAAACAGTTAGCTCAGTAACGAAACGTTCCAAATATGTAAACTAAGTGTTTTTACTGCACGGAAATTTATATGCCATAATTCAGATTATTCCAATTTCTTAAACCCTGAATTACTACCACTAACAAGGATTTAACCACGATTACCGTTTGCTGCTGAAGCATTTTATTCGCGTATTATCGGAATTTGCATGTAATATCCTAACAACCTCCGGCTCTTCAGTTATTTTAAACTTTTACCGACTTTTACAAAATAAATCAACATCAACTTTTATGTCTGAATTTGTCAAATATAAACATGCACATCAACCTTTTTTATTGGAGCAATTCTTTCTCGATGTATCTTATCTTATGTAAATAAAACACTTTCAGCTTCGAAAAAATTCAGATAGTTCCGTACAAAGAAGCAGGAAATACAATGAAAAACGATTTCGGTTTTGTTTCAGGTTAAAGTGATAATGCCATTTAAGTATTTAGTATTCAGGTCAAATCGTGAACCTTTCTCCGATCTGCAGTGCTACATCCATTGATTTATTCTGCGGTCTTGGCTATATATTTTCGCTAGGAATTTTTGTAGTGTACGTGGAATGCACTACCACGGACACCATGATCAGGAAAAAAGGAAACAACAGGACGTGCCTCAGAAATCATAATCCCCAAAGCTTTTAAGTTTAGAAAGTTTTATTTACCGCCGAGGTAAATTTCTCAGCAACCAATCTTATTAGAGACTGCAGAGGAAGAGGAACTTGCCAAATATTTGTAAATTAATTGTCGAACGTGCGAAGGGAATCTTGATTGGCTTTTGTTCGCCCTCTATTCACAGATGACTTCAATAAAGATTATTATTATTTGATAAGGAACCAAGTTCAAGTTTATGATGTTCATTAACGCGAGTAACAGACGATTCTGTTAATAACTGACGGCTTCTACTTTATTAAGACTTAATTCGACGAATACACAGATTAAACTACTGTTAGTGGGGTTTTGTTTAACGCAAAAAGCGTCTGGCACATGTTACCGAATAATAGGGTCAGAAACTAAATGAATGTTGCGCAAAAAATTACTCTGGACTGTAATTAGAAGTTTGCACTTCCGAGACTTTTTTCTGTTAATTGGATAAAAGAGAAAAAAACTTAATGTACTCTACAGCTGCGATTATCCTACAAAGGATTTGTGTGTACTTTTGTAAATTGCTGCTAAGTATTTGGCTTTAAGGAATTACGTCCGGTATCGCTTTGAGAATTGTTAATTTTAAGGAAATTGGCAATTAACATGCAAGAAAATTTATTTTGTGCAGACATAATTATAAAATAGCCATAAATTTGCTCTTAAAAAAATAAGAATAAATTATCAAAAAGTTCAAATAAAAGCTGATCCTGAATGATTAAATTATTAATAACTTTTCCTTTCCATTATTGAATGTTGTAATAAAGTTACCTAGTTTTTAAAGTGGTTTTTAAAAGGCGTGGTTTGGCTGCGAAACAAACTGAATTTGTTATCCGGCACCTCCACTATATTTAAAAATATTGCATTACAACACAACGCAACGGTCTTATAATTTCAGAGGTTACCACACACCGACCGACATCTCAACGCATAATCTCACCACCACCCAGCTCAACTCAATTCGGTGGTAAAGACGCTCGTGGCAAGATATAAAAGACTGGCAGACTAAGACCACATTCAGCAGGAAATGGAAAAATTACGTGAGGCATTACAACAAAACGGTTTTCTTAAACACACCATAAACAGAGCAATAAAATTCAATCGAAGAGAAGAGCAGGAGAAGAGAAAGAAAAACCACTAAGTAAAGCCTATCTGTTATACGTAAAAGGCACAACCGATAAAATATCCAGAATCCTATGAAGGCACAAAATCGAGACCACCTTCAAGACCTACAAGAAAATCGCGCAGTACTTCGAAATCCCAAGACAAGGATACGTTTAGAACAACAAGGGGTTTACGAAATACCATGTTCAGACTGCGAAAAGACATACATAGGTCAAACCAACCGCAGAGTGAGCATAAGAAGAGATGAACACGAAAACGCCTTAAGGAAAAACGTGAAAACCTTGTCGCTAGCACAACACGGAAACACAACGTCTCATAAGATTGATATCAAGAACACTAAATTGCTGGTCAACATAGAACACACAAAGACAAGAATAATCAGAGAAGCGATAGATTTGTTAAAAAAGAGTAACAGGACTTACAGAAGATGTTCAAATGTTCCTCCATTAACTTCTACACAAACACAAACTGTCTTTCAGAGTTGCTGCAACATTCTGAAGAGTTTCCCCGTAAACTAAAATGACGTCAGTTAATTCAGTTGCTAATAGATTAGGCTGACCTTCCGTTAAAACGTTCGAAGAATATTGAGAGACATACTGGCCTACGTAACATACCTGTGACTCTCTTATCAGTATACACAAGAAAGGCGTTTGATAAATTTAGATTCCATTGATTTCAAACCAATTTTTATATTGACCTTTTTAACTTTTTTCTGAGCTTACCGTTTACTTGCGATACACGGTTTATTGAGAAAAGTTGTTCTCTTTGATATGCTCCACCTACCCTTAAAATTAATGACAATACTTTTGAATCACCCTGTATATTATATAAGGCCCCTTAAAAACCCAACAGCATATAGAATGAAAAGCATTTTGTACTACATACATTTCTTTCCTAATTTATATAACCACAATGCTATCGACCAAGCACGGATTGAGGGCCCACTTGTACTCGTAGTATAAGTAAAAGAACATTTATGAAGGATGGTTTTTTGTTCTACCGACTAGAGTTTTGTTTTGTATATAAAAATCATAAATTGGAAAATAAAATGATTGATTTTATTTTATGGAATTAAGTGGTCAAATAATTAGCTTCAATTAATTTATATAACACAACTCGTAAGCTTTTAGTACCCATCTACGTCTCGTGCCGAAATTAGCTTACTCGTTTCGCAATGAATCACTCTAAGTATTTGTTACGTAATATACTATTTTGTAGAAATTTAGGAGTCCATTATTACCAGCGGAAAACGAAGAATTGACAAGCTCAATATAAATAAAGTTGCCGCATTTCAAGCCGGATTTACTGATTAAAAAATAAACAAATTTTCAGAGCACTCAGACGGAAAACACATTTTGCTAAGTAGCTAAAAGGTTGTTTTTTCTAAGGTATACGTTAAAGCTTTTCAAAATGCGTTTATCAGTTTTATTCATTAATATGTGACGTTTTAAAAAATCTAATAGTTCAGTGGGATTATTTTGACCTGCTTACTGAAATTGTGTCATTAGTGTGCGGAGTAACCAAGATTATACGCCCACTATTCCTGAGTATCTTCCTTGTTGCAACAGGGAAAACGTTTGTAATTCCCAAAACAACCGCTCTGTTCCTAAACGATCACTGAGATAATTAAATTAACTATGTAGGGGCTTTCATCCTCAAAAATTCCATTCTTCCGGAATTGCTCTAATTTTTAGCTTTTTACAGAGTTTACAAAGTGCCTTGCTTTGATATTTATCTAAGGCAAAATTCTTTATAATACTCCCAAGTGTATCTAAGTAGGCTATGAAGTTTGGTAATTTTTGTTATAAATGTGAAACTCACATTACTTACGTTTTGCAAAAACTCTTTAGGTAAGGTTTCAAATCCATCACATTAAAACTCCCAAAAAATGAATCAAGCCATGATTTTTTCCAGCTTTTATATATTCCTGCAAACAAGGGTATTCTTGATTGACATACTAATAAATCTCTATAAACGTGTTGTAATTAATTCGGATTGTTCGCATTTGATTATTTGGTCTCTGCATTCGAACAATTGTTGCCGTTGGGTTGAATAATCAGCGTTACTGTATAATGAAGTGGTGGATAATATATGCAAGTTGTACATGTCACTATAAAAGTATAATTGCGAAGCTCAAACAGTTTTATCTAATTAATTTCCAGTAATTAGTGCGTGGAAGGTGAGGGCTCAACAATGTTTGTTGATTTATAACGATGATGTTTGTGGCTTCTGTGGCTTGCAATACTGAAATCGGCGACGCTTTATTTAACCATTTCTCCCTGTTAAACTAGTTGCAAATGAATCGGAATTGTTTGCTAGCGGCACAACTCAGTTAGGGGTTTCTCAAACAAAATTATATTCTACTGCAACATCCAACATCAAAGTCGATCCTGCAAAGGAACGGGATGAAATCCCAGAGAATGCAGCAAATAAGGTCGATGATAGGCTACATTCGTGGGAAAAGTTGAAATTTACCAAGCAAGGGGAAAAAGCCATGTTATTTAAAATTATGGCGTTTTCTCGACTTCTATGTTCCAACAACCCTAATTACAGTAAATTAATGATTGCATTTTTACAACGAGACTCTTCCTTCAAATTATGATGGTTTGCGTTCTGACTCGTGAAACGACTCTCCTTAATTAGTTCACCGTGTGAAAATATTAAATATAAACCTTTGTCCTCGCACTTTTGTGCGCAGATATTTTAAAAACAAGGGCGTAAAGGGTAAACATAGCCCGAACTCGATAATTATATTAAATTTAAACGCACAATTAAAATAGGTATCGGAGATTTCACGTTCTTTTTGCCATTAAACGCGCCATGGTTTTTTATTGTTAGGTTGGCAAACATGCAACCTTTAATTTTGAAAAAAAATTATGGTATTGTTCAGCAAATTCTGAATATTGTTGAGCTGGAAAAGATGGCCGGCCATTAATAATAATCTAAGACAAAAGAACAAAATAACCTTAACCATTAATTCTTGAAAACTCCATTAACATAGGAAAATCTACCAGACTGCAGTGGCCCATTTAAGGACCAACAGCACATGGGTAAGACTCAATTTTCATTATTTTGTATCATCGAAGGATTAATAACTTAATTGAAACGAAACCTACTAAAAAGTTTTTTTAAAAACGTAAATGGAAACCTTGCTAGATTTCATAAAACATCCTCTCCTTATTCATAAAATTTAGATATATTTATTTGATTAACGCTTGTTCAAATGGGAAAATTGTAAATCGTACCTTCGTTTCAGTTGCGACCCATGCAATAATTTAATCTGCGAAATCGGATTTAAACTAATTATTTAAATATTTCAGGGCAGTTCTAACTGTAATTTAAACGTATTTAGACCAGGATCAATTTGAATTACTAATTGCAATAAACGTTACTGAATTTCTCTTTTGACGTTCCAGACGGTTTCAAATCTAATTTATCGGCTGAAAAATGTACGTCTTCATTACGTTTAATGAAATAAATCCCTTCTTTGTCGTTAGAAGCGTTCAGACTTTTAATCAGTTTTTTATTATTTTGTCCTTTTTTCTTGGTTCTTTGGACCAGGTCGATAATTTTTTACATATGAAAAGTTTTGATGTGTTAATTAATATTTTTGTCTTTATCATACACAAATGTCAAAACTAAAAATATTATTATTCGGGGATTTTATGGAAGTTTATCAGTATTGTGATGAGAGACTTTTTGGAAATGTTAGGGAGATGCTTCGACTTCCTTTTTTGACATCTCTGTATTTTACTGATGTTCGGAGTTATTTTTATCCCTTAATTAAGTACAAAAAGATAATTATAAATGAACAGAAAATTTGTTAAATCAACTCTGCAGGAAATGTCAGTAGTTCCAATAAAACTTGCAGTTTTAAATCTTTGCTTGGTCTCAGTTCCTTTCTGCCTTTCTTCCTTTGCGCCTGTTTGCATGTTTGCTATTTGTCCGTCTGTCTGCCTGTTCGACTGCCCTTCCTTTCTGTCAGCTTGCATTGTTTGTCTATTTATCTGTCTTTCTAGTTATCTATCTGTTCACCTATTCATTATACGAAGTGAAAGCTAATTCTCACTTTAAATGTGATAAATGTAAACCGTCTGTTGATACAAATTCACCAAACACCGTAACTGAAAATTTTTCTAATGCTATCGAAAATGAAGTACACATTTCTAAAGACAAAAAATATACTCTTGATGATGGCATGAATGGAATCTTATCCTCAACAAAAGATATGAAAGAAGTTAAACGTAATCAAGATGATATGCGTAAATCTATCGAATATTGTTGTAATAAGATCGATGATTATGAAAATTTATTGAAAATAATTTTTTTTAAATTTTAGTTTATTATGTAGTAAATTTACAATCTACTCTTTCTACACGGAGTATTAAGTAAATATGATAATTTAAATAGGCATTGTTATGAGGAACCACTCAGTAGTGATACTCCTATGGCAGTTCTTTCAGGTTTAGGGTGCTCGCAGGTCACTCTGCCAATTCCTCTTTAATCTTCTTAAAAGTGGACGATCTTTGAAGAGTTGGTGTACGAGTTCATTATTATGATCCTGCGGATTACATTATCATAATAATTTTGGGCAAATCTTCGTATTTCTTCATCAACGAATGGAATGTCGAGATCTTCATGTAATGCTTAATTTGTGACGTACCAGGGCGCGTTCGCAAGAGAGAAATTATTGTATGGTTTTTCTTCGAGTTGATTTGGCACATCCCCAAAGTTGCACTTGGTATGTCCAGATTGGCTTCGATATAACCTTGTAGAGCAAGATTTTATTAGATAAAGACAATTTGGATCTTCTTCCTACCAGCCAGTAGGTACATCTGACGAAACTTCAGGTTCAGTTGCTTGCGTTTAGTTTTAATATGTTTATCCCACTTAAGACGTTGGTTTAGATGTAAGTCCCATGTATTTGGTTTCGATTTTAACGGATATATTGGAACGCTGTTAAGGGTAACTGACGGGCACACGTTAGTTCACGTAGTAAACGTCACTTGTACCGACTTGGTTTGGTTGATTTAACTGGTTTTGAAGGTTATTAGATGCCAATATAGGGTTTTCGCGCACAGATAGGATAGCCGTATCGTCAGCAAATGTGGCGATGACAGTGATTCCAGCTTTTGGTAAGTTAGCAGTATAGATGAGGTAAAGTAGGGGGCCAAGGACACTACCTTGTGGGACACCAGACTTTATAGGATGATAGTCGGATAGTACATTGTTGTTCTTGATTGAAAAGAATCTGTCTGTGAGGTAGGATTTAAGGAGAAGGTAGTAATAACTTGGGAGTAGTCTTTTTAATTTATATGTATAGTAGGTAATCCAGTGAACCAGACTTTATCGAACGCCTGGGTAGTCTCGATGAATACAGCTGTAGAGAATTTCTTTTCTTCAAGGCTCTTTGATATTTGGTTTACTGTTCGGTGTATTTGTTGTGTTGTTTAGTGGTCTTCTCGAAACCCAAATTGGTCTAGGGGCAGATGTGATGATATATCAAGCTGATCTAATATTCTAAGGAAAAGTTTCTCGAAGACTTTTTCTAATAGGGGAGGAGGCTAATCGGTCTGTAGGAGGTGACGTTTTCTGGTGATTTTCCTGGCTTAGGAATCATTATCATATTCGCATATTTCCATAAGATGGGGTAATGCGACAAGCTTAACATACGATTATACAGGGTGTCCCAACCATCTGGGATTTTTCGATAGCGTCTTTATTATTATAGTTATGTCAAAATATTATTAAGAAAAGTTGTAGGGTTTGATGTTCTACATATTCTAAAATTATTTTCATACATACAGGGTGTTTTGTAAACATGTGACGATATAAAGTTGTGTTTTTTTAAATGGAACACCCCATATTTTTTTACATATTTGGATTGTCTCTTCAATGGCGATTGCAACGATATGGCATTATATGGGTCTATTGTTAATAGTTCCGTAGTTATTCATTTATTTGTGATAAAAATAACCTCACTTTGAACGAATATAACACCGTAATTACGCCGAAATTTTAACTATTTTTCAGGGTACAATTTTTCGGATCTATTTTCAATAAAACTGCGAGGACTAAGAGGCTCTAGGTATTTTCAATATACAGGGTGATCGAAAAACGCGAACCTCAAGATTTCTTGAAAATTTTAAATAGAACGCCCCATATGCGATTATGTCATTAAATAGCCGCTTTTCTAAGCTTTCAGAAAATACCATATTTGTTGGGTCCAGGTTTAATCGTTACGAAGTTATGTCAGTTCCTTTGTCATATTAGGGATTCCTACGCGAACTCTGCAGGCAATTTAATGAGCGATTGCACCAACTGCTGATTGTTTTTATCGTTGGTTGTTTTGAATAAAATCGCATCGAATTTTGTTTGCAAATACTTTTGCTGCCGTAAATACGTCACGTTTGATGCGATTTTGTTTAAACAACCAGCGGTTGAATATTATAGGCGATTGATGCATTCAGCCATAGGAGTGCTTAGGAAACAATTGCATTTAACAACTACGAAAACAATTGCTAGAATATTTGTCAACAAAAACAACGACTTCTGCGCTTATGTCACAGTTTTTGTAGAGTTTGATAGAAACGCCTAGAAATCATGGATTAGTAATTAGTAAATAACTAAAATTTTATGCGCTATGAAACTATTATTTATAAAATAGAAAACAATTTACTAAACAACTAACGAACATGAACTAAGAAAGATTTGAAAAAAAAAACAGGAAGACAGACTGCAACAACAAGTTTTGCAAAAAAATCCATTGTTACAAAAATAATTATCGTTACATCAGGTGTTCAAAAACTCTCCTTTCTGTTTCAATGCATAGACGTAAACGTCTTAGTAATGTCAACTGAACATGGTGTAGGGTTTGGCTATGCATACCAGCAAATGCTCTTCTTATCCGATTTTTCATATGTTTTATTGTGGTTGGTGGTTCCTGGTAAACTTGGTCATTTATATGGACCCAAAAAAAGAACCATTGGACTTAAATCGAGAGAACGCGTGGGCCATGGTAGGGGACCATTTCAACCGATCCACCTTTGCGCTCTCCAGTTGTTTAAAAATTCTCGTACCTTCTAATAACTATGGGGTGTAGCCGCATCATGCTGGAATCACATTAAATGGCGAGTTCGAAGGTCAACATCTTCTAATACCTCAGGAAGCCCGTCTTGTAAAAAATTTAAGTATCTCTCCCTGGTCAATGGTTCATTAAAAAAGTATGGACCAATAACTTCAGTATTCACTATTCGCTATTCACGCGACTGGCTAATAAACTATTTCCATTGCATTCACACCCAAAATATAAATCATATTTATTGACTCTTCTTTCGAGAAATTCATTAGTTCTAAGCTTTTCTATCAAACCCCACAAGAAATGTGACATAAGCGCAGAAGTAGTTGTTTTTGTTGACAAATATTCTAGCAATTGTTTTCGTAGTTGTTAAATGCAATTGTTTCCTAAGCACTCCTATGGCTGAATGCACCAATCGCCTATAATATTCAACCGCTGGTTGTTTAAACAAAATCGCATCAAACGTGACGTATTTACGGCAGCAAAAGTATTTGTAAACAAAATTCGATGCGATTTTGTTCAAAACAACCAACGATAAAAACAATCAGCAGTTGGTGCAATCGCTCATTAAATTGACTGCAGAGTTCGCGTAGGAATCCCTAATATGACAAAGGAACTGACATAACTTCGTAATGATTAAACCTGGCCCCAACAAATAGGGTATTTTCTGAAAGCTTAGAAAAGCGGCTATTTAATGACATAATCACATATGGGGCGTTCTATTTAAAATTTTCAAGAAATCTTGAGGTTCGCGTTTTTCGATCACCCTGTATATTGAAAATACCTAGAGCCTCTTAGTCCTCGCAGTTTTATTGAAAATAGATCCGAAAAATTGTACCCTGAAAAATAGTTAAAATTTCGGCGTAATTACGGTGTTATATTCGTTCAAAGTGAGGTTATTTTTATCACAAATAAATGAATAACTACGGAACTATTAACAATAGACCCATATAATGCTATATCGTTGCAATCGCCATTGAAGAGAGAATCCAAATGTGTAAAAAAATATGGGGTGTTCCATTTAAAAAAACACAACTTTATATCGTCACATGTTTACAAAACACCCTGTATGTATGAAAATAATTTTAGAATATGTAGAACATCAAACCCTACAACTTTTCTTAATAATATTTTGGCATAACTATAATAATAAAGACGCTATCGAAAAATCCCAGATGGTTGGGACACCCTGTATATCGTTGTCAATAAAACGATGGCCTTTTTTGGGAGCAACTTCAACACTTGCCCTGATATCAAATCATAACCTGGTGCTTTATGATCATTTAATTTTCTTCTCTCGAACTGTATCTCCGCTGGCGAGAAAGGTTTTATAGGTAGCGACATTTGGCAGGGTATGTCAAGATACTTTTCGATAGTATCATCTAGAATGCTGAGTTCAAAGGGTTGAAATGCGTTCGCTAGGTGTTCCGCAAAGGTATCAGCTTTTTCCCTGTTAGATCTTGCCCAGGCTCCATTGGCTTTTCGTATTGTGGCTTGCGGTCTTTTAAACTTCTTTGTCGGTCTCCAAATTATATGGTCTTCGTGCTTGAGATTTGTGAGATAAAATTTGAAGTTCGAATTTTGGCAGTCCAGTAAAATCGCCCGTAGTCGTCGAGTTAGTCTGTTGTAGTTAAGTTTATCAGTAACATTTCGAGTTCTTTGCCATTTTGCCCGAGCTCGTCTTTTCTCAGCGACTAGTTCCTTTATATAGAGGGGTATGTTATTTGCATGATGGGTGTTTCCAATTATAGTAGGTGTGGCTTCCCGTTCAGCTTCTTGAATAAGAGCGACAAGATATTCAACTGACTCATGTAGGTCTTCGGGTTGTTTGATACGCATCAAAAAGACATTGTTTAATAATTAACTCCCCTAAATTTCCTTATTTCTTTTTAGAAAATTCGTATTAATAATGAACCTATTCAAATTTCAAATTCTGTTTGAAACTTAAGATTAATAATTGACAGTAATTTAATGTTCAAACAGCATGGTAATAAAGTGATTGTAGTTGCATTTGGTAAACTTAAAATACTTTATGGCAACAAGGATTTTTTTCCCAAGTACTCAGTATAATACAACATGTGTTTGCTGTAGGTTAAGTGACTTTCTTATCAAGTAAGCTTCGTCCCCATAAGATGGTCTTTTAAATGCAATTTTTTTAATATTCTCCTATAGGCAACTCAAACCAGAGACACACTGTATGCATAAAAGAAACCAAATCTTAAGCTATAATATTAATTCAAAGGTATATTTTAATGTTAACACGATCTTCGATTGTGCCCTCGACTTTCGCCGGCAATACGCTATAATCGGCATTCAAAAACCCTTAACAGAACGAACTTTCTAACGAAACCGCTTTCTTTTTTCTGGCCATACATTCTACCTTCATCTGACAATCAGAGGACATGTGTCAACTCTTCAATACTCGTTCGAGGGCACTCCACTTTTTAAATTGCTCTATTCCCATTAACCCCATAAAAAGGGGTTCCAGGATTCGTTGTTCAAATGACCTGCGATACGCCTAGAACCGCCATGCCCCGCCATCTGAGACCTTCCGCTTGAGCCTATCCACCCGGGGTGCGCAAGCACCGAATTTTATCTATTAGTTCAGCGGAACTAATTTTCTCCTAGGTATAATAAATAATTACTGGTAAAAACTTTCTAATTGCAATAAGTAATTACCGTGTTTCAGTCTATCTAAAAAATGCTACATTTTAATATCAAACTCCCCTTCAAGTCAACTGCTTCCGTAACTTTATAAACATCTACCTGCTATAAAACACCACCGCGGAGAGTCGCCGTCAAACCGTGATAAACCCTTTTTCGCTCGACACAACCAGGTCGAGTGGGGTATCAAACGATGCGCCCTGACGTCAACAGGGCGATGATAACTACTACACAAATCAGTAATCAGATTTGGGACAGTTATTTCCGAAGAATGAAAACACAGGGATTTTGTCAGATTTCGCCACTTCTATCACCACTCGCCAGCCAATGGGGAATCGTATTTGCGGGCTGTAAACACGCTCGAAAAATCCAACTCATCATCAATTACTTTCAGCCTCTTGTATTTAGTTACCGAGCTAGTCAATTTGAACACAGCGTCCGTTAACAAGCAGGGCCTTTTTTTCTTTTTTGTGTGTGTATTTTATGTGTGTATAGCCAATCTGCTTGGAATCGCCTTTAGGCAGTCAGACGGCTGTGTCACGTGTGTGTTGCTGCGTGTGTAGTGGTCTTGTTACTCTATCTCATATACCAGTCTTCCGAGTAGAGCACAGTTAATTAAGCCCAACTGTGAATGGTCTCACCAGGCCTAGTACCGATCCCAGAGGCCTTAAAAAATCTCCACCAACGTAGGGATTCGAACCCGGTACTTGGACAAGCCTCTTACAACTGAGCAAGCAGGGCCTAGTTTGTGTCAATGTTAGTAAAACAAATGACGTATTTCTAATCATGTAAACTAGCCAAGTTTTGATATACGTAACTATATGGTGCTGACTTTTTCTTTAAGCCTTTCAGGTTTAATATTATTCTAGTAATTCAGGTTACTGTCGCTATAAGTAAATAAACAAAGTAACGACATACGGTAAAAAAGAGGAAGAAAATCGCCCCATATTTATGATGATAATGATAATTATAGCCATTCATTTATCTCATGTTTCAAGCTCTTAAATATTAAAGCACCTTCGGGAATGTAAGCAGAAAATTAATAAAAATGCGAAGTTTCTTGCAGATATTCCAAAGGGATTTTAAGCCGTCAACTAAAGCCCCTTTTAATAAGAAATTTCCAAACTTTCAACTAAGTAAAGCTCGAGTCTTTTTCGGGAAATTAAATAAAACTCCTAAGTTAATAAACGCGCTTCTAGTTCGAAAAAAAATTACTTATTAATTAAAAAACAGCTGTTATCCCTTGTCAGTATTTCTTTCAGGCTAAGGTCAAGTATGGTCGATTTTTTCTATAATTAGTTGCCTTTGGACCTGATTGATTTAAAATTAAAACGAGAGGATATTAAAAGAATTAATTTAAACTCATTAAAAATATATTTAAGAATTTTAAGCAAAGGTACCGAGACATGCATTTAGGATACTCTCAGATTAGTTATAATCGCGTCTACCCTCGTCGGCTTTATTTTATTTGTTACGGAGATAACTCCGCTCTAATTATAGAAGTTTAGCAACATTCATCAAAATATCATTTGCATTACGTTCAAACTAAAGTTTTAGTGGGACTTGATGGATGTATCTTAACTAAATATTACAGCAACTGATACAGACTTAGGTTATTATAATTTTAAACAAGATAAGGGAGATATTTCATTGTTTGACAAATTTGGAACGTTCAGCTTATGTTAATATCAAAATTCCGAGCCGAAAACTTCCATATTGAGTAAGTTTAAGTGTAGCAATTTCAGTAACTCGCAGATAGTAATTTATAGCGGAAGGTATAACCTTGGGATCAGCACAAAATCGTATATCACTCTTAAGAGAAGAAAAACTCTCAACACTGACAAATTTCAAATTTAGGAGGTTAATTCAGGCAAAGCAAAACGTAACCATTCAATTTTCCCGGCGCTTTGGGCAAACTGCTTCGTATTTGTGACGCTGATTAGTATGAAAGTTAAAAGCATTAGCTAAAGAGGCAAGAGTTCAGAAGTGCTGGCCTTTACGATGTTACAAAACTGAACGTTTCACTAAAATTACGTAACGAACGAAGTTTCGGTAATTTAATTAGTAAAAATTCTAGCTACTGGTTTTATATTAAAGTGCTAAGGTCCTGCCAAAGTCAAATTGGAACCAAAATAATAAATTGGTCAAAATTAAACTCTCGATTAAATTAAGTTTACTCGATAAATGTCGTCTGGGGATACAATAATTAATTAATTAACGAATCAATTAAAAAGTTCTATAAAAGCCACCCGGAGCGAAAAGTGTACAAACAGAGTTATAAATCAAGGATTATGACGGAGGAAGTTAGTATTCGGTATATTTCAGGAGGCGTGAGACGGTTACAGTTTCGTTTTAAGAACCTATAAAGCACATCCGGTGCCTGGAAAGCATATTGTTCCATTTTCGGTGCATAGGTGAAGACCTGCAGGTCGTTTAAACAGTCGCGCCTTGTCACACGTCAAGTTATCACGGGCTGATCCGGGAATTCCGCCGAGGGGATGTTGGAAAACAGATAGGGTGCTTGAGCGCTTCCAGGTGTGCCCTTGTGGTACACGCGTTTTGAGATATATTATTGATACCATACACTACGTCTCTTGCGTGTTACTCTGGAATGCTTTTGTTAAAGGGATATTCCGTATAACTGTCATGTATTCTGAATATATGAAATAGGTACGTGCATTTCCCTTCGTCATCCTTGATTTGGTGTTAATATCTAAATAATTCTGATCATGATTTGTAGTGGTTGTATATATTCCTTTATTCTAAATTCCTAAAAAGTGATATATAAGATTTTTCCTTTCGTGTTGAAGGTTATTCCGTTGACAAGAAATTGCTTACAGAATTAGGGATTTTCCGCCTCCAGCTGTCAAAAGGAAAAAAATTGTATTTATGTGCACCCCAAATAAGTGTTATGAGGGTCGTTTAATCCATTCACTGTTGAAATCTTTTAGTATTCCAAATTAAGTTTAATACTTAAAAAATATTACAAGTAAAATTTTTATTTATTGTTAACAAAAATATGGAATACCAGAGAGGTCTTCCGCAACAAACAAAAGCAAAAAATTATTTTGTAAAAATGTGTTTTGCTCCCAGTAAGCCTTTACAAAAAATATTCTTTGAGTATCCTTAAATCTTGCAAATCAATTCACTTAAAGCAGTCGAAGGGGGGGGTGGGTTCGAAACGCTAAACCCTTCAAATAGGGGGGTTGTAATCGAGAGGAAAAGTGGACGCCACTGCGGAAATCACTCAAGTTGGTTTCGAGGAACGATCGCAGATGGTTTCTTCTGGGCTCGAGGGGGTTGGGGTGGCTGCACCCTACTGCTGGATGTTACTTACCCTTTTCTTACTGAAAGAAAATACTGGTACTGGTAGCCAGTTTCAGACTTTAGAGGTGTTAGTGCAGCCGGACTGTCTGTTGAAAGATAAATCTTAGTTCCACACAGTGCCTTTTTAATGCATTCTAGAGCACTTAGGTCTATTGTGTGGATTTCTGTTTGAAATATGGATGGGGTACTTTCCAAGGATTTTAAGATACTACATCTAGGTCCCATTACACCTATTCGAACCCCTTCTTCCATTTTGGAGCCATCTGTATACCAGACGCTTGCTCCTTGCTCTAGCCGTAGCTCTTTCACTGTGCTCTCTTCACGGTTGTAAATCACCACTTTAAAAGAAAAATTAAAGGCATACAGTGTTGACATTTTTTCTGTGGGTTTGGTCGCGGATTCTAGTTGAATGAGATTCACAATCCTTACGTGACCAACCAGGTCTTCTGGCTTTAGTTGGGTTGTTCTGTTGCAGCCTGAGGGCACTCAGCCTTCTCCCTTCTTACACATAAGTGCAAAGATAGGAGATCTAGCAGAGTCTCTATTGCTACTGTAGGACATGTGCACATAGCTCCTGTGATTCCTAAACAGGCTAGTCTTTGAAGCTTGCACAGCTCTTTTGCAACTACACTTAGCTCCATTTTGGGGCACCATACTAAGGAAGCATAGCTAACAATGGGCTTTATGACCCTTTCGTATGAATAAAAGATCATTTTTGGCTTTAGGCCCCAAGTCTTTCCAAGCAACTTTTGGCATATCCAAAATGTTGTTGTTGCTTTTGTAAGAGTCCTTTAGATATGAGCGTTTCAGGTGAGTTTTTGGTCAAGGACTATCCCCAAATATTTAACCTCTCTGGAGAATTGTAACTGTGTTCCATCCAGAGTGGGAGATTTTAAATTTAGCTTCCTTCTTTTTGTGAAGAGAGCTATTATAGTTTTGTTCGGATTTACACTAAGTTGTACATTCGATCACCATTTGCATGAGGATCGAGATAGATGAGACTTGCCTTTTACAATAATAACAAGATCATCAGCATAACCTTGAACGTTGAAGCCATGTTTATCCAACTTGTCTAAAAGGTCACCAACGATCAGTGACCACAACAGAGGTGATAAAACTTCGCCTTGCCGACATCCTCTGGTTGAGGAAACGGTCATCGGTTCACTCCCAATGCAAGTCGTGATCTTACGGCTTCTTAGCATGGATTGTATCCATGAGATGGTAGGGTTCTCTATGCCTCTTTTTTGCGCAGCTTTCCGTATCGATTCATAGAAGGTGTTATCAAAGGCTTCCTCTATATCTATGCACGTACACAAAGCTACTTCTTTGGCCATAATGATCTTTTCTATCACACTAACTAAGCAGTGTAGGGCATTGATAGTGGATTTTCCCTTTTGATATGCAAATTGATTTACGTGAAGTGGTTTTCCCGCGAGATCTTCACTTCTTATATAATTGTCTATATCTTCTCCATTGCTTTCATGAGAAATGAAGTAAGACTAATTGGGAGGTAGGATTTGCGACATTAGTTAAGTAGAACTAAGTAGACGAAGTGGATACAGGTATAAGAAATGGAAAATAAATCCGATGGTTTGCAAGGCCATAAGGATGCGATAAGAAGAAAAAAAATTAATAAAAATTCTTGTTATAGAAAAACATCACCTCCGCGGGGATTTGAACCACTGATCTGTAGATCTACAACAATAGGTTTAATACAAGTTGCCGAAGAAAAAGATTGCCAACTTATAAATTGAAAATTTCAAAACGTAAATATTATATTCTTAAAATATTTAATGTGCTTGAGTGTAAAAGTGTTTGAAACATTTTCGAAATCACGTTAACTTCCTATACATAAGTATATTCTAGGAATGTTTATTCTAATAAGTCTGTTTGATAATTTGGATATCTCGCCACAGGCAGCTTTAGCCAAAATAAACGTAACATTTTCGAGAAAACTTCATCTGTGTTTTATATATAATTTATTGTTTTCTGTTGGAACTTTCCCAATATCGTTATTAGTTGCCATTTATAAAACAGGGGTTTTTTCGTCTATTTATCTTCGACTGTTAGTTTAAACCGATTTTTATGCACTTTAATCGTTCATTCGCTCGTTTTATCTGAGAAATATTCATGAAGAAACTCAAGCTCTTCCAAAAAGAAAAAGGTTATTTTAGAAATTAAATTTGTAAGAAGTTACTCATTTGGAGAAATACTTTGCATGTATTTTATCGAATTATAAAAATTCGGTATATAGAAAAACATTCTTCCACAGGGATTTCAACCACTGGCCATCACTACTTGGTAAGGGACTATCGCAAAGTCAAATGCCATTGAATCAAATCCTTGCGGAAGTAATATTTTTCTGTATACAGAATTTCCATATACGTTACAATATATTAAACGAAAAGATTATTTTGCGTTCAGACAGGTTTCATATTCCTAACTGGTTAAAATGTCGTTCACTTGATACCTGGAAAGAACAGCTTGTTACATTTAAAATAAAGAAAACGTAAAGGAATTAATTCGGATAGAATTCAACGTTATTTCTGTAAATTACCCCCATGGTTACGTTCGGGACTTCGGGATGTGCTAATGACAGCTGCAGGTTTCGGTTACCTTGGACCAAATTCTCCTGATATCTTAACAAATGAAAATATGGGTCCACGATTAAAGCACATTATCCTGCTTGGGTTATTTTAAATAAATAATGTTGCACACTTTTAGAAGCTTTTGTTTCTAAAATCCTATACGTTAAACTTGACCCTTTATTACTATTTTATATATTTTTTTCTGGCTCCGTGAGCCAAATTCAGTTCCAGTTTTTAAGTGTAAGAATCCCACGAATAACATAGAAGGGGCGATTAGACCAACATCTTTTATTCTAAATGTTTTTACCACAGGTGAAAAACCTATTTGAACATCAATTAAGCAGTCTTGTCTTAGATAAACTTTCCGGCTTCTTCAAATTCGCCTTTTTATGCTCCTTCTTTATGCAAGCCATTTTAGGTCCAAAACTGCAGAAAACCCCCAAATAAAAAGTTATTTGATTATCTTCGATGTATCAAAATTCAATAAGTAAAACCCTTCTTTGATCTTGAAATAGAAACTTCGATTACGCGGGTCTATTTCGAAACGCTATCTAATCAGATGAGTTTCTAAGAATTAAACCGGAAACCCAGATCTTCAATAATCGCTTGAATGTGACGATAAGTGGTATAAAAGGAAAACATCTCGTGGGAACTTGCTCAACTTGGTGCTTAGTTCAGTGAGCAGGAAAATGACGAATTAACTCATACGATTTCTATAGAGAACGGAACGGCTTTATTCCACCTCGTATTTTTGTTATTTTTACAATGGAAATAAAGTAGATTTAAGTACTTTATTTTGAGAGAAAAAATTGAAAGTGAAAATATATCAAAACATTGAATGCAACTGTTGTTTCAGAAAGTTCAGGAAGATGTTTCAAGTTTAAAAATTTGGGGTTAAAATACGTTTTCTGTAAATTGGAATTTATTTGTTCCGGGAAGTTAGTCAGGATTTAAGGCAATTTATAGCCTTGCTGCTTAAAGCCAGCTCGCTAATTTTATTTTTAAAATAAAATTCTAAGCTTGATGTGTGATTCTAAAACTGTGCAGCACTAAAACTGGAATACATTTGGAACCGTATTTGAGAAGAAAATATTTCTTAGCTCAAATTACAAACAGAAATTTCATATTTTTAAGAATGAAACAAATCCTGTGGACGTTGTATTAATGGCGTCATTAAGCTTTGAAAAATTTTCACTTTGGTGCCGTCCCCTGTTTAAGTTTTGCTAAACTCCCGCAGAAACTATGTTTTTGCTGAATTTAGTTTTGTTTTCCAATGGTTCCTCACGCGTATTTTCACTTTCCTAACTATTGGCCAACCATTTGTTAGAAACGAATGAAAAAAACAGCAAAAAACAAAATAAATACATTCTGTTAAGTTCTTCACTTTTTAGTGAAAAAGTCCAAATTCAACTTTTTGTATTTTGATGGAAATCTGAACTCTACAGATATTTTCGAATCGAACCATTTGTGATGTTTAAATAAAGCAAATTACAGGATACATGCAAAACCAAAAATAAAAGCAAATGTTTTTGGCTTGAGATCCGAAGGATAATATTAAAAAAATTCATTTAAAAGAACTAACAATTGCAAAAATTAATTAACGGTTTATTGTGATTTCACAAAACGAACCTGACAAAATAATTAAAAATAATTCCTGAAACGCCGATTTTCTAAGGTTAAAAAAAACACAAAAGACAAAATGTTCTTTTCTTTATACAGCAATAAATAAAGCTGAACTTGGACATCTTAAAGCAAAAGAATCTGTCCCAATATATTGATAAACACCAAAGCTGGCCCATCCTGATATGTCTTAGTATCCCGCGGGTTTACAGGCTCAGTTTGATATCGGAGATATCTCAAAGAAATATCATTTCTGAAATACTTACGTTACACCAATTTGGTGATCTATAAATCTCACATAAGCTAAATTTAATATCTTTACAGAGTCGAGTTTTTGTTTGTTTCAAACTGCAACACAAAAATTATATTTTTCTATACTTACCCTACTCACATAACGGCAGTAGAAGTAAATTTGTACATCAAGACAAATACTCTGTATTCCAAAATATAAATAATAAAGTAATTAAATAGATTAAGGCTAAATAAATAGAATACACAACTATTGGGCAGAGAATGCAATTGAAACAAAGTAATAATTAATATAAGGAAAGAAATATTTGAAACTTAATTTATTCACATTCTTCTTTTGCGGCCACTGTTTATGCTTTCGGTTAGATTTGCCCATTCTTTCTCTATATTCTTGGCTTTTCCTCCATTTCTCTGTTCACCTCTTCTATATACTTGTTCAACATTGAGCTTTTATAGATATTATTTCTCTTTCCACTCCCATTTTTTGCTTTATTGTAGCAACTACTAATTAAGAGCAGCCAGAGTCTGTGTTCGCTCTTGCTCGCACATGGTCGGTCTGGTTGCCTCTGCCCGTTCCGGGTATGATCCATGTTTCTTTAAATTTTGTGTTACTTCCTGTTATCATTTGTTCTATCATGCAGTGTAAGTTTTCTTGCTACCTCGCTAAAATATTCCTCTGTTCCCACCTGAACACTAAAATCGCCCATCGTTATTACCGTATCGAATTTCAGCTTCACTTATTTCTTTCAAGTTATCATAAAAATCCTTTTTTATATTTCTCATTTGCTTCATCTCTAGGTATTACGTTTATAATCGATATGTTGGCTGGTTTATTCCTAATTCTCAAATAAGCTACTCTTACGTTTATTGGCTTAAAAAGTATTATTTCGTCTTTTATTTCTCTCAATACTACGAAAGCGACTACGTTCCTTCCCATCTGGTACATTTATTTTATGTCTTATGGGTTTTCTTGCTATTTCTATCATCTTTCCAGACATTAATAGCGTTCTTTTGTTCCACATTCCTAATTTTATTATATTATTTTTTGCTTCTTACTAGCTTGTATGAATCCTTCTTGTTTCCCATTAATCGTACTCCATTTCCTCACCGTTGTAGTCATCTTTCTTTATTTGTTAGTTTTTGGGGGCCTTTTTTTGATGTTCCTTTTTTAACTTCAGATCCTTCTCTTTCTTTTCCTATTTGTACCATTTGCCATTTATCATTATCTTTTTGTATTGTATTTTAGCCTCATTCTTTAAATTATTCGTATCTCATCATTAACTTTTGGTATCCTATTTTAATCTTATTCTTGTAAAATACGAAGGACAAAGCAATATTTACCACTACATTGTCTCTTCATCCGGTTAGGTACCGGTCTAAAGCAAATACATATAAAGTTTAAACGCTGATATTACAAAAAACATCAAATGACGTCATTGATAACGGACGTGCATTGACTGCACAATCATACTTTTATTTATTTTTTTTTTTAATTAGAGTTACCAGATCAACATTTGACAATGTTATACATGGTTTTGATTACATGGAAAGTAAATTTTAGTCACATAAATTCAATAACGCGGAGGAGTTTAGTTCCTCGAACTGTAGTTGTTATTCACTATCTTCGTTGTTGTCATCTGAACTTAATGCGAGATCTTGGGGAAGCTGTCTTTTGAGGCGAATATGGATGTTCTTTCGACCCAGTTGTTGGAGTATGTCACTGTCAATATTGTGGAGATTAGAGAGGAATTTTTTTGTTGTTTTCTTAAATAACTGCTCTATTGTGTCAATTCCAAGTTCTGCGTGTATTTGCTGGTTGCGCACGAACCACTGTGCGTTAACAGCAGCTCGGAGAACCTTGTTTTGGAAAACTTGAATTTGTTTAATATTGGTTTTAGAAGTTGTACTCCACACTGGGCAAGCGTAAGTTAGGATAGGTCGAAGTAGTGCTGTGTAGAGTAGTAGTGTGCAATCGCGACGTAGTGGCGTGTTTCTATTCATTAGCGGATATAGCTGCATTAGTCTTGCATAACCTAGGTTGAGTTTATTATTGACATGTGAACTCCAAGTTAGTCGTGCGTCTAAATGAACTCCTAGGTATTTAATTGATTCTGTACGTGCCTTTCACTTAATTTCCGTCCCCAGTATGGTTATGTTTTTGTGGTTCATAATGCGTTTCAGAGTAAATATTTTCGTTGCACATTTGGTAGGATTTAGAGTTATACACCATTTGTTGAGCCATGTACCTACCCAGCGTATTGGTTGCTGATTGATTGAGTTGTGAAGGTCTTCGTGCCGAGTGATTATGGCAGTGTCATCAGCAAACAAAGCAATCTCGCTCATGTGTGGAATAGGAATATCATGAGTAAAAAAGTTGAACAGCGTCGGTCCAAGAACGCTGCCTTGTGGGACACCTGCGTGTATATTTTTTGTTGGCGATAGGGTGGCATTGATGTGAACTGCAAATGTTCTATTCTCCAGAAACGAAAATAATATAGCAACCAGATAACGGGGTATAAGACTATGCAGTAATTTGTATTTTAATCCTTCTACCCAAACCTTATCGAAGGCTTGGGTAAAGTCTAGAAAAGCGGCTGTAGTGTATTGCTTGTTTTCATAACCCTGTTCAATTATTTCTACGACTCTTTGCAACTGTTGTACGGTCGAGTGTCCTTGTCGGAAGCCGAACTGTATTGAAGGAATTATTTTAAGATCTTCTAAGGTTGCGTTCAGCTGGCGGGATATTATTCGTTCAAATAGTTTTGATAACATCGGCAGCAGGCTAATAGGGCGGTAGCTGCCGCAATCATTTCTTTTTGTTCCATGTTTATGAAACAACAAGATGTGTGCGAATTTCCATTTCTCAGGAAAGTAGCCTGTTCTTAGACAAGAATTATAAAGTGTGGCTAAGTACGCTAGTGCTTTTTTAGTCAGATGTTTAAGAATAACATTGGGTATTTGATCGTGGCCAGGTGCCTTTTTTAGAAGTAAAACTTTTATATAGCTTTCCAGTTCTTTTGTTGTTGTGGACTGATTGAAGTCATCTATTATCGGTAAGTGCGTTTCATTGTAAAGATTAACCATTCGGGAAAATTGTTGGTTGTTGTCTGGAATTGTTGGTGTGAAGGTTCTTTGGAGATTGAACAATCATACTAAACAACCGTAAACACAATGCGGAATTGGCAAACTATAAACAAATGCAAAAACAGCCGAAAACAACCATCATCGAGGGGTATTTAAAACAATAAGCACGTATAAAGCTGATTTTAATCAATTGTTGTTCCTGAACAATTACAAACCCTCATTAATTGGATTTAATTAACTTGACTCTAAATGGAAGCAAAGCTTGTGGTTTGCTAATTTATTTGGTTGTTATTTGAAAAATTGTTTAATCGAATAAATAAAATCCAGGTTTAGTAACATTGTAACATATACTGTTAATAAATAAACTTACAATTTTTTGAGGAAGTAGTTATTTTTATCGTGAACTTGAAATCAAGCTATTTTAACAAATCCAACTCCAAATGGAAGTTGCAGCGTATTTTAAAATACCCTCTAACTATAAGAAAATAGTACTCTTATCAAAGAGATTTAATGCAGCAATTTGCCAACTTTTACCCTATTATTTTAGAATACGTACTTTAAAATCCGCAGGCTTAAATTAACACAATCGATTCAATTGGAAAGCTTCCACATTTAAATTAAAAAATAGCCGGTTCTTGTTTCCAAATCAAATCTTTAGTGACTGAATAAGCACCTTCCTGGTTTCATTTTATGAAAAAGAATTCCGATACGTGCATTAAAATGCCGCTAAAATTTATTTTAAATACAATAACTTTAATCAAGCCTTCTTGTAATTAGAGGATTTTGTTAAAAATTCACATGTTAGCACGAACAAGAGAACGTTTTCAACGATAAATTGGCTTTTTTGCAATGCATTTATCATCAATTAGCCAAGCCAAATTATTTTGTTTATTTCAGAAATGCACTTAAGTCCCGAGAAGTTCCTGAAAAGTTTAAAAATTAAAAGCTACAGTTTCCTCTTACCATTTTAATTAATAATACCGGTTTATTCCCGTAGGAGTACACGTACTTATGATCCATTTCGGTACAACCTGGTAAAGTTTCAAGTAACATTCATGTAATAGTAATTGCACCAGGGGCGGCTCGTCCTTGAGGCCGCGTGGCCGCGCGCCCTCCTAGGAACAAACCCCCAAAAGATTTTTTTTTAAATTTTTAATTAGATAGTAGATATGTAGTTAGTTATGTTTAAATTTATTTTATTAATATAAAAAGCAATAAATGTCCGCTCCTAAGCAATCGTGGGCTCTACTAGGGCCGCGTGAATCACCGCGTACTGCTGCGGTAGCTATAAACTGTAAAACCGTACCTAATTCTGGTATGCGGTACCTGTAGGCGTGGGGGGCTTTAACACAATATCGGCCGCGCGTTCAGCGCGAACTTCTGTGTCCCGCTGCTTTGTGGTGTTATCTCAGTGTTTCTCGTTCGTTCGATGCGGGCATTTACAAGCGGCGCAACTGGTTAACAGAGATTTATTTTCAAAATTTTCAAAAGGATTTCCAGTTGAAGTTTTGGATTCCGTAACCTCTTTTTGTCCCATATTGAATAAAATTCGATTAAAATCTTAATTGGAAGTTATTTACTCCAGAACAGACTTCAGAGAAGCTACTGGAGCTATGTAATCTGTCATTTATGTTGGAAAATGATCTTGCCGAATCATTTTCCGAGACTATAAAGCTTTTAAAAATTATCGTCACAACTCCAATGACAACAGCATAATCGGAGCGCTGTTTTTCAACTCTAAAACGCATAAAAACATTCCTTAGAAACAGCATGGGTAACGATCGCCTTTGTGCCCTGGCTATGATGTCCATTAATAGGAATTTTATGATTGAAATAAGTAACTTTGACGAAAAGGTCTTGGAAAAATTTATTTCAATGAAAAACCAACGCGAGAAATTTAATTTTTAAAAATAAGTATGAATTTCAAATTTCAGTATATTTCTTGTTCATTATTGTCATTGCTGAATTAAAGAATTTTATGTTCACGGTAAGTGTTTTATTTATCTGGATTTTTATTTTTTAATGCGCCCCTCCAATAATAAACACCACGAGCCGCCCCTGAATTGCACGGCAATAATGCATATTAAAGCTGTCTGTTTTACTGCATTTGCAGACTGTTTGAGATGCCTTAATTGCACATAACTATCCTCGGTTGCTATTAATAATAATTAGTATTATCATTACATATTCTGAACTTACGAACTCCTCGGTTATTTAATGATACAACTATTCGGTAGACATTTTCATTAATTGCAATTACAAGAGCGTTTCAGCTTGAAGTACTTCATTTTCTTAATGAAATCGTGTTAAGTAAATCCTCTTATGTGTTTTCAGTCGTCATAAAGAGATTATTTTCCGCTGAATGATGTTATTTCATTAAACAACATTTTGTTTATATTCGGAGCATAATAATTGTGAGGACCTTATTGGGCAAAACTTTGCTTGGATGCAGGTTTCTCCGAAGCAATTTATATACGTGGTACTTATTTTTAAAGCCCATTCAAACAATTCTGACGTTTTCGTATAATTTGGGGTTATCTTCGAGCGCCTTTCAAATCGTTTTAATAGTCTAAATGTCAAGGTGTCAATAACACTGGGATTCCTTAAATTCCAAATCAAATTAAAACTTTGGTAATATTTCTTTCAGTCCGGTTGTTTTTAAGCAATCTTTTCTAAAGTTTAGACGACCGACGTATGCCAATAACAACGTCGTTTAGTTTTAATTGGGTTCGTTTTGTGTCATCAGGAAAACAGATTTTCTAATTACGTTGATAGGATGCAAAATTTTTATTGTAAAAGCAGCTGAGTGGATTTATTTTTAGGTATCAAACTAAAAGTAAAAAAGCTGTCTATAACATGCTTTCGGTCAAATTAGGTTATGTATTACGTAAGGTGAGAGTAGGGTTTGATTGTTTTATTGGACTAAAAAGAACTGTTAAAATCTTACTTTTTCTCTCAAGTGGTTAGTTGTAGTAATAAGTTAGCCTAACTTTAAGCTCCCAAACTGACGCATTCATAACCTCAAGTTTGATATAAAGACCATCATAGACTCTCATCATAATTGTATAATGTAACGTAGCGCACTGAAGAAGATAAAGAAAAAATCTTGACTATCGTAGTACCTAATTGAAGTCAAAGAAACTATATATCTTTTGTTAATCTCCTTATCTTCCTTGAAATGCTTCGTTGGTTGTAACAAAGCAAATTTCCCAGAAAATCCCTTAACGATAGATACACTTAAGTGTTTCCTTACATCTATTTTTACTTTCGCTTACCTACTCAAGCTTTATTGATACAGATTGTCACTAAAGCGAATTAATATTGGAATTCTTGTGGATATTCCATTACATTTGTTTAAATATCGAATTTCAAGTTCAAATTCAACTTAGTTTAATATCTCAAATTTATCTGCCGAATTAAGATGGCAACTCATATTTGAAATTTGACTGTGATTGATTTGAAATTCAAAGAAGTATTTATGAATTTAGTTTATTTAAAACCAAACTTTAGATTAGAAATTAAAGATTGCCTCCTTTGCGGAAATACATTTGATGAACTTAAATTTAGCTCACTTTTAAATCCCACATCCGAAATGCGTATATGTACTTAAACTTGAAGTCTAACTCTAAACTTAAAATGAGATAATTCCAATAAAAATTAGAATTTACATAGAAAAGTGTAACCATCTTAAAATTGGGAATTAAGAACAGAATCGAATTTCTAAATCCAAATCTTAAGAGTACGCTTTTGGATCTGACTTGAAAGATTGGAAGTCGAATTTAGAACCAAATTTTTAATTCAAATTTGAAACCTTGCTTGTTTTGAGACTGAATTTTCCAACTGATGTGGATTCAAAAATTCACAATTTGAATTCGAATTCTAAGTGATTTTTATTTGAAACTTAAAATTTGAATATTTTTGCATGTTGGCAGGTATAATAATAAATAATTAATTTATAAAGAAATTCCAACAATTCGCTTAATTTTGATGAAGGCGCCGAGCTAAAAGTTAAAAGAAAAACTCTTAAAAAGTTCTTCTCTTTTACCAGAAACATTTTCTGTCATTCTGAGTAAAATGTTGTTGTTAAAAAAGGCAAGAAAATTCTGTTGGCTTTTAAGAAAATCACAAGAATTCGTTTAATATTGGTGGAGGCGCCGAGCTTAAACTTAAAAGGAAACCCCCTAAAAAATGCTAGTATTTTATCAGACACATTTCCATCATCCTGGGTAAAATGTTGTTGGTAGAAAAGATAGGTTTAATAATGTTTTACAAAATTCTGCTCGTTCTTAAGAAAATCACAAGAATTCGTTTAATTTTTGTGGAGGCGCCGCCGGCCTGAAATTCAAAAGAAAACCCCCTAAAAAATTCTTGTCTTAACAGAAACGTTTTCTGTCATCCTGGATAAAATGTTGTTGGTACGAAAGGAGGTTTAAATTTCTTACAAAATTTTGTTGATTTTAAAGAAATTCCAATAATTGGTTTAATTTTCGTGGAGGTTGTTCGGCTACAATTTAAAAGAAAAACCCTTAAAAAATTCTTGTATTTTATCACAAACATTTTCTGTCTTCCGGGGCAAAAAAGACCGATTTAAATGTTTTGCAAAATTCTGTTCGTTTTTAAGAAAATTCCAAGTATTCGATTAATTTTGGTGGAGGTGCCGGGCTAAAAATGGAAAGAAAACCCCCTAAAAAATTCATGTGTTTTGGCAGAACCATTTTCTGTCATGCTGGGATAAATAAATAAATCTAAATATATACCGGGTGGTCCATCGGTCTGTATTTTTTTTTTTACTCGCTTATTTTAAATATTACCGAAATTTTCTTCAAACAAAGTTTATTTTGTAGTAAAATGCCCACATATCTGCAGTATAAGTTTTTCTACTGGGTGTTCCATTTTCGCGCAATGACATGCAACTTTATATTTTTTAATGGAACACCCTGTATATTTTTACAAAATTTTAAAGATTTTTTGTTTCTCTTTAAAATAGTTCTTATTAATTATAGTCCTAAAATGATCAGTACAGAAACTATTCATGTTTTTAATAATAAATAATCACACAGAAAGTATGCCATTCAAAAATATAAAGTTGCATATCATTGCACAAAAATGGAACACCCGGAAGAAAAACTTATGCTGCAGATATGTGGGCATTTTAATGTAAAATAAACTTTGTTTGAAAAAAATTTTGGTAATATTTAAAATAATCGATTAATATTTAAAATAATCGATTAATCCATTATTTTAAATATTACCGAAATTTTTTTCAAACAAAGTTTATTTTACATTAAAATGCCCACATATCTGCAGCATAAGTTTTTCTACCGGGTGTTCCATTTTCGCGCAATAATATGCAACTTTATATTTTATAATGACATACTTTCCGTGTGATTATTTATTATTAAAAACATGAATAGTTTCTGTACTGATCATTTTAGGACTATAATGAATAAGAACTGTTTTAAAGAGAAACAAAAAATCTTTAAAATTTTGTAAAAATATACAGGGTGTTCCATTAAAAAATATAAAGTTGAATGTCATTGCGCGAAAGTGGAACACCCGGTAGAAAAACTTATACTGCAGATACGTAGGAATTTTACTGCAAAATAAACTTTGTTTGAAGAAAATTTCGGTAATATTTAAAATAAGCGAGTAAAAAAAAAATACAGACCGATGGACCACCCGGTATATATATTGAAATGGTCTTGCTCTTTTAAAAGATTTTATTTAAGTTTAATTTATTTATTTTTAAGCCCACATTCAATATTTAAATTATCCCTTGCTTTGCTCTTTAATTTACTTAATTGTTTGCATTGCTCTTATCTCAGGTCGTTAATTAGGTTCCTTGTTTGGGTTCGACAAATTATTGATAATTATCTCAAGTCGTTAATTATTAAAATAATTTACTCATATATTATAATGCAGATTTTATTTATCGTTTATCCCTATCAACCCTGCCTTAAAATTAACTTAATATTATCCTTTAAACTCACTATGTATTCTTGGCTCCTTTTTTTCTTTTCCAAAATTTTCAATCTTCCCCAAATTCCAAAATTCCAATTTTCCCCAATTACCAAAATTCCAATCTTCCCCTGTTTTTCTTGTCCCCTTTCTAAATTGTCCCCCTTTTTGAATTTCTCCCTCTCGAACTACTGCTGTTGAAGTTCTTCTGCTGATCCTCTCCTACTAGAACTGCTCTCTCACTTAACTGCTTGAAGCTTAATCTTTATTTTTCGTTTCTTCAAAATCCACCCTCCTTTTACTGGACACTGGTTTCTTTTGATTTAACTTTTTATTCAAAATTAACCCTCCTTTTACCGGACACTGGTTTCTTTTGATTTAACTTTTCTTCTCAAAATTCACCCTCCTTTTACTGGACACTGGTTCCTTTTGATTTCAGCTTTTGTAATTGATTATTTATCAAATATTTGCTCTTTTTATGGGAGCAAACCAAATTTGATGTTGCTTCGTCGAATATCAATTTACAACTCACTATTTAATTTGTTTATTCTGTTTCCTGGATATATTATCCCCATTTGTTTTCCACTTTTAAAATTATTTACATCGTTTCTAATAGTAACTTATTTTACATTTCTATAACTACCAATTTAGCTAATTATTACTAACAAACATTATAACAATAACTTATTTACATTTTCACATAACTTAAATCTAATCTAGCTATCTTAAAATTATATTACAATTTTTTATAATTTAAAATCTGCATTATTTATATTTGTCAAAATAATATTTTTCCTTTTATAAATTAAACAAACAACTTAACCTTAATTATATACATCCAATTAAATATCATCTCAATATATATAATCAAATACCTTAATCTACCCGTAGGTGTTAAGGTTACATAACTAACATAATTACAATAAATTCCACAAATATCCCAATACTTATACCCACTAAAATCAATATGTAACTCTAAATAAATAAATACATGTTCACTGCTTAGCCTAGTTATATTTACAATACATTCCACCAAGATCCCAATACTTATCTAAATAAATAAATCTAAAATTACGTTTTCTTGGGAAATTTTTACCTAGATGCATTTTTAATTTCAAAAATCCAACATCAGCCGACTTTTGCTGATATATCTGAACGGTTAGTGTGCGTGTTAAGTAGTCTACCGTCATAGTAGATCTACAACTTGACATGGGCTCTCACCCACGGAAGTGCTTGGCATTTCTACTCCAGGACGATGAATGATGCACTTCTGGGTTAACGGAGTACCGAAACTTAGTTTCACACCTCCTTCATCTGTGGGTCTTCTACTTGGCGTCGAAGTTTATGGTGATGTTGTCCGAATCGGGGTTCTTACAGATGTCCCCTCACGCTAGCGGGGACGAGTAGAAGCATCCATTTCTGACGGTGGTGATCCTCTTCGTCTTGGTCTCCGAGGGTCCTCAAGTTCTCGTTTACCTGAAAAGAAAAACAAGTCTTAGTTGTTTTGCCCATGATGGGATGTGAACAGGTTTTGGAAATCTTGAGCATGGCTCAGGAGGACGAAAAATATGTCCATGCGGCCTTTTACATCTCCACGGGTGGATAGGATACTTTTGGCCGGGGCGGCCAGACGGGTGAAGTCTATCCTGTAGTATAACTCCAAGATAGAGCTCCAATTGAAACCTAGGGCGCCAAATGGGTAGTTGCAGACATGGAGGATTGTGGTTGGGATTGATTAGTTGTTGGAACGACATTCAAGGGATTCTTTTCTGCGACGGCGGCAGCGTAACTTCCAGCAGCACGGGAAGTGGTCAAAGCTTTAGGGTACCAGCTGCACTCGTTATAGTTGGCGGGCTGAGTGTCGTTACAGTTTGCGCACGTGGCGGAAACCTCCCTTGACTTTTCGCACTCCACGGTGTGGTGATCCGCTGCACACTTCACACAAACCTTTCAATCCAAAACACTTTGAATGATAGCAGATGCACCCTGGTTTGTGACTAATCAAACTCTTCACACTGATCTCCGAAATCCCTTCATAAACGATGTAAACGCTTTGTATGCCAACAAAGCCAAAGTAAGAAGTACTGATCTAGCAACCAGCTCGTAAGTGAACTCTACAATCAACCCTTAGTAGGAAGACGACTCAAAGAATGTGGCCAAAAAACCTAGTTAATTAGGTGAAGAATAGTGCAGCATCAATGGATTGTGCTTAAATTGAGTCAAGTACCTCTTTTAACATTTACTAATTACTCTGTACAATATTACTTTCGAGTACGTTGTAAATTTGCAGTCACATTAAAAAAGATCTTTTTCTAGATTTTCCTTGATAATAATCCTTTTACTCTTAAGCTTTGAACTTTCTTCAATCTTTTTTTAAATTTTTGTTTACGTATTTACTAAAGGGATTCTGAGTGTTTTGTGTTTATTAAAAATTGAATTCATTCCTTGTTAAGAGTATAGCCAGTGGGTTTCCAAGTATATTTAAATGAACTTTCATTTTATATTTATGTGCATATAAATCCGAATTTTACCAGTGTTTCCTTTCATTTTCAGAAGCCTGGAGTACGAGAACTTTCTGCTGCAATCAAGATGGCTGTAATTCATCAATCGTAACGCAGTCTGGACTTCCTCTGATCCTGTGTGCGGCGATTTTTACATTGGTACACTGAAACAGGGCAACTTGTGTAGATCACGATTGCCGTTAACAACTTCTATTGTTAGCACATCCTCGAAAAAATATTCTAAATCATTTTTCATAGTCTTCCCCAACCACAATGATTTTAAAAAGGAAAATCTAACACTAATATATTTCCGCTAAAACACAATTCGACAACATCCACGGTTTCAAAATTTCTATTTTTATTGTTCCGGAGAAAAAATGTGTAAAGAGAAAATTTGCAAAATGAAATTAATATATCAATGTTAGTAAGTACATACCTATTTCTAGTTAGTAAGCTTTTTAAATACATACAAACATAACAACTTAGATGTTTAAGAGTTAAGTAAAACGCGCACCTATATTCTAAAATTCAGAATTCTAACAATCGAATAATACCGATACAACAATTTAGTTATTTATAATAGAATGAGGCGCTATTTGCACAAGCTAGGAGGATAAGCAAGGCGATAATTATAGTTCATGTAGCGCCACCGCTGATTTTTGTAAGTAAAAAATATTGCAAACGTACACTTTAAGGAATCATACTATATTATATTACTGTACTGTAGAATTATAAGTAAAAGTTTATCGAAATCACGTATCTCATTACTAATCAATCACGTATTAATTTATTAATGGTAGTCGTAGATGTTTTTCACCTGCTTGTTTCACTCATTCTAAAATATAAGGAAATATCTTCTAGTCTTTAAATTAATATTAGTAACACTGCTTTAACTAACATAAAGAGGCATACACAAAGTACTTTCTCATTCAAATATACTTCCTCATTAAATATTCTTAATATCACAAAATAGAGAGTTTTAGGCTACTTTATTGTTTTCCCCATTGTCTATAAAAATACAAAAAAATGCAAAAAACAAGCTGTTTTTAGATTTAAGCCCAAGTTTATGATAAAATTAGGGATCATACTTTTTCAGCCTATTTAAGCATAACGTAAAATTTAGACTTTCACTTTGAAATTTAAAATTTTCATACTCAATCTTATTGATAAACATTATATGATGAATAAAGCAGGTACGACAGTCCCTAAATTGGATTAACTGAGTTTTTTTATTTGTATAACTGGTCCCTTTCTGAATTAAATAAATTAATTTACTAGAGCTGTCGAATTCGAATAGAATATTTGGATCTAAATATTAACTAGTAAGGTTACTAAGGTAAAGTTCGAACTTTGAATTTGTACCCCAGTTTTAATTCAATCGATCTTTGAATACTGAAGTTTCAAAATTAGGTCCAAATTCCAGGATTTGAAATTTTGTAGCTACCAAATATTAATGCTTTAGGATTTCGATTCAAATTCATCTTATGTGTAAATCACGAATTCGACTTTAAATTTGTGTTTGAATTGATATTGATATCTTTTATAATTTTGAATTCAAATTTGAGGTCCCGAGTTGCGGTAGCTAGGTACCCCAGTCAATTGCAATCGCGAGATCTAAGATTCGTTGTCTCAGCGATGGGTTACCCGACTGCTCCATTAACGCGACACCTCCCTCCCACATGGTGAGAGTGAGAGATTGGGACAATTAGATAAGATACAGTGGGTGGGCAGAAGAAGATCTGACGCCCAGAAGGGCTTAAGGATAAAAGAGAAAGAAGAAGAAGAATTCAAACCTTGCTGAAATCATTCTTTTAAATACCTTCTGTTTATTCTAATTAGGATTTCTCCTGTTTATTCAGCGGATGACGATATCCAACTTTTTCTTCATCGTTTCGGGGGTCTTCTCTCTGATAGTCACTTATCTCTGTTTGCTTAAATTTGGTAAAAAAGTGATTTGAACTGATTTCTATTCATTAATTGTGAAACGCCATTTCCTGAACCAGTCGCACACTTCATTTACATTTTGTTGTAAGATTCGTGCAGCTTCCTCTGGATCTTGATGCTTTTTTAGTATTGCCGTATAGTCGGGGTATGTTGCAATGGTTGTGTCAGAATTCGTTGGTATATCAGCTGTATATAAGACATACACAACTGGCCCCAAGATGCTCCTTGATTTAATAACTCTAAAATCGCTTTTCCGAACTTAACTTGAAACAACCTTTCTTCAAGGTAAGACTTGATGATCGTATGGAATGGGTGAGGGATGACCTGCTTTAATTTATGTAGAAGACCATCATGCCAAACCTTATCGAAGGCTTGGCTGACGTCCAGCTGAACAATAGTTTTTGTCTTCGAATGTCATGTATGTTATCCACTGTTATGTGTACATGTTCTACAATAGAGTCTTCCTGAATCCAAACTGATGATCAGGTATTAATTGCTCAGTTTAGAGAATAGGAATGATTCGTTTCAGTGGGAGTTTTTCAAACAGTTTGGAAAACAATGGTAGGTGATAGGTCTGTATGAGACGGATTCATTGTGTGGTTTGACAGGCTTGTAGAAAAGCATCCTTAAAATCTTAGAATACTGTTGAATATTAACGTAATTAGTTTGATGCCTTTGGAGGATAGTTCTTTGATTATTCGGCCAGTGATTAAATCATATCCTGGGGATTGTTAGCAATTAGTGTTTCTAGCAATCGTTTTCGTAACTTCTCCAGAAGAGAAAGATTGAATGGGCTGTGAGAGCTGGTAAAGGGATGTGTTCAGGAGGTAATGGTCGAGAAACTTTCTGAAGATAATTATCAATTACTTCTGCTTTTTCCAAATCGGTGCGTGCCCATGATAGTAGGCATGTACGTCTGCCAACTGAATTCTTTTAAACGCCTTGGTCAAATCTATAAAGCACAAGTACGCAGGGTAATTAAATTCAATTGCCTTTTTCACCATTTGCCGTGTAATAAAAATCGTAACATTTGTTTTTCTTCTGAGATTGCTATTATGCCTTGCAATTTCTGATGGATGACCGTTATCAATAATTATCAATAATTTCAGTATTGTATTTAGTAGGCATATAGGTACCTCTGTAATTTTGAGGTTTTTTTATGTCCTCTTTCTTGAAGATGGCAATTGTTTTATTAATTTTCTTCCTCCATGTTTAAGGAATTCATTGTGTATCCCATCAAAACCGGACGATTTTCTATTTTTTAATTAGATACTGCATTCGGTAGCTCATTAAGCGATATTTCTACTTTGTGTCTGGTGGCGATGTTTGTTGGGCGTTTTCGTACGGAGTTGTAAAGTATGTTGTCCACTAGTCTTTTGCAACGCTCTTCACGTAGAAATATTCGGTTACGCCTTTTTTCTGATTTTATATCATTCTCCGAACTTTCCTCTGCGTTGTATATAAGTCTGATTCCATGCTTTTTTGTAAACTATTCCCAATAACTCTCTTTAATTCGTTTTATTTCTGAATTAACTTCCTGATTTTTGCATATATTTCGCATTGTTCTGTTGTGGGTATGCTCTTATACTTCATGTAAGCTTCTTTGCATTTGGCAAACGTCTTAATTTCGGGAGTATACCATGGCATTTTAGACATTACGTTTAACTTAACTTTATATTTTTCTAGTGCTTCGTAAGAAGCGTCAGGCGTCTTCGACTGTATCTTGTTGTTCAATTCCCTTTTTGGTTATGTGTTGTAGTCGAGTCTGATATACATAGTTGCTTTCTGCGATCATCGTCCATACTTTGTATATTAATTTTTTCACTATAGACTGGATTGTGTTTATAACTCTTCTTAATAACCGCCTAATGTTATGTTAGGCATTTCTTTGGCCGACAATGACCCTAACATAAAGTAATTAGAAAGCTAGCAATAACTCAAAGAGCTATGAAGAGGAAAATTTTGGGCGTATCACTGAGAGACAGACACAAAAATGAATGGATAAGGCAAAAAAAGTGGAGTAACAGATCGTGGCCAACGTAGGCAAATATAAATGGAGTTGGGCAGGACATCTTGTAAGAGCAGAGGATAGATGGACAAATAGGGTTTTGCATTGGAGCGTTGGCCGACAACCGAATAGATAGAGCAACGACATTAGATTGATTGTTGGACAACAATGGAGAAGAAGAGAAAGGGATCGTAATTTATGGAAAGCTAGAGAGGAAGGCTATATCCAATGCTCGATCCAAAGAATCTGAACAGGAGGAGGAGGGGGAGGAGGAAGAGGATATTCTCTGAATACTTTATGCTCTCTAGTATATATCAATACGTAATTGCGACATCTTAAGGTGGCCTTTCTTATTGTCTTTGTTTTACTTATGCCGCAATCCTCTGCTTCGTCAGTTCTATCAGAATTTCTTGCGCCTTTGTTTTCCACGACTACGTTTCATGTCCTTAATCTTATAACATTTTATTTTCTCCACGTATTTGTTTTCCTTGTCCTCGCGTTGGTTGTTATCGTATAGTCCGTCCGATTCCAAGGCTTGCTATTACTTCTTATATCCATATTATTTCATACTATTTGTTTGTTTATTTCGGGCGTTTCAATATGATTCGCTTTCCATTGTTCTTGCCCATTTCGTTGCAGGGGTCGCATCATGAATTCTATATGCATTATTTACTTTTATCGCCTGAGTAACCAAGTGGTTAAGGCATTCGACTACAACCTACAACGTGGACGGTCTCGGGATCAAACCCGAGTCGGATGCCCGGCAGGTGACCTACCCAGTCACTGAACATAATTGGGAACCGAAACACAGTGGTGGAGTAAGGAAGGTAGGCGGTTGTTGAAAGCGTGGTGCTTATCATACTACCAAAGCGACTTAGGGGGCCTTAACCCTCCATGTTACCGGCTATGCTCCCCCGCGGGGCGTTAGTGCCGATACCTTTACCTTTATTTATTTTTACCTCCGACAGGTTCCTAACCTTATCGTCGAGCCCTCCTTCTTTCTCATCCGGGCTTGGGAGCGGCCATGGCGGAGTTCGTTTCTTTCTTTTAAATTACGAAACGTTCAAATTCAACCTATTTTTAAACTTGAATTTCAACTCGTATTTCTAATTAAAACCACAAACTCAAATTTGAAATTCGAATCCAACTTGATATGAGATACCTTTTTAAGTAGTCTCTGAACGTTTGATGTGGCGAGTTTCTTGGTATTATTTCAAGTTTCTGTGTGACCAAATATCCGAAAAGAGTAAAAAATGAGATACCATTTGTAAAGAAAATTGAATTTGGAAAAGTGGAAAGAACTTCAAATTCGGAATAAAAAATTCGCTTTTTAGATACAAAACAGAATCGAACTTCATATTTCAAGTCCATAATTCGAATCTCTTGCTGCTTAGAATTTTAAGGGGGCCTTTGAATCTTACTCATAGGCTCCATACATAAACTTCGGTTTTGGATTAAACAATAAAAATTCTATTCTAATTTGAAGTCTAGCTGATTCGAAATTTGAACTGAATACCGAATATCTTTATTGTAGATATACTTCTATAATTTAAAATTATTCACAGAAGTTTGATTTCAAAGAATCAAATCTTCAATTCAAATTTAAAATCTTATTTGATTCAAAGCTTTAATTTGGAATAATTCGGTATGTCGACAGCTCTGTTATTTGTTATAAAAATAATAATCGCCAAAGACTTTAAAATTTCTAATTCATCACTAGATTTTGCTGACATATCTGGCCAGTTATATTTTGAATAAATTTAAAGTCCTCCAAAATCTCTTTGTGGGCTGTTTTTAAACCTTTTCATAGTAATAATCCATTTGCTCGTTAACTTTCTATTTCCATGACGACTTGAGTTGCTTTTATTTGATCCTAATTTTGAAACCCTGATATAGGCCGTATTTGCACGCTAAAAAAAGATATCTCAAATAAAACTACTTTTTATTAGATATTTTTAAATTGTCATATTTCCTTATTAAATCTTTAAATAAATAATTTCAATATTTTCAGCACATAAATACTTTTAAATTGATTCCCTAAAACCATAATAATTCCCTCCACAAATATTCAATTTAAACAAAAGCATCCTAAAAATGTACAAAAAAAAATGTAATTAGCAACGAAGTGCATCATAACAACACATTTTATTAAATTTTCGAGTCTCGTGGAAGTTTAACTTTAGTAACTGAACGACTTTATTAATGTTTGTTACTTACTTTCCAAACCTGAACAGTTCGAAGAATTAGTCAATATTGCCTTTTAAGTCTCGTACTTTGAAAGATATTAGCTTCTGTTCATTTCTGGAGGAGAAAAAATATAAAAGCTGCGAGGATATTGGAAGTAAGTGATGCTCAGAGATGTTTATAATTGTTTTTGGGCTGAAATTCAGTTGAATCAGGTTGAAAATGAACAAATTTCCTTCGATTAGTAAATCGATTTGGTTTTATTTTGTTAAATTTAAAATTGGTTAACCCATTTTTCTACTTCGTAAAATTTTCGGTTGGGGCTAAGAGGTACAAATATTTCCTTTAAAGACGTTTACAATGGACCGTTTTCTTCATTTGATTATTTTAGGAATATTGTAACGTAGTGGTTTCTCTTCCGAATTCGCATCCTAATTGAGAAAACGAAAACAGATGAAATCGAACTCAACCATTGTCCTTGCGATCTGAAATTGTTTCCATATACTCAAATTAAAATAAATATATCAACAATTAATAACACATGATTCGCACAGCGTTCTGTTTCCCCTATGAAACCACAAGTCTGTTAATTTGAAGGTTTCAGTGTGAAATTATCTTCCGATCTGTTTTCGGAAGTTTAGGTTTTCTTTACTTCCTATATTGATTAAACCAAGCAATCCTTCTTTGTTTCTTTACGTAATATGTTCGCGTCATTGTCACTTCCTTTATGTCGAAAGTTTCCTTTTATTTCTGTTCGTGACAGGCAATAAACATTTTGGATAACAGTTGTCAAGCAATTAATTTAATTAGCGCCAGTAAAAGTAGAATTATGGCGTTTAAAATTATTCTCGAAATGAGTTTTGGGGTAATCGCACAACAAATATTAATGTTAATTGCTGAGAATAAAACTGAAGAGAATTTGCAAACGACCAAAAAAATTCTGTATTTTAAACTTATGTAATAAATACAATTAAAAGATTTTTTATGTTAAAACTACCGACATTTTCATTATTTCAGGAAGTTGGCACCGAATATAACAAACTTCTAAAATTCATAAAACGAACTTAAACCCTCTAAAGTCGTAAAGTTTCGTTTTTCTCTACAACATGGTCTGCTGTAATTTATAAGCGTTAAAGTCTTACGTGCCATTCTAAAAGGATCCCCTTATGGCAGGTCAAATAAAAACGTGAAACTTTCTTACACCTTAGATGGTAATTAAAAAAGTGCATAAATTATACAGGCCATAAGAATTGCTTCATTAATTTTCAGGATATTTAAGCTCAGCGAGGAAAATTTATAGTTTACTTGTGTTACAAAAATAAAAAGCTTTTACACTTCGTCCAGTTTTAAGTCTTTAAGTTCCTTGATTTAATTAGTTTCTTTAGTTATTTTAATAAAACTATGCAATTTCGCTTTGAAAAACCGCCATTTATCATTTGGGAATTATAAAAATAAACCCAACCGAATGTAGAACATTAAGTTTCAGTTTCGAGCATTCCTTTGTCCATTCCAAGCAAAATGAACAACCAACATGCTTAACAATTTTAAAAGGTCATTTATCATCATCCATTATCTTCCACAATTACTGTAGTTACTGTCGTTCCTTTTATACAAGAAAACAGCTCACAAAGACCTGACCAAAAAACTCACATACTGCAGCGATTTTCGGCCTGCCAAAGGTTCAGAAAAAAACCCGATCAAACAAAATTAGCTCCATTAGAATTTGTAATGTTTAGGTCAAGGGCTGGTTCTATTTTTTAACGGAAGGCCAGACGAACACATCTTTATAAGAAGTCTGTCACGTCTTCTCGCTTGATTTTGTATCGGCAATATATATATAGCATGAGCCCCAGAAAATCCCCCTTAATGTTTTAATGCATGAAATAAATGACTTAAGGTCCAAGAGTTCGCAAGTTTAGGCATGAACGCTCACTGCGGGTTTTTGCCTGATGAATTAACTGCTTCATTTAGAAGACATTTTAATAAGCACTTTTATTTTAAAGGGTCCTTATTCGAAAAAAATGCTTAACCGAATTCGTTATGTTAAAAGCAGTTATCGGAGAAGATATTGCAAAACGACCAGTTACGATTTAAGTTATTTAAATAAAATAAAGTCATCGATTATTATTTTCGTGCTAAATCCCGGTTTGTAACAAAGTACAAGGATTCAGTTGTGATATTTTCTGCTGGTAATTTTTGTAGCACATGTTATGATTTTGATTGTCGTATTGTAAGACGTTTAAAAATAAATTGTTAAGAAAATGTTGGTGTAATTTAAATCCCCTTTACGTAGGCTAAAAGTTACTTTAAATTATTTATGTTTATTTGGAAGGAAGTTTTATTTAGATCTTCAAGATAAAATAAATACCAGAAATTAAAATTTTTACATTTACCAGTAGGTTCCTATAACATTACTTCAAGAAATGTAAATTTAACAATAGGTAGTTTATAGCCAAGCGTTAAATGCAGAGCCCTTCTCCATAGCCGAATACCTACATATTTCTAACATTCTAACAATGTGCGACCACAACTTAAAACGGTTTCAAACGTTCTTACATAATTGTTTCCAGTTTTGCTTTATTGTAATAAAGTAAGTAATCTAAATTAGTAACATTTTAAAAAAATAATGAGTTCAGCAAATAGGAAGAATGCAGCCTTTAACAAAACGTTCAACATTAAATGTCTTAAATTTTCCACTTCTTCTTTTAGTTTTTGTTATCACATTGTCATAATATTAACTTTTTTATAGCTGAAATATTAGGGACCGATATTTTTAGATGTTAATGTAAGCTTAAATTAAAGCTGACTTCACTACTTAAGCTTCGTTCAAACCGATTTAAGCTAAAGTTTAACTTGAACCTGTACCTACTACAACAACTATCTAAAATATTTTAGCAGCTAGTTGAGCCTTACTATTCGTAAATCACAGTTTAAGCAACCAGCTTGAGCTTAAATTCACGCTGAATATCCGTCATATACTTTCAAAAATTAGGCTAAACCCCACTAAACTTAAGCTAGCTTTAGCTGAGCTCTAGTTCAACCTATTGTTGAAACATAGTTTGTGAACTCTGCATTTAAGTTGTGGTACAAGTAGCCGGCTTAAACTTAGCTTTAGCCTAACATATTGCTGAAACATAGTTTGTGAATATTTAAATAGTTAAGCCTATCTGCATTTAAGTTCTGGTATAAGCAGCCGTCTTAAGCTTATCTTTCGCTTAACACATTGCTGAAACATCCTCTGTGAATATTCCAAAGTCTCCATGTATTTAAGTTGCGGTTTAAGAAGCCCCGTTAAGCTTAACTTCAGCTTACACATTGCTGAAACATCGTCGGTGAATATTTAAATAGTCAAGCATCTTTGCATTTAATTTGTGGTTGCAGCAGCCAACTTAAGCATAGCTTTATTTTAACACATTGCTAAAACAACGTCTGTGGATATTTCAATAGTTAAGCTTCTCTGCATTTAAGTTGTGGTTTAAGGTTAGCTTTAGCTTAACAGATTGCTGAAACAACGTCTGTGGATATTTCAATAGTTAAGCTTCTCTGCATTTAAGAGGTGGTTCAAGCTTAGCTTTAGCTTAACCCATTGGTGAAACAACGTTTGTGGATATTTCAATAGTTAAGCCTCTCTGCATTTAAGTTGTGGTTCAAGCAGCCAGTTTAAGCTTAGCTTTAGCTTAACACATTGTTGAAACATCATCTGTGAATATATTAATAGTTAAGCCTCTCTGCATTTAAGTTGTGGTTCAAGCAGCTGGCTTAAGCTTAGCTTTATATTGACTCAACCCGTTGTTGAAACAGCGGCTCTAAATATTTCAGCAGTTATGTTAAGCCCCATAGAACTTAAGTTGCAGTTTAAGCAGCCAGCATTCGTTTAGCTTTACCTTAAACCTGCAGCTGGCTTAAGTTAAGTTTTAGTTATAACCCGATACTGAAAAACGGATCTTTTAACAGTGCTTAAACCCTAATTATGCTAAAACCCTAACGTATACCTTATATCTTTCAACAACAAGCTTAGTTCTAAGCTTAAGCTTAAATGAGGCATTGACCCTAAGCATTTTAACAGAGACAAACGTTATTATTTGGTTAATATCTAAGCTTTAGTTTAAACCGACTTAAACTAAACTTTAGCTTCAACTCGGTACTGACCCTAAATGTTTCAACAGCTAAGTCCAGTTTCACAGTATTTAAAATGCCTTGGTATGAACCGAACATACGGCACTGAAACACTGATCCTCAGCTTTACACGGCAAACACACAAAGCACATCGTCCTTCAGTTTAAAAAATTAATTAAGGTCTTAAGCTAGTTTAAGCCGACTTAAGCTAGACCTTAGCTTAAAGGCAGTACTATAACATCGTTAATAGATATTAAGATTGATTACTGTGCTTAAGCTTTAGTTAAAAACTGTACTGCAAGACTAAGTAATCTTTAAGCTTAGCTTCTGTAATCCGGCATTTAGAGCTTAAGCTAAGCCTCCCTACATTTAAGCCACTTTAAATTATGTTTTAGCTTAAACCTGCCCACAAATATTGACCGTAAATCACCGAATTTAAATGTTTCAAAAGCTTTAAACTCATCTTACTTTAATTAAAGCTTTTAAAGCAATTCCGTAGCTAAATTATAGTTAAGCTATGGTTGAATTACTCAATCTATATTCCAGGTATTTTACTAACTAGTTGGTCATATTGTCAACAAGGATTTAAAGTTAGTAAGCTTTACCTCCAACATACTCATTACCCTTATTAACCCTAAAATAGTTTTAGGCCGAATTTTGGAACATTCAATTTGCTATAAATATCTTTATCAGAATACCAAGTGTGGAAGCTATTTAATCTCTATTAACATTAACATGTTTAAAGCTACTGGCTTAGAATAAAAGGCCCCTAATTTACTGAATATTTTGAAACTAGCCTAAATCTTGTCCAGTAAATAAATAAACTGTAGTAAACTACAAGGTATTGAAAAACGGAGTTCGCTTTGTGTAAGAAGGAAAAATATAAAAATTGTTTGATGCGTCAGTTTAAAAACTTTTAAAGTCATATTCGTCGGGATAGCATTAATACTGCCATTATTATGAGTTTTAATGACCAAAGCAACAGATGCAGAAAAATCTCATTTCCTACCAATTATCGGTTTATGTTTCGCATATCCTTTCAATCCTTTACTAAATCCGATATAAAACTTTTCGTAATTAAAGTGCTCATGTTTGTTTTTTTTAATACAGTTTTGTATTTTTTTTTGTTATTGGGATTTTTATCCCTCTGATGACACTAAACTGATGAACTTAAAGTATATTTCTAGTGGATTTTAGTTTCCGTACTTCTTCATTTTTATTTTTAATTTTCAGGGGCAAATGTTGGAAATTAGAGATAACTATGATAATTAGGAAGCTTAGAAAAATCGCAGGCTGAATTTCGAATGGGATTTTTACGTGGTTATTGTTAATGAAATGAAACGCGGATAAAAACCGTTAAACACGTAATGATCGCCACTGTTTTTAGTTTTTGTGTGTTTTTCTTTTCCTTCGTTTTCGTTTACGTATTTCTTTCATTTGTTTGTCCGAGATTTAATCCTTTCACCCGCTAAGTGTTATTTTTTTGTCAATACTTGTTACAATCTGCTCCTTTTGAGCATTTGTCCAAATAGGATTTTTGAGACAAAATTTTGAACTTATCAACCAAAACAACAGAAAAAGGCTTTCCTTTTATTAAGCTTCCTAAATCATAACAATTTTTTTCCAATAAAAATAACGCCTTAAATAATAAATAATGGTTGTCATTAGAACATCAGGACAAACGTTTCAACAGATGCCTGTTCTGCTTGAATATAACAATGATTCAGAATGATAAAGCCCTCCTGCCTTACAGAAACTTATTCAATATGTCCGCTGTCAAATTTTAATCAAGTGTCTTTATTAATACCCATCATTTCTCCAACAATAAGGTTTATTTAGCTTATTGCCTTTGCAGTTTGCATGGAATTCACTTTCATTCATTCCCTTTATAACTAAGGTTTCTAATTTACCTCGCTTAATCAATTAAACGTGGGAATTTATCTCGTAAAATTTAATCAGAATTAAAAGGATTTTGTTTTTGTTGTAAGTGAATTAGGAACAGGTGTGGGGGTAAATTTGCTACTAAAAATCGGCGAAAACTTTTTAGTTACACGTGTTTTAATCCACATCAACTGGATTACCTAACAAAGAACCGAAGTTAAAATGCGTTGGCAGCAATTTTCCGGCCAACTTTTCACGGAAACTCATGAAAAAGTAAACGAGCCTTCTGAATTAAATATAACAATTTTGCGTAGGCAATTTTTCACAAGTAAAGGATATTTAAATCAGCTGCAAGTTTTTTGACGTACCTTATCGTTCCATGAAGAATCGCCTAATTTAGAAGAGACATTTTTTGGAGCGCTTTTAGTTTAGTAAAAAAAATTACACAGATCAAAGTAACCTTTGCTAATTTGCTTAGTTTATTATGGTCCGATATTTCAGTACAGGTTTAAGCTAAAGCTTGACTTCAAGTCCGCTCAAGCTAAACTTTATTTAAATTTTAATTCAATTATTTTCGACTTCTGTTTTTAAGAGTTTGATCAACGCTAGTTTGATGGAATTTATCAATCAAACCTGGCGTAGTAACAACATTAGGATTAGGAATAACCAATTTCTTAGCGAATCACAAACAATTGAGGTACTTTGAAATTGAAAATTATGCAGCTTCACCATCGCAAAGAAACTGAAATATGAAAATACTCGTAAATAAATGAAATTCTAGTTCCAACATTTTGATTACTTTTATTTTGGTAAATTAGATTCTTCACTTTTTCCCTACTTATAAAGAAAGTAAAAGCTATATTAATACCACAGTTTAAAGTGCAACATCAGTCACTCCTCCCAAAGGTCAAAATAAAGCCAAGACGGTTCTTATCCAGCTACGTTTGTATCTCAAGGAACGTGAAATCGTTTCAACGCAATTTTATCGACCGTGTTTTGAATATCAAAAGAAAACTTGTCATACGTCCCATTTGGCTATGATAAACCATTTGTATAAAAGCCTCAAACTGACAAATAAAACAAATACGTGTTTTGACTAACCCTAAAATAGGAAAGGACAAGAGGAAAACAACAGCTCAACAAAGGAAGCTTCTGTAAGTTCTTGCTTCGTCTCGGAGAGAAAAATCTTTACTAAACTTTAATAAAACAAACAAATGAATTATATTATAAAATTAGCGATTTAGCAAAATAAACGCAGACAACGATCATCGTAAAAAATTCTCGAAGTATTACATTAACGAAAGGTAAATACGTAGAACCATAATGAAATGTAAACAGGCACTATTAGTTTTAGAATCTGTACGCTTTGTTGTTGCTTTGATATTCACGGAGCATATGGGTTCTTTGATTAATTGTGCTCAGATCGACGTCGATGGAAGGCTCCACTTTTTATGAAGGTGTTGAGTTTACATAATTTTTTTTACAGTGCCAGTTTTCACTCTGGTTGTTTTGTATCTGGTAGACCACGCCCGCTTTAGAGCTTTTACTTTGTAAGCTTCAAAAATAAGGGTAAAATAATGATTAATAAAAATCTTATATTTAATGATCGTATTTAGGCAGAGCAGCCCCGTTTTTGCAGAGATTGTTTTAAATGTATAGATTTTAAACTTATCTGTTTGTTTCTATATTATTTTAATCCATCTAACAATGAAATACAAAGTTGTAGAAACTTTCCTGTTGAAATAGTGTAACACTTAAAGCACTATGTTTAATTATTGGACCTTCTAAAGGTATTGTCACTAACGCCCCATGAGAGAGCATGACCGGCAACATAGAGGGTTAAGCCCTCCTAAGTCGCTTCTCCTACCTCGATTGTTTCGCATGCTATGCGTACGCCTTCAACACCTACCTACCTTCCCTACTCCACCAATGTGTTTCGGTTTTCATTTATTTTCAGTTACCAGGCCACCTGCCGAGCATCCGACTCGGGTTTGACCCCGAGGCCATCTGTGCTGTACTCGAGTGCTTTAACAACTCGGCCACTCCGACGATTTATTCGACTTTCTAATTTCTCAAATAGTATTGCAAAATAAAATATTGAAATTAACGCAAACTATAAAACTAAATATTTTAATAATAGCGATACTGATTACTGAGTTCATTAACAGTTTTAAACCCGTCAATTATTTATACTTCGTTGGATTTTGTTATTGCTATTGTTATTATCTTCACTACTTTTACCCTTGTGTATAAATTAAATATTTAGGGCTGCTACAAGTATAAGTTTAAATAAAACCTTAGGACTAGCATATACAGTGACTTTCTATTTGACGTTTCTAAAGTTGCATAACTACTTAAATAAGCAAAATGGTTTGTGCACGGAATTGTGTATGACTCAAAACTGTAGAGTCGAGTAATAACTGACAAGTTAAGATGATTAAATTGTTTCTTGGAATAATACGAAATAGTTTGCCTTCGAATTCTGTTTCATATTTTAAATATTTCCTATTATTGGTTTGCATGTTAGTTGAGTTGCCTACACGCTACATTATGAATAGTGAGTTACAACGATATTTCTAAAATCTTATTTCCATTATTTCCGAATTAATTGACATTTTGGAAAAATGTTCGTGTGGCCTTTGAAAAGGGAATGTTTTTATCTATCTATTGACCTGGAGATTTTTTCGATATCTCAATTTTTGCAAATACTACTTAAATTTTTTAAAGTAAATAGAGTAGTACGTTTTTTATTTCTAATTTTTAATTTAACAAAACCGAGGTGTCTATAGACAGACAAAAGATAAATCATTGGAAACAAAAATCGTCCGCCACCCCTACATTAAAATTGGTTTGCAAAAATGGAGCAAAGTCTGCATATAATCTACTATTTTCAAGGTGTAAACTCCGTCATTAAAGTATGTTAAATTAAAGCTTAAATCACAACTGCTGCACTTAAGCCCAATTTAAATCCATTTGAGCGAAGCTTTAGCTTAAATTTGGCATACAACTACGATCTTAAATATTTCAATAACTACATTAAGCCTCGTCGTACTTAAGATGTAGTTTAAGTCGTCTTAAGCTAAGCTTAAGCTTAAATTGTTACCAAGACATCAACTAAATATTTTAAAGCTAAGTTATACATTACCGTAGTTATCTCCGGCCCGAATAAGATCTACATTATATATTTCAAAGCTAGGTTAAGCAGCGCTGCCATTAAATCGCAGTTTAAATCATGTTAAGCTAAGCTTTAACTTAAATTGTTCAATGAAACAGCAAGCTTAAATGTATCAAGGGCTATGTTGTACTTTACAGTAGTTAACATGTTCACTGCCAGTAATGAAAATTTCCGTCGCGCTCGCCCTTCGTAGAGTGCCGTCGACGGATATTTCCGTCAGTATCCTGCTAAGTTTTGCTGGCGGCCATTTAGTTGGCACTGCGTGAACGGTTTGTTGTGAATGCCGGCATTCTGTAAAGTTATACAAAAAAATGAACCGAGTCCGCAGGTGCGCTCGCGCTTGGTGGGTTGCCGGCGACGGATATTTCCATGAGTACACAGCTAAGTTTTACTGGTGGCCAATTACAGCGGCACTGTGTGGAGGTTTTTTTGCATGCCGGGCACTGTAAAGTTTATACACAAAAACGAGACCGCAGATGCGTCCCAAAAATTTGTTGCCAGTGAACGTGTTAAGTTGCAATTTAAGCAGCTTAACTTTAGTTTTATTTTCGGCTTGAACAAGATCCACATTATAGGTTTTTAACAGCTAAGTTAAGCTTTATTCTACTTAAGTAGCAATTTAAGTCGACCTAAGTTAAACTTTAGCTTAAATTTAACTAATACTAACACTAACTATTAAGGTATTGAACTTTAGTTTTAGTGAACTTAAGACAAAGTTTAGTTAAACATTTCAGCAGTTGAGACCCGTTTGGACATTTAAGCAACCTAAGCTTTAGCTTACATTTGCGGTACAACAACCTTAAACATTTCAATACATTAAGCCTCGTTATACTTAAGCCGCAGGCCGGCTTAAGCTAAGCTAAGTTATAGTATACTGCATTTAAATTGCATTTTAAGCAGCCAAACTTAACTTCATCTTCGGCACGAACAAAATTTATATTACAGCTAAGTTAAGTCACACTACTATCAACTCGCAGTTTATATCAGCTGAAACTTGAAGTTAACTTTCAAGAGGTAAGGCAGTTTAGTAGTAATTTAAGCAACCAACGTAGTCTTAGCTTTATCTTCGACCCGAACATGGTTCATATTATAGCCATACCACTATTAGCTAGCAGTTTAAACTCGTTACCAAAGTATCAAGCTAAAAATGTTTTCGAAGTTAAATTATACCTCACTGCAGTTAAGCTGCATTTTAAGCAGCTAACCTTACGCAGTTTAAGTGGTCTTAAGCAAAACTTTAGCTTAAATTTAGCACTGCAACACTGACTTTAAACATTTCAACAACTAAGTAACACTCAAAGCAAATCGTGCTTCAATCAAAGCTTTAATTGAGATGTTTAATTCCATTTTAGGCCAGTTTAAGCTAAGCTTTAGCTTAAACCCGGTACTGAAATACCGTAGCTAAGCATTTTAGCAGTTAAGCTCCGTTTAAACCCATTTAAGCTAGGCTTTAGCTTAAATTTGTTCTATAACAACAACCTTAAACATTTCAATAAATAATATGTTAAGCCTTGTTGCACTTGAATCGCAGCTTAAGTCAGTTTAAACTAATCTTTACCTTAAACCAGCGTTGACAACAGACTTTATACATTTCAAAGGCTAGATTAAATCCTATTTTAAGTCAGCTTAAGCTAAGCGTTAACATAACTTATGACCGAAACATCTAGCTTAAATGTTTGAAGAGCTAAGTTATACCTCGCTGCATTTAAGTCGCAAAATCACGAAAAAAGTAAGGCGGTGCCAATTAAAAAAATTTTCTCTTGCGTCATTGTTCGAAAACAAATGACGATCGAAAATCGAATTTAATGGAAAATGTACATTTTCGTAAAATAAAATCGAAGTGTTCGAGGATTTGTTCGACATCGAAAACCAAGCATTTAAGGACATATGTTTATATGGACTTTTCGAAACTAAATAAGTTCTGGAATTCATCCTTGAAATATTTCCGGTACGTTTTGGGACACCCTGTATATTTAGCATTTAAGCATTACTGCACCTAAGTAGCAGAGTAAGTCGACTTAAACTTAACTTTAGCTTCTGATCTTTAACATTTCAACAGCTAACTAATACTCTAAGATCATCGTGCTTCAATTGAAGCTTTAATTAAGGTATTAAATTTTCAGACAGTTTAAGCTAAGCTTTATCTTTAACCCGTTACTGAGATATCCATCTTACATATTTTAGTATATGGCGCAGTGGTAGAGCGTCAAGCTAGCGTAACGTTAGGTCCTTGGTTCGAATCTGCCGATGGGCAGAATGTTCCTGCAGTCTGAAGTTCGGCAGGCCATTCGTCGTTGAGTACCAAATTAACGACGTTCTCCGACGAATGCAGGTCTAAAGAGGTAGAGTAACAAGGTCCTACACATACACACATTTACACTATAAACGTGATGGCGGGATTGTGCATTGCACACGCAAAGACCGCATACTCTATTACGCACCAGCTTCGACACCGAAAGGTAAAACAGGTTATGGATACAGATACAGAATATTTCAGTAATCACGTTGCTGAAAGGAAGTAACAACTAATAAGTCACTTTACTCAATTAGTGTACCATTTAATTGTTCAAATATCGAAAAATCAAGGCGAAATAAAACCTATAAAGTAGAATTAATTATTATCCATATACGCTGTTCAATGACGTCATTCGACGTAATGTTGACGTTTAAAAACCAACAAAGTAGATAATCCTTTTCTTTTAATGAAAATCCATAGGCAAATCTTATTTACTTGTACAGTAAAGAGTTAAAGTTACAACTTCTGCTGCGTACTTTTCGTAATCTATGTTATTATTTTTATTATTATTAATTTGGAGTAGCTACAGAATTTAATGGTCACTCATCATCAGCAAAACGTAATGTTAATTTTCTTGTTTGTACGGCTATTTATCAACGTTGGAAATCATTTCAATTATTCCAAAGATGATAATGCGAAATCTGATGGAAAAGTTTATTGAAAGGACAAGCATAATAGGAAAGAAACCGCCGACATTTATTAGTGATGTTCTGAGAGGTTCTTGTGAATTTATCTGTGGGTTGAAAAAATTGCAACTTGTCTGTAATAAGAGACATGGCTGACAAAAATCTCTGATAGGTATAGGAAAGATGATTCGATTAGATAAAAGTGGGAAGCTCAAAGAAAAAAAAATGTATCGAACAAAGACCGGATTTTATTATGAATTCTTTGAACTTTGAACAGTTTCATATAGTGAGAGAGCTCGTTATTTCTTTTTCAGCAAGCTTATTGAATTACAGATTGGATTTGAATTTAATTTAATTAATATACGTACTTATGGGCCACTTAACTTACACGTACAAAGTAAGCTTTTTACGTAAGAAAATGTAGAAATGAACAAATATTGTCAGTTATTTATTATTAATTAACTACAGATATAATCAACTCAAGCTTTATTATAATCTGATAAGGCATAATTAGAATTTTGCATGTGTAAATTGGGGTTGTAAGCTTCAAAATGGAAATTGTGTAAACTGAAGTTAATGATCTCGGAAAGTGCTGGTTCTATCGAAAGATTTTCATTTGTATTACTTCTCCTTTTTCTTCTTTCTTCATTATAGGATTGCTCCTGTTCTTTCTCACTACTACAGTGAATCTCTCCATCTTCACGCTGGTCTTCCAGGGAACCGTTTACCTATTGGTTATCTGAGTCTTGCTAACAGAAACTATCTGATCTTCATTCATTCTGTGAATGTGGTTGTTCCATTCTCGCCTTCGAATTGAAATTCATTGGTTCTACGTAGCATTGGTTCCTCTACCTTCACTTCGTATTCTATCTCTACGTGTTTTTGCCACTATTTTCCTTTTGGCTGTTTCAATTATCTGTACAGTTTTTTGTGTTTCTACAACATATGTTAATATTGGCCGTATAGCAGATTTAAAAATCCTTCTGTATTTATATATTTTGTGTGCCATATTATATTATTCAGTGCACCAGATGTCTTTTACGCCTTTATAACTTGTGGCATTGCTTACTGTTTAAGGTTTCCATAACCAATTCCAAGTCATAGGTAATCAAAAGAAGATCCTTATTCTATTATGTCGTCCTGATTTTGTAATTCGCATGCTTGTAGTCACACGTTTAGTCTTTCTTGCCGATATCTTCATACTGTATCTTTCACATGGCTCCGCAGTTTTCATTAGTAATGTTCGAGCTGTAACATACGATTTTTATGTCTTTGTCGTACATTTTGTATCCTTCTAATGTTTTCATTTCTTTAATTACCTATCACTATATTAAATAGTAAATGGCCAAAGCCTTCATCAGATCTATCATACGTATAACCGTTTTTCTATTAGTTGTTGTACTATAAAGAAGGCGTCGGTGCAGCGCCTACCCTTCCTAAAACCCTGTCATTCGTCTGTGAGAGTTATAGTGTTTTCAATTCTTTCTCTTATTATTCTTATTGTTAGTTTAAATGAGATGTTTAATAAGGTAATTTCCCGATAGTTATCCTACGTTTGTCAGTCACCCTTGTGAAAGATTGGTATAACTATACTATGTTTCCATGTCTTAGGTATCTTTAGGTTCTTGGAACACTTTATGTATGAGTTGCTGTAATTCATCTACTAGCGATTCACCTCCATGCTTTAAAAGTTCGTTGTACGTTTTACTGTGCCCTGGAGATTTTTCTGTTTCTTCAGTTGTTCTTCTGTTATTGTTATTAGTTTTTGATCTTCGTTCTGTATCCCTATCGTGTCAATTCCTTGAAGAAGTTCACCCATACTTTCAAGTCTATTTATTATTAGATTATTACATGTTCGCTCAAATCGCCCTTACTACTCCGTATCAGTCTCCATATCTCTTTCTGAGTGCTATAGAAGTCAGTTTCCGGTATCAATGAGAAATTTTCCCAATACACATATATAGAGCAGCACGACAGGCCATTAGAGGCCCATGGCTTCGATTCTCTTTATCCATTTTCTTCTGTCTTTGGCAAGTTCCTTCCAATCTCTAATTTGGCCCATTTCGAAGTCCCCCCTTACTACATTTATCCATTTTCTTCCGAGTTTGCCCCTTTTTCATTTTGTACCAGCTTCGCTATTCTTCCTTCCAATAACCTGGCTATATGCCCCAGCCATTGCAACCGTTGTCTTTTGGCAATACCTCTTATTCCTGGTTGTTTGTATATTTGCCTAATTTCTTGGTTGGTCCGTCTTCTCCGTACTTCTCTTGCTATTACATCCCCATATGTTCTTCTAAGAAAGCGTTCTGAATCTTTATTGAGGATCCATGTTTTACACGCATACAGTACTCTTGGATGTATGAATATTCTGTAAAGTCTTAATTTTGTGTTGTTCAATACTTTTCAGTATGTTCGTTACAGCTGCTTCCCTTTGTCAACCTTTTATTAACGTCCTTTTTCCCTTAACTTTTATTTGTTAAAAAATGTTCAGTATTTTGAAACCGTACTACCTTCCTCCTCTAGATGTTACTTTAAAAACTTATTCCACTTGATCATCGTGTCCCCTCATTTCCATATATTTGGTCTTCTGTTAATTTATTTCTAATCGAATTTCATTTTTAAATACCGAAACTTTCAGTTCCCCTGGTCAAGAGTACTAAATCATCGGCATAGGTTAGATATTAATTTTTATGGCGGTATACTTTTTTTCGGTACCAGTTTGAAGAAGATCGGTGATAGTGATCTCCTTGTCGTAATCCCCTATTAATTTTAAAACTATCTGAGATCCTTCCTTCCAATGTAACTTTACATTTTGTGTCATTCAATATCACTTCGACTGGGTTAATTATTTTTCTAGGGAATTTATTTCTGTATTCTCTAAATGTTTGTGAGTGTGGATTTTTATTAGAGGTGTTAATTGGGCTTTTCGTACACTCTGCTGCATTGATGAAATGCGACGTTTCGGGGATTGGACCTGCCCCCGGACGAATTGGTCTTGGAAAAGACATATATGTTTTTTATAAATTTTTTCCGGATGTAGACTTGAGCTTCTTACGGGTTCGGCTATTTTCTTTCGTGACTATCCGTGCATTTTCTCACTGGATCCTACGCCCATTACTCCATACATACGTGTTCCGCAATTCTGGATTTTTCGGTTTCTCCTTTCCGTTTGTATGGCAACGCCCTGTAAAGGGTATGCCACTCTAAGAAGAAGAAGTATGTATGTCTAACTCTTAGAGGTCTGTCTGTTTCTCCTATGTACTCTATTCCACACTCACATGGCACCGTGTAGACACAGTTCTTCGTCTTTTGATCTTCGTTATCAGGTTTGGTCTTGATGATCAATTCTCTAACCGTTCGTGAGGGCTTGAATGCAGTGTTTATGTTGAATCTGTTTCAGATCCTTCTTAACTGGTCGGAAACCCCGCGTACGTATGGAATGACAGCTGTGTATTTTTAAGACTCTTCTGCTGGTTGATCCTCTTTGTTGGGTGTTGTCTTGAACAGGTTAGTGCCAGATTTTGGATAGGCATTTTCGCTAAGCATTTGTGCTATTCTCTCTCGTTCCTTCCATAGACCTTCTTCTCTCGAGCAGACTGTTTTCGCTCGGTTGTATAGGCATCTTGCGACATGTATCTTTGCACTTCGAAGGTGGTTGGAGTCGTAGTGGTGATATCTACCTGTGTGGGTAGCCTTCCTATACATGTTAGTCCGGAATAATCCGTCCTCGTCTCTTTCGACTAGGACGTCCAGAAACGGTAGCTGTTTATTCGATTCCACCTCCATTGTAAACTTTATCGAAGGCGTGTAGTTATTGAGAGAGTGGAGAAAGGTGTCAAGTTTCTAAGTCGACATACCTTAGCCACAACTTCGGTTTCTCCGGAGATTGAGATATGTCTTCCTGCTCGAATTCTTCCATGAAGATCATTATTGGCGAAAGCGGTAAACCCATTCCCATGCCAAACTCTTGCTGGTAGAATTTGTTCCCCAGTTGGAAGTATGTGGTCTTTATGCATATAGTGAGCAACTCCATTATCGTGTATACTTTTAGCGTGGTGCGTCCTTCTAGACTTCTAGAGCGTGGTCGTATTCCAGCCTTCTTCGGACTATATTCAGAGCTTCATCCATTGGTACGTTTGTGAACAGACTGATTACATCGAAGCTTACCAGTATGTCTTTGTGGTCTAGTTTGACATTAGTGATTGTTCTCACAAAGTGTTCAGTGTGTTCTTTACTGCTGACGGTGTTCTTCCAGCCAGAGGTGGTATTATATTCAGTAGGAATCTAGCTAATTCGTGGCATGGAGAATTCCCAGAGCTCACAATAATTGGTCTCAGAGGTATGTTCTCCTTGTGGATCTTTGGTAGGCCGTATATGTGGGGTGATTTGCTGTAATGAGGAGTTAATAGCCTTAACTGGTATTATAAATATTTAATGGCATTTTCAAAACGTAGAAAGATTCTGGAGGTATTTAGAACAAAATTTTTCAGGCTGGTAAAATTAAAATTTTTTTAACCACACAATTTGGTAGCAACTAGCTCGAAAGCACTTTCGAAAATTTAAAACTTTATAAACTGCAGAAATCAGAACTTTTACAATTCCAAAATCTTGTTTTAAACCAATAATAGCCAAAGTTCAATTTTGAAAAAACGTTGCCCAAACCAATAAATTTAAATCCTTCATTTAGCCGTACAGTTTTGGAAAAAGTTAATTTTTTGAATTGAAAACAAATTTTGTTCGATTAGCCTTATCTTTATAATTTTCAGAAAAGTTTTAGAAATATAGGAATTTTTTAAGTTTTTCAATTAGCTAAACGTTGAGGTTTAAATCGAAAATCAATCAAAAATTTGGAAATAATTAGAAATCGAAATTTAAGTGATAATTGTTTGAGAGTTGAGTTCTGATAAAAAAGCAAATTTTCTTGAAAAGCGAATTAGTTGGGCGAGTTTTTCAGCTATGGAATTAAATTTTTGTGTTAAATTTTTTTAAACTTAAAAACTATTGTTTTTTTAGCCTAACATTGAAAATTTTTGATTTCAAATTGTAACTAACCCTTGATTCTACTTAGATAGCTTTTGTGGCTTTTTAAATCGTTACTGAATTTATCAGAACAGCCTCAGCTGGTATCAGAAAATTTGTTGCATTTTTCAAAATTTAGAAATATTCTAAAATTCTCAAATTATAAATTAAGTTTGTGTTTGTTTGAGTTTTCTACCTAAAGTTTTTGGTAGTAAGGTGAAAAACACTTGAAAATTTATTAAAATATATACTACAGAAAGTCGAGTTTCAAAAATTTAATAATTGTAATCAGTTTAAAAACAAATTCCCCAGTTGATGAAACTGTAAACTAAACTCCCATGTTCAAAGCCTGTATTTAAACCAAAATAAAAAATGATGACTTTACATTTATTTCAGTTAAAACAAAAATCTTTCAGGTTTTGATTAATCTTGCCCCACCAAGGGTGTTTTTCTAATTTTTCCCGTTTCGAACATTCTGTTTCTAATTTTCAGTAATGAACAATGCTCTAATTTCTTCCTAGAATTTCGGTCCACAAACACAGAAAAACAAGACCATAATAATTTAGCACAGGGCGGAATCAATAAGAGCAAAATCACAACAAAACGATAGCAAGTTCCGAAATAGCGTCGCGTGTTTGCTGACCGGAAAAATGAACTCGTCAATCACATGTATCAACAAAAACCTATAAATAAAAACCTCAAAACGGCGTAGTCAAAAAACAGAAGCAAGGATAAAACGTCGACAACGACGTTGGTACCGACAGACCTTCATTTGCCACCGTGATGCAAATAACACTTCGATCATTGCAACCAACACGAAAATTGCACTCGACGCCTGGTCGCGTCATTTGGAACTTTTCCAACGCTTACAAGTTCACTAACGTCAGTGGCGTACGTTTTATCGACGGATTTTAAAGGTAAAACGCGTTTTAATAAACGGTAAATCATAGAAATCGGGCGTTAAAGTCGCCCATAAATAAAACAAAAAGGGTTTAAATTGTATTAAGATGGGACTCGATTATCACCTGGTCACTTCTTTCCAAGCCATTAAACTGTAATTTTATTGAAAATCGCTTTAACCTGTAGATAAAACCATTTCAAGGCATAAAATTTGACAGTGTTCAAATTGGAAGGATGAAAGGTCCTTCTGGTATAAAATCCACCGACTCTTTAAATTTTTGAACATATCCGGCTATTCGCTTATCCAATTAACATACTCGTATAAACGTCAGCTGTATAATTTAACTTGGTTTGAAATAAAAATAGAACTTTGAAATTTGAAATGCATTGTTACGGTCTCCTGAAATTCAACTGAATAATTTACATTCCGCCACACATATGTGGACTATTCTGAAATTCCCATTAATTAAATCATTTGTTACCAAAATTATTCCTGCATCGAGAATGTGTATGAATTATAATACACATTTTTCGTAAAGTTAAATTAAGTAACTTAACTTTTCTCCTACACAGTCCGGAAACGCACTTTTAGAGTTTCTACAAAAACCTTTTCCTAATTTATCATCATCACTTCAGGCTATTAAGCCATTAGGTACAATTCGTTTAAACTTGTATCAGTCAAATTTTTTGATAAACCACCAATATAAATTTCTGTGAGCACAAAAAGGGCTTAATTGGGAGCTACAACAAAAACGACATCTGCTAATTCTTTATGCTAGACAAATTCGATTAACTCTGACAAATTTAGATAAAAGCTTGTACGAAAGCTGAAACAAACCCGGAATCCGTCTGTAACAACAACCAATTATTCCGGAACTAAACTTGGAATTTAATTGTGATTTATTAACGTTAAATCGAGCATTTTAAAACGTCGATACGTTGCTTATTTTAGTTCGTTTTTCAAGTGCAGGTCGCAAGACTCGCATTTTTCTTCTGTCTTTAGCTGAGGATTTGCAATGTCGGCTTCTTTACGAGTTCAAGTTTACTGCATCATTTATAACCAGAATGAGAAATAACACAGATACATTTTTTTAGGGGATCTAACCTGAACGTCGATTTTTGAAGGGGACGTGTTCGAACTCACAAGTACAATTTATTTAAGTTCAGATATATTCTTATACAATCAGCCATAAAGACAAGGTTCGGTTATAAATTATGATTTTTGGAAATTCTGAAATTAACCAATAACGATTTTTACTATATGTGTCTCGAAAGTCCTTGCCACGAATAATAATTATTAAAAAGTATTTTATTTATGAAATACTGGAATTTTTAAATATGCTTAGAACACTATTTACTTTTATATATTCTGATATTTTCCCGAAACTTATTTTTTGTTACTTATCCTCTTCTTTTTCAAATTAAATTAAAAAAAAAAGAATTCGTCTTGGCATATTTGAGCTAATATAAATGTTTATGCTTTATATACCCTTAAGTTTTCTTTGATAAATGAATTTATCAATCTTTTGCGATCTTTCAAGGTATTCGTGTCACGTTTGCCTTTTATTCTTTTTAAACAACTCCCAAAAATTCAAGAATTTGTATAATTCTGCTAAGCCCTAACTTATTCTAAATAGGCAACCACCCATACATACTCCTTAGATTAAGTTTGCATTTGACACACCTTTTTTGCTTCTTTTTCAAATAAAATTATGGCGAAGTTCAAGCCTTGTAGAATTAGCTTTAGATGCACAATTAAGTTTAAATAAATATTTACAATTACTGAATAATACAATATGTAAACGTTACAATCTGTAATTTTCGAAACATTAAGTTTCCTGATTTCATAGAGGAAATTTATGAATCGTTAGCTATCTTTCAAGGTTTTCGTTTCTACTTTGCATTTTGTGGTGTTAAAACTATCAATTTTTTACAATCACCCTACTTATATTAGAACAAAGCAAAAACACCAGTATTTTCATAAATACAAACTGCCCATTTCATCTCCTAAACCCTAAATTTATTCTAAATAGGCAACCACACATACTGCTTTAATAAGGTTTGCCTTGGCTATGTAATGTGTGTTGCCTATTCAGAATGGATTTAAAAAATAAAATAGAGACATTCTATTTCAAATAAAATTATACAAAATTCGGGCCTTTTAAAATTAGCTTTAATGCATAATTAAGTTGAAATAAATGTTTCTGCTTAAACGTTACAATTTATAGTTTTCTTGTTTCATAAAAGAAGTGTGTGAATCCTTTGCGATCTTTCAAGGGTTAATGTCTATTTTGCCTTTTGTTCTATTGAAACTACCCCATTTTTTTTAAATTGCTGTACTTTTATATTATAAAAATAAAAAAATCGATCAGTTTTATAAACACTGCTGCCCTTTTATCTCCCAATCCCTTACTTGTCCGAATAAGCAGCCATGCATACTATATCAATAAGGTTTGTCTATTAATGTGTAATGTGTGTTGCTTATCAAAAGTCGGTATGGGGTTCTGAAGTAAAAAAAGGCACACTCTTCTCTTCTTCTTCTTTAAATAAAATTATGCCAAAATTCAGACATTATAAAATTAGTTTTTCTACTCCTATACTAGTAAGATGCCTATTACCTACGGTTTGCTTGCTAAGTAAATATATCATTACACACACTGATACGTAATGACTGACACGTAATAAAAAAAATTACGCTTCAGTTCTTAAAAAAATTGATTTATCAAATTAGCCTTGTTGCTGCATTTCTGCGAGTCACCATTGATTGTTGAAACAAAATCGAATCGTTAGACGCTATTGTGACAGATTAAAACTCGCTGTTGTAATTTAGGAAGCATTATGCCTTTTATTATTATGAATAAATGTGGTCGTAGAAAAAGTATACTACACAACTAGAGTTGTAAGCTTATTACATGCTCGTAACTCGCGCGCAACTTTTCTACTCGCATGTAATAAGTTTCTTACAACTCTCGTTATGTAATATACTATATTGAAGCACAATTAAGTTTAAATCAATGTATTTGCTTTACAATCTTTTGATCAGTAATAATAAAGCATTACAATCTGTAGTTTTCAGGATATTTCCGGTCAATCAAGGGTTTTATGTCTATTTCGCCTTTTGTTCTATCAAAACTACCCCTTTTTTAAATTGTCCTACGTTTAATGCAACAGGAAAAAATTCGGCATATTGCCCATTTAGTCTTCTCTACTTCTTTTTCAAGTGGTATTATTACATAGTTTAGGCTTTACAAAATTAACTTTCGATGATTAAGTAATTAGGTTAAAGTAAATGTTTCTGTTTTACAATATTTTGCTTAGTAATAAAACATTAAATGTAGTTTTCGGGACATCGAATGTTTTCTTATTTCATAAAGGGAGTTTGTCCACGACTAGTCAATAATCTGTCAATTATTCATGTGTTTGGTCAAACATAATGCTATCCATTATACAGTGCCAGCAGTGAATAATCATTATTTACGGTGTCATGGTAACATCATTGTCTATGGTGTATAATGAAGGAAATAGGTTATGTTTCTATTCCTACCACTTCGTTTAACATAGTCCTACCACATGGTTTTAGTAGCGTTGTTATTTAAATTTTAATTAAAAATTCTTCGTATTTGTGTTCGTGGACAAAGTATAGTATACTACTCGCTATAATGGCTACTATTACCTCGGATATTATCCTCGGTAGTAATAGCATTCATTATAGCGTCGTGTATAATATACTATTATGAAACCTTTACGATCATTCAAGAATTCATGTCTATTTTGTCTTTTGTTCAATTGTAACTACCCTGATAGTTTTTAAACTAAATTCTCTCTATGACCCATGAAAAACAAAAATTCAAGCATTTTCATAAATGCGTACAGACTGCAATTATTATCTCCGAAACCCCTTAACTTATTTACTTAATTCTGAATAGGCAACCATCCATACTGCTTCAATAAGGTGTGTCTGTGTTGTGTGTAATGTGTTTGTGGTAAGGTGTTATAAAATAAAGATGATGTCACCCTTCTCTTCTTTTTCAAATAAAAAATATGACAGTTCGAACCTTATTTTAGTGCTTAATTAAGTTTAAATGTTTCTGCTTAAACATTGCAATTTATAGTTATCAAAACAGTATGTTTTCTTTTTATTCTTTGCGATCATTAAAGGGTATTGTGTCTAGTTTGCTCTATGTTCTATTAAATTTATCCCATCTTTTTAAATCTCCGTATGCCCCACAAAAAGCAAAGATTCGAGCATTTTAATAGCTGCAGGCTACCCATTTTATGTCCTAACTCCTTACTTATTCTGAATAGGCAGCAACCCATACTGCTGCCATAAGATTTGCGTCTATGATGTATAATATGTAGAATTCAAAGTTTTCCACGGTCAGTGTCAATATTAACAGAACGTCGCGTCGTCCGGGTTGGAACCGTGTCATTGTTGAGACAGAAGAACTCAAAATTTCGTTCCCTTTTTTAAGGGGCTTCATTAGGAGCACTAAAAGAGCGTGGTTACTCAACGTGTCAACTACGCCGGAGGCGAAACTCTTTTAGCAAGACGCAGAGAAGGGTAACGGTAACTCAACTTGTCAACCAAGCCAGAGGCGAAACCCTTCTATGTATAATATGTTGCCTATTCAAAATCATTAAGGGAATTTGAACTAAAAATGGGCACATTCTTCTGTTGCTCTTTTATCATTCAAATAAAATTATGCTAAGCTATTATTAAGTTCAAGTCTTACAAAATTAGCTTTTGATGCATAATTAGGTTGAAATAAATGTTTCTGATGTACAATATGTTAGTTAGTATTAAAACATATAAATATTATAATCTATAATTTTCGAAATATTTAGTTTTCTTATTTCAGAGAAGTTTATGAATTTTTAGCTCTTTTAAGGTTTCCGTTTCTATTATCTTTTGTTCTATTAAAGCTATTTTATTTTATTATGAAAAGCAAAAATTCGAAAGCTTCAATAAGGTTTGCCCATGATATGCAATGTGTGTTGCCTATTTAAAGTCGGTAAGGGGGTATTAAATAATAGGCAAACTCTTCGCATCTTGATTTTCAAATACAATAATTATAACAAGATTCGGACCTTACGAAATTGGTCTTTAATGTACAGTTGAATTAAAATAGATGTTTCTGCTTTTTATAGTAATAAAATATTTTGTAGAGGAAGTTTATGAATTGATAGGATTTTTTTTACAAAAGCAAAGATTCAAGCATTTTTACACATACAAGCTGCCACTCTCCTCTCCTGGTCCCTATATTTATTCTAAATATACAACCACTCATACTGCTTCAATAAGGTTTACCTGTGATTTGCAACGTAAGTTGCCTATTCGTAATCGACAAGCGGCTGCAAAATAAAGACTCTCCTTCAATCTTTTTTTTTTCAAATAAAATTATGATAAAATTCGGGCCTTACCATAAATTGCTGCTAGTGGATAATTAATCTGTAGTTTTCAGAATACATACATACAAGTTTTCTGATTTCAAGAAGTTTATGAATCTGTTGCGATGTTATGAAATAAAAATGGATATACTCGTAATTTTTTTTAAATTTATTTATTTCGATCTACCTTGGATATAAAAAAGGTCAAAAGATGTATTAAATTTATTTAATTATCAAAGAAACTTGACGATTTTAGTGCAGTGTTCGGAGACTCCACAACTGAAAATACTTTGTAACGTAAGTAATTCCTTAATTTATAAATAAATAGCAAATGCTTTAAAGCTACATTTACAATCATAATACGCTTGCAATAAAAGCGAAAGTCTTTGGATTAAACCACCCAAAACCTCCAGAATTCATAAAATAAATGACACCTTCATTCGTTACATTTTTTTCAGTATGCTTCCCACCTTCATCTAATCGAATGATCTTTCCTGCAGCAGAAATTTTCGTCAGTCGTGTCGTTGTCTTATTCTGGACAAAAGTTACAGTTTGACTTCTTGATCCCACACAAATAAATTCGTAGAAACCTCTCAAAACCTCACTAATAAATGTCGGCGGTTTCCTAATTGTTACGTCTGCTCTTTCAGCAATCTCATTTTTGCAGCAATTAAAACGATTTCAACTTCCAACCATTTCAAACAATGTAAGCTCAAACGTCTAGATTTCCCTTGCTTTGCAATAATACTTTTCCTTCTAATTAACTTTTACTATCTTTCGTGTGTTATTTATTTGTACTTTGGGTGTAAATTAACTTTAAACTGTTAAAAATCGCTTGGTTAAATAAAGTTGAACAGTCTGAACTTTGAAAGGGTGCGGATACGTCATTGTTCTTTTAATGGCGCCATAGCTTGCGATGATCACTGAATTGTTACCATCTCTTACTGTGATCGGGGATTTTTATTAATGGTTGTATGATTAAGATTAAATTACGTTGATGGTTGCTAATTTAAAATGTCTGTTTGAACTTTAACCAAAGCTCCTAAACAGAAGGTAAAAAACTAACAAGTTTGGTTTGTTTAGGGCTGTATTATAGCGAATAAAGAAAGTAAACAGATTTTTAACATCTAGTTTTATAACCAGGGACATAAGCATTATTTTCCATAAATTTTAATAGAAAAAACTTTGTTATAATGTAGGAGATTTTGGCCATAACAGCAACAGAAAGTTTCAATTTAACAGTTAAAAAATCACGAAGGCAAAGCCCTAGTGCTTTTCTATTAAATTGATGCGCAAAACGCTTGAATAATATAACCCAAACATTTCAAACCTCATATGGTATTTAGTAAGATTATTTTATAAATACAAACTGTAATAAAAAGAAGAAATTAGGATCGAGCTCGTTTTTCCGATAACAAGTTTTAAAATATTTAATTAGAGTTGAAGCGTCCGATTATCTATTGGTTCTACACGTCAAAATTCGTTAATTAACTTTCAGTTTTTTACAAAAAGACTTTAAGTAAGTACAATGTGCACGTTGCCAGAACCTTGGTCACACAAAAAAGTATTTTTATGGACCATCTAGGCGCGTATACTGTGGGCAAGGATACGCAACGTCAGCATACAATAAAAATAAAAACACAAAGACCACATGTGCCATATGTACCGTGTATCATACGACGAACTACAAAGGTTGCCCAAAATATATTACCCATAAATCCACCACAACCCCAACCAATATTAGGTGAGAACTTCCAATTAGAGCAATAGCTCTTAACCTCTGTGACATTTTATTTGAGCTGAGACAAAAACCTTGGCTTCGGCTGAACAACCCAAGGGCCACTACCCCAAACTAGGGCGTTACAAGTTGGCTAAAAAAGTAGCCGATTTGAGTTCATGAAAATAAGTCTACGGATATAACCTTTACTAATAGAAGAAGAAGAAAGGTTCTCAAATTACCTTAAACAGGAAGACCCTAGCGGAAACCAACTCTGTGAAGTACCTCAGTATGCACATTGACAGGTGACTGAACTGGCGCACACACATATGGGGCAAAAGAAAACAACTGAACCACCAACTAAGTAAAATGTACTGTCAAAACTGTCCATGGACAACAAAGTATTTGTATACAAAACAGTCTTAAATCCGATGTGAACGTACCGCATTAAACTCTGGGGTAATGCGAGTACCTCAAATACAGAAATCTTCCAAAGGCTTCAATCGAAAGTACTTAGAAAAATCCCCATGGTACGTACGAAATTCGTCCATTGACCTATTAGACAACAGTGACACCCTATCTAAACTGAAGAGAATTAGCTCGTTAGACTTACCTGATAGATTTACTAATTAAACATAAATAATATGTAGGCATATATTGATACTGTGGGAATTATAGTAGACGGCCGATGTTTAGGTGGGGGTCCGGCGTGCATCGGGTGAGTGAGAATAGCAAGCCGGGTGAGCGGGCACGACAACGACGATATACGTGCGAGACTGTAATTTAATTAATTTTATTAAAATGAAGAAGTTGTGCAAATACTCTGTTTAGCTTTGGCACTGGACAATACCCCATACATGTCACATTTATCATTACAACAATTACTTAATATTTCAATAGGAATAAATTGTAATTTTACTTGAGATAAAAAAACTCAATTTTTCACAAAAAGATTTAAGCACAATTTTCACCAAGTAAACGTTAAGTCTATCTTTTTAAAATTAAATTGAAAGAACAAATACTTCATTTGTTTAGTTCTTTACGAGGCTAGATCTGGCTACTGTTAATTTTTTGTAAGAACGCAGCAAATGAAAGAACTCAACTCTAAGGATTACTAAGTTACAAGAAGCTCGCAAACAATATGTTAACCTGGACAAATCCTGCTAACTTTTGTTTAGTCAAAACGTATTGCACACAATGCATAATAATTCAGGGAATGCACTTATCCCAAAACATGCATTAGCCTGTTAACAACGAAATCTGGATGTGCTCTCCAACAACCCATCAGCTTTAATTAACGTTTAGTTTAGAACATAGTCCTCACAAAACATAATCTTATACAAGTCAGTTAAAATTTCCGATATACTTCTTTAAAAAAATATTATTTAGCGCAGGTTAGTGTTAATTTGAGGCCAAAAAGTTTTCAGCATAAATCATGAGGTTATTTCGAAGGAGCTCTTTAGAATCAATAAGTTCCACGCCACTGCAGGGGATACTTTGAGACGTCAAGATCCGATAACGTAAATAGATAATTCAAATACGAAATTGAAGTGGACATCTACTGATAGAAACCGACTGCTCTCGAAATGTCACAGCTACGTTTTCAATAATAAAAATTTATTGATATTATGCTTTAGAATGCAGATAGATTTTATATTTTATGCAGCTTCCAGTTCGCTCGTAAAATTATTACGTCACTTTAGGAAAAGGCTCGTAAAAATATGAATTTATTCACGTCCCCTACGATACTCGAATGTCTACAAAGGGAGGCTAAAATATGACATAAAAGCAGAAAGAACTAGGACGAGCCTTCGTTGTAAACATTTCCCCATAAGAATTTTTCTTACCTGCAAAAAAATTATAACAAAGCTCGAGCCTCTCCATGTAAAATAATAATAAAGTTAGGAGAGGAAGAAAGCAAAATGTAAGCCACTCCGGATTAAAATAAAATAACTGATGTAGGTTTGCGCAGAAATCGTTGGTTAAATGAAATAAAAGAGCAAGTTAATAATGAAAACAGGTAATAAATGGGACAGGAAACTTTCCCTTCGACCGCTTTATTTCCCTCTGGTTGCCTTTCGTTTTTGTTCTTATGTTTTTGTAAACAAAAGAAAACAATCTTAAATCTTGGAAAAAGCGAGGTATTGTTATAACGGCTCGGAAGACAGTTATAGCTAATAATAAAATTAAGAAATACGTAGGAGAAATGAAGCTCCGTTCTTTTTATTTTGTTCGGAAAGATCGCAAAATAACCGTTAGACTTTTGTAATCCAAGAAGTCTTCGAGACAAATGAAAATTAATTTTTACAGGGAAAACTTGGGATTGGTAAGTAAATATTTTGGTCTCATATAGAAGTAAACTTAAGTTTAAATACCATTTTATTTATTAATTTACTAATTTACAAGCAACAGAATCTCCGGAATGGCCGAGTAGTTAAGGCATTCGACTACAGCGAGGACGGTCTCGGGGTCAAACCCAAGTCGGATGCTCGGTGGGTGGCCTACCCAGTCACTGAAAATAATTGGGAACCTAAACACAGTAGTGGAGTAGCGAAGATAGGCAGTTGGCGTGCGAGGCAACCGAGGTTTGAAAGCGATTTAGGAGGCCTTAACTCTCCATGTTGCTGGCCATACTCCCTCGCGAAGTGTAAGTGCCAGTACCTTTACCTTTACAGATAACAGAAATCTGATTATGCCTGAATCTATACACGTGTTTTATAAATTTTACTATGTAATCATTGTAAGAAATTTTACAATAACGGCGGGAGCGAACGAAAAGTTATACAAAAAATATCTATAATAAAATGTGGTACATACATATAATAATTAATTAACTAGGATGTTGAGTAGCGGTTGAACATATGTAGTTTTGAACTGATGTAGTATTGGGGATGTGGCCATCTCTTGAGGCAGTTGGTTCCAATGATCAACAATTCTGTTTACGATGATGTTTTTCTTTTGAAGCTTTTTGTGGATTTTATTACTTTCATTGTATGTCAGTTGTATTGTATAATCTGTATAAGATTTTGAAATTGTCTTCCCATGGCGAGTGTTGTGAGGTTCAGTCGGATATTACATCGTATTTTTCTTATTATCTTAATGAAGGGGTAATCATAAAATGTGTTTGTTTACATTTACATAATTCAACTGAAAATATAAATAACTAAAATTTGAAGGAATTTAAATCGTTATCTAATAATATCATTGCTTCTTACGTGTCTGAAACTACGGTAATTTTCGTTTGATTATAATGCTTTGTTTATTTATTGTTATAAACCACACACCCCAACTTTCAAAATACATTTTTGCTGTGATAAGTTAATAAGTACCTATTCATAATAAAATATACAAGAAGTTAAGAACAAAGTTTTATTATTTAATTTATGAGCTTCCTCAGTTCTTTCCTATTTTCTCTAAAACTTTATGATCCGCCCACGTATGCAGGCCTTTATGGATTTAATATTTCAACGTTATCTAAATTCTAAATCTATTATTTATTTAAGCCTAAAAACTATAATGGTCTGCTAACATGCACATAAATAAAATAATACGTCATCATTTTATTTACTGCCTTGCCGAACTTCCCAACTTTACATAATTTATTAAATGAAAGGTGTTCAGAAACTGACACACCGAAGTATAATTTGCATTAAAATTTAATTTGCGACCAACTTTTTATTTATTTATTTGTCTGTTTATTTATTTAGTTATGCATTTACTGGGTTTTAAGTTTTAACTTAATCTAAAGCGGGATTAATAACTTTCAGCAAGAGCTTCTTTGCGTAAGTTGTGCATTTATGGTTTTAAAGGTTTTAAAGAAATTGTTTTTTAATTTAATTATAAACTCATTAATTGTAAAAGTTCAAATTTTCGTTCTAATAAAGTTGAATTGTATGCACCTCCACTTACTTATTTAACAAATTACATAAACGAAGCCTGCAGGTTACACGGCTTAGTCCGCACGTCTTTCTACTTAAATATGAACTCCACAAACCAGGGTAAATTTCAATTTTGTTGACACATATTAAGCTATAAGTAGCAGATATAGCATTAAGGAAGTTCAGTTATTAGTTTTCCTGCGTACTTAAAAATCATCTCATTTCGTTTTAAATCCAGTTTATGAAATATTTATTTCTTATTATATTTGAACATTCCTAACGAAAGTCAAAACAAAAATTCCGGCCGATTTCCTCGTTTGTTGGTATTTCCTTTTCGCACAAATTTTTCACCGGAATCGTCTTACCGGGCGAGAAAATATACGAAGGTAGGAGTTCGTAACTTACTGCAGTGTCGTAAAAGGAAATTTAATGTAAGATGTGCACTTTTTATACGACAAGAAACGTTTAGATTAAGTAGTTTTGAAATATTTATGTATGTGTAATGTCTAGGTTTTTCGGGCTTTATTTTAAATGGGGCTTCTAAGCACAAAAATAACTGGGTTCTTTAAAATTTCATGTACTACTTCTTTGACGGTTAAATATGTTTCATTAACTTAAGCTGAGTTGCATTTTCGAACCAGCTGAATTAAATTTAAATTAAATTAAACAAGATTAAAGTCAAAAAACTAAGCAAGAATATCCAGAACAAGTTAAACTTATTCCTTCTTGAAGTTCATAAAGAGCTATAAAATATGCAATAAGTGATTAAGCCTAATTGCAAGGTATAACCCTCGAGCAGTATCCCCCTGTTTAACTACCTTGCATTAATATAAATGAATCTAATAAAGTCCTTTAATGCTGATTAACTCTGTGTGCTATGAGATGAAATATTAAACAATTTGCAAACCTCAATTCAAGATCAAACAAATTAAAATGGCCCCCATTTTTATAAATTTACAATTAGATTTGGATGGCTTTCTGATATTATTTCGTAGTTATTGTTTTTAGATTAGGATTTAGAAATTAATAAAAAGCTAATTCCCAATTTTTGAATAGGATACAACATTCGGTTTTCTAAATCGATTCCAATCGAGATGGTAAACCTTTCAGTTTAAAGTTTTCACTTCAAACAGCAAATTTCGTACAAAAGTTTTCAAATTGAAAATTCAAGTTGGCTTTTCTACATTCGAAGATTAAACCTCAGAATTACAGTTTGTTTTCAGGATTATAAAATTAGAGATTTCAAGTATTTCCGACCTGATTACGACGCTTCTAATTTGTTAATATTGTAAGCACGGACTCTGTGCCTTTCTAAAATATATTTGTAGCACTCTAAATTATTTAACTTTAAATTCAAAAGTAATATATCACAATGTTAAAGAAAAACGTTTATGGTATCACAAATTACTTTCAGAAAGCACGGAATATTCCTGATTTTGCAATATTCTTTGCAATTTTAATTCATGCAAATTAAACGGATGTAAAATTGCTATACAAACACGTTCTTTCCTAATATATTAAGGTTTTTAGATTCTTTTGTACACTATGTTCGATGGAAAGGATTATTTAAAAATTATATTCAACGAAATTTAAAGCCGTTTTGTTAATATACAGGGTGAATGAGACCACCCGTATCAGTATTTTTTTTAAAGAACGGTGAGTCGTAGAGAGTTGGGATAAAAAAATTTATTATAAAAGTCATACTAAAGAATCGAATGGTGATATTATTATTTCTCGAAAAAGTCAGCATCACGAGTAGTTTTGTCCACAATGTCCAGAACTCCAAAATTTTAAATGGCACCATAAGTCGAAAAACGTATTGTTGAAAAGATCGTTAAAAAAGAAGAAAGTTTTGTAGGAGAAATTATTTTACTACTACCACCCCTTTTAAGTAATATTCGATTAAAGTTATTAAATTTGAAATTCGTTGTTAACAAACAAAATTGAAAAGTCGGCTTTTAAAATCTAGTTACCGAAGTAAACAATGTTACAAGTGTTCAAAATGTCTTCCATTTACTTCTAAACACTGTTGAGCTCTTCTAGTTACACTATCAGTGGCTCTAAGTATTTCTTCATTACTTAATGATAGGCAAGCATTCCGAATTTTCAGCTTCATATCATCTCTCGTTGTTGGTTTTTCTATATAAACAATATCCTTGATCCGACCCCAAAGGAAAAAATCTAGAGGCGTACAATCTGGTGATCTTGGCGGCCACACCACTGTACTTCCTCTGCCAATCCATCTATTAGGAAATAGTTGATTTATCGTGTTCCTGGCAACTAAGGAAAAATAAGCTGGGCAGCCGTCTTGCTGAAACCACATTCTTGCTCGCATTAAAAGAGGGACATTTTCCAGTAAGTCGATCAAGTCGTTACCTAAAAACTCGGCATATCGTATTCCATTCAGAGTTCCTTCGAAAAAATAAGGGCCTATGATAGATCCACCAAGAATACCACACCACGTATTAACACTCCAAAGGTGTTGATTGTCAATAGTTTGTAGCCAGTGAGGATTTGTTAGCGACCAGTAATGCGCATTGTGAATATTGACTTCTCCAGTGCTTTTAAAACTAGCTTCGTCAGTCCATAAAACTCTCCTAGGAAAGTGGGGACCTTTATTTAGTAACCAATTACAGAAAATGACTCGACCTTGAAAATCATTCTCACTTAATTCTTGGTGCATGTGCATGTGGTATGGATGGAATTTGTGATCCTTCAAAATTCTGCATACGGAGTATTGGCTAATTCCAGAATCCCTTGCAAGTCCTCTCGTTGAAATATGCGGATCAACAATTACTGCACCGAGAATATCAGGTTCCTTGTCATTACGTACATGTCTTGTAATTCTATTTCCGCGATTGTATGTTGGTTGCACCTGCCCTGTGGTACAAATACGTGCTACCAATCTCCGAAAAACATTGAAGGATTGATGGGCACGCTGAGGATATCTTTCAGCATACATTCTTTCAGCCGCTCTGTAATTTTGTCTGCATTCTCCCAAAATCATTAACATGTCGAAAGCTTCTAAATTTAAAAAAGGCATAATTTCACTAATTTAAGTTAATTCACTTTCTAACGAAATTCACTTTTAACTTTAATCTGTCCACAAACAGATATCACTAACCAACAACAAATTATCAATTTAAACAATGGGTGATTTGACGATAGATTAATATAACAAATGAAATTATTGACATTAAAACGTGTGTGTAACATTGTTTACTTCGGTAACTAGATTTTAAAAGCCGACTTTTCAATTTTGTTTGTTAACAACGAATTTCAAATTTAATAACTTTAATCGAATATTACTTAAAAGGGGTGGTAGTAGTAAAATAATTTCTCCTACAAAACTTTCTTCTTTTTTAACGATCTTTTCAACAATACGTTTTTCGACTTATGGTGCCATTTAAAATTTTGGAGTTCTGGACATTGTGGACAAAACTACTCGTGATGCTGACTTTTTCGAGAAATAATAATATCACCATTCGATTCTTTAGTATGACTTTTATAATAAATTTTTTTATCCCAACTCTCTACGACTCACCGTTCTTTAAAAAAAATACTGATACGGGTGGTCTCATTCACCCTGTATATACGAGCCCCGTCCCATTTCAGTTGGCCCACATACTGAAATCTTAGTTTTTTGGGCACCATCAAACACTAATAAATACTACATGCTTTTTTAGGTCCAAAATTAATTAACAGGACATGTTTAATAATACATCAATCCATTTCTATTTTGTTACAAAGTAAGCCTACAACCGAATTGGCTTTAGAACAATGGTCCCAAAACAATTGCTAGTAACTGCTAGAATGCATTTCATACATTTTGAAGCTAGTTGTGTTCATTAAAATAGGCAAAGGAAAGATTATCGATGAAAAAATTCGTTCAATTATTATTAGATTTTTCAATTCTGGGAAATCGAAGTCGGAAATTGCAAATTTATTAAAGTTATATACAGGGTGGGCCACGAAACTTGTAGCCCCTGAAGATATTTTACTGCAACCCAAATATCAAATATCAAAGCATTGCAGATGATTATATTTTTTATGCATTAAAAGTAACTGTAGTTGCGTACCTGCGGTATATCTCACAGTACGTATTTATTATTTCACATACCTGTTATCAGTATCTGTAAATGTGTCCCGTCGCCTGCTACCCTATTCTTGTATCTCATCCTTTGTATGGCTCTATGCTCTTCCATGTAAATACTTCTCATTGTTTTCCAGTTTTCCGGGCCTTCCAACTTGCTGTCCTTCCCGCTATCTTTTAATGTCTCTTTTCCCATCTTTAGTACATCACCCTGTCTCTCTTCGTACCATTATATCCGCCATCTACTACCTCTTTGTTTATATCCCGTCCTTTATTTTTTGCTCAATGATTTTCCTTGCAAAACTTCTGATTGTTTCACAGTGTCTTGGGCTTTCCAGCATTCTCTTCTCCTATCTTCAATGTTCAATGTGTCTGCATCTGTGCCATCGTTCGCATATAAAAAACGTGTGCTGAGCGTCGTCGTTCGGGTCGTTGCAGTAGTTGCATTTTCCTTCATTTGCTTTCCCGATTTTCTTGAGGTAGCTCCCAAAACTATCATGTGCGCTAAGCATCTGGGTCAAGTAGAAGTCTACTACCCCATACTTTATATTGTGCCACCTGGCTAAATCTTTGATTAACTGCGTTGTCCAGACTCTTTTCCCTGTTGCCTCCCTCCATCTAGACGTCCTTCTTGTCAATCTTGTCACCATGTTATTTCTTTATATATGTATATCCTTTTTCTGTTCCTTGGTCTTGCGTGCCCCTCTTCTTCTCTCTTCTACGAGCAGGTCGATTGGGGGCACGCTCCCGATCGCTTGTCCTATAGGCCCCGGTTATACATATGGCCATCGTTCTCTGTTCCTTAGTTAAAATTTGTCTATACTTGTATGTGCTTATGCCTTTTTCCCTAAATGCTTCATACAGTATTATGGAGTGCGCTACAGCGCTGTTTATGGAGGACTTGCTTCGTATGATCAGGTCGTCTATTTCTAACGTATAGTCCTTGGCTTTATTATTGCCGTTAAGTACGACCATCTCGGTCTTTTCCAGGGCCACTCTTAGATTCTTTCTTCTTATAGCCTTTAAAATGGTTTGAATGACGGTCTCCGCTTTGTTCTTTACTAGCGTGATGGATTCGGCGCGTAGCAGGAGTGCTATGTCATCCGCGTAACATAGCAACTCCGTCCCCTCCGACAGTTCTGCCTCAACCACCGGATCGAAGAAAATATTCCACAATAGCGGCCCTATTATTGAGCCCTGCGGCTATATTCTCCCTGACTCACTTGCTATCTTGCCTCCTCTTGAGCTCGTTCATAATCAACTTATAATCTACGCTATTGAACGCATTCCTGATGTCGATCGTTATTAATATACATAATGTTTCTGTTTTTTTGGCGCTTTTTCTTTCTCTTGAAGCACTATGCCTCTGACAGCCTCCAGCGGGTCAAGCGACGATTTTCCGCAACGGAAGCCGTATCACGACTAACCTAACCTAAACTAACTGAAAATGTTTTGTTTCACAATTTTAAAAGTTAAACAACAAAATTGCAACAATTTAAAAATAGATTATTGATGGCTTGTTTGTACTTTTGTTGTTAATTAATATCAAAACTCAGTACAAATAACAGCAACAGGTTTTTATAAAACAATAAAAACCGGCAAAGCCATTATTTTCAACATCCGAGCTGCAAACAACTCGAATTGATATACACCACATTAAGAACAGGAAAAACGCAAGTAAATACGTTGAATCGAAAGAGGTTTACGTGATGTTTCTACAAATATATGTGGCAGAATTGAGTTTCCAATTTTATTCTAAAATTTATAGACCATTAATTGAGAAAAACGACCGTCACTGTGAAAACCGCCGCCGTTGCTGAATTAAACTCCGTATATTATCACAAGTTTAAACGTAGTTCACGGTACTGCATTTCATTTGCATTTTTTTGAAAGTTCCCGGAAGTTATTTAATATAAAAATAATTTTCATACTGAACGGTTTCTTCCTGAAAATTACTACTAAAAAGAAGCTGCAGTCGATCTGCTTTCAAAAAGATGAAAAATAGGGAGATCTCAGATAATGTAAAGTTACACTCGTAGTTTATCTGCATATTTGAAATAAGTTCTCTCACGTAGACTCATAAATTTTCATTATTTTACAAATACGGCCTGTATATTTCTTAGGTAAAATTTTCAAGCTGGATTTCGGAGGTAATAAGCGGAAATAATGAAATATTTTAGCGTCTACTTCATTTCAGGATTTGAAACTGAAAGTTTTTGTGAAAGGTAGGAGGTGAATGACTGATTATTCAAACATTTTTTAAAGTTAAAAATACTTTTTAAGCCATTTTATTTTAGATGTAAATTCCAAATTCCAAACGTTTCTAAAGTTAATAAAATACACAGGTTTTCTGCCATTGATTCAGAAATACTTTCGTTTGCTTCATTTTTCAACTTATAGGATTTAAAAAGGCAAAAAATTTACCCTTAATTGCGTTTAAATATTATATACGTTTGAGATTAATCTACGAATCTATCTAAAATCATGTTTTGTTTAAGCGTAATTTAAACCAGTTTCGAGTTTGACATACTTTTGGATAGTATAATTTTACACAAACAATGTGTTCTCTCTAATTACAAACCTCAGTTTTCAGCTAAACCCATTGGAACTTTATAACTTCCTACGCGTTATGAAGCAAACATGTAGTAAGGCGTATTACATGCCTTTCCAATATCGGATTAACCTTAACTAACTAACTAAACCAAGTTTCACGGTCGTGCTTAAACCCTGATTATGTTGTTAGTAAAATTTTGCATTCAATAGAGCCTATATATCACAAATTGATCGCTTCGAAGTAGGCTTTACCTGCGACGTTGGGGTTAAGACGCTTTTAATACAAAGGATTTATCCTAATACGGATTTCCTTACATTAAGCACTTGTAACGAGCATAATCTTATAGCAGACTGGTTAAATTCTAATTAGAATTAAATCTTGTATATTTTTAATTTTCAAAGAATTTAAAGTCAAATATTTTTACTAACTAATTTCCCAGACGTTTCAGTTTCGCAATTGCATCCTAAAACTACTACCGCCATTTCAAAGCATTTACAAGAGCAAACTTGTTCCATAAAAGTTTCTTTTTATTTCTTGCTAAACTTGAGTTTTCCCTTCGGTTACACAACTTTTAACGACAACCCGAAAAGCTTATTGAGATTTGATTTCTCAATTCCATCTGTAAACGATTTTTTTATAGCTTTCACAATAAATTTTTTTATAAGCTAGTAGATTTCTTCAAACTCCTCCAAGACGTCAAGACGTAATCTTTCCCCACATTCCTAAAATAAAAAACAATTCAAACAGACAAATTCAAATATTACAAAATACGCCGAAAAGCACCTGAAAAGGCAACAATATTTATACGACTCCTGCCATCATGAACTCATCCGCCTACATTCGCAATAAAATAAATACTACACATTTACATCGTTATAAAACCCTCGTATTACTGAGGAAATGTCGATAACCGTAACAGCCCCCTTAAAATAAATAACTCTGTACAAAACAAATAAATTCACGTGCCAAAAGTCCAACTTTTAACAGAAACAATCCATCCAAGTTGGTCCAGAAATTTCGATTTCTCATAACACGGCCTAATTTTCATTAAGAGACAAATGAACGTCTTTATCGCTAGACATCGTGTAATCATTGCAGGAAATGAAAATAAGACAAGGCGTAATGGCAAAAAAACGGAGTTTCTTTTGAGGAAAACTGTGCAACTTCCCTGAATTACTCAATTGCTAGCACACGAACGCTTTCTCCCCTGAAAGTTGATTTATTTTATTGCATCAAACAATCATCTAAAAGCTTGCAAGTGACCCCGTGAGTTTTCAACGGGCATCAGTTAGTTTCTATGCTCCATTAAACCTGGTTGAGCAGTTTTAGAACTCTTTAAATTTCACACATCTCAAAAGTTCAATTTTAACTTGTAAAGGGTTTTACCTGCATTCGGAGGTGAGCATCGTTAATTTGTTGTCCAACGACAGATGGTCACGAGGACTCAATACCGACATCCGGGCTGCAGGAAAATCCTGTCCATCGGGAGATTCGAACCGAGGACTAACGTAACGCTATCCTAACACTCGTATCACTGCGCCATCCTGGCTTCCACGAAGATGATGTATCTTTTCATAGATCAAAAAAGTTTAAAACAATCATACAAATATTCCGCAAAGGAACGTAATTTTACTCTCTAAGTTGTATATATTCCTAAATGAATGTAGCCTAAAACTTGTAAGTTAAAAAAAAGATTAAAATACGAATTTCGTCAAATTTCCAGCTTAAAACCACTTACTTCTACATAAACGTTCCTATTTCTGACTTTATCTTCTCTAGATACCCAAAACAAATGATGAACAGTAGCTTGAAAGCTACTTTGATCCCAGTAAAATCATGGAATGTAATACTTTGATTCTGCTTTGTATAATAAAAGCCGCTTGTTCTGCATTAGCCAGTTAAGGTAATCAAACAACTATAAACCCACGAAAGCGCTTTTTAATTGAATTTTGGTTGCATTTGCTGTTGGAAACCAACAAAACATGAGAAAAGCGAAGTTTCCCTTCTTATCTCAACTCGCACAAAAGGCTAAGTAAAATTTGATCCTAAAGAATAAAATTCGCCTGTTAAATAATTTTAGGGTGATTTAATTTTTTTACCCGAGTAGCCGACTGAATAAATTTAAGAAGATAGTATTTTTTACACTTCTTAATTTTTGTTTAATGTTAAAATTAAACATTTGCCTTTGATATAATGTAAGCTTTGGGGAAAGAGTCAAAAGAAAGCAGTTTTGTTTCATCGCAAAGGGCCTAAATTGAATCTCAATAAGAATCTTTGATGCAAATGTAAGTTGAACCTGAAATGTTAAAAAATTGCCTTTAGAACGATTTTCCAGCAGTAACCTTCGGTGAGGTTTAATTTAACCAGTAAAATACAAAACGACTGAATAGATGTCGGGAACCGATTGTTTCGGGAATTACTTTATTAAATTCCTTAAATTCATATCTATAGAAACGAACACAAAAATACTACGCCAGCTGATTGCAATAAAATTTATCGAAAGATTACTTATGACTAAAATGACTTACGTTTTCATATAAATGTAAATACTCTTCGAGCATTAATTGGAAATAATAAGTTAAAAAGCTAGCTAAATAGAAAATTTGATATTTTTCTACAAGTTTTGAGTTCGCAAACACGGTATAAAAGAAAGAAGTCCGAATGAAATATAATTTGCTGTCCTTTGCAGTGCTAAAAGCTTAGGCAGCACAGTGATGATGATAATGAAGATATATCCACTACAATAAATTGGGCTTAATGTTCGTTTTGAGGTGAGCGCATCTTGAAAATTTAGATACACGAAATGCTACGACTTACGTTTTAACCGCATAATAAAGGAATGCACACATGGAAAAGTTTTCATTTTCTTAATTACATAATGTTAGAACCAATTTCAAATATAATCGAGTTTTGGAAAAGCACAGGAAATTTTTACTAAAAATAATTAAATCAAGTCTAAAACCTGATCAAAACAGATACAACATTTTTCGTTGTTTGTATTTACGAGCATTATCCGAATTTTTATGACTTATGACTTCCTTGTCTCTCGATGAAATTCATAAGGAATAAAAATGAAATGGCTATAGAAAGGTTTTCCTACTAAATAAAGCTTCGCTTCTGCATAATTCATCTACAAAATTTATGGATATTTTGTATCGGAGATAATGCTGCAGCATTAATCTTATTTAAATGTTACCTTTACAAGTCATGACATTGTCTTCTTTTATAAAATGTTTAAGTTTGTGATGAGGCGTAAGTTGCTTATTAAAAACCAATTGAGAAAGCTACGAAGATTTAGAACAATAGACGTCAAGTAAAACAGATGTGACTTTGATAAACTGATTGCCACTGTGATTTTTTTTCGAAGCGCCATGCTCTACAATTTTATAAAATATAAAAGCCATCTAGTGAAAGTAATTAACCAATCTAATTGTTTCCCCGTAAACATCTTAATTAAATAACTTAAATAACCATACCATAGATACGTGGCAGCCACAACCCTAGGTATCGTCCAGAAGAAAGGATAAATCCTAAAACTTTCGTTACTAATCTTTTATATGAAAATGTTCATTTGTATTACTAACAAAATAAGACATTTAAACTTTTCATAAGTAGCATTTAATTTAAAGCTTTTTTTTCTTACCCCGTACAACCTTACATTAATTAAAATAATCACTTTTCTAAACGTATTTTTGGTGTGAAGCTTTATTAAAACAAACTAAAAATAAATGCTAATAGAAACGTAATGTAAGCTCAAAAAGGTAAGTAAAATTAGTATGTGTGATTTGATAGATACTGTTGGTATATCATCATCATCAGTATCAGCATTTATTAACTACACCTTTGGATATATGCCTCTCCAATGGTCCTCCATCCGTTTCTCTGTGATGTTCTCCTCATCCAATGCGTTCCGACAATCTTTTGAATACCATCCTTCCATCTTGTTGTAGGCCTGCCTCGATCCCGTTTTCCCAGTCTTGGTCTCAATTTCGCCATAGTTCTTGTCCATGTATCATCGGTTGTTCGCATAAGGTGACCTGCCCATTTACACTTCGTATGTTTTCGTTCGTTATTCTGTCTTATAACCGTATCCCTATCATTGCTCTCTCCATTTTTCTCTGGGCCACCCTTAATTTTTCCATGTATCTTACTGTAAATGCCCATGCTTCAGTTGTATATGCATGGTTGGTAAAACGCATTGATTATATATTTTTGTTTTCAGATGTTGTGGACAATTAGACTGAAATATGTACGACGGAAAGGCAATAATTAAGTCACAAACTGATGAGATATCTGAAAATAGCAATAAGATATTTTCAAATATATTATTAGGTGGCAGCACAATCCAGCTTGATGACGCTGAATCATACTGTAGAGTTTTGTTGCTGCTTCAGGATGCAATTCGAAGAAAACATCCAGGCCTACTGACGAGAGGAATATTGTGAATATTGCTCTATCATGATAATGCCAGGCTTCATTCGGTCCGATTTACTCAGGAGAGAATTGACGCATTAGGGTGGCAACTTCTTGAACATCCGCCTTACAGTCCGACCTAGCTCCAAACGACTTTCATCTGTTTGGTCCACTAAAAAGGTATCTTGGCGGCAAACGTTTCGCGCGTGATAACGATGTTGAACGTGAGGTGCGCATGTGGCTGAGACATCAAGCGATGGAATAAGTGTATTAGTGTTGGTGGAGACTTTAATGAAAAATAAAACTTGTTTTCAGCTACGTATTTTTCTGAGTATTGTTTGAATAGCCTTTTGTGTCCTAATACCTGACTTTCCATCGTATCTGAGATTGCCGTACGCGGCCCAACCTTTTTTTTCTAAGAGGGGGAAAATCTTCTAAAGACACCCTCACTTTCTATGAGGGCGTATCGGATTCGACTAGGAACGCCGAACGGTAACCCAGCCGCCTTCCGACTAACCTCCCCCCCCTCTTTTTTGCCACTTGAATGCTCCTGGAATCATCAAAGTTGATATCAGGTGCATTGGCAGTCTACTATCATCGGTTATCATCTTACCGCCTGGAACTATTCGTTCGCCCTTACTGCTTAAACGGTCACATCACTTTCTTGACTCCTTAGCTCTTTCTTCTCTTGCCTACTCATCACTGACCATATAAACGTGTGCGCCATATTCCATCTGTCGGCACCCAGTAGCATAATTTGCACCATATTCTCCGTCGTGATCTTCAAGCTGAAACCGTTCTACGCGCCACCTAGCACATCGGATTACTGTATGTTCCAGCGTATCTGTCATGTCTTCCCTATTCTGTGCGTGTACGTCCGAAAACAGCCATGGCCTGTTAGAAACTGTGTCACAAAGTAACCCAATCTCCTGTATGAACTGTTAAACCAAGGAACTAACTGCTGAATCAGCTGCTTTATCCGCTTTGGCCACCCTCGTATTTCCATCTTATCTGGCTTGCCATTCGTCTATAGTTTGGACTCTAATTTCATACGTTGTAATCTGATCTTCCCTAGCTCTCCTGTTTTCATATGTATTAGCTGTATGCATTAGCAATTCGCAAAAGCATTTTTCTTGGTAGGCTTGTCGCCATCGACTTATATTTCTCCATTTGTAAGGCTCTACGCCATATCGGTGCCCCATAGCTTACTGTTGATTGTGCAACACCATTCAGGATGACTCTTTTAAAAGCGTTAAGTTCATCGACGTTAGGCATTAGCTTCGTAAGTGCTGTAACTCTTCTCTATGTCTTCTTTATAACTTGTTTTACGTACTCTGTGAAGCTCAGCCGCTCGTCCATCCATATTCGCAAGTATTTGTAGCACTTATTTGGTGGGATTACAACACCTTCTACCTCGAAGGTAATTCCTTCCTCCCTCTTTCTCGGTCCTTTTATAATAATAGCTTCGGTTTTATATTGAGCTTTGCTGAAGTTATTTTCTTCCATCCACCCCTCGATTATAAACAGGGCCGCCACCACGCTAAGTTTATCATTGGCCTTTATGATGAGAGCGAGGTCATCTGCATATGCCACTGTTTTACAGCCTGGTGGAAGTGCCGACCTCAGCACAGGGTCATAAAGGATATTCCACAGGATCGGACCAAGCACAGATCCCTGCGACACTCTTTGCGTTAACGTGATTGTCTGCTTCCCTATAATTAATGCTATTTGGCTTAGGTAACTGTCTGTAACGTTTATCAAATAGCCATTCGCGCCCAGCTCTCTCAGCCTATGTATGATCTTGAAATCTTGCTCCATGTGGCAGTAAAAGCCTTCTTAATATCTACTATAATGACCCCCCCTTTGTGTTTCTATCCACAGTATAGTCAATCACATACTTCACTGCATCAATCGTAGAGGACCCTTTTTTCAGCTATTTCTGCATCTAGTCTACCCTTTATCATGTGTTCGTATAGTTTTCCCATACTATCCAACTCAACCTACCTAGTTGTATTCTCCTTACTACATACTTCGTCTTGCTGGCAGGTTTTGCGAAGGATATTTTCTGGCCTAGATGTATATTCCTCAGCCAATTCGATGACCTTGCCGAACTCGAGTTGTATTGGTGTGGCTACTTCGGCGTTACACATAATTTTAGTTTTAGATATATTCATGTTGAGTCCACATTGTTGGGCTGCTGTCTGTTTCTAACTTGGTGACTAGTTTATATAAATCTTCCATGAACTCCGCCATTAGTAGGACATCGTAAGCGGGGGATATTTAAATATTTGCCATTTATATTGACTTCTATGGTGTTCCATTTTAGGGATTTAAATATGTCTTCCAGGCCGGTAGTAAGAGTTTCGGTGAGATGGTATCACCTTGTCGTATACCTCTTTTAACTACTATTGGTTGTGTTCCTTCGAAGACTTATAGTATCATTTGCGCACCTATAAGTTCTATGTATCTGTGGTCAATCTAACATCGTCTTAGTGCATTTAGTCCACTTTTCGATGGCACCGAAAGCTTTCCCAAAGTCGATAAAAGCCGGAAAGGGATACGTTGTATTCTTGAGATTTTTCTAATAGTTGACGTATTGTGTGTATATGGTCGATGGTGTTCTACCCACCAGCATGTTGGTTGGATTGAGAAGTGTCGAGTCTATTTGATATTCGATTGGTTATGATTTTTGTCATTAGTTTATGTAAGTGGGAGAATAGTGAATTAGGTCGGAAATTTATTAGGTCTCTATCTCCTTTCTTATGTATGAGGTAGCAGTTTTGCCGTTGTCAAGGCAATCGTTAAAGTAATTTTCGACCACCTAATTTTATATATTGTATAACTATTTCGGCTGGTCCTGCTACTTTATGGGTTTTCATTTGTTTTAAGGCTAGTTTTATCTCATATTTGCTTAGAATGCTTAGATCTATGGTGTTTTGTTAATATAGCTGTTTTATCTTTTCTGACGCGAGGAGGTTCACTATATTTTGAGGTATATAATTCTGTGTAAAATCGCTTCATATATTCCATAGTTTATTTCTCTCTCTTTTGGCATTAATAAGTCTTATTTTGGATCTCAAAGGGCTGTGGTCACCCATGCGTATGCAATTAAGTGCAGTTACATCTCGTATTATTTTTCTATTATTGATTATGAGAGAGAGAGAGAGAGAGAGATCGAAGTCAATTTTTGGATGTGATAGAGAACAATGCGGGCCCAAAGGGCCCGCCTTGTTCCCGATCGTGTTCAACGGCCGATATAGGGCATAAGCCCTCTGCAGCCATGGGGAAGATTGGTTGGGGGGAGGTCAATTATTGGTTATGATAAAGTCTATCTCGATTTTGGTTCTGCATTTACGTTGCTTTTTCTTCTTATAAAAGGTTCATTATTTTAAGCTGCTGATCCTCCACGAACTCCACTAGTATTTGGCCTCTAATCATTACTTTTTCCAACGCCATCAGGTCCTAAGCAATTTTCTCCTTCCTATTTTTTGCCGACATTTGCATTAATTACCACAAGATAGTGCGTTCTATTTTCTTCTATTGCTTTTTGTATATCTCATAAAATTCTTCCACTTCGTCGTCTATGTGGGGGCATAGGTCTGTACGATTTTTAATCTGTAACGCTTAGAAATGTTAACTATAATGTAAGCAACTCTGTATGTTACTGAAGATGTGGCGACAATATTATTCACCCATTTTCGGTGTATTAAGGAACCCACTCTTCCATAGCTAAAACTTGTCGCCACGTTTCGCATAAACCGACAACGTCCCAGCTTATGTGACTTAGTTCTTCTCCCAACTGTAGGCATCTATCCTCCGTTCTTAACATATGTATGTGACTGTGCTCATCTAGGTAATTTTATTTTTATGGAATGTGTTTGGAATCATCGAATTCTTGCCTCCTCTAGAATCCCAAAGGCTGCCCGGAAAATTCTTGAGGTGGGATTGTGGACGAATTGTCCTACCCACCTGGAGTACTTTTCTTTGAAAATTCGACATCAATCATCATCATCAATCTTGGAGGTTATTTGACTCCAAAAACGCCTCGCTGGCCAAGCGGGCTGACGAGTCGTTAGGAATTAGGAGTTGTGGTTAGGATAGGTTGTAGCACAGAATAAACTCTTAACAGAAGCGACAAAACTGTACGGCACTTTGATGTTAACGTTGCCAGCACAGGGCGGAGCTACATCGGTCCAGCAAGTAAACTACAAAACACTGCACCAGGCGCCGTATCATTATAGGCACCTTATAAACCTTATTGTGTAAAGTGTTTATTCTGTGGTTGTAGGTAGGATAAAGGGTATGGACGTAATTTCCCTCTTATTTGGTGAGAGAGAGAGAGAGAGAGAGAGGAAACACCACCGCTTGCGTAAGCAGGGTCGCCTCCCTGAAGTGGACATGTCCTCTGCCGGGATCGTAAAGGAGTGTCCACCCGCTACTCTACGTAGGTATATGTTTTCTTTCTTAGCCCATAGTGGCCGTTCCTCGTCTTCTCGTTGAAGAGAGGTGCCGCGTTAACGAAGCAATCGGGTTGCCCCTTCCAGTACTGACCTGAGACAACGATGTTTAACTCTCCTGATCGTACTGAACTGGGATACCTAATAGCTATCGCAACTCAGGACTAGTTGGTCTATACCGAAAACTAAATAAAACTTGCGTTTAAAGCTCGGAAGTTGACAGTAGACTGAAATAAAACCATGAAAGTTTTGCTGATTATTTCTTATTTTTGCTGTGAAGCTTTATTAAAACAAACTAAAAAATAAATACCAACGGTAATGTAACTGTTTTATTTGTAGTTTGTAGTGATCCAAAATACTGTTTAATATAAATTATATATTTAAGAAACTAGCATAGGTTCAACGTTCAATAAATGCTCACACGCCTATACAACTAACAACTGTCATATATCTATCGTATTCCAACTTGACTAACTTAAGTATTAAATTTCATACAACAGTAACGTAAGCTGTAAATTATTTAAAGGCATTGTCAACTTATGCAACACATTTAGTAAATATCAAAATACGTTAGTTAAAATACTCGTAAAAGTACCCGCATTGGTAGAATTTCAATATCTTTGATAATAACCACAATAAAACCAAAATAAAATTCAGATCCTACGTACATGACGTCACGAGTGTCGACAACATAACCTAAATTTAGCGTTGTACTTGTAGCTATGCTAGAGCTCTTACCGACGACCGATGTAGTTGACGTCATAGCTTAAACTTTTAGCTCCCATAACACGGTAACGAATTAAAATTCGGCAAAAAATTTTGCAAAGGTGCAATACTCAGTTTACTCAATCAAATTACAAAATAAAAAAAAATCGACTTTTCATAAGTTGACAATGGCTTTAAAATAGGTTAAAAAAAATTAATACTTGTGACGGTCATAGATACCATTGGTATATACCGAAAACTAAATAAAACTTGCCTCTAAACTGGTAAGTTGACAGTAGACTGAAATATAACCTTAAAATTGTAAACTTTCTTGCTGTGTATTTCTTATTTTTTGACATAATTAGTGAAAAAAGTTCTATTTATACGAATAAGCAATAAGTTACGATTAACAAACGTACCTAATAACTGTACTCAATAAGGGTCATTGTAACACTTGTCTTTCAATATACTATTACGGTTGTCTTTCTAGGAGGAAGAATGCGTGATTATCTAATAATTAATAATGCATCATCATGAACGTATAATATGTAACACTAAATGCCGTATGTAAAACAAATCGTTAAAAATAAGGAATTTAGAAATGAATTTCTAAATTTTCAAATCCCGAACGAACCTCCGACACAATCTAGTTGATTGTGTTGAATACGCCACTGTCCCGAAAGCGAATTGTGGAACGTATCTTGCTACGAAATAGTGGTTTGCCTACGCATATTTTGTTTTTATTTCGTAGCCATAAATAGATTCACCAACTAACGTTTTTAAAGAAGTTAGTAGCAGCCACTGTTTGTGGCAGAACGATGAAGGTAGAAGATGATGGGTGATCAGTTTCGTAAAGTAGAACAATATTCACCAAAATCATCTCCTAGAGGGGCCCGATCCCCTGTTGTGTCTCGTCAAGATTCTTCAGGAACATTAAAAACGACGATTTTGCTAGGAAAAAATCCTTCGATTGTCCCAAGTGGGCCCTTCTATTTAATGAAGGAACCACCAGGTAAGCCTTGTTTTTAACTGTTTAACAACCTAATAAACGGTTGTTCTTATAACCAACATGAATAAATGATAATTAATTTAAAAATAACCACTACAAATCAACTGCAAGCTTATGTATTTAATGTACGTTTTGTACGTATTACAGACGGTTGTTATTCACTTTAAAAGGCAGTACGTGATTGTATTAAACATAAGAATTATTTGCAGGAGATTCAGAGTTGACTGGAGCGACAAATTTGATGGCTTATTATGGCCTCGAACATTCATATACTAAATTCAGTGGCAAAAAATTAAAAGAATCTCTATCGTCTTTTTTACCTACACTACCAGGTGTTATTGACGCTCCTGGAGCACAAGATAATAGTTCCTTAAGATCAGTTATAGAAAAACCTCCTATCGGTGGTAAAGAACTACTTCCACTTACAAGTACACAACTAGATGGTTTTCGATTACATCCGGGACCGGTAAAGAATTCAAACACTTACGTTTATCATATACTAATAGCTTTTTTTTTGTAGTTACCTGAACAATATCGTTACGTAAACCAAACACCTATAAAGAAACATAAAAATAAACACAAAAAGCACAAACATAAGGAAGGCGGCCCGCCAAGTCAAGAAACGCAAATTACAGAAGTAGGACAAGATACACACGAAAAGAAACATAAGAAACAAAAACGACACGACGATGATAAAGAAAGGAAGAAGAGAAAAAAGGAAAAGAAACGGAAAAAACAAAAACATAGTCCGGAACACAGTGGTGGTTTAACGCCCAGTCAACATTCGAACACTTGATCATTCATAAACTATATTTCGTTGACATTATTACCATTTAATTAATTGTACATTATATTAATAAGTTTATATTCCTTTTAACATATAGTTTATAATTTGTATAATAAAACAAAGTCAATTTTTAAGCAAGCAACTTTATTCCAAGTATTTCGTTTTGAAATCTACGAATACGTTAAAAAGTTAGTGTCACCATATTACAACATATTGAAGTAAACATTTACATGTAATGTGCATCGAAAGCAACAGAACTTTTACATTGCGATTTCGTAAATTTTTAAATGTCCTTTTTCATACTTGTATTAATTTTTAATATTCAAGAAACTAACATAATCGGAAGAATAGTCGGTACAAACTGTAGTTTTAAAATAGCGTCGTTAAAAAACGCCGAAATAATTTTATTTGTTGGTACAAAGGAACTACAGCAAAACAATTTTGAAATTCCCGCTACAACTGACGTAGACCGGATGTAAAACAAGCTACGAACGTAGAGGGAGTTTAGTTAAATTTATTGACGTTCAACGTTCGATAGCATCATTTCCTCTTGTGTTTGTCGTAGTTAAGCCTTCGTCGTATGCGAATGTAAGTATAACAAATCCTAAAATAACTTCACAATTTGCTCATATTTCTAATTCAACGTTAGTTATAACTTAATATCAAAAGATTCTACACAAGTTGTAGTGTATATTTTTTAGTTTGGATAATATTTTCACCTGTAAAGTTACAATTGTGTGTTGATGCTATCCGGCGTCCATTGCAGTGTTACAATTTTTTTGTTTACAATTTCAGGCGTAATTATTGCAATGGCAGATTATAATGCTTATGAGACCGGAACGGGCGGCGGTGGAAGTTATGCAACGTATTCTCAACCGCCTCCACCGATTAACAGTGCACAAGGTGGAGGTTATGGCGCCCAAGCTTCTGCCGGTAATTACGGAAATCAAACTGACTTGAGTGCCGGATCATGGAATCAAAGTAATAGAACAAGTGGAGGAGGTTACGGTGCTACTCCTGGTGAGAATTTTTTATTTATTTATGTTAAGCTATGTATAAACTGCATGCATTCGGATTTATAGGATATATGATAAGGTTTACTATAGTAACATTGACCTTGCATTAAAAAATAATTTGTACGTCATGTAAGTTTACATAATAGTGATTATGTAGTGCGTCATTTATGCTGTTGCAAATTATTTTAAATGCACTGTGACGTTGAACACGTAGAAAGCATGGGGCGCGTGATTTAATCAAACTATTAGTATTTCGCAATTAAATAATTGTGTCCATGTGAAGACCAGAATTCAATTATTAGTACAGTATGGCTATTATTTACAATACTGAAACGGTGGGACTACTTTTGCTTAAACCTCTAACAATAGCCACAAATATGCAAGAACTGTGCGTCCACCGTAATGGAGGGCACTTAGAACATGTTATTCGTAAAGCTAATAATTAAGTGTTAATTTATTATTACATATTATAAATTAATAGCCATACTGTACTAAGCAGTATGTTCCTTAAACATTTGTATTGTTATTGACATAGGCATGTTTGCAGTATTGTAAAGTAACTGTAATCTTCCACTAATGTCAGAAATTAAAAGAGATACCTGATAGACCCTTTGTTTGTCTAATAAATGCAGGGATAGAATCGTATCTCGACAGCTATGCTTTCATGAAAGATGCATACACAGGGTGGGTGAAAGGTAACTCAATTTGCAGATGGCCTTGCTGTTATAATACTGCTAATTTTTTCTATTTATAGTTTATGTAAATAATGCGACAAATGTTCAGTTGTGCCAGATATTTGGTAAAATGGCCGAATATTCGTTACATCTCTAGTAATAAATTACTTATAGTCTGTTCGTTTCGGTTCGCAATTTACCTGGAGGCATTTTACAACTTTGGAGTATGAGATTTAAATACAACCATCAAAAATCATTTGTACTAGGCTGGACTCGAAAAATTCTACAGCTCGACACAGAAATTGTTTTTAAAATGTTAAAAGCAGTTAAACTTGAGTCCGGCTAGTGCAAATGGTATATATGATGGTTGTATTCAATCTCATTATACAAGGTTAAGTTATAGAATGCCTCCAGCCATTTTGCAGATCCGAACAGACTATACAAGGTGTTCAAGTCAAACTGTTACGTTATTATGAGTTTGTTTATTCGGAATATGTGAGACATATGTTACAAATTAATATTTTTTGAAAACGGTAAGGGCTATTGAAAGACGCACTTCAGCAAAAAAATTCAAATCATTCCCCTTTGGCCCTTACAGTGGCCTGAAGACGTTTGGGGAAACTTGCACATGCGGCTTGCATGGTGTCTTCGGGAATTTGTTCCCAAATTTTGACTAATATATCTATTAGCACTAATAGTCGTTTACTGTTTTCTTGGAACTTCTAAATCCTCTTTCACATCTTGGAATCATTCTTTTACTGGACGGCCTCTTCTATTTTTGCCTGGCAGGATTTCCTGAAAAACTTTCTTCGGTCATTCTTTGCAGGTGACCCAATCACCTCAGTTTTTCTTGTTTTATCACATTGATTATGAGAGTGTCACTAAACAGTGCATATATTTGTTCTTTAGTCCACCTTCTCCATTCTCTTTCTTTAACGCCTCTGAATATTTTCGTAGCATTTTTCTCTCTCACGCTTGAAATGATGTAAGTAGTATATGTTGTGTACCTTTGATGACTTCTGCTTGGTGTATTCAAAATCAGTAAAGCTTTGCTATATATTATTGTTGATGACTTATATGAAGATATGAAAAATCAAAAAAATAAAAGAATTTGGTCAAAGGATTTGTGTCAAAACCAAGCGCAATTTTCACATTCAAGTTTAATGAAGGAACTACACATTAGTGCATCTACAGATTTTAAAAACTTTTTAAACGTCCGACTTAACCTTCCACGACTCAGGCAAGTCTCTATATCCTTTGAGTATATAGATATGGAGAGGGAACAAACCCGGTAAAAGTGTGTCCATCAAAGAGAGAAAGAATCTATACCTGCACTCGCACTGAAATAAATTGTGCGCATGCGTTAGCGTTAGCCCTTCTGAAGATGTTGTAAAACTAGGCGGGGCATGTGAAACCGTACTTCGCCAAAGTAGGTTCTTGATTTAGAAAACAAAGAATATTTCAAATTCCCGCCTAAAAGTTTGTCCTGGCACACGCGCATATCGCACTTGGGTACGACTCTATCCATCCTTGTTGCACAGATGTTGGACACAACTTCGACTGTGGACTTGAATACGGCTTTCCCTCTCCATGTATATATATATACTCAAAGTCTATATCCCTCGAAAAACTCCCTCCAAGTTTCGTTGTTTGGAATAGTTTTGTAATCAAAATAACAACTAAAGATTCATGGGATTTTGACAAGCACAACTATGCCGAACAATTTCACCCTATAGCTCCTTGATATGAACTAATGTTTGCAACCGAGTTGCCAACACTGCCAGACACTACAACTTGGTTGCCAACATTAGGCTCCTCCCACAATAATTCCAAATTTTTTAATTTTACTCCAACTGTTGGTCCAACATGAAATTTCAACCTTCAACCTGCCAACAGACCATCAACATTGTGTTCAACATGGCAAGTTGACGACATGGTTGATAACCAAGTTAGTAGTCTGTGGGCCGCTTAATGAAAAATGATGCTATAGATGAACATTGGTTAGGCTGTGGGTCAGCCACAAAATCTCTGGTGGTTTATTCCCTAGGAAAAGCTCCAGAAACTCTGGACATTTATAATTCATTCTGCTGGATAAATAATAAAACTGAAACTGACAAGTGTACTGTGTTCAACTGTTCATTTGATTCGATTTGATTTCTCCTTCCACTCCCTGTTGGAGCATAGGTAGGGCCTCGATGAACTTCTTCCATTTTCTTGTAGAGTATTTTTTCTGTGGTGGTCCTTTAAAGATTTATTCATCGAGGTTTCATTTATCTGTTGACTTGAGAGGGATAGGTGATAACCTGCCGCTCTACCGTTTCTTGAAAAGTTGCTTAGGTCGTCCATCCTGTCTTTGATGGAAAATTCCATCAGCCTTCTTCCTCTGTAGAGCTGTTGGTCCTCTTGTGATTTTTCTGTTGTCAAAGAAACCCCGTCGGTAGTGTTTGTTGCCTGGTTTTTTTGTTTGGTCATACTTGTGTTGCCGTTAGTTGTGCTTCTAATGTATTTCTTACTCTCTTTCTCATTTTCTATGTTCGGCGAACGTTAATTGGTTTTGCGTCTCTTTTCTTGTCCTCAATTTTTTACTGTTGTTGTTGTGGCTTGTCTTTTGCGGCGCCCAAATCTTTCAATATAAATGTTTTACCATTCACAACTAATTTATCATATTTAATACTTGCTCGTGCTTCTGTTTTCGCTTCCTTCATGCATTTCAATAGAATTTTCCTTTGCTCAAGTATCTTTTCAGGGTAGTCTTCTTTGATCCAATTATTGAATATTTAAGTAGCTTCTTCTTTTTATTTGCAGTTTTCAGCTTTATTAGTTATTACAAAACCACGAAACAGATAGCATTATGTCTGGAATTTAGTGAATAAAATTAATATAACAGTTTGACTTGGAACATCTTGCATTGTGGTACTGCATTGTTTATTTGCAAAATTCAAAAAATGTTTAGCATTACAAATTGCTGATTTAATTTGAAAATTTCAGGTGGCGGCGGTGGCGGTTATGGAAGTCAGGGTACTGGAAATTACAGCACAGGAGGCGGCGGCGGAAGTGGAGGAGGTAGTTATGGAAGTTACAGCAGTGTAGGTGGTGGGGGAGGAGGCGGAAATGGATATGGTGGCAATAATGACAGTTATGGTGGTGGAGGTGGTTATGGCAGCGGAGGCGGCGGCGGTGGTGGCTATGGAGGTAAGTTTGGAATTTTTTCAATTTTAGGCACTGAAGCACCTATAAGTATTTTACAATCCGTTGCATATGGTTCACATTTCTGTCAAGTTACGAATCCTGTAGGTTCGATTTTAGCCAAATTAGATCCAATCTGGTCAAATCCTTTTTTAAGAGCTGTTAAGCTTCGACGAATTTTACCAATTATAACAGACCGGCAGCGGCGCAACTTTTGTAACACGGCTTTGTATATTTATATGAGGTGTCCCATATGCAGCGCAGCGCCGCGGGTCGGTTGCAACATGTAGCGTTGTTCCTTATGGATATGATCATACCTGCGGCGCCGCAAATACACATGTCGCCGCCACAAAAGTTTTTGCCGCAGCGACGGCGTTGCAAGTATGTTGCTGGCCTTAGAATTGTTTTTAATAAAAAAAATAAGCAGAAGTACAGTGTATGGATTTGTTACAGGTGGAGGCCGTGGCAGCAGTTTTAGTAGTAGAGGTGGTGGCGATGACCGAAAAGGAGGAGGAGGTGGAGGCCCCAGAGGAAGTTTTGGGTACGTTGTTTCTATAATATTTTTATATTGCTGGTCTTCCAAAATATTTGGTCATCGAAAATAATGAAACAATACCATCAAGGTATTCAAATTGAACCATACAGTTAGTCAGTAATCAAAATGTTTGTTAAATTTTGAGGAATAAAATAATAATATTTTATGTGTTAATGCAGAAGTTTATGGTGAGATAGCTGGAACTATGCAATGTCAGAGTAGATTTTTTTTGTTTTGAAGTAGTTTAAAATTTTAAACATTGCTGTTTTCTGGTTTGTAAATTTTTATTTAATTTTCATTTGCGTACAAAATCATTTTATTACCGAATTTCATGCTGCGCTTGATTGGTTATGCATCGATTTAGTTCCATTCAACAGTTTAGCTGTAAGTTTTAAAATCAATCGTTGCAGGTCAAACAAGCAAAGTTACTGAAATAATTATTACTGGTTTTCATTTTGCAATTATATCAATTAGATTGTAAGTGAATGTTATTGTTATTTGGTTTAAACCTCAATTAATGTATAATGCAATGGTTTCTCAGCAGGTTAATTATTCGACTTGACTTTGTGGGTTTTTTGTTAATGAAATTAGGTAGGGGTAAATGCATACGATAGTTTGTGCAGACTTTTTCTTAAATTTGGGTATATATTTGGTATTACAACGATCGAAAGTACAAACTACTAATTCATTCATTGTACGAGGGTTTCTTGGTATACGAATGCTTCTCCAAAAGTAAATAGGTGTAGGTAAACGGCAGTAAAGGAGTGACTGCTTTTGTAGGGACATGTTTGTTAATCTCTGTCTTATATGTATTCCCCTAATTTTTTTTAATTAACATTCTTAGTTATCCCGTAAAATGTTGCTATAGAAAATTTGGAGTGTCTGATTCTTTTGGCTTTGCACATAATTACTTTTGGACAAGTATATCTGGATATGTATATAAAACAAAGGGTTATGTAAAGCGTCATCTTTTAAAAAAAATCTTACGGCGTAAGACACAATTCTTGGCTAACTCTAACTCTGTTAAGGGATGACGAGTATTGTGTCTAAGAAAGGTATGGAGAAGGTAAATTATTTGGGGTAATAATCTGTAAGGGGGTTATGTAATCGACAAGTACCAGACTGACTGACATACATGGACGAGAGTACAGTGACTATTTCAGAAGAAGAATTTTTATGACTTTGGTACGAAAACGGCAACGTGTGTTTCACCCCCCTTGCTTGGTGTCTACAACTACTGATCGTTTACTTCTGTTTTAGCGGTGGGAACAGAGGTGGTTTTAACAAAGGTAAAAGCATCAGATAAAACTTATCTGGTGCATTTTTAATGGTTTATTGTTGACTTGTTTAATTTATGAAAGAGCTGGAATTTGGTTGCCAACCTTTATAATGTAAGAAGGCATTAGTAATACAGGATAGTAGGTGTTTTTAAGGTTTTATTTAGTTATTATTTTGAGCTCTTACTAAGGGTGCAAGTTGATGTCCGAACGGATGTTAATTTGTCGTGTTTACACAGGTAAATTTGGTGTCCACTACAAAAAAAAATTCTCTTTATTACCACCGGGCGCTTTTTATTTATTATTTTATTATAATCCCTATCCTTTCACCTTCCACGACCTAAAGATTATAGCAAAAAAACTCCTGAGATGTGAGACCCCCTACTTTTCCCTTATTCATTATTTTGTTTGTGGACACCAAAGTAGCGCTTGTATTTACAAATACTGCTGAATATTTGGAGTTCTTAATACAAAGCAGTGATGTTCTAACCATTTAATAAAATTTAATTGAAGGTCAAAGAATTTTAGAATTGATTATTTGGTCCTTGGTTAAGGTTTAAGAACACAGTGTCAGGTTCATTATAGGTTGAGTAGGATAGTATCGCGCAGCAAGGACCAAAAAATCAAGGCTATCTACCTAACGACAGCTCTTTCATGTTTTTTCTCCGATCTTAGGGTGTCAACAGGCAAAATTTTAGTGTACAATTGATATTCAGTTTTCTTAGTGTTTAAAAGTACAATTAATATATTCAGTTTTCTTAGTGTTTCAAAGTGCAATTGATATATTCCATTTTCTTAGTGTTTAATTAAAAGTACAATTGATATATTCCATTTTCAAAATATTGAATTTCTACTTGTGTAAAAGGGTTGTATGATGTAGATTGATTACATACAATGCGGTATTTATGTATTTCAAAAGCATAGTTTTATAAAAGTTATACCTAAATGGTTTATAGTTGGTATACATTAAACATCATGGTATCATATTAAACCGACATGTTTTAAACATTGGATGGTGGTTTTAAGCATGTAAAATAGATATTTTGAAGGTTAGAAGTCTCCACATTTTATTTAAAAAGAAATTTAACGTACAGAGTGAGTTCTCAAATCGACTAGAGAACTTGTGATTTTTATATTTGAAAACACGATAGGACATAAATTTAGTTACAATGCAAATTAGGAAAGTATTAGTTTTAGTGAAATAAATTCGTTTATGTGTTACCTAATAAATGTATCTTATAGGCGGAGGCTCTGGAGAGATGATTGTACAACAAGATACCATTTTCGTTTCTGGAATGGACACAGAAGTGTCTGAAGAAGATATTGCTTCACATTTTGGATCAATTGGAGTTATTAAGGTAAGATTTGTATTAAAATATATATGACAATTATCGAGAAGCTAGCAATAATGTATACAAACACACGATAACCGGAGATCGTGTGACTCAGCTTAGGGTCTGTCATTTGTGAACAGCAGAACGTTGTCATCGTACTCACCTGTAGAAGGGGGAATTTAGGTTGACAAGTCGTTTGTATACATTATTGCTAGTTCCTTAATTTAAATGTAGTACTCGTTTGTCTAAATTCGTAATAAATCTATGCGAACTGCACTCTGTGCTTGGATTTTATTAATATCCAGGGTCAATTTAGACGTTCGCTATATTAATTCAGATACCTATTTCCTGGTATGCTTTGTAAGAGCTTCCAGATTATTCTATCTGATACATTACATGTGTCATAGTAGGAACCTTCTGTTTGAAGCATTCTCTATGAATTAAGGTTGATTCAGACTGGTGGCTGTGGAACGGTGCGGATGCAGTTTATTGTTTGGTAGCCATTCAGAGTAATTGCAGTAGTTCGACAGTTTTGTTCACTGCAGGCATTAATGGGCGTACATATTTCGAAGTTTGCATTTAAATTAATTTTATATCAAAAGGTTTGTGCCGATTTTATTTATTTCCCACAATTCTTGTACATCCAATTCATTTATTCTTTCTATATGTACTTTTATCTCTTTTATATCCTGATCTTTTAGTTTATTTGTTTTGATTTTACGTATCCGTTTTGTTTTAGTTTTCTTTCTACTATCATTAACCACTTGTGTCTTGTGCTATTACTAATTTCGACTCGACAGATAGTGGTCACTGCCTATCTTCGCATTATTACATAGTAAATTTGAAAGCCCAGCAGTACCGCAGCCGCCAGTTTGAATCAACCTTTAATCTTTAATCTAATAACATTTTACTCACATTGCAAAATTATGACATTTTTTTAAAATCATAAATGTATTGATCTCTTTACAGTTAGATAAAAGAACTCAAAAACCAAAGATTTGGTTATATAAAGACAAAGCTACAGGAGCATCTAAAGGGGAAGCAACTGTAACTTACGATGATACCAAAGCTGCCGAATCTGCCATCACATGGTTTAACGGCAAAGAATTCAAAGGGGCCACGATAAAAGTGCAACTTGCAACAAAGCGAGATAACTGGGGCGGCGCTGGAGGTGGTCGACGTGGTGGTGGTAGTAGCAGCGGCAGCAGCGGTGGTTATGGCGGCGGCGGCGGAGGAGGTGGTGGTGGTGGTGGAGGAGGATTCAAAGGAGGTCCAAGAGGTGGCGGTGACCGAAGTGGTGAGTAATTTTTCCTGTATATTATTAAACCCAAATTCAAATTTTCAATCATTTCAGGTGGTGGTGGTGGTGGAGGAGGAGGTGGCGGCAGCGGCGGTGGTGGAGGAGGATTTAGAGATAGAGAAAGTCGTGAGGGTGATTGGAGATGTCCAAATCAAGAATGTGGAAACACAAATTTCGCCTGGAGGAATCAGTGCAATCGCTGTAGTGCTCCTAAGCCAGAAGGTGGCTCTGGAGGTGGTGGAGGCGGCGGAGGTGACAGACGTGGAGGATCATTTGGCGATCGTGACAGGAGAGGTGGTGGTGGAGGAAGAGGCGGCGGTTTCAGAAGTGACCGAGGTGGAGGCAGTTTCAGAAGTGATCGAGGTGGTGGCGGCGGTCGTTCTGGTCCACCACGAGGCAGAGGTGGTGGTGGATTTGGCGGACGTGGGGGCGGCAGGTGAATGTAATATTTGTTTGTAATGTTTTTTTTTGGAATGCGTGAAAAGGATGGATGTGATCAAAATTGCTTAGTCGAATTTCCCCATTGCTCACAACAGGCATCAGTGCATTTATCAAACTGATGTCTGAATTTATTCGCAATTGGGGTATATTAATTAATTTCTCTATTAAACGCACAAAGTGAACAACCATTAACTTAATGTGTATCCTGTCTGGAGAAACAAACAAATAGCTTTTTTTCTGTGTAAATGTGTGGTTAAAGTGACTACTGATATTGATGAAATAAAGTCTTAACTTATGAATTTTCAGGGGCAGCGGAAGTGATGATGGAGGTCGCGATAGACCTCGACCATATTAACACGATTTGCTTTTAAGATTATAAACTAAATTATTAAGGTATAGTGTAGTTTTCCTTTTAAGTTTTATCTTAAGTGTAATACCTAAGTTTTTCATTGTATTAATGTAGAGCTATGCGTTCATCGTTTTGTAAGAGAAAAATGGATATATTCCATATTCGATTTCCAGTTATAAAAAATAAATTGAATTTTTTATAGTTTGTTGTTTTTATATTGCCAAAGATTTTTACGATAATCAATAGGGTGTCCCTTATATGACCCAAACATTTTTTTTTTTTTAAATTTGCTAATGCATACCCCCTAACTTTTATAACTACCATGGCCTACTCGGGTACGAAATTTCATCCCTGTAGGATGATTCTAACCCGTGCCGACGAGGCCCCAAAGTTTTTCAAAATAAGAGAAATTTACCTCTTCTAGATATGATAGTAGTTCAAAATATTTTATAATTCTCAGGTAAAAAAATAAACCAAAACATCTATGAATAATAGTGAAATATATTTAAAACAAAAAAGTATATAGAAGTTAATTGGGATATTTTCATTTTAGAGTCAGGATACAGTTTTCTGTGTTCCTGAACACAGCGAAAAAGATACTGCTTCTGTTCTTCCTTGGCATGAAAATCTTGCATGAGTTTCACAGCTCTTTCTGCAGTATCGTTGACTGCTTTAAGACAGTTAACTTTTCTTTTTGTTTCCATAAAAACAGCATTTTCTTTCCATGACGAGACGCTATCTTGAGGTATTTTTGCTTCACACACACTTTTCAAGACGAGTTCATAAACATGATGGCGACAAGCGAACAATAACAGCTCCCTTTCCAGCTTTTGTTCTAACAGAGCGCTAAAACGGCCAGTATTAGAGGCTGTAGTGTCTCAGCACATTATTTGCACCTGGCCATCGAGGTTCCAATCATGAAGCTCATTTAAAACTGCCTTGGCTTGATCTTTGCCAGAAGAACTATCCAGTTTGGGACAGCAAGAAGTTGTTCTTTATCATCGAATGAAAAAGGCACCGGTAACCGCTCTTCTTTAGAACTCCTGACGTCTAATCCAGGTAACAATTTCCCGTCCCAATGAACGGTGACTACATTAGGCACATGATCTTGAAAATCCATCTTTATAGCTTCTGCCCTTTCCTTACTCATTTGAGATCGAATCCTTTGAATGGACGATTTATTAATTGGATATTCGTCTATGCTGCGACCTAGCGTTTCTACGGCGGTCTGAAGAATATAGACGGAGTCTCTAATTCTCAGTTGGCATCTGTCTAAAGCTGCAACCAGTTTTGGTGAAATAAAATCCTTTCTCCCTCGTTTTCCTGACGTTTCAGTCGCTACAACAGCGGTTGATGTTTCCGGCAAAGGTTCTTCGTCAGAACTGGAAAAACTATTTCCAAATTTATGTTGAGGCAGAAAATCATGTGATGAAGTAGATGCAGTCGGTTTTCTTTTTTCTTCCTCCATTTTGCGTTGCCGTGACCTTTATTCTTTCTCAGCTAATTTGTTGTCTACGCCAACCAAGCAGCCCAGACGTCCTGGTTCCCTCTGTATCTGCAAGAACACTTTATCTTCCTCTATCTTCATTCTTTCGAGGGCATCAACGTGTGCGATATCAAATAAGTTATCCAAACCCACTTGGAATTTCTCCGCCCGCCGTTTATGAATATCTTTGGATTTCATACTATTTTTTTGAAGTGCCCGCCAAACATGATACAGATCAACAAGTTTCTTAACACAGTTTGGATGTGATTTCGTGGGTATTCTTGCTTTTTCCCAGAAAATAATGCACTCGCGAATAACTAGATTGGCGCTTTCACTGGCAGTCAATTTAACTTGACGAATGTTAAAAAACAGCACCTCAAGAACCTGTCGATTTGACGGCAGTTTTGCACCTGCTATTTGGTGGTTTGCCCCCCCGACTAAGAATATAGTTTTTTTAGCACTTCGTAATTCAACCGACATTTTATTCAAATTAAATAAACCGTGCTGATATCGCAAAAAATTGCATTTGAATGACGACAAAGTGAGTGTTTGAGTGCGTGTCGCCAACGCGCTTGCCCCCGCTTGTACTCTAGTGTAACTTATATGAAGCATGTTCCGATGCAATTCGGCACGAGTCATTGTGCTCCAAATGAACTGAAATTTGCTGTGCGAGTGTTGTATAGCAATACGAAAAGAAGTAGGCCCTATGCGTTAAAAAATAATCAAGTTGAAAAATAAGGGACACCCTAATAATCAAGCAATCCATTTTTTTTTAATGCCACAATATTACATTGGGTTGTTCTAATTGAGTTGTTCGAGAAACATAGTTGGCAAGAGCCACTTGTGGTTGCTCAGAATGCTCAGTGAACAACAACCTTGTTCCTTGTTCATTAGCAGTAGTTTGTCGTTAAATACATTTTAATTTGTTGATTTCCGTTGCACCATTTTTCCTAAACTCCACTTAATCAATCATTAATTTCAAGATAGTTTATTCATGACAAAATATACAGTTGCAAGTTTTTTAATGTGTTGTGATTGTAACATTATCCTATCAATAATTCCTGAAATTCAAAATTAAATGGTCCTGTATGTATGGAATCTTCAGATACTTTTTTGAATACTAAAATTTATGGGAATGGTTGTTAGGCTTTAAACTTACATGTACTCTAAATTATGAAGCAAAGCAATAAATTATCCTTGATATGTTTTATAACGAACTTTAAACTTGGCAATCGATTGTTTCTACTTATGCATCACTGAATCAAAACAACTAACTTACTAATTTATAAGAAAATTTCTAAATCAAAGCTGTACTATATTAATATTAGTAATGGGGCACAAATAAATAATCGATAAATTTCAACAATAGGCTACGTACATAATTTTTAGATTTGGTTGTAATCTCTTTAAAAAATATTGTTTTATTATGGTTCTAAATATTTCTGCCAATTAATTGTTATTAACTTAGTTATAAACAAATGAAATTTAAATCAGAATTAGACCGCTTAAAACACATTCACGCAAGCGTGGCTTGTTGACGTCATCTTATAGTGGGTGGAGCCGAGAAGTTCCGTCGTCTGCATCACAGAACATTACACTAAAGGCGGCATTACACGGCGTGTGACTTGTCACTCCACGCGCCGTGAGAATGGGTCGGCGCGACGAACTTGATGCGGCGTGCCGATTCCCGTCGATTGGCGGTAAAATTCGCACACTTCGAAGAAACCGCGCGGCGTGGGGCGACTCGGGTACACAATCACACAGCGTGAGATCTTCTGCCGTTAAGTATTAAATTCAGTGGTCATTTAGCTTTCCAATTGGCAACATGTCGTGGTCAAAATCTGACATTTTTATTTGCGTGTGGAAATAGCTATTTATGCAACGAGTTGCAAAATGATGGACTTTTTATCACCAGGCGTGAAATTGTTCGTCGAGGCGAAGCCGAGATGAACAACACGGCATGTGATAAAAAGACATGTTTTGCAACGTGTTTCATACAAGATTTTATCCAATTCAGATAACAAAATGTAAATGCCACATCTTCTTAAAAAAGGAGTTGGGTCATCGTGATAAAATGGGAGCATATTTTGTAACTAGTTACAAAATGAAACACTTTTCGCAACTCAAATCATCTTTTTGTAACTAGTTACAAAATGGGAGCATATTTTGTAACTAGTTACAAAATGAACCACTTTTTACAACTAAAATCAATGTCGAAATGTTGACATTTCGTAACTGAATTGGATAAAATTACTTTCCGCACGCAAATTTCACTTGTTCGGCAAACACTTATTTTCAATACTCGTATCTATGGAGACGAAGTCTGAAAAGCCCACTTTCCATGGTGGGAGTAGAAAAAACATTTTTTAATTCCAAAATATATTTGTAAATACACTTAGATAGTTTACAAAGACCTAAAGATTATAGGACTTATTTTAAAAATATCGCCTAGCACAGTTTTCAATTTTATATATAGTTTGTACAGAATCATTCCCTCTAATATTGAAACATTCTTGTGTTATCTTAGATATTACTTGAGGCAGTAGCGTAACCAGAAACGTAGTTTGTAGGGGGCCCAGTCAACTGTTTAAAGTTTAACACGTAGTTTGTAGGGGGCCCAGTCCACTGTTTAACAATTGTGTCAGAAATACATATGCACTCGACGGGACCCAACATAATACACTCACCCTGCATTTTTGGTCACATCTTAGAGACTGTTTTGATTAATAACTTTGATCTTGAGGGGGGCCTGGGCCCCCTGGGCCCCCCCTTGGTTACGCCACTGACTTGAGGGTCTTTTGCAGAACTGTTTCCAGCTATATCAGCCATATCTAGAAAATGTTCTTGCAGTTTATATTGATTAATGTTTGAATTGTCGTCAAGGATTCCCTTTTTCTTAAATACACAACCGAATACAGCATTTAATGAGTCGTTATCTTCTGGATACTCTGTTAACCGATCGAAGTCGGTAGGTATATTTCTTAATTTATATGCACCTAGTTCTTTACTGCAAACACATGCATGTGTCATAAGAACCTTCAATGCTTTAGGTAATTCTTCATACTGGGAAATAATTGACCGACCATGAACCTACAAAAATATATGTTGTTAGAAAATATGTTTATAACAATGAAACTATTTTCACAAGTGCTCGAAACTTCTAGGTTTTACAAGTTTTAAATCAGTCTTGAAACATGCTGCAAACAAAATCTAAAGAATCAAAGTTCAGTTAGTGAAATGGATGTTTGATTTCACCAAAGTTCTTAGAGCACATGAAACGTAAACAAGACAACATTAAAGATAAACATTACCTGTAAATGAACAACCACAAGGAGGCTCAAAAATGTGAAGGTCTTCATGGTTTCTCGTTGAAATTTACATTATAATAAAACTCTCATGCTTATATATTGTCTAGCCGCTGTGAGTTGGCGATGCGCTGTAGCTCTCTTCAGCATTGGCGTAACTATTGGCAGCGCGATGGGGGTACAAATACCAATATGTGATTAGTACTAAAAAAAACAGGAGCAGCCACCTGCTTGTGTTTTTTGAAAGTTCAAAGTCATTCGCTTTTTTACAACTTGAAATTTTGATGGAACCCGGGTTCGCTTAATGTAAAACTAAATATATATATATATTGGAATTAGTCTTCAAAGGTGTATTAAGAGCAATTTTAAGAAAATTGGAGGTAATAATAAATATTAAAATCAAATTCACTTACCAAAGTGCCATGGCAATGGCACGTATGCATACATACAGAATTTACGCAATATTCCTGTATAAGCGAACCTTCTTCAGTTGAACGCTTGTGGTCTGCAGTATGTACTAAAAAGAAAATGGAAAATACCGTGTTCTGCTGTGCGACATACAGCTAGCTACCAATAATAATTTGATTAGGAATGGAAGTAATTATTTCATATTTTTTCTTGTTATATTAACTGAACTAAAGAAAATTAAAAAAAATTAAAATGATTTCGGATTTTGAATAAAAAAAAACATTTAACCGAAAAATATAGGTGCGCCATCAGATGGGCCGCCGCTGTTCCTTGCTTGGGATAACCGCTTGCAAATTGGGAATTTTAACGTTGCTGAAGTACTGACGCACTGTTGGCCAGAACATGCGGTCTCCTTTATTATAAGAATTTAGAAAATACTTATTTTTTGAATATTGTTAGAATGTTGTTTATATACAGTAACGAACATAAAAAACCGGACACCGCGATTTTTGCGCTTGTAATTCTTCCGTTCCAGAACCATCAAATTGTTACATAAATATTGTAAAATACCACTTCATTATAATAATTTAATCTTAATTTAGTTAGTTTGAATATTGCTATAAATTTACTTCTGTAAAAATTTCCAACTTAAGAATGTTAATTGTAAAAGTAAACTATTCCTTGAAATGTAAAGTCATATTTATTCATTTCGGTAAAATTCCACTTTCTATATAAATTGTCATTAAGGAAAACCTAAACGCAGTAAAAGCTAAATTAACTTGTCTGTAAAACTTCCAAACATTTTTTCCTACTCATTAACAAAAGTAGTATAAAACCAACGTAACATTAGTAGGTATTAACCTCTCAATAGTTTTCAGAACATTCACTAACAAACAGTTATTATACAGAACATTTTCGACGATTACCAGAAAATTAATATACTTTGATTTATGTTGTATTCATTGTATTGTACCATCAAATAAATACCAGATTACAGAAGATACGTGTGTTTGAATTAATTCGGCGTGTGCGAAGAAAATAATAAACATTACAATATAAAGGATTAATATCGAACCAAAATATATCAAAATGTAAACAAAATATTTCTCTTTACATCGTCACATCAATATCTAATATTCACACCTATTCAAAAAAAAAATCCTGATGTGATACGAAAGTTGATAGAGTCAATACCTCGCCGTTGCAAAGCAGTTATCAAAGCTAACGGATATCCTACAAAATATTGAATTTTGAACTTTTACGCTCTTGTTTCGGCTTCTTCGTTTCGTTCCTTGATTTAATTATTTCTATTTTCTGATTGTAGCTAATTTTCTTGTGGCCTTTTGTTTTCTTTCTTTAATTCACAAACTTTTGTACAATATCACTGTTATCTTAATATCCAGATCGATGGGCCATGAATTTAATTTTAATTCACGCCGGATTTTCCTTGCTCTCAATAAAACCACATTTAAAATTCTTACTGCGCAGGCTTTTCTCAGAAGTGCACAGTGTGAAAACCCAAAGCGGATAAAAATAAACGTTGAAGCAGTAACAGTATCATTAAAACAACGCTATAATTGTAAAAACGCTTCTATTTACTGTTTTTTAAGTACCTCTGCGTTTTGTATAGTTTTGATCTATACTTGTTATCACTCCATTTACATATTTCTTAGGTAGGTAGAGCAGACGCAATATGAGAAATACATACCTACGTCGACATGACGTCATGCGCATAAGCCAAACCCCTTTAAAACGTCTATGCGCGATGCTGTGACGTCATTTACCGCGTGACGTAGGTATGTATTTCTCATATTACGTCTGCTCTACCTACAACAAATACTTTCCTAAATCATTGTTTCCACTATTATTTTACTATAAACAAACATCGATTAGTTTCTTATCATATTTTCCATGTCCTGGTTAATTTAAAAATACTTCTTAAATTTTCGAGAAGTCGGTTTGAAACAATCTGTACAGAGTGGTCCATAAGTAATGGGACACAGACTAACAGTAGATTCTTGGAGCTTAATATTACGATTTACCTAAAATTATCTTAGTCCAAAAGGTAATATTTAGGGAGATACAGTGTGTCAAAATCAAAATTTTAATTTTTTTCTGTAATTGCAAAAGTTTTCGAAATATTTACATGAAAATTTAGGAAACTACATTTTTTAAGACGGGAAACAATAATCCGTCCTCCGTAATTTTCGCAAGCCATTTTGTCTTCATGTTTAGATAAGAGGATTAAAATCGCTGCTTCCCAGCTATCGATATTATTTTGGAGTACCATATCTAATTGAGAATTTTTCTTAGTACCGATTCCCCTTCTTTCCCCATCTTCTTAACGTTTCCGGTTTTAATCAATTTCCTTTCTATTTGTTACCAGCTTCAATGTTTTTTTAACTCGTCTTTTATGATTTCCTCTTTACAATTTCCGATGCTCTTTTACATTTGTCTTTCATATTCCATTTGTACTTTCTATCTTTCCTTTGTCTCCTCTTTACTCTTTAGCAATTTACCATTGTTGCCCTTAATCCAATATATACCTGGCCCTTTTTCCTTCCTAAGACCCTTTAGCATTGTAAAAAAAAGCTTCTTTCCATTTCAGTCGCCTCTTTTTTCTAGATCTTTTAAATTTTTTCCAAGGTTCCTTTCATAATCATTATCAGAATTACTAATAAAAAATGATGTAGTCCAGTAAAATAAGGATTCAACCTCGGAATGAAAGTAAAGTAGCTGTATATTTGCATGAACCTTTGTTTTGACGTTCTGAAGACTGGCTGAAAAGTCTCATATAATCTCGTGTCTGCGTCACAAGATATTAAAGGTCAAAGGTCACGAAAATCGGTTTTTCGCAATTATCTCGTTTTCTATGCGTCATATGTCATTTAAGGTTATTATAAAACTTGTAGATCATAAAATTATCTACAATTTTTATTTGATGCATTTTGTGGTATGATCAACCGTTCTCGAGATATAGCGCGGAGAGTGGCACGCGCGCATCCGTATATAGTTTTTTCGAAATAATAAAAAATCTATATACGGATGCGCACGTGCCACTCTCCGCGCTATATCTCGGGAACGGTTGATCATACGACAAAATGCATGAAATAAAAATTGTAGATAATTTTATGATCTACAAGTTTTATAATAACCTTAAATGACATATGTATGACGCATAGAAAATGAGATAATTGCGAAAAACCTTTGACCTTTAATATCTTGTGACGCAGACACGAGATTATATGAGACTTTTCAACCAGTCTTCAGAACGTCAAAACAAAGGTTGATGCAAATATACAGCTTCCTTACTTTCATTCCGAGGTTTACCCCTTATTTCACCTTATATGATTGGACTAATGGCCTAACGACCAGTAATTCTCTGATATCTGATGTAAAATACTTCTTGTTTATTTCGTGATAAAAACCAGAAAAATTTGCCATAATTACTTTATTTTATAACACTTCTTATAAATATAATTTTATTAAATATAATAGGCATAGATGCATTATTAGAAAACATTACTAATCCTACTGAAGTACCTAATACAAAAACATTTTTTAATTACAAAATATATTTGTAAATACACTAGATAGTTTACAAAGACCTAAAAATTATAGGACTTATTTTGGAAAATATCGCATGGCACATTTTTCAATTTGAATTGCTGTTTGCCCAGAATCATCTCCTCTAATACTGGCACATTCTTTTGTTATGTTATGTATTACTTGAGGGTCTTTTGCAGAAGTGTTACCAGCCATATCAGCCATATCTACAAAATGTTCTTGCAGTTTATCTTGATTAACGTTTGAATTGTCGTCAAGGATTCCCTTTTTCTTAAATATACAACCCCATAGAGCATTTAATGAGTGGTTATCTTCTGGATATTCCATTAAATGACCCATGTTGGTAGGTATATTTCTTAATTTATGTGCACCTAGTTCTCTACCGCAAACGCATGCGTGTGTCATAATATCCTTCAATGCTTTAGGTAATTCTTGAGACTGGGAAACGATTGACCGACCATCAACCTATAAAAATATATGTTGTTAGAAAATATGTTTATAACAATGAAAATATTTTCACAAGTGCTCGAAACTTCTATGTTTTACTTGGCAATTTTAAATCAGTCTTGAAACAAGCTGCAAAATAAATAGTATACGAAAATACTTAGTACTTTTTAGAAGAAATAATTTATAAAGTTTTTATATTCACGTAGTTATATTCCCAATAGGGGTAGGAACAAAAGCCCGAAAAGTTCCCACCCAACGAGTGTACGCAACATCCCCCTTTTTCGTGAAAACTCACTCCTAGCGTGTATAGGTTACAGTTTTTTAAAATTTATTTGTAACCCGTTGCTCCGATTCGCAAAATGTATAGGAAATGAAATGTTTATTATTAAATTCTACACAAAAAAGGTTATATGGTCCTTTTGGCTAATCTCCATCCAACTCTGACAAATTGCGTTTAAAGTTAAAGGGATAGTTCTGAAAAACACAACACATAACTTAAGCCTACTAGAGACTAAAGCCACAGTCATGAGTTTTAATGGCCGCACTAGAGGGGTATTTAAACGTTATTTTCGCGAATTGGATGGGGATTAGCCAAAACATCAATATAATACTTTTTGTGTAAAATTTAATAAAGAATATTTTTGTTTCTATAAAAATTTCTCATTTAAACAACGGCTAATGAGAAAAACAAGCACAATGTACGAGCTGGGGGGTGATTTTTGGTAAATAAGGGATGTTGCGGACACATATCAGTTGGGAACTTTTCGGGTTTTTGTTTCTACCCCTGCTGAGAGTTTATCTACGTAATATGAAAACTTTATAAATTATTTTTCCTATTCTATGTTTTAATGTTTAATTTGCGTATACTAAAATGCAAAGAAACAAAGTTCACTTAGGGCCGGTATTTCCATCTCCTAATAAATTTATTCTCCTGTTAAAAACCTGTTAATACAAACGTTTCCATGGAAACTATTTGCCAAATAGCTTTTAGGGGGTTTATTAGGATATGGAAAGACCGGCCCTTAATGAAATAAATGTTTGATTTTACCAAAGTTCTTAGAATATATGGACAAGAAAACATCAAATATAAACGTTACCTGTAAATAAACAGCCACAAGGAAGCTCAAAAATGTGAAGGTCTTCATGGTTTCTCGTTGAAATGTACAATCTTTAATAATTTCTTGATAAAACTATCATGCTTATATACTTTTACCATATCAATTTTAATGTAAACATGCAGTGGTCTCATTCAGCAGAATTATAAGAGTTCAGGAAAATACTTATTTTTTATTACAAGTAGCTGGAAAACTGAAAATTAATTGAAAACTTTAAGCTTGTTAATCTGGTAAATAAAATTATAAAGTTTTCAAGCTTGAGAATTGGATTTAAATAAGCTTTAGATCGTAGAAAAACTGAAAATTAATCTCCTTTGAAAGGCTACCTGCATGAAAATTTTGTGCTTTCATCTTCTATTTATCATTTGTACTTCATAAACAAAGTCCAAGGTTTCAAAAAAGAAAATTCATTCACTCTTAGACATAACGTAGTTTGAAGTTTTTCATGTATCAGTATAAAACTATGCCCTCATCATTTAATAAGTTTATTACTAAATTATAAAAAATTACTTTTCATAACTTACTGTAGTATATATTTATATCCTAATTTTTTACAATGACTAACTCGCACTAACAGTAAAAATTAATTACACAAAATCACAAAATTAAAAGATTTGTTTTTAACAAAATAATCATACATGTATTTAAAGTTAGAATATAGAATTTCGTATTTTCTTTATAGTTGTGCTTGAAGAACTGTCAAAAATACAATTGTATATTTTAACTGCTGTTTGTCCATAATCATTTCCTCGAACTGTAGAGCATCGTTTCGCCATATTATGCAAGAGCTGTTGATCCTCGTAAGAAATTTTTCCATACATTCCAAGAAGATCCGTAAGGAAATATTCCAAATAAAGTTGGTTAATTTCAGAATTTTCATTAACAATTCTTTTTTTCTTAAAAACGCACCCCCACACGGCGTTGAAGGAATCATTATCTTCGGGATAATGCGTCAAATGAGAAATAACAACATATGATGGCAAATTTTTTAATTTTGCAGGTCCCAATTCTTTACCACAACTGAAAGATTGTCCCATCAAAATTCGATATGGTTTTGGTAATTCCTCAAATTGAAATTTAATTGGGCTTTGTGCCTAAAAATGTAAAAATATTAAATCTTCATTTTAATGCTCTTTTAAAAGCTAAAACTTATACCAATGTACAATTATAACAAAAGTTTAAACTTAGCATATTTAATTTTGATATACAGATCGTCATGCTAATAAAATAAATTGAAATACTAACCTGCAGAAAAAAGCCAAAATCAAAGCTGTAGTATATTAATAACGTAGCCTTTGCTATTAGCACGTTTAATAACATGATTAATTCTTTTAGTAACGATTACAGATTTACCCGCAGTATAGCAAGGTTTGTGTAGCACTGAGATAAATTTATAAGCACAAAATTGACCCTGTAAACTACACATACGAAAAATAAACACAATCATTATCAGAATTACTAATAAGAACTGATGGCCTAACGACCTGTAATTCCCTGAAATCGGATATAATATAAAATATTTCTTGTTTATTTCTTGATAAAGACCAGAAAAGTTTGCCAAAACAAAATATATTTTCTAAATAGGTACATTTAAGGGGTTTACAAAAAGACAAAATTATGATATTTATTTTCGGAAATTCCTTTCTACTGCATATCGCATGCCACAGTTTTGAATTTTAACTGCTGTTTGTCCAGAATCATGTCCCCTAACATTGGAACATTCTTCTGTCATGCTATGTACTACTCGATGGTCTGTTGCAGATGTTTTGCCAACCATATCAGCAATATCCCCAAAATATTCTTGCAGTTTATCTTGATTAATTTCTGAATCGTCGTTAAGGATTCCCTTTTTCTTAAAAACACAACCCCATAGAGCATTTAATGAGTCGTTGTCTTCTGGATATTGAGTTAACCGATCAAGGTTGGTTGGTAAGTTTCTTAATTTATGTGCACCCAGCTCTTTACCGCAAAAGAATGATTGTGTCATAATATCTTGCAATGCTTTAGGTAATTGTTGAGACTGGGAAACGATTGACCGACCATCCACCTATAAATATATATGTTGTTAAAAAATGTGTTTATAACAATGAATATATTCTGACAAGTGCTCGAAACTTCGATGTTTTACATGGCAATTTTATTTCAGTCTTAAAACATATGTTGCAAACAAAATCCATGAGTCAGTGAAATTAATGTTGGATTTCACCAAAGTTGTTAGAGCACATGCCACATAAAGAAGAAAGAAGAAAACATTAAATATAAATCTTACCTGTAAATAAACAGCCACAAGGAAGCTCAAAAATGCGAAAGTCTTCATGGTTTCTTGTTGAGATTTACAATCTTTAATAATTACTTTATAAAACTCTAATGCTTATATACTTTTGCCATATCAGTTTTAATGTAAACATGCATTGATATCATTTAGTAGAATTATAAGAGTTCAGGAAAATACTTATCTTTTATCGTCAGTATCGCTTAAATTTTTTTTTATGAATTTAAACATGACCTAATGACTCATGTGGGAAAACTGTATCTGATTCATTTTGTTTTTATTTCTTCAGCACGAAATTTGAAGAATTTAATAAAATGTAAGTTAAAAGTTGGAAATCATTTACATCGGCAATCAACGGTCACTTTCAGGAATTCTGGGATTTCTGTTTATAGTAAGAAATTGCAACATTTTTACATATTGTTATTGTTGTTATTTCTGCTGAAAATAGAAATTCACTCTCTGTGCGTTTATCTAAGTTTCTGTAAATTTGTCTAACTTCTACCTCTCTAGCGATTTCAATTACTGATAAATTCTGTAATTTAAGTTTTTTTTTGTGTTTTTTATTTAGAATTAGAAAGTTTTAATTATGGTAGAAGCCCTTCTGCTGCTAGATTTTGTAACTAAATCTGTACATAACAATATTTTCATTGGCCGATACTATCGACTTACTTCTTTCAATTGTATCATTAAGAGAACTTTAAAATAACGTTATAATTGTATCTTGTGATCATTGCAATTACATATTTCTTAGATATGTACAACAAATATTTCCCTAAATTGTTGTTTCTAGGAAAAAACTGCTAAGGAACTAGAAAGATATCAAGTAAATATAAGGGGATTACAAGAAGGTAAATTTACAATCTGGTATGCCGGAGACAAAAAGCGGGGATATGGAGTAACAACATTTATAATACGAGACTTCAAAGCCAGCGGATACATAAGAATAGAAAATAAACCGTGCATACACAACGAGATTCATAAAGTTACATGGATGGTACCCGAAACGGACATAGGCAACCAAGTAGATTACGTAGTAGTGAAAAGAAGGAACACTACCGTGGAGAAAGATACGAGACCATACAGAGGAGCTAACAGTAACACATACTTACTGGTAATATTTAATTGCAAAATAATTTTACAAAGATTAAAACAGAAAAATAGTAGAAAGAGAATGGAACTTAGAAAATCTAGAACAAGAACAAATGAAAAATAAATATAAGATAGAAGCAACGAGAAGACTGCAAGAAAAGGAAGGTAAAGATGTAGATGAATGAAAAATTATCAAAGGCAGTATAAACGAAGCAGCAGAAGAAACTATAAAATATAATAAAAAGCAACAAGATAATCAGATAATCACTGGTTTGATCACGAATGCTTGAAAGTAATAAAAATCAAAAATGAAGGTAGAAGTCTGAAGGCTCAAAACAAAGAACGAAGAAAATACGAATGTTTATACAGGGTGTCCCGGGAGGAACCTGCAATACTTTGGGAATATGTTCCTGAGGTCATTTTAAGAAAAAAAGTTCCTATAAATAAGGGTCCGAAAGTACTTCCTTTTCGAGATACAGGGTGTCCAAGAAATAAGTTTTTTTTTAAATATCTCGAAAACGATTTAAGATATTAAATTGAGCTTTGGTATGCACTATACTGGCATGAAGAGACTATTTTATAGGATAGAAAGGATAATGGAAAAAGACTGCAGAAATAATAATACTAGAACATTATACAGATATATATGTGGTAACCTAGTATGTCACTAGAACAACTGATATAATCACAAAGCATTTATTCCACATAGACTGTACTTGTTACACTTTACTGCACGAATTGTTCAGCCTTACTTACTAAAGAATAATGCCTAACCCATAACTGTTTTCTAAGATATTAGATAAATCTTATGACTAATACATATTGTATAATAACGCACAATACAGAATTACTACACATCTGAGTCAGTGGCGTGGACATTGAGAGGTCTCCATAATATGAAAAAAGGAAAAAGAGAAATGACAACCGTTAGTATTAAAGAGGAAAGTTGAAAGAAATACTTCGAAGAATTATATAAGATAAAGAAGAAGAAGGCGAGGAAAAGATAAATATAGAAGAACCAACACCCGAAAAAATAGAGGAAGCAATAAAGCAATTAAAGGAGAAAAAAGCTGCTGACCGCGGACTTATTAAAGAAGGGGGAGAAGAATTCCACAAGAAAATTTTTTGACTGATACTAAGAACTTGGAAACACGAGGAGAATTCGGACGAATGGAAGGCGGAATTAATAATCCCAGTCCCAAAAACAGGAGACATGGCAAATTGTAAAAATTATAGAGGCATCTTATTTCTTAACGTAACGTATAAAGTGCTAACGATTCTATGAGCAAGCACTACAAAAACATGCAGAAAACGTACTAGGAGATTATCAGAACGTTTTAGAAGAGGAAGGTCAACGGTCAACGAGCATAATAAGAGGCAAGATAAAAATTACAGTGAAGAATCTAGGCTCAGGATAAGTAGTCCAGTCAAATTAGACTTTTTGGCGGAAATAAATTATATATTTTTGAAATTCGGTGTACATACTCCTGAGTACTCTAGAATCGAATATCCGTCGAGTTTCCCCTTCCTCGGTGGGGGCTTCATCCCTTAATATTGAAAAAACATCCCCCAAACGGCGAAGTTGTGTTATTTTTCGCAATTATCTCGTAAACGGTGCACCGCCTGAAAATTTTTATATCGGGTAAAGTTGATGGGAACAAAATTTTGAACAAAAGTTATATTACACGATTGCCACAATAGCTATAGTTCCGCGGTATAGAGGCCGGAAGTAGGGGGTGGATTCTGTCGCGCAACGCACAATTCGTTTCTCGCACTCTCGTTTCGTAAGACCCATGGTTTACAGCCTCACGCCGGTAGACAAATTTCTGGAATAACATTATACAAAATAAAAATATGATTTAAAATAGTTATTTAAGAGAGCGCGAGAAACGAATTGTGCGTTGCGCGACAGAATCCACCCCCTACTTCCGGCCTCTATACCGCGCGAACTACAGCTTTTGTGGCAAATCGTGTAATATAATTTTTGTTCAAAATTTTGTTCCCATCAACTTTACCCGATATAAAAATTTTCAGGCGGTGCACCGTTTACGAGATAATTGCGAAAAATAACACAACTTCGCCGTTTGGGGGATGTTTTTTCAATATTAAGGGATGAAGCCCCCACCGAGGAAGGGGAAACTCGACGGATATTCGATTCTAGAGTACTCAGGAGTATGTACACCGAATTTCAAAAATATATAATTTATTTCCGCCAAAACGGCTTTTTGAGGCTAATATGACTGGACTAAAGGCACAACAGAGAAAATACAAAAAAATGAGTAGGCAGGAACATGCATTATCAGCACTTTTTATTCTGTCATGGAGGCCGTAATAAAAAAAAAAGGAGGCACAGGAACACTCAACAAAAACTTAACACAAGTCATAGCATATGCAGATGACGTAGTAATTATATTATGTATTGTATTGTCTGCAACCTCTTATACCTTTTGGTGTCGAGGTTGGTGCGTTAATGTATGAGGTTCAACGGGTGCAATGCACAATCCGGCCTGACTGAGCGGGTTACGTGATTGGTGCGCCGTTTAATACCTACATACTGCACCATGTGTAAAGTGTAAGTGTGTGTAGTGTAGGACCTTGTTACTCTACCTCTTAGGCCTGTATTCTGAAGAGAGCGTCGTTAATTAGGTGCTCAACGATGAATGGTCACCAGGACTCGAGACCGACCTCCAGACTGCAGGAAAATACTGCCCATCAGGAGATTCGAATCGGGGACTAGCGCAACCCTAGCCTGACGCTCTACCACTGCGCCGCCCTGGCTTCTTGATAGTAGTAATTATTTCAAGACCCTTAAATTAAAGGTTGGTCATAATGGGGATGAAATTGGGCGCCACTGTGATTATGTCACCCTGAGGTCTAAATAGGAACCCACCACAAAAGATTCCCAAGAGCTCGGAGAAAGGGGGTTGTCGTAGCTGCACCTTGTGCAAGAGAGTGTTATAGGACGTTTTTCTAGGTTTCTATTATAAGGGTTTAAAATAACAATTGTCCAAGTAAACGAAATTTTATGCATTTAAATTTTCGTCTGAATTCTGAAATGTAATACAATGAGCGGCAATATGACTGGACTAGTTTTGAACTCTAATAATATTTTATTGGCAAAACTTTTTATTAGCATATTATTTGACATTAATGGGAGATTGTTCAGTGAAATATTGAATGCAGTAAATGATTTCCATTATTGTCTAGGCACTCTTGCAAACGGTGAACCAAATTGGCCATTACACGTTGGAGCATATTGATTGGAATAGTTTCGATTTCAGCTAGGTCTGTGCCATACTCTCGCCACTTTCCAACCCATCTCGAAATGACATTTCGTACAGGCGCTTCTCTAATATACTCTATTTCATTTTTAAAAAACCACCAACTTCGCATTATACCTTAGAAATACAACCGGCAACAATGTTTAGTGAGAAATATTTTAGCTTGACTTTTAGAGGTTATGATCAGTTATAATGTTATTAATTTGTTCTGTCATCTTTCGCTATGACCTTTCGTTACCAGATCACGTTGTACATCAGAATTTGTAACTAGTGTTAAATAATATTGGGGTAGCGGGTAGGTACTCCTTTCTTTCCCAAGAAGGATAGACCTGCTTCAGGGATCTAGCAACCCTGCCCACGCGAAGCTCATGATTTCTCCCACCTCCCCCTTGGGGAAATCATGTCCTCTCCTTAATCCTACCTATTACCATTCTCCTTACCTATCCTTCCCAACTCGACGTCCAATAGATTCTAGCGATGTGTTATCCCTCTATGTCCAGAAACACACCGATCGTAACTTCTTTGATAAATTGTGTAATTTTAAAATAAGGCAAACTTGATTGAATTAGTTATAAAATGAGTACAATAACCGGCTACTCGAATTAAAAAACAAAAGGTTAAAATTACGTGGTAGTGTTATGAACGTTATATTTTGAATGCTCAAACATGTTAGCGTTATTAATTTTTTAGCAAGGGTTAGGGGGTATTATGTGGTTAGAACCGCCATTTAAACTGAACTGAAACTACTTAATACATCAAGGAATATGTAACCAGCCGTATAAAACTTTCAGTGTCTAACTTATTCATGCACAGTCAAACCCCTTCTGAATGGATTTCTAGCTACGGCGTTAAAATAAATTATCTGCTGTTCTTGTCAAAAACTCGGAAACAAGCCGTGAAAATTAACACGAGTAGGTTTTTAAAATAAAAATACAAAATAATAGGCACTTGCTTTATTACGAATTTAAATCTAAGTATCACCTGTGACAATAACAATATTTTTTTAAAATAGAATCATGTACACAGCTACTATGAGGTTTATAATAATCCAGTCTACTTATGCTTCCTTCTAATTTAAAAATCAACTCGTTCATGCTAAACTCAATACTAACAGTAGCTTCGAATACTGCTTCAGGTACTGTTTGGAAAATTACTAGTAAATAAGTATCATTTTTATACCAGTTAGCGGCATTCTCTGAAATACTGGACGATATCACTTTTTGAAGTTTAAGTTTGGCACATTTTTTAGATTCCTCGTAAGAATTTGTTATTTCGTATATTTGATTTAAAATATATTTAACGGCAGCTTCGACTTTGGAATTATTAGTAGGAATTTGTACGTATCCGTTACACGTACACCAATGTTGTTCTATCCCGACATCCTCGCAGGACCTTTCTGCACTTACTTCTGTAAAAAGCGACTGGCAATTTGGACAAGCACTGCTGGCCTTCATGGTGTAATTCGCCCCTGTCATCCTTAATACGTCTTGTAACGTCATGTGAATGTCATAAGGCGTAGTTAACCTGTTACTGTTGGTTTCGAAATTTTTATATTCTTCGGGAAATTCCTCCTTGAACCAATTTGGCAAGTAAATATAAAAAAAGGGCAGGCGTTCTTCTAACCATCCCGTACGCGTATATCTAATATTGCCAAATCGCAGACCGTGATCGCTAAAAAGTACGACGATAGTGTTGTTTAAAACATCGTTGTACCATAAATCCTCTAAAAATCCATAAACTTTATTGTCCATTCTGGATATGGCGTTAAGTTTATTATGGCTAAAAGTGTTCATCCAAAAGAATCCGAAATAAGGATGTTCTTTAAAACTATATGCGAAATCTTTCGCTAAATTTAAAATTCTCTCCCCGGAAGTTTCAGGACCCGTACAGTAAGTCATATCATCTACTTTGGAAGTTTTAAGGCTACTTTCAGCTGCTAAAATGTAAGGTCTAAAATAATAATCGGTAGGTGCTTTTACGAAGCCCTTTTTGTTATAGTTAAAAGTGTTGATGTTTCCTTCGTCTTCTGCGTATCCCGTTACGTAACCGTTATCTCGATAATCGTACCATAACATGTTGCAATCGTCCAAAGGTCCGATCTTCTTCGGATTACAATACTCGTAACTGGAGGACTCATTCATACCCGTAAATATAGCCATTAAATTAGGAAAAGTATTGTCTGCTATTTTATTGTAACAACGTAACTCTAACCAGTTGTTATCCTCCAAGAAACCGCGAGTTTTCGGCATTGCTCGCATTAAATTGAGTCTGGAGACGCTGTCGATTCCCATACATAAAACGCTCAGGTGTTTTCTCTTCTCGCCCATTTCCAATTTCTTTTCGACGTCGTCGTTAATCGTTATGGCTGCGTGTGCATTCTTATAAATTTCCGCGTGCGTTGCTTCGTTTTTGCACTTCACTATTATAACATCTCCAGGAAGCGTTACATTACTGTCGAATTCCTTGCAGGCTGATATTCTGAAATCAAATACATTTAAGTCAAAGCACGCCGAATAATAAAAATTTTGAGCTTACTTGATTATACTGTCCGGTTGCTTTTTATCTTTGGCTCGAGTCACGGTGCTGTAGCAGCAGGAAATATTATTTTCGGTATAAAGCGGAATAACACTGCTATTGATATGCAAAGTAGCTTTGTTGTTCGTTACTGTTACGTAAGATAAAAGGGGTAGTTTTGTGCAAGCTATGTACGGTTTCGCACTGTAAAACCCTTTTACATCTTCGTTAAACGGATGAACGTCTGGCATTCTGCATTTTGAGCTTAATAGCAGATATTTGGAAGCTGAAACAAATAACGTGTTTAGATGGTATTGGAACATAAATTAATTTTAATAAAATTAATGATGGTTAACGCATGGCACTCTACTAAGACTATGTTTGCCTCTTTGCCTCTTTAATATTTCGGCAATTTATAGATTAATTTCCTGCAACCTACAACGTTTCGAAAGTTACCTCTTGGAACTAATTTTGAGTTTCTGAATATCTCAGCTATTCAACTAACATAAGACTCGAATCTGATGGGTGGTGTGAATTTTTTTCATCAATGAGGTATGAATCCCTTTAGTTAGGTTTGCTTAGATTGGTCAAATGTAATGAATTTACAACTGAAAACTGTCCAAATGAACAATTTTAAAATAAACTTAAGAGCGACCAAATGCGGACCTGTTGGACACCTCTGCCGAAACTTTGACCAACATTTTGCGATCTAACCTTAAAAAAAAAACGGAATCGAGAAAAGGGTGAAAGAAGCCAGTTTACTGGTGAAACGGTAGAATAAGTAACGCTGAAAATATCTGAAGAAAAACAGGATAATGACGAGAATAAACAAGAAAACAGACGTGACAAGCGAAGAAAAATACGTAATATTGAAACCCACCCCGCTACATGCGAAAATCAATACATTGTTGATGGATGTCTTGTGCAAGTCCCTTTACGTAAGTTTTTCATAATAGGCCTTAATTTAATTACTATATTAAAATTGGTCATTCTGGCCTTGTAGCGTATGAAGGAAAGGTCTAAAAATTTTAATTCATACCCGTCCTTCTTTTCAACTGTCGTTATTTAACCGTACCGTTATTTTAAAATTGCACAATTTTCAGCGCGTAAACATGCTACTAAAACCCACCCTTAAAAGACAATATTGAACAACAAATAGTAGACGTTCGTAGTAGTAGTAGATCTTTATTCACCATAAGGTGTTTGATTTACAGATATTTTATATAGGTAGAAGAACACTGTAGTTTCCGCGCTGGGCGCTAATGTATAGACCACATCTTCAACATAAAACAATTACTGATTATTGGTTCGTTTAAATTTCTCCGTCAACTTTCCGGACAAAATTTCTGAGTATGGATGCACTTTAACCTGCTTGTTATTGCTGTAATTAATTACTTGATGAATTTAAAAACTAGCCTTTTACTATTTATGTTTGTGTTGGGTTTTGGGTTAAACTGTTTTCGATCAAAGATTTTTTAAACAGTTTTTTTCCCAAAATGGCTTTCATTTTAAAAATTTTTGTCGAACGACTACTAATTATTTCAATTCAACATTGTATGTTAGTTTTTTAACTTCTTCAATATTTAAATATTACATAAAAAGGTCCTTGATATTAACGACTGTAAAATAAATTCGTTTAATATTAAAAATATTTTCGAACTTCTTATTGCAACTTTTCGGTAATTTCCATTATTTTTTGTAAATTAAAAAGAAACCTTGGAATAAATAAGACCGAAAAATCCCTGAAACTTAAAATTCTGCGTTTACCTTTTTTGTCATTTTCATTACTTTTTTATTATAACAGTGAACCCTAAATTCTGCCTTAAACAGCGGTTTTCTTTTTCAAAGGAAAATATTACCAAACTTAAAAATTTCGAAATAAATTTTCAAATTGACTCCTAACTGATTGATAACAGCAGTTGTGGGTTGTGGTAACTTATACAAAACTAAACTTACAATAAAACATATTAATAATAAATCATTAGGAAGAACTATGAACATTTTGGAATTATTAGAGTGCTGAAACTTCCGCGATTTACCTAAAACAACCTTTGATGTTTTTACTTAAAAAATAGGCAATAATAGTAAATAAAAATTCCACATTAAACATTACAGGCTCAAATAGGCTTTTATAGAAAAGTGAAAAAAATATAAATTGTTTTTTATGTTTTATCTTTAACATTGGTTTTTGCTGGTTATATACTTTTGAAATCGCAGCAGTAACTGACTATTGGAGAATTAAAAACAGAAATGCATTTTATTTATTAGTTAAACAAATGAATGCAACGTAACTAAACTGTGAAGAGAAATGAAAGTCTTTAATTATTGGGAAACCTATAAATAATAACATTTTCTAATGTTATATTTGCAACATCGAGTTAAGAGTCTTTCTAAAATTTTCTAACCAGTGACTTCAACTGCAGTCAGTTAAAGAAATAACAATAACTTTCTATTATTAAATTTAATTAACAAATATTTTGGCAGAGACCCTACAATTGCTGTAAAATAAAATGGGCAACCAAACAATTTGTTACTAAAACTGCAAACTTTTAAAGTTATTTAAAAACTTATCTTGTCAACGTTGTTTTCGTTTCAATATTTTATTTAATCGCAGCAGTTATTAATAAATAACAATCAAAATTAGATTCAGGCTCTAAATACAATAACGCAATACTTTAATTAAAACAGAAAAAAATTACGTAATGGTTAATTAAAACAATTAATTAATGTTTTGATTCGAATAAATTAATTCAATTAACGTTCACGTCAGGTTACTTTTCATTCAGAAGTATTTTACGGTAAATTTTCAAATACAGCAGCTCCCCAGGTGTTTGCTTAACGAATCTTAACCGAAACTTCGACATGAATACCGTAGCATCTCATTATTGGGTACGTCACAATACAATCAAACTCGATAATGAATGAAAAAGCTGTGGGGGGATGATAATTTATGGCTCCTATCAACGGGAATTTATTCCATCACTATGACAACCAGTAAATTAAATGACTTTGTTTTTCCTTGTACGAGAGATCCAGACGGATATTAAGAAGTTAACCAGGAAGTGGATTTAATTTTATTCGTTTTGGTATTTTTAAACTCGATAATGCGATCAAAACTCATTTGAAAGTTAAAGTTTGATTGGCGTTTTTGAATTGCAAAAACGTTTAATCACGGTTCATAGTTTATAGGATTTACTCCGGAAGGAATTTTATAAAGGAAATTTAAAGATTGCACAAAAAAGTTTTAAGTACCTGCAGATCCTGAGTATTCCAGCGAAGTTAAAATGGTATTTTGGTTTAGTTGTGCGTATGTTTGAAGGTACAACATATAAAGTGTGAGGGTTGATGCAAAAATCAGGACGAATGCGTATGTTTTATAAGACATTGGATGTTTATGTGCTTCGAATTCCATTTCTGGACAACTTATTATTATAATACGAACGGCAATCTACAATTTAAAAAATTGAAATTAGGCGAAAATGCAATTTAAAAAAAAGTTTAAATAATGGAATTGTATTTACGTACGTTAACTTCTTGTTTCGGTAATTCGTTCGATCATCTTTTTCCTGGTTGAATTGATTCCGCGTCGAACGGTTCCATCCCCTGGACAGCGCACATGTGTAGGTTTTCGTTGCCAAAATCTTGGGGAAATGCAGAGTTTTCGCTACGAACAGCAAACGAAAAGTGTGTGAAAATATCAATGGTATAGCGTCTGCGCGTAGATCGCGAAACTGATATTTGTTGTTGGGTTCCGTGCTCAACCTTCAATGCCAATTAAGAGTTTATTGTCGATTTCAGGCTAGTTTTCAGTTCACCTTCGAAATTTATTTTTACCACTTAATAAACAAAGGGGTAATAACAAAAATTCATTCATTTCGTGACACCCTGTTATTATTCTATAATTAATGGTTCGAATTAAGGCTTAATTTGAGAAACTTGCTTATTATTTCATAACTTTCGGCTACAAAACAAACAAAGTTATCATACATTTAAAAGTTTATCTAGATGTAGTTTGGGTTATCTTCTAATAACTAGCAGAAATTCAGACATATTTTTACATTTCAGATTAAAATTATCATCCAAATTAATTTGTCATAACTTCTTACAAGAAATGTGTTTAGGTTGTTTGTTATAAGTAATTACGACTGATTTATTTATATTGCCTCCTGCATTTTACAGTTAGTTAGAGGTAAACAATTCCGAAAACAATAAGTTGTAAGCGTCATAAAAATCACTGAAATTTATCTTAAAAGCGTTGGATTATCATTCTTATAATTTAAACAAATTATTATAATTAAGATACCCAAATAAGACGTGTAAGTCAGGAAATATCTAATGAAAAAAATTAATTAAGAAAATGATTACATTAAGTTTAACTAAATTAATTAATAAACATTAACAAGCCAAGGTTTTCATAAAGCTAATTCATCTTTATATGCACATCCTTTGCATATAGTTTATGAAAATAGATACACACGTGGGTTGTTTGAAAAGTGAGGAAAACGACGCGGAGATCGCAGCACCATGAACAAAATTGATGCACGGCCGATAAGTTTAATCCTAGCCGAGCTTCAGTTCACTGCATTGTGAGGTTATTGTTTGGTCACGCGAACGTGTAAGCATTTTCAAAAATGATGAACAGATTCGTGCCGTGACAAAATTTAATTTTTGAATGGGGACAACGGCGACCTAAGTAAAAAGTAAGCTAACTCATGTCCTTCGCAAGTCTTCCCCTTCATTTAGGACCGTACATTTGTGGATTGCTAACTTTAAACGTAGCCGAACGAGTACCGAAAATGAACCGCGCAGCAGACGCCCAAGTGATGTGACACCGACGTTTATAAAGCCTTGGCCCTTTGAATCATAAATTTCTGCAGCTTGTCAAACTTAGCTGACAGTCTAAATTCGACACACCCACGATTCGCACTGGGACTTAATGCATTTACAGCGAATATCTCGCTCCTCAGTCTCACCTCCGGCTCGCGCATGTAAGTGGGGATCTCACACTTTTTCCTATCTTTGACAAGCTGTACTTGCTACTTTACATTACTTTGAAATTGGTTTTGACGTTATAAATCTTAATAACTACACATCAACATCTCCGGAAGCACAGTCAGGTGTGTCTCAAGGATCTATCTTGGGTAATTTTTTCTTCTTCTAGGCTTCGTCGATTCATTTATGGCCTCCTCATATTCATATTCCTTTCATCTCTCTCTATTTTGGGCTACGCTTTTCCATGTTAGGCCGGCATGCGTGTTTCACCCATTGCATCTGCGGTTTACCCCTCTTTCCTAGCCACGGTCTCCAGTTTACTAGGATTTACATATTCCATTTATTATCTACTTAGCTACTTTATATCTGTGACATTTGTAGCATTGATCATTCCATTGCCCTTCGAGTTTTTGTCAATTTATCTACGTTTTTTATTGTTAGCGTCTTCTTTTGATTTGTATTGTTCTGATTTTCTTTGTCACGTGCTAATTCCTCACTACGACAACTTATAGGGGACGTCCAAGTCCTGTGGCTCGCGATGGTTCATCTGGGCTCGAAGGGGGTTGGAGTGGCTGCACCCTACTGCTGGATGTACTTAAATTACAGACAATAATTAGCTGATGCCTGTCTACGAGTAGACCGATATACGGAATTAAATTGAGGGTTGAAGCAGGTACAAATGCAACCGACAAGTAAAGGACAGCTTGAAATATCGTTACTTGGGAAAGGGTTTGTTGAGGGTAGCCCAGAAGAAGCAATGGTAGCTTCGAGTCCCAGGGAGAGAATAGCAGCGGTCGGCAAAGAAAAGGGGATGATGTTCTTTCCCAATGGGCTAAGTTAGGTCAACAGACCTGCGGGGTCTAAAGCCCTAATATGAAAAGTCGTATATATTTTTTGTTTTTAAGTGTATGTGTATGTTTGATGTTTTTGGAGGGGCTAATTCGGTTTTTGGGGGGGTTTAGCTCCCCCAAGCCCCCCCTAACTTCGCCCATGTCTTACCCGGAAGCGGGTACGAAGACAAACGGGATGCACTTGAACTGGTAGGTTCTTTAATCCAAAAACGAAACCGTGTGAAAACGGTACATGAACAACACTAAACTTCAAACGAAACTTTCACACAGAAACTATATTTCCCCGGTACGATAAGACAGTCTCTAGATTAATCTGACAAATATGTCGTACAATTGTTTCTCAAAACTAAACGAGAACGAGAGGCTGACAAACGGGATACCGAGGTCTTGCACGACCGACGGGTCGGAAAGCTAGCTAAACTCTGATCTGTTTCTCTATTTTTTTTGTCACACGAATAGGATGTTAGAAGAAGATGGACAAACATGCATTTGTACGCGGGGGGGGGGGCGAAAGTATGGCGTACCTCGTGAAATATTGCGTCATCCTACTTGGGACTTCTAAATTATTTCGCAGCCAAAAAGGAATGTGCTGACTTGGCATTATTCACGCAGGTTCTGCAAGCTTCAGGGCCGGCTTAAACTTCGGACAACAGGAACACATGACACTAAATTTACGCAAAATTTCAAAAGCCGTGACAATTTGTTAAGTATAATTCTTTGGCCGATATATGTATGTTCCTCTACCTGTTCCAGGATGTTTCCTTCTATTTCGATGTGTATCATGTTTTTCCTGTTTGTCATTATTTTTGACTTATCTGGGTGTATCTTTAAGCCCACTTTCTTAGATGCCTCGTTCAGTTTATTTAACATTGAGTTTAGCTGTTCTTGATTTGCTGAAAATAGTATTACATCATCTGCATATTTTAAATTGTTCAGATAGTTACCGTTTATGTTTACTCCTTTAGCTTCCCAGGTTAAACTTTTAAATAAATACATCTTCAGGGGTCATTATGAGATATCGGATCGCATTGGCGAACTCCTTTGTGTATCAGGATTGGGTCTGTTTCTTCAGATATTTCGGTGGTTATAGATGTTTTTGTATATGTCTTTGATCAGAGTAATTTGCCCGGGGTCTATTCTTCAATGACTGTTGTATTGCCCATGTTTCGATACTAGCAAATGCTTTTTCATAATCAATCAGGCCTATTATAATGGTAGATGCTGCTCATTTGATTTTTCAGTAAAAATTTTGACCGTCAACAGGTGATCGATCGCAGTAAATTTTTTTTCGGAACCCAGATTGTTCATTTCTATTTTCCCGTCTAACTTTTCACTATTATTCTCGACAGGCGTTTATAGTATTTGAGATAGGAGGCCTATAGTTTTTTAGCTCCAGTTTATCTCGTTTATTATATATTATATCGCAATATTGTTTCAGCTTCTAAGCGATAAAAATCAAACAGTTGTTCCATACGACTTGTGCAGATTAATGGCTAAATAGTGGTGGTATTTGTATTTGAATTTATACTTCTCATTTAAAACTTTCATGTGCAATAAAAATATGTAAAATCAGTAGTTTTCATGTCATTTTTTCCCATTCTGCATGTTTTAAACTGAATTAGTCTTATTGTTATAATAACGCACATAAATGAAAGATCAGTAAATGCTAGTAAAATACGAGGGCGTTTAATTATATATCTGGCCTAGACCACTTCTGGTTCATCTGGAGGTTTGGAACTTTTTTCACGTTCAACATAACTTCCCTCTACACGAACGCACTTTTCCCAGCGGTGGTCCAATGCTCTTATCCCTTTCAAAAAAAAATTCAGAAGTTTGTTCTTCAAAAAACCGTTCTCCAGTATTACAAGCATTCATTTCGGAGGAAAACCACACCAAAACTTAATGGTTGAATACGACTGGCAATATTCCTTGTACACTTCCATCATTTCATCTTGGATGACTTTCGGTCCTTTACCTTGAAGAGTCAAAAACCGAATAACTTCTCGCCATTCAAAATTTTCCATTGTTACAAATTCGTTAACATCAACTTTTTCAACAAACTTTTTCTCAATGATTTTAAAGATTAGAAATTTGACATTTTACGCCGTAATTCATAATGAATGTAAGGCCAGCTACATAATTAAACAGCCTCGTACATATGAGATTATATTTACAATATTTCAGATTACCAACAAATAATGTTTGTAATTGTCGAGCTTGTATCAAGAAAAAGATACAATAGTGTTGAAACATATCAAAAGAGAGCAAATGGTCATTGCTCAAATACCAAACGAACTTAAAATTTGGTGGCAACGTTAGAATAAGGATTTGTTATGTCATCGTACCAAAATCAATTTGTCAGAAGTACCATGAGATCGAAAAAAAGATGATTCTGAGCAGGCCTTGACTAGTACAACACGATTGGCAAGACTGATTTCAAAATGTGGCAGTAGGTTAGAGGTTAATAAATGTCAAATAAATTAAAACACAAAACAGTATTTATTTAGGGAACAAACTGAAAACTAAGATGAATACATGTTAGAGCAGGTGTTCAAAATGTGATCCTTCACTAGTATTACAACGATAAACTTAAATAATTCTGGAAACAAGATTGCAAAACTGACTTACATTTGAAATGTCACTGTCACATTATAATTCATAGGTATTCTAGAACGCTAGAACCAGTGTAGCCAATCGTGTTGTACTAGTCAAGGCCTGCTCAGAATCATCTTTTTTTCGATCTCATGGTATTAAATCTTATGGTTTATGGAGATAGATGTGAACTTGTTTACATAGAGAAAAATATATAATTTGGAAAAGCATAGGATTGTTATGCAAGAAGAATTTAGTAATAACAGGGTTATACGTAGGTAGCAATTTTAATAAAAATTTAAAATGTTACAGCTTTATAAATAAATGTTTTAAATGAACTGTTGTTGTGATTTTTATTGTAACAGTAGTGTATCTCTAATTACAGTACTTCGTTATGTAATTAATCAACGTTAGAAATTCTTTTTAGACAAAAAAATTATATTAAATGTTCAAAAATTTCTCCGTTGACAGCTAGACCCAGTCCATCATAAAAATGTTCTTGTGGCTTAGCTGTTATATTTGGACTGGTGTTAAATGTTATGTACTAAATACTCACATTTGTAGAATAGATTTAGTCACCAACTGACAGCAATCTGATAAATTGTTAAACTTGATTTGTCGCCAGATATAAAAAATAAACAATAAAATAATCGCCTGTCGCAATGACAGACGCCTCCGGTATTTCTGTCTAGCGTTAACCCCTGATCACATAACAATCAGATACGCCAAGTTAATGTAAAATTTGGCAGGCAGTTTTATGGTTAGTTTGCATTCGGTTGCCAGGTGGCACCCGCACTGCCAGAGTAGAAGCAACCCTGAAGTACTTGGAATCATACAAATCAGCTGATTCCAAGCATCTTTCTGGAATCTTTTGAAACAATAGCCCTGGAATCCTTCGACTTAAAACCCAAGGTCTGATTCCGTTATATAGATGACACTTCTATTATCTGGCCCCATGGAAGACATAACCTTGCTTCCTTCCTAGAACATCTTAATAGTCAGCACCCTGATATCAAGTTCACAATGGAAATATAATCGAATGGTTCTCTCCCTTTTCTCGGCGTCCTGGTTACCCGTAAACCGAGTGGCCATCTTGCACACTCTGTTTATCGCAAACCCACACACGCGGATAGGTATCTTCACGCCAACTCACACCATCATCCGGCACAAAAGCTCTCTGCAATCAATTCCGTCGTTCATCGTGCTATCATAGTGTCCCAACCCGACAGTCTTCATATCGAGTTAATCCATATCCAAGAAAATCTCGTCAAGAATGGGTATAATAAAAGCGATGTTAGAAAAGTCATCCAAAAACAATTACACGCCGCAAACCCTAAAAATCCTTAAAATACCTGTACACCCCAGGTACCCTACATGCGCCAAGTTACTGATCGCACAGTTAGGATTCTCAAGAAACATAACATCAAAACCATCTTCAAACCCCCTCCAAAGTTGTCACAGATAAGCCTCAACCCTTGTCATCAAGAGGCATCTATAGCATCCCGTGTTCTTGTGATTTAGTGTACATTGAAGAAACACACGTATCTGTGATCATAAACGTTGCTTGAAATCAGGTTTTCTCTCACATTCAGCTGTCGTTGAACATCATCACGACACTGGCCATAAAATATTGTTTGAAAAATCGTCGCTCATTGCCAATACCCCTTATTTTTTTCATCAGGAAAGGCGTGATGCCATTGAAATCATCAAGACCCCAATAATTTGAATCGTGACACTGGTTATTATCTATCCGATATATGAAAGTCCACTATCATTACTGGTTCCGCTCACTCCACCCCTGACCAATCGTCGTCACAGTCCGATACGCCTGGCCGGTTGACAAATTGAGTTACCGCTGCCCTTCTGCCTCTTGCTAAAACAGTTTCGCCTCTGGCGTGGTTTACACGCTGAGTTACCGTGCTCTTTTAGTGCTCCCTTTTCCTCCTGAAGAAGCCCCTTAAAAAAGTGGGCGAAATGTTGAGTTCTTCTGTCTCAACAATGACACGGTTCCAATCCGGAAAACGTTTTGTTAATACTGACACTGACCGTGGAAGTCTTCGAATTCATTTTCTTTCTTGTTTCATTATTTTGTCCTGTCTTATGATTTTTCTTGGATCCATTACTTTATTGTATATACATTAGTAATTTCTTCTCTCTTAATGGTTTTACCACTTAGTACCATTTATTTATATCCAGACAATACTCAATTATATATTTCGTTTCCAATGGTCAACTTAAACACGACTAAATCAAGATCTTACAACGTTAACAAGTAGGTATATTTAAAAAAAAACAACATATCTAAATCTGCATGTTTACTTTTTGGAAAGGCGAAATACGTGACTGAAGTGAATGTACAAATTCGTAGTAATGATGAATCAATTCAAATTGAAACTTCTGCTACAAATCTAGGACTAATAATCGACAGTAATTTACGGTTTAAATAGCATATTTAATAAACAGACAAACAGGGAGTCATCCCTAGTCAAAGGAAGAAGAAAAAGAAGAAGAAGAGTAGCAGACATGGTAGGGATCTCAACCGAACGAGTTCATAATATTTTACATGAACATTTGGACATGCAAAAGCTTCGTACGTCGCGTTTGCTGACTTTAGAGCTTTAGACCAAAAGCATGTTCGAATGGATATGGCTAAAATCCATGAACTCAGTTTTAATTGCTGGATCATCCGTCATATTCACCCGATTTGGCACCGTTTGATTTCCATTTGTTCCTGAACCTCAAAAGATGGCTCGGAAGACAACGATTCACAATGAAGTGGTTCATTGCAGACCAGGAGAAATCTTTTTCTAAAAACGGTACAACGGTTTTTGGAACATCGTTGGGCAAAATATGATTATGCTACAAGTCAAATTTATTCCCATTTTCTTTTCCATTTACCTTACTTTACAAACGACCCACGTATATTAAGATCAATTTAGGAAATTTGCTGCTACTAAAAGCAGTTGTTATTTTAAGACTGACAGGAAGAGGGGGATTCGATGACGAAAACCTTGTATTTTCAACCCTTCGGCGCGCCTGAATTAAAATATTAAGTAGGAAACGTTTCAATTACCGCGCATATTTCGCTAAAAAATCTTAATAATTAAAAATCGAAGGTAGCGTTGGATTCTAATGTTTTTCTATGGAAACAATATGCAACTTAAATGAAAATCAAGAATGTTATTTCGTACGTTTTCAATAATTTGAAAATAAACATGAATTATTTATGCATTTGTATTTTAAAAATAACTTTGTGAGTGATTCTTTTGCTGCATCTGTATATTTATGCACGTGAAAATTTTGTAGCAAACCGTTGTGATTAAATTCAAGGTTTAATTTTCAAGTTCGCTCTGTGTTAAACATGAAATAAAATTATCTGTTATTAAACAATAAAAAAGCTACAATTAACTGAAAATTTATTAAAAATTGTTAATAAAGTTAATAAAACAAAGGGAATAACATAATCAAAAACAACCCTGAACTCGCGTAATGATTTATAAAATACCTATTATGTTAATTAAACAATAGGAAAATTAATCACCAGTTTCAGTTGCAAATTTATGTTAACGATTTGCATTTCTTCTTTATTGTTATTATTTTTTTGAATAACAATCATTCAAGGCTGTTTGTGCTTTCTTAAACGGATTTCCTTTGAAACATAACTTTTACTTAGTCTAACATCTGCATAAATAATTTTAGAAATTAGCAATTAACATAAAGTAATTTTTCGTATTGATCAAGCAAGACAGTGATGATTCATGATAATTAGTAGGAATTATTGTTATTTGTGTTTTTAGTTTGGGTAAATTGATGCTTGTTTGAGGATTACTTTAAATAATTGTCGCAAAAATAATTTTAAATATCAATCCTGATTCAAATCTACAAATCTGACACCCAGGTTCGAGTTTCTGTTTTCAAAATTTGTTCTGCGTTGTCAAGCGAAAAGGCAACTCTAAGTATGTATTTCCCCAAAGGATAAAAATTCTTAAAAATTTAAATCCCATTGTTAATTTCGAATGGATCGTGCATTTTCGATATAAATTTCCACGTAGTAAGTGACTAAAACCAGAGGAAGAAACCGCGCCCATTTCAACGTAGTTTGGAAAAATTAAATTCAATATAAATCCAAGGATGGATTTCGTTAAACTAGTGAACTATGTTGGTCCTTCATTTTTAAGCAGTACCTATCTTAATATTTTACAAAAATAACCTTCACCTAAGAAGTTATTCAGCAGCAACCTGATATTAAAAGTTTGTAGTTTGATAATTGGAATTTCAGTCCGAATTTGGATTGCTATTTGAAACTTGAATCTGGATTCGAGGTTTAAATCCTATTCTGTTATTTAATTGCATCTGCAAAGCTTCTAATTGTAAACAGTCTTAGTCTGAACAACTAACTGTGACGCTACTAATAACAATTTGAAAAATATAGATTAGATTCCATAATTATTGGTTAGAATAACAGCAAGTTTTAGTGCGGTATAACTTCGTATTTCTTTTCTGTAATAGTTTTAAGTTGTTTAAGAGCCTTTTTCTCTCTTTTTTTTTCATTTTTTGTGTCGCAACTGGAATCCTTTTTCCCTTTCGACTCTTAGAATGTTCATGCATACTTTCTATCGTTTTGTTGTCTTTTGCTAAGGTTTTCGTTTTCCCCAATTTTTCCCAAACTTCCTTCCTACCTCTTAACAGCCTCTTCAGCAATCTCTGGTCTTATTCTGATTACTTTCATCAGTTTGTACTCCATCTCATTTTAATTTCCTGCGATCTTCCCTTGGAATTTAATTTTTTGTTTACTCTTAGCTCAAACTGTTTTTCAGTGTTCTCTTTTTCGCACCACTTTTGTTTGTTATGTACTCGTATTATGGAACGTCTTGTCATTTCTACGATATTTCCTTTATGATCATTAATTTTTTCCACCATTACATACCACACTTTTTAAATAGTTATATTTAATGTAAAAGTCTTAAAGGTCTGCACCTCCACATGGTAGCAGACGGGCAACTTTTAGGATTACATCTTAAGAGGCTGACGCAGATAGAGGCCGAGTGTATGTCGGTACATAAGCATTGAACGTCTCTTCAGAATGAGGCTAAATCGTCCCCATGAAGAACGAGGTACATCGTCAACGGTATAGGATGCGCAACCATCACATTATCTATTCCCAAGAAAAATAATATGACAAGTCAGAATCACACTAGTGGCTCCCAGTCCCCGCCAGGCGTTATATCGTCAGGGGCTGTTAAGAATCCCCCGGATGAAAATTAGAATCACAATTTGGAAACTGACAATTTTATATAAAGCGGGCAAATTTTACAAATGCTGAAAACGAAATGAACAGAATGTAGTGGGATATACTTAGAATGAGCGAGATAAAGTGAGAGAGAGAAGCTTGTATTGATACAGCTTCTACTCAGAGAAAGATGACGGCGCTCAAAGTGGTGTAGAAGTATTGGTTACAGTAGCCACGAAACAATACATGAAAAGTTTTTCACCGGTTAGTGACAGAATAATGTTAACTAGATTAAAGGGACAGCCATTCGATCTCAACCTAATACAAGATAGGAAGATTTACAATGACATAGAGAAGTCTAGGAAACACATAATAACCTATGAAGTCAACCTATTCCTAGGAAACAGGAACGCTAAAGTAGCAGAGGGAAAACCCGAATGGATTGGGTATAAGAAACAATCGGAGTATCCGATTTACTGAGTTTTGCCAAGAAAACAACTGCTTCTCGCCAACTCCTTGTTTAAACTACCGAAAAGACGACTACATACGTGGAACTAAACATTGTAAGAAGCCAGCTAGATCACATTACAATCAACAATAGCTTTCGAAATAGAACAATCAATGCTAAAACATACCTAGATTGTGACTCACAATCCAAATGAGAATAAAACCCAAAAGATTCAGAAAACAAAATCGAGCAACAAAATCGCTGATCAAAACAAAGAAAAGTTGTATGAACAACATGTAAACATACAGCTAATCATCTTCTTCTTGAAGTGGCGTGCCCTTTACAGGGCGTTGCCGGACCTCTCTGTGTCTGCAGTATGCGTGTCAAAACATAAGGACAACAAATTCAGTACAAAACAAGGTAATGGACCAACTTTAAGGGCACAATTCTTGAAGCAGCAGAACATAATAGAAGAAGATCGAAAACAAGTACAGCCTTGGATAACGAACGAAATAATTCAATTGATGGAGGTCAGACGCGAAACGAAGAATAGAAATTGAGTAGTACAAACAACGCAACAAAGAAATCGAAAGATGAATCATTTGTGCTAAAGAAAAATTGATGCAGGAGAGATGCAAGGTAGTATAAGATCTGCAAATTAAACATAAAGATAGAGAAATGTATAGAAGGATCAAAGAAGTTGCTGGTCTTTAGAAGGCTATGCATCTGTCTATAGTAGCAAATGAAAATAACGAAATCGAACTGAACGCTGAAAAATGAAAGGAAATTTGGGAAAGATATTTGAAAGAACTTTTAGGTGACGACAAATTACAAGACTTCTCAAAAATAGAAAATGGTTATAAATTGTCTATACTCAAAGAAGAAGTCATACAGCTTGTCAAACGAGAACTTTCACTTGAGTCCAGGGTGCGCAGTGGCAAATTTCTGTTATCAGTAGCGGAGCACATTTACTTACTGATACTGAACGTCGAGTAGTGCAGATCGAGTACACTCCGACAAAAGTACGCGTTAGTTATGCTAGCCCGTATCGTAACTAGGTAAATAACTTGGTTTACTGAGTGTACCTCGACGAAGTGGGGAACCGAGAGTAAGTGCATCTCATTTGCTCCGAATGCTGTCTCGCTTCCCGTTCTGCACATCTGAAGTGAAAGTTCTCGTTTGACAAGCTGTACATGCCATCAAAGAAGATAAAGAGTTTTGAAATCAAGTTGACGAATAAGCAGCAGTTCTTTTTATTTTATCATTGGCTTAAGTCGTTTTGGAAACACTTTCTTTTGAATAGTTTGGACATTATTGGTAAATGCGAGATTGGTCTATAAAACAATGTTTCATTTGGTGGTTTTGAGGACCAGCCCGGTACAAATTTTAACATAAAATCTGTATTCATTATGTTCGTTAGAAAGTATTGAATGAGTTAGTTGGTCTATTTCCACAGTTTGGAACATTACTAATTCACAATGTCTTCAGGCATAGTCCTGAGAAGGATTTCGCACTCTGAATTTTTACAACCGCTTGACCCCATCGGGATTCGAACCTCGAACTTCTCGATTACGAACCAAATTCTATTACCACTGAGACCGGAGTGATTCAAATATATTCCTAATTCTGTTATATATAAGTTACACTTTTCGAGTTTTTGGTTGCGCAGGATGCGCAGTGGATGCGCAGTGTTCTGGTGCGCACGTGGATTTCGCATCATTTCTTCATGCAGGAGTGGTATCTAAATGGGTTTCATTTCTATACTACATAGCTTGGCTTATAGGGTTTTCTGTCAATGCTATGTGCGTGGCTTCTTTTAGTTTTCGTTTGGTGCTATTTAGTTCTTCAGTTATAATTTCTACTCTGTCCCACCAGGCGTGTTCTGCAAATCTGCGTTAGATGTTATGTCAGGGTATCCATTTTCGTTAAGCATCTTCGTGATTACTTCCTTTTCCTTTTTTACTTTCTCCTTGTCCGAACATATTGTTTCCACTCGTTGGTGTATGTACTTTTACCTTCTTTCACGCTTTTATGATGCTTGCGGTCGAAGTGTAGGTATCGGTTTCCTATATACACTGGTCTTAAGTGCATTGTCACTCCTGTGTACGACTACATCTAGGAATGGCAGTTTGTTGTCCGACTCCATTTCCGTTATGAACTTGATGGACGGTGTGCAGTTATTTAGGTATATGAGGAAGCTATGTAGTTTCTCGGATATCACTTGTTCTTCAAAGTTCTCCATATAGATGTTACTAACTATGGGTGATAGTGGGGATCCCATGGTTATTCCAAACTCTTGTTGATAGAATCATTCTTCTATCTGAAAGTATGTAGTTCCTACGCATATGGTTAATAGTTCCATTATGTCTGTTGAGAGATCCGTGCGTTCTGTGACCGCTTCATCTTCTTCCAGTCTCTTCCTTATGATGGTGAATGCAAGCTTACAATGTGGAAGCTTACCAGAAGGTCTCCGTGATTTGGTTTTATATTTCGGATAGTTTCCACGAAGTGTTGAGTGTTCTTAACCATGAAAATGGTCTTGCCCGATCATGGGGTGATGATCTTCAGGAGAATACGCGCTAGCGAATGTCATGTACAGTTTAGCGAACTAACTATTGGTCTCAGGGGAATTCCTGCTTTGTGTATTTTTGGTAGACCATAACGAGATGTTAATTTGGTCCTCATTCGGTTTGAGAATTCCTCTATGTGTTTGTATAATGTTTGGTATATTGGTATATTCGCCGTTCGACTGACGCTGTAGGATCTTTCTTGGGGAGTTTGTACTCTCTCGCGTCTAGCAGTTCTTGGATCTTCGTGTTATATGTATCCAAGTCCATTGCATTTGTCTGCTGGTAGAATTTTGACGGATGGGTCTCTTTTCAGATCTACGATCGCTTAGGTTTAGGAGCTCTGGAAGATCCCAGGACCAATCTCACTTTCCATCTATATTCTTCAGCTTCTTCAGTTACAAAACACCTTTGCAACATATCTTTAGAAAGTACTTACTCTCCGATAATTCGGTCGAATCCAAGAGCTTTTGTCTGATTTGTGTTTTCTTTGATAGCTTTGGGTACTTCTTTTAGGGTTACCATACTAGCTTCTTTTACCTTATTTGGCTTCACCATTTCATTGTTGACGAATACTTCTGCCTTTTATTTTTTGTCTCTTGTCCATCCATTCTCATTTCTAATGGCGGTATTTCAGTGATTAAGCTTTTGATTTTTTTAGTCGTCTTGCAGGGAATATTTGGTATCTTTTTTGTTTGTAAGAGATCTTAGTCTTAGACACGACTTTATTGATTTGTTTTTGACATTTTAAGTTTTTCTTCTACTTACTCGTTAGATCAGATGATTTACTCTAGTCTCATCTTATATGTTATAGGAATTTGCTTTTATATTAGTGGTGCTGAGGATATTTGAAATGACGGTCAAATAATAAAAATTGTTATTGCATTGTATTAATTATGAGAATATATGACAGTGACTGATGCTGTAAATTCAATGGCTTTTCTTGTGTGGGACAAACTAGGAATACTTTGGCTTGCCTACGATATTATGATTTAGCCTGAGTGATGTTCATTTATTTGGTGAAGAAACAACACACATTTTCGTTCGCTTCGTGAGCTCAAACTTCCGATAAACAGATGGCTAAAATACAGTCCAAAAAATTTTTCGAAGAACGTCTCAAGAACCTTCCACCTAGGCAAAAATACTTAAATATTGGCGGGGATTGTGTTGTAAAATTGAAGAAATATAAAGAAATAAATGTTTTATGAACTAATTTATAGAATTAAGTAAACACCACTTGTAATAACTTTTAAGATTAAAACTTTTCAAGCCAGATTTTGGCTTTGCGAATATCTTAGGGGAGCTTAATTAAAAATAGCTTTTTAGATATTTCTTAATTTTGCGAAACATTCTGATAAAATTTATTTGAAAAAGTGAAACGAAACATAAAATGGTATAACAGAAGTTTCCAGACCACAGGTTTAAATAAAAGTGAAGTGGAAGTGTTGGTGAGGTGTGGTGTTCATGTGCACATGAGTAGAGGTAAACAACTAAACATGCAATGAGAGGCAGGGGGTAAATAATTCATGGAATTTCGAGTGAAAATAAAATTTTAAAATTAATGCTAAAAATTACAGAGCATCTGTGTTAATATTATTAAAACCAAATTTCTCATACTTAAAGTAACAATAAAATGGGCCAAAATTATGGTTGTTTTAATTTTCCCAATATAGAGCCGAATAAATGTTTCTAAAGCTGCAAAAATTTTCCAAGAAAAGCTGTCGTTCCATATCTACCCTTGTTTATATTTCCTTCATACCTTGTTACTGTCATTTCATTTCCAATCTTCATCGTATTCTTGTTAGAAGGAACGCTTTTAGAAATAGCTTCAGTAATTCGATCTAAAACTAATACTGAAACCGGAAACTTAATCAATATCGTACAAAAAATATCATGAAAATATCTTACGAGCACTTAGAGCTGATTATATCCATAAAATGTAAAATTTATATGCTGCATGCATACAGAATTCAAATTCACTTAGAATGTAATTTTATCGATGGTGTAATGTATTACTTAAGGGAAACATAAATTTTTGTGTAACTTACTAAAACCATAGGTGTGGTGAAAGTTTTATTTAATTTCTAAACTGAGATATTGAATGGGCGAATGCCTATTAGTACCCCAAGAATAGATTTTGGGTTTTTGGGAATTGTTTTTGAAAAGCCCCAAATTCCTTCATAATTGCAAAATTAGATATGGGATTCTAATATGAAGGCTTGTAATACAAAATCTCGTAATTTATTTATGTTAATTATTCATTTATTCTTTAATTACACGAATCATGCCACACGAGGATGAGTTTTTTAAATGTAAAAAAATGCATTATTGCAAGCAAAGTAGCTGATACAATTAAAATATGAATTCCGTATTATTTATTAGTTGAGGTAATTTTCTGAGTAATATAATACGTAGATTGTTTACACTTTTTAATAATTTTTAAAGAGAAGCGTTTGTATTAAAAGTTATTACAATGATAAGCTAGCTAAAGTATTCATGAATTTATTACAGCGGAAATTACTTTCTGACCGATCTTTTTCTAGATTTTTTGTGAGTGTCCTATTAAACAAATTAATATTCTATCAAAGGAAACATTATCAGTAATTTCAGACCCATTTAATTCAAAACATATTAAGCAGCAAACAATCGACTTTTTTAGAAACGTACTAGAAACGAAAATATCTTTTAAAGGATGCTCTTATTTTATACACGTCAGAATAATAAATTAAAATTTGTAAACAAACATGAATTATGAATCTATTTTTATTTTAAAAATAAAACTTCGTGAGAAGCTCTTTAATTGCAGCTGCATTTTATGCATGTCAAAATTGGAGGGCGATTTGTTATGGTTAAATTAAACTAATGGTTTAATTTTTTAATTCACTTTTTGTCCTGAAGAAAATAAAAGTCGCAGTTATTAAAAAAAAAATAGCCATACATAAGCTAAAATTAACCGAAAATTTATTAAAAATTGAAAAACCCGCCTCTTTTAATAAAACAAAGGAACGACAAAAATAAAATTTGCCCTCAACTCACGTAATCATTTATTAACCTACGAATAGCTAGGAAATACTTTCTTATCGTGTTAGTAATACCTTCCTATTGTGTTAATTAAACAATAGTAAAATTAATTATAAGCAAATTTATATTAACGACTTGCATTTCTTTTTATTGTTTAATTTTTACGAATAATAATCTTCCAAGGCTATTTTATGCTTTACTAAACGGATTTCCTTTAAATGTCTTAAATTTGCATAAATGATTTTATGATAACAAATAAGCTACCTAGTCATAGATAAAGAAAGGGACTAAAAATAAAGATATTGAATTCCTGATTCACATCTATGAATCCAAATTTAGGATTTGCTACCTCAAACTTGCACTTGAAGGCTTGGTGTTTTAAAATGCTGGCCAACACATCTGAGGTTGCGTTTTAAAACTGTGAAATTTTATACAAAATACGAATTTTCGTTACCAGTGAAACTTTAAATCTACTCTTAATGTCTAGTGTATGTTAGGAAGCTCGTTAACAACTGTGAAGATTGAATCAATGCACATCACTTAGTGCGGGGCACTTCAGGAACTAGCACTTATTAGATTACATTTGACAAATAGGCTAAAAATACAGACGTGACCGCTTGTGATTAGTGAGATAAATAGTTGGTATGTATCACATTAAGAACCACTGTCGGATCATAAGTATTGTATTAGGTTCAAATCCCAGACACTGCGATTAGGAACTATATCGGCAAATCAGAGACTGGAGGAGTGCCCAGATCGCCTACAAGTACCTGCTAATATTGAGTTAATGAACGATTTATTAACTTCAGCAATAAATTTGGCATATGAGGATAGCTGCCCCGTAGAAGAAAACAGAAGTAAGAGTGAGGCCCCCTGGTGGAACCAACCACGAACTCTCTATTGGCAACTGAATCCAAGCGCTACGCCGCTATGCGGTAGAATTTTGAACTGTATGTAGGAGGTCGAAATTTAGACTCGTGTACACGTTGAAAGGGCAAATCAACGCACAAAGTGTTTGATATATTTAATAAATTTCCAACTAGTTTATTAAACAGAGTGAATGAAGTATTTTTTATTGCTTGTGCGGTAGTAAATGTCAGCACGCCTATTTTGGCACTGGACAAATTTTAATTTAAGAAAAAGTTCGATTTAAGAGAAGTTTTTGCTTTTATTGTGATTTTTTTATAACAATAAGATTTTTTATTATTATTAGCTAAAGTAGGTACCTAGTCTAAGTAGTTAATAAGCAAACTACTAAATTAATATTAGCTTACTTATCGTTATATTGCATGTTTCATAAGATTAAAATAAGCTTGTTTTAATACGAATATTTTATTAATAAAATTGTAAACCTTTAACCTTTTTAACAGTAATTGTATAAAAGCTTCAGTGAAATATAGAAAGTACGTACGACAAACAGTATCTACTAGTACTGAAATTTAATAAAGTTCTCATTTCAAATTATAAGTAGAGCTTTTTATTATGATGTAAGGTAGGGCAAGTAAATAAAAATCAATTTAGCAAAATACATATTTAATAATGGTGATTGATATTTGCTATTTACATGTAGGCTACTTATTTATGATTAAAATAAAGTGAGTTCCAGCTCAGTAATATTATTTCTAAAACACAAATAATTTTATATTAAACTACAATTTTGTTTTTTTAAACGTGTCTTACCTGTTTAGATACATTAATGTTGCTACAATGTGCTTACATCTACGACTTGCTCCAGCTTTACACGAGCACATCATATTTTCAATTTTCCATTGTTCATTTGCAAAAATCAAACATCCGTTGATTTCGTGTGGTGCTTCTTTTAACGCCGAAGTTTGTAGGCAAAGAGCAACGATACTTGTTTTAACATTTTCTTGACTTTTGCACCCACAATAAATAACATGTCCAGAATTTATTAATTGTTCCCCTTCAATGTAATTTCTAGAAGAAGATGTTGCTTGTGCATAATTGCAAATATTGAGCATAGTTAATTTATCTGCCATTATCACTTTATCGCGAAACTTTACAACCAACCGTTTGACTGTCTTACGCGCGTGTGACGAAATTATTTATTTGTAATATTGTTGTACTAATACGTTACTATTAAAGTATCATTAGAACATGTTTAACTACATTCCATATAATGAAGACTTAAAATTCCCCAACAGTTGCTATGCGTAACAAATACCTACTAGAAATAGAAACTTTGTAAATAATGCAACATGACATTACTCACGGCTGGTGAAATTATTTATTTCTATCAAAACAGCTTTATTAAAGTCCCATTTAAACATCTTTATTTAAAGTGCATGCCATGAAGAGTTAAAATATCCCAATATTATGTCCCTAAAATTATTTAAACAGATACTAGAAGCGATTTAAAATCAGCATTTAAGTAGGGAAATACATAGGCTTTAAGAATTGAACCTCCTTAAGCGGACATTTTAACTAAGCTCCTCCTTCAGTTCACTTCCCAATACTGAGGACAGAAGTACGCAAGCTCTTTAACCGGGCGAAAAGAACCGGGGAATAGGAATCATGTGAGGACTCCCACAAGATATATAAATTTGCAATAAGAAGGTCTAAACGCAATTCCTGGGCGCAGTACTGTGAAGGTGTTTAAGAAACACAGGAATGCACCAGACTTCAGAAAGCCTCAAAAAACCTCAGGGAGATTATATTACTACTGGGGAGGAAACTCTTAAGCTCCAGGCGCATTTCCCGAGAAGTATAATCGAATCTGAAAACGAGCTTATTAGTCTAAACCTTGTGCTAACAAGGAAAACTGGAAGACCGTAACCAAGCTTATAAAAAGAACAAGGCTAGTATGGGCGATAAATTCTTTCAAACCATACAAGTCCGCTGGGTTGTATGGAATCTTCCCTATTTTAAGTCAGCAAGGAATTGAGTATTTATTCTCTCCCATGTGTGCACTCTTTAGGGCTAGCCTAGCCACTGGCGATGTGCCAAGTAGATGGAGACAGGTCAAGGCCGTTTTTATTCCAAAACCTGGTCAAGACACTTATGCTGAGGCTAAATTTTTTATAAAAACAATGGAGAAATTAGCTGATAGATACATTAGGGACGGGGTACTCAGGACAAATCCTTTGCATCGAATATGCCTATCAGCCAGGTAAATTCTGTGAAATAGCCATACATGAGCTAACTCAAAGAGTACAAAACTGTTTGCAAAGACCAGAAATTTTCTAGGCATAGAAGGTGTATTCAATAATTCCTCCTACTACTATGGAAGAATCGAAAGAGTTATAACGAGGTGTTGAGTGAACCAGACGGTTACCAGATGGATATGCTCCACCCTAAAAGACAGGAAAATCAATAAGACTCTGGGATTGATGAAAATGTCGGGTATCAAGGGCTGCCCGCAGGGTGGGGTTTTGCCGTCTACTGTAGAACCTGGTGATCAAAGTTCACCAGAAGGAATTTTATACGCAAGGGTACGCCTATGATTCACTTCGCGAGGATGAATTTAATTTTTATTCAATGAATTTAAAAGGGATCTTCATTAACAGTAGGGCATTAGTCCCAACTAGTGCACTAATCTATAGATTCCCGGCTGGTAAAATTCCTGCAAAACCATGCTCTAACAGCAAACTCTACCTCAGCGTCCGAATTAAACCGCCGCCCTTTTAGCGATTGTGAGGTTCCGGGAGGTTTATTCTTCATTCTGGTACGTAAACACTTTAAGGTGTCTGCATATCGTTCAGCATTAATGTTGACAACAGGTTCTTTAACATCTAAGAGCCGTACATCTTGGTAATCAAAAAATACGGCCAGTCACCATTATTTTTCCTGCTGAAGGTTGAGGTCGACATTTTGTCGCCTTCGGAGATTCTGCATACTTCAACTGCATACTCTGGTTCGTAGTGATAACACCAAGACTCATCACCGGCGACAATTTGGTGTAGTAAAGAGGCATTACCTTGTTGTTGATAGCGTAGCAAATGCTGTAGTGATAAGGCCGAACGAAACTTCTTCTGCTCATCAGTAAGCAGTTGTGGAATCCACTGAGAAGCAACTTTGTAATAGCCAAGAGTATGGAATGAACAGTTCCCACACTGATGCTCGACAGTTGTCAATTCAATGTGCTTCAATGCGCCTATTTGCGATTAAAGCAATTTCCAACTGTCTCACATTATCATCTGATGCTGCAATACGAGCATGTCTCGGACGGGCCAAATCTTTAGCTGATTCTCTTCCTTGTCGAAATTTATTGCACCATTCAACCACTGCCGTATGAAAATAACTATAGTCACCATACACAGCTTTCATTGTCGTATATGTTTCCATTGGTTGACGCCCATCAGCGGCTAAAAATTGAATAACAGCACGCGGATTATCTTTCGGCGGATTTTCCACCATAAATGCCATTTTTCAACTTAATCACAACGCTCAGAAAGTAAATAGCAAATACTTTTGACAGACGCGTCACTAGTACTTAAACAATCAATATAAACACGTGTACTTGGAAATGCTAATAAAATTGAATCAAACGTGATATGTTTTAGTGCTTCCTTATACCGAAGAGAACCCTCTTAGTATATCACCATATTTTTTTACTATACACAACGACAATTATTTTTCAAAACATTTTTAAAATTATGAATTTAGATGAAGGAAATAAATTCGTAATAAAAGAAATACGTGCCAAACCACGAATTATTTGATGAATAGAAAAAAACGTGTGAAAATGTGCGATCCAAACAAGACCAATGCGAGAATTCCTTCAAAATCGGTAGACATTTTTTATCAGGCTTTTTCCCTAGGTCCGTGAAAAATCGCATGACACCTTTGCAAATTTCAAATATGTCCCTACCCATATAATAGATTATCTCTGCAATTTTGGGGTGCTATTTTCCATCCGATAAATTACTCCGAGTTGGAGAGGAAACGGCGAACTCGACGAATTTCTGCAATAATCTAAAAGAATGTGGGAAAACCTCCAGAAAACGAGACCAGCAGGGCATGAATTTTATTTGACAGGAAAAAATTAAACATTGGGCGTTCGTTTTATTTAAGCAAAGGGTGATTTATTTTTAATTAGTGCTAAGTTTTAAGTTTTCGCTTGATGAATAATTGATTTATGCACAGCCCTCAACTTTATTCTTATGTGTTTTTACAAGATATAAATATGTATTGTGGTTATACACTAAACTAAATTTTACTGTCAGTATTTAATTTTTACTTAACATTCTATTTTAATACTGTTATTTAAATAATTATTTGAAGTTTCATTTGTCATCAGAATCGATTTTATTAACCCTGTTACGCGCATTTATACAATTTGCGGATTACTACAAACTAGGGGATTTACTTACGATATAAATAACAACCATAAGAAACAACGCACAGACTTCAGAATTTAACTCAAGTTCATTTAAAAATCCCCAATTTACTTTTGGGAGCTCAGTGGTTTAAAAAACAGGTGGAAACGTTAACTGTTAAATAAAACCTTCTTTACTAGAACGATTAGATTATGTTGGTGTTTTGTAACGTTACCTTGTTTAAGGAGGCGAATGTGAAAAATAAAAACTCAAACAGCGAGTTTCAAAATAGGAAATTTTACATCAAAAATCGAAATATTACGTCAGAATTGCTGTTTGTTCTTGAAAACTGATTATTTTCCCATTTCAGATAATCTCAAGAGTTTATTTTAATTTTTTTTTTGTTCTAAAGAACATGTTGAATTATAAACTGAGAATTATTAAAATTAAAGGAGATATTCCCACGTTTTTTTTTCTTTCTTAAAAAACTAAAATATTCCGAAAATTAAAGTTTAACACTCACTTTATTCTGTTATCTGATCAATAATTAATTCCAGATGATAATACATATTTCTCATTATTAAATGTTTTATACACACTTCACACTTCATCCAGCATGATAATAAAAACTTTCTGCACAATCTGCAGTTGACGTCACAAATTGGCGGGAGTTATCCAATTGATACTTAAAATTGTTTTATGCCACTAAATTTTTAAACGAGTTTATTAAATTGCGTGAGTGCAGGAACGTTTATATGCCAGGTTTTTAACTGAACCTTAGGTTTTCTTGTTAAAACTATGAAGATTGTTAGAAATTCACGTATCTCAGGGCGAAACTTTGCCCAAGCTAATCATCATTAGAAAAAGGAGACTTTCTAAATTAGGTTTTTTCTTTTGGTTCGTATGGGAAATTACACTTCCTGTTTATACTAAAATTAAAATGAGATTTTCATGTTGGACGGCTGTATAGTTTTAGTTTGTGGCACACTTAGATAAAAAACAGCAGCTGTTGTAGTATTCAAAAATTTGCATGTGCATGTACACGTATTTCATGAAAAATAAATATTTTTAATGTAATTAGCGAGTAAACAATTTTGATTTAAACAAACCTTATGTATGAGGTAGTTTTCAAATTAATTATACTTTTTAGTTGGTGTCAAAAAACCATTTAGGTAATGAGCAAACTATCATTATAATCTGTTATGCGTTTTAAACAATTCCCTATTTTATGCAAAATTTAAGGTTAGATTAACATCGTTAACAAGGCAACCAAAACTGAAAGTCCAAAAAAATATTCAAGGACAGTGATTTTGAAATGTTTATTCTGCAGTATTTAATTTAAAAAAAATTCCCAGATTGTTTAGTTTTGAATTAAAATTTGATTAAAACAAAACACCATTCTGAAAATTTTGAGAAAAATGAAGATGTAAGACTGTTAAAATAAAAAATGGAAATGTTGAAATTATCTGCAAGAGCTAAATACCTAAGTGTTTATCAGGAATCACGATACAAGAAAGATTTGCGCTATTTGACAAGTACAAATAATACTTCTTTCAATTAACTCCCCATTTGAGAACCAAGTTTAAACGTAAAACTTGAAAAGCTAGAAAAGTTTCTAAAAATTTGAATACGTGCAAAAACATGTCAAAAATATTGAAGTTACCTAGAAATTTGTACAAATAGACAAATAATTATGTAAAATTAACGTGCCCCAAAAGCAATTTATCTCAATCAAATCTCATTAATTTTTTTAATAAATAATAATTTAATGGGCTTTATAATAGCCTTGGAAAACAAAAGTTATTTTAACAGAAATAATTGGCATTGGGTTTAATAGCTTCTACACCTCATAAATACCTTGAAAAAGCATATTTTCATTTTTTTTATAATTAAAACAGATATTTCTATCTATTTACAAAAAAATGTTATTTTAACTTCAAAACAGATCACTGAGGTTCTAGTATATTGTAGATATAATACATTCACAATTTATTGAACCAGAATAGGTCATGTTAAAGGGTTTCTTTCGATAGAAATCCTCTGAATTAATTTTAAGGTTATGGTTTAGGCTTTCAAAGTGTAAACCTAATTCTGTCATTCAAGACAAGGTAATTCTAACAAAACCATTTTTAACAAAAGAGTACCTCATCTGCAAAACAGAAGGCTGTTTAATTTTCAAATATGAATGACACCAAGATGATAAGTTAAAAGCATGCCCTACTGTGTTCGAAAGATGTAGGAAATTCATTATAATTTTGAGTGTTTAAATACTTGAAATTTCAACTTAAAGTATTAATTAAAATACAAATTTACTAACCTGTAATTTGTACAGTATTTATTAACCTTAACCGATTTTATCCACACTATTGTTCAACACATAAAATTAACCCAAATACGCGAGCTTTCCAGAAGCTCTTAATAATTGTTAATGTTTTTTAAATGACTGCCATAATTATCACTTTTCCAGCATGTAGTTGACAAACACACACTTTGTTAAAACATTCTTATTAGAAATTATTTATAACGCTGGCACTAAATTTAACTTCTCCCTACCGTGTTTATGCACTCAAAATAGAAAAGCAACACTTTGCACTTTACAAACGGTTGCGAAAATAATATCAGTTTGATATCGTTAGAAACATTATCAGTTACCACTTCCTTAGACTTTCCTTTAAGGTTGAAATGCTCCAAAAATTTCAGAGATAAATCAGGATGAAGGTTATTGTTTCAGATGCGAATTCTGGTTAGTACTAAACTTAACAGCAACTGTATTTTATACGCCCCCACGACACTTATATCGTTACGATGACGTTTTCCAGCAAGTGTTATCAAAATGATTGTCCGTTTAACCCGTTAAAAATGGAAAATCTGCTTGACAAATTGATTAAAAGTTTTATATTTAAAATTTAAACGGATTATTTCTTTCATCAAACATTAGATTAGACTATTGTTTTAAACTTAAACCAGAAATAATAAAAGCAAAAGGAACGTGCTTGTTCGAAGTTTGTTGTTTTATTGACTAACTTGCTAAAAACGGGTGCTAATTGTTTTAACAATTCGCAATGATTGCAGGGAAACCTTCATTAGCTCATCAAAGTTTACACATGAAGGTGACTTGAGAAATAAATATTATACAAAAATTACCTTCATTAGCGGCAGTGAAAGAATTTAAATCACACCGCTGTTGTAACCGGAAATACTTTTATTTATACTTGCATGACTTAAAAGTTTGTAATTTCGATATCCAAAATTTCAATATCCAAGCATATTTAAATATAACAATCAATTTAGGAATTTAATTAAATTAAATTAGTGTGAAATTCGTAAAAGTGGATTTGTTTTATTTATGTGTATTGTTTTGTACGCCAACGCTTATTGATTTATTTGCGGAATTATTATTATTGAAAAAACTACAATCCGTTTATAGTGTTTTGTTGGTTATGAACGTTTGATGGTTTAGTTCTGTAAATTGGGCTTTCAACCTTTGAAAGTTGAGGTTATTATATATTGTTTAGCACTGTAGACCTAGGAGGCCCATGGTTTGTTCCACCATCTTCCACCATATTTTTTTGTCTTGGGTTTTCTCTTTCCAATTAATAATGTTACCCTGTTCTAGATCTCTCCTTGCTTCTTCCTTCCATCTTGTTTTTGGTCCTCCACGTCTCTTTTTCCTCCTACGTTGCTTCCTAATAGTCTTTTGGTACATGCCTACCCTTCTTTTTCTTCGTCTTTCAGTTCGGCCAACCACGGACCACGTTATTTCAAATGTTTTTCCTTTCTTCCTTGTGTTTCAGTATTTGTCCATTCTTCTGCCAATGTTTTCCCCGGCGCTCCGATAAACATTCGGTATATTTCGGCGAAATTTTGCTGAGAGTGGAAAATCCCAAAAAAGTCTGTGAGACCCGGCGCCCCGACTGGAAGTGTTAGTTTGTTTACGAATTAAGTTGCATTTTTTCGGTAAGTTTATGATTTTATTATTGTGTAGTGTAATACATATATTGTATCATATAATATAGAACCTTTATAATCTTTTGTATAACATACTTCGTTTTGTTGTCTAGATGTGAGTTATGAAGAGGAAGAAGCAAAACTTATGCGAATGTGGGAAGAATTTCAGACTGACGACGAACAACCAGATGATGATGAAGAAGAAGAATCGGTTTCTGAAATAGACTCAGTGGAAAACAGAAATACAGACAGCGAATCAGAACAAGATTGTGAAGAGGAGGAAGATTGTTGTTCCTCCAAGAAAAGTACCAAGGTTACCAATGTTTATAGATAAAGATGAAACCACCCGGTGGAGGAAAAACTGTCCTAATAAATCAGTAAGAACTAGGCGAGAAAATATAATTGTTCGGTTACCAGGAGTTAAAAACTACGCCAAAACTGCCTTTGGAATGTTGGTCTCTCTTTTTTGCTGACGAAATATTACAAATAATAGTAGATAATACGAACCTTTATATTGCTAAAATAGGTGAAGGGTATACATATACGAGAGAGAAGGGTCAAGCCAACTGGTAGTTGCGAGATCAAGGCTCTTTTTGGTCTGCTGTATTTGGCAGGAACCCTAAAAAGTAATCGTTTGAATACTAAAGAATTATGGAACAGGAACGGAGTTGGAGTTGAGCGATTTTGGTTAGTGATGTCTCGTGATCGTTTCCACTTTTTACTAAGATGTTTACATTTTGATAATCTTGATACACGGGAAGAAAGACGTAAATTAGATTAATTGGCTCCAATATGTATCGTAGATATAGAATAAAGATATTTGCTTTGGTTGATACTGTAACATCATATGCCTCCAATCTCGAGGTTTATATGTTGGACAGCAGCCACCTGGTCTGTATCAATGCCCTAACGATCCATGTAATATAGTCTTACGGTTGATAGAACCGATATCTGGAACTAACCGAAATCTAACTTGTGACAATTGGTTCACGAGTATTGATTTAATGAAAAAATTATTCACGTATCACAAGATAACCTATGTAGGTACTGTTAAGAAAAATAAGAGAGAGCTGCCAATCGAGTTTACAAACACAAGAGCTCGACCTGAGTATTCATCAATGTTTGCGTTTGCGGTTAAAGGGGGTCACGTAGTTCCTGCAGATCCCTTTCTAAATCAGTGAACCAGCCTCCCTTGGTTTTCTTGTCGGGAAAGAAGGTAAAGATCCGGTTAGTCAACCTCGCTGTGCTCATTCGTATCATGTAACCATAGGAGGCAATCTCCCTTTTCCGGATTGTGTCTAATATCTTTTCCACGACCGGTCCCAGATCTTTCTTCTTTGACTTCCAATTTCTCGATTAGACCTGCATATAGGGCCTTCGGTTGGATGACTGTGTAATAATTAGTGTCTGAACTGGCGTTGAAGGATGTTGATTGTTTACTGTAAACACCTTTGGTTAGCTGGTATGCCATTTTCATATTGTTAATCCGTGACGCGAAGGCTTCTTTCTTGGAGATGTTGGGTATTTAAACTTTTCTGTCCGCTTGATTTTCTCTGTCCCACTCTCTGGGCGCCGGCTTGATGTTCGTTATGAAATACGTTTTCACAAAAATGATTTGGAGGCCTGCCTTTGACGCTTATGGTTTTAATTGATTGGTTTGTCTTGCAGCTACATCTAGGGAATCAGAAATGAATTGCAGATCATCTGCGGAGGGTAGACGCAGTCAACTGTCCAATTCATGCTCTTATAGCCCGGTCCGACACAGTTTTACAACACCTTCCTTACTCATCTTTCTGCGTCACCCACGAATGACTTTTTCGAGGACAAAGTTGAAGGGTAGAGGTGACAGCCCGTCCAATTGTCTGACCCCCGTTCTGATTTCTCTCCCATAAATTTTACTTTAGAGGTGGTGTTGGTTAGGGTCTGTTGGATAGTCGCTCTTGTTTCGTTATCTAAGCCCGGTTTTTTCAGGATTTGGATTAGGGTGATTCGATCAATTGAACCGTAGGCCTTCTTGTAGCCAACGAAGGTGTTTCTAAGCTTCAAATGTGAGAGGGTGGATTTGAGATTCATAATCTGTTTTCGATACATGAGCATCCTTTCCTGAACCCTCCTTGGTATTTACCTACTTGCGGGTCCAGTTGCTCCTCTGCCCTAGTTTGAAGAGCTTTCGAGAGAATCTTGTAAGTTACTTGGAGGAGATAGATGCCACGGAAGTTGTTTACGTCCATTCTGCCGCTGCTTTGAATTTCTTGTTTATAGTGAATCCCGTACCTAATATCCTATTTCTTCTCGATTTTTGAAGTTTGTACTCATAAATTTCCACAATCTCTTGTCCTCTTTGTTTCGTTTCCCGTAGTGCTAGTCGTAACCCATTATTTAAATTTGTCTTATTAACTGATTTAGCGCTCTTCCCTGGTATTTTCCTCTGATATTTCATGTTCCCTTCATAAGTTACCTTTTCTTCTATTCTGATGTCATTTTCCTTTGCTTTGTTCGTTATCGTAGATCTATCTATAACTCTTTTGGTTAGTTTCTTGGATTTATCTCCTCTAATTTCCTTGTATTCCATTTCCACATCTTTCCATCAATCCAGATTTTATTATTTTAATATTTGTATCCAATTTTAACATTTTTACCATTGCTTTTTTATCTGATGTCCTCTTCATTATTTATTCCTATGTTTCCTTTTTCTTCTTTGTTACGGAGACTGAAGCAATGTTATCTAATATTTAATGCAATTTTTCTTTACATTTAACAGGCAACGTCGACAGATCCCAGCTTTTGTTTTTAAGTTGAAAAACCTTCAGTTTAAAATAATTAAATTTACAACTTGCAGCACTGCAAAAGATTTGATATAGTGGTAGCATGGCATGTGCTAGTTCAGTTCAAACGAAACATGAGTGGAGTATATAGTTATAACAGCTTCATTTTCAGTGGTTTATCGAAACTGATTTGCTAATAGGTTGTTTTATATTTGACAGATTCAAACACTTGCAAACAGGAAATGCTTTAACTGCCTTGAAAGATTAAAATCAGTTTGAAGACACCTTGAATTCGCAACAAGCTTAAAAAAATTATTTTACTTCCTCCTTGCTTCTGGTATTAGTTATGTTCAAATAAAATTAACTTATCAACTCGTACGAGTATCAATTACGGCAAGTTAGATTGATTGGCGCAGTAATAAATTATTATTAAGCATTGGCAATAAACATAAAGTTTATTAAATATACAATCGAATTTTATATTACTTAATACATTTCGAGGACGATAATTATTACTTCAGTGTATTTTAAAAATAACTTTTAGATTTATATTCCGAACGGAAATTTTTCTTACATAACAAGAGTTTTATTTACATTTAAAATTATTGTTTCAATTTAATTTAATTAATATACCTTTAAATAACGAAACCTTTTATTTTTAATGCATATTAAAAATGCTAATCCCTGATATTCAGAGATAGAACTGAAAATACGATTGGTTTATTTTAGCAAATAGTTCGTTTATTTTAAACAGCGCTCTAAGAAACTTAAATAACTTGGACGTTAAGAATATATTGGCATTTCTAGGATGTTTACAGACATTCTGAATCACTTGAAAATAAAATAATTATGGTTGCTTTCTTCCTTTCTGCAGTTAAAAACGAAACGAATTCTTCCGAAAATAACAAACTTGCAAGTTCGTCGTCCAGCCATAGCTTTTTACTACGAAATTTTTAATAAATAAATTATTTGACCTTAATTCAAAGTTTGATAATAATAATCAAATTAATGTAATGTTTTCAAAACGTTAGATAAACGATATTTCATTACAAATATTTCTTTGAAGGAGCGAATTCTTTAAAATTTATTCTGCAAAATAATAATGTGATAAGTGATAACCCTTTGTAAATTGAGAATTTAGGCAACGTTAGATAAAATTTAATAATTTGTTATTAAAAACATCAAATCCAAACAAACTCTTTTACACATTAACCTTGATGGTGATTTATCTTGTAAAATGTAAAAACAATGTACAGATTACAACATCCTGGTTATTACGTAGGAGTAAGACCGAAGTTAAATATTTGAGATTATTTCTCACACTAGTCTTAAATAATAGTAAAATGTTTAAAAGTATTTAAGCCTTTTATTCTACAACAATGATTTGACTGGTAGGTTTATTTTCCGCCTGAAATTCGTCAGCAAAAAGTTATGGAAAATCCAAGTGGATAGGTAAAACTGTGGAAAATCAAATTACTGTTTTGATTATTGTTGCCTATTCCTTTGTAATTATCTCCGAGTTTTTCTTATTTATTAATCTTTCCTTTAGGTTTACTCTTTAATTTTGAAAATTTTAGAGGCATTTATTTCAGGCTTAAAACTAATCAAAAAGTTCCTTTAAAACTTTAAACTATTAGAAATGGTGCGATTAAATTTCGAGGGCGTTAAAACACCTTGTAAACCTTTTAAAATTTCAAATTCCTAAATTGCGTTGAAGTTCAGAAAATATATTCCGACCTAGGTAATCTTAACTAAATACAGTTTCAAAATAGGCAAGCCGGGAAGTTCTCCATGCATTTTAAATAAGGCCTAACGATTTCCATTAATTTAACCTTATATAAAAAGAAATTTACACGATGTTGCTTGATTACTTTGCTCGAGTGAACTGCAAAAGGTAATCTGGACCGGCTGACGTAAACGAAGTTAACGCAATAAACCTTGTGCGATCAAACGTACAGATAATCACAATTAAGAATTCCACATTTACTGTAGTTTGTAATCCAAATTTAGCATTTAATTGTTACCTTGAAATCTCAACATACATTAAGATCTACATTTTTCAGGTTTTAATTGTATTAAATGTCTGTGTTTGCTTGTTTAGACAATGTTTGCTTGTTTAATTGCATTTGCTTCTTTAAAGAGGCATCTCACGATGAGCTTTTTTAAAAAGGCCAAATCCTAGGTGAAATATTAGCCTTGGCTTACTTAGATGCAGCAAAAACAGGAAAGTAAATAACTTTGTGCATTGTGCGCGGCGCGATGTATTTACCGCAAAATTATTGTAAAAGCAATTTGGATACTTGCCAAACCAATGTTTATATTCCGCAATGCATGGGTCGGTAAACGTCTTTATTAATTTTTAGTTATGCGGTAAAACTGCAACGCCTGCTTTTAATATTTTTAGATATTATAGCCTGGGTGGTGCGGGTTTAAACAAGAAATCGAGAAAAACTATTTATTGGTTAATAAATGCTACGTAATTAAATAGTCACTTCGAAAAGAACTTGATTAGTTACAAATAGCTGAAATTAGGCTTTCGATGTTCAGTGGGCCGGAAGTTTTAGATCTCTTCTTTAGTATTTTGGAAATTGTAACAGAAATATAATACGATTAAAAATACGACTAACGCTTTTTCATTCGTTTCGCCACTTCAAATATGTCGTTTTGGGAAAGCTGGAAACCACAAAGAATCACCTTTATTTCGATACTGGAAAAATTTGAAAAATAAATATAAAGTCTAAAAACTTAAGATTTTGGAGCTTATTCTGCAAAGGGGCGAGGAAGACCTAATAATCTGCTTCATCCATTCCTAAAGTCACGAGCCGCCACTGCAAAGCACAAGAAAGCTGGATTATTGTATTCGATAGCTTTTTCTGAAATCTGGCAAATGATATTATATGACATCTATCGTAGACTGTCGCATATCGATTCAGCTGTAAACAGTTTTAGTATTGCCTATTGCTGATTTCTTTTGTCACCTTTTTTAAATGTCAGTTCGGCGATACTTATTTTCCTTTTCTGGGGCCTCTTCTTCTTCAATTATTTTGTCAAATAATATCGTTATTTCTTTCGCTAAAGTCTGCCCTCCGTACTTTATTTGTTCATTTATGATGCTGTCCATTCCTGGTACTTTTCTTTTCTTCAATTGGTCAACTTTGTCTTCTCTGATTTTCCATACTAGGCCTTTTGATTGAGTATTTCCCCATAAACAGTGCAATTAGGTATACTAAAAGCAAAAAACTAATAAATACCCACAAAATTATTCGAACCCGAATCTAAAATTGTGTATTAAGCTTGTTCAAATTTTAAATCGGAAGCTAAATCTAAAATTGAAAATACGAATGAAAAGTGAAATCAGTTGTTCAAAGTTCGAATTTTAATCAGGATTCGAGATTCGAATCTTATCTTCTGGAAATTTGAATCTGAATGTAATGTAATAACTAAAATCTCTGCTTCAAAATTCCTGGTGTGTATTGAGTCACTTTATCAAATTTAATCCTAAGTTGGCGGGGTTTGGATTAAGCAACGTATGTATGCCCCTCTTGCCATTCAATCATTTTTTAAATCTTACTTTAAGGTGTATTTATTCATATTGAATATTAAAAAAACTGGTTATTCACTGAAGTTCATTTCAAATTTTGGAAAAGGCAAGAAATTACGGGTTGACTTTTATTAGAATTAATTCTGCAGCCTGCGATATTCACAAATAAGGTAGTGAAGGCAAATATGGCCCGAGGGGTAATATGGCCCATTGCACTAAATATTGAACTTAACTAATGCACCGACAATTTGGCACCTGTAAGTTCCTCGTTTGATTGTATGGGGTTCCCCTGTTTAAGTAATAACACAACTAAAGCCGACGCAGCTTCTAAAACCGGTTAGTAAGATGCAAGTGCCGGCGCGGTGTGTGTTTTATAAAATTAGGTTGTAGTTGTGCTACTAATAGACTTTCAAAAAATGCATTAGAAGATTTGGCCCTTTTCATAAAGGTAGGTCACATGTCAGTGAATATGCCCTATATCATAGTTATTCAATTAAACCTAGGCAGTAGCACATAATTTTGTTTTAAATTATTGTTGTTCTTTGGGTTAAATGGCCCATCGAAACAGCGAGTTATATGGCCCGGGTCATACAACCCACTTCAGTGGGCCATGTATCACAATAATATCCAATTCACCTATAAGTGTGTTTTTTTTTATCTTAAACAAAATGGGCAAAGTATGTAGACATATTCGTAAGCGATGGAGTTAAGAAAACCTGGAAGCTGCCTTAGTGACTGTCCGTAAAGGCAAATCTCAGAGAAACGTCAGTGCAAGATTTTTAATATACCTAGGCGCACTTTAAGGAGCTACATTCATTGTCTGAATTGATTGCTGCCGATGATAGCAGTGATTTTGAGTGTTTTGACTGCATGTAATATGCAAATTTCTCTGGGCCATATTACCTTCATAGTCGGGTAATATGGCCATTTAAGGAATGCTAGTTTTTTGTTTTTATTTTACTTTTATAATTTTTTAAATTAATGTTTGTGTTGTTTATTTGAATCTATAACAGTACATGTTTCTGTGTAAAAATAATTATCTTTCAAATAGGTGTATTTTAGAAAATACTGGGTTTTATAGTTAGGTGGGCCATATACGAGGGCAGGCTGATAAGTCATGTGAATCACTACTTTGCAAAAATTTTATAAAAATAATTATATAGCATATACATGAAGTCATCCTTAAACAGTATGTTTGCAAAATTTTATCACTCAATTGTTTTTATTAATGGTGGAATTGTCAGTCGAAGTACATCATGTCGGGTGAATTTGAAAATTCTGCGAAAATCGAGCGACGTGCTGTAATTAAATACCTCGTAAAAAAAGGTTTAAACGCCACCGAGATTAAAAATGATATGCAAGAAGTTTTAGGAGAGTCCGCTCCATGCTATCGAGTTATTGCTTTTTGGTCATCTCAGTTCAAAAGAGGTCAGGAGTCTATTGAAGATGATTCTCGCCCTGGAAGGCCTGTGTCGTGCACTACTGATCAAAATGTTAAAAACTATTTACCGTCGAAAACTACAATAACAGGCCAATATTATGCCAACTTGATGGCAAAATTAAGGAATGCTATTAAAGAGAAGCGGCGTGGTAAACTTCGAAATGGTGTGTTGCTGTTGCACGATAATGCACCTGCCCACACCAGCAAACTTGCCAAGCTAGCCATTCGAGACTCTGGATTCGAGGAAATTGACCATCCTCCCTATAGTCCGGACATGGCCCCGTCTGATTATTATCTCTTCCCAAAATTGAAAAAGCACCTACGGGGAATGCAGTTTCTGGGCGATGAAATGCTCAAGATGGCTACAGAGGTGTATTTTGCAGAGCACGAAAAAGATTTTTTTTACAAGGGTTATACTTATTATTGAAAAGATGTAATAAATGTATTGAAGTTGAAGAGGATTACATTGAAAAATAAAACTGTCAATTTGTTTTCTACTTGTTTTCTTTATACCAATTCACATGACTTATCAGCCTGCCCTCGTATGCCTCTACTACCTTAATAAAACAATTTTAGCGTTTAAAATTAGTACTTCTGTTTAAAATAATCATGTTTACTTATTATAAAATATAATCAAATAAAGGCGTGAAACCTACGAAATAGGGAATTGGCATCCACCTTTAATAACTTTAAGATATTTCGAATTGTTAAATCGCCTCCTCAAACCCCACAATACAGTAAATCACGAATAATTCTAAAACATACTTTTCTATTTATTTCTATTTTTGTTTAAAATATCATGGAAGCGCTGTATAAGCGCGTCCTGCCAATGCAATAATAAAACCATCGAATTGATCAAACAAAACCTCATAAAAATGCACACGTACCTATAGGATGTTTTGAATTAAAAATATTTTAAATACCATGAACCGTTTAAAATCCACAGTTTTTAATTACTCGTAAATTAGTCTATGAAAATAAATATTTTGAATCGCATGGATTTCTATCGTTGTTTAAGTCAAGTTCGGTCGATTTTATCGGCTGTTAAAGTATGAAAATTTTCTAATTATTTCCAGCGTATACATACATAAGGACATAAAAATACAAAGATTTAAACAATATAAAATTTGCCATAATCAATTACGGGTGTAAAATAACAATTTTCTGGATCGTTAACGAAACATAATCGGGGCCCGGATTTATGTGGGCGGGATTTGATTACATTGTCCTACATTTAAATACACAACTATTTCCGTTGTTACTGGTGTAGTAAATATTTCGGTGTAATTATGTACTTTTTAAATTTGAAACGGTTATGCGTTATGCGCAAATAATGAAAGGGTCATATTCACTTGAGAGTTGTACTTATCTAACCAAGAATACTCTAATATTATTATTTTTTTTAAATAAAATTTTCAGTTTGATTTTGAAGCATTTATCGTAAGATGTATAAAAAGGCAAAAAGGATTTAAACTACTAAATATTACTGTTTTTTTTTTGTTTTGTAATATACTAGTTCTAGTTCAGTTAAAACAATTTGAAATACGTTTTAAGCACGGAACATAATAAACTACTCAAAATAATTAAGGGGTCAAAATTTCAAATGCTTGAAGTTTTTTTAGGGCCGATGATATTTTAATGAAACTTGGTATACGCATTGTCGAAACATTTATTTTAATGAAATGCTATAAAAATTGGATATCATCTTAACATCTACCACATCATTGAACACTATATTAAAGTGAACCAGAAACTAAACTGAAAACTCATTTCAAAAAATTAATATTCTTAAGAATTCTCAATAAACCCAAACAATACATAAACCTAATATCGTGCAAAGCTTCCTCCAGCTAGAATTACGGCATTACACCTGCGTGGCACACTGCGAATCAGTCTGCGTATGTTTTTCTGGAGAATACGTCGTCATTCTTCAATGAGAGCTTGTTCCAGTTCTGCCAGCGTATCTGGTGGGTGAAGACGTTTGCGAATACATTGTCCGAGTTGATCCCATAAATGCTCTATGGGATTAAGGTCAGGACTGACTGCTGGCCATTCCATAGTGGCTATGTTATTCTGGCCAAGATACTCAGTGACTACTCTAGCCGTGCGGGGACGAGCGTTATCCTGCATAAATAAAAAAATTTCTCCCACGGCAAGTGCTTGAGGCAGGACATGTTCTTCAAGGACTTCATTAATGTACCTTTCTGCCGTGAGAGAGCCATTTCTGATGGCAACAAGTTCAGTGCGGCCGTGTATTGAAATGCCGCCCCATACCATTACTGTACCGCCGCCAAAAGCTACGACTTCCTTAACACGTGCTGGTAAAAAACGCTCGTTTGGCCTTCTCCACACCCTAACTCTACCATCATTTGTCCATAACTTGAACTTCGACTCGTCTGAAAACATCACTCGACTCCACTGCCTCAATTGCCAATGTTCATGTTCACGTGCGAACAACATCATCCTCCTTCGTTGATTATTTCTGGTCAACTTTGGCTTCTTTGCTGGGCGTCTAGATCTCAAATCGACTTTCCGAAGTCGATTTATTACCGTTTGGTCGCTTATCTGAACTTGCCTGGCTCTGGAAAGGTCGATTTGAGCGATACGAGCGGTTTTCGAACGGCTGCGAAGGGCTTAAAGTCTCAAAAATCGGTCGTCTAGTAGGCTCGTTACTCTGTGGCGACCCTGTCCAGGTCTCTTGGTGACAAGACCAGTTTGTTGGTGCCTCTGCCAGAGCCTCCACACCACAGACTGGCTTACATTGAGTTCTTGAGCAACACTTCGATGCACTCTACCTTCTTGTAGTAAGGTAACTGCTCTTGACACTTCTACTGGATTCAGGTGTCTTCTCATTGCTCGTTTGACCACGTGACACCAATATTTTGTGGTTGTATTAAAAAACCACCGTCTTACAGTAATTAAAATCTTATGCAAATACTCAAATTTTCGTACAAAACAAACTTGTTTATTTACACTTTCTAAGAAACGCCAAAAAAACAGTCGAACGCAATAAAACATTGTAGATGAATACTTGATTGATGGAATATATCAACACCTATCTTCTAGCTGATATCATAAGGAAGATATACCTTCTGAAAAAAATGACCCCTTAATTCTTTTGAGTAGTTTATAAGCAAATCTTTACTCTACAAAATCAGATTGCAAATTGTCGAAATGAAAAACAGAACACTGCTCTATTCTCTTTAATTTTTTATACATTACGTTTGCATTTTGACGGTTCGGCGGCTTTTTTAAAAATAAAGTTGCACATAAAAGGAGTTATTTGCCGCCGCGACGTAAATCGTAAATAATGTACTTTTTTATAAATATTACCAGGAAAGACGATATGATGACAAAGGATAAAAGTTACCGCTGCCGACGCCCACCAGTGCGACGGCATCGGCAGGTTTCTAGATAATTATTTCTTTGTATAGAAAATTAAAGCGGCCACACCGCCACTATTTATGAATATTTAAAATGAATGCAGACATTATTTATCAGGGCGGTAAAAATAAAATAAATACGGTTCTTATAAGGAATATAAAGATCTTGCTCCGTGTGCCATTTTGATTTTATCACGTCTATAGAATTATGTAATAAGAATTAAGAATAATTATATTTTTTATTTTTGTTGAATTAAAAAATAAAATATCAAAAAAATGCACGGTGCCGAAGCCGCCAAAAGGAAGAAGGCGGAGGGGGCAGACTGCCCCCCCCCCCTAGCTCCCCCGTAGATACGCCAGTGTATCTATTGGAATATTTTTAAACCGCAAGAAACAACGATAAACTGAATTTATTTTATTTATTGAGTAAAATTTTTAACATGGTGGTGCTTCAGCACATAAGGTCAATCATGTAAGATTTAACAGATTAACAGATACTTGGTAACCAAGTAAATCTTACAAAACTAAAATGCAAACTTATGAGCTGAAACACCACCGTGTTGAAAACAAGTCATTTGAATTAGGAAACAAAAATAGATTCACGTATCAGATTAGGATTTAACCCACCGGTTCTTGAAGCCTTCAGTACTTCAGCCCTTTTACCCTGAATTTTTCTTGTCATCCTTACGATTCTGTAATATTTAAATTTGTCAAATTTTTGTAGGTTTACCTGATTGCACAATTTTAGTTAAAAGCTTTGCAGAATTAACACTGCTAGAATAGTTGTTATGTTAATTTACAAATGTTAATATAAAAATACTAACAAACAATAAGTATACCAAACTAACTATCATTCATAATAGGAAGAGGGTAAAGTAAGTATATATGTATAAACAATGAAGTAGGCCACCAATCTTACCCATTAAGACGTAACATTGTTATTTTAAAAATATCATTCGCTACCGTTTGTGCAAATAGAAGGAGACACGTTTCAATTGGAATTTCTCATTAGAATCTAATTAAATCGCGTATCACACAAATTCATAAACCTTCATCTACTTCGAATTTGAATGAATTATGTGATCGAGGAGATATTAATTTCACATTTCACCGTAATTTGCTTGGTTTCGTTTGATGTAGTTATCAAGGAACATGAAAGCAATTAAAACACATGTGTTGTTGTTTATTGCACATTAAGGACTGATTAAATTACATCGATCATGTAAAATAAATCATTTTGTGTCCTTTGATATACAACGTGTAACCATACTAATCAGTGGCGGCTCGTGAGTTTTTAGGGGTAAGGGCTGCAGAAAAAATAACTCTAAATTAATGAGAAAATCTTACTTTAATTTTATTAATGGCAGAAAATGAGGTCCATTCGACGGTTTTTGTAATTCACAAACTTGTCTATAACTTTAGAGTTTAGAATTAAAGTTTTTAATATTTTGAACCAAATCCTTTTCTATTGCTACTTAGCTAAAGCATTTAACCAATCTTGTGTTTCTTAAGAATGGTTATATTCTTTTTAGCGTAGTAAAACAGCGTTCTGCTTCTGCACTGGACATTGGTGTTGTAACTAAAATCCGTAAAAGTTTGTTAACTTCTTCAAAGGTATCTTCGTTATTATTGCGAAGTATAAAATCTAAGAACGGCAAAGCACAAAGCACCACCAATTTTTCAAGGTTCACCTTGAAACAACAAGCATGGAAAGCAAAGAAATGCATTTCTTACTTATTTCAAATGCACATATCCAGCAAACATTTTCATAAATTTTGTTATTAAATTGTCTTTTATAAGGACTCTTTTTTGCTTTGTCCACTTTGATTTAAAGTTGATTTAGGCCGTTCCAATGATTTAATTTAGGGCTTTTCTTCAAAATTTCGTCTTGAAAAGGGGATTTTAAAAGTTCTTCAACGGAATTCATATTGTAAAATACAGTAATTATGAAATAATTCTGTTATAGAATAGCAGCTCGTTTGCTGAATAAGCATTTATATTATTGCTATTACCATTACGTAAACACAGAATGCATAACAAACAAACCGTTCTCAAGTTACCACCAGTAGGTTGTACATGACTAAACAATGAGCGTCAGGTTTTGGTTGCTCCCAAAGATAGTGAGCTCTACGCGTTCAACTAAGTATAACCAGTATAACCTACCCGATTTCAGTACGTTGTTCGGTAATATGTTACAAATTTCAAAAGCTTTGAATTCATGTATTATATTATGATGTGCGCGGTCTTTTCGGAAGCGATTTAATTAATGTTGAAAATACAATATAATACTGTTTTAATTAATACGTAATTTATGTAAATAAAAAGTAATTTCGGAAATTACTTTTTATTTTTAAATACTCCTAATAATTTTTGTAAAATATAGGTCAGAGCGGCAGCCAGGCAGCCCTTATGTACCAGCCGCCACTGATACTAATTTATTAAGATTTGTTTTAATAAAAATCTATCTTTTATGGTTTTGATGATTCTCTCGCCTTAATTAAGCGTCCTGGGTTGAGACAAGCGAAACTACTCATCCACAGGCCTTCTGAAATCAGGTGCGAATAGCTTTTTAGGTTCAGTAGGAAGCATCAGGATAGTCACAGGGTTCCTTACGGGCCATGCCCTCTTTAAGAGACACCTGCATCTGATGGCCTGCTCCGAGAACCCAAGTTGCAGATTCTGTAACGAAGAAGATGAAACCTTCCTTCATGTCCTTTTACGATGACCCAGACTACTTGTAGCCGGTGTTTTAAAACCCACCTCGATGGACAATAGCTTGGTCTTTGGGCTAGATGCCGATCTATGTGAAGGCATCCCTGAATTTGCGGCGGATACACAATGGACCTAGGGCATGAGTGCTGCTACTTCGCACCGCCGAAGAAGAAGAAGAATTTGTCAATTTTTGTAGTAATACTAATAGGAATAATAAACGTCTAAAATTCTTTCTATAATTTTACTCTGTCCTATTTGGGGCTCTAATTATCCGCGTTTTCGATGAGGGGGGGCGATAAGACCCCCTATCATCCGTCACTTGTTTTCTCTATAGCTGCTTCTGCTCTGTTGATAATCACAATCACCCAGAAGTTCCTCTGCTAGTGGTGTGATTCGCTGGTTTACAATATATGCAAAAATTAACAGTATTTAGGAGGCATGTGCATCTGTAGTTGTTACATACCAATTTATCTCCCTTTTTATGGACAGGGCAAATGATTCCTAATTTCTGTTCATATGCTAGTTGTTCAGTACTTCAAACCTTAATTATTATTAGTTTGTGTATTGCTTTTGTTAACTCTTCTCCTCTAATTTTAAGTAATTCAGGTATATTACCAGTTACTGGTGCTTTGTTGTTTCGCAGGTCTTTATTAGCTCTGCCAGTATAGGTTCTTCTGTATCTTCTAGTTTATCGTCGTGTTGCCCTTCCTGTTGCCGTTCTTAATTTTCTTTGGAACGTCGGGGCTCTCCATCATCATTTAGGATTTCTGTAAAATATTGGAGATTGGACCCATCTCTCTAATATCTTATTCTTGCTGAAAAACAGTTCCCATTTCTATTCAGGCATTACTTCTAGGTTTTCAACCTAATCTCATTGACTGTCTTGTACTTCCAGTTTGCTTGTGTTTATGGTATTGTTTTATTTGCTCTATCTTTTTCCGTAAATAGGTACAGACAGATCAATAAAAAAACCAATTAGGGTAGGCTGTGAAATTGAATTATTTTGAATTGGTACTTTAGCCACATCCACAGAATGACATTTCTGACATGAATTTAAGGTTATAAACTTTGTTTACAATAAAAATGTCAAATTACAAACGTTATAAAATGGCATTCTGTGGATGTGGCTAAAGTACCAATTCAAAATAATTCAATTTCACAGCCTACCCTAATTGGTTTTTTTATTGATCTGTCTGTACTAACTATCTTTTTTCTGCACAGTTTAGGGACTTTCCCCTTCCATTCAGCATACTTTGCTTCTGGTTCCAGTTCTCAGCATTCCAACCCTGACTTGTTGTCTTCTTTAAGTTGTCTCTTTATGTTCTTCGTGAAACCAGTGCATGTAATTGTTTGTTTTTTGTTTCGCTATTGTAGTTTCCGCGGCTTCTATCGTTGTTTGTTTTATGGAGCTCCATGCCCATTCTATGTCTGCTCCGTGCAGTGATATTTGGTTTGTTTCCTGTAGTTTCGTCCTCGTATTTTCTTGGTACTGGGACAAGTGTTCTTCTCTAATATTTGGACCTTCCACTTAAGTTTCTTTTCTCTTTTGTGTTCAAACGTCTTTGAGATTCTGTCCCATCCCTCTTTTACGTCTCACGTCCAATAGGCTGGTAGCAGGTTTTGCACAAATCAACTTATGATCAATTTGGTTTGTGTAGTTCCATCAGATGTCAGGTACCCTCGTGTGGCTTTTGTGTGGGAAGAAGGTTCCTACAACTCGTAGTCACTTTCCCTTTAGCTTTCACCCTCACCGGCCTTCCGCTATTAATTCTCACTTTTAATTATATCACTAATTCACTCTCATCCACTGTTACCACATGCTCCAATGTTTGTAGTACTTTTATACATTCGTAAGTATTTTTTTTAGAGAGATTTATTATCTAAAAATATTCGTCTCCTTTGTTTCTCTTTGTTTCGTAAATATTCGAAAATGATTACATGTCCGGGGTGATTATCTAAATTTTTTCTATTTATCAAGTCTTGCTATGAAAAATAATGGGATCAGATACAATATTATTAAATATCATTTTTGAAATGTACGGAAGACCTGCATTTAAATTTCTATAAAAAGTTTTGAAAAAAAAATTGTAAAAGAATTTTCTTTCGTATTTCCTTGATGCTGTAATGTTGAAAAACCAGTAGGTACTTTTTGAAAAAAAAAAATCACATCCAATCAAGTTCGAGAGCGAGATTCGGTAGCTTTATCAGCGATTTAAATAGAAACGTTCGGAATACTTTAAATTCGAGAGTTCTAACGAAATTCCTCAGGGATTATCGGTAGTCAATATACGACGCTCGACTATGCTCTTGAGTACGTGATCCTGGATACGTTTCAAGCTTTGAATTTTTTACTTCATTGAAAACGAAAAGGATAAATAAAATTCTGGGGATTTTACAATGAAATTTTGCCTCTTTTTTCATATTCAGATTACTTCTACACATTTAATTATTTAAATTTAAAAAATACAACTTTTATTGTGAATTTAAAAAAAGGTTTTTAGATATTTCAAAAGGTTTAGTAATTCGTACATTTTTTTAATGTAAATAAGGTTTCCCTATGTGAAAAGAAACAAAAGGGAAGTTTCGTATATTTTAAGCAGTTTTAAGATTTTTTCCATAATGAAGGTACCTTCAAACGAAGTTAATTTTTTTCTTTATTATTCGAAGTTTGCTGATTGCTCAGAAACCTCCAAATCTCAAATTATATGTTTAAATTTCATTTATTTCAGTTCAGATTACTTGACTATTTTCAAAAATGGACAAATACATACAACAAAAACAGTTTGATATCTGGTTTTATTTAATCATTTAAGGGGATCGTTTGGCTTATCCGTTTATCTTTCTGTCTATTTTCGTGGATTTTAAGGACATAATAATAAGGAAAACCCAATTTTAATAGCTTTAACGTTTTCTGAGCTCGTGGTAGAGAAGCTGTAAAGTAACCACAGAATTTAGATTAGAGACAGTGTTTATTCTGAAACATCCAACCTGAAACATCTGCATTTCTGTATTTATAATTTTAAAATTAATATCTGAGCTACACTTTCTTTATTCAATATAAATCAGCAATCAGATATGTACATATGTAATCTATAAGCTAATCTGGCTTAGGATCTATTTTAAAAATCTTGCTTCATGGCTTATTGAAATCATTTCCAATGAAGAAAATTCTTTAACCAATTTGTCGGTCTGCTAGTCATCTCCGTTTTCTTAATACATCAAGATAATAATAGGAGACTACAAAAATTAGGAAAGGAGATACGTGTTACTCGGCAATAGGGAAGCGGATAAAATTTGCTGTATTTTCAACATAAAAAATACATAAAGTTAACGGCAGGTCCCAAATGGACGAATAGTGAATCAAATTGATCACCTAATTATTCAAGAAAATATATCAGGTCATACTGAGGAACCACAATGGGGCCCGCCCATTACCTTGTAAGAGCAAAAATCAGGTATGAAAACGAAGATAAATGAAAAAGCAAAGAAACACAATGAAGAAATTCAAAGTTGAAGAATTACATAAAATGGAGATAAGAACTAAATATCAACAGAGAGTAGAAGAAAAATATAAAAAAAGAGAGCAGTTTGACAGTTCAAAAGAAGTAGGAAAATTTAGAGAGTATAATAGAAAATGGAGCAGAAGAAGTAATAGAGAAAAAATAAAGGAAGAAAAAGAAGGAATTGGTCCAACGATAAATGCCGAGCAGCAGGAGAAAGGCGGAAAAGAACAAAAGAAACGCTCCTGCAAAGCAGCACACAGGAAAATTAAGGAAGGAACAGAGAAGAGAAAAGACAAGTAAAAACATTTATACAACAACGAAAAGAACATTCCAGGAAAATATAAGAGACGGAAATGAAGAAAAGGTAGAAGGAGTATTTCGTGGAACTTTTGAAAGAAGAAGACAAAGAAACTAGAGAAGTCATAGAGGACTTGTTGAGGAGTTCTGATCACAGAAAATGGAAACAACAAAAAAGAGGTGGAAAACAGATTAGTAAACCATGACAAATGTGCGGGAATGCTAAGTTCTTTAATTATTTTTTTTATTGAAATCCACGGAGCATCTGTCGTTTTCGAGACAATAAGTGATATGATTTGACAGTATATTACAGTGACTTAGAGAAGAGATTATCCAGTGATACCACTTCCAAGTGTTTAATATTATTATTACAGATAATATTAAGTCATGTTTGATGAAGACATTATAGTTTGTTTTAGTGAACGCTAGGAGAACTAACACATTGAGCACTAATTTGGCGCTAGAAATATTATACTGAACACAACACTAGCGGCTTTGAGGAAGGCCCAGAGGAGCATGTCTTTTTCAGTCTCTTTGTTGGTTATTGAATAAGCAGGTTAGAAGTCAGCTCATTTTGGATGGACACCCAATTGAGTCTGGTTTGGTATCTCTTGGATAGTTTCGCACGTTCCTCTAATACAGTTTGGATTTGTAAGTCTCTATGTAAAACATCATTTGGAACATACCAAGGGGCAACAGCAGCTGCTCTGGCCTCTAAACCTTGGATTGGAAACGCTGTATTTTCATGATATTAGAAAGACTCCAGTGTTGTATTCCATACGCCCATTTTGGTTTTATTATAGTTTCATACATTAGCACTTTATTTACTATGGAGAGCTGAGAAGAGCGACCAATGAGCCAGTAAATTTGGCTGAGTTGAAGTCTTTTTTGGCAAATGTGTTTCGCCCAAGTTGAGCGGTTACTCCATCCTTTTGAGGTGATTGTTTAGCGTGACTGTCGCACAGCTGGACCTCTTGAAAGTAACTAATATTTTTTATAAACGTTTGCTTTGGCACGCCAGTTTTGCATCAATTTCTCAATTCTATTAAGGCGTTGTAAGCATTCAGAAGCTATGGCAGCGTTTTTATGCGATGCTAAAATTGATGTATTGTCTACGAATGTGGCTAAAGTTATATCATTCATTATCGGAAGATCTGCAGTGAATAATAGATAAACTGGGCCAAGAGCGCTTCTTCGCTTTTATTGGAATTAAGGATGTATTTATACTCTTCTCGATATTTCACTAAGAAATTTCTATTAAAAAGGTAAGATTTGAGCACTTCAAAGAAGGTGTAGGGTAGATTCTGTTTGATCTTGTACAGTAGGCCCTCATGCCATACCTTATCAAATGCTTGGTTATATCTTATGATGATTAACGCTTCTGTCATGGATCCCTTGCAGTGGAGATTTTTAAGTCTTTGTGAATTGTCCAGTTAGTTACATACCAAGAGTCGTTAACAATGGATCTTAATATTTATGATTGACGTCTTTGGATGATTGCTGTATTGGACTTATTAGCACATCCCCATAATTCGATGGTCCATATGGGTTTAATTATAAGTTTAAGCAGAATTTTGTGACTTCCATCCTATTTTCCAGAACATTTCTTTTTGTTTCATACCCATTTGTTTCCTTTCTTTTTGCAATTGTAGTTTCCAAATTAGCTTATTGTACAGGTGCATATCCATGTATTTGACCGTTGTGGTTGTGCAACGTGAAACGTCACATTTGATAGATTATTCAGTATAAAAGGTTATAAAAATGTTCAAGAAACAATTAAGGTTTAACCCTCGTGACTTACACTTACTTTCTAAAATGCTAGTTGCTATTAACTGTCAAGTGCTTGTCAGTGTAATCATTGAATAGAACAGCAGGTAGAAATCAACCCCAAACACTGAGCCTTTTCAAACCTGCACATTTCGTAGTTTTAAGGTAAAAATATTAGTCAGTGTTGTAGAATAGGTCGAACTAATCACAGTCGATGAATAATTATTTCAATAAACGTTAAAAATTTAGTTGTGCGTGCATTCGTAATTCACACACGCTATTTCTAAAAAAAAAGTACTTAGATTAATTAGCGTGAAGCTTGTGATCGCATTAAAGCGTTGTGCCGTACTTATGTGACACACCGCACCGCCTATAGAAAGTGACACATGTCAAAAACTATACATTTTATACTAAAGGCAATTCAAAATTGAAGATTTTAAAAATTGATTAGCTAACAATATGAAATACAAATTGGTTCAACTCTAGTATACGCTACCGTTCGGCGCGCATGCGCCAAACGGGCGTACTGTGCGGGGTTATGTGTTGTGTCGCATAACTTTTTCAAATAAAGAATAATTCTTTTTTGTTGTTTTGAACAAGCATTCTTGCCAAAAAGGCGTTGTTGTGTCGCATAGTTACTTTTAAATAAATCAGGAAAATTCCCATACGTAAAATGATACGTAACGAAGCCTGCTTTACCGTAGCGTATACTAGCACTTTATCGGCAAAACTTTAAAGCGACAGCCAGGGTGCCAGGGTGGCGCAGTGGTAGAGCATCAGGCTAACGTAGTGGCCACCATAGTGGTCGATATCGACCCCCATAACATTGCTAGGATCGATTCAGGCTCAGGAGTCGGTTCAAATCGATAGAAACATATAAGACATCATTGTACGGGTAATATTTAATTCGGGTAACTTGGATTACCTCCATCCTGAATGACAACGCAATTAAGTGTGAATCGTGGGAGCAGTGACATGAATAGAACCTGTGAGATGGAGCAAGGTCATGAAAATAGTTACGAAGGTCAATCAAGTGGGCTCAAATGACGTAATTACCAGTAAACGGATGTCGGTGGTTCCCGCCCGGCCGGCGGCGCAACAGGAGCGAGATTGCAACATGTGCGCGGTTGCTTATTTACTTATACTTACACGTATTCGATCCCAGTCTCATTTTTGCACATCGACTTACAAGTGGATCGTTAATGTTCTAAAATTCATCAACATACATATTATAATTCAATCGTTATTCATTCACGAACTAAACTTCTCTACGTTGAAGAGTTGAGTAACTATAAAATAAACAATCTAAAAACTCACATAAGCATCTTTTTTGCTTGTGCTTTTATAATTACGTACTAGTAAAATATAGGGGGTCGAAAAAAGGTCAAGAAATTCTTGAAGGGGTCGACGGCCAAAGAAGTTTGGCGACCCTTGGACTAGCGTAACATTAGTCCTTCGTTCGAATCTCCTGATGGGCAGGATTTCCCTACAGTCTGGAGGTCGGTATTGAGCCCTGGTGACCATTCGTCGTTGGGCACCAAATTAACGACGCTCTCCTCCGAATACAGGCCTAAGAGGTAGAGTAACATGGCCCTACACGTGTACATTTACACAATGCACATGGTGCAGTAGGTATAAAACGGCGCACCAATTACGTAACCCGCAAGGTCGAGCCGGATTATGCATTGCACCCATAATACCCCATATGTTAATGCACCTGTTTTTCGATTATAAAGCTTTATTACGGAATGTACAGTAGCGCGTGTAGGGCATACAGAATACATCATAACTTCAGTGCATTTATGCGTACGTTTTGTTACAGAAGAAGATTCAACCTAGGGAATACTCAAGAATGGTAAAACGGAAGAAACCTGTTGCTACAAATAGAAGACGTGCCTATGTTTTCTGCGGAGCTATTTGTTTTGCGTTTTATGTGTTATACATTCAGATACCTACAAAACCTTACCAAGTTGCTGCATTAGCTAAAATGTATTATATTAGTACTATCGGTAAGTACGAATACATATTTGATTCCTTTACCACATGATACTAAACCAAAATCGTTGAAATAGCAATTAGAATTAGGTAGTTTAGATGGACAACGAAAACTTAATAGTGTTTGGGTTTTATGTTGTCGGGAATATTTTTGAATAGGATTCTCACTATTCTGAAAAAACTAAAAAAACGGGAAAAGTCGGGAAATTTCGTAGTTTCTTACTTTGATAAGGGAAAGTCCGGGAATTCTAGTAATTTCAACGGAAAGTCAAGAAAAGTTCCTAAGGTTCATGATTACGTGATTAAAATATATGGGCAAAGTATAGTTCATATTCAATATTTTTTTGCATCGTAGTTAACTTAATATTTTTGTTTAATTTATTGCTTTTGTTATAGATTTAAAACATTTCGTCGAGAATTTAACCTTGGAAATTGACGAAACCAAAAGTTTGTACATGAGATTTAATTTGTTAAATACTTTTAGATTAATACTTTTTTTCGTAGCATTCACATATTTGGTATACAGTTCGAAATGTAAAATTCCAAATTTAGATCCTTTCAGTGTAGATATTTTACCATTCTATAGTTTGAACAAATACGTGAAATGTACTAGAAATCTTTTAACTTACGTAACGAAAGATAACAACAACGTACCAACTTTGCACATTGATGAACGCTTAGTAAATGAATATGGTGAACATGTCACTTGCTGCTACAGAACGATAACTCGAAGTTTAACTTCGAAGATTCCTGATATGCACATCGAGTAAGTATATTTACAATTCTTCAATAGTCTTAATTAACTTTTGAAACAGAGAAATAAACAATACTACTGAAAAGTTTTAATTATTTTTAACACTGCCTTATCGAGGGACTCCGTATATAAAATTATCAAATTAACATAACTTACGTTTGTAATTTTTTGTTTTCTCTAAATGTCTAAATGTTTATGTACAATAGCTTGGTAGTAATTGCTGATTACATTAATTAACAGAGTCCTTCGTAGTATGTAAGCTATATGTATTAATATTTGTAAGAGCTCAAAAAAAAAATTCCGAATGTTTAATTTCAATCAAAATTATTCTATTATTATATACAGGGGAGTCCAATTATAACGAACTGCAAGGACCCGTAAAAAACGACACGCTCGAAATGGATTATAAAAATAAGGAATCTATTGTTGTTTAAACCCCTTTAAAAACGGACTTATTGACTTGTTTTTTAAATATTTCTAAGTATAACCTTACCATGTTCAAAAGCCTCATTAAAAAGATTTTCTTTACATCTAATACCCTGAAATTGGTTCTTAATAAAAGGAACTCTTTATAAGATGCTTTGAAATACCGACCCTAAACTATAGCTTGACGTGGTGTCAACTTAAGCTTGATGTGCTTAACTTTTACTGCAATATCAATTCTAAGCAAGAAACCAAAAGAACGCGATAATATGCTTCTTCACCGATGCTAAAGCGTGGGTAATTTTAAAGAGAAACCCAAAAATTGCTCTTCTTAATAATGCTATAAATAGGTACTCATCAATCAGAAAATTTATATTTACCATTTTTATTATTTTTAGCATTTCACCATGCTTCATCTTCGTAAACAAAACGGCCATAAATGCAGATACGATATTAGTATCTTGCCTAAAAAATCACTGGAAGGAAGTCTACAAAAACGTCCACACCATTATTAAAATAAACGATAAGGTGCGACAGAAAATGAAAAAGTTCGAAAATTCAGGTGATAAGAAACACCTTAGTGTTTTATTTGTCGGAATCGATAGCGTATCACGTTTAAATTTGATAAGATCGATGCCAAATACATATAATTTCCTTCAAAAAAACGGTTGGGTAGAAATTAAAGGTTACAATAAAATAGGAGATAATACTTTCCCCAATCTGATGGGTATCTTAACTGGGAGGAAAGAAACTACAGTTTATAAAGACTGTAACCCTAGCATATTTGGATTATTAGATAAATGCAATTTCGTTTGGTTCGATTATAGAAAGCTGGGGTATGTTACTGGTTATGCCGAAGACGGCGCCGGTATTAACACTTTTAATTATTTAAAAAAGGGTTTTAAGGATGAACCGACCGATTATTATTTCCGTTCGTATACTTTAGCGACCGAAGAGCACCTTGATATTGATATGCTGGACGGCACCAAGTATTGCACAGGACCAGAAACCGCCGGAGAAAGGATACTGAATATAGCCCGAGAGTTTTCTTCTACTTTTAAGAATTATCCCAATTTTGGATTTTTTTGGATGAACTCGTTCAGCCACGAAGACGTGAATTCCGCCTCCAAAATGGATACAAAAATTGTAGACTTCTTATCGGATATAAATAAAACCGAAGTTGTAGAAAATAGTATAGTGATATTCATCAGTGATCATGGTTTTAGATTTGGGGAAATTCCTCTCACGTTCACGGGGTGGTTAGAAGAAAGACTACCCTTTTTTTATATGTCCGTACCGCGATGGTTCAAAAAGAAATACCCTCGGAAATACCAGAACTTAATCAAAAATAGCGAACGATTAACGACCCCTTACGATCTGTACATGACTTTGCAAGATATACTGGTGATATCCGGAAAGAAATATGTTATGCGAGAGAGTTCTGCTTGTCCGAAGTGCAAATCGCTTTTTGAAGAAATAGAAGCGGAAAGATCTTGCGAAGATGCTGCCATAGAGCATCACTGGTGTGCGTGCAGTGGTTATTTTACAATATCCCCGAAAGGTATATTCGTAGAAGAAGCGGCTAAATTTATTTTAAACGAAATTCGCAAAACTGCGGTTAATACAGGCGGTGATTATCAACAGTGCACGGATTTTGAATTTAAAAGAATCACATTCGCGGGTATTTCCGATACCGCAAGCACTATTTCACATAAAAACAATTTGTATTTTCTAATAACCTTCGAGACTTATCCAAAGGCGATCTTTCAAGGAACTGTTAGTATAAATACGAGTATGGCGGTATCAGTTTTTAAAATGGAAGGTAGCATAAGCAGACTTGATTCTTACGGTGCCCATAGTTGGTGCGTTAATGATTCCATTTTGAAAAAATATTGTTATTGCCAAGGTATTGTTAAATATATTTTTAGTCTATTTAGTAGGGGAGTTCACTATATTAAACACTTTCTGAGCGACAACTAGATAACAAACGAACTAGTTTTTTTTTTAAATGTTTATATCTTTAAGTTTCGCCAACTTCTTTTAATTTGAGTATTTGTTACAAAAATAGATGCACTAGAGTTAATGTTAAACGCACACAATTCCATTCGTTTCGAAATCTAACCATTCTGATTTCATAAAATCAACTAAATTTATAAAAATTAAACGTAAAAAAAGAAGTTAACGAAAAACCCCATCGACGTACATACATAGTACATAGTATTAATACATTATTAGTAAATGACCTTAGATTTCAAATTGTTATTGCTATTTTTTGCCTGATTTAGTAAACGGCGATGATGACAACTGATAGATAATAATAACAAAAAACCCGCGACTCATAGAAAGAAAACCAAACTAAAGTTAATTTTAAAATATTTAGTGCCGCCAGAATTGTGAATCGACATTAGCTTATTGTTTATTTATTAATCTTAAGATATAGTTTTATGTGATTTTTGGTAGCGTTGGCCCTTTTTAGACAATAGTGTTCTCAATCACATATTCTACGCAGTTTCTAGGTATTAATGATGTATTATACATTTTTGCAATAAACAGGATGATGCTTTTCTTAAATCGCCTTTAATATTATTAATATTAATACCGGAATAATCAACATTTAAATTAAGTTTCGGAGTATTAACTGATCATCTAGCGCAATAATAGTATCGTTCCTGTCTGGTGAAGTAGATAATGTGGTAATGACATACGAGTAAAATGTTTAGATGTTAAATTAAATGATTTTAAAGGCACTTAAAGGGAAAATATCATATCAATTATTTTTTCTACACCTATAGGTAGGTACCAGATGGAATTTATGTGTAACTTTAACATGAGAAATAAGCGTAGAAACAGAAGGAAAATTAATCATGCGCACATAAAACATAAACTTAAAAATAAGATTAGGTATAAAAAACAGATACAAATATAATACCTCGTTATATTTACCCTTCTAAATTGATCTGACTTAACAAAGCATGCACTGATGTGTAGCTTTTGCCCAATTCTTAGGTAATACAGAGTGAACCTTTGAATATAAAACTAACAGGAATGAGGCTACACAAAACATACGTGAGACCAAGATAGATGATGCAAATGGCGGCTGAGTGTTTCCGGTATGTCAGTGGTTTACCTTTTAGAATGAATACGGGATACGTAAACCTTTGAATATAAAATATTCAAAGACGTAAACTGACAAAAAATGTAGTAAAAGTATGAATGGACAAAAATTAGAAGCTGCAAGAAATAAAATATTATAATACTGACGGTTAAAACAGTTTTTTAAATATATATCTTGCAAAGTGCTAATCTCTATAAAATACATATGTGACGCCTATGACATTCACTCGTGACCTTTCTTTGACATTGAAATTATAACATCGAATTGTTCTTAAATATTATTCGTAATGAACGTAGTTACATTAAATGAATACTTACTTATGGAAAGTGCTACATATCAATTGTTATCCGGAGGTGATAACACTAAATAAACCCGCTACTCTGTTGCGTGGGCGTGAGGTTCCTATAAGAAAAATAGTGCTCACTAAATAAACTAACTAACGACGTTCCTTGGGCGCCAGATCCTTATAACGTAACGTCTTCAGTCGGACCTCCAGAAGAATAGACCTCCAAAGTTAACTGACTTGATAATAAAACGCAAGGCTTTGTAATTAACGAATAGGATATATTAACCCGTAAGCAAAAATTACACATATACAAAATTGAAATTGAAAATTAATAATGAAGTTATTATTCAAATAAACCAATAAATGACTAAGTTCGGAATCAAACATAAATCTAAACAAACGAAATCTAACTAAAGCGAATGTTCAAAATAACACCAATCGTAATTTAACGAAATTAAAATGTATCGTTCAAAATAATAAGATCGTAATTAAACGAAAGTAAAATGTATCGTTCAAAATAATAAGATCGTAATTAAACAAAAAAGTATCTTAATAATGCATTATCACACGTGTATCGTACAATATTTTATTCAATTTTGACGTTTTAAACTGTCATTATTAACTCCATAGCAACAGCTGTAAGTAACTGTTTATTTACTAGTGAGTTAAAACAAGTTTAAATCACTCACAGAATTTTAACTCACTAAGCAACAAATAAACAGTTACTTATCCTAGCTGATGCTATGGAGTTAATGATAACAGTTTAAAACGTCAAAATTATGTCATATTTTATTTTGTCAAAATTAAATTCATAATGGTTATTTCATCAAAATTGAATAAAATATTGTATAAACCACGTGAGCTAAGAATGTTCATTCACTCGAAGAAATTAACTCACTCTTCTCGTAAATAAACGGTATCTTAGCTCACTTGGTGTATAAATATCTATTATCTACGCCCGCGCAAAATCTAAAAAACGTTTAAAAATAATCTGACGTATTACATAATTTTTTTGGCAAGTCGAAAATTAATTCAAATAGTAGCTGTAAAAATGGACGAATCCATGACGACCACAGTTTAAAAATAGTGCGGTAATGAAGTCCTTATCGCACGCAAAATGAGTGCGCTGAATGACATATATCTCCCGGGCGTTGATAAAATACAATATGACAATCGTCGTAAATCGAACCTGTGCGAGTTGAAATCAAAGTCTACTTTTATGTAAGTCTACATTCTACTGTTTTATGTATACGGCGGAATTTTAAAGTTTGGCTATTAATTACAAAAATAAGTAATAAGAACGTCGGAATTATGAACTTTATTGTTGTTGAGATACAAAAAAAATAATACAAAAATACAAAATACAAAATAAATTTAGAAAAGAAGGATTTGTGAACTGGAAGTGCGTACATTATTTATTGTTATATTTATTTGTATCGCATGTTTGTCTTCAGGGCGGCTTGTCTGTAGGGGCCTTAGGGACCGGGTCTCACCTATATTTGTATAACTCGCCCAATAATAATATCGTAGTTTTAAAAAATATGTTTCGGGTAATTATTATTTTTTGATCTATTTCCAACACGTTTTATCGTTTGATAAAAACATTACTGTAGTATTTTGTGGCGAAATTGTATAATAAGGTCTCTGGGGCCAGCCGTGGCCAGCCCTATTTTATACGTGTAGAGCACGAGGCATGTATGAGGCATATTTTGGGACGAGTTTAGTTGGCCCAGTCACTGCGTTTGTACGTAAATAACACGCGATTCTTTCGTTGTCTTATTATTTTTTCCTCATTGTTGATCTGCTTTATTGTTTTTAGTGTGTTTAATTATTTTTGTCGTTTTTTGTTATAATCTATTTTAAAGTTCAAACTTTTATTACGTCAATAAACAATACATTTTAACTATGAACAAAATCGATAGTTTATACGAAAAACGTTTCTCGTTATTAAGTTTGGAAGAAAAATTGGAAATTAATAATAATAGAACCCACTATACAGGGTGTTAGGTAATGCTTCCGCCAAACTTTAGGGATGGGCTTGTAATGATAAAAGGAATAAAAAATTCTTGTAAAATTTTTTTCTAATATGCCTAGTTTCAGTAGTTTCTGAGAAAAAGCATGCTTTAATTTGCTGTCCCCATTTTGAGAAAACAAAAACAAGGGGTTAAATGCAACTGAGAAAAAAATTTTATAAGATTTTTTTATTTCTTTTATCGTTGCAAACCCACCCCTAAAGTTTGGCGGAGGCATTACCTAAAACCCTGTATAAGTATAAAAAAATTAAGTTGTTTTTGGCCTCTGGTCCCACCTGTTTGTCTTCCTCATTTATTGATTTTAGCCAATTCACACTTAAATAATTTAAATAAACAATTTGAAAATGTCTAGTTTTAGCAGCAAGTTAAATTTAGGCAGTTTTTCAAAAACTATTATCTCACTTTGCTGATTTGATTATACAAAATGTACGATTCTGTGTTGTTTGCTATGTAAAGATTTATGGGAAAAATTTTAATACCCAGCCTAAGCATGACCAAAGAATACTTAATATTTACGCTCTTTGGGATGGCTCTTTGCAGAAGAAGAATATTTTCGTTTAGTATAATTTTCTTCAAACTGATTTGGTACTTGTCAATTCAACAATTGATGGATTTAAACTGAAAGCTCGAGACATCAAAAATAGATAATAAATAGAATAGGCAAGTATGTACATGTAGGTTGTTGAAGATGAGGAGTCGTTTTAAATAATTTTTACTTACCTGTCAAAAATCCCCTGTCTTAATCTTAATTATCAAAACTCTGTAGGCTTTACTGCTAAAACAGTTAGGAATACTATTCAATCAAATACATCAGCTTTTCGACTGATTTGGGCTAAAACGAGACTTTCTTAAAATTAATTATATTTGAATTTAATGCATTAAAAGCAAATTTAAAATCCTGCCAAATTATTTTTGAAAACAACTTATTTCTGAAATTCTAAATTGAAAATTTCTAATCTTAAAGTGCATTGAAATTGAAATTTGGAACATAAACTGTTAATAAACAAAGTGGAAATTTATTTAGATTTAGTGCTCTATCGGGACCAAAATACATATTTTTTCCAAACCCTATAAAGAACTAAACCACAGAATAAACTCGCAACAGACGCGACAAAGTGCTGAGTGTGGGGTGGTCAAAATAAGGGGAGCGGGGGTGAACTCGAACACGCCCACTAGCAAGTAAAATTTCCTATTTTCCTGTATATTTAAGTGCAGCGCCAAAGAGTTCGGGTGTTATATATTCAAAATATTGTTTCAATAAAACATAAATACGCGAAAATGAGTGACAAAAAGGGTGGTAATTGGAGTTCAACGCCAAAATGCAAAATTAATTAGTATATAATAAATTAGTACCAATTTTTATAATGTCAGCTTCTGTAAGTTTATTTGTTTTAGAAATTTCCGTTACTACTCAAACATCACCTGGAGCTGTGCCTGAAGTCAGCAGCACTTGCACCCCCAGAAAGCAGAAATTAACGATTAAAGTTGAAAATCATACAGCTGAACCGACGTAGCCCCGCCTTGTGCTGGCAATATAAACATCAAAGTGTAGCGCGGTCTTGTCACTTCTGTTAAGAGTTTATTCTGTGACTAAACTTAAACTTAATATTAAGAATGATGTCTCAGTTTGCTGTATTTTTCTTGTTCCCTAAAAGCAGCGGGGCAGAAGGTCTTCCTACCCAAACTCACCAATGTTTAAGAACCGCAGCATTTCATCGTTCTTTGCATATTGTTCCAGTGGCAGTTTGGTTGAGCAGCTTTTATCATTTAGTACAGCCCAGTTTTTACAAACTTTTTCTTTGGATTTGTAACATTTCTAATTACATAATTAAAATATGATCAGTATAAAAAATAATGTATTTATTTTCCACAATGACATCTAAAAAATTATACTTAAAAATCACAGTAAACTGTCTTGTTATAAAACTACTGCAAAATATTTTACGATTTACATTTCTTCTCACATAAAACCTGCAACTTAAAGAGTATCACTTGAAAAAAAAAAATTAAAACGATTATACAAAAAATGCAATATATTTCTCAAATTTAACAGACATTATAAAAAGACAATAAAAAAATAAACGTTCATTTAACAACAAAACCTTTTAACAAACTATGTACAGAACGCATCATAAACCTTTGATTAATTAAGGCCGGATACTTTCTATCTTACAGCATCTTACGCTTCATCTCTTAACAAAACTTCAGCGCAAGTAAAAATTAAAGCAGCCTCAAAAGAAATAAACATAAGCTGCACTAATTTTGACGCACGCTGTATATTTAACTAATCAAGTACAATTTGGCACCTTTTTGGATTTAATTCTACTTTCCCCTGAAGCGTTTACTATAAAACATTTCTTTTTTCTTTTTAAGTTTATTAGTGTATACAGTAAGAATAAAAAGGCCTCTTATTTTTACATGAGTAGTTCACATGTACGAGTGAAGAGAAAATGGGGTTTTCATTTAATTGCTACTAATATTTGAACGTTTATTTTAATAAATCATTCTGTTATCCTAAAGGTAATTGAGGTACAAAACTTTTTTCACTTAATGGTATTTCTGTAACAATTTAATATATACATAAAACTTAACTAAGAGGTACTTAAACCAACTAAACTGAGGAACTCAAAAAAAGATTCAATAATCACTGTTTTATCGGTAACACCAGCCGTTGTTTGGTTTACAAAAAGTTAGTCTTTGATTATTATATCACCTACGTATAACTAAGTATCACACGAATTAAGGAAAATACATTTAAGACAACAAGTATTACATTCAAGTTAAATATTGGTGGCATTGATGAGATATGAGATTGTCCACCATAACTTTTTGTATTATCTTAACTACATACCACTTCTGGCACTATTTTAAGAAGCACTCACATACCTGAACAGTTTTACAAATTCAAACATCAACGTTTTTGATTCTTACGTTATAAAATACTCCTTAAATGTTAACATTTAACACAAACCTCTAAAACAATAATAGTAAATAAATATATAAACCGTATTTACGCCATGAAATATTGAATGTTAAACTTTTAAATAGAAAACCTTACTTTTTGAAGGCAGAACTCTCATTACGAAAAACACAAATCCTTAATGAAGTTGATTGGTTATTACAGTAATATTCAAATTCGTAAATTATTGTTTGTGCTGATTTAAATCTGTTTGAAATACTAACACAAATAGATGCCTTTTTTAAGCTTAAAACTAATTTTTCGTATTTCATTGGCGCAAATACAAAACTAATTTTTGCACTTTTTAGAAAGATGTTTCTATAAGAAACAAAATTTACCTAAATTTTTTTAATTAGCTATTCTTAACACGCTCATCATGTTAAGTTTTGATACTATTTTTTTTTATCACATTTGTATACAAGTATTTATGTTCTTCTCAAAGGGCGGTGTTAAATTTATTTCATACTTGTTTAAATATTTATAATGGCGAATAAATGCTTTAATCAAAAATAATATAAAAGTAAGTAATATAGCCTACGATTATTGTTGAGGTCTGTTGGTTTAGGCTTTAGTAACACTTCTTTTTTCCGGGTGTTTCTTGGATGGATTTTAGACCCTTCCCTTTTAGAAAAGGATTTAGGTATTCAGATAAATTGAGCCCAGCTCAAATCTCCACAAAATAATTTTATCACCACCCTGTATCTTCAGTGACCTAGGTCTAGGTAGTTTCCCCAAACTGACTTATCTAAACTGTTTTTTCAACTCTTTAGAATTTAATTTTTTTCTCATAGGTCGAAGTTGTTATGTCACAAAAGTAGACGATCATACGTTAATGGGTGATAAATCACATCCCTTTAGGCACTAAAAAGTTATTATTTCCGATCTATTATTTTTTGGTTTGTCCCCTAATGTATTATTTTTTTGTGGGCAGCTTGTTTAAGGAAAACAAAACTACACTAACGCCTTCTACGTGAAGTTAATTTGTATTTTCAAGACCGTCGTTTATGAGCTTAAGAAGAAAATGTAATTTCGATTAACGTACAGTCGTTTTACTTTTGGAACACCCTATATGTTTCAATACACCTTAATGTCTAAACGGGGCCAACGCTACTAAAAATCACATAAAACTATATCTTAAGATTAATAAATAAACAATAAGCTAAGGTCGATTCACAATTCTGGCACTAAATATTGTAAAATTAACATTAGTTTGGCGGTTAGGGTTAATTTTATTTTCTTGGAGTTGCGGGTTTTTTATTATTATTGTCTATCAGTTGTCATTATCACCGTTTACTAAATCAGGCAAAAATAGCAATAATAATTTGAAATCTAAGGCAATTTTACTAATCATTTATTAATACGTCGATGGGGGTTTTCGTAAACTTTTTTTTTACATTTAATTTGTATAAATTTATAGTCGAGTCAACAAAGCGGAAAAGTCGACAAAACTTCTAAACCCGCAAAAACAGAACCGATTTTGATGATTTTCTTTTTAAATGCTTGTTATATTAAATTATTCAAAATCAGAAACACTGCAGCTGGCGCGATCAAGTAGGTATTTATATTGTTTAAACAATAAAAAAATTATTAAAAGATTTTTTTCTCGATGGAATTGTAACTAGAAGTGACTAATTTTGAAAATTTAGTATAAAAAATAATTTTTGAATAAAAAAGTTTCTAAATTTCCATTGAAAAATCATTCGCAAGAATTGAATTCCAAATTTGAAATTTTTGAAAATATTTTGTATAATTTGAGGTTTTTATATATTAATAATTTTAAAAAAATTCATTACATTCAAAGAATTTAACACAATTTTTTTTAGCAAATAATTTTAACGACGAACGTGACGCGCGGAAAATCCATTGAAAAAAGTACTGCAAAATTAAAAATATTACACTTAAACGGCTAAAAGTTTTATAATCGTTAAATCAATACGTCTCAAATAAGCAAACAAAATTTAGTTAAGATTCAGTAATTATTTATTAAACGGGAAACATTTCTTAACTTATATACAACGCAAGCGAGTTTGCTGTAATGAACAGAATTCCAAAAAAATATGATTTTACAGCATATAAATGTATCATAATAACTGTAATGATGTAATATAAATGAAACGTAATAGTAAAAATAACAATTTGATTCTTCAAAATGCACAAACAAACTTAAAAACAACTATAATCCAATTATTTTCAACACAAACCAAGAATAAATGTCATTTTCCATCGTGTTTTTACTTGTCGCTTTGCACTTTTTTATTAATTTTAATCAATAATTCAGTTCTCTTCAACAATTTGCACTAATATTTTGAATATTTAATGTTAAAAACTTCTTTTAAGAAATTAATAACCTCAAAACACATGCGTTCACTCCGAAAATCATGGTGAAATATCTGGAGTTTGACCTTGAATTCCTCTACCTGTGATATAAAAGGTCGATTTCTTGTGCGTGTTTATATATTCTCATAAAAGTATTGATTTTTTCAATTGAAAATATATATATTCTTGCATCCAAATGATTGAATAATTGAAACTTTTTAATTCAAAAAATGTTCAAAATTAGTCACTTATTATAGTTTAAATTTCATCGAAGAAAAAAAATTGTTATTTTTTTTTTATTATTTAAACAATATAAATACTCTATAGCGCCAGGTGGTATGTTTCTAATTTTGAATAATTTAATTAACATTAAAAAAAATTCATCAAAATCGGTTCTGTTTTTGTGAGTTTAGAAGTAAAAACCCTCATTGACTCAACTATTGGTCGACTGTATGAAATCAGAATGGTTCGTTTTTGAAGGGAAGGGAAGTGTGCGTTTAACAGTAACTCTAGTGCATCTGTTTTTGCAACAAATGTTAGAAGCAAATACTCAAACTCAATTAAAAGAAGTTAACAAACTCTAAAGATATAAACATTAAACCTAATTCGTTCGTTATTTAGTCGCCGCTAAGAAAATGTTTAATATAGTGAAGTCCCCTACTAAATATGCTAAAAATATATTTAACGGTACCTTGGCAATAACAATATTTTTTCAAAATGGAATCATTAACACACCAACTATTCGCACTGTAAATATCAAGTCTGCTTATGCTACCTTCCATTTTAAAAACTGGTACCGCCGTACTCACATTTATACTAACAGTTCCTTGAAAGACCGCCTTTGGATAAGTTTCGAAGGTTATTAAAAAATAAAAATTGTTTCTATGTGAAATACTGCTAGCGTTCGTATCGGAAATACCCGCGGATATGATTCTCGTAAGTTCAAAATTCGTGCACTGTTGATAATCACCGCCTGTATTAACCGCAGTTTTTCGAATTTCGTTTAAAATAAATTTGGCCGCTTCTTCTACGAATATACCTTTCGGCGATATTGTAAAATAACCACTGCACGTACACCAGTGATGCTCTATGGCAGCATCTTCGCAAGATCGTTCCGCTTCTATTTCTTCAAAAAGCGATTTGCACTTCGGACACGCAGAACTCTCTTTCATGACATATTTCTTTCCGGATATCACCAGTATATCCTGCAAAGTCATGTACAGATCGTAAGGGGTCGTTAATCGTTCGCTATTTTTGATTAAGTTCTGGTATTTACGAGGATATTTCTTTTTGAACCATCGTGGTATGGACATATAAAAAAAGGGCAGTCTTTCTTCCAACCACCCCGTGTGCGTGTAAACAATTTCACCAAATCTAAAACCATGATCACTGATGAATATCACTATACTATTTTCTAGAACTTCCGTTTTATTTATATCCGATAAGAAGTCGACAATTTTGGTATCCATTTTGGAGGCGGAATTCACGTCGTCGTGGCTAAACGAGTTCATCCAAAAAAATCCAAAATTGGGATAATTCTTAAAAGTAGAAGAAAACTCTCGGGCTACATTTAGTATCCTTTCTCCGGCGGTTTCTGGTCCTGTGCAATACTTGGTGCCGTCCAGCATATCAATATCAAGGTGCTCTTCGGTCGCTAAAGTATACGAACGGAAATAATAATCGGTCGGTTCATCCTTAAAACCCTTTTTTAAATAATTAAAAGTGTTAATATCGGCGCCGTCTTCGGCATAACCAGTAACATACCCCAGCTTTCTATAATCGAACCAAACGAAATTGCATTTATCTAATGGCCCAAGTATTCTAGGGTTACAGTCTTTAAAAGCTGCAGTTTCGTTCCTCCCAGTTAAGACACCCATCAGATTGGGGAAAGTATTATCTCCTATTTTATTGTAACCTTTAATTTCTACCCAACCGTTTTTTTGAAGGAAATGATATGTATCTGGCATCGATCTTATCAAATTTAAACGTGATACGCTATCGATTCCGACAAATAAAACACTAAGGTGTTTCTTATCACCTGAATTTCCGAACTTTTTCATTTTCTGTCGCACCTTATCGTTTACTTGAATAACGGTGTGGACGTTTTTGTAGACTTCCTTCCAGTGATTCTTTAGGCAAGATACTAATATCGTATCTGCCGTCATGACTGTTTTGTTTACGAACATGAAGCATGGTGAAATACTAAAAATAATAAAAATTATTTATTAATATGGCAAATACAAATTTTTTGGTTGATAAGTACGTATAACATTAACAGAAGTTACTAAGAGCTTTGGCAATTTTTTGGTTTCTCTTTAAAATTATCCATGCTTTAGCTTTTAATTTCCTGCTTAGAATTGATTTTGGATCTTATTCTAGCTTAGATTAAAGTTTAATTGACGTGTTATGGCTTAAGCTTAAGAGATATAGTTTAAACTAGTTTATGTTGAACTTTTGCTGCAATCTTTAGGAATTCCTTTAGATTCCTTTCTTAGGAGTGATATTTTAATACAAGCTTGGTTTAAACCCCCATAAATTATGGTTTGAGCTAACTGGTGCTGCACTAAACTGCATTTAAGGCTCTTCCGGGCTGTTTCAGCAAGTGGCTAACGTTAAATCAAATTCCGGCAAATTCTATTCAAATTACAGACTCAAATATTAATTTGAAACAATTCTTGATTTGAAAATATATAAACAATTGCAACAGAATTTGTTCTACGAGGCCGATTGTTTATTTTAAAATTCTGATAAGTGTATTATTTTCAATTTAATTAGTTTTTACGTTTGCGTCTTCATTGGATTTTTTTTTAAATCAAATTTGAATTGAATTGGGGATAAAGGGAGGATTTTACAAGATATTTTATACGAGCAGAATTTGTAGAGAAAATTGCTGAAGCGTCAAGTTTCAACATTTACTCATGCAAAAACATTCGGACTTTAGATACATATACTGGGTGATTAACACAACGCGCCCCTTGATAACTTGAATAGGCAACTCAACTTACAAATTCATAAATAATGTTAATCCACAATTAGATTTGTAAAATCAGAATGATATTACTTAATTAAATGCCATGTCAAGACAATATTCTAAATTTCACCCCGACTCTGAAAGATTTGCCAGAGATGGTTCTGCCATCCTGATCAGAAAACAAATTAAGCACCACTAACTACCGGAATTCAAAGAAGACTATTGCAAGCAACGAACATCAGTACAGAAGACTGGCAAGGACTCCTAACGATCACAGTCGTCTACTACCCACCAAAATGTCGCCACTTCCAAACCTATTCACACCTAGTGAAATCAAGGGGACAATCAAAAACTCCCCAAAGAACTCCCACGTAAAGACATGCTAATGATTATATAGTGGTGTGTTCAATTGAAACCCATCTTTAGTCCATAAAAAAATTATTCAGAAATATAATTACAAATAATTACCACCACAAGTATGGCACCTATCCCATTGTTTCACCGACCGATGTATACCCTCATAGAATTCTTGTGGCGGCTGACTGAAGAATTCTTTCACAGCGTAAAAGTGGTAAAATAAAATATTCAATAGAAGAAATGTAGGATTTTAGAGCACCCACCCTACAGCCCAAATTTATCGCCTTGTGATTTCCATATTTTTGGGCCACTGAAAAAGGCGTTAAAAGGTAAACTTTTCAGTCGGACGCAGAAGTACACAACGCTCTGAAAGAATTCTTCAGTCAGCGGCCACAAGAATTCTGTGAGCAGGGTGTACATCGGTTGGTGAAACAATGGAATATGTGCCTTAATTGTGGTGATAATTATTGTAATTAAATTTCTGAATAAATTTTTTATGGACTAAAGATGGGTTTCAATTGAACACACCTCGTATATGTCTAATGCAGTGTTGAGACTAGGATACTTTTCGGTTCAATGGAAAGCCTCCCAGATGATCCTCATTCCAAAACCGGGCAAACCACAAAACGGGGTCTCCTCTTATCGACTCCATCATGACAAACTATTGGAGAAACTACTTGCAAAAATTATAGAAGACCAGTACCTGATACCGGACCACCAATTCGGATTCAGAAAGAATCACTTCACGATCGAACAGGCCCACAGAATAGTGGATGCAATCAATCAAATTTTCGAAAATCAGCAGTACTGCTCAGCAGCATTTCTAGACAACAACCAAGCTTTCGACAAGGTATGGCACGAAGGGTTCTTGTACAAACTCGAGACATCAATATTACACAGTATCATCCCTATATCATTTCTAGAAGATAGATACTTCCAAGTGAAATATGGCCAAGAAACATTCGATTTGTGTCCAATTAAGGGAGTGAGCCCAATGGTTGGTATATCTCTCATTTACAGCAGCACTCCACTATAGGAAACTTTGCGGATGACAAGGTCGTACCAGTAAAACACCAAGACCCAATGGTAGCAGCTATACTCTTACAACTAAATCTATGAAGTCGAAAAATGGGCCAAAATGGCGGATTAAGATTAACGAAGGTAAATCTGCCAATACAGGGGAATCTCTCCCCTATTTTTTGCCTTTGACTCAGGTTGAGAAAGCAAAATAAGAAAATCTTCAAAACTGTTTCCTCCCCCAACTTCAAAATTTTTTCTAGCCTCTTACACTATATGTATCCAAGTGTTTGATTTTTTAATTTTTTTAAGGGTTGTTCGAGCATCATTACAAGGCTGATTATTTTTTTTTTTATTATGTCCGATCTATATAAAAGTGGAAATAAAAATATGGCCAGCATATGATTGCATGATTGGTAAGATTCTATGAAGTCGTTTAAAAGCCTTTTTATATATCGAATTAAGTCATAAATAGCTTAGTGCAAGTTATCAAGTTCACTTATTTTCTATAAACAGTTACTTGGCGTAAAGTTTGATAGAAAGGTATTTTGAGCTCCTACAAATGTTAATCCACATTGCGTATCTACTATGAAGGACTCGGTTAATTAATTTCCTCAGAAATTAATACAAAACTGCACGAACATTTAGGAAAACAAAAAGTTATGTTATTCTTGTAATTTAATATACATATAGAGTCTCCCAACGATCTGTAATTTGTTAATTTGAGTTTAAATTGGCCTTTAATGTTTATTTCAATTAAAATGCAATTTTGTTCTACATTGTTAGAATCACTTTCCAGTGAATCTGATTGAATACTTGCAGTTAGTTATGAAGGCCTTTTCAGCTGCTTAATAATAATAATAATAATAATAATAATAATGTCTTTATTGTGTCCGTAAATTGTATATTCTTAGAGAAAAAAAACAAACAAAAAAGGACAACAAAGGGCGCAGTTCAGCTACCGACTACTCCGGGTGCTGTTCTTCCACTGAACCCAGTATTCCAGAGAAATGAAATTTAAGACAATAAAAAAGAAAACGAGTGAGGAGAGCAATATAATTCAAGTAAAAATAGGAACTAGTATTAATATTATAAGGAACAATTAAAGAGTTAAGAGTTAGGATTAAGGAGCATTTGCTTCAAGCAACTTTTAAAGCGTAAATAAGGCATTTGTTTCAAGTCGGTGACCGAAGATTGTTATAAATTTTGGTGAAATAATACGAAAAAGTACGTAATAATTAAAACATTTTAAAGTCTTTCAAAAATCTGGAAATGCCTGGTGAACACACTAGCCAGAGATCAGGAAAATTTATGCTTAATGCTATTAGCCAAGGCCAACTGGTACCTATTGAATCTGCGTTTCTTTAGCGGAGACGATTAAAGCTAGCCCTGGCTTGATTAGGTATTAGGTAAGTTTTTTAGGCAATTAATAATAGTTGTGTATAATTGAAGCATAAATATAGCGCAGTACAGAATTCTCTATCAAGATAGTGTTTTCACTACCTCGATTTTACTTTAAACTTGATATGTGGCAAACACAATTTTGCGACAGACCGTTTGTATTGGTTTGCTGGCTCTTAACCTTATTTATAATAAACGCCAGCGTGAATGGTTGGTTGAAAGGTAAAGTAAGCTTCAATCAAATTGTTAAAAGTAGTTCGAACAAAAGTTATTTGAAAATTCCTTTTGGAAAATTTGATGTCACTCAAATTTTGAAATTTGTTTTAAAGGGGTTTTAGTTGTTTTGAGAGAAATGAACGAATGCAGGCATAAAAATTACATAGCATGTGAAAGTATTTAAATTAACCACCGAATAATTCAGTATAAAAATTAATTTTCAAATTTAAAAACCGCAAAGTCGTTGTACGATACGGCCTGTTAAGTTTTCAAAAATACCATTATGACTTTGTGCTCCGCAGGGCGCTCATTGCCTTCCTGGTTTGAAACTTAACTAAACAGCAACATGGGTACTATCAAATGTAAAATGAATATCAACTCACTTAAGCAATTTGTCAAGGTTTGAAAAATGAGGATTTATCCAAAATAAAAGTTCTTGCAGAAGCCATTAATTTTCAATTGATAGGAAATTGCCAAACACTGGAGAAAGTGCATCTGGCTGCAATAACTTTTTGCCCGGAGGATTATTTTTTAACAACAATCATTTTCAAAATAAATACTACAAACACGAACAGTTTTAGGTATTTTCGTTTGTAAAAAATTTAGTCAAATAGAAATAGAATGTATATTAAGATAAATAAATTAATTTGTATTATAAACAATTTCATTTAAACTGCAGAATAAATTAGTCAATTTGCAAGCAAAATTTTCTTAGAAGGCATTTAGTTTAAAGTAAGTAGTGTCAACAGCAAAGGTAGCGAGCGAGCGTGGGGAGCAACGTGGAGTCACTTTTATACCCGGTTGTCTCGCACGTTATACGTTCGGGGTGTTGTGGTAAGCACCACGCTTTCAACAACCACCTGCCTTCCCTACTCCACCACTTTGTTTCGGTTTCTAATCATTTTCAGTGACTGGACAGGGTTTGACCCCGAGACCGTTCGCGTTGTAGTCGAATGCCTTGAGCACTTGACCGCTCCGGTGATAGTCTTAACAGTAACTCATCAAATAATAATATTTACAGCAATCTGTTATACAGGGTGTATTAAAAATCGCGCATAATATTTATATCGCGTGATTCTACGTCAAAATCCAAGCAAAAAACTCCAGTGTTAATATGCTGTTAACTCTTTAGTTATGGAGTTACTAGCAGCCTTAAGTCGTATTCTGGTTTGCTTGTCGTGTCATATTTTTATGAATTAATGATTTTTAGCTGTAGTTTAATCTTTAATCAACAAAAGAAATAACTAATCTGTAATCGTACTCAACATACCCTTCGTTTAATTAGAATTTCCATCCGAAGTTTAAAATTTTTGCAGTGCTTGTGCTTTTCATAAATGTTGCAACGATGTGCAATGCAATTATATTAAATCAAGCGGGTTGCTATTGATGATATCGCAGGTGCCGTAGAATGACTGACCACACAGCGTTGCGTAAGTTTACAAGATTTTAATTAACAATTCTTCAAAAACTACACGTTTTGGCATAAAACAGTTATACGATTCTTTGTCCAATTTTTAACGCAGAATCGCATGGTGCGAATATTATGCGCCATTTATGATGGTATAAAATAATTTCTGGCGGAAGGTAGCGCCATACGGAGCACCCCTGCAACTAGCACCTGAATAGGCTGTGTAACGACATTTGTCGTTAAAATCGAGAAGACCGTCTTAAAAACAAACAAAAAGTCACTAGTATTGTTCGTTTCTTATTTGTTTCGAAAATTAATTAAGAATATCTTTATTTAGTAAACACGCTATGATAATGAAACAGATTACAAATCGCTGGAACACCCTATTTATATAACACTATTGATTTCGGGTATAGATTTTATAGAATAACTAAGGGACGTCACTGCACTATAGATACGTAATTGAGAAAAGTCAAAAATCAAGAAACAACAATTCGAAGTTATTTTCAGGCTACAAACTAAATTATTCAAATTAATCTAGCGGCTTTTTCATGCAATAATTGTTTTCGTACAAAAATGATTTACATAAATGTATAAGAAGTACCTATTTATTATTTAATATACTTACTCGATGTGCATATCAGGAATCGCCGAAGTTGGATTTCGAGTTATAGTTCTGTAGCAGCAACTGACATCATATTCACCATATTCATTTACAAAGCGTTCGTCAATGTGCAAAGTTGCTAGATTGTTATCTTTCGTTACGTATGTTAGAAGATTTTTATTACTACATTTAACGTATTTCTTCGAACTATAGAATGGCAAAATATCTACACTGAAAGGATCTAAGTTTGGAATTTTGCATTTCGAACTGTATACCAAATATTTGGATGCTAAGAAAGAAAAAGTATTAATCTAAAAATATTTCAACGAATTAAATCTCATACTTACACACACCTTCGGTTTCGTTTATTTGCAGGGTTAAATTCATGACGAAATGTTTTAAATCTGTAACAAAAACATTAAATTAGACAAAAATATGAAGTTAATTACGAAATATTGGAAAACCGAAGGTTGAATATAGTTAAACGCACAGATTGGTTTCAGCGTGAACAACATGATGGCATGTATTACTAGGAAATTACTTTTTAATAGAATATGTCGAAATATACAATAAATCATCCATAATATAAACTGTTATCTGCCCCAAATTCTTGCATAAAGAAATTACATTATTGACTTTGTAAAGTTTGTTATCTTTCGAAGGACACCGACTACTTTCAATGACGAACCTCTAAATAACTAATTTTTCTGTGACACAAAAGGGGAAATTACATGAAACACGCACGGGAAAAAGTTGTTTCTTCAGGGTTTATATGTATGTTTGTTTCGATATTTACTTTTTCACATGCTGTTCCGTTCAGTAAGTTTATTAACTTTAATTTGAAATTTGCAACAAAAGCATGTTGTAATATAGGTATAGATAGCTGAATTTTAATATATTTTAACAAACTACGAAAAATCTGTGTATAAAGCGAATTCTTAAAACTTTAATCTCTAAAATCAATATTTTTACTTCTCTTTGAGACCTATTCTTATAAATTAATACTTAAGAAAATTATAGCTTGTTAGTTTAATCAAAGATCACAAAATGATAATAGGAGACTTAGCGTCGATACTCTCTTGCAAACGCATATAAATTGGCTTGGATAAGTATATTTTTACACAAAATTTAATATTTTTCTTGAACTTTGTTTGGCCAACAGTAATAAACTAGAAACTGACGATTTCAGTGAAAAATGAGGCTGAGAAAGTAGCAAAGAAAGAAAACCAAAACATACAAACTTAGTGAAAAAGCAAGGGAAAAAATAGAGCAAGAATAAATAATCAAAACAGAACTAAACTGAAAAATATGGATATCTAAACAAACGAGACAACATATCAGAAGAGATATACGAAAATATGAAGCCAAAATTGAGAAAATAATGAAGCCGAACAAGAATGGCAGAAAACTAATCATAGCGTTAAAAGACCCCGAAAGAAATTACATTCAAAAAATAAGAAAAATAGCAGAAGATTTCTACCAAACTATATATACCTCATAAGTTGTTGAAAATCCCCAACACATAGCAGCTAGAGGAGAAGTTCTGAACATCGGATCAGATGAATTGCCAGATATTGGAAAAGAAGAAGTGAAATTAGTCCTAGACTCCTAGATAATGTCAAAACAACAGATCACCTCGAGATGACGACATACTAATAGAACTTCTAAAGGAAGGGCTAGACAAGGTTATGGAAGAACTGTGCGAATTTTTCAACGAATGTTTGAAAGAAGGAAGGATACCAAATACATGAAATAATGCTATAGCGGTACTAACATATATCATATAAAAAAGGAGATCCAAAAAGTCTGGAGAACTATAGACCTATTAATCTGTTATTACATATATATAAACTGTTTACGAAGATACTAACTAACAGCATTACGAGAAAGCTAGACGAATGCCAGCCGATAGATCAAGCAGCTTTTAGAAAAGACTAGCAAATGCGACCATCTTTTGACAGTGACAGCTTGATTTTCGTGGACTTTTACAAGGCATTCGACCCCTAGGAACACTGGATAATTCTCAATGAGCTGAAAATTCCTGAATTGATCACATATACATCCAAATAATAAATACCTAGTAAGTCCTCTCTGGAGTAGAAGTGGTTCGGAGCCCACGTTAAGTTGTAAATCCCCTATGTCTGTAGACTAATTGACACGCACACTACAGACATACGGAGAGAAGACTAGCAACGCCCTATAAAGGGCACGCCACTTCAAGAAGAATAAAATGAACAAGCAACATCGGTAATCAAATTATGTACGTCAAAACACTAATAAGGCAAACAGTGAAACAGGAATCCGAAAGGGAGATACTATATTGCCTAAATTATCTAACGTTGCCCTAGAAGAAATTTTCAAACATCTACAGTGGCATGACAAGGGCATATTAATCACCGGCAAGCGATTAAACAATCCACGATTCGCCAATGATGTGCTTATTTTAGCCGAAAATCTAGAGGTTGCTTAAACTTAAAGTTTCAAGAGCTTTGGAAACATGTGTGTTGAGTTGCATTCGGTGATTTTAAGGGGCGCGTCTTACGTAAATAGCCCAGTATATCTGGAACATCAAATAAAACTGAGCAGAGAAAATCAGACCACCGAAATATATAGAAGAAGATTGGTATGGATGGCATTTTGTAGGCTGGGATTGGGATGGGGTATTGAGAAACTGAGCAGAGAAAATCAGACCACCGAAATATATAGAAGAAGATTGGTGTGGATGGCATTTGGTAGGTTGGGATTGGGATGGGGTATTGAGAAACAAACATATCCCCCTAAAATTAAGAGCACGAGTGTAAAACTGGAGAAAGGGCACATACTGATATTTAGCGGAGTAAAAGAAGATCAATTGGGAGCAACAGGGGTGGGATGCATTCTACACAAAAAACTAGCAGAACAAATATATGACTCGGAAGCAATCGCAGAACGAATATTAAAAATAAAGATGAAAGAAAAACATAGGAACAAAGAAAAAAACAATAATAATAGTATACGGACCAAATGAAGACGATACAGCAGCAACTAAGAAAAAAATTTGGGAGAAATTAACGTTATTAACGGAAGAGGACAAAGGAGTAATTTATATAATAGGTGATTTTAATAGTAGGGTCGGGAAAAAAGATGAAATATACAGTAAAGTAATAGGACAATACGGAGAAGAGACTAGAAATAATAATGGAACGAGAATGCTTGATTACTGTTTGATTAATAATTTAATAATAACTAATACAATCTTCCAACACAAGAGTATTAATAAATACACTAAAGAAGTATGTAGCAGAAGAGAAAAATCAATTATTGACTATATACCAGTTGAAAATAACAATAGGAGAACAATATTGGACACAAAAGTGAGAAGAGATCCGGAAATCGGCAGCGACCACTACGTAGTAATAAGTAAAATAAGAGAAGAAATCGAAGTTATAAAAACAAATGAAGAAATTGAACAACGGAAAATAGAGTTTGAAACTATAAAATCTTATAAATTAAGGAATAATGAGAGAAAGCGGACAAATACAAAACATTATTGACCGAGAAATTGGAAAACAAAAGAAAATGGGAACGAGGAAAATAATATTGAGACAATATGGAACACCTTCAAAAATGCAATACTTGATTCAGCAAATAAAATATGTGGGAAGAATAGAGGGAGTAATAAGATACAAACAGCATGGTGGACAGAAGAGATTAAAGGTCAGGTAAAAACAAAGAAAAAGACGTGGAGAAATTACTTAAATAACAAGACAGTAGAGAACTATGAAAAATACAAAATGGAAAGAAAGATATAGTAAAGGATTTAGTATCAAAGGCAAAGAAAGAGAAATGGAAAGAATTGAACAAGACAGTAAAATCAAAAGCTATTCTACAAGGTATTAAAATCGTGGAGAACAGGCAAATATACTTACATAACCAAAATTAAAAATGGAGAAATATTAAATGAACAAATAGAAATAATGAATAGACGGAAAGAATACTTTCAAGAGTTACTAGATGGTGAAAATGAAACCCAAAATAACTACGCACAACAAGATGAAGAAGATAGAGTGGTAGAGACTAAATTAGAAGACACACAAAGTGGATTTAGGGGTGGATGGAGTACCCAAGATCATGTCTTTACATTGAAACAAGTCACAGAGAAATCGATAAAAGAAAAAAGAAGAATAGACGCACAAAAAGCATTTGTCACGATACCAAGAGAGAGGCTATGGAAAATTTTAGAAGAGAGAGGAATAAACAACAAAACAATAAGAATAGTACAAAAAATATATAGTAATAATAAAAACTTTGTAATCAGTTGCAATAGAAAATCAGAAGAATTTGCAACACAAAATGGTCTAAGACAAGGTGGAGGCTTGAGTCCAGTGCTCTTCATAATATATATGGACGACATACTAAAAAAGGTGACTAGAAAAAGTGAAAAGTTTATGGTCGGGCACAGAAATATGCAACGCATAGAAATCTCTGAAGGGGCGTTTGTAGATGACGTGGTAGTATATGCACAAAGTGAAAGAGAATTACAGACTAATATGAACAAATGGAATAAAGTACTTTAAGAAAGTGGATTGACAATGAATAAGAACAAAACAAAGGTAATGGTAGTAAGTGAAGAAAGAGAAGAAATAAATACAGAGATCGAAAACACAAAAATAGTGAACACGTTCCAATATTTGGGTAGTGGAAATAGATGGCAAAGTAACACAAGAAACCGAAATTAACAACAATTGCGTTACTGATTTCCCTTCGATTTTAGATGCGTTGCAAATAAGTATGAAAAACTCGCTGTTACTTGTGTAATAAATTACACAAACATAAATTAATTCAAACATATTAAGTAAAATCTGCGTACTTTTCCCTTGAAGCAAAATATCAAAACTGGAGCTTTTCAACGGAAATGCATTAAAAACCCAATAAAATTAGGATGAGGATATATTTCTTATTTTAATAAATCCCTGAAGGGAGTATTTTAGAAAACTTAGAACGTTTGTTATAAGAGCTTTAAGCCATTATCCAGAAGATAATCCTTTAAGTGGTGCCAGAATCTGAGAACTTGTACGTTACGCCTCATTAACGGCTTTCTGAAGATTAACTTGGCGTAGTTTTGGTTCTAAACCGTCAAACACTGTGAAATCCCATTTCTAAGTAAAGTCAGGCATAAAAGTTTTCACTGAAAACTGAAGGAATATCGTATAAAAAAATTAAATCTATTGGTTTTTAGTATTTATAGTGATGAAAAAACAACATATTTTTGATCTTGATCCTAAATCATCATTTTGTATTAACATAAGGTTTATGGCAATTAACTCGCTAAACTAATCGAATAAAAATTAGTGTTATTTTCCAAAATGTAAGTAAAACAGTAAAATTTCGTTGTCCTTTTGTGATACAAGTTAACTTAAACAGGGGATTGATTATCCCTTTATTGATCTTGCAATATTAATAAGACGAGCAACAAGTAAGCTTACGATACACAAACAATCTCGGCAAATATTGACTCATCACTGGCAATTTTATGAGCTATAACCATAAACAAGTCTAATTTGTGAGATTTTACTTTGTTTTGGATCATTGCCGCAGTCCGTGATAAAAATGCCAAACTATAAATGGTTGCTGATTACAAATTTATTAGTAATTAGCTCAATATGACATCGATCGCTTCTATGAGGCAATTTTCAAACAAAATTAAAAATTTTTACCTGATTTACTTATACCAAAAATGTACCTCTGCGGAAATACGGTCAATCAAAGTTTGCTAACGAGAATTTATTATCATCAAAAGTATTCAAAGAAAAATTCAGAGTATCGACAGTTTCGCATTCCATAAATATATATAAATAATAACAGAAAATTCTGGAACAAAATTAGATCAATAAGGGGCGGAAAAAGAAAAGAGATAAGAGGCCTGAGAGATAAAATAAATCAGATAAAATCACAACCACAGGAAATAATAAACATATGGGAAGAATACTACGAGGAAAAATATGGAAAAGAAAATGATGAAGCGGAACAAGAAGAAGAACGACTATACAGAGAAATAGGACACAAAACCAAATAACGGAACATGATAACACAATAGAAGAAATACAACTGGATGAATTGGAGGAGGCAATAGGCAAAATAAGGATAGGGAAAGCAAGCGGACCAGATAGAATAGAGCCGGAGATGATTAAGTGGCTAGGGGAACTAGGAAAGAAATGGCTTCTAAAAATCATGAGACTGGCATGGAAATCGAATAAAATACCGGAAGAATGGGAAGAGAACATGCTGATGCCAATCCACAAGAAAGGAGATGAATTCAATTGCCAAAACTACAGGGATATATGCCTCTCCTCGGTAGTATACAAGGTATATACAAGAATAATAGAAAAGAAAATGAGAGCAGTAGTGGAGGGAAAACTGGAGGACGAGCAATCGGCATTCAGACAAAAAAGACAAACAGTAGACAACATATTCTTACTAAGACAAATTATAGAGAAGAAAAACGAAAAAGGGGAAGAAATGTATATAACCTTCATAGACCTTAAGGCAGCGTTCGATAGAGTAAATCCAAAAATTTTATGGGAAACAATGAAAGATCTTAACATCCCAAGAAAGCTAATAGAAATAACAAAGAATATGTATGAAAATACAAGGGCAAGAGTACAAATATATGGCAAACGATCATCGCAAATTAGAATGGAGAGAGGAATCAAACAAGGTGACAGCCTCAGCCCACTACTGTGTATACTTATAATGGACAAAATAACTAAAAATGCCAAGCAAAGATCGAAACACCTACAAATGATCATCGGATACAACAACCTAAGACCGATTAAAACAGAGGTAATGATATATGCAGACGACATAATACTAGTAGCGGAAAACCAAAGAAAAATGCAAAAATTAATAAATATATGGGTGGAGGAGATCGAGAAAGCAAGATTAGAAATAAATATAAAGAAATGTAAATACATGAAAATATGCAACACACTAACACAACAAGCAGAGGAATATGGAAATAAGCTGACGTGTAAAGGGGAAGAATTAAAAAAAATTACCACACAAGAATATCTAGAGACAGTAATAACGAGCGACGGAAAAATCGACACTGAAATTGCAAACGGGGCCAAGAAGGCAACAAGAACATACTACGCCCTAAATAAAACAGTCCTGGGAAAATCAGAAATAGAACAGAACACGAAAATACAACTATACAACGCAATAACGGTACCTACCTTAATATACGGGAGTGAGACCTGGGTAATAAACGAAAAACAGAGAAGCAAAATAAACGCGGCAGAAATGAAACAGTTAAGAAAAATAGCGGGAAAACAAAAATAGATAGATGCTGAAGCGAAAATATAAGGAAGGAACTAAACCAGGAAGACATCGAAAAATAAATAAAAGAAAACTAAATTGGTAAGGACATGTTTTAAGAATGGGAGAAGATAGAATAGAGAAAAGAGTAATGGAAGTCAAAAGATATGGAAAAAGAAGGAAAGTGAGACCTTGAAAAGGATGGTTGGAACAAGTGGTGGAAATAGGGAAGGAAAGGGGAAAAACAGTACAACAGATGAAACAACCGGCGAGAGACCGGAAAGGTTGGAAAAAATGGATAGAAGAAAAATGAACAAAAACTCCGACGCTCTATGGGCAAAAGGAGGACACCGAGAAGAAGAAGAAGATAAATATTTGAAATACAATATGAAACCAAAGTACTGCGAATGTTTTACATTACAATAAGAGCATAAATGTTATGAAGAGAATTTGGGGCACTTTCTGGACTCAACTTTCCCAAATTTTCATAAAAATTAAATTTCTTACAAATATCTTTAAAAATGTTTCCAAAAATTCATGTTTTCTTCAAAAAAAAAAAAAAAAGTATCGAAAGGTCGTTAAATCTTTTTTAGGCTTTATGGTACTGTTTCGGAGTGCCCTGAAGACTACCTTGACGACCCAAAATGCCTTTTCAAATATACATTTATTATAACGAACGAAATTTTCTTAAACTTGAAGTGATTTAGGATGTCTCCGAATACCTTGAAGTGTCTCAATCTCCAAATACCCAAAGTTGCCATAAATTGCCTTTAGACTGTCCCAAGAATACCCGAAAAAGATTTCAGCAGTTAATCCCTCAAAATTTGTTAAATTTACTACTAAAATGCACTTCAAGTCATAGAAATCCCAAAGTTTATCGTTTCTTTTGATTTAATTCCTATTACAAAAAAACCTACAAACTATCGTAATTCCTAAAAGTTTTGATAATCTGCTTTAAAATCTACTATTGCCACAAAGGTTGAATTAACATAAAGTGTATTTAATCACAAAACTAAAAAAGATGACTCATACTAAGGATGCATTGTAAGATAAAATCGGATAAAATAATCTCAAGAATTAACAAAATAAAACCTGATTGTTAAGTAACCTGACTCTACAGTTAAATAATTAAAACATGCCTTGAAATTACGTGCTAGATTCGGTGCATTTCCCATGGTTTGTAACATATAAAAGAATTTGAATAGAAATGAAAAGCAAACCTACAAAAACAAGCTGGCACAGTTTGTTAAATAACAATCATATTTCCCAGATAAGCTGCACTTTGTTTTGCACAAAAACAATACTCAATACATAAACTGCCTCTTAGCTTGCCTAAGTACATCTATAGTTATTCTCTTCATCCTCCTATATTATTCTGCGTCTTCGTCTTTCCCAGTTCTTAGCATTTTTATGCTCTCCATTTCCCTTTTACACCCACTATCGAACCAATCATTCTTTTTCCTCGGTTTTTGCTTTGGGAGCGTTTCTTCTGCTGTTTTTATTATGGTATTTTTTAATTGTCACCATTTCTTCCACTTCCGTTTCCTCATTAGGACTGCTGTAATTTTTGTTGAAATTCCTTTGAAAATTACATTTTGCTTCTACGTTCATTAGTGCGTCTATCTGGTATTAACTTTTCTTATACTTCTTCTTCACTTTCGGTGTAATTATTCCAACTTTCATTTTAAATCGTACCATGAAGTGGTCCGAATTTACTTCCGCACCCCTCTGAGTTCTCACATTAGTAACCAACTTAGCACTTTTGTCTTCAATTAAAACGTGGTCTGATTTGCAGTTTTTCCGTTTGGCGAGAATCATGTAGTTTTATGTAGGTATCTCTTTTCTCTTGAAATATGTATTTATGTATAATTTCTTCTTTACCAATCATGGCATTGCAATTACCTACGATTAATTTTATATCCGATTTGGTAGCCTGTCATACAGTCTCTCTAAGTTATCATAAAATATGTCTTTCTGCTCCTCATCTTCCTGTTCCGTATACGCATGTACATTTACTATGGTACTATTTTGGTCTTCACTTTTAATTCTGAGGTAACACGTTCTCTCAGATAATGCTTCAAATTTTATTACCCTGGTTTTTATCTCTTTATTTATTAAAAAGCCTGTTCCTAACATTCTGCTGTTGAACATACAGTGATCCTCTATTTCTGTGATTCCGTTTTCCTTTTGTTTTGTCTCTTGTAAGGCTAATAAGTATGTCTCTATTCGATATCTTTTTGTCTCTGATACTAGGTTTCGAAGTGCTCCTTCATAATAAGTTCCTCTAACGTTCCATGTTGCTAACATCAGCTCCTTCCAGTTACCGTTCTTATCATTTTCCGTTTTCTTTTCCATTGCTCTTGTCCATTCCGTTTTTTTTCGTACTAGTTTTTCGGAGGGTTATTTCCTCCTTGGCTTTCGTTACTGTTCACTTTCATTAATGTTTTTATTTCCTGGTTCCAAATCCATGTAACGTCATCCACGATTAGTTTTTGATACGATACTATGACCTTTATATTTCGTCTTCTGTCCTCATTTGCCATTTCCCTGATTTTCTTTTGTATTTCACGCTAGTAACTATTTAAATTCACTTACTTTTCAGAGAAATCATTAGAATTCCTCGACTTTCCCCGAACAAAAAAAAACTACGAACATCCCAAAGTTTTCCCAGAATAGTGAGAACAAATATATTTGTTTTTTTCTCACAACTAAGCGACTTAAACTTCTCAATTGTAGTCGTCTAGTACGGTATCTGCCTATTTAAATTACTCGTGAATTCGTCATCAACAAGGCGCTGCGTATTTAGACTCAACAAAACGTGCTTTTCTTAGAAACTCAATTGTTACATATTTGGTTATTCAAAACACATTCAATTGTTACATAAATTCTTACACTTGTCTCAAAAGTTAATTTTATCCAACACCTACCTACTATTTGAAACAATAGACGAAAGAACGCGCTACGGAAATTATTGATTTACCGACACTTTGGTGGAATTTATCGACACTTTTGCTGTCGCGATCAACTACTCAAATTCTTGTAACTCTGTCCAATATACGTGCGCATAAACATTTCCAATGTTAACATTAAGTTTTCGCTTCTCAGCTAAACAACATAATTGCTATCTCAACGATCTTCGTTTACTATCGTGTCGTAAATGGTAATTAATAAAGGAATCAAATATTCGTACTTACCAATGGTAGTGATGTAATCCATTTTAGCTAATGCAGTAGCCTGGTCAGGTTTTGTAGGTGTCTGGATGTATAACATACAAAACACAAAACAAATAGCTCCGCAGAAAACATAGGCACGTCTTCTGTTTGTAGCAACAGATTTCTTCCGTGTTACCATTCTTTAATATTCCCGAAGTTGAAATATCTTCTGTAATAAAAGAAACGCTTAAATGTAGTGAAGTTAAGACGTTTTCTGGATTATTTGCAGTACATTTAGTGTAGGTCAGTTCCTAGCACGTACAGTCAACAGATTTCCAAGGTTTCGTGTACCGCTAAAAAAAATTCAGCAGAAACAACCGAGAATTGAATTTTTTCAAAAAGAACGATAGTGGATTACCAAGATGTTTTTACCAATCGCTAAGTACATTTTGTAGATTAAATTTGAGAACGGAAAAGACTATTTTATCAAACAACTCGAAAACAATAAAAGAACTATTAAAGTTAAGCTTTTTAAATAATAAAAAATCATTTCAGTTATACCTTTGAATATATGCAACACATAAGAACAACACAATGCTATTTGGAAAACTGAATGTGGAAGTTTACGCGGTCACAAGATGCATCCTAATTTCTACTTTTTTCGGAAATGGCATGTGTTAATTAATAACAAATGCACGCACAACTAAACTTTTAACATTTATCAAAATATTACTAATTCGACCGATACTACAACACTGACTAATATTTTTACCTTAAAACTAAGAAATGTGCAGGTTTGAAAAGACCCGGCGTTTGGGGTTGATTCATACCTGCTGTTCTACACAATTACTATTACCTATTACCTACACCGAGCACCGAGAACTCCGAGAAGCACTTAACGGTTAATAGCAACTAGCATTTTCACCAAGTATAAATCAAGAGGGTTAAAATCCAACTGTTTCTTGAATATTGGAGGCCTGTAGGGGAAGGTTAATAACCCGTCTGAACAGCATGCAAAATTTTTATCTGAAACCATTAATTTATTATAGGTTTGATCACCAGGCAGAAAAATATAGAACACAGGTTATTGATATTAAATGAAACGTGACTAAAACAATAAAGTTTTGGTAAATAAATACTACCCATTCTTTGATAAAGCTCGAATAAAACCGTAAATAAATTTATATTTCAGGTCAACGGAATTAACCTTCGGCTTTTATAACATTTTGCTCATTATTTTTATTACTAATTACCTAATTATAAAAAAAAATTAGTGTCGGACTAGGTTTATTTAACTATTTATCGTATTCGACAAATAATAGATTATTCTTCAATTAGTAATCAAGTTCAACATACAATAATATAGTCAAGAACCAAACTCCATGAACGATGTCACTAGGTTTTTACATCTTGAGAACTTGTTGAGTTCCTTGGGTTTCATAAAATGGCATGCAAGCTTTGTTGAAAACTTCAGAAGCCTAAATTGCAGCGATGGTTGTGCTGATAACATAAATTTCAAATTCGACGATGAAGATTATGCAGATGGAAAGGCCGAAGATAGTACCGACTTGGAATACCAACGGAGGCGAAAAGCAGCAGAAGCTGCCGTGCGAAGAAGTTTTATCCGATGAAGATTCATGGAGCAGCTTCTCACACACTTATGTTGTACAAAAAAGTTAATAAATCAACAAACAAATTCGAAAAGAGAACACCCAACGTAAACTATACCACTATACGAGTATGAATTTTAATAAACCTTGTAAATACAAAAGAAAGCCAACGCACAAATCTCCTAACTCTAAATTAAATCTTACTTATATTACTTAATTAATCTTTATTCTGTGCTTATATCTACTATTAAACTACTATTTTTAAAATATTTTTGAATACTCCCGAGTCCATCTTTCTCGCTTACTTCTTTATTTTTAAGATCTCCGGGTCGTTTTCATTAATAAAAATTTCCTGCCCAATTTCGACTTCTAAGTATTAGGTTTTCTTATTCAATTTAACATTTATTCTTCGTAGACAGTCTTCACCTTTTTCCACTTAAATCTCCACTCAGGTGTCTTACTATAGGAAGGAGCTTGGAAGAAGGTTCAGGAATGTATTTTATTCTATAAAAAGGCATTTAAATGCGAGCATTAACTACTTAATGGATATAAAATGCATGAAGGAATATGTGAAAAGACTTGTTTTTAATTAAATATTTATTCTCGAATGTTAATTAAATATAAGACGCACAAGCCAAGCAGGGTTTAATCCCCAAATATGCAATTTAAATTTAAAAACTTTTTGTCAATCATACCCCTTTATAACACAATCCGTGGACGTACTGTTGTATAGATATCTTAATACCGATATATCGATAAACAGAAATTGCGATGGTATATCGCTAATCGATATATCAAAAAATATTAATATTGAAATTTAATCATATATACGATCTTGTGTTTGAGGGGATCAAATTCGAGTCGGGTGCACGGCGGGTAGCCTACCTAGTCACTGAAAATAATTGGGACCGAAACCCAATAACGGAGTAGGTGAAGTATCGAAATCGTGATGCTTATCACATCACCTCATACGCATAACGTGCGAGACAACCGGGTGTGAAACCGACTTAGGAGGTCTACATATCAATGATCGATCATCAAATCAAATTATTGCTTTGCTGTGCTGCTGCATCTTTAAGTTTCAGAGCTTTAGGAATGTCATTTTCCTTATTTTATGAATTTTTGTAATTGCCTTAGGTACGAATAAACAGTATACTACAAAATTAGTAAATATATTGACAGTATGTAGAGTACTCTCGGGGTTGAAGGCCTAGGCTTTTACTGATGCGTTAACGTATGTGGTTTTAACGAGTGCAATGCACAACCCGGCCCGTCTCTGCGAGAACAAAATACTAACAAAAAATTAAATGAAATAAAATATACACAATCTGGAATTTTTTTCGGTTTGAATATGACAACTGCATAAATGAAATTTCACCAGTTTCTCAAAGAACCCTACATATTTCTTGTAAAATCGCTTTAATACCACACACTTTGCATTGCAAAGTAACCTCTCGTTTTAGCATATCGCGTGTTTCGTTAGAATATGATGGGGATAAATTATTGCAATTGTTTAAATACACATGAGACGAAGGGAATTGAAATTTCATATGTAAATTTAATGTGTGGTTACTAATTTAAAAATGTATTAGTGGAGCAGCTATTAATTTCATTAAATTAATTAAAAAAAGTGTTTTGTTTTCAAAATGTAAATGGTTGTGTAAATGGCAGTGGTGTATCTAGAGATCAATAGACCCTTATGCAAAAGTTCCTACCCTTTACAAATTTTTCCTTTTTGTATTTTGTAGGAGCTTTATCGGGAAACTTTACTACTATACTAGCCGAGAACTACAAAGCATTCTGGTTTACGTATCGCGCCTAGCGCTCGAGTGGGACCAGCGGTCCTGAACATTGCCTGTTTTATTATTTGCTTGCTTTATTATTAAACGAAATTACTAAGTATTTCAACTCTAATCATTATAAAACAAGCTTTGCAACTTTACTAGTCCAGTTTTATGTCTACTTAATCAAAAATCAAAGTACAGAACCGTTAATCGATTAACAGTAAAAAAATAAGCAATCATAGTAATTACTTTAGAAAAATAAACAACCCTACTGATTAGTTTAGCATTAAAGACAAAGATTGAAGCTTCACTATGACACTACGTTTAAATATTCTGAAAATATTATAAAGTTTACAGTTATGCTGTATAATTAAGCAAAAATCTCTCAAAAAATTTTCAATTCCAGAAAATAGAAAAATGTAATAGTGATTTAGTTGAAAATACTGCTATTTAAGTAATTAAGCATCGTTTTTTGTTATTGTATTGAATTAAAAGAATAAAATAAAAAATCATGGCAAACTTCTGGGATTATTATTCGAATTTTCTAGACTTTTCTGGATTTTCAAAATTTTTTGTTTTTAATGAAATTTTGGATTTAGCTTATCTGGACGATTCTGAACAACTTTTATTAACAAGATTTTCTGATAAAAAAATCCCTAATACGACTTCTTCAATTTTGTTGTTTATTTTAAATCGTAGTAGACTAGCATTTTACCGTGAAGGGAAAGTAACATACCCTAAAAGTACAATATAGTGAGGGGTATAATCAGAAAAAACAAATTTTTTAAATCGATAATATATATAAAAAATGCAAGGGTGGTACCGTCTAAAGTGAGACACACTGTAGACGAGACCTTTTCTTTAAAACGAAACGATAATTACTTTTATCAAGTGCAAGGACAACTTCATGTAACTCAGCGACAACATTGTTATTTTATTTTATGGACCCCAAGAAGATTGCTCTTCGAGAAAATTTACAGAGATAAAAATGTTTTTATTCAAAAAATGAAGAACAAATTATATGATTTCTTTTACAACCATTATATTTCCTCCCTTTTGCGGTTGGAAATGAAAAATGCAGTATAATAGTGACATGTCACTCATTATGCTGCTGTATAATGTGTTTTTCAAGTTTTGATTAGGTATTAATAGTTATTCTCCTACGTCCGTTATTAAACTCACAGTTTTCTTTATTAATTACGTTCATAAAATATAATTGTGATTCCTGAATCGGTCAAAACGCGTGAAAAGCAAAGATTTTGTATGCAATTCGTGAGTAAAGCATCTCTTTTTCACTCGTAGGACTTTCCTATTCGTGAAAAAAACATTACTTTATTAATTTATTACATAATAGTATATCATACACGATGCTATAATGAATGCTATTATTGCCGAGGATATTGTTTAAATGTTTAAATTAAATTATCAGAGGTAATAGTAGCCATTATAGCGAGTCGTATACTATACTTTGTCCACGACTACAAATACTAAGAATTTTTAATTGCAATTTAAATAACAACGCTACTAAATCCATGTGGTAGGACTATATGTTAAACGAAGTGGTAGGTTTATAAACATCGTCAGTGTTTGAATATTTTGTAAATTACTTTAATTAAGGCGACTTTAAGTTCTGTTGAGGCGTTTGCACAAAGTTTTCTTAATAAAAATGTTGATTGTTCTGTAAATAAAAGCTGCATTTTCTTCAAGCGGGACTTTGGGGTGGTAGTTTAAATCTAGGGTGCCGGTAACCATCAACCGAGTTTATTACTTGTTGTGTCTTCCGCGGCCTTCCTGGCACGTTTCACCCGGCTAGAATAAACAAAGCTCTGAGCCATATAATTTTGTCTCAACGTCGTTCCATTGTGGAGTAAAGAAAATCGGAGAATTAGAAACTCGCTGGAAGAAAATTTGCTGTCACTTGCTTATAGACTATAGAATATAATTTAAAAACGTAGTTCGTCACAATATGCTCAATGTGAGATGAGTGCCATTTATATTAATAGAATATGCTCAGAAAGAATGCATGCTTTTCTAAATTTTCGGAATAATTAATTCCATATCTTCACCTATTGGTGAATGATCTATTTGATCCTTTTTACATGAATTTAAGTTCTTTTAAACAAGTTAAACCGATTTGTGCCGAATCGGGAAAGTATTTACTTCAAACAAAGAACCGCCCGCTGTGCATTTTTGTGAAAATCGATTTGAACAGTATTCTACGAAAATACTCTCGAATTAAGTAAGCAATCAATTCAAACTAAAGCTGATTAAGTTTCGCAAAAAATCTAATTACATTAAGGTCAATTTCCATGTAAGTGAAAATCAATGAAGCAATGTTATCTCATCCAAGCATGTGTTGCAACGACTCACTGTGCTTATATTGTTAAAAATACAATTATTGATTAACTAAATAAATTGGAAATAAATAATGCAGCATCTGAATTAACGATTAAAGTAAGTTCGTGGTAATTTATTTCTTCCCTGAATGTTACGTAGCTTAATTCATTAGAAATGTTTAAAATTCTTGCATAATTTCAAAATCTTTCAATCGTCTAATCGTTTGTTTGCAACTCCATGTACGACTGGTAAATTATTAACTTGAAAAATTCTAACAAAAATCCCTAAACTCTCGTTTTAATATTAATAAAAAAATTTATTCTTACCCTATTCCACTTTGCATACAATAATAAACTTTCTGAACGTGTGAGTTGGGAATCACTTTCACATTTTTGCAGCTGCTCTAAAAGAGTTTGTTTTATCTTTAAAGCCGGTACCGCACATGCGGAATACACCGAGTAACGAGTAAAAATAGAATGTTTATGTTTAGAATTTGCCGAACTTTGATTGTGCATAAACCTTTCGGTTTCGATGTAAAATGTCTCTGGCTTGATGAGATACCAATTTCACATGTGCTCGGCATGGCGCCATTTACTGGCGCGGCGGAAATTCTTACATCGGTATAATACGGCATTTCTAATCAATGCCAGACTATATCAAACGTTAAAACATCAAGGTCTTCCCATTCAGTTCAATCGGGAATAACCGTGGCAGCATCACTGTTTACATTTAATATAATCCGCCTTTATTTTTAAACAGTGGACAATCCAGACCTTTCATGTCAAAATGAAGAAGCTTCGGATTTTCATGTATGTGTGTATAGGCCTTACCAAATCTCATGAGCTGGCGCAGGAACCAAAATTCGTAGGCTGGCGATGTTATAGATAGATCATTCTAAAAACATTTTTGTCATCAGCTGTTTCAACCTAACCTCAATGTTTTGTTGTGTTTGTAGTCGTTTGCACGTGTTTTGTTTGACGTTTGTTGTGTTTTTGTTTTTGAGTTCCTGCCGATTGTTTAAAAAATCAGCCTTTCTCAAAACTGCATTGTGTGCTTTCTTAACTGCTGTTTTACTATTAGTCCAGTCAATAAAGGGATTGTAGAATGCATGGAGGGTGTAACAATTTTTGACTTCAGGGCTTTGTTTGGAGTCGTTAGGAGGTAAACATACTAAAAGTCCCCGGACATAGGTGGTGAGCGGGGTGCAGGGGGGGACTGGGAAGGTCTCTGTTTTTGTTTTTTTGCTTATATCTAGAAGATGGTGCATCTTAGCAAAAAAGTCATTATATACAAAATCAAAGCTGATAAAATTTCCTACATTTTTGCTTTTTTAAGTTTTTTTCTATCTCCAACCGTTTGTGGGAAATCCGTTATCAAAAATCGTTAATATTCGCAAGAAATTATTTTGCCTCCCGTTTTTCGTTAAACTTTTCTCTCTAGCACCTCATCTCTTCGGTTTACAGAAAAATTCCTACAAAAGAAGTTGTACAGGATTAAATTTCCTTCAAAATGGTATATACTTTTTATATTTTTTTTTCAAAAATTAGCGATCTTTGATAGCGGATATCGCATAAACGGTTGGAGATATAAAAAAACTTTACCAACCAAAAATGTGGAAAATTTTGACACCTTTGATTTTGTATATAATAACTTTTTCGCTAAGACGCACGTTATTCAAGATATAAGCAAAAAACCTAAAAAATGGATCTTCTCGGTCCCCCCCTGCACCCCGCTCACCTCCTATGTCCGGGGACTTTTAGTATGTTTACCTCCTAACGACTCCAAACAAAGCCCTGAAGTCAAAAATTGTGACACCCTCCATGCATTCTACACCCCCCTATTGAGCGTTCGTTGACTGGACTATATACGTTCTTATGTTTTTAGGATTCACTTTCTCCTATCGCCTGACCTTTTCTATAGCTTTCGATTTTCATGATTCAACAAAACGATTTGGCAGCAATTTGTTAATATGGCGAATATTTATCAGACGGTATTTCCTGCATGTGTGGTGCCGGCTTAAGGTCAAGTTGAGAATTTAATAATATTAAAATAAACAATTGCGAATACACAAACATATAAACACTAGTTTTTTTATTTCTAATTATAGTTTTTGCAAAATAATCTGTATTTTTATAGTGTTTTGGATTCTGGCAGATGATTGTGACTCACAATCATCTGCCAGAATCCAAATTGTGAAATTTAGTTGAATTTCCATATACCGGGAGCCAATGAAACCTGGGGCCCCTCTATTTTTTTAAATTATATTTTAAGATATCAAAATAAAATTTAGTAATTTGACGTAGAACGTAGAACATGTTTCTGTTACTCCCGGTTTCACCGAGATTAGTCTCAACTTTGTTATTATAAATGGTACGACCCTTATATTTATACACTTTCGGAACCTCCATTTAATTTTACGTATGTTAGTATCAAGTTTTAAATATTTTGAGGACGAGGCAAATTTTTTCAGAACAATTTATTGATTTATCTAGAGTTTTTTAACTTCTGTAATCTCAGTTTTTTATTTACTTATCCCGAATTGAAACCTATTAGTTACACTATCTAAAATACTTTTGAGCATAATATTTTTAGGTAATAAAATTCCTATTGTTATTTATATAAATGACAGTAACTAACAATAATTTATTAAAGTTTCTACAAATTTCTTGCTTCCAAGAAGGGCAACTAAAAAGGACCAACTTATAAAGGAACAGCATGTACAAAGTATTGTAATATCACTTCTTAGGTTCTTAGGATGTGTCTAATGTTAACTTTTTATATAAATTTTAGGTATTAGAAAACATAATATATAAAAGGCCTCCATCTCGCGTTCGATTCCTGAGACCCACGGAATTTATAGAATGTCGTACGTTTCTCCGTGCTTCGGACCTGGCGGTCCCGATTATCATACTAACACCTTTAATAACCGTTAACCTCGCAACACTGTGAGTCGATCTTCTTCATCTTTCTCGATGGGTAAGGTTAGCCTCTGGCCTGACATACGTATAAAGAGGACTCACATAACTCATACCTGTGAGCTGAAATATATCATTGGCCTAGGCTTCCGTCATAAGATAAACTGGCCCGATGTCGCACGCAAGGTTGTCAAGGCGAAACCCGACACCTCACATAAATTTCGCGACTGTGGGATTTGCTGATCTAGCATTCCTAAGTAAGATGACGAGCCAATGTTTTCACGGTTAGTTTAATAGAGGGGATCAATTTACTGATTAAAAAGGCTCGAATTTAACCTAAAGAGATGGTTAAATTCGACCCGTCAAAGACTCAACACTAAGTCGTGTTCTCAGAGAATTGATGTCCAAAACGATGTTGACTCAGATGTTATTGTAAGATTATTTTATTTATTAAAATTAGACCAAGTGATTTTTGTGTAAACCGTTTAAGTCCTTTTTGAGGACTTAGTTATTTCAAAGACTATTGGAAACTTGTAACATATTTAATGAAATCCGTTTCACGGACTTAATCATTTGGATGTAACCGAAGTTCAGCTCTTAAATGTTAAAGACTTAATGCTGAAACAAAACTTATAATAAATCGAGTGGATCTACACTTAGAGTAAATTTGGTGTAACATTGAATTGTGAATTAAATTATAAATGTAATATTTGGTAATGCTAAAGTACTTATTAGGTCAAATATACGAATGTTAGTTGAAGGAGATTTTTATTTAACCACCTCTCGCAAATAAAGCCAAGCAAACTCCAAAGTGGCGTATGCAGTCAAGACTCTACCTAAATTATTATAGTTCATTATTCGTATTAATTGTTAACAGAACCCCCAAAAACGCCACAATATTTTCACGGAAGAAGTTCCAATCCCATATGTTAAATGGTGCTCCCCCCGCCACAGGAGGTTCTGCTCATTAATCAGGTTGGATGACATCAGCAATTTTCGTCAAGTGTATAGAGCATATCATTCATCATACAAGGTGCAGTCTTGAGCAAAAAATATTGATTATTCTTGATAACCATGAAAGTCAATTTGCCATTGAAGTTCTGCAACTGGTAACGTCATTGACTCTGCCTCCACATACCAGTCACCGTTTGCAGCCTCTCGACGTAACCGTGTATGGGCCGTTCAAGGCCTACTATAATAAAGCTGCCGATGACTGGATGATTAGCAATCCCGGTTTCCATATTAAGATATACGATATCTCTTCATCTTTTCCTATGGCTTTCACCCCAAGCAACATTCTGAAGGGATTTCAGAGAAAAGGAATATTTCCACTGAATACTTCCATATTTACAGAACAAGACTTTCTCATGTCTTCTGTCACTGACAGGCCATTTATTCAGCTGGAAAGACCTCAAATTATAAATGAGCCAATACCTGGACCTTGAGGTTATCAAATATCTCCACATGATCACGAGACATCTCCTGGTAATCAAAAGAATGGCGATGAATCTGCGTCTACCCCAAAAATAAGCACTCCTGCAGAAATACCTAACAAAACCTAAAGCTAAATGTGCCAAATAAGAGCAGAAGGAAAAAGCAAAAGGTCAACTTTCTAAGAATAATGACAAAAAAAAGGGATGGTGATATATTAGATAAACTATCTGGAAAAAAAAGAAGAAATGCCTACCCAATTTGATGAAGCCCCTATACAGGCCTCCATAAAAGCATAAAACATTTTGTGGAACAAATTACGAGTGTTGGTGAAGTAGACTACGATGTTTCGTTTAAAAAAAAAAGATTTTGATAATAAATTTATTTTTCCCGAAAAAGTAGACGTGGACACCGTTGACTTCTGCGATGTGATAGGAAAGCTTCCGAAGCCACAAACAGCTGGAGCAAGCGAGCGTACTTCTAGGAAGTTTATTTTTCCATTTAATTTTAACAATTACAAACTTTAAATTAAGTAGCCCTTATCATTTATAATTAGCGTATTTGTTTTTCTATTTTTTGTTAACTTATGTAATTAATTAAAGTTTTTATAGTGCTCAGGTTTTCTTTTTATTTTTCTTTGTATCTCTGTGTTAACATTCTTCGTTTACGTCACCATTCTAGTAAGAAACGTTGGTGTTCCAGAATGGACCAGTAGTCCCACTATGAACCAGGGGTGGTCCGTAGCGGGTCAAATGGTCTATAGTGGGACACCGATAATTTTTATGTCAACGTCATGAATGAAAAACTCGACAAAAATATATGATGCACTTTACCTTTCACACTTATTTACTTATACGTCATAGAGGCTATTCCATTCTTAATGGCGAAACCCTTGGTTGCGCAGTAGACCAAGTGGGCCGTCTTAAGGTGAAGGGTGGAGTTATTGGTGAACTGACCACCTTGTCTGACCGTTCCTTCGCCACTTAGAATGGAACAACCTCTACATCCTGCTTGCTGTATAATAAACAAAATAACCCTAAAAAAAATGGACCACCCTCCCTACCTCACTTTTCAAACGACCTTCGTCAATATAAATAAAATAAATATTTTCTAAAAACTAACTAAGTGAAATTTTGACATCTTTTACAAATGTTCAGTTTTGGGATTATAGATTAATTCGAAAGGTTAATTAAAAATTGAAGAAACACAACCACAGTCGTTTTCTTAATTACAATAATTACCCTTTTAATTAACCATCATGTAAGAAAACAGAATTTTCGATTATCCTATTTTAATTATTCAAATTTTAATTTGTTTCATTTTAAACTGTCGTCTTTTGATATAATAAATCCACATTATATTAATTTTTTACAAGTGTATCAGGCAAAGTTAAGTTTACTGATGCTTTATTATTTAAATTAGCACGGTTGCCATGACCTGCCGTCTAGAGTTGCGTGTATCGACTTTATCACACAATAATATTAAGTATATAGACACTAATAGCAGTACAACAGATATGATCATAATTAAACGTGCTGTAAATGAAAATTTTAAATTACATGGTATCGGCTAATTGTTGATTACAATACGTGAAACAATGAATAGAAAAGTAAATGTAATACACCCGAATGAAAATTGGAATAAGTCAAAAATACAAAAATGTACAGGGTTTTAATGAAACGACAATTGTTTCATAATTTGTGTTTAAGGAACTAATTTGAAAATGTTTTTGTTGCAGGAGATTGAAAAGCTTCAAAGCTGTTTTGTAAATTTTAGTTGAAACCATGTAAAAACTGAAGGATTGAAATTATAGTACTGAAAAACACCACAATAAAAACTTAGTGGTTCTATAATACAAAACAGATTTTCACACAAGCTTTTTGGAGCATTTTAGAGCATACAAATAGGACCAATACTATCTTAGGAATAATTTATAAGTTCTAAGCTCCACTGTTTTATCTTTTTGAAAATTTGAAAATCAAGGAGATGCCTTGAAACTTCAAGACTAAGGGCCGATCTTTCCATCTTCTAATAAACCTCCTAATAAGCTATTTGGCAAATAGTTTCCATGGAAACGATTGTATTAGCAGGTTTTTAATAGGAGAATAAATTTATTAGGAGATGGAAATACCGGCCCTAAGTCACATTGTACCTAATTAAAAATCCAAACTAAATTTAATATTTAGTCTTTGTTTATTGGGCAAAATCCAAAGAAAGCTATTGTCATTTGGTAAGTTTTTGGGACATGCTTTTGACAAACTGTAAGCCTAAAATATTCTAACCTTAATCGTGAACGTACTTCTTAATGGCAATAATTAACGTGTTTTCAGTTAGATTTATCCACATCAAAAGCAATTACAAAATAAAGCATAAATTAAACAACCCCACCCAAGAAAGAAATCAGAAATTACTGTTATTTTGGTTAACATATTTTAACCAAGTTGCGCCCTTGTAAATTCGACCAAATGCACGCGAATACGCAGCTGTTGCTTTTTTGCTGGTACTTTTGCTGATTAAAACCGCAGTTAACCCCCCACAGTATCAAAAAACACCCGATTTTAATCACCGGAAGTGATAATATTTCTTCCCTTAATTAATTACGATTAAAAATACAAACAGACAAATGATTCCTAGAAATTTTCACCCAATTAAAATTCCCAGCCTGTCCTTTAAACATTTTTAACACCCCGTTCAATTATAAACAGGAGTTTAATTCATCAAACGTGCCACTAATTAAAATTAAGTGGAATTTTTAAAAAAGCCGGCTATACACAAACATTAAAAGCGTTTATATTTTATGAACTGTGAGTAAATACGTAAATGTAAACTTACCTAAATCATATTCGAGTAATCCGTGTTATTTTATAACGAACTTCCTCTGATGACAATCCGAATTTTGGAACCGATAAGTATTCCATTGCTTGTCCAGAGGTTGCAAAATGTTATCAGAAATGTAGTTTCCAACAACCACCGGGGGATGAATGTGGGATGAAAACATCAATGTTGCTGAGCTTGCGCAGAGATTATGGAGTCACAATGTCTGTAAATCGCACATAATTAACAGGGGTGGAACGTAATCGGGGTAGTATAAGGATTATATCGTTTATTATTATAATGAAAGTTCTAATTTTTACTGCATTAAATGATCGTTTTATATCATCCATATTGGCATTAAATTTATTTCAAGTAAAAGGCAATTTCTCTTGTATACTGTTAAAGTTATTTTCCAACAAATCTGATGGAATTCTTGAAGTTAGTTGTAAAATTGAACCTTTCAGCCGTTTAATATTAATAAAAATGTTTACAGCCTTTCAGAAATCCACAAATGTCTGGTGAACGCACTGGCCAGAGATCAAGAAAATTTGTGCTTATACGATTACCAAAGGTTGCTTCTGGCTGAGGCATAAATGCTGGAAGATAATGTTTTCACTATCGTGAGTCTACCTAAACTTGATATAAAAGTATGATAATTTTAACCTTAGCAAGAAAAGCGCGAAAATAGTGTGATTATGATCTCCCCCTAAGGACACGATCTAGCTTTTTATTTGGGTCGCCGTTTTCCCCTTCAAAAAATAAAATCTTATCATCTTTCTGTTCATCATTTTTGGAAATGCTTTCGCTTCCACTTCGCTTGATCAAACAATAACCTTACAATGCAGTGAGCTTAAACTCGACAAGGGCTCGCTTGAAGGATCAAACTTATCGGACGTCCATCTCTGCGTTGTTTATCTTACTTTTCAACACCAATTGTTAAAAATAATTCTGGAAAATTCGTCATCAATTCAAAAAGTTTGAAAATGTTTGTATTCGGCCAAACCTTCGGCCCTTTTTTCGTCAAAGCCGAATGTGCGGCCGAATGTGCTTTTTGCAGCCAAAGGTGGCCGTAGCCGAAGCCGAAGCCGAAGCCTCGGTCAGACAATACTTCTAACATTATTATTCAAACCCGCTACGTATTTAGAAATGGTTTTAGAGGAATGGAAGAAAAAAGTACATGGAATGGGCGTATCAGTTGGCGATACCCATCTTTTTACATTGCGAACGATCAGGTTGCAATGTTAAAAAGATTGCACGCCACATATGAACGATGGGGACTGACCGTAAATGTGGACAAAACAGAATATCTAGCTATAAACACAGACGCCCACTTTCAGGTATTAATCAATGATAGAGATGAAATCAAGCAGGTCCAGAAATCTAAGTACTTAGGGACATCAATAACTAAGGGGGGCATAAACTATGAAGAAAGAATAGTAGGAAGGTCCTGGGAAGTTTGAACATTATATGGTGGAATCAGCAGATTTGAAATAACGTCAAAAACACGTAGGCGAGTCAATGATAGAATCTGTCTTGTGTTAATGGATGATCAACAGTGAATATAAACGAAGATTATAAGCGGTTGAGATGGACTATCTGCGACGATGCTCACGGATTTCCAGAGTAGAGAGAATTACTAATGAAGAGATAAGGCGCAGAATGGGTGTCCATGATAAAGTCACTGATAGAATTGAAAGAAGAGGCCTAAAATGGTTTGGGTATGTTCTCAGAGTGGATAATCGAAGATGGCCAAAGAGAATATTCGAGTGGCAGCCCCCGGGGAAAAAGAAGAAAGGTCAAGAAGATCTTGGAATAATGGCATTAGAGAGACATACCGTGTACAAGACGAAGATGCTTTAAACCAGGCATGGGCAACCTTTCCTAGTTCTGGGGCAAAATTATCATTCTGTCTCCAAGTCAAGGGCCGAACCAAATTATTAAATAAAATAAATTAATATTAAATGAATTAAAACAAAAGTTACTACTTCTTATTTCATTAATTATTTATAATATAATGCTCTGGTATTTTTTTTTTTTTTTTAATATAAAGAAATCATATTTATTCAGCACGTTCCATTACAATTACAACGTAATACTACATGCTTTATATACATTCCTACAGTTTGTGATTTACTTATTACTACATCTTATATTATATTATTGCACGAACTGTTTTTTATACTATATTGCCTATTATCTATTATAAACTATACTATATTACATCTTTATGCGAGTGATTTGAATACAGTTATGACTCGCAGGAACAAAGTCAATTTCTTAAATTATCAAAGTTAATATCTTTGGCAAATTTTATGAATGAATTCAAATTTTTTTGTACCAATTCGTCTTTTCTTACTGGCCAGTTTCCTACGTTAGTCATAAGAGAATGTCTTTGTTGAATTAACATGTCACAATCGTAAATCAAATGATGTACTGTTTGGTCACCTTGCATGCACGTACATATTGGACTATCTACTATCTTATACTTATGTAAATAGCTGTTTATTCTTCCATGACCACTTAATAGAACCGTTAAATTTGCACAGTCTGGTAACTTAAGTGATTTTATGAAATTTTGGAAAATTTTTAGAAGATTTTGGAACATTATTTTTACGCTAACAGCAATTTGCGTAGGAACGCACCATGTAAATGGTGTCAAAGCGTTTGTGTTTTTACATGAGTGTCAATTCTCAATGAACAGATTTTCGATAAAAGTTTTCTAGGTTGCCTTATTGTTACCATAATGTGGTATCGCTGACAGGGCGGATCAATCAAAAACTCGTGGAAATCAAAATTATTAGCTGAAAAATAATAAGTCCAAGCTTATAACTCTTAAAATTCAAAATCAAGAGTATCTGTTCGATATTAAATCACCGGTTTTAATTCCGACTTTTTCTGTTGTATAAACAGGCGAGTAGAATCCATGCTACGCCACTGTTTTAAATATACGTATTTACTTAGTGTTACGGTATTAAATTGCCTTTAATGATTAAGACCCACTACCTTAATTGTGAGTATTTTATTAAAGCACAGACACTTTCATTATTATAATTAACACTTGATTTAAAAGTTAAAAATAGCATTACCTAACTTTACAAAAGTTTTACACATAGAACTAAAGAGCCAAGAATAATTAATTATTGTTTATTTATTTCTGGCAGGTTGAACATTATCGTTTTATTATTAACTGAAATTCTTTGTTTTCTTAGTAAAGATATTTCGTAATTAAACTTTAAAAAACTTATTATTGTAATATAAATTGTAATAAAAAGAAGAAACATTACAAAGTTTGCAAATCAATTTCTTAGAGAAGATTTCACGTCAACCTGGAAGCCCTTCCGCGCATCTAAGTTGACAGAGACAGTTTAATCAAAAATTTTCTGTTTTTTTGCTACTAATTCATAAGCCTAATTCCTACAAAACTTGTTATTACAATATAAATTATAATAAAAAGGAGAAACATTACAAGTTTTCCAAATCATTTTCTTAGTGAAGATTTCACGTCAATCTGGAAGCCTTTTCGAATATTTCAATTGTTAAAGACAGTTTGCTTTAACAATTTTGTGTTTTATTTCTTACTAATCCATAAGTTTAATTCCTAAAAAAACTTATTATTATAATATAAATTGTACAAAATGGACAAACATTACAAAGCTTGCAAATCATTTTCTTAGAGAAGATTTCACGTTTATCAGGAAGCCCTTCCCAATATCTAAATTGATGAAGACAGTTCAATTAAAAAAATTCTGTTTTTTCCTACAAATCCATAAGTTTAACTTCCAGAAAACTTATTATTATAATGTAAATTATAAGCAAAAGGAGAAACAGTACAAATATTGCAAATCATTTTCTTAGTGAAGATTTCACGTCAATTTGGAGGCCCTTCTGAACATCTAAATTGATAAAGACAGTTTAATTCAAAATTTTTGTTTTCTTTCCTACCAATTCATAAGTTTAATTCGTAGTTATAATATAAATTATAATAAAAAGGAGAAACATTTACAAATGATGAAGATTTCACGTCAATCTGGAAGCCCTTCCGAATATCTAAATTGATAAAGACAGTTTAATACAGACTTAAAAAATCGGCCTGAATACTTTTGTCGTTCACAGAATATGACAGGCATTTTCCAGCCGCCTTTTGTGGTGAAGTTTCCATTAGAGCTAAAGTAGATTTGTGAAAAGATTTCAAGACATTTTATGAATTTATTTCCTGTCAGGATTTATTCCGTTCGACCTAGTTGGATTTTCTTCCGAATATTTCGTCTTTAATACCGCGATAACTTATACAAGAGTGGTTTTAGATAAAATTAGGATTACTTTTGAAGTAAAAGCCGACCTTTCAGTCTACTAATAAATTTAGTTTCCATGTAGGTAAGTGTAGTTGTTTTTCAGAAAATTACCTGTTAGGAAATTAGGAAATGAAAATGTCACTATTAAGTAAAAACTGTTCATTTATTTTTACATGCAATTTTAATACAAAAGAAAGTTCGTGATCGTTCCTAAGACTTGATTTTATTCCTGTCAATCTTTAAGAATTGTAATTGCTAACGAGATTTTTCGTAATTATGATTTGTAAAAGTAATACACTCAGTGCTTATAGGATGATTACTGTCTATTTAAGATGGAAATACACATTCAACTAACAAACTAAGCAATTGGCTGAATTCAAACTTCACGCCTAGTACTGAAATACATAATTAATAATTTGTAGATTCGCAATGTCATGCGTATTGAGATGTCGGAAATCAAATATCTCTACACATCTGTGTATTATTGGCAATTATACCATTATTCTAATTATCCACGACTAACTTTCGAATATATCTATTTGAACGACGGATAGTGGTACATATCATGTGATCAAATAAAACTTTACTGGACAAGCAAGTAAGCATTGAAGTATATGCAACGTAAATTGAAATTCTTGAGTCTTATAATACTTAACTCTGAAATTTATCCAATTACATAATACATAGTATACCACTTATTCGCAATCGCCGCAGATTAGAACTTAGTCCATTCAGGAAATTAATAAATCGATTAGTTGTCATAATATTGTTACTGTCTTACGAATTTTGAAATGTTCAAAATCTATTTTATATTGTGGCGAAGCCGTTGGTTGGTTTATTGTTAGAAATTAATATTAATAAGTTAATTTAATAATTAGGTAGAGTCTTTGACCAACGCAACGTCGCCACTTGAATATTGCTTGGCTTTTTACGAGAGGTTTTTATTCAAAGTCAAATTTAACTAACATCATGTATTTCATATGTATGCTTTAGTTTTACAAAATTACCAAATTGTTCTAAGTTCCAATTCAAAGTAAATTGATACAAATTATTATAAGTCCTGATTCAAAGTAAAGTGATATAAATTACACTAAGTTTCAATTACAGTTAAAACGGCTAAGTCCATAAAACGAATTTAAATAATTCACACAAATATTTTACAAATCTTTAAGTTAAAATAAAACAATCTTACATGTAATTTCTGGAACATCGCGTTGAAGGGTGTCCATTCTCTCATACATACTGCTTCTTTGATGGCCGAATATAAACTATGCATTTAATATATTTTTGCTTAGTATTTATACAGAAAATTGGTCCCCTTTTCTCAATATGACCGTGGGAAATGTCGAACTATATACGAGCACCTGTGTGGTATCGACTGTCACAGTACATTGCCCTTTAATGTATGTGCTTTATTTTGCATTCTTAAAATATGTAATTCGATACGTCGCACGTGTATCTCGTTAGAATAATGACCCCTTTTAAATTGACGTCAACCACGCTTAGAATTTATACTTTTAGCTATTTTTACATTCGCCTTTGTTACAATATTTTGGATACTGACTTAGTTTAAACATAACCTAACTTTCATATCTTAATATAAAAGTAGTTAAAGTTACCAAAACTCATGTAAACGCATACTAAAAATTTTAATCTGTCGGTACACTTCATATTGCTATATTTGTGACCTTAAAATGTATTAATTTCAGTATAATCATGAAACCTTATAGTTTTGTTGAGTAAATTAAGTTTCGTAGACGTGAAACTATGAATCCTCCTGAAATACAGTATTCTGATGTCAGATGGTTCTTAATGCCTTATCTTATAAACACTTTTGGGTGTAAAAACAATTAACAAATTACAGCTGAAACTTAGAAATGCCTTTAATCACGACTTGCATAAAACATGTTTTAAACGCAGGAAAAAAATTATGTTTAAACTAATCTTTTGAAATGTATTTTAAAGATTTGTTTAAAATAGATTTAAATTAAAAGCTCTTAAATTTTGCTGAATATTATCTCTGTGATGGTGTCATCCATAGTTGTTGTTTTCCTTTTTCATAAAACGCTGTTAAGCCGTTTAAAACAACAAGCTGCTTTTAAGTATTACGAACCTTTTAAAAGAATGAAAACCGTAAAACAAAAACCATTGTTTTTACCAGCATTAATATAAATTGAATGTAAACATTTACCTTTTACGAACTGGCAGATATTACATACATACATATTACATAGTATAATTTATTTATGGCCTTTCGAGTATAACTTGCATGAAAATGTTTGAGCATGTTAACTGGAATTGTTCCCTAGGCGAATTCAATTTTTTACGTTCCATATTTAAGTACACAATCGGAGGAAATATTCGAAACGTGTAAAAATTCAAAAGCTATTGAAAAAAATTAGGAAAGAGGGGGCGGAAATGTGGGTTTATGACGCTGAATACCTCAGGAGCTACCGATCCGATTTTAATGAAACGCGGCATGCCAAGCTATAATGAAAAATCATCGACAGAATAATATTTTCAAACCTATATCTGGAACCGGGACATGTTTTTTGATAAGTATTTGTTTTCTGAAAATATTTTTAAACCGGCAGAGGAGCTTAAATCACATCGAAGGTTTATCGCCAGAATTGTTTTCTAAAGCTTATGATGAACATTGAAAGTCCTTGACTTTTATATTTGTTTCCTAATAAACAACAGAAATGCGTCGATAATTTGGACCACCTGTATAGTTCACAGGGTGCTACATAGATGTTTATAACCTTTAAACGTTTGAAAAAGTCAGAAAGTTCAAAGTCTAAATTTAATACACCAAAATATCCTAGTTTTTCAGCCTATTACTTTAGCAGTAAATGTAAAATTTGGCAAATGAATTTAATATCTGCCACTATAATAATATTTAACGCAGGCAATGAGCTATTCAGAAGTTCATCAGGGCGTTATTTAATGGTGCACGTGCACCGACTGATAGCAAACACTCAAACCGCTTTTCGCAATCGGGACGATTTTTCTTTAATTTATAACTTAAATTTCAAAATAGTTTGTAATCAATAATGATGTTCCCAAAGTTTATATTTGATATGGGAGAAACTGCTGAAGTTCAAGCATCTAAATCTAAACAAATAAAAATTTCGGGGGTGAGTTCGGTGGTGCGGTGGATTAAGAGTTTGTTTCGTCAACTCACACAAATACAAATTTCGACGATGGCGCGCAGAAGATCCACGAATCACCTGTAAGTTAAGTAAAAATTAATAATAAATGTCAAGTCATCCCCACAGTTTTATAAATAAAACTTTAGAATTTCAATTGCCTCTTTTAGATTAAATTTTTAATGTATTTAAATCAATTATTCCTCGGCCAGTGGTTCAAATCCCTGTGATATAGTCTAAGTAAGTTTTAAATGGCGGTTGACGGGTTTTTGTTTCCCCGCCCTATGCAGTTTCAGATTTAGTTACAACAAAATATAACGCATGACAAATTTCACAAGTCAGAGCTGGACACGTTGTCTTTGCCAATGAACCACGCGTGGATGTGGACGGCATAAGGCGGGGAAACAAAAATCCGTTCAACCGCCATTTAAAACTTACTTAGACTATACATTGATTCGCTTAATTAATTTAATAACTGTTCATGCAGTGAAGTCATATTAGTTTATTAGCTATTACTTGTACTAATTTTACTTTCGTTTGTTTTCAGGTGAGTACAATTTTAATCAACTTTTCATAGTCACATCTAAATAATATCTATCCTAAAAGTAGTTGAATTAACTCCAAATAATGTAATTTTAATATTGGGGAATTATTACAAAACAACGTTAAATTGTCGTTAGGTTACAGGTTCTTTTAATTGAATGTAAACAACGTATTTTGTATCAAACAATGTTAACGTTAACGTCAAACGTAGACGTTAAAAGTCTTCCAAAAAATTCATATTTCTGGAACATTCGTTTGCTTTCAACTGGTTTTGACTTATTTAAAAAATACTTAGTTATAGTTCAAGTTAAGATGAGTAAATTAAGTTTCAAACAACAACAGCCACCTTATACCTAAATCAAAATTAGCTAGAATTAAAAGGAATGTCCCAAAAACGTTAAAAAAAATTCAATTATTTATTGACAAAATGGCTTAACAGCATTAGAAAATCATCAATTTTTAACAAGTAATTCCAATTTAAAAATAACTGCATTAACCTTCTATTGAATTCTCAAAGGACTTTGAAGATTAACATGAAAATTTCAGTATAAACTTGATTTAATCAGATTAAATAATCGTGATTTTTACAAACTCGGAAACTTTATAGCGAGGTATTAATGTCCTTTGGGGGAAGAAAGTCTTCCGTAACGTAGATTCCTTTTAATCCTTATAATCTACTTTTAGCTAGAGTTGAACTCGGCAAAAACCCTCTTGGATTGTTGTTTTCAAACCAAGACTTAATTTTCAAACTTCCTCTTTCCCTTTTTCTTACAGTAAAGCACTCACATTGTATTACTGCAACGCATATGAATAATTACTAGATTGTTTTTGGTTATTGTAGAAAATGCAACATAAAATATTACAGTACATGGTGGAAACAACGGGGGATTTAATATATTTGGCTTGTCATTTAGGCTAAGCTAAATGTTATTTGGTTTGTACATGGAAATGTTGTATACATAGATAATGGTCACTTACACTACGTGGCCATAAAAATTATATCAGTAATCTTTACATCAGAATAATACTAAACTAAGTTTGTATATTTTAATAATTTATGACGATAGGGTTGATAAATGAGTAGAAAAAATACCAAGGCATTAATGGAAATTGATGTACTATCAGCTTCGTAACGAGTATATTTTGTCCAAATGAATTATCGATGTTAGTTGTTTTATACGTAATGACAAGTGAAATTATATTATGTATTTCGAACATCTGTTATATATTCATAAATGAGCATATTGCAGCTTTAATGCTGGATTGCTCAAGGACCTTTTTAATTTTTTTTTAATGTACAAAATTAAAACAATGAAGCCTGATTTGTGAAAATTCAAATGAGCTAAAGCTTTTCCGAAGTTTTCCTTGTAATTATTATTATTAAGTAAAACCCAATTGAAGAAGAAATCTAAACTTGCAGATTGAGAAAGTTTCAAATTTGGGTTTTAATATATTTTTTTTAATGATTTTGAACTTTGAAAAGCGTTTAAAAATGGGAAACCAGGTATATCTTTGTGAAAGTCTTTCAAAACAAGCTTTTTACATATTGGCCTTGAACAGATATAGTCTGTTTTTTAAATGTTGAAACATTTTCACAACGCTTTAATTCAAAAAACAAAAACATAAACTATTAAACATATGTTGAATTTAATCTAAATTTAAAAATATAATGAAAATACCAAAGGCCTCTTGGTGAATGGGTTAAACGTAATCCAAAGAATCAAGTTCTAATCCCAGTCGAGGCCAGATTTTTAAATAAAATTTAGAGCCATTTTTACCTTGTAACCTAAAAGTCTTACGCTTGAATGGGCCCCTTTTCTATTATTGCGTTGCTGTGGCGTGCTTGCTTTGAACAGAAGTTTGCTTTAGCAATACAATGGCAGCCAAGGAATTTTATAATTTAAAGGAAACGTAAAAGTTTAAATATGGACTGTTTAAATGGCCCTTGGTAAGCTAACGTTAAGTTAAATTAAAACACAAAATTCTACAAATTGCCTGTGAAAGGTTGTTAATAAATAAATTAAAGATTAAACCTTGAAAATATTACTGAATGCCTTTAATTTTTCTTGGTTTCATGATAGATTATTATTCAACAAACTGGCTCAGGTAAACTTGTGCTCATTTATGATTTAATATTTAATTAAAAAAAATACGACAAAAACGATTAGTAGATCTAAGAAACACTTTAAAAAACTTTAACCCACAATCTGCACAGAGGTTTCAAATTTAACTCCAACTGCCAAAATATCTTCAAAATCAACGGTTCATAACAGGATGTAGAATTTCTAAAATATTTCTGGCAAGAGTATCAAAAGCACAGCCACACTAATAAGAAATCGTTTGAATTTTTTATTATTTATTTGCTTAAAAATAAATGCGTTTTCTTAATGCAATTCCAAAATAATGCAGTAAAGTCCATACAAAGGAGAACTACCAAGACATCAAATGAAACCAACCTATAAACAGGATTTGACATGCAGTCTGATGAATAAGTTTAACAAGCAGATGAGTGGAATTCAAATTTGGCAACTAAATAAAATGCTTTTTAACTGCTGGGATTTCCAAGTAAGGTAAAATTTTCCAAAATAGTTTGCAATCTCGAAGATGACATTCTTATGAATAACCATAAAGATTAAGAATTTCAGCCGAAATTTAAACTCCAAGTACTCGATTTAACATAATCCTGAAGAATTTCAACAAGCGCCTCCACCAAAAGCACTTTCCTAAGATTTATTTCATATCCTTTTTATAAAAATATACGATAATCGACAATACTTTACCCTTAAGAATCTCATTGACGTTTCTCTTATGAAGTGGAAATCTTTACATTATCCCAATTAGGAAAACGTTTACATTTTTATATCTTCCCCGAAAGTTGGTATATCTTTAAAATGTTCTCCTTAACAGTACACCATAACCATTCACCGGAAACAAACTCACGATTTTGGTATGAAAGGCTGATACGGGTGTTAGAATGGAAATAACAGTAATCATCTGCATCTTAATAGTAATTCGATACTGAACACTTTGTACGTTATAGAAATTCTTACATGTCTTGGGCATTCAGTTGTTTTTAAACTCTTTTGAATGGAGTGAGAAGTAGGCACCAAGAGCGCTTTTCGGTAATTTTAAAAATAGTTTTTATGTTTTTTATTTGGAAGTTTTCTGTTAGTGCAGACATAAGAAACTTAATTTTGGATTTTCGTACATGTTCAAACCTTAAGACAATAGTTAAAGGTGAGGTTTTGACGTTTTGCTGCTTAAATTTGAAGTTTATTAGGTTGTTTAGTCATTTGCACTTGGATTTTGAATAAACTGTACCAGAATTCATCTGACAAAAGGACGATAAATGTTGTAAACGTTTTAAGAAAAAAACCTGGTGTGAAATCTAAAATAACGACGCCTGAGGCGTCAAAGCCTTTTAGATTTCACACCAGGTTTTTTCAAAAGAAAAACAGGCAAAGTTCAGAGTGTTTATAGCCATAATTTGAATGGGAAAATATGAATTGATAACTTAAGTGGTTTTTGGTTTCCTGCGTTTTCACATAAAGTTTTTAACATCTCTGTTAGCGTTTCTGACCCGGGCCTTGTTTAAAAAGGTCGCCCTTTTAAGCACACCCATCACTCCTAAAAGAAACCCATAGTCACTTAATTGGAAAAATTTGCCCTGAAGTAATAACATTATGAAAGGAATTAAATATTTGCGTTGAATTTTATATATAAAAGCTTTTGTCAAAAGTTAATTTACAATAATTGTGCATTTCTGGGTTGCAAAATTTTTATTATAAAAAGTTTGGAAATGTAAAAGCTGAAATCTTACTTTTTTACATAATTTATTTATAGCTCTTTTTTAAATTAAATAAAAGGCAAAAACGAATAAACAAACCTACTTAGAAAGGTTCCAGTTTTCCTGTTGCTATTCGGCCCTGCATTATTTCCTTCCAGCCTATTATTTTAAATTTCCGTTACTAATTTTAACTTCAGTTTTTCTTTAGTTCCGGGTACATTTTTCAAAGGAAATCTATAACAATCAATATTAAATTGATGGGCCCACAAGTTTGACCTATTTGCAGTTATGATTTATTAAAAGTTGTTCGCTGGAAAAGTTAAAATAAAACTAAATTTCGTAGGACTGTCTTTTGATGATATTTAAAGTCATAGAAGTCTAAGAATAGAATAGTTTCGAAAATAGACGCAATTTATTTATGAAATATTCATATTTACCAGGTTTATTTTTGGTTTACCTGTAATTTTCTTACTTTTAAGCCAACACATAGCCGTGAATTTTTTTCCAAATTTAGACTGATTTAAATGTGTTTTAAAATATAATTTGAAGTAACCTTGATTCAAAGGCGTTTTGACTGGCAAGACTCAGATTTCTTCTGATTAGCCTCGGTCTTTGTAATTGATTATAAAACGGGCTAGAATTAAAAATTATCTTTTCGAAAATATGCGAGGTTCTGACTTGGTCTGACAGGCCATCAGCACCCCCCTCCTTATAATTTTTGGGCAGATTTGAATATTTTCATTGTGTTTTCTTAATTTATAATTATTTAAAAAAGAAGTTAGGTAAACAAAGAGGTAGAGTTTAACAAGAGTAAACAAGAAGAAAATTCTAGAAATTCCGCAAAATCAGGTTTAAAACAACAAACGCTGATCATTTGTTTTATTAGCATTATCAAATAATAAAACTGACCAAAATGCTGATTGGTTTAAGGTCAATATCCAAAAAGCAATTCATACTTAATATTTTTAGTTTTGCATGGATATTTCACCACCAGTTCGAAATTAATAATTAATCAAAAAGGATATGAGATTTCTGCTTCAAATACATTGGATTTTACTTGACGATTATCACAAAGATAATTCCTAAAAATTGTTATTTAAATGTGTATTTACATATTTTCTTTAATGCAAAATTTTCCTTCTATTTTTATCGTATATTTCCGCAAATTAAGAATTTGCGGCGGTTGTTATCTTAAATCTTAACATAAAAACTTCATTCATAAAAACATCTTGCGGTTTGTGAATAGAAGTCATTGTCATTATATCCTCACGTTTGTTTTGTGTTATTTTTATAACTTCCAGACGCTTTTTATAAGAATCCTTACATTTTCTCGTTTACACAAACACGAACGTTTTATTTATTTACGTATCAGAGCCACAGATCGGGATTTCTCTCATTGTTATTTAATGTGAGTGTATTTTTTCCTTTTTTGTATGTGGTTGTTGATTTATAAGGAAACGTAAGAAAGGGAATTTTCTTTTTGTAATAACCTCAAGTAGGAAGCTTTTATATTACGTTCATGTTTCATTCTGATGTACCAAACTCCCTTTTGGGTTCGTTAGGGAGATCCTTTTAAGATTTTATGACATTACTTCGCATCTCTTTCCTGAGACTTTCGTATGCTGGAATCACCAATGGCTCATTTACTGTATTTATACTATTTATTTAAAGGCGCTTCCACATCAAGCGTGCCGAACCACGCCAAACCGCTCAAAACGTTTGCAAACGTTGCAGATCGCTCAATGTGGACGATAAAGCGCGCACAAATAATCAAAGTGCGCACATACAAATGTTTTCCGCGCGGTGTCGGTACATCAAAGAAATCAGCCTGTTCGTGCACGTTTGATTTTTACGACTTGCAGAATTATATTATTATTATTATATTGCTTCAAACAACTAGAACCTCGACAAACACCAACAAACATCCGTGATTTGCACACGAACAAATTTTGTTACAAAACGTTTGCAAACGTTTTAAGCGGTTTGGCGTGGTTCGGCACGCTTGATGTGGAAGCGCCTTAAGAATATTTAAAATGAATGCAGACATTATTTATCAGGGCGATAAAAAATAATAGTATTTTATGTATCTAGGACGTAAAGTAAGTCTCTAAGGTATGAGCAAGTTGTTTACGGCCGATGCGGGTAGCCGAGGCCGTAATTACTTGCGAGTACCTTAAAGACACTTTTCGTCTGAGGTACGTACATAATTTTATGTCACTCTTCGTTCTAGGACTTTAAAATGATACTAGCACTTTAAAGTGTCACTTTTTGTTCTATAAATCATCCAAAAAAACGTTGCTTTAGAAACGAGTATGACATAAAATAAATACAATGCGAGGGCTCGGTTGTTATAAGGAATTTATACCAGCCGACTAATAGTATTTGCTAATAGTGAATGCATGTGATATTTCACACATATCAGTGACGTATTCGTTTAGTGTCAGTTCAGTGTCAGTATTTGTATTTCACTATGCAAATGCGTAACTGACACTGTACGTCACTGTGCCTGACATGTCTGAATATGTCAATATCAGAGCACGACAATGATAATTTTTATCACTGATACTGCTGAAATCTCACGGAACTGAACGAATACGTCACTGATATGTGTGAATCGACCTTAACTCGTGCCGTCGAAACAAAAAAGTATATAAGAAATAAGAGTGTTTTACAAGAAACTCATAGTCGTATTATAAACAGATACAAACTGATCTTTGGTTGATTTAGTTTAATAGCTATTTATGGTACGAGTGAATCCTTGAGTGGATAAAATCTCTTTATTAAACAATACCTAGCAACCTAAATTTAAAGGCACCATGATTTTTATTCTAAAATTCACGTCGTCAAGGAAAGTGTGGATAAAATGTTTATAGCAACACTTTATCCACCCTTCAAATTAAAATGTTGCTTTGATAACTAGATTTGACACATTAAAATGCCACTCTATGTGTAGGAATTGGAAAAAAAATGTTAATTTACTCTCAGAGGTGTGATATTTCCACAATTTCTAAGTCGTAAGTAAGTGAGGTAAGTTTATATGTTTTATATATTATATACGGCATTATCATTTCCAATGTATCCGATGGTTGCAAGGATTGCGAAATCTGTGAATTTTTGATCATACTATAGTTTAAATATTACCACAGTAATTTCATCACACTTTGAAAAAATATTTGACTTTTCAAGCAGGAACGAAGTTAATTATTTTCATTTCAGCTTTAGTATCAACATCCTTTAAAACACAAACACTTCAAATTTTAAAACCGTTTTAAGAGCAAATAAACTTTTCGTCTAATGTAAATTTAGAAACAGCGTTGAGTGTGAGTGTTTAGACGCTTCCTGTAAGTTAATTTCAGGGTGAATTCTCCTTGAACTATTCTTCACTGAAGATAATAGAACAATAAGTATTTGTTTTTAAATTTAAAATCTAAATTAGGTTTTTAAGTAATAATTATATTGGTATTTTATTTGTTTATAACAAAAAAAAAAAAAATTAAGAAAGATTAAGTCGTCAATTTCTTAAATGATTCCTGTACGTAAAGCAAATAAATGGCAAAGTACCTTCGCTGAGCTTTCTGTACTTTCATAGTACTTACAGATTTAATAGAATTTTAGAGTACCTACCAAATTTTCTGTGCAAAGTGCTACAACGTTAGATCCTGATGCAAGATAAACTACAGATTGAATAAAAGAACTCAGGTCAACTGTAACAAATCAATTCATCTCCATTAATACTTTTTAACAGTCGTCACTATAATAAATCTCCAGATTCGTATTTACGAGAGAAAGAAAGTACAAGTTCCTTGCACAAGGAAAGTAACTAAGGTCATTTTTGTTTAAATGCGATATTTTATTGAAATGCAAGTTTTAAATCATTCCTTGCAGGTGTTGATTTAAAATAAATTACTCCAGAAACTGGTAGCGAAATACTTACAAAAAAAGTATCAAATGAAAGCAGTATATTAAATCAATTTATTGTCATTAAAAGAGAATGTACTTTATAATACAGCTTAGAAGGCCTTGAAAACGCAAGGAAAAATAAAAGAATTGTCAAAAATAGCTTTTGTTAAAGCATTCTAATTTAAAAAAAAATTACTTGAGTTTTTCCTTATCGCTTATGTTACCAAGTTTAATCTACAAAAAAGTATTGAACGAATTTTCAAGATTTTGGTAACATTCAATTTATAAAAACAACAATTCTTCTTACGCAATAATTAATCCCTTTCGGCTTTTGACAGAACCTTGTTAAAATTCCGATGACCTCTTCTTGTCCATCTTGAATTCGAGAAATGCTCAATGGCAAGGATACTTGCATTCGCATCGAGTACGAACTTCCCATGAATGTCAGTTGTTAGAAGGTTGTCTCACAATCTTCGCTGCATACATAGTTATACACGCTCATCTTCCGCCACCTTTACTAGCGTCTCTATTAAGTGTATAATCAAAGGAAGTTACGTCCTTGGTGCTGATGTTGCAGTGTTTGCCGATCTTGCATTACTCGAATTTTATCATAGTCGACTGCTACCCCATTTTGTAATACATATCCAAGGTAGTTCATTTCTTCTTGAAAATTGTGTCACTTTTTTCGTGCAAAATTTAAAATTGGTTTCATTCAATCTCTGGATTTTTCGAGTGTTCCCTAAATGAACTGTCAACAACGAATGTGTGGTCCAAATACATTGTCTTTCTTAAACAGCTCGAAGAGGGCCGGACCATTACATAGATAGAAGGGCATAAGTGTGAACTGCTACAGTCCAGAGCAGAAGAATAATGCAGTCTTTTCCTAATCCTCAGGCTTCAGCTGGACTTTCCGATAACCATTAACCAACCAGTTTTCAGACCCAATATTGAATATTCACACGAAGTTAGCAGTGTGTCCAATGTGTTATCAATGGCATCAATGCATGGTAACAGATAGCTCGCTTTCTGGGTCACCTCGTTTAGCTGTCGATAATCAACATGGTATAATTTCACTAAATTTTATTTATCCCTATATTGCATGACTTTCAGCATGGAATCATCACTATCATCAGGTGGTACATGTACAATTACATCTTTTTTAGAAGTATAAAAGCTTGTAGTTGGTATTGGCTGAAAGTTATCCATTGCTTTTTGGTATTTTCTAAATTAGATGGGCTCCTAAAAAAATGAAGTTTATCTTGATTTGCATAATGTTGTCTCAAAGCTACAAAGCTAAAATTACTTGTAGCAGTCTTTCAAGTGCAATAAACACAGTTGAATTTGGATGTAATTATAGTAGGTATACATACCTACTTTCCCCTCAATAATTTTTTTAATAACCAAATGGCACTTTTTACAATTTAATTTCTATATTGAAACTCGTCAATGCACTCCCTAATCACTGCACACACAGCTGACATATGAAAGATGCTGGTTTAAAGAAGAAAATTTTTCAGGGTTGCCAGAGGCGGCGTAAGGCGTGGGCGACGTGGGCCACCGCCTACGGCCTCGCGGTCCGAAGGGCCTCGCGCCTCCGAAAAATATATTGACATACCAAATTTGTTTTTATGCAGTCAGTCTAGCAACATTTGTTGGCATTGCGTTGCTGTTGCGGGTAATCCCCGATCCCCGGCCGCATCGAAAGCTTAAAGAACTAAACGGAACAATCAGACACACTCAGTGATTGTGATTCGGTTCTAAACGAAATCCTCAGTTTGGAATTTATCATATCATTACATGTGTGGTATGAGTTATTATCGCGTGTTAATATCATAAGCAAATTATGGCAATCTGTACAAGTCCATTTGAGCATTGCTCTTGAACGTTTGCGTACATTTTGTGACTGGATCAAAGAATATCGACAAACTGGATTCGAGAAATGCTTGTCTGACGCTCGTCAATTTATTGAGAAAAGCAATTATGATCTGCCAAAAGACTTTAAAAATAAAAGGGTAGCCAAAAAGAAAAGGATGTTCGATTATGAAGGCAGCGATCAACCTATACAGTCCCCCAAAAGTCGGTATGAAACAAATTTTTTCAACACCATGATTGATTCTATAATAAGCAATATGAATTCGAGATTTTTGTCTTTATTTCAACATTTTGAAATTTTTGGTTTTCTCTATGATCTAAGCAGGTTGAAGACTATTCCAAAAGAGGAAATATTAAAAAACTGTCAAGATTTACACACAGTTCTGCGAGTGGGTGAGAGCAGTGGCTTCCAACCTTACGAATTATATGATGAATTAAAACAATGATTCCAAATTTACCCAACTTCATTAAAGATGTGAAACAGCTGCTCCAATACATAGCAGAAAATAACTTAAACGAAATTTACCCTAATATTTACATTGTCGTTCGAATATTGCTAACAATACCGGTAAGTACAGCTTCCGCTGAAAGGAGTTTTTCAAAATTAAAACTAATAAAAAATTATTTAAGAAATTCAATGGGTCAGGAAAGACTTTCAGCTCTGGCAGTTTTATCTATTGAAGCAGATATAGCATGTAAGCTGAATTACGATGCAATTATTAAGGAGTTCAGTAAGGCTAAAAGCAGGAAATTTCTGTTTCTTTAATTCTTCTTTTTTTATTTTATTTAATGTTAGTTTGCATGTTTATGAATAAAAATTTGATAGTTTAAATGTTTTTTTATTTTATGAAATCCGTCTTCTTACATTCTTACGACCCCAGAGGGCCTCGCGAAATTTACCTTGCCCACATCAAACTAGGGTCTTGCCCCGCCACTGAGGGTTGCCAACATAACTTGAATGTTGTATGTTGCCCTCTAGCAAACCTATGTATGCCAGTGTTAAAGATTCAATGATTTTGGATACAAAGTTTGGTATGTTGCCCTGAGGCAACTCCATGCAATAAAGGGTTATATAAATTTAAAATTAGTAACACCCCTTTCTGTCCATGTAACCAGCAAATGGCGCAAACCTTCGAACATCTATATGATTGTGATTTGATCAAAATCAATAGAACAAAATTATTAACGTAGGCAAATAAATATAATATAAATATTTTCGACATTACTCAATGCCTAATAAATGAGGAAACAACCGATTTATTCAAGCAAATGATACAAGATATATTTAAAAAATGTAAGCAATTAAACAACCCGGAATAGAATACAAGATCCAATATTAATGTAAAATCCGACGAATTCACTAACACTAAACCAAGGCATGTAAATAAACAATATAGAAAACAAATGAGAAGTGAAAACCCATAAAGCAGAAAATACCCGTTTCCCTTGCGAGTCCGTTTATTGGTAAAACCCCAGAAGAAGACGACAACACTAAGGCATTAGATAAGTTAAATTTCTAAGAATACGAATAGGATTAAGTGTTAATGCAAATAATTAAAATTTACTTAATTTAAAATGAGATAATTAAGATGAAGTAAATAATGTATAATTTAGTTTTATGGTGTATAATGAAAAAATAGATTATGAGTATAATCCTACCACATAGTTTAACATATAGTCCTACCACATAGTTTTAAATTGTAATTAAAAATTCTTAGTATTTGTAGTCGTGGACAAAATATAGTATACGACTCGCTATAATGGCTACTATTACCTTGGACATTATCCTCGGTAATAATAGCATTCATTATAGCATCGTGTATAATATATGTACTATTAGTTAGTCAAATCACACAAATAAGAAATAAGTTTTTATGATCAGATTTAGAATTTCAAATGAAATATTTAATATAATACTATAGTTAGTTAAGATAGTTAAGTTAATATAATCAACAGGTAAATTTAACAAAATGAAATGTAATTCCCGTTTACCAATAAACAACATTAAAAAAAAGCCTTACCTAACCTAACCTAACGTCTCAAGAAAATTAAAAAGCATCGATTTTCTAAACCAAAGATTAAAAAAAAATTCATTTCGAAATCATGTAAAATTATATCAAAAAATTCACAGATTTCGCAATCCTTGCAACCATCGGATACATTGGAAATGATAATGCCATATGTAATACATAAAACGTATAAACTTACCTCAGTTACGACTTCGAAATTGTGGAACTTTCACACCTCTGAGAGTACATTAAAAAGTGGCATTTTAATGTGTCAAATCTAGTTATCAAAGCAACACTTTAACGTGAAGGGTGGATAAAGTGTTGCTATAAACATTTTATCCACACTTTCCTTGACGACACTGTTTCTATAAACATTTTATTCACACTTTCCTTGACGACGTGAATTGTAGAATGAAAATCATGGTACTTTTAAATTAGGTTGCTAGCTATTGTTTCATAAAGAGATTTTATCCGCTCAAGGACATTAGCTCACTCGGCTGCGCCTCGTGAGCTAAACTTTTCCTTTCCTGGATAACATTTTTCTTTATTCGCTCACGGAACGCCGAGTGAGCTATATTCTAAAATAGTTGCGGTGTGGCCTAAAGTAGTATCACATTAAGCGCATTCTTTTTGTCTTTCGATTGATACTACTATCAATCCTATCAACTCAAGCAGGGAGCAGGAATGTGCATATATACGATGGATCACACCTCTGAGAGTACATTAAAAAGTGACATTTTAATGTGTCAAATCTAGTTATCAAAGCAACATTTTAACGTGAAGGGTGGATAAAGTGTTGCTATAAACATTTTATCCACACTTTTCTTGACGACACTGTTTCTATAAACATTTTATTCACACTTTCCTTGACGACGTGAATTGTAGAATGAAAATCATGGTACTTTTAAATTAGGTTGCTAGCTATTGTTTCATAAAGAGATTTTATCCGCTCAGAAGGCGTTGTGTTAACCGCATCACTGGGCCACTTAATGACAATTAATATTATACATACAGTCTGTCTGAAACTAAAACACTAAAACTGCTAGCCACATAGGTACTGGTCCTGTTCCATATATCCAAGACAACTAGAAAATTTCTACTTACAAAATATACAACAAACAAACAAACAAACAAACAAACAAACAATATATTATTTCTTAACGAACTTATCACAACGAAAAAGGAATGCATAACTTTGCTTAACTTCTATTGCACAAATAGTAAAATATTGTCGACATATCAATTGACATTCGACATAATAAAGTTAAATCTGTTAACCCTCGAGCAGCCTTGACCGTCTTCGCAGTGATGATGCAAGGAAATATGAACTATTTAATGTTCCTGTTTATATTACACATATATCGTGCGTGCCTGCGTGGTGTTTATGTTGGCCAAGGCGGCCTTGTGAGGACAAATCTTTTATACTAACGTTGTTTTGTTTTTGTGAATTAAAGACTTTATACAATTTTTATTCTTTTGATTTACCTGAAGTTATTACATCTAATTTTGATTTAGGACAATAAAGACACTGAAACGATCGAAGCAACTTTCCCACATTCAAACTTTTCGTGTCGTCTTCTATTGTTTACGTTGGAATATTTTCGTCCACATTTCGAACATTCGAACGCGTCAAATGCTTTTTAAACGACACCAAAAATTCATCTAAAACACACAATAAACATACGGTATCTGCCTATTTTATAATTACTCGTGAATTCCGTCATCAACGCGGTGCGTATTTAGCCTCAACAAAACGTGCTTTTCAAACACATTAAGACCGCTTACTGTTTGTTCTTATGAGATCATCGGGTTCGCTTTGATGTGCCGATGTCGCAAAAGCTACTGAAAATCTTGTAACTTTGTTCAATACGCGAGCGCATAAACATTTCCAATGTTAATAAGTCGTAAAACATACATATTTTGTATAACTTAAAATATACCCAAGTAACAACAATTTCTTATGCACTCTAGTTTGGCTGGTACCCTACTCTTAAGTTCTGAATTATTTTTTAAATTTGAATAACAAATTCTTCGTTTAAGCTTTCTTAATTCTATATACTGCATAAATTCAGATCAATCAGATCCATGGATTCGTAAAATAAAACCTGTGAGTACCTACGTTTTCTTTTTTTCTTCTTAATTTCTTAATGAAAAGAATAAATAATGGATGCATGTCATAATGCATTTGCGTCATAAAACAACTGATAAATCCTACATAAAAAACTAATAACACTTAGTAACAGCAATATGTTGAATTGAATAAAAATGTACACAGTTTAAAAGCCAACAAGAATAAACAGCAACGGCATGGCATACACTTAAAATAGCAAGTGATTAGAAAATTTACAGCGATGATATACGAGGAAATATAAAAACAAGGCAGGAAATTTCATCGCTGCAGTACAGATGTTGTATGTGGATAATGAAACCTTCGTGTTAACATTTTCGCTTTCGACATTAAAACATTAATTTTAACCAGTATTTCTGAACTTTTTCTAATTTACTGACTCGCTTTACAACTTACCTACATTGAATTTGCAGTGAAATTTAGCAAACTGGGAAAATCCAATTCGTTGTCTGTCAGAAACAAAATACCGAAATTTTAGTTAAACTAACATCATTATTTGCCACAATATTAGAATACCTTTCAACTCCCATTTTTCTTAAAATTGACACTTCAATGTTTTTTAGGAAATTTATGTAATCGTTTTGCAACGTTTGTTTTTAGAACTAAGTAACTACAACCAGCTAATAAAATTAGCAACGCCGAAATCTCATATTTTCGTTAATTAATCTACCCCAAACAAAATTTTTCGTAAAAGTGCTTTGAGAATTTCGGGAAACTTGTGTAATCGTTCTGCGATTTTGGTTTTCAGAACTATGACCTGCTAATAAAATTAGTAGTGCCGAAAGTCTCCATATTTTCGTTAATTAATCTATCCTCAAACAAGATTTAATCTTTTTCTATGAATACTCTGGTAAACAAATCTGAAATCCGTTAGTAAAAACAAATATTATGCCGGATGTAGAATTAAATTCTCAATCGTTTTCGGCGCGAATTAATTATGATTTTTTTTTTGTGGTTTTCCTTAATCGAATCTTCCGCTGCTGATTGTCGAGGTGACTGCCAATTTAACTTAATTAAATATGCCAAAATTAGAGTTGAAGTTATTTATAATTCAACAGTTAACCTAAATAATCTAAGTAATTTTGCAGCTCAGTCACTTCGGCGACGACTACTATTCGAACCTGTATCCTCCTAAGCGACCTAATATTTATTAAAATTCTATAAAACTGAATGACAAATGAAGATGTTAGCAATTTCATGTCAAATAGTCAAATAAATAAGACATTGTTGCCCAATTGTAAAGTGTCTGCCTACTTATAATAATAATAATCTAACTGGTGTATTGGCACCATCGTTTATAAATTCATATTTAGAACCTTTTATTATTAACTTGGACTTCGACTGCCAAGGCCATTAGCCGACTTTAACTGATTTAGAGGAATTAAAAGAAATGCAGCAGCGGCTAGGATTTGAATATGTCTTCCTGGTTTGAAAGAGATTGGACCATTATAGCCCACCAAAGGACTTAAATCTTTATTAAAACGCTAAATTCCCATAGAACCAAGTTTAGTGACTTATGCAAACATAATAGCCAAGTCCTAATCAAATAATCTTAAATAACTCAAATCTAAAGAACACACAAACAATTTTTTAAGCAAAGTAAACTTAAATTAATATTCCTAGAGCCAATAAAATAATAAAAACACATCGGTGAAGATAAGTTATTCAGACGTAATATTGCAAACAATTAAGTGATGTTGGGAGGGATATACAACCTGGCCTGTATTTTCCCACATTTATCAAATGACAGTGGCGTAGTACACGTCCTCCTTAAAAATATGATTTTTTAACGAGCTGAAAAATAAAACTAAATGACGTTTTAGTGCAAATAAAAGGTCTATTTTATAATATTTGGTTTAGTAATGTATGATTTGTTATAATACATATTTAAGAGGCCTCAACAAAAACATGTTACGCACCTGATCAGAAAATCCACAATTTTAGAAATTCTAAACTACAATTACAACTAAGAAAACATAATTTGCAGCTGCTTATCGCTTAATCTTCAAGGTTTTGGCAAAGTAACTAGATTAATTCAATAAAAATTCCCAAAAATTAGCAGATGATTTCGAGTTGATTAAGATAAAGAGGAGCTTTGTACATACATTTATGAATTTGTCAAGCAATATTTCAGTCTGATACAAAATTAGTATTTTTTTTAAATACAGTAAAGTTCGTATTTAAAGAGGTCTTTTCAGAAGATTTCAGATTTAGATTTTTTCATTTTCACGAATGTTTTAAATTATTTTTCCAGATTTTTAGTATTTTGAATATTATCCAATTTTTGTACTTAATTTAATTTAATAGAAGTAAAAACATTTTATATCCATTTTTGGGTATTTGCTAAAATAAGAATTAAATTAACTAAACCATTAATACACTGAACGTAACGTTTCTGAGACAAGTCTATTGCCGTTTTCAAACGCATCAAATCGGTTTGAATACCGAGAAAATTTTCTAATTTTAATGTGTCATACAAAATTATAAACATACCTATATGAGGTAGGAAGGGAAACAGTTTTAACTGTTGGCAAACGTCGAATACCCTGAAAAACCACAAAAATAAAAATCAAAATAAACAAATAGGTATGTATTTTCGAAAAGTTGGGTGAAGTCAGTCTCTGAAGACATTTCTTCGCCAAATTGCAAAAGTAAAGTGCTTTCAAGTAGATGAAAAAATCTATGAACAGCATGAAGAAACTGCAATGAGAAACAGCCTTCCACCCTTCATAGCAAACCTGTTCATGGGGAAATTTGAAACCGAATTCAAAAATAAAGCATCGTATTTCCGTAGGATCTTTTTGCATTCTTTCATCAATCCAAATGCAATATTGATGATTTTGTAAATGAACACAAATTTCAAGAGTATTAAGTGCAGGTGGAAACAATTTCAGATATATTAGTAATTAGAATTTGATATTTATAGCAAAGAAAAACGTTCACAGATTTACTTTGGCAAATCAAATTTCGAACAAAATGACAGCCTTTAACTTTTTAGTTAACATACCTATTATCAAATTTTTCTCTTGGCAGAACAAGCTATGACATCGAAATTAAGGTCATAAAAAGCATCTGTTTATAATGATTTCTCTCTTGAAACCATCGATAACCTTACAAGAAGACATAAAAATGAATATTCCCCAACCCTTCAAAGCCTTAAAAGGCAAGAATCCCAAAGAAATTATATTAAAATTCCTTTTCATCCGGCCACGAAAGGTCTTGGGAAAATTTGTAAAAACTATGGGTTTAAAAGTTTTCACGGCTTCAACTATACTATATTGGGAAACATTTAGGAAACCCAAAAGACAAACTTAAGACCATGCGAAAATCAGGAATTGCAGTGCACCTACTGTAATTCAAAACATATTGAGCAAAGAAAACGCAAGTTTGGCAATATATTCAAAGAGCATATCACGACGTTTGAGATTTTGTATAAATTAAGTGTAATACGTCTCTGTCGCTCGAAGTTTAAGCCCGCCTGAAGCTTAAAGAATCTGCGGAAATAACGCCAGATCGGCGCATTCTTGTTGTTGCGAAATAATTCGGAGAAGTCCCGAATAGGATGATCTAATGTTTGTTTCAGTGTATTTCTTTGTTAAAAAGTCTGGGGAACCACCCGATTGCGCGAGGTTACGCCAAAGTGGCGCCACTCAAGGTTTCTATACTTCCTCCCCGCGTAGGGCAAGGCACGTTTGGGCATCTTTTTCTAACATCCTGTTTACCTTACGGAAAAGAAAAGAGAAATCAGAGTTCAGCCAGCTTTCAGATAAGTCGGTCGTAGCAAATATTCATTCAGGGGCTCTCGTAGGCTAATCCCGAAAAAGCCTCTCAATTTAGTTTGGGAAAATTATCTTACGACGTGTTTGTCGGATCCCCATAGAGAGTGCCTTACCGTTTCGGAAAATATATTTCTGTGTGAAAGTTAGTGTTGTGAAGTACCGTTTTCACAAGGTTTTGTTTTGGATCAAACCTACAAGCCCTAGGACTTCCGAGGAAGGGCACATCCCCTTTCTTTACCGACCGCTGCTGCTTTCCCTGGGATAAGAAGTCTGCCATCGCTTCCACCGAAGCCCTTGTCCAGGTAACAATATTTCAGGCTGCCCCTTACACTTGCCGGTTGCAATTGCACCAGCTTCAACCCTATTTAATACCGTATACCAGGCACCAGTCAACTATTGTCTGTAATTTTAAGTACCTACATCAAGCGCCCCTTTTTAATTCGTTCGGGCGAAGTGTTTAAATCATAAATCAGTGCGTATTATATTTCCATCAGTGGTAAAGATTAGAAGTGCGAACTGCCGCGGCGCTTACCAATTTTATGCTGTATGTTTGAAATTACTTGTAATCAGATTTTTAGTCTAAGTTTTATCATTCCCACTCATTTTATTGCGATTGAGGGAGCCTACCTGTTAACCATCTTTGCAGTAACTTGAGTTAATGTGACATCCCTCAATCCCCTTTCACGTAAGATAAGATAGAACTTATAAATTCATCCCATGTCATATTTGAAATAATTCTTACATACATTAAACTTCATTGTTAATTCACTCTTGCCTTTTATTTGTGTTTTGTGTTTATTTTAATCATTGTGTATAGCCTTGTGAGCCTGCCTACCAGTAGCAGCGTTTTTCTTTCAATAAGAAAGAGTAAGTATCATCTAGCAGTAGGGTGCAGCCTGCGGTACGTTCCTCGAGACCATCCTGGGTGATCTCCGCAGTGGGGCCCATTTTTCCTCCCTATTACGACCCCCCATCCAAAGGGTTAAGCGTTTCGAACCCTCCTTTTCTCCACTGCTTGTAAGCCGCGAGCCACCGACTTTGACGTCGCCCTATAGGTTGTCTTAGTGCAGAATTAGCACGTGACAAGCAGGTGGCTCATTTCAGATATTTGTGAAACCGGCCATAGTATTCAAGGCTGATTTAAAAATTTGCAAAGGCATTATCTTCACCAAAGCAGCTAAATTTTTATTTTTAAGAATAAAAATAACAACATTTTGAATAAAGACCTCGGACCGACGCCAAATTCCGAATTATACGCTTTGGATATGTAAACAAATTTGTCCTTAACGTTTGGTTAATACACGGTGCATAATAATCACAAATATTGATAAACGCGCACCGTCTTAAAAACCATGCATCCAGTTTGTAAGTATAATAATTTCCTTGGCCCTTAATTGACATCATATCATGTTATTTGATTAACCTGACGGGCGTATTTTACATATATTTTTTGTTAAAATACAAGATAGGTGACCGCCCTCCTTGCATGGCCCCTTCATGTATAGCGCGCCAGCGCGCCTTTAACGCTCGCTAAGCACGGCTCTGTTAATATTTTACTTCAAGTGAAACCAAATTTAGTTGTTATTGTAAAATCACCGTGTTCATCATCATACGTCTGAGTGTCTGAATAACTAGCAGTCTGTTAAAATACTAACACGAACGAACCATATGGATCCATAGTTTACTTCTGATTGAGTTTTGTGTTTCGAAATATAAGCACGCCAAAGTTATATTAACATTGCAAACTATTAAAATATTACCTTGTGCACGTATCATAAAGCATATGGTCAAGGTACTTTTAATAATGCTTCCCCTGTCTAATAACTCAATCATAAATAGAATTTGGGTTCATCATTTTCTCATTTTTTTGTTTTTTGAAAAAATTAGTCTTAATTAAAAAACGGAAACCTAACTTGTATTCCATTTAATTGTTGCAAGAATAGTTTATTTACGTAAACAACAAAAATCGTAAAGAAGAAGACGAAGCAAGAGAAAAAGAACAAGAAGAAGAAGAACAAGCAAGATTGGAGGAACACCAAGAAGTTGAAGAAGAAAACAATGCATTAATTGATTAAAACTATTATTTAAAAACAGCCAAAGTTAATTTCCCGACCGGTTTTGGACGTGAATTTCGAATTTGATTGTGGATTTGCAGATTTTAAACCCTCGAATTTGACTTAAAATACTTTCGAGCATAAATTCTAACCACTCGTGTACGAAGCCTACATTCCGAGACTAAATTCTTCATTCCAAAGTTTGTTTGGATGTCTGTTATAATTTTTTTTTAACAAATCTGTCTTAATTAAACACAAGAAATCTGACTTACAGTTCCTTTAATTGATGCAAGTATTAGTTCTTTACTTAAATAACAAAAATTTTAAAGAATAAGACGATGAAGCAGGAGAAAAGAACTAGAAGAAGAAGAAGAAAGAGCATAGCATTGATTAAAAAACGTATAAACTTACATCAGTTACGACTTCGAAATTGTGGAACTATCACACCTCTGAGAGTACATTAAAAAGTGGTAGTTATCAAAGCAACATTTTAACGTGAAGGGTGGATAAAGTGTTGCTATAAACATTTTATCCACACTTTCCTTGACGACACTGTTCTATAAACATTTTATTCACACTTTCCTTGACGACGTGGATTGTAGAATGAAAATCATGGTACTTTTAAATTACGTTGCTAGCTATTTTTTCATAAAGAGATTTTATCTGCTCAAGGACATTAGCTCACTCGGCTGCGCCTCGTGAGCTAAACTTTTCCTTTCCTGGATAACATTTTTCTTTATTCACTCACGGAACGCCGAGTGAGCTATATTCTTAAATAGTGGCGGTGTGGCCTAAAGTAGTATCACATTAAGCGCATTCTTCTTGTCTTTCGATTGAGACTACTATCAATCCTATCAACTCGAGCAGGGAGCAGGAATGTGCATATATACGATGGATCACACCTCTGAGAGTACATTAAAAAGTGGCATTTTAATGTGTCAAATCTAGTTATCAAAGCAACATTTTAACGTGAAGGGTGGATAAAGTGTTGCTATAAACATTTTATCCACACTTTCCTTGACGACACTGTTTCTATAAACATTTTATTCACACTTTCCTTGACGACGTGAATTGTAGAATGGAAATCATGGTACTTTTAAATTAGGTTGCTAGCTATTGTTTCATAAAGAGATTTTATCCGCTCAGAAGGCGTTGTGTTAACCGCATCACTGGGCCACTTAATGACAATTAATATTATACATACAGTCTGTCTGAAACTAAAACACTAAAACTGCTAGCCACATAGGTACTGGTCCTGTTCCATATATCCAAGACAACTAGAAAATTTCTACTTACAAAATATACAACAAACAAACAAACAAACAATATATTATTTCTTAACGAACTTATCACAACGAAAAAGGAATGCATAACTTTGCTTACTTCTATTGCACAAATAGTAAAATATTGTCGACATATCAATTGACATTCGACATAATAAAGTTAAATCTGTTAACCCTGGAGCAGCCTTGACCGTCTTCGCAGTGATGATGCAAGGAAATATGAACTATTTAATGTTCCTGTTTATATTACACATATATCGTGCGTGCCTGCGTGGTGTTTATGTTGGCCAAGGCGGCCTTGTGAGGACAAATCTTTTATACTAACGTTGCTTTGTTTTTGTGAATTAAAGACTTTATACAATTTTTATTCTTTTGATTTACCTGAAGTTATTACATCTAATTTTGATTTAGGACAATAAAGACACTGAAACGATCGAAGCAACTTTCCCACATTCAAACTTTTCGTGTCGTCTTCTATTGTTTACGTTGGAATATTTTCATCCACATTTCGAACATTCGAACGCGTCAAATGCTTTTTAAACGACACCAAAAATTCATCTAAAACACACAATAAACATACGGTATCTGCCTATTTTATAATTACTCGTGAATTCCGTCATCAACGCGGTGCGTATTTAGCCTCAACAAAACGTGCTTTTCAAACACATTAAGACCGCTTACTGTTTGTTCTTATGAGATCATCGGGTTCGCTTTGATGTGCCGATGTCGCAAAAGCTACTGAAAATCTTGTAACGTTGTTCAATACGCGAGCGCATAAACATTTCCAATGTTAAAAAATATTTAGAAACAGCCCGACGTGTTAACATTTCGAAATTAATATTTTCAAAATGTATTCAATTTCCAAACCGGTTTGGAATGCGTAATTTACGTAGATATTTTGATTGTGGAGTTACGATTTAAACCCAGGACTTGAGCATGAATTTCCACACTCATGTACTTCAGAGATTAAATTCTTCAATGCAAGGTTTGTTTGGGCGCCTATAATTTTTGTTTATCTTAATTAAACAAGGAAATTTAACTTATAGGTCCTTTAATTTTTGCAATTATTATTTATTTGCGTAAATAACAACAATCGCAAAGAAGAAGAAGAAGGCGCAACAGAAGACGGAGAACAAAACGTGTAATTGATTGTAGATTTGCAGATTTAAACTCTCGAATCTGGCTTAAAATAGGCCCGAGAAGGAGACAACGAAGTAGAAGAAAAAGGATGCATTAGTTAATTAAAAATTTTATTTAAGCAGCCCAAAGTTAACATTTCGAAATTAATCTTTTTTAATATATTTAATGCCCAAACGAGTTTTAACCATGTAATTTAGAATTTGTGGAGTTCAAGATTTAAACCCTCGAATCTGACTTAAAATAGACTCGAATATAAATTCCAACATTTGTGTACCAAACCTAAACTGCCATATTGAATTCTTCAATGCTAAATTCGTTTCATTGTTTATTTCCAAAAACACTCACTTTCAGCATTGTGCTGAAAATTGGTTTGAAAATAAGCACATCAAAAATTAAAACCGCTATGGAATGACTTTCAGTTTCAAAATCATTATTAAAAACCTTTGTGTTTTGTAACAATTCACCTGCGATTCGTATTTTCGGAAATATAATCTTCAAAGTATTCCAAAGCGGAGCAAGTTTATCAGGAATAAAATTTCTTTAATGCAGGGTTTGGAAGGTCAAAAATTTTAAAAACTTTAATATCAAAGCATATAAAAGCCATTAAATTTTATACTTAGCGCTTCGGAACAATTCATAATTGCAAATATTTAACATTTCCATTCAAAATTTCCATGGACAATCGTCAAGGTAAAATAACACAGGCCAACTAAGTAGTCGGATTATGATTAACCAGCAAGTTAATATTCGTGTTTTAAGTATACATTAAATTAGTTGGAACGAGTTAGAGCTACACTGTTATGCTGTAGTTTTTTTCTGATACACTCCTATTACAATCATTATTACACGTTCATTGTCCTTTTACTACGTAAAATAATTCATAAGGCAACGTCAATCAATATCATAATATGTTCGTGCATGGTAACATTTTTTTTATTGAAAATTTAAGTTCGGAACTTGTTTACTTACAAAGTTTTTCAACTTACTTTTAACATTAGTTCAATTTCTTCTTGCCTTTTAGGAAGTTTTTTGGTATTTTTAAAAGGCACTAAGGTAACATAAGGAAAGTTTTTCTGACAACAAAGTTCACTTACAGAATAAACACTACGTTTAAAAGCACCCCACCGACGTAAACCTGCACAAATGTTGTAACTATGCAAACGCCAGCGAAAGAACCGTTCTCACGTGTAATGCCGCTATTCGACATTCTAAATGTCCGCCAAATCTAAACTTCATCTAGCTTGGCTACGTCATCACGATTGCAGTTCTGCTTCCTTGCTTCCTAGCTAACCGATACACACTATTTGTAGCTCCTGTATACACAAGTATTTGTTTAACTTGACATAAGATGCACTTGCACTTTACAGCAAGTTCGAAGTCATTGAGATTTTTTAAATTTTTATATGGGCCGATTGAATTCTGTTGGTTAAAAATAAAATAAATAGCATAATTAATTGAAAATTTCTACTCCCGATTTGGTAAGTTACATTTACAATGACATATTGAAGAAGGTTAGTTGATTTTACTGCTGTTTACTGGTTGTCGCGACAATAAGGAAGTATGTAACTGAAACTTACCTCCCTAAGGAAATAGAAATAAATATAACTATTAAATTAGAGACAATGAATGTGAACTGCAAAAGTGATTTAGATTTTTACTGAGCAGTTAGGGAATTAAATAAATGTCTTTTAACTCTCAAACTCTCAGCTTACCGCCCTTGATGCGTAAGGAGGGGCGGATGGGCAATAGTAAACCGGCCCGAGAGTTGCAAAGAACCACCGGCCGAAGGCCTTACATTGTAATAATGTTGGAGAGTACTCAGTGCTTACAATTTTAAATATTTACTAAAACTAGATATTTTATTTGAATTTAAAAATTAATACAAACGTTTAACAAAACAATAATACATTGTAGCAACCCTTTTTAGTGCAGCGGCATAGTATAAAAATTCATAACAATTGTGCATTTAGTGATACAAGCATAACATTTTTATCATTATTAGTACATTATATGAACTTGATTTTAAGATATTGGGGCACTTCATATTTCATCTCTAAAGGTTTATATGAGACTGAACATTTTTCAGCTTTCGTTTTCATGTCCCCAAAACATTTTGCCGAAGCAACTGAATTTGAATCGATTAAATATTGGTGAAGGTATTGAATTGACTCTTATTAAAAATAAAGCTAAGTGGCACCAGTCATGTAAGCTGAAATACAACAGCACAATGCTTCAAAGAGCAGAAAAGCGAAGCAGAGAACACCTTGAAGCTGTAGATGAGAATCAAGCTGTCAAACCTAAGATCACAAGATCACACCGGGAGAAGATTAGTACCCCAGAAACTTGCTTTTTCTGTAGGGAATCAGCAAATGCTACTGAATGTCTTCATGAAGCTTCAACATTTCAGCTTGACAGACGTGTAAGAGCAAGTGCAACAATAGTTGAGGATACAGAACTCCTGGCTCGATTGAGTGCAGGGACAATAAGATATCTGGTATTGTTTTTGCATAATTAGTAATGTACATTGAGGAGACACATCAGCAATCAGACTGTGCCGCAGTATTTAAATTATCTAATCTAGTCCGACTATATATTGTAACAAACACAAATATTAAAATATTAACCAAACCTTCTCATATATAAAATAGTACTGAAACCCATTTGGACATATGGGATTCTGCTATGGGGAACTGCCACCAAATCCAATATCGCCATCCTGGAGAGGTACCAATCAAAAGTGCTACGTTTAATAACCAACGCACCGTACTACGTCCCTAATGCTGAAATCCGTAACGATCTAAAAGTGCCCACTGGACATCAGACTTGATTCAATTCCTGAACCTTTGGAGCCACAATTATTTTTGCCTGAACCTAAATTAAATAATAATATTGTTCCAAATGTATGTGATACTCCTATTCCAGATTTGGGTAATGACAATTCGGATTTAACTAAAAATGAAACTCCTAAAATAAATTCTAATCCGAGTTCTAACCTAAATGAGGAAAAGGAAGTAAAAGTTTCATGTGATACTTTACGTAGATCCTCTAGGACTAGGAAAGTACCACAAAGATTGAATTTGTAAATTTGAATTAGTTAGATTATAAGATTTAGTGAGGGGTGGGTGAGCTGTTGTGTCGTTAGATATACGAGTATTCTTAGGTACCGTTACTAAAGATATTCTTGGTTACAGTTGTTATGTACAGAGACATACATTGTTTTTCTGTTTTTACTTTTTCAATATAAGTTTTCAATTTAACTGGTTTTTCTTGTTGTGTTATTTTGCATCTTTACAAAGATTACTAATTACTACCACCAAATACAACAGTAACAATTATATTTTTCTTAGTGTAAAGTGCTACCCCACCATGGCTATCTTATTGTGTTAATTTCAAAACCTTTTGGCATGTTTTCCTGTTTTTGTGTTATTGTCCGGGTCTCTGGAGAGGAGTTTAGATTTAAACATATGATGCAGGGCATAAAAAATTTTGTTCTCTGGAGTCTTGCTCTGATCTCCTCCTCCATGTTATTGTAGATAGTGATTATGGAAGTCAAGATATTTAAAAATTTGGGCTCTAGTCAACTATCTGGGTCCCAAGGTTAGGCAACCAAATATACTTACAGGTTAGAGGTAAGTCAGGAAAGTTTTTTAAATAGAAAAGCACACCAGTAGGGACCCAGATTGTTGACCAGTGCCAAAATTTGGACTGTTTCAAAATTATATTCTGACCAATTCTGTCTCCTCCCTGCTTTCAGTAAACGAAGGATTTTACCCTACAAAAGGTCGGGTAGTTCTGAATTTTTGATATGTTGATATGTTGCTTCCAAGAAAGACTAAAATAGCGTACTTTGCAAAATTTTGGGTTTGTTTCCACTTTACATCGCAATAACTCCGTAGCACTTAATTGTAGCGTAAAAGCCCTTATACTTATAATCAATCTTGTAGATAATTTAATTAAGTACCTACAAAATGCATGTATCAATTTTTTTACGACCAATGCAACAGAGTGGGAATAAATTTACAAAAAAAAATACGAAAAAGGGGATTTTTCATGTTTAGTGCAGCAACTCTCTTTGGTTCATTATTTCTAATAATAAAAGTATTACCTTTCATTTCAAACAGAATAATCTGTATACACGTCAGTGAAGTCTCGTGGGACTACTAGAAAAAACTTTTTAAAAAACAGCACTTCCTTCTTTTATTTGCCTGCGACTTCTTTTTACTGCTCTTCAGCTTAGAATGAGTTATTTGCCGAGTATTATATATATTCTAAGACTCAATTTTCTAATTTGGCATATTATGTCTTTTGTGAAACCAATAGCGGTGGAGCTGTACCGCTCCCAACAGAGGACAAAATTTCCTGCAAATTTGTTATTTGAGGTTTTTTTGTACAATTAATATCAATGGAGGGACAACGTTGCTGCACTAAACTTGAAAAAAAACCAGTTTTTCTTTTTCTTTTTATAAATTTACCCTCAATCCATTGCATTGGTCATAAAAAAAATGGTACATGGATTTTGTGAATGAATGGTAATACTTTTATTATTAGATATAATGAACCAAAGAGAGTTGCTGCACTAAACTTGAAAAATCCCCTTTTTTTATTTATTATTATAGTGCCTTTCCAATTAATCAATAGACTTCTTATTACCTTTTCTAAAGCGAAATTAAAAAGTGCTTTCATTATATTTCCGTAACTTTTCTAGTATTTACAGTGTACAACGATAATGGCCACCTATTAATTAACTTTTGTGCTAAACAATCAGACAAGACAGATTGATAAAAATATCTAGAGACTCACTTCCACAAAGAAAAAAGGGACTCGGTAAACCTATTAAGAGATGGGGCAAATAGCTCGCCAACCTCATCAACCGATAGTTCATAGCTATAGAATGCGTGCAGAAAAACAGGCATTGTCCCTAAAATAAAGAAGACGAAGAAATTATAAATTAAAAATTCGATTTCGGCGTGATTACAATCATATCTAAATTTGGATTAGGATGGTTTTTATATTGCTGAACTTTTTGACCTAAGTTGTTGATCACTTTGATCAGTAACACAGTAACAAATCACGTAGTCGAACACGCGATATAAAGTTTGTTGCATACAATTTTTACAATGTTTTAAGTGCTTTCTAGGATAGCATTAGTTTTTTAGTGTTTCAGGAAGTTAACAGATTTTTAAATTCGTTTCTATGTTAGCAACTAGTGGGGCGATACCCAATAAAAAGTTAATTAATGTTAGTGCTTACATCCTACAAAATGCCACTTTCTTATTCAAACTGTGAAGTATTTGCTTCTTTTTTAATAACCACCCTGTAATCTTTAAATTTGCTTAAATTAAACGTATTTGAAACAGTTAATTGTGTGCTGATACACAGAGATATAAAAGTTTGAGCATCACTCCTCTAACCTTTACCATTTTCTGCTCCGCTTGTCATTTGTCATGTCAAACAAAATTACTTTATCAAAAGCACACAATTATTTATCTAAACCTATCATCAAGGCACGTAATACAATCGTTAAAAAATTTTGCACGCCATTTCTCAAACTGTTGTGTATATTTAGTTTGATTAATTGAAGAACAATTTAATTACGACATTGAACAGAAACCCATTACGTTAGTATTTATCGATTTAATATCGGTTATACACTGACCACCACTTAGATTATTAAACGGACATGACCTTATACAATTAAAAGTTTTTCGAACAGAAAGGAAACTTTCGGTTATTCTGATTTAATAAATAATTTAGACTGACGGTTATAGTAAAACTAGAGCTTAGTTAATGATTAAGTTGCGTTTAAAAGTGATTTTGATGGTGTGGACTGTTTTGTTTATACAAAATTCAATCAATGTATTTTAACGAGTAATGAAAAGTATATCAATCACCGATGGTTCAAATCCCTGCGGAGGTGTTAATTTTCAATTCGTTAAAATTCATAAGTCATCCATGCAAATTTCTAAAACAATGAGACTCGAATTTCGATGGAGCTTAGATATTTTCTGCACCACTGCTGAGACTTGAATCTGTGTCGCGGCGCGGATTTTCAACGTACTGTGCCACCATAACGCTTGCATAAAATTAAATTCATTTAATACATAAGTACGGAGGTCTGTAGATAGTTAAATGTTTATTATTAATTTTCTGTCTAATTTTTGTATTTTGCTATGAAGTTTCACCTTCATTTTCAAAAAGATAGATTCATAAAATAAGTGCGCCATCATATTAAACTAAGCTTTAAATAAAATTTGTACTGGAAAATATCCTATCTTTTTTAGGCAAGCTAGTTATTGAAAAGATCACAAACTTCCCATGAAATTGATTTTTTTTAATCACAATAATTCTGATTAATTATTAAGCATGAAAGTACAAGTGTTAATAATTCATTAAGGTGATTTGGAGGTCGTTTAATTACCCTTACTTGCTGCCTATTTTGAAAATATTGATTATTAATAACATTACTGTGCTAAACAATTAGAATGCTTGAAAACCCTGAAAACCACAAAATCGGTGATTAATCTTTTGGGGATTTTTAACTATTGTGTTAACCCCATGTAAGGTTTAATGAGTGTTTTAGTTTCTAATTCGTTATCTGAACTATTTTAATGTAGCAAACTTCAACATTTATGTTAGGCCCCGTCGGTTGCAGCAAAAGTTGCAAAAATAACTACACAACTATGCTAACATCTGTCATTTTTAGCTGGCAGATATGCAACTCAGTCAATGAATTTAAATTTTGAATATAATTTGAAAAGTTGCGCAATAATGAATGTTCTTGAGATTTTTCGAATTTTGCTTTTTATTTTGGCGACCGAGTATAAATTGTGGGGTGTAGAATTTTGATTAAAAAAATCTTAATTAAAGTTTAAGCTCCACTACCATTCTAGAAGGTTTTTTTGTTTCTCAAACAATAACTTTTTTCGCCAATTTTCTTATGAATATTTCAAAATCTTTTAAAATTCTAGAAGAAAATGTTTGACCTTGGCACCCTGTACGTGATTTAATGTGGACTAAGGTAATCCTACGTAAAGCATAATATTTTTACTCTGTGTCTCATTACCTAAGAACTACCCTGTATAGAGAAAAATCCATAACAACCGTTTTTTTTTTATGTGTCTCTAAAATGCGTGAACATGGCTTAACCATAGATTCCTGGGCGCAAAATAAGATGATTTAACCCAACTTAGCTATATCCAAATTCATTTCGTTAAGCCAGTATTCTGCTTCAAAGTTCTTCGAAAAAAAATTAAATTTTCTTATAACAACAAGACGCTTGGATCGATTTGGATGATATTTGGCATGCCACTCCATATTGACTTGAGACATCTTTTGAGATGATAATGGTTATTATCAATGGGCCACTAGTATATGAAACATGGGTGTCACACCCCATATTTAACTCTTTAATGGTAAGACCGATAAGTAAAATAATATTTTTTTCAGAAAGAGGCATTCAATGGCAAACTTTTTTGTCTCTTTCTAATTTGTGTTATCTGTTACGGTTTAATCACAAAAATTTAAAATCTGAGTGGTAACTGTGTAGTTGTTGACTACCCAAGGGCTTCTTCCAATGTTTTCGGCTATTTCACGATTTGAAAAATTCTCAAGTCTCAAAGCTTCTATTTTTCCCATTTCTTTGACTTGTTGCTAAGCAACCTCCAAATTTGTTTTGCAACTTGCTTTGATTATTTTAAAAACGGTTATAATTAGTGAGGGTAATTAAGTGTAGCGAGTAATTTTTTATTTCTAAAAATTTTTTTTATAACATTTATCTTAAAATAGTTCTACTCCGTCCAATGGTCCAACATTTTAAAAATAGATTAATATGGAACTTTTTAGCTACTATTTTAACCAAAAACAGTGGTATTTTGAAAGTTTTTCTACATTTGGAGGGTGAGAGTAATCAAGTGTCGCGCAGTGTACGTACGTATAGGCACATTTGTGCAGTGAAATTTTAAAGTATCTGTTGTATAATTGGTTACATAGCTATACGACTAAAGTAGAACCATTAACACCGAAGATTAAGACATATACTCTACGGTTCCGATTTTAGTGGAATATCCCGATTTTTAAGAGGAAACATACGTCCTGCTAAGAGCTGTAGCGAGACGGGTACCTACCTATGCCCCAATTTTTAAAAATATTTTTTATTATATCGCTTAAACCTGTCAGATAATTCCTCTATCAGTATTAGCGGTTTAAATTTTGCGTTTGTGATTTGTATTAGAAATGCGGCATATTTAACCAACCTATTTTTGTGTTACCTTCAAGTCAATGGTTTTTATTTTTAAGTTGTAGTTATGTCAAGTTTATTTAAAAAAAGGACTTATTTAGTATTTATTTGCGTTATTTTGATATAGGAAAGCTGTTTTAAATTATATTATTTAAACTACTGTGTAAGAACATCTCATCACAATAGCAAATTTCTAATTTGTAGTAATTATATGTATCAGTTATGAGATTGAAAAATAGTGCCCACTTTCTTAAAATCTACATTTTTGAAGCAATTTTAATTTGAAGGCATTAAAATAACACCTTGCATGCAAATCTGTACATGGGGCTGCATATGCAGTTATAATCGGTAAACTTATGGGATACGGGCCCTTGCAGGGAAATTTTTAACCGCATGCGCCAATAAAAGAGCCTACAGAATGGATTTCCGGTGGCTCAAAACATGTTGATTTGACCCTTGTATAACTGGTTTCATACACGCGTAGGCGTATTTGTGCGGTGATATGCTAATATATCTGTTGTATAATGTAATAAAACCATTAATAGGTATTTGTACTTGATGGTATTTACATGGGATTGATGTTTTACAGCACACAGCCATGACTCACTTGGCTGCGATCGCAATTAAAATTAAAACCTATACCTAGTTTACAAAACAATCTCGTTAAAAATCTATAACATTAAGGCCAATATGTGATTTATTAAGTAATTTAAAAATTCGTTAATTTGATAGTTTAATAATTTAGATGTAAATAAACTAAAATGTGTATTTTTAATGAATAATATTTTTAATACTAATAATAATAATAACGTTTATTCATAATTCTCATACCAGATATAACACAACTATTAATAATAATTATCATCCAAGACTCTCAGAGAACAAAATAGAAACAGCGATACAATCAAAGAAAAAATAATATTTACTGAATAAACGCTTAAGACATTGTTTTACAATGCCAACCACAAAAACTGAAAGCAGTTTGCGTGTGGTTTTCATGCAATTATGTAGCTAAACAAAACAAGTTCAAGTAAGTCTTTTTTTTATTCGTTCAATGTATGATAAAATATAGGTAGGTTCTATATAGACAAACATGTGCAAATAGAACAAATAAAAATAAGTAAAAATAAGGAAAAGAAAATTTATATTTAATTTATATTTATATGTATATTATGTATCTATTTTTTTTACGTAGCAAGTCCAAATAACTTTGTTACAACATATCTGTTTTATGTTATAGTGGAATTATTTAAAACAATAAAGCTCTTGTATAGCATCCCAAGTTAGAGATGATATCCATCGTTTTGTAATAAGTTTGCGGTTGTTTTTATTAATATTTAATTTATTCGACTGCAGATAGGCATTCAATTTATTATATAATTTTGGAGCATAATATAGGAAACAATTTTGTCCAAAACTTTTATTCATTTTGACTCATTCTGTCCTGTTTTGCTGCCTTGCACGGTTCTCATATTTATGCTTAATATATGAGATACAACCAGCGTTTTTATACGTAGGTATATTGTAAAAAAAATTAAGAAATGTAATTTTGAAATTTGAAGTAAATGTATATCTTTGAAGAGTAAGGCAATTGGATACGCAATCAGTTTCTTTGGCATCACTTTAAGGGTGGTTTTTTGAAAAGTATACAAGTGCTTAATATAAATATTGTAAGCAGCTCCCCAGCCGATAATCCCATAACTCAAAAGCGATTCCACCAACCCATCGTAAAAAACATAAATTTGTAAAGGTCATAACTTCACGTAATTTTTTGAAAACGTATTCTTCTTATTCTATTTGTAAGATTTTTTATATGTAGATCCCATCGCAGAAAACAATCAATTGTTATATCTAAGTACACAATTGATTTAGCAGAGGTAATTGCTTTACAATACAGTATGGATTTTTAGTTTATTAAATTCAGGCTGTTTCTGCGAATAGATGCTAAACGGAATGAATTTAGTTTTTTCGTTTTTTCGTTAAGATATTAACATCCAACCACCTTTTAATTGTTCTCATGTCCTGTTCTGCCATTATTTTAACACGTTGAGTGCCGTATGTATCCAACATGGATATACACGGCACAGTTTTTTAGTGGCCGCGTGTATCCATTGATGATACATACGTACCATGAGATCGAGAAAAAAATGATTCTGAGCAGGCCTTGACTAGTACAACACGATTGGTTACACTGGTTCTAGAATGCCTATGAATTATAATGTGACAGTGACATTTCAAATGTAAGTCAGTTTTGCAATCTTGTTTCCAGAATTATTTAAATTTATCGTTGTAATACTAGTGAAGGATCACATTTTGAACACCTACTCTAACATGTATTCATCTTAGTTTTCAGTTTGTTCCCTAAATAAATACTGTTTTGTGTTTTAATTTATTTGACATTTATTAACCTCTAACCTACTGCCACATTTTGAAATCAGTCTTGCCAATCGCGTTGTACTAGTCAAGGCCTGCTCAGAATCATCTTTTTTTCGATCTCATGGTATTTCTGTACTTTCAGCCGTATGTATCCGCGTTGGATGCATGCTTTGTATATATCTTTACGGGAACTTTTACACATCGGCCTGGCATACCCAAAACCCAAAACTGTGTTTGGCGTGCGGATTTTATTTTTAGTTCTTTGTCCAGACAATTTTTTAGCAAATAGGTTTTAAATAATTTGAAACGTATATTAGAAAAGTTTATTTATTTTATAACAAGAAACGCTGTGTTGTTATGACATAGAATATAATACTAAATTACTAAGAGCAAAAATAAATGAACAAAACAGTTTATAAAACTACTGACAGTTCGAGATATTTGTTAGTCAATGAAACATTTGTGAATTTCGAAAAAACAAGGTAAACAATAAAATTTTTCACATGTAACACATCTAAATTTACTTTGGGTAGCTTGATTAGCCGCAGCTTTTCTCCCAACCTCTTCAGTTTTTTTTCTTATAGCAGCTTACACAGCGGCCTCTTTTTCTGCAAGACTGCTGAAAAAATGATACTAATTAGATATGGAGAATCTCATGACAGTAAAGCAATTTCGTTTCATCAAATGGATGCTATCCCAGAACCTGTCGGCCAAATCGATTCAGTCTTGCTGAATTTTAAAACTTCAGACACCGCGGTCCAATTTCGATTTGTATCTCGGGCCTCTAAAAACGCTTTTCTCGAAAGCATAACTATTGCAAGGGAAGAAAATGTACTAACAGTTTTGGTAAAACTTTTACATGAAGGGCCCTGATTACGAAAAACTTAAAGCGGTAGCCATCTTGTTCAATAAAGGCGAGAACCGATTGCTCCGAACGTCATCAACAACAACCAAAGAGAATTATTATTATTATTATTATTATTTATTAAATAAGAGCTGAGGAGAAATCTCCTATAATGCTCCCAAGAACAAAAATGTATACAGTATACAAATTACAATAATGGTAGTAATTACAGTAACAATATTAATTAATATACTTAGTCTAAGTAGCCTATTGAAACAATGGTTAACAAAAATGTGATAAGTAAACTTAGAACATAGATTATAACGAGTCAAGTCGGTTTTTAAAATTGTTTAAGGAAGTTACTTCAAAAACAGAATCAGGTAGTTCATTCCACAAATAAAAAACACGATTCGATAAAAATATTTGTCTAGGAACAGATTTAAAGGTTTCCCGTTGAAGTTTATACCGGTGACCACGTAAACGGTCATCATTTCGAAGGCTGTATAAATGTTTTAGGTTCACTGTGAATGACTCCGTTAATATGCGAAAAGTCATTATTAAATCACCACGGTTTTTACGTTCCTCTATTGATGGCAGATCGAGCAGAGCAAGTCGTTGTTCATAAGATGGCCTGCGCACGCCAAAAGGTATTCTGGTAATTCGTCTTTGTACACTCTCCAGTGCTGTTTTGTCTCTAACCAAGGAAGGATGCCACACACTAGAACAATATTCGACTACTGGTCGCACATATAGTTTATATAGTTTTGCCCACATTGTAGGGTTTAAATTGTTGAAAACTTTTTTAAAAATATGCACTGTACAGTTGGCTTTTTTCGTTATGGTAGAGATATGTTGTGACCACAGTAAATCAGATGTAACCATAACACCCAAATCATTGTAACTAGTTACTTCTTGCATTACAGAGTTATTAATGTAGTACTGCAGGTGAGGATTTGATTTACCGATATGTAGAACGACACATTTACTTGCATTTAGAGGGATTAACCACTCCCGACACCACTTTTCAATTAACTTCAAGTCATTTTGAATCGTATGTGCATTGGTTAAAGGATTACCGTATAGTTTAGTGTCATCAGCGTATTGGGAGCAGCCAGATGAAAGAATCGCAGGCAAATCAGCAGTGTATACTAAAAATAAAATTGGCCCAAGCACGGAGCCTTGTGGAACTCCGCTATCAACTGGTCGAGGAATGGAATAATGCTCCCCAACGCGAACTGAGAATTTACGATCTTTCAGGAAATCACCAATCCATGTTAAAAGTGGTCCACGTACACCCATATGATTCAGTTTTTGTAGTAGTCGTTGCCTAGGCACTTTATCGAAGGCCTTCGAAAAGTCTATATAAATGACGTCAACGCTCTGTCTAGCCTGTTTTAATTAAAATTGTTTGTTTCAGAATACAATATTTTCAGTTTCGCCTTTGATGTCCTGGTAATAAGTGAGCACTATCTTACACAAGTTAAGTAGGACTTTTCTCTTAAAAAAATCGGGATATCCCACTAAAATCGGAACCCTATAGTATGTGTATTAATCGTTGGTGTTAATGGTTCTACTCTAGTCGTATAGTTATGTAACCAATAATTATACAACAGATACTTTAACATTTCACTGCACAAATGCGCCTATACGTATATAAAACCAGTTATACATCAAGGGTTAAATCAACCTTTTTGGAGCCACTGTAATTCCGTTCTGTAGGCTCTTTTTTTGGCGCATGGGGTTAAAAGTTTCCGTGCTGCGGCCCGTATGATATTACATCCGTGTATGATAAGAGCCTTTTATCCTCGTAGGCTCGTATATCTCGTATCGTCGCGAGTTGGTTAATAATGGCGGTTTGGCGTAGGTGTAATTTTGGGTAAGTGCTGTGTATTTCATGAATTAAATTAAGACAATTATTACATATATATATCGGTAAATTAAAGCAGTAAAAAGAAAAAGAAGACGGCCAACGAGATAGAAAACGTCTCTTTCAAATGGGGTGACGAACCAGAATACGAAGCAAGTGTAATTGTATGGACTGCTGAAAAAATGATACTAATTAGATATGCACGATCTCATGACTCTATAGTAATTTCGTTTCATGAAATGGATGTTACCCCAGAACCTGTCGGCCAAATCGATTCAGTCTTGCTATATCATAAACCTTCAGACACCGTGGTCAAAATTCGATTTGCTTCTAGGGCCTCTAAAGACGCTTTTCTTGAAAGGATAACTATTGCAAGGTAAGAAAATGTACTAACAGTTTTGGTAACACTTTTACGTGAAGGGCCTTGATTGTAAAAGACTTAGAAATAATTGGTGCAAACAAGCAGTTTACGCGAAAAAAATTAAACCACTAACCATACTTTCCGCTTAAAGCGGTAGCTATCTTGTTCAATAAAGGCGAGAATCGACTGCTTCGCACGTCTTCAAGAACAACCAACGAGAATTATTATTTGCGCTGTGTCTAGCCTCCCGGTACCGGTATTCGAATGAATCCCGGTATAAACTGTGGCGTAATGGGCTATGGGTATTTGTAATAATCCCGGTAACGTAAATATTTACCGGTATTTATTACTTAAATTCCGGTGCTTTACTAATTCTTTGCTTGAAATTCTCCTGATGAGGACTTTTACTTTAATTACTCTTGGCATATCTTTTCAATTTTGCTTTGTGTTTGAAAAATTCTATTTAGTCTTCATAGTAGTTTCATTTAAATAATTTTAAAAATTTATAATAAGGTGTTTATGAATAGAAAGGTCGTAAAAAAACAGAATGCTTTATTATTAAATTTAAAAAAAATAAATCAAAATTCTCCAAGAAATAAAATCAAATGTAACACAATTTAAAAGGGCCCACTAGTGCGTGGACTAAAAATAGGTACCTATTTAAAATATCTAATGTTCTTATACCATAATGGGCTACTCTGTACATTAAAAAAAAATAGAGAGAAGTGACAATCTGTTTCTGGTAGCTCTAGGGTGCTGCTTGCAAAATTTCAGGTCTATATCTTTAGGTGGGCAGACGTAAAAGATTTACCTCAATTTTTTACATGTGTCTCAGAACAAATAACATGTTTTTAAGAAATTATAAAAATGACTCAAATGAGAAGTTTTATGTGTAAGATAAGGTTATTCTTTCTGTGGCAACTTGTACTTTACAATTTAAATTATTTTGTACTAATTGTTTTTTTTTTTTAATAGCAGTGACTCGGGACCTTCTGTTTAAATAAATATAATTATTTGTTTATTATATTAGTATAATTTTTTATTTTTGTAATTAAAAATAATGAATAATAAAGAGAGGGTATTTAATGGTTCAATTCACTTGTTCAATTGTTCTCACTTGAAATTATATTATTTATAATATAATAAATATTTGTAATAATTATCTAATCCTCTTAGAGTAAACAAATGAATTGAACCATTAAATATTTTTTTTATTTTATTTGTAAGAAAAATTATCTAACTAGACTTTATCGGAATTCGAACCTAACTTTAACAGTTTTTATTCCATATAGACGATGATTTGTCGAGGTTTTTAGGGAGATACCTTAAATGGACTTCTGGTATAATTCGTTTAATTTTAACACGTTTTATTTTTATAGCCAAACCCAACATTAATTCTAAATTCATTGGTCAAGCGGTTCCTATTTTTCGATTTGTTAATATTCATGGCCGAAAAAGTTTGTTCACAGATGTGTTAACCCAAAAAGGTTTGCGCATTTTAATGCATTATCTAACTAGCAACGATTTTTATAATTGTTTTAATCGACACAACGATAGAAGTTTAACAAATTGCCTTCATTAAATTTATTTCGCAGGTTTTTATCGTTTTGCATGTCGATGATTTAAGTGCATTTTCAGACAGAATGGCAAAAGGGCTGCTAAATAAATCTAGTAACGGTTTTACTTTTTTAAAATCAGAAAAACAATACTTGAAGGTTGATTTCAAATTATTAATGTTTTCTACATACATATTATACAACCTTGAAGTTGGCATTCGGGAACTTTCTTGTAATTAGGACAATGGACGTATTTCCCTGACCGTAATTGGGTTTGAAACAGATTTAACCATCGCCAACTGGAATTAATAAGTTGCACTTATACGGCCATCCCATTCCATTTATTTTACATGTTACAATCATTTATACCTAAAACTTTACAGTTTATACTGTATTTGGCGTCCTCTAATGGGTTTTACTTTAATTAAATTAAACTGTCAATGTCAGGTTAGATTTTTATAAACGTCTGTACAAGATTAAAAAACACTTTTAAGATGAACAAATACAACTATAGGTAGTTTTAAAACTTTTCTACTAAGTGGTTTGGAAGATGGTGAGGTTTTCTTTATAGTGTCCGTTTTTTCCGTACAAATATTATTGAAAACTGGTTTCACTGTTGATGTTATAGTAAGTTTACAAATTGCTGTTCTATGAATTGTACAGCGAAATATCCAATTTTGTTCCAATGGTGGAAGTAAAATATTCAGCAGCTGTTGACACGTATTTTCATAATTAAGGAATGGTAAAGCTCTCATTGCAATATCTGCCAACCGTTTTGATAATCCCCACAAAAGTAGAATTTGGATAAGTTAAAGTTCCAGTCTTGTAATGTAATTAATTTTAATAATGGGACTCGAATGGTCGTAGAAAGTAAAGATGGTATACAGGTGTCACAGTACTAGTGAAACTGACCATCAAATTTTTTTAGAATATTTCCTGCTAAAAATGCTACTGATGCAGAGTAAATGCTATTGTCAGGTAAAATATTTATGCTTAAGTTTTGGATCTCACTTCTTAAATCTGCTGGAAACATTGAATTTTCTACACTTTTAGTTATTCCAGTTGTCTCTGGAAGATGTGTAGAGCTAAGAAAATCCTCATTGTTTGCAATATTTTCCCATTGTTACTTAAAAATGTCAATTTTTCACTTAACCTCAGTAAAAATGCTTACAACAGTGAAAATTTACATCGAAATTTAAAATTTACGTAACTTATAAGATATAGTTTTTAAGTTTGTATATATTTTGAATTTTAAAAATTGTAGGAATTTTAAGATTCCTGTAAATGTTAATGTCATATTTTTCCCCAGAGGGCGTTTTTAACGTACGAATCTGTAAAATGCCGCAATAGCAACTTTCATTGTGATTGAAACGGCCGTATAAGTGCAACTTATTAATTACAGTTGGCGATGATTTAACTTGCATTAAAAAGACAAAATGTGACGGTAAAGTTAAGTAATCAATTGACCTTTGCCTTGAAGTCGCGTATTGAACGCATTTAAAAATTAGCCATGTCAACCAGAAAAGCTAAGTCACATAACTAGCCTGGACTTTTGGGACTTGGGATTTCTTTGTTGTTTTCTTTTCAGTGACGAAAATTTCGATTTCATCAATTCAATTTAGAGATGTTTAGAAACCGTTCCAATGTTTGACAGCGACGTATAGCCACCTCACTTTTGTATAAAAAAATTATATCGCGGTATTGGCTTTTAATGTCTTCAAGAAACTTTTTAACTGTCGCTGATCAAGGCCATGGAATTTTATATAATTATTTGTTGAAATCAAAACTTTCATAACATGATCAAATGTTTTTTAGGGCACACTCTCATGGTGGATTATACAGTGGAATTGTATCAACTCATCGCCATGCTTTCCCAAATGCTGTTTCAATAATGTTACCAATCTAGAATTAATTCCTATTATGGAAGGAACTCCGTTAGTCGTAACACCTAATAATTTTGCCAGATCTAAATCAATTTTGGAACACTATACCAAAAGCACATAATAGAAAATAAAAGGACAGACAAGATAAAAACGAATATTGGAGAAGAATAATATTGCGGAAGAATTTAAGGCAGAGTTTAAACGGAACTAGGAGATACGCTCAGTTATGAGTGTTCTACGATAATCTTAAAAGAATCGCAACGAAAGGAAGCATGTGGGCAGGGGCATATTTACGTATAGGCTGATTGGGCTATAGCCCAGGGCGGCAGAATTGTAGGTGCGGCAAATACCTCTTCACTTTGATGTAAAAAAAAACAGTAAATAAAGACTAAGTCTGCACGCGCTTTAAGGCTAGGCTCAACTTCTATTTCCCCCCAGGAAATTCTCTAGGAATCGTAAATTACAATTTTTTCGGTCAAGTTTTGATTAATTCTCAAAAATATTGAGCTTAAAATAAAGCTTATTTTATGCTCAAGCTCGCTAAATAATAATTAAAATTAATTGTACATTAATTTTTAATGAAAAAAATTGATAAAGTATTGTCTCACTTCCTCTGGGTTTTCTGTTTTATGCCTGCGTCTAACTGCACGGTGCCGGTGGAGAGATCATTTTCGGTACTTCGTAGAATAAAAAACTACCTCCGTAGTACTATGGCCCAAACGCGACTGAATTCTTCGGCTGGTGCTTTCAATAGAAATCAACCTGATGAAAGATATAGATTATTGAGATTTGATCGACTCCTTCGCGTCACAGCAGTCCTGAAGAAAGTAAAATAAGAGTAACTCTGAATAAATGCTTCTTGCAAAAAAATGTGTTATTATTTTTTCTAACTAATATTTTATGGCAAACGTGAAGAAATGCTGGCGGTGGTGGCAGCCAGATTTAAGTAGCCCGGGGCGGCACTAAACCTAATACGCCAGTCGGTGTTGCCAGATCTGATGATTTTTATGAGATTTCATGATTTCAACTAAGAACTCATGATCTAATGATTTACGTCCTGAATCTCATGATTTCTTGATTCTATACAGTTTTTATAGAAAAACAATTTTTATCTATATGTAATTTAAAAGGATTCCAAGAATCTGCAATTATAAGGTCAACGTAGTAACAAGGCCAACTGTATCAATAGCGACTTCGTCCCTATAAGGCCGTACCGTTCCGCGTTTTTTACACTTTATCAATTTTACAGTTTGCGCTCTATAGGACGACCTCTGAAGGCAGTATTTCCAACTATTTTGACATATTTGGAAATTTTTAACTAAAAATTTTAAAATAGTGACTACAAGAACTGGATTTTCTGTAGTAATAATCCATTTTCAGGTTGCAGGTGCTTCGAAGATTGGAAAAATATGGTTTGGACGTTTTTGTGGTATTCCGTGTGCCAAAAGTTTAATTTAGTTTTACAACAAATCTACGTCGATTTCATTTAAATTCATATTCAACAAACAAGCCTAAAAACAATATTTTACTGCCTGTTAAATCTATAAAAGCTGTAAATGAAATAAGTAACAGAACTTTTATTAATGCTAGTTGAATCATTTTCAAACTTTTATTAATACGAAATTATAGTATAATACTTTCAAATTCTAGACATTACACTGAAGAAAACACAAACTCGAATTATTTTTAGACACTTTTAAGCATTCGGCGCTATGTAAGAAGCATTTTGAGAATGAATGTTTCTTACCTTCAAATAAGAGAACATATTCATACTATCGCAATGAACAATCGTATTTTTACCTGCTCTGAATATAAGGACACGGTTTTTACAGAAATTGCCATATATTTAGAGAGAACAAACCAAATTAAAAAGGTATCACCAAGTTAAAGCAAACCTTAAACAGAGAAATGTTAAAATTAGAAACAATACTAATGCCATTATGACTGACAACTTTGACAGGATCGACAGCTGACAACTAACTGACAATACCGTAGTTAAAATTTGGCCTGGAGAGGTCGCTCTATAGAGCGCAAACTGTAAAGTTGATAAAGTGTAAAAAACGCGGAACGGTACGGCCTTATAAGGGACGAAGTCGCTATTGATACAGTTGGCCTTGGTAGTAATGTAGTGTGCTGCACTCTGGTAGGCAATAGTTTAGATTTAATTAGCGATTACTTTTGCGACCGGCACTTACAATTTTTCCGGGGATTTTTTAAAACGATTTGAATGTACCTCGGTAAAACCCGTAAAAATTGTAACTGTACCAATTTTCCAATTCCACCAGAGTTAGTGCGCAAATTTAATCCAAAAATATATGAGGGTGGCTCTGATTGAGCAACAATACCAAATTGCATGTTCTTGTATTATTATATAGACATTGGTAGACAATTTATTGTTTAATCTTTTGATTTTTGTTATTTTATAAAAAATTTGAGTGTTACTTTTTTGAAAACTGTTCATGTTAATAAAGATTATTTTGAAAGTAATTTTTTTTAGACAAGTTAAAAATCGGATTACATTTGAAAAACGACGTTAGCGACATCTCATGATTTTCTAGCGGTTTTCTTATAAACTAATTTTTCTTGCACTGGCAACACATGCAGTGGCGTCAACTGCATTGGCAATAAAATCGGTTCAGATTTCACTGTTTTGTTTCTAGATCAACAGTAAAGTGGTTGAAATAGTATATTGTAATACAAGTGTTGAAAGCTTGCGTTTGCCACACGAATGTGAAGTTTGCAGCACGAACGATAGTGAGTGCGTGCTGCAGTCACATTAGTGTGGCAAAAACAAGCTTTCAACACATGTATCACGCTATTTTTTCTACAACCACATTTCCATAAACAAATTTAAATATTTCTGCAAAATCTGACATTTTTATTTGCGCGCGGAAAAACTACTTTCCGCACGCCACGCAAATCAAAATTTGCGTGCGGAAAAATTACTTTCCACACGAAAATTTCACTTGTTCGGCAAACACTTATTTTCAATACTCGTATCTTTGGAGACGAAGTCTGAAAAGCCCACTTTCCATGGTGGGAGTAGAAAATAGTTATTTTCATAACAAGTGCGGGAAGTTAGCGATTCCGAAACGAATGCAGGACGTTACAGAAACGAGCGAAGCGAGTTTCTGTACCTGCATGAGTTTCGGAATCGCTCTTCCCGCACGTGTTATGAACAACGTTTTTCCTACAAACGTTTAGGAATCGTCCTAAACTATCGTTTTGTAAGTTTTCAAGGTGTCAAATTTGACATTTCCTTTTAAAGTAATAATCTAGTAAGCATGGTTGCTATGCGATTTTCTGATTTTTTACTTTCCCGCACTAGTGCGGGAAAGTGGACTTTTCCGCACGCAAAATGAGTGCGGGAATAGTTATTTTCGTATCAAGTGTCGAAAGTAGCAAATATCAAGCGAGTGTTTATAAATGGATATACGAGTGCGGAGCGTAGCGGAGCACGAGTAGAAATATTTATAAACACGAGCAGAGATATTTGCCTTTCGAACGAGTTACGAACACTATTTTTCCCACGACCAAAAATGTACATGTCAAAAAGTAACACTGACAGTTCAGGTAAAACGACTGTCATTTTTTGTTTTGAAGCGGCCGCAGCTTCCTATTATTGCGCAAACTGTGCGATATATCCCTATACGTGTTCATATCGCACGGGTTGTTCATTTGTTTTGCGAAAGTCAATCGCACGGGTGATATTGTCAACTTTCGCGCCTAGTTTGTTGTGCGTTAGGAGCGACTTTCTTATATGGTCGTGGGAAATAGTTATTTGCGCTCCAAGTTATGGTAAGTGAACTTTTTTATACGAGGTGGTAATTTGTGGACCGAAGCGCAGCTGAGGTCCATAAAGCCACTGAGGATAAAAAAGAAACTTACCTACGCGTTGCGCATTACGTTTTTCTCACTACTACAAAATAAAATTCATTAATAATACTAATATTTAACAAAAATTGTGACGTTTATATTTATAACAGTTTAACGGCGCTGTTGCTATGGTACAAACAAACAAATAAACACAATTTCTGTTTTCAGTAATTAAAAGAATGAAATCAAACATTTTGTAAATACACCTTCATTTAACATTCAACGTTGTTCCAATTGTAAAATTAGTATTAATATTAATAAATTAACACGTATTCTCCATTATAACTATTTATTATTTTTTTATATCCGTTATGGTGTAGCGACAGAGGTACCATGCGCGGAAAGTGACCTGGCGCGGTAAATCGTCTTTTTTGTCCTTAGATACAGTCTGTTTTTGTTCAACTAAATGTTTTATTTTCCATTATTGTCGATTTTTTGACAATGTAATGTCAATTTACCAAGGTGGTAGTGAGAAAAGTAACATTTTTAAACGTTCGTCGGAAAAATTAATTGCTATACTTACGTAACTTACGACACCTTACGATAGTTTATGTTCTACAGCATATTATGTATAACGAAAAGTTTAATGGTATTTTAAGTGTATTTTTAAGCATTAAGTATATCGTTTATTTCTGTGTGTCTTTTAAGGCTCATTAAGGAAAACTCATTAAAAAGGTCCCAAAACGAGCGAATCCTCAAACATTTATTCTCTATAATCGATAAAACAATGCATTTTTTAATGTTCAGATTGCTAAGATTACAGTTAATTTCAAAAATATTGTGATTTGCATGACACCCTGTATTTTAGGCTGCAGCTGATAAGCTTACACGTTTCGAAATTTTTCTAAATATTGTATAAGATTCAAAGTATGTTTAAACCACGGCCAACTTCATATCCACTAACGTGTATACATATATGGCCGTCCCAATTCAGCTAAAAACAGGTTTTAAGAAAGTAGGCCATTGGTCCTTCCTGTGGCGACATCTATTAGATAGTTTAAAACGTTAATAACATTTGACGTTTTCAAATTGATTAATAATTTTTCTAAATCCGTTAAACTAGATTTTCTGTATATTATTATTGGTATAATAACAATGCATAAATAATAATAACTTCAATTAACAAAGTTATTAAAGTAGAATGACAAAGTGTAGTTACACATTCTGCCGGAGAGGATGTACAAAATCCGCCAATGTGCGAAATGACTAGATATTCCGCAAACTGACCCATTTACCAGACATTATGCAAAATGACTACAACTTTGGGTGATCTGCGAATTTACTATGCTATTTTTGGCAATCAAAATGCCTAATGCAATAGTCAATCCGAAGTTTAAAGATGTTTACTTCCCACATTGACTAGGCAATAAGACAAAAGTATGTCAAGATCTTCAAACGACTAAAATGCTTGGAAATTTTGCAACGAGACTAAAGGGCTGTAGTGTGGGCGATAATGTAATCATTCCTATCCCATCACTAGAACGGGGCCGAACAGACCCCAGAAATATTTTAGGTGTTGTACTTAACGAAGAGAATGGTTTCTATAAATTAGGAACTAAAGCAGGGATACTTAGATAGTGCTATACTAGAAATGAATTTGACACAGTAACGCAGAATTTTATGGCAGCAGCTGAAGTTCCTGAATGTGAAACGAGTCTTCGATCGGCAGCCAATATTACTTCTACCACCGGTAGTCTGGGAATGATGAAATGCAACTGTACTAAAAAGTGTTGCAATAAATCATGCAAATGCCTTAAAAATAAAGTGTTGTGCACTAGTCGTTGTCACTGTTCTAATCACTGCAAAAATAAACAACAAGTGTTTGTTAATTAACTTTTTTTAAAATGTTGTAAGATACTTATTTTTAGTAGCGAATGTATTTTTCATTTATTGCAGAAATAAAATCTTTTCTGGCATTGTAGCACATGTTTTTTTTTTTCAATATAACACACAGATTAAATGTCTTATTGTTCATCTTCAAATTGCCTAGACAATGTGAGACGTATAGATTGATGTTCAAGCTTCAGATTGACTATTGCATCAGGCATTTTGCGGATTGCCAAAAATTGCGTAGTAAATTCGCAGATCACCCAAAGTTGTAGTCATTTTGCATAATGTCTGGTGAATTGGTCCGTTTGCGGAATATTTAGTCATTTCGCACATTGCCGGATTTTGTACATTGCCGGTAACATATACACGTTAGTGGATATGAATGAAGGTGGCCGTGGTTTAAACTCGCTCTTATTAAAAAAATAAGTTTCAAAAATACACTAAACGATTTCTACGCGAAGGGGCCAATTAATAATAAAAACGTACAATCGTACAAAGCTGTTCCGATCATTAAACTAGGAAAACTTTCGTCTTCTTAAAATTTCCTTACTGTGGGAAGTCGATCCTGTGACAGTTCAACTCGTGGGAATTACGACACGTGGGGCAATTCAATCTATATTAAAACTAAACGTCCAAGTTCATGGCCTACAATTTTGTCTTTCTTTCTTTGTTTTACTTCCATTTGTTACGCAATTTCACACAGAGCAGAAAAATTACCTCAATTTATCAGAAAATCTAATGAATGTATATATTGAAAATCAAACAATTTTTAAAAACTACGCTCCAAGAAATTAAACAACAAAAATCCTATAAAAACATATAAACCAAGGAGATTACATAAAAAATTTTGTAGTTTTAGTCCGAATTATTTCTGTTAATTTTGTTATCTAGCTTGACTCACGTAACAGCCTGTAATAAAGCAAGCATTTACACTTTAAAACAAGTTAACAGAAATTTATTTGCTCCTTTGTGAAACATAAATCGTCCTGCTGTTGCTGAAGAGATTATGAAGTAATTGCTTCTTTTAAACTCTGCTTGCTTATTATCTTATTCTGGAAATTTCTTGCGCGATAATCCCTACAAACGCTGAAAAAAGGATTCCCGATGAACGGTTGCATTTCGTACAATGTTTAATAAAAATTATTAGAATTATTAGAATTAGAATCAATAGTTTTTTTCTCACTAATATGTACAGAATAGTTAAATCGGAAGTTTAAAAAGAAAACCGCACGTAATTCCTACAAATTTAATTCGTAACCTAAAATTATAAATACAATAATAAATACACTACTAAGCTCTTATTTAACAATAAATAAATGCACTACACTACAGCAGCGTAATTGAGCAATAAGAAGACATATATTTTGGTGTTAAACTATTTATGTATATTAATTAATGACAATTATTTTTAAAGAGATCTTAACCTAAAGGTAATAAGTAAACTCAAATTTTCACAAAATATTTGGCATCATGTGGGAATTAAAAGTCAACCAGATTCGACTATAAATTTCTTGCTGCTTGCACTACGGGACATCCTGAAACAAACAAAAAATTCATTAGTTATATAATTACATACATAAACTTAAACTAGAATTAAGGTTATGTATAGAAATTCCAAGTTAAAAAAACGTCAAAATTTGAAACTTGGAATGAGGTATAAGGTGGTGTGGTAAGCACCACGCCTTCAACAACCTCCTACCTTCCCTACTCCGGTGCCTACTCCACAACTGTGTTTCAGTTCCCAAATACTTTCAGTGACTGGGTAGTCCACCCGTCGAGCATCTGACTAGGGTTTGACCCCGAGACCGTCCGTGCTGTAGTCGAATGCCTTAATTACTCGGCCACTTCAGCGATCCTGTAATTCTTATTATTTAAAAATTGAAAGTTTAGTGGACCTCAAACATTTTAGAAAGTCTGAAAATGGTTAACTTTTCGGAAAAAAAATAGTTTTCTTTACCGCCTACAAAGTTAAAAATTCCCACTTGGTTCAAATGGTCGTTCAAAGCTACTATTTTTGTAATACTTTTTCGAAGTGTAAGAAAACACCGTTAAAATGTGAAATTTACCACCTTAAAAGAATTTATTTATAAATTCTTGTTTTCAGTTTATGACAATTTTAAAAAAAGGATTTGAAGTTTTATCCTGTCAGTTTTTGAAAAAAGATACGAACTTTGATGAAGACGTATTACTTTCAAACTGAATTTCAAATGTTAATGATGGAATTTAATTGCAAAAATTAAAATGTTGGATTTAGAACTTCTTCTTCTCCTCCTCCTCCACTTCCTATTTCTTCTTCTCCTTCTCCTCCTCCTATTTCTTCTTCTTCTCCTCCGTCTTCTCCTCCTTCTTCTTTTTCCGTATTGAGATCTATTGATATGTTTTTGTCCCATTGTAAGAGCTTTAGTTTCCTTGAGGAACAGATTGCCAGCTGTCTTTCCATCTTTTGGGTGGTGTCTCGGTTGGTCGTCAATCTATTGGTTGTCCTTCAAATGCAATGCGAGCTATTCTTCTCGCGTCCATTCTCTTTTTTTTTGTCGATCTCATCGTACTATATACTGTGACTCCGCATATTTGCCTTATTTCATCATTGCGAACCTCGTCTCTTAGCGTTTTCTCAGCTATTGCTGTTAATGTCTTCATTTTCGCTGTTCTTAGCATATTCATGATTTTCCATATGTCATAATAGGTAATGCAGATTTTATAGATTCGTATCTTGCTATCCAGTCGTATATACCTTCTTCTTCTTTTTCGTCCTCACCTGTCAGACTACAGTAGTCCATTACGTCACTTCTATTATATCTGGTCTGACCACCTTTTCTTCGGGGGGCCGACGTTTCTTCTGCCTCTAGGTCTGTACTGGTACATTAGCTTTGGAATGCGATTCCCACTCATTTTTTCTAAGTGCTGAAGCCATTCTTTATTTCTTCTAGAAGTGGTGTGGCCTTTACAGGGCTTTGCCGGTCTTCTCTCCATTATGTCTGTGGTGTGCGTGTCAAGTAGTCTGTCGTCTGTAAGGGACCTACATCTTAACGTGAGCTCCGAACCACGGAAGTACTTGCGCTTCTACTCCAGAGGGGACTTCCTAGGCAGATGTTTTCGGTGTTCGGTGTATGTCTGACCCTGGGAATCGAACCCAGGGAATTTCAGTGGTCAACCGCACGCTGAACCAACTGAGCAACGACCACGACTATATTGTTTTATTCTATCATTTAAACTTAAGAGATTTAGTTGATTGCGTATTTCAGCGTTTCCTTTTCTTCTCTTCGCTATTCTGCCACTGCTCTAAAGAATTTCATTTCTGCTCTTTGTATTTGTTTTCATTTGCTTTTGTTATCGTCCATGTTTCACTTCCGTAAGTTAGAGTTGGTACTGATATGGTCTTGTCGTGGTATAAAGAAATAATCAATAATTATAATTAATCAAAGGTTTATATTTACACGACTTTGATGAATACACAAATTGAGAATGTTTTAAGTTCAGTATTTTGGGAACGTCAAACCAACTATATTTATATTTATAAAAACTGAAAAACTAAATTTAGCCTTCTTGAATATATTAGATGTATGCATTCGGGTAGGCTGCTTGCATGAACCGCCACAGTACTCCCCTCCCAGTGACGTAGGTTATTCGTTACGACACCTGAAATCTCACTGGTTGCCTATGAGCTCTGCCTGCCCGTGAAGTTGGTGGTGTAGGTGCAGAGGGTGGAGAAGTTGTCGCTTTTCCGTAGTTGCTTAAAAAGGCTGGTTTTAAACGGTCTACAGAAACGTTGTAATCCTTGCCTTTCAATTTAATAACGAAAACTTTTCCTCGACGTTTCAAAACTTCGTATGGACCGGTGTATGGTGGCTGCAGTGGTCGTAGTACGCGATCTTCCCTAAGGAAAACATGCGTGCAGTTTGCAAGCTGCGGATGTACGAATGTTGCTTTGTGGCTGTTGTTATGCGATGTTGGAACTGGTCGTAGTTTTCGCATGTTCTGACGAAGTTGTTCGCAAAATGTTGCTGCATCTGTGTTTCCGGTGGTATTGCCATTTACAAAGAATTCTCCAGGCAACCTTAATGTTGTTCCATATACCAATTCTGCTGGAGATGCTTTTAACTCTTCTTTGTAGGCGCTTCGTAACCCCAGAAGTACGACCGGGAGTATGTCGACCCATTTCTCAGTTTGATGGCACTTAATTGCTGCTTTCAATGTCCTGTGCCAACGCTCGAGGATGCCGTTGCATTGCGGACGATAAGCAGTTGTGCGGGTGCGCTGCGTTCCAGTGAGATTTGCTAGTGAAACCATGAGAGTGGCTTCGAATTGGCGTCCTTGGTCCGTGGTTATGGTGATCGGTGACCCATAACGTGCAATCCAGTGGGTAAAGAACGCTTCTGCCACGGTTTCGGCGGTGCCGTCAGCTATTGGGATGGCTTCAGGCCATCTGGAAAAACGATCAATAATGGTTAGGCAATAACGTTGACCGCGATTAGGAGGAAGAGGTCCAACTAGATCCAAGTGAACATGTTGAAAACGCTCATCTGGAACCGGAAACTGCTGTAGCGGTGTTTTTGTATGTTTGTTCACCTTGGATAGCTGACAGGCGGTGCATGTTCTAACCCAGAGTGTGATATCTTTTTTCATGAAAGGCCACACGAATTTTTCCTTGATTATTCTGCTCGTAACTCTTGCGCTGGGGTGTGCGAGTCCATGGCACATATCGAAAATCTTCCTTCGGAGCGACTTCGGAATGTAAGGTCGCAGCTTCTCCGTGGAGATGTCACAAAATAATTCCACCTTTGAACCAGGAGGTGTAAACTTGCGCAGTTTGAGAGACGTAACATTCGCGTTTATCAACTCCTCGTCTTCCTCTTGCTCCCTGGCAAGTTGTTCCAAAGTAACCACGGTGGGTGCGGTAATGGTCTCCACTCGTGAAAGTGCGTCTGCCACAACATTGTTCTTTCCTGAAATATGAAGAATGTTCGTTGTGAATTGGCTTATGTAATCAAGGTGTCTGAGTTGCCGTGGTGACGCCTTATCTGCTTTTTGCTTAAAAGCATAAATTATTGGCTTATGGTCGGTGTAGATTGTCAATTCTCGCCCTTCCACCATGAATCGGAAATATTTTAGGGCCTCGTAAATTGCCAAGAGCTCCCTATCGTATGCGCTGTAGTTGCGTTGAGCTGGAGTTAACTTTTTCGAAAAGAATCCTAAAGGTTGCCAAGTTTTGTCATTGTACTGTTGAAAAACTGCTCCTATTGCAAAAGCCGAGGCGTCTACCGTGAGTGAAAGGGGTGCAGTCTCCATTGGATGTGCCAACAGGGTAGCTTCTGCTAATTGCACCTTTACTTGGTTAAACGAGGCGTTAGCTTCTTCGTTCCATGGGATTTTCCGCTTGTCATTCCGCTTCGAGTTTCGTAAAAACTCGTTCAGCGGCGCTTGGACAAGTGCGGCGTTCTTGATAAATCGCCTATAAAAATTTACCACTCCCAGGAATCTTCTGAGATCCTTTACAGTTTCGGGCCGTTTGTAGTCAGTGATCCCTTGAACACGTCCAGGTAGGGGTCGTGTACCGTTGGGAGAAATAAGATAACCCAAGTATTCTAGCTCTGAAACATTAAATACGCATTTATTTACATTGATGCATACTCCGTATTGTCTTAAGCGACGAAATATTTCCCGAAGATGCTGTTCGTGCTCCTCTAAAGTTTGTGAAAACACTAAAATATCGTCTATATATACAAAACAAAAATCTAGTCCTTGTAGCACTATATTCATAAATCGCTGAAATGTTTGTGCTGCATTACGCAGTCCAAAAGTCATATACACAAATTCAAACAATCCGAACGGCGTAGTCACTGCAGTTTTTGGAACGTCCTCCGGCGCGATCGGAATGTGATGATATGCCCGCACTAGATCGAGTTTCGAAAAAATTTTCTTGCCCTCCAACGAGTGCGTGACATCATGAATGTGTGGAATAGGATAGCTGTCTGCTACAGTTTGTGCATTCAAACGACGGTAATCCCCGCACGGACGCCAACTCCCGACTTCTTTTTTAGGAACTAAATGTAAGGGGCTGGCCCAAGGACTGCTCGATGGCCTGCAGATGCCCTGCTCTAGCATGTATTGGAATTCAGCCTTAGCTATTTTTAACTTCTCCGGATGAAGTCTTCTTGGACGCTGCGCAGTTGGAGGTCCTTTAACTTCAATATGATGTTGGATGTCATGTGGGATGGTCTTGCGAAGTAATGCCGTGTTCGTGATTTCCGGATATTCCACGAGGATGGCGTGCAATTTATGTGCTTTATTAACAGTTGAAATGTGTGTTTCGCATTGCAGTGTAAGACCAGCCGGCGCTGATAATTTTGTTGCTGCATCGATAAGGCGGCGATTTTTAATATCCACTAGGATGCCATGAAAACGCAGAAAGTCCGCTCCAATGATGGGCTTGGAAACCGCTGCCTGGTAGAATTTCCACTTATAAGGCCGTCTTAAGCGAAGATTTAAACAAAGCAGACGTGTCCCATAAGTATTTATTACTGTTCCGTTGGCTGCAAACAGTTTAAATTCGGATGGCTGCAGTCGTCTATCTTGTGGTGGCGGTACTACAGACACTTCGGCGCCGGTGTCCACTAAAAATCGCATTCCAGTTGAAGCATCGCCAATGAAGAGGCGGTTGGAGGTTGCCCTGTCGCCACTGGCTGCCTCTGCCAGTGGGGGCTGCTTTAGTTTCCCTGGGGTTCCTCAAAACTGCATGGTTTGGTGCATTTCTTGGCTTTATCACCAAATCTCTTGTGGTAAAAACACGCTCCTTCTTTTTGATTTTTCGACCGCGACCTAGAACGGTTTCTGCTTTCCCTATTTTGACTAAACTGTAGCTTCTCTACCATTTTAGTTAATGCTGCTACCTGTTGTTGTAAAGCTTCTAACGTGCATGTCTTTGTATTCTTTTGAATTCCCGCTGTACCAGTTACTGACGCGACTGCTTCAATTCTCGTTGGTTGCGTTTGTGCTGTAACTTGTGAGATAGTTGAGTAGGTGATGTTACTGACCTCTGCTACTTTGTCCGCGATTGCAGCCATTTTTTCAACAGGTAGGCTATCTGCTGTTGCCAGAACCATTTGAACTGCCGATGGTAATCTTTGTAGCCATACTGTCTTTAACACTTTGTCGCCAATCTTATTAGCGGCTAGCATCTTTATCTCACGATAGAGCTGCGAGGGTGTCTTATCACCTAGTTCTATTTCGGTGAGAACTTTCTTTATTTGCTTCTCTTCTGACTCAGCAAATCGCTCTGTAATCACTTTTTTTAATAACTCGTACCTGCCTGACTGCGGCAAAGTGGATGTAAGGATATCAGAAATCGCCTGTAGGGCTGTACTGTCCAATGCTGCTATGACGGCAAAGTACCGTGAAGAATCGGCGCGTACCCCGTATGCGTGAAATTGCGCCTCTGCCTGCACAAACCATAACGCTGGTTGACTATGCCAAAAGGGTGGAAGCTTCACTTGGCGGATGTCGCTGATTTCTTTGAATTCTGCCGTAGTGTCGCTGTCGGATTCTTGCTGTGTACTCATCTTTGTTACTTTTAAATTAAACTCGGTCGAGGGTCACCAATTGTCGTGGTATAAAGAAATAATCAATAATTATAATTAATCAAAGGTTTATATTTACACGACTTTGATGAATACACAAATTGAGAATGTTTTAAGTTCAGTATTTTGGGAACGTCAAACCAACTATATTTATATTTATAAAAACTGAAAAACTAAATTTAGCCTTCTTGAATATATTAGATGTATGCATTCGGGTAGGCTGCTTGCATGAACCGCCACAGTCTTATAGAATTTTGGACATGTGCTTTAGTTGATCTTATTCTCAACTGCCCGTCTTATTCTCCCATTAATGTAATTGAACTTCTCTATTTTGTTTTGGGTATCTTTTTCTTCATTTAGGAATATTAGACATCCAAGAAAATTAAGCTGTTAATTTGTTCTATGCTTTGCTGTTTCTATATATATTCTTTCCCGTAACTTCTTCAATTACTTGTCTTATACAGAAGATGTTATACAGACTAGATCTTCCTGTTCTAAAGTCACTTTGTTCTCCTCTGAATCTTTCTATCGCCTGTTCTTCTATTTTATTTTTAATTTCAAGACCTCGTGCTATTGTAGGGATATTACACTTAGTCCGCGATGGTTTTTGTTATACAACGTTTTCCGGATTGGAACTGTGTCATTGTTGAGACAGAAGAAGTCAACGTTTCGCCCACTTTTTTAAGGGGCTTCATCAGGAGTAAAAGGGAGCACTACAAGAGCACGGTAACTCAACGTGTCGACCACGCCAGAGGCAAAAGGTAACGGTAACTCAACTTGTCAACCAAGCCAGAGACAAAACCCTTCTGCCTCAACAATGACCCGGTTTCGATCCGGAAAACGTTTTGCTAATACTGACACTGACCGTGGAAGTCTTCGAATTCAGTTTGTTATATATTTACTAGTTCCATTCTTCTGGTATATCTTCTCCAGATTCAATTTTTTGAAAAATCTTGGTGATAAATTTTATTAATTCCGGTCCGTCGTACTTTAGGAGTTCCATTTGAATATTTCAGGTTGCAAGTGATTTATTATTCTTGGCTTCCTTTAGGGCCTTTTAAAATCCTCTGTGGTGATTCCACTATTTTCCAGTATTATTTCTTCATTTATATCTTCTGTCGTTGTTATAGATTGCTCTATAGTTTCTTGAAGTAAATTTTTGTAGTGTTGAATCCAGTCCTGGGCTGTTATTGTTTGTATTATTGTCCCTGTTTTCCTCCGTTTTCTTATATTTTTTATAATGTCCCCGGACATTCTCTCGAGTTATTGTAGCCTATTTTCATGTCCATATTTCTACACATTATGTCCCAGTACTCGTTTCTTTCCTGTTTTACCATTGTTTCTACTAGTGTTTGTATATATTCTATTCTATAGGTAGATTCTGCTGTTCTATCCGAATACCATCAAAGATATTTCTTGGTTGCCCCACTTAAAACATCTACTTCAAATTTTTTTCTGTTTTCCTTGTAGCCCTAAAGCTTCATTTTCTACTTTAAATATGCAGTCCTTCATCTGTAATATGGTATAACTCGTATGGCGAACCTTCTAAGATGTCAATTACCTAGTTTTCGGCTAATCGTTTCTGGTATAACTCTCTTACGGTTCTAGTGCTAGAAGATCTGTTGGTGTGTTCGTTTCATCTTCTTTCTACTTATTCTTCAAAAAGGTGTTACTGTGGTCACCCCAAGGAAGAAGAAAAAGATGTCGGCCAGCAGTGGAAAACCTATAACTATAAATAATGCCATGGCCAACAAGGGGCTAGAAGAAGGAGACTGGGCCGACTGAAGAACATGGCAACTGAGAACGACAAACCCCGAAAGAAAGAAAGAAAGGTCGAGTGATAATTCTTGGACTAATTTTTTTCCGTCATATTCATAGTTATAATATTCATATTCGGATTATTCAATAATTCCATTTTGTATCGTTCCTCGTTCCACTAATTCTATATTTTGTTACTATGAAGTTCTTTAGAATATGTTTCCCATGTTTCTAACGTGATCTTTCCAATTTGTACAAATTCATTTACTAGTTTTCTGTTTTTGAACATTTTCGACACTCTGCGTTATGCTCCGTAACTGTCGTGGTCCATATCGTTTGTAAATTGTATGCAGTGTTCTCTTTTTATTGCTCTTATTTTTGCGTTTGCCCTGTTACTGTAATATATTTGGCGTATTCCTCTCATGATTGTAAGCTTTTGTATTTTTCTCTTGTGCGAGTTCTTAACTTCTTGATTAAACAACGGTATAGTTTACTAGGTTGAGCTGATGTTTATTTTTCTTTTCCCAATTCTGCCGGTTGAAGAATTTTTTTCCCATTGTATTTCCACGTCATCTGTGTCTTCACTGTCTATCAATTTTCTTGACAGTCTGTCCTTCTACTATTTTACGCCGGATAGGTTGCTAGTTTCGTACAGAAACCCCCCTCCTTTCGCATCCTGGACTTGGAACCAAGCAACAACGGAGTTGATTTAGAACTTCAAGTTTTGGAAATCTTCCTTTGAATTTTATAATCGAAAGTCCTTTTCCTAGTTTTGAAGTTACATATCATTTTAAATTGCAATTTCAAAATTTTGAACTTAAAAGTTTTAAGGCTGCAGCTCGAAACTAAACATCCTCATCTGTAAACCGAAAATCTCAAATTTCAAGTTTTAACATATTTTTCATTTTAAAGCTAAAAAACGAAACACTGACTTTGAAGAATAAAAATCTTCTCGATTTTTAAAATTAAAGCTATAAAATTTAAGCTTGATGTTTTCACTAATGTTCTGTGTTTCTTCTTGAAGTGGCGTGCCCTTCACAGGGCATTCTTTCCATATATCTGTGCTGTGTGCGTCAAGTAGCTTATGGACAGGTTTACGTGGGCTCTGAACCACTTCTACTAGGCAGAATACTTCGGGGGTTTTCCATCGGGTGTTTTCGGTGCTGTGTGGCCCTGGGAATCGAACCCGATTATTAATCTCAGTGGTCAGACGCACCCTGAACCACAACTGCGAGTTCGTGTTTAAAATTTATAATTTTGAATTTGAAACGCCTTTGAATGTAATATTCGTAATTGGAAATTACAAATTATGGAATTTAAATTCCGAAATCTGCATTTTTATGTTTGAAATCTGTCGTTCTGAAGTTTAAAGAAGATTTACGAATCTGAGTGTTGCAAATCAAGCCTAGAAGTTGCTGATTGGAGAATTAAATTATTATAATATCAGATTTGAAAGGAACAATTCTAAATCAGAGAATAAAAGCCGCTCTGAAAAACTGCAGAACCTAAATCTTCGAAATTCGTGGCATGTATTTTTTTGTAATTGTTACTTAAAACATTATTATTGTTATGAATATCGATGCAGGACAGTCTGACCAATTCAAATTTATATTTATTATTTAGTCGAAGGAAATTTTCAAGTTTGATTGTAATTTTATTTTAACAATTATTTTTTAATCCTGTTGATAAAATATGTAAAAAATCTTAAAGAAAAATACTTACTACAAACTGAACAGTGACTTTCATCCGTTCCATCTCCACATCCATCTCTTCCTGAGCAAGCAATCGCGCTCGATCTGCACCTTCCATTTCCACACCTCAAAGGACAATACTCCGAAAGGCGCCTCCTGGCACGTCCTTTGCAGACATGTGCCGGCTCGTCGCTAGCGTCACTACAAGCAATTATCGCGTTGCAAAATTCATATTCCGGAACGCATTTCCCGTCCCTGCACCGGAAGGTATTCGGCGGACATCCACGTCGTCCTGTTGCCTGACAGTCAGCCTCGTCTTCTCCGGAAGGACAATCTTTAACACCGTCGCAGCGACTCGCACGTGACACACAGCGACCGGATGCTTTACATCTAAAAGCTTCCGTTGGACATTTGGCGGGCGTACATTCTTCATCAGAACCATCGTTGCAATCCTTTCGACCGTCGCAGACGAAAAACCAACTTATACAGGTGCCTGTACTACGACACTGTAAAAAATTTGGAATTATTGTTATATTATTATTACTATTATTATTACATTGTTAAGAAGTATGTTGCTTTAGTTTCTTTGAAAATAGGTTAGGTGGCGTAAATGTGAAGGTCCCTAATTGCGTTAGGATTACTCCAAATTATTAACAATGGTTAACTTTTAATTTTGGACGTACCTTCCCTGCACTCACAGACTTTTAATTCCAAAACAAACAAATCACGCTCCAGTTTGAAACATGTCTGTTCAGAAAACAAAGAGCAAATCGATTTGCGGTAATTGTGTTTACCACAGTCGTTTACAAAGTCTTCTGGAAAACTAATAATAGAACAAAACGAGTTGAACGATCTATCGGAGTTATTCTAGTACTGATGTAACTTAAAGCAGGGACAACTTTTAACGATGTTACCTGTAACGACTGAAACTATTTCTTCTTCTGAGTTTTAAAGTAGGATTGCCATCAGCATAAATTTACTGCTGTTACGGTTCTGTCTGCAATTCCCGCAATTCCTTTTCGGTTATTGTAAACGCGTACGTGAAATGCATGCAAGTAGATTGTTTTAATCAGACTGCATGTAAAAGAACTCTTCGGCAGTTCTAAATGCTTTGCAGGTATTTTTATTCTTTGACTATTTTCGACTAAAAAACCGAGTTTTTAAAATTTTATAAAACATTTTAAAGGACATTTTGCATTGGGGACAGTTTACTGTAGTCATAGGCGTCGATTCTGTGGGGGCAGTGGGGCCCATGCCCCCTTAATGAAATATTTATGGAGGCAGTGCCCCTATACAGCAAATAGCAAAATTTGGTTACTGAAACAGAGGCTTTTACGTAGTGAATGTTAACTGGTTTACAAACTAAGACGCCTCTAAAAGTTAGATGATTACTTGATTACTTTGCTGAAGTTTTAGGTGCTTTCAAAATTGACAAATATAAAAAATAAACAATAAAATAATCGCCTGTCGCAATGACAGGCGCCTTCAGTATTTCTATCTCTTTCTAGCGTTAACTAAATTCTATAACATACGTTGAGCCCTGAATCCATACATATTCCAAAGATATCGCAGATCCTTTCTAAAAAAATACATTTTTGTTGCGTCTTACCTGAAACACCCGATATGTATAAGGACCCGAATAAAAATTTCTAGCTCTTTTACAGAAATATAAATGTTTTATTCTTTCACTGTTTTTAATTTTTTATTTTTGAACCGAATTAGCAAATATGAATTCGGATGCTGAAAATTCCCGTTTCAACTATTAAATTTCAAATCTGACTAATTTGAGTTACAAAATTAGAAAGTTAGAAACCTAAAATCCAAAGATTTAGGTCTTCGAGTATGATGGAATAAAGCAATCGATTTGAAAATTCGAATACCAAGCCTGAAACTAAAACTTTTGATTTTACGTATTCTTCCTTTTTAAAGGCGAAATTAAAGTGTTACAATTCTTAAAATCCCTGAAATTCAACGCAGCTTACCAGAGGATGCTGTTTTAAGCATCTGAATTAAAACAATAAGCCCTTTTCGTGTGACATATTTCATAAGCACTCTTCAAATTTAAAAAACTGTTTGATAGTTTTCATATGAGAGACTTGCAGGAAAACACTTTAGTTGCCTTTACGTTCAGAGATTTTACGAAGAGCATGTTTGCTTTTGCTAACTGTGGTAGTGATGCGAGAGATTATGCTATGTAAAGGGGTGCAAGTCTAGCTCGCCTCCACGTGGTGCACCCTGGGTAACTCTAAAGAGCTAGAACAGTTGGCGGCCAGACCAAGCTGTAAATTGGATTTCCTGGCCATTTCAAATATGGGTAACTACAAGCATAAAAGGGCCCTTCTCAGGACCACATCACAAGAAATATCGGGCCGAGTATCCGAAGTTGCCAACTGAACGTTGAAGGCACAAGCAGGTGTAAAAGTCAATACCTATTGTAACGAGACGCATCAACAGTCGCGGAGAGCAGGTGCAAGATCGTATGCTTCATCCGCCAATAGAAGTTTCCAGGGCTAGCGCGAGTGATCGAGAAGAGCGTCGTACTTACTGGATTGAAAGCCCGCAGGGTAAAAAGGCGCATTCCGTTGGGCGCACGAATCAATGATACTAAAGTCTACTACCGAGAGCATACCGAGCGACCAAGTACGTGTTATAGAAGTACGTGCGTGAATATAAATAACTTGTATAAATAAATTAGTTAGTGTTACTGGTTAATATTAGTGTTGTGTTTTAGTATTTAAGTTGCTGTTTCGTGTTAATTGTTCAAATTTGTTAATAAACAATTCACACCACGAACCGAAGTTTTAAATAAACGTTTTAAAACCGTTACACTATTAAGGCAGGCTATTGCAAGAAAACGATGTGGACCTACTCATACAAGAATCTCACTTAGAGAATGAGGACCAAGCCAGAACAAAAGCAAAAATCCCTGGCTACGATATTATTGGAGCCACTTACCACCAACATTGGGGGTGTATAACATATGCACGAAGCGATATTGAAAATCTTACATCAACAACAACGGAAAACGATGTGCACACGATCACCGTCAAAGTCGGAGACAGCCGCACCAGGCAATCTACTGCGGAAATACTGCCGGAATGAATGGGCAGAGAATGATGCGAAGGACAGAGGCACTTTTAATCTAGGGCCTGACCTAATTTTTACCTCCACTGACGAAAGAAAAACAACCCTTACACGCAAATAGATGAGTCCTCGAAGTCTTCCCAAAAAGCCAGCATCGACCAGTACTTTGTGAACTGAGTATCCAAATACCAATCATCAAATCCCTCGCCAGACAGAGATGGAATTTGTCTAAGGCTAACTGGGACAATTTCGCCACAGACCTCGATAGATGACTGAAATGGATGCCACCCACATATAATAACTATACCAGTCTCGTAGGAGCAATAATTACAACGACAAAAAAAATCCCCAGAGGATTTCGATACCTTTCGACAAGACTGTAATAAATCGTTGTGTGTGGACGGTCCTTAAAGCCTTCCCTCTGTTGTTTAAGGTGCTTGTATGCCTCTCTGGTTTCATTCCCTTTATAGTTTTCTTCCATTTGTAATATTTGATCGTTTTCGGATCTTCACCTTTTACTTCTACATATTTTATCTGCTTTCATCTTTTCTCGAGTGTTTCTTTGTATAAAGCTTTTATACGCTGCATTTCTTTCTTTTATCGTTTGTTCGCAGTCTTCGTTAAACCAGCCTTTGCTTTACCCCTCAAATTTCTTTGGCTATTTCTATTGTTGTCTTTAATCTGACCCATTGTTTCTATATTTTGGATTGGTCTACTTCTCTTAACTCGTCTTCTAGCTGTTCTTCGTTTTATTTCTGGGTTCTTACGTTTATCTAGATTGAGTTTTTCCTGCTTACTCTTGCTTGTGGTTACTTATCATCAAAACTTCATTTATACTAAACGGTGATTCGGACCGCAGGCTTTCACAGCCGAAATACTGACCAAACTACCCTTTTTATAATAAAATTCGCCTATGCTTGGACTACCGAACCAAGGGAGAGCTCAAGTGCTGTTCACACCTGCCCATAAGTGCCAGGAAAGCAGAAACAGTAAGTTCTGAGTTCACAATCAAAATTTTTACGGTCGGTGTACATTGCTAAAAATATTTGAGTGATCGTTCATTTCATTGTGTAAATGAAACTTTCTGCATTCCTCTCGTAGCAGCACGTGGTCGCTCCATTGTTTCGGTAATCAGTCCAAGCACAGCTGTTCATTGTTTGATAACCCCATAAGTTGTAAAATAAGTTTGTCTGTCCCTTAACATAGTAAAAATCAGCAATAAATTCTATTATTTCTTATAAAATATTTAACCTAATGTTTCATTTTAATTAATGTTTGCAAATGTTCCATATTTGAAAATGTTACTACCAAAAAAGAGAGATTCTACACATAAGAGTTAAAATTGGCCTGTGTTTTGCATCTAATAAAACTCCTCGTTTTGGTCGTTTTACTTAATCATCATTCAGATCGTGTGAGTTCGTTTAAAATAACCCTTGAGGTACACGCAGGGGCAACTTCGGACGGTTACGCACATACGTGCAATAAACTTTTATTAAACTATAATTGAAATGGTGATTATGGCCTACCGTATCTGAAACGTACACGCTACAGTATTGTTGTGTTTGTGGGAGGAAATGTTATTTACACGATGTGTTCAAATTTCAGTGCTTATCGTTTTACTCTTGGGATTACTAAAAGGTACGAATTCGGTTAAAACGAGGCCGTTAAATGTTGCGGTATATTAAAATAAAGCTTTTTCGTCGACCATTTCGAATATAAGTAAAATGAATATGGATGGGATTTCTTTATTACTTGCCGTAATTTGGCTTGAGATTGTTGGCAAGGGATGACCTTATTCCTCAGAAATCCTTGGAAAATTTTAAAACAAGAGATATTTTGTAGCGAATAAAACAGTTTTCTTTAGCAAAGTTTGTCGATGCGTTCGACGGTTAAAATCAACAGAAGTTATTGTAAACATTCCTGGGTTTTCCTTAGGGCTTTTTTAGCTATGAGTTTTCCAGATTTTCTAAGGGAAATGTACTTAAAAACATGCTTTAAAGAGTTACCTTTTTATTATTTGTAGAAATACAGACATTCATTTCTACATCGTTATTTTTTTAAATTTTGCTTTGAAACTTATCGGCAATGGTTGGCTATTTCTTCTTAATCTAAACTTTATAGTCCGTGACGTAAAGCAGTTCAAATTTAAAATTTGGAATCTTGAAATTAAAAAATCCCGTTACAGAAATTCAGATAAATTTGGTTTCAATTCAATTTTTACACAAAGTTAAAATCTTGAAACTCTCGACTTAATACTCTAAATTTTGCCTCTTAATTTCGTAGTTCAGTTGAAATTCGAAGTTTTGGGTCTGCAAACTGGAATTTTCATTTTGAATTTAACATTCTAATTTTTGACGACTAAAGTTCTGGGGTTGAAGAGCAAAATTCTGGAATTGAAATTAACCGTCTTAAACTTTGACTGAATTTGAAACCTGAATGATTTGTGTAAAAAAAATTAAATTTTTGGAGTATAAATTCACATACTTAAGTTTAAAACAACGCAGTTTTAAACTCTAAATTCTTAGTTGATTGTTGGAATTTAGAATCCGCGAACGATTAAAAAAGGCTAGAATTTCAATGCTTTAATTACTTTGTAAATTTGAGTATGCCGTTTTGGATTTAAGTTCCCAATTCTATATCCGAAAATTTATAATTTTGAATTTTTGAATTCTTCTTCTTCTTCTTCTCAAATCCTTTATGCCCAATATGAGCGTCGGATATTTAGCATTTCCTTAATTGTTCATCCATTTCTTCTTTTGAATTCAGGAGTTTAATTTAAATATTGTAATTCCAAGCTTCAAAATAAATGTGCTGTATTTTCCTGAAAAGTCCTTAAAAAGTCTGATATTTTCAAGATTCTTAGATTTGGAATAATTATTATTCCGAATTACAAATTTTTAGACTGAAATTTTGAGCTTTTAAAAAATCATCAAATTTAATTTTTTTAATGTAAAAGTTTACAGTTTTGGAGTTCAAATTTGATAAATCTGAGGGTTGAAGTACTGACTTTTAACGCTTAATAATTTCAGGGCTGAAGTTGTGAGTTTTTAATTTAAATAAGTATCTCTCTTAAAGTGTACGACTATTTTTGAAAATTGCAGTTTCTGAAAAGTTTCAAATATAATTATTGGAATTCTTCGACTAAAAGTTGCAGTATTTATCAGGTTCAAATAACAAAGACTGCTAATTTCATAACTGAAATTCTGTTTTCCGGTTTGTTTTAAATACAGGGAGATTTTTAAGTTCATTCTTTCCTTTTACCAGGACATAAAGCATAAAAAAATAAGCATTTTTTTATTTACCGCTTTTCCGAAATATCAAAACTAACGGAGGTACAGGGTGTTAAAATTTCAAATTAAACACTAAAATTAAACTAAACTTAATCTAACTTAAATGATATGTCCAAAATTATCACCATTCACTTCTACACATTGTTCAGCGCGACGTAACCATTGTTCGGTCATCGCGCGAAGTAGCGAAATTGGTTTGCATCTAATCGTTGTGAGGTCTGGTGACCTCGAGGGCCACGCTACTGGACTAAAGTTGTTTTTAATTTGAGTTAGATTAAGTTTAGTTTAATTTTTGTTAAGTAATTTTAGTGTTTAATTTGAAACTTTAACACCCTGTACCTCCGTTAGTTTTGATATTTCGGAAAAGTGGTAAATGAAAAAAATGCTTATTTTTTTAGCTTTATTTCCTGGTAAAAGAAAAGAATGAACTTAAAAATCACCCTGTATAGTTTATAATTTACTTTTTCGTCAAAAATCTTTGGTTTTGAAGTTACAATTGTTTATTTGATTCTCAGAATTATTAATCTGAAGATTGAATTTTGAATCTGAAAAACTAACGTCATTTAAGACTGAAACTACGAGCTTTGAATATAAAAATTAGAGCACTGGATGGGAATTTAAGACTACTTCAAACTTTGTGGTTTCAGAGTTCAAAGTTTTGAGTTGAAATTTTTACTCTGAAGTATCGCGTTTAAATAATTAACAGTTTCACGACTGCAATTCTAGCACTTCAGTTCGCAATTCTTCAGTTTAGTTTGATATTTGAAGTTTAATTTTGGTTTGATTATTGAAATTATTAATCTGAGGGGCAAATGTTGAGATTAAATAATAATCGTTCTAACTTCCACTTCCACTACTGCAATTCTGAGCTTTAATTTAAACACAAAACAATCTGATTAAAAATTCAAAAACCTTTTCGAAAATTTATCATTTGATTTTCGAAATTAAGTTTTGAGTTTGAACAACAAGACTGAAATTTCGAGCTTTGAATATCTTAAGACTCTTTGTTTGAAAATTTTCAGTTGGAGTTTTTACTCTGAAATACTGCGTTTGAATAATGAATAATTTCAAGGCTGAACGTCTAGGCTGTGAACTCAAGTATCTTGAACTGTAAAACTTTTTTCGAAAATTTACGGTGTGAGGGTTAAATTATAAATTTTAGCTGTGTTTGTTAGAATTCTTCAGTTACAAGTTGAAGTATTAGGTTTCAGTATCAATAACTCCAAATTTTACGACTGAAATTCTAAGGTTTCAGTTTGAAATTCTTCAGTTTAATCTAAACAGGTTTGGTTTGATTGTTGGAAGAGAATCGGAGGGGCAAGTCTTCAGCTTGGATAATGATCGATTTAACTTCCACAACTCAGAATCTGAGCTTTGATTTAAAAACAAGATGCAATCTGATTTAAAATTCAAAAAACAGTTTTTCAGTACTTCTTACAGGTACTCTTTCATTTCCCCAAACATTAAAATGTTTTTTCAAAACATTTTTTCCAGAATTTCTTCTAAGTTGCTCTAAACTTTTCCTTGAAGGTTTTGATAGTTTGTCTCCCAAAAATTCATCTCAAATATTCCTCAATTTTTCCCAAAATAACTTGTATTTAAATAAATAATATTCCAAATCAACAATAGTTTTTCTATAATTCTTTACGGAATGTCTACTTAAAAATTCTTCAAATATTTGCTGAAAATATTCCTCAAAGAGTTGCAAGTTTTTCTTCTAAAAATTCGCATAAAGTTTTCCTCAAAGTTTTCCCCAAAATTATCCTCACGTTATTTCCTAAAATTGACTTCTTGATAGGTACCTACATAGCTAAGTTGCCAAAATCAAAACAGAAAAAACGATTATAGAAATTATGAAATAAAATACATATTTATTTTGTCTCCATTTTAACTTATCCAGTTTCAACTTTTTAGATAGTATTAATAGTCTTCCGCAAACATAAAAAATGATAACAGTTTATCTGTCTTTCCTTCTCAAAAGGTTCCTCAAAATTACCTCTAAATTTTTGTTTAGAGTTTTCCTAGCGCCTCTTCTAAAACTTCTTCCAAAATGTCTCATCAGTTTTCACTAAATTTTAATCTCAAATATTCCTCTTTCGTTTCTTCCAAAATTTTCCTTAAAATTCGCCAAAATTTCCACAATTTTTTTTTTAATTACCTACCTTCGTTGGTTTGTCTTTTTAATGGGCAACTAAGCTGCCAATATTAAAACAGAATAACTTGAAAAACGATTTAAAACATTATGAGCCATATTCATAAACAGTGTTTAAAGTTAGATGTTACTAATTGCTATAGCAACATATATTAATTATATTGGTTTAGTAGCTACTAAACCCCTACTAACTTTAAATACTGTTTATGAATATGGCCCTATATGTTTTATCTTGATTTTATTTGATCCATTTTCAAATTTTTAATGAATTTAATTAACTAATGACTAGACTTTATATAAATAATCTTCAACAAAAATAAAAAGCAACCAGTGTTTCTATCATTCTTTCCCAAAATTTTCACCAAATGTTTTGTTAGCTTCCTCTAGATATTTTTTCCTCAAAATGTTTCCCCCATAATTTTTCTCAAAATTTCTATAAGATTTTGCTAAAAGTTTTCCGCAGAATTTTCAGATTTTTTCCAAAAATTTCTTTGGATATATTTGCCTTTTTGATAGGCCAAAATTACACAAAATAATTTTAAAACCAATTTAAAAACTACGAAACAATTATTTGTATATTTATTTTGTTTCAAATTTTTAATTAATGTAATTAGTAACTAATATTTAAATAAACAATTTTCTACAAAAATTAAAAACCACGACAATCTTTGTGTGATTCTTTCCTGAAGGTTTTATCACAATTTTCTGTGAAGTTGTTTGAAGTTTAAATCCAAGTTTCGAACTGAATTATTATTAAAATTCATCTGAAAGGTCAAGTGCTGAGTCTGAATATAATCCTTGAATTTAAAAACTGAAATTCCGAACCTTGAAATTTAAAATCGAAGCTTTGAATTTGAAATTTAGAGTTGTTCGTTCTAAACTTTAAAGTTATTAAGTTTGAATTCTAAATTTTATTGAAGTTTTAATTGGAACGTAAAAGAACTTAGATTGAACAATACCTTTAAGTTGAAAATTCTGAGCTTTGAACACAAAATCTGTAATTTTTGTAAAGTTCGAAACATTCAATTTGAAGGACCGCAGAAAATTCAGAAGTTTCAGTTAGAACTATGAAATGAATTGAAAAGTTCAAGTCTAAGTCGATAATGCCGATTTCTAATTTCAGAATTTAGCAATGCAATTGGAAGTTTCAAAGGTAAATTATGAGCTTGAAAATTGTATAACAGAATTTACGAATAAAATTCTTGATTTAAAGATATCACTGGTAAACCTCAGTTGTAAGTTTAAAGTTCGCAATTTAAGTTTCTTCGACGTTACAAATGGTATAAAAACGAGCTGTGTTCAATTAATCTTAGTCCGCCTTTTAAGAGTGAGTGATGCAGCTTCTGTTTGAAAATTAAAAGTCGATCCAATTACTTAGAATTGTTTGTCCAATGCCCCAAAAATGTATTTGTTATATATTTTACTTCAACATTTATTTTTTTTGTTTTTTTTTAGGTACATTTTCAGTGTAAAACTTTTTAATCAATCCCTAAGGAAATCTTATTAAATCTTCAAAGCAATAATGCAGCTAACTCAAAGTAAATTTTTTACCTGAAACGTGCCAGGAATGCAACCTCTGTTTCTCGCAGAACATCCGGCTGTTCCATTATTTGTAATTATACAATCACAGACACCTTCTTTGCATTTTGAAGCAGGATCTGCAGCTCTACATTGAAGATCTGTAACACAGTGCATCCCGAGACTAACGGCACCGTAACCATCATCTGTTCGAATTCTTGGACCAGTTGTTGTTGGTGGATTCACTAAAAATATCCCACCGTTTACATAAAATATTCACAGGAAACATTGCACTCTGCACCTATTATTACTTAATTAACACCTATTATACTGCTGCAGGTTAATGCTCTTTATGTTTTACATACAACTTAATAAAAAAAGCGAAACTATCTATTTAGCTAATTAAATTAAAAACATCTAAAAACTAAGATTATGATAGTTCATAAAAATAAAATCTCTTAATAAATTCAAAATAATTACTAGTAGTCGTTGATAAAGCACTATGAGTCGTAGATGTGGTCGAATTCGATTTTTGTTTAAAAGTGGTCAGTTTCGGATGTATCATGGTCGATTTTGGAATCGCAGTCGTTGCTTTCGGATTTAACTTTGTCGGTTTCGTCCTCATAGTTAACTTCGGCCTGTAAGTCGTAGTTTTCCTCTTCATCGTAGACATAACAACCGGGGTTGTCATGAAACTAGTTTCAGTTTTTCTTGTGGATGTTATTACGGTTGTTGCGTTGTCAATTTTTCTTTTTATATCCGACGTAGTTTGCGGTGCAGTCGTTACGTAACCGTGGGGAATGGAATTGGAATTAGAATCATGGAAGGAAACAGAAACAGAAGTGGTGTGGGTGCTATCCTGGGGGAAAATGTTAGGCGAATAAGTAGACTGGAAAGCAGAACGCACGCAGGATTCTCCAACTTGCCGGAATGGTGAATTACATTGACAACGTCCAAAAAGATTTGGGATTAAAAAATCGCAGTGGCTATCTGCTGTCCACAAACGACAATGTGCGTTGCTGTAACACACGTTGCCTGGTCTTGCAGCTGAAAATAAAAACATAAGGCTTGTAATTTTAACTGAAACTAGTCAAAACACCGAACATACAAATTATAATATTGGTTCTGTGGTTAGAGAGTTTTACGTTCTTGAGTTTTACGAAAACCAATTTCTTAAAATGAGCAGCTCACAAAATTTAATTTGGGTTCTGTTAGAGATCTCGTAGAAATGAAAAATTAAAAGAAGCATCTTGGGTTTGAAGCTTGGCAATTAACAATTAACAAATGAACGCCCGAAACTTCTTAAAAATTCTTTGTGGACGATCCCCAAAAACTCTTTTTAAGCGAGCCCTTTGTAAATCTTAAATTACACGATCCTCGGTTATTATGAGTTGAGTAAGTTTGAAATCTTGATTAAACTTCAATCGACGTAGGCTCTGCAAAAGCACAATTATTGAACAAAACAATCAGGATAATTATTAAACATTTTACAGCATTTGCAAATTAATTCTGGAAATTTCTTGGCTTACTAGATCTGCGATTTATTTGGCGGGTTGTAATTTCTCCATTCAAAACAATTACTAAATAATTTGCAAAATCTTCTTTAAATTAATTAATAGCCAGCAAATGAATGCACCCAAATTTTTCAAAATTCCTCGCGAATGATTTTTTTAAACAGTTCCTCTGTACCTAATTCATAATTTATAGAATTCTTGGCTATAATAAATTGAACAAGTTTTCAATCTTGATTAATATTCATATCAGACTAGGCTCCGCAAAAGCACAGTTATCAAAAAAACACAAATTAGATTAGATTAGCCCAACGCATGTCCAAAATTTCATGGTTCACTGCGATTTATTCGATTATTAACAGGTTGTAGCTTTGCCAATCAAAAACACTCATTAAACATTTTGTAACATCTTCTTTGAGTTAATAATCAACCAGCAAATGAGTGCAACAAACTTCTAATGTTTTGTAAAGCTTAATTTACTCAGGGTTTTTATAAACTGAATAAGTTTCATTTTTTGGTTAAAGTTCAAGTTAACGTAGGCTTTGCAGAAGTATAATACTTGCAAAACAAAACAGAAATTTATAGGTTAACCCAATGCAAGGCCTACGATATTTCATGGCTCACTAGATCTGCAGTTTACTTAATTATTGGCAGGCCGTAATTTTGCCAATCAAAACAATTACTGCGCGATTTTGTAAATCTTCAATGAATTCATTAAGAATCAGCAAATTAATGCACTAAGCTCCTTCTTTCTTCCTCGTGAATGGTTTTTCAAGAGCCTTGTTAAACGAGTCCTGTGCAAATAAATTTCTGCAAAAGCACAGTTATTAAATAAAACACAACTTTAAATTAAATTTTTCTACACCTATTTAATTATATTGCAATTATTAGCATTTTTTTTGTGAAAAATAGTACCTATAATTCACTGCAGTGAATTATGATTTCGGCCAATCACAAATACATAAATATTTCGCTAATCCAATCATATTTTAAATCGCCCGCGATCAACTCCTTCTGCCGCTGACAATCGACTCGCGTGACACGCCCAAGTGTGTTGTCATATTGCTTGTATACAAAGTTATCAAATTTGACTAATTTGAGTCTAATATATTTGTTTAATAGGTGTAGAAAAAGTATCGTATTACATTAGCGATTATGGCCATTATTCGCTCAGATGATTTGTGCCACTCGCCTGACGGCTCGTGGGCTCAAACGTCATCTTCGTGAATAATGGCTGTCATAATCGCTCATATAATAATATACTATAATCCAACGCATGTCTGTTAAATTTTCTGGCTCACTAGATCTACGGTTTATTTGATTACTGTCAAAACAATTATTAAACATTTTTTAACGTCTTTAAATTAATAAGCAATCAACAACTTCTTCTGAATTCCTCACGAATCGTCTTTTGAAAGCCTTTATTTAAACGAGTCATGTGTAAAGCTTAATTTACATGATTCTGAGCTATTTTGAACTGAATAAATTTCAAATCTTAATTAAACTTCAAATTAGCGCAGGCTCTGCAAAAGCACAGTTGTTAAACAAAACAGAAATTAACGGATTTACCTAACGTAAGGTCTTTGCAATTTCAATGCTTTTCAGATTTGCGATTCATTTGATTAGTGGCTGTAATTTTGACAATAAAAACAATTATTAAACATTTTCAACGTCCTCTTTAAATTAACTAACAATCAACAAATTATTGCACCAAACTTCTATTAAATTCCTGGCGAACGATCTTTCAAAGACCTTTTTTAAAAGGGTTTTTTTCGTGTAAGCCTTAATTTACACGATTCTGGGTTATTATAACCTGAATACGTTTAAAATCTTGATTGAACTTTAAATAACACAATCATAAAACAAAACAGCCATATGGAACGTTAGGGGTTTAATTAACCATGGGCCCGAAATAACAGCTTTTATTAGACTACATGGAATAGATGTTATGTTAATCTCAGAAGCCCACTATACAAATTGAAGTTACTACCATATACAAGGCTATATACAACACCAAACCCTGATGGAACGGCTCATGCAGGCTCTGCAATCAACATCAAAAATTCCATCGCACATTACGAAGCATCTGAATATCGGACAATTCGCATCTAAGCAACAACAATTTGCGTCAAAGACAAGCATGGGTCGCTATTAATCTCCGCCATTTATTGTCCTCCAAAACCTAAGATCACAGAAACTGAGTATACCCAATTCTTTGCTACCCTTGGCAACAGATTCTTGGTTGGCGGAGATTATAACGTCAAATATAAAAGATGGGGGTCTCGACTGGAACTGAATAGAGGAAGAGAATTAGTCAAATCCCTTGACATAAATAATTTGGAAGTGTTATCTACAGGTAGACCCATCCACTAGCCAGACGATTCGACTAAAATGGCAGATACCATAGACTTTTGTGTTATGAAAGGCATCCTATTAAATCACTTTTAGACCTCTCGTCCGACCATACACCCCTCTTTGTGCAAATAAGCACAAATATAATCCATAATCAAAAAACCAGCATCATTAAGCAAAAAAAAACACGCTCTTTCAGAATCTGCTCGATGAAAGAGCAAATCTTGATGTTTCACTTAAAACAGAGAAGGAAATAGACGACGCTAAGGCTATACGACATGCAGCTTGGGGAGCAACCCCTGAGCTCATTGCTGCAAATAATAATAAAGATTGTTCAGACGCAGTTAGAACAGCGCTGCTGGAAAAAAGAATACTTTGAAAAACCTGGATGATCACTAGGGCTCCCCAGGACAAAGCCAAATTAAAAAGAGCTGCCAGAGATCTTAAAGAACTACTTTCTAATGAGAAGAACGAGGCCACCCAGAACTATTTGGAAGGTTTAACATACACACAAGCCTCTAACCATTCCCTGTGGAAGGCAACGGCAAAAATTAATAAAAATAAAGAACATATTCCACCCATACGGCTGAGTAACCGACAAACAGAAAGCTCGAGCGTTTTCCGAACACCTGACCAAAGTTTTTCAACAGTTTGCCACCGAATTACTACAGACTGAAGAAGAAAGCATTGTCGCAATATTAGAACGCCTTTAGCAAATAGCACCACCTATAAAAGCCATAAAGATAATGGAAGTGAAGAATATGATCAAAAGGAACATTAACCCTAAGAAAGCTCCTGGATATGACTTAGTCAATGGAAAAATCATTAAACAACTACCCACATAGTTAATATTACAAACAATAGCGGACTCAGAGAGCCGCCTTGTTTGAGTACCTCCTTCAAAATGTCAAATGTTTCTGATTTCTCTCCATTAATCTGTATGATAGCTTATACTTCTCTGGATACGCTGTTATATTGCGTTTAAGTATAAGTGTTGTATTTAGCTGCAGCTCTCTTAGGTAGTCCCATATTGTCTCTCGTCCGACGTTATGAAATGCTGCTGTAAGGCCTAAGAACGCTAGGTACAGTTCTGAGTTAGTCTCGATCGGCTGTTCTATTAGTTTTCGGATGACGCTGATATGTTCTGATGTTTGTCTATCTCTTCTAAAAGCCCCTTGTACATATTCTAACTTTCCTTCCACCTGTTGTTTGGGTCTCTTTTCCAAGAGTTTACTATATATTTTCCCTGAAACAGGGGTTAGGCAAATAGCCCTGTAGTTTTCACAAATTGTGTGATCACCTTTTTTGTATAATGATATAATGGTGTTGTTTATATTCCCTGGGGATTATGTTTTCATTTCAGGCCTTATTATGTAGGTAGATCTTTTATCCATATTAATACTTTCTTACTTCCCCACTTTATTTGCTCAGCCGTGATTTGTTCTGGGACTTTCTAATAATTTCTGAAATTTCTATGTTAGGTACTGAATTCTTCTTGTTCCTGGGCTATATTATCCCCTCCGAGGTTTTCTTGTGTTGTTATGTATTGCTCTTTTAGGTTATTATCGTAGTAGTTTTTCCAGGTTTCTACTTTTTTTTTTAGTTCTGTGTACAGAATTCCATTGTTGCCTCTGATGCTTCTAACATTTTTCTTTCTGTTGCTTCTTAATGATTTTAATATCTTCCAGAATCCTCTTATGTCTTCGTCTTTTAATTTATCTAGGTCTTTTCTAAATTCTATCCAGCTTCCCTTTTTTGCTTTTTGTAGTTCTTTTTGCGTTGTTTCTTTTTCTCACATACTCTTCTTGTTTTCCCGTTTTTAGGTACTTTTTCCAAGCTAGTTTTTTTTAAAACTTTTTTAACTTCTTTATTCCAACATCTAGTTCAATTTCAAATCTTGATTAAGCTTTAAATCAGCATAGGCTCTGCAAAGGCACAGTTGTTAAAAAACAGAAATTAACAGGCTTACCCAACGCAGTCTTTGAAATTTCATGGCTCACTAGATTTAGTTGTAATTTCCTAAAACTAAAGAATTTTTCAACATGTTCCTTAAATTAATTAACTAAAATATAAAAATAAAAATGCTGATATTTCAAATTAAATTTAGCTTTAGATAGTTTTCGGTTGTTCTTCAATTTTCGGTTTTTGTCTATTTTTTCTGGGATTACAGCTGTAATTTTAATTTTTAATTTTTATTATTTTAAGTCAAAGTTTTTAGGCACTTTTTCGACTTAAATGGTCATTAAATATTAAACAGAGTGAGTTTCTTAAGGGCCTTTAACAGATTATTTATCAAGAAATCATTTTTTATCCGGGAATAGGAAAACAGAAGTTTTTTTTTTAATATACTTTGCATCAGCTAAGAGTTTGTAATTTACAGTTTGTAAACTACAATTTAATAGCCACCAGGAAATAAATGTAACAAATTTCTTTTTCGAAAATCTTTTTTAAACATATCCTTGGTAAATCATAACTTACAGGATTCCTAATTATAATAAAAAATAAGTTTTAGATTTTGATGAAATCTCAGCGCAGGTTCTGCAAAAGCGCAGAAATTAACAGATTAACCCAACGCAAGATCAGCGATTTATTTAATTATTGGCAGGCTATAATTTCGGCAATCAAAACAATCATTGAAAATGTTGCAACGTCTTCTCTGGATTAACCTAATAAATTTAATAATACGCTAATTACGTCAAATTCACGCCAATTGGCTCGTTAAATTATAGCCTTTCTTCGTGATTTTATTCTATAAACATCGTGTTTACTTAGCTATTCCCACTGTTACTGAATTATAGCTCTGATTAGACTTTCATTATTAATCGGAATGAGTTCAAACTTATTAAGCGTTCGTTTTATTAGAGTTATTTGATCATCATAAAATTTACTAAATTAGGGCGCGTTTAATAAAAGCATCGTATTTATTTCTGCTTTTCTTCCGATGAACCTAATTAACTAATTTTACAAGAGTTATTCTCCTCAAACAATCGCAGAAATGTTATCCCTTAAAAAAGAAGAAGCTTATTTACTTACTTAAATAACATTTTATTTTATAGGTAAACTTGTTTATACTACATCGAGTAGCAGCCCATAACATAAAATTTGATAACGCCTTAAACTTGGCTTACATCGTATAAATTTTCAGATTAAAGAACTTCTTTCGGCTTCGGTTGTCGTTTGATTTTATGGCCCAGGCTAAGATACCTTCAAAACGAGCCAAAATTCATCTTATTTTAGATGTGTATTTTTTGCACTCCAGCGTTTTATGTTTTAATATTTAGAGAGCTTTCTAGTACAACAAGACTTTACCTTAAAACCACAAGTGAAAATGGAAAACTTTTGAGTTTATTACAGCTAAATTATTAAGCAAAGTTTTGGAATAATTACCGAGCTCAAAAAAATGTTAAATCCTTCAACGAAAAGCTTAAGCTACAACACGCCAGTAATATAGGATGTTTCGGAATGTGATAGGCAAACTGCTGGAAAATGCTTAATAGTGCAATATTTATAAACAAAGCCCGGTTCAGAAACAATAACAAAGACGTTAAAACTTCATGTCAACATGCCTTAAAGCAGGAAACAAAGTAACTGTGTAGCCACCCTGAACTACTCGCTTACCCGCTTTAAAGCATTTTCAGGGTCTTCCTTTGACACCTCTGGCATCGTTACTTCATATTTCAGAACAGTTTTGTTTTAGAAGTTTACGGCCTTGCTTTGTCGATCGAATTCTGATACAGCTTGTCTAAAATCTAATGGAAATGGCTAAACAACCTAATAAACTCTAATTAAAAATTTAAACAGCGAAGCTACAAAAACCCAGCTTTAATTATTGTTGTAAAGCTTGTACATGTACGAAAATTAGAAATGAAATTTATTATATCTGCAATAACAGAAAACCTCCAAAGAAAATGCACAAAAACTATTTTTAAAACCTGCTAAAATTACCAAAAAGCGGTTTCGGTGCCAACTTCTTCTTCCATTAAAAAGAGTTTAAAAACAACTTAATGCCCAAGACATGTAAGAATTTCTATAACGTACAAAGTGCTCAGTATCGAATTACTATTAAGGTGCAAATGATTACTGTTATTTCCATTCTAACACCCGTATCAGCCTTTCATACCAAAATCGTGAGTTTGTTTCCGCTGAATGGTTATGGTGTACTGTTAAAGAGAACTTTAAAAGATATACCAACTTTCGGGGAAGATATAAAAACGTAAACGTTTTCCTAATGTGCAATATCGATATAATGTAAAGATTTCCACTTCATAAGAGAAACATCAATGAGATTATTAAGCGTAAAGCATTGTCGATTATCGTATATTTTTATAAAAAGGATGTGAAATAAATCTTAGAAAGTGCTTTTGGTGGAGGCGCCTGTTGGAATTCTTCAGGATTATGTTAAATCGAGTAGGTACTTGAAGTTTTTAAATTTCGGCTGAAATTCTCAATCCTTATGGGTATTCATAAGAATGTCATCTTAGAGATTGCAAATTATGTTGGAAATTTCTTTTTGACTTTCCGTAAGTAAAGCCAAGCAATTAAAAAGCATTTTATTTAGTTGCCAAATTTGAATTCTACTTATCTGCTTGCTAAATTTATTCATCAGACTGCATTCCAAATCCTGTTTATAGGTTTCATTTGATTGTTATAATTTTGATGTCTTGGTAGTTGCCCTTTGTACGGAATTTACTGTATTATTTTGAAATTGCATTAAGAAAACGCATTTATTTTTAAGTAAATAAATAATAAAAAATCCAAACGATTTCTTATTAGTATGACTGCGCTTTTTAGAAGTTCTAAATCCTGTTATGAACTGATTGATTTTGAAGATATTTTGGCAGTTGGAGTACTTTTTTATTAAATATTAAATCATAAATGAGCAGAAGTTTACATGAGCTAGTTTTTTGGATAATCTATATGTAATCATGGACTCAAGAAAAATTAGAGGCATTCAGTATTATTTTCAAGGTTTAATCTTTAATTTATTTATTAACAACCTTTGACAGGCAAGTTGTAGAATTTTCTGTTGTAATTTAACTTAACGTTAGCTTACCAAGGGCCATTTAAACAGTCCATATGTAAACTTTTAAGATTGCTTTAAATTATAAAATTTCTTGGTTACCATTGTATTGCTGAAGCAAACTTCTGTTCAAAGCAAGCACGCCACAGCAACGCAGTAATAAAAACGGGATCGAATCAAGCTTAAAACATTTAGGTTACAAGGTAAAAATGGCTCTAAATTTTATTTAAAAGCTGGCCTAGACTGGGATTCGAACTTGATTCTTTGAATTACAAATCAGGCATTTAACCCATTCACCAAGAGGCCTTTGGTATAATGAATTCGTAGACTTCCACGGTCAGTGTCAGTATTAACAAAACGTCTTCCGGATTGGGACCGTGTCATTATTGAGACAGAAGAACTCATCGTTTCGCCCACTTTTTAAGGGGCTTCTTCAGGAAGAAAAGGGAGCACTAAAAGTGCACGGTAACGCAACGTATCAACCACGCCAGAGGCGAAACTGTTTTAGCAAGAGGCAAAAGGGCAACGGTAACTCAATTTGTAAACCAAGCCAGAGGCGAAACCCTTCTGAAGAGAAACAGAAACAGATTTTCCTTATAAAAAGGATTAATTTAAACAAAAATTGAAGAACAATACCTAGAAAAAAAATTTTTTAATTCGTTTTCCATAAATTATTGTTTTGTTTTATAATGCTTGGATTAATTTTTGTATTTTGACGATTACTTTAAAAATAAATAAAGCGAAAACGCATAACATCAATAATTTGTATATCCTTTGTATAACACTTCTTATGGTTCTGTTGTTAATTGTTATTTCTACCGAGTCAGAATAGAGAAGTTTCTGAAATTAAACCATAAGTTCTATCAGTTAAAAGTTTCATTTATCGCTGATTATCTAAACTTAAAAAGATACAAAGATGTTAATGAAAAAAGTAAGACCAAGCTTAGTAATTAATGTTCATTTTTTTTGTAAAAACTGCTCATTGGCTCTTACTTTAAAAAATTGTGAATTAAGAAATGATAGAAATAGCCGAAATAGGTTAAATATATAACAAGAAAAAACAAGTTTCGAATAAGAAGTGAGAATGCGAAAGTGAAACCAATTCTAACTTTTAGCTGCGAAACCCGAACCACTACAGAGAGACGAAGAAATGCAGTAGAAATGAGGTTCCTCAGAAAAATAGAAAATAATTAGAAATCAAGTATGTATACGGAGAACAACTACAAATTATAGATACACAAACACAATACAGCAAGGACAGCTTAGATGGATGAGACATATCCAAAGAATTAGCGAGGACAGACTAATGACTAATAACGAGAATATATGAAGCAAGAGGGTTAGAAAAAAAGAAGAGATGAAGACCAAGATGACATGGAAGGATGAGGTAAGAAGAGCAGCTGAATGCAGATGTGTTAAATGGGAAGAAATCCGAAGAATCACAGAAGATAGAAAAGAGCGGAGAAACATAGCTATGTAAGGAGACAGCATCTAACTCTATACAACCTTACACCTTACACCGAAAGGTACTTAGAAAAAAGTTTAAGGAGTAAGTAAGTAAGTAAGTAAGATAATTAAGGCCTATTTACGAAAAAATCCAAAAACATTCTTATTAAAGGAAAAATAAAAATTTACGAAATATTTTTTTTTATTTATGTATTTACAAAATAATTAAAAAAAAGTAATTAATTCTTTGCGTTATTGTTTTTTTTTTTCGTTTTACTTTGGCACCTTTTGGGCATCTAGAACCGAAGGACCAATTCTTTAAAATGTTTTAAAATTAAATTGGAATTTTGAGCTCTTTCGCCACTTGATTTTTAGATAAATGCCTATTTTTTTCATGAAACGAAACATTCTTTTCTCAAACAATTCTTTCTGGTGCGTTTTTGACTAAGAAAACTTGCTAAATAACTTGGATTTAAATACTTGTTTCTCTATTTTTTCGTGCACTGGCGTTAGTTTCATTGTTTTAAATAAAAGATCGAAAAGTTTATGTATATTCAAAATTATCCCTGTGATTTTTGCAACTTGAAATTTTTATCATTAAAATACGAGTATTAAGCTGTCAATATTAAAATGAAGATCTCAATTTCAAGACTTTAATTTTTCAGTTATTAAATGTTCAATATTTTTTCTAAAAAGTTATGTGTAGATTACAGAATTGAAGAATTATAAACGTTAAAAATTGCTTTCTTTTGAAATTTTAAAATTGATCTTTGCTGTAATTGTATTGTTTCTCTATTAGAAAATCAATTATATTGCGATAAAAAAAAATAAATTTAGTAAAACTTCTGCTTGTACATAGTTTTATTTAAATTACTTGCTAAAATTTACTCACTTTAAACGGCAAGGTCAAGATTGGAATAGCCGTAGCTGCGACTTATCACCGATAACAATTTCTAAATTTCGAAGAAACGGAAATATTTTATCTAAGATTAAATTATTATTAGAACAAACTAATAAAAAGTTAAGAGATCTTAATACAAGACTAGAAAGAATGGAGTCTAAATTAGATTTATGCCAGAAAAAAGGGATATGGAGAGACGAATTGGAAGTTGAAGTACAAGAACTAAAAAGAATTGGTAAGAAGGACCAACAAAACACGAGACCTGTATTAATGGAACAAAAAATTGGAAATTGTCAAAGCTGCTAAGAACCTAAAAGGTACAAATATTGTATATAACAGATGACTTCACGAGAAAAGTCCAAGACCAAAGGAAGCAGTTGATAAACCATATGAAGAAAGCTCGGAAAATGGGAAATAAGGCTGTTGTAATTTACAATCAATTAATTATAGATGTAGTGGCTTTGGATTGAAGAGTTGCGTGAGGATTACTTCTTCCAAGACATATATAAAAATGACGGGCGATGATCACAAGGTAATAAGAAAGGCTTTTAGTGAGCGATCTCCACAAAATGCGAGAAGAGCCCGCAAGAAAAATAACGAATGTGGGAAGACCCCCAAAAAACTTTAAAAACCAACAGGTTTACAGGTGTATATCATGATGACGACAAAGGCAATGAACCAAAGGAATTCGAAACGAATAATGAGGAAATGAAGCAAATTAAAGCAAAAGAAGAAAAACAAATTGGGCAATACCACAAATACAGAGCAGCAGAGGGGGCGGGTTGTATAATTAGCAAGAAAGATGGAACGAGAGTACAGTAGTGGGAGTGGTCATTGCAGCTAAAAATGGGAAATGAACAGATTTTTACAATTATTATAGTATACGGTCATACGGTCCCAATGAAAATGAAAGTGCAGCGGCTAAAGATAATTTCTGGGAACAAATAGAGGAACTGCAAAGTCATGGAGAGGTTATAATCTTAGGTGATTTTAACGGTAGGGTCGGCAATGAAATGGAAAGTAAATAAAGACTAATAGAAAAGCATGGAGAAGAAACATTAAACAATAATGCAAAGAAAATTGTAGAATTTTGTATTAACAATTGTTTCCACACAAAAGCATACATAAATTTAAGCGTGTCGCAGCTAAGTAGTAAAGAGGAAAAGTCGATAATCGATTTGTATTGGTACGGAGACAGTTCAAACGAAATGCCAAAGATGTGAGAGTATACCGAGGGTATGAGATTGTGTATGACCACTATCTGTTAGAAGCAACGCTGAAACGTCAATATTCAACCACTAATATAAATCACACTAAGACAAGCCCTTCAGCTATAAAAGTTGGTAAACTGAAACAAGAAGAAGTACAGAAAACTTATAGAGATTTAGTAGAACTAGAAAGTAGGAATTATGAAGAAACAAATGATCTGGAGGAAGCATGGTCTAACTTCAAAAAGATAATAATGGATGTACCAACTAAAGCATGCGGTATGAGTAAGAGTCAGTCGGGCAAAAGCAGAACAAGTTGATGGAGGGAGGATATCAAAAGGGAAGTGATGCATAAGAAATACTTAAGTAGTAAAAATGATGAAGATTACATAAAATATAAGAAGCAACGAGTAATAGTGAAAAATAAAAAATTCTATTTGCGAAGTCAATGCTGGAGAAAGTTTGGGGAGGAACTGGAAAGTAATGCACGAATCAACCAAAAGTTGTTTTGCAAATTCATACGAGCAAATAGATCAGATAAGATAAATCCTCTTAAGGATGAGAATGGGAAGATATTAACGAAGGAACAACAAATAACAGACAGATGGAAGAAACATTTTGAAAGCTTTTTGAACGGCAGTAACCAATCTGTAATATTGAGCAATGGTACGAAGTTGGTCAATACTGATACTGATAAGCCAATTGCCGATGCTGATGATGCAATCACGTTGGAGGAACTAACTGGTGCAGTAAGTAAGCTGAAAATAGGCAGAGCTGCAGGACAAAATAAAATCAAACCTGAGATGCTCAAATTTATGGGACAGAAGGGGTTACATTAGCGTAGAAGCACAAGTCAATTCCTAAGGATTGTCAAATGGCAAGAGATCCGACAGGGAGGACATACTAGGTTGTCCCATAAGTCTTTGTGCATAATATATTAATTTTCTCCTCGTAAAATCCACATTTTTCTTTTGTCTGGGTTATGTAAAAAAATCCACTTCTCATTACTAGTGACTATTCATCACCAGAAGCGATTGTCTCTGGTATTTTGAAACAGTTCTTCACAAAACTTTAATTCTGCGCTGAGCTTGGGTATAAGTCAAATCCATTTTCCTCAAGTGTCGACTAATTGTGGATTTTGAAGGGCCAACTCTTGCTGATAATTCCCGAACACTTGATTGGGGATTGTCCTGAACTGCCTCTCTCAGGGCATCTTCATCTGTTTGCGATGGTCTACCTGTGCGCATTTCATCGGTCACCCTGGTGTGTTCCTGACGAAACTTTTGAAACCAAATTGCTACGGTATTTATGTGGACCGTGCCATCCCCTTCAATATTTCAATATCATTAATTTGCTCAGCTGCCGCTTTTGCACTGAGGCCCTTCTTCCAATAATGACTCAAAAGAGCTCTAATTGCAATTTTTTCTTCTGCCACGATTAACAACTGTTTAAGTGCAAGAACAAGTAAACTTGTACTAACAAAACGTTAAATGACTGACAGAAACTTATTTTTGTCATTGTTAGCAGAAGTAGTATAGAAGCAGAAATTAACTGTAGGTTGAATGCCTTTACTATGCCTAACAAGATAACTCTTTCCAAGCAGGAAATATCACAAAAAACTAAATTAAAAGTTTGTACCATTTGTATCCCAACATTGCTATATGGTAGCGAGAGACCATCAATGAACGACAATACCAACGCTTGAAGGCCTGTGAAATGCGCTTCCTCAGGAGGATAGCGAGTATCAAAAAATGGGAAGGTTTGAGAAACTGTGATGTAAGAAAAAACCTAGGAATTTGGGCCTGTTAGCAGGATGACCAGTAAGAGAGTAGTTAAAACGATATGGAGCGCCAGACCTACAGGTACGAGATCCAGGGGAAGACCTTTAAGCTATCAGTATCACGGAATAATGCAGTGAATTTCACAAACGATAGACTAAAGTGGAGAAAACTGTGTAAAGGTGACAGTGCTTGGCGGTAAAAGAGGTGACTGTCTAAAAGACAGACAGACAGAGAGAGAGAGAGAAAGAGAGATTTCAATTTCAACGATTCTATTTGATAATCTTCTGTAAACATTGCGCATTTCTTTCTTGAGATTTACGGTTTACGTTTTCAAAAGCTAAGACATTTTTTGTGAAATTTAGTGGGTCAAATTTTTTACTTACCTGCCTTTTATTTTAAAATGGAGTGTAAAGTTAAACATCTCACAATTGTTAACCTATTATAATACATTCACAATACTTTTAGGCTACAAAAGGTCAAGGCAAAAAGACACTTTTATTGGTATAAACAACACTTGGCATAGTCCTGCTTGTTTGTTTCAGCTTTCAGCAAAAAGGTTACCATTCATTTGAGAAAATAAAAGGCCACTATGGTCTAAAACGTCTATAAATACATTACAGTTGTAGTTTTTCTCATATTAAGCATACGTATCGGTTAACTCATAAACGAAGTCAGTGATTGATGACTCCGTAAAGAAAAATTTTTATTTAGAAAAATTTAATATCAGCGTCGCGTAAAAGTTTCTTCGTCGATTTCTTGTTATTATTATTTTCTTTCTCCATCACATAAACAAGACACCTACAACCTCGCACGTATTCCTCCGGCATATAAACTAGAAGATTTGGAAGAAAACTTATAGACCCGTCGTTATATAAATTTTTTGCACCGCAAATCTGCAGAGAACGTGTAAAGTTTACGAGCAGTTCGTGCCGTGAAAACATCGAAGGCAAATGCTTGGCGCATGCAAGTGGTTTTTTAGTGGGACTAAATTGGATTAAATTTTATGTTAGCCATGTGCTTTATGAGCTGCAATCAATCGGGATGTTGTTAACCATGCGGTGCACGTATTATTTATTAACTACCGCACGCATTCCATTTTAATCTACCGATATTCACCGGTTTATTTCTTAATATTAAGAGGTTCGTTTCGTAATTGGACGGAATAACTGTCAGAAGTGTGATTCACGAGGTTGTTATTTAAAACGACGTCGTTTTTGTACCTCGCAATTTATTTTAATTTACACGCGAAAAAGGAAAACTGTAAAGCGAAAGTTTCCCGTTATTTGCCTGATATTCGAGCGAATATAAACGAACATTTTGCAGGGATTTAATAAGTGGTTTTTATTGCTTTTATTGGTTTTCCGGTCGTTTCATTTTCAGTTATTAGGTTGGTAATCCCTTAAGGCATTTTTATATTACGGCCGAAATGTTATTTAGGATATGATCGTGTAAGGCCGGAATTAATGATCAAAATTTTACATTTCCAAATTTATCCAAGCAAACAGTAATCGAAGATATGTGAAAATCGAATTTTATATTGAAATATAGAATTTAAATTGAAACTCGCAAATTCAAAATTTTTAATACGGATCAGCCATTCTGAATATTAAGTTTGAATTGTCAGTCTGCAAACGAGTAATTAACAGTTAAATTTTACCAAAAGTTTCAAAATCAAATTTGTTATTTAAGTATAGAATTTAAATCGAAAGTCGAAGATTCAAACCTTTAAACAAAAATTGAACAATATATGAATATTAAGTTCAGATTAAGAGATTTAAACCTTAAAATTTTCAATCTGCAAACGAGTAATTAACAGTTAAATTTAAACAAGCATTTCAAAATCGAATCTGATATATTAAAATATCGAATTCAAATCGAAACTCGGAAATTCAAAGTTTCGAATATAGATGGAACAATCCAATATTAGATTTAGATGGGAAAATTTCTAATCTGCAAACGAGTCATTAACAATTAAATTTAAGCAAGCGTTTCAAAATCATATTTAGTATAGAATTTAAAACCGAACCCAGAAATTCCAAATTTCGAAAACGGATCAACCAATCTGAATTGAATAATGAGATTAGAACCTTAAAATTTTCAATCTACAAATGAGTAATTAATAATTAAATTTAAATAGGCGTTTCAAAATCAATTTCTTTTATTAAAATACAGAATTAAATCGAAACTCGGAGATTCAAAATTTAAAATATGGATTGAATAATCCGTATATTACGTTTGAATTAGTATATTTTAAATTTAAAATGTTCAATCTGCAAACGAGTAATTAATAATTAAATTTAAATTAGCGCTTGAAAATCAAATCTGATATTGAAATACAGAATTAAAATCAAAACTTGAAGATTCAAAATTTCAAATATGGATTGAACAATCCTAATATTACGTTTAAATTCCGAAAATTTAACCTTAAAATTTTCAATCTGCGTTCGACTAATTAACAGTTGAAACTTAATAAGTGTTTGGAAATCAAATCCGCTATGAAAATGTAAAATTTAAATAAATCCAAATAGGATATTTAAAATTTTGAGTATGGATTGAATCTTAATATTAGGTTTAGATTTGGAGATTTTAAAATTAACAAGCGTTTCAAAATCAGATTTGGTATTAAAATTTAGAATCGAAAATCGGAGGTTCCATATTTCGAATCTAGATCGAACAATATGAATATTAGGTTTAGATTAAGAGATTTTAACCTTAAAATGTCTCTGAATGGAAAGGAATACGAATTAATACAGGGAATGGAGGATCAAAGAGTACAAATCCTCGGCATAAGCGAAACCAAAACTATAGGATTGAGGAGGGTGAAAATAGCAGATAAATACGTACTATATACTATTCAGGAGTAAAAGCCGACCAAAGATCAGTTGAAGGAGTAGGAATAGTAATAACAAAAGAATTAGACTCACGAATAACAAAATTCAACGCAATATCACCAAGGATTTTAACTATTAAAATGGAACTAGGGGAGAATATATAGTATATTGTATAACTAGTGCTGAAAGTTGAATATTTTACACGAGTGTGAAAGTTGGGCCACGAGCCTCTGGCGAGTGGCTTAATCAATCAATCAAATGAAGGAAATGGCAAGGGACCAGAAGGCATGGAAGAATTTGGTGGATAGTTAAAGATGGAAATAAACTCCAACGCCCGAAAGGGCAAAAGGCGATTACGACAAGAAGAAGAAGAAGAAGAATCTTAATATTTTCAGTCTACAAACAAGTAATTAACAATTAAATTCTCAAATTTGATATTGAAGTATAGAATTTAAACCGAAGGTAAATTTTTTAATATGGATTGAACCATTCGAATATTAGGTTTAAGTCAGGAGATTTGAGCCTTAATGATTCTCGCTTGCAAACGAGTAATTAACACTTAAATTTAAATAAATGGTTGAAATCAAATTTGATATTGAAATATAGAATGTAAATTGAAATTCCGAGAGATTGAACGATCTGGATATTAACTAACCTTAAAATTTCCAGTCTGCAAACCATTAATTAACAGTTAAATTTGAACAAGCGTTTGAAAATCAAATTTGATATTCAAATATAGGACTTAAATTGAAAAACTCGGAGTTTCAAACTTTAGAATATGGATTGAACAATCCGAATATTAAATTCAGATAAGGAGTTTTAAGCTTAAAACTTCCAGTCTGCACTTGAGTTATTAACAATTAAATTTAAACAAGCGTTTCAAAATCATATTAAATATTGAAATGTAGAATTTAAACAGAAATTTGGCGATTCAAAATTTTGAATATGGATTGAACAATCTAAAAATTTGGTTTAGATTACGAGATTTTAATCTTAAGATCAATCTGCAAGTGACTAATTAACATTTAAATTTAAACAGGCGTTTCAAAATCGAGCTTGTTATTGAAATATAGAATATAAATCGAAACTCGGAGATTTAAATGAGTTTGATTCAATAGATTAGGAGATCTAAACCTAAATAAAGCAGTTCTAAAAACTCACATCTTAAAAAGTCTCAAAATTCCCCGAGGATAAGTTACGCAAGTAAATGAAGAATTTTATTAGTCATATTTCTCAACGCTGTTTTACAGTTAGGTTTTTTCCTTGTAAACAAACATCCAAGAACTTTGTTACGTTCAAGATAAAGGTCCCAACCTACTGACACTAGAAAATACACGGTGCTTGGAATTAGCCCTAAAGGGACACTAACTAAGATTAAACGTAAACAACGAATCATGACAATGGAACTAACGGTATGTACCGTTATTTATAATTTCATACTAATTCTTCTATAATCGAATAATAACCTCAACAATAACGTTGTTTGAATGAATGAATGCGTGTTTCGCTATTTTCATTCAACGCAGACACGCAAAACATGTCTGTTTTTTCGCTGTTAATAATTAAGGGTACTTAGAACAATATATCAGATTGCTTTAACGCTATAAACATCGAGCGTTTTGTGGTAATTTGTTTATGTTAACTGTCGATCTTTGTATCTTCTGATAAAATATATAATTCCTTACCTATATTTTTTGTACGTTGTTTACGGCACTTGTGACTTTTGTGAGTAGTTCGCAGGTTTTGTTGGTTGCATAATTTTAAACTAAAATGGGGAACCACCCAATAAAAAATATAAACCTTCCAGATATTTATTTTGGTAGTAACCTCTGAAAATGCGATTTCTTCCATACTAAATGCCTAAAATTTTCTGTACATTTCTTTGATAAATAAATGCTAAACACATAAAACTAACAATTCTAAAGCAATAACAACAAGTAAAATTCACAAAATATCTTTGCCAGGAAGCAGCCTTAAAGAAAAAAGAAGGAAACATATTAGGAAAATCAAGATAAAATCTACTGTTAAAAGCTTAAAAAGGCCAAAGCTGTATTTATACATAACTGGAAAGAAGATTTCTACAGATAAAATGGCAGATTAGTGATCTTCAAATTAGTTAATGCACGTTAATTGTATTTCAACTATGGAAGTAATTTGAAGAATTTATTTTGAGATGAGGTAAAGGAATTTAAATTTGAACGAGGAATTCGAATAACTAGAAATTTCATGTAATTTACTAAACGTTCATATATTTGAAATATTTACGGAATATGAGGGAATTCTTGTTTGCAAGTGGTTATTAGGATTCAAAAGGCTTTGAATAGCTTTATTTAACTGGTGTATAAATAGACTAAATTTATGAACGATGATAAATACGTTCATCAAATTAATTTAATATAAAATTTCGGTCTTAATAATTTAATAAATTCGAGCATTTCGGGTATCTCTTTAAATATTATAACAATTAACATTTTTATATTTGTTATAAATTTACAAACCACAAGTCAATTTTCTGTTATGAAATATTCTAAAAGCAAGTAGTTCTTTTAAAACGCTGAAAATACTTGTATATAATGCATTCATAATTTTTTTAAGGCCACAGTAAGCCATGCCCTACACAATCTCATCAGCAGGATTGAAGAGAGCCTTATGTGCTTTTATACATAGATGTTCGGGGTACTTCCAACAACACTTTCTATGATTCAATAAAAAAACGCCAGAGAAAATAAAGGCATAGAATCTGCAACAGTAAGATGGATTCAATCCGTGCTGAAAAATCGAAGGATAACAGCAAAACTGGGAAATGATTCGGTGACTTTAAAAATCCACAAGGTAGGGTACTATCGCCCTTATTGTGGTGGTCTCTGGTCATTAATGATCTACTCGTTAAAACTAATAACTGGAATACATACCCAGGGGGTATGCAGATGACTTAGTAGTCAATATTAGAAGAAAGCGTGACACGAAAATTTCCAATCTAAATAAAGTTATAGACTGGTGCAAAATGGAGAACTTAAATGTTAATCCTGGCCATAATATTGTAGCATTCACAACGAAAACAGTAAATTAATGGTACAGAAATATCGTTTTCCAATTAAGTTAAATATCTGGGAGTTTCCTTCGACCAGAAACTCATTTGGAACTCACATCTACTCAAAGGGCAATAATGATATTTTGGAGTTGTCGTAGGCTCTTTGGTAAAACGTGGAGACTAAAACCAAAATTGATCTTGTGGTCATACTTAACAGTGGCAAGACCCATTGTCGCCTATGTATCTGTAGTGTGTTGAACAAAAACCAAAGAAGGTTGTGCTAAAAGTGCAAAGGTTGGCTTGTATGGGAGTTACAGGTGCTATGCACACCTGCCCAACAGCAGCTATAGAGGCAATACTAAACCTTCTCCCCTTACACTTTTTATTTACACACAATTTATCTCAAGAGATGTAATTCGACATTTAAAAATTCTGAAGGAACTTCAACACCAGTTGATATCCAAACCAACTGACTCAACTACAAGCGATTGTTTGAAATGGTTATTTCGAACCGTCAAATATGGAACTTAAATTCCAAAAAGGATCTATCATCTGGTATACGGATGGATCCAAAACAGTGACCGGAGTGGGCATAGGTATTTATGGCTATCCAAAGCCTTGGGCCTAGCTCCCACAATCGTTCAAGCAGAAATTCATGCTATAGATGTCTGTGCACAAATATGCCTAAGAAAATGCTGTAATGAAGCAGAGCCAGAATCTATATTCTATCAGATAGCCGTAAAACTCTGAGTTCCTATAGCTATGAGTCTAAAGTCACTTGGGAATGTCTACAAACAGTAAATCGGCTGAAAATAAACAACAATTTAACCTTGGTGTGGGTGCCAGGCCATAAAAGTATTGCCGGAAACAAAGCAACTGACCGACTTTTTAAAGCAGGCTCAGAGTTGCCACGGCATTTGAAATTTTACGTAAATTTAGTATAATACGGTCCTGTTTTTCGAAGTTTGGGCCGGCCCTGAAGCCTGCAGAGTCCGTGCGAGTAATGTCCAATCAGCATATTCCGTTTTGATTGCGGAATATTTCCAGGAAATCCTAAGTTGAATGACCAAATATGGTGATGCAATCTTTTGTTCAGTATGTTTCATCGTTGAGAATTCGCGGAAGCACCCGTGGATCACGGGGTAAAGCTAGAGTAACGTCATCCAAGGTTCCCCTGTCCCGCGCAAAAAAGGCACGTTTGTGCATCTCTTTTTAACATCCTTCGTTTTACGAAACAATAGAAAAGCACTGCAGAGTATGGCAAACTTTGACATCTAGCGGTTCTGGAACTTATCGTTCCAGTTTGGTAGAAATTCCCGTTTTACGTATCGGTCTTTCGCTTTCATTAGTTTTCGTGGAAAACTCTGTTACGACATATTGTCGGATAATCCCAGGAAGTGTCGTTTATTTCGTACCGGGAAATTTAAGTTTTGTGTTGGAAGTTCCGTTTAAGTTCGACGTTGGTGAAGTTCCGATCCACGCAGTTTTTCGTTTTTGGATTAAGTCATCTACCAGTTGAGGGCATCTTGTTGTCTTCACATCTGCTTCCGGAAGAAGGATGCCATCCATACATCCATACTGGGCACTACCCCTCAGTAAAATGGGCAAAGCTAAAAGTAACCAATGTCGGTTCTGTAGAGATTCGACTGAAATAGAGGAACATATGTGCAACTGCGATAATCCGCCAAAGGTTTCAATACCGCAAAAAGGTGAGTTTAACACCTGAAGAAGTGAGAAAAATAGCTCCCAAGAACTAAGGTTCGTAAGTAGCCTAGGACTTGAGGTGTTCTATTACATCAGAAGAGTTCCGCAAACGATCTAAGTAGGTCGCAATGGTGAGAGGCACTCATTATGCGTAAATGACCCCATTCAGGAAGACATTTTCATTGTGTAAACATAACTTTTCGTAATATCAATCTTTCTTACAAGTAAAACGCACACTAAACTATTTTTAAGGTTTGACGAAAAATATTTGGCAAATGGGCATCCTCGACATTACCTTACATACAACTTCTCTCAAGATAAAAAAGTGTTTATTTAGAAATAAAGTTAATAGATGAATGCATGATGAATGCTGCCATGCAAGAGTTTTTTAGCAGTTTATTTATTAGGATTATTGAATATTTTGTGTAAAATAAAATTTTAGATTGTTAAATTAAATGTCATATTTTTCGCGCTTCTTTTCCTTTGTTTTAGATTGCAAAATGGCTTTTTCGACTTCGCTGTACTTCAGTGCCACACGGACGTAGATTAACGTAAGTTTTGTATGTTTGCAACTGTATTTATTTCTGTCGAATCTTTCGATTTGCCTTTACTGTAAGTACAAATTCGAACTGATTCATATTTTTTGAGCTCAAAATGTATCGTAGCTAAAGTTTGTGATTCCGCTTTGCTTAATAAGTATCACTTACTCTTGCTTTTTTGTTTGTTTCTCAAATTTCTTGCTAAACTTCGTTAATTTATTTGGTTAAATTCTTAGTTTTTTCTGATTTGTTAATTTAAATTCTAAACACTTTAATTTGAGATCCTAATTATTATTACAAAACTCCTTTAATGTGTTTATTTAAATTTGCTTTCGATTTGTTAATTTCAATTCTAAAAGCTCTGCTGCCTGATTCTAAATAATTCGAGTTGTTATTATTACATTACTCGTTTTGTCTTTCTTATTAATCTTGCTTTATGTATTTATTTATTTAAGCTTTTCTTTGATTTGTTAATTTATATTCTAAGAATTTTAATTGAGCAAAATTAAAATGTTAGTCTTTAATCGAGGTTAATTATGCAATTCAGGGCTTTTAGAAGAAAAAATACTTAAAAATTAGTAAAAACAATTAAAAAAACATAGCGTTTGGCCCACATATTCTCGCAGTTAACCGTTTCCTTACAATTAGTAAAATTACATCCAGAACTGCTATAATACCAGATAGTTAGAGGCGACTTTGGTAATCAGAGAACCGACTCGAACACCACGATGGGAAAGCAAATGGGAAACTACCACATTATATATCTTAAGCATAATCATCATGAATAATATGAAATTAAATACGGCTCTCAGTCCTTGGCAGATATTAAATCAGAGGGCGCTAAGAATCCCCGGATGGTAAACTAAATTTGCTACATGAAATGCTAAAGTAAGATTCAAAGTTTGAATCCGATTTCAAGTTCTGAATTAAGAATATAATTTTTGTATCTCAAGTTTGATTGTCTCATTTTGCATTTTAACTTCCAGTTTAGAATTTCTGATTAACAATTTACATAACAAAATCACGAATGATTATGAAATTTGGAGCCTTAAAATTAATTTAGATTTTAGAATAAACTCAGCCTGCGATTTTTAAATTGCAAACTGGGACTTAACAGTTAAAAAAAATCAAATTTTTTATTGAAATATACAATTTAAATTCAAACTTGGAGGTTCATGTTTTCGGATTTCGGATATGGGTTAAACGATCTAAATATTTTATGTTTGGAGCTGGAGATTTAAATATTAAAAGTTTTAGTCTACAGATGGAAATTTCCAACCAAGAGATTCAAAATTTTGAGTATGGATTGAACAATCTGCATATTAGTTTTAGATTAGGAGATTTGAATTTTAAAATTTGAAAATAAGCGTTTGATAATCAAATTTTAGTTTGCATTAAATATATAATTTAAACTCACACTAGAACATTCAATCTACAAATTAGTAATTATCAATTAAATTTAAATAAGCATTTGAAACCTAAATTTGATACTGAAATATAGAATTTAAATCTTCCTTCCCAAATTAAAAATTTCATTTTTGGATTGGACGATCTGAATATTAGGTTTAGATTACGAACTTCGAACCTTAAAATTTTCAGTCCACAAACGAGTACTCAACAGTCAAATTTAAATAACCGCTTGAAACTCGAAATTCATACTGAAATATAGAATTTAAATCAAAACTTAACGATTTGAACTTTAGAATATGGATTTAAAGATCTAAATATTAGATTTAGATTCAGGTATTTGAATCTTAAAATTTTCAGCCTGCAAACGAATAATTAACAGTTAAATTTAAGTAATTTAAGAAAATCAATTTTGATACTGAAATAGCTAGAAATGACAGAATTTAAAATTTTCTGACTGCAAACGAGTAATCAACAGCTAAATTTACCTTAGCGTTTGAAAATCAAATTCGATATTGAAATATAGAATTTAGATCAAAACCCGGAAATTTAAGATTTCTAAAGTGGATTGAACCATCCGAATATTTTGTGCTTAGCTTCGGGGATTTGGTTCTTCAAATTTTCGGTCTGCAAACGAGTAATAAGCAGTTACATTTATGTAAGTGTTTGAAAACCAAATTTGATATTAAAATATACAATTTCAATCCAAACCCTAGGATTCAAAATTTCGAATATGTATTCTCTTCTTTTTCTTCTTATGGCCGAAGTCTAGGCCTATGGCCTGTTAGTAACCCGCAATAAGGAATTCTGTAAGCACGTACGCTGGGCAGGAATCTAACCTTGCCCATCGAATAAGGAGAAGAAGATCGACCCACAGTGGCACGGGCTTGACGATTGTCAAAGGTGTGAGTATGACAACCGGAACCGCCTGCTTAACGTGCCCTCCGAAGCAAGAAAGCGTACGAGATATATTCCGGCTTAGCCGGTCTCAGGAATCGAACCTGAGGTGCCTTTTACACGCGGCTATCCGCTCCTTCGAATATAAAACGCACAATATTTAAATCATTCGAATATGGATTGAATGATCTAAATATTGTACGTTAAGATTCGAGGATTTGATTCTTAAAATTTTCAGTCTACAAACGAGTAATTAACAGTGAAATTTTTATAAGCGTTGGAAAATCAGATTTTATATTAGAATACACAATTTAAATGCAAACTCGGAAATTCAAAATTTCAAATATGGATTGAACAATCTGTGCATTAGTTTTAGATTAGGATATTTGCATCTTACAGTTTTCAGTTTGTCAATGAATAAATTAACAGTCAAATTTAAATGACCGTTTGAAACTCAAATTTAAAACTGATATATATTATTTAAGTCGAAACTTAACGATCAATGAATATGGATTGAACAATCTGAATCTTAAGTTTAAATTCGGAGATTTGAATCTTAAAATTTTCAGTCTGCAAACGAGTGAGTAATCATAAGTAATGCCACAAGTGACTAGAATTTTACGGACAATTGTTTTGCCGTCATGAACACGACTGCTTGTTGCGACGATTTTCTAAAGCAACAAGCAAGAGTGAACATGACGGCAAAAATTGCCTGTAAAATTCTAGTCACGAATGGTATTAGGCACGACAATTCCTCGAATTATAATGAAATTACCGAAATACTTGTCACTCAAAAAATTTTGGCAGACGTTGTCTCTAACGCTGCTAGTCGTAAAATTTCCGCGGAAATTTCACTAGTACTGAAATTTTCAGTGTAATTCGATTGTGATTGGTTCAATTCACCAAAATACTGTGATTTCATTGGATGACAAATTATGAGTGGAATTGTCTATGTAGTTAGACAATGAAATATAGAATTCAATCTCGGAGAAAGAAAATTAAATATTTAAATTTCGGATATGTATTGAATGATTTGCGTATTAGGTTTGTACTCACAGATTCGAATCTTCAAATTTTCGGTCTGCAAACGACTAATTAACAGCTAAATTTAAGTAATGCTTTAAAAATTAAATTATATTCAGAGAATATAAATTAGAGAATTCAAATCGCTAATATATATTGTTTGAATGTTTGCAGGTTGCAATTTCACTTCCTGAAATTTTCGATCCTTTAACGGCCTTAGTAAAGAATATTTCGTATTTGATTTTAAAAGTTTTAGCAAAAAATTTTTTAGTCTGTTATGAATAAAAAATTGAACAAAACATTGGTCTTTTTTATGATTTTTTTCCTATTCAAAATTCTCCTTAAGTAAATTATGAATTTGGAAGAAATTACTAGAATATTTTTAATTTTCACCACGTGATTTTCTCCACGGGATTTTCACAAAATTATTAAATAAGTATGTAATTCTACCGTGAAATATTTAATAAAATAATAATAATAATAACTGCAGTCTTCATCTTTTTCGCACATATACAATTTGTATCTACAGTGTGTTTCACTTTACATGAAGCCACCTAAATAACAATTTTATTAATACCGCAATTAGTATAAAAATTTTACCAGTGATAGAGGCCATTAAGACGAATCATTTTTGTAGGAATGAAATATTTTTGGAGTCCAAATCTAGCCAACTATGATTAAAATAAAAACTAGCGTTTCAAGTAAAGTCATAGCAGCGATTAAGATAGAGCAAAAAAGTATTTAAAAAAGTTGTTGCACAAAAATACTCCAAATACGAAGTGTAAAGTGAAACACACTGTATATTACGAGTAGGTATATAGTAATTTTAAGTGTTTATGTATTTCTCTCTTACTTATATTCCAGGACGTAGAATAATTTACCATGAGATTTAAAAATTCAAAAATCGTTGTAAAGAAGACCTTTTGTAATGATAATGCTTCAAATTTTCAGTAATAAATAACCAGAATGCCTCGTTATCCGATAAAGCTCACCGAAAAACGTAAAATAAATCCAGAAACCCCAGTGAAACTTTTCAAAACAAAGCATTATTGCGTATTCCTAAAATCCGAACAAACCCAAAATCGTAACATATATTTCATTTAAATAACGGCAATAAAAGAGAAATACAGTAAATCTTGCATTCAAATGGCATCCAGTAAATATCCGATCAAAACGAATGGACCGGGCAACAGATGGATTTTCTTTTCAACGACTGACATTTGGCAATATCATTCCGTACGATCGTGTTCCCAAACGTTTTCTATAATAATAACAATAATAACAAAAGATGAATTGTTCCCATCCGTCTGGACGTGGTCTGGACGAACTAACGTTTTTACACCAGCAATGCTTTTACTCAACAATTAATGGCTCGATCGGCAGCAAAAGGAAATTGTAGAAAGTGAAAAATATAATCTCATGATATGAATTATTCAAGAGCACAGTTCAGTCACAGGCTGTATGTGATTCGCGGAACTGTTTGCATGTGAACAATAAACTATGGTAATTATTATGCAGAGTTGGGTATTTACTACTTAAGAAAAATATTGCGGGTTTACTTACCGCACATTCATTAAGAATACGGTATGTGGAAGACTGTAATGAGTACTCTCGTGGTGCAAAATAATACGTTTATTGTTATACAGTACTTTAGTTTTATTTTTCTACTGAAATGCTTTTTATGTTTAACTTTAGGATTTTGTTGTTTGATATTAACATATCTTTGGTGAATTAGGGCCCATCTGTCTATTTTAGTCTTTAAAAGAAAGTTAGACATGTTAATTTACATATTTCGACTGTTCACTGCATTTTAACGGAATGAAAATAATAAAATTCTGAGCTGGTGTAAAATAAGATCTGTAAAGTTAATTCTTTGAAGAACTACCCTGAAATTTGTCTGACATTTGTAATATTACAATCTAAATCTTTTTTTGTAATAAATTCCACTTCTTTAGGATTTCCTTTCCTCGTTGAGAAATTAGCCCGGCGCCTCCACCAAATTTTACAGAGTGTTTTTGCAAATTATTTTATATTATTTTTATTAAAGCTGTCGTATTTGCCATAATGTCAGCAAATGTGGATACGAAATCAATACAACTAAATGCCATTGGATTAATTGCTTTGCTAAATAACCCTTCAAAATCGGGTAGCTATGATTGTTTATTTATTAAAATTAATTTACCGGCGCCCCCACCAAACTAATAGGACAATTTTTCTGCTAAATAACCCTTTTACCGTGTTTTTTTCATACAGCAATTTTAGATGTTTTGATGTTATATAAATAATTTTGATTATGTTCTTAGCAGCTATTTTATTTTCTTTACTAAAACATTCTGTTATATTTTCAATTACACGTCTTTTTCCTGACTTTTGGAAGCTTTTGTTAGCAATAGGTTTTACTCTGTCATTGATTGTCAATCGACATCGAAGCAAACTACATCAAAAACCAAAAACAATTCTGGTAACTAGTTAAGAGGCTAAAGGGCAACCGTTTACCTAAAATACATAATATCAGGAACTTCAAAGGATTAGGTACTACAGGAAAACTTGAAAATAGTGTATATTCAAACACAGAATTGCCTTCTGCAACGAGTGTTTTATACTGTTTCGGCTTTCATTTATATTATTTGTTTATGTTTCTTTTTATAAAAATAATAGACAACTTCCATTTGGGAAATTTTGGTAAAATAGTTAGGTTGGTAACCCATAAAACTGAGTGAATTTGTCTTAATTCAAAAAGCTTCTTAGACATTGGTTAGATCAGTTTCGTTGGGACCTGCATATCATGAAACTGATTTAATTTTTATGAAATTCAGAAAAGTCTTTTCAGGACTGCAAACCCCCAAAGCTCAGCTCATTTTTCTTAAATTCAAAGAAGCTTCTTCAACATCCGTAAATCCTGAAACTCAATTAGCCTTTGCTAAATCACTAAATCATGAAGGCTTCTTTAGGATATGCAAACCATCAAAGTATGTTAATTTTTATTAAACTCAGGAAGGTCTTTTGAGGCATTATAAGCCATAAAGCTCAGCTAATTTTTTTTTATTTATTTAAAAAAGCTTCTTCGGCATTTGCAAATCCTGAAATCAGGTTAATTTTTGCTAAATTCAAACAGGCTTAATTTGGACTTGCAAATCACGAAACTAAGTTAATTCTTGTTAAATTCAAAAAGATCCTTTCAGGACTGAAAAATTCCAAAACTCAGCTAATCTTCTTAAATTCAAAAAAGACATTTGTTAATTCTAAAGTTATTAGGTTAATTTTTACTAAATACCGAAAAGTTTCTTTCGAATTTGTAAATCATGAAATTGTGTTAATTTTTATTATTCAGAGGGGTCTCTTCAGGACTGAAAAATCCCAAAAGCTCAGCTAATCTTTCTTAAATCCAGAAAAAGTTTTATCGACATCTATATATTCCGAAACTTAGCCAATTTTTGCTAAATTAAGAAAGCTTCTTTGGAACATACAAATCCTAGAACTGAATTAATTTAAATTCAGAAAGGTTGATCAGGACTGAAGAATTTTTAAGCTCAGCTAATTTTTTTTTAATTCAAAAAAGCTTCTTCGACATTTGTAAATTCCGAAACTCAGTCAGTTTTTGGTAAATCCAGAAGGAACTAGCAATTCATGAAACTGCGTTAAATTTTACAAAACTCATAGAGGTCTTTCAGAACTGAAACATTCTTAATTTTTCTTAAATTCAGCAAAGCTTTTTCGACATTTGTAAATTCCGAAGCTCAGTAGCCTTTGTTTTAGAGCACTTCAGTAATACTTTTTAACTGTCCGTAAGGTACTCTTCTAAGTACCAGTACCTACTTAGTAAAAACAGACGTTGAACTTTGTAGCTTAATGGGGATTACCGAATTACAATACAAAGGGTGACTCACTAACTACTGAATCTAAGGGTCTTTGTTAATATATCAACCTGAAAGTTAAGAAAGGATAAATAATGACTGTATGGGAAGTTTTAAAAACTACAAAATTCCATTTCTATGTCTGAATTTGTTTAGACAAAAATCTATAGTTAGAAGGAGAAATATTAGGTAAAAAACAGAAAAAAATGCATTTGCATAATTATACAGATATGCAAATGCATAACTATCCTAAACCTACTTATTACCTTTTATGAACTTCTTTTCTTTATTATTAAAAAACTATCTTCTTCATTTACTTTATAATCTAACAGCGCCTCCACCAAATCTAATAAAGATTATGCTTTTCGGTTAGGTACTTAGTTTTGCGCACTTCTCATGTCATCAACAGCTGTAGTTGTACCCAAATCAGGTGGCTATAAATGCCTTTTTAAAAGATACAATATTTTCATGTTATGTTAGTGCAAAGGTATTTTTAATTTCGAATTAATTTAATGCTCACATTTCATATTAATCAATTACGTTTTGTTGTCTGATTCTGTAAGTGTTTTTTAACAACAACTTTGCCGCCTTTTGCCCTGCCGTAAATTAACGAGATAAACCGATTTAGCTTGGGTAAATTCGGGTGAAGTTTTTAGAAAATTTATTTGAAAATCATATTTTGATAAATATTTAAACGGCGATCTTTCCACTAAAACCATTCATTCGGCACCTCCAACAAATGTAATATGAGAAATTCTTTTTTAGGCCTATAGACCTTTGCTTTAAACTTTTAATTTTCTCTTAATTTATATTCCTAAATTTAGTGACTATTTATTTATTACTTGGAAATTAATTCTTTGTTGATGATGAATATCAAGCAGTATCAACCCCTTCCTGTTTACCTTTCTGGCCACCTTTCTCAGAGTTTCTTTCAATACTTCGAACTTCAAACAGAGTCAGAAATATTAATTTATACCTTTGACTCTATTTAACTGAATTTTTAAGGAAATTAAAGTAATTAAATCCCTATTTGTGTAAAATAACATCCATCGCCTTAGCTTCAAACAAATGAGTTAAGAGGACGATGCGGGACTACTTTAATTAAATTTAAATAATATTAAAAAGTTGCATTAATTTTTCCCGTTCGTAACTGTGTGAAATTACGACCATTTGCGTTCTAATTTTAATAAAATAGTAGGAACCGTCAGATAATCCAGTTATAATTAAATTATTAGCAAACTGTAAATGGCAGAAGTGAAGCACATATTCAATGAATTGATCTCAAAAAATTCCTTTATTTAAACGAAGTCCTGTTAGAATTGCAGGTAGCTAACATTAGGCTTTAAATGTTATTTCTGTGTCTTGCTGACAACTGACGCTAATATTTAATTGATGTAGTCTTCTGTTAAAGAACACCAATGCACATTTTTATAAGATTAATGTTGTTGAGTTTGATGTATGGTGCTAATTTTAAAACACTGATTTCTGAAGGTACATATCTTCAAGGTTTTCCTCATCAGTTTATATCTGCTTTTCTTAACAGCGGGTTTTACTCTGTCAGTAATTGTTAATAAAACGTATTACATATTATTATAAATTCGTAGGTATAAAGTTAATGTTTTAAGAAATGAATCTAAACAAATGCGAAGATGGCGATATCTTAAATAGTTGTTTTTACAATCTTAACGACGATTTTTTATACCTTTGTAGCTTGGAGTTTTTGCCATTGTTTTATAAAATTACTTTTCTAGAGTCTACATCAAATCTAATTGAAAATTTTTATATTATTTGTATTTCCCGTGTTGTCGGCAAACGTTTGTTCAAATATTTAATATTATATTCCTCCCTTCCACCCTTTTATCATTTATTTTCCAAACGAGAAAATTTTAAAAGCTCTTTTGAAAGGCACAAAATGTATTATAATGTCACAAAGATATTTTTAAATCTGAGCTCAATAACTATTTTATTATAATACAATTTTATAAAGATCCAAAAGCACTGAACATTTTATAAGTTGAGTAAAAATTTAAAAAAATCAAGTTACAAATGCGGCCATTTTTAAGTGAACGGTAAGGCTTGGGTATATTATTGGTATACATGTGTGGTTATCAAAGTGCAAGAGCAAACGTGGAAATTTTACGAGAACATTTTCTGAACGGATTCATAAAAAATATAAAGTTATACCTTTTAAGAAATGTACTTATGGTCAGATAATCCAGTTATAATTAATTTTTTAATTATTAGCAAACTGTAAATGGCAGAAGTGAATCACATATTCAAAAGTTTAAATTGATCGAAAAAAGTTCCTTTATTTAAACGAAATCCTGTTAGATTTGCAGGTAGCTAACATTAGGCTTTAAATGTTACTTCTTTGTCTTGCTGACAACTGACGCTAATATTTAATTGATTTAGTCTTCAGTCAAAGAACAGCAATACAAATCTTTATAAGATTAATGTTGTTGCATTTGATGTACGGTACTAATTTTAAAAGGTTGGTTTTGAAGGTTCCTCTCATCAGCTTATATCTTATTTATTTGTTAAACAGCAAAAGTGGATCACAGAGAACAAACATTTCTGGAACACAAAGGACGAACAAATTATCAACAAAAATACTGTTTAGTAGCGAACATTTTTCATTCTGTTTAAAAGGTGAATTTGTGAAAAAATAATTATGTAAATGGCTTGAAAATGTTACCTTGTCATACTTAAATAAAAATTTAAGGCAATTTTTCAAGAAGTTTCTTAAAAAAAGGCATTTTTCCTAATTTCTGTAACGACTTTCCACATGAAAACAGTTTAAATCATATTAGGTACCTACCTACATTCCACGGCACCTTCGCCAAATGCTTTAAACTTTATTTTTTTGCTTTTCTTGAACTGGTTTGTACCTACTTATAGATACAAAGTTTAGATTCTCATCAAAATTTTTGGTTAACTATAAAATAATATTTTTTCTTTTTAAATAGGATTCGCTCTTTTGGGGAAATACTTTAATGTATTTTTAACAGTTTCCAATTACTATGGACGACTAGCGGTACGTCTACGCATAGGCGCACTAGACGCGCGCCTAGGGCCCCAAATTTATACAAATAGGTACCATATTATTTCAGCATCTTTTAAACACGTGGATTTTTTGACAGTTGAATGCAGGGGCGGCTGGGAATAGGGTAAACTTCCTGTTTAGGGCCGACTAATTGAATTCAAAAATCTTTTTTTAGGCTTACTCATGCGAATTTTACACCTATTTAGAAAAGATAATCATTAATATACAATTTATTCCACGATTCCACCTGTGTAGAAATAACAAAAATTAAATACCATGTAATACAATTAGTTTTATTGTTTTGACTAAACTCATACCTAAGGGAAGACGAAGTATTGGCAGACCCAAGAAACGATGGAGCGACACCATCCAATAATATCGCAAAAAACAAGCTGATAGCCTACTTTAAAAGTTAGAAGAAGAAGAAGAAGAAGAAGAAAAAGCCTAAACTCATAATACATGGGAGAGTTAATCATTCTATTCGGACGAAAGGGATAAATATTTATTAATTACTTTTTGTAATGGGACAAAAATATCATTAAAAGGATATGCTGAATTTGTAAAAAAGTACAATAAATTACCTGCAAGCTGTATTAATAAAATACTGTTCCAAGTAATAAAAATGTAGATATAAATGAAACTGAATTGAATTAGTTTCCCGGAAAAGAGCTAACTAAATTAGTTTTTCAATCTTCTTAGAGTGGCATACCCTTTACAGGGCGTTGCTGATCCTCTCTCCATACGCCTGTGGTTTGCGTGTTAAGTAGCCTACAGACATAGAAGACCTACAGCTTAACGTGGGCTCCGAACTACACTTCTACTTCTACTCCAGAGAGGATTTACTAGGCAGAAATACCTCGGTGCCTTCCGAGGGAAGCGGCCGGGTGTTTTCGGTGTATATGCGACCCTGGGAATCGAACCCGGGCCATCTCAGCGGTCAGAAGCACACTGAACCAACTGAGCCACGACCGCCGTTTTTCAATATCATTCTCAACGCTCCAAAGCTCAAAAGCTTTAAAATTCGAAAACAGAATCCTGGGGCAGTGATTAATATACAGCTTGAAAGAATACACTTTGGAATGTTTAACATTTTCTCTATCCTCAGTGGATGTATTGATGGTATGAAAGAGTAAGTGGAAACATATTTACCAATAAATTGAAGACCATGAAAAGACATTGATACAAGGCGAAAATACAGAATGTTTTTTGATGCATACTCAAAACGAAACCTAACAAGAATCACACCTTCAGGTTGAAACGGGCATAGGAAATATAATGTAATGTTTAGTGCTATTTAAGTAAAATAGTCCTCATAACCACAACTGTTTATTAAAATATTTCGAAATAACTTGTATCGAATTACGTGTTAAGCATTAAAATCATAAAACCAGACCATATTATGTGCCCAACAAAGTTACTAATTGAATTCTAAGGCATAACACTCAAAAATTTTAATTTTCTTTGAGGCAAACGTATTTCTATTAAAAGACTGCCAAATAAATAGTAAATATAATTAAACCCGAAATACAATTTCAACTGAATCTGAGGTGATTACCAAACAAGATATTAGTATCACTTAGTTTAAAATAATATTATTATCATTAATTTGGTGAATGCCCCTTATTTTCTTTAAGTAGACATTTTATTTTAACGACCCTGTAGTAGTTTAAACAATGGTTTTTAGGTACAAAATACTATACTTTGCTACATATTAATCTATTTATACAGAGTCCTGCAAAAAGCACTGAACAGCTTTAATATGTAAAGTGTCATTTATTTTCTAAAAATGTACAGTAAATAAAAACTAGTTTTGAGCAGTGTGTTATACTAGCGATTATTGGGTCATCATACGCGTTTTAATTTGTTTTTAAAAAAACTTCCATCAATTTTTTGAATATTTCGGACAAGCAACACGACACGATAATGATTACGTTATATTACGCGTCATATATGCCGACGAGGTTATAAAAATAGGCAAGTGGTGAATGGAGATTTTAATATACAGGGTGGGGCAATAGTGCGTCCGACTTCGATAGCTCGAGTTCTATGATAGCTAGAAATTTGATTAAAAAACATAAATAAACTAGAGAAAAAAGTCTATAACCGGAAATTATTTTCGAATATAAAGGGTGAACCAAGACGATTCTACAGGGTCAAGTGACTTTTTTTTAAATGGAATGTTGTGTATAAAAGAAGATTTTTTGAAGCCTCTTCCTAGACTCTTTTCACTTCCATATTATTATTGACTATCTCCAAACCACTTGGATGTAGTGATTTTTTTTGTTCAAATAATGGCATCTGCAGATGCATATTAAAAAAATCACTACAGTAACAATTACGGGTTTTAAGAAAAAATTATGTAAGTACCAGTTAGGAAACATCTGTGCGATGTCTTTGAATCATTTTCACTTCCTAAAAATTATACAGGGTGGCAAAACATGATTTTTCAATTTAGAAATTTTTGAATTGAATTTTCTCAATTTTTTCAAATAGAACACCCTGTATATTTTTCAACCATATGATGTAGAAACTAAAAACGAACATTTTTTGCATGTACATCCCTATGGCTATTTGTAACCATTTTCGATTTATTGAGCAATAAGTACAAAATTCAAGGATAATCTTAAAATATTAAGATCGTTTTTCAAATACCTCAACAGATAAAATTATAATAAGTGCTCCACATGTTGCCCATTTTGATTGACACACATCTCTATGCGCCTTTGAAATGAGAGTTCTACTTTTCTTAAAATTGCCGGTGTGATACTTCTAAAAGCAGTTATTATTCTTTCCTTCAGATTTTGGATTGTTGTTGGTGTTTTTTTTTTTTCATGGGCAACATGTGGATCACTTGTTATAATTTTATCTGTTGAGTTATTTGAAAAACGATCTAATATTTTAAATTATCCTTGAATTTTGTACTTATTACTCAATAAATCGAAAGTGGTTACAAATAGGCATAGGGATGTACATACAAAAAATGTTCGTTTTTAGTTTCTACATCATATGGTTGAAAAATATACAGGGTGTTCTATTTGAAAAAATTGAGAAAATTCAATTCAAAAAGTTCTAAATTGAAAAATCATGTTTTGCCACCCTGTATAATTTTTAGGAAGTGAAAATGATTCAAAGACATCGCACAGATGTTTCCTAACTGGTACTTACATAATTTTTTCTTAAAACCCGTAATTGTGACTGTAGTGATTTTTTTAATATGCATCTGCAGATGCCATTATTTGAACAAAAAAAATCACTACATCCAAGTGGTTTGGAGATAGTCAATAATAATATGGGAGTGAAAAGAGTCTAGGAAGAGGCTTCAAAAAATCTTCTTTTATACACAACATTTCATTTAAAAAAAAGTCACTTGACCCTGTAGAATCGTCTTGGCTCACCCTTTATATTCGAAAATAATTTCCGGTTATAGACTTTTTTCTCTAGTTTATTTATGTTTTTTAATCAAATTTCTAGCTATCATAGAACTCGAGCTATCGAAGTCGGACGCACTATTGCCCCACCCTGTATATTATCGTTTTGTTAAATATCCGTAGTTTTCTAACAACAGTTCGACGCATAGTTCTTAATTATTTGTACTCCTCTTTAGGAATAATTCTTCGTCAATAAATTAAAAATTTTACATAGGTATTTAGTTTTTATACAAAATTGAAATGTGAGATTAAGGTCCCAAAACCATACTGCGCCTAGGAGACTCAAGTGATATAAACGCGCCACTGGCGACGACAAACATATCTTCAGTGATTTGCTTCTGTAACTTAATTGGTAGGGCAAGGCCGATGGTCAGTGGTTCAAATCTCCGCGGAGGTGATATTTTTCTATATACACAATTTTCACAATTCGTCAAAAATACAGTAATAATTTTCTCTGTCAAGGTCTTTGATATTTTAATATTTTTTATGGAAAAACCAGTAACAATTTACTGGATTAATGATATCTTTTAGTCAGAACTTTTGGCTCAGGTTTCAGGATTTACTTTGCCATTAATTACCAATAAAAGCAGATTCTTGTTTGGTAATCTCATTCAGAGCTTCTTAAGTTCCTTTTAACAAATATACTGCAACTTAGCTAAAGATAATAAAAGATTAATTTCCATCAATATTTAATCTAAAGGGCGATTTTTCTTTCGTATTTCCTATTTCATTATAAAAGCAGCCTGTCACCTCCACTGTATTTATCAAGGTGATTTTATTTGTTTGCGTGTTTACTTATTGGGTGAGATTTAGGCTTGGAGGTGTCAAGATTATGTTTGCTAATCTCCTAAATCTCTCGCACTTTTTGTGGATTAAAAGATGTAACGCAAAAAGAGTGCATCTGAGTCAAACTGAATTTATTCTTTTTATAAATATTTACCTGCTTCCTTATGCGTTTCTACAGAATAATATTCCTCCAGATGGTTGTAAATACCTTTTTAAATAACACAAATCAGTTTTAGATGTTTTGATGTTTAGCACAATACTTTTGGTTTCGATTCGAAAACCATTTTCTTTGCTGTGCTATTAACATTTATTTTTTTTTTAAACTGCGTATCCTATTATCTTCGCAGTTTTTTTTGCAACGGATTTTGTTTTGTTATTAATTGTTAAATTTGTAGGTATACAGTTAAAGCTTTAAAAAACGAATTTAAGTTTAGTTGAAAATCACGTCAGCCTTAACGATTTTTCATACCTTTCTGGTACTTGAAGTTTTTGTTATTGTTTTATAAAATTGCTTTTCTACAGCCTACACCAAATCTAACGGAACGGTTTTGTATAATTTGTATTTTCCGGTTGTCGGCAAATATTTGTTCAAGTATTTAATACTATATTTCTCGTTAAACCACCCTTTTATGATGTATTTTATAAACGAGAAAGTTTTGAAAGCTCTTTTGAAAAGCACAAAATGTAATATAACGTTACAAAATTATTTTTAAATCCGAGCTCAATAACGATTTTATTATAATACCATCGTCGGGATCCAGCAAAAAGCACTGAACATTTTATATAATAAAAATTTAAAAAATTAAGTTATTAATGCGGCCATTTTTAAGGGATCCACCAATATGATTTTGTAGATTCAGTTTCAGAGATTTTACATTTTTAAAGATTTGCCCCTTTTGGGAAATATTTTTAATTTTTATTAAAAAATACATTTTTTAGGTTTTCCTTAGCTAAAGGCCTCAGCTTCGTTATTAACGTTGTATGAACCTCTTTTCTTTATTATTAAAAAAATACTCTCATCACCTTTAGTTACTTTATAATCTAACAGCGCCAACACCAAATCTAATGAAGACTTTGCTTTCTGGTTTCTCATGTTATCAAACGTATCTGTAAAATCGCTATTTTATTATACTTTTTCCTAAATCAGTGGCCATTAATGTCCTGTTTAAGCGTACAACATTTTCGTGTTAGGCTGACTCAAAGTTAGTTTTAATTTTGAGATAACATAATAATTACGTTTTATATTTTCAATTTTGTCTTTGTTGTCTGATTTTGTATTTCTGGGCAGCGATTCCGCGACCTTTTGTCTTGCCATTAATTAAAAAAAAAAGCAGATTTAGCTTCGCTAAATTCATGTGAAGTTCTTTAAACAATTTAAGTGAGTTGTTTCTTCCTAACAGTAATTTTAATTAATATTTAAACAGCGATCTGGATTTCCATTGTCCGTATTTTTCGCCACTAAAAAATTATTTTTAACGGATTTGTATTAATTTTGAAAAAATCCGCAGAAAAACTACTTATTCCGCGCTTACACCAAATGTAAAATGAGAAATTCTTTTTTAGGCTTTTGCTTCAAGCTTTTAGTTTTCTCTTAATTTATATCCCAAATTTAATTAAAACTTATTTATTACTTTTAAATTAATTATTTGTTAAAAATTAATATCAAGCAGTGAAATCTAAGTTAATAATTAAGTATCAACCACTTCCTGTTTACCTTTTTGGCCACCTTTCTCCGAGTTTCCTTCAATACTTTGTACTTTAAACAGAGTTAATTTATACATTTTGACTTCATTTTCCTGAATTTTTAATGAGATCGTGTAAAATAAGATATAAATTTTCCTTAGTTGTTTCAAATGAATCGAGTGTATGATGCGAGATGGCTTTAATTAAATTTAAATATTAAAAAGTTGTAACAATTCTGTTTTAATTTTTCCCGTTCGTAACTGTCTGAAATTACGACCGCTTGTATTCCAGTTTTAATAAAATAAGAGGAACAGTGAGATAATCCAGTTATAATTATTTGAAGAAGTGAAGCACATATTCAAAAGTTTTAAGTCGCAAACAATTACATTATTTCTTGTTCCTGTTAGATTTATAGGTAGCTAAAATTAGGCTTTAAATATTATTTCTTTGTTTTGCTCTAACAACTGATGCTAATACTTAATTGATGCAGTCTTCTGCTAAAGAACACCAATACAAATTTTCAATAGGATGGTTATGTTTGACGTATGGTGCTAATTTTGTTCTGATTTCTAAAGGATGGTGCAAGGTTTCTCTCATCAGTTTATACCTCATTTAATTTTTAAACGCCTTAAGAGTACTTGACAAAGAATAAACAACAAAAAGTTTTAATTTTTACTTGTTGTTTATAAGGTGAATTTGTTAAAAAAAAAAGATTATGTAAATGACTGAGTACCAGAAAATGTTACGTTTCATACTTAAATGAAAAGTTAAGGCAATTTTTCAACGAATTCCTTAAAAACTACTTTCCACGGCTCCTCCACCAAATGCAGCAATATTTATTTATTTTCCTTTACTTTCCTTGAATACTTATACAAAGTTTAGCTTCTCATAAAAATATTTTCGTTAACAATAAGATAACATTTTCTCTGCTTCTCTGTTGATTCCAGTCTTTCTACTAATTTTACATTATTTACAAAATAAGTTTATGTAAATTAAACCGAATTAACTTCTTTGCTATTACGTATATTTTTCCCAAAAAAGCTTTTTAAAAGGCACAAAAGAGTTTAGCCAAGTCCAACGTAACGTAACTATTTGTTTAAGATGACTATTAAGCAGTAAAATTTAATAATTGAAAAATTAATAATTGTTTACTTTTCCGCCCACCTTTTCCAGAGTTTATTCGAACATTAAACACAGAAAAATTAATTTATACATTTTGACTCCAAGTAAAATCATTTAGCTGAATTTTTAGTGAAATGAAAATAATAAAATTCCGAGCTGTTGTAAAATAAGAGAGAAGTAAATTTGGCATCCCCTTAATTTTATCAAATTCATGGGGTGGATGATGAGGGATGGCTTCCACTAAAGCTAAATATATATGTAAAAGTTTTATGTGTTTCTTCTATCTTTAATAAAAAATTACAAATGGTTATTCTTTATATTCGCCAGAATTTGTTGCAAATAAAGTTTCATTTTGTCTTAGTAGTAAACCTTATAAATTTGTAAAGACGAGGCGCCTTCTTTGGAAAAAGTTTCCGCTCTTGAAGTAATACAAACTTTAACTATTTCAGGGCATAAATATACTGCTCAGTTTAATGTTGTGTTAATTCTAGCAGATGATTGCATTCCTAAAATGTTTCTTTAGCAATGAATGGGCAGGTTTATAAATTTTATGGCGTTCTTCACTGGTAGGTTTAAAGCCTAGCGAGTTTTAAATGATTATACTTTTACAACTTTACATTTACTGTTATTAAATGCTAAAACATATACAATACACTGTTTCTATAAATGTTTAATTTTTATTTATGATTTCTTAAAACTTAGATTGCTCGTTTGTGAACGACTTTTATATTTTTTCGATGTCCAGATTTGTACATTTTCTGCTCGAAAGCATTCAGTGTACCTTGTTAAAGTTTTCCAGCTAACTGAATTGAAAAGATTACAGTTTCAATGAAAGGGTTCGCGAAGTATTGAATTCTGAACAAGCGGAAGGCTATTGTTTGGGCAAATAAACGGCGTATTTTGATATTTATTCTCTGAAAATTTTGAATAATTCCACTTTCACTGAATAATATCCATCAAACGTACTTAATTTATTTGTTTTTGTGAATGTTAATTTCAAACGAAAATACGTTAAAACGTGAGAAAACTCCAGTTGGGAAATTAATATACAAAAGCAGAATTATTTTTGTGTTCGACTGTAAAGTGCAGATTAAAAAACATTATTTTTTAACCCTTGATGAATTTGTGGTCAATCTGTAACAAGCTTGATGTCAAAAATATGAGATGAAGCTCCTACAAACTGTTGATTAAAAAAAAATACTTAACAAGTTTCGGAAAATCAGTGTAGAAGATCAGCTTTGTATCAAAAGTTAAGTTATGTAGGACTGTTAACTGTATTGCATCAAGCAGGAGATAAAGCTTATTACGAAGGGTTTTTATATATTTTTATGCAATATTTTATAATTAATTTTTTTTCTGAAACAATTTATTAGCAATCAAAAAATTCTATAAGCCAATTGTATGACAGTTAAAAGGATATGAGGAGGAAGACTCCCATCGGAGTCTCCTCTCTATTACACTATTAGGTCTTTTGGCCATTTCTTCTCTATAATTGCGTTCTTATTTTAGCAGCCCTTTTCTTTGGGATGAGTTTTTAACACATCGTGGTGCTTTATGGCTCTTTGTTTAATCACATCTTTTGTGTATGGTGCACTGAGGTCAATGTGAAGACAAGTAGCACTGAGCACCAGTTCTGTTATGGAGAGCCTTGGATTGGAAACGCTGAATTATTTCTATTGTAGAGTTACTTGCGTAACCCCACACTGTAAAAAAGCAGTTTGTTGTTTCAGGTAAGAATTTTTTACCAATTTTACTAATTTCTAAATCCATCTCCTTTCTTTTCTTAGTTATATGTTATACGAGTCCTCCAGGTTAATCGCCTATCAGGTACAAACCGAGATACTTAACTTCATCTTCCATTTGCGTAACCATTCTTCTATAAGACTGATGTTCTTGAGTCTTGTTCGAAGCTGTGATTAAATCTTCGTTACATGTCATCGGAAAAAGTGCCCACGACACTTTGTTATGTAGTCGAAATGCCTTAAAATGCTACCCTGAGGCACGCCTGTTTGAATTTGTTTTATTTGGGAGGTTTCGTCTTCGACTTTAGTTTAAAAGTAGCGATTTTCTAGATAAGATCTGAAGAACCAGTAATAGTGGTGCGGAAATAATTTCTTAATGTTGTATAACAGCCCCCTGCACCAAACTCGTTCAAATGCTTGTTTAACGTCCTAGAATACCGTGGAACAGTATGTCTTATTCTCAAAGGCTATTTGAACTGTGTTTGCTACTCGATGACGCTGCTGGATAGTCGAGTGATGGTTTGGAAGCCAGTGTTTAAAAATCTCACCGATTTATTCTCTATACTATTAATTTTTCCAGCAACTTCGAAGAGGAGCGAATATCCACGCGTAAAAGGTCTCTCGGTCAGCTCAGTCTCTCAGGTAGGCTCTCGGGTTCGAGATCGGTGATACCCCCGCCGGAATTTGGAAGGTCGTACGCTTCTCTGTGATTCGGACGGCACGTTAAGCCGGCGGTTCCGGTTATCATCGCAACATTGCGGGCCATCTTCTTCACCTCTATCGATGGGTAAAGTTAGCCTGCTATCCAGCATACGTGCGGAGAGGACTCACAGTGTTCATACTTAGGCTTCGGCCATAGGAGGCAGAAGAAGCAACTTAGATATGAAAGGGAGAAGGCTGATGGGGTAATACGATTGAATATCATTGGATGGTTTTTCGGGTTTGAGGATGAGAATTATAGAGGCGAAATTTACCTATTGTGGACAGTGTGTGGGGCGTAATATTCCATTAAACAATACCTGCAGGTAAATGATTCCCTTTTCTGGAAGTTGCTTTAATACGGCTCTTTAGGAGATTTTTTTATTATGCAAATAGTTTTATTTCCTCCTGGATTTCGTTCTTGGCGAAGTACTGAAAGTGACATTTGCAATGGAGTTTTATGTATGCTTCAACTTCCTCGTCAATTACTTCAGAATTTGGGGCAAAAACCATCTCAAGATGTTCGGAGAACCCTTCTGCTTTTTCTTCTTCAGTTCTTGCACAGGTTTCTGACTGACTTTGCAAGGGTGGTACATGAGTTTTCGGTTGCTTATTGCCTCTGATAGCTCTCCAGATTGTGTTATCATGTACAGACAACGAATTGAGATAAGTTTGGAAGGTTTCGTGTCGACTCTGTTTAAGTTTATTTTTCAGTTCATTATTAAGATTGGTCCATTGTTCTTTCGTTATGATTTCTAATATTGTACTTTGTTATTTATTTAATTCTTTAAATTTCTTATGAACCTCCAAGATTCGGTCGTTCTCCTTCCTCCTATACCTTTCTAGTTCTTGATATTTATTTTCCGGCTGTGCGTTCTTTCCTTCTATTACTTTTCTCTTAAACCTCCAATTCAGTCCTCTGGCAAACAAAATATAACAAAAAAAAAGCATATCTATGAAGCTGTCATGAACAGTACACTCACGTACGGCTGCGAAGTGTGGCAGATTAACAAGGACATGGAGAAAAAATTATTGTCGACTGAGATGGATTTCCTTGGAAGATCTACAAGGAAATCCAGAACCGAACACATAAGAAATGAGGAGCTGCAACGTATTGTTAATAAGAAAAAAACAGTAATTGAAGAAATACGACGGAAACAATTAGTCTGATATGGACATATTGTAATATAGTCATGTTTCAATTACGCTAAAACACATCACACGTAGCGAGGTACGTAGTTCTGTAGGCTCCGAACCACGCGGAACACCATAGACATATGGAGGGAAGACCAGCAACGTCCTGTAAAGGTCACGCCACTTCTAGAAGAAGATAGGCATCAAATGTTAAATCGTAGATAGGAATGGTATCTACGTAATTTGAAGAAAGGCCATTAGTAACAAAGTGGTCCAATAGATTGTATTGGAATCCATTGGCCGATAGATGGGGGTGCCTGTAGAAAAGTCATTGTAATCGTTGTTTGTTATGACTTTTAGCATTTCTCTGCCTTTTGTTGTTGTCAGCCTATAGCCGAAATGCGTATGTTTGGCTTTAAACTCGCCGCCTGCAATAAATGTCGGTCCTATGAAATCAAAGAAGGGTTGTAGGATCTGGTGGGTAGTTGGACAGTAGACAGCTGAGATGTTTAGTGGTAAGGGAAGTTTTTGTACTTGAATTATTATGTAACTTGTAGGAAATTTGTTTTATACGGTGGTAGTAGATGATGTATGATAGATTTTCGGATTATTACTGTTGTATCGCCATGGGGCGTCCCACCTGGATGTGGTGTACAGTAGATAGAGTAAGTTTTATTAGCGTTCTTTCGGTTAATTCGATACTTTAAAATGTTTTAGGGAAGGTCAGAAAACCTTTCATAAACATTTGCATAGTCTGTAACATGTCAAAAGTTAGGCTATATATGACTGTTGACAGTGCAAAACTAAATGAAAGTTAAGTTAAATGTGCTTGAGAAACACATTAACTTTTGGCGTAAAGCTTGTTACAGACGGTTTCAACGTATTTTAAAGCAATTTATGTAGTGTTTTTATTTCTTATATTTTATTTATTTATTATACTAATTAATAATTAACTAATCGAATGCCAATCTTTGTTAACATTATAAAAAATTATTAGCAATCATGAGCAAACAGGTCAAATTTTATCACTTCCCACGTTGAGTTTAACCACCCAAAACTGTATTTAATTGTAAAATTAGCACGTTAATGCAAAATCCTATTTTCACAATTTTATTTGCGGTAGACACCGTTAAAATGATGCAGTTAAGTGACTTCTAAACTAATCTAATTGAGTCTGCGCTAAAAATCTATCACTAAACCATAAAATAATTATATCTAACAAGGTTTTTAGGTAAACACAAACAACAGTTTTATTGGTTAAGTATGATCGAGGAATCCCATAAAATCACCATTTAGTCGCAATAAATTAAATAATCGCTTCGTCAATATTCTACCGGTACTTTAAAGCATATTTTCAGGTACAACATTCCTAAACACACCTTAAAAACATGCTTTAACAACTTTAAGATGTTGTTGCAATCGAATCTTGTTAAACCACAAAAATGTTAAAAGTCGGTTGGTTATGATTGATGTTGGTGGTACTAAAGCCATTACCCCGTAACGGAAGAAAATATAGCCATGTAAATAAATTTGATTTAAAATGTGGTTCGGTTTTGTTTGGTTTTCTCTAACTTGTTAAAATGAGAGTGCGGTTTTTATTATCGCCTTTTCTGCATTCTCAGGGCGACGTTTTCCTATTTATCATACTTTATTTCTAGCGTGGAATATGGTTCACTCGATGTGGGAAAGTTTGTTTTAAGAATTCTTCAACAAATAACCGATGTCTACGAACAAGAAAATTGCAAAAAATATCTTTTTTGGTTCAGTGCTTGCGAATTTAATCATTAACATAACCAAAACTTTTCTGTTAGACTGTTAGACATTTCGATTTCTGGCGAAATTTAATTTATAAGCAGTGTACGAGTATGGTTTTTACTAATTAAAAAGTTTCAGGCTGATTACTTTTGTTTTATTCCATATTTTCCTTGTAATATTCACTCTCTTTGTTTTGCTTACTCCGCTTTCTAATTACCATTAAGGCTTTTAAATTGCCTGGAATTTCATTACTTTCTCTGTTTTCAGTTTCGCAGCTGTTGGATTCATTTTGCTAATGAAGACATTAATCTCGAATTAGGCTGAATATAAAATAATTTCATGTTTTATTTATTTACATCCGCATTAAAAATTCGCCTCGGTGGATATCATTCGTTGAGTTTAATTTGTTTTACAAGAACAGACTTCCTTCCTATTAAATATTGCAACGATTTTGCTGGATCATACTTGGGTTCTGTGTGAATTTTTTCTGTTAAACTTAAACTCTGAACTACACACATCAACTCAATTTAATTTAGTTACACTAAATATTTTAAACCACGCTTGAGATTCTTCGTAGACTTTGTCAATGCCGGAACATATTTTTAAATACGCGGCCGCTGAGTGTTCTCGAATACAGTAAAGACTTCGCCAGTGTTCTGGGCATTTCAATATGTTTATTATGTTAAGCCATTCTTGAACTTTCAGGATTTTTACAATAAAACCTTCCTTTAAATTTGGGTACTTCTGAACAAGCTGAAGTTTATGGGGGGCCAATTAACATGTAATTAATTGTGAAAATTTCAGGATTTGTTTATAACAAAAACTTCCTTTATACTTGGGCATTTCTAAACAAGCTGAAGTTTATGATGGCCAAATAAATATGGCAAAGAAAATTCAGAAACTTAACTATGGGAATTGAAAAGCTTCCTGAAATCCATAAAAATTATACGAATTTTTAAAACGTATGAAGACGTTCAACTTAAACTCAACCTTCAGGTTGTTTACACTTTGATTGCTAAAACCACTTAAGGCCTCACAATTCTTTAAGAACTCATCCGTGCTTGGGCAAGGTTTGGTTTATTTATTCAAATTAGTTTCTTAGGGCTGTTTACATCAAACTTATTTAAATTTTAAGCTTGGTTTAAATCTTGCTTATCATTTTTTTCAATTTAAACTAATTAATTTGTTTTAAATCCAAATAGGGCCTACGTCATAGCAACACAATGGAAACCAAGGAAATTTTATTAAACCCAGCTTTAGTAATAAACGATACAAATAGTCATTTAAAAAATGTTTATCCAAAAATCCAAATATCATGTTTGAACAAAATTAAAGCTTACCTTTCATAACGCCTTCAATTAAAAAAACATCCAACATGTTATCTAAAATCTAAACGCCTAAAATTGCTGTTTTACTTTCCGGTTTCGGTTTCTAAATACAGGCAGGTATAAACCATAATTACAGAGTTAAAGTTTTATTATGCGAGCCTATTTTTAACAACCGGTTTTCTTTAATTTATTATTAACGAAATATCAACGCAATGTAAATAAGAAAATGCTAAATTAACCGTTCTGAAAACTTTTACGTCCATTAAGCCATTAAAAAGTGAACGCAAAAAACGAAATTCCGCGCGAAAGCATGTCAATAAGTTTTTTGGACGATCAAAACTTTGATATATTGGGTTTTAATATACACTGTATAAAGATGGCACCTTGCCTTAATATAAACTCTGAGAAAATTACAGTTTTTGTGCTGAAGTCAGCAAATGATGAACTTAAAGCCGATTAAAGACGAATTTTGTATTACTAATTGACAGGATTTTTTAAGGATATGATTAATGAATCTTAAGTTTATGTAAGGCTTGTAACTACAGATCAAAACTGATGAATCATGTAAAATAAGGCAACAAAAAATAAAACATTCGGGTAAAAGATATGGTGTGAACTGTTCAAATAGACGAGTGGCCTTCAACTTTGCTGACTTGAATATTAATTTTAGAAAGTGTTTCAATAAAAAAAAACTACTCAATTTAGAATAAAAAATTTTTATATGAATCGCTTTTGTGAGGATACAGACTTATAGCCATTTGGGCCTCTTTACATTGTCGAATTGCATTTTAAGTAAAGTTTTATGGTAGATACTCAACTCCACCGGGTCCATGGTCCATGGGCAAATAGCGCAAAGGAAAACGCAGACCTATTTACAGAATACCTTTCGGCAGTCGTCACACCACATCAAATACAATCTGATCATGTCCATCATCAAGAAGTGGAACAAGATTTAACTCCTACCCATTCAAGTACAAGAACACATTAGACCATTTACCCCAAAAGAGATAATAGATACTTCTAAAATAAAAATACTAAATTTGAATAAAACGCCTGGAATTGACCTCATCACTCCTAAAATGTTGTTAGAGCTGCCAAGAAAAGGAATAATAAAACTTATGTACATTTGCAATGCAATATTATGACTTGATTGCTGGCCCGAAGCTTTAAAATAAGCGTAAATTATTATGATTCCAAAACCTGATAAGAATCATGTGGATGTTGCAAATTATCGCCCGATAAGTCTTTTGCCAATAATTTCAACACTCCTAGAAAAGCTTTTTGTCAAATAAAGCAAAAAAAGATATTGTAAGGTAGCAGGATTTATTCAGGGATAATATAAAACATCGCCATAAGAAATGACTTAAATAAGTTGGCATTTAGGTGTGGTCTGATATAACAAGTTTCGCAATCATTACAAAGTAAGAAATAATTAAATATGTTTATCAACTAGGGATGCACTTGCATAAATATGTGTCATTCGAACATCTGGCCATGCTATGAATCATATCAATGTAGTGCAATATTTGTAAATAAGTTTGCAATGACTAATGAACACCTGCGTTAAATAACACGAAAGACCATGACTCATGTTTATACAACGTAAGAATTAATGACAAATATTATAAACAGCTTTAGCAGATGTTAAGAATTTTAGAGTAGAAGGGACACAACTTTTTGTATAAGAAGGCTAGCACTGCGTAGGGAAGTCAGTCTCCTGATAGAGTCTCACTACGATGTCTGATTAAGATCTAGACGAAAGGCCCTTACAGGACCAACCCTGGCCATAAGCCAAGGGTTGGTTTACATATCGTTTCCACCTTTGTTACCAAGATGTGTGCCTTCTTAAAGATGTTCATGTAAGATTAGTGTTTATTATTATAAATTGATACTAATGTTTTGTACGCCGTATTAAGTCAATCAGACTTAGAACTTAAATATTTGGATCACGTTTGTTGAACAGTTAAATAATGTTTGTAACTAAGTTATACCAATATATCTGATGTTAGTTAATTCGGTATTTTAATATAACCTCTTGCAAAAGCCAAGCCTAACACTCGTAATGAAGTTGGCTATAAGTCTCTACCACCATAATAAATATAATAACATAAGAGGCCTTAACCCTCAATAATGCAAAAGCCACTTCGTTACAATATTACACCACAAGACAGCATACCGGACCATCAATTTGGTTTCAGGCAAGCTCACTCAACAGTTCAGCCGTGCCACCGTATAATCACCATAATCCATAATTAATGAAGCAGTTGAAAATAAAAAAATGCCTACTCCACAGCTGCATTCTTTGATATAAGCCAGGCTTTTGAGAAAGTCTGGCAACCGGCCTGCTTTACAGGATTAAAAGAAAACTCCCTTGAAAATACTTCAATCTATTGAAATCTTATCTACATAAACGTGAATATGAAACGAAAGGCAACGAAGAAGTGTCCAGTCGTTTTCTAATACATTTAGGGGTAGCCCAGGGAAGCATTTTCACACAGCCGACATACCATCTACAATACACACAGCAATTGCTACCTTCGCAGCAGACACGGCAATCTTCTCTACTAATGAAAATCCTACTATAGCCTCATCCAATCTACAAGAGCATCTAAATCTTATTGAAAATTGGCAAAAAAGTGGAAAATCGAGGCGAGGAACGTAGGATCGTAGAGGAACATTAACCACGTTGTATGACACTGTCAAATATCTAGGCTTGCATTTAGACTCAAAAATGAACTGGAAACATCACATAAAAACGAAAAGGCAACAAATAGATCTGAAAGTCAAAAAACTAAACTGGCTAATTGGTAGAAAGTCACATCTATCGATAGAAAATAAAATACTTATTTACAAAGTTGTCATTAAACCGATATGGACTTATGGTATTGAATTATGGGGATGTGCCAGTAAGTCAAACACAGCCATACTTCAAAGGTGCCAACCCAAAACACTATAAGAATCATAGCCAACGCACCCTGGTGCGTTTCAAACTATACACTCCATAGAGACCTCAAAATCCCATATGTAAATAAGTCATCCAGAAAAGAGCCATTCAACATTGCGAAAAACTAAATATTCACTCCAATCCATTGATTGTACTACTTCTGCAATCTGAAATCAACAGAAGACTAAGAAGACGGTGGCCGTCAGACCTTTGAAGAATCAGAGGGGACGACGCTGGATGGACTCCTTATCACGTCTGTAATAATACTTTAAACTGTATAAACTAGTAATTTAGCTTATAGATGTTATGTATCTGACTGCTAATAAAGATACCAGTTTTGAGTTAGGTCAAAGCGTCAAAGTGTCAAATGTTCTTCGTTGATCCTAAATGGACCAAAGCCTAATTTTTTGAAAAAATGTGTTTAGAAAACCGATATAAATATACGTTACTGTTTCAAGCAAAAACTTATTAAAACTGAAACTCGCATTTTCTGACTTTGGCCCTTTTAGAACCAAGCCACCGACTTATAAAGAGATAGAAGGAAAAAAGAGAAGGAAAAGAAACTATTTATGGAGAAACAAGTATGAAATGCAAGTATTGCAAATTTTTAATATTGATATCGTTTGGTAGTATTGTAATAGTAAGTTGCATAAGTATTTCTTGTAAAAGTGGATATTTTAAATATTTATTTAAAAAAATGAGAGATAATCAGAGCAATTCTGAGATACAAAAATTAATATTTTAAAGACACAGTACTGCTGGTTTAAGTAAAGCTACTTGAAGTAATCCGACATATTTAGGCCATAGACTCAACCGAATTGTAGGAATAGGAATATATCGTCTTAAAAATGTATTTTCCGTAAGAAAGGTTTGAACCAAATGTAAATGAGAACTGTCAAAAAAATTAAATATTTACTAAAGCCTATTTTTATAAAAAATGTATATTTTTAAAACCAATATTCAAAAGTTTCTTGCGCATCAATTTTCAAATTTTAAAATGCATATTTAGCTCGATTTAATGTGTGAAATTCTCTAATTTTTGTCACGTAAATTACAGTTTAATCAGCCTTTCTTTCCACCTTATTATGATTTACAGCTACATCGTGCCGTTAATTTCAAAGCAAACAAGGAAAATTTACATTTGAAAATTAATTCTCTTTCGTCAGAACCGTAAAATTGGTTTTTAAAACTTTTCGATACGTTTTCCTCCATAAATTACCACTTTTACTTATATCGAAAAATTCCAATTAAAAGTTCAAAGAAAGGAAACGCTTACTTCCATATTTTTTTTAAAACGAAAGTAATTTCCTTTGATGTGATTGTAAAATCGATAGGTGATGTCTGATTAAGTAAGGGGGAATCCTTAAAGACTTGTGACCGTCGTGTGGGTAAGGTTGACGTCCTCCTGATACACGCACACACATACTAATAGATTCCGACGAATAAAATTCCTGACGCGATGCGCATATTAATATGAAAAAAGGACTAAACAAACTTAATCAATGAAACTTGCAAAAAAACTTACGGCCAAGGCAGGTATGTTTCCTGAATTGCAAAAAGCCATCCACACAACGGCACGCTCCTTCTATACAGCTGCTGTTTGCCACTCTCATTCCACATTGTTCGGATACCAAACAGTCGTATCCTAACAGGATCGCTGTAAAAGAAACAAAAAATGTATAGCAATTAAAATTGTAAACAAAGTTATGAGGTTTTTGTTAAGAATATTTAAAAAACGCTGGAATTTTAATGTATTCACTAGATTAGGTTAGGTGTTGAGAACCATTCGGGATGGTTGGGTGAAAATTAAAGTTCAAGGACGTTTTAAAACGTTTTTAGGCTTATTTTATACACATTTATTTCAATCGGCACCAAAACGAAAAGAGGTCCAATTTAAGAAAATTGCAAACAGCACGAGACCATCCATTACAGCAGCTACGAAAATCACTGCTCGTTTTTCATTATAACTACGAAATTTTTCTTATTTCTTTTTTAAAAACGCTTAACATGTAAAAAATTTCATTATATTGGCCTTTATTAAATTAAGTCTTAGCTACAAACTAATTCCAAAAAACTTGAAGAAAGATTAAAATTTATGCTAAAATGGTATTAGAATCTCAAATCCGAGTACAAGTTGTAATAATTATTATATATTTAAGTACAGAAACTTGAATTTTTATCATCAACTTTGATTTGAAATAATTTAGATCCGAACTTAAATTTCGAATCCGGGCTAATATTTTGGATTTAAACCACAAATCCGTTCCGAATTTGAATCTGATGTTCAGACAACGTATGAATTTGACATGATTAATTAACTAAAAATAAAACCTCAAACAGTGTCTTGAAACCTTAGGCTGGGGTTAACCTTGAGATCAGTAGGGTGAGGGTATATTAATAACCATGACCTTGACTTCAAGGCTAAGTGGTGGGGGGTGGTTCCAGAACTGTCCAAAATACTCTACTTTTGGTTTATAGGAATTCAAATTTCAAAAGGAATTCATGGATTTACCTTATATGTCAAGTTTGTATTCAAATAATCAAATTGTATAGATTGATATCTTGGAATTTTAAATTCAATTGTATTTTGTCTATAAAGTTTATACTCGAATTTCGAGATTAGAATAAAAATTAAAGTTTGCATCCTCAGATTCTCACTTTTCAGCTTTAAATCTCAATTATGAATTCCAGTTCTTATTTGAAATCGAGTTTCAGGGTTTTAGTTGAAATATCGAAGTTTACAATTTCAAATAATCAAATCTCAAATTTTAGAGTTCTATGGTTGAGTATGAATTTTAAGATTACAACTCTCTGATTTTGGAATTCCAAGTTTTAATTTGTCGATTTAGATGCCCAGTTTACATCTGACAGATCACATTGTATAAATTCGAATGGCCGAATTCTGAATTTTCAACAAACTTTATAATCGAATTCCGAGATTGGAATAAAAAATTAAGTTTCTTAGATTCTCATTCATGTACTCCAAATCTCAATTATGAATCAGAACATTCGAGTTCATATTTGGAAGATGGCATTTTGTGGATTGAAATCTTTGAATTTGGAATATTCTATCTATGAAAGTTGTGACTATATCGCAAGCTTATAAATCAAGATTTTCACTGCTCGAATTTAACTTAGGAGAAAAAAGAGCAGGAAATCAATGGTTCGAATCTCTAGAATGAATTCAAAAATTCGAGTTTCATTTGCAAAACTGAATTTTACAAAGCCAAAGTTTTTGTTTCAACAATATTTCGTCTAAATAATTTACACTCAAATATCGAACTTAGAGTGCAGAATTGGATCTTTGAGAGTGGATTCTAAGTCTTAGGTTTCAAGTTTAGTTTAAGATGGCTAAACTTTGATTGTAAACCCCAAGCATCAAGTCTGATGGACTTGAACCTTTAATAACTAAGCCAGCTCAAACCTGAACTTAATTTCCAAGTATTTAAACGCTCAATACTTAATTATTAATTGACAATTGCAAGTTTTAAGGTGAATTTTAAAGGTTGGACATTTTAAAATGATGACATTCCAAAAATACACTTTGTTTAATTAAATAAAAAATCTTTTATCCATTACCTCTGCTACAAACATTTTTAATTAAAATTTCACTAGTTTTTCTTTTTATTTAACAAAATATACTCAAAAACTTGAAAGGTCGGGATTAAAATATGTTTTGTGTTCGGTTTTTAAAAGAACAAGCGTATTGAAGGGTATTCACCTCCATTACCTTAAATTATTTTTAAAAGTGGAAAATGAAATAAGGAATTTTACTCTAGCTTTAATTACAACATTTAAGCCTGGTGATAATTAATCACACAGCGTTTCAAATTTAATTAAATGTGTCTGCCGTTCTGGTATAATAAGATGGATTAGCGTAATAAATTACGTTACAACAATAATTTTGTTTAATTGCAGAACTACTCTTTTCAATGTGATAAAACGAATTATTATTAATACTTTGCTAATATCAAAGCTTCTGTTTAGGTTACAAAATTTATTGAAAGTTTATAGATTAAATTATTTAGGATTCACTTTTGGAGGACAATTTTTAACGAATCTAACTTTGGTTAGGTTGAAGTTAATATCGAAAACTAGTAAACATTAATCAAAATTGGACAAAGAATTATTTAACTTAATTATTTTGTTGTTGGAGGATTTTTGGAAATAGTAACCTTATTTTATGCAAAAACTACAATGTTATCTTCCAGGCTAAGTAAAGATTTTCCGTGGGAAACTGCAGATTTTCTTAACCAACACAAATGAAAGGATTCTCACCCATTGTATCAATAATATAAAGCAGGTTGTACCTTGCATTTTACAAGAGTTAAAAACCATAATTATTTTTAATTATCTCAATTACAACAACAACAAATTATAACTTACACTGTAAACACAAGGTCGAGTTAATTCTGGCGAAATAAGGTTGACAAGAACATCGTCCTTGCACACAATGAGATCCTGGTATGTTTTCTCTACATTCCCAATCGCTGCTGCATTCATCTCCCAACACGTGAGTTGCAGCACCGTAGGCGAATAGACATGTCTGTAAAATAAAACATCCTACCATTAACGTCTTCTTTTTTTACGGTAGCTTTGAAAATAAACTTAAAACCTGTACCGAAGCGTAAGCAACGATTAACTACTGGAAAAATTCAACGTACTGTATTCCGCAAATCGTGGAAATAAATTTAGATATACTAAAGGGAAACCTCTTACATATTAACCCTAATTAAGTATTTTAGGTTTGTATTTAAGAAATATTTTATTTCAGCTTTAAATATTACGATGAATGCAAACATGTGTGAAAAAAATAAAACCAAAGTTTGTTTACCCCGTTTCTAAATTAATTTAATTATTTATGTAAACTTCAAACAAGGGCCATGTTGCATAAGCATTTTGTTAAATGAAATTTATGTAATCTTTATTTTAATAAATTTGCATTGATGTGATTTACCTTTCAAGATATTCGGTTCTTTTATTAAAATTCCTCCCGTAACCGAAAGGAATCAGTTTTGTATTTATCAGCGAAATCTTCTTCTCCGGAAATCTCTTTTATTTAAGTTTCAAATCTACCTCGTTTATTCTAAAAACGTACGATACTAAATCCATCCAAATTGTGCTTATTTCATTCCTTACACAAACTGTTTTCCAATGAACCTGATTTTATTTCGTGTAGTTTATTTTTAACAGAGGAGCCGTTTTTGGTAAAAGCGGGTAGAATTTTAATTCCATAACGGTTTTATAACAGGACTTGCGTTTTACCCTAGTTCACGGAATAAATACAAAGAATGGTGATTGTTCATAGTGAAATATTCTAAAGATTTAAATTATTTTTGTATAATTAATTTGAAGGGCAGTAAGTTTATTCTATCCGTACGCTCGGGATGTAACCATGCCAGACAGAGTAAATTCACTTAAGTAACATTGCAATATTTTTCTACCATTGATATCAATTTGCACTAAACATTTGTAATACATAGACATTAGATACAATAGAACTTCAAACGGCCGTCAATCTTCTGAAATCACTCCTCGACTTTTTAAGATTACAAAGAGAAATGTTTGATGAATACGAGAAGAAGGCAAATAAGAAGAAAATCAATGCGCAATATTCTGATGAAAGTAAACGTATGTCCATAAGAAAAAGACGCCACGGCGAGGGTGACGTGGCAGAGGTTGTGCTTCGAGGAAGAGAAAAGTTCAAGAATGAAACATACCTACCAATATTGGATCACTTATGTGCAGAGTTTGCCCGTCGTATGAACGCATATGACAATGTTCATTCTCTATTTGGGTTCCTATCTGAGTTTCCATCGAAGACAGAAGCTGCTCAAAGATTTAGAGAAAATTATCCCGAGGACATCCAGTCTGAGTTTGATGATGAAATGGTACATTTCAAGTGTTTTACTTCACAATTAGGATATTTCAAAACTGATGAAACAGTGACCCAGCATCGCAATCATATAAACTAAAAATAATTTTCGAAGATAAGGTGCAATCAACATTCCCAAATGTGACGACTGCTCTAAGAATGTATAGGTGCCTTATGATTACGAATGCTACTGGAGAACAAACCTTTTCAAAATTAAAACTGTTGAAAAATTATCATGGATCTTCAATGAAACAAGAAAGACGACTGAATTTACTTGCAATTATGACCACTTCATTCGACGTATTACAAAAAATAGATTTTTATGAAATTTTGAAAGAGTTTACTGCTAAACAATTAAGGAAACTAAATCATTGAACTTTTATGTTTTTTTTTAAATTACCTAATAGTCCTAATACCGACTCAATAAAATCTTATTCGTTCTAGTTCTAGTTATAATATATTACTTTACTTTTATTTAGACTGCAGTTGGAATGTTTCATGTACCTGGCAGGTACGGTTAAAATATTTAAACTGCAGTTCGGCATTTATAAACATTCGGACTGCAGTTTACCTGTCCCCTATCAAATGGGCAACAGAATTATTTTTTTTAAATTAATGTTTTTTAATGTTTATGCCGTATTAAATAGACCCAACACAAAAAATTTTTTTTTTTAATAATTAAGAAGCGTAAAAAAGGGTCGGAATTTCAAATGAAAAATTTTCCCACAAAAACGAGCACGTATTGCTGTGACGTATGTAGCCGAACGCGTCAGCTGCATACTTAACCAATAATAGTCAGCTGTCAGCAAAACATACGCGAACGTTGTAGCGCGACGCGCGATATTTAACATGTTTATTTACCTCCTTCGCCTGTGAAAATTAACAAGTACTACTTCTACACCAGGCAAAATATTTCTATCTATACCTAATGAATAGGTACATGATACTAACCTTAAATTTTTTCCAGTCACTTTGACACTGCAGAGTCTATTTTATGCATATTACCAGGCAACACCGATCCGTGCGGCGCGGTACGTCACATGCCGTTTTCGATTTTCCGGCGGTAATTCAAAATTGCTGAGATAATTTTCTATTTTTTTTCGGGGATAAAATTTTTTTTTATTATTTTAAATATTATGTAGCTTATAAGTGACCCCTCAACTACATGTAAAAACGATTTCACTTAATTTATAAAATTCAGTTCTTTAGCCTATTGCTTGTTGATAAAATTGGGAGACAATTTGCGAGGGGGCCCCGAGATTTCGATGGCCTAGGGTCCTTCATATGATTTAATCCGGCACTGCTTTACCGGGATCCAGATATCGTGAAGACGATCAAAGTGGGTCAACTCAGATCGGTGGGGCACCTTATTAGACTGAGTGAGCACGACCTTACAAGGAAAATATTATTAGGGAGATCGGTGAGGCAGTGCAGACCGTAAAGACTGAGATCAAGGTTCTTCGATAATGTCGAAGAAAACATTGGTGTGAGAGAATGGGGACAGAGATTGCCCACCAAGAGTTGTAGTACTAGAACGATGATGATTAATCGGAGAACAGTGTTTCAACTAGGTAGCAGGTAAACACACAATCCACGAAGATACAAATTAAAACGGAACAAAACGCTATACCTATGCAGCAACTGTGAGCTTAATAATAAGTGAATATTCAAACATATTAGAAGACACAAAGAAACATGAATTATACCGGGGAGGATTGACTACGTACTAATATCGAGAAACGGAGCAACATGCGTCAAAGACGTGAGGACATTTAGAAGTCCAAACGCGGACTCCGATCATACATATATGCTAGTTGTAACAAAGTAGACAGAAGATAAATAAAGACACGATGAACAAAATATTAAAGAAAAGTACTATTGCACATAGAATCAAGCAAAAACAAAGAATGGGGCGCCGTAAAACATGCAACACAAAATTCTGCACGAAAAATAATAGGTCACAGACGGAACAAAAGGAATACGGTATGGTATGTTGAAGAATGTAAGATGGAAAGAAACGAAAAAAGGGTGCAATAATTAAATGCTAACAACAGGAAGGGAAGAAGATAAAGAGAGGTGCAACAGAAAGAAACGAGAGGTAGATAAGGAAAAAACGAGACTGGATACATCAGAAAATGGAAGAGATAGAAATAGTAGAGAAATGTATAAAAATATTAAAGCATACATGCGAAAAAGAAATAATATCGAGCAAAGGGGATTAAAGATAATCAAGGACAGACGAAAAACGATAAGGAGAAGGTGAAAGGAATATGGAGAAACCATTCCCAAGATATCACATACAAGGAAGAAGAAAACGAACAATACAAGATACAAACAACAGAAGAACCGCAATGTAGTGAAGTGAAACATATCATAATGAAAATAAGAAATGGTAAAACCCCCGGTATGGGGTGCACCAAATAGTCACAGCAAGAAGTAAGAAGAACTAATAAAAAACGTTAAAGTCGAAAAAGAAGCTAGGAAGAGGGGTATCATATTAAATGAATTAATGAATCAAAAACAAAATACATGAGGTGTAGACGAGAAGAAGAATGTCAAATCCAACTTAAGATGGGAAACTACAGTATGTAAAAAGTAGAAGAGTTCAGATACCAGACATAACAAAAAGAATTCAAAATGGATATAGGCATTTCAATATACAGTGACTGGCAACAAGTTCGCAACATTTGGGGAAAAAATTTATTATTATAGTATCGGAAAAACTTTTACGGAGGATCGATAATCTAAAAATCGAATTTGAGGTATGTCACGTGACGACTGGTATGGCGAAAAACAATCACCGTGAAGTTGCAATAAGTGGGATTAAATGACAAAATATTGAAGAAAATTATTTTAAAAAGTTGCTTATAATTTAATTTTTGAGAGGAGTGTATTGAGAACAATTTTGGGGCCAAAGAAAATTAATGGAAATGAATACAAAAGAGATAAATGAAGGAGAGGATGTAGTAAGAGAAATAAAAGCACAAAGAATAAGGTGATGGAGACATGTAATTAGGGTAGAAGATGAGAAAATGATCAAGAACATAATAGAATGGAAACCAGGACTCACAAGACCAAAAGGAAAACCGAAAAATAGGTGGAAGGACGAAGTCCTAGAAATTAATGACTCCAGGAGTAAAGATCTGGAGGGAAAAAATCAAAAATAGAAAAGAATGCAAAGAAATTGTAACCAGAGCCAAATCACACAAAAACCTATAAAGTAAGAAATGACATACAGAAAGGGAGTGATTCGCCCACAAATAATAATCTAAAATGCGCCCAAGGATGCCAACGATTCTCTGAGGAATTATGACAAATTTAATTAATTTGTAACATAAAATATAGATAACAATGAATTGTTGCTAAATTTGTGAAAGTCGTTGTTACTTACTCCCTTAGGGTGGTAAATTCACTTTCCTACTCTCATGATAACCAATAAACAAATAGTAAAACCAAACATCTACCTTCAAATATGCCCAAATGCCGCACAGTAAATTCCACTCTCCAAACCAACAAGAAGGTGCTTTCTTTTAGGGGAATTAAGTTTAAATATTTAAAAATTAAATACTTTTCTCTGCGTTTCTAAGGCCTTAATTTTAATTTCAAAGAAGCTTTAATAAAAGTACTTCAGGATTTTTTTAAAGTACTTCTCTCAAAGGCTTTTCCTTTTTACGGTAAAAACTGACATACAAAATTTAATCTTTTTTTAAGTTCCTGAACTGTTAAAATGCGACAAAAACGTATTTAAATTGCCTTTTCTTTACTGAAGGGGGCTTCCTTAAAATATTAATTTATTTCTAATAATAACTTTTTCCGAGTAAAACGATTCTCCAAAGAACCTTTACTACTGAAAATTTTATTTTACATGAAGGAATACGTGTTCATAAAAAATATTGGAAGCTTGGATGTTTTATCGTTCGACTTTTACATAAAAAATTCACACACACAAAATCCAACTGGCAATAAAATCAGTTTTATGTGTTTTTATCAGGATTCAAATAAATTAATTGATGTAAAACCAAAGCTGGTAAATAAATTACAACGACATGTTGCCCAATATCCCGCTGTTAATAAATATTCATGAGTTGTTAGGTGCTGCATAATTCCGAAGGTGTTATTTTTTTATGAAAATCGAAGCTGAAAGTGTTCATATAGAAAAGGTGAAAAACGTTTGTTTTTGTAAAGCCAAAGCTAGCTAGCGCATTCGTATATTAATTAAAATTATGAATGACAAACTGAAATATTATATACTTACTAAATTACAGTCAACGAATTATTTCGTTATATAAAGAAATCGAAATTGGTTTGTAAATTATCAGAAATGAAAACCATTAAGAAAATCAACGATTTAATCAGTATTTAACCAACGTTTCATCGCTAATTTGTGGCTTCATCAGGGTTTTACTTTAACTAAGAAAGTTGTTCTACGCCCTTCTTAGCAAATTTAATGATGATTACCACTGTTTAGTTCTTCTCAGTTTTTAGATATTTCAGAACAAAATCTCAAAGGATGGTGATATAAAAAAATATAAAAATATGAAAATTTCGCAGAATTTAAGGGAAATTACCTTGAGTAAAAAATGTTTCAAGTAATTCAAAAGCTTCTGCCATTTCCTTAAAGTTTCCTTACAATTTATTGTACTTCCTTCAAGCTTACACACAATTCAGATATTCATTATGTAATATATTACACATCCTTTCATTCTCGAGCCAAAAGAGGTTATTTTTCAAGCCAATTTCTTTCAGTTAATCCTTAAAGACGACAGTCTTATCCTACTGATTTCTGCAATTAAGGGTTTGTAACAAGAATGACCTATTTTATTTAATACGTTCGTTTATTGCTGCCGAACAGAAATTAAGCCCTTGGTATGGCCCTATTTTATCACAGTAAACCCTGGAAATCATTTTTGGCTTTGGTCTAATTTGAATATAAAACTACCTTTATTTTAAAATTATTTCAAATAACGAACAAAGATTTTCTGCTTTTCCTTGTGTTTTTTTGCTGTTCTTTAGATTTTCTTTTAATTTTTTGTTAATTTTTCTTTATGGTATTTGTCTTGCGGATTTACATCTTAGCAACTGTTGAGCTCTTCTTTTTTTCTTTTTCTTTTCTTTTTTCCTTCTTCGATTTTCTCATTTTCATTGTCCGTTTTTCCTTATAATTGCGGTATTTGATGAATCCCTCGTGGTTGGATTAAGGCATTTTTGAAAAATCGACGACAATATCTCTCCCTATATAAACGACTATGGATATAGTATGTTGCGCAAGGCTTCATTTTGAGGCCTATTCTATTTATTATGTTTATTAACAAATTGAATAATATAGAACTAGATGCATCTATAATTCTTTATGCAGATGATACTTCGGCATGCGTATCGGATAAAGACAATGAAAGCCCCTCTTTAAAACAGGCATCAAATAAACTAACTCCTAGTGTTCTTCAAATTTATTATATTTAAATCCCTCTAAAGGCCGGCTGACCCGGATTCAATTCCAGCGGTGGCCATAGTACGAGTATTATGAAGCTGATTTGGGTCGAATTCGTTACTTAAGGCTTAGGTTTAAAATGGACCCATCACCTCCACTGCACACCAGTAAGTGTGAATGAGCCTCGCCACTTCATTGCGGTAGAAGAGGAAATTGATTAAAAATATCCCTCGAAAAACGCAGCTGCTCGATTTCATAATCGACAAAACATTGAAGGAAACTTGGAAACTTGGACAACCTTGCCAGAGATCGGATAACAAATAAAGAGAATGGCAGAAATGGTCCTGCGAAAAGGGGTTTGGGCATGGGACTAACTACACCTGCGACCAAATATCCTTTCCCGCAAGAACTCGAAAGTTATATGAATTAAACAAAAACGAACTCGGCTAAAGGAAAAGGATATGCAAATCGGAACATGGAACATCAGAAGCTTATCCCAACCGGGGGCGCTGGCCCATACCAGGCTCTGGAAAAATATCAAAAAGATCACTTGAAATTTTCTATAGTGGAACAAAAAACCACAGACATGAGCTGGGAACAGGATTTATACTAAAAAAAATTGAAATGGAAATACAATAGATTTTAAACCAATAAGTGCCTGCGTATCAGCCTTACATTTAGAAATCTCTCATCAATGTTGATACACGGACAGAGGAGAAAAGTGTAATAGTCAAAGACGAGTTTTAAGAGGAATTAGAGAGAGAACTGCATAGAATTCTTAAAAATGACAACGTTTATAATAGGAGACTTCAACGCCAAAATTGGCAAAAAAGAAGAATATTAACCGGTTATCGGACGACATAGCATTTCCATCGGCAAACAATCTAATAGTTCGGAGCATAACCTTCCCATATAAGTAAGTACATAAAGGTACTTGAATATCACTCGACGGGAATACGGTAAACCAGACCATGTAGTGGTAGACAGTCGGTTCTACAGCAGTGTATTGGACGTCAAGAGCTACAACAGGGGAGCAAGGTCGGAGTCGGACTACTATCGACAGAATCGACATGAATAAACTTAAACAGAATTACAGGACGCCTAAATACAAGACAAAACTGTTTAAAGATGACGACAAAGCTTTACAATACAGACGAAGGATAGACAAGAAGATTGGGGAAGACATCGGATGAACGAATTGTGGACAATATTGAAACTAAGTGGGAAATCCTGAATTGAAACATAGATGAAGCAGCTAAAGAAACAGTAGGTAAAGTAGGAAAATCGGAACGAAATGAGTGGTATGATGCAGAGTGCAAGAACGGATCAGAGCTAAAGAGGAAGAATACCAAAAACTGAGAAGAATAACAAAAACAACATGTAGAAGGAAAGCTAGAGAGTTATAAGTAGCACAAAATACAAATTAGGCAAGACGAATTGTTTCAAAATATTCGCAAACTGAGTAGCGGATACCAACCGTGAGTAAACATGTGCAAAGATAAAGAAGGAAATATCCTAGTTAATCAGCAAGATGTGGTCAAAAGATGGCAATGATATTTCACTAACCTATTAAACAACCCGCTAACTGAAGCAGACACGCAAAGAAACATCTATCAACATGGTGCACACTCAATAATGACAGAATTTACAATGGAAAAAATATATAGAAATAGAAGAAAGTATAGCAAAACTGAAGAACAACAATGCGCCAGTGGCAGACGGCATACCAACTAAGCTAATTAAATATAGGGTCCGAGAACTAAAAAAAGAAATACAAAATCTCTTCACAGATATTTGGCGAATGGAAACTATGTCAACGGAGATGAAAATAGCTTTAATATGTTGTCCATAACAAAGGGAAACTGAAATGCCAAAACTATAGATGCACTATATAGTATAAAATATTGTCAAACATTAGCGGAAAAAGTGCTAGGCGAATACCAAGGGAGCTTCTAAAGTAACTGTATACCAACTATTCATTTATTTGAAACAGGCTTACGACTCGATAAATAGAAAAGCTCTAGTTATAATATATCCGTATAATATTAGAAGAATTTCAAATTCCCAGCAAGTTAGTAAACCTCATACGGTTAACTATGGAGAATTCTAAAAGTTAGGTACAATCCATAACTGTAGGTCAGAGAGCTTTGATATAAAAAAAGGGTTAAGACAGGGAGATGGGCTAGCTCCCATCCTATTCAATTTGGCACTTGCAAAAGTCATGAGAGCACCCAAAATAAGTTTAAATGGAATATTAACTACCAAATCCACACAGATTATAGCCTATGATAATGACGATCCATCATCAATGTAACAGAAACAGTGTTTTAGAAAAAGTAGCAAGTAAGATAGGTCTCTGTATAGTTAAATGAAGGCAAAACTAAGCTCATAGCTATTAAACTAATAAGAAGGACAGGATAAAATATCGAAATAGCTGAGAGAACATCAAGTAGTTCGCGAATTTACGTATCTAGGCAGTAAGGCCAATGACCAAAATAAAATAATAACCGAAGTAAGAAGTAAAATATTGAAAGCAAAGAGAACATATTATTCTATGCGTGACATCCTAAAATCTAGAGAAATCTACAAAACGATTAGCAAACCAACGGTTATCTATAGTTATGAAACGTTGCGCTGGCCACGCAAATAGAAAATATAATATTGTCCAACTGTTAAAATACATCGGCTGAGTTGAGCAGGCCATGTGGAAAGAATGGGAGAAGACCAAGTACCTCGACGAATATACTTGGGTGAAATGGAAGGCGAGAGAGACAGAGGCAGGCGCAGGGGAAGGTGGAAAGATAGCGTGAGCTAGGATTTTGGCAATCAGGAATTGGAAAGAGGAAGCGACAGATCAAAAGAGTTGGATGCGAAAACTTCAACGAAGTGGACTGTATTGCTACTGGAAAAACATTGAAGTTATGGTAAACTTCTCGCCTCTACCCAATAGTATTACGTTTTTGGGTGTTTGATTCGACAAAAACCTTTGTTGGATGAAACATTGTCATTAATTAACTAGCAAACTAGATTCGATGTCATTTTTGTTTAGAAATCTAAAAACCGTTCTTTTAACTGAAGAGCATGTTATGGTGTATTATGCGTTGGTTGATTCTGGTAAATATAAGACATGGTATAACTCTTTGGGGTATTTGTGTTGTGCAGAAAAGAATTTTACGATGCAGTGCGGAAATTCATAGTATGTCCTCTGGTGGAACGTTGTTTAGTAAGTACTCAATCCTAACTCTTTATTTATTATTATTAATTTTTAAACAATCAGTTTATGTATTTACAAATAAAAGCAAATTTAAGAACAACAACAATGTATACTTCGTAAACACAAGATCCAAAGAAGATCTTAGAATCCCATTTTATCGATATCAAATTTGTATAAATTCGACTGAGCCTTTATTAGGATTTTCAACCATTTATCACTTTCAATCTATGATTATAACGACAGATCAATAAAAATACCAATTAGGGTAGGCTGTGAAATTAAATTATTTTGAATTGGTGCTTTAGCCACATCCACAGAATGACATTTTATAACGTTTGTAATTTGACATTTTTATTGTAAACAAAGTTTATTACCACATTTTGCGAGCGACACTACCACTTTCTCTAAATAACTGCACAGATTTAGTTACAACGTCGCGAAAATAATTGTAGTTGAACACTAAATCGGGGTATTCTTCACGAAAATCAGTCATGCAGTCATGAAGTGAATATTGCCACTCTCCATTTATTCTTACGCCGGTTCGAAAGAAACATTCAATAGCTTTCGCTTTTTGTTGTGTAGTGAATACCATTTTTTCAAACTTAAAAAATTTGGCAAGAGCGTTCAGTTTTAAATTTTCATGTCAGAAATGTCATTCTGTGGATGTGGCTAAAGTACCAATTCAAAATAATTCAATTTCACAGCTACCCTAATTGTTTTTTTTTATTGATCTGTCTTTACATCTGATTGTAGATAAGAGTTTTTGCATGTCTATTATAATGAAATCTTTATGTATATTTTCTTGACTATACTACTGTTGAACAGTCTTTGGAATTAAATAAACTGATTACTAATTACTGAACATAATGTTTCCAATCAGTAAAACTTATCTCGCCAGAGGACTTTGTTATTCCCTCAAGTAAAAGTCTTTCTGTATATTATGAAAAATAGAAAAAACGAAAAAGGTTTCAGTACAGCCTGATGTCTGTTAGACTTAACTGAAATTTAGTTCGAAGCAGTTAAAGCCTAACGACTTGAGTTGGGCTGGACTCATTTGGTTTGGATGTTGTGGGCTTTAAGGTTGAAATCCGATAAGGTCTAAGGGCGTAAAAGGATTCTAATTCGTTGATAGTGACTATTACTACGAAACAACATTAAACTCGGGGAAATCCCTCAAGCGTAAATCTTAGAGGTTTACTCTCGCGTAAGCAGATAGCAAATTTCACTGCCTCAAATCAAATGTGAAATAACAAATTTATTGTAATTAACTATAAGTAAGGTTAAATGCTTAAGCTTCATATTCGGAAATAACGAAAATTGGGTTGGGAATTTACTATAAATTTGTATTTATGGAAGGGACCACTGTGGGTATTTGTTTTGGGAAGGCTTGCCAGGTTCATTTGTAAGTTGGAAATTTCGATATTTTTCATGCCTAAATAAATGCTAGGATTTAGAACTGTTGTGCTTGTAAACAATTATTTTTTAAAAATTGTGTATTCATTTGAATTTGATTTGAACTTGTCGAATTGAAATTTTCAGGTTTCTCGGTCGCATTCTGCATATTACAAATTGGATCGATTTTTTAAAATTAGTCTTTTGCCAATTTCATTGGTGCTATAAATATGGCCTGCTTTATAGTTTGTTTCTTTATTTGAAAAATAAATAATCAAAAATTTTCAAAACTGTTCAGACGCCCTATAGGTAAGTTATTTAAATTAACCTTTAGTTAATTGATTTATTCCTTTTCAATCAGTTTCTCGAGTCATTCTATTATTTACAAACGTATTTATTTAGTTATTTATTTCTCCCATCGCTTATTTATCTGCAATTTTATTTAATTATTCATTATTTTACCTTGCTAAAATATACATTTTAGTTACCCTATCGGGCCTATCCTAACGACAAAAACGTAAACATTATTTTTAGGAGTTTTTATCTTTATTTATTTATTTATTTATTAATATACAAAGGACGTAGTATTTTCATCTCCAAAAATAATATCTAAATAAAGCGTTGCCTCATGACCGGAATTTTTGGATTTTTTCCAAACCCAAAGTCCCCGCTCTATGAATCCTCCAACCATATTGATTTTAGATTTGAAAGAGTTCCTCTTTAAGTCCATGAAAATCGGATAATCTACTTATTTCCGCCATATAAGGTACCTGTTCGCATTCGTTATTGAAATGAAATTTGTAAGTCGGATTCCTTTCAGTTCAATCTTCAGAGAGCGCCTAAAAAATTATTTTACAAGAAAATCGAGAGATATTGAAGTTGGAAATTCTTGAAATAATCTTTTTCTGTATTTTATAGCAGTTTAAAATTTAATATGACGATCTTCAGGTTGCGAATTTAGGATATTTAGTTAAATTCATTTATTGTGGGAGGATATTTTCCATTTTATTTGCTGTTTCCCTATTTTATATTAAAACCTGTGTTGGAACACTGGAGGAATATGACACAAAAATTCATTGATCATGTTTATTATGAAGGTAATAAGTTTCACTGTTTTTTTTTAATTTTTCAGTTGAACGTTTTACAATTAAGAATTCTAGAAACTTCCTTAGGAAATCAGGCTGGCTTAGGCCTAGAAACCTATTAATAATCCTCAACAAGCTAGGCCAAAATGGCTTGGCATGGAAGGCAGGTTCTTAACTGTTATTTATATTATTTACCAATCTACAACAGTACAACTCCACAAAAAAAGTGTTATTAGTAGGTTGTAAATTCAATATCGTTTATCTAAAGCACTGAATGCCCAAAGGCCTACGTATATACACCCAAACAAGTCAACGGAAGTAAGTAGGTCGGAGTGGTCGTGCTTTAATCTTAAAAAGCCCACGTGTGTTCACCTGTGGGTCTCTCATTTCTCGTTTATTTCCTTTCAAATTTGGTTTTCTTTACGATTTTATGTATTTTTCGATCAATTACTTTAATAAGATTATTCGTTTATTATTCGAAAGCATTTTAAAATAATAATATAAGGTTTGTCCAAATCGTTTTACGTGGAAATCTCGAATGTTTCCGACTGTTCAAAAACGTTTAATTACAATATTATATTACCTCAAGCGGGATATAAGAATGTTCTTAAATCTTTCGTAATAAATGTGCCACAAGCCAAGCAGTTAGTTTCAACAAATCAGGGTAAACTCTTGGTAATATCATTTTGAGGATTAATGTCAAAAAACTCCTCAGAAAAATACTTTTTTGGACCATCTCGATGATACAATGCGTGTCATTTACTAAATGTTACACATTTTTCTTTGAAATAAAGTATAAAAAGGCTTACTAGACGTAAATCGAAGGAGGCTGAGTTTCTTTTGATATTTTTTCCACCAACGTTTATTTTTTATTAAGAAAAGTGTCAAGAAATTCTTCATAATAAACATTCAGAAGATATACTAAGTAAATAAATAAATAGTAAAAAGTACAGATTTTTAATAATTTTTTGCAGTTAAAATATGAAGCAGTAATTTTATGATTTTCAACATAATTTTGGATTTTTGTCTTAACTTTTTTAGTTCTATTTAAATATGTCTGGAGTAATTTAAAAATTAATTCCAAACATTTGTGTATAAAATGTGTTTGCATTTAATTATAACAAAATTTTTCGTGTGAAATCAGATACTATTTTTAAATAAACACACAATTTTAAAATTTAAAAATCTATTAGGAGATATTCAGTTTCAACATTCATATTAAAATTATTTCTTATTTCTATTAAATCCATTAAAACGTGCACGGTTAAAAATTCACATTATGATAATAAAACTGAGATAACTCCGTATTTTAACATGAAAACGTTTTCAATTAATTTTGAAAAAATTAAACATTTAATGTAGCTGAAAACTGGAAACTTGTAAAAAATAAAATCCTTTGATGTATGAGAAATTCACCCCTCAAAAATAATACGAATGTAAACAGAACGCTTACAATTCTAAGCTCTAAAGGAGTTCAAAGCGAAAGTGACGCAGTAAAATTTGATAATATTTAAAGTCGTTCGAATTTGAAATTACTGAAAGTAAACATCGGTAAAATTAAAACAAAAAATTGCTTCGTAAATGAATATGTATGAAACGTATTTTGCGATGTAAAAAATTGTAAATAAACTCGGAAGGGAAAATTGGAGAAGCATGATTATCAGCGCTGATAATTTAAAGCAAAATTGCACGAGTAATCTAAGCTGAAAATTGCTTCTTCAAGTAAACTTACCTGTTTATTTTTCCTTTTTGTATGCTCTGCCTTAAGTTTATTGGCGTACAAGATTCGATCTACAGCGTAATGAGCTACACAAGAGAACTTTAAGGGATGTTCTGGAAAACTACCGAAGTTTACATTTTGGCAGACGCCCTTTAGCTCGTGTAAGCTTTAAAAAAATCTAAATTTATTAAGTACAAAAATTTGGAAAATTTTGAAGAAATCCTGAAAAATTACTACAATATTTAAGCTAACTTAGATGTCGAAATACGTATTTGATTTTTACATACTGTTATGGTTTGTAGTTTTTAAAAAGATTTATTTTCATTGTTGGGCTTCGCTCAAACAACAGCCTTTGAATTAGTTTAAATAAATTATTATTAATGGTATTAAAACCCAATTAATACTCGCTACCTGCTAATGCAATTTCCAGGTGTCTTTATTTACTGATACGTACTCAACATTTGGTTCTTCGAGCCATTGTTGAACCTATAGTAATTTTTACTCAAACTCCTAAAAATTCTAACAATTATAAACAAAAAAAAAAAAGCTTTGAACACTGGGGAAATTCAATCCTTACATTTTACAATAAAACTATCCTAAAAGTTAATCCATCTATCGCCTAAGCAACCATCGTAATAGAGAAGAATTGACAGCAGTACAACAACAATTGGGAGAAATTTCAATTACTTATCAACATAAAAAAGGACTCTGAATCACGGAAGACGCATTCCTATATCAGTGGTCATATGGCTACAATCGAAAAATACTGGGAAGAAGTGGAGAACAACTACCTACTTAAGAACAAACTATTTTGGTCAAATACAGAAGATTTACTTCGAGCCAAGCAGCACTTACTGGAACACCAAACTTGGTAAAAAATTCATGAAGACATCAGAACAAACTGAGATGAAGGCAGAAAAGCAAAAGTCCAAGAGGACACCTGAAGATACTTTGCAAACTACAGAACAAGTTCAATGAGCCCGTAGTTTGAAGAAGCAAGAAATGAAGATGCAGAATCTCAGTAAAAATATGGATCAAGTTCAAATCAAGCTCTTCATACTGGTTAAAAGACTATGAAGTCTTAAAGGCAAGAATGGGACGCAGTTGTTCATGGAACCAACTTTAACGCACAATACTTCAAAGACAACCTCTTTCAAGAAATGAAGAATCAAGTTCAAGGAAGTATCATCAAATTATAGGAACAAATCCTGGCATCCGCAGAAATTATAACAAAACCTATGAGTAAAATCACTGTAAACCTTGCATTGGGAACTGAAAAAATTCCTGTCTATGCTGCACAGATTCCATGATTATATTAACATGGATAAAAGCAAATGGAAAACCCACATGCCACACGGGGTATCAGAAATACATCAAAAATTACCAGCACAACAATGGTTCCATGTAAAAACCGAAGACAACCCAGCCGACATCATCACTAGAGGATGGGACCTAAATGGCTCAAGCAAAACGGACGAACATATACCAGTTATGTCAGAAGAAGTAAACGCAAGCTACTTAGAGTCCAACAAGAAGACAACATAATTGAAAGGTTAGGATCCCTAACAAGAATGATAAGAGTCAGATCATTCTGTAACAGGTTTATAGACAACTGTAAAACTAACACAAGAACAAATGACAACCTTTCCATAGAAGAAATGGAAAATACAATTAAACAAATCATTAAAATGCAACAAGCGAATTGAAGAACTTACTTCGTTTCTTGACAAAGATGGAGTTTGACGTTTGGTGAAGTTTACGTTCCACACAGTTTTCGTTTTTGGATTAAAAATCTACCAGTTAAGGACATGTTGTTGTCATCACATCTGCTTCCGGAAGAAGGATCCCGTCCCTTCTTTTCTACGCCGACCCCTGCCATCTCTCCCTGGCTGGGAGAGCCGACCATCGCTTCCATTCGGGCTACCACCAGCGAAGCCCTTCCCGGGTAAAAATAATACTTTAGGCTGCTCTTTACTGCCGGTTGTGAGTGTACCAATTCAAGTCTTAATTCAGTACCGTATTTTGTGATTCACTCGTGGACAGGCACCAGTAATTATTGTATGAAAATCAAGTAGGTACTTCAAACATTCTTTTTTTTGTATAATCTGTTCAACGAAGTGTTTAAGTCTTCAACTAGTACGTATTACTTTTTGCGTGAACCATTCAGAAACAATGCGAACTCTTGTGGCGATTACTTAGTTGTTGTTGGGTGTGTAAAATCATTTGTAATTGAATTTTTAGCTTAAGTTTTTGTCATCACCATTCTTTTAATTGCGATTAAGATAGCCTAGCTGTTAACCACATTTGCTGTAATTCAAATAAACGTGACATCCCTTAATCACCCTTTTCATTTAATTTACGATAGAACTTATAGATTCATTTTGTGTCATATTTTGAACATTACTTGCATTCATTAAATTTTATTGATAATTCATTCTCGCCTTTTATTTGTGTCCTTGTGTTTTGTTTTAATATTTGTGTACAGCTTTGTGAGCTTGCCCACCAGTTATAGTTTTATTTCAGTAAGCCAGGGTAAGTACACCTCTAACAGTAGGGTGCAGCCACCCCCAACTCCTTCGAGCCCAGAGGAACAATCATCATCATCTCGAGTGGTTTTCCGCAGTGGCGCCCATTTCCCTCCCGATTACGACGACCCCTATTTGGAGAGTTTAGCGTTTCGAACCCCCCCTTCTCCACTGCTTGTTAGCCAAGAGTCACAGGACTTCGACGTACCCTCTAAGTTGTCGTAGTGCGGAATTGGCACGTGACAATCTCTTCATGACATATGTAGTTCGGCTTGTAACTAAAAGAATGCAGGTCCTAATTTTAGTCGAAAATGTGAGGTAATACAAATAAGAAATCTCAAAATTTTATTGTCCACATAGTTTAGCATTCAAGATTAGATAAAATAACTGGTTGTTCTAATTTCAAATACATTTGGAAACAACATGAATTAAAACCATGCCCTGTTGTGATTATAGAAAAATAAAAATGTTTTGTAAGTAATTAAATTTCCTTTTTCTGCAAATAGCTTTTTAGGTTTGTCAGCGAACAATTTTGTAAATGAACAAACTTGCAAATGTACCTACAAGTTTATTCATTTACAAAATTCATTCTAGAACTTAATGAGCTTTAAGAAGGAATTCCAGCTAACAAATTTCCTAGCAAACTAAATAGGTAAAGGCGATTTAGATCTCAAAGGCATGGTTTGTTCAAGACGTTATCCTCGGTAAAGTTTATAAAATTAATGCAAATTTAATTACGATTAAATTATTATCCGGTGTGGTACTAAAATTTCCAGAGCTCGTTTCCTTTCATGCTGTAATAAGAAAACAAAAGAGAGAAATTTAGGGCTAATCTCGTTCGTTTGGGAAAGTAAATTGGAAAATGTACATTTAGGGCCGTCAGTTCGATTATGTGTTTATAACAGAATTAGCTCTATATTAAAGCCCTTGTTTGTCTATCTTATTTACATAATAAAAGGATCGTAATTTTCCTTGTTTCTGCTCGGGCTCAGATAATGCGCGAGAAAATAACTGAACTGTAACAATCTTGAAAGTGAATCAAGTTCGTGTACGTATAACATTTCAAGCGAATTCTGATATAGATAAGGTATTCTGACAGACATGCAAACTTGACACCGTTCCCGTTTAAGGTGGTACCAGGAAATGCATCCAGCGATCCAGCGTCCAGCATTATTGTAAATGTCTTTTAACTGTTTGAAGATGTATCGTCGATCGTTCGCCGCGTTAAAATCTCGATATCATAAACAACACTCGGTTCAGTAATTTGCTTATGATTTCAGTCAATAACGACGGTAATAAAACATGTAGACGCATTGTTATAAGCCCGGTCAGTGACGCTTGACCCTCGTATTGCACTTGTAACTCTTTTGCGCTTGAAATAAAGAGATAAATATTACTAGAAACACCAACAACATCAAAGATACCCGTGTCTGCATTCTCGGCATGCTAGATTACGATGAGCAACCGAAACAAATCCCAGCGCAACTTTCTTGTAAGCAAACGGACGCATAATGACGACCTATTCTAGTATTAAATTGTAGATTGTAAAATAAACCTGTGCGTGCTGAACCTGCTACCGACTACAACGCTTCTGATTGCTGCGAGCTGCTTTATGTTAATTTTCTATTTTCTCACGAGCTTACGCAATGAACTCGATGTTTATTAGTAAGAATACCGTGACACTGATCGCGGAATATGTAAAATATTATATCGGTAGCTCCTACGCGTACGAATTTAGGTTCCGTTATTCGCCAAATACAGCAAATCGTACTTATAAATATACATAGGTACGGTGTGCGACCACGTTTTATATTCTGATGCATCGCGGTAATTTAACTGTCTAAAACTGTTCGACTTTCAACGAACGAAACCCGTAATTTGTATCGTACTTTTTACGTCTTCTTTAAATGTTCGTTTAGGCGTTTTTTCAAAACGATTTGAAAATACCCAATTAACTTGCGGAATCGTTAACTAACTTCAAAATGCAATTTGGGAAATTAAATTAGCCATTTTGCCGGCTATTTAGGAGATTGTTGTATTCGTTCATCGTTTGAGAATGAGACTCTTTAAAGGGAACAAAAGGAAATTAACCCAGTTTATCGAGGGTTAAAATTAACAAGTCCTTCTCAGATTTGATCATCGTTACACCAGCGTGCAAAATGTTATCAAAGTTTGTTATATTCTTCTGGTGCGAATTCGCATGTGTTGCTCTGCAAATATGAATGATTTAATGAGGGGCGGATGGGCCACTGTAAACTAGCCCAGGAGTTACAAAGAGCCACCGGGCTTATATCATAATCATAATCATACTTACAAGATTTACTAATACTATGTAGTATTTTTTATGGGTTTAATGCGAATGTTTAACAAAACAATAAATCGGTCGGTTTTTAGTAACCTTTTTATTACGATTTTTTCTTGAGACACGACGGTTTGTTCGGTGTTACATATGTATATTTAATACTGATGTATGGAATCGAGACAGGGAGGATAAAGGCAAACACCTGTAACGGTTTTAAAACGTCAGTTCGATGCGTGGTGTGAATTATTTATTAACAAATTTAAACAATGTAACAATTAACATTAAACAACAACTTAAACACTAAAACACGATACTAATATTAATCCGTAACACTAGCAAATTTATTTATATAGTTTATTTAATTATATTTGCGCACATTTATATTAACCGAGCACACAACAAACTGATCACGACACGTTGGTAGGCTTTTGGTAGACTCCCGCTTGCTCAGGGAACGCGCCTACTTGTACAAATGCGGGCTTTCAATCCAGTAAGTTCGACGCTCATCTCGAACACTGGTAACCCTAGAAACTTCTATTGGCGGATGACGCATACGATCTCGCATCTGCTCTCCGCGACTGCTGGCGCATCTCGTTACACACCGAAAAAGATTGCCAACTTTAACTGATGAAGACAGTACCTTAACAAGAAAATGCGATGTTTTCTCGTATTCTTCAATTCGGTGCTTCCAGTCTTTAATACCTATTATAAATTGACTTTTGTTTGGGGACCAAGAAAATTCTAAACATGCCGAACAGTAAAATGCATTTTTTTCGAACTGTATGCCAACCATTTCTCTAAGGTTGCCGAGTTTTAACCCCTCGGCCACTTCAGCCCATTTTTAAATTATAAAACACAAATATTGATGAAATAAATGACTTTTCCACTAACAACTTGGAGTCGCGGTCGTGGCTCAGATGGTTCGGCGTGCGTTTGACCCATGAAATTGCCCGGGTTCGATTCCCAGGACCACAACACATACACCGAAGGAAGGCAATGGCAGACCAGCAAGGTATTCTGCCCAGTAAGTCTTCTCTGAAGTGGAAGCGCAAGCACTTTCGTTGTTCAGAACCCACGTACCCAGGTACCCTATGTCTGAAGGTTACTTGACACGCACACTACAGACATATGGAGAGAAGACCTGTAAAGGGCATTCCGCTGAAGAGCAATTTGGTCGTATTTGAAAGGATGAGTTGATTTTACCATATGTTTATTGGTTGCCATGAGAGTTGAGAAGTAAGTGTGAACTTACCACCCTAGCGAAGTAAGTGAGTAGATTGATTTAATGGCAACTAGTATATATCAACTTACTGTGTTAAAATTATTTAATTTTTTCTGGCAGTTTATATCGACAGTAGACAAATATTGGGAAGTTAAGTGATTCACTGTCCCCCTAAGCTCCGAGGGCTACCTTCCATACAGTGCAAATCAGACTTCCCTCCCTTGCTGTGTAAATAACTACGTTCCAATTTTATGTTTCGCCATAGCCTGCACGCTTCTCTCTTTACTCATTCTTCCAGTATTTAACTTCAAACCATTTTTTTATAAATTTAATTATTTTCCTTTACTTTTCCATTCCCATTGCATTTTATCCTGCTTCATTTTTTAAATTAGATGCATACTAACTTGCTTAAGCGCCACTGTTGACTTGAAATTTCCTTCAAGAAAATTACATACATGTGGAAATAGCGTTATTCAAATATATGAAAATGTTTTCAGTTTCGACCACATCCAAACATTTGCAATAAACAGGAAACACACTTGCTGGTGTTTGTGGCAACAATTACCCAAGAGAATTTAAGGAATCTATCGATTGTTTTAGTTAAATTCAAAGTTAAACTATTACATTTTCACGAAATCCACTTGGTTTGTATTTTAAATTTCGTATATTGTTTTAAATAGTTTTAGAGCATTATCTGCAAAATTGCAAGTTTTTAATGCGTTTTTTCACTTTTAACATTTCTAAATTTTAAAATGGCTTAACATTAAGTAGATCTACGAATGCAGCGGTAGCAAAATTAAAAAAGAACGAAGTCAAAATTTAAATCAAAAACTGAAAACTAAGAATTTAAGTAAAATTAAAGTGTAAGAAATTAAAGGATGAATTTTCATTTTAATAGGCAAATTCATTAAAAAGAAAACAGAAATTTTGAAAAATTACGGAAAATTAACCAAGAATACGCAGAAATATAAAAATGCACGAAGACAGGAAAGTATTTATTGCATTGAAAAACAAATGGTGGAGGAGCTGTAAGAAAGACTGGATAAAAAAAGCTAAACTGAGGAAAAATGAGCGTTAACAAAGTATTTTAATAAAAGAAAACGCGAAAAGCAAATTAATATTTTTGTTAATATAATACATACTACTAATTTATAAACAAAAATTCTAAACTTGTCGCAGGGAAATCTGAGGTTTGCTGAGCCAATTCGAGCGGCGCAAAATACGTATAAAGTCAACATTTTACTGAAAGTCCTGAAACTTTTTTAACCAAACAAGAAACTAATTTTTGTGGTATATAAACATTTCATTGATTATGTTTTCAATGACGTATTAAACGGTAAAGTAACACGACGCACTTCCCTATTTGAAAGTAACAGGAAATGTAACTGACTGTAGCTCTTTATCCATTTATGGCGAAAATGACAAAATTACTGTTGCTCAATGTAAGAACCCAAATAAATTCCGACCTATCTAAACTGAAGCACGCCATGGCTCATTGAAAATAAGCTTTATCTTCCCCTTACTCATCAAATCGTCCTTTTATGGCTACTTCCAAAGGCGATTTCAAAACGGGGCGTTGTCGATGGTCATGGCTTAAAGAGATTTAACTGAAATTTATTTTTATTTATATACTACCTAATAAGAATCTGATGTTTCGTAGAGATCTTTTAATATTTGAATAATTAGACCTACGTATAAATAGGAAATCCTTGTTTTTGACTTGTTTTTCTCTGATATGGAGTTATTATTTATTACAAGTTTTCCCTTCTATGACGATCTAGCCAGTAAATAAGGTTTTTGTTTTGGTTTTTTATTTGAACTTTCCTTTTTACGAGCATTTAATTTCATTTTAAATTAACCAAACAGTCCGAACATTTCATTGTTTTGAAACTCCCTTTTAATTACCAAACTCGTCGAACGTATGTATTTATAAAAACAATTAGATTAAAAAAACCTGCAATGCAAACAATTTTAATTGACGAGCGTAAAAACACAAGAATTTAAATAATTCCCTAATTAATTAATCACATGAATTTACACGGGCAATAAATTAATTTTAGTACTATAATTACGGTGTAACATAAACGTAAATTTGTTAAACCCGTTTGTGGTTAAAACCGAGCCACATTCTGTTGAAGAGTATTAAATTAATTGCAACCATTTGTAACATGAAAAGACAACAAAACGGAATTATTCATATAAACTAAAACCCGTACTATTTGTTAAAATCATCGTAAATTATTGCATGCGTCCATACACATCTGTCTGAAAACGAATTAGGATAAAGTTGCGACCATAAGGAGAGATTTATACTAAAATATGCAGTCTTGTGAGTTGGTCCGCTACAAAACGGCATTACATGTAATAATCTTGTCTTGCTCACCTAAAAAGTAAGCCAAACTAATAAAAATATGAAGCGGTTATATAACCTGTACCGGTTTCCTGGGATATATACATTCGTAGGTATATTAACCTATTGAATAAGTCTTATAGGAAGATATTAGAAATTCCATATGCTTCCTTTAGTTTGATTTATAAGGGCAGTGGGTTTAATGTTTAATAAACATTAAAAGTTCTTCGTTTTTTAATAACTGTGTCAATCTCAAGATAATAACTTGACGAACCTGTTTTCAGCAATTGCTAAACATAAATTACAGGTATTTTATGGAAGACTCTGCTTCATTGTTGAAGTTTAATTTAAATAAGTATAAATTAATAAATCAAAGAGTACTCAAGAAATAAATTACTTTAAATTCTTCAAGGGATTGGTCATACGTGGAGGCTTTGCATTCAAAATATTTAACTCAACCTGCTGTTAAGTGCTTAATTTAGTTTAAAATTTGATTCTCCCAGAAGCCTGAAATACAAGCTAAGCCCAATGTTAAAACTCGCAAGTTCGAAGTTCAAAACTCAATATAACTTGAGAACCTAGTGTAAACCAATTAGAAAACTTTAAAAATCTAGTTCTGCTTATCTTCAGATTTTCACGAAGTAAGCCATGTTTAAATTTTAACTTTTTGGGATACAACTATAAATTCAAGTATAAATTTCAAAATATGCCCATTTCCTCTGATAAGACACTTACTTTATTTAAAAACGTTAAAACCCCTGACAATTGTAAAAATTAAATGTCTTCTGGAACCAAATTAATGAGTTTAAAATGCCCCAAATGTCGAAATATATTGAAAAATTATCAAACCAGGTCTTAATCTCCTTTAAAACGAGGTTATTATACATAAAAAAAAATATCAAAACCACAGAAAAGAAATTATAAATCCAGCAGGATATAGGTACAGTTGTTCAGAACGTGAAATTCAAGCCGACCGTAAACGAACAATTGTTTCGTTCCATTGTTTCGTATTCATTAGAAAAGTTTTAAATTATTAGCAGGGAGAATAATAAAACGAAACAATTACGCACTTGCAATTTATAGCATGCCTCGAGTTGCTAATTCACGGTACGCGTTCGTATTTCGTCAAAGTTAAATTGAAATTATTATTTAACCTTATCGAGTTTCACTGGGATAATCAACGGAATTAATAGGTACCTGGTTGGTTTTGAATTTTTTAATTTACGCTGTGAAAATTGGGAGCTTAGATAGTTTTAATCTGTTTGGTTTTAAAAAATGTTTTATTTAAAGAAATTGCAAATTTAGTAGCTTTTTGTTCGCCCTTGGAAACACATCTATTTTTGATCTCGTGCCTTTTTAAGTTATTACAAAATCATTGAATTGTATTTTATATTTATCATCCGAATGTATACTGAAATTTTCAAAATGTGTATGAGGTAATAGATTCGTAAATATTTGTTCTCATCGTACAACATATAATTCCTGCAACGCATAATTTTATCCCCATTTTAATAAAATAGTAAAGCAGAATGGAGTCAGGATGTAAGTGTTATTGATGTGTTTCGCCTATTTTCGTATTTATTAGGATTTAGACGAGGACTAAAAAATGTCGAGATAAGTCACGATAAAGGTAGAGGACACTTTCAGGAATAAAGGAAGAACGACACAGTAACTTAACGTAGGATATTTTCCAAGCGCAATAGACCTATACGCTCAAGAGCGTATTCAAAAATGCCTACGAGGCACTACGATTTATATTCAGTCAGACTCTGAAATCTTATATTTTTGAGCCTGAAATAGCCTGAGATTGCAAAACGACGCTACAGCAACTGCCCGTAACGCCCTTGCAAAGCAAGCAGCAGCAGCAGATGCACCATTTTCAGACCAAAACCGTTTTGTGGAATAACCAAAAGTCACTTGGCGGAGGAGAAAATGGGAAAACGGACGAAAACAGTCCCACTGGAGGTATACCCCTGATCAAAACTAAATGAAGGAATTTATTTATTACTCGCCAAAGAAGGCTGAACAACTCCTTCAACTAGAAAAGGCAAATATAAGTCTAATAACAGGTCTTCTTACTGGTCACTGCCCTCTAAGGTATTACTTGAAGAAGATGGGCAAAGCCGATGCTGAAGAGTGCAGACTTTTTTGTGTAATTGCTATTTAAAAAAAACTGATGATGACGTCATAACTCGAACAGAGATGACGTAATAAAAAATATACATACACATCTAAAAAATAAAATCGACATGTCCGAACATTATTTTCTTACTTGCCTAATAAAGATTTTATTGAATTTGTTCCAACCTTTACGTGCGCACTGTATATCATGGAATGCGTTGCTACAACTCGCCGAAGGCTTAAATTCCCCGGAAAGGTAACACTTACACCTGCCGAAGTAGGAGGAATGCCCCCCCAAAAAAATTATAAACGTTGTCACGATTTTAAACACATTGGGAACATAATTTGTAGGGCTCTTTAACACAAAATCTTTTCAGGTCGAACTGATGTGAAGCTGCTAATAGCTAAACCACCCCTTCATAATCTATAATCTACAACTTAACGTTTCATCCAAGCTGAAGGCAAAGCCCTTTTGCAGGAAAAAAGGCAAAATATCCAAATTAAATTATGGGATTTTGAATGGGATATGGCACGGTATGGTCCACAAACGCAGGCACGTAAAAAGACCTATAAAATTTAGTTGGAAAAAAATAAGACCATAGTGGGACGATAGACAAGACACAAAGGAAACTTTACAACTTAAGACCAAAGCAAGTCATGATTTCAATTTCAGATTTATTATCTTGCTCTGGCTGGGTACCAGGATGTACCAGGGTATTCTATTGGCATCACCAACGCTTCTCTCGCATGAAATTTCACACAATCATCTTCACATACATGGATAACTAGAAAGTTATCTACCTAATCCAGAAGACCTGAGATTTGTTGAACATCTCCGTCAATATCGCCATTTGTCCGGAAGGGGCCTATACCACTAGAAAAAATGTCTTCTCTTGGCTATTAAACTATTATTCAATAATCTGAGTGTTCATCCGTTTCAAAACGCTTTCCTATTAGAATATTTTTAACGTTCGGAACAAATCATAGTAACTCAACGTATCAACCAAACCAAAGGTAAAGCTCTTTTAAATGAAAAAAAGGGAAAAAGCGAAATTAAATGATGGGTTTTTGGTCAGTGTCGTCTGACCCATGGTATTTCAAAATACCTAGGTTGTATGGTCATCAAACTCAGACACGTAACAAGACCTTCAAGATTGGGTGGGAAAAAGGTAAGATCAGAAAATTTTACAGTTGGACGATAGTTGAGACGCAAAGGAAACTTTACAACTTAAGGCCAAAGCAAGTCACGATTTCAATTTCAGATTTATTATCTTGCTCTGCATGGGTAGCAGGATGTGCCATCTAATTTTTGGATTAGTCTTGGTCCATCTTTCCCCTTGACTATATTTAACTGGCTTCAGAAACGAAGTGCCACTCTATTCTATTGGCATCACCATCGCTTCTCCCACATGCAATTTCATGGGGAACTAGAAAGTTATCTACCTAACCCAAAAGACCTGAGATTTATTGAACATCTCCGTCAATATTAATACACTTACGCCATTTGTCCGAAAAGGGCCCTAAACCACCAGAAAAAATGTCTTCTCTTGGTTATTAAAATATTATTCAATAATCTGAGTGCTCATCCGTTTCAAAACGCCTTCCTCTTAGAATTTTTTTAACGTTCGGAACAAATCATAGTCCGATTTTATCATGTCTGGGCTATATGGTGGATGGTTAAACGCAGTTAAGTCGCAGTCCGCCAAAATTGGGTTGCATTGTCGTTGAGAAGAAGCACATTCGTCTGGGACAAATTGGGACGTTTCTTGTCTATGGCCGAAGATCTCTGAAGTAATTGCAGTGTCTTTCGGCATGTACTCAATTGCAAGAACGCCTTCAATGCCCCAGAAAATAGTTGACATGAGTTTTCCTACCGAGGACTGCGTTTGAACTTTCTTCAGCGGTTGGCCATTGCATGGACTCTTTGTTTTGTCTCGGGGCCCCAGTAGTGTACTCAAGTGTTATCTTTCGTCACAATTCGAGTTGAAAATCTGTATCGGAATTTTCGTCTTAACAGTTTCTGTCCAGAAGGCAACAGCCTAGGAATCAATTTTGCTCACACCTTGGATACTTTCAGATGACGATCCTGACAATCATGGCCTTCGGATTTGTTGCTTCTGCAGGTCTTCTAATTCTGGCATCATCCTCGATGGACGTCCTTCTCCGGCGAAATCGTTTAGACCAAAATTTGGCTACATAATATAAAAAGGCTTCTTTAGGTTACAGGCATCCGCTCATGAATAACTTTCGGTTTGTTACCTTCTTTCGTAAGAAATTTTGTCACACTTCGATGCTCCAATTTTACTACACTAAATTTGTACCATTTTCGACTTCACAGAATGAAAAGTAAAAGACGAATTTGATTCAAATGTACTGTGAACCTTTGAAAGATCTGCCACTATTTCGCATTAATTGCACACGCTGCTTGTCAGTTGTTTGTATCATAACTAGCTAGACAACTTTTCTAGTTCCCCCATGTCTTCAATTTGACTCATTTTGTAAACCTCGTCGAAAAATTTACTATAGACTGAGAAGATTTGCTTCTCAGTTTCGACATTGCTTCTCTGTTTATCGAGTCAGTAGCTAGCTATTATCAAATAGCTGGTATTTCAATGCATTAAACCTTTAAGTCTTGTTACTCTTATTAAGAAAAATCTTACCTTTGCTTACTTCCTGTTTCCCCTTTTTCTCCTGTGATAACTAACTTTGGAATTTTTAAAAATTCTTAATTAAAACTGAATGAAGTATATTTTGATGAAGACAACATTTTCGTTGGTTAGTCTCTTAGAAAACCTTTAAATCATTTTTGGATCTCTTCCATAAGTAACATCGCGCTCTCAAGTCTAACGGTTTCCTTCCTACTCGGAAAGCACTCACAACGGCATAGTCATAAAGGCAGAATTCTCTAAAATCACAATATCAGGAGTATCTTTAAACGTCTCTCGAAGATTTCGCAGATATTTCCTTTACCAAAGGACAAACTTCAGCACCTGTCATCAAGAGCAGTAGTCTTCCTTCGAACGATTTAATGTATATTGGAGAAACCGATCGCTCTATATCTACACGTATCTGTACGCAGAAACGGTGCTCTGAACGTTATAACAATATAGCACATAACGTCATAGTGCTTATTTCCAAAACTTCCTTTTTGAACAGGAAAATTTTCATGGGAACTGAAATCATTAATTTCACTGCAATTTGATCTACAACAACATTGTATTCTCCTTCTGGTATGTGCAAAGTCAACCTTTGTTTATCGTAAATGCCCGGTGTAAGTACGCACTTTTTTTTGCTTTGCTCCAAAAGGGTTTCACCTTTGGCGTGGTTGACATGCTGATTTACCGTGCCCTTTTCTGCTTGCTTCTAATAATTTCACCTCTACCATGGTTGTCACATTGAATTGACATGTTCTGTTAAGCCCCCAACTGCTGATGGAATCCCTTAAGAAAGTCCTTATACCTCAACAATGGTACAATTTAACCTCTCAAGCTGCTTTCTCTAAAGGGCTTTACATTTCCCAAGAAGTTTCTCCAAGCCTATTCCGATTATATTTGTTATTTCTTTCCTCCAGCTCATTCATAACTTTCTTCTCTTTCGTAGTTTTTGTGCCCATTGTAAGTATCCGTAATCTCTCTTTTCAATATGTATGGCATGTCTTCACTTAACTGTTTTTTCCATTTTTTAATACCCTGTTCTTCATACATGCAAGGCTGCTTGTTGAAAGTAGATGGTCTTTTGTTGCTATATTTTTCTCGGGGACATTTCGTGCTTAACCTTGTTTGTTCCTTTTTGGGGCTCTTGCCATCTCCGTAAACCTATTTTGGTTTTCTTGTCCGTAGTATTTTTCTAATGCATTATCTCTAATGATTCTCAGATATTTTTTTCTAAATTCAACATGTTGATACATCTCCATATCTCCAATAACCACAAGGCGGAATTGTCCATGCTGTTCTTACGGGAGAAGCTCTTACGATTTTTGGACAAGGTCTGTTTATTTACTGTTGATGTCTTTTCTTGTATTTTTTTGTCTTAACATGTTTTTCTTCTATTTCTTTGTTCGCCCATAGATTTTGCAATATCTTCCTCATCATTCAACTACCAGTTAGCTGGATTTTCATTCTTTCTTGTCTAATGTTTTTAACGTTCTTTATAAACGTCCAGACTTCTTTCGATCATCTTTCTGTCCCTGCTTTGTGTTTAACTTCTTTTTTCTTTTATCTTCTTTCTTATTTAAATTCGAATTGCTTTAAATTAAGTTAGTCCCGCATTAAATCCTAAGACCTAATTTGTTTTGAAGACATTGTAACATTCCCGATAGGGCAAAAATAGTCGGAGAAAGAATAAACGAAAGAAGACATAATTTTAATTCTGTGATCTTTCTCGATTCGATTTTTCAAATTTAAACGCAACAATACTGCAGTAAACACCGTCACGTGCTAATTCCGCACTAAGACAACCTATAGGGCGACGTCAAAGTCGGAGACTCGCGGTTAGCAAACAGTGGAGAGAAGGGGGGGGGGGGGGGGGGTTCGAAAGGCTTAACCCTTTAGATGGGCAGTCGTACTCTGATTCGTCTGCCTACTTTTCCGTAAAGCTAAAGCGAACAGGATGTTAGAAAAAGATGACCAAACGCGCCTCTCACTCTGGCGTTACCTCGTGATCGAGTGGTTCCCCGGACTTTTTAACAAAGGAATACACTGAACAAAATATTAGATCATCCTATTCGGGACTTCTCCGAATTAAAAAAGAATGCGTCGATTTGGCGTTATTCTCGCGGATTCTGCAAACTTCAGGCGGGCTTAAACTTCGAGCAACCGACGTATTACACTTAACTTACACAGAATCTCAAACGTCGTGACAACACTCCAAAACTTTAATAAGTAGTTTAATAGTTTTTACAGTATAATGTTTGCATTGTCGATTCACTAAGTCGTTATTTGATTGCCAAGATACGTAGTAGGGAGATGAGCCTGAATTTACCACTCTAGAGAAGTAACAAGTAGTATTTCGAAACCAAAATATAATTAGTTACCTAACTTTTTTTTTTGTTTTCGATGAACTAATAATTTAAATTTTTAATGGGAGTTAAGTGATTTACTCTGTCTTTCATGGTCGATGAAGTAAATCTCACTTACCTCCCTTGATATGTAAATAACTATTGTACGCCCGCCAACTGTCATCATAATAAAATTATGCAAATTTAAATATTTAAATATCAATGACCCCTTTATCATTGTCTAGCTATTTAGGTGGATAAACAATCCCTAAAACCAACATTTAAAGCTTAGACGATCGCTATGTTTCGTCACAGTATATTAAACAGTATAAATTCACAGCATGTCGTTAACTTAATCTGGTTGTATCGTAACAAAATATTATTAAGTAAAACGACGGCCTTTAAAACGGCCTTCACCCGAACTTGCTTATTCAAGACCAGAAATAATGAACTGAGTTTAACATCAAACTGGAATTGACCGAGCGTTCTGCTTCTATTGTAACCAATTGTTTCCATTTCTTCAGCGTACAAAGCAATTAAAACGGTTTTAAAACTTATTAAATTTAGTAGTCATTCTTCCTTCCACGTTATTAAGAAATAAAAAAAGCGCGAACACAAGAGAAGAATAAACGGTTTCTCAGAAATAATGTAATAAAATAAATTCCGGTTGCCGTTCATGGAGTTTTAAAATGAGATAAAATTAACGAGGATTACAAGTCATTAAGATGATTTATTATCGCGTGGCTTGTCACAAAAATTTAAATTACTTTCGGAACACTTTTAATATAAATCTGGTATAACAATAGGTCGGGATAAAAGTTTTAATCGAACTGTTTCCATTCAAGTAAAATAAACACGATTTAGGGGGTGCCCTTTTGACACAATGATGAGTGTTCTAGTTCAATAAATTTTCCGCTGCAGTGATTTCGCTTCGAGATGATTGATTCGTGGTATCCAGAAAATAGAATGCACATTACACGCTTCGGCAGACACCGCAAAATTTACTGGTTTGAATTGAACGAGATAGAGAAAATCTGTTTTTGATAAATAAATTTTAAGCTTCTGCACTTGAATGGAACCGTTATAAAAATAATACCAATAGAATTATGGGAATTTGATTTGAACCAAAAAAATACGTTTTTTCTATTTCTAGAAAGGCAGCCAAATTACTGCTGTTTTAGATTTTAAGTTCGAATATAAAATATACCGAGTTTGTATTTAAACTTTCATTTTGACTTCCAATGTTCCAATAATTGTTTACAAACATCTTCGTAATCGGCTTCAACTAGAAATGAATATAAATTTTGAAACCATGATCAAGCATCCAATTTCAGCTGAAGACTCTTGGTTCTTCTAACTTTTCCTTCAGTACATCAAATTCGGTCACGGTACTAGAAACTTGAATCCGAATTCAAAAAATTTAGATCCACGTTTGGTATTCAAATTTAAATCACACGGAACTCAAAATTTGAAACTTAATTTAAGAGTCGATCTTATTAAAGCATATGACCAACCTATTCGAATTTTGAAAATAAACTCCGTTGCTGTAATTCAGTCCTTCAACATTTAAATCAGGATTTGATGGTCGATGTTGTTGTAAAAGAGATTCGAATCCTGTTTTGCAACAATTCGAACCTCAGATTTAGGTTCAAAGTCGATCACCAATCCATTAGAATTTTTAGGAAATCGGTTTCCGATTCGTAATTTAATATAATAGAAAGCCCCAAATTGAAATCAAAATTCGACTTTGTTAAACCCTAAAATTTGAATGCGATTTCAAGCAACAATTTGCAACATCATTATTAGTTTATAATTTGAATCCAGATTTAACGTTCGACTTTATGGAAGAATAAATTGGAATCCTGTTTGGATAAAATTGTATCTCAAATTTAGATTCGAATTCGATTGCTATTACAGTTTGAATTTGGGGAAATCGACTACCGTTTCCAAATTTGAATCTAGATTTAGAATTTCGAATACAAATCCGAATTCAAGCAATAATATTTAGACCAACTTTTGGCATTTTGAACTTAAATCCCGCTTGAGGCTCAAAATCTATATCCGAATTTAATTGGAGATTGAAGATTGAACCCTGTTTTAAAAAATTCGAACTTCAGATTTATATTCGGGTTTAACTGCCTGTACATTTGAGTTTTGGAGGATCGAATTTGGAGGTGCATTATGTCTTGGAATTTAAAAATTGAATATCGACTCCTAATTCACAATTAATTCTTCTTCGAATTTTAGGAATCTAAATTCGGACTGGGATTCTCCATTTTCAAACCCCGAAATTCAAGCATAAATTCGGAACCACTTTAGTAATTCATAATTTAATATAGATTTAAGATTCGAGTTTACTGATGAAGGAATTGGAATCCCGTTTGCATGAAATCGAATGGCAAATTTAGATTCGAATGCGAATGACGTTACAGTTTGAATCTGGGGAAATCCGCAATTCTGTTTCCGAATCTGCGGATTTCAAATTTAAATCTGGATTCTAGCTTTTAAAATTTCAAATTCAGGCAATAAAATTTCAATAAAATTTAGACCAACTTTTAGTATTTAAACTTAAATTCCACCTGAAGCTTAAGCTTAAAATATTAATCTCAGTTTGAGGTTCGAAATCATTAAGCCGGACCTGCTTTAACAGTTCAAAATTTGAATCCAAATATTTAAGATTTAATTTTATTGTAAAGGAGTTTCTAATCCTATTTGTAAGAAGTTGCATCTCAAATTTAAATTAGAATTCGAAAAATACAATTTAAATTTCGACATCGGCTTCAGGGTTACAATTCTTTCAACAAATGTGAGAACTTTTATGGGATTCTACGTAGTTGCAACTCGAAATTTGACTCCCAATTCAAGAAAAAAATTCGAATCCGCTTTAAAAATCCAGAAATTGCGTTTCGACTTTGTTGTACGTGGAATCTCTTTATGAGTAACTCAACAATCTTGAATTAAGATTCAAATTGAGTTGCTATTACGCTTTCAGGACAATTCTATCTTCGAATTCGAATCGTGATTCTACACATTTAAAGCTCTAATTATAGAAATAATTGATTGAAACACAATTTCAATCGCAATTCAGTCTGCCACTAAATTACTAAATTCTGCCTTCGAATCTGAGAACCTCAAATTCGAATCAGAATTCTACGTATGTAGTTGAGATTCGAATCCCAATTCCAGGAAAAGAATTGTACCCGCTTGAAACCTACACAGTTTGTATCTAGATTTGAGATTCCCCTTTATGGCAGAAAGAATTGAAATCTTGTTAAATCCGAATTCGATTCAAACTAAATTTGAATTTTGAGGCTTCAGATGTTATAAACTGCTCTTTTTTTAAATGAGCACTCCAAATGCAAATCATTTACATAGTTATAACTTCAATTTTGAATCCAAATTCAGCTACAAAATTCGGATCAGCCTAAAAATTCAGAATTTGAACCCAGATTTTATACCTTTTAAGAGAACTAACTGAAATCCTGTTTGGAAGAAATTTAATCATAAAGTTAGATTCGTTTCAGAATTTTAAGAGCTTGACTCCTAATTTACAATTCGAAATAAAAGTCCAAGTTTTCTAACACGAAATTCAAAGTCTGGGAATACAAGTAATAGAATTCGAACCCAACTTCGAATCTAAGATTTGAAATATTTTCCTAAGACTTCTTGGAAATTTTTCTGATCTATTTCGCATTCGAAACTTAAATTAGGTTCCAAATTCGAGCTTATTGTAGCAGAACTTGACTTTCTATTAGGGAAATCTTATACAAGCAGATTCGAGTTCGATTTTTAACGCCAATAAATGTGGCCTGGTGTTTAAGGTATTTGCCTACACCGCGGACGGTCTTAGGATCAAACCCGAGTCGGATGCTCGGCGGATGGCCTACCTAGTCACTGAAAATAATTGGGAACCGAAACACTCTCCATTTTTTATATTTTGTGTAAAGTCTTCATATCATAAACTCGAGATTAAATGAGTCTTGGGCTAAGACTAGTTGGGCATCAGCAAAACTTAGAGTATAAAGGTGATCTTCGTTTATGGGGATTCCCATTCCAGCACAATATCTTTTCCAGCATTGTAGTGCCACTTTAATGTAAATATTGAAAAGTCGTAATCCTTTAGTAGATCTTACCCGACTAGAGAATTGGCGATTGACTTTAACATATGAATTATTATCTTTTTTATCTTCGTGGAACAAAATCATAAGTCTTCTCCAAGTCTATAAAGACCAAGTGAACCTTCTTCTCCAAAAGTTGTTGCATAACAAAAAGATTATCCACACAGGATTTGCAGGTGTAAATCCACTTTGTTCTTCTCATATTTTTCCTGTCATCTCCATTCTTAGAATATTCTGTAAAACTTTTCTTCTTTTATCTTCATTCTGTTGTTTATTCTTATCCTACTTTCAGGGTTTCTTTTCCTTAACCACTTATTGTATGGATTCGTTTTGTCTTTATTAAGTGTTTGTACTTCTTCCGTCCACCACCGTTAGTGGTTTGTTTCTTAACATGTATGTGCAGTCTATACATTTTCACTTCCTTTTATTCTGTTTAACTCCTCTTCTAACCGATTCTGTTAGAGATTTCTAATGCTGTTTTCTACTGTGTTTAAGTTATGCTGTTATTTAATCTCGTTCTTACTATTTACCCCTTTATCATACGGCCAAACTAGTTTCGCTATTGTAATAAAGTGGATTATATTCAAGAATAATGTAAAACCTAGCCATAAGAAATGTATTAAATAAGTTAGCGTTTGGGTGTGACTGCTATACCAAGTTGCGTAATCTTTACGTTGTAGGAATGATGAAATATGTTTACTAACTAAGGATGCACCTGCAGATTGATATGTGTCAATTTAACATCTGGTTATGTTGCGAAATCATTACAATGTGCTACAATGTTGCAGAGCATTTCATATTTAATAAAGACCGTCTGCAACAAATGACGTAATCTTTTCGTGGAAAACTATAATTCATGTTGATACAAAGTAAGAATTAATGCGAAATGATGTAACACGAAACAGTTGACTTAGGCAGCTGTTGAAAATGTGGGAAAGAAAGGGCAAGTCTTGGGGTATAAGTATAGCCGGATTTCATACAGAGTTTCAGTTCCCTGTGGGAGTCTGACGACGAAACCTAGGAGTAGGCAGATTGAGACCTAGGTAACGGACTCTTACAGGATGGATTAAATGTTAATTCCAACGTTATTGCCAAGATGTGTGCCTTTCTAAAGATGTTCATGTAAGACTAGTGTTTATTATTACTAGAATAAATTGATGCTATTTTGTACGCCGTATTGGGTTGTTCAGACCTAAATCATATTATGTATTTGGATCCCGTTTGTCGAACAGTTGAATTGTGTTTGTAAATAATGTTTTACCAATATATCTGATGTTAGTCTATTCTGTATTTTAATATAACCTCCCACAACAGCTAAGCTAAACACTCGTAATGAAGTTAGGCTCAAAGTCTCTACCGTCGAAATCAATATAAAAACATAGACGGCCTTAACCCGCTATGTTGCAATAAGCCACTTCATTACACTATTAACAGTTAAGTTAATTTAGTAATTAAGTGGTCTGTTCCACAATTTGCACTGAATCTAACACGGCAATCATCTTTAGGTGTGGCCTTAATTTAAATTTGATTTAAACTATAAAGTAATCTATGATGGGCCTTTGGTTAAGCGAAAGTACTTATGTATTTCGGTATGGCCAAAGAAACCTTGTAGAATCTAAAAATTTTCGCCAAATCGTTCTATTACTTCGTCTTCTTTATGTGCACCTGTTCTACCATTAAACTCACCAGCAATAATGAGTTATTTACTAATGCCAGCTTTGTCCATAGTACCCTGTAAGTTCTGGTAGAAAGATAAGTCCTCGTCATCTGTGGGTCCATATACACCAATAATGTTTGTAATTCGAACATATAGTGACATAGTAAGTAATATTGTTCGTTCAGGAATGCAGACATAGGTCTTAATGTTAGTTATTTTAGAGGAGCATTATGTTAAGTATGAAATTACTGATGATTCACTTTTTACGGAGATAATATTTTTCTGTATACAGATTTTTCAAAATTCATGGACATTTATTAAATTTACTTAGGTAATTTAATGGTGGCTTAGGAAAGTATAACGTGCTAAACCACCGAGACTTAGGAGGCCTTAACCCTCCATGTTGTCGGTCATGCTCGCTCGCCTTACCTAACTTTTCTTGTATGTAATTTTTTAATTTTTAGTTTCAACCGTTTAGAATTTTGTTAATGCCTTAGGCAAAGAAGAAAATTTTAGGTCAACAACTTTTCTAACAACAGCTAAACTATTTTAATTTTCCGAATTTCAGAAGTTACATTTTGTAGGTATTTAGAACGCAAAGAAACGTAGAAGAGAAAACAAAATCAATAATACGAATTAAGTAAAAGACATAAAAGAACAACCAAAATAAAACAACAATTAAATAAGTAGGTAAACACTTTCTATGCATTTAAAGTGTTAAAGTATGACGAATGGTACATAATCACACAACAAGCTTCTGTAAAATAACCCATTAGCGATAAAGTTTAAACAGCAGTTATAACCTAGCCAATTTAATTGCATACAATGTGAAAAGCAACGTTAAAAAGATGCAACGAACATTGAACTACTATGGAAATAACTGCAGCACCCACTTTTTTAAATTTTAAACAAAGTTCAACGGTTGTTTCGTTTTAATTTGGGTGTTCCCATAAACCATAAAGGAACTTGTTTTCGGCAATTTAAACTGCCTAATTCGTACCAGAAAAGAAACGTAATTATCTTATTACACTCGTTACACAGCAATTATTACACAAAACAATAGAAATATCATATCTGAAGCCACCTGAAATTTATCATTAGGCTGATGGTAAACGAGTTAATAATTATGTGGTTCTACCTATTTAAATTATTACAGTTTGTACTCACGGGTGAACTCTAGGTTGTATTTTATGTAGAATTGCTTAACCAGAAACGCAAGACAGATATAAATTTGTGACAATTTGCTATTGCATATAAACTAATATTAATTGAAACATTCGGAACTAACCGGAAAAATCCGAAAGACTCCGACTTTATACGAACTAATCCGAAACTTCTCTACCGAAATTCTGAATATTATTTTTTATTTTTTACAAATGTTTGAATTTTTTAAATAATGCAGATCTGTTATTAAATCAAACTTACATTGAGCAAACAAAACGAGATAGTTAGTCTTTAGTTTCGTTTCAAGGAACTGTAATTTTGTATAAAACAAGTTTCACATAGTTTAAAAAATGGAGTTGTGTGAAATTGAATTAACTTTACTGCCAGTTTGTTAGAAGGCTTTTACTTTATTTGGCTTCATAAAACGATCATCGCTGGGATTTTCGTTACGCCTCTGATCACCAATTAATAGAACTAAAAGGGTAATCAAAGGAAGTTATGTTCTGTGGAAAGTTCTACATCAATTCGTGCTAGTTGGTTGGAGTTCTTGTTGAACAATTTGTAGCATTCTCTAATTGCCACTTCTATTTATTTGGTTGAATAAAGGTCTTCGAAATTTAGTTAGCGAATTCGCTACGCGACTCGACAATAATGGAACGGAAAATCTATATAGTTCATAATGGGTGACAATTTTGGTGTTTAACTCTACGTGACGGTTTTGATTTGTATTATTTCTATTTTGTATTTTAGGCAACTGCCTGCTTCGTTTATTTCTTGAAGTTGTTTTGAAAGAGCGATTCTTATAAAACTGCATGCTGAGAGTTTTTCGTAGATTTTCGATTTGTAGATTTAGTTTAATTTTTTTTTAATTGCAGGATTGACTCTTGCCAGTGGAATTTGCATCTTAGTTCCTATGGATTAAGAAGGCCATGACTTGAGCAGCCTATGAGGTACTAACAGATCAGCAGAAAACTCTATAAATTGCTATTTTTGTATTAGTTTTCATTACGCCGTAGACAAACTTTGCACCAAGAAGTTCCACAATTTGATTTTGGGATCTAAAACAAATCCAATAAGCAATGTTCATATCTGAAATTTGGGATTTAGATGAGTGATTTGTGAATTAAATATACAGACTTTAGACTGAATTGGGAAAGCAATTCGAAGATCTGCTATCAATCCTGAGAATTTCAAATTAGATTCGTAATTCCCAATTTTTGGAATTGGAAATTTAAGTTTAATTCAATCAACAAAATTTGATTTGTAAATTTAAATTAAATCACATACATAATTTGGAATTTAGATACGAAAGTTTAGATTTGTCATTTAAATATACAGATACAACTGAATTGGAAAAACCCTCCAGCCTCAGGATTCCAGATTAGATTCATGATTCCAGATTTAGATTCAGATGCGAAAGTTTGGATTTGTCATTTAAATATGCGGTTTTTTAAGCTGAATTGGGAAAGCCCTCTAATCTGAGGATTCCAGATTAGATTCATAATTCCATGTGTTAGGAATTCGAAATTCGACTTCCAATTATTGATTTAGAGATTTATAGTAAATCCAGTAAGTAATACTCGCATCTGGAATTCGCAATTCAGTTGCGAACGTTTAGATTTGTCATTTAAATATGCAGATTTTTGAGATGAATTGAGAAAGCCCTCCAACTTGAGGATTCCAGGTTGAATTCGTAATTCCAGAGTTTTAAAACTCGAAATTCGACTTCGAATTCAATTAATGTAATTTGATTTGGGAATTTAAATTAAATCCAGTAAGTACTATTCACATCTGGAATTTGGAACCAACCTGAGGATTCCAGATTAGATTCATGATTCCAGATTTTTAGAATTCATTCAATAAAATTTGATTTGAAGATTAAAATTAATCCAGTAAGCAATATTTGCATCTGGAATTTGGGATTCGAATGCGAAAGTTGTCATTTAAATATGCAGATCTTTAAGCTGAAGCTGGAAAATTCCCAAAATAAAATCATGATTCGAGATTGATAAGACTTGAGATTCAAATCTGAATTCAGTCAAGAAAATTTAGATCCACTTTCGGTATTTAAAGCTTAAATCACACCTGAGGATCGAATCCGATATTTGAAGTTCGATTTTATCTGCAAAAATACAAATATCAGATATACTTATGCGTTTGAATTTTTAAAAATTGATTCCGGTGTTAGAATTTTGGTTTCAAATCTGAAAAATCAAAATTTAGAATCGCATCTACAATTTATAAGTTGAATATGAATCGATTTTGATGTAGAATCGAAAACCTATTTGCAAAAATTTAAAACCTACATTCAGATTCAAAATTATATATTTATATTTATTAACCTTTTTTGGAAATTCACTCTTGCTTCTGTACTTGATTCGAATATTATTATTCCAAATCGCTGAATAAACCATTTCCAAAATTTTGTATACTGAAATTCCACGAAATTCTTTAATTTGCAAATTCTTGTTTTAGTTTTCATTACGCTTTAGATAAATTTTACACTAAAGTGTTCCAAAATTTAATTTTGGCATCTAATTTAAATCCAATAAGCAACATATCTGAAGGTTCAGATTTGTGATTTAAATATACAGATTTTTAGACTGAACTGGAAAAGTAGTTTGAAGTTTTGCCCTTCAATCTGAGGATTTCAAAACAGGTTTTCAAGATTAAAAATCAGAATTCAAATTCCATCAATAAAATGTGTTTTAAGATTAAGTAAATCCAGGAAACGACAGTCAAATTAGTAGTATACCTATGCCGGTTCTGCCTCAAGGTAAACAAAGGTGTTCAGGTAAAGGTGTTCAGGTAAACGAAGGTGTACAGGTGTTCAGGTAAAGGTGTTCTCCACACCTGCTTATCACACCTTGCTACCTATCTGCTTATCACACCTGCTTACCACACCCATAATCAAACACCTTGAAACACCTCCAACACCTTCACCTGAACACCTGTACACCTTCGTTTACCTGAACACCTTTGTTTACCTTGAGGCAGAACCGGCATAGGTATACTACTTACGTTTGATTTTAGAATATCGATTCTGGAGTTTGGAATTTAGAATTCAAATTTGAAAAGGTATGAAAGTATTTGGAATTTACGATTTGAATACAAATTTGTAGATCAATTTTATTTTATAGGAATTGGAAACCTATTTGCAAATATTCGAATCCCATACTCGGATTCAAAGTAGATTAGTAATGTACTTTATTGTTTTTTTTTAAATCTTACGATTGCAAATCAATTCCAAATCGGGAAAGTGTTTTTTGTTCTTTTGATTAAATTTATGACCAGTTTACTGGCTTTAAAGTTACTTTATTAATTAATTACTAAATTAATTTATTTTTTAAGTAATTTAAATAAGAGGATCAGATAGCCACGTGTAAAAGCCCTCGATCTCTCACGTAGGCATCTCGGGTTCGACTCCTAAGACCGGCGATATCCCCGCTCCGGTTATCACTGCGGACGATCTTCTTCACCTCTGTCTATGGGTAATGTTAGTCTCCTGCCCAGCATACGTGCATAGAGGGCTCACAGTACTCATGCTTATAAGTTATTAACAGGCCATCGGCCTAAGCTTCGGCTATAAGAGGATGAAGAAGCGGTAATTTAATCAAAGTTTGTTTTTTGAATTGGCTACAATTAATTGCGGATCAATTGTTGACAAAATTGAAATTTACTATTGAATTTTAAATTAATTTCAAAATTCACTTTCTTGACAGAAAACATCGAAAGCTGCTTTTTGCTTTTGTATTTGTCAATCACAGATTTTCAAAATTTAAAACTGACCCACAAATTTGGCGCATGCTTCAAAATTTCATAATCTTGTGTAAGGTTTTTTCTGAGAATTTGAAATATATATAAAAATGTTACTTTCAAACTAATCAAAAACATATAAAGTAGAATATTGTATAAAAGATGATGTACGAAGGATAATAAATATCTACTCAAGATGTTGTTTTTTTATCACAAATAATACAGAATTCAAACAAAGAAACAAGCTTTTTTTTCAAAAAGATATAAGAATAAGATGCCTAAGGCCCATTCGAATAGAATTTATTTAAAATTCAAGCAAGGTTTGAACCCAAGAAGGTCGCAAAAACACAACCAAGGAAAAACATTTAGAATTATAGCAACCTATAAATTAGATTTTTATTAAATTAAAAGTTTTTGTTAATAAGAAATATCCTCGAAAGAAATCCTCCCAAAACGCTAATCATTTTTGCATTTCAAGTAAATAAAAACTTTCTTTTATTAAGTTTCCTGAAAACTCCGAAAAGCTTTCAGAAGATCTACGAATAACCAAATAAAATTGAAACAGACTGAATTTGACATAAGTATGCCTTCCTCAAGACTTTTATTGCAAATCATTTTCCCTTATGAAGCCCAGCTTTTCGATAAGTCCTAATTGAAAGCCATGCGTTTTCTATATTTTTGAAAAACCTAAACTTTAAGAATGATGCAATTAAGATCTGAAAAATAAATTCCCGAATGTTATACACTAAATTCGAACCGAAAGCAGAACTCGCGAAATGCAGCAATAGTAAAACCACAAAGATCGAAACTTTCAGCCTTTCAGAACGTTTCACTCTTCACTTTTACATTCCAAAGCTCATTCGAGGTTTCTCTAGGTTGAAATCGCATAGATTATTGTAAAATAACGTGTAATAAAATGTGTAGGAAACATCCGGCCTTGGCAGTAAAATGAAGACATACCTTGAAAAGTGTAACGTTTCTGTTTTATGCGCTCGTGTACTGTAATTTGTTCACGCATTAAACAGATCATAAACTTTGGTTTTTATAATTTCGTATGCATTTCCAGCTCGGAGAAATCTAACCAGGCAAAACCAAACCCGAGAAATTTGTGCGTTTTCCTAAGCGCTACTTCAACATGCAAATTGTGGTTAGAAATTTAATCACTGGTTAATCTAGAATAAATAAGATTTAATTAGAGTACAATTACAATGTAGGCCTTTTAAGTTCAAAAAATTTGGAAACGCAAATATCGTTTGGTTTACAAACGATTACGGTTGTTATCATAACAGTGCCGTAAAAACAAAACGTCGGATATTATTTCCTCGAATCACGAAATCAATCAGTCTCTTTCAGTTTTGAGATAGTAAAGAGAACAATAAACACAGCTCCAACGGAAAATAATAGTGTTTACACAAAAAATTCCCAGTTATTCTGTAATCTGATCGATGTGATGAACAGATTCTGGAAGTTGGGCGGAAAAAAAAATTGTTGATTGGTTTGTAGGAAAGATAATCCAATTCTTGGGCCCTTTTTTGTTGGTTCAGCCGTAATAAAACATAGATAAATTGGGAATTAATATTCTGTTCTGATTTTTGCGTTAATTAATAAACAATCCACGCTTATTTTTCAAGTGTGCGTTGATTACGAAATTAATCACATTATTTTGTTGATTCTGTAGGATTATTTCGAGTTTTTGATTAAAATTTCAGCAATTTGTTTATTGAAAACATTATAATTGTGAACTCTTTTTTATGATTATTTATTTAGATGTTCAGTTTTGATCATTCGGTCTTTATTAATTGGAAAAATATTATTCAGAAATTTGAATAACTTAATCAGAGTAACATCAACCTGAACAGAAATCATTGATTACAATGAAATAATATTTATTGTTTCGTTAATCTGCAAAGCTTACAGCAAAAAATAGTATTTTTTCTTGCACCAAAGTTTTTATAAAAAATGTTTCAATAATGCGGTTTAATGTACCTAAATAAAAGCTCCACAAATCTGATTATTAATCAAACCAAGCCCTAATTTAAATCAGTTTTTTAATAATCTGTTAATAAATTTCAGATGAATCTAATAAAAACAACTATCAAGTGCTATTATCAAGCTAACATTAAGGAAAGTTCAGTCCCAATCAATGACAGTGCACAATCAAATAAGCAACAAAATAAACACCAAAATGTTTAACCAAAACAACGTTTTCCAATTTGGCTTTGGGTATTTTAACAATTTTGCAATTATCGAAGTTTAATCATAATTGAAAATTCCATTAACAAAGAATGAACAATAAATTGGGTAATTTCGTTTCGTTTATTAAAAGCCTACACTCTTCATTATATTATTCAGAACAAAATTAGAATAACTTAATCAGAATAACTTCAACCAGAAAAGAAGTCAGTAATTGCAATGAAATAATAATTTAAAATAAAATCAGAAAATATCTTTTCGAGCTTTTATTTATTGTTTGATTAATTTGCAGAAATTGCAGCACAAAGCAGTATTTTTTTGCACCAAAGTTTTACCAAAATTTCTTCGATAATGCAGTTTAATGTAAATAAAAGTTCAACAAACCTGATTGTTAATTAGTTCATAACCTAAAATCAAAGCATCCCATCTATTTTTGAATGGTTTATTAATTTCAGATAAGCTTATTAACACCTATCAAGTGTTACATGTTACATGAAGCTTAGATTAATCAAAGTACATCCCTAATCAATGATAGGAAATATGCTGGTGATATGCAACAAAATTTTAACCGAAACAACATTTTCCACTTTGACTTTGGGTATTTTAACAATTTTGCAATTATTGGAGTTTAATCATAATTTAAAATTCTATTAGCAAAGAACGGACAGCATATTTAGTGAAATATAAATCTGTTAAGTAAATATAAACGAATCACATATTTTTAAACCATTCAAAAAGCTAGTAATTTTCTTTGAAAGCTTTATAAATCAAAACCACCAGTTGTTTTGCTGAATTTCCCACAAAACTGTAAATATTGTTAAGTTTAAAAATATGCACTAAATATCTGCATAGATAGGCCTGGAATGTACAATGAAATATGCATTTCCTCTTGGATAATTAATCTAAAACCCAAATTGGATTAGAAATTTTCAGGTAAAGAAAAATGCTCGTGCTTTGTAAAATTGTTTAATATATTTACGCATAAGTATTAATAAAATAAGGCTTAGCTAACTTCAGTTGCAATATTTAAAATTTTATTTAATTTGGAGCACTGAAGAACCCTGAAAACCACAACATAGTATTAAAAACCCAAATGCGTATTTCTTTTTATTTAATACATTGTTGTGGTTTTCAGGGTTCTTCAGCGTTCCACTGGATCAAACCACAGGCTCTATTTCAAGTATAACGTTCTTTAATTTATTCCTAATTTAATTAATCACAATACTTAACGTTTAACAAAACAAACTCACATTGACTGAAAACATATTGAATAATTTCGCATCTTAACCCTGTAAATTTTTTATGGGGAGTACCTTGACGCAAGGATTATATATTTAATATCTCCTCTGAATTTAAAAATATTACCTTTGGATTTCATTCCGTTACTCCCGGTTTATTTATTAAAAATTTATTTTAAAGCCAAATTCGTATCTGTTCAATCAAATAATTTTAAAACCTTCATGAAAAGTCTAACTTGTTTTCAGTACAAACTTGGTTACAAAGTAAGAATAATTAAGTTGCAAATTCAAAAAAACTCGTTCTTAAATCAAGCGGAGGATTCCCTGCTAAAAATAACTTAATTTTAGCTTAAATGAAATAAAAAGGACTTCGAAACTTCGTGAAGGCTTTTTTTATGCGTAATTATAACATGTTTATGTTCAAAAGCAGAAGTAATGCAAATGAGCGCCTCGGGATTATCATATTTTTCAACTAAAGATGTTCTCACTTTCACGAGAGTATAAAACTGTTATAAATCCAGTTAGTTAATAAGGATTAAGTGCCAGATGTACGAAATTTAATGATTTAATGAAGATGAACTGTCTTATATTTTAAAATTCTGGCTTGAGTATATTACTTTTATTTAATTATTAAAACACATAATAAAACCTGGACCAAAATGTTTTTTGTAAGAAGATTTTATGAAAAAATTTATATAAAAATTGATAATTTCCTCTGGGAGGGATGCTGAAAGCTTATTTGACGTTATTATTAAACTGTAGGAATGACATACGAAAATTAATGCAGCAGAGTTTTAAATTATCTTGGAAACGCTGTCGTCCTAATTTATTTTTCAAATAAGAAGCTTATTTGCATGAATTTTGTTTGGTTTCATCTCACGTTTTGAAGCAACGAAGTAAAAGAGGTTCCTCTTAATTTTAATGAATTTTATTTGGAAATTCACTTTTCACCAGCTTCTGCAGTTACTAACTAAGGTCACACACTTTTTAAAATTAATTAGTTATATTAATAAGCATCTTACCAGGACAAAACATACAATAACTTGTGTCCCACTCATTTTTAAAAAGTTCTCAAGAAGTTTATATAAATATTAGGTAAACCGAAATATGTCCGCACAAATCACCGAAAACTCACGTACTTTCAACGCACCGAATAAAAATAAGCATCGTAAAATTCTCGTGAATAAAATTTAAATAAGTGTGACACGAGTAGAAGCGCAGTCGATTTAAAATTAAATGAAATTCAAAAGAAGCGCTCGTTTTTGACGGAGGTCCGAGAACTCTTCACGAGTCTCGAAGACTTGCGTACGAAGAATGACTTCTGGTATTGCAAAACAAACGCCATCAGGCAGCCTGAAGACCCCACAAAGCTCTCAATAGAGACGCGTTCCCTCGTACAGCTTTACATTGCTCTTCATTCCGCGTTCGTATTGGTCGAAAGGGCGCTTCGTTTCTCTAATGTCAATTGCAGAAGCTGATCGATAGATTGATGTCTTGAATGGACACGTTGATATGAATGATTTGCAACGACGTCGACGACGAAATCTCATCGTAAATCCGTTTGTTCGTATCACCGCGCCGGTTAAATCTCAGATCTTATCTGAGAAAAAAACTTTAATTGTCGGCTAGAACATTGACTCGCGTTGACGTGTTGAATAAAAATTCTCAAAGTTTAATCACTATGTTTAGATAACACCGTAAAAATTGGGTTTTTTCTAGGATTCTAGGCGTAATGACTATAACCGCGGGGCAGCGTGAGGTTTTTTATTAATTGAATCTAAACGTCGAATTAAATATTTTTTATATGCCGGTTTAATGGTTTAATGATATGGATTTAGATAAATTTCGTGATTTAGTTAATATATTTGATGAAATTAACTTTCATGTTCTCATAATCAACAGAATCTTCGTGCTGCGTGAAATTTCACGAACACACTAAAGTAACAGTTATCCTTAACTGATGGATTTAAAAAATATACATCATTTAACAAATAAAATATACCTAATATATGCAACAAACTTCGGTTTTCAGAAGCTTTCAAATTAAGCGATAACGAATGTTTGTAATAGTTTACTTATCTAAAAATATGCACCGCCCATTCAGTAAAATATGCCTGAGATATGCAATACCTACTTCTACTAACTAGTAGAAACGGCTACTTACATTTAATAAAATGTCCGTAAATTAACAATAAAGCCAAAATTGTCTTAAATGTAAGCACCACAAACTGGTTAAAATATGCACATCAACCTCTGCTGCTTACTATGTAAATACATAAACAAACAAGATACATTTTTCTTTACTTACGTTGGTGTATTGAGCCACTTTCTATATTCTGTTCTGTCCCTAGCTAGAGTTATCAGTTGTTGCCAGGTCTGATATTTTCCTCCCATCCTATTCGGGGTCTTCCCCTTAGTTTTTGTCTCTCGCATCTCATTTCAGCCATGTCAAATGTCACTGCCAGTCAAAACACTCTCGCCAGTTGAAGTACGCCAACAAATTCAACTTACCAATGCTCGTAAAGCTCCTGGATACGACTTGATAGTAAGAGTAAAGCCATAAGTGTTACTCACCACCATTTACAACGGCATCCTACGACTATGTTATTTTCCTGCTCAATGGAAATATGCCCAAATTATCATCATTGCTAAACCTGGTCAACTACCCACACAACCTTCCTCCTACAGACCAATCAGCCTCCTGCCCTCAATGTCCAAGATTTTCAAAAGACTGCACACTCATCAAACCCAACAGGAAGCAAATGGATCTTAAAACTAAACAAATGAATTAGCTAATCGGCAGACGATCCTAACTCTCTTTACCTAAAGTCCACTACTGGACATAAGCCTCCCTTGAGTACCTCCATAACTTCCTATTTTTTGCAGCTTGCATCCAGTTGGAATGGATACGTCTCAAATGACTCAAATCGTCATTTTTTGAAGATCCACTACTTTTTACTAACAGAATGCGGCAACTTATAGGTTAAGTAGCGTTTTAAGTCACCGAAATTGATAACTTATATTTAGGAGCCAAATTAGTATAATTACTTTATTTTTCTCCATTGTGGAATTAAAAACTGTGCTAAAAATTTCTAAGAAATGTGCCACTGATACACCAGAACATACGTTTCTGTTGTTTTTTGAATTTTTCGAAATATTGTAAAACTAAACTTCAGCTTAATTCTAATTATTAACTTTTTTAAAACTAAGCATAGGGCAAGCAAAATATGAACTGTTTGATGGGTAAATTTGCAAAAAGTTAAAAAATAATTTTAATTTAGATGTTTTATTGTAAATTTGAAAATAAAAGCAAACACAACTTTATGAAATTTTATGGCTTAGATGTTACATCTTAATTTGTAAATATTCAACGACAATTCAATCGCAAGTAATCATTTAAGTTAAAATAAAGAAGACGCGAAACATTCGGTAAACTATGTTCAGAAATTTTTCTTTATTGTGAGAATTAAAAAATGTGCAAAAAATATGCCTCTGATATGCCAGAATATACGTATGTTCCTGTTGTTTCTTGGACTTGTCAAAAAACTGTAAAACAAACTAAACTCGACTTAATTCTAATTCTTAATGTTTAAAAAGGTAAGCTTAGTGCAAAAGCAAAATATAACCTGTTTGCTGAACAAATAGACTAAAAATTAAAAACTATGTCTTCAGCTTAGACAGTTTAGAAATTTCTTATCCAATTAGATAATTATTAATGCAGTTCTAAACTGAGCAATATTATTATATATTTACTGGCTGCTTTGTTATTAACCAAGTTTTGGTATATGCAAAACTTTATGAACAACATATTAGTGTTATGACTAACATAAAAATATTTTCCCAAAAAAGTGAATTTATAGTGAATTATGAGGCACATAACATATGCATCGAATATACAGAACAAGCGAATATTGAAATATATATCTGTTAATCAGATGTTTAATAAACAAAAACTATAAAATTCAAGTCAAGGCGTTTTTTGAAAATTTCTGTTTTGAAATTTTGTATTTTTCAATTTTTTTGTAAATGCTAAAATGTTTCTAAAGAATCAATGAATCAAACATGTTTGCAAAATATGTAAGAGAGATGAATATTGACCTGATTAAAAATTAACAAGCATATTTGAACTTCAGATAAATTCCATAAATTTTTGTGATTAAATTTTTCGAATATATTCATAATAAGAAATAAATCAAAATAAATAAAATATGCCAAATGATTGGGAAAAATGCTTGCAATATAAATAATACAAATTAAGAAATACACAACTCGTTTTGCTATAAAGAACATCTGGTATGTCAAAAAATATACATTTATTATCGTATATACCGGGTGTCAATGAAACCTAGGGCATTTTCTACATGTAATATACTCTTAAAATTGCATTGTTTGGCAAACAGAATACAAGCTTCTATCACTTCCGATTTTGTTATTTTAAAAGTATCCTGTATATTTATACATTTTTGGAATATCCAGGTTGAAACATTTTGAAGGCAAAGTAAATTTTTGCAAAAAATATCAATATCACTCTAGACGTACTTAAAATGCAAGTTAGGATTCCCCAACATTCAAAACAAATTGTATTAAAACTTCAACTATAGCAAGTATGGTACTTAAATGCTGCTTTCCATTTGTTTCAATTGTTTTGAAATCCAGCGCCTAGATTTAAATGTCCAAAATTTCATTTTTCTGAATGAGGGGGGGGCGTTACTCCGAAGTAAATTTTCAGATTAATGATACGTTATTAATGATATTATCAATTAAATCCTTGAAAGACACTTGCTTTTAATGTCCCACAAGAGTGCCATTTAAGAAAAGAGAGTTATTCTCAAAAAACCTTTTTATTAACTCTAGGTAATTCTGATACACCGACAGTTCTAAATCAATTTGCCTTGAATGTTGGGGAACCCTGACTTTCATTTTATACAGGTTATGGCACTCTAAATTAAATTTAGTGTAAAAATTTACTTTGTCGTCAAAATGTTTTAAGCTTAAGGTTAACATACGTAATAAATGGAGATTCAAAACATGTAGAAATATTGTATGAAAGTGACCTTCTAGCTTGCACATGTGTTGTGATATTTCGTCAACATATTGAACAGATTGTACAACTGGTATGAATCATGGTCGGACACCTGCCTAAGATGTTGAAATACAGATTAGCATGTGTCATGATGAGTCATTTATTATCAGCTATTGTTTAACAAGCCACCTGCATGCCATCTGCTTCATTGTAAGAAAAGAGGGGGCTCATTTTTGGTATAAATAGGTCAGCTTATTTGACGAAGAGTTAGTGAAGTCGGGGTGTGAAGGAGTAACCAGATTGAGACCTAAGCACCCTAGACTTCTCAAGTTAGTTGGACAAGGTGCGAGGGAGTAGGCAGATTGAGCCCCAAGCATCTAGTCTGCGTTTTTAATTTGTCTCTAGAATTGTTTAATGTGCTTGTTTGTAACTTTCTCAATAAATAATATTTACAAAACATAATTCAGAGTTCGGACAATATATATTATGTTAGTTGAATAGACTTTCAATCAAAACCTATCGCACAGCTAAGCAAACCCCAAAACCCCACGTAACGGAGTTGGGTCAAAGACTCTACCTAAATTATTTAACTAACTTATTTATTTAACTTATTTTTATTATACGGCCCTAACGCACTTCGTTACAATATATGGGTCTTCAATTTGAAATAACAGTTAAGGTTAATTTTGTAAACTATGCCTCTGATATGCCATAAAATATACCTTCATTATATGAAAGAACAAATTCATCAAACTTTTTTAAATCAAAGTATTTTAAATTGATAAAAATTAGTGATAAGAATATTTTTTATACAAACTAAACCACTGTTATTTGTAATTTATTAATGCCATACACTATAAATAATACCGTGAGTTCAAACAAAATTAGATAAAGGTTGGCCATGAAAAAGAAAAATAATGTCTATTGCAAGATTTAGAATTTATTAAATGTCATCACTGTATTTCTGTGCAAATTTCAGTAAAATTGTAAAAACAATGGTTTTCACACATTTATGATTGAATCATGGCCAACCCTTATCTAAAAATTTTTTGAATTCACGGTGCGAAACAGACATTCTCTTTAATTAATATATTTCTGACGTGTTCTGAAAATAATATTTCTGAGTAACTTTCCAATTCTGATATTATATTTAACAGAAAAGCAAATCATTCAAGCATTAATCAACTTAAAACTTTTGCTTCCTGCAGTTTAAAAATTTATTATCCAATTAGTGAAGTTGCTAATTAAAAATCAATACCGTAGTATGTATATTTAATAACCCCTTGTTGGCACTAAATTTGTCATTTTAATTTTGTTTGAGGTTTTTGAGTGATATCCCAAATAATGTAAGAATAAAATAGGGATTTACAACGAGCAGTGATCCATATTTATTTTAACTTCAGTTTTACGTTCTTCTTTTTTGCAGGATTTATTAAGTTATAATTAAGTATGACTGAAATGAATATCTGAAAAACGTTTGTATTTATAATGGGTTTTTATGCATTTTTAAATGAAAGAGGATTTAAAAAAGCCGATGAAAATATTGTTGTAGTTTTGGGCAAAGCTTCATTTCTGGCTGAATTTCTCAAGAAAGCACGTTTTTGGTGTTTTCTCCAATCAAGTAAGCCAGCAAGTTTAATACATGGGTCGTTTGAAGGTAAATGAAAAAGAAAATGCCAATAAATTTAACCAACTTGTATTTATTTTTCAACATAATTTTGTCTAACGATGTTCCAAAACCATACCGTTTTCATAACACAGCGTGAACCACTTCATTATTGTTGGAAAATCCGATGAGTAGGACGGATGATCCAAACATTCGAATCTGAGTTCATGGATTCTAGCCATGGAAACCGTTGATGTGTACAGCAGCACTGTCCTGGCAAAAGAGGATTTTTTAGAAAAGCGCGGTCGCGTTTTCTTGAATTCTTCGCTCAAATTTTGCAGCAAACCTGCGTAGTACTCTCCAGCGATTGTCCTTCTTTTTTCCAGGAAGTCAATAAAGATCACACCCTGTAAATCACACAAAACTATTTTGTGGATCTTATTCACCATATCCGAAGTTGTCAGATCACTTGGGCGTCTGCTGCGCGGTTCATCTTCGGTACTCATTCGGCCACGCTTAAAGTCTTCAATCCACAAATCGTCGGTGAAAGTGCCTCGTATTTGTATCTTCACTGATTTTACAGGAGAAGCAAAAAAACTCGCTGTTTTACGAATATTACACTGTAATTAAAACTTTGTCTGTGAAATCAACCATCACTGTAAACAATAATTTCTTCAGTATCGCTATGCTCTGCCAAGTGCTGCTCCAAACAATCAATCAAATGTGTTGCAAAATGATTTGCCTCATTTTAGTTCTTGACAGAACACAGAAATAATACATTATTATCCTGACAATAGTTCTTATATACCCTGTATATATCTGCTTTACTTTTATAAATTGGTTCCACATACAATTCTTGGTGATGGCCCGGCAATAATACGACTATAGTTTAGGAATTTGAGATAAAATACTACTTAGCAATTCTCGGTCACGATTAGCCCTGTCCCGTTTTCTGTTTCGACCTTTCCTAACTGTGATTTCTTCTGGGTACATTCATTCCGTATTCCTGCTTGCAGTATTCCTGTGCCATCCACATAATGTAAAGAGGAACATTTTTTGGCACACTCTTTTCTTTTCAGTACCTTTTTTTATTAAAAAACTCTCAATTAACAAAAGTTTATACAAAACAATAATACAACCAATCTGGACGTATGGAATATGGCTACGGGGGTCAGCTAGTAATTTAAAATTGGAGATTCTGCAAAGTTTTCAAAACAAGGTTATAAGAACTATCATAAATGGTCCTACAGCAGGACATCCCTGTCCCGACCATTAGAGAAGAAATACAAAACTTCAGCAAGAAATACCCTGATAGACTTCATGCCCACACCAACAACCTGACAACGAACCTGATAGAGATGCCTAACATTGCAAGGTTAAAAAGAATCGATCCGCTAGATCTCCCAAACAGATTTGCGTAGTTTTTATTCATAATTCCAAAGTTTTCATTACCTATAATATTTATTATTATTATTAAAAATAAGATATCTCAGGAAGGAGAGCTTTCGCTGGGAAGCCCTCTTACGTGTTGTAATCTATTTCCCTTCTATTTACCGAATGTTTTTTGTTTGTGAAAACAGATTGTAAATTTTCTTGGACGTTAATATATATACAAAATCCCGTTATCGGGCAAAGGTCTCCTCTAGCATTTTCCATGTTTTCCTGTTCTTCGCTAAATGCATCCAATGCGTCCCTCCTATCTCTTCTATATCTTCCTTCCATTTAATTTTTGGACGACCTCTTCGTCTTTTTCTTTCTTGGACGTTAATAAATAAAAAAGTTCCGAGATATTCTTCCAACAATGTATTCCTATGTCGTATGTCCTATGCGCAGTATGGCATATAAAAACTTATTTTTAGCATATAAATATCTGTTAACTCTATCTTGTTCTCAAGTTTCTTGTGAATGTACTGATTCAAAATTGAGAATTGTATTAAATCGTTTGAGAAATATTTTCTCAAGATAATTTGGAAAAATGTTTGCTAATAGCCGTTGAAAAGTACATCCTTTTTAATATTAAAAGTTCTCAAATAATACTCGTACATTTAAATAGCGGCAAAAAGTAAATTGTTACAAAATATGTTATTATATTAGATAATTAAATATTGTACTACAATATGTATATATTTTTCATTATAAAACATTTAACATTTTTATTAATATTTTAAGTCCCAATCTCAATGTTTCAATATTTCTATTTACAATATTTGTTTGTATATATTGTTGACAGACAATACTGTTTGCTGTTTAATAAAAGTGCAAATCTTGTACTTCGTGTTTTTTATTTTTTGTAATAGAAGGCCGGTTTGTCCGTAAATTTCCCGGGCCGCTCAGGTGAGCCAGTCCGTCACTGGACGATACGAGTTACATGTGAAACAGCTAATTTAAACAATGGTATTTTTACAATAGCACTGACTGTCAGGTCTGATAAATAATCAGTCGCCTATCAGTCGCTTGTAAAACGGCTCTTTAAGAACTCGGTCTGACACCCGCCCAAATAGTCCTAAATTCTTGAATTGTTATACAAGCCTGAAATTTTTCGTAGTTTGGCTTTCTGATTTTCCATTCTGTTAGTAAAATAAATCTCGTAAAATTACAACAAATGTTTATGACATAAAACTTTGATCGATACTGAAAAAATGTGCTTTTATTCCGTACAAATTAATATTCCCTGAAGTATAAATATTACTTTACAAAAGGTTTCCTTTATTTTGATTGCTTTTTGTATGCATGCAAATTGGTACAAAATAAACTGCCTTGCTTTATTAATTCAAACGTCCGATAAATGCCAATGTAAATGTAATATTCATGAGGAAAATAATCAGAATCGACAGCGATTTACTTAAAATGTGCAGAGATTCTATAACAAATTCAACAGAATTTTTGGTTCCCGCACATTTGTGTGTTATTCCACGTCCTGGAAAATCACCTTCGAGTGTTCTTTTCTTCACAAAATCACCCACTTGAATAAGCACTTAAAACATAAAAGCTTCCCAATTTCAGATTTCAAATAAAAAAACAAATAACAAAAATCTTCTAATTACATGCAGTAAAATTTTTACGGTTTCAACTTCTCGTTTGCAGAATTATTGCAGAGGAGTACTTTTGTTGAATTTCATCATCATAAACTTCTCATATAAAAGTATCAGATGCGGTTTTTTCACGAATACCTTTTTTGCGTTTATGATTTCCTCCAAAAAAGCTGTTAGGACACGTAGAGGCAACATAGTCCCCAATATTCCCTACTTTTATGGCATATGAGAGTACTTGGACAAAAATTATGAAAGTTTTATTTGACCACATTTTTATGTTTCGTGAATTCGCGTTCCTTTTTTTATGAAATCGTGTTTCGTAATAACATAAAAACGGTATTTCTAGAAGAAAACATTTATTATTAAATTGTTCCTAAACTATGTATAGCGCCTTAGGGAGAATTTCATAAATGTAACTAAAACCGTATGAAATATTTACTTAGTTTTGCTTCATTTTGTTTTATGTCAATTCTAGGCTGAAATTTTTATTTTAAAGTGCAAGTTAAGAATTCAATCCTTTGGAGCATATTATTTATTAACCTAGCACCTAGCGCATGGTTTCAATTAGTTTAAATTAATGATTACTTTCTTTCATCTAAATTTAAATCACAAATAAAAAAACTGAAGAAGTAAGGTAAAACAAAGTTGCGGAAATCTAAGTAAAGTACGCTGTGGGATAAACCACAGTTTTGACAATGTACCATTCGTTTATGTGGGTTGTGTCTACAAAATATTAAATAATTTTAAAGCCTGAACTACGTTCCTACTTAATTGCCCTCGGTGTATACATATTTTCGTGTGTTTTTAATTTTGAAAGTAGCATTCGCATACATCCTTTCTGGTCGTAAATTTTATTTATTAAATAGTTAATCAACAGCGAAATTTCACTTTTAAACTAACAATTGGGAGCATATTTGTAATAATGCTAGACAAATTCCCTACAGATTTGGTAGTTTTCTAAATATTTTTAAGGTAGTCAGCTTCTATGCCAAATTTGGTTCATTTTTAATCCCAAAAATCCAGTAAACAACCGGATTATAATCTCCCATCCAACGTTTGAACTTTGAAATAATAAACGTTTAAATTTCGATAAGCTTTTGGTAAGAGTTTGTTCGATTTCCGAATTTTAAAATCGTATATTGCTAGATTAACAGATTTACTAGTCCTTCAGGAAAAAAATCCTTAGAAATTCGAGATGTCTTAATTTACCTTAATTCTGAATCGATTTCTATAACAACTTATATCATGTGATCAAAGATGTTAACCTTTCTGAAACTCCACATAGCTAAATACAACTGTCAACTATCACTATGTCAAATTGAAGTTATGTTGGTTATCTAGTTATATTCTTCTCTTCTTCTTCCTTTTCAGAGTGATCCAATAACGTATGTCCTAAAAGTTTTGGCACAAAATATTTATTTTTTTTACACATTTAATTCTCCGTAATATTTACAATCTGTTCTATAATAACATTCAGTAAATTATTTATTTCATGCAGATTATGACATGAGGAAATAATACTCTTTAGTATTATTTCTTTGTAATGAAAGAACAAATGTTTTGATAAAAGATTTAAACTAAAATTAAAATTAAGCTTAGTTAAACCTGTGAGTATACTCTGGGTGTGAGAATGCACGTTTGAGTTTGTAAAACAAGCCTAAATGCTTGTCAAAGGCTTGACCTATGTAATATAATAAAAAGTGCAGAGCAGTAATGTGTGCCTTCTACATCGTTGCTGATTTTTGTGACTTGTGTGCTTGTTCTGTATTTCCATGTCCCTTTCTGAAACCAAATTGGTGGAAAGGTATTAGTTTGTTTTCCCGATGCGGGATATTAGACATTTGAGCAGTATTATTTCAAGAACTTTGGACAAAACTGAAAGGAGACTAACTGAAAGATATAATATAACATCACTGGGGTTTTCGCCTTGTTTTGGGATCATTATTATTTGCCCTACTTTCCATTAACAAGGGAAGTAGTTGATTCTAAGAATGACATTGTAAATTTGTGTAAATGCTTTAATACCTTTTTGGGAGAGTTCTTTCAGTATTTTTCCGTTGATCAAATCATAGATAGATTTGTTAGTTTAATTTCTGAGTGTATGACTGTTTCTACCTCGCTTGCTAGGATTTTTTTGATTGGTAGGGCCATCTGACATGGGATCTCTAGTTCGCTGTTGATATTTTCTTCTGCAGTAGCTGTTATAAAGGGAGCAAAGGGCTGAAAGACTGATGCGAAATGTTTTGTGGTCTTTTGTTTTTCCGTTCTTGCCCAGGTGTTATCGTTTAGTCGTAATGGTGAGCCGGATATTGTAACAGCAGACGGTTACCTAGGCGTTACGCTTACAGTAACTAGAGATAACAAATCGAATCAAACAAGCATCAAAAATATACTTTGCATTAAATAAAACCACATCTGCAAAAAGAACTTAATAACAAGAATAAACTAGAAGTTTACAACATGATAATAGTACCAATTGCGATATTGCCGCGAAAATTGGGTAACATCCACAAAACATAAAAGTGCAATGACAATGGCAGAACTGAAACAACTAAACAAAATAGTAGGAAAAATACGAATGGATAGAATTCGAAATGAAAAAATAAGAGAAATATTAAACCGGGAATCACTAATTACAAAAATAAGCAAAAGAAAGCTGAACTGGTTTGGACACGTTTCCAGAGTGGATCAAGATATATTAGTAAGAAAAGTAATGAATGCAAAAAGAGCATGAAAAAGAAAAAAATGAAAACCAATGAAAACATGGTTGGAACAAATCAAAGAGTTATGAAGATTAAAAGGAAAAACGTTAAAGAAGATGGAATAAATGGCAAGAGATCGAAAACATAGAAAGAATGAACGATAAATGAGAAGAGGCTGCAAGCTCCGACGTCCATTGATAGCATCAGAAGAAGAAGTTATATTGTTGGAAATTTTGACTGATCTTTAACGTTTATTATTAAAAAGTAAATTCACGAACTAGTCAGTCAAAATACCACAACACCCCGTTTAAAACGGAGTTTATTAACAAATTGAGCTGCATCACGTGCAGCTTTAATTTTACCTTTTATTTAGACTCCATCATAACACAGCATCTCCGAACAAGCAAATTTTCGAGCGCAGCACGAGCACAACAAAATAAAACAGCTGTCTCGTGAACGTTGCATAGCGGCCTTATATTAAAATATTCATTTAGTTGATTGGCTCAACAATTTCCGTCAGTTTAACATTAAAAAAGCGCGAGGACAGGCTGTGAATTATTCTATCTTATTAAAAGATAATTTATTGTTTTAATTATAACCTTATTTTTTGTGGTTCTGCGGCTCTGGAGCTCTTAAAGACGAGCCATTCATTGATTAATATAGACCTTTGCTTTTAACTATTCACTTTTAACTGTTTTACCTGCTAAATTATCTAAAGTAAATTAGAAAAAATATTAAAACTTTTACAGAAACTGGACAACATAACTTTAAAATGTCAGCATTTAATGATGTGGTAGATTCACAATGGCATACATTTACGACGGCGTTGCTTGCTGGAGATGAAATTTTGTTGATCGTATGATACATAATTTTAGTTTCTATTAATTGTGTTTAGCTAATATTCACTGATAAACCACGAAAATTAGTTAGGTATTATTAAATAATAATTTCTGTTTTTACGAATTCATTAAAATGCATTTCTAAAACGAGTGAATCCTTAAACATTTATTTTCTAAAATAATAATTTCTCTGATAAAACAGAAAGTGCTTTAGAGTATTTAAACTATTTTTAATCATTTTTGTGCTTAAATAAGAAAGAATTGCGTATTTCCATTACGTAAACAGGATTTTAAAAGGATGTTATTTGATAATTCAGCCCCATGATGAAATTAGCACGAATTATGTTTTATTTTTACTGATAACGAACTCATAAAATTTATAGTAAACTATAAAATTTATAAGTTACAGCAAGTGACTTGAATATCAGATCAGGATTTTTCGTTTAGGAAAATACTTAATGACAAAAAATTCTAGATAAAGAAAATATCACTTCCCCTGGGATTTGAACCATTAGGTTGAAATCTTTATGGAGATGACATTTTCTGTATACAGAATTTTCATAATTCATTATTAAAAATATATCAAGAATTGTAGCTTTATTTTTGTTAAAAAACGGTATGAACATACCCTAAAGGCTTTTTTAAGATGGCAGAATGTTGATATATAAAGAAGTTTGCAAGTAATACTCCTTCTACTTAAATATTTAAATATTTTGCATGATTTTAATGTACATATTTATTTTTGTGTGTCTATCACGGCCTACCAAAGTATATCAGTACATAAATGAAATTTCTTTTAAATTATCAAACAAATTCGAAAGGGAAATAGGTGGTCTAATTATTTCAAGCTTTCCGATAACTATTAATAATAATTGATATTTGTACCAATTTACGAGCTTTTCCTAAAAAGCAATGTTTGGGCCCTTTGAAAATTATACTAAAACCAACAAGATCAAAGTATTTTTTTCTGGGCTCATAGATTTGGTTTGTCAGAAAACCACAAACAAATCGTTACCAAGCTATATGATTATACATTTATTCTTTGCTGTTACTTCATTTCAGATCTCATCAGCATCCTCTTATCTAGTATACCATCCAATAAAGAAATAAACAACTTTTTTTTATTATAAGAGTCCACTACTGATTACTTTGATACTAATACGTCTACAAAAAAATTAAAGTTGTATCTTTTGTATGTGCCGCTACCCAATAATAATTATCAAAATTGTACATACATAAAAGGATTTAAACCAGCCGAATAAACTAGCGTGCAAGTGACCATTTATTTTATTACTATGCGTCTGCCACTTAAGTATTGTAGTATTTCGAGTCTTTAATTTAGCTGGCTGTAACTTGGTTAATCATTGTAATCTACGTTCTTATATTTACTATACGAAGTTTTAAGTCACGTGCTTTGAAAGTTTCTTTCGGTATGAGGACTATGTATTTGTCAAACTATTTACTCGAAAAAAATTGTTAGTAAATGTTGCAATAAAACTAGCATTCCTTTCACGTTTTATACTTCTTAATTGGAGTTTTCGCCATCAGTTGCTAAAATGGAAATTAAATTAATAAGCAAACCTTTAGAAAACGCTTTTTACTTCCTTTTTATACTTACTTCATGAGCGTTTTTCATTCTTTATTTAAGCCAAAAATTGAAGTAAATAATTTCCTTACTCTTCTTATCCTTTTTTTACTCCTAAAATTTATCTTATTTGTTTGAAAAAACGTAGGTTATGGCATTCTTTCTCTGGAATATGTCTCTCATCTACTGCATTCTTAATATGCAATTCCCAACCTGAAACAGGTCCATTTCTGTTTCTTTTTCCTACGGGAAACCATTCGAAAATTATCCACGTCCGTTTTTGTCCTGGTACGGGTTTGGTGGGACCATGCCATTGGTTATACTATTTAAATTTTTTGTAACTAAACGTATTAGACTCATTCCTTCTTCATTTGGGATGTTACCCTTTCATGAAAGACGCAAACACCTTAACATCGAAAGATCAATGGGCGGGCCCTTGTGCAATAAACTTCTATGGGACCCCTAACCCCAGCTCTTACTATTTTTTCCTTTGAGCAGGATTTTCACCAGGAAATTTTACTACCTAATTCTTCCGTATGCGTTTATAGAAACAACATATTTAAAATCAAATTATAAAGGTCTTTATTAACGTACATACAACAAAAAGTATCTAAAAATAAATAAAGTAACACCAAAAAGTGTGTTTGCTTGGCCAACTTTAAGGATAATTTTTTCATCACCTATTATCTGTTAAAAAAAAGCTTTCCGGGTTGGGACCGTGTCATTGTTGAGAAAGAAGAATTCAACGTTTCGTCCGTTTTCTTAAGGGTTTTCATCAGGATGACATGATAACTCAACTTGTCAACCAACCTCTTCTGAAGAAAACGGAAGAATGCAACAACTTTAAACTGGTAACCGGTCAAGCGTATCCGACGAAGATGACGATTGGTCATGAGTGGAGGGGGCGAAGCCATTAATGATGACAGACTTCCATATGTCCGATAGACGTTAGCCAGCCTTACGATTCAAGTTGTTGGGGAACTTGATGATTTCACGGATTTCCCTGTTGAAAAAATGAGGAGAAATAGCAATGATCGATGATTTTTCGAACAAGATCTTATGGCTAGTGTCATGATGATGTTCAGCAACAGCGCAATGTGAAGGACAACGTTTATGTTCCAAGATTCGTGTGTGCGCAGAACAACCCGTTTCTCCAATGTACACTATACTACAAGAACAAGGGATGTTGTAGACACTTCTTGATGACAGGGGTTGAGGCTTATCTGTAACACTTTTGGCGGTTCCTTGCTTTTTATTTTCCTTGTACGATCGTACTTCTCCAGGTGACGAATGATATGCCCAAAGTAAGGTTTGCCCAAAACTACAGATATTTGAAGATGAGAGCTGATTTAAAAATCAATATTATGATGATGTTCAGCAATAGTTGTATCTGAAAAAAAACCTGATTGCAAGCATTGTTTACCGATACCTGTGCGTACAAAACGGCCAGTTTCTCCGATATACACCAAATCTCATAAACAAGAAATGCTATAAACTACAAACACCTCTTAATGATAAAGTTAAAGTTTGTACTTTCGCGAAGAAAGTATCTACGAAATCTTTGAGGGAGGTTTGAGGGCAGTTTTGTTGTGCTTTTGGAAAACTTGGTCCTTGCGATCAATAACCTTGTAAATGTAAGGCAAGAAGATTGTAATTTGAGGTAAGCTGTCTTTTTTATTTCCTGTGTCAAGTGCCCTATTAACTGTACCAAAATTGTTGTTCCTATATGCTGCTACATTTAGTCAGCGTTTTTTTTTGTGTGAGATTTAATTTATGTTTTACGTTTTTATGGTTCGTTCTTACGCTCATCTGTTTCAGTGAGCCCTTATTGAGCATAACTTCCTATTTTCCATCGTTTTTTTCGGGTTTGTCTTATTTTTCTTGTTAATTCCTCTACAATGGTATACTGATTTTTCGATTACCACATTTGATGAATATTTAAATATTTAGGTGATGATAGACTCTCGTATCTTTGATCTTTTATTATTTTCCCTGCGACCATGAAATCTACAACGGATATTAAATTGATTTTAAGATCTTACTATTAACATCAATGAGTGTTTATATTCAAATATTGCATTTGTTCACAAATTCATGTTGGCTGCACAAGTTCAAAAGCCTCCCATTTATTTTTTGTATATTTATTCATTTATGGTTTGCCGGCCTGGATGGCCTCAAGGTTAACATACTTGCCTTGTAAACCAGAGATCTTAAGTTCGATTCCTGGTTTTTAGTGCGGAAAAGTGTCTGAAAGTATGCTGGTCCTTCGGATTCGACGTAAAACCGTAGGTCTCGTACCAATACAATGTTTGGCACGATAAAGATCCATTCCAAGGGTCCAGCAAAATTCTAGTTGGGTAGTGCCAATTGGCGCCCTTGGAAATCCCTAGCACCCACCTACAAGCCTAGATTTCGCACAATAAATGAACAAACATTTAACAGTTTATTCTCTAAAACGTCCTACTAGGTCTCTGTCTATCTACATTTCTCACTATCTATTTAGACATCCAAACATTATTATATTGTTACTAATTTCTTCTGTCATGTTTTAAATGGTCTTTATATGTATATCTAAACGCATTTTTTAAAACATTTCGAAGAAAATCCATTTTTGGATTGTATTTCTTTCTAAAATTGAGAACTCAAAACAGAATCTTGCATTGGAAAAATCAGTAAGTACCAAAATTATACCTAAGTTACCGAATGAATGTACTTACAATAAAACAAACCCAATATTTTTTTTATCAATACAAAGAAACTCTACAGAATTTATAGTGTAAGCTGCAATCTCCTCGTTTAAAAACTATATGGGTAAGTGTACATAGCACGTGATCACTCCATTGGTTCAATAATCCTAGCATACATTTTTGAATTTTTGATGAATTTATAAAAAATAATTTGAAGTGGACTTTTATAAAATGAAAACACCAAGGCGAATTGATTACGCCAGACTTATACATTTTCATGTGGAGGATACGATACCTCCAAAATACCTTTTATGAAAAACTGTAAGGGTTTTTAAGATCTTTCTGTTGAAATAATATTTACTGCATTAAGAAATACAAAACCTATAAAGTGTTTCTAGACAAAAGTAGTTATTTTTAATAAATCTCTTTCAGCAATATAATTCATTCCAACCGATTAAAACTGAAAATTTTGTTGGAGGCACTTCAGCTAACGTGATCACAGCATTTGATGTCTTATATGCGTGGGTCGTTTGAAAAGTAAAGTAAACGATGCAAAGATGGCAGCAGCATGATCAAAATCGATACACGGCCGATAAGTTTGATCCTTCAAACGATCCCTTGCCGAATTTCAGCTTAGTGCATTGCCAGGTTATTGTTTGGTCACACGAAGTAGACGAACGTGAAAACATTGTCAAAAATTATGAATGAAAAGGAGATTCATGCCGTGATAAAATTTTATTTTTTTTGGCGACCCAAATAAAAAGTAAACTATATCGTGTCTTGCCCTTCATTTAAAGCCGCCGCTACACACGCGGTATTCGCCGAATACCGAGCAACGAACATTCGTTATTTAGCAACACCTACTACAGTATTTTTTATCTAGCATTTGAGTTGTGACATCAACAAGCTCCGCCCAAAAACTGTATGGGTAGACACGCGTTCGTGCGCAGTAGGTAATGAAAACCTAGTTTAGAAAGAGATGAAGTATAGATGGATTGTGAATTTATAAGCAGCACGTTGACGTCACAACCCAAATCTTAGGTGAAAAATACTGTAGTGTGGATGGACGATTTGAGGCAAATATTCGGTATTTGTCGAACACCAAACATTTCCCACTGAATGTCGGTAAACTAACATGAATCAAAGGAGACGAATGTTTGCGTTTCTCCGAACGTTCAAGTATTCCTAAAGTGTTTGGTGAATTTTTAGTGAAACTAACGATTTCGAGTTCGCAATTTTACATTATTTAGAATATGGAGTGGTCTAATAAACTAGCAATAGAATTCCAGGGTGTATAGCTTTGCCTGTTTCGATTGAGTGCCACCATCCACCATCTTTTTCTCCTAGGTTTTCTTTTTTATTTAGGAGGATGTATCCACTACTCATAATAATAAAGGCACTTGCCGCGATTTTCACGTTATCCATCTCTTAACAAGATTTTAACCTTTTAATAATAAAATAATGTTATTATTGCGTTGACCAACATTCGTCGATTTCCCGTTCTAAACTGATGCTCGATAAATAGTCGCATGTGTGGAACAGTGTGCTTGTGACGAATATTTTGGCAAATAAGTAGTTTGCCAAATAGCAAACATTCGGGATTCGGCGATTCGTTTGCGTGCTTGGAGCGTTTCAAGCGTAACGCCAATCACTTTTTGCTCTGGTTCGTGGTGGTCATTGAAACGTGGGTCCACCACTACACGCCGGAGTCGAAAGAACAATCAAAACAAGGGACAGCCAAGGGGAACCTGCTTCAACGAAGGCGGAACTACCTGAAAAAAGGAAGGACAATCACTGGAGAGTACTACGCAGGTTTTCTGCAAAATTTGAGCGAAGAAATCAAGAAAAAGTGAACGCACCTTGCCAAAAAATTCCTCCATCAGGACGAAGCACCTGTTTGTACATCAACGGTTTCCATGGCTAAAATCTATGAACTCAGGTTCGTCTTACTCACCCCGATTTAGCCCCGTCTGACTTTCATTTGTTCGCGAGCAAAGTGGTTCATGCTAATCATTTTATAAAAACGGTGTAATGGCTTTGCAACATCGTTAGGCAAAATGTTTCGAGCTCAATGAAGATCGTATATTTATTTCTTAACTGTAGAATGATAATTAATGCAATAAACTCTACAAAATACTTAAAGTTGCTGCTGTGATATTGTTAAATCTACAAATAATCACTTCAATTACTTTTGTTTCACTTAGGCATCCCTAAAAGTAAAGAACTTCTTTTCTTTTCTTGTGATTTATTCACAAAATTTCTGCTCGTTTTGAAATGCTCTCATTATGCATATCAGTATTTTTTAAATGCAGCAATAAAACGACGAAAGTAAACAACATAAACAGAATACTTAATTTAAAACAGTTATGTACTTTAAAAGAAGTTTCAAGAATTTCTTAACTTTAATATTAACTTCTATAAAATTGCTATCATATGTTTTAGCTACTTATTTATTAACCAAGGAAATATAAATATTATCTTCTCATCTTACTCTTAAAATTATTGTTGCAGATGTTTTAAGCTGCTTTTATTTAAGAAATATTCTGTTTTGCCCAGAGTCTTAACGTTAACTTGCATCAGATTTTATCTCAATTTCAAAATTCCAAGCAATTTACTTTTTACTTTATTTCCCTGAATAAACTTTAGCTCTAAAGTATATGCATTAAGCATTATACGTGATTCAAGGCTGCTAATTTTAGATTCACAGTTACCCTCTTAATATACGTAGCGGATTTTCTGGATTCGGAAAATTTCTTTCTTATCGTTATTTAACGTGATATATAGCAATTTAAAATATTCTTACTGCAGAGAAACGTTCCTTTATTTTCAATTGTAATTTTACACGATGCGAATTCTTTCTAATAAAAGAAGGAATTCTAATGAAATAATAAAAATTCTGATGGCAATTCGGAATGAATACGACATGCAAATAACCGAACACCTAACTAACGATACTGCATTTAAGAAATATAAATCGGTACGTGCATGTTTCGTCGTGAGAACCATGGACTAATAAGGTTAAAACACCGGTGCAGAAGACTACCTACATTGTTATTAGATAAAACGTCGACTTCTTTGCAACTTAATAATGATCCTGTGGTGTATTAGGCCCTTCTCATTGGTATAAGTACACCTCGTAGTGATGCGATTCACAATGATGCTCGTAATTATGGGAAAAACACTATTATTCCGTGCACCTCATTGTTTTTATTACGTTTATAACAAACCCCTTGTGATTTTGCCGCACATTTGTTTCTTTGATAAATGTGATTTACTACGAGCATGGATTGTATTCGCCACAAATCTCAGGGAAATTATCATGTAATACACTTACAACCAAAAATTAAGTAGACTGAAACTGGTATAAACAAGAGGAAATTTTCGATGGTTGAAAATATGGCAAAGCCAAAGATCTTACCTAATCTTATTTAGTCGTCCTTCAAACATAAAAGTTTAAAGCGTTTTCGCAGTCAAGATGTCTATCAACCTTTGAACTTTTATGAATATTTAATGGAAATTTCAGAAAGGCACTTTATTTCCGCTTTTTTGCTTAATGCAAACAAAACTGCGAAAAAGAAATATTACTAATAAATTATTTAAAGCTCGAATTTTATTTATAAAACGTAAACACCAAAGTGCTTTTTACGTAGGTAGTTTTCAGGAATACAAAATTACATTTGTATTTTCCTTTGAAACTTGCTGGAAATCATTTTGTTGCAAATACAAGTTTAAATTAACCCATAAAGCAGGTTACTAATTTCATAAAGAAATTTATTAATTTAGCGACACGGACAATAAATGATCTCATTTACAGAGAAAGCTCAAACGTTTACTTTTTTAAACGTTCTAATCTGATAAACTAAGAAAGTTAAAGAAACACAAATATTTCCTTTGAAGCATTCAATCGAAACATAAAGATGCACCCATGAATCCATTACGTTTGTCTGCAACTGAATGCAAAATAGAAAATTCGAAACCTACTTCTTTGTTACGTCTTTTAAATTAAATAAAATTAAGGCCATGTAGATTAGGGTCGAACTTATAAGAGTATTAATGAAATCATTGAAACAAACTTTCCATTTAATTATAAAATTACCATTGTTAACTTTTTCGATGGTTTTATTGTATTTCAATTGATTTTATTTGAAGAAATTCAGGTTTTGAGCACTTATGGAATATTCATGCAGAACTTTTGGCGATAACAAGTAGAAGGAAAGAAACTTCATTTATCATCGAAAGAAATTACAAAAGTAAGATTATTAATATTTTTATAAAATATACAAAATATTTTTATAAAATGTACAAAAAACTCAGCCGTTGCCAGTCTCAAGCTGGAATGAGAAATGAGGAGGGGGTCAGTAACAACCTCGAAAGAAAGGTTCGGCTGGCCCGGTTGATAGTGCTCCTGCCTAGGATGGCCTAGGATTATAGGTGCTGCTGCCTTTTAGTGAAATGTTGAATTAATCAAAGGCTATGGGAAGAATACCTTATACATACAAATATTACTGGCCCTCCAGGTTGCTTATAAAAAAATATAAATCTCAAACAATTTCAGACATACCTATGCCTCGAATCCCGGACTGATCAAATACTAGACAACTTAAACTACGGAAAAGAGTAATGAAAATTGAAACATGGAACGTACAGGGAATTAATACTACTATGGATTGAAGTAATAAGGAATGTTGAAAACCTAGATATCGACGTAATTGTATGTACTTACAGAAGTGAAAAAGAAGGGCTCATGACTACAAAAAATAGCAGGATTTATATTTCTATATAAGTAGTGGAGTACCGAAGAAAAGGAGAACAAAAAAAAATGCATAACTAACTTTGAAGCAATTATTACTATGAAATCGGACCATTCCAAAGGAATTTTCATCACTCCAAGGAGTTCTGTAAATCCATTTATTGAGGTGGAATAATCCTCATCAACCAGTATTATACGAGGTTTGGCAATTTAATTCCAGGACTGCCAAAATAAAAAGAAACACGAAATATTTATCATATTCACTCAAAGTAATCTCCATTTACATGAATACACTTATTGCAACGTTCTAAAAGTTTTTGAAAACAGTCGGAAAAGGCGTCCAATTCGGCGGTTACATTTTTTTAACGTCTTTCACGTCTTGAAACCGTTTTCCTTCGGGAATAATTTTCACTTTAGGAATGAGAAAGAGGTCTGCCGATGCTAAATCTGTCGAATAGAGCGTGTGATTGATTTCAACAACGCCGTGTTTCATGAGAAATGACTTCACATATTCTATTTATTGCTTTGCTTCTGCAATTTATGATCTTTAATTTTTTTATGTCCTTAATAACTTCGTCCAACCATCTTATTTTGGGTTTACCTCTAGCTATAGTTTCAGAAGGGTTCCAATAAGTAATTCTGTTTATTACACTGTTTTTTTTGCACCTTTCTATTTGTCCTATCCTATCCTCTTTGATGTCTTCTGTTAGTTCATGGTTCATCCTGCTTCTGAGTTCTCCATCTGGCATTTTGATTGGGCCCAAGTCTGGTTCTTAAGATTCTTCTTACCATTATCTGTAGGTTCGCTTCTTCCTTCTTTGTTAGATTTAGTGCTTCCGCGGCATATGTAACGGTTGGCGTTATCAGAGCGTTGTAAATTCTGATCTTTGTTTCTGTAATAATACTTTTGTCTTTTAGGATATATTTATAGGTATAATATAGATTATATCCTGTATACACTCGGTATTTTATGCCTTCATTTCTTTCGTTTTTGTTGTTAATCTAATCTGGGCCCCAAGGTCCAGATTGTAATTCTCGACTCTTAAATCTCTTTTTTTCATGTTGTGATCGTTGGCAAGTCATATATTTTGTTTTTCTTCGTTTATGATTAGGCCTCTTAACTTTACCTATTTATCGATTATACACACAATTTCTTCCAGATTTTGTCTGCTTCTTGTTATTATAACCAGGTCATCAACATAATGTAATAATTGCGACTCATTATTTATTATTGTGTTTTTTGTATCAACTTCGAAGTAACAGACAAAGGATAATTAAGATCCGCACGAATGAATATTTTTGAACGAAGATTAACAATACATATTTGGAATTTATGCCCCTAACGATGACGAACTCGTACTGCAAAAAGATGCATTTTGTGAGACCATTAATCGACTTCTGCAAAAATAATGAGCTCAGAATTACCAACGGATTCTTCCAACACAAGGAACTTTACAGGTACACATGGACACAAATAACTAGAAATTTTAGATCCAATTATAGGTAAAGGTAAGGGTATAGGCACTTACACTCGTCGAGGGAGTATGGCCGGCAACATGGAGAATTAAGGCCTTCTAAGTCGCTTTCATATTCGGATGTCTCGTACGCTATATGTACAGGGTGGTGTGGTAAGTACCACAGCTTCTACAACTGCCTATTTTCCCTACTCCACTACTAACTGTGTTTCGATTCCTAATTATTTGTGACTGGGTAGGTCACTCTTCGAGCATCTAACTCGGATTTGACTTCAAGAGCGTTCGTGCTGTAGTCGAATGTCTTAACCACTCGACCACTCAAGCGACTAGCTGCATTATAGGTCATGTTATACTACGAAAAAATACAGAACATAATATAATAGATGTTAGGGTACAACGTGAACGTGGTGTAAATTGCGGATCAGATCACCACCTACTCAGAACAAAAATTAGTTTTCCATATACAAAACGTAAAACAAACATAATTAAGAAAGATGGAAAAAAAATTGAAAAGGATATATACCCCTATGTATAATATAGAAGGGCTAAAAGAAGAGAACATAAAAATTCTGTATCACCGAGGATTAGATAAACAGCTAAAAACAGAGCACTATCATATAACAGGCGATCTTTACAGACATATAAAACAAGGAAACAAGCCATACACCAGGCAACCAAAGTAGCTTTGGGAACAATTGATAAGACAAGCATTGGAAAGGAAATAGAAACAAATAAGCGTGCATATTTAAAATGGATAAACACCAAGAACAATGAACCGGACATAATCGGTATTGCAAAAGCGCAAAGAGTAAGTTGGATGGGCCATTAGATGAGGATGAGCTGGGTGAAAAAAGAAGGAAGGGCAGACCAAGGGCAAGCTGAAGAAAAGACCTAAACCGTATGGGTGCTACAAGAAGGAGGGGGAAGGCGCTCAACAGAAAAGAATGGCGAAAAGTAGTCAACCAAGCCATAGACACGCAAGGCCTGTAGAGCTAATATATATAAACACCAAGAAAGAGGAAGACAGACAAAAGTACATTGAAATTAGAAAGACTGCAAGAAGATTAGTAGCAGAAGAAAAAGGGAAACGTTGGGATGAAAGATGCGCAGAAATAGAAATGTTTATAGGTGGATGACGATGCACATCAGAAGCATGGAAATTTATTGATAGTGTTAGATTAGAAAGAAGTAAAATGAACAAACAAATCATTCCAATAAATAAATGGGAAGAACACTATCAACGCCTTTCGACCGAGCATAGACCACAGTTTAAAGAATTAACATCTAACATACAAACAGAAGGAAAGGTGTTAGACGTGGAAGTCACAATTGTAAAGCAAACAATAAAGAACTTGAAAAACCGAAAATATAGTGAACCAGAGGGAATTATGGTTGAAATACTTAGTAAAAATGGCACTAATAAGATGATAAACGTGATAACAAATTTATTTAATAGATGCCTGCAAGAGAAGCCAGTTCCGAAGGAATGGAATGTAGGATTTATGTCATCTATTCACAAAAAAAGAGACCACCAAAAATGATATCACGGTTATGTCAACTCTCAATAGACTCTACGGGCAAATTTTAAGAAATGCGATAGAGGACGAGTACAGAGAGGAAGAAGCAGAAGAACAAAGAACAACATATTTTGCCTAAAATAAATTGCAGAAAACAAAATAGCACCACACCTCCTTTTTATAGACCTCACAAAAGCATACAATAACGTACCTGTAGAAAAGATATGAGAAATATTACAACAGACAAACATAAACCATACTATCATAAAAAGAGTTCAAGAATTATATGTATCGGTAGGTAATCTTTAACAAAAGTTAAAATAGGTCAACAATTATCACCTGTATTTGCGATTGGCGACCAGGTCCTCATCGCCAAAGATAAACAAGATCCCAAATATAAGACCCGGAGACTTAAATCACAAGAAGTATGAAAAGTGGAGGCTATCTATGAGCTTGGAGGAAACTAACTATCTATGTATAAGAGTAAACGCAATAGATTTAGAGCTAGAAAACTACGAAACTATTGAAACGTGCGACAAATACAAGCATTTAGGCACAATAGTAGATAAAGACCAGGACAAGAAGGACTTGCAGTATATGTGTAAAAAGCTAAAAAAGAAATACAACAACTGCCTAACCATGAACCTGGATAAGATAATTATTGGGTGCCTAAAACGGTATACTTTGAAGCAGAGATGCTATAATCTGTTTTTAAACTAGGAGGAGCGTTTCAAATTTGCCGCGCTAAAATGTACGCACGCTATTGGATCTGCGCGCGTCAGTTTTACACGATGCGAATTTCTGTGTTTTGTTTTGACACACCAGCTGTTCGAGGTGTTGCATTTACAGCCCAGTTACCGGATGTTAGTGTTCTCAGTCTCTTTCTGTGTAATTTCGCAAGTAACAAAACAGTTCTTTTCAGGAACTGTCAAAATTATAGTTGAAATAATTCAAATTTTCTAGTGTGTTTTCTGGTAACATTTATCGACTGAATGTGACTTTTATATTACTTATTACTCCTCCTAGTTTAAAAACAGACTATAGTAAAGAAAAAATTTGAATATCTATTCCGTGATTATTGAAAGTATCCTTCTATATGGAGCAGAAACATGGCGCATAAACGAACTGATTAAAAGAAAAATACTTGCAACCAAAATGGACGCTATAAGAAGAGCCTCTAGGTCTAGAGCATCTCGATAAGATAGAGTTAGAAACGATACTATCAGGCAGAATATGGGTACACAAGAAACAGTTGTGGACGAAATAGAAAAACGACAACTGATATGGTATGGGCACGTGCAAAGAATGACAGATGCCAGGCTTCTAAAACAAGTAATTGAATGGATCCCCACTGCACGAAGTAGTAGAGCACGCCCACCCAGAAGATGGTGTGATGATACTATACCATGCGGGTTTAAAGTATGGAATATATTAATTAAAACCGAAACAACCCAGTTTTCGAAAAAATCCTCGAACACGTCGATTTTGTTTTATGAAAATGAATATTTTTCTATTAAATTCGATTTTTGATAGTCATTTGTTTTCGAGTAATGCCGTCAGAGATTTTTTTTTAAATGGCACCGCTTAAATTTTTTCGTGATTTCGATAGATCCTTTAATTCTGAAAACGCCAACATAAAATTTTGATACTTTACTTAAGAAAATTTTCGAACAAAAGACACAAGCCCACAAGTTATCGGCAATGTAAAAAAAATTGTAAGACGGCTCGGCTCGTTTATTGTCAACAAATCGATGGATGACAGTTCCAATACTTAATCTGAGGTTTTTAATTTACATAGCAACAGGAGCTTTTCTTTTGTTTCGTTGTGAATAAAATATGTTTGCTAATTTTCATTTGTCTTTCGTTCGAAAATGTTCTTATGCAAGGTGTCAAAATTGTATGTTGCTGTTTTCAGAATTAAAGGATTTGTCGAAATCACGAAAAAAATTTAGGTGGTGCTATTTAAAAAAAAAATGCTGGCGTCATTACTCGAAAACAAATGAAGATCAAAAATCGAATTTAATGGAAAAATGTGCATTTTCATAAAATAAAATCGACGTGTTCGAGGATTTGTTCGAAAACTGGGTTGTTTCGGTTTTAATTAATATATTCCATACTTTAAACCCGCACGGTATGTGGAACAATAAGCGAAAATGGAGTTTTATCCGGAAGACGGAAACGCTATAACCCAGAATATAAAGAAAATAGAGATTAGATAGATATAAAAGAAAGAATACGACAAGGACTGGGAGCAATAAAAATGCTAAACGGAATTCGGTGGTATAAGACGTGTATGTATACATATACAGGGAATTTTTCTTTTTAGTATACATATCTCCTATGTATACTTTTAAAATAAACGCAATATGTAGGCAACCAACCATACACTAAACGCCACGTCACGTGGTGCGTAAAGGTTATGTTTAATGTTTGTAAATAAAAAATAAAGCAAAATTAGTGGAATATCAATATAATTAATTCAACGATTATTCTAAAACATAAAATATCAACAATACAAAACACAAACGAAAATAAAAATGGCAACAGTTAAAGAATAATTTTTGACAATAAGTTAATTTAATGAATTTTGCCACAGCATACTATTTTTTTGTCTTAAAAAATTAGCTCAAATTAAGTTAATGTCAAAAAATTAGTCTTTGTTGCTGTTTTTATTTTCCTTTCTGTTTTGTATTGTTGATATTTTATGTTTTAGAATAATCGTTGAATTAAAATTATTTTGATATTCCACTAATTTTGATGTATTTTTTATTTACAAACATGAAACATAACCTTTACGCACCACGTGGCGTGACGTTTAGTGTATAGTTGGTTGCCTACATATTGCGTTTATTTTAAAAGTATACATAGGGAGCTTCTTAGAAGATCGTGTCGGATATCTATGAGAGACAGAATAACAAACGATAGAATCAAAGAGACGATTAAGGTGTTGTTGTGTAGTCATCAGCTCTTACAGCTGGTTGGTCGCAGTCTTAAACTGCTTTTACTAGGGAAATGTGTTCTCTGCAGTGGTTTCCTGTTGCCTTCTGCAGAGTTTGAGGTACAGAGACAATAATAGATGCTATTAACAAAATGGTACGGAATGGCAACATGGTGGTTTGGATACTAACGGAAAGAAAAAAAAAGAGAGAGACCCGGAAAATCTCGAGGGGAAGGCATACGAAAGGCAATGAGCGAGAAGAACCTACGAAAAGCACAATGCTTAAACAGAAAAGAGCGAAAGAAAAAGTTCTGGAAATCTAAAAGCGGCGACAGATGCTATAAACCGAACTTCTAACTTTGTCTTTGTTGCTTTAACTCTTTTTTATTTTATTCCTTCATGTCCCCACCCCCCCCCCCGCCCCCGTCCTACTGTCTAACATTCACTCTCATGCATTGCAAATGATAATTTGAGAAAATACCACGTTTTAGCATTTTTTAATGTTTCCTTTCCTTGCATACTTCGTAAGTAAAAACCTGAATACTATAAAGTTCGTCCTGCGTGCTCTTTAATTTTTATAATATGACAAAATTTATTTTTTTGCATGCAGCTTTCAATGGCAGCATTAATTTTCTTCAAAGATATTCGAAAATGTTTCTGACAGGGTAATTTCACGAATCATTTATTACGTTCTCCGAAATTTTAGCGATCTGAATATCGAACGATACAACAACCGTAAATTTGAATACCAAATGCAAAGGAAATAAGAGTCCTTTTTTACGTTTTCTGGTTCACTAATTTGTTTGTTCCCTGTTCCCTTTTGATTTATTTTTAATGTAACACAATCCGGAAATTTTAAATTAATTGTTTTTATTTAAAACACCTTTACATTTCTAGTTTTACACCCACGAAGTTTTATGATTTCAAGAAACCTAACTATTTTATTAAAACTAATTATAATCCAAGGTCGCAAAAACCACTTAAAAGGGTAGGTAATCGTTCTAGATAACACTTTAATTCAGTGGCGGCTCGTGGGTCAAATAATAGGTGAAGTGCTATTGTGGTCAGGGGCGTCGTTAGCCCTTTTTTGCCCCCCCCCCCCAATTGACGTTTGCGCCCCCCCCCAATTGTAATGCAACAATAAATACCTAATAATATAAGGTATAATACATTAAAAAGTTTTTAGACTTTTTGGAATTTTTACTTTTTCTTTCAAGTCTTGTAACAGTAAAGGGGAACGCAGTATATATATTTTTCTATCCTCGACCGAATGATTGTAGAGCTGGTAAAACGTTTTTCCGACAAAAACATGGAGATTTTTAAATCAGATTTCAGTCATTCTTAAATGTTTATAATATAAAGCAGCAAGACTTATAGTCTGAATTCCTTGTTTGTCAAAATTATATTCAAAAATTGACGCCTAAACCAAGTGATATATCCTCACTATTTTCACATTTAGATGAAATAATGTTTCCTAATCTAACGAATACAGAAAATTGCATTATCAATTCCTGTAGTTGTGAAAGATCTTTTAGTGTACTAAGACGACTAAAAACGTATATTAGAGCAGCAACGGGCCAGGATAGGTTATCAAATTTAGGTATAATTAATATTAATTTTCAGTTAGATGAAATTTCTGCGGAAACAATTAAATATCGTTTTGGTAATAGACGAAATGAACTTTTACTACCAAAAAATTTAAATTAATAAAGCGAGTTCGAAAAATTTCGTTATCAAAAGGGCGATATTAGATCTTATTTTACTATTACTACTTTTTGAGCCCACTTTATTATAAATGAATATTGTATCATTCTGAAAAATATAAATCTTATTGAATGAATAAGTAGGTACGATTAATTTCTTTTTCTTCTGCTATTTTTTAATTTAACAAACTAATTATTAGTTTATATAGTTATAAATAGATAGTGTAGTAGATAGTAGATTATTATTATCTCAGGAACAGTAGAAACAGTAATAATTTTTAATAAACATAATAAGTTAGTCTAGTTTTTCGTAATATACCTATGTTTTAGTATAAATATTTGTGCAATAAAATTTGATATTATTTTTCTGTACGTCTCTTTTATTTATCAAATTTCATTAAAAAATATTTTTTATTTGGACTTACCTAATTTTTTACACCAAGTCAATCCTTCTGTCTTTTAGGGTAGCAAATTTGTTGGTAATATCTTCGTAAAATGGTTGGTTTTTAATTAACCCTAGTAAAAGTTCTTTTTGAATTGAAATATTCGCCAAAGATGAGAGTCTATCGTGAGATATTGTATTCCTTAGTTAGGTATATAATTTCTATAGGACTTCTTGATAAAAATGCTGCTAAAAGTTCCACTACCCTTTAAGTCCTTTTTTGCAAAAATTGTTAAAGCCTTTGTTTCATGTTTAAAAACACACACTTATTGCAAAACAAACACATAAACAACAAACAGTACAAACACCAAAACAAGACATGAGTTTCAATTATTTGAAATCAGTGATAACCGACTATTCGATAATTAGGAACTTCAGATATTTAATAAAATCACAGATATTTTAATACGTCCTTTGTAGGTACGACACATATGTTTCGAGACTATATCTGGCATTGAACTGACTAATAATACTAGTAAATAAAAATAAGTAGGTTAGCGTCTCTCTCTTTATTGCCCAGACGTGAGGTTTATATAAACAAAAGGTTCACGTATCGATTCATTTTTATCCAACAATGAATTATAAAATAAACTAACACCCGACAAGCGAAACGTTGTGAATGTAGTGAATCATTCGCCGATAAAAAACTAAATACTTCACTCTAGCGATTCAAGATGTGTCAACGAGCGGCCCGCCGGTATGCGTTACCATGGCAACGAGCAGAGTTGTTAAAGCAAGTCAATTCCAACTCTTCGCTTCAGGCGTGTTTTTCATTGGAATGCGGTGTAGACACGGACAAAAAAATAGGCTAGTGGCCAGTGACGAATATTATGGTAAATAATATGCATTTATAATAAAAAAATCCTCTCAATACGCAATATTGAAGTGTCGAAAATAAAAAATAATTTGAATATAAAATAATTTGGATGCACAAATTTTAGGTGAAGAGGCTCTTCACCTACTTCACCTGGCGAGCCGCCACTGCTTTAATTAAAAACTGTCATCTAGAACGGCATTAACTTTAAACGTCAAGGAAAATTACTCTGGAAATGTGTTCTTTCCATTACGGAGTAGGTCACTACCAAAATAATGGCCTAATTTAGTTTCGCTTCAAAATTTATTTAGGCACCTTTTAGATAGGTATTTATTCCATGATAACATAACATAAATTAAAATGGGAATCATTTATTTATTTTTATACTTTAAAAGTTATATACGTTCGTATGGGCACTTTAAAGACCAACAAATGGGTAAACAATTTAATGAATTAACAACATATTTTACATTTTAATTCTAAAATGGCTCATAAAAATTATTGTTATTTTTTCATAATAAATAACTGAACTTATAAAAACTCATAAATTGCGAAATAAATTTGTAAGTCAAAAAATACACACATTTTTAATAGAATCCGAAACTAAATGTTAAAATAAAAGGCCTAATTTTGAATTTTTGTTTGGAAAATTTTTCATTTTGAGAATTTGTTAGGGTTTTTCATAGTATTATATTGGTACCACGTAAGTTCCGATTAATGCCGCCACCTATTAGTTTTATTACGTACTAAAGTAAAGGACGCCATTAATATTAAATAATTCTGGATTGCATGCCGATTTATTAAAAACACCCAGTAAATAAATATTACACAACAATAACTGTGAAGTGCCTTTGTGAAAGCTCTTCACAATGGCATCGTTAATGTGTGCACGTGTTGTGGCACCATGTAAGTACATTACATAAATTTCACATCGTTTTATAGGTTATCATTTATTATTCTTTAGCACTTGCAAGAACTCTAAGACAAATCCTATTCAGCAATGAACTAGCTAGGTTTCACAACCATTGCAAGATAATTCAATGCGTTTCTGCCAAAAACATCAATAAACGTTTTTATGCAACCGAAAAAAAAGTATATCAAAGAACCAAGCCTCACTGTAACGTCGGAACGATAGGTCATGTTGATCATGGTAAAACAACACTTACAGCAGCGATTACAAAAGTTTTATCTGATCAAAAGTTAGCCGAAGCAAAGAAATACGCAGATATTGATAATGCACCAGAGGAAAAAGCTCGAGGCATTACTATTAATGTGGCTCATATTGAGTACCAAACCGAAGCAAGACATTATGGACATACGGATTGCCCAGGACATGCTGATTATATCAAAAATATGATAACAGGGGCCGCACAAATGGATGGTGCCATATTAGTTGTTGCCGCAACTGATGGTGTTATGCCTCAAACACGCGAACATTTATTATTAGCAAAACAAATTGGTGTAAACCATATTGTTATATTTATAAACAAAGTCGATGCAGCAGATAAGGAAATGGTGGAACTAGTAGAAATGGAAATTAGGGAATTAATGACTGAAATGGGATTCGATGGAGACAACGTTCCAGTTGTATGTGGTTCCGCATTGTGTGCTTTGGATGGAAAAGACCCTGAAATAGGTGAGTCATTAAAATTCTTATTGATATACGGAGAGCTTTACTTTGTCAAACAATTATGCAGGTGCCCAAGCCATCTTAAAGTTATTAGGAGAAGTAGATAAATACATTCCTACACCCATGCGAGAATTAGATAAGCCATTCTTAGTACCAGTCGAACATGTATATTCTATCCCTGGTAGAGGAACCGTAATAACAGGCCGTGTAGAGCGGGGTGTTCTTAAGAAGGGTGCCGATTGTGAATTCGTTGGTTATAGTAAAACGTTTAAAAGTACTGTATCCGGAATTGAAATGTTCCATCAAACATTGGAAGAAGCCCAAGCCGGTGATCAATTGGGAGCTCTTGTAAGAGGTATTAAAAGAGATGAAGTTCGAAGAGGTACGTTTTATCGAGCCATTACAAGGGAGTTATACTATAATTTACAAGTTTCCAGGAATGGTAATGTGTAAACCAGGATCTGTTAAAAGTAACAATCACGTCGAAGCACAAGTTTATATTCTTAGCAAGGAAGAAGGTGGGCGAGCTAAACCATTTACCTCATTCATTCAGTTACAAATGTTCTGCAGAACGTGGGATTGTTCCTGTCAAGTAGTTGTCCCTGGTAAAGAAATGGTTATGCCTGGAGAAGATTCAAAGTAAGCATAAATATAAAATTACGTAGCATATTTAGAAATTTTGATGTTGCAGATTAATATTAAAAATGATTCGTCCTATGGTATTAGAGGAAGGTCAACGATTCACATTAAGAGATGGTAATTTAACATTAGGTACAGGAGTTGTCACCAAAGTTTTGCCACAACTTTCCGAACATGATCGAATGGCCATTACCGAAGGAAAGAAGGCACGAGAAAAACGATTAGCCGCCGATGTTCCCGCAAAATAAATTTTATGTGATTATCAGAAGTTAATTTAATTATCGAATAGCGTATTATTTTGTAAGTGCATTTATGGCCCATATTTGTATGCCGTAAACCCTATATCTTATTTGTGTCAAGTAATTTCTATTAATCATCAATAAATATGATTATTAAAATTCAAGTGTATGTATGATTATATTTAAAAATCTTTTGAGGTTTGCAGACATGTCCTGTTAATTGAATTTGACTGTAGAAATTGCTGTATAATTTTCCTCCACTCTTCTCTGTGTTATACTTTTTGTCTTGCAATTCCCTATTCTGCCTTCTCTAAGGTCAGCTTCTACCTCTTGCCACCATCTATTTAGCGGTCTTCCTTATCTTCGTCCGTGCTGTTCTTCTTTATTAAGTATTATCTTTGGCAACCTTGTATCTGTCATTCTTCCTATATGTCCTAACCATCGTAATCGTTGCTTTTGGATGATTTTTGATCTGTATCTCTTTATTTCATACTTTCTTCCCTTTATATATTTACCTTTCCCACATTTGTTGTCTGTTGCTTTCTTTTTTATTCAAAAACCAGGTTTCACGTCCAAACGTCACTGTTGACCTTAGCATTGCTTTGTAAAATTGCACTTTTTGCTTTCCTCATCCTCTTTGTTTTTTCTTTGTTAATTTGCAGTCCCACTTTTCTTGCTTTATCTTCTAAGTTCTTTGCTATTCTTTGTAGTTCCTGTGGGCTTCTTGCTAATAATGCAATATCATCAGCATATCCTATGCATTGATGGCTTTTATTTATTAAGGTGCCTGTTTGTGACTATTAACGCATTTGAAACATCATTCCCAATTTTTTCTTTGCTTGAGTTTGAGTCAGCGCCATTTTTATAAGACGTATTAATTTGGATGGATTTCTAGCTCTTCTAGTGGTTCGAATAGTTTACTCCTTCTCAATGAATCATAAGCTCGATGGAAGTCTATAAACAATGCATAGATATATTTTGGTTTTATGCTCGTAACATGTTGCCCAGATCTCTTTTAGTGTGAAGGTTTGATCCATTACCGAACAATTTCTTTTCAACCCAGCCTGGTATTCTCCAGTCGTCCGGGATTTCCTCTTTTTGCCATATTTATCATTTTATACAGTTCTTCTGCTAGTGCTCTGCCCCCATTCTTTATAAATTCTGCAAGGTTCTCACCTGGGCTTAGTGATAATGTTTTCTACTTCTTATCTTATTCGTCCTTCCACCTCTCTTGCTTCTGTCAATTTTTCAGTCTTCTTGTTGGTTCTTCTATTTCTATATGGCAGTGGTTCTTAACCGGTGTTGCGCGAACATGTTACAAGTGTTCCGCGAAATGATAAAACAATTCAGAGGCAGTGCTACCGAGCTCGATTTTCATTGGATTCGAAATCCATTTCCTGCAGTTAAGGTCGAATTATGAATTTTGGTTACAAGAAGAAGAACGGTTGGCTAGCTTGTCGACGGATCGTACTCTAAAATTGAAATTTTCTGAACTGGTTCTTCGGGAATTTTGGATTTTTGTGCAAGCTGAGTAGTACCCATTTCTTTCCACAAAAGCACTGAAAATTTGGCTACAGTTTTCGACATCATATTTGTGTGAACTGGGCTTTTCAACATTTACAAACATAAAATCTAAAAAATGTGAAAGACTTGGGAATATTGATAAAGAAATGAGGGTAGCTTTATCACATATTAGGCCTCATTGCTAAAATCTGCAAAAGCTGACAAGCTCATGTGTCACATTCAGTGGTGTACCTAGTCATAAATTAAGCAGTACCGGAACTTTATTAATTTGTAAGAAGATCACGCTGTTTTAAGGAGATATATTACATTTTTTTCTTATTTATTTCTTGTAAAAAAAATAAGCAGTGCCAGAACGGCATTCCGGCGCGTTCCGACTCCACTACACCCCTGGTCACATTAGACTTAATTTAAAATTTTTACAAAAGTTACTTTTTTACGAATTATGTTGATTAGGCTTTTATGAATATATATTTTTTTTGTTAACATTTGACTGTTATTTAATGAGTAGTTAATCTGTAGTTTGTTTAATGATTTAGTAAGAGAGTGCTCCGCAATTTTTTTTACAATCAAAGGTGTTCCGTGGCTTCGAAAGGGCTAAGAACCACTGCTATATGGTCTTGTTCGTTCTCTTCATTTAACACTTCTTTGACGTATTGTTTCTATCTTTCGACCTTTTGCACTGTGTCACTTAATACATTCCCATCTTTGTCTCTACAGAATTTTGTATTTTGTTGGTAGCCCGTTTGACACGATTTACTTTCTTGGAAAAAGTTTTTTATTTCCTTTGCTTTTATAGTGCTGTTCAATTTTTTGTAGTTTAGCTTCATAGCATTCACCGGCAGAGAGGAAGTGCATGTAAAACTTAATGTGCCAGCACCCTCGACATTGTAAAGGTATTAGAGGGTAAAAAGAGAAAGAAAAAAGTATTCCCGTTTTGCACGTCTGTATGTAGCCTTGGTTTTTCTTTTCTGTATTTCATATCTTTCTTCTTCTTCTTTTGAATATCTTTGCAGCATTTTCTTCCAAGCTTCTATTTTGTTTTTATGCTTTATTGTGCCTTCCTTGTTAAACTATGTTGGCTTTTCCTTTTTTAGCGTTTCTAGGTTCTCTTTAGCTGTTGTTATTATTAGTTGTGACAGGTTTTCTTCTGTTAGTTCTTTGCACTTTTTGGTGGTATTTTTTCCGTTCCTATGGGTTCTGTAGTGCCAATTGAGTTTGTTTTTTGTACTGATTCCATTTTTATTTTAATTCCTACTAAAAAATGGTTGGAATTCGCTTCTGCTCCCGTATATGTTCTTACATTTACCACTTGTTTGGCATAATTTTCATGGATCAGTAGGTGATCTAGTTGATTTGAGGCATTACCCATGTTCCTTTATGGATCTCTTTTCTTTGGAAATACGTAGCTACTGATAATTCTGCGTTGCAAAATCAATCAATTTTAATCCATTGTTGTTGAATGTTGTAGGTATGTTTACTGAACCTCCCTACATTTGGGAAACAATATTTCCTCTTGCCCTATCTTACCATTGAAATTACCTACGATTAGCCTTGTTTTTCTCCTTGAAAGACTGTCATTCTACGTCATAAAAGGTGTCTTTCTCTTCTTCTTTCTTATCTTCCACGGGTGCATGGACGTTTATGATGTTAATATTTATGTATTTCCCTTTTATTTCTGAACTGCACATTCTTTTAGAAATTGGTATAAAATTATTAGAGCTGCCGCGAGATGCGAGATCATCTTGCGTCTCGCGAGAAAAATCTCGCAAAGTGCGAGGCGAGTTTTACGTTGTGTCTCGCCTCGCATTTTGCGAGGCGAGGCGAGAACACTAGTGCGAGAAGCGAGATTTTTGAAAAATGTCTCGCGAGAATTCTCGCAATGCATAGTAACTGTAACAATGACTTAAGAAATAATGTTAAATGACATATTACAGGGAAATGTAATTTAGACATGATACATTGTTATTTCCGTATTACACATGTATTTTATCCATGTAGTTGTAGAACGAAGTTTCGTTCCATTTAATCAAATTTGAATATTTTATACTGCAAGCGGAGTGCGTTAAAATGTAAAAGTCATATTCAGATTGTTTTAGTATTTTTTTGGTGGTATACTGAGTGTTCGTGCAAAACATGACTAAGTAGTCAAATAGAAACTTAATAACATTATATTGAATATATGTTTAAATTATATCGAAAACTTTCCAGATAATGATGAAGATATTTTCGGTCTATCTGCATTTCACCGCCTCGGTTGGGTGTAGTTAAGAAATGAAGTAGCTTTTACAAATACTACAATTTTTTCGATTTTTCGAAGAGACGAATGAAGTTTTTGATCCATTATATCCACAGTAAACTCATTCCGACACACTGTTTTACGTTTTAAATAAGACAAAAGAAATGCGAGATCTCGCGAGATATTGCGAGGCGAGGCGAGAATTATAGTAGCGAGATTTTAGGCGAGGCGAGAATATTATTAATGCTCGCCTCGCAAGGTGCGAGGCGAGGCGAGAATCGGGGTTTTCTCGCGCGAGCTTGATCTCGCGGCAGCTCTAAAAATTATTGATAATTGCATGTTTTATTTTTTTTATTACTAGGAAGCCAATTCCGAACACACTCCATTTCTATTTGGAAGTTTTCTTTCTACTTTGTTTCTTGGATTGCTAATATTTCTATAGTGTATCTATATGCCTCCTTTATATCTTGTTCCTGTCACATTCCAGGAGTCTATATTTAACCTGTGCTCGTTGGTCATTTTTGTTACCTTATCTGGAACCGATTTTTTGCTAAGTCCTCTTCATTTTGTTAGTTCTCATGTCCTTTTCCATTGCGTGGTCGCCTGGTCCGCCTGTATCGTAGTTTTGCCCTTAGTTACCTTCGCTAGTTTTTTGAGCCTAGAGTCGCCGATGTTTTTTAACCCTCATAATATGCTGGGTTTAAAATATTTTATATCTTAAGATCTTTTGAAGCATTTCCTGCCAACTCCAATACCTCGGCGGTTAAATATTCTAGAATGGCAGCAGCTATATTGTGACTTCTGACTTCTTGTCTTTATTGTGTGAACTGATGTGCTGCGTCCCCTTTTCTTTTATTCCGTAGTATTGTTTGTATCTTCCTTTTCGTTTATTTCAGGTACAATTTTCAGAAAGTTTTGCTTGAGAGTGTTACTTAGATTGACTATGTTTTTGAAACAATACACCATAAGTATTTTACCAAGTTCAAGTAAAAACTTCCTGTGTCAATCTAAATGTTCCGTACTGCAGCCTGAATTTTTTAGTAACCAAATTTTATATGCGTTGATAGCTGCAATATCAAATAAGTGAGAAAATATGATCATGGGCCATCTGTTTGCTTTCCTCTTTGTTGTGTACTGCTTTGCTAATTGATCGGTAGTATCTACGGCTTCTTGAGTAGCCTAATATCTTCAGACATCACATTCTCCACCTCGATAACGATGTCTGCATCTTGCTCTGCAACCAGTACAACCACATTTACACTACGACAACTTTAAAAACCAAAATGGGATCTACTAAGACAGTTTAAAAAATCAGAAAAATAATTAGTTATGATGATATAATGAAGCTATCACATAAAAATCTGTAATAAATAACAGTAGATGAGGTCTGATCCACCTCAGGAATTGGATTTAAAATCCTAAAAAGAGGTGCTATAACCCCGCGGAATTGAAAGCCAGAAGAAGGTATAATGAAGCTACTATAAAGGTAAAGGTATAAAATAAGATATTTAATAAAATACAATGAAATTAAGACTATCCGGACCCCACTGGCATTATGAAGGTTAAGCTTTCTCCCTCCTTCTAAAATTCTTTCCATCTATTTCAATTTTCTTATATCCTATTTTAACTTTCTTGTCTCTATTCTTTTCTTCCCTTGTAACCTTTCTAATCGCTACCTACTTGGATTTTTTGTTCTTCGAGTGTTAACGTCACATTCGATGTAGATTTCCTGGTGCCTAAGTTTACTCTTTTTCTTAAGTATCTCGACTCTCTCTCGAGTATATCGCTCTTTTCATAACTGATTACGTAAATAACTATTACCAATCCTGTATGCATCACTAATAATTACATCTACTTTCATTTCTTTCTGTATGAATTACCTTATATTGCATAACGCATAGACTGCCATTTATTTAAAAAAATTATGGTCCCTTAGGCCACTACTATACTGTAATAACTGCAGAGCAGCTGACAATAACTTAAAGCAGAGCGCGAACGTAAGCTAGAAATTTGCGGGAAGTTACACGTTCTGGTCCGGCAGGCCACCTACTTTAAATATTCTAATAAATATATGGGCTCTGTGGCACCAAACCGGTGCCATACGTGTTGCAAGACTGCGGCACAAATGCTGTACCTTGCTACGTAAAGTTAAGTGTTAAAACTCTCTTCGTTAAAAGCCGTTCGTCTAATAAATTATATTATTTCTTTTCCTGTCCTTCCAATTTTTTCCAGTGTATCGGCCCCTGTCTGCAACTCAGCTTTTTTTTTTCCCATTTTCTTTGCTTCTTTATGGACTCTTCTTTTAGATTTATTTCTTCCCGGTATTTTTGCAATTGCTCGTTAATGCTGCTTATAGCAATAGACAATAGCTTTGACTTCTGTAAAAACCAAATCAAAATTGGTCAAGGAATGTCGAGTAGTCCTGGAAAGGCTTGACTCAACCAACTGGGTGTCCGGTCACAGTAACATTCCTGGAGGCCGGCTAGGGAGTTCGGAACCCTTTTTAGGCTCTCGGCCTACTTCAGCAAACAATTAGAGGCTGGACTCACTTTCAGTTCATCTCATACTGGGCTGAGACAAGCGAAGCTACTCATCCACGGACCTTCAAAAACCAAGTTCGAATAGCTTCTTAGGTTCATAGGAGAGTCACAGGCCACTTTAAAAAATACCTGCATCTGATGAGTTTGTAACGAAGCAGATGAAACCTACCTTCATCTCGTTTTACGATGCCCTAGATTACTTCGGAGACATCAACTACTTGGAACAGGTCTTTTAAAACCTGGCGATACATGGAGCACTTCTATTGACAAGAGTGCTATTTTGCATCGCTGAAGTACAGTAGAAATACGTTAAAAAAAGTTTTCTGAGAACTTGCATTTGGTTTTCCAATTTTTCGTAAGGCAAGATACACTACAAAATTGGGATTGAACAATTTTATTCCCATTTTACGCAAAACGTACCTGTTTTTTTCCAGTTGTTTCAAATTTTAATTCTATCACCATAAAATGAAAAAGGCTAATTCTTTCAAAGGTAATTTATTCAAGTGTTAAATTTCCTATTGCCTAATATGATACATTAATAACTGAAAAACGAGGTTCCTAAAAATAACAGTAGATGCACACTGATATAAAAATATCAAACAGTCCTTAACATATTAACCAACCATTCTGTGAAACAAATATCAAACCTAGATTCAAACATGGCATATTACATGTGACTTATTCGATAAACTAATAATTTAAATTATTAATTATTAATTTATTATTAATTAGTTAAGTTACAAATCTTCGTCATCTTCTGGCAAAGCAGTTTCTTGCGCCTCTTTAAGATCCTTTTCAATTTGTTGTTGCCAGTTGGGATCCATTGTAACTTCTGGTGGTACCAAAGCGGGCATAGCTACGAATTCGAGGTTAGGATCTCCAATCAATTTCCGTGCAAGCCATAAGAATGGCTTTTCGAAATTGTAATTACTTTTGGCGGAGATATCATAATACTAAAAACAAATACAATATTTACAAAACTGTCCGTTAATATTCGTTAAGAACTTACTTGTAAATTTTTCTTTCTGTGGAAGACGATGCTTTTTGCTTTAACTTTCCTATCCTTAATATCGACTTTGTTACCGCACAATACAATGGGAATATTTTCGCACACTCGGACAAGATCACGATGCCAATTTGGTACATTCTTGTAGGTTACTCGCGACGTTACATCGAACATAATTATAGCGCATTGCCCTTGAATATAATAACCATCTCGTAGGCCTCCGAATTTTTCCTGACCAGCAGTATCCCACACGTTAAAACGGATCTGACCTCTGTTGGTGTGGAAAACTAACGGATGTACTTCGACACCCAAAGTTGCAACGTATTTTTTTTCAAATTCACCGGTCAAATGACGTTTTACAAACGTAGTTTTACCAGTACCACCGTCACCCACCAAAACACATTTGAAGGTGGGCATATCAGGATCTTGAGCCATGATTATTATGACTTAAATCTGAAACATAGAAGGTTGTTAGCATTGATCCAGGATACTGTTAAACTAAGGGGTTATTGCTTAGAATAATTACCGCATAAATTTCTATTGACAAAAGGGTTTTATTGCAAAATCAGTTTGGTTTTGTTATTACATGGAAACCACGTTTCGTGAACTTTTAATTTTTAGGCGGACTGACGCTATGAAAACGTATCATAGGATTTTGGTATCTTAATGCCGACTTCTTGAATATTTTACTACGTTGTTATCGGTAATAGCACAAAAATAAACCCGCCAACATAAAAAGGGCTATTAATGATTCTTACCTTTTCAAGAAAAACACTGGGTAAATCTCGATGGATGGCGAATTCTTGGATGACACTTTACACGGCACAAAGTCGTTAGAGCTCACAATGGCGTTCCTTGCAGGTAAAGGCAATGATTCACCAACTAGATTTGACCTTGGTATTATACGCACTTTAGATAATTTTACTAAGCATACGGATTCTTAAATTTATAAATAACGAATTTTTGGTATAAATTCGAAATTGTGCTTATTAATAAGGGCGTAATAAATTATTACCTTTGAAAATTTCTGGTGACGTCACGAAGGTCGTTGACGTAATCGGCGCCTGCGCAAAAAACGCACGGCACTGCAGAAGTGCCAGTCGCTTGGATGTATCGATTTTCGCGATCCTAGTATACGTTCCTTAGTTTTAGTGCTGTTCCATGTAAAACGTTTTGAATGGGATTTTTACTTAAATCAAAAATTATTTGTGGCGTGTGATTATAGCCGGTGAAAAATGACGAAGGATAGATTGGCGGCCCTTGTTGCGGTAGGCATTTGTTTTTGATTTCTCTGTAGGATTTCTAAGCATGTTAGATTTTTTGTTCTAATCTTTGCTATTAATTTGACTATGTTTTGTTCTTTTGACCTATTTTATAAACCTTATTTAGTTAAGGTTATGTAATTTAACTGATCGGTGTGTTTATGACAACGAAGGTCCAATTTTTTGGACAACTTTTTTCAAATTATCGAAAGATTAGGTTAGGTAAGTTTGATAAATGTCACTGTATTGCCCCACCCCTTTTTATAACTGTCAAGTTCTTACAATGTTCCGGTATTACTCCGGAACCGTAAAGAAATTCCAGGTTACAATGTAATTTTTTTTTAGGCGCAAAGTGACGATGACGATGTCGGCCCCGACGACGTCTCCGTCAACGTCGAGGGCCGCGATGGCTTTATGGATGCGTTTTTTGCGGAGGTAAGTTTTCGTACTTTTTCTTAGAACACCCCGAATTTATCATCGCAGGTTATTAGTTCAAGCAATCCTCAAACACGTTGTCTTCTATGCTCATGCCCAAAACTGAAATTTATCTTTCAGATAACAAACTTTCTTGTATTCAGGCCAAAATCCCTGTCTCGCTTCAAGAAAATGATAATAAACAAAAATATTTTTATTGGGAAATGGTTTTATTAGAAGTGTATCAAGTTGCACTTAAGATTATTTGAACTAAAGATACATGGGGATGTCATCTAAAATACGAAGTGCTGAGAAAGATCGGGTTTCCTAGAACGTGACTAATGCTAAAATTTAGAATTCCACATTTCGTATTCATACTCACCTGTTTCAATGCAAAGCAGGTGCGCAAGTCGCAGATGTAACATTTCCTTAAGGTGGTGTTCTAATAAATCTCTTCAAATTAAGGTGTTAGTCGAACATTACCAAACATTAGCACTATTTGTTCTTTTGCATTCAATCTGCAAGACGACTACGAATTGGGAATAATTTCGTTTACGTTGTCGATTTAAATTGCATGAAACCGAATTGGGTTTAACGTTTACCTGCCCCGAATTTAAATTAAGTTTACGTTTACCCATAAATGAGTACAAATGAAATTGAACATCTAAATTTGCTCCTGGTACCGATCTGCCAATTTTATACTATTTTTCTTTTAAAGTAGCCTATACTGCAACTGCCTTGCTTTACTGATAAGTAGATTCGTGGATTAATTAATTCATCAATTTTCTTGAAATATTTAATAACTGACAATGACTTCTCTTTCCAAAACCAGTTCTTCAACCTTCCTCCTTTTTTGGAATGTCTTTCTAACTTATTTAAAGTTCCAGAATATAAATAAAATTAGTATCTTATTTCTAATTCCAAATGTACTTTCTAACATCCAAAGAATGTCTTAAAATTGTATCTTTACATTGAAAATGTGGGAAGACCACAGAATAGGTGAAAGACAGCAGCTCAGCAGCTATGGCTTATTAACAAGCAAAGAAAAATACATGGATTTTCTAGCAAATGATATAATTTTGCATAGTCTATAAAGTCCAAAATTCTTTTAAAAGCTGGAAATAAATATCATTCAAGATTCCCAAAATAAGCAACATACAACCTGTCAATGAACACCTGTTAAAGTTTAATTTTTTAATTCTGTTCCAACACATCTATTATAACGTTTGTTGTAGCCAGACTCTGTAAAATAGTACGAAATGAAGTTATCCCATTAAAAAAGCCAATTTGAATTTCTGTTTAAAATTCACAGCATGAAAAGACACAATTTGTATTAATAAATAAACACGCAATGAATCATAGTGATGTTACATATTAGATAAAATCAACTAATGGATTTTCTTGCTAATCTCTTTATAGCTTAGGTTATTAAGATAGAAAAACTTGTTAGAACCTTATCTGGCCGAGTATTGTTTTTGTGCAAAACAAAGTGCAGCTTATCTGGGAAATATGATTGTTATTTAACTGTGCCAGCTTGTTTTCCTAGGTTTGCTTTTCCTTTCTATTCAAATTCTTATGTTACAAACTATGGGAAATGCACCGAATCTAGCACGTAATTTCAAGGCTTGTTTTAATTACTTAACTGTAGAGTCAGGCTACTTAACAATTGTTAGCTCTTCAGATTATTTTATCCGATTTTATCTTACAATGCATTCTTAGTATGAGTCATCTTTAGTTTTTTGATTAAATACACTTGATATTAATTAAACTTTTGTGGCAACAGAAGATTTTAAAGCAGGTTATCAACATTTTTAGGAATTACGAAAGTTAAGGGTACGTTTGTAGAGCGTTTTGTAAGAGGAATTAAATCAAAAGAAACGATAAACTTTGGGATTTCTATGACTTAAAGTGTTGACGTTATTTTTTAAAGTAAATTTAACTAATTTTGAGGGATTGACTGCTGAAGTGTTTTTGGTGTATTCTTGAGACAGTCTAAAGGCAATTTATGACAACTTTGGGTATTCGGAGATTCAGACATTTCAAGGTATTCGGAGACGTCCTAAGTCACTTCAAGTTTAAGAAAATTTCGTTCGTAATAATAACTGTATATTTGAAAAAACATTTTGGGGTCGTCAAGGTAGTCTTAAAGGCACTCCGAGGCAGTACCATAAAGCCCAAAAAAGATTTAACCAACCCTTCGATACTTTTCTTTTTAAGAAAACTCATTTTTGGAAACATTTTTAAATATATTTGTAAGAAATTTAATTTTTATGAAAATTTGGGAAAGTCAAATGTATATTTGAAAAATGATTTGGGGCCGTCAAAGGCACTCCAAGACAGTACCACAGAAAGTACAAAAAAGACTTAACCTTAACCAACACTCTGATACATTTTTTTAAAGAAAACTCAGCGAATTCTGGAAACATTTTTAAATACATTTGTAAGGAATTTAAGCATTTTTTGAATTTTGTAAACTATTTTAACTCAAAAAATCGATTATTTACAATTTGGAAGTTTGAGGTTAAATAATTAATAACAAAACAAATAGCTTTTCCAGCTTGGAAAATTTTGTTTTCTAAGCTGTACTACCCTTTTTGGGATTTTTTTAGAGCAACTTTTTAAAATTTCTATCAACGCTTACCATATAATTGTAAGCTGAGGAAATGTATTTGATGATATTTTTTTAATAGTAAATTTAACAAATTTTGAGGGATTGGCTGCTGAAATGTTTTTGGCTCATTGGCGGGACAGTATGGCAGCCCTGAGTATTCCGAGACTGAGACACTTCAAGCTATTCAGAGATACTTTTTTAATAGTAAATTTAACAAATTTTGAGGGATTGGCTACTGAAATATTTTTGGTTAATTGATGGAACAGTCTATGGCAGACTGAGACACTTCAAGCTATTCAGAGACATTCTAGGATCTAGACAGTTCGAGGTAGTTCAAGAAAATTTGAGAAAGTCAAATTTCGGTTTAGTAAAGAACTTTGTATATTTGAAAAGACATTTTGAAGATGTTCAGTAGTTCCTAAGATAGTACCATAGGAAGCCCCAAAAAAGATTTAACTGTAACCAATGCTTGTGTACATATTTTTAAAGGAATTTCTGAAAAGCTTTTAAATACATTTGTAAGGAATTTAACCATCCTGAAGTCGTCTGATTTCGAAAACTATTTTAACCCAAAACAATCTGTTATCAGCTGCATTTTGGAAGTTTAAGGGTTAAAATTGTATTAGAAAATTAATTTAAATTTAGTTCTGTGCTACCTTTTTGGGGCGATTTTGTTAATTTTTTATCATAAAAATTGAACAAATGTCTAAGCTCATACCACACCACAAGACATCTTAATTCACGACTTTCAGAATAAATTGTTTACAGATCAATCTAAGTCACTGGTTTATGGTTGTCGTAGCAAAGATTATTAAAACATTTAAATAATCACGCGTATATTTAAACTTTTATTAGTTATTAAATTTTTGCAATAATCTGCTTACTTATTTGAAATTAAATACCACTAAGGAGACTTAATAGAATAACCTTTTTAAATCAAAAAGTACAATTTCTGTTTCGTAATTCTCGCAAGAGATTTTTTCTTCTATAACCTTAATATTTATTTCGGCAGATTTTGTTAAGCATTTTCTTGTACGGCCTTTCAGTTAATGTTTAGTTGTTTCCTTGCAATTTTGGAATAATTATAAAATATAGTGTTAAACAACTCTAATATTTTCAATGAAATCACAGTTTGTATGGATTAGGAGTTAGGAATGCGTTTGTAGGACTTTGGGTTTTTTGTAATAAGAATTAAATCAAAAGGAATGATTGATAATATTTTTAATAGTAAATTTAACAAATTCGAGAGATTGAGTACTGAAATGTTTTTGATTCATTGATGGGATAGTTTAATGGCAATGTATGACAGACTGAGACACTGCAAGGTATTCGGAGACATTCTAAACAGTTCGAGGTAGTTTGGGAAAATTTGGGAAAGTCAAATTTCAGTTTAGTAAATAACTGTGTATATTTCAAGAGACACTTTGATGGCGTCAAGTAGTCCTTAAGATTAAGGGCACAGAAAGCCCAAGAAAGACTTATCTGTAACCAACCCTTCGATAATTTCTTTTTAAAATGAAAACGTATGCATTTTTGAAAAATTTTTAAAATACATTTGTAAGGAATTTAATTTTTATGAAAACTTGTGAAAGTCAAATTTCGATTTAGTGAATAACTGTGTATTTGAAAAGGCACATCAAGTAGTCCCACTCTGAGACAGTACCTACCACAGAATTTGATACTTTTTTTTAAGAAAACCCATGAATTTTTGAAACATTTTTAAATACATTTCTAAGGAATTTGATTTTTACGAAAATTTGGGAAAGTCAAATTTCGATTTAGTAAATAACTGTGTATATTTGAAAAGGCAAGTAATCCTCAAGGGCACTCCAATGCAGTACCGCAGAAAGCCCAAAAAAGACAACCATAACCAACCATTCGAAACATTTTTGAAATAATCTGTTTTAAAAACGTTGAAAACTATTTTAACTCAGAGAAATTGTTATTATCAGTTTAGAAGTTTAAGGCTAATAAATTACAATAGAAAAAATTCGTTTTAAATTTAGTACTGCTTTTCCAGCGTGGAAAATTTTGTTTTCTAGGCTGTGCTACCTTTATTGGGGGTTCTCTCGGATGATTTTTAAAATTTCTCTCAATGCTTACCATAAAAATGTAAGCTGTATTTTTTTAATCGTAAATTTAACAAATTTCGACGAATTGCATGCTGAAATGTCGTTTGATTCCTATATGGGGCCAGTCCAGAGGTAATTTCCTTGCAATTTCGGAATAATTATAAAATATAGTGTTAAACAACTTTAATATTTTCAATGAAATCACAGTTTGTGTTTTAGTTCTGGCTTAGATGTTAGGAATGCGTTTGTAGGACTTTGGATTTTTTAATAATAGGAATTAAATCAAAAGGAATGAAATTTCTGTTACTTGTAGTGAATTTTGGTAATATTTTTTAATAGTAAATTTAACAAATTCGAGAGATTGACAATTTATAGCAGCCCTGAGTATTCTGAGACTGAGACACTTCAAGGTATTCGGAGACATTCTAAACAGTTCGAGGTAGTTTAAGAAAATTTGGGAAAGTCAAATTTCAGTTTAGTAAATAACTGTGTATATTTGAACGGCATTTTGGGGCCGTCGAGGTAGTGTTAAGGGCACTCCAAGACAGTACCACAGACACAAAAAAAAACTCAACTCTTAACCAAACCTTTAATACTTTTTTTTTCTAAGAAAACCCAGAGAATTTTTTGAAATATTTTAAAATACATTTGTAAGAAATTTATAGCCTGATTTTAAAAATTTCGAAAACTATTTTAATTTTTATGTTATAAGTTATAAATAACGCTGGATGGGGATCAAAGATGCCAACTCTGCACAATGTTAAAATTTTAGGAAATCAAAAGGTATTAAAAACGTGTTCCTACTTTTAAGAGTAATTTTAAACATCGGCCCTCGAGTGATTTTGTTAAATTTTTATCATAAAAAAAAAATTGAGCAAATGTCTTTAGCTCATACTACAAGTGAAGCTTAATTAACGACTTTCAAAACAACTAATTAATAAATTGTAAATTTACAGACCAATCTAAGGCACTGGTTTTGGGTTGTCATTTGTCATAGCAAAGATTATTAAAAAATTGTGTACTTACCACATCACCCCGTACGTATAGCATGCGAGATAACCGGGTATGAAAGCAACTTAGGAGGTCTTAACCCTCCATGTTGCCGGCCTTAATTGCTTGTTTATTTATTAGAAATAGAAATACTAGAAAAATAGAACTACTAAGTAAAAACTTAACGGAATAGCTTAAGCTGCTTTGTAATTTTCACATTTAGATTTTTCTTCCACAGCCTTAATATTTATTTCAGCATTTATTTGTACGGCGCTTCAATTAATGTTTAGTTGTTTCCTTGCAATTTTAGAATAACTATAAAAACATTATGTAAAACACACTGAAATTAGAGTTTGTATTTCAGTTCTGGCTTGATGTAATTTTAACATGTTGACGTTTGCTAAACAAAAAAAAGGTTAATCTTTAACAACATTTAGTTATTTATTCTCAGTTATTTATAGCTACGGCTTCTACGAAATTATTACAAAATTATTTTGATCCAAGGCCGAAAATTTGCAGAGTAATGCAGCCTTCCAGGTTATGAAACGACGAAATTAAATTTTAACTTAAAATTTAAAATATTTTCTGAAAATATACCGGAGAAGTATAAGAAATTGTTTTCAGAGTTTAACGAAAAAGAGAAGTGCATTATGATGAACTAGTTTACAACCTACATAAACAACTACGTTTTTAAGAAGTTTAAGTTTAAGAAGACGAGCTTTGATGAAACCTTCGAAGATCACGAATTTTCTGTAGATTTTAAGCCTTTTTAAACTCGAAGAAAACGAATTTGTTGGGATTTCTTGATACTTTCAGGGATATACTGAAAACTCGGACCTTTAGGATTTTTTAAACTTACGTTTAAGTAGTTTCAATAAATGAAACATTTATGTAAACTTTTGTTGGATTTCCGGAAATTCATAGGAATTTGAATAATTTGATTAAATTCCAAAAATTTGTCTACTAAAATTAAAGGGCGTTAAAGAGACTTTTCCAGAGGGTGATTATTCAGACAGTCGTTTATTCCGCTAAAAGGTGGTATTCTTAGGGACAATTTGAGAAAGCTGTAGGTTTAAGCCTTTTTAAACCCCAAATTCATGGTACTGATAACTCAGACTTTTAAGATTTTTTAAACTTTCTTAATTCGTGTTGTATTTCTCGAAAACTCATCAGAATTCGATTCGACTTCAAATCTAGGTTGATTATTCAGTCATTTGTTGTTCCTCAAAAAAGGGATTCTTTGATACAGTTTGAGGAAGTTTTGACCATTAGAAGCCTGAGGGAGTTTTGAGAGAGTCTGGTCGATATTTATTAATATTGTATATTTTCAAAAATGACAATTTAGGGCAGTATAAGGCCGGCAGTTTTTTGTCCCTAAGACTGATCTCCTTCATAAAATATCTTTTAAGTCAGCTTCTTGAAAGAAAGGTGAACATAAAATGTGAAAACTTTAATTATATTTTATGTAGCTTTAAACCTATTTGTTCTTATGCGAGGAGTTTTTCAGATTATGTATTAACAAATTGAATGAATAAATTTACTAAAAAAACGATTGAAGTTGAAATGGGCGAAGTGACTTGGGCTTAAGGCCAGTTTATTATGCGAATATCCCCCCCCCCCCTATGAGATTTTGGAAATTATGCTACAGAAAAGTATTTTAATAGTTATGGTAAGGATTTATCGAGGAGTACATCGCTGGGGTTTTTTTTTATTCCTTATTAGTGGCACAACCTAAAGGCATTCTTGGATCAGTTTAATGCATTCCAAGGTAGTTTAAAGGCAACTGGATCAGTCTGTAACAATTTATGTCATTTTGAGACAATGTGACCAAAATTTAATACAATTATATATTTTTGAAAAGACATTATTGAGGAAATCCGGAGAAATCGAGCCAATCTTAAGGACCTTTCAAGGCACAGCCCTTCGAGGTGTGCAACATTCTATTTAGATTTAATTCACATTGCAAATAATCTCATCTTGTTCATTATTTATATGAAAATTTATTGTCCATACTAAGAGCCAGTTGAATTACAGTACTTACAGGATAACGTATTAACCACTATCGATTTAGTAATTGTTCAAGTACGATTCGTAGGAAAACCCGTTCATTTGTGTCGGTAATTTATATGACGCCGTTGTGTCCTCAGTCTAGCTGTCTGTATTTAAATTAATGTTAACCACCCATGCTGGTGGTTGTAATACAGGGACATACACGCAACAACGAGGGCAACACCGCATTATATAAAGTGCAGTGCATACGAGAAAAAAAATCGAAACCTTTTATAACCTAGAATACGATAAAATGCATTGTGCTCATTTGAATTACAAAATAGTGGTTAGATCCTTGGTTTTAGCGTTGCGGAAACGTTACAATTTTAGCATTAATGTTGTAGATTCAAAGGTTTATTTTAGTAATTTTGGTTATTTTCCGGATAATGGGAGATTATTTGTATGTAAATGTGTTTGTAAATGAGTATCTTCAGTTTATATGAATTTATTGTAGCTGACTTTTAACGTATTTCTTGAATTTTGTTAGAGTGTTTGTTGCTTATCAATCGGTTTATCAATATAAAAATCAAAGATTTTTGACGTTCTTTTTGAGACTGCTACTAAGTTGGCTTTTGTGTAATGTAGGTATACTCAAAATAACAGTTTAAAATATGAAAATAGTTGTTAATAATTTCCAGTTTAATAGAACCATTCTTTGTCCATTCTGGAATTTGTTAGATTTCCTGTAATTTCCTTGATTTCATGAATTTTTCGAAGTTCCCTAATATGCCCTTTTTCCGATATCAAAGGTATTATGAAACTGATGAAGTACAACATGATAGTCCGTAACATTTTGAATTATGAAAAAATAGAGCAATAAAGCAACGTTTAAAAATTGAAAAACACTGGAAGTCCCCTTTTTCCACTTTTAAATAAAAGGTTTTCTAAAGAAACTTCTGCGACTTCCTTGAATTTTCTGCCGTTTAGGTGTTTGACGGAATAATTTTTAATTTCAGGCATTTATAAAGGTTTCCTAATTTGTTTTATTTTATTGAGATCTTACAAGTAGTAAAAACTGAAAAAATATGTCTACGATTTTTCTTGGAAATATTTCAAGTTTTCAAATACTCTTGCTATTAAGTAGTATGGGGCTTGAGTTAATTGTTTGTTTTAAAATTGAATGAGGGACTGTTTCATGTATGAATGAATCAATTTGATTTGTTTCAAAATCAATGATTGAGTTCACAGCTTCAACCCTTTAACTAATATTATTTTGTCGAACCTTGTTTAACAATAATTGTCAAAACTTCTGATTCCTAGAAATTCATTTATATTAATTTCCCGAACTTTCGTTCTCTTAAGCTTTTCCACGCTTTTCCTTAATTTAGATTATTTGGGGTTTTGTTTAATATTTGAACGTACATACCTCAAAACTCCTGCCATGATAATTTATTGCAAGATGCTTATAAATAATAGTTTAACACTTTCGGGTTGCCATTTTTTGATTAAACTGATTTTGACTTATTTCCAAACAAACCGCTTAAATGTAATTCGATTTAAGACATATTTTTACTGAACTTCCGAATTCTGAAAAATTTCCAATTTCTGCTTTTTCAGGCTTTTCCTTAATTTTTAATTTAGATTATTTGGTGGGGTTTTGTTTAATATTTCAACGTAGCTCAAAACTCCTGCAATGATAATTTATTGCAAGATGCTTATAAATAATTGTTTAACTCTTTCGTTTTACCATTTTTTGATTAAACTGATTTTGACTTATTTCCAAACAAATCGCTTAAATGTAATTTGATATAAGACTTATTTTTACTGAACTTCTGAATTATCAAAAAATTCCAGTTTCTGCTTTTTCAGGCTTTTCCTTAATTTTTAATGTAGAATATTTGGGGTTTTGTTTAATATTTCAACGTACTCCAAAACCCTTGCCATGATTGCAAGATGCTTATAAATAATTGTTTAACACTTTCGGGTCACCCTTTTTTGATTAAACTGATTTTGATTTATTTCCAAACAAACCGCTTAAATGTAGTTCAATTTAAGACATATTTTTACTGAACTTCCGAATTCTGAGAAATTTCCAGTTTCTGCTTTTTCCGGATTTTCCTTAATTTTTAATTTAGATTATTTGGGATTTTGTTTAATATTTCAACCTTTGCCATGGTAATTTATTGCAAGATATGCTTATAAATAATTGTTTAGCACTTTCGGGTTACCCTTTTTTGATTAAACTGATTTTAACTTATTTCCAAACAAATCGCTTAAATGTAATTCGATTTAAAACATTTTTGATTTAAAAAAAAATCACCTAAAACTCGCAGACCTTTGGAAAACTTGTTATACGTCTGTAAGGTGTTTTATTTATAAGTAACTGTTTTTTAACACTTGGGTTTTAGTTAAACTGATTTTGATTTAGTTTATTGAAATCTTTCAAGTAGCTAGAAACTGAAAAATGATGCAAAGAAAAACTGCTATTTTTCTTGAAAATATTTCAGGTTCTGAAGTACTTTCACTAGAATCTTTGAATTAAACTAGCCTTTGTTAGTAGAGGGCTTGCATTAATTTTTTGATTGTTTTGTAATTGAATGATGAGCTGTTTTATGCCTGAAGGAATCGATTTAATTTGCTTCAAAATCAGTGATTCAGTTCACAGCTTTAACACCTGCAGTTATGTGTGTTAAGTGATAATACTAATATTTTTTTCGAAAACTGTCAAAAATTCTTAGTCCCAAAAAAGTCTTTCAAAATTCATTTATATTAGTTTTCCGCAGTTCTGAATTCTGAAAACTCTCCAGTTTCCTTTCTGAAATAATATCTGCTTTCTTCCGTCTTTTCTTAATTTTTGATTTAGATTATTTGCTGTTTTGTTTAATATTTCAACACGCACTTCAAAGCTGCTGAAACCCTTGCCTTGATAATTTATTTTGTAAGGTATAAATAATTGTTTAACATTTTGGTGTTTTTTTATGTTTTTAATTAAACTGATTTTAACGTATCTCAAACAAATCTCTTGAATGTAATTCGCTTTAAGACATATTTTTAATCAGAAAAAGTCACCCAAAACTCGTAGACCTTTGGGAAACTTGTTCTACGTCTGTAACTTAATTTGATTGATAATTTATTAGAAAGTGTTTTATGTAAAAACAGCTCTTTTTTAACACTTTTGGGACTCCCGTTTTTAATGAAATTGATTTCGATTTATATCCCAATAAACCTCTAAATGTAATTCACTTGAAGAAATATTTTTAATCAAAAAAACCCACCCAAGACTCGTGACCTTTGGGAAACTTGTTACATGTTTGTAACTTGATTAATTTGTCGCAAAATTGTGGAATATTTCCTTTCAAAATAAATTTAGATTTCTTTTCAGTTTCAGGAGGAGGAATTTCATGTTTCATTGTTACTAATTTCGAAGATTCCTGTTTGTTGGAAACTTCATTCTATTTTCCATATTTGCCAGACTTTCAGTAGTTTTCCAAATTTTACTAATTTCTGAAAGGTTGTTTGCTAAGTTTGCTTTTATAGATGTAATTCAATTTTTGAATTAATTTTCAAGCCTTTTGATTTGTAAAGAATATTTGTTAAAATTAACAATAATATTTAGAGATTTAATTGGTGTTAATGCTTTTATTATTTTAACCTCTGTTTTAACTGTGCTGTGCAAATTAAAAACCACAATTTGCAAAATTGGGGATGATTAAATAATTGTTAATAACTGTTAATTGTGCAAAACAAGACACGTTGACGTTTAAGCCAATACTGTTTTTGTTATTAATAAATTACCACTGAAAGAATTGATATATACAATACCATTGGTCGGTGTTATCAAAGTACCTAAACTTGAATATTCATAAACACCTATTTACAATAATTATCAATACGTCCTCTCTTGAGGTTAGTACTGTTGATATGCTTTGGCGAGGGATTAATCACTTAGGCAGCCTTTTTTAATGAGGCAATTTGGGGATATATACTGAAATTGAAAAAAATTGCGACATTCCAGGGTGGGTAGAGGCAGTTTGGAGCAATTGAAGGCTATCTGTTGTAAGCAGCATGAGGTGATTTTAGAAATTAAATATGTAAGGCTTCCCACTTTTGGGGAAATAATCAAAAGTATCGATATTTAATGATTGTTGAATATTTTCGAAAAGGCATGAGAGAGGCACTCGGTACAAAAGAAAAAGCAGTCTGACAAACAATCTTTATAAAGAAACAGCAAAATTCCCCGAACAACTTCGTTAAGCTCTAATTAAAATAAATAAATAACAAATAAATCTTAACAGTGTTAATATTCCATCATCTCTCATCGAGGTAATGTATAATAAATGTGAAGAGATTTTGATCATAGCTAACTAATCCGAAACTTTTCGCTGTCTAAAAGAACAGATTTCTCGTGCCTTTTGTATAAAAGAAAAGTAAAAAATCAAAGCAAAAAGCGATCGTTTTTGTATCGTCCAACAAACCTGTATGTTCGTGCTTCGTTGTCTACTTTGATAATCGTTTAACTCTGTAGACGTAATGCTTTGTATAAAAAATTCAGTGATTTCGTTGGATGTTGAAGTCAAAAAGCAGCTTTCAACTCTGAGGAAAACTTCCGTTTTTCAACTGTAAATCCAAACGAGATAACTAAGACTGTCGACAGACTACGAAACTTAACTTTAATATTTTATTACGGACGAAGTTTTCAGACTGTCTTAGATTTGTGTTTATAATTTTTACTATGAAACAATTTGTCTTTTATAATTTCTGAATGCAATTTGTTATTTTGAAAAATGTAATGCGAAGGTCAAATGTAATATAAATTGTAGGAATAGGCTTAAAGTGACCACCCATTTCACTGACAATTGATCACCTAAGGAAGCACTTAACCAAATTTTATGCCTTTCTAAAAGTTGACGCTTCAATGGAGTCCCCAAAAATATCCCAGCCCATTTTCATCTACAACTTTTTTATATTTCTCTGATATTAAATATTCACAACGTTCGCATTAAAATTATATAACTGTGACTGACTTATATGGAAAAAACTTCGCAACAAATTCGGGTATTAAATATTCAAACGAAGTCAATAATTTAGAAATAAAAACAAAAATGTCGATATTAACTTAAATTTCAGAAACTAAAAGTCGGCAATAAAATGTGCAAAATTGGATCGCATGGGGATGGGATATAATATTGGTGTTCTGTTGACAAGTTATTTTACTCAAATTATATTACACGCTATCGTAATCACAAGCAAGGCACAAAGGAAATTAGAATAACAAGGACTGATTAGTGTGTAATTTTATGGTGACCATAAGTGGTTTCTTTTGATCAAGCATGCGTAATCCAGTTTAAAAATGCACCTTGGATTAGATATTTCTTAATTAAGCTTGGTAAATGTCTTTATTAACTGTGCCTTTATTATTGTCTGAAAGATCTGTATGAGATTGCAAATAATTATTATTTATCTTATTAAGTCCGTAATATGGCTCTTTGTCTGTGGTCAGTGGGATATTTCCATTGTTAATAACGTTTTTCTTGCTACGAACTCACTTAATTCTCCTTTTCAAATTAAGACCCCTTCTGAAGGAAATTTCGTACATTTAAGAGTTAGATTAATAAAACAGAACCGTTCTACATAGCATTTCCTTCCAGCAGAAATTTAATGCACGTCATAATTCTTAATAAGTACATCCTTTAAATTCAGGATAAAGTAGAAATTCATACGTGCACGGTACATGGATATCTTCGTTAAGATTTATGCAGTCAATCTGAACATGTAATCTGAACGTTCTGTTGATCCTGGGGTTTACCGAGGTGCTTTTAGAGATACTGCATTGTCAGATCGAACCCAGCCTCAATTCACCCCCCGATAGTTGGCGATTGATAAGGCGTGCTACTAATTGCCGTGCAGCACTAACAATGCAAACAAAGCCGGAAGCAACTAATTTCGAAAATAAATTTAGACCGACGTTGGCTGTTAATTGCACTTAGACGAAGATGAAAGAGAGATATTAACGAAGTAATTCAGGTGTGAGCATAGTTTCGACCCTCCCCCCCCCCCCCTACCTCTCTTTGACAAATAGATGGAATTTAACACAACCTTTTCAGGATGTAAATCTAAATTGCTACGACATTTCTTGTCACCTTTAACACGTTCTGAACGTCTAAATCGAACGACTCGCCGATATATATCGGATCAAATCTGTATGTAATTCCGCTTTTCAGATAGCGTTTCGTTTTTCCATTCGCATTTTATGCTATATTTCGTAGTTTTAAAATAGTTCATTCGATTCTAAAACACCGGGACGAACCTTTATAAATGCAAATTAAATGACGAAGTTAATCTGCAGTTATCTAGTTTAGATTATTCGTCAAGGATATTGAAAAAATTTAAGATACTCTTTTTTAAACGAAGATCTAAAGATTTCAGATATCATAAAAAATTGAAACAATTCTAAGGCTTTTTTACATAGCTTAAAATTACAAATGGGCAAATAAAACAAACTGCTAAAAATATACTTCTATAAAACAGTATTTTTATCTAAATTCATATCAATTGCTTTTATTTGTTTATTTTAATTACAAAAAGCAAAAGCAATACAATTTCAAAATGCGCTCCAAACTAAAACATTTCTGGGGTAGTTTTCGTTGAAAGTTATTTCATTCGAATAGTTCAGTTTGAAAATGTCACATGAAGATCTTCATGAAGATAATTCCATTGGGTAAAATGAAATAGTTTTTTTAGGAAGCTTTTAGATAATTGGAATACGTAGAGTATTTTTGGAATATTAACAGTATTTATTGCCTTTCGGCGCTTTGTAACCTAAAAATGTGATGATGTAACAGTAATTCGGCATGATTTATGCTATTTGTACTTTTTGTTGAAATTTTTCAATGATAAAATTGTAATTTAATATCGTTTACATGTAACGATTTACTAACATTATTGTGCTCTCGTTGGCTCCTGTTTTGAACGGAAATTTTAACGTAATTTCCATCACAACGTAATGACGAAAAAATTTGAAATTGAACTCAATTATTTCTCTTAAAAGTATAAATTAATTGGAACTTTTTCTCATTGAAAGAAGTAAAGGACGTTGTTTTGTTTGTTTTTGAACATTTTCTATTTTGTTTTCTTGGTGAAAATTAAAAGACTCTCAGCTCTTTCAATTTTTTACATCGAGTAATCATGATTCTGAAATATTTGGTACATCTAGATGCCCCAGGATTGAACGTTTAATAAGAGACTGGAATGAAATTTATTAAATAAACTGAATCACTTTTATATTTACGTTTCGTGACGTAAATTTAAAATAAATCACAAAATTAAATATAAAAATTTTTAGAGTTTGAGGATTTTTTCAGATTTTTCTTTAAAAACTTAAATCTTCCAGATGTGAATGACCAACTTACATGGGCCAAAAATTTCAGAAGAATTGGAAAATTAATTAATTAAAAGCAATTAAAACTTCCCAACTATTGATTTTGTTTTTCAAATACCTTACAAACAATTTCACACCGAAATAATTTTAAGTAGTTTATTTAGTCATTGTATTTCTTTTTATTAAATTTAAGTTAAATTACAAAGAGTCAATATGCATTTTAAACAGTGTTTCTCTTTAATTTCGCTGAAACAATTTTAGCGTTTCTTATACGTGAAGGAATAACCGCCTGATAATGCAAATGAGCTAACACCAAACCAATTACGACTTGAGCAATATTAATGGCTTTTCGGCCATCTCTTCTGCTTTTAGGACATGCTAATATCTGAAATTTTACTTATCTACAGCACGGTATCTCGCAAATTCTACAGGTCTTTTTCATCGAAACCCATATTTTTTTAGATAATCATGATTGGCAATTTAATTTTATAATAAATTTCGCCAAATCTGTAAATTTATAAAGGTAAATTTTGATTATGGTTTGTTTTTCGAAGGTTGGTTTGTTGTATTTGATTTATTATTGTTTCGTTGTTTGTAAGTCTGTTAAGATTATGTAAAAAGGCAAATTCTGCCAGGGTCACGTTAGTCAAACAAATTATTGTTGCACATAAAAGATTTACGTTCTTTGTACTATCATGTTCATGGTTAAGTTGGTAAATATTGAAGTTTTTAGTGCAAATAATTTGCCACCGGGAGTTTCTAAGTCAAACATAAATAATATATTGAATTGTTTTTTGATTAGCAACAGTGTTTTGTGTTTTGATTTAATTTAAACTGACAAATTCTGTCAATGCCAAGGTAGTTAAATGTGGCATCGTTGCACAATTACTTGTTGCAGTAAAGCTTCATCTGCTTGTTATATTGCAAATGAGCTTTTATCGTTGATATTCGCCTTTGGTCAAAGCCTAAGTATGGTGTTTTATTATCTACCCACATAATCTCAAATAATCTCATAAAGTTTGGAATGAAGTCGATAAAATCATAATTGTAGAATTTTTTGAAAGAGTCCCCGAATAGATCAATTTTGCTTTCAAAACACTCATTCTACTTACGCTTAGAGCTCGTCCAATGATGACGTAATCAATATATTTAGTTAAATTTTCGCCCATATTTTTTCTATTTAATGTGAAATAATGGCCAGAAATTTTCAATAGGACAATATTTCTGAGGAAATCACCACAGGAGATTATTTTATTGCCGGATATAGCAAGTACCTACATATTTATGGGTTAACAGTTTTCAAGACCCATATAAACTCATACTTATTTTAATCGATCTGATCCAAAAATGTTATAATTCCTAACTTTTCTCGAAAATAGTATTATGTAACCTATACGTGGGTCGTTTGAAAAGTAAGATAAACGACGCAGAGATGGAAGCACCATGATCAAAATCGATGCACGACCGATAAGTTTGATGCTTCGAACGAGCCCTTGCCGAGTTTCAGCCCAGTGCATTGTGAGGTTATTGTTTGGTCACGCGCAGTAGACGAACGTGCAAGCATTTTCAAAAATGATGGACAGAAAGAAGATTCGTACCGTGATAAAATTTAATTTTTGGAAGGGCAAAACGGCAACCCAAATATAAAGTAGGCTATATCTAGCCCTTGGCGAGACTTTCTCTACATTTAAGACCGTACATTTGTGGATTGCCCACTTTAAACGTGCTCGAACGAGTACCGAAGATGAACCGCGCAGCGGCTGTTCTGCAGACCAGTAACTCATTCTGTAAACAGTATAATCGCTTTGGAACATCATTGGGCAAAATGTGTCGAGCTCAATGGAGATTGTGTTGAAAAATAAATAAAGTTGGTCAAATTTATTTGCATTTTCTATTTCATTCACCCTACTGTTCAAACGACCCACGTTTACAGAAACGTATATCGTTGAAAAAGGGATTAAAATCCGTAACATAAAATGTAGCAAAAAAACATTGGTGACGTCATTACTCGGAAAAGAAATGCCATAGAACCAAGTATTTTTTAATTCAAACGATACTAAAAACGTCGATCAATAAGTACAAACAAGAGAAGAAAAAACAGACGACTTGAAGAAATGAAATATGTACGAAGAAGAAGAGAAGCTGTACGGAGTACTGAAAAGGAAGTGGGAAACATGTGATGTATGTGAATACCTTGAAGGGGAAACTGTCCACTGACAGCCACCACAATTTATCTAACCATAACGTTTGGTCGGTTTTTCTTCAACCTTCTTTCCTTTACTTGGTGGGCTAATAATTTCCTGACTAGTTGAACCTCTTAATCATTTATTCGGTTGTTATATCTTGTGGCTTGTATTCGAATTGTGTGGAATTTTTTAGATATACATGTGTGGTCCGATTCGATAAGCGCAATATATTTGACGGGTAGGTTTGCAATATTTTCGTGTTGGACGGTTAAGCCCATCCCCATAGCTCGGCGCCATATGTCCATATTGGTTTTAGTATGGCCTTGTATAGATTTATTTTACTATTCAGTGACAAATGGGAACTTCTACCAATTAATCTGCCTGGTTTTTAATGTTAGCTACTGCGTTTTTGCTTTGATATGACCCTGCCGCGTTAACTTTTCATTAAGATGAAGGCCTAAATATTTTATTCTGTCTTGCCCGGACTGGGGAATCAAAAAAAATCTTTCTTTTTCGTAAGTCTTTAAACCAAAGTGATTTAATATTAGGTAATCCTTTCTACAGCATTACCATTATTGTTGTTGAATGTAATTTGCGGACAATTGTTATATCTAGTAATAAACGTAGTTTGCACAGATTTGTCTCTGTGTATTGCAATTCGTCATTAATTAAACCATTTTTGCATTATGTTCAAGTGATGTAACAATCTTTGAGAAGCTAGCACCGGATTTTTATTTGCTGGCATAAGCAAACGTGGCAGTGATAATATTAATTGTGGTTGGTATATCAGATATAAGACTGGTCCTAATACACTACCTTGAAGAACCCCAGATTTGATCAGTTAATAATTACCAGAGAAGATAGAATAAGAAATGAATTAAATGTAAAACCATTAGAGGAAAGGTAGAAATATACAGGGTGTTCCGTATCGTTATGTTCACATTTTGGGAGCAGAAAATAGACGTAATTCTAAAGGGGCCCACAGACTACCAACTTGATTGTCAACCATGTCGTCAACTTGCCATGTTGAAGACAATGTTGATGGTCTGTGGGCAGGATGAAGGTTGAAATTTCATGTTGAACCAACGGTTGGAGTAAAATCAAAAAGTTTGGATTATCTGTGGGAGGAGCCTACTGTTGGCAACCAAGTTGTAGCGTCTGTGGCAGTGTTAGCAACTCGGATAAAAACAAACATTAGGTCACATTACGGAGTTATAGGGTGAAATTATTCGGCACAGTTGTGCTTGTCAAAATTCCATGAATCTTTAATTGCTATTTTGATTACAAAAATGTGGCTACTATTCCAAACAACGAAGCTTGGAGGGAGTTTTTCGACGGATATGGAGACCTGCCTGAGTTGTGGAAGGTTAAGTCGGATGTGTTTAAAGACCGAAACAAGAAAAGAATTGCTTGGACAAAGCTCTTAGATTTGTATAAGCAAATCTACAAAGATGCTAATGTAGACAGTCTCAAGAAGAGGCTGACCAACATTAGGACCTGCCTCAGGAGAGAGACGAAAAAAGTAGAACAGAGCCAGAGGTCAGGAGCTGGTGCAGAAAAAGCATACATACCAAATGTATGGTATTTCGAAGCATTAGAGTTTATTCGGCACCAGGAAACTCAAATGCATAAATACACCGAAGAGTTATTTCTTCTTAAATAATTGCGTTTTAACTATTATTATTCCTAGACTTTGTGTTGATATCGCCGTAAGAGATTTTAAGTCTTCGAAAATCTGTCCATTGGCTAAAAACTGAAGAGTTGCTGATAGCCGTTCATTCGCAGAAATTGCTTCCCACATAGCGGTATTCTTCTTTTCTTCTTTCTTAATGGTCGTACTTTTTCTAATAATTCGTCATACGTTTCACTGTCCATTCTTAAAAAGGTTTTAAAATCTGTAGGTACACTAATGCATAGTTCCTTCATTAAATTTGAATGTGAAAATTGCGCTCGGTTTTGTTACCAATCCTTTGACCTAATTCTTTCTTTTTTTTGATTTTTCACCTGTTCACATAACTTATCTACATATAGCAAAGCTTCACTTATTTTGAATACACCAAGCAGAAGTCATCAATCGTACACAACATATACTACTCACATTATCACACAACATTTTTTAAAAAGTGATGTTTACGTTAAGGTTGTCAACTCAGTTTTTCAGTCTGTGGCAAACAGGTTGACGACATGGTTGACAACCAAGTTGGAAGTCTGTGGGCCCCTTCAGACTAAAAAGCACAAAAGTGGTAGGTCGATCTTTAGTCGTTCTGAAGGCCTTCGAAATTATAAACTATTTCACATTATACACAAACACACTGGGTCCTTTCACCATCACATTTATAAGCTAAAGCGCCCCGCGGCCGACTACCCCTCAAATTCTGACCTAAGTTGAAACCCTTGAATCGTAACTAACCCCCTTATTTTAAACGTTCTCGTTCGGGTTTTGTAAAACCAGCCGTCCTTTTTTAAGAAATCTAATGCTTACGTCTCTGTCGCCAAAAAGTACGTACAACACGATTCTAGCAAGTAATGATCTAGGGTTCCTTGTTAGTGCTGATCCTGCGTGAGCTCCCTGATCTGGATGTCTGTATAGTATGTTACTGTATAGTATGAAATCAATAAATTATATAAAAGAAATTGTTTTTCCAAAACAAAATTGACTTATTCAAGGATTTTTCACAAAAATTGATACTTACGACTCTTAGAATTTATTCTAAACTTTCTGAACGTCGTGATTAACCTAGCATAACCTCAATTTCACAGGAAAAAGCCCACATTATATGTACTACTAAGTGATAAATTATTATACCTTTAAGAGCTTTATCATCATGTTGGACGAATAAATCGAAAACACTTCTGTGGTATTTTATGTTGGTATTGTTTAATACCGAAATGCTGTATAAACAAGTCCATAAAAATCATAAATTAAGTAATTGTCACGCTACATTCGTATTGGATAAAGCTGGAGTTATAGGTAGCCACCCATTAATGGCTTTGATTACGATCGTAATTTTGCATGATTTAGGACTATTATTTATTGCTATTAAATCTTTATAAATTTTCATGTTGAATTTAATATTCGTTGCGTTTTATTTCAACTCGAAAATTGCAGGTTTTATTTAAAATAATAATTCTGATAAAGATTTTTACTAGAGAAATTAGATTTGAGTATGTATTTTCAAAAAATATTTATTTGCAGTAGTTATTATTTATTAAAACAGTGTTCTCACATTCTTATCCATACTATGTAAACTCTGTCAGTATTTGTTAAAATTGTAAATGTTTCTTATTTTTCCTTTCTTCGTTTCCTTGTTGCTCTTGTTTACCATTTTCATTTTCTTGTTTTCGTTCTACATCTTCATCTGGCACTGCTTCTTTTCTTTTTTAGCCACCTTCTTCTTCGTTTTTTGTAACCCCCTTCTTCTGCCCCTTCTTCTTCTCGTTTTCCTTCTTCTTATTCTTTCTGTTCTGCATTTTCTTTTGCTTGCTTTTCTTATTCATCTCCTTCTTCTTGATCTTTGAATATGACAAATCCCTCTTTATTTGGCTTCATTCAGTGGACGAAGAGACTCGGCCTTCTTTCTATAGTTTTGAAAGTCCTGTAGATATAAAGTAATCTTCTCTCTGCTGTTGTTTATATTTGCATAAGCATGTTTGCAATTCCTAGATCATTGACGTAATCTTCTTGGACACTTTGGATCTTTTTTAGTTTTTCCCTACACACAATATTGTTCCAAAGGAATTTAACACAATTCTGGTTGGGTAATGCTAACTAACCACCGTAATAATTAACGCACGTTGAAATGCTTGGTACCCGCAAGCCTAGATCTCGCCAATTAAACAAACTCATAAATAGTTTGGAACAATAAAAATACTTATCATATATTACAAACATTTTGTATCACTCTGTGTGCGTTGTTGTGCCAAAAGCAATAAAATTAAGTTCAGTTCCATTTAAATTGGAAATCTTATCCGCTCTGAATGTAAAAACGAAACAAAGAAGCACTCAAACTAAATCCAAGTTAGTAAAATATATGTAGAATTTCCTTTTTTGGGATTTCCCACATCCAGTGTGTTATTTTGATTAGTAACATGTTACATATTAAGTTATCAGGTCACGTACTGGGGCACCACATTTTGTAAGATTGATGGCCTGAAAATTTCCGAGGGGTAAAATTGGTATTTTTCTTCATAAAAACCAACTTTTCTATTAAGGGGATTTAGAAAGGAGAATCCGAATTTTATTGAAAAAAAAAACCTAACAAGGGTAACCATATTATATCGAACAGTAAATAATAAAAAAATAGTAAAATTAGATTAGAGCAGAACTATAGTTCTGCCTATTTTCTTTTGAAAAACCAAGCCTTCTGAAACTAAAAATATAACACCAATCTCGACATGTTAATTTGTTAACTTTAATCCAAAATTTAACAAAGCCTGCGTATTTGTAATTATAAAACAGTTATGTTACAGATTACAATCTTGATGCACTTCTGGTAAATTTGATATTTTTTGTAAGTAACTGTTGTGGAAGTTAATTTTACTAGACAGTAAAACTGGATGTAAGTGACTTATTTTCTAATAAAAAATAAATATAATTTCGCCTTCAGTGCCTATCTGTTAAATAAATTACATAATATCCCACAAGTTGCCGAATTTTACAACTTATAAGTTTGAAGAGATTGTTATATTGACGGGCAGTTTAGAAACTAATCAGATTTGTCGGATAGATATCCTAATATTCGGATTATCGAACCAGAATTCCCACCGGTGTGATTTATAGACAATCTTTCCTGTTTCACGATAAATTCCGATTATACCACCGTGTATCTCTGTTGTATTACTATATTATTGCACATGGGTGCATTGTGTATTGCTATTTAATTGTTACCTTTGTTATTAATACGTTCTTTTTTCAAATGTTATTTAGGTGGAAGAAATTCGGGAGATGATAGATAAGATCCAAGCAAATGTCGAAGAGGTTAAGAAAAAACACAGTGCCATCCTCTCGGCGCCGCAGAGTGATGAAAGTGAGTTGATATTTTTATTGATGTTACAATTTATTTCTTGAATAGTCATTATTCTTTTTATATGCTAATAATACTTGGGAGTGTGTTGTACGAGTGTGCTGGCCTTGTTTTGCGGCATCTTCAAAGTGCTTTCAATTCTTTGAGCACGGTTGAGATGATATGAAATGAAAATTGTGAATTAACCGGTGTTACAAGGCAGTTGGTTACCTTTGCTTTCGTAGAGGTTAACATATTTTTTTAAGTTCTTTTCATTTAGAAGAATAGTGATTCTTAATCAATATTTTTTAAACCTTTTAAGATTCTGCAATTTAAGCGTATGCTAGCTACTCTTAATTCGAGAGTAATAATTATAAATTGTGCTTTAAGCAAACTTGTTCGTCAAAAAATAGATTGAGACGAAGCGTTTTCGAAAGGAAAATATGAAACATCGGGAAAACTGAGAATTGTATCTTGCAACTTAGAGAAGGCTCTACTTTAGAGGGATGAAATATTGGACTGAATAAAAAATACGCCCAAAGGGCATTTTAAATAAAAATCGACGGTGTCAGGCATAAAGTTTTACTGAACATCTGCTTTTTTCCTTTATGATATGCTGTAACACAGGGCTTCCCAGTTTTCATCTATTTAACATTTTTGTGGCATTGATTATAGTTTATTATCGTAACTTTCATAATATTGCTAAGTGCTTTGAAGCAAATGTGATGTGGGATCAAAAGCTCAAAAGTAGCAAATTGCGAACTCAATTAAAATACAATAAATAACTATGTAATGAAAACTTTGTTCTTTACTATTCGGTACCATTTAAACCTGTCACTAAGGTATTTTGACATTATTTTCCTTACCTACTTGAATTTTCTGTCAGAAAGTTCAACTCCTTTTTAGTCATTTATTTTAATTAAATTATTCGAAATTATGTGGCTTTGAAACCGTAATAAAATTTAAATTAGGCGTTTGGGCATTTAAATTACTGTTTATTAAATTTATTATTTATCCAATTTACGCATTTATATTTTATTAACAAAGAGAATCCTTGAAAGGTCTTTATTTCGCCTGAAGTTTTCATAAATTGCTGTGATGCATTAAAAAATTATTATCCTTTTAGTTATTTTGCAAGTGTTAAGGATTTGGTTCGTTACATTCTTTTTTATTTTTACTAAATTTACCAAGTTCTAACAATAAAGGGTTGATTTACCTGTACAAATTTGACAGTTAACTAATTAACAAATAAATAAATAATAAGGCAAGAATTATGCATCTAAAACATAAATGTTTTAATTAAGTCTGTAATGGATTTATAGCTTCTCTTCCTGGTGTATCTTAGCTTACGTTGAAGCTTTTCGCGAAGACCTCTTTCCTGTTACTTTCCCCAGAGTTTTTCCTCCGGAAACTTGTAGGCTTTATTTAAGCCCTTCTCGACTGTATTAGACTGAAAACTGTTTTTCAGGCGTGGTAGGTCTTTGTTAGATGCGAAATACAAACGGCTACGTACAGGTTACCTTTGTATTTTTTTTTATATATATCAAAGCTAGATTTTAAGTTTTCATCAAAGAATGTAGTCGGAATTTATTTATTTTTATTACTTTTCGGAGAGATTATTTGGGTAAGATTTACGGATGTTAGTCTTGTTAATCGTACGTCTGCAGCTGCTCGCTGATTAGTCGTCTGCCCCACCCTATATTTAAAAATTAACCACGACTGGAATTAGAACCGATGTTCTCTTTGTTGCTAAGAAGACTTCTGGCCCTCTAGGCCACCAACTTGAAACATTTTTCTCGTACGAAGAGTCTTAGCTCTGTTGTAAAATAAATGAGAAAGTTACAACCTTTTACTCAGCACTTCAAAATTAAAAAAAAAAGGAATGTGAGGTTATTTCTGATTGATTCATTGTGCTATTTATAATACCAAAATTAATTACGTATCAGTTTCAAAATCGTTTAAACTTAAGTAAATTTAGAGATCCCTTCGCTCAAATTTTTAATGATTCGTTAACGAATTGGTTGAAATCTCTGTAGATTAGAGAGAGACTCGGGTATAAGGCCTTAGAGCTCTCGATTTATTACGTTCCTTCCTGTGCATAGTCCCCGAACGATGATTTAATCAATTTAAGTGAGTTCGTTTATGATCTCTCGCGTAGCAGCACCAGCAAACCAAATCGAATATCAACAGATCACCTGTAACCACTTTGGGCCTAAATAACTCGGTAATGTAATCCCATTTCCATGTCCTCGTTACTTCTAAGCCGCGGTTTACCGGTTCACTCCGCTCCAGTTCTGTTTTAATCAAAACCTACTTCGCAAACTCTATTCCTGCTGGATTTCGTATCCTGCTCACATTGGAGATCCCTAATTAAAAAATTTAAATCGTGGCGTGAACGGGTTAAATCTTTATAATTTGTGGAATTATAAGCAATGAGATTGTAACTGTAAATAAACAGTCCCAAAATTTTAATTTAAATATTCTCATATTCGTATTTGTTGTAGGGTTTCAGAAGTTTGCTGAGACTTTTGGATCTTTTATAGCTTTAACACTTGTTGATATCGTTGGACTGAGCAGAATATGTTGTTTCTATAAATAAAATGTGCTCAGACCCGGAGATTTTGCAGATTGTTTGCATGGGCGTCGCTTGTGGTCTAAAGTCAGCAAACCCAGCACCCATCGCGCACAAAGCTTTTACATGTTCAAATATTCATGTAAAAATATTCGTTCGGTTGAGATTCCTACCAGTCTGCTGTCTGCCTGATCTTCAGTCTTCAGTCACTCAAAACGATTTTGTGTATCTTAGTCACCATATTATTCAAAGTTCATCTTTGGTACTCGTTCGGCCACGTTTAAAGTCAGCAGTCTCAAATGAGGTCAAACGGGTCGCCGTTTTCCCCTTAAAACAATGATCACGGCACGGATATCCTATCTGTCCATCAGTTTTGAAATGACTTCGCGTGACCAAACAATAACCTCACAATGCACTAAGCTGAAACGCAGCAAGGGCTCGTTTGAAGCATCAAACTTATCGGCCGTGCATCGATTTTGATCATGGTGCCGCCGTTTGCCTTACTTTTCAAACGACCCTCGTATAACACTTATTGGCGTTGTTAGACTGAACAGCATGCTATTTCTATAAATGCGCTCAGACTCGGGAGATTTTACAGATTTTTGGCATAGTCTTAGACAAAAGATGGGTAAAATCATTTCATTTTCTTGACGTTAATAAAATAAACGAGCGGAATTAAAAAATACAAATATATTCTCAAATATGTTTTCATATTTCTGTTTATTGTAGGTTCTATGAAATTTGCGGAGGCTTTTTGGTTTGTCTTGTATGCGTTTCGATTAATTTGGTCTTTTATAACTCTAACACTTGTTGGTGTTGTTGGACTAAGCAAAGTATGTTATTTGTATAAATAAAATATGCTCAGATCCGGAGATTTTGCAGACTGTTTGCATGGTCTTACTTAGACAAACATTAAATAAAATAGTTTCATTTGCTTAATGTTATCTGTTTCCTTAAATTAAGCAAGCAGAATTGAAAAATACGAATTATAAGCAACGACATCATCAGCAATAAAAAGTCCTCAAAATTTGAATATTTTCATTGTTTGTTATAGGTTCTAAGAAATTTACAGTGGCTTTTTGGTTTGTCTTGGATACATATTTGAATTTACTTTCTAATAACGTTTCGATAAATTTAGGCTTTTATAGTTTTAGCACTTGTTAGTATTGTTTGATTAAGCAAAGTATGTTATTTCTCTAAATACAATAAGCTCAGTCCTGGAGATTTTGCAGACTTTTTGTGTGCTTTTAGGCAAAAATTAAATAAAATTTGTCTGACTTATTGTTTCGGTTTAATGAATAAGCAAAATTGAAAACTGCAAATTGAAACAGTAAATAAACAGTCCCAAAACTGTTTGGATGTTTTTATGTATCTATTTGGTTGTAAGAAATTCGCACATTTGAATTTATTTTCTAATGCGTTTGGATACATTTTGCCTTTTATAGCTTTAACACTTGTTGAACTAAGCGAGTGTGCGATTTTTGATAAATAAAATGCGCTTAGATCCGGAGATTTAGATGCCTATTTTGATGATCTTAATTAGGTAAAATTTAAAGAAAATCTTGTTGTCTCTATTATTGCTTTTGTCTCCTTAAAATAAGCAAGCAGAATTTAAAAATGTAAATTACATACAACAACATCAAAACAGCCCAAAAACTTTTTTTAATGCGCTCAGACCCGGAGATTTTGCAGACTATTTGGTTGATCTTAGGCAATACTTAAACATTTTCTTAACGTTGCCTCTCTCATTGTTCCTGTTTTCTCAATTAAGCAATCCAAATTGTAAGCAACGCATCATAACAATGAAAACCCCCCAAAAGTTTAATTTGAATATTTTCATTGTTCTGTTTGTGGTTAGGTTCTAAGAAATAATTTACGAAGGCTTTTAGATTTTCTTATTCATATTTTAATTTCCGTTCTAATATGTAGGTCTTTTATGGATATAACACTTATTGACGTTGTTTGGCTAAACAGAGCGTGTTATTTCTATAAATAAAATGCGTTCAGACTTGGAGATTTCGCAGACTTTTTGCATGGTCTTAGACAAAACGTAAATAAAATCTTTTCATTTTCTTAACGTTGCCTCTTTCGCTGTTTCCGTTTCCTCAAAATAAGCAAACAACAACTGAAAAATGTAAATTGTAAGCAACAACTTCGAAAGAATAATATTATCATTTTTCTGTTTGTTCTCTTGTAGATTCTAAGAAATTTGCTAAGTCTGTTTTTGATTTTCTTGCATTTAATTCTTTTCTAATACGTTTCGATAAAGTTAATCTTCTATGGCTTTGGTGTTCTTGGACTAACCAAAATATGCAATTTCTATGAATAGAATGCACTCAAACCCGCATACTATTTGCATGAATTTAGGTCAAAGTTAAATAAAATCCTTGCATTTTCGTAACGTTGCCTCTCATATTGCTTCTTTTTTTCTTTTAAATTAAACACAGAATTGGCAAATGAAATTTAATTGATAATAACAGTTTACATGAAATTTGATTGAATATCTGAATAGGTCTATACTACAACTTGTTAGGATTGCGAAAGTTTTTATAAAACCTTTGCCTAAGAGATTTAAAAAAGTAAAGCGCTTCCTTCTAAAATGATAATTTTGTGGTGCCCCATTTTTAATTTTATTTTTCCCTGATATTTTTGATGAAAGCGCTATAAAAAAAACTCGGATTTTTATTAATGCGAGTGGCAGAAATTAATTTTCCCTTGAGTTATGACTCAAACCCAAGTTAAGACTAAAATAGCTGTGAATTGTATTTTAAGCGATTTCAAGCTTGGGGTTGTTTAATAAATCTTTGCAAATTTGGCAAAAAGCCCTGGATGTGATGAAGGTCTGACTATGAGATTTAACCAATTTTATCACTAGCTTAAGTTTTATGCTGCGTTGTGCTTTACCCTTATAATTCTGAATTTATTATAATCTAAATGTTAAAATTCATAAATTATAAATCAACCAAACTAAGTAATTTATTTAATTAGTATTTGAGTGTGTGTTGTACTCAGTAATCGGAATCAGTTTCTGTTTTTGCCAAGAAACATGTAGAATACAAGTTATTAAACAGAGCTACGTTTAGGTAATGGAATACCTTTAGAAAAATTGATGGTTCAATATTTGTATATTTGAGTTGCCTCCGTTTACTAAAGCCTCGAGTTCTTAAGAGTTTATTTAGTCCAATATTGAAAAATATCTTATTCCCAATAACTAATTTATTTTAGAAGCCGAGAATTCGACTTGTGTTTACAAATATAATTCTGCGACAGTTTCAATATTTTTTAGCCAAATTTATTATTCTCATTCTGCCGTTTAGCCGTCAAAATTTATTTAACTCTCGATAAATGAGTTAAAATGAAAAAAGTTGACGTTTTATTTTAATTTCGTCCTTGTGAAGAATTCAATTTTGTTCCAGTTTTTTTTATATTTCGTTGTCCTTTTGTAAAATAATTTCGCCTCGGTGAAGATGTGATGCGAATTTTATATTCGGTATGCAGATAGACTCGCTCGCGATATCTAAATGGCGCCACGTTTATGCCAATAAGACTAAAATAAATGCTCTCAAATCATTCTTTGTTGGATTTGCGGTGGATTGCTTTAATCTACGTTGGCGAATTTCAGGTGATTAATTTTCCAATCCTGTTATAGAAGAAAATTGAATTTCCTGCAATTTTCCACGGAAAAGTACTCTTGATATTTTTTCATGGCGTTAATAACTGCAAGAACTACCTTTTTTTATGTTGGTAGGGGTGCTGTTTTAAGATGAAAAGGCAAATTTACTTGGTGGGAGTTTAAAAATTGTATATTAATGGGGGATTTTGCGGCGCTTTGAATTTTCTAAAATTGGTTTTCTATTATTTTTGTATAACACTGTTCTTACAGGCTTGTACTAGCTTTTTCCTGACACAAGTTAAGAAATACTGAAATCTAGATACGGCGGAAAGAAATGCTCCATTGCTCATGTATGAAAATGCTTTAAAAGCAGATTTTATATAGATTATCAGTTTTAATTACATAGTTAGAAAATCCTTTGCAAAAATAAATAATTTTCTGATCTAAACTCTTCAAATTGGAATAAATTCATCAAACTGATGTTAACACATTATTAAAGTTTATTATATTCTTGCAAGTTAAATACTTATATAAAGGGATTAAAAGCTATTTAACATTTCGATGTCTCCCTCGTTATTTTCGCACCCTGATTTTATCACAACCCCGTAAATGGTTTTACAATTTAGTAGGTAAAGTTTGTCGTTGCCTTGTTGCATTACAAAATAATGAAAATTTATAGCGAGCATTTGGTAATTAAAAGTTACAGGTAACTATATGGTTACACGTATTTGATGTTGTGGGTTCGCGTTTTCCGAAGTTCTCGAAGGGATCGAGCTTTGTTATAAATTGCCTGTTGATGACACTTTGTTACACTTGTTAAACCGAATAAGAATGTTTAATGGGCGGAAATATATTTGGTAGGATTTAGTCAAGCATTTAAATTTCTAATTTGTATTTTTATGCTTGTAAGTAAATTTTAAAACGTGGAACTTGTGAAAATTAGCTTTGGAAACCTATATAAATATTTAACACAGTCGGAAAATGATTGTTATTGATATGCTTGATGTGTTTGTCCGATATAAAATTTATATTCACAGAATTGTCTGCATATTCGATAAAAATGGAGTTTTAATAATTCATGGTGGTTTAAAAAGTGGATATTCCATATTTTGATCATTAATAAAAAAAAATAAATAAAACTGATCTGGCATTCTTTGTCCAACTGTCACAATTGTTATCGCGGTTTTTTCCGATTTGACCACATTTATACGTTCTTGATAACGACTGTTCTATTAATTAAGCCTGTGAAAGCGTTATTTGTTAAATATTAATCTTTTATTGATTTTTTATCCATTCAAAGATTTTAATTTTTAAAAAGTGAAATTTTCAAGAGTTTTTAAATTTTGTAATTGAGTTGAAGGTTCTCTAATTTTTCCTTGACGTGTTCCAGCCTTCAGAAGGCTCCCGAAACCCCCAAACAACACTGAAACTTGCCTGAAGTTCGAAGTATTTTAGACTTTTTGACAATTCTTTTTAAGCTTGAAAGAAATCCTTGAAGTTTCGCGAGCTCAAAATTAATTGATTTATTTAGTGTCTGTTTTTTTTTCGGTTTTTCGAATGGCCCACTGAAGTCGATCATATAAGACCTGAAAACCGTAATCGTGCCAGGTGTTGCCTGTAAAGTTTTCAAGAGTTTTTTTTTTTAGTTTTAATCGAATTTTTTTGCATTTTTAAGACTTTGAAGGTTCTCAGAGTGCCTTGATTTTTTTTGTACTTTATAAAATGTCTTGTTTTGGAACTCCTTTTGGTATTTATAAAATTTTCCTTGACGTACCCCAGCCTCCAAAAGGCTCCCTGAAACCCCCAAACGACACTGAAACTTGCCTTAAGCTCCAATTATTTAAGACTTTTTGACAATCCTTTTTAAACTTGAAAGAAGTGCTTGAAGTTTCATGAGCTAAAAATCAGTTGATTTATTTGAGTTGCTGTTGTTTTCAGTTTTTCGAATCTTCGTATTAAATTGGCCCAATGAGATCGTAAAGTCGAAACTGAAAGCCGCAATCGTGCCCCAAATTTTCTTATACTGAATTTTGCTAAAAATTATCTGTTTTTATATAGTATTCTTGTCTTTTCAACGTGCAAAATGTTTGAAAATAAGTAATCTAAGTTGAAAACCACTTATGGAAAAGTTGAGGTTTTGAAATAATTAAAATTCCATGGATTCTTTCAGATGGAAACTAATTGTTTTTTAAAGAATATCTAGGTTTCGAAAGTCACTAACTCATACGAATTGAACCACCAAAAATTAAAGACAATATCAATAAGAAATCTAGCTTTTTGGAAACTGAAGTCTAAAAATATGTGGCAATTAAAATTTGAAACAAATAGGACAAAATGAGAAATAAAGTTCTTGCAAGGTTTATCAAGAGTTCAAAGCTTGAATTTTTTCTAAAATATCCACTGTTTTTGTTAGTAATGTGCTTTTCCTGAAAGCTTATCTTTGAAGTGTTTTTATGAGTTGTCTGATTGAATTTTTTTTAAACCAACTTTTGATACATTTGTCAAAGCTTTCTGCACTGAAACTTACTTTTTGGAGACAGAAAAATAATAAAAAAAGTGTCTTACTAATCCACGAAAATTACTGATTATTTAAATTTCAAAAATATTCACCCCAAGTTCCTTTCTTCTCTCTTGTTAATCAATAAAATTCTTCGAATTTCTAAGGACTTGTCCAGACTTTTCCATATTTGTCAAATTTTAATAGGTCTTTCGATTTCCTTTATAATACTTATTCAAAGTTCTTGGAAGGTTAATATGTTAATAATAAGAGTTCAAAGCCTGAATTTTTTCTAAAATATCCACTGTTTTTGTTAGTAATTTGCTTTGCCTGAAAACTTATCTTTGAAATGCCTTTGTGGGTTGTCTAGTCCTTTTTGAGGTTTTGAAATTTTTTAACCAACTTTTGAGAAATTTTTCAAAGCTTCCTTAAACTGAAATTACTTTCTGGAAAATGAAGAAAAATAATAAAAACGTATCTTACTAATTCATGAAAATTACTGATTATTTCAAAACACCCCAAGTTTTTTCTCCATTTTCTTGTTTTTCCTTTTCCTTTGCAATAAAATTCTTCAAATTTCTAAGAACTTTCCAATATTTCTCAAATTTTAAGACGTCCTTCTACTTAAAGCAATGCTTATTCCAATTTTGGAAACTTCTTATCCTACATGTGCTTTACATTAATTAATCTGGAATTTGTTTTCCTTTTTCTTAATTGGTTCTAAGTTTATTCCCGAATTATTTTTTGTAGATAATTACCTAATAACGAATAAATTTTATTTAGATCTCCAATTTTATTAAATAACTTTTCACCTTTGTATGGCTTTGAAGGCAAAACCTACATATTTAAACCGCCATAAAAAAAAATATAATGTTTAGTTAAAACACATTGTTTGTTATTAATTTAATTTATCATACCAAGCGTGCTTTTGTAACTGTAGGCCATTTACTGCCGTTTTACAGAAAATTTACAGTTCGTTTGTAAAATAGGTCAAATGCTTTTGAATGTAAATTTGGTATACATTTTCAGGCAAATTTATATTAAACATTTTTGTAGGTACTCATCGTTAAAATTACGCGAATAATGAACAGTTATTAAAAAATATTTTGAGTCGGTGTATATTTAATAAACCCTTTTTTGGGTTAAACTGATTAATGATTTTTGTTTTAATATTCAAAACTGTAGACCAAATTGCCTTTCGACAAGTTAAACAAGTAAAAGAAAATAATGCGAAGCACAGCAACAAATATAGGCAATCAGATTTTAAAGGAAACGTTTTTAAATCAAACGAAACGAAGTGCTAAATTTGACAATTCGAGAGATACTGTTTATTCCCGATTTGGAAAGAGGATTTTCTGTATTGGTGGGCGTACAGTGGGCGGTTGCCCACATTAGTATTTAATTAATTTGGTTTGCAACCGTTATGCAGCGATGAAATTGGGGATTTGTTGGCATTAACATGATATCAGAATAATTATTCCATTAGTCTAAAAACTTGAAAGTTTTCATCAAGTTACTGATTGAAACCGTTGCCAGATTAATGACTTTGTCGCGAGTTTTATAAACTTTTGTTTTTGTTTTTTTGTTTACGTAGTTTAAAAGTAATTATTGTTAGACAGTTTATGATGAACATATCGAACACTTCTGTAATTTTAAATTAGAGCAGGGAATTATTTTAATGTTTTATTAAAATTGGGAAATAATCTGGTTCTGTAAATATTCATTCCAAAAAAGATTTTGGTTTAATGTTGATTGTATTTAAAGGCGTTGTTTTTTCATAAGCTCGTTGAAATTCTGCTGCTTAGAAAATAGATTTGGTTATGGAATATTGTATTCTCTGAATGTTTGTGGCCTGGTGGTGAATTTCTACAAATTTTTTTGTATTCGACTAAAATTAATTAAAAAAGGAATTTGTTACGAAAATTTTGTACATCCACCAGAAGAGGAGCGGAGATGTAGGTATCTCGGGTTCGATTCCAGAGACCGGCGATATCCCCGCCCCGGTTAAGCTCGCAACACTGCGGGCTGCTCTTCTTCATCTTTTTCGACGGGTAAGGTTAGCCTCCTGCCCGGCATAAGTGTGAAGGGGGCCATCGGCCTAGGGTTCGGCCATAAGAGGAAGAAGAAGAAACAAAAACGAAAATAAGTGTTTCCTCTTTGCTTGCACGAGTTACACTTGTTTTATATAAATCCTTTTGAAAGTATTTTAATTACAAAAAGATTCTCTATTTAGTAATAATAATAATAATAATAATCTTTCTTCGAAGCAGCAACTATTTCTAAAGGGCGGAGAATCAGCATCACTTATTTTTTTATGAAGACGTTCATTAAAGTAGGTCGCGAATGCATTTGAAAATATGTTGTTGAAATCTCTAATGTAAAGAAACAAAAATCAATTTTTTATCCGATTTAGGCAAGTAAAAAGTAAGGAATATATTAATTAAAACCGAAACAACACAGTTTTCGAACATTTTTTTTAAATGGAACCGCCTTACTTTTTTTTCGTGATTTCGATAGATCCTTTAATTCTGAAAACGGTAACATACAATTTTGACACCTTACATAAGAAAATTTTCGAACAAAAGACAAATGAAAATTAGAAAACAAAAACTGTTGCTAAGCAAATTAAAACATCAGATTAAGTGTTGGAACTGCCATCCCTAGGTTTCTTGACAATAAATTACTTACAAATGTTCTTATACATTGCCGATAACTTGTGGGCCAATTCTGCGCATTTCAATTGTCTTGTGCTCAAAATTTAATGTTAACGTTTTGACAATAATTAAAAGATCTATCGAAATCACGAAAACAAATAAGGCGGTTCCATTAAAAAAATGCCGCTTACGTCATTAATAGAAAACAAATGACGATCGAAAATCGAATTTAATGGAAAAATGTGCATTTTCATAAAATAAAATTGACGTGTTCGAGGATTTGTTCGAAAATTGGGTTGTTTCGGTTTTAATTAATATATTCCTTACTTTTTACTCGCACTGTACATATTATACATCTTGATTTATTTTCGCTTGAATTCATTTATTTTTAGAAGGCCTATTTACGACTATTTCGATGTTTAATTAATTGTCACCTTTCACCTACTTTCAACGATTTTTTGGGATTTTTTGAATGTTAAGTGTAATTTATGCAGTTTATAGATTTTCTATTTAGTCCAGTCAAATGGTCGAAATAAACAGGCAAACTTTGCATTTTGGGTAGGCAGCTATTTTTTTTTTATCGTTGTGTAGAGGGGTCAGCGATGTGTCTAAATCAGGGTTTTCGGGGTCGTAACCCCCTCCATTCGGCCGCCATTTTGAAAAGAGGGGTTAGGTGGTTTTTGGGCTATATCTCTGTAGTAGGGAATCTCACAAAAAATTAGTCTACAGCTTTTTTGTAGAAAATCGTATTATGCATGATTTTTATTCATAACTTTTTTACATACCATTAATAATAAAAAAGTTATAAGCTGGAAAAGATAAAAACTTAAGGGCTTATAACTGTTTTATTATTAATGCTACGTAAAAAAGTTATTAATAGAAATTGTAGAGAATATGGTTCTCCACAAAAAAGTTTTACACAAACTTTTTGTAGGACCCACGACTACAGAGATATAGCCGAAAATCTAATTAACCCTTCTTTTCAAGATGGTGGCCGACTTGGGGGGTGGAGTGGTGGGGTCATATTAATAAAAGTTGTAGATAATACGATTCTCTACAAAAAAGCCTTGTACAAACCTTTTGTAAGACTCACGGCTACAGAGCTATAGCCGAAAAATTAATTAACCCTTCGTTTCAAGATGGCGGCCGAATGGAGAAGGTTACCACCCCGAAAATCCGGATTTAGACTCATCACTGACCCCCACATACATCGCAAAAAGAAAATCACTGCCTACCCAAAATGCAAATTGAATTACCATTTGACTGGACTAGTCCAATCAAATGGTTGAAATAAAAAGGTAAACTTTGCATTTTTGGTAGTCAGCGATTTTTGACGATGTGTATGGGGGTCAGTGGTAAGTCTAAATGAGGATTTTCGGGGTGGTACCCCCCTCTCCATTTGGTCGCCATCTTGAAAAGAAGGGTTAATTAGTTTTTCGACTATATCTCTGTATCCGTGAGTCTTACAAAAATTTTGTTCAAAACGTTTTTGTAGGAAATCGCATTCTCTATAAGTTTTTTACGTAGCATTAAGTATAAAAAAGTTGTAACCTCTAAATTTTTTGTCTTTTCCGGCTTATAACTTTTTTATTATTAATGCTATGTAAAAAAGTTATTAATAATAAATAATAGATAATACGATTCTCTACAAAAAAGCTTTATACAAACTTTTTGTAAGATTCTCGACTACAGAGGTATATCCAAAAAACGAATTAACCCTTCTTTTCAAGATGGCGGCCAAATGGAGGGGGTTACCACCCCGAAAACTCTGATTTAGATTCACCACTGACCTCTCTACACACCGATAAAAAAAAATCGCTGCCTACCCAAAATGCAAAGCTAAATTACCATTTGACTGGACTAATTGCATTCCGGTTTTGTGGTTTTGTGAATTTCCCTGTAATGGGAATTTGTATTTCGTAACACCTGAATGTGACTGAAATATGGAATGTTTTAAATCTTGCTTTATTTTAAAATAATAAATGTGTGGGATTTTTTTTTAATTTTCTGCTTTGGATAAATTTTCCATTCCGTTGTGAGTGGTTTGGAAGGTTCGAAGGCACAATATTTAGAATTTACGAATTTTAGGAAAAGGAAATTAATTTTTAATGCATCAACTTTGGGTGCTAAACCAACGAACATTGGAAAACTCTAAATGAAGAAAGGCAGTTGTTTTAGGAATCTTTATATTTATAGATGGAAGAAATCTTTCTCAATTATTCGAAGTTTTATTTTAAGTATTTTATAATAATTTTCCATCTGACGTTCTAAAAGGGCATAAGGATAAGGGAAGCAGAAGAAGAAACTAATTTTCCCAAAGCAATAGTTTTCAGTCTTATTTTCTTCCGGTATCATGGGTTTTGGGTATTCTCTGAAACGTTATTTTTATGTGCAATTGGAGGTTCCTTGAAAATTTGACCATTTTCAGCGTTCTGCTTTCTTGTTCTGTTTGTTGTTGTTATTCAGTTGAATTTATTTTTTAAACAACATTTCCAGTTGTACACGAATGTTTGAATTGTTTCAATTACCATTTCTTATTTGTGTTTCCGTTGTAGTGGAGATTTGCTTCGATATTTCGATCATTAATTTGAAATAAATTTATTTTATTGATTAGTTTTTATATTGTAGTTAATCCTTGCATACTCTAGGATTTAATATCTGAATTTTTTATTCAATTTTTAAATTTTAAATTTAAAACACAAACTTTAGCATCAAAACGTTGAAAATTGAAATGTTCTTTAATGCTTGTGCCGAATTGAAATCTAAACTCTAAGATTTTCAGATACATGCTGCCAAGTAGCTTTTTTAATAATAATTATTCGATGGAAAAATTCTGTTTTTGTTTTAAATTTCTGTCTGTTTAAATGCGATTTTGAGGGCAATTGAAAGAATCATTTTCGGAAAGTAATTTCCAATGGTTGGAACATCACAAGAAACATCTTAGATTTTTTTTCCAAATTATTCATGCCAGAAACCGATTTTTTTTTTAAATTTAAATTTACAAAATGAATGGTTTTCTTCATAGAAAAGTCCTTCACAGTTTTATTCAACACATAAATCAAAACTTTACTTTACTTAAGTTGATGCCTTTCTACCAGGGTTGTAGGGCGAAGTAGTTTATTCCAGCCTTCTTTTACATACATATTTTTTTGTTCTTTCCATTGCTTCCTGTCTCTGGCTCTTTTTTCTATATCTTTTTGTTTGATTCCCCTTGCCTTTGTTGCTTTTATAGCGTCCTCCTTCCAGGTTTTGCACGGTCTTCATCTCTTTCTGGTTTCAATAATTCTTGCTTCATAAACTCTTGGGTATTCTGTCTTCTTTCATTCGTATAGTGTGCCCTAACCATCGCAGCTGAAATGTTTAGAAACACTGTTAATTCAAATCCTTCAAATATTTGCCATTTAAAATTTTACGAAGTAGAGGAATAAAGTTATGAGCCACGAATTTTCTTCAGATAAAAATTCAAATTACTTTGAAACAAGTATTTATGAAAATTATCTAAAGAAATTCTATAATAAATATAAGTTAATAACACAAAGTGTCGTCAAAAGACCACTCCACCCGTTTTGATTTTTAACTTTTCCAAAAACAGTAATTTTCTTGTCTTGGGTGGGATATCCTTAACGAAATTGCAAATCAAGTTTTCTGTGGCACTCTCATATACAGGGTGGCCCATGAAAGGTAATATACTGAAAATGTCTAATAAAATGTTTAATTTGTTTAATGTAAATTAAAAAGGTTGCACGCCATTTCGTGCGCCAACCTATATTTAGAGCGACTTTAGTCTTCATTCCGGGCACCTCAGGATCACGAAACAGGGTTGCCAGATTTGGCGATATATTTCCCTGAATTTTTCACATTGAAGTTTGGCTTTCAATTTGAGAAAATAGGCTGTTCAATTTTAACGTAGTTTAAAACCAAAAAAATCCAATTGAAATCGTGGCCTGCTGTGGTCAGAAAAGGTCGTAAATGCATTATACAAGACACATTTATACAATTACTCTGAGACAGGAACGCTTGGCTTACTCGGTTTAAAGCAAAATATTTGTAACTCTGAAATTATGAAATAAAACAAACGAAGCTTGGGTAGTTTTAATTAATATTAAAATAAAGGAGTCTTTCTTGGTTTGTAAAAATAATAAAATTTGAAATTTTTGGTCAAAAATGTTCTAATTGCCGTTGTTACTTCAAGGAACTTCCCGGTTACATATCAAAAATTAAAATGTTTATACTCCTTTATTGCCATTACTAAAGTAACCGCTTTTCTAAAGACATTCTGTATTTTTCTAGGGGAAAATCAGGCATTATTTATTTTGTGTTCAGTGAGGTTATGTTTTCCTTAAATTCATCGTTGGTTCCTTTATCCAGGTATTTTTTAAATACAACTCGACCCTTTTTTACGCAGGACTTCCTCGCATTTCCATACGCATCTCTCGATTTTGAACACCCTTGCTCCTCGTATAAACCTTCATACATCTTACATGCTTCTTTCAAGCTTTACGATTTCGTTGTGGATGACCCAAGGGATTGTCGCCGTATTTATCCTGTAAAAGTTATTCAGACCTTTCCGAATTACCCTTTACACAGTGCATAATGTAAACTAAACGTTTTTATTCAATTTTATTTTAAGCCGGCCGACCGACCGGTCATGAAAATGTGCGTGAATTTCACAATGATTCGATAGATTATGATCGTGGAAACACGCGGCTGAAAAACCGAAGGATATTGTTAGGTGGAAAATTAACGTTTTTTCGTATTGTTTCCATTGTGATGTGTACAGCGGGAGATGGCGAAGGTGCAAATTTGTCAATTCGTGAATGAAAGCATTGACAGGTTTCGATATCTAAATGGAACCCATAGTTATCGCTCTCTTTGATTTGGCAGTTATATCAAAATATAAACAGATCCTTTCATACCAAACCCAGGTTCAAGGATGAATGAAGCGGCTCAGAAATTCCTGTATTATTCAGCAGGAATCACGTAGTCCTGGTGGCGTGACGCACCATTCAGAAGTCTGGCGTTTCGAATCCGCCGAGGATCAATACCACCTCAGGGCTGCGATAAGCTAGTAGACTCCTGGGTGCTAGCACTCATTTTCTCTATTCCGGCTCTTAAAAATTAGCATTGGGTTATTTTTATGGACGTCTGCTTTTATTACACTTTGAAAATTCGCTTTGCCGTCACGTTTCTCCCTTTTTTTGTTCTTCGAGGAAAACGGCTTGTTACTTCTTTTCTGCCTGGAGACACGTTGAAATATTATTCGGTTGCTTTCCGCACTTAACGACATTTACTGCCTAGAATTTTTCTAATCTAATCCCAGAAGCTTCATTTTAAATGATGTAATATTGTCACACTTTTTATGATGCACTTTAAACGTGAGAATCGGACCTGTTTTATAGCGGACGAATCTCCCTAATCCTAAATAACATTTTTAAGATAAATCCAAATTAGAAATTTAACTGGGGCTATAACTTTGACACTTAATGTGACGAACGTGTTTATGATCTTCTTTTATATTATGAGGGCTTTAATTGCCTTGCAGACGTGAGCCAATTTGATAATTTCCTTCTTGGATTTCGGAAATTTCTATATGCGAATTCTTGTCACCCTTTTTACAGATTAAAATATAAAATAAAGCGAATTGCACAATTCCATTTCAAAAGCAAACATCCGCAAAGAATAATACTTTACGCTCTGTATGATTTGAACGTGCATTCTTTGCAGCAGTGCATTTTCACATTGGCAGAGCTTTTAGAAAAATGAATTTCTATATTTTTCAGCCTCAAGGCACAGATTTACAATCAATAAACAGTCTTTGAGCTTTGTAGTAGCGAACCGGCCTTTATAGTTCAGTGGGTCAGGCCGGTGACTTAACGAACTAGTTCCCGGGTTTTCTCTATCGACCCTTGGTTTTTAGTTGCATGTTTCAGCAAAAGATCCATGGAAATAGTTCGATCCTAATCATATGTATCGAATTTTACCGAAATTCCTTACAAATTGTTTGTTCGCATTTTTATTTTATTCGTTTCCTGAAGGAAGTTTAGTGTATACGTTTTCTCTAGCAGAAGCCTAGAGTCTTTGCTAATGTCTTTGTAGATTCGTAAAACATCCACTTTTAAGCAAGCAGTTTTGGGAAGAGACAAGCCAATAAGTTGTAAACATGTGGAAGAATAAATAAGAAATATTAAAATTAGGGAAATTGTTTATTCGCAAGTTTGGAAGTTTGGTTTAAACCTTTTCGGAAATAGAAGTCTTGGGCCTTCGTATTGGTGTAAATGCCTCTTGTAGATTCGTAAAACCTTTACTTTTAAGCAGTTTTGAGAAAAGATAAGCCAATAAATCGTAAACATGTGGATGAATTAATTGTTTATTCGCATTTTTATTTTGCTCGTTTTCGCTGAAAGTTTAGGTGTAAACCCTTTCTAAAGCAGTAGTCTTGGAGCTTCGTATTGATGTTAATGTTTCTTTGTAGATTCGTAAAACGGTAAAACCCCTAACAGTTTTTTTAAAAAAGTTGAGCCAATAAGTCGAAGAATAAATTAGAAATAATAAAAATAGAGAATTGTTTATTCGCATTTTTATTTGGTTCGTTTTTGTTAAGGAAAGTTTCAATGTAAACTTTTTCTGAAGCAGAAGTCCTAGACCTTCGTATTGGTGTTGCTGTATCTTTGTAGATTATACTTTTAAGTGGGTTTGGAAAAATTTGAGTCAATAAGTTGCTAACATGTGGAAACATTAATTAGAAAATAAAAATATGGAAATTGTTTATCCCAATTTTATTTTGTTCGTTTTTGCTGAAGGAAGTTTCGGTATAAACTTCTGCTGAAGCAGAAATCTTGGGTCTTTAGGTTGATGTTAGTGTCTCTTTGTAAATTCGTAGAACCTCTATTTTTGAGCAGTTTTGGAAACAGATACGCCAATAAATTGTTAACAGGTGGCAGAATAAATTTTAAATTATATTTTAGGAAATTGGTTTTTCGCATTTTTATTTTGTTCGTTTGCTGAAGGAACTTCGGTGTAAACTTTTTCTGGGCAGAAGTTTTGGACCTTTGTATATGAGTTAATGTCTTTGTAGATTCGAAAAACCTTTACTTTTAAGCACTTTTGGAAAAAGACAAGCCAATGAGTTGCTAACATGTTGAAGAATAAATTTGAAATAATAGAAATAGGGAAATTGTTTATTCGCATTTTTATTTTGTTTATTGTTGCTGAAGGAAGTTTTGGTGTAAAGTTTTTCTGAAGCAGAGGTCTTGGGCCTTAGTGTTGGTGTTAATGTCTCTTTGTAGATTCGTAAAAACTACTTTTAAGCGGTTTTGGAAAAAGTTCAGCCAATAAGTTGTTAACATGCGAATGACTAAATTAGAAATAATAAGAACAGAGAAATTGTTCATTCGAAATTTTCAGTGTAAACTGTTTCTGAAGTCTTGAGGCTTCGTATTGGTGTTAATGTCTCTTTGTAGACTCGTAAAACCACTACTTTTAAACAGTTTTGGGAAAAGATAAGCCAATAAGTTGCTAACATGTCTAAGAATAAATTAGAAATATTACAAATACGGCAATTGTTTATTCGTAATTTTTCTTTTCTCCTTTTTGCCAAAGAAAGTTTTGGTGTTAATGTATTTTTATAGATTCATAAAACCTCTACTTTTAACCAGTTCTGAGAAACGATACGCCAATAAGTTGCTAACATTTTGAGGAATTAGAAGTAATAAAAATATAGAAATTGGTTATTGTCAATTTTAATTTGTTCGTTTTTGCTGAAGGAAGTTTCGATGTAAACTTTTTCCGAAGCAGAAGTCTTGGGCCTTCGTATTGTGATGTTAATGAATCTACTTTTAAACAGTTTTGAAAACAGTTAAGCCAGTAAGTTACGAACGTTGTGGAAGAATAAATTAGAAATTATAAAAATAGGGAAAATGTTTATTCGCATTTTTATTTTATTGGTTTTTGCCGAAGGAATTTCTGGCGCTGAAGCAGAAGTCTTCGGCCTTTGCATTGGTGTTAGTGTTTTTAGATTCGTAAAACCTCTACTTTTAAGTAGTCTGGGAAAAATAATCCAACAAGTTGTTAATATGTAGAAGAATTAATTAGAAATAATAAAAATAAGGAAATTTTTTACTTTGTTTATTTTTGCCGAAGAAAGTTTTGATGTTAATGTTTCTTTATCGACTCGTGAAACCTTTACTTTTAAGCAGTTTTGGAAAAATATTCACCAATAAGTTGCTAACATCTGGAAGAATGAATTAGAAATAATAAAAATAGGGAAATTATTTATTCGCAATTTTACTTTGCTCGTTTTTGCTGAAGAAAGTTTTGGTGTTAATGTAGTATAGATTCGTAAAAATCTGTATTTTTAAGCAGTTTTGTGAAAAGATAAGCCAATCAGTTGCTAACATTTTGAAGAATTAATTAGAAATAATCGGGAAATTGTTTATTCTCATTTTTATTTTGTTCGTTTTTGCTGAAGGAAGTTTCAGTGTAAACTTTTTCATAAGCAAAAGCCTTAGACCTTTCCATTGGTCTTTGTAGATTCGTAAAATCTATTGTAAGCAGTTTTAGAAAAAATTAAGCCAGTAAGGGAAATAACCAAAAGTTTTCGTTCTTCAAACACGTATTTCAACAATTAAGTTTCGTTTTTAAAAGGCGCTTTTTTCTGTTTGTTGATTTTTTCCCATCATACATTTGTTTTGAGACTCCCTTCTAGTTTTCAGAACAGTTGTAATAGTGCGGTTTTGGTTTTGTTAAATTTAAGTCTCTAAAGCTTCTGTTTGGAAAGCCTTTGAAAGCAAACGAAAACATCGTACATCGTTAAAAACCGAGAGTAGTAAAGTTTTTACGTATAAACTTCTGTTTGATTTTAAACAAATGAAATCAATAAAGAAAATAAAAGTCAAGTAACTATCTGAAATATTAAAAAATATGTCTGTAAATATCGTAAGCAGTTGTTAGGTTATCTTCAAAACTTGCATATTTTTTAGCTGTTAAAAAATTTCCAGTTGCTTGAAGATATCTCCACTTCACATTTTTAAAGGCAGCTTTTTATCAGATAATTCTTTTAGCTGTGTGAACATATCTATTGCACCGATAATGGTCTAATTTAAAATCGAAACTTCTGTTGTTTTCGGGATCCTTCAAAGCTATGTTTTTTTTAACTTCTACTTTGCAATCAATCTCCAAATCTCAAATTAACAAGCTCTCACTAGTTAACAATCTGTCGGTCTGTGTATGTTTACGTGAAGAATGACTAAATAAACATTTTTGGTAATTAAATTCTAAGCCTTTGTCGTGGCTAAGGAAACCACCAATATAACTTAAACAACTTCATGAAGACAACGTGACATTTTTTAATATTGTTAGTTCTTTTATCTAAATCTTTGTCTACTTATTTCGTACTTGATGGCGTGCCAAAAAATTAAATAACCCCTCTTATCAGCTGTTTTATTTTTACGCCATGTTCTTAAAATTTAGTATTCATAACGTCGTAACGGCGCTGCCACCAAAAAACGACAACGCTGAAGCGATAACCTTTTGTTATGAAAAGCTAAGTTTTTTAAGGATTTTTAGATACTTTCTAATAACAAAATACGCTTATTTTCAATTATTCAAACACAATTTGAGGTCTTGCAATGTAACTTAAAACCTTAACAGTATTTTACTTTTCAAATTCCAGCGAAGAAAGCATTAAAGCGATGCTTTTATTCACGTAACCGAATGATAACAGATTTTTAAATGCAACTCTTGAATGTCAACGTAAATAATATATCGGTATAGCGAGCACATAATGCTGGTGAAATATAAAATGGTAAGCGAGTACTTGTTGCGCTTGCAATAATGCTTTAACATCTTCTATTACTTATTCATTTCATTTTTAACTTCCTCAAATCTGCGTGGGGCGCATTCCTTTAACGACCAGAAAATTATCCTACAGCAGACTAAGCTATCTTTTAAATAAATAAGTAAATAAACAAATTTTGTTTGGGACTGAAAAATATCGAGGGATTTTCCCAATTATATACATCGGACAAACTAACCGCAATTATGAGTATTTAAAAAAAATATTTCAAGGAACTAATATTTTCTTCACTTAGTTTCTTTGCTCAAAGAGCTTTAAAAATAGTTTCCTGTAAAGAAAAAATAATCGAAAAGTTTCTGTAATTCAAGAAATATGTTTCGCGTGTTAATTCAGATCTATCGAAGCTTTCTCCCTAATCTACCGGAATAAACGTCATTTTTCAAAGTCCCTAAACATGTGACATTAGTTGTTTGTTATCGCTGAATAACCCCTCAGTAGGTCATTCATTTTAAGATTACACTGTATAATATTTTTAGCTGGTGTTGTTTTTCTGAAGGCTGAATGATTTTTTCGTGGTAGATTTCAACATTAGATTGTGCTTTTATACCCCTTTAATAATGGTTGTTTCTTGCTCTCCCACTCAAATTTCAATAATCTTTTGTTGGTACCTACATTAAACTGGTTTATTTTTGTTACTTTTAGAATTATTGAAATAACAACGTGTTAGGCTTGGGGGTTAATTTTGTTTCTGCAAAATAAATTTTTAAGCTCGTTTTTGAAAGCATGAAGCTCAAATGCGGTGCTGTTGTTTATTTTTGTTACTTTTAGAATTATTTAAATACCAACGAAATGTTAGTCTTATTGGGGGCTAATTGTTTTAAGCACGAATTTTTTATAACGGAAGCTCAAATTCGGTGTCACAATGAAATTTTTACTCGAATGTAAGCTCAGTATTACACTGAAATATTTTGTTCTAAATAATGAAGGTTTCCGTCCATTTATCACAATTCGTGACGTTATTAACAGATAAACGAATTCCACAATGTGAATCATTCATTTAAGTACCCTTAATGATAAGTTCATATTATTTATGACATAATATTGACCTTGCTATTTTTTCCTTTTCACGGTTTTTGCGGTTTTTGTATTAATTGTTGGTGGCGTGGTTCAGATTTATTTATAAATAAAGGTGCAAAAAAGCTAATTTATGGCAAATTCGGCCCCAGTAAGTCTAGCTTGTTTGAGATATTTCCTAGATTTTGTGTCGACCTATTTGTTTATTTATTTGGTTGGTTAATAAATAATTTGAGTTTTCGGTGCTTTATTTGGTTTGTTTACGATGTTCTTTAGGCTTTTAATTGAACCTACATTCCTGATAGCTACAGCAAACCATTTTCATTGAGAATCTTTCGAAAATTTTAAGTTTTTAAGTGGTAATAAATATGAACATGGTTTTCAAAAAATATTAAAGCCCGAATATCAAAATTAAAAAACTCCAAAAGCTTTGACTTTAGAATACTGAAAAGGTTTTAAGGAAATAAACCCTGAATAACGCAAAATTGAGAAAATTCAAAGACTTGTTTCAAACATTAAATGCTGAATTTGGGTTTTAAAAAATATTAAATCATCCATAAATCAAACTTAAGGTAATTCAAATAAGACTCATTTTGACTCTAGAATGCTGAATACCGTTTAAAAAAAACAACAAAATTGAGAAAATCAAAAGGCTCGTTTCGGACCAGGAATGCTGAATTCAATTCCTAAAAAATATTGAAGCCTCAAGAAATCAAAAAGTGAAGGTAATTCAAAGGCATATTTTGATTCTAGAATACGGAATCTGGGTTTCAAAAACCATTAAAGCCTGAATAAAACAAAATTGAAAAAATCAGAATGCTCATTTCAGACCATGAATGCCGAATTCAATTTCTAAAAAATATAGAACCCTCAATAAATCAAAATGAAGCTAATTCAAAGGCTCATTTGACTCTGGAATGCAGAATCCTGAGTTTCAAAAAATATTAAAGCCTGAATAAATCAGAAGGCTCGTTTCGGATCTTGAATGCCAAATTCAATTTCTAAAAAATATTGAAGCCTGAATAAATCAAAATGAAGGTAATTCAAAGGCTCATTTTGACTATAATACAGAATATCAGTTTCAAAAAATATTAAAGTCTGAATAAATCAAGAGGCTCGTTTCGGACCTTGAATGCCAAATTCAATTTCTAAAAAATATTGAAGCCACAATAAATCAAAATGAAGGTATTTCAAAGACTTGTTTTGACTCTGAATACGGTTTTTGAGCCTATAAAACAAAATTGAAAAAATTCCCAACCACGTTTTTAACCTTGAATGCTAAATTCTGTTTTTACAAAACATTAAGACCCCTAAAATATCCTTTCGAATTTTGAATGCGGAATACGATTTTTACATAATATTCAACGCCCAAAAAAATCAAAATATAAGAAGGCCCAAAGGCTCGTTTTAGATTTTGAATACCGAATATGATTTATAAAGCATGTTAAAGCATAAACTATTTAAATTAAGAAAATTCAAATCCCGAATAAATAAAAATTGTGAACGTCCAAATGCCCTTTTCAAATTTTAAATGATTTTTAAAAAATATTAAAGTCCGAATAAATCAAAATCAAAGGTTCGTTTCGCATCAAAAAAGTATTAAATACCCAAATAAATGAAAACTAAGAAATTCCTAACAAACACTGAACTGCAGTTTTTAAAAAAATTAGCTTTATGGAATGCAAACGCATTACAATGTGACACAAGAAACGTTGAATTTATCTTTACGATGCCCTAAGGGTTTTTAATGGTTGGATGTTTTAGAAGTGCTTACAAGAAATTGGCAGAGTCCATCCCTTAATTGAGATTACGTCGCTTTTTTAGCTGCTGACCATAAACATTTATCAAAGGGACATTACATTCTGGTTAAGCCCATTTCTAAACCATTAAACTTTCATCCCTAAAGCGTTACGGATTTCAAAGGAACACGCGATCGTTGCTTGTTATTTTAAACAAACTGTTTAGTTTTTGCAATAAACACTTTAAAAATGCTTGAAAAAAGAGGTTTGGGTTTTGTTTTTTTATAAATGCAACTTCCAATCAAAGGACAGGCAAAATTCGGTTGACGAAGTGCACTGTTTTTCCAGACCGAATGAAAAGACTGAATATACGTAGGGCCGCACGATAAGTTATCAGTTCCATTAAGATTGATATTTAGTCACCTATTTCCGCTTTGTTCCATTGACGCATTTTATGTTTATGTATTCATTATACTTAACTGCTGTAAATTCTCCAATTATTTTTGATTTCCGATTGTATACGAAGTTTTTCTGTTACAACAAAATCATTAAATAAAACAACATAACGACCAGTGATAACAGAATGCAGAACTGTTTGTAACGGGCTTCATGCCGAAACTGATGTTATTGTTATGGTTATGGACGTATTTTTATGTTATCTACATAGCCATGAAACAAAAAAGCGACGATGTCAAACCAATTATTAAAAAATAGCTCTAATATTTAGAAGTACATGTGCTAAGTTTCAGGAAAGTTTGGGAAAAGTTCGGAAAGGTCGACGAATTCGGAGAACAATGAACGAGGCCGGAAGTCTTAGCAAGTTTCAGAAAATTGTTGAAGCTTTTGAAAGGCCTTGAAAATTTTAAAAAAGAATAGGATTATTCAGGAATCTCGTGGAAGTTAGGGAAAAAATCATGGGAGTTCGGGAAAAAGTTTTTTTTTTTTTTTAGAAATTTCGAAGAAAAAGGTGCAGAAAGTTAGCAAAATCTCGCGGACTTTCATAGAAAGTTTTAACAAACATTCCGAGAAAAGTCTCGAGTAATTGCTGAAACTATTGGGAGATCCAGAAATGCTTTTAAAATTTGAAAAAAAACATTAGAATTGTTAAAGAAGTTCGTGAAAAATTCAGGAAAAGTTAAGAAAAATCATAGAAGTCTCAGGAGGTTTGATGAAATTTCAGGAAGGTTCGGGGAGAAATTCGATAGCAGTTCAGCGAAAGTTCTGTGTCAGGTTCACATATGTGGGAAAGCGTGTAGGCTTCCGGAGAAGTCTTGGCAAGTCTTAGAAAAGTAGTGGGAAGTTTCGGAAAGAGGTCTAATATTTCGAACGAATCTCGAAACAGTCCAAATGAGATCTAATCTAGTAGAAACAAAAGCTCGAGAAAATCCAGGGAACAATTAACCGAGTCTTAGGAACGTTTGAAAAGTTCAAAAAGTCTTAAGAAGATCCCGGAAAGGCAAACAAAAGAGTGAAGTTTAAGGAAAACCTCACAACTTCGGAACAGCGTTTAAGAGTTTGCAAAAGGGTGTAAAGTTCTGAAAAGTATTGGCAAGTGTCAAAACTTTTGAGAAGCATTAGAAAGATCTCTCTACTATTTTTCGTTTCATAAGAGATTGGAAAAACCTTCGTTGAAATTTCTGGGATAATTCGTTAAAAATTCTCTGGAAAATTTGAACAAAATCCAAGAAAAATTTTGAAAAACTCAGGCAAATTTGAAGAACGTTTGAAGAAACTTTAGCCTCAAGAAGGTTCCAGAAAGTTACCTCAAAGGTCTGGAAATTTTGTCACGTGCTAATTCCGCACTACGACAACTTATAGGGAACGTCGAAGTCCTGTGGTTTCGGCTAGCAAACAGTGAAGAAGGGGGGGTTCAAAACGCTAAACCCTTCAAATAGGGGTAGTCGTAATCGGGATAGAAATTGGGCGCCACTACGGAAAATCACCCGAGATGTTGATGAAGAACGTACCGCAGATTGTTCCTCTGGGCTCGAAGTGGGTTGGAGGTTGCTGCACCCACTGCTGGAGGTACTTACCGTTATTTTACTGAAAGAAAAACTGAAACCGGTAGATAGGCTCACAAAGCTATACACAATCATTACACTAGACATAAAACTCAAATAAAAGGCAAGAATGAATTAACAAGGAAGTTTAATGAATGCAAGTAATATTCAAAATTAAACACAAAATGAATTTATAAGTTCTATCTTAAATTACGTGAAAGGGGTTCACGGATGTCACATTTACTCATGTTACGGCAAAGATAAATAACAGCTAGACTCCCTTAATCGCAATCAAAAGAATGGTGATGACAAAAACTTAAGCTAAAAATCTGATAACAAATAATTTTACAAAATAAGTAATCGTTACGATAGTTTGCACTGTTTCTGAATGGTTCACGCAAAGCAAAAAGTTATACGTGCTAGTTTAAGACTTATTCCCTTCGTTGAACAGATTAAACAAAAGAAAGAATGCTTGAAGTACTCGAATTACATATACTAATTACTGGTGCCTTCCACGAGTGAATCACAAGAATACGGTACTGTGTTAGGGCTTGAATCGGTACACTCACAACCGGCAGTAAAGGCAGTCTAAAGTATTATTTTTACCTGGGAAGGGCTTCGTTGGTGGTAGCCCGAATGGAAGCGATGGTCGATTTCCCCAGCCGAGGAGAGTAAGCAGCGGTCAGCGTAAAACGAAGGGAATGGGATCCTTCTTCCTGAAGCAGATGTGAAGAGAACAAGATGTCCTTAACTGGTAGATGATTTAATCCAAGAACGAAAAACTGTGAGGAACGGAAACTTCACCAAACGTCAGACTTCAACGGAACTTCCAACACATAACTTATATTTCTCGGTACGAAATAAACGACACTCTCTGGGATAAAATAGTTTTTCAAAACTAACGGTAATGAGAGGCCAACGAACACGGGATGTCACTACCAAAGCCGGAACGATAATTTCAAGACCGCTAAGATGGACAGCTGGCTATACTCTGAAGTGCCTTGTTATTTTCTTTCGTAAAACGAAGGCTGTTAAAAAAAGATGCACAAACGCTGCTGCTGCACGCGGGGGGAACCTTGAATGGCGCCAAGCTGGCGTTGTTTTCCCGCCATCCGGTGATTCCCCGGAAATCAAGCGAACAAATATTACTTTACCATATTGGTCATGCATTTGGGATTTTTTCGAATTATTTTGCAACCGAAAAGGAATGTGCTAATCTGATATTATTCGCGTGAATTCTGCAAGCTTCAGGGTCGGCTCAAACTTAGAAAAACAACACCGTATTATTATACTAATTTACGCAAAATTCAAAAAGCCGTGACAAGTTCTAAAGGTTACATCGAAGCTTTACGGGAAGTTGAAACATAGAACTTTTGTTGTTAACAAATTAATTTTTTTCTCTATAGCTAAGATTTGAACATATGTACTGTCCAAGTAAATTAAGAGCAGCAGCAAAATACAGATAAATTGATTAAATAAATAATCCAACAAGCCTGATACTTTATTATCAGATATTAAAGAAAGTTATACTTCAGAACTAATTATTATAGGTGTTTAATTTGTGCGGTTTATAGAGATTTGGGAAGGTTTACTTCTTGATAAAATGAGCGAAATTAAGGTGGAACATCGCAGTGTCATAAAACAAAGTTCAGCGGATGACTGTGGGTTAGAGTGAAGGCATCCACCTTATAGCCCGCCCTAGCTCCGTCAGACTTCTTTCTATTCAAAAACTTAATAATGCATCTCAGGGGAAAGCGTTTTGCATCTGATAAAGCACTGAAAGAAGCTGTTGAAAAATATTTTGAAGGAATTTTTTTCTGAGGGACAATTGGAAAAGGATGGAATAAGTGTTGAAGGAAGTTACGTAGAAAAATAAATGGTTGTTAATGTGATACATGTTTGTTTTTCATGGCTAGGTAGATAAAGATAACATAAAAATACGCCCTCGCTGTTCAGGAATGTATCCGAATTGTGGCTTTTCTGATGAAAGAGTAACCTTAACACCTTGTTTTACTTCATTTTCAAAATAAATGCTCGATGTATTACTGAAAAAGTACAAAATAAACACAATCGCAGGCCACCATCAGTTCGGGGAAGCTTTTAATTAAAGCATCTATAATAAAATTATGATTTTTCCAATCTAAAATTTACCGACACGAGGAAAACCTGAAACGTGTCGGAATGTTTGCCAATTGCATTCTGCTATGTTTGTTAACAAAATTCGCGTGGTTTCGTGAAAAAATTTAACGCCAACAAAGAACGTCAATAAAAAAAGCGAAAAACCTCGTAAGCTTCGGGTATTTTAGAGAATATTTCAAGCCAAAGAGGAAGTAACGTTTGAACTTAAAATAAATTACGAAACAACCAACACAATAGCTGCATACTTTGCTTCTGCCGGTCTTTCACTTTATGAAATTACATGGCCTTTGTTTTAAACTTGAGAATTGCATGCTGTTATAACTAGTAACTTAATTAGATGTTGCGCTCTGTGTTTTTCTTTTTATGCATTTGTAAAATCTGATTAACAATACACAGGGCTGTACATTGCCTGGAAATGTTTTTTTAAATGTCTGTTTTAACAAAAGAGCGATGCTGATGTTTAATTAAACCCCAGAGTTAAGAGGGCACTCGCTGTTCAACAGACATTTTTCACATTATTCTGTGGATTTTTAGTTTAGACCTTAATTTATTTCAAAACAGAATTTTACCAAATTTGATTAACGAGAGTTCCAAGGGTGGTTTAAGCAAATTTAACTAGTATACAAAAAGCCAACTTTGCTCCATATACGTTAGGTTTTGATCTCTCGCGTCCTAAATCTACATAATTAGGCGATTACAATGCGTCACTAGAACAAACGGAAACAGATAACTGAAGTACAATTCTAATCGACGTAAATTGATACTTTATCCTGGGAAGTCCAAACTTTTCCCTGTTCGTAATAAATCTGTTCAATGTAATCCCCCGGAAAACAATCGGCCTGTCAAAATAACCGGATTTTTTCTGATTCCCTAAAAAACAGCTGCACTTTGCCGAATTTAATAAATTTTATCTGCGGTGATAAATCAATAACTGTTGATAAGTTATTAGATCGTGCGTTTGATAAGCAGTAAATGTTTTATCGGTAATTAACGTCACTTTAGATTATGAATATCAACCGTTTATTAAAGTGGAACTAAACACTGCGAAAATTGGAAAGGAATTGGATTTGTTATTTAAAAAAATATAAGATTAAATTCAGAAAATTTTGTAGTGCCCTATTTTGGAAGTAAATACTCCAGAATTACACCGGCACCAAAAATAAATTACGGTTTTGCTAAAAAAAATAAAAAGAAACGAGATGTAATATAAATTTATATAACACGCATTCCGCATTTCATGGGGATTATTGCTCCACATTTTACGTCCACGCTTGAAAACAAGACACTAAAATATTAACACAGTTTTAATATTGAAGTTTTCAAGGAAACTCTGACAATTAATGAAATGAAAATATTTTGTTTCATCTTGGCTTCCTGGAAGGTTATTTTTGCAATCGTTTTGAATTAAATTTCTGAAATCCTGGAAAACCCCATTTCATTACGTAATTTCTTTAAAACAATCTGCTTGTGAAGGATTTCGAAAAAAATTAACCAAAAGAAATTTGGACGTGTTGTTTTATACAAAATTAAACATAAAAACATCAGAGGAGCAAATTTTCCCACAAAAAAACCCATATGAAAGGAACAAAACATCCGTGTTACGTTCGTTATTCTCGGTGATTTTGCCAACATTCTATAAATCCTCTGTACGTTTATGCGTGTTTTATCATGAATATTCAGAGTTTAGAGAACGACGTATTAAATCAAAATGTATTTTTTATGTGGCCGTACAAAGAAAATTTTGCTTTGGAAATTATTCACAATTTGTGAAGGTAAACCAACCAGTGATAATAATTATTGCGTGTGGGCGTTGATTAGATTGGATTACGAATGGTGGAAATTAAGAAAAAGGTTTTGTAATTGAACTTTTTTGATAGATGTGGACAGTTAGTAATGGATTAATTTTATTAAACTCAGGCTCAATGTCTTAAGTGTTAATTGCGACCGAATTATTTTGTACGTTCGTGGTTTTGCACTCTTGGTGGTTTATCAAATTTGTAATAAAACGCTTATTATTTTTTCTGTCGATTCACGTAAGATCAATATTTGCTTTAAAAATGATTTCTTTCTGCCTACTTTTGGTAGATTCTTTGTGGAAATTTGGCTAATAGAACCTCACTTTTGAAGTTTTCCTGTTAATACAAAATACTATAGTATGATCAAAAACCTTAGCTTAGATTTTTTTTGTGGAATTTAAGTGGCTCAGTTGGTTCAGCGTACGTCTGACCACTGAGATGGTCCGGGTTCGATTCTCAGGGCTATACGTACCTACACCGAAAACACCCGACCGCTTCCTTCGGCAGGCAATGGCAAACCACCGAGGTATTCTTGCCTAGTAAATCTTTTCTGGAGTAGAAAACTTAGAATTTGTATCGCCAGAATGATCGGGTATCGCTTACGTGCGCTATCAAGTTTTATCTAATATTTCGAAGCACTTCCGTGGTTCGGAGCCCAGTAAAGCTGTAGGTGCCCTATGTCTGTAGGCTACTTGACATGCACATTGCAGGCACATTGCCGCAGATTGTTTTTCTGTTATTGACATTTACTTGACATCTTCAAAAGAGGAGATTTTAATTAAAAATGTTTCAATAAGAGCATCTTCTGTACTTTATTGTTGTTTCAACTAAATTTTGTGTGATTATTAAAATTTCAACGGCATCAGGATAATACTATAGAAGTAAATAATTTCAGAGATGACTTTTAAATTCCACAGCAACCGCGAAGCAAAGATTTTTTGATCGTAGTTTAGTTAGAAGACTAATGAGTATTTGTTTCGTTGTTTGCTTTTACATGTGGACCTTTCAGTTCTCAAGAATTTATATAAATTTGTTTAACCTAACCTCACTTTATGAAAGTGTCCTACAATCATCTAAAATATTCAGTTAAAGGATTGAAAACGGTAGAATAATTTGTTTGTGGTTGCTTTTAACTAAAAGTAATATTTACCTGTGGAACTTTTCTTTGACATACTTAATAATTTCTTTGGTCATATTTTTGGGTTAGCCTGTTTAGGAAATAATAAATTCTCTTTGTGATATTTTCTATTATGTATCACCAAATGTTGAAGAAAAGTCTTAATTTGTCTTCTTGTTAGGCTGTCTTTGGTAATAGAATAAAGTTCTCTGTTTTTTGTTTTGTTGTTATTTAAAACCCCTTGAAAAGTGACTACTTGGCTTTACTTCGAAAAAGGTTCTTCTTTATTAAGTATTCAATTAAAGAATTAAAAAATGTAGTTGTATTTGAAGGAAATGCTTAGTCTTACTATCCTGTTGTGGATTTTCCGTCGATTTTTTTACAAATTTCATAACATTGCGTTTTTCACAATACTGAAATATGTAATGCAGCAGAATTTTTGTATGTAGAAAACCTGGCCGATTAAAAATTTTAAAATTGTTTTCAGCATTTTTCATTGGTGATTTTGTGATGTTTGTATGCCTGGAATGATGAAAAAATCTCTTAAACCGGTAGTTTCTTAAATTACTATATTTCCCCCATTTCTTGATGAATATGATTCATTGGCAAAAATAGCATAGCACATTGTTTCAACTGTTTTAAGTATGTAAAGGACGAAGGTTTTAGTTTGCGACTGTCTCTTTTTATTATTTTAAACAATAGCAAGGTGTAGATTATAAATCAAGTTAAATCCCTCACTTTAGAATGTTAATTACGATAAATTCCTTTCATAAATTGCAAATAAAAATATAGGTATTTTCAGAAATGTGCTGATTTTCTTCATACTTAAAAACCTAGTCTTGCGTAATTTTATTTGTATGTGAACAATTATTACTCTAATGCAAATTTTGAGGTTTCCTTAACAGCCTTAACAAATTTAGCCTAATGGTGGATACGTGTACGGTTAAGGCCAACACGTATATTACTGTACATTAAATTTTCTTGAACTTTCAGAAATTTTAATGTTTTTGTTTTATTAAAATTTATTTTGTTCTTAAGTTTTTCTTGCCATATGTTATAAAAAAGATAATTAAGCAGTATGAAAACTTCATAAAAAGCTTGTGCGGCGCTTTATCTAAAGTTTAAATTAATAACAAACGAGCAGAGAATTTAAGACGAAATGTTACATAGTATGAAGACCACCAAATCATACGAGGGCCATCCCAAAAATAACGCACAAACCAATTTAATTTAATTAACAAACAGTACTTATATCACTCTTTATGTTAAAATATGGCCATGCTTTGTCTTGTACGATCATTTTCTGAATTACATTAGTCTTCGGTAGGGCTGATTTTTTTTTTTTTTTTTGAAAATATGGATATAAATGTCTTAAGTAACGATATACCGAATATCAATATGGAATTATTGGACATATATCGATTTAATCGACATTCTAAGATTTTTCATTTATGAAATAATTCCAAAGATCCATATTTCGTAATTCGTAAGTAGACTGTTGAGTTTATAGAGTATCTGCAAGAGTATGTTACCGGTATGTGCATTATTTGATAAATCAATGCACCAATTACTTTATTTCACGTATTGAATGATTATTAATATTATTAGACATCTGAATTTATTCGATATATTGATAGTGTCGAAACCTTTTCGATATTTCTTTCAATATCGCGCAGACCTAATCTAAGGTGATTTAAGAACGATTTTTTCCACACGTCACATGCCAATTGTAACGTTTGTCAGCTTGAATAACTCTTCAACTATCACGAAGTCTTCATCAAGTAGAAATCAAACTTAGTTTAATGTAGTTCCAAATAATTCATGCAGTGACTCATATATGGCTTGAAAATTTTGTTTTTTGTGTTTTTTAATTTTTGATTAACAGCTGAACATGCAACTCGAGCCGAAAGGTCATTATTTCATTATAAATTAATATAACTCAGTGCGATTTTTGTGTATGGCGTTTGAAAGAGTTTTTTTAATGCATTGGAAATTTTCATTTGTAAGTTTCCAAAATATCATTTCCAGGATATTTACTATTGCAGTAATGCAACATTTCATTCATTATTTGAATAATTTTTAACGCTTTAACGCAGAAGACTTGAATTTAAAACAAAAAATTGACGTTCTTTTCAAAAACCAGTGTTTATACGCATCTGGAAAACCTGGAATACCTGGAAAAGTCAGGGAATTTTGTTTTTCTGGAAAAATCAGGGAAAATCTCAAATTTTCGATAATTTTCTGGAAAATATTCATTTCACCCTTCATAGTATAAGACCACCTAACTTTTATTGTACAGGTACACGATAATTCTGTAATGTTTATGTTAAAATCATCATACTAATTTATGCATACCTAAATAATGCCGGTAATTAACGTTAAAGTCATATAATTACATGCTACAAGCAGCACCACTACGCATATATGTCACTAGTTTCAGACAGGATATGAACCTGGAAATTTGGAAAAAATATCTGGAAAACCTGGAAGAGTCAGGGAATTTTGGATTCCAAAATCCGTATAAACCATGAAAATCAACTAATGTGGCGCAGAGCCATAAGGAATCCGTGGGGTATTTTTAATTCAAAATTCAAGAATATTAAGTGTAGCGCAGGTAATGCAATAAGTTTAGTTGGCGAACATACACCACAGCATTAGGATCCATCGATTAGGAAATTTAACTGCACACTTCACATTTCCTTACACTGATTCACTATTACCCTGTTATGTCCCATTATTTGTTTTTGACAAGAACATACCAAAATTGTTGTTTTAAAGTCAAACCTTTTTTAAGACATTAAGTGTAGCAAAAGTAACGTTTTTTAAAAGAGCTACATTAAAATCGAGGGCAGATTATTGTTTCCCATCTCAAAAAAGCTACAGTATTTTTCATCTAGCATTTGGGTTGTGACGTCAACTTGCTCCGCCCAAAAACTGTATGGGTAGACATGCGTTCGTGCGCAGTAGGTAATGAAAACCTAGTTTAGAAAGAGATGAGGTATAGTTGAATTGTGAATTTATAAACAGCGCGTTGACGTCACAACGCAAATCCTAGATGAAAAATACTGTAGTTTCACCAAATTCCTTAAAAATATTTCGAAAACTTTTGAAATTACCGAAGAAAATTTAAATTTTGACCTTTACACCCTGTATATCTTTTAATATTAACTTTTGGACTAAAGTAAGCTTAGGTAAATAGTAATATTTAGGGCCCACGAATCTACTGCTGCTCTGGGTCCCATTACTTAAATACCATCCTGTATACGAGTAAATAAATAATTAATCAAAGGACTTTGAGGTTGTCCTTAAGAGCTTTAACATATTTCGCCTGATGGTGGGTGCGTGTATGGTTAAGGCCGAAACGTATATGTATTATAGATTAAATTTCCTTGAACAATTTCAGAAAATTTTAAGGTTTTTGATTCATTAGTTTATTTTCTTCTTAAGCTTTTCCGGCCTTATATTGTAAAAATAATAATTTAATAATAAAAGAATAATCAAACAATACCAAAACTTCATAAAATAGCAAAACCAATAAGTAAAAAATTGTCGTAATTCGGAAGTGTCAAATTTACGTAAATACATTTTCTAAATCTGGTATGAAATCCACCAAATCAGACGAGGGTCATCCCGGAAATAATGCACGAACTAGTTTAATTTAATCAACAAACAGTATATCACTCTTTATGTTAAAATACAGAAATGCTTTGTTGTGTACGATAATTGTCTGAATTACTTCAGTTCAGATAACAATTCATTAACTACTTGACCACTCGATTTACTTCTCAAACAGTAGCAGTTTGCATTGCCTCTAAAATACTCATTCCTGTATGTTTATCGACTTGAATATTGCTCGAGCTATCATGAAATCTTTCAAACCAAGCAGAAGTCATACTTCACTCTAATAATAGTTCTTGCAATATGAGTTGTATGGCTTGAAAGTTTGTTTTTTTACGTCTTTTAAATTTTTTATTAGCAATTTTTTATCTGCACGTACAACTTAAACTGAATAGCCATTCCCATCAATTTCATATTCGTTTTTGTAAACTTATACAGTGTGTCCCAGGATTGATATTACAATAGGTGCGATGGACTAAAAATTTTTGAATTTTATTTTAAGATTGTGGAATTAAGCCCTGCTTGATTTGAAGAGAATTTTAAGAATATTTCAGTTTTTGAAAAACGGCCTTGACATTGAAGCGAAAACTATTTTCTTTTTGTTCATGATACGGCAAAAGTTTACTAAGAAAAGTTATTCAGAATGAGAAATTACCTATTGTAACATCAATCCTGGGACACACTGTATAACTCGATGCGATTTTTGTGTATGAAATTGAAAGACTGTTATAATGTTATAATGCATTTGAAATTAGTAAGAATATGTACGAATGTAACTACAGATGGACTTGGGATCGAGATTTGAGTGAGGTCGAGCTATTTTCAGAATTGCTTCGAAAGCTCGTTGCGAGATTCGGTAAATTGACCTGTCTTATCTTTCTCCGTGCTCCTTGGTACAGACCCGAAGCGCGGTAAAGGTTCGAAGGCTCGATAAAAACTGGAAACTCGGTAACCGAACTGAGCCGAGAATAATGACATTTTCTCCGAGCCAAGCCGAGCATGTTTAGAATTTTCTCCGAGACGAGACGAGCCGAGCAAAAACTAAAAATTCCCACCTCTAAATATAGCTGCAAATCTATGTTGTACATGTTAATTGGCTATAGAGACAAGTTTGACACGTGAAGTGTTCACAATAAGTTAATATCAAATTCAAATTTTATGTATATTTAGTTGTCAGAGAGTTATGAATATGGTAAACATTAATAATTGTTGACTAGTTTGATAACCTGCGCACATTTCCTGTAACTTCAAACTGCAAAGTCACATGCATTACAGATAGCTTTATATGCATTATTTCCGGAATTACCCTCGTACATTCTAACTTTTTGCATCGAACGTCATAAAACTTATTTATCTGATAATTGAAACGGTTGCACCAAAGTTTTCCATTTAAAATGGGGCACTATCCTCCTATTTTATACCTGTGTAGGTGTAGTATTGCAGCTTCCAGAGTCGGAAACGAGATAGATATTTAGTGTACTACAAACGGAAATGATGTAGAGGTGTTCGCTGTGTATAATTGTGTACACAGTTTCAAAGTCCGCCTTTATAGGTATTTTGAACATCAAAATGGCAGAACAAACTAGTTCGAACTTGGTTGCATGCAATTTAATGCAATATCGTTCAAGTTGGAGGGAGTAATTTGCATGTAACTAGAATTGAGTTCGTGAATTTTGTATGCAATTCCGTTGTAATATGGTTAGCGTTTGATAACGACCACCTTCGTTTTTCTCGCATTTCGTTGCGGAATTTAACAAATATTCGCGAGTATCACAATAATAAACCTAGTTTTACTTCATTAAATTTAGTTGAAAACTCGTTTGCACTTCCTAAGGACTTTATTAAGGAAAAATAACGCCGTCTGCATTTCACAGCTCGAAGGTTTCGCTCATTTAATATAAATTCGTTTTGCATTCAACAGTTTTCAAACTTGGTGTTCAAAACAAGAAGTTGCACAAAATAAAGTGAGCACTCGCTTATTTTTTCGTCTCCGCCATCTGCGCTTCTTGTTAAAAAGCGAGACGGTTAAAAATCTACACGCAGAAGGAGAGAACTTTCGGGATTCTGATTAGTTACGTTTAAGCTTGGATTATGTACTAAAACAGGGATTTATCTAAAGCCTGCCTGAAAATAATTTATTTGACCAATCTGATCTTGACTTAACGTGAAAAGCGTTACATTTCGAAACGCCGTGTTCGTTCGCCGATCTTCTAATTTCAAATACATTGATTGATTAACTGCTTAGCGGTATACATAATTCAATAACGATTTTCCTCCGTGTATACACAGCTTTTTCGGTGAAAACTGTCTACTTTTACACTCGATATTTCGACAAGCGAAGTGATTTACTGTAAACGCGGAGCCTTCCAAGTTTTCAGTAGACTCCTGAAAATGCCCCACGTTTAGGGCAACATTATTTATTGGTTTATCTGTATCCGTCGTTTTTCGGCCGAAGATTTTTCTATAGCCCTCATATTTTTCTCGTAGATATCGTAAAGAGTAAAGAATTATCGACCACCGGTTTTATGGTCGGGTCGAAATTTAGAACGCGAATAACGAATACGATCCGTGCTGAAAATGCGACGTCTGAAAATTTGATTCAAGAAACAATTGATTAAATTCGGCTGCCGAAAAGCAGACTACTTTACGTACATAATATTAAGATGAAAAGTAGGTTAAGTGAAGGTAGGTTAGGAATTCCTAAACTCTTGAAATTTTAAGTAAATCGATATTTATTACTGAAACAGAAAGCTGAAAAGCTGCAGGATGTAGACGGCATAATTTTGGTATGTTTTATTCAACGTTATTTAATTTTTATGCTGCTTACAAGTACCGAAAATAGAATGAAGTGTTGTATTGAATAATAAGCGAAAGATAGTTTCTTTGGTTTATTTGCGCTGAAAATTACAAAGATCTGAAAATTATTCATAACTCCATCGGAGTAATATAAATTCGATTACGTTTAGTGAAATGAAATATTACATTTGGACAATTTAACGTGTATTGAAATGGAAACCTTTATTGCAGTAACAGAGCTTCCATTGCTCTAGAAAATCTGAGAATTTGAATAAAGGTTATGGTCGTTTCAACAAATAATACCAAAAAAAGTTCTGGGAGTCGTGGAATTCCTAAATGTGGATAGAACCTTGAGTAAACTTAAGAAAATCTTTTATTGTCCGAGCCACAAATCATTCCAATTTAAAGAAGAAAGAAAATGTATTCCTGAATTTAGTTTAAAGGGTTGAACTCAGAATTAGGAGTGTCGGTTCGAATCCGAATCCAAAATTTCCAATTGAGATTTTAAATCTGAATGTTTTACTAATGTAGGATTCAAAACGAATCGGTATTTTAATTTCCGATTTCTGGATTAAAATTCCAAATCTTTCGTCAAGAACTTTACCTTTGAATATCGAATTTATGAAGTTAAAACTGTCTACGAACTATCGGATTTACAGCTTATAATATGAAAAATTTAAGCATCTAAAAAATAGATTTAAACGTCCAATTTTGATTGAAAATGCTATATGCAAAATCTAAAATCGGATTTCTAATTTACAAACTGCGACAATCTGAATCGGTCCAGATTAGGCCTTCAAATATCAAAGCTTTTAGCGTGGATTAAAATTTCAAATCTTGCATTAGAAACTTAATATTATGTAGAAAATCGGACGACACCGATTAACGACCAATAGAAACGTTAATATTGGGCATGGTTACCACGGCCCCGCCCATATTTCTCGGAAATTTTTCGTATCTAGTTAAACCAACCTAGGCGAAATTAATAACTGGAAATTTTTATGTCAAATGTGACAGCTAACGTACAAGTTGTATGGTTACGTTTCTAATACATATTTAAATATGTACTGAATTATTATTGCTTTTAATGGCGATGCCGTTACGATTTTCTTACCGAATCTACGCTCGAGCATTAATTCATGCCCGGGAACTTTTTAGTAGTGCATTTCAACAACGTAATCCGCCCGAGCGGAACGGAATATGTGGTTGAAATGCATACCTAACAATTTCCGGAAAGAATTAATGCTCTTGTGAGATTATAAGTGAAAATCTGAGAGTTAGAAGATGTCTTAATTAAACTATTTCCAGTAGTTTTTACAATTTATATGCGGAAATTCATGCCTGAAATAAAGAATTATTAAATTTGATCATGAAAAAGAGCTTTATTTACCCTATAAATTAGGGATTAAAAAATCATATTTCGTACCCTAAATGTCAGACTGAATTTCCAGTTTAAAGACTGAAGTCAAAGGCTGCGCCAATCCGAATCGGTCCAGATTAGGTCTTTAACTATTAAATCTAGCTTTTAGCATGGATTAAAATTTCAAAGCTTGTATTAGAAACTTAATATTAATACAAACACTGACCCCTACGAGATGTTTTCTAAAGCTGTAATTGAAGTACGAGTATTTCTGGTAGTTTGTATGGTTGGTGAAAAAGCCTGAAATCAGGAATTATTAAATCGAAAAAAAGTTCTGCCCTTTAAATTAGGAAATTCATATTTTGGACCCGAAATGTAAGGCTATTTTCAGTTTAAAAATTGAAATTCGTCTTGACCAGGCCGAATTTGGTCTTCAAATCCAGGTTTAAGTTCCTCACTTTCAGCAACGATTAAAATTCTAAATTTTAGAGTAGAAATTTAATTTTTCGGTTCCAAATCTGAGACATTCAAACCGTTTCCTGTTTCCTGAAGTTGAAGGCTAAAGCAGTTCTGACAATTTTCTCACAGTTTTTAAATAAAAATTTAAGCCTGAAATTAGCGATTTAATTATTACATTACAAAAAAATATACTTTGAATTGTTAATTGAAAATGTAAGACTAAATTTCTAGTTTAAAGAGTTTGTCTAAGCCAGACCGAATTCGGTATTTCAATGCTAAATCCAGATTCACGAAAATTCCAAATCTCGGATTAGAAACTTATTTTTTCACTACCAAATCTGGAACATTTAAGACTGGTTCCTGAAGTTGAAGCTTAAAGCATTTTTGATAGTTCTCACTGTTTCTAAATAGAAATTCAAGCCTAAAATCAGAGATCTGATTAGTCAATCTACAGAAAAAATGGATTTAGGATTGAATATTCAGATTCCGAATAAGAATGTAAGACTGCAGTTTAAAATTCATATTTCAGATTACAAATGTTAAAGATTGAATTAAAGAGTGAAGTTTTCTAAGCCAGACCGAATTCGGCCTTTAAATATCAAATCCAGATTCATGTTCCGAACTTTTACCATTGATTAAATTCCAAATCTCGGATTAGATTAGATTAGAAACTTAATTTTTCAGTATTAAATCTGAGATAAATCAAATCAAGACTCATGTTCCGAACTTTTACCACTGATTAAAATTCTAAATCTTGGATTAGAAACTTATTTGTTTAGTACCAAACCTGTTGATTATTACATTAAAAAATCTTTGAATTGTGGATTGAAAATTCGTATTTCTGATAAAAAAGTAAGATTGAAGTTCCATTTTAAAGAGTAACGTTTATCTAAGCCAGCCTCAATCGGGTCTTTAAATATCAAATACAGATTCCATTTTCGAACTTTTAGCATGGACTAAAATTGCAAATCTTGGGACTAGAAACGCAATTTTTCAGTGGCAAACCTCAGACAGGTTCTTGAGGTTGAAGCTATTTTTAATAGGCCTCACAGTTTTTAAGTAGAAATTCAAGCCCAAAATGAAAGATTTGATTTTTACATTTAAAAAAAAACCTTGTATTTGGGGATTAAAACAATTAATATTTCGGATAGAAAATATAAGCCTGAAGTTTCAGTTGAAAAGAATGAAGTTTATCTAGGCCAGACCTAATTTGGTCATTAAATATCAAATCTGCATAGGTTCAAGTTTCGCACTTTTAGCAAGGATTAAAATTCCAAATCGAATTTTAATTTTTTAGTGCCAAATCCAGGATATTTAAGACATGTTCCAGAAGTTGAAGTTTAAAGCATTTCTAATAGTTTTAAGTAGAAATTCAAGCCTGAAATGAGAGATCTAATTTAAAAAAAAAAATTATGGGTTATGAATAACAAAATCGTATTTAGGATTAAACGTAAGACTGAATTTCCAGCTTAAAGATTGATGCTTAAGTTTTAAGTCTTTTTAATTTTGGATTAGAAACGTAATTTTTCAGTAACCAATCTGAAATATTCAAAACGTGTTCCTGGAGTTGAAGCCTAAAACATTTCCGATAATGCTAATAGTTTTTAAATAGAAATTTAAGACGTTGAAGTTGAAGCTTAAAGCATGTTTGACAGTTCTCACAGTTTTTAAGTAGAAGCCTGAAATAAGAGATCCGATAAGTTAATCTAAAAACAAAACTTTTGGATAAAAAATTAATATTTCGTATTCAAAAATTAAAAGATTAAATTTCCAGTTAAAGATTGAAGTTTGTCGAAGCCAGGCCGAATTCGGAGAAATATCAAATCCCGATTCAAGTGCTGCACTTTTAAGCATGGATAAATATTTCAAATACCGGATTGAAACTTTAATTACAGGTATGCAATACCAAATTTGAGACTTTCAAAAAGTGTTTCTGAAGTTTCAGCTTCTGATAGTCCTTACAGTTTTTAAGTAGAAATTGAAGCGTGAAATTAACGATTTGATTAGTAAATCTAAAAAACTTTCAATTGCGATCGAATTTCAAATTCATAAGTTGAGGTCGAGATTCGAGTTTGAACCTGCGGAATTTCGAGCTGAATTCAAAAATGTTAATCTCAAATCAATAACTAATCAGGTTTGGCCTGCTTTAAATCATTTAATTGAATTCATCATAAAAATCATAGTTTTACTAAACAGTTTTTTATAGTTATTGTAATGAAAAGAAGTTTTAATTTTTTATTTGAAATTTAAAAAATATACAGATGAATACAACGTAAGAACGGTTATTTATGTCATAATCTATTTGAAAAAGCTAATAATAATAAAAAATAATTACATAAACGAAAACATGAATAATTTAGTTAAGTTCAGGGAAGTCGAGCGCTTTTAGATAATGTATTTGGAAAATAATGTCGCTTCAATTACTTATTGGAAAAATGAAATATTTGAATAAATTACAAATTAAATTTAACGACACAATCGTTACGAAAACTGGCCAAAATTGCAACAAAATATTGAAAATCAGTAAATCATTATTTATTTAATCATCATATTCATCATTAATTGACATGGAACAGGTTCCCATGGATTAATCCTGAATTACGCCAGGCCCACCCCATGCCAATAATGTGTGAAGGGATTTTTTTTATGATAGTAAAACATTATTAAATTTATTTGGCTTTCGATTTTCTATAAAAATCATAATGTTTTAACTCTTACTTCAATCCTGGAAGACCCACAAGATTTCGATGTTTTCTCTGGTATTTAAATAATAATAAAATAAATATTGTCGTCGAAGTGAGCGAGTGATTAAGGCATTCGATTACAGCGCGGATGGTTTCGGGGTCAAACCCGAGTCGGGTGCTCGGCTGGTGGCCCACCCAGCCACTGGAAAATAATTGGGTAAAATCTTCGTCAAACTAAATGGTTAAAACCGCTTGGTATTTACATTTAGATCTATAATCCCTTGTAAAACCTAGTAACAAGGGGCTCTTAAAAGGATTGCAAGCACCTTGTCGGCGTGGGTTATACTGTTAAATTTTCTGGGAATAACTCGTTTACAGTTATACAAATGTGTATAGATGAACAGTAGGTACGTTCAAAAAACGTTACTCTACTCACAAATTAATTATGTCTGTGGATATAAAGCTCTGGTTACATAAGGACTGTTCATTTTACTAAGCGGACACTAAATTATTGCTACAAATATTAAACTTTTTATCAAATTTTACTTTATTTTATTTTGAAATTATAAAACAACTTATATCGAAGTTTATTACTTAGATAAAAACTAAATATAATCAAGAATCATGAAAATTTTGAACTTTTGCTCGAATACCAGCCATAAGCCTTTGCACATCATCAACTGAAATTTTTCGGCTAGCTGTACCCCACATTTGTTTAAATTCTTCAACTGTTTTAACTTCCCGACCATCTTTTCTCAAGTATCTTTTTGTAATAGCTCGATAGCGCCCAATGGGGCGAAGCTTAGGACAGTTTGGTGGATTGTCCTGTTTCTGTACAAAATCAACATTTTTCGAATTCAACAGTTCCAGCGTCTTAGCAGAATAGTGTGCATATACTAAATATGGCCAAAATAATTGGGAATATTTGTGTTTACGATATAGGGGTAGTAAACGTTTTTGTCTGCATTCTTTCCTATAGACTTCTCTTCCAATGGTACCAGTTGTAAAAAATATTGAACTTTTAAGACAACAAGAGCATATGGCCTGCCATACAAGAAATTTCTTCCCGAATTTATCTATTTTAATTGCTTTTGCATTATCAAGTACATCCTTTCCTACAACTGCATTGTAAAATGGTTGCCCCGGTAAGGTACTGCTTTCCATTTTGACGTAGGTTTCGTCATCCATAAGAATGCAACGAGTTTCGTTTTGAAGCAAAACACTGTACAACCTTCCACATCGTTTCTTCGATTGTAGTTGTTTGTTCTCACTTCTCTTTGGCATTTTCTGCTTTTTGTAAGTCCGTATATTATTCCTCTTTCTTACATTTTGTACAGTACCAATGCTAACATCTTCCTTTTTAGCTATTTTACGTACAGCCATAGCTTTTTCTGACTGTAACAGCTTCACAATGTTCTTCTCAGCTTGTACATTTTCTGAGCCTTTTCTTAGCTGCGATTTAGGCAAATCTTCAAGCGTTTGATGCTCCCCAAATTTTTTGATAATTTTAAAAACCGCCGACTTTGAACACTTTGTAATATTTGCGAGTTTTCGCAAGGATAACTTTTCTGAACACCACTTTTGCACAATTAGTTTTCTGGTTTCGATATTAATTTGCTTCATAGCTGCAAATATTGTACAAATATTGTAAACAAAAGCAACAACTGAAAGTTCGTACTTCACTGAAGTCATCAATGCTTATCACTAAAAAAATAGTTGCAAGTTGAAGGTTTAGCATAAGATTAAAAGTGTCCGTTTAGTAAAATGAACAGTCCTTATTTGTTTTAGTGTAGCAATTATAAACATATTTCATCTATTTACAATGTTCCTTCTTCTAAATAGAATTTTTAAATACGGTTCTACTATTTTTACCTGCAGTCCGCACCTACATTAGGTTTTACAAGGAATTATAGATGTGGTTTTAACCAATTAGTTTGACGAAGACTATACCGAAATACAGTGGTGGAATAGGGAAGGTAGGCGCTTGTCTAAGGCGTGGTGCGTACCACACCACCCCGTGACTTGGGAGGCCTTGACCCTCTGTGTTGCCGGCCATGCTGCCTCTTGGGGCGTTAACGACATAATAAACTTGCACAGAAAATTAATGACGATGGTTGTTAATCTTTAATTCCAAATTTAAGTAATTTTTTGATTTATTACATGTTTAGATGCACATCACATCAGTTATTTTAATATAGTGGGAGTTCAAAACAACAATTTGTCATAAATTCAGATTCATAAATTTTGAAATCTATCATGCAATTTTTAGAAATTTCGCATTTAAAAGAAAGTCTAGAAAATTGCTTAAATATTCAACATAACTCGGGTAATTATTCATTAGTTTCTCAACTATTCAAAAGTAAACACGGATGTTACACCATAATAAGTATTATGTTGGTTTTAACGTATCTGTTGCGTTATAAAAACAAAAGAAAGTTGCAAATTATACTAAAATTGATTCTGAATTCGTTACAAATTTCGCAACGGAGTAAATTCTTCAAAACATTAACGTCAGATTTCAGCTTTGATTTTATTACTTAATAATTAGTCAATTTTTTTCACGGGTTTGTAAACCCATTCTGCGAGTAGATTCTTATTAACGACTAGGTTTTTATTAGAAATCTATTTTCATCTTATAATTATTGTATCATTGAGAATTAAGACAAAACGTTGGGCAAAATGTCGAAAAGTCGATGTTGTTAATTCAAAGGTTATTATAATTAAAAGTTGGGATTACCATGTAAGTTTGGTTAATTTAACCAATTTAATTATTTATAGTTAGACGTAAACAAATGTGTGTTTGTTTTAGTTTATGCATTATTGTGATGTTTTGGTTGTATTGTATTTAATTAAGCAAAGTTTTTCGTTAAATACAAAAATTTTGTAATTTAATTTGGTTATGCTGTTTATAATTCTTTCCCAGTTTAACTTTTGTTCTAACCATCGAAAAAAAAAGATTATCAGTTTTATTTTTAAAGGACAAGTATTTTAATGCATGAAGCATTTAATTTTCAGTGGTCGAAAATCGCAATCAGATTTAATTTAAAAGTAAAAGCTCTTCATGCGCCCGAACAACCGTGGGGATAAACTATTTAACATAACTACCCATGTTTTTAGTGTAGATTGTTGAAGCGGAAGTAACTCTAATATCGTTGTATTTGAATAGGGAAGCAGTAGAATTTGAATATCATCATTCTAAAACGCAAAACCTCAGTTTTGCTAATTAAACCATTATTTTACCGTATAAATATGTATACGGCTTAACAAAACGGTGCTTGTACTGGTCTTGACAAAATAGAGATACGAGATTTTGCATTTCAAATGACGATGTTGAGGTTGTTTAAAACAAGGATGGTTTTATCATTGCAAAATACTTGAAGCACCCTTGACAGAACATTATCTTAAAGTTCGAAGTTCGAACATCCTTCATGAGTTCTTTTTTCAGTTTTTATATGACTTGCCAAATTCTTCGTTTTTCTCGTATTACATATTTTATTTTTAATTTTTGAATTATAATTAATTTTTGTTTTAAATAAAATCGTAAGAATTCTGAAGTTCTGTAAAACAGAAGAGAAAAGTTGTACAAGGATCGTTTGAAAAGTAAGGCAAATGAAAAGAAAATGCGAATAAATTTTGTATTTATTTTTCAACATAATGTTGCAAAGCCATTATACCGTTTTGATAAATTGATTTCTCCTGGTGTGCAAAATAGCCGTTCACAGCATGAAACTACTTCATTGTTGTCAGAAAATGGTTGTCCTCCGAGGCATCCGTTGAGGTTCGGGAACAAATGGAAGTCAGACAAGTTGAAATCGGGTGAGTAGGGCGGACGTTCCAACAACTCGAACCTGAGTTCATGGATTTTAGCCATGGAAACGTGTGAACATATGCATTTTTGAAAATGCTTACACGTTTATTTACTTCGCGTGACCAAACAATAACCTCACAATGCACTGAGCTGAAGCTCGACAAGGGCTCGTTTGAAGGATCAAACTTATCCGCCGTGCATCATTTGATCATGGTGCTGCCGTCTCTGCGTCATTTACCTTACTTTTCAAACGACCCTCGTAATAATATATAAGTACGTAAAGTGGCCAATTATGCAACAAGTAAGAGAATTTCAGCACGAGCCGTAGGTGAGTCCCAAAATCTTACGAGTTCCATAACGTTACATACGTGTTACGTGTGCTGTTTTATCTACGCCCATAAGAAAAAGAAAAATGAAAAGTTTACCATAGAAATGAAATCAACAATATACCTATATAAAGTACCTCGTATCATTTACTTTACATACTGTTTGGAAGGCGTAATTGCTTACTTTACACACCGTCGTAGGTAAAAATAATTTTCTGCGTAGAAATTGAATTGTAGAATACATTGAAAACTTTTAAGAAGCACCCTTAAATGGCTTAAGTTTTTAATAAAACAAGAGACCCTTATTATCACGATATGTCCATAAAAGGTCAAGTACATGTTTGTACATCAAAAGCTTCACAATTGAAATTTCCAAAATGGAAATAGCTTGATTTCTTTGCTAATAATCTTGTTTTAGTTTTAGTTGAAAGTAGTCATTTTTGTTCAATTTCTTTTCTACTGAGATTTGTGCAAAATCCGTGTTTTTCTTATATTGAGAACTACTCGAAAATGACCTTCAGGTTTGTTCAAGACAGAGGGCTTCTATAAGTAGTCTGCTGAAAATTTTGAAAATTCCCAGATTAATTACAATACTCTTGATTTATCAAATTACTTATTATCAATACTATGCTTCCTATTTTTTAAAGATTTTTATTAAATGTAATTTAGCTGCAGTAATTCAAGAGAAAATTTCGACAAAATTTAATAATTTTAAACTTTAAAATATACTTGTGCTGTGTGTTTAAAAATAAAGTATCTCTTTGTAGTAAAAAACTGAAGAACTACCCAAGAATTTTTTCAAGAATCTGGGTAATTGTTTCAGTAAAAAAGTGTTTGGATCAATACAACTCTGTGTGAAAAAGTAGACCAAAGCATAAAGTCGATAGCTTATGTTTAAACATTAGTAATTTGTAGAGATTTCAACTCGAATGTAATTAATTTTGGCAGGAAAGCTACAAAATTGAAGTAATGGTCGGAATATTTTTTTAACGCCTATTTTCCCCAATGAAACATGCAGGATGTCCTTGCAAAATTAAACCATGCTGAAGTAATATGTTTCTAACAAATATACGAAAATCAGTGAATAATGTAGATAATTTGGTTTGATATACTAACGCAAAATTTAATACCAACAATGGATTATTTAAAAATAGTTCTTGTCAGTGGAGGGGGTTTAACATTAGCCAAGCTTTAAAACAGATACAGCGTGTCCGTGTGAAAGCAAACTTTTTCGAAAACAATTCCTGGCAACAAAACTGAAATTATTTGTGTGTTGTTTTACTCAAAAAGCCATTGTTAGCATGCCATTTAATTATTTCTTTTTATTTGTGATCATTTTGATATTATCAGCTTAATAAGGACACACTGTATACATAAACCTATAATTCTACCAAAATTAATTTCGTGGAATTCCTCTCGTGAAAAGAATTTTGACAAAGTTTTCCTCAGCGTTTCACTTTAGTTCATCAAAAAAACGTTTCCAGTTGTTCATTATGTAGCAAATCGAACAATTCCAAGAGGTTTAGTATTCCCTTTTTCATTCTAAAACCTTACATGATTAGGATTTTAAAAATATCCTTGAAAATTTGGACTACGCTGAAGTAATGTTTCTGAAAAATATACGAGAAGTAGTTAATAAGTGCATAAGTAAACGATTTGGTTTTATTGCCAGAAAGGCAAGATTTATTACCAACTATTAGTTATTTAAAATAGTTCTTGTCATTTGAGGGAGTGTAACAATAGTCGAGGGTGCCCTTGTAAAGGCAAATTTTTGGGCAATAAGCAGCTTCTAAGAATATTCCAAGGAACACAAGTCAATACAATATGTTATTTGTTATTTTTGTTTGTTTTTTTCACCAAAGAAAACGTTGTTTACTAGTATGGCATTTAGTTATTTCTTTTTATTTCGGATAATTTTGAAATTACCAATATGTGTCTATGTTTGACCTAATAAGGACGCACTGTATACACAAACATATTATTTCACAAAAATTAATTTCGTGATATTGCTGTTGTGAAAATAATTTTGACAAAGTTCTTCCTTCAGTTTTCCAGGTGTTAATTTATGTAACAAATCCAACAATTGATTGTTCCACTTTTCATTCTAAAAATTTACATAATACGATTTAAAAAAGATCCTCGGGAAATTGGAAATTGGATGTTTCTAAAAAATATACGAGAAGCGTTTGATAATTGAGAGGATTCAATGAATAATGCAGATAATTTAGTTTTATTACCAGAAAGGCAAGATTTAAGTTGGTTATTTCAAACAGTTCTACAGTTGTCGCCATTTTGAGGGAGCTTAACATTAGCCAAGCGTGTCCTTGGGAATTATTGAAGTAGCTTCTGAAAAGGAAGAAGAAAATTCTATGCAATACGAATGTGTTTGTTATTTAAAGAAATCATTGTTTGATAGCGTGCCATTTAGTGATTACTTTTTATTTCGGACAATTTTGGCACCAGCCTGTGTGTAGATTTGCATTAATATAAGGACACACTGTATACATTAACATTTTCTGCAATTTTTCTCTTGAAAAGGATTTTCATAAAGTTTTTCCTTCGACTTTTCAGCTTTTTCCCGTCTTAGTTGCTCGTCAAAGAAACAACTTTGCCACAAGTTAATTATGTAATAACAAATCGAACAATTGCTATTTACTTTTTCATTGTAAAACCCTACAAGATTAAGATTTAAGAAATGTCCTTGGGGAATTGAACTATTCTTAAGTAATGTTTCTGATAAATATACGAGAAGCATTTAATAATTGAGAGAATTCAATGAATAACATACCGGGTGGTGCGTTGCCTCACGCACCATAGGGATTTCAATAGTAATTTTTTAATATGTAATTATTTGCTTCCCTAATTATTTTAGACCGAAAGTTAAGTTTTTTGTAGAGAAAAAAATACTGCATCGATTGATAATATTCTACACAATTTTCGAGTTTCGTGTAACAGAAGAACTGCGGGGTTTAATTCTTGCACTTTAACAAAAATCACTAATGCCATGAAATTTTAGAAACAGAGGGGTGGAGCTCTGACACTGTTATAGCTCCACCCCTCTGTCATAATGACAGTTTGAAATTATTTTTCAATACGAAAAATGCAACTTTTTGGCCTTGGTAAACAAATAACCATTATTCAACAAATTCAACAGGAAGGGAAATTACTTTTTAAAACAAACTTAACGGAAAATAAAATTATTTTATGTGACAATTTTAACAAGTGTAACTAACTGACAAGCCAGACTGTTTTAGTAATTTCAAGGCATCAGTGATTTTTATCAAAGTGCAAGAATTAATTCAATTCCCACAGTTTTTCCGTTACGGAAAAATTGAAAAACTGCAAAATAGCATCATTGGATTGGGTATTTTTTTCTCTACAAAAAAGGCATTTGCACTTTTGGTCTAAAATAATTGGGGAAGCTAATATTTACAAATTAAAAATTGACCATTGAAATCCCTATGGTGCGTGAGACAATGCACCACCCGGTGGATGATTCTTGTCATTTGAGGGAGTTCAACATCAGTCAAGCGTGTCCTTGTAAAAGCAAACTTTTGGGAAATATTGAAGCAGCTTCTAAAAGAATTCCACGGCACAAAAATCAGATTTGTTAGCTTTTTCATTTCGTGGAATTTTTCTCGTGAAAAGAATTTTGACCAAGTTTTCCTACAGCTTTTTTCCGTCGTAGTTGCTCATCGTAAAATTTTTCCAGGTGTTAATTATGTAACAAAAAGAACAATTCCGGGAGTTTTATTATTCCCTGTCACACGATAAAGATCTTGAAAATTTTCAGATGAATTTTCCGTATTTTTAAGTGGTAAAAGAGCTTGGTAACTCAGTTTTTTAATGGCATTCTGCCCGTCAATCTTTTTTCTGTACGGTATGCCATGCTTCTCTGTCTTTTTTAATCGGTCTCTGTAGACGAGAAAGCAAAATAACTCCCAAAATTGAGCTACCCAAAAATTTTCTAATAAAAAATTATGAAAATTCGTCACACCTTTTCAGGGATTTGAACCACTGACCGTCCCAAGGCACGAAAAGCGTTTCCCTAAAGAATCCTTAAAAAATTGATCTCTTTTCCAAAAAAAATCATGTCATTTTATTTAATGCTGGATGTACGTTTGTGGTGTTCAAATATGGAAGAAGGGATTCCTCGAAAGGTCCGCTCTTTATCAGCCTGGGGATTGCTTAAAATCTGTACGGCTGAATAAAACACAAAATCCTGTTCCCAAGGCTATTGGAAAACACCGAGAACCAGGACAAGAAAAATCACTCCCGCCTTGGTAATTTCGAGAACTGATCACGGAATACCCTGTGCCCTAATCGACCCTTTGTTTTGTGTTCCTTTCGTGGACACAGCGCTTAAGTTTTTCGTGTTATAATTCTAGTCATTTAATTCTTTGTTATTAAGGATTTCAAGCAAATTCTGTCTATTTTAAAATATAAGAGAAAAATTGTTTTGGAAAAGTTTGACGTTTAAGGTTTATAAAGCACCTAATTAGATCTGTTGAATAGATAAACGGTTCGATATCTAATTTTCAAAGTATCTTATGTTCAGGCAAAATTGTCTCTGCGTGTTCTGAGGTGTTAAAACGTAAATTGTGAAGTTTGTGCATGTTGGAATTCCGAACTTTTGTTATGTGGATGGATAGTTCAAAATTATTAACTGTCGCAAATCTTTAAAAATTGACACGCAGACTTTTTGTTTTATTTATTTTCATGCCCATATTATTATTTTGTTTGTGTTATGTATGTATTTAATTTTTAGAAATAAAAGCTTTATTTCATATTGCTGACATTCAAACCTCAGTGTTAAAAATAAATCCATTCCGTGTCGAGTACGCCGATTCGTTGCCGGACAAGGCCAAAGAAAAAACCACCTAATCATAATAACATTTTACCTGAAAATTCATACTATCTTAGCAAGAGCTTAAGTAAAAGCCTAATGAAAATTTATGGCTCCATTTTTATTATGATTTCATGAATGCGTTCTGGTGTAATTGCAAACCTAAAAATATTCGTATATTAAAGTTGAAAATATTCAGAAAGTACATAAACATTGCACATTTTTGCTGTTTACAGAGGTTTCTCCCATTCATAACGTCTACCGTTATGAAACCTCATTTCTCACTTCAAGGTCCCTAATTTAACATGTCGCACATTTATGTATTTTGTGAGACATTTCTTGAGGCTGAAACATTTAATTGCGTTCACGGCTCGGCGCCCTTCTATATTTCAGAAATATTGTTATAATCCTTCCGTCGGTTTTTAATATTCATCAGGATTTTTTTCGTGGAAACTGCGCACGTTGAGGTAATTCCTATCGTATTTTACTACATTTTATTAGTCGGTCGCAAATTAATATTTGAAAAAATAAAATAAAAAGCGGCGTTACAAGTTACATTGTTCTGGAATTTATAGCTGAAGGTAGTCGTTTATTCTGTAAGTTATTGGTTCTGTCATTAGGGTTTATTTTGGCTTCGTTTTCTTAAAGGATTAAGTTGAAGCTACCGTGTCATTTGTATGTATTTACGCATAGGCGGCGATATTGTACGGGAAAAGGGGTTTTCTTATAGTGTTTTCTGAAATTTTGAGTTAAAAATAGTAGTTTATGTAAAAAGCTGTTGTCTTGCCATTGTTTAGTAGTAGGAAAAGACATCATTTTTGTTCAAACCGCTAAAGTTTATGTAACTTAAAAAAAAAGTAAAAAATAAGCAAACAAAATTTGAAGAATATCTACTCAACTTTTAGTTTTTTGTAACTATTTCATTATAATAAAAAGTATCTTTGAGGTTAAAAGAAAAACCATAAAAATGCTGAAGGATGATTGCTTAAACGAAAACCTGGGACACTATTTTTGCCAAAATCAATAAAACTATGGCTGCAAAATTGGTTCAAAGTCGGCGGTGAAAACCTTAGTATTTAAACAGCACTAGAAAGGATAATATTATTGAAACCGAATTTATAAACTTTGAAATATCCAGTGTGCCCTTAATAGGACGGTCTACTAAGCATTGAAATAAATTACTTCAGGAGACTTCGGCATTAATTTTTTTTTCGGTTTAGGTTGGACTTTCCAAGAACCACGTAAATAAGGCATTCATAGCGAATAATTTTGTGAAATTATTATTATTTTTGCTATTTACATATGAAAAGAACCATTTATTCCGAATACATATGTGAATAACTATAAATAAAAAATAAACAAATATGAAAAACCCGATTTTTTTTTAACTTAAGGGATAATCATGAGTAATTTAGATGTCAAAATAAAAACTTAAGATGCACAAAGTCGAATGGAATAGGAAGGAGAATTTTATTGAAACCGAATTGATAAACTTTGAAATATGTAGTGTGCCCTTAGAAGGACTGAAATAAATTTTGGTTATGTTACACTTCCCAAAAACACATTGTATACGGAAATGTAATATTCATAAAGATTTATTTTGTGAAATTACCTTTTTTTTTATGAAAAGAACCGTTTATTCCGAATGTTTAAATTAATATTTCTTTAATTTGAGGGATAATAGGTTAATTTTTTAATTGTATTTTAAGATAAGTAACTTTGAGGTTAAAAAGAAAAACCATGGAAATTCCAAAGCATTGCTTAAAGAAAATCTGGAACGCTATTTTTGCCAAAATCAATAAAACTAAGGCTGCAAGAATATTTTCCGTATATTGAATCCGAATTTATAAACTTTCAAATATACAGTATGTCCTTAGTAGGACCGACTGTTAAAGACTGAAGTAAAATAACTTAAAAAATGGGAAATCCTTTAAAACTGCGAAGGTTCAATAAATAAGCTACCTACCTTGTTAGGCTTTCCTAATGCTAAAGATTAATATATGACCGACATCTGTTATCTGTTGCCATTGTTGCCAAAATCAATAAAAGTAAGGCTGCAAAAATTGTTCAAAGTCGGCTATTAAAGTCTTATGATTTAAAAAGTTCTTGATTAATTAGTTGATCATTTTTATCCTTAAATTGTACACAGTTTTGGTTGTACATGTATTTATAGATAGGAGTTTTTAATTGTATGTTTATTATAATGCAATGTATATATGTTTGTAAATGATGTATATTTTTATGGCGTTTCCTATACTGTTTTTGAACAGTCTTTGGAATGAAATGAACTATTACTATTAGTGTTTTAGTAGAATGGAATAGAAAGGATATTTTTTTTGAAACTGAATTCGTAAATTTTAAAATATACAGTGTGTCCTTAAGTATGACGTTCTGTTAAGCACTGAAATAAATTAACTTAAAAAATCGGAACGGCTATAAAACTGCGAAGGTTCGATGAATAAGTGATTGTTACGTTTTCCTATCACTAAAAATAAAAATAAACAGGTATCAGTGTTTCGTTTAATTTTAGGTACCTAATTTTAACATTGGTAATTTGTATTTACGTTCGACTTTCAGTGGACACATTGTATACCGAAATATAATATTCATAAAGCTTGATTAATTTTGTAAAATTATTAATTTTTTTTAATGAGAACAGTTTATTCCTAATATCTGAATAACCACAAATAAAAAATAAGCAAATATATTCGATTTTTTTTTAAATTTGTAAGAAAATCGGGTTATTTATTTTCTTATATTTTAATAATAAAAAGTAACTTTGAGGTTGAAACCAAAACCATGAAAATTCCGAACTAATTAATTGATCCTTTCTTTTCCTTAAAATGTGCAAAATAGAATGGAATAGGAAGGATGATTTTATTGAAACCGAGTTTACTTTCAAATATACAGTGCGTCCTTAGTAGGGCGATCTGTTAAGCAGTGAAATAAATTAACTTAAAAAATCGAAAATCCTCTAAAAGTTGCTTTGTTTTCTTATTGCTAAAGTAAATTTAAAACCGATACTTGTTAACTAAAAAGCATGTAGTTACTTTAACTGTTTCGTTTAATTTTAAGGAGTTTTAGCTTTGATAATTTATGTTTAAGTTCAACTGTCCAAGGACACCGAAATATAATATTCATAAAATTAATTTTGCAAAATTACTTTTTTTATTATGAAAAGAGCAGCTTCTGATATCTGAATGACTACAAATAAAAAATAAGCAAATATGAAAAAATCGAAGGGTAACCAGGTTAATTTCTTATATTTTAACATAATAAAAAGTAACTTTAAGATTAAAAGAAAAACCATGAAAATGCTGAAGAATTGTTTAAACGAAAATCCCATTTTCGCTAATATCAATAAAATTAAGGCTACAAAAATAGTGCAAAGTTGACGGTTAACATTTTACGATTTAGAAAGGTTCTTAGTTATTAGTTTTTTATCCTTAAAATGTGCAAAATCGAATGGAATAGGAAAGATAATTTTATTGAAACTGAATTCTTTAACTTTCAAATATACAGTGTGTGCGTAGCACGGCGGACTGTTGTTTATTAAACTCTCCGCTAACCTCTCATCTTATGTAAGGAACTGGACAGAAAGCGTGGAACGCAGTGGCGGCTCATTTCGTCATTGCCATCAAACAAATACAACAGTTACTGCTCTGCAAAACTCACCTCTTTAAAGTGTACTCAATCGGGGGTCCCCGACCCCCTCGTTTCGGTGCGCCCTTCACTGGATACAGGTTGGCACCTACTACTACTTCTTTGGGTCTCCGTTTCTCCATTATCTTCTTCACGGGCTAGCTATTGTTCACCAACAACCTGGATCTTCGGGAGCTACCTCAGAGCTCCCGGAGTCACACAGCAACGCGTCTAGTTATATATGTCAAACAGTCAATAGGAGCCCCTTTCACACTCTCGGCTCTATTTTAATTGTGAGTCGTCTATCCAGACAACTCTCATGCAACCTGCTGCAAAATGTGGACTGGCATCACACAGGTACCACTAGGAGCTGCTCCACCACTAACCAGTACCTCTTTGTAATGATCTTTTCTGTAAACTAACCCTTTGATTGAGGTCAGAGGTGCCACTTCATTATCACACTTCACACTTTAATTATTGTGGTGTCACTACAAAGCGTAACTAATTCTACCGTCGGGTGTGCCGCCACCCTTAACACTGTACCAATCGTCAATCTCTTTCTGTTATCGGGGCGCGCACACACGCCGCTCCGGCCATATATGACTTAAGTCTTATGGTTTTCGTCTGGGGAGTAGTAAACTAGGACATTGGTAACTTCTAAATATCAGTTTTATTAATTGGTGATGCAATACGTAAATGCACATTATACAAATTAGACCTGTTAAGTTTTCTTAATGCTAAAAATAAATATTTATACTAAATCATGAAGTTTAACTGTTTTCGCGTAATTTCAGGAAAGTTTTTAGCAACAGTAATTTGTATTTAGGGCCGACTTTCCAAGGACACACTGTATACTTACCTAATACATACATATATTTTGCAAAATTGTTATTGTTTGATGAAATGAACATTTTGCCCCTAATATATCCGAGGTTCGAATTCGACGACAAATATCCGAATTCAGCCTTTTGTTTCCCAGTTACTCATCAAGAGAACGTAACTTTTCCACTTGTTAATCATGTAACAAATCGAACAATTCTAGGAATTTTATTATCCCCTTTCTCATACTAAAACCAGCCCTTACGTGATTAGGGTTTTTCTGCACGCCTTATTTAAGGTATCGATTCCGGAACGGTTATAAATCAGTCTATATGTGTTAGAATGGAACGAAGTCGTGTCTGCATACCATCAATTTTGTATTGAATTACAATTGAAAAACTTCTATATTACTAAAGTTCTTCTTACGAATCTTAAATAGGTTAGGAAAAAGCATTGGGGATTGGTTTTTTTATTTTTTAAAATTTTGAAAATGTTTAATGCACAACAATTTATTCGGAAACTTTTCGTTTTAATAAATATGGCTAACTTAGTAATTTTAATATTGGAAACTTGGCCTTCCGAATTTTGACTTTAGGGACGTTTAATGTGTTCGAAAAGTACCTAAAATAATTCGAAAATTTTAGTTGATCTTGGGGAGGTTGCACCAACTGTTACGCGTTGCCACCCAACAAACATGCTGCTTGCTAGCTGGTCCTTCTGAAAGTAAATACTTTTCTTTACTTAAAAGGTAAAATTTTTCAAACCTGACTAATCCTTTGCCACAGTGTTTATCCTTTAAAAGCCCTTTTGGTAAGGTGGATTTACTTTTACGAAAGCATAATCGTTACCTCTTCAGAAGTATATTTCATAAAAAGTCGAAATTTCCTATTTTTTATTTGAATGCAAAGCAAGTTACTTACGTAACTTCCTTTACCCTTTGTAGATTTTCATACGGTAGCATATGAACTGACATTAAGTGGGTTCGATGTCGTCGTTGCTGGTTCTGGTTACGTGCTTGAAATCCCTAATATAACCTTTTATTCGATTTCTTATCCCGATTTTTTTATGTTTCCTTCCTTTCCGTGTATGCATGGTTATAAAACAAGGTCGAGGGTTGTTTTCTAGATACATTTCCCATCAACATTGCGGTTTTCGGTTATACTGTCGAGGAATACGCTCCGTCTCTATTAAAAAAGGCTTTAACTTCTTTTTAAATTGAAAATCGATATAAGACCGAATTCCTAAAAATGTGTTGACGCAGATCAGAAATCATTATTTTCTTTTCTCTAACCCTCCACTGTTTAGTATTCAGTACCGAGTTGCGAAAACATGGATTTTTAGTTATCATTTTAAACGGCCTCTCTTCATGCCGTAGAATTTAAATTTTTGTTACAAAAAAAAAACAATAAATTAGGCCAGCGGATGAACTCCTCATCGAATGCATTTTAACAATTAATAACAGTCAGATTAAAACTTGGCAAACTAATGAGATTTACACGAAGTGGAACAAATTGAGCAAACTCGGATTTTCTAAATTTTAACGCCAATTTTACACCGTTGAAACCGTATTTCCAGTAGGTTGCGAATTAAAAAGGCGTAGATTTTATTCTTTCAAGTGATTATTTTCCGTTAACCCCACGAGATCGTTCAGATCGTCCCTCGAGCCTTATTTTTTCTTTCTTTTTATGCTTACATATTCCATAATCTTTCTGTTTCCGTATTTTCCCAGATTTAACTTTGATTAAGTTTCTGAACACCGCTTAGCAGTTGCTTTAGACGATAATCAGGAGGATGGAGGATTAAACGAAACAGTGAAGACTTAAAAACTTATTTAGTATCTTTGAATATATTAAAAGTTGCACCTTTAACTGTTGGAAGATTTAATTAGCGAATTTATATTAATTTTTACTAATTCTCCTTCAAGGATCGCCAAATTTGAAATAACAATCTTACTCATTGCTAAGTATGCTTGTCAGTTTTTCCAATTTAGGAAAGTTTTCATGTAATTTCTATTTTAAATTACACAGCACGGTAAACAATTAAAAATACCATACCTGCGTTGATCGTTGGTTGCAATAGTTCTATTTTTAGACAGGAAGGAGTAAATATGATCATTAATAACGGCTATATCGAACCCCTGTAGTAATTTTTAAGTACGTAACCGACGTTGACCTATGTTGACGCAACCCCAGGAACTGTTCCGTCTAATAATAGATTTACTAAAAATGTTGCATTTTCAAATTGAAATTCGAAAAATACAGAAATTTAAATTGAATAATGTAAATTTACTATGAAATCTGCAGACCCATAAGTCATTTTTTTAAATATAAAATTCAATAAGTCTTGCTTTTTTTTAATCAAATTGCATTATTAAGAATTAATTGTGTGCCTAACTGCGATTAATTTTAATCAAAAAATATTTCTGATATAAAATTTAATTTGTTTATTAATGAAAATAACCTTTACAACCCATAAGCAATTTGTTAATTTTAAAGGCTTTGTTTTGTCGAAAGCAAAACGGCTTACCAATAATTAATTCGGTGGTTGCCTGGTTAATTTTTATCTCGAAATCTTTTGGGTTATAATATTAAGATTGCTTATTATTGGAAACAACCTTTGCTGAGAATTTCCCTAATTACTTACAATCAGAATTTCGATACAGTCATGATCCTAATGTTTTAATTTTAGACTTGCGCTGAAAATTCATTAGTAAAAAGGTATCGGTACCTACACTCCGCGAGGGAGTACGGCCGGCAACATGGAGGGTTAGACCTACTAAGTCGCTTTCATACCACGCCTTCGACAACTGCCTACCTTCCCTACTCCACCACTGTGTTTTGGTTCCTAATTATTTTTAGTGGCTGGGTAGGCCACCCGCCGAGCATCCAACTCGGGTTTGATCTCAAGACTGCGGCAATAGAAAATAGAAAAATATTAAACATGCACTAAAAATCTTTAAATTGGTATTTTGGGAAACTTAGAAAATATTTAAATAACAGATGAGATGAATGCGTTCAGACAACATAAAAAACAAGATACTTGGAGCTAAGATACTGCCAAAAATGTCAGGTCGTCGTGTATTCCGCGATGCTGTTTCAGTGTTTCAGGATTTGTTGAATAACTTCTATATTGAGCTTAGTAATTTTGAGAACTGAAAATATTTCAAATTGAATTTGAAAACGATATGTTGTGAAGAAATAGTATCAAAGCCACCTTTTTAGGTGTGTCGCACATTTCTTAATCATTGAATTAAATCTTGCTTATTATAGAAATTAATAAAACTAATAAATTCAGTGATTTAATTTGAAATTCGAAAAAAAAAACATTTGAAGCAACAAAGAGCTACAGGTTTACAAACAGAATAACAGAAAGCTTTTGCGAGAAATTAGCATTTGAATGTTAGTAATTTGTAGACTTTTTTATATTTTTGACTAACAAAAAAAAAAAAAAATACCAGTCGCGCTATTTTATTGCTGTTGTAACGTCAGTTCAAAAATGTCTATACGGTATATAAATCAATTTGAGTGATTACAACGTCCATTTGTTCTTTTTTTTTATTTATTCAAAATTGAAATACTGTAGACTTCATTCAATCCAGAATGGCGCAATGTTGATTCAAATCTCCGGATAGGCAGAATTTTCTTGCAATCTGGAGGTCGGTATCGACCATTTGAAGACCATTCATCGTTGGGCACCAAATCAACGACGCTTTCCTCTGGATACAGACCTACGAGGTACTGCAATAAGGTCCTGCACATACATATACTTACACTCTTCACTTGCAGTATAGAGGATCACAGGGCGCACCAATCACGTAACCCGCAAAGTTGGGCCGGTTCGGCGTGCATTGCACGCGTTATACCGCATACGTTAACGCACCAGCACGTCCGAAAAGGGAATAATGGGTCATAATAATAATAATAATATTTTATTTAAAATAGTAATATGGAGCTTCTGAAGTTGACAGCATTAAAGGGGTGTTTACATAACTGCAAATAAATGAATTGAACTTGGTAACTTACGCAAAATGTCAAGGTGGCAATTTATTCTTTTAGTGTTTGCGTCGTTATTTTAAAGGCTTCTTTGAAAAACGTTGTGATCGTGAACTTCAGAAACGTGAGATGTTTTGTTTCATATTTAAATATTGGTAGCCCATTGTGTAGGCTTCATATATCGAAATGTCATTTTAGGGCCCGGACTAGTACCTATAAGTTTAGTCAGAAACTTAACTTACCGGCATTTCAAGTTAAAAATTTATTTAAGTCGGCTTAAGCTTTGTATGATTTAAGGTTGGTATTTTAGTTCTAGCCTAAGCTAAGACTTGAGTCTATGCGATTTTAGTAGTCAGATGAGGGTGGTTTAAGTGTCAGAATATTAACATTTGAATTAAGCTTAGCTAAATGTCACCCTAACTATTTAAGCCGTCTTAAGCTAAGTTTTAGCTTAAAATACAGCCGCTAAGTAACGCACGTTATGGCTTAAATCATAGTTTAAACTAGCTCTATTGAATCATTTACACTTTATCAATTAGTTAGTAAAACAGACATCCGTAGCTAATTTAAAGCAGTTGCATCTTTATTATGAATGAAGTACATATACATACAACAAATTAATTTGGCCTTCAAGGAAAAACAAACAATGAAATGAGAGAAAATATTTTTAAGAAACTTAATATAAGTATTCCCAAAAGGAATGAATCGTTATTAATTAAAAGTATGTCAGACTTCAGGTGGGTTGCACAAAACTTATTGTTAATTTAACGAATGATCAAAGTTGATAAAAGAGCATTATTTTTTGTTTGCCATACAAATTCGAATTTTGATTAGATTTTATTCACTTTGACTTCGACGAAGCTGTTAATTTATGTTTGTGCAACCCACCCTTGCCTTAGGAGGCTCTACTTCTGAGCCTTAAAACGATTGATTGCATTATAATATACCAAGAAATTAAATTTAAAGTAATCTTCAATAACCCGTGGAATTAAGACTAATAACAACTGATAAAGGTTGTAGATCTGTGTGATTATTATTTATTTTGTTAACATTTCGTGAACCAACATTAGCTAAAACAGCTCCAGGTCACTGAGGACGACTTTAAATTGGATCATTTGCTGTTCATGTATTTACATACAATATTTAGCATGTAACACACTAAACTACAACTGCAATTCTTATGCTGCTGGGAAATTTTACTCTTCTAATTATAGGTACCCTGAAAATTTTAGTGAGAACTAAAATTACACATGCATTTAGTTTTTTAAATAATCTTTAGATTTTCTACCAATTTTCTAGGATTGCTATCGAGAATGTTCGTAATTACTAGAATATTTTCAGTTGGTTGATTACTCGTTCTTAGTCGGCCATAAATATTTGTTTTGATTAGGTTTTTTAGACAGATATGTAATATATAAAATTACTCAAAGGAATTTAAAACTGCCGGCGTGAATGCCATTAAGGTTGGCATACTTGCCGTATGACCCAAAGATCTCAGGTTCGATTACCGGTTCAGGTCGGTGAGATGTTTAATGCGGAGAAATATCTGAAAGCTCTGCCCTCTTTCGGATACCATAGCAGTCGACACGCTTGGAAATGCCTGGTACCGTAGATTTCGCCGAATAAATAAACAAACAAAAATGTAAAGTCGTATTTGTAAACCACAGGGTGCTCTTTAATAAGCAAAAATCTGTGCCTTGTACAGCAGTCTACAGTAAATGTAGTGGCATATCTGAGATTTGTTGCAAAATTGAAATTTTAAGCTCTCCGATAGTCGTAAGATTGATTAGAAAAACTTATTCTTTAAGATAGTCCCAAAGTCAAAAAAACTTCCGGATTAACATTAGGTGAACGCGCTGGCCAAATGTTAGTGATAATACAGTTGCACTTATAATAACATGGTATTGTATTGTCATTAAGAGTAGGTAGAGCATATCAAATAGAACAACTTTTTCCGCAAGTAAACGGTAAGCTCAGAAAAAATTAAAAAATCAATACACAAATTGGTTAGGGATCACTGGAATCTAAATTTATCAAACGCCTTTCTTGCTCATACTGATAAGAGATTCCAGGTATGTTACGTAGGTCAGAATGTCAGTCATTCTTCGAACGTTTTAATGGAAGGTCAGCCTAACCTTTTAGCAGCCGAATTAACTGACGTTATTTTTAATTTATGGAGAAGCCCTTCAGAATACTGCAGTAGCTCTGAAAAATAGTTTGTGTTGTCTGTGTTTGTGTAAAAGTTAATGGAGGAACATTGAACATTTTCTGTAAGTCCCGTTCCTCTTTATTAGCAACATTTTTTGCTAATATCACTTTTTAAACATGCCAGTAATTGTTTACTGCCAGTCTCGAGCCTGAAAAAAATGTGAGAGGAAAGTGAAACCTGTAAATTACATAATTGTCTTGTTTCATTTATTTTTGCAGGCTTTTTAAATGCATATTAGCCAGCGGTTCTACTTATTAAGGTCAGCCTATGTATACCTATTTAATTTAATGACATTACTTTTGAATCACTCTGTATAAGTATATTCTCCACATATAATTCGGAAGGACTGAAAAATACAACATTATTTAAATCGAACGAAAAATACTTCTAAAAGCATATATAATACCAAAACAGATATTATAATTTTTCAAAGCTTTCTAAAAGCCCACGCTTTCTGAATATCCACTACATTTCGTTTAAACCGCGGACAAAAGCTCTTAAATCGACAAATTCTTTATTGGAACTTTGCCAGATTGCGAATTATTTTTACAACAGACAATTGGGGTATCCATTGTCTAGCCGAAAAAAAACTCGAAATAACACTTGAATGAAATTGCTGCAGGTTGAAATACCAGTCACGTACAATTTTATAAAGGTTGAACTTTTATTAAAAACTGCAACATGTGGGCGCCAAAAAAATGTCATTCATCCTACATAAGCGGAAGAACGCCGTCTCTATTCGTGCTAACGGCGTCGAAAACTCGTTCACGGAGCGAATTATAATCTGAAAATTAGGATATAAAGAGCGCACAGTAGGGCGTCGTTCCTCTAAAAATGACTTTGACGTTACAAGCATGCCGAGCATACATTTTTAAAATAACACATCATTCTGCGCTTATTTTTCCCTTAATTTGTTAAAGTAATCACGTTTGAAAAAATATAACAAAAAGCTTTGACAGATCCCGTCATTTAACTCGCAAATTTTAATTCGGAATTGAATGTATAATTTTAGAACGGGCGAAATCGATTAGTTAATTAATAAAACGAAGTGGAAGGATCCAAATTTTGGGTTTGCCGAAGTCTAGATTTTTGATGAAATTTTGTGAATTTAGGATAGTTTGTGTAGTTAATCGCCCAACGTTTTAGTGTATGTCTGTATGTAAAAGGATTGTAAGGAAAATTTATGGTGCGGTCGGCAGTTTCAATCAAATCAGCCATTTGGTTCTTAGAAATTGTAAAGCAAACTGTAACATCCGCTCTTTTCAATTTACACCACAATTCCAATCCGTTTTTGAACCATTCATTTTCTTTGCGCCAATCTCTTATAGGGAATTCTATTCGGTAGTTTTTTGTTAACGTAAATGAAAATACCAATTAATTTTTTAGGCCTTCATAACATGTTAAAATGTGGAAAAACAGGAAAAGCATAAAGGTACAACGTAATAATTAAAAAATTCATTTTTTAATAAAAGTGGCAATTTTAGATTAGCTGGATTATAATATTAATAATAATAAAAACCCATTTTGCTCCTTCGTTGTATGGTTATTAAAAAACAAATAATTTTCGATATACTAAAGACTAAACCATCAGGATTTGTTAGGCCGAAATATGATCCAAATGCCAAGTATCATTCTGAACCAAAAACATGTATTGGAAATCCGCCCCAGAAACTTCCAGATTAAATTATTCCCAAAAAAAGATGAAAGGATAACGAGAACACGTTTGAAAAAGCTTCGAACGTAGCTATGTTTCTAAGAGCCACTGTAGAAAAAATCTATCCCATCGAAACATAGCCCAAAAGCAGAAAAACCCATTGAAAAAAAGCACATAGAAGAAACTCGCTTAGAAAATTGCTTATCAGAACGGGGTTTTTGAAGATAAAAACTCAAAAGAACTCATGTTGCTTATATTTCATTTATGGGCTCGATTTTCCTTAATATACGTTTACATATAGAGCCGTGAAAAACTGTTACTATAGAAAACTTAAATGCTTTGTGTAAAATGTGAGGTTATGTTTCACGTCACTTAATTCTTCAGAAGTGAGGTAATGCAATCTATGTTATCTGGAATTCTAACCTTTAAAAGTTTCGGGAATGCGACTTGTATTTATGGGCTGAATTATGCTTATATTTTACATAGTACATACATTGACGTGTAAACATGTTGCAGCAGCATTGAAAAACTTAGAGAATTACAACGTGTATTATAAGATTACAACAAATGTGAGGTTTATGTTTTACGTCACTTTATCGGTCTGATCTGTCAGTAGTGGCGTTGAATTCTATCCATCAAAACTTTCAGTAATATGGCATATATTTAGGCTGAATTATACTTATATTTTATATAGATAGTCATGAAAAAAATTTGCAGTTGCATTTAAAAAGTTAAGAGAATTACACAGGGTAGGGTGCATTGTAGCAATTGTGCGGTTATGTTTTACGTCACTTAATCTGCCTAAGCTGTCAGTAGAGATATAACACATAACCTAACTTTAATGCAATGCATGTTATCTCGAATTCTATTGTTCAAAAGTTCCAGTGTATAATATGGCTTATATTTATTTACTGGGCTAGGTTGGTATTTTACACGCGTTGCTATGAAAACCTGTTACAACGTCATCGAAAAAGAGAATTGCAAGGTGCATTATAGCAATTTTGAGGTTATGTTTGACGTCACGTCATTTGCCTGAACTATCAGTAGTGATGTAACACCTAACTTTCTATCCTTCAAAAGTTTGTGTAATATGACTTCAGTTATAAGCTGAATTATGCTGACATTTTACGTACATTGCCATGAAAACATGTTGCAGCGACGTCGAAAAAGTTAGAGAATTGCAAGCTGCATTATTGCAAATTAAGCAAATATGAAGTTATGTTTTACGTCACTCATTCTACCTGAGCTGTCAGTAATGCCATAACACATAACCTAACTTTAATGTAATGCATTTTATCTTTCTCGGTGATGGCTTATATTTGTAGACTGAATTATGCTTATATTTGGCATAACATTATCACGAAAACATGTTGCAACGTCTTCGAAATAGTTAGCGAATTGCAAGGTGCATTATAGTATAGTGCTATAGTCACATTATAACCTAACTTTAATCTTATCTGGAATTCTATCCTTCAAAAGTTTCAGTCTGAATTATGCGCGTATATTTTACATACATTGCCAGTGGCATCGAAAAAGTTAGAGTATTTTTCATCTAGCATTTGGGTTGTGACGTCAACTTGCCCCGCCCAAAAACTGTCTGTTTAGACACGCGTTCCTGCGTAGTAGGTATTGAAAACATAGTTTAGAAAGAGATGAGGATTGTGACTTCCGTGAGGTGTGCGCAATCCATTGCCATTTGCGTCTTGTAATAGTTTTTTCTATTCTTTCTTCCCCTGTAGTTTCCCATAACACTTCGTTTGTTACTCTTTCGGGCCAGTGAATATTATATATTGTTCTAAGACATTTATTTATAAATACTTGTAGTTTTTTAATTTATGTTTTGTATATTGTCCATGCTTCTGAACCATATAATGAAACACTTTTTACATTGGACTTAAATACTCTTTTAACTTTGTTATTCTTGAGATGTCCTTTGCTGACCACAGTTTCTTCAACATGTTAAAGGTTTTCTGAGCTTGATCGATTCTTCGCTTTATATCCTTTTCACTTCCCCCTTCTCTATCCATTACACTTCCCAAATAACAGAACTCTTCTATTTCTTTGTCTTCAATTCTTATTTTTTGCTTTTTCTTTCTTTTTTCCGCTGGTGTGTTTAACATAACTTTTGTTTTATGCGAATTAATTTTTAGCCCTACTACTTTTCCAGCTTTTGTTAATCTATCAGTCTTATTCTGCATGTGTTGTTTATTGTTTGTAAGCAGGCATATGTCGTCGGTAAACTCTAAATCTTCTAATTTTTTGAATATATTCCAGTTTATTCCTATGCGTAGCACATAACCTAACTTTAATGTAATATATTGTCGCTTGACGGGCAAAACCTATATGTCATTCTGTTCTGAAATAGGGTTTTTTGCGTATTTCGACTATTTTGGTCTTTCTGCAGTGTTTGGTAAAATCTCCTGCGGTGTATAAAAATTATTAAAAATAATTTTCAAAATAATATTTATAAGATTAAAGTTATGAATATTAATTACAAAGCGTTTTTTGCACATCCGCCAAGCTACGATATACTTAACGGCGGAGTTTACACCTTGAAAAATAGTCGATTATATTCAGACTTTGCTCCATTTTTTGAGAACCAATTTTAACGTAGGGGTGGCAGGCGATTTTTGTTTCTAAGGATTTATCTTTTGTCTGTCTATAGACACCTCGGTTTTGTCAAATTAAAAAAAATATAACGCTTTAGCAATAAAAAACGTGCAATTCTATTTTACTTTAAAAAATTCAAATAGTATTTGCAAAAATTGAGATATCGAAAAAATCTCCACGTCAATAGATAGATAAAAACATCCCCTTTTCAAAGGCCACACGAACATTTTTCCAAAATGTAAATTAATACGGAAATAATGGAAATAAGATTTTAGAAATATCGTTGTAACTCACTATTCATAATGTAGCGTGTAGGCAGCTCAACTAGCAGAGTGCGATAGATAATAAGAAATATTTAAAATAGGAAACAGAATTCGAAGTCAGACTATTTGGTATTATTCCAAGAAACAATTTAATCATCCCAACTTGTCAGTTATTACCCGACTCTACAGTTTTGAGTCATACACAAATCCGTACTTATTTAAGTAGTTATGCAACTTTAGATCCGTCAAATAGAAAGACACTGCATGTACATACCAGCCTTAAGTTCTACATTTTTTAAGTTTAAATTGTTTCACAACTCACTTCGATTACGTCTTTTTCGACTTTAAATTCGTTTTTGTGGTGCCCATCTCACTTTTATTAAGTATTTTTACTTTCTATTGAATGTTTTCCCAGCAGTTTCGAAAAACTTAATTCAAGTTTTCTCATTTATGTTCCCAGTAAAAGAGTAAGCGTACAAAAAGGTCGGCAAAAGAAGAAGAAAAGTGACGTGTAGCACGTTTAACACCTTTTGAGCTCGATATTTTTTACTTTAAAGCTTAATTTCGTAGTTGTTTGAATATTTTCAAAGGAATACTGTGGTACTTATATAAATTTAACATTTATTAATCAAAACGGCCAATCCCCAAGCTTGAAACTACCTCTTGGTATTCTCTCCGCCCACAAGAGCTATTCAATCAAGCATTTAATTACCTGAGTAATTAGAAATGCAACTCACAAAGTATTTTAATTAACTATATGACTGGTCTAGTTATATTTAGGGTAACGACTCGGCATTTCGTTCGTATTTCTGAATGAAAACTTTTCCGCCCCTTAATTGAAGGTGAGTGCTCATTTAACGGGGCAGTTTATTTTCTTCGCTCAAAAATTGCTCTTTTGTATACACTATTCAATTGAGTGTTCCCTTAAGATTTATTAACATGTTTTTCTGGAGTAAGGCACGATTGTGACCTTTGTCCTTTATATTAATCCCATCAAGCCAACGCCGCTTTGTGCTTTCTCCAAGTTTTTCTCCCCCTTTTCTGTTATTCTTGCTGTTGAGTTCGTTTCGTTGTGTAGCTTCTAAAAAGGACAAGTGGAAATTTGTCCAAAAAAGAGCAGATTGGCCTTTTAGGTAATTTTTAGCCGATGAGTGTTGTATTACTCTTTAAAGGCCTTGTTGAAAATGTATTTATACTGGCGAAACCATAGATTTTTTGCTTCTAGAGAAATTCGCTGGAAATGTGAAATTTCCGATACATATTTTTTTATATGAATCTGCTATTCGTCTTCTAACTCAGATTTGCTTGGAAGCACACCTTTTTCTATAGAAACCTTTTTCATGGAATTATTAAAATTTTATTTTTAAACGTTTGGAACCCGAAAAAAGGAGTTATTGTGAAATTTAAAATAGATATGATTTTCTTTATATTGAAATTTTTTTGTAAATAATCTATACGATTTCTTTACTACCTTAGATTTAGAGGAAAAGTTTCATTTTATACGACCTTTTAAATTTATTTTCAAGAGGATTCCAAAGTACGTTAGTTTGGAAAACCTAACTAAAAATGTAATTTCAGTATTTAACTGTAAATATCTTACAATTTCTAGGAATCTTAAATCATAAAAAACTCATTTTGTAGTTAGAAACTCTCTGAACGCTCGCTTTCTTCTAGAAAGTGGAAAATCATTTTTAGTAATCGCCAGTTCGATGTGCCTTGCTTTTTTTGAAAAATCGTTGAAATTTTGAACTTTTACCAGAAAATCTTTCCTTTCCGATCCTTTCATAATTTAAGTTTTTCTGAAATCTGTTGTCATCTGCAGCAGTTTCAGAATTATTTTTTACAAATTCTGAGCTCATGGAGGAGAGGTTTTCAAACAATTTTGTACAAAATACTCGAACATTTTTCTATATATTGTAATGTTACATATTCCATGAATTTATTTTAACTAGGATGAAATTGTAAAATGTTATGAGATGAGTTATAAAATAATTAATTTGTATACAGATTTTAAAATTAAAAAAAAAGTAAATAAATAAATAAATTAGGTAGCTAGAAATATTTAAAATTGAATTATGTACATTATTTATAGCATGTTAAAAATGTAATACATATAAAATTAGCTAGAAGGATCCGATTTAATCATAATAACTGTATTTGAAAATCAAGTAAACGAAGATGGATAAATTAACCAGGACAACGAAAATTTTATAAAAAATAATAACAGATCAAAAATTCTGAAAAACCGATTATTCAAATTTTGCAAAAGAAAAGCTTTGAATATAAATTAATTAAAAGCAAGATTAATTAAATGAAATTAATTATAGAAGATATAAAAGCCTGTTAATGGTGTAAATATAAAATAATTAGGTATCATTTAAAAAAAAATTAAGTGATTAAAATATTTGAATATTGAAATGTATAAAAAAAGATTAGAAGTTTAATTGGAAGAATTTGGAATGTGACGCATATTTCATTGAACTGGAAGAAGTCCGAAAGTGATATTTGAATTGAAAAGTGAGAACATTAAATAAGAAGTCAACAAACGTTAGCGATTTTTTTAGTAACATTAAATTAGATTCTATTTAGTTAGGGAATAGTAGGCAATTTATGTGTTTTAAATTTATAATTAACAATCTATTAATAAATCTATATTACACTTTTTGACTTGACATTATTGATACAAAATTAACTGAATTAAGAACTTAAATAAATCTCAAATTAAGAACCTCATCAACGCCTAAGAGATACTGAGTTAGACGGAACTTAAAATAAAAGTAGAAGTAATAAAGATTCTGTCAGGGTAAGGAAATTTTAAAATTGTAATTAACTTAAAAAGCTAAAATAAGAAACCTATCATAGCAATATGTTCTTGTCGATTTTTTATAATATCAAAAAGAATTGTTTATACAACATCTTGCCTAACTTGAATTTTTCTAAAAACTTTTTATTTTGTGCCAGATTATTACCATTTTTTTTTAAATTCCCAATGAGAACGATAGCTATTTCGGAAAGTTTACTAAAAGTTGTTTTCCTGTCGATCTGTCAATATGTAAAAGCAATCCGTAGCCGATTCCTTTTTTAACTTAAATTTTCTAATAAAACGTTCTTCATAGAGCAGTAAAATTGAGTTTTAGAAATCTCAAACCCGTAGTACGAGAGATTTTTTTTACATTTTCGTGTTGTTATTTTTTAATGTTTAGTCTTGCTAATTTCACTACTAATTTCAATTCAAGCTGAAAGCTCTTTATTTGTATGAAAATTTATTTTCAGATATTTTTTTGTGGCGGTGAATTTGACGTTGTTAGAAGTGGCGAGATCGAAACGTCCTAGATTTTTGAAATTTTACTGGGAATCGATTTTATTTTTAGAAATATTTTAGGAGCTTCATTTTAGGTTTATTTTTAACCCAGCTCCGCATGTGAATTGTCCTAAGATTAAAAACCCTTTTCAGAAATCACGAACCCGAAGAACGAGAGATTTTTGAAAATTTTACTAAATAATTGTCAGTAGGTATTTCAAATCCAAAAAGTCTTTGGTTCTCAAACTTGGATTTGTCTTTTATAAGACTTTCAGAATATGTTTTCCGGAAATTTCAAACTGGAAGGGCGAAAACTCTTTTGTACGTACATCCTTTGAAAACGTACTTTTTTTTACGTTTTCCTGTAGATATTTTCAAATTTTGTAAAGAATCTATTTTGTCATTGTCGTTAAACCCATTCAATTCAAACTAAAAACTTGTTAGTTTTTTAGGATACCAAAATTCATTTTTAAAAATATGGAGTCCGTAAGACGATTTTTTTGGATTTTTTACGGATATACGATTTTTATGCTACCCTTAAACCCCGTTTTGATAAGCAATTTTACTAAGCCCGTTTATTAATTCTTTCCAATGAGTTTTTCTGCTTTTGATCAATTGAATTAAATATGTTTCGATGAGATGGATTTATCAATGGATTTTTTCTGCAGTAACTCTTGGAAACATAGCTACGAAGCTTTTTCAAACGTGCATTACATCTGGTTTTCCTTTCATCTTTTTTTGAGAATTATTTAATCTGGAAGAGTTTCTGGGGCGGATTTCCGATACAAGTTTTTGGTTCAGAATGATACTTAGATTTAGGTCATACTTCGACCTAATAAATCCTGGTTTAGTATATCGAAAATTATTTATTTTTTAATAACCGTACCAAGAGACAGCAAAATGGGCCTTCATTTAATGACAGCAAATGGAACAATTTATTGTAATCCAACTAAATCCACCTAAAATTTTCAATTTACATTTTTATATTCTTGTCCTCTGTTAAGTTAAGTTTTTCAGAGTATGTTTTTTAGAAATGTCGAACTCGCAGGACGAAAGCTCTTTTGTACATTATTTAAAAACTTTTTTTCATTTTTCTATCCATAAAATTTTGTAAAGGATCTTTATTTTGTCATTATCGTTAAACCCATTTTCAATTCAAACTAAAAACTTGTAATTTCCTTTAGGATTACTAAAATTCATTTTTAAAAATAAGGGACCCGTAAGGCGATAGTTTTCTTTTAAATTTTACTGATTTACTTATATATTTCGTATGTCCTGATGAACTTTGTTATGTTTCCCTTATACTAGCGAAATGTGTTCTCTGAAGTGGCCTTCTGCAGAGTTTGTGACCGTGTATTAAATGGCTTTACGTACCGACCTCGAACAGTGCGAAATTCTTTGTAAAAATTCTTACCCACTGCGTGAGATTCGACTCAGAGCTCCTAGTCAGGAGCCCAGCGCTCTTACCACTGCGCCAACGAGCCTTTTTACTGATATACGATATTGAATATTTTTTTCCAAACTTAAGATTTACATTTAACTCGGAACTCAGCTAGTTCCAAGTACTTACTATTGTTTGATGATTATTAAAATCCTTTTTCAGAAATCTCATTTAAAAATTGCCAATATTTCAAAATTTCAGTAAAATGTCTTTGGTTCTCAAACTTGGATTTTACAGAAACCTTTTTTTACATTTTCCTATCGATGCTTTCAAATTTTTTAAAGAGTTTTTAGTTTGTCATTACCGTTAAACTCGTTTTTAATTCAAACTAAAACCTTGCTATTTTTTAAGATTATTAAAATTCAGTATGGAGTTTTTAAGACGTTTTTTTTAATTTTGCTGATGTGCGATTCAATGTTTTTATATTTCAAATTTAAGATTTCGCTTTGACTCGTTTCTAAATTTTTAATCCAGCTAAGTAGAAATATTAATTGTTCAATGATTGAAGTCCTTTTTCAGAAATATCGAAAACGAAGAGCGAGAGCCTTTTGGAAATTTTGCTCGTTTTTGATCGTTTTACTTTAATTAATTGTCAATCTTTCAAATTCAAATTTTCATTGAGAAGCCTTTGGTTCTCAAACTTGTATTTTCTTGAAACTACTCTCTTGTAAGATTTTCAGAAATCTCAGAACTCGAAAGGCGAGAGCTCTTTTGTCTTTTATTTTCATTTTCCGTAATCCAATTTCAATCTAAACCAAGAACTTCTTTAGCATTATTAAATTTCATTTTTAAAAATATCAAGCCCACAAAGCGAGTATTTCTTTTTGAAATTATTGAATATTTTTATATTTCACTTTTAACATGTACCTTTAACTCGGCTGTTTCCGCGAATCTCGAACGCGAAGAACAAAAGCTTTTACTCAAAACCATTTTCTTTTAAATAATTGTCAATATGTCAAATTTTCATTAAAAAGTTTTTGTTTTTAAAACTAGGATTTTCTAGAAATCTTGTTTTCCGTTAAGACTTTCAGAATATGTTTTTCAGAAATCTCGAACTCAAAGGGCGAGAGCTCTTTTGTACATCATTTTTTATTTTCATTTTCCTTGGACCAATTTTAATCTAAACCGAGGTCTTCCTTAGCATTATTAAAATTAATTTTTAAGAACATAAAGCGAGTTTTTTAAAACGGAATATTTTTCTATTTCAAATTTATATTTAACTCGGGTGTTTCTGAATCCTTGCTTGCCATTGTTAGCATAATCCAAATACTTGAACACGAAGAACGACGGCTTTTTCTCAAAACTATTTTCTTTTGAATAAATGTCAATATTTCAAATTTTTGTTAAAATGTTTCGTTCTCAAACTTGAATTTGTAGGAATCTTATTATTTGTAAGACTGGCCGAATACGTTTGCAGCAATCTTGAACCCGAAACACAAGAACTTTCTTAAAACTTTTAACAAAGAAGCAAATTTTTGTATTTACCTATCATCGAAATTTTGAAATTTCTGAAAATATTCTTTGTTTGTTTGTTGATTAATTGGGTGAAAACTAGGCTTGCGAATGCCCAGGGATTTCAACGGGCGTTGACTGTTACGGTCATTGACACTACCCGAGTCCAAGGGAGATCGCCTGCCAAACATCGTATTGGCTTAGACCGGGAATCGAACCCCAGATCTCTGGTTTACAAGGCAAATATTCTAACCTTGATGCCATCGAGGCGCCGCCTATTTAAAAGCTTAATTATAAATTCTGTTTCAATAAACGTATCCTTTCTATTTCGTTCCACTTTGTACATTTTAAGGATAATCAATGGTTAAGTAATTAATTAAGAACTTTTTAAGTCCTAAGATCTAACCGTCGACTTTGAACTATTTCTGCAGCCTTAGTTCTATTGATTTTAGCAAAAATAGTATCCCAGATTTTCGTTTCAGCATTTTCATAGCATTCCTTTTAACCTCAGTTACTTTTTATTAACTTTAAATGCAATAAGAAACTGAACGTGATTATCCTTCAAATTAAAAATTTTTTTTTCCATATTTGCTTATTTTTTATTTGTAGATATTAAGACCGGGAATCGAACGGGAACGAAAACAGTCTTTATATTGTTTCGTAAATTTGTCCTGTAAAACGTAAAAGACTGATTTTCTGTAAGACCATGAAAATTCACCCTTCAAAGTCCCAAAACCGGGAGAAAGCTTTTATTTCATAAATAGATACGTCAAAGTTCAAAATGAAGATTCCATATGATTTTTTGTACGGTTTATATCCCCCTGAAACCATGCTATTTGCTATTAAGCTTCAATTTCATAAACCCAAATTTGAGTTTTCCTTGGAGTTTAATTGAATTTTCTTATCAATAATATCAATATTGTGTTTGTGAAATAAACCTGCCTTCCACAATTTTTCTCATTTTTGTCGCAGTAATTCCAAAAACCAATTTTAAAAATTCCGACCCTGAAGTACTTCAACCTATATTTTGCAATTTAATTTTCCATATCAAGAACAAAAAGCAGCAGCATCTTAAGAGATACTAAATTTCAAAGCCATCTATCAGTGACTTGGTCAGATTTGAATTTTCTTGTCAGTTAAGGATGGTATAGTTTACGATGGAGCATATTTTGTATTCACTCCCCGAAGTTTCCGCCAGCGCACCATATCTTATTGTTGCAGCACAAATGTTTCTTGTTCGCCTCCAGAAATTTTCCTCTTTGTTTCGTATTGTACGCCTAGTGCCTGTGAACAGATGGCTTAATGAATACGTGCAACGCCTTTTTTATATTAAACGCTACAAATATAAGAGTTCTAGAAATTCCCGAAAAAAAACTTGCAGAGGGAATATCAAACTGAAATTTGAAATTCAGGTGCCCTGTTTAAATTAATACCCAGAAATCATCCCTAAATCAGTGTAGATTATTCTAAATTCCAAAAATATCTGTGCCAAACACAGCAATTAACCATTGTTGCAAACATAGCGAAAATAACAGCAACAGTACAGCTGAATAATTCATGGAATTAAATTCTACTGTCCGATTCTTTTCTGTGCACATTTTTCCGATTTGGTTTTAATGTATGGTCTGTCCATTGGTTAAGTCCACATGGCATACACTGTGCTTGTAGTCGATTTTACATGAAGGTTTTTCAGCTACAACCGGGATTTTCAGGACGGAAATACGTCGTTAGTCTTGTTAAAGCTAGTTTGAAGTGAATAAAATTACAACGTTAGTTAGCATACCTAGTTGTTTCATAGAGTTTCTTTGGAGATTTATTGGTTTTGTTTTTATTGCCGATCTCTAAACAATTGTACAGAATAATAAACATTTTTTTCTTGGGTTTGAACTTTTTGTGACGTCTCAGTTTCTATGATTTAAACCACTGGATTTTTTTGCAATTTTAGTCTTACAAAACATGGGTGGTAAAACTTAAAATGGAACATTATGGCCAAAATGAATTGTAATTGGTTTTGAAATTATTACGTACTCGTATGTAACATAAGAATCACATTTCAAAGCTGAAAATGTTGACGTGAAAAAGTGGGGCTGGGAGTCTCTCAATCAGTTTTAAACTGATCTGTTTGATCGGTAATTTTGTTAAATTTACCGAAGGCAAAACATAGCCGAATTTTAAACTTTAGAATTGTGTTAACATTAATCTGATTTTAATGTTTGTAGAACTATTAAATATTAAAATCCATTTTTAGAAATTGCAAATACTAAAGCACTAAAGCATTTTTGAAAACCTGGTGTTTTTATATTTGTCTATTGAATTTTCAAAATTTATAAATTATTCTAATTCGACTTTCCTTTTAAGGCTGTTACTTACTTTAAAAAATTCCAAATACTATTTTTATTTTGTAAATTTTACTGAGCTTTTAACCATAAAGCTTTGCATGTAATGTTTCTTTTTTACTAATTTTAGAATATTTATTTTACGTCACTGTTGAAATCCTTTTTTTTTAATATCGAATTCGCTATGCGAGAATGCTTATTTTGAAAATATTACTGAGTTTTTATGTTCTTCTGTATCTATTCCTTTAAAAATCCGTTCGCCTCGTCTTCTTAAATTGAGATTTTTATGAAATCTTGCGATAATTTGCAGGGCTTTAAACATTTTGCACATTTATGGTAATTATTTTAAATTTTCATAAAAAGAACAAAATCATATTTCCACCAAGCCCCTTTAAAAATCTTCTTACTCCTCAAGACTCACACGTAGATTTTAGAAAACTGGAACTCGAAGGACGAAATCTTTTTTTGTAAATTTTCTTAAACGTGTTTTTTCCCGCGATATTTTAAAACTTATTCTCAATGTTTTCAATAATATTTTAAAATTCTTTGAAATCGTCTTTATTTATTTTACCTCTTCTAACTTATTTCTCTTCAGTCGGTCAACTCCCGAAGAGGTATGGGGATATTACGTTTCTATAGCTTTCATGTTATTTTTCTCTTTCTTGTGCAGCTTGGACTGCTTCATGCAGTTTCTTCACTTGATCAACCCAACGGGTTGGGGATCTTCCTCTAGGTCTTCTACTATAAGTTTTTCCATGCCATTTGTTCGTCTGGTTAGATTACCAAAAAATCTTAGGAAAGACTGGGTAATTCTAGTTGATAATCTATTGTGAATGTGTAATTGCTTTAGGATAGATGCACGATGTTCTGTGTAGGATATTTTAAGCATTCGGCTGTACACCCACATTTCAAAAGCATCTTTTTTTCTATTAATTTACCTTCAACGTCCATGTATCTGCAGCGTCCTGTTTTGGGAAATTGCAGTCTTTCCATATGTTCTTCAGTTTCATCATTGAGCTTTTGGCAATTGTCAACCTTCTTTTGATTTCATTGTCGCAAACACCGCTGTTAGTAATCGATGATCCGAGATAGTTAAATTCATTAAAGACTTCAAAACCATCCACTTCCCGAGTATTTTTGAGACGGTCCGTGACTTGAGTTTACCAGCAATTTCTTGTAGTTCCTCCGCACTTGGATCAAGGTGTCGTCAGCGAACCTTAAATTGGTGATTTTCCGGCCGCCTACAACAACACGAACTTCCCAGCTAAAATCAATTCAATTTCAACGTTATTTATTAAGCTAAGAAGAATATACAATTCACTTTAACCTAGGCTGTTTAGGCTTCAGCCATTGTCTAAAAAAATTAAATTAAAAAGTATAAATTATGTAAGTTGCAAAAAAATTGAACATTTAAAAGTTGGTTAATTTGGAAAACAAGTGATTGAGTTAATGGGCCAGAATGGTGTTATCTTAAAGCTAACGGAGTCTCTTCCAGGTTCCAGGATCTCCTCTAGATCCTGGGGCCAGGTCCCCAGCTATCTACACATCTCTCATTATATATTCGCTGTAGATGTTAAACAGGAGTGGGGACAGTAGGCAGCCCTGCCTCACTTCTTTTTGAATTTTAAATGCATTTGAGAGGATGTTGTTTGTTTTCACCCTTGCGTTACTGCCCAAGTGTAAGTTTTGGCTGAGAAGAATACGGTGTTTAGGTACTACGAGTGTTCCTAAGATAAGCCACTGTTTGTCCCAATGCATGCAATCGAACGCTTTAATAAAGTCTACAAAGCAAAGATACGTTTGAATGTTGAATTCATACATTCATAGGTCTTTTCGATGAGTTATCTAACATTCATTATCTGCTCTTTAGTGCCTTTTCCAGGCATAATCCCAGTTTGTTCCTCAGATGTTTTTGGAAGCAAAAAAGCTTTAAATGTGGTAGTTACTATAAATAGTAAAACTTTACTTGCGTGGTTAGCCAAGGCGATTGTTCTGTAGTTGCTGTAGTTACTAAGGGGTCCTTCTTGAAGAGTGCAATAAATATCGTCTAACACCTTATCTAGGAAATTTTACGGAAATTGCTGTGGGCAGATTAATAATTCTAAACGAAATGTTTATATAATTTTAATGATTTTAATTTCTGTTAATGATAATCTGATTTTAACGAAGAGTCAATCGATTTATTTATTTATAATGGAAGATTGCCTAAAAACGAGGCTAGCTTTAAGGAATGTCGTTTTGTAAGAAAATCAAACAAAGAATCTGCCCATTTGGCACATTAAAACTGTTTGGTAGAATTTACAACCTGTCAGAGCAAGTTTGAGCTTAGTTTATATAAATGAATTAAGAACATTGGCCAAAAAACTAAAATCAATTACTTTTACTTGAAGATGTTCGGGCATTTTTACTTAAAACTACAGAAATATCCTCACAATTTATTTCTGTTAATGTAAGCAAATTGTTCCACTGAATTTACTAGGATGTTTTTCTTTTACTAAATGTAAATTTGGCTCGTATTTTAGAAAAGGAAAATAAGGTTTTTGGTCCTAAAATTTTTCCATACTATTTTCAAATTTTGTAGTATTCTTAATCATATTGGTTTTATAGTTAGTTTTGCCCAGTTTTGTTTGTCACCTAAGGATTAATCAGTTAAGCCTTCATAATTTTGTCTTTTAAACAGATTTAATTAACTTAGGGCCAGTCTTTCCATCCAATAAACCTTCTAGCAATCCATTTGGTAAATATTTTCCATGGAAACCGTTGTATTAAAAAAGAGCATCAAGGAAAATATCTATAAGATAAATTTATTAGGAGCGTTTTATTAATATTCACTAATTTATTGTCGTTTTGTTTCAGGTAAGTTCGTTTGAACTATTTTACTACAGTTTAATGTATGCCCACGAGTTGGTAAGTGAAATTGATAACCATTTAAGTTTGTATGATTTTCTGGTGCATTATTGATATAGCCTGAAATTACCGAAAGTTTGCTGTGCAGAATACACACAAACATTAGTTAGTTGAAAATCCTTGTCATTAATTAGATCAGTGGTTCCCAAAATGTGTTCTTGGGATTCCACAAAATAATTTCGGAGTTCCGCAAGTCAGGTGCCATAATGTTATTAATATTGGTTGAATAAATTATTTGACGTAATTTTTATTTTTTTTATGCCCAGTTAAGATTAGGATGTTTGTAGAAAGTTGAAGAACCACGGAATTACATACCTTTGCAATTGATTCTCCACAAAAGTTATAATTGCGAAAGAGAAATGAATATTTCTAATGATTCTGTTCAATTATTTTTTTTCCAATTATGAATGTAATCAAAAGTTCAAACAACAGAAGAAGAAAAACATCTTAAATTTTGTATTACGCTTGTTAACATTTATGGTTACTTAAAAAGGTAGAATTTATCCATATTTATTGCAATCATTCTATTAAATATGTATCAATTTCCGAACGATTTAGAACCTCCAATCTCGTTTACTAAATAAATTATTGAGTGCTATAAGTAGTAAGTGTATGACCTCGATCGATTATTTATTTAGACATGTGGTAATAACATCAAATGCTCTGAAACCATATAAAAAATATAGAGGGTTAATTTGCACGACATCAAATTAACTGTTTCAAAAACTCATTTCTTTTTTTACACACTGAATTGTTAATTCCTAAGCTGATCTACACAAATTTTGAGTTCGAAAAGCAAATCCGGATGCTCCTGTTTTTTGCTTGGAAATGTTTATATTGTTTTATATTTCTTGGTTGGAAATTTCGCCACCAAAATGGAATTAAATTATTGAACCTAATAACCAAGAATTATAAATCTTCAAACTCGCCACTGTTTGGCGGTGGTTTTAAATTATAATCCAACAACTCTATTATTCAGTCTTTCTGTAATGTTAAAGCAATTTCATTGAGGTTTTTGAATTGGTTAAAATATAATCACACAATCTTCACCACTGCCAAACGTGGAGATAACAAAACTCCAAAACACGTAATCATTTTTTATGTATTTCATTTTGACGTTAAAATGCGAAATGGTGTTCCATCATAAAAACGACACCACAGGATTTCGGTTTGTGTACGACGTGCGTTTTTAGTTTTTTTAATTGTTCTTTTAATTAAAACACCTGATTCCATCATAATTTTAGTATATCGATCTGATGCTCATTCAGTACTTCTTTATTTTGTTAATTACTTTTTTAAGTATAAATCTAACACTTTTAGCGATGAAAAAACTATTAAACGATTAGCAACTGAAAACCTTTGTGGTATGTTAATCACAAACAGTAAAACTTTCACCTATCTAAATTAAATCTGCTAAATCGTGTAATTAATGCAATGCAGTGTGTTAATCATTACAACAACTAAACACGACATCACAATTACAGCTAGTAAATCATAGATATTCCAATTATGAAATATTACCCAAGCGAAAGCCACGTAATTATAATTAATAACCGTTGAGACCTGTTATGATCCTCTAAACTTTTCGGTTTTCCAACTTCAACCGTAATTTATCACTTTTCTTAAAACTTCTTTGGTAAATTTGAATGTTTATTTTTGAAATAAGCGCGTTTAAAATTTCCATTGCACTCCGCTTCATAAATAAACCATCCATTAAGAAACAACCTCAAACGGTTTTGAATTTTAAATATCGGTATGAACAGAGGTGGGTGTGTTCATAATAAAATAAAATCGATACACAAAACGCATGCCACTTAAAAATGAACACAGCAAAGCACTCAATGATTTATTCAAATCCCTTTGCATTTTATTTCAATAACGTCAGATTGATGTACTTTTGTTTGCTCATTTTTTAAGTACAACAAAGGTGTACTTAAGGGTCTCTTAAGAAATTGGCCTAATGGCTTTCACAGGAGTCGGATTGATTTTTTTTAATTTTGAATTTTTTGTCGCTAATTCTAGAAGCAATTACTTGCTCGAAAATCTGGTTACTTCAACAACTTCTCTCCAAGTAGAATAATCACAGTGTGCTTTAATTTAGGGCAGTAAAATTCCAAAATATGCATATTGAGAAATCAAATATATTCGGCTTATTTACTTCTACATATTAATTTTAGTTTTTTTTCACGTTTTTATTGTCGAATTTGACAGGTATAGCAGATCGATAAAAAAATCGTCAACGTCATTTTGCATTATTTTCAAATCAAAAACTGTTCATAAAATATAAATTTGCATAAACTCAATAATAAAAAAATTTCCCATATGATGCGGACTTTAACGGTGACGCTGTAGAAAACATTGTTGTAAATAAAGAGAAACAGGACTTACAGCAAATATTCAAATGTTCTTCCATTAAATACACACACAACACAAACACAAATTAAGTACAATAACATCAAATATTTCAGTTGTTAAAAGGTTGACCTTCCAATAAAACGTTCGATGTATGCACTTTGAAAGCAAATAATGAACTGATATTAACCCACTTACGTACACAGCTGGTCTCTCTTATCAGTATCAACAACAAGGGAGTTTGATAAATTTAAATTCCAGCGACCACCAAACAATTTTTGTGTTGATCTTTTTAATTTTTTTCTGAGTTTACCGTTTATTTGGGACACATGGTTTATTGATATGCTCTACCTACGCTTAAAATTAATGACAATACTTTTGAATCACCTTGTATATCCAAGTGAAGACCATTTAGTTTCACTAAAACTTAAGGAAGATTATCAGGGCAGACCTTGGACCTTTGCAAATCGTAAACACCTCTAAACATTTTTTAGTATTTTAAAAACTTGTAATCAAAATCCAAAATACATAAATTAAATAAATACCTACTGAAAAAATCATTGTTTAGATATATGTATTTTCAATGTCTCTTAACGCATATGTTCAGAATAGATACTGCCTGAATCAATGCTTCCAGATCCTTGCGGGGGAGTTATTTTTCTAAATACATTTTCAAAATTAATTAAAACACATTAAGAATCTCCTTCATTGTAAAAATGTGAAAATGCATACTTTTGCATTCATTATCGCAACCCACGGTTTGATACGTCGAAAAATTATAATTAAACCACCTTTTCTACAGCTAAACTTATTTGAATAAGCCGCTTTTGTTCTTATCCAGTTGAAAATTAAACCCAGTAAGATTAAATTTTCGGAATATTTTTACCTGACGATAATGCGGTTAAAATTTGAAAGTTTCAGATTAAACCTTTTATTATACAATTACATCCGGAATAGCCGGAAAGGTTTTCTTATTAAATGAAAATCTTGTAAGTATTAGACGATAGTTTGAGCTAAGTTCCCGACAGGGAATAACATAACAGTGTGATAAACCTTGAAGCGAAATAATTCCAAATTTAAATTCAAACAATCCAGACAACAGTCTGTCTGCATGGCTTTTTGATGTAAATGTTTGGATGTGGTACCAACAATCAGGGGTGCTTCCATTGTTGATTATTTGAAGGTGATAATCTCATCTCGGTGTTTACTTTAAGAATTCAGCCCCAAGAGAGAGTTCGTAATCGTGAAGAAGTTTTTGTGTATAGTCTGTTTCATGAGTCGACCCCTTGATACACAGTAAAATGTGCTTTTTTGTTAAAATAAGCCATAACATTTTTCTGTTCCTCTTACAATTAAAAAAATTAAAATTCCACTTGATGTATACCTAACACTTGCGAACTTCCATTTTAGTTACAATTAAATCCCTTTCATAAAATGCATTCACAACGACTGTTTCGTTATGTTTTAAATAATTTTAAGAATATTAAATTTAAATGTAAATTCGTTACCTTAATTAACAAAGCCTTGTGGTTTTAGTGCCCTTCAGAATTTCATCTTTGTGTAAATAAATGTTTTACGACGAATAAATCTTAAGTTTAACGCCTGGGAAGTTGGTTTACGTAAATCAAACAAGAATACGAAGGGAATTAATGTAAATATCGTACGATTGAATAAATTCTTTATCAAAAGCTGTTATAAAACTGTTGATTTTGGAGCTGAAGTTCGTAAATTAGCCAATCTTTTAAATTTAACTTTTCGGATTTTTAGCTGAAGTGTGAGGACGAATAAACAGTTAAATAATGTACAATTAATCATTACAGTATGCAAATTGCAAACATAAATGATTTTTTAAAAGCTGTTTGATTAGTATTTTGAGATTTTTAATAATAGGGAATCGATTGCGTACGATGTGCAACATGTTTCCAACAAAAAAGAAAAAAATCCAAGCTTGACGTATTGATAAATACCTCTTCACATCTGTTCTTTGGCTTGGACTGGAGTATATTTGTAGCGTAGCTTTCATAAGTTACAAACATTTTGTCAAATGTCTTGTAAAGCATTTGTCAATTCTTGTTCGTGTGTTGGTCTCATTTTTTCTGGCGGCATGTTGCACGTGCTTCTTTTGTGGCAAATTTAAGAAAAATATTAGGATTTTTGCCGCATCAAGAAAGAAGCTTCCCTGCATTTTTAGATATTTTAGTGTTTTTCATAAATTTTGGATTTTTCTGATTTTTTTTCTACGAAACGCCCAAGTTTTTAAATTACGCAGAATAAATTTTCTTCTCATTAAACAAATTTTTATTAAGAATTTCTTAAACTGAATTAAACTTAACTTTAGGTTTTTCTAAGTACAGACCTTGGGAGTTTCCTTAAATAAGTTTCTCAAATTGCATACAATTCTCTAACATACGAAATTTTTGACATTTTGCCACAATTTTAATCTGTGGATAGTATTTGAAACTTTAGAAAGCTCGGAAAACTTGAAAATATGTCTTAAGTTCTTAAGTTACACTAATTGCGTTTTTTCTGCTGAAATTTTAGAAAATTTCTTAAAATTTTCCAATAATTTCAGAATTTCCTGTTTTTTCCTATTCTGAAAAATTTTAGTTTCCAGCATTTTCAGCTTTCTATACTTGTTTCGTATTTTGCAAATCCTAGTTTTTTAATGGTTGCAAACAAGTTCTAAAACCTGAAAACCGAGCTTCAGGTTACATTAATTTTCCGGTGCTGAAATTTTATAGGACTTCCCGAAATTGCTTGTAATTTTACAGTGTTTTTAAAATTGCATGTTTTTTGCATTTCAAAAACTTTAGTTTTTAAAGCTTTTCGAACGCTTTTGATACCTAAAACTGTATTTCAGGTTAACTTATTGACAACATTTTTCGATTGAAATTTTATTAATCTTTCTGAAAATGCTTATAATTTTTTATCGTTTTCAAAATTTTCTGTGCTTCGTATTTTGCAAATTCTAGTTTTTTTTTCTCTAAAACATGAAGCTGGGCTTCAAATTACGTTAGTTACAGTTTGTCCACGCTGACAAACTGAAACTGTTATTCAGATTAAGATGTTGACAGCTTTTCTCTGTTCAAATTTTATTAACCTTCCTGGAAATGCTTATGATTGATTGTTCAATAATTTCAGCACTTTGTATGCTTTTTGTATTTTGCAAATTCTGAGATTTTAGTCGTTTTTGCAACATTTGGAAACTTGTAAAACCTGAAAGTGAGCTTCAAGTTACATCAGTTATAATTTTTCCGGGCTGAAATTTTGTAGTGCTTCCTGAAATTGCATATAATTTTCCATCGTTTGCAGAATCTTTTGCAACTTTTCAAAACTGCTAAAACCTGACACTGACTATCGATTCATGTTAGTTACAATTTCTTCCTGCTGAAATTTTATAGAACTTTCTAAAATTGCTTATAATATTCCAACCGTTTCAGAATTTCTGTTTTTTTCCCCATTTCGCAAATTTTTGTTTTGGAAGCTTTTCTAAAGCTTCTGAATCCTAAAAGCTGCTCTTCAGGTTAAGTGGACAATTTTTCTCTGTTGAAATTTTATGAACCATCCTGAAAATGCGTATAATTTTTCAACATTTTCACTATTTTCTCTGCTGCTTTCGTATTGCAAATTCTGGTTTTTTAAATATTTTTTGCGACTTTTCTAAAACTTCCAAATCCTGAATCTGAGCATCAAGTTACGTTGGTGACATTTTTAGGAGTCCTGCATGCCATCGTTTTCAAAATTTTCTGTTCATTTTTCGTATATTACTACCTCTAAATCTGGTTCTCAATGGTTTTTGCAACTTTTCGAAAACTCTTTAACACGTAAAACTGAGCGTCAAGCTACGTTAGTTCCAATTTCTTTCTGTTGAAATTTTATAGAACCTTCTGCAAGTGCTTATACTTTTTCAGCGGTTTCAGAATTTCCTGTTTCTTTCCTCTTACAAATTTTATTTATGGAAGCGTTTAGAAAGCTTCTGAAACCTGAAATTGCTCTTCAGGTTAAGTTGTTGACAATTTTTTGTTGTTGAAATTTAATGAACCTTGCTGAAAATGCTCATAATTTTTCAACATTTTCAGCATTTGCTCTATTTTTCCGTATTTCTGGGTATGTTTTTGTAATAATATTGTTTTTACAACTTTTCAAAAACTTGTAAAACTTGGAATTAAGCTTCAAGTAACGTTAGTTATAATTTTTCCAAGCTGAAATTTATAGAGCTTTCCTGAAATTGCTTATAATTTTTCCATCGTTTTCAAAGTAAGTATTCTGTACGTTCTTCATATTTTACAAATTCTGAATTTTGCATAGTTTTTGAGGCTTTTCACGTGCTTGTGAAATCCTAAAGTATTCTTCAAGTTGTTACATTATTAATTTTTGGGAACTCCTGAAATTGCATATAATGTTCCTTCGTTTTCCGTGCTGAAATTTGATAGAATTTTCTGAAATTCCTTATAATTTTTCAACGGTTTCAGAACTTTCCGTTTTTCCATTGTTGCAAGTTTCGATTATTGAAGCTTTTCAAAAGCTTCTGAAACCTGAAACTGCACCTTAGGCTAAGTTATTGGCAATTTTATGTGTTAAAATTTTATGTACTTTCCAATATTTTCTGTTTTCATATTTTTAAAATTCTGCCTTTTTTAATAATTACAATTTTTCCAGGCTGAAATCTTATAGAGCTTCCTATAATTGCTTACAATTCTTCGTCGTTTTCAAAATTTTCTGTGTTTTCGTATTTGGCAAATTTTTTGAATAGTTTTTGAAGCTTTTCGTGGGCTCAAGTTATATTATTAACAATTTGCTATTGGAAATTTGCTAGGACTCCTGAAATTTCATATAATTTTCAATCGTTTTCAGAATTTCCCGTGCTTTGTTCGTATTTTACAAAATCTATTCTTTTAACGTTTTTTACTTTTCGAAACCCAAAACCTGAAACCAAACTTGTCTAAGTTATCTATCTTACAGTTTTTCTGTGCTGACATTTAGTAGAACTTCCTGAAGTTCCATGTACTTAATTTATATTTTTTAGAATTTTTTGTGCTACTGATTTTTAAATAGTTTTTTAATCTCTTCATGGGCTTCCTAAATCCAAAACTACATATGCTTGAAGTTATATGACCAACAATTTTTCCCCGCCGAAAATTTTTTGGGGGTTCTTATTTTACTAAATCTGGTTTTTAATAGTTTTTGTACCTTTTCGAAAATTTTCAAAACCTGAAACTGAGCTTAAAATTGCTTATAATTTTCCAACGTTTTCAAAATTTCCTATTTTTCCATTTGACGAAATTCTGCTTTGGAAAACTTCTGAAACCTAAACCTTTTCTTTAGGTTAAGTTCTTGACAGTTTTTCTTTGTTGAAATTTTATGAACGTTTCTAAAAATAATTACAATTTTCCAACATTTTCAGCATTTTCGCTGCTTTTTTATATTCCGCAAATTCTGTTTTTTTTTAAATACATACTTTTAACAAGTTTTCAAAAACTTCTGAAGCCTGAGACTTAACTTCAAGTTATGTTGGTTACAGTTGTTTTTGGGTTGAAACTTTAGAGAATTTCTTGATTTTGCTGATACTTTTTCATGGACTTTTGGAATCGAAAATTATGCTTCAGCTGACATTATTAACAATTTTTCCTATGTTGACATATTTAAGACTCCTGAAATTCCGTACAATTTTCTATCATTTTCTGTGCTTTTTTAGTAGTTTACGAAATCTGAGTTTTTAATGATTTTTGTAACTTTTCGAAAATTTACAAAACCTGAAACTCAGCTTCAAATTACATTAGTTACAATTTCCTTCTGCTGAAATTTTATAGAACCTCCAAAAATTGCTTATAATTTTCCAAAGGTTTTCAGAATTTCTTGTTCTTTCCCACTTTACAAATTTTAATTTTGGAAGCTTTTCGAAAGCTTCTGAAACCTGCAACTGTTCTTCATGTTAAGTTGTTGACAGTTTTTCTCTGTTGAATTATATGAACTTTCCAGAAATTATTTATGATATTCCAACATTTTCTGTGCCGAATTTTACAATTTTTCTAAAATTTATAGAACTTACTGAAATTCCTTGTAATTTCACATGACATCTGACTTTGAACAAAACTTGAAATTGAGCTTCAAGTTACGTTAGTTTTAGAAATTTTCTGTACTGAAATTTTATAGAACGTTTTCAGCATTTTCTGTGGTTTTTTCACATTTTGCAAACTTTGGTTTTTAAATAGTCTTTTCGAAAGTTTCTGAAACCTGAAACTGTGCTTCAAGTTACAGTCTCTGCTGAAATTTGATTAATTTTTAGAATGGTCTGTGTTTTTTCAATTTTGAATATTGTGGTTTTTTATTGTTTTTAAAAACTTCTAAAACCTGAAACTGAGCTTCAAGTTCAATCAGTTATAATTTTTTTCTGCTAAAATTTGATATTATATTGTTTTCTAAAATTACTTACAATATTCCAACGTTTTCTGAATCTCCTGTTTTTCCCAATTTACAAATTTTTGTTTTTGAAGCTCTTTGGAAGTTTCTAAACATGAAACTGTGTTTCCAGTTATTGACAATTTTATGAACTTTCTTGAAAATACTAATGATTTTTCATTATTTTCAACATTTTTTGTAGTTTTCGTATTTTATAATTTTTTAATGGTTTTTACAACTTTTCTAAAACTTCTAAAACTTGAAACTGGACTGGTTACGTTGGTTAGAATTTTTATATTTCCATCGTTTTCAGAATTTCTTGATTCTTCGTATTTTGCAAATTTTGATTTTTAAGTAAGTAGTTTCAAAACCTTTTCGAGAGCTTCTGAAACCGGAAACAGTAGTGCAAGTTTTCTGCTGCAATTTTCCATTTTCAGAATTTTCCATTCATATTTTGCCTAACCTCTTTTCTGAAAGCTTTTAAAGCTGAGACTGTGTTTCAAGTTATTTATAAATTTTCTCGGCTGAAATTTCAGAATTTCGTGTTTGTTTGGATTTCTGAATAGTTTTTAAGACTGAGAAAGCTTCTGAAACCTGAAAAAAATACTTCAAGTTACCAGTGGCGTACCTATCGTTGGGAGGCGGAGGGGGCAATGTGTCTTGAAGGCGCCTTAGATATTATAAGAAAACAAATTTTAGTTTGGTCTAATTTTAGTAGCGCGTTTTTTGTCTATTTTTTGCACTTGAACAACGATTGTTTTGTTTTTTTAAATATACTAGTTCTAGTTCAGTTAAAACAATTTAAAATACGTTTTGAGCATGGAACATAATATAAGCAAATCTTTACTCTACAAAATCATACTGCAAATTGCCGAAATGAAAAACAGAACACTACTCTATTCTTTTCAATTTTGTATACATTACGTCTGCATTTTGATGGATCGGCGGCTCTTTTAAAAATAAAGTTGCACATAAAAGGGGTTCCTTGCCGCCGCGACGTAAATCGTAAATAATGTACTTTTTTGTAAATATTACCGGGAAAGACGATATGATGACAAAGGACAAAAGTTACCGCTGCCGACGCCCACCAGTGCGACGGCATCGGCAGGTTTCTAGATAATTATTTCTTTGTATAGAAAATTAAAGCGGCCACACTGCCACTATTTAAGAATATTTAAAATGAATGCAGACATTATTTATCAGGGCGATAAAAAATAAAATAAATACAATTTGGGGGCTCGGTTCTTATAAGGAATATAAAGATCTTGCTCACTGTGCCATTTTGATTTTATCACGTCTATAGAATTATGTAATAAGAATAATTATATTTTTTGTTTTGGTTAATTAAAAAATAAAATATCAAAAAAATGCACGTCGCCGAAGGCGCTAAAAGGAAGAAGGCGGAGGGGGCAGACTGCCCCCCCTAGCCCCCCCGTAGGTACGCCACTGCAAGTTACGTTATTTACAATTCTAATTTATGGGCGGCTTTTCAGAAATTCCTTGCGATTTTTTGATCATCCTAAACTAATAAAATTTTCATAGATATTTCCAAATCTCGCAGAATCGCTAGAATAAAAATGTGAGGCCAGTTAAATATAATAAAATTAATAATAAATAAAAATTAAAGCAAACCTTAGAAAATGAGAACACGAACACCCGAAATTGGAGAGAATTTGAAAAATCCGTGTAAAATAAAGCATCTCAAATGTCCTTAGCCTAATTCTCAAGGTAATTCCACACATTAACGATATCAATCTTGACTGTCTAAAAAAGAAATTGCTCTCCAACCTTATCTTACAGAAACCTGATTTGATGTAACCAACATTGTTGGCGGACTTTTATCCTCTGACATTTTTCTAAAGGATTTGAAAAGACAAATATTTCTGTAGAATTTCCACGTTTAAATAAACTCGCTTGGGGGTTAGTTAATTGTCTACAAAGCTGAAATTATTCGTAATCTACTTTCAAATATTTAGCAAGGATTTTGTTACTAATTAAGTTTTCCATATTCATCAATTTTTACGTTCTAATTTTGTGACGTTGTAACCCAAAGCTTCAAAACAAAAAACCATGCAGAAAGCCTTTTAAATAAATTAACGATGCAGTTTCCATGAAAAGGTTTAGAATTTGCATTTTTAAAGGAAAAGTGTGCTTTATTCACTTAACATGCAAGCTTCTCTCGTCAGCTTTATGTAATTTAGGTTCCCGTTTTTTGTTGGCTTTAATATAACTAATGCACGTGATTTCACGTTATTACATACGCCTTGCATCATTTAACGAGTTTGGAAGCACATTTTCATTTAATATTTTTACCTAAACGGACGAATATTTAAAACGGCACTTGTTGAGATTTATGTTTTGAGCTTAACCTACGTAGCTCATGTGTTTAATAAAAAATCACCTCTGAGTTTTTTAACAAAAATAGTTTTAGGAGGATTAAGTTTTTAAACTAAAAATGTATGATTTGGTCGTTTTTAGCTGAGTAATCAAGAGGAACAATTTAGAAAATAACGTTTCAACATATCACCTTAAAAAGTAATGCTTTTCAGCTGTTATGCCGAATTGGCAGACGTACAAATCCCCAAATTGACAAATATTTGATCAAGATTAAGCCAAGTAAAGCTAGTGGTAATCCAAATCCCTTCGCTTGTATATATTTTTATATGTTTAAAAATGTCGTGAAGTGCTTGAGTACATCAGAAAATAGGGGAAAAAACTGTATTAACTTCGATAACACCCAGTAAACACCACAAACTGCAAGAAAAAATATTTAAAAATTCAGCATGCGTCATTAAAATTTACATATCTAAATCTTGGTCTTTATTACTCCGCCATATTTGAAACGAAATTTAAATTTTATAGATGTTCAGCATGCTTTAAAAATATTCTGTTATTTTATAAAGCTCCCAGTTTTTTTGTCTGTCCGTGAAAGCTTGGAGGAAAGAGAAATACAAATATATAGGGTCCCCTGATTAATTGTCCACAATTAGCCGTAATAACTCCTCTTTATAAATAAATTACGTTCTGAAGCAAGAAATGCTGATGTCTAAAATTTTAAACCGCTTAGACGGTTGCTAAAATTGAAAGTATTTACCGGAATAAATCTTTCCATCTGTAGCCGTATTTTTAGTGCTTCTGAGTGGAGTATGAATTTCAAAGCTCCTGCTTACATTTGTATCCTTTTATGCAAAATTTAAGCTCCTCGGATCTTTACAAATAAAGAAAAACGCCGGCACGGAATGGGATATGTTGTGGAGTTCGTGATTCGAGTTCTTTGCTCTTGTAAACGTTTTCCAACCCTATCCACTTAAAGTTTTCTTTATGTCTGATTGATATAGAAAGTCAATTTTGTATGGGTCAGTGAAATTTCAAGTCCCAACCGGATTATAATTAGGTACTCTCCTATAAAAATAGAAAATCTGTAAGGAAGAATGGGGAAGTGAAAATTGATAATTTAAGAAGTTCACTCCGCCGAAAGGGTTCTTCAGATGCATTAATGCAACCCTTGCAGAAAATATATGCAAGCCTCGAGGAATTGAATTCTTTTCGATGCATTCATCAGATTACAATTTAACGTTAAAACGATCTGAAATTTAAAACGGGGATATTGCGTCCTGAAAGGTTTTTGAACGGATTTTTTTTTCAATAAACATGAAAATCTTGCATATCGCTTTACCAAAAATGCAGATCTATATTAACTAGCTTATGGCGAATTTAACCTTGTTTATAATTAATTTTAATCACTATAAAGTTATTTTAAAGAAACAATTAATGTGATTTAATTCGATTTAAATTCCGAATATATATTTTACAGTAGCTGGTTTAAAATATGCAATTTGTCATGAAATTTAAACTTTGGACTTTTCTTAGATATTCTACAATTACTCAGCAAAAATGTTGTTTTTCAAAACAGTTCCAAACTGAAGAAAATGTGCGGGTTTGATAACCGGCGAACACGCAGACCAGTGTTAGGAAGCCGCCTGCTTACGATTGCCAACAGTGTAACACCGAGTAAGACCGATTTGAATTACTAAAACCAGTAATTAATGGATGATTCAAAAATTGATTTTGAGGGTTTGTCATTGCCTTGGTAGGTGATCAAAACATAGAAACGTGATCCACGGAAATAACCCCTTTGCATTACGAATGCAAATGTCTTTCTTCAGTATACCCTTTATTAATCCCAATCCTTGGCTTTAAAAAATTTGGCATTTTTTCCGTTTAATTTACCTACAAAGTATTTGAAAAACAGTATCTTGCGAGTTTTTTCTTTATTAAAACCGCAAATTTTAATTTTATATAAAATTAAAACGAAATAAAATTGGGAATAAAGTTGGGAATTTTTTTCAAGATAAAACTTTTAGGACGCCCCTTGTACTCGAGAGAAGTAAAAGGTAAATGGTTAATGGCAGACATCATAAAACTCAGGGTCGCCATCTAAATATTGCTTAAAAAAGTGTCCCCAAAGGAGCTGACCCAAAAAATTATTATCTTACATAAAATGAGAGAATTTTACAGTTTAAATATTAAGTACCAAAGTTTGTAAATTAGATATTAAATTTTATCTTTGCCTTTCGCTTTATAATACAGGGTGTTGTATGAAAAAGGAACTAACATTCCCTTCTACGTTGCTATTCCTTCTCGACCTTGGTGAAGTAAATAAATTAAATAAATAAATGCATAAAAGAAACAAACATTGAAATCATAGAAAAACGCTCCACATGAAAATTGATATATCATTCCTTATCATTCATTAATATCAACATTGTGTTTGTTATCAATTCCGATTTTTTTTCAAATTGTTGGTAACGGTACGAAGTAACCTTCGGATAAAAGAAACGTCAGACAATAACCACTCCAGTTGCAGTGCTTTTGTATCGTTCAATTTTCTTTGTTTCTGTTGGAGGCCCTTTAAAGAAGAGCAATGGTCCATTTTTTTATATAATTCACCCTGTATCGCAGTGGTAAGAGCGCTGAGCTTCTAGCTAGGAGTCTTGCGTTCGAATCTCACGCAGTGGTAAGGAGTTTTACAAAACATTCCCCGCTGTTCGAGGTCGCTTCTTGAGCGGAGTAAAGCCATTTAATCGTTTGGTCACAATAACTATTCTGTAGTCGACTCAGATAGTAACAAGACGCATACACTATACACTTAATCTTCTTCGAGTGGCTGCCCTTTACAGAGCATTGTCGTCTTCTCTCCATGTCTGTGGTGTGCGTGTGCATAGGGGCTTTACGTGGGCTCCCAACCACGGAAGTTCTTGCACTTCTACTCCAGAGAAGACTTACTAGGCAGACACTTAATACATGCTCACAAACTCTGCAAAAGGCATCGAGGGACCACTGCAGAGAACACATTTCCCTAGTATAACGGGAATATAACAAAGTTCACGACTCCAAGTCGTTTAAATATGTTGCTTCTATCCCCTGGCAAGGATATGGCACTAAGAAGAAGAGGAAGATTATGTAAACAGTGTTTTTTGTCAGATATTGCTTAGTTAATGTTAGGCAATTGTTAAACCTTTTAACATTTGTTGCATTGTCATCCTTTGAATTGGAAGAATTTCTAGGTTTCTTCAAAACTAACATGCCATTCCTGTTTTTTAAGGGATTCTAAAAATCAGAGAATTACAGGTAATAACCTTGTCTCAGTGATCTTCTAAAATATTTGAATGCAGTTTTTTTATTAAGATTACAAAGTTTTATCAACATATTTCAAATTTTATCACATAAGCAGAATTTACGTTTTCTCGAAAAAATATGTTGTAAAGGACATTATTTTGCAAAAGAAATGCAATAATGTTTGCGATCTCATTAGGGCATTTGAATTGTCAATACCTGGCGGTTACTAGACAAGCTCGAAATACAGGGTGTCCGAAAAGTATGGAATATTCTATATATCTCGGTAAATATTTATTTTATCAAAAAATTTCTGAAATAAAAGTTGTCTAGTATTTAGTTCTTCATTACAGGAAGATATTTAGTTAGTGGTTTCTTAAAAAACAAAGGAGCAGCGAATATCACTACAATTTTTTTAAATGACAAGGTACCCCCATATTGTACTCATTTGATAGATATTGTTTTTCTCTTTTCAATGATATAAAACTTTAATACTTTTACTGAACTAGTTTTTGAGAAAAAAGCGAAAAAGTGATGGTAGAGTGATGTTAAGTTTATTTTAATAGTCATTAATATAGACACCTATGATTGTTTTTAATTGTCGAAACAATTGATTGCGCCTTAGAACTGTCAATGTAGTACGCGCACTTGAAGTAAAAAGTTACTTATTTACATTGGTTAACATCCATTTGTGAGTGAAATACGCTTTTGAAGTAAACAGAAATGGCTCATTTATACGAAAGGCAACGTACTGAAATTTTAATGATGCTGGGATATGGAGAAAGAAGGAGGACGCAGACAGAAGTTTGCAATTTGTTTAACAATTTGTACCCCGAATTTCACATTACGCAATCTACTGTCAGTAAAATTTGGCACAAATTTCAAGATACGGGCTCTGTTAAAGATTTACCAAAAACGGGCAGAGCTACAGCTTTAAATAATGAAGAAAGTGAAAATGTGATGTTGGCCGTCGTGGAAAATCCACATGTTTCCGTTAGACAAATTGTAAGATTGTAATACAAGCAAATCGACTGTACACAGCGTCCTAAAAAAGGAAAAGTGGCACCCATACAAAGTTTGTGTAGTTCAGGAGTTATTTGCAGACGACTTGGATCGCAGATTGGAATTTTGTGAAGAAATAACCCACCAACTTGAAGGCAATGCAAATGTTCACAAAACTATTCTGTTTACTGACGAGGCAACGTTTTGCTTAAATGGCACAGTTAATAAGCAAAACACACGATACTGGTCTTCAACAAATCCTAACTGGTATCTAGAAGGACACACCCAGTACCAGCAGAAAGTTAATGTGTGGGCAGGAATGATGGGAAACCAGATTTTCGGACCTTATTTTTTTGAGGGTAGTTCCTGCATTAGCTGTTTTATACCCAAATGAAGACGATCCGGATATACCCCACGACGGAATATGGTTCCAGCAAGACGGGGCCCCTCCACATTTTGGGATTAATGTCCGCCAGTACCTTAATGATACCTTTCCAAATCGTTGGATAGGCAGAAGAGGTCCAGTAGAATGGGCAGCTCGGTCACCAGATTTAAGTCCGCTGGATTTCTTCCTTTGGGGCGACCTTAAAAATAAGGTTTACGTAAATAGGCCGGGAGACATTGAGGGCTTAAAAAATCGCATTCGTACAGAAATGAGGGCCATCAAACCTGAATCTGTTTCAAATGCGATTAATGAATTTCAACGTAGAATTTATCACTGCTAGGCTGTGAACGGTGCTAAATTTGAACATTTATTGTAGTTTCCTTTTTTTTTTGTTGTGACCAGATTTATTAACTTAAAAAAACTTGTTAGAGTTATTTCAGATTAGTTCAGTTATTATGTTAACATTGTAGATTGCGTAATAAACTTAACATCACTCTACCATCACTTTTTTGCTTTTTTCTCAAAAACTAGTTCAGTAAAAGTATTAAAGTTTTATATCATTGAAAAGAGAAAAAAAATATCTATCAAATGAGTACAATATAGGGGTACCTCGTCATTTAAAAAAATTGTAGTGATATTCGCTGCTCCTTTGTTTTTAAGAAACCACTAACTAAATATCTTCCTATAATGAAGAACTAAATACTAGACAACTTTTATTTCAGACATTTTTTGATAAAATAAATATTTACCGAAATATATAGAATATTCCATACTTTCCGGACACCCTGTATATATCTCAGTGGCGCTGCGCCGTCCTAAATTGGTTATTTGCTTTCTTAAGGGACATACACCAGTGTGAACATTCAATGAAATGCAATCTAGCCGGAGACCTAACGTGTTAAATATAGAAACATGAATACCACAGGGTTCAGTGGTAGGTCCTCTCCTTTTCCTTTTCTATATAAACGATATCAATATCCATTTAAGTGATTCAGTAAGTTGACCATCTGTGCTGACGATGCGTCTTTATTAATTTGCTAGCTGAATATCCACCACTATTTGGAAAAAAACATTTCATCAATATGGAATCTGTCGATACTATCGATATATCGAATAATTCCATATGTTTTACGATTTAATACGCCAAATAAACCCTTACAAATACTTCAATCTCGTAATTTCATTGCTTTCTTTGCGAACTTGCTATAGAAAGAGTTCGAAATGTTATTTTTTCTATTTTGCGTTTAGAATAACTCCATTCTAGCACCCAAATGACGTCATTTGAGTGTTAGAATAAGTGTGGAGTTATTCTAAACGCAAAATAGAAAAAAAAAATATTTTTTAATTTATAAAACGGTATAAAGCGGCAAAATTGAAAAAATAGTATAAAACACTCGTTGCAGAAGGTCCTTCAAGCACTCATTTGTTCCTCAACTTCGCCGCTATGCGGCTCGTTTCGGAATTTCAAATTCGTGCTTGAATAGATGCCTTCTGCAACTTGTATTTTAATATACAAATATACTATTATGTTTTTTGCCTTTTTAGCGATAGATCATCTTTGTTTCAGATTTTTTTATTGAATCTTCCTTCGTTCATTACTCGTTGGCATCCTCTTCTTTCAATATCTTCACTTTTCCTACTCATCCCGTTTGACATGTCCTCATTCTGAACATTCTCCTCCTCCTCGTCCTCATCGAAATCGTTCTGGCCATAGGCATCCTCCTCCTCAGTACCTTCTTCCACCACATCTCCTGCTTCTTTCGCACACTTCGTCTTGGTCCTTTATGCTATTCTTCAATTCTTCATCAACATCTCATCAGCGATATCTTCCTCCTTGTCGACTTCTTTCTCTTCAAAATCTACGTCCTTCTCCTGATTGTGGACATTCCACTCCTCCACAACATCTAATGCTTGACATTATTTTCCTCCTTGACTTCCCTCTCGTCATTATCTTCCACATCTCTCATCTGTTAACATCCGCCGTCGTCATACTCGTCCTTCACGGTATCCTCTCGGTCTTCTTCCGCAGCAAGTCTTCATCCGTTCCATCCCTCCTCCCCTCCTATCATCAACATCATTTTCCATCAATATTATTTTCCTCGTAAATAACTTCCTCCTCTGCTTGTTGATACTCGTCTACTACTCTGTCCTGACATCCTCCTCGGCAGCCTCGTCCTTCTTGATGACTTCCTCCTCCATATCCCCCTTTTTGTTAACATCCTTCCTCTTCATACTTGATATTCTCCACCCCTTTATCGACAGATGGGTAGCATCCCCATCAACATCGTTCTGCTCATAGATTTCTCTTCGTCAACGTCTTCTTTATTTTCCTGCTTTTAACACTTTCTTCGTTCTTTATATTCTGCTTGGCATCCCCTTTCTTTCCGAATTGTCCTGCTCAACATCCCCTCATCCTTGACGTTCGCCTCACCATACTCGACCTGTTTCTTATTAACATTGTTTCTTTATTTTTCTTCTTTTCCTCATCCTAGGCATTACCTTTCTCCTCTTTCTCTTCTCCTCGCATCCTCGTCTTTTTTTGTTTGTTTGTATATTATTTATAGATGATATTTGTTCAAGGAACATTGGCCTTTCTCTTTTATACAAAGCCCCGAATACCTACTCATTGTTTTTCTAAAACAATCTCGAATATTCGTCACAGCTTCTTATCGAATTTGCATTAATACTTAACTGCCTTTCGTCTCAATACACCTTTCAAAAAAAGCCTAAATTTGTAAACACTTTTTTCGTTGCATTTCAGACGTTGCATTTTTGTATAAATATTTTACGAAGGAACAAAATCGTTGAAATCTTTTTCTGATCAAGTAATTTTCCTTTCTATCAAGTATTCTCATTGAAATATTGTCGCATTCTCATTTTTGTGATTTCTTATTTTTCAAAATGTTTTTCATTTGTAGTCTGAATATGATTTTTTAATTCTAACAAGTTTGAAGAATGGCAAAATTTTCTAAAGTCCAGGAACTCATTTCTTTGTTGAATCATAACTTCAAAATTAGCTCAGTGTGATTTTGACTGATAAGTCTGATTTATACTAGGACTCGCAGTTACGTTAACTCTCCTTAACATGGTCTGCTTTGATCTAAAAAGTCCCAAATACATTATAAACATTGTCACTTCCTTCATTTAAGTGTAATCAGCGTATGAGCTGAGAACACCATAAATTTGTAAAAATAATATTTGCCCAAATTCGTGTAAAAACAAATAAGAACAGTAAATGAATCTCTTTCAGAGCGTTTTTAAAGTAATATTTTCTTTGTTACGTTAAACAAAAAACAGTAGTGTTTAACAATGTATTGTAAATTTGGGTCATATTTGACCATTCGTAAAAAATTACTATGCCTGAGTCAAATGTAAGTCGTGCGTAACAAGTGATTCATCCTGTAGTTCAACAAACGTTTCACGGTGACGCTTGAGGTCAATGTTGTTATCTGATATGATGCAATTATTAAAGACAAGTTTATTTTAGGTATGATCATCGGTGATGACGTATTATAGAGTAAACTGATCTCATACGTTCTGCCTTGTCACTATTTCTAATCGTGTGGATGTGTCGAACCATAGATGGAAAATTTTTAGTCTTACAAAGTTTTTTCCACATTTTTGGGATTGATTTGGGAAACTAATACTCCGAAACTGAAAATTTGAAAAGGGTTTTAATAAACATTCCGTTTTGGTGTCGTATAAACCAAATTAACTAAAAGTTGGGCTAAGTTTTTTGGATACAGCATTCAAAATCAAAAATTGTTGCTCCTGAATTCAAGTGAAATGCAAGCAGATTTAATACCAACGTAATAAATTTAAATCGTGGCATACTACGGCCCCAAAAATTGTGAATGTATCTTACATTATTGTTATTATTCAGTATGGGAATTGTCAAGAAATTCTGCACTGAATTTAATATTAGAACTTAATCGCTGTTTTTTTAATTAATTTCTATTAAATTTGTTGTAAAACGGAAGTATAACTTAACGTGTATACAACATCATAAAAATATTAAGTGTGCATTTTATAGCAGAAATTTTAATTTACTTTTCAAACTTTGTCATTTTATACACCTCATAAAATCCCGAAATACAACTTTGCAAAAACCGTGAATAGAGTAAAAGCGAATAAAAGAATAAAGCAATGTGAAGTTAGTAAAACAGTTCATTGATGCAGAACAAAATCAATTCGGATGAATTACTTTTACGGCAGTGCAACATTGTCGATTTTCGTATTTGTAAAATTAACTTTCATGGTTTTCTGACGGGGTTAAGTTTAGTTCCGAAGTTAATTTCAATTCAAAACTTAATTTTGATTCTAAGTCTAATTTTAGTTTCGAGAGTTAAATTTAGGAAGCTGTGACACAATATTCTCTTTTTACTGTGTTAGGAAAATGCGTGGGACCTTATTAAATCTAAAATTCATTAAACGTAAAAATTCGCCCAAGTTCAGTAGGTTAATCCGGAGTTCAGAGGTTAGTTAGGGATTTAAACCTTAATTTCGAGCAACTGTAATCGGAGCTAACTCGGGCGGTTAAACAATGAAACCCTGTCACACTTCTCTACACTAAACCAAGTCATTAGGGGAAAATTAAATGCTTGCATGGAACTGAAATATACAGAGCGATATTGAAAGTTTAACATAATTTTAAGAGCCATTGCCTTGAATAATTTTTTATTTAATGTTTCTAATTCTGATTCGAATCTGGAAAAAAGATTTGAATTCACTTTGCAAGCTTAGTTCGAATTCGAACCTTTAATAAAGTTTTTTATTTCATTTTTGATATATTCGCTGGCTTTTTAATGATTTAGAATTCAGCGGTTCTCAACCTTGTGAGTTCCGCGTACCGCCTAAATACAGTATGGCTATTAATTTACAGTACTGAAACGGTAGGCCTACTTTTGCTTAAACCTCTAACAATGACCACAAATATGCAAGAACGATACGAACTGTGCGTCCAACGTAATGGAGAGCACTTAGAACATGTTATTCGTAAAGCTAATACTTAGGTGTTAATTTATTATTACATATTATTTTAAGTGAAAAAAGTTTGAAATTTTCAGTACTATAAATTAATAGCCATACTGTACTATCAAATTTTCTCCGTACCACCACCCTTTATAAAAAAATTTGGTATCAAAATAAAAAAAAAAATAGGCAGGCAAATAAAAAATATGACAAAGAACTGACAAAGGCAGTAATCACTATAATGGAGATATAGTTTTAATTTCTTTTTTTATACGAGTTACTTGAATAACTTATTTTAATACAATTCTTCGAAAATTATTTTTCTTTCGCGTACCACTTGTAAGTCAATCACGTACCACAGGTTGAGAATCGCTAGTTTAGATTAAGGTTTGCTACACCAGCACTAGGTGAAGTATATCAATTGTTATCCGGAGGTGATAGCACTAAATAAACCCGCTACTCTGTTGCGTGGGCGTGAGGTTCCTAAAAAAAATAGTAGTGCTCACTAAATACCTAAACTAACGATGTTTCTTGGGCGCCAGATCCTTATAACGTAAACTTCTTCAGTCGGACCTCCTGAAGAATTGACCCCCAAAGTCAATTGACTTGATAATAAAACGCAGGGCTTTGTAATTAACGAATAGGATATATTAACTCGTTAGCTAAAATTACACATACACAATTGAAATTGGAAATTAATAATGAAATTATCATTCAAATAAACCAATAAAGAAATTACTAAGATCGTAACCAAACGTAAGTCTAAATGTAATATTTCTAACAACGAGATCTAATTAAACAAACAAAAAAAAAACTATAGGGAATGTTCAAAGACAATATCGTAACTAAACGAAGGAAATAAATTTAAGTTCAAATTAACCCAAATCATAAGTAATTAAACGAACGTAGATTGTATCGTTCAAAATGGCTAAGATCGTAATTAAACGTACGTAGACCTTCTGAGGGTTCGCAAGGATAATTCTTAAACTAGATTATTAAATACGCATACGCAGAATTGAACTCGGTTCATCGTGACCTGTGATTATAGATAACAATAATTCATAGTACATAAATAATAATATCTTGCAAAACCTACCTTCTACTGTAACAGGTTTTCAATTCAAACCTAATCTAAAATCCAAATCTATGCCAGTAAGATTTGATTTCTGAATTTCGTTTTTAAATTTTTTACCACAGCTATTTAATGGTCTAAAAATGATGGCAATCCAATCCCAATTTAAAGGTAAAATGTTTATTGGAGATTTGTACTTTTTACTAAGATTCAAACAAAGATTTAAATTGCTTCGAATCCAAATTCTACATTCCAAGTTCATTTCGAATGCAATCCTCGTAATCGATTTGAAATTTTTTGTATTTAAATCTCAAGTTAAAATGTAATGGCTCTACTGGTTTAGCTTAAAATGCCAGACTTTAAGATTGTTCGATACTCGAATTCTAATTTAGCTTTCTAAATCTCAGTTTCGATATGATCCTCCTAATCGCATTTAAAATGATATGTATTAAATTTAATTTTCAAATCGATTAAAACACATTGCAGCTCTTAAAAAAATAATTCGGATTAAGTGTAATCCAAGTCGAAAATTCGAATCTTTGAGATTTAAGTTTTACTAAGATTTAAATTTGCATTCAAAGGTTCAAACCTTAAATCCAAAGTTCAATTCGAATGCAATCCTCCGAATCCAATTTAATTTAATTTTAAATTAAAATACACCGTGGCGCCAGCTTAAAACTTCAAACTCAAAGGTTTAGCTACGATTTAAATTCCACTTCAAAGTATCAATTCTCGAATTCAGACCTAAATCTCCAAACTCAGTTCACGGTTTAATCCTACTAATCAAATGTAGAATGGTTAAATTGAATAATATACATCTTAGCTCTTAAGTAGTTCAGATTAAGGTTGTCAATTCAATCATAGTCGAAAATTCGAATCCCTGCAATTGAAATTGTAAATTTTTACTGAGATTCAAACGCGGATTCTAATGTTTAAACAATAAATTCAGAGTTCAGTTCTAATACGGTTTTCCTAATCGAATTACCCTTTCAAAGTATGGGTTCTTGAATTCGGATTTCGTTTTCCAAACTCAGTTCTCGATTTGATCCTAATCAAATTTATAATTTAATTTTTAAATTCAATGAAAAATACCGTAGCTCTGAGATCGATTGGATTGAGGCCACAACCTAAGATTTGAATCTCTGTTTGTGATTTGAACGTCTAATTCAAAGGTTTAAACATTAAGTCGAAAGTTCAGTTCCATCCTCATAATCGAATTTAATTTTCAAATTGAAATACATCGTGATTCCTTAACATTCTATCTTTAAACTTTGGGATTTAACTCAGATTTAAAAACCGTTTCAGAGTATCGAATATTGAATTCAGATTCCGCTTTCCAATCTCAGTTCCCAGTTTGATCCTCCTAATCGAATTTCAAATTGTTAAATTTAATTTTCAAATTGAATAAAATATACTTATCGCATCTCTTATATACATAGCTCGGATTAAAGTCAATCCAATCTCAATCGATTGAGATTCGAATTTTTTATCGAGATTTAAAACGAACGCCGATTCGAAAGATTTAAACTTAAATCCAAAGTTGAACCTCCTAATCGAATTTAAATATTTTCGATTTAATTTTCAAATTAATATACATCGTGGTGTCTTAAAAATTTAACTTAAAACTTCACTCTTTAAGATTTAGCTAAAATTTTTAGGTCAATTTCAGAGTATGTATTCGATTCCGCTTTCCAAGCTCAGGTCTCGGTTTGACGTTACTAATAGAATTTAAAATTGCTGACTTTAGTTTTCAAATTGAATAAAATATGTCTTAAATATTGAGATTAATAGGGTGAATCCAATCCCAGTCGAAAATTTGAATCTCAATATTCAAGATTTAAGTTTTTTGCCAAAATTTAAACACGCATTCCAAGTTTTAAACCTTGAATCTAAAATTCAATTCGAATGCACCCCTAATCGAATTTAAATTTAATTTTCAAATTAAAATACATTTGTGGTTCCTTAAAAGTTTTGCTTAAAACTTCAAACATTTAAGATTTAACTAAGATTTAAAAGCCGTTTCAGGGTATCGATTCTCGGATTCAGCTAAGTTCCCGGTTTGATACTCCTAATCGAATTTAAAATTGTTTAAATTTTCAAATTGAATAAAAAACATCGCAGTTCTTAAATAGTTCGAATTAAGGTTGCAATCCAATCTCAGTCGAAAATTCTAATTCCTGCATTGATATTCGAACTTTTTACCGAGATATAAAATGAACGCGGATTCAAAGATGTAAACCTTAAATCCAAAATTGAGTTCGAATGCGATCCTCCTAAACGAATTTAATTTTTTTGTATTTAATATTTAAATTAAAATATTTAGTGTGGCCCCTTAAAAATTTAGCTTAAAACTTCACAAATCCTTAAGATTTAAAAGCCGATTCAGATTCCGTTTTCCAAGCTCGGGTTTGATCCTCCTAATCGACTTTAAAATTGTTTAAATTTTCAAATTGAATAAAATGCATCGCAGTTCTTAAATACATCGTTCGGATTAATGTTAGCCAATCCAATCTCAGTTGAAAATTCTAATCTTTGCATTGAAATTCGATCTTTTTACCGGGATGTAAAACGAATGCGAATTCAAAGGTTTAACCCTTAAACTCGAAGTTCAGTTCGAATACCAATACGATCGTCCCAGTCGAAATGTTTTGGGCTTAATTTGCAAATTAATATACATCGTTAAAAGTTTAGATACACTGTATATACAATTTTGTCCAATTGGAATTTCGAAATACACTCGCATGTTCATAAATGTTCCTTCGTTTAAAGAAAAATAAGTTAAACGCATATTATAACTTTCGATTTGTTAAATTAAAAACATTATTATTATTATTAAAAATAAATAGGGAACAGTCAAAAATTCAATTATATTCCGAAATTTACAAAACTCTTCGAGCGTTTTGCTGTGACACATTTAATTCTTACTGGTGCTTGGCAAGTTTCCATTGTTTTACTTAATGTTTATTATTATATATCATCCGAGCAAGAAATTATTTCCGTCCTATGGGGGGTGAAAAATCAGAGAGCGAATCCGAAAAAGTTACATAACATAAACCACGCTTCCTCCCACTTAGCTACGATTTTTGTTATTTTATCGCAGCCCTCGGATCGTCAACTTAAAAATAAAATGAATTTATTTCGCGTGGGCAATCCGAACTGCAAAATATAAAACAAACAGAATAAAGATGACGGTGAGTAATATAGGAAATAGGTGCGTTGGTAGCAGAAAAGGTCATAGATGAGTTAGTTGAGATGTGGGTGCAAAAACAAATCCGTTGCCGAGGCAATGGTTCTGCTGCAGTCGACGTAAAAGGAGAAATTCGCAACTTGTTGACGCGTTTTCTTGTTGCCTAAAATAATTGAAATCAACTGGACGTTTCGGTTTGCAAATGCGGTCGCGTCTGGTATTGATAACATGACAAACACAATCCAACAGTTAGGTGTCTATTCTAGCAGGAAAATCATCGTTGATAATTAAACCCAAACCAAATCTGTTTCAAATGAACCACGTTTTAAAGCGAAGCTAAGATACGAAGTAGAAAATTAAATCGTGTGCATTTCCGCGAAGGAAATCTGCTAATGATCGAATTGCACGACATGAATGAATAAGGCTATAAATTTAGATTTATAAAGATCGCCTTGAAACTTCCAATTCAAGGAGGTGGATTGATTCGTCTCGTCTCGTACGTGTTACAAATAATCGAGAATTTATTAGATCGTATTTGCGTCAATTTTGCAGTGACATTTTCAGAAATCCAGTTGCATTTTATGTAATAATTACGAATGAAATGCCTTTGATTCGAAAGGTTATCAACAAATTAATGAAGTTAATTAAACTAGAAACTTCGTACGTTTTGCTATATTTAAACAGATTCAACTTTTAATGAGGCGTATTTCCAAATGTAAAACATTAATATTTACTTCACTAAGTTGCTACCCTTAATTATGTACTATTTTTATTGGCCTGCCTTTTAGGAGGAAAGTAGGATTGATAACTATCTTTAATTATTTTAAATGATTAATAACGTTTTATTGTACATATTTTTGGATTTTATGTAATTAAGGACATCTATTTTCATTACATACGCCTGAAATATTGTTAAGCAGGCCAGTTTTAATTTATGTATGAGATGCAACAAGTTAGATATGATTAATTTATTTGTTTATCAGTTAATCAGACAGATCTTAGATGACGTGTCATTATAATAAATTACTTTACTGCTTTTTGAAAAGTCAACACAACGAAACGCCTTTTTTTATTTGATTGTAACAATAGCTCACTAACAATTCTTAGAAAAATTGTAGGTAAAGCAAAAAACAATGTGACGTAGTTTACACAATGGTTTTGGCGGAACTTCCACTTGAATCGGAATTTGAGTCTGAAATTTCAATCCGAATTAAAATCTTACAAATAAAATTTTGAATTATTCCACAGTCTAATCTTTAGAAATTTAATTTAGTTCTAAAATGGGTTATAGACACCTGATTTGTAGCTAAGGAGACTTTGGTTCGAATTCCTGCCGTGTTTCGCTCTTAAAATATGAATTTTTAATTTCCAATTTAAGATTGAATTCCATTGAATGTCTAATAATCTGATTTCAAGTATGTATCTCTGATTCGATATCAAACACTCGAAATTTGAATCTGGTTTCGATAATCGAACGTGGAATTCAAACTGAACTCGAAACTTGAATCTGGAGTCGACGTTTGAATATCTGAATCTAGGAATCTCAATGCAGGAATTCGAGTTTTCGTTTGGGATTGGACAACCTTAATCTAAATCCTTCTTAAGTTACTTATTTTAAACAATTTGTAATTTAATTTAACAATTCTAAATTCGATTAGGAGGATCAAATCGTGAACTGAGCTTGGAAAGCGGAATTTGAATTCGCGAATCGAACCCCTAAAACCCTAAACTGTTAAGTTTTAGATTAAACCATGAAGGAACCACTTTTAATTTGGTAAAAAATAAAAGGTTTAAAGCTTTGAATCCGTGTTTGAATCTCAATTGCAGGGATTTTGGGCTGCGATTGGATTGACACCCTAAATCTTGAAAATTAAATTTAACAATTTTAGATTCGGTTAAGGGAATCAAACCGAAAACCGAGCTTGGAAAAATGGAATCTGAATTCGAGAATCGAACCGTGTTTAAATCAATCTTGGAGTGAAGTTTTTAAAGAGCTACGATGCATATTAATTTGGAAAAAACTATAAAAACAATTTAAATTCGATTAAGAGGATCGCATTCGAACTGAACTTTATTTATTTAAGGTTTAAACCTTTGAACGCGAGTTTGAATCTTAGTGAAAAGCTTAAATCTCAAATGCAGAGATTCGAATTTTCAACTGGGATTGGATTGGCCCCCGAATCTCAACTAATTAAGACGTATTTTAATCAGTTTGAAAATTAAAGTTACCAAGTTTAAATTCGATTAAGAAGATCGAACTGCGAATTGAGCTTGGAAGGCAGAATCTGAAACCGCGAATCGATACTCCGAAATGGCGTTTAAATCTTGGTTTAATTTTCAATTTTGAAGATTTAAAATAAAGTTTTAAGCAACGACGAGGTATTTTAATTTGAAAATTAAATATAAAAAAATTTTAATTCGATTAGGAGGATCGCATTCGAACTGAAATTTGGATTTGAGGTTTCATAAACCTTTAAATCCATTTCCAGTTCAAATCTCAAATCCAGTGATTCAAATTTTAGATTGTGGTTGGATTGACAACCTTAATCCAATTTATCATTGTATGTTTTATTCAATTTCTTTCTTTCTTTCTCTTTTACCCTCTTATGCCTTTACAGTGTTGAGGGGGGGGGATATACCGTGCCACAGAGCGGTCACCCATTCATGTTATGGCCAAGCAGGCTCTTGCTTAACTGTATAATTCAGTATTACGTGCACTTCCACTCTGCCGTACTGCCCGTCTTCATGAAATTATCGCATTTCATAATGTACTATTTTGGAACATACAAGTCAATACAGTAATACCATAGATTGTGATAGAATGCTGATACACAGTTTTCAAAAGAAAGATTCTCAAGGATAATAATTTCTGACATTACCCAAAAATTCTAAAATTGTAGAGTAATCCGCAGAACGATAATCGTAAATCCAATCATCATAATTTAAAGTTATATCACTCATTTCACAGTAAAATTCCACTAATAACTATAGATGGATGATAAATATCAGATTTAATTATTGGATGTTCAATCAAAAAACGTTTCGTGTTAGCAAAGTTAGAAAATATCATTAAAATGATAATAAAAATTTAATTCAATATGTTTTTACAGTGATTTTCTCTAGTAAATTCGTAAAATTTCGTTGTTTTCGGTAAGGTCTAATGATAAGTGTATACCGGCCAGTTTGCGGAATTGAAAATATTTATTTCTTCGGACGTAGGATTTTAAATTTTCAGATTTTATAGGTAACTTTTCAACGTCTGAAAAGGTTATATTTTGTTTAGAGAGATGATTTTTTAAATGTTCGCAGGTAGTGCTAGGATGTAGTCTTGATACAAACACGGATTTTCTACTCTCAATTGCAGAAATATCACATTCAGATTTTTTTGTACCTAATGTTGTTTTATGGTTGTACTTAAAAACCTCATTGTTAGGGCTGATATGTTTATTAACTAATTCAATTCCAAAGTGTTTCCTGGTTATTAGATTTTCGTATTCGTACAGTTTTATAATGTTCCAAATAAGGGTTCCATTACCGGTTTTACCGGCCAATATGATTACCGAAATTACCGGTAAATTTTGACAACAAATACCGGTAATTTCGGTAATTTTTATTCTCAGAAAGAACTGGATCTGAATATTTAAAACGTGTTTTGCCGAGTCTGGTGTCTGGTCTATTACTTTAAGAATTGATTATTGTTTTGTTAATGTATTAAACTTATTTCGTATTTGTTATTGTTAATTATTATCTCTTTGAATGAATTTTACTTTGTTTATTGAGAAATAATGTATTGCTATGACGTTACTTTGTTACTTTGTAAGTAATCGCATACAATTTTAAAATTTCAGCTAGCTCAATTTGTATTTAATTGTTAATCGATTTCCTAGAGAATCTCTCAATTCACGGTGGTTACAGGGATCGCATTTATGAATTTAAAATTCATAAAGTAATTTAAAATCAACACCTTCAAAATTCTGCAAATCTTTAACAATAATCAACAACAAATTCTAATAACTAAACCAACACTTTTCTTTAAAATTAATAAATTTTCTAACTACCTCTTGATTTAACACGAACAACGCACCTCCTGCTTTAACTCCAAATTTACCAAGTCCTGTCTTATTTTCTATCCAACAACACACCTCTTGCTTTAATTCTAAATTTACCAAGTCCTGCCTTATTTTCTATTCAACAACACACCTCCTGCTTTGACTCCAAATTCACAACTCCTTTTTCCCAAGTATTGCGCAATTCCAAATTATCTCTTTATACAATAATATCAATCTTTTATATTGCTTTTAACTAATTATAACTTTTATTTACTTTCAAATTATAATTGTATGAAATTAAATCAAATTTAAGTGTTAACTTTTTAAAACTCAAATTTTCGTTAAATCTTTAACGTTCAACTATTTATTTATTTTTTTGGGTTTCCAAACATATTTCTTGTGCTAAAACAGGTAACCCATGTCTTTTCGTTTCTTTCAAAATCGTGTCGATTTCCAAATCAAAAACTGTTCTGTACAAAATGTACTTTTAGGGCCAGGCTTTTCATCTCATAATATAGTCAGTTAACCTACAAATTGCAATTTTAGAAACACTCATACCAACAAAATTTGCCAAATGTTGACTTGAAACAAATCTTGGAAAGTAAATTTCAGAAATTCACCGTAAAACAAAAATTCGGCCCTAATTATGAAATAAGACAAGGTCGATCTCGGTGTCCAGTGATCCTTTCGTCCTTGCTGTCGAGCTTTTCGTATATGTAAATCGCATCAAACGCACAATAAAGCGTAAAAGCAATAATGAACATATCTGATCCTGATCTTGATCCATGTTGTGGCGCCGTGTAGGTGGCTTTCCCGACTCTGTCGGGCGTGCAATGACGTAACGACATAAGCGCCAAGCCGTCTGCTGAACCGTCTTTACACACCTTTACGGTGCCAATTTGCGACATTATATTTATCGAATGCAAATGAACGGTAGTTTCTAGACGCCCCCAAGTTATATCTTGATTGGTACACGTTATTCCCCCAGACATTCTAAATGACAAAGGATAAACTACTTTGTTTATTAATTATTCTTGTTGTTGCAAGCTTCCAATTCGTTGTTTGAAACGATATTATTAATAACAGGATTTACTTTTAAATTTTTTTAATAAATTCCGTTCTCATTCTTGCTAAGGATTGAAATTGCCACTCACAAAACTGAAACTATAAAATATGCAGTAAAAACCACCGAGAGAAGCTTGAAAATCATGCAAATTATTAATGTCAGAAAATCAAACTCAGAATTTATTCAAAGCTCTAAGTCTAATCAGAAATTCTAAATCTTTATTTGTATATTATTACCTAAAATGACGAAAGTAGCTAGAACTTGAATGGTCATCGTTCAATCAAAAGCTCTAAATTGAGCGTTTAAATGTGCAAAATAATATCCAAATTTTCCATCTAAATTCAAAAATTTGTAGAAACAGTTTGATTTTTTTTATATTTTATAAAGGTTTGTCATGACTCATGACGAAGCCGAGTTAAAATTTTAGTCTAAAGTTGAAGTTAAACGTCTGCAAATTAGCCCTGTTAGGGTCTGAAGGCGTAATCCTTAATAGTGCAAGAAAAGGAAAAAGGTTTGAAACAATAAACTAAAAAAAATCAAATCAGAAAGTCAGTCGATATTTTGAGATTACGAAATGAAAATTTGAAACAAAAACAAAATTACATCACTTTTGTAAAGGTCGGATTCTCTTCTGTTTAGAAAATAGTTTTTCGTCAACATGTTGGTGTTCCATGTCAAAAATATTTCATTACTGAACTCTTTCATAAACCCACATTTTTTCTTAATAATTGTTAATAATATTTAATTAGTAGGTACTTTCATTATATATTAATTAACCCCTGTATTATAGACCAAGGTTTTCTCCTAAATGCGTTTTTGTGTAAAGCTGTTTACTTTACAGGCCGCCATCAATCACTGTATTGTAACTCGCTAGCATTGGTAGCAGCAACAACAAGAAGTAACGATTATGTACTCGTAATTCTAGCAGGTTACACGATGGCAAGTCATTTTATAAGCTCGATATAATGATGAAAGCTTTGTGTTCCCTTTTCTTCTTATGTTTTGATGATAAATGACACCGCAACAGGCACGATTCATTTTATTATTTTACATTTAATGAGATTTTCTTATTTTGTTACAGAAACGAAACAGGAGTTGGAAGACCTTATGGCTGACATTAAAAAAACTGCCAACAAAGTCCGTGCCAAGTTAAAGGGTATGTATTGTCTCATTTTTGTAAATTATTTCGATTGATTTTATTTAAGTATTAACTAACTAATGCTCTTTAATTTGGGTCCTTCCTAAACTGGTATTCGAACTTATGTACCGTCGCTTGCGATATGAAACACGTGTTCCCAGCCAATTTTACATTTGTGTCGTGGCATATGTTAAGGAAAGTTCCTTTTTGTCTTAGTTCAAGTTCTAAGAAAACGTGAGACAAGTTAAGGATTTACAAAAGTTTTCATGCTCGTAGAATAGCTGGTTATGATTTATTGTCAGTTTTTTGCTTCTCAGACGGCCAAATGTGCGAATATTGTTCTTCACATACCTAAACTTTGAAATTTCAGTTAACAAAAGTTCTGAAATCCGCCCCGGGGCCGTTTTACGAGTATGTTTTCTTCGAAACTTTTTCCCGCTTGTATCGTGGTTTTATTGTGGTTTGTTTCAGCCTTTTTTTGCACATTCGTGCTGGGAAAGTTTCGAAAGTAGTTTTACGAAGGAAATAGTTTGTCACCGATATTGATTCCAGTTTACTGTCTGATGTACAATCGTATATATTTTCTACACAATTTTACAGCAGTCCGTTATTGAATTGAACTGAAAAAGCTTTCGGCCACAGGTTGACGCTTTCAATAAATCATAAATCATATCAAATGGTAGGAAAATTGATTTAGTACTCAACCATCAGTTTCAATTTGCAATCATTATGCTTTGCTATGATTTATGAATTTGATTATAGAGCTCAAACCTTGCATTGAAGGCAAGTTTATGTAGGATATTTAGAAACCTTGACGATTCTGTAATTAAAAGCTCATTAAAATTAGGAATACATAAATTGCTACTAAATTAGAATTATAATATTAAAAGTATCGGTAGGAACGCCATGTGAGGGCGTATGACCGGCAACATGGAAGGTTAAGGCCTCGTAAAACGCTTTCATACCAGGTTGTCTTGTATGTTATGTATAAGGTGCGACGTGGTAAACAATACGCCTTCGAATTCCCAAATAGTTTCAGTGACTGGGTAGACCACCCGCCAAGCATCCGACTCAGATTTAACCCTGAGACCGTCTGCGCTGTAGTCGAATGCCTTAACCACTCCGCCATTCCAGTGTCAGAATTATAATATTAACTAGCAATATTTTCCTGTTGAAATCTTAAAACTAAAACTAAAGAGCTACACTGGCGTATTGTCAGACTCTTTTCACTAGATACACTGCACAACACTCACAAGGTTTGGCCCTCTTGAATTTTCCTTCTATCCCTCCTTGATCGAGCAGCTGGGTTGTTTCGATGTTAACGTGATTGTGAAGCCGTTCTCCATGCTTCTGTGCTAATCTTCCTACCTCATCTGCTACCATCTCGATATTTCTTACGTACCAAGGAGCATTGACAGTACCTTTCACAATGTTGCTTGCACAAGCACACCCTCAGAGTTGAATACCGTACGCCCATATGGGTTTTAACACTTGTTTATATACAGGGAGATCGAGAATGATTGTCCAGAAAAAAACTACCTTCCCAGGAGTTATCAATATTTCACTCCGGCGTGATATTAGCCACATACCGCAATTCCTTTGTTTGTTAGGTGGTGGATGTTTGTGTTTACGTTGAATTTTTCTATTCGTATACGCTGTTATTGTTATTCAAAAGAGCCTTTTTCAAGACTACAGAGCGTTAAAAGAAGTCTGCATTAAGTAAATTACTACCAGTTCATTAATAATGTTTATAATTTGTGTTTGTAAATTGTAGGTTATGTATACGCTTGAGAAGTAACTAACTTCATCACATAAAACTTGGTGGATTTAAGTTTTGGTATAATTTCTATGGAAAGTAATTTTTTTCGGACAACCATTTACGATCTCTCTGTATCATCAGTTTATTATGTATTGACAGCTCGGGTGTTCTGCCTAACTGCCAATACATTTTCTGTATTTGAGGTTCAATTCTTCTCGTTTCTTCTTAATATGCTCCTTCTATTTCAGTTTAGCATCTAAGTTCATACCAAGATACTTAGCTGTGATTGCATATGGGATAATATGATTGTTAATAATGATTAGCATTTGTCCAGTGTGCTTATTCATGAAATTCACATACACCTATTTATTTTCATTTAGTCTAATGCGCTAGGCTTCTTGGAGCTTCTCAATGTCCGCTTGTTCATTTCTGCCAACTGCCAGTACACATGTATCATCGGCGAATGTGGCAACTGTGATACAGCAGCGGGCTCAGGACGGTATCTTGTGGTACACCATTTATTGGTCCCAATTCCGTGTAGTGATATTCACGTTTAAAACATTCTTTTGCAAATGTATGATTTTACCAGCAAGCTGTATTGTTTTGGTAGAAATTGTGTAGGTTTATGTACAAAAGGCAACGGGAAACCCCCTCGTCAACGTCCTTAAAAACGATATGATACAAGAAGAAAGTTTAGGTTTGCACTTTTCTTCCTTCTAATGTTTTTTCGACCTAATCAGTAAGTGTCTGGACTTCATCTATTGTTGCGTGTTTTCCCTGGAGCAAAACTGATGACAAGGGATTATACAGTTTTCTTCAGTAATATGTTTGAGTCTTTTAAGGTGTATTTTTTCCTGCAATTTTGATATTGCTGGTAGCAGTGATATTATTCTGTAGGAGGATACCTCATTTGTTGGTTTTCAAGGTTTGGTGATCATGATGACTTCTACTATTTTCCAACACCTTGATACATATTTCAATTTGTCAACTGTTTACGAATTTCCCCTGTTATCGGGTCATAGCCTGGTGCGTTTCTTGGGTCAATATTTGTTTTAATTTCTTCTACAATTTCTTTTGGTGTTACAAACTCTATATCCCTGGAGATTTCTTCTGTTATTATAGATAAGTTTCCGATGACGTGTCATTTTGGTTGAAAAAAATTGTTTCTTATTGTTTCTAGCCCACGCTCCATCAGGTTTTCTTAAAGACAGGTTTTGTATTAGTGGCCCTTTCCATAAAGAGTAGTCCTCATATGTAAGCTCCCTGAGATATGTATTTATTGATTCATTCGTAATTTTCTTTATCTTCTCTGAATTCGTTGTTAAGTCTATTTTGGTTGATGGGCGTTTTAGTTTCTTACCATTGTCTTCTTAATCTTCTTCTCTTGTTATTATACCGTTACTTACGGCAGAATGATCTGTCGTTAGGTCCAATCCTCCTTTATTTTTATGTAATTTTGTGTTACTTTGTTAGTTATGTAGAAATCCAAAAGGTGCGGAATTTTTTGAGTATCCGTCCGCCAGTATGTTGGTCGCCCAATAAAATGGAAATCTTTTGTAGTGATCAGTCTTGATCTACAGTAGGTATTCTTACCATTGAAGTCGCCTCCAAGATTTTGCAATAAAGTCCTTCTTGAGATTATATCTCGGTGGGCAATATATAGCACTTACTTTTATAGTTTACCCTTTGCAGTATATGGTCACTGATGTGGCTTGTGTGTTTTTATTGAAGTATCTTCATAGTGTTGATATTTTGTCTTATTATTATTGCACTTCCTCCTCTGGCAGCATTGGATGGGTGTATTGGATGATATATTATTTGACATACCTCTTAGCAGTGGCGTAAATCCCACCCCTGCAAACTCCGCACGGTGGGGGCCCATTTTCGCAAAACAAAAAGACTGTAAAAAGTATTTCAAATGTATTATTTAATTTTATGAAGGGCCCCTGGTATATTCTTGCGTGGGGCCCTGGAGTTTTCTACTACGCCACTGCCTCTTAGTGTAACATAACTTCCATTTGTGAAGTGTTTTACGGAGATTAGGCAAATATTTTAGGGTGTCCGAGTACATCTGCAGTTTATCTCTGTGCTGTAGAAGTTCATGTTCTTCTTATGGCCGAAGCCTAGGCTGATGGCCTGTTAGTAACTCGTAAGAACAAGTTCTGTGAGCCCTCTTAGCGCGTATGTTGGGCAGGTAGCTAAGCTTACTCATCGAATAAGGAGAAGAAAATTGATCCGCAGTGGTACAAAGTTGACGATTATGAAAGATGTTAGATCAATACATCAATACAATATAACCACCACGGTTGTTCTTGACGAAATGCATTCTTGACGTCCAATTTTGGGCCAATTTTGCGAGCACTACTGGCCTTACGCCACGAATAACTCGAACAATGTTGGCTTCCAAGGCGTCAATTGTTGCTGGTTTATCAGCATAACCAGTGACTTCACGTAGCTCCACAGGAAATAATCGAGAGGTGTGATTTCAATAAGTCACGGAGTATGCAATAAGTCGATGGTTGCAGTCACAGTATGGTACGCAGCGCCATCCTGTTGAAATCACATCTTGACCGGATCAATGTCATCCATATTTTCAAACAAAAAATCATTGATCATGGTCCAGTAACGATCTTCATTGACCGTAACGCAAGCTCCGGCGTCGTTTTTGAAGAAATGAAGACCGATGATGCCACGAGCGTGCAAACTACACCAAACGGTGCACTTTTCTGGATGCAATGGAGTCTGGAGGGTCTCTTCTGGATTGGCCTCGCTCCATATGCGGCAATTTTGTTTATTAACATACCCGTTAAACCAAAAATGAGCCCCATTGCGATAAAATTGCGGGTCAGTTTCCAAGTGCTCTAGAGCCGAATTGGTGAATGAACGACACATAGGATGGTCTTATGGCTTCAATTCCTGCACCAGCTGGATCTTATACTGGTGTAGGCCAAGATCTTTGCGCAAAACTTTCCACGTAGTGGATGAACGAAGCCCCAATTGCTGCGACCGACGACGAATCGATAAATTTGGATCTTCTTCCACACTTTCGTTTACAGCGGCGATATTTTCTTCAGTATGCACATTCCTTCAACATATTGGTGTTATTGCATCATTTAGAGAGTATGCGGTACGAAATCTATCCACAGTTCGACGGATGGCTTACTCAGATGGACTAGTATGTGCGCCATAAAAATCACAAAATCGTGTATCAGTTGCGCGAATCGACAACCGATTTTCAAAGTAAATTTGGATCATTTGGTAGCGTTATTCAAGCAAGAGTCTATTCAAGATGATTTGCCAGACTATATGATCATAACTGTCAAAAAGTGAGCGCAGTATGCCGTTAAAACTTGGCACAGATAAAATTAAATGCCGATTCTAAAAATGTATAAATAAATATACAGGGTGTACCATCTAAAATAACAAAGTTGAGGTTAATTCCGGCGAAGTGACGGACTTATGTTCTACGTCAAATAATGCAGTTTTAGGAGTATTATCACATATACCAAATTTCATTTTGATAATTTAAAAAAAAATAAGGGTACCCCAGGTTTCATTGACTTATATCCTATCTTATTTTTCACTCTCATCTATAATATATAGGTAATATAAACAACCCAGGTATGAGAAGCGACTTAGGAGGCCTTAACCTTCCATATTGCCGGCTGTGCTCCGTCGCGGGGCATTAGTGCCGATACCTTTACCTTTATTTATAATTATTGGGGTGGTTTTTCAATTGCCTATTGTTTTGCTTGTTGGTTTTGTTTGAAACATTTATAGTTTTTAAGATATTTCCTCTACATTAATTAAACTGAGAATTTTATTTTGTTCTGATATAATCGTCGACTGACAAATATTTAATCAAATGAATTTATGTAAAAATAAAAAAATGGGCCAGCTATGGCTAATTTCAAACCTATCTTTACTGTGTAGGTTTTTCTGAGGTGCTGTGCTCCTCAATAAAGCAAATTCGGAAAGCGTAAGTGAGTATGATATACAATTAAATCCCAGTTTTACCTTCATACATCCTAGCTTAGATGAGCTGTCTGTTCGTCATCACTGCTGATCTATTACATAAATAGAATACAAAGGCACCGATTGCCCCATTCAAATATTTTTTGAGGTTTCGGTAGCTATAGGCCGTCCGCAAACGATGCGAAGTTGTAAATCAAAATTAAAAGAAATAGTAATGTTAAGTTTTCATAGAAGCGGCTCTTTAATTTTCAAACTTGTATACACATTTTTACAAATTTTACTAGCATTTTGCGTCTGCTTATAATAACGGCAGAATTTACGGTTTTAACTAGCAAATGACAATAGAAAACCCTTGTAATAATCCGCTTACCTTCCGCTACCTGGCTTACTTATACAAAAAAATTAACACCGACGCCTATGAGTTCCCGCTGTCAGTTTAATTTATTTCTTCGCATCGTTTGCGGACGGACTATAGCGGAGTAAATAGAATGTTTCGTAGTGCAAAGTACATAAGTTCGACTCCCAGCCATAGCTGTTGAGATTTAAGTTAAAATTAGGTGAATCTAATTAATTGAAACAATCGAATATTTATAAATCCTTTTATAACTTGCATAAGTCGTTATCATATGAAAAATCTTATTTTCCTTTATGGTTTCTCATTTACTACCTCTGTTAATATCCACTCATAAATCGTAGTTTTTTTTTTGCAAAAATTAACAGAGAAATTAATTTTAAAGCAATCAAAATATGCAAATTTTAATGAAAGGCAAATATTTTACAGCAGCTTTTTTCTCTTTGAATTATCGACAATTTCCCAGAAAATACATTCTTGTATACTCACCGTGAAATAATATTTATTACAGTGATAGAACAAAATATAGAACAGGAAGAACAGACTAACAAATCATCTGCGGATTTGCGGATACGGAAGACGCAGCATTCAACACTCTCTCGGAAATTTGTAGAAGTTATGACTGAATATAACCGGACACAAACGGATTATAGAGAAAGATGTAAAGGAAGAATACAAAGGCAATTAGAAATCAGTAAGTCCCAAATATAATTTCTACGAGTAATTTCCCTATCACTGACTAAATTCAATTTCCAGCCGGTAGACAAACAACAAATGAAGAACTCGAGGAAATGTTAGAGCAAGGAAATCCAGCAGTGTTCACGCAAGGTGTAAGTTATTCCTTTTAATGTAACCGGTGTGTTGGTGATCAATCACTATTTAATTTAGTTCCTTGTTAATTCGAGTTATTATTTTTAGATTATAATGGAAACGCAACAAGCAAAACAAACTTTAGCAGATATTGAAGCAAGACATGCGGATATCATCAAATTAGAAAACTCCATCAGGGAACTCCATGATATGTTCATGGATATGGCTATGCTAGTTGAAAATCAGGTACTTTTTTCTTTTACGTTTCATATTTAATGAGAATTCAAGATAATTGGATATAATTAGTAAAGATCAGATAATTAGGTTAGTACAATTCGTCAATGGAATTTTGCGGTTTTTAAAAATTGCAAATAAAAATTAGACGGGGATGTCCCAGTCATGAAACGAGAAGTCCTAGGTTCAAATCCAGCAGCCGTAGTCAGACTAAATCTGGATGGGTTGGGGTGCGAACCTATTAGGTTTAAGTTCAGAATACTAATGCCCGATGTAGTTACGAGGGTGGATCAAATACAAACCGGAATTTAATGGTACAAATATGTCTTATTTTTCTATACATATAATCTCCTGATTTTGATATACATTTGTTCCATCGGTTGGAAGGTTTCTTGATTCTCTCATCAAGGAAAGATGGAGGACTTGTAAGCCAATTGCACACGAACTCTTCCACCTCAGTATGCCTTCAAATCACTGTCCTCCTAGTGCTTCTTTCAGTGGCCCAAAGATGTGGTGATCACAGGGCGATAAGTCTGGGCTGTGCTCTAGTTGTTGTCCAAAAAATTTCTTCGAGTTTTTCTCTTGTCCAAGGAGCTGTATGGGACCGTGCGTTTTCATGAAGCAAAGAACGTTCCGGATCGGAAGGTCACGTCTTTTTCGTCGATAAGTAAGTTTAGCTTCAACCAAGAATTGGCAAGTTCGCTTGTGGAGAAAATCAATAAAAAATACGCCTCGAGAATCCCAAAAAACAGTGACGAGTACTTGGCCCTCTTTTTCTCCATTCCAATAACTCAGGCGTATCATGATGAACCCAAGTTTGATCACATGTAACGATACAGTTGGGGAATCCTTGTCCTTCTTCCATGTATTGAGCCAAACGTCGTTGACAAACTTCCATGCGAATGATTTTCTGTTGCTGTATAAGAAGACGAAGAGCCTACTTAGCCGAGACTTTTCGATAACCCAAGACATCGGAGTGCTCCCGTAACTTATTCCTACTGTGATAGCAATTTCAGCAGTCGTCAAAAGCCGATCACCCTCGATAAGGTCGCGAACGTTGTCGTGCGTTTTGCTGGTTCGTGGATGACGTTGATGGCTTCTATTCTCCACTGCCAATCATAGACTTGGGGCTTTGACAAAGCCTTCTGTCCAAATTGTGCACCAAGCCTTTTCAAAATTTCGGAAGGTTTTACGCCTTACTTCGCAAGATTTGATAATAATTTGTTGCTCAATGGACGAATTTATCTCATGTTTAGTCAATGACTCAGCAAGGAGTTCGTAATCCACTTCATACATCTCCACCAATAACATTTAATAGCTACAGAACCAAGCGTTCGGCCAAAAATCGGCAAGAAAGAAATTCCGGTTTATAACAGGTGGCGGAAAAGTCCTCACTCGATTTCCTAAGGCAGTAAATAAAAATAGTTCTGTTTGTTGATTATGTTCATTTAGACGTTTAATTTTTTTTCGATTAAGTCGCGAAGACAGCATTTTCCATGACTTTTCACAAAACTTCTGGCGATAAATTCTCCACTTCTAGTCGGATGTTCTCCTTGAGGGCCGCCAGGGTCTGTGGCTTGTTCGTATAGACCCGTGACTTCAAAAAAACCAAAAAGGTAGTCAAATCGGGCGATCTTGCGGGCCAGTGCAAATCGCCAAAACGAGAGATTAAGCGTCCGGGAAACGTTTGCTTCAGAAGGTCCACTGTCGCTCGTGCTGTGTGTGCAGTTGCACCGTCCTGCTGGAACCACATGTTCTCCAAACCCAATTCGTCAATTTGCGGCAGCCAGAGATCGTTGATCATGGTTCTGTAGCGCTCACCAATCACAGTAATGTTACCTCCGGCGTTGCGGGTGGCCAAGGGAACAGCGTGCAAGCGATGTTTTCGGCAAGAAAGATACGAAGTGTAGAACGAAAGATATACATATATTTAAATATGTACACAAAGTATACAGGCTGACACACAGTACAATGGGCATGGATGTACAGGAGCTGCACACGGGTATGTGGCAGAGGAAATACGCTGACGGACGTCAAGCGTGACGGCGACTGGAATGACGGTCATCAGACGTGGACGGGGATGACGGACGTCAAACGTAGGATGTCGGAACGGCGACGGGGATGACGGACGTCAACCGGCGTGCCACGTAGGAATCGTTGGTATTCAGCCTCAATCTGCCTACTCCCCTGAATGCGTTACCGAGTCTGGATGCGAAGGTCCGGAAGTTGGGATGAGTTGAGTTCGAGAATGGAGCTGGACTGCAGCTGAACTGCAACTGTCTCGGTCCAAAACGCTCTGCTTATAAACCCTTTCAAGTGGCGGGAAGCCAGTGAATTGGTTGTCGGGTGGGTCGTCCTCCGTGAGGTGGTTGGGTAACAGTAGCAGTGTTGCCGACGCCGACCTCGAAAAAATATGGGCCAATAACCTTTCCTCCATAAACGCCGCACCAAACAGTGACTTTGAGAGGATGTAATAGCTCTTCGTGCATTACACGCAGATTTTCATTGCCCCAGAAGCGATAATTTTGCTTATTCACGTATCCGCATAGGTGGAAATGCGTCTCGTCGCTCATGATGACTTTCCACATCATCATCGCGGTCGAGGTTTAGGAGGACTTGGCTGTAATTTACACGCGATTGGCGATCTGCAGGCAATAGCTGATGCACTGTTTGCACTTTGTACGGGAACATCTTCAAGTCTTTCACCAAAATTCGCTGTAAGGACCGTCTACTGATGCCCAATTGCGGGGCCTGTCGTCTGGTTGATATTTGAGGGTCCTCTTGGACTTGGACATTTGCTCCGGGGCCAGCCACTTCTGCAACTGTCGCGTGTCCCGTGTTAAGCCAGTCTCCTCGAGGCGAGCGGCCAAACGCCGCAAGTGTTTGCCCAGTTGGTGCCACACGACCAGGGAATCGATGACGAAATTCACGTTGAGCCAAAACCACCGACCGATTATTTGTCAAAAACATTGGCACAATTATTCTGCATTCTTGAGGAGTATAGCGATCCATGGTTTGTCTACGTGTATTCTGCTTCTGTTTACTTTACAAATGTCAAAGTCGCGATGACATAAGACGCCATTTGCAAAAATGAGAGCATCTATGACTTTTGCGCCACCTGGTATATGATCTACCCTCGTAACACCGATAACTAGACAAAGTTTAGATTTTTAGTATTTATTAATAAATTCGGATGGATTTTTTTTTATAAATACCTACATAAAGGGCCAGTTTTTACTTTATAACCCAGCAGGATGCTTCATTGCTTTTCTAAACAATTTCTATGCACTTTACTTATCAAACAAAGGTCTATGTTAGATTTTTCATTCTGCGTTTTTTATTTAAATGTAAATAATTCTATGCATATTTGATCTTTGTTTTATAATTTTATGTAGTAATTAACAACTTACGAAATAACAAGGGAAAGAATATTATTAAAAGTTAACTAACACAAATTTTGCGGTTTGTTAATCTTTGATGTATAAAATTAGTATTGAAAATAAAGATTCTGGATTGAAAAGGAAGATTATCTTTATATAAAAATTTATAAAATATTCTTTGCACCACAAAATTAACCAGTAGAGTAAACCGTTTAATATTTGCATTACTAAAGTGACAGCAATGGTTGTTCGGTTGAAAAAAGTTGCAATCAATTCTGTTTCCTAATTCAAATAATCGTCACTTTCAGCATTTCTGTCATTTTGTTGATGTTAAACGAATGTGGGAAATAAATTTGAAAGTTTTTAATCCAATATTACTTCGGGTTTTTTAACACAGTATATATTAGAGTCAGTCAAATGAAAAAATGTCTTTATGTTAGAAGTAATCTCCAAAACCAAATACATTTATCCCAGTGGGAGATGAGACGGTTAATCCCATCCTTGAAGGAGCTTGTGGGCTGCTGACGGAACCACACGTCCTCGTTCAATGCAAACTGATGTCCACGAATGCCTCTCTTCAGCTCTCCAAAAAAACAATGTTTTATGAGTGGTGACCCGTCTTCATTTGACTGTCCCTTGTACTTTAAATTTATTGAAAGTCAGTAGTTTGAATTTAAATCTTTATTTCCTACATCGTATTAGATTCTTTGTAAATTAAAATTATTAATCGAATCTTTATTATGGTGCTTTGTCGTCTATACATATCTATAGCTTATGCATGATATCTTTTATCTAATGTGTTAACAAATGGTGTATCGTCTGCCTGCCTGCTGGGCAATTAGGGCGAAATGATAGACCGTATTGAGTACCATGTAGAACATGCAGTGGACTACGTCCAAACGGCAACACAAGACACCAAGAAAGCTCTCAAGTACCAAAGTAAAGCTAGGCGGGTGAGTTTGTTCCTCATTATTGTATAAAAAGCACAGTGTTTTCTTGCTTTTAATTTTTCATTTGTTTTCTTCCCAATCAACCATTTGCCCTGCATTCCTGTTGTTATTGTTTTATGCCCATATTTCTTCTGCTTTCTGTTGTTTTCTGCACTATGGTGGTAATGAATTTTATTAACCGGTCAACTAACTCTGTGTGCCTTTTGTCACTGTTTTTTTTTTATGGTACTAACTGTTTAATGTTGTAAATACATCATCGACTGCGCTGTCGCTCTTTTGCATCGGTGTTTTGGTATTTCTTGTTCCCTATAATTCCTTCCCTTGTCCTTCCCTACTCTCCTATTACACCTAGGGAGAAATGGTGGATCGTGTGGAGTATCACGTCTCGCAAGCTACGAATGCCGTACAATCGGGTCAATCTGAAATGAAATTGGCCCACCGATATCAAAGCAAAGCCCGAAAGGTAGGTTGGGAACCCATCATTTACCCGACTTATTATCCTTAATTTTAACAATTTGGACTTCCTCAGTTGTGTAGCTTTTCGAATTACCTACTGTTTATAAGAAAACTTCAAACATTCATATACATCATGAATTGTTCACTTTCAACTTTTTGTTAAATAAATCTTACATTCGTTTTACTTACACGTATGTTATGTGAGAATTGTGCCAAGTTTTTTGTAAAAAAATTTCGCTCAGTTTAGGCTGTTCTTTGAAAAATAATATATATATATATAATCAGTACCCTTATACCGTGAGGTGTCGGGTCGAAAAAAATAATTAATATTTTAATTTTTCATAGTTGGTACGAAGAACCAACTGCTAAGCTGAAAGTGAGCACTCGGTTTACACTTGTGACATAAATGTATTCACATCAACAACCATTTTATGAAGTTTATTAATCACATAAACAACCACATGTATAGGAATTTAATCGTACTACATTCCAGTATTCATCTATCAATCATTGGAACATTTAAACTTCATAAAAAAAATAAGCTTTTGCTCCTTTTGTATGTAACACAATTTTATTATACATTAAACATAAGTAAAAGCTTGTTTTAAAATTCCAAAAATGCAATATTTTAACTCACATACAAAACTTGTGTCACAACTTCAAACATTTCATTGTTAATACATAAATTTTATAACATTTTCTCATTCATTAAGTTTCACTTATATTAATTAATACATGTAAGCCACAATAGCTTGAAAGTTTAGAATACATTGCTTCAATGATTGTTAAAATATTAAAGCAGATAAAAAAGATTAAATGTTGCATTCGCTGTTTAATTGATCGCCTATTCTTGTATAGTATTTGCTTAACTGCTACTTTTTTAAGTCTTACATTGTAACCTTTTGTTTATAAATTAAATTATGTAAGAAGATAGTAAATATCAATCATACTTATATAAAACAAACGAAGAGATTAACATAATCATGGCTTTTACTGTTTTATGGGCTTAATTATGCAAGACTTGCGACACACCAAGGGCTATCCTTTTATCTTTTATCTGAAAAAATTTGAGGTTATGGCATATAGCTACGAGGCTTGTCTAAAAAGAATCCGACCTCCAATTTTCCCGCGCAAAATAATGACGGTAGGGCGGCGCCACTTTCCACAGTGGAGTGGGACACCTTCATGCGCATGCCTAAATTTTCTCTTCGCCATCGGGTGCGTCATTCGCTGCCCTCTCCACTGTGGAAAGTCATACCGTCCTACCGTCATTATTTTGCGCGGGAAAATTGGAGGTCGAATTCTTTTTAGACAGGCCTCGTATACGATTTTTAAGATACTTCTTATTGATTAAAGTTATATTTTTGTCTTGTTGTTTCCTTATGTTTTTATGCAGTCAAACTCGTAAACTTTCAACATGTGTTCTACAGTTCGGGACGCGACTCGTTTAGGTGGTTTCATAATGTATCGTTTTACCTATTTGTTGCGTAGTATATTTTTATAGCACTTCAGACAGTAATGTAATCTTCTATAGCAATATATTTATATTTCAGTATGAACAAATTTCAAAGCCTCCTCTAATATTTATTCAAGGTGTTGTAAATTACCCTGACGTGGTAAAAAGTCTAAGCGCTGTAATATCACCAACAAACTATGACTCCAAATCAATGGCTAAACTACCGATAATTAAGTGAATATTTACAAGATAATAAAATTATTCACCGTTCCTTCCAATTTAAACAACAGAGGGCATATCGCCTACTCATAAAGACGTTTGCATCTCACAGTTCCGGCAGGAGAAATAAAAAAAGGATTACATCAGCTTGGTTTTATAACTGGAAATATCCATAACATAAAAAGTAGAATATCTACTTTTATTTTTCATAGACCGAAAATAATTTATAGACCTTGCCAAATCTCATGGGCCGCGAGATGCGCAAATAAACAAGAGAGAAAGCTATAGAAAAGGTCAGGCGATAGGAAAAAGTGAATCCTAAAAACATTTGTCACTTTAACGCGGCAAATTTAAAATTTGCGCCTAACAAGTTATGCAAATTTCTATGCAATTTTTAAATTAAATAATTATATCCCAATCGTTTTAAACCAAAAAGTTGTGTAACTGATCCTCTTAAAAATTATACTTCATTACAGAACCCTTTAACAGAAATTTAAAAAAATATTAATATTGTTATAGATTATAGACTGAATCATCTACTAAATCATCTTCAAGTGAGTCATCTTCATCATCTTCTTCTTCAGATGATAAATTAGAATCTAACTCGTCACTGTCGCCTACACTACCTAACTATTAATTCTTCTATGTCATCCATAATATATCACGCTCCATGAATTCTTCTATCGACATTTGCACATTAGAATGTATAGTAAAACAGCATTTAATAACAAAGCACGCAATTGGTCTAGTCTGAGAACGACCGATTTTTTAATCAACTGGCAGGAACTCAAAAACACAACAAACTGCAAACAAAACACGTGCAAACTACTACAAACACAACAAAACATTGGTTAGGTTGAAACAGCTGATGAAAAAAATGTTTTTAGAATGATCTATAACATCGTGAGACGAATTTCGGTTTCTGCACCAGAGCTCATGAGATTTGGCAAGGCCTATACCATCTCAAACACTTACAAAATATATCCATCCAGGTTGAACCCACATGTAAAAAGTCGAACTTGTACAACGCACAAGATGTCAGTCATACAAAAGCATACTGTCGCCGTGCATTTGCGTGTGTTAAATGTGGAAGTGCTCATAAAAAGGATAAAGGATGTAACAGAAGACTAACAATCAAAACAGTACTACTCCAAGGATATTTCTTACAAATACCCCACAAAACTGGTCCGTAAGCCTTAAAACATCTTTAACAAAGTTCTTCAATGAATTTAAAAACATATTTCATCAACTTTTACAACAAAATGGTATGGTTTTGTCAATGCTAACCATTGTTATCAACAAAATTTTAAGCAGCCGCAGGAGCCTATCCCACCTATAAGAAATGAAATTAAATAACACTTACGCATTAGACTACGACGTTGTAACTGACAAGGTGCTGAAACAACTGTCTAGACTAACTATGTTGTCTAACTTAATAATAGTATATCTAGGCTGGTTCTGGACCACAGGTTATTGAAAGGTGTTAAGGTAAACTGCATTTAGATGTAAAGGTGAGATGGAGGTGTTCCAGGTGTAGAAATACAGTTTACCTGAACACCTTTGATTAACCTGTGGTCCAGAACCAGTCCAGATATACTACTCTTAATACTTTGTCTAATGTACTCGCCTGCAGAGCTTAAATTTGCCCAAATTATTATGAAACTAAAACTGGGAAAGGTGTCCAATGAAGCTACATCTTATAGACCTATAAATTTACTCCCGGTGATATCAAAACTACAGGAAAAATTAATTATCAATTATGGATACAGAGGCCTATGATTACTCCCACTTCCCGATCTTTTGATAGTTAGCAGCACACGATACTAGACCAAAGCCTACTACAAATTAAAAAATGTTTGTTTTAATTTTGACTGCTACCTACGAGGTAGAGTAACAAGGTCCTACACATACACACACTTACACTCGACACATGGTGCAGTATGTAGGTATAAAACGGTGCACCAATCATGTAACCTGCAGAGTCAGGCGGTCAGGCCGGATTGTGCATTGCACTCTTAACCACACCAGCCTCGACACTGAAAGGTAAAAGAGGTTACAGATACAGGGATAATCAAATGCACCTGCCCGGATTTTATCGTGTACAATCTTTAATTAATAGATTTATAAATCGGACATAGAAATCATGCATTAGAATTTCTTGAATTCTTATGTACAATTGCGGACTACAAAATAGAAGCATCCACGATTAATCCAGTGCTCGTTTTTTATTGATTTTAAAGGCGTTGTCAACATATGAAAAGTCGATTTTTTTTTTATTTTGTAATTTGATTTAGTAAACTGAGTATTGCACCTGTGCAAAATTTCACGGTCGAATTTTAATTCGTTGCCGTGTTATGGGAGCTAAAAGTTTAAGCTATGACGTCACTGATGTCGGTCGTCGGTAAGAGCTCTAGCATAGCTAACTCACAGCTAACTTAGTAATGCAGTATAATAGACAGTTATCGCAAGTACAACGCTAAATTTAGGTTATGTTGCCGTGTTTATTCAAGTAATTTTATGTGTTTAGGTTAGGTTACGTTGTGTAGTAGCCTCCGGAGGCCGACATCAGTCACGTTACGTATTGGGGATCTCAATTCTCTCTACCCGTTTATTGCGGTTATTATCAAAGATATTGAAATTGTACCACTGCGGGTACTTTCACGAGTATTTTAACTAACGTATTTTGATATTTACTAAATATGTTGCATAAGTTGATAAGACAACAAACAAATGCAAAATGGTGGTCAGTGTTTCTATCATTTTGGTGTCAATTTTATAGTGTAATTTTGACAAAAATATTGAAATAATTTCAATAAAATCAGTGCTGGAACATCAATCTTGACCCCTTAATATTGTGTGTATAGTTATTTTTAAAGATACTCTTAAAACTTAAAGACAAAATATCAAGTAATATGTGAAATTCATAAGGTCTAGTTTAGCAAATCAACCGTCATATGAAGATAACCTTTTATTTATTAAAAGGAAATTCTACCAATAATTCACACATGCGAAAACAAAAATATGCCTTGTTTTTACTGTAATGGGAATGTTTCAATCGCTAAAATAAAATGTAATGCATGTAGCAATGAATTTCATATTAGCTGTGCAAAAAAAATATAAACTAAAAGATAACGACCTGGATAACTTTCAATGCTGCATTGAATCTGAACCTCCAAAAAATTTAAATACGGAAAATGCTGTTTTAAAAGCCGAAAACACACTGTTACGTGAATCACTAAAGGATAAAGATATTATCATAAGATCGCTGCAACAACAAATAGATTTACTGCAAAACATCAACAATATTAGTAATATCGAGTCACCCAAAGCACTAGTGCAATCGAACTTAAATAATAACTTATCTAAAAAAAGTTATGCAAATGTATTGTATAATGACCAAAATAAACTAATTATTAAACCAAAAAATAATAACGATATAGGAAAAATAAAACAAGACTTAAAAAACAACATCAATTTAAAAGATTTACAAATTGGATTATCGAATATATCGAATTTAAAAGATGGTGGACTAATTATTACTTATGAAAAAGAAGAAGATGTCGAAACTTTTAAAAGAGAAGCTGAAATGAAATTAGGTGAGAAATATAAATTTAATCTACCAAAGAAACATAATCCTCAAATTAAAATAGTAGGATTAGAAGAGGAAATTACAGAAGATGAATTAAAAGACATCTTAATCGCTCAGAATAAATTTATATCTGAGAACTCAAGCATAAAACTTTTAGTCTGTAAAAGATTAAAGAACAACGGAAAAATATGGTTTATAATTATAGAATGCGATCCAGTAACATTTAACAATATATTAAATAATGGGGCATTATGCATAAATTATACCGGTTGTGCTGTATATGAACATGTCAATTTAAAACGTTGTTTTAAGTGTGCAGGTTTTTATCATTTTGCAAAAAATTGTACCAAAGCCCAGATTTGTTTAAAATGTGGATCTAATGAACATACAGCAGCTAATTGCAAGAATACTATCAAAAGTTGCCCAAACTGTACCGAACAGAATACGAAATTCTCTTTAATGTTAAACACAAACCATTCACCATTTGATAACTGTTGCAAGATACTAGAAAAAAATATCGAACGTACTAAACAAATGACTTATACATCAAAATCAAAAAACTAAGAGCGAATTCAACATTATCCTTCTATTACCAAAATGTTCGAGGATTAAGAACCAAATTAAAATCATTATCTCACTCTATCACCGTCTCCGAAAGCTACGATGTGATTTTATTTTCAGAAACTTGGTTACATGATGCAATCTTTGATGCTGAACTTGAATTATATAATTATGTTATCTACAGAAAAGATAGAACTAATAAAACAAGTGAATTTAAACGGGGTGGAGGAGTATTAATTGCTATAAAAAAAAATTTAACCTCTTCAAGAATTAAAGTTAAAGTGGATAATGTTGAAATGGTTTTTGTATTATTAATGCTACCAAAAATGTCAATAATAATTGGAAATATATATTTACCTCCTAAATCTAAAATTGATCTATATGAAAAATATTGTGAAGTGATTTGTCAACTTAAAGAAGATTATCCGCAGGCTAATATATTATTGTTCGGCGACTTTAACCTTCCAAATGTGTTATGGGACAACGATGAATATGGAGTCAAAACCTTCGATAACTATTCTCAAAAATCGGAAATTCTAAACGATACTTTAGCCTTTTTAAATTTACATCAATTGAATACTTTTTATAATGCTAATAATGCTATACTTGATTTAATATTCAGTGACTGTGTTAACTCAAACCTATCTCTAGCGGATGATATTCTTGTACCCGTTGATATTCATCATCCTGCACTAAAATTGATAGTAAAATTACAACAGGAACTCACGCCAGTACAATTTGATTATTTATATTATGATTTTAACAATGCGAACTACATATTAATTAATGACCTTTTATCAGTAATCGATTGGGAGGAAATTTTCAATAATAATGACTTTGATAATCTAATAAATAATTTTTATTGTATTTTATATGATATTATTGAAAAATGTGTTCCAAAAGTAACTAGTAAGAATAGGAAATTTCCTAAATGGGTTAGTTTTGAATTAAAAAAGTTAATCATCAAAAAGAAAATCGCTCATAAAACTTATAAAAATACCAGATTATGGACAGATTACTTGAAATTTTGTAAACTAAGACAGAAATGTAAGAAACTATCTAAAAATTGCCTTAATGATTACACCAAAAATGTTGAACTAGAAGTTAAGTTAAATCCAAAAAAGTTCTGGAATTATATAAATGATAAAAAAGGTGGAAATGAAATACCTAACAACATGGAATTTAACAAGAAATCTTCAAATGATCCTCAAACTATTGTAAATTTTTTTGCTACACAATTTGCCTCAGTTTATACTAATAATAAGATGGTTGTACCTAAATACACATTTGAAAAAACAATAGACTTAAACAGTATTGATATTAATTCTATCGAGGTTTTTTGTCAATTACAACAACTGAAAAATAAAAATGATCCAGGACCCGACGGTATTCCTGCTATATTTCTAAAAAATTGCAGATGTATTTTGGCGGAACCCATATGTAAACTATATAAGCTATCAATTTCAAAAGGCAAGTTTCCAGATATATGGAAATTAAGTTACACAATGCCAATATTTAAATCAGGTAATAAAGAAAATGTTTCAAACTATCGTCCTATTACTAAAGTATCATACATACCTAAGATATTAGAGGCTCTTGTTTCAGCAAAAATTACACCCTGTTTTAAACATATCTTATATAATCATCAACATGGGTTCACAAAAAATCGTTCTACCATTACAAATTTATTATTATATAATCAACACATTATTCAAGGGATGGAAATGGGATGCCAAATTGACGCCATATATACTGTTATGCTCTTCCACTTAAAAGAATTACATACAATTTTTAATTATTCTTCCGGCTAGCTCAATAATAAGATTTAATTAATTTCTTTCAGAATCTCCTAAATCAAGGTCTTTAAAGGGTTCCCTTTTACGAATTTCAAAATTTATAAAAATTCACCAAGATAAAATTTTAAAAAATATAACACCTTTCAAAATTATGATAAACTTTTACAAAGAAATAACAATAAATAATTCTAATAACAAACTAAACAATTTTCTAAAAATTAAAAATATAAACTACCTTTTTTTTTTTTTTAAAAACAACTTGAACAAACAACACTCCCTGGCTTGACTTCTAATGTATCCAACTGTTGAACCAACCTTTTCACAATGAAAGACTTTCCCCTTTGACTCCAACTCCACCAACCTTACTGCAACTTCACCAATAACACAATTTCCTTCTTTCGATTTTATTTATATTTGTGTAATATCCAAATTTTTATATAAACTTCTTCAAAAATAATAATTTTTTATTCCAAATAAACTTTTATTAAATTAAAATTCCAAATTATTTTGATATAATATAACTTCTTTTCAATCTCTATTTGTTTACAATTTGTTTTCAGAATATTCTTTTGGTACTTTAATACGTTTTCAAGAGTTTTTTTAAAAAACTCAACTTACGTTTTTCCAAAAAAATATCCAACTGTTTGTTTTTTATTTGTTACCCTAGTTTCTTAAATTTTAACACTCTACAAAATTATTTTTATGACATATTTACAAAATTACTATCTAGATTCTATCCTACTTATTTACAATATTCATTTTCTAACTTATAACTATTTACAATTTTATTTACACTAAATTTTCATACTTTCAAAAGGTGTTCATTCACTTTATCCAAATTCAATTAAAACAATATCACCTCAATACGGACCTGTCAAAAGCGTTTGATAAGGTTAATCACCAAATTTTATTAACAAAATTAGAATCCATAGGTTTTTTTGGATCTTTATTGAAATGGTTAAAGAGTTTTCTTACCAACAGAACCCAAATAATTAAAATCAAAAATTACTTCTCTGATCCTATTAATGCAGTATCGGGAGTCCCTCAGGGATCCCATTTGTCACCATTACTTTTCAATATTTTTATCAACGATATTGGAAGAATATTTGAGGAATCTAAAGTTTTACTTTTTGCCGATGATTTAAAAATATTCAAAATTATTCATTCGCTTGATGATGCACAAAAATTGCAAAATGATATTCAAAAACTAGAAGAATGGTGTCTTATTAATGGAATGACATTAAACACAGAAAAATGTAAATACATAAGATTTCACAGAAAATCTAATCCCATAAATTATCAATACGAATTAAATAATAAACCCCTACAAGAAGTTAGTTGTATAAATGACCTAGGAATAATGTTGGACAGTAAATTAAACTTTATACATCATATTGATAACATAAAAAATAAAGCATTGAAGATGTTAGGCTTCTTAATAAGAAATACACACGATTTTACTAATATAAAATCAATAACAAATTTATACTGTTCTTTGGTCAGGAGTTGTTTAGAATATGGATCAGTAATATGGTGTCCTTATTATTCTAACCATATACAAAAAATAGAAAAAGTTCAACACAAATTTTTGAGATTCGTAGCGTTTAAACTGCATATGAAACATGATCTTATTGGGTATGATGATTTATTAAAAATAACGAATCTTAATACATTAGAATTAAGACGAACAAACTCTCTATTATGTATTTTATACAAAATAGTAAATGGCATAATAGATAGTTCTGAGCTTTTGGATTTAATTGATTTTTTGGTTCCTGACCGCCAAACAAGATCTGAGCAAATGTTCAAATTAACATTTCATTATCAAAACTATGCTTATAATGCTCCCATTATAAAAATGTTGCGCGAAGGTAATAAATTAAAAATTGATTTATTCAATTCGTCTTATTGGCAATTTAAAAGGTCATTAATCTAATGTCAAGCTGTTAATGTATCTTAGCATAGGTTAAAGTTAAGTTCTTATTACATAGATGATTAATAATTATATTTTTAATTTCTAATTAATTATATTTTTAATTTCTAAATTGTATATAAATGGGAATAATTATTTCCGTAAATAAACCATTATTATTATTATTATTATTATAATGCCTTTCCTCGTCACCGAAAAGTAAAAGAAGTTATGGATACAGACAGAATTATATCTTTCATTTAACTGTCAAAAACAATCACATGATGACTATGATACAATGACATGAAAAAGGCGCATTTACAAAATGTAAAAATTACTGGTTCCATTCGTTTGGCCGTAATTATACGTTTTATCATAACCTCAAATCTTCACAGAGTATTCAAATGTTTCTATTAACTTTTACCGAAGTACTGTTGTCAGATTAAACATAGAAGAGTAGAACAGAACTTAATCATACATGATCAAGCTAATAAAACAGAGAAAGCCATGAATTAATGTTTACAATTTCAACAGTGCCATAAATAACTAAACATAAACGTCACTCGCTTTGTAAAAATTAAGGAGTAGTTTATCAGTTTTTGATTTACTCTTAAATTTTACAGCAAATGGATAAACCACTTCTTACCTCGAATACACACAATTATTTTCACAATACTGTACAGGCTGACGTATACTTCTGATGTTTTGTAAATTACACTTCAGATACATTTTATACTTCTGTATATTTTCAGTGTACACAGGGATGCTCGAGACATAACGAATGTATCTACCAATCGTATAATTTTATCTTGCATCTGTGCACTGCTTTATATCTAAAATCACAATTGCTTGGGTTTGATTTAGGTATCGGCGTCTTTTGTTTATGTATAGGAAGAAACAACCGAAGAGCTTATTCATATGTTCTTAATACACTGTTATTTTGGTTGCTGTAAAGTGTAAAACTTACAAATTTTATTGTTATCTTGTTATTTTTATAAAAGCAGTATTTGCAATTGGTTCTACTAACTGTAATAAAAACAAAGAAATATGATTGGTAGATGCATCGACATATGTGCAAGAATGTATAGCTGTATGTTTTCTTCTAAACTTCTAAACGCAAAGTGTGTGGCCGCTTTATTTCATCACCCTTTTAAGTGTTGTTTCAGTGTTTTATTTTCGTTTTATGTTCTGCTGCTTGCTTATCCATAGCGTTTAACATGTAACACATATTAGTAATTTGATTTTGTTTTGTTTTGTTTCCAGAAAAAGATATTGATTATAATCTGCCTCATAGTTGCAATCGTCATTTTGATTATTATTTTGGGCGTCACCTTAGGTTAGTCAAAGGAATAAATGCGTTGTATGTGTGAATGTATCTAATGGCAATATCGTGCATGAATTTTAAATGCAAAATGATGTCCCAAAGTGTGTGTATTTTGGGAATTTAAAAAGAGCTGCCACTTGTAGTCAAATATACATTTTATTAGTTTTTAATTTAGTATTTCAGATTGTACGTTAAAAGTTATATGCTAAAAATGTTGCACAAATTGTAGTAATTATTGTGTCTCTTTAACTTACGATCTGAATTTTTATATACAGGGTGGTTACAATTGTCTTAATTATATGCTGTTTTTTGTATGCTACAGCAATGATTTGCAGCTTTTATATGTTTGTTTTTCATATTAAAAGTAAGTCGAGTAAGATGACACAGGAAAACGTTGCACATCACAGCTGTAGAATATTTCATAATCATTGTAAAATTTGGCAATAGTGAGTGTAACAATCATTTAATTACTATTTGTAAGAGCATTTTGGGCAACAGTATTTTCTAAAGTTCTTTGCTCAGAGTGTTATACGATTTATTTATAACTTATTATTTAAATTTTGTATACCCTGTATATCAAAGGCACTTATTAAGTATGGTGCTTCCATGTTCCAGTTGATCAAAAGCATTTATAAATTGTTTGTATAAATTAGATTAGTCGCCGGGTGTCATCACCACCAGCACTAAAGTAGTGTATAATTTTGCACCCAAAACATATGCTGTTAAAACGGGTTAACAAAATTCCCATGAAAGAGGAGCTAAAGTTTACATTACGTTGTTACGTAATTATATTCCGTTTATTGAAGAAAAGGGCACTAGTTGTAAATTGGTCGTAAATAACTGGCCTATCTTTGGATTTTTTTTTTAAGCGAATAGTTGTCTCGTAAGCATGTGTTAAGATGGGTAAAATGGGATCACTTCCATAGAAACCTCATTACAAAGTTAGAACAAATAATATATAACTTTGGAAATCCTCTAAGCAATAAGTTTATAAAGCTTAGCTCGATTTCGTTGGGTTATATTTTTACACTGTAAACTATGTAATTGTAACATTGTGTGTGTGACTACAATGTATAGAATTTAGAAAATTGTAAATACGTATGTATATTGTATATTTTTAATTAATTGCAATACTTAATTAGCTTGGCTTATTAAGATGGTCGAGCGAAAGTCATTTTTTTAAATGTTCAGGTAAAAATTTTTATTCGAACTTGTGATTTATTCAAATTAACACGAAGCTCAAACTGGGTAGAAAATGTCTAAAAGTTCATTCATGCGAGTGCATTATTTATAAAGTAAAAAGATCCTCGTTTGAGCATTGAGTTTTATTGATGCATTGCAAATATGTAAATTCAATTTGCATTGTACTTCAGCCTTTTTGAGATCTTGAGGATTTATGTAATTCGTAACAATTTTCTTAGTAGTAACTATAAACTTTTGCAATACTCAGTAAAAGCTGTAAATTTGTTATGCATCTAAAATATTGCGCTTGCTAATAGTGGTGACGTTCCTAATATGGAGGTCTGATAGTATGTAATTTTATTGTGTTATATTGTCAAGATTTGAACGCCTTTGGTTTGTCGGTTACTATTTACTAGTATTAAATATTTATTAATTTATAACAGGGATAATTATAAATGTTTAGAATTCTAATCAAGCAAGGGTTTCCAGGAGGTTCGTCCCTGTTTGTGTTTTTTTCATATATTATACCCTGTAGTTGTTGCTTCTAACCTATGCCAAAGAATTCAAAAAATTATTGAAAACACTGTCTCTGTGTCTAATAATAAGTTATTGTATTGTTATTGGTTAGAATTTATTTTTAAAAAACCACCATGACAGCGACAGTGTTAAAAAAAATAAAACCTTTAATATCGGTTAATTTTATTATAATTTGTTATTTCTTAATGATTATTTGCGTAATTCATTATGTAAATGATTTTACTTCTAAGTTATTAAATTATTATTTTTATATTATTTTATTTTCCCTTTTTTAAACAAGTGACAAACGGCATTACGCAGAAAGAGTTTGTGATGACCGAACATGTCTATGGTAGGCCTTAAACTTAACATTCTCTTTAATCTGCAGAAGAAGATCATGATCTTAATCTGCGTTTCCATTTTGATCGTCATTCTTGTTAGCACGGTAGCAGGATACTTCGGCTTCTAAACTTAGGTATGCATTTTATTATTTTTTTTAATATTAACCCTTTAACAATAAGGATACGGATGTAGGCATACATCCAATACAAAGAAAAACAATGCATAACAATGTTACTAACTTGGTTTATTATTGTTAATAGAATATCGCATTGTTTTTTACCGTTACACCATACTTTTGTGACGAGCATAATTACTTGTTTCGTTATATAGACTCGAACTATTGTAAAATTTGGTTTCAAAAGTGTGGTGGTTATTTTACCCTGAAACATTTAAATGCCAGTGCTTAACTCCTTGCATTTAACATATCCAAACGATACCAGGTTATTTATTTGATAAAACATCATTTTCAGTTCGAATTTCTACTGAAGATTGTACAGGATAAAATCGGGGCAGATGAAAATTCTCATGCAATTTAATTATTTTTTATAAATAACTAATAACCTTTTTCTTACATGTATATTATAGGCGGTCATTTTAATTTTAGTCGCTGTCACCCATCAGTTTTTGTACACTCTTCTGTCATCAGTTTGGATGCAATAGTCCATTCCCGTCCAAAGAACCACGATATATTCGAAAACCTCAGAGAAGAAAAGACACTGGAATTATACAAAAATAAGATTAGGGAACACATACACGAGGTAGAAGAAGATGCAGATCGGTTATGGGAGAAAATTAATAACAAAGACTATGACGGAGGAAATCTTCGTAGTACAAAAGGAAGCAACCAGAAACGACTGGTTTCAGGAAAGCTCCAGAGAGGTAAAGCAAGAAGGAAAGTACGACGGAGACCAACAAGAGCAAAAGAGGAAGAATATAGTAGACTAAGAGGAGAGGCTAAAAGGATATGTCGTCGAAAGAAGAAAGAACGCCTAAACGAACAAATTTTGGAAATACAGAACTCGTATGACCTAAAAGAAGCCAGGACAATGTTTAAAAATGTACAGGCAATCAAAAACGGCTACCAACGGTGATCACCAATAAAACACAGGTGATAGATAGATGGAAGACATGCTTCTACGAGCTTCTCAACAGACCCCAGAAGAGGGAGAAAGTCGTGGAACAACGAATCTATGTGTCAGTCCAATCAGAAACCTTGGAACCTACCCTAGAGGAGACAGTCGGAAGTATTTATTTTTGTTATTATTCAGTTTTTAACAGGCCATTAAGGCCCATAGCCTGTCGAGGAGGACATACCGAGCCGTAGTGAGCCGAGCCTGGTTCGGGTCACCCGTCCCAAGTTCTGACTATGGACACCGATGCGCCATACCAATACTCTCAATACTCACCACCTCTCCTTGGAAGTATTTATAAACTTACGAATAATAAAGCTGGGATGAACGACATACCAGCTGAATTAATTAAGCCAGGAGGATTAGACCTACATAAACAATTGCATAAACTCATTTTAATATGCTAGAAATCTGAAACAACGCCCAAGGACTAAGAAGAAGCAATTTATAAGAAAGGCTATAAATTAACAGGTAACTACAGAGGCATCTTACTCCTATGCACAGCCTACAAAATCCTATTCGACATACTGTGACCAAGGAGTCTTCCGTAGTGGGAATTCGACAATTGACCAATCGTTTACCATCAGACAGAGCAAGCCTGGAAAAAGAACTATTTGTAGATTTCAGACAGGCAAATACTTTTAGATGAAATTAAGCACATTGGGCATACCAGCCAAACTGTTGAGACTAACGAAGATGACAATGAGTAGTGTCCGACCGAAGCTTCGGCTTCGGCGAAAAAAGGGCCAAAGGTTTGGCCGAATCTGAAGGTCACATCCCAGTAGCTAGTTAGCAATTATTTAGTGCTGCTGGACAGATCTATGACGATAGAAGGGCTAATTTACATGGAGAAAATGTTAATAAACTTTTATTCCTAGCCTATAACATTAAGCTGTTTGAGTTTGATTATTAAGACTTATGTAGTTTTTTTTATTATTCATTTGTTACTCGTGTTCTTATGTGTTCAGCATAATTTGTATTTGCATTTACTATTTGGGAATGCAAGTGAATAAGAATATTTTTTTGTTTAAAATTGATTGAAGTTTGACTTTATTTTGATTATGTATTATAATCTATTTATACTAATTTATAGTAAGTATTCTAAGTCTGGTTGCACCTTCGGCTTCGGCGATAGCCGAACATCGGCTTCTGCTTCGGCCGACAAACTGACCTTCGGTTGGACGCTAACAATGAGTAACTCCAAAGGCAGGGTTAAAATCCAAAATGAGGTAATGGAAACAACAAAACAAGGACTCGGGTAGGAAGATGGTCTACCACCCATACTCTTTAACGTGGCATTGGAAAAAATAATGCGAGCAACTAAAAATAGGTGTAGATGGAACGATCCTCGACAAAACCACTCAGATAATTACATACGCGGACGGCATTAATATAGAAGCAAATTCGCAAAGGGAGCTGCGTGAATCCTACATAACACTAGAAAAATAGGCTTAGAGCTGAATGAAGACAAAGCAAAGCTATGACAACTAAACTGGTAACGCATTTTACATTTCTAGGAAATCAAATAACAGAAGCCAATGAAATGAAACGAGAAATTCGTGAAAGAATAAGTAAAGGCAATAGAGCATATTACGCCGTGTGCCAACTGATAACATCAAGATTGATGCACCGTCCTGCTTAGACTGGTCGTAACATACGGATGGGAAACATAGACCCTGTCGAAAAAATTGCCATATTCAAAAGATGAATACTCCAGAAAATATACGGCCCTACAAGGGAAAATGACGGAAGAATGGCAAATAAAATATAACTAGCAAATCTTGATAAAGAGCTAACTATAGTAGAAGTAATTAAAGTACAGAGACTACGGTAGGTGGGACATACAGGGTGATTCAAAAGTATTGTCATTAAATTAAATGGGTATCTGCTTTGATACCGTTTGATACCCGCGATAAAAATTTGACCCTGCAAAAATAAATGAAACATTACACAATTATGTAATTTACAGGTTTTACTTTCCTCTGCAATTTTTTCAGTAAACAATTAGTGGCATGTTTAAAAAGTGATATTAGAAAAAAAATGTTGTTTATAAAGAGAAACTGGACTTACAGAAAAATGTTCCTGCAACAAACACACAAAACAAACAAAAAACTGTCTTTCAGAGCTGCTGCAGCATTTTGAAGAGCTTTCCCGTAAATTAAAACGTCAATTATTAATTAATTCGGTCATACGGTTAGGATGACCTTCCATTAAAGCATCCGAACAGTCCAGTTTTAAAGCCACGAACGAATTGACTGAGCTACGTCACAGCACACCTGGGCTTTATCAGTACGGATAAGAAAGACGATTGATAAATTTAAATTTTAAATGTAAACAGAACTGACCTATTCCACTATTCCAAATACCCCAAAACAATTTTTGTATTAATGTTCATAATTTTTTTCTGAGGTTACCGTTTACTTGCGACACATGGTTTATTGAGAAAAGTTGACAATGCTTTTGAATCACCCTGTATATAGCGGATGGAACATAACAGCATACCAGGAAGAATTTTCAAAGGGATATGGAAGGAAAATGAGAGAGGGGAAGACTGAAAATGAGATGGAAAGACAACGTCGAGAGTGACGCCAGACAGGTACTAGGAGTGGCAAATTGGAGGGGGGCTGCAAAAGGTAGAGAAGATTGGAGGTTAAGGCCTAACAAGAAGACTGTAGTACCACAGGAAGAAGAAGTCCATTCGCTTTTGAACTGGGCGATGTTTTCTGCTTCCCTTTTAATTCTCTTGAGTTTCTGTTTTACTAAAGTCCAATGAGTTTCCACTGGGCGCAGCTCAGGACAATTGGCCAGATTGCTATCAGGTGGGTCAATTATTACCCCGTTGTAATTGTACCATTCCACCGGAACCGGTTTAGAATAGTGGTATGATGCGAGATCCGGCCAAGAGACTGCAGGTTCATCGTGACACTTCGACACATCGTTCTTGGAGGCAATCTTCAATGTAAATTTCCAAATTGATGGTATCTGTAGAAATGAAACTGGAGCTTCTTCTGCCACACGTGTAAGTTGTCTGCCAAGCCAAGAATTTTTTCGGGAATTTCCATTCCATTTCTTTCTTAAATTGTTTTAGAACACTTTTCTTATCTTTTTCTGTATAATAATAATAAATGGCATTCCATTCAATTTGAACTCTTTTAATCCATTTCCTCAGGGTGGATTACTCCCTTTTTTCTGTATAATACTCCATTTAAAGTCCGCAACCACATATGTTTCATTGTCCATCTCCATGCAATTGTGTTTTGTTGAAACTTGAGTGTAAAATTTTCGTGCTTAGAGTTTCACAGTAACATTTTGTTTCTTGTTGCGGTTGGGGGCTGTATGAACTTAGAAACCTTCAACCCAGCCCGTTTTTTCACTGCTTATACGTACGAAGCTGATATAGGTATTCACCTTCTTTGTGACATCTCACACTCTTAAAAATTGCTAAAGTTTTCTTTTCAGTCTTTGGATGCATAGACTCACGATTAGTCCCACTTCTTGATCGACTTTTGATAGTTGACAACTTACGATATCTTTTCAACACGTTGGCAACAGTTGATTTGGGAATTTTTAACAATTTTGATATTTTTTTTTAGTAAATAAACTAGAATTTACCATGTGAATGCACACAATTTCACTTCGAACTTGCTCTTTATTTGATGACATTTTATTTTCTTGCGAATGTCATGACTAGAGACCGGATTGTAGATTATATTTTTAGGTGATGAGTCATCCAAATAGGTAAGTTTAACTAAAATCAGAGGCGCACTAAATATTTCTAAATAAGATTGCCCCCACCTGTACCGTTAATTTTCTTTAATAATAATATAATAATGATTGGTTTGGTGAGTCAACGAAAGCTTGGCGACGCCCATTGTAAATATATTGCACCATAATGATTGGTGAACTTTCTCAACCTTTTTTAGGAAACATTGCTATAAGCAGCAATAGTAAACAACTGTTTTAAAAGTGCTACTTATGTGTGCTGCTCTACTGAAATGATTTTACTAAATTAATCTAGATCCGGTCTCCAGTCATGACACCAATTGTTTACACTTTACAGAATCAAAGCCTTCTTTTTCTCTCGCGGCGGTGCGAAGTAGCAGCACTCAGGCCCTAGGCCCGCCGTAAATTAAGGGATACCTTCATACAGACCGGTACCTAGTCCAAAGGCCAAGATCCATAGAGGCACTCCACATATTGTCGGGCCCTAGAAGACCGTCTAAAATAGGTGATGCCTCAGAAGAAGTAGTCTGGGGCATCGAAAAAGGAGATGAAGGGAGGTTTGCAGATGTCTTTTAAAGAGGCCATAGCCCGTAAGGAGGCCTGTGACTATCCTGAGGTGCTTCGTACTGAACCTAAGAAGCTGTTCGAACCTAGTTTTTGAAGATCAGTGGATGAATAGTTTCACTTGTATCAACGCAGGGCGCGAAGCCCAATATGAGATGAACTAAATGTGAGTCCAAAAGGGTTCTAAGGAGCTCTGCTTGGCCAATTGGTCGGCCTCTTTATTGCCTAGAATGTTACTGTTGGTTGAGTTGAATCAAATTCAAATTTTTGTCAATATTTTCATCAAATGCACCTGCCCGGATTTTATCGTGTTCAATCTTTATAAAGGGAGTCATGCATAAACTGCCTAATTAAAATTATCTTGTTTTAATTAATGTTTTGTCTGAAGCCTAAATTTTATTTAATCAAATAAATAACTAAAGTAAGGCTAACATAATCTCTATTTGTCTAATTAAAGTTACAGTTTGTTTGACAGATGATCAATGCAACCAAAACTCAGCAGGCGGAGCGTCTTGGCTGCTCAACTCAATCGTTTATTTTAATGGTTATACAATTTCCTAACGTTACGTTTAAACTTGAAGATTTTGTGGGAACTTTTATTAGTTTCTGTAGTGTGTAGGTGGTTCTTAAAAGAAAGAGAAAAAAAATAGCTTTATTTACATTGTAGCAATAATGTTATGGAGTTGGGTTCCGAAATGTGTGATAAATAATGTTACGTTTCGGTTAAAAATATATTTACTGCGTGTTGCATATTAGTAGTGTACAATTATGAGGATATAGTTTTAACTTTTAAGGAACGGCACAGTTTTGATGTGCCATTTCTTCGAAGGATCTTGATGTATATTGAGATGGTCTATTTATTTTGAATTACAAAGGCGTTACGTAACGATGTAGCTACGAGAAGTCACAAAATGTAATCGAACTACGAGTTATTAGTAAAATAGGCAAGTATCAGTAGTTAAGTTAGTAATAGCTAGTATTGTTTTTTGATAGAGAGGTGCACAATCAGTAGAATTTGAGAGGCCTAAAGTTTTCACCTTGAACAAAATCCATAGTACCCGCTTTCCTCACTTCCCTATGTTGCACACTACAGTTTCTAAATGAACATTCCCCGTCTCGGAACGAGAATAGAAAAAAAAACTCTTCAGGTACTAGCTTTTAACCCTTAATGCTGAAATTAAAATTGTGATGCAATTTAGAGGTTCGGACGATCCATATCCAAGTTAGTAACTACACTTTAATGACCGGACTTTTACTGTTGTAGGCATTTTACGATGTAATCTTAAAAAATTCTACAAAGTAAATGTCCGTTTGTGCTGACACCTCCCTGTCTTCCGCTTACTGTACATGTAACTTTATGTAAAGAGCCCTATAATTTTGTTACCGATGTGTTTGAAATTATGTAGGCTTTCAAAGATCTCTTATAAAGTGAATATAAAGATAAGTCTTTCGTCATAAACGTATTTGTGTATGTAGATAATTTTATACTGGACTTAAATATAGATAGTTCCAGTGAGCCATCTGGATTAGCGAGTAGCACCAGTTAACTTTCAACTAACTTATTACATGTCAATTCAATTGGAACTCTTTAAATTATAATATGTACCTAATTAAATTTCTTGCATCTCTGAGTGTTGATGCGAAAAAGTGAGATTAACCGTTATAATCTAGTTAAATTTTTTATCTTATAGTGTCTGAGATATTAAAAATGTAGGCAATTAGGCTGTTATAAGTGGTGTTCTGCTCTGTGTTCACAACCTAAATACCGACCGTTTATTTGTATGTTGTACCTACAACCATTAACACCGCCAACACGAAACCTCCAATAATCATTGTTACAAAAAAACACGACTAAATGTAGAAAATATATTCGTTGATTCTTTAGGAAATTTAATCGATTTTTTAAATTCTTAATGTACATAAAAATATGTACATAACAGTTTTTTAAAGTGTGTAGTAACATTCTAAATTTTTAATTTAACGAGTGGCGAGAGTCGCACTATTTAAGTCGAACGTTTAGTTATTGTTTTTAAAATTAATATAAAGTGCCAGATCTGTAAGTAAAATAATGTTTGATTTTCCTAATTTTAAATGGTGCAAATATTTTTTTAATATCTCAAGAATCTTTAGTATTAATTCGATGATAAACGCCCAAAACTGCAATTGCTATCTATAATGTGTATGTGTACGGCGCTGCTATTTTAAAAGAGTCTTGATGGTAACCGCTTAATTACCATTTAAAAAAATATTAAGCAAAATTTGTCGATGATTATGGGAGCATAAAAAAAAACCAGTGGTACGTGAGCTGTTGTAAATCGCTCTGTTAGTTTACATCAGTTGCACGTATCGAAACCCCATGTTGTAATATACAATATTAATATATTTCGTTATTCACACCGACAGTTGTAAATGTTGTTAGGAAACTAGTAATAATTGTACACTAACAGAAGGTATTGTTAATGTCGTAACTCTTGATACTGGGAATGTGGTTCGGAGTTGCTAAAAGTATTTTAACCCAGTATTGGGGGTCACGTAGACCCTCACTCGTGTGTTGTGACCTTCTTAGCTAGCTGCACCCTTGTGTCTGTGTTCGCTCCTCGTTACATGTAAAAAAAAATTAAACGTGCACTAACTCTGTAAGATCACTGTAACGTGTCACTTGTGTTTGTCTCTTGTAAATACACTGGCTGTACCCTGTACTTCGTTTGTTCCATTAAGTACGCGTTTAATATATTAGACAATAATATAGAGTACGAATTTTATTTGTAGGTGTATAAAATGTGATTGTGTTTGAAAGCATTACTTGCATTATGAACGTCATCTTACAGAGTTGTACCTATTGTAAATTAGAGAATTCATTCAAAATCTGTATAATGTACATTTGGAACTGGAAGTTTAAATATAAACATCTTCCAAAACTTTTTGGATTTTGTATCCTTTATCCTACGTTTTTTGCATAGTTATAAAAATAAATTTAAGTCCTAACTATTCCCGCTTACACCCTAATCGAACTAAACTTACTAATATTAGGTTAAATAGTTTATACAACTAGTGGTCTTTAATTCTTAATCTGAAAATTTTACAGCCTTTTTAGTGCATAGTCTCGTAATTATGACCAATTTTTAAAGTTGGGTATGGTTTTTGGGTTGTGCTGTAAGCAAATGTACTAAGTCAACAGGAGAAGAGAAAATCCATGAGGTTACCACAAAACATAATGTGGTATTTCTGCTCTATAATCTTCGTAAAATATTGATTAAATATTTTATGTATTTTTAATCGTTAATAAACATTTTATTAAACATTTTGTGTTATTAACTAATCATTGAATTCTGGATTATAAGGTAAGGGTGAATTAGTTCACTTATCTTTGAATGTTGCAGAACCACCAAAAATAACATTATAATAATTAAAGCAGTATCTATTATTATTTAATGTTGTGATATTTACACACATTTAACATTAATTATTATACAGCATTCGTTATTCACACACATTCAAATTTACATATAACAGTGACATCCCGATTATACGAAATAATAAGATTTCAATCAATTTTTCTTTATAAATTAGTTTAAAAATAATTGTTATAAACAATTCTTAAAAAATAAAACACTGTAAAATTGTTGGTTCTGTGATATAAGGGAAAACTTGAGTGTTGTCGTTCGGAAAGGCGTAGATTGTATATGTCATTATCTTCATTATTTCAGTTTGCTGAGTTATTAAATTGGATATGTTGATTCCTTGATTGATGGTTATTTAAGTTTCGAAGCTAGAAAATCAGAGTGATTTATAAATTATGTGGTAAAATGTAAATTAAATTTGGATAATTTAAAGGTTATGTCATCTGAATTTTTATTTAGTAATTTGTGGTTACAAAAGATATTTAACAGAAGTAAATAGCTATTTATGCAACGAGTTGCAAAATGATGGACTTTTTATCACCAGGCGTGAAATTGTTCGTCGAGGCGAAGCCGAGATGAACAACACGCCATGTGATAAAAAGACATGTTTTGCAACGTGTTTCATACAAGATTTTATCCAATTCAGATAACAAAATGTAAATGCCACATCTTCTTAAAAAAGGAGTTGGGTCATCGTGATAAAATGGGAGCATATTTTGTAACTAGTTACAAAATGGGAGCATATTTTGTAACTAGTTACAAAATGAACCACTTTTCACAACTAAAATCAATGTCGAAATGTTGACATTTCGTAACTGAATTGGATAAAGTATAATTAAAAGTTGACTAAACTTAGAAGCTATGATTTTATTGAAAATTTGAATGCTGAAAGGCAATTTTAAACAAATAAATAGAAAATTAAAATAATCAATAATATTGAATTTTCGAAGTAATTTTAAAGTAGATTTAGACAAAATTAAGATAAATGTTATTTAAATAAAGTGTAAATTGAAAAATAATGAACAATTCCTGCTAGTTTAAATTCTAATTAAGAATATTTTTGTAATTAGATAAATATCAGTTGCCCAAATCAAAACAAGACTGAATAAAATTTTAAATAATAACAAACAAATATAATTTTGGTATCAATTTGAAGGAAATTTCATTGGCAGTGTAAATATGTAAATATAATTAGCCTTAGTTAGATATTAGATTTAATTAGTTTCAAATTAGTTTTCTAAAAGAAATCTTCTGACGTAATTAAATGAAATAAATGAAAGTGAAAAAAAAACTTAACCCAATAAAAAATCTTTGTTTATAAAAATAAAAGTGAAATAAAAGGCTTATGTAATTTTAAATAATTGAACTTGAATTGTTGAAAAGATTTAATTTTTTAATTAGTTAATATGAATAAATAAATGTTTAAAGTGAAATCGTAAAAAGTATAAATACCAGTATTATTGAAGTTCATCTATGATCACATTTTCTTGGAAATATCCAGTTATGAATTTACTGTAAATAAATTCTTCATCTAAATAGTTTTTAAAACTAAATGTTTTTATTTTGTTTGAGGAAACGAAACAAATATCCTGAAAAGAAGTTATTAAACAAATTCGTAACAAGTGAATACTAATTCGTAATTCAACAACAAAGTGTAATGACAATAGTGATTAAATATGGAGTTATACTTACTGGCAAATGTAAATATTTCTACAACCAAGTTTGTACACAACGAGGGAACCATCTTATAATTGGCCTACTAACACCAGCTGATCCAAGTTTTGTTCGTATGCGCAAGTTAGATTTCAAGAAGAATTGGAGCTAAGTTTAACTTTATTTTTCTTTATTGTAGTAAATTTATAGTCAGTAATTTTTTTTGCGATTTATGTAAAAAGTAATTTGTTAAATTTATGATGAAAGCTGATTTTTAATCCACGATTTAATTTAGTAACTTTTTTTAATGCTGTGTAGTAGTGTATTCAATTTTAATTTGTATTGTGTGACGCTATTTTACGGGAGGTTTGTGATATTAATTTTTCATTGTGATAATTGTAATTCGTATCACTATACACATACATATCCAAATACACGTACTCTGAGATACATCACGAAAAATACACACACAATTACAAGATTAACCCAACTTATTTATTAAGTGCAAAATTAAATTTTAATTAATTTATTAAATGTAATCACAGATTTCGCAACAGTAATTTGGCCCACCAACGTGTGGCATTTAAGTAAACTTTATTTTATTTGTGTACTCAGAAAACACAACAGTATTTGGCATTCCCAACGTGGTGCTTTGAAACCACAGGGAGATTACACAACAATATATTTAGCTTTACCAGGCCATTAAGGCTTATAGTTTGTTGAGGAGGACACACCGAGCCGTAGTAAGCTGAGCCTAGTTTGGGCCACCCGGTCCAAGTTCGCTTAACTTTGCAGAGCGATGCGTCACACCAATACTCACTACTGTACCGCCTCCCCTATCTGTTAATAAAATAATTCTTTTTACAGTCTCTCCGATGCCTTGTAATGTTACTTTACGTATAGAAATTGACGAGTCAGTTAACCACATGAATAGTATTTAATATAAAGTGCATATGCTGCGTTCATGATGCAGCTGTCTTATTTGGAGCTGTGATCGAGAATCTGCTTCTTTGGTAGACATCGCTGCTGTACGATGGGGCTCGAAGTTGCAAATGTAAAGCTAAGATCGAGCTGCATATTTTGCAGCTCCATTTATTGAAACGCTGCCTTTATGTGATTTTGTAGTATTTTGACTGACTTTATTGCATTTATTTTTGTACGATTATATTCACAAACATTATTTAAATTAAAGTAAAATAAGTTCTATGTACTTAGTTATTAAGAACTATTAATGATAAAGGAGCACGATCGCCCTACATTGTAATTAAATATTGCAAGTTTTAGCAGTAGTCGAGAAAAATGCACTTTCATAAGGATATATATTTAAAGAACGACTAGGTTTGTAATTGTAATCGGAAAAATGCTTTATTTTGTTTTCCGAATTATTAGTTTTTTATCCGGTCAAACTGATTGTGACAATATCTATCACAAGCAACCAACCGTTTTTTTTAATGTGTTAATTGTCAAAGTTGGATGAGAATTTTCATGTTAGATTATTAATATTATTATTATTTTGGTGCAGAACACCCAAAAATATTGGGTACGAGCCGCCCCTGCTTGTTATACTACCTCTATTGCAGCATAACCCTCTAGGTTCTCACTTGAGCCATCCTACCCTTTTGACGAACTTGAGGATATCTGCCAGAAAAGCACTACGAATTCCAGTCAAGTTAGGCCAGAAGTCCCCCAACATTAATCCTCTGTTTTGAGCGAGTGAAGGACATTCACACAGTAGATGCTCTGCTGTCTCGTCCTCAAGGTTGCACCCTTGACAGGTAGGGTCATCAGTAGGCTTAGGATAGTTATGCATTTGCATGTCTGCATATGCAAATGCATATTTTCTGTTTTTTAAGGAATGAATGCATATTAAAGCCAATTTTATAATAAATGCATATTTTAGCGTATTTCACCTAATATTTCTCCTTCTAACTGTAGATTTTTGTCTAAACAAATTCAGACATAGAAACGGATTTTTGTAGGTTGTAGGTAGTTTTTAAAACTTCCCGCATCAGTCATTCTTTATCCTTTCTTAACTTTCAGGTTGATATATTAACAAAGACCCTTAGATTCAGTGGTCAGTGAGTCACCATTTGTATTGTAATCCGGTAACAATGTTTTTTAACATATGCATTACGTAATTAGATAGATAAGAAGATAAGTATGAAATAAGTACAAAATAAATGCAGATTTAAGGGCATATTTTGAAGATTTTTAGTGCATATTTGCATACATATTTTTCAATTTTTTAGTGTATATTAAGTATCCTAAGCCTAGTCATCAGTCAACCCCATCCTGTGATGTATTTATTCAAGTTACAGTGGCCCAATAGTATTTCTACGATGAGTCGCAGTTTACTCCGGGACAACTGAGCACAAAATCTTGCCATCCTCGCATGGTAACATTTATTCATGTTCACCCACCTATTACAGTGGCGATTATGGGTTTCTTTGCTAATTATGGTATGAAGCAAGGTTAATGAAGGTGCAGAAGCTGGCTCGGAGCCCCAAAAAGACTGTTAACTAATAATTGTTTATTTGTATTTTGTTATTCATGGTAGCAGCTGCTATTTAGCTAAGCCTAACTAATAGAATTGTTACTGTAATGGCTCGGAAAAAATTTTCTTGCCACTGCCAAGAAGATTCCTGTAGGTAAACTGTTTACGAAGCACTACTTAATCCCCAAAGGTCATACTTTATGGTATGAGAAGGTAAGGCTTTATAACAAGGAATATTTTTGATCTAATTTCAATATTTTTCAGGTTAGCAAGCAATAAATGTATAGTTTTTCGAGAAAAATGGAAAAATCTTATAATGAACGAAATTGCTGTTACAGATTTTTCCGTTTTTCTCGAAAAAGGTTTATTCTATCAAAAAAAGAAAAGAGGCATCTTTTGTGTAGTTTCAATGGATAAAGTTAAAAAACTTGTCGTATTGTCTAAAAAACAGTGGCGTACCAGATTTCTCTAAAATAAGGTAACTGAGGTAACCCCCATGCACGCCACTGGTGGAAATAAATTAAATTTATTTTGACCAAACAATGCCACTTTATGAAATACTAACTTACACCAAGTTTCATTAGAATACCTCTAGGCGTTTTTCAGATTTTTGAAACAAAATTTAATTTTTGTTTAAACTTCAACATCCTTTATCTTGAAAACGAAGCCGTTTAGGTCCCATGTTTCTATGAACTTTTTATCTTAGAATTGTTCAAAGAATCATCCCTAAAGTTTGTCTACGTACTTAATTAACACCCTGTATACTGTTGTGATATTTAGACACATTTAACATTTATTCACACACACACGCACATACCCTGAGATTCATCACAAACTTCACACAGCAACAATATTTATTCAACTTATTTATTTTTCAAGTTCATATTAAATAAATTAAATTCATTATTTTTGGTGCAATTAAAATACACTACATTTCACTACAAGTTTTTTGCCCACCAACGTGTGGCATTCAATTTGGGTGTGAATCTTTGCCCTCCCCGGAATTCCTAGAGCAGACTGTTTGAGTAATGCGAGATTCTGTACCTACTGGAAGCTCTACTCGCCTGGGGTATTAACGTTTTAAAATTCACTAGCATTTTTGGAAACATCTTGGCTGAATTAGTTTTCCATGTGTTGGATAACCAGAACCAGTGTGAGTATCAGAGCTACTGTTTGACTCACACAGGAAGATTTAAAAACGATAGACGTTCTTCTGCTGCAGAAATAACTTTAACGGTATCGAAAGCCATAGAAAAGAATATATCAGTCAGTACTTGCAGCAATAAAACAGTTGGGCTACAAGTTTTACAAGGTAAGACGATATGACTATAAAGTAATGCAACAATCGTAATCAAATTTGTTACTTACGCAGGCGAAAGAGAAACACCATTGTTAACAACAAAACAAATAAGAATGGGCTCGGATGCAATAGAATTGGACGTTGCAGCAGTGGGAATAATAATTTGGAGCGATGAATCAAAATTAAAAAATATAGCTAGTGAATACTTTTGCCGCAGGGCTCGTAATAGCTAAAAGTCTATGCTGGAAAGATGAACTGAACATTATTAGTGCTTGAAGCGGATTTTTCAGGTCTCAGCATTTTTAGACCACAATTGTAGTAATTAATTTTACAAATAAAAAATGCAGTTTTATTGTTGTTAATCTCCTCTTAAATTACATAAGAAAAATTATAAAGGGTATCCAGTGAAACTTTGGTTATACGTCATTGATGAATTATGACATCATATTAGGCAGTGTTGTCACATGTAACTAAACAATCGCCATTTACAGGTTTTTTCCCAAACAGTTTTGTTTTCATTGAATTTATTTTTTAATAAGAAATGTCTTCAAACGACTTTTGTATTGTCTTAAAACAGTATACTTTTTCTTTAATTGTAGCAAGCAAAGTATTAAACACTTTTAAGTCGCAGTGTGTTAGATGAATTTGGAGTAATAAGGTAAGTACGGAAAGGTATATGAAAGTTATTATTAAAACTAATCTCAAACATGACATGTGTCAACTACAAAAGTAAACAGGAAAATTACATATGTCTGACAGCGTAGCTATCAACACGAACAGCTGTAGAGCAGACGCAATCTGAGAAATACATACCTACGTCACGCGGTAAATGACGTCACAACATCGCGCATATAGGCCGTTTCACTTTGAATTATGTTGGCAAAATTAAAATTACCCTAATATTGCGATTTTTGAAATAAAGGGTTGGCATTATCATTTGTGGCATTTGAATTAATTTTCAAATTCAATTTGTCTAACATTTCTGGAAAAATGGGACGTAAGAAACGCAATTTATTAGATCGAAAGATGAAAAATGCGTTAGTCAAATGCTTTGGTAATGAAAGGTCATAGCAAAAGATGACAGAACAAATAACATCATAACTGATCATAACCTCTAGAAGTCAGGCTGAAATATTTCTCACTAAACATTGTTGCCGGTTGTATTTCTAAGGTTTTTTAAAAGTGAAATAGAGTACCTATAGACATTTTAAAGGGGTTTGGTTTATGCGCATGACGTCATGTCGACGTAGGTATGTATTTCTCATATTGCGTCTTCTCTACCAACCTCATAGACAAACGTCATCAACATAATAATATTGTATTTTATAAGACACGCGAATATTTAAACATATTATATTTATGTTGTGTAGGAAATTTAGTCTCGTATGTATAATTGTTTTAAAATAATCTTTATTTAACGAAACATTAATAAATTCAGTGGAATTTTAAATTCATAATTTGAAATTAATTTGTATAGGAGTGGCTGTCATGAATGAAGTGTGACGTCATATTGATGACGTATACCTGAAGTTTCACTGGATACCCTTTACATAAAATTAGTTCAAATCTTTTAATTATATATTTCTAAGGCACGTATTTTCAAATAGGTAGGTAATACATATTTAAAAAATTACTTCTATTAAATTTTGTCTGTAACCATAAACAAGTTATTGTTTATTATCAAACGGTATTGTTTGGTTACCGCATTGTGAGCTTACTGCATCATATATTCCAGTAACAACTTCTTTTAAGTTACCTCCGGGGCACTTTCTTTCTACATAATCCGCATAACAGATTTTAGCTTCATTTAGAATCCTGCAAAGTGAAGTTAAAAATTGCCAAATGGACTTAATTAATTAAAACTTACTTGCAAAGTTCTGGTTTTGTTATAAAAGAGTATTCCGAAGTATTCTTCGGTGCAAAATCAAATTTATCATTGCAAATATAGTGAAATTCACTTGTTGTAAATAATTTTAGTGTACAGTCGAACGTTGCTTCATTACTCATCAATTCTGAAATATCCTGTACTGATTAAAATGACAATTACTTGAAAATAAAGCTTACTCGACAAAGCTTTTTGTTCATCGGCACACATGTAACCTAGTAACGAATTCAAAGCATCCACTACAAATCTTGGTAGGTATTTTTCTTCAGGCCGCAAACATTCCTTCATTTTCTCGGTGAAATCTGTTAAACAATCCATGGTCGCATAACTAGTTTTTGAACACAGTTTTTCAAAACGACTTTTAACTTGCATGCAAATTTTCACCATGTGTGTGTCGTGCTAAAAGGATTAATGTAATTTTAATTTTTATAATACAAATTACTTACTTTAAACTTTTCGACAAGAGGTTTTCCACCAATATTTTCACATTTTTTTGCAATTTGTTCGGAGAGTGTTAAAGGTAAGTGCTCGAGACTGTCTTCATCTGCCGTATTTATGTAAACTGTGGACAGAAATACATAGCAAAATCAGTATAAACATCTTGCAAATAACTTCCTTAAAACACAAAGGAAATTTTGAAACTGGTTGTGTAAAATGTGCGATTACAAATGTTAAACATGCTGCAGTGTTTAAACATTTAAATTGGCGCTAAAATTGGTATTAACAATATATAAGTTACTAGATTTAGTTATTTTAATATGTGAAAGGAGTTCACATGAATACTTCTTTCTTTATAAAAGGTGACTTTTTACTGTTTAACATTCTTTAAATAAACTCACAATCAACTTACTTAAAGCCAACGAAGTAAATAAATGAAGCCACTTCATTTTAAAAGTACTTTTTTACAGAAAACCAAAGTCAAGTATGAATAAATTTACTTAAAATGATACTAAACATGGCTACCACTTGAACTCATCATACAATTTACATCAGTTAGCATAACCTTTAACCTTCAACATCATCAAACAGTCTTCTTATCTCCATCTGCCTCGTTCTTGTGCAATCTGTTACCAATTTCCACATCTTCTTTTTAGGTCGTCTGCCCATCATGTCGGTAGTGTTCCTCTATTTTGTTTGGTGTCTCGGGGTTTTCACTCATTACTTTTACTACCTACCTACATCCTTGTCGCTTCACTTCTGATTATTTTGTATTGCTCCATATCCCTTTCTTCATTTGAATTTAATCATTTTCTTCTTGCTTCATTCTTAATCTCTGATATTTTCATGCATTGTTTGTCATATCAGTCTTCTGATTTGTTATATTCTATTATAAAATGCTTTTTATAGTAGGTATTTAATGTTGTTCGATGGACGTCTCTCCTTGGTTAATTTATTTTCTTAACATTTCCTCTTTACACTTATTCTGCATTTCTTGTATCACCTTTACCCTGTACATTTTTTTAAATCATCTGTTCGATGTATTCCCTTTCTTTCTTCTCTTCTAAAAGTTGCCATGCTTAAATAGTGGCAACTGCTCGCATTTGCTCCTTTGTATGATCTCATATCATAAGCATCCTTCACTTTTCTTTTTGATATTGTCTCGTTAATCGTATGTTTTATGATTGAAACGACGTGATTATATGGGCGAAATTTCTGTAGTTATGTGTACTACCTCTCTCTCGATCTGTTGTTATTCGTATGTTTTCCTAAAGTGAGGTTTCTGTGAAACTTTTTACTTGGTCTATCCATCTTCTGGGGGAGCGTCCGCGTGGTAACTATCCCCTTTTTAGTGGCATTCGATTTATTACGATCTTTTCATATCTTGTACAACTAGGTCATTGCGGTCCTGGCGATGGCAATTCTTCTTCGTATTTCAGTTGAGCGGTTACCATCTCTGTTAATGTGTGAGCCTAGATAAATAAGTCATTTTTAATATTAGAATGTTTATTTGATTTTTGATGTTTCCTCCAGGATGTCTCCATGTAACTTTGCGATGTCTTGGGTGGATCAACTTTGTGGAAATTAATATAGATAAATATAAATTTATTGCCATTGCCAACTCGCACATTCTATGTCCATTATAGTTTGTAAGTTCGTGAGAAGTTTGTTGACCTCTGACTTCATTTAAATGTTCTTCATTTCCGACTTGTGCATTGAAGTCCCCTAATACTACCTACTAATGTATCGCGTCTTGGCAAATATTCAGTTACTCCTTCTAATTCTTCGTAAAATTTTTCTTTCTCCTCAATTTCGCTTGTTTCTGTGGGTGCATATGCAAATTTCGTCCTTGGTTTTTCTCTTCACTAGATAACAAGGTATATTTTTCTTTATTTAGTTTGGTTTGACAGTCGTATTCCTACCATCAACTTTTCCATGACACCATGACTGAATTATTTTAAGCTTCTTTATAACTTTCTTTGTCAAAGTTAGCGTTTCACAGCCATAAGTCATAACAGGTAATGCACACTGCTCTCGCACTTTTCTTTTCATACATATATGCAGGTAGCTACCTACAGGTAAGTCGCTCTTGAATATGTTCCTGAGGTTTCCGAAGGCTGCCCATATTTGATATGTCTGGTTGCCTCTTGAGATTTTTATTTCATGCCCTAGGTACCTATAGCTATCTACTTCTTCCAAAACGTCATCGTTTATTTGTATGTTTTCGCTGAGTACCTACCAAGTTAGTCATTATGTTTGTCTTGCGAAAGTTTATTACAAGCCTATTTTTTGGGATTCTTTCAGTTCTTTAATCATACATATGCCTTCTCGGATCTTGTCTGAGATCAAAACTGTATCCTCCAATCCAATCCTCGGCGCTACAGCCCATTGTGGACCGTGGCCGGCTCAACCACTTTTTTCCACTCCTTTCTGTGTTTTTTTTCGCTTGAGTCCACCATTGCTGTATTTCCGGCACTCACAGGTCCTCTGTCACGTCATCTAAGAATATGCTTCTTGGTCGCCCAATCGATCTGCTACCTTCTGGCTTCCCTGCGAAGACTATGTCTATGTCTGGTTCCTTAAATAATTTATTAGTATATTCCAAAATTACAGCGGCATCTGCATTCGTTGTGTTCTTTAATTGACCCAAATATTCTTTTTAGTATTTTCCTTTCGAAGAATCCAATCTTTCGTGCTCATCGTCCATGCCTCTGATCCATATGTTAGTACTGGGAGGATTAGTATTTTATGGATTCTACATTTTGTTTTCGTGAGAGTTGATTTGTTAGCAGTTGCGTTTTTCACTTATGCACTATGTACTATGCATCTTTTTGAATTTTATTTGTATGGTTTAAGAACCGTTCAAAGTATGTTCTCCAAGTTTGTAAGACTTTCCTTTTCCCACTTACAATGTTGCCTTCTTGGTTTTTACACACATTCATGATTTGAAGTTCTTTTTTACGTCGTTCACTTTTTGGTAGAATTTTCTTGTGCCGTTTAGGCTATGTATGTAGGTAGATGTTATATGTTTTGTAGTTTTTCTTCATAGTAGTTTCCTTTTTTGTTTTATGTATTTTCTTCTCCTTTCTTCGCCTTTCTTTAAATTCTTCTATTGTCGTTTCGTTTTTTCTTTGTATCATTTCTTCATATGCTTCGTTTTTCGTTCTTATAGCATCTTCACAATTCGTGTCAAACCAGTTTGTTGCATTGCATTCTTGCATGTCTGTCACTGACCATCTATTGCCTCGTTTTCTATGTTGGTAACTCTTTTTTGACAGGCTAGAAGTAAGCTTTGCGGCTATTTCTTCTGTCTTTAGAGCCTTCGTGTTATATTTCTTGCAGCTTTCCCCTTTTTCCTTTTTGATATCTAATATCAACCGGCAGAGTGGGAGTGCATGTAAAAGAAAATGCTAGACTTTTTAAGGTGCAGTTTAATGAAAACGTTCGATTGAATAGACTTTGAAGACAGTTATCGACGCAGTTCTATATTTAAGTAAACAGAAATTAGCGTTTCGCGGTCATGATGAAAGCAAAGATTCAACAAACCGAGGAAATTTCAAGGAACTTTTAGCAGCATTTTTATCAAGAAATCCTATAGAAATTATATACCTCAGGAATACGATATCTCACGATAGACTCTCCTCTTTGGCGAATATATCGATTGAAAAAGAACTCTTACTAGGGTTAATTAAAAACCAACCATTTTACGAAGATATTACCAACTAATTTACCACCCTAAAAGACAGAAGGATTGACTTGGTGTACAAAAATTAGGTAAGTCCTAATAAAAAGTTTTTTTTTAATTTACCACAATAGCACTTCACCTATTTTTGGACCCACGAGCCGCCACTGGACTTTATTGTGATTCAAATCACAGTAATATTACAAAAATACAGCTGCGATTAAGATTTGAATGTGTTTTCTTAGATTTTAAAGCAAATCTGCTGGACCACCAAAATTCATAGTAGGTACATTTAAAACAAAATATGGTTTGATAACTGTTTTTTAATCCAGTAAGGTCACCAGCAAAGTTATTGCATGACACTTCTTTTACGTAACTGTTTGTATATATGCCCTTTTAATCATATTTTATTAATAAAGAAAACAAGGAATTTTTAATACGTTTTTATTCTTATAAATTCTCTTAATTAACTAAATTAAAGCACAACAAATCGATATGTATATATATAATGGTTATTTTCTTAATCTATCTTAGAAACGAATTCATTTTCTACGCCTAAGTTTTAGGCTGAGAGGGTTTCTGGGATCTTTGTGGCAAGGAGAGCTGATTGCTTCTATTATTTCAGCAACGATTTTGCTTAAGTTTTTATCCTTTGGACACAATTCTTTAACAAAGTCAGCATAACAAGTTTTAGCTGTTGACAAATCGCTGAAACAGGAAAAAATCAAAGTTAATTAAAAACTCAAACGTAGTAAAAATTAGATAAACTTACTGACAAAGCTCAGATTTTGTAATGGTTATGTCTTCGGGAGTATCGTCCTTCAAAACCTGAAGCTTATTATCACAAGGATCGGTGATATTATCAATTTTTTCTACTATATCGAATACACATTCTAAGGTGCTATCCTCAAATACTTCTGCAAGATTTAATTAACGGTTAGTAATTACATCTTTTTTGAAACTTTTAATTCTTACTTTCGAAAATTGCTCCATTGTCAGCACAAACGTAGTCAAAAAGATTATCTATAGCATCAAATATGAACTCTGGTAGATATTTTTCTTCTTCATCTGAGCACTGTTTAAGTGCATCGATAAAGTCAGAGAAACATTTACGGAGTTTAGGACGCTTTGCGGAACATAATTCTTCAGATGAACTGGACTGATCTTGAACGATGTCTTTAAATTCGTCTTGGTTTTTGGGTACATGTTCTCCCAGACAAATCTTTGCAGTATCAATAGCAGCCTGTAATATTATTAAGTTAGATTTGAACAGTAAATACACGAAGAAATCACTTACTGTGGCTTTATCTACGAGTTCTTGGCCACCAGCATGCTGACATTTTTTCGTAAAAAGTTCTTTTACAGCTTCCTTGATGTCAAGATCATCGTCATCATCGTCTTTATCTTTTGTTATATCTTGTAAGCCGACTGATTCATCCTCAGCTTGAACCCAAGCAACGGCTGTAAAAGGGTATTATGCATAAAATATGAATAAAAATTAAATTTCTAGAACTTACCCAACAATAAAACTCCAAAAAGATAGTACCACTTCATGATTTACGAATTTTGCTTCGAGTATCTGCGGACAAATCGCAATTAAATAAATCCTCCCGTCCTCTTCCTTTTATACCGTTTTACTTGATAACATATCACTTCGGGTCAATCATAACAGTTTTCATTTATAATTATGTAGGTCAAATAAAATGTTCTTATAGTAGAAAAAATATTCTTATGTCATATTTTTAAATAAAATAACTCGTTACCAGATTAATAAGGAAAAGTAGATCATTCGTAGCTGAATATTTCGTTTGGTAATAAAAGTACATGCATTCAGATCCAAGTTACTAGTATTTTTTTTTAATTTAATGAGTAATGTTAGTTTCGTGCTGCGGAGGGCATGTTAAGCCGGAGGTCCTGCTTGTGATTCTAACACCCAGGGCTGGTCCTGTTTGGGGCTGAATAGTTCAATTGCAATATCTTTTGTCGTTAAGAATTTTTAAAAAACTACTCTACTTTACATCTATTCCGAAAACAATCATTCATATCAAAGGTATTTAATTTCTTTATGTTTGGAAATAAAAACGGAATATTAATACCAGCGGTCGATTATATTCGATTCATTTTTCTGTTATCTACGTCACCTTTTTGTGCAATAGTGTCAATTCTGCACAACCCCATTCTGTAGGTATCTTTTTTTCTTTTAGGCACTTGTTAAATAGTATTTCTATTCCTTTCAGAAGTTCGCCTCCTCCTGCTTTCATTGCCTCACATACTATACCGTCTCTTCCGGTTTTCACTAGGTTGCTAGCCCAATAAATGCACTTCGATTCCATGATCTTTTGTGCACCCGTCTCTTCCAAGAACACGATTGTTTTTCTAATAACGTCATCCCGAATTCCTGTTTTTGATTTAATATTTTCTGAATGTTTTCAAATTTTCCTTTTCCAAATATACTTGTGAGGAATATACATAATGCTTTACAATAGTTTCTGTTATTTTCATTATTTCTACTTTGTTTGTGCTTATATTTCCAGCTTTGTCTTTACACTTAAATATTTTACTTTCGCCATCTTTCAGATTTGTTCTTAACTTTTTTATTCCTTTCTTTGATATTACCTTTTTATTGTATTCCTTTATATATTTTCTTACCTTTTTGGGTATTTGTTTATTCAGATTCAGGTGTGTGTATCTATCTGTCCATACGTTTGCCTCTCTTCTTAATTTTTTCCTTCCTTCAGTGTTTCCTTGTGTTGTTTGTTAGTTTCTCAGACTTTTGTTATTATGTAATTTACCAATTTCTGTAAGACTCTTTTTCATACTTGCCATTATGTTGTCGTTGATTTCAATTATGTTAAGATCCGCGACCTTACTAAGGGCATCTTGTACTATCTCTTTGTATTTATCGCCATCCTGTTCAAAATTGTACCTTGGGATACAATTTTTGTTCACTAATCTTCTTCGTTCTACGTTTCCATCTGGACTTGAAAGTTTCTTTGGGAAGAAGATGTTCATGGCATATTTAAAACGTTTCCCCTCTTTCATTTCTTACGTCTAATGCATGCGTAACTACTGCTGTTTCTGCTACATTAGTTTCTTGACCTAATTTTACATTGAAGTCTCCAATGAGCATCATAAAGTTTGCGGTGTTTCTTCTTCAGGCTTTCCAATCCTGTGCATTATAGCCCCTTTTCCTGAAGGTTCCGATCTATGTCTGAGGTGGATCTGCCCTCTATGCTCTTTTCGTTATATCCTCTTATCTGATTTGGTCACCTCGGTGATTTAGTACCATTCCTTTCTATTTTTACATGCTACCCTCCAATTTGTAATTTTTAGCACTTTTGTTTAAAGAAACTAATTTATCTTTGCTTTCTAAATTAATTACTTCCCCAAATAATAAATGTATCTAATTAAAACCTGATTTAAGAAAGTCTATCAAAATATTTTTCTAGTTCTAAAGCTATAGCGAAACATAGTCTGTCTTGGTTTGGTGCAGCAACAACTTGAAGACCAATAGACATGCCCTTTTTATCTAAGCCTAATGGAACATGGAACGTGAGTACTAAGGATAAATATCATTGCATAAATTGTTCCCGATAATTTGGTAGTCTTTTACATTATTTTTGATAGTTTCTTCTGGCAATAAACAGGTCACTCTTTTGCATTAAATAAAATACCAAAGTATGCTCTTTATTAATTCGATGAATAGATTATGGGTTACTTCAGAAGCATTAGATTGCTTAAGCAAATTGGGAAAGTCTTTCATTCAAAAAAACAAAGCAATGCTGATTTCCCCAGAATATTCAATTTTCTTAAATTTAAAGCTACTGATGTTAGAATGACCGACGTCTTTTAAATGCTTTTTCATTACCTACATCTAAAATTTCTTGTTGACATGGAAAAAGAAAAAGCGAATAACCAGGTTCATTCATATAATAAAGTATAATATTTTACTGAGGTCTACTTGCTGATCCAGTTTAATTCTTGAGGCATCATTTCCAGCGTTCATTTCACGTCCCTCGTTACTACATCCCACCATTATCTGTTCCTTGGTTTGTCTTTTTTTCTTGTTTTGTGTGGTATCCACTCCGATATTAATTTTATCATGTCAGTTTTCTGGCCTAGCCATTTCAGTCTTTGGACCTTTACAAAACTACATCTTCACATTTTATTTCTTTCACTATTTCAATGTTTGTTCTTGTTCTGTATTCCGTTTCGTCAGTGCTAACTAGTCCGAGTATCGTTCTTAATATTTTTCGTTCATGCCTTCTCATTCCCCCCTTTTGTTTTTTGTTAATAGTTCATGTTTCCATCGCGTAGGTTGTGACTGGTTTCACCAACGTTTTATATATTTTGACTTTGGTTGCCTTCGTTAGTTTTTTGCTCTTTAAGAAGCTTTTATTCAAGTAATAAGCCCTATTTGCTTTTTGAGTTCTTTCCTTTGCTCTGTCTTGCTTGGCTGTTGCTATTGTTGTTCCCAGGTAGTTACTTTCCATACATCCTCTTCTGCTGTTGCTGCCTTGCCCAGTTTCATAAAATTTGTTTTCATTTCATTAATTTTTTGCCTCTTTTACTGTGCTTGACACCTTCCTCTGTAACTGTCCCGTTGTTATTATTAGTGTCAAATCGCCCGCGTTTCATTTTTGAAAATTTTTCCCGTCACATTAGCTTTTCTTATGATACTTTCCAGATTTTTGATGACAGTGGGTCATCTTGCTTTATCTCTTTGTTTGCCCGGAATTTACTGGTTTCCCAGTTTTTTACTTTGACCGTCATTTCTGTCTCCTCTAAGGTCATCTGGAGTAGAATTTTTTGATAATCCTTATTCTTTTAAACCTTCTATCCTTCTTAATTCACCATCAAAATCTATTAGTATCATATTTATATCCAGGTCGTATTATTTTGCTTTTTCCTCTGTTTGCTCTATAGCTCTATAATTGGTATTGCGTTAATTGTTCATCGTCCAGGCGTAAATACTTGTTGATGGGTGCTTGTGAAAATTTTGTATGCTGTGTTTAACATTGTTACCCCTCTATAGTCCTTATAATTTTCTCTGTCTCCTTTTTTGAAGATCGATTTAATTATTCCCCTCTTCCACTCTTTAGGCATATTTTCTTGGTTCCATATCTCTCGTATTAGAAGGCATATTTGTTCATGTAACTTACTTTCTCGATACTTCAGAAGCTCTGATTCTATACTATCACTCTCCGCTGCCTTATTGTTTTTTGTTCTGTTTACTGACCCTTGAAATTTTTCCAACGTTGTCGCATGTGTCTACTGCTCTTCATCATATTGGCCTCTGTTGATATCTTCTTTATGTCTTAGACAGTCGCCTGCACCTGGATCACTTAATATTTCCTAAAAATATTCTTGCCATATTCTTCGTGATACGTGATTCTTCCTTCCTTATTTCTATATCATCTGACTTTTATTTTCGCGTTATACTTCACTTCATTTCTCTAATTGTTTGGTACTATTTTTCCGGTTATCCTTTTCGATTTCCTCTATTCTTTTATTCGCCCACTCTTCTCTTTGCGGTTTGCATATGTTGTTAGCCCTATTTCTTACAGCTCTGCATGCCTACTTGTCACCCTCAGAATTTGTTTTCAACTGTTTTTCTTTTCATTTGCTCTTTCGCGCTCATCATCGTATCATTCGTCATAATTCATTCCTTCATTTTTATATGGTATGGTTCTGTTTGCTGCTTCTATCATGCTGTGTCTCTATTTCCTCTGTATTGCCTTGAGTATTTATTAGTGTCATGTTGTCCATATATTTATTCTTTATTTTTTCTGTTCTTCTTTTTTTTCTTTCTTGTAGCTTGCCTTTTTTCTTTTTTTTAAATTGTTCTACCTTAATTTTTGTAATTACCAAATAGTAGTCACCATCGGCGTTGGCGCCTCGATAGGATTTTGCATCCGTAACATTTTTGACTCTGTTTTTTTGGCACTAATATATAGGTTTCTTCTATTGCTTTTAATACGTTGACATAAAATTTAGTTACTTCTTCGTCTTTGCTGGTGTTGGTGGGAGCATAAGCCTTATTGGCTTTATACTGCATCTTAAAGATAACTCCAGTATAACATATATCACTCTTGTTGATATGATTTTTTTGTCTAATATAGAGGACGAACTATCTAAACTATATTGTGGGTATAAGCAAAGTCAGAAGAAGAGGGAAAAAACAAGTTAGACTGAAATCGAGTCACGGATTCTATTATAATGGAGAGGGAGATACTGCCTTCTTCATAAATAAAAAGAACAAGTATAAACCTTAATATAATTATTATTATACATATTATTCTGAATAATTCACTCATAGTATTTATTAATCATTACAAAATAATGTTTATCCAATTCAGTTACGAAATGTCAACATTTCGACATTGATTTTAGTTGTGAAAAGTAGTTCATTTTGTAACTAGTTACAAAATATGCTCCCATTTTGTAACTAGTTACAAAAAGATGGTTTGAGTTGTGAAAAGTGGTTCATTTTGTAACTAGTTACAAAATATGCTCCCATTTTATCACTCCCATTTTATCACGATGGCCCAACTCCTTTTTTAAGAAGATGTGGCATTTACATTTTGTTATCTGAATTGGATAAAATCTTGGATGAAACACGTTGCAAAACATGTCTTTTTATCACATGGCGTGTTGTTCATGTCGGCTTCGCCTCAACGAACAATTTCACGCCTGGTGATAAAAAGTCCATCATTTTGCAACTCGTTGCATAAATAGCTATTGAATTAATCAAAGATCTCCTTCATTATTTTTTTATCTAAAGGTATCGGTCCTACAAAACTTTAAATAAAATATGAGGTTACTTCATGTGGTTTAGTTGATCTTATACTGAACCGTGAAATTGCACTGTTCAAGTTGAACCAAGTTTGGTCACTGTTTAACTATGGTTTTAATAACTATACAACAAAATGTTGTCATTGAACGCGGTTCAAGTAAGATCTCTAGTTAAATTGCGTTGGTACATTCCTCCCTTAGATTTTAAACCAAATCTACTAGGCGACTAGGCCACCAAAATTCATAGTACATTTAAAACAAAATATGGTTTAATAACTGTTTTTTAATGCAGTAATTTACCCAGCAAGGTTATTGCATGACACTTCTTTTACGTAACTGTTTATATATGCCCTTTTAATCATATTTTATTAATAAAGAAAACAAGAAAATATTAATACGTTTTTATTTTTATAAAATATGACTACATAAATGCTCTTAATTAACTACTTATATTAAAACACGACAAATCGATATGTATATTTGTATAATTTATTGTTATTTTCTTAATCTGTCTTAGAAGCGAATTCATGATTTACGCATAGTTCTTAGGCTGAGTGGATTTTTGGGATCTTTGTGGCAAGGAGAGCTGATAGCTTCTATTATTTCAGCAACGATTTGGCTTAAGTTTTTATCCTTTGGACACAATTCTTTAACAAAGTCGGCATAACAAGTTTTAGCTGTTGACAAATCGCTGAAAAAGGAAAAATTTAAAATTAATTAAAGACTCAAACGTAGGAAAAATTAGATAAACTTACTGACAAAGCTCAGACTTTGTAATGATGATGTCTTCGGGTGTATCGTCTTTCAAGACCTGAAGTTTATTATCACAGGGATCGGTGATATTATCAATTTTTTCTACTATATCGAATACACATTCTAATGTGCTCTCCTCGAATACTTCTACAAAATTTAATTAACAGTTAATAATTACATCTTTTTTAAAATTTTAAATCTTACTTGTGAAAATTGCTCCATTGTCAGCACAAACATAATCAAAGAGATTATCTATAGCATCGAATACGAACTCTGGTAGATATTTTTCTTCTTCATCTGCACACTGTTTGAGTGCATCGATAAAGTCAGAGAAACATTTACGGAGTTTAGGACGTTTTTCGGAACATAATTCTTCAGATGAACTGGACTCATCTTGAACGATGTCTTTAAATTCGTCTGCGTTTTTGGGTACATGTTCTCCCAGACAAATCTTTGCAGTATCAATAGCAGCCTGTAATATTATTAAGTTAGATTTGAACATTAAATACACGAAGAAATCACTTACTGTGGCTTTATCTACGAGTTCTTGACCACCAGCATGCTTACATTTTTTTGTAAAAAGTTCTTTTACAGCTTCCTTGATGTCAACATCATCGCCATCATCATCTTTATCTTTTGTTATATCTTGTAAGCCGACTGATTCTTCCTCAGCTTGAACCCAAGCAACTGCTGTAAAAGGGTATTATGCATAAAATACAAATAAAAATTAAATTTCCAGAACTTACCCAACAATAAAACTCCAAAAAGATAGTACCACTTCATGATTTACGTGTTTTGATTCTAGTATCTGCGGCCAAAAAGCAATTAAATAAATCTTCCCGTTCTCTTCCTTTTATACCGTTTTACTTGATAGCATATCACTTCGTATCAATCATAATAGTTTTCATTTATAACTATGTAGGTCAAACAAAATATTCGACATGTAGACCAATGGGTAATCTTATGTCATACTTTTAAATAAAATCACTCGTTACCAGATTAATAAGGAAACGTAGATCATTCGTAGCTGAATATTTTATTTGGTAATAAAAGTACATGCATTTAAATCTAAGTTATGAATAAATTTTTAAAATTTAATGAGTAATGTTAGTTTCGTGCTTCGGAGGACACGTTAAGCCGAAGGTCCTGCTTGCGATTCTTTACACCCAGGGGCGGATGGGACAACCGGCAAGACGAGGAATTTCCCGAACGGCCGGTCCTGTTTGGGGCTGAATAATTCAATTGCAATATCTTTTGACGTTACGAATTTTTAAAAAAACTACTCTACTTTACAGTTATTCCGAAAACAATCATTGATATAAAAAGTATTTGATAAATTATGTTTGGAAATAAAACCAGAACTATACTAAATTCAAATTGAAGCTGCAGTGGATCAAAACAAGCGTACCTATGCATAGATCACGCCCCTTGACCAATAAAAACGTAAGACTGCAGGTACACTTGTGTTTCACGTAGAAATTATTGTTTACTCGCACCGCAGCTTGAATTTGAATTTAGTTTAGATACCATCGAATATAATTAATTTTACTATTTTGACTAAGCCCTATTAAATGATGTGAATTGTTCTTTGTATGCGAACCAGCAGTGATAGTATTTTATACTTTTATTCATGTACACGTATATGTCGTATATTTATCAGTTCCATTTTGTTGTCGTGAGCTGGTGAAATATACTTCTCACTATTCTAGCTTTTCCATTCTCTTCCATCTATTACTTTTATAGTTTTATTTCTTCGTTTCTTGGTTATTCTTACGCTAGTATTACTTTTGTACATTCTGTAAGTGGCCCCACCAGTTTAACTTTTAACTGTCTTTGTATGAATTTTAAAACGGATGCAATTTCTAGTTCTCCTCGTACTTTCGTATTACATATACTGCAATTATTAGTCTGGTTATTCCTTTAACATTTCTTAGTAATTACATAACGGTGGTCGTGGCTCAGTTGGTTCAGTGTGCATCTCACCACTGAGATGACCCGGGTTCGATTCCCAGGGTCACGTATACACCGAAATCACCCGACCGTTCCCCTCGGTAGGCAGTGGCAAACCACCGGAAGTGTATTCTGCCTAGTAAGTCCTCTCTGAAGTAGAACTGAAAGCACTTCCGTGGTTCTGAGCTCACATAAAGCTGTAGGTCTCCTGTGTCTGTAAGCTACTTGACACGCACACCACACGCATATGGAAAAAAGATCGGCAACGCCCTGTAAAGGACAATTCCACTCCAAGAAGAAGAAGTTATATCATTCCTAGTACTTGAATTTTATTTATTATTTTTGTGTGTCCAGGTTTCATCGCTATATTGGTTAACTTGAACATTTCTGTTTTCTTAATGAAAGTGTATCGCATCTTATAATATGTCTTAACAGTTTTCGTTATCCTTTTTCTTTGATATCCAGATCTCGCCTTTCAACGTTTTGTATTATCAATCCTAGGCATTTAAAATTCGGAACTTATTTGATTTGTACCCCCTGTATTTGTATATTCAGTTCCTTCTATTCCTGTGACTTGTGATGTCGTCATCACTCTAGACTTCTTCGTGTTAATGTTCATATTATACTTCTCCAGAGTCTGATTCCATTTAGATTTTCTTGCATCATCAGCAAAAGCATATTCCGAACTTTCATTGTTACTCCTAAGTACACAAATTCTTCTACTTCCTCAAAGTGGTACTGTTTAGTGGTGCTCCTGTTGACCTGTGTTTCGTCCAACTTTTTCTCCCGTTTGTGTGTACTTTGTTTTTTGTTCATTTATTGTCAGACCGTTCCTCTAGCCTCTGTTTCCAGTTTCAAGAATACTGCTTCTAGCACTATCTTTGATCTTTCTATAATTACTAAATCGTCACAATGGGCAGTTCATTGGTATTGATTCAAACCAGGTCCGAACAGCTTCTTAGGTTCAGTAGGAAGCACATCAGGATAGTCACCGGTCTCCTTACGGACCATGGCCTCTTTAAAAGACACCTGCATCTGATGGACCTCTCCGAGGACCCAAGTTGCAAATTCTGCAACGAGGCAAAAGAAACCTCCCTTCATCTCCTTTTACGATTCCCCAGACTACTTCTTTTGAGACATCGATTACTTGGAGCCAGTCACTAGTCTTCTAGAGCCCGACGATACACGGAGCGACTCTATGGACAAGATCCTGACTTTTGGGCTGGGTGCCGGTCTGTATGAAGGCATTTCTTAATTTGCGGCGGATGCGCAATGGGCCTAGAGCTTGAGTGCTGCTACTTTGCACCGTCAAAGAAGAAGAAGAAGGTATTGCTTCATCGTTATGGTGCCATCAATCAATCTGCTCTTTCTGATGATTCCTTCTACTATAAAGTTGAATAGCAAAGTTGATAGTGGGTCACCCTTGCGTAACTCGGTTTGTTGTATTTGTTAGTGTTAATCCCACCAGTCGTATTAACTTATCAAAAATGTCTAACTCTTGCCTCGTTTTGTAGATCTGTTTTCTGCTTACTGCATCATATGCCTGTTTAATATCCATAAAGAGGAAGTAAATATGTATTTAGTAGGGTGAAGATTTCCTCTATTGTAGACCTTCCATGTCTAGACCCTGCCTTATATTCCCCTACTTCCTTTTCCATATGTGTTTAATCTCATTTAGAGCCTCTGAGTTTGAGCATGTTTACCCCCTTTTTTTTTAATTGGAGTACTAATGATTGTTTCAGTCCATTTTTGTGGTATTGTTTCTTCATTCCATATTTTTGTAATTAGGTCGTGTAGTGCTTTTAATACTTGTTCTCCCCCATATTTCAGGAGCTTTATCGGAATTTAATCCTCTCCCGGAGCTTTGTAATTTTTCATTTGTGCTATTACTTTTCTAACTTCTTCGACTATGATGTAATGTGACCCAGATTACCCACTGACTCTGTTTCTGTTTGTCCATTCACATTTAACAGGCCTTCAAAGTATTCAGCCCATCTATGTAATGCCTTATCTGTTTCTCCTATTAGTTGACCGTCTCTATCCTTACAGTACCTATGTAGTTTTCAACTGAAATCCCTTCTTTGTATTTGTAATTAATTGGTAGAACAATCTTGTTGCTTTTTTATTATAATTAGTTTATTCCTTGCATTTTCTTTTCATATATCTGCTTGGCTTCCTTCGTCTTTCTCACATACTGTTCTCTATTATTTTCTGTATCTTGCTTTAGTAGTTTTTGTTTTGCTCTTTTTTTCCGTTACAGCCTTTCCAGCACTCATCGTCCATCCAATCTTTTTTGTACGAGTATATTTTCTTCTTTCTTTGGTACCGAACTGTTTAATTTCCTCATTGACCGTCAGCACTTTTAATTCTTCATTCTTGATGTACCATGGAGCGTTGACAATGATACGGAGTACTTTGTTCTGCAAAGTCTGTACAACTTTGACGTTAGATTTCTTTGTGCAGCCCACCCCAAGCCCCAAAACGCTACTAATTCTAAAAGCGAAAGAGCTTTAAAACTCGAAAACGGAACCTTACAGAAATGGTCGTTGACATACAGTTCGATTTGTGTAGCATTTTCTTCTTCTTCGGACAAAAGTGAGTTTATAAAAGGTATGAAGAATTGGAAGCAACGAAAACATTGCTTGATGGAAAAATATATCGATTATTATTTAATAATCAAATAAATACTTGTAATAAGAGAGTTGCTAAAAATAAGGCAAATGGTGGCTTTTTAAATCCAAACAAAATCTTCATAGTTTTAGTAAATATTTATTAGAGTTGTAATAAGTATTTAATTCTATTAAACACCATGATACAAGGTCGGGGGCTCCTTATAACTTCCGGGCTAGTTTACAGTTGCCCATCCGCTCCTGTCGAGTAACACCTTTGACAATCGTCAAACTTGCACCACTGCTGGTCGATCTACTTCTCCTTATTCGATGAATAAGGTTAACCTCCTCTCCTGTCCATCATACATGCAAAAAGGGCCCACAGAACTCGTTGTTATGAGTTACTAACAGACCATAAGAGGAAGAAGTTGCATGCTTTGGAGGACGTATTAAAATGGTAGTCCTTTTAGTGATCAATAACACCGAGTAGAGATGGCTTGGATAAGAGGGTTCGATTCTATGATTAGGTATAATTTATTACAGAACTGGTTCTGATAGAACTCATTGGTTAAAAGTATGAATGAAAGTTTGAAGCTTGACAAAATGCAAGGGCGATGCATCACATCCATGTAATCCACCAAGTGTTACGAGAAGCCTTGGGCACTTGCATGGTGGTATATAAATAATATAACAATAAACAAATAAATGAGCTATAAATACAACAGGTAGGCTTCCTTCTCTTTCATCAGCATGGAAGTTTAACATACTGCTGGGCATATGTGCAACGACTTTGTTAGAAACTGTCACATTGACGCTCATTATTTAATTTCTGCGTTGCACTTGCAATTGCAGAGGTAAATAGGCAAGACATTTACAATTAATCTGCCTGTATAAATAACGTTTGGTTTTACTACACATACGTTAACTCAAGGGTAGACTTCGAGCTCGGAGCGAATAATATATGATCCTTGAAGCTATTAAAAGTTTCTAACAAACATTTTTTTACTTAAAAACAGGCCAATTGATAGTTACATTTTTTTGATGAATTGAGCAAATATTTAATTAACTTATCAAAAAGCAGTTTCAAAATATTTGTAATTTGTAAAACTTAATTAACGGAATATTTATAATTTATCATATTTATGATATTAAACTTGCAAATAAAAGTTAAAAACATGATAAAGTCATATTATATAATGCTTGGCATTGAAATATATTATTGCAGGGTGAGCACCATTTATTATTCAACAATGTTCCCACTAGCAACCCTTTAAAAAGCAGAATATGAACATTTAGAAGGTTTTTAAACAACCCTGTTTTTCTATAAGATAAGGTTAAATAAATCTTTGAAAAAGTAATAATTGAATTTAGTCGAAATAACTGGTATTTATTCATAATAAACTAGTAATACCAAGTAAACAATCTAATAATTAAATTAACCTTCTGACCATAAGATTAATTCTTTAAAAAAATTATCAATTTAATTACTTCGTAGGAAGTCTTTCTAACATTTAGATAGCCTTTTATATGTACAAATTTACCAAAACAAAAACACAACCTTGAACTAAGTGATTACTTACTGATAATTATTACGTTTTCTCATAAAGTTTCGGATACTTGTTTATAATTGTTATTTGTTTAAGCTAATATGTTTTTGAAAATAGAAAAGAAATTAGGAGACAATTTCAAAATTCAAAAATAAGTTTTAATAATAAAAAATGAAAAGTAAATAAGATTGTGTAATAGCAGATATTGCACTTTGGTATTTGAATCAGCTTCAGTGATGTAACTACATTGAATTACTGAATTATGTAAGGATTGTTTTATTATCAAAAAATGTTTCACAAAAAGAGATCAGAATCATCCTGATTTCGGTCAAATAAAAGAATATAATAATTTTCAGCCGATAATGCTTTTATAACAGTTTTGTTAAAGAAATTATCAAATTTAGCCAGATTTACCAAAAACTGAATGTTTTTGCTTTGTATATATTTTTTACATACATTTTGTCCATACTAAGCGGTCTATGCATGGGAATCTCGAAAACGGTAAGAGAAAAGAGATATAAATGTGATTAAATTAGAGAGAATATTCAGCTTCTTATTTGCAAGTATAATTGATATTCAAACTCTAAAGTTTTTACTTAACTTTTAATAATTTTCGGTAGAATACTAAAAAACTGAAATTTTTAGTTTTAGTTTATCATAACTTTCAGATTATCAACAGAAATAGCAAACGGTTTTGACATTGTTAAGATGCTTTTTTAAGCAGATTTCGAATCTTAAATTACGTGTAAAACGAGGGAACAGGAACAGAAAGAGTACAAAAAATAATTACAACTAGTGAAAGAAGAAAATAGACATAAAAATAGGTATTTTGAGCCAAATTTGCCTCAGTAAAATGTTACAGATTAAAGAGATACAGGGTGTTGAAGGTGAAAGTTAATTAACATCCTGTATCTCTTTAACCTGTAACATTTTACTTAGGCAAATTTGGCTCAAAATACCTATTTAATGTCTATTATCTCCAATTGCTATATGACCCATAAGTTATGGTTTTCAAAATTTTCATTTTGATTTTTTTCTCTGCCTTTTTATCTTCAAATGCGAAAATCTGGGGAACGGCTTGAGATATCGAGATCGACCAAGAGTCCCTTTTTTACGTAAAAATGTTGGCTCTTTTATAGTTTAAAGTATAAATACTACTAACTGTTCGGGTAAAAAAAATATGGGTGAATTAATTCAACACGAAGCACGTAGCAAGCGCCCTCTAGGAAATATCTTCAAACTAATACCAAATTCGAATTTTCCATTCTCGAAAACCTAGTTATACCAATTTTGAATTCGATACCTTCAATCGTTTCAAAATTATCATCATTTCTCGAAAATAAACTTTCACTTTCAACACCCTGTATCTCTTTAACCTGTAACATTTTACTTAGGCAAATTTGGCTCAAAATATCTATTTTTATGTCTATTATCTCCAGTTGCTCTATGGCCCATAAGGGCCATAAGTTATAGGACACCCTGTATGTACTTGTTCAGGACAATTTGATCTTTAGGTCTAAAATCAAGTTTTCATAATTAGACAAAAAAAATGTTTGTTATAATAAAGATTTACAGAACAAATTTTTTTATCATTTTGTCTTTTGTTTTCAAATACCTATACAAGGCAATTAACAAATTGCGGTATGAACTTACTGAAGGTCTTTTCTTTTTATAAATGGAGAACACACAGTTCACCAAAGTGTCCCAGAAAGGGACTAATGCTCTATATCCCAAAGTTATTTCATTACCAGCTAATAAATTAGGTTCGTTTCTATTCGATTTAGACTAGAGTATAGAAAGGAATTATTTAATAATGCAACAACTACAGAGACAAAACAAAAACATGTCAATATGAAAAACCAGCAGAATAGTAATTTACGATACTAGTAACGTTATGAAGCATTTTACATTACAAGAGAAAAGTTTCTTTTAATTCTCGAGTAATGTAACCAGCAAATATCGTTACGTGTGTCGTAACACGGTTTATAGGTATCATCCTGTAATAATTTTTTTCAAAAAATAAAAAATTATTTTCAATGACAGTTCAGAAAGTGTAAATGGCTCCTCTACACGATGGCCCATGATGAGCCACTACAAGCCATCGCCATCGTGTGGAAGGTGGGCTGGCATACAGTGGTCGATGATGGGCTGGTAATGGTGGAGGATGGCTTTGGGAGAGGTTTTTCTCTCCACATCAAAGGGAGCCAGCATGAACAATTGAGGTGCCCAGTGGGTTCCCACACGATGGCCCATCATTCAGTTCCCGACGTGATTGTCACTCGTTGTTTGACTCCGTTCTGTTCTATTTATTTATTGTTATTATTCTGATTCTGTTGCTAATTATCTGCTCACACAATTACTTAATCATGACAACGTGGAGCAACGAGGAGACGTTCAAATTTATTGAACTATATCGACAAGAGCCTTGCATTTGGAACAAACGAATAAAGAATATTTAAATGAATTCGATTTATTTAATTATTATTTATTTATTAGTTTATTGAAGAACAGAAACAACAGACAAACAAACATGCGTAGTTTGTAACTAATACGAACGAACGAATGGCCCAGTTGCTGGCGCATCACACTGGCCCATCGTCGACCAGCGTGTGGATGGACCAGCGACTGTTCACCATTAATGGTGGCCATCATGGCGACCACCATAGTGGCGTTTCATGGACCATTGTGTAGAGGAGCCATAACGTAAATCTGTCATATTGTGCTGTTATTAAGCTTTACACTTTACAGCACTAGTGCTGTTAAATGTATAGTTCTTAAATTCTAAGCTTACTACGGAACCACTCGTTTTCAATGAAACCCTGCGATCAGCAAAACCAATGATAGCACGCTTGTCGACTGCAGTGGTACGCCCAACTTACCGTGTCAGAGCAAAATAGTCCGTATGAAAGATATATTGCGGTCCAGTATCGGTTGGCGTTGACATGATCTGCAACCAGGGCCGGCCCGAGGGTGGTGCGAGAACACAAGGCCCCGCGTCGCTGATTGATTTTGCAAAATCAAAATGGTTTCATTATTACGCCATTCAATCGAAAATAAACTTCATTTGTATTTTCATTAAGTTTGGTCATTTGGTATGGCATACTGAATGAAGTAAATATTGCGAGCAACATATTTCAAAATTCCAATATAGATCGATCGGTACTGCAAATTCACATTTTTTGCATTTTGACTAAAAAAGTGGACTTTTTTTATCAAAAAATCAGAAAGAAAGCACCCCTATTTTTAACTATTTAATTTTACATTTTGCATTAAGTAAGTATGCTTTAAATAAAATATTGTAAATTGTCAGTTTGACAACTGTCAATTCTCAAATCCTTTTTATCGTGTTTGGAGGGATTTAAGATGTAAAAATGCAAAAAAATATTGTGTACAACTCGTATGAAAGCATATTTTTTTCACTCGTTTGATTGATGCACTCCGGCTTCGCCGTCGTACATCAAACTTCAAACTCATGAAAAAAGTATTGCTTTCATTACTAGTTGTACAAATAACTATTAAAAGGCCTTTTAAAATGTTTTGAAAAGTATCGTGAATCGGGATTCAAATCTTCTTTTAATAACTGCAAAGGAAATAGCAGAAGAATTGAAAGTGACACCTGAATTTAAGAATCAAAGAACTGGACGAAAAACAAAACAATTTTGTTATGAAGGAACCGATCAGCCGATCTCATCTGGCGAAGAATATTTCCGAATTCAATATTTTCTAGTCATAATCAATAGTGAGATTATTTTTTTAAAGAAAAGATTCGAAATTTATCACGAACATGAGACATCATATGGTTTTTTATATAATTTGGATAACATTCAAAAACTGACTGAAGACGATCTTCTTAAATGTTGCAAAGACTTAAATGCGACCTTGCAAGACGATATTGATTTATTTAACGAAATCAAAATTTGTCGTCGAGTTTTGCCTTCCAGGATCACAATATTACAAATATTACAATATTTATTCAAAAATAATTTATTTGAATTGTATCCAAATTTTGTTACTGTTCTGAAAATTATATTAACCTTACCAATTACTGTCGCATCTGCAGAAAGATCTTTCTCAAGATTGAAAATAATAAAAAATTACTTGAGATCTAGCATTAGTCAAGAACGATTTACCTCCTTAGCCATTTTATCTATCGTATCCGAATTAGCCAAAAAACTAAATTATGATGATATTATCAACGAATTTGCTATAAAACATGTAAGAAAATGAAACAAAAATTACATATTGTAACCTTATTCTAGTAAGTCGCATACCAAATTGTATTTTATAAGTAAGTATATGAAGCAATTATTTTTGTTATTTAATTTATTAACGACTTTTTGTGTGATTGGAATGTTAATTTTATTAAAATAACTTAATTATTTATCATTTTCATGTACTCCTTACTATGTATACCAATTTGTGCAATGTAATAAATAGCAAAATGCCATAAATTATTATTTTGTTGTACAAAATTTGTTTCGAAGCCCCGCAAATCAACTTTGCACCGGGGCCCGCTTTTATTCGGGCCGACCCTGTCTGCAAAATTTGGATAGATCTTGTCAACGTCAACCGATACTGGACCGCAATATATCTTTCATACGGACTATTTTGCCCTGACACGGTAAGTTGGGCGTACCACTGCAGTCGACAAGCTTGCTATCATTGGTTTTGTTGATCACAGGGTTTCGTTGAAAACGAGTGGGTCCGTAGTAAGCTTAGAATTTAAGAACCATATCTTAACATACCTTGTTGCTAAGGAGTTATTAGCATAATAACGTTATAGGATGATGTAAAATAATTATCAGAACTTTGCTGTATTTTCCTTGATTTTCAACCCATTTACCATTTTTAAAAGGATTTGTACTCCTGTTGGAAAATTATAACATCATTAAATATCAACTTCCTAAGTATGCCCACATAAATGAAACTCTATAAACATTTTCATTTATTTTATTTTGAAATTAAATATTATGTAACATTAAATCGAGCATTAAATGAATTAATTATTTTCCTCCGATTCATCGGACGATGATCTGCAAGAATAAAATTGATTTAATAATCAACCTAAAATTAAAACTATCGTTTTTCTTACTCATTCAAATCACCCATTGCTCTAATGAACCGGATTTTATGTTCCGGTTTATTGAATATGATGGTAATCGTTAAACCAGGCTCTACTTGAATTTTAACTGCTGTTTCGCCCAGGTCTACTAATACTTGCTTTGGCGGCCGAAAAGGTGTCGATAAATGCCTTGACGACACCACCGAAAGCATGCCTTCGTTAGCCATTATAATACTTGGAGTAACCACCGAGGAGTCATTAAAAAATGTATTTGCATTTTCTTGGAATGGCATCTTTCTACTTTTCAGTTTTAAATTAGACTGAAAACGCCTTAACTCAGTAATGAGATAAGCTTTTACCCCATAACGTTTTTCTTCCATTTTGTGTCTGTAAATGATAAAGAAATTCTTGAAAATTGAGTGCTTGGAAATGTTTACAGATAAGACCATCTCCGGCTACAGAAAATTTATATAAATATCACAACTGGTTCGATGAATTTTGAATATTTTATCTAATGGTATTACTTATCTCAAATTGATGAAATAAACCACAGAGGAAACACAAAGCTTAATATCAATTTCAATTGTCAATCAAAGACAAGAACAAAAGAACAAATAAGATAGCTATCTCTTACAGTGTCAGTTGGAACACAAACTTTACCACCATCTATCGGTCAGTCATGAAAGTTCATACATTTTCTGCAGTAAACTGACTTACCTAATGAAATATTGTCGCAACGCGGGCTTTTTAATAATAATAATAATTTTATTTGCCTTTAAGGTTTACATTGAAAAAACATTGGCAACGTCAAAACAATACATAACATAAAAAAATATAATAATATAATAATAAACAAATCAACAACTACATACAATTATAGTAAATGTTTTACAGTTAGAGCTGATCTATTTCATAAATGACCTCGTTAAGTAAGAACTCTTTTAATGTTTTTTTGAACATTTTAATTTCATTAATTGTCTTTATGTCAGCAGGGAGTTTATTGTGGATTTTAACACAATTATAGTAAGGGCCTTTCTGAAAGAGTGCTGTCTTATGGACTGGGATTTGGAGATTATGCTGGTTTCTAGTGGTCATTTCGCTATAGGTATCATTATTTTTAGCAAAAAGGGAAATATGTTTTTTAGCGTACAGGACAATATTATAGATATAAAGTGATGGTAGGGTCAAAACGCCTAGATTCTTAAAATGTTGCTTACAAGAAGCGTGTGCTGGTATATTTTGAATTGCACGTATAATCTTCTTTTGCATAGGTAATAAAAACCCTACTTGCATTTGAAGAAGTAAACCAAAAAATAACTCCGTACGATAGAATTGACTGAACTACAGCATAATAGTAAATCTTTAAATTTTCAACTGATAAGTAGTTTCTAGTAGAGCGAATTAAAAACAACGCAGAGTTTAATTTTGAAAGTAAATTTTCTATATGGTGATACCAAGTGAGATCGCTATCGACGAATACACCTAGAAATTTTATGGAATCAACCTGACGAACCGTTTTATGATGCATTTTCACACACAATGATTGTTTCGAGTGGTTTTTAAAGAATAGCAAACCAGTTTTTTCTAGGTTTAATTTTAAGCGGTTGGACTGACACCAGCGGATCATTGCAGATGAAATTTCGTTCAGGGAGTTTGATAGTTCTTGCACGCTATCGGCTGCGACTATGCATGAGGTATCATCAGCAAACTGAACCAATGATAGATTATTTTGAAAGCATAAATGAAGGTCATTTACATAAACTAGAAACAACAAGGGACCTAACGTGGACCCTTGAGGTACTCCACGGTGTAAGACTTCTTTATCTGAATACACTGACCTTACAGTGTTATGTTCTGTATAAGTAATACAAACTCTTTGATATCGATGTTTCGAATATGATAAGATTATTACAGTTATTATTGATGGTGCTTGGTGCAAGCTTTCTTACAAAACTGATTATAATGCTGCATCGGCGCTATCAGGGGTAGCTTGTATAATTGATGCAAGAACAGGGAAGGTGCTTTTTGTTGGTGACTGTTGTGTGTGCGAAAAAACGATTGACTAGCGAAACACCACAGAATTTGAGATATTCTGTGACAACATCAATGTTTTAAAAATTGGAATAGCACTTCAACATCTATTGAACCTGAAATATTAGTGGATGGCTTTAGAAAGTCAATCGATTTTATACTTTTAGGAGCAAAACAACCACGTAAGCTACTAGATAGTAATGAAACTACGAAATAAGAGATTTGGAGCTTTGCTATTAGCCGAACCTTTCCTCATTTTGTTAAATAAAGACGTAAAATGGAAAATTGAAAATGTCATTTTGAGAAGTACCTAGTTTAATTTTATTATTATTTCAGTGGACAGTAAATAACGACCTTATTAAATATGTCTTTACAACTTTCAATATTTACTTTAAAAGAACCTATACAAAAATGTTTTTGAATAATAGCAGATTAAAGTGGGGCCATAATTTAAATTTTAAATTGACCGCCTCTAAATTATCGAACTTCGTCGATCTCGAACGAACAAATCCGAATCGAAAGCTTCAAAATGTCTGCTTAGTGTAGCTGTTGATGTTAATTCCTGTGATAAATAGGGGTGGTTTTAGTGAAAATTAAATAAATTTTGTGATACTTTGTGAGCCTAAGGTAGGAGTTTTACCAGTATTTACTATAATATCAGTTTTATTCATAAGTTTAAAAATTCGATTTAAATTCCTTCGTGTCGTTGCACTCCCGGTGTATACAAAGATAAAGGTCGTTATATTACTATAACATTCCAACCTTAATTTTGCGTTTCCTCCAATTTCAATGTAAAAAAAATGCACATTATTCGCATACAAAAGGATCGTTTTAGATTATTTTATAAGTTATGGTTTTTTGATTTTTTGTTCGTATCAGAAGTTTCGAACGTTAAAGTTTGTTGATTAAACGAACGTAACAAACACGTGTTATTAATGCTTTAAAAAACTAGGATTTGTGGCTAGTTTACGATCTTGAAACTGTCATTAATTACTTCTGTTAGAATCAGGCCTAAAAATGCATAGAAAGTTTTAATTTTATTGCAAAGAGCGTTCGCTCAGTTTCCATAAACAGTGTAAATTATTTGTATCTAGGTATCTATAGTTATTCCCTTGTTGTCAATATTTACTTTCCAATTAAGCATGAAATCTAAGTTTAAAGGACTTCCACTTCATTAATTTAGAACGTACTTATAACAAGCTTTATTAATTGCTCCCCTGATGACTCATACGCAGACAGAGATGAGACCTTACAAATTTCACCCCTACACCCTTATTTAACTCGTGGGGTGCCAAGGGCAAGCCCTTTGAATGTCCTAACACCTATGAGGTATTATCCCTACCTATGTGTTCCCGGAAAGAAAATTTAAATTATATTGATTATCTGTTCAGTTATTTATTTTGTAATTGATGTTACTACGTTTATTATTAAGTGGGCGAACGTGGTTTTCTCGATCACAATATTCCAATGTTTAAATTCGGCCTGTAATTTATTTAAACTCTGAATAACACGTTGTTGAGACTACAGTTCATTAATTTTTATATTATCTATGTACGTGTCCATGAAAAAAACACGTATCACATTAACAACCCTTAATTTTTCTACATTCCATTTTTTGCAATTGTCCCATACCCTCAGGCAAAAATATTGTTCAACAGCTTCTTTGGATGCTTCATCAGATGCAGAACGCTTTCCCCTGAGCTGCTTTTTAAAGTTTTTGAATAGAAAGAAGTCTGACGGAGCTAGGTCAGGGCTATAAGCTGGATGCCTTAACTCTATGAACCCTGCGATGTTCCACTTTACTTTCACTCATTTTATCAGCAAGTAAACCTTCCCAAATCTCTGTAAATCGCATGTCACAGCTAGTTTTTTAATAATTGGTATGGCATCGTCGCTTTTTTGTTTCATGGCTAGGTAGGCAACATAAAAATAGGCCCCCGTATTTCTTTTTAGTTCTAATCATTATTATCTTCTACTACATGCTCATAGCTTGTTTCTGTCATTTTTATATTTATGTACTGTTAATATTCCACAACTCAGGGGCCTTGGTGGTTCAGTAGATTGAGAGTCTGCTAGGAGACCGTCACGCAGTAGTTTAATTCGACATGACAGGGAAATTGTGCATAGTCATCCATATTTAAATCCTGTTACTTTAGGAAGGCCGTTTGATCATAGGAATCGGGGCTTTAAATTGAAAAATTAAGGAAAAATCTTCTCTTGTCCATTGCTGATAACTAATTTTTTAATATTGTTTAATTTAATGAATGCCTCTCCCACCGTTCTGATTCGGATTTCTCAGTAGTCAGAGTTTTAGGCTCTTTTCTATTTTCATTTTACATATTTTTTTAATTCTGTTGTTTATGCTAGTAATTTCCAAATATTTAACTTGCATAGCTTCTACATTCTTAGTTATACTTAGAATTAAGGATGGATATTTAAAGACGCATCCACCGTTCTTGAAGTATCTTTACCATAAATTGATGCTGAATACTACTTTTTCTACGATCGTTTTTACTATTGCTATAATTGGGATTCCTTCAACTAACAGATTGAAGTCAGTTTTTGAAATACTTAGCTCAGATCAGGGTTTGTGTTATCCAGCTTTTATAACTCAATTAGTCTATTAGTAAAAGATAAAATACACCATCAGAACACACAGAAAAAAGGGAGACATCTAAAAGGTAAAAATGTTTTCGATTATTACTAAAAATCGAAAACTCAAAAATTAGCTCAAATTCAGAAAAAATGATACGAAACATTTGGAAAGGAAAACTACTTACTAAACAAGTATTAAAACTGATTTATTTCATTTTATATCCAGAAATTTAATTAAAATTGGGAAATTCATAAAAATTTCTACTCATAGAAAGCATTTGATGAAATTTTGAAAACTGAAAGATGATAGATTTTGGGGAGAATTTTTATATTAATATTTGTAATTTGAATTCATTTGTTTTCTTATATAAATGCGATTGATTATCCAGCTTCCCTCATAAATTCTTTAAACAGAAACCAATTTTTTTTTGCTTTTCATTACTATGCAGCTTTTTTTTTCTGGTTAATTCCAAACCTAATTTATTAAATAAACTCAATTTCTGTTAAAAATTTGAATTTTTTTAATTTTCTTAGTAATTTCAATACTTCGATATTGAATACGCTTGTTCTTCTTTCACCTTAAATCTGTTTGGACTAATTTCCAATTGTAATTTGTGAAATTTAAATAAATAAATAAATATACGCTCGAAACTCTGAAGATTACATTTCTGTGGGTTGGAATCACAAGTCTCGTTTTTGAATTCGAATACTCAAGTTTCAGATTCAAAATCGGAAATTCGAATTTACTTATTCTTATTTAGTCAGACTATAAATCAAAGATGGAAAATACAGAATCGAAACTAAAATCTGCACATTTGATTTTAATAGTTTTAAGTTAAATTTACAAGGTACGGATGAATTCAACTTCGAGTTTAAAGCCATAATCGAAGGCTCGAATGAAGATCAAGAGTAAATATACTATCGAAACTAAAATCTGAAGATCAGAATTTAATGATTTTAATTACAATTCCAAGATGAAATTGTCAAAGCTTAATATTTTAAATCTCAATTTTGGATTCTGTGGCTTTAAGTTAGAATCAGAAGGGGAAATTGTCGAATTTAACTTTAATCGAATCTCAGGTTTGAATTCGAAAATTCAAGTTTCAAATCTAAAATCGGTTGGAATTTACCAATTTGCAATTCCAAGGGAAATTGTCAAATTCAACTGTTGTTTCGAATCTCAACTTTGAATTCGAAGGTTTAACTTTCAAGTAAAGAATTGGAAGTTCGAATCTACTGATTAATACAGATCATAAACCAAAAGTAGAATATATACAATTTAAACTTCAATCTGCAGATCTGATTTTAATTAGAATTAATACCTACTTAAAGTTTCTATTTTAACATTTCAAGCCTCGAGCTTGGATTCGAAGATTTAACTTGCAAAATTAGATTGAAAATCGTAGGTAAAACCGAAACTAAAATCTGTTTAATAAAAGTAGCAGAAGAAAAACATTGCGAATCTCGAGTTTGGATTTGGAGATTTAAGTTTAAAATCCCAAATTGAAAACTAAAAGTGGTCGAAATTAAAATCTGGAGATTAGATTTCTGTGGGTTTAATTTGGAATCCCATGGTCCAGCTAAATTCTTTAAGCTTTTAACATTTCCCATTTGGATTCAGGATGAAACGATTTAAGTTTCACGTTCAAAATCTGAGGTAAAAATTTATTAATTCGAACTTGATCAGATTGAAAATAAAGGTAGAAAATACACCGAAACTAAAATCTGACGATAAAAAATTGATGGTTTCATATTGCAATTCCAATTTCGAATCTCAGTCTTGGATTCGAAGATTTAATTTACAAATATGTACAAACAATCGGGGACTGGAATTTTGTTAAATTGGAAAACAAAAGTAGAAAATCGCATTTCTGTGGCTTTCAGTTGAAATCAAACGATCAAGTTGTCGAATATAATGTTTATCGAATCTCAAGTTTAAATTCGAAAATTTGAATTTCAAAGTTAAAATCAGAGTTGGAATTTACAAATTCTAATCTTGTCGGATTGCAATTCCAAGGAAAAATTGTCAAATTCAACTTATTCGAATATGGAATTTGCTGATTCTAATTTGGAGATCAAAGGTAGAAATGACGGAAATTTAAAGATCAAAATTTAATGGTTTTACATAACAATTCCAAGGTGAAACTGTCAAATTCATGTTTTATATTTCGAATCAGAATTTTGGATTCGAAGTTTCAAATTAATAGATGGAGGCTCGAATTTTGCCAAATTGGAAAATATACGCGAAACTAAAATCCGAAGATTAGTATATTTCTGTGACTTTAATGTGGAATCAGGAGTTTTCGAATTTTTACGTTTATGTTTCAGCAATTTCGGTAATTCACCGTTTCCCTGTTTCACCTCCATTTTTCTGGAAATTTTTAGGTTAGTTTCAATTTGGATTACTGAAAAAATTGTTAGTTGTGAAGTTTTCAGTGCCAAATCATGGCTACTTCTTTTTTTTCTAGTAATTTGAAGTCTTTCGTCTTTCCCTGATTTCATCCTCATTTTTTTGTAACTTTTTCAACTTGAATTAGTGCAATACCTTAAATGTTTATTTTTAAGTTAGAAAAATTCCTTGTTGCTTCTTAAACTTCTTTTTAAATGATTTCAGTAGTTCGATTTTTGTCGATTTTGCTCTCGATTTAACAGCAAGGCCTTTTGGCTAATTCTATTTTCGATTAATAAAAAATTGTTTTTCATTGAAAACTCAAAATTTTTAATTTTTATTCGAGTCATTTCTTGACGTAACTTCAGTGTTTTGCTTTTTGTTCTGTGCCATCTTCATTTTTTGACATAAACTTCAAGCAATCTTCAGCTTGAGTTAATTACAACTAGCAGTTTCCAAACTTATAGTTCAAAATCCCCAGGATTTCTAGATTATGCTGTTTTCGAATTGCTTCCTGAATCTTCTTTTTTATGGAAATATCATCCCTTGAAGTTTTGTCAATCTAATTTTTTAAACTTCAAACAAGTTTCGGTTTGGAGTAAATGTTCTCTTTGTAAGGTATTTACTGATTTTTTGCAATCTACCCGTGCTGAGTATTTAGCAAAAGTGCTGACAGATATATAACATTCAAGGAAGTGAAGAAGAAGAAGAAGAAAACTTTGGTCCGTGGTGTAAATTATTTATTAACAAATTTAAACAACGTAATAATTAACACGAAACAACAACTTAAACACTAAAAAAGCACAACCCGAAACACTAACTAATTTATTTATACAGTTTATTTATATTCACGCACGCACTTGTATTACACGTGTTCGCCTTGGTAGACTTGTAGACTTTGGTGAACTGGTCGGTCGCCAAAGAAGCGGGCCTTGGAGAATGCTTCAAGCTAAAATATTCGACTTCTTACCAGACGATGACGTAATCGAACAGCCGAGAACGCTCGCTTCTGTGTCGAGATGACACATACGGACGAAACCACACGTGCTCCCACCGACCGTTGACGCGTCTCGTTACACTATACTGTGTTTAGTCTTCTTGGTGTTATGTCTTCTGTGAGCTGTTCGACTAGTTGGTTAAGAGTGTCCAGTTAGTTTTTGACGTTATGTTGCAACACGCCTATCTGCTTCTTCTTGCACGAACGTGCACCTAAGTCTTCGTGAAAGGTCTGATTTGCAACGTACCAAGTGTTTCGCACATCCTCATAATTGGAGTCCATAAGTAACACCTTGTTTTCGACATTTACTTTGGATTGTCTTCCTGAAACTTGAAGTTTATGTGTAATTGATTTTTCTTTATTTGGATGTGTCTTCCACGTAAGGCGTTGGTCCAGATGTAGACTCAGATACTTTACTTCCGTTTTTACTGGAACTGGAACATCATTGATATTGACTGGTGGACATATTGTAGATCGAGTGAACTTCTATTCTCCATCGGATAAGGTCTAAGTTTTGTTGAAGGCGTTTGCTGGCAATATCTGGGTTTTAATGTGTGGATATTACAGCAGCATCATCAGCAAACCTAGCCATTAAGGTGTTTGGTGTTTCGGGTTTAACGGATGTATAGCGGAACGGGACTAAGTACACTACCCTGAGGGACACCGGACTGTATGGGATAGAGTGGGAGAGGGCATCTTTATATTTTACTGAGTAAAATCGTAGATAAGATTTCAGCAATAAATAGTAGATACTTTGGTAAGAGTTTTTATTTTGCAGTACAATATTCTTTTTTCTCAAGACTGTGGTTGACAATCCTGTAAGCTTGGTGGATCGTTGAATGTCCTTCGCGGAACTCAAACTGATGATTAGGCAATTAAAAAGTATCATTCGGAAATCCATGATTTTTAAATAATTCTCTTTCTTGATTCTCAATTATTTTATGGCTTAGTGCTTTGTTTTTGCCCAAGCTACCTTTCGTCAGTTTTCAACAAGTACTTCATCTTGGATTAATTAAAAATTAACCTGTTGCGAATTTTCGATTTCGATTCTTCGCTTTTGCCTAGTTTCATTCGGTTATTTAGCAAACACTTCAAAATAACTTGAATTCGAGCTTCAGCTCTAAAATGTTTTCAATTGTTATATTATTTTCGAGCTGCTCATTGATGAATCGTCTAATTTTTCGTCGTCTTTACCAAGCTATTTTCAAGCTGCTTATTAAACCTTTTTTATTTTGTGGTATTTTGTCTTCTTTTATTAATTTTGCAACAAACACTTCAACTCGGATTAATTAAAAAATAACCAGTTGTGAAGATTTAAGTTTCAAATGTTTCTTAAATTTGCTGTATTTTCACTTTTCACTTTTCGTCTAAAACTTCAAGCTAACTTCGGCTTGAATCAATTAAAGATTATTATCAGATCTGCAATTATCAGTTTCAAATCAAGGACTTCTTAAATTGTTATATTATTCTGAAGCCTTTTTTATTTTCTAGCAATTTCAACCTTTTGCCAAGTTTCAATTGATTAAAAAACCTTTGAACTCTAAATCCCTAAGTATTCCACCAAGACTGGTGTTTGTCCATCTTTAATTTCGATCATCGATTCGCTTCAGGATGCTTAGTTTTATGTTTTTAGATGCTAATCATGACCATAAAACTGTTTTGAATTGTTTCAGTGTTTATAGTGAAAGTAAATTGCGGTTGCATTCACCATGAACTGATTACATATTAACGTTTCACTATTTAAGAGGATGTTCATTTGATCCTTTTTCCTTATATAAGGAAGTAGTTAAATAATTGCAATTAAATTGTACATGCTTTTATTGATCAACAATTTTAATAATTGCGGTACTAACCATTAATTATTTGAAGTTTTAAAAACTGTTGAAATATTTGATTTAAAACTCTTGTAGAAGCAATTTGGGTTAATCTCATCCCAACGATTTTAATAAAAACCATGACATTTGAATTAGTATTCCATTGTTATTCACTATGTTGAATATGTTATAAGGAAATTTAGGATGCCGTAAATTCAGCAAGGTCTTGAAATCGAAAGAATGGGATAAGTAGATACGATGAATTATTCACGTATGAAAGGGAACCTTAAGAAATTTATCGTACCTTGTTGGAATGTATGGGAACCGTAAGTAAATTTAACACTGAAAAACTTTAAAAGCACCTTGCTTTACATAATTTCTTATAAAACATCAATTCATTTACATTTTGTAATGTAAAATATAAAATTTTTCAATTTGCAAAACAAATTTCAAATCGTATTTTAAATAAATTGTAGCACCGGAAAAACTGTTTAAATAAATTAAAATTTTTTCTCGGTCGTAATCTACGGTAAATTATTAGCATAACAAGAAAAAAGTGCCATGTTTATTATATTGTTTATTTACACACGCAAGTATTATAGAAACAGTCGTTGCATAATTAACATTTCAATTGAAAGCCAGTACGTTCAAGAAATTTTTTTCACCTAATTAGCATACTATGGGTGTCTTCATCATGTTAATGCACTTAAATCGTGCCTTCTCAAGGTTGAATTGTTTCTATATTTGATTGTTTTCTGCAGAATACATCGTGGTACTGAAGGTCGGGGATTATTTTTTACACCGACTTGATTCTTGATTGATTGTAATTTAACTTAAATTTTTATAAAAACTTTCAGAGCATGTCATATTGTTGCAAAAATAGCATAAAATTATATGTAATTTTAAAAAATTGTCTTCCTCCCAGCTGTTTTACTTGCTTTGAATTTAAAGAGTGGGGGTGATATTTTAAACAGTACACCAAAATGTGGGTGTCTTGTGTGGGTTTGTGTATACTAAAAAAACAGTTTATGTAATCAACAATATTGGCTTGAATAACGGGTTACGCCCTTATATTTTAGAAACGTTTTTGAAAAGGTGGATGTGACGATTCCTTGTTTTACGAGGGCGTGTTTTTATATTATCTACCTAGCCATGAAAAAAAACACATATCATATTAACAATCCTTTATTTTTCGATGTAACTCCGTTCAACACTTATACACTTATTCCATCTTTTTTCCAATCGTCCCATAATTCCTTCGGCAACTCTTCAAAGTATTGTTCAGCAGCTTCTTTGAGTGCTTCATCAGATGCAAAATGCTTTCCCCTGAGATGATTTTTAAGTTTTTAAATAGAACGAAGTCTGACGGAGTTAGGTCAGGGCTATAAGGTGGAGGCTGACGGAGTTAGGTCAGGACTATAAGGTGGATGCCTTAACTCTATGAACCCACAGGCATTGATTATTTGCTGAGCTTTGTTTGCTCTATGAATAAAGTTCCACCTTAATTTCACTCATTTTATCAAGAAGTAAACCTTCGGAAATCTGTATGAACCCCACAAATTAAACACAACTTAGCCCATGTACTTCTAAATGTCACAGCTATTTTTTAATAATTGGTTTGACATCGTCGCTTTTTTGTTTCATGGCTAGATAAATACGCCCTCGGACATATACATTTTCATTTACTTTATAGTTTCCGTTGTAGAATATCTTCTGTTAGGCAAATTAGTCTCGTTGAAGAGGATTTGTTGATTTTCTTTTAAAAATGTATACTTACTACTACTTTCATCTTTATGCCTTTAGGCACATTCGCACATAGGTCATCAACAAAATATTTCCACCTTACTCTTCCTTCCCCATGTTTCTAAATTCGGAAAAAGACTTTTTCGTCTATGTAATGTTCATCCCCAACGGTTGTTTGGACGGCCACGTTTCCTCCTACCTTGAGGATCCCATAGTAAAGCACCATGCGGGATTTCTTCCTGACTTATGGAGTGTGTGCCCAGTCCATTTTTCGTATTTCCTTACTTATTTTACCTTGATCTGTTTTCCTCTAAAGCTCTTTTTTATAGATTGTGTTAGGCCGTTACACTTGTAGTATTAATGAAGGTCTGTAGCTTTTGTTGCCACATAAAACAATTATTTTGACGCATGCATTGAAACTTTTAATCTTTGTGTCAGTTTTTAAATTATTGGCCTTCCATGTATTACTGAGCTTGAAGAATACGGATCTTACTTTCTATATTCTGTTATTTATGTCTTTGATGGTGCAACCGTCTTCGGCTACAATGCCTCCTTACTTACTTTACTTATCCGATCATTTTCCGTTATAGGTTAGTCGTTTCTAACTTTCACAGCTGTTGGTCACTCCAATCTCTGCCTTCCATGGCCTTGTATACATGGGTCTTCCACTTCATCGAAGGCTTAACTCTTCTTCTTTTTACTGATGGATGCTAACTCAGCTATATGCCCGTACCACTTTAGTGTCCGATTTCCTAAATTCCTTATTATTGATTAGTTTATTTCCATTTCTCTTCATATTCTGTCTATTGTCCATCTATCTTGTTGTGTTATTTGGAGGCTCCTTCTCGTATAGTTCAGTTCAACAGTTCTAATTTTATTCCTGATTTTTTCTGTCAAATTTTTATTCCAGATTATGCCGTGTAGTTGCTATTTTACCTGCTCTTACTCTAATTTCAACGTCTATTATACTTCCGTAGATGTTAGTATTGTAACGGTTTTAAAACGTTTATTTAAAACTTCGGTTCGTGGTGTGAATTATTATTTATTAACAGATTGAAACAATGTAACGATTAACACCGAATAACAACTTAACACTACAACACAACACTAATATTAACCCGTAACACTAATTTATTTATTTATACAGTTTGTTTATTTATATTCACGTACATTTATATTAACCGAGCACACTACGCGTTACGTATACCACTTGTAGGTTCTTGGTAAAAACTCGCTGTAGACTGACCGTGTTCCTTGGATCGCGCCTTACATATCCCAGCTTCGTCTTTCGAGAACTTCATTCCAGAAAGTTCCCATAGTCGCGCGAGAATGAGTAACCGTCGACCGCATATGACGCCTATGATCCCACACGTGTGCTGTCTCATCTCGTTACAGTATGATTAATTTTTACATTGCTTACTTTAATGTTTCTATATTCCCCCCCTACACATATGTATTCCGTTTTTTGAGGTTTTAATCCTCTTTCTTAAAGATTGTGGATATTTTTGACACATTCCAATCTGAGGGTGTTTCTTCCTCGTCAATTAATTGAAATAATTTTGTTATAAGTGTGTTTAACTTGTATCCTCCGTATTGCAGTAGTTCCGGATGGATTCCTCCTGGCCCTGCAGCTCTGTTGTTTTTTGTTCTTTGTAGTGCTGCCTCTACATCCTTTAAGATAACTTCTATATTCTCTATATGGTCTAGGTTTTCTTGAGATACATAGTATATGTACATATGTACTGGTATATTCATTTCTTGTTTCTTGTAATAGTTTTTCAGGTCCAATGTATCTTCCATTGCGATGGTGTTATTGTTGATGTCTGAGATTTTTGTCTAATATTGTTTCGAGTATTTACTGTAACCCAAAGTTGAATCCATACAGGGCGATTCAAAAGTATTATCATTAAATTAAATGGGTATATGCTGATCTTAGTAGAAGTACATTACAACAAAAATTTAAAGCTTATCACCCTGCAAATATTGTTCCAGAATTCGTTCGCTTCTTCTTTAAATCTTTGTTTTACTGTTTGTCTGATCGTCTTGTGCTCTTCTCTCATTTCCGTGCTTTTGTTAGACAGCCACTTTCAATATGTTCTTTTCTTCTCTTCAATTAATTCTTCCAGCTAGTGAGCAGCTAGGTATGTTCTTCTTCGTTTTTTCATCTTCAACTCCCAGAGATTCTTGGGCTGCTGCATGAATTGATTTTACTATGTGTTCATATATTTGTTGGGTATTAACTTCGATACTTCTAGTCGATTTTAATATAATCTTCGTATGCTTTCCTGCTGTAATAGTTTAACCTTATATTTTGTTTCTCTGACTTCTTCTAGTTCTTCACTATCTTCCTCATCTGGTGTCTGTTGTTTGTACCCATTGCATCTAAATTTCCCCATTAGTAGATAATAATCAGATCCACATTTCGGTCCTCTGTACACTCTTACATCTTTTATGGTCATATAGTGTTGTTGTCTTACTAATATTAGGTTAATTATTGATTTCAACTGTTTTGTTGGTTGTTTCCAGGTGTACTTGTGAATATCTTTATGCCTAAAATAGGTATTTGCAACCATATATTGGTGTTCCTTACATAGTATTGGCCTTTTCCCGTTGTCATTTCGAGTATCCTCCCCGTGTTTTCCAATAACATTATCATTAATTTCTCTGCCAACTCTACAGTTTAGATCTCCAATCGTGTGTTTAATTTATGATTCCAAAGATATCACTAAGTGTCTCGAATAACTCGTATTTCTGTTCGGCTTTTGCATCGTCATTTTGATACGTTCATTTATCTCTTCCCAGTATTGTATTTTATCTATCAATTTATTTCTAATTAGTATCGATACTCCTTCTTTCGCCCATTCACTCTTCTTTACCCTGCTCCACATATGATGGTATTTATCTGGTCTTTCTTGTCCTATTCATTTCTTCTTTGTCTCGGTTAAAACAGCAAGATCTACCTTAAGTTTTTCTATCTCCGTTAGTTTTGTGGCCAGGGGGTCAATTCTTGAAATGTGAGAAAATCTCATAGGTGATAAAATATATCACATGAGTGAGAAATGACATAATGAGATAGAAATTTGAATTCTTGAAAAATTTTATCATATCATATCATATCACTTCCGTCTCATCACGTCCAAATTTTTTCACTATCATATTAGGTGGTGAAATACCATTTTGAGTGTAAATTATTTGTTTTGTGGACGTAGATAAACACCTGTTTATATCTAGGTACGTATAATGTTTTGTTATTATTAAATTATTTTATTAATATTTTTTTAAAACGACAAGATGAAATGTTATAAAGGTATTTTATGATTATTATTTTGCTTATAGATAAAACATTGTGTATAGTATCTATTTCAACATGGTTGATGAATTAGAAGTTGCTGCAGATTTGCAAGTAGGTACTTATGGATGTGTAGATTGAAGCAAATATTAATTTAGTTAATGAAAGAAGATATAATGTGAACGAAGATCCACCTTAAAGGCATGAAATAAATTATTATTATTATTATTATTATTTCAAGTGTCAGAACATGCTTTATACGTTTATTTAGATTAAATAAACAAATTATGCGTGCGTTAATTAATTCGTTAGAAGAATATTTAGTTCCTGCTGCAAGAAGTTCAGCAATTGCTATTTCTTCAAAAGTAAATATTGTTATTATAAATTGCGTCAAATTTAAATTTTTAATAGGTATATTTAAGGTTCTTTCCGCATTACGCTTCGTGGCTAGTGGAAGTTATCAAAGTAGTATTGGAAATGATAGTTTGTTATGCCTCAGTCAGTCTTCTGTTAGCTGATTCCTCGAAGAAGTTACTGTAGCGATTAACAATCATTTATTTAAGGATTAGGTCAAATTTTCGGCTAACATGGAAGAGTTACATAACACTCGTACACGGTATCTATGAGTTATTATTAATTTCCCAAATTACAATAAAAAATATCCATACCTACTGTAAAAGCACCTTATTTGAAAATTGATTTATATAAATAAATTCTGTTAAGAATTCATTTTGTTTGTGCTTTTTCCCTTGACCTTGTTCATTTCCATAATAAAAATATATACTGATTATCAATTTCAAGATACATAAATAATAATGCAAACGTGTATTTACAACGTTGACAACTGTGGTTGACAATGTCAATAAAAAAAATTCATTTTTTTATTATAGTGATCTGTGACAATTTATCACTTGTATAACCACGGCTTAATAGATAGGTGATAAATATTTCATCAAAATTCAAGAATTAATATTTGCGATATATGTGAAATGAGATGAAAATTTTTCATCTCATTCTCATATCACTATCATTTTTTCAAGAATTGACCCCCAGGTCTTGTATATTCCATGTACAAATATTTGCTTCTTCATTCTTGATCGTTTGTCTTCGCCAAAAGTTTTTGCATGAGCAGAACTGCCCCCTCAATTGGGACTCCTTCCTTTGGAAGTGTGGATTTCCGCCCGGAAACAATCTTTCTTTGACTGCTTTTTTATTCTGCTTGCTATTTATTTTTACGAGGGATGAAATGCAAATTCAATCGCTTCAACCCTCCTCCTTTTTCATCCCGGACTTGGGGCCGAGCAACAGCGGAGTTTACAATTCATCCAAAACATGTAAAACTTTCTTCCTTTTCTATTTGTTCATTTCCGATTTATAATGGCTTTCTTTCAGTAGTATTAATACGTATTTCGTTGGTCTTGCTTATATTTATTTTTACACCGATTGCATCTGACTCTCTTTAGGTCGTTTATTTTTCTTTGCATACGTTCATACGTGTGTAGAAGGAGGCGTACATCATCAGCATACTCGAGATCTTTGAGGTGAGGTGAGGACCCATCTTATTCCCCTTTTTCTTTCAGTTATAGTATTTCTCATAATTTTATTTAGAGTTAATATCAAGAGCGGGGGGGGGGGGACAAGCAGCCTTGCCTTACTCCTGAGGATGTTTCGAAAAGTACTGATAGTAGCCGCATAGTTTTAGTTGGGTTGTATCATTCCTTAAGTTGATTATTTTGACCGGCATGCCTAATCTATTCAATTCTTTCCATATATTGTCTCGGCTAATGGTATCACATGCTTTTTCGTATTCAATAAATTCAAAATTCAAATAATATCCGGAGCGTTAATTTAGTCTATAGAAGGTCTCTCTCTACTGAACCCTGCTTGCTCCTTTCTAATACGTTTGTCAACCTCGTCAATCGTTCTGTTGAGAATGATACCCCTCCAACTGTTGCCAGTTTGCCAAATTTTTTGAAATAGTGGGAGTAGTATGTCAGCTGTTGTATGTAAATCTACTTTTAAGATGTCGAGATTGATTTTGTTTACCTCTGGGGCCTTGCTATTTTTCATGATCTTTAGTGCGTTATTAATTCTCCGTGTGTAGCTGGGGCACTTCTATTCTTAATTCTGCTGTTTTGGTTCTTCTTAGTGACTAGAACACCTTCAATCCTTTTGATTGGAGTATTTCTATAATCTTTTGTTTGTGATAGCTTTCTTATTATCTGATATATTTCTCCCATGTCTCCCTTTTCGGCAGCAGTTTGTGCTTCATCTGCCAGATGCTGTTCCATATGTATTATGTATGTATGTCCTTCTCGCTCCTAGCAGAGCATAGAGCGTCCGAAGACGTTTCACAAGCAAAGTTCACATGTGATTAGTTTGCTAGACTAATGCACCCTTTTAGTATCTTGTTCTTTTTACTTTTTGTGTGTGGGCGTGTGACCTTGTTACTCTACCTCTTAGGCCTGTGTCCGGAGGAGAGCGTCGTTAATTTGGTTCCCAACGACGAATGATAGCCAAGACTCGATACCGATCTCTAGACTGCAGGAAAATCCTGCCCATCGGGAGATTCGAACCAAGGACTAACGTAGAGCGACATTACCGCTGCACCACCCTGGCTTCGCTGCTTCATATACTGACGTTTATCTCTTCTTATTTTGGATTTCACTTGTCTGCTTAAGAGCATATACTGGCCCTGCAGTTATGTTCTATCTTTTGATTTTCGTCGTTACATTTGCAAATTCTTCCTTTTAGCTGTTTATGTTGTTCAATTGTGTCCTAGCTATCTTGTGTGATTCGTTCCTTCTGGCCGTCTTTTCTAGTTCCCAAAACTTCTTTGCTGGTCTGTGTTATGGCGTACTTTGCATTTTCCCAGCTTTTATTTATTGTTATTGTTGCATTTTGTCTTAGTTTTCCTGTTATTATGGCTATAAATTCTTCTTTTACCTTGGGATCTTGTAGTTTTTTGGATTCCACTTCGTCTCTGTCTGTCTAGTGTTCCTCTTCCAAGTTCGGAAATTTAGGGGAATTACACCCGTGAGTAGAGTGTATAACTGAACTGTCTGCTTATGCATGTGTGGTGTATTTGGTTTTGTGTCCTTAGATCCGGCGAAACCCACGTCACTTTGCATACTAGCTTATGCTTGAAAAGTGTTGCCCCTATTTTTAGGCCGTGTTAACCACAAGTTTCAATTAGGAAATTTATTTATAATTATATTTATTATTTTTTGAACAGGTGGATGTGAAGATTCTTTGTTTTACATACACATTTTCGTTTACCTTACAGTTTCAGCTGCTGAATATCTCATGTTTAGGCAAATTGGTCTCATTGAAGGGGATTTATTGATTTTCTTTCAATGGAGTTGATAATATATTCATATTTTCTTTTTGTGTTCTTTGTATCAGTAAATAGGTTATTAGAATTAATCTCCCTTTCGAACCCTTCCGTAATAATTACTGATAATTCTTATTCCTTCGAAAGAAGATTTTAATGAGTCTGATATCGATTCAACCAATGAATTTGCATTCTTAACTTAGAAATATGACTGGAAAATTAATTTAGTACCCAACTTCAGTTTAAAAAGTGTTTCAAATGGGGCTTTGTTCGCACAGCGAAATGTTTTTGGCTAAAATACTTTTTCACTCGAGTTTTGCAGCTAATAACGATGGCAGGCAGCTCTTGGGTTTATGTTCAGAAAATGATTGCAGCAAAAAAGTAAATTACTGTACATCACAAAAGGTAAAGAAATTAAAAGTAGATTTGTCATATTTTTAACATTAACAATTTCAAGAAACCTGTACATTAAATCCCGTTTTTTATTCGGTGATATTTCCAGATTAAAACAAGCACTTCTAGTAGCGGAACATAAAATTTATTACTTATATGAGGAGGCAGCTGTTTTTGTAACGGATTGTACTTTATAACAACCTGTTAGGAATGTTTTAATATATGGTGTCCAGTTCTAGTTTAAAATGACCTTTATATGATGTATGGCTAGAGGCCTAAATTGCTACATTTTCTTAGTTTTACCTGTTAAAAAGGTTCATAGGGTTCTAATCTATCCGTTTAATTTTAACCCACCCACTTGTTTCTAGCTGCATTGAAAATGGTTTTCAAATATCTCAGTTAATTAAAACGTAAATTAAATCCCTCTATTATTATTGCTGATGATTGTTCATTATGACCTGCTTCCTTCTCTTTGTACCTGTATATTGGAGTACGTTGCCCATACGTTGATTATGCTAGTGACACTGAATGGTTTAACGATTTTGCGCTTTAATTGTTTGTATGAATACCCACGTTGAGCTTTTGTATCAAAAACTAAATACAAGCGAGCGTAATAGTTTTTATTCTGAGCTATACTCGTTAACGATGTAATGGAAAGTTGTGATTTTGATTCTTTTGGTTGTGTAGATGAACATTTCTAGCTGTTACTTATCTATAATCAGTACGAGTAGAATATCCAGTTTCTTGATCTTAAACTGTATAATTTTCATATTAACCTCTTTTTCTGTTGTGGTATCTAAAGTTTATGCAAACAAATAAAGTGAAACAGAACATCCTGTATAGAATTTTCATTTTAAACCAACACGGTAATACTGAAATCTTAATAAAAACAGAAACGTACCTATCGTTTGAATATTTAACGCGCAGCCTTTGCCCGAAGGCGAATTAATAATATTCATCATTAATTTGCAATTTCTGCCACTGAAAATCTTATTTACATATTAGTTATGCTTATCTTTAATTTTGATTACACATGTTTACTATTACTTATGTAAGTGATATGAAGGATGTGTAAAAACAACATGTAACATTTATGATAATAATGTGATAACATTTAAAAATAGTCTAAATTATTTTTGAAAGCAAAAAAGTATATTTTTTATTTTATTTTACAATTATTGCTTAACATTTTTAATGAAGTTATGAATCTAGTATTCGGCCCGTTAGAAATCTTTGTATAGATTGGAAGTATTCCAATGCAACACATTACCAATTCTAAAAGACGGTATTCATGAAAGTCACAACCCAATCATCCTTATATACCGGGCGTCCACGGTAAGACGCAACATAGGGAAACAGCAATGTATTTTTTTTTAGAAAGGATCCACGGTACCTTTGAAATATGTATGGATTCAATGCTCAACGTGTGTTATTGGGTTTAGTTAATGCTAGAAAGAGATAGAACTACCGGAGGCGTTTTGTCATTGCGACAGGCTATTATTTCATTGTTTATTTTTGATGTTTGTCAAGCAACAAAACGACAAATTAAATTTAACAATTTGTTAGATTTCTGTAAGTTGGTGAAGAATCTATTCTACAGATATGAGTATTTACTGTTTACATAACATTGACCCATCACTCCGAATATAACAGATAAGCCACAACAACATTTTTATGATAGACTGGGTCACTGTCTAGCTATTAACGGAGACATTTTTGAACATTTAATATAATGTTTTAGTCTCACCACTTAAACAATGATAAAAACGACCCCTTCTAAGTCCACAAATAAAAACAAAACGAATTTCTAACATTGGTTAATTCCTTAATGAAGCATAATTAGAGATACGCTATTACAATAAAAATCACATAATCTAAAGCTGTAACATTTTAAATGTTTATTAAAATTGCTACCTACGTATAACCCTGTTATTACTAAATTCTTCTTGCATAACAAACCTATGATTTTCCAAATTACATATTTTTTGAGTTTAAAACATGCAGAATGGAGAAACAGTGACATGAAAACTACTGATTTTACATTTTTTTTATTGCACATGAAAGTTTTAAATGAGAAGTATAAATTCTCTCTAACTACAAATACCACCACTATTTAGCCATTAATCTGCACAAGTCGTATGGAGCAGCTGTTTTGTTTTCATCGCTGTGTTTGAGATTTCCCCTATGATTTGAGGAAAGGAATTTATATTTCGGTTTAACAATTTAATGTTTTTGTTGCTGTCAATATTAAGAGATAAAAAATAAATAATCACCTGTCGCGCTAACAGACTATGCCGCTATTTCTATCTCTTTCTAGCATTAAGTAATCCCGAACAACGCAGGTTGAACACTGAATCCGTACACATTCCAAAGGCATCCCGGATCTTTACTAAAAAAAAATACATTGGTGTTTCCCTATGTTGCGTCTTACCGTGGACACCCGGTATATATGTCCTCAAGCTCCTAGGTTGGAGTATAGAGCTTCCACAAATATTCGCCATCACATTCTATTTTGTGCTATTACTTCTAGCCACTATTTCTCTGTTGTTTTAATCTCTTGCAGAATTGTCCTCCGCCACGTTGTCTTCGGTCTCCCTTTCCCTCTGCTATATTGGGGGTTCCAGTTTGATATGTTGTAAGGATTTCTCCGTAGGGCATATCCGATCCAGTTCCATTTTCTTACTCTGATCTCTCGGTGTATTTGGGTTTGTTTTAAGCATCTCCATACTTCTTCATTTATCACGTAGTCTGACCACTTGATTTTTAATATCTTACCAAGGCACATGTTGGCGAATACCTGTAATCTAGAGTCGCAAAGGCTTTCCAGGTTTCACATCCATCGAGTACTGCGGATTTTACACTTATATTGAGGCTCTTATTTTGTTATTTATGGTTAAATGTGGGCTACCTATTCAATATTTCTACTAACACAGCGAAGACTCCTTTAGCTTTCTTGATGCGGCTTTCTATGTCTTCTTCAGTACCCTCTGTGGGGCATCCTCTATCTGTGTATGTATTGTGAACAGTGAACATTTGTTGGTTGGTTGTTCTTGATTCTTATGGATTTGGTTTTATCTGTGTCTATGTGTAAGCCTACTATCTGAGCCAGTTCGGCTAGCAGGTCTAGACGTAAAGTGTGCGCCAGGAGACATGTCATCTGACTAGTCCAAGTCTAGCGGTTGTTGTAATCCCCATATAATTCCTCATTGATGTCGATTCGTGTTGTTCATAATCCAGTCCAATGCTAAGGGATATCCTTGTTTTTCCCCTTTAAGGGCAGATTTTTTGCTTTTTCCTCTGTCGAGTACATTGCATCGTGCATCTTTATACAGGTTCTTTATTAAGTTTATTATCTGGGTGGGATTCCTGCTACTTCTAGTATGCGCCAGAGTGCTTTATGGTGTAGGGCTGTAGGGAATCAAAAGCGCGTTTATAGTCTATGAATACAACGTACAGTGGGGCTTTCCATTCTATACACTGTTCTATATGTATGTGGCTTTTACAGGCCGTGACGGTCCATTGCCTGGGTTATTTTTCTCCATTCTTCTCAACCAACAGCTTTTCTTCTCCAGTTTTCTATTCCTAATTTTTCGGGCCTTGTATCGCTTCCTCTTTCCATCTACTTCTTGTTCTCCTTTTAGCCCTTACCCCTAGCGGGTTTATCTTCAGCACTCTCTTGGTCATTTTACTGTTTTCCATGCGCTGCACGTGCCCCAACAATTTGACAGGCTGTTGCTTAACACATTGCGCTGTTGTTAGCCCCCCGTTTGCCTCTCTCCCCACGCCTCTTTCCCTCCTCTCTATAGAGCCCTTAAGACGATACAATTTATCGTACAACATGAGTTGATTCGACCTTTTGAACGACAGTTGCAACGTTAGTAGGGCTGTAGTACGACGCGGTAGTATCGTTTCGCAGTATGGACCTTCCATTAAATCTGTCGTACTACCAGCTTATCGAACGACAGGTTGTAATGTGTGGAGATTACTACGATCAGTTGGAACGATTTGCTGCAGTTATTGAATCCCACATTATCTAATTTTGCTTCGAAATTCTGTTTCATACTAAATTCGTTCGTAAATAATTTTTGAAAGCAACAGGTTCATTGCTTAGTAAATTCATATGAGAGGAGATATATCTTCTTAACAACCAGTTCTTGTGCCACTTTTTTCTTTTTTTTTGTTAGCATGACAGTATACGCTCTTTAAAATATAAATTCGGCAATAAGTTGCACTACTTGTCGAACTGCAGGTAGTTACGTTTGTAGGAAAAATAGCGAACGACATGTGTCTAAACGATTTCATTCCGAACTTGTAGTACGACGTATCGTACAACCGATCGTATCGTCTGTAGGCCGTTTAAGTTTCCCGCAAACCCTTCTTAGAATCCTTCGTTCCCAAATCACCAGCTTTGTCTCTTGTACTGCCCCCAGCTTCCATATTTCGCAGCCACATGCTGCTATAGGTCTCAGCACTGTTATATAAATTTGTATTTTTGCCTTTCGTGCCATTTTAATTTCAGTATAGATGCTGATGATTCTGCTGTTTTATCTCCTCTTATCAGTCTCGTTTCTATTTCGTCCTCTGTTATCTGCAGCTCTAGATTTAGTGTTTTCTTTTCTTCCACCCATTTTCTCTCTTTCGTTTCCCATTCTTCTACCACCTTTTTCAGGTTTTCTTGATTCTTTAATTCACCTTGGCCTTTTCGTATATCCTCTATTATTTCTTTTTTCAGACCTTCTAAAATTGTTTTAATGGCTTCCATTTCTTTCTCTCTGGCAACAGCGCTTTTATTTTTCCCGCGTAGTGCTACTCTTGGCAACCTTATTTTTGCGTTTTCGTGTTCTTTTATCCTGGGTATTTCCTTAAAGTTCACTTTTTCTTTTATCTTTTTTCTGATCACTTGCCATATCTGCATCTCTTGTTGCGCACATCATTGAGTGTCGCCATTTTTTGCTTATTGTGATTTGATCCATTTAAATGGTCTTGTGAGGGAATAGCTATCCTCCTATGCATAGGCAAAATTTTGTGAAGAGTTCCCCATTTTCGTTACACTTTCTTATAGCATGTGTACCCATAATCCGTTCTAGTCCTGTGTTATTCGTGCCTATTTTGGCATTTAGGTCCCCCACGCCTATTAGAATATCTCCGTTTTGTTGACTGTTAATTGCAGTATCTAATTCATTGTAGTTCTCCCCAGGTCAGACGAGTTTGTAGGCGCATAACACTGTATAATGGTGAGGTTTCTTGCTCTGGTGAAGAATCTTGCTTGTATGATTCTGTTATTAATGGCTTTCCATTCCAACAAACTAGAAGACGGCCTACTCCATTTGCTCTGTCTTCATCTTCTGGTGGGCCCGAGTATATTGATTTTTTGTCATTGTTGGTGGTAATTTCGCACTTCACCCAGTAGTTGAATCTTGTAGTTGTCCATCTCGCTCAAAACTTGGGCAGATCTGGTGGTCTCTATTAATGTCCTTGTATTTTATTTCCAAGTCGTGTCCGTGTCTTTAGACCAAAGGTCGTCTTTGATTTATCCATCCAACTATTATTTGTTGAGGTTTCAAGAATCAGTTGGTTCAAGGCTGGCCCACTGCCAGATCCTGGTGACGGGATTGCCATCTATAGCCTCCAGACTGGCCTCAGTAATTCTGGGCTTTGGGCACGATACTTCCTTCGTGCAAGTTAGTAAGGTTGTTTTGCCTTTGCTCGGTCGCCATCGCCGCTCCCCTTACATCCCATCCAATCCTCCTCACTAACAGAAAACATAATTAAATTTGTTTTTAATTAAAATACTTTGCTTGCATGCATTAAGTCTTGTTACTTGTTTCAGGAAAATGAAGCCCCCGATACAGTTACACAAGGAAATAAACGTAATTTAACTATCATGATTATCAAATCAAACAATGATCATATCATCATCTCTCATGAGTGAGAGGATTTCCATACCCATTTTAATTTTGTTCCTATCGTTTTCTTCAGTTCCGATACATTCATATTTATTATTAGTAAACGAAGATCAACAACCTGGAGATGTCATATTTAACGCTTCCGTATACAGATTGGGTTCGGAAAGAAGTTATCACATTAATACTCACAGGACTGCTGCTTTTGTAAACTCTTTATTACTTGTCGATCCAAAAAATGGACAAGTATCCCTACAAGAAAGCCTCCATTGTGATGGAATTTTCTATCCAAACTTATTTACTTTATATATTGATTCGACATCGAATAGACTGCGGGATATAGATTACTATAGCCTTCCATTAAGGATTTTTATAGTAGGAAAACAGTGTAGCTCCTCAAGCAATGAAGATGAAGAATTTTTTATTGAAAGACGAAAAAGAGCCATATCAAAACAAAATCCATTTTTAAGCGAAGCTCATCCATCCGTTAAAGTAAAAATATCAGACGCAAGACAATGGATTTCAGAAACTTACGCTTCGTTTTCTATTCCAACGGCAGACAAATGGCACAAGATTTGTCTTCGAAAATCGCAGTTCGTTAATTCCATCTCAGCATTTTTACCCAAAACCATTAGCAAATTTTGCTCAGTAGATTTTGTAGACGTAAGTGATGATAGATTTAAGATAGAAAAATCCCAAGGCGATTTAGTTGCAAGTAAGGATGTATGTATATCAGAACCCCTCTGGAAAGTCATTATATTAATGAGTATACACTGCCATGATAGTAAAATTCTGGATTCCGATCATCGATTAAAAATCGTTTACCATCACCAGGAATTCAATGACACAGACATTGGAAGAAGGGTTAGGAGAGAATTACGAAATCAATCGCCATTTTTTGAGCAACATTTATACGTTGCCAACGTTCTCGAAGAATGCGATCCTGGTATGGTTGTAACGACAGTAAAAGCGAGGGATCCAGAAAATAGTCCTGTAACATATTCCATGACAAGTTTACTTGACTCTCGTACTCAAGCAATGTTTGACATTGAGCCTAAAACAGGCACTATTACAACAAAAGTTAAATTAGATAGAGAACTCGTCGATGTACATTATTTTCGTGTGACGGCTACCGATGATAGCTTTCCCCCGCGTTCAGGCACTACCATGTTACAAATTAATGTATTAGACGCTAATGATCACTCTCCTGTGTTTGAGATGAATGAATATGAAGCCACCATAAGGGAAGGTGTTAGCGTGGGAACCACCGTTTTAACGTTAAAAGCCACAGATCAAGATGTAGGGAAAAATGCCGAAGTGGAGTATTCGATTCAAAGTATTAACGGTGGTGGCACATCTACGGAAGAAGAAGATAATCGAGCATTTAGAATCGATGCTAAGTCTGGTGTAATAACAACAAGAACAATGTTAGATCGTGAAACAACCGAAGTTTATACTATAATGGTGCAGGCAACTGATTTGGCTACTCCACAAAATGCCAGAAGATCAGCAAGGTATTTTCAAATTTTATATTTAATAAAGTTTTATAATATCACATTTAAGACATTCATTACAGGGCTCACAGTGAGTTAATTTTGCAACTAAATGTTACTTTTTGTTACTATTTTCCCATAAAATCATTTTGTTACTTTTTTTGAGTGAATGGGTTTACCCTCGTTTTTGTGGTACCTATCCGTTTATAGTAAACTTCATTCTCTTTCAAAACTTGCAGTATAGTTTTTTATTTATGTTTTTTGAACGTGCTAAATTACCTATTGATAACAATGCTTGACTATATTTAATGTCTGGAAGTATACGTAATATAAACGTACTCTAAACATAGCATATAGTACAGGGTGTTTATAAAAGAACTCCTCGGTTTCAAGTGTTATTTAAACGGCAATATATTCAAAGAATTACTTACATGAGTGTATATTCTGAAAGGGTAAATTCTGAAGTTTTTTTGTGTTTAATAAAGTTCGATATGTGCAGCATTCGTTGCCCCCAGCTCTTCCCACGTATTCGCCAGCATATCGGAAGGCGACATATTCACGCCGATAATTACTCTAAACTGTGATTACTGAACGCGTTTTAATGAACCAAATCACTGAACTTTCTCCTGCGGTGTAGCCATGACTGACACTGAGACTGCCGGATACGTCCCCTCCCGCGCGCGCGTCAAGGTCACGCAGGTGTGCCACCCGCGACGAATATTAGTGATGAAAAACTTAATAATATACCGAACACAAATTAATATGAAAACCGCATGCTTTTAACTGATTCCGTTATTTCACAGTAATTTTTTGAAACCAAGGAGTTCTTGTATAAAAACCCTGTACTATACAGGGTGATTCGAAATATATGCTAAAAACTTTAAGGGCTGATTCCTTGGGTTATTTTGATCATAAGAGTTCATATGAACATACAATGTGATTTTTTAAAAACTCAATTGCAGGGGCCGTATTCTGATTTAATACAGACAGTTCTAAGGTTATTAAGACAGAATACGGCCTGCTGCAATTGAATTGTATGTCCAAAACGGCTTAGTGATAAAAACATATGTAAAAATATTGCAATTTATTTAACTGCATTAGAGGCAATGTTTCTTACCTCAGGAGGAGTGCATTGTAATTCTCCGCTCATTTTGAGATAGAAATCTTGTTAGATGTAACTTTCGGATATATTTTTAATAAACGTCAAAATAAATTGTTAATTGAATTTAAAATGTTTATTGGAACTGTCAATCTTACCAACCTTGACATTAATATTTCTACTTAGTATTAATAAATTAGTATGAAAAACGTGTTACAATGACGAGTTGTAATATTCGTACATTGCGAAACTCGCCTACGGCTCGTTTACGCAAACTGTACACATATTAAAATAACGGTCATTGTTACACTTGCCTTTCAATATACAATTTCGTAATAATTCGGATGTATAAAGTCTGTCTTTCAGCGTTAGCACGTATAAGAAAAGTCGACAAATTTAAATTTTATCTTTCTAATGAATTCCTATTTAGCAACTTCATATGAGATGGTATAATTAATTTATACGACGTAAGTCCAAAAATAACTACAGATTTAGAACTATTTCAGAAATGTTGTAATATCAAAATCCATAAAATTTTGCATCCATATCAAACTCGGTGGTGACGGTGGTTGTCAGTTCATATGGTTGTAGCCCGAATTTTAGAGCAGTTTAAACCTCTTAAATTATGTTTTACTGGCGCAGTTACAAATAAGGAAATTAATTACAGCTGCTGAACAAATATTACATAAACTTAATGACCCTGTAAGTAAATTATTTTTGCAATTTCTTGATTTTGCACTCCCATATTTTAATTAGCTGATAAGGAAATGTAATTAGAACGACCACCAGTTCATAATGTTTACAAACAAAAGTATCTGCAGTTTTAAAATCATTATTTGACTGTGTTTTTGACCCTCGGCGTACCGTAACTCGGCGTAGTGATATATTAAAGTAAGAACAATACATCAACTGATGTCTGTATGCGCAGTAAAAGTTCGCCAGTGGCGTAACATAAAGACCTTTGTTACGTGAATAAAGAACGTAAAAAATCAGATTTGTTCTGAGAAGAGCAGTTTTTTTGCAGAAACACTGAACCACCGATAATCAAAATACAAACATACAAATCAAAGTACAATCCAAAAATACACCGGTAACTAAGAATCGCACTGTACTAACGGCCGCCACTGAATGATGCGTCTACCCCCAGAAACTTGGAAATGGAATGGTCCGACCGAAATTTGCGCTATACGCCGGTCTCGTGATATGTTGTTCTTATTTCATTTTAAGTCTACTACGTGGCGTCTCTCAGTAGCCTTTTTTTGTTAATATTTCACTATTGTTAGGTAATATCATTCTTAAAGCATGTCATTTTATGAATTAGGATATAAAGTAATGAGAAACAGATATTATTTTATTTTTTATTGTTGTGGAATGAACATTAACTGTAGATAAGAAACATTCTACTTTTATTCACTACTATAAGACGGACTAAGTATAAACTGTAATTTAACTTAAATTTCTGAGTGTTTTTTCATTTGTTGGATCATACAGGAGCTTTACGTCCATGTTTGTTTCTAAAATATACGCCGTAAATTATGAAAATAAAATATCTTTCGTAATTCGGAATGCAAAATATGTAACACCGGTAAATAAACTATCGCTTCTAGAAATTTCAAAATTCTAACGAACGTTGTAGAGGTTCTATTTATTAGCTACTGAAACGTAGAAGCCATTCGTGGGCCCAAAAAAAATGTAACAAACAAAAATGGACGCGGCGCAGTGGCGCTTTTATGATTTTCCTATAAATACGGAAATTATTAAACACAAATGTACACTGCACCAGGGGATGATAACTAATAACAATGATGACATGGGATAAGCATATTTATGTATATTTCTAAGTAAGTAGGTAGGTATATAAAATTTTGTAATTCGACAAATAAAATTTTTAAACCGCATGCAGTTGCATTTCCTTGAATTTTTCTAAAAATGTAGTACCTACCTAAATAATCATTACAGAACTTGATAAAAACTTCTATTTTTCTCAGTTGAAATCTACCGAAAAATTGAACAGTAGGTTACCGAAACCAGAAAATATTAGATGGCAACACTGGTTTGCACACAATCAAGTTTTTTGAATTCTTTGCTGCAGTGCGATTTAATCAGTAGCCAAAATTTAGTGATTGTGATACTATAAGTCTTCCCAAAAATATTTCATTTTACATATAGTACATATACAGGATGTAAATTAATGTCATGCAGATATTTCAAGGGGTGAACCCTAATAACTTGAATCGTGACACTGATTATTATCTATCCGACATTTGGAAGTCCGCCATCATTACTGGTTCCGCCCCCTCCACCCCTGACCAATCGTCGTCATAGTCGGATACGCTTGGCCGGGCACGGCCGGTATAAAGTCGCTGCTCTCTCTGTTTCTCTTCAGAAGGGTTTCGCCTCTGGCTTGGTTGACACGTTGAGTTACCGTGCTCTTTTAGTGCTGCCTTTCCTCCCGAAGAAGCCCCTTATAAAAGTGGGCGAAACGTTGAGTCTTTTGTCTCAAAATGACACGGTCCCAATCCGGAAGACGTTTTGTTAAAATTTATATGCTGGTTTGATAAATCACTAACTGATTCGTGACATGCAGAAACTTGTCCAGTGGACGATACCACATGTGCGAAATCTGACGAAATTATTTGTTCGATTTCTGGTGAATGCAATTCTGACGAAAACGCATCCCAAGGACGACCGGCCTAAAGGCTGGCAGAGCATAGAACAGCATTATAAAATAACTGCATAAAATAGTAGATTATTCTACAAGTAAAGAAAAGTGGTAGTTTTCCAGTGAGTGGAAAATGTTTGATTCACGAGCGTCAGCGAGTGAATTAAATTTTCCACGAGCTAGAAAACCACTTTTCTTCCGCGTTAAATACGCTATTTTTGTGTACTTAATGGAAAAGTTCGAATGAAACTAATTTTCTAGACAAATTTGTTAAATTTACTAAGGTTATGTCTGTACGGCAAACAAAATAATTGCCAAGAAAAAATGGGTGTGTGTTACTCAGAGGCGTACCTACGGGGGGGGGCAGTCGCCCCCCCCCCGCCTTCTTCCTTTTAGCGGTTTCGGCGCCGTGCATTTTTTTGATATTTTATTTTTTAATTTGACCAAAATAAAAAATTTAATTATTCCCATTACACATTACATAGTTAATTCTATAGACGTGATAAAAATCAAAATGGCACAGTAAGCAAGATCTTTATATTCCTTATAACAACCGAGCCCCCACGTTGATGTATTTATTTTATTTTTTACCGCCTTGATAAACAATGTCTGCATTCATTTTAAATATTCTTAAATAGCGGCGGTGTGGCCGCTTTAATTTTCTAATACAAAGAAATAATTATTTAGAAACCTGCCGATGCCGTCGCTCTGGTGGGCGTCGGCAGCGGTAACTTTTGTCCTTTGTCATCATATCGTCTTTCCCGATAATATTTATAAAATTATAAAATAGTATATTATACATAGAGGGAGAGAAATGCATGATTTTTCATGAGGTGCAATTTATAGCCCGAGGGCTAAAAAGCACCGAGGGAAAAATAGCATTCTCTCCCGAGGTGTATATACTATTTTTTGCACGAGCGGAACCACAAAAACCTGAAAATTCATTAAAAATTTTGAGAATAAAACTTTGGCAAATATAAAATCCCTAGGGAGAAAATGTGACATATTTACTCCCTAGGGAGAAAATGCTCCACTTCTGTCACGATTTTGACAGCAGAGAAACTGATTTCTACTCCCGCTTGTGCAAAAAAGTACATTATTTACGTCAGGGCGGCAAAGAATCCCTTTTATGTGCAACTTTATTTTTAAAAGAGCCGCCGATCCGTCAAAATGCAAACGTAATATACACTGAAAGCCAAAAAAAGTGGCCACCATTTAGTACATGCAGCTTACAGTCGATTTTCTTAGAAGTGTGAATTTAAAACGCGCTTCTTAATTTTTGTTGATATGAGTGTTATAAATAAATAATGCCTATAACTAGTGCTGATGCCACACGCATCGTTGCTCTTATACATTAAAATATATGGGGTGGCCACTTTTTTTGTCTTTCAGTGTATAAAAAATTAATAAGAATAGAGCAGTGTTCTGTTTTTCATTTCGACAATTTGCAGTTTGATTTTGTAGAGTAAAGATTTGCTTATACATATTATGTTCCGTGCTTAAAACGTATTTTAAATTGTTTTAACTGAACTAGAACTAGTATATTTAAAAAAAACAAAAGAAATCGTTGTTCAAGTGCAAAAAGTGGAGAAAAAACGCGCTACTAAAATTAGCCCAAACTAAAATTATCGCCTGTCATTTTTTTCCTATAAAATCTAAGGGTCCTAGGGCGCCTTCAAGACATATTGCCCCCTCCGCCACCCAAAGCTAGGTACGCCACTGGTGTTACTGTGTTGCTAACGAGTAAAGTGTTGGTTGTTAATGATTAAAGTGTTGCTATTGCTATTAAAATGCACTATTTTCTACATATTAAAATGGCCGTTTTCCATTAAGTACACAAAAAGCAATGTTAAACTGAAATTAGCGCATAATCAGTTACGGTACCTTTGGAAGTAGTTGGAGAAGCAAAATCGTTTTATTTTTAATTCGAGAAACCATGACTGTGGTCTATGAAAATTATTGCATCTAAAATTTACCTACATTCTTATTTCAAGTAATGTTTGATCTTCCTGAAAGCAGTGTGCTTGCTATCAAAGTTTTCTTTATCGCCTACAAAGTTTACCAAAAAAATTAAAGACATTATTAGACATGTTTATATACGAATTAACTTGTTTTAGAAAAGAGGCGCAATAAAATGATAGAAAAACTTTCTAAATAAATTATAATAATACACTTACAAGAGCTGAAATGAAAATGTTATGATGTTATTTGGTGTATTTTTAGTTTGAAAAATTATACTGTTTCCATTAATACTTAGTAGTGAGTACTCATGTTCATGTAAGTAACTGTTCTGGACTTAAATTAAATTGTTATATTGTTTAGTTTTTTTATTGCATTTCCTAATAATTTTCTTAATACAGTTTTCTGTATCAATAAAAATAGAGTTACTTTTTCAGTGTTACTGGGTTACTTTTCTACTTTTTTTTAAAATAATGCTGTTAGCCCTGACATTACAAAACTACATAAAAAATGATAACACAATATTGTTGTATGTGCTTTAATCACCAATATTCCCTTGCAGTGCTAGTGTAGTTGTAAAAGTATTAGATGACAACGACAACTACCCTCAGTTTTCAGAGCGAACGTACTCAGTTACTGTAAACGAAGATGTAAACTGGGCTGAAAATCCAGTAGTCGCCCATATAAAGTAAGACTAAAAAAATATTCAATTTTTCGCAAATCCTATTAATTATTTTTATAATTCGTAGAGCCACCGATGCTGATCAAGGTAACAATGCGGCCATAAGATATGCCATAATAGGAGGCAACACACAATCACAGTTTGCAATCGACAGTTTAACCGGTGATGTTTCATTAGTTAAGCCATTAGATTACGAAACTTTACGTAGTTATCGTTTGGTTATTCGTGCTCAAGATGGTGGTAGTCCTGCCCGGTCTAATACCACTCAATTATTAGTGAATGTGAAAGATGTTAATGATAATGCGCCTAGATTTTATACGTCTTTATTTCAAGAAAGTGTCTCCGAAAGTGTTCCAGCTGGTTACAGTATTGTTAAAGTACAAGCCTACGATGCCGACGAAGGCCCTAATGCTGATATAAAATATACAATCGCTCCTAGAGATGCTATAGGTGCCAGTACGGAAGATTTACCGCTTTCTGTTGATTCTCATACAGGCTGGATTTATACTACAAAAGAATTAGATAGAGAAGAACAACCGAAGTATATGTTTCAGGTATTTATTGTTTTTGGTTTGGTTGAGAACAGGGTGAAATGTGAAAATTGTTTAGGTTATCGCAAGCGATCAAGGAGTTCCACCACAATCAGCCAGTGCAAGTGTGGTTATCACAGTGCAAGATATTAACGATAATGATCCACATTTCGAACCAAAACTTTATGAGTCGGTTATCGCCGAAGATGATCCACCAGGTAAATTACTTAATTTGCTAAATTATAAATAAAAACATTAAGCTAATCAACAATTTTCATGTGCAGGCACACCTGTAGCAACAGTTACAGCAACAGATGCAGATGAAGACAATCGTTTACATTACGAATTAACCAACGGAAACATAAGGGGACGGTTTGCAGTAACTTCTAACAATGGAAGAGGACTCATTACAGTGGCACAACCTTTGGATTATAAACAGGAGAAACGATATATTTTGACAGTAACGGCTTCAGATTCTGGAGGTCGTACGGATACAGCAACGGTGTATGTCAATATTTCCGATGCTAATAACTTTGCTCCCGTTTTTGAAAATGCTCCTTATATTGCAAGTGTGAGTATAATTTTCATATTCAAGGTTCACGATATATAAAATATAAATATTTTGCAGGTGTTTGAGGATGCTCCTGTGGGTACAACGGTTCTGGTTATATCAGCAACAGACAACGATGTTGGAATGAATGCACAAATTACATATTCGTTAGGGGAAGAACTCAGCGATATGGGGCCTGCACCAACAGAATTTTCAATAAATCCTCAGACTGGTGCCATAGTAACTACTAAAGCATTGGATCGTGAAACTGTTAGTGCTTACCTGTTAACAGTGACTGCAAAAGATGGTGGAAATCCACCTTTGTCGGACACTACGGATGTTGAAATATCAGTTACTGATGTTAACGATAATTTTCCTATTTTTAAACAACCGTTATATTCTGGAAGTGTTCTGGAAGATGCATTAATAGGTCAGTGATTTTTTATTTTCAAGTTTAAATTTATCTGATGTCATCAGTTATGTGAGTTATTTTGCCTAAGTTTAACCATTAGAAATACCATCTCGACTCCACAGCTTCCCAATCCTGCACACCCATCTTCTGTAAATCATCATTGATTTCGTCCATCCACCTTCTCCTAGGCCTTCCTTTTCTATCTGGTCCTTCCAGTACTTCTTTCATAATCATCTTAGTTAACCTATCCCTTTCCATTCTGGCTGCATGCCCTAGCCAACCTAATCGTCTTTGCTTTATTATATTTACTATACTTGGTTCATTGTATATATTCTCTAATTCTTCGTTTGTATGTCTTCTTCACATATTTTCTTCTTTTACGCCCCCGTAGATCCTTCTTAAGATTTTTCTTTCCCAGATTACCAAGGATTTCTGGTCTTCCTTTCTGAGAACCCATGTTTCACCGGGCAAGGTCACCGTTGGTCTAACTAAAGTCTTATACACCTTCACTTTCACAGACCGCGATACATTCTTGTCTCTTAAAATATTTGTTAATGCACCTGCACTCCTTACACCTATCGTTATTCTTCTTGTTATTTCAGAACCACAACCCCCTACACTAGCGATTTCCGAGCCCAAATAAATAACACTTTCCACCTGCTCAAACTTATATATTTTTTGACTTGCACTTTTTAATTACTCGTGAAGTTTTTCCCGATACTCTTATCCTCATTTATTTACAATCCATATTTGGCTGCCTCTTCTATTAAGCTTGTTGTAATTTCCTTTAATTCGTATTGTGTTCTAGTCATTAAAACTACATCATCTGCATATGCCAGGCTTTGTTGTGGCCCTCTCATGATGTTTCCTTCTCTTTTGATTTTACTTTTCCTTATTATGTCTTCCAGTACTATATTAAATAAGGTTGTTGATACAGGATCTCCTTGTTTTAGTCCTCCCTTTACACAGAATTTCTCGGAGGTGTTGTTCTGAATTTTAACTTGACTCCAAGTTTCTCTTAAGGTCATCTTTACAAGCTCTACTAACTTGTAACTGTACAAACTCCAGGTGTGTTATCCTTTACAGTTTTTCGTTGTGATCGTCTAGTTTTTCACTAAGATTTCCTTTACCCCCAACCCTTATTGGTTAAGTGAAAATCTTACCCTTTACTTAGATAACTGACTATTTAGTCAGAGGACTGTTGTGATTCGTTGATCTAGAGTAGCTCACCTTATAAACAAGAAATAAATACTCCATCAAGTTTAATACATATATTATAAAGTCATATTTATGTACAGATATTTACAAGAAATTTTGATTACTACACATAATCAGAAAGCAATGCTTTACCGCGGTGTACGTAATATGAGTAATTTCTACCCGTTAATGCAAAGCAACAAAGTGCAATACAACTAACTGTATACTTTATAGTAATTAGATGCACGTATCAGTGTGCTAATCGAATTTCCAGACCACTATAAAGCGTAACTGAATAGTGAAGACTGGATGTTTTGGTAAAATTTGAACTCCTATTTATACTGAGAAATCCGCGAGCAGCGCCCGCGGTGATTACCCGTTCTCACGGGTATTATCCTAAATGGATTGATATCAAAATGTTCCCATGAGTGACCCTTGCTCCAAAACTAATAAATTTCATAGTTGAGTTAAAATCTTAATACTTTGGTATATTTTAAATTCCTTTGTAATTTGATACTTTAGTAGAACAAGTATGAGTCCGCTTGTTTACATATAGGCGGCGAACTAATTTGCAAAAGGAACGTGATTTATGATACCTATTGCTGTTATTAGTTTAGAAATTAAATTAACTTTCTGCCACATTCTTGCCCCAATAAAAACACAGTTTTGCTCTGAATAAAAGGAAATACATTAAAATTCTGAAAAATAGAAAATTAAAATTATACACGCGTAGGTGGCTATCACAAACTCTATTGCAAATTCATTGATTAGTTCAAATATCCTCTGCGTTAGTTTCTTACCTTCACATTTCAATAACCCAGCTTCAATTCCATCATTCCCAGGGCTTTTGTTGTTCTTTAGTTGTCGCATTACTATTTCCACTTCTACTTTTGTAGGCTGTCTTACCTCACCATGTCTACTAGCTATTTCTGTCATTCTGTTTTATTACCTCCCCATTTAGAATATCCTTAAAATGGTTTGCCCACAGTTCCATTACTCCCTTGTCATCTCCCACTAATTGATTTTTTTTTTATTGTAGCTCTTACTTGATAGCCTTTTTTGATATCTCTCACATTTGTTGTTTTTTACTTCTTTTCTTATTTCTTTATATCTTTCTTGATTTTCTATTGTATTTTCTCTAAGCATCCCATTTCACTGCTGCACATACTCAGAAAACAATCGCTTGCATAAACAATTACCTACACCTAAGTGATAACAAAAATATTAAGTTGACAATCTTTTGTTGAGTAAAAAATGCGCAAAAAATAGGACACCTTTATCTGAGCACCCAGTACATTTAATATATACAGTGCAACCTCGATAGTCCGAACTAATAGAAATTAGGGTGGTTCAAATTTTGCATTTGTTCGGATTAACGAATTTTACTTAAAAAGGTGTTTCACATAATAAAAACATTAAGATTACATTTATTTAAGGACATAGGCGATACAATGTAACATACCTAGCATATACATACAGTGTGATCATAAAGTTTGGAACAAAATTCATAATTGCGTTATTTAATGTTTTTCATAGACTTTCTTACTAAGTAATTAAATGGTGACGTAAAAAAATTGGTCCCTTACATTACATAACATTTTTTTTGATTATTGCTGCTGGAAACGTGACGGTTAGCATAAACATTATTATTAGTCACTTCGGATTTTGTGTCTGCTTAATCAGAAATGCAACAGTGGCGTTCTGACGGACGTAACTAGGATTTTCAAATTTAGTTCGGATTATCGAATTTTCGATTGTCGTAGTTGTTCGGATTACTGGAGTTAGTTGTGAGTTCGGACTACTGGAGGTTCGGATTATCGTGTGTTCGGATTATGGAGGTTGCACTGTATATATACTCATAGTTAAATTTTTTTGTTGATTATAAAGCAAAAATAATTTCTTAAAGGTACCTCCGTGGTGCAAGTCTCAGCGACAGATGCAGATATAGGCCTGAACGGTCGTATTCGTTACACTTTAAGTGAAAAAGATATCGAGGATGGTTCGTTTGTAATAGATCCAACTAGTGGTGTAATAAGAACGAATAAAGGGCTTGATCGAGAATCTGTTGCATCCTATGAATTAGAAGCATACGCAATCGATCGTGGTTCACCTTCATTAAGCAGCTCAGTACCTGTCAATATACGTATTGAAGATATTAACGATTCCCCCCCTGCATTTGAAAGTGACAAAATAATCCTCTACATACCAGAAAATAGCCCAATAGGTTCGACTGTTGGAGAAATATTTGCCAAAGATCCTGACGAGGGAGTTAACGCTATTGTACAATATTCTATTATCGGTGGAGACGATTCCGAGAGTTTTTCTCTAGTTACTCGACCTGGCTCCGAAAAAGCTGAACTTATAACTATGACGGAATTGGATTACGAAAGTCCACGAAAACGTTACTATTTAGTTGTTCGTGCTGCGAGTCCTCCATTAAGAAGCGATGCGCACGTAGAAGTTATCGTAACTGATGTTAATGATAATGCTCCTGTTCTCAAAGATTTCCACGTTTTGTTTAATAACTTCCGTGATTGTTTTCCAACCGGACCCATTGGAAAAATTCCTGCTTTTGACGCCGACGTATCGGATAAACTTCATTTTAGGATTTTATCTGGAAATAACGCAAACCTCGTTGCACTTAATGAAAGCACAGGTCAACTTCAGTTATCACCACAACTTAATACAAATGTACCAAAGGTTGCTTCAATGGAGGTTTCTGTAACTGGTAAGGATTTTGTTTTATTCAACTTGATGTATTCAATATAAATTCTTTTAGATGGAGTAAATGATATTAAAGCAATAATGCAGCTAAGTGTAAGACTTATAACCGAAGAAATGCTATTTAATTCTATCACTGTACGTTTAAATCAAATGACCAAAGAGGCATTCTTATCTCCTTTATTGGGATTTTTTATCGATGGTTTAGCTGCGATAATTCCTTGCCCTAAAGAAAACATCTTCGTATTTAGCATACAAGTAAGTTTTTTAAATAAACTTTACAGCCGTAATTAATATAATATGTTCATCAGGATGATACCGATGTAAATGCCAAAATATTAAACGTTAGTTTTTCCGCCAAGCGACCTGATGTTCCCAAAGAAGAATTCTATTCACCGCAATACTTACAGGAACGTGTTTATTTAAACCGAGCAATTCTAGATCGATTATCTACCGTTAAGGTTATTTAACATTATTTGAACTTTGAGTCGTAATTAACTTTTACAATTATAGGTTTTACCGTTCGACGACAATTTATGTGTAAGAGAACCTTGCCTCAATTACGAAGAATGTTTAACTGTTCTTAAGTTTGGTAACGCCTCGCATTTTATAAGTAGTGACACTGTACTATTCAGGCCTATTTACCCCGTCACAACGTTTACCTGCCGTTGTCCCAAAGGCTTTACAGGTTTGCATTATTTCAGCGAGCTTTTATTCGTTTTAACTTTGTTTTATAGGATCTCGTGAACATTATTTATGCGATACTGAAGTTAATTTATGTTATTCTGCTCCATGTCAGAACAACGGAACTTGCAAAATAAGAGAAGGTGGCTATACTTGTGTTTGCACTCCTGAATATACTGGTAAATTCAACAAATAGATTAAAATAAAGCTGTACTATTCTGTGCTTTTCATGTAGGTGTAAACTGCGACATCAAATTGAATATAGACCCTTGCAAACCAAACCTGTGTAGAAGTGGTTCTACATGTACCCCAAAGGTGACAGGAGGTTTTAAATGTGAAGATTGTTTACCAGTGGCCGGTTCGGAGCATTATACGGCTCTTTGTGAATTGAAGACTCGTAGCTTTGTAAAGAATTCGTTTTTAACATTTCCAAGTTTAAAACAGCGACATCGACTGCATTTACAATTAAAGTAAGAGTTTGGTAAATTATGCAGTGCGGTGCTCATTAATAAAATTTACCTTTTATCAGGTTTGCTACGCAATCACCAAACGGATTACTGTTATATAATGGAAGATACAATGAACAGCATGATTTCATTGCTTTAGAAATTGTGGAAGGTAATGTGCAGTTTTCTTTTTCGTTAGGAAGTGGTGTCACAAGAGCTACAGCATCCATTCCTGGTGGGGTATCGGATGGTCATTGGCATTCTGTTGCCGTTGGTTATTTTGATAAGGTAAGCCAATTAAATTAATTGATTTTATTATTTGAGTGATTCATGCGCTTGTTGAACAAGATTATTCTGCTCCATCGTACCTCAATTTAAATACACAGTGTGGTTAAAAACTTTTAGGACTGAGCTCATAAGTAAACCAGATATGGTAAAAATATTATTTACTAATTATTTTACATATGACCCTTGTAAAACTGTACATCGTACCAGAGTGTGCTGGAATGCTTACATTAATTTGGATCGTCTTGATATCCTCCATTCGCTGTCCTTTTCAGCTTTGGAAACAACGCCAAACCTGATGAGTACAGGGAATGGTGTAGCACAATAACACTTTGTTTTGCTAAAACTGACATATTACTGTTGCATTGTGAGACGGAACCAATTTTTGTTTGTGTTTAAATCTGAATGCACACCTGCAATGCCCTTCAATAGCAGACCCATTATACCCACATAGAACACTGCATTCACCGTTTGTCCTTTATGAACGAATTCCTTGTGAATGATTCTTCTAAAGTCAGAAAAGTCACCAACATTGTCTTTACTCATGATTTTTGGAATAGTATTTTCTTCGCCCTCAGTGAGTTTGAGCTAACCCATTCTTCGCTCTGCCTCTTCATTTCCGGATTGTAGACGAAGCACCAAGATTCATCACCGATGATAATTTTGCTATGAAACTGGATCGTTTTCGTGCATTTAAAGAAGATTCTCACAAGCAGCCATGTGCTCCTTTTATTCAGCTGTCAGCGTGTGCGGAATGAAACGTCCTTTTTCCTAAATCCTCGTTGATGTTTGTACGGACAGTTTCTTTCTTCTTCAGTAAGCAGGATAACCTTATATGGGTTTTAGCTTACTCCACAATCTTACTCCATTTTGTCTAACAGCTTCGATGTTTGCCTAAGTTTGGCCTATGCAGGGTTTTTCGTCGGCCTGAATGTCCTCTCTACTTTCACCAAAACACATTCAACGGAGACAATCGTACCTTACCATATGCATCATTTGACAAAGTTTCGGCAGCAGTTTTACCACTTTTAAAACAAAACTTGATCATACACCTCTGTTCCTAATACGATTCCATGACACGGAAAATGTTGCATCTTGGAGGGAACTGAGCTGAACAGTAACTGATGCAACTTGGCAACCGTATTGAGAAGACTCTGGACTGCATGTTTTCCCTTGTTGTACACAGATGGCACCACTTAGTTTCTATTACAGCAGTCCTAAAACTTTTAGCCACACTGTGAATATTATTAAATTATTATATAAAATAACTTTTTCAACCTCAACACCTACGGATAAATGAGGACAAATAAAGTAAAGTAAGTAAAATAACTTTTCCAGACGATCAAATTATCAATCGATAATTGCGACACATCTCTGGCTTTGAAACACGGCGAAGAATTAGGAGGAAAATGGGCTTGTGCAGGTTATGCCGAACACGAACTTGAAGCTCGCTGTGCTTCGCTTACAGAAACTTGCCATAGATTTCTAGATTTGACTGGTCCTTTGCAATTAGGTGGCCTTCCTGCACTTCCTGCCACTTTTCAACCAAATAACCATCACTTTGAAGGTTGCATATCAGATCTAAGAATCGATTATCGCTTCATTGATTTGAATACGTAAGTTTTGCTATTAACTTTTAAAGCTTATCTGGGGGTCTCTCGGTGGTGTTGCGGATGAGTGTCTGCTTCACGATCGGGAGGTCCCGGGTTTGGATCTAAGTTTAGACAGTTTTGTTTACAGTTATGTAACTGATAATGGAACGACAGCAGGCTGTCCAGAAAAACGTTCATTTTGCAGTTCTAGGCCGTGTAGAAATGGTGGTGAATGCAAGGAAGGTTGGGCGATGTATCAGTGCATTTGTGCTGAAGGCTACGGCGGACGTGACTGCAGCGAATGTAAGGGAATAAATTAAGCTTTTATGTTAACGACTTACGCTTGTATAACTTACAGTAATAAGTCAACCATGGAGATTTGCTGGAGATGGAACGCTATCTTTTAATCCACTTTTAAGGCCTATTCAGTTGCCTTGGCTAAATGCTTTATCAATCCGAACGCTACAGCCAGATACATTTCTTATGTCAGTACAAGTAGGACAAAATAGTTCCGCTGTTGTTTCTGTAAGTGTCACCGTTAATTTTCATTTATATCCGTTGATTACATTTGAATTATTTTTTAGCTCAAATCAGGCATTTTACATTATATGTACAATAATGACTTCTTAAATTTAACGTCAAAAACTCTGTCAGATGGAAACTGGCATCGAATTGAAATCACATGGATTGGTACCGAAATTAAATTATCCGTTGATTACGGAGAACGACTCGCTGTAATACCGTTTGCAGCAAAAATTCAAGGATTATTTGTTGGTAAAATTTTAATTGGAGGACCTGATAATACTTATAGCAGTTTGAATGCTGGATTTAACTACTTAGAAGGTATAATTTTTTAGATAAATGTACTTGTCGAATAAGTAGGAAATCCCTTTGCAGGTTGCATTCAAGATGTCCGGATTGGAAATCACCAAACAACGCTAAACAGGCCAACTGTAAAAGAAAACGTATTAGATGGATGCCCATCGGTTATGGATTGTCAAAGTGAATGCCCATCAACTGCCGAATGTGTCGTCGAATGGGGTGATTCTTATTGCGACTGCCGAGGTGGTCATGTCGGTGCCTTATGTATTCCTGTATGCAGCGTTAGTCCATGCGAAAATGGTGCATCATGCATTGACGACCTTTCTAATTCAAGGGGTTATCAGTGTAAATGTAATTCAACCGAATACTCAGGTAAACAATATTTCTTTACTAACGTATCAACCGCTTAATCAAATTATTTTAGGAGAATATTGCGAAGATAAGGTATCACAACCCTGTCCGGCTAGTTGGTGGGGTTACCCGGTTTGTGGGCCTTGTAACTGCGATGTCGAAGCTGGTTATAATCCTGACTGTGATAAAACAACTGGGCAGTGTTATTGCAGAGAAAATCATTACCAACCTCCAAAATCCACTAAGTGCATACCATGCGATTGTTATTTAACTGGTTCATATAGCGCTCAGTGTGATCATGAAACAGGACAATGTCGCTGCAGGGAAGGTGTTATTGGACAAAAATGTGATTCGTGTCCAAATCCGTATGCTGAAATTACTCTCAGAGGTTGCGAAGGTAAAATTACTTTGTACAAATACTTATTAAATTTATAGGTTGGTGTATTGTTTTTTCTTCTTCTTCTTTTGCGAGTGCTTTTTGCCTTATGGCGTCGGTTAGTGGGTTTTTATCTAGTTCTTCCATTTTTCTCGATCGTTTCCCACTTCTTGTATTTGATTTGGTGTTGTGCCGTGTTTCGTTAGTGTTTCTTCAATAATATTTTTTTGTGTTTTCTTAGGTCTTCCGGCTAGTTTCTTCCCTATTGGTTTTGCTTGTAAGTACTGCTTGGTTTTCCTGTTGGGGTTCATCCTGATTATATGTGCGTACCAGTCTCTACCTTCGTCGTTATTGTTTCTTGTTTGAGTTCTGTATATATAGATTCATTTCTCCATCCATCTAGTTTTGTTACCCCTTAGATCCTCCTTAGATATTTCATTTCTATTTTCGTTAGCCTTCTTTTATGGTCTGGCAAGGTTGGTAAGACTTCCGTTGCATATAATAGCCACTGTGTTGTATATATGTTGTTTAGTGTTCTTTCCTATCTCTCTTTTGTTTAGTATAGTTCTATTGATTGAGTAGTATTTGTTGCTTTTCCCCTGTGATCTTTGACAAATTTAATAAGTATCTTTATTTCTGTAGGTTTTTAATGTTTTTACCGTATTCCAAAATTTTCTCCTATGGGTTTTATATATGCTTTGTATTTCTTCCCCGAACTCTTCCCAACTTTTTCTCTTTGTTTTCTTTACTTCTTCTTTCAGTATGTCATTAATTGGTATTTTTGCCCTCCCAAGCAACTTCAGTTTTTCTATTTTGGTGTTGACTTACACTCACTAATCTATGGTCACTTCCTATGTAGAACTGGTTTAGGGCTGACACGTCATTAACAATTTGTTTGTGTGTAAAAGTAATAATAATAATATTAGCCCATCATAAGAGCAAAGACCTCTCCCTCATATTTCCTTATTCTTCTATCTTGGGCCTTCTGTTTCCACCTACTTCCTGCTTTGTCTGTTATATCTTGTACCTATCTTCTAGGTGGTCTTCCTTTCCGCCGCTTGTTGGGTGGGATCCATTCCATGACCAATTTTGTTCATCTTTGATCCTTTAACCTGGCAATGTGTTTCGCCCAATTCCATTTTAAACGTATACACTTATTCTTATTTCTGTTACTTTGATTTTATCCCTCAACCTTATTTTTAAGAGATTGCATTCCATGCTATTCTGTTGGTTCCAATTTCTTCTTTAATGCCTTTGTAAGCGTCCATGTTTGCGCTCCCCCTTCTTTTTGATTACTAAAGATAAAATCTTTGTCTTTTGGTAGAAGTTTCTAATTTCTTTATTATTGTAACGAAGTGAGTTAGGGCTGTATAAGTAAAACAGTTAAATAAATAAGTTTATTAAATAATGATGGTAGAGTCTTTGACCCAACACCGTTACGAGGGGTTTACTTAGTTGTGCGAGAGGTTGTGAATGAAAATCAAGTTCAACTAACATAACATATATATATTGTTCAAATATTATTTATATTAAAACACTTAGACAATTGTGGAAGACAAGTTCCGATTACCTACACAAGAGAAACGGGATGAAACACCAACTCCCAATTATGAAACATTCTTAGGGATAAGTAACGAGTACAGATAAACAATCATAATTAATAATGGACAGAGTAGTACATCCGAACTATTAGCTATAAATACAATTAACAATCTTACATGTACATCTTTATGAAGGTACTCATCTTGGAAACAACGTCAGAACTAACTTTTAACCCAATGCTTCGGTTACACGAAAGGTTGGCCCCGTTTGAGTCTGTTACCTAGGCCTCAATCTGCCTACTCCTAGGCCTGCTCGGGGTGACCTGGGGTGGACTCTAGCCTAGTTAGTGGAATTGGTCTCAATCTGCCTACTCCAATTCTGTATGAAATCCGGCTATATTTATACTCCAAAACTCGTCCCTGCTTTCCTACATTTTATGCAGCTGCCAGAGTCAGCTGCTCCGTGTTACATCCTTTCGCATAATTTCTTACTTTGTATGAACATGAGACATGGTCTTCCACGAATTGATTACGTCATTTGTCGCAGGTGGTTTTTAGTAAATGTTAACTGCTCTGCAATCTGCAATCTTTAGTTAGTAAACATATTTCATCGTTGTTACATTGTAAGGATTGCTCAACCTGTTATATCAGTTATAGCTAAACAGCTAAATTTTTTCCATTTGTATCAGGTTAGTTCTTCACCTTTTCCTTCCAAGATGTTGAATGAATTTCAGCTTTCAATCAGCAGACTTATTCTATTAGTTGCATTTTGGAATACATTTTACGTTGTTGTGTATAACCTTATTTTCACGAACTTCACCTTTATGTTATCGTTGCGTTATATATTTCTTCTCGGATTTTGTTTTGTTTTCATTGTCTCTGACCTGTACACTTGTTCTGTTCATTCTGCACCATTGCTTATGTGTTCTTTGGCACTAAAAATAAAGGCAACTTGACTTGTTTCTCTTAAATATGTAAAGTATTACAAATAAATTTATTGTTTAGTTGTGTACGATGGTTGTCCTCGAAGTTCATCACAAGGCGTTTGGTGGCCTAGAACAAATTTCGATCAAGATGCAGTCGAAAATTGTCCAAAAGGTACAGTGGGGAAAGCATCACGATCTTGTGATAATTTATTAGGAGGTTGGCAACAGCCAGATATGTTTAATTGCACATCGGAACGATTCGTTGAATTAAGAAATCAGGTAAATTCTTTAAAATCCAATATGTTAAATTTACTCTACTTTTATTTTGCTTACAGCTTTCACTTATCGAAAAAGGGGAATTGTTATTAAATTCATTTGTCGCTATAAAATTAGCTTCGGACCTACATAAAGCAACAAATTTAACTCTAAACTTGTACGGTGCGGATGTGCTTGTAACATACGATTTAATACAGGAATTGTTGAAGCATGAATTTGAGATGAATGGTTTGAATTTGACTCATAGTCAAGATAAGGATTATGTAAATGTAAGTATAATATTTTTACCATGATTTAGTGGCATGTTAGTCCTATTAGTGCATTGCTAAAACTGTAATTCGTATTTTAGAATTTAGTGCATTCAGCAAGTGTTGTTTTGGATAACAAATACTTATCGCATTGGAATAGAATTAAAGAACTAACCAACGAAGGTGCCGAGCATCTTGTTTCTGCTATTGAAAAGTATATTAACGTTTTATCATCTAGTCAACACGATACTTACACTAATCCATTTGAAATTGTTTCACCAAACATGGGTAAGTAACCTTAACCAAATTCTCGAATAAACGTCTCATTATTTCTAACGATTTTAGTTTTGGGATTGGATATAGTAACACCAGAATCTCTGTTCGGTTACGAATCAGAAACAACACCATTTTTACCCGGTGAAATGAATCACGTAACCGAACGTGTTGTGATACCTGATACATCTCAATTTTTACAAAATGGAGCTTACTCAACTCAGTCACAGGGACCAACTGTGTCATTTCCGAAATATAATAATTACATTCAAGACAATTCAAAATTTGACATGCATAGCAGAATATTTGTGCCTTTGAAGTTATTAGGAATACAACCGTTAGAATCTGGGGAATTAACTACTAAGCATTCTTTATCCGAAAGTAAAGCGGTGTTGAGTTACGTGCAGTATAAGCAAGCAGGCTTATTATTACCCAGTTTATACGATGATTCGGTTGTCCGAAGGTGGGGTATTGATATTATAGTAGGATCACCGCTCGTATCCGTTAGCGTATTAGTACCAGAATTTGTTGAACCTATAAAGAAAAACAATGAACCTAAGGTTGTGTTCGAAGACTTTAAACCTAAAGAAGAGGATAAAACTAAACTACTTAAAAAGGCCCTTACAGAATCTGAAGTGAATGTTCACGAAAACGATGCTCAATATTATAAGTTGGAAGTACATAGAATGAAACGCGATCAAAGTTCTACGAAGAAATTATTATATAAAAGTTTGGCCGGTGTTTCGTTAGGTTCACCGATTCGATTACAAATTTTATTAGATTCAAATGCCACGATTTTTAATGAAAGATCTCATCCACAATGTGTGCATTGGTCTACTGCAAGAGGGTAAGTCGTGCGATCACCGCAGTATTTAATTTTTATTATTTGACAAATTGTAGGTTTGGTGAATGGTCACGAGTTGGCTGTCGAACGGAAGTGAATGAAGATTGGTTCGAACCGGAAGGTGATGATCCAATATTAGTGAATTGTACCTGTAATCACCTTTCTACATTTGCGGTTCTTGTGGATGTAGTTGATTTAGAGGTAAATATATGCAAAAAACGTGTGTTTAAGATAAGCGGGCTATACTTGAGGATCTCGTAAGCGAGAAAATATTCAGGAATAACAAAAGCCCAGAAGGGAATAGAACAACAGCAGAACTAATAAAACCCGGAGGGCAGAGCTTAGGACAAGTGATGCGACAACTAGGAGAAAGGTGCTAAGATCTTGAGATAGGCTCAAGGATAAATGCGAGTCCTCGCAATAAGTGGCTAAACCCAGTAGAGCAAGATCTTAACACTCGGCGTTGAAAGATGGAGGGAGAAAGCCACAGATTGAATAGAAATGGAGACACATCGTACAACAAGCCTTAGGCCACGAGGGCTTGTAGTGCTCTATATAAGGGTTTTATTTCCTGTTATTTATCGAAACAAATGCCTATTTTTGCTTTCTACCCAGTTTGCTACAATAAAACAGTTGTCATGGCCACCTTTGACACATTGAAAAACGCAAAGTTAATAGCAATATATTCAAAATCTAGTGACTTACAAGAAATTTGATTTAAGATTCGGTGTCTTAGTAATACCAAAACCATTTTCCGTTTCTGTTGATAATAAGAAAGTTGTAAACAAAAATCCTGAAAATTTCAGATTTCTACTGAAAATTAAGCAAAAACTGTAGGGTTTAAGTGTGGATTATAGTTGCAATTAAGATGCTCTAATTTAAACAAATCTCTATGTCTTAAGGCAGCGTTTCTCAACGTTTTAGTATTTGGGACCCACTTTTCTTAATTCATTTTAACCACGCCCCCCCCCCCCAGCCTTTTTATTGGAGTACTAATAAAATACCAGTATCCATCTAAATCTATTTTGTTCTGCCGCTGCTACGTCGCTAATACAAGCCCAAGATTCCACCATGAATTGCAAAATTTTGCCATGTCTGACAATACTGACCGCCGCGTCGTGAAAACATGCATCGATGTTCAATCGCTCGCGGTCCACATACAGGGTGTAATGCTCCCGCCAAACTTTTCCTTTCCTGGATAAATTTCTCTTTATTCACTTATACCATAAATAGCTATTCTGTAATTTTTGCCTCATTCTTCTGGCGTCTTCACGCCTCCCCTTCCGTTATTTCGCGCCCCCCCAAGGGGGCGCGCCCCACAGGTTGAGAACCGCTGTCTTAAGGTTTATGAGATCTCCATGCATAGCCCACTTATCTTAGACACAGTGATTATAAATCATAGGAATTGTTTTTAATTACATTCAAAACATTTTCAGTACATTCCCGAACCCTCATTGCTTGAAGACATATCAAGTTACAGTTGTTTCTGTATATCCCTTCCTCTTCTCTTGGCTACGTACTTAATTCTAGCGTTAATAAGAGGCCTTCAAACGAACTCCAATACTATTCGTAAAAATCTCATCTTGTGTGTCTTCTTAGCGGAAGTTTTGTATTTTATATCACTTAAAGCTAGAAAACCTATGGTTAGTAGTGAGGTACGTAATTCGACACATTAAAAATTAAATTATTATAACATGTAATTTCTTCAGTTTGGTTGCAAATTAGTGGCGATATCGCTTCATTATTTATGGCTAGCTGCATTCTCGTGGATGTTAGTTGATGCATTGCATCTGTATCGGATGCTGACTGAGATGCGTGATATTAATCATGGACCAATGCGTTTCTATTATAGTGTAGGCTATGTGCTACCTGCTGTTATTGTAAGTTTAGCTGTAGGCGTACGTGCCCACCAGTATGGAAATTATTATTTGTAAGTTTCGTTCGAACATCATTTTTGTACAGTAATTAACAAAGTAATTTTTTAGCTGTTGGGTGTCCTTATACGAAAGTGTCGTATGGAGTCTTGTTGGACCAATTTGTCTTTTCGTATTTCTAAACTTAAGTGTCTTAGTGTTCTCTGTTCGAGCAGCCTTTACATTGCAGGATCATGTCTTAGGCTTTGGAAACTTAAGGTATTGTTGTGAAACTGGTAACGATTAAAGAAATCTAATTGATTTTGCTTGTAGAACCCTTTTATGGGTATCTGTGGTAGCTCTACCACTGTTGGGAGCCACATGGGTTTTAGCTTTGCTAGCAGCTTCGGAACGATATCCTTTACTTACACCGTTATTATCGATAGCTGTTCTAACACATGCAATATTTTCATTAGGTGGATATTGCTTTGCTAATGCGAGAGTTCGACAGAATTTAATGAGGTTCGTATAATAATTTTAATTTATGTACAGATACTTACAGTTTGTGGGTTTAATATTTAGGTCGGTGATGCGATGTATGGGTAAAAAGGTGCCATTGTTAGAAACTACTTCCATAGTAGGCGTTGCAAGTAGTAGCAGTCACAATATCAGTGGGCAGTCTGTAAGTTGGTTCGTTAATTTGCAGTATGAATGCTAGAATTAAATTGAAATAACTTTTCAGAGATCGGCCATGGCTTATCGAAGTACAGGTTTTGATGGTAATCGAAGAAATATTGGTATTTCGGCTTCGAGCACAACTTCACGTTCAACTACTAAAACCAGTTCAAGTCCTTACAGGTAATTATACTTATACTATTATTATAATAAAACTGCTCTTTAGTTTATTACATTAATAATTTATACATTTCCCTCTCTCAGCTTGGCACTACAGTCCTATTGGGCCTGGGCCTACCTTATTTTCTCCTCCATTTCTGGTTATTTCTGGCTACACTTTCTCAATTTCAGATTCTTTACGTTCGACTATTTCAAAGTTTTGTGCTACTCTTCTGATCAGTTTTATAACCAGGCATTTAGTTTTATTCTCATTAACCTCCAGTCCTATTTCATGTGCTTTGGTTTTTACCGTATTGTACGCTTCTTTTGGAGCTAGTAAGGTATTGATTTTGTAATAATATTTAGGTCGTCCACATATCCAACAATTTGTTGCGTCTTACTTGCTATTGTGCCGTTTGTTTGGATATTTGTTTCTCTGATGATCTTTTCCAGTACCTAGCAGTTTAAATAATATAGGAGCTAGACTGGCTTCTTGTCTTCTTCTTCTTCCTCTTATGGCTGAAACCAAGGCGATGGCCTGTTAGAAACGCTAACCTAACCCATCGAGAGAGAGGTGAAGAAGATCAACCCGCAGTATTGCAAGGTTAACAGTTGGGTTGGTATGACAACGCTGGCTTAACATGCCCTCTGAAGCACGGAGAAGCGTACGACCTTCTAAATTCCAGCGAAGATATCGCCAGTCTTGGGAATTGAACCCAAGATGCCTATGTGAGAGACTGAGGCCTTTTACATGCCGTTATCCACTCCTCTTCTGTCGTAGTCCTTTTTCTGTTAATTTGTTTTGTAATTCTTACTTGAGAGTTTATGTTATTCATTGTTATTTGTATTCTGAATTCTTCCTACTGAATACAGCGTCTCTCTATCTTCACTGTCATAGGCTTGTTTAAAGTCAACAAAAAGCTGGTATTTTTCCGTGATCTGTCTCACTGTAAACAGTTGGTCGATAGTTGACCTATTTCTCCTAAATCTGGCCTGGTATTCTCCTAACATGAATTCACAAAAAATCGTTCTGCCATTACAAATTTATTATTATATAATCAATACATTATTCAAGGGATGGAAATGGGATGGCAAATTGACACCATATATATGGACCTGTCAAAAGCCTTTGATAAGGTTAATCACCAAATTTTATTAACAAAATTAGAATCCATAGGTTTTTTTGGATCTCTATTAAAATGGTTAAAGAGTTTGCTTACTAACAGAACCCAAATAATTAAAATCAATCAGTATCTGGAGTCCCTCAGGGATCCCATTTGTAACCATTACTTTTCAATATTTTTATTAACGATATTGGAAGAATATTTGAGGAATCTAAAGTTTTACTTTTTGTCGATGATTTAAAAATATACAAAATTATTCATTCGCTTGATGATGCGCAAAAATTGCAAAATGATATTCAAAAACTAGAAGAATGATGTCTTATTCAAATTAATATTATCAAAACTATACCTATAATGCTCCCATTATAAAAATATTGCGCGAAGGTAATAAATTGATTTGTTCAATTCATCTTATTGACGATTTAAAGGCTCATTAATCTAATATCAAGCTATCGAAGTTGAAATTGTTAATTAACATAACTTAGCATAAGTTAAGATTAAGTTCTCAATAAATATGTTGTGCTTTGAGTTACAGTTATATTTTGAATTCTAAATTGTACATAAATGGGAATTATTTCCGTTAATAAACCATTATTATTATTATTTGCTCGGCATAATCCATTATGTGTTTTCGTAGTATGTTTGGGAATATCTTGTAGGCTATGCATAATAGGGATATCGGTCCGTAATTCTGACAATCTAGTCGATCTCCCTTCTTATATATTGGGCATATTGTGGCTGTGTTCCATTCTTGAGAGATTTCTTCTGTTGACTATATTTTTTTAATACAAGTAACTTTCTCTCCTCCATATTTAATCAATTCTGCGAAGATATTGTCTATCCCTGGCGTTTTATTATTTCTCAGCAGGGTTGGCTCTTATCACATATAGTTGTGCTGTATGCTCCAGATGGTTATCTTTTATGTTTTTATTGGTTAGTAAATCGGAGAAGTATTCCTTCTTCTGTTATTCATTTGCCTTCTTTATCTTTATCTTAAAGGTGGAACTCGTTCTTTGTGTCCTTCAATGTTTGATATAGTCTTCTACTTTCTCTAATTTGGTTGGCTTGCTCTAATTCTCTTAATTTTGTTTTTAGCATTTCTCTTTTTTTTTCTCTGCAAATCCTCTTTGCTTCTCTTCTTAATAGTTGGTATCTTTCAGTTTTTGCTCTTGTCGGTCTTTGAAGCAGTACTTTTTTTGCTTCATTTTGCCTTTTTATGACTTCTTCACAATCACAATCCTACCAGTTGTCTTTAGTTTTTCTTTAAGTTGCTTTTAATTCTCGTCCATATGTCTTCTACTCCACTATCCATTCTGTCTATCTCAATTTTTTTCTGCTAGGTTTCATTCATATCTCAGTTGGGTTTCTTCTTCTTTAAGTTTGTGTTTGTTATATTTGGTCATTCTGGTTCCTGGAATTGTTCTTACTTTGTTAACTTTTTCCTTTGATTTTATTCTTAAGGAAATGACCAGATTTGAATATTGCCCCTCTCATGGCTCTTACATCTGTTATGCTTCAAAAATGTCTTAGCATGTGGTGTATTTGGTTAAACCGTATTTCCATTATTTTAAGATCGTTTATACTGGTATCTTGTTAAATCCGCTTTCTAGTTCTGAGTAGAAGGTTTCTTTGATTTGACCTTCTTTTTCTTCAGTTGGGGCATGAACTGAGAGGATTGATATGTTGTTGAATTTTTCTCTTAGCCTAAAAGAGCCGTTTCACATGTGACTGGCAGAAATTACCGATATATCGATAATATCAATATTTAATGAAATATCGGAAGACGATATTTAAAACATGAATATCGATTAATATCGATATTATCGATAATTTTCAATAATATCGATAATCGATTATTTTAATAATATTGATGACTTCGATAATTTCGGTTAAATCGGCAATATCGATATGGATAATATCATAATTAAATTCTTCTAAAAATATCTGACAGTTTTAATTAATTATAATATAAATAGATTTCTTTGAGAAATCAGGTTTTTTGTATTCTCAAGTTTTACGAAATATTCCCTTCTTCAGGTGTGTAACGTGAATTGATCATTCGTTAGCTTAACAAAAGCTTTGTGCAACCTGCACTTAATTGTGTTTATGCAACAGGTCAGCAAATGAAAACAAAATCGGTATTATCGATAATATCGGTATTATCGATATTATCGATAACATTTTGGCAAATATTGTCGATATTGAAATTTCAATATCGACAGGGCTACATGTGACTGATAGATGACTGATGGTCAGCTCTGATAGATCAGTCCTGACAGTAGGACTATATTCACATGACTCCTTTCATCAGTTTAAAAATGAATCTACAAAGAATCGAACGAGTTGTTCCTGCTTTGTCGCTTTGTGTATTAAAGGATTAATACAGCGTACGAAAAGATGCAACAATAGATTTGTGTGGAATCCCAAATACATCTGCGTTCCTCGATTAAACTAATTAAAATTTCCATATCAATACGATAATTTTTATTCGCCATGGTTTGTACACAGACATACACAACTTAACGGCAATTTAGCAACACTGTTTCAAATACGCTGCTGACTGTCGGGACATATGTGAAATACTCCATAACAATAATAGCCCCAACAAATACGGATAGTTCGTTATACGCAAAGACTAACCTGATGCTCCTGCTGACTCGTCGGGAAACTGACGATAGGAGTTACTTGTGAAACAGCTAATTTAATCAATGGTATCGTTACATTAGACCTGACTGCCAGGTCTGATAATCAGTCGCATGTGAAACGGCTCTTATGCTGCATATCCTCTCATTGGTAGGTTTAAAGCCAATTATTTTATCTTTCATTCTGTTACCAATTATAAATCTTACACCTAGTTTGTGGGTGTTGTCGGTTGTTCCGCTATAGCACTATACTTTAGTATTGTCTGTGACTATAGTAAATATCCCATTTCTGCTTTTGCAGTCTTCCTTGCGCTGGCCATCTCATCTCCTGCAAGGCTGTAATGTCTAGATGGTATTTATTAATTTCTCTAAGTGTCTTATTTAGGGTACCTCCTTAATATAGACTTCTAATATTCCATGTACCTAAGATCACATCCTTATCTCTTTGCTTTCGTCGTTGTCTTTGTTGCCGCCCAGTCCGAGGCAAAATTAGGGTATTCATAACTAAGAGTTTTTTATGAGTACAGGACGGGTAGTTTTTGAAGGGCCATTTGATTGGGTACCTCAGGTTTGCAAAACCCGTGCCAGTACTCAGAGGTACTGACCCCTGAGGGAACAAATAATTTATATATAATTCGTTTAATTCAGCTTCAATGAGAAACTAATAATTTTTGTGTAACTTATTTACAGAAGTGACAATCAACTGCGGCAAACATCTACAAGTACATCGAATTATAACTCAACAAGTGATGTACCTTCATACTTGCATGGTTTTGAAAATGATTCTGCTCTGCAACATCATAGAAGTAAGTAATAACCAATAATACAAGCCAGAAGTATCAATGGCACAGTAGGTTGAAAGTAACTAGCTCGCACAGGTTCAAATCTCAATGGTGATGTGGAAGTTACCACAAATAATTGGCAGTCGGTGCCAACAGCATAATTAAATATCTCTTGCTTTCAGCTGAATTTCATAAGATTTAAACCCAGACATATCAAAATTTTAGAGTGTCTGAATCAAGTTTTTAGTAAAGTTTGACCAAATAATTCAATTAATTGGTGCTGCTGAACAAATAAAAAACCTTTTACGTAATTTAAACTTGAACGGCATTAACCTTCTATCTAACTTAACAGATTTATACCTTACCCCTACAGGGCTTAAAGTGGGTTGCACAAAACTTTCATTAAATTTATCTGGTGACAGCCAATGAGATCTTTTAATTGTGAAGCAGGGATGCATCTGCTGAATCACTGATACTGTCAAATAAAAGCACTGACGGTAATTGGCATTTATTTGCAATTTTAAATTACAGTAGCGGAAGAAGAAGAAAGACGAGACCACAGAGCAGAAAGTGATTCAGATTCTGATGGATCTGAAGGTCGCAGCTTAGAATTAGCTTCAAGTCATTCTAGTGACGATGACGAATCCAGCACCAGAAGACACCGCACTAGAAATGCTGGTAAGTTTTTCTTTCATTATAAGGTTTCAAAGCATTTTTATATTAAATTATTCATCGCAGGTGTTAGCACAGCAAGACAAGGATACTTACCGAATATAACAGAACATGTTGTATCGAGATGTGGAACACCACCTTCTTTAAATGTTGTAACGAATTCGCAGCTTTTCCCTGCAATTCAACCTATATATGCTTCTCGATGGTCTAGTCAGCTGCCTGAAGCTTACTTAACTAATCCAAATGGTATGTATTTGTAATTATTTTTTTGGAATTTTTACATTTTTGGCAAATTTTTCCTTGAGTTTTTGGCGGATTAACTTCATGTCTGTCATACTGCAAATTAAAATTAAACCAACCTAGGTTCCAGTCGAAGAGGAAGAAGAATTTTTGTTATATTTGTAATGGTAAAAACACTAATTTTTTCAGTACCAGAAGTGGGTCGATGGTCAGCAGAAACAGGTTCGGATAATGAATTTTGTCATAAAACTAACTCTCCGAACCCTTTACCCAATCCAGATGTTACCCCTGAAACTTGCATTCCTTCCGGACATTCAGAACAATATGTCGGCAGGATGCACTATGATCCACATTACATTATGAACACGGAAGTAAATAAAGCGGATTACATCGGTAAAATGATGTCACATCATGATAAAAATTACCAAGATTATACAGAAAGGTGTTCTGATCTTGATGAGAAACACCATATAAATGACAAGTATCTGTTTCCTTATACAGGTAAGTCATTATTTTATTGTTTATAATTGGTAGGTTATTTTTGATGTATTTCTGATCGTTTAATAGCCGAAGAGGATCATTTAACTGTTCACAATTACGGTCAGTCTAGTAGAATGATGTCTCCAGTTACCAACGACATCAATAACCCAGGTAAATAATAATAGTAAAATCGCTAGAAAAATTTGGTTGATTGTATGCTTGGATAAAATCTTGCTTGTTAAGGTGCGTCTTGACCTGAGTTGGCTTTCTGGATTAGCATATACATATACGAATCTATTTTGTTCACTCATCTTGACCAGTTTTCACTGATTTTTGCAAATTTTAAAGTTCAATTTGGTTGTAGTGCTTTTTTATTACTAAAATGCCGTTAGTCAAAATCAGGAAGGTGATTGATGGCGGCTTAGTCATTGCTGGTATTTATAATAAGTAACTGCAAGTGGTAAGAGTGTTGGGCTCCTAGCTAGTAGTCTCGGGTTCGAATTTCACACAGTGGTAAGGATTTTTACAAAAAATTCCGTACTGTTCGGGGGTGGCACTTGAGCGAGTGAAACCATTTTGTTGTTTGGTTAAAATTAACGATTGGGGTGGTCGACTGCAGATAGTAACAAGACATATACACTATACACTTAATACAGACTCTGCAGAAGGCAATTGGAAACCGCTGCAGAGAACACATTTCCCTAGTATAGGACTGCAAACCAATTGCAAGACTGAGGACTAAAAGAGAGAGAACTACAAGTAAAGAATCTAAACGCTATCGAAAACCAAGATTTTGAGTTTATAATCTACAAAGTAGAATCAGTAATTGTGTAAGTTAACTCAAAGGCAATGATGTAAATGCTTTAAGTATGCAGTAGTGAATTAACGGAAGATTTGAAATGAATGCGGACATACTAATTTACTCCTCGATAGCGAAAGGTATAAGAAGTTGACGATAACAAACAAACTAATTTACTGTTGTCAGTATGCAATCCGTGTATAGCAAAATCAAAAATAGAGAGAAACGAATATTGATTTCTGGTGGTAACTGAATAGGAATATTCGGCCTTACCGAATATTTGCAACACTCGGTGACTCTTCCGTCGCAGCATGTAGCGACTATGTCGCCAGCCTTTATTATTACACCGATACTGCTGCAATGCAGACGTTATACCCATACTCTACACACTGTCTTCACTGCAATCGGAACCCCCATGCCTCACCTATGAAATTCACTACTACCTTCAAAATGTTACCACCCTAAAATGTTGTTTAATCTTCAATTGGCAAGGGGATATTGTCGGGCTGCTGTAAGTTGGCGAGCCTCGGCACATACCGACTGTTTACTTCGTGCGATTTCGAAGTCATGCTTTAGTCAGCTTCAGTATTGAAAGTAATGCAGTGGCGTAGGCGATTTATGAGTGCCGCAATTGCAACAAATTTCTAAGTAGTATTTAGTTAATGACTGTTTGTGCTAACTTTCCAAATTTATCAAAAATTCCAGTCACAAAATTATTCATTACGTTTTACGTGTTAGTACTAATTACATATTGGTATTTGTAGCTAATCGCGCTGTGAATAGTTACGCCCATGGTGAAGAGAGCTGACGTCACAGTTCGACAGCTAAGGCGCATCTTGAGTTCTCGCCAACTTACAGCGGCCCGACAATATATTGGTGTTTCCCTATGTTCCGTCTTACCTGAGACACGATATATTTAAGAACAGCTAGATTTGTAACCGGAAAAGTGCTTCTTTTGTTTTCTGAATTATTATTATTGTTATTATTTTGATGCAGAGCACCCAACTGATATTTGGCTTAACAACATTGTTTAGCATTTGCTTCTCCACCCAAATAACGAGGTCAATACACAAAACCAGCTCCTCTTCAGTTGTACCATTATAAAACTTATTTCTGTGCTTTTTCGTGCTATTAATATGTAAACATCTAAAAAAATGTAATTATTCTATGCGTATTTAAAGTAGGCATGGACTATCCAGGTTCTAGAATGGGTTCACGCATTGGTTCTGTACTAGGATCTGTTCATGGTTCTGTTTGTGGTAGTATTAGAGGCTCCCCATCACCATTAATGCCACCAGTTTCCATGATGCATACTACGCATCCACCGGATCCTCCACAGTAAGTAATTAAATTTGTTTTTTAATATTAGTTGCGACACAACCTTCTCTCGATTTTGATGTAAAATCATGTGCACTCGGCTTAGTTTTACATACGTACAGAAAATGATTATCATTGGGCGAAATACTATTCGCTTCTCACTGCAGCGAAGTTTCCGACTATAAGCGTCATGCGAAGCACATCAGCAATCAGGCTTTATAAGTACCTATGTTTTACGTCAAAATTGAGGTCATAGGTTGGGCATTTATTAACAAAATAATAAAACATGCTTCATCATTTTGTTGCATTTTACAATTAACTTAAATATGTTTTATTTAACAGTAGTATATTCATGAATGGCATTACAAATAAGTTTAATTCTGAATATTAACAGCTAACCAACTTTTATTGTAGTGCTTTTTTTATTTGTTTTATATTTTTCAGGTTAATTTCAGAGCTTTATCAATCAAATACTAATTTTTATTACCTGTAGTATATTTATTTTTAACCAGAATAGTAATGAATAACATGCCATTTGTAATTATCGCAATTAATTTAATTGATTCGCTACTTATTATCGGAAGAAATATCAAAGGGCTACTTTGGTATTAATCTACTAATGCTTGTTATTTCTACATAGATGGTGTTGGGAATATGGGATTAACAAGTAACTTACGGTAAAGGATTATTGGTAAGATTAATGTTTATATTTACCGAGTAAACTCACACATGGAATTTTTTTTCATTAGGAATGAAAGTAATGAAGAAACATCGGTTTAATGTATATTTTTCGTTTTATAATAAGTCAGTTATCGTACAAATATTATTTTTCCGTCCTTGGTTGGAGTTGTACTTATTTATTTATTACGTACTTAAGGCTTTAAAATTAAAAAAATGCGAAGACATTCCAAAAGATATGTGTAAATAAAAATGCATATAAATTCTGCTACTTAAGTTTCTAATATTGCACTGGACACGTTGTTGTTGTGTACATCCATGTTTAGTAAGTTATATATTGATATATAAATAAAATGTGCGTAAGTAACGGTACTTATATTCCATTGTCGCAGTTTCTTTTAATTTTGTAGAAAACAAAACCGCCATTTAATGTAGGTATATTCTAGGGTATTAAGTTAGAACATATTGCATATTAGCCATTCGAAAGACTTGTATAATATACATGAAACTCTAAATATTTAAATTGCCCAGAAATTGTATATTTTTTAAGATGGTTTAAATGTGTCATTTTATTTTTGCACTGTGTGCTTTTGTTTAATCACTTACATTTTAAGGAAATGTATTTTTTGTATGAAAGTAAACCCAGTGCCTAAACGTTTTTGTACAACATTTTGCTTTTGTAAGAATTTATTTTAAAAATCAGATTTTTTAAAGCTTTCGAAATTCAGGGGTGCAATATAGACGTAGAATACTCATTATTGGTAATGCTTTAATGCTTTTATGGCGACCACTTCAGAAAGCTGTGATGAATTATAAATCTAAACAAAATCTGAATAGTAGGTTATTTTTGACTTTGAAAAATCTGATTTTTAATACAAAAATTAGAGGTAATTATAAGATCTCATATTTGTTAGTTTGCTAGTTTTTTGATAGATTTGTATTTTTGCATTCCTAAAATGTGTGTCTCTTATTCCTACAGTGTAATTTTAATGTAACACAATCAACAGATTTTAAAACTTGAAATGAGGTTGCTGATAATCATCCTAACAAACTCAAACCTCGATAACTTCTGGAAATTTCGCTCTTATGAGCTGATCAAAAAAGACTTGGACTTGAAGTAATTTAATCGTTATTAACTAACAACCGAACACAGCAAATGTATCTGGACAATGTGTTAAATTATAATTGCACTGTGTACCATTTGTGCAATGTTAACATTCCACTTTTATATATTCCATTTTTCACGTACTCTATGACATTGTGATTTTTTTCCCTCGTATAGAAATAAATATTTATATCCCATACATTTGTTTGTTTGTTTATATCAAATCTTTATTTAGTGAAACCAAGAAGTACTTCAACATATTTGAAAATAAACTTATTTAAGTAAGTATGCATTCGTGTAAATTTAAATTTTAGAAATAGGTAAGTAATTTAGGCCTACTTTGAAGGTATGATGCTTCGTTGGATAAAGATTTATTATATTTAAAATTTTTGATTGTGGTTGCTATAATTATTAGACAACCCAAAATAATTAATGTGATCTGCATTTCAGAAGAAGTAATGCAATGAAAGGTATAACAAAGTTTTTGTGTCAAATTGTTTAAAAATAGGCCAACTTCCATAGAACATTGGGCATCTCATATCTAAAGTTGCCTCTAACCAAAGTCGTGTTTAACGTAAACATAAAACGATATAGCTTTATATACCGGGAATTTATCAGTACGCACAATACGAAAGTTATAGTTTCTATGACTATGTAATCTATGTATACACAACAATATTATTGTTACCTTTGATTTTCTTGGGTGCATTAAATGGCAATATGTTTATGTGTATATTGTAGTGAAATTTAATCACTCATAAAAAAAATTTAAAATTACTTAAATGCCACATGTTGGTGGGCTAAAATGAAATGTTGTGAAACTTCCCTATGGTATAAACGTGATAGCCAAAAATAAATGCTGTGCTCTTTACTTAAAAATTAATAAAATATTTGAAATTTAGTATTGGAACTTAATAAATAAGTTGAGTTAATGCTGCAATTGTGTGTGCATTGTTTGTATGTATCTCAGGGTGTGTAGTTATACGAATTATAATTAACACAAATATAATTAAGTAGCACGGATCTCCTGCAAAATAACGGCACACAATACAGATAAAAATTGAATTGAGTAAAACACAACATAAAATAATTATTGAATTAAAAACGTGAGTTCTCTTGAGTTTTAAAACTTTGAATTACAAAGAAACAACAATAAAAAGAAATTAATTAATAAGAAATCGAAAAGCTTAATACTTGAAAATCAAACTTCATCATAAATTTTAACAATTATCTTCTACACAAATCACAAAAAAAAATAATTACTGACTTTATACAATTACTACAATTTCAAATCAGCTGGTGTTGATTGGAGGTCAGTTATTAGTCTTTGTTAACAAACTTGTTGCAGCAATATTTTTATATGCAAGTAAGTATTCGTTTGTATTAATCACTATTGTCTTTGAATTTCATTGTATCTTGTATACTTTTAATCACTGATACTAATTTTTATTACTTTCTTACACCATGTTTTTGTTAATGTAGTAAATTATTTCGGCTTTGATAACAGTTCATTTGGTTGTGCAATTAATTTTGAAAGTTATTCACAAGCATTCTAAGTTTAATAATCATAAATATTAGGCAAAAATGGCATTTATTTCTCAGTTCCTGTTGGTTTAGAAACGTTAAAATCGCACATCTTTTGCTCACTTTAAATTTAAATATGCGATATGAACATTTTTAATCTAAAGTCAAATTGAAAGTTAGATTTGGTTGTATTTATAATCAGGCCCGCCGCTGGCCGCTTCAGCGTAGGGATGGGCGATGTTCATCGATGTTTTTCTTTCGATATTCGATGTTTTTACATCGATGGTTACATTCCCTAACATCGATGTTTCAGAAACATCGATGACGAATGCAGCTGCGATTTTATGTGTCCCGTCAGCGCTGACTCAGCGGCGCGCCGAAATCAAAACATTACACAGTTTTTTTTTATGGGAATTTCGTAGAACACCAGAACGCCAACGCTATTATATTTTTCGTTATCAGGATCGTGCCAGACAAAAAGTGTTAAGTGTTGTGTTAAGTTTCGGCTATTTAAGAAAATATATTATCTCAAATGTAAGTTTGTTATTCTTGTGTTTAATGTTTAGTTAATTTGCAATCTGTAGAACTTAAGTAGGGCACCACTTACTGCTTATTAACTTCACTTTTCACTTACCACTCGCAATTAAAGAGCGTTGTTGAGAAAACATCGATGTTGAGAAAACATCGATGTGTTCTTACCGATATTTTCTGAGTATCGATGTCCAGCTTCGATGTTGACATCGATGTTCAACATCGATGTTTCTTATCGATGTCCCATCCCTACTTCAGCGCCCGCGTGGAAAACTGACAATGCCGCCCCCTCCTCTATCCGGTTTTCCCTGACTAGGCTTCTAGAAAGGAATTGGAGTTTGGTTAGGTAATTATGGTTATGGGAGTGTATAAAAAACAACTTTAATAATCAAACAATTTAGTTTAAAGTCTACAATAAAACTTAGATGTACATGCATGTACCTACAAAAATTGAACTTTTCTTGTTTTTATACTTGCGAAATCAGCTATTATTTGTCTAGTATCCAGACGTTTGCATTTATTTTCGATATAGATCAATAGATGTCGTTGTTATGACATAATACAAAAATATAGGTACAAATTATGTGAATGAGTTCGATGAGGAGATTCCTGTGTTTGCCGCCCCCTCGAAAGTGCCGCCCGTGTGCGGTGCACGCCCGCTCCCAGCGGGCCTGTTTATAATTTATTGCTTGCGTCGCGTCGTGACAAACCATGTACAAAAATTTTAATTCTAAAAGATGGAGAGATTGCTCCATTGCTGTATTTTGTACTATTCATCTCAATTTATAAAATGCACTTCAAACTGAATAAATTATTTTAAGAATTTTATTGAGAAATATGAAATATAAGAAATATTTTAAATTATTATTGTTTACTGCATTCCAGTTATTGATTCTGCTCTTCACTATTTTTTTTTAATTTTAAATTTATTTAATTAATTTTTAGAGGTTAGTGTTTGAATATTGTTTTAGCCTTAAATTTTATCTTTCATTTACAGATTAATATTTAAAAATAAAATACTTTTAAGTTTTTTCGGAATTATGAGAGCTGAAATATTTTGCTGTTGTAAAACAACAGAGCCGCAGTTTCGACATTTTGTAATTTAATATCTTTTCGAATTAATTTTACTTAATCAATTTTTGAATTAAATACTATACAGGGATATTTTCTTTTTAGTATACATATACCCTATGTATACTTTTATAATAAACGCAAATAGGCAACCCACTATACACTATAAACGTTAAAAAATTAGCATGCTGTGGCAAAAATCATCAAATTAAGTTAATGTCAAAAAATTAGTCTTTAACTGTTGCTGTTTTTATTTTCCTTTCTGTTTTGTATTGTTGATATTTTATGTTTTAGAATAATCGTTGAATTTAAATTATGTTGATATTCCACTAATTTTGATTTATTTTTTATTTACAAACATGAAACATAACCTTTACGCACCACGTGACGTGACGTTTATAGTGTATAGTGGGTTGCCTATTTGCGTTTATTATAAAAGTATACATAGGGGATATGTATACAAAAAAGAAAAATTCCCTGTATAAGTAATGCTGTAACTAAAAATAATCTTTCGAGAATATTTCAAAAACAGTTTTGGTCGGGACGAAGTTTTTTCTGAATTAGATTTTCGTTTTAAACAAATTAAGAAATATGTTACAATTTATGGAGATGTTTTGGCAAACTTAAAAATTTGTTACGTTGACGCTTTTTCGCCGGAGTGGCAGGCGGACGGTTTCCTAGTCGGATCCTCGGCGAGTGGCTTGCCAAGTCACCGAAACACAGGAAGGCGTGGTGTTTACCACACCAGCCCGTAAATATACCGTGCGAAACAACTGAGGTATGAAAAGCAACTTTGAAAACCTTAACCTTCCATGTTGCCGGCCATGCTCTCTCGTGGGGCGTTGGTCAATAGCTTACCTTACCTTACGTTTGTGTTTTGAAAATCATAAACGATTTTAATTTAAATTTAAATATGATGAACGCAGTTTGTATTCTAAAAATTAACACGTTTAATTAAAAGGCCTAACTTGTAATTCTGAAGTTGCTAAAACGTTATTCGTTTAAAATTCAATACCAAATTTGTTTTCAACGTTTATATATGAACGCAACGTCACCAAACAAAACTTGTGAATTGTTTAAAAATAATTTGACGGTTTTAATTTAAATTGCAGTGATGTTTGAGTACATTTAAATGGTAAGCTTTATTAAATTGTGCAAGTTGTTACTATTTAATAATATTTTTCAAATTTATTATATGAGAAAGAAAAAAATACGCATTTATACAGAGTTATAACACAGACAACGTCCTAAGATAAGTATTCTTAAGAGCTAGTATTTTTTTATTAAACATTTTCAGTTAATCATTTGACTACAGTTTGGTAGTAGATAATCCCGTTGTTGTTCTTAGTTGAGACAACTTTTGCGGACACTGATTTTTAAAAATTATTATTTATTTTGCAACACCTTCGCAGATGTAAATGTCTTTTCAACACAAGATTCTCAACTTCTGTACAAACGTAGTGAATAAATTTATGACTGGGGTGATTCATAAATTGAAAAATGTTATTGTCAACCCAATCTAATTTTAACAAACAATAATTAAAAATTTCTATAATTTTGAAGATGTAATTTCTATTTTTAATTAATACGAATTAATGTCGAAAGTTCTTAGTAATTGTATCTTTAAAATTTGGATTTTATTCATTCGGTCCGCATATGGACATATGCCTCCTCCATTTCTTTCCATTTATCTCTCGTGCCGTTTCCATCCATCTTTTCCCACCTATCTTTCTTTTGTCATCGTACCATCTGATAAGAGGGCATCCCAGGCTTTGCTTTTTTCCCCATGGTTTCCACTCTGTTGTGATTCACGCCCACCTTGTTGGGTCTATTCTTGCTGTGTCCGTCACATCATAACTTCATTTTCATTACTGCCTGTCCAATGTCTTCAATTTTTGTTTGTTGTCTAATCCAGTGTATTGGTTTCCTATCTTTCCGTGTGATGTTTAATATTGCTCTTTCCATGTATCTTTGGGCTACTTGTAATTAATGTAGTGTTCTTTTTGTGAAAGTCTTCCTGGGCTTTCACATGGGAAAGGAACTAATTAACGTTAATTTGTTATAAGTTCATTATTTGATACTGTATGTTTATTATTATAGCATTGGTGCAGACCTGTAACTACTTGAAAAAAATCGTGAGCAGTTGTGGACCAGGCCATGTGTCAAACACCAAGGAGGGTATTTGAGAAACGAAGATGATGGTACTGAAACATTGGGAACGACAGAACCAGGAGAATACATTTTCACAGTGGATGGGATTGCACCAATAAAGGACTGCTGCAGTGCCAACATTTTCAAGCTGGGCGCAAGGTAAGTGCACAGTTTTATTAATTACCGTTTATAATTAAGAATTGTGTGAATTAATGAGAAGTGGGCGTCTTAACCAAGACTACACAGGGTGATTCACATAAGACGCGCCCCTTAACAGTTTGAATAGGCAACCCAACTTACAAATTCAGAAATAACGTTGATCTATTAATTCTCGATTAAACGATACAATCAGAGGTAGCTTGCTTCAAAATGGCTCTATCTAAGTAAGCGATCTGTCAAAGAATCTTAGAACATGTGAGTTAAAATTTTGACCTATAAGCTCTGCAGAACGAACCTGGTCCCTTATTAAGTCGGCAGTCGGATACATATTTTTGTTTATTGAAGGTAAATAGTATATTGTATGACTAGTGCTGAAAGTTGAATATTTCACACGAGGATGATTTTATCACAAATTACATAAGTTCGGCAGTAGTAGAAAAGTCGTAGTATGGAAATGGAAATACTGTAAATTCATTTCCGTTCTGAAATAAATTTTACTACATATTACTTTTTTTAACTGAAAACATCTTGATAAATTAGAGGCACAGTCCGTGACAATGTTATTATTGTTATTATTAGCTTGTAGAAATCCCTATATATAGGGCAAAGGCCTCCCCTTTTCTTTTATTCTTTGGCTTTGCACCTTCTAAAATCTATTCACTTATTAGTGAGGGGGTTCTTGGCATTAAACTTAGTCCTAGAATTAATTCTAAAAATTCACGTTTTGAGACTAAATTCACTATTTTGAAAATTTGAAAGGAACTATTTGAAGCTGAAATAATAGCGTAAACGTTCAATAAAATTCTAATTATTCTAAATGACACAGTATTACGGCTAAGTATTTTAAAATTGGGCAACAAAAATATCAAATTTTATATTAGAAATTTAAGTGCCTACTTAAATTTTTAGAATCAAATAAGCCAACGGTTTCGGACATATCCATAACTTGAAGTTTTAAAACTTTACGTTTTGAATAAATTAAAAATCTGATGTTTATATCTTTAATTTAGTATTTCAAAATGTTAGGTTTTTTTGCTTAGCTTAAAAAAGGGCTTTCTAAAGTTTCCACCTTATAGCTATTAAGACAACAAGTGTTTTATAGAAGGTTTAAAAATCAAGGTCGTAGTTCAAATCCGAGCGAACGAAGTGAGCCGAGGATTTGATAGACCGAGATTTTTAAACTATAAAACACGAGTTGTCTTCAAGATTTTTTCTAACACTAATATCTTTCACTAATATATTATTACAAATTTTAATAAATTATTATATTTGAGATGCGTCACAATACACAAAATGCGAAGATTGCTAGGCAACGACGTATTTTATAGAGAAAAGCGTATTTTAAAGGCCTATAAAATACGTTGTCATTGACGACGTATTTTATAGAGAAAATGTATTTTAAAGGCAACATAACAAGTGAGCTCTTATGCACCATACAAACAGTATAAGATATTAGTGTTAGAAAAAAGATTTTAAAACTGAAATCGGAAATCTTAATCAGTTCTTATTTTCTAAGGTGGCAAATAAAAATTCTGCAATTTTTCTAAAATGTCAAGCTAAGTCCAAGGGCAAACAAGGGTCACCAAGGAAGATATCTGGAATAATGCATCGCAGGGTATATGAGTATGAAAAAGGGCAAGGCTGAATTTGAGAATCCTGCAAAAACTAATTTCAAAAATATCTATTTAAATCGCATTTCCAAGAGAAGGATTTTTGAAATTAAAGAACAAGGTAAACAATTAATTTCTAAGTTCCAGTTTTCACTTTCAAAAATCGAATAACAAATCCTACAAAAATTGAAACAATAATGTTCCTCCTTTTTAAAAACTTTGCAAGGTTTATCGATTTCAAATTTAAAAAACCTATTTCCATGTTCAAATGTTCAATTCAAATGCTGAAGTGGTTATTTCGAAAAAATGTTCAAATTTTTTATCCTAAATAAAGAAAGTTATAATGTTTTTGTTAAAACATGGTCAAAATGAACTAAAATGTTGTTAATTAATAGGGCGACTAAAATATTATACTAAATGGAAGGTAAAATATAAAAATTAAAAAATATCCGTTCTCGTCACAGACCTACAAATATTTTTCTACATTTTTTAAATTTAAATATGTACTTTTAAGACTAAGAATCGTTTGGAAATAATTCAAAAACAGCCTTAATTAGGACGAAGATCCTTTCATCATTGGTATTTTGTTGGTTTTTGTTAAGGAATACATTAGAAATATTTCAGCAAACTTAAAAATTTTTGTTACGTTATAAATAAATAAATTGGGAAATTTCAAAGTATTTTAAATCAAAATTCAGGTTTGGCGAACACAAATTACATTCTGAAACTGAAACATTTTAATTATAAAACAGTAAAATGCAATTTTAAATACAAGGAAACATTTTTTCAACGTAGAGGACATGCAACTTTTTGATAAAACATGAATACAAGGCCGTTTAACAAATATTTATTCGTTATCATCTCTGCCCAAAACGAGTTCAAACCTTTCACAAAACTGGCTTTCTGATAATTTGTAACATTCTCGCTCTTTTAATATTGAACGTTGAAATGTGCAGAACTCAGTGCAACATCGTCAAAGTAAATTTATAAATTATCGTTAAATTATAGTGACATTTGAGTGCATCGAAATGGTAAGGGTTATTAAATTATGCAAGTTATTGTTTAATAGCATTTTATTTAGGACTCCCTGTTTTCCTTTAAAAATTATAAGCCTTTTATTGTAAGTTGTAAGTCATTTTATTCTCTCCACTTGACACTTTTTGTCACTTATATTATTTTGTTGAATTATTTGTTATTTCCTGATTTTACTTTTATTAGTATCATTAGCGTTATATAATTAGTCCCAAGGAAGTACCCCAGCTTCATATTTTTATTTGAGTATATTCGTTAGTTTAATATACACAATTCATCGAAGACTATTTATTGAATTTTAATAGTTTGTGCAAATAAAGATGGTAGGATTTATTAGATTATAATAGGTAATAAATTCTTTATTTATGAAACATAAAAAATGGGTAAATTGTAGAATAATAAACCAAAAACCGCCTCGAAATATTTTAAAAAACTATTTTTTCTAGTTAAGCATTTTCGGTGATTTTTTTCCATAATTAGTTATTAGTTGCGTATCAGCAGGTCTCTTGTACCTACTTATCCGAAATACCAGTCACAGACAAAAATTGGAATATTTGATAAGAGGTTTCATAAGATACATATGGTCGGCTGTTTTTAGTATCATTCATTGTTTAACATGTCATTCTAATAAATTATGTAACGTAGGAAATGTAGCAATGATGGAGACGGATTTACCTGTAACAATATTCTGAACTTAGTAGAAAGTTAAGTGAATATTTTTATTACTGGGGTGATTCGTAAGTTCCTAATAATCTAAATTCTTCTAATTTTGGAAATTTAAACTTCGTTTTTAATTAATGTGAAAGAATTGAAAAAAATCTTACTATTTGGTCTATAACATTTGGATTTCATGCATTGAAAAGAATGAACTAAAGTTCATCAATAATACAGTTCATGATTGTATATACCGTAACTGTTACAGCATTGATATAAACCTGCAAATACGAACAAATTTATAATGGGCTGAGAACCAAGCCGTGTCTCAAACAGCAAGAGGATATTTGAGGAACGAGGATGATGGGGGTTGTGACATTGGAGCAGATGAAAGAAGGAGAATATCGATCACCGTGGATGGCCCTGGACCAACAAAAGACTGCGGATTGAGAACATTTCAACATAGGTATCAGGTAAGAACACATTTTTATTCATTAGTTTTATTAGAAGTGGTGCGAATGAATGAGAAGTAACTGTCTTAACCAAGACCTTATAAGTTCCCTACTTCTTCTTCTTACTCCTGTAGTTCCTTAAGAAGCAAATGGCACCAGAGGGGGCGTTTCAAAAGCAAAGTGGATGGCAGAGTTGCTAGTCCTGCCCACCATGGGTTGAGTTCGTTTCTATTGCTTTTTTATGAACAAATTTCTTCCATTTTTCCATGTCCTGTGCTATGCATTTGGCTTTGCTCCGTGATAGATTTTGTAATTGTAGGTCTTTCGGCAGGTATCTTTCGGTCTACCTATTCTTCGCTTTCCTTGTGCGTTAAATTCTAATGCTTGTTTTGCTATCTTGTTATATGGTTCTCTAAGTGTATGTTCTATCCTGTCGCATTTCTTTCTTCTAATTGTGATGGTTTCGATCTTTTCCTCATTTGAAATTTCCCACAGATGTCGACTTGATATTTATTCGGGCAAATTTATTCGATGTATGTATCTAAGGCATTTATTAACGAAGGTTTGAAGTTTCTTAATGTTTTGTTTGTTTCTAACCCATGTTTCTGCCCCATAAAGTAGCAAACTTCTAAAGGTAGTATTGCATAGACGGAGTTTTGTTTTGATCAGAATGTTTTTTGATCTCTATGTTTTGTTTAGCATATCAAATGTTGTTTGTGCTAAGGCTATTCTTCTGGTTATATTTTTTATGCGCCGCCGTTGATATCTATCGAATTACCTAAATAGTCCACTTTCTTTATGTCTAAGTCCCCGAGTGTTATCGTTGGTTCTTCTTTATTTGCATTTGAGAGAATTCTTGTCTTGTTCCCATTTATTGTTAAGCCAACCTTTTCTGCTTCTAGGTTTTAACTTGTTTAACTTTCCTTACATTAGCTTTTTATTCGGTGTGGGCAAGCACATATCATTTGCAAACTCTCCAAGTCATCCAGTTTCCTGAAAATGCCCCAATTTATTTGGGATTTGTTATCCTCTGTATTTCGCACGACCCTTTTGTATATTTAATGTAGGTTACGCCAGTTCAGTACCTACTTATGCTATTTCATGGCAGAACTCGATGATACTTTGACGTCTAAATCGCTAATGGGTCTCTTAGACCTTGTCTTTTAGCACTGCTTACTATCACTATTTAAAAGGTCAGGTAGTTAAGTTTGATATGCAATGATTTGTTGCCAACATTGTAAAACACTGCGCCACTATGCTGATGTATGTTACGATAAAATTTTTGGTTAATTTTCTTTATAAAGTATTCAACTGTGGGAACGCGAGTTTCTCCACGACCTGTCGATAATAATAAAGAAAGGTATTGGGACAGAATGCAACTTTTTATATAGATTTCCTGTGATAGTTTCATTGAATGTTCGACTCTTGCGGAGAAGTTGTCACACAATAGTTTGAGTGTTCTTATGTATTTGTCAGGTAGACCATATTACTTCAGTATTTTTTACATTTCTTGAAACTGAGTCGAATGCCTTGTTACAGTTAACACATTTGTCTTGTCCCTTTTCTATTATTTGTTCTATTACCCTTGGTTACAGACTACAGATCTATGCACGAACGCCTTTCCATAAATCCCTTAGCTTGATGGCTATGGCAGATTTCATTCTCTTCAAAATTAATGTGGTCATAATTTTTACTTGCTGTTCATGGAAGCATTATGGGTCTAAAGTTTTCGCATCAAGCATCAAGTTAGGTCGCCCTTCTTTGGTATCTTTATTAGTATGCCCTGTGTCCGATCATCTGGGATCCATTCTGCGGATAAGCCTTGTTTACTAGTATGTACAATATTTCTATTGTGCTCTCCTTATCTATTTTTAGCAATTCGATTCCTATTTCGTCTATGCGTGGTGTTTTTAAATTTTTTATTTGTTTAGGCGTTTCTTCTATTTCGCCCTTTGCTGCGAGCTTTTCTTACTTATGTCAAGTTGTTGGGTTACCATATTGTTATTTATTTCTTCCTTGATTTCTTTTACTTTGTAGATCTCTGTAAAATATTTTGTCAGTATATTTCCATTACTTCTCCGTCTGTTTTATATACTTCGTAATTTCCCCCTTTAAGTCTTTATCTGGATTTGTTTGTTTAGTTATCTTATATAGGATTTTCATATCTTTGTTGTGAGCAGCTTCTTCTGCTTCCTCCATTAAATTTTCCATGTTTGTTCGTTTGTCTTTAAGGTACCTCTTATTTTTGTTCCAATAATTTTACTGTAATTCTTTCATCATTTTTGTACCTCGTGTTTAATAATTTTATTTTTTATTTTTGCCTTCCTTCGATTGTGTTTATTGTAACACGAGCTTTATGGTTTTATATCCATGGTCTCTCTTGTTAATTGCCGTTTTATACACTTGCCATACATTCTCTACGGGAGGATTTCTAAGGTGATCGAATACTCCTATACAGAATATATATTTTTTTGTCTTCTTCGATATTGTTTAGTTTTGCGAGGTTAAATTTAGATCTTGCTGGTATGTTTTTGTTATTCTATTTTGTTATCTCGTCTCTCGTTATTATTTTTGCTTTTACGAGGTGGTGGTTGAAGGCTATGTCGGCATCTCTTATCGCTCTTACATCCCGTAACGAATTTATCCATTTTTCTTCGATCATTATGAGGTCAATTTAGTTCTTATAGTGTTCATCAGGTGACGAACACGTGTGAAGGAAACTCTTAAAAACTTCCTTATGTTTGAAAAATATACCGCCAATTAACTATTAACTAGGCCATTTGTCTTAGAAAAATCAACAAACTTTTCTCTGTTCACAACTCCTAATCCATGTTTGTCCATCACATTTTCCTTTTCTGCATGATCACTTCCAACCTAGTAAATTGCCCACAAATATATTTATTTTCAACCAGAGAAACTGTAACGTAATACAGTCGAACTTCGATAACTCGAACCATGACTTGCCAGAAAAAAAGTTCGAGTTATCAAGACTTCGAGTTATTAAATAAAATACATAATACATATGTATTATTTTACAGAGGTGAAACGAATATTTGGTTAACGGTTAACTATTCGGCAATCGTAATATTCGGCCATTTTAATGAATATTCGGCATAACCGAATATTTCGCCGACTTTATTTAAATTTATCATTCATGACTACTTATTTTAAGGTAAATCTAACTTATTTCATTTTAAGTTTGCTTCAAAAATACCAAAAAAGTTTATAGCCTCATATCTAGCCTTTTTCTGAAATTTCCCGTCTGAAACATATACCTACTATTGAATTATTAGAAATATTTTACGTTGAAAATAATACCCCGGATTCAAAAAGTTTGATGTCCATGACTAATTAATTACCGAGAATTTAGGGTTTGTAAACAAATTTCTGAACCAATGCATTCTTGTGTTGTCTACTCTTAGCAGGGCAGTTTAATAATTAAACAATAAATTAGTTTGCTGGTGACCGCAAAGAAACCTAAATAAAAGCTACGATTTCTTAATCGGTGTAACAATAAGGCATGGGCGGGGGAGGGGACATATTATGGTTAAGGGTTCAATGTTATTTAAACCATTGTACAGAGAATCGGTTGTATGTTCATTTGTTTTTAAATACGAACGCAAAACACTGAACGCTTCCCAAAAAAATTCGACTTATCGAAGGTGGCGCCAAATATTCTATTCGAGTTATCAAGATATTCGAGTAATAGAAGTTCGAGTTATCAAGATATTCAAGTAATAGAAGTTCGAGTTATCAAGTAAAAATTACACATAATTCTCACTCTTGACGCTAACGCCAACCAATTTGTTTCGAGTTATCAAAAATTCAAGTTATCGAAGTTCGACTGTATTTGATTAAAATGAAATATATACTGTGCACTAAAACATAATAATTATTTGTTCTACGCGGAGTAAACTACAAGAAAATAAAAATTATCATAATTTACGCCACAGTTTTATCGTAGTTTATCTGTTTTTCCTTTTTCCACAGAATTCAGGCCGAAGTTTACTTAACAAATGGAATATCTTTTAGATTAGCTTTCTCTTAATTTTGTAAATTGATAGGGTGTGTGTACGTGTTTGTGTGTGTATTTACAATAGGTATCTAAATAGGATGCAAAAACTGCAGATGGTTAATGTACAAAGTGTGATCGATCATACCTAGAAGAATTGTTCTCTTACAGGTATTCATAAAAATGCGTAATTATTTCACATAAGTTGTGATTCTAGGCAGGTTTCGAAATGGCAAATTTTCAATATATACGATATTTTAGTAAAACACTGTGTGAAATTTACATACATCTCTGACAATTTATTTCTTATCATGTAATTTCATAACATAACAAATAATATCATACGCGTAATTCTCGATATTTTTCAAAGACGTAATTTTATGAAATAGAATTCTATTCTCCTCATTCTTGCCTCTCTTTAAATTGTTGAAATAAAATTATAATTTTTTGAAATATTAAGTATCTAAATTAAGCAAGTTTTTCTAAACACCCAATTACCTGCTTATTAATTATATTTCCATATTTTCAAATGCAAGTCTTTCACGATTTTCTTTTTAAATTACCTAATTTTTCAACTTGCTTTTACAAAATTCAAACTGACAAATACTCGTTTAGTTGCAAGTTTTTATATATTTCTCATTAATATCAGTTGGTGTTGAGACGATTTTAAGTTATTTTAATCTGCATAATCGTTTCTCGTTCTCGTTGTACTCTTCGTATGGCTTCATTTCGTTTTAAAATTTAGGTTCTAATGTCAATTCAGGTTTCTCCCCCATATTAAGTAATCTCATCATTTCCCTCGCGATCCTTTACCATCTATCCTCTCGCTCGAGAACTAGAAACTGTGGTCTGGTTGTGCATCTATGTTTGGGGTAAAGTTGGCTCATCTTGGTTGTCCGTTAGGTGGGGTTACCGCGGTTAGCACCCGGCGAAGTATGCCACACCGCACTTGATATATTTATTATATCTAGTTGGGTATTTTTATATCCGACCGCGTGTGTTTAGGCTGCTTACGCGTTCCAACAATGGTCCTTCTGGGATTGGTGAGTTGGACGGGGCAAAGCGTTTGGTACCAAAGACACTCTTGGCTTGAGGAAGTCGCCACTGTTGGACCGGATTTGATTGGGGTAAGCCGCTGCCTCACCCATCTATGTACGATCGGAGTTCGTTTTAGTTTATTAACAGTATATAACGGGAGCAAAGGCCTTAATTGGTCAGTATCTGGTTAGCCTCTGTTAATTATGCACTCCTATCCCTTCTATGCTCCTCCTTTTTTTGCCCGAGAACTATAGGTACAGGTTTAGGATATGCATCTATGGTCGGCGATAATTCTGGAAGTCGGGGTACAGTAACCGTCCTTTCATGGGGTTGACGACCCTCATACTCCACGATATTACGACGCACATCTTTGCTACCCGAGATTTTGTTTCTGTTTATTAGTGGTGTATAACGGGAGCAAAGGCCCTAGTTGGTCAGTATCTCGTTAGTTTCTGCTAATTAGGCAAGAGATTCACTTGAGTTGGGGAGAATCACTTTTGCTTTTGTCTAGTCACTTTCTTAATCTGATTAAGCCAGATTAGAGGCCATTCGAGGAAAGAGTGGAATATAGAAACGAATTACTAAGTGTAGTTCCGTGTTTATTAGGAAAACTTGTAATAAAGTTTATGTTAGGTGTTACATTTTTCGTTTAAAGTAGTTGTGCAAGTGAAAAAACAATAGTAGCTCAGTTTTCGTGTTTTTAAAGGCAAGCTGAAATATTAAATTAACTTCAAAATTGTTGAATTTTGGAATTCGTTTTGATATAAAGTGTTTAGGAAAACGGCTTAAATTACAGAATAGCAAGTGTCTGAGGATCAATTTTTGTGAAACATTGGTTTTTCAAAATTACATTTTATAAGAAGAAAATGATATATAATATTGAAATCAGACAAAATTATGTTTCTTATGCTTCGTCCTTCTTAGTGCAAGCCAGTGGCTAACTGTTTAGATATTAAAATCTAATTAGCTAAAAACATATTCAACAAATATTCTAATTAATATAGCAGAATTACCGAATTAATTAATTTCTGTAAATCTTTAAAGGGGATATATTTAAAAGCAAGGTAGTTATTGCTAATAGTAATTTAGGGTTATTTTTCAAATTATTTTAGAGAATTGGATATTGTTTCCAAGAAGATTTTCTACAATTTGCTTTTGGGAAACTTTCTGCAGCACATAATTAGTACTACTCTTTGTAATGTTTTAAGAGTGGTCTCTTAACAATGGTTTTGAAATTATATATTTATAGAAAAGTCTAAATTTTATTGAAAATGAAAGTTACGATTATGTTCAAATTTCTATCGTCGGAAGGCGGGTGTCTTCAGTCTTCAGAGACGTCGCTGGATGTTGTAAGTCAAAGGTGAGTGGTGAATACATGACGTGATCGATCACACTCTATACAAATTTACGAACTGCATTTAAATGACTGCGTAGTTAAGATGAATTTTTAGTCTAAGGTCTTACATTATTGCAATAGTTATAAGTGTGAATAAAAGGAAAATAAACATTTCTACTTTGAAAAGATTTTTTGTTAGGGCGGTACTAACGTTACTTTTTATTTTCATAGAAATTTGTCCAATTCTTTAAATGTATGTAATTACTTGTTTATGTTTAAATGTTTTATAAATAGAAATATAATATAAAAATTAGTGAAGATCCTGGTTAACCCAGGGGAGGCGGGGGGCACAATTAAAAAAAGGAGCGGTAGTACCTACTTATTTGTAATCATCTGCAGTCGCATCGTAACAAATTGAGACATTAAATGTACTCATTTTCTTCTTAAATATGCAACTTATAATTTCATATCCTAAATTAAGTGTTTGGCTTAACACCCTTTTTAATATTGGCTTCAAAAACATTATATATTGGCTGTGCACGTTGTTTTAAAATCCTGAAAAGAATCTCAGGTATGAACTATTTAGCTTTAGGTAGAAATAATTAATTCAAAGTAAATACTATACAGCAGAAGCAAACAAGGCTAAAGAGCGAATTACCTATCTTTCCTAATTTTGTAAATTTAGGTAACTGTGTGAATGTTGTGATTACTAAGGTGTAGCTAGCTGTTAGAGCACACGAATTATACCAGGACAACTTCTACAAAAATCTGCAAGGAGAACGTACAAGAAAAGGACGTCAAGATGACTACGATTACAACAAAGGTAACTGAATTCGCTTTCCTTAACACGATCAAAGTCTGCTTTTACTTAGTTCCTTCGTTATTTTTGTAGTTTTTGAATGCTTCATTGCTTTAATTTTTTTTTTTTCATAACTGTAAGAAGTTAATTTGCCAAATGCCAAAATGTAACTTCAAATCCTTAATTTGCTTAATTGGTGACAAATAATTCGATTATTTTTAGGTTAGTAGTATTAAAGATTGCACATTTTACTTCAGAAACCTTTCCTACCCGTAGGGTGTAAAGGTATTTTAGTACATTTACAAATTTACAAATATTACAACTAACATATTCGATACTTCATGATTAACTGAACTTATTATCTAAACTAAACGTCTTCTTCTTTACCACGAACGAATTCTTGTTCTGTCAAGTTACATCTCTTTGTTGTAGTATTTCTTCCATTGTTTGGTTTCATGTTTTTTTGTGGCCTTCCTCTAGTTATTCTAGCTGTAATTCTTGCCTCCCATATTCTTTTAACTTGTCTATCGTTGCCCATTCTTTCGAGATGCCTCAACCACTGTAGTTCTTCTGTTTTGCTTTTCTAGTAAGCGTTTCAACTTCTAAATCATTTCGTATTGTTTGACTCCTTATCTTGTCCCTTCTTGTGACCCCCTCACTCTTCTTAAGTACTTCATTTCCATGGTTTGCAATTTATTTTCTTTTTTTTTTTTATAAGATCCAGGATTCACTACCAAAAGTTAAGGTCGGTTGATACATAGTTTTGTAAACTGTAATTTTTGTTTTCCTTGAGATTTCTTTTTTAGTTATAAAGGTGTTCGCTATTGAGTAGTACAATTTTGTTGTATTATCTATTCTTTTTTTGTTTCACTTTCGTGTCTTCCTTGCTTATTTATTGTAACTCCCAAATATACAAATTCGACTGCCTGTTCTATTTTTATTATTTTGGACTTCTATATTTATTTCTATTTTTTTTGCTATTACGTGGCCGTAGTTTTTTTGTAATTTATTTTCACGGTGTATTTATCAAGAGTTTCCCTGTAATCCCATCTCACTTGCTGCGAACGTGCATTCTGTTATAAGGGCCGTTCCTGCGATTTTTGCCGCTCCGTGCAAAAGATAAAATTGTCGCCCCCTTATGTCGTTTATAAAATAAAGTCGTAAATTTAGTAGCATTATATTTAAATATTTAACAAAATTTAAAAAATGTAAATAAGAATAAAACATTCACTTTTTTGCAATTTATTACCAACAAATCGTTAATAAAAATCACTGTTAGCTCTTAACTAAAAATTAACACAAATAAAACGAATAAAATAAAAAGTATTGACCAAACAATTATATAAATAAAAAAAAATGTTACATTAATTTTACGTGATTAATAATAAAGCTAAAGTAAAACGAAATTTTTTGGATGCAAATTCATCTATTAGGTATGGATGATACGTCTACAGTTTGACTTAACTACTACTTTTAATTTTAAATTTAACTTACTACTATCTAAAATGTAGTTTAGAGTTTGGCTTTTACAAGGAATTTAAATTTTTTTTAGAATTTATAAAATTTGATGTGGAAAAATGCCGCCCCCGAATTTCATTAATAAAATGTTTACGTAAAATAATTTTCCAGAATTTACTATGATCGTTTGCTCAAGGAATCGCATTCAGTTCATCTCTGAGATGGTAAATAATTTGACTTTGGTAAAATTTACGTAGAAAATTATGTACAGATCGTCACATTTAATCAAGGAGATCCCTCATTTTTTAAAATTATTCTAAAAATTAAAATAATGTCTAAATTTTCAACTTTAATATTTTTAAGTTGAATTGCTGCAAAACTCTTTGTAATATCTTTGTTTTATTTTTTGTTTCTCAATTCTACGTAAGATTTTGAATTTCAAATTTATTTATTATTAAAACGTTGTAACCAATTCAATCCAATTGGTTAATCTTAAGTTGGTCCATCTTCCTCCGCTGCTCGTGAAGAAAAGAAAACTTCATGTATATATTGTTTATTTACTTTCATGTGTGTATTTTGAATAAAACTGTTTTTGTTTTTTTTTCTATCCTAAAATGGATGTCTAAAATTGTTATTTTAGACATCCAAAATTACTCTTCAGTATTCGAAATTTACTTTTTAAATACTGAAAATAGATTTCGAATATAAAGTAGTTTTTTAATGTTTAGAATAAATTTTAAAATTAATTTTAGAACGTCTAAAACCTTGGGCGTTAAAAATTTATTATAAACACAATTTGTTAAATATTAGAAGTTTTAGACGTCGAAGGTTAATTTTGATTTAGGTTACGGTTTTATTTTGTTTATTTTAAAATCATGTTTGAATCTTGATATATTTGTAAGGTAAGGTTAGAATTTTTAATTAAAATTAGGTTAGAATTTTGTGCCGTTAGTGTAAATAAAAGATTTCCTATAAATAAATTTTTATGAATTTTAAATGCTGTGTAATTTTCTACCCAATTAAAATCCTGTATGAATTTTGTCCGGTAGATCAAATGAACCTTGAAAGTGATGTATAAAATTTGAAATTCCATGAGTTTGTGATGTTAGTCGCAGATGCTCTATACAGTGTGCCTCACTTTAGACGGCACCACCCCAGTATTTTTTTATATATTATCGATTTAAAAAATCCCTAATACGACTTCTTCAATTTTGCTGTTTATTTTAAATCGTAGTAGAAAGTAACATACCCTAAAAGTACAATTTAGTGAGGGGTATAATCAGAAAAAAGAAATTTTTCAAATCGATAATATATAAAAAAAATACTGGGGTGGGGCCGTCTAAAGTGAGACACACTGTAGGTACAGCCAAGACTAATGAGGAAAAAAAGATCAGATAAATTATGAAGCTAAAGGTTGTGGGTTCGATTCCCAATACCTGCCATACTAACTTAGCATTTTTTGGACACAAGGAGCACGCAGATTTTGAAGATGGAATTTAGTGTACGAATTACACAACTAGTGACAGTAACAATTGCCTTGCAGCGCATTTGAGGTAGGTTTTCTAAATTTTTAAAAGTAGTATTCAACTGGAAACATGGGTACTTGTGTGATCATAAATTAATCAATGTGGAGCGTAGGTCAGAGGTTTTAGCATTGGGCTGTAAAACCAAAGGTTGTGGGTTCGATTCCCATCACCCGCCATATTAAAAATAATCGTTTTTGCACTCTAAGGTGCACTCAGCCTTTGGAATTGAGTATATGGGTTACATAACCGGTGGTAAATAATTAGTCGGCTTGTAACGATTCAAGTTTTTCGAACTTTTTAAAAAACAGGATTTCACACGGTAAAGGTAGGAACTTGCATCTTTGTCTTTCTCAATCCATATAGGATGATGCGAGCTGTGAAGGAAAATAGAATTTAAGTTGGAAACTACCAAAACCCTAAGATATGCTAGTAGTTTATACTTCGATTGTTAGGCATTGCGATCCAATTTTGTAGGGGTCATCCTCCTCCCACCCCCTAACCAACCCACCCAAATATATTAAGCTCCTCTATATAACTATCTTGTGTTTAGTTTACTTGTGACTGATAATTCTCCTGACATCTTTTAATTCAAATGTTAGTTTGAGATATATGCAAATTACAGTTTCCGCTTTTAGAATTATAGTACAAGAATTACAACATGCTTATATTATATGTCCATACTTTGTCACGTGCACTACAACATTTAATGGGGGACGTTGTTGTCCCTTGGCGCGCGGCTAGCAAACAGCGGAGAAGGGGGGTTTGAAACGGTAAACCCTTCAAATAGGGGTGGTCATAATCGGAATAAAAATAGGGTGCCACGACGGAAATCACCCAAAGATAGTTCCTCTAGGGCTCGAGGGGGTTGGGGTTAGCTGGACCCCGCTGCAAGATGTGACTTACCTTGCTTAATGAAATAGCTCACTGAAATTCTTAAAACTTGTAGGCAGGCTCCCACTGTATACGTAAATCTTTACCAAAACACTAACACACAAAATATGATCGGGAAGCACTGAAAACACTGACAAGACCAAACTACATTGACAATTAGATATTTAATAAATCAAAAAGGCAAAAATGGATACACAAAAGGGGCGACAGTTAACATGTTACGTCAAAAATAAATAATAAATGCGATACTTACTTTAAGGGACGATGGGACGATAGAATTGATGATACTACATTTACGTTACGTACGGCAAATCATTCACAAACTAAGCCCCTCAATCCCAGGCAGAATATAGGATTAACAAATATTAAACTAAAATTCGATCAGTAAAGCTAAATCTTTATACATGCAACATAACACAAATTTTAACTTGACTTTACTTAAAACTTGCGACAATGAAATCTTTAAAGGTGAATTGGTACTGACAAACTTGAACTACAATCTGAACACAAAAATCTTTACTCAAACACAAAATTACTAAGACAAACTAGTCAACCGTTTGCCAACGGTCCTCAACCTTTGCAATGTGAATATTATCAAAGCCGCCTAAAGGCGAATCACAAAGCCTTCACACATTATCGACGGATCAAACAAATTGACCAGACATCGGCTACTCTAAAATTACAAGTTGCAAACAAAACACAAAAATAATAAAAAGGAGGTACTTACTAAACTTCAAACCCAACTGAACAACATTGATAGAGGCCTGTCCGCAAGCGGCAATCGTAGGAATTGAAACAGTTCTCAGAACTACAATTTGTTGAAAGATTTTGTTGTTAGGTAATTTTGAAATACACCTACACCACTCCCTTACGAGACGCCACTGAAAAATAAATCATGATAAATTCGAGTTGCCAATGTGACAACAATTTAATGTGGCCGGAAATTCAACCTGTCTTCAATCAATGTGGATCACATATAATGATATGATATTGCTATTTAATTATCATTGAATTCAAAAGTCAACTTTGGCGCATGCGGTTAAAAGTTTCCGTACGACGGCCCGCACCCGTAAAAATGCGCTCTCCTAACCTCAAAATCAAACAATAGTTTTGGATATTTGTTGTCAAATTATTACTTCCTTGTAAAAAGTGTCGTGTGCTGAATGACCAAAAGTTTTTGTTCGTAGTTATTAGTTTCAAATTGAAGTTATGAACATGATCGGAAGCCGCGCATGCGTTGTGACAACCGTTTTAGACGTAATAATTATTTATATCACAAGGCTAGAAACTGTCACTTTGCAAGTGCGAGTACTTGCAAAGCAGTTTCTAGGCGTGTGATACACAATATTTTTTCGGCCGATAAAAATACGTTAATTATAAAAAATCATTTTTTATTCAAATATTTGACGTTAGAGAATTTATTTTTACAGGGAATTTATTTTTCTGGGCGTGACAATGGGCGTAGCAATGAGAGGGCGGAGTCAGTTCGGTTCAGCGCCACCAATCAAAAATCCTAATTTTACTTTCTGGACTAGTCCGGCAAATAGCATTTTCCGGACGATTTATACGCATGAAAATTGAGTGTTTCTAGCCGGAGGGCGAAAAAATCTTAAAATTACAACTAAAGATAAAAGTTACGAACTTTCAAGGTTACATTTTTACGTTACGTCTAAAATTAAAACCTTAAATTACGACTAAATTCGTATAAACGCTTACCTGCAAAAGGAATCTTTGAACTCTTACGAATATGACTAAAATTGCGACTAAAATTAAATAAAGTTGTATAAACCAGCCTTTAGTTTGTATCTTTTATTCTTATTAAAGATTTTTGATAAATACAAAAGTTAAATAAATAACTTACCAACAAAAAAATATCTATACATTACTTGAAAGCTATAATAAAAGGAAAAATACCGCAGTCATATAAAACAACGTATAACCCTTCGACGGGATCTAAGTTGTACATGAACACGATAAAATTACTGTTAGGAACATTAATAAAAACCCTGGAAAGAAAACTTTATTCTGCGGACGAATGAGTATAAAGCTAAAAGTCCGACGAAATAATTTACGAAAATTAATTTATAATACATGTTGTTCGGAGGGCAACTAATAATGTTATCGAACAATTAATAAAATAATAAGCAACCGCCACATCTATTAAGTAGAAAAATCAATGTACACGATACTTATGCAATTTTACTACAAAAACTACTTTATAACGCTTTTAGGATCACTTTTGCTTCTACTTCTAATAGGAAACTTATTCTGACTATACGATAAATTTAAAGAATCGAGTGTTTTTATTGTTGGTACTACTGTCTTGGATAGGTTTGTTGCAGCTGCTATTGTATTTCTTCTACTTGCCATACATTCAGTACCGAATAGGTTTTCCATACTGGCAAGATTTTCTTCTTTAACACTAGTCAAAGGCGGACTGCGGGGCTCAATTCGAATTGGAGAAAGACCCTCGGTATCATTTCCACTTACTTTGTTCATGTTAAAACCGGCCGGTATCCTCCTGTTGACTTGACAAACGATTACCGGAGCTTTATTCGGATTTGAAAGTTCCGCTTTTCTTTGTTCAGTTACGAGACTTAAATACGACGCTTTGTCATTATTCGAATTGTGAACACTTTTTTCTGTACCAACAACAGTAACACCTTTCTGTCTATTTTCAGACAGAATTAAATTTGATTCACGATAAAAGCTCTCGTAATTAACGTCCAAGAATAACTCTTGAAGCAATCTTCTTGGACCTAAACGGTAAGTGTTTTCAGAAATCATCTTACACACTTCGGAATAAAGACATATATCTTGAAAAACTTGCGGGTATTGTTGCTTATGATGTAATAATGCTTGTCTTGCTTGTTTTATCCAAACTGGATTTGCTAATCGTTCAATTTGGTTTAAAACTTCACATTTGATATCTAAAAGAAACATGAATGTTTAATTTAAATAAATGTGGGTGAATCGGTGTGGTGTAATGGTTGATTTGCACTTCGCTCACTGAGCATTACATAAATTAAACTATATACCATTTACAATTCAACGATGGCTTTTTATCGGAACTCAACTTTCGAAAACATAAATGAAAGGTCCAAGGATTTTTTTCATTTGATGTGCCGCCTGTGTAATTTGTGTTTTAATGTTTTTGTTGGAATCAGACTAATTTTGCCTGTACTATTTTTCAATACTGTTATCTACTGCAGAAAATATTTATAGAAAGAGAAAGACTGTATCCGAATTTTGATTTTCTGTAAAATCAACATTTTTTATTCGCCATAAAGGAACCCACCAAGCGAAAATGACCACAAAAAAAATGTTAATAGATGGACCCAATCATATACTGTTGTTTCCAAATTTATGCAGAAGTCATCAGCAAGATGGTGTTCCAGTAATCAAAAATTTTCCAAAGTCTTTTACAACTTGTTATGTCTTGAATTGTTTCTGGCATGTCATTTTTAGTAACCTAATGTTAGTTGTATATGCATATGACCTTTTAACTACCACATGAGCCACAATTTCTGTTGTGTGGACGAAGATTTCACCCTACTATTTTGGTAACTTCTAGCGTTATCGAATTTAGAAGCAAATTGACTTCTACTTGATTGTACAGGGGAGACCATTATCGAAATAATTCCAGGCTATCTCCTTAACTATTACACCTACGCCTACGTCTCAGGACAAATTTAATGGTGCAAATCGAAATTGAATATCGAGGCATAAATATAACAGAAAGAGTGTTAGGAAAACACGGAGAACAAGAAAGAAACAATAATGGAGAGACTAATACAAACCTAAAGACACATAAATCTACTAGAGTAGGTATTGCCAAGTAGAAATGAAAGATCCATAATTAGGCTGACCATAATTCTTTGGGGCAAATACGGGACGGGGGGGGGGGGGTAATATTGTTCAAACAGAATATTTCCTTTAGATCCCTTAACATTCAAGTTATCTAGCAGGGATATGACCGCTACAGCAGTTGAGAATGTGAAGTATTTTACTATCCCCAGGAAGGGCCTTAAATATCATATGATGACGTATTGGGTTGTTGGAGATTTAGGTTATAGTAAATCTAGGGAGTTACTTATTGCTGGTTTGGAACATTTGAAATCAAGTAATGATGTGCGCGTAAGTTTCCTACCAAATGTTAATGGTGATAAAGACACGTTATTAGCAGCATTGCAAGAATTACCATCAGAGAAAGCAACAAACTATGTTTTAACCTTATTGAAAGATGAGGAAGCAATAAGTAGTGGAAAAATTGATATAATTCCAGAAATTCCAGAACATAATGAACAGATGGAAAGAATATTTTCAAGAATTAATATGTGGATAAACAGAGAAGGCGTAACAAATACAGATAAGCAGGCAGATACAGACACAAAAGAAAAAAACCAGGAGGAAAGCAAGTAGGAATATCAGAAGAAGAGCTGAAAATTGCTATAAGAAAAATTAAGAATGGTAAATCTCCTGGGCACAATAAGATTACAGCTGAAATAATTAAGAAATTAGGGAATGAAGGCACAGAATTACTGTTACAATATTTGGACCTTGTATGGTGGTGAATCATGGATAATGTCAACAAGAATGGAGGCAGTAGAAATAAAATATCTGTACAAAGACGAATTAAAGGAGTTACTCTGAAAGACCGAATAAGGAGCAGTCAAGTTATAGAAAGTCGACAACTGAGGTGGTGGGGGACATCTATTAAGAATGGGAAGAGACAGAATAGTAAAACCAAGGCCTGTTGAATTAACATTGCCCACTTCATTTAGCCAAGACGCAATTAGAAACAACGATGGCGCCATTTGCGGTGAACTATACATTTTTTAAGGGAGAAATGTATAGTTCACCTCAAATGGCGCCATCGTCCTTTCTAATTGTATCTTGGCTAAATAAAGTGGGCAGGTCTTAATATGCAATATTTAATTCAGCGGGCCTTGGTAAAACAAGTATGAGAAGCTGTCGGGGAGAATCGAACAACAAACCCCTGAAAGGAGTATAAGAAGAGGATGTCCAAGAAAAAGATGGAGGGAAGCAGTTTAGAAGATGAAAAGCGAAGTTAGAGGAGGCCAAGACCCGGCATGTGCTGTAGTGCCGCTAAGTAAGTAAGAGTGTCGGGGAAAATGAAAGGAAAAAAAGGAAAAATTCTAACAAAAAAGGGAGAAAACATGGGTTGAAGCGAAAACAATAGCAAGAGACAGAAAAGCTTGGTGTAGATTTGTGCATAGTGAATAAATTGTTTACTTAAGTTCTATCTAAGTTTTTTCGAGAACTGTAACAAGGACAACAATTAAGTTTGGCTTTCTAACAAGGGCAATAATTAGTTTATTACTGTATGTATTAGATCCAAATGCATTGTTACTTTGTAATCCTTACACCATAAGAGTAGATGGGCATTGATTATAATGTATGTATCATTATTGATTAATAATTAATTTGTTATTTAAAATATGAGTATTAAACCGTGTAGTTAAACCATCATAATCAAATTTATGATAAACAGACATTACTTTACATTACAACGGTGATGTTATTAAGATATGGTGTCCCCACTCCTTCGATTGTATGTGAACTGTATTCTTTGACAAGATTGCGTACTAGTTCCAACAATTGCTGTAAGATGGCGCCAATGACAGTTGAATGCTGACACCAAGAACTGTCAGAATATTAAATTTAATTTTTAATGTTATCGCAACTCTTGGCGACACAAAATATTTATGTTGAAAAACGTTTGGGAGACCAATTTATGAAAATGCTTTTTAATATCTTCTGCAAAAAGTGCAAAATTTATAAAAATACGTTACTTTATAATAGGTTATGATTATGCAAACATCAAATTTTGTGCCGCCATCTAGCGGCAAATATCGAAACTAGTACGCGATACTGTCAAACGAAGCGGTACAAAAGTTTTATATGGAAAATAGTGGGAGTAGGAACACCATATTACAGTTACGGAAATAGCCTGTAATCTCTTTAAAAATGGTCCACCCTGTACTAATAGAAGAAAAAAGACAATCACTGAGGGTGCCCTTCCCCCACACTCCTCTGGAAAATAATTTGGGCAAACGAATAATGATTTTTGACCAACTTCTACACAACTCAGAGACCCTGACGCCTACCTTTCCAGAAAGGCAAAAGAGCCCTCTATCAAACATTAGTTTTGATGTCCTTTTTCATTCAATTGTTATTAACGAAAATGAATATTTTAGAACTTTTTTCTAAGCAGTGGTGTGTGTTTATTTAATAAGCTACAGACTCGGACCCTTACCTTTCCTGAAAGGCGAAAGAGCCCTCTATCAAACATTTAAAAAAAAAATGTTTAAGAATTTGAACTGCAATCCAAAGCTAGTTTTGATATGTTTTTCGATTACTATTAACGAAATAGCAAATGTTTTTAAACTTTTTTTTAAGCAGCAGTGTGCACCTATTTATGGAGCTAAAGGGAACCACTTGTGCAAGAACCTATAATTCGGTAGGATCCCCAACCTATCAAAACCATGATGAATCCGAAGATATACTCGAAAATTCAAAAATTTGTGGATTTTATTACAGATAAAAAAACTGAAAAACTATCTATTTCAGAGAGCTTTAAACCTTAAAAGAGAGTCAACTGAGTCTTGAGAGTCGATTCTTAAATGGCATGTAAAATTTGAATTTTCTATAAAAGTTGGTCAATTGGGCCACCTCATTTTTAGTCTTAGTCTGTAACCTCTTGTACCTTTCAATGTCGAGACATAAGAGGCTCTACGGATGCAATGCACAACCTGGCCTGTCTCTGCAGGTTACGAAGTTGGTGTAAAGTGTTTGTGTAGGACCGTGCTACTCGACCTCATAGGCCTGTATTCAGAGGAGAGCGCCGTTTGGTGCCCAACAACGTATGGTCACCGACCTCCGAGCTGCAGGGAAATCGTGCCCATCAGAAAATTCCGAACCAAGTACTAGCGCAATGCTTAGTATATAGTTTTATTTATGAATTTAAAAAAAGCATGTTAGATGATCGTAAATGTTTAGTCTTTTTTTTGTGATGAGTTACTCTACGCCAGTAATCAAGGACTTACTGCTAATATCTGCTTGTTTTTTTGTAGGAGACGAATTACTAGTTGTTGCCACATTTGTTTCTATAAACAAAAAAATGTCTTCAAATTTTTGTATATTAGTTTAGTGGTGTTTTCTTACCTGTAGTGCCATTGCTTTGCGGGTTACTTTGGACAGTAGCGTTCCTCAGTCTTACCCGTGAACAATTCAAACACGACCAAGTATCATGCTTTGTATATGGATTTTTTTTAACTTTCATTTCTCTGTCGGTTTCGTACATGTTTGATTCACTTTCAGACTGTGATAAGCTATCTGTAAAAACTTAAAGTTAACAATAGATTGCCATCGAATAAATGTGTAAACTTAAAAAAATTTATTAATTGTCCAAATATGTTTTACAAAAAAAAAATGCCGTGATATCTTTCACTTGGTGATGGTATATAAAGATATAATTTATTATCATTTTACTGAGGCTTATTCGCACTTTGCTGGGGTATAACGGAGATGGATTTGAAGCTGTGTCGACTGACAGGTTAGCAGGCACTTACCCAGCTGAGTATGCAGGCTACCATATAAACATATTGAATAAATATATTATTTACCATCAAACATCGAGTTTTTGCCAGCAAATGATAATCGTCGTGACATAACTTGATTATCAGGAAACAAATCGGTCAAAACTCGTGGCAAACAAATTCCCATATAACACTGTCCTTTATTCTTCGAATCATCTTTAATGGAAAATTTCTGTACGCTTGAAAGCGACGTAAGACTCATGTTATCTAAATAATTCTTTCTGAAAGTTTTACTCCTGAAGTCTCCGAAACTGTAAAATTAAATAACAGAATGTTGCTTTTTCCATATAAAAATGCTATACAAACCCTGCAGAAGTTTGATTATCCATACTCTTTTGTGAAACACAACTCATTAAACTTTCTGGTGCAAATATTTCAGAAAATTCGTCATCACGATAAAAAGGCTGTCTTCTGGATGACCTTAACGTTCGAAGTATTGTATATCCAATCATGTCTTGGTGACTTAATTTACCGGTAAAACTACCTGCTGGTGAAATTGTGGATCTATCTGATGGTGTTGTACCTAAGTTAAAATAATCCGTTCGAAAATAATCACTAAATTTAAAAAATAAGCACTAACTTTGTAATGAAACCCTTCGGGCTGATTCTGAATGTCTCCTCACTCTTACACCTGTTGTTTTTAATGTACTAAGGCTCGAAGAACTTGGAATGGGACTTAAAGTATGAACTCTTTCGCTACAAAATAAAACGGTCAAAAAGGGATTATTATTATTTTAAGTATGCATACTTTTGTCCGATTTTTCCAAGAACAGACTCACACGAACTAACACCAGATGTGGTAGATTCCGTAATTGAATTATCACGATAGCGATGGGGTGCATCTGAACCTAGTCTAAATTCAACTTTATCATGAGGTTTTCGTTCTTGAATTTTTAACACATCAAAGGTTTTCGATTCCGAAAGAGATCTTTTGTGTTGAATGGCTGATGGATTTTGATTACATGGAAGAGTTGAAGATTTCTGATGCGGAGTTAACCCTTGAACTAAATAACACTGTTATGCTGTTGCTTCACCCAAACGTTTAAACTTACCATTATCAATACCATATGGAAAATCTTCATCGGTAGTGCTACTATCGGCATCTGGTATATTCACATAAAAATCTCCAGTAAATGCATGATCACTTGATGTATGCTCGGAATCCGAACCTAAAGGTGCGTTATAAAGCTGTTCATCTGTTGATTCTTCATGCCAATTTTCTTCTTCGATGATGGGCCAACGATTGTGCCTGTCGTGCCTTGTACAGACCCATCCTAACATAATTGTAAAACTGTTAAAAAGTTGTTATATTAAACTATTACTACTGCCAAATATAGAATAGTAAATAGAATCAGAAAACTAGAAGATAAGATGGAGAAGCAGGAGAAAGATAACAGAAAAAATAATATTGTAATTAAGGCAGTAACAATAGAGCATAATCAACCTATAGTAGTCAAACATGGGACTGGTTCCGGAGTTTTCTCCGATGACCAAAATCTACATGTAAGCATACCACTAGGCAAATCCACCACGGTCTTTCAGGCTGAGATAGTAGGGATATTGGAAGGTGCTAATATAGTTTCTGAAAGTGACACTCAGGGCCAGCACATAGTTCTTTGAACTAATATCCGAAAACAATGTCGTTTCATTAGTATGGGTGAAGGGACATGATGGCAATCGTGGAAATGAAGAGGCTGATGAGCTGACAAAACAGAGTTCGGAGCAAGCCTTAAACACCACCCACCATAAACACGCCCTTAAGTGGAAGAATCTAAAAACCTGCAGACAGGCACGAGCTGCCATTGAGACACCCACATTCAAGAGCTACCCCGAAAGAAATTACGCATTGTTGCTGGAATACTCTCAGGCCACTGCCAACTCAACAAATACTTGCACAGCCCAGCTGTAGGGCTTGTAATCTAGAGGAGGAGACGGTAGAGCATGTTCTATGCCAGTGCCCTGCTCTGGGCTCAATTAGAGGATCGATGTTAGGGGAGTTCTGGCCTGACATGGCCAGTATTAGCAGTACTCCAGTGGCAGATAGTCTCAGGTTCATCGCCAGGGTGGGGTGGCTTCAGTAGTTTGACAAAAGAGGGCTGCCTAGGAGGTAGTACAAAGGACCCATTTAGTAAGGCCTAAGTGTGTGTGGCTTAACAAGCTACCCTACAGTAACAATGGAGGAAAATTTGATCAAGGAAGAAGTCGAACAATTGTTAAGGGACATTAAAATTTTTAGACCTTTCCTTCATATGCAACAAGGCCAGAACGATCAATTTTAATATAGTAATTAAATTATGGCCGTTATGTAAAACTTATAAAAAAGGGACTTACACAAGACAACCATCAACAATGTATTGATTTTTGCATGTCGCGGAGTGGGTTTCAATATTATCTTCCTATGCATGTATCCACCCTTTTGCAAATTTGTATAATTTTGACACAATCTTTATTTGACTTTAGAAAAAATCGCTTATGATTTCTTAAAAACTGATTAAAGATAGGCAACTCAACATTCACCGACTTTGTTCATCACTTTCAATGTTTACAAAGAGGTTTAAGAGATTAAAAATCGGTATTCGTAAATACTTATACTAAATACTACTTTGTTAGCTAGAAGCAATACTAAAAGATCCCATCCTTCCTTGGCTGTTTTTAAGTCAAGCAAACCTAAATACTTAGAAACGAAAAATATTTTAACTAAAACCCACCCTTAAGGAAGGATGCACTATTAAAGGAGGAGATTATAAGAAAATAATAATCGCGAACGTTAATTCATAGGAAAAGAAAAACTTAGTAAAAGGCATAAAAATCTATATTTAGAGCTATACAAAATTATGCGAGATGAAAGAAAAAAAGGAACGGAAGCTGAATTGGGATACAAGAAAATAACAGTAGAGGAAGAAAGATACGATTGGGGCCCTGATTAACGAAGATTGCGTGGGAACCAGTCAAAAAATGAGTGATAGCAGGGCATGGAATGGACGGAATAATGATGATGAAGATGGCAAACAATAAGGCGAGGTTTGGAAAGGAGACCGGGAAAAAGAGAATAAGCCCTCCTACTCAATCCCAACTCTCACCTTCACATGGTGAACCCTGTTAACCCGAGCAACCTTATCTGAGATCTACTAATCAACCCAGGTGGAAGGTAAGGTCGGTATCAAATGAGAGAGGGTAAAAATGGCCCTCCGAAAAGGGGGTTGGGCTAGGGGCTAACAACCCCAAACTGTAAAATCATACCATTTGTACAATTGTTGTGAAAACTCAAGAATGGAAAGCTGGATGGGATCCAACAACGATGACCCTACAAGCGTTTAATGGCTAAAGAAAATGTCTCGTCACTATATAGAGCTGGAGCTTTAGGATGTCTAACGTCCTCATACAAATGTGACATAACAGCTATACAGGAGATTAAATGGTTAAAGTGAGGCATCATACAAAAGAAAAACTGCGGTGTATACTATAGCCGTTATCCTAGTGAACACGTATTTGCAACAGACTTTACAGTCAACACAAAACTCAGACAAAGAGTGATTGGTTTCTGGCTAGTTAACCATCGAATGTGCCGAATCAGAATTAAAAGAAAGTTCTCCAATAGAGCAACAGAGCAAAAGGATGGTAAAGGCGAATTTTACAATAAACTTGACATAAAATATAGTTTGTCCTGAAAGTAACCGGATTGATACTGGCAAACTCAATTTATTGAAGATATTATCAAATACATTTAATAATCTTCTAAATAGGCCCTTTGTGCAGCCACACAGCGCTCCCAGCTATGACCATAAACTCCTTTTCCAGGATGCTGCTGAAGTGCCTCGTCACGGCCGCTTGAACAGCTTCAACAGTCTCGAATCGGCGTCCTATCATGTCTCTCTTCAGCTGGGGGAACAGAAAAAATCGCAGGGAGACAGGTCGGTACTGTAGGGAGGCTGTGGCAGCGTTTTTCTTGATCAGAAACTCCTTCGTGATCAATGCCGTGTTCACTGTCGTTGCAGGGGGGACAAACTCTTTGTGGACAACCCCTTTCGAATAGTGGAACACAATGAGCATGGTTTTGATCTTGGACTTGCTCATCCGAGCCTTCTACGGACTGCTGCTAAGACTCCCCACCACAAGTTTTTCCACCAAGCGCGCCTGCGTGACAAGGCAGTACCAGTTCGGTTACTTTCAGGACAAACCCTGTATAAAGATAGTTATTGGGAACCTTAATGCCAAAGTGGGCAGAAAACAGATATACCAAAGGCAGATCGGAAAATAATCAGCGGCACCACGTTCGTACACTTAACCATATACATACAAAACGAGCTCCCCAGACCGGCAAATACAGAAACAGATTATATTGATCGACACACGACACTTCTCGAACTTACTAGATGTAAGATCGTATAGAGGTGCGAACATTGACTCAGATCACTACCTCGTAGGGTCCAAACTGGATTAGAACATTCAAGGTAAAAGAACAATGAGGTAAAAGGCAAATAAACCTCAATGTGTAAGCACTCTCTGAATGCGTTGCTTTATAATAGGTTATGATTATGAAAATATCAAATTTTGTACCGCCATCTAGCGGCAAATATCTAAACTAGTACGCGAACTGTCAAACGATGCAGTACAAAAGTTTTATATGGAAAATAGTGGGAGTAGGAACACCATATTAATAACATCACCGTAATAAGCAAGTACTTTGTGAGTTTATCAGCATTTAAATTAATAATGTTAAGTGGCCAAAACTTGCGTTTACTGTTTTCAGTATTTGCAAAAATAAAATTTTATTTTAATGAATACTTCGACTGGTCTTTCCTTTGTATTTGGTTTTTTAAATATATTTTTTTAAAGCGGACTAAGAAAATTCACTAAAATATTAGTTGAAGTTCGGATGCAACTTACCTAACTTAAAAAGACAGTCAGCACCGTATCGAGTGGTTGCTACAAGAGACAAGGCAAAAAATGCAGTTGCTCTGATTGAATACACAACACAATGCTGGGCAAGTCTAACCATACAAGTAAGAATTCCTTTGTTACTTAATAATTCTGATCCCTTCAATGAAGCACCTAAGTGACCTAAGGCCCATAGAGCAACTTTTATGTTCAGAATATCTTCCTCCGTTTCACACAAACCATTTTCAATACACTGAAAAGTGAAAAATAAACAAAATTTATGCTACCAAATTAACCCGGTAACTAACCTGTATGTATTTATCAATAGATCCATGTTCTAATAGGATATGAAAACCTTCCGAATGTTTTGCAAGTTGGCCGTAAATATGAGGTGGTAAAAACAGATCTTTACGACTTGTTACTTTTAAAGAACTTAATCTTTTATCGTATCTACCGTCTTCGCCCCTTTGATGTAAGGTTAATGTATCGGATGCTTCGCCTTCTATTATACGAACATATCTGTAACAACAATCAAAGATTTTCATAATTTTAACATTTTTAAAGACTATTTACCTAAAATTAATAAATTCGTCCCATCTTCGAACCTCGTTGATGACAAAATCATTCTTCTTAAGCATATTAAAACCACTAGGAATGGATAAAAATCGTATTAATAATAAAACACCCTTTTCGCCTAAAGGTAACAGGTCGGGGTGTAACGTGACTAATTGTTCCAGGCAATTTGGAACTTCACACGCTTCATGAAGCGCTGATAAAGCAGTAAGATGAACCGTCCGTGACTTGTCTTCTAATTGTGCTGTTAGTAACTTTATACCCCAGTTGAAAAATTGTGGCAAGCCTGCTCGAAGTAACACTTGTAGGAACTGCGTTGCATACAGTCGGGAACTCTCAACCGGACATTTTAAAACCGACGCAAGTAAATCCCTCGCCGGGCCTGCTTCTCGATAGTCTAACGAAGATACAATTAACTTAACGTAACAATCATGTTTCGTCGTAGTTGCCAAGTGTTGCAATCTAAAATTCGGAGTATAAATATCTGTATTTATATTGAATAACGTTATACTTACTGTGCAAATACTTTAATACTGTTAAGAACATCGATTCCAAGTTTTGTACTTGCTAATCGACCGATAAATAAAAAATAGCTTTGACATTGCGTATTTGACATATGCTGTGGACTAAATAAACAATCATGCGCACTTTTACTAGTCGTTATAGCTGCAATATGATTCGAGATATCCATAAATAACTCTAAAAGTAACTTAGACCCGTCAGAATCTTCAAGTCGTGCTAAACAATATATAAGTTCTATGCCTACAATCGTATAGGCTTGCGTATTTTTCAAAGATGTTAAATCCATATGCGAGTAACGATTCTTCGACGGCATATAAAATTCTATCAATCGTTTTAGAAACGTTACATGAGTTGACTCTGATAAATCAATTCTTAAATCACTTTCACCCTTAAAACATTTCTCACCATTAGTATGATCGTCTTAACATTATAAGTCTAAGCTATTTACCTTCAGAATAATCTTGATAATATTCCAATTCCAGGTAAATGCATCTTTACTTAATAAAACGCCTGTGTCTCGTATTACATCCTCATCCTTTAAAACCAACTGGAAAAATGTTAATAAGTAAAAATATTTCGAACACAAATTTAACAAACGAACCTGCTGCAATCGAGATTTGGAGTGACCAAGTTTATATTTTTTATTATGTTCGACGTTTCGAGAACGTTTCATGAAACTTCCGTATTGCAATATATAGTCGAGATATAAACTAGATGAAGCTGGTCGTCTTTTTAATAATCTAAAAAGAAATTTTTATATTTTGACCTTTTTGTTATTTAATTATTTACTTATGTAACTGCTGCAATGCAGTAATAGCACCAAGAGCCTGGGGTTTCTTTGTTGCGTATTCTAATAAGTTTGGCAAAGCTGGTGTAATGTTACAACATTCAGGAGGTAAAAGTATTTGAATTAAGCGTAAAAGTTCTCCTGAAATCGACGACTCAATTATAATCAGTTATTTACATCAGAATATATAGGCTTACCCAATAAAACTGTAGCACGAACACTAATAAATGTATCACTAGTAGCTATGACTTCAGCCAGAGCACCAAGAAGCCCAGTTTCAAGAAAGCAATAAAGTAGTAATGCTATATGTATATCAGTAATACTTGGTGTAGTTCTAGCTAAATGTGGTAGCACGGATCGTCCTTCTGCTGCTACAAAACCTTCACTCAATCTCCAGGCCGCTTGAGGTTCAGCAGGATCGACGGCGCTTAATGCAACTGACAACTCATCCGTCCACTCGGGTTGTGGTAACCCCAACAGTTCGTATAATAAATCTAGCACTGCCTTCTATAAAAAGTTTATTTGATTAACTAAAGTGTATCCTAATTCAATACTTACTCGAACTTCTAATTGATTTAAATACAAAATATCGACGATCGCTTTTAAGCCCAAGGAGTTAGTAGGACTGCAAAAATGCAGAATGCCAGGCCAACTTCGTAAAACTGACAATAGTGCCAGTCTACTACAATTAAACCTAAGTTCTCTTTCATCCCTGGAAGCATAGGACAAAGTTAAGAAAAACGCAAATTTGTTTAAATTTACTTACCTATTTTTATCCATCCATCCATGTCGATAGTGGAAATCACAGTAAGGAGCAGCAATACAATGTAAATCAACAGCAGCATGATTCCTAGTAATTGGTCTATCGAGTAATAATAATAAAACTCCACACAGTGATTCTGCTATTCGAGGCGTTTGACATTCTAATAAATTTCGTGTTATAGCTGCCACACCTCCAGATAAAATAAATAATTCCGCATTTAATACACCTAAAATTATTACGTTATACAAGTGATCACTTAATAAATGATCATTAATACCTAATTCGGATAAACAAGCTAAACAGGCTCGTAACATCCGATCTTTCTCTTCAATTCCGCAGTTCGCTAAAGCAACTAAACTTCTGGCCATAGAAATATCAAACGCAGATGCTGATAGTAATAAAACTTTTCGTAAAAGGCTTAATGCTTGAATTCTTTCCATGTCATTTTTTAAAGCTAAATCCAACGACCTAAAAAAACTTATGTAAATTACCGAAATCTACGGCAACTTAAAATAGATTTACCTTGCTATAAGAACTGGAAATCGAAGTCTGTTAAAATGTCCAACGTCGTCTTCAGATGATAAAACATGCCTTATTGCTTTCAATCCTGCACAGCGAACCAAAGTTGATTCGCTTACTAATGCAATACGGAAACTAAAAACGATGCATAAATTAGAACATTACCCTGTAAAGTTATTAACAAACAAACCAGCATAAAATTTCTTCTGTAGTATATGCAAGTTTGGACAGGTCACCCTCGATGTGTAAAAATAATTTAACAAAGGCATTTAAAAAGTTTACGCGTTTTCCTTCTGTTACACCACTGGATTTGCTTAGTTCCGACAGGATTTCCTTAGCAGTTTCTTGAGGATCTACAAAAGAAAGCGGAATATAAGTATGTTACACATAACAAGTTGATCAAATGCTAACCTCTTTTTAGGTCCAATTTTACTACATCTTCATCATTTTCTAGTTTACCTAGAGAGAGAAACATTTAGTAATATTAATAATCTATCTTAAATGAATGCTTTAAGACACTTAAAAGTAATTATTACACTTACTACGATTGAATCTGCTGGACCGTATATTCCGATTTCTTAGCATCCAACTTGCAACGGCCATATTTATAACTTACTATTATCCATGATGAATAAAGTTAGATAGTCAAAGATTTGTTTATTATTTATTTATACGTCAAACGACCACACCATAATTAAAGTATTTTTGTAATTACAATTAAAACGTCAAACACTTTCCATGCAATATAGGTTATGTCACCATTTATGCCTGTTCAACGCTACCACTACCAAACGGTTTCCAGGGCAAACTTCAACTAAAAAGAGAAATTCCCTAAACTATTTTCAAAAAATTGAAGTGCAAAAAAGTGTCTGTTTAATTTATTAAATTATTACTATAGTGGTTTATTTTCAAAAAATGTTCATATATCAGTTTTTCTTCTTCTTTATCGCTGTTATTAATTAATTAACAAAGTTACTATTAAGCAACTTAGGAGGCCTTAACCCTCCATGTTGCCGGCCACGCTCCCTCGTGGGGCGTTATTGCCGATATCTTTATCTTTACTAGGTATAAAATAATTGAAAATTTGTATGTATTTTTGTTAACAAAAGAATGCTCATTTTCCAATCGTTGCTAGGCAACCAAATGCAAAAGTAAAATTGACAGTTTGCATTAATTACACTGGACTACTTTGACAATAATTAGATAACATTTTTATTAATTTTAACAATTTTTATAAACACTGAGTTATATGAAAAATAAACATTATGCCCTTTCAGAGTGTTGGATTCTTTACCATATTAAACAGCGCAGCCCACCGCGCCGCACTTTTATACTCCTCCACCCCTACACCTCTACCACAGTATAATGCTAAAAGGCTCAATAAATACTTTAAAAATCACAACGGGAGAGTTTACTATAGCAATTAGAATACTAATATATTACAGACCACTATACAGTGCAGATTAATAGTCAAGACTGGGTCTAGTGGTACAATTTCGTAGCGTATTTATAGAAGACTCATGGTACTGAGGGAGTTAATATCAACCCTTCCCACGAGTGTGCAGCTGGCTCTTGTTCAAAACTAATAAATTTAATAGTTAATCTAAATTTAAAATTCTAAATTACAATATTATGGTTTGAATTCAATTGCTTTTGAAATCTGAAACTTTACTAGAAAGCGGAACCCAAAGCTTATGTCTGAAAACGTATGATTTAAATTTTTCCAAATAACCAAGATAGTACTACTAAATAATATAAAAAAATGTAAATAATCATTGACTATTATTTATTTTTAATAACTGTTGGTAACATTTTCAGCATAATTCATTATTACTTACTAATTTTACTTTTAAACAAAATCAACAATCTCGATAACTTAACATTTAAGAATGAGTTTAGAAAGATTTAACACGTGAAAATATAATCAAGCAAATAAATACAGTTTCCAAATATAAAATTATCACCAACGGTACTCTTAATAAATAATATGTAGGAAACAAATATTTAACTTTAAAGTCGGCAATATGATTTTCTAGAATATTACTACCATTAAGTACAATTGCGGGTCTTCCAAAGGTAGTTAAACTTGTGTAAAGTTTTTCATTCTTCAATTTTTGAAATCCAAATGGTATATTAACTTCGACGATATTTGCAGCTTCAGGCAGCAACACTCTAACAGAAGCTTTTTCAATTATAACATCATCTAAAATATGATCTACGGCTCTCATTTTCAGTACAAATAATCCGTTAGAACTATGAAATAAATATTCAAAACTTGGTACACTGTAGCTGATAATGTAAAAAGTTTTCCATCCTCTTAGAAGAGGGTAACGGGGCACAAATTCCAATGTTTTATAATTTTGAAAATGTAATATTCGCGATTTGCTGCTATTCCCAAGCGTATCAAATAATTTTATATCTTCTGCTGAGGCAGGCAAGTGCGTAAACCACGTTGGTCCAATTTCACGAACTGTTTCGCCGTCTGCCATACTTTTTAATTCATATGGGCCTACCAATTTACTTCCTAAAATAAAAGCTATTTTTTAGAATTGAATATATTACTACAAAACTAGTATGTGGATACTCGTATTTCAATTGAAATCTCGATAAATATTACCTTGATTTTTTATTTCAACCCGATCTTCTACGTATATTCTACCAAAATGAGATACATCAATGATCCTTTCTAGGTTGGTAACAACGGGAAATTGCTTATTATTTATAAATATCATTACGATTTTGATGTAACTAAGAGGAATGGTATTTTGATACGAATAATGTAATCCATTTTCATCCCGCCGATGTGGAGATGGCACGACTGTTAACTCTTGAGCGTACTTCCATGTATACGTCACTTCCGTTTGTAGTGTTTTATACGGTGAATAAAAGATAACATTTCCACTATACGTTACAGAATGATTGTGTTCAAAAGTAAGGGTTTTATATAAAGCCGCAATTTTATTGATGTAAATGACTTCTACTTTGATGGTGTAATGTTCACCACGGGCTAAATGTTTATCAAGCAATACATTAAAACTATTGCAGTTGGTCCACTTTTTAACACAGTTGCCACTTAGTTTACGAGATAATTCCACATTTTCCTGGTTTCTGAAGATAATGTAGAAATTTTCTACATCTGGATCTATTACGTAGGTATAAGTATCAATGGGTTTCAAACCCTTGTTTGTGATCAGCAGAGTAGTAGAAATTTTAACAAGCTGACTACGAATGTCAATTACCTTAGTTACTTTCGAGTTAATGATTTCACATTTACTAATAAAATGTAAGTTCAACAGTAGTAACATTACTAATAATAGCTTGCCCATTTTGATATCAAATTTAATTACACTGAATTACACAACAACATAACTCATGAACTCAGTTTGTTTTCCACAGCCTGCTACACAACATTGTAAAATGGAAACATTTTCAAAAATTTTATTATTTTAAGTACATCACAGAAACTATTTTATCTACCTGCTAACTATTACGAATATATTCTAGATTAACCCTTAAGGCAAGATATAAAAGGATAAAATTACGTTTGTACCATTCAAAATTGTATCCTACATGTGTTTTCCAATTATTATCTAAGAATAATTTATAAAATTCACTCATTTCATCTGCTGTAAGCGTTTTCCTCTCCTCATTTGGTTTTAAACGCGATTTAATATAATTGTCTCGTTCCTGCAAACATTAACATATAATCTTGCACTTACATATAATTTATGATAAAAACATACAGAAATAAACTTCGTATTATGTTCGATCCAAAATTCTTCATTCCATGCTTGTGTTTTGTCTTGTAATTCACGTAATTTATGTTGTAATGGTGTTTCACGTAATAAATATTGACGTATTATTGGACGTAGGTTCGATACAGGATTTGGGGGTCCTATCATGTCAACTTTGTTTTTTTGGGGTACTACTATAACAGGATTTTCTAAACATTTTTCTAGAAATATTGCATCGGGGGTTCTTGTGGAACTTGCAGCCCTATTTAAAATCTGCAAAAAAGCCATATTATAACCTCACTTTTTGTTATGGATAAATTTAATGACAAATTGGATATATATATATTTTACACTTACACATGTATTTAATTTATAAAAATAAGCAACTCTTGCAATAATACCGCTATTATGTAATATTCCATAACTCATTTTATGTATTTTTTGGGCCGTTTGACAGTCATGGCCGCCACTACTATCGAAGAGTAGAAAAAGAGATGTAAAAATCCCTAAGTAATTATTGGCAACACGCTACACTGGCGACTCAAAGTGCGGATGGACGAACTAAACATAAGTAAACAAGCATATTGGCGGTATTTTTAAATTTCATATGAATCTACTGTAATTATTTATTAATAGAAGTTCACAATCTCACATAACACAGTTACTTGATAATGAATATCTTATAAACACTAAAATAAAGTAACATATACTTTAATAATTATATTATATTGCATAACAATTAATCTGGAACCAAAAATTAAAACCCATGCTTCAACAATTAATATACATATAAGGAAAAAGGACAAAGAAAAAAGCATGTATTTTGTATATGAAGTTATTAATAATATATAAGGTATGAATAAACCTGAGCGATATAAATGAGTAAACATACACAGGTTGCACAATAGAAACATTTAAACCTATTTAGAATTTACTACAGAATACACAAAAAAATATTACGACTGACAGACACACTTGTATTAAATACTAAGATGCTTATACCGTAAATAGATACCTACATGCTAAGGCGTTTGTGGAGTAACTACGCCTTATTAATATATTTCAGCAGCAACCGCTGTAGATACTTGTCTAATGTATCAAAAAATAAATGTTTTTCGTTTGTTTTAAAAATATCTTCAAATTTATTAAAAATAAAAATTAATAAAAAACATTTCAAAATTTATTTATCACATCTATGTTAAACTTAAGCTAAGGGATTCTTTAGCTTCATTGACGAAGGCACTAACTTTCGATTGATCTGTTTGATGTTTTTTTGCTTTCTTGATGCACTTTTTTAAAACACTACGCAACATATTGCGCTGCATTTTATCAATTTTTTTAAAACTTTTTGGATAAGTACTTTGAAGACTGTTAAAATCTTTTTCGAACACTTTTAAGTCCTTTAAAGTTTTAATGTTTGCAATCATATAATTTATAGAAGGTTTTGTTTGCTGTAACTTTTGCTTTTTCTTTTTCTTCTTGGAAACGTTAGTTTTGCTGATTGAAACATTAGTTTTCGTTACTTCTACATTTTCTTCCTTAACAGTCTGTTCAGTTTGTGAAATACTACTCGGGTCGACTATTTCGCCTATATCTTCTTCTTCTGTTAAATTAATAAAGGTGTTGTGGTTTATTATTGGGAAATTATTTGCTAAATCTGCCTTAGCTCGTTTCAGTTTCAAATTGGAATTATCTTGCACTTCAACATATTCATTTGTTATTTCAATATCATCATCAATTTGTGTATATTCACCAGATATTTCAAGGTCACTATCCGAATCCATAATATTAGGAATATTAAGTATCATTGACATTTTAAATTTAGGTTGTATAATTAGATGTTTATCCAACCACTCAACATCGAGCCATAGTTTTAAATCGCCTGGCAAGTGATAATCGGTAGGTAGCCAATCAGAACCTGTGTTCTTCAACACGTCTGCAAATGGAAGCAGTTGAGTGTAGAATTTACAACAAAAGTTAACAAGTTTTCTTGTTAAAACAAAAATTCTTGAACACACTCCCAAACAAATAACTGCTACAGTCCAAAAGTGGCCAATACCGATTCGGTACTGCATAAATTGTGCTCCTGTTTTAACTTCGTTGACTATCCGAACTAATAGTTTTGAAAGTCCTTGTATTCGTACCAGTATGTAATATAACATATTACGTGTAGGTAAATACATACTACATGTGTATTTGTCCGGCACCATATCATGAAACATTTTAAGTGTATTTACTATATTCATACGCAAATAGTTTAATAACGCATGGTTTGCTTTCTCCATCGCCTTTAAACCTTTATCAGTACGAAATTTCAATTTTACACGATATATACATCTTGAGAGGATTGCTGCTTCTTCATGTAATTGCTTCTGACTTTTGAAAGTATTTATAGCTTCTAATAGTACTCTACGAAGCACAACGATATCTGCAACGGATTTTTGTTTTTGGTCGTTTGTAACAAAATGTTAGACTAACACTCACCAACATTATAAGAGTTTACTTTATATGTACTTATAGGTGGAGAATCTAAGTTTTTTATATTCCATAAATCCATTTTTGTATGTTTGTACTGAAATAGAATCTCAAAATTATAGTACACAATTTTCAGGTTATATGTGGCACGTTAGATAAATTGGATGTGTCTACATAACCGTTACCGGGTGAACAAGAAGGTTTAGTTAAAATATCTGCGGTTTTTTCTTCACTGCACAGTCAGTGATCTCAAGATTCTCTTGACCAAATGTCAATGCTTTTTCTCAAGTTTTTCCTAAAATTGTGACGCATAACTTGCTGCAAAAGCAGTATCTGGCTTTGTACATAACTGCTGCTAAATACATTAAACAGCCCCCTGCCTCTCGATGCGAAGCTGATGTTAATTCAACTTCAGCTGCTTCCGTTGAAGGTAAATGGTACTAGTCAATTGGCGTCGAAACAAGATTTGGTTTTTCCATATAGAAGCGTGAAGCGTTGTAGCACTTCTTCGGCATATCTTCTTTGATTTGATCATTATAGAGCCATTATCTTAGCGTACAAAAACTGTGGCGCCAAATTCAAATTGTCCCTTTAATTTAAAATCACGTTGTATTATTATTATTAACAGTATAACAGTAAGCCAGTGCATTTTTATATTGTTCTTTATTATCTGCTGAGAAAAGCTTTTTGTTTAAATATGACCCAAAGACTTACAAAATTTCATTAAACACTTTATCGAGAATTGGATGATATTTTTGCTTTTTTGCTACCGTTTGCAGTAAATATGTTTGTTAGAAATGTTTACTACAAATATAGTCACTATCAGGCCGTATATTTAATGAAATACAGCCACTGATTACGTTCTGTTTTTAGAATGAAATTTATAGTAATTAACGTCACAAGTCCGGGAACTCATATTTTACAGTACGAGTGAGATGTTTAAAGACGAGGCGACGAAGGAGCCGAGTCTTGAAACTCGAAACGAGTACTGTGAAAAGAGTTCACGGACGAATGGCGTTATGTATTTTATTTCATACTGTAAACAATTTGATTTTTTATTTTTACATGTGACACTTTTTCAATAACGTCAACATGTGACATTACTGTATCAAAGCCGGTAGGTGTGGCTTGGTTACACTTTTACGGGCTCTGATTGGCTCAATTGGCTGCATAAAATAACAGTCCGGAAAGTGTTGCTTGGTAACACTTTCCGGCTCTGATACCGTAATAGCTCACTTTCCGGACTCAAAATGGCGCCGGGAAACTGCATTTACCAGACAGTATGAAATAAATTATATTTTAAACACTAATCTTAATAATGGCAATTAATTGTGTTTGAACTAAGTAATCTAATTTCATCTTTGGAATTGCAAAGAAAGACAGATCCTTATCTAAAGAAGCAGAAGAAGGTAACAATATTTAAGCATTTGGAAACGACGTGAATGAATATTAATAAAAGAAAGCTAGGAATAAAATATGATAATAGCGAAATAAGTACTTTGATAAAATTACTTCTGAAATGAGGTCGAGCTTCAAGATAAAACCTTTATTATCGGATGTTGATCTTTGAATTACTGATATAAAAAGTATTAAATTTTTCTGTAGGTATAACAGGCCAACATCATTTAACATTATTTGTCAAAACCACATAAAGCTAAAATTAATTTTGCGATTTACTTATGGTAAAATCTAAATTGTAATTTTTTATTGTTTCTTTGATGCTTTAAATAAGTACTTACCTACCTACTAAAAATGGAAAAGTGCGAAAACTGCGAAATTGGAAAATGTATTTTGAGGATGAGATAAGCAAGGGACAAGATAAACATAAAATGATGACACTTTTTATTTAATTTATTATCTATATAAGATACCTAAGGTATACAAGAATGCATTGATTTTTTGTCACCCGAATTTTGTTGTAGTTATAGCTGCACCATTTGGATGTGATATTATGAAAAGTAAAGATGCTAGAATTTCGAATTTACATATTTTTTATAATTTTATGTGAAACTGTTTTATTTTCTGCAAATGGTCGTAAGTAAATTTAGCCAAATAATTATATTTATAAAGAGTTGGTTATGTAATTGGTGGAGGTAGTAATGCTTTCATATTGATATTGATGCAAGTTTTCATATACCTATAGTAAGGCATCTTCTTTCCATTCCTGTCTGTTTTCTCAGTCACCTAGTCCCCTACTCTCCATCGCTTCATCTACGTCGTCTCCCCATGATTACCTCTGGGCCTTCCTCTTTTCCTTCTTCCCACCCAAAAAAATAAATTGAGATTATATTTTGGTAAAATTAAAAATGATAAAAGCATAAAAATATAGAAAGCCTGCTTCAAAAAAAGCAATCCTTTTAAAGAACGTAGAAGACTTCAAAGGCGAAATATTTTGCTATTAACTAATTAAAAAAAGTCCAAGTTTTATTGATATAAATTCAGTTGGGCAACATAGATAGCTTATCAGTTCTACAGGAAAAAGTAAAGTTTTCATAGAGAACAAGGAAAAGATAGGGCGATAGAAATATACCGACCTTTTCCTGTCATAGTTTTGTTTTTTCTGAAATCCCAACATGTCAAAATTTTCATTTTGTGTGTTTACATTTTTATTCGGAGTTGTTTTGTGCTTTTCATTTGTAATCGATCGTAAGTATACAAATCGCTTAAAACCCCTGGGAAAACCTTTTCTTGGAAATAGTACAGGAACATTTCCAAAAGGCTTAGTTTAAGGTTAAAATAATGGAAGAATATTTGTCTTACATAAGTGTTTTAAAAATAGGTCAGTTTTGTGAAGAAAAGGACATTAAATTTAAAAAAGACGAATATGTTGCAGTTCCAGGAGAATGTTCCATAATTCGATGTGAAGATCCAGAGACAAATGATATTTCAGCTGTTGCGTAAGTTTGACTTAATTTACAATAAATCTTTAGTTCTGATTTAAAATGATCTTTATCCAAATCAGTTTAGAGTCTATTTTTTCTTATACGAAGTGACTTCGTTACAAATTTTCACTTTTTATAGCAACTACTTACTTGAAAGTTACTAAATAAAACATTTTCAGGTGCCCTGATATTGAGCCTGCTGTAGGATGTCGTATTTCAGGTTTTGATTTTTCAAAGCCTTATCCAGATTGTTGTCCTTACGAAGAATGCTAGAATAATTTAAACACTTTCAGTTTTAATTATTAAGTCATGAAAATTTGAACAATTCTCTTCTGTGTTCTGTTGTAAACAGTGTCTAAATGTAAAACAATAAAATTTATGTTTTTTTTCTACACCTATTTAATTATATTGCAATTATTAGCATTTTTTTTGTGAAAAATAGTACCTATAATTCACTGCAGTGAATTATGGATTCATAATTCACTGCAGTGAATTATGATTTCGGCCAATCACAAATACATAAATATTTCGTTAATCCAATCATATTTTAAATCGCCCGCGATCAACTCCTTCTGCGGCTGACAATCGACTCGCGTGACACGCCCAAGTGTGTTGTCATATTGCTTGTTTACAAAGTTATCAAATTTGACTAATTTGAGTCTATTATATTTGTTTAATAGGTGTAGAAAAAGTATCGTATTACATTCGCGATTATGGCCATTATTCGCTCAGATGATTTGTGCCACTCGCCTGACGGCTCGTGGGCTCAAACGTCATCTTCGTGAATAATGGCTGTCATAATCGCTCTTATAATAATATACTATTAACGTAGTGAATTGGCTTAGAAATCTGTTTTGATATTCACAATCTTTGACACATCGTATTTAATTTTTTTGAGATTTTCAGTTTAATTAAAAGGCATTCCTACCTGCAGTTTTAAATACAAAATCAGCTAACCTTTTAACAGTTATATTCTATTTCAATAATAGTATATTATACACGACGCTATAATGAATGCTATTATTACTGTAATAGTAGCCATTATAGAGAGTCGTATTTTCGTATACCTACTATACTTTGTCCACGAACACAAATACGGAGAATTTTTAATTAAAATTTAAATAACAACGCTCTACTAAAACCATGTGGTAGGACTATGTTAAACGAAGTGGTAGGATTAGAAACATAACCTATTTCCTTCATTATACACCATAGACAATGTTACCATGACACCGTGAATAATGATTATTCACTGCTGGCAGTGTATAATGGATAGTATTATGTTTGGCCAAACACATGAATAATTGACAGATTATTGACTAGTCGTGGACAATAGTATATTATGTTACTAGGAGTTGAAAGCGCACTTTCTGCTCCGAGTGACATATACTTACTATTTTTCTTCAAGCGCTATATAACTATTTTGCATGTTAATCAATGAAAACGACAGAACATTTGATAATACTTACTTGACTGTCAACAACTTGTGTAGACGTGTGCACAGAAAAGATCTTTCTACACAAAAGAAATATCGTTCGAAAATAATTTTCGAAACGTGCAACGGTACAACACGCTTTTGAAGTAATTTTACCTTTTAAACTGTCTGAATTTATTCACACTTGACACTTGTAATCAAAACAAAGACAAGTGGCGCCACCATTTGCGACGAGTTGCACCAACATTATGTTACCCGTCGCCTGCGTTGATTAAAAACGGAGTTTATAAAGCCTGCCGAATAGCAAAAATGGCCATTATGCAAATTTTTGCCACTGCTTCCTTGTGGCGCTAGTTATCCATCGTTGACAGCTGTCAACTGGCTTTGATTTTTTACGATTTACAACAAATACGGGTTACTGGATGTTTAATATTTAATCCAGAAAGTGCATTACAATATAAATTTCAATTGTATGCAGGTTTTCAGAACCTTATGAGATTGTGTAAAAAAATAACTAAATAAGAGTGTAAGAAGGGTGCAGATACTTACTACTTTTCCTCGGCACAAACCAGGAAGACTTTCGAGGGATTGGACTGGTTATTTAGCGTAAATATAAAACTAAATCTGTAGAATTATGGCAAGGAGGGATGCAAAAAGACATTTTTAGAAAGTACTTTTTGTTGTACCTATAACTAAACGAATAACCAAAAATTAACAAATTTAAATTAGGAATACAGCTGTCAGTGAAAGGATAACTAGCGCCACGGAGAAAATTTGAACTAGTCGATTAACTGTCAAACGGCCCTATTCGGCAGGCTTTATAAACCCCGTTTTGAATCAACGCAGGCGACGATGTTACCAGTAACATAATGATTTCCATTATTGCATTAGTAACATAATGAAGTATTTTTACCTTGTGTGTTCAGTAGCAAAATGTTACAATTATGATACGCTTGAAGAAAAAACAATTTTTGTAAATTATTTTATCCGTTTTTTTTTTACTTTTTTGTAATTATTCAATATTGTCCTTATTATTATGGTGTTATATTTTAATACTCCGCGTTAGTTGCCTGTTTTTTTCGCCGACTTAGATCCGTCCTTTAAACCAGTTAGTTTTTTGGAACTTTTTCTATTTTTGCAATTGCAAAATGTGTCACGTGCTAATCTCGCACTACGACATTTATAGGGGACGTTCAAAGTTCTGTGGTATTCGGCTAGCAAAACAGTGGAGATGGGGGGTCCGAAACGCTTAAAAACCTTCAAATTAGAGGTGGTCATAATAGGGATGAAGTTAGGGCGCCATTACGGGAAGTCACCCAAAGATGGTTACGAAGAACGTATCGCAGATAGTTCCTCTAGGGCTCAAAGGGGTTGGGTTTGCTGCTGCACCCTGCTGTAAGATCGGACTTACCTTGCTTAATGAAATAACTTGCTTACTGAAATTCTTCAACTTGACACTGTATACATACATCTTTAACAAAACACTACCACACAAATAAAAGATCGGGAAACACTGAACACAATAACAACACCAAACTAAATTGGCAATAGATATTTCATAAATCAAAATGCAAAAATGGATATAGATAAATTACACAAAAGGGGCGACAATTAATATGTTACTTTAAAAACAAATCATTAGGTTACACTTACTTTAGGGAAAATACAGGAAAATATAGGATTAAGAAATATTAAACTAACAATTCGACAAGCACCGTTAAATTTTCACGCATGCAACATAACACAAAATATTAATTAAACTGGACTTAAAACTTGAACTACAAATGAACACAAAGATATTTACTTAAACACAGAATTACTAAAACAAACTAGTCAACTGGTTTGCCAACGGTCCTCAACCTTTGCAATGTGATTATCAAAGCCGCCTAAAGGCGAATGACAAAGCCTTCACACTTTACCGTCGGATCAAACAGATTGACCAGAAATCGACTACTTCAAAAACAGGTTGCAAACAGAACACAAAGATAAAACAAGAGGCGGTACTTATTAAACTTTAAACACAAACTGAACAACATTGAAAAGGCCTGCAGCAAGACGCAAACATAGGGGTTAAAACTAGTGTTGAAACACAAACGACAAAAGCAGGTGCAGCGAAAAGGAAGTAGTTTTTACCTGACGAGATGTTCGTACTTGATCGGCGCAGGGAGTACGTGACGGACATTAAATGGTGGTGATCGGCAAAGAAGGAGTTGGTGTCCTTTTCCCGGAAGGCGGGTGCAAGATAAACGTAGAAGATTCCTAAGGCTATGGGTTTTCTTAATCCAAAAATACCGAATTCGTGTGATACTTCCAACTTCCACTAACTTTCACATAAAACTATGTTTCTCCGAGATTATATGGCACTCCCTGGGATTACCCGGATTTATACCGTAATATAGTTTAAAGAAACTAACAAGGGGCGAGAGGCCTTCTCGGTGGGGTAAATATCCAAACTGAAAACAATGAACTTGCACACCCGTGCGGAGAAGGCAAAGACGTCCGATATGCTTGAAGAGTTGTCACGTACTGACGAAGGGGAGATGTAGAAGACTCGAACCACGCTGAGACATGTCAGCTGACAAAGCCTTGCGTGCGGGGGATTCCCCGAACTGTATCACGAGGAGCTGCATTCAAAAGAACGTCTTCTGGGTTGGGACTGTCATTTTTACGAACAAACTCAACGTTTCACCCACATTCTTAAGAGGCTTGATCAGGACCAAAAGGGGGCACCAAAAGGGCACGATAACTCAACTTAGAAACCAAGACAGAGGCGAAACCTTTCTGAAGAAAAACAGAAGAAAGCAACGGCTTTAGACCAACTGTAATCGGTCAAGCGTATTGGACGAAGATGACGATTGGTCAGGAGTTAAGGGGCGAAGTCAGTAGCTATGGAAAACTTCCACATGTGGCCGGCGACATACTTGGGGCGCCGCCGCGCGAAAAACTTTTGGCCCGGCGACATACTTGCGGCGCCGCTGCGCGCGGCCAACCAAATATTCAATTGACTGAATACTGCAATGTAAGTAGCGGTTGTGCCGCAAATATGAACATATCCATAAGAAACAACGTATCACATCGGCAGCGCCGCGCTATGTTGTAACATCTCACATACAAAGCCGCGTGTTACAAAAGTAGCGGCGTTGCCGCAGCGACCGTGCGGCGCTGTAAGTATGTCGCCGGCCTAACAAGTTTAATTGGAAAAGCTGTGCCAATATATTGTAACAAAGGCGAATGTAAAAAATATCAAAGTTATAATTTAAGTACAGGAGCAAGCGGGATGACGTCATTTTCCTGGCGAGCTACACGTGTGTGACGTATCGAAGTTGCATCTTTTAGAAATGCAAGAAAAGCACGTACGTAAGTGCATTGTACTAAGAAATTCGACACCTCGCACGCATATAGATAAGATGCTGGAAAATCAAGAAGAAGGGAGTCAATTTTCTGTATAAATACTGAGCTGAAATACACTAAATGCATGGTTATATTCAGCCATCAAAGAAGCAGTATCTTGTATCTACAAAGAATTGACACCCTCCAAGACGATGTTCAAGTAATTTTATGTAAGACTGTTTTATTTTAACTTAACTTCAATCCAAGACTTGTAAAATGTTTGTATAAAATATTTGAATTCTTTTTACGGACTTAACCATTTTAAATGTAATTGGAACTTATTTCTTAACTGTTAAAGAGTTTACTTTGAATTGGGACTTAGAATAATTTGTGTAACTTTGTAAAACTAAAGCACAGATATGAAATACATGATGTTAGTTGAATTTGACTTTGAATAAAAAGCCAAGCTAAATATCAAGTGACGAGTTGGTTAAAGACTCTACCTAAATTAAAGTAACTTATTTCTAACAATAAAACAACCATCCACTTCGCCACAATATTATTGAACTTAATGTAGTAGTTATGACTATCATTCGGAAAGGCTCAGTCTTCATATGCAATACAAAATAAAAACCAATTTTTCAAAACAAATTTATTATTACTTTAATTCAAATTAAATTTTTAATAACAGGTAATATTTCCTAAATCTATTAAACAATATATATTTTCTATAATAAACATGGTAATTACAAATATACCATCACAAAATAAAGAGAACAATTAAAATGAATTAATCTAAAGTGTGCAATACTTCCCCTAATGGTTTAAAAACGTGATCATCTTCTTTTCGTGACTCTTGTTGTTTTTCAACAGTTTTCGAATCAACGGTAGTATCTCCCATTGCAACACCTGTAGGTACAACGTGTGATTGTGCTAAATTTAGAGAGCTATAATCGCCAGTATTGCAAGGAATACTAGGGATTTGCCAGCCTTGTTTAGAAAAACCGGAATAGTGAGATGTGGTAGGTTTTAAAGGTGACGGTAAGTGTGCAAGAGACGTTTCTTCATCTTTATCCAAAATTGTTCTTTCGGCGGGTTCTGTTTCTACCAACGGTAAAACAAATTCATTACTTTGATACTGATTTGTGTTAGGTTGCTCTATGTTAACAGTAGGTAATGGAGCACTCGAAGGTATTAGTGGTGCTTGTGTGATGTTACAAGAACTACCAATAGGGCTAAAAGGATCTGGCGTAAAGCTTGGGGATTTGTGTTTTTCAGGTGTTAGTTCTTCAGCCACACTGTTATCAGCGCTCAAATCGGAAAAGTCAATATCATAGTTAACGTTAGAGAGGCCCAGGAAACTAGTGTGTCCTTCGTCTGGTGTTAGGCCGTCCAAACTTTGGTTATCAAGGGCAAACTCACCGGATTGTGATTTTTGTATGTTTCTTGCCTCTTGTACGCATGGTGTAACATCCAACTGTAATGTGCTTTTTTGTTTGTCTGTTGTAATACCTAACGATTGTAATTGCAAATTCTGTTGATAGAAATTTGCAAAATTTGACTGGCCAACTTGAACCGGAAAGGCTGTATCTGTATTCCCATTGGAAAATACGGAAGTTGTTAAATCCGGTGCGGGATTATTATTACCACCATCTTCAATTTCATCGAGAAGTTTGGCTACGATTGTGGGAGTTATCGGAGATGGTAACGTTTCGCTGACCGAATCTTGTTTATCTAAATCAATGGGAGTTTTTCTAGGCTTAATTATAAGGGGCGTTCTTGCCAATACTGATGCTACTGTTTTTGTAATTTCATTCTACAAGAAACCATATTAAAGCATAAACATAACTCTTGTCCATGGAAAAAAAACAAACCTTAAACTTGTGTATATTTTCTTTAAGTTCCGATGTGCCTTTTTGGACGGCATCCGTTCTTTCTGATAAACCTTTAAGAAGCGACAAGTGTTCACAAAGCTGATGCATACTTTCGCACGCTACCAAAGCAGATTCCCATGCACTAACGGGAGTGATAACACCGGTCATGTATGCTTTAAATTCTTCCTCCGACATGTTTAGCGATTCGGCTGTTAGGTTTTCAATAAAGGATACAGCACAGCACTGAAATTATCCTATTAGAATATTTGTTTTTATAAAGTTATGTGTATCAAATACCAGATTAGTGAAATAATAGCCACCTTCACCCTGCATGAGTCGGTTATCGTTACAGAATCGTGTAACGTAATGAATGTTACTTTTAAGCCTGGCAGGGTTTCCTTTCAGAACTATGAAGATTAAAGCTGGAAGGAATTCATCGGCGCTTACAGCACCTCCTTGACAATGTTGTAATACTTCCATAATACTTCTGCAACAGCGAACAACGCATGATAGTTTATCTTGAGGCGCTTTCACGGAATCCATTCCTGTAAAGAACATAATATTTAGTATAACAATTTTTTTTAATACAAACTCTGTCTTTATCAGCTGTCAATTAATTTTAGATGTCCTTTCGATTTACTCCATAAATATTTTAACATTAACAAATTTTGCATTTAAAGAGTAAACATAAATGCTGACGATTCGTGATGGGAGTTCAAGTGTTCAAGATAGAGACACAATTAAACAAAACAATTAAAAAAACAACAATCAAACTCATGAAATAAACCTTGTAAGGCAGCACCTCTGTAGTAGCGCCTTCTTACTAGTTTCCTTATTATTCATAAAAAAAACAATGGTAGTGAGTTGTCATAATAAAATGAATATTGAGAGTTTTCTTTTGCAAGCATCATATTTTCTCTTTAGTTATTTAACCCGTTACAATTCTGGCGCCCCACGTTGGGCGCCAGAATTGTAACGAGTTGTCATAATAAAATGAATATTGAGAGTTTTCTTTTGCAAGCATCATATTTTCTCTTTAGTTATTTAACCCGTTACAACCTTAAAAATAAATATAAAAATGCTACCAGCAGGATCGAATTAGAAGAGATAAGAAAAATGTTTAGAGAAGAAATAAAAGCAATTAATGACAACTTATACCATAAATTTGAAGAACAAACAAAGTTTAAGATGGTAGTCCGAGAAAAAATTAATAGGCATGAAAAAAAGCTAGAACAACTTGAGAAGAAAAGTAATATTCGGGCTAAAACCACAAACAAGAGATTACTGGAATTTGGAAAAGGACATAATAGACCTATTAAGAAATATAATGAAAATAAAAATTAAAGAAGAAGAGATAGAAGAAATAATGAGGGACCAATCCTAATTGGTTTAACAACTTACAGAAAGAAGCTGCTAATACTAAAGGGCACAAAAATATATATCTAAGCAGACTATTTAAAATAAATATTAGAAGAAAAAAAACTAAAAAAGGAAAGGGAAAGAAGCCTATTTAAAATATAACAAATTAATAATATAAGGAAGAATATACAATATAATGTACAAGAAGAAAAGGTCTTAAGGCAAGATGAAGCAGAAGAAGAAGAAGAAGGACAAAAAGAATATTATGAAAGCATGGAAGAAAACGAATTAAAAGACAAGGAAGGGATCAGAGGAAAATAAATATCAAAAAATGACGAAAAGAAGAGAAGCAGAAATAGACTGGGGTCGGATGACTCAGAGAAAAATCAGTTAAAAACACCCATAGTCCGTACAAAAATCAAATATACAACGAAAACCAGCAACAATTCAACAACTATTAGCTCCGATAAGAGATAAGCAGTCAAGGAGCACAGGAGAGGGTAGTCAGATCGATAAAAATAAATAGCAACTAAAGAATCAGAACAGGGATGGACATTTGATGAAGACACAGGCAATGGATACAAGGACAAAGAAGAAAAATATGACCAAAAAAATTACAAAAACAGATAATACAGAATACTAATAAGTACAACAATCAATTGAAAAGAAGAAGAAAAAAAAAATAGGAAAATACAAATCATGGGCATAAGCAAAACGAAGAAAGGAAAAGGACTCAAGCCATTAAAAGATGGTTACACACTATACTACTCTGGACATGAAGAAAGAAATAAAGAATAGTTGGGTTGATAATAGCAGAAAAAACAAACAAAAAATAAACAAACTGGAATCCAGTATCATCAAGGGTAATAGACTTGGAGTTAGAAATTGAAATAGCAATAAAACTAATAATAATAGTTTACGCACCAATACAAGGATTGAAGGTAAGAGAAATAGATGAATTTTATACAGAACACAGTAGACAAACTCTGAGATAGGACTGAGTATATCATACTAAGCGGAGATTAGAACTCCCCAGAATAGGAACGATCAAGAAATGGGAGAATATGGAGAGAAAGAACACAACAGTAACAAAGTAAAAATTTGCAAAATGGGATTACCAGTAAATATAGAAAAATCCAAGGTAATGGAAATAAACATAAGTAATAAAGAATAAGGTACAACATTCACATGTAGAGGGAAAACGTTAGAGAGAAGATTTCCACATATTATCCATTCACTTAACTCCTGTGACGTAAAAGTCACCATGTGTTGGTTAATATGAAAATCCCTATTAGGCTATTAAAAATTTTTAGATTTGAGATTGGCGCACCTTTAAATTTAAATTTAATGCTTTTGTTTTTTTTGTTTTCACTTTGACACTTAAATTATTTATTATTCAAGTTACGTTTTATAATTCATAATCTTTAGAGAAATGGATGAACAGAAGCACCAACGAAGTTTATTATCAAAGAGAGAGAAAGAAGCTGTATGCAAATACTGCTTAGAAAGGCAAGAAATCAGTCCTCACTTAAATAAATGTACAATTTTTGAAAAGGCTGCATATATATTTTCAGTAAGATTTCCTACATTTTATCCTTTATAACCACTTTTCCAATCCTACATCTCCTTTCTTATTAGATCAGCGTAGCTCAAGTGAAGGACATTTTTACAAAATTTGAAAATGGGGAAGATTTAGAAGATACACAAAAGGGTGGCAGAAAATTTACAAATTTTGATGATTATTACAAGGTATTTTTAAAGGAGGAACTACAAAGAAAAATTTATTTATTTCATCACAATAATGGACATTTTACCATTGATGATTTACATGACTCAGATACTGAAGACGATTCTGATGATACTTTTCTTTAACTTTATGCCACCTTTAACGGATTGAAATTTTACGTAGATAATAATTTTTGAATTTCATTTAGGCTGCATATACTCATAATACTACACTGCATACTTGTATTATTAATAAACCCATTTTTACCTTGTTCTACTTAATTTTACGAAAATGACAAATGATTTATCATAACCTTACATTTCAGTTTGACGTTAAGTACATTCACTAAAAAAGTTGATAGGTTCTGTACATAAAGTACACTCCCAAATTTTCATTTGACAGCGTAAACGTCAAGGGAGTTTTCTGAATGGATTATATACTTATTTGGGAACCATCATCAGCACAGACGGGAAAATTAAAATGGAAATAGCAAATAAAGTAAAAAAAGTAAATAACATCTATTATGCTATAAAAACGACAGTATTAGAGGAAAAAACAAAACAGGATATTTACAATAAAGTAGGTAGTAATACCAACGTTATTATATTCAACAGAAGTGTTGCCAATACAAACAACGCATAAGACGTAACTCATCGCATTAGAAATGAGATTTATGAGGAGAATAGTAAACGTAACAAAATTCAATCATAAAAGAAATGAAGATATATACACCAACCTAAAACCGGAGCCCATATATATCAAGTAAAATAGAGAAGAAACAGTTAAATTGGTTTGGGCACGCCACATGAATGAAAAATGAAAGTTTAACAAAACAATGTCTAAAAACTAAGAATAGTGGTAAGAAAAAGACCAAGAAAATCTCAAATATTATAGAAGAATTAGGGGAAAAACTAGGTAAAACAGTCAAGGAAATGGAGAAAATAGCAGTGAGCAGTAGAAAAGATTGGAGGAGACAGTTAGATGTTAGTTACCCATCGTTATAAAGGCATAAGGGAATTAATTCCCAAGCCTGGCAAAGATCTCGGTAGCGTAACATCTTACCACCCTATCAGCTTATTATTAGTGACTTCAAAACTACTGGAGAAGCTAGCAAACTGATTACCAGATTAGTAATTTGGCTTCCATAGGTCACCCTCAACTATCCAACAGTGTCACCGCATTACACACAAAATAAATACTGTTCTAGAAGAAAAAATCTATTGCACAGCTGTCTTCTTAGACGTTAGCCAGGCTTTTGATAAAGCCTGGCATAATTGGTTCCTTTATAAAATCAAATAACTTCTAGCATTATAATATTACAAATTATTATCTTGCTTAAGAAACTGACAATCTAACACAAGAGTCAACGACGAAGTTTTAGCTGTATATTCTACCCAATCAGGAGTACCTCAGGGAAGTATCTTGGGACCTCTTCTTTACATATTGTTCACCTCAGATTTACCAACAGCAAACACAACTATGGACACTTTCGCTGATGACACGGTCATTCTCGCAAGTCATGAAGATGTAACTGTTGCATCACTCCACATACAAAAGCACTTTAACCAACTTGAAAACTGGCTATAAAAGTAGAAAACAAATTTAAATAATATTGAAATACCTCGGTCAACTACCACGAAATACGTGGTATTACATCTCGACAACAAGCTCAACTGAAGGGAACATATCAAAAAAAAAGGAAACAAATAGAACTAAGACAAATAATCTCCTGACGAAAGTCACATTTATGCCTAACAACAAAATACTGATTTATAAAACCATCATCAAACCAATATGGAGCTATGGAGTGGAACTGTGCCAGCAAATCGAACATCGCCAACATGCCAATCTAAAATCCTAAGATCAATAGTAGATGCTCCTTGGTACATAACCAACCAAATGATACACAAAGACCTTGGCATCTCATTAATTAAAAATATCACACACGAAAGAACATCAAAACATCTTGAAAAAATAACAACCCATGACAATCCCTTGTTGAATGTGCTACCCTAACACCAGGTTATTCAAAGGCGTTGACCCACTGTTTTACACTGAAGAGGACCCATTAACGGAAGGGCCCCCATCACGGCAGTACCGAAGATCTTCTCTCAAGATCTCAAATCATTAAATTAGCTAATAGAATAAATGTATTCTGGTTGTTGATTAAAATAAATAAAAAAAGATAAAAATAAAACAAAGCTGTAGTTTTGCTTCAACTAAAAAACAAATGAGCTTCCGAAACAATTACTTTTTGATTTAATAAACTCTTTGGCATATATCGTGGTTTCATATAACTGAAAGGTTTTTCTTTAGTTAAAGCAACCGTACAGGAATTGTGCTAGAAACAAAGAAAGAATCATACCTAACAAATCTGTGATCGCAGTATAAACCAAATCCCTCACTTCCATGCTTGTTTCACTAATGCAACACCCCAAATGGTGTGCAGTTACCCAACTTAATTTTCGAATACGATCTTGTATCGCTAAGTCCTTCTCTTCGTCATTGGTCGAATGTGGACAAAACAGCGGACTATAACGAGCATGGTCAGAATTTTTCAATACATTACGTATGTGAAACTAACCTATATAATCCAGTCATCACAAATTTCTCAAAGAAATCTAACATTTGATCCCTAATCTCCGGGTTAACCTCTTCGTATACGGTATTAGTATTTAACCGATTTAAAAACATATTGTAGTACTTCTGAACAACTTCCGCAAGTTCTTCCATTGCTTTATTATCAATTTCCGTTAAAATTTTTGTATAAACTGAATTAACACATTTTAGAAAATCTTTACGCACGGAATCTCCCCATACACCGTATAGGGTGATGTATTCGGCGGTTAATTTTTGAATTTCTGGATTTGAGTGCCTTAATTCGTGTTGTCGTTCTGATTTGCCGGAATCTGCAAAAACAGACAATTAACAAATACTGCAAAATAAGCTGTGGATTAATACAAACCTTTAGCACTGGAGGATTTTCGAAAAACTGGTGTAAGATTTTTTATGTTGTATTTATTCTTCTTATCGGTTTGTTGTCGTTTCTTTTCTTCGAATTTCGAGAAGCCTGGAATACGTGTTTTGCTGTGTTCGGCTCGCCCTTGGGGTGCATTTTTTTCTCTTTCTTTCTGCATGTAATCTCGGTAACATTTCGAACAGTAACCTTTGAAACGAAGAGCACTGTTAGAATATTGAAATATTGAAAGGCTATTTTATTGCTTTTGTAACAAACTTTTTTGTGAAATAACCTTTAGAATAACTTTTCTAAAATAAATATATTTTAATGATTGACCATGACCTGACATCCTTATTTCTGCATAAATTTTATCGCAATAAAAAGAACCACAACTCATAAATATCGTCAGCTTACTATTGCTAAGTAATTTACAATAAATGATAACGTTTTATAGTTTTATTTATTGCCATTCATCGGTTGTATTATTATCTCAATAATTTTTTTTTATTTATTACTGCAACCTAATTAAGTGCAACCGGTTAAGTGCTTAGTTATAATTATCTCTATTGTAAAATGACTTTTATAACTGAAGTATGTGATTAATCAAAGATCTAATCTGACATCTGGCATTAACATGTTTTCTTTGATTTTTGAATTGTTAAATGCGTAAACAAAATCACTGCAATTTTTTACAAAAAAAATCAAATGAAAATATTGTACGGAGACTTGGTGCACACTATGTTTCGTGACTGCCTTACACGGGTTCAAATCCCGACAATAGCAAGAAAATTTCCTGGAATGGGCTAAAGAACTGAATTTTATAAATTAAATGAAATCGTTTTTACATGTAGTTGAGGGGGCACTTATAAGCTACATAATATTTAAAATAATAAAAAAAATTTTATCCGCTAGAAAAAATAGAAAATTATTCCAGCAATTTTGAATTGCCGCCGGAAAATCGAAAATGGCATGTGACGTACCGCGCCGCACGAATCGGTGTTGCCTGGTAATGTGCATAAAATAGACTCTGCAGTGTCAAAGTGACTGGAAAAAATTTAAGGTTAATAATCATTAGGTATAGATAGAAATACATATTTTGCCTGATGTAGAAGTAGTAGTACTTGTTAATTTTCACAGGCGAAGGAGGTAAATAAACACGTTAAATATCGCGCGCCGCGCTACAACATTCGCGTATGTTCCGCTGACAGCTGACTATTATTAGTTATCTATGCAGCTGACGCGTTCGGCTACATACGTCACAACAATATGGCGCGTATACGTGCTCGTTTTGGCGGGAAAAATTTTCATTTGAAATTCCGACTCTTTTTTACGTTTCTTAATTATTAAAAAAAAAATTTTTTTGTCTTGGGTCTATTTAATACGGCATAAACATTAAAAAACATTAATTTAAAAAAAAAAAATTCTGTTGCCTATTGTCGAAGTTTGAACCTATTAGTTAGGATGGCCATATCCTAGTTGTGATTGGTACCTTAAACTAAATTAAAACAGGATTGTGAAATTACAAAATTTAAAAATGACCGCGCCGGTCTTAGCTTCCTTGAAGGAGGGATTCTTTCAGTACTTCATGGAAGACAGATTGGATGGGGGAGTCCTCAATAATGACTGATAGGGGATGTCCTTAAGATATTCAAGACGATGTCAAATAAGCATTCGTGGATCAACTATGGCAGCAACTAAGGCATTATTGAGTCAAGGCTGGTAGGAAATGATTCTTTAAGAGGCTTAACATCAGAAATTTACAAGCGGCAATCACATATTGGTTTAACCGACTGTGGTACTGCGGAGTGCTCTATATTTTCCCAAAACAATCATTATGGCTATAGTTAAAAGAAATATGGCCATTAGTCCGCGGCACCCTTTAAGTACAGAGATGGTGCTAAGAATCCTCGCCAGGAATACTCAACATAAATTAAAAATGCATACAGACAACTTGAAGATAGCGACATGGAATAAACGCAGCTTCACAATGTCGTGAATGAAATGACCAGGATGAATATAGGATGTTTTCGGCAATGCTCCACAGACAATGGCACCCTATATTATTCTGGCAGTGACGATAAGTATGATAAGTATCATCAGTTTGAAAAACAAAAGAAAACGAAATTGTATAAAGCGAGTCCGTATTGGTATTATATGTCCGTTTATAACTGCACGAAAGATGTAGGAATAATTCTAAATAAGGAGATCGACAACTACTAACTTCTACCAGATGTCTGATCGTATTTTACTAATTCAATTAGAAATATCTCTTGGTAAATTGAATTTACTACAAAAGATAAAAGTGACAAGGAGATCGAAAGATTTTACAAAGAGATAAAAGAAGTCATAAAACCGAAAATAGGAAAAATAAACACATGGTTCAAGTTGCCTCTCTGCCGATTGTATACACAGAAATTGCCAGCAGATAATAAAACTAACATTATATGCAATCAAATGGACTTCGTACTGGTTAAAAATGGCGCTAAGTCTGTAAAAACAGCGCCAGGTGCAGATGTGAACTCGGACTATACAGTGAGCACGTAAAGGTTGGAACAAATTCTATAAAATCTTTATTGGGCAAGTAAGGAAATAATGCTCGGACACTTTGATTTTATTTTTTTGATGCGCATTTTTTTGTATGCGTATATTTTTTATTATGTCATCCTTGTTCGAGTTATGACGTCATCATCATTGTTTTTAAATGGCAACATCCACTTTTGATAGTACCACTTAAAAGAGCACATTTTGTTGCGTATAAACGCCAAATTTTGTGGTAGGTTACATAATACATAACAATATTTTCGAGAAATTAGTACCACAATTGTTGCACCATTTTTTATTGACGGCGCATTAAATGCTGAAAAAATTTGAATTTGCTACAAAAACAGATAATTCCCGCACTTGTAGCACTATATCCAACTAATCAAAATCCCCAAATACCGGACGAACCAATATGGTACCAACAAAATGGCGCGCCAATATATTATTCACGGATTGTGCGTGATTATCTAAACACCGTTTTCGCCAATAGATGGATATTATCAAGAGGTGAATGACATGTAATTTGAACATTTAATTTAATGAGTTATAGTTGTATTTATTATTTCTTCTATTGTTATTTCATTACATTGTTATGAATTCTAAAACCTTTTTTTCGAAAATATTGTTATGTAACATACCATAAAATTTGGCATCTATACCCAGAAAAATGTGCTCTTTTAAATGGTACTATCAAAAGAGGATGTTGCCATTTAAAAAAACTGATGATGACGTCATAACTCGAACAGGGATGACGTAATAAAGTATACGTATACCAAAAAAATTCGCTTCAAAAAAATTAAATCGACGTATCCGAGCATTATTTTCTTACTTGCCCAATAAAGATTTTATCGAATTTGTTCCAACCTTTATGTGCTCACTGTATAACGGGTGTTAGAAAACTCGTCTTATCAGAGTTACCTATGAAAAAAAATTAAGTGTCTTGGATTAATTTTTAAATATCCACTATTCATTAGAACTACTGACAGCTTCTGTCATTATTTAACTAATTGTGATTAAGTCTACTTGAAAATTAACTTAGGTACCAATACAGGACATACATTTTGATAAGCACAGGTGACTGTGATAACACGAGTTTTCTAACACCCGTTATAATACAGTGATCAAGAAATTTAGAATTTGTATAAAGAAAGTTAATTGATGAAAACCATTAGAATAATTAAGGCGCAAAGAATCAGATGGTATTGACACCTAATGAGGCAAACTTTTTAACGGAATGGGCGCCAGTGGAACCAAGACCGAAAGGGAGACCAAAAATGAAATGGAAGGAGCCGATAGAAGAATGACTTGAGAGTAATGGAAATAAGAAATTGGAGAACATGCTGATAGGTAGCAGTGGAGAAAGATAGTGAAAATGGCAAAAGCACACCAAAAATTGTAGGAGAATAAGAGAAGAAATGTGGACGAATCCACCACGTTAATAGGATTTTTGAGTTTTCAAACAGCTACAATTTCTACCGAAATGTATAGCTTGTTATACAGGGTGGCCCATTGAAAACAGTAAACGCCACTTAACATTATCAATTTAAATGCTGACAAACTCACAAAGTACTTTCTTATTACAAACAACTTGTCAGATGAAGTGCTCTTTTTTGCTACGTTCAATTGTTTAAGCCTACTTGATCAAAATTTAAATGTCATTTTTTCTGGAATTAATGATCGGATTTGAAAAATAAAGACTGTTGAAAAGAGAATTGACACCCCTTTCTATTTAAAATTTGTGGAGTGCAATTCACCCTCATCTTAGGGTTGAAGTTGCGTAAATAATACTAATCAATTCAGATGTCCCCTTGATACTAAAATTGACGTGTTCCAGCGTTTTTCGCAAAATTGATGTTAAGTGGTCAAAACTTGTGTTTACTGTTTTCACTGGGCCACCCTGTATGTATAAAGAAAGTTACAAATAAACCAACCGAACGAAAGATAAACATACAAAAACTTAAGGATGACACCGGTAAAAAAGAAGTAACTTCACATTTGGAACAACAATTCACCAACATATAACAACACGAAAACATCAGTACCAATGCAAAATGGAACAAAGTGAAAGAAGCGAATAAATATGCAGAATAAGGTATTAGGTCCTAACAAATTAGTAAAGAGGAAACAATAGTTGACAATTGAAATCTTTGACTCAATGAAAAAAAGAAGAGAATTTAAAAACCGAAATAATGAAAAATACAGTAAAACTCACAAACTGATTAGAAAGAAAATTTGAGAGGTAAATAAAAAATGGATGAAATAAGACTGTGGGTATGGTGAATTCAATATTCACAACAAGATAAAAGAAGTATTACATTTAAGATGCGAAAACGTAACAGCTGCACTAAAGAATGAAGAAGGTACAATTATTACCAATATAAATGATAAACTAAAAGGATGGAACAAGTGCTAGGAGAATACCAAAGTGGTTTTCGGAAAAACAGATCCGTCAAAGACCAAATTTTTACACTTCGTCAAATACAAGAAAAGTGTCTAAGGAAGAATATACAATTACACATGCTATTTCTGGATTTCCATCAAGCATATGATAAAAGATAAAGTAAAAAGACCACAGATGCTACGAGCTCTCAGAGAACTAGACCTCCCAGAAACACTGATAGAACTAATAGAGATGACACTAAAAGGAACCACCAATCAACAGGGAATATCTGACAAATTTACAACCTCAAATGGACTGAGACAGGGACATCCTTTGTCCCCAACGCTATTTAATTTAGTCTTAGAAAAAGTCTTATAAAACAGTAAAATTAAACATGACAACAATATTCTAAAAGCTTCCTACCAAAGCCTCGCATATGCATACGATTTAACCCTAATTACAAGAACAAAGGAGGGTTTAAAAGATCTAATAAAGAAATTGGAACCAGAAGCAGCAAAATTCGGTTTAGAGATCAACAAAGAAAAATCAAGATACATGATAACAAGAAAGATGAATCAACACCTGCAACAAGACCTGAAGATAATAAATGAAGAAACACGAACAGAGCTAGTATTTGAAAGAGTCGACGCAACAATATATCTGGGAACCGAAATAACAACAAACAGTGATAACAAAAGTGAAATAGAACGGAGAATAACAATAGGTATTCGGAGTGCAGCGTCTTTAAGTAAAGTGTTAATATCAAAAGAAGTCTCAAGATCCGTAAAAGTGAAACTATACAAAACCATAATCCGTCCAGCAGTGACTTTCGCTAGTGAATCGTGGGTGTTAAGACAAGAGGATATGGGCAAAACTGCATATATTTGAGAGAAAGATACTAAGAAGAATATTCTGTGGAGAAGGACAAACACAGAAATCTAAGGAAAGTACAACGAACCAAACATGGTAAACATTGTCAAACAAGGCCGTCTACGATGGTTAGGACATGTATTGAGAATGGGCCCCGAAAGAATTCCGAAAAAAATATTGACGAGAGAGAACTTGAAGGATGAAGCAGAAGAGGAAGATCAAAGAAATCGTGGCTGTCATGCATTGAAGAAGACCTATACAGGAAATGGGAATAACAAGATGGCAAGGCCTAACAGAAGATAGAAAGAGATGGAGAATTATCTCCAACAAAGCCTTGGGCCTCAAAGTAAAGGCCTGGAGAGGTGACCTATATATAACAAGATGGAAAAGGTATGTAGAAGTACTATTTTATGACAACAGAAATGCAACGCCAGAAACTCCAATGATGTTGATCAAGGTCTTGATATAACACAAGGTTCCCGACAGATTTAGATTTATGACTTAGGTTTACTCAATGTTACATCTTCACAAGGTCTTCTTACATGGTGTAGGAAGCTGGATCTTAACACACGAAACAACAAAAAGACTGGAAGCTTTTGAATACTGGGTTTACAGGCGTCTACTACACATCTCATAGATAGCAAGATAACCAATAAAGAAGTACTTTGTTTACAATAAAGAAAAGAAAATTGGAATATTTAGGGCATAGAATTCGAGGCTCAAAATATCACTTGTTACAATTAGTTATTGAGGGTAAGAAACAAGAAATACGAAGAGTCTGCTGGCTCAAAAACCTACGTGATTGGTTCAAGATGTCATTGGTGGAGTTACTCAGTGCCAGAAGTAAAAGTAGTTATGATGATCAGCAACATTCATAAAATGAACAAAGGGTGAATGATTATAAATCAAAACAACGAAGTTGTATATAAATTTAATAATATAAAAATGAAAAAAAACAGGAATTTTCAGTTTTTATCTTTAGGTAGACAGATTAACACGAGTTTTTATTATTATCATAGTAAATCTGCTACTTTACTGAACTAAGTAGATTTAAAACAAAACAATGATAATAAACGTGGATAACAACAAATAATATAGGCATTACACGAATCAATGCTTGTAAAAACTGTGTCAAATGCTTTGGAAAACATAAAATTTCACAATTTTCTTTTTGATTTTAACAAAAAATTAACACAAAACGCATTCTTAATACTTAAATAATTTTAACACAATAGGAAACTTACCTTCCCATTCGGCATTACCAAAATATCCACAGCCATTTTTACATTTAAGATCGGCCTGTTTGATTCTTAACGTCGGCTGCTTGGTGGCGTACATCATGTACTTGTAAGACCGCTGCAACGTTAAAATAGGCATTTTGACAATGGCCTGATAAACTCAATACGATAACACGTGATATTAAATTGTTTATGCTAATTTATTGAATAAATTATCATTTAGCGAGACACAACACGACTATTTTTCAAAGTTTATCTTAGAAAGCACAATAAACTCATTTTTTCATTGAGATTAGTGTTGCTACCATGGAGGTACGAAACTGTGGTCATGTTCGCAAAGGTGCAGAGCCGACAGTTGATTGAAGACCGACTGAGGGTATTTATACAAATTAATCGCAGATTCTTCGAGTTTTACGTTTTTTAAATGTACAATCCGAACTGTACAAAATAATTTTTCTACATCACCCATCTGGTGCGAACTAACACAACGATTTTCGTCTAGAAAAAAATACCAGCAGACACGGATATTTATAAGATACTACATTCTTTGTCCAAACTTGAATATTTATAGACTTATTGATAAAATGTTATCTGTGATAATCTTGAGATTTCTTTATTCACATAGTTTATATGAGTGATTTGGAGGTCATTCTTATGTCACAAATCTAAAATATGCTGATGGTAATTAAAATCAATGTGTTATGAAATACTGATAATTACGTTACTAAGTTAGAAATCACATAATAAAGTTAATTTTAAATAACACTTCAGAAACTGAAAGTGTCTGTTTAAAACTATACAAAGCACAATAATAAAAACTGTCATAAATACACAGATTTACTCTTAAATTTATGTTATTTACAACATTCGATCAAACAAATATTTACGAGTAGAAATGAAGATAAAAACGTACTCGAATAAAAAAGCTTTGTTGTCTGTTATTACAATAAATGCCAGCAACAGAATATTTTTACAAATTTAAAACAAAGCACCGAAATACCTTTTGTTTCTGCTATCAGTCATTAACACAATGTTTTTCGCCTTGAAAATCGTTTGATTTTCCTCTACATTTCAACTTGTGCACCTCTAACTTTATTGTTCAAATTATTACTAGCTGAGTCGGCTGAATGAGGAAAAGCCAAATAATTCGTTCAACTAAATGCTTGGAAATTCATAGCCGTCAGTTATCAGGAAATATGTGTTAAGCATCATCAATTTCAATGCTTGATATGGAATTAATTAGTAGAACTGAAATACAATATTCAAATACGCATCCAAAAATTTCATAATAACAGTATCTGCGATCCTCTCGACTTGATATCTTTCAACAATAAAACAATGAGTTTTTAAATCCATAGGTCAGATTCAGAAAATAAACCACCCAGATATCATGTTGCAAAATAAAGGAATTTATCAGTCCTACAAGCTGATAATATTATTCGTTGTAACATTATTGTATTACTAGTTTTCTACTACGACGCTTTGATTATTAACAAAGGGTAAGATTGATTTTTCGTTAAGAGGTAAATAAATGTAGGACAACCTAAAATAAGAATAAATTCTACTTACATTAGTAATTAAACCATTTAGCACAAATTTAAGGTTAAGTTTACGTCAGTCGAAACGTCAAGCAGCAGTTTGGCCAATCGTCACCGCCCCTTAAACAAAATAAGATCTCCAAAACTAAAAGGGCGGGGAATTCGAATGTATAACTTTTGGTCACTTCTTTGTTGCTGATTATATACTGGAAGAAAAAGTATCTCCTGCATGTTATTATTATTTTTTTGTATATGTAAATAGATTGTCATATCAATTAGTTATTGCCCGAATGGACAGATTGTAAATATAAAGGGAAAAAAATCATAAATTCAAGGAGTTTCCATGAAATTTGTTTCTTCTATTAGCTATTACCCCTGATCACTTAACAATTGTTATGTGATCAGGGCTATTAAAACGTACAATTAGGTATTAAAAAGACATGTAAACAAGCTTCGTATATTAACAGCAAACTATTTTACATTTGGTATGATTACCTACTGTAAAGTAATTATATCGTATGTAATAAAAATAAATCTAAACTGTAACCCCATCTGGAGTACTATACAGTTTTTCAATTGCTGCACTTTGTTGGGGCTCCAAAGACATATAGTGAAACTTGGGTTCTTGCATAAAGGCCTCATGATGTGCTTCAAAAACGTTTCCTTCTGCAGCTGGTGTTAAGGTTGTCATACTTTCAGTCCAACGAAATGGAACTAATTTGGTCTGAAATAATAGCATTTTGCAACATTAATTAAAATTTAATACTCGAATTATGATTAAAACCTTACCTGATACAGCACAGTTTCAAAATAGTGTTTTTTCTTCGATCCCAATGTTAAAATTACAGTTTCAGAGTAAGAAACTGGATTTGGTTTGGGTTGAAAGTAACATTTTGTTACGTATCTGAAAATTTCATGTTTTAATTTGCGAGGCCAAGAATTTTATTTAAATAGGTAGGTACCTTTTTGGGGCGTAACGTCCGGGTTCTTTCCTAGTTTCAGTGGATGTTACCACCGTTTGATTTACCATGGTTTCTGAATGAGTCCGGCTGGAATTAAATAAAATTTCAGAATTAGCAAATATACATATTTTTTTAATCTATTTGTTGGTGTGCAGTGGAGGCGATGAGTCCATTTTTGGACTTGCTTTATGCTCCAACTAAGCTTAGCTTTCATCCACAACACACCTTTTAAACCTAAGCCTTCACTAACGAATTCGACCCAAATCGGCTCCATAATACTATGACCACCGTTGGAATCGAACCCGTGTCAGCCGGCTAGCTGTACTACCCAGACTCCCTATTAGCAAATATTAAATTTAAAAAGAAAATGATTAAATTTCAACATACACACGAACTGGCTTATCAATTAATTTAACACAAAAATTACGCTCATTGTTATTTTTCACTATTTTGGCGGGAATGAATTTTTTTCGCTTTTCCACTTTAATAATATCCGTGGTACTCATGTTGGAAATAGTGATGTTAAACTGTTTGAGGTTCTAAGCTGTCTCAAACAGTTTAGTATTATCAATTTAAACACGTGCGGGTCGTCGAATTTTATTTACTTAAACCTATTTGGATTTTAATGTGGAAATAACCAAAGAAAACCTACTTTACAGATGTTTTTGATTTTTCCATACCGTCGTCACTTCTTGTAATATTCTTAACGGCACTGTGTTTTCCATCTCGAACTGTAAGAAAATCAAAGTTTCAGTTTGTTATCTTATCTTCGACAAATAATAATAAAGCAACGAAGGAGTAAATGGCAAACTAAACACAAATAAACTCGTAGTGCTCGTAGTCGCTTGAAAAACAGAACAGTTTCCGTAACAGTTACTTTTACCTGGTTTGCTGATGGTCACGAAGCTTTACCATTATATTTTATTATTGTTTGAACTATATTTCTTGATGAACTTAACTGTAACTGACTTTCGTTTTCGTATAAATGCAACACGATATGTAATCTGTTATTGTTCTTAACCAGGAAGCCAATTAAAATTTTTGCTCTTAAGTTATTGCTGTTCAGAAGCGCACAACCGTAATTGTAAAGAAAGTGCATGGATTCTTATTATTTTTGTACAGCCAGCGTAGGTTTCAAGTTTTGATTTTTCCGAAGTGTGAAGAATTTGAATCACGGTCGAGGTTTGAATTTGTGTACCACCGACTGCAAAGTCGAGCACTACCTACCTTCGTTCCTGGGGTTTTGAGCTATTGTGAAGTATAAATATTTTGTTGGGAATTTTTAATTCTCGCTCAATAAAGTAGGAAGCACATTAACGACGCCTACTTAGAATCCAAGGATAATTGTTCAAATTCAAGTTAATTTAAGGTGTGCGGTGGTGCGCTTTTAAAATGCCCCCCTGTTTTATCCTTATTTAAATAATTAATTTAATAAAGCACATGAAATGGAAATTAATTACTTAAAACTAATCTACTTCCAAAAAAACATCAAAATTTATTATTTTCAGTATAATTTTGGAGGTGTAAAACTACTCCTTTGTTGAAACTCAGGTGACATCACTCATCAAAATAAAACTTGGGTATACTTTCTAATGTAATACATGACATCTTTCAAACGCCTACAGCAAATAATCGAAACTATCAGAATATTACTCACTTGCGCTATCACATTCATCCTGTTGATAAAGGGCTCCTCTTTGAACAAAATTACACATTCTTTCATTTTCAATGAAATTAAACGAACTTGCTTGCATAAATTCGCCTTTTTTGACGCCTAAAGAAGGGCGCGAATCTGGCGAGGAGTTCATTTTTCTAAACTAATACAGTCTCTTTTATTATATTATTAAAATACGGGTTACCAATACGACGGTAAGTTATTTACTGAAATGAGTTAAATTAAAAGACCTTCGCTCTCTGAATAATAAAATTCTTTTGTGCTCAACCCGTCGTGTGAGAAAGAAGCACTGGTTTGTTTAAACCGTAGAAGGTGACGTCATTTAACATTAAATTAACATATTTGTGCGCTCTGAGTATGCGTGGTATAAAAATGAGTAATACTGATAAGGAGCGATAAGAGTTAAATGCATTGAGAGGATTTTATGTCGCGTTTATGATGCATTTAAATTGCGCAGAAAAATGAATTTATAGAGTGTTCGGCTGTAACGTTAATTTTTTAAGGAAGGTAGATTTTCGTAAGTGTAAGTAAACATCAAAAAATCATCACTTCGAAAGTAGTCACATTCCTAAGATAGTTTGAATAACCTTCGGTGTGCAAACATCATATCTCGCTTCTGAAGATTGGAATTTAAGAAATTTCTGGGTTTCGTAGGAAGATTTACACTTCAGCCTGTTTAACCAGTTAAACACTGATTTGCCAATTTTTAAAACAAAGAATAGTAAGCAAAATAGTCGATCTACATGACTAGTTCTTGCCAAGTAAATAAACAAATAAATAGGTAATTAATTAATTAATATTAAAATACTCCAATAAATCAAAAACTAAATTTTAAAAAGTTAACAATTTTCAGGAGTTAATCTACAAACTAAGAAATTCTAAGATAATAAATCACATAGCAAGAGAAGTGCATGGATTATTACACTCCGAGCGCAGTCCAGGGGTAGCATAGAATACTTTTCAAACAAATTTAAATAATTTTTGGCATTATAATTGGACATTTAGAGAATAACTTAATATATCAAAAACACAAGCAAAGTATTTTTTTAATAGTAAAGGGTGATTTATAGTTCCGTAAACATACAACATAACATAAACATATAAGTTAACATAACGTAGAATTTAAGCTTACCCTTTCATAGATCCGTAACCTGTCAAATTTACCAAGATGTCAGACGAAGAAGTAGGAGCTGCTATAACAGTAGTAGTGTTGTATAGATATTATTATAACAATGAAAAAGTTCATAAGCGAATGAAAAGAGCATTTAAACAAGATTTATAAATCGATTTAGAGAATCAACTGGTTTTTATTTTTCCACTTTCATTCATGTAAACATAATTCTGCTTACTTGATCTGTATAATTTCATATGTTTATGTTAAAAATTAAAATTGAACCAATTCATATGTAAACGATTATGTATAACGGTTATGTTTATGGATCTATAAATGGTAATACTGCAGTACTATATTTTATTTTGTTATGTTTATGTTATGTTGTATGGTTACGGAACTATAAATCAGCCTTTACTTCTCTAGGGTGGTAAGTTCAAGGTTCATTTCCCTACTGCAATGGCAACCAATAAACAAATGGTAAAATGAATCTATCCCCTTTGAATCTGTTCAAATGCCTGATACAGTAGCGTAACCAGAAACGTAGTTTGTAGGGGGCCCATTCCACTGTTTGGTTTTCAAATTTACCATATTGAGTGGCTTTTGTAATGCCGATACCTACAATAAATTATCGATTTTTTCTAAATGAAATTTTGATTAATAACTTTGATCTTGAGGGGGGCCCGGGCCCCCTGGGCCCCCCCCTGGTTACGCCACTGGCCTGATAGAAAATTTAGCTTACCGAATCAAAAATTTCAAAAGGGTATTTTTTATAATTTTTCAAATTTTGAATTTTATCAGATTCTAAACCAGTGTAAAAAGTAGGTCAAATATTTGAGAGTCTTGCACAATGAAATAAATTTGTTTAGTTTTAAACTAAACGAGGTACGGTGCTCATTAATAGTACAAAACCGGTAATGAACTGAATCATTGTATGACGTTATGTATATGGCGTGTATGTGGTTGTGGTATTCGATCCATCATCTCTGAGACACGCCTCTGCTAATAACACATTTGGAGTTGCAGGAAATTGCAATTTGGTCTCACTGTACTTATATCAGACTTACTAAATTTAGAGCTCAGCTTTCGATACTTTTAGATTTAGAATCTTTAAAATTTGAAAAAATTTCGGTTTTAATTGGAAATTTTCAAAAAATACAGGAAACTGGAAATAACAGTAGAAACCCCAGCTCTGGCCTCTCTCTCTCTTCTATTGCACCGTCCCTGTCACTTTCTTTGACCTTCACGTCTTCTACTTGAAGTTTGGTTCTTTCAACGATTCGGCATATTTCAAGCGCCTTATATAAATCCAATTTGGGTTCTCTTAACAGTCTTTCTTGTATTCTTGTAAAGTAACATTCCGTACTCCCATTACTAATCGGTATTTTATTAATCGATCACTTAAATTACCAAACTCGCAAGTGGCTGCTAGTTTACGTAATTCAGTACAATATTTATCGATCGTTTCCGTATCTTAAAAACTGAAACATTTCATACGTGACCTTTTTTGTAGGAACAAATCACAATCCGTTTCATCTTCTCCATCAGCCCATGTGAACGTATTATGAATTTTTAACACTCTGTCTCCTATTAAATTAAGTAAAATATACCCCTTATCTTCCGTAATCTTAGCTGCTTTTAGATAAATTTCAAACTTTTGTTTGAAAAATGTCCGATTTTCTGACATGTCACCATCAAAATTTAACGGTCTAGGTGTCTTCCTGTTATCGAAGTTGAGTTGTCATCGCTCATTTTCTTCACTTTGATTTCAATTGCTTTGTTAATTTGATTTTCTGGGTTATTTATTTCCTCTTCTTCCCAGAGGTCTTATACTTTGTTTATTTTAATTTAACTTTATAATTATCCTACCGACTGCGCCATGTTATATTTATTTTATATCGGAGCGCACGCAATTTAAACACTCTCGTTATAGCAACGAATAACAACTATCTTTTAATTATTTAGTATACATAGTGATGATAGGGTATTCTGTTTCTTAGTAATAATTAATAATTATATACAACATTTGTAACATTTTGTTATATTTGATTTTGGCTTTGTACTGAGCTATATACTTGACGATCGAAGAATACCCCGAAACCGTGGTCGTAGCTGCCGACTAAAGTTGCTCGGGGATTTAGCAAAATTGGGTTAATTTTACATTCTATATCTTAGTCCAACTCTAGAGACCATGGCATTTTCCTTTAAACTGTTAATGTATTTGATTATTCAGAACGTTATCGCACGTATTCAGTAATTAATTGTCAAACAATTAGAAGTGACAAAGAGAAGTAAATTAAAACAAATGTAGTCGACACCTTGAAAAATAGTCGATTATATGCAGACTTTGCCCCATTTTTTTAGAATCAATTTTAATGTAGGGGTGGCGGACGATTTTTGCTTTTAATCATTTATCTTTTGTCTGTCTATAGACACCTCGGTTTTGTTAAATAAAAAACACGCTTTAGCAATAAAAGACGTACAACTTTATTTTACTTAAAAAAAATTCAAATAGTATTTGCAAAAATTGAGATATCGAAAAAATCTCCACGTCAATAGATAGATAAAAACATCCCCCTTTCAAAGGCCACACGAACATTTTTCCAAATTCAAATTAATTAGGAAATAATGGAAATAAGATTTTAGATATATAGTTGTAACTCACTATTCATAATGTAGCGTGTAGGCAACTCAACTAACATGCGAACCAATAATAGGAAATATTTAAAATATGAAACAGAATTCGAAGGCAAACTATTTCGTATTATTCCAAGAAACAATTTAATCATCTCAACTTGTCAGTTATTACCCGACTCTACAGTTTTGAGTCGTACCAAACAGCAGTATTCTGTTCTTTGGTCATACACAAATCCGTTCTCAAACCATTTTGCTTATTTAAGTAGTTATGCAACTTTAGATACGTCAAATAGAAAGTCACTGTATGTAAATGCCAGTCTTAATGAAAGTTGTTTTAAGCTCAATACTGATCTGGTACACCATTTTGTCCCAGAATCCAAAAAATTAAGCATGAAATGGAGAACCAAAACTCCACCGAAGCATAAAAAAGCAAAGGTTATCCCTTCAGATGGGAAGATAATTGCCACTGTGTTTTGGGACGCAGAAGGGGTTTTGTTTACAGATTTTTTAGAAAATAGACGAACAATTGATGCCCCTTATTACGCTCAACTGCTTGCCGAAAAAGTTAAGCATTTCGGATGAAAAGATGGAAGCGTTCGGTTAGGAGTGTGCTTTTGCCCGCACACCACCCAATTGACTAGGGAAACTTTAGATAAATTACACTGGGAGACACTTCCACATCCTCCTTTACAGTCCAGATTTGTCTCCTTGTGACTTTCATTTGTTTGAGCCAGTCAAGAAAGCAATGGGTGGTATTCGATTTGAAGATGATGATGAGGAAGTCAAACATTTTGTGCAAAACCGGCTTGCCACTCAGCCAAAAAACTTCTATAAAGAAGGGATTATGAAGTTTACAAGGATAAATCATATTGTAAACATCTTATTTAAATAAAAAGTTATAAAAAAAATCTGGGTTACATTTGAAGCCTCCTCGTATTTACTGTTTCTAGTTTGCGTTGTAGGTATGCTTAAGCATTTAATGTTTATTTTTGTTACATAACGTATCATTACTCTTTCTTCTTTTGTTAATGAAAATAATAAAATAAAAAGTACAGTATGCAATGCAATGCAATTATTATTGTACTACTCCATACATATGATCGTGTTGTTTATACAATTTTTTTCATTTTCGAGGAATTCGTTAGTGCTCCTTTTCACCTGCCGGTTTCTAAACTGAACCTCCATATTATGTAAAAAAGAGGTAATTTAATTATGTAAATAATTATATTAAATATGAGTTGGTATTTATTTGTAAGACATATATTACTACGCAATCTACTCAAAATCCAATTTTAATTATCACTACCTAACCCATAAGATACTTTAAATTTAGCTGATAACATCAAATTTAACAGTTTTCGAACTAAGAATATTATCACTAGTAGGTATAGAAATGTATTGCTTTATCGGTTGTTTTCAATATTCAAATAACACGCGTTTTTTTGAATTAAAAAAAGGCAAATAATAAATTAAAGTATTCTTGCTATTCTCCTGCCTCTTTCTATTCACCCTTTTGGATCTTCTGTCTATTTTTTGAAAGTGCAATATATTCAGACAATGCTATTTGTAAGTACGATACGTTCATTGGTTATTCCTATCAATTTTAAAGCGTTATGTTACGTATCATTGATTAAAATATTATATGTATAATTTTATTTATTTAATACAGATAAAGGGCCATCGTTTACTGCCACATCACTCTTTATTAGTACTAAAAATGTTGGAATTTAAAGTTTCGGTTCTTAATCTAGCGTTGAAATCTCCAGAGATTCCGGTTAGTTTTATACCTTTGATCTTTGATTTAATAAACTCGCTTTCTGTACTTTGATTGTAAAATATTTTCTACCAGAATCGATAAGAACATTTGGTTTTTAAATTCTTACAAAACATATTTGATATTTTAACAAAAATATCCCAAATTTGTTCTTGTACAAATATATAAAAATGAGTTGAAACTGATTGCATAATTGAAAATGGAATTTTTAACAGCAGATTTTCAATTCCTAAATAGCTATGTTGTTTACTGATAGAAGAAAAGTCAGAAGAGAACACTTAAAAGTAATGAATACCTGTACTTCGGGAGCGTTTCTTTCCAGAAGGTGGCAAACGCCATGCACATCCGCATTCCCTGCAGTTGCGGTGATAACCATTTTTCAAATCGTTTTCACGATCTAAATGGTTTAAACGACCTAGGCTTTTGCTTTTCCTTTCCATGGTTTTCAAAGATTTTTTTTTTATAATTTTCTAATTCCCAATTTAATCTTCAACCACTTAATGTATATCTTCATTGGCCGTTATAACAAAACTTAAAACTTGTAAATTAATTTCTACAAAAAATTAAAAGTTACTGTTCAAGCATGTTGAAGCAAAGCAGGCTGGAGGCAAACTCGGTATTTTTTAACAATATCAATTTTTAGATTGTTTTGTTTGAATAAAGCGGATGTTTGCAGCAGTATGTTAATGTAGCGGAAAGAGTGTACCCACAACCTTTATTTAGAATAATTTTTATTCGTTCTGCAACGAAATTTTAATTTCCTGTGAGGCAAAGCACAACCCGAAAGTGTTTTAAACATCAAGCTATTTTGAAAAACCTACGAAAATATTGTTTTTTAAAATTTTGTTTATTAAATTAGGTATAATAAAATGTTGCATTTTTAAATGATTTTAAATATGGTCGTTGGTCGTGATTTCTAAACAGCAATTATGTAGAAAAGCAATATGTTACACATTAAATCAGCCAAATTAGTGTCCATAAAGGCATAGATTAGAGAATGCGCCTTTTATATAGGCAAGCTTCCAATCTAGCAATTTCTACGTCCTTCCAGTACGATGACGCATACCGATCACTCGCGTTGACCCCAGAAACTTCTATTGCTGGTCGATGCATACGATCTCACACGTGTTCTCCGCGCCTGCTGACGCGTCTCGTTACAATACTAACAACCTGAAAGTTGCGTAAGACAGAAGACAAGGTCCAGAAAATCTGACTTGACAAAATTTCGATTTCTCATTTTTTGAGTTAGTTTATTACTGTTTTTTGATAGATACAATAAATTTCCTGCGAAAAAAGATTTGGTAATTTAAATTGTTGAAGCTCAGCGTGTAGTCTGGTGTGCAATGCTCTGCAGCTATTTAGCTTTTCTTTGGTGTTAATGACATTTTTAATTTTTATTTAGAAATTTGAAACTCCAAGTTGGTTAGGTACTTATCGTCTTTGCCGGTGAGCCACAGAATATGTCGCAGAATAATCGCCAGAAGATGGATCCTATTGCATGCTGCTCATCTACTTTTGCTAGAACTCAAGTAAGTTTAATTTTTGGTCTCAAAAGGGCTAGTAAAAGTTTTTTTCTTCTGCTACAGGAAATGTCTGCAAAAGGCGTCGAGGGTCAGAGGGCTCGGAAAACAACAGGAGCAAGTGGATCTCAAACTCATAAAAAGGTAAAATCAGTTTAAGTCATCGTTCATCTTGATATATTACTAATTTTTTTATCGTCCTGTTTGTCTGGCAGGAGGAAGTTAAAATTCCCACATTTATTGAAAATGACAGTCGCTTTAAAGATGCTGTTAAATGGACTGGATTTGTTGATAAAACCTAAGTTCCAAGTATCCTAGTATCCATGACGTGTGATTATTTTCACACTAAAACGTTTGGGCAAGTTCATAAACATACATAGGGCCAAGTGCTTCTTTGAAATTAAAACGGGCCGAGACATCAATAATGCACCAGAGAATTTGGAGAAGCTGAGAGGATTAGAAAATTTTGAAGTATTTTGCAGATATGGACAAGCACCACCGTGTCAGATATTGAATGAAGAAGACATTGTTAAAGAATATTTTGGAAGACACCCTGTTATACATGTAGACTTCAAGAATATCAAAGTCTTCAATTCAGGTTGTAAAAGATGATGTGAGAGAACTCATGAGACTTACCGTGAACATCGCTATCTGAAAAACTTTGATACTTGTGAAATGTGGTGTAATGTGGAAGAATACAAGCAGAAGAATGCAAGATATGCCCTACAAGAATTGATCAAGTACTTGCATGCTTACCATAAGAGAAAAATGTACCTATTAGTCGATGAATTTGATGCACCTGCTGTGAATGCTTTGCTGGCAGTTTAAAGTTGGGCTGAAGTGGACAATATCAGCAATGAAGTTACTGCCCTGCTTGGTGCCGCTGTGAAGGGAAGAGAAGCACTGATCACTGGAGTGTCTTATTCGGGACGTGTTAATGTTTCACAACACCTTAATAATATAACTGTTTACAAATGGCTATTGACATGAAGGTTGCTTTGATGCGTATTATGGTCTCAGGAATGATGAGCTTACAGCGCTCTTAAAACACGTGTTTCCTGATCAGGAACAGAAACGAGTTTCTGTACAAGAGAAGGTGGTGCGTCTCTACAGTGGATATTACTTTAAAGGTAAGTCTGTATACTGTTTACGGTCTGTTCTACATTATATTCGTGCTCGTTCGACATTGGATACTTCAGAGATCGAGGTTCTAGCACCTAATTAGTAAAATGGGTATACTTCTGAGAAGCAGTGAAATTATGGAACAAATGATCGATTTAATAGGCGAGGGCTATATCTCTTTCAAGCTCTGTGGGAAAGTGGATGCTCAGGAGCTTGCTGACTTCCTTAATGGTAAACAGTGTAATCAACGTATTGTGTTCTCATTTTTCCTGGAACAAGGACATGTTTTTCGTGTTCCTTATCAATGTCAGAATGTGATGCATATGTGTAAAAGTTCCCAATGCAGATGTTTTAGTTGCATTTCAGGAAATGTTCGAAGAACTCTGTACAAATATTTGTGGACTTAGTAACTTGGCAATGAACAAATGTGCAGAGATTTTTCAAAATATGTATATTAAATGATAACGAGTTTGACGAAATCTTGCGAGATTTTCACAATCATTTGAAAACATTTCATGAAATTCAAAGGACCGGAAGGTGTAAATGAATATTCAATACAACAGGCTGCCATGCTTAGAGCAGGCTTCAAAGAATGCTGTGTGGAGAAACCTTTTACTATTCAGACAGGAAGTGAGACAAAAACTGGCAGAATTGACATATTGATGCTTAATGATTATTTTGCTGTTATTTGGGAATTCAAGTACAACCGAAAGGCAGGGTGACTTAGCCAAGAAATCTTCACGCCAGGCCTATCCAGAAATTCTTTCTGGTAGTAAATACAAACAAGTACCTTGTGTTAAAACCTTGGCTCAATATAATATAAAAAATTACCTTCTAATTGGCATCAGTATGAGCAGTGAATGTAAACCATGTATGTGCTGCTTACGAAATAGTCAAGACTCCAACTCCCGCATCTTTTTTCCAGAAGACTGAATTTTTGTAATGTTGTAGTGGTTAAATTTATTAGATTAAACTACAAGTACATACGTAGATTTAATGGTCAAGATTGAGTGTAATCGTTCATTTGTTCAATAAATGCAATAGTAAATTTAATGATGATTTTTCATTGCTCACTATTTTCATTGTTCGACTATCTTAACATCCACATTCAATCATCAGAACGTTTTTTCATTGTTGTTTTTTTGTGCTGTTTCATAGATCGTTTTTAATACTTTTATTCTGTTTTTTTAATCTTCCAATAGTGATTTAGAAATGAAAAGCCATTTTGGGATGGCTAAAAGTTGGGGTATTTTAATAAGATTTTAGGCCTTTTTTGGTGACTAACCATTGTTTCCTGTACCCAATTTTTGGCGGTCTATAGATTTGAGGTATTTTTGATGAGTCTAAAAACTAGGTTTTTTTAAAAGGTTTTTGAAGTTTTTTTTGGTCATTTTTAACAATTTTTTTCTTGCACCCAGTTGCCTTGATCCAAAAGTAATATTTCATATACTACTAAAAAGAACTCCTAAAATTTGAGAAAATGTAAAAATGTTACAAATTTTGGTTATTGAAAATTATTTGGGACAAATTTCAAGGTTTAAATAAATTCCTGTCAAAAGAAATACTTTTTTTCTTAAATTTTTGGAAAATTAACTCGTTTTTTTATTAACTTAAACCAAAGAATATCTTCCGGGTTGAGTTCGGGTCATTGTTGAGGCAGAAGAACTCAACGTTTCACCCACTTTTTTAAGGGGCTTCTGCAGGAGGAAAGGGGCACTAACTCAACTTGTCAACCAAACCAGAGGCAAAAACCCTTTTGAAGAAAAACAGAAAAGGCAGCGACTTTATACCGGCTGTAACCGGTCAAGTGTATGGGACGGTGACGACGATTGGTCAGAAGTCGAGGGCGTAACGACAGTGGACTTCTATATGTCTGACAGATGATAACCAGTGTTACGATTCAAGTTGATTTAATTAGTTTAAGTTTTAATTCGATTTTGATACACGAAAACTTTTGGGCTAAATTTTGGTTGTAAATTTGCAGGACATAAAATTTCTTTTCTAAATTAATTCCTCATTAAATTTGGTTTGCTGTTTTAATTTTTCTAAATCAACTACTATCTTGTTTGAAACGCTTTTTATAGTTGCAGGGAAATCAGTGCCCTCATTTTAAATTTTACTGGCTAGCCTAACCTTTTTTCTAAAACGCTGTAAATAAATTAAATCCGCACTTGTCCCTAACATTTTTATAGAAATTGAGGATGTTCGTTGATAATTAAATAATGATGATTGTTATTTGATTTTAATTATTTATTTTTATAAGTCACATGAACACTGTAGGTATTTAATGTTTTCTGTTTGAATGCTGGATACAACTATTACAAAAATAACAAACTTAACTTCAGCCAGAGTCTGTTCTACTCAGATTTTTATGCATTTCAAATGGAGTGGCTACTTCAAAAATGTGAGGCTGTAATTGGGCCTCGTCTTGTTCCTTCATGCGTTTAAATAACGCATGAAAATGCCCATGTTGCCTCCTATGCTCATTTATCAGTCTCCTTTTAAACCTTCGATGCCGCTTTTGCTTTCTTCTCAGGTAGACTGTTGCTACGGTACACAGCATCAAAAAGGAACCGTACAACATCATGTCCTCTTGATTCATTTTTGTCACTTTTTAGTAACACAATACAACAAAAAACCGATAAAAATTTAACAATGAACAACAACAATTCAACAATAATCAATAAAAATTTAACAATAAACAACAATTCAACAATAACCAATCAAAATTTTTACAATAAACAACAACAATTCAACAATAACTAATAAAAAAATTAACAATAAACAACAACAATTCAACAATAACCAATAAAAAATTTAACAACACAAATTTGTCAATAATTGTTTCTAATAAAATAATCGCCAATCGCACTAAATCACCTTCGTACACGAACACTACGAAACAAGAAATGAACGTAAACTGTGGTAAAACCTAAAACGTGGTAAAAGCGAAAAATACCTGAAAAGTGGGGTTATATTACAAATTATTGCCGCAATTTAAAAACGTGGTGGCTACCCTGTTAACTTTTGGCAAAAGCATGCGCAGTTGCTTTTATAATTATCACTAACAATAGTTAAACCGCTGGTAATTGTTAGTTGTTAATTGTTAGTTCTTAGTGAACGTATACAGGGTGTTAAAAAACAAATGTATGATATTTGTAGGACATACAGTACAGACCAAAATAAGCTTAAAAGTCTTAATAAGCAGGTGTCCTAAAATTAATCGTTAATCAGAGATATGGTTGATTTCATTTTTTAAAATGTCAGTTTTTAGTAACAAATTAAATTAATTGTGAAAAGTTTTAGTTGTAGCTAAAGTAAATGTTCGAAATGCCCCCCATCGTTTTGAACAGATGCATTACACCTCCGAATAAATGAACCGTGAATTCTTTCAAGAATTCCCGGTAACCTTGCTCGATTCGCTGACGTAATTCGTCTAGATCATCAACAGGTGTGGCGTAGACTAAGCTCTTCAAGTAACCCCACTACCCCACAGCAAGTAGTCTAAGGGATTCAAGTCAGGTGATCTTGGAGGCCATAGGTTAAGTTAAGTTAAGTTGTCAGAACAAAAAACTGATAAGCCTACTATCATTTTGCTCTTACCAATAAACGTTGCAGTGTTTAAATTTAAATAATCGAGACTAATATTGTAATCAACCATATCTCTGAAACGATTAATTTTAGGACACCTGTTTATTAAGACTTTTAGGCTTATTTTGGTCTGTACTGTATGTCTTACAAATATCATACATTTGTTTTTTAACACCCTGTATAAACGTCACGCTAAGTTTCTTAAGATTTAACTTCTTAGTTAGTAGTTCTTAGTTGTTAGTGCTTAATGACTGTATAAACCCACCTTAAAACAAAATGCATTAAATGCAAGTTCGGTTACTATAAACCTTATTTTCACTCTGCAGCACAGAACACCCTCTGCAGGTAGAACAGACACTGCCAACGAAAACGTCAATAAACCTAAAAATTTAAGTTGAGGTTAGTTTGTATCTAAAAAAGGCGGTTTAAAAATAACAAACAAGGTAAAAACAAATCTGTTAAAGAAACAATCTTAAATTTAAATTTGAGCACAGTTGACAATTTATTGTATATTAATGTCAACAGCTAATTTTTAAAACTTTGTAGAATGTCATCGCAAGACTCGATGATTCCTGAAGGCTCAGGTAAACGAAACATGCAGACTTCTCAGAAAGAAGGTCGTTACCATCCCTATTCAAAATGGTAAGCAGAGTAAATCAAAATAGTCTGTCGCTTAATCGTAGACTACATAAATATCATAATTGTTTACAGAGATTATTGTTTTTAGTGATATAGTTTCAATCGACAAACAAATAATCACAATTAACGGAATGAAATACAAAGACACCGGAGGTGGCTTTTTATTGGAAGAGATAGATAAAGTGGATACACCGGTATGGCGTTACTTAACTAAGTTCTTGCGCTTACGTTCAAGTATATGTTTTGCAGGTGACTCTAATAGAGGATATTCCTCCAATATTCGAACCCGATCGTCCGACTTGTAAAATTTGTAATAAACCATTTGCACGTTCTTGGTTATTCGATACATTTGATTATCCAGTATGCGACGAATGCAAGTAAGGAAAACAATTTATAATGTATGATACGTAATTAAAATTAAAATTTCTAACAGAGACCCCGAAGAAGCTCACAAATTAATCACAAAAACAGAAGCTCTAAAGGAATACCTTTTAAAAGACTACGATTTAGATAAACGAGAACCTGCCCTTAAATTTATTACAAGAAAAAATCCTCATAATTCTAGATGGGGTGACATGAAATTATATTTGTTGCTGCAGGTATTTATATCGGTATTAAAGGCACTGTTAGTAATAAACAAAATTTTCTTGAACAGGTGGAAGAGCGTGCTTTAGAAGTATGGGGCAGCAAGGAGAGGTTAGAAGAAGAACTAGAAAAAAGGGAAGAGAAAAGGGTTATTTCTAAAAGTAAAAAGTATCAAAAGCAGATGAAAGAATTACGTATGAATGTTCGTAGTAGTTTGTACAATAAAATAACAGCGGCCTCACACGAACATGAATTCGGTTCGGAGTCTTATAATGCCGATGATGATAATTATACACGTATTTGTAGGACTTGTAATTATGAGGAAACTTTTGAAAAAATGTAAATTTATGAATGTTCAATTCAATTTTTATGGTTTTTATTTGTATAATTGAGATTGTTTTAATTTTATTGTAATAAGTAGATATATTAATTTTTAAGATAGTGAAATATTTGTCTGCAATATTTTTTAATAAAAAATGTTTGAAGTACAAGGTTTTTCTTTGCGTTTTCTATGCTAAAGCTACTTTTTCAGAAAGTAACTAACAAATAAGTATTTCTAAAACATAACCTTAATGAAGACACAAAATTATTTTTAAAAAGAGTAAAAGTGTAAAAGCCAGATATATCTCAACTTGGTTGAATCCAGCATTATTTTTTATTAGTAAAATCCAAAGTTCTATTTTTATAGCCGCCTTAAAAGCATGGAATATTTTAAATCTTGAGATTGCTTCTGAAAACTGCTAATCCTTTCAAAATTTAATGAATTTATAGATCGTTCAATGCGTGGGTTAGAATGAATTTAGTATTAAAGACGCGTTTGTTATCTAACGTAGGCAGATTAAGGATTAACCGATTTTAGATGATCCTTTTAGAGTTTACGCCGCTCTTTGCGTGAGATTGTTAAACTTAGCTCGATGCTGTAACCTTCCTCTTTTATTCCGGTAATTGAGATCATTAAATCACTACAATTTGAAAACGAAACTGTAATAAAATCTCACGGCCGTTTAATACTTAGTTAGAGCACGCAAAACGAAATCTGGGTTTTCTGATTACCTCGAAAACGAAACGTAATAAAGCAGCCTGAATTTACGCGTCTCTTTGTTTTCTTTGCTTCATTAGTTTTTATTAAAATAGGGAAAAGTTGTTTTCCTAAAATTGGAAAAATGGCTGTTATTACGCCAGGTTTAGACTTAAATAGGAAGTAACGAGTTTTATTTTCTGAACACCCGGAATTTCCAGTAGGTAAATAAGTAACGAGGATTGCTTTGTTTAATTCCTAAAAAACCTTGAAAAAATAGCGAGTCCTTTTAATGTATAGATACTTAAAAAAATGACAAAATCCACCTTACGTTCTGTCCTAACTACCAAGAATTTGTAAAGTTATTATCTACGGCTATGGAGCTCCAGCAAGTGACAGGCGATGCAACACTGACACCTAGAAAGTGAAAAGTGAATATTTCTTTTATTTTCCAGTAGCTGATACTGCTGGTGACTATCCTAGGAATCGATCTTTTGAAAAAAATCTGGTTTTGCAAGGAATCTTAAAAGTCGGTTCTACGTCTGTTGGACGGTCCTGTAGTACGAGTCGTGTTAACAGAAGAGACGATCTTGCCTAGGCGCAGTGAACGAATTGTCAAGGTACGTCTAGATGGAGATCTTCGGGCGAGATGTGTACGAACCTATTTGAGGTAAGAAATTCCATGGCGGTGTACTGATAAGATTCCCTACTTTCATTCATTTAAAAACATACCTATAGTTCGTAAAAAACCTCCAGACTAAGAGGGATGGCTGTCAGAGTAAAAAGAGGGTCCGAATGTGGCTCCGATCACCGCTATCTTCTACAATCCAGAATATATTTTTCTTTTGGAAATCAAGTGACATAATATATGAAGGTATATCATCAGGCCCCAAAGCACCCAAATATAATTTACAAGGATTACAAGAGGACTTCATAAAAGGTTCCTGTACCAGCTACGTTTAGCCAATAAATTACAGTTAATACAAGACGCATCTCCAAAAGAAATGTATGGCAACATCAAGACTTACTTATATATACGAAGCAGCTCAAGAAACTTTAGGGGAGAACGTAACCCCCTCTTTAAGGAGAAACCTCTCACAGTGGTGGTCAAAAGATTTTGAAAATATTAGCAAAGAAAGAATCATACACGAAGTGGATGTCAACTAAAACACGAGAAAAATGGAAAAAAACGCTCAAAATGCTGTAACTAACGTCAAAAACTGCGTGCACGGAGATTAATAAATGCAAGGGAAACGCACGAGCTTGGTCTATGCCAAAAAGCATAAGAACTCAGAATAGAGATAAAAGTGGAATAAACTTAATATAAATGAAAGGCTGGTACAATTACCACAAAACATTTCTAACGGAGAACAGGAATAAATTCCTAGGAGACAATGAACACATGGTACGATTAAGGAAACCCCTAAAGAACTGGATAAAATAGAGGTAACGAAAACATTTAGTACAATGGAAAATGGCAAAGCCCCTGGCCCAGGGTACATAGGTACAACTCGAACCGATCCAAGCTGGCCCTATACAGTTACTGGAATTAATAACTATCCTGTTTAATAAATGCCTATTAGGTGAAGCAGTTCCACTAGATTGGAAGAAAGCGTATATTATGTCAATCTATAAGAGATGCAATAGACAAGACTGTAAGAACTACCGGGGTATAAGCGTAATTAGTTCAGTGGCTAGATTGTATTGAAGCGTCCTGTTTCTCCGCTTTCTGAATAGCATTTCTGCTTGGCCGGTTTTCTACGCGTAAGGCGTTCGGATTCCCTCTCTTAAGTAATATTTACTGCGCAGTCTTAAAGTTGACGCCTGCGTGCGACAAGGGACGCCAACAGAAGAACTCGAACAACAAAAAATGGCTAAGGTTATTAAACGCACAAATGCGTAAAAAAAAATTGAATTGCTTGTTAATGTGTGTGTGCGACACATAATTTCCTGAAATATTAAAAGGTGCAAATGGAATGGTTAAACTGGTAACAGAGAATTTGTCCAATGCCTTTAATTAACTGGCATTTACGAAATGACGGAAGAATTACCTTTTGGAGCAAATATTTTCGAAAAATCCCAAAACAAAAATCTTTAGCTGATGGATTAAACACGGAAATAACTCTAAGCCATAAACTAAATCTCGAAACAGCTTTTCTGAATATTTCTAGTTGATTAATACAATCCATAATTCTTCCTGACGATTCTCCTGCCGTTTTCAATAATTACCTGTATTCCGAACTACTTATAATTCCTAACAAATACTTTAAATTCACCAATCAAGCTTCGAGTTGATTGTCAGGGGTTCTATAATAAATTTCCTAGTCCGGCCTCAAAGCAGACATAACTTTCAAACGATAATTTTAACGATGAGCTGAAAGTTTATAATGAATGCAGATGTATAAACGAGTGGACGTGTTTCTAACTTTGCTGCTACTTCCGGACCAACTTCCTTGGCTTCTGTCTGGTTGCTGGATGCTCAACTTTTAGAAATATGAAAATTTGAATTTAACATTGCGAAAATATGAATTTTTTGGTTTATTTTATTCTAAGAAATATAGGAAGCTGTGCCGTTTTGAACATTTTGGACTAAAATTTCGATAATAACATTAAAGTTCTAAAGATAAACTTTGAAATTTATGAGCCAAAAGGAGCAGCAATTAGTGCGAAAGTGTAAGAATAACAGCCTTCCCATTATTTCCCTGTCGTTAATATTAAGCTTGTAATGACGATTAAAATTTGGCAAAACTTATTTTACCCTCTTTAGTTTTCGAATTATAAGGAAACAATTTCCAATGGAACTGTGAAAAATTACTTTATAAATCGCATTAATAAAACGTTAAAATTTGTTTAGAATTTCCAAACTGAAACTGGAATTAAGAATTTAAATTAGTGTTGAAATAAATTGCAGTACAATAAGAAGATGATTATATCAAATCACAGAGTGATTATACTTATACATATAAAGTTTAATCGTTAGAAAATGTCTGCGTTGTTTATTGGTGTTCATGAATTCTAAAGGATTAAATTAAGAACTCTGCTCTGACGAATGAGCTTCAAGCATGGTTCATTGAAATTTTATGGTTTCCTTCAAACAGGTGGTTGTTTAACAATTACTATTATGAGTTTATGTAATTCAGTCGTATGCAAAACTGCTGCTGGTATTTATTAATTCCTTTAAAATATGAAAAACTAACGTGCAACTTGAGAGTTTCATTTGAAAGAAAAATTAGATGAGATTGTTGAAGGCCTGCAAGAAGAACGCTTGCGGTCCTCCACTTAAATGTATATAGTCAAAATTTACTTCCACCCAGAAAATATGAATAGATTTATATTTATGTATCGATTTATTACAATAAAAATATTTTATAAAGCTTAAGGAAACTTGCAGGTTGTGAACGATAATTTAAAAGCAACACCGTCGAAAATATAAAATACCAATAAAAAGACCTGAATAAAATCATTCCAGGCTTCCATCCCACTTAATTATATGCAGGCATTAGCATTAAACGACAGAAAATCAATTCTGCATTGACCATATTTATAATTAATTTCAAAATTGAATGAAATCTAATTAAACAAACACAGGCATTTAATCGTGATATAGTGGGAGGGTTGTTACCACCATCAAACCACAAGGTCTGCAGTGATGCTTTCAGGCCGTAATTCGATCGTTCCATAGATCCACCGGAGGACATGGTGGTTTCTCGAAATGATACGACGATGTGCACTTTATGTAACGCAAAATTGTAATTATTGGTCCGAGTCACGCTTGTCGGGCATTTTTCTATTTACTTTATCCCGCACACCCCTCTTTATTGCATGAACGTATAGGAAAAAGGCAAAAAAGGAAACAAAAGTTATTTTATCCGAAGCTTAGGGAATAAATCTAGTAATTTATAAGAACAAATCTGCCCCCTAAGCCCGCAGGTTTGTTGCTATATATAAGGAGGTACTTTATAACAGTTCCTTTCTCCTTTAAGTCTTATTTCCAAACCAAGTCCACAGTTAGGTTAAATTTGATAAGAGTAGCTAGATTTTAAATAGGATACTAAATTATTCAGTTATACTAGGGTCATCTTAGATGGGCGAAATGTGCAGGCAGACCTTTCCATTCATTAATAATTTTGGTACAAGTCCAATACGGATAATCCCTTTTGCGAAAACCCTGTAGGTGAATTAAAATATTTCCCGATTGATCCTTCGGTTTCTTCCTTTGGTTCATTTGTGGGTCGAACGTATTTTATTTTTAGTTAAGCTCGTAAAAATATCCTCTTTAAATTTAAATTTTGGAGGGTGTTCTTATTTTGCGAAACGTTTTAATAACACCCTATCAGTTAAAATGCGGAAGTGAATTTTAGGAAAATTATTCAAACTAAATGATTTTAAAATATTGTCGTTACTTCATAGAATTAGCTGCTTGTTGAATAATAAACGAGCTTCGAACAAGTTGATGCTGTATTTAATGGAAAATTAATGAAGGCTTTTACCTTCAGATCCACCTAAGATTATGTCCGGTTGGGAATTAGAAAAGATCAAGATTTTAGCCTCTCTTCTGTAGAGTATCGAAGCAGGGATAAAAAGAACTTGATTTGTTAAAATTTAAATGATATTATCTTAGTTTAATTTAGGTTGAATTAACTTAAACAGAGCAGTGTGAATGGTTTCATTTTATTTGAAAATCCTTGTATTCGTAAAATTTTAAGTTTTAATAAATCAATGATCTTACCTAGTGGCGGAACTCAATTATTGGTTTTGACGTAAGTACAGATTTTTCAAATTAATCAGTAAGCAGCGTCGTAGTATTTCAAAAATATTTTTTTGTGTAAAACTATTTTATCCTCCTAGGTTTATCAAGCGATCTTCAGCAAATCGTATTAGAGAAATACCAAAAAATAAAACTAATTACTTTAATTCAAGTAAGTTCCCCCCAAATAACCCCAGCAATCAATGTAGCACATTAATTAAACAGAACAGAAAACGAAGATGTAAAAAGAAGAAGAAAAAAAATAAGGCGGTGAAAAGGAAAAAGGCGAAAGGAGAAAAAGAGCGAAAAATAAGTAATTAAAAATAAATCAGAATTTTGTTAAATTAAACTTCAAAATCATCATCACCACCCTTTAATAAGGCATCAAGCATAAAGAAAATGCCAATAAGAATAGGAAAGAAAGAAGAATCTACAACAGAAACATTCAAAAGCAATGAGAAAAAGTCAAATGATAAGTTAATCAGAGAAGTTAAAGGAAAAAGATTTATTTATATCAGTTTCTGCACCATCATATTGTATTTGTAATGTGGATAAAAGGGGAAGAGTAACATGGAAAATAAAGAAAAAGAAAAAGGAGATGTAAATAATAAACAGCAAAATAATGGAAAAGAAGAAGTAGACAAAGAGAAAGTTAAGAGTTACCTATTGAAAATTAATGTTAGACAAAAAGTAGATAAAGAAAGGTTTAAAAGAAAACGAGAAGAAAAATGCAGAAAGTCTAATATAGAGTCTAATAGTGAAAGTAAACACAAAATGAGAAGTTCGTCGATTATTGTTATTACCTCTCTCTGTACCGTGGTAGCTCCGGATGAAGAATAGACCCAGGGAACCCTTTGCCTTTCGCCTGACGTTTGTGCTAACTATCCTAATTTCATTATCCCATTTACCATATTAATCTTAATCTAGCTTATCTTGACAAATCCATATTTAATACGGTAAGAAATACAAGGACTCTATGGTAGTGACATAGTTCCCGAGGGCATAGTTTTTGGACGAAGTTGAATGTGGGATTTAGTCTTAATGCGGTGGTGGAGGACCTCCGATTATTGGGGGCAACGGCAATGCAGATGGCTTTAGTGAGATAAGCCACCACTAACTCGCCAACATGCAAGGCCAGCATGGTGTGTCAATTGTCATTACCCTTTTTTCAAATGAATATTTCGAACTATAAGATAAGAATACTCCAGGTCAGTAGGACAACAAAGAGTCCAGAATCTCACACTGACATTAGTTCAGCCTGCCTCATGGATTTTTGAAAGGCAAGAATTCGACATCAATAAATCATATATCCAAACACAACAATAAAAGGTTTGAACTAAAAATTGCGATTTATAATGTTCATCGGATGACCGACTACTTGAATTGGAAGATGAATACAATAATATCAATTGGGACATAGTAGGTGCATCGGAAGTAAGAAGGAAAGGAGAAGAATGATGTGGACATATTCTCCATTACCAGGGACAAGAAGATTCAAGATTCAAGTGTAGGGGGGTGTAATTTTACGGAAGAAAGAAAAGTAGAGGATACTCTAGAAAAAAGGACGGAACAGTTTACAAATCGCACGAAAATATAGGAAAAAGTAAATCAGGACTAAATTTTGAAATTAGCAACTAAAAAATCACTTCAGTCAGTGGACATACTTTCCATTGCCAGGGACAAGGTAATATAAAAATCTATACAATACAGGGTGATATACCTAACATTAAGGATCAACAACCGATACTGCATTAAGGTTATTCAAGTTTATGCTACTACAAGCACACACGAAGAGAACAAAATTGAACGAAAATATTGACTTGGATCTAAAGGTTCACCGTGATTACAGCTCATTTTAATGCGAAGCTGAAAACAAAATAAGATGACAACGAGTGCTGTATGGGAAACTATGGATACTGTACCACAAATGAAAGAGGAAGAATCTTGATGATCTACATATATCTACAGGGAAATAATCTGTAATATAAATAGCTTCTTTAAAAAGAAGCCACAAAAAGTTGACTTGGAGGAGTCCAGACGGCAGAGAAAAAATAAACTGATTACATTGTAACAAACAAATAATTAGAAAGGAAATAGAAGAGCAAGTAAATTAAGACAAATAGGAATTAAAAATAGTAATGTAAGCTATATTGTAACAAAGGTGAATGTAAAAAATATAAAATTAATAATCTAAACGCACGAGCGAGCGATATGACGACATTTTGTAAGGTCATTCCACTGGATAGGTACACGTGTATTGCATATCATAATTGCATCTTCTAAGAATGCCAGAAAAGCACGTACGTTAGGTGCATTGCACCAGTAATTCTATATCTCGCACGCGCACAGATAAGATACTGGAAAATTGATTCTTTGGTATAAATACTCAGCTGAAAATACGTTAAGTCATGGTTATGTTCATCCATCAAAGCTGCAGTACCTACGAACAATCGATACCCTCCAAGACGATATTTCCAGTAATATTCATGTAAGATTAACTTAACTTTAAATCAAGACTTGTTAAAATGTTTGTATAAAATACCTGAATTCTTTTCATGGATTTTGCTGTTTAAATATGATTGAAATTTATTTCCTTACTGTTTAAGTGTTTACTTTAAATTGAGACTTTAGAATAATTTGTGTAACTTTGTAAATCTAAAGCACAGATACGAAATACATGATGTTAGTTGAATCCGACTTTGAAGAAAACCCTTTCGTAAAAGCCAAGCAAATTCTCAAGTGAAGATGTTGGTCAAAATACTCTACCTAAATTAAATTAACTTATTTCTATTAACTTCTAACAATAAATGTACAAAGTCACTTCGTTACAGTATTAACCGGAATTTAATTAAAATAATGGAATCAACAAGTACAACTACCTTGACGAAGTCCAAAAAAGTTCATGGAAACCAAAGAGATAATGAAATGTAGAAAAAAATGAGAAATCAAGGAAGAGAAGGAACACTAGAATATAGTGAACTCAATAATGAGTAGATATATCAGGTTGTTGGTCGTCTTTGTATGGATAGTATGTGTACTCGTTTGGGGCAAATATTTGTATTTGGGGTTTTGCTGCTATATCATTGAGTTTTTAGCATTTGGATTATTTGTACGGCATCCCCACACTGTATTTTTACTATTTAAGTCCTCTACGACTAGAGTTGGTTCCGTTGCGTTAAAGATTTTTTGTACATCATTTTCTAATAGCCTCTTATTGAGTTGTTTATAAATTGCTGAGATTTTAATAGTGTAGATATTAGCAGTACAGATGGTAAGAGATAGTGCTTAAAAGTTGCTGACGGGTGCCGGATGCTGTGTTTTAATTGTTTTTTTATAGCGATGGTAGCCGTTGATTCTAAATACTTCTCTTTCTGATAAGTGAGTTTTCGTGATACACATAATATGTACGTTGTATCTTGCCAAAAAGGGGATGAAAATTGGTCTTTGCGATTTTATACCATTCGCGATTAGATTTCGTTTCGAATAACTTGATTTAAGGTATCCATTGAGATTGTTTGGGAGAATGTATGTTAATATCAAGAATTTGACGAGAAGTACAAAAGGTGCAATTAATTAATTGAGTAACCGTAAGATTCCATTATTGTTAAAGGGGGAAGGTTATGCAACTGATTTGTTTCTATGATAATTTAGATTGGAGTTTTTGTGACTTGACTGTACAATTGGTGTCAGAAGTGGCGTGCCCTTTACAGGGCATTGCCGATCTTCTTTCCATATGACCGTGGTGTGCGTGTTAGGTATCCTTCAGACCTACAGCTTAACGTGGGCTCCGAACCACGGAAGTGCTTGCACTTCTACTCCAGAGAGGACTTACTAGACAGAAATACCATTTGCCATTGCCTTCCGAAGCGGTCGGATATTTTTGGTGTATGTGTGACCCTGGGAATCGAACCCGGGCATCTCAGTGGTCAGCCGCACGCTGAATCAACTGAGCCACGACCTCGACTCATGAATGCTTCTCGAGGAATATTCCTAGGGTTTTTTGTTACCATGCGCTGTTTTTGCAGCTGCATATGATGTGAACATCCTCTGTGGCTAGCTGGATGGTTACCGCCACAGTTTACGTATTTTGGGGAGGAGGATTAGGTAAATTGCCTTCTTGGCATTTTTCACAGCGCGGTTTGGCTGTACAATAGTTTTTGGTGTTTCCGTATTTCTGGGCCTTGTGGCTTTTTCTTTACTTCAACTGTTACGATTGAGTGAAATATTATTTTGACGTTAAAGATTTCTTTCGCTGTATCGGTCGCCGTTAAAATAACTGCACAGATTGGGATTTGCCGTGTATCTTTGTTAGTTAAGCGGGTTGCACTTTGTATCGTTGAGTTTTTGGTAAAAGTTCTTTGACTTCTCAGTTAGTGAGATGGGATCACTTTTGATAATTACCGATAGTGGTTTTTCATTAGGATTTTGGAAAGTATGGAATTGGTCTAAGTTATTCATATAATATTTTGTTAACTTCCGGAAATTATCATGTGGTGTGAGATTAACTTTTAGATATTAGTATAGAATGTTGAAAACTCTCTAGTTTTTGTGACTTTTTGATGTTTGCAATTACTTCCTTGTGATTATTTTCGCTGTGAATGTATATTGGCGGTATTTTGGGCTGCTTAGCGTGGTGATTTTGGCTTCCAAATGTGGTATTGTAACAAAGACGAGTATTAAAATATTAACCAAACCTTGAATTGCATTCAAGTTGTTAAATTAACTTATACACGAGTGTTGATGTGATGTCATTCAGTTACGAAGGTCGTTAACTGAATAGAAGCACACGTGCGGCGTATCGAGTTACAGCGTTTAAGAATGCTAGGAAAATCACATAGTAATGAAACCCGATACTCGGTACGTGCTTTAATACAGTTTTAACAATACCCACCCGTAAGATAAGGTACTAAATATTGTAAGAGGGGGTTCGATGTACTGTATAAAAGCGTAACTCAAATGCATCAGAGCATGGTGTTCATCCTGCCATCATCCAAGCAGCACCGACAGTAAATCGACACCTTTCAAGATGTGACTACACGTAAGATTGTTTTATATTAACTTAAATTACTATTCTGGACTTGTAAAATATTTGTGTTAAATTAGTTAAACTCATTCAATGGAATGGAATTGTGTAATTTGTTTAAATTCATTTCATGTACTTAGTCGTTTTAAATGTGATTGAGACTTAGTAGGATTTTGTATAACTTTTTAATATAATCAGAACTACTGGTTAACTGTGATAAAGTGTCTGCACTGCACCACCGCTCCCGTGATATTTTCTTTATTCCTACAGTACGAAATTTATTGATATATTATGTTGCTTGATAAACCCTCGACTCAATTTACGACTGATGAAAGGAAAACTTCTTAATAATTAATAATTTAAAAATTGTATTTGATTTTACCTGTGAATTTTAAGGTACAATTTTTAATAATTCAAACTAAGCGGATCAAAATCGCAACTTAGTTTCAACTATGTAGAGCTAAAGAAAATCCCAGTTAAAAGGAAACGTCTAATAAATTAAAATAGTAAACTGAAAGCGAACCGTGTACTGTGTTAAAAGGTTTTGCTTTAAAACGCCCATGCAGAATCTCGACTTTATTATCTCTTATCACTATCTAGAAAAGGGTTGTGACGTAAACGTCTAAGGCATTAAAACCCATGTTCTAAAAAGTAAAGGTCCTGACTGCATCATAAATAATTGACAAGGAATGTCACCGTCTTTCAGCTTTTTTTGAACAGGAAACTGAATGCAACCCATTTTGAATATAATGTGCTGTTTATTATCCACCTTTTATAGACCCCGCTTTATTTTTCTGGTTATTCCGTCGATATTTCCTTTTAAAAAACGTACATTAGAATGCAATTTGTTTGTTTTTTTTCCTAAAACAACTTCCTTTAAGTCTTTACATACACTAAATAAAAATTTATTAACAACAAATAAATATCAAAGCAATATTTGAACAAAATAAGGATTTTATGAAGCTCGATTTAAAATTTCACAAGTTAAACGAATAAGGAAACTTTGTTAAAGAGGAATTTTATCGCGGAAGTATCGAAGAAAATTTTAAATTTCACGCCTTATAAGGTTTTAAAAGTCAATTCTTTTGCATGATAGAGAAATATGGGTTAAATAACCATGCCGTTAAATTATATGGTTACTACATTTTATCCTTCGGTTTTAAAAGGACTTTCAATATGTATAGACGGGTTGCTCTTTCAGATTTAATCCTGTAAAGGATAATGTTTTCATATCGGCCATGTCGAACTTTCAACAATGGAATTATCACGTTGATAATTTTTAAAAACGTTCAAAAATTTTATAGAAGCAAAAAAGTAAATGGGATAATAAGGAAATTTTTGAATTAACAACTCTAAGGATGACAGAGTAAAATCTGTCCGTATGATCGAAACCCTTCAATGAAACTTCACTGTGCATTGTTTGTTTTAGATTATTAATTTTAGCGAATGGGATAACTTTATTATATCCACCAAATTGAATTCTCTTACGTGCTAGAAGTTCACTAGCCCTTTAAGTTGTGCTCTCAGGAATTAAACTCTGAACCCTTTTAAGATATCATTGAGTTATTAACCTAAGATGTTCATCTGTAGGATAACCGCTTAAATTTCTGTCTGTTACTGTTGAACGCGTTTCTATTTAAGGGTTTTAAACTCCACTGTAACAAGATTGTTAAACTCGCACGTTAATACCTCTTTGAATTGATTGTAACTAGACTAAAATTACTACTAGTAGAATTGAACAAACAGCAGTATAATTAATATTTCGTTAGAATCTAATTTAGTTAGGTACATTAACAGGGGCGGTTGACTTCAGTCTTTATCATTCAACCCGGGGTTTATTAAAGGTATTTCCTTTGACACCTTCTACCACTCATAAGAATTGGTCATGATTTTAGATACCACCCTGTATAAAATTGCCATGATTAAAAAAAAAACGTTATTTTCTAAATAGGTACCTTAGGCTTTCGGTTAAAGTCCAAAAACTGGCGTTTTTTGTGTTCGAGGATGTTAATAAACTTCTGTGACTGATTTTTAATTAGAATTTCTGATTGTAAAGTTACGAGAACTATTTGCAGTGCAAGAATGGTATTAACCACCATATGTTGCGTTGGAATTTCTATTGAGAAATTCCAACGACCTACCGCAAACCGAAGTTACTACTAAATTGTGTAACGAAGTTGTATAAGATAACAAACATGTGCAAAAGATATACGAGGAGGGATGTTAGGGCACGAATTGTAAATTGTGGTGTAGCACTTCATGTTTATGAATACTAATTAATGACATTATTTATTAGATAAATTTCAATGGAAATTCTGTATTAGAAATCCATAACGATTTTTAAAGGTTTAAAAGTATCGAAAAAATTGTTTTAATGTTAATTCTTCTAGAATATATTTTTGTCTCGTAACTTCGCCTTAAATTATTTCTTCTAAAGATGAGAAGAAAATATGGCTGCAGCATTCCATGGGGATGAGGATTATGCAATAATATTGCACCTCGTTGTTGTCAGCTAAACGGCAAACACTTGATTTTAGTAGTAGATTAGCAGCTAATATCTAACATTAGTTTAATGACCCAGTTAAATTGCAGTAATAACTCCAATAACTGGATGTTTGCATCCTCAACCGTTATTGATCAGTTGAATGATGTTAAATTTGGGTTTATTAAAAAGTTTAAGTAAATACACCTTCAATTTCTAAAACAATTTAGAACAAAAGAATTCAGGAAAGCCTCTAGAATTCTGCAACTACAAAAAGATAAATAAAAATATCGAAATTTTCAGGTATTTCGCGAAATTACTCTTGGATTACAAGGAATTACTCGTATATAGAATTGTAATAAAAATATATGGATATCTTGTGGAAATACATAAAATATCTGAAATTCCCATGGAAGTATCTGAATTTTCGAGAGAATTGCAAGGAATATCTGCTTTCATAGATTCATTTTACAGAAGTAAATGTCAGTAGTTAACTAAATAAAGTTTCAAGAAATTCCTTGAAAATCCTAAGAATATTTCCAGATGAAGAAGAAAACTGAATGAAATTCCATGAATCTTCACATAACTTTCAAAAAATGTTGTGCCATCCTATCCAAAGTAGCATTCCGATGTACAACATTTTTTTAACAGTTTACTGGTTGTACAAACTGAATTTTCAGGAAATCTTGAGAAATTCTTCTGTGATGCATTTTCTCTGAGTTCTCATGGAATTCCTTTGAAAATTCGTAAAATTCTGGTGTAAAAAATTTGCAGGCGATTTACCTCTTGCAAAAAATAAAGTGAAAGATAAGAACCCGAAACGCCACGCATTTCTAAATCTACGAGGGTGTTTTCTTAAGTTATCTACTTAGCCATGAAAATGACATCAGACAAAAAAAATTGCATGGTTGTCAAATTACTATCGCTATTCTAGGTACTTTGACGAAATTTTGCACGAGTTCGTTGCGTTTTGCAGTTTTTAAGATTTTTTTTCTTCCGAAAAATGAATGAAAGTAATTTGAAAAGGAAAATGGCCCTAAAGTTATTCATGAAAGAATGGATCCTGTGTATGGGGAAGTAAAATTTTGGTGTAAACAGTTTAGATAGGGCCGAGACTCAATTCAAGATGACCACAAATCAAGAAGGCCGACTGAGGCAAGAACTGAGGAAACCATCAGGCTTGTTGAAGATTTGCTTCTGTCAGATCGATGAATGAAGATTCCATTGCTTGCTAAAGAAGCCGGAGTATCCGATATTACCATTTTCAAGATTGTGCACGAAGATTTAGGGACAAAAAAAGTTTGTGCACGATGGATTCTCAAACTCCTTACATCAGAACAGAGACTGGCGAGGAAAGAAATTTCTCAAGAACATTTGGCCGCTTTAGAGAACAATGAGAGCTATTTTTCAGGAATTGTTACGGGCGACGAGACTTGGGCGTTCTATTGGGCGTGCATAAGGGCTCTCCACCTCCAAAGAAGGCGAAAACTCAGTCGTCTTCTGGAAAGTTGATGGCGCTAGTTTTTGGGACTGCAAGGGAATTTTACTTATTGAATATATGGAAAAAGGGTTCAGAATTAATGGGGAGGTTTACGGAAGGACGAACCAAAACCTAAAGCATGCCATTAGAGAAAAACGTCCGAATTCATGGAGAACCAATACTTTGTTGTTGCACGAAAACTGCAGGGTCCACAAGGCTCGCATAGTTCAAGTCTGTGGATTCACCGAGTTACAACATCCACCCTATAGTCCCGATTTTGCGCCCTGCGACTTCTTTTTGTTCAAACATCTGAAGAAAGGCCTCAGGGGCCGAAAATTTTCCTCAGATGATGAGTTGTTGCGACATTTTCTGAGGCGCAAACAAAAGAATTTGTTTTTGATGGAATGAAACAACTCGAGAAACGCTGGACTGTATTAGTGTAGTCGAAAAATAAATTTTTTTGAAGCTCTGCGAGTTTTCCTTCATAGCTAGGTAGATAACTTTCAAAAACACCCTCGTATAAAATATTATTCGTTAAACTGAATTTATCCAGTTTTTTTAACTGCTGGTCTTTAGGCTTTTCCTAGAATTATAAATGTTTACATAGGGAGAGAATTTGACCTCTGAGAGAACCTGGAACGTCAATTTTTTTTTAACTGATAAGTAAGTTCCAGTAACTTCAAGTCTCTGGTAATTTTAATTAAATTAAATCGCTTGTGTTTGCCATCTGCCAATTCACTTGTTGATGATGTTAGTACGAACTTCTCAAGGCTTATTTACTTATTATTAACGCCGCCTAAAGGTCCCGGTCTTCATGTTTGCCCTACTGCAGTCTCCTCTAACTCAACATGCTACCCTTAATTGCCGCAAGCTACGCAACATATTTCATACCTACTTCCTAATATAAACACAACAGTTTTGCTTTGTTTTATAAACAAATTAATTATGCACGATGAAACGGAGTGGTTATTATTAAATGATTTTAATTATGGTTCTTCTTATGTTTGGTTTTGTTAAATTTATTGTTTACTTTTGCTGGACGCTCTCGTTCGCGTAGTGAATTTTTAAGGTTTTTCCCCAATGCAGGGGATGGTTTTAATTAATCTACAGCTGCAGCGGAAACACGAACTGCTGGATGTCTTGCTTTTTCTTTACATGTGCATGTTTTAGAACAATTCGAGGAGGGATGTGAAATTTTAATTTCAAATTTTATACATATGCGGTTAAGATGCAAATTTAGTTTTTGGCATCCAACCACATCACACGTCTGTATAACTTCGTTTGTCTTTCTTTATTGTTTGTACTGAAAGTTCTTTATTTCTGATTTTCTAGGTATTGAAGTGTTTGCTATTTTTTGAATCTAATTAATTTGCTCTGCCATTTTTTATTTTTGTCTTTGCAGCTATTTGATATGTTTTTGAATAAACTTAGTTTATTTTGTACATTTAATTCTTCTGCGAGATTACAGTTTTGTTTATTGTACTCGTATTATAGCTCAGTAAAGGTAAAGGTATTGGTACTTACATTCAGCAACGGAATATGGCCGACAACATGGAGGAACAAGCCTCGATACCCGGTCGTTTGGTACGCTGTGCGTACCGGTTGGTGTGGTAAGCACAACTGCCTACCTTCCCTGCTCCACCACTGTGTTTTGGTTCCCAATTATCTATAGTGACTGGGTAGGCTACCCACCGAGCACTCGAGTTTTACCCCGAGATTGTCCGCGTTGTATTCGAAGGGCTTAACCACTCGGCCACTCCGGTGATTATAGCTTAATATTGTGTTTGATTTATTCTATTTATTTGTCTATTTATTAGACGAGATCTAGGTTTGCTCCTTCCAAAGATATAAATACATTATCATTATTCACTTTGCTGTATATATCTTGATTGATTTTTTATTTTCTCCTTATTACTGTACCAAAAGTACGCAAGCTGTCAAGCGTATTTTAGTGTTCCTCTTTGTCCTTGGATATTCCGTATACTCCGTTTTCCTGGATGCTCTTTCCTCTGATTGTTGAGACTTTCTTGATGTTATCCCCCTATTTAGTTATGAATCTCCTTTTCCTCATTAGCATTTTGGATTTCATTTCACATACTCTTCTAGGGTATCCATTTGGTTCCTTGTCCAGAAGGTGTTTATGCCATCAAAGTTGCTCATTTTTCATATATTTTAGGGAGGGGTTGGAACCCCTTATTTTCATGTTGCTGAGCTGATCTTTTCCAATTTTGCCAGTTACTCGTCTTAAATAATTAATTTGGTGTCTTGGATTTATGTCTTTCTTTAATGCATAAGATTCTGCCCCTGACTAAATATGTAGGCTTATCCAAGTTTTATACCGCGTGTCTATGGACTCTATAGAGTAACGCATAAATTCAATAAAATTGTAATAATGTTTTGTTCAGAGAAGAGTTGAAATATTCCATACAGTTTATTAAGAAACATATTTTCTAAGGTATTTTTTTGAGTTTATTTCTTAGAAGAGATATTTTTTTAAGGACAACCCGTATTTAATATTATCTTATACTCTATTACCTTATACAACCTGTAAAAAATTTTAAAATCTATCTCCAACAATAGTTTTAGTTAAACCATTCAGGTAAGAAGCCAGGGTGGCGCAGTGGTAGAGCGTCAGGCTAGCGTTACGCTAGCCCTTGATTCGAATCTCCCGATGGACAGGATTTTTCTGCAGTCTGGAGGTCGGTATCGAGTCCTGGTGACCATTCGTCGTTGGGCACCTAATTAACGACGCTCTCCTCAGAATCCAGGCCTAAGAGGTAGAGTAACAAGGTCCTACACTACACACACTTACACATTACACATGGTGCAGAATGTAGGTATTAAAACGGCGTACCAATCACGTAACTCGCAGAGTCGGGGCGGATTGTGTATTGCACCCGTAGAACCTCATTCACTAACGCACCAGCCTCGACACCGAAATGTATAAGAAATTACAGACAATACATACATACATACTGTATTTTTCTTTCTTCTCTGCGATCCTCATTATTTCTGGTTCTTTAAAAACGTATTCGGATTGCGTTAACTCTTTTCCTCATTATCGTCAACTCTTTTGTCCATAATGGTACTGTATTTTCTTTCTTTACGTATTTTCGAGGTTTTGACTTATAGAATGCCTTAGAACGGCTATATTTATTGCGGCTATATATTTTTTATATATGTATATGTATGTATATTGTAACAAAGACGAATATTAAAATATTAACCAAAGCTTGAATTGCATTCAAGTTGTTAAATTAACTTGTACACGAGTGTTGATGTGACGTCATTCAGTTACTAAGGTCGTTAACTGAATAGAGGCACACGTGCGGCGTATCGAGTTACAGCTTTTAAGAATGTTAGGAAAATCACGTAGTAATGAAACCCGATACTCGCTACGTGCTTTAATGCAGTTTTAACAATACCCACGCGTAAGATAAGGTACTAAATTTTGTAAAAAGGGGTTCGATTTACTGTATAAAAGCGTAACTGATATGCATCAGAGCATGGTCTTTACCCTGCCATCATCCAAGCAGCACCGACAGTAAATCGACACCCTTCAAGATGTGACTACACGTAAGATTGTTTTATATTAACTTAAATTACTATTCTGGACTTGTAAAATATTTGTGTTAAATTATTTAAACTCATTCAATGGACTTAGTCGTTTAAACGTAATTCTGGACTTAGAACCAATGTTAAATACATGATTAGTTAGTTGAATTTGACTTTGAATTAGAACCTCTTGCAAAGCTAAGCAAACCCCCCGTAACGAATGTGAGTCAAGTATCTACCATCAGCATTGGATTAACTTAATTTATTTAGCTTATTATATTATACAGCCCCAACTCACTACGTTATAATATCTCGAAATATAGTACTTCTTTCAATTTTTCTTTCAGATGGTCAGCTATGCTGCTAATACCTTTTTCTTCGTTTTCAATATTAAGTGACACTCGGAATTCTTCGGTTACATATTAATCAAATACCTTCAATCTTTCCGGTTTTACTACATATTTTGATCTGTAGTATTGTATCGTTGCTGTTTCTTGTTGCTTTAACTTGATGTTGTACTCCAAAAACTTGTAATCTGAACAGCTTTCTTCCTCTTCAAATTTCCAATTTCTAGTCCAAGGTTCCCCAGATCCAATGAATTAGCAGAACAATATGTACAGGAAGCTAAAAATTTAATTGATAAACGCAACGACGAACAGTCCGATATTTACTTAGCAATACTATTTCATAGGAATACTTCTCGTAATAACTAATTTTGGGTCACCAATGCAGCGACTAATGAGTCGAAGAACAAAAACGTTGTTACCTACTACTGATGATCAGTTAAAGCCCAAAATAAATAAAAACATCACCAAAGAACTGAACCTTGCCTCTTATTTTCCCCTATGGTTAAAGTAAGACTAAAAACAAAAATATCATTTTCATCAAAATTAACGGCAATGCTAAGTGGCCATGTAGGCCAGTTACCGTAGACACAAAAATCGCGTTAGGTCGCAAAAAATTGCACCGTTCTGATTTTTTGGGATGTTGTTAGTATAGATACCAATAGTGTAAAACCAAGTTTGCAGCTTCGAAAGACCTGTGCTAACTCCGTGATGCTCGAAAAACCTCGAAATTATCGAACTTTTTTCATTTTTTGGCTTATAACTTTTAAAAGGTGCATCTTACGAAAAAGTTACCCTATACACTTTTAAAGTAAACAAAATTTGCTAAAATTTGAGCGCAACCGCAGCTCAGTAGATCCAATAGGTCCCGAGATACAGCACTTCAAAGATTGGCAATTTTTTCCAAAAAGTTCGAAATTGTAGTTTTAGCTGTCTTCCGAGCAGAATATCGACTAAAATACTCATCCATTCATAAGAGAAAGGATAAGAAAAACATAACTCAGTGGAAAATGGTTTATATCATGCAAGTGCGGTGGTTGGAGGCCCTGAAGTGAATTGCCACATGGCACGAGAAATAGGATGTGATCAAGTCAAAGAAATAACTACAAAGTCGTTTGGAAATGTTACATTTAAAAGGAAAGACAAAGTACGAACCTTGGCAGCAGCCACCGTCAAGGTGCACAACAAGCAGATTGCTATAGACCCTCTCACAATATTCCAACGGCTGTGTATAATGAAACAGTCTGAAGCCGACCTAAAACACCACTTTACATACGAGTTGGCCCCATATCCCATGGCTCTATTCTCCGAACAGGGAATGCAAAAAGGAACAAAATCATCGTTCTACTCTGCCTTCACGCCCCTCCCAGAAAACGTCGCTGTTGGAGAAGGTACGTTTGTTATAGTGGATGGAGGGTACTTGCTGCACAAGGTTATATGGCAACGGAACATTTTGGGAAAACTGTGTCAGTTGTATTCGATGGCTACCCAGAAGAGGGGGCTGCTAGCAGCACAAAAACAGCAGAGCGGCTACGTCGTTATGCAGCCTTACCGTGTACCGACATAATTTTTGAAGAATCGACACTGATCGAAGTGCCGCAAGAAAAGTTATTGTCCAACCCAAAAAACAAGCAGCGCTTCATCAACTTTATCTGCACTGGACTGGATATACAAGGGATCGAAACGAAGCAAGCCCCAGAGGACGCCGACTGCCTAATTGTGAGGACAGCATTGGAGAAGAGCGAGGAGTGGGAGCACGTCATAATCGCTGGAGAGGATGTCGACCTCTTGGTGCTCCTTAATGGATTGGGCTCCAGCGTACAAAATGTTTTCTTCCAGAAAAGTGGCAGGGGTGGAAAGGTTGTGAGCAGTTCTCTTCAACATCATTCATTCGAGGAGAGCCATTCGCCACTGGAATAGTGTTGTTCCTTCGCGCCTTCACTGGTTGCGACACCAACTGTGCCCTTTTCTGGTAAGGGAAAATGAAGATGTTGTACGTCCTTTCAAAACAGCCAGACCTACTTGAAGCGGCTACCACGTTTCTCAACCATGACGCCACTCATGAGGAGATAGCCTCTGCTGGCAACAAATGTCTCGTGGCGCTGTATGGTGGGGGAGAAGACGACTCCCTCAACGCCCTGCGTTACGGGATATTTCTCCGATCTGCTGCCAACGCCAAAGTCCACCTCGGTCGTCTGCCCCCAACCGAAGAGGCTGCTGCCCAACATTCCTACAGAACCTACCACCAGGTGCAGAAGTGGTTGGGGGTAGAGAAAGAGCCCACCAACTGGGGGTGGACAACGAACCAGCAGGGGCTGACACCGTTGACCTCAACCAAGGAACCAGCGTCGCTAACCCTCCTGAAATTCCTGTCATGCAGGTGCCAGAAAGGGTGCGGAGGAGGGAGCTGCTCCTGGCAGAGAGCAGGGCCGAAATGCTCTGCTCTCTGCAAAGTTTGTCAGGGGGAAGACTTGCCTGAATACTCCTTCCTTAGACATGGCTGATGAGTCGGATGAAGAAGACGACGTCGACGTCCCTTTACCATTAGATCCGACAACACAGGAGTCTCCGGAGTCCCAAGAAGAGCCGTCTGACGAACCTGGGCCTTCCAAAAGAACACGACTGTCTCGCTAAGTGCGTAAAGGTAAGCCTAATATTACATACCTACCCCTTCGCTGTAATTTATTATAAAATTGATTACGCATTTAATAAATACTAATTTACATTGTGTTGTTTATTTCTGTCGCAGGAGTCATATCAGCTGAGGTCTCGCCATCCATCACTTCACGTTCAATATTTCATGACCCAGGTCCCCCAAACTATCAAAATAATTTTTATACAATTTTGATACATTTATACCTTATTATTAATTGTACTCAACTTCATTTTGCATGATATAAACCATTTTCCACTGAGTTATGTTTTTCTTATCCTTTCTCTTATGAATGGATGAGTATTTTAGTCGATATTCTGCTCGGAAGACGGCTAAAACTACAATTTCGAACTTTTTGGAAAAAATGGGAAATCTTTGAAGTACTGTATCTCGGGACCTATTGGACCTACTGAGTTCCGGTTGCACTCAAATTTTAGAAAATTTTATTTACTTTAAAAGTGTATAGAATAACTTTTTTCGTAAGATACACCTTTTAGAAGTTATAAGCCAACAAATGAAAAAAGTCCGATAATTTCGAGGTTTTTCGAGCATCACGGAGTTAGCACAGGTCTTTCGAAGCTGCAAACTTGGTTTTACACTATTGGTATCTATCCTAACAACATCCCAAAAAATCAGAACAGTGCAATTTTTTGCGACCTACGATGTCTTAAATGACTGGCCTAATGGTAAAATGAGAAGCTACTTACATAAATTTAAAATCTTGGACAGCGCAATGTGCAAATATGGAATCGAAGACTAAACCGTGCATCACATGATTTTCTCTTGTACCCTGTTATATGGAGAAAGAGAAGAACTCGTAAACAGTATAATCAACAATGACGGACAATGGTTTGTTACGAAGGAAGAATTATTCGGGAAGTATTTACCGTATTTTGTTAAATTTGTAAATTGTATAGACTTTGAAAATTTGATTATTAGTTTTATAAATAATAAATATTTAGTTAATACATAATGATTAATATGTGAAGTTGTAAGTTCACTATTTAACCTTTTAGCTTAAAATTTAAACAACCTGTAAAGTAAGTTTAATAATGGCATGTAATATTGTAAATGGGGCATGCTAGAATAAACAAAGTTAAAAAAAGGTTAGTTGTGAATTCTGATTTGTATCTAATCTAATCATCTAACAATAGTTATTAACCTAGGCATCATAAGGTTTGTTTGTCTTCCCTACGCGGCAGTCATTGATTCGTGCTTTTGCCTCATTTTGCCGTTTTTGTCGCCCTTTAAACAAGATTTTCCATTGACAAACTCAAGATTATCTTAACAAGAGTTTCCGGAACAAACCCACTGAAAATATTATGAGAATGTTTCTCACGCAAGTACTTTTAAGTGTGATAGCTTTAAGGTTTAGTTTTATAACGAGGATTGTAAAACTTTAATCATATTCCTCATAACAAAATGGGTAAACGTGCCTCAATTACATTTTAGTAATCGCATTTATGTTTTATTACTTCCCTACTTTAAGATCAATGAAGTCACGAGGATCGTAATTTTGCTAGATTAAAGCATAAAATGTATACAAATGTAATTAATTTAACCGAGATTGATTAATCTTTAGATTAATAATACCGAGTAATTTTCGTTAAAGTGAGTACATGCTATTAGAACTAGGCTTCACTAATTACTGAATCAAACTAATTTATCGAAAGGCAATGTACTTAATTGATGTTCATTAACACCACACTTTGTGCACCCCCTACTAGTTCAGCTTTAAGTGCATATTCAAAATCAAACCTCCGGTTACGTCATTCCTACGTCACGTATATTAAGAAAATTATTGCACTACCCTGAAGAGACTAGCCTACTTTTACATAAGCTTTTTATTAAAGAATCTCTTCTCATCTAAATTTCCGTAAATGGCAACAGCAAATTAATACACCTTAATTTCTTAATGCGATTTACCCCGAGGCTATAAGTCCAATCTTCTTAATATTTAATTAAACTACAGAAGGTAATGCAATTTTTTCCAAAAAAATCTACCTTAATCAAGCCAACTTTGAAATGATTTTCCTAAATTTTTCTGAATTTCTTGGGTTGTTTATAATTGAATATCGATCAGTCTTAAAGGGTTATTATGTTACCAGTTCTGGTATATAAAAACCTTCGGAATTTCTAAACGGAAGTGAATAGAGTGTAAACGGAAAAATAGGCGGCATCTGGGATTTGTTACGAAACAAATAAGGCTATCAAAGTAGGACACTCGCCAAGGTATTACGTTTTGTATTAAATTGAACATTTACTGCAGAATCCCGTTTGGGTTGTTGTTTTTCTACAGTGGGAATTTATATTGATTAAACTGGAGATAAAGTAACAAAAAACCTTCAAAATAGAAAAATTTAAAGCTAAACATACTGATTAAGTTTCGGATTTCATTGCAGAAATTCATTAAAAAATTCCGTAAGGATGCTTCAGAATTTACTCGTTTAGTGAAAAATAGTATCAAAAGAAAACTTTAGTAAATAAACCACCGTTTGGAAATTAAGATAAGACAGTGTCAGAAACCTCAAAAGTCCTAAAAAACTCCTGAAAGTAGACAATCAGACATTAAGGGCATATACAAAGATTATATGAACAACAAAATCTGAAAATTCGTAACTGCGGTTATTTTGTGCATATTTTAGGTTAATGTTTGGCTTGATCGAATGTAATAGTTTACTTGAAATGCTTTTTATTCGACTTAATCTTTTGACTCCTCTTGTGTCGAATTTACAAACTTCAATGTAATGGAAAACGGTAGCATAAATGAAATATAAAAAAGGATTTGAAAAGGCAGCACTGGAAATAATCAGTCATAAAAGATAGAATAGATCAGCCATGGATAACAAGTAACACGAAGGAAAAAATAGAAGAGAGGCGAAAGGTAAAAATAAGATTAATTAATACTGTGAATCAAGAGCTCAGACAAGAAATACAAGAAGAATATAATAAGCAAAATAAGGAGGCGAAGAAAAGTGCTAGGAATGATAAAATACTATACATAGAACAATTAGCAGAAAAAACAGAAAATGCAGCAAGAAGATAGGTTATGAACGTACTATATTGTAACGAAGTGCCTTTTCTGATTATTTGCTTATGATGGTAGAGACTTATGGCAACTTGAATTACGAGTGTTAAATGCTTTGCTTGTGCAAGAGGTATTCATTAAAATACACGATCAACTAACAACAAATATATTGGTATTAATTTAGATACAATTACAAACTATTCGTTCAAACGAGTACAAATTAAATACAATAATTATTCATCTACAAACATGATCGGAACAATACATAAATTTTGTATTAAGTCTGAAGGACTTAATACCCCATACAAGATCTTAACATTAATATCTACTTATATGAACAACACAACAAAGTATATGAATTCCCAACCCTTGGCTGAGCGCCAAGAGTTTAAGGAAGAGCCTCTCGTCTTAGTTTTAATCAGGCATCGTAGTAAGAGTCCAAATAGAGACTGAATTTACTATTGAAAATGCTCACGTATTTATACTATCAAGATGTGTTCGTACTCTCTCATAATTAAACATCTGTTTATGTTAATACAAAGATTTCAGTCATTCTTACATTGTATGAATATAGGTCACGACGTACAACCCACATAAAGTTAATATCAACAACTGCAACATTGTAACACAATGTCATGATTGTGCAATACAACCAGCTGCATCGTCTGACTCATATTTATACAAGTACATCTTTATTAGTAAACAGAATTAACGACCCTTACAATGTAGTGATTGCGAAACCTCGCGCAACTTTCATATCAAACCACACCCAAACACCAATTTATTAAATTCATTTCTTATGGAAATGTTTCATATTATTTATTACTAAACCCACTATATTACATATCTCCCCTCTTAAAAAAAATTTTGCCCTCAAAATTTGGATAAGAGTGAAGAATTGGTACTGATTGATATAACAAAAACTCCAAAAGGGAAAAAATATGTACAATCTCGCAAGTTGGAGGGACAGCAGGAGGAAATATATCGTACTCAAGAACAAGTATTAAATATATAAATATATAAGAAAAAGTCAGAGAGGAAGGAGAAAATAATAGACCAAGGAATCAATCAGGAAATGACCAATATTAGTATTAGTGAGGATAGCTTTTCAAGAGAAGAGCTCGAAATGCAATAAGAAATTAAAAAATGACAAGGCAGCAGAGTGGAATGGAATAAGTGGCGAACTTATAAAAGCACACCCAGACTTATTGATGGAAGTGCTCAACATATTGATAAACCAAATATGGGAAGAGGAAGAAATCCCAGAAGACTGGAGGCAAGGAATAATAATTAAGTACTAAAAAAGGGAACCTAACTAGGTGTGAAACTTGGAGAGTAGTAAAATTTGGCAAAGGTTATAATAGAAGAATAAAGTCCCTCATTGATAGAATGCTAAGAGAAAACCAAGCGGGATCTCGATCCAATAGATCATGTATTGACCATATCTGCACTTTAAGAATTCTATTAAAACAGACATCTGAAATGAGGGAATTTTATTGATATTGAAAGAGCATTTGATTCGATAAACCAAGAAATGATGTGGAAGATTTTAAAACAATGTGGATTACCGGAGAAACATATTCGAATTATATAGACGTTATACAACGGGTACACAGTGTAATGGGGTGCATGTGTAAGGGTGGTGCAATTAATCAAGACATACAAACGAAGAGTTATGTATAGGTTTTTTGTCCGTACATTGTACGTTGTAGTTAAGAAACACGGTTTGACCAGTCAAACGTTAAACTGTAGTGGGGAAGTTGGTTTAATTTGCTAAAAGGCACTCCTTCTACTTTATGGTGCCCCTGAGAAATTGTATAAATACAGTTGATCAGAAGATCAAGGGGATTTCATTCCTGACTCCACGTACGAGAGCTACTCTAAGATTTTACACATCTTAATAGGCTCCTACGATCATAACACTTTACTTTGACTTCCGCTACTCCAACTCTTTTGCTGTAACGAAAGCTACTCTGAGATTTAACACCTCTCATTAGGCGTCTACAACTCTCCTGAATCCCGTTTGCCGTAAAAAGCCCGATTAAGCTCCTACATTCCTTTGTTTCGTTTTTATTTTCAGGAAATTCGAACCCAAGGCCTGCCAAGTCGGTTACGGACACCCGCCTTCTTGTCTGTCTGAATAAAACTTAAAATTGTATTCCATCTTTCTGTGACTTTTCATTCCTACCCTTCATCAAAGACGAGGTTACAAATAAGCTACAAAAATAAACGAGGGTCCAAAGCCCCGAGGTTTTCACCAGTTACAGAAAAGGGTGAATCTTCAACACCCCGCATCGTTATAGACTTTCAGAGCAAATAAAAGTAGAAAAAGGGGTCCGTCAGGTATGTAGCCCTTCGCCAACAATTTTTATAATTATTATGAACTAAGTAATGAAAAACGCACAAGACAGGAGAACAGATATTAATTGGGATATATTCAGTAAGCTGGAGGGTTTGGAGTTTGTGGACGACATTTACATTAATAACAGCGAATAAACAGCACATGCAGGAAGAAACGACAAACTAATGAATAATGCAAAGAAGATAGATCTAAAAATAAATCCAAAAATGTGAGAAATAGATCTAGATACACAGTAATAAAAGAGACAGAAATAGAATAAGTAGAAGAGATATGTTATTTAGGCAGCATAATAAAGTTAGAGTGTGGAACGAAGAGGGATATCGAAAGGAGAATTAAACTAGCGCAAAGTGCTTTCGGCATGTTCAGCAGGGTACGGACATCATCAAGTATAGCTCAAAGAACGAAGATAAAGCTATTTCGCACAAATGTAAAAAGTGTAATACTATTTGGGGCCGTGGAAAGGAACTAAAAGATTTTTAAACAAAATATAGATATTAATTAAAAAACGTTTACGAAGAATATCCAAGATATTCTGGTCAAATACAATAAATTACTAACAGTTACACAGGATTACAAAAGAAGAGAAAATAGAAATAACTGTTAAAAACTAAAATGGAGGTGGATTGGTCATACACTTAGACAACATAACAAAACAAGCACTAAGTTACACAATCTCAGGAAAAGGAAAAGTTGAAAGACCAGCAGAGTATGGAGAAGGACACTACAAAATGATTTAAAGGCAATACGGTATAATATGGAATGAAGCGAAAACATTAGCAAGAGACAGAAAAAAATGGAAGAAGCTAGTGGAAATCAACGAGAGGTGCATAAAATTAGCTACTCTTTCGCCAAACTACGTAGCTCACGAAACACCTACGGGTGATCTTTGCTCCTTGTGGCGCCGTAGGACGAAGAAGAAGAAGAGGAAAATAAAATGTGAAAATTGTACTCAACATTCAGAAGCAAACCATTACTTTTAAATATAAATTCAGAATTTTCTATTTCTAACATTTTCATATTATTCTAATATTTTCAGACTTGAAAAATATCCTGAAACGTAAAATTTTGATCTAAGATTTCTGTCAATTCTGTTGTTCTTTCTTTCTCTCTATAATCCATGATTATCTTTTCTGATGTAAAATGTTTTTGACAATTTTATCCTTAAAAATCTTCTCTGCTTATTAACAATAATTAAGAAAACGAAACGGACTAACGTCAATTAAAAATGAAATTTTCAAAAATGGTTTGTCATGCTACATTTTTTGGACCATCCTTTAGATGCCTTCCTAAAAGCTGAAAAACCTCTTCAGGCATTTAATTAAATTGCCATAGAAAATATGTGACATTTATCTAATTCCTTAATTTCATTTGATAAAGGTATATCCTTTCCGCAATAAAATGAACGTGCCAAAACTATGAAAACTAACTAAAACTAATTAGAATTCTACTCAATCCCCCTCAACAATGTGGATTTATAGATTTTATAGTTCCTGCAGTATCGTTTGCTTCTGTTAACCCTTGTTTAGCAAATTAAGGGACATTTTAACGGTTTGATTGTTATGCTTAACAGAATTGTTTATATGGTTATTTATTGGACGAGATCTAGGCTTGAGGGTGCCAAGAATTAACTAACAGGACTGGAACAAAATTAGAAAATTAATATTTATTTATTGTTCTGGTTATATCTTTATAATGAATGTCGTAAAGTACATATATGCATATTTTAAAATTGTTTGTGCATGTTTATGTTATCCACGTTTTGAAATTTTTTTTTGTTGTGTTCGAAATTCTTTGTACCTAAACTTGATTATTTTTATGGCAACTAACTATAAAAATAAACAACAAAGCCACTACATAGCACATAGCACAACGCAGCTCGTGGACAAATTCTCATCTCTGGAAAAAAACGTTATTTTCATGCCTTGTTGTAAAATATACTATTTTCCTACTTGTACATATAAGTGACACTTTTGGCACTAAAAGCAGGCCAGGTCACTCGTACAAAAAAGAAACAAAATATGCAGTAACGGATGTACATAATAGTTATTTATGTATCAAGGGCGTAAAGAAAGCGATTTTGGCCCGCGGCGTGAATATTATAACCCGAGGCTTTAGCCGAGGGTTATAACACGCTGATGGCTAAAGTCGCTTATTACGCCTGTGGTACATACAATATTTTTTGCGCGGACGGAGATTTTATTTAAATTTTTTGATTTATTTTAAAATTTTTTTAATCGCATTGTTCAAAATGCCAAATTGACACATTAACGGCAAGATTGATTTTAAAAGTTATATAAAAATTGTTTTGTAACTATGGTAATTTTGTGATATTTCAAATTAATTTGTCGCGAGCGTAAAGTGCACCTGAGGTTTGCAATAATGAACTTTACGCCCTTTTTTGCGGGCGAAAAGTAGTCACTTTACGCCCGGGAGTGCAGAAAGATAATAAGAAGTGCGGAATATTTAAACCACAGAATACTCCTAACAGGTCTCACTAACAGTGTTAGAAAATACAGAAATTCAAACAGCTACCAGAAAATAAAAATTACTGGGTTCAAAGAACTTGGGATGCCAGAACTACGAGGTTTGGCAGAAAAAAAATGAGACTGATTTTCTTTAAACTATGAATTTTATTCTTTTTACAAATCACGGTTATCCCCTTCAACGTAGTTCTCTTGGGCAGCTACATACCGATGAAGTCGTTTTTTCCATTGTTCGTAACATTCCCGACTTCTGCTGGAATACCTTTCAACACGTCCGTTACGCTCTTCTGGATATTATTCAAAGTACCAATTAGGCGCCCTTTTAAATGGTTTTTCAGCCAGAGGAATGAAAAGAAGTCACAGGGACTGAGATCCCGTAAATAGGGGGGGTTGGGGAACCACAGCAATGTTTTTCTCTGCTAAACATACGTTGATGGAGACTTCCGTGTGACATGGGGCGTTGTCGTGGTGCAGCATCCGAGGACCCAAATCCTGTTTTAAATTTGATAGATGGTAAATCGGTTCAAATTTAACTCACTCTGGATATTCTCAACGTCAATCGACGGTCTGGCCTCACAAGAGTCCTAACTCTGTCGTCTGAACACTACTGCCCTGGATAAGGAATGTTCTCCATAAGCCCTTTGTAACTTTTCATAAGTCACAGCTTTTGACAAAATTTGATAGCATAACGTTGTTCAAACTTTTGCCGGTCTATTTTCATAACGCACCTCACAAATACAACTTTACTTCCGACACTCTCAACAAACGTGTAACAACTGTCACAAGTTCAAACTTGTACTGAGTCTACGGCAGGGGTTATTCTAACTGCTGTGTTGCCAGTCTCATCATTTTTCAGCCAAACCTCGTATATGAATCAACAGTTGATAGAGCATTCCAAAGCAAAGAAGCAATGAAAGAACCTGGAAGGAATATAGCAAAGACAATACTTAAGATTGCGATCTTCTGTACTGGAACAAACAGATCGAACCTATGGAAAGATTACAACCAAACAAATGAAAAAGAACCCGCTGATGAAATAAAAAGGTTAAGACGCGAAAGTAAGCCCTGAAGAAATATATTAAAAGGAAAAGGTGAGATAAGATATGGACAAATACAGCCAATGCAACGTGAGACTCGAAGAGTAATGCATAATTGAAAGATACGAAGTAAATAATGGGAAAGAATTCCTAAATAACAACTACCTCTGTTTAGTTATATCTGAATTTGAAATTTGCAAAACGTTAAATTTGGTCAACGTTGTTGTAAATATGATATGACTACGTGAACCGTGTAAAACAACTAGCGTGACAAGAAATGTAAATATGCAGATGTATATAAAACAATTCTCAGGCTTGCACGAGCAAAGAACAAAGAAACCTGAAAAGAATATGAAGTTAGTAGATACTAATGTAAATTATTAAAAAGGGAAAACTGCGCACTTCGAGCATATTCTTAGAAACGGTAAATATAAATTACTACAAATTATAATAAATGGTAGAAGATAAAGAAGACGATCAAAAGGAAGAAATCGTAAAACAACCTAACTAACTGGGGTTAGTTAAATCATGATCGATTTGGAGAGCACATGAGCCAGTATTAATAAGTGGTTGACACCTTCGATACATAAACAGGGCTTTACAATGAATAAGAAAATCAAAGTTATTATATAAGAAGAAAATATGTGTATGGTATACAAGAAGCTGTACAGACCAAATGGGAACAGGCGAGATCAAAAATAGTACGAGGAGCAACAGTTTCAGAAAAAGACTAATAAAGGGACATCAAAGGGTAGAGGTTAGATGACACTACGACTAATGAAGAAAGCAGCTGGAAGACATGGAAGAAAAAGGGTAAGGAAATAGTTGTAAATACTGGAGTTACGCCAAATAGTACAGAATGGTAAAAAGATCCAAATGACTAGAAATAAATTAGAGTTATAAGAAGAAGATATGTGCATAGTACACAAGAAGCTGTACATACCAAATGGGAACAGGCGAGGAAAGGAGAAATATTTTGATCAAGAAAAGTATGAGGAAGGGACATCGAAAGGATAGAGGCAGTGACATTACGATAAATGAAGAAGGCAACTGGAGGACCTGGAAGATAAAGGTTAAGGAAATAGCTGTAAATACTGAAGTTATGCCAAATAGTACAGAATGGTAAAAAGATCCAAACGATTCGAAAGAAATTATTATATAGGTAGTGCATGCCCGCGAGAAAGGGAATACGAGTTATAGCGCAATACGCTCTTTATTAGATGTACTCACGATATAGTCCCACATAATACTTACTTACTTCCTTATTCCTTGGCTTCAACAGTCCATAAAGGACCAAGGCCTTCCTTCCGGGTTACGGAGCCTACGGTTTTACGGGGGACGGTGGCTACCCGTATTCCCAACCCTACTGGTACAGTTCCGTAGGCCTTGCTCTGTTCTTTTCGCCAATTATTATGTCGTGGTTTGTTACACATGCCCTTGTTATCTTTTTCCAGTTCCTTACTCCGAGCTTCTGCAGGTCTCTTCCAATATCATCAGCTCATCTACTACTCGGTCTTCCCTGTGCTCTTCTTCCCTCCAATTTTATTGCCGTGGTCTTTTTGACGCATCGCGTGTCCTCCATGTGCTGTAGATGCTCTGCCCAACTTATACGTCGGCTCCGGATTTCACTAGTAATACTTGGGCCTTTAAACAAGGTATAGATCTCGTGGTTGGTTCTTGCTCTCCACCCTTCATTCTCTTGCACCGGGCCATATATTTTTCGAAAAATCTTCGGCTCCCATGTCACCAACACTATTTCTTCTTTGTGAAGCTGCATGTCTCTGTTGCGTATAACACTACTGGGCTGATCACTGTTTTATCTTCGTTTTGAAACGCGTAAGAACACTTATTACCTTGCATTATCCGCATTTAATCTTGGCCCTCGCGTTTTCGCTGCCTTTTCAAGAACTTTATACACCTTTTCCAAGTTCTTCTTAGATCTGATATATCTATGTCATCAGTATATCTGGCACTGTCTATTAAAGATTGGTCCTCCTGGATTTATTGGCAGCTTTCGGACTACCCTTTCTAGTACTAAGTTGAGCAGTGTTGTCTCAGTTTCGTTTTAATCCTGAATTCTTCAGATAGGTGCAAAACTCGTAGAAACAACGTAATTGGGAAAATTCCCGTTTTGTTTGTAAATAAATAAATAAATAATGTCATTCTATCAACAGAGTCCGCTGTAAAACAACAAAAGTAATTATCTTTGGACACCACAATTGTAAGACCAACCAACAACAAGAAAAGGTAAAATCAGAAGGAGAAGAAGAATTAGAGCAAACTGTAAGAAAGAAGGTAATATTTCAACAAGAGTGCAAAATAAAATAAAGCTCAATAAAATGGAAGAAGGGTGTTATCGTGTTCAAACTAAAACTAAATAAAGAAAATCAGTCAGCTGAAATTGTTAAAAGAACACGCCATTTCCTTCGATCTTTAACTGTTATGAAACGTAATAAATTAATATTTTGATGTCATTCAGTACGAATGCATGTCTTTTACCTGTACTCAGCTAACCTCGATTTCTTTTAAGACTTCATAACAAATGTACAAAATCAAACATATTTTTTAGATTATTGGAATTTTAGAGGCAATTTTATTTTTTTCCATTTTAGCTAAGGTATTTCATAAAAAATATATACATATAAACAAAGGCACTCTCTTCAAATTGCTAAAATAAAATTACCTGCGTTCTTTGCTTTTATCAGTGCGATTCCATATTGCACCCAGAACTAAAACCGACACTTTCATCGTAAAATTTTGTTATTCAAAGCGAAAAAAATAAAAACGGTCCAAATTTTATAGGTTATATTTTTATCATACCTATGACAATATTTAAATAGACACCCCGCTTTATGAAACATTCGAGAAAATCCTTATGTTAAACAGGGAACCTAAAATTTACATACGCTTCCCCATCCACCACTATTTACTAACCATAAATAATCCTTCAAAAATGAAATCCTGATGTACGAGTATGCATGCATTCATTTGTGACGTCATATAATATATTGACGGATAGTTCTATCATACGGAATCCGTGATGTATATCTGAACATTTGTTTTTTTATTTGGTGCAGTTATAGAATTACAATCCGCCCCAAAAACCGTCAGTAATCCGCTACAAAATCACATATGATCCTAATTAGGGTTGTTACATAATCGGTCGTGCAGGTGAACCGCAAATACGTATGTAATTATCGTTAAAACTGCGGTATACACAATTAAATTCCATACATCCCGTTCGATATGTGGAAGCTTAATTTAGAACAACATGCAAATAATTACCTCGAGGAATTATAGCCTTGGTTTCGAACAAAAATGTATTAATTTTGTGCTTCTGTTGAATTTTATATCTACTCATCCGAATAACAAGCATCGAAATTAACTTCGATTGAACAGATATGCTTTTGTTTATTAAAAAAACATGTTTGTGTGAATTTATTAATTTATTAAAGTATTAGTAAACCTTTCAGAATGAAATCCATGTAAAACTATCATAATCAGTAGCCAAGAAAAAATTACCATATTTTAACAAAAACTAGAAAGTTATAGGAGATTTTAATAGCAAAATTGGTGAAAGAGAAGCAGGGGAAGAAAGAATACGGTAAATATGGTTATGGTTCTCGCAATGAAAGAGGAACTAAACTAACTAACTTTTGCCAAAGTTACCAGTTGCACACAACAAATACTCTAGGTATTTGAAAAACGAAAGGGCTTACATGTTCCTTAAATCGTACAAGTATCTGACGAAAAGTTTGTTACCCGAATTGCAACTCAATTGAAAGAGTGCAAGTTCAGTCAGTTGGAACAACGCATGCTCAGAGATAAAAGATTTGATATATGAAAGAACAGTGGATGTTGTTGTTGAACAAGCGGAATAGCTCAGAAACAAGCAACAGGATGACCACAAGAAACGATAATCGTGTCACAGTGTCAAAAATAAAGAAAAAATCTGACAAAAAGAGTAAACAAAACAAAACACAAAAGAGATAGAAATATTCCAATGTGGCAGATGTGGTACGACACACGGTAAACTTGTCCAGCTTATCACAGACTGCAAAGTATTATGTTAAGTTATGCAAATCAAAAAATAAATTGTGCTCAGTAGATACCAAAAGCAGTACATGTCAAAGTCGTCAAGCAACGAAATACTTTATGCAAATTCTGTCGAAAGTAATCATTCCAACAAAATCTGGAGAGAATCAATTAAAGCCAGAAAAAGAAAGCTAGACACAGGAGCTCATTGCAACGTCCTGACAATGAATATAGTCGATAAGTTAGAGTTGTGTAACAACTTAAAATCATCAATGACGTCGATCGAATGCAAAATCGTAGTCGTTAATGAAAACGAAAATTGAAAGTTCGAGAGCTCAAAATCAATAACTCACACGTCCCATTAAACATCAAAAGACTCTGTGAAGGACTTTCTCCGAAGCTACGAATATGACATCGACCTAGTAGACGACCCGAAGTTTGAGATTCTCCCCACCACTGCAGAAGCATAGTTATCCATCATCATGCACAACGAAGTAAATAACGAACTCGACAAGATGGTCAAGATGGATGTGGCTTAACCAACTCCTTTAATACCCCCAATGGTGATAGCAAAGCCAAAAAGTAAAATTAGAATCTGTATTGATTTGACCGATATAAACAAAAACATAAAAAGAGACGACAATTTTCTCTACTGGAGGCAGCAAATACTTCACCGTAACAGACTACACGCCATGGTTTTGGCAAATAAAGGTAAGCGAAAGGACCCAAGACTATCTTACCTTTGCGACGCTGTGGGGAAGATACTCATATAAGCGATTACCATTCGGATTGTCATCGGCTCCAGAAGTTTTTGAGCAGATCATGACAGATCTTCATGAACGAACGACCAAAGTGTTATGGAAAATCCAAGATGTGTTTTCAACATTCAAAGAGTCAAATTTTTAGGCCACATTCTCAAGGATAAAGGTTTGGAAATGGATGGATCCACAGTATACGCCATCCGTAAATTGAAAACTCCGAAGACAGCCAAGGAACCTTCAAAAACCCTTGGTATAATGACTTACATGGGAAAATTTGCTCCAAATCTATCGGAGTCCACGCAATCGCTATTAAAAAAGGATGATGTCACGATGAGCACCAACAGGCGCTCGAGAAAGTCAAAGAAACGTTGACGAAAGCACTGATTCTTCATTACTGTGATGTAAACGTAAACGTCACTCTTTCAGTCGACGGGTCTTCAAAGACATTCGGAGCAGTCACGTGGCTCACGCAACGAAATCGTTGATCACCACAGAATAAAATTACCCTCAAATCGTAAAGGAAGCATTTGCAATCCGCTTTGGGTGCAAAATGTTCCTCGATTGTATTTGGGATCAAAATATAAAGGTGGAAATAGATCACAAACCCCTCGAGCCGATATGGAAGAAACCTCTTATCTCAGCACCGCCCAGATTGAGGAGAATATTATTCGACTTGAAAGAGTACTATGCTCAAATCGTATACAGAAGAGGAAACGAGCTCAAAATTGTAGACACTGCTACTTCAGCGCCGGGTCAATCACCAGGTAACCAGGATTTACCAAAATTAGATATAATACCAGCCCAGTCGAGTACATCACAGAAGACAGTAACACCTACTGTTGTTATTTATTAAAATAACCTGATCGTACACAGAAAAATGTTATAAAAATACACTAAAGAAATCACTTACTTAGGCCAAATGATATTTTTTAAAGATATAAACTAAACGAAAGAAATCCTAAATATACGCCTTAAAGATAAAGATAAAAACTAAGAAATCAAGAAAAAGTTAGGTACAACAGACATCAACGTGCTAAAAAATCAAAGTGGAACTGGACAGGTCACTAGTGCCCGCATGAACCAGAATGGATGGCCAAAAGTAACTACAAAATGGATACCTTATAATAAAAGACTAGGAGAAACTTGCAACGAGATGGATGGAAGACATCGTCCAAGGAGCTGGATCACAATATATATGACAGACAGCTATGGAATTACATGGGGGGAGGCCTTTACTCCATACAGGGATTAACAGGCTATTCTGATTCAAACTAGCAAACCCACTTTGCTACTGATCAGGTATGCGTAGCCATATGTCTAGTCTGGCATTTAGGTACTTTATCTTCTTGACGTGGCGTGCCCTTTCCTGGGCGTTGCCATTTTTTCTCCATATGCCTGTCGTGTATGTGTCAAGACATAGGGGACCTACTGGGCTTCGAATCACGGAAGTGCTTGCACTTCTACTCCACAGAAGATTTACTAGGCAAAATACCTCGGTACTTTGGCATTGCCTTCCAAGGCAAGCAGTCGGGTGTTTTCGCTGTTTATGTGGCGCTGGAAATCGAACCAGGGCCATTCTTAATCTCAGACGTACGCTGAACCAACTGAGCCACGACCAGGTACTTTATATTTCTATAAAATACTTAATCGAAGTTCTAAAAACGTTCTCGTTGAAGTTTGTAAATTATTTGAGTACGAAGCATGCCAAACTTTTGAATTAAAAAATAAAGCGAAGAATATTATCAGCTAAATTACGGTTTAATGTAAACATTGCTCGTTATTTCCTAAGTACGAAATTAAAAAGTTAAAAAGTTATACGAAAAAAATGCTGGTATTATAATCTTAGGAATTTTCAAATTAGTTTCCTCCGCATCGAATTACTACCGAAAATAAATCGGTCTTTCTTTTTCTACACTTCGCGAATATCAGGAATCCGTTTTGTTCTACAGAATTCCAATAGGGGATTCTTTTTTAAAATGTAAAATAATTCAAATGCCACACATATCGGAGGTTCGAAGGTTTTTGGGTAGTTTGTGATGAAGTTTACACCTGACATTCGAATGGGACGGGACGCTTTGTTAAACGTTGGATTTATTAAAAGCAAACGGTTAAAGCTCTGTAGCCCCTTTGGAAATGTTTGTATACTTGACGGAAGATTCAGCAGCGAGCTTTAGTTCTATTTAGTTAGCATACCGTTGTTTACTTTCTTATAAATATTCTACAGGAATGTTTTGTCTCTAAACGAAAATGAAACAGTTTTGATAAATTAGGGTAATGATTTTCATACTGAAGCAGAAACAATGAGAACAAGCAAAAACAAAAATTATCTTATTTTGTGTAAAATACGCTTTAATTTACTCTTAGAAAAGTAATCGCAAAAGCTACTAGAGGATTTTATTATTCTGTATAATTTTTGTCAAGGAACCGATATTGGCAAAAACAATCGAGATGATTTATAGACAAACCCCTGAAACATCAAACTGGAACATTTAATCGGTCAGACTTTAATGGTGATTGCGGAAGTGGTACAAAAGAGAGACCTCAATACATTTTGGGGTTGTGAAAAGGCTATTCAAAAGATTTAATTTATTATCAGTTCAGTATTTGTAGTAGGAATTCTCACTGAGATAACCTGAGATTCGGACATTCTTGAGACGTTTTAGCCAGCTAGGGGATGACTAAATTCTTAATCATAATATTAATACCACGCAAAATTTGCGCTCTTAATTTGCAAAATAATATGTAATTATAAAGGCACAATTTCAGATTTAAAACCAAAACAGAACAATTTCAAACATTTTCGACTGTAATAATTTTCTGCCCCTTTTGAAAGTGTTTTCTTTTAAGTTGATTTATTAAATGTCAAACTTATATACAAAAAGGATTTAGATCATCATCATCAATTGACATGGAGCAGATCTCCGTGGATCAATCCTGGATTACACCAGGCCCACTCCATGCCAATAAACTGTGGAGGGATATGTTATGATGGGTGGGGATTGGGAGCACTGTATAACGTTAACATGCCTCTGACGCCAGCCGTTAGACATCGCTTCTACAGTGCAAGGTAGTTAGTAAGTCATATATTCAATGGGAGTTGGATTTATGACTGAAATAGTTAAACATGTTTTATCATCTTACGCTAACAATATTTCTAGTACTACAGCTAATTTCCTAAGTCTATGTTACATGTCACTTTATGCTAATTTAGTCTAATAATTATTATCATTATTGGTATTCTATTTTTATTGTTATTATTGTTACTATTATTATTATATTTGTTTCTTCGCTGTTCTTCTGCATTATCCTTATGTTGTTGTTCTTTCAAGTGTGTTGGGTATATGTGCTCCTATGTACTTCATTCTTCTTACATGTTTTATTTTTATCCATTGCATCTCGGTTGTGTAATCCTGGGTGTGAGACTGTGTCGACTGATTTAGCGAGGTCCTGGGTTAGTAGTCTAGTTCGTTCTCCTGCTCTCCATCGTTTACCTATAATTCTTCTGGTGACAAATAAATGATCCTCCACTGATCTTCCTCTGAGAAACGTTGCTTGATATGGTGACATTTCTTGAATCGTGTTGTCTAGGCACGTTACTCTTAACTTTTTTTTAAATTCCGACCGATAACTATAACTCTGACTTATTAACTTATACAAGTATAAAAGTCTTATGTGCATGTTGCTTTAATTGTAAAATTATTAGCTTTACAATAAATTACTATTTGCTTCTATTCGCAATTTAATAACTTTAACTATGCATATTTTCAAAATAATATTAATTAATTAAGTGTTCTTTACATCCCTCGTTGTGCCAATGATTCTGTAAATAGATTGATTTCCTTTGAGAGTCAGGGCCGGCCTTCTCTATAAAGAGGCCCGGGTGCAAGAAACCTTTTGGGGCCCTAAAAGTTCCCTTTTCAAAAGTAAAAATAACAGTATTAAAAAGAAGAACGCATGGGAGTGAATCGGCCAGGCCACATCCGGTAACCCCTCTTTAAAAAAGAGAGTTTGGGGTCCTCCTGTACCTGCTCGGCTAGTGACTCATCTCAAGCCAAAAAGGAACCCTAATGGTAACGCCTTGACGTCACCAATTGCGTTGATGTACATATATCTAATTTGTGTTATAATTCCTACATACATATACCTGACTTGAATGTAAATAAAAGACGTACAATCATTATGCTTAACTATAACTTAGTTTGTGCAATAGGTGCGTTTTGATTCCACATATACTCCTGTATTCATTACAGGTGTACCAGATCCCTATTCGGCTTTTCTCTCCCGCGTGAATGTCGCTTGGTTTTTTCCTGTTTGTTTTCAGTTTTCCTACGGGCATTCTTCTGACTTGCATTAGCACGCTTTTATGTTTATGTAGTTCGTTTATTCACTTATTTCACTAGTTTTATTATAATTAGCGCCAATCTATTATTACTTTGATACTTAAATAGGAGCACTGGTGTCGGTCGCCCTGTAATTATAACTTTTAACAAATCGCTGAGAGAAACTCTTTGAAAAAATAGGAGATTGTTTGAAACACGTGTCTACTTGTCGGCGTCCACTGCCGATCATCGGATTAAATTGTAAATATTAAAGAAAAATTAATAAACACAAGAATTAATGGCAAACTTACTAAACAACGTAAGAAGTGAGTAGAAACAAAATAGATATGAATAAAAGTAGTGAAACAGTAGAAAGAAAAATAAAAACCGAACGGAAGCGACCAAGGAATTCCCTGGAATTACTGTAAAATCCATGAAATTATTCTTTATTTCTTTAACTTAATTAAAATTACTGGAATTGTATTTATAGCGATAAACTATAACACTAAATGGAATTCTGCGAAATTTTCGAAAGCTACAATGAAATTCCGTCAAATTCTTGTGGATTTACATAGAACACAGAAGAGAAATTATGATATAGAATTAGTGGAATTCCGAAACTTTTCAAAAAGTTCAATTAAATTCCCTAGAAAACAACAAAAAAAAGCCGGTCCTGGCGTGTGTTAGTTAGGTCGCGAAATTTTCAGCTCCTAAATTTAACCCATTTATTGGGCATTTACGAGCGTTTAAGATAAAAAGTAGTTATAAATAGATCAACAGAAGTGCTGAAAAGTAGTGGAAAAGTTATAAACCACAGGTGAGTAAGACAAATACAAGTAAAACAGTAATAAATAAGTAAGGAGAGGAGAGCGACCTTCGAGGAGGCGATCCGGGTCGAGCTCCTACCGCGGAACGAACGGCGATACTGCGCCAAGTGACAGCGCGCGCAAAAATAAATAAACAGAACAGAGCCGTACCAAGGACGCGAGACATAACACGCAGCGAAAAATTGGAAGCAGCAAAAGAAGATAATACGAATATGACGGATAGTGATTATTCAGCAGACGAAAGAGCTAGGAAAAGAAGAATGGAAGGAACAGAATACGAGGATATTTGCGGAAGAAACAAGAGAGTACCGAGAACACCAGTGAAATCCGGGAATTCGAACGATGAAAAACTCGATAGGGTGCTGAAGATGATAGAAGAGATGAAAACCAGTTTAACGAATGAAATACAACAAGTTAGACAAGATCAACGAGAATACGCAAGAGAGATGAAACAACTGAAAGCGGAAAACGATAACCTGAGAAAAGAAAACATAGCTATTAAGGAAGAGCTGGTAAAAGTCAGAAATACGGTAGAACGCATCGATAAAGAAAAAAGGAAGAACAACATCGTCCTAAGCGGACTGGAAATAAATACAGAGGATCAAGCAGCTCCGAAAAATAAGATAGAGAATTTCATATATGACCAACTGGAAACAAGGGTAAAGGTTAAAGAAGTACGTAAACTGGGGGAGAAAGTACACCTTATCGAATTAGAAAAAGAGCAAGACAAAGCAGCAATCATGAAAAGTAAACACAAGCTGAAGGCCCTAAAAGACGCTAGGATCTATATAAACGAGGATTTAACAGTACAAGAGAGAGAAATACAAAAGCAAATAAGAAAGATGGCAAACGAATCTAAGAACCAAGGAAAGACAGTCAAACTAGGATATAGTAAAATCGTAATAGACGGAGTGGAGTGGAGATGGGACAAGCTGAAGGGGAAAATGGCACCGCCAAAAAACTAGCAAGCAAGCGAACCAGGACAGATAGAGAGGATAACGACCCGGCGAAGATAAAGGCTGTGACTAACCATAGGGAAAAAGAAACAGAAATAAGCTTAAGCAAAAGTAATAATAAAAATAGACAAGATAAAGACAGAAATTACACCAAAAAGAGAGCTAAAGGATGGAGGATAGCGACTTGGAATGTTAGAGGTCTAAACGGGAAGGAAGAAGAAATAATACAGGAAATGGAAGATACGAACATAAAAATATTGGCCCTCACAGAAACCAAGAAAAAAGGGAACAAAGAAATTGAAACTGAGAAGGGACACATGATGATACTCAGTGGAGTAAAACTAGAGGACAGAGCACAAGCAGGGGTGGGATGTATTGTAGAGAAGGATAGTGGGAGATACCTAAAAGCATGGGATTGCATATCAGAAAGAATTTTGAAACTAGAATTTGAGGTCGAACAAGAAAAGAAAATCAATATACTAATACTATACGGGCCAGACGAAAATGAAAAAGCAGAGATTAAAGAAAAGTTCTGGGCAACGATCGACAATTTAACAGAAAAGAACATCGGAAAAACCATAGTCCTGGGTGACCTAAATGGCAGAGTGGGGAAAAGAGATCACGAGTCGGGTGAAGTGATTGGTACACATGGAGAAGACACCAGAAATAGTAACGGAAGGAGAATAATAGATTACTGTATACAGAACAATATGGTTGTAACAAATTCCTTCTTTGAACACAGAAACACACACAAATACACACGAGAAGTTGCAAGCAGAAAAGAAAAGTCTATTATAGACTATATATTAATAAATAGGGAGCACAGAAATGACATACAAAATGTAAGAGTCAGAAGGGGAGCCGAAATAAACAGCGACCACTATCTACTCATCGCAGAAACACGTATAGGAAAGAACAAGCAAGAACACATAACCAAAGAAGACATGAAAGAGCAGACACATAGGGTTCCCACCAAGGAAACCATAAAATACTACAAGTTGGCAGACGAACAAACAGCAGAACAATACACCCAAAAAGTGGAGATAATGATAAACAGAAGAAGCACGGACGAAATGGATCTGGAACAAATGTGGAATTATTTCAAACTAACAGCAACTGAAGCAGCAAAACAGACATGCGGGGTAAAGAACATAAATAAAAACAAGAGAGAAACATCATGGTGGAACGAAGACATCAAAAATGAGATTAAAATAAAAAAGAAGAAATGGAAACGGTACCTGGCTCAGAGAACAAACGAGAGATACGCAGAATATAAAGAACAAAGAAACAAAGTAAAAGAACAAGTAAAAATGGCAAAAGAAAGAGCATGGGAAAACTTTGGAAGGAAAATGGAGAGCGAATACCATGAGAACCAGAAATTGTTCTATAAAATATTGAAAAATCTAAGAACTGGAAACCAAAAGCAAAAACCCAGGCAAATGAAAAACAAGCAAGGGGAAATAATAACGGAGGAAGGAAAAATTATGCAAAACTGGAAACAATACTTCCAAGAGCTACTATGCCCAAGAGAAGAAAAAGATAGCCACAAACACCAAACTGATCAAACACTACAACGTATAGAACCCAAAGAAGAAATAGAAGAACGAGAAGTAGTAAACGCAATAAAGATGTTAAAGAAGGGCAAAGCAGCAGGCCATGATCAAATAACCGCAGAAATGCTCATAAACCTAGGGAAGAATAGTCTAAAACTACTCACAGAAATATATAATAAAACATGGGACCAGGGAGTAATACCTAAGGATTGGGAACTGGGGATAATATTACCAATCTACAAGAAAGGAGATAAAAAAGACTGCAACAACTACAGAGGTATAACACTCCTAAGCGTAGCATCCAAGGTATACGAAAGAATCTTGGAAAAGAGACTAAAGGAAGTGATCGAGCCACAGCTGGAGGAGGAACAAAGCGGGTTTAGGAAAGGGAGGAGCATCCAAGACCACATTTTCACCATTAAACAGATTATAGAACGAGCAAAAAGGTCAGGACAAAAAATCTATATGGCTTTCATAGATCTGGAAAAAGCTTTCGACAGAGTGGCAAGAAAACAAGTAAGGGAAAGTCTAGAAAAAAGAAACGTAAACGAGAAGCTCAGAAGAGGTATAATGAGTCTATACGTTAAAACCCGGAACTATGTAAGAACGGACAATTCACAATCAGACGAATTTACAGTGGAGGAGGGACTGAAACAGGGAAGTGTGCTAAGCCCGATTTTGTTCAACATAGTCATGGACGACGTGATAAAAGAAATAAAAGTAAAGACCAGCAAAGTACATATAGGATACAGGAACCTGCAACCGATAAGAATCGAACTATGTGCATTTGCCGATGACTTAGTAGTACTAGCACGAAACGAAAGTGAATTACGAGCTAACTTGGAGATATGGAATAAAGCTTTCACCAAAAGAAAACTAAAAATAAATGAAACTAAAACAAAAGTTATGATAATAGGAGAAGAAAACAGGAAAATAAACATAGAAATAAATGGAGCAAGACTAGAACAGGTGGAGACATTTAAATACTTAGGGGTACTAATAAACAACAAAGGAAATCAAGAAGCAGAAATCATAACAAGAGTAGAAAATGCATCCAAAGTGTACCACATGCTCAAGAACTCATTTATAAAAAAAAGAGAAGTAACAAACAAGACCAAAATAAGCGTGTTCAAATCAGTATTTGTACCAATATTGACCTTCGGTTGCGAGAGCTGGACACTCTCGGATAAAATCAAAAGTAAAATCCAGAGCACGGAAATGAAGTACCTACGAGCGATATTGGGAATTACAAGACTGGACAGGATTAGGAACTGCGCCGTGAGACAGGAACTAGGAACAGAACCCGTAGTAGAGGTAATTGAAAAAAGCCAGCTGAGATGGTATGGACACATGGTAAGAATGGACAGGAAAAGACCAGTCAAGATAATATGGGAATCAAGAGCACAAGAAAAGAGGAGAAGAGGAAGACCGATGAAAACATGGGATGAAAACATCATACAAATCCTCCAGAAAAAAGGGATATCAAAAGAGGAAGCCCGGAAAATAGCACACGACAAGACAGAATGGAGAAAACTAGTCTATGGATAAAGAAATATAAATAAGACAATAAAAATGTTAAAGTATCAAATAGTGAAATGTAACAAAAACACCTTACACCTAACGGTACATAAGGTTTTGATTATATATATATATATATATATAGAAAACAACAATAGCGACAGGAATCATGGTAGAATGGAATTCCACAGAATTCCCGTAACGTTCTATAAAATTCTCCGAAATTACTGTAAATTTCATAAATTATCATAATTTTTCATTATATCAAGAGAGTTAGTTACCACAGAGAAATTAAGGTGTAAAAAAATAAATGCAGGGAATTCCTGCTACGTTTATTAAAAGTTTAAAAATTCAGTAAAATTTTCATTGATTTGTGAAATTTTTAAGCACTTTACTTACGCAAGCTTACACAACAATAGCAACAAGAAGACTTCGTAGTATTCCGAGAAATTCCCTGAAATTTGTGGAGCTTACATAAAATTCCCGAGGAATTCACGCATACCGCAGTGTACTTGTGGTTGGAATTCCATTGAATTCTCATAGGGTTCCACATAACGTTCTGGAACTACTCAAAATACCATGGAAACTGATGGCAGAGGAATTATGGCGTAAAACTAAATTAACTTTCACGGAATTCCTGCGACGCGCATTAAATTTTTAGGAAATTCCGTGAAATTTCTGTGGGCCTTGTGAAGTTCTTAAACACTTTACCTAAACAACGACTGAACTGAATGGAATTCTTTAGAAGTCTCGAAATATTCAATGACATTTCTCAAAACTACTGGGTCTTCCATGAATTTCCCTGTGAATTCAGCTATACCGCAGATGAATTACAATAGAATTGTGAGTGGAATTTCGTTGATTTTTGTAATGATCTAGAAAATTCTCTGGAATTACTCTTACTATTAGAATTTCGCAAAAGTTTATAAACCCCGTGGAATTGCATTTACTTTAGGATTTAACTGAAGTCGAACTATGATATAAAACAAAATTGGATTTCACAAAATTGATTAAAAGTTAAAAAATTCCGTGAAATTTCAATAAAATTCTGCAGGATTTGACGAAATTCTCTGACGCTTCAGAAGGGTTTCGCCTCTGGCTTGGTTGACAAGTTGAGTTACCGTTACCTTTCTGCCTCTTGCTAAAAGAGTTTCGCCTCTGGCGTGGTTGACACGTTGAGTTACCGTACTCTTTTAGTGCTTCCTTTCCTCCTGAAGAAGCCCCTTATAAAAGTGGGCGAAACGTTGAGTCTTTTGTCTCAAAATGACACGGTCCCAATCCGGAAGACGTTTTGTTAATACTGACACTGGCCGTGGAAGTCTTCGAATTTAATAAGTAAATTACTTTTACTCTTTCCTAAGAATGGTTTTGGGAGGCTCGAGCCTTTGAGTCCCTATGGAGCAGCCGCTTTTAAAATATAAGACAGTACTTAAGCCTAACTGGACTTATGGCATTCGGTTATGGGAATGCGCCAACGAAGCAATAATATATATCACACAACGAGCCCAATCCAAAATCCTTAGAGCTTAGTTAATGCTCCGTGGTTCGTCTCAACAATCGAACTATACATAATGACCTCAATGTACGATTTGTGCAAGATGAAATACGTAAGTTTAGAAGAATACCCGGAGATATAAAATTACTACATTGAGCAAATGTTAGATCCATTGCCAACAAGAAGACTGAAGAAAGAATGGCCCACAGACCTAAATGGATGGATGAAGACTTCAACTCCGTCACCAGAATAAATTTCCAGGGGCATCATCGCTGCATGAGGACTCCTACATGACAACATGAACAACACATTTACTTAATACTCATTTGTTCTTTTACAATAGATACTAAATTAGCAGCTTAAAAAAAACAGTACTCAGAAAGGATGTTTTAAGTCCTGCGTCTGTATTTTAAGAAATTAGGAATTTTTATTTAAAGACAAAGCTTTTCACATACTAACTATACAGGGTGATTCAAAAGTATTGTCATTAATTTTAAGGGTAAGTAGAGCATATCAAATAGAACCACTTCTCTCATTAAACCATGTGTCGCAAGTAAACGGTAAACCCAGAAAAAAATTAAAATGATCAATACAAAAATTGGTTTGGAGTCACTGGAGTCTAAATTTATCAAACACCTTACTGATAAAAGTCCACGTATGTTATGTAGGTCAGTCACTTTTCGAACGTTTTAGTGGAAGGTCAGCCGAATTTGACGTTATTTTAATTTGTTGAAGAAAGACGGTTTCTGTTTGTGTTTGTATTGTGTTTCTGTTGCGTTTGTATAGAAGTTAATGGAGGAACATTTGAATATGGTATGTAAGTTTTGTTCCTCTTTACATAGTAACAACAATTGTTTCTAATATCACTTTTTAAACATGACAGTAATTATTTACTGCCAGTCTTAAGCCTGACCAACTTAATAGAAATATTTCATGAAAAATGTGAGAGTATAAAACCAATAATTTTCAGAATTACTTTCAGGGCCAAATGTTTACACAAAGAAGGAAGTCTGTTGTAAACTAAACGCAATTCTTGGAAGGTTTCGTACTAATCTATGAAATTTTCTGAAATTATCGGAAATTCAATGAAATTACCAAAGAGTTCAAGGATTCAAGTATACTGAAAAGGAATTATATTATTATATTACTCAAAGTATCATGGAAACTAACTCCAGTGGCATTATGGTCTAAAACAAAATTAAATTTCACGGAATTCCTGTGTTGTTCATAAAATTTTCAGGAAATTCCGTAAAATTTTCATGAATACGGTTAACTTCGTAAGCACTCAACCTAAATAACGAAGGAATTATGATATAAACTGAATGGAATTCTCTAGAGGTCTTGTAATTTTCCATGAAATTTCCTGGAGTTTCTGGAGCTTCCATGAAATTCCCTAGAAATTCATTAATTGGAAGAGCTTGAAATACTATTCTTTATTCTTAAATTTATTCAGGCAATTCACATCGTTGGAAATAAAAAAAATAAGCCAAAAAGAATCGCAGGAAGCAAGTTAAAAGAGAATATTTAAAAATAATAAAGAAAGGAGTTGCAGATAAATAGAAAACATTAAAAGAAATCTTAACAAAAAGCACAACATTAAAAACATTAAAAAATATACGAGAAAGAAAAGGGTGAACAAATAAGGCAAAGAAAAATATTGCATAAAAACATAAAAAAGCTTTCCCTAAAGCTCTTAAATATTTTCCCATTAATAAAAAGAAGGTTTTCCAAAATTAAACCTTACGTAAAGCAAGAAGATTTTACATCGATTTACAAAGTTTTGAAGGTTTATCGTTTATCATTAATTAACCGGGTAAGCTCGAGCAACAAGGCAACAGACAATTTGTCAGGAAACCGCAGGTCATCTTCGATGTAAGCGTATTAAAAGCCATTATTATCTTATCCTGTGTATTTTCGTTACGAAATGGGAAAGAACTTTAAACTAACAAATTTCGCCTCCACTTCGAGGTTTATGAAAGGAAAATATTTGCGCTAGATTAAGTTTAAGGATTAAAATTAGAATGTTGGTTGGTTGGTTATCGTACGTTTTTATTAAAAATTTAATTTGAAGCTGAAGCTATCGGAAATTTTTTAACGGGAAATAAAAGACCGGTGTTCATTTCATTCAGTAAACCAAAACCATTTTAATTTTACTCATAATTAGGATTCAGTACTTACTTTAATAAAAGAAAAAATTTAGCAGAATTCCGTGAAAGATTAAAGGATTTATAAAATTTTCACTTAGAAAGTTTTAGTTCTCGTGGCTGTTCCAACTCGTTTATCGGTAGTTTTCTGGATTGTTTTCTAAACTTTTTCATTAAGTGAAAGTGTAACGAAGAGGTTTCCTTTTATCTCTCTATTAGCTTTCGTAAGTTAGTGTTTCGAACTTTGGCAGACTGGAATTACAGCTTAAGATTGAGGTATCATTTTTTCCTTTTGATTTCTTACGATTAGATACGTCTTTTGAAAGATGAAACAAGTAATCTTAAGTTCTACTACAAAAAGGGCTTTAGGTTGGCCGAATATTTAATTTGGAAAAAAATTTGAATTGAATAATCAAAGTGATTGGTACTTTTAGTTTTTATACTTTAGAAAAAATTATTTTGCATAAACAAATACGTAGACATCGCCCAATAAAAAGCAAACAAATTCCTTCATCAAAATATTAACAAGCAAGAAAAATGAAATTTTATTCTCAGATTACCAAAGGAGAATTTTATAGCAGGAAAGCGAAGAAATGTTTTGGAAGCTTCAAACAGAATGACATTTGAAGTGATTAAATTACTTTTTTTTAACAAATTCTGTTTATAGAACTGTTTTGTTTATCATATTTTTTTACCTTAAACCTAAATGCCTTAACAGGGATCAAATTTCTTTTACCTTCAACAGTAAAAATCAGAGTTTGAATCCTGATTTCGTATTTTTCTGTAAATAAGTACAGAATAGATAGTAAAACTTCATGAATGCAAGATTCAATCCCAAATATTGTAAATTAAATATAATTCAAATTACAAATCAATAATTCGAAAAGAAAGCGAACTATGAGTCTTGAATATCCAGTTAAAAATGGGAATCCTTTCTTTCAGATAGACTGCTGCGAAATTTTGCAAGTAAACCAGGTTAGATGCTTAAACCTCCAATATCAGGTTTGAATTTAGATCATCAATTTATAATGGTTTAAATTTGGATTAAGCCTTTACATCTGTTGCAAAATCGAGTTTTAAAATTTGTTTTAGAAAAAAAACCTTGTACTTAGATTGATATTATATAAAAACGGATTTAACTCAGAATCTACATTTAGAGGTTCAATCCAGATTTGGGGGGTACGGTAGTATGCATGAATGAAAAAAAAAAGATTTGATAATGTAAAGGTACTTTCGGTCCAAGGATATTGTAACGAAGTGGGTTTCTGTCCAATATTGTTTAGAAATTCATAAAAACAAATTAATTAAAATTAGACAGAACTATTTAACCAAGTACGTCACGTGGGGTTTGCTTTGCGTTGCGAGAGGTTTTATATTGAAAGTCAAATTCAACTAACATAATATATACCTATTGTACGAACTTTAAAGCATGTTTTACAAATATTATTTAAAGTCAAAGTTACAAACACTTAGACAATTTTAAAGACGAGTTCTGTGGTTTGGATACCATGTAAAGCTGTATGTCCGCTATGTATTTTTTGCAGCTCGTTTTTATTTTCGGTGTACAGGATGACCTTGTCAGCGTGTAGTAACTTATTTATTAACCTCAACCTCTAGCCTCAAATAAGTGCATGTGAATAATTTTTGGTAAAACTAATGAATTGTTATAAATTTATTGTTACAGATTGCAGTTTTCTTAATTCTATGTGTATTCCCGCTACCTCCTGGTTAACTATCTTTGACTTTTAATCCATTACCACAACAAACAGGAGTGGGTTTAGGGTACTTCCTTATCTAACATCTCTCGCAGTAGTAAGTTTTATGGTCATATTGCCTTATATTATTACCGTGTTTACTGCTTTGTGGTATAGACTTCGTACTACCTTAATGATCTTCTTGCTGATCCTTTCTCCATCATTGCTCTCCATATTTCTGCTTTTGATTTCTATATGCTATCAGACGCCTTCTCTAAATCTATTGCAACAACACAGTTTTTTATCGGCCGCTAATATTTGTTCGGCTATTTGTCTAATTACAAAAATCCAGTCCTGGAAAGACCTTGAAACCAGCCTGCATATCTCCGAGAGTAAGTTTTAATGTCGACCTGAATTTTTATTCGAGGATTCTCTCATATACCTTATAGGCAACGCATAATAGTGATAGTCCCCTGTAGTTATTAGAATTGGAAAAATCTCCTTTTCTATATGATGGAATTATCACGCTTGTCCTTCAGTCCTAATTTTATTGGTTTTCTATGATAATGAAATTGTGGTATGTAATATCTTATTGCCTTCTTATCACAAGAATTTAATCATTTGTGGTTGTAATTCGTCAATGCCTGGTGATTTTCCGCTTTTGAGTCATTTCACAGCTTTTTTTTACTTCGATTAACTTCTTCCTGTTCTTTATCTATTTGTGTGTTTTGGGCTCTTCTGTTATCCGTACGTTTATTGCTTGTTTCTGTACCTAATAAATCCGTAAAATACTCCCTCCATTCTTAAGGAATTTTTCTTTAATTTTTTTAGTACTCTCAGAGTGCGGTATTGGTATTACATGCGGCATCCTTCTCCATCCTCTCCCCAAATTCCTTCTATATCTTACTTTTCGCTTCTTTCACTAACTGTTTAACCTTCTTTCTCTTTGGATTTTATACTCTTGATGGGCATTTGCTTTATTTTTATTTCCTAAATATTTTTTCCATAGGTACTTTTTCTATTTACACTTTCTTTTATTTTCTTATTCCACCATACTGTTCTTTTTTTTATTCGTGTTCTTTTTTATTTCACACATCTCCGTTGCGGTTTTTCTTATTATTTTTAAACTAAGACAATTAAACTGGCATGGGCTTATAATGAGGATGAATCCAGATATACTAGTAAAGAAGAAGATTTTAGAAGTAAGAACAGAAGGTAGAAAGAAGAGAAGAAGACCTAGGAGAACACGGCACAAACGAATTGAAGATAGGCAGAAATGGCAGCACTAGCAAGGGACAAAAAGCATGAAAAGAATGAGTAAAGAGGAACTGCACTAACTCATAATCCAGCGCTCAAATACATAACGCTGAAGGATAAGACAGAAGAACCTCGTTTCAATAGGTCTTCTATTTCTAGATTAATCAACTTTTCCTTATTCCTGGCATTTTTCATTGTTATTTTCTCTTGGTATTTTTTTCCAGTTTCCTCCTCTTGTAGCTTGTACACCTGATGTTGTTACATTGCAGAATCTTAGTTTAAGTTTGTTCCTTCCTCTGAATGTCCTACCCTACTTGGTATTTCTCGGATATATTTATAAATGTCTTTATCCTGAAACCATGCGTTTCCTACCATCATATTGTTTAGGACACAAAAGTCTATGATATTTTGGCCATTATTGTTTTTAGAGTATTTTCCATATTTTCTCACACTCTCCTAGTGAAATCTCTTATAATTATTAACTTGTCTTTTTCTTTTCCACTTCGTCTTGTGTCATGTTCCAGACTCTTCTATTTCCTGTTTATTCGTCCCTTCATTCGGACCATAGATTGCTAAAAGGTATAGTTTTCTTCTCGAGTTCTATTCTAAGGATTCTGTGTGTTACACTACTTTATTTCTTTAAACTCCCTACACTGTCTTTACTTATCACATCAAACAGGAATAAATCCTAAACAAAAGGAAATTTTGTTGGCTTGTTTGTTTATTTAGCTTGCCGGTTCCAAGGACCCCAATGCGTGTAGGTCGCTGTAGTCACTTCGTACTATCCGACTGGAATTGCTAAATTCAAGGGATTTTCGCCCCTAGAAGGGATATTTATCGTGCCAAACATCATATTGGCAAGAGACCTACGGTTTGCCTCGTAATAAATCGAGATCGTGTCCGAAACAACCTTGCAATTTCTCTCCACCACCAAGAATGGCAATTGAAGTTTTTTAAGGTTTGTTGAATTAGAAATATCTCCTCAAATTACATAATTAGTTGTAATTGTAATTTTTTTAATAATATTCAAGCGTGTAGCTGTCATTTGTGACATTACTGTGTCACCGCAAAAGTAAAAAACCGGAAAAAAATTCCAGTATGGATTCATCCGCATATACCGACCCATTGGAAACTAAATTAAAGCCGGAAGTACTAATACATCTACAAAACGTTTACATATGCTTAACATTATCAACATTATCAGCCGCTGTTGGGGCTATCTTCAATTCATGTTTCGAATCAATTCCAGGCAGATTTTTTCTTGAACTCGGATCACTCGTCCTTTTAGCGATATTAGTATTGAATCCAGATGACGAAAACAAAGAATGGAGGGAACGTATACGTTACCTAATTGGCTTTTCTTTTCTGAGAGGTGTGGAAATGGGACCTTTTTTGGAATTTATTGCCAGTGTCGATCCTTCTACCATCGTAACCGCAATTATGGGTAGTTCCTTGATATTTATTTGCCTAACCTTATGCACCATAGTTTCGGCAAGAAGATACTGGTTATATCTTGGAGGAGCTTTGATGAGTTCGTTGAGCATCTTGACGATGCTAACGCTCGTGAATATTTTTGTAAGATCTGCACAAATGTCTAATTTCACGCTCTATATGGGATTAATGGTTATGTGCCTGTTGGTATTATACGACACCGAATTAATCATTGATAAATGTCGAAGCGGAAGCAGAGACTTTATTACGGATGCTTTAGCCCTTTTCATTGATATTATAGGGATATTCATTCGTATGGGGGTTGTTTTGCTCCAGAAGACTTTGGTAGAAAGTGAAGTTGCAGAGGCTTAGTAGGTTAAATAAAACTATTAAAAATTGTAATACATTTAAAAGGAATAAAAATAGTAAAATAATTAAAATGCAGAATGTAAGTTAGAATATATTAGAAGTTCTTTAAATATTTGGGGGTTTTACAGTGTTTTTTGAAATGAGTGAAGCGATTGTAAAGTGCCATGTTAAATACGTGTCAATATTTTAGTTAGTAGTACGGGTATGTTTGACTGGGAGTTGTAAACAAAAATACTCGAAACTATTGGAATTTGGTCATAATAGAAAATTCTAGGGCCGCCTTTGAATGAATTTTTTTTTATTACAAATCTTTGAGGGCCCTTACGTATTCATATGATCGAAGACTTACCATACACTTAATTACAGTTTCGAAATGAATACAATCGTTGGGCTTTCCATGCAATTAGAAAATCTAGGGTTTTTTAAACTTTTATTTTGGGGTCCGCTTTTTAAATTTCTTCGGTTAGTTTTTAGTTTATAAAGTAAATAATTGCATTTCCTTCTTTATTGGAACTCTCTTAATTGCCACTACTACGCGATGTAAGGCTAGCAGTGTGCTAAAAGAAAAAGCGCATAAATATGTAAATGCATCCAATTTATAAGTTGTGAGTGGAAGAATTAAAAAAATATGATGTTCGGATTTTATAGTATTATTATATTCAAACTAATTTTACGAATTCATACGTAGGCAAACCACAAGGGTAATTTTGCAGCATCAATACTCATTTCTATACAGCACGTGTGTCCATCAAAACCGGACGTGAATTGGATTGGGAAATCTCTGCTAACTTTCTACAAGTACGAGTAGAAATCTAACACGTAGAAATTGCCAGCTATTTTGTGTATCTGATTGTAGTTGTAATAACAGAACCAAGAGATGAAGAACTTGTGTTTGTAGCTATTTTAGATTTAAATCTAGATGGAATGATAAAGCGAGCAAGTTTTGAAATAATTCTAATTTCTTTCTGATACAACTATTTATAGCAATATTGGTCGTAAGAGGTAGAAGGGCCCCGTAAACAATTTCAAAATACAAAGGCACTACAAGAAAATTAAACAGAAAGGCAACGAAATAATTGAAATAGACAAGCATATCTTTTTCAATAGTAGTGGAGGTGAAAATAGAACGTTGAGTATGGGTTAGCGAAAGAATAAAGTCCACAGTTATAAAATTTAAAGCAATATCAGAAAGATTGTGTACGCTGAGACTTAGGGGTAGATTTCAAAAAATAGTTTCGACAAATGTCCATGCACCAAGAGAAAATTGCGCAGTTAAATACAAAGGAAAAATACCCATTAGAAATGGAATGTAGTAGTAATCAGCATCTAAAAATAGTGTTAGGGGATTTCAATGCACAAATAGGAAAAGGAGAAATTTATAGACCTACTATAGAGAAATACAGTAAACAAACCAAGACTAACGAAAATGAGAAGCAGATGATTGAGCAGAAAGATATTTATAACAGAACATGGATTTCTCCAGATAAGAGCTACACAAACAGACGTAAGAAGTTATAGAGAACCGGATACAGACTCAGATCATTTTATGGCGGGAATAAGATTAAAGCTAATAATACCAATACACACAATCAACCAAAATTGAAAAGAATTAACAATCGGAGTTAATAAACAAAGTTATAATGAGAACACTGCAAAGAATTGCTAAAGCGTATATAAAGGAAGGAAAAATGGTGTGACGAGGAGTGTGAAAAGAAACTAGGCGAAAAAAATGTTGGAAAGCAGAACAGATGAAAGTTTCTAAGATAGTGCAGAAAGCTGCCCAGAGAAAATACGAAAAAATAAGATAAAAATAGAGAAAGAAATCAGCAACTTTTACCAAGGAATATGGAAGACGAAAAGAGGATGGCAGTCTAGACCACCATTATGTATTTATTATATAAAGACAAGACTGAAAATTTAATAGGGTTATGAAGAAAAGTTTAGCCTTGGAGGAAAAAGCTAAGCTCCAACGCCTTAGTACTCATGGAGGAACGCCGGAAAGCGAGCGGAGACTCGCATAGGTATTAGGCTCTAAACAAAATCATCCGAAGAGAGATCTGGTAGGACCTTAGGAACTACAATACTTAACTCGCCTGCAAAACTATCGAGGGAAATGATATGCTATGTGAATCCTGCGATGCAGGATGGCCAGATCCAAAGTACAGATTTCCAAGATAAAAAACTAGCAAGAAGTCGTGGTCATTAACTGGCATCGTTCAAGATTTCTCCCGCAAACTCTACAGCGCGTCAGCTCCAAGACTTACTAACTCTGGAGAGCAAGAACAGAACATTCTAAATGTCGGCTCCCAGGAACTCTCTGAGATCAGCAGAAGTGAGTGAGAAAAATGAAGTACCGGAAAACACTAGGAAAAGACGGAGTAACCGCCGAAATGTTGAAGATGAGAGGGGAGTAACTCGTTGCCACCGCGTGGCAGAACACGAAGGTTATCTTGTTATTTAAATTTTAAATAAAAGGGCAACTGTACGAATGTAGAGAACTATCGGCCAATCAGCCTCTACAAACTATTAGCGAAGATAGTTACAACCACAAACAAACTTTTATCAACCGCGCAGGTGGGATTCAGAAGAGGTTACAGCACGATGCATACAAGTCATGCACAACGTGGACAAACAGCTAACCAATTTGAGATTCGCAGATGACATTCTGTTATCTACAAACAGCAGTAAACGGTTTCAATCCATGCTGAATTAACTAGAGGAGAAAAGCAGTGAAGATTACAAAAATAAACTACATATGGAAACGGAGACAATTCAATGCAACACGTAAAAGAAATAACATATTTGGGGCCAATAATTGCTATGGAAGAAAAACAGGAGAAACATATAGAAAGAATAATAACCATGGGGTGGAAGAGTTTTGGAAACTAAAGAAAATATGAAAGGGTACTTTGACCTTAAATAACTCGAAATAAAATGTTGCGCTACGTCATGGATGTCAGAATCAGTACAGTAGTAGCGAGGAAGATATTCGAAACTTCTTCGTATTATTTCTTCAGACTCTTGTTGTCTAGTATTGTACATTGTCTTCCCATTTTTTCTCCATTTTGTCTTCTTTTTTAGTCGTTAAGATCATGAAGAAATTAGTAACAGTGCAAGGAGTAATGGAACGGAGAATCGCCGGAATAACAATGAGAGATAGAAAAAGAAATGAATGGTTAAGAGAAAAAAAATGGAATATAGCGGAGAGGTCGCAGAACAGAAATGGAGTGGGCACGACATACGAGTATAGTAGGAGGTAATGACAAGTCGACAAATACAGAGTTTGCCATGACGACCGTCGATTAGACGTTTCTTGAAAAACGCTTAAAATACTCCTAATTAATTAAAGTCTGCGAAATAGGGGTTTGAAGTATTACAAATCGATTGAAAATATTTCCAAAGTTGTAGAACTTCCGGTATTACCGGAAGTAGACGCTAACTTCGTTATTTCAAATAGAAAATCCTATATATTTTTAGATATTGCGATGAAGCGACTTTCTAACATACATTATGGAATGCATCGCCACGTGCGTTGATATGACGTGTTAGTCAGGGTCATTATAGGCGAGGGACAAAGACATGCACGCTGTGAAATGCTGAGATCAGCGCAAAGTGCACGTGTGCTCCTTTTTGAGTGGGAGTTGACGTCTTATATAACGAATTGCTCTGACAGAGCTTACTATGATTAGCGGGGTCGTCGACCAATCATGTCCTTAAGAAGTCAGATCTTTCGTACTAGTGATGTTTCCTACGATTTTTATGTAGGACTATTTTTCTGTATTTGACTTAATGTAATTCAATTAATTCATAGTAAGAGTTTGGACCAAACCCTTTGTTTCATTAAATTAACTTTAATGTTTGTACGTACTTGAAACTTATAGGTAAAATGGGTTAAGTGTTTTGTTTTAACTTTTATTCTAAATAATATTTTCTAAAACTTACTTAAAGTCTGACAACAATCAAACGAACCCCCACGTGGCGTAGCTGGTTAAATACACCACCACGTGTTGGTTCTTGAGAATTATCAGTAATTCTTCTAAATTGAATTAACTTATTTTTACTAACTTTTAATATTATTGGTGGAGACCTCTGCGTTACAATATTCAGTGTAATGATGCAGCACTGTATGTTTCTATCGCTAACAGTTCAGTAGTTATTCAATTATTTTTAAAAAATCTAACCTCACTTGGGATGAACGTGTCACTGCGAAATTCGAAGTAAGCGTTCTTTCTCAGAGTTTTTCCGATGCTCTAATAATAAAAATGTTTCCCATATGTTGCAAACTGTTTGGCGGTCACTGTATAAGGTTAATAATAATTTAACTATCAAAATGTTTCCAGATGTACCTATGAAGAAAAAATTTTAAAACTGGAATGTTTATAAATTTGCATGTCAATATCACAAACATCAAGTAAAAGCAATTCCCAAAATCTAAAGTTTTGAAGCATTAAATAAAAGATAATTTTTTCCCAAAAGAATACCACCGACAGACAAACTACTGCAATAACATACCACAATTAGAATTTATGTTTCCAAAGTTTTAGGGTTAACCTACATCGTGTTCCTCGTGAAAATGTCGGGCTGTCGGAAAAGACCTTAAATTAAATTTTAGTGTCAGTACTTTACGTTTTAGTTTCAATCCATTCCCATTTGTGTGTTAATGAAAATTTAAACTCGAACAAAAACCCCGTCTTTATTAATTGCAATGGGGTTTGTTGAACTTTCGGCTGTAATTCAATTAAGATACAAGATGCACCGATGGAGTAAAAACTTGGTTTCATAATAGTTTCCCGATTCTAGTTGCAGTTCAATGTGAATCAATAGTATTTGTATTCGTGCCACATCGTTAGCGAGTTGTGGAGTTATTACAAGTAAAACAAAATAGGTAATGAAGTCGTGGGTTAGTAAGTGCAAATACCTAAGTTTGCCATAGTATAATTGCTATTCTAAATCAAACATTATCAGTATCGTAATACGGAATTTCCGGAATACTCCGGTAATAAAGGTAAAACAAGTTTACGATTAGAATTTTGTGGCCAGCTTCCGTTGTATCAGGTTATTCGATAGTCCTTTATTAAATTTAATGATGTTTGCAGAAAGCCTAGAAATATACCAACAGAAGTCGATGTTTACTGAAAAATAGGAAGTTTTAAATTTATATATCTATTTAAATTAAGCTTAATTTTTGTTGGTAAATTTGAGTACAATTTATTTTTTAGATAAACTTAAATAAGTAAGGTTTCTTTAACATTGGAAATGTTTATGCGCTCGCTTATTGAACAAAGTTACAAACTTTTTAGTACGTTTTGCGACATCGGCACATCAAGCAACCCGATGATCTCAGAATAACAAACATTAAGCGGTCTTAATGTGTTTTGAATAACCAAATATGTAACAATTGAGTTTATAAGAAAAACACGTTTTGTTGAGTCTACATACGCACCGCGTTGATGACGGCATTCACGAGTAATTAACATAGGCAGATACCGTATGTTTATTGTGTGTTTTAGATGAATTTTTGGTGTCGTTTAAAAAGGATTTGACGCGTTCGTGGGACGAAAATATTCCAACGTAAACAATAGAAGACGACACGAAAAGTTTGCATGTGGGAAAGTTGCTTCGATCGTTTCAGTGTCAAAGTCTTTAATTCACAAAAACAGAGCAACGTTAGTATAAAAGATTTAGTATAAAAGCTCATTCGAACTCGACCGCTCAACAATGAAATTATTAATGTCCTTCTTTTCGTGCCGTTTAGCACTTCGACATCCGATCCAACAATAATGTTTGGTATGAGATCACCAAACATTCGTAATAAACGAATAAAACAGCGTAAGAAGAATAGACAACTGCTGCAAGTGTAAGGCAATACGCATAGTCGTATTCGTATTACAAACAGGTACAAACTGATTGAATATGTATTATCTTTTATTTATTTAGTTTAATCGCTATTTATGGTACCAGTGGCGTACCTATCTTTGGGAGGCGGAGGGAGCAATATGTCTTGAAGGCGCCTTAGGATATTGTAGGTCATAAACGTATAATATTTCTTTCTACAGGAATTAAAGAGGCCACACCGCCACTATTTAAGAATATAGCTCACTCGGCGTTCCGTGAGTGAATAAAGAAAAATGTTATCCAGGAAAGGAAAAGTTTAGCTCACGAGGCGCAGCCGAGTGAGCTACTGTCCTTGAGCGGATAAAATCTCTTTATGAAACAATAGCTAGCAACCTAATGTAAAAGCACCATGATAGGGTGGATAGAATGTTTATAGCAACACTTTATCCACCCTTCACGGTAAAATGTTGCTTTGATAACTAGATTTGACACATTAAAAGGCCACTTTTTAATTTACTCTCAGAGGTGTGATAGTTCCACAATGTCGAAGTCGTAACTGAGGTAAGTTTATATGTTTTATGCATTACATATGGCATTATCATTTCCAATGTATCCGATGGTTGCAAGGATTGCGAAATCTGTGAATTTTTTCTAGAATAGTATCTGAAGAAGATTAAAATCCACAAAGTAAAGATCATAAAAATATTCCAAATATGATTTGAAACGAACAAATAAAGTTAAATTATTTAAAATTAATGAAGCCAAAGTATTACCAACCCCCACGTTGGCCTGGCGATGTAAAATAACGGACATAAAATATTTATAGTTTATAAATGTACAAGGCATTTTTGTTGTGAACGTCACTTGGGAATTTGAAAAAGTCATTTCGAATTTATATTAAAAGTCGACCCCGAAAAACGGTAAGTAACTTGAAATAAAAAATGATAACAAAAGCTTCCTCTTATAAAACTAAAACTGTTGTTTATTGAAAACGTACATTCAAAAATTAATAAGAATTAATTTTTAGTTAGTAAAAATCGTTTGAAAGTTCTGCAAAATCCTAGCAATATTTGAGAATAAGTACGATAAATTAAATCAGTTCTAACTGAAATTAGTTCTGAAGTCTCTGAAGATGCAGCTTTTGTTGAAGCATTGACAAAGCTCGACATTAAAAACCCCTGGGAGTGATAACGTTTACTTGAGGAAATGAAAGTATGACCGGATAGTTATTACGTTTTCAAATATTTGAATTTTCTGTGTATGTTGAAGCTGGGTAGGTTTTATTCTACAAAACCGTACTGTTTTTTTGGTGGATCTCATTTAACAAATGTTAATATGTGTCTTAAAAACCTCTTTCATGGTAGTTTATTTTAAGGGTTTTATTTACAAATAATGGAATGTTTGACTGAGTTTGAGCGATCCATTTTAATGTAAGCTGATTTTGACTGTTATCTCAAAAACCCACTTAGACGTGGTTGAAGTTACGACGTATTTTTAATCATTAGCGTCCGTCCAAGATTACAAAACCTTTAGGGCACGCGTTGTTTATTAATAAGCTAAATTATTTAGTATAAAGTACGCATTTGTTTATAACTCATTTTGAACTTCCAAGATTTGTTTCATTTTTAAGTAGGCCATTTGGCTGTACAATTGATTTTGAAAAAACATTGATTAGACTGCTAGAACTGTAAGTTTCCATTTTAGAAAAATTAAAAATGTCAAAATTAAATACTTTGGATGACTGGCTTTACAAAACATTTTTGGTAATGCAAGCAACACTATTCAAGAGGGTTATCGACTAACAAAATTAAAAATTGATCGTGTACACAGTTTTCATTAAAATTTTCGAGATCGCTCTGTTTTTTCATTTTTGAAATTCTAGATTTTTTAAAATGGTTATAAATGGCGGTTATAAGTTAGTGTTAAATTTACATCAATAAGTAGAAGTGCGTTGAAAAAATAGCTTTAATTAAAGTTTGAATGTTCAAAGTTTAAAACTCCTCATGGTTGGTTGGTTCTGGATTTTTTTGCAGATTATTTTGTCGATGCATGATTTTCATTGTAGCTTAACAACAAGCGGGTTATCAAATTCTTTTCAGATATGAAGGAAGCATCACAAAACCAAACACACAAGTATTTACAAATACTCTGAATCTCAAAATGTGTTATTTTTGAAGCTTCTACGATTTTCAGTTAAACAAGTAAGAATGCAAGTAAAAAGCAACTAAGTTTTCACTAAAATAAAATCAAAATTGATTGGCTTTTTGCTGCGTTGCTTTTTTTTAAATTAATTTTATAATAGTTATTTACGATATGAGTATCGTAACAACTCGTATTACGATGCGAGATGGAAAGTTTGTCAAACGAGACCGCAGGTCGAGTTTGACAAATCCATTGAGGATCGTAATACGAGGTTACGATATGAATATCGTACAAAGCTTTATCTACTTTCATAAAATTAGCAAAAAAATTAAATATTTATCAATAATTGCCTGATGCAAAAGTTGACTGTTCCAATTTTCATTGAAATCTAATACGTTAAGGCTTGATTTTTTGTTTATTTGGTGTTGGTTGCTGTCAGTTTGAATGAAAATTGGAACAGTCAACTTTTGCATAAGGTAATTAATTATTGGCAAATATTTCATATTTTTTGATAATTTCATGCAAGTAGATAAAGCTTTGTACTATATTCATATCGTAAAAATCGTAAAAAGTGCATAATAAATGTTTATAACAAGTAAAATAACTATGAATTCTCTTGTCAATCTGTCATTTTTATGTCAAAAGTTATTACGATACTAGTGCGGTAATATAGTTCATTACAACACGATTTTTCGTTTCGAAATATTGATATTACGAAATGAAAGTAGATAAATTAATTAATGACAATTCCGTTTGTAACTAAATAAAACTGTCAGGGAATCGATGTCATAAAACACGACACATGATTATATTCTAATAAAACGCATGGCCGCACAAACTGTTGCGTCAACCCATGCATATTTTGTGACATATTCTCAGGGAAAGAACGACTGCACGTGATCAATTTTCCACATTCCAATAGACAAGAAGATGACAGGAGGATAAATTATATTTTCTCTAGTGCGCAACTTTGAGAAATGTAATCAGGACACAACTTGCATAGAAGTCCCGTAGCTGTCCAACTCTCTATTTACAATTTAAATGACTAGGAACTTCGGACGTCGAGTTTCTATATTCCCGAATGCGGATGATGCTGTAAAAATGTTCAATTCTGAATTTTTACATTTCAATACCGACGTCCATTTCATTGTTATATTTTACTTTATTCAAGACTGGGACAATTTCGTTCGTTGGTAGCTGTGTATGAATTAAACGGAATGTCAAACACGAAGGATTCGGCTCATCCCGGAATGAATAACACGCTTGTTTTTCTGAAAAATATTGGGTTTATATCAAACAAAATATAGCTTTTGTATGTAAATTTTTCGGCATTATAGCCGTCACATTAACAACTGAAATAACACTCCGACGATTGGTACACTCGATTGAGGTAATGTATGATTAATATCCGACGATAACTAAGGTGAAAAGGTTTTTTGTTATTCACATATTGATTTTACTTCCAAAATGTAATTAAAAATAGTCTAACAATACTGTATCGATTTTTCTTGAACAAATACACCTTTTAAGGAAGTAGAATGGACGAAAATTCCTTACGTGTAATAAAAATATTCTACAAGCACAACTTTTTGAAACCGTGCAAAGCAGGACATGATTTCTGGTTATTATGTTTACAACCAACAACACTGCCCCCCCCTTATCTCTTTTGCCGAGTCTTCTCTTCTTCTTCTTCTTCTGCTTCGGCTGTTACCTGCTTGGGCTTACCGTCTTTTGCTTCCATACACCCCGGCTCCCCCAGTCTCCTTCCTGTAAGATTTTTTCAATGCTTCTTTTATATAAATCTCGCAGCTTAAAGTTGGCCGGCCTCTTCTTCTTTGACCCCTTGGATACCACTATCTATTCTCTGACATTCTGTTTCTTCTGGTGAACCGCAGACATCTTCTCATTACGAGTACAGTACAGTACAACTCTACAGTTTTCCCCATGGCTATCCTTATGGATATACTCTTTTCACATATGTCTGTCGAGCTTATATATAATTCCTATTAATCCCTTGGGGGATATAGGGTGTTGAAAAATGTCCTACATCACACTGTCTGCGGTAATGTCCTTCATTTGGCATATTGTCCTGTTCGTCCCTTCTTCTAGTTGCGCTTCCACTTTATGTTTGTCCTTCCTCGCTTGCTCTTTGCTTGGGGATTCCATTCCAAAATAGCTTTGTTCTTCTTTTGTTTTCCTCAGTGTATGGCTTAACCGTCCACATTTGCGTCTTCCTATTTTTGTATTTATGTTACCTGGCCTGTTCTTACCCATAGTTCTTGATTTGTAATTTTATCTGTCCACTGTATACCTAATATGTATCTAAGACATCTGTTAACGAATGTCTTCAACTTTGTTTTAATTTGTCATATTCCAGAACTGACAACCATAAAGCAGAATGGATTTTACTGTCGTATTAAATACTGTGGCTTAGTGGTTTTTAACAGATATGTTACCAGTTAACAAAAATAAGTTAATTTGATTTAGGTAGTCTTTTGATCAACTACGTTACGTGAGTGTTTGGCTTTACGAGAGGTTTTATTAAAAGTCGAATTCAACTAACAACATGTATTCTGTGACTTCGCTTCAGGTTTTACAAAGTTTATCCTAAGTTACAATTTCAAGTAAATTCCAATAACATTTAAACAACAAAGTTCGTGAAAAGAATTAAAGTATTTTATACAAACAATTAGTAAGTCTTGCTTTAAGGTTAAATTAAATATAAAAATAATCTTACATGAAAGTTACAGGAAACATCGTCTTGAAGGGTGTCGACTTTTCAGAAACACAGCAGCTTCAACGGGTGCAAATAAGCATGTTTTAGCGTACAGCAAGCTGCAGTATTTATACCTTAAAATCGACTCCCACTTCACGATTTACTAAGCTTACCACCTTACAAGAATGTGAGGTATCGAATTACAAGTGCAATGGCACTGGTCTTGAGCTACGTACGTGCTTTTTCCCACATTCTTGGAGGATGTAGTTGTGAAATGGTACACACGTGCCTCGCTAATGTAACAACCTTAGCAAATGATGTCATATTGTAACGAAGTGAGCTAGGGCTGTATAAGTTCGAAGTTAATAAAAATAAGATAATTAAATAATTGAGGTAGAGTCTTTGACCCAACTTCGTTCCGTGAGGTGCACTTAGCTGTTGCAAGAAGTTGTGATTGAAAGTCAAGTTCAACTAACATAACATATATATTGTTCAAACATTATTTATATTACAAGAACCATGTCGGCACTTAGACAATGGTGGAAGACAAATTCCGATTACCAACACAAAAGAAACGGACCAAAACTATGAAACATTCTTAGGGATAAGTTACGAGTACAGATAAACAAGCATAATTAATAAAATGGACAGAGTATTACATCCGAACTATTAGCAAGTCCTATTTACAGGTTAAATGAAATACAAATAATAATCTTACATGCACATCTTCTCTAGAGCACTCATTTTGTATACTGTAGCTTCACCGACGGAACTAACTTGAGGTGTCTCAGGGCTTGGGCTTCAATCTGCCTACTCCCAAACACCTTGACTAACTAACTTAGGAAGTTTAGGGTGCTTAGGTCTCAATCTGCCTATTCCTTCGCACCCCGACTTCACTAACTCTTCGTCAAAGAAGCTGACCTATTTATACCCAAAATTAGCCCCCTTTTTTCTTACAATAATGCAGATGGCTTGTTAAAAATAGCTGATAATAAATGACTCATCACGACACATGCTAATCTGTATTTCAACATCTTAGGCAGGTGTCCGGTGATTCATAGCAGTTGTACAATCTGCAGATGTCCGATGATTTATGTCAGCTGTACAATCTTTTCAATACGTTGACGAAATATCTCAACATATTTGCAAGCTAGAAGCTTTCTTACAATATCAACTGTTAGTGCATGCATTTAGGTTATTGCTTTGTTACAATACTTTGATCTTTGTCTTCAAATTTAGGTTAGATGTTAAATATTACCCATGTTAGTGAATGCACTTCTAGCTTTTGCTATTCGGCATTTAATGTCCTGAACTGAACTACCTTTGCTTGTGAGGACACTTTCAATATAGGCGAGACTATTAACTTTTTCTTCTATGATTTGGTCATCATAATGCATGCTTTGATCTTTAAGGGCCTGCTTTACTTCCTTCCTGTTATAAATAATGTAACCTGTTTGCATTGTTTCGCACCTATTCATTTGCTAACAGGCATATGTTGTTAATAGTTAGGTATTCTAAGCTTTCCAATGTATCAGTTAGGTTCAACTGTATACCCCTTTTTTTGTCTATTTATATGTGTTGCTAATTACTTCATGCATCTCAATAAAGAACAACAATTGTGACAGGATGCATCCTTGGCGAACGCCTGTCTCTGAAGGAAAGCTTTCTGTTAATCTTTCTTTATGCAATATGCGGCACTGGTTGTTATGTGTTGCGTATGCAGGGATGCCTTTTTTTCCAGAGGATTTACCAGATAAATTCTCTACTTACAGAGTCAGACGTTCTTTGAGAGTCAATAAAGAGCAGGCACAAAGAGGACTGGTATTCTACCACTTGGTATATTAATAATATTATCTATGCAGGAGTGGTTCACTCTAAAACCTGCCTTATAGTCGTCCATAAATATTGAAATAAACTACAAGATTTGATGTCCTGGTTATCTACACACACATTTGGCTTAATTCCTTCAATGCACATGCATTCGGCCTTTTGTAAGTTTACCTTCAGTCCCCAGCTTCTAGACTCTTCTTTGGGTTTTCTTAACGTATACTCCATGTCTTCTTCATTTTGTACGAATACAACTTGGTCATCAGCAAATAATAAGGACGGCAGTGTGTTCTTATCTATATTTAGTCTCATTCCTGAGCATTTGCGGTACTATGTTTTAAAAGTTTCTTCCATTTCTATATTGAATAGTAAAAGTGATAAATTTAGAGCATTGTTTCAGTCCTTTCGTTGTTTAGCTTCCCATTTTGATTTTAGTTTGGTTATTTTTATATCTTTTTATTAATTTTATTCATTTTGCTGTTATGTTCATTCGCTTGTCAAGAACTATGAATGTCATGTATGTGTATTAATTTTTCTTTGTTTTGTGTTATCTGCCTGACACAATGAATACTCGTATTATCTAAGCATGATCTTTCTTTTCGAAAACCACATTGTTGTTCACTAAAAGAAAGTTCTTCTTCTTCTTCTGTTTTGCTTTTTATAGTACTGGGGAAAAGTTTAGCTATGAATGGAATAACTGCTATTGCTCTGTAGTTGGTGCACAATCTCCTGTTTGTCTCCTTTTTTGTACATAGAACTTATAAACGATTCTTTTCCATTCTAAAGGGATATCGCTTCCTTCTTCTATTTTGTTACATATTCTTGTTAAATATTGTCTCATTTTTTCTTCCATACTTAAGAAGTTCCATACGGATATTTCCTGGTCCTCGTGCTTTATTATTCATTGCTTTCTGGAGAACCTTGTGTACATCTTCTTCTGTGATTTCTGATATTGTCTGGTCTTCTCTTATTTCTTCATCAATATATTTATCTCGCTGTCCTTCTAGTAGATTTGAATAGTGTGTATTTCCGTTGAATTGTGGCGGTTTTTTATTCTTTTAATTGTTTTCAATGGTGCTGATGACCTGTTATATGCTACTGTGTTGTCTGTGTCTGTACAAAATCTGTTCCAACCACTTCATATATACCGTTTTCGCCTCTTTCATGGATTCTTCCAGTTCTTTTCTCGGTCATATCCAACTGCATATGTGACTTACTAACTACCTTGCACCGTAGATGCGGTGCCCAGTGGCTGGCGCCACAGGCATGTTAACGTTATACAGTGCTCTCAATCCCCGCCTATCATAAAAAATTCACTTCACACCTTATTGGCAGGGATGGACCTGGTATAATCCAGGATTGATCCACAGGATCTGCCCCATGTTAATTGATGATGATGATTATTTCTTTCAGTTCTTTTGAGAATTGTTCAACATACACAGTTTTCCTGTATTTAATTCCCAATAATGTTTTACCTAGTACTTCACGTACTGCATGAAGCTAACTAGCTCATCCTGGAAGGAAAACTCAGTAAGTAAGTAAGTAAGTAAGTAAGTAAGTAAGTAAGTAAGTAAGTAAGTAAGTAAGTAAGTAAGTAAGTAAGTAAGTAAGTAAGTCAGTAAGTAAGTAAGTAAGTAAGTAAGTAAGTAAGTAAGTAAGTAAGTAAGTAAGTAAGTAAGTAAGTAAGTAAGTAAGTAAGTAAGTAACTTCATGTATTATTTCTTCAAATGATTGTATGGTTCTTCTAATGAACCATCTTTATCTGTTTATTTGTTTTTTATTCTCTTTTTGTGTAGAACTTTTATATTATATTGTTTTAATTTCGTCGGTACCTTGCATTCCTAGTTCCTCTAGCTCTTCTGGTTTGTTTTCGTTTCTTATTTGGTATTTCAATACATACGAGGTGACTGACTAGCATGTGATGGTTGCTTGCATATTCAGGTTACCAATATACTTTTACGTCTTTTAGATCTTTCCAGTTTTCCTCATCATTTTTGTTGCTTTTAGGTTTCTGGCTGTGTCAATCCAGCTGAATTTGATGTTGGAAGGTAGTGTTCCCCATGACGTATTCATTTCCTCTTCAAAAGTCAATAAGTGGTCTGCCATTATCATTTATAGTATCCTTTCCGAACTTTCGTGCTACATCTGCATTGGTTTTTGCGACTCAGCTGTTTAAATCTTCTGTAGTAATTAATTATTTGTAATTTGATCGAGACATGAGAAAGCTCTTCAGTTATTAAATTATAAATAAATATATAACCGGCAGCTATAGCCGTTTCTAAAGAAATGACTAAGGTATGAAACGCGACTTAGGAGGCCTTAACCCTCCATGTTGCGGACCATGCTCCCTCGCGGGGCGTTAGTGTCGAAACCTTTACCTTTTTATCGTTATTCTGAAACCAAAATTAATGAGACCCTCCATTGCGGATACTTGTAGTGGGTTGGGTAATAAGTAAAGATGAGTAAAACTAGAAGTCTTTCCCACTTGTTATATTTTATATATTTTTTAAAATATAACAAGTGGGAAAGACTTCTAGTTTTACTTATCTTTACTTAATTAGAAACTGTGCTGGATTTAGGTTAAAACCCAAATTTCCTATTTGATACAAAGCACATTTACATATTTTTAATTTTATTGAAATGCTATCTACTAGAATTACTATCTATGTTCTAAACAAACTTAGGTTGGGTTTTTCTTTACTTTTTTTTTAGAAACGTGGAGAACTTCATAAAAACCTAATTTGGAATTTTAATATATTATAGTTTTATAGCATAGTTTAAAATAATAACTAACTGAAAAGGTAATAAATTTATTTATCGGAACGTACTGTAGCCTACGTGTTTTATTATCAAGTTTTCTTTGTTTGTTCATCAATCCTCTCGTATGTTTATTATCTATCCATCTAATTGTGTGCTTGTTCATTCAGTGTTATGGCGTCACATAAAAGAGCTACGTCATCCATATTTGTAGTAGGCAGAGGAAGACATTTAGGGGTTGTTAATGTGAATTAAATTCGTGTCAAGTTTATACTAACATTCAACGAGTTCTTACTGAAAAAAAAATAAACGTTTGAGCATATGTTCCTTGAGTTGGGGCCAAAACATATTGTCAAAATTTGTAGGTCTAAACTTACAATTTAAGTTAGGTAAATAATATGTACCTAGTAAAATAAGCCAAAAAATTATAAATAAAAATAACCTAATTTTATATTCATTCAATAAACTATAATTAAAATACTACCATTTAAATTTCTTATAAAAAAGGAAAATCATGACGAATTAAAAGTGTTTTTTTACCACGAATCAGGTATCATATTTAGACACAAAAAGATAAACCGAGTTATTACATCGAAAATTCCTAAAGTAATCCTGATCCTCTCAACGTATTTTCTATTTATATATAAATTACATCTGAAAAAAACCTTCATGGTAGTGGTAATCCTTTGAGCCAGGAAGAGCGTTTTCGGGCTTTTAGGTTTTATCTAGACTGCCACAAATCTATCGATTCTTTGTTGTAAATCTCTTATAAAATCTGTTCTGAAATATAACAGCTCCTTTAATTTTATTTATTTGTTAACTTCAAACTTTCTTATTTTTAGATAATAGTTTCAGCTCTTCAAAATGAATTTTTGCGTAAACAAAAGCAAACTAAATTAAAATGATAAGGAAAATGTGAAAACCAAAACCTAAAAGAAAACAGAAATAACTATGCCATAACTGGGACGACTAAATTGTAGATCTGAAATAATTAAGTTTAACCAAATTTAAAAGTAAGATAAGTTTGTCACGGTTGTCACTAAACTCTGAAGCGCATCAGTTGGCAGCATTTACGACAATGGTTTCGGGGTTGTTGGACATCGTCAGTCAAATGATGCTGTTTATTAATTTAACGTCAACGTCAACCAGGCTACTATATTTCTTAGTTTTCATTATTACCCAATTTAAAGCAATTTTTATGTTGTTACAAATTTGTTTGTTTCTTTTCAACCTCAGCCACCTTAGTTATTTTACAGTGGCTTCAAACAACAAAGAATTCGAAGAATTCCAAAAATAAAATTAAAACTTTCATCGGACCCATAATAAAGCATTCACTATTCATTGAGTGCTCATGTCACATAAATATCGCAGAATTTTAATTCAGAATTTTCTTGATGTTACAATATCTTACTATGGATTTGGAAAAATTCAGCAAATCTAAGGCATCGCTTGGAAGAGTGCCAGCGGCGAAATGGGTGACATCTAGATGATATAATTTTCCATACATGAATTTCCAATAAACGTATTTTTAAGTTCCAAATAAAGTTAGTTGTGAAAACTGATGATAGCTGAGCAAAATTAGAAAGAAAAGTGCAAAACTCTCTAAGACACCTTGTATTTCCCGCTAAAAAAAAACTTCAAATTGTTTTCCTTGATATTCGTGTTTGATTTGATGATTAGTATTGCCTTCCTTCCACTTCCTTCCTTTCACTGTGTTCTATTTTGGGCTTTCTTTTTCCACATAGGCGGCTTGCTTTTTGACATCGTCTGTCCAACGCACCTGCGAGCGACCATGTGTCCTATTCCCCACCTATGGGTGTCAGTCCAGTCCCGCAAACTGCCATATTAATTGTGCCACATGTCGTCTTAGGTCTTTGACATTAATTTTTTCTCTGATCCAGGTGTTTCGTTTTCTATTAGTATCTGTATATTTTTCTTGGTTAACTTCCATGTTTGGGCTCCATAACTGAAAACGGGCAGGACACAAGCGTTAAATACCTTTGTTTTAATGTGTTCGGAAATTGTTCTGATTTTCAGTATGTGGTTTAATCTACCAAAAGCGGCTCATTCTTTATTCTTCTTCTAATTTCTGTTTCTTTGTGAAAATTTCGAGTATTTTTTAAGATTCTACAACGAATTGCAAGAAACACTTAACAAAACTAACAGATCAAACCAGGTTTTAATATGCGGTGACTTAAACGCCCGTGTGGGAAATTTGCTAATTCTAGGTGTAGTAGGAAGTTTTGTTAGAAATCAGAGAGATGTAGGCCGCCCAAGGAACCGGTGGTCATAAAACTTTGTGAAAAACAAAACATACAATCGCCTAATCCTTGTAGTGTAGAAGAAGAAGATTTTCTGTTCTAGATTTTCGTTGTATGTTTGTTGGTCAAGATATATGTCTGTATTCATTTAGGGTCCCACTACTATATTTAAGTGTTGTTTGTCATTACTTTCGTTTTAGATGTATTTATCTGTAATCTTACTTGTTTAGAATGTTCATTTATGTCTTGGATCATTCTTGTAGTTCTTCATCCGTGGGTATTAGCATTAGTATTAGCTCTTCGGCATATTATTTAAGAGATCTTCTAGCGCTGCTACAAAAAGCTTAGGGAGCAGAGGGTGTTCTTGGCGCACTCCTCTGATTATAGGTATGGGTTTTGGTTTTTTTACGTTAATTGTTGCACGTTGATAAATATTGTGAATCAATGTTATATATAAATGATCCACTCCTCAAGTTTCGTCTTCTTCACATTCATTATAGTACAGTGTAATACGTGATAGAAGTTTTATTTCATCATCTCCTTTTCTTTTAACCTGTGCTATGCGGCCTATGTTCCATTTTATTTGTTCTAATTCTTGTATTCGATCATCTATAGTGCTCAGAGTTCTTACGTCTTTGGCCGTTTTTTTCTTAACGAATTTTTGCTTCCTCGCCTAACCCCTCCACAACTCAAAGTCCGAGGGTAGGCTACCGAAGTAATGTGGGATTTTGGAATCGTCGCCCTACTCACCTGGGGTATACATTTTTTAAAATTGGACATTTTATATGAAAGTTTTGGGGTTAGTTTAGCGTAAAACGCCACGCTACACAATATTAAGGTGGACATAGGATTAAGGACATGATTCCGTCCCTGATAGTAGAAGTTGGGAGAAAACCAAGGTTCGCTTCCCTGAAGTAGAGCTATCCTCCACCGAGCCCATGGAGAAGTATCTATCCACTACTGCAAGTTGATTATGAGTTTTATGAAGGAGATACTTACAGAAATCATTTTTAGCCTTTTCGTTTAGCTCCTCGTTTATTCCACCAATGTTAACATGCTTTTATTGTTAAAGATTTAAAAATTTACCGTGTGTTTGTAAATTAACCCATAAATTCAATAAAATTGTATTAGAAAAAAAGCTGCAATATCTTAAACAATATTAAAAAGCATATTTTCTAAAATGATCGATTTTTTTGGAGTATGGTTTTAGAAGGGATACGACATCAAGTATTTTTCAAATGGCAACGCCTATTTTTTATTATTTAATGAAATAGACCGTACCACTCGTTACATGATCTGTAAGAATTGGTATGTTTCATAAGAAACATTTCTAGGAAAAAAAATCAATGTTTAAAAATTTAAAAAATATGCTCAAAATGTTTAGACTATTAGTATAACCTCTAATTTTCTTGGGGCGATGCTTCCTAATTTTTCAGTCCAATTCCCATACAACCTGTAGATACGTATACTAGGTTACAGTGAAAATTATTAAAATTTGTTTTTAAATGCCTTTTTATTCTTTGGTTCTGTTGGCCCCATAGTTTACGTCTCTGCTTTGACGTTGAAGAGAATCCAAATACCAAGTTCAAATTTAGATGGTAATTAAGTACTAGTTGAATTCTTCCACCCAGAATGATTGAGTTTCTTGTTAGATGAGTTCAGGATGAGCAGTGCAGCAGTCCACTGATAAATTAATTTTCTGTTTCCTATTGATATAACTCTTTTAATAACGATTATCCAAGAACATAAGTAGAAGATAAATTTATCACAAGATGGATACACCCACCCTTAGGAGGTTTTGCCATTAACGTTCTACACTCCTCGCCATATTATTGCTATAAATAGTCTTTTTTTACTGAAGTGGGTTATTTTATTGTAACAGCGTACATTGCACTATTTTAACTTGTAGTCAGATGAACTTTACAATTGCAGAATACCTACTGGCCTCTGATCAATTTTAATGATTGTCATATGTTTACCGGTGTTTGAAAAGTGGTGAAATATAGAGAATTAACGATTGAAAATTAGCATATCATTTTTTAACGGAATTGGGAATAGAGTGGGTTGCCCTGCAGCTTCAGTTTGTAGATTTATAAAAGATATCGAGAAACAAAGTCTCTTAACTGATTAAACGTCATAAAAATAACAAATTTTGCCAAATGTAACAGATTACGGCATTTGTGCCTTGAAAATAGATTTATGACCTAAAGGAAATTACAAAAAAAGTTAAAAACAAACTAACATCAAGAACAGTGCGCAGGCGCCTGTGCGCTACTGGTTTACTACTGCAAACTAAAAAAAAAGAGATTATTATTTGCTAAGAAATACGCCAACTGGACTGCTGAAGTCTAGAAAAAGATTTGGAGGGACCAATCATAAGTTATGTTATTTGGGAATGATGGAACAGGAAAAGTTCGACGAGAAAAGAAAGAAGAATTTAATAAAAACTATACGTATACTTCAAACACTGAAACACCTTGTAATAATTATAATGGTTTGGGGGTGTTTTTCTGGTGATATATTAAATTTATTGGGAAAGCTGTAAGTAATGAAGGAAGTTTATGAAAAGAAGTACATAGAAATAATGAATTAAAGCCTTTTACCGTCAATTGAAATTATATTTGTTTTATAATCTATCTATCAACAAGATAATGCCCCATGTCTTACTGCAAAAAGCAGTAGTATTAGGGAACAGTTGATGTTTTCTGGTAGTGCAATCTGTTTATAACACTTAACGATTTAAATTTTAGTTAACATCTGTCTTTATTACTATTAGGTACGAGAATATTTTCTGAATTACTTTATAAACTATATTAAAAATATTTTACAGGCCACTGTTGAGGCTGTCGGAGAGAATACACGTGTTTTGCGACAGCACTCAACGCTCTCAGAGCTTCCTTTAGAAAACGAAGTTTAATTTGAAAAATAAATCGTGTAAATACCGGGGCAATATCAAGGCTCTGGCAATTAAAATAATAATTGTAATAATAACAAACGGGTGAATAAATAAATAAATAAAATAAGAGGTGTTAGTGCTGCAAGCGAGGCAAACGGGGAGGGTTGCTGAAAGCGGACAATACGGCGAGGACAGGTCACACGGGCGAAAATCACGCAGGGAAGCCCGCGACGAGATCACGGGTGGAACCAGGTGGAGTATATACCTGTGCTGCTAAGCTAAGTGCCACAATTGTAAATTATTAAAAATATCATTTGCGCATTTGCGTCCCACTAAAGTTCGCGTCACTTAACTGCAACTGCCGCCACTGACGTCACTACTAACTGAAAGCGAGTCAAGGGCGGAACCGAAACGCAAACTTTTAGCACAAAAGAAAGAGAGGGTAGCAGCCCAAAACAGGGCCATAAGCTCTATTTATAGGACCGGCACAAACGAGAGGATATAAGCGACCGCTCCGTGCAGGGAAAGCGGGGATTTTGAATATTTAAAATATATGTATAGGATAGTACCAAAAAAAAGGAAATCGAAACCAAACAGAAATCAAATAATAATAACACCTAGTAACTCCCATTGAATATGTGATCTACTAACTACCTTACACTGTAGAAGCGGTGTTCTGCGGCATGTTAACGCTATACAGTCATATCATAACGAATCCCTTCACACCTTATTGTCATGGGGTGGACCTGGCGTAATCCAGGATTGATCCACGGGGATCTGCTCCGTGCCAATTGATGATGATGATGATGAACTGTATAAAAAATATTTTGCAGCCGAGTTTTGAGGGCACTTACCGCATCTATGCATCGACGATTACAAGCCTTTGTCAAAACAAAATGGGGACATACAAGGTCCCGAACCAAAACATTCTGATTTGCTTTTTAAAAATCAAATTACCCATTATAACTGAGTTTTAGTGAATGAACAAATTGAAACATTTTTACCAGAGTAGGTGTTAAGTGGAAGACCATAGGAATTTCCTTATCTAATTACATATTCATATTAGAACTAAAGCCCTATTGAAACAAACTGATAAGGCGTAACTGTAAATCATTCGTAGCAATATGGGGTTTCATGCTTTAGCTTCAATAGTTTAAGTCCCTTTTCCAGGTATAAATTAATTACAGCGTATATTCAAATGCGACATAATATCAGAGTGTTGCCTTTCGTAGGTGTGTGTTACGCATAAAATCCCACCCTGTTTAAAATTAATTATGCAACTGGATTATTTAACTTAACTAATGATACAAATGTCGGAGCATAGGAAAAGTGAACGGTGGCAGTTACGGCAATAGATATTTCTGAATCCTAAGCTTACACATCAATCAAAGTTGTGTATAAATAGAGGACAGGGAGCAATTGTCAACAGGTGACAGCAGGACAGTGGTGGGAAATATTCAGATAAGGAAAAGTGGGGGAAAACCACCACAGTCCTGACTGTAGCGCAAGGATTCTGCCTGTGCAGAAGCGCAAAAGCCCTCTGAGGGTTGCATATTCCAGTATACGCATTCCGGTCGTCTCTAAAAGATCGCGGAAAACTTCTCAACTTTTAAAAGTTTGTTCTACATTAATATTGTTTGGTTATTCTATCGAAACATAAACCTTTTTAATTTTACACTCGAAAACGATTTTATTTAGGAGCATTCTTAATGTTTTATTTGATTTTTGAACAGTTTTAATTTGAAAGTTTGCAACTTTTTTAAAGCTTTTTAACTACTACAAAGCTCTGCAAATCATTCAGGATTTTTTACCTTTAGAAAACTGCAAAATTTTTCAATAAAAAGTCAGTTCAGGAAAGTTTTTGCAAGTTTAATTAATCGTTTAAATACCTACATATAATTGGAAATTATTCAAGTCGTTCCATTCTCCAAAATAATTACACTTGTGGGAGTCTTAGTTCGTAATTAGTGATTTGCAATTTAAATTTTAAATTCAGTGAGTTGGAACAGAGCATTCATTTTCTTTTGGGTTTTATTACGAAGTATTTACAACACAAATCCATTATAATTTAAATTTTTAAATTAAACAGGAATCACGTATAATATTTTTGAAAATTTTCAGTAAATCTCTTTGATTTGGAACTTGTCTTCCAGCAGAAGGTTTAATTAGACTACTAAAATTTTGTGAGGTTTGACTTAAAAATGTGCCTCGAATAATAAGTAAACCAGAACGTTTTAAAAATGTCTATGATAAACAGTAACCACATTAATTCCGGTTACGAAAGTCACAGTCCAGGAGTTCACAATTCACCAGGAGCCCACAGAAAACCCATACGTCTCAAAAACGTATCAACGAAAGCCGAGGCCTTCGACTGTCTTAATATTAAATGTAAAGAAGTAAGTTTGAAGTTGTGCATGAATTATTTTGTGCATGAAACAGGAACCGTTTTACTTATTTAAGGTAGTAAATTCGTTTAAATGATTTTCGCTCGAGTGGACTTTAGTAAATTCTTAAGCGCAGATTGTTGGATTTATTGTAAAGTTACGAACCGGATGCCAGTTCTAACTTCTAATGGTTTCAACAAATCCTTTCGTTAATATAGAATAGAGTATAATGACTTTAACCACCCATTTAATGAACCTTATCCAAGATTGGTATTCCCTATTAGGGTCGTTTATTTCGTTAATGTTCCATCGGGATTTTAAGGATATTGAAACGAGAACCTTTGCTTTGGTAAATTATATTTAAAAACGTAATTCCGATTAAATTCCAAAAATTCAAGCTTGCTCCATGAGTTATTCGAGTCGTCATTTTTATATATAAAAAGGTTCGATAACGGAACGAAATTTTTTATTTGTACGCCAAACATATCTATATAAGAGTGAATAAAAAGGAAACGTCTTAGGGATTTGTAACCTTAATACATATTACCTGCACATTTACTACCCTTCGTAAGATATTAAAGGGCACCGCATTAACGGAAATCGATAAACAATAATTTCGTACGGATGTGCATCAATAAAAAATAACCAAACCTAAAACAAGGTTAATAATAGTTTAATAATTAACTGTCTGTTTTGTTACTGCAAGTGCGGGTTTTCTAATTAAATACAACGAATTAACTTCGTGAGTGCAGTGCTTTTTGTTTGTGTTTGTAGTTCTGAATGCAGTCAGTATTTGTGTTTGATGAAACGCTTAATTTGAGTTAAATTAATATTCCGTCGAGCTAATTTTTTGAATAAAGCAAATACGTAGCTCGAGCTTTGCTTGGTGTGTTTTAACGAATTTTTGATAAATTTTTACAATAGAAATTCAGTATTTCATTGATTCCAGTATACAAAAAATATATTAAAATTACGTTTCTGATCTGAATGACAAATTACTCATTGGGTGTCCAGAAAAAACTATAATAATTTTCCCTGAATTTTATTTACGACAATGATTGTGAACAAAAGTTTCGTGTATTTCTAATAAGTAAGTAAACTTATAATACAAACTTGTACGATAAACCTTTTAATATGATTAAAGCATGACTATTTTGTACTTTTACGAAGCTTTAAGACCGAATACTCTAGCAGTAATCTTAATGTTAATAGGTAAAAAACCTAAAAAAAGCAGAATTTAGTAAATTTTAATCTGAGTAATTCGTTTTTTTACCAAATTCTTTAAGAAAACTTAAACCTGCTTGGTTGTAAAAATACGTAGGTACTTTATTAAAAATTAAAAACAGGCACAAAATCCTTAAAATTGAATATTCTTGCAGTAACCTTAATCTTGATAAGTAAAAAGTTAGAAAAGGCAGAATTTAACAATTTTTAATCTGAGTAATTCGTTTGTCCATCAAATGCCTGAAGAAAAATTAAACCTGCTTCCACGGGAGAAGATGTTGATACGAACTATTTCGTTCTGCTATAAAAAGGAAGTCTAATTTTCTAATTATACAGGGTGTTGTACATCTTAAAAGGTTGAGCCCTAGTTTCTAAATAGACAATCCAGATTACCTACTTACTTATGCAGCGGGTCTCCAGTCCATAAAGGGTTTTTGCCTCTTGTCTTCCTCTTTTATTTATCTCTGTCCTTAGCTAGTTTTCTTTAGTTTTTAATGTTTGAAAGTTTACTGACTCCTCCCACCTTTTCCTGATCTTCCTCTTGATCTCTTTCCTTGTGTTTTTTTTCGTCTGCTCTTCTTGTGACAACCTCTACTTCAATCCGTTTCACATGGCAAGCCCATCTCAGCCTTCCCATCCTTATCAAGATCATTGTGTTTGGTTCTTTGAACTGTTGGTACAGCTCATGACTCCACTTATTCTCTATGTTTTTGTTTAAATTGAATACTTCTTCATTTATTACCAGCATGGTCCGTTACTATATCATTGTAACACTTCTTCTTCTGCGATCGACTAGGAATTAATTCTTGTTTGCCCTGCCTCTTTATTTTACATAGGGTAGATACCCAACTTTCAGCCCATCTCTTGGGAGGTCGTCCTGTATTGTAATTGTAATTGTCACTGAGTTGTTGTTTGTGTAATTTATATGTTCTAGGGTATGGTTATATTCTGCTATTGGGTTTGTAAATAAATAAAGTTTGGAAATATTGTACCCATTGGTGCTCCTGTATGTTGTTGATTTGTATGTATTCACTAACTTCTTTCTTCTGGTTTTCCAGATTTTCTTTTGTGCACTATATGTATAGAGCGTTATCATAAAGTTTGGAACAAAATTCATAATTGCGTTATTTAATGTTTTCAAGAAAAACGCTCGGACAGGTCAATTTTATTTTTGAAAAGGCCAGCATATGACGTAAAAATGTTATTTATGACTCACATATTTTTGCGCGATGACGTCATCATCTTTTTTTTAAATGACAATCCCAATGTTTTTCTGCTGTTCTTCGTAGACGTTCTTACGACTTAAATTGTGACATAAAAAAATGGGTCCCTTACATAACGATTTTTTTGAGCATTTCCACGTCATGTTTAATTACATGGCAATATTTTACCTCCTGTTTCTGCCCACTGAAAACTGTATAAAGTCATATTGTTATACGTTAACTTTAAACTTGGCTTTAGTTAGAGACAGTTTGAAACATGAGATCAGAATATATGAGCCATCGTCATTTGCGAGGCGTCATGTGCGTTTCCAGCTTCGAAGCAATCAAGTTCTACGTTTTAAATTGAGCACCTTGTATATTTAAGTCTAGCCATAGTAAGAATATAAGCTTCTATAATTTCATTATTTATTTGTACAATATCTTTAATTCGTGGTTTTTTTAATGCAGCTTCAGGAATTGCTTTAAGTCCGAGGTTCCTAACCTTTTGGTTAACGCATATCACCGAAACAAAAAACTGAAAAAGCATCTTTACGGCATAAATATGAATGTAAACAACGACTAGTACAGTACGAAAGTCAAGCTTCACTCTGAATTCTTTATCAAAAAAATGTTATTTCTGTAACATAATGTTATTATCACTTGTGTCAAAACTATTAGGATGGCCTTCGTATAGCCTCCATTAAAATACTAAAATAATTGTAGTTTATACTAAATATTATACCTATTTTATTCTGCAGTGATACCACTGATTGATAGTCGCTGTTTTATGTAGGTATTTTATGTGAAAAATAATTAAAATTTTTTAGTTTACTAACAATTTTTTGAGGTAGACATATACTATTTCAGAAAAATCTGAATGTTAATTAATTCTTACCTATTTAATTGTACTTATTTTAATAAAGTTTTGGAAGGCTAGTTCTTACAGTTTGAATTTAAACAAATAAAATCGCAACTAAAATTCTTACAGTCGCCAAACTGTTATTAAAGATTAATATTGTGAGAAATTACTAAATAAAGCTACAGATTTAGAGCTCTTGTTTGAAAGTAAGCTGCTTCGATTGAGAGTTTAAAACATATTTCTTTCGTAATTAGTTATTTTAGATTCAATCTTACAACTCCAAAAAAACTAAAATAAAAAGGTCGGCAATTGTCGAAGGAAGAATTTCAATATTTACAGCTCACGTTTAGACAAATTTTTAAATGAAAGCTTAACTAAGGACTGAAAATATGGCTTAATTTTGTAATAAAATAAAAAGGCTGAAAATAAATACTTTTTAAATTTTAGGATAAAACTCGTCAAATCTCCGCGCAGGTGGACTTTTTCTAAATGCAAAATTTTCAAAATCAATCAAACTTCATTAAAAACTAGTCAAGGAAATTAAATCTTTAAGAAAGTTGTTGAATTCGGATGTGAACGTTTAAAGAAATTGCCGGCTTCAGAGTAGGTATGTTTGGAAATTTAGCAATTTGTTTTTATAATTTTAACCGGAATAATTTACTATTGAACTATTGAAATATAGGTTATAGTTGCTCTAATAATTTTCGTGAAGGTCTCCTTTCGGCCTATTATGGTTAGACATCCGTTTTTTTTGCGCAATGAGAACAGAGGTTTGAATCATAGGCCTAGCCGGATATTTAACAAAGATGTCATGAGGCAAATCCTCTTAGGTATGATATGTGGCCCCTAACCATAGTAATTAACCTTATTAGTTACCTTCAGATAAAGCTTAATGCCAGTATTTCAGTGCAGCTTAAGTTGAACCTTTGTTTGGGTTGATTTAAATTAGGCCTTAAGATAAACCCCATACACCTAAGTCTTAGTTTACGTCCTCTTAATTGAAGCTTAAACTGCACTGAATTACCGACTATTAAATCCTTAAAGCATCTCGTTTAAGTTGTAATTTAAGTTTGTAGGTACTGAAAAATCGATTCCTGGTTTCTTAGTAGAGGTTTAAACAAAAGTTTAGCTTAAAGTGCCTTTAAATAACACTTAGGGCGGGTTGCATAAAGCTTTTGTTAAATTAACGAATGATCAAAGCATCACTTTTTTATTTACTAATGTATTATTTGTCATACGCATTCAAATTTTAATTCGATTTTGTTCACTTTAACGAATGATTAATTTGACCAAGCTGTTAAATTATGTTTGTGCAACCCGCCCTTAGTGCCAGTAGTTCAGTACAGGTTAAGTTGAACCTTCGTTGGGGTAGATTAAAATTAGGGCTTAAGCTAAACCCGCTACGCTTAAGTCTCAGTTTAAACCCTCTTAAGCTAAGCTTGAACTTAAACCTGCACTGAAATACCGACCCTAAGCCCTCAAAGCACTTTGCTTAAGTTGTAATTTAAATCCACTTATGTTTCTGCTTAAATTTGTAGATACTAAACTATCAATTCTTGGGTTCTTAGTATGGTTTAAGCAGAAGTTCAATATTCCAATACAGCTTAAGTCGAACCTTAGTTTGGGTAGATTTAAATTAGGGCTTAAGCTAAGCCCTCTACACTTAAGCTGCACCGAAATACCGACCATTAAATCCGTAGAGCACCACGCTTAAGTTGTGATTTAAGTCTACTTAAGCTTCTGCTTAAAGTTGTAGGTACTGAAACATCGCTTCTTGGGTTCTTAGTATGGGTTTAAGCAGAAGTTTAGCTTAAATTGCCTTCAAATAAGGCTTGGGATTACAACGCAGGTTATGTTGAAAATGGTTTAAACTAAGGCCCAAGCACAATTTATTTCAGCTCTAAGTTGACCTAAGCTAAGCTTTTGTTTAAACTTTTACTGAAATACCCGCCCTCGGGATGGGTTATTAAAGGTTTAAACTAGGGCTTAAGTCAAGGACACTACAAGTTAAGCCTCTACTTAAGCGACATATGGGTTGACTTAAGTTGTAATTTAAAGCAGTTAAGGTATTACATACTTACATTTTCAGTGAAGCCTAACTCGTCTAGAACAAGCTTTTCCATAATTTTTGTTACATTAAGTAATACAAAAATCATAGTTTTAATCTTTAGAATCAATTTGCAAACCAAATTAAGTGTTAATGTTAAAAATTGGTTGCTATATATAGGCTGTTTCTAAAACATGTGCAGATTTTAAGAATCAATCCCGCATCTTAGCAAGCTATGTTTTAGCTCTAAAAATTACTTTGATGTAAAGCTAATTAGTGTCAGAATTGAAGTTTAAATTTCTGCACAATACTATTCAGAGATGATTTGTATTTTTAAATTTTAAAAGCATGAACCTGAAATGAATTTAAAAAACTGTGAAACTTCGAGTTATTCTATGACATTGCAAATATAAGCTTTCTTCACATATTATTTTTAAAAAATTTATAGTTTTGAGTTCTTTTAAAATGTAATTTGGTGAAAACCCATTGTTTTGCTAATAATTAAATTTTAAATTTTAAAGAGCCAAAAGAAAAACTTTAGACTTATTCGGTGTCCTTATAAGACGAAATTATCTACAATCATGATTATGCATTACTGAATGGTTCTGTTCTGCAGAATTTATTGTTCGTTCAACCTGTACAATTTGAATTTACGCTTAAACAGCACGAAAATTGTTTAGGCCATTAACAAAATTTCGAAACTCTTGAACCATAACGGATTGTTTTGTTTGAGCTGATTCTAATTTCATCGCCAAAATTGTTGGTAGTTTCCAGATTAGACAGAACAGATTTAGAGCTTGCATATTCAATATTGGACAGCTGTCTATTGGTGCTTCCTGTTATTGTCAGTAGGCTTTCCGCAATTCGCATGAAACTGCCCTGATTTATATTCGGATTATTGCGTATGTTGCGTCTTAAACTTATCTTAGAGAGTTTCTGTTTCAATTGCGGTTCGTTGCGAAACATATTTTTGCAAATTTACTCTCAATGTTCTATCAAAAGTTTCGTTGCTGCCCATAGTTTTCCAGTTATAGGCTATAATTTTTTATGTTTTGAAAACTGTGCTGCAGCCATCAAAATGCATAAGTTTCAGAGTACCTTTAAAAACGTGAAGCAAATTAATCCTAAACAAATCCGGGAATGATTGAAATTTTTCTTTGGCCTAAGTTATTTTTAATTAAAGACACCCATATCCAAGCACATGCTGTTCTGTTGTGACAACTTGCCTAAAAATTTAATTCAGGGAGAAAATTGTAAAAATAGAATTTTACTTCATTTTACAATCCTGAATTTGTTCCCTTAATTTTCAAATGGTCAAGCTTTACCAACTAAAATTAATGCAAAATATTTTAGTATTTTCTTTCTTTCTTATAAAAAGGGATAACGACAGGTAAGATTTCAATTTCCGATATTAGAAAAATGTATAGGCAAACATAATGAATTCTTTCGTTATTTAATATTTCCTATAGGTATGCATATTTTTATAATAATTGAATCTAAAGTCAGCAAGGTAAGCATTTTTCAACAGAAAACAGGACCGAAAGGAACGCAATCCTTGTTATGAAAATTTTCTTATGGATGTTTATGTTTAAAAATTCCTGGAATGCCTCATTTAAGTATTTCTAATCAAAATATGCAGTCAGTAAAAATTCTCATAAAGATTTCCCCAGCTTCGTGTATTATGTTTTTGTAATATAACCAGGCAGAATATTATAGGAAATTCTTATAATCTAATTGTTATCAAGTAAAAATCCTTTGACAAAGGTGAATCTTTTGCAGGAAAGGGGAACTGCAATTTTTCACCAGGTGAACCCCACCCAAAATAATTTAGAATTTTCTCACAATAATAATTAATTTTAATAGTAAATTTCGAAAACCCTAGATATTTCTTTTAAGGACGTTTCTTGCAACTTAGCAAGAAAGGTCCGACTAAAAGTAAAGATGAAATAATCTCACTTCCATTAACAAATAATACGATTACCTGACTCTCTGGCACATTTAGCTTGGCAATTAATTTCTTTAAGAATTATTAAGCATCATTAATTATTAATATTGCAGTGCAAAGTTAGGCCTTGAGAGCTTTTAGCTGAAAATAAACTGTTTTTGCAAATTATTTTATAGGCAGACGTTCTCTTACATAAATGCTCACCTTCGATTTTTATAATGTAATACTCTTAAATTTACACTGCAGCAAATAAACAGCTAACAGTTAAAAAAAGGTTCAAGTTTATGCCTAACTTTAACTCACTTCTTAAAGGCAAGTTTAATAAAGCAGGTATCGAAATTTAGCTTTTAGAAAATGCTCTGATTAATTAAGATTAAGATCTGATGGTTTAGGAGGCCACATTTATGGTTTATCCCACTCTACTACCTCCAACTTCATTTGTTGCCGTTTTCAGGTTTCATTGTAGATATGGCTTAAATCCATTTCAAGATAAAAGTTTTAAAATTTTTAGTACGTTTTCAGATACAAAAAAAGCGTTTTAAAAACATAAAATGACTTAATAACAAGTTAATGATTAATTGAAGAATAAATTGGGAGAATAAAATCTGAATTTCATATTTGCCATTTACTTTAGTAACTTAATGAAAGTTGTTAGTATAGCAAATTAATTTTCAAATGTGCATTTAAGTTTCTAAAACCATAAGTTTTCCTTCTCTGCCTAAATCAAGGGAAAACTCAAAGTTTTGCGAAAACTCATGTAAAACATATTTGCACTTTCTATGCCTATTCAGTGTAGCAATATTATTAACCTAATTCTATTTAAATAATTTGTCGTACAAGCCCTTTTATCACTTGATAAAGGAAAATAAGAAGGATCACATTAAGATATTAAAATTCCCTCAACTTACGAATATTAATCAAACTGATGTAAGATATCGGCCTAAAGAAATATCGTGTATTATATTATTACTGTTCAATGGTTTCATTCTAATAGAAAAACCAAAATAGAAATGGTTTCCTCTTTTATGGCCGTTTTTAAACATAAAAAAATTATACCTCTTTCAAAAGGAATTTCAGCACAATTAAACTTAAAATAAAGGAATTTATCGACTGCAAAATAATATAATTTTAATGTAAAATAATACCGGGTGACTTCATAAAGCTTTACATCAAATCTTGCCATGATAAACAAAATCAATTTTTTATTTACTGCCCGCGATCGTCTTCGATTTCTTTACATACAGTTAATTAATTTGTTACAATTACAACTCTTTCCTGAACAGTATGAGCTAAAACATACGTTTCAAATTCGTTAACAGATATTAATAAAAACATTTTTAAATCGCGCGGTAAATTTTCGTATAAAATTTGGCAAAGTTTAGAAGCCTCCAAAACCCAAAATTTTGCAATCACTTCCACTAAATGTATTTATTGTACTTTAAACTTGGAGAACGGAACATTTGATCTTAGATATGACTGGAACTTTTGTTAAATAAAGTTATAATTACAAACAAAATATAGGGAGAGCTTTGATTATTGTACGTTTCATTCGAGCGAGCAAGTAAATTCTTACAAATTATAATTTAGTCAAATGCATTGTTATCAAGCCACTAATAAGGTTTTAAAGTGGAAGAGGTCGAAAAGAGGCGGAAGAAAAGTTCTAGATTGAGACAAGATTGCAGTATTATATGTTAAAAGTTTGCTCCCTGAACTTGAGTATACGAGGAACAGTCGTTAAGTTTCGGTTTGCATATTTGTACCACGAGCGTTGTTGTTTCAGTATTCGAAACTGCAGATATTTTATTTTGTAGGTGAAAACGCCAAATTGACTAATTAAGACATATTAACAATCAAATATTCCATTTTGTAACTCAAAAAGATTAAGCAAGCCATAGCATAACATTTAATTGGTACTATTTATGTTTGCTGATTGAAATTCAGTTTCTACCAGGTAATTCACTAAGTGAAAGAAATCCGAGTGTATACGAGGATTAATTGTTAAATTCTTACCAAGAAAGGTGAATTTTACGAAAGAAATCTTCTAATTTATTTGTTTGCTTTATGATTGTTATTTTTGGGTTCTTAGCTGTTTAAATATTTATTTCGTAATTGGAAAAGGTGGAACAAAATACAGCAAAACATTTTCTGCATATCTTCATTCTTCTTTGTTTAAATATTTCTTTTGGTGATGAGAAAAGATGGATCAAACGAACGACAGTAAAACATTTCCTTAGTCAAAAGATTACGTTATGCCTTTCGGAAGTGACAGAAACTTGCACAGTTTTAACAGTGTATTACCTAACTAAATTTTATTTTGATATCTTAACAAATAATAAAAATATAGGGTTGCCCCAGGTTTCATTAACGCCCTGTATATTTTTCTTCAATCAACAGTATAACAACTTGTTTAGACCATTTTATGAAGAATTAAGAACTCGTACTGTTTGCACTATTGTTTGCCTAATTCATTGGAGTATGAAACCAGTTCTGCTACGAAAATTTAACTTTTTATGTATACAGATTGTCCGAAATCCAATCTAAACATACAAAAATTAATGAGTGCAACAAGGAAGACATAAACAATATGGGTAGCACATCAAAGATAGAATGAAATCATGGCTAGGTAAATTTAGCTAAATATCAGAGTGATTCAGGAAGTGTATCAGAGTGAAGTTAGCTAACTGAAATGAATGAACGTTTGAGCGAAAAAAATGTAGTTTGTTTATTTGATTCCTACCGTCGGAGTGGCTGAGTGGTTAAGGCATTTGACTATAGCATGGGCAGCCTCGGGGTCAAACCCGAGTCGGATGCTCGGTGGGTGGCCTACCCAGTTACTGAAAATAATTGGGAACTGAAACACAGTAGTGGAGTAGGGATGGTAGACGGTCGTCGAAGGTGTGGTGCTTACCATATCAACCGGGTGTAAAAGCGACTTAGGAGGCCTAACCCTCCATGTTGCCATGTGCCCTTTTAATAGAATAAGTCAGTCAAAAATTGATAAACTGAAATTACAATGTTGTACATTAAATTTAAATTGTATATCAGTTTTAACTGTTAAATTTTGAAGCACAGAATATAAATTGTTTGAGACGTTTTCTCTCTTATTTGTTTGCTGTTTAACACGCCACGTTTACTGCGGATGGCAGCAGCACGCTTTACGTCAGTGCTGAGTGTGTTTCTGGCTATATTTAGCTCTGATTTTGTAAATATTGATAGAAACATTTGTATATTACATCAGTCTGCAATTATGACGTCATTTAGTGGAAGAGCGCGTATTCACGTCGTCAGCATCTGCCGTAAACGTTTTCTAGGCTGGTGCTGATGGACGCGTGTCTCCGTCCGGTATAAAGTGTATTAAGTTATATTATCTGAATACATCGAATATTAAAAGAAAATTATAAAATTCTACAGAGTATACTGCATTGGGTAACATAAATACAAATAAAGAATGCCTATTTGGCAAGACATAATGAAGTAGCAAAAATAATACACCGACAACTAGCCCTGCAGCATAAACTAATAAATAATCCGCCTCCTTTCTACAAATACTTACCTAACGCCGTACTGGAGTCAGCTGAGACCGTGCTGTATTGGGACAGACCTATGTTTACTGACAGAACCGTGGACTATAATAGGCCCGATATAGTAGTCATCGATAAGGTACATAAAAATGCTACTATAATCGACATCAGCTGCCCGCTTACTGTTAACCTTGAAAAAGCAGAAACAGAAAAGGTCACTAAATATCAGAATTTAGCGAACGAGATTCAACATACCTGGCAGTTGAGACAAGTCCACATAGTCCCTGTCGTTATATCAGTTACTGGGGTTGTAACGAAGTAGTTTTTGCATAACATTAGCAAACTTAATCTTCCTGAGTACTTTTTAAAACCTATACAAAAGGCGGTTATATTACAAACATGCCATATTATAAGGAAATTCTTTAATATATGACAGAATAGTATGAATTTACTCCCTGCCATATTCTAAACAAATACCGGATGTTATCCGAGGAAAAAAAAAAAAAATAATAATAATAATAATAATAATAATAATAATAATAGAAACGTTTATTTAGCAAACAAGTTGCTATACAATTACAGAATTACTACATAATTATCCTACATATACTTTTCTTACTTCTAATAATGCACGTAAGCTGTTTTTTTAGGTAGTGTTTTGATTATCACTGTAGAATTATCTAAATTCAATATGAATTCCGTTGAAGAATTTTTCAAAATCCCCTTTTCAAGACGGAGTTTTCAACATTCTTAAGAAACACTATATCGCAAGAACGGTTAAATGCTTTAGCTATGTTATACCTAAATAGAAAAGGATTTGGTTCAAAATATTAAAAACTTTAATTCTAAAGTTATAGACGAGTTTGTGAGTTACAAAAACCGTCGACATTAATAAAATTAAGGTAAGATTTTCTCATTAATTTAAAGTTTGTTTTTCTGCAGCCTTTACCCCTAAAAACTCACGAGCCGCCATTGCTTTACACGTTTCGAAGGTAGAAAGAGAGACAGAAATAAAAAGAGAGCGTAAGGAGAAAGAGAAAATATTTCTAGAAAAGATCACACGTTAAACAATCTGATGACTAAAATTTAACTCCATACTTACAAGGGTTATTCAGAAAATATTACAATTTCATATTAGTATCAAACTTTAAATTTGGGATAAGAATGGCGAATTACACAAATATATTTCGTGTGGTTTATTCGTGGCCTCGCAAGTGTTTTGTTGGCCCAAAAAGATGCAGCAAACGATAACATAACATTTATTATTAATATTATTTATGTACGTTAAAGCGTAGTTCATTTATTGTAATTCAATTCCATACCAGGGTTGTTCACTAAGTGTGTAATTAGCTTATTGAAATTCAACTGACTACAAGGATCAGCCATTACATTTTGAATATAAAGCAAATTTTTTTATTGATTGATTTGTTTTATGAGTGTCAGTAACAACATTCTCAGAGTGAAAATCACAAGATTAAAACTTTTAAAAGATTGAAAAATGGCTTATTTTATAATCTTTCATCTCGCTAATTACAAACATTATTCAAAATCGGGTTCTTTAGGTACATAGTTAGGTACCCCATTCAATCTTTAACAATAAATTGTTTCTTGGATTTTTAGTTTTGGTTAAATAATAAAGGAAAAATTTGAATATTACGAAAGTACTATTCATTAAAATCGCAGCATTACCTTCGTTTTTAGACTTAAAAAAATTCTGCTTTAGTTCCTCCATTAGAACTGAAATAAATTTTAATAAAAATATGTTACGCCCTTTTGTACATTTATTCGTAAATATCCATTAGGAGGTGTCATTTTCAACACACACATTTTTAAGAATTTAATTTTTAAAAATAGCTCTTCATTTTTTGTAGGCGTAAATTTCAAATGATAAAAGTCTCCAGGAATCTAATTGTGGATAGAAAGTTCGGGAGATTTTTTTGGTTGATTTTTAGGTTTAAGGTTCATACATTAAAAAATAAATCAGATGCTTATAGAATTTTTGGTTCTCTATTTTGCATGTAAAGGAATTTAATTAAAGTAGGAAAAGTAACAAGATAAAGGATTCCCTACAACTACGCCTATGGAAAAGATAAAATTTCACAAGGGTTCGACCCCCACACTGCGACTTTAATTATCACTCCTGTAGTGTTTTTAAACAAATAGAAAATTGTTGAATTTCAAACTTTTACTAACGATTGAAAAAGGACAGAAGTAGAAAGAAGGAAGGAGGAGACGAGAGTGAGAGGTGGATAAAGAGAGTTGAATATTTCTAAACTTACACTTAAACTTTACTGGCTAAAATCCAACTCCATACCAGAGTTAATTAATAAAATTTAATTGTTGATTACGTCCAGCAAGTAGTTATGGATTCCAAATTTACGATTTTCTTTTTCTTAATGAGGGTTTTGTTATCCTCTTTTAATATTTAAAATTTAGTAAATGTAGTATTGTATAGTTTAGTACTTCCATGATAAGTAATGCCTGTCCGTTTTAATTTACTAAGAATAATTTCTTTGCTCTTAGGCAGCGGCTCAGATTAAACTTCATTTAAGTGTTCGAAAAGTTTATTCCTCTCAGCACATCTAAATTTTCTGCAATTCTGCTCTAATTTACGAGTGCTTCAGTTTAAACTGTGTGATGTTTAAGAGATTAAATTTGTATCTATTAAGAGACAATTTATTACTATTAACTATTCTGCAAAAAAAAATACTTTATACTAGGTAACCGTATTTGAAGGATCTCAAAACATCATTAAAATTTGGTGTTACTTGGGGTGTAAGGGGGGGGGGCTAACAGTTTCATTTATTAAGAAATTATTCTCTTAAAATTTCGTTAGTAGCTGTTCTCTTGTACGTAATTTTTTGCTAAATTCTTTCACAAAAGATTAATCTCCTTTTGCACCACAACCTTGTAACATCGAATTAACATAAGGTGCTTAAGAGGGTCCATCGCCTTAAGTTGAACCACACCATAAGGATTTACCCTCGTATATATCAAATTTAAAGACAAAGTAATAAAATGTCTTCTTAAAATGGAATGCTTGTAATCAGATTTATTCGATTTACGAGCACCTCTGTCCTTCGTATATATTTGAGAGATAAACGTGAAATATCACCGGTCCATCGGCAGGCAAGAAGCATAAAGATTCAAGAAAAAAAATTCTACATGAAATCTGATTGTAGGTACATTCGTCATCCTGGAATTCCTTTATGCGTCCTGGGACTAATTCATAAAATATTGACTCGAAATCAAAAAGGTAGAAAAGAACGCCTGGAATTTTTAAACGATTTTCTTGTGATCTGATTCCAATTAGCCCTTTAGAAATGGGAATTAATTTCGTAATTGTACCGGAAAGAGATTAAAATTGGTAATATTTTGCGCAAACTTAGCAAAAGTGAAAGAACAGGTGTAGTAAATATCTTTTGGATCGGAGCGATTTCAAACAAACTGTACAAGACAATATATCTGAGCGGAAATAAAGAAACTTCAGTATTTATGTGTAGAAATAAAAACGTGTGCAGAAACTGAATCAAAATAATTACGTTAGCAGAGATCTGGTACAACTTCCTGAAAAGGAAATGAAAACGAACATATATTTATTTCGTTTCTTTATCGAATTATCAAGGGAATAGCCGTAGTATCGTCGCATTATTCTCTGAATAACTGAAATTGCAATAACGTTTCTTGCAACGGCGAACTATTCTACGGCGGATGGCGGATGATGCTTCTTTTTGTGCCGTAATATAAGAGATTAAAATTTCATATATGTGCTTGAATGTAAACAGTTTCATTGCTCGTTTTAGAAACAGACTTTAATTTAGTTAATATAAAGTTATTGAAACGTAAGTACGACATAAAAAAGCAGCTGAAAAAAATATCTTTAGAAGTGTACATGGCATGAGATAAAATTTTCAAGATATATGCTAAGTTCCATCGTGAATGGATTTAAATTTAGTTTTACTTGCAAATATATACGGTGCACTATGCAGCTGTCGTGTGATTCTGCGGATTTGTAACTCAAATATCTTGAAATCCTAGGATTTACTACATACAGGAAACGAAGACGTCTACAACAAATTTTAAATTGTAATTTAAAGGTCAATTTTTATTTAAATATTTCATAACTGGCCCGATCTCGTAAGGAATAAAAGGCGAAAACTAGAGAAAGAAAAGGAAAAATCAGAAAACCAACGATGGATTTTCTATACGTTTAAAAACACAGTAGGATTAATAATTTAAGGTGTAGATAGGAGGAGGTATTATGAGGGTTGGTACCCCTATGATATCTTATATTTTCCATAGGCGGAAAGCCTCTATCATGTCACTTTTCCTGCAAAATAGAGAACCAAAAATTCTAAAAGCATCTGATTTATTTTTTAATGTATGAATCTAAAACCTAAAAATTAACCAAAAAAATCTCGTGAAATTTCTATCCACAAATAGATTCCTGGATACTTTTATCACATGAAATTGGTTTCATTTGAAATTTACGCCTACAAAAAATGAAGAGCAATTTTTAAAAATTAAATTCTTAAAAATGTGTGTGTTGAAAATGACACCTCCTAATGGATATTTACGAACAAATTTACAAAAGTGCGTAACATATTTTTATTAAAATTTATTTTAGTTCTAATGGACGAATTAAAGCAGATTTTTTTCAACTCTAAAAACGAAGGTAATGCTGCGATTTTGATGAATAGTACTTTCGTAATGTCTAAATTTTTCCTTTGTTATTTAACTAAAACTAAAAATCCAAGAAACAATTTATTTTTATTGTTAAAGGTTGAATAGGGTACCTAACTTCCTACAGAACCCGATTTTGAATAATGTTTGTAATTAGCAAGATGAAAGATTATAAAATAAGCCTTTTTTTCAATTTTTTAAAAGTTTTAATGTAGTGATTTTCACTCTGAGAATGTTGTTACTCATAAAACAAATCAATCAATGAAAAACATTGCTTTATATTCAAAATTTAATGGTTGATCCTTGTAGTCAGTTGAATTTTAATAAGCTAATTACACACTCAGTGAACAACCCTGGTATGGAATTGAATTGCAATAAGTTAACTACGCTCGCTTTAATGTACATAACTATTATTAATAATAAATGTTATGTTGTCGTTTGCTTCATCTTTTTAAGCCCATAAAACAAAACATTTGCGAAGCAAATGAATAAGCCACGAAATATATTTGTGTAATTCGCCATTCTTATTCCAAATTTAAAGTTTGATACTCATATGAAATTGTAATATTTTCTGAGTAACCCTTGTAAGCGTGGAGTTAAATTTTAGTCATTAGATTGTTTAACGTGTGATCTTTTCTAGAAATATTTAGCTCGCTTCTTAGGCCAAGGACACACGAGGGGGTTTGTGACGAATCGGCCGACGATTCGTCCGCCTACTCGGCAGACGAATCCCTTTTATAATAAGTTGAACCGTACACACGGTTCTACAGGCCGCCAGGTCGAGCCATTCGTATGGCCTTACGAAAGCTCACACACGTAGCGTCGACGTCGGACAAATCGTCGGCCGATTCGTCACAAAAACGCCTAGTGTGTCCTTGGCCTTATCTCTACCTCCCCTCACGCTCTCTTTTTATTTCTATCTCTTTTTCTACCTTTGGAACGTGTAAATCAGTGGCAGTTCGTGAGTTTTGAGGGGTAAGGCCGCAGAAAAAGTAACTCTAAATTAATGAGAAAATCTTACCTTAATTTTAGTAATGACGGGAAATAAAGTTCATGCGACGGTTTTTGTAACTCACAAACTTGTCTATACCTTTAGAATTATAGCTATTAAGACAACAAGTGTTTTATAGAAGGTTTAAAAATCAAGGTCGTAGTTCAAATCCGAGCGAACGAAGTGAGCCGAGGATTTGATAGACCTCTCTCCCCAAGGGCTCCATCTGGTAATATGTCCCTTCCAGTTCTCCGTATGTCTCGCTACATGTCCTGACCATTGCCATTTTAGAGAACTGATTCTTGCTGTTACGGGTATATCTGTTACATGTGTTTTCTGTCTTATCTATTCATTGGTCTTATGGTCTCTTAATGATATACCCAGTAATTTACGTTCTATGGCCATCTGGTGTACTCTTAGTTTGTGTATCGTCTTTTTGGTCAGGCCCATGTTTCGGGAATTTTTATATTTAAAATATGTTTCAATTTTCCGTATGCCGCCCAGCCCAGCCTTATCTTTCTTTCAACTGCGAGATGCTGGTGTCGTTTATCGAAGGATATTGTTTGACCTAGATATATGTAAGATTGCACGAATTGTAATTATTGTTTCTTCTGTTGGTACATTTGTCATAAATTTTGTCTTTGTGTTGTTCATTTCAAGTCCTATTTTTCCCGATTCTTCATGTACTTGTTCAAGCATCTCGGTGAGCTCTTCCCTATTCTTTGCAATTATCACAATATCATTGGCATTCCCTGCAAATTTAGTTCCTTGAAGACATCCTCGAGAACCACCGTAAATAGTTTTGGTGAGAGAATATCACCTTGTCGAACGCCTCTTTTAGTTTTGATTTTATTTGTGGTCTCATGTACTTTGACTGTCATTGACGATGTTTTGTAGATGTTATCTATGAGATTTGTATGTCTTTGGTGTATTCTGGTGTTTCTCATTACTCTAATAATTGTTGCAAAACTTTCTATCGTATCGAAAGCCTTTCTAAAGTATATGAACGCCATTGGCGGGGATAGCTAATACGATGTCAGGCTCCCACTGGGACAAAGGCTAAGCGAACTTATAATGCATTTATTTACCACTGGGTACCTTCAAAACTTTCCTGGGACGTATATGACCCATTGGGACTCAAATGGTTAAGTAATTTATGATCTGATTAACAATAAATTTAAGTAAAGTGCATCCTCAAGAAGGCCTTATTATTTTAAATGTGTCAAAACAGATTTTTTTTTATAAAAATTTGAAACTTTATTATGCAATTGGGAAATGAAGGAAAAGTTAATATTCCTAATTCTGAGAGATTGATCAAATCAGTTTGCTAGTGATAACTTTACTATTTTCGAATTTTCTGAACGACCTGTATGATAACTATAATCCTCAGTTATGACTTTTCTAGAAATTCAAAAATAAGAAGCTACTGTGGAGGCACACTGTATGTATTTAATCCAAAATTATCAAATTCTGTCTTAATACAGTTTTTACCTTCAAAGGATTGGTTGAATTCAAACGTACGCCCTCTTCAAGAAAGCCAAACGCCCTTTAAATTTATATAATTTCAAATTAAGAAAAGATAATTCATAAACAGGATTTCTGAAGACCCAAATAGTGAAAATTTGTAGTTGCTTTTTATACACATTGTGTTCTACATACAAGGCTCAAAAAGGATATATTTCTACAAATTAATTAAAATTTGAAAAAATCCTAAAAGAGTAACCTAAATTGCAGTTTTTTATTTAAAACAATAACCTAATTAAGTTGCGATTATTTCTTGTACGAACTAACCGATGACCAAATATATTTGGTAGCTATAACACTCGGAAATCCCTTCTAAAACTGTTTAAAAAAACCTTATAGAATATGTGCCTACCATCACGTATTTATTTTTGGGATGTTGTAATCTGTGGTTTGTAGTTAAAACCACAAACTCACCGTTTAAATCTTTTGTAGACAGCCAAGTATAAGTAATGCATAGATTAAGCCACGTAGACCATGTAAAAATAAAAATACCTATGCAAAAGGAAATATCTCAGGAAAAACCATTTGTAACAGAATTTTAATAATTTTTTTTTAGAAAAATCCCTCATGCAAAATTTGCTCTGAACAGTAATTACTAATTACCAAGAATACTAAATTGTCATTACATAGTTATTATTATTACCTAGTAATGTATTTCAAGATAAATTTAATTATTACTGGTAAATATGTTGGTTAACTTTACGACTTGGCGGTTAATTAATTTATTAATTTACACCTATATGTTTAAACACAAAATATAGTAAACGCTATTCTCATACGAATTCTTATCAGAAGTAACTAGGTTAGAGCGATTTCAAAAAGTAGCTTGCAGTAAACCTCAAACATTTTGCATCTCATTTCTGTACATTGAGACTGAATAAGAGTATCCCATTCTATGCTTAATTTAATCACAGTTTTTGTTGGAAACAGTTAAAAAGGTGCTGATAAGCCCAGGGTCGGAGTGCTTTGTTGTTTGCCATAATTTAATTTGGTTTTCCTGACTGTTAAGTTACTTCAGTACGTACTGAGATTATGCAACGTAAAAAGTTTGCGTAGCATCAATCGTCCCAAATGTACGACGATTTCTTGCCCCTTTAATGTTTCGTATAAATTCATTTCCCTTTCAATTTACATATAAAATTGAACTGTATATTATTTAACGTGCAATTTGTTATATATTTTTCTTTAGTGCATTAGTGCTGCTTAGAATAAATGTTTTGGGTGCTCTGGTTTTCGTTAAGATGTTCTTTTCAATTTGATTATCCTGATTGTTTTATAACTAAGTATCTATTATTTGCCCTAGGTTGTCGAGAAAATAACGCACTGACCTCATTGCTACCTTAAGAAACCATTTTTTAAATAACATTTTCAAAACGTGATTGAAAACAACACATTCTAAAAACTCTGATAAAGTACAACCCTCAGGGAAATGTTATCAGTTTCATATTTAAATATTGTTTAGACCAGCGTATTTAAATAAATCCTGGCTTTCTAAAATAAAAACGTTCCTGCATTTTGTTAATTTTATTTGTAACACAAAACGTTCTCATCTTCCTTTCCTGTTTTTAGAGTAGAACTTGACGATAAAACGTTTCGTGATAAGTTGGCACTTTTTGTAAATTAATGTTAACTTAGTGCATTTCGGTGCGAGTTATTTTGATATTTGTTTTAGTTGTTTGTTGTTTGTGGTTTACATGAATGTTGTTTTGTTGCATTGTGACGGAGCAATGAATGGTCGCATTTAATTTAGTTTTATCGTTTTTAATCTTTAATGCTTTATTTTGTAATAATCTTGAGTAATTCATAGAGTAAGAACAAAAAATGCGTTTATCAATAAAGCATCTTCATTACGATTTATATAACATTTCTATACGGTTTTCCAAGTTGTTCTTTTGCGCTTCAATTAGGGTGACTCGGTCTGCACAATAACTGGGTTGGAATTTTTGGTATAAATATTACACTCTTGTACCTAAATATCGTAAAATATCAACAGTTAAGATCATTAGATGTCTACTTTAACCTATTTTATGTAACAGAATCCACCTTTGGGCATAACTGAAATTCAAACCTGCGTTCTCTTGATTACAAAGTAGACATCTAATCCACTAAACCACCAGCACAACTAATTTATTCTTATTTTTCGAATTGGATTACTTACCCCTGCGCTTTTCTCCATTAGAATAAATTAAACAAAAATAATTGTAATTATTTTGTTCTTAGTTTCTTTAATTAAAACAAAACTCTTACGGAATGCTTCAACAATACGTTTTAATTTTAGTTAATTTAAAATCGACATTCTGTTAGTAATTTGCATTCGGCTGTTCAATTCAGTCGATACTTAATGAGTTTTTTATCTTCTTAAGTCCTATTTCTTTCTTTTAAACTAACCAATGCCTCTTCATTAATCATTCAGTGTTTAGTAAAGCCCCCTAAAATTGAAGAACGTCTTTTGGAGGTAATGTAACGATATTTTATAAAATAAATGATTGGTACAATACAAAACCAAAGTGATTATGGAACGTGGTCTTTTTAAATAATAAATTTGGTGAAGTTTTTTGTTTTCTATTTTTATTCGACAGTATTTAGGTAGACGCAGGGGTGTTAGTAATTCTGTTAAATTTGTAATAAAACCTGCTGGGCTTCTGCCATTTGCATTCAAATGAAAGGAACATTTTCTGCTATCTTGTAATTTAAAAACGAAATACAATAAAATGTTTATCAGGTACATCGATTAGAATAAATACAAAATAAGAAAGGCAACTAAGTTAAAAACGTTGGAATTGGGATTAATCGAAAAGTAGAGCATTTGCTTAGTAGCATTAATTGGATTGTTGATTAATTAAGTTGTCGGATTTTGACTATGTGTTCCACTGTAGTAAAGTTAAATATTGCTTTTTCAAACTGAAAAATAAGAAAAATGCGAATTTATTATTTAAATTTCTTTTCGGCGTTTCAAATTGTATTTTACTTTCGTTCTTTAATCTGGCTACTCTTATTTAAAAGAAACCTACCTCGACAGCTAGTAAAAATTTACAAATTTACGCCATCGTCGGAATTTGAACCTATGTAGGTCGCTTGCAAATCAGGCTCTTAATATACTACACCACTGAACCCCCCTAAAGTTTATTATTGTTATATTAAAGATGGGCAAGAGCTAGATGGCAATGCGCTCACAGTATAGAAGACAAGAAGAAGTCCAACTAACTAAATAATAAACTCAGAAACAAAGTAGAATCATAGGAACGACTCCTTTCCCTTTCCTTTTCTAATTTCACACACGCGAGAAGTCCCCGCGAGTTTGCTTTTCACCTCTATTACCGTCGTATATTTCGATTTGGTGACGATTTTAAACAGTATTTTCCTCTTCTCGATAACAGACGAAACGCTAAATGGCAGATTCTAACTCAGAGGCACCCGCGGCGGCGACGACCGCCGCCCCGGCCTCCTCTCCCTCCGGCGACAAGAAGTCCGGCGCCGGTCAGAAGAAGTTCGCCAACAACGCTATCAAGAGCCTGAAAGAGAGGGGTGGCTCTTCGGTGCAGGCGACCAAGAAGTACGTCTCCGCGAATTACAAGGTGGACGCCGAGAAGCTGTCTCCGTTCATAAAGAAGTTCGCGAAGAAGAGTGCCGCCAGAAGACCGAAAGGTACGTCCGTTGCCAAAAAGCCGAAAGTGAAAAAGCCTGCGGCGGCCGGCGGCATGAAGAAAGCAGCCACGGGAAGAGGATCCGGATCCTTCAATCCCGTCGGGTCCTCCGAGAAGAGAGCCGCGAAACCGAAGACCCCCTCCAAAGCCAAAAAGACCACCAAAGTGCCTACGAAAAAGCCGAAAGCTACCAAACCGAAGAAGGCTAAGGCCGTCCCCCGGTGGAAAACCCAAGAAGGCCGCCCTGAAAAAGAAGTAGTTCGTTCGTCTACTCTTCGTCAGCAGTCGTTCCTTTCAAACATACCTAAAATTATTAACAGCCACTAATAGCATCAAACAACCACAAATTCATATACCATTAATACGCGATCAAGGGGATTCATGGTTAAGATCGGACGATGAAAAGGCAGAAGTATTTTTAAACTACTTAGCAGACGTTTTCCAACCAAACTCTAATGAAGTAGATCAGGAAATAGAAGAAGAATTACAATCGCCACTGCAAATGTCTCCACCAATACACATGATTACCATCAAAGAAATTGAGAATGAGCTAAAAAGGTTAAAAAACAAGAAAGTTGTTCCAGGTCAAGGCTTAATAACGGCAACTATACTGAAACAAGTATTGCCTGAAGCCCCCCCCCCCCCCCCCCCATAGAAATTAATTCCTATCGCCGTATCAGGCTGCAAATCTTCTTTACTTTAATGGGCCTTTGAAGCTCACATACTGACCATCACAGCCCAAATTTGTTCAAATAATTCTTATCCCCAACCTTGGCAAACTGCCCCAACGAAACTAATTCCTATAGTGTCCAAGTTGCTTGAGAAACTATTACTAAGACGTATTAATGAGAATTAAGTGCCAACAAGCGTTTCTACCTAACCATCGATTTGGCTTCAGGCAGCAACAATTAACAATTGAACAGTTCTACTATCTAACAAACATAACCCAAACTGCACTACAAAACAAAACATTCTACACTGCTGTTTTCTTGGAAGTTAGGCAAGTATTTGACAGGGTGTGACACAGAGGACTACAATATAAAATTAAAAAAGTATTTCCTCAATCTGCGCCCAAGAAAATCTCGCCAGAGGCTACCAAAATAGGCATATCTATGTATGCTTCGACAGTCAAGCAGCACCCACAGCCTTAAGCTCTGTAAAAACCAAATAAAAACTGGCCACGGTTGGTAAGAAATCAAAGGGGTGTTGACTGATTTTTGTTAAATAAGACTCATAGAAAAAACTTCAAAGAAGTCTTTGGCTAACAAAAAATCGGGGTGTAATGAATGTTTAAAAACTTATTCTTTTGAAAACGTATTTAATAATATTAAGGTAGCTCGTGAGCTTCACTTTTAAAACTATGTTTTTAAATTGCTTTCTTTTAATATCCACCTTAATACAAAAACATTATTGCGAATCTACGAAAGGTCTCTCACAAGAAACACGTTATTTAGTGTTTTTTTTTTGAAGAACTCTTGCTATTGGAAAATTATTTCTCCTCGATAAATGTGTATTAAAACTGTGGAAATTTATTAAACGTTGTATTATCAAAGCTGTTATGTTAGTGTAAACAAGAATTTTTCTGGCATAAATCTGGTTTAATTTTTTGGGCTAGATTTCACGACAAAACCAGCGTTCCGTTTTATAAATGTATGTTTTTTACACACGGTAAAGATCTGTTAATATAATTCCAAAAATCCATATTTGGCAACAGAGTGTCCAATACCTAACCTTTGACATCATAACAGGCTTCCCATTGTTTAATAAATTTCCTACCAACAACTGACTTAAAATCACAGGCCTACTGTGGTTTACAAGATCGTTAACGCACCATATTTAGCGGTATTATAATATCTAATTTTGATGTTACTACAACAAATTACATTTTTAAAAATAAAAAATAATATTTATTTCGCTTTCATCCATCCAAAAAACGCATTGAAATTTCCGCAGCAGGTAAATTTTCGTGAGGATTTATATGACACGACAGCAACACATCTGTTTCGCCGATTATCGCTGTAATAATCATTTCAACTAAGCTTTCTTGACATACGTTTTCCTATGCATCCTTTAAAATCCTAATTTTATCACCTGCGATTTATTTTTACTTGATTCGGTGCCATTTGTAATGTTTACTTGGGTTTAGTAAATACGTGTTTTATGAGTATTTTTGCACGTTGAGTAAAAATATGCGCCCTCGAAATTTTTCATAAATTTCTTGCATTCATTCCAATACAAATATGTATTTTAATATAGGAAATTAGGAATGAACTTATCCACCAAATTAATAAAGGAATCAGCAAATTCAACTGCTACAGTAAATTTAAATAAAACAGGAATAAAGTACTAAAACGATTAATCCCAAAAGTGATACAGTAGATTAATTAACATTTTTGTGAGATTAGCCAAAAATTTTTTAATTCAAAGATTTAAACTTAGAACTTTTCGTATTACTTATGATTTCTTTCACTTTGCTAATTATAAAATTTTAATTAATACGTCTGGGCGTATAAGATAAGCTGTAGGGCTTTCAGTTTAAGATATAACCACGGTAAGTTTCAGTTCAAGTCTTGTGGATCCAATAACCCTGAAATTTTTAAATTACGTTTGAAACCCCGACACGTAAATTTATAGTAAGGGTAATAAGATCACGTTTACTCGATTCGTTATGATTATTGAAAGTAAAGGGGGACGATTAGGTTTAATCGTGATCCATTTGAGCACTTCTGTCAATAAATTGGCCTTTTAAATATATTTTTTAATCGACTAAATTTCCAATCTTGTTAGGTAATCTGTAATTCAATAAGGTTTCATTTTAACATTTGGTAGGCTACGACCATTTAAAAATACAATCATATCTACAGAAATCTGGGATAAACAATATGTGAATTAGATTAAATTAGATCGAAAACGACCCCCACAGCTAAAGGTATACGATGGTAATGGTAATGATTTCTTGATAAAGCAGAAAGATTCAAAATATAGTCACTTACAGTTATAGTTTGTTAAATACTACAAATAATATTAGAGGGAAAAATAAGGACACACAAATTATGTAAAATTGACGTGAGACTCATTATGAATGCGGCGGAATCAAGACGTGAGCTGAATAAAGCAAGAAACTGAAGTATCAGAAATGAAGGAGTTACGAAGGATACTTGGAAAACAAGATTGGGATAGAATCTCCAACTCAAATATTAGAGAAAGTTGCGATATCTCAAATATATCGGATTGGATCATCGATAGAAGAAGTCAGTGGAACTAGCATATTGATAGACCGAATGAAGAAAGAATAGTGAAGAAGGTCCGAGCCGCTTGGACCGATATGACGTCCGAGGAAAAGATGGAGAAACACTTTATCTTAGAGTGAAAATCAGATTGGATAATTGAACAGGCTAATAGCCTAAAAAGAAAGAGAAAAGAGAACGAGAAATAATTATGTAAACTTTTCCTTATTCTGTTATTTATTTCCTTTTATTCCTTCTTTTCTGGTACCCGTATTACAAATTAAAAATAGGTAATTTACCTAGATTCCAGCCAAACAGGAAGCAAGCGAAAACCCTATAATAAAATAAAGTTTTGAGAAATGCTGGAATATTCAACAAATAAATATTAAATAAAAATTCAAATTAGGTTTCGTGATATAATAAGCTTTGAAAATCTCTACGGAGCGGAGCGACTTGCACGAAAACAAATAGGTAATTTTGTTGTTCAACTTCAGGGGATTGTTTACAACCAATATTGTGATTATAATCAAAATTAATAGACACTGTTTTAAAGAAAATTTAAGTTTAAGTTAAAATGAAAACCTAAAAACTAAGCTTTTGGATATTTATACTTAAGGTGGGTTCTGAATTGAAAATGGTTTAAAAAATCGAAAATCTGATGGTGATCTTTGTTAATATCAATGGCTGGAAAATGTAATTTTTTGGACAAAACATTAGTGATTATTTTTGTTAATTTCTCCCGTTTAGCATTATTAATGTAGTATGTTTATAAGCTTACTACTTTTAATTCCTTTCTTGGCAATTAAATTTTAGGCAAAGGGTGAATAGAGTTATTACTCTTGCAAGTTGATTAATAAATATTCTTTAAAAGCAAGTAATTTTAGTATTCTGTTTTTAAATGTATGAAATTATTAAACTGATTCTAGTTCGAATAAAATTTATTCGAATGAGGAGTTTGATGGAATAAACGGTTTTGGTTCTTCCTCTACAAAAGCATTTCAATCTCACTTTCGGTAATTTAATAAAAAACTTGTTAATATTTCTTTAAAAGCTTATTTTATTTATTGAAATTAAACATAAGAACAAAAGCTAATTAAAGAAACACAGGAAAAACGCTTATATTGATTCTGACCTCACCAAAAAGGAAAAACAAATTCAATCGCAAATTATAAATATAGCTAGAGAAGAACGGAAAAAGCACGAACTTAATTATAAATGGGAAATAATCGAAATTAAGTGATAAAGTCAAGAGCAACTCAAAAAACTAACAATTCAAACCCGGGACCGACAGGAAAGGAAAGAAAACTACCGCTGGGAATTAGCAACATGCAGTAAACGGTAAAGAAATATGGTTGAATGAAGAATTTATAACATCAAAATTAGACATATTGGTGGCACCCAAAACCAGTGAAAAGGCTCCAAGAGAAATACAACTAGCGGAAGGAAATTTACTCACGTATGGGGAAGTACCCAATGCGATGGTGCTGGGCAACGATTTTTCCCCATAAAGCTTCATGGCTACACCAAATCGATCAATTCACTATACAAAGGCACTGGAGCAGCTCGATACTATATGTAAGGAATAAAAGGGGGGCTTGCATAAATAGTGAACACTAATAAACTTAAGGCAGCAAGAAGGAGATTTGAACACCAAAGCAAAAGATATGAACTAAACAAACAGAAAGATAAGTTCCAAAAATTGGGGCCAAACCAAAGAACAATGGAGGAAAATAAGAAATACATAACAAAGTTTTAGGGTTCAAGATTATCAGGAGAAAAAGTTGGATTATAGGAAGAACGTGGAAATAGATTGAAGAGAGAGGGAACATAAAAGCATGCACGAATGAGATGAGACATGCTGAAATTGCTGAATTCAAGAAGCAATATAACGATAAAGAACGTGAAGTGAAGCGAAGCGTACGTGCAGATAAAAGAAAATGGATCCGCGAAATAGCTGAAAGAGCAGAAACCCCAGCAAATGAAGGAAACATGCAATATGTATATAACACAGCCCAGAAGAACAAATTCCCCAATGAGAAACAAAGACGACCAAATTACACTGAGGAGAGGATATTTTCAAGAACTCCCAGACCAGCCTAATGTACCAGAAATGGAAATGACAAATGAAAAAGAACCACACGTGGCACTATTGGAAAAATAAAGACAGACTCGCCAACACTATTAGAAGTAAGATTCAGGAATAGCCAACATCCCACCAGAGCTCCTCAAAGAAGATACTGAAATGACAATAGATATACTACATCCCCTAATAGTAAAAATATGAGAGACTAACACAAAAAGGCTTGCTAATCAAGATATCAAAGGAAGGAGATACAACCAACTGTAAGCACTGGAGAGGTATAGTCCTACTCTCAGTCCCAAGTAAAATATCATTTAGGATTACACCAAATCGAATCAGAAACTAAATTGAGAAGCACCTACAGAGCAAATAGGCAAGGTTTCGTGGTAATAGATCCTGTGCTGACCAAATAAACAACCTTCGCATTAATACAGGCCAATGCTCGGAATACATAACGAATCTCTATTCAGTATTTGTTAATTTTGAAAAGTCGTTTGATCTAGTAAGTTGGGACAGGTTATGGCACATAATACAGAAATGGAAAACACTCGAGAGAATAACAGACCTCGCCAAACAGCCCTAACACAAGAACAAAGTATCGAAACTAATACAGGCAACGCAGGAATAAAACAAGGCTGCATTTTGTCCCATCTTCTGTTCTTAATGCTTATGGACGAAATAATGAAACAAGTTGTACGTAAATGAAGAAGAAGAATCAGCTGTTATCAGACGCAACCAAATGTAAGAAAGTCTCAATGTCTTGAAAAAGAAGCTCGTTGGCGATGTGGTAAGAGCGCTGGTCTTCTAGCTAGGAGTCTTGGATTCGAATCTCACGCAGTGGTAATGATTTTTATAAAGAATTCCTCAGCCATTTAATCGTCTGGTTACAATTAACGATTCTGTCTATAGAGTGGTCAACTGCAGACAGTAACAAGACACAAACACTATACTTAATACACTGTCACATGCTAATTCCGCACTACAACAACTTATAGGAGACGTCGAAGTCCTGTGGTACGCGGCTAGCAAGCAGTCGAAGAATGGGGTGTTCGCAACGCTAAACCCTTCAAATAGTTGAGGTCAAAATCTGGAGAAAAATGGGCGCCACTGCGGAAATCACCCAAAGATGGTAACGAAGAACGTACCGCAGATAGTTCCTTCAGGGCTCGAAGTGGGTTGGGGGTGGCTGCACCCTACTGATGGATGTACTTACCCTGACTTACGGAAATAAAAGACTGCTACTGGTAGATAGGTTCATAAGCTATACACAATTATTACAAATGTAATATCAATAAAATTTAATGAATGCAGGTAATATTCAAAATATGACACAAAATGAATCTATAAGTTATCTTAAATTACGTGAAAGGGGATTGAGGGATGCCACATTTAATGAAGCTACGCAAAGATAATTAACAACTAGGTTCCCTTAATCGCCATCAAAGGAATGGTGATGACAAAGCTTAAAATAAAAATTTAGTTACAAATAATTTTACACATGCAACATGAAATAGGCAATCATCGCGGTAGTTCGCACTGTTTCTGAATTATGAACACTAAAGCAAAAGTAATACGCACTGGTTGAAGACTTAAACACTTCGTAGAACAAATTAAACGAAAGAAAGGATGCTTGAAGTACTTGAATTACCAACAAAATTAACTGATGCCTGTCTACGAGTAATTGATAAAATACGATACTGAAATCGGGTTGAGTTGGTGTATCTACTCATAACCGGCAAGTAAAAGGGCAGCCTTAAATTGCGTTACTTGGGAAATAGGGCTTGTTGTTGCTTAAAATGTATAAATATCTTGCAACATGGCAACAAGGCCAAATGCAAAGAATGACAATACACAAGAAATAGAAATAAATACAAGAATTGAGATGGTCCGCGCAGCTTTTGTAAAAATGAGAGAACTCTTTTCTAACAGAAACTTAACGCTGGATTTGAGAGTTCGCATGGATCTTGAAAAAGCAAAATTTAAAGAAACTGGAATCCTTTGAGCTTTAAGTATACCGAAGAATTCTTTAAAATTTCTTGGGTAGATCACATAAGTAATGAGGCACATGCATAAGGAAAAAAAGCTAATTTTTACCATAAAAAAACAAAAAATTCAATTCTTTGCATATGTTATGCGCGGCGACAAGTACTACATGTTACAATTAATCCTACAAGGCAAGTTAGAGGCGAAGAGAGCAGTTGGAAGAAGAAGGATATCCTGGTTGCGAAACCTAAGGGAATGGTGTGGCTGCACATCCTTACAACTATTCCGGACAGCGGTATCAAAAATCAAAATAGCTGTGATGGTGGTTAACTTCCGATAGGAAAAAGCACCGCAAGAAGCGGAAGTAAAGATAAAAAAAAGAAAAAATTGAAGAACATCAAAACGGAAGAGGGGCAACAACGCTATAGAAAACCGAGAAAAGGATTTATAGAGAATCGATAAAAGAACAAGAAACATGCGGAGAATTAGACGAACCACTTAGTGCCGGATAAATAGACATGGCATGTAGAACAGCGAAAACCTTCTTTAAAGAACCCAGAAAATATATCAGTGGACTAATGTACGAACAGGGAATAGGAAGAAATCGTCGAAAGGCGGAAATAATGCCTCGAACAATTATATCGCGATGAAGAGAGAGAGCGAAGAATACGACGAAGTAGAATTCAAAGAGGAAAGAGATGAAGACGAGATGGGAGATGCAATAACATATACGGAATATGAGCAAGCGGTACAAAATTTAAAAACAAATAAAGCCGTATGGTGATGGTCACTGTATATCGGAAAATTCAATTTAAAGACATCCTCAGATAGCTATGAAATTAAAACTTATGTCCAGCTGGATTAATCAAAAATGTCATGTTGACAAGATAAACTTGAGCATCGCTTGAAGGTTAACTGCTAAATTAAGTCCCAAATTTTGAATTTTCTAAACTTATGCCAAAGCTTCATCAGCTAGGGCACCCCTATATACTTTTTTACGATATTGTAACGTTTTTAAAACGTTTAGTTAAAACTTCGGTCCATGGTGTGAATTATTTATTAACAAATGTAAACAACTTAAACACTAATATTAACCCGTAACACTAACTAATTTATTGATACAGTTTATTTATATTCACGAACGTTCACTTCGCGTAAAGTATTCGCACTGGTACTGCTGTTGGTAGACTGGTGCTAGCTCGTGGAACGCGCCTAATTATACCAATGCGAGTTTGCGATCCAGTAAGTTCGACGTTTCTCGAGAACGATGACGCATACCGATCACTCGCGGTAACTCCAGATACTTCTGTCGGCGGATGAATCATACGTTCACACGTGCTTACAGTTACTGACTGCTGACGTGTCTCGTTACAATATCAAAATGGCATTTGGTTTAGCCGGTATTAACATGAACTTTGTTATTTTCAATGGAACACAGTGTATATTTATATATTTTTGAAATCTGCCATTTATATCTTCCTACCAATGCATTTATTAAAGGAATATCTCTTTAAGTTCGCTTAAATTAAATTGATGCAGTTTTTTTCTAATAAAAGATAATTCAAGGAGACAACAACGCGTAACCCTTTTTCGTATTACAAAAGCGGAAGAAGGAAATGAATTCTTAACTGGAAACTCTAACAATTTAGCAAACAGGTCAATTTTTCTTCGGCGGGGAAGGAAAAGCAATGCACGGTTCGTTCCAACTCGAACGGTTTTATTTTCAAAGTCGTTTCTTTTAAGTTCAGGAATATATTGAGTTAAATAAGAACACGTTATTATTAATATTTCAATGAGGCATTCTTCCGCTTTATTGGTTTATGGATTGTAATTAAAGGGCGTGTAAATAAATTAAATCGAATATTGATTTAATAGTAGTGACTCTTAAGAATTCTGCTGATTAGTTTTGATTGCGTTATTTGTAATGTTACGGTATTATTACGTGGTTTGATGTAGTTCTCCTGTAAATTATTGAATGAAAATTGCATTGAAGGTTGAAATATAAATGTTGAATCGTTGTAATCGTCCGCCATGACTAGCTTTTCTTGGTAAAATTCTTATAAATTTTCTGAGCGTGCCTACACTGAGTTTCGTCAAGAGTTAGGTTTACATCACCATATATACTTTTAGAAACCTTTACCAAAACTATTCGTAAATTTTTTCAAAAATATGTTTAATCAAACTTTGTTCTAAATTTGCACTGATTGTTAATTATTGGTATTTTAGACGAAATCTAGTTCATTCTCTATCCTCCCAACGGATGTTAACTATTTTTCAAAGAGAAATTCTTTGAAAATAGTGTTGCTTCTATAATTTAAAATTTAACTTGTTGGCAAAAAAGACTATAAAGCTGTAAAATGGGGAACAGAAAGAGCAAAGCACCTTTTAAAATGTGTTATTCATGGTATTATTCACAAGAGATGCTTGAAAATGTTGGAGACATCGAAGAATCCAAGAACAAAGTGAATCGATGCGAAGTAACATCGAAATCTAAACACAATTCTCGGGTATAATTAGTTAAAGGACATTAAGGTATTTTGGTCGGACTACAAGGAGAGATCTAAACAGTTTCGAGAGATTGATAGTTGAGGGAAGGATTCAACGCACAAGAAGCTTGTAGCACTCCTTAGGGAAATGGACGACTTAAAATATTTGTGTAAAACCAAATGACACCAATTTTTCTGGTTTTAATTACTACTATATTTTAAATATTAATTTTTATACGTACGTCAAATGACAGAAATGGTTCTTAAAATGATAAAATCCAGAGATTAACAATTTTTTTTTATTAAATAAAAATAGAAAAGAAACTATGTTTTACACCTGTTAACTTAGCAGCGGCGCGGCGTAGGTGAGTTTTCTGGTGGTCTAACAATTAATTTCGCAAGAAAAAAAGGAGTGAGTAGTATTATTTTTTTGTTTAGGATGAAATATCCTGCAGCTTTTTTTAGGAAATTCGTTTTTTTGCGGGCGCCACTGGTCTTCGTGGCCCCCGCGGCTTCTACGTCAATGTTGCCTAATTATCTGACTATCCTTAACTATCTGAAGGTTGGCACTTCAGTACAGTTTTAAGCAGTGTAGCTTAAGTCGGTTTAAACTATGGCTTAAGTCAATACGTACTACACTTAAGCCAGCGTTTAAGTCAGCTTACGTTTCTGCTTAAAGTTGCACTAAAATATTGGGCGCATTCAGGGACGCTCAGCTGCTTAGCTAAGCGGTAATTTAGTCAGCTTATGCTAAATTACAGCAAACGGTATTTCCCTGAATGAAACGTCTGATAGTAAGCTGTTTTGACAGTTTGTTATTTGTTTTGTAAGGTTAGGTGTTACTTTCACTATTATGCAATAAATCAAAAATTAAAGAAATTATGCCTAATGATCTTCAAATTATGGACTATGTGTACCAGCTCACCCTAATTAATATGTTTTTATGCAAATTATTAAGTTTGTGTGTTTCCCGCTCCTTTTTTTGACACCGCTGACAAAGTCAGCTAACAAATTATACGCTGAGCGAATTTCTCAGCTGCTTACTATAAGCTTTTTCACAGCGTGTCTGTTCAGGGACTTTGCTTACTTAGCGTATCAGCCGCTGAGCGTCCCTGAATGCGCCCATTGATTCTAAAACAATAGAAAATGTAAATTTCCACAAACAAAAATACGTGAATATTGAAATAAAGCAAACCTGGCAAGATCGAAAAGTATTTAAGATTCGAATTTCGATTATCAATCTATCACTCTGATTTTTGATTCTAAATTTTACACTCAGTTCTGCAAGACTTTATATTAAATGCAATATTTTATAACAACGTGTAAATTCCTCGTTCAATCTGCTCTTCAAGATTTAAATAAATTCACATCAATCCGTTCTTCAATATACAATTTCTAGAATTCAGATTTCAACTTAAAATATATTTTGGATTCAAATCGGTAAATTTAGAATTCAAATTCGATCTTTAGAGAGCTGGCAGTTTTAGTTCCGTTATTCAAAATGCGAAAAAACATATAAATTCCAACTTCAATCCACACTTCAATTCAAACAAATTGCTGTTTAAATACGCATTTCAAGAGTGAATTTTGAAGTATCGGGTTTTGGTTTCAAATTATGGAATTCTAACTTTAAATTCGATTCTAGAAATTCTGTTCTTCAGAAATTCATCCAGTATTTTGTGCAAATTTCGGATTTAATTCGCTTTTCAAGATTCAAATTAATTCCTATTTCAATCTCTTCTCTAAGACTTGAGATTAAAATCTGTTTGAATTATGAAATTTGAGATTTCGAAGATTTGGAAACTTCAGTTCTGTTCTTCAGAATTTCATATTCAATCCTATATTTTGTATAAAAATGCGAATTCCTTCTTCAATTTGCTCTTCGAGATTAGGTTATGAATTTTCGGATTTCAAAGATGAATTTCAGTTGTAAATTATGAAAAACAATCGATATTTTAAGTTTAAGAATTTGAGATTGAATTTCCGAAAATGACTGAAATGGTAATTTGAGATACACGATATCTCAAATTCAATACCAAAAATTTAAAACTTGATCATGGGATTGACAATTTTAGATCTGCTCCTAGTTTGGGAGACGAATAACAACTCAATACTTGAAAATCGAATAGACTATGATTCAAAGTTTAGGGTAAAAATTTTAAGGTATCGAATCTCAATAAATTCGAAGTTCAATACAACTACGAATTTCCAGAAATTCCAAATTTAAATTCAGGCTAGAATTCGATTGAAGGTGTTATGTTATTTAATTCCTTTTTTGTAAATATTTGTGAAATATCAGATTGAATTAAATATAAATTAATATTTTACAAAATGTACCAAATCATTAAAATTTAATTACAAACGTGTAGGTACCCAAGGAATGAATTCTTAACATTATCTCTAAAATTCTATTCTATAAAACTTTCATACGTCGAGCTACTTAAGATTTGAGTTTATATAAATTCGAAGTTCGAATTTAGAAAAATTTAGCATTTCGAATGTCATCCGATATTGAAAGCTCCCTTTTCAAATTAATACTAAAATCCGAAGCTTTAAGCCTGGCTTTGATATCAAAATTTTTTTGCAGCTATGAAATTTGCTATGGATTGGACGATCTTGGATTGAATCCTTTGTATGATGTAAATGTTCGATTTGCTTGAGGAACCCCAGAGTTCGACTCCATATAGGCTTGATTGTCGCTTTGTATATAAGTAGTACATTTTCAATGGTTAGATGGGACCTTCTTCCTATTAACCAGCTAATCTCCTTGATTTTCAAGTCGATTTGTTTTCTTTTGTTAATTATATGATGTTTCCAGCTTAGCTTTGAGTCTAAATGTAGTCCTAGGTACTTGATTGCATCTTTCCATGGTATGTCGGTTTGATTTAGGGTGACTGTAGGGCAATGACCTTTCCGAACAGTAAATGTTATGTGAGCAGATTTCCATTCATTGACCTTTATTTTCCATTTTTGTAGCCATTCTGCTATAAGGTTTAGATGTTCTTGAAGGTTGTGAGAAGCTACTAAAGGGTCTTCGTGGGTTACAAATATAGCCGTATCATATGCGAATTTCTCTAGTTGTGCGTATGTCTGATGTATACAGCACATATAGAAGAAGTCCCAGAACGCTCCCCTGAGGAACCCCTGATAGGATGTTGCAACGGTTTGAAGTTTCACTATTGACCTTAGTTTCGAACTGTCTCTCGTTTAAATATGATTTTAGTAGTCTAAAGTAGCTGGTGGGAAGGATGCTTTTGATTTTGTGTAATAAGCCTGGGTGCCACACCTTGTCGAAGGCCTGGCTGACGTCCAATACTACTGAAGTGGAGCACTGTCGGTTTTCCAATGCCCTATTGATAATGTTTGTAATGCGGTGGCACTGCTGCACTGTGGAGTGAGACTGACGAAATCCAAATTGGTGGTCTGGGATCCAATCTTCTTGACTTACATCTAGTTTTTCTAGCAGTTTCTGGCAGACTTATTGGGCGGTAGGATGATACGCCTGTAGGACTTTTTCCAGGCTTAGGAATCATTATTATTTGCCCAATTTTCAATGATTTAGGCCAGTAACCAAATCTCAGTATGGCGTTGAAAATATACATTAATTTGACTGTTCCTTTTTTTTGCAGTTCCTTGAGCATTGTGGCTGTTATGAGGTCGATACCTGGTGCTATTTTTTGATTTAAATACCTGATTGATACAGGATGTTACTGTGTGCGGGAGATACTTCTGATAGGTGCTATGCGAATAGGTCTGCTTTTTCTTTATCGCTTTTTGCCCATGGTCCTGGGGGTGTTGAGTTTTTGCGTATTGGAGGTGAGGTTGTTCTGGGTTTTCTCTTATTTTTTATAGAAACCCATATGGAATTGTCCTATCTTGTGAGATTAGATACGTATTGTTCAAAAGAATCATTTCTCATTTCTTGAAGTATTGATTTTAGCTTGTTGCTAAGCTGATCGTATTTTGTTCTACTTTCTGGAGTGTGAGTTCGTTGCCAAATTGACCTAGCTCGTTTTTTCTCAGCCACCAATTTCTTTATTTCGAAGGGTATGTTGATATTTATCTTTTGAGGTTTACTATGTGGGGTAGCTTGTTTGACGGCGCGCTGGAGTAGCTTGTTTAAATTTTCAGTTTTTGTTTCTATATCGTCCGGTGATTGTAAGCTTACAGATAGATTTGCGTTGTCTTGTATTATTTGACGGTAAGTATTCCAGTTTGTTTTGGAATTATGTAATCGAGAAGTTGGTTTTCTGATCATGACGCAAGTGCTTATTGTGGCTGTTATTGGACTATGGTCTGAAGTCAGATCATAACTTGGAGATATGTCCATGTATGTTGAGGAGATTCCGTTGGTTACGAAAAAGTCAAGTAAGTCCGGGATCTTGTTTACGTCTGTGGGCCAGTCGATAAGAAGAAGTAATTTTTTTCTTGAATAACCTGTGCTAACTCTCTACCTTTGGTAGTTGTGAGGCGGGAGCCTTTTAAAGTATGTTTGCTGTTTAAGTCTCCTCCTACTATAAATTTTGCTCCAAGAGTTTGAAGGAACACAACAAAATGTATTGGGGTGGACAATAAGCCGCTGTAATAGTTATCTCGAATGGGAGACATTTGGCGTTTATTGTTGTTGCTTGGATATGGGCCTCTTCGTATTTTGGTAGCTCATAATGTTAAATCGTTTCTTTTATTAGGATTGCAGAACCTCCGTGTGATGTGCCATCTGGGTGGTTAGTGAAGCATAACTTGTATTTTGGTATGTTGAAATAACTTCTATCCGTAAAATGAGTTACACTAATTAGGAGTAAGTGTAGCGGTTTCCATGCCATAACTTAATACCGGCAGAACACATGAATCATATACCTTCATCGTGATAGATATCACACTGGCCCTTGTTTTGAAACTAAAGGGAAATCGGTTCGAATGACGGATTTGAAAAATTCAGTATTTCAAGTTAAAGCTTAAATCAATGCTTAAGCCAAGTCTATCTACGCTTAAGCCCTAATATAAACCGCCTTAAGCTACATACGCTTTAGCTTAAACCTGCATTGAAATACAAGATACGAATATGTCCAGCCAGTTCGTTTAAGATAGATGGCCAATGACTTTAGCATTCAATGAACTAACATAAAATAAATAAAAATATTCATTAGAAACATTAGAAACGTAAAAAGCAATATAAAGTCAGATTTTCTGAACGGATCCTCTCCTGTATTTGTGTTGCTTTCAAAGAAGACTAACGTCATTTTTATCAATTTGACAAAAAATTCCTTTACTTTGTGCCTTACATATTGATCAGTATATTTAGGATACACCGGCATGAAAATGTACTTTCTTTGAGTATTCAGTTGACAGAAGAAGTTATTTAAAATAGATACTAACAAACTCGCCTTTTCTCCGTTCGTAATCAGCATTCATTTATTCTAGGAAATTTACATGACGTCACGTAAAGCTCACAGTGATGCGCTGCATTTGAACGGTTAAATACGTCAATAGTTTTGGATTTAGATTTTTAATATTAGATAAACCTAAGAGTGGTTTTAGAAAGTCGAATTAACATTTTGGGGTTGTAAATGTTAATTCAGAAAATTCGTGATTTTTTCAGCGTATCAGCCTACATTCAATTCAGAGAACAGTAATAGAAACGTGAGTTAAAATTATCGGGGCCTACTTTTTTATTAACAGAAAGTAATTCGCAGACTACACACTGCTAATTTTAAAGGGACAACTTTTTTAACACCACCTACCATGACAATTCAGGACGACTGTTAGTGCGTGTTTTGTACGGCATACAAATCGGCGTTAACAATGTTATCGTTTTTATCAAACCAACATTTTATTAAACTAAAAGGAGCACTGAAACGCAAATTCACTCACATTCTGCATTTTTGGGTACTCAGACAAATTTAAATAATGCATGAAGCAGGTAGCAATTGTTAGCCATTAACTAGTCAAACCCAAACAAGCTAAGAAAAATTAATAGAAAATTTGTCATGGAACGCCGCTTAGCCCTTTGAGAATAGATATTTAAATTCCATTCAAAAATCTAATTTCCAAAACTAATTAAACTAATTCCAGAAGTGGAAACCACCCGGATCGTTCTGAAAAGTAAAACGAGAAGGTTGTATGCGTAACGTGTGAAAACCACGGAAACATTCTTTTGCCTTAATGGGGACGATTTGTTTTAACATCACTTTAATGGATTATTCCATGTTGAAATGCTGAACGTGACCGTTTAAAAGTAGCTGTTTGAATGCAGCCGTTCCATTGTGAACTTTCCGATGTGGGGGGAAAGTGTGCTCGGAACGATGCTTGAATAAAGGAAATTTCCGAGAGAATTTAGAAGTTATGAATGAACACGAATTAGAAAATGTTTATTTAAAAACAATAATTTTTGGGATTCGGGTGATTTTATTAAACCAAAATCTGAAAAGAGAAAAATACAGTTCATTTCGTGTTAAAGAAATTCCCCTCCTTTTTTGATCGTCTGGATATGTTGATAGATAACCTATCAATACATTTAATCCGTTCGATAAATTTGGTGAGATTCTTATATTTTCTTTATTTTTTTGTATCATGGATTTCGTTAGTGTGTGGGTTGCTTGTTTTATCCTTTTCAATAATTCAGGCGTTCTAAACCCTCTTCAATAAAATAATAACCCTCAAAGGTGTATGTATTTGTCTGTAAATAGTTATTTCATGGCCACCTAAGATTTTCAGAAAACCGATTGTTTAACAGAATGCAACACACTAAAGTTAACCAAATAAATCTATTATCCAATCACTTGAGTTGACTTACCTTATGTAAAAAAAATGGCACAAATAAAACTGTTATTAAAGACTTCCAAGAAAACGAAGGTTAAATACTATATAAACTTGCATGTGTGTTTATTTTCAACAAACCATGTTGAAAAGTGTCTTTTATAGACGTACACGTTGGGAAACTCCAGTTGTGTTCATGGATTGTGTCTGCCTTTTAGTGGCTAAGATAGGATTACATATCAAATATTTGTAAGCGAGTATTCCGAAAATAAATCTATATTTTTACTGGCACACTTCATCAAATATAAATATTTTAATAATACTGTAAAAACACGGATTTATAATTCATTTTCGTTAAAAACATTCTTAAGAAGGAAAATAAATCGGAAACGCTTTTCCGGTTAAGGAAATTCGTTTCCTGCGTTGTGCTACAGGAAAAAATCGGGTATTTTAAATAAGAAAGGAAAGTCCATTGAACGGAATTCCACCATTGACTGTGTAATAAATGTAAACATATATTGCCTTTTACGGTAATCCTTGTCGACGCAAGTTGCAAAAAGAATGTAAATTAAATGCTGGGTGAAAATGCCTGATAAGTACGATCAGCAACCTGCCAAAATGTCGAAACTGCTTGAAGTCTAACCGGCGTTTCTTTAATATTTAAAAGCCCTTTCAATTTTGTAGTTCTACTTCTACGTTTTTAAGAACTATTTTCGCTGGTTTATAGCTCCAAATTTCGTTGAATTTAGAAAATAATCAAACTCAGAGCCTCTTTATGAAATTACTTTCTAGTTAAGTGCTGCAGCCTATTCGTTTCCACTGTTTAATGATTGACCATCATCAGGCAAGCACAATTAAATCTTTTTTTCTTAAACTACAACCTGTGCTAGATTTACTAGAAAATTACTCAAATCTATTTACTTAGTAGAAAATAAATAAATAAATAGAATAAATAAACAATTTAGTTTAATTACACTTGCTTAATGGTTAAACAACAAGATACTACTAACATATTTTTATTTATATTAAACCTAGTTATTTATTCAACTAAATTACATAAAAGCAGCGAGGAAATCAAAATATATAACATAATTAGACCTTGTGTTTCTCCTTGTACTTTGTTTGAATTCAATTCCATGAACAAACGAATGACATTTCGGCTTTTTATTTTCGTTTGGTGATATTTATAAATTCGGGCTGTATTTGCAAAGGACACACAAGAATTCAAAATTAACAATTTGTCCAGAAAAGCATACAGCATTAACAAAAACGCATTTAAAAGGCCAAATATTGGATGAACCTTTACGTAATTGTAATCATTATTAACTTTGCCCCTTTTTTGACATTTATTTGTGCAGAGCTTACATTCTAAATTACTGTTATATAACTTGAAGTTTATGGTTTTAAGGTTTTATAATGGGAAGGAGTATTTTTAAGTGTCAGTTGGCTTTTTACAATTTTTACCTTTTTTTAATTTGATGCACCGACTACTCAGTAACAAGACTATACTAACTGATGGTATTGAAACCCCAATAGTAATTTACATACCAAAGGAAGGAAGTAAGAGTTACTCTATCGAGTATACAAGATGCATCCATGAGAAACACATCAATTTTTAACATAGTAATTTGACTGAGAAGAAGAGTTCAACATGGATTTTGTAGAAAATTCACATTAAAACCTTCAATTCAGAAGAAAACAATAACCAGGATAAACCATAACATTTTAAATCAAAAACAAACATTTTATAAAAGCGTTTGAATTAGGTTAAGGAAAAGTTTTAGGTGCAAAAACTGGATTTCAAGGTTTCCTTTTTTGCCATTTTTAATTTTTCAGGAATGTCCAGCTTTTCAAAAATATAAATCTCTTAGGTTTTCTTTTTTCCTTTTACCCTCTTATACCTTTACAGTGTCGAGGGGGCCGAACACACCGAGCCGTAGAGTGGTCGACCATTCAAGTTCTGGCCAAGTAGGTCTTTGGTTTGGGGTATTCTGTGATATTTTGAGATATCCTAGGACGGTGTTATGATTTAGAAAGCAGCCTGTGACATTTTGAGACAGCTTGAGGCATTCTGAGAAAGTTTAGGTTATTCTGAGGTTCTGAAACAGTTTGAGCAATTCCAATGCAGCTCTGGGTATTCTGCGATTGTCTGAGGCTTTTTAAGATAGTTTTGGACACTTTAAAGCAGGTTAGACATTCTGAGACAGCTTGAAGCATTCTAATAACGTTCAAGGCGTTTAATTCATAATAGGGTAGTCCATAAATATTCTTAAAAACAATTCATGACAATCTTGAACACTGAAGGTTAAGGCAGTTTGAGGTATTCTGAAATCGTTTGAAGCATTCTAAAACAGTTTCGGGAGACTTTGACATTCTGAGACAGCTTGAGGCATTCTAAGAAAGTTCAAGGATTTCCGAAACAATTTTAAGACAATTCGGGTTGTAACATCATAAAACAGTTTGAGGAATTCAAAGGCAGTTCGGAGTATTATAAGACAGTTTTGGGTATCCTAAAATAGCCTGCGTTATTCTGAGACAGTGTTAAGTATTTAATAAAGTTCAGGGTATTCACTGAGGCAATCGCTTGATCCGTAATGGAACAATCCCTAAATATCTTTAAAGGCAGTTCATGACAATCTTGAAAGGCAGTTCAGGGCATTCTGAAATAGTTTGAGGAATTTTAAGAAAGTTTTAGAATTTCAGAAACAATTTAAAAAAATTTAAGACAGTTCGAGGGTTTCTTAAATAAATTTTTTTCTCAGTTTGGGCCATTCTGAGGTAGATTGTGACATACGGAAACAGTTTGAAGAATTCTAAGGCATGGAAATGTCTGGATGACTTAAGTAACATAAACAACAATGCTATCCTGCAAGAACTGGGCCAAAAGAACATACATACTCAATTAAAAAGAAAATTACCCCAAGACTTAACATCGGACTCCGACGATAGCAGTAGTGCGTGAACGAAAAATTAAAACCATAATATAGTGTGTGAACCGGTAACATTGGTACAAACGTGCACCTAGTGTTGAGGAAACATCCACTTCCAAAGACAATTCAATAAATAAAACATTGAGTAACCACAACCCATTCATATATAACACTGTAGTGTGTTGAGCTGATTAACTGTATTTAAAAAAAGAGATGTTGATGTTAAGGTGGATTAGGCAAGCATATTCATAACGCGAAGGTCCTATACTGGCGAGCAGAGGTAGAAGCGATAAAATCACGGTGTTTTTATTATTCGGGAGTAATTGTCTTAAAAGTAATTACTGATTTTTCTAATAGCCATCACATTGCCTGGTGTCATGACGCGTTGTTTGATACATCACTCGATGTGGTTGTGTCGAGCGAGAAAAGGTTTATCACGTGTTAACGTATCCCGTGAATAAAACCGCGAGATTCTCCACAGTGCAGCGGTGTTGTATAACGTAAGATGCATGTTGCGAAGTTAGGCCTTATTTTTTTGTTTTCTTTGTCGCTATTACGTTTTTCTTTATTTTTCCTTTTCTGGGTGCTTCAGTTGGTAATTAATTTGTTTTTGTAGATTCGTCTTTTATATAGTTTTTATTGAATTCTACTTTGCGAAGAGTGTTATTTAACTAAATAATCTTGTTGTTTAATAACAACTTCAGTTTTTATGTTGATAAAGTTGATTGTGCGTGGAACTTTAAGTGGATTTTATATTAAAATGTAGCATTATTTCAGTTAGATTTTTATTATTGTAATTGCTTCTTGCAGTTAGAATGCATTTTGCGAGTAATTGATATTATTTGGGAAATTATTTCCGTTGGACCACGGGATGAAAATTAATACCTGCACATGTGTGTTTGAGAGTTTAGACGGTATGTTGTCCAGCTTGCAGTCCTTGGCCAGTTATGTGTGACAGGGTGATTTTTAAGGGCAGACTGTTTAACTAACGGACTTTGGAACCTTTTTTATGGGGTTAATATAAGAATGAATTAATTTCTGATTTAGAATATTTTAGAACTAGCGATTAAGGTTCGAAAAATTTGGTTTTTTGCATTGTGACAAAAAAAGTGGACTTTTTTTATCAAAAAATCACAAAGAAAGCAACACTTTTTTTAACTATTTAATTTTACATTTTGCATTAAGTAAGCATGCTTTAAATAAAATATTGTAAATTGTCAGTTTGACAACTGTCAATTCTCAAATCCTTTTTATCCTGTTTTGAGGGATTTAAAATGTAAAAATGCAAAAAAATATTGTGTACAACTCGTATGAAAGCATCTTTTTTTCACTCGTTTAATTGATGCACTCCGGCTTCGCCGTCGTGCATCAAACTTCAAACTCATGAAAAAAAGTATTGCTTTCATTACTAGTTGTACAAATAACTATTTTACATCTATAAATTATCAAAATAAAAACTATAAAATAGCAAAGCTGAGGGATTTCAACAAGATTTTTAGCCCAAAGCAGCAGAAAGGGCTATTTTGTTATACTTTTTACGAAAAATATGAACATAAAGTCTGTTTTTCCACCTACGAACTAAGTAATAAAGCCAGTTTCTGAACCAATTCGATTTTTTTCATGCCAACCCTGCTTTTTACGACTGAAATGTTATATGTGTAGAAAATGCAAAGCCTAGGTCTTAAGGATTGTATTTTAATGTAAGTTAACTTCGGAAAGGTCTTCTTTTAGAAATAATTTATAATTTTACTTACAAAACCACCACTGCGACTGTTAATAACGTCCAAGAAAATAATCTAATGCTTAGGTTTTTTTTATTGATGCCGTAATAAATATCCCTTTGTCCCATTCACAATGATTACTTTGGCCTTATAACCTACACTGGTTTGGTTTTTGGCCTGTATTAAATAATTCTTGGTTTCTTCCTTTATCTGCACCGGCATATTTCACCTTTAACGTTTTCTTTAAGTTATTGTCTTGGTGTATCACTGACATTCTTTTTATCTACTCGTTTGTTTGTTTCTATTTTCATGTTTTTATTTCATTCCAACAAATCTTCCATTATTAATTACTAAAACTTCCTTTCTATTGTACGAGCATTTTCTAATTTTTTTTTCAATTGTCGAACGCTGCACGGAAGGGAAAATAACGGAACGTATTATAAAATTGGACGCGACAATTCATTCAGGGATTCAATAAAGCATATCTAAACCCCTCTGACTTACAAGTGGCAGCTTCAATTCAACTGAATTCAGCAAACGAGAGCTTTTTCTAAAATCTAAATGGCTTGTAAGTAGGAACAACTTAACGTCACAACCACTGACAAATAGAGTCTGAATGTTAAGTATGTCTCGTCAGATGCATCCTGATGTATTATCTGCAGTTCCTGGTATTCAAATGTAGGTTTATGTGTTATGACGAACAATCGAACGTTAAATTTATAAGAAATTAAAGTTGCGCGAGACGTGATGAAGCCTTGTTTACGTCATTATCTCTTCTACCCTCGACCATACGTTCAACGCCTACGTCTTATTCTGGTTCGGTGCTTTTAGACGTCGATTATTGAGCCTATTATTATATTAAAGCTATTACGTTATATTTGGGTCCTGGCTATGAAAGCTCAAGATAATATAAGCTTTTGGTCCTTTTTGGCGGTTTGCGAAATTAATTTTAAGAAACTTTAGTAATTTTTTAGCAAATTCTATATTTACCAAAACCAAAACTTGTTTCACAACCAAACAATTTTAAAATTTGCACCCTTGCAACGTCCCAGTAAGTAAAGTAAAGAAAGTTAAATTAATTTTTAACACTGCGTGAATTTTTCAATTTTGTTTCAACCTCCAAAGGGAGTATAACGAAGGTTTAAAATTAAGAATACCCCAAATAAGTAAATAATCCCTAAAGTGAAAATTTTTAAAAAACGGTAGAAAAAACATACACAACAAAACAGGAAAGAAAATGTTGGAGAAATAAGGAATAATAAAAGTGAATACAGATTTTATACACTGAAATGGAAAACGTACGACCTTGACAGTCAAAATAATAATTGATTGACCTTAATCATAAAACTGATCAATTATATAAAATAAAAAGGAAATTACCCCAACTGTTTGCAGAAAAATAAATTGCAAGTAAATAAAATAAGATATGTGTTCGTTCTATTTTCACATTGTCAAAATCATAACTGATAAGTGATAACACCAAAACCGAACAACTTCTAAGAATGTTCCAAATGAAGGTTTGGTTGGTTTTTACTAGGAAAGATATGTAATACCTTATGTGACCGAATCCGCAACAAATTCATAAGATAAAACAAGCCACAACTAGGACACAGTTATGTAAATACTCACTAAAAAGGTTTTGTGATTTCCCAAACGAACAATGAAAGATTAGTTAAGGCAAAAGACTAGTTGAAACAGAGAAGAACAGAAAACCAAAATGCTGCAAGCCACCAAGCGGACCTCCAAAAGGATGAAGAAACAACTGCCACTTTTGTATCTCACGCAAATTTAAATCAATACAATTCATGCTGTCAGGCTTACGGAGAGAAGAAGGAAAAAATAGAAAGAAAAAGACGAAGATAAGACAAAGACAAAAACGAAAATGAAGACGAAGACGAAGACAATTATAAAGACAAAAATAAAGACAAAGGTAAATAAGAAGATCTAATCTGCAAGTCTCATTTCACAAATAAGTCTTCAAATTCGACAAATCTCAAGAGTTAAATTGATAGATTTAACTTCGGAATATCACATGCGTCACCTTAGTATTTCCATATCTTTACAAGTTTGCAACTCCAAAGCTTTGGTTCCAACCTGCATAACTCAAAAAAAAAATCGATGAGAAACCATATTGGAAATAATTGGTCTGAGAAAGTTAAATAAGGGAAAATATCTACCTAGAAATAGAAAGTAAAAAACAGAAAGGAAAGTAGAGAAAGTAAAAAAATTAATCGAAGAAAAAGCTAAGAAAAACAGCTAGAAATAAAAAAGATAAAGGAAACGCCACGGAATAAAGAAGTGGGCAAGATATAAAAACGAGAGAAGAGAAGAGCAACAAAAAGCAAGTAAAGGAAAACTATACAGAACATTGTGTCTAGCAAAATAATCTTTTCTTTCTTTCTTCTTGCCTTTTTCCTAGTCAAATTATATACCTGAAACATGTACCGTTCACCATGCAGAAATATTCCAACGACTCCGATAACTCAAGAAGAAGAAGAAGATGAGGTCCAGGAACAACTCGATTCTGCAGACCAACTAACTTTAACATTAAAGAAGATTAAAATAGAGGAAATCAAATCTACAATCAAGGATAATTTAATTCCGAAGAAAGCCCCAGGATACGATCTTATTACGAGCAAAATCCTGAAAGAACTATCCGAGGAAGGTATTAAGCTATGACAGAAATTTGTAACGGTATATTATGAACGTCTCACTTCCCATCACGGTGGCCCAGATAATTCGAGAATGTAGTATCCTATCGCCCCATCTAAAAGTGTTTGAAAAGCTTCTAATCAAGGGATTGCAACCACTGCTTGAAGAACATGTTCTGATTCCAGATTACCAGGCCTTCAAAACAAAGCAATACTGTTCTGGAGACTTCCTCGACATAGTCCAGGCGTTTGACAATGTCTGGCATACGGGATTACTTCGAAATTAAACGCACACATACTAATCAAATCCTACCTGTCAGACAGATATTTTCAGATCAAGTTCAAATTGTCAACTTATATGCCATAAACTCTGGGGTTCACAAAGGAAGCGTGCTGGACGCTCTGCTACCTCTTGTACATATCAGACATACCCACCACACGTCAAACCATGATGGCCACATTTACAGACGACACCGGTCTTGTCTTAGCTCTGCACGAAAATACAGTGGCTGCTTCCGAAAATCTTCAAACTGCTAAGAAAATGGCGCGTCAAGGCTAATGAAGCAAAGTCTGTCTATGTTACCTTTGCTCTTAGAAAAGGCACGTGGTCGCCTGTGACTTGGAGGAAACATATCTTTACCAAGCGGCCAATTTACTTACTGTTTATTTAAGCAAATTGTAAATATTAATTTAATAGTCAAAAAAATTTAGATATTAAATCAAAATAATTTTGTAATGAGATCAAATTTGGAGATTCGTTTTTTGCATTTTCACATCAATATCAGTGATATCCCCAAACCTTAATTTTTTTTTATTTCAAAGACTCGATAAAGTAACGTAATAAGCTATCAGTCCCGACATGTATGTACTTCAACAAGTACGTTACATTTAGAATTTTTTCTGAATGATTTATCTACTCAAAGCAAAGCATTAACCAAAGCTACCCAATGATGCACGATTGAAAAGCTAGGAAAATATCAGTTTAAGAACTTTAAATATTGGAGAACATTTACGTAGGATAAAGAATCGAAAGAGATAAACAAGCAAAAAAGCAAAAATGAAGAAGATGCAACAGCGAATCGGCGAAAGGGCCAATTTATTAGAGATTAAGAAAAGAAGGAAAAATACAAGACAAAATACAGAGAAGGGGAGAGACAAAGCTACGTATGAAGAAAGTAGGAAACAAAAAGAGATTCAAAAAAGACAAGAAAGCGAAAAAGCAAAGATAGAGACAAAAATAAAGTCAAAAATAAGAAATAGCAAATAAAAAGCGCTGCAAAAGAAAAGATAGAAGCAGAAAAAAGACAAGAAAAGTAAAACCTTACGATCGTTAGAGTTTTTACTAACCACTCCGTTTTTCTAAGTAACTTTTTCCCTCCTTCTTGTTTCTCATTTTCTACTTAGTTAACGCGTTCCCAAGTTTTATATTTTATATAGAATGATAAAGGTACCCGCACTTACACTCCGTGAGGGAATGTAACCGGCAACACGAAGGTTTAACGCCTCCTAAGTCGGTTTTATACGCATACGGGGTGATGTGGTAAGCACTACACCTTCGGCAACCGCCTACATTCCCTACTCCACCACTGTGTTTCGGTTCCCAATTATTTTCAGTAACTGCGTAGGCCACCTGCCGAGCATCCGACTTGGGTTTGACCCCGAGACCATCCGTATATTACACAGGGTGATTCAAAAGTATTGTCATTAATTTTAAGGGTAGATAGAGCGTATCAAATAGAACAACTTTTCCCAATAAACCATGTGCCGCAAGTAAACGGTAGGCTCAGAAAAAAATTAAAAAGATCAATACAAGAATTCGTTTTGGGGGTCATTGGAATCAAAGGCTTTTCTTGTTCATACTGATAAGAGAGTCCAGGTATGTTACGTAGGTCAGTAGGTCAGTTATTCTTCGGGCGTTTTAATGGAATGTCAACCTAACCTTTTAGCAACCGAATTAACTGACGTTATTTTAATTTACGGGGAAGCTCTTCAGAATGCTGCAGTAGCTCTGAAAGACAGTTTGTGTTAATGGAGGAACATTTGAACATCTTCTGTAAGTCCTGTTCCTCTTTATTAGCAACAATTTTTTCTAAACACTTTTTAAACATGCCAGTAATTGTTTACTCTCAGTCTCAAGCCCCAAAATATGCGAGAAGAAAGTGAAACCTGTAAATTACATAATTTGTAATGTTTCATTTATTTTTGCAGGGTTAAATTTCTATCGCAGGGTTTTTAAATGCATATTAGCCAGCGGTTCTCTAAAGTGTGTAACAAAACTTAAAATAAACAAAAATCGCGATAAGCTTTAAATCTTTGCTATCATGTACTTCTATTAAGGTCAGCACATACCCATTTAATTTAATGACAATACTTTTGAATCGCCCTGTATCTAAGGCTCTCTTTATTAAAGCAAGATTATTGTCTATCACAAATACTGCGCTTTAAATGAGGACAGAAAGAATTTATTTGCTTTTATGTTTTATAAGAGTACTAAACAGATTTATCCCAGTTCGTTCTAAAAATTGTAGAATTTTTAATTTTAAAATAACAGTTGCTTTACGTATAAACAAACAAAAGCAAATTTTCGTTAAAATGGGTTAAAATTCCAACTCCTAAGTTTGGACATTAAATAAAACATTATTCGTTGCACTGATGATGTTTACAACAAAGGTTTTATCTGTTTGTATAACTTGGACGCGAACTATTCAAGAATTTGAACAAATTCAGAGGGCTTCCACCTCTGATAGGCATTTCGAGAATGCGATCAAAGATATTTTCAGTTTCAGTGTCGTTGCCATTATTTGACAAATAACTTGCATTTGATTTATTTTGCATACATTTATAGGTGCAGTAAAGCTAACGAAACCTCCCAATCAAAATTTGGGTCAGAACTCGAGCTCTAAATTTTAAAATTACCAAATGTTGCTTTAGTTTTCCTAAACATCTCCGAGTTCAATAATTCTCAAACCTTGAAGATTTCAAGGAAGGGAAAATTCCAACAATTTTGAGGTTAAACGACAGCTCTTTGAACTTGAGTTTTGTAGATAAAGAAAACGATTACATTCTGAATCTATCTTAATTTAAAGCTGAATCTACCTTGATTTTAAGTCCTTTACGTACAATTTATACGGCTCGCAATTTAATAATATAACAACCACGAATTTAACAATGATGAAGTTCTCATTAAATATGCATTCTGAGTTAACTAACTTACTTATACTACACGTCTAGTTTTAATTAGTTTTTACTTCGAGTACACGTTAAGTTTTAAAGTTTTGACAAAATATGGTATAAAATGAGCAGTTTTAGTTAATCCTTCTGCATGGTTTTCTGGATATTTTAACAGTATGTAATATGTTGTTGGTTTTAAATAACTAAAAGTCAGCAAGTAACTAATTAAAAGTTTAAGCTTTATGTTTGGTGAAGCGCTAGGTGTTTGCTTCTAGTAAAACAAATAGTATTTAGAGATCATATTTTAAGGATATGCTTCTTTCCTAAGCACAGATTTATCACAGTCTAAGTCATTAAATATAATAATATAAGATTCTCTACGTAGAAAAGAATTACCTCCGCACAGATTTGAACCACTAACCTTTGGATTAACATGCCAATATTCAACCAATTGAGCTACAAAAGCAAATCACCGATGAATCTAAAAAAACATTGCGAATTTTTTCGTTTGGTTGTGACGAATTAAATAAATAATTTATATAATCCGCGACTGCTGTAAAACAAAGAAAAACTTCAGAAAGTGTCCACTTGATCCTTGAAGGAACTTATCAGGATTGTTTTATTTTTGTGGACTTATCCTACCCCAACTTCCTTAACTTTTCAGTAGTAGTTAAGAAAACAATCTTTTAGAAGGTAAAAGGGTCGAAATTTCTTCAAGCACGAAAGCAATATTTTACTAAATCGAGTAAGATATGCTATCTCTACTAATTCAAAAGAATTGATTTTATTCTAAAGTATTTTTAAAGTTAACCCAAGCATTCAAATGAATCAACTTTATAGAAAGAATGGCAAGTTACAGTTCGGCACTTGCAGAATCCGTTTCTATAACTCTTGTAAATTAGTGTAAAAATCCAAAGGTTAAAATCACTTATGAAAATAAAAAAGCAAAGTCAGTAAGTAATTCAAGCGAAAACTATGGGCTAATTAAAGTTGTAAGCACATCTTGATATTCCCATGCGCCATGCGAGTAAAATTCCGTTCCTGTATTTGTTCCACTTTAAATCATTCAACATTTTTAACAGCTCTTAAGTGATTATCTCTGTTAGTATTCAAATAATCAGCAGAAGTTTTCCTCAACGCAAATGTAAATCTTCCCTTCGAATGTGCAAACTTTCAACCACGAAAATGAGCGAAAATAGGACGAACATTATCATTAAATTAAATACGAACGAATATTTAAATTTTTAAAAAAGTTAGTTTCAATTTTTGTTACTGAACAAGTGTCCGTATAAGAACTTAAAATGGAACTTAACAAATATTGATTAGCCTTCCCTGTACATACGCAGAACTTCGGGTTTAAGGGTTGATATGTGGCTTTTAAAATCTGGTTCGTACACTAAATTTATTTCGACGCTGGTAACTTAAAGTTCGTGACTTGGAATTAAGCTCTAGTGCAATGAGAAACTCGACAAATTTTAACATCCCGAATATTTGGCTCTCGATATACACAACGTCAAACTTTTAAAGCCGCTTTAAAGTTTTATGTTTTAAGGAAACATTTGTTTAGGGACGGAAATAAAATATTTTTTTATAACAAGCGACATCTATTAATTTCACAGATAAATTTAGATTTATTCTGTAAATACCAACGAGGATATTTTATTTACAAAAGAAAAACTTCTAGTAAATTCTTTAAGAAAATAGTAACAAAAGAAATAACACACAGAACTGCTAAAGCTAGGAAAGATGCAAATTTTTCCAGAATTAAAATCTAAATTCGAATTTCCACATTCTGTCGAAATTTAAATCCTCAACTTCCATTTAAAACTCAAAAGCTTGAATCCATCCTCATAATTTAAATTTTGCTAAAAAACCAACTGCTTCTCATTTTGGATTTAAATTTTGAATTCTGTTAAAACATGCGACAACTTAATTGAACATTAAAAGTGCAGTTCTGAAAATTCGAAACCGAATTTATATTCGAAGTTCGATTTTTGATTTCAACTCAAGACCCAAAATCTACTTCAAATTTTAGCTAAATTCGAGACTGTGAGTCCGAATTTGAGATTACAAACTTTAATAATTAATCAAAACTAAAATTGGGATTCAAAATTTTGACTTTTGAATAAAGCTGCTCATCGAATCCACCAAAATCTGAAATTTGAATGTTTACATTTCAAATTCATTTCAATATCTCGAATTTCCGACCTGGACTCAAAATCTGAGTTCCGAATATAGATTCACAACTCGAATATTTAACCCGAATTTGAATTTCTAGTAGTGAATTCAGGCTATGCAATTTATAGTTCAAATCTCAAATGTGAACTGGAATTTCCTACCTCAGATCTGGTTTTGTAATTTAAAATTTTTAATACAAATTCGGTACATCGATTAATAAAGGATTAAGAAAGAATTTTCTTTCTATACATAGATTTGCCAATTCACCAAATTGAAATTGTGTTTGTATCTAAGTCACATTTGGAAACTCTATGTCTTAGTAATAAACAAAAAAAGGCTGTGATACACGCAACCCTAGAACTGATACCGTAAACACGAATAATGAAACACAAATTGGAGATTCAAGTATTTAATTTGATATCTGGATTCGAATCGAATTTCGAATTTACAATCAAAGATTCTAACCTGAAATATCTGTAATGTTAATTCGATGATTCGAATCTCGAGTTTGAAATTAGAGAATCAGCGCTTAAGGCTGGCATTTACATCATGAAATATACCTCATTTTAAGCACATTTTGTTCCAGTTTTTTAGACTCATTTTTTAAGCAAGAACGGCAGAGCATTTTTTTTTGTAATTATGTATCCATGTCTTTTCTGTCTATTGATAGACAGATTGTTTTTTTAATTTCTAAAAACCAACTTTACATTATTAAAAAATCTAAAGCTCTATTTTACTTCAAAATTTTCAAATAGTTTTTACAAAAATATTAATACCGAAAAAATCTCTCTGTCAGTAGATAGATACAACCACTCTCTTTCAAACGCCATAAGAAATTTTTTTTTCAAAATGCAAATTATTCCAGAAAAACTGGAAATAAAGTTATAGAAAAATCGGTTTAGATTTTCCATTTATAATTTAGCGTATATGCAACACAAACAGCACAGTCACAACGGCTTTAAATCCGAACTTTACGGAAACTTGACAAGGAGATTACAATTTAAATACACAGAAAATCGTAATTTTGTTTTTGCCATATCTTTTACAGTAATAACACAAATAACTATGTAAGTATGCAAATTTTCAAATATGAATCTTACGCAATTCCTGACCTCCAACCTCAACTCGTTTTTGACGTTCTGCTAAAAGCGCCCGCTTTAATTATTTCTTCTGACTCTTTGGTTATGCAACTTTAGATACGTCAAATAGAAAGTGACTATATGTAAATGCCAGCCTTAAGGATTCGATTCTTCTCGGATTTAGTATTATTCGAATTTCGAAATTTTTGTATCTTGACTGCTTCGCAATTAAATCTTAGGGAATCAAGAATTAACCAAGAATTCGATTCCTGCTTTAGTAGAAATACAACTCAACTCTTACTGGTAAGTGTAAAGTGTTCGAAATTAAAATTCGAATTCAGATTTAATTGGCAGTCGCTGCAAAAGTTGAGAATTACTTTAAAAATTTAATTACAAAAGGAACAAATTCTAGGTGACTTTTTGTTCAATTTTTTTGTTTTAATTAATTTATTAAGCTATTTAATCTGTAGCTTTAACTGGGAGTTTTCGAATTTAGAATCCTGTTAATTTTGGTTACTGTAGTCCTAAGACCACTTAAAACTGGTTTTACCCTTCAGTCTAAGAATTAAAATTTTAGGCCATGACTTCAGTATTTAAAACTTGCAATTCGAATTCAAATTCAAGATAGAAAATTTAGGTTCATTTTAAAGACTTAAATCTCTAATCCGAAATCAAAATTTGGCTTGTTTCGTAAGACTGGTTTTATACTTATACTTTATAAAATTTGCAATTCTAATTCAAATTCAACACAGAAGATTTGGTTCCTTTTAGAGATTTAAAGCTCGAATCCGAAATTAAGATTCAAGTTTCCCTTTAGTTAGAATCTTACTTATAAACAGTTTTAATTTTAAATTGAAATAACAATTCTATTGACAGCTCTCGCTAAAACCATGATTTATACAAAATTAAAATACCAAGTCAGAGTATAGGATTTAGCTGAAATTTTCATTCAGATTTGGTTTACTTATTTTCACTAATTTAGTATTATTATTTGTTTTTATTTTGTGGGAAGTTTGAATCTGTTGAGCTTAGACAAGATTTGCGATTGGATCTGCCTTGGTTTTAAAAACTTATAACTCCAATTCAAACTCAAGACAGTAATGTGAGTCTCATAAGTTCCATTTTTAAATGCTAAACTCGAATCCCAACTGAAGATTCGATTCCTACATTAGTGTAGAAAACAACTCTCACTTAAAAAATCGAAATTTAAATTCGAATTTGGATTCAGTTGGTACACATATTTTGTATTCAATGTAGACTCTTAATGTAATTAATTAATATAATATGTATAACGAATCATAAAAATGAAGAAGACACATTAGGGAAACCGTTTTCTTTGACTGAAACTTATTTTGCTATTTCGACCCAGCAAAACAAATTGAAAACGGGCGTGTTTGGAAAATTTTAATTGGTCTTCATTTTTGATTGTAAACCAAACAATATTTGTTAATAATTAATTGGAGATTTAAGTGTTTAATTAGATATCTGTATTCGAATCGAATCTTGAATTCACAATCGAAGATTCGAATCTCGAATTTGAAGTAAGAGATTCCGAGCTTACGGATTTAATTCTTCTCGGATTTAGGATTCGAAATTCAAAATTGGAAATTCGGTTCCTAAGATTCGATGTTATTTTCTTTGGCATTTTATTTTATGTTGGGACTTAAGGAAAATGTTGAAATAGAAGGAAGGACCAGCTTATACTTGTTTAAGTACGAAAAATTCCTTTAAAAGACTATAATGGTGAACAAGAAATCACAAATTGAATGCCAAATAGGTGAACAATCGAAGTCTAACCTTCGAAAAAGAGACTTGCAATAGAAGTAAGTTACGGCCTTTTAAAGGGCTGCTTTGGAGAAGTGAAAAATTCAAAAGAAATTAGAAACTGGTCCAAGAAAAGGCGAACTAGAAAAGAGGAGGGAAACTTTATTTCTTCTTTTTACCGCAATGCAGTGTCGAGGTTCATTTTACACTTGCTGGTGTGCAGTGGAGGTGATGCATCACATTTCAACCAGCTTTCATCCACAACAAATTCCTACACCTTAATTTTTATCCTTAACTAACGAATTCGACCCAAATCACTCCATAATACTGAGTACCGCTGAAATCGAACCTGTGTCGGCCGACTAGCTAGCAGGCCCTTACCTGACTTAACTACCCAGACTCGTTAAGCATTTAAATAACCCAATTACATAGTAAGACAAAGGCGTATATAGAACTGTAGTGGGAAACAGGAAAAATGATTATTCATAATTATTTCGAAATGATAAGATAATTTACGAATTAAAAGTTTATTTCTGTAAACTCACTTAGGAACAAGTCATGCTTACTCGTTTCTTTATAAATTTTTGCAACATCACAAAGAAGCTCCCGTATTTAATCGCATAAAATTCCGATTATGCAAAATAGGTAAATAAATTACAAACTGCAATGTAAATTAAACAACCAGCACGCGTGAAAAATCCTGGTGACTATAAAAAATAAACTATCCTGTGGTCGAAATCACACAAACATACTACAATGAGTAATTGCGCATAAACCAGCGTTTAAGACAGATGGTGTTTTCCGGTGGTTTACGATCGTGATTTTCTGTGCAGGATGTATAATACCAAGCCCCTATTATTAACAGTGTAATTGTTTGCACTGTTATATAACGTTGTGGTCGAAATCGGGCGTAATACGCAAACTTTCTTTTTGGTAGGTAATCCCACTTTTCGATTACCATCCAATTGTGCAACGGATTTGCTGAATTATTAGGATGTTGCATAAATAATTAAGTAATAGTATTAAAATAAATAAAAATAGACGTAAAGCTGCGGGTGCTTTTGTGTGCGAAATGTGATTCATTGCAATTTACTAAATTAGTTATCGGGGAAAAATCTTTTTTTTTAATCTTCTCTACGCTCACATAATTTAATTATTGTATTTTCCTGTTTCCTTATTGAATTAACTTTATCACTTTTATGAATTTACTGTAATTGTTGCTGAATAATACGTAAAACCATAGTAGAGGAAATAATTATAAATAGTGATCTGACGTTACGGATATAGTATGTGTAACCATAACTCCAAAAAGATTAGCAACTGTTTGTAAATGTTTAAATAAACATAGGTACATACAAAATAGTTAAACGTGAACAGATGACGTAATAATTAACTCGTCGAGTGATTGGAACTTTTGGTCAGCTGGAATAGAAATCCAAAGACATTTAACGGCGCACTTGTAATATACAGGGGGAATCAAACAAACCGACATTACTTCAAGAGTAAAATATAATATACAACGTATTTAAGGATCAATGCTGACGAGGGAGAGAAATGGTTTATTAAATAAGACCTCTTGGTAAAAGACTTGGCTGTTTTATTCTGGAGAAACGACAAGTTAAATATCTCACCTTGCCCTCGATCTAATAATTAGTTAACTAAATCAACAAAAATATCACTAAAAAATAGCAGAAAAATCTTTTTATTCATTGTGGTTCCAATACCCAATAAACTTAACTTTCAGCTAGGCAAACATTGCATTAATAAAGCCAGGAAAATACCTAATAAAAGTGATCATCAGAAGGGAAAAAATCAGTTTATGTTTCTTTCCATTTAATAATTGCCATTTGTACTGATCTTATTTAAAGTTTAAGAATTGTTTAAACCAAGAAATCTTATAACAATGTAACGACTAACCAAGGAAATTGCTAACTTAAATCCAGCTTAAAACTTTAAGAATGTATATGAATTATCAATATAATACACTAGAATTAAATTCAGTTGAAAGTTTCTGAAAGCTTTAATAACTACTGTTATTTAAGCGATTTTAACGAAGCTTTAATGTGTTATAAGTAGATGCAACCTTAGGGTTTATTATTTATGGTCATAAAAGGTTTGGGGAGACTATATTAATGGGGTTAAAATGATCCAAAACGAATGAAAAAGGGTGTAAATACAAAATTACGTCAAAACATTAACAAATTCTTCTAAAATATTCTTTTAGATCGAGGTCATTTATTTTAGATTTCGGACAATAATTAATATGTGATTGATCGGCAAAAACTCACATTTAATTAAAGAGAATCGTTTTCTGTAGCAACGATTCCTAGGAAAAACAAGTTCTAAATAATACCAAAAATTCCAAAAGCAGTAAATTTCTTTGGTAAATGTATCTCCGATGAAGTTCTTTTTAAACTAATCAACCTTCTGTAACATCACTACAGCTACAAGGATCCATTGACTACAAATTTCATATTTTAATACATATTTATGAATTGAAAGATAAACATTCATTTAAAATGAAGGTTTTCCAAACTACATTCTGGGCTATGGTTCTTGGTACCTAATATACATACTATTAACAATTAACATATTACTTTCAGAATCAAAAGAGTAAGTCATAATGAAATATTTTCTAATTTCAACATCCATAATAAAAACATCATATATTTAAGAGACATTAAAAAAACTAAACGAAGCAAAAATTAATAGGATAATACAAAGTCCTGCCAAAAGGAAAAAAAACAGATGGCTATTTGAAATAAAATTTAAAAGCAAAAATTTTATACTGCAGTCTTAGTAGCCTATAATGTAAGGTTAAATTTAAAATTACTTAATTTCATATTAATAAACAGACAAACAATAATATAAATTAAACAACAGATTATTAAAGTTAAAAACAATCGGTGTTGTAAACTGTTCAAAATGTTTGCTAAAAATTTAACAATTTGTTCAAAATTTTCGACTATTTCCACTATATTCTAGGTACGTATAAGTATGTTTCAATCTATTGTTCTTTCGAAATATGAAAAATAAACAAAGAAATGAAAAAGCAACCATTTGAAAAGAATGTGGTTTTTGAAAACTATAAAATTCCTTGCAAAACTTAATGCTGCTTGCCAATTTATATTCCATTATTTTTAGATTATATAACTTTTACAAAATTAAATATCCCTTTAATGGTCGGTTCGAGGGCTGATTTACGGAAACTAAACAGAAAAGAAAAACCCATCCAAAGTTCGAAAGGAAAAAAGGAAAAAACTTGATAAATAAATCTTTTGTATAAAAGGTTTACTCTTATTTTCCGGTTTATCCAAAAAATTCTGATTAAAACAATAATTTATAAAAAAAGAAGGTAAAAGTTTACAAGAAATTAAGATAGAAACTGAATTTACTAAAAGATAACACTTCTAGAACAATAGCTCTTAACATATTTTCTGCCCTAAGTGTTCATATTCAAATATTCATTCAGAATATTTTTAAAATTCCATATATTCTTTATCAGTTTAAGGCGACGATGAAATAAGAAAAAACAACTGGCAAAACGTTTCTTTTAAGATTCATTCGGTAATATAAATCACATTCTACAATTTTCGCTTTCCGAATCTCAATAAATCATTTAAAAAAAAGCGAAATGTATTAAATACAGATAGAGTGTTGGTCCTACCCGATGCTTCTAAAACGTGCACCAGATTTTATCTCAACTACAGAACGAAATTGATGACGCCCGGAAATTAAACTAACATGATAGGCCTTTCCGGTAAAAAAATTCATTTACTTGAAGGCTCGAAATTTAAACTAAGTAGGTAGGGTTTTCAGTGATTAAAGTGACATTCAAGGTTGAAAAAGTTTCTAACGCGTTTGAGACGTTTTTAGACCCGAGTAAGCCATGACTTTTATTTATGTTGATATTAAATTTGTTTAGCAAAGAGTGGCAGATGTTGAATGTTAGGTTATGTATTGAATACCCTGTTGCCAAATATGGTTTGTCAGAATTACTCTAAAGTTCGATTTTTCAACACCCTATAAATTTATCTTTTAGATATTTTCTGTAGAAATAGAAATAATTGAGTTACCTAGGAGATGGTAAAACTGGTCATTAGTTGAATAACACATGTGACTGGTAACATTGGCTCAAGAACCATAACCTAAAAATGCGATTTTTACTGAAAAACTCACATGGTATATTTTGATCTAACAAGATCGTAAATGCATAATAAATCGTAATCGTCTCAAAGAAGCAGTTTGTTGCACAAAATTTCAAGTTCTTTTTATTATTTAATTTACATCAGTAATCAGAATAACAAGATGTCATATGAGCCGATTGAATGTGTGTGAATGACGTGAAGAAATCAGCACCCAGAAGTGTGTTCTCACTTATTTCTTCCGGAATGAGAGGTTATTAGGTTAATTCATCAGGTGGCATGCTATCTCCGTTGCAGTCTTCTGGTTTCTGATTGCTGATGGGTTAGCGGTAGGACCACATTACTGGAACGTCCGGGAAGGCGCTCTTGATGTTTTATAGCTCTGTCTTTAAGTAGGTCTCGTACGAAAGGTAGAGTGACATTGGACACATATCAAGGAACATTTAAATATACATGGTTCGTAGTTTCTTCCTTGTAATAAACTGATTGGTCTGTATGAATGGACATTGTCTGGAGGTTGACTGGGTTTTGGTATTAGTATAATCTGTGCGATTTTCATTTGTGGCGGCCAGTGCGCTAGCCACACGCATTAAATAGTGCTAACAGAAAATTTTTATCCCTTTTCCTATTTAGAAGAGCATAACCTGGCGCCTTGCGAAGCGTTACAAGATAGTAGAGTTGTTTCTGGAATCACAGAGGTTATAAAAAACATTTATCAAAATGCAACATCAACAATAAGACTCCATACAGATATATCATCAATGCCAATAAAAAAAAGGCGACACAATGTCTCTTAAATTATTCACTAATACATTACAGAATATATCCAAGAATTTGGCATGGGACAACAAAGGCATAAAAAATGTAAATGGAATGAAATTAAGCCACCTTCGTTTCGCTGACGACATAATAATAATCTCAGAAACAAAAGACGAACTAGAAGTCATGCTTAATGAATTAGACCTACTATCAAGACAAGTAGGGTTAACAATGAACTATAACAAAACAAAGGTAATGTTAAACGCGCAAAGAGCAATTGACATGAACATAAACAACTAAAACGTCGAACAAGTCCACGAATATAGGTATATATTTTTGACAGAAAATTAAGCCCACCAGAGAAAACCAAACATCAAAAATAGACAGAAGAGTGCGTTTGAGATGGGCTGCTTTTGGAAGATTAGGTTATATCTTGAAAAACAAAAAATTCCGCTACATTTGAGAGCCCAAGAGTTTGAACGGTGTATACTTACGGAGCACACGTTTGGACTTTTACAAAACGAAATATAGACAAACTCGCAGAAGCCCAAAGGGTAATGGAATGAACGATGTTGCATTTGTCGTTGAAAGAAGAAATTCGCCAGCATATAAAAATAAAAGATGTAATAACACATATAAACCAACTAAAGTGGAAATGGGCAGGGCACAATGTTAGATACACCAATAACAGATGGAACCAACATATACAACAATGGAGACCATGGACAGGAACTAGAAAGAGAGGAAGACCATTATTACGTTGGGCAGATGACACCAAGAAAGTTTGTGGTTATGACTCGATGAGGAAAGCGGCAGACAGACAGACAAATGTATATGGATGGAAATGGCGGAGGCCTGTATCCAATATTGGAGTGAGAGAGGCTGGCGAAGAAGAAAAACCTGGCGCCTTGAAGTTTTTTTAAGATTCTTATTTCTTCGCATAAATCGCTGATTTTGAATGTGGGTATTGGTGGTGATAATTGAAGTAGAGTTTCAAGGAAATTTTCCACATATTCGTCAATGTTGTCAGAATGCGGTTTAAAAACTTCAGCCAAGTGTCTCTGCTTTTTCTTGCTCAGATCTAGCCCATGAACTATCCTCGGCATGTATCGGTGGTACGTGCATCTTTGGTTTCTTAAATATGAGAAACCCTGGGACGGAAATCTGCATTTTTAAACGTTGAATACAGTAAGATTAAAAAATATAAAAGTGTTGGCGACCCTTAAGAAACACATAACCTAGGTCATTGACGTCTCTAATGATGAATTTTGGGATACAAAAACACAGTGAGAGAACGGATTGCATGAAGTAAGAAGGTACGTCTCTCGCCAGGAGGAGCATTTCACATGCATATGGCAGCGATAGTCGTGCTTATTCCAATAGTGCATGAAGGAAGAACGGGCTTTGTCATAAATAAACCAATAGCCAAATCTGAGATTTTAAAGCAGTCACAGAATCTGTCTAATTAGGATCAAAGCGAGACTTTTCAATATAATTATTATTTATTTGGACAAGGAAGTAATTTTGAGAGCCTCTTTCGCGGCTGGCTTCCACAGGTTCAAGTCTCAACTGTGACATGAAAAAATCCGTCAGCTGTTAAGGCCTGAATCCTATTAAAAAGGACATTTGGCCATGACATCGGTGCCAGAGATATTCTGTTAAATGGGGACGATCTGTCCCACTTTGGTTGCGGCCTTGCACCCTAAGCATGTTTTTTTTCCTATTTATAACCTTCATCAGACGATAATGTTTCAATTAAACAAATGTTAAAATTTGGATATTTAGCTGTCCTTAAATTTAAGCTACAAATCTGCATCTGCAAAGGGAAAGCCTTTAGATTACCTGCAAAAAAAATCTTTTACACCTTTAAGACAGACAACATTCACAGCGGTTTTCAACACTGATTAAAACATGAGGAGTATGAGGACGAATTGGAAATAAGGTCAATTCTCAGAGAATATTTGAATATTGGTAAAATGACAATTTTTTCACCCGATAGGCTGACAAGGCTAACAGACCGTGACCTTATCACATATTTTCGACTTAACAGGAAATTTAGAATTTTTGGGAACTGTTATTTCGTTACGAATATTGCTATTCATACCGACAAGCTAAATTTATTTCCATTTAATATCAAATTAAAGTTGGAGGGTTTGCAAACATGGGATATATTAAACAGATTTTCATCATATGTGTGATGGAATCGATTATAACTAGATGAATGTCAACCTCAAATGAAAAACCACGAGAGAGAAAAAGAGTGAGAACAGAGGGGGACAGAGGCAGAAAGAGATATGAAACGCAAAAAAAATATGAATAACGTAACAATTACAATCAAACAAACCTTTAAACAATTGTTTAACTTTTTACTCGTTAGAATTTAAGATATTTATTTAAAAAAAATATCAAGCCTTAAGGGTTTCTCCTCTATTAGGTATAAAAAAGCACTCAGTGATTTTTTCTTAGCCTTTCTTCCAAAAAATCTTAAATGTGACTTACTAACTACCTTGCACTGTAGAAGCAATCCTCACTAAAAACATAGACAATTACGGTCTTTTTTTCAGGAGAAAAATTATGTAATTCTTAGTTGACGAAAATGGTTTAAATAATTATTGGAAAGTTTAAAGCCTTTCAGGAGTTTTCGCAAACATAAATTGAGCTTTTTAAAGATGAGTGTACTACGGCTTCCTGAAAGCCTAGACAATTTACAGTCAATTTTTCAGGAGTAAAACGAATTAAATCAATTATTGGTACGTTCAAAACTTGTCAAGAGATTCCTCAAGCATTGACCTAGCTTTTTCACGTTGAATGTTTTTAAGTTTCCTAAAAACATGGACAATTACCTACGGTCGATTTCTTAGGAGCAAAACTATGTAATTCTTAGTTGACGAAAATTATTTAAATAATTAGTGGAAAGTTTAAAGTTTTTCAGGAGTTTTCTCAAACATAAACTGAGCTTTTTAAAGCTGAGTGTACTACAGCTTCCTGAAAACCTAGACAATTACAGTCAATTTTTCAGCAGTAATGCCATTAATTTTCATTAAAAAATTATTGTTGGAAAGTTTAAAGCCTTACAGGAGTTAAAGCGAGCTTTTTCAAGTTGATTGTTTGTTAGGCTGTCTGAAAATATATTCAGTTTCACGCGACTTTTTAGACCAAAAATGATATAATCTTTGTAGTTTAAAAATTCGAATTTCAATTAAAAACTACAGGATATTCCTGCAGTCCCAAGTTTTTCAGGAATTTTTTTAAGGGTAGGCAGATTGGCTGAAATTTGGTGTGTTGGTATATGGGCCCAAAGAGTTTTCCGGATACACCCTTTTGCATACAGTTCGACACCGATAATAATTAGTTATAAATAGTCTGATGACAAATTGTTATAAGTTTACAATTTTATCCAAGTTGCATCTATAAAACTGTTAGTGTTCTATACGTCTGATGTAACGTTAAAAGAAGCTATGTTTACTGCAGTTCTATACAGGGCCGTGCCTTCCCGTGGGTGCAAGTGGTGCAAGGCACCAGGGCGCCAACCATTTAGGGGCACCGAAAAATGTTTAATTTTATTATTTTATACTTTATTTTGCAATTTGCAACATTACGTAAACGAAAAGTGGGGATGGGCCAGGACAAATGCGACATAAAAAAGCAAACTCTGTATCTGTTTATAAAAACGTATCGGCGATGGACGAGACGGCGCGACGTTTTGTTTACCTTTGTTGCACGTCCACCTCCGGTCGACTTCGTCAGTATTGGCAACAGGGCAACATAACATAAATTATTGCTATTTGCTATACTCAACTATAATTTTTAAAAATATGAGGATTCACGAAAGTTCGATAACGATTTGTAACTATGCAAAATTAACAGCACTATGGTTTTATCTGAATTTACAAATTACCAGATCAGATAAGTTTCGTGAATGACCCCCCCCCCCCCCGTTTAATTAAGTTTGTTGTTTAAGCACTTCCGTAATTTAAGCAAAAATATAAGATGACACACAGTTGTGTTTTGTTTATTGGGAGTGCTTAATTCACATATTTTCACATTGGGACTTAAACTGCGCTGGCGAAATTGGAGTCTTTATCAGTTTCAATAATAAACATGACTGAGCAATGAATAAGGACCACTCATTATATGTGATCGAACCAAAATTCTTGACCTTCATTTTAAAATTAACGATTCTGTCTGCGGAGAGGTCGACTTCAGATAGTAACAAGACACATACACTATACACTTAATGTTTACTTGGTCTCAAACTCTGCAGAAGGCAACAGGAAACCACTGCAGAGAACACATTTCCCTAGTATAAGGGAAATATAATAAATTAAGTTCACGGAGTCAAGTCGTTTAAAAATGTGGCTTTGACCCCCTCGTCAACGTCGTTAAGAGGACATGACACAGAAGAAGATGTGATTTAAGTTATTTTAGTATTTTTAAAACTACTTTCCGAGTCATTTTACAATTACACCTACATTTAATTGCCCACATTAAAACCTTTATAGCAAATTAATTACACAAATCGTACAACTTATTTACTAAATAATGACTGGACATATTCGCCTTGTTAGTCACTCTGTTGAAAGGACATTTGAAGTACTTCTAAATGTTAAAAACATTAGCAATAACTACTTAATGAAACTTAGATATAAAAAGAAACTTATTAGCTTATAATCGATGATTTTACAATTTAATGGCGATGCAAGCGAATTAAACACGCCTGTTAAAATTAAAAATTAATAACGGCAATGGAAATAAAGATATAAGGATTTCATGAATTTGCTTTTTAAATACATGTAATGATAAACAGGATACTGAAGACTATCTCATTTAATTACAAAAAGTCTGGCATCTTTAACAAAACGTTTTTAAAATATTAATAAAAGGTATTAGTTGTAATTTTGTTTTGATTAACATCAGAATATTTACAATCTGTCATACAAACTAAAATTCAGTAAATTATTTGATTAGAGCAATGGTAACATGTAAAAGAGCTCTCCAACGAAAGCACTCCTTCTTAGGTTAACATAACCTTGTATTAATTTGGTTATGATTAAACTAACCTAAGAATTTAATTAAATCTCTTTAGTAGATCCTTTAGTTTTAATGAAAAATAAAATTTAAATTTGAACATTAAAAGCTTGTTGTAATTCAGGATCTATTGCACAAACTAAGCAAACTTTCTTATGTGAACTTCAGGCTTAGATTGCAAAAGCTTCAGATATGTTTTCAACAATATACAAAAGAACCTACGCAAGCAGTGATGTTCCCAATCAAGCATCTAAATATTGTTTGTGGCGATTATCTTCATACTGTTGAAGAAACTAAATTCAGTCTGAAGCTATTTGCAGTTGAAATACGTAATAATAAACCTGTACGATTAGTGATAGGTTTAGCCTTTTATTTTTGTTGAATTTTGAACCCCATCATTATAAATGATTCCAACTAAATACTTAATGTAAACCTACCCTTATTTATGAAAAAATATTTTTACGGCTCTGAATAAATATTATTTTATTGGCTTGTGCCTATAGCAATCGTAGAAAAAACTTCGTCTATAAAATCTCAATAACAAGTCTGATATAAAAGTTAAAAAAGGAAAGAAGTGGCCCAATGCTTTCAAAAAATTTACTTCAAAGCCTTTTTGTGTAAGGTCCGCAAGTCTGACATAGTACCATAAAATATACAACAAAGTTCCCCTCGTCTCAATGCATTTTCTTTAAACAGAAACTTCCAATAACGCCAGTAATGTAGAAATGTCTTTTTGAGTGATGCGATACGACCAAAGTGGAGGCTTTTTATTATTTCTTAGTGAAAAACGAACTGTTTTCCAGATATTTACTTCTTATATTTATAAGCAAAAATTCAAAATTAATTTTAGAGAACTAAATGTAATAATTGTAAACAGAACAGACCTTAAATTAATAATTAAAAAATGATAATAACTTACTAGAAATTCCAACTAATTCATCAATCTAAATTTTCAATTTGGTAGTAGGGCAAAAGGTTTTAATTTACGGGTTCAATTCAAAATGAAGTAGTGACCACTGCTGTTATTAGGAAGCATACAAAGGGACAAATAAAGAGAACAGTAAAAATCAATTAGTAATATTGAGGAGGAAATTGAAAGGTGCGATAAAATTTTTTTAAATTATATCTTCGTATTTCTGTCGATTAAAAGACTTTTAATTACGATTATTAGACGCCTAAAAGTGTTTCAATGTGATGAAAAATTCACACGTGCTACACCATATAAAACAAGGAAGCCAAAAAATACTCATAATTGTGATGGTCGTTTTGTAAGTTGATTAAAATTTCACTCACCTGGAATCGAATAAAAATAAAATTAATATAAGTAAAAGCTAGTAAACTTCACTGTATGCAGAGTTTAATTGAATCCATCATTATTAAATTAATTTCTTCAATTATACTAAAGAAAAAGAAGTCAAAATTATATAATTAAACTTTGTCAAGGGATTAATAAATAATTAATTTTTAATTACTTGTTTTTTACTTAACTAACAGACTTCATATTTCGGCTATCCGTGGAATTAGAATCTGTTTGAGCTGATCAGAAACAAACTCTCAACCCACCGCACCATCAACCCACCCCCAAACATTAATTTAAAGACTAAAAATTCTTTAATGTGTTGAAAAGCATTATGAAAATTCTAAATAGGAAACAATATCACCTCCAAAGGGTTTCATAGGTTCAAATCGCTGCGAGGGTGATATATTTATATTTATAGGTACACAAAATTACCATAACTGCAAAGGGGTGAATCTTTAAAAATTTAATTTTTAAAATAAAAATTATTTAATTGTAAAAAATTAAGCAGGAAATTCAGATCGTTTCTATGAAGAACTGCAAGGAACAATGGACAAACTACAACCTAAAAATCGCCACGTTATGATCATCGGAGACTAGAACGTCCGCACAGGAAACAACAGGGATTGTGGAGTAATGGGAGACTATGAAGGGGGAAGAAGGTAAATAACAATGGACAACGGATTTCAGACTTCTGCATTAATAATCAAGTGCTACTTAGTAGAAAATTCGTTTAAACACAAAACGGTGCATAAAATCACTTATGAAGCTGAAGAGAGAAGACAGAAAAGCATTATAGACTACTTAACGTATATCAAAAGCATGAGATATGCAGAAGAAGACGTTAAAGTGCTTAGAAGAGCAGATCCAAATACCTACCACAGATTACTAACAGCAGGCAAAACAAAACCTCCCCCCAAAGAAAACCAAAGACCATATCAGAAAATAAGACTAGAAGTGCTAGACAACCTAGAAAAGAGAGGAGAATATGAAACGAAATTAACCGTACAACTCAAAAGATTAAGAGAAAGAGAACAGGTGAACGGTCAACAATATATGAATAAGAGATGTTATGACTTCAAAGCGGTAATAATCAAAACAGTGAACTAATAAGATTAACAATCAACTGCAAAGACATACCTTGGTGGAACGAACATGTTAAAGGGAAAACAAAACACGGAAAAGTTCAAAGGGACAAATGCAGATGAGGATAAACAAATATACACACAAAAGAAAAATGAAGCAAAGGGAGCGGCAAAGCAAGCCAAAAGGGACTCTTTTGAAGAATTTGAAAACAAGCTACAAGAAAATTACCAACAGAACCAGAAGCAGTTCTAGAACATAGTTAAAAGACTCAAGGGACATCCCAACTCAGAAATAAGAACTATTAGGAATCAAAACAGAGAATTACAAGTAAATATTGAAAATATATTAAAAACATGGAAGGACTAAATTCGATAAAGATATACAGATGGAAGAACTAGAAGATCGAGAAAATGGAAAAGAAGGAGCAGAAGAACAAATCACTAAAGAAGAGGTTAAAAACGCTTTAAAGGGAAAGCTGCTGGGGAAGACGAATAATAAAATAATTGGATCTTCTAGCCCCCTGGCTACAAGAAATGTTTTAACATGTATCACGTCCCTTTTGGCAAATTAGTTCGCCGAATATATGTAAACAAGGGGACCCACACGTGGTCTGCTAAAGTATCAAATTTCCAAGAAATTTAAAATACACCAGAGCATTAGGATTTTAACTCAACCATGGAATTTATGATATTAGAGAGCAAGGGTTACTCATGGGAACTTTGATACCAATCTATTTAAGCAAAACCGTGAGAACGTTTATTTTCCACCTCTTCTGTATCGGATTTTTAGTATAAATATACAACAAAATCTTATCAAAGAAGGCAGTCTTGATTATCCAGTCTATCTGTATAGTCGTCTGAAATTTAGATTTGTACACTAAGTAGTAAGTAGTGTATATACTTGCTGTCAAGTATACCGTTAGTTGTATTGCACTTGGTTGTATTATATTACGTACACCGCGGTAAAGCATTGCTTTCCGATAGCGTGTATTGATGAAAAAGAGTTAAAATACCGTAACTCCAATTGAGGGGCCGCCTTGCGTAATTAAAATTAACTGCAACATGAAAGTTAAAAGTTTTAATATATTTCACGTATTCAAGATTAAACCACAATTAATTACAACAAAACGACAATTCTGACTACTGAGATATGGCTTGGGCATATTCTCAATCAACGATAGGGTGAAACATCCCTTACAATGTACGAGGATACCTAGTATCTCGTATATTCTCGTACATGAGAAGCAACGCTTCTCATGTACTAATTAAGAGTCTTGCATAGCGCACGAACTCTATTAGAGGGAAATTGCACCCTCGTCAAAAAGATTGGTTGTAATACCACATTTGGCTTCGGCCGCTTAAGATTGGTTTTAATATCAATCACTTAAAAGATCGATCTTGTATCGCACATATGACTGAGACCGACTTCCAGCATAATTTCTTGTGATCAACCACGCAATCAGGCCACCTTAAGTACATAAAAGTCATAAAACAAAAGTATGATAAATTCACGCCACTGCCCATAATTAACTTGCCTAGTCTGATGTTCATAAACTATGCTTACTTATTTACGTAGTTGTAAATATCTGTACATAAATATGACTTTATAATATATGTATTAAACTTGGTGAAGTATTTATTTCTTGTTTTATAAGATCAACGAGCCACAACAACATTAAGGGTCCTCTGACTAAATAGTCAGTTATCTAATTAAAGGGTAAGATTTTCACTTAACCAATAAGGGTTGAGGGTAAAGGAAATCTTAGTGAAAAACTAGACGATCACAGCGAAAAACTGTAAAGGGTAACACACCAAGGGTTCGTACAGTTACAGCCAACAAACTAAATTCCTTTAAATTTGTATTGGACTACTTATACAAATTTCAGTACTTATCTAAACTCCTGAAAATTTATCTGTTCCTTTCCGTAAGACAAATTACTAACTAAAACACTAATGAGCGCATTCGTTTCTGTTTGAAAAAGGGACTACGTCGTATTTATTTCTTTAATTCCATTCGATTCGAATAATTGCGTGAAGGTTGAAAATTACAATTAAAATTCCTTAGTTTATTTGTTAATTTTATTTAAAGAGGAGCGCAATAAATATTTCCATTGGATAAAAACAACAAAGGCAAGGTAAATTAGCGATTTCTTGGACATGATTTTTTAAATTATTTTTTCAAAGAGTTGGGAAGAAAATGATTTCTTAATTCAAAACTCGTTAATTAACTTATATTTTTTTAATTTTGTCCATAGCTTGTAAACGTAAGACAAAAAATAAATTAACTTTGACAAATTAATTTATTAAGATATTCCCCGGAAGGGGTGAATTTTGGAGAATATTATCTCAAAAAAAATTTAATCAAATCCTGTTTTAGTTAACTTTAATATTTTTTAATCGTACAGTATATCACGTATTAACATACTAATCACATTACAAATATTTCTATAAATCGATAGGGCGTTTAAACATCAATCAAACGGGATTCGAAAACAGCTACCTATCTAAAGCATTTTAGCCCATGTGGAAATTAGTCGTCGAGGGAAATAAATGGTTCAGTTATTAGTCCCTGTGGGAATTAAACGCACCCTTTAAAGCAATTTACGTGTACATAAATAATGTGTAATAGATTTACTTGTGGCGGTCTAGAAATTCAAAGATCTCCCTTTGTAGTTATTTGGTCCAAGATATTACACTTAATTTTAGTAAACTTAGTTTCGTTTTGCACAGAACAATATTTAATGAATTTTGGGTTTATTAATATAACGGATTGATGTTCTCGTGTTTATTAAGATCTCGTTTGTTGTTACAGAAAAGGTCATAAATAATAAAATTGTGCTAACTTTGACATTTATATCAATTTTTACTGTTTATAGTAAAGGTAGAAAGCTGTATATATTTCGAAGGATCCTGTTTTGGATTCGTTTAAGTGACTTTTTGCTTATTTTCTGGTCATTTAATGGCAATAAATTCTATAACTTTCTTCGCTTTTCAATTTCTACCTTGAAAATTGGACAGAGGCCTCCTTCAACTAGTTTCGTCTCTTTCTATTGAACCAATTCAATCCTGCTACATTCTTTAAGCGAACCTGCCACCTATTAATAGGCCTTCGCGTTCCTGTCTATGTTCGACATTATACTTGCATTCCTCTGTTATTTCTTATTTTTAATATGTCCGCAATTTCGTTTCATTTGAATATTACCCTACATATGAAGTTCATCATCTTTGTCAATTTTCGAAGTTTTCTAATTTTCTCTCAAAGTCTCACTTTTACCATTTTCTTCTTAATTAACTACTTTTCAGATAATCTTTAGTTATAATGTTATGTTCAGGTTTGTATCCAGGCTGATAGATGGTAACTGGTAAAAATCACTGGCGAATGGTGTTGTGGGATTTTCTTAGTCATTGATATATTTTTTGAAAACTATCAACCTAACCATATTCTTCATCTTTCGGTTTTAATATCTTTGTCTTCTCCACCAAACGAATGTAGGTACGTTTTTATCGTAAATATGCCGACCCTTTGATGAAAATTCTAGTTTTATATTATCTGTAGTTATATTTTGCGTTTGTAATGTTCATTTATCTACTTTGGCATTAGAATGGCATTATTCGAGCACGCATTTTGGTGTTACAACGAGCTTCATTCTGTAACGATTTTTGGTGACATTTTGTTTTTGGGAATTGGTATGCTACACTAAATAATATACCAAATACGTAGGTAACCATGGTTGTATTCAATGCTGTCAAACATAAATCGTTGTCACCAACCTAACTATTTTACCAAAATTTCTCCTAACGGAAATTTGTCACGTGCTTATTCTGCACTACGACATTTAAATAGCGATGTTAAAATCGGTAGCACGCGGCTAGACTAGCAGTGAAGAAGGGGTGGTTCGAAACACTTAAGAAGCCTTCAAGAGGGATGATCGTAAACTGTAGAAAGGGCGCCACTGTGATATTTTAGTCATCCTATTTTGTATTTCTTCGTTCTCTTTTTATATTCTTTGACTGCATCGTCCATAATATAATTAGTGCGAATAATAATGGGCTCAGCATACATCCCTGTCTTAAACATCTTATTGTTTTGAATTCCGTTGATTCCTCATTCCTGATTCTTACTATATTTGTTGCTTTGTTGTAAAATCTCTTGACCATGTCTATTTCGACTGTATTTATACCTCTATTCTCTAACGTCTTCCATATATATTTTCTTGTGTTCCTATCAAAGGCTTTGCATAAAACGCACATGGATCTCTCTTCCCTTGTTTATTGCCTTCGCTGCAATTTGTCTCATTATGAATATGTTGTCCTGTACCCCTCTTCTTTTTCTAAATCCGCACTGACTATCGTCTATTGTATCTTCCAGTTTGTTTTTGAGACGTGTCTCCCAAATTCTTGCCCTTACTTTACTTACTATACTTAATAACGTAACTCCTCTGTAATTGTTACATTCTCTACTATCACCCTTTCTGTATAGCGGTATTATAACCCCAGTTTGCCAATATTTTGGTGCTTTTTTTGATTTAGCTATGTGATTCACTAATTTCCTAGATATAGCTATGTAAATCCTTGCACTATCCTTTCGTAGCTTTCAGTATTATTCCTTCTCTTCCACATTTGATGATTATAATCTCCATTCATCTTTCTTTTCTCCTCGAATGTTTCATGTTTTCGTTCTCCTCTATCGCTGTTTGTATTTGGCTTTCATTGTATATTTGTAGTATCTTCTTATCATTTGTCGAGCATGTGCTTTCGTTTCTGTATGTTCGATTCTCGTCTGCTTTCCTTCTCTGTACAACATTCTTCTCCCCTCTGCTATTTATTTTGTTCCTTCAGTTAATTTACTTCCTCTTTCGTTCAATATACTTAGCAAAGGGACTGATTGATTATTATTTTCGATATGCCGCAGAGTGACCTTCGATTGCCATTCGTAAAACTTCTTTTTTTCTTTAAATTTGTGTATATTGCTTATTTTGGATGTATTTTCGGCACTACATTCGTAAATTTCACAACAGCAACAGAAACAACAACGTGATTGCTTTAAATATTAAATTGGATACGCTAATTTTAATATTCACTTCGTACGGTTTATTAAGCGTTCAAGAATTGAACGGGAAAAAAACATATAAACTTATCAAGCCCTTCGATCATTTTGATTTTAAGTGGAGTTTATTTATTTATAAAATGGAGTGGCTCTTCTGCATATTTGTATTTTTATATATTATCAAGGTCTGTCATAAAAAGATAAATAAAATTTGGGAACAAGATCGGTGCTTAGACCGTCGAATTCAGGCAATATCCTGAAAATATATTAGTAATTGTTTTCATTGAATCCTTTTTGACCTTCCATCTTTTATTTTTTATTTTGGAACGTTTCTCAATGACCCACTATATAATTTATAACTAAAGAAAGGTTTAAAGGTATTTTCGGATTTTGTTTGAATTTACAGTTTATATTTTTCTTGTAGCTTCACGACTGAAAATTTAGAAGAATAGTTACAACAATTTTCTAGTTTCGAAACTTTAACTCATTTTTCTCGAAAAAAAAAACATTATGGGTACTTTGCTATTAGTATTTACACGGTGTAATTTATGAGTGGACACAGTTGCGTTATCATTTATGATTTATCAGTGACGTCATATCATACTCCTGATGGCCATGGTTTTGTAATAAATAAAATAAAATTACATCGCTGGGATTTCTCGTAAAAATGAAAAAATCATTTGTAATAGATAAAAGCATTAAAATTTACTAAGAAAAAATATATCTATAACTTGAATCATTGCTACTTAAGCTATTAAAATATGTTGTTAAAAATGTAATAAAGAAAACTGCAATATTTAATTAACACAGCTAGACGTAAACGCATGGTTTTACCACGAGCTACAATACATACTGACAAAAAAAATTAACTAAAATCTTATGGAAAGCTTCGAAAATTTGAGATTATTTTCTGAATGGTCTCAGCTTATTAATTTTTCATTTTCCTTCTGATTGCCAACATTTTATATTTTTTCCCTCTTGTTTCTTCCTCTTCTTGTGTCATTAATTAATCGATTAATATCAAGTGGAACATGTAAATAAAAATACCAAATACAAATAAAATATAAAAGGCTTACAAAACGCACTCGGTGGCATTTAAATACCAACATTTTCTTTTTTTAATTTATTTACTTGTCAAGAAATTTAATATTAACTTGTCAGAAATTCTTTCTCCAACTTTTCGTTTCTCGTTAAAACTTTCAAGTTGATTTTAAAAGAATTATGCTTCATCTGGCATTTTAAATGTTTGCAAATTAGCGTTTTCTCACAATATAACAACTCCAATTATTGCAATTATTACATAAATGAAATCTTTCCAAATGTTTCTGAAACCATTTTATTTAAATAATGTTAGTTTAACTTTTGCTTAGTAAAATATGTGTGAATGCTTGCAGTGTTTGCAATTTGTTTATTCGTAGGTTTGTTACGCATGTATCTATTAATATTATGTCACAAACGAAAGTATGTTGTAATTTCAGTGAATGACTGTCTAGCTGTCCTGAAAACCTAATAAAAAGTGTTTTGTTTAAATCGAACCTCTTTCCGAATTTAGCAAAATCAGCTAAAGCGACGCAAACATCTCGTCGAATTCTTAAATTTTATTTGTAACACGCTAAATTCTCGTTCTTTAACCCAATTCTACTTCGTTGTAGTGTAAATTTGAACTGTCATTCAAACTCTCGAACTTTTGGGGTTGAATTATTTCTCAAACGTATTTGACGAGGGACGAAAATATTTCCGACTTTCTAAATATAAAACGATGGAAAAACTATTTCGATATTTTATAACTTTTGCAATTTTTATTCGTTGTATTTTTTGTTTTTATTATTTTCAGTGAACCTTAGAGATTCTTTGAAGTTTTGTCTTTACCGTGTAATAAATTCTAGTATGGCCTTTCTAAAGGCAAAAAATGGTTTTTCATTATATTTATTGTTACTGTAGAGAAGTCTATGTTTTTCGTACACGTCAGTGAAATTTATTTTCTGTTGAGATGACACTGGTTAAACAGAACAACTTGTCAGGCGGATGTAAGTTGTCGGCAATGTCAATTTGTTATCGTATTTGAAGAAAGAGAGGAAGAGCAAATATTAACTTCGTTTTTTAAGGAAATTCTTCTTGATTTTATTTAAACAAATAACGTAGTTCTAATTTCAAAGTTGAAAATTGAAACAAAGGTCGTACATCCTGAGATTTTCGGCCATCTGCCTTAATTAATACAAATACTTGTTTCCCTGGATTTAAAAATTAAAGGACAGTCTTGACTGTAAAGTGGACGTTTAATCCACTAGGAATAGGCTATCGAAGAAGTGTTATTTATTTTTTTATTGATAAATACGCAAATAGTTTTAATATCATTTTTGATAAAATCATTAAATAAAGATGACAGACATTCAACAGCCATATGTAGAAAGAGACAACCAATGTGTTTTGTTAATGTCAATGTCAATCTTAGAAATGATGATAAGCTTCGTTCTGGCGAGCCCTCCAAACCGAACAAAATAGAAACCTACAGTTTCATCAGAGGAAAAGCATTAAAAAATAATACTCAAAGGGGATAAACGTGGTATTATGTGGAAAATAAAGTAGGTTAATCTTTTATACGGTATAGACAAACACCTAATCAAAAAAGGATCAATAAAGGACTCGAAGAAACCAAAAATTAGCTGCCAGTTTTATATTGCTTTCTAAGTTGGTTTTAGTGCTGGTCATCGGTCGTGAGGCGTGAATTTGTTGCGTTCAAAAAGATGTTCTTTGTTTTTCGTAACCATATGGGGTTTCCCATGATCATTAATTTTATTTCCAATTTACGGTTTATTTATATTGTATTCGAAACGGGTGGATGTTTAAGGTTTGGCTTACCTAATTTTCGAATGTCGAAATACCCAACGAGTTGCAAAAACGTAACTGAATATTTTTTGTTTGGGCAAAACTGTTACTTTTGGGATGATTTTTTGAACTAAAGTAAAAAGTTGGCACGTTTGTAAGGTAATATGGTTGTGTATTAATAATAAAGCAGATCGGTTTATCACTCGTACAATAACTGTAAACTAATAGTTGAAAATGTATAAATCTTTAAATATTCATTTTTTAGAATACCACTAAGTTTTTTATTTGTTTTTTGTACTAGGTGGATATGCGCCTTTTACGTATAAGATAATTGTTTCACTAATTTCAGTAGTCACTTTACGCACGGGAGTGTAAAAAATATAAAATATCTTAAAGAGATAAAAACTGAGCTCTTTGTTTCATTAAAAACAATACATATTTGACATGCATAGTATTTTTTGAAAAGATTGTAACGTAAAATCCTTGTTAAAAATACACTCGTTAAATCAACAAAAATAATATTATGAGGATTCATCCTCGCAGGGGGTTAAAGGTCCACTTCGCGAACAGCTCACTCGATGTTCAAAGCTAGAGTGAAAAATTTTCAGAACCTGTTAAATTTACATTAGATAGGTTATACATATAACCAATGCAATTGGTGCCATAATTCAAATGAAAAGCAACGCTAATATTAATTTTAAAATTACTAGAAAAATATTAAAAGAGTTATTCCGAGTTAAATTATCAGACAAACTTGTTCTTACGAATTTTATTTTATTATTTTTTATTCATTTATATTTTAAGGCTCCAGCTGCTGCTATCAAATAGCAAATTCTACCCAACAGAAATTGCTGTTAAAAATACGGGGGTGTTTTTTAAAAGTTATTTACTTAGCTATGAGGGAAAATCCGCGGATCTTCAAAAAATTGTATTTTTCTACGTCACTACTGTCTACACTAATACACTTGGTCCAGCGTGTCTCGAGTTGTTTCATTCCATCATTTTGTTTGCGTCTCAAAAAATGACGCAACAGCGGCTTTCAACTCCTCATCTGAGAAAAATGTTCGGCCCCTAAGGTCTTTCTTCAGATGTTTGCATCAAAATGAGTCGCAGGGCGCTAAATCAGCGCCATAGGACGAATGTTGTAACTTGGTGAATCCACAGCATTTGACAATGGCTTGAACTGTGCGAGCCTTGTGGATCCTGCAGTCGTGCAACAGAAAAGTTTTGGTTCTCCATAAATTTGGGCGTTTTTCTCTAATGGCCTAATAACCTTTTCATTAATTGTAGACCCTTTTTCCATATAGGTATTCAATAAGCAACATTCCCTTGCAGTTCCAAAAACCGGTCGCCATCAACTTTCTAGAAGATGACAGAGTTTTCGCCTTCTTTCGAGGTGGAAATCCCTTATGCACCCATTCTATCGACTCCTGCTTCGTGGGAGGATCCCAATAGAAAACCCAAGCCTGTGACAATTCGTGAAAAATAACTCTCATCGTTCTCTAAAGCGGCCAAATGTTCTTGTGAAATTTCTTTCCTCGCCAGTTTCTACTCTGGTGTAAGGAGTTTGAGGATCCGTCGTGCAGAAATTTTTTTCATTCCTAAATCTTCGCGCACAATCTTGAAAACTGTAGTTTCGGATATTCCAGCTTCTTTAGCAAACATTGGGATCTTGATTCGTCGATCTGACAGCAGAAAATCTTCAACAAGCCTGATGATTTCCTCAGTTCTTGCCTCAGCCGGTTTTTCTGGTCTACAGTCATTCTGAATTGAGTCTCGGCCCCATTAAAACTGTTTATATACCAAAATTTTACTTGAAAATAAGATGGTGCATCTTCCGCATATACAGCAACCATTCTTTCATAAATAACTTTTGGTCCGCTTCCTGTATCACTGTGGGGTGCTCCAAATTACTTTTGTTACCTACTCAGGTTTCGGAAGAAAAAAAATCGTAAAAACTGCAAAACGCAACGAACTCGTGCAAAATTTCGTCAAAATACTTAGAACAGTGAGAATAATTTGACGACCAAGCATTTTTTTTGTTTGACGTCATTTTCATGGCTAGGTAAATAACATAAAAAAACATCCTCGTAATTTTCTCTTACTTTTGGCTCTCCAATTTTTAATGATTGTATCAATTTTATCCAAAATAAGAAACAGGAAGTTTATTTAAAAAACATTTTCCACTATTCTTAGAAAAAATAAATTTTGCACATATTTTTGGAAATGGAAACTAAAAGCGAAAAAGACTTGAAATTCCAAAGATTTGCACAATCTCAAACATTGTTTAAAGTTCGCGTAAAGTAAATTCCCTTCTTATCAATAAAATCTTAAGTGTTGTCAAAATATTTTCTCTAGTATTTCAAATTTTATCTATAATAATGTATTACTCATGATGTTAGAAGCATTTATTAGAATAGAAATAAAGTATTAGAGGCATAAAGCGTTCTCTAAAATTTATGTATTTTAAAAGAGTGGAAAAAGTAACAAAAAACAACTAAAATTCGTAACTTTTTAGACTGCAATAGGCCCTAGTACCAATCTAATTTTGCGGGTGCAACAATAAATAATAGAGATCCTTGGTACCTGCAAGCCTGATTAAATGATTTTTAAATTATGGTTCATCATAGATATCAACTTTTCAGTTACTAAGGGAAGTTCAGCATGTCTACTTGGCATCACTTTAGATGATAGACTTAACTGGCATGGACAATGAACATATTGACCAGCTAAGTAAGAAACTATCCTCTACCATATATCAATGACAAATCTGAGGTTGACGCTCAACGATAAAAGTTTAATATCATGTTATTTCGCTTTAATACACTCGTTAATCAGTTATGGGATTACATTATGGGGGAGGTCACCTTATGCTCTAAAAATATTTAAACAACAAAAATAAGCCGTTAGGATTATCGCTAGGGCCCACCCTAGAGAACACTGTCGACCAATTTTTAAAGAGCCTGGCATTATGCCTCTACCGTCACTTTATATTTACAACGAATTGCTAAATATATCTACATAAAAACCTTTATAAATATGAACTATGTGGCAATACTTACTACATTTTTGAAAAGAGAATTTAACCCTTGATCCATTATCGAATAAATATACAGGGTGTTCCATTTAAAAAACCAAAGTTATACATTTTTCCTGAAAAACAGTAGGCCATGAAAAATAATTAATTAGGTATGCCATTTTATAGAAGAATTACTACTAAGAAACTATTTCCTTTGACTTTTTCTTGTATTTCTAATAATAAACGAGATATAAGTTGGTCAATGAAAAATCAGACACCCTGTATATTATAATCTTCGTCGAAAAACAAATTTGTAAGTTTCTTGTAGAGATTATTAAAATTGTTTTTGGTAAAAAATTCTAATACATAAATAAATAAACACTCCTAAAGGCCTAAGATTACTGCCTTTATATTTACTTTTCATTATGTTTTCAGTTCAAACTACACAATGTTCAAAAGCCATCCTAAAAATTGAATTGTTTTATTGTTTTAAAAATCAATTTGCAAGTTTCTTATACAGAACATTAAAAAAATAATTAAAAAAAAAATTAATAGAAATAAACACTCTCAAAGACCTAAGAGTACTGATTTTGTATCTATTTTTTTTAAATATCTATCTTATTGTTTTAAAAATTAATTTGCAGGTTTCTTGTATAAATGTTTTTGTAATAAAAAATTATAATAAATAAATAAATGCATACTCCGAAAGGCCTAAGATTCCTGATTTTGTATCTACTTTTCATTATGTTTTCAGTTCGAACTGTGCAATGTTCAAAAACCATCATTGTTTTAAAAATTAATTTGCTAGTTTTTTGTGCAGATAATGAAATAGTTAACAGAACGTCCTCCAGGTTGAGAGTTAGACACGGCGGTTTCAACCCGGAAGACGTTCTGTTTAACACTAACACCGACCGTGAAAGTATTCGAATTCAAGATAATTAAAGAAATTATAAAGGTAAAGATATCGGCATTAACGCCCCGCCTTCAGTAACCGCTTACCTTTCCTACTCCATCACCGTGTTTCGATTCCCAATTATTTTCAGTGACTAGGTAGGCCTACGGCCAAGCACCCGACTCGGGTTTGACCCCGAGACCGTTCGCATTATAGACGAATGTCTTAACCATCCGCCACTCCGGCGATTAAAGATATTTTTTGATTTGCATTTTCTAGTTAAAGCTGCACAGTGTTCAAAAACCATTGTAAAATATAAATTTCTATTGCTTTAAAAATCAATTTACAAGTTTCCTGGGCAGATTATTTAAAAACCTATAAATACTTTCAAAGGCCTAAGATTACTGGTTTTGTATCTGTTTTTCATTTTTATTTTCCAGTTCGCGTTCAAAAGTCATCCTAAATAACAAATTATTATATTGTTTTAAAAATTAATTTACAAGTTTTTTATGCAACAAATTATTAAAAATCTATATAATAAATAAGTAAATAAATACTCCCAAAGGTCTCTAAGATTACTGATTACGTATCTGCTTTTTATTTTAATTTTCCAGTTCAAGTTGTGCAGTGTTCAAAAACCATCCATCAAATAAATCATTGTCATTATTGTGTTAAAAATTAATTTGCACGTTTCTTATGCAGAATTACCTATAATAAAGTACTAAATAAATACTCTCGAATGCCTAACATTACTGATTTTGTACTTGCTTTTCATTTACACTTTCCAATTCAACCTGAATAATGTTCAAAAACCATCCTAAAAATAAATTATTTTATTGTTCTAAACATTAATTTGTAAATTTCTTGTGCAGACTATATGAAGAAGTAGAATAAATAAAGGGCATCTACTATAATTTTGGGTATACGTCACTGATAAATTATGACGTCATATTAGGCAGTGTTGTCACATGTGACTGAACAATCTCCATTTACAGGTTTTTCCCAATCAGTTTTCATTGAATTTATCACAGCTGCGTGTTTGTCGATATTTCTTTTACCTTTGATAATAACATTTTATGTTGAAACAATTGTCAGGTAATGTTTAATAAAAGCTAGGAAGCTTTACTAATTATTATATTTATTTCATGAGCGTTTTGAGAAGTCGGGCATGTAACAGTAAACTATAAATTTTAAACTAGATCATTTGATGTTTTATTTTCAACTTTCCTTAATTACATAATTATTATACATTAAATTATACACTTATTATACGAGTATTGTTCCAAATCTCTTTATCAAACGTCTGAATATTAAGTTAAAAGGCCAAACATACAAAAGTAAACTGGAAAATGCATGGAAAATTAAATATATCTGACAGCGTAGCTATCAACACGAACAGCTGTACCAACTTAATAGATAAATGCCATTCACGTAATAATATTGTATTTTATAAAAACATGCGAATATTTATGGTTTGCGGGAAATTTAGTATAAATTGTTTTAAAATAATCTTTATTTAATGAAACACTAATAAATTCAGTGAAATTTTAAATTCATAATTTGAAATTAATTTGTGTAGGAGTGGTTGTTATGAATGAAGTGTGACGTCATATCAATGACGTATACCCAAAGTTATACTGGATACCCTTTCAAAGGCCTAAGATTGTTGGTTTTGTTTCTACTTTTTATTTTAATTTTCCAGTTGAAACTGCAGCATTCAAAAACCATCCTGAAAAATAAATTGTTTTGAAAATCAGTTTGTAAGTCTCTTGTGCGGATTATTAAAAAAATTATAACAAATAAATACTCTCAAAGGCCTAAAATTACTGATTTTGTACCTACTTTTCATTGTGTTTTCAGTTCAAGCTATACAAAGTTGACAAATATAAATTATTTTATTGTTCTAAACATGAATTTGTGCAGATTATTTAAAAACATTATAATAAAAAATAAATAAATACTCTTAAAGGCTTAAGACGACTGATTTTGTATTTGCTTTTCACTTTCATTTTCCAGTACAAACTTGTATATTGTTCAAAAACCACCCTAAAAAATACGTATGCAGATAATAAAAAATATCTGTAAATTTAACATTTAAAATACGGAAATTAATTAATTAACAGAACACTACCAAAGTGGTAGTCGAGGGTGTCAGCACGTACACACACAGAAAACCATGGGGAATGCCCGACTACTCAAGTCCATCCCGCTAAAAAATTCTTTAAATCCAAGCCTGTATCTACGTCAAAAAAGGGGAAAACTCAACCAACCAACCAACCAGCAAATCTAACCTTTACTAATACGTGCAATTAAAGTAAATCCGCGCATATGACTAAGCCGGGTTAGTTTCTTATACGAACGAACACACTGCCATTTTTCACGTATCGGGAAGCCTTCCTCCCATATATAAACTTGCACGAAATTTATATTTAGTTTCAGTTTAGATTTTTCACGCAAATTGTTTACTACCTTACTATTACACCAGTGTTTACGATTTTTTTCTACGTTTTCAACCACATTTTAGGTGATTTTTAAGTGCCTTTGTTAAGTTTCTGTTGGGTGTTTTTTCGTTTTATATTTTTTCCTCCCAGTATATTTTTTTAAACGTATCACAGATGTTGGCTTTTTAAGTAAAAAACTTAATTCAGTGGGTTATTTTATTCCTAATTAAAAAAACTAAACGTGTTCTAACTACAACATGCTCAATCAGTGTAAAATTCAAATTCAGATTTTATGCTAAAATTAGAATTTTACGACAGTAATAACAAAATACTCATTTCTAATAACAATAAATTCTAAAGACAACTTACGACCTTTGCGTACGTAAATAAACTTTAATTAAAGTTCAGGTAGGTTAGTGCAAGTGTAAATTTTGAAAGTTTCGCGAGTAAGTATGGAGATTATGTTAAATATTTACGTTTGATTAATTATTCAGATAAGTAAACGCCGCGAATTGTAAATAAATATTCATTCGTGTTTCGTTAAAATAACTTTAACCGTTGGAGCTGTAATTAATTGATGAAATTTTTGTTTAAAATAATTATTATTATAGGTTTGTTTTCCACGTTTTAATTTTCTACGATTGAAAATTGAAATACGCAAATGTGCATTAAATTTAAAATTCTGAAAAGGAATTAAGTGAACACAAGGTAGGCTGTTTAAATTTAATTGTTGGCCTGTTAAAGGTTCGGAAGCCACCTTCAATTTTTGTTTAAATGCAATTTTAAAAAATTCTGTCGAAAATTGCTATAAAATCAAAATTATGTTCTGAAAAGCAACTAAATTTTTTCTTTAAACAAAGTTTGAGGCAAAAACCTTCGTTTTCGAATAATTGCTTTACATTAAATGCAAAACTAGGACTTCCGATAAAAATAAATAATAGTCTATTTACACCTAACTAATCAGGTCAAGAAATTAAAAATTAAAACAACCGTGTGTATTCTCACGTTGTTTGCATTACTTCCAGAAACTTGTCTGCATTTCCTGTTAATTCTAAGATACTCTGACATTATCAAAACTGTGGAATTACCAAGGAAAGAGTTAGCCTTCACGAATGACGCGTAACCTCAATTAAATCTTCGACAAACCGCTTCCCTTTTTTGCACAGATTTGTCTTAAAACCGATTAAAAACACCAATTGTTGTTAAATCCACTGCATTAAAAAAATTTAATTCATTCCGTCATTTATTACGCGGTAGATAAACAGGAATTTCCAACCAACAATAGAAACTTAACAAAAGTTGCTAAAATTTCGATCATTGTTGCTATTTAAACTTTTTATTAGGTGAAACGTGCTGTTTCCTTAACATCGATATTCAAACAAAATCGTCCCTGAAAACAAGTGTTTAAAGTAAACTCAAGTGTCAAGAAAATTAAACAGTTCTTGTTGTTTCATACGGTTTTTTGTGTGTTGCTAAAATGATGAAAAAGCGCGCAATTCGGTTGAGAAATATTGAAGATGGGGATAAAGATATTTATGACACACTGCATGCTGCTGATGTTAACAAGGTAATTTATTTTTTTGTTTATTTTATTATTATTATGTGATTTGCCTTTTCCTTTATTTATTTATTTATTTATGTACTTCCGATAATCGTGAGACTTTGCTATTAGAAAATCGAATTTAAGCATTGATACAAACAATATTAAAAGTCATCAAACTTAATGGCTTTTATTAATGATAATTTTATTGATTGTCATAATTAAGTAAAAATTAATTTAAAAGGTTTATATAGAATGTTTCAAATTGATCTCTCCGAATATAACTAAACTATTAATATTATTATAAGTGTAAATTAAATTGTCATATGCTGTTAATAGGTTCGTTAAACTTGCGGGTAATTGCGTTAAATATAACTTCAGCTTTAAGAGCGTACATTAAACTTGAAATTCCATTATTATGAGATTTATTGTATTCCAACTGATAAGCGAAATTAAGTTATAAGTTATAAGCAAAGCAGTACTCCTGAATATAGTAAAGAATGAAATTCGATATGTTTTATTAGTCAAATAAAAGAAGTTGTTTTTATTACTGTTTTTAGTTGAGGATTTCTTTATAATTTTGTTAATTATGACTTTTATGTAGGTATTCTTTAAATTTAGGATTATTCTTTATGGGTTAATTAATTCGCAAGATTTAATTTAAAACTTATTCTTGGAAATAAAGAAATTCAGGGTGAAGAATATCAACGTCGGTTTTGGACATTTTAAAACAAAAATGTCGAAGTTCAACAAACAAAATTTTGAATAGCATTCCATTTTGCTGTCGGGAAGCTTATACAGTGTTTCTTCTCAACTTTCTTTTTGCAAAATTGGAAACAGTTTGCCATGCTTTTTGGGTTAATAGCAACTAATAGAATGTCATTAAATTGTTCTTAATACTTGGCAGTGTCTGTTACAAATCTATTTATTTTGCACCAAAACTTCGAACTCCAAAACTCACCTCTTTTATTCAAATTGTAGAGCATTGACGTGTAAAACCGATAGTCAGTGGTTCAAATCGCTGTAGGGATAATATTTCTCCGTGCATTATTTATAAAATGCATAAAATAAAGAATAAAATATTGTGCTGCTTTGTGGTCATCAGCGTTCAATTTGGCTGGCAATTTCCGAAAATTTTGATGGTTTCTGGAATTTTGTAACTTGTTTACAAATCCATTAAAATTGCGTTAAAAATCCACTTTATTAAACTTTTTGAGTGAATTGATTTGATTTGATTCATTCTTCCCTTTTTTACAACAGAAAAGATATATATTTTGAAGAAAATCCTTTACGTTTGGCAGCAACACTGTCAAAATACTTCTCTTTTGCCTTTCTTTATTGGGAAAATGTTCTTTTAGGCTTATTTTTTATGTGTTAATTAATTCGCCAGATTTGATTCAAAGCTTATTTTTCTAAATGAGGAAATTCTTGGCGAAATGTATCGACGTCAGTTTTGGATATTTTGAAACAAATGCTGCTCGAAAATTCCCAATTTTAACAATCCAAATTTTGAAAGGTAGCACGGGACTGTCTGTCTGTTCCTATGCAGCGATGTACTGTCATTCTGCTGTCAGGAAACTTTTTTTTGTAAAATTGCTTTTTGTTTTAATTTTAACAGCAACTAATATAAATATAAAATATTATTAAATTATTCTTAATACTTAACAGTGACTACCACAGATTGGCACAGATCTGTTTTGTGCCAAAAACTTCGAATTCGTACCTCAAAACCCACCTCTATTGCTCATACTGTACAGCATTAGCATGCAAAACCGATGGTTAGTGGTTCAAATTCCTGTGGAGGTCATATTTTTTCATGCATTTTAATTTTCATAATTCATTCATAATCCACTTTATTAAACTTTTGATTCGTTCTTTCGTTTTTCGAAATAAAAAGATATATATATTTTAAAGAAAAATTTTCACGTTTGTCAACACTGTCAAAGATGCCGTCTTTTACCTTTCTTTGAAATGTACTCGCAAATTTGCTTTGGAGACTTTTCTATGTAACTTTTTAATTGATTTTTTTCACAAATACTATTTTCGATTTGTGCAATCGTCGTCCCAAATTTCAAAAACTTATTAAGCAAAATCAACCTGAATGAATGTTTGTAAATTAAGTTGAAAGAACATGTTCTGGGTGGGAACGTGTCATTGTTGAGAAAGAAAACGTTGAACTGACCATGGAAGTCTTCGAATTTAAAAGATTAAGTTACTTAATAGCTAATCTCTGCAGAAAGCAACGGGAAACTACTGCAGAGAATACAGTTCCCTACTATAAGGGGAATATAACAAAGTTCCCGACGCAAAGTCGGTGTGGCCGACATCCCGAAAATTGTATGACAGTAAGAAATAGAATAGCTAATCAAATAAATTAATATACGTATTAGAAGGATTGCTATTGTAAAAGTTACAGAATTAATATTTGTTTTTTTTTCTTAAGAGAAAATATACCGGAAGAACATGAAAGGCCATTTTTATAATGTTAATTACTAATTTAATTTACTAAAACGGTAAAGGTAGCGGCACCAACGCCCCGCGAAGGAGTATGGCCGGCAACATGGAGGGTTAAGACCTTCTAAGTAGCTTTTCACACCTCGGCCGTTTCGCACAGCCCGACAACCACCTACCTTCCCTACTCTATCACTTTGTTTCGGTTCCCAATTATTTTGAGTGATTGGGTAGGCAACCCGGGTTTCACTCCGAGATCGGCCGTGCCGTAGTCGAATGCCTTAACCACTCGGCCACTCCGGCGATAATTTAATTAACTAATTCATTTAAAACACCCTACACATATACATTTTCATTTCACATGTTTCACACAAAATAATACTGAATACGTAAAAACCCATTATTTTCTTTTTAGTGGAAAAGTTAAGAAAATAAAAATTTTTTAAATTCTATATTTCCTTTTCCTTGATATTCCATTTTGAGCCATTTTAGAGCAAGTATTGTCAATCTGTAACAGGCTTAGGTATTTGGAAATTTAAATTTTTTAATAAAGATAAATATTTAAACCTACCACAAAACCTCCAAAAGGCTTTGATATTTTTACACTTTTTCGTGGAAAAAACTGGCGACAACGATCTACTTCCTAAATCTTAAAAATTAAATATTTGCCATTAATTATAAAAAGCGCTGACATTGTTCTTTTTTCTTCTCCGTCCTTCAGGACAAGGACTTTTATTCTTTATTTATTTAATTTACATCTTATTTAAAGAAAAACTCCTAAAAGGGGATTTATAGTAAAAACTTGTTGCACAGTTTCTTTCTGAACAAGTGTAAAGGAAAATGTTATAGGCTTTCTTTAGTGATTCGGAAACACCCAGTACAAGTCAAGATTTTGAACAACATTAAAGTTTCATACATGCAAAAAAAATTGACAAACAATAAAATTACAAATGAGGTTCAGAATAAGGAGCACTTAAAACAAAAATTATTCGAATCTTCGGTTTCCTCGTTCATTTTTGAAAATATTTTTTTGACAAGTATGGGACTTAGTCTGAACATTTATATAGAAGTTCTAGTAAATTAAAAGGGTACAATATGCTTCCATTTTTAGAATTGTTGGAAGGTTCAACTACACGATTGCAAAAGATTTTAACATTGTAATTGCTTAAATATACAAAACTATTAGGAATTTCTGTTAAAAAATTTCAGAAACATTCTACATTATTGAAATCCATGATTATAGTTTCTGATATCAAATATAATATTTCTTAAATAAATAAGTTTCTTATGTTACTGACATTGACTCAATTAAGATACTTAAATATTTATACGTTTTACAAACAAATCCATGCTTTTTGTATTTGCCCAATTATGACAAATGGAATCATCGTCACCAAAAGCAAACATATTGAAGCAATTTTTATAAGCAACAATTTGCTTAGATATTTCAAATAATTATTGCTTCGTATACATTTTTGTAATAGCTCGATGAAAGGAAAAAGCTTTAATGCATGGTTTCCCTGTTCCTTTGAGAAATTTTTCTGTTTAAATAAAAAACAATGGGCCATATTCATAAACAGTATTTAAAGTTAGTAGAGGTTTAGTAGCTACTAAACCAATATAATTAATATATGTATGTTGCTACAGCAATTAGTAACATCTAACTTTAAACAGTGTTTATGAATATGGCTCAATACCTTTAAAACTAAAGGCTTTCCCTAGTAATTCTGAAGCACCCTGTATCTAAAAACGTCAATGAGATCATATTATTATTTTATTTTCCTGAATGACGTCTTGCCTTGTAAACCAGAGATCTCGGGTTCGATTTCCAATCCCGGTCAGTGAAATTATAAATGCGAAAATATATTTGAGAGTATGTCGTCCTTCGGATACGACGTAGGTCCCATGCCGATATGATGTTTGGGTCCCTTCTAGGGGTGGAAATCCCTTAAGTTTGGCAAAATTCTAGTTGTGTAGTGCCATGACCACAGTAGTCAACGCACTTGGAAATCCCTCTACATTTCGCCCAATGAATAAATTTTATTTATTGCAACAGAAATGAGTTTGGTTTTCTCAGCTTCTAAGAAATCTCAGAGAGATATATGCATCATCCATCCTTCATATTTTAATGTTGGTTTGACCTAGCAATAAACAAAGTAGTAACGTCCTTAGCTGTGATTTTAATTTACAAAAGAAAAGTAAATTCGGAACCTAACAAGCTATTTAGCACATATTTTCGATGGACTGCATTAAAACGGAATTTTCCAATGGAAATAACCAAAAGATAAATCAATTAGAAGGCGGAAAACCAGGCCTAAATATGGAAAAATTGTGATCTTAAGAAGACAGTTTGACGTTTTCACTGTGTTCTTCAGAAAGAATCGTTCTATTTGTTGAGTAAGTTTGAACTAATAATGTATAAATAAATCGTATAAAAGTCGTCTTTAAACGTTTTTAAATTGCTGACCGTCATTTCTTAAAATTCCCTATAAAACCTGCAGCAAAAATATTCTTCCGCGCTAAAATTGCAAATCAAAGCGTAAAAGCATTCGAGGTAAATTAAAAAAAATAATTTATAGAGTAGATTTTAAATTCAAATCCGCTAAAGAAATGTATCATACTTTAACGTTGTGTGCATTACCTCTTTTTGTACCAAAAAGTTCAATATTAGGAAGCGGAAGGAATAAGTAATTGAAAACCTGGGCGGTAATTCATGATGAATAAGAAGTTAAAAATTGAAATATGGTAACCGGTAAGAAGCTGTTTTAAGATTTACATAATTTCCCGAGTAAAAAAGCAGCAAATGGAGTTTTATGCAATCACTGGGATACCCTTTTAGGGCTTGAATTTAAAAATTAAGACCTAAAAGTGTGGGTTTTCACCCTTTTTTTCCCGACAACCTGTGCTTGATGCAAACAAAAGGCGGCTAATTTAAATTTGAAATTTATAATTTTTAATTCTAACCTTTTTATAGGATTAATTTTTTAAACCCTCGCATACATTAAAGTGGTGAAAAGATGGGTTTGTTATCTACGGTCGCGGTTATGTTTTTTTTTAAGCCGCAAGTATGAACAAACTGATAAAATCAAACTATGACTATTTAACAATGTGCATTAATAGATTTCCATGAACCGGTGTTGCTTACACAAATATACCTAACACGATAAGATTATAAAGATAGATTTTATGTTTCTAGGATTATTTGTTATTTAAATAGTGCCAATTTTCCTTATTATTACAAAAATTCCCCTTGAGAAACAGGAAAACCGTTTGTCCTTCACGGAATTACTCGTAAAAATTCTAAAAATACCCGAAAACAATACGGTTAAGAAAGAAATTAAACATTACCAAAGATAACAAAATACATAGCCAATAAAGATTGCCTTGGAATTTGTGGTTTTTAAGTTTTTTGTAAATAATTCTGAGGACGATTATCTTTGTTTCGATTCGGAAAAAAATAGAAAAATTGATAAGCAAAGTGAAACGCCGAATAAACCAGTGAGGACTTAAACATATTAAAAATCTAATACGTATTTCGGAAACCCCATGTTGCAAAACACTGAAAAGTGTAGAAAATAAACGACAAAAAAACAGACGGACTTTTATTTAAGAGTTTGTTGGGACCAAAATCTAGAAGTGAAATTAAAATTTTTAAAAGTAAATTTAAGAAAAGCTCTTTCAGGGTTTGCTATGTTGGTAATTTTCAGTGGGCAAGTAAATTTGGATCTATTTGTTTTAGAATGGGATTTTCTCTGTGAAACAAAACGCATTTTAAATTACTTTCTTTCGAAATTTTTATTTTTAGACTTTGTTTTTAATGCAACAAATGTTGTAATTTTTGGATTGCTTGGTACTTAACAACTTCCAATCTCTATTAAAGGCTATTTTTTGAAAAACTAAATGCAAACGTCTGTCGTTTATACAAACAATAATTATAAGTACTTGTTTTTGCCAATTTTTTATTCTGTAACTAAACTAAAAATATTAATTTTATGTTATTCAGAATTTTTGGTATGAAACTGTCAGAAACAAATTTTCTGCTTTGAAAATTGTTGATGATTTTCAGTGGGCACGTAAATACGGAATATTTTCTTGAAATAAAATTCTCTGTGAAGTAGCATCTTTTTATGACTTTCTTTAGAAATTTTTGTTAATACATTTCCTCTTCTACCGCAATGCAGTGTCGAGGCTCATTCACACTTGCTGGTGTGCAGTGGAGGCGATGGGCCCATTTCTGGACTCCAACTAGCTTTCATCCACAACACACCTTAAACCTAAGCCTCCACAATACTATGGCCACCGCTGGAATCGAACCCGTGTCAGCGGGCTAGCTGGCAGGCACTTACCTGACTGAGCTACCCAGGCTGCCTTTCTTTAAAAATTGCTGTTTTTATTCTTTGCTTTTTACTTTATTTTAAAATTGTTTGAATTTTCTAATTATTAGATCTTTAATAACCTCCAACTAAGTTTTCGCAAAATTAAACACTTTATAATTTATGTAAACAATTACAGGGTTTGCTTTTGCCAACTTTTAGTTTTGAAAATTAACTAATAATATGAATTTTACATGTTATTCAAAATTGTTGGTATAAGGCCGCCCAAAACAGTTTGTCTGCATTGCAAACTTCTCAGTGGACAGGTCAACTCAGTATCAATTTTTTTACGATGGGATTCCCCCTGAAACAAAGGTTATTCAAATTCTTAAATAACTGTCTTTTAGGAATCATTGTCTTTGTACTTTACCTTTTAATTTCCCCTAAAACATTTTACATTTTTTCTATTTTTCAATGCTACATAACTCCCAATCTTTATTAAGGGAAAAAATTAGGCAGGTAAATTAAATGTTTTTACACTTTATAGTTTATAAATAATTATAAGCTCTTGTTTCGGTCATTGTTTTTTTAATTCGAAGACCGTGTCATTTTGAGACAAAATACTCAACTTTTTGCCCACTTTTTTAAGGGGCTTCTTCAGGAGGAAGGGAGCACTAAAAGAGCACGGTAACTCAACGTGTCAACCACGCCAGAGTTTTTTTGCTTTGCCTTACGTAGTATTTCCTGTCTTCTGAATCCCTGCTGCTCAGCCATTTAAGATATGCTTCCTTCTTTTTATAAGTTTCTCCACCTCTTCATTCCACCAAAATGGTTTATTCGTTATATATGTTGCTGCGTATTCCTAAGCTTTCACCTGCAGCCTGATGAATTTTGTCCTTTATTAGATTGTACAGCTCAGCTGTTGTTTATTCCTCTTCATGTTGCCAATCTTAATTTATACAAGAATACGTTTGACTCATGTCTTAGTGATTCGAAATTGCTCTTGAATTTTTTTTTCTTTTTTCTTGTATTGCCTGTTCTCGACTGCTTGAATAGGGAAAATATACTCGTGATCTTAGGAAAGTTAGATGGTCAGTTCCGTATTCTGTTCATTTTTAGTAAGGCAACTTTTTTGTTTCGTGATTATATGATCAATAATTGATTGAAGCTTCCTCGTTGGCTGCATCCATGTGTATTTATGTATTAATTTGTGTTTGTAGTAAAAGCCAAGTAATATCTTAAGACTGTATATTCTTCACAGAATTCAATGAGTCTTTCTCCGTTATCGTTTTCTTCCTGTTCTCCCTACTGCTACCTTCCTTCCTTCTTTCTGGCCTGTTCGCGCATTGAAGTCCCCCATCAGAATCCATTCTACTTTGGGTGCTTTCTATAATTGTTGTAAGATTGTCATAAAACGTAGCCTCTTCCTGCTTACTTGCATTGTCACTGGGCGCATAAACCCCAATTAATTTTCTTCATTGCTCTATCTTTGCTTTGCCAAAGAAAAAAATTAAAATTTAACAACGGTTTGGGAAAAAATTGTAACCACAGATTTTAGTTTAAAAATGAATTTTCTTTGGTTTTTAAAACAGAGGCAACTTCTAATTGTCGTGGACGTCCAGAGTGTTAAATCTTTCAAATTCTCCATGATTTTTTCCTTGGACTTATTAGAACCATTAAACATTCACATTACTTCAGATATTTTCCAAGATTTATCATTGCTTCTAAAAATGAAAACTAAAACCAATTTTTTCATTTATCACTCGAAACCTTTTTTAACTCTTTAAATGCTTGGCAAGCATACACTTCGAAAAACTACTATTTTGTAGAATTTAGTTAGCTTTGGATTTTAAAGGAAATAAAAATTGTAAATAAAACCAAACTGTGAGTGTCAAGTCAAAACCTGTGGTGTTGCAAAGCATGTTTTTAAAAACTGGAAATGTTGCCTGATTAGCGTCTTTGCTAAAGCCTTTGAATAAACATTTAAAATTCTGTTTTTTTTTCGGAACATTTTCATTTTTCTTCAGAATATTTTGGGGAAGAATTGTAAGCATAGATTTTAATAAAAAAGTTCTTGATCACTCTCCGAGCGCAAGAAAAATTAACTTTCTTTATTTTATAAAACAAAAGCAACTTCTGATTGCCTTTGGGCGTTCAGAGAATTAAACTTCTGAATTTTTAAACTGCGATAGAAATTTTCATGACTTATTAGGACCCCTAAACTTTCACGTTTTCCAAAAATTTACGATTGCTTGTAAAAATGAAAAATGAAACTAATTTCTTTGATTTATGACTCGAACTTCAAATCATAATTTTTGTTTTAATTGTTTAAGTCTCACCCTTTTCTACTTTGTGCGCTCACATGTAGTTTGTAAAATGCCTAAAGTAGAATTTAATTAATACAAAATAACGATAATCGCTTATTGTTTTTGGCAGTAACGTGATCCGCTATTTTATTTGATTGGGAATTCAAGAAGATTTGTTTTGTAAAACACTTTCACCTGATGCGGTAACCTTATCAGAGGAAGTACAAAGATCTGTTAACAGTATGGGTGAGCCATCACATGATTATTATTAATTCATGTGACTTTTATGGCTTTCAGCACATGGTTTGAGAACGTAAACCTTTAATTTATTAAGCATGCGTTTTTAGGTACTTATTGCCAGTAAACTGTTTGTTAAAGAGACGATTATACCGTCGAAAAAGTTCTCGCAAATTCTCCGGTTTAAATAAACTTACTTCTGTCGACCCAAACTGACGAAAGTTTTCCCTAAAATTTCAACAAAGTTTTAATTCTGTTTTAATCAACACCCGAACTTGGTGGAAATTTCGAAGTTTCGTTTAAAAAAGTTTTTCCGGTTATTTTATAAAAGAGAAATTAAAATCTTTTTAGTCTAAAAACAAAGCACGCCTTTCAGGTCGTACATAATATATTCAATGGCCAAAAAATTGGTTTCCTCATTAATTACCTTTAAAGAAGGTGTAACGAGAAGAGAGATGTAGTGAAATAATTAAATAATCTAAAATTAAGGGTATCTACAACCACCATCGCAACCACACGGTTTTGTCTTACACGAGCGAAATTACTGCTAATATTCATTACGACAAATTCTAACTTCTAACTTTAGATTGAGGAGGATTCTTAGCTAGTAATAGGATTAGCGCGCATATTTCAGCAGTCTTGAGTAAAGTCATTTATGGCACGGTTTATGTTAATTTGTTTCTAAATTTTAATTGCAACAACGATCTCGTTTCGCTACCGCTACTGTATTTAAAGAAATATTTTAAAGAGTTTAATTAATTGTTACTGCTTAGCATTAAGAAGAATTTTATAATATTTTTACTTAAGATATTATTTTTTATTTATACAAAATAATCAATTAATTCCCTGAAATTCAATAACCCAAACAAACAACAAGCCTAGTTAAAACTAAATTAAATTAAACTAAATTACGTACATACATTCTAAAAAAAAATGCTCATTTGGTTAAACTATCAAAATTTTCTAAGTAAGAATTAAATATATAATAGAAAAACTGGATACACGGTTCTATCTATCACGTCTATTACAACATAACAAAGAAAACCCTCAGAAAAACCGAAAGGCTTTGTACCACATGTGATGGTATGAGTTTTGTTGTCGTTGACACCTTTAAATGATAGCCCAAGTTGGCAGGATGTATGCCCTAACATTTGATAAAATATTACAGGCGGTTTTGTGATAATTTCTTCTAATGGCTTTATTTACTCTAGCAGTGACGTATTTATGAGATTTATGGGGGTCTTTCGAACATAACAAAAATATGAGGCTAATTAATTTTAAGAAAGCCTTATACGCCACTATATTCTAAAAACTATTGACTAAAATCTGTGGAAATCAAAAAACGTTTGAAGAGAGGCGTTGAATAGGTTGCTGGTTTATATTTGACTCATGTTGAACAAAACTAAAATTAAGTAAACAAAACACTGGACCAAAGAAGTTGGAAGCTCAACAAAAAGTAATAACAATAATTGATGTTTTAAATTGCCAAAAATTAATCTGCTGCCACCTATATTTAAAGCACTGTTTTTCAAAATTGTGTATGCCAGACGGCCTTTTAAAACTTGAGAAACTCATAAAATTTCGCAGAATTTGAAAATCATGCAAAAAATAGCCCATATTTTCACTTTTATTTAAATTAAAATACATTCTCTCTAATCCTTGTTTTGCTTGGTTGTTTAAATAAAATTTGGTTTTGTAGCTCGAATCACGAATAAAATTTTGCATTACTTACTTAAATGGAAAATATCTTGGAAACAGTTAACTGCAGAAAGATTTAAGCAGTCGGTATATATTTTTAAACTAAAAAAATGAGGCAATTGTTTTTCTCAATTAAATCTGCCATAACTTTGGGTATAAAGATGTAGAAGCTTTTTTAAGATTTAGATGCAGCAAAAGTAACGTTTTTTTAGGAGCTACATCAAAATCGAGGATGGATTATTGTTTCCTGTTAAAACCTGCATTTTTTCTAATATAAACATTTGGACTAAAGTAAATAATTCAGGCCTTCACGGCCTGCTGAGCAATTAAATAAATCCTAGGTAAATCGTAATATTCTGGCCTCACGAATTTACTGTTGGTCTGTGTCCCATTACTTATGGACCACCCAGTAGGTATTTACTACAAAGTTGTTGACATATATTTTAGAACAAAAAAAATTATTTTTCAGCCACTACCTTCTATGAAATATCGAAAACGGTGGACGAAACACTTTGTAAATAAATTGAAGGACATCCTTAGCAAAATAAAATAAATGTGATTTTGCATATACTCGGGAAGCAGAAAATTGCCTCAATGATTGGCCCCTCTTGAACGTCCAAACCCCTGTAAAACCACAAAAATTAATTAATAACAAATATATACGTATTTCGGCAACTGAGTTGCCATCTGCAGTGTTGAACTTTCTGGAAAATGTTGGTTGGAGTCAATATCTGAAGATATTCTCTTCACAAAATTACATTTAAAAAATGATGAAGAGAATATCTTCAGCTAAATGATTTTAACGATCGATGCGTGTTTGGGTATCTGGAACCCGCAGGCTTAGATCTTACAAATTAAATAAACAAAAAAATAATCAAGCAAGACGTAAAGTAATTGAAAAAGGAGGTTTGTTACCCTGCTTACTTAACATCAGTAAGGAGAGGGATCACCCGGCTCAATGAAAAGGTATCTGTTGAGCTGGTGTTGGAATTTCTTAAGTTAGAACCATTAACAAGAATCGCACCTTCAGCTCGATACGCATTAGAATATGCAAATATAAAATAAATTATCCCGAAAATCTTATTTCGCTTTTGTATTTTTCCAAGAGAAATGGAAGTCATTTATTTACCCATTTCTTTAGCTTAAATTCATGTTGCTTGATTAAATTTTAAAAAAATTAAATGCGCATTCTGGGACCCATTCTTAAAAACAAGGTTCGCTGAATTAATATTGCATATAAGGCTTGCCCACTTCATTTAGCCAAGACGCAATTAGCAAGGACGCAAGTGCCATTTGAGGTGAACTATACATTTGTCACAAATGTATAGTTCACCTCAAATGGCGCCTGCGTCCTTGCTAATTGCGTCTTGGCTAACTGGCTAACTTTTCTCCAGTCACCAAAAATGTAAAAGCATAAATATAAGGTGTTTCATTTAAAAATCGAAAGCTGGGGTGTTACTAAACCGCTTGGTGGTTCCAAAAACTACATTTTCCTTTAGTACGCCAGCTAAGCCCAAAAGCGGTAACTGATGTGATTCGAAAGTCGAATAGTAAAAAGTTTTCCCATATTTTGCGAGCTTTTTGCTGGTTATTGTATATTGATCGATATTTGTAGTGACAACTAAGAATGTTTTCACCAAATACCGCCGTAAAATTCTAGTAATATATTCATTTTATGTCGCAGTTTCAGCTAACAAATATACATATGTATATCAATTTTCTAAAATGCTTTTGGGTTTAGCAGGACAGTATATGTATATTCGGCCCTGTAAGTTTTTGAGCCCAAAAACAAATACTAAGAAAAGGGGTGAACCTGTTTTCGTTTACAACCTAATATGCTTAATTTTAGGTTATCTCTTAGTGGCTGAGTGGCTTAGAAGTTCGCTTTGCAAGCAAAAAGACATACGTTCGAATCTGAGTCCTGCATAGATTTCAAAGGGATTGAAATTCAAATTATATTAGCTAATTTCGATGCTTTATTTGCCCAATATCACCGAAATAAAATTAAATTTAAATAATTCTTAATGCCGTAATACACTACTCAGAAATTATAAGCATAACTTACATACATATAATGATTCCACAATACTTTTAGTATTAGGCCATGTTAGGGCCAAAGTCGTGAGTGTAAACTCGACTTTTTTGTATAACTGTCTTATTAGTAAAAACCGCACTGAATTAATTTTTTTTTTAAGTTATGATTCACGTCAGAACCATATGTGCCAGCTCTAAATCTGACTCTGTTATTAAAGATTATAATTAAGGAGCTGCACAATTTACAAATACATTTAACACGGTCCAATAAACAAACAAGCATTTATTCGCTAGTAATCCAGTGGAATCACCATGCTCATTGACTTTTCAGTTTCATATCACCAATAATAATCTAAAAAAGAAAAAGGACATAACTCCAACGCATAATAATTCTCGAAGTTTCACTGCGTTGTGGAAAGGCTAATAGTTTATCAAAACCTCTATTTACTTAGGCAAATTTGTCAGGTTATATGGCCTACCTGAAGACAAAAACAACATGGATTGTCTGTAAATCATAGGTGATTTCAATAAGCCAACAACCTAATATTTGACATTTCACAAAATAAAATGCTCTTCAATGCTCAAATAAATTTAATACCAACATTATGACTTAAAACGGTCGAAAACGCTTCATCTTAGGTATAAGTCAGCGTAGATATTTTTGCTATTTAATTTAATCGTATTCCCTCCTCGTATGGGTTTGCATTCGGCCCTATAACAATATCTTTAAAATACGGGCAACAATGGTCTAAAATTACCGTCAGTGCTTTAGAAACCTCTTAAGTCATTTTCTTTTAATTTAAAAAAGTCAAATTTTAGTAAATTATCGAAGCAGCAGAAGAATAACAAAAAGTAAAAAATAACAAGTTAAATATTTAATCATCGTGTATCTCGGTTAACTCGTTAACTTTCAGAAAATACTATCAGAAGTGGCACGTGACGTCCCAATAAAAATCAGTTTTTATACAGGTCCGCAATTTTATCATCGACATTAAAGATATTTTACGACTCCGTATTTATTTATACTTCGTATGTAATAATTAATCAGATGATAGTAAATCCAAAATATCAATAAAAGCGACTAAGTTCAACTAAATATTGTGATACGAGTATAGTGCTTAATCAAAACGTATTTATTTTATCTTCCTGTCGATTTATTACCTATTTTACGAGCAATCTTTATTTCATCTTCTTCCTAGTGGTATTAAAATTTTCCATATTCTTTTAAGAATTTTATTAGCGATCTATGCAATATAAATCCTTCGGAACAGAATTTAAAGCTTAAGTAAAACGTAAAACGTCTTCAGTTTAAAATAACAAGAAAGATTTTTTTTAAATTATTAAATTTGAATTATTTTACAAATGTCAGTTATAAAATTACGACCTTATTGGTTTTGAAAATGTAGTGACATGAAAACTCTAAATGTTTTCTGTTGCTGGTTTCTTGACATTTTTGGCTTATTGGATTTAATTAGCTTTCGTTCATTAAGGACCACTTACATCTATTTTGCAGCAGTCTCTCTTTCAAACCTTAGGTGAATTGAAATTCGTTTAAAAAGAACTCAAAACAGTTAAAACCTACAACTTATATCTATAAAAATTTAGACCCCTCAGCCGATTTTGTTGGTATTCTACTTTACTTTTATGGTATAATAAATAAATTAAATTAAGGTACATTTGGCAAACATGGAGTAAAATAAAGAACAACCAGCGAAAGAATAGAATTTCTAAATAAAAAGCGAATTCGAGCGAATTGAATAAACGAATTGGAAAATTTTGATTAAACTTCATATCTTCACTTCTATATTTTATTTAAAAATTGTTGTCTTTTACATTATTTCCCCAGAGCTTTTCTGAACCTTGTAACATTTTCAGATGTTTCGGTATTTTAAAAATTCCTAAAATATTTCCAGATTTTTAAATTTTTAATATATTTTCTCTCGAACATATTCAAAACCTGAAAATCTGCTATTGTGAATCGTTTTTACGAAAATTGTTTATAAATGTCATATTTTGCTTTTTTTTTTAAATAAATATCTGTCAAAATCTTATTAACAATCTTTTGGAAAAAGTTCTGCTTACATTAATAAAATTTAATTTGTGAAGATATGTGCTTAACCAGAACCATTTGCTTAAGATTTGTTTCTTAAGCGAGCATTGAAGTCTCCAGCAATTATATTCCCTGTTACATTTTACAACGTTGTTTTTGCTTTTGTACGGCGCAAAATTGCCATAATGTAAAGAGATCTCAAAGAACATACTATATTCGTTTTACTTAGCAGTTTATTGGAAGTTTTTGTTTAAAATAATCGAGAAAAAAGCTTAAAATATGAAATTGTTGCTGAAAACCCCAACTTTTTCGTATTATTTCCGTTTCATTTACTGTTACATTAAAATATATTTCTTATAAAAACAAATTAAATTTAGATACTCTTTTTTGGTTATGAACTTTTAATTAAATTTTGAAAAAGTTTGCTGAACTTATTAAATGAAGAAATTAAGTTTCTAAATAAGAGTTTTAGGGATTATTTTGTAGCTACAGCTTTCAACAATCATAAAGGAACATTCCTCATTTGAATATTTGTTTACACAAAAAAGGGAAAAGTTAATCCCTGCAGCTTTTTTAAATTAGAGTTATAAAAAAGCATCAAACCCGGGAAGTTTGAATAAAATAGGCCGTTTAAACTGTTGAATCAGAAAAAAATAATGTAGAAATTTTCATTAGTGAAATCCGAATTAAGCATCGATATTTACGCAATTTTTAATTCAAATCAAAGTGTGGAAGAATTCAAAATTTCAATCTTCCGTCGGTAAAGATCGAACACTTTGAGAATTGAATATGAATATTAATATTGATGAATTCAGAATGGGTATTTTTCCCAATTTTCAAACCGAAAATCCCAAATTTATTTAAGATTTGAATCAAAACAATTAGAAGCCTCAAATTTTTGTTAAAGAACAGGAAGTACAATACGATAAAGAAAAGGATTTAGGGCTAAAATTTCCTTATTCCCGAAATTAAAATCCGTTAATATTCAAATTACTTTTGTATGGGAAAAGATCAAAATCTAGAAAACTTGAATTTTGGGAACTTCCAGATTAACGATTACTACCTATTTTCAAAATTGTCAAAGTCGAAATCCAAAAATTATAAGCTTTTGAATCCGAAATATTCGAATATGGAAAATAATTGTTACAATGAGGATTTCTGACAAACATTTTGTAATTTTCAAAATTTTAAAACCAAAATTCGTAAACAGGAAAAAGTTTCGAAAATGTAGGAAATTTAATTCTTGATATGCGGATTCACTGATTTGGGGCTAAACCTTTGAGGTTTTTGAAGTCAAAATCCGACAAAGATTTTTAATCCATAAATACTAAATTCGGGAATCTACAACTGGAAATTTTGATTTTTTTTAAACTAAAAGTCAAAAAACTTCAGAATTTAAATCTGGACTCAGAAACGATTCAGATCCTGAAAATTCAGAATGTTGATTTGCAAACTAAAGCTTTAAATCTAAAGTAGTCTAGAAATATTCAGAATTTGGATCTAAAGCCAAAATAGATGCATATCCAAAATTTGAAGTACTAAATGAAGATTCAGGGCTGAACTTTTCAAATCTTTTCTAAATCCTGATTTAGCAAAGGATTGAAACCGGAGAATTCGAAACTTAAAATTCGAATTAAACGTTGGATTTTCTTCTTCATTCGGCGGTGCAAAGTAGCAGGCTCAAACCCTAGGCCTGTTGTGCTTCCGGCACAAATTAAGGGATGCCTTCATACAGGCGGTGCCTCAGAAGAAGTAGTCTGGGGCATCGCAAACGGAGATGAAGGCTAGTATTTAGTAACTTTTAGATGTGGAAAGATTTATCGAATATTGTAATTTATTTTTTAAATTTTTTATCGCGTGTATAATATATGAAGGCAATTGTGCAATTTAAATGACTAAAGAAATGCCTTAGTAAGACAATTGCTCTCGAAAATTTTAAAAAAATTTGATAGATTTCGATAAAAAATGGATAAAATCAAAAAATATTATCGGCAATAAATCCTCAACTAAGTACAATTTCGGAATTCGGCGAGCGCAGTTGCCTTAAGAATATAATTTTGCGTCCTTTGAACAATTGAAAAATATTTGAACTTTAAAACTGTAACAAAAAAAATTTTTTTTTATTATTATTATTAATTAAGTGCAGAATTATAATCTACTTCCAACAATATTGAGTATTTAGTAACTTTGATAACAATTTAAGTGTCATGAGGGGAGCATTAGCCAGCGCTAATCTCCCGGTGGAGGTTCTTCGGTCCTGGTTTGGTTACTGCATTAAGTCTAGCGGCCATTGTCGTTTTAGTCGTCGTGTGACGTCTGGTTGGCGGGTAAGTTGGTCTATGAGATCGTTTGAGTGACCGTGTAGGTTGTTGTTGTATGTAGTAGAAAGCCTCTTGATTTCACTTGTTACGTAAGGTACTCCCAGGTCAGTGTGGAGGGTCTCATTGGTAACATACCATGGAGCGTCTGCCAGCATCCGGAGTGTCTTTGACTGGTATCGCTGAAGGATTTTTGTGTGCGACGCTTTCGTGCAGCCCCAAAGCTGGACTCCATATGTCCACACTGGTTTCAGTATAGTTTTGTAAATTAATACTTTGTTTGTCAAGGAGAGATGCGAGTGTTTTCCTAGTAGCCAGGTCATTTGTCGTATTTTCATGTCTAGGCATTTCCTTTTGTTTTTAATGTGTATGCCCCAGGTGAGTTTTTGGTCTAGGTGCATACTGAGGTATTTTACCTCTGTTTGTAGTGGGATAGGTATGTTGCCGATTCTGGTTTGCGGGCATTCAACACGTCTTGTGGTAAAATTAACTTGCGCAGATTTGTCTGGGTTGATTGTAATTTTCCACTTGTAGAACCAGTCTTGTAATGTAGTTAGATGGTTTTGGAGATGTTCTACGGCTGTCTCAGGTGAACGGTCGACTGACAGAATAGCTGTGTCATCTGCAAATGTTGCAAGTACTGTGTTGTCTGAGATTGGCGCGTCCGCAGTGTAGAGCAGGTAGAGCAGTGGCCCCAATACGCTCCCCTGTGGGAGCAGTAATTTGTCGGTGGTCAGACACTGAACTATTCACTTTAACTTGGTATGTTCTGTCTGTTAAGTATGATTTGAGTAATAAATATAGTTCACTTGGAAGGTGCAGTTTAAGTTTGTATATCAACCCTGTATGCCAAACTTTATCGAATGCCTGTTTGATGTCGAGGAAAACTGCTGCACATATACTTTTTGTTTCTAGGCTTTCTATTATGTGGTTGACGATTCTGTGGCTTTGGTGTATGGTTGAATGGGATTGCCGAAATCCAAATTGATGTGGAGGGAGGAGGTGATCGAGATCTACAATGGTTTTAATTCGGCTGAGTAACAGTCTTTCGAAGACTTTGGAGAGTAGGGGTAGAAGGCTTATTGGTCTGTATGACTGTGGTTGGGTAGGAGGTTTTCCAGGCTTAGGAATCATTACAATCTGAGCATGTTTCCATAACAAAGGAAAGTAGCAGAGTCGTAGAATGCTATTGTAGATTGTCGTAATCAAAATTATAACTTTTTTAGGAAGATTTGCTAGTATTTCGCCTACTATGAGGTCGTATCCAGGGGATTTCCGTTTGTTGGTGTGTTGGAGTTGTAGGGAGACTTCAGCGGATGAGAATGGTTTGATTGTTGGTGACAGTTGACATGGTACATCAAGGAAGGCTTCTATTTCTCTGTCGTTATTATTGTTCTGGGGTTGTGGTGTGTTGAAAACGTTTGTGAGGTGTTCGGAAAATGCGTTTGCTTTCTCCAAGTCCGATCTGGCCCAAGTATCATCTGTTTGCTTGATAGGAGGGATCATTACAATTGGTCTCTTAAATTTTTTTGTTGCCTTCCATATCGAGTTGTCGTCAGGTGTAAGTTTTGTTATGTACTGCCTAAAGGTTTCGTTACGGACTTCCGTTAGTGTTTTGTGCAATTGATGGGTAAGTCTGTTGTAGTAGTTTTTATCGTGTATGTCTTTGCTTCTCTGCCATTGTTTTCTCGCTGTGCGTTTTGCGGTGATGAGGTCTCGTATATATCGAGGCACATTGTTTGTTTTAGATTGAATATTTGTTGGGTTAGGGGTAGCGTGCCAGGCAGCTTCTTGAATCATTGTAGTCAGATACTGAACCGCTTCGTCCAGGTCTTGGGCGTCTTTTATTCTAATGTCAAGACTGACCTCTCGTTGTAGATGTCTTCTGAAGTATTCCCAATTTGTATCTTTGGTGCAGAGTCTTAAAGGGGGTTCTTTCCTTATGATTGTTGTACTAATTGTTAGAATAACTGGGGTATGATCAGTAAACAGATCTTGATTGGATTCTGCCTGGTAGTACGTATTTGCTATGCCACTGACAACTGCGTGGTCGAGTAGATCTGGCAATTTATTTGGGTCGCTAGGCCAGTATGTTGGTTCACCTGTTGATATAATTATTATTATGAAAACTAAAACAACAGGTCTACGTGGAGGATCTGCTTATTGTTTCGCCTCATTATAGCCGGAAAAGGTGAATTACGTCAGTTGAAATATAGGATTGACATTTCCAAATTTTCAAAGTAAATATTTATATCCTAAACTTTGATTTAGCAAAAAGTCAGATCTGAAAAATTTAATAACCCTGGAATTCGGATTATAAACAATGAAATTTTCAAATTTAAAATTAAAATTGGGCTTTTTAAGTGAAACATTCAAAATATTGCAGATTTTATTTTACCTTTTCCTTCAGCGATTTCTCTTCTCAAAGACACTTGTAAATAAAAATTTTTTGTTACGATTTAGTGGCGCTATAGAAAATAAAGTTCTGAAAGAAATCATGATCGATTCTTGAATCGAACAAAACTTAATTTTGAAAATTTGAGCTTTTGAATGCGAATTTACAATTAAAATTGTTTGAAAGATTTTAAGATTTAAATCCTCAAGTCAACACAGATAAATAAATGGAAAGGTCAGCTTAAATTCGAAAGTCGAAATTTAATGTGTTAGAAATCCACATTTTGGTTGTATATGAAAGCTTGCTGAAGTCTTCTTGGTAGGGAAAAATATTATTTACTTTACGTCAAATGCCATTATGATTACTTCCTAAGCTAAGTGTTTATATCACTAAAAATAATTTATTGGGAACTGCAACACAGTGGTGGAGTAGGGAAGGTAGGCGGTTGTCGTAGACGTGGTGTTTACCAAACCACCCCGTACGAATAGCGTGAGAGACAACCGAAATATGAAAAGCGACTTAGGAGGTCTTAACCCTCCATGTTGCCGGCAATACTCCCTAGCGGGGTACCAGTGCCGATACCTGTACCTTTACCTTTAAGTATCTTGCATAATCAAAACACGTGTAATTTTAGAAAGTAAAAAACCCCAACTTCTGATAAAATAACAAAACAAAGAAAAACAAATGTTTAATCAAATCCATACAACTTTTTGTCTCGCTTGTCGTGTAAGACACTTTCGACACTTTATTTGACGAATATCCGACGCCATTAAAACCTCCGCGTTTCTTGTGCTATAAAGTTTGAAGTTTATCCATACTGTAGCTAGTCAGGATTATAACTTACAAGTTCCAAAACTATGTATGTATTAAGGCTGGATTTATTTAATGGGTTTGGGTATTATGGATTAAACTTAATTGAAGACGAGATTAACTTCCCATGCGGATTTTAAAATTTGTATTACTTGTGCATTGTTTTGACTGATCTTAAAAGGAAAAACAAATAGGTAAGAAAGGGGCCCGGTGGTGATATAAAAAAAAATGGAGGGTTCCTCTTTCGTGCTGCAAATTTGATTATGAAAAATACAACAGTTTTTCTTACAATTCTTCCAACTCTGACGACGTTAAGCGTAGACATGCCCGCTTTAAATTCAATATTAGGGGGAGAACTTCACCCGGTGGCAGATTTTAACTTAGTTAGATAGGACAGTTTAGAATGCTAGGAACATCGGAAAAGGCTGAACTGCCAGGATTAATATTGGTTTTGTATCAAAGATAACATCGGAATTTCAATAGAATTTTCCGGAGAAGAATGTGTTGAGTAAATGTAGAAAACGCCCCCTGTGGTTGAACACCAAGAACAAATAACCGGGACGAGAAACGAATGCGGTTTACTAAATATTCAATATCCCCATAATTAGGGCACAAACTTTATTGTTTTAGTTTCTCAACAGTTTTCGAAATTTTAACTTACTTGATTAATTTTAAATCTTCAGCTAATTTTTATCACTTTTCAGCGTTTTTTTCCGGTTATTAAAATCGAATTAAATTGTGGGAGATGTTATTACTACTTTGAACAATAATAAGATTAACCTGTCTGTCAGCTTAGTTATAATTCGATATCTTGAAGAACGGTACGTTATTATTACATTATTCGATTTTACAACAGTTAAATTTATCTTCAACGAACTATAATTTGATTTTGATAAATCGCGTCTGGTCGGAAAACTGGAATTTCTATTTCCCATTTCGCCACCTGCTCACGTACGGCCCCCAACGATGACCACTTCAGAAAATGCGAAAGTTATTCACTTATTGTGAGGTTTAAAGTCAAGAATTTAATATTCTACATGGAAATTGTATAAATAGAACAAACAATTCGAGAATAAACACTGGAAAACGTTTGTGGAATAAATTCTTAGGAACTTTTATTAAATAAATCTTACTTTTGTTTTTGGTCCACTTTACAAAAATTCGCCTTTTTTAGGTGATAAACAACGGTTATCGATTGTTAATAATTTATAAATATGGGAAAATCGTAACCTCCTGGGATAACTTTGGGGAAAATTATGTTAGGGCAAGGTTTATGGCCTGTCGGGAGTTGCAGTATTCGATTTTTGTGCCAAAGAATTTATTCTAATGTAGGCATTAGTCGTTTAGAAAATTGTCTTTAGATGATACTGAATTGAATGCTGAAATGATTGTAATGGCAGCAGTTTTGTTTTTGATTTCCTTTTATATGTAGGTTTATTGGAAGGTTATTATGCTTTTTGTTATACTTTTATAATTCTTAATACCACTCATTAGTCATTAGGTCTCAAGTTGTGGTAGCTAGATACCCCATTACCGAGTTAAGTCTCGTTGTCCCCAGTCAGAGCTGCAATGGGTATCCCCATTGCTCTATTAACGTGGTACCTCTCTCCCTCAATGGGAAAGTATGGGCAATTGGAATCAGAATAAGATGCGGTGAGCTGTTTAGTAAAATAGAAAAAAATCCAATGCTCTAAATGAGCATAACAATAAAGGAGGGAAAACCATTCATTGTGTCTTTAATAATAATAAAAAAATAAAAAACACTTTAACATTAAAAAAATAGTCATATTTTTGGAAAATCGAAAACAAATTTTGCATAATTCATTCGCCTCGTTTTAATTTTGCTACTGTTTTCAATTTCCTTAGGAAACTTTCCATTTCAAGTTTTATCATTTTTTATCCTTTTTGAAAGAACCTCTTTGGTAACCTAGCTTTTCTTCCTGATTTTTAATAAATTTAATTATACATATATTGCAGCACCAAGTGATTTGCAGTCTTGAATTCCCAAGCTCTATATGTCTTCCACTGCCATTTCTTGCCATCTCTTCCTTGGTTTGCCTTTCTTTCTCTTGCCTCCTTCTCCTCCTCTTCCTGCATTCCTTCTGGCATACGAAACACATAGCCAACTCGCCCTCTGTGCGCTTATCACATTTGTTATTTTTGGATAACCATATTGTAGGATTCTAGGAAAGCTAAACAGAACCTTTGCATAACTTCTTTACTTTAGTTGAATTACATTTCATACTTTAGCATTTTCCAAACTGTTTCCAAATCTTAGTTTCATTCCTAGCTCACCTTGAGTCCTTTTGATAGCAACCACGTCATCTTCTCGATATTGCTTTGGAGCACATCTTCTTACATTGTATGCTTTTCTATTTTCATTCTGAACCTTATTTAGTTGTTGTTTAACCGTTTTACTTAGCTCTTCTCTGGAATCTTCAAATAACTGTTGAATTTCTTGATCTATTAGTTCTTTGATTCTTAATTCGGATTTATTCCTCATCGAAACTCCTGTTAATAATTCAAATGAACATCTGAACACCTGAACATCGGTCGTCTGCTATAACACCCACAATATAGATCTATCTTTCGCTCGGTTCGTCTTCTTCACTGCCCCAATTCTTCATTAATTTCTCCTTAGCATCTTTCTCTCCCAGACCTCTAGTGTTCTTACATTGTTTTTATTCATTACCCATAATTCATCGCCACAGAGAACTGAAGCGCGAATAACTATTCTATATACTCTGATTTTTGCTTTTCTGGACACCATTTTCGTTTTTAGCATCCCCACTAAAGATCTTCCTGCCTTGCTTCCTGTAGTTAGCCTTTTATCTATTTCAACATTTGTGCTTCTATTGCTCGTTATTGTTACTCCTAGGTGTTCTACTTCATCTACTTTCTCGAAACAACATTCTTTTCCATTTCTTGTTCTTAAATTGAACTCTCGTTCCTATTTCCATATACTTTGATTTGCAGTTTTTATTACCAACCCGTATTCTTTCGATTTTGAGTTTTTTCCTTTCCTAAAAGTTGTTTTCGTTTCAGTTTTAGATCTTGTTATTAAAACTAGATAAGCAGTTGCCTGTTTTTTTCTGTTGTAACTGTACTTCCGGTTTGCACTTCGTTTTCCCTCATTATCGTAGTGTCGATAAAGGAGCTGCTTGTCTCAACCCTCTTCGCATGTTAAATACTCTTGATACTACTCCATCTACTCTTACCTTTCCAATCGTTCCGTCTAAAGTAATTCTTACCAAGTTTATTATAGTTTTTGGGATATGTAAACCGTTGGATTTGCATGAAACATCATATTTCTATTTATTGAATCATATGCTTGTCAATAATCTATGCATATGCATATGCAAATGTAGTTCTAAACTCTGGACCAAGCTCTTTTCTTTTTTTTCTTCTTTCTTTTATGGCCAAAGCCTAGGCCGATGGCCTGTATACTGGATAGGAGGCTAACCTTACAGATTGAAGAAGGAGAAGAATGTCGAGCTGCGGTGGTGCAAGGTTGACGATCGTCAAAGGGGACCACCGGCCTAACGTGCCCTCCGAAGCACTCTTTTCTTGTTCGTTTAACTATAAAAATGTGATCTACTGCCGATCTTCCATTTGCAAAACCCCCCTCGATACTTTCCTACATCCTTGTTGGCGTAAGTACTTAGCCTTTTTCTTATAATTAATATTAGCACTTTATAGATCATATCCAGCAATGCAATTCCCTAACAAATACATATGTTTTGGTCCTTTGTTATGGATGAGACACATCATACACAGCTTCACTCTTCTGGCATCTTTTCTTCTTCCCATATCTTACCGATTAACTTTAAAATTCTATTTTGTAGTTCCAAACCTCCATGTTTTAAAATTTCGATCTGATGGTTTATCTATTATGTTTTGATCTTCCATCTTTAGTATGTATTCCCGCATTTCGGTATAGTTTTCTTCTATTTATTGATTTAAAATCTCTTCAAAATGTTCTGCGCACCCTTCTAATTTTGCTTATGTATCTACTAAGTACCAATGTTCCGTCCTTTTCTTCCAATATGCTCCTTGTAGGGCCTTCCTACTTTTTTTTAACTTCCTGGTAAAAATATCCAATTTCATTGTTAATAAAATGGATTTCTATATCTTTAAGCTTGTTCTCCGAATGATTTCGCTTTTTTATTTCTACAAATTTGGTTCGATTGTTCTCTTAAGTTCATTGTACGTTTTTCCTTTTTCTTCTGCGATTTTTTTTCTTTAAGCATCTTCAGTCTAGCTGTGTTTCTTCTTTCTAAAGCGTCTCTACACTCCTCATCATGCCAGTCTTTTTTCCAGTTCTCCTTCCGCCCATAAGGCAATTTGTTTGATACCTTTTTGACTGCTGTTTGAATTATTACCCAATACTCTTCAACACTCATTTTTTCTCAACTCTTCTTCAGCTCAGATTTTAAATCATTTTCAAACTGTTTCGTGTATTATCATATTTTAAGAGTCCTACCTCATTTCATTTAATTTTGCTTTCTGGCGCTTTTGGCAGTTCTTGTTTGATTTTCATAATAATTAAAAAGTGACCGATGCAGTGTGCTTATTTTCAATTGGGATATGGTCTATTTGGTTTTGGGTTTTGCCATCTGGCGACATCCATGTTACCTTATGGATTCTTTTTTGACTCTTTCGCAAACTTCACTAGTTTATTCCCATTCTTATTAAATGTTTTCTTCTCTTTCTATCTTTGCATTAAGATCCCCAAGAATTACTTTTACATCATATTTAGGTAGGTTGCTCTGAGCAACCTACGTTGCTCAACACCTATTCATAAAGTTCAGTCTTTATTTCAATATCATTATCCTCGGTTGGAGCATGTACATTTATTAGACTTATCTTACCCAACTTACCACTTAATCTGAGCCGGTATATCCTCTCTGAAATTCCTTCAAAGTTTACCACCACCTGCTCTAGTTCATCGTTTAACAAAAACCCCGTTCGAAATATCTTTTTTTGGCATCCACTATTAAACAGCTTGTAATCAGCAATATCCACTATATCATCTTCTTACTGTTTCCTCATATCATCCACCAATTTCTTCATTAAATCCTTCCTCGTTTGTACCTTGAACATTCCATGTAAAGGTAAAAGCGTTGCAACGGTAAAAGTATCGGCACTTAAAGTACGTGAAGGAGTATGGCCGGCAACACGGAGGTTTAAGGTCTCCTGAGTCGTTTTCTATACCCGGTTGTCTGGCCACCCGCCGAGCATCCGACATGGGTTTGACCCCGAAACCGTTCGCGCTGTAGTCTAATGCCTTAACCACTCGGCCACTCCGGCGTCACATTCCATGTACTTATTTTTAATTCTTCTTCCTTCAGTTTAATTTCAACTGCTTCATTTAAACCTCTTTAATTTTTATTTCAATTGTGTTTTCAAAAATGTGAACATCAAGAATTATATACAATATAAATTTTAAAATTTAATTGAAATCTAATTAAAATGATAAAATAATAATTACATTACGAAAACGCTAAACTTTGCTTAAACATTTCTTCATATAAATGTTTTTTATTTTCCAACTTGAACGGCTTACATAAACTTAAAATTAATCGCCAAATTAACAACGCGAAGCCAGTTACAACAATTACCTCCACAAAGCAAAAAACAAACCGCTTTAACAATTTCCGCCAGCGTTCCGGAACAGAAGAAGCTCTCCCGCGGGATTCCGATTTAATTTTTAATTATTTGGCTATCCATCATATTCACCTGAGACCCACGTCCTTCAAAGTGTTTCCACGAGGGGAAAATTGCATTTTTCGTGGGACATTTTTAATTTTCGCCAGTTAAACGAATGATGTGACATAAAAGGGAAGGTTTTTTAAATTATTATCGTGTAAACTCAGGCACTTAAAAGACTTTTTAAAAAACGATTATTCATTTTCACTTTCATGAGTAATTTTGTTTAAATAATGATGTGTTCGTAAATTAAGGAGTTCTTGATTTACGTAATCTTAACAAGAATAATCCTTTTAGTGCAACGATTAATCTTTAGGTACATTTGGATTATCGAAGCAAGATTAGATGTTTGCATTTCTTGAAAACGTAAATAGCTTTATTATTATTAATTATTGATTCATGCTTGGCCCTAAACCCACTAATATAGTTCTGAGATAACTGAAGTAAGCGAAAATGAGATTATGAGTTATGAAATTAGCATCTACAGGTATGGATTGTGTCACTGATACGGCGTAAAAACTCAAATTTTAATCTAAATGCAGTTCTGGTTATATAATTGTGCTTAAATGCAATTCATTTGATTAAAGATTTGGTAAGCTCCACTTATCATGATTGGTCATAATTGAAGCAGATGGGTTGATTTTACCATTGTTTATTGATAGACATGAAGGGTATGAAAGAACTGCAAATGTACTTCCCTAGCGAAGTAATTACAGTGATTGATTTAGTGGCAATTGAAGAGAAATTCTTATGTTAAAAATTATTAATTTTTTTATAACAGTTGGTAGAGGCAAAACACTTGTCTACAACATGGAGATTAAGTGTTTTTTTTTTACATTTACCTCCTTGGCATGTATAAAACCGAACTTACTTATTTGCTTAACTGGAGTACTTTCTACCTTTTACATGGCATAATTCGAATTCAAAGAAAAGCTGATTTATATTTATATTATTATATTGTATTGACTTTTATTAAAGAACTTTGAAACAAATGTTAAATACGTTTTAGTACAGTAGGTAATCAGTTACATAAAAGGCAGTTTTTCTTAAACTTAAAGAAAGTATCACGTTAATAAAAATTTAGAGAATGAATTTGGGAACGAAAATAAATTAAGCAAAGCAAACGGTACGAATTGATTTTGGAATTTTTTTCTGGAGTAAATCTTATCCGCAGGAAGTAAATCGTCTAAACGGAAATCGGTATCCTTTCAATGCTTATGAATTTTTTTCAAGCATGAAAATGAAAGAAACTCGTAATATTTTCTGATTAAAGCCAATATCTTCTAAGTTTTTCTAAATAATAAACTTAAAGAAAAATATTATTTTGCAGTTTTAAACTTTTCGTGCATTTGGAAATCAATAAATTTTATTGCTCTTAAATGATATTTAGTTTACTATAAGGCTTTTAAAAGTACATAGTTGGGAGTATCAATAACCTTAGTAGTTGAGAAACCTAATTAAATGACAATAATAATAATAACAAAATTAAAGAAATAAGAGAAATCTAATTTTTTGGAAATACAGGATGCAGGATTATAATTTAAACAAAAGATAAAAGGCAAGCCAAAGTTAACGCCAGGATATTATTTACGTAATAAAGCAAACTGCTAATTTTAGAAAGAAAGTAACAAACAATTTCAAGGTATTGGTTATTAATACAAAAATTGCTTAATTTATTTATTTTGTTTGTTATTAATTTGGGCGTTAGTATTCATTCTACAATTATAAATTTATTGAATGATATTCAAATATAGCTTATTTTATCAATTATAGTGCACTGACAATCTTTTAGACAACAGGCTATGTTGAATAATATACAGTTTCCTTGGTGTAAACGAACCTTTTACTGGTATAAACCAGTCTTTTCGATAAGAATCGTTTAGTTAATTTGCTGTTTATAAACAATTCATGCTCTTCTTGTCATCAATCAGGCCACAATGTTTTGTTGTTAAGGTGACAATAGTGCTGTTTTTATAATCCCTTTTATCTGTAAATTGACCACGGCTGGCAATGGAAAATCAGCTGATTTCACAGAGTACAATTTTAAAGCAGGCGAAGTTTGCAATCACTTAACATCATCTTAGGTCAACCTATCAGTTTTTATATAACATGTTGCCAAGTTTTGGAGCAACTGATCACAAATGAATCAATAACAATTAACAATACTTTGGATATGTCAATTGTTATACATTTAAAGTTGCTTTGACTAATTCTGTTTTTCTAAAGCATAACTTAAACGTTAAAGTATACTCGATGGATCATATCAAAAATTCTAAGCCCACTTAATCCAAATAAAGATGAAAGAAACCATAGTTGAGATCCTTCGAATTCGCAAACCTGGATCTCGCCCAATAAATGAAAAATAAATGTTTCTTACCTGGTAACGGTGATTTATCAGCATCATCAACCTGATGGACCATTCAGTTTCGCGTCATTAATAATAAAAAAAAGGGAAAAGACATAACCTCAACTAATAATCTATCAAAACTCTATTTATACATACAAATCTCTAGGATTATGATGAACAAGAATCTGAAAGGCCTTTACGGTGGTATAGGGATCCACACTGGAAACAACAAACTTGCACGCCCGTAATAATTACGCCAAAACGTCGGATATGGTGGAGAGATTGCCACGTACTGAGGAAGCGGGGTATATAGAAGAATCGAAAGGACGCCACAGAACAGCTGACGCGGCCTAACCTACAGGGGATTTCCAGAACCGTATCACGAGAGCTGTATTAACTGCAACAAATAACATCATACATCGACGAAAATACACGTGGATTCTGTCTTTAACAAAGGCAACTTACAAATGATACAATATTGAGGGTGACTTGAAGATTTCGTAGAACTGTAAGGAAAGAACGTGCCGATTTAGGCGTAACCTTCCATGTCCTCCAGATTAAACGAATTTAAACTGTAGCAAAAATAAAATAATCGACACAGAATCAAAATTAAAAGACAGGACCGTACTAAAGAATTTAATCAAAAATTCATAATGACACAAAAATCCCAAAATAACGTCGAATTACAAAAACACGTGACAAGTTATGTTTTATTAATTAATTATTTTATATTGTAATCCTCTGTGCTACATCCTGTCAAATGCCTACCTAAAACCCACGAAAAAACAGTGCAGATTCTTTAATTTTGTAAGTGCAGTTTGGATTATGTTTGTTGGATGGTGGCATTGCTGAGTGTTGCTGCCTAAATCCAAATTGGTGGTTAGGTAGCCACGCTTCTTGCAGTGAGTTTTCATTAATCGTTTCATTAATTAATTAAACCGAATTAAATGAGATATATTTAAATTACGTTCTAAATTTAGCAATATTAGTAAGAAAGGACCTTTAATACGTATTGTATATTACCTAAAACCATATTATTTGTATATAAGGTTCAGCGTGTCTTGTTATTGTAAGTTATAATTGAAATAAATCAAATTTCATTTTTGCATTAACTTACCCTTTACATAAGATACCATAAATATCGAGGATGAAAAAGAATTTGTTGAGCATAAGGAAAAAGTCAATCTCTATAATCTTTTTGTAATTGGTTAAGCATAGTTTTTTACCTTCAGTTTCGTTTCTTTTGTTATTCTTCAGCCTCCAGTTACGTTGTTTTGAATTCGAATAACATTTTTTTAAGCTTATACGTTTTGTTGACTAATTACTAAAAGAAAACTTTACTCAAAGAAAATAATTTCTTTATTAAATATTTACGTGTTGTTAATTTTAACCCAAAACCTGTAATTTATTTTTTAAATCCTCTGCCGTACGACGTGGTCGTACAAAATAATGTGTTCATACATATCGGTGTGAACTCGAACGCGTGAGCTGTTACTGCCTGGAGGAAAAGCAGGATCAATGTGGACGATTTTTCTGTCATATCTGTTTTGGAACAGTAAACCTTTTACAGGATCATCCAACACCTATTACAAATAATTAAAAAACATTAGTTCCGCTTTGTGAAGATTATTAGTTAATTACCACAGAGAGGAAAAACTTGTTTGCTTCTGTGTTAACAGAATTTATTATTATTTATTATTTATTTGGAACACTAAACCTTTTATAGGATCATCCAACACCTATTACAAATAATTAAGAAACATGTGTTCCGCTTTGCGAAGCTTACTAGTTAGTTACCACAGAGAGGAAAATCTTGTTTGCTTCTGTGCTAAAGAAATTTATTATTATTTAAAACAAATATTTTTTTTCGAAGCTAAAATATTTTTATAAAATATGAGTAACAAACTCCAAACTTATGGAATTTAGTGGAATCAAATCACTTTACGGACCAAATTATTCGCCCAGTGAGTGTCGTTTGTACCAAATGTTGCCGTTTCTACAAGGTTAATGGAAAATTGTATGTTTTCAATTCTCGCCACTTCAAATAACGGAGGCAAAGTGAATATTCCTTATTCACGACCTAAACCAACCCGACCAAACAATTTTAACGTTCCAGCCTGCCCCAGATATTAACGAAATCAAATATTTTACTTCTTGTCTTTGTTGACATAATTGCAGTATTCTTAATTAAAAACTTTATTCCGGTTTTCGTAATTGAGAGCGAGTGTATTTTATGAAATGAATGAAACATTAACTGCTGATAACTATTTGATGAAGATCTTCTCGTTCGTTTGATAGTTTGATCACTTTGATTAAATCATTTGGACGAAATTATATTAATTAATATAACCAACAAATATAAAATGTCAAACTCGCCACTGTAAAAGCAAACCTAGGACTAAGGTTTTTCAAAACAGAATTTTATCTGCTGTAGATAAAAGAAAAGGATTCGAAAAATACCCTTTTACGAAATCGTTTCGAGGCACAGAATAAAAGCCAAGTCGTGAGTCTTTTTACTGTCAAAATAACATTTAATAAATTGAAAAATAAAGCACGCAAAAAAGATCGCACAAAAGGATAACAATCTACAAAACAAAGAGCAGACCTACAAAAGAATTTTTATGAAAATCTCATAAAATGTAATATAATTTGTTTGTAAGATTTAGAAAATTGGTGCTCCTTGTTCTTACTCAGCTATCGCTTTTAGGATTTATTTCGAGTATAAAATATGGTTTTTCTTATTTTGATCTATGTTTTTAGTTTTGTGATTCAGTTTTTACCAAAGAGTATAGTTTGCAGTTCTTAGTTAAGATTCAAGTAGCTTTCGAACAATCCGCAGATTTTAACCTACCTAAGGGCAAAAGACTTTAATTCGAGTAATTCAGAGACCTTCGGTTACCATAACATCAAGAGTCCGAACATTTATTATTTTGAAGGAATACGACAGCCACTTCTCGTTCCTTAAAACAAACTGATACGTTCATTTGATCTCTGTATTTCGTTAAAAAAATATTTAAAAATATTTGAGTCTCACAAGCCATTGTTTTGGCAAGGTCTCAATTCACAATGGGTTATTTAACCCTTAAAATATAACGCTTCGAAAATTGTGAAGAAAAATACTCTAAGCTTAATCATGCTTTCCTACGTAATTAGCTCCATACTAACAAGGCCCAAAAACAAACAAATAAAGAGAAATAGAAAGAGAACAAACCCCCTGTGGGAAAATTCATTTTTTCAAACTACCTTCACCGTACGTGAAGTGAATTTATTTCTCACCACGTTCACGCACAGTTTGCGTACGTTACCTAATTCAATTAAAAGCGGAAATCTAGGTAACCTAATGTAAGTAAATACATTTAATTATATATTTGTTTGTAAACAATGGTAATTTAGGTATGTATATAAAGTACAAGTTCTCTTGCGAGTTTAATAAATTGTGTCGATTCGAGATAAACTCTTCGACTCGAGTACGAGATTAAAGCAAAAGTAAAAATGTTCGAGTTTAAGTAAATTACCTTTGATGTAAAACTGAACAAGTTAAAAAGATGTAAGGTAATTAAAAGCTTTCAGGTATAATTGTAAATTATGATCGTGATCTAAAAGCACTTTTTGAGAACTTTCTTGGGAGTCAACGATTAATATTTGACTTTTAAAGAGATACCTTAAAACTAAACTTTAAGTATTTGTCAGAATTTAAAGTGCTTTGGTGCTTTCATTTAATTCATGTTATCACAAGATGTTATCCATAATACAGTAGAATTAGCATGATTAATAAGAAATGATTTTCGGTTAAATTCTTAAGTTTAAAAAAATTAAAGGTTTAGATACCTGAGGATGGCATAATTCAAAATGAAATCAATATTCGTTATGTAAATGTCAAATAATCCTGAATTTGAGATTCCTAATATCACAGGATCTATTTTAACTTGTTTAAAATAAATTTGTAATTAACTAAAATCCTGCAAGCTGCTACAAATTAATAAAATCAAGGTAGATTTAACAAGGAATTTGCAGTTTTTTTATTTCTATAATTCTAAGCTCCAACTAACTATTTTGTTATTCAGTAAGATTAAAAGTGGCTGTTTGGATCATTAAAATACATTTTTAATTAATTACAAGCCTGCAAGCTGCCACCAATTAATAAGATCTACAAAAACTTTTTTTCTATAATTCTGAATTCAAGTTAAAAATTTCAACATTTAGTTGGATTGTTTAAAATAAATTTTTAATTAATTAGATCCCTGAAAACTGTCACAGATTATTAAAATCACCGTAGATCTAACAAGGACTTTATGGTTTTTTTTTCTACAATTCTGAATTTAAATTAAATATTTCGTCATAAAATGAAATCTTAAATTACTGCTTTAGAATATTTAAAATATATTTTTAAATAATTACAACCCAGCAAGCTGCCACGAATTAATAAAATCAAGGTAGATCTAACAAGGGCTTTCTATATTTTGCGATTCAGTCAAATTAAAAGTTACCGCTTTGGATTGTTTAAAATATTTTTTTTTATTAATTCAAACCCTGCAAGTCACAAACTAATCTAATCAAGGTAGATTTAAAAGGACTTTGCAGTTATCTTTTACTATAGTTCGGAATTCAAACGAAGTATTTTATCATTCAGTTAAATTAAGAGTTACTACTTGGGATAGTTTACAATAAATTTTCAATTAGTTAAAATCATGCAAGCTGCCACACATCAATAAAATCAATGTAGATCTAACAAGAACTTTGTAGTTTTCTTTTCTATAATTCTAAATTCAAATTAAATATTTCGTCATTTAGTGAACTCTTAAATTACTGCTTTGGATTGTTTAAAATATATTTTTAATTAATTACAACGCAGCAAGCTGCCACGAATTAATAAAATCAAGGTAGATCTAACAAGGACTTTGTAGTTTTGTTTTCTACAATTCTGAATTCAAATTAAATTTTTCGTCATTCAGTGAAATCTGAAATCACTGCTTTGGATTGTTTAAAATAAATTTTTAATTAATTAAAACCCTGAAAACTGTCATAAACTAATAAAATCACAGTAAATCTAACAACGACTTTGTGTTTTTTTTTTCTACAATTCTGAATTCAAATTAAATATTTCTTCATTCAGTGAAATCTTAAATTACTGCTTTGGTTTGTTCAAAATATATTTTTAATTAATTACGACCCATCAAGCAGCCACGAATTAATAAAATCAAGTTAGATCCAATAAAGACTTTTCTATGATTTTGAATTCAAATTAAGTATTTCACCATTTACTGAAATTAAAATTTGTTGCTTTCTATAATTCTAAATAAAATTAAATATTTCGTCATTCAGTGAAATTTAAGGTTAACGTTTTAGATTATTTGAAATAAATTTTCAGTTAATTAAAACCCTGCAAGTTGCAACAACTAATAAAATCATGGTAGATCTAACAAGGACTTTTTAGTTTTCTTTTCTATAGTTCTGATTCAAGTTAAATATTTCGTCGTTTGGTGAAATTCAAAATTACTGTTTTGGATTGTTAGAATAAATTTTTAATTAATTAAAACCCTGAAAGCTGTCACAAATTAATAAAATCAAAGAAGATTCTAACATGGACTTTATACTGTTTTTTCTGTAATTTTGAATTCAAATTAAATATTTTGCCATTCATTGAAGTAAAAAGTGCCTGCTTTGGATTTTTTAAGAATATTTTTGCAAGCTTCTACAACTCAGATCAAGGAATTTGATTCATAAAACAAATTGAATTAAAACGATAACCAAGCTTAAAAAACGAGTTGTAAGCAAGTTTCAGTTTTTCTGAAACCCTCTTGGAAAAATCAAGACTAGTTTGTGGTGTTGCATACCTAAAAAAAACGTATTTTAATGATGGAAAGAATATATGGGAAATTATGGAAAATATTTTAAGGATTTTTTATTTCATTTTCTAATGATTTGTTGTGGCAGGTTTGACATTTTATATTTCTTAAGTTGGGTTCTTTTATTGTAACAAACTTTATTATAAGGAAAAATCTTAGGAAAGTCTACCGCCAATACAAAACTATTGGCACTTTTAATCCTAGCCAACAACAAATATTTAATACGAAATTTTAACATATATTTTCAAAAAAGCCACCTCAAGAAACGTTAACATGAAAATAACAATAAAATAAATATCTACATGTAAAACACATACTAAGAATCTGCCAACAGAATGTTTAAAAGTTTTTCGAAAACGCTTTGTGCTTTAAAAGATTCTGAAAGTTTTGAAGATTTTAGTGTTACCTTTGCGATTTTGTATTCATTTGCTTTAGACCTTTCATTCCAATTTTTGTATCATTTTTCAGTTTTAAGGTTAATTTTTAATATAAATCAATTTTAGTTTGACTTTAATTTCTTCTTAGATAAAAAAATAATTAATCTTTTTCACCAAACCTTGTTTCGTTTTTAAAATTGTCAAATAGCAAAAACAAGAAAATCTTCCATACAAATTAAATATTTTACAGAACAAATCAACCAGCTTCTGATAATTAAATATTTATAGGTAAATTCATTAAAAAAAATTTCAAACCTCTTGATAAGAGCCAATAAATTAATATTTACCATTACATTTTGTACCAGTTGTTAGCTAAGCGAACATTTTGTAATTGCCTTGATTTCAGTCAAAAATAATTTTTTTAACCAATTTTGAAAATAGGATTTCTGAAATGTTTCAAAGGTTGAGAACGTAAAATTTTTACTACTTTTACACGAAAATTCAAAGTTGCTTTTGTAAGAAAGTTAGGAAAAAATATTCTTAGCTTATATTAAAATCAGTAAGCTTAAGCCAGCTTAATCTATGGCTTAAGGTAGCTCGTGTCATAGTTTAAGCCTGCTTAACTTAGTCTTCTGCTAAAACTTGCATTAAAATGTCAAACTAAAATTTATTGTATTATTACATAATTTGAAATTTTTAGCTTTAGTTTTTGCATGTTTTACAATTTACATACATTTTGAAAAGTGAGAAGATACTGAATGAAAATTTTAATATGTTTTTACTAAGTCGTAGTAAAAGATGTTTGTGTCACGAGGGAGTCCAAAGAGTTTTTTACTTAGAAGAAAGTGTTCTCCTGAATGAAATAAATTATTCTTGCTTTAAAAAACTTTTATTTTTATAATTCGGTCAGTGTCAGCGTTAAAAGAATGTCTTCCAGGTTGGGATCGTGTCATTGTTGAGAAAAATGAACTCAACGTCAGGAGGAAAAAGGTAGCACTAAAAAAGCACAATAATTCAACGTATGAACCACTCCAACGGCGAAACTCTTTTAGCAGCAGGAATGCGGGCTTTGCTTCTGACTAGTTTTACAAGTTGAGTTACAGTGTCCTTCTTCCTTTTGCTAAAAGAGTTTCGCCTCTGACGTGGTGCACACGTTGAGTTACAGTGCTCTTTTAGTGCCTCCACATTTTTATAATTGTTATAGGTTACTTAGGGTGAATATGTAAATACAGATTTGAAGAGAAGCGTAGGTCAGGTTGGCCGAAGTTAGAGCTTAAGTAAAGCATATTAGGGGTTAAGACCTAGTTTAAGCAGACTTAAATTGAATTTACGATTAAACATGCGCTGACCCTCGCCGTCTGATCTGTATTTAAGACTTAAGCATAAACCCGAATTAAGTCGGCTTAAATTAAGAGTAGATACACAAAGCTGATTCTCGACCAGGTAGATTCTGGACCACCAGAAAATGGTCCAAGTTGACAAGGTCTAAAATATGAGCCGAGGGCTGGAAACAGATTTAAACAGGCCAAAAACAGGTATGGTACAGCTCATGGTGCACACCTGCTTAAAGCTGTTTCTAATCTGTTTAAAGCTGTTTCTGATCTGTTTAAAGGTGTTTCTGACCTGTTTCCAGCCTGCACCTCATATTTTTCATAATTAATAATAAATTTGGCGCACTTGGGTCACTTTCTGGGGGTCCAGAATCTGCCTGGTCGAGAATCGGCTTAATCGGGTTAATTTCTTTCGAACCACACATAAGCACCAGTTGGCTAATGTAAGCTAAAGTTTGGTTACAATTTCTATTAAAATTTTTACGCTAACGGTCAGCAAGTCAATACAAGACTTAGCTTAAACTAGGCTTAATCCAAGCATCATTGCACTTAAGCCCAGTTTAAACCAGTTAATCTGCATTGAACCTTTGAAACCCCATAAATATGAAAAAATCTCTGTACAAATTCTCAAACAATTTCGCATTTCTGTTTAAAACAAAATTATAATATATGTAGGTATATACAAAAGTAGATAACATCCCAAAAAAACCTACTTAACTTTAGTCTGTAACTGTTTTTTTTAAACACCTTTAATCGCAAACAATTTTTAAAATGTTGTAATTATTTATAATTTTAAGCTTCTAAGGCTGGTATTACAGGAATGATTTAGCCAAAAGTTTTAGCCTTAAGCTGACTTAAATTAAACTTCTGGTTAAATCCTAGAAGGGACGGTTAAAGACCTTTCCTTTTAAAATAACATTTTAAATTGTTTAAATATTTTAACAAGTGAAATACAACACATATTCCAGCAATCAGCCCAAAACATCTAAATATAACGGAAGCCTCACAAAGCTCATTATTTTACTTGAAATACAAAACTTGGACTATTTCCAGAACGATTAAAAACGAGAGCTAAAAATAGAACGGTAAAATACGTTAGTTATTAAAATGTCCCTAGTTTTTTAAGCTTTCGGGTAATTTTAAACAAATACTTTCCCCAAAACTTTCGCGAAGTTGCTTTCAGGTTTTAATTAATGTTTTAACCCTACATTCTAAAACACCAACCACTAAAACGATTAAAATTTAAAATGTTGATTAATATTTGTTCTGCGAAAACCGAGTTCACTTTTAGGCTTGTAAACATTCTGATTTAACGCAAACTCGCAAATTGCAGCGAAAATTAACAAAATTTGAACGCTCCACATGTAATATTAATACGAGACTAAATACAAACAGCCAAAGATTGAAAATCACAACAGTACGAAATTGCCTATAAAACTGCGTAATTTTACGAGGTTGATATCGAATTAAACCTCAATTAACATGGTAAACCAACCGTTTGGTAACGCATACATTTCGTAATTTCAAAAGCAAGCTCGCCGATTTGCTCCGGGTATTTTTAAGAGATGAATTATTTTATCTGACGCGAATCATCCAAAACTCAATGTTTTCCACAATTTTAACGTGTGCAGATTGAAGATTACACGTGAGCAATTAATTTATTAAATAAAAATCAATTTGGTGGTGTTGAAAATCGGCTGATGATCTGTAAATTTGATTAACACTCACTAATTTGATACCGTAAAGGGCGGTCGTAATTGAAACGGTTTTTAGGAAATTTGTTTTTAATTTAAAATCCTAATTGCTGATTTATACTTTTGGGGATGACACGTATTTCCGCAGGGCGCAGGGCGTGGGTTTTACGCATCTTTTTGATATTTTTAAAAATCAGCTCCTCATGTGATTGATTTACATTTCGTTAAACCGCCAATATTTAACAATGATGATATTAAACCAACCGAACTAACAACCCGTTCAAGTGTCCCAGTAGCTAGGGTGCAGTATCATAATTTCCCCGAGGGTTTTGTTATAAGGATTCTAATATGCTGAGTTGGTGAAATTTAGTAGCAACACGCAGCTATGTAATATTTATAGGTTCTGAAAATTTATGATCAAGATTTTACACTTTGACGTTAATCTATCGTTCAACATGTTCAGCTTTAATTAATCAGACAGACGGTGTGCAAATTAATTTTTGTTTAGTTTACCATTGGAAATTCTTGGATTTACTAGTCGGTTAACGTTAATATTTTGACCAGAAAATTAATTACTAATGAACTAATGTTACAACAAACTATTTGAAACTTAAGCACCAAGACCATAAACAATCACAACTGCTTGACTTATACTGGTACTTGGTAGACTGCTGTAAAAACACTTTAGATAGCTATTGCTATTTCATTCCACTGCTGATTAATGTAGTTTTCTTCTATTCCTGTTTTCCTTTCTAGCTGTTCTAGTCTTAAGGATGCCGTCTGTTGATATCTTTCTGCATTCGGGCTCTTTTACATTTTCTACATTGTATCTCTCCGATCTCCTATTATTACTTTGTCGATTTACGTATGATATAATTTGTCTTAACTTTGCCTGTGATTTGTTATGTTGATTAAGATATGGTCTATTTGGTTCACTGCGATCTCATCGTTTGATTTTCAGTTTATGTGGAAAGGTGGTACTGTTTATCACCAAGCCTTTTGCTTACTGCCAAATTTATCAGTTTTAATCCATTGTCGTTACTTCCTTGATGCAGGCCTTGATTTCCAATTGGTTTGTACGTATCTTCCCTTCTACTTGGACGTTAAAAGCGCCCAGCACCATATCTTTCTTCAAGATGTTGTCAATCGTTTCTTCTACGGATTCATAGAATTGTTGTTTCTCTTCTTGGTCTGCCACTTCGGTTGGAACACATGCATTTATAATAATTATATTGAAAAGTCTCTCTTTGATCCTAATTAGGCAGATTCTGTGACTGCTTTAAAATCTCAGATTTGGCTATTGGTTTATTTATGACAAAGCCCGTTCTTCCTTTATGCAATCCGTTCTCTCCCACTGTGTTTTTGTATTCCAAAATTCATCATTAGAGACGTCAATGACCTAGGTTATGTGTTTTTTAAGGGCCGCCAATTATATTTTTTAATCTTACTGTATTCAATGTTTAAAAACGCAGATTTCCGTCTCAGGGTTTCTCATATTTGAAACAGGAAGCACGTAATGCGTGCGTGTTTCTACGTTTTTCTGTCAGTTGTGTAAACCACCATCAAATAAATGCCGTAAGAGATTGGAAAGACAAGCGTAAAATCCGCCCCTCGTTCCTTTGAAACGAATAAGAATTAATTTAATAAAGGAAGGAATTAATTTAATAAAGGAATTCATTAAGTTATTATATTCGTACGTGCAAAAATAATTATGATAAAAGTTGGGAAGGCAATTTGATCGATTACTTTATCAATTTCCTCTCTCGCAGAGATATAATCCGATTAACGAGGCATGAAAACGCGAAATTCAAATAAAACTTCAAAAATTACTGAGCACGGCGATGTTAATTTGGACAAATTATTTCGATATCTCGTTAAAAACGCAATTTGTACCAATTACCTGAGTTTTACAAAATCAACGAGTAAGCTTTTCACTGTAGGCAAGACTACCGCATTCTATTTTATTTCCCCGTGAGTTAGGGGATGTTGCGGGTTAAACTAAAAGCTACGGCTTTTGGGATAGATGCATTTACAACGTTGTATAATACAAACCGCAACTTGCTCTCCTACAAAGAACACCAGCTTACATCAAAGTTATTTATTATTCCTAGGTAAAGACTTTAGTTAGATGGATTTTATTAGCAAAACTAGGGGATTATATCATCCCTAACTACACGTCTACTAAAACAGCCACATTATTCACGGGTATGGAACGTAAATTACTTTTGTTTTTGTTTAATTATTAAGAAATGTTGATGGCAATAAATGAAATTTATAATTGCACGTCTTTGTAAGTTTCTAAAATACGGAGATTTTTCTATTAATAAATAAGATAATTATATGGGATATTTTTCAAAAGTTTTAATTGTTTATGTGAATTTAAAATTCCTGACGTTAAACCGTCTGTGTTACAAACTTCTAAGTGTGCTTTTTAGACAAAAAATAAGCTATCTACATGCTTAAAACGAGTTTAAAATTTGAACACTGTTGCTCATGATTAAATAAAAAGGGTTTTGCCTTGTTTTGCGATTTTATGTTATTTTCCTATTTTGGGTTTTGATTCTTAGGCGATTTTTACTCCCAGGATTTGCAGTTACTTTTTTATTTTGCCCCTTTTTACATTAGCCCCTGTGATTTTTATTGATTTCTTACGTTATACTGTTGCAGTTTTATTTCAAAGGATTTTACGCTGATTCTGTAGTAGACTTTGGTCCTCCTCGTTTCATTACTCAATCTTCTTAAGCTTCTTTCTTCAACTTTTTCTGGATTAGCTTCATCTAATTTTTAAAACTTCCCACTTCTTCTCGTTCTTCACTACTGTTCCTTAAGGGGTTTGGGCCTATTTCTTAGTTTTATGGCTTTCTTTCCTATTTTAGGTTTCCCTTCGTCCCATCCTTGACTATTCTTGAATTAGCTTAGGATTTTTATGGTGTTTCCTTTTTAGTTGTAGTCCTTTAAAGGGCCTTGATAATGTTGGATATAACTATTTCCAATCGTAGTCTTTGATTCGCTATTTTTTAATTATTAAAATTTTTACCTACATTCTTGCCTCTGCTTGGGCCAGCTTCTGACTTTTATGAATTTTCTGTTATTTCGTGTTTGCCATTATCTCTTTAAAGGGCCTCGAAGTAGCTCACAATTGTAAGTTTTAGCAAGCTTTAGTGTTGCTTTGTTTCATTGATTCATACTACACAGAGTTACTAAATGCAGACAGTGAAGAACTGGAAGAAGAAAAGTCAGAGCGGGAACCAACTTATGATGAAGTTAAACGCAGTTTTGACATTTTGACAAAATGAAGGGAAGTAAGGCACCAGAAGAAGATAACATTCCAGCAGAATTAATAAAATCAAGGGGGTCGGACCAACGGGCAAGAATACACAACTTAGTTCTGACAATATGGAGAAGCGAAGAAAATGCTATAAGTGTGGGTTATATGTCCTATATACAAAAAGAGGGATAAAGTGACATGTTCTAACTACAGAGAGATCTGCCTTCTTAATACAATATTCAAAGCCCTGTCGCAAGTACTATTGGAAAGACTAAAGTCATACGTAGAAAACAGACTATGAGACTATCAACCGGGTTTCAGAGCAGGACAATCCACAACAGATCAAATTTTTTGTATGAGACAAATCAAGAGAGTAATATAGAATCAACTTTTGTAGACTACAAACGAACGTATGACAGCGTTAGACCAAATGCAGTAAAATAAGCCCTAAATAATGTCGAAGTACCACAAAAACCAAAAAGGTTTATTCTAATGATATTGGCTATTTAAAACATGTGTTACAAATGTAAGATGAGACACAACGCAACCCATTAAAATCAACATGTGGGATCAAGACAGGGAGCTACCGTATCACCAATACTGTGCAATGTGATACTGGATGGAATCATACTATACGACATGATAATTACCTTTTCGCACACCAGAACCAGATTCTGGGCTATTCAGATGACATAGCCTTGATTAGCACCGACGCAAAGGTTTTAACTGAGGCATATAAAACATTAAAAGACAGCTCGAAAGAAGTAGGAGTTAAAGTGAGCACTGAAAAAACAAAATACCTAATAATAGCAAAACCAACAGAATAAGGAGAAGTCCAGGCAACCAAGAACTTGAAAATAGTTAAAGTAAGGACCTAGGGGCGGTAATTAGCGAGAACAGCGATGTAACGAAGGACATTAAAACCAGAATATTCGCAGCCAAAAGAGCTTAGAAAAAATATGATTATATAAGACAATAGTTCTCAGAAACATGAAGAATCAGGAAGCTCCCGGAGAGGATGGAATAGCGATAGAAGCTATAAAACAAGGCGTTGAAACACTGATGAACAAATTACAGCAATTATTCATTCGTAGCCAAGAAATACCCAAAGAATGGAATAATGCGGTGATGATTATCCTGCACAAAAAAGAAGGCACAACAAACCTTGAAAACTACAGGCCAGAGAGCAGGCAGGTATCTGTTCTGGGTTTGGCACAAATGATCATCTTCAATGTTTGAAGTCCCTTATTGAAGAAACAATCAAATATAATAGACCTTTAGTACTATTATTTATTGACTTCTTTCGACACTGTGGATGCTGAGGCTATATCGAAGGTTCGGAAAGAATGTAGAAGAAATTTTCGATGCTCATCATCACAAATATCTATAAAAACGCAACAGCCACTGCAAATCTCAATACAAAAGGATCATCATCAAACGGAAAGTCCATCAAGGAGACACTATATCACCAAAATTATTTAGAACTGTTTTAGAATATGTATTCAAACAGTTAAATTGGGAAAACAGAGACGAAAACCTTAATATAATCTCAGTTATGCGAAAGACATAGTGTTAATAACGAACAACCTAAAGAAAACTAAGGACATGCTGGAAAAGCTTCAAAATGCAACAAGAAAAGTAGACTTAGAATAAATTACACCAAAACAAAGATGATGACAAACTTAGTATCCAGCAAAACGACAAAAATAGTAGACATGAAATGAGGATCCACAGAGACAATCAGACTTGCAAACTGCAAAGAAGAATAGCGCTGGACTGGGCGGCATACGGTAAGATGAGAGATATATTCAAAGCAAACGTACCGATAAGCCTCAAGAGAAAAGCGTTTAACCAGCGTGTTTTGCCTGCCCTGGCATATGGTGCTGAAACTCTCACTCTCTCAGAAACTTCAGCAAAAAAGTTAAGAATAACACTGAGAAAGATGGAGCGTAAAATGTTTGGTATAACTTTGAGAGACAGAAAAGAAGAACAGCGTAGATGATATCATAGAACGTATTGCAAAACTTAACTGAAGATAGGAAAGACACATTTCAAGGTTGAGAGATGGAAGGTAGACTAAGAAAGTGCTCGAATGGAGACCGAAAATTGACAAGAAAATGAGAGGAATATCATCTACCAGATGGTCAGACGACATTAAAAGATTCTCAATGAATTGGGTTGCAACAGCACAAAATAGAGAGACGTGGAAACGCCTAGAAGAGCAACGTTGGACGTATGTAAGAAGAGTCTGAATGAAGAGGACCTATACTAGTCAAAAGCGATGGACAAAGGTTAAGCGTGTTTGAAAGGAAAATACTTCTGGGGATTTTTGAGCCGGTGCAGGACAGGGCAGGGGGTGGAGACGATATAACGAAGAAATAAGAAAACTTTTTAATGAATCCGATATAGTAAATGTTGTCAAGCACATGAGAACACAGTGGATAGGGCACGCGATACGAATGCCACCTAACACCTTTAGGTGTATTTAACAGCCAACCAACAACAACACAACCAAAAAGAAAGCCATGCCGAAAATGGATCAACAACGGGTTTAAAGATTTCCAAAAGCTTAACCTACGACACTCGACAAGAGTTGCAAACTTGAGTCGGTGAAGACCTTAAATGGGTGGTAAAAACCAATGATCATGAACAAGAAAATGAATCCTAAATTTGCCATTTATTTATAATAAATGTAATCTTCTGTTTTCAATAAACACAAGAAAAAGGTTAACCTACGCCACTGGTTTATTCAATGCAGCCAATATAAGGCTTCTCAAATTTTAGGGATTTAAAAAGAAATCTGCTGCCAACAATTTTCGACTTTTTGATCTCACAGTATTCAAGCGATGAGTTAATTTTATTTGCCCGACCCTGTATAAAGTACATTTTATTTTAATGTACCGAAAATAAGAGAACATACGAGTACTAAAACCAAGATTAAAGTGAAATGTGTAGTGGAACGCGAAAAGGTGTAATATCTGGAAAGATATAACGAGCACAAAAGAACCATAAAGTACTTGTGGATAAAAGAACGACGAGTAGGGTTTGCCAACATTTTACGGTTCTGATACCAAACAACATTCGCCGTCATATTAAAGGTGAATATTCTTTCTTATTTACAGAAATGCAAGTTGAAATATTCACACAATTTGTAGTAACAAACCGAGGTGAATTCTTAATAAAAATCGCTTTGAATTTATTTACTCAACTGTTATTTTGTTTACTTTGCTTGTAAATTAGATGTGGTAATTCCCTGGGCAGAATTAAAAGAGTACTGATACTTATCTCTTTATTTATTACTTAAACAATTTCGAAGGAATTGCCATTTATCATAAGCTCAGGCTCGGTTTCAAGAAACCACCGGAACTAAATTGTACTAATTTACGAAACAAAAGAACACCACGGCTCCAAAACTGAGCTTCAATTTCCACCTCCAAAAATGTTATTAAAACTTTTCATTCTGGCCAAAGTTTTTTATACTTCGGCTTTTAATAAAAACGTTATTAAATTTCGAACGGATTAATATTTTAAATAATTAATTAAAGCATCCCATTCTTACTTAGTGAAAAAAATTTGAAACGAAGTTATAAAACTTCGAAGACTTTAGGAAATCCCGATAAACTCGGTTAATGAGCATTAAATCGCGGAAGAAAAATTATCTAAGAATTCGCTTGTTAAATCAAATAAACGGGTGCTAACTTTCATTAATTTGATTTTTTGTGATCTACAAAAGGTAATTTAAAGTTAAATCTGCATTTTCATAGCAATAAATGATCAAAAATGTCAAATCAGTAACTTTTAACAGGCAATCAGATAATTAAATAATCGAAGTTTTACGGAAGTTCGTCGTATTTTGAATATCCATTTAAAATTGCATTAGGATAAAATCGCAAGGAAAAACACGGGAAAAACATCATGAATTACTAAGTTGGCAAAATTCTTATAGAAAACTGTCGAACAGGAAACAGTCTGCTGGTTTTGTGTATGCAAATGTGACTTGAAGAGCAAAATCTTCTTCGAATGCAGCTTTGTTACTTGTTTTCTGAATTTCGAACTCGAATTTGAGTTTAAATAAGTGAAAATGCATGTAATGAGTTCAAATGCCAAATATCTTCTTTAAATTTCAAAAGTCAAGTCAAAGTTCAAATTTGAGATATAAATCCCAAATTTGGTCAAAACTAGACATTCGAATCCAAATTTGAGGTTTTAATGAGCAAGATCGAATTTGAAAATCGAATCTTTGAATTCACACTTTTGGATTTCGACCTTTTTAATTTAAAATTAAACACAAAATACCTGAAAGGTATTCAGAGAGTGATTGATTTAGAGGTTGTATCCATGAATCTGTCAATTTTAAAGCTCAAAACTCGGAAATCTAACACAAACTAAAATCCAATCCAGAGTTGAAGTTTAAATCTATCTGGAATTAAAACTTCAGTTTTGAGATTTAAAATTCGGATCCAGATTGGTTTCCTGCTTAGTAAAAATTCGAATTAAGTACTTCAAAAATATCACAGGTTTGAGCTTCGCATATCAGATACAGAAATTGGCAATGTAAACTTAATTCCAAATATTCAAACCAGTATTTAATTTATTAATACCAAATACTAGATTTTAAAATTCGAGCCATATATCACATTTTTTCGCTTCAAAATTCCATCATCTATGGAATTTGATCCTCGCGGTTTCACAATAACATTCTGGGTTTGTAAATAGCTGTTCAAAATTTCAAACCTTAAAAGCGAAGTTCTAAAAATTCAATCTGAAAGAGCAAATTTCAACTATGATTTGAAAATATAGATTCGCAACAGGACTAAATCTAAAATTTCATAAATTTGACTCGCTAACCTTTGTTATTTTTAAATCGATTTTATGGTTTCGCATCTGAAACTTCAGTATGAAGATTTAAGTCGAATTGATTTGAAGATTCAAATTTCCCATATTCGAATCTGCTTAAATTTTAATTTAGAAATTAACTTGATACTACATGAAAGAATATTAATTATAAAATTGGAAAATTAAGGCTCAAATCTTTCGGTTTTTGATTCCGACTTTGCAGAATGGGGTTTCAAATTTGGATTCAAATCAACTGTTGTTTAAGCGAATACTCTTGAATTTTGCATTTAGAAATTAGAAATTGATAGTATACGAAATATATAGGACTACATATAAATTTTAAAAGCCAGGACTGAAATGTATAGGTTGGATCGAATTTCGAATCCGATTTTGTGGTCACGAATTTCAAATTTCGATCCAAAAATAAGTCTTAAATCGGCTGATGTGTTTAAATTTCCCATATTCTCTTGTTGAATTTTGGTAATTGGAAATTAGAAATTCGTAGCATACAAAAAAATAGAATTGAATATAAAATTCAAACACTACAGCTCAAATCTTTAAGTCGGGTTGCTGCTATCGTATTTTCGAATCCAATTATTTTTATGGTCCTTAATTTCTAATTTAAAGATTTAGATTTGGTAGATTCGAATTTTTAAAGCCGTTCCTGATTTCTTCCAAAATTTTCACAATTCTAATTATAACTATTAGTATGCATAAGGTTAGTGACTTATAATGTTTAATTTTAACATCATCAAAAAAAAAATCTTTTAACTGTTGTTTCTCTGTACAAAAATGACTATGTATTAGGAATCTATGTTGAAGAACATACACATCAATGTTAAAGAGAACGTTAAAATACATCACAATAAAAGACAAAACTTTCCGTAATTACAGAAATTTCAGAACGTCTACTCCAAGCTATATACAGGGTGGTTCATAAGTAATGGGGCATAGACCACCAGTAGATTTGTAGAGCCAAAATATTACAATTTACGTAGGATTATCTTAGGCCAAAAGTTAATATTAAAAGAGCAATTTTAAACGTTTTCCGAAATATTCATAGGAAAATTGGGCAACCAACTTTTGTGGTATGGGAAACAATAGTCCGCCTCGATTTTAATGTAGCTCCTAAAAAATCTTTAAAAAAACTTCAACTTTTTTATGCTTAAAGTTATGGCAGATTTGACTATAAAGAAACATTTGCTTCGTCATTCTTATGTTAAAAAGGTCTACTGCTTAAATGCCGCTAAAATTAACCGTTTTCAAGAACTAATGTAACGCAATATTGTATTCATTATTTAAGTAATCTTTAACGCAGTAGGATGGAACTTAAAACAAAGGATTGGCATATTCTTATAAAACACAAGTAATCCTAGGTACGATAAATCGTAATGACGCTACAAATATACTGCTGATGTGTGTCCTATTAGTTATGGGCCGGACCGCCCTGTATATGAAAATATAGTTTATGTAGTATGTCATTACTGACTACATAGCTCTATTAATGTTTACAAAGCCACAACATTAAAGTTCTAAGAATTTCCCAAACAAAAAAGAAAATGTACAGCGTTTACTCTGCCCTTTAACCTAGAAATTAGTAGCTTAATAACTTGCTAATATTTGGTGTAAATGTAAAGGCATTATGATAAAAATAGCTCTAATGGTTTGTAAATTTAATATTGGTGTACATTTTGGGGCTTTTTGCTTGAATTTTTCGTTTTAATAGCGAACTATTTATATTTTTGAGATATTTAATAGCAGTTTGCTCTTAATATATTTTAACGAATTATAAAATTCTGTTTATACCGTTTATACCGTTTCTGAAAAAATGTGGAACAAATGTAAAACTTGGTTTCTCAAAAATTTGTGCATCTTTTAAAACATGAACCACACATAAAACCAGTGCAATAAAATGTTTTAACAAAGTTTGATTGTATTTGAAAGATACAGCCAAACATGAAGTTTCGATGCATTACGGCAATTTTCACGTTTATTTATTGTATGTAGTAATTAGCGTCACATTACAAATTATTTGTTTTTATAATTGCAACATTGCGGGTTAATGCCTCGTAAGTCGCTTTTCATACATCAGCTGTTTCGCAAGTTATACGTGCGGGATGATGTGGTACACACCACGCCTTCGACAACCGCCTACCTTCCCTGCTCCACTACTGTGTTTCGGTTCCCAATTATTTTCAGTGACTGGGTAGGCCACCCATCGAGCGTCCGACTCGGGTTTGATTCCAAGACCGTCCGCGCTGTAGTCGAATGCCTTAATTACTCGACCCCTCCTGCGATACAGCCATAGGCCATAGTTACTTCATTTTAAAATCGATAGTATGTAATTAAAACAATATTACTTGCGCGTAACTAAAGTAATCAGATAGATTTATTTCTAATTTCTAAAACAATACCAGAAATTGTTCAATGTAACAAGAAATGCACCTGTAATTTATAAATTTTATTAATTAATTAAACATGGAATAATTTCTTGCTTCCCTTCTGGATACTGTAATGCAACGAAACTTCATATTTATCTTGTAATTACAATCCATTTTTATCATAAGATTTTTTTAAATTTTCAAAAAGATGATGATTTATTCCCGTCGGCAATTTAAATTTTTCAGAATTTCTACCAAACAGTGCATCCTGCTGAAATTGCTTTACCTGTAATACTTTGCAAAAGACGCACAAATTCAAGAGTAAAATTTATTAGGAAATTAATGATAAAAAAATACCCATTTGTTGCATACTTTTTGAGTATTTAATAGAATTGTTTCGCTTCCGAAGGTCAGTCAATATTTTTATAATGTTCATAGTTTAAAAGCATTTCTCCAAAATAGCACCCTTAATAATCTAAAATTACAATTTTCTATCAAACCGAAAACTGTTTACTGTTTTACAAATTTGATAAATTTCTTCCTGGCTAAAGTTTTCAGAAAAATTCTACATTTTTGTTAATTTCCAAATCTTTCGTGATTTATGAAGACACGAATACGTATGATATTATTCACACCACTTTAAAAACAGAAAATTTCACCCAAAATTTCTAATCCCTAATTTAATTAATTACCTTATAATTTTGCGAATCATTAGACACGCACTTGCCAATCCTCCAGTGATAATATCCTAAATCATTCTGCCTCGGCCAAAATCTTTTACCGACTAAAACATAAATATAGAAAAATGGAAAAAACTGATTTCTTATGACAATAGCCAACAAACAAAGCATAAAGAATGTTGCAATTAACTCACCTCTAAAGAATGGTTTCCAATCCTCATTTTTTAAACGTTGGGCGAAGTCGATATATCCGGATACTTCAAATCCCGTCGTGGTATAGTCTCTTATGAATATTATCGTCTAACAAAAAAGAAAAGTGTAAGTTTAAAGCTTCCTGTTAGTTGTAATTACGTTCAGAAATCAACCGAACTAAACAGAGACAAAGTTAAACCGCATCGTTTGTTGTTCGACCACCACATAGACGCTGTGGTTTCGGTTTCGGTAATTACTTTTTCAGACTTCATTCGAGTTCACACTTGAGGAAATGTGTGAAAAAAGAGGGAATTACATTGAAGATTTACAGAGGAAAGGAAAATGTTTTAAATGTATTTATTCAAAGAGTTTAAACCTTTGCCGGCACGTATTTTTTGTCCCTTTTTACACCGTAAGTTGGGACTTTAAAAGAATAATTTTTCGTTTAACTATTTCACAGAATTTTGAATTAACATTTAAAATAAACAAAGTTTGTCCCTTTTTACCAGCCACAAACACCACCCCTAATAATAAAATGCCATAAGTTGGGACTTTAAAAGGATAATTTAGACTTTTCACAGAATTTCCAATTAACATTTGATATAAACAAAGTACTTTTTGTCCCTTTTTACCAACCACAAACACAACCCCTAATGATAAAATGCCTGAAGTTGGGACTTCGCAAGAGTAAATTTTCGTTCAGCCATTTCGCAGAATTTTGAATTAGCATTCAATATAAACAAAGTAGGTCATCTTCGCTTTCATTAAATGAAGTTCGAGCTCGTTGATTATCTAACTGGGGCATTCAAAATGTCGCCATCAAATCTAAGCTATTTAAGGGCTTGTCAACCTGACATAATAGTTCGAGCGCTACTCAAAGCTGTCGTATGGCACATTCTATGAAATTAATCATTTGCAGGAACGATGAGTGAGTGCAATTCGTCATTTTGTTGGGGCTGAATTTCAAGTTTTGAAAATATTCGGGTTGAAAATATAGAAGGTACGAACCAAACCCTTACTTTTTAACGCAAAAATTTAGATATTGTGAAACATGAACATGAATAAAGTTTGAATTACTAAAAAGGAACCGAAGAAGCTTCTTTGTCCGAAGATAACCGGTCAACCCCAGATCTTTTTTTACAACAACCAAAGCCTACTTTATTTTCCACCAAACTAATTTTAACCCTCCTCTCGATTTTTCCCGCAGTTTATGATTAAATAACTGCAGATTCATTTAAAACCGAAACCTCATAAATAACTTAAGTTAAAAACAATTCGGATTCTCTGTTTTTATCCTCCATTCATCACAAGATAACCATTTCTTTTACTGAAAGGCGCTAAAAACAAAGCCACACCTACGATTGTATTCTGACAACTTTTCTATTTGGGGCTGTCGAAAGAGCAAACACATTTGTAAAATGTTATCGTATTGCACCTAGCTAAACCTTAAAGCAAGATAAATGTAAGAATCTTGTCAGTTTTCTGGTTGTATTACTTTCTCGACCTAATTTATTTATGATGGCAGATATAAATAAAACTGTGACGGATATTCGCGTTCTTCACAGTTCATCTGTAAAATTGAAGAAATACGTCAAAACATTGTTTAAAAAGTAAAAGGAATCAAATCGTTGAAATATTACAGGAAATGATTCGTAGGGTAGAAAGTTTATGATTTGATATTTAGGGGACTTTTATGTAAGAAGTTTGAGAAGAGGGTTGTTTAAAAATGGCAGATCCAAGTATAAATTTTCGAATAAATCTACAAGGTTTCAGATTGTTATATTTTGCAGTTTTAGACGTACGAATTTGTGGAGAATCTCTTTAATTTAAAATTCTTATTGGGGGACAATTCATTCAGAGTTAAAAATTGTCGATTCAATCCAATTCGAGTATTGCTAATGATCTAACTCGACATACTTATTTCGATTTCAAGCATAATCAACCTGTTTTAGTTTATGTTTTATGATATTATTTATGATATTATTGGACTGGCAATACATCATTAGTATTAGAATAACAATAATTTGATTTAATCCGATCTAATTCAGCCCTACAGGTCAAGAGCTGATGTTTTACCCGCTTTAAAGCAACCGAAAATGTGGCTTAAGTACAGCGTGTACTGACTTAAGCAGTATTTTAAGCCAGTTCAGGCTAAGTCGACCCTAAAAACATCATTCAAGCTAACCTGATCCTCGATTTAACATATTTTAAATCGATTAAACACTTCCTTACACTTTAAATAATTTGAAAACCCAAACTACCCTGATTTAATCGTGTAATAATCTATGTAGTTCAATTCAGTTTAATCCAGTCTAAGCTCACTTTACCAAATTCACTTTAGATTAAATACAATCGATCCAAATCGATCGAAGATTTTGTAGATTTCCCAGTTATTTCCTCAACAAATAGTACGTCAAATGTAAAGAACCGAACCTGTGGTTTGGTTCACTCAAACCACAAAAGCCCTGTAAAACCACAAAATTAACTTATAAAGACAAATACGTACAAGATGTAGTGCGGTGGGTAAGATCACGACGTCGACAGTGGAAAGACCATGTAAACAGGATAGCTGAAAACAGATTTGTTAACATCGCAATGAGGAAGACCCCGAACATAATCAGACATCGAGGGCGACCACTGAAAAGATGGAAGGACAGCTGGACATCAGGCCCTCAAGAAAATTCAAACCTTGGTCAAAAAAAGAACTTAGTCCTAAAACCAGAGGAACAAAAAGAAGAAGAAATACGTATTTTGGGAACTAAGTTAGCCTCTGAATTACAAAAGTTGCCAGAGGAAGTGCACATCCACTGTTATTAATCCTTTTGGGGTTGTTAATATGTTTCGGTCTCTATAATTTCGTGTCTTTACAATAACCTATAAAGGCATATTCTGCTTTTGAAATCTAACTTGTTGCGGTTGTGTTCTTATTGGGACAGCTTTAGATGAATGATATCTGCTCTTTCTTCACTCCAAGCCCCTGAAGCAACACTGCATTTCTGTAGGACTTCGATTCCTCAGGTAAATCCCAGTATTAACTACCTCAGTATAATTTTTTTCGTCAGTTAGAATAATATAGCAGGTATCTAACGATATCTTTTATGGTTCTGTTGTGCTACTACGTTTCGTTCTTTTTGGAACAATAGCTTGGCTACTGATTCCATTTGAAATCAAAAATTCCTGTAGCTCTTCATTGACATATTCCCCTCTAAGTATTATTTGATTATAGTACAATACCTTAAATACTTGAGTCAGCTCATTCTATGATTTGTGAAAGGAACCAAATGCTTTTTGAAGAGACCATCAATGATGATGAGTAAGTACCACGTGCCATTCCAAGCTCCTTTATGGCATTTGGACCACATAAATTCCTCTCTAACTTGCCTTTGCTCTACTTCTTGACGTTTAGCATTTAAACGGATTTAGAAAACTCCAGTAGCTATTGCGTAGCAAATTTCTGCTTCTTATGTTCAAATTCATAGCTGATGATGCTACAAATTCTTTTGAGGCCTGGTTATTGATTATTAGTTAATGCGATTGCAGAATAGAGTTTTGTTAAGTCCTCAAACACCCCGACCAGTCAAGCCTATTGTTTTTCTCAATAATCGAATTTGATCTTAATTCAGCAGGTTTAGACCTTTTTCTAAGTTTAGTAGCCTGTAAACCAGATATTTTTCCGAAATCCCTTCCCGTCGGTTTAGGTAATTGGTCCAGCAGGTTATAAGGACGGCGATTTGATGCTTCGAATTTTGGAGCCTGGATTAGATATTTGTTACATAATACCTAGTTTGTATAGCCTTCCGTCCTTCTTCCGATCAATTTGTTGACTCAAAGTATTAGTAGTATATGTTATCAAAAGGATGGCGGATTACGTAATGCTCCAACAAAGATAAAGTTTCGACTCTTAGGGCCTCCTATCTATTTATAATTATGGGTTTTATAAGAAATCAAAATATTGGACTGAGCTGCTTTATCCAATACTTTTCCTCTCATAACAAAACTTTGGAAACAGTAAAAAACTTTAGGCACTAAACGATTACCTAACAATAAACTAAAAAAAATAAAAGCAATACAAGGGACATACTTAAGCACAGAAGAAGGCGAATAGAACAAGGAAAAATAAATACAGGGAATATCCAGAAACAAACAAAACCATAAGAAAGATGATCAAGGAAAACATTAAAAGGCATAATGCAAAAAGAATAGAAAGAGTAATTGAGAATAACAGGGAAATGAAGAGCCTGAGACAAACACTAGGTAAAATGTAAATGACCTCGCTGACCCAAACGGCAGTTGTAAGACGACTCCAAATGAAGAGACAAGGCAACAACTGCCAAGAAAGATCATGAACGTAAATTCAGAAGAACTACCAAACATAGAGGAATACGAAATAACAAGAGCTTTAAGAGAAATGAAGAACAATAAAATGTTAACAGAGATGTTGAAGAAGGCGAGGAAGTACTATTAGAAAATATTAAACATATTGTGGCGAAACAGTTTTGGCTTTATTGTTGGGAATTAAGATAAATAAGTTACTTTAATAATTTAGGTAGAGTCTTTGACCAACGTCGCCACTTGAATATTGCTTGGCTTTTTACGAGAGGTTTTAATTCAAAGTCAAATTCAACTAACATTCATGTATTTCATATTTGTGCTTTAGTTTTACAAAATAATATAAATTGTCCCAATTCATTAGGGCATTGATACAAATTATTACAAGTCTCAATTCAAAATAATATGATATAAATTATTCTTCTAAGTCCTGATTCAAAGTGAATAAATATAAATTACTCTAAGATCTGATTACATTCAAAAGTTATACAAAATTATACTAAGTCCCAATCGACACAAATGACGCTAAGTCCAGAGTCAACATAAATTCTTTAACGGTTAAGAAATAAGCTTCAATTACATTTAAACTGGCTAAGTCCGTAAAATGCATTTAAATAATTTACACAAATATTTTATAAGTTCTAAATTAGGGTTAAGTTAAAATAGAAAACAATCTCACATGTATGCACTGGGACATTATATTGAAGGGTGTCGATTTACCGTAGGTACTGCTTGTTTGATGGCTGAATAAAACGATGTCTCTTATGTGAATTCGTTTAGCTTTTATACAGAAAATTAACTCCTTCTCTCAATATTTAATATCTTATCTTAGTCGCGTGGGTACTGCAAAACTGTATACAAGCATGTACAAGGTGTCAGGTTTCACCGTTCATTGCACTTCACATACGTGACTTTCCTTGCATTCTTAAACGATGTAACTCGATACGTCGCACGTGTACCTCTAGTCAGTTAATGACCCTATCGAATGACGTCATATCAACGCGTGTACTAGTGAATTGAATAACTTGAATGCAATTCAAACTTTGCTTAATATTTTTACGTTCGTCTTTGTTACAATATAATAATATTTAACGATTGCCTACGTAAGAAATAAATTCTCATTGGTTGGAACGAAGCAGCAACCATCTTACTTTATAAGAAAGGGGATAAATGTAATTTGGCGAATTATAGACCGGTCTCCTTGCTGTTGCAGCTTTACAAATTATTTATGAGGATCATTACAAACCGCCTACCAACCGATTGGGCAAGCAGGTTTCCGCAACAGCTACAATACCTCAGACCAACTGTTAACCGTTAGAACGCTTAGAGAAAAGGCGAATAAATATAACATACCACTGCATCTGGCCTTCGTCGATTATGAAAAGGCTTTCGACACAGTGAAACTGTGGGCGGTGGAAAATATACAAAACAATAGTAGAATTGACTCCCGTTATAGAGAACTAATGCGTAACATCTATAAAGAGGCATTTATGAAAGTAAACCTATTGCCAAAATTATTTACATTGGCACTGGAAGATGTCTTCAAGGCTCTGCCATGGGAAGAAATGGACATTGAAATAAATGGAAAACAGTTCAATCATCTACGATTCGCTGACAACATCATCCTGATTACCAACAATTTTAAAAACTTACAAACCATGCTTGTACACATGTACACTTAGCGGATGCATCTGGAAAAGTTTGATTAAACATGAACATCCCAAAAACAATCACGAATACCAACGACCACAGAAACATATACGTGAAATGCTGAACTGTGAAAAGTGCACTGGAATATATTGTACATATTTAGGGTAAAGAAAATTAGACTGCTGAGATCAAAAGAAGAAATAGGCTACCGTGGGCAGATTTTGGAAGATTAAAGTACATCTTTTAAAATAATAAACTACTACCGTTGATTGAGGGAATTCAATCAACGCTACTACAATATTAAAAAACTTGTGTATTTCCTTAGTGTGTGCTACCTATGCCTCCAAAACATGGAGTCTCATAAAGGTAAATATGGACAAACTCATCAAAATGCAGAGAGAAATGGATGGGCATTAGTTTAAAGGACAGGAAGACCAACACCTGGATTCAACAAAAAACAAAGTAGCAAGACTAAAGTGGAGCTTTGCGAACCACAACGCATTATTACAGCAGTGGAGACCATATCTGGGTAAAAGAAATCGTGGAAGACCTCAAATGAGATGGGGTGACGACCTGAAAAAGGTAGATGGCTTCGGATGGAGCAGAATCGTAAACGTTGGCATGAATTGGTAGCGACCTATGTCCAAGGATGGACGATGTACATAGGTCTAACGACGAAGAAGAAGGAGAACGCTATTTGGGCCAGTTTACATGTTAGGGAGCGTGCTGTTCTTTTTTTAATTTTTGGATTTATGTATATCTCTTTGATGCGAACCTTCGAAACATTTTGATTATTGTGTGGCAGTTTTTCAACAGTCAAAGAAGCTAGGCTCCCAAGAAAATTCTCCAAGTACCACGTATTTAAAATAAGCTTCATTTGGTTCAACCCTAGCTCGATCTAAACAATAATTTGGATAAATCTAATCCAAGTCAGTTTGTTTCAAACTAACCCCTTGCATCAGCTTCAACCTAATCCAAACTGTTGCTACCTAAAACACACCAGGTTGTCCTATTTAATCCCAACTTTGGTTCGCTCGGTAAAACTTGATTTATTTAGCTATAAATTTGATGTTAGGTTTTAACTACGGATTATTTTCTTTAAGTCAAAAATTTAAGACTGAAAACCTCCCTTAAACTGAGATAAACTTGATGATAATGTCAAAAATTAAAAGGCACTCAAGTAAACAAAACAAAGCTGGTGTATCTGTATATTTCGAAAGCGATCCTTTAGATTTAACGAAGCGTAAAAAAATCCCATAGAAGCCTATAGATTTTGAACGGTTTCCGTTATAGAGACCAATTTCCCGTTTTCCTTCGACATCAATCATTTCATATTTCGGAACTTCGTACACGTTAAATTACACTAATAAAAAATTGCGTCCTTTTCATGGCAGGAACAACGTTTTGTTGCCAAATAATAATAATTTATAGCTCATATTTCAAAACGTTATACTAAGCCGAGTGTCGAAATTCGAGGATTACCAACTTCCAACTAAAGTGAGGGTTATTAAATAAAATTATAAAAGGAAATCCCGACTTTTAAGTATAATGAGGACGGTAGTGGAGTGAAATTAGGCAATGTTCATGCATGGACTGGAATGAATTTTTGAGTGGAGCGATTAAAAGAGGGCGGAAACTTCCCTTGTTTGTTTTTGTTTAAATAGGATCAAGTGCTCCTTAACTTTGCCTGCACTACTTCTAACTTCCTAAGCTATTTAAATAGGCTTTAACGTTCAGAAAACTTCCGTAGGTCTCGTCATTTTCACTTAAATTCAACCAGGTCGCATTTTAACAATTTGAAAATATCCGAGCATCTTTGTTGAAACTATTAAAATACAGTTAACCGCTGTAAAATTGCTTCCGGGCGTTTTACTTCAAAACGGGAACTATTTTAAAGCGCTTTAGAACGTCGAGAAAATTGATAGTCTCGCTTTAATTGCGTCGTGATAATTGAGTTGCGTATAATTAATTGGGCGAGATGCTGAGTTATAATTCAGTAAACTAAGTGTTAAACAAAATTATATAGATTAGAAAGATCCCCGTTTAAATTAATCTAGAAAGGTGTTAAAATTTTCCTCTTACAGACAAAATTCCAATTCGATTTGGACGTTCTCTTAGCGCTAGTTGTTGTTGTAATGGATCGCTCACTTTTAGACCTTCACTAGCTAACTCATAAGGCTTGAAACTCGGGTATAAGTAAGCTATAACAGCAGCCAAGCGCCTTTCAAATGCTTCCCTGCTGAGAGTTTCTCCTGAACTCCTGAAACAACAATCACTTTTTTTATAAAAACTGATTTATAGACGCCGAACGACATTACTTGTTCGGTTAGCGAAGGAAAACCGTTTACATTTTGATTCGATACACCTAAAGCGACGTTTTTAACATGAAAGGGTGCGATTCATTAAACTTTAATGGAACTGCCACTTTAACGAATCAAACTTACTCGTATTAAAAAAAAGCCGTAAAACGATAAAACGGGAGGTTAATTTAAACATAATTAAAATAAAAGCTATGTGTTATGTGAGCTTTGTAAACAATGGTAAACACCGTCAATAAAACCCCTTTGCTGCCTTACAGCTTGAAATTCATTTATAAAGCAATCCCGTGAGCCAAGCAAGCAAATAAGCTTCTACACGGAAAACGACGAGAATTAAGAGGAACATTATAAGAGAATGAACAACTCAGATGACTGCAATTTATTCGAAATCTTCATCAGAGAAAATAAACAGCCAGGGATGGTTACACCCTTTGTGGAAACAGAAACAAACTGAAATATCAGTCTTGTTACTTACCATAAATAAATGTGTTTGGTTGTTGTTTAATTCAGTTTTAGGTTTTAACAAGGTTTTAAAAAACTTTTTTCTACACCTATTTAATTATATTGCAATTATTAGCATTTTTTTTGTGAAAAATAGTACCTATAATTCACTGCAGTGAATTATGGATTCATAATTCACTGCAGTGAATTATGATTTCGGCCAATCACAAATACAAATCCAAAAATCAATATTTCGCTAATCCAATCATATTTTAAATCGCCCGCGATCAACTCCTTCTGCGGCTGACAATCGACACGCCCAAGTGTGTTGTCATATTGCTTGTTTACAAAGTTAACAAATTTGACTAATTTGAGTCTAATATATTTGTTTAATAGGTGTAGAAAAAGTATCGTATTACATTCGCGATTATGGCCATTATTCGCTCAGATGATTTGTGCCACTCGCCTGACGGCTCGTGGGCTCAAACGTCATCTTCGTGAATAATGGCTGTCATAATCGCTCATATAATAATATACTATTAAATATTAAATTTACTATGGATAAATTTACAAACTGGAGCCCAAACAGATATTAAAGAAGAGCTCTATGTATAATTAGAAAACAAATAGGGTAATAGCGGATGCTCTAAAAACCCATTCCAACAACAATTGATTCAATGTCTAAATAATTAAATTGTACCAAATTATTTAAATAATAATTTTATAATCCGCATAATAGGGAGAGGCAGGCCAAATTAATGGCCTTCTGGATCACTAGATCTTAACCTTATAACTTTTCTAGAGAGTCCTTCATTCATCATACATGATTTGCTATTGAACGTGAGGGCAACTCATTTTAGCCATTTTGCTAAATTTATTTTAGATTAAAGTAATTCAAATATCTAAATTTAATTTTTTAAACGAGGCAGTGTTCTTGTTTAAGCAGTAATTCGGCTACATTAACCCGACAATTTCAAATTCTACAGTTTCCGCTTATTTTTACTTTATGGAATACCCAAGGGTATATGTGTACGACACTCTGTATGCAATAATAAAGCAAGGAGACTGTTGAGAAGCCTAAACCCGTAAATTGGTACAAGTCTTCAGACAAGGATTTAACGAAAAGCTGGTTAAAATTAAAGTAAAAGTATAAAAATAACAAGAACACAAAAATAAATACAGGATGTCATCAAACTATAAACCAGCGTAATCATATACCAACAGAAGGGAGGGACTAAAAACCTATCACAAATATGAAGCAATGCTTCAGATGCAGGTTGGAGTAATTTTATATTTTCAATAAAATTAATATAAAGCTTGCTTCACATATACACCGCATTTACAGGCCAGCACCGCGTACAAGACCGACCAATTCACCAGCAGTTCACATCTAAATGACAAATACGGATCGATTACAAAACAGCAAGCTTGTTACCTCAGCGTTGCGAGTGGCCCAAGGGAACAGCGTGCAGACGATGTTTCCAGACAGGAGTAATACGAAGTATTAGTATAAGTTATATCACAATATATACAGGTTATTTACACAAAGAGCAATGGGTAATATGGGTATGTATGTACGAGAGCTGCACACGAGTACGTGGCAGAGGGGTACGCTGACGGACGTCAAGCGTAACGGCGACGGGTCTGACGGACGTCAAACGGCGTGCCTCGTAGGGGATTGGTATTCAGGCCTCAATCTGCCTACTCCTGAATACCAAGAGTCTGAATGCTTAGGTCTCAATCTGCCTACTCCTAAGCACCAGGGGTTGGTTGAGTTCGATGAGGAACTGATTTATTGGGTCGGAAGGCATTTCTTACTTCCATAAAAATTTAGAAAGAAAGAATAAATGACAACAAAAAATAGAATTACAAAACTACAAATACTTTGTGAAGAACTGTAGGTATGTAATAAAAAGCAATAGATAGGGTTTGGAAATTATGAGGTTAGAAAATATCATAAAAAAATAACAAAAGTGACTGTTAAGAAAGAAGTAAGCAACGCATTAGACAATTTTAAAAGGAAGAAACACCAAGAACAAGGTGGAAGAATGAAATGAAGATATACAGCAGTTCTATTTAACAAAAATGGAATAAAAGCTGTTCAACGAAGGACGAATGGCAAAAGTTTACTCACAACATAAGAATTTGTTTACATATAAATGTGTCGCTATATTCTTTATTGTTCCAGAATTAGTTAATTAAACATCAATTTTTAACAGTTACACTACTCGTTTCAAATAATAACCTTAATTAATTAATACAAGTCGCCGGAGTAGCCGGGTCGTTAAGGCATTCGACTACAGCACAGACGGTGTCGGGGTCAAACCCAAGTCGGATGCTCGGCGGGTGGCTTAACCAGTCACTGAAAATAAATGAGAACCGAAAGACAATAGTGGAGTAGGGAAGGTAGGTACTGCGTGCGAAACAATCGAGGTATGAAAAGCGATTTAGGAGGCTTTAACACTCCATGTTGCCGACCATGCTCCCTCGCGGGGGGTTTGAGCCGATAACAACATTGAGACTTTACAAGAAAACCTCTCCATTATTAAAGCATTTTTTCTATAGGAACGGTTTATAAATACAGGATGACAATATGCCCTTTATGAATGTAAACAACAGCATTACGAAAGAGCGGCATTTGTCATTTTATACGCGAAATTCACAGCCAGCTAGATGCAAATCTTCTTTGACCACCCGGTAAATGCCCCAGAATATCTTAAATAATCAGACAATCACGACCCTTGAAGATTTAAAAGCAAACTCTGCAAAGTCAAAATACTCAAACCATTATAAACACCATCTTTGCGACTAACTTAAGTATACATAGCGTTAGATTTTACAGCCGTCTAAATGAAAGCTACCTACTTAGAAAGTTAGTTTGAATTGATATTTAATGAGATTCAGAATATTAACAAAATAGATTGATTCTCTTTCTAGCCTGTTTACGCCAGGCAAGACACACATGAAAATTAGACATGAACCTCGCGCCATAAATAAATAAACAAACTCCCAAGCATAATACATGCTTATAAATATTCTCTCAATTATAACAGTGACACACATTTTTCACAAGAAAAATAAATAAGCTTCACAAATTAAGACATCCATGTTTATTTTAGAAGCAGTCCTAAAGCGACAGCTTTTGCACAAATATTATTCTGCTAAAACTACAAAAATGAAAACCGAAAATTACAACTAACAATAAAACGACCTTCATCATAAAACAAACAAACAGAAAAATGCGTACGAAATACTGTAAAATTTATACTTAAAGATAAGCAACAAAGATACAACAATTTCCTCATTCGTCTACCCACTGGTTGCTCCTTCGATCGTAATAAAATATCTCCCTTCCGTCTGCTCAAATTTTATTTAATCCTACAATAACTCTGCGGAATTTACTTTCTAACATAAACTAGTTCTTCGGCTTACTGTTCAAGTAAACAGATTCATACGCCTGAATTTACCAAGCCCGAATTTTCATTTTAGAGAAAATTCGGGCAAGGAAAACGTGAACTCATACACACATCTTACATTATTTGCATGCAGACTGGATGAATAAATTAATTTTCTTTACATCAACCCTAATTTATAATTTATATACACTTACAGAATAAACATAATGTAAACAAGCATGAGAAAATTATTCCAGAAGTTAATTTTAACCCTTAGGTTGACTGAAGTTTGATTAATGTTGAAAATGGTTTCGTAAATTCTAAAATGAAATATGAGTACATTTTAGCTTTTGAATTCAATATTTAAACTTTTTAAAAAAGTTAGGTTTCAAGCAGTTAGGTTAGGATTTTAAGAAGTTAGGTTATGTTTTTAACAAGTTAGGTTAGGTTTTGAAAAAATTAAGTTTAGGTTAGAAAGCTTTTAATATACATTTAAAAAAATAAATTTTACAAATTTAATTAAGAATTTCCTCTGTAAATTTTAAAAGAAGGTTCAACCTTCCACGGTTAAACTAACCTAACTTAAATTTCCCTGCACTTACAGAATAATAGAACAAATCAAGTATTAAAGGTATTTAACTGAATCGTTTATTAAAATATCGAATGCTTCTGGAACTAACAATTAGTTTTGGAACACAAACCTGAAGTATAAATCTAAATTCGATAACTAAATTAACTGACTTGTATTTAATTCAATGCACTACAAATAAAACCAATTTACATGCCGCAATTTGTTTCATTTAAATTTAATTAAATGGAAACAAGTTGCATATACACAGCTATTTATTTTCGAACTCAACAAGTTTAATAGCGGAAATAAAAACATTTTACCTGTAACCAAGTTCTGCAATGGTTCTGGATGCAACTGTACTTTGTAAATTACATAAATCCTGGGGCAATACGAAGGAATCTAAATAGTCCTCGTATGTTTTAAACTGTAAAAGACGCTTATCTGCTTCAATCTGAGGACTTGCCGGACCTGCCATTATTCAATTTTGATATACTTGAATTTTTTTTCCTGAAGTTAAAGGATTAATTTAAAATTTTTAAACCGACGTCTGTCAACACGATCATCACAAAAAAAACGTCAAATTTACATAGCCTTAGAGATAACATTTTGATGATTCACTCGCTCCTTTCAGGATAGATTTTTTTATACAGGGTGCGTCAGCTTTTTGTAGTAGGACTTTAACAGCGACTTACCCTATATATTTTAACAAAATTAATATAAAAATTCTGTATATATGAAAAGAAACATCTGCCTTATTTATTTTTCTAACTTCGACAGGATATTGTGCATAAAATATTGGGTTAGGATTTCCAAGTGTTGCAAAACCCTTGAGGAATTGCATAAGAAATAAATGAATTAATTGAAAATTAAGCAATTCTGTACTCAGCTTAGTTAACAATTAACTAAACAGTAATTTTGTTGCAGAGTACAATATGTACAGCCCAAACATGCCTAGGAAGTATAATGAACAATCCTGGACGGAGTCCAAGCGACCCCCGCAGTGTCGATGAAGTTTTACGACACGCTAAAGACTTTTTGGACCAATATTTTACATCGATACGAAGGTAAGTTCCCTATTAAAAAATTTTCTCGTCTGGAAAATTATAACATAAAACTCGAAGAACTAATAAAAATCTGTGCAAGCTTAAATATCATAAAATGTTATGGGCCGTATTTTCTGTTTTACATCCTTTAATTGTTTCCTTCGCGTTTTCTTTAAGATTTGGTTTACAAAGTGGATAATAATGGGAAATAAATTTAATGTAAAACTATGTATGTTGAAGCATACACATGCTAGTTTGGAATAGTTGCACGCGATATGCATTTAGGTGTATTAAATTAGGAATGTTATGCTGATGGAAGTTTACTTGAGTGAATAGTAAATATGAGATGTTGAAATTCTGATGCCCACTGACGTTAAGGTATTCTCAAAGTTAGATTTGGAACAAAACAATAGCTGACTTGATTTATATGTTAATGCAAACCAGCATTTTTAAGTTTAGTAATGGAATATTTCAGCGAATTTTGGAACTTAAATTTGTGCAACAATTACATTAAGGCTTGCAACCTCATTGGCATCACTTCTTAGCTAATTTTGATTTTGAAATGCAGACTAAAAATTTTTTAAATTTTAGATTCTTGTGCGTTTTTAGATTGAATTCAATTATTAATTTTGTCGATTTTGATTGAATAAGCGGTATTATAAAATTATAAACAAGTAATGGTGTTATTAAATTATCACTACATATTGTTTGATTTAATCAAAGTTAACCTGCTGCCTTTGAAACAAAACACTCCTTTAACTTTTTAAATATATTGATAAAAAAAATTGATTTACGTAATAATTTAAACCTACAACCCGATAGTTTTGAAAAAAGAACTATAAAAGCACAAACAAATGCAATCCTGCCCTGATAAGGGTTTAACTTAATCCAAAACGTCGGTATTTACTTCAGTGCTCTGTTTCTTCACAAATTTACTTAAAATCCTCTCTATTCTTTCCAAACAAAAAAAAGCTTTCAAAACATTCATTGGTGAACGATTAAAATCAATCTCTAGTTTCAATGTAAAATGTGCATCAACGATTTGTATTTTGTCCCCAAAGAAAGGAATGTGTGAAGAATATACCTATGTATGCGTAAAAGTGAAGTTTAGAATTAATCTCAATTTATTTTATGCACTTTAAATTAGAGCTTTCCTTGATGTATTATCTCGTTGCGCATTCGCACGTTTCCATCTATCTAAGAGTAAGTAATCGAATTACGTAGTAAGGAAACTGTTAAAATTTAGTGCAGAAAATTAAAGTTGAATTGCTCTTTTATGCATTTGTGCAACTATGTGATACAAAATTAACTGTTTATATTATCTTCGTTTGATAATTAAACGTTTTTATGTGTTTATTTATATTTACTTGATTTTATTTAAGACCACTTGGATAGGGACACTTTATATTATTCATCTACGTTTATTAACTCATTCTATTCACACAAATAACGAAGAAAATAAAATTATTAAAATATTGTGGCGTAGTCGGGGTTGGGTTTATTGTTAATAATTAATATAAATAAGTTATTGTAATTAGTATGGTACAGTCTTGGCCGACATCGCCACTTGCAGATTGCTTGGCTTTTCACGGGAGGTTTTAAATCAAAGTCCCATTCAACTGTATTTTATATACTCGTATGTTATACAAAATTTATTCTAAGTTCAGATTCAAAATAAATTCTTTAACATTTAAGAACTAAATTCCAGTTACATTTGATTTAAATCGACTAAGTCCATAAAGAGAACTTAGACGATTCACACAAATATTTCACAAGTTTTAATTTAACAAATAAAACAATCATACATGAATATTCTGGCAAGCATCGCCTTGTAGGATATCAATTTTCTGTGAACACTGCTTGATGTTACTTCTTTGATGGATCAGATTTTTAGCTTAATTTCTTGCGGTATTTATTCAGAAAATTGGTCCCTTCCTTTAAAATAACCGTGGGAAATATCGTCTTGTAACGGAGCACGTGCGTGGCTTTGACTGTGACCGTACGTTGCTCTGCATATTTTACATTCTTAAACGATGCAATTTGATATCTTGCCACGTGTAGCTTGCTATAAGAGGAATGACCTGTCGTCATTCCGCTTGCTCGTGTACTTAAACTATAATTTTAATATTTTTTATATGACAATATGTAAATCACTCCTGCTTAAATTTTCAGTGTTTTTCAAGAATATCATAAGGAAAAACAGAAACTAAAGCTAAAACAAAACTGACTGGTTAGTAGTACTGCACAACTCAAAATCCTTCTTGTAACTTTGTTTGAACTCAAAACTACTATGACTTGACCTTGACAACCAAAATTAATGCGAAATGTGAAATGCCATTTCAGGTACGAGAATAAAATTCAATTCTTGACCAATTGTAAGCAGTCATAGATAAAATTTTGTATGTCACAAAATGTATGATTACACGACTCGGTCTTCGATCTCGGCGTACAATTTTCACGTTTCTACTAGCCTTTAACCCACTAATAACATAAGTAACTATTAAGGCACTAATGAATAAACCAAAGATAAAAACGGGTTCCATTAAAGATGCAACCATAATATTTAGAAACCTCGAAGAATTCGCGCTTGTTGTAAATAAAGTCCCATTTTTCTCTCTTTTTCTCTCTCTCCCTCTGCGTTTTTCTCTTTCTCCTTTAAGTGCCGAGAATCATAACCAAAGAAACGTTGTTCCTGATTGCTGGCCTGTTGTGGAACAACTTTTGTGTTCTTGCCTTGATAATTAGCTTCTTATCTTTTATACAGGGTGATTCAAAAGTATTGTCATTAAACTAAATGGGTATATGCTGACCTTAATAGAAGTACACTACAGCAAAAATTTAAAGCTTATCGCAATTTTTGTTTATTTTAAATTTTGTTACACACTTTTGAAAACCGCTGGCTAATATGCATAAAAAACCGTGATAGAAATTTGACCTTGCAAAAATAAATGAAATGTTTTTTACCGGTTTTAATGAATTGGAAGACTTCCACGGTCAGTGTCATTGTTAACAGGACGTCTTCCGGGTTGAAACCGTCTCATTGTCCGGAAGAAGCTCCCTTAAAAAACTGGGTGAAGTTCTTCTGCCTCAACCTTGACACGGTTTCAACCCGGAAGACGTTCTGTTAACAATTTACAGGTTTCACTTTCCTCTCACATACCTGGAGTCTCTTATCGGTATGAACAAGAAAGGTGTTTAATAAATTTAGATTTTGAATGTAAATAGAACGTATCTATTCCAGTGACCGCCAACCAATTTTTGTATTGAACTTTTTAATTTTTTTCTGGGCTTGCCGTGTACTTGCGGCACATGGTTTATTGAGAAAAGTTGTTCTATTGGATATGCTCTACCTACCCTTAAAATTAATGAGAATACTTTTGAATCACCCTGTGTATCTAACTGTGGATCGTGGCAACTTTCCCCACAAAATCTTTTTTTAAACTCATGAGAAATGGCATTAACTATTTTTTAAATTCCCATGGCCTAAGATGCCCCCAGAGAGGTTTGCAAAATTGTAAATTGTTGATTTCGGCACCCCAGTCGCGGAAAGCTTCGTAAACGTAGTGTATTTCTTATGTTCGCCCTCACCAATGTAAAGTTTAATTATACATTTGCAAAAAACTTCCCTTTAAAGCGACTTAGAAAGCCTTTTGGCCGTTCTTCAACTTAACAAAACAAACTATACTCGTATATGTAGAGCAACGTACGGTCACACTCAAAGCCACGCACGTGCTCCGATACAAGACGATATTTCCCACGGTTCCCACGGACCAATTTTCAGAATAAATACCGTAAGAAATTAAGCTAAAAATATGGTTAAGTCTGATCCGTCAAAGAAGTAACATCATAATCTGAACTTAGAATAAATTTTGTATAACATACGAATATATAAAATACATGAATGTTAGTTGAATGGGACTTTGATTTAAAACCTCCCGTGAAAAGCCAAGCAATCTCCAAGTGGCGATGTCGGCCAAGGCTGTACCATACTAATTACAATAACTAATTATTAACAATAAACCCAACTCCGACTACGCCACAATATTTTAATAATTTTATTTTCTTCGTTATTTGTGCGAATAGAAACTATACTCGTGTGCTAGCCAACTAATTTACGTATCTTTGGACATATGTATTTCAAAACAGCTAAATTTCAGAGCTAACTAGTTTTTTGCGAGCACAATATTAGTCCATCCTTTAATTTTACTCAATCTTCAAGTTCCAGAGCTGTAGAGGAATACAAGACACACGAGCGATTTCGTTAATCATTTTTGTATGTTTCTGTCTTTTCATCTAAGTTCTTTATCACTTATTAAAGCCCTCTTCATTGGATAACCATAACGTCAATCATATAAAATCATGAATTGTTTCACTTCCAATATCGTAAACCAAAAGTTTTACGTCCTTCTTCTTCTTATCGTGACGTCGTCTACATATCCCCCAGTTACCAATAGCATTAGTCCAACATCCATTCCAATCTGCCAAGTTCTCCTTTTAATAAATATTTTAGATATATTAAAAGAAACCAGGTAATAAGCAATATAAAGCCTAGTCTCACGCTTATGTAACTCTTGAAACTTTTAAACGCGGTGCTCTCTATCTTCATTGCTAGTTTTCCATTTATACTAGGCACGGTCAAAAAATATCAGGATAAGTGTGGTTTATTGGGAAAATAAAGAAGGTGCCTACATGCCTATAATTCAACAAAAGTCCACTGTAGTACAATACACTTGTGCCATCGGAAAGCCAGCTGTTTGATGCCAGGAGAAAAACCCTTTTGGTTGTGCCCTAAGCCACTCATGCACCGCAGACTGGACATCTTCATCATAGATGAATTTGTGGCCCCGCAAGGACTTTTTCATTGGCCCAAAAAAATATTTAAATCAGGCGGTACCAAGTCTGAGGAATAAGGAGAGTGTGGCGGGACATCAAACTGTTGTGTGAGGCCTGGCATTGTCTTACTTGACAGGCTTACTGCGGATAGTTGGCTAGAGGTGGTTTTTGCGAAAGATCACAGTAGATTTAGCTGTTCACAGTTTGGCCCTTTGGTAGATAATGTTCAACAATGAAACTTTAGTGCAATATTCAATTCGACCTGCGATGTTTGACACTCAACACCCGACGATTTTCTCAGTATTGGATGTCAAACTACCTACCACGATACTCACAATCTCCTTTAGAACTATAAACATCAGAGCACATGTCACTATAGTAGTACGCAAAAGGTTGCTATGACAACTTTTAGGGACTTGGCCGAAAATATAGCATTTTACGGACTTAAATGAGTGTCACTATAGTAACCAGACTTTTTTGGGATTGCGTCCGGAAAAGACCCATTTTACGGACTTAAATGAGTCCGTAAAATAGCTACTTTTGGGAGCGTGTACTAAAAATATTATTACTTATTACTTATAAATCAATTCGTTTCGCTAGTAACCAAGGTAAACAAGCAACCAGGAAATATACAGTTCTTATTTTAATAATTTTCACCTGAGTAGTAAAAATAAGTCTTTAACCCCGAATCTGTATTTTTATCACCGAATTTTAATTTTTATCAAAGTTTTATTCAAAGGAAAGTAATATTCTTTATAGAGGTGCCACGTATAACTTTTATTACTTGTGAAACTCTAGGTCCCTGTCCCTAAGCCGTTGTTATTTTAAGGATTGATGCTTTTGTTGTGCCGCAATTTGTTAGCCACTATTATTCTCTAGAACAAAGAAATAACTCGTTCGTTAATTTTACAGTTGAACTTAATGGTCAAATACAAGCGACCCTTTTCTAACTTAATTTAAAGCTCATGATAATCAGACAAATTCAAAAACAAAAAGCAATTATTATTTAAATTTTGGGTTTTAATTTAGTTTTAAATTTCAAATAAACCCTCACGTAATGGCTTATTAGTTCAGCAGACTTTCAAATAAGATGTTTAAATAATTCAAGGAAGTCATTCGGGTGTTACCAAAAACACAAATAAAGCTAAAAATAAAATCTCCATGTATAAAATCGTCGTCAAAATAGGTACCTTTCCAGAAACGGCATCGAATTCCTTGGCGAGACATTATCACTCACAGGGAATCCGGAATCACGAGTTTTCAGTCGTCAACGTACGATTTTTACAGCAGTTAGAAAGGTTGGGGAGTTTCCCATCGGGACAATTGCTCGTTATTCACCAAAGGGAAAAAAGGAACTCCTTCCCTGCCTCATACTGAATACCGCAACGTCACAAATAATTAAAGCAAAAACTCTTTCATGTCTTAATCCGAACGTTCTGAAACGTAATCAATCTAATACGTTTTTAATGATGGTAGCCTTGCATATTCTACGTCCCAACAACCTAAACTTCTTTAAATACAAAACAGACAACCCTTATATAGACTGTTTAAAATTCTTTCGGAAACTTCCAACTCTCCTCTGCTCGTTATTAACTTAATGAAAAAATTAATTTGTAAACTGTTGAAACAACAAAGAGCAAAAAATCGTGTTTTAACCGACACTCTTGTGCGAAGAAAAGTGCGAAAGGTGGAGGAGATTCCTATTTAACGTAGCTAATCGCGTCACGAAATCTAAATTTGTTAGTTGTCATTGGCACCAACATTCTTTTTTCGAGGTTTACGTTTAATTTGAAATCTTGTTAACTCTTCGCGCTTCTCCTTTTACAACACCTTTTTAAAATTATGGCCCCACGGAAATGTTATTTGTTTTTAGATAAGATCTTGAATAAAAGCAATTTGGGGTGTTTAGATTTTTAAGAAAATAAATCTTTGGTGTTAGAGGTGAAGCTTTAAAAATTTCATGTAATTTACAGTTTTAAAAATTACAATAATGTAACTTAAACAAGCCATAACTTAAGCAGGCTTAAACTATGAGCCTCCTTGCACTTAAGCTGAGTTAAGTCGCAGTTTAAACTGGCTTAAGCTCTAAATTATTCTTGTTAACAGTCTTTTTTTTAATTAACACCCAATTTCCAGAAATCTCTCAAAACCAAAGCCTTGTAAAATAGTTTACAGCATTCCAACAATAGAGTCCCTTCAGGACTTCCCCAACAAAATACGTACAGAAAAAAAAGCTCCAGTTTCTAAACTTGACGTTTATTTTTAGGCTAGAAAAGCGTGTTTCACAGGAAACGCACATCTTTTGTTAATTATCACTCTCAAAACTTCGCTTGGAAAGCTTAACCAATTACTTTTGTTTTCGTATCCTTAAGGAAGTTTAAATCCTTCCGTATTTCACTAGATAATCACACACCTTTTAAATAAATTATTCCGGTTAATTAGACGATCACAGACGCAATTGTAAAAGCGGAAATACACAAGTTCAACAAAGTTTCTAAATTAGCCTTGTTTTTAGTTAAAATAAATCAACGACAGGTTTCTCAAATATGTTTTTAATCCTACATAAAATAAATAATTTTAATAATTTGAGATAATCTCACTGCACAGCTTTATTTGTTAACGATTCTGTGCGAAGAAAACGCTCAGAAAAGAAAAAGAAGCAAATGTAAAATATCCACCTGCTGGTTCAATGTGTGTGTATTTGAAATTAGAGCATAACTGGCTATGATTTACGTGCAGATTATGTATATCTACAGCATACTAACAGTAAAAATTTTAATTTATAAAACAGTGGAAGCTACATTAACTCGTGCATTATTTACATTTACATCTTCTGTAGATATTGAAAATATTTTAAAAAGAATATTTTGCATCAGAAATCTGCTGGTTAAAACGTTATTAAAGACATTGTAAGTAACAAAACTTCCTTGAAAAGCCTTCAATAATAAAAGCAAAATTTTGGAAATCTTTTTGCATTAATTGCTGCAAATTAAATCAAGCTTGTAACAAAAACAACGTTCAAGTGGAATTAAATAAATCGAATTTTGCACCCCTTAATTTAGCAGAACGCAAAGCTTATTTTGTCGGGATAACGTTTTATGAAAAACAAAGAAAAACGATCAAATTCAACCTTAATTTTCTACTAAAAGTAAATTTGCTTTATTAGCCTTGCTAACAATCATACAAAAAACAGTTTGGTCGAAGAACAATACTTAACTGTGAAATTTTTAGAAATCTGAGCTTTCATGAAAATCAATTTTTGGGGATGCCTAGAAAAAATAAGAATTATACCATTGGCCAGACTAAACTCTTAAGAATGCATCTCGATTTTTCCAAAACATTACAAAATATCAAACCAGACTATCTGAAAAAAACAGAAAACTACAATCTTCTCCAGATTTCCAACTGTCCAGAACTGTCTTAGATATCACTGAAATTTCCGATAATGTCCAGTTTGAAAACGTCCAAGACTACCCCAAACTGTGCTTCGACCATATTCCATAAAAAAAACTACCTCAGTAATTAACCCCCTGTAGTGAATTCAAAGCCACAGAGATACACGATTTCTGAACAATCATTTAATCCCTTTCTCGGCCTGTTTCCTAATTTAAGTAGTAATTTTGGTTTCCAAGCAATGCTGGATGACTTAAGCATCTTAGGGCAGTGGCCCTTATTATTTTATATCCAATAAATAATCTATTTCGCCATTGCCGGTCCCAAGCAAGAAAGAGAAAGGAGGAGAGGGAGGAGTAACAAACTCGTAAAATATCAGGGTAAAGGTGTCCACGTAGGGTACAGGTGCTGCTGCCTTGTAGTGAGACGTTGGATTCGTCATAGATCATGGAAAGAAAACCTTATGCAAATAGCGAATTAATGTTTAAATAGACGTTCTGTTCCAGAAGAATGGAAAGCATACATCACTTCAATTTGCAAAAAAGGTAATAAACAAAACCGTAGCAACTACAGAGGCATCTCAGTGACGAGCAGACTGTACGGAAAGATTCTACGAGACTTGTATGGAGATAATTTTAAACAAACGAAGGAGAAGAACAATCCGGTTTTCGTGTAGGGAGAACATACAATGAGAACGTCTTTTAACTTAAGCAAATTATAAAGAAGAGAGCTGCTAGAAGTATAGAAACATACATCATATTCGTAGATTTCCAGGAAGCGTACGACACCATGCCAATTTCGAATATTAATTTAAGAACTAAGAACTATATAAAAATTCGAAAACAAAAATAAAGACAGGCAAAACTTCACAGAAAAGTTTCTAGTTAGCAAGAGATTGAAACAGAAGAATTGTTGCATCTGGGCAACCATGGAACCTGGAAAAATAAGGTATATGGGCATCGAACTTAAGATACATGCATACAGGGTGTTCATTTTAAAAGTGAACGCCTACCAGGTTCTGAATAGGCAACCCACATTGCATTTCAAAGATCACTTCTCTGTTTGATGAATTTCAAAAGTATTATGTAACACAGTAGACTTTGAACTTTTTTAATTACATAATATAAAAGTCAAGTACAAATTAGATAATAATAATGAATCTTAAACAACATAACCATAATCACTGCAATTTCATTTTGACACTGACATAAAATGGTTTGAGACTACTACGTTGTTAACGTTTTTGAAATTTATTATACTACAGAGTTACCTCTGGAATGCAATGCGTGTTGCCTATTCAGAAGCTGGTAGGCGTTCACTTTTAAAATGAACACCCTGTATATACACTTCAATTCGCCGACGACCATATGAAATGGAATATATGGTACGAACATTAAGAATACACCCAGTGGGGGTTATCGATGAATATAGACGAAACAAGTGTATATAGGAAATGAGCCCAGCACAGTAGACCTTAAAAACAGGCAAGAAGTACCCTATCGTCAGAACTATCTGTATTTAAGCATTATGTTTGTTTGTACGAACACTGATAAAAAAGAAATAGAAAAGAGAATAGTAAACACACAGAAAATTATTGAATATTGGAGTAAAGAAATAACAAAAACATGAGAAACTATATACTTGTTCTAAGAAGAGATCACATTCGAAACAAAGTACTAAGCAACAGATAAGAATTAAAGGGGCCATAATAAAATATACAGAGCAAAAACAGCTAATTGGCTATGGTCGTGTGTAATGGACGACTGAAACAAGAGACAATAGAAGCGGTTAAATAGACAAAGTGTCACGTGCTTATTCTGCACTACGACAGTTAGAAGGGGGATGATAAAGTCCCTAGGCGCGCGGCTAGCAAAACAGTGGAGAAGAGGGGTTCGAAACGCTTAAAACCCTTCAATTAGGGGTAGTCGTAATAGAGATGAAGTTGAGCGCCACTACAGAATGTCAGCCAAAGGTGGTTACAAGGAACGTACCGCAGATAGTTCCTCTCTCTAGGGCTCGGAGGGGTTAGGGTTGGACTGCTCCCTGGTGCAAGATGTGATTTACCTTGCTTAACTGAAACAACTTTGCCCACTGTATTCTAGGCCTTCCTTGCTTTGTTCTACCTCCTAGTCTGACTTCTAGAATTTTTCTGAATATTCTGTCTCCCCCCATTCTCCTTACGTGCCCGCACCATTTTAGATGTTTTTTCTCTACCGCGTGTCAATGAACCCTGGGGCACCCCTATTTTTTTAAATTATAATTTAAGATATCAAAATGAAATTTGACGACCGTGATACACTCTTAAAACTGCATTGTTTTATGCAGGTAAAACACAATAAGTTTCTGTCAGTTCCGGTTTCACCGGAATTAACCTCAAAACTTTGTTATTATAAATAGAACACCCTGTATACTTATACATTTTGGAATCACCATTTAATTTTACGTATGATAGTATCAACCTTGAAAGATTTTGACGACAAAGTAAATTTCTGCAGAAAAATTTACTTAATCTAAAATGCTATAATCTGCGTAAAATGAAAGTCAAGGTGCTCCAACACTCAAAACAAATTGCTTCAGAACTTCAACTGTAGCAAGTATGTCAGTTGTTTTGTGCATTTCATTTGTTTCAAATGTTTTTAAACCCAGTGCCTAGATTTAAATGTTTAAAATACCATATCAGTCAATATTAAAGGACAGATTAAAAAAATATATGAAAATTTCAATATAGAAGAAACGTTGAAAACTGATACATATATAAAGCCACCACATTTTCGAGATGATAATTAATAATAATTAACACCCACAAATCGATGTCGTTGTCTCTTGAAAATAGAAAAAAAGTTATTTATAATCAAAAACAGTATACCACCTATATTTTTTTTAGTTGCGAACTAATTATATACAGGGGCGGCGACCGCATGGGTGCAGGGGGTCAGTTGCACCCAAAGAAAAATTTTATGGGGTGCTACGCACCCCATAAGGCTCCAATAAACTGACGCGATTTTCAGATCGAAGCCGCTTCCCGCAATGCAAAACAAATGATGAAATGACAACAAATGGTTTCAGTTTTCGGTAATTTTCGGCAAAAGTATCGTTTTCTGTGGCTTTTCGGTTTCGACTGCAAAAGATTTGTTTTTACGGGATCAAATAAAAAAAATTAATCCTGTTTGAATGTGTTTCTATATCGCAGGATAAACAAAACATGATTCATTTTTTACGTCACGCACTAGGGGCACTAGGGCATGGGCATGAAGTGCGATCGTATTTCTGAAATATTTGTTCTAGGTCAAGCTGACGGATCCGAAATGATTAATTACTATAAAAGTGACTTCGAAAAAGATCGCTTGATTTTGCATAGAGATATGTTATTGGTTGTTTGCAATCAACAGAATTTACAAATAAACTGCTTTCATGATGTTGTGAATGCAGTTAAATCAGCTAGTTTATAACGCATTATAAATTTGATTCCGGAGGTCATCAAATTCATAAAAATCATTTTAACAATACCTGTAACATCATGTACTGCAGAACGCTCCTTCTCTTCTTTAAGGAGATTACACACATACTTAAGAGCAACCATGACTCAAAACCAACTAAACTCCGTAGGTACCTATCTATTCTTCATGTGCACAAAGAACAAAATGATTCTTTGAACAAAGATGATGTCGCTGACGAATTCATTAACAGAACACCAGTCAGTCGTAATATACGTTCGCCAAAAAGAAAAATTAATCCAATACGGAATTGTTTGCATGTTCGCAACTTTATTATTATTTAGTATGTCTACTTTGTTCGTAAAACATTAAGTTTGTATCATTGTATCTACGTTCTAACTTTTTCGCTGTTTTTGGAGAAAATAATAGTTATTTACGATATGAGTATCGTAACAACTCGTATTACGATACGATATGGAAAGATCCATTGAGGATCGTAATATGAGGTTACGATATGAATATAGTACAAAGCTTTATCTACTTTCATGAAACTAGCAAAAAAAATTAAATATTTGATGATGATGATGATGATGATGATGATGGTGTTGGTTGCTGTCAGTTTGAATGAAAATTGAAACAGTCAAGTTTTGCATCAGGCTATTAATTATTGGCAAATATTTAATTTTTTTTGCTAATTTTATGAAAGTAGATAAAGCTTTGTACTATATTCATATCTTAAAAATCGTAAAAAGTGCATAATAAATGTTTATAATAAATAAAATAACTATGAAAAAAATCATTACGATACTAGTGCTGTAATATAGTTCATTACAAAACGATTTTTCGTTTCGTAATATTGATATTACGAAATGAAAGTAGATAAATATATTTACAACTTTTCAGTTTACGTAAAAGTTGTATTATTATTATTATTATTATTAAAATCACCACGTTGCACCCCACGGAAAATGCAAAACCCGCCGCCCCTGATTATATAAAAACTTTAAATTCAATTAACACTAATGCGCGTCAATTCAAGAAGTAAATCAAATTTACGTTCAAAAAAATACATGAAAGTTAGCCATACACAACACAAGTGCTATCGTACGATCAATAAAACTTCAGTTCTAGTAGGCCATGCGGACACGTGTGAATTATTCTTTCTGCCAGATTCAACTGTCATAAAGGCAATTTGAGATTATGCCATAATTATTGTCGCTTAATTAGTTTATTTGTTACGTTTCACATCAAAGTTTGGTAATTCAATAAATCTTTGTTGTTCAGTGTCCACTTTGAACTATTTCAATTATCAAATTTATACTGTCAAACGTAAAAGAAACAGCAGGTATGACAAAATAACCTCGATACAGTTGCATTTAATAACGTTTATTAATCACATTGACATGTGTTTTTTAAAATATAATCAAGAAATATTTAAAATTTAAACATCTGCTGGTAACTTCCAAATGTTTTGCTGGATCATCTTTGTTTACACAATAGTAAACATTTGAAAGCTCACTATATCAACAAGTTGTCCTTTGACATGGCACGTAGAAAATAAGTAATTGTTAAAAGAATGTTAGTTAATAATTAAATTAATAAAGGAAGATTATTAGAGTAAATTTCAGACAACCTATAATTTTGAACCTAAAAATGTTCTTTATTATTTTTGTGTAAAATTGTTTGGTTTTCTGTTATTATTTAGATAATTAAATTTAACACATGTTAATAGGAAGGTATTATTCCTTTTTCATATTTTAAAAATATATACTTATAACAAGTTCATTGACTATCTTTTGAATACCTATAATATTATCTCATATTTTTGATCTTATGAATAGGATTAGGAAATATGCGAAGTATGAATCTGTTAAAATTTGCCCTGTTAGGATATAAGGATCTTCAACTGGTCGGGTTCCAATTACATGACAATGACAGTTAATAATTGTTAGATTACTTGTCACTGCAACCTGGTGTTGACCAAAGCAACTAATTGTTTGTTTGTTTCTTATTATCCATGGCCAACCTTTACGTATGTATTATTTATTTGAACGTATGAAATAAACAGGATATCATCCCTTTCTCACAAGTATTAAGGATGGTTATCCAGGACGCTTATCAAGCAATATAATATTAAACTAAACGGCTGTATATAACTAAACCACTCGAGAATTGCTGATTGTTACATGGGTCGGATAAAAAGCCTCAAGCACCAAACTTGACACTGGAAGAGAGTAGAACGAGCTACGGATGAGAATTAAAGGAAGACAAACAGACAGGTCTGCTCTATCAGTTATCAAGTATAACAAAGCGGTTTCTCATTTAGTTTATAAGAACTTTTGGGAACATCTGTCACGTGTAATAAAGAGACGAATGTAAAATCGAGTGACTGTTAAATTTATGTAGAAATTCTTTTGTTCCAAAACGCAGGGGTCCCGAATTAAATTTAAATCTTTTGTTCAGGTTCGATTTGATAACTTAAAATTTCACCGTCGCCTTAAATTTCGCCTCGGTTACACGTGGAGTTTTCAATTAGGTCCAGATAGGTGGCTAAACTACGAACTTAATATGGACAGAATAGTAATTCATCAGTCTTAATAAGTTTAGTTGCTCAAAATAGTCCCATGTAACGTAGCATCTGTTGAAAACGTGCGTGAGATTCAAATTATTGTTACTACACCATCTGGATTACTGATGAGTTTGATTAAATTCTGAGATATCATACGTCAATTTCGTGAGCACGGTTGCGTTTATGTTACTTTGAAAATTAGTTTTGAAATAACCCCTTTGGAAATACACTCCACAGAAACAATTAAATTCTTTTGTAGACCAACTGAAAGCATCCTAACAGAATTACAGTGAAAAAGATAAGCAGCCATGTACGCTTGTTAAATTCTCTGTTATAAAAGAGGGCTGTGGGTAAATGCAAGAAAGGACGAGTACATCCAGCAGAATCTCTAACTTTATTCAGTATAATTCAAAGAGCCATATATTTATTTTACAATTCATTCAGACAAAGCGAGGATTGTGTATATTTACAGAGGGTACCCTTATTTAATATCATTAGTTTCAGTTGTAGCTCAACCAGTTAAAACCGAAAGTTTAATGTGGGACTTTTGAACTTCCCCACATTTAATGTGTTTTATTGTCATGAGAAAAGTTTATTATCCTAATTATTCCAATTTCGACCACCTGCTGTTGTTTAAATTGATAAAAATTGAACTTCGATTATTACTTCGGCACTTACTCTTCGGAGTTACAACCCTTTATGGGTTTTATCTTCTTACTTTTCTTATTGATTACGTATTTAATTGTAAATTTTTATTTTAAATAAAAAATACTGAAAATCAATTTAAAGACCCATAAAACTATATCAAAGTAGTTTACAGAATGGAACTGGTTTAGTAACTGAAATTTTAAGGATATCCTGCGGGGTTTAATATGATTGAAAGTTTCTTCGGAGGGAATATCCGACGCGAAGGAAATGGGCATCCTGTTTTCAATATATTTATACAAAAGAAAAATGGTGAAAGTGTGAATGTTGAGTGAGAACAATAAAGTATCGTAACAAAAGCTAATTTCAATAACCATCTAATCAGGTTGAAAGCATTCGGGTATAAAATAGTGGGGTTGCCTAAAAAATATTATCGAAATCTATTAACTTAGATTAACACGAACGTATCCGAGTGCTAATTCGTCTAAAGAACCAGGTTCAGTTACCCCCTGTAAAGCAGCTCACAGAAATTCTGAAGATGACAAAAACTTATTCTATTTTTCAAATCAATGTTACAGCTTAACAAACAGTAGGTAATACGTTTTCCTTTTAGTGTGGGAGAATTTATTCCACTGAAATAAAATAAAACAAAAAGATTCGTTATCTGAAATCTGCATTTCAGATGAACCGTTTTATTCTTTTGAAGAGTTAATTAAGCGTGATATTGGCACTTTTAAAACGCTATTTGCAGAATGACGTACGTAAATTACGTACGAAAAACCTTCGCCTTTTAGTTGGCACATACTCCTTCTTATTTGTTTCTTTACCCGACCCAGACTACCATACAAGCCTAAGTGTTGATTAAGAAATAAGAGCTTAAACAAAGGGTTCATAAATTTTTAACAAAGACCTCTAAAGCAACTTCACAAATATTTGCGAGGAATGTTATGTAATTAGATTGGTGGAATGTTGTCTAATTAGAAGGGCTTTAGTTGGGATAACTAACATATTGCTTTCATTATTTCAGGGTGACAGTTTTATCCTTATTTAGTACTAAATAGAATTTTGCAAAATGAAGACCCGAAATATCTCTAAATACCTTTAAATGTCATCAACCTTTCCATACTTAAACTATTCAGTTAATTAGATTATTTGAAAACCCAGACATGAATTTAAATTTGAATATCAATATGAAAGTGAAATCGTAAATAAACCCCCGATTTTAAACTCCTACGTTTATTGGGCAAAAGGGCAAAAACCATTCGTTTGGTGCGTCAGAAAAATTAATTTTCTCAAAACAATGTCGCCCCGATTCGATTTAAAATAATTTCTTAACGAAGAAAACAAAGCTTTTTCGCCACTGCAATTAATCAACAACGTCAGAGAGACTTTCACTGGGAGGAAATGCTACCCCTGAAATTGATGCTCTAAACTTAAAAGAAGTTTAAATTTCTTTAGTTATCCGATATCACTTTCACTACGAACAATATTTTAAAAAATGTACTTTAAAAAATATCCTACAAACTAAAGTAAACTCCTTAAAACTTCAACATTCTTTAACGAGTAACTTAAAACTTTTCAGTTAATAAACCAATTACAGATTTAAAAAAAAAATAATACAACTGTTCTATGACAATCAAGCAAATTTGAGCGATGAAAATGCTGAGTTCGTTCCCTGTAATTGAACGGATGCCCATTTTAACGAGTTCGACAAAACAACTAAAAAAAAAAAGATACTTCATTAATCCTGAATTTTTGTCCTTTGGAATATTCCTGAATTTCTGAGAAAAATCTCAAATAAACAAATAAATTTGCACAAAATACCAAAAACACAAATAAATATTACCACAAATCAGAGTTTCATCAAAAAACTTGCGCTTCAAGGGTTGAAGACACAAAAACCTAAGTTCGCATTTTTAAACTTAAAAAACCGTACAAATACCAAGCACAAAACGATGGTGACACGAAAAATAGAAAGAAGATCATTTGCTCTAATGGAAATATATTTATGACAACAAAGTATTACAATCATGTTTGAAAGGACCGTGAAGGGCGAGGAAAACGGGTGCAAAAGCAGATTTAAAGGATCTGTTATGCGTAAAAGAAATTGGTAGTTCGAATTTTTCTTTTTGTGCGACAACATAACCTAATATTTGAAGTAATATTGCAAATCAAATCGAGCTCCTTATGGCGTTGGACTGAAGTACGCCATACACTAAAAATTGACTCTATTTTGTTAAACTTTCATTGTGAAATTTTATTGGTTCGAGAATAAATAGGTAAAATCTGCATGGTTAACGAACACTAACCTTGATCAAGTTAACCATGCAAAAACTTGAATGCTTAAAGAAACGCAATTCGTTTATTTCATCAAAATTCTATTCAAATCGAGTAAACAGTAAACAAGTGAATATCGTTCGTAGCATGGCCACGTAGGATTTAATAAACAAAATTTAGATTTGTTATCATTCAAAGTTTCGAGCATCAAGGGGAAAACTGTGATAATTTGAATGACCATGGCCATCTAAGATTTTATTACAACAAAAGCCTACGCGTCTAAAAAAATACGATTAAATACTAAAGAAAACTAAAGTGATTTACCAAAAAACTAATAAAAATCAATGTAAAATACTTATGAGGCGAACCTAAGTACAACATTATCGAACTTTCAGAACCGATAGTCGTTTGCAACAACCTCCACAGCCCATTCATCATCCAATTTTTTTTTTGACTAAACTCTGCCAACGTTAGCGTCACAAATAAATCATTTTTCCACGGAAAGTTAATATTTCATAAAATAACTTTTAAAACACTTCATTCACCTTGATCCGTTCGAAAATTGAGTCGCATGCCGTTATCTTCAGAGAACTTTCGATTCTTAAAGTTTGTTGCTTTTTATACGTTGAAATATGGTTTTACTTGGCCTTAAAGCTTTAATATACGAACAGAACTGATTTTTTTAGGGGAAAACAGACTAAGGTTTTAAGTTGTTTAAAAATTGTTAGGCTTAAAACAGAAACCTTTGAACTGATAGCTAACATATTAAAAACCAAATACGTATTTAGCCAAGTATGTTTTTGGTTGTTTAATGATCATTTTTTGTAAGGATTGCAAAACAAATGCATTTCTGATAGCTGACGAACCATAAAAAATACATAACCAATCTCATAAATTCCTTTCTTACCATTTTTAAATTTTTAATGAAAGCTTAAATAACCATAGGAGCTTCCATTTGGTGGTTCAAGGCTTTAAAGTAAACGCAAGGAAGTATAAAATAATGTCGTAAAATCTACCACTAAAGTAAATGGAAAGTAAGGTGTAAAGTTAAATCTGCAACTATCCTGATTAGTTTTTAAGAGGTGGCTCTTAAGTTTACTGCCACACAAAGACTATTAATTTCTAAATTTACAGAAGAGCGAAACACCTTTACATTTACGTTATAAGCACTCTGTGAAGCGTTCCGTGTCAAAATGCTTTTACAGCAAACATATACAGGGTGGTCCAAGTTTTTGTGCATTAATTTTGAGAGGTGATAGAGAATCGCAAAATAAGTGTACTTTTCTTAATAAACATGCCTCCAAAAATGCACCATAACTTTTCTAAAAAAGGCGCCTATGGATTCCTGTAACTATTTTTGACTTGTACTGTAGATGCGTGTTTACATAGAAAGGTAGTGTGCCAAATTTGAAAAGGATCACTTTTGTCTTTCCTGAGATATTTAATTATAAACTTTTTTTTAATCCAACTTTAACACCCTGTATCAACTTATGGTGCATTTTTGGAGGCATGTTTATTAAGAAAAGTACGCTTATTTTGCGATTCTCTATCACCTCTCAAAATTAATGCACAAAAACCTGGACCACCCTGTATAAAGGATGTCAATGAAACCTGGTGCACTCCTAATGATTTTTTATTTTTTAAGATATCAAAATTAAATCGGGTTATGCAATCATTTTGATATCTTAAAATATAACAAAAACATGGTGTCCCGGTTTCATCAACACTCGATATAGCGGCGAATTCCTTTATGGTTGACGCCGTTTTTCCACACCCAGTTTCGATTATTTTCTTCTGTGAGGTCTCGTGTCTTCATAGCTTCCTCTATCTCATCTCTTCCACTTTTTCATCCTATTTGGTGGTATCCACTTTAATACTTTCTTGCGCATTTGGTCTCTTCTATTCTGTTTGTATGTCCAAATGTGCTTCATCACTTATGTCTCTTTCTATTCCCATAATTTCTCTGTGTTCTGTACTCTGTCTTGTCTTGTCTTCCTACAGCTTCTTCGCAGGTAATTCATTTCAGTTGGTAGTTTGTTTCTGTTTTTTCCATTTACATCCCACGCTTCTGTTCCATATATCATTATACTTTGTATCATCGTCTGATAGATCCCCATTTTTGTTTTTTTTTTCTTTTTCTTAGACTTCTATCCCAGAAGATGGAATTGAGAGATCTTTTATTTATTCTGGTACTTATTTCTGCATTGCTGTTACTATGTATTCAGATTTGCTCTTATCAATTGTTAGTCCATTTTGTTCATACACCTGTTGTAACTTTCTAACCATGTAACCTACATTGTTTTATCCTCTATGATAACTATCTGATCGTCCACGAGCTAAAGCGTATAAAGCATGAAGTCTTCTACTTATTTTCCACCCCTACAGGGTTCTATCTAAATATGTCTTAAACAAGGTTGGTGATAGACAACAACCTTGCCTGAGTTCCGTAATGCTTTGAATTGTCTCTGTTATTTTGTTACCTAATTTTCTCGAGTTTTGGTTCTCATCATGCCCATTGTGCATCGGTCGCAAATTAAGGGATCCCTTCATACAGACCGGCACGTAACCTATCCATAGAAGTGCTCCATATATCATCGGGTTCTAGATGACCGGCACCAAATAAGCGATGCCTTAGAAGAAGTAGTCTGGGGCATCGCAAAAGGAAATCAAAGGTGGCTTCATCTGCTTCGTTGCAGAATCAGCAACTTGGGTCCTCAGAGAGGCTCATCATATGCATATATGTTTTAAAGAGGCCATTGCCCGTAAGGAGGCCTGGGACTATACTGAACCCAAACAGCTGTTCGAACCTAGCTTTTGAAAGTTTGTGGATGAGTAGCTTCTCTTGTCTCAGCCCAGGGCGCGACGCCTAATATGAGATGATTTGAGAGTGAATCCAGTATTTAATTGCTTGCTGAAAACTTACTTTAGGTAGGCTAAGGTCCAATTCAGGGCCTGAAAAGCGTTCCAAAGAGCCCACTTTGAACAGACAGTCGGTCTCGTCGTTTCCTTGAATGTTACTGTGACCAAGCACCCAGATTAATCGAACCGCCTTTCCAGGGACCCTCGACATTGCAAGACCAGCTTTGATTTGGCTTTAAAAAACTCAAAGCTTTTAATGCTGCTTGAATGTCGGAGCATATACAGGGTGTAAAATTAGTGCGATATTCTTATGTAGCTCCGTAAATGTTTTAGATAGAGAAAAACTTTAAACATAAGAGTTTCTTATTAGATTCTTCTTTGTAACCATAAAATATCTACAATTCTACAGGGTATTTCCTTTTCGGCTGCCAGTATGCAACTTAAATATTTTAAGTAGAACACGCTATATATTTTTAAATATTCTTATTCCACCGTCAATTACCTATCCCGTAGTGTTTCGCTTTTGCAATTAGGATCAGTGGTTGCAGAGCTATTCGACTTTTTAGGAAAAATATGATGTATGCAGATCCAACGAATAAAATCTGCACCGTCCACATTTTGACAGATTAATTACAAAATTTTTGTCAAACGTTTTTTGAGACCATCTACTGTCATCCAAAAAATTAAAAGTTAAATTGCGTTGTACAGGGTGTTTGCTACGGTGGTACAATTACTTAAAATTTGGATTGGCCATAATTCAATTTTTTTAAATGGAACATTCTGTATTTTTTCAATGATTCAGATAGATAATTAAATTCCCTTTCGATTTTATATTGGATTTCCTATACCTAAAGTTGATACTTTTTAAATGATTGCAGTTTTAAGAATAACGTACTACAGGGCCGTGTTATGCGAATTGCAATTTTTTAATTGAATTGAATGAAACATTACACAATTATGTAATTTACAAGTTTCACTCTCCTCTCACAGTTTTTCAGGCTTGAGACTGGCAGTAAATAATTATTGGGATATTTAAAAAATGATATTAGAAAAAAAATGTCGTTAATAATGAGGAACAAAACTTACACGCGACTTTGAAATGTTCCTCCATTACCTTTTACACAAATACAACAGAAACACAATACAAACGCAACACAAACACAAACAGAAAGTGTCGTTCTTTAAGAAATTAAAATAACGTCAAATTCAACTGCCCTACATAATATACGTGGACTCTTTATCAGTAAGGCCTTTAATAAATTTATATTCCAGTGACCCCAAACCAATTTTTGTATTGATCTTTCTAATTTTCTTCTGGGCTTACAGTTTACTTGCGACACATGGGTTATTGAGAAAAGTTGTTCTATTTGATATGATCTACCTACTCATAAAATTAATGACAATACTTTTGATTCGCCCTCTATATGGGTGTTGGATATGAGGTTTTCTTCAGCTAAGCACCTTTCATATACCTTTTTTAACATCGCCGTCAATTTGTTGATACCGTACTTTACTAATTCTGGGTATAAACCATCTGGACCTGAGGATTTCTTAATTTCCTGTGCCTTGATCACCCCCCCCCACGATTTGTGAAGTGTCTAGGTGAATATACTGTTTTACTTGTTTTCTATGAAGTTTTCTGTAAACTGTGTTCGCTTTTCCAGAGATCGTGAAATAGTATACTACATTCTTTCTAAGATATACTCATTAGGTTAGTCTGTTAGTTGTATTCATTTTTAAGATTTTTATTGTTTTCCACGCTTCTGAGCTTTCGGTACCTCCTATAAATTGTTCTACGTATTCACATCGTTTTGTCCACACTGTATTGTTACTATTAACTACCTCGCATTGAGTCACGAGTTGGGCCCATTGCAGCACGATCAGGAGAGCGACACCTTTTTCCCACAATGGGAGAGCATGGTCATATGGTCAATTGAGGAACAGGATAGAACACAGTAGGCTGTTTAATGTGATAAAAAGAATCCGACGCCCTGAAAAGGCATAAGAATAAGGGCGAAAGAAACGCTTCCCTTTTAACCTCTCTATTTACAATTTCATAGTCTTCTTTTACATTATTGTCTTTGTTTTGAAGAAATTGCAGGTGTAGTTTTTTTCTAGGTGGTTCTTTTTTTGTATCTTCTAATTCTTTATTCCACCCTTTGATATAGTCCTTCATATGGCTTCTTCTGCAGTATTCTGTCTACAGTTTTTTATGTCTCTATATTCTTCTTCGGTTGTTCCGTCTTTTAATTTCTCGTCTAACTCTTTGATGTAGATGTAGATAAACGGTACTATCATTTTGAAGGCGTTCTAGGTTGTATCTTTTATCAAGTATATTATTTAGAGTCACATTTTCCTTTTCATCCTTTCTTGTGTTCTTATTTATGTAGGAAATTTAGATGTTACTAAACGGCTCCCCGTTTAATTTCGACGTCTTGGACTTTTATTCCAGAGTGTTGTTTAGTTGTAAGATAATCAATTATAAATTTCAGTTGGTTTTTCATCGTCTTCTCCGTATAAACTGCTGGATTATTTTGTTGTCGGCCTACCCTGGCATACAGGTCTCCAGTGATTACTATTTCATGCCTTGTCGGTATTTGGTCAATAACTTCTAGTAAAGTGGCGTCAAATTCTTGCTTTATGCCAATTGGGGAACTTTCATTGGGTGCATATAATCCTACAATCGTTATTTTTTGGCCTCTAATGTGTAAAGTTAATTTAATTATATGCATGGCCCCCCAAGTCGTTATTAATCAGTATTGATTCACCGCTCCTGGCCCTTTTTCCCGCTAAGCTGAAGCAATGTACAAAGTCACTTAAACTTTCAAAACCTTTCCCTTTCTCTTTAGTTTCTGATAGTACAACTATTTCCAGCTTTCTTTCTATCATTCTGCTAAAACCTCTTGTTGTTTGTTCCTAATTCTTCGTACATTCCAATACCAATGTTCAAAACTCATTTACGTTTCTTATGCCGTCTTAAATACTGGTTAGTTTTGCTATTTTTTTTTGTTTCTTTACAATCAATATTTTCAAAAATTCGGGTTAATTTTTACTAGAAAATTAGGCCGTTATTTAAATTAATTTGGGCCAACAAAATTTGAGGAGGATTAACAATCTTGAAGCAAAAGAAGAACCCTTAACACTGAAGTTTGTTCACATTTTCTTCATTGTTTTGCGTATATTATTTAAACTGGCCTTTAACGTCTTTAAAAAAATATTGAAATTCTTGATTATACACAAGTTTTCGTTTTGCATACAATTCCTGAATTAAAGTTTAATTTCAATCATTTTAGACATTCTGTTTTATGAAATACGTTTTATTTACAAAATAATTTTTTAACAAAATAAGAAAGCGTCATTGAATAAATTTAATTGCTCACCTAATACTCCATCATTCAATAAAAATCTCTTAAGCAAATCGATGTCAAAAAGTCCATTTATTACAAGCTTTGTTTTTTTGTTTAAAACGATAAAGCCAATTAAAAGCACACTTTTTTATAGGGCCCTTCACAGAATTAACTGGGAATTTGATTGATTGATTACATCCTAACCTTTCTACTATTTTCATTTAACCTAATTCTGTTCTATATTGTAATACTTGTCATTCTTGATTGATTAAGAGCTATTACTGAATACTTCATGGCGAATTTTTTAAAAAAGATCTAAAAAAACCCGGAAAGCACTACTTGGATATTTTTCGTGGCAAATAATTTATACTTCGAATCAATTATCTTTGTAGAAGTAATTTAAAAAGCCATCCAAATATCTCAGAAATAGATTTTTCTTACGATGTTCTCTAGAAAAATATTACATATCAGATAAATTCGGCGGAAAATGTAAGTTTACCGACAGTACAAAAATGTGATGTCTTTTTTCCATTTGCAGGTCTAATAGTCCGGCTCACATATCTCGATGGGATCAAGTTCGTAAAGAAGTGGAAGCAACAGGAACATATCAGCTCACCGAAACAGAACTCGTCTATGGAGCTAAGCTCGCTTGGAGGAATTCGGTTAGATGTATCGGACGTATTCAGTGGTCGAAATTACAGGTAGACTAAATTTTCCATTTATTTACCCAATTACATTTTTCTAAAGCGGATGTAAACCTTGTTTAATTTAGTTAAACAAATTTAAATCCTTCCTCGTTTTAATAGGAGTTTAACGGCGAGCTCAAATCTATAAATACTCACGAATCGCATTCGAACCACGCTTTGATTACTCGGATGTGAATTATTTTGAATGTTAATAGAATTTTAATAAATAAATAATCATATTAATAAGTATGTAACCGATTTCATGTGTATTGAAATTTAATACATACAGATGCATGCGTTAGTTGTTAGTTAAAGATATAAATTTAGCATATCTGAACTACAAAAGTTTTTAATAAGCATTTAACAAACTAATATCACATTAAAAGTTTATAAATGTTCAGTGATCGTATAAGGAGTTGTAAAGCTTCTTCGTTATGGTAATGGTATTAACTTTACTCGGGTCCTAGCAATTTAGAAGTTCTTAACAATAGTTTTGGGAAGAATACCCCCTTTGAGAATTACCATTTCGAAACGAAATAGGCGAAACAATGTAGCAGCAGAGAAAATCGGAATACGTAGCTTTTCTAATAATTTTTCCACCCTGAAATTAACCATGTAGAAGCTTAAATGTAAACCTAAACCTTTATTTTCTGAGTGTAATATTAAGTTTTAATTATTAAATGGGGAAATTTTAACCTGAATAAAAGTAAAGCTGACTTGATATTTAAAAACCCTTTTTAAAGTTGGTTGCTGGAAAACCTTCCGGAAATTAAAATTAATCTGTTTTCTGATTTAAACTGTAACTCTGGGGTGAACAAACAAACCCTAATAAATTTGTTAACACTTTAATTTATAAATCTTAGCGTCCTTGCTGAGAATTTCAAAAAGCTTAGAAAAATATGATATTAGTGTTGATGAACCAAATCTTGCCTATAATTTCGAAACAATTACAGAATTCTTAGGATTATGGTTTACTTAAAAGCGTACCTCGAATCTTAGTGTGGAAGGGGGATGATAAATACAAGTAACCTACATAGAAACAGGGGTTTTCCTTAAGTCTGCTCATCAGTTCAGAGAAAGTTAATTTTTCAAAATTTTCAAAGATTTTTAGTAATATGTACAAATGACTTCATCAAGTTTTAGAAATCACCTCTCAAAAAAATCTATTCGTTTATCAGCTGTGACGTAACATTTATCACTGCAAATTTAGGATTTTAGCTTATTTTGCAAACAATAACGTTTAAAACGAAACTGTAAGTTTCTGCTGATTAAATCGTAATATAACCAAGGTTTTAAAAATAAAAAAAGTTTAGATCAAATTATTTCTTTACTGGAGTTAACAGAAATACAATTCTGAGTTAGTAAAATTAACAAATTACAAAATTTTCCAAAAATTGCTAAATATTCGGTATTATTAATTAATTAATGAGATTCTTTGGTTTTCTTTGATAACAACCATGGCCTTTATATTAAACCAATTAAATTGTTTCTGAAAGTCTCATTTTACATATTTCCAGTTGTTCCGTATTATCTTCAAAGGTGCTTCCACATTTTTTTATTTTCTTAATTTTTATGGCTTCGTTAAACTGTATAAAGGTCTCTCTCCCTTCTTCTTTTTATGAGTGCAAACAGAATATGACTAAATTATCCCAAAACATCTGCGAATTCTCTACCGAAAGAATTTAAATAATTTCGAACCCTAATTTAAATCCAAAAACCTTAACAGCAATATCATACTTAGAGTCCAAAATTCAGATTCAAATTTCGAGTTTCAATCCTGGAATTACAAACTGAACGCCTAACCTTAAATTCGGGCTGAAGTGCTCAATGCTGAATTGAAACAATGTTTAAATCGTTAAGTCATTTTTTTATTTACGGACACATTGTATTACATGCTCCTATAGTTTAGTGGGTGTCCCGTCTAATTCTAAGTTAAACCGCTCTTCCAGGCGTGACATATAATTTTCTTATACTTTCTTTATTTGTTTTTGTGTCTCTAGTTTCTTTGACTCATGCATACAAATTTTCCAGATACCAAAAACTGGTCTGGGTGTCTGTATACTCTGACATCTCTTGTTTTTGTCTTTCTTTCTTGTTTAATTAATAATTAGTAATAAATCAATAATTGATTTTCATCCTCTTGCTGTTCTTCTCATATGTATTTGTATACTTTGTATTGATGTACTTGATATTTTGTATTTCAACGAACATGTCGCAGTTGTCATCTTGTTTTCTTTTCTCCATATTTCCCACTACCTCATTTATCTCCTTCTGCTTTATCCACTCTGCAGTTGAAATCTCCTATACCTATGGTTTCGTGTGCTTTGTTTTTCCTCTCGAGTATCTCATCTAATTTGTCGAAATAGGTTTCTTTGCCTGTCGTCATTACGTAAGTAGCCACTATCATCAATGTTTGTCCAAATATTTCCGTTGTGATCTTTGCCAATCTTTCATGCATCTACTCCCATGTTGAATTTTTTTTATTTATCTTTTACAAAGATGGAAATCCTTAATTTTGCTTTTGAATTTTTGCCTACTCCACTGCAAGTGTGTGGGTGGTTTCCATCTCTCCCACTTTTGTCGTGAGTCATCTTGCATTCCATATGGAAAGTCTTATGACACGTTTTAGCTCGATTTTTAAAAGCCTTCATATCCTGAGGGGCTCCTTCTATTAGAAGTGTCAATTTCCACCCGGCTTCTAAAATTTTGACGTATGCTTGGCTTCAAACCCTGCACCACGAACCTCCTTCTTTTTCAGGACTTGAGACCGGCAACATCAACAGAATAAGCTACTCTATCACTGCAGGCGAGGTTTCAACATAGTTTCAAAAAATGTTAATAGAAACAAAGAATATTTACTTAGCCACAAATTAAAGATAAGTATTTAGTAAACCAAGAACTAATTTGTCACTTTGATATCACTTTTCTTACTGAAGCTTGATTAACTGTATGTATAGGTACATATAAGTATTTAGACTCTCTCACAGACATATCAGGTTCGATACTCGTGACCCACCAAACCCTCGTTTGAATAATAATACGGTTCTCTGTGCCTCAGAGTGTATGCTAAGCTATTAACAAGCGGTTGTCAAAGCAACATCGTTGAGGATAGTTCTATCCAACACATATTCAAACAAGTTCAAAAGAACAATAGTTCAATAACAAACTACTGAGCTAGACTTGGGGTAAAGATTAAGAAAACGAAGTATTTCCCTTAGTACTTAAACATTTAACGGCAACAATGACTTACGAGAGTATAAACCGTGTTACAATTTAATTCGAAAATGTATCTCTCGAAAGTGCTTCGCTCGTTGTTTTCTAACAAGGCGCCTCCACCAAATATTTGTATTTGCTTAAACGTTAAACAATTGTACTTGAGCTCGAGTATTTGCACAAGAAAACAGGGTTAAAAATCAGCCAAACGAACGAAAGTTCCTCGAACTATTCCAGGAACTACAATTCGTATCCTAACAATGTGGTTTTAAATCTAAACTACGGTAAACAAGGACGGATTTTCTCGTGAAAAGTCCTTTTATAAACCCTCAATAAATACGGGTGCATATTTCAAACTTGTAGTATAATACGGTTGATAAAGGACAAAGGATGTTCTAAATATTTTAGGCACTAAAAACGTATAAATACCGTACACCACGTCGGTTTTTAAAGGTGCTAAAACCATTGTGGCCAGATGTTTAGCAGTTAAGGAATTTGCATTTGAAGTAGGGAGGAATGGCTTTTCGTTACGTGTTCACGCGTTTTGTAGGCGGTCAAATGCGGTCAAAGGATGCAATTATCTCCTGATTAAAACGATCAAAGGACTTCACTAAGTCTACTGAATGAAGTTTGATGATTGCCGGGATTTTACTAACCGTTCAACTAGTTAGAATAACTCATTCAACTTAATATAACCCCCCAGTTAATACCTACTACTACTGGATTAACCGTCATTAAAACTGTGTAATTAAAGGGATATTAATGGGAATTTAATGGGGTTTAACTATGTATGGTAAACTTAAATTGATGTTGGTTATCGACTCGATAAATGGAACGTTTACACCTTGGTTTGTGTATTATCGAAATTTAGTTTAATTTCACGACACCTTCGAACTTTGAAGGTCGTCTTCGCCCACCTAAGAGTTTGTGAAAATATTTTAATTCATAGAATTGTAGTCCATAAAAAATCTAGAATTTATAATTGTTTAAGATGGCACACTGTTTGAAACGACATATTCTAAACTCAAGCTCTCTAGATAATTTTTTGGCGTGTAATTAGGCGACTTCTATTATAAAACATCCTCAACAAAGTCTTGTTTTCAAGCAATCATTTTAACAATATTTTCTAAACGAAAACTTGGTTCAACTAAATCAGTCAAACTAACAATCGCAAGAAGGAACTTCAATCTGCGTCAAAAAAGCAAATTAAATTAAATTTAAAAAAATGAAAATTCAAACACTTCGATTACTTTTAGATAAGTCCTGAAAATTTTAATTTTCAAGCTGCGCATTACAAATCCCTTCTTATTGAATAAAGTTTACAAATTTCCAAATATATTGTCAGTATTATAATTTTATAAAGCTGAAATAAATAGTTCCAACCCCCAGTAAGGATTTGGCTTTCTTGTTCCTAAAATTACAATTTCAAAAAAATTAAATTGATGATTACCTATTTTCCTAACATATAAATTTCTTGGAAAAGGATTACATCGAAATGATTAAACCATAGGTACTACTAATACGAAATAAATTACAAACATTTGTAAATAAGAAATTATTCTAATTTTAATTGCGTTTAAAGTATCTTCAACTACAAAGATTAGGACCAAAGTACAACCATGTTGGATCCTTTATCACCACCTAAATCTTAAATAAAAAGTTTTAAAATGCTAACAAGCAATTATAAAAGGATGTTAAATTTTTTGGAAAAACTATCTGATGGTTGGTTAATATTCGAATCTTCCTAAATCTCAAATATTCCCAATTTCGGTGGAGATTTTTAATTTATCTGTAATTCCAAATAGTGCTTTAAATAAAAAACCTTTTATAATTTTAATTAAAAAATAATACGTTTATATTCCAATAACATTAGTCTTTTTTATTTGTTGAAATTTTCATAAAACCTGCGAACAAACAATCAATTTAAAAAACAAGTTTTGCTATATAAATATCACTAAAAATCCTGAAAATTAACTTTGAAATACCTAGTGTTACGAAATTAATCTTAATTGTCATAGTATATATAACCTTTTTTAATTTAAACAAATTTAAATAAACTTGTGATTTGTAAATATCGGTTGTTTTGATTTTTATAGCTAGAAACCCTCTTAACTTGAAAATGAAAATTTCGTTTTAAAATCGATAAATATAATCATAACATACAATTCTCTGCTTTAAGGCAAAAAAGATCCTAAGCCAGTTGGCTTACAACAAGTGTATAGTTTGCTTTCAAACCATACACTTTTAAATCAAGTTTCACAATTACAAAGCAAATTAATCCTTGACAATTTAGATTTGTTTTTCAAAAGTGTTTGGTAACAAAATTTTACTGCAAAGAAGTGAAGCAAATCGTGGACAAGAAGGAGAGCCTCTGAGACTGAATAAAATTAGCAAATGCAAGAGAAATTCCACACCAAGCTACACAAAAAATGGCAAAAGATAGAAATATGAAAATACGAAGAAGTAAAGCAATGGGAACAAACAAACAACCCCATACGCGTTAAAATCAAGTAAACAACATCCAACTCTGGCTAGGGGGAAGAATGGGTGGATTGAGTAGCCCAGGAACTCCTCCTGCGGATCCCAAGCCCGGATAAAGGAGGGTTGGGGATTCGAAAAAAGGGAGCACAACGTATGTTACAGTTGCCACAAGGCGTGAACACATATTTTGAACAGGCTTTATTGTAAGCTAAGGAAAATACATCCAGTCATAGGCTTCTGCCCAATAAATGAAAGAATACCCCGGATACGATTAAGAGGAAAGTTCTTCAATATTATCCAGAATTAGAGCAAGAATATCATATGCTAAAAAGAAGCAGAGTACGCGACAAAGCAAAATCAAAACAGATAAACTTAGATCAGGCCCAATAGCCGAAGAATATGCAAACAAAGTTACCGATCGTCTACAGAATAACTCAGAAATTGAGGAGAACATAGTCCAGCAATGAGAAAAAATTAAAGAAGCTCTAATATCAACAGCAGATGGAGTTCTGGGAAAGCAATAAAGTACTAAACGAAGTGACTGGTTTGACGCAGAATGTCAGAAGCTACACAGAAGAAAAACAAAGCGTTTATGGAAATGCAGCAAAAAAATCACACCAGAGCATCAATAAAAGAAGAAGACAAAACAGAAAAAATATGATAATGATTAAATTGTAGAGCTTCAATACCATAAAAGCTAGAAAGATAATCGAATTTTCTATAAAGTAGTAAACAACATGCGGAAAGAATATGGAAACAACAAGAAAGATGTGTAGGGCACTTCAGTGAACTCTTGTGTAGCAATAAAGATGACGAAGGTGAGGTACAAGATATCCCAATCGTAGATAAAAAATATCCAGCCCCCTCTGCTGAAGAAATTGGAGAATCGACTAAAAATTTAAACAACAATAAAGCACCGGGGTATGATAGAATACTAGCAGAGTTATTTAAAAAGGCCAAAGTATAATGTGGTGTCTTTTATCGTTACTTGTTTGCTTCAAGAAGCTAAAAAGCAATTATGAAAAATGTTACAATTTTTTTCTGATTGTTAAATAAAAAATATTCAGGAAAAATTGCGATTTTCAACTTCTTTAAGTAAATACTTGCAACTTTGTGCAACAATAAAATGAAATTCTAAGCAACTTCTTCAATATCTTGTCATCTAACCCCACTTTTGCGATTTCGCAGTGATTTTTTAAATTTGCCGCCATACCAGTGGTCACGTGATATACAAATTCGATCATGCAGAATCAATACCCCAGAAAAGTTTTTTCAATTTTCTAATAATAAATTTTTTTCCATATGTTACGAACTTTTTGCTGGTCACTGGTATGTACATATAAAATGTGTTCAAAAAGAAAAAAAAATCACAGCGAATTCGAAATATGTAATTACAAAAAATCCTGAAATGTTTAAAACTGTTCGTCTTGATGATTTACTAGTTAAGCACGATTTAAGTTTGTAGTTTGCAAATACATATATCGTTTGCTTTGATTTTGATAGCTATAAACTCTCTTAAAGGTAAAAGTATCGGCGCTTATACCCCGCGAGAGAGTATGGCCAGCAACATGGAGAGTTAAGGCCTGCTAAGTCGCTTTCATACCAGGTTGTCATGCACGCTCTGCATACGGGATATGTGGTAAGCACCACGCCTTCGACAATCGACAACCGCCTACCCTCCCTACTCTACCACTGTGTTTCAGTTCCCAATTATTTTCAGTAACTGGGTAGGCCACCCACTGAGCATCCGACTCAGGTTTGACCCCAAGACTGCCCGCACTGTAGTCGCATGCCTTAGCCATTTTCTCTTAACTTAGAATAATTCCAACCTTAGAAGAGAATATTTAAGTAATTTTTTTCAAAAATTTTAGCCACAAAAATATTATTGAAGTTTCAATTATTTCGTATTGTTCACTGTTGAAGTTACACGGTTGTATATTAATAATATTTCTTTAATTAAAACTTCTGTAATTCAATTACATTCAAATGTTTTCTAAATTTTCACAAAACTTTATATGAAAACCCTTTAAAATTACTTAATAAGAATTCTTAACGCCTTTGTTCTAGTTTTGAACCTTAATTTTAGGATAACTGTAGAAAACTATAACTAAATAAATAGATGAAACAATGACAGGCGCGTGATCAGTGATTAGTGGTCCAAACAGATTATAGTCGCTTGGGGCTAGATCGGACTGTAAGGCGGATTTTGAAGAAGTTGCTAGCCTAAAACGGCCCACTAACGTACCAACTAGTTGTACAATTTTAGAAGTTGGTGCAATTATTGGTGCATTAGTGCCGCGATTGTGTTAGCAATTTGAAGTTAGTACGAAAGTTGGCGCCAATTAGTTGCTGCGTGTGTGTGCAGGTTTCTCAACTCACAGTTCGATTTCATTGTAAAATAATTATTACTCTTCGTGACTACTGACAAGGCTGTGTTCTGCTTTATTATATGAGGTGCAAAAAGCTTCTGTAACTTTTGAATGTCTTTTCATCCATGCGCAAAAAGTTTTTAAAGTCATTAGGCTCATTGTCCCGTAAATGGCGTAAGAAATTCATATGCGTATATTGTTTTCATTTTTCAAGTCACCTTTTTATCCGACTTCTTCTTTTTTTGCGTCTTTCTGTAAAGTTTAGCACTGCACTGACCAATATTACACACATTTTTGTCCTTTTTGAAATTTGCGATATCTTTACTTCTAGCGACATAGAAAGGTACTGAACGAAAAATAAATTGCATAAAAAATTGGGATGTTAGTGGATCAGTTGGTCCGTTGTCTAGAAAATTGTACCAACTTCAAGTTGTACAATTAGTTGGTACGTTAGTGGGCCGTTTTATTCTTCAATTATCTCCTGGGTTAATCGGGCCGAATGAAGCCTGATATTATCGTGATGGAGCAACATTCGCGTTCCTCTCGTCAGTAGACTTGGGCGTTTTCTTCGATGCAATTCCGAAGCGGAAACAAAACTCTACAGTATGATTCAGCATTCACGTTCTTACCTCTATTCTAGAAAAGGGCTGAGAGCACTCCTTGAGAATTCCAGAACACTTACCAGCTGAGAGCACAACCTGCAATTTCTTTGCTGACGGTGAAAAGGGATGTTTCCATTGCGTTGGTAGTGATGCACCACCAGTAACAATCCTGTTGAGCATGTCCTCTCATTCAGCGGTGTACCGAGAGAGATGTTGCAAGGGAAGCCCATTCGATTCATTTTGTGTTCCTCGGTCAGTTGTCTAGGCACCCACCGTGAGCAAACTTTTTAAAAATTCAGAAGATCGTGCATTATTTCGTAGGCTAAAACATGCACCTATTCCAGTTGTTATGGTATCTATTGTTACCCGCCTATTAGCTCGGATCATCTCGTCCACCAGGCGAATTGCTGCTTATAAGGGGCGACCAATTCCGTCTTGGTTAACAACTTTTGAGCGACCTTAAGAGAATTTATCGACTTAGTTGTTCACTGCTTTACGCGACAAACACTCCTTTGCAGAAAGTCTTTTTGCCCATAAAAACGCACGCTGCTTCGAGCACGGTCGCCATTTTAACACTACCTGCGCGCGCATGCTATTGGAATACAGCAACTGTTACTTGAATATCATTAAGCTGGATTGTGCTGTCACCTAATGATATATTTGACAATAGCTCACTGCTATTTTCAGATATCCCACATCAGTTTGCGACCTAATTACTGACTTTTCCTCGTACTATCTACTTTAGTCACCCATATTAAAATCTGTCTGAAATACTTCCAACCTCGGTAGGATTTTTAGCATGCTGCACTTAAATGAAAACCAGTTCCTTTAGAGGGGAAATTCTTAATAGTTCTCAAAACGATTTTTGAAATCTGAAGTACTTCAACACTTTTTAGGGTATTGAACAGCTACCTCTAACCTTTCATCTGTAAATTCTGATTCGATTAATTTAGAAACTCGCCACAACAAACATTCAAAGAAGCTCGCAAGTTAAAACAAATGTAAAAGTGAGTTTTAAAGAAACAGAATTTTACAAAACGCAAATTTACCACAACCAAATGCATAAAAATCCGCACTCCGTGTACTATAAAGTGCAATTTTCTCGAGCCTGAAATGCAATTATACTTTTCTGATGCAGCATTACTTGAAAATAAATCCTGTGTTAATTAAACCATTTTTAAAAGGCCTACATCGGTTATTCCAACATCCCCTTAAATTTGGACTTCCCCATACTCATACCAATAATTTGAAGTGCTGACATTTGACTTTCCAATTTCAATCTTAATCATAAAAATCTTATTAAACATGTTATTAAATACGCGAACTTTATGCTGGAGTTTAAAAGTAAGACACGGGGGCTTATTTTAAAGGTAATAAAAATGTGTATCACCTTGGAACTTACTTTTTAAGTAAAAAAATAAATCAGCCCCCGACGGTTTACTTTATATCGGAATTTCCGCATTTTTTCTAATCAACCCCAAACACTGACAAATTGTTTTATCGAAATTTCGCATCACAGCCGCTTTCTAAAATAATTTGTAATGCGATGCGCGAAATGGATGGTTTTCACGTGCTCTATAGGGAATTATTGTGATGCAAATAAACCGTCCTTCTCTTCGATCACGTATAAATGTAAAGGGTGAGAAAGATGGGGATATTGCTTTCGAAATTGGCGGTGAAGAAGGAAGTGTGGGGTTTCAGATAAGCTACCGTGCGATGTGCATAATAGTGCTCGGTGCTTGAATATTAAAAGTGTAATTATTCCCTGATCGTATCGCAAATGATGCAGCTCATACATCATTACTTCTTTTTACAACATGTAGCTTCTTGGAAAAATCTACGCTTGCTTGCTTGTAAAAAATTCAGTACTTAAGCGCCAGTTGTTCTTAGAACGAATTTTACATTTGTTCATTCCATTAGGAAAGCCGATATTTTAAAGAGCAGGTGTTTTACATCCTGAGTTTTCATTAAAGTAAATACGAAACGGGTTACAATTTTCTTAAGTATTCCCAGAGTTAAATTATAAATACAAGTTTCGTTAATGAAGCAGCAACATTTCGACGAGGATATTTCAGTTTTATTTGTCCATTCGTCAAGGAAATTGCTGGTTGTCTCTGTAACAAATTAGTAATAGCTAATTTAAGCTTTACGAGGAGTATTTTTTGTCTTTAAGCTTTAAGAACCGCATTGATGGGGTAATAAATTCTGATTATAAGTACCGATTTTTAACGTCTTGTTTTATCTTTAAAGATACGACTATTGAAACATAAACACAAGTTATTTTTCTTTGATAAGTCTCTGTGATTATCTTTTATGTTTATATCAACCAGTAACCTTGGGAAGTGTCTTAAAAATTATTAAATAAAAATGTAATGCAATAATTAAATTATATAACGATTTATTTTGTTTTACATCGGCCACAAAGAATAACTCATGATACTTGTAAATAGCAAATTTACTGCCTCGTCTGTCTTAAATTTATGGAATAGTAAATCTTTGAATACATCTTTTTTGCTAGAAAAGCATTGATTTTTCCTCTAAAAATATTCTTTCCACTGCAGATTTGGTAAGTTGCATTTCCCATGTGACATTTCATCACAATTAAAGTACGTTGGTTGATCTTATCATTTGTTTATTGGTCGTCATGTCAGTAAGGCAATAATTGTAAATTTACCTCCCTATTATGCAACCCAAACTTAAGTAACAATTAGTATAAACGTATAAAAATGTTACAGTTTTTTTATTTTTTCAGCGAGCGTTGCAAGCAACTGGATGAAAGTGTTTCAAAGGTCCCAAAATGATCCTCACAATTTATCATTTTTACATATCCTTTAATGAATCTATATTTATAGTGTTTTTTCAACTTCACCAATCGATCAAAACTTATTACTTATTGCAATCAGAATAAGCCTTTTAAATAATTCCAAATTTAGGATGGTATCGATTTAAACCAAGTTTTTCCATAATTATTGATAGATCTCTGTATTTTTGAAGTCAGGTGGAGGACAGAATAAAAATTAAAATGGAACTTGGTTCATATTTTTCAATTTATTTTTTAGAAAATTATGTATATACCTTTTTCTCTCTGTTTTTTAAATTAATTTTTTGCTAACTTTTATAGACAAAAAGGCAAAAAAAACTTTCCTCTGAAGACTGAAACCCAGAGGAATTTTTCGGACTATTTTGAGGTTGCTGTGTTGTTTACAATTTTTATCTGTTATTTTCTACAATCTAGTTGCAAATGCTAGGTAATTCAAAAATTGCTTTGACAAAACTGAACTGGTTAAATCAAAACAATGACGTCCAAAATGTAATTTTATCATTTATTTATAAATATATGCAGGTCCGCTTAGGTCAGTTGTCAAATACAGAACTATCAACAGAATTACCAACCCGCATTGCCAAACTACGAAAAATACCAAATTTTTTACATTAACATGATATTACTAAAAAAAACAAGAATTAAAAGAAATATAAATTCTAATACTTATAAATCGACTTAGCTAGCTAAGCTAGCTTAACACACCTACACTCGTGAATTTTCAACATGCAAACCAAACTACATAAAACCCATGCTAAAATCCAACAAAAATATCTAAACGGAAGGAAAGCAAAATACAGTGAATAAGCCATTGGGATCAACACCGAAATCCCTGCTTCTCTGAAAACCAGTCAGAACTGATTAAAATAAATAGTACACCCTTGTACTGTAAAATACGCAATGAATAACGCTTTTATATAGGTAGATTTAGATTCACCTACGGATAAGGATTTGTTGGGCACGATTTAAAATACGTAAAACTATGGAAGAGGTTTGGCTAGAATCCAATCATTTAAGAAACAAATAATGATAAATAAATTGGGTGTTCGAACTAGAATTACAATAAGAAATGCTAAGTCATTTAAATTTAACGTAAACTTTGAGCAAGTTTCTTTCTGTTTCTTAAGAAACCAGTTAATAACATTCGAATCTCAATAAAAGAATAATTTAAGCCGCTATTTGGTGGGCCGTAAAATGCTAACATATAAAATACGATTACGTGAAACCTTACAAATTTTAATTAACATAAATGAGTGAGCCCTCTTTGATCAACTTACGGGTAAACATTATAAAAAAACTGAAAACCATAAAAGTCACTCACGTTCTGTGTTTGTCTGAAAATGTATTAAAAATTCCCAATCAATTTAATACCATACGATCAATAAAATTTCAACCCTGGTAGGCCTTTCTTTCGAAAACATGTGATTGTGACTCATCCGCATTGTCAAATGTCATAATGACAGATTGAGGTTACGTTATTAAGTTTGTTGAACCAGCTAATTCAACAATATAAACTATTTCGATTGCAACTGTCATATTAAACCTAAGAGTATCAACAAATATCCGTGAAAACTCGTTAACTTAACCTCAACCTGTCATTATGACAGTTGCATTAACAACAGCATATGTTTTCAATGGGAGAAATTTTGTTGGTCGCATGGTACCAATCATTTAAAAAAAACCTAAGAGATATTTTTAAACTACAAACATTATTCGCGTATCCAATCTTATCGTCCAAAGGACTTCAATTACTGTAAAGCTTAATATAAGAGCAAAATTTCCTTTTTTTTTCAAACACGTTTTAAAACCTTCTCCGTTTAAATGTTGGTTACCTACGAACGCAATTAAATTTCTTTTTACTCTTAGAGATAAACCATAAAACCAATTTGTTCGTATTTTTATTCGAAGGAAGATGTTGCGAGATTAAAGGACTTTGTGCTAAACTAACCATGAATATATCCTGGACAAATCTCGCTTAGCTCGCGTTCACCTAGTTTGAATGTGAAGCAAAAGAGGGGCTCCTTCGTCTATTGACATTCGGATTTAAGGTGATTAGCTCGCATCAGCATTTTGACGTTTCTTAATGCATCCGGTCGACTTGTTTGAAATTTTTCTCTTTTATTTTATAAGAACCTGCCAGACTAATAACTATGCTTTGTTCTTTGTGTGGAAAATATTCCGAAAGCAATATAAAAGCTAGATCGTTAATAAATAATATAAACAATTGAGTTTCTCTACAGAAATTCATGTACAGTTGTGGACAGAAAAAAATAGGACAGTGTTTTTTTTCTAGTTTAAAATCTTAAAATGGTCCCTGTGTTGTAATTTGATTGCAAGTCAATGTGACAAATATCATAATTATAAAGCCAAAATCAAGTAACTAAATTTTATAGAATAAAGTTTACTTGATTTTTCGAGTTGTCCTATTTTTTTCTGTCCACAACTGTACATGCTAGGTCATGAATAATTAAATCACATTTTTGAAAACTACAAAATCAATTTCTTCATTTTAGGTTTCTAAAGATTAATTTCAAATTTTGTAAAGCAAATGTAAATTTAAACTCAACAGTTCTTTCATATAAAATGCAAGTGCTATTTTGAAACAAACACCAAAAGAATAGTAAATCTGGATTGTTATATACTTTTAAATATTTTCTAACGTTTAAACTCCAGAAACCACATTGTTAAGAACTTTTTTAATCCAGAAAATACATATCCCATCCCAAAACTAACTATATTTTATTCTTTATCTACAAAACTCGTGATATGAATAAATGTAAAAAAAGAACCAAAAACCAAAGCAGTCACAAAATTCAAATAAAATACGAGAAAGAATTCTTTTGAGTATTTCAAGATATTTTACGTAGAGGTCTAAACATATTTCAGAACGTAAAAGACAGAATTTATTTATCCATAAAGTATCACATTTAACAAATTCCTTACGTGATCCAATAAATAATAACTTTTGGAAAAGCTGTGAGGTCGTATTTTGTTTTACGAATAGCAATTGGGTTTGAACGAAAGAACTGTCATGTTTGTAGAGCTCATACAAATAAACTAACACATATTCTTTGGAATTTTCTTCAGATTACTTCACCAGTTTCATAATATATGTCAATTTGGACTACTTCATGATTTCCTGAATTTATTTTATCAATATATTAAAAACCTGCTGAAATTCGGTTTTCTAATAAATTACTGTGATTTTCAGACTTTTTTTCACAATTTTGGGTATTTCGCTTCAACAATCCTCTGAAATTAATTCAATTTAAAGTCTTTGACTAATTTATATTCAATATAAAAGTAAATAAAACATCAAATATCTACGTTGCATCCTAAAATTTATTTATAACTGCACGATTTCAGATAAGTATGTTAGAGAAATCTTTGAGTTTCCTTTTGCAAAGGTTTACTCAATGTAACCACTTAAGCTCGTGTGAACATTGAATAGCAAAGCAAACTTCGTTGATATTTCTGCTTTACGAAGAAGTTTACCGGTGCAGTAGTATCACCTACTTTTTATTAGTTTTGCTATTCTTTTCACTTTGCTCAACGAAGCACTGTTTAATTTGGACTTAATCAAACTATTGGGTTCGAGGATAATATATAAATCAACAAGGTTTATATAAATTTCAGATTCGTTTGTTTATTCATTCATTCATATTATGGATTTATTAATTTACATGTTCGTATATTTATCTGCCCCCCCCCCCCCCCCCCAATGCAATAATAAACCAAAATAGCAATAGATTATGAAAATATTTATTGGAATTATGGAAATAATCCCAGAGTTCATGTAGGTAAATTCTTTGAAATAAAGTAACAAACGCTTCGGTTTCAAACTGAACTTTAAGAAATAAATAAAATGAATACAGGTACTTGAATGTAATTAAATTTTCCGTCTGCTTAAGGTTAAAAGTTTTGTTAAATTAATATTGTTTTAAGAATTTTTGGCCCTTAAAAGTTTAGCTTGTAACTGTTTTGCAATTCAGATAATCCAATCTTTGCATTTTCGAGTTTATTTACTAAATAAACACATATAATTTGTATAGGGGTTTCTTAAAATTTTACAGTAACTCAATGTAAATACCTTCTTCAGAAGGTTATAATCCACTTGGAGTTTTTATCCTTTGGTGGGTCACGATGTTTATTTCCATCTAACTCAACCTTTGAATATAAAAACCCAGGATGAAGCATATGCAAGACAAATTGTGGACCGCGATGGGTGTTGCATATGGCGGATTTTCGTTTCCGGTTGCCGGTGGCACTAACTAAACTAACCTAATCTATGACACTATCGTACTATTTACATCGCTTATTATCTACGATATTAGTTTATTTACGCACTATATACACCAGAATAATTATCAGCTCTCATAAGCATCTGTAAATCGCGTCATTTCTTATTTCAAAGTGAAAACCTAACCTTAACTAACAGAAATGATCAATAAATGACACGCGGGAAACAATCACAACAACAATCGACAATGGGTGTTCAAAATGGCAACTTCCGTCGCACTTTTTGTATAGCTACTAGAGCGCTATACTCCTTCCTGAAGTTTTACATTCAAAGAGCTCAACCTAATCTAATCCTAACCTAGCCTAACTTTTCAGAAACATATAATCCGTTTCTTAGCCTAACCTACTTTAGCCTAACCTTTTTCAGAAACTTACAATCAATTCAAATTTTGCTTATCCTCTGGTGTGCTACGATGTTTTTTACTATCTTGGTCTAACCTATTTAATATTTTGTTTTGTCATTGGCATTTACATCGTTCAAAAGTAAGCAAATTGTAATTAATAATGTTTCAAAACGAATATCCTTTATAACTTTTTGTTGTAAGTTTCAACTGAATTTTACATGAGCCATCGTTGCGTTTTTACGTGGTGGCCTTTAATTTTTATTTATAACAAACTGAGTTCTTCATATCCTCTAATTTTATGTTAAACGCTTTATAGACTTAAAATTAAAAAAAAATAAATCAAAGAGAAGCAGTGAGCAAAGGAAAAAAGGCAGAGAGCAAAACAAATACCTCAACGTGAGTAGAACATTTCAAAAACCAATAGAATTAAACATAAAAATAAACAAAACCAAAAATGAAATGAACCGTAAACATAAACAAATTAAATGAAACGTTCTTGCGGTTTAGAATTATTCAAACTAAACCCCTAATTAAAGGTCTCTTAACAATAAAAAGCTATATTAAAATATGAATTTTAATACACAAATAAAATTCCCCCTCTTAAACAGGTTATACAATGACAATAGATCTTAAAAACAAAAATCCGAGCGAAAACAAGAATTACAACCAGCTTAAAAAAACCTCATGTTAAGTTCCTTATTGTCGAGCAAAAAGAGTGCAAATCTCACGTAGCCGTTAGATTACCCTTTATCAGCAGGATTTAGGGAATAGCAAGGTTTTATCCTGCGAAACGTCATTGGAATTCCAGGGACACGCACACCGCAGATTAACACTTCTCTTTACGTTTACTTCATAATGCTATATTCCCCTTCCCTTGGATAGCTTTCGTTTAACAATGTAATATCAACCCACGCTTTATGGAAAACCTAACAGTATTTCCACATTTTTACGAAGGAAAAATTTTTGTTTCGAGATTAGAAACTGGAGTTAATTGTGTTTTGCTGTTTTGGTTTAGATTTCTTATTGGAATTGGGAGAGGGGTTGAGGGTTTTTGGAAAATAATACGAATAGTCAGGGAGGAGAATTGTATCTAAATTAATTGTTTGGCTTATCGAAAATTCGTCCTTGCTTTACCTGTGAAAATAATTGATTATCATCAGCAAGTCAGCAGTATTTAATCAGCTGCTAAAATAGGGCAGTTCAGATCTTCTTTGCGTAGTTTTTTCTAAAAATTCTTCGTTAAGCTTTCGAATCTAGTTAAAATTAGAATCTTTTATGCGAAGTGTAATCAGTGATGCTTAAATAAATGGAAAAGCAGGGAGTTTGGTGATTGATTGGGAGTCGTGCCCAGCTCACACACGGTTCTAATCTCGTCGGTGGCATCGCAAATTTCAACGAATCACCAAGAACCGTGTTAGTTAAGTCTAGGCCATTCAATCGTTACAACCAAACAAATATAAACATGAGTTTCCTTCAGCGAATTTCTAAAATGTTCAATTCCTGACCGAAAGCAATAATCTACGCCAACCTATTAAAAAAGTAAAACTCTTACATAAAAGTTTGGTGAATGCAAAGCATTTCCACTTACACACACATATGTAAATCGATTTATGGATATGATTCAATCATGTAGAAAGCCCATGCCCTACAAACTTTTATTGGATGGCGCTGGTTGCAGAATTGCCTCGCTCGTTCACGTTTCGATTAATTTTCAACAAGTGCCTTACGTCAATTTCTGTTTACCTCGGTACAAATCCCTTATTATTGCCAACAAATTTTCTCTTATTAAGGAAGTCCAAACCACGCTTTTAAAAGGATTAAATTAGAGTTAAACGTTGAAGTAGCGTATATAGAAAATTTCGCTGAACTATGAACTAAAAGAAAATTGGATTACTTTTGTTCGAGCTAGCTTTGTTCTTTTTGTAATTTTCAACTGATTCTGACTTATACAGAGAGAAGAGGTTATACAGATAAGTTTATAATAAAGTTAACTTCTCGGGACTGCTTCAACGGCGCCAAAGTTTGTTGTTGCTCTAACAGGAAGCGTCTTTTATTTTTATTCTGAGTTATAGGGGTTTGACCAACTGTTAGTAAACCCCAAATTATTTTATCGTTTTTAAATACTTTTAAAAAACCGATTGTTGGATCGAAACTTGAAGACTTCGTTTAAAAAGGCTCCAAACTAAACAGCTTAAGAAGTCAAAATCCAGAAAAATTACCGAGAAACTACAAATCGCAGTTTAAACTACTTTAGTAGTTTCTAAATTAGACCTCCTTTAACTATCCTAAATTTTTATATCTAACCGATTTAAAAGGAAATATCAATGAAGGTAAATTATGTGAAAGTGGCAAATAAATTCTAAACGCTTGCTTTACAACCAAAATTCTGAACGTTAAAATTTTACAACCTAATTCTCCTCAAGGGTTTGTCCTTAAAAGGGTTTTTATTTTTACCTTTAAATCATTTCCTTGTCATTCAAACAACTTGCTTTCATTCAATCTTGATAATCCAATAAAAACTGATTAATCTGAAGGATCTGTGCTAAAAAAGGGTTTAAAATGGTAAATGAATAAACTGACTTTTTTTGGCTGCACAATTTCGTCAACAAACTTTATTAAGGTCAAAAGTATCCAAATATTTATTTAAATAGAAGAAAGAGTTATGTATGCTTAAGCTTTCACCTTTTTTAAGGTTAAATTTATTCCATAAAATTAGTTTAAAAAAATATTCGAGAATTTATATTAAGGGGTTTTTAACCAGTCTTAAGAAAACAATTAAGTTCAGTTTAAAAAATGATATCCAAAGACAATTACGTAGGTGTTTGGATGTATCCGCCCTTATACAACCCTCCCTAGAAATGCCTGATCAATTTTGTGAAATTTAGAATGTGGGAGTGTTATACAACTGAGATGTTATATCTTACACTTCAATAAGCTGAACTACAAACGATAAACGCCGTTCATTGTCATTGGAATATAAATTAATCGTCGATACATTTCAGTATTTCTTATTAGAGAGCCGTGATATTCTTAATTTTGGAAATAAACTAAATTTCTATGAAATCAAAACGTTTAAAACTAAAAGTTTTCATTAGCTACAAAATTAAGTAATTACTTCAATAATTAGAGAACAGGAACAACTGATATTGTTAGTATATTTTATCTACTTCTAATTGATATACATCATAATTCCACCAGAAATTATGACTCTTTGATCGAACCTTTTCCTTACTTGTATGTCATAAAAAAACTATTCATGGGAAACTGTAAATCATCGACAGCCATTTGGTCAAAAAGCATCATACCAGAGAATGACCAAGTTAATGTCAAAAACTGGGAGATTTTATTCTGATATCCCATTATTTCGTAATATGCTCGTTATTTAGACTACCCTAAATGCACTCTATGGAAAATCAATTTCCCGAGCATTAATATGAAATATATAAGGATTAACTGGCACTAATGTACCCATTTTTCAGCTGAAATCACTATTACCGAAGGTTGATGCAGTAAAGTAATTAACTTATTTACCTGCAATGTTTGGCTTTTTAAAATTGCATTCGCACATAATTTTTACTCCTCTTTTAATACTTAGTTCGGAAATGTACTGTGCTTGTGTGGTCGAAACACATGAAAGCACAGAAAATTCACTGCAAAATAAATAAAATTGATTAAAATTACATAAATTAAATTATTTAACTCAAAGAAACAAAAATAAACTCAAGAGTTATCCGAGCTAAATGCTCCATTTTCATCTTTTTATGGTAGTTACGTTCTTGGGCCTAAACAACTCGTTTGTGCATAAAAAGTTTCGATTTTAAAATGTAGGGCAAATGAACTTTAAGTCTTAACTCCTGGTTGAGTTGAGTCTTCTTCTTCTTCTAACTTCTATATAGGCTTCTCGCCTGTTTATTCCAATTTATACTGATTCTCTCCATCTTCCTCATCGGTCTTCCCCAGGATCTTTTTCCTACTGGCGATTTATCTCTATCCTGGCGTACTAGACGGGTTTCCTCCATCCTCGAAATGTGGTTGCTTCACCCCTGCCCTCTAGTTTTAATTCATTCATTTGTAAACTGTATCTTACACTGGTTTCGGGTATCTCCATTTCGGATGTTAATTCAAAATTTAAAATTTAAAGACTAGCATTTATGAGAATTTTAACTAATTTTTAACGAAGCACAAAAATATAAAAAAGGAAGTAAATATCTATCAATGTAACTGTACTATAAATCTGTTTACACTTAAAATGAAAAGAAAAACTCTATTCCAAAAATTTTCGAAAATATTTCTATAAATATATTGTTGAAAATTAAATCAAACTCGTTGTTTATTTCACTCAATTTGCCTAAAAATTTTCTGCTAGCTGGCTTTAAAATTTCCAAATTTTATGAGTAATTCTGAAGTTAAAAAAGAAATACCAACTTAATCCCAACACTCAAAACAGCCTTTAAAAAACCGATTCTGATTTTATTTTTTCTACCAAAATAAATCGTCTATAAATATCGAAAAAGAACTTTAACTCAAATTTACATCACAATAAACTTAATAACCCAAAATATACAAATTTTTTGCTTCCCCAAAATAACGAGAAAAATCACTTTTTCACGTTTAAACACAAAATCCTGATAAGTCCCGTGAATTGTATCAATCCGTATTTTAAATTTTACTACAGCTGTTACGGATATTGAATAATTCAATAATTCTATATTCCCTTGCATTTCACGGATATAAAATGGATACCTAAAATTAAAATTTAAATCCTACGGGATCACATACGTATAACACTCGCTCACTTCGACCAGTGAAGTGTCATAAATATACTTATTGGAATATTTTATAAATTTGAACAAATCTTTTTCGACGTTTATGATTTCTTTCAAAACTTATAAAGACTAGTTTTTATTATTTAACTATGACCAGTTTAGTAGACAAATCCCTTGAAATATTTATAAATAAAATCACATAAAGGAAAAACTATAAAAATATAAATAAATTTGGAAAAAACTTTAAACAATGTACATTCAGGATAAGAATAAAAATAATTCACTAACGAACGTCTCAATTTGCCGTAGGTAATCACAAATCGAGAAGGTCAAAGTTTAGATATTATAAACTCAGGTTAACAAGCTGTCAAAAATGTTTTAAATAATTAACACAATTGTACCACTTCTTTGGGAATATTCTAAGAAATTTTAACAACGAAAATTAATGGCCAACCCTTATGTAAAAACTTTTTGAACTCACGATATAATTGTACCACCTGCTTACGATTGTTCTTACAAATTTTAACAAACAAAATTATATTTGAAATATTTTTTACTTGGCAGCTACATTCAATCGTATTCATTCTTATAATGAATGGAGTTCAGTTATTTCGTTATTTGCAGCTAAATTGCATTTAATAAATTCGTTTAACTCTTAATATTAATTACTAAGTTTAAGTTGTGAAGGAAAAGGGTTGTAGTTATAAAAAATACCCAAAAAGTGTTAAAATATCATGTAAAAAGCTATCCAAAACAAGAACACTTACAAGGGGTGGTTTAAAAGTAATGGAATACACCAGGTATTTGCCGTTGTTGGCTTTCAAAACTGCTTTGTTTTTAGAAATAATGAACAACTTTCCGCTCGTTAATCTCTTATAACAACGTAACAAGGCAAGAAACTGTAAAGGTATTGAAAACATAAAAATTCTGAAATCTGAAACTCTTGCAATTGCAGCATATTCGGTTTTGGGGTAAAATTGAATTTTTGCTCAGTATTATATTTTTCCTAAGTCGGAACTTCGCTGAACCACCCTGTATAAAACCTATTTACCTTCTCAATTTCTAATTTATCTCTTGTAAATATCTGTATGTCATTATATAAGCTTGCTGCTGAAATTACCTCTGCAAAAAATTACCAAAATTATTAATTACGCTAACGTAATGATTATGAAGTTTAACATAAGTTGTTTATTTTAGGTATTCGACTGCCGTTACGTCACGACAACAAGTGGAATGTTCGAGGCATTGTGTAACCATATCAAATACAGCACGAACAAAGGCAACATCCGGTAAGAAGCGAACTTCCCCTTTTAAGGACTCTTGCTTTGTTAACTTGTCAAAGTTGCCGCTGATATAATTATTCTTCACCGCTGTTATTGTTTACGGGAGTGTTTATTAATGTCTTAGCATAAAAAAGACTTTATTATACTAGAAGGAGCATCCATAGTTTAACGTTGTTTTGTTTTACAATTTAGAAAAGCCATAACTTCTCCCTGTGTTCACGCCTAATATATTCGTTCGTTTTGGTCCTTGTCGTTTATAATATTTTAAGGTCCCTGATTTTGAATTATATTCCGTGACAGCTCGTGTTAATATGCTAATTCTCTTATTTTACACCGAATTTTCGAAAAAAAACGCATTCTCTCTAAAATTCCCATATCGGATTAAGCTTATCCAACGTGAAGGGAAGTGAGCAGTAATGAGAAAATACGATTATTTCCAAAACAGAATTTATTAGCCGATAATAAATAACCTAAAATCCCCGATGGAGAGATTTTTTAATGCTAGTTAATGGAAGGATGTCAACTGAAGCTACCATCATTCAGTAGTGTGTGAGAAAGTATTTAAAACGATAGTCGAAGTTGTTGTAAATTAAAATGCCTGTCCTATTGTAACTAAATTAGGTATGCAGTTGCAAATTGTGAAAATAGGATCATTTATCACTAAGTGTAAACGTTGGGATATTTATTGTCTACCTTCGTACAGTAAAATAAAAGGCATTCAGAAAACTCCCAACGTGTTCACAACAACGAGATCGGTATTTGAAAAATATCTTTTGTTGCTGTAATTTATATCAACATCTGAATACATTTACAAAGTGAAACAGTAAATTTGTAATTATTTATGAAGAGAGAATTTGGCATGGATTAAAGTCCGTTTATTCTACAAACTAAACAGGAAAGTTATTTGTTGTTGTTGTTGTTGTTGTTGTTCACAGGTTTTACTAATAATTCGATTAAATAAAAAATTGACTTTTAAACTTGTAATCTCTAAGAATAATCTTAAAATTCATTTTCTAAATAGTTTTCTAACATCCTGAAAATTGCCACGTGCTAATTCCGCACTACGACAACTTATAGCGGACGTCGAAGTCCTATAGCTCGCGGCTAACAAGCAGTCGAAGAAGGGGAGTTCGAAACGCTAAACCCTTGAAATAGGAGAGGTCGTAATCGGGAGGAAAAGTGGGCGCCACTGCGGCAATCACCCAAAATGGTATCGAGGAACATACCGCAGATTGTTCCTTCTGGTCTCTGAGGGAGTTGGGCACCCTGCTGCTGGATGGTACTTACCGTTCTTTTTGGATCTGTGATATTTCTTGTGTCCACCAATATTCTGGGTTCCTAAATCTACCCCCATTTACTTTTTTGGGAAATACTTGATCACATATCTCGCTTATCAAGTTACTACAGCCCTTCTAAACACAATCCTACTTAACCTACACGGGTTCCAATACCAACCACGCTCAAGACACGTCTGGTCACGGTTAGATCCGAACATGGGACCTCTCGATTGTGAAGCAGACTCTTGTCCGCTACGTCACCGAGAAGCCTCCTATTTTGGAAAGAAATTTGTAAAAATTGACAAAATAAAAATTAACGCTGTAGTTATAGACGATTTATACATAAAACTAAATAAACCACGCAAGATTTGTCAATCCCCAACCGCATTCTAAACAAATTTTTCAAAATGCCAATCTGTTTCAATCCCAAATATTAACAAAATCATCAAAGCTCGGATATTAATTTTTAAAACTAGCTATTTGCTAACTAAAATAAAAATATACGCTCCATCGATGAAAACGATTAAATTTAAATGTTAATCTAATAGCTACCAAGTCCGTATTAAAAAACTGAAATTTTCAGCTCAACCTATTCGAATTCTGTAAAAATTTACGCCTGCTCTCTCTTCGATATTTAATAACGTGCCCTTAAGCAAATCAGATTAATCTCATGCAATGGAACATTAAAAAAACAAATTTTTTCCCCTTTTATACTGAGTTTAATTAATTACACGCATCAATAATGTCGAAAAGTAAGCAATATAACAAGTCGCAAGTTTACTCTTCTGGCAAATTTAAATATTTGTTTCCTAACAAAAAGGGGTAGAATTTAATTTTTTCCTGATACAGCTAATCGATTTTTGTTTAAATATCACACGTAAATGAAAATCCTAAATCCCTCCCAGTTGTTATAAATGCCTAAAATAAATAATAGCAGCTTCTAATTTAGAAACTGGGAAACTTTGTGTACATAAGCAGGATGTTATGTAACCACCATGTTGTAAGTTATATTTCACACATCGCAGCCAAAACGAGTTGTTTAGTATTTGGTTTTGAAATTAAATTTTGTCAGAAGTTATTATCTACATAACATGGTGTGCTTGTGCTTTGAAACATACAACAACAAATAACCGCAACATTGATTACTTACACGTAAGGCCCTAATCAGGATGTTTCTGATGATATATAAAAATAATAAAACAAGCCTTGTTTGTACAAATCTGTAAGGCTTGCTCCTCATATTGGAATTGTCACGAAAACAAACGTGTCTTGAGATGGTATCATTAGTCAAGTGATTTTAACGCTGAAAGGTTTAATTTTACAAATATCATACCAAAAATGTATTAATTTTCGAAGACGTTTTCATTTAACGCCGATGAATATTTAAGCTGTTTCAGGTGTTCAAAACCCCTTTCGAAATAATCAGGCTGATGTTAATTAGATTATTTTAAAATAAAAAAATAATAAAGTAAAACGATGCTACACTGAATTTACCTTCAGAAAATTTGAGTAAAAAGTTTTAAATTAAGAATTAGAAGAAAATGTAATATTGTGATTAAAGAATTGAAGGTCAATAGTAAGGAAAATGCGTTAGCAGTGAAACAATTTCTCAAGGAAAAAATCCAAGCGAAAATGGAAATAAGTAAGACACAAAACTTTCTGAACAAAGAGGGTGTACCAATAAGTAGAGTTCAAATAGAAAACTGGAAAGGGAAACAATTATAAGAAGTAAAAGTAAGTTGAGAAGCTCCAAAATTTATATCTTACCAGGAATGAAAGACAGATTCGTGGATAAAAGAGAGCCAACCAAATGGAAAACCTTGTCAAAACAGGGTATCAGAAATACTCCAACAATTACCAGCACAACATTGGTACCATGTAAAAAGCGAAGACAACCCAGCAGACATCGTCACTAGAAGACTGGGCTCAAAAACAAAAAGAATACACAACTTGGTGGATGAGACCTGAATAAAAAGCAAAAACTTTATTTGCCAAAAATTGACGAAGATTCACTAGTTATGCCAGAGAAAGCAAAAGCAGGCTACCAAGTGATTGCAGTCAACCAAGAAGACATCGTAACTGACAGGTTTTCATCTCTAATAAGAATCATAAGGTTCTTCTATAAAAGATTCATTCGCAACTACAAAACTAACACAAGAACAAATGGCAACCTCCGAAAATTCAATTTTACCACATCAAGAAAAATATCCTAACTATCATACCACACCACAGTCACTTAGCCAAGCTATTCTGTCAAGACGCTCATCTCACGCCACCACATAGTGAAAATCAGGCAACTCTTGCGTACATCAGAAAGAAGTTCTGGATAATCAACGGAAGAAGAGCTGTCAGAAGTACCATCAACCACTGTCTTAAATGTATGAGGTAACAAAGCAGAGGCGTCGCAACGATTCATGGCTAACCTACCAGCACCTGGAGTTAAACAGTCACCCCTATTCACTTACGTTGGTGTAAACTGTGCTGGTCCAACCCAAGAAAGAACCACCAAAAAGGACGGAGAAACAAATTCTATAAGGGATACATATCTGAATTCGTATGCTTTGCAACTAAAGCCATTCACTTGGAAGTGGAAGTTAGTGATTTATCATCTGAATCACTTAGGTGATCATTTTCAAGAAGAGGACGTTCAACTTATATATCCAGCGACAATAGAACAACATTTGTTGAGGCAAAAAATTATTGAAGAATGAAATTAACAAAATGTCTTCGTCTAACTACATACAAGAAAACCTAACAACACATGGGATTCAATAGCATTTCTCCCGAAGAACTCCTTTGCGACGGACTACGGGAGGCCGGTGTTAAATCATTGAAATTTCATCTTATGTGCATTGTGGGCAAATCCAAACCTATCTTAGCAATACAAACAGAAGCATGTATCAACTCCAGGCCTTTATGTTCTTTGAGCAATGCCCCAAATGACATGATGACGTTAACTTCAGGAATTTTTTTGGTAGGATAAGCAATTATTGCACCACGAGATCCTGCCGCCGCATTTCAGCATTACAGCTCGCCAGTTCATTAACGAGCAATTCCCTGCAAGATGGATAGGTCGAGGTGGACCGATCCCATGGCCTGCCCGCTCTCCTGATGCCAACCCCTTGGATTTCTTTTTATGGGGATATCTAAAGCAATTAGTTTATGCCTCTCCTGTAAATAATGTTCAAGAATTGCGAGAAAGAGTTCAACATGCTTGCCAAACAATACGAGACAATGCAGGTATCCTTGAACGGGTAAGACAATCAATGATGCATCGTGCTAATGGAGAACACTTCGAACATCTTTTGTAAAGTGAATTAATATTTAATATTAAAAGCAACCTATTTTATTTAGCTCAAATAAATTGTACTTAATTACACTATTTATTTTCTTTAAGTAAAAGTGTACATCTCGGGCGGCGTTGGTTTCCGGACATAGTTTATTAAGCGTTTCTTACTTGTTTTGAAGGGTAGAACCAGACTCCAAATTTTGAGACACATGTTAGCAGACACCCTGTATAATGCTGTGGCCCAAATAAAAAATTGAAAGACACCTGGACTTGATCAGGACTGCCCTTACATTATTTAAGATAGACATAACCACAACTGTAAATATATTGGATCCTTTGTTTGATGAAATTTTGAGGGAAGAGAGGCTGCCTAAAGAATGGAAGGAAGGAACTGTCTAAGAAAGCATACTTTGACAATGCAAGAACTGAAGAGTCATTAATTTGCTTTATGTAGCAAGTGCGATTTCCTACGTGATAGGTAGTGCAAGATAGAATAAGGACAATGATCAATAAGGACGGGATTTGGACAATATCGTTCGTGCGTGACTATCTTAATACCCTCAGAATTATCATAGAGCAATCGCTTGAGTTTAAGACACCACTAACAAATACCAATATACAAAAATTGCAATCCTTTGTGATTCTAAATACATAGTTGTGGAATAGAACCAAACATGGGAGCATAGTTACCGAAAATAAGGAAGGAACTACAATAGTTGGGGCAAATACTAAGGAAGAGTAGAAATGAAATCCTCAAGGTAGGAGAAGAGTGGAAGAACCAAAGATAACGCTAAGACGAACCATCGGAATAGAACTGGAAAGACATGGACGCAACTAACACATCTTGCATAAGATAGGAAGACTTGGAAGGAATTTGTCATTACCTTATATCCACCGAGGGACTAATAGGATGGAAGAAGAAGAAGACTTATTATGCTATATATTTTTTTAAATTAATAAACATTTTCGTATAAGTTCTGTGAGCCTAACCTTACCCATCAAAAGGAAAGAAGCAGGTCGACCCGTAGTGTTACGAAGTTAACAGTTATCAAAGGTGTTAGAAGGATAACCGGGACCGCCGGTTTAACGTGCCTTCCGAAGCATAAATCATTTTACACGTGGCTATCTGCTCCTCTCATTTCCAACTTCTGTTGTAAAATTCTCTGTATTAAAATCCGGATCACTTCAAAACATTCCATAATTCTTTGAAAACGCATCAATTTACCACACCAAGGAACACATTAATCATTTAAACCTAATAAAACAATTAGTTCCTCTATGTTAACACCTAATAAATTTCTATGCCAACTAACATTAACTAACTTAACAAAAGCACCAATGAAAACAGCAGTCAAATATGCGATAATAATCTCAGGATTGCTTTCACCTTCACATCAAAGACTAATTCCTTATCAAAGCTTTACCACGGTTGCAGGACTCATTTAAAATTAATTACTTTGTCGTACGTAAGCTCACTTACTAATTTACTACCAAACACAAAAGGTTAGTTAGACAATCAAAAGAAAGTAAATCTGTAAAGTTCAAGATCAAAGATGAAAAGTTACACAGGAAGTTTTTAAAACGTGGCAACAGTATACGACAAGAAAATTTCGCATTTTTCGTATTTTATTTATTTTAATAAGAAGAACGATCGGGTGATTTATCTAATTAATTTGAATTTAATGGGAACGGCAGCTTCGGAATTAATTAGGTTGTTAAGGTGATTTTGGTGGAGTTTTGTTATAAATTGAATTGTGATTTGTTTCTGTAATTTAAGTTTCAGCTTATTTGTATGTAAGTTAAAGAAGTAGAATTTCTGAATTCATAAATAGTTCAATTTAATTTGGAATGAAAAACTGTAAATTATTTTTGAGAAATTAGGAATAAGCATTGAAACTTTACCGATTCTTCTAGTAAGAAATTATGTATATAAAAGATTTGAATTTGATTTTTTTTTAAATAATTAAGGGAGCTCCTTTAATGAATGGCATTTGTGGGTGAAAATTTCTTTCATTTGGTAGCACTACATATACGAATATAGATAGAAAAAATATTTATACAGAAAGCCGAAGGTCGGCGGTTAAAGTCCCTGCGAAGACGATGCTTTTCTATGTCGATTTTTAAAAAAATTATTCAAATTGTTTCCACAACGAGAGGATCCTTAAAAATGTAATGGCAAATTTCAAAATTCTGTATAAGATTCAATTCATAAAGCCAAATTTTCATTCTTGTTTGTTTTTTAAATTCACATTTGAAACTCTGTATATTCCTACGATGTTTTTAAAATATATTTAAGTAATATCATCATTACCATAAAATTTTAGAACCTTTACCAGTGTATTTTACATTAAAGTTAAGGATTTATTTGTCCTAGTCCTAGTCCAAATGATTTTGCAGGTCTTTTAGGTCAAGAGCTTAGTTATTCTTTTCCGTTTCTTCTATCCTTAACCTCACTCCTCCAATTTTATACACATTTTTCTCTCAAAGATTCCTCTACAGCTTCTCTCCATCTCTTTTTTGGTCTTTCTTTTTTCTTTTTATAATCAGATTACCTCCATGCTGTTATTTGTTTTACCATACGCTCATCTGACATCCTTTCTAGATGTCCCAACCATTGCAATCTTCTAGATTTTATAACGGCTCTCTGTAATACTGGTACACATCTTCATTTGTTCTTCTCATATACAGGTCCCCTATGTTTTTCTATCATAAAATCCTCCTGAATATTTTCCTTTTCCAAGCCATTAACCTTTCCCGTGCAGCTTTGTTCAACACCCAAGTCTCGCAGCTAAATACATAGCGTTGTGGGCCTCAATATTGTTTTATATAACTTCAGTTTTGTTTCCCTGAATATGTGTTTTGATCGTGTCAAGTGATTTATACTGCTTATCTTCTTGACATTTCTTCGATATAAATGCCCGAAGATATACAAATTCGTTCACTTCTTCGAATCTGTGTATTTCCTTATTGGATCTATTCTCATAAACTTTGACTTTTGGTTGTTGATCTTGAGCCCCACCTTCTCTGTCACTTCGCGGATTTTACTCCACTTCCACTTCCAGTAGTTCTTTGACACTCTCTACTATTACAGCAACAGCATCTGCATAACCTAGGACTTGATGGCTTTTGTATAGTATGTGCCCCTTTCTGTTTATATACATAGATATCTCTCATTATTTTTTCCCAGAGACATATTAAACAATAACGTCGATAGGGGGTCATCTTGCCTTAAACCTATTCTGTTGTTTCCCCTTTACTCTAACGTTGTTTTTGGTATTCCTTAAGGTCATTTGAACCAACACTGTTAACTTCCCTGATATGTTGAATTCTTCCGTAAGTTTGATTAATTTGTTCCTCTTTACTGAACCTCCTTTAGCGTGAATATTTACTCCGTAACCGTAATTCCTCTCCTTTCCTGAAACCCACTTGATAGTCTCCTATTTGCGTAGTAATATCTATAAACTTATTTGTATTAATGTTGCCAAATCTTATACACTACATCCAATAGGGATATCCCTCTGTAATTGCAACATTCTCCTGAACTTTTGTTGTTTTGCAGTTTGTCGATTATCTCATCTATTTCTTCTTTTTTTGTCCTTTTGCCGTTTCCCCATCGTACGCTTTTGTTCCTTATTCCTCGTCTCCTTCTTCTTCTTCTGCTCCATCATTTAGCAACTCACAGAAGTATTCTTGCCATCTCTCTTTTATTTCTTCATCTGTTCTTAGTAAACTTCCTCACTTGTCTTCGATAAGCATTCCTTCATTAAATTTGTTATTACTTTTTTTGTTTGTCTGTAGAAGTTTTTCTGCATTTCTTTACTCTTGTAGAAATTCTATTTCTTTGGCCTTTTGTTTGTTGCTATTTCTTTTCTTTTGTCTACTTAGTTTCTTTACTTTCGTTCTCTGTTCCTTATATGCCCTTTTATCCTGCTCTCGCTGCGTTAGTAGAGTTTTAAGCCTCAGTTTATTTCTTTCTTCGGTCTTCCTCAAACATTCTTTATCCCACCATTCACGTTTCTTCTGCTTCTTTTTAAGGGTTGGTATGTACTTCTTCTGTTACTTGCTGAATTCTGTGAAATTTGTCATTTTCGCGTAGCTTACGGCTGATTTTATTTGCCTATTCCTTTTGTATCTCCGGTATTTGTAATTCCCGCGTGTTGTATTCTCTCTTTCTTGTTCTAGTTAGATATCCAAATAAATCATCTAATAATTACTATTTCTGTTAGAGTAATCATAAGGTGAAAATTGCAGATATTTTTCTGGACAAAAATTAATTTATTTTCTGAATTTATAATTATTTTCGTAATTTCAAAAACACTCTAAAAATATTCTGGACATACATAACAAAAATTAATGTTATTGTAATTTAGAACAAAATTTCTTATTTACAAAAAATCACTTTAGACTCCTTTATCATAACAATACTAAATAAAAGCTATTTTTAAAACCAGTATTTCCTAAATTATGCTTATTTTTCTTGTAGTTTTCTGAATTTAGATTTAAATCCTAATTAGCCTACCTAAACTTTGTGAAATAATTAACGATTATAATAATATTATTAAAACGTAACCAAAAACTGTAAATAATCGTTAATTTGGCACCGAATGAATATAAAACTTTTCTAAACAAATATCATTAAATTCAATTAAATTTTAACCTCTGTAAAAAGCATCAAAAGAAAGTTTGCTTTTTCAAATTAGTGTTAAGTATTTATTCTCCGGTTCCCCGCATCTCAAAATATTAATTAATTAATTTAATTTTAAAAGTTTCTTTAAATTCCATTTTTATTTCACTTCAAAAGTCTTCCGTTACTTCCTTGAAAATTACAGAAATTTTATGTAAACTTATTTTTAATAACATAATTTCAAAATTATTTTTTTTCAGCTTAGAATTTACGTTGTGGTTTTATTCGTATTAGTTAGTTTTAAAAATTTTTATTAATAATTTGAAAGTTAAAAGAATAAAAAATTCAGAAACAGCCCTTTCTTTCTAATTTCCAAAATAGGCTGTTTTCTAAATTTTGTTTTCATAATCCGTTCGTTCTAGCAAGGTTTCTGAAATACATAAATTCAAGGAAGTCATATTCAGATCTAAGACAACAAAACTACGTAAAAAAGGAAAAGCATTTTGGAACTAAACTAAAATTTCTACAACCAAAATTCCAGAAGTAACAATGCGTACTTCCGTTTTTAACCTTAATTTTATTCATTTTATTTGATTCATCTTACTACTTAAATCTGTCGAAAAATTATGAACAAACATAGATTTTTGAAAAGTAATTTGAAAACGCCGTTTTCGTTAAATTTTTGTAAATTATTTGCTAATAAGTTTTAAATTGCATACGGGCATAAAACCACACACTGAATTGTACACTGACAAATAATTCATTGCATACTTGAGCATCTAAAATATTATCTTTACATACCCTCAGTAAGATTAAGAGACTTTAATTGAAATTGATGTTTTATAATAAATCTTAAGTTAATTTGAACAAAATATTAGCAGACTCATTAATTAGAAATGATTTAAAATAGATTCTCATTAAGTCAGATTATATTTTCAGTAGCCCAGAAACAATTTAACAAAGCAATTTGCAGATTTGTGAACGTTAATCGGAATAAAAGCTCAATTTATACCAATTACTACCTAATAATTATTATTAGGTAGTCTTTGTTTATTTAAAAAAAGACTGAAGGGAATTATGAGGAATTTTCTAAAAGTCATGCAGAGTAAACTAAACCAAAACTTTAAAATGAAATAACCCATCTCAGTTACAATTATTATAACTTTATACAATCCAAAATTATTAAAAAAATTTGAAAATAATCTTCAGGATAAATGGCACTACAAACCGAAAAATGTATAAAGGAATAATAAACTACTAAAAGACCAACAGATTTTCTTTTCCAAATTTACTGGATTACGCAACCCCCAACAATCATGTAGCAAACTACTCGTAGATACCTAAACTAAATTGTTAAAATACTCTCTGAAAGTTCTGAGCGCTTTTAGATTGACAACCGACATCCTTATTGGATTTTTTTAGTTGAAAACCGAATAGAGACGTCCGTGGACTGTTGATTTATCCCTTTTCACCCGCAACGAAGCCAGAAATTCACAAAACGCATTTATTTTTGTTTAATTGTATTATCGCAAGTGGCATCCGTATTTTTCAATAGTAAAACCGTACAGGACTCAAAAAGCTCAATATTAGACGTCAGTCTGAAGCACACATATAAATATTTAATATTTCATAACGCGAAGTGATATGAAACATAACATCCACGTCATTGCTATTTACAGAAGGAATATTCGCTTCCCTTCTAAACAACAGAAATCAAAACGGGAACGTTATGAATAAGTGCGGAAATATTTCATATTTTATGAAACATCTATTCATATTTCCATCACGTGATTTTCTTCCAAACGAAATATTTCACCCCCTTGTTTTTTTTGTAATCTAATAATCTCCGGTAGGTTTCGCTTAAGTAGAATAAAAAATTCTTTTGGCGTAATCCTTCCGTTTCCCCTTAATCTTATTTTCTAACACAGCTGTTCATTTTACCTCGTATTAATTACATTCGGTGGAAAACCTGAAAAATTAATTAACCTCCATACATAACACTTTTTAATTAAGCGCATTTTTCTCTGTACACCCAAAACTGTTCTCGGTAATTACAGCAATCGGTTTTAGGTACGAAATGTTTAGATATTCGTCTGTTTGTCTTTTTCTTTGTTGAACTGCTTCGGGCAACGAAAATCCAATAAGAACAAATTTCGAATGCTGAGTTATAGAGGGATTTTAAAATGAAATTTAAAAAATTCCAGGAGGACTGTCATTTAATTTTCGAGCTTAATATGCGTCCAGTTTACATTGAAATGTCATCGTTTACTTGCTTTGTACTATTTTTATGGCAATGAATGTCATTTCAAGAGTCAATCTGAAGAATACTAAACAATTCGAATCGTTTTGGAAAACGTAAATTTCAGGGTTTTGGCTCTTAACTGAAAGGAAATAAATTTCTGAACTGCAGAAACTTAATAGTTTTAATATACTTCTTTGGAAGGTTTTCCTTTACTTGAATTTTTATCTCAAAGAGATTAATTAATTTTACATCTGTTTATTCCGTCGTCATTTGACTTTCAAAACGCAAAGGTATGTCTTATCTCAGTTCCAAGTGTACAAATTTTAAGTGCAATTATCATCGCGAGTGGTACCGATCAATGCACTCGAAAACCGGCTAAAAAAAATCAGTAAGTTACCTTTACTATTAACTATAACGGGGGGCAATAACAACGCAAATTCAAACGTTAAACAAACGCAAACTAGATTCATTATCATTATCAGATCTCGGGTTCGATTTCACGCTTGGAAATCCTTGGCACCCGCAAGCTTAGATTTCGCCCAATAAATAAGTAAATAAATGAATAGATAAAAGAAACAATGAAATGCAAAAACGCTGTATGTAGTAGATAGATATTATTTGCCTTCTCGCCTTGAAGCCCACCTGAATTTTAACTAGACTGCAGGCACAAACGACACAACAAGCACTTCGATAAGCAAACCAAAAATACCACCCATTTATCTCCATAATACAAATACACCACGCCACGTTGACCTCAGATATCAAGAGACTAGTATCTGGCGAATTCACCACACTTTGTAACACAAACACCTTGCGAATAAACTTATCAAAGACGAAGATTACAAAATCTTAACCAAATACTTCAATGTTGGGCCTCCTGGACTACGACAAGCGAAACTACTCGTCTACAGACCTTCAAAAACCAGATCCGAACAGCTTCTTATATTCAGTAGGAGGCACCCCAGGATAGTCACGGGCCATGAACTATTTAAAAGAGACCTGCATCTGATAGGCCTCTCCGAGGACCCAAGTTGCAGGTTCTGTAACGAAGCAGGTGAAACTTCCCTTCATCTACTTTTACGGTGCCCCAAACTACTTCTTCTGAGACATCGACTACTTGGAGCCGGTCGATACTCGGAGCGGAGCGCCTCTATGGACTAGGGCTAGGCACGGGTCTATATGAAGGCATCCCTTAATTTGCGGCGGATGCATAATGGGCCTACTTTGCACCGCCGAAAAATAAGAAGAAGAAAACACTTCAATGAAAACAATACTAAATATAACACATCCCTTCGGCAAGACGCTCAATGTAGTAATCAGAAACATACCAATATCATTAACAGAACAAGAAATCCAAAACGAGCTTAAATCCCTTCAGTCATTACCCCAACTGCGGCGGACAGCACGCAGCAAGCTATCGTGGATGTAGTCACCACATCGAACTAGTTAATGCAAACATTTGAGAATATGCAAGCGACTAACAATAAGCGTTTGAATGTTGGAGACGGGAAAAATTATTATGTGAAACAAATACAAACATATGCACAAAGAACAAAAAACTCTGCAACTTCCCTTACTCTTTAACAAGAGTTAATGCATATCTCTCTCTTGTGTTATCAATCTTTATGATTGGTTTGATTGGACACGGTGATTTTCCAAATAGACCCATCAGTACCTACCCAATCTTTTAAGTGCTGCGTAGCTGGAACAATTGTACGTCTCTCATTATTTGGAAAATATATTATGTTCCTGGTCGTCCAGATGCATTCTTTCCTTATATTCTTCCCTCAATTATTGTTTTTAGGAGTTCTTCGTGTCGCAGGATATGGCCAATTAGTGAATCTCTTCTATTCCTTATGCTATTCAGAATGCTGCTCTAAGGTCTCTCTAGCACCTCTATGTTTGTGATTCTATCAACCCAGCTGATTCTTAACATTCGTCTGTAGCACCACATCTCGAACGCTTCTAACCTTTTCTCTTCATTTTTGGCTATCATCCATGATTCACATCCGTACAGTGAGATGCTCCAGACGAAATTTTTCAAACACTGTTTCCTTTTGTCCAGTGAAAGTTTAATGGATCATAATCCTTTCGTGCCAGGCACATTATAGATGTCTCTTGCATCACAGAAACCTATCTATCCGAGGTGGGCAAGTTCAAAATACCCGGATATTAAGTGTACAGAACAAACAAAAATGCCAGTAAAGCCTCAGGCAGAATAGCCATTCTTACCAAGAAGAAACTCGTAAATAACCATATTTTCAGAATTAACAACCTAATCCTTGGAAACAAAACCAAATTGGTCGGACAGTATCATATCATAACAGGTATCTACAGGATGTTTAGTTGTTTAGAAGCTCGTAGAGGAGGACCTGAAAACTATATTAAACACAGCGGGCCCAACTTTAGTGATCGGCGACTTAAACGGCAAAAATCAATTATGGGGATGTAGAACAAATAATACCGATGGTTGAAATGCAAAATTTTGCAACAACATATTCTTTCAAATACCAGCTCCTAGAGAATACACTGCTTATACTCATACCGTATAATCACTTGCCTGACATATTAGCTATCGTGTTACAAAAGAACTTTACTAAACACATAATATCAGAACACTGTAGTTACACTTGACTCGGACCACCTATCCTATCGTTTATCAGCAATCCTCAAACACTACAATACCCAGATACCCAGACTAATAAATGGATCGGTAACTGGTAACTACACTCAATGGGTAACTCAAGTACCCGTCAGGCATGAATACAAATAAAGATGTAGACATAGCAGTATGCAAATTTACGGCTTCAATAATAGATAGCGTGCAACAGACAACAGAAATCAAAACACTATCGAAATAACATAACTCGTTAAAAATAGGAGCCAAACTCGAAGAAAGTGGCATCGCCTAAAACAAATAAAAAAGAACAGACGAAGATAAGTCTACAGTCTTCGCTGCTCACCTGGTAAAAGTATTTACTCCAATAATTACCTGCACTCCAACATACGCAATGCATATGCAACAGCAAATTGAAACCAACTTGCCTGTAACCACTGAACAAACCATACTCACTACACCCAATAAATTAAAAACTATAATTGTAGATCTTCCAAAAACAAAAACCCCAGGCCATGACAAATCCCTAGCTTACCTATCCTCCACATTCAATATATGCTTTCGACAAGGATACTCTCCTCAAACCTGGAGATATGCTCACATACTTGTGTTTCCAAAGCCGGCTAAAAACAAAAAGAAGATCACTAGTTGGAAACAGCTAAGTCGACAACATCACTTCTAAAACTTTTAGAGAAAATTATTTACCTCGCCTGAGTAAAGAAGTATCATGCTTAACATACTGCCACCATTCCAATTTGGCTTCAGCAAAAAGTATTCAACCCTACACCAACTCCAGCGTATCTCAGAAAAAATTGAAGAAGGATTTGAGAGCAAGTGTTTTACACAGCGGCGGTTTTCTTAGCTATCGCCCAAACTTTTGATAAAGTTTAGTTCGCGGGTTTGAAAAACAAAGTACTTAAACTTAAAATACCAAACTATCTGAAAGCAATAACCATAAAAGCAGCGGTACCACAAGGTAGCGTGCTAGGACCTTTACTATTTAGCATATTTACATCAGACATTCCAACAATAAAAGCTACCTTAGCGACTTTCGCAGACAAACAGTAATTAATACAACACACTGAACTCACCGAAGCCATTGAAGAACTATAAACTGCAGTGCATCAAACATTGTTCATCGTATGGAATATTCAAATTAACCACATTCTGAATTCTGGATTCTGGATTCAATTTACATGCACTTAAACGACAAAGCGGGCCCATTGTACTACCTCCGTCACAACACCCTGCCTACCTGCATCACTCAAGCCATTCTACCCTTTCGGTGTACCTGAGGATGTCTGCAAGAGATATGCTGTGAATTCTGTCCATGTCAAGCCAGAAGTCCCCCTACGTGGTTTCTCTTATCGGAGCCAGGGCTTAACACTCACGCAGGAAATGTTCGGCCGTTTCGTCCTCAATATTACACCCTCGGCACGTGCCATTCTGTGCATGTGTTTGTTTAATTTACAATGTCCGGAATATATCGTATGCTGACAAAGAGTCGCAGTTTTTCTAAGATAGTTGGTTACAATACCTAGCTAATCTGCGAAGGGATTGGAATAATTGTCCTTGAATGATGACCTTTGTCCATATTTGTCCATCTAACACAGTGGCGGCTATGGATTTCTTGTTTTATCATTGTACTAAGAGAGATCAATAAAAGAGCAACAGCCGGTTCAGGTCCCCAAAAAGGTTGTTCTGAACCTTGCTTAGCTAAGATATCGGCCTCCTTATCCTCGTGAATTCCCTAGTGTCCTTTTACCCATACGAGTTCTAGGGCATTGTTTTTAGCTGCTAACTCTAGGATTTCTTGCTATCTCCTTTGCTATCACTGGCTATTCCTACCGTTTTGTTCTGTATTTCTCGACCCAGCTTACACCCGGCATGATGCCTATGACTTCTGCCTGAAATATGGTAGTCTGTTTACCTAAATCAGTACTTTGTTGAAGCTTCAGGTTCTGAGTATACCCCTACACCTGTCACCTCTCCCTTTTTGGACCCGTCGGTGCAGATGGATATATCGAGTTGGGAAGCATTTTCAGCGTCGATGAAGACGCTGTATTGTTTCCCAAAGATAAAAATGGGTTGGATGGAGTCCACTTTCGCTCCCAGAAGAGGTATCCTTCGGACAACCTCTTCTAGTATGTGTGAGTGTCTACCTCCACCCTTAAGGCCATCTCCTCCACATGCCCACCTCATGAAATACCAAACAAAAATATTTTCCCTAAGCAGAATCGGTAATCCACCCAATATACTAATAAGACACCATTGATCAGTAAAATACCTGAGAGTACTCCTGGATACTAAACTTTCCTGGAAACTCCATTTTAACAAGCTATGCGAGATTAGTACAACTTGATGCCCTAATAAACAGGAAATCATCATTAAAACCTGAATGCAGCATCATGGTGTATAAATCTCTCATAAGACCACGAGCTTTGTATGTTTCACCCATCTGGAGCAACACAGCAAAATCAAACATGGAAAAATTGTAAAGGCTTGGAATATCCGCAACACTCAACTACACCATAAACTAGGCATATCAACAGTGCAGAACTACGTTAATGAAAGTGCAAACAAATTTTTAAAAACTTAGTGAGTGTGATGGAACGGTCTTTTATAACATAAGCAAGCGAACCCTGTACAATAGACTAAAGCGCAAATTACCACAAGAACTTTGCATGTCCAAAGAGGTTGGAGATTGAGCAAAAAGATTTAAAAAAAATGTAATGTTACTAGTTACTAGTTATATTGTTTATAATTGTCATTACCATGAATAACCTAGTTATTATTGTAAAACTGGTAAATAGCTAAATATTAAAAAAATTACCCCCCTCGGGCCGTAAGATATATTATCTTTTTGCGTGCAAAAAACTGAAAAAGAAATATTTATAAACTTTGTAAATCTGTTTTTCTTTATATCAAGCCAAGTTTTAACAATGAAAAAATCAAATTAAAAACTAAAAATGATTTTTCTATATTTAACTTTGAAAGTATCAAAGCCTTTACTCCTCCGAGAAATTAAAATAAAGCGCTTCACACTGCATTTTCTCTATTTACGAAGTGCCTGTTGATATATCAAAATGAAATTCTAAACTACATGAAACTCAATTAAAACAAAATTATCAGTTTAACTCCAACTACAGAAAGTAACTTCAAACAAATGCTTATTTACAAACGGACTACAAAACATTCAGAATCCCCCAGTTGCATAAATTACACCAACAACTCTTTATCTGCAGGCATTCCACTTTATCTTTAGTGTAAACTACTGAAATTACATTGAAATATAAACTTTCGTTATGAAAACGTATTCCACTTGTAACTTCCATTTAATCAAACCCGGAAGTTGTCAGAATATTCTAGGAAATTTTTTTTAATTTAAAACATGGTAAATATTAATTTCAGAGGATGAATGAATATCTGAATGTATCTAAAATGAAATGAACTAAGAGTTAATAGGAAACAAAACTTGCTTTTCTTGTGAATAAAATGGCCTCAACAGAAACGTAATAAAACTACATTTTAACTTAAAATAATTTCTACAAATAAATGTCCGAAAACATCTTTGAAAAAGAGCTGCAAAGGACATGCTAAGGATCAGTTAGAAAATGGGAATTTTAACCCAGTAGAGATAAATCTCGATCATTTTATTGCAACCGAATTAACGATAGCAATTGATTTAACCACCAAACTGTTACCGTAAAAAAAGACTTAAAATTAAAAAAGAGGACAAACGTGTAGTTCACGTTGTAAACAAAAAAACTACCTAAAATCCCCATTCTGATTTATTCGTTGTTCATTCTGTGCGTTGTCATGCCTCCCAAAAATTCAATCAGCATCCCTGTCGCTGTAATTTATTTCACCGTCAATTTTAGAAAGGCATGCCTGATACTTTGTTTCAAATTCAACCTTATCATAGACAAATTCCTTTGCAGGAAAAATCTTGCATATATGTTATAGAACAGGAACCAATTCAAAATTTCTGAAGATGCATAACATTAAAAAAAATCAAAATTTGAAGTTTGATGCTCCTTAATTTTTGTTCTTTCAGGTATGAGTAAAGCTACACACGAAAAAACAATCAAGCCTTTTCTTCTGTTGGGCTACTTAAAATGCGCTAAGACACCTCACAACATCCACATTTTTACAAGTCCATCTGGCTTAAAAGTCCATTGAACTAGCCAAGTATCTCACCAACCACTAAATTAATAATTTTGTAATCGAAGTAGACCATGAATTGTATAATAGTATTATTACAAGTAAATTACCCATTCTAAACAAAAAAATTCGCTCTGATTTTATATAAAATAATTATAATCAAGCTTAAATCATAGCCCTAATTTTAACTCGTCATCCATAAAATTAGTCTTCCGTTTTTAGAAATCCTGTCTCTTAAATTAATTAATTTGTCTTAATTTTCAGATCAGCAATCACCATATTTCCCCAACGAACGGATGGTAAACATGATTACAAAGTATGGAATGCCCAACTGATAAGTTACGCAGCATATCGACAACCAGATGGGTCCGTCATTGGAGATCCTGTAAATGTTGAATTCACGGAAGTGTGCCTAAAATTAGGGTGGAGAGGAAGTGGTACGAGATTTGACATCCTTCCTCTCGTATTGTCTGCAAATGGTCACGATCCTGATTACTTCGATATTCCCAGTGAACTTATTCTGGAAGTTCCTCTTTCTCATCCAACGTAAGAACGTTTTCACCTTACTTTTTGTCCTTTTTCTATATTTCGAAATTAGGTTGTTATTTAAGATCATGTATGGTATTAATGAAAATTGAAAATTACAAAAGTAGTTATTTAATTAAGCAAAACGAGTGAAATGGAACGGAAAAGAAGAAGAAAACGGGGATAATTTAATTTTCTTGTCTACACAAAACTAAAAGGTGCACAGGATAACATCCCCAATACTTTCCCTGTCAGTTGCAGATACAAAACTAGTGAAAAATTCAACGAATTGAAGCGAAACAAAATGGCGATAGGTACCTGGAAAAGTATTGCAAGTAGAAAATTGATAGTTTCAAAAATTACGTTACTGAAATCATCATAAATCACTCAATAAAAAACCAGAAAAGGTAAATCGAAAATTCACTGGAAATAAAAGCACCAAAACGTTTAGAATAATTACAGTACATTGCCGAAATTTACCTTTTATCCGAATTTTTTCAGACCTTAAATATAAATCAAAGGGAGAACTCCAATTAATTAGTAGAAAAAGCTGGTAATTTTAGGATTAAAGTTAAACCTGGGGATTATACAAGTATGTACAAGTAGTTAATGCTGTCTGTTCCATGACTTGCCTTATCACGGAATAACAAACCGAAAGAAAAATGAGGAACAATTTTTAACAAACTTTCCCTAATATTTTACAGAAATTTAACAAACTCTGAATTTTTACCCCTTGAATTAGTTTTTCAATTCGTTTTAGACAAATAAATTGCAACAAATAGTTGAATTCGCGTACCAGCAAATCTAATAATGTCACTGCAAATTAAAAGAATTGTCTATAATATGCTTTATACTGAATCGTAGGTGAGGTTTCAATTATCAAGGGCCGTTTGGGCGAAACTTATTTAAAATACCATGAGATCGAGAAAAAGATGATTCTGAGCAGGCCTTGACTAGTACAACACGATTGGCAAGACTGATTTCAAAATGTGGCAGTAGGTTAGAGGTTAATAAATGTCAAATAAATTAAAACACAAAACAGTATTTATTTAGGGAACAAACTGAAAACTAAGATGAATACATGTTAGAGTAGTTGTTCAAAACGTGATCCTTCACTAGTATTACAACGATAAACTTAAATAATTCTGGAATCAAGATTGCAAAACTGACTTACATTTGAAATGTCACTGTCACATTATAATTCATAGGCATTCTAGAACCAGTGTAGCCAATCGTGTTGTACTAGTCAAGGCCTGCTCAGAATCATTTTTTTTTCGATCTCATGGTATAAACACAATTAAATCAAAGAAAATGTTTAAACTAAGCTTAAATTTTGGGGTTGTGGAAAAGAACAAATACGCAATGAATCACACATAGAAAAAACGGAAAGTAGGAACATGGAACAGAATAAGTTTAAGGGCTGAATTAGACATTAGTTCTACCAGAGACTAGGAAAAAAGGGAATGGAGAAATAGAACTAGAAGGAGGGCATATGTTGTTCGATTGTGGAGCGCCAGAAGAAAATTGGGCAGCAAGGGGCATAGGATGTATAATTAAGGAAAAACTTGGAAAAGGTGGTCAGAAAGAATAATAACGTTTGAAATCTCATTCACTAAAGCAGACAAAATAACAATAAGAGGAGCCTATGGTTCAAACTATCACGACACCAACGAAAGTAAAAATAAATTTTGGGATGACTTGGCCAAAGCTACCAAAAGTAGTAAAGGAGTATTATTTGTAGCGGAAGATTTCAGTGGAGGAGTAAGAAGAAATGGGTCAGAAAACATAATAGGAAAGTATGGAGAGAACAAACGAAATAATTTTGGAGGAAGATTAATAGACTAGCACAAAGTCATACAGAAATTTATAGAAGAAGCACCAAACACAGCTGAAAGATCTATCATAGATTATGTAAACATCCACAACAAAATAAAGGCGCCGATCAAGGTTCTGTGCTAGAAATGACAAGGAAAAAGCTTCTGCGTTTGCGCAATACCTTGAAAATGTGTTTAAGCCGTTCCCATCACAGATAAATGCAGAAGAAGAAAGACAAATAATTAAGTTTCTTGAAGCACCATTTCAAGTGTAATTACCCATACAGAAATTTACAGTGCAGGAAGTTACACAAGTCATTTTAACTGGAATCAATCCAGAGAAAGCCCCAGAATCACTAGAAAAGTACTGCAGGAAATCACGACTAAATGTATGAAAATCATAACATTTATTTTCAGCGCCATTATTAGATTACAGTATTTTCCCAGGCAGTGGAAAGTAACTCAAATAACCAAGATTTCAAAACCAGGAAAAAGTGCAAATGTTGTAACATCATACAGACCCATTAGTCTATTACCTTTGCTGTGCAAAGGATTTGAAAAACTGCTGTTAAAGCCACTTAAGCCAGTATTAGAACAAAAAGAGCTGATACCAAATCGTCAGTTTGGATTTAGGAATCATCGTAGCACAATAGAGCAGATTCACAGGATTGTTAAAAAAAATAAACAACGACATAACGAATTGTGTTACAAACTCAAAAAGTCTTACCATATCACTTTTATGAAATTATTAAATCCTACCTGGAGTACCTATAGATGGTTTCTAGTCAAACACCAACAAAAAATTGACTGGCATTCGCCCTATTACATACATCCGGTGTACCTCAGGCTCCTCAGAGCAGTCCTTTACACAGCAGATATTCCCACAACCACTTTGACAACAGTAGCCACCTTTACTGATGACTGATGACACATCCATATTAGCATCCGACAGAAATGCCGCCACCGTTTCCAGAAATTTACAGGTTAATCTGCACATGGCTGAAAACTGGTTAAAAACACGTAGAATCCAAGTCACTGAGCTTAAATCATCATATGTTAGATGTACGATAAGACGAGATGCATGTCCAGCAGTAATAATACCTCAAACTGAAGACGTCAACTATCTGAGAATACATCTTGATAGAGAGTTTACTTGGCGAAAATACATTTTTACTAAGAGAAAGCAGCTTGGAATTTAAACTCCTGCTTAACAAAACCATTATCAAGCCTATTTGGACAGATGGCATTCAATTGTGGGACACTGCCAGCTTATCAAATATTGAAATCCTTCAAAGGTTTAAAATTAAAGTGCTTATCTGTATCGTCCACATGTCATGGTACGTTCCTAACAGTGACGAAATCAGAAGACCAAAACGCTTCAAACCTTCGAATTTACCTAGTAGATTCCATTAAATACTTATATATTTTTTAAACTTGCAAATATTATATTTACATAGATGAACAGTGATCCAAAATTAGATAGATAATTTTGCAAGAAAGGGGGCCATCAGTGGATTATGTTAAACATAACATTTCCTTATTGTTCATGAGCAACAGATCGTAAATATAAATATAAAGTAAAACAAAAAAAAATAAATTGTATACTAACAGAAAAGCACAATAAACAAAAACTAATCAAAGATGTATGAGTAAAAAGAGGGGCAGAAATATAAAGCAACCACTATCTTGTCGAAGCTAAAATAAAAATGTTAACAAACGAAGACTTAGAAGAAGAGAAAGAGAAACAAACAATAAAACAAGATACAACAAAGACGTATAGAGATAAATTGCGAAGAAAAGAAGGAAATGATAACCAAACTAATACATACTGAAACAGTGAAAAAAACTTCGCAAACGTTTAAAGAAATAATTACTCAAACAGCTATAAATGCCTGCAAAGTAAGTATTAAAACTAACATCCAACAAAAAAGAATAAGATGGTGGAACGAAGAACTTAAAACACAGATAAAACTAAAGAAGCGGATAGCCACGTGTAAAAGGCCGGAATTTTAGCAAGTCGTAAACTTCTCCGTGCTTCGGAGGGCACGTTAAACCGGCAGTCCCGGTTACCATACTATCACCTTTGATAGCCGTTAACCTCGCAATATTGCCAGCGATATTCTTCACCTCTACCAATGAGTAAAGTTAGCCTCCTGTCCAGCATACGTACGAAGAGGATCCGCAGCACTCACACTTATGAGTTATTAACAGGCGATTGGCCTAGGCTATGGCCATAAAAGGAAGAAGAAGAAGAAGAAGAAGATAAAACTAAAGAAGAAAGTCAGAAGACAAATGTAACATATATAAAGAACAAAGAATAAAAGTGAAGAACATGGTAACGGAAGCTAATTATAAAGCATGGCAAGAATTTGGAGAGAAAATGGAGGAAGACTGCAAACAAAACCAAACACTATTTTAGAAAGTGTTAAAAACTTTAAGGAGGGGAAAAACATCACGAGTCACAAAAATAAAAACCAAACAAGGAGAACTAATAACAAATAATAATGAAACAATGAGCAGATGGAAAGAGTACTTTGAAGAATTGTTAGAAGCGGAAAAGGGAATGATAGTACATATTATACAAAAGAGGAAGAAAATCTAAGCGAAAGAGCAGAAGACAAAGATAAAATAATTAAAGAAGAACTTGATGCGGCTATAAAAAGGATTACGAATGGAAAATCACCGAGACATGACAAGATTACGCCAGAAATGATTAAGAAAATACGAGAAGAAGCGAAGAAACCATTATTTAAAATTTATAATAAAGTATGGAAAGAGGAAAAATACACCAAACTGAGTGGGAAATCGGACAAATAGTACCAATTTACAAAAAATTGAATAAAAAAAAGTGCAGTAATTACAGAGGTAAGTAACTATTCCGTTTAAAATATATGAGCAAATAATAGAAATAAAACGGAGAGTAATCGAACCGACATTGGTAGAGGCACAGAGTGGACTTCGCAAAGGAAGAAGCGTCCAAAATCGTATATTTACCATCAAAGATACATTCAACAAAAGACTCAAGCACAACAAAAATACTTTCTTGGCCTTCCTCGATTTAAAGCATTTGGCAAGGTACCAAGAAAGAAAGTGGTAAAGTGGGAAAGCCTAAACAGGAGAGGAATAAAACTAAAATGGACTATAAATTACGTCATTAGCAACAACGACAGATCTGCAAAATTTAAAACAAGAGAAGGCTTGAGAACTGCATAGGTACTTAAAGCCCATATACATCCCAAAATGTGCTTTTGCGACGATGTGGCAATTATAGTAGACAATGAAGAAGATCAAGCGAACTTAAATATATGAAACAATGTACTGACAGAAAATGGAATGGAAATAAACACCGAAAAAACAAAAATACTGGTAGTAGCTAAATAATATCTACTACAGTCAAACAACTGACATTAAAATAGATAATCAGTACACAGAAGAAATTATAATAAAGCGATGTAAATCCTTGTAAATGGAGAACGTCTGAATAATATCAGATACAGTCTTGAAGATTAACAAGCTCTTATTAAATATCACGTTTATCAGAAACAAGTTGAAGATATTGATTTGAGTTTTATATTAAAACAATTAAATACATGGTTGTCAGTAAAAATCAAATACCACCTGGACAACTACTATTGGTTGATCGACAAACGATAACAAAAGTTAACAACTATAAACACTTTCCTGGCCACAAGCATAAATGACCCGTGGGACCACTCAGTTGAGATAAAGCCAGCACTGCATTCGTCAAGATGAGGAACATCTTCAAGAGCCATGACTTATCACTAAAAACCAGTTTACTTCGTTACTATGAATCTTGGACACTGACTGAAGCATCTATGAAAAGACTTGAGACTTTCGAAATGTTGTGCTACCGGCGGATGCTGTGAATCTCCTGGGTAGAATTACCAACGCTGAGGTCTTACGCAGAATGAATAAAGAATGCAAAAAGGCGCAAGCTCGAGTATCTGGGCCACATTATGAGGAGTTAACAACGCTACGGCCTACTGCAGCTTATCTTTCAGGGAAAAGTATATGGAAAAAGAGGCCAAGGAAGAAGGAGAATCTCATTGCTCCAGAGCTTACAAAAATAGTTCTCCCTGACTACTACAGAACTTTTCCGTGCAACAGTTAATAAAGTTACGATAGCCATGTCTGGAAAGTACCGCTAGAACAAGAAGCTAAAGAACCACAAAAAACAGATATACGAATAAATAGAAGACAAATACAACAAACCAAAAAATTTAATTACTTATGCGTAAAACTGGACAAGCAAGGCAGGCTAGAAACAAACATAACAGAAGCTACAAAGAAAACTAACACGTCATGAATAAGACCTTAAATTAAGTGTATTTAAAACAATCTTTCTTCCAATACTGACATATGCTTTCGAATCATGGCTGGTACCTCAACGAATGAAAAGAAAATAGAAGCAAATGATGATGTAGTGCTTGAGGAAAGTTAAAGGAACCACGCTGAGAGATTGAGTAAAAAGTACGCAAATTAGAGAAGATTTGGAAGTAATACCAGTGACAGAATTTATAGAAACACGGCAGCTGAGTTGGTGGGGACATCTCCAGAAAATAGGCAACAACCAAATAGTGAAACAAATATAGGAATCCAAAACACAAGCAAAAGAAACAGAGGGAGACAACAGGAGACATGGGACACGGTACTGGGAAAGATACTAACAGTAAAAGGCAAAAACTTGGCAAGAAATAATAAATAATAAATGATATATACTTAACATAACCTAACATTCTTTACCGATTCCCGAGTTGCAGTAGCTAGCTACACCCAGTCCAGCACGTTCAGGGAAGTTAAGCGTGATTTTCTCCGGTCAGTTCTGGGATGGGTGGCCCCGATTGCTCGGTTAACGAGGACCGGTCACTATGGGCAAGCAAACATGAGAGTCGGAAAATATGCGAACTACAAGAATTTTATTTAAAATATTTTAAGCGGCAAGATATTCAACCAATCACGTAAGAATATTTAGTTCGGTACATCCACAATCAAAATTACGAGTTGTCAATTTGTATTGTACTTGACAGCTGTCTTTCTATTTCATAATAATTCGTTTTATAATCATAATAATTCGTTTTACAATACATCATTCCATATTTTATTAAATTATCAATCATTTATTTTAACTCCACGATCTTATATGCCGCCGAAATTTTTTTAACCTGAATGTACGCCGAAAACGACTGCAGCGCTCGCCACACCTCATCAGTTCTCTTGTTTTCTTCGTTCAGCTGTAGGGCGGCTTAACAAAAACATTATTCATAAACTCGTTACAGACTATACTGTGATAACGTTTTTATTTTCGGTACCGTACTAAATACTATTTAAGTCTTTGAATCAAACTTTAAATACAAAACAATCATGCACGAAATTCATAAATTTGCAAATCAGTAAATTTACAATCATCTTATTATAAAAATACTAAATCAAGTTTAAGTAACACGGAACTGCTAAATTTTCAGACAGATTACTAAAATCAGTTCGCAAACTGCCAACGCAAAGTTTATTTTAAGGTTCAAATAAACAAGTGCTTAAATTTTCCAATGCCAATCCTTATTTTAATTAAAGTCAGATTGGGAACACTGCAGAAAGTTGTTTCGTATATCGAAGCTTTAACAGTTCTACGATAACTTCAATGAAACTCGAAACAGTTGGAAACGGCACCGCTGCTTCCACTTTAATAATCTGATTGTTAATAAAACTCACATTCTGGAAACTTTCGCATCCTTTTTTTGCAATGAAACGCTGATTAATCAGATGGGTTATACATTCATGGAAAAACTTAATTAGTAAAGATTGGTTTTTGAAATCAAAAAAAGTTCATAAATCGGAACGAGCATGAATTTACTGAATATTTCAAGCCTGATTAAAAATCTACTCCTGCTATAAATCAGTTTTTTTGTTTCGCATTCATTACAATACATTATCTGTTTTGGAGTGTCACACGTAAAAAGTGGCCAGTTGAATCGACATGTCACACATAAACCGATTGTTTTTTTAATTTGTCTTCAATAATAATCCCAGATTGGAAAATTTCCTAACAGTCTGTAGCATGCTTTATATTAATGTTAGGTTAAGTTTTATGCTGGTTCTGACAGCTCTAAAACAAATGCCAGCGATTAATTAATAATAAATAAACAAGTGATAAAAGACATAACCTAGCCCTTCATATAAAGCACGCTACAGACAGTTTCGCAAGATTTTGAAAGGGTTGCACTTGACAAACTACGTTGCCCAACTTTGCTTAAATTCAAATGTCGTAAATCTTAATATAAAATTCTTACAAAAACATATAACTAAGTGACAAAAGACACGCAAATAAAACCAATAACTAATCAAAAATCATTATACAACAGTCTGGAGTGGTTTGAGGATCTGGGTTTAAGATGGTACGCTTTACCAGCCGTAGCTAACATGATGTTCGATTCTGGAGGCCTTCAATTTACGGCGGCCCCCTTCAACGGTTGGTACATGAGCACTGAAATTGGATGTCGAGATCTCTGTGATACGTATCGGTACAACATGATGGAGGTAAATTAACCCACTTTGTTTTAAACCCAACGATTATATCATTGAATTTTCAGACCATAGCCTTACAAATGGGTCTGGATACGCGTACACCGATTACATTATGGAAGGATAAAGCAATGGTTGAATGTAACGTAGCTGTGCTTCATAGTTTTCAGACAAAGGGTGTTACGATTGTTGATCACCATACAGCTGCCGAATCCTTCATGAAACATTTAGAAAATGAAGTACGTTTGAGAAATGGGTGCCCTGCTGATTGGGTTTGGATCGTACCTCCTTTATCTGGATCAGCTACCCCTGTTTTTCACCAAGAAATGGCTTTGTATCATCTCAAACCTTCCTATGATTATCAGGTAAGGAATTTGTTATTCGAAGAATCTACTTTTAAAATTCTACAAAATTTAAGGGTGATTTCCAATCCGTTTTATATTTTCTGTCCCATCCTTCCTAACACTACTCAGAAACTTCTTCTAAAGTCACTTTAGCTCAAGCAAAATCAAATCTAAACTACCTGGTTCTACAAAATAAATGAAAGAAAAATATTGTTCTAAAAGGAAACAAAAATTTACTTCGGACATTGGCACCCCAAGTAAAGGTCTTTTTCCACTGCCAATTTGGTAAGTTGCACTTACCACTTACCATCTCAATTTTGATAATATTTAAAAAAAGGTAGCCTAATGTTCAATTGTTTATTGGTGAATATGACAAGGGTGTAAATGTAAATTTACCTCCCTAGGGTAGTAATCAACCACACAACCTAACAATCTAACATAAGCAACTGCAATTTTAAAATCGGTGAAAATAGATGTCAGATTATTAAGTCTAATATTAATCAAAGGTTTGCGCAGTTTATATCAACAGGGAAAATCACTTACCTCCCTCGCTATGTAAATAACTAAAACAGTAACAAACAAGTAACAAACCACAAATTTAAATCTCAAATCTCCAGGATAAATTTTAATGAATTCTCCTTACAAAATGCGGCATCCAACAACGGTTTTATTGGCGTCGCATTTGTCCAGATTTTATCGACTTGATAGCCGTATTTAAATTAAGCTTTCCAGTTTTAAAAACGTGGTTAATATAGATTGTCTGGAATTAGTATCAGACAAATCGAGATAAGGAGAAAATCCTTTTTTCAAATGACTACAAATTATTTTTGCTGACAACCGAATGTAAACCTGGACAAAGCTGCAATAACCCGATATACACTTCGACGATGGGTGGATTTTAAGGATACTCCCATTTTCTTGTAGATAAAAAAGTTCTATTCCGATCTTCAAGCTAAGGATGACTTCTAAATATATAGAATTTTATCTTGTTTTCAGAACATATACGGCAAAGTAAATCTTTAAAATATTTTCCCATCAGAAATTTATCGGGATTTGGATGAAAACGAGATTAACCAATCGGCTTACTCCCTAATTTGACTATTTTTAACTTTTTGAACTCGATTAAAAATACTTAAGCTTAAGCAAATTAAATATTTTAACGCAAAACTCTTCGCGTCGAGAATATTCCAGAAACAAATCGCAGTAAAACAACCTCACCGAAATCAGATACGTCACCCCTTTTCCGAGCATTATTTTATGAGATTTCACGGTTTGAATATCAAACAAAATCGAGAAAATTTATCTGAAATTAAGAAGTTAAACACCTAAGAAATTAAGAAGCATGATATGCCACCAGTATTTTATAACAATAAATAAGACCCAAATCAGCAACGATTATAATAAAAGGAAAAACTTATACACAACCAAGAAACAAATAGTGGAGCCTGAAACAAATTGTTAAAATATTACGATTGCGTGCGTACACTTTTCATAATACGTCATATACAGAAATCTCGGAGTGGCTGTTTATGTACTAAAGGGGAACGTACAGGGTGTATTTTACACCATTCTGACAGTTATTGTTACGTGATTCTCCACAAAACCATCTAAAAGCAGATTACCTACTGGTAATGTCATAAACTTCTAATAGTTGGAACGTCAGTTTCTGCGTTGGTAATAATTATTTTTATTCCTTCGTGTTTTAAAGGGTAGTGGTAACATTTGTTTTGTTGTATACTAAAGTTATTAAAGCATACCTGGACAAATATATAAATAACAAACATTATTTAAACATGCTGGTTAATTAATCCGTATTTAAAAAAAGTACAAAATTCGAAACATTAGTTAATTATATAATTAAATCAACTTTTATTAAACAATAACCTGTAATACTACCAATAAAAACGTTTGTAAGTCATTCATGATTATCTGCTACCAACAATAACCAGCTACATAACACAGTTCTTCGTATTCATGACTCAAAAATAAACAGTAAGATGTACCACAAAAATAAGAGAAAGAAGAGGTCATAAAACATCCCTGTGGCACACTCCTTTGTATTTTAAATTTTCGTATTGTTAGTGAGTTAATTTATAATTGTCTGAGACAATTACGTAATATCAGTGTTATACACAATTGCACAACCCAATTCCTAGTAGTTCCAAAAATTTAAAAGTAAATGGGTATACTTACACCACGAAAGGAAGAGGTCCTAATACAAAGCCTTGAGAAACACCTCGTATACTACTTTTCGAATTACCACAGGTTTTCATGGACTTTGCCGTTTAAATATGATTGGAACTTATTTCTTAACTATTTAAGTGTTTTACTTTAAATTGAGAATAATTTGCGTAATAACTTTGTAAATCTAAAGCATAGATACGAAATACATGATGTTAGTTGAATTCGCCTTTTAATAAAAAACCTCTCGTAAAAGCCAAGCAAATTATCAAGTGACGAAGTTGGACAAAAGACTCTACCCAAATTAAAGTAACTTATTTCTATTAACTTCTAACAATAAATGAACAAGCCACTTCGTTACAATATTTCAAATTAGCTAGAAAAATAAATAATTAATCTAGTCAAAGCGGTATTGACACAAAATGTAAGGTTACATTGGAATGAAGGATCTCAGAGTTTTAAAGTTAATAGAGGATTTCGACAAGGACATCCAGTATCACCGATCTTCTTCAAGCTGGTAAGTACTGGAAAAAATAATAAGAGAAAGTAACATAGTAACGAGAATAGCGAAGATCGTAGTAGAAAGCGCAGCTGGTACAGGACAGACCGAGAAGAAAGTGTATGAATGCAGTAAGAGAGGACCTTGATAGGTCTAAGATTAAAAACTGGAGAGAAGTTGCTAAAGACAGGCAAAAATTAAAAAAGAAAATTGAAACCATGGATCTCTAATGGCCTTTAGTCCTACTCTATATAATATATTTATAGAAGAAAAGAAAGAGATCCTAAAATAACTTCCTGAGACGCACCGTGCACTATCTTACATATTTAAATTGTTGTAAAGTTCCTTGAGAATGCATAACTTCGATAATTCGTTTTGTGCTTAAATGCAGACTTTTTTAACATTAACGACATAATTCCATTCAGACTTAAATAATAACTGTTAGAATTAACGTTATTGGAACAACAACCACCAATCGGTCTTACTCGTACTTTGTCCAAAAAGTGTTTTCAGGGCGAAAAAATTCCATTGCCCTTTTTTCCTTTTGACTATCAAAAAGGACTTGAGATCGATAATCCTTTTAAAATAAATTTTCTTTTTCGAGTGCCTTTTAACGTGACGAATATATTGTGATCTGTTAAATCCACAAAATGTGAACTGAGCTGCTGAACTATTTTTAATAGCAAAAAACACTCTGTTACTTTAAAAACATGGCCGTAAAAACAAGATAAGGCTTACAGCCTTACCTAAGGGTAAATAAGCTCTAACTAATTTCCTCGTGAAATAAAGTTTTATTAAACTTTAATTAGTTTGGTTTCTTGTTTACCGTTTAACTATTTCAAGTTTTACGTACTGAAAATTGTTAAAGGTGGTAATAAAGACTTCCTAGTTGCTATTACTGAAAACCTATTTAGTGGACATTTTGTAAAACATCCACTCCCCCCGCCATCCATAAAACAAACGAATAATAATAAATAAATAAATAACCGACGCCATTGGCTTCCTCAAAATTAATATTTAAGCTTATTTTTGAATAGTTGTTAGCCATGCCACATCCACACACGAACACTACCGGAGAATTTTTCAGGTTATAACTTGCACTTACAAAATTTCAATAGTATGAATAAGTTTCTTTCTCAATTGATTTTCTCAAATCTTTCAATAAATAGTAATTAAAAATGTAGGCAAATTTCTGTAAAAACTCTTGGTAAATGGCACGCTAACTCAGATACTTCTAACAAAGCAAACAAAAACTTACATTTGTCACAAAGGGTCCAAATTCAACAAAACTCTTCCACCAAATTCAACAAAACTCTTACACCAAATTCAACCACAATTTGTGTTAATAACCATAATAAAATTCACTCAATTTCACTAAAATAATCAGCACTCACAAGAGCGTCCGACACCTCGCGATTGTCACTTCTCTTTTTATAGCATTTGTTTCCTCGATATCTGCTTATTGCAGGCACACCCCGGACACAGCCAACTAAAGTCACTGTTTTACTAAAATTTAAAATAGTGCTTATGTAAATGTAATTTAAGGATATTTTTCTAGAAAATAGGTTGTACCTTATCTTTAATGAAGCACGTGTTATGAAAAGAATCGAAAATATGTTTTTAAAATTTAAATTCGTAGTAAATTATATTTGATGAGTTTGGATTCTATTTAATTTTTTTTACGTTTAGAATATAATGGATACTCTGACACATACATATGTGTACATCAGTGAAAGTTATAAAACTGTTATAAAGCGAAATATCTCAGATTACACATGTATGAAAATTGGAAAGTGGTATTTTATTAGGTTATTTACTTACTGAAAATAACTAAAAACATTCGGTCGTTCAAAAATGTTTTGATAAATAATTATTTGTAACTCGCTGTTTTGCAGTGATTTTTCTAGAAGTCCATATAATAAATTTCTAAATTAAAAGTATTTTATATTCTTAAAGCACACTCAAATGTTTGAAAACCAAAAATTTTAAACTAGCTAGGCCTGTCCTTTTTAGTTTGCTTTGGAGGAAGTTCAGTAGAAAATTTGTATGTCTTTTATTTTCTTCCCAAAAACTTATCTACCTTGTTTCAGAACTAATTTTCTTCTTTCACTCCAAGGTCGCCACTCTATTGATCTTCGTGTCCAGCAGTCACCTCTTCTGGCCATATGTCCCGCCCAGCTCAGTTTACATATTCTGACTGCAAATTCTGTTAAAGGTACAGTCCGGCCACGGATTGACAATCTGATTGACCGTGTTAAGGTCCAGATTGATGGATTGATGAATGAGATTGATGGATTTCTAGATATTTTGAAATCCGGCTTCAATCACGGGTGGTGGGGGGACGACTGTCATTCCTTCCTCTACCAATATAGAATCTCTCATGACTGTATTTGTTCTAGATAGATGCGGCTCTATCTTACTGAGCAATTTGTTGCTTATTCATGCGGTAGTAATTCTTATAGTCATCTTCAGCACTGCTCTCTGAGATGTCACGCAACAAGTTTAAATTTTTCTTTCACCCAACGTCGGCGTTCAACCTTTTCTCTGGTAGCCAATACCAAGACAATGGCCAAACAAGCCTTCTTCTTTTTATTCGACATTCACATTTGATGGTACTTCGCTGTCGACTGAGCTGAAATTACCTCAGTCTGGTTGATAGTGTAAGGTCGCACGTGATTGAACTCAGAAATTTCAGGATGATTGAATCAGTCAGAATGTCAATTCGATTGATCGTGTAAGGTCCCCTTTACTTTGGACCGTCAGTCTGTCTCGCAGTGAAACATAAACCCAACAATCTTCTCTCCAGTGCTCTTTGAACAACTTTCATTTTGCTTATGATTTCCTTATTAAAACGCAAGTTCCAAGTCAGCACCCGTGGTTCGCATTGGTCGAATGTTCGGTATGTTGGACAAAAGGATGTTCTTAAGTTTGCCGAAAGCAGACCACGCCAACGATATTCTTCTGGTAATGTCTGCTTTGAGATTTTCCTTGGAAATTTGTATTTTTTGCCCAAGATAAATGTATGAAATTCTCAAAGAGACTATCGTTTGTCATGAACATTGTTTTCTTGATGTTTATTTTTAGTTCAATTTCTTTCAATTTATTATTTAATTCTGTTAACATCTATCACAGTTCTTCTTCGCTAGACGTTATAAGCACGACATCATCAACAAATCAGAGATGGTTAAGATGTTTTCCTTTTACGTTTATGCCCTTGTCTTCCCACCGAAGTTCCTTAAACATGTCTTCTAGTGCAAGTGTAAAGAGCTTGGGCGAGATGATGTCTTCCTGTCGAACACCTCTCTCCATTTTCATTTTATTGGTGGTTTCTTTCATGATTTGGAATCTTTATATAAATTTCGTATAAGTCTTGAACATCTGCTGTCGATTCTACAATTGCTCAGTCCGTTTAAAACTGTCCAGATTTCTAAAGTCAAACGCTTTTTCATAATCTACGAAAGCCATTCAAACCGAGATGTTGTATTAATTTGACTTTTCTATAACGGTCCTTAATACTTGAAGGTGGTCTAACGTGTACCAATCCTTTCTGAACTCAGCCTGTTCACGCGAGGTTGGTACGCGTCCAATTTGTTCGCGAGTCTAGAAGTAGTATGGGTTCATCTCTATATTGAAACATTTCCACGAGTACACTATCTTCCTCCACTGCTTTTCCTTTTACCATTTTCCTTAGAGATTCTGCTATTCCTTCTTTCAAGATGTTCGGTATTTCTTCAGACTCTACATTGTATATAGAATGTTTCTATCTTTTATTTTATTTCGCTTGTTTGTGTAATTATATCGTGTCCTTCTATAATTTTTGTGATCTACGATTGTCCTTCACTAAATGATCTTTGTAGGCATTTAATACTTCTTCTGTCCTCGAGAGTTTCTTTGATTTTTTTATTGTTACAATTTCTTATGTCATTTTGAATGGTCTTTTTCACTCTTTTATTTAATTTGTGTTGTGTAATCTTTTGAGTTTTTGTATTGAGTCGACTGTTTCATCTGAAAGATTGCCCTCTTTGCTGTGACCCTTATCGCTGTTTCTACTATGGATTGCGTTATTATACTATTAACCTTATCCAGAAATATGTTGTCCAAGATGATTTCATTTTCTTTAAGTTTATGTCCATATTCAGACTTTCATGATTTTCAGTTGAATCCTATCTATGTTTTCCATTTTTAGTTCTTCTCTCGATTTTTGTATTAACATTTATTTTGGCTCTAACTGTGGTCTCATCATTTTAACTGTGTTGATAACCTGCGTGTCTAGTACTATGTTCTTGTTGCTGGCTGTTATGTAGTCTATTTTATTCTTTGTACCTTCTACCTTCTTTCTTCTTGAAATATGTATTCATAATATGAAAACCTTGAGTGTAGTTTATTAATGTCTGTCTCCTTTCATTTCTTGTTCCCAGTCCAAACGGGCCTATATCTCTCTTTATTTGCCTGTCGTACGCCCACTTTTGCGTTAATTAATGTATAGGGAGCCGAACTAAATTGGAGAGCTTTATTTCTTCACAGAGTTCTTCAATCTCCTCTTTTTCGTGGTCCATTGTTGTGGCGTACACTTGCACTATTTTGCATCTGTATCTCTTAGATATATGGTGGTTCTGTATTATGTTCACTTCATACTGTGTTATCTTCTTCTTCTTCTTACTTCTATTATAGAAATAATGTCTATTCTTTTCCAGAGTAGTTACTTTTATAGGGAATCTCTCCACCTCTTTCACGGTCTACCTACATCCCTTTTCCCTCTTGGTGACTTGTCCTTCGCTATTCTGACTATGCGATTTCTATCCATCATCTATTGTGACTTAAGATCGAATAACGTGTTACATAATCGCTTGTTGTTATCTGCGCAGAGCTGAATTAATAGCTCACCAGTTTCATTAAGTACAGGTTCGTTAAATCGTTGCATTATTCGTGGTATCGGGTCATTGCCCACCCTTGCGTTAAGGTCGCCCATTATTAATTGGTATCATGTCTTCCGTGGGAATTTTCCTTATTTAGTGGTTTAATGTCTCATGGAATTCCTCCTTTTCGTAGTTTAACCTTGATTCCTCTGTGGCATAAACTGAGAGTATATGCATCCGATCTTTGTTTGTGATTAATGTGGCACTTATTATTCTTGATGATATGTATTGTATATTCTGTATAGAGTCATTCAGTTTCGTGTGAATTAGAAGACCTACTCCCTCTTTTGCTCTTTGGTCTTGGTTAACGCCGCTGTGGAATAATATATTCTGCTCATACTTCTTCTTTGTCTGTGTTACTGCACATATATCAATCTGTTTGTTCTGAATTTCCATGATCATTTCTTGGGCTCTTCTGTTCCACGATCTTATGTTCCATGTCGCAACTCTTATTTGTTGTTTCTTCCAAAGTCGTTTTCTCCTTGTTCTCGCCTTTGTCGTCAACGTTTCATCTGTCCAAGTCCGAGGCGTATCTCTGGTTCTTCGAGCATTATTTGATTTACTTCTCCACGTAAGTTGCTAGCCTGGTGTGAAGATGCCCCTCCACCGCTACTCAATCCACCCGGTAGTACTGCAGGCGGAGTTATACTGTATTATGTTGTGTGATATACTCTTATTTATTAAGAATCCCACCCCATTCATTTTTGTTGTATTATTTCTCTTATAGAAGAGAGTGTGGCCGCTCTTTAGTTTCACACAAGCTTCTCCACATCGCCTAACCTCTGCTAGTCCTATAATTGTCCAGTTGACGTTTTTCAATTCTTCTTCCATTTCTACTAAACAGTGATGACAGTGTTTTTACATTGAATGTGGATATAACTATTCATTTGGATTTTTGTACTGGATTTCTGTCTCTGAACTAAATAATAAGTCGAGTTCTTGTCCCCCCAGAATCCGTGGGGCTGACTCTTTGCACAGTGCTCCGATTTTAAAGGTACCTCATATTCTTAAAGCACACTCAAATATTTGAAAACCAAAAATTTTATGAAAGAAGTCCAATTTTCTGTAGAAAATATTTTATCTTCTCTGTGCTTTCAGAACTATTTTTTTTAATCAAAACCAACTTTCTGTTAAATTATAAAAAAATGAATAAATATAGGTACCTATCTGAAAATACTAAAAATTTAAAACAACCCAGAGATCACAGATCATCCACAAACTAAAAGCTTTGAATTTTGACATAAAAACATAAAATAATACAAAACGTACATTCATTCACTCCTATCTGGAATAAAGCGTGCTTTATCGCAATTAATTGAAAACACCCAATAATAAAACAGGTTTTTAAATGTGACAGTCGTAAAAGCTTTTTCGCATTAGTCAGAGGAAAAATTTCAAACCGTAGTGTTAAAAAAATCCAAAGCATAAAAGTTGAACTATCGTTGTAATTTCCCGTTTTACAGAAAACAAGCCAAAATGTAAAGAGAATCGCTCGTATGATAAAAAAATAAACCCTCCAGTAATGTTTGAAAAGGTCTCCAGCTTTTCAAACGTCAAACACTCTTTCAAAATTCAAGTCGATGTTTGCAAACGAATAAAAAAGGTCGATCGAGCTTATTCTGATTTTTTTTAATGTTTGAAAATTACACCCTTGGTTTCGACTTTACAGTCTGTACAAACAAAACTTTGCAAAAATAATTCTTGAATTAGATTAGAAAACATCTGTGTTTTGAACAAATAATATTACCTTTCAAATTTGAGGCCTAACATCGTCCAAATATTTAGTAAAATCCCATATGATCGAATATCCAGCAAATATTTCCCAAAATTTATCGTATCAATATTTACACAACGAATATATCCCTGAATATAAACTGAGCTCACACCCGATGTGAAATCCGATTTAAAAAATAATGTACACTGCTTGAACCGTTTGATCTGCAACGAAAATTTCCAAAAGCGTAAGTGGAAAAGTTTAAAAAGCAGAACCAGATGGTGCTACGTTGCTTCAACTACTGTGTTATTACATTTGCAAGTAAACAAATTTTTTGGCTTCATCCGGTTGATTTTTTTAAATATTAACCACTGTTTGGAGATGAAATTGAAAACGTTTTTATTTCAAAAATGCGCCATAAATGAATGTTTACCTTAGCGATGTTTATACAAACTTGTATATGCGTGTTATCTACGGGTGAATGCTACGTCTGCATCCATTTTGATATATTTACATATGAAAGTGTTAATTTACCTTTTAATTTGAATCAGCAAAGTACAGATATTTAGGAAGCTGATCTACATTTAGAATGTTAAAATATTAATATTTAACGTTAAATATTAAAATACTAATATTTAACAGGCAGAATATTAATATTTACAACCAAGATTATTCCAGCGTGAAATCAAAAAGTTTAATATCCAAAATCCTAAATTTACGCAGAAAAACGATTTGAATTTAGCCAACAGAAAGACCACCAATGAATTAATTAATTTAAAAAACTTTACCTACAGTATTATGAATTATTTTTCAGATTGCTCTATTAAGGAAATATCACATAAACAGCACTGTTTGCTGATCAATTAAAGAAGTAACCTGATACATGCTTGATGAAAACCTTCATCTATTGATTTTTCATTTATGGCCGTAAATTATGCATTTAAGGTTTCTCATTTTTTGCAATGAAGCCTGGCAAGTCGTAAAATGTCTCCGAGTGATGATTTTTTGGACTTTGATAAGAATGTCGTAAATTCGTTTAGTAATTTAGGTTGTTCTGTTGATACCTCATTAAATCATTTTTTTTTAAATCTGGTTATTACAGCAAATTAAATAACAAAATCCGATTTAAAAGGGAATAAAAAAGTGTAGACCTGAATTTTCGGTTTACGCAGGAAAGTGTCCTGAATTTACGATTAATTCCAACAAACCGATACAGTTGGTAACCACACATAAAAACTTCGAGATGTACAGTTTTGTCCCAGGTGTAACTTTATGAAAGTTAACTAATTTAACTTTTTCGTTTGTTTTATTGCCCAATTTAAGTATTTTAAACTGCCTTAAAGTATTTTAACATGGTTTAAACGAAAAGTATTTTTAAACATCAAACAAACTCTTTTAATAATCCCCTTGTTTCGGAAATTTCCCAATGTTCTACGGAACTAAGCACATTATCACAGGAATCGTTGTTTACAAAAATGAACTTGATTTTATTCAAACATTTGTTAACATCTTCAAAAAAAAAAATTGTTATTAAGACTCGGACAGCAGGGACGGCTCCGCTTGCCTTTAAGAGCTGCAGAACCACCAAAAATAATATAATTAAAACAAAAAATTATCTATTAGTGAAATAGAATAATCCACAGCCTATCCTAGCGCTTTTTAATGTAAAACTTATAGAAATTGTTGAGCGAGTCAACCAAATGAATATTTTAATATAAGGCAGCTAGGCAACGTTCAAGAAACAGCTGTCTTATTTTGTTGTGCTCGTGCTGCGCTCGAAAATCTGCTTGTTCGGTAGACATCGCTGCGTTACGATGGGGCCCTAAGTCAAAATTAAAGGCAAAATTAAAGCTAGAAATTAGCTGCATATGATGCACGGGGTGTTGTGGTATTTTGACTGACTAATTCGTGAGTTCACTTTTATTTAGTATCTTTAATATATTTATTCCATTACAGAAACAACACAAAAAATTCAAAGATTTGGATTTGGTTCATTAATTCCCGATTGTTAGTAACTTTATTATCCCAAAACTTTTATATGTTAACGCAATTTTCAACTCCTTTGAATCCTCGTCCCCTTTAGGACATTGAAAAACTTATCCGAGACCTATATCCTGTTTTCTTATTGTAAGCAGCGCCCGACACATTAATATTACATTGTGCCTTTCAATTTAAGGAACCCGCCTGGAAGTGCCACATGTGGAAGAAAGGAAGGGAATCAGTAAAAAGTAAAAAACCGAGACGAAAATTCCACTTCAAGCAAATAGCAAGGTAAAGAGAAAAATCTATACATTATTCAAGGAATTCAAAAATAATAACAAATTTTCAATTCTATAGGGCAGTTAAATTTACATCAAAACTGTTCGGAAGGGCTCTTTCACGTCGTATTAAAGCAACGGTCTTATATGCCACCGAAACAGGAAAATCTGAAGGTTATGCTAAGAAACTGTGTGAAATTTTTGGGCACGCTTTCAATGCACAGGTTTACTCTATGGCCGATTATGATATTTCGAGTATCGAACATGAAGCTTTGCTTCTGGTCGTTACTTCCACTTTTGGAAATGGTGATCCACCAGAAAACGGCGAGGTATGTATAGCTTTTAGAATTTCACTTACTTATTTGAAAAACACACATTCATTACTTGAAGATTTAAACTCGACTTGACTCTATCAATGTATTTAACAGGTAAGTAAATACACTCTTTGTAATCTTAAGGGTTCATTCTTTATTGAATCCTGCCAACCGAAAATGCACAGAGTATAAGTAATTAATAAATCAAAAAACGGAGTAGGTCATCTAAACATCCCAATGAGTAGTCGAAAACAGCTTATGAAACACCTACTTGAAAAACAAACCGCCAGTTTTCATAGTCTACTCAGAACGTTAGTTGAGTTTCGTTAAACATATTATTATCCTGACCTACTTTGTTTAACTTACATAAATAAGCCGAGCATCATCTTTACCACATTACATAAGATAACAAGTTAATCAAATCCCTTGGCAATTCAAACTGAAACTATAGACAAAACTGCAGTAATGGAAATGTTATTGCACTTTGACAGCTCCCAAAGGAACTGATATCCAACTGAATTAGTAATGGAATTATTTAAGTTTAGGATTTTGTTCTGGTGAGTTTGTGACGAGTTTTTGGAAGTTGATGAGGTTGAAAAAATTCACAAAGTTCGATAAATTCATCAGGAATTAATGATCACCTATTAAAACTACACGAAGTTTTGATTACCTTACTTTTTTATGGGATGAAAAATTGGATTAATTTTTGGTTGGGAGCATCTGTACTAATTCTCAGAATATTTTATGCAACTTGGAGTTTGATTGATCGAACTGCTACCTATACTTATTTGTCTTTCATTATCGGCTAGTTTAGATTAAGAAAAATTGTTTAAAATATGAGTAAACAAATACTCAAAAAAAAATTCTGACCAGGATCATCAATCAAAATCGGGATAAACGCAAATAAGCACAAGACTAAATTTTGTGCACAACGATAAATACATTCGCAGCATAACTTTCCAAAATTTACAAAAGAATCCGCTTATTTAATCGAAGGGCCAAAAACTTCGACTCACCTTGAAAACTACGTCTTCATGTTTGGGCCGAATCTATTCTTTTAAATTTTAAGTTGTCTAAATCTTCTAAAGTTTTCTCTCCAAATAGTCTTCTAACTAAAGTTTATTTATGCTCCTCTAATATTCATATTCATGAAAATGATGGGTATAGCAAAATAGTAAAAAGTAAGTTAAATAATAGGTTATAAACAACAAGAAAATAAAGTAAACTAATATTAAACAGTAGGTAAGTAAACGAAGATACAGAAGATGAAGGATAAATTGCATAAGATAGAGGCATTTAAAGCCGAAGAAAATTATTATCCTAAAACTTAACCGAATATCGAACTACAAGTAGAAGTATCAATACATTAATAGACTTCATCAACAGAGTAAGCGCTCGAAAGAACAGAGAAAACAGACCAATTAGAGTAGTACTAGCAACAAAAATTAAAAAAATGGATATGCCAAAATAGTTAAAAAAAACTAAAAGAAACCGAGATATGGGTAAAAGAAGATATGGACAAAGAAACAAGGGACAACAGAAAAAACTAATACCGTACATGATAGAAACTAGAAAAATGGTCGATGGCAATTATCATTAAAGATAGATTAATTATAAATGGAAAACAACGGCAGATTGACGAACTAGAAAAACAAAGCAGAGAGGAAAGCGGAGATAAATAAGGCAATAAAGAGAGCGAAAATTCTAATAAGGAGACACCTCACAAAGGAGCAACACAAAAAAAAACAGAGTTTGTCACAACGCCTATTAGCACCCCCATATAAAAGAAGGAGAGTCGAAGGAAGGAAAGAAAAAGGTTAACACAAATTACGTAGGGTTGATAGACGAAGAAGAAGCATTATATAAAACTTTCAAACACATCACTGACACAGGTAGCCACTCACATTCAAAAAAAGGGACAGACACAAGGATAACAAAACGCAATGAAATAGGAGATAGGGAAAGGATAAAGCAAGAAACTGTAAAAGAAAAGAAAATAAAACAAGGTTCAAGGGAAATAGACTCCAAGGAAGTAACGTGCAACGCGAGAACTTAGCAAAATATAGCCATGGAAAATAACAGGAAAGTAGTGGGACCGGATGGCATACCAACAGAGGTATTAATTACTCCAAGAAAATGGGATACAGCTTTTGGTTAACCTCTTTAATACAATATGCCACGTTTATACTTATTGCAAAAAAGGGTAATGCAAAATAATGTAGAGAATGGGTCACGCACCCAAGATCTTTCTTTGGAGAATTCACAGCAGAATATACAAGAAGATGGCGGAAAGAATAGGAGAAAGTTAGTTCGGATTTAGAAATGGTTTGGGAACCATACAAGTGCTCTTTGGTTTACAGGTGCTGATGCAGCGTTGCAGAGAAGTGAATGCAGATATCTTGAGAAAGCTTTTGATAAAGTCTCACACAAAAAAATAATAGACGTTTTAAAATCTACAAATACTGATGAGAAAGATTTGAGAATTACTGCAAACTTATACTGGAACCAAAAGGCCACAATTAGAATGGATGGTGAAAATAGCGAATAAATCCAAATACAACGTGGAGTATCTTTTCCCCCTTGATCTTCAATATATATACTCTGAACAACTGTTTTTCAAAGCACTTCAGGATACCACGTGTGGATTGAAAATAAATGAAGTTCCAATAAATAACCTTCGGTATGCTGACAATACCGCCCACTACGAATGATAGAAATCCCAGAACTACAAACCAGACGAATTAAAGAAAAAGTTCAAAAGGCAAGTAAGTGTTTTTACAAATATAAATTGTTGTTTGATAGTAAACAGCTTAGTGCAAAAATGAAGATAAAAGTGCATATATGAAACACTAATACGCTCCGTAGTAACATACGCCATGCAGACTTGGTCCTTCAGAAAAAGAAGAATTAAGACGTTTCGAAAGAAGCCTTACAAAAAGAAGAAGAATGAACTTTGAATTAGTAGAGGCCATGAACCGAGAAGAGTTTGTTTGTTTGTAAAAGCACAAAAACTAAAATGGTTCGGACGTTATGAGGTGTAAAGATTCAAAAATAAGCAAAAAAGTAGCACAATGGAAGCTTGTAAGAAAAAAATATAGAGGGAGACCGACAAGTAACTAGCCAGAGAACACAACATTAGGGGACCTACAGGCAATAGAAATGGAAATGGAAAACAAAGTGTAGTGAAAAAATGAGTTGAAAAAAAGTAGTGCAGACTACCAAAACACATAGAAGATTATAATAAACAGTGAAGTGCAAATTACCGTGCTGTAATGAACTTTACGATTATTATCCCCGCTTATAACATGTACGAAGATTGTTCAATAGAAACACGTTTAGAGACCGTAAAATAATTTTGGGCAATGAATTTAAAAGAAATCTTAAGGTATGAGTTCCATCGGTGCAGTAATCTATAGATTCTCTGCTATAGTTCGTACACCCAACAGAGTCAGTAAAGCTCCGCCCCTTTTGACGTATGTCTACTCAGGCCAATGAGCGCAAGCACCCGTTTTACACCCTACAAACTTCAAATAAGCAATTTCTAACCTCAAAATTTCAATGATCCAACGTTCCCATTACTTGCCCACTTAATGAACACAAAATGTGTACGTGTCTTGTAATAGACAATTGTTTAAGATGAATGCGAAATACAGATAAAACTGAAATCCGCCGGAATCTGAACTGAAACTGGCAAATCAAGCATCAAGGTCAAGTAGTTGTCAGTGTCACCTGTTGGTGTTGTTGCAGGTGCTGGGGATTTTAAAAATTCGACCAATAGAGACGTTGTATTCAAATACACCGTTTGTGCACAATTTAAAGTGTAAATCGTTCAGCACTGATTCTTTAAAATCTAAGAGCAATTCACCTTGGCAATCAAAAAATACGGTCATGGCTACTTTTCCTGCTGAAGATTGAGATCAACATTTTTTCGCCTTCGGAGATTCTGCATGCTTCCCCTGCATACTCTGGCGTTTGGATTCTGGTTCGTAGTGATAACACCAAGACTCATCACCGATAACAATTTGTCGTAATAAGACACTACCTTGTTGTTGATAGCGTATCAAATGCTGTGCTGATAAGGCCGAACACAAGTTCTTCTGCTCATCAGTAAGCAGTTCCCACACTAATACTCAACATTTCAGAAAGTTCTCTAACTTTAATGCGTCTATTTGCGCGTAAAGCAATTTCCATATTTCATCTGATGCTGCAACACGAGCATGTTCTGGATGGGCCAAATCTTTAGTGGATTCCCTTCCTTGTCGAAATTTATCGCACCATTCAATTACTGTCGTATGAGAATAACTATAGTCACCATAAACAGCTTTCATTCTCGTATAAATTTCCTTTCAGCGGCCAAAAATTGAATAACAGCACGCGGATTTTCTACGGTAAATGACATTTTCCAACTTAATCACAACGCTTAGAAAGAATCAAACAAGAAATACTTTTGACAGACGCGCCACTAGTACTTAAACAATCAATAAAAACAACTGAATTCCGTTGTCGCGGCGATGAAGTCGCGGCTGCATAGTCCTATTGAACAATCTTCGTACATAACTATTATACAATAGTTAGGGTGTAAACATCCTTTATCGATGAAGCCATAACCCTCTCAAGGTTGAGTAGCCTGCATACATATAATATTCACACTTTTTCTGAATTGATCTTCAACTAAAGTTTTTTATTTATGCTCTTTTAATGTTTTTGTTTATTTTTTAATTAATAAAAATTACCAAGTTTGTCGTAGCAATGCAATAAAAATACGTAGTAATGGATATTCAGTACCACAGGGAATTCAACGCCTACACTACCCTGATTTTTATTTTCTAAAAAACAATTCAAAACTTAAAGTAAATTAATAACTGTTAAAACGAAACACTGCTAATTTCTTTTAATATACCAATAACCAAAGTTGGCAGTATTAACGACCCTGCAAACCCCTTTTGTCTCTATTAAAAATTCTATTACTCAACCAACTTGGCCAATTCTTACAGAAACGTTTGTAGTTTGTAGTAAAAAATCACAAAATATATGACGAAAATGGCAAATATTTTAGGACCAACTGAGAAATATAAGACTAACATGAATTTCAAATCTAAGGGATAATATATTCGTATGCACAAACCCAACTGAATAAAAAAAGGGTCCACTGATTCAATTACCTTTCAAATATTTCATTAAATTTGCAAATTTTCTCGCAGATAAAGGCCAAGGTTTGACAGTGCTAAAACAATGATTCTTAAACGATTACTTCATCTGCGGTTCCTTTTTGATAATTTAAACAATTTAATTGAAACAACACTGTGAAATTTTTGCCCTTAACGCCTTTCATACATCGAACTAGGTGTATGTGTGATTTCCACTGCTAGAAATTTTAATTTCATCAGAATTTATTACGGAAAACAAATCAGGAATTTGGTAAACTTGTAATGAAATATATCAAGAAATTGCAGGTTGCATGAGAACCTCCACCATTCGGTGTGTCAAAATTTTCAGATTTACATTAAACGAAGATAAAAATAACGATAAATAATCCACAACTGAACATAACAAGCTCGCTAGTATATAAGTCAACCTCTACAAAATAAGGTTAAGCTCGTGACAGGAAGAAAATCGCAGAGAATAAAGCGACATTCCCATATTTACTGCAATTTCTTTCATGTTCATTTCTTCGGAATTTAATTCGCAATAATTTGATCATAAATTTATGCCAATATTGTTAATAATATTTCACTGATAATTAATTACATAAAACTTCATTTCATTGGCTTTCCAAAAAATGCATTGCTTTAGCTGTCATTTTATACATTTCCGTAGTGGTGTTAATATAATCACTGAATTATTTTTCAGGAGTTCGCTAAAAACCTGTACACTCTGAAAATGAATGAAAACGGAGTAAATAACGGGGATTCGAAATTAAGGTACGTACTTTACCTGATAATTGTTTTTATATTTCAAAATTCCAAACAACCAGTGGCGTAACCAAGGAGGGGGCCCAGGGGATCCGAGCCCCCCTCAAAATCAAAGTTATTAATCAAAATTTCATTTAGAAAAATCGATAATTGTAGGTATCGGCATTACAAAAGCCGCCCAATATGGTAAATTTGAAAACCAAACAGTGGAATGGGCCCCCTACAAACTACGTTTCTGGTTACGCTACTGCAAACAACTGAACTTAAACGTGTTGACAGAATTTAACCCTGAAGACAAATATTCCATTGGGTCACATACAGGGTATCCCCAATAAGACTTATTGTTTTAGTTATTTTTTTAAATAGTTTATTGTATTCAAAAAATTTTTGGCACTAGGAACAAGTCTCTGAACTACCTCAGGCTTATAATATATCATTTAAATGAGCCAGCTTTAATTGCTTAAGCCTAAATTAATTTCAAAATGTGAAATCTGTGTGTGTCCGTTTTGTCAATCTTGTGCTTCTCCGGGCGTTTTTCATTACTTTTTACTGCTTTGTACTAACAATATGTCACTTTCTGGCGTTGGGTTCTTAGTATGGCAATGGCAACTTCGAAATCCTTTATCAAAGTAAACAGCCAGAGTGATATAACAAGCATTAGAAAAATAGATCGCTTCGATACTTTAAGAGGTGGATCAGTGAGCGACCCTCTTATAGAAGACACCTTTGGACCCCTAAGTAATGTGAGGTAATTTGCTTTTGCTGTTATTTATTGCACGTTTCAATTGTTTTGTTAATGTTGAGTATAGTGGTTAGATATTGTAGCTGATAAATGTAAATACCTGCTTTTCTTGATGCAAAAATTCGAGCTTTATCAGAATCTGAATTTTGCTTGGACAGCTTTGCTATATATTTTTTTCTATGCTCAAGAATAAAACCAAATTTTAACAAACAACAGTTAAAATGGTTAAATAAGGAAATACAATCAGAACTTTGAACATATTTTTGAATTAGTGTACAACTGCACTTTAATCACCAGCTTCGTCAATTTCCAGCCGACCACAAAACTGTAGATTTTTTTAGCGCACTCTGTATATATTCATATACACAAATAAGCTCAAATATTTCTAAGTTAAAGTCTGCACTATTAGTGTAATTTGTGCATGTTTTTGATACACTCACGATGAATGAAAACTTCAAAGCACGAACTTGTCACCAAATTATCCTTTTACAATTTTATTCTAAAATCAATTTCGCCGTTAGATTTGCAGTGTTTGCGTTAGGATCGAGCGCTTATCCAAATTTTTGTGCCTTTGGGCAATACGTGGATAATCTTTTGGGTGAATTGGGTGGAGAGAAACTTATGAAAATGGCATCAGGAGATGAAATGTGCGGTCAAGAACAAGCATTCAAAAAATGGGCACCTCAAGTATTCCGGGTAAGAATTCCTAAGCTAAATTTTTAGAGAAATCTAATTATGCTCATCACATTACAGGTTGCTTGCGAAACATTTTGCCTTGATGATGACGACACGTTCTTGGAAGCCACCTTAACTTTACAAGCTGACACTTTATCAGCAACAACTGTTCGATTTGTCGAAGCTAAACCTGAAAATATGACTGCTTCCTTATCAAAATGCAATAATAAGAAGGTTTGTTTTATAATAATGCTTAGAAGAACGTATTCATTCATGATTTTTTTGTTCAGGTCGCAGCATGCAAATTATTACGCCAAACGAACTTACACGGTGAGAAATCCACAAGAGCTACGTTGTTATTAGAAATCGAAAGCAATTTAATGTATAAACCAGGCGATCATGTTGGTGTTTATCCCAGTAACAGGCCAGATTTGGTTGATAAGATATTAAAACGACTAAAAGGAGTTGATGATTACGATGCAACCATGGAACTACAAGTTCTAAAAGAAAGTCACACTTCCAATGGTAAGATCTATAACAATTTATATTCACTTAGCAAATGACGGAACATATTATGTATAGTCTGCTTCCAGCCATGTTTGGTTTTTTTAAAAGTCAAAATTATTATACGAGTACCATCCATGCTTCAAAGTGTATGTTAAGCCAGCAGTCCCTGTTGAAACAATCGTTAACTCAGTAACATTATGGGTAGAAGGGTAGATCATGTCTTCAATTGATGCTCAACGTATATACTAAGATGTCTTCTTCTTTATCAGCGTGATTTATCAATACCACTAGATATACGCTTCCTCAAGGTTCTTCCAAATTTCTCGGTCTTTGGCTTTTTCATTACAATTGGGGCCGGCTATTCTCGCAATATGGTCCTTCCACCTTACGTCCTCCGCCCCTCTTTCCATTTTTCGTTGTGTTATTTTTATTTCCTCCACATTGGTTTTTGTCAGAACCCATGTTTCGGATGCATATGTATGTGAGTACAGAGAGAACACGTTAGTCAAATACTCTTGCTTTCTTAGTTCTTCTTCTTCTGTTTGTCTCTACTATCTGTGTTAATTTTTTTAATGAAAACTTTTGTTCCAAATATGTGTATTCGGTCACCATTTCTATTAGTTCTCCGCCTAGTTGCACTTGCCTGCGATCTTCCTGATTTGCCATTATCTTAGTTTTGGAAATGTTTAACACAAGTCCTACTTCTTGCGTTGCTGTTTTTAAATCATCTATTATTGTCTCCACTTCTTGCATATTATTAGAAAATAGGACGGCGTCATCGGAAATCATAAGTTTGTTAAGTATTCGCCGTTCATATTTATTCCCTTCTGGGCTTCGCTGAAGAGCTTCGGGAAGGGAGGGCCACCTTGTCTTACACCTCGTTGTATCTTGATTAGATTTGTGTTACCGAATAATTTAGATGATAAGACAGTGATGGTGACTTTTTTGTACATATCTATTATTACTTGTATGTATCGATAGCCTATTCTATTTTACAGATCATTTTTCTACCTAGCCCCTTTACAACACAATGCATTTTTGTTATATCGTTCAACTAGTTTCTCTATTCCATCGGGAAAAAGGTTTTCCGGCTGCTCCCCAAAGCCAGGTGTGCACCACTTCAGTCATTTCCTCATCAGAAGTGAACATGCGACCACGCAACGCCTCCTTCAGAGGACCGAAGATGTGATAATCGCTCGGCGCAAAATCCGGTCTGTAAGGAGAATGTCGAAGAAGTTCAAAGCCCAGTTGTTGCACTGTCTCTACTTTTGTTGATGCTATATGAGTATGTGTGTACAGCAAGACTCTTTTGGACAACATTCCTCTTAACAAAATGTTTTCCGGATTCCCTTCTGAAGGGTTTCGCCTCTGGCTTAGTTGACAAGTTGAGTTACCGTTACCCTTCTACCTCTTGCTAAAAGAGTTTTGCCTCGGCGCGGTTGACACGTTAAGTTACCGTGCTCTTTTAGTGCTCCCCTTTTCCTCCTGAAGAAGCCCCTTAAAAAAGTGACCGAAGCGTTGAGTTCTTCTCTCAACAATGACACGGTTTCAATCCGGAAAACGTTTTGTTAATACTGACACTGACCGTGGAAGTCTTCGAATTCAAGTTTAAATTCATTTCGCAACACTGCACAGTAATCTGCACTGTGCAGTATTTACCCAGTCGCTTGGAAATATACCATGTAAGTCCCAAAAGAGCGTTTTTTTAGCGGAAGGTTGCCTTTTAAATTTTGTCTGAGCTGGAGAGTACAGATGCTTCCATTCCACGCTTTGCGTTTTTCTCTCCGGATCATAGTGATGCCCCCATGTCTCGTCGCCGGTGACAATTCTTTCCAAGATACGCGGAACTTCTTCATACCGTCTAACGAAGTGGCTCGCAACAACCACGCACTGTCGTTTGTGTGCAACAAAAAGCTCCTTAGAAACACACCGTGCGCAGTCTTTCCAGTATCCCAAATCATCGTACAGAATGGCATATGCAGTTTCAAAGCTGATATCCAAATGTACAGCCAGTTTAGTCCCCGTCTTCTCTCATTTTGACCTGCCCTGTCGATGTGGCCTTGAGTGCGCGATGTTGATGGCCAACCAGAACGACCATCATCAGTTACACGTGTTCGACCCGATTTCAACCTTTCAACCCACTTCGTGGTGCTCTGTCCATACTGAGCCAATATCCGACGGTTAATTTCCGCAGGTTTCACTCCCTCTACCCAAAGAAACCGCACTACGTCACGTTTGATCTTCGATGGTGCAATCTTGTAAAGGAGCGTCTATGTTTTCGCTCTCGTGGCTGCCACTCGACTTAAAGCAGAGCGCTGTCAATTCTCCGTGGTATATTTATAGACGGATTGTATTCGTAAGACTTCTCCAATATCTGTCTGACAGTGTGAATAGTTATGATCTATCACGCTATATCCCGTCTGAAACCTACCTGATCTGGTGTTTGGAATTCATCTAACCTTGTTGCTATTCTGTTTGTTATAATTTGCTTGAAAAAGTTGCAGATATGTGATCTAAGGGATATGGGTCTGAAATTTTTTAAACCTTCTTTGTTTCTTTTTTTGTGGCTGAGAATAACGTCAGCGATTTTCCACGCTTTTGATACTTTGCAAGACACTGTAATAGTGCTGGTCCCTCGCTTTAACCATTTCAATTATGATCCTGTCATGACCAGGTACTTTTTGAGTTGCCATTTGGTTTAACGTCTGTTTTACTTCATCTTTAGTTATATACGGTAGATCTTGTAGATCCTCTCTTTGGTCTGTTGTGAGTTCCCTGGCGAACAACAAATATCAGCTTTGGTAAATAGTTACGTAGCGTAATATCCCATTTCGAGTCTGAGATGCATTTTCCTGATTGTTTATTAGTCCTATGATCTGGTTTTTCCTATTGCTAACTTTTTCCTGAACACTTTTGGGCCTTTATTTTCCTACATAATCCGTTGTATTACGTCGTTGTTTGGCATGGCTACAACCTGTCTTCCTCTTCCTCCTATAGCGCTACAGACCAACTTCATTTGTGCTAAACGGCGATCCAAACCACAGCATACGCCCCTTCTGGCTTTCACGTCCAAAATACTGGTTGCTGCTCTTTCGTCTATTATAACATGGTCCGTGAGGTGAGACCCATGTAAATTTATAGGTATATGTTGCGGTGAGGGAAGCATGTTGAACTAATAACCATGTTTTTACTTGTAGCAAAATCTATGAGTCTACTACCATTTTGATTTGATTCCGCGTGTAGGCTTCCTCCGATGGTGTCACGATATTTTTCTTCTGTCCCAGTTTTAGAGTTTAGGTCGCCTATAATGATTTTTATATCATTCTTTGGGGCTGTGTCATAAATATACTTTCTCGAGTTGTTGTTAGAACTCTTCTTTTATGACTTCTTTCTTTTCTTCTGTTGGGGAGTAAACATTTTTTATGGAGACGTTAAAACATTTTGTGGCTATTCGAAATGTGTATATTCGTTCATTCACTGGCTGAAAATTGGTTGTGTTTTGTTTGAAGTCATTGTCCACTATGAATACAGTACCCATTTCCCCATCTCCTTGGGTTTTACCACTATGTACGATGCTGTCTGTTTTTGTATCTTTTATTCCCTCTCCTAGCCATCTCGTCTCTTATATTTCTTGATTTCTTTCAATAAACTTGCTGGAGCTCCTGGTTCAAGGAGTGTTCAAACAATCTATTTACCAATATCAAAATTTGTATACCTTAACTTTAGTCATCGTCGATTCATCCGTCCTTTCCGAGGTTTGTCTGAATGTTTCGTAACTACAGAGAAAAGGTTGTTAACCCTTGGAGTAGTTTTCCCCCGCTCAACCCCCTTTTCGGAGGACCATCTCTCCCGCTCTCGTCAGTCCCGACCCCATCATCCACCGAGGATGGTTTCTCGACCGCCACTGAGGTTGCTCGGGTTTCCAAGGTTCGCCACCTCTATCTTCATATAGAAGCTGCTCGGAGGTGAATGTCGGAATTGGATAGGAGAGGCTATACGCCGCTAGATTTAAATTTTCTTTCTAGTCTACCTTAATTTCGTTCGGTGCATTGCCACCTATCGTTGAATGTTTTCTCGTATTTGTGAGTTTATTTTGATCTTGGTTCTTAGTAATCGATGGTTACTCATTTGAATTTGATTCAGAAGGGTCGCATGCTTAGCTATGTGTGTCTTCTTCATTGGTACAAAATCTATTTAGTACTTTGTAGTACCATCTGGGCTTTAGCATGTCCACTTTCTATGTTCTTTTTTGAGAAAGAATGTGTTTAATATTTTTAATTTGTATTGTTCGGCAAAGTGAATAAGGTTTTGGTCTTTCTCCTAGACTAAAAACGCCGGTGCTGTTTTCATTATCTCTAACTTTAGCGTTGAAGTCGCTTAGTATGATTGTGCAGTACGTTTTGTCTCTGGTTAAAGCACTTTTAAGTTATTCATAGATCTATCTCTTCATCACTGTGCGTTGATGTGAGAGCGTATACTTGGATGACCTTAAGTGAATATGATATACATAACTCTTGAGGTTATTCCTTTAATTAACTTAAGTTATAACTCTGTTATACGAACTGTCTTCTTCTCCTTTAAAATAGAAAAGTTTTCCTTTCTTTTTCGAAGTAACCACATTGCTACATTGAAAAATTGCAGGTGTTGTGAAATCATGGATCCCTCACGAGAGGCTACCCACTTGTTCATTAAGAGAATTATTCTCGCGCTTCTTAGACATAACAACCCCTCCTTCTCCAGATTTACTGCAGAATTTTGCTTTGATTGCTACTGATGAAGACGACCAAAGAAGGTTAAACCTGCTTGCAACGGTTTGTACTTACCAGAATAGTATCAAATTTGAAAACTGACTAAACATATTTACAGGAATCGGCAGCCTACGAAGACTGGAGGCATTGGCGTTTCCCTAATCTATTAGAAGTTTTACAAGAATTCCCATCGGTAACCCCATATGCTCCCCTTCTGGTAGCTCAATTAAGCATTTTGCAACCTCGATTTTACTCCATTTCTTCAAGCCCAGCTATGCATAATAATCAAATACATTTAACTGTTGCTGTTGTTATTTATAAAACGCAAGGTAAATTCTCAAGCTTCGAAGTTTTAATCGTATTATAATTTATTTTAACAGTAATTATAAATATGTAATACCAAATTTCAGATGGAGAAGGACCTGTACATTATGGAGTTTGTTCTAATTATCTACAGGATGTAAATGTTGGTGAAAACTTGTATATATTTGTAAGAAGGTAAGTACTTCATGTTCTTCTTTAGATTTCTTTAAATTGAATAACATAATAAAATATATTTCGTTTTTCCAGTGCTCCAAACTTTTATCTTCCAAGTGATCCACTGACGCCTGTGATATTAGTGGGACCCGGAACGGGTATAGCACCATTTAGAGCATTTTGGCAACAACGATTCACACAAGTTGTGGCTAAAAAGAAAGTAGGAAAAACGTGGTTGTTCTTTGGATGTAGACAAAGAGAACTAGATCTTTACAAAGACGAAAAAGCAGAAATGTTAGAGAAAAAAGTGTTCGATAAAGTATTTTTAGCCTTGTCTCGAGAGCCGAACATACCAAAGGTTCTATATTAAATCCTTTTATATATTTAAACTATAACTAACTCCTATTATTTTTTAGACTTATGTTCAAAACTTAGCCCTAGCAGAAGCCGCCGAAATATATAAACTAATAGTATTAGAAAGGGGTCACTTTTATGTATGTGGTGATTGTACAATGGCAGAACATGTATATCAAACTTTAAAAACTATTATTCAGCGCTATGGTGGAATGAAAGACAGTCAAGTAGAAGCATTTATGCTTTCTCTCAGGGTAATTATTTCAACTTAATTCTTCTTCTTCTTCTTCTTCTTCTTCTTCGCATGACTAGGATTGCTCCTGTTTGTCTGCCTCTTAATCCGTTTTGTTAATGTTTTGGATGCAACATTGCTCTCGTATGGTACTGTTTCTTTGTCTATCTCTCAACTTACTATCCTTTTTCTTGCCTTGTTCGTCATCTTTGCATCCGTCCCATTCCGAGGTTCTTTTCGGTTCTTTGAGCAATTTAAAGAGTCGCTTTCAGTAGGTTGCTAGCCTTGTTGAAAGCCTAGTCTGTTTTGGTCCGCGGGTGGTATTTTATTTCCCACCTACCCGTCGGTCTATGAATTCAGACCGGTTAGGGTATTCCCCTATCCGCCGCCCGGGGACGCGTCCGATGGGAGACAGACAACTCCACACGGATCAACTTAATTCAACTTAATTCGCTAGGTGAAATTTACAAAAATTATATTTACAGGATGAAAATCGTTACCACGAAGATATATTCGGTATAACTCTCCGTACTGCTGAAATTCACAACAAATCTAGAGAATCGGCAAGGATTAGAATGGCTTCGGAACCCTAGCGCCGACTTAGTATGTTTAGAAAATGTATATCTCTTGAGCATCATTAATGATTAACTGAGTTATTAAATAAATAATTCATATTTATAAACAATTACGCTACAACTGTGAGAACTACTCTATTGCCTTAAGCAAGCATTTTTTTGAACTTAAAAGATTGCATTTTTCACATGTAACTAATAATTATGCACAAATTATAAATTATAAAGCACGTTAGTTTAATATTAATATTAGGAGTTTTAAATTTCTTCGGACTTATTATCACATGTAAATATTATCAAAACTTATTCTCCAGATATATTATATATTATCATCGAATGTTTACTATAAATATAAAATAATTTATCGTTGTAAAACAAAATGTTAAATAACTTTGGGATTTTATATAAAGTATATCATATTTAATAAACTTCTGAATGTTTAAAACAAAAAATCTCTTACTCGTTCCTGTAATTAAACTTCCTTTAAATAAAATTTTCTAAAAATAGAATTGTCTTCTTATTTCTTATATACGAGGTGTGTTCAATTGAAACCCATCCCTAATAAGAGCCTAGAGTAAATATCAATGCAAACCTGTACAATGAAAGTCTGAACAAGCTTCATCAAGCAATAAGACGAAAACGTCCAGGGAAGTTTTCACGTGGTGTCATTCTGCTATACGACAATGCTCGGCCTCAAGTCGCCAATGTGGTAAAAGAAAATATTCAACAGAAGAAATTGAGTACTTTAGAGCATCCACCCTACAGCCCAAATTCGCAATATTCCTCAGAAATACCAGCCTAGGCGATCTTTAAGGAACCCTTCAGGTCTTCAACATTAACATAACTTTATATACAAGCCAATATCTCTGAAACAGACCATACAGAAGGCATCTTTTCGCGCACGAGCCCGAAATTTAGACACGAGCCGCGTAGCGGCGACAGGCCGATCGGACGAGGGCTCGAATTACCTTCTGGTACGAGTTTTTTATACTATTTTCTCTGTTTCGGCTTCCATTTACATTATTTCTTTTTATAAAAATACTTGACAATTTCGAGTTGGGGAAATTTGGTTAAATAGTTACATTGGTAATAATAGTGATTTTTGCTTAACAGTTGACAGAAGTTTGAGATTTGACGTTTCTGTTGCCTAGCAACTGACTGGTTGCCCAGCAACTGAATGGTTACCTAGGTATTGTGTGTATTAGTTGATACAGAATCACCAATTTCTGAAAACAAAATATCACCAAAAATCGTTTAATAATGAAGCTCATTAAATCATCAAAATGCGTGCTAGAATGATGTAATTCTAGTCCCGAAACAGAGACAAGAAATTTCTTTTTTAAACTGCGGAGTGAGTATGGAGACGGATGACGGAGGGATTCGAAGAATAAATTTGAAGTTATATTGTTCAAGAACATAGAATTACTAAAAATACGGACACGTTGCGAAAACGGACCGGACGTACGGATACGTTTCAAATAACGTACAGTCCGTTATAAAAACGGACGTATGGCAACCCTACATTAAAACAAACTGTGTTTTCTGATATAGTCTTACCATTCTGTTAAAAGGTACTCCATAAAACACAAATAGGCAACCAGCCATACTTTTTAATAATTAGTTTTCGACAATGTGCATGAAAAATGAAAATTTATTTCTTTATGTTAGACACTGAGTTCTTCAATGTGCATTTTAGTAATTACATTTATATTATATTAGGTCTTAATAAAAACTGACATTTAGAAATGCCCTAGTTTAGTATTTCCCAGACGAAAGCCATAAATAATCCCGAAGTTTGACCTAAACACAAGCAAATATGCAGACTTAAGTATATAAGGGGGGAGTGGCGTGTGCACGCCTCAATAGCCGAGAGGGGTTGATTTTAAGTAGAGTATCGGCGGTGGCGACACAGCCGACAGTTGAATTACGTTTTAGCAGTGACATGACAATATTTAGAGTGTGATAGCAAAGTGGTACCTCTGTCTTAGTGCTTGTTACTTGTGTTGCATGTTGTGCATGTCTAATCAAAGGATTATCTTACAGGAAAGATCATTTACAAAGAGGTACTGGTTGGTTGTATGCTCTCGTGTTAGCTGCATTTGGTTGTAATGGCAGTGGCCGCCAAAGACCCAGGGGTGGTCCTAGGCAGATTTTGCGATTGGGGTACAGGGTCTTTCCGGAGAGACTGTTGCACGCAATTAGAATATTGCATAAAGTGTGTGTACCCCATCGACTCTTTGGCGTTAACTACACCCGATGTTGTGTGACTCCAGGTGTGGGAAGAAGTGGAGGAGCTCTGTGATAGAGCTCCGCAAGATGCAAAACGAAGGGCTAGCCCGTGAATAAGGAATGGATGGAAAACCCAGTGGAATCGTAGTAGATGAGTACACCTTTAAAGTGGTAAGCTTGCGGAGCAGTAATTGTAATGTTTGTTTTATGGCATTGGCGAACGCGCCGCCACTGGAGCTGCAAAGGGTCGCACGTCGCACTGCACTGTTTGTGTCCCTTCGCTTTCCGAACAGCCCCTTACGTAAGACAAGAGGTTAGCTGTGAGTTTAAACAACCGACTAACATAACTAACTAATAAACGAACTTATGCCTGACAAATGACCCATTAAATGACAAACAATTCCCCGTTACATTTTTCCTCCCTAACATTTATTTTAAAAAAAAATCTCTACACCATTCACAGAAGAAGAAGCGATAATGTATGTATGCACATTTTAAAAACCATTGATGGGGTAGTAGCAAATGCATTTATCTCCTAACTGAAGACACGCAGCTTAAATTCATGGCTGAAATGTTAAAATTCTGTAGACGCCCAAACATCAACCAATAGTTCTTACCATCTTAAACAGTCACGTAAATAATTTACAAGACATCATAAACATCACAAAAATTTAGAATTTATTGTTCCATTTAATACATACATCATTGTGATTTAATACTAACAGTAAAGCTAGCAAACACACATCTAAAACATTATAAAAGCAAGGCATTTATATTTACAAAACTGTAATATAATTTTTAAATTTAAGAGCAAATTTCACAAAAGCGCATTAACTATCGAGTTAACACTGAAATAACAAACATTGAAAAGGCAACATTATATTTACGACTATTTTTTTAAGGCAGTATTAGTTACATTAAAATACTCTGGTTATGATTGTAAAAATTGGCCTTAGCGACTGAACACCATGATTCTTTTTAATCTTCACGAATTTTGAAACCTGTTAAAGTATGAATCTGCTTCATGTATATTGCAATGCACCACTGTTTCATCTGTTGCCTAACTATTTAGACAATTAACGTAGTTTCAGTGGTTTCAACAGGTTCATTTTGCACCAGAACGTTAAATAAAACGCATTAATTAGGTTATTTCAATGCCTCTCTAAACTCTACGAAAGTCAAAGGACTACGACATTTTTCGCAGTCTGTAGAAATAGTTAAAAAACAGTGCTAAATAGGCATACATTTATAAAATAATCTAATTTTCAACATTAGATATAAAAATATATTACCCTTTCATGTACAATAATAGAGCCGTATAAAATATTACTTTTAGTTTTAAAACGTATACAAACTAGAATACCGATAGTACATAGAAATTAGAGACAGCTCTAATAGAAATACAGATTTTTAAGCCTATGTGCATGAGACACCCCTGAGAAAGGAAAATTAGAATATATGAAAACACATTGTTTTTAATTAAATCAAATGTAAAGCCGTTCATTTACAATATTACTGATTTATTATTTGTGTGTTTCGTTGATTTATCACCCTTTTCAGTACCTATCTAATTTGAAACTTGCCAAAAAAATGTTTGCCTGTACTGAAGCTAATCAAAGTTTTATATACATCATTAACCTTTAAGTAGGCGCGTGGCGCCTTACAGGCGCCAGTTCATGTTTAGACGCCTGCCGTTTTTAAAATAAATTTTTCTATAATATTTCCCTTCACGTATACTTTGAGCAATCTATTCTAAATCGGTATGCTTAAGTATTCCTTTATCTTCGAAAAATCATTTACTTTGTTTCAAGAAATGCGAGAGGTTACGCTACTGGCGCCTATGTATAAGGCTCCAAGAGGCAAGAGGAATATTTGTAAAATCTGTGGAAAAAATATTTGCGGCGAACACACAAGTAATATCTGCAACAAATGCTTCAACGATAGATAAAATTATTGTGAAATCTAAAATTACGTAAAGAATACTAGCATCAACGTTTGTCCTCCATTTTTCATTCTGATGGGACTATATAAGGTTTTACCTTTTTATTGTTGTATTATTCTGTATACATTTACCCTAAATTTTAACATTATACCTGTATCAAGCCCTACATGCATTTTATTTGATAAAAGAAGCAAAAATTAAGACAGTCGGGGCATTTTAAAACGCTGGCGTCTTGTAGGCGCCACGCGACCGCTTGTGTACCTAAGAACCACGCGCCTACTTAAAGGTTAATGGAAAACGCAAGAATCGCTTGCTACTTCGAAGCGTAATTAAAATGTACGCTGAACAACTCGGGGTTCAAAACCTGCTCGCAGTTATGTCAGTTTATATGAGACACAATTAAAATGTTGTTTCTTTTAATAACTAAACACTACCCAACTCAAAACTCGATCAACACAATATAAAAAATATTCTGAATTTATTACATTCAAAAACGTACATTACTGTGGCTGTCTGGTTCATCAACTTGATCTGCTGTAACATGTAAAATCTAAATATAATTTTCAACAGTATTAAACTATACAAACTTGAAAATAAATTTTACAGTAGCAGCCTAAATTATCACTTCGGTTATTATGAAGGCCTTTAAATTCGTCAAAAAATATAGGGTGAGTGAACAAATTCAACCAAACGTTTTGTACTTGATACAAAATTAACTCTATTCTAGCATGAACTCTCTATTCTAATAAGAACGAAGAACTTAGAAAATCGGTGGCAATAAAATTACAAATTATTACAGTTTCAACGTATTGATTACTTTAAACTTTATTGGTCGAATGTTTTTCCTGGTAACACTAGTCAGTGAATATAAATATACAAAAGTACTAACTATAGTTAAATATTTAAAACATTGCAAAAGAATTTAAAAGTTAAAACTTATAATAATAGGTAATTCCTTTACGCGTAGTTCCCTCTTCTTTCGTGATTGCGTATAGAACTTGACAAACACAAAGCAATGATAGCACCGATAATCTGAAAAATAACAATTTAATATTTTCGGAAGTTTACTTATAATATGACTAACACATACCTCAGTTGCAGCGATTACAACGACAACGATACCGATGATTTTAATGGTGTCTTGTAAGAAATCGTATAATGGCTCGAAACAGCCAATTTTGTAAGCACTGCCATCTGCAGGATAGCAAGTCTGTACTTCGCCTTTACAACAACTTTTTGGGACAGTTCCATCGGTCATAATCGATTCCCAATCTCTAGGACTGTCAACACCGCAACATTCACGCTGTAATTATTTTATATGTTAGTTTTGTATAACTAGGATTTGGAGTTCCACATCCTCAAATCATTACAAAGAATCATACCTACATAATGCCCTTTTTATTTCATAAATCCATATTTTTTCTAAATGGTAGGTATGTTATGTGCGTGAGTTATTTCAAATAAATAAAAGGTACAGAATAAAAGGGGCAACTATTTAACTTAAATATACAAATTAGATCAATGTATTACCTCAGATTGTAAAGTATCGATTGTTTCCCTTGCAACATCGTCAGTTTTATACAACTGAAGAGTTTTCTTCAGCTCATCGTGAATTTCGTTTTTAATTTCTTTATCGGAATCCTTGAACTGTATAAAGGCAAATACTCCCAAAGCAACTTGAAGGAGGAACAAAACCAATAAAATGATCGCATACTAAAAAAAAACATTAAATACTAATAAAACTGGTACTGATATGGGTTAATCGTTTGTTTACCGTTGTAAGCATACATGTGCTTTCCTTGACTGCACCGCAACATCCGAAGAAAGAAATTAGGAAAACAATCGAACCAACAACAATTAAAAGTGTTGGTGCTAAGGCAAAGTTGATGCCTGTTTTGTCTAATGTAGCTGTAATTCCATCGATGTCCAATTTAACGACAACGCCAACAGCTATAAAAGCTATACCAGCAAGCTGAAAAGTAAGCAATTTTTAATTTTCTGTAATTTGTTTTTTGTGCGCATTTTGCTTTTCGTTTGTTTACGATATTCTTTTACTATTTTAGACAATTTACAATACAAAATCTTAATAAAAAACTATACAGTTAAAGGTGTTAGAACAACCGAATTACTTTATTCAAGTTGGTTTGCTTAATGTATTTTAATTAAATTACGTAATCTTATTGAAAATCGTACGACACTGATTGACGACCAATAGAAACGTTAATATCGGGCATGGTTACCACGGCCACGCCCATATTTCTCGGAAATTTTTTGTATCTAGCTAGACCAACCTAGGCGAAATTAACAAGTGGAAATTTTTATGTCAAATGTGACAGCTGGCGTACAAGTTGCTATGGTTACGTTTCTAAAATTTAAATATGTATGTACTGAATTATTAATGGCGATGTCAGTACGATTTTCTTATCGAATCTACACTCGAGCATTAATTCATGTCCGGGAAACTTTGAGTAGTGCATTTCAACAACGTTGAATATATTTCAATATATTTTTCTTACCAAATACTGATATGAAATTTTCTATATGGCTCGCTCACTATCAGTTCCAGTTTTTATTTTTTTTTTCCAAACACACAATGCTTTAAGGTTTCTACGAATCTTATTTAAAAACCATGATTTGTCACTATTCCAAGGAAATTCCCACAAACATTTCTGATAAAAACAGTCAGTCACCTGGCAAAAATTAGGAAGTTTTTTGTCTTTTTTTTTAAATTAAATGTAGGCATCATACGAATATTTCAAGCTTAATTAAGCTACCAGAAACTAGATTAAAAAAATCATAACTGATAAAAGAGTTCATCGCAATCGATGTTATTTGCATTAATTAAAGACATACATATAAACTATTAAGTGCATCAGACCTGTATTTGCTTACTCAACAAATTGCTCAGAGATGAGTCGTTTAAACCGTCTTAAACCAGTTTAACGTGTGATTAATTCAATTTATTTAATAGTACTAAGTAATAAGTGTTTAATTTGATATTATAGATACAGTGATGGACGTTAAGATTATTTTAAAATTTTGATTCAGACGAATTATTATAAAAATTCCCAATCGTATAAATTTAGTAGCATTAAATTAGCGAAATGTGTAATCCCTACAGTGAATAAATCAGATGCCTCCCTTCTTGTTTTAACAAATCAAAACTAATACGAAAAACTGTCTTAAATGAAATTCAAAATTATTTAGAAATAGTATTAAGTTCATTTATCCAAAAAACCTAATGTATTTGTTCTTTCGTCATTTCCAAAAACGTATAATGCATTAGTGGGCTTATTTAAATTAAACTATTTTAAAAATGTTGGGAAATGCATTAACCTCGTACAAATTATGCTCTTAAAATAATTACGTAGAACAGAATTTAAAATGAAGCCCCCAATTTTTTTGCAGATTCACAAAGTTAAATGTACACTTGTAATGAAACTTATTCATTGCTTAACATTCAGCAGTTTGAACATAAAAATTCGTTCTACACAATGTCTTTCGTAACAGAGCACATCAAAATTTTATTGGTAAATAACACAAACCACAAACAACCTAAAAAGACGTAGGAAAAAGTGGAAACAATCCTTTAAAATTAAAATGAAAACAGTAGTTAAACGAATTCTTTAAATAAAACAATCATAAAATTCAAAATAACTCGCCAAACAACAGTTCTTGTTTAACGAAGATCCTTTTGTGTTCCCAACACGTAGGATAGAAAATTTCGTAACTTATTACGGACGTTAATTTTAGCAATTTGCCATTTTTACTGCAATTTTATTGGTCAATAACTGAATCCAAACTTGAAAATTTCTGAATTCAGGGCATTTATTTTTGTTGTAAGAAATTATCGAGTTACTTTTTATTGTTTAAATCAACAGGTTTTTTAAATGTAAAGGCGTTTTAATTTTTCATTTAAAATTTAAGAAATTAACACTACATAAAAACAGACCTTTTAATTTATGCACGAAAATTAGATAATAACAAAAATAATTCAGCCAGTTCACAAAAGTTGAGCGGTTTTAAATAAGGTATTTGGAAAATATTGTTTAATTATTCATTGGAAAAAAAATGAAAAATTATTTTAAGAAATTAAATTGAGTAGCAAAATTGTTACGAAAACTTGATAAAAGTTGCATCAAAATAAACAAACCATGATTGGTTTCATACAGATTATTCGGTTCGAGGAAACAAATCATTTAATGTTGTTTTTAAATAAAAATATTAATAATTGTTTCAATTGAAAAGTAATTGTTTTACTCGTCTTACAAAGCATTCACATATTTAATACTGTAAATCGAGATTATTTAAATCAAAATACTCAGAATAATTCAGAAGCTCAAGCATCTTTTAACATACTGAACTCTCCTGAAAAACCTTAGATTTCCAGTTAGTTTTAAATTCAAATTCAAAGATTACATCGTTTTCTTCCTAAAGAACTCGCCCAAAATTTCCTATTTCTTCAGGACCTAAGAATCGTCAGCCTGAAAAGGCTCAATCTACGTTTGAGGAAGCTCCTAAAAAGCTTTGAACTTTCCCATAATTGTTTAAACATTAAACTAGCTTTTTTTAAGAAAATATCAGTACTTTTACTCCTGTAAACTCGAATTAGCATGGCTAAAGCTCAGCCCATGTTTGAGGAAACTCCTGAACTTTTCACAAAACAACTCCTGGATGTTCCAGGAGTTTTCGGTTTTTAAATCAAAATATCTTAACCAAGAAATCGAATTTGCCTATTTCTTCAGTTAATCTCAGATCATTCGGCCTGAAAAACTCAATCTATGTTCGAGGAAACTCATAAAGGGTTTTGGAGCTTCCCCAAAAATCGTTTAAAGCCGTTGCTAAATGAAAATATCAATAACTTTTATTAACCAAGAGATTCTTAAAGAATCATTACCTACGTCCAGATTTAAATCGCCTTTTTAAAAATCGTTTTGGATTACATTATCTAGTTACCTACTCAATTTATTTCTACACCGAAAAGGAAAAGTGTCGCCTCTTATTTAAACAAATGTGCATTTCACTTAATTTACTTTCCAAAATATACTTTACAAAGACAACAATTGGATAACCCAACCATGCACTCATCTAAAAATACCTGCAATCACAAATACGTCAGTTCCAGATACGAACAATAGCAGATGGTAAAATACATGTTTCCATTATCTGGAATATAATATCCAACAAACACTTCATAATATTAACTGCGTGGAAATCATAAACGTTTTTAATTAGAAAATCCAGAATGAATACAAAGAAATTGCAAGGAATTTCCATAAACGCAATTTACAACAAACAAATTTTCTTGGTCAAGGGAAATGTCACGAAAATGCCCACAACCTTGAGATGAAGCATTACGTGTGCTCCATACAAAATAATCATAACGATCCTGAAACATGCAATAATAAAACGCCTCTGCGGAATCTGACCTTGTTGAGCAAAAATTTAAACGGAGGATTTAAACGAATTTGCTCTGTTGTAATGAGATTATTATTATATAATTGAGATGCCCTTGTCACACACTGTCTTAGACACATTTAAAGACTTTTAACAATCTCCATCAACTTAAAAAAAACTACAGCAAAATAACAATACGACCTCTTTATTCCAAGCATAAAAATAAAAAGGTTAAACCTATTAGAAATAACCACAAAAAGGTCGTTGCTTTTTTCTTCGACCTTAGTTAATAAATGACTCATTCTAATTCTAATTCTAACGCAACCAAGGATGGGATTTATTTCACAGGTAAATGATTTCATTCTTGTCTACGCGCCTGGGTATTTACCACAAGGAGTGCCAGGGTTTACTTCTGATAAGATACTTAGACGTTAAAAGATAACAAACGGAGAGCAAAACAAACATGACTTTGCTTTTAAAGTGTTTTCACTGTTAAAAAAAATCAATCGTCGATACTTCCAGAATCAAGAACTCGTGTGCAAACACAAACAGGAAGTCTTCGAAACAGACGATTAAACAAAACCCAAATTTCCTGTGGCAAACTAAAATCTATTTTCGATACAAATCATTATTTCTGCGCATATAATACGACTAAAATGAACTTCAAATTTAATAAAACGTTTTTAGGTCAAGGTTAAACCCAATTTAATTAATGAACTAGTTCTCTTTCTACTTCCGGAGATTACTAATTAAAGTAGATTAGTTTAAACCGATCGCACGATTAATTAACTTGAAACGAACACGATGCTGCAAACTGACCAAACTGTAAACCATTTCGGTTTTACAGGAAAAACTTCTATTCATGTGATAGAATGGAACTTCTTAAAATAGCACACGCAATTAATAATTCCTGACCTTTATTTGCTGACCTATTTTAGGGGATTTTTGCTTCATCTCAGAAATACAAAGCTGCTTTCATAAAACTAGTTTAATTTTAGTCCCGTTTCGAAGATAATCTATTCAAGAAAGGGTAAAATTCTTTAGAAATATTATTAACAACGAACTTTGTAAAAACACATTACAACCTTCAACCAAATCAAACCTTTAGAAATATTCGAGTGGCAAAGAATTGGAAGTTAAAAAACTTCACCGGTTTTGAACTAATAATTTGTAGGATGAGAACGAAAGAGTAACATGATTGGAAAAATAAGAAAATAAACCACGTATTTCCCACAAGCCAGACGATAAAACTGTTGAAAAATACTTAGGTTTAATGAATCAAGTAAATATGGAAATTTTAATAAAGAATATTTAAAAATTATAATCGGACAACTAATTAATGAAAACAACATTGATCAAATCATGTTGGATAAGCAACACCCGATGCAACAGTAATGGGAATATTTGCAACTTACCAAGAATTTACGAATGAGTCAGTCAATGTTTCAAATGAATTCCAATCAATTTAATCAGCATAAAGCATGCAACCCAAATGTAAAGGTCCTTGCATTTCCGTACGTTAACAGCCTCTCGAAATACTCCAAAGAATATTCTGTAGAAGAAATATCTTTTTTGTGTAGGGCTTTTCCGCAGTACCTCAAGTACTATAAAGGAAGAAAACCAGGTTCTAAGCGAAATTATCTCAAAAAAAAATTTGAAATTCAAGAAAATGTCAATTTTTGCCTTCATGTTGTTCAGCTATCATAATTTAAAAAATTCAAGATCTACAATTTGTTGTTATTTTCTAGGACGTGATCAAAAATCTTAGTCAGAATGCCCTTGGCTTCATACTTGAAATTCAAATAAATCTCCAAATGCATCAAATGTAAAGGATTTTTAACATAAGAAAATTCTCTAAGGAATATTTCTTAAATCTTTAACTCGTCAGCTTTCCAAAATTTGGGAAATTCTAGCTTCAAAAATTTAGAATATTTTAACTCCTTTAATCTTCTGAAGACAGAAATTTTTAAGATTACCAAAGTATGCTATTTTTGGTTCTTTAGGTTTGTAGCATTTTACAAATTCTGAAAAATCCATGAGCTTCATTCCTTTTTAACGATCATAATCGATTTGCCGAGAAAAACAGAAAGAACATATTTCTTGAATTCTGGAATATTCCTGTGAGATTTGCAGAAAAAAGCAGGTGATTTTTGAGATTAATTAATGAAGGCTATTTGTGGTTCTTCAACTATGTAGAATTTTAAAATTCTAACTTAAAAAATTCAGGATCGTTGTTTTAGTTTTTAACGCTCATTTGAGGTTTACCAAAAGACAGAAAAAATGTTTAGGGTTACGAAAAAGGGCTATTCTTAATTCTTCAAATTTGCAGTTTGATAATTCTAGCCTGAAAAATTCTTACTTCCTTTAAATCTGCATGTGAGATTTGCAAAGAAAGATAGGAGGTTTTCTAACATTCCTAAATGAAAGCCAATGCGACTCTAACGCTAACTCTTTAGAAACTTTAAAATTCTAAATTCAAAAATTCAAGATCTTTTATTTCACTTTTGACGCTGATTTGAGATTTTCTGAGAAACACAAAAAAACTTCTTTAAGGTTACAAAATAAGGCCTATTTTTGAAACTTTAAATTCCTAGAATCTTTGAAATTTTGGTGTTTCTACTACTTCCAAAAATGTACAACCACATACTTCATTTTAATCTTCATCTGAGATTTACAGAAAAGCAGAAGATTTTAAAATTACTCAATGAAGCCTAGTTGTAAATCTTTAACTACACAGAATTTTTGAAATTGAAACCTTAAAAATTCGGGATCTGTGACTTAGTTTTTAACGCTCATTTGAGGCTCTACGAGGAAAACGGGTTATGACTTGGGCGTTACTTTTGAGTCTTTCAAATTTGCAGAATTTTGATAACTTTGTTTTGAAAAATCTAAAACCTCTTCTTTTTAATCATCATGAGAGATGTTCCGAGAAAGGCAGATTACTCAATGAAAAAGGTGAGTCGTCATTCTCTAACTATGTATGTAGGGTTTTTGAAATTCGAACCTTAATAACTCAGGATCGTTTACTCAGTTGAGGCTTTTCGAGAAAAACAGAAAAGTTTCTTTAGGGTTACAAAATAATTTTTTATTCAAAATCTTAGGAAAAAAGTTGAACATTTTCCTTTCGGATACAGCGAAGACGTACAAAAGAAAAACCTCGAAATTTTACCAAAAATAATCGAAAAGAAAGTTTTCAAAAATCTGGTAAAAAAGTTTCGTATTCAATACAATGAAGACAAACAGATGGAAAATACTTAGATATCTATACGTAAACTTCGAAATATGTACTGCAAAAAATTCTCGATTTAAAAAAAGCTAAATGTTTTTGATTACTTTGAACGCACCCAAAACGCACAGATGAAAAACACATCGATTTCCATAACTTCGAAATACTGGAAAAAAGTATTCGAAGGGTAGGGTAGTTTAAGAAAAATAGTTTAAATTCGTTGAAAAAAATGCACCTAAAACACAGAAAGGTACTTCAATTTCCACACATCACAACTTCAAAATACTGAAAAAATATTCCAAGCGTGATTTGTCAAAAAATTAAGCAAACATTTTTGGAAAAAATCCTTTTAATATACCAAAAACACAGATAGAAAATACATAATTCAATTTCTATACGTAACAACTGTAAAAAATATTCGAGGGTATTTTTCAAAACAATATGCAGGGGAAAATACTTCGGTTTCCATAGGTAAGAACTTCGAAATACATACCTACTACTAAAAATATTCGAAGGGTATTTTTCAAAAAATATTAGGCAAATTTCGAAAAAGTTCCTTTTGAATCTATCAAAAAAACAGACGGAAATAAATACTGCAAAAAATATTCGAATGGTAATCTTTCAAAAAATTGGGCAAAACATTTTTGAAAAGAAATTCCTTTTGAATATACCAAAAACACGGATGAAAAATGCTTCAATTTTCAGACGTACAAACTTCGAAACACTGCAAAACTATTTGAAGGGTAATTTTTGAAAAAATCAAGCAAACAATTTTTGAGAAAAAAATCCTTTTGGAAGTACCTACTGAAAACACACTGATGAAAAATACTTTAATTTCCATAACAATTTAGAAACACTAAATAAATATTTAAAGGGTACTTTTTGAAAAAATTAGGCAAACAATTTTTGGGAAAAAAATCCTCTTGAGTGTACCCAAAACACACAGATGGAAAATACTTTAATTTCAATAACTACTTAGAAACACTGTAAAAATATTTTAAGGGTAATTTTTGAAAAATCAGACAAACAATCTTTGGAAAAATCCTTTTGAATGCACCGAAAACAATTGCTGAAGAAATCCTTTTGAATACAAGAAAAAAAAGGCAGAAAATATTTCCATTTCCATACGTAACAACTTCGAAATATGTACTGCAAAAAATATTTGAAGGGTAAATTTTCAAAATAATGATGATAATCATAACATTCCGTACGTAAAATTACTTCGAAATCCTACAAAAAAAAAATATTCGAAAAGAACAATTTCAAAAGTTGGAAAATTGTTGTTTTGAATACAATGGAGAGTAACTGGTGAAAACTACTTGGATTTCTATACGTCACAACCTAGAGAAACTGGAGAAAATACACAAAGGGTAATTTAAAAAAAAACAAAACTTTTTGAAAAATTACCCCTTCAAATATTTTAAGCAGTATTTCGAAGTTACACGTATGGAAATCGAAATATTTTCAGCCTGTTTTCCTTGTATTCAAAAGGATGTCTTCGGCAAATTTTTTTGTCTATTTCCTTTTAAAAGTCCTTCTGAATGCATCTCAGACACACATACAGAAAATGCTTCGAAAAAATATTTTTTCAAACAAATTAAGACAGAAGATGTTTGAAAACAACCCTTTTAAATGCACCGAAAACACACAGATGCAAAATAGTACTTCGATTTCCAACTGCAAAAACATCTTCGAAGGGTATTTTTTCACAAAAGAATAGGCAGAAAATCTTTAGAACAAATCACAAACAGAAAACGGTTGGGAAAAAATCCTTTCGAATGCACCTAAACCCCACAGGTGGAAAATACTTTCCACACATAACTTCACAAACTTCGAAATATGTACTGCAAAAATATTCCAAGGGTTTTTTTTAGTTTGAAAAAAATTCCTTTTGAATACAGTGAAAATTCATAGATTTCCGTATGTAATAAACTTCGAAATACTTCAAAAAACATTGGAAAAAAACTCCTTTTGGATACAACAAAGACACAATAAAAAATAATTGTATTTCGAAGCCTTACAAAAAGATATTATTCGAAAAGAGAAATTTCGCAAATCAAGTAAAAAAATTGAAGTAATTTCGGTTTGAACACATTGAAAGACAAACATACTTCGATTTCCATAGCAACTTCGAAATACTGCAAAAAATATTTCAAGTGAATTTTTCAAAAAATTAGGAAAACCATTTTTGGAATGCACCAAAAACCAAAAACACAGATGGAAGGTACTTCGATTTCCATACTTCGAAACACTGCAAAAATATTCGGTGTGGGTAATTTTTCAAAAAATTAGACAAACAATTTTTGGAAACTTTTCCTTTTGAGTGTACCAAAAACACAGACGGAAAATACTTCAATTTTCACTCGCAAATACTTCGATTTCCATACATAACAGCATCGAAATACTGCCAAAATATTCCTGTTGAATGCAGTGAAAACACACAGCTTTCCATATAAGTAGTACATATAACAACTTCGAAATACTGTAAAAAAAATTAAGCAGATTTTGAATGCACTGAAAATACGCTGATAGGAAATACACGGTGGGCCAAATTTATTTGGAACCCTCTTTGGACCTGAATAACTTTTTTGGTTTTGGTCCGATTTTGATGAAATTTGAAACTAGGGATGTACCGGATCGGGTATTTGGCCGATCCGGCCGGAACCGGAATTCCGGCCGCTAGCCGGACCGGACCGCCGGAATTCCGGCCGGATCGGGACCTATATGGAAGTATTCCAACAGCTCAACGTTAGTTTACAAGTTCTATCTATCTAAAGTATAAAACTCCGTAATTTCCGCAAATTTTGCAGTTCTATACCAAAATATTTATAAAACTGGCAACAGTGCAGCGATTTCAACTCATTCGATTGGTTGCTTCTGTTGCTTCGCTTCCAGTAAACAGGGGAATCCCCAAGTCTGCCTGACTCATTGTCTTATTCTTATTTATCTGACTCGAACACTCGTTCACGTTACACGATTTTCAGTGCAATATAGTTGTGTTTTATGTTTCTGTGTAAGTATACAAATTAACAATAATTAAAATATATATAATATAGCTATACAATAAGTTGGTTCTTTTTTGTAATACAGCTAATTGTTGTTTATCTTTGATACAGATCTTGTAACCTAAAAATGTCAAAAGTTTGGAAGTTTTTTGAAGTCCATAGAGGACAAAAATAAAGCTGTTTGTGTGAAACGGGTTTTTTTTTTTTTTTTATTATAAATTATAAAATGTTATCTAAGTGTAATGTTTATTTTTATAAAATGCATTCGTTTGTTTAAAAAAAATGTTATGATTTAATAACGACTTTCAATTTAATAAAGTTCAAAATGTTTTTCTTGCTTTTTGCTTATATTGAACCTATTTTAAAATTTTCGAAAATTCCGGCCGGATCGCGATCGGGATCCGGCCGGAACGGTAGTTCCGACCGATAGGCCGGATCGGCCGGATTTAGTGGTACCGCCGGAATTCCGGTACATCCCTATTTGAAACCCATATTAATAGAGCATATTTAAGTTAAAATGTAAAAGACTAACGGAAAAACTTAAGGGGGATCTAAGTAAGGGGCATTTTTATAAAGCCTTGCTTTCAAGGTCGTTGCAAAAGTTACCCTGTTAATATTTAAATTCAAAAAATAGTAAAAACTAGTAAGGGAGGACACATCCATAATGAATTTAATTGTTATAAGTAACGTCAAAATTTTGTTTCAAAGCCTACTACAAAAATCGTTATTAATCCGTAGGGTAAAGCGAGGAGAGTTGACGGGGGTAGGCGAGAAGACGCACATTCAATTCTCAAGTTTCCCACCATATTGAAGCATGGATGTCAGTTGTTAGTGAAGCTTGGCGGGTGACTAACATGCTGTTAAATTCTTTTAAAATTTTGGCTATATTTGTACTTTTCACGAAGAGATTTGTTGACCAACCAACTATTGAAATTTCACTAAGGTAGCACAAAATTTTTATTTAGTGTTCTCATTAAAAAAATTAGTGGGAAATCAGTTTGTGCTACGATAGTTAGGTAAACGGTCATGGCCCAGGCCACGTTTAATATCCCTAAATCCTGTTTACACCAGAGATATTAGGTGCGTCCTCTCTCCTACCGGTTTAGGAGAGTTGACGAGTTGGCATATTAGGTGAGAGGACGCATAGCTATTATTATTAATAATTACCTGGAAGACATTGGTATATTAATAACTATAAGATATTAAGGGTGGGCCAGTACATAGCGTAAATTTCCAAAAAATTCCCATTTTTCTGTAACCTATTAATAATAACGATATCTTAATTAATACTTAATATTTTAATATGATATTATCCTATTTAATTCAAATTATTAACCTTGTTTTGTTCTGTAATGGTTTATAGAGGTTTGAAATCATAATACGTATTTCTGCAAGCCAATGGGTTAACCAATCTTCAAGCTGCAAAACGTGTAATCAAGAGGCATCTGTCCTACCCCTACTGCGTCATCTTACCTATCAAGAAAGGAGAGAAGGCTAAACGTATACCTTATTAAAAGACTTGGAATTTCATTTTAATTGTTATATTTTTTCCCACATAATGTACTTTACCGATGCAGCAGATATATATAGATTTTTTAAAAGTTCTCGTTTTTTCATGTCTCTATTAAACTTGGTTTTAGAATAATTTTTTGAAATGTGCGTCTTCTCTCCTCGCTTTACCCTATATCGAAGATTAATTAAAATAAAAAAGTTTTATAACAGCGCTAGCAAAACACTAGCAAAATAAACGGGTTTATTGCGATATACGAAAGCAATCTGAAATTTCGATGGATTTTCCTTTTGAATTAAAAAATAAATTTAATAAAAATAATATTTATGGCCTTTCAGAATGCCTTTCATTTTGCTCCGAACGCTTAAAGTTTTTTAATACGATTTTAAGGCTAGTCTTTCCGGATACTTATTAATAGTTTTTACTATTTTTTTAATTTAAATATTAACAGGGTAACTTTTGCAACGACCTTGAAAGCAAGGCTTTATAAAAATGCCCCTTACTTAGATCCCCCTTAAGTTTTTCCGTTGGTCTTTTACATTTTAACTTAAATATGCTCTATTAATATGGGTTTCAAATTTCATCAAAATCGGACCAAAACCAAAAGAGTTATTCAGGTCCAAAGAGGGTTCCAAATAAATTTGGCCCACCGTGTATATTTCCATACTGCAAAACAAAATTTGCAGGAGTATTTTCCAAAAAATTAGATAAAACATTTTTGAAGAAAAAATCCTTTTTATACAACGAACACATAACGAAATATTTAATTTCGGTACATAAAACTTCAAAATCCTACAAAAAGATAAGAAAATAATATTTTCAAAAATTAAGCAAAAAAGTTGCAAGAATTTCGGCTTAAATTCGATGAAATAAACAAACAGAAGGAAAAATACTTGGCTATCCATAGGTAACAAACAATTCCGAAATACATACTATCAAAAAATATTCGGAGAGAAAATTTTCAAAAAATTAAGCTAAAATGCCACAAGCAGTTTCAAAATATTTTAAAACGAAAACCTAATCCTAATTATAACCAAGTAACATGCCAATTAACAAAAAGTGAAAGCCCTACAATTAGAGAGTACATAATTCAAAAGGACGTCAACTTTCTCTTATTATTTCTACAAACAGAGGAAATGTGCATTCATCCTATCGCTCCAGAATTGCACTTTATTTCGCATTAATGCACCGTCACATCCTTTTATAATCGTCTGACAAACACCGGCATTCATTAGTTCGAGGACATTTTCTCGTTGAACTAAAAAAAATATGCTCTGATAAATGTGAAAAAACTTTCGATAAGAAAACAAAGGTGTTATCAAAGGTGTGTTATTAACGTGTCAGTTTCGTCTTTAGGTTTTATAAGAGTTGCAACTTTAAATATTGATAATGCAGCTGATTGCATGAAAGCGAAGTTTATTTTTATCTCCTCTGTTTTAATATTTAAGCGATTTATTTTACGAACATTGAAGTCCTTGAAGGCCTTTGCTAAAAGTGCGATAATGAAAAACACAGCTACTAACTTTACTTTAATTAAAACTTTCCAAAAATAACATTTTTGATAACTTCTATGGAGGTTTAGAGAAATTTGGGAGGCCAGAAATTTGAGGGGTCGAATATAAAAACAAAGCTTATACAGTGTGTCCCAGGATTGATGTTACAATAGGTGCGATGGACTAAAAATTTTTGAATTTTATTTTAAGATTGTGGAATTAAGCCCTGCGTGGTTTGAAGAGAATTTTAAGAATATTTTCAGTTTTTGAAAAACAAGTCGGCCTTGACATTGAAGCGGAAACTATTTTCTTTTCAGGTAAAGTACCCTTTTTGTTCATGATACGGCAAAATTTTACTAAGGAAAGTTGGTCAGAATGAGAAATTATGGTCCTATACAAAATTTCAGGCAAAGGCAAAGGCCTCCCTCTTTCCTTTTCATCCTTTGTTCAAAAAGATTTTTCCAACAAAATCTTCTCTAAAATTTTGTTTATTATTTTTCCTTTGAATATTTTGCAGTAAGTCGAAGTTTTATTACGCATGGAAATTAAAGTGTTTCGGTACACCCAAAACGATTTTTTTTTCAAAGTTTGTTGATAAATTATCCTTCGAATATTTTTACAGTGTTTCTTAATTGTTATTGAAATTTAAGTATTTTCCATTTGCGTGTTTTCACTTTTCAGTAGGTACACTCAAAAAGAATTTTTCTCTTCTTCTTCTCCTTCTTCGGCTATTTGCCCCTTGGGTTTGTCGTCTTTTGTTTCCAGAAATCTCTATCTTGCCAATCTTCTGTCTTTAAATCTCTGCCCTCCATTGCCATTTTTATGTATGTCTCCGATCCCATCCCTGGTCTACCTCCTCTTAGAGACCGTTGCGTCAATTTCTTCGGCCATCTATCATCTGGCATCCGTTGGACATGCACATACCATTTATGCGACCGATTTTCTCCAAATTTCCTCACTCCTCAACCTATGTCTTCTTGTGGCGCGTAGACATCTTATGTAGTCCAATTCTACTGTCCTGATCTTATTCTTGACTGATGTTGATAGCGGCCACATGCCGGCTCCATATATGTATTACAATATTTTCTTTTCACTATACTATGGAATGGGTCCCGAGTGGCGGTAGCTAGAGGTACCCCCAATCCAGTACGATCAGGAAAATTAAGCTGCGTTGTCTCCGGTTAGTACTAGAATGGATGGCCCGATTGCTCCATTAACGCCGGCGCCTCTCTCCCACAAGGACCAGTCACTATGGGAGAGTAGACTAAAACCCCCTCACTAATAAAGTAATAAGTGAGTAGATTTGAAAAACTGCAAAGAATACGAGAAGAGAGTGAGGTATTTGCCCTATATGTATAGGGATTTGTACAGGCTAATAATAATAATAATAATAATAATACTATGGAATAGTCGATTGTTGGTTTCGTGGCTGATATTTTCTGCCCACAGCAGACCGCGTAAGATTTTTGTCTTTTTCACATGTGCCTGCTGAGCTGATGATCGTCCGGAGGTAGTTAAAGGTAAGTATTATGGCTCCTATACACGATGGCCCATGATGAACCACTACAAGCCATCGCCATCGTGTGGAAGGTGGGCTGACATGCAGTGGCCGATGATGGGCCGATAATGGCGGAGGATGGCTTTGGGAGCGGTTTTTCTCCCCACATCAAAGCAAGCCAGCATGCACAATCGAGGTGGCCAGTGGGTTCCCACGCGGTGCGTCCACACGATGGCCCATCATTCAGTTCCCGACGTGATTGTCACTCGTTATCTGACTCCGTTCTGTTCCATTTATTTATTGTTATTATTCTGATTCTGTTGCTAATTATCTGATCATACAATTACTTAATGATAACGTGGAGCAACGAGGAGACGTTCAAATGTATTGAACTATATTAACAAGAGCCTTGCATTTGGAATAAACGAATAAAAAATATTTAAATGAATTCGATTTATTTAATTACTATTTATTTATTAGTTTATTGAAGAACAACACAAACAACAAACAAACAAACAAACATACGTAGTTTGTAACTAATACGAACGAACGAATGGCCCAGTTGCTGGCGCATCACACTGGCCCATCGTCGACCAACGTGTGGATGGACCAGCGACTGGTCACCATTGGTGGTGGCCATCATGGCGACCACCATAGTGGCCCATCATAAGCCATCATGTAGAGGAGCCATAACACATTTCGATATCCTGATTGTCCACTCTTTTATATTCGGTCAGTTATGCAGCAATTTTTTTCAAAAGAGTATTTTTGCAATAGTATTTGGAAGTTATTGTGTTTTCGGTGCATTTAAAAGAATTTTTTCAAAATTTGTTAGCCTTATTTTTTGGAAAATTACCCTCCGAATATTATTTTGCAGTATTTTGAAGTTTTTACCTATGAAAATCGGAGTCCATCCTACCCGTTTTCGCTGCATTCAAAACGATATTTTTCTATGTAGTACATAATTATTTTGGCTTAATTTTTTTTTTAAATTGCCCTTTGGATATTTTGTACAGTATTTCGATGCTGCTGCGTATGGAAATCAATATTTTCCGTCTGTGTTTTCTGTGCATTCAAAAGAAACTTTTTCAAAAAATGTTTTTGAAAAATATTTTTTGCAGCATTTCTGGATTGTTACGTATAGAAATCAAGTATTTTTCATCTGCGTCTCTTCTTTATATTTAAACGAAAATTTTCTACTTTTTAGCTTTATGCAAATATTTTCATTTATGGCTTGGCTGTCTGCTTTTTTACTCGAATCAGAAATGAGGTGGAAATGGAAGATGCAAACATAAAGGGCCTATCAGACGGTCATTTCAGTTGTCCGTTCAGTTTCAGTTTCAGTTAAACTGATGTGCTAATATTAAAACTGAAATCAACTGAAACTGAAACGTGGCTCGATGGTTCAGCCAAATATAATCAGTTGCATGTTCAGTTAAAATGGTCAGGTAAACAAACGTGCCCATTCACGTATCAGTTCGATGAAAATGTGCGCATTGTAACATCATTTATGTCCAATGATCACGATTTTATCACCAAGTCCATTGAAATATATCGCAGTTCTCCATGTTTATGGAAAAAAGGTGATAAAGAATATCATAATACTATTAAAACAGAGCAGTATAATGATTTGCTGAAAAAATTCAAGGAACATGCCACAAAAGCCATGAAGAAATCAGTTTTAGGCAAAATAAATAGTTTAAGATCGGCTTATAATAAAGAACACAAAAAAGCTATAGATTTGGAGCACAGTGGTTCAGGCACAGACAGACTCTAGCCAAGTAACACTCTTCACTCATTCTCAAGTAATTCTCAAGTGATTGCTCACTTGGATCAAAACAAAGTTCTTTCAACAACTTGTGGCGAGATAAATTTTGCCTTTTAATCAACCGGTTTTTACTCCATTTATAACTTTTCTTCTTGGCTTTTCTAAAGCAAATGTTAGAGCAACTGCTAACAAAATTTCTTCGTTATTTTCAGAACTTAATTGCATCGATGACACTTCAAAATAAAATAAAAACTTTTGGTCTATCTCTATTTGTTGTTGTTTCATTTCAATTTTAAAACATATCGCTTTTATTGAAAAACCCTTTACAATAGTATGTACAATAGATATTTTGTTTTAAATAAATTAAATATTTAATGGTTATTATGGTAGTTAAATTTTGATTACCAAAAACTAAAATAAATATTTGCCTACCTATTTTTTTATGTTGATACAGACATTTTTTATAAAGGTTGGTGATACAGGGAAATTTTGATATTCTTTGGGTGGTACGCGGAACCCAAAAGGTTGAGAACCGCTGGTTTAGACTATTTAAACGAATTGCTTTGTTGACTTAAACATGGATGTTTTTTATTTATAAATTTTGCTTCTTCTCTGTAATTATCATAAAAACGAATTTTTATTTAAAGAATTATTTTTTTTATTTATGTTGTTTTTTGTATTTGGTTATTTAAATTTTATTATTTATTAGTTTTTTTGTTACTTCAACAAAATGTTTGTATTTTAATAAACTTGATTAACTAAGGAAAACCAAACAGTTTTAAATCATAATTATAATTACGACTACATCTTCTCCAGCTTCCATTAATTTGAAGGTTTTATGGATCAATAATCAAAGCTTTTTATATTAAACACGCGTGTTCGGTTCTTTGCTTGTTTTTTTAGGTTTTTGGGCCTAAACAATATTGAATCAGCTGATCCAAATAAATAATAAGTAGATGAATTACTTTATTCCAACTTTTAATATGTAACACTTTTGTAAACAATTTCTGCTGAGAACTCGAATAGGCAATTTAGATTACCCAAAAGCATCCTGATAAATAACTCGAATTTTTTAAATTATTCGAGTGAAAATTCTATGAATTAATCTTCATGAATGTACGCAGATATCAGTTAATAAATTGATAAAAATTGCTTACTGATAAATGATGATTGGAATATTTCAATCTGACATTTCGATTGGACAGAAAAGTTATCATTATTTATTTTCCATACTTTTTGACTAACTTTCTATCATTTTTGAATAATTTTCAAATTGATGACGAAAGAAGGGAGTCAACTGAACAATGTGGATGTTTAATACTACGTAATTTATTCCTTGTAGAGAAACTTTGGAAGCATACAAGCCTTGAATAAAATTACTGAAAATTTTATAAACTTGTTGAACAAAATTGATTTTTTCAAAATGCGATGATTACTTTCTGACCTATGTTTTGTACGTCACATACAGCCTTCTCATTAACTTTACAATGTTAAACAATTATAATTCAAGTGATTAATGTGTAAACTTCTGTAATATACCTTTGAACAATTGAACTCAATTGTTGCTACCACTTTTTAATCTTAGACAACAAACGTAATAATTTTATCAGACAATTGTTTTATTAAGTATCTTAAATACTGTGTAAATTCTTTAATTACTTTTTATTTTAATCTTTTATTTTTATAGATAATATAAATGTTTTTTAACTTCTGCTGTTGTTGAGCTTGGGTAATTTTTCAAATCCTGAAATTCCAAACTGGTACTTTGAACGCAATAAAAAAAACAACAAAATAACAACGGTTTATTATAATAGGTTATCTTATCACTCTTATCAGTGTTTGCTCATTTTTATCAGAATTTAACCAAACTCAATATGACAAATAAAAAAACCCAAAAAACCAACCCAACCAATTTTGTAGGTGGCGTACTTATTAGAACCTCGTGTTAAGAACACCTGTAGATTTGACAAGGTTTTATTGCAATTTCACACAACCTTCGTGTAGATGTTATATCGTAACGTAACCCAGTTTTCTGGAAGTATAATGAGTTTATTATGCGACCTTCACACAGCACACTCTAATCGATATTTCTGTAATTCAGTATGTCCACTGTATGGAAGAAAGCGACGCAGATTTTTATTTAAAAAGTTTTTTAATTATTCAACAAATAACCGTACAAACGATATCGTTAAAAAGCACGGTTGCCTCGAATAATATCGATTCTAATTAAATTTTAATAATGTTTACAACGAAAAAATGAAGCTTCAAACCGGTTGTTTTCTTTGTACCCATTTTACAAATGAAATGGCCACATACTAATCTGTCCATTTTTGTTGAAGTTCAAAATTGAAAAGCAAAATGCGCACTATTATAATAAGTTTTGTGACAAACAAAGGGTCGTATTGCGTAGCAGGCACAACTAGGCCACCCTTAAAAATTCCTAAGCTTATTCATCCAAGCCAAACTAGGATCTATCATCCTTGTCTTTCATCTCCGTATTAGGAAACGAAAGTGAATTTTTAAAAATGACACTGTTTTTTTTTCTACCGACAATAAATTATTACATAAGTACTCACCACAAAGGCTAAATTAAAAAGGAACACAATATATTTCACCAGCGAAGTTGCACAACCCATTTTGGAGGTATTCTTAAAATTTCTGAAAAAAACACACACTCAAAACTATGCACCAAAATACTGGCAATTATTACGAAAACAAATGAATAATTACAAAAATTAAAAACAGCTGAACGACGATACCTTTTTCAAAACCGAATTGTACGAGATTACACAAACAACCTTAACCGGCGTTGGCTTTCAACTAGTGAACTACACTAAAATAGCGTTCGACTCACGTTCGACTGTACGAGAAGGGCGATGGGAGAAACCTACACTATTACCGATGCTTGTTTCGTAGCTACGGAACTTCCGAGTCCAAAACTTTTTAACCAAAGTCACTACGCTCAGCCGCAAACTGGTTTAAGTTGTTGTAAAAAGCAACACTAAATAACCTACACGTCACGAGTAACTAAGTAACTTACCCAGAATTTAAAAGGAATTTTGAACCCGAACGCACCATACAAAAATAAAACGAGCGAGAATTTTCTGATAACGATGGTCCACAAAATTATTTTAATCGAATAGATTACTCATTAAGGGGGAGATCTCCCTACCACATTGTTCAAAACCGTAAATCCTGTGGCTGTGGGGAATTACATGAATTACCAGTACGCAGATGATTTATTCGGTAGTCACTTATTGTTAAAATAATCGATTAGCGACACTAAAAGCTCTTATATTACTATATTTCAATCCATTAGTAACGCCTTTCATAGAGACCGAGAAAGTTTGTTTATGTTATTTATCGATTGTTGTGTTAATAAATAAATTATACTTAAGAACTGCTGAAGTGATCGATTCTGATTATGTATTTTAATTGATTTACTGGTAAATAAAAGCATTTGTATATTTAAAAAGAGATATTATTATTGTTTATTACAAGCCTAGAAATTTAGTTCAGAGAAATCATAAGCTAGTGCTGGTAATAATTATTCATATTCAAAAGATGGAGGCAGTTTTCAACTAAGAAAAAATATGTATTACTATGACGTTCAAAATTAAGATGAAAGGATACAATTTTATTAAGTTTCCAGTTAGCTCAATTTTGTTAAACAATTTAAATTAATTTCCAAAGATCTCCTAAATCAAGGTCGCCAAAGGGATCGTTTTGATGAATTTCAAAATTTTAATAAAATTCACCAAACACCTTTCAAAATCATGCAAACTTTTACAAACAATAATAATATCTAATAATTAAATAACACTTTCTAAAATTAAAATTTACAAATTACCTTTTCAAAAACAATTCGTATAATTTCACTTCTTGTCTCGATTTTCAATTCACTAAACACTGTTCCAATCTCTTTCCAACAATACACCTTTCCATCCAACTTCACCAAAAATCTCCCTTATCTTCCAACTAACAATACACTTTCCTTCCCTATCAAATTAACATTCCACCAATATCCAAATTTATAACAACCTCTTCAAAATAAATTCCATGTTATAAAATTTTTATTTATTGAACATCCAAATTATATTTTTATATAATAACAATCTTCTTGATACAATATTTCAATTAATTATCTTTTAGTTTAGTTTTAGAATATTATTTATGGTATTTTATTAAGTTTTTTAAGAAATTTAAAAAAAAAAAACCCAACTGTATTTTACCAAATTACTATTCAACTATTTTTATTTATTTTTTATACCACCCTAGTTATTTTAAAATTAACACTCTATAAAACTTTTATATAACATATTTACAAATTAACTAACTAGATATTCTACCCTATTTATTTATAACACTAAATCTCTAACTTACAACTATTTACATTTTATTAACATTAAATTTACATTCTTTTAAAATGTGTTTATAACTCATTTTATTAAAATATCATCAAAACGTATGATCTCAGTATTTTGTTTTCGTACACTGTTATGGTTTTTAATAAAAATCAACCCCTAAAACGCCGCTAATATTTTATCGAAACTTTTTGAAACATGTGGAAAAGTATTGCTTATCCGCCACTAAGGCCCCCCACACTTGTTTTGTCTGTAAAAACACAATTCCGAATTCCCCACAAAAAAAAATTCAGATTGTAACATATTAAAATTTATTTAAATTCATGCTTAGCTTAAAACCACGTTCCGGGTTAAAAAATACAAAAATTCATTTTCAATTGCTTATTTCATTTAAAACGAACAAAACCAAGTTCAAGTCTCTAAAAACCAACATAAATACTTCCTTTTTCTAATGCAGACAAAAAAGAACAAACACTAACTCAACAATGTTAATGAGACGCTTTGTTATCCGGTTTTGGAATGCAGTTCAACTAACTTCAAACTTCAAGTCCGTTATTATTCTCACATAACTTGAACATAAAAATATAAAACTAAGAATAAGAATGTTTGTGAATTCGAAAGTAAGTGTTTCACATTGCGTGACTTTTATTACTTTATTTTTGTAAAATAATATTATGTTCATTTTGTAACGCCACTTATTGTTCCCTTAGGAAGATTATCCCATTTTGTAATTTTTTTTATTAAAGGATACGATCTGTTAAATACCTTAGTGGGGTGTGAGCGTAATCTAATAATAGTATTAATTAAAAATTAAATTTATAGGACGAGGTTTGAAGGTACAATAGTATATTATAGACCAAGGTAGAGAAGACATTTTTCTCAGCCGAGCAGTATTATTTCCCGACATGCGAAGCATGGAGGGGAATAAGTTGTGAGGCTGAGAAAAGTTTTCTCTACCGTGGTTTATATACTATTTTTTTCACTACCAGCACCTTTATTCCTTTTAATTAATCATTTTTACATAAATAAAAAATAAAATGACAGATGCGTATATTTATTTCTAAATATCCACAAAAATCAAATAACCTTGCTTGAAAACAAGGGGAGAGGTTAATTTCAATTGACATTTGGGCAAAACACATTTAAAATAGGCACCTGAGCGCATAGCAATTGTTGCTATTATTAACCAGTAGTCAATAATAAAAAATTATTGACCACTAGGAGAGAAATTCATCTTCTGGGCTCGAAAATAAGGTCAATAATGACATCTTCTAATACTAGTAGTGAAAAAAATTAATTAGTCACTTCATATAAATTAACAAGTCCAATATTCAATTAAATATGATAAATTTTCCTATAGGAATGGGATTTTAATTAGCTGAGGTTATTGTTTATTATTATTATTAAATGGGGCACTTCACCAATTCTTCAGATTGGAATATGCAAGACATATTAAAAAATGGCACTAATAAAAATTACAGTATTTGCTGACCTAACAAGAAAAATCTTGGCCTGCTTGATGACGAAAAAGCGCAAATCGTTTATATAAAGTTATCCAAAATAAACTAGCCACACTTTTTAAACTAAATGAAATAAACCCCATTGCCTTAGAAATACGAACGTCTTATTGTTCTGAATAATTTTCAATATAAATGGAGCTTTTTTGAAGATTATGTAACTGTAGGTGGGTTAAAAAACTAACGAAAAAAGAACTAAAATAACCAAAAGCGTGGAAAAATACAAAAACCGAGATTAAGTAATTAACAGTTCACCTGGCAGTTTCCTAAAGTATGTAGATTTTATCTGATTGTTCTTAAAATAACAATAAGATAACCTATCTAAATTGTAGCATCATAAATTAATACGGCGAAAAATTAAAACTCCATATTGACATTCTACATCGAAATTCGTATTTGTTAAAAAATTTCTAAAATTTAGATATCCACATTCATTGAGTACTTCCACTAAAGATGATTTTTTAGTTTACTATCAAGGGCAATAAATATAATCTTCGCATCACAACAAAGACAGCATAGTTTCAGGTGATTAAGATACATTTAAAGTGCGATAATAAAACAAGTAATTCTTAGAAGTTTCAGTATTTTTAGATGTTTTTTTTTTCCAAAAATAAATAGTACCAGCTTTTACACTTGTCAGTAAATTTATTCTAAAGAGTTGTTGCAAAATGTCGGCTGTGTTATCAGTTGGGTTTGGAGTATGGACTTGCCCCCCCCCCATGAGCAATTTCTGGATACGCCAGTGATCGTAAGAATACTATTGGGCGACTGCAAATTGAGTAAACACATGCATAGAATGGGGTTGACTAATGACCATGACCCCACCTGTCGAGGGTGCAACCTTGAGAACGAGACAGCATAGTATCTCCTGTGTGAATGTCCTGCACTTGCTCAAATCAAAGAATCCAATGTTAGCGGACTTCTGGTTTAACATGGCTGGAATTCGCAGCACTTCTCTGGCAGATATCCTCAAATTCGTCGAAAGGGTTGAACGGCTTGAGCGAGAATCCAGAGGGTTACAATAGAAGTAGTACAACGGGCCCAAATTGTGTCTAAGTGCGCGTAAACTAGTTCACCCTCCCCTTACAATCGAGATCCAGATCCAGTGGTAGAAGGGCTATCTATGCCGAACGAAGTATTATGGGACCAAAGTATTTCTAAATCTAACCAAAGAATAGTTTATAACACTTGTTAAAAGTATAATTACACATACAAGTGAAGTGTGGCAAATGAAAAACAAAGCTGAGAAAATGTTGTTAGTTACTGAAATGGACTTCTGGAGAAGGGATAGAGTGAGGAATGATAGAATAAGGGACATAATGGATGTAATACACACGATCGTGGCTCATAGAAAAACAAAACAACTAATGTCGTATGGCCATGTTCCGAGAATGTCAGAGGAAAGAATACCTAAACAAGCATTAGCATGGACGCCCGCGGGAAAGAAAAAGAAGACTTAGAAGAGGCTGGAGGAAGGAACACTTAGACAAAGAAATAAAAGAAATATACCTGAAAAGCTATGGATGGACAGAGATCAATGGTGGTTGGGGATCGACAAATGTCGTAGAACGTAAACCGGTTTGAAGTCCTACACCCGCGAGACTTGAATCTTCTTGTCTCGGGTAATGAAAATATGCCCATTGCCCAAAACATATAATTCTTCTCATTTCTTTCTTACCTCGAAGAAACGTACTATGTCCCAATTGATATTACTCAATTCCTCTTCCAATTCAAGTAGTCGGTCAAACCTTTTATCGTTATTGTTGTGTTTGGATGTATGATTTATTGTTATTGAATTTTTGCCTCCTCAGAATCCTCGAGGCAAACTGAACTACCGTCAGTGTGACATTCTGCACTCTTTCTCGAACTCACCTGGTGTTTTCTTGTTTTAGAGTTCGACATATTCAGTTGTAAAGGGTTAATTGCTATTGAAACGCCATGCTGGCCTTGCATGTTGGCAAGTTGGTGATTGCTTATCTTACTAAAGCCATCTGAACTACCGTTGCCTTAATAATGGAAAGTCCTCCGCCACCGCAGTAAGACGAAATCCCACATTCAACTTCGTCTAAGAAACTATGCCCTCAGGAACTGTGTCAGTAGCCTACTACTATAGATTCCATGTATTTCTTACCATATTAAATATGGATTAATCAGGATTAGGATAGTTTGGGATTAATATGGCAAATGGAATAAGGAAATTAGGATAGTTGCCTCTTACGACAGGCAGAGGGTTCATTCTTCCTCCGGAGTCCAGACAGTTTGTTTATTTAATTGGTTTTAAAAAATGCCGGCCTATGACACACGTAAATGTTTGGTGGTTTTCCTTTGATTATGGCTAGCGTGTTCACCAGATCCAAATTTGAAGATTTTTGGTTGAGTTGGGGTTATCTTACAGAAGTTTTTGTATAATTCTGCGACTACCGAAGAATCGACAGTTTAGTCTCTCAATTTTTTTATTTGTTTTGTTTAACAATGCATGGATAAAGAATAGCTTGCTAAAGAACAATATGGTCCCATGAAAATTGCGTTACGAATGCAAATCAACTTGGCAATAAAATTTGAAAAAAATAATAATTAACTGCATATTTTATGCCTTCGTAGCTCCATACATAAATTAATAAATAAAGAACTCTGAAGCACGAAGGCAAAACTTAACGAATTACATAGAAAAATACAGTTATTCAACCATAAGTTACAGCAAAAATATTTTCCGGTTTTGCGTGTATATGCTTAACTGTTAATTTAAATAGAAAAAAGTGCATTACGATATTAAACTTCGACAAACAGGAAGGAAGCGGTTCGCTTCAACAAGGCATGTGTCACAGCAATCATGCATTGGAAAATACAGGAAGACGCACATTATACGTGCTTACGCTTTGAAATTCTTCATTATCTGATCATTGTGTGTAACTTGAATACCTTGCGACTTGAATTTTATAAACTTAAATTCTGATAACTTTCTTTCAATTTGCTATTTTTCCACAGCCTTGGAAATTCTAAACCAAATTCGAATTTACTTATTTTTATCTTGTGGCACTGTGGTTATTTTGGATTTCGAAGCTTTGGAAAATCCGTTCGTTTAAATCAAAGTATTACACTGGAAGCTTTTAAATAAACCTTCAAGTTGAAAGCGTATTTTTCCTATTTAGGAAAGTTTATTGGTTTTACTTTTTTTATGATATCTTAAAAATTTTGACGGTCCCAAATGAGAAATGACTAACGATTCTGATAATAACTGATAACAAAAGTAAGCGGATAGAGTAAGCGTCATATATTTAACGAGAAGACAAAATACGTACATCGACGATAAAATGAGCAAAATACACACTCTCACACCTGTTTTGGTGTAGGTACTGATTACTAAATACAACTTATTGATTCGGTGAAGCTATTTACTGGCTGAAAATAGAACGGTTTAAATATTTAGGTGAAAACAACAAAAAAGATAATGTTAAGCATTCCTTTAAATGCCCAATTAAATGATTCTTGAAATATTGCTTTGGGTGCATGTAGTACGAAAAATGCAGATCAAAAAGGACGAATTCACGTGTGATTAAATTAACACAAAGCATTAAAAAAATGTTTGTAAACTGCTGAACACCTGTTAAAAAATGGTGAAGCATCTTCCATGGATTTTCTATTTTAATCAAACTATTCTTACTAATAACAAGTGGTTAAGTAATGTAGAACCTAATTTCGATTTAAAAAAATAAATTCCAATTCTAAATTTGGCCTTTGACTATGAAATCCAAAAAATATGATTTTTTTTAATTTATTTATATATAATCTTAGTCTTATTTCCATATAATTGCAACTTAATTTATTCCCAAGGCTTTTCTAATAACCTTTAGCAAAAAAAGAAAACCGTTTAACAGCTGAGAAAACACGCTCTTTTACCTTTAACAAAGATAAAAGCTGGAATATTCACATAATATTTAAACAGCACATCCAGGAAACAATTATGAGCTGCTAGGAACACCAGCTCTGTACGATGCATATTGATTAAATAAACCTCGTGTGCCTTACCTCTTACCTCGATCAATTGATATGCAGTTCAGAAACTGCATAATTTAAGTATTCTCTTCTCTTAAATGCTTTATTTAAATTCGTACGTAAAATACGATCTTTAAGGACCGGTGATACCCTCTATTTTGAAATGAGAAAACAATGTTTTAATCATTATCTAAATATTTTAACAATTCCAGTACCATTTAAAAGCATTCATTTCATCGTGCAAAGTATATTAAAAAAACTTAATGCTGCAGTTTAATTGGATCAGATTTTAGGATTTCGTACAATAACGTGGTTAGTTTTGATTGAAATTAGTTTTTGTTCTAATTATTTATTAATTCATTACTTGCTCTAGGGCAGGGGTCGCCAAAGTGGTCGATATCGACCCCTAGGGGTCGATATAACATTGTTAGGGGTCGATTCGGGCTCAAGGGTCAATTGGGGGTCGATAGAAAAATATAAGACATCATTATATGGGTAATATTTAATTCGGTTAACTTGGACTATCTCCATCCTGAATGACAACGCAATTATTAAGAGTGAATCGTGGGAACAGTGACATGAATATGATGTGAGATGGAGAAAAGTCATGAAAATAGTTACGGAGGCCAAAATCACGTATTTAGATACCAATAAACGGATGTCGGTGGTTCCCGCCCGCTGGCGTGAGCGAGATTGCAACACGTTCACGGTTGCTTATTTACTTATACTTACATGTATTCGGTCCCAGTCTCATTTTAGCGTATCGACATACAAGAGACCTAAACTTCTTTGACGTTAAGCCAATATACAACAAACACTGTAAACTGTAACTATAAAATAAACAATCTAAAAACTCACATAAGCGTATTTTTTGCTTGTCCTGTTATAATTAGGCAATAGTAAAATAGTGGGGGTCGATAAAAAGTCAAGAAACTCTTGAAGGGGTCGACGGTCGAAGAAGTTTGGCGACCCCTGCTCTAGGGTATGTTAAAATTGTGAAAATAAATACGTATTATAAAACAGTTTTTATCATTTTTCTATTATATTTAAAAATAAATTGCTCATAATATCAATGTATCAAACCACTGGTTTCTTTTATTTGATGTTATATTACGTTATACCATAGATTAAATAATAGAATAGATACGCAACGGTACCTTTTTATATGTAACCCGAAAAAAATTCTGACATAGAGATGGCAGCACCTTGGCCATCTCTGATCGAGAATGTTTTTTAACCATCCTAGAATAAAACCGATATATCAATAATCCTTACATATCAACAACATTTGATCAAACAAAATACGTACGTTATTAATAACCGTGCATTAGTCGTATTGATATTAATGCCATGCGAATTCAAGCGTGTTTATAAAATAAGCACGTATAGATATTATTGTATTTATGGATGAAGTCATTTGTCCCAGATACAATTTATTTATCTTATGCTTAGAATTTTATTTACTGACTTCGTTTTTTACTAAACAGCAAATTTGTAGTATAATTATGTGTTAAAAGATTTAACGTTTGGAGTAAAAATAAAAATTTCGTTAAACAAAACTAGCGAGTTCAAAAAAAATTTTAAATAAGGCCTGGCAACTGGCAATGTAAAACAAAAATAATGTCTACTGCAAAATTTAGAATTATTGTTTTTGCAATAATTTTACTGACATTTGCAAAACGGAATTATGGCAATAACACAGTGATGTCGGTTAATAAACTATAAATCTTGCAATAGGCAATAGACATTATTTTTGTTTCTCCTGGCCAACCCTTATCTAATTTTTTTAACTCACGGTTTGGCAAAGGATCTTGGAACAGCTGGGTTAAAATTTTAACCTAAGCTCAACAGAACGAATCTAAACCCTAAAGTCGGCAATCGTATACATCTATACATGAATACATGTTTTTGGTTTTTGAAGGAAAAAACGTATTTATAAAGTTGACAATTACGAACCATATTTGCCCGTACATTACCTTACATTTTCGTCGAATTTACTTGCATTTTCTTTACATGTGCTATTGCAATAAGGCCAGTTCAATTCACAATAATACAGGGCGAGTTTTTTTTTTCATTTTAAGCATTGGGATCTCGGAAACCATAAGACATTGAGATTCGGTTAAATAAGGAAAGAGTTGTCGTTTTAAGAGCTTATGCAAGATATGCTTTGTTTTTTGAAAAAAATCCACAGCTATGAGCAAAAAAGAAATTAGCAATTTTTCTTTAAAGTGTTCTAAAATCGTTAATATTAGAGATACAGAAATATAATAAGAACAAAAATTGTAGATTTTTCCGCTTAATAAGATACATTTATTAATTTCCATTCTGCTTTTATAATTTTCGAGTTATAACGCAAACTTACATTTTTTTAAATAGCAGTCATAGTTGGCTTTGACATTTTTAAAAATGACAAATGCTTCTCTTTTTAACGATAAAGGTTTGCTAATTGCTATACTTTAATAAATAAACGCGATGCAGGAATTTTCGTATTATTGAGAGGTAAATAAACAAAGTTTGCCGTGGAAAACAATAAACAAACAAAGTACTGTTGCTCATTGTTTTAGTTGAAATTTGACAGTTCTGTAACTTCTACAATTAAATTAAAAATGTTTTCTAATCGCGAAAAACTTAATATGGTCGAATGTTTTATTTTTTGTAATAAAAATAGAAAATAGTGTTTTTGCTGCCGAACGGTACCAACAATTTTATGAAAATCGACGTCAACCATCTCTACCGACGTTCAACAATTTATTTATACCGAAATCTGAGGCAGTTTGGTTCCTTTTCGAAACCAAAAAGGGATGAAGGCGTTATTAATCCAAATAAATGTATTGGCCTACGTTGACCAGAATCCTTCTACTTCGACCCGACAAATTGCAGCTGAAGTTGGTGTGTCGTAAAGCACAGTCATGAGAATTTTGAAAAAACATAAATTTCACGCATATCACTTATCAGTAGGACAGACAGTGCATCCAGGAGACTATGCTTCAAGAATTGGCTTTAGTAATTGGTACATTAATATGATTCAACAGAATCCAGAGTTTCAAAATCAAATTTTATGGACTGATGAAATCAAATTTACCAATTGCGGTATGTTCAATAGGCACAATGAACATTTGTGGACGCAGGAAAAACCTAGAAGACTTCGTGAAAGAAGGCCCCAAAGAAAATTTTGATTTAATGTTTGGTGCAGAATTATTGGATCGCGAATTCTTGGACCTTTCATTTACGACGAAAATTTGACAGGCCAGCGTTATCTTCATTTTCTACAAAATGAATTTCAAGATATGTTGGATGGCTTAGATTTGGAAACACGACGTAATTTACGCTGGTTCCAACACGACGGTGCTCCGTTGCACTACCAACTGCAAGTAAGAGAGCACCTAAACCAACTGTTTCCAAATTCTTGGATAGGTAGGAACGGGCCGGTCCTTTGGTCACCAAGATCGCCAGATCTTTCAATTTTGGATTTCTTTCTTTTCGCTGTTCTAAAAGATTTAGTTTATCAGCGAACGTATGCGACAAAAGAAGAACTACGTGATGCTGTGGTATGTGCTTTTCGCAATTTAGATGGTAGGAAAATAAGGAAAGCTGTAAATTCTATTGTGAAAAGATGCCCCTTGTGTGTAAATAATAATGGTGGACATTTTGAACATTTGCCGAGATAGATTAATTTTTTTACATGTAATTACTTCAAAGTAGAAATTTAAATGTAATAATTCGTAGTTTCTTTGCGTTGTTGTTCTATTTGAGGCCCTAAAGTTTTTAGGTGAAACATTATAATAAACTAAGTAATTACTTTAAGAGGAAAAAAATGTTTTCCATGGCAGACTCTGTTTTTGCTACTCTCAATATTACAAATAGTCCTGTATCGTGTTTATTTGTTAAAGTAAGTACAGCGAACCTTATATCTCTGCAAACAGAAAAAAATGCACTTTTTAAAAATGTTAAAGCCAACTATCACTGCCCTTTAAAAAAACCAAAGTTTGTATTACAACTCAAAAACCGTAAAATCGAGAAGGAAATTAGTATGTTCATCATGTTAAGCATTAAAATGTCTAAAACTTTCATTCGTGTCATTTTGTTGTATTACTAATAATAACGATTCTACAACATTTAAATGAAAAATCACTAAATCTGTTATTCGCTCATATCTAGCAAACTGGATTTTTTTTCAAAAAACAAAAGCATATCTTGCATAAGCTCATTTAACCGAATCTCTATGTCTTATGGTTTCCGAGATCCCAATGCTTAAAATGAAAAAAAAAAAAAACTCACCCTGTATGTAGAATGCAGAAACGGCTATACCGGGTGTGGCCTGACATGTGAGACATAGGTGAAATGCTTGGGAAATTGAACATATTTTTGTCAAAGTCGAAATTTTAATTTTAATTTTCTGCTGTAATTTCAGAAGTTTTCGGGATATTCATACGAAAATTGGTGAAACTACCTTTTTTGGGACGGGAATAATCCGAATAATAATCCGTTCTCAATTTTAATGCAGCTCTTAAAATAATGTTATTTTTGCTACACCTAATACCTTAAAAATACTTCAGCTTTTTTGTAGCTAAAGTTAGGGCAGATTAAGTATTTTTAAGGTATTAGGTGTAGGACAAATAACGTTATTTTAATAGCCGCATTAAAATTGAGAACGGATTATTATTTCCCGCCCCAAAAAGGTAGTTTCACCAATTTTTATATGAATATTACGAAAACTTTAGAAATTACAGAAGAAAGTTAAAATAAAAATGTCGACTTTGACACCCTGTACCTCCCTAAATATTAACTTTTGGACTAAGGTAATTTTAGGGAAATCGTAATATTTTGGCCTCAGGAATCTACTGTTGGTCTGTGACCCATTACTTATTGACCACCCTGTATAGAGCCCTCAAAGAGAACATAATGTATGACGCAATATACGTTCTTTTTTTAATACTGTTATTTTTACCTTTAAAAATTGTTTTAGGGCCCCTTCATGGAGAAGGCCGGCCCTGCGTCTGACAATTTAAGTAAAAGTACAAGAGATGGGAATCATTCTTTGGGTATTTTATGCATATTTTTGAAGTTTAACTTTTTAAGAATTTAATTATTAATCGCTTACTCATGTGTATTAAAATTAATGCTGTAAGCTGTAAGCTGACCAAAAGTTTCAATTTGTATACATATGCTCAACCAGTCGATTATTACGTGATCTGTTCGGGTTTAACTCTATTACTATTTTGTGTGTATATTTACTAAACGTTTACAAACAATATGGAATGGTGAAGTTCCTTGAGTTTATGACAAATAGTTCAAAAATATTTTGGGGCAGCACCGATCGAGCTTACCGTTCGTCACCTCCTTAGCCCCCTTGTCTAAGTAGACACGGGTTACACTTTCGCCCATAACGTGGGATCTCTATTTATATTATTTCCTCTATGGTTATACCCTAGATTAAGTGGTACTGGATGCGCACGTATTTTTAAAAATGCGCTGCTTTATTTAATAACGCCAAAATTATTAGAAATAAATTATAACAATACCTACAATATTAATAAAAGAGAGCTAGGTACCTTGGTACCTACGGGAAAAGAGATATAATAATAGGGTTAGACGGCTTTACCTCAGCCATTGCCTTTACGAATGAGTCAACATAATCCTTTCAGGTAGAAAGTTCGTTTAGCTTGGAGACAGTGCGTCCGGTAATTATTACGTGAACACAGTTGTTAAATTTTTATTTGAACAAAATGCGAAGTACGTATATAGTGAGAAAGCGGGGGAAAGCTTCAAAAGCACAACGGGAACGAAGAACAATCATAAATTATGTATTAAAATGGAAAATGGCCAATTATGCCTAAAGACGTAAAGACAAATCATGTGTATTACTTTCAAATACAAGGCCAACTTAATATTTTAGAAAGAAAATACTGTGATTTAGCTGCGTACATACACCGACGTTGATTTCCAGATCATCTGAGTATTGAGGAATAAAGAGTTCTGGAAAAATGAAATGATACCAAAGTTATCAGACTTTTATAGTTTTATATGAACTGCCTTCTACCCCAATTAGCTGACCCTAGAATTCCTAGAGGTATGAAAGCGCGAGATTCAATTTCTATTATAAACGCACGAAAAAGTAAAACGAAGAAGTAGAATTTTTCATTTCCACATGTATGTATTATATAGGGTGTAACACAACTTTCCACGTGGGCTCTACATATGTACTGTTTTGTAATGTTTTTGGTATTTTCATATTCTTCAGCCTATCTTCGAGTTTTTGGCTAACTTTTGTTCTCGTCGCATAGTTATCTTTTCGTTTAGTAGTAGTTAATCTGGAACCCCAGTGAGTATTTTTTGCGTTAAAGTTACCTCCTCTAATAAATATTTTCCGTTGTTTTTTCAAAAATTCAAGATATTGGCTTTTCTTTAATGCATGTGTTGGAGAACAATACGATATACTACTGCAACAATGATTTGGTAGCGTTTAGTTTTGATACAGCGGTAGCTTGGATTTCTTTCAGTTTTGTAACCTAATTCTTCATGCAAGATGTTGTCCTTGATTATTATGGCACATCCACCATGTTCAGTATTCTCAGAGTGTACAGTGATACACTTTATATCCTTTAAATCTGATAAATGATTGATTAGTAAAATGTATATCAGATATGAGGCACACAGCAATTTTATCTAAGTCAAGGACTGCTTGCAGCTTTTGTTGACGCTGCAGTAATCCATTGGCATTCCATTCCATAATTCTTAGATCATTCCCCATTTTCATATTTAGAGGTAGCTCCTTTGGCGTTATATTTTATTTTGGTTATACGTCCGTCAAGCTTCGTGTACAATTTTTCTTGATTGTTTGATGTGTCTACAGTCCAGAGTCATTTGCAGGGTCTGTTCCGTGGACGTATTTTGTTTTTTATTCTATTGATTTTTATTAGTGTTAACTGTACCTGCTTGGCTATACGGTCTGGCTACATCATTATTTTTTGGCAACTGGCTCAATGCTGGTACATTTGTTACAGTGAGGTTACCAGTTGTTTTCCTCTTGGGGGTTGTCTGGGTAAACTAGGTTTTTCCATAACCTTAGTTTTGATTTTCTACATTTCTTTGGCAACAATGAATCCTCGATAGTTTGCAGGATGATTTTCGCCACAATGGATGCATTTTAGTTGTGCACTTTTTGGTTTTGTAGTTTGTACAATCTTTAGTGTGATGCTTGTCTGGTATCTTCTTCGTGGCTTAAAACTAACATAAACATATTTAAGGGCTGCTTTACTTAAGTTTATTTATAATTTCAAGGGCTTTATATCCTCTTCTGCGGAGTACTTGAAATATTTTATCTGTGTTGAAGGAATGATGCAAGTTTTTAACAACCACTTTTATTGGTCTGTTTTGTTTGTTTTCATAAGAGTGCCATAGTTAATAATCTGTAACACTCGCCATCTGGTACATTAATTTTAATATTTTTTATTATCTTGAAACTTGAAATTCAATCATGCATTCATCTAATTTTTCGTGAAGTTTATTAAAATTTTTAATGCCGTCTACTACTACGGGTGGCGGTACAAGAGTTTTTATTGTTCTGTTTTAGGAATTTCTTTTTTGGGGGTGTTAATGACGTATCCAATCGATTATTTTTATAATTTTTCCTAGATCTCTAACAGTTGAACTTTTAAGTAGGTAATCTACTTTAACGATGGTATTATTCCTTTCAAATTCAACTTTTTTGCATTCATTATACAGCAGTTGTTCGTTTTGTAACCTTGCATAATGGTAATAGAAGAATCTACTACTACTACAGCACTACAACTGCTATTCTTTGAGGGAGATGCTCAAATATATTCAACAACTTTTGCATGAAGAAAAACAACACAAAAACTGATAATGTAAAAGTTATACATATTGGGATAATAACCCCCAAACTCTGTTTATGCTTTTTAATTTCATAACTTTTGGTAACAACAATTCATCATCATCATCATCATCATCAATTGACATGGAGCAGATCCTCGTGGATCAATCCTGGATTACGCCAGGCCCACCCCATGTCAACGGGGAACACTGTATGACGTTAACATGCCTGTGACGCTAGCCGCTAGACACCGCTTCTACAGTGCAAGGTAGTTAGTAGATCACATATTCAATGGGAGTCGAATATATGACCGAGGTGGTTAATAAAGTTTTTTTTTTTTTTTTTTTACAAACCCTATTTCTAGTATTACCGCTAATTTCCTAGGTGTAGTTACTAAGTTACTAGGTACACGATACTTTAGTCTAGCTAAATCTAGTCCTTATTTTATACACATACTCCTTGTTCCCTTGTTTCTATTTTCCGTTAATATTGTAGTATAGCTTCTTTCACAGTTCTTCTATCTTATTCTTCCTCTGCTTCCACTTCCTCTACTTCTACTCCCTCTTCTTCTACTTCCTCTACTTCTAATTCCTCGTTGTCAGATTCTTCTATTGAGTCATATATGCGATTCATTTCCCTCTTCATCCTAGTTTTGCTCCTTGCCCACTCTTCCCAAGTTTGTTGTGGTATACCCGATCGCTCTATATCTTGTTTCAGTGCTGTGTTCCACGTGTAGCAGGGTCTTCCCACCTTCATTTCGTCTGCTGCTAGGTTATATGCCTTCTTCAGTATGTGGTCTTCCTCGCGTCTTAATATGTGTGCCCAATATTTTAGCCGTGCCGCTGTCAGCTTTTTAGTTATTGTTTTCCCTTCCAGTACCTCGTGTGCGGTCGCCCCTTCGTCTTCTTTTGAACTTATCCTGAGGAGTTTTAGGATTTTTCTTTCCATTCTTCTCAGTGCCACTCTATTTCCCTTTGTCATTGCGCTGGTTTTTAGTCCGTATAGCGCCGTTGTTCCAACTATCGTTGTGTAGATTGTCTTCTTCAGTTGCGGGGGCAGTTTATGCCGTTGTATTGTGGGTAGTATGGCGTAGGTAGCTTGGTGAGCTTTTGTGATTCGTTGACTCACTGTTGCTGGCCTTTCCAGCGTGTTGGTCATATAAGCTCCTAGGTACTTCATTTTTCTGACTTGTTTTATTTCATAATTCCCAAATTTCAGGTTTTGCACCATTGCCCCTAAGTTATGTAGTCCCGGTTGTCTTATCATGGCTTCGCATTTATCGACGTTAATTTCTAGCCCCACGTCCTTCAGGTTTTCTGTGATTTCTTGCAGTAGTTGTCCCACTTCGCCCTTTTCTTCCGCTAGAATCAGTAGGTCATCTGCGTATGCTAAGATTTTTGGGAGCAGTAAGTCATTTCCGGTAGGAGTCCGATTGTGTTGCTTCGCTGGTAGGTCCCGGAGTGCTTTGTGGAGGGCAATGGTGAAGAGGCGGGGGGAGAGTGGACATCCTTGCTTTATTCCTCTGCGTTTCCGGTATACCTTTGTTCTTTGTCCGAACCACTGGATGGCAGTGTTTTCTTCCAGTGCCGCCTTGATTATCCTATTTATTAGGTAGTGGGGTGCTTCGCTGTCCGTTAAGCCTTCTATAAGGGCTGGGTGGGAGACTGTGTCGAACGCTTTAGCTAGGTCCAGGGTTACTAGAATAGTTCGCTCTCCTGCTCTCCATCGTTCATCTAAGATTCGTCTGGCGACAAACAGGTGATCCTCCACTGATCTTCCGCTGAGGAACGCTGCTTGATATGACGGCATTTCTTGAATCGTCTCGTCTAGGGTCTTCAGTAAGTGTTTTGCGTAGATCTTATATCCCACACTGCAGAGACTTATCTTCCGGTATTCTGATGTTGTTTTAGGGTTTCTGACTTTTGGGAGCGGGATTTGTACTGTCATCTTCCATTCATCCGGTACTGTGTTCTTTACCCATGTTTCCTGTATTATTTTGTGTATTCTCTCTATAGCGGATTGTGGGGCATTCTGTAGCAGTTCGGTTTCTACTCTGTCCATTCCTGGAGCTTTGTTTCTTTTCATTTGTTGGATGATCTCGGCTGTCTCTTCTAGCGTTGGAGGCCTACTTAGGGGCCAGTGATCCGCTTCTTTTATTTCTGACGTTCCCTGGTGGTCTTCCGAGATTTTTAGTTCGTCTTCCCAACTTCTCATTGGGATGTAGTGCCTTCTGGCTGCGGTGGCAGCTCTCCTCTGTTTCTTGATGTATTTGTATGTTTCCCGGATTCTTGACTCTGGTGGATGAGATTGTATTTCTTTAAAGAATTTTTCCCACTTCTTGACCTCGTGTTCTTCTTGGGCCTTTTTCCTATTCCTTATGGATTCATTAAGTTCTTCTTTGCTTTCTGCATTTTTCCTCATGTTGTTTCTAAAGAGCGCTTGTTGGTATTTTGCCTGCGCTTTCCTCCTTCTAGGTGTCATTGGTGATGTTGGTCTGGACAGCGTTTCCTGCGCTGCGATAGTTAGACTTTCTACTATTTCTGACCATTTAGTTGGGTTTTGGGCTTCGATTTTGATTCCCACTTGGTTGTTGAACCGTGTTTGGAATTGTGGGGACTTTAACAGTTGTACGTTCCATTTTTTCTCCTGTGTGCGTTTTCCCTCCTTGTTCTTGCTTGATGTCCTTGGGTGTGGGTCTTGGAGTTTTACCGTCCCCGTTATCATCTTGTGGTCCGTGCGTACTTCGTGGTGCCATGATGCTTGTATGTGATAGATTTTGGTCTGTTGGTCCCCTTTCCCTAGGAAGTGATCCAGTTGTGCTTTATGTTCTCCCTTTTCCCATGTTGTTCTAACGGTGTTCGACTTACTCCAGGTGTTTTGAATATGAAGGTGGAAGAGGTGTGCAAAGTCCTTCAGGGCGATACCGTTTGCGTTGCATTTGATGTGCCTCAGTTTTGGTCCTATTAGTTTTTTGTCATCTTCCGTGAGGTCTTCGGTCCCTAGATGTGCATTGAAGTCCCCTACTATTATCGTTGGCGTTCTTCTGATCGCTTTTTCTGTTTCCTCGTATACTTCTAACATTGAGTTGTCCATTCTTTTGTCCGATGGTATGTGCACCCCTATAAAACTTCTAATGTGGTTGTTTATTTCTACCGTAACTGAGCATATGTCCTCGGAGATTTCTTGATGGGCTGTAACCGTTACTCCTTTCCTGACTAGAGCCGCGACACCTCTTCTTGTTTGTTCCTTTTTTCCCCCACTGAGGTACCATCTGTAGTTCGTGGTGTCTGCCTTCCCGGTGGTCATGTATGTTTCCTGCAGGCAAGCTACGGTGATTTCTTCTTGGTTTAGTAGTCTGTCTATTTCTTCGCGTTTCTCCGGTCTTCGCGCTCCTCTTACATTCCACGAGGCTATCTTCATTTCTGTTGGTATTGTCTCTTCTATTTGCCTGTAAGATGGTTGGGTTTGTAAGGACAGGCCGTATCGCCCTGGTTGTACTTCTGATAGCTGCTTTTCTATATCCACGTTCCAGTTCCCGCTCTGCGCCTCTCTTCTTTGACTATTATTTTCTTCTACCGTTTCTACGCTATCGTAGTGGTTTCTAGATCCGTTTATCGATGTCCTGTACGCTAGTCGTATTGTAGTCGCGTGCCCTCCCGTGGTGTTCTTCGGCGTGTGCTCCGATTTGTGGCCTGCCTCGTTGTAGATTTCAATTTTTGTTTGCAGGATTTCCATCGCTGCAAAGATGGATTCGTATCCGCCCCAGAATCCTTCTGTTCCCAGGTCTTCTATGTAGGCGTTGATTTGCATGGCTGAGCCGAAAGTGTGGTCCAGATGATCGTACTTGGGGGCCAAATCTCTGATATTTTCTTCCAGCTGCAATTTCATTTCTTCTTGGTTTTCCCTCACGTATTGTGCGACTTCCCTTCGCAACTCCAGAGCTTCCTTCTTAAGTTCTTCTTTGTTTCTTCTGCCTTCTGTTATCTGGTCCGTTATTGCAGCGAATAGGCAGTTTCCATCGCCTGCTATTTTCCTTACTTGAATTGTGTGGTCGTTGGTGTACATTGTTTCTCGGTCCATTTCTGTTGCTTGTGCTTCCCCTTGTCAGCCGTCCTGCTTCTGGTATAGCTTTCGTTGAGTTCGGGTGCCTTGCTGACTAAGTTAACTTTGAGCCCTACTTTTATTATGTGTACATACATGTACCATGCGCATGCCACAATTGCCTATTACCTATTCTTTGTAAAACTAGATGTAAAACTAGATGTAAAACTAGATGTTATTTTTATTTGGTTTATATTTCTTATTATTTATGTGCTAAACTGTACCAACTTAGAATTCTTTTCTATAAATAGACTTTCTACCTGAAACGGTCCCTTTTTCTTAACACAGTGCTGAAACGACCGTATTTCAGGGCTGTAACGTCTTGCTGTGAGGCCCAAACATTAAGCTTGGCGTCCCCTTTTGATTGCAACTTTCTTGTTTCCGTACCTCTACTTAATTACAATCTACACACGTGCATTAATGCTGTTAGTACCTCTATTGCGTCATTTTAAGCTGATATTACTGTTATTGCCGTGTTTCATTAGTATATAATACACTTTATACAATACTACGATCTACGATACACTTATCTTTTATTGCACGTTTGCACCTTCTTGCACCTTTGATTTGGAACCTGTCTTCAATTGTTGGATGTGGAATTTCCTCCTGTAGCCCTTCCTCTTCCTGTTACACCCCTCCGTCTAACACTTGCGGTACCACTTTCACTGCACTTTCAGGTTATTGATTTATTTATTCCCCGTTTTGTTGTTATTTTTACGATTTTTGTTATGTTATGATGTGAGGATTATTATCATTACCCGAGCCCTGTTAATACCCCCGTGGGTATAGGATTTATTTACCAGTAATAATAAGTTTCCTAAGGAAAGCTGTGAAAACGTTTAGGCCTGTCACATGCGTGTGTTCGGTTCAACGCCTGCCACGCAACTCCCTTTTGGTAACAACAATTTGAATCTAAATATTTTGACCTGCCTAATTAAACATGCGATAAATCTGTACAAAACAGAAGAAACCTATAATTGCTCTTTGATTAGATTACAGACGATTTGAAGAACTCAAATCACGTTTTTCTTTTTAAACGAAGCGAGATTACGGCGTTTAATTAATAAGAGCAGATATTTCGATTACTGGGTATAACCAAATATAGAACTTGTAGAATTCCACTATTCCACACGATTACATAATAATAAACTGACGTTCTGATGTTAATTAAAACACTGTTTAAAATTCTGCATTCAAAGTTTATTTACAAAATTTATTACAATCAAAAGGTTAAATTAAGAATAAAATTTCAGTCATTGAACTTAAATCTACTTTGTCACCCTTTTTAAATAAATTATAAATTGCAATAAGTTGAAAAACAAAGGTAAGGCATCACTAGAAGAACTTATTTTGAGGCATTCAAAGCTTTTATTTTACCAAGTCTTGCATTAAATAAACACACACGATTTCGAGAAGCTGAAACGAAAGAAATATAAAATTATTAAGTAGGAACTAAATATGTAACTAAAAAAATCAACAAAAATAAATAAAACAAACTTAGAGCTAATGAAACACCTAAAACATTTTTTTAATTTGTTACTTTTGTTTAGAGGTAATATTTAAAAATAAAACAATAATTAAATAAACCCAATTCACACGGTTGAAATGTGGCAATCAAATCGTTAAACAATATCGCAAATTTTCAACGCTTTAATCAAGGCGGCCTTGATTTATTTTATTAGTAAATAAAAAATAAAAATTCTTATAATAAAACCCAAGGTTAATTGTAAGTCTAACAGTACCTAGTTATGTTTTTTGTACAATGTAACTGCAGTTTATATGTATTTACGTTCGTGAATAAATCCAGTGGCGACAAAGATAAATCGTACGACTGGTGCACCGTCTCGCTTAGAATTTAGAACCAAACCAAGTCTATTACACAACATTTGCTTCTGCGCATAGAGAAAAGAAGGGTTAATTAGCTTTTCGGCTATATCTCTGTAGTCGTGAGTCTTATAAAAAGTTTGTGTAAAGCTTTTTTGTAGAGAACCATATTCTCTAAAATTTCAATTAATAACTTTTTTTACGTAGCATTAATAATAAAAAAGTTATAAGCCCTTAAGTTTTTGTCTTTTCCGGCTTATAACTTTTTTATTATTAATTTGGTAAACACAACTTTAGGTCACAACTTCAAACAGGGAATGAGAATATGGTCACTGTTATTAAATTATTGTACGAGCTATGTATGTTAGTGTTCCTTTAACTTAGACCAATTGTTTAATGATTTTAGCTAGAAATATACACTGAATGGGCATTATGGGCAATCCAAAAATTGGGGAGATAATCATAACCAAATTCAAAATTTTATGCATCTGCAGGAATTTCAGAATTTTTTTGAACACTGGCTGCATGTGGCCTAACTATTTTATGCCCAATATCTCTTATAAAATGCAGATACACCGTAATTCTATAGGTCGTTCACTACCATTTTGGTAAACATACCTTTAGATCGATACAACTTCAAACATAGGACGAGAATATGGTCATTGTTATCTTGTTATCTAATAAATTTATGTACAAGTTATTGATATTAACGTTCATATAACATAGATAAATTGTTTAAGGGATTTTGCTGGAAGTATACACTGACTGGGCGATTCAAAAATCGCCCTTCTTAGGGAGATAATCATAACCATATTTAAAATTTTAATTTAGTTTAAGTTTAAAATTTTATACGCTACCGAAGAAGTCTCAGCAATTTTTCTTTTTGGCATTGGCTGTCTGTGGCCTATATATTTGTTATAGGTATATGCCCACCATTTCTTATAAAATGTAAGTTCCACTTGGCGAGATTCCCAGTCGGTTTAACAAAATAATACGTCGTATTAAATTGTAGCGTGACTACAACAAAAAAGTTAAGGATTTAAGGGCCCACCAAACGCCATATGGTGGTGTACGACCTTTACTTAAATAAAGGCAGATATAAACATTGACATTATGAACGAACATCTAATCAATGTTTTACCATTTATGTGTTTTATAACAGGTTTTCAAGCATGGTATTTCGATTTTTTAGCATCACAAAATGTTCGCGCGCCATTACATTCAAATTTAAGTGTGGTAGTTTTGGCGCCAGGATATGGCACGTCCCTGTTTGTTGGGGGTCGTGCGCCGCTTGAACTTATGAAAAGGGCTGAGTCAGTTGTTTGCAGTACCCCGTACATACCGGTAGTTGGTAAGACTTATGTGCTTTGTAAAAATTTATAACATATTAAGTAATAGATACATTAATTATATCATTAAAAAAAGAACGTGATTTATTATTAAAACTTCGAGAGCTAGTGAAATCCAGCGTAAATTCTACACAAAATATTCATAACTTTTATAAAAATCGTATTATGTTATGGGCCATCACTGAATAAAATCAGATTATAACAAAACTGCTAAAAATACCTTGTTACAATTTTTTTGCATCCAAACTAAATTGTATCATTGTATCATTTTTTTGCCGAATGCCAGTGTTGTCTAGGTATTAAGATTTTATGTTGTGCTTGTTTCGCTTTATTTTTTTCATTTTCTTCAAAATTTCTCATTTTTCTTGTTTAATTTTAATAGTATTTCTTCATTGTTGTAAATCCTTTATGTCATTATTTCGCTTTCACAGTCAATTTTCCGCCTAATAGTTATGCCGCTGGAATTGCATTGTAAATTTGGTGGGAGTGGGGTTTTGTTAGCTAGTGTTTGCGCATTGATGGGGATTCGCTCTCTTTGCCATTGAACTTTCTTGAAGTGACTACCAATTTTGCAACGTTAATTTCAACGTACAATTTTTATTGAATTATATTCTTTTGAAAGGAATCTATTGTTTATAAAGTGGTCCGATGCTTGGATATGTTTTTCCGGCAATTCATTTAAATTCTTTATATTTTCGCACATTTTGTAACATGTGGTAAGTTTTAATCTTCCATTTTACTTTCAAATTTTCATTTAATTGAATCTTACAGCGGTTTTAGGGGGCTTTACGAGGCTTAATTTATTATCCATTTTATTGTCGGGAGGTCTTTGGTGCCTTGATTATTGCTGTGTGACTGCATTTTCCAATTTGCGTTGAATTGGATGTTCGAAGCACGTGGAGGACCACCATTTTGAATTCATTCTACACCTGCCTGCCATTCATTCTGATTTCAACAACTGCTTTTTAGGACATGTGATTGGGGGATAAGTGTTTACCTCTAATTTCAATTTTATTAATTATTGTATTATCTTTGAATCACTTAGTTCAGTGATATAAAAGTAGTATGGTTACATTTTGTGCCATATGCTGTTTCTTGATTTATTTAATTAATTTCATATTTCAATATTTGTAGTGGATGTTTCATTCATAATTTAGGAAGTAATTAACTTATTCATTCATTTTAAATTTTTTTGCTTTAGCTTTCTATTCCAAATTTATGAATGAATGCATTTAACTTTTGAAATTGTAGAATTTGTATTGCTATTCGATTTGAATATTTCCATATATTTTTGGATTTATGTATGTGTATCTTTATATTTAAAAAGGTTCCGCAATGAATGAGTTAATTGGGTTTTTTTACCACTAATTTCATTCCTATGAGATAAACGTTTATGCCATTAGGGGTGAATTTGTTTTTCAGATATTCCTTGCGTTTCCTATTAAGCCTTCAGCTGTTGTAACTTTGATTTTTATTGACTTATTTAACCTTCAGCTTTATTTCATTTATGCATTTTTTTTTAAATTATGATATGAGTTAAGTCTGTAATTATATCTAGTCAATATTTAATTCTTTATTGTAATTATTTTGAATCCTGGCCTTTGCGCCGTCATTGAGTCCGATAAAATAAAGCGTTACAATTATTTATGGCTTTTTATTATCTGTTTGATAAGTTTTTCGTAACAACCTTAACAATTAAAAAAATTAGAATGCTAAATGTTTTAACTTTTGGATAAATTATTTATCATACATATTAGAGACTGCATTCAAAAGGCTGTTTGGTAAAAAAATCATATTGAAAGACGCTTTCCGTTTTCCACATGCTTTAAACTTATTAAAGTTAAAAAAACATTTCTTTAAACACTCGATGCAAATAATAAGAACCACAATTATTTATCTATTGAATTTAAAATAAACTCACAAATGTATTTACTCTAGCATTTCATGGCCAGCTTGATTAAATGAAGCAGAAAATAGCTTTTGTTTTTACAGATTTAAGTACCTACCAACCTACCATCTCAATGAGATTTGATGTAATTTATTTATTGGGTCATTTAAACGATGTTTATGTGTTAAATGAAAAATGAATAAACAAACTGACTAAAAAGGAGTTAACGTTTTCAGACGTGTAAATATTAAGTCTTAACAAAAACACATGAGACCGATTATTTGTACTGCGATTAAGTTTCTGATAAACATTTACAACGCGGTTAGTCATAACAATTATTCACGAGGTGAAGGATTAAATTTCCTTGAAGTATTCATTGTTTCCCATTTAAGCTGTTCTGCGTGAATAACCATTGCCGTTTGGTTATTTCGCACAAACTTGAGCCGATTCGGAAATACATTTTAATGTCGTAATATATATAGCATGACAAATCTTAATTATGTGAAGGATAATGTAAACTTTAAGGACGTACAATGTAATAATTGAGAAATTGTCTTTTGCAATCCTCAAATTGTTTAATTGTTTAAATTATGAATAACTACCTACTTTGTGAAGGTTCAAATCAAGAAGGTTTTTATGTTAAACAATTAGATTGTCTTGGTTCTTTACTTAAAAGGCGAGAAATGATTTATCGCAGAAAAAATAATTTATAACTTTCATGTTCAGAAAATTAACTTTGGGGTCTTTTTTACAAAGTGAAAGTTAATTATACCTATAAAATAATTTTTCTCTAAAACTGAAGTTTACAACACGTTTTTCAGGCCAAGAAATCCCTTTTGCAAGAATTTAAAGAATATTTAATAAATGAACCAACTGCTTTACTATAATGAGATCTTCCTTCGGAGGGGTTATTAAATTTCAATTTATACCTGTAAAACAGAACAGACAGTCCCAACAACGGCTCCCTCCTCGGCAACCTGTTGCGTTTCATCAGCAACTATTTCAGCACATCCAGACAAATCCCAAAGGGCCGATTCATCATCTTTCAATTCTTCTTTACAGTTTTTTACACCACAACAATTCTGATTTGGTAAAATCTGCCAGTTATTCAGTAAATAATCTTCCGGGTCGTCGATGCCACAACACTTCAGCTGAAAATAATTTTGAAACGAAAGGAAGTAACGTGGCATTTCAAGTCCTTTGCTTTTGATTTTTTTAACAAATAATAATCGTCAAATTTGATGCGTATGAAGAGGTGAAATTAAAACAAAAGAACGAAATGGAAATCATATAATAAAGGCAGAGAAAAAATATAAAAAAATAACGAACGGAAGAAACAAAGAAAAATAAAGTAAGGGCGGAAGAGGGAAGGAAACAATGAATTGTAGAGCAACACATTAAAAGAAAAATACATAATACAAATATTGCGAAAGGATTGCAAAATTTTTTAATTACCTTAAGCTACAATTCTATTGTTGAAACAATTATTTAACAATGGGATCAGATTGTAGTTAGTAAACTGTAACCACAACGTGTCATTTCTATTTATAAATGTGTACAAAGTTGATTAGATTTAAAAATTATTATTTATTTCTAAATGAATCATGGAAAATCCGCTGCGGATTCTAAGTATTATCAGAGGTATTTGTTATTTAAAAAAGTTATTCTGCAATCTGCAAATATAATAACTGTATCTAAAGCTGCTTAGTTCTAAAGCTTAAGTGATAAAAATTAAACGTTTGTACTGAGAAGACCTAGAAGCAACAATTAACAGAAAAAATAGTTAGGAATTAATATTTCTATTAATAAAAAGTTTGTGCAACAAATAAAAAGCATCCGACTTTAAGCGTTTCCTGTAATTAAATACAATCAATTAATTTTCTTGACAAATGACAATTAAATCAATTCGTTTACTTTAAACCAATCTATTTAATTAAGTTTAGTGGTTCCTAAAAAACTCTTAAATCTCATTCAACGAGTCACGAGTTGCGATAATGTTAAACTTTTATTATTGTTCTTAAAAATTAAAAAATAAGGTCGGTTTATTTTGGTTTTAATCAAAATTTCTCAATAATCTAAAAAGAACATGACGTTCAAGATAACGTTAGTAACAAAAAGTACTTGATAATAAAAGCAGAAAACCAAGCCATAACAGTCGACCGTAAAAATTTTTTTTAAACAAATAAATGTCCTTAAACTTATGTCCCGAAGTTTACACAATAGTCTGAGTCATTGTGGGAGAATTCCATTTGTATTATTTGTTAATTAGTTGCCGTTTCGGATTACTGTTGTTAGATTGGTTGCCTATGTTACATTTATGTGTAAGTAATCTGAAGTTTAAAGTTTAAATCCGACAACCCACCATCCAGCTCCTTATTGAGGACATTTTAAGATTTAAGTAATCGTTTATTCAGGGGCGAATCAATGTTAAAATTTTTGTTATTATGTCTTAACTTAATAACTATATATAAATATTAGGGTGTCCCTTAATTACAACCCCCCAAATCGATTCTAAAAAAATAAAAAGTAATTTTAAGCTGTACCGGCCCTCTTAATTCCAACCTTAAGGGGTGCCCCAAGGAGCCTGCTTTTTCCCATTTAAGTAACATAGGTTTTCAGCACACTTCTGGTTTTTATTTTTTTACAAAAGTATGTGTGCCTGAAAAATTTCGGCGAGTGCTGCGATTCATTACTCACTGATGCCCCTTTCATGGAAAAATTATGCGAGGCAGGTGTTATATCTTAAGCAAATAAATGGGGGGTGAAAAAAGGGATAATTTTAAAAGACTGTCGTTTTCCTCAGTTGAAACGAGTTGTTAAGATATGACACCTCTGTCTCCCATGACGTTTTCCGTGAAAGGGGCATCAGTGAGCAATGAATCGCAGCATCGCAGCACCCGCCGAATTTTTTCAGGCACACATACTTTTGTAAAAAAATAAAAACCAGAAGTGTGCTGAAAACCTATGTTATTTAAATGGAAACATGCAGGCTCCTTGGGGCACCCCTTAACGTTGGAATTAGGAGGGCTGGTAAATCTTAAAATTCCTTTTTATTTTTTTTAAAATCGATTTGGGGGTGACCGGTTAAAAATTTTTTCAACCATAATTAAGGGCCACCCTAATAAATATGTTCATTTTCAACTGTTAAGTAAGTTAATAACCAACAAATTAACACGGCAGGGATCGACTGAGGTTTACCTTTGCCCAGAACCAACCTTTGGAATTTCAAGAAGTGCCATCCGAAGGTACGTAAGTGACTGGATTGGCACTCAACATGAAAGATACTGGACTAACATACCAGGACAAAACCACAGCAAGGCATTCCTAAACAGACCTGCTAGAAGCGAACCGATGAACTACTTCTTATGCTTATGGATAGGGCTAAGGTGACCAGATTTTATTTTGGTAACGCGTGACAAAATTGACATGGGGGGGGGGGTATTATGAATGAAAGTAAAAAATAGCTGAAAAAACTAAATTTTAATTTTATTATGAAAGAAAGCAAAAAAACATATTTCAAAAACAGAACATTTTAACAAACATCTGTAAGCATATGAAAGAAATACAATTACATAATATACGAACTTTAGAAATTTAATGGATAATATAAAAAATGTAAACAAAATTATATTTCCGGATTATATTTCGCATTTGAGTGAATTTTAGGTTTATGTTTTTGCGTATATTTAATTTTTTGCTGTAAACTGGCGAAAGCATATTCTTTCCAAAAAGCGGGACTTTCTTAAAACTCCGCGGGGCGCGGAACAAATTGTTAAAAATTGGGACGTCTGGTCACCTTAGGTAGGGCACAACTCATCACAGGTCTACTAACAGGACAAGCAACTGTTTAGGGACACCCCTGGAAGATCGGTAAATACAATGGAGACAGGGATCAAAGATCACCAAATGGGTATGATCTACTAATGAGGGTATACACAATAAGCCTTTTAGGCTGAAGTATTCCCCAGAGTCAATAGATGGGCCCTGAATTAATTTTTAAAAAATTGCTTGCACCTAGATTCACGAACTCAGCAGGAGGGGTGGTTTTTAATCATCAACGCAGATCAGGCTACGGTAGAATAGGTCCTAGGTCTATCTGATCGTTTGTGAGTGAAATCGGCTTACTCTTAAGAGAATGACCGTCATACCCCAACCTGTTAAAATTAGTACCCGGATCAATGTGAATCAGGACGAGTCTGAGAAGATCGTCAGTAAACTGGCGAAACATAATCCAGGACTGGGTACCTACATCGCAGAACAGAGCCTAAATAAAACATAGATAAAGATTCAGTAGAGGTCCTAAGGAAACTTAAATGGCGACCATACTTTGAGCTGTGCCAACTCACTATGAGGAGGCCAGTTCAAGCGAAGAAGGAATAAATCAAAATTACTAATATTTACAGCACTGTAAAGAGGCATCGACCCCTTTAAACCGAAATCTAATAAGCTGCAGACATTTGTATGTTTATTGTAAGCACCATATATTATGTGTTTTTCAAAATACATATAGGGGCTGTGTTACTAAACCAGTTGAGTTCTAACGATGTAACATCAGTAAGAGTAAATATACAAGAGGATAGAAGAACAAGGCACATTGTGTTCACATCCATTTTACTTATCATACGATAATGAGAACTTGCCTCCTAAAGAAGAAATGGTAAGGTTAGTGGAGTACTCCAGTAGTAATGGCGTTCCTTTACTTGCAAGGTGTGACGCGAATGCCCACCATGAGACTTGGAGTAATACAAGTACAAACATAAGGGGCGAAGCGCTAATGGAGTAATTTGTAGCAACAAGGTTGGAACTACATAATAAATTAGGTAAAGGTACCAACCTTTGCAACAAGGAACAGAAAAGAGGTATTGGACATTACTTTATCTAATATTGAGGTAGCAGGAGATATACGTAACTGGACAGTAATGGAAGATGGGTCTTTATCGGACCATAGGCGTATAACAATGACTGAATTGGGAAACCTCAGTTAAGAGCTAAAGAGTAGATAAATATTAGAAAGTGAGACAACTAAACTCGTTAAGGCAATTACAATGCCTTTGAGAAAGCTTGTCCGGTTAAGAGAAGTAAGACTAAACAGACCACGTGATGAAACACAGACCTGATCAGGCTACGGAGGGAGGGCAGGCAAACCTATACAAGGGCAATCAGGTCAAACCTTAACGAAAGCTGGGACAAATACTACGAGACTAAGAAAAAATATAAAAATAAAATTAGATCATTAAATAGGAAGGCGTGGAGAGAGTTCTGTGAAGAGATAACTACTTACACAGAAACATTACGCTTGATAAAAGTAGGTACTTCGAAAAGTTGGAGATGCAGAAATCTGCAAATTGGATGGAAGTTACACAAAGGCAAATGCAGAAACCGAAGTGATAATGTTAGAGGCACATTTCCAGGTTCAAAGTTGTGTAAAGAACTAGATAATCAGGAACAACTTGGAAGTACCATGAGGCAGTCACAAGCAGGTTGGGATCTAGCAAAAAAAAAACAGATGGATATTCAAATCGGCAGGCGAGGAGTTAATTTTAATTTTGTAATTTTACTATTTTATTGTTTTAGGGTTCAGCAGCTTTCTATTGGATCAAAACACAACCTCCAGATTTATTCTTTTAAGCATATTTAAGATTTTATTTAATTTTTTTCTATCGAGACATACAAACTAATAGGTCGTTCTAGATACGTCAGTGATTAAAAAGAACAAATGAACTTGATTAAACACACTTCTCAAGAAATATTTAACACCCACATGTGGAAAAATAAAGCCAAAGAAAAAAAAGGCAACCATGTGGTTTTTAAAATACATATAATCTACCAGCTGTGCAACAGTTGTTTCACTAAGATATTGATATTACAATAATTAAGTGGCAAAATGAAACATGCTGCCATATGTTAACAAACTTTTTAAGCCAAGATTTAAAAATATTGCGTTTATGTTACGTCAATTTTGGTGATTACTCAAAACTATAAAAGCTGTGTGAAATCTCTTTAAACACTTGCGAAATTAATTGATTTTCAAACGACCCAGTATATTTAAAATCCAAAACAAGCTTTACTCCCAGCATTTTTATATTGAAATAAGGAAAGACAATCATCAGGGTATACTAAGTACTATACAGCCCAATGCTTTCGGGAGTCCCTCAGGGTCGTGCATTAGGGCCTATGTTATACGTGTAATACGCATAGCTCGCATAATAACTTAAAATCAACTTTAATATTAATACAATAACAGAATTTAGTCTGGATTAGTTCTGAATTTGGATGACTAGGCTAGGATTGATTTTTTAAATCTAAGGATTAGATTTGATTCGTCAAATGTGTCCTTAAGACTGACCTTATCGAAGGCTCGTAGAAGTCGAAATCCAGAAATATTTAGGAATAGAATTTTGAGCCGGAAAAGATTCAAATTTGAAAAAATTGAATCTGAAAATATACAGATTTAGGAATGAAATTTACATTGTGAAGCCAAGAAATATTACATCTTTGGTACATTTAATTTTCGTAGTGTGGATTTTCGAATTCCATAAGGAACAATTCGGAGGATATTCAGGACGTTAATCTTAGAAATAGAATTATCTTTAATTTGAACATTTTGATTCTCGAAATCCGGAAAAAAATTCAAACTTGATGGATTCAGGACTGGGATATTCAAATTTTCAAGCTCCGAAATGGTTGAGTCTTGAAACGCAGATTCAACACTAGGATTTTTGAGTTCAAGTTCGAAAGGAATAGATTTGAATTTTAGAATCAGGATTTATGACTAAAATTTTCTTATTCTCGAAATTAAAATCCGGAAGTATGTATTAATGATTTGAATTTGAATACTTATCACTATAATTCCTGTTACAAATTTGGAAAGCGTAAACCAATTCATAAGCAAGAAGGATCAAGAAAAAAAAGGAAATCAATGATAAAACAAGAAAATAAAATAAAAACGACAAAAAATATAAAATGTAATTAAATAAAAAATAAATAAATACAAATAATAAAAGTGCGATAATTTTAAATTAAAAACAAAATAGAATATTAACTTAACGAGAAGACCAAAGGCCATTTGCACTAAACTTAGGTAAAATTTAAGTATGATTTAAAATAATGGAAATCAAAGAAATTAATGCAACTTTAAGCATACACACACACAGTGCAAATGGCCCTAATAAATACGAATAAAATAATTCGTACAAAACAGATATTGCCACATTCAGGTGAGAACACAATTACGTCATAGTTTTATATTTAAACTAAGACATACGTTATCATTGATACTCGTACGTTACACAACCATATTACTAAAAAGTGGGGCTGTTTGATAATAATGATTACCTTGACGTAATCGGTGGAAGACTTCTTTGTCACAATTGGTTAATGTACGTTTTTGATGATTCTCAAATTCTCTCTCAAAAATTAACTTTGACAAAATAGTGCTTCAGTAGTACGGCAAGCTTATTTAACATAACAAATTAGTTTGCAAAATATGTGTATTAACATGAAATTCTTACAATCTCAGTAACGGTTACACCAAAGATTGAAATCACAAAAAACAAGTTATGACGTAATTGCAGTCTGCCGTTAATTCAAATATAGCTACATAATTCTTTTAGAATTTTTCAGTAATACGTTTACAACACAAATACTTACTGATAAGTAGTGTTTTTTAATATCTAATTCAGAAAAATTCTAAAAATACCTATTATATATAAACTAACTAAATTAACTTACAAAAAAAAAAAAAAAACTTAAACATACTAACAAATTACAGAATGCTACATGGACAAAGCAATTTTGCATTAAAGTAAAAAAAATGTAAACGAAGTCCATCATCTACTTACAGTGGTTTCAGTTTTGTGGAAGTTATCCTTCTCTACCAGATTTGTGCTTTCAATCTGATTGGTCATTATAACTTTCGTTGCGTTTACCATATTGCTGTCGATATTCATGAAAGCTATTACAGATATTGCTAGTTCCAAAGCCAGTACACTTGTTAGTACTAACAAAAACTGAAAAGATATAGTTTGAATTAAAACATTATTATTTATTAAAAAAATGATAGTAGCAACTTTAATCAATAATATTTCCTTGAGGACGTGGCATTTGTTTTCCAAAAAAGAAGACACATTTAACCGGCTTATCAAAGATTGGCATTCATTTTACCTAGCTTGATTAAATTCTTAGCTCGTTACCACCCAAGCTCGATGTAAGTGTTAGGCATTTCCAGCACCCAAGAACTTGTTTAGCAAAACATTAGCAATGGCAGCACATGAAAGTAATAGAAACACATTACTACAATATCGGATACCTACGCGACGTAACATGGAAGAATAAGTATCCGAGTGTAGACAGCAAAGTTAAAATATACAAGACAATGGTGAGGCCACTGTTGAATTATGGGGCCGAGATCGGAGTAGAAACAAACAAAACAAAACAACTTCTTCGAACAAGAAAAATGAACACTCTCAGAGCGATAACTGGAAACTCAAAAAAAGACTTAGAAAAGAATACATAACGGATGTAGTAAAATGGGTAAGAAACAGAAGAAGGGAGTGGAACGACCACGTTACGAGAGCTAAGAAGACCAACAGGAACAAGAGACCCGGGGAGGCCCCTAAAACGAAGGGCGCAGAGCTGGATTTCGACTTCAACAGAAGATAATTAATAGCAGGAAATGAGAACGTGAAGAAAAACAGGTTTTGACCTATAATATAAGAAGAAGAAGAAGATTACTGTATGTGGAAGTTCAGATGGCACGTTGTTACGGACAGATAAGGTTCTGCTGCCCCGGGGAACAATCATATGGTCTTTGAGATGATCATAGTTAATGCAATCTTTAAGCTAAAACAGACAGTTAACTTGTCTGATTCCAGCTATGGGAAAAGATAGCTAACCAATAGAAAATCTACCTATTCATTGCTTGTGACTCTGATATCTAGGTATTCGCCTGGGGTTGGGTTAGTGCTGTTTGTTGCTATACTTTTGAATAGAAAATAACATCAGTGACTCCTAGTGTTACCCAAGTGTTAATAGAGGCTCGCCTCTCCTTACTCGGTGTCACTGCGCTTCCATGTTTTGGAACCGAAAGGATAGCCCAGTAATATGGTTAACCATATTATGTTACTGGCAACTGACAGAATAATTGTCTGGTTTAGTTTTCAGGTTACCGATTTACTAGATACAAACGTAGGACTGGGGTAAGACTTTGGTAAGACCTTCGAATATAGACTTATACTAGAAGTATAACCCAAATGTTTTAATTTAGAAGATCTAAAGTGGAAGTTTTCCCGGTCACGTGGTGGAGGTTCACGCCAATTAATCTACTTTTTGCAGAGGGCATACACATTTTTTTGTTCTGAAGTTATTTTGGCAAAAATTGTCTGAAACCAAGATACAAACATATAATAACACAATTTGTTGATATTAAATCAAACGTGACGAAAATAATAATTGTATAAATAAATTAAACCGTTTCTTTGTTTTACTCCCTTTCTCGTTAGAAACTCCTCCAACCTTTCCCCATTTAGTGGAACTTTACTTATTACTCTTTTGTAAATACTTCTTACAGTTTCTATCAGTTGCTTTGGTGTTTTTAGTAGTTTTAAACTTTCCCAAATAATTTCTCCTTTTACTGTATCAAAAACTGCCTTTAAATCTATGAATGTCATATACAATACCTCCCCCTTCTCAATTACTCCTTCCTCCTTCCATTATGTTTCTTACTCTGTTTGTCTGTTACTTCTTCTGTACGCTGCTTGTTCATCTTCTAGATCTTTTTCAATGACTTCTCTTATTCTTTTATCAATAATTCTTGTATATAAGTACCTTGAAGCTAGCTGTTGATAGGCAAATAGCTCTATAATTATCGCATTCCGTTTGATCCTCTTTCTTATGGATTGGTATTATTAAATTCTTTTCGTTCTTCATGCTTCTTTCACACTTTCCAAAGCCAGGTCTTCCCTCCTTTCCCCATCTATTTTATGATTTCTGGGTCTATCATGTCTTCCCCACTTGCTCTTCCAATTTTAATTTTTGTTATTGCCTGTTCCTCCGTGTTATCACTTCCTTGCTCATTACTCTGAGTTCTGCGTCACTTACCACGTCCAGCTTTTTCTGATAATACCCCCTCCATATCTCCATAATCTCATTTAGATTTATCTGGTTATTTTTATCTTTTATTCATTAAATCGTTAGAGTAGTCTACTCCAGAAGCGTTTGTTATCTGACTTATACCCCTGATTTAATTAATTTCCAAATTCTTCCCAAAATCTCTTGCTTTGCTTCTCTTACTACTCTTTTTACTTGATTCCTAACGTTTATGTATTCCATTCCATCTTGATCTTCATTTGATATTATATACCTCTTCCTTACTTGTTTCTCCCTTTTAATTACTGTTTTTACCTCTGTGTTCCACCAGTTCGTTCTTTTATTGGTGAAAAACCCAATTAAGAAATATAAAATGTCAAGTTCGCCACAACAAACCTTTAGAGAATATTCTATTTATTTGTTTTTGTCCACAAGTTTCATCTGCTTTCGCCAATAAAATTTCTTTGAAAGCTGTCACGAGTTTTGAAGTTTGGCGTAAATTAAGTATAGGTAATACCGCCCTGTTGTTCGAAGTTTAAACTCGCCTGAAGCTGTAAAATTTGCAAAAATAATGCTAAATCGGCATATTCTTGCTGCTGCGCAATAATTCGGAGAAATTCCAAATAAAATGACGAAATATGGTGACGCAATATTCTGTGCAGTTGATTTTGTCATTGTTAACTCGGGGAACCACCGACCCGATCACGCCATTCAATGTTTCCATAATTACGTCCCGCGTACCGCAAACTCGTTTCTTCTTCTAACATCCATTCGCCTTACGAAAAGTAGAAAACGGTTGTACAGTTTTCGTTCCAGCTTGGGTAGTAAATTACCGGAAAGGCCTATCATTTTCGTTAGTTTTGATAAACTATTTTACGGCACATTTGTCGGATTATCCCAGAGAGTGCTTTACAGTTTCGTAAAGATATAGTTCTGTGTGAAAGTCGGTGATATGTGAAGTACCGTTATCACACGGTTTCGTTTTGGATCAAGAAAACCTACAGTCCAAGGAACTCCCTTTTGTTTTTGCACCCGTTCTCGGAAAAGGACACCAACTCCTTCTTAGCAGATTGCCGCTATTTCTTCCTGGGGTTTAAAGCTTCCATCGCTTCCAAGGGCCCTGACAACTAAGCCCTTCCCAGGTAAAAATAATATCTTAGGCTACCCCTTTTACTTGCCGGTCAACCCGAGTTCAGTACCGTATATTACGGTTTTACTCGTGGACAGGCACCAGAAATTATTGTCTGTAAATTAAGTACCTCAAGCATCTTTCTGTCGTTTATATTGTTCGGCGAAGTATTTAAATCTTCAAGCAGTGCGTACTACGTTTTGCTTTGGTGTTATCAATTCAGAAGCAGTACGAACTGTCGCAATGCTTACTTATTTTATGTTGTATGTGTGAAATTATTTGTATCCAAATTTTTAGTTTAAGTTTTGTCATTGCCATACATTTTCTTGAGATTAAGGGAGCCTAGCTGTTAATTATATTTGCTGTAACTTGAGTAAATGTGGCATCCCTTAATCACCACTTTTCATTTAATTTAAGATAGAACTTATAAATTCATTTTATGTCATATTTTGAATATTTCTTTCATTCTTTAAATTTCATTGTTAATTCGTTATTGTCTTTTATTTGTGTTTTATGTCTATTGTGCAATAACTGTGCATAACTTGTGAGCCTATCTACCAGTAGCAGTCTCGGTAAGTCAGGGTAAGTACATCCAGCAGTAGGGTGCAGCCACCCCAACCCCCTTTCGAGCCCAAAGGAACAATCTGCGGTACGTTCCTCGAGACTATCTTGTGTGATTACCGTAGTGGCGCCCATTTTCCTCTCGATTACGACCTCCTCTATTTGAAGGATTTAGCGTTTCAAACCCCCACTTCTTCGACTGCTTGTTAGCCGCGAGCCTAAGGACATCGACGTCTCCTATAAGTTTATTTCTTTCTCGTTTTGCAGATCCTTCTTGGTACCTTTCCCTTACGTCTTGATTTTTTGAACTTGTGTATCGCTATCGTTCTTTTTCTTCGTCTATTGTGATTTTATTGTTTTTCATTATTGCCATTACTAGTTTGTGTTTTGTTCCTAATTCCGCATCTACTACTGTTCTAATTTGTAGCGTCCAGTTTCTTAATTCCTGTGTATATACTACAAAGTCTATTATACTTTTAGCATTTTTCTCTTCAGCCCTGTACGTGCACCTTTCCTCTAACTCTCGTTCCCAAAAAGAATTTCCTATAAGTCAGTCATTTTCATAGCAGAACTCTATTATTTTTATTCAATTCCTATTTATAGTGTCTTCTCTAACCGATCCTTTGCATTCTAGCCCAATACCATTATTTCCGATCCTTCCATTCTAATCTCCCCTAATTATAATTTTTCCCGTTTCCGCTTTTTTCTGTCTGTTGCAGTTGTCTGTAATATCTTATTAAATCGAAAGGAGCAGATGTGGCACATACGTATAAAACCGTCCAAACCTTTAGGAAAAAAACAGTAGGGCACTTTCAAAAATCCTTTCACTCGCCACAAAATTCCACTCTAAGTACGTAGTTTTTTATTAGGTTATATTGTGTAAGTATATTTTTCTTTAATGGTGCCAATTTTTGAATCTACTTAAAATAAGCTTCACAGCATTTCTATTATTTTACTTTCAAACTTTTTATATAATTCTGGAGAAATAACGAAATGTATTGCAAGATGGCGATATTTCCTAAAGGTTTTTTAAACAAACTGAGAGGCAACTAATTCTCCATCAGCTTTGTCTTTCTAAAGTGGGTATATATTCAAAGGTAAAAGAATGTGTCTTTTAATGCCACGTCATCAAGTAAATACAAAAACAATAAATATGAAGCGACTGAAATTTCGAAACCATTGCAAGTTGTGCGTCACTGAATTTCTGAAAATGCTTAGAAAGCGCAGATAAGCAGCATTAATATTATCACAAAAAAGGGGCTGCTGTCTAGCTTTTAAGTATACCGAGCTGCGTGGCCAAGTGCATCCCTGTCCTTGCACACGCGTAGCATTCGGGAGGTAGCCGGTTCGAACCCCACTGCCGACTGCCTTGAATCGGGCTTTTGGGTGGTTTTCCCGAATCAACAGAGTTAATCATCTCTGAGGTAAATACCGAGGCAGGTAATTTTCCACCTACAAGCTCTTTATTCTAGTTTATCCACATCCTAATTTAACCTATTCTTACATATCCGTTCTCCGTGGCTGAAGAGGGGTTCTGCCCTCCTAAAAACGGCCCACCACCTCATCTCTCCGGGGTGGAATGAAATAACGTTGAATTTCCTTTTTTTGCTTTTAAGTAACCATACTGACAGATATCAAATTTCACAGCTATGCAATTCATTTTAAGATATGTAAATATTTATTTTCTTTAGCAAAAAGTTGACATAATGGCATTTGCAGTTTAAGCCTATGCAAACAAAAACACCACTTATTTCAACAGTTACTTACCAAGATAAAGAAACGTCTGTTCGTAGACCTCGCACAAAAACATCCAGCAATCGATATAACAAAACTAATACTTCCAAGAACCAGTAACATTATTGGAAAATTTACAAAATCATAACCTATGTAATTTTCAACCGCTGAAAGCTGTTCGGAGTAGACCACTCCGAGTGCTATCAAGGAAACACTTAATATCTGAAACAAAAGAAAAACTAAAACAATATCACATCAACTGAGGAATTGTAAAACTTACCGCAAAAATAAAATTAAACGCAATAAGAGATATTCGTAAAAAACTCTCACTAAAAACCGTTTTCATTTTAATGCCTAAGAATATCTGTCACATTTACCTATCCATTAGTTTTCGAGTTTCATTATTTTACGCGACATATTGTGAGACAATGTAAATATTTTACATGATTAGATAACACTGATTAATTAAGCATGTTGTACCTCCAATATTTAACTAGCTTAATTTGTACTCGGGATTTGCTTTAATACGTTAGTACCACCTTGTTGTTTCCTGGCCAACACTGAAAAATTTGTAAATATTTTGCAGTTGCGATATGTACGGTGGTACTGAATTATTTGTGATTGTATTAAATGTAAAAATAATTTATTGTTATCAATTTATCGATACCTACATTTTATTGCCAGATAAGTGACACGATTAAGAACATAGGCTTTTCTCACTGCTGAAAGTTTTTGAGATTGATTCATTGTTCGCAAGTCCAATGGCTTTAGAGCTAAAGATTATATTATTCTTGAATAGTTCAAAATTAATGATTGTTCTAACATTAAATAAGTCAATCTGAAGCTAGATTTTCAAACTGAAAACTTCAATTTGGGTTGAAATAAAATAATCGCAACGATGATTGATTGGGAACATAACTGTCTGTAGCAAACTTTATGAGCATCAAATGCCAGGCCATATGTTCTGTCTGTTTGTTGTTGGTTGCTTAATCACATTGGATGGAGCAATAATTAATTAAATAACTTTAATTTTAATAATAACGATACTCAGATATGCTTAGATCATGCTGCAGAGGTCCTATATAAATAAGCGGATCTACATCATGACAGATACCCAAGCTGTGCTTGTGGCACTACTACGTCACTACGTGCATCTTTAGCTCCAAACAATTACTTGAGTGCCATAACGATTTCAGACAACAGGTTGCACCTGATGGGGGTACCAGGACACTGTAGAGAACATGGCAAAATCTGCAAGCAATAAACACACTCTGGTACCAGAACCAACCTGTGGAATAGCATATGCTGTGTCCAGGGAGCAAACCAGAGAATGGCTAAGGTGAGTACTGGGAAAATTGCCCAGGTATGAGCCACTCAAAAAGTTTCAATAGGATCTATCCAGAAAAGCGACAAAAATACTTATAAATCTCGATAGAGCGACAATAAAACAGCTGGTAGAAATCCTGACAGGACACTGCCATTTCAAGAAACACTTGAGTGTAATAAAATTAGCAGAAGATGCACTCTGCAAAATTTGCAAAAAACGATGAAAAGACGCCTCTAGATTTCGCAGGATAAAATGCTTTGGGGGAATCGGAACTTGAACCTCAAATGTTAAATTAAGCCTCTCTAGATACGATTCTGGTTTTTTTTTAAAGAACCAGGTTTACCTATGTGAGGCAGGTACATTGGCGAGCACAATAGGCATCTTAGACCACGCTGCAAGGGATACCCAGCACCTACCCCAGGGAAAAAAGAGGGACCGGAAATTGGGAGCAACCACTTCGTGGTAATAATGAGAATGAAGAATAGAGTAGTTAAAAAACAGGAGAACAAACAGAATGGCACATAGAAGAAGTATAGAGAAACTTTACAAAAGCAGCATTATAAGTGGCACAAGAAAGCGGCGGCGTTACAAAAATAACAAACACAAAGACAAAAAAACATACAACATGCTGGTAGGCAGACGGAGTGAAAGCGGTAGTAAACAAGAAAAAATAAAAATTGAAAAGATACATAAGCTCCAGGCTCCATAATATTAAAAATGAAAATGGAGGAATTCTAATGAAAGAAGAAGAGATAATGAAAAGTTGGCGACAATACTTTAAAAGGTTACTAGAAGGAAAAGGCGTAGAAAAAATAAAAGAAACCCAAGGAAGTCAAATTTCAGACAAAGAGAAAAGGCAGGAACAGGAACAGGAACAAAACCATGAAAGCGATATTACAATATTACAAAAGAAGAAGTAAAAGAAGCAATCTTAAGACAAGCACGGGAAAGCAACTTGACACCATCAAAAACTGCGGAAATTCTAAAAGCAACAACAAAAGAAGCAAGGGAACTTATCAGAGACACATTTAATAAAGTAATGAGAACCGGACAAACACCAAAGGATTGAGAAACGGGGATAATAATAGCATTTTTAAAAAAGAAGACACAAAAAATTACCAGAAGTACAGAGGAATCACACTGCTTGGCCCAGTACCAAAAATGTTTGCAAGAATTCTCGGAAAAGAATAAGGACACAAATGGAAGAAACTCCAGAGTGTAACCCAAGTGGATTTAGACCAAGCAGAGAGATCCAAAATGCCATATTTATATTGCGACAAATAAGCGAAAAACAAAAGAGGCAGGAAACATATACATATGTTTCATGGATCTGGACAGGGTCTTCGATAGAGTAAAACATTTGGAAAGCGCTAAAAGAAAGAGGAACCAACATAAAGTAGTGAGAGGCGTACATACCTCACGAAAAATCGACACTGTTCGAAACAACTAAAGAGGTGAGGTAAGGTTGCATACTGTTTTTATTAGTTTTTGACGAAGCAATGAAAAATACAAGAAAGAAGGCAAAATTGTATGAAGTAGGAAATTGAAAAATATAAAAATATTAGAACTGTGTTACAACGACGACATGGTACTAATAGCAAAGGATGAAAAAACATTAAGCAAAAATCTAGAAAGTCTACAAAGACATTAGGGAAATATAGACATGAAAATTAACAGTAGCACAACAAAAACAATGGTAATAAGCAGAGAAGAAGTAAAACGCACAGTAAGACTGGAAGGAAAAAAGCTAGAACAAGTAAAAAAATTTAAATATCTAGGCTCGACACACGGTCGGAGAATAGGCAAGGAAATAGAAAAAGGAAGAGGGAAGAGGGGCTGCAGGAAAACTTTTAAAATAACTTCTTAGAAAATAAAGAAATTTCAACAGAAACAAGAGTACAAACACACAAAAAGATAGCCGTACCTATAATAACATATGGATTAGAATCATGAACAACAACGAAAAATCAACGAAACAAGACAAACAGTACTGAAATAAGAATCTTAAGGAAAATAGAGGGCAAAACGATTATAGAGTTAGAAATACAACATACAGGGAAAGCTGAGAGTAACTCCAATAGAAACAATTGTAAAAGAAGAACAAATGAGGTGGTTCGGTCTTGTAGTGCAAATGAGCGAGAAAAGAACAACAAGACAAGTATAGAACAACAAGACAAGTATATGAAGCAAGAACAAAGAAAAAGAAAGGTAAAGGAAGAGCTAGAAAAACACGAAATGAAGAGCTGAGAAACGGAAAGCAGAGGAGAGAGGAATAAAATGGAAAAAGACTCGATCAATGACGCAAGATAGAAAGAGATGGGAGAGAAGGTTCTGAACCCATTTGCTGGATATATGCCTAGGAACTTGGTATGGCGTGGTTACCAAGGGCCCTTCATCTTACTGCAATTACGCAGTACTCCCGGTTGTGCACCTGAGGCGGGCAGGTAGGCCTATCTCTAGCATTGTTCCATTGGCTTCCGAGGCCGTATGGGTCATCTAGGATGGATGGAACATTGACATGGGTGGATTTCACATTGGTTGACTATGTTCTGCTATAGTTGGCTTGCGGCACATCTCTGCCTGTTTACAGATTTATACGTAAGTAGCTGAAGGTGCACCCGTCATCATCACCTCCCAACATCCCCGAGGATTTTCTACTAGATGCAATATCCCACGGGGGGGGGGGAGGTTCCTTCCTACCTGTAAGTAACACTACCTGAACTTATACTGATAAATGTGGTAATATGTGTCTGTTTTACCTTCATATAACCCTGCTATCTGTATTAAACATGTATTTGCCTGGGTGTTGTGAGCATTAACGTTTTACGTTTGTATCAAGTTTTAGGTGTTTATGATTCCTGATCGAGGTTATACATATACATTAATATAACTTGGGTGGAATTAACGTTAATCCATGGTAAGTTGATCGAATGTTCTTTTGTAAATATAAATACACCATCATAAAAACAAATTAAACAAAAATCGAAACCGCATCCGCCGCCCCATCCCACACATTGCTTTTTTTTTTTTTTTTTTAATTTAAAGTTTGCCAGTTCAGCACTAATTGCTATTCGTGGCAGTGATGATATAGTTAACATTTCACTTTTAATAACACTATCGAGGTAAACTCCTCAGGCACTACTCATTTTGATGTCCACTGTTAACACTTATTTAAGGTTTACTTTTAATTACACAATTATCACTTGTAACTTATTGTGGGTTATTCACTATCACTTTGACTTGCTAATAGATCAGATGGAAGTTTCCGTTTTAATCTGGTGTGGATTGATGTTCTTCCGATTTCGTAATATGTTGCTCCACTGCAGATGTGGAGATTTTTATAAAATTTGCTGTTAATGTTTTTAATAAATTCGTATATTGTGGGTACATTGAGCTCTCTGTGGATCTGGGCGTTTCTGACGAACCAGGGGGCATTGGCTATAGTTCTCAATACTTTATTTTGCAAAGTCTGTATTTTTTTAATATTTGTTTTAGCTGTGGCACCCCAAACATTACAACCGTAGGTGATAATAGGTCTGAGTATTGCTTTATAAATTAAGGTTCCACATTTGATCTTTAGGGAGGATTGTCTATTTAAAATTGGATATAACATGTTGAGTCTTGCGTAACATTCTGTGAGCTTTTTGTTTATGTGATAGCGCCAAGTTAACCTTTTATCTAACCATACTCCTAGGTATCTCACCGCGTTGTCTTTTTCGTTCCAAGGAATTGTTCTATTGTTGATTATTAAACTGGGAGGTTCTTGGGGTCTACGGAGTGTAAACATCTTAGCTTCGCATTTATTAGCGTTGATTTTGATGCACCATTTGTCGAACCATGCGCTTAAGTCATCAACACTCTCCTGCAGTTTGGTAGTTGCAGTATTAACGTCATAGTCTTGTACAATTATCGCCGTGTCATCTGCATACATAGCCAAGTCAGCATTATGGGGAATCGGGATGTCATACATGAAAACGTTGAATAATGTTGGGCCCAGTATAGACCCCTGTGGAACTCCAGCATTGATAGGGGTATTTGATGATAAGTTAGGAATGTTATATTGTTTACAAACATTACCATTTCGCACTCTTTCTGTAATGTCGTCTGTACCTTGTATTTTATTCAGACAATTTAATTTAAATCTACACATTAACACATTCCGTTTTTCTGAATAGAGAGCGTTATTCTGAATTAAATATTCAGCTGAATCCTATGGTAGTGGTATCAATTAAATCCTTGAAAAATGCTCGCTTTTAATATACTACTGTCCCAACCATAATGCCATTTGAAAACAAAATAGTTATTCTCAAAAAATTATTTTTGCCAACTTTAGGTCATTCTGATACACCAACAAAAACAGTTGAAGTTTGAAGTTCTAAAACGATTTGTCTCGGGTGTTGGGGAACCCTGGCTTAACATGTACAATTTTTAGTAAATAAATTTTTCTGCAAAATTTTACTTTGCTATCAAAATGTTACAAACTTGATACGCAAAATTAAATGGAGATTCCTAAAATATATAAATATACCTATACCCTCTACAGTGTTGTGTGTGTAATTTACAATAACAACGTTGAGGTCAATTTCAGGGAATCCGAAAGTGACTGGAACTTGTATTCTGTGTCAAATAACGCAGCTTATTACATATACCAAATTTCATTTTAAAATCTTAAAAAATAATAAAAAAAAAATAGGGGTGCTCCAGGTTTTATTGGCATCTTTGTAGAACGGGACGGGCGATTGCGGTTTCAATTTTACTTTATTTATTTTTGAAAAGGCGTATTTATACGCATTCGACTCACAGGGGGAGGGAATCCCCCCATCGCATCTAGTAGAAAACCCTCGGGGATGTTGAGGAATGATGAGTGATGGGTGTACGTTCAGCTATTTATAAACCTGAAACCAGGCAGAAATGTGCTGTAAGCCAACTATGACGGAACCTAGTCACCAATGGGAAATCCACCCATGTAGATGTTCCACCCATCCTAGATGACCCATACGGTCTAGGAAGCCAATGGAACAAATTTATTTAGCTAATGGCACATAATATATAATTTGTAAATATAAAATTTAGTTAAGTGAATATAAAATTATGTAAGTTTTAAGTTTTACAGCTCCAAATCTAGTTGTTGTAGCCATTGGATCACCTCTGATGTGGCTTCAAGGAAGTCGTTACTGGTACCAGAAAATGCTCGCATTGGACCATGCATAGATGATGTGTTGTATTGTCTGGTCTTCCGCACCGCAGTGACATTCAGAACTCTGGCGTATGCCCCATTTGTGTAGTGCTGCTCCACGTCTGCCATGGCTTGTATGCACCCTGGTGCAAATCTAGCTCGCCTCCACGTGGTGCACCCTGGCTAACGCTAAAGAGCTAGAACCATAGGCAATCCAGACCGTCCTTGCGATCTCCTGGATAATCTAAACATACATATACGCGATAATACCAAAAACAAAAACATTAACCGGCCAAAGGTCAAAGGTCCTTGGTAACCACGCCAAATTACCAACTTCCTAGGCACATAGCCGGCTAAATGAGTCGAGAGCCTCGTGCTAATAAACAACAACGAGCCTTAAGCTCACACAAAATACGTACTCGACGAGCCTCAATGTTTGCCAACATCAATAACACCAAGCCTCACTCCTTGACAACAACAAATACATCAAAACATAACTGTTCATACCAACCTTATTTCATAGGAGATGCAGTCAAATCAATTCAATTCAAAATCAACTAGTTTTTCATCTTTATGTGAATAATCATCCAAAATGCATCTTGCGCCAATGAGCCACTAATTCACATTCTACACACCATACACAAACTTACTTGGTCTTTTTTACACTAATTAACACATCTGTACGCCAACGCGTCCCGTGGCCGACTACCTATATTTCTTAGATTCTGGCCTAAATCGGAGCTCTTAACCATAACCTATTTTACTCTGGTTTGGATTTAATAAACAAGCGGTCTTTCTTTCAAGAAATCTAATGCTTACATCGCCGCCAACTACAACAATTTTTGCAGTGCTTGTGCTTTTCTTAAATGTTGCAACGATAAACAATTATACAATTATATTACATCAAGTGGGTTGCTAATAATAAAATGCCAATGGTGCAGCCGAAAATGAAAGTGTACAATATGGTGTCAGCTATTTTTAAAATAAATTTTATTTAGAAAAGCACTCAAGCAATTGTTAAGATTGAAAATGTTATTGAAAATATTATTAATGATTATAAATGTGGAAGAGATTTTAGTAGTCACTTATTTAGAAATAAATTATTGGTTTTATTTTATAAGTGACCTCTTCGACATTTATAAACTTCGATTTAGTCCACATCTTCAACTTTATATTCATTATTAATGATATGTCGAGTTAACCGTATAAAAAATCCTAATAATATTTTTGTTTAATTTTTTTAATTGTTTAAATTAGATTTTTGAATCCAAAATTACAAAAAAATTTCAACATACTGGGTTATCAAGTGTCCTTGAATCAATAGCACCCAATGGATAAGGAGGGCCTGGGTAGTTCAAATTCAAACCGATGACATAAAATTAAGGCGGTTTTTTAGGTGTCTATTTCTTATTAGTAGGTATGTCGGTATGTCTCTATCCACTTGCTGGTTTTTCTGTCTGTCTGTTAGTGTATCCCTTTATCTTACCCACTTTGTGGTGTTATATAACAAATTTGTGTTTGTTTACAGAAAAAACAATTTTAAAAATATAAATTTATTTTATACATATTTAATACCTACAATGTCCCTTAAAAATAAAGTTCAATTAAATAAAACAAGAGAAAAAACGACAGAAAAAATTCAAACAAATGCAAAACAAATTTATTTTCAAAAATATAAAACACTCCTATTCGTATACAGCAAACTTGGTGAATTATATAAGTAAACAATATATAAGTACTACCTACATGTAAAAAGTCATTACGTCACGTAAATTCGACGTTTAATTTTTTTATTTAAAAAATAATAAGAAAAACAATATAATGGCAGTCAAAAATTCGAACAATCATCAAATTCTTTCAAATTTGTCTTCTTTCTTTGGAAAGTTTAACACATTAAGTACAAAATTATAATACCCTGGCAAGTACTCGTAACTCTATAACAATAAACAAAAAAAAATGTCAAAAAGTTCTAAGCTGCAGTTCCAGAATTTTGTTTGTGAAGTGAATTAGTCCTCCCGTCAATCCTGGAATTCTGTCTATTTAAAGGATTTGATTCTTGTATCCTCGAAGTTCTTCGCGCAGCAGATTGTGCGGCTACTTCTTGCTTTTTAGCTTTATAAAAATAATAAAACGCGACGATCCCTAAAATCTGAAATTTGACACAAATAAATTTCTACATTTAAAAAATTCTTAAGAAAGTACCTGAAAGATGCCCGAACCAAATCCTATCAAGGCTATATCTAACATCAAGGATTTAACAAGCTTTATTAAAGGTTCTTTACAGCCTTGTGGGAATATTGAAAGACATGCTGTCGTTGATGAATTACAGCACGATATTGGAATTGAACCTGAAGGTGATCCAATTGTGGAATAATCACTTACGTTATAAATGCCACAGCATTGCAGCTAAAATAATTATTTTAATTTTTAGCAAGACTATACTTTGAAGAGTTTAAAGGCAGCGTCGCCGTTTGTTAAGTGAGAAATTAATCAATTTAAATTTTTATGTAATTAATCTATGATTATCCCTACATTTATATAGGTACAGTTGTGGACAGAAAAAAATAGGACAGTGTTTTTTTTCTAGTTTAAAATGGCCCCTGTGTTATAATTTGATTGCAAGTCAATGTGACAAATTAATGTCATAATTATAATAAAAGCCAAAATCAAGTTACTAAATTTTATAGGATAAAGTTTACTTGATTTTTCGACTTGTCCTATTTTTTTCTGTCCACAACTGTACTTCATCGAAATAACCTTGTAGAGGTGTGAAGTTGCATGTATTAAATGAACGTTCACACACCATAGTCAATAAAGGAAATACTTTAAAACCGGAGGTTAAAAGTCAGAATAATTAATATTTTATTCTTTATCCCATCTGCTAACTTTTTAAAGTTTTTGTTGTAATTTTGATAAGTCCTAATAACTCAAAATATTTTTTCGCCCTCCGGCTAGAAACACTCAATTTTCATGCGTATAAATCGTCCGGAAAATGCTATTTGCCGGACTAGTCCGGCAAAGTAAAATTAGGATTTTTGATTGGTGGCGCTGAACCGAACTGACTCCGCCCTCTCATTGCTACGCCCATTGTCACGCCCAGAAAAATAAATTCCCTGGAAAAATAAATTCTCTAACGTCAAATATTTGAATAAAAAATGATTTTTTATAATTAACGTATTTTTATCGGCCGAAAAAATATTGTGTATCACACGCCTAGAAACTGCTTTGCAAGTACTCGCACTTGCAAAGTGACAGTTTCTAGCCTTGTGATACAAATAACTATTAAGTGTATCAGGAAGAAAGAAAATTTACAAGGGCTGGCCATGGAATTTTACGATAAAATTAAACAAAATAATCACGCGCCTTTGACAGTGACAGTTGCTTTTTGTTTTATAGTGTTCTTCAAAATTCCACGGCCAAAGCTTATGAATTATCTTTTTGTAGTTTAAATTCAGCCCGAAGATAATCAGAAACAGGAAAACCGAAGATTAAGCCAAGGAAAACAGGTTTAATACACTTGCTATACTAAGGAATTTTATAAAAACTGATAATATTTTGATTAAATTTTTTAGTTCGGTGATAACACTTCGTCAACTTTCTTATCACAAAACATAGAGGTGTGACTTCATAAAATCATAAATTATTTTTAACCTTCTGCTCTATAATGAAATGTACTTAACCCAATAATCATCTTTTAAATAATTATTATTTTGCTTTTTATCTGTCGGCATTAAACAAAAAAAATTGTTATCAACACTAACACCTTAACCAATCTCTCTTTCTTAATGGTATTGACTCAAATAATCTACGTTTTCTTTTAACTTCCTGTAAAAATTCCACATTTCCCCTTACCCTACAAAAATTACCATTTTTTAAATTAAAAGTTAAACAGCCTAGATAAAAAATACTTCGTAGAATTGGCTCGAGTAAAGACTTTTCAAAAAATAGGTTAAATAAACCAATTGTAAATTAAACTGATTAATTTCTACAACGATAAAAATTTAAAAAAAAAGTGACAGCGGTGGGATTCGAACCCACGCCCTTTCGGACTGGTGCCTAAAACCAGCGCCTTAGACCGCTCGGCCACGCTGCCTCATACCTCCAAGTTCTCTTAAACACCGCTATTGAAGTACCGTTGATTGTAGTCGAACCCAATCTGATTTGTCGTAGTTATCTTTTACAAATCCTTGAAAAGAATTAGTCATCAAATACAATGACTTATCAGCAACTTTACTCCATAAAATCATCGACCAAACTCCTACTACCATTTCACAAGCGATTAATATTATCGTAATAATAATGAACTGAAAAGAAATCATCCTTGAACAGGTCGAACTAAAAGTAGCATAAACTTTTATAGAAAGTGAAAAATGTACAAAATAATTACCATAACAATATGAAAAAGGTGTTCCTTTGTTGTTCCCTTTATACCAAGCCATGTCAACAAAATATGTACGAGTGCCAGCAGAAATATCAAAATAAAAGGTGCTATGCACTCGGAAGGTACAAATGTGAAATGGTAAACTAATTTATATCCTAAATATATGCTGCCTACTACTAAAAGTACACCTAAGACCTGAAATAAATCCCTCCTGTTAATTTTAAACCGCTCACCACGAGAATCATTATAAATATTAATTTTAAAAAAGTATAAATACTTACAAATAAAAGACCGGCGTAACACAGGCATAAAAGTTCCTTGCACTTTTTCGAAACTGCCATTTTAGTTCATTATTACTCACTGCAACTCTTTTGTGTACAAATACAAACATATCACGTAATAAATACGCTTATCACAGCTTATAGTAGAAAGGTGTACGGTTGTAAAGTGGTCGTGACAACTTTATACCAGATGCGAACTTTTAATTGAACTTTTGACGTCATTTGATTGATTCAAGAAATATTTCAATTCATGATAGGAATGTGCATGCAAGCTAATTTAGTAAATGTCAACTCTACTTTTTTGTACCGTTATTTGTGTTCTTTAGCTAAAAATACAAAAAAATTTCAATGAAATCCTTCCTGTTACTTATGCAACCTGCTTTGCAAGAACTTGCGAATTGTTTTTTAAAAACATCTAATTAGGAAGGTTTATATCTCTGCTAACAGGCTAACACCACTGATTCGTATCATTATTACTAAAATTTTATTTTTTTTTTCTTAATTTTAATTGTGAATATACACTTAATTCTATTACCTATTAAGTACTTTTCCACCTCAATATATAGGTACGTTAATTTTATATTTCTTTGTTGGATTTTACGCCACCAGTTGCTAAAATGAAAATATATTAATTAATTATTAACAACAATAACGAATAACATGTAACGTTTCGAAGGTAATTCTATTTCCGTTTTCAGACATCCTATTGTTGTTATTAGTTATTACCGTTATTAGTCAATTAATATATCTTCATTTTAGTAACTGGTGGCGTAAAACCCAATAAAGAAATATAAAATGCAAAACTCGCCACAATCCTTTAGAAAATACATACATTAATGCATATCACAGACACAGAACATCCAAAACTCTTAAAATCAGAATTTATTTAATTTCATGCAATCATTTTTTAAAAGTTAATTTTAAAACCTTAATACTAATAGCGCCACCTATCAGATAGAATCACCACTAAAAAGTTGTATTTTAGCTTTCATTTGTTTACGTATGAATTGTCACAACATGAAAGTGCTGCCCATCTGACACAATCGAATATATCTATTTAAAAGTAGTTATAACTATAAATTAAGCGTAACAACATAATGTATACTTTAATACATGGATTTTATAAATATATGGTACAGAAGGATGAATTTTGTGTCCTAATTTTAGGTTTGGATAACGCAGGAAAAACAGTAAGTTGACAGCTAGTATAACCAACTTTATAGATAAGAGTACAATGTGTACATAGTACTTTTAAAACGACTTTCAGACCTACTTAGAATCGGCTAAAACGAAATTTACAAAAAATTACAAAGGAATGCACCCCAGTAAAATTACAACGACTGTAGGATTAAACATAGGTAAAATTGATGTCGGAGGTATAAGATTAAATTTTTGGGATCTCGGTGGTCAGTCGGAACTTCAATCGCTTTGGGATAAAGTAAGCATTCGTTTGTTTATATTATTTTTGCTCGTATTATTTTACCGCATGTTCATTTTTAGTATTACGCGGAGTCTCATGCGGTCATTTATATTGTCGATTCTTCAGATCGAGAACGAATACCAGATTCGAAAGAAACATTCGGTAAGTAATAACCACTTTCAATTGTTGATTCTAGCCCATTGCCGTTGTATAAATTTAGTTTGTATATATTACACGAAATACGTAGATAATTAATTTTGTAGCTGTCGATGTTTTATAATCAATTGTTTGTTTTCGTAGATAAAATGATAGCGAGTGAAAATCTACAAGGAATTCCATTATTGGTATTAGCGAATAAACAAGACATCCCAGATTGTATGGGCGTACGAGATGTTAAACCAATATTTAATAAAAATGCCCACCTTATAGGTAAAAGGGATTGTATGGTTATGCCAATATCGGCTTTAACCGGGTAAATTTATTATGCTGAAGGAAAGTGCATTGCTCTCATAAATTTATTTTTAGAGATGGTATAGACGAGGGCATCCGATGGCTTGTCGATTGTATTAAAAGAAACACATATATAAGACCATCAAGAAATAATGATGATAATTAAGACTTAAGTTATTTAATAATTGTAAATAGTAAATATTTTGGTATATAAATAAGGTTCTATTTTAATGTTATGTCGTTGCTGTTGCAATGTGTGATAAATCTAGGACATTAAAAGGTAATCCGTTTCACCTGTTAAGGTGATAAAATAAAATGTTTGTGATAAAGCACTGATATGTGTTTGAATTGCGTTCTTATCTCGGTTTACTCTTATTTATAACTGTTCTCGATTCAACATAATAAAAGTGATATTAGCATAACTTTTCTACGTAGTTAGTGTCGCTCTATTGAGGATGTATCCGTATTATGAATCCGATTGGAGTGTTTTACCACCGGAACTAAACAGAAGGTAATTGAATTACAAGAAAAATTAAATAATTAGTCAATAGGACTGTATGTAAATTAAGTAGTGGGAGAGATAATTGAGTTTGTTGATGTTTACGATCCAAAAATTTCTTTATGTTTAATTTCCATTAAGAAAGTCTTTTTGTTATCAATAATAAGGTAGAGCATCTATGTAAATTAAGTAAATGCATAATTCCATCGGGAATTTTTCATTTGAAACGTCTACAAGTGTGACGTCATAAGCCGGCCATATTGCAAATTCTTCATGTCAAAGTAGACCTGTGGGATGGTCTGAATAGTTGTAAATAATTCTTATTTTACGAACATTTTTATGTTGTTGCTAATATTTTCGTTTAGGTAGTGTTTGGTAAGTCAAATTTTGCGGCATAGCAAATTTGTGTTTTATTACAACAGAAGTTAACAATGTGACACCTGTCAACAGTGTTGGTGCGTTTTTGGGACAGGTGACATTACTAACTATTGTTTGTTATTCAGAAACGTTTATATTTAAAATAAACTAATAAAAGTTCAACGTGTGGTTTGCAAATAATCGTATATCCATAACCCCCTCGTAAACATCTCGAGCAACAGATTTGTGTTTTCGTTAACAGATTAGTAAAGTATTTTGAAACAGAATGAATGCTTCGGAACATGGGTAATTCAAAATCATTTTAAAATCACCTTTTCTTGTTCATAACCTTTTAATGTTATAGATTTAACCCTGCGTTTAACATGGCTACGATCAAACAGGCCATCAACGAAGCTGTGGAAAGAGGTGAGTTAATTTCGTAGTCGCATTAAATTATACATTGTTAAAAGGCCTTTCACTTCCAGTTCGTATGCCAACACCGATGCGATTGCGCGATCTTATAAGACAAATACGAGCAGCACGAACAGCAGCTGAAGAAAGAAGTGTTGTTAATAAAGAATGTGCTTATATTAGGTCTACATTTCGGGAAGAAGATTCGGTGTGGAGGTAATATTATTAAAAATAACCACGTAATTGAAGTGTCTAATACAATCTTTATTCAGGTGTCGAAATATAGCAAAACTTCTTTATATTCACATGCTTGGGTATCCTGCCCATTTTGGTCAGTTGGAATGTCTAAAATTAATTGCCAGTCCTCGATTTACGGACAAACGGATTGGTTATCTAGGGGCGATGTTATTATTAGATGAAAGACAGGATGTCCACTTGTTAATTACCAATTGTTTAAAAAAGTAAGTGGTTTAAAACGTTGCTGAAAGTATGCTAATAAGTCTTTTCCTTTTTAGTGATCTAAATTCGACAACTCAATTTGTCGTTGGTTTGGCCTTATGCACTCTCGGTGCAATAGCTTCACCAGAAATGGCTCGAGATTTAGCAGCGGAAGTCGAAAGATTAATGAAATCCCCTAATGCTTATATTCGTAAAAAAGCAGCATTGTGCGCTTTTAGAATTATTCGGAGAGTGCCTGATCTTATGGAAATATTCTTACCAGCAACAAGAAGTTTATTATCAGAAAAAAATCATGGTAAGTAAATTAAATGGTAACTAGAAATTAACGTTGCAATCTTCGTATAAGATAGATGAGTAATAACTATGTTATTTTATTGTTAGTTGTGGCTAATTTATTATTCCTTGTTTGCTTATTCTCATACATTTTTATGTGCACAAGGTTACCTGCTATAGTTTCTACCACTTTAAAACATATGTGATAGTTTTATTTATTTATTTATTAGCATAGATGATATAACCTAAGTTTATGAAATGATATAGGTAGTTAGGTAGAACTCAGACAGCACAGATCGTTCATGACCGTGCATGATCAACCATAAGCAACTATTTGCTTTAACGGCCGTTTTTAAAATACCTAGTAATCTCACATAGCACCGATCAAGTTGTTGCGATCAAAATATTACAAGTGGGACGTAGTTTTTGAAGCTTAATTTATTAAAGAGTAGGACACGTAAATTATTGTTTGTTTTGCTTTGTATTAAGAAGCTATTCAGTAATAAAATGAATGACAATAGTGAATCAGAAAATAGTATATTATTATATGAGCGATTATGACAGCCATTATTCACGAAGATGACGTTTGAGCCCACGAGCCGTCAGGCGAGTGGCATAATTCATCTGAGAGAATAATGGCCATAATCGCGAATGTAATACGATACTTTTTCTACACCTATTAAACAAATCTATTAGACTCAAATTAGTCAAATTTGATAACTTTGTAAACAAGCAATATGACAACACACTTGGGCGTGTCACGCGAGTCGTTTGTCAGCCGCAGAAGGAGTTGATCGCGGGCGATTTAAAATATGATTGGATTAGCGAAATATTGATTTTTGGATTTGTATTTGTGATTGGCCGAAATCATAATTCACTGCAGTGAATTATGAATCCATAATTCACTGCAGTGAATTATAGGTACTATTTTTCACAAAAAAAATGCTAATAATTGCAATATAATTAAATAGGTGTAGAAAAAGAGATTTTAATAATATATATGTTACACAAGAGAGCCAAATTAATACGTAGTACGTGGGTTTGTGAACTTTTCTTAACACGAGAACAACAGGAAGAATATTTTATTTTATGCCCTCAGTTATAGAATGGCGAAGAAAGATTCAAAAATTACTATAGAATGTCACAGCAGTGCTTTGAGCACTTAGTTCAATTAGTAGAACCAAATTTTCATGTTGGGCACACAAACGACTTGCTGTCACTGTTGTGCAACTCTTTTATATGTAATATTTGTTTTCCTTTACTTAAGATACTGGCATGCTGAAAATCTTAAGTACCCAACAAGAGAAGATTGGGTTGCAGTAGCCCAGGGTTTTTAAAGAAAACATTTTTCCCAATTGCGTAGGTGCTGCAGTTAGTAAACATGTACGCATTAAAAAACCCACAAAGTTATTAAGTGTTGTGGACTCCAGTTATAAATTTCTGATTGTTGATGTGGATTCGCTGGGCAAATAGTGGATTTGGAAAATTATTCTTTTCTTTCTTTCTCATTTATCCTTATGCCCTTCTGGGCATCGGATCTCCTTTCATCTGCCCACCGACTGTCTTATTTAATTATTTAATTGTCCTACCCTGACACTCTGACCATGTGGGAGGGAGGTGCCCTGTTAACGGAAAAGCAGTCGGGCAACCCATTCAAGTATGTACTGATACAAGACAACGAAGCTTAACTCTCGTGATCACACTTGACTGGGGTATCTAGCTACCGCAACTCGAGACCTGGAAAATTATTCAAACAACAGAAACTTGATTTGCCAGAGAATTCCCCAGTTGAAAAACATTAAATGGCATGACACTGCCCCATGTCTTCATTGGAGACCAATCGAAAATTTCATGAAGCCATATCCTCATAGGTTATTAGATAACAAAAAAGAATTTTTAATTACGCTGTGACTAGAGGCACGGTAACGTGACGCTTGTTGCGGAATTGGGGGTACGTGAATGACGCCAGAGTTGTTATGACGTAACTAACGTGACGCTTATTGTGGAATTAGCGGCACGTGAATGACGTCAGAGTTGTTGTTTGTAATGTAATTATTTCGCGTGCGGCTTAAACAGAAATTAAAGGCACGTGTATAAACGAAGGTTCTAGTTTGTGGCGAAATCTGATGAAATTAGTGGTATTTTTCTGAATAAGTTAACGCCGCCCCCAACTATGGATATTTGTGCATGTTAGATGGGGGGCCGTGTGACCCCTGCAGTTGGTGCCCCCCGTAAGTGTAGAAAAAAAATAATTAAAGATAAATAAAAAAGATATTTTTATTTCAGAATTAAAAAAGTAGAAAATTAACGAAATCTACGGAAAAGAATTTAGACTTTGGAACTTTGTAGTGAACAATCTGTTCAAAAGATGCTTTCTTTAGAGCGTATAATTGATTTTTTAAATGTATGAATTTCTCACTTTTACGCCTTTTATTGCGTTTACTCAGGCCTATTATTGTGGTAGAATCATGCCCTTTTGGTCGCCCCCCTTTTCTAATTTTTGGCGGCAACACTATTAATTTTAATAAATTAGTTTGAGTGTTTTCGTTATTATTGCAATCTTCATTGTGATCGTCAAACTGATTATTAACTGGTGTAGTGTGTTGCATACCTGCCAATTTACCTAATTCTCCGCCAAACAATACTGTTGCAGTACTCGTTTATTCATCTTCATTATATGCCTCAATAACTACTGCATCTTTTTGATAAGAAGAATAGAGCAGATCTTCATTCAGCTCATCTGTTATGGCGTAATTCCCGTTATTAGTATTGCAAGTTATTTCCGTCAAAGCTACTTCTTTTCCAATTCTCCAGCAATGTTCAATTTTCTCTGACGTCATTCACGTGCTGCTAATTCCACAATAAGCGTCACGTTAGTCACGTCATAACAACTCTGGCGTCATGCACGTGCCCCCAATTCCGCAACAAGCGTCACGGTAACGTGCCTCTAGTCATATCGTTTTAATTACATAGTCTCATAATATGCAAGAAGTACCGTAGAATGTAAGTTTGGAATATTAGTATTAAACTTTTGTATATTTGCAACTGTAATCAGTATACACCCAGATAAAGTCGATGCAATTATTTTAGCGCAATAGCACACTTCACTGTAAATTTGACCTTGAAATGAGCGCGAGAAAAGTTCTACCCTATAGTGCTATCTTTTTTTCTAAGTTACTAAAGTCTTGCAATATAAGAAAATGAAAATTACTAACTTGGAGGCAATATTATGTTGGTATGACATTTAAACTTTGAATTGGTTATGTTCCTGCGTCAATACTCCAACAAAAAAAGTTGAAAAATAACTATATAAGGGAATCATATAGTGATATTCGTGTATTCACTGGAACATCTTGAAGCGTGTCGATTTACCGTAGGTACTGCTTGTTTGATGGCTGGATATAGACTATGTCTTTAGTGTATTTTGGTCACAGTATATATACAGAAAATTTACCTCTTCTCTCAATATTCAGTGTCTTATCTTATGCACGTGGAGAGTGCATAACTGCATTTAAGCATGTACGAGGTGTTAGGTTTCACCATTCATTGCACTTCCATATACATGCATTAAAGGTGCGGATAGACTGGCAAGTTACTTGCGACAAATATCGCGCGACTGACTTGCTTGTGTATTTACACTGTCCGCAATAAATGTTGCGATTTACTGTCGTGCGAGTTCTCGATTTTTAAACTTCTGCAATAACTCGCGAACGCGTTTAGACTTCGGACTTCTGATATATCTCGCGCAAGTTCCATTCCAGTGTAGTTGTGAAATAATGGCTCTGATGTCGAAACGCAAAGCTGCTGCGTTGATAGTAATTTATGCAAAATATAACGAAAAAAAGAAGAAAATGAGAAAATGCTGGGTTAGAGATTGGATATTAAGAAGAGAACAACATGGAGCATTTCAAAATTTGCTTTGTGAGTTACGGATTGAAGATGCGCAACAATTCAGAAACTTCATTCAAATGTCTGCCGTTGATCTTGAAGAACTTTTGCTGTTAGTGGGCACCAAAATACAAAAGCAAGATACACATTTGCGTGCTTCAATTCCCGTTGCTGACATTGTATCAACACTATAATTATTCACCAATTCGCAACTGCACTCGCCGAAATATCGAAACCGATTGGATATTTTGTGAGAACTTGCGCGAACGCGTTTACAGGTGTTTAGACTGGCAAGTTCTAGCCTGTCGGAAGAACTTCCGCGAGTCTCGAAAAGTTGCCTCGCAGCAGTGTTTAGATTGCTGACAGCAATGTCGGACAGCAACTCGCGCGAGTTTTCTCGCCAGTCTAAATGCACCTTAAAAGATGCAACCTTGACACGGCGCGTGTGGCTTTGCTAGTGAATGCCCTGATCGAATGACATCATATCAACGCGTATGCTAGTGAATTGAATAGTTAATATTTTAACATTCGTCTTTGTTACAATATAACCTCACTTATCATCGGCCAGATCAATCAAATTACCACCAAATCGGAATTTCAAACCGGTCGGTTGAGGACGGTCATGTTTGTTTGCGGTCAGTCGGCTTAGTGTGATGTTTACCATATGCTTACATGTGTTTGAAATTTTGAACGGCCACGGGTGATCGAGCTGTCTGAGTTCCCACTTATACTGTACAAACAATTTGCCTTTTTTATCATCGCAAAAAGTTCTTATTAACATACAACTTTTTTTACAGGTGTTCTAATAACTGGTGTAACACTCATAACGGAAATGTGTGAAAATAGTCCGGATACTTTAAGTCACTTCAAAAAGGTAAGTTGTGTATAGAATGAAACATTCGCTCGGAGATGGGTAGACTTATTGGGCATGTTATTAGATAGATAACAAACTGAATGCTACAAATTGTCTCCATATTTAATTAAACGGTACACAATGTTAATGCATATGTTTATCCCTTTTGTAAGATCATCGGCAACAATTTAGGCAGAATTATTAGCGTAATATTAATCGTCTTAATGTAACAAATAGATAATTTCCTTGATGAGTGGTGCACTTTTGACTCATTTTCAAACCCAATGTGTTCCTCCTTAACAGTTGTATTTCTCTCCAGTTCCGAGACTTGTAAAATTCAGTTGCTAGAATTGTTAATGATTTGACTAATGTTAGCCTTTTGTTTAGGACTGCTCTCATCGTGAGGTATGCTGTCTGTATGTCCGTATCTTGTAGTTTGTCTGAGCTTCTCCTATATCTGTTAGAAAAATATAGGATCGATTTGCTGAAAGGCTTTGCTTTTATGTTGCATAATGTCGAAGTAGTGCCGAGCTTTTAGAGTAGTATTCTGTAGTCAACATTGCATTTGCTTTTTAGTTTCGGGGCTTCGCATAGTTCTCATGGTAGATGCAGCAAATAAACCAAGAGACTACGATGAAATTAATTTTTATTTCTATATATTTATAATTTTTTGTATATCCAGCTTTGTGAGTCGTAGATTCTTGGTTTACAAATTATTCGTTTTGGAAATATTTTGAACCATAAATAGTTTGTGTATCTTGAACACCGTCAAAAGATGTAAGTTGACGGAATAAATGGCAGTGTTATAAAGTAACTTAAGACGTATGAGCACCAATATTTGTAACTATCATAGTAAAATATTGATTGATACACTTATCGCATGATTAGAGATTCCGTATAGGGTTGTGCGATTCCGGTTCATCATTGTGACGTTTTGTTATGTACATTCAGTATTACAAAGTTTATTATTAAGGTATTTTAATGTTAATCATACTAAGATCTACATACGATAGTTTCATTACATTCGACTGAAATGGAGAACCTTTAGAAGTGGTGATCAATGTGTTTATTTATTGCAGGCTGAAGAACATTAATATTGTGTATGCTTCAGTGATTTTTTTAAGGTATTAAAAGTATTTCAGATCGGCATAATAAGGTTCAAGTGTGGGTATTACGAAGTTTCAAACCCTAAATTATTAATTGGTTTCTTAAAAAGATCGCACAGCTCTATTATATAATTTGGTTGTTTATAAAAATGCACAAACATCAACCACTTGTTTACAGTATATACAAAAGTTGGTAATATTCGCAATTAAAACATAGAAAACTTCAACGAATTCTGCATGTTTTCTGTAGTGAGGTGCATTGCTAAGCTAATTTGAATTGTTCTTTCAGATCGTTCCCAACTTGGTTCGTATTCTGAAAAATTTGATATTGGCGGGATATTCACCAGAGCATGATGTGTCAGGCGTCAGTGATCCATTTCTACAGGTAAAATATAAATAAAAGATTTTCGACAAACTAACAATTATCGTTTTAGGTTAAAATTCTGAAATTACTGAGAGTATTAGGTAAAAACGATGCAGAAGCATCAGAAGCAATGAATGATATATTAGCACAAGTTGCTACGAATACAGAAACAAGTAAGAATGTTGGTAATTCAATTTTGTACGAAACGGTGCTATCAATAATGGATATAAAGTCAGAAAGCGGTTTAAGGGTATGTGTTCGTGTATTATGATTTTTCAATCGTATATCGTATTTTTTACAGGTCTTAGCAATTAACATATTAGGTAGATTTCTACTAAATAATGATAAGAATATTCGTTATGTAGCTTTAAACACGTTATTAAAAACTGTGCACATTGATACGTCTGCCGTTCAGAGGCATAGGTCGACAATATTAGAATGTTTGAAAGATCCAGATGTCTCGATAAGACGAAGAGCGATGGAGTTATCCTTTGCGTTAGTAAATACACAGAACATCAGAACAATGATGAAGGAATTACTAGCGTTTCTTGAAAAGTCTGAAGCCGAATTTAAAGCTCCGTGCTCTTCCAGCATTGTTTTAGCCGCTGAACGTTATGCTCCAAATAAAAGATGGCATTTGGACACTTTGCTCAAAGTTTTAGTTGCTGTAAGTATTATTTAATTTATTTAGATTATCTCACTACTTGATATTTTGCTTGGCTTTTACGAGAGGTTTTTATTCAAAGTCAAATTCAACTAACATCATGTATTTTATATCTGTACTTTAGTTTTACAAAATGATACAAAAAGTGAACAAATTTAAATGAAAATAAACGAAGTATATAAAAGAATGAAAATGGTTTGTCTGAACATTTTAGAAGTCTTACTCTTGAATTAAATTAAATATAATACTAATCTTACATGATAAATTACACAAGACCTCATCGTGAAGGGATTCGAGTTGGAGATGTAGTTTCTTCAATGCTGGCGACTTAACTATGCCATACTGTAAATCGAGCCAACTATTTATAGGTTCCCTTCCTTTAGAACTAACGTGCCTTATCTTGAAATAAGCGCTTAGTTATCGTATTTCAGGTGCAGTGACACTGCCCTTGAACCGTGTATGTGACTTTTCATGCATTCCTTTAGATGCAATTCCTAGGCACGAGTGTCTCTCTGTTACAATAACCCTGATGTATCACATATCAACTTGCGACACGTGTTGGAAATAATTTCAATATTTATATTTTTTAATTTATAATTAATACTAAAATATCGCTTCGCTACAATATCGAGCTTTGGATACTTTACGTAGACACTGGTTACATTTATGTCCATAACGTTGGATCTCTATTTATAATTATTTCCTCTATGGTAGTAGTTAAAAAATAAATTATAAAATTGTAGGCAGGAAATTATCTTCGGGATGATGTGATTTCATCGACTATCCAACTAATATCTGAAACCACACCACAGCAAGCCTACATAACCTTACAGCTATGGCATGCATTGTCGGAAGATACTATGGACAAACAACCATTAATACAAGTAGCTGTATGGGCAATCGGTGAATATGGAGATTTGGTACTAACAGGTACCATTGATGATATGCATGAAGTGGAGAGACCCACCGAAGAGGACATAATAGAAGTTTACCAAAGACTTTTATGGTCGCCTCAAAATACGTCTACTACAAAACAATTTGCACTAATGTCTCTAACGAAACTTAGTACCAGATTTAATCATACCAATAAGTAAGTAGCACAAAGTAAAAAAAATGTTTTGTCGATATTTATTTATTATTTTATTGCAGTAAAATTCAACAAATTGTCAGTTCATTCTGTTCGAGTCTTCACATTGAACTACAGCAAAGAGGTGTAGAATTTTCGCAGCTATTTGGGAAACATAGTAGTTTACGGGGGGCTTTGCTTGAACGTATGCCTCCTATGGAAGTCGCCAGACAAGGTGGCGATGTTCAGGCCAATGGTGATATGGATGAAAGCGAAGATAAAACTAGTGACAATAGTCCGCTACATATTAATAGTGAATCTGTAAGTTTCATTTTTTTTTAGGAAAATGATTTAAAAATTTAATATTTGTTAGTTTGGTTTTTTGCCACCAGTTGCTGAAATGGAATTTCGAATTGTATGAAAACGGAGATAGACTTGTCTCCAAAATGTTCATTCATTTATTCACAGTCGGATCCTCTTCAACTTTTCGGTGTCAAGGAGAGGTTCTGTTAGGGTTGAACTTCACATATTTGTTTCCATTGCTCTGTGTGCTTCGACCTGTTCTAAATTCGCACTGGTTCTTAGATATTGAACTTTCCACCTCCTCTATAAGCCTTTTCTGCTATATTTTCTCAAAGATTTTACTACGTACATATAGTAAAGAAATTTCTTTTTTATATACTTCTGTGAGAAGTAAATCCCCTGTCTTGCTCTTTAATCTCCTTCTTTGCTCTATTTCTTGTCTTCTTAGCCCTTTCATCCATCCATCCAAGTTGTTAGTCTATGGACTGTTTTACTGCAGCTCTCCATTCGATTCGGTTACTGGCTTTCCTCTTCATCTCGTTATAGTTGTTACTGTCTGTATCAGCGGCGCAAATAAATAACAATGGTTTAACAGTGTAACCACTATTTAATAAAACAATAAACAATAAATAAAAGTATGGAATACATTGTACAAGCAAAACGTAAGATATGTCCACGGGCGTGAGTGAAGGTCTGTGGATTGACTAAGGTCTCAATCTGCCTACTCCTTAGCCGGTCGTGGTCTCTCAGTCCAGGCCTCAATTTGCCTACTCCTGGACGTCAACTGACCCCAGCTGTGGGCTTTTGCGCCTTTTATCCTGTTCCGTCGCCGGCGCGGTCGGGTAACATTAATTTTTTCCCACATTTTCTAATCATTTTTCTATTAGATCCATATATTTCTTTTGTATTTCTTGGTTTTGTGGCTTATAACGTCTTATACTTGATAATAATTTACTTTACCAGTAATTTGATGCTTCTGTACTTCTTTTTCTTATAGTTTGGCTACTACTGAGAAATGATCACCCCCTATTTCCGCCCTGTGTTTAACTCTTATGCCATGTACACTTCTTCTATTTCCATTTTTAATTAATGCAAATTCTATTATCGTTTTTTTCATTTTTGCTTTGAAGCATTCTTGTGTAACGGTGAATATCTTTATGGCGGCATATTGTATTTGCAATTACTAAATTATTCTGCAAACAGAAATCTATTATTCTTGTCTGTTATTATTTGTACAGCTCTCACTAAATCTTCCTATCACACCACCCATTTCCTCAGTCCTGTTTCCAATCCTACTATTTAAGTCTCCTACTATTAGTAACGTCCTTTAGTTTCATCGGTTGCATCTTGCAGGTCATCCCAAAACACATCTTTGATGTCTTTTTTATCATCCTCCGACGGGCTGTATACAATCAATATTATGTAAATTTCATCATCCTCTCCCTGTAGTATTATGTTGTTTAGCTTTTAACAGGGCATTAAGGCCCATAGCTTGTCGAGAAGGACACACCGAGCCGTAGTGAGCTGATCCTCTTCTCAATCTCTCCCCTTTCCTTTTGCCAGGTTTTAGCTTTTTCCTCCCACTCTGCTTTTACCTTCATTTCTGCAAGATCTGCTTTCCTATTTGTTATTTTTGTTTCGAATTCTTTCTTTAACTTCTCCTTTACTTCATCTAGCTTCTTCCATCTCTCTTCGTCCCCCTTTAATTTGTTGTTTTGGTAGGCTTCTCGTTGCCTTCGCGCATTTACTGAATGTTTTTATTTATTCCTGCTCCCACTTCTCAAATTCTTCCGGTTCTTCCATTTCACTTTTCCTTTTTATTAAGTCTTTTGCACTGTTAACACCGTTAGCCCTTTATCTCCTGTTTCCCCTACTTTCTTACTCATATTTCTTCTATTAATTACACACATTAGTTTATTCAAAAATGTTACGTGAATTATTAGTTAATTTAATTCTATTTTAGCAACTGGTAGCGAAACACCCAACTAAGAAATATAAAATAAAATATATAAAAACAAGAACGGAAACTAAGTGACCCATTATTTTTTACAGAACGCTTTGTTAGACCTACTTGGTGGTACAGATACTTCCGATTTGGATATAATAAAACCAAGTTCAATTCCAAGTCAGCCTATATCAAACAGTAACAACCAAGATCTGTTAGATTTATTAGGAGGTTTGGATTTATCACCGTCTGTACCTACAACGGATAGCGGTCTTAGTTTCATTATGGAAAATAATAACGGTTCACTTACACTCGATAACAACCAAACATCTAACTTCTTAACGGGAGATATCTTAAACACAAATATAATTAATGGTAAATCATTTGTACTCGTAAGCAGTAACTAAAGTTTCATTATTTAATTTCCGTTTTAGAAAAACATGTGCCTACACTGACAGCTTTTGAAAAGAATGGACTTAAACTTGTGTTTTCTTTAGAAAAAATGTCAGAATCTAACACTGTTTCGATACATTTAAATGCAACTAATAGTACTTTATCTAATATGACAGATTTCTTATTTCAAGCTGCTGTTCCTAAAGTAAGTATTTTGTGGCACAGCTTAAGAATATTTGCTGATTCGATTTGTTTGTTAGGCATTCCAATTACAAATGCTATCGCCATCTGGGACCGTCATTGTACCAAATGGCCAAGTAACACAAGTATTACGAATTACTAATCCAAATAAGGTAAAATTTAACTTTCATGTTTGAATAGAAACGACGTAAAACATTGTAATATTTTAGGGTGTACTGCGTATGCGAATTCGACTGTCCTATACGATAGATGGAGCTCTTGTGCAAGAGCAAACAGAAGTTAATAATTTTCCGACCCACATTTGGGATTGACGGAACTTAGGATAAAATCAAGATAACAGCATTCACATTTTCTTATCGAATGTCTTTCTGTTTTAAAGTAGACTTTTAAACAACATAGGTTTTTTCTACCCTAGATTTAGTTATCTTTTGTTAGTGTTTATTCACCTAAGCTGTACATATTTCTAATGTTTTTAACACCGATTTTATGTACTTAATTTGTTATAAGAACTGAAGCCCTTTTATTAGTTTAATATCTTATTTCACTCAAAATTATGCACAGCAAATAATTTTTATTACAGTAATTAATAATATATCGGTTATTCGTGGAATTGTGATTCGAGTATCCATCCAAGCAATCGGTTGTTCATTTAAACTTGCACCAAACACGGTGTATGAATTTATTACACGTGATGCAAAAGTATGCAATTTATTTTAAGGCATGTGTTGTAAAAATTCACAATAAATGTGGTACCATCGTGAGTGATTGGATTAACTTTTAAGAAATATTACTGATTACATTTTTTCATTAATTTTGACGGAAACTATGGTTTGATATACTTTGATCCTGCTGAAATTTTTAATATAAAAAATGAATTGAATTTGATACATAGAAAATTCTTATTAAACTAAAAATGTTGTTCTTAGAATTAAAGAAAATTTTTGCAGGAACAACTCAGCATACATCAATCATATCAGTATTTACAGACCTTTCTAATCGAACTTTCTTAATAATAATTCTACCCTACAACTAAAATTGGAGGAATAAAAAAGGGCCATATTTTCCATAATTTTATATCCTACTTTGCCTTTCATATTAAAAAAACTATATTCATAAAGTAAGATAATTATATTCCGTTTTAATTTAATAATTGCTTGTTATGTTTGTATATATGATTATCATGTTATTTGCGTCCATATAATAGAATAAAATGTAAATAAAAAGTTGTTCTTGTATTTTTCTTACACAAATACAAAAACGTACAATTAGATTAAATAGCAAATACATAAATACATTTCATTAAGTTGTGGACTTCGGAGAAGTGCTGTTAAATAGTCTATCTTTAATCATTTGAGCCATTAATCCGTGAATTATTTCAATCGTTGTTTTACAACTGTCTTTAGTTGCTTTTAACAGTTTATCTTCGGTGCGTTTCTCATGTGGATCCGTACCACCTACCATAAATCCACCACGTCCTAAAAAAAGGATACAGGTAAAATATTCACGTTCAAGAAAAAGCTTAAAAAATTTACCTAAGGCAGCTTCAGATTGTTCAAGTTTTTCTGACAAATCGAATATCTGTCCGGTAGTATAATCGGCGTTGGTTAGAAGACTGGAAGAACTTAAGGTATTCACCCAATATTTATTCCACAATGAGTCCAAAAGTCTACGATCTAAAGCCGATTTAAAGTAAGACACTTCTAAAGAATAGTATTGCTTGCAATGTACGCCAAAATCTTCGATTTTATTTAGCGGAATAGTTTGGTATTCGGATGGTTCTTCATTTGCTGGTTTGTAACCCTAAAAGATTAACATCGATTAATATCAAATAAATTAATTATATTAATACAGAAAAGAAACTTACTTTTGGGTAAGTACGGAAAGCACCTAAACAAACTTTACCAGCAGAAATAGTTCTTACAGGATCTATTACAATGGCTACAAATGGCTCCTGGAAATTTTGATTTAACATTTGGGTGCTTACGTCTATTCCAGATAACCAGCAGCCATACCCAGGATGGCTGTGGTACCAACCGATAGCATTTTCCTGTCTACCAACCTGTAACAATATAAATAAAATGATTTTTAAGAATTGGATGATCTTTCAAAATATTCATTCGTTTGGCAAGGGTACAATTGAGCATGTGTTACTCGAAACTACAATAAAAACCCTTTGTTTACGTGTAATTCGAAATATTGCAGCGAATGATATTGGATGATAATGAAAAATTATTTGGAATATTCATTCGCTCAGCAAATGTGATGATCGAGCATGTGTTATGCGAAACCCCAGTCGGCTCAGATACACGCACATCTCTCATAATAAATTCATTCGTAGCTTTCATACACCAGAAATATGTCAATAACAAAATCTGTCTCATACTCAACTTACTCTCCTCAAACCACGAACCCTTTCGTACGCTCCTTTTAACATCATGCTTACTTTCCCCATATACACGGCATCTCCATACAAACTTGTCAGTCACATCATTCCTACGTACCAAGTTCATACTATCCCCGCACTCTATACACACATATTCGTTCCAAATTGCTATTTGGCATGCAAACCATAAAGCATGATAGTTTATACAGGGTGTCCCAGCCATCTGGGATTTTTCTATAGCGTCGTATTCGATAAGGATTGGCCAAACTAGTCTGTGTTTTAGCTCAGTTCATACACCAGCGATACACCAGGTAATATCAATATCTCAATGGGCCAACTTGTGTAACTCTAAATATAATACAACTCACCAATTTAGCAGCATCAATATAAGAACTCATATATTCATATGCTTGGGCTTGTGCATTAACTCGAGTTTCAGTACCTTCAACGGGTAATGCAAAAGAATCCATAACAAACATGGTATTACCATCAACCTTTCCGAGTAACAATCCCATAACCTCCAATGTTCCTCCCGATCTTGCATGCATTACCATTTTTAATAATGCCAATGCTGATATCTTTATATCCTTAAAGAAATGGGGGCTACAAACAAAATAACAAAATAAACACGCCAATTCATAAACTATCGTGTAGTTGGTTACGAACTTACTCTTTTTCCCACGGCTTAGCTGCCAAAATATCCTGCTGTTGTTTTTTATCATAACGATATATTTCATCAACTGAGCTGATACTTTCAACCTTATTTGATATCTCCCAAGTCTTTTGGGCAATAGTTTTTTGCGAGTCGGAAGAAGTGCCCGGCTTCGACATGTTTTTTGAACTAATACAATAAAAAAAGTTGTTTTCTGTAACCGTGTTTCACCATAAAATTCTTCCAGTAACTTTAATCTTACGTTATCAACCAATTAATTCATAACTGTGTGGTAAATTTGTTAGTAATCACGATTGAATTGTCTATTTTTGATATAATTCTACACAAAACCAATTTGACAGCAACCTATGGAAACCTTCAATTATTTTAACAGCTCAAAAGCAGAGGCGTGCGGGAAATGCACAACTCATTTTTAGAATTTAAGATTTTCTGGAGGCTTATTGGTAACTACATATACGGATTTTATCAATCTAATACACACGGATATTTTGGTTCTACCCGTTTAAATAATATACTGACTGGATTAGTCGATTAGTGGATTGTGAATACTCAGTTTTGAATTTCATGAGTTTGAACTGTTAACTAACTAATGAAATACGGAAATGCTTAAGTTTTTTTAAACGTTTGTGGTGTGGCGAATTTGAAATTTGATACTTTTTTATGAGTATTTCGCCATCGGTTTTTGAAAATTAAGAATGGTAAGTGACGAGTCGCCTCTGAAAGACATTTACCGATTTAGCGCATGCGCATTTGTTTCTATTATTTTTCAAAAATTGACAGTTTGGCATTTTACATGCAAAAACTCACGTGGACACCACAGAACATCCTACTGGTTAATGTAGTGTCATTAAATTAGCAACGCAATCAAACTATGTCATAGATAATTGCACTTCAAATAACGGGTTTGTTTCAGTCTTGCCGAAACATTAAGCGTACCAGTAAAAGGACTTGGTAAGAGCGAAGTTAATAGTGGGTCAATGTCAATCTAAATAAGAGGGTCAAAATAACATATCCTGTGATTAAATTGTCATTCAATCTTTTACAGAGGCTTTGTTTACATCAGGAACTTCACTTAGATAATTATAAATATGGAAGATTTATCAGTTGCCTTGCAGCCCTATAAGGGCCTAATTGGTTCTGTTGCAAGTGTTGTAACCATCGCACAATTTTTTTCCGGTGGTGTTATTTGTAAAGATATATTCAAAAATAGATCAACTGCTGGTATTTCGGCAATGCCTTTTATTGGTGGTTTCATAATGTAAGTACTCGTAATGTTAAGTTTTATTTATTTTATACGAAATGTTGAATTTAGCAACCGTAAAAGTCAAATTGTCAAAATAATAATAATAATAATAATATTTATTCAAACGGATTATACCATTACAAAATTAACTATAAATAAAAATAGAAACATTCCACATATTAGCCTAAATAAATTACATTTTTAAATGAATTTTAATTTTATTTACAAAATCACGAAACGGAGCACCAATTAAATCTATCCCTCCTAAATTATTCACCGATCTTACAATACGATTGGCGGGACTATTTGACCCGTAAACAGTTCGATGGTAAGAATGTTGTAGTAAATACTGATTTCTTGTATTTACCAAAAGCAGGTAGTTACATAAAACCTTGGACAGGAATTTGATAAGAAAGTTCTATTCTTATATTTTTGTTAATTAACTGTAAAGTTTAATTATACTTGTGAAGTTTTGAAACGTTATCAACTTTATGCATAATGTTTCAGTTACAATTGTTCACTTAAACAAGAATTTGTATTTAAGTTTTATCAATGAATGAGTAAAAGTTTAATTTCCAATATTAAAAAAATTCAAGAATTGGTTGTAATTTTTATTTATCAAACAAAGTATGATCCATTCAAAAGGAAACGAATTTTTAATGTATTAACTTATGTAGTCATTGTAGTGTGATAGTTTTATTGCAGATAAAAATATTGAAAGTGTAGTAAACAAAGAATTCTATATTTAATATTTAGTTATAGTTTTTAGAACAACATTAGTTTAATTGATTGCGTCACATTCGCATTTAAAAAACATTTGGCGAGAATTAATAAACTCCTAAATAAATTGACAAATAATGCGTCACATTATTTTTAACAGTTCAAAGAAGTAATGTGCCGACTTTTCCCTCCTGTAGTATTTATTTCTAACAATACTATTTGTTATGTTGTTATGTAACAAATAATGTAATGACTTTCATGTTTGTTTTTTTTAAATTGCTATACATGGTAGTGTGCTTTATGGCCTTTTTGGCCTTAATGTCTTTAATGAGGTCCTCCTGTGGGTCCTCTTTAATTCTTGCGATTAGTGAAGAGATGTTTAGTTCGTTTCTATTGTTTGGCTTTCACTGTTTAATTTGGGTCACAATTAGTATTGGCCTTAATATTGCTAGGTAGATAATTTTGCTACATTCCACTTGTAATGATTTTCTATTTATTAGCGGTTAAAATAATGCAAGTCTCGCATGAAATTGGTTTCGTTTTTTATTTAGATGGTATCCCCATGATAGTCTCGGTATACACATAGATATTTGCTGCTGAGTCTTGAATTCCATATAACTGGTTTTTGGTTGCTCGCTAAGTTGCCAGGGTTGCTTGTTTACCTAAATACTTTGAATTTTGTTGGGTTTATTTGTATTCGCCATTTGTGGAACATCACATGTGCTGTTTCGGCCACTGTTGAACGTAGGTCTCTCCTAAACTTCTTCATGTCTCCCTATTTTGTGCTGTTTTTATCCAGTTGGTCGCTGTCCTCTTGATATCGTCTATCCAGCGCATGGGTGGTCTTCCTACACTCTGCCTATCAGCTCGTGGTCTCCATTCAATAATCTTCCATGACCACCTTCCATCCTTCAACTTGCCCAGTTCCATTTACATATTCTTTCCATGACATCTCTTAGTGTTACTCCAATCATTAATCTCTCCATTTTTCTTTGGGTTACTCTAAGTTTTTCAACTGTTGTTTTAGTTAGAGTCAGGGTCTCCCCTCCATATGTCATCACCAGGAGCACACATTGTTCAAATACTTTCCTTTTTAGGTTGATAGGCAGTTGCTATTTCTAGGCCAACTCTCTTACACGCATTGTCAAGTTCATTTATCACTGTTGTGATTTCTCCTAGGTCATCTGATATTACAACTACATCATCGGCAAAACGGAGATGGTTTAGCTGCTCTCCGTCTGTTGTAATTCCTTTTGTATCCTAGTTAAATGTCTTGAAAGCATGTTCCAGGATGGCTGGACAACAATGTGTCGCCTTGTCTGACTTTTGTGACTTCGTGTAGTTTGACTGTCATGGTTTCATTTTTGTAAGTGTTATGTATCAGGATGGAGTATCTATAGTCTATACGACTATCTCTCATGGCAGCCAAAATGCTATTAATTTCAATGCTTTGTGGAAATCAACGAACATTAAAGCAAGTAGTCTATTATACTTAATAGTTTTTTCTATCAGAGTTTTAATACATTGGGGATGGTAGGTGGTTCCAACGCCTAGTCTAAATCCAGCCTGTTCTCTAGATTAACAGAAATCTAGTTTTATTTCCAGCCTAGTTGTTATTATTCTGGTGAATAGTTTATGAATATAGTTTAAAAGGCTTATAGGTTCATAGTTCATAGGTCTGCCTTCCTTATCTCCCTTTTTATGCATTAGGATCGTCACTGCATTGTTCCACTTGGTGGGTATGATGTTAGTATACAAACATAGATTGAATAACTCTCTTATTTTTTCCAGTAATGGGTAGTCTCCAGTTTTTATAGCTTCCATCACTATACCATACTCTCTGGAAGCTTTATTTCTTTTCATCTTTGTTAGTGAGTATCTGATTTCTGCTATCGAAATGTCTGGTCTGGTTTTCTGATCCTTGGTTGATTATGTCTTTCCTTGGCAGTTTTTTTAGCTTTATTGAATTCTAGAAGGTTTAAGATCTCTTCTCTGTTTGATGTCTCTCCTTTTTTATTTATTTTCTTTTAAGTACTGTAAAGCTTTTGTTTTCGTCAATAGTTTGTTGTATTTGATCGTTTCTGTATTTCTGTATATCTCTTCTGATAGCTTTAGATACTTCTTTGTCCCATTTCTTTTAGTTGTTTCCTATCTACAATTTTGTTCTCATCTTTTTTCTTTCTTCCATTAATGCCTTTGTTTGTGGGCTAATTTTCTCTCCTCTTTTAGGCTTTGGGCAGTATCTTTTTATGTCCTCCTTTTATTATTTGTACAATCTAGTCACTTACGTTGTTGATACTTGGAACTGATGGGAGTGTGGTTTTCAGCTTATCACTAGAGACCGGATCTAGTAAAAATTTTGTAAAATCATTTAAGCAGAACGGCCCACTTAAGTAGCACTTTTAAAACAGTTGTTTACTATTGCCGCCCTCTAGAAATTATAGTAGTGTTTTCTAAAAAAGTTCACCAATCATTATAGTACAATATATTTATCAATAGGCATGGCCAAAGCTTTCGTTGAGTCAGCAAACCAATCATTTGTTATTGAAGAAAATTAACGGTACAAGTGAGGGAAACCTTAATTACAAATTTTTAGTGCACCGCTGAATTTAGCTAAATTTACCTATTTGGATGACTCATCACCTAAAATCCGGTCTCTACTTATCACTAATAAATTTTTGATATTCATCAATGTTTTCTGGGTCTGTCCAGATTAGGTCAGTCGGTATCTTTCCATATCAAGGTGTATTTCTATTGCAGCTCTAACCATTGTATGATCGCCAGCTGTCGTAAATTTATTCAACACTGTGACGTCTTTGAACATTTGTTTTTTGTTAGTAATAATGTAGTCTAATTTGGTTCCGAGTTTTACCATCTAGGCTTTCCCATGTCCACCTTCGTTGTGGTTTTTTTATAAAAGAAGCTATTCATTTGGAATAGGTTATTTTTCAGTAAGAGGCCCAGTAGGGTTGTTCTTCTATCACTCCTGCCTTCCGACCCAAAGTTTTCCATGGTGGTTTCTGCTTCATCTTCTCTTATACGCATTTTGGCATTGAAGTCTCCATGTGTTCACTTGTCGGTACATACACTTGTATAATTTTGAAATAGTATCTTTGTGTGATCTTCAAGCAGAGGTATGCTATTCTTTATCGAGCTGATGTTGGCGTGTTTTTTGTGTATGAAGACATAAATGTTTCTGTTTCACTGTCTATGTGGTAAAATGAATGCCCTTAATTTTCGTCAATTCAAGCTCCATTTCTGACCAATTCTGACTTCAATTGATACTGTTTCTAGGCTTATTAATTATTAATAAATATATTAAACTCTTTATAACTTTTTAGAGGAATCCTAATGCTGAAATATGCATTAATGCTCGACGATACCGCAATGTTCGTTGTAAACGTATCAGCTGTGATTCTCAACATTTTGTATTCAGCATTTTATTATATTTATTCCGAGGACAAAAGTTCAGAAGTCCACAAACCTTTAACATACGGATCTGCGCTTATTGCAGTTCTCTTAGGATATGCAAGTTGGGAAGATCCATCGTTAATTGAATATAGGTTTGGGTTTATCGTTACAGTATTAATGCTTTTATTAATGGGCAGTCCTTTAATTGAATTGGTATGTTTTAGTATTATTTATTTTTAAATTTTAATTAAATGAAAGAATATTGTAGAATGAAATTATAGTGAAACAAGACGCATCAAGCATTCCATTTCCTATTACATTTACTGCAACTATCGTGTCATTCCTGTGGTTACTGTACGGAATAGTTTTATTAAATGATTTTATGGTGGTAAGTTTTAAAAGTTATTTCTGAGATCGATTTTTTTAATTGTAATATGTACAGGTACAAAATGCCCTTGGTGTGATTTTATGTGCAGTACAATTATATTTATACTGGAAATATCCAAAGAAAGTATCCGCAGATACTAAGGAGAGTAAAAAGAAATCATAGTGATTCCTATGACGAAAATATTATATATTTTTAAACATTCTTATTAGTATTTTAAAATATTTTATTAAATATACTTGCCTAAAAAAACTATGTGGTACAAATTACGTGTCAACTGCACAATAATTTGTGATGTGATATGTAATTGTTTAGTAAATTGTTAATGTTAGTAGAATATACTAAAATTTGTAAACATTTATTTTATTTATCCTTGTAAATGTAGATAAACAAATTGTATTTTAATACCAATAAATGTAAGTACATTGACATCATTAATCGACCATAAAGCAATGATTAAAATATTTTCTTTAGTTGATGTATAAGATAGTTTGTTCTGTGCAACACTTCGTGTAATTGTTTGTTTGGATTAACTTTAGATGCCTCGGAATCTGCGTTATTTAACTCCTTCGATGTCGGATTTAGAATATCTTATCTGCGATCAAAAAGACGTTATATTTTTGATGAAGCTTTTGTTTTACTGTGTTAAGAGTCTTGCTTCCCCGTCTAAAAGTGAGCGGTGAGAGACGAAGTAGACAGGAGGCAGAGCTAAATGGGTAGTATTCATAATTATTCAGCAGTTTTTGGTAACATAATGGTAATTCATAGAAATAAAAGTATTAAAAGAAAGCTGTTCTTACATTCACAGTTTCCAAGTTATACGTATGTTTCCATACTTTAATTGTTCTGGAAACATTTAATAATACTTAATATTGATTACATAAAGAAAAAAAATTGTAAAATAACAACAAACACTTTATATTTCAATTTGTACTTCTAAGGAATTCACCATTAAATCTGAAATACATATTTAAATTGCTTGATTACATAAAGTAAAAAAGTTTGTAAAATGACAACAAATACTTGACCCATTTTCTTGAGGGTTACATAGGTAACTTTTTTTTTAAGAGCGACATCAAAGGTTAAATTAGCAAAGTTGGGCATAATTGAACGACTAATCTAATGATGTTTTCAGATTGGGGATAACTTTTGAGTAACTGACAGTTTTTTCAATTTAATGTATTACTGAATTCTATTATACACAAAATTATACATAAGATAAGTGTTTTTACTTTTACCAAAGAACAATATACTGCTCTTTGCTTTTACACTCAATGAAGTGGATATTGAAGTACATCAAATAAAAGCAAAGTCTGTGAGATATTCCCAATGTGAATCTGAATACTATATTAACACAATATCTTCGATTGTGCCCTCGACTTTCGACCGACGATACGCTCTAATCGGTATTTAAAAACCCAACACTTTAAAAAAACAAGAACAACGAACTTTCTAACAAAACCTCTTTTTTTCTGGCCATAAATTCTCCCTTCATCTGACGACCACAACTCTTCAATACTCGTTCGAGGATTTTTAAGATTTTAAATTGCTCCATTTCTATTAACCCCATAAAAAGGGTTGAAGAATTCCTTGTTCAACGGCCTGTGCCATAAACTGCCAGCTGAGACCTTCCGCTTAAGCTTCTACCCACCCACGGTGCGGAAGGACCGAATATTCTCCCTTAGTTCAGCTGAACTAATTAACTTCTATAATACATAATCTAATTCCAATAAGCAATTGTCGTTATTTAAATTTAGCTAAAAACATATGCTACATTTTAATATCACACTCCCCTTCAAGTCAACTGCTTCCGTAACTTTATAAACATGTATCTACCTACCTGCTATCACACACCACCGCGGGGCGTCTCGCGTAGAATTTCGCGGTTCTTTATTCACAGGAAGCGTCAAACCGTGCTAAAACCTTTCTCGCTCGACTCGACTAGGTTGGGTTGGCTATCAAACGATGCGCCCTGACGCCAGCAGGATGATAATAACTACTACACAAATCACAAATTAAATTTGGGACAGTTATTTCCGAAAAACGAAAACAGGAGTTTTGTCCTATTTTGCCTCTTCTACCACCACTCGCCAGCCAATGGGAGAGCAGCATCGGATTTTCGGGCTATAATTACGCTCGAAAAATCCAACTCGGCATCAACGTCTCGGTGCGCTTGATCAAGATCAACATCTCTGCATGTTTCCAGCCACTTCAATGCTGGAACTGCCCGCCGCCGCCTACGTTGCCCGTTCCCAGCCACTTACACACTCCGCTGGAACCACTCGCCGCCGCTTACGCCGTCGGAAGCTGCCTGTTCCCAGCCACCACTAACGTCGCCCTCTACTACACACCATCACCCAAGTCGCCGGACGCCGCCATCTCGCCAAATCAAGGCCCAGGTTTGCCATCGTCGCCGCTCCTCGTCGAACCGTCTCCCATTGTTGGCGCCCCGCCGCCTTCGTCATCTTAACCGTTGCCGCCGCCCTCACCGTCGCTGCCACCTTCGTCGTCGCCGCCGCCGCTGGCACGCTGGTCGAGGACCGCCACCCGCAACGCCGCGACGTATAATTTTCTCTCAATTCACGATTGACTTTTTTTTTCTTTTTTTGTTTAGTAATAAATAATTATTTTCAGCCTGTTGTCTTCAATTACTGAGCTAGCCAATTTGAACACAGCGCCCGTTAACAAGCAGGGCCAAGTTTGTGTCAATATCATCAGACTTTGCTTGTAATTCTGCGTTCTGGGCAACTTTTCTAATCTAACCTTTGGCGTAATTCTTTGTACCTTTTGGAGAAAATGGTTACCCTGTATTCCTGTATAGCTTTATGGTATTGGTATTGTATTAAATAACGACCCCATGGTCTTTATGTGATGATGGAAAATGTTGGCTCAGGAAATGTTGACAAAATTCAAAATAAACGATAATCACATAATATAGATAACTTAGTTTTTATTAGTTTTAGACATAACTTTTAATTACATGCGTTTCTGAGGACGACTTTAAATTAGATTGCTTGATAATATTATAATAAATATACTCCATGACTATACAAAGTTTTAGACTCTTTTAGAATTAAACATTTCATTAGATAGACTTTGGCTGAAATATACCTAACTATAATTCGAGCAAGGCTATTTGATTTTTGTGGATATTTAGAAATAAATATATGCAACTGTCATTTTATTTTTTATTGATGTAAAAATGATTAATTAAAAGGAATAAAGGTGCTAGTAGTGAAAAAAATAGTATATAAACCACGGTAGAGAAGACTTTTCTCAGTCTCACAACTTATTTCCCTCCATGCTTCGCATGTCGGGAAATAATACTGCTCGGCTGAGAAAAATGTCTTCTCTACCTTGGTCTATAATATACTATTAATTGAGAAAATATTTGTTTGTTACAACTAAATGGCATTGACTTGATTGGTCATGAATGAGCCTTCAAACTTAATTTAATAAGTTCACCAGGTTCAAATCCTGAATCTGGGATCGAGACAAACATATTTAAAAATGCACAACTTCGGATTTACTGTAGCAATTAGGAAATCGAATGCATACTTTATTTAATGAGGTTGTTTTGTAAATGTTTTAAATAGGCCAAATGGAATTGTTGATTTAATTACAGGAAGTAACAGTTTAGTAATCACAGATTTGCAGTATAATTGTTTAAGAGCCGCTGATTACTGCGGGTAAAGTTATGACGTCAATAAATACGTCAGTTGCAGTTGGAGTGGGGATAGGGAATAAAACCCAAAATTCCTAAAAATGCATCATTTTCGCGCTTCCTAAATTCGCAAAATTTATAGTTATATAAATGTGGTTACATTAACAAAATTTTTAATATATTTTTTAGAATGACTACATTCTCTTTAAAGGTTATTACTAGGCATTCGAAGATATTTAACCTCACTTTTCGAGCTATTCATTCCGAATCAACAAGTTTATTATCAACGCGTTCTAGTCAAAATTGTTTAATAAAATCAAATTTTAAGTTATTTACCAACGTTTTAAATCAAAATGCGTGTATATGTAAAAGTCAGTTTAGTGTGTACTCTGTATTGAGGGGTAGTGCTGCTCGGGCCGAAACTACAAGTACGACACAGGGTTTGAATAAACTTCAGGCACAGGAACTTATTCTCCGATTAAACAGTGAAGAAAGAACTGTTTTGTTTTCTGCTTTACAAGAATATCAATCGAAATTAATTAAGGATGAATATCAAGGTACGAAATGTTATTTTGTATTTTAACTTCGATACAGGTTACACATATTTATACTTGTACATTACACATTTATACTTAGATTATACGATAAAAGCTACGCAAGATTTATTTATAAGCAGTGATTTATCCGATGGTTATTATATTAAATATTCGGAAATATATTTCATTCTGTGATGTCTTTGCTTTTATTTAATTGAGTCAGTATGTATATCCAAATTCTATCAGGGTTTTTAGAAAGAAGGACATGACAAAGCCGTTTAAGTATTCATGGAAATCTTAAATTTATTCTGATGTAACTGTAAATGTAAATTTATTAAATATAAGTTTCAGTTTGCCTTTTTTATAATTGTTTTTAAATTAAAAGTAGGGCACCTGAGCATATACGTATATCATAAACTTGTTGCTCTCTTTTTTTTTTCGTAAACATTCTGCTAGCTCATGTCCCAAGGGTCCTTCTTATTCTCCCTTTTTATTGCCTGTACTATTCCGTTGGGAATACTCGGATGTAGGATTTATTACATTACAGGGTAGAATGAGGGGTTGAGAAGAAAGCAGGAGATAAAATGTGTTTACGTAAGCTGTTTGCTCAGCGTTATATAAAAAGTAGATTTACGATGACATTTACGGTATTAAATTTCTTTTGCATTATCCTTGTAAATGGGATAAAACCAGTAAAAATTGAATTACCGAAGTTTCACTCTAACTTCATAGTAATAAAAGCGAGTAATATCATTGTTATCTCGCATTGCACTGTTCATTAATGATTATCTGCTTGTCATTTTAGTATATTTTAATTGTATACTTGGAACTTTCAACTTTACCTTTGTAATAGGATAATTAGATATTATGGTTGGTTATCTTTAAACAAAATTTATTGTATTTTTAAATAAAGTAAATGAAGTGGCATTTTATGAATATTAAAGGTCAGTTAGCAGCATCGAGATGGCGAAGTAAGTTTGGACGTCCGGCTAAACTACCCAGGTTAGGGGATGTCGATCCGACAGGTTCTTATTGTCTGCTACCAGAAGATTGGTTAATGAAAAAGTGCGGTACGGAAAAAAAAGTTTTAATGCAGCTTTGAGCCATGTATTAACTATACTAACGATTGTAAATAGCGTTTGCTTATGCACGATTTTGGGCTTATTTTTTACAGTTTGTTGCAGCATTTCGTATTAACAGGTGGAAGTGTAAATATTCGCAACTAATATTGGGAATTATTCTTATTTGCATATTAAAAATGTGGCAGGTAATTAGATAATTTTAAGAAAATCACAGGTTTAAATTGTAGGTTTTAAAGTAGGTAATTATTAGTTCACATTTTTCTATTTGTAGTTAGTGGCATGGTTTTACATAATAGTCTTAGGAAATGTATTTTTAATCAATTATTTGAATGATAAATTTGTTTTTATAAACTAGTTTACTTTTTAAATATTCGTAACATTTTGATTAAAATATTTTAATTGAGGATTGTGTATGCAGCATGGATTTTTCCAATATATTTTATTAAACGATTAACTATTGAAGAAATTTTGTTATTTTTAAAGGATAGTTGAAATCTTCCCATCCCTTTTATTTCATAGTAATTTTAGTGTAAGTTATTTAGAAAGTTAATCATAATCAAATTTTCATTTAACTGCTGTATGGAAAACCTGCATTCATGTCTGTAATAGTCAAGGGTTTGCCTGCGTTATAGCTTTTAAATGATGGTGTTGTTGTAATAAATGGAAGTATTATAATGTGAAAATTGCCCTGTCAAGCTTGTATAGTTAATTGAAGGATTTTTACAATGTTACATAATGTGAAGCTTTGTATGTTTCAAGGATTCAGGGGCGGCTTAAGGCCCGGGCGACCCGGGCGACTGCCCGGGGCGCCGCGCCGGGAGGGGCGCCAAATCGGCGGATGAAATAAAAATGAAATGAGAAAAAAATCATTTTCTTTTCGCTAATAAAAATAGGTAAAGGTGAATTTTGGGCAATCTTGCAATCTACTGTTAAAACGATTATTTTTTCATTATAGGAATACGTAGTAGTTTATTATTTAACTGAAACGTTTACGTCCAGAAACGTCAAAAAATATTAAGTACCGTACACTGTATACATTGTTTCCACCAAGGGAGCTTACTCCCCTGCTTAGCGCTCCAAAACTAAATAGACTCGTCCGCTTACGATGCGTTCTGTTGCAGATAAAAAAGCTCGCAAATGTTTTTTGTAATAATTTAGCAGTAATTATTGTTTATTGCTTATAATGTACACTAATAAAATTTTGGAATGCAGTGTTAATTTGTTTTTTATTAATTGTCCACCATAGTCGTTAGATATAGTTAATACGGGGGGGGGGGGGGGCGCCAAAATGCCCTCTTGCCCGGGTGAGATTTTTATCTTGAGCCGCCCCTGCAAGGATTGACAGTTGCAGTTAATTTATTCAGTATTATATTTATAATATAAATACAGAACAATATTTGACAGTAATTAGAAAATCAAAATTCATATTCAGTACAAATTTTAAGCAATCATTTGAGTTTGGAATAAATAAAGAAGGAACATTTTCAAATAGAATAAATCATATAGGATGGCCCACTGAAAACAGTAAACGCAAGTTTTGGCCACTTAACATCAATTTTGCGAAAAACGCCCGAACACGTCAATTTTAGTATCAAGGGGGACATCTGAATTGATTAGTATTATTTACGCAACTTCAATCCTAAGATGAGGGTGAATTGCACCCTAAACACGTTACACAATTCTAAAGGCCTTTCGATTCTCTTTTCAACAGTCTTTTTATTTTTCAAATCCGATCATTAATTCCAGAAAAAATTACATTTAAATTTTGATCAAATAGGCTTAAACAGTTGAACGCAGCAAACAAAAGCACTTCATCTGACAAGTTGTTTGTAATAAGCAAGTACTTTGTGAGCTTGTCAGCATTTAAATTGATAATGTTAAGTGGTAAAAACTTGCATTTACTGTTTTCAGTGGGCCACCCTGTATACGGTTTAAGTGGTGGTCGTTTTATTAAGATGAATAATTATAAGTCATGTGGTTTACGAGAGTCGTTTGATAATAATTAAGGTAAAACAGCACACATTTTTTTGGAAAAAATCAATTTTATTTTTCAACATTGAGGCCACACTTGGTCCAACGAAATTCAATTTTTTTCAACCCATTAGAAAGGTAGCTTTTTTCAAAGGCCGCAAAATATTTATTGACAGCGGCGTTAGACATGAATTTCTTCTCAACGAGTCAAATTTTCAAGTTTGCGAAGAGTTGTTCCTCTTCACTCGGGGCTAAGTCCGGAGAATAGGTTGGACGAGGAAGCCTAAATCATGCAATTTTTCCAATTCAATTGTCAACTCGTGTGATGGTGTACTGTCTTGATGAAACAACACTTTTTTGTGTGCCAATCTTGGGCGTTTTTGTTTCAGTTGTTCGTTCAAACGGTCCAAAACAGTTGCATAATAGGCTCCTGTTATTGTATTTTCCTGTTTCAAGTAGTCAACCAGGCTGATTCCTTGTGAATCCCAAAACACAGTGGCCATTACCAACCCAGCTGACAAAACGGTCTTCGCCTTCCTCAGCGCAATTTCACCGCTGGCTATCCACTGTTTTGACTGCTGCTTTGTCTCAGGTGTGTAGTGATGTATCAATGTTTCTTCTAAGGTAACGAATTGCCACAAGAAATCCTCCGGATTGCAGGAAAAACATTGCCTTACACTGCGATGAAATTTTCTTTTGTGTGGGATTTCAGCTCACATCCTTGTAGCTTGCTCTTCAGTGTGTCATTTAAAATCCACGATTCACATCCAACATTACCATTTTGTAGATTTTCATTTTGGTGACTGCCGATGGTCTTTTATTCTATTCAAGATAATTCTTGTCATAATCTTTGATGTAATGGGTCTGTAGTTATTATAATTTCTCATATCCCCTTTCTTAGGCAATTTTATTATGATACCTTCGCTTTCAGTCCCTTGGTATCACTTCATTTTCGCATATCTTTTTCATAAGTTTGTATAGTAACTCTGCCTTTAATACCTTGACACTTATAAAGTCTATTCCCGCTGCTTTATGCCATTCCTAATTTCTTTGGTAAATGTTTCACCGATCATCTATCTCTTCCATGACTTCTTCATCTTCTATTGCCTCACATAGTGTCAGGTCTTCGTTCTTTTTATATATTTCTGCGAAGTGTTCCACCCATTTGTTCCCAATAAATTTCCTGATTCGTCTTTTGTGGGGCCATCGTGAGCTGATTTCCAACCTACAATGTTTCTTATAATATGTCCTTGAGTCCTGCCGCTTCTTCTGCTATTTCTAACATTTTGTTAAAAAAAGTTCTTTTATCTCTTCTTGCCGATTGCTTTGCTTGTTTATCCTTTTCATGATACTGTTCTTCCACACTTTTCTCATATTGCGTTCCCTCTTAATGCATCATTTTTTGTCTCTTCAATCAGTTTTTCTGTTTCTCTAGTTATCCATCTTCGGTGCTTCTTTATTTTTCTACCTAATACATTTGCTGTTGGTGAATAATTTTGTGTTTAAATAAACTGCCTCCAATCACCAAATTATTTACTAAGCAAAAATTGTCATTCATAACACCAACTCCTTCCTTTCCCATGACCATCTCCTTTCCTTTATTATCGTTACCTATCATTGCGGTTGCATCTCCTAATTTTTATACATATCCTGCACCTTTTCAAATGTTCCTTGTAGTACCTCATAGAAAACTTCTTTATTTTCCTGTATATTTTCATTTGTTGGTCCGTAAATACTGTGGATTTTTTAATGATATCCGTCGTAATGACTTCAACTGGGCATCCAGAGTGGGCTTCATCGTCAATGCTCGTTCGGCTACGTTTAAATTTATTAATCCAGAAATGAACTGTCCTCAGTGACGGTGCAGAATCCCAATGAACTTCATTTAATTCCACCGTCATCTGAGCAGCCGTTTACTTTTTTAAATAAAAATGTTTTATGACGAAATTCACCTTTTTCCATTTTTATGTTAACAGCTACAGTGCACACTTCAAATATCTGTATTCCTTTTGTTTCAAATTTGGTACGATTTTGTTTGAAGAGTGACACTTGCCAGCTGTGACGTCACCGAAATTTACCTTAATTTTCAACAAACGATCCTCGTAATTGAAGATCAAAATAAGTATCTAAAACCACTTTAATTTTTATTGTTTTTTTTAAACGTTAGGTTTTATTCATTATGATCTCAGAATAAATCAAGGTGGAGGGTTCCGTTGTAATTGGATTCGTCACATAATTGGAAGAAGCAAGCATACGGGTCACGTAGATTGCATGTTAATTATTAATACAGCTGTTGGAAATATTTGCTATAGACAATATAATTATAATGTCGTCCCTAAAGATTATAAGATTTTGCTTTCTAGAATGCGTGCTCCAACCTGCTTTAATTAGTAAGTTAACAATAACAGCTATATCATTCCAACTTTTGTAACAAATTAAAATAGGTTATTAATATTACTAACACATACCATTCACACTATTTTATACATGTGACTAACAGTATCACTAACACTAAAATATAACAATGTATATTTAATGTTTGTTATTTTCTGCAGTTGAATCCGTTCCACCACCAACGCCTAAAAATCTCGTCGACAGTAAGTTGTGTACAAACGTATTACGATGAGTTTTAATGCAGTTCTTTTCAGTTGCCGTCGCCAATTCCATTCCATTCGTTGGTTTTGGATTCCTTGACAATTTCTTCATGATTCTATTTGTAAGTTTTTCTTATACACTTAGATAATTAATAATTGTTTGTTTTTATGCAGGGAGATTACATAGATATGTATTTGGGTTCATACTTTTGCCTATCGACGATGGCTGCTGCAGCGTTAGGCAATACGTTTTCAGATGTTTTAGGTATAGGTTCGGCATTTTATGTTGAAAGATTAGCGAATCGGATAGGGTATAATCCACCAAAATTGTCTCCTATACAAATGGAAATGCCTATTTCTAGACAATCGGCGAATATTGGTAGAGTTTTAGGTGTTACTTTCGGTTGTCTCTTGGGAATGTTTCCGTTATTTTTTAAAAAAGGCAAAAAAGAAGAGGACGAGGAAAAGAAAGCAGCGATGGCAGCTCCTATTTGAAATTTCAAAGGCATAAAGTAATGTAGGCAATTTCTATTTCGTGCAACGTGTCGACTTCTATCGCTTTGAAACTGAAGAAGTACAAGATAGAATATTTATGCCTGTAGAGGATTGTATGTGTATTATAATAGATCATCTTTGTTGATAAAAAAACAAAGATCTAAAAGCTTATTTTTCTGAAATGTATGTGAGTCTGTAGATAGGTAACTGCTACAGATTAGCACTGATATTAAAATTTAGATATATAGTTTATCTAAAGTCTGATAATAATGGGAGTTTATTTATTATTAGTGTTTCTTGTTATTGTTATATATTCTGTTGCAATAATTTATTGTAAATGTAAATAATGTTTTATTAAGATTAGAATATATTTTATATTGTTGGCATTACAAAGTCAATTAGTAATATAATTTTAATTACATTTTTTAACAATGTAAAGTCTGATTTGTGTGTTCCTAATTTAGTAAAAAATTAAATGTTAACGAATTCTCAAAAAACTCAGCGTTGTGTACTCTCGGGATGGGTCCAGACTTTGGTGTGTATTCTTGTATTGTCGCTGCTTATACAGGTTAAACATAGAAGACAATGGTGCGATATGGTATGGGATGAACCGTCTTCTGAAACCAAATACAACTTTTACTGTAACTAAAAACTCATGATTGTTAATACTACAAGTTTATGTAAATAAGTAGGTTCTTCTTCTTTTTCTTCTTTCTTAGCCTCTTAAAGTCCACTCCTGGACTTAGGCCTCTCCGAAACTCGTTCAAATTGGATGGTCCTGTGCCTTCCTATGCCAGTCCCGTCCTACCACTTTGTCAACATCATTGAGCCAATACATCTGTGGTCCTCCACTGCTTCTTTTTAAAATTCTTGGTCTCGAGAATATTAGTCTGTGTCCATTGCTCATTACTTTACCTGGCAATGTGACTAACCCAGCTCCATTTGGACTTTGCTATGTATTGTATTATGTCTGTGATGTCTCCCTTTTCATTTCCTCATTCCACACATGATCTCTGAGGCTCATTCCTAGTATTGCCCTTTCCATGGATGCTTCTGGCAGTGAGTATCATTAACTTGGTTTTACCTAAGTTCATTTCTAGGCCTATTTTTTGAGATGTTGTCTACAAAGCGTAGATGACTGAGATAAAATCCATCAATAAGTAGGTTCGCAGTGGGTCAAATCTTAAATGGCTGATGTGTTATTTTTAATGTGAGTGCAAAAGCAGCAAACTTCTTATTTTTGCTTCTACAAATATCTGATGCAACAAATGTTATTTATACTGATGTATTAAGGAATTATAACACAAGGATATGCAGCAAGTCTGGACCCGGCATTAGCAATACTTAAATATCGAATGCACTTTCAACATAATTCAAGCAAACCTCTCAATAGCTCGCAATTATTCGCTTCTTAAAAATGTCACTTAGTTTAAAATTCTGATTAAATACCACAATAATAAAACAATAAAAAAGAATTGAATAAAAAAAGTCTTCCTAAACTTAAGGTATTATACAAAAACATATCATGGCTTGTTCTCTAATACGTCCGCATAACCCCACAACCATTTTAAATAAACGTTTTCGTCATTGTCGACTATCACGCTCAACTATTTCATAGCACTTGTTATAATAAATCACTGTTTCTATGTACGCAATAAAAAAAATATATAAAAATCTAGAAACTATTTTTGAAGGGCCAGTTACAACATAGCTATACATGTATGTAGATCTACTAAAATTAGGTGTCCAAAAGAGAGCTTAACCTTCATCTGTCCAAAAGTATACACAGAAACAGAATTTATCGTTGTATACCAGTCTATGTAGAAAATATAGCCAATAAATCTTTTTAATAGTTAATGTGTTGTTATTTTAACAAATAAATTTTGCCCATTCCTTTTTATTTCCCACCAATTTACTTCCTTTCATCCAGATCAATCCTGTTTTCTTTAGACACTGCATCACCACAGTGTCCCGTGTTTTCCTTGATTTCCCTAATCTCTCTTGTTCTTTTCTTTAGCATTCTTGCCTGCTATATTTGCTTCAGTTGTCTGTTGCCCTCCATTCTTATTAGGTGTCCAAACCATTTTAAATGTTGTCTTTCCATGAATGTCAAAATCAGTTCCACTTTTAAGAGTTGCTTAATGCATGATAACTTCGTTGCATTACCTCGTCTATCTATTAGTTCAGCGTTATTTTTACCATTTTTTTTTTATTATTATTATTATTATTAATAACGGAAAATTCAATACAGATGCAAAAGAAATTTGAATAGTATTTTACAGTAAATAGTAATTTTATAACATTTATATAATAACTAAGAATATTTGATGATATGATTTGAGGTTTCCGAACTACTCTGGGCCACTCAGACAGTTATCACTGGTATTAGAGTAAGTTCCCCATCGTAGCCTAGGTTAGTTCGCATTATGTTATTTACACCATACACTTTTTATGCCCAAGCACTTCAGTACTTTTATTTGTTGGTTTCGGTTGGTCCCAAACAATAGAAAACTCGAATCTAGTATGAGTATTTTTTCAATTTTTTCGTAGCAACCATATTTACATTGTTTATCAACAAACGTCACTTGCACATAAAATTCCTTTTGTTATTTATTCGTTATATAATCTAATTATACAGGGTGTATGAAAAAAGCCGACAAATAGTAACATCATGAGAAACTACATCAAAAACCGAACAAGAAGCTTCAGGCATTTTGGCATCAAACTCATAGTTTCCACAATATCTTCGATTAAAGTTTCTTAAATTTGGCAACGTTGCTACAACTTTTTTAGTTTTTACCACTGTTACTATTTACAATTAAAAAATAATAAACTAAACTAAAAAACCAAATTTTTATTCAAAACTAGATAACAATTTATAATAACTGTTCAAAATGACCCCTCCAACATCTCGACACATTCTCACTCGGCGAATGATGCCGTCATTCATGGTCTGTAACATATTATTTTCACTTATTGTGGCGACTGCTTGCTGCATTCTTTCTATCAGCTGCTTTTCTCTGTTTATTTCTTCTTGGTAGACGAGCTCTTTTAAAGTTTCCCATAAGAAGAAGACAGCTTAAATCCGTACTTCTTGCACACCACTCTGCCGACCCACTTCGTTCAATCCATCTCTCAGAGAACTCCTCATTTAACCAGTTTCTTGTTTGAATTCCCCACTGAACTGGTGCTCCATCCATTTGGAACCACATACTTCCTCTGGTTGCTAAAGGGATGTCTTCTAATACATCCGGCAAGTTGTTAGTCAGAAACTCCACAAAATTGTTTGCAGTTATTGCAGTTAAACGTTGGGGTAAAATATTAAATATGTGGTCCTATTAATGTAGTATGAAGAATTCCGGCTCAAACGTTTACACTAAATCGCACCTGTTGATGGTTTTGATAAATAGCATGGGGGTTCTCGTCACTCTATTGGTGCCGTTGCGAGTAAAAGTGGGTTCATCCGTCCAAAACACAACAAAATAATTAAACAAACGGACAATTTTCGAAATTATTAAAACAGGCAAGCAATTGCTGACAAGTCAAAATGACAGGAAAGCAATGTTGATCTAAATAAAAACAATTTCGAATTTCCAGTAGTTACTTAGAAACAGTGCAGCGTTGCAAAACCTTTTAAAGCTTTCAGAAACAAAGAATTTGCTTTAATTGAAAACACATTACAGCCAAACTCCAAGCAAAAAATGCTAAAATACCAACTGGTTGTGTTTCCTGTTGCCTAAACTATGACCAGTCATTGTCATTTAATAATAATTCGCCCTATTAAAAAAATTAGTATCCTACTTAAGACTATCAATTACTTGATAACTAGAGGGTTACCAGCAAAATGGGACTAGAGTTTTTTGTTTACTTCTTAATGCTGCTTCCCATGGTGTGCCTATTTGTCGGCTTTTTTCATACACCCTGTATACCACTCGAGCAGTCGCAAATAATCAAATATTGTCAAGAAACACCACTCGTCGCTGCCGCGACTCGTGGTGTTTCTTGACAATACGTCTCGTAACTCGTCAAGTATTTTCGATTATTTTCTATGCTCTCGTGATATAAATAGTGATTATTTTATAGTCAACCTTTCTCCTGTCCTTGTAATAATAATAATTTTTTTGTAACTTTAAGCCATACAAAGATACGGTTTAATCATAGTTAATACAAAAGGAGAAAAGGACAATACAATAAAAATACATTTTCCGCATAAAATAGAATAAACAGTGTTAATAACATACGGGGTTTACAGTCAGAACTCTTTGTATATTAAAAACTCATTTACAGAATAAAAACAATGTCGAATTAAATAATCTTTGGCCGCAGTTTTGAATTTTTTGAAATTATCTTGATTTTTAATATAATTAGGCAGATGATTGTACAGGCGTGTGGAAGTCATAATTGGCTCCTTATATAGACTTGTTTTAAACGAAAATGGAGAAGATATAGATCTTTACATGCTCTGGTGTTGTACTTGTTAATAATGTCCCCGCATTTTGGCAGTAAATTTAAGTGCAAATGTACCCAACATACACATTGTAAAATATACAAACAAATAATATTTAATAGTTGCAGTCGCTGAAAATGCGGCAAACATGATTCTCTATGTCTTAACATGGATCTAACAATTCTTTTTTGTAAGATAAAGATTTTTTCTATACAAGTACTATTACCCCAACATAAAAGGCCATAGGACAAAATTGACTGAACACAGCCGTGATAAAAAGACATTAGTGTGTTGAAACTTACTACATCTCTAACTAAGGCAGCAAGATAATTGATGTCTGTCCCACGAGATTATAATCCATATGGAAGCCTAAGAATTTTTGATTTATTTTCCCATCTAACCAAGATACTCAAATCAGATGATGAACTGATAAGAGAGAATACCACAAAATTAGTTTTTTGCGTATTTATAATAACTCCGTTTGTTCTACACCAATCTACCATTCAAGATATACAAGCTGTAGTCTTTATACTTAAGCAGATATGAGTGCTGCTGTATCGTCCGCAAAGAGAGGTAACTGATGGACATGTAAGGCTTTGAGTATATCATTTATAAATATAATAAGTAAACAAAGAACTAATATGCTGCCTCAGGAACATCACTTGTTATACCAAGACAGGCAGATCTGGTCATTTTGTGACATTTGTTGTACTAGTTTTTTATTTTCTGTAGTTTACTCATGGATTTGTTCCACTTTGACACTCCTTTTCAATTACAGAAAACTTTATTTTTAAATTCTTGAAGGAGGCGTACTGTGCTGTTAATTACGTAAAATTGTATTAAAAGTATTCAGTCTTGCGTGGTTCACGCAGACTTAAATCTTGATTCTGGCATAAAATATTTTCAATTAATAGTCGAAGCTTCGTTGCTTTTAGTTAAGCTTAGATTAGAATACTGACTGAAATGGGGGATGCCATAAAACCTTTCAATAAAATACATATTAAGTAACATGCTTTATTTGATTATTTTGCAGAAACATTTGCAGAATTTATTATATGCATATTAATAATTAAATTTTATATTTGGTGGATACAAAATTAAAGTTTCAAAACAAAGAAAATAGTTTACATTCTAAAAGTATGTTTTTCAACGTGTCTGTCCATTCCACATGCCATGATCGCTCCATTTGGTCTTGAATTCTTACTTTTGTTGCCTTATGGATATGATCTTCCAGATTAATTATTTTATAATTAGCAATTGACATATCTATGTACTTGTAGTAGATAAAATGTTTAAAGTCCGGTATAAAATCAAAACTTTCAATAAGTTTTGACGTTTTCGTTAGCCAGTCCATCGTTGGACTTGACCACCATGCCCAAGAATTTTCCGTAATATTAGAGGCAACTTCTACATCGAAATGAGTTTTATTAAAATTCCTCTTAGAATTTGGTATAGCTTTAAGCGAAGCCAAGAGTATTCCTGTTTTCAAAACATCGGCGGCGTCCATATGTTTCAAATTATTTTTGTGTGTAAAAGCGTCATCGTCGATTTCTACATCTAAACTGGGTAAAATTTCACTGGCGTTGCTAGCAATATCAATAGTGGTGGTTTCTTTATTTTTAATGGGCAAGTAGGATTTGTTTTCAACAATAACATTTCTACTTTGCAAGCAACTACCTGGAATGTTACTCACAATAAGCATAGATCCCACTATTGTCAAAACACCCAGCGTATATGTCGCTAACAATACTGAAATTACAACCGTAAAGCTTTGAATTAAAGTTGCAATATCGATCGTCATTAACAGATTTTGTAGTTCCGTATATGTAAACCATCCTCTATTATTGCCTTGTTTCCTAGCAAGCGATGATTCTAATTCGCCTAGTTTTTTCCAAAACTTACATTCGTGCATGAATAATTCCCAGTTCTAAAATGCAAAATGTTAGTTTTAATGAACAATTAACATGCGATTTAACTTACAATTGCATTAAGGAACTCCTTTTCTAATTGAACTAATTCAATAATAGAAATTCCACCTGACGAAGCCCATTCATCAATAAAAACCTCATCTTCTTCACCGTCATCATGTAAAAACTTACTCGAAACCATCTGCAATATTATTAAACTAATTATACATCCAATTTTATTGAATTGTTACACAATTCGTGACATTTATTACATGATTTGGGTCAGACCTAAAGAAAAAAAAAAAATACATACCAAAGATACTAAAAATAATTCAGAAGGTGCGATTCGTTGCAAATATTCTGGGTTGCATGTTTTTAACTGTTCAAGATAAAGTATTGCAAGTACAAGTGAGCATGGTGATACACAAGCATTTCTCGAAATTTTTGCTGCATCGTTACAGTGTAGTCTTTCTAATGATCGGCCGTTCTGTGCTTCTGAAAATAATTCGGCGGCCAATTCTAAAACGAATAAAGAATAAAAGATACGGTTAGGTATATGAACGATGTAACCAACCTGTTACGGGTAAACTTAAACGGTCCGAAGCTGGTAGCTTTCCGTAATAGAGAGTCTTAGTAATTCGTTGTAAAAACTGTTGATGGTTACCTACACTCTGTGAATAAATTATAATTATTAGGATAAAATGTAACCTGTTGGATGTGTGCTAAGGTTACCTTAAACTGTTTTTCTCTATTTTTCTTCGGCAGTTTTGACATTTTCTATGCTTTTGTGCAACACTTATTATAGGTTATTTTACGTAATTTGTACTATTTTTGATGTAGATATTCTTGAAATTGAGATGAGGTCACTAAAACTCGCACATCCGTTAGCGGAATTAAGAGGACGTGAAGGTATTCGTGCTTTTTGACTAATCTTACGTACGTGAAAATAATTTTTAGGGAATTCTAAAGGCGCCCATGTGTCTTATCTCAAACACACAAACATAAAAAAGTTTACTTTTCGTAGTTCATTTGTTATCCTTGTTACTCATGCGTAATGTACGATTAGTTTTCTCACTCTATCGCTGTCACTGTCAAAATGTCAAGTGTGAGAAAATTCCAAATAGATCTGGGGTGCGCATTTGTGTTTATAAACTTTGCTTGCGTGTTAAAGGAAATTCCTTAGATTTGCATTAGTGTTTACATAATTAGAATAATAGGAAATATACATAAATCTGTTATTAACATGAAAAATGTTACAGTTTTGGAAAAAGTCAGGTAATTCCATCATTGTTGACATTTGTTTTATAGGTTAAGTGCCCAACTTGAAATTTAAACTACTTTAGGTCACAAAGAAAGAAGCAGATCGAATTCTTCTTCACCCACAACAAGCACACCTCCGAAAAGCCCATCTTTTTCCAGTATAAATGGAATACAGTCACGACCAAATAGTTTTGATTCTTGTCGTTCAGGACCCTTGGCCTCCTTTGAAGATGAAGGATTATTTGATCTTTGTAAGTAAACTAACAGCCTTGTCGGCGTAATAGGATTCATGATAATTTACCAAACTTAATAATTAACTAAACCTTTGGAAACTTAATCGAAGAGTGCTTACGTAGTTGTTCTAAAAATAAAATTAAAAACAGAGGCTGTAAATTGACTTCTCGGAACCAGTAAGTTCAAATAATAGTTTAGGAAATTCATTTCATTCAAATTTAGCGAGCTTTAATTAATATTATCACATTAAAAGCATGCGTTTTTATTAGGAAGATGAAAAGGATGCTATGAGGGCCTCGGTAGTACAGTGAATAAATCACTTTTCTATAGGTTCACCGGTTCGAAACCTGATATTTTTTCAAACCATTACTAGCTATGAAGAAAATCTAATATCTGCATAAATCGTATTTGCTTAGCTTATCTTTTCACTTAGGTTTTACAGTACTTTTGCAATTCCTATTGAAATATTTTGCAGATAATATTTTATCAAACCTTTGTTTTTATTTATCATCGTACCTTAGTTGCTTTACTGGTAGGACTATCATTTATAATAATTGAACCAGCCAAAAGTGAATATAACATAAATTTAATTGATAATTTATTATAAGAAAAATGTTTTTAAATTCAGGAACTTTGTATAAAAAATTAATTATAATATAAGATGTAAACATAAAGCTATTAGTTTAATGGGTATGAAGGCAATAAATAAGCTGTTTTTATTACTAATTGATAATCAGTCATTTCATGTATCACTCGTATGTTATGCTCATTGTAATTCTACACACATTTGGTATGTTGTATTGCCGACGGTTAGTTATTTTGTATTTGTTTTTAATTGATAAATTTGCTTATGTACAATGTACAATCTAACATTCAGTTATTTTAGGTGAGACTGAAATACCGAAACAACATTCAAGATTATCAAAGACTCTTGATGAGGTGTTAGATGACAAAGCATCGTTAGGATATTTCGCACAGTATTTAGAATCACGTAATGGATTATCTTACCTACATTGTTGGATGGATATCGAACAATTTAAGTCGGATGCACGAAAGCTGTTCGAAAGCACAAAGGAGCAATTAAGCGATACTCAAAGTTTCCTTTCGCCTATGGCGAGTGCAAAAGTAGATCATGACAGTTTATCTGTGAGTACTGACTGTGACTCGTATACTGCAGATTCTTATAGTTTATGTGATTATTCGTCTTGTACTGTATCTGAAGCTAAATTAAGTAGTACAGATGCCAAAACCCCACAAAGTGACAGAGTTAGAATAGAAGTCAGTAATATATGTGATAAAATTAATGATACTAGTCATACTGTAAATTCTGCTACTTGTAGAAGTGAAGTTAATAATAGTGCTAACGAGGAAAAGAACCATTCTGATAAAAGTCCCATACGTAATAAGTACCTTCATAGACTCACCGATGATGCTCTCAGAATATTCAAAACTTATCTTTCTCTAGAAGCCAACGAGAGCATAAAGTGCTCGGAGGAATTACGAAAAGAAATTATAGAAAGCATTTGTGATACTTCAAAAATTTCTGAGCTGAGTTGTTTTGAAAAAGTAGAAAAATATTTACACGATGTATTAGAAAAAGATTTTTTCCAAGCGTTCTTAGGTAGCGATTATTTTTGTAAACATCAAATCGACGTATTAACAAGTGGAGATGTTGTTTTGGATGATATTTTATATAACGAAACGGCTTTATTTTATTTTATGGAATTTTTAGAACAGGAAAACAATAGAAGTTTATTAGAATTTTGGATTGCCGCTAGTAATTTTCAGATGCAGTTAAACGAACAAAAGGAATTCTTTGATCCGCTCGAAGCACAAAACGACGCTGTCGTATTGTATGACAAATATTTTTCGTTACAGGCTCACTGCCCGCTAGGATTTAGTGATAAAATACGATTCGCCGTGGAACAAAATATATGTGGTGAAAATGGGATTATGTTAGATTGTTTTCATTTACCGCTAACGCTCGTAGAACAGGTATTAGAAAAAAACTACTTAAAACCGTTCGTTGCGTCCCAGTTATTTTATAAGTATTTATCAGAGCTGATAAATTCGGTACATTATAGTGCAAATTTTAATTCACCGGATGGAAACAAATACGCTCCCTCTGATTGCAGTAGCGAAAAAAGTTTTAGTACAAATAGCACATTTCTAGCAATGCAACTCCCTAAATCAAACCAAAAAGTTAAAAAGGAAAAGGGAACTAACATGAATATCGACACAAGGCAACTTTATGATCCTGATTCTTTATGGAAACGTAAACGAAACCATCGATTATCGTTTGGTAGAATAACAGCGTTAGGAAAATACGAAGCGGATTATGAACCGGAACCTGATAAAAGAGTATCGTCTAGATTGAAAACCGTTGTGAAAAAATTTGTAAACATAGAAGAGGACACGAAGAAAGAAGAAATGGCATGGCAAGTCGCCGAGATGATCGTCAAGGATATTACTAATATTACGTTGCAGGAACAAAAAGGTTTTCAGTCCTGATTGTAGTTCTTTTGTGATCTTAAGTGAGTCGATGTTAATTATTTCTAGTATTAAGTATAAGTTTTATGTAAATTTCCTAGTTACGTCCAAAACAAAATTTGTAAATAAATTAAGTTTTCTTTATTTATTCTTATTATATATTTTCCAATTTTCTAATCATTTAAATGTTAATGATAGACACATTCTTTAGTAAGTGTCATCTACTGGTTAAACCACGAATTAGTGATCGGCAAAATGTATATTGATTTCTTACAATTTACTTAAATAATTCAAAAACCATGAAGGTCAAGAGGAAACTAAGAAATTGGACATTCAATACTTGAACGTACTTCCTTTATATCTTAAATAATTTTTGATCTCACTATATTACTTTTAACTTTACAAAGAGTATTGTGACACATCTGGAGTTGCTTTTGGAACGTTTCCGCGCAAAGCATGAAGTTACGGAAATTTATGTAAAATTTGTACTTCTGAGATTCAATCTGGTTGTTTTTGTTAGAAGTTATTGTGAGTCATATTTTATAAAACGTAAAGTTCTTGGACTCTTCCCCAACTTTCTTTTATGACTTCATCGAGAAGGCAAATAAACAATAGTGGACTCAATACTTCTCCTTGTTGCACTCCATATTTATTAATACATTTTTTTTTGTCAAGTTGTACCTATGTTCTAACCTTGTTATTTGTTTTGCTATATAGACTCTCTATCTACTAATTTATTCTCTAAGCCTAAGCTATTTCATATTCTTTCTCTACTGACCATATCAAAGGCTTTCTTCGTGTCTAAGAATCCCAGATATACATTATCTCCCTTTGCAAGTGTCTTCTGTATTATTTGTTGTATGGAAAATATATGAGCTGGTCTAAAACCACTCTGTTCGGCTGTGAGTTGTGTTTGTCCAATTTGCCGCAGTTGATTTTCCAGAATTATCTTGTAAACCTTTAGGGCAGATCATAGCAGCGAGGTTCCTCAATAGTTACTGCATTTCTTTGGATCTCCTGTTTTATGTATGGGCACTATAATGGCTATATTCCATTTTTTTGGTATACATTTTTTGCTCCAAGCTAAGAGTTCCTTCTTTCCTCGTCATCCTGGGTTTTTAAGCAGTTTTGCATCTACTTCATCCACTCCTGATGCTTTACCTATTTTTAGTTTCCCAAAGGCTTCTTCAAGTTTCATTTCTGTAATCTTTTCTTCTAGCTCTTGTAGCATTTAAAGGTTCTTCTGAACGGTTTAATTTGTCTCTCTGTTCGTAACTTTCATTATACAGTGGTTGGTCTTACTGTTTTCTTCTAGCTTTTGTCCAAGTTCTTATCATGTTTTTTGTTTAGCCTTAACTTTGGTTTTTTATCCTTCTTTTACCTGTTTAAACTATCACACTGCTGAATATTTGTCAGTTGACCTGGGTTATTTAGTGTTTCCAGTAAATCCATTATAAACGTTTTACTAAAACAACTATTACCAAAAACGCACAACACTGTCTATGTCAACACACCACAATTATAGTATATTACATGCCGAGTGCAGAAAAGTGAATTTTTACTAGACGAGTATGGCAAGTTTGAGTACGAGCGATAGCGGGTACTTAAATGCCGTACAAGTCTAGTTAAATCACTTTTCTGACGCGGCGCGTATACTATTTTTTCGCATTAAAAAAAATAGAAAAAGATAGCTATTTGTATTACAAGTGAGGAAAGTGTAAGATCGCTTCCCGCAGAGCACCAGCGAGCGTTGCTATGTAGTAAAATGTTACTTTAATAGATGATTTTTACCGTTGCTATATAGTAAAGTGTTGCTATGTAGTAAAGTGTTGCTATGTAGTAAAGTGTAAGATCGCTTCCCGCAGAGCACGAGCGAGCGTTGCTATGTAGTAAAATGCCACTTTAATAGATGATTTTTACCGTTGCTATGCAGTAAAGTGTTGCTATGTAGTAAAGTGTTGCTATGTCGTAAAGTGTTGCTATGTAGTAAAATTCCACTTTAATAGATGATTTTAAATGAATTAATATGGCATATTACTGTATAAAATGCGAAAAGATAATGTTTTTCCAATTCCTACACATAAAGTGGCATTTTAATGTGTCAAATCTAGTTATTAAAGCAACATTTTAATGTGAATAGTGGATAAAGTGTTGCTATAAACATTTTATTCACCCATTCCTTGACAACGTGATTAAACTACTTGTTTTAGAATAAAAATCATGGTGCCTTAAATTTAGGTTGCTAGGCATTGTTTAAAAACTACTGTAGTATTAATATTTATGTAAATAAGCAATAAATTGATAACTAACTGTTTTTTTAGAAATTTTAATGTAGGAATTGGAAAAAATATTGTATGCTACACTTGAATAAAGACATTTTATCCACTCAAGGAAATTAGCTCACTCGGCTGCGCCTCGTAAAATTTCTCTTTATTCACTTGTACCATAAATAGCTATTCTGACTGACAGCAGTTATTAATTCAAACATGGTCACATGATGAAAGTGCGCAGCCGTTATTGGCTCAGTGGAAATGTCGGTTTTTGCACCCAACACCTCAAAGGACATGTTAGTTTTTGCATTTGAGATGAAACTTTTCCGGCCAATTACATTGAACTAGTTGGCATTTGAACCTCAAATTCATTTTTAAAATGTCGGCCTTTGCATTCCGAATCCAATGACGTATCAAACTAATTTTCAACAAAAGTGTGACTTGTCGGGTTTTGCTTCTAGGCGACTGATATATGGTAGACTTTTTTCAAGAATTATTTTGGCCAGCAATTTTTCTGCGGCAGTAATTTTCTGGGTTTTTCTCCTTTTTTAAATCAAGGTATCGTTATACTTGCCTTACACTTCTGTGGTATTTTGCCGTTGTCTATTTTGTTAAACAATTTTACTAGTTCCATTGTCAATTTATCTCCTCCGTATTCTTCACCTGGGGCTATTCTGTTTTTTTCAATTTTCCGACTGCCGTTTTTACGCCATCCAGGGTTATGTTTATTTTTCCCCCATTATCTAGTTCTGTGATTCTTGTGATGATAGTGTGACGCTCTTCTTCTTTATATAGATTTTGGAAGTGTTTTTTCCACGGCCGTATATTTATTCGGTTTACTTTCATGGTCTCAGTGACTTCTGCCTTTCGAGTCCTTGGCATTCTCCATACTTTTTTTGTGATCCGAACATGTTGTACTCCATCTCTTTTGTAAAACTTTCCCAATAACTCTTCTTTGTTGTTGGCTAAGTTTCGTTCTTGAATGTAGAGCTGTTTATCGGTTTGAGATTTAGTTGTCTTGTATCTTAACACGTTGACTGCACTCATGTTCGCCAGGAACCGATACTTACGATTATTTACACTTACAACAAATATTGAAGTTTCACAACATGAATCTGTATATGATATTCCTTTCTTCCTAAGTTTACCACAGCATCGGTCTCCCACAACCGTAACCGCATAGAAAAGCATCTAATTTTCGATTATACTTTAGACATCAAATACACACGCCGCGCCACACTGAGGGAAGTTTTGGCTAAAATTATACCACACTAGAAGATAACGCAGTCAACTTGTTAAGAATGCTTTCTTTTTCTTCTCAGATATTTCCCTAACTTCATCTGAAAACTTAATTTTTCTGTTTCCCACCGACTCCTCTGCTGCCTTTATAATGTTTTCCTTCAGTTTGATCCAAGCCGTTTCAATACCATATAGTTTCAGTTTCAGTTATAGCTACAAATAAATAATTCTTCTCATCTAACAACTCGACTAGTTCCATTTATACCCCTCTGCATCTCTTTTTTCTTTTGCTGTCTTATTTTTGTTCTGCTGCAACATTCCTTATCCCTATTTTTAAAAGCATAAAGTTAACCGAAACTTATGTATAATTTGTACTTGCTGAGATTCAGCCCAGTTTTTATTAGAAGTTATTTTGAGTCATATTTTATAAAACGTTTTTTGGTATTTTTTAGTTATACTCACACTTTACGTCTTATAAATACAAAACTGTTTCTATTTTATGAGTTATTTCCTTATTAGGGTTAAGTTATGATGTCCATTACAAATTATTTTGTTGTATTGATTTACCATGGAAGTTAATAGTAAATGTGATAATTTTTATACCTGTCAATTTATCAACTTTTCATTTTACGAAAAAGAAACTATATTCAAACGTGTGCTTTCAGTAGTGTAAGGAACTTAAAAAAGTAGGAGTTTAATTTAGTACTACTAGTCATAACCCAGTTATACAAGTGTCCTAAGCATACATTACGAAATGTTAAAATATTTACGAATTACATGCTTCCTTTCTAATATTAACAAGCACAAATAACTTTGATTCTGTATTAAATATAGGTACTCTATCGTAGTAGCTGTTAAAAGTAATTATTTTAGAGCTCTCACAAATTTCTGTTTTAGTTGTAAATATGTAAAAAACGCATGTACAATATGGTTATAAAATTTTATATTTAATTATTAATGTAAATTGTAGCAGATTACAGAAAATATTAAAACTAATTAATACATATGAAATAGTGTAATATATTCTGCTAAATAGCGGGTTTAACAAATAAATTATTTTTAAACGAGAAGTATTTTAATAAACGGCACATACTTGAACACATCCGGTGATGTTATAAATATCGAATTAAACGGATTCGGTGTATTTGTATGCACTAGGAGGACGGAGGAAACTTCTAACAAGCGGTTCTTCTTCTTCCAGTAAAACGTTTGATGTTAACGAGCGTGATGTTGATTTATAAGATTCTTCATGAGTTTTTTCCATTTTACTCCAAGGAAGTATCACCGATTCAGATTCACCGTTCCAACGTCTGTATACCAAGGAGTTGAAAAGTGCTTGTAAGGGATTTGTAAATGCCTATGAAAAAATATCGGTGAAGTATTTTTATGACAATTATTGTAAAACTGTATTTAATATTTTTTTTTAAGATTTTAATAATATTAATTAGACTGAAGGAATATTTTCTGAAGGATTGTTGTGGTGAGTTTGATGTTTTATATTTGTTTATTGAGGCTTACGTACGCCACCAGTTGCTAAAATGAAAAATATTGTAAGATAGTGGATTACTTAAATGACAACTTAAAACATCGTCATAAGAAATGCATTAAATACGTTAACATTTAGGTGTGGTCTGATATAATAAGTTGTGCAATTATTACAAAGTAAGGATCGTTGGTTCTGTTTACTAACTAAAGAAGCACTTGTATAAATATGAGTCATACGATGCAGCTGGTTGTATTGCGCAATCATAACATTGTAATACAAAGTTGCATTAGTTTATATTAACTGACCTATATTCATACAATGTAAGAATGAATGAAACCCTTGTACTAACATAAGCAGATGTTAAATGTAAGAGAGAAAGAATACATCTTGAGAGCATAAATATAGAAACCCTGCCATAGGAAAATCAGTCTCTTGATTGAGTCTCACTACGATGCCTGATTATTACTCAGACAAGAGGCTCTTACCAAGACCTAACCCTTGGCCATAAGTCAAAGGTTGGTTATTACAAACATGTGTGCGCTTCTAAAGTTATTCATGTAAGTAAATGTTACTGATAATGTTTTGTACGGTGTATTAAGTCGTTCAGACTTAGAACAAGTTATGTATTTAAATCATGTTTGTTGAATAGTTAAATAATGTTTGTATCGTGTACTTTAATATAACCTCTTGCAAACGCCAAGCCTAAACACTCGTAATGAAGTTGCTATAAGTCTCTACCATTATAATCAATAAATGCAAAAAGCACTTAGTTACATTTGGTGGAGGTGCCGGGCACCTCCACCGTTAATTGTTAATATTAGTTTATTAACAGAACTTAACTAAGTCCACTAAAATAAAAGAGGGTTACAAAATTGGCAAAAAGGAAAACGGATACTTCGTAATGGTAGAACTAGCAGATTGAAATAACAAACTAAACATCATGGAAAACAAACACAAACTGAGAGGAAAAGGGATATTCATTGAAAACGATCTAACCCAGGAAGAAAGGAAAGTACAATATGTGATTAGAGAGAAGGCAAAAGTGGAAAGAGAAAAAGGAAATATGGTAAGAGTAGGATACAAAAAATTGATGATAAACGGTAAGAATTACGAATGGAATAAAATAACTAATGAGTTGGCAGAAATAAAAGCAAAACCTCCAATATCAAAAAACTAAGTAGAATGAAGAGGAGCAGTATGAAAACAACCAGGGCAAGGAGACAGGCTATGAGTAACGAAAAAATTTTTTTAACAGAAAACAACAAATGGAAGATAGGAACATGGAATGTGAGAGGTCTGAACTATGAAGGAGCCTTGAAACAATTAACACAAGAAATGAAAAAATACAAAGTAGAGATATTAGCAGTCCAGGAAACAAACCTAAAAAATGAGAGTATAATTGAAACTGATGAGTATATATTTTTTAACGGTGGTGGAGGAACAGTAAACAGGTTATGGACAGGGTTTTTCATTAAAAGGACGAGAGCAGCTAGTTTAATAGCTTTTAAAAAAGTAAACGACCGGATAAGCTACTTGAGAATAAGAGGTATGAAAAGAGAGTTTAGTATAATAAACGTCCACTCGCCGACAGAGGATGCAGAGGAGGAGGTTGAAGATAAATTCTATGAAGAACTAGACGAATTGTATGAAACAATTCCAACATATGGCATAAAGATCTTAATGGGAGACTGTAACGCTAAAGTAGGTAAGGAATATAGAAACAAGCCAGTTGTGGGAAGGTACAACAAACACACTGAAACAAATAGAAATTGACAAAGATTGGTTGATTTTGCAATGGAAAAGAAGATGAGAATTAAAGCAACATTCTTACAACACCGAGAGATTCACAAAAAAACATGGAAGAGCCCGGATGAAAGGACAAACAACCAAATAAACCATATACTAATAGAAGAAAAACATAATGACTGCATTGAAGATGTAAAAAGTGCAAGAGGAGCCGAAACAGAAGTAAAAAGTAAATCAAATAATTCCTTGGGAAAAGAAAAAGCAACAAAAATACCGAACTAAATGGAATATCAGTCTACTACAGGAAGATGAAGGGAAAAAAGAACAATAGAAAAAATGCTGTCAGAAGAAAGTAAAAAAGAGGAAATGGAGAAAGAATGGAATGTCCTAAAAGAAGTATTAAAGCGAGCGGCAGGAAGAATATTACCGAGTAAAAAAGCAATAAAAAACAAATAGTTTGATAGAGAATGTGAAGAAATACTAAATGGAAAGACCAAGCAAAGTGAAGACCACTTTAAAAAATTATGGAAAAAAGTAAAGAAAACACGTAGAAATAAAAAACGAAAATATCAAGAAGACCTAGTGAAAGAAATAGAACAAAATTACAATAAGCAAGATGTGAGAACTTTTTACAAGAAGATAGGCATAACAAGGAAAAAATATGAACCTAAAATTAGTTTATGTCGAGACAAAAATGGAGAGATATTAGGAAGAACGGAAGATGTATTAAATAGGTGGAAGGAATATTACCAAGAAATCATGGAAGATAAAGAAGAATAGGATAATGAAACAACCGAAGGAAGTAAAGAAGAACAAAATCAACTACAATTACCAACGCCAGAAGAATTTGATGCAATAGTGCAAAAGTTGAAAAACATCAAGAGTCTTGGCAACGACAAAATCCAAAACGAATTAATAAAATATGGAGGTCCGCTATTAAAGGATAGATTATACAAGATAATTTGTGAAGTATGGGAAAAGAAAAAAAACGCCTAAAGAATGGCGAGAGGTAGTGATGAATCCTATATATAAAAAAGGTAAAAGACTAGATTGCAACAACTACCCTCCTAAACGTTGCATATAAAATTTTAGCAACAATTGTTAATAACAGATTGCGGAAAATAGCTGGAAGGAAGGTAGGAGAATCGATCTGTAACAGATCAGTTGTTCACATTACGACAGGAGCATGAAAAAACACAGCTAAAAGGAATAATACTACATTTATGCTTTTCATCGACTACAAGCAAGCCTACGACAGCTTAAAACGAAATAGATTGCTTAAAACAATGATAGACCTAGAATTCCCAAATTAAGTAATAGAACTAGTTAATGACGTTGGAAGAAACAAGGTGCCAGGTACAAGTAGAAGGAATAACTTCACAAAAATTTCAAACAACAAAAGGATTACGATATGAGGATCCACTTTCGGCAACCTTGTTCAATATAGCTTTAGAAGGGATTATAAGAAGTAGTAAGCTAGCGCGGAATAATAATATCTTAAAAAACTCGTACCAGATTATGGCCTATGCGTATGCGGATGATCTTATAATTATATCCAGAACAAGAGAAGAGCTAAAAAGGGTCTTTAAAAAATGGAAAAAGAAGCAAGAACGTATGGCCTGGAGGTTAACGAAAGAAAAACAAAATATCTCGTGACATCATCAAAAAGAGCCTCAACAACTTTAAAGGTAAAAAGTGAATTGGATTATAAGTAGTACAATTTCGAAAATGTGGTAAATTATATATATCTCGGTACCGAAATAACAGGTGACAATAGCCCATTTAATGAAATAGAAAGACGAATTTCAATGGGAATAAGGTGTGCTGCATCTTTAAATAAAGTAATAAAAAATAAAAACATCTCGCGAGCGGTTAAAATAAGAATCTATATTATGAGACAACTGTACGACCAACAGTGTTGTACGGGAGTGAAGTGTGGACGTTAAACCAAAAGTGCGCTAACAAATTATTGATTGGGAAAGAAGACAATTAAGAAAGATTTACGGAGGGATCCAGGAAGGTGGAGAATGGCGGAGAAGGACCAACGACGAGGTGTATTAATTGTATAATAATAATATAACAATAATAAATAATAATAAGAAGAACGGGAGAATAAAGAATCCCCAAAAAAGTTTTCAAAGAAACTCCGGAAGGAAGAAACAGAAGGGGAAGACAGGCATGGTTCTAGAATGTAAAAGAAGATCTAGAAGAATTAAAAGTACAGAATTGGGAGAGACTAGCAACTCGGAGGGAAGAATGGAGAAAAATAATTGACAAAGCCCAGGGCCTCAAAGGCCTCTTGAGCTAAGATAGATATTATTAGTTAATAAAAATGCTAATAAATTGTGCAATGGAAAGGAAGCTGATTATAATCAGTCCAGATGAGAAGTATGTAAACCAAATTGATCACATATCATACTAACAGAACAAATACATGTAGCCCTAATGAGAAATGTTCGTTCATATAGAGGTACAGAAACAGATAGTGTTCACCTGATCACTATAGTACAACAGCAAACGACAAGGAGAACAGAAAGAATAGCAAAACAAAATATTAAAATGGATGTTGGAAGCCTAACAAAGGCAGAAACACAAAAACTATATGTGCAAAACCTAGAAAGGGAATTAGAAAAGAAAGAAAAAGATGTGGAGTGGAACCACCTAAAAGAAGCAATAAAGAAAGCGAGTAAGCAGACACTAAAAATCAAAAGAAATGTAAGAACAAAAGATTGGTTTGATGCAGAATGCAAAGAAGCAATAGAAACCAGAAGGAAAATAAAATTGAAATTACTAACAAGCAACACTGAAGAAAACAGGGAAAGGCACAAAGGAGCTAGAAGAGCAGTTAAACAAACATGTAGGAAGAAGAAAAGAGAAGCCCTGGAAAAGGAAATCCAGGAGATAGAAGATTCTTTCAGTAAACAAGAGATACAAAAATTTTATAAAAAGACAAAAATAGACAAGGCCAAATAGTGGGAAATGAGGAAGAACAAAGGAAAAGATGGGTGGAGCACTATGAAGAAATATTAACGGACCAAAACAAAGAACTAGGCGAGAAACCAGAAACTCATGCCCCTCCAACAATGGGAGAACTGGAAGAGATAATTGCGGGAACGAAAAATAACAAGAGCCTGGTAAAAGATGAATTAAAGGCAGAACTGGTAAAGTATGGAGGGAGCGGACTACATGAAACAATATTTAAGTTATTGGAAAAAATGTGGAGAACGGAAGAAATGCCAAAGGAATGGTCCGATGGGATAATAGTACCAATTCATAAAAAAGGGAACAAGCAAAGGTATGAAAATTATAGACCTATTGGGCACAACCTACAAAATATTAGCGAAGAGGATTGACAAAAGATTGAAGCAGTTTGCCGAGATGGAATTGGAAGATTACCAAGGTGGTTTTAGAGCCAACCGCTTAACAAATGATCAAATCTTCACAATCAGGATAATACAAGAGAAATGCGAAAGAAAGAAAATCAAACTACAAACCATTTATATAGACTTTAAACAGGCATACGACCAGTATAATTAATATGGGCTGTCCAACGAAACTAGTGCGGTTAGTCTCGCACGTGAAAATCGATGGGAGATTAACCGAAAAATTCTAGACAAGTATCGGGCATGTCCACGGCTCTATTCAACATTGTATTAGAATCAGTTAGTTATCAGAAAAAGTGGTGTAAGAAAACAAGGCAGTCTGATAGAAATTTCTTAACTCCTTGTTTCTATAATTTTCCCCAATTAGTCGTACACTTTGTTCTTTGCTGTTTGTACCAGTCTCCGTCTTCTCTATCTCCTGTTTCTATGGCCCGGGTTGTGTATCTTTACCTTAATTCTAATTATTCATCTTCGCACTCTTTATCAAACCATCCCTTATGAATCTTCTTTTCCTTCTTTGGTAATCCTTCTGTGGCTTTTTGGATAGCCTTTTCTATGCTAGTCCACTTCTTATTTACTTCCGTTACTTGTTAATTTTGTGTCAATATTTCCTCGAATGCTTGTTCATAATTTTTTCTTTCCTATTCGGCCTTTGTCAAACATGTTATTGTTAGCTTTGTCTTCTTCTTTTGGTTGTACCTTCTTCTTCTAGGTATCGTTTGCTTCATTTTTATTCCCAGCATAAAATGATCTGAATTTGCGTCGAGGCCTCTGTAGTTTCTTACGTTTGTTATACTATTTTTTCCCTTGCTATCCATCCACTAATACATGGTCAATCTGATTCACTGACTTTTTATCTGGGGCCATTCATGTGCCCTTATATATGTTTCCCCCTTCAAAATAGGTACTCATAATTCTCATGTTCCCGTTCCTTGCTAGATTTATTAGTAGTGCACCATTTTCATTTGGATGTTTACTTTGTCCGTCAGTGGTTGATATATTTCTTCATTTCCAACTTGCGCTTTTGCATCACCTAACATAACAAAGAAGGATAATAATGGAATGGTCGGCATTTGAAAGACTCAACTATTTAACAACATATTTAAACAAAAAATACATTTACAACTAAAAGCACATATTCAATGTGCATATTACTGGTATTAACGTATAGAACGGAGACATGGCTACTAACAAGAGGAATCATAAACAAAATGAAAGTCACCCAGGAGTCTATGGGGAGAAAAATGTTAAGGATTCGCTAAAAGACAGGAGGACTAGTGTGTGGATCAGACAAAAAACGAAATTGGAAGACGTCGCTAAGAGCATAGCTAAATTGAAATGGGAATGGGCAGGGCATGTGGCCCGAATTGAAGATAGATGGTGTAAAAAAGTATTAGATAGGAGACCTTGGGGATGGAGGAAAAGTGTAGGAAGACTGCAAACCAGGTGGATTGATGACATAAGAAAAGTAGCAGGAACGAGATGACAAAGCGAAAAATAGGGCAAAATGAAAAACCGATATGGAGGCCCATATTCTAATATGGGTAGATCAAAGCTAGAAGAGCATAATTGTGGTATGTTATCCAGTTCCGCTTCTAATACTGCATAAAACTGTTCTTTTATTTCCATATCTGTGGTCTCTGTGGGTGCATGAAAATTAATGAAACTTAAATTTTGATATCTTTCTCTCATTCTTAATACTGATATTCTCTCTGAAACTGGTTTAAAAGCTTTTACACTATCCTTTAAATAGCAGTGTAATAAAGCCCATTCCGAAAAATCTATTTTCCCACCACTATTGAAGAAAATATAGTTATCAAGTTATCTATCTGCATAATTTCCTTTTCTTTCTGTTTTGTCTCTTGTAATGCTGCTATATCCACTCGCTTTTGGCTCAGTTCTCTTATCAATTTGTTTAAGGCCCCTTGTTCGAAAGTTCCCCTAACATTCCAAGTTACCACACATTATGTTATTATTATTAGCCTAATCGTTCCCCAGCCATTGGGTAAAGGCATCTTCCAGTATTTTCTATGCTTCTCCATCTGCAACCTTAGCCATCCATTGTTTTCCGGCAGCTATTTCCATGTCTTCTCTCCATCGCGTTGATGGCAGTTCCCTTTTTCTTTTTCGTAACTCTATTCGTCTATCTGTTTTGCATTTTTGCTACGTGACCTGCTCAACTCCATTTTAGACTTTTGCACTTTATTTATTATTATATCTTCTGTTTGAAAATGCTTTCTTGAGTCTACTGTTTTGACGTGATCACTTAGTTTTATTTTTAATCTGTTTCTGTTATTCATTATCAATTATTTTTAGGAAGACTTAACGCTGAAAGGTATCTACTTGAATTGTTGACTCCTTTTATGGAGTCATTGACAGATGCCGAATTATGGACCGGATATTTCAATGATCATTTTATTTAGTGGAGAAAACTAGTTCAAAAAGTCATGGGCCTGTAAGGTCCCTAGTACTTACATAAAGTTGATTAATATATTTTCATTTTAGCAACTAGTGGTGTAAACCCTAATACATGTAAACTGTAGGATACTTACCATAACATACCATGTAGTGATCACCATGGTAACAGGAAGATTAGACCACAAAGACCATAATAAAAAGCCATTAATAAGATTCGGAACCCAGCATATGTAAAAAACAATATTAATGGCTGAAAATTTAATTTTAACAGCATCTATTAGATCTCTTTCCCTTCTTGTAAACTGCCCTGAAGTACATGTAATAATTTTTTCCATATCCTTGCAGGAAAATAAATACAGACACGGATTGGCGATCATTACTGTGGCGATCGGAATATACGTTGCTATATAATTTGGTAATATTCGAAAGACTGTATCGGATGTTCCCTGCGCTGAGTGACAACTGCAATTAATTTTATTAAAATTTAGTAAGATTGGAAACAATCAAGCGTTCTTACTTAGCGTCTGGAAAATATAATAAACATAATCCTGTTCCGGTAAGAATCGCAGGAACAATCCATGCGGCTATGTGATAAAGACGTAATCGTTCCTCTTTTTCACCTAATATAAATCTCATATCGATTGCATAACATAAAGTCCACACCCAAGTCGATGTGTAGAAATACTGAATCCATGCCTGCGTTATTAAATGTAAATATTTTATTAATGGTGGACTTAACAATAAACATCATTTGCAATGCTTATTATGTAAAATGACTGCAACTAACATTTTCTGCATGGATTACGAAGCAAAGCATTTAACCCACTACCAATGGGCCATTTTTCAAGGATTTTAATTACAATAAAAGCTATTTATGGTGTGATATATTGTAGTCCAATAGATTAACTAATTAGTCATGAAACGAATCAATTAAAATCTTACCGATGTTAATGAGCAAAACAGCACGCTGGACTGATCATCCGTTGCAGGCATTATATTTTTAAAATTTAGCCACAACGCAGCTCTAATCAGAACTCCTGAAATAAATATTTAATTTTCATTACATTTTGTGTATTGTTTATGTTATAATTATTATTTTAATTAATTAATATAATCAATAAACAGTAAATTAGGATCGTTGTCAAGCCGATCAATACAACTTGCGATGTTTCCCAGGAAGGGTATGGGCAGAAGCCTAACTCGCCCGAATCTTACAGATCTTCACTCTTACGAGGAAGGTTAGACAGACAGACAAAACCCTGAAGATGGTAAATGATATTGTGATAAAATTTAACTAAAAAGGTGGCAGAGGATATAGATGAAAATACAAAGAAAGGTCTTGATAAATTTGGCAAGAGGTTATCAGTTTTTTAAGGAACTCTTTCCGAAGCTCAATTGTGATTACTGATATTAACATCTAAAAATAAATTCATTAAAGCTTTGTATTGTTATTATGATTTGGTTTATTTTGATTTATTTTTAGTAAACTTTTGACCAATTTATACTTAGATATTCATAGATATGCGATTTAATTACAAAATTATTTAATAATTAATTGTAGACTCCAAGAAATTGATCGATTTATTAACACATAATTTTTATGATTGAATATAATAGTTAACTTTAACTAGTTTCTCTTAAAAGGAAGAGGATTAATAAATTGTATGCACTAATGTTTTAACAATTGTTGGTAAACATTCGAGGACTAATTTTTTGTCGAATCACAAGAAATTTTCCAGTGTTTTGAATTTATATGAACACAGAACAACAATATTTAGAAGCAGATTTCTGTTATTTATTACAAGAATTAATAAATAAAAAAAACATTTTACAGAAATTAAATTTTTAAGGATTCATCCTTTGGGGATGTCTCTAAAGACTTAATTTTTATAAATACCTGGCCTAGCTTTAAACATGGAAACTGATAAGCAGTCAATAAAATGAAGCTTGACTTTGTATTGACAATAAAATTTAAATGTGTTAAGTAAATTATGTCATATAAATTTGTGTCGTAAAAGCCAACAAGACGCCATTCAGCATTGTTCTTATCAGTATGATGGGGTAAATTTAGAGTTTGTTTAATTTATGATAATTTTTTGTTGTATTTCCAACTAGTACTGGTTTAAAGCATAATAATTTACTTAATAACAGTTTCTTTTCATACCCAGTGAAGCTAATAAATCTGATACAGCCAGCCATAAAACAATTTTTCTTCCTCTTACAGCAGGAAATGAAATCCATCTATGATTCCTTGAGAATTCTTTTCTCGGTAAAATCTAAAAATTCTAAACTTACTCTTTGATAATAATTCAAACTGACGAATTTCTTACCTGATACAGAGCACCTATTATTCCTAAAGTAGCAGAAAATATACAAACACAATTATAAGCATCCGTGCTAAATTCTTCCATAATTGAACGGGCATTTTGAGAGCCATTCGAGATATAACAGCAAAAAGTTTGTATGGTAGGATCGGCCATTTTTTCTTAATTTTTTAATAAATTAAAAGGTGTAGAATAACTTTCGTATTCACAAGAAACCGTACAAATTCACACTTGAACGAAAGTTAACTCGTGAACGCCACATGTTACTCTGAGTTTAATGTACAAAATGGAAATATACGCACCAATTCGAGCACAATAATAAAAATAATCATTTGTTAAAGCAAACACCTATCTTTGAACTTCATACTTAATTATTTACGCCGATCCCAGTTTATCTTTTCTATTTACTATTATTTCCTGCAAGAAATGAAGCGCAGCACTACACGAGATGCAATTCAATATATCAAGTGACGTAGGGTTTGGCCTGATATACGATATCACTATTTCAAGTTTCTTTAGACTGTGTATTTTAGTACTTCTGTTTGTATTTTTACGAGATAAAGGTTGATAATTAAATAGTATTTTAATGTTTGATGTTATTTTGGTATAACATGATAACATGATAAGTTTCGTAGTGAAATAATCATGTTTTTCTGCGAATATATAAAATTGTTTGGTATAAATACGAGGGGAATTATAAAACTTATTTATTGGATCATTAAACAAAATGTACATTATTCTAAAATAATTTTATTTTTCTTTAACCATCTCGATTTTAGCTCTTTAAAATTTTTCTTATAGAAAGAAGAAACTTAGAATCTTAAGCATCAAGCACTGATGGCTTTCTTCAGATGTTTTATTTAGAGTCTCTTCAACTCTTGCTTTTTAAAATTAATGCCGATAGAAAAAGGATTTTAGGTCTTCAAATGGCATTTTTTCTCAATACGGCAGTCCAAAGTCAAAATAATCAAGTTCTGGACGTAATATGCGTCCATCGTCATAAAGATCGAAGCCTAAGATCTTGTCCGTAGAGTCACTTAGTAGTAAGTCTTCAAAAATCAAGAGTTCCACCCAGACTATGACTCAGGAGAAAAGTAGCCTGGGCCTGACCTGGCACGTAACCAGACCTACAAAACTGGGTGGGCAGAAAGTAGGGCCCGAAAATGTTTTGATGGGCCAGTAGATATTTTAATCCACTAATAATTATATACTGATGATGGATTAACTACATGATTTTGGGAGGAGGGAGAAATACCAGAGGAATGAAACAGTGCCCTGATAATCCCAATTTTCAAAAAAAGCGGCAAGCTAAATTCTAGCAATTGCAGAAGCATCTCCCAACTTAGTGTAGTGTATAGACTCATCACAAGGAACACAGCAGAGAGAACTGAACAGTACACAGAACAAATTTTGGGAGACTATCAAAGTGGGTTCAGGAAGAATAGGTCGGACAATATTTTTGCGTTAAGATGTGCATCGGCTCTATATAGATTTCCAACGAGACTACCTGGAGGCAGCAATGAGGGGATTAGGAATCCCTGATAAGCATATTAATTGAAACAAATAACACAATAAGAGGCAAAAATCTGTGCAAGAAACAAAAAACTTTTAAGTTTCGTAATTTATCTAGAAATGCTAAGACCATAATAAGAGCCACAGTAACATACGCATCAGAGACGTGAGCATTGGCAAAAGAACATTTTGAGGAAAGTGTTTGGCCCCATAAATGATACCGGTATTTTAGAGGATACTAAGGAATTAGGAAATAAAAGAATGATACAAAAAACTTGACATTGTGGCAACAATCAAAAGTCATAGGCTAGAATGATTGGGACATGTACATACAAGGAAGAGCACCCAAAACAATATTAGAGAAGAAAAGAGAAGGAAGACGTTTAAGAGGTTTAGAAAGAAGTGGTTTGATGACATGGAAGAAGATTTACGATCGTTAGAAGTACGAAGATGGAGAACTAAAGCTAATGACAGAAAGCAATGGCAAATAGTTGTGGAGACTCTTTAAGAGGCTGTAGTACCAGGAGGAAGAAGAATAATTACATAATGTAAACAAAGTTTACGATATTTTTGAAAAAAAAAACAATCGAAAATTTTACTTTAATAGGTTTCCCTGCATTTAAAAGCTTAAAAAAGTGTTTAAAAAACAAGAAATCACTAATAGGTCATATAATGTTGAAACTTTGAAACAAGAAGAAAGAGGGAAAAAAACAAAAAGAAGATTAAACAACAATAACGAACGGGCAACTATACAAATGGATAAATGGCAACAAATAAAATATAAGTTAACTAAAATAGCGGAAGAAAGTCTAGGAGAAAGAAATAAAAAGCCGAAAAACCATTGGTACGATGAAGATTGCATACGGGTATTTGGACATAGAAACCTTCATACTGAATGAACAGTATTGAATAAGTAGAAATACCCAATGAATTAATTGGACTAGCAGTGATGACCCTACGAGATATCATAAGCAAAGTTAAAATAGATACAAACATGTTAGAAGAATTCGAAGTCAAAAGGAGACTCATTATCATCGATCCTGTTAACGTAGTCTTAGAAAAATGCATAAGAATCATTTGCTACAATCTCTGTGTAATAGATCAATGCACAGAATCTATCTAGCATACGCCGACAATGTCGTGGTTATGGCAAGAACAATGGAAGCACTCAAGACTGCTTTTATTGAACTAGAAAAGGAATCAGAAGTGACCGAATTAAAAATAAACGAACAAAAAACAAAATACATGCCATAGATAAGGCAGGAAAGAGGAGAAAAGGTACAACATCAAATAATGCAAATTGGAAGCAAGCAGGTCGAAAGAGATATCTAGGAAGCATAATGACAGAAACAACTGACACTATGGTAAATATTTATACAGGCAAGGATAATAGCGGGGAACAAGTGCTATTATTCTCTACAAACTATTTTTAAGTCCGCGACCTCTCAAGAGCAGGTAAATTGAAGCTCTCTAAAGTAATAATAAGGACCACAATAACATATGCATTGGAAGCGTGGGTTTTAACAGCAGAATATAAGAATAGGTTACAAACCTTAGAGAGCAAAATACTAAGCAAACTACTTGATCCAATAAAGAAGAAATGAGAGTTAAGAATAAGGAGAAATCGAGAGAAACTTTACAACGAGCTGAATATTAAGATCACCATTTATGAGAGAGCGTATGAGAGAAAACCAGATGGAAGGTGGCTAAGAAGACAACCCAGGAAAAGATTGGGTGAAGACTTAGAAGAAGACTTAAGGTTATTAAGAGTAGTGAGATGAAGAGTTAAGGTTGAAGACCAAAAAGGAATGGCAAAATGTGGTGGAGCGGGCTAAGGCTCTTTAAAGGAATATAGTGACAAGAAAAAAGAAGGTGTTTCCCTGGTTGGGCACAAATGTGAGTCAAAAAATTTTTAGGTAGCCCACCCTATAGCTACGTACCTTAAGACATTCTAAAGGAAGAATTCGAGAAACATTAAGACCTTCCTGCTAGACACTGAATAAATATGTTACTTTATCTATCGTCATATACCAGTACACGAAGACCAGTACATTATGAATAGGAACTCAATCCAGTCAATCCTTGTTTGCAGAGTGCTTGTTTTAGATAAACCAAAGATCGGTTCCGGGCAAAGAAAGGGTTCAAGTGAATATTCCCTGGCCAGATAGTCCACCTTTTCATTGCCTTGAATGTTGTTGTATCTAAATAGGCACCCAAGCTAATTGCTAAAGTTATCTGAGCTCTGCTTTTCCAGAATTTATCTTGAGTGGTGCTTGACTGTTTGAGCGTAGCTAAATATACTCATTGCGGTGGCTTCTAGTGAGTTCTCCTAATATTAAGGTTGCAAAACCCTTCTTTGAAAAACTATAAGAAACTTGTAGCTTGTAGAGACTGCAGATTGTCCTTGGGGTCGTTTGTATCAGAAAGTCTTCCATCACTTCGACTTATTGAGATCTTTTGTGAGTACCCTACTAATTTGGCCTTTGTCTAGTAACTTTAGACTTTTGATAAAATCTATAATTTTCCTAAAAGGGATATCCTAGGTTTGTTACAATATATAGCAACTCTACAAAAATCACCAGTGCATCCGTGATCCCTAGCAGATCATTTTTTTCAGGTTTGGTGCGATCTTTTGCTATAGTGTCAAAAGATAATTATCTATAGTTTGGGGCGAAAGAATATACGCAAAGCAGACATTCAAACTCCTACAGCCGGAACAGAATGTTATCACGTCATAGCTTTCCGTCAGTATCTTTCCATGGGTCATTCGTATACAACCGACTAATCGTACCTCTTAATCACGATATAAAGGGACGGAAAGTTTAGAAGGATGTCCAAATAAGCCACGCAAGAGATGTAAGCCAACTGATGATTGATCTAGCTAACCAAACAGGTGTACATCCTTATCATCTCACAGGGGATAGGCACCATGTAGTTTCAATGCATCTGCGACATATCCTAAAGGTGGACATGAGTCTCTGTATTTGCCTAACGATATTGTCGTTGCAGGTAAGTTTGGCATTCAGGGTTACATTATAATTATTGTCCCCGAAGTTTTAAATCAGAGCCAAAAATTATTGGCTCAATGAAAGGCGGTCAGTTTTCTTTTCTCGGTGAAGATGACATGCAATTTTTTGGAAGATTTTGGTAACATTCCGGAAGAGTTTTAACTGCCAGGCCCTGAATTCATATCGCCTTTATATAATAGACCATATGACCTGAAGGAGTTCATGAATCATGACAGAAAATTTGCTTGAGGGTAAGATGACGAGACCATTTGCATGCTCTTGTGCGTAATAATCATAGATTTCCATTGAGGGTGTGCTTCCACAACAGACAGTACTGCTCTCTAACGATGGTTCTATCGTTCTATCGGTGTATTGGTTAGTAGCAACTAAGCAGACGTAGCCAAAGAATGTGTTATCAAAGGTTTCCTCAGTATTAAGGAAGCCTCCGGCAGCTAAATCAGTAACCTAACTCCTTAGCTTCAGCTTTTATTCAGAATTAATGACAATGGAAAAACAACATTCTTTGGGTTTTAAAATGCTTTGAAAATGATACCTTTCGAGAGGTTTCTCTTAGACTAAATCAGTAACCTAACTCCTTAGCTTATTCAGCTTTTATTCAGAATTAATGTCAATGGAAAAACAACATTCTTTGGGTTTTAAAATGCTTTGAAAAGTTGTAAAGTTTAATTGAAATTTGACGATTTTCGGCGTGATTGGTAAGTCACGAAGTAGCAACTCACCATCTTTAATTTCTCTTTTTTTCTCTGTCCAGTTCTCTCTCTCTCTGTCTCCAAATTTTTCCCTCCTTCTCTACTCTCTTCCCCCCATCACCCCTCTACCTCTCCCTGCCCCTCACTCGTCGTATTTTCTCGTTATCGAGAATTATGTTCTATTGATATTGGATGTATCAGTTAGGTTAGTTACGTTATTTGATTATTTTCTCGCATAGTTCTTGGTTTTGTCATTTCTTGTGTTTTCTGTTTTCTTCCAAGGAGGTTCCTATGGTTTCTGTAATCTGATTAATCCATCGCTTGGTGATTTGGCAGGTAGTCGTGTTTTCCTTCCATCTTTCATTGAACCATTAGCTGCTAGTTGTTAGGTTGTTGCTGCCTGCAATAACAATGCTGAAATATTGTAGAGTTTTTCTTTGAATAGTTGTAATTAGTCTGATTGGAAACTTTAATTCTACTATAAAGCTTGGATTGGTGCGCGCAGCTAATCATGGAATGCGCAACATTCTTCCCGGATATTATAAATCAAATGTGTTAACTTTTTAGTAGAAGGTGTCAGCAGATTCGTTCGTGGTGATTGTAGTAGTAAAGCTTTCAAGCAAAGAAGACCTTGCTTATCCTAATAGATGACTATTACAACTCGTTTTAATTAAAGAAATCGTCATTCCTGTTTAAAGTGCAAATTCATAATCATAATGATTTGCAAGTTAGCCAATTAAAAGGTTTTTATAATGATTTTAAAGAGTTTCTGTTTTTGTTACGTTTCTATTTCCGATTTAATTTTTGTGTGTAAAATTAAAGGTCAGTTTTTACTCGTACAAAAAGTCTTTTCCAATGTTAGGCTTGTTTCAAGGTTCAGTTTTTGTTAATTTTAAAATGTTTGCCGTTTATAAAAGGCCGTGTAATCATGCAGTCCACACATTACAAATTAAAGATTTTCGTTTTTTCTTCTTCTGCTTCTGACTTAGAATTTCACCCTATTTATTTTCAATCACATACAATTAAATTGCGACATCACAAAATCTGAATCACCCCAATCCGCAGACTTTTGATTTAATCCCAAAATCTTTATTTTCAATTATTTTAAATTATTTTAAGGGAATTTGTTCTTGTTCGATTACAATTAAAACATCGGAAACTTATTACGTTGTAAACAAAGGCGTAAATAATTATAAAATCAGCAATTAAAACTTTATTGAGCATTCATGACAGGTTCATTAAAAAAGTACAATTTTTCCAAGGTGTTTTTACGTCATGGTTAACGTGCATCACTTGATGCAGAACCGTTAGGAATATTCGAGTTTTGATTACCATACCTCCAGTTTCTACTTCCCCTTCTGTGCGTAAGTTCCTTAAGTATTTGTTCTGAATTTGGGGCGATATACGAATTTGTTCCTGTTTCTCCGGAATCTTGGATTTTATTTACGTTGTGGTTGTCAGGGAAAGCTGATGATTCTCCATAGTTACCTCTTGAGCCAGCACTATGAAGACCTGCACATTTAATATATGTATTTCTAATGGACGTTTGTCCCTGCAGAAAATCTCAGAACGTTTCGTCCAATGCAAACAATTATAATTTAAATATTTAATGAGGGCTCACCTGAATCTGGTTTAATTAATCCAAAAGTTCCAGAATTGCTACGTTCTTGATTGAAAGTACCTTGCTTTGTCGATTTTTTAATAGGCGTAGTTGAAGTAATAAACAACATTACCAAAATTACAAAAAAACTGCATTTTAGGTATAGCTGGGCCATGTTCTTGTTTGAAGGGCGTATTGACTTTGAATGAGGTTATTCCGGTTTGTTACTTAATCGTTTCTTATTATGTCTTGTTAAAACACTGACTTATGACACTTATTTTTAAATGGAATTAAATGTTAAAAGAAATTCAGACGTAGTTGCGCTTCCGAGCTTTGTTTTAACTTCGTTTTATTTCTAGAACTGATTGTTTTATTGTTTCACATGAAGTAACTATAGTTAAGTACATCTTCAAACCCAAATTTGGTTTCTATTTCTGTAATGAAAATCGCAATTCAATAGTTTACTAAAATTGAGTAAACATAAGAGATTTAAATAAGGCAGATGCTTATTTTATTTTTTTAAATTAAGATAAAATTTTAAATCCGAGTTTCAGTTACTTGTTGAAACTGAGCCTTCAGCTTCATCAATAATTGATAACAGTGATAACATCACTTCAAGCCCTTACTGTAAAAAATTAAAGCTGTTTTTGCAATAAAAGTACACTTTTATTTTTAAAGATTTATAATTTGAAATAGTCGTTTCCAATAGTTATTTGTACAACTAGTAATGAAAGCAATACTTTTTTTCATGAGTTTGAAGTTTGATGCACGACGGCGAAGCCGGAGTGCATCAACCAAACGAGTGAAAAAAAGATGCTTTCATACGAGTTGTACACAATATTTTTTTGCATTTTGACATATTAAATCCCTCAAAATAGGATAAAAAGGATTTGAGAATTTACAGTTGTCAAACTGACAATTTACAATATTTTATTTAAAGCATACTTACATAATGCAAAATGTAAAATTATAGCTATTAAGACAACAAGTGTTTTATAGAAGGTTTAAAAATCAAGGTTGTAGTTCAAATCCGAGCGAACGAAGTGAGCCGAGGATTTGATAGACCGAGATTTTTAAACTATAAAACACGAGTTGTCTTCAAGATTTTTTCTAACACTAATATCAGACATTTTTTTTCGCTAATATATTATTAGAAATTTTAATAAATTATTATTTGAGACGCGTCATAATTCACAAAATGCGCAGATTGCTAGGCAACGACGTATTTAAAGGCCTATAAAATACGTTGTTATTGACGACGTATTTTATAGAGAAAGCGTATTTTAAAGGAAACATAACAAGTGAGCTCTTATGCACCATAGAAACAGTATAAGATATTAGTGTTACAAAAAATAGTTAAAAAAGGTGTTGCTTTCTTTATGATTTTTTAATAAAAAAAGTCCACTTTTTTTGTCAAAATGCAAAAAAGGTAATTTTCTGGAATTAAATTCGTATTTCAAAACCTTTTAGACATACTTTTTTGCAAACACAGTACTTTTAAAAATAAAGCAGGTCTTAATTTAATCGATTTTAATTGAAATAAAGTCGGAAAATCTCAAATTTGAACTTTTATTACTTTATTTTAGTTCAGATTCACTTCAAGCCCTTTTTGTAAATAATTAAAGCAGTTCTTGTAACTTTCATTTTTAAAGATTATTATCAATTCGAAAGTTTTGTTTCCAAAATTAATTATCTGGAATGAAATTCGTTTTTAAAAGGTTCTAATTTGAAAAATTAGTTTTCAGGAATTAAATTCGTAGCTTAAAAGTTTTTAGATATATGTATTTTTAAAGAAATTACCCAACACAGTAATTTTAAGTAAAGCAGATACCTATTTTACCTTATTTCAACTAAGGTCTGAAAATTTCAAATCTGAGCTTGCTAAAATTGAGACTTCAACTTCATCAAGAACTGATAACAGTGATCACATAAAAAACATCACATCAAGGGCCTTTGTAAAAAATTACATCTACTTCTGTAATAAAATTATACTGTTATTTTTAAAGAAACAAAGAAGAAAGACAATGGTAAAGAAGTAATAGGTAATTACGTTTATCAGCACCGGCGCCAGGTGGGTCCAGCGCGTTCCCCGGAACAGGGCCCCGCGCTTTATAATTCCGTAAATTTTGATGACATAATTAAAGACTTTGCAACGAAAAAGGCCAGAAAAATTATTTAATTACAATACTCTATGATCCTATATAATGTGTTTATAATAAATAATTTCTTTAGAAGTGTTTTTTTGGCCCGCGCAATTTTTGAACCCGGCCCCGCAAAAGTTTACGCCGGCCCTGACGTTTATATTTGCAGTGGTGTTCCTAAACAAGAACATGCTTATAGAGGTGTACCAATATTGGCAAAAAAACAATATAAGAACAAAATAACAAATTGGGAAGCCATAACTGAAAACTTAATGACGGTTAACATAAACTATGAAGGTAACAGATTGACTAACACAAATAAAGAATACCACTACACAAAAATTTAATAAACTCTGTAGTTTATAAGCATCTTATTTTGATTATGAAAAATTCTGAAAATCTGAGGCGTCAGCTCCATCACCGATAACAGCGATAACATAAAATCATAACTTCAAGGCCGTATTCTAAGAAAATTAAAGTTGTTTTTGTAATAAAATTACATTTTTATTGGCATTTAATATACAATATTTTTAAACTTAAATTTAAGAAGTGCTTTAGAGATTAAATATTTAGGAATATGTTTTTTTAGTGAATTTGAATGAAAGGGAAATCTACATAAAATATTACTTTTGTAGAAATTTGAACCACTTTCTATACATAGATTTTTACAAAATTTTATTTAAATTCACTAAAAATTTAAGCAAAGGGGACAACCCTTTTTGCATTGTACAATAATGTTTATTACATGATCAATTCCCTGAGAATTATTCATTTAGGTACATACTTTATTAAAATCGTTAACTTAAATGTGGTGATTGCAATAACAGCGAGAAGTTATTAAGATTAACATCATAATTGTTATGTGAAGTGTGTAATTAAATAAATCACAAAGTAACCTTTGTTGCAGTTTACAGAATTACATTTTTTTAAATTATCAAACTGCACAGCAATTCTGATCTTAATGCCCTGTTTAAACTATAAATAATAATTTAATCGCATTCAATTGCAAGTTTTTATAACGAACTCATATTTTAATACCTATCTTATTTAAACTGTCATAAATAGTGTTTATCAACTATCGTCAATTCTTATAAATAACTTGTTAACAATTATGCTTGTATTACAGTTCAATTAAAAACATTCCATAAATACAAAAAAAGATGATACAATGATACATGTTTACAAATATGATTAAAAACTACTGAATAACTTTCATGAAGGTTTACGCAACTTCAGGCCCGTTCTGAAGTTCCATGAAGATTCGTTTAAGTCTTTCATCTTTGTAGATAGATTGTATCAAGCGAAATGTCGTAATAACGGAATGGAAACGAAAAAGTAAAAAATGACAGGTCCATATTTGTCTGCTGATGAAGTTAGCCCCCTTCCTGTAATGATATAAATTTTTGGTTACAGCCTGATTTCTGAATAATTGTAGTTACGTCATCGGTGATGTCATTTGATATATCCAGCAAAACCAAAATTTCATTGTTAAGATCGCGCTGGGGTTTAGTTTTAATTTTTTTGTTACTTTCTTTCGTTTCTCCCATTTTACCTTACGGTTTGGTTATTTACTTGTCGGATTTTGTGAAAATTAGGTTGAAATAATATAAGCAACTTAATCATATGTTGGACACAGATTAGTGGATCACGATTTGTCTATCTTCAGGAATAGTTTCACAAATAAACTTTTACTTAATGAAAAACAAAGCAAACCCAGTGACGTCACTAAAAACAGGATGACGTATGTGTACTAAATCACAAAAGAGACTGTAGTTTTATCTTTTGAAAAAGTCCAATTTTGAATTTGGACTCCCTAAACTATTGCGAGTAATTTTTCTAATGAGAACTAGAAACAAATCCGCCGCTGAACTGTTGTTGTTTACATGAAAGTACTTAAGGTCAATTGAAATTAATCGCATACGTTTGACGTCATTTTAAATCTCTCACAGTAAATTAGCCGGTAGATTCGAGAACGATTCACGTCAGATTTTGGGGTTTTTAGGCACCGATTTTGTTAATCTCAAAACATTTTCATTTAATACAAACTCAAAGACTTGATTGAATATTTTGGTTATAGTTGTTTCTACCTACCAAAATCGGCAATTTCGCTGTCAATATTAATAAAAAAGAAATTACATACTTGAATGGCTATAACTATCGTATCTCTGCTGTTGCTGATAACTAGATGCCCGATAAGTACCAGCAGCAGCACTACTGGCAATTACAGAAATGGCACTCCGTGCCTTCGTTAAAGAACTTTCAAAAATAATTAATACAACGAACAACATCCACATTAAATGCATGATGAACGTTTTGGTTACACTGCAAGCAAGGGGACCTCAGTATAATTTTATATAGAGTTTGTTATTACTAATTGAAGCAGTTGTGACGTTTTGTTCTCCTAACTTCCGACCTTATTTTCTAGAACATAACAGGAACAGGGTAACTTAGTATTCTTATCTTTGACGCACGTTCTGAAGAAGTACTTGTAAAACATTTACAGAGCTTAGTCACATCAGGAACAATTAATTATATTAGGCTTGCGGAATTTTTCAAATATTATATTGGTAGATATTTATTGTGTAAACAATTACAGTTTATCTTTAAGTAATGTCTGATGTGATTCTTCCTAAGAATGTGAGTCACAAATTAGATTATCTTTCAAGGCTGTGATATTATTGGGTAATGTTATTATATAAAATTATTTTGAAAGAATTTGTATTAATTTTGGAAATATCACCTTCCCAAGGATTTAAACCATTGACTTTCGGCTTTATGCCGAAGTGATTTTCCTTAATACACAGTTTTCAAAATTAATAAAAATTTATTGAAAGTATTTACTCGAACGAGCGAATAACTAAATTCTATTTCTAAAATGATAAAAGTTATGTTAGGTTCTATGAGTAATGAGTGGCGAAAACTTGAAATGTTTACATTGCATTAAATTTAAGTACTAGTTTTGTTAACAGGTTGAACAACAAAAGGTAAAAGTTGTAATGAAGCTCTTTGTGTATAGGAGCGGATTATTTTAATAACAATACTGTTTAAATTACCCTTTGTAAGGACACTATTGCGTAGCATCTGAGATTCAACTGAAGTTAGTTCTTGACTGTGGTGGTTCGTTGATCTTGGTATTAATCGAGATGTCGATATATTGTTACATCTTCCTTGCTTTAGTAATTATGTATAAGAGTTCAATTCAAAATGTACAACAAATGAAAAATTATTGTTCAGATCTGTGTGAATTGATTGTCTAATCTAAAGGTTAAGTTTTACTACTGGCTTTCAAAGTCTTCCGGATCTAGAATGACTTGACTGTCTTCTATAATGTATTCGGCTGGGCTGGTACTTTCAACTATGTTTGATTTTGGTGGCTCCTGGTTGCTTGTTGGAACTTCTCTTGGAGGTGATTGATCCGGCGTTGAAATTACTGTTTCTGCATCGGGCATTTCACTCTTTTTCTTTTTCATGATACTGCTTTCATTTGTTGTTGATCTGGGAAAACTAGGGTTTCGACGCATTACTGCTCCATTCCTACTATATGGGCGATCTGTCACGGACTGTGTGATTTTGTCAGTGTACCATCTGTCGTTGGTATCTCTGACAAGTATTTTGGAGTCTTCGTCGTATTTTTTTGCAGTCGCAGTCGTCTCTCCGTTAACTGCTTCGCCATGCCTTCACGAATCTTAGGTTGAAGCAAATTATCTGAGAACGTCAAAGACGTTTTTGTGTTTCTTCCGGACAATCTTAAAGCTGCGTGCCCAATACGCAACTCTTGGTGTGTTTCTAGACATGAACAAGGCCATTTGTAGATCAGTCTCTCCGTTAATGGCTTCGCCATGCCCTCAGGAATCTTAAGTTGAAGCAGATTATCTGAGAACGTCAAAGACGTTCTTGTGTTTCTTCCGGACAATCTTAAAGCTGCATGTCCAATCCGCAACTCTTGGTGTGTTTCTGGACATGAAGAAAGCCATTTGTAAATCTTCTCCGCTCGAGTCGCATTTCTTCATGAATTGCTTAGCTATGCTCACGTACTTCTCTACCAAACCATTCAATCTTGGAAACCTTGGGCTCGATGTGAAGATTATCACTCCCTTGCAAAATTTAGAAATGACCTAGATGAGAGTATAGCGTTATCGGAGTTAAACTCTTTCGGAACTCCATGCGTGGCAAACCATTTCTTGAATTGAAGACCTCAGCATGAAAAGTGGATAAAAACTAGACTGGCATCACCTTGCGGCATTCTTCAGTCTTATCTCCTCCTTTTTTCCATTTCTCTCTCTCTTTCTGCTTTTCCTCTGAGTATAGATGTTATAAGTCTGGCAACCTCCTTCCAGTTCTTTTCGCCCTCTAGCATGATCCCTATTACATTTGATTCTTCCAGGTGTCTTCTTATTTTTCCCTCCATCTCTCTTCTGTCATTGCTCCAAACTTCGCAATGGAAAAGGGTATGTTTCGCAGCATGTTCCTCTCCAGTAGTGCACCACCCGCACTTCGGGCTGTTTCCTTTTCGTATCTGATATGAGAACATAAGAAGGACCCCAAACTGCCATGTCCGGTTAATGCCTGTGTTAAGTAATAATCCGCATTTCCATGTCTTCTGTTCACCCATAGAGAAATTCGTGGCATCAACTTGCGTGCCCACTTCCCTGTATTTTCTTTATCCCATATCTTTTGCCAATTTTGAAATAAGATATCTCTATTTCTCTTCTTGGCGCCTGGCCCTTTTCTTTATGGATTCTTTGTCTTTCTTATATAATTTCCTGAACTGGTGGAATGCTAGCTAATACCCCTGCTGCAGCTGTTAACACTGTTCGCAGATTTATGTGCCCTCCAAATTGGGCTACGTCGTAAGAACGAGTTCTCTGAGCAGGAGGCTAACCTTACCCATTGAGTAAGGAGAAGTGGTGCAAGGTTCACGATTGTCAAAAGGACCGATGACTTAACGTGCCCTCCGAAGCACCTCTAATTACTTTTTGAAAATTGTAGAATTTGTTTTAGCGAGATTAAATTTTTAAGATCTTACTTCTTAGGGAAATATTTATAATGCATTTTAAACAATTTAGAAAATTTTAAAAATACTCATAAAAATAACATGAAATTTTTACGTAAATTCATTATTCAGGTTAATTTCTTTAACAATGCATCTTTGAAAAATATCTCTTCTGCAAATGTGTTTTTCTTTTTTAAATGGCCGTGAAAAATTGTTTTTAACTGATTTCTTTCGACTCATTTTTCTAGAACACCCTTTTTCATGTTTTAGGCAATTTCAAATTTAATATGTGCTATGTTTAATAAAAAAAATCAAATAACGGTATCGATATTGTTTACGTTAGATAAAGAAAGCAAATAAAGCTCCGTTGATTTAATCACATTTTTATTAAATTAGTGGTATTTAATTGAACTTACAAAATAATACATAATAATAATAATATTTTATATAAAATCGATAATTCCACAAATTTATGTATTTAATATTTATAAACTAATTAAAAATAATTTGGACACAGTAATTTTACATGTTATCAATTTTGGTTTTTGTTGAAGACTTTTAAACTAAAACAGCAACATTCTTGGTAGAACTAGTAGTACGTGGATATTATTGGCCTGCTTGCGTTGGTTGGTTACCTTTGCGAATCTGCAACAAACAAAATAATTTAGATTTAAGGTACGTCAGTTTGCTTGTTGTGGTGGGTGTAAGACTTTGATAAAATGCTCGAATATTTCTTATTTAATTGAAAAAATAATTGAATTAATTTTTCTTCTTCAAAGGCTAAGAAGTCCTTGTTATATAACTGTTTAAGATTCAATATTGTAAAAAATATATCAAATACTAATTCTTAAAGTTTCACTCTTGTAAATTTTTTGGTTTAGCCCTTCAAAAATTTTGTTTGTGCCTCCTTATCAATAAAAAAGAGAGTTAATGTTCTAAAAAAGTTTTTCCCTGGCAGTACTTACATTCTTATTATTAGATTATTAAAGTATTTATAGACATCAAAGACTTCCAATGGAGCACCCTTTTTTGAGAATATTTAATTGTTTCAAGAATCATCGGAAGTAAGGTTCTTTGATTGTTGTTAATTAAACCCAACAAATAAATCTACCATTTTATACAATTTAATGCATTTTTATGGATATTTATAAAATGACTTACATATGTAATCAGCTGATAAAAACAAAAATATGTACATTGTATCACCTGCCTTATTTCTAAAATTCTAAAGTAAGTAACTTCTTCACATGGCCAAAGGATCGGTAACATTCTGTAAATTTGGAACGGTTGCATTCAAACTAGAAACGTCCTGCGGCAAACCAGTAGAATTTCCAGCACATGGTGTAGTTCCATTAACATTTCCTCCCTCTGTTGTTGGACATAGCGGTTCCACTCCTTTATTTGCTTCTTCTTCTGGTTGTGGTATAGCCAAAGTCGTAACACAAAACGTGGTCGTATCTGAATTCCCCAAAGTTCCACTCCCACTAAACGCCATTGTAGCGTTATCTAACATTTTTCCAGTAATCGTCGCATTCGTCACGCAAGGTATATTAACGTTTGATGTTAAGTTTTTAGTACCCTTATCGCCGCATGGGTTATCTTCACCTTCTGTACATGTCACAGTACTTTTAACACACTTCATGGTTGAATTTTCTTCGCATGGCACCGTTTGTTGAGCAAGTACTACGCACATAATTGTGTTAGTGGAAGTACACAACGGGGCCGTGTTTGGGGCACACAACGCCGTTATATTTTCAGGACATAACACGATGGCGTTAGCAGGTAAAGGAATCTCTTGTGGTACCTGTTCGGGATTGTTGTAATAGTTATAAACGTTATAAGGACGGCGTGTAAATCCGGAAACCAAGTTCCAAACTAATAAACCTATCATAACGTTACGGAATGCGTGTTTTCCAAAACCACTGCCGAAACCGCCACCAAATTTTTGACCATAACCCATTCCATTACCACCGAAACCTCCTACACCACCATAGCCTCCATAACCTCCATAACCTCCATATCCGTGCTTGTTATATTGATTTCCACCAAATCCGGAGCCAAACATACCACCACCACCACCATTGCCTCCATAATTGTTGTAAGACGCTGGATAACCTCCTACCCCGCCCATATTATTGTAGTTATTAGGGGCTTGGGGTGCAAATCCTCCTCCTCCTGCGTTGTAGGTAGGATTCTGTCCTGGATATTGACCAGGATTATGCTGTTGATGATAACCATTACCATAGTTGTAGTTAGTACCAGTACCGTAATAACCACTCGCTCCTGTGTTAGGATAAGCACCTGTATGAGAAGGATAGACTTGTTGATTACCCAAATGACCAGACGAAGGATAATTGTAACCACCAGCAGTTTGAGGATGATTTGCACTTCCAACGTTCCATCCAACGTTTTTATTTATTGTCCCTTCAGGTTTAGCTCCTTGTCCAACGTCCCAGCCGATGGGTCGTTGTTGCGTGTTATGTTGGGTATTGTATTGGGTACCTGTATTTGCCGTATTTAATGGAGCTAATTGTTGTTTCTTCTCCTGTTGGATAAAACCAGACGAGGCAGATCCGGCAGACGATTTCTGGACATCACTTGATACAGGTGCAGAAGCTTTATGAACATTGGTGGAAGATGCTGGTGCAGATGCTTTGGGAGTTTCAGGTACTGCATCAGGTTTTTTCACTTCAGATTGTGATTTGGCTCTTCTCTGGGCGTACATATCATAATTGGATTGCCCATTTTGTTGTTGTTTAGCTCTTCCCCAAACATTTGATGATCCTCTATAAGTTCCACCGCGACGTCCTCCACGTTTACAATCGGTTATGGAAAACAACACCAAAATTACAAACACGAAGAGTAAAAGACACCTTTTAGTTTTGAGAATCATTCTTTCGACTTGTTTGTTTGATTGAAATAATTTTACTAAGCCAACATGATAGTGCTTGTGTTATATTCCACAGTTAATTGAATGATAGCTGTTATTATCATCGTTCGCTGCCCTAAGTGTTAGCGACTATTGTAGTAGTAAAGTTCAAGTGTTGAAAATTGGTAATAATTATTCTTTCAGTTAAAGTGTTTAAGAAATTGTTTTTAAAAAGGTCAGTTTCGTATTGTACGCTGTTTTTTCAACGCTTGATGCCGGAACTACGACGTAATAAAACAGATTTAAGGCTAATTATATCAGGTGATTTTCAAAGGTTTTGCATAAAAATTTAAATGTTTTAACTGATCCTGTTTTTCACGACAAGAGTTTTAATTTGTTTATTTATTAGGCGAGAATCAGGTTCGTCGGTGCGAAGGATTTCAACGCGCATTGACTGCTGTCGGTATTTAACACTATCCTGTTAGAATTTGGCGAACCCATGCGATTTCTACATATATATTTTTAAATTTATTGTTACTAGTCAGTAACGACTAACCTACATTTTTTTTTAAATTATTAAAACTGGTTACTTAGTTAAGATGTTCCCATTTCTGAGATGCATTATGCTCTGTTCTAATACTGCACTATACATAATACACTACACAAGTTCAAAAGGTTTGACCCTATTGAGTCTTCAGTGAACAGGGGGCTGAGATTTTCTTCCTAATAACAATGCATTTTTTTGTATTTGTGGGCGAGCTCGTTTCTTTTTTCTTTAAATGTTCTTTCCATCTCAGACGGATGCCCAGATTCATTCACAGGTATTTTGCTATATCATAAAGTGGAATTTTGTTATTATTAAGTGTTACTGGAAAATATCCCCTTTCTTTGTAAGAAATTTACTCTCATTTATTCTTGTTCTCAACCTCTTAGTGCATTCAGTTATATTATTACAAGCCTGTTGCAACTTCTTCACTATCATCTCCCACAGCTAGGATGACTGTGTTATCAGCATAAGTGGCAATCGTGACACTTGAGTTTGTGGTATATCGCAGGGGTACAGCAGGCATAGCACAGGTCCTAGCAAGCTACCTTGGGGTACGCTTCTTCATGTTTCACACGAAATATTTGTCCAGATCTACGAGTATAAGATTGTAATACCTCGGAATATTGTTGTGGCAGCTTGTACGTTAGTCCCTTATCCCAGACCTAGTCGAATGCCTGGGCTACATCTAAAAATATAGCTGAACATATTTGTTTTTCTTCGTCGGCGTTTTCAATGATGTCTGTTATTCGATGCATTTGGTGAATTGTCGTTCTAAATCCAATGATAGGTTTTAGTTGCTTCAATAGTTTCTCGAATAGCTCAGATACAATTGGCAGTAGAGAAATAGGTCTGTACGATGAGGCAGGTTTACCCTGTTTAGCAATCTCATTCGTTTTCCAGACATTCGGTACATCTTCCAAGCGAAATGCTGCATTTTTTAGGTAAGTAAGTTTAACCAAAGCTTTCTCGGACAGTTTATTAAGGATCTCTCCTGTTATAATGTCATAACTTGTAACTTTCCTTGGGTTAATGTTGTTTCTAATTTCTTCTGCTACTTTTTTGGGTGGATCAATATTGACGTCTTCACTTTCATATGGTACCAATTCTTGAATGATTTGGCTTGCATTTGGCTGAAAAGCAAACACCTCGACTTTTTGTTGATTTGACTTAGCCCAACTTCCATCTGAGATTCTAATTGTTGGACTATGCATTAGCGGCCTTTTTAAGTTTTTAGTAACTTTCGACAGGAAATAATGTGATTCCTTATCGTCTGTTAATTCCTATAAATATTTGGTGACTCATTTTTTAATTCTGCAGTTTCCTTCCTTAATTTTTGGGCGACTCTGTTTAATCTGGTTTTATCGTCAGGTGCTCTGCCACTTTTTCCTTAATTTCTAGAGGGGAGTTGTTGCCGACTGTTATTCTTTTGATTTCGGATGTATTTTGTTCTCTACAACATTCTTGTAGTTTGGAGAAATTTTCCTAAGTAAAATCCAGCAAGTCAGGGATTTTCCTTGGATCGCTGGATCAATATCTAGGCTTTCCAGTTGATTGATAACAACATTCAAGCTCACATACTGCTTTATACAATTCTTTTCCCTTAGTTGTGGCTAGTATAGATCCCCATATGGTGTCTTCACCAATTATAAATTTGTTGCGTAATTGATTAAGAACATTGAGGTAGTTCTCTTTCTTCTGGTTATGATTTTCACATATAGAACAGATCTTAATTGTAGCAAACATTGCATAACAATATGGAACTTACACTTTTGCTTCGTATTCGAACGGTGCAAAGTTTCATTAAGAATTTCGGCCGACCTTGACAGGGATTGAACCCAAAACTTTTAATTTACACGGCAACCTCGTTACCCCTCTACATCAGCAAGGCTGGCGATAAACAATTTGTAAAATAATTTTTGGAAAGTGGAAAATTAAAAACGATTATTAATAAATTTAAGTACATCGATATAGTAGTAAGTCGTAAGCGATGTTGGTATGAAAAATATAGGAAATACACGTCACTCTTAATTTTATAGGACAATGAGGTTAATTACCTTTTTACGAAATCAGAAAGATAGTAAGCAATATGATATTAATAACCTGCGTTTTATTATTTTTTATTGCTATAATGCTGGTATGATATTCACCTTGAAAAATGAACAACAAATACCGAATTAAATGAAAATGTAATAGGAAAATTTTGCCCTATTTAAAATAATAATAAATTATTAAGTTTATGTTCTTAAAGCGTTGGTCAAACCCAGGTTACAAAAGAGTATCCAATGATTCATATTGATTTTGGTAAGTTGGATAGGCAACATATGAAACATAACATTTCTTCTGTATTTTGCTAGTGCGGAGAATCTTTAAAACTGGAATTCTAAGTAGATTATTTTTGCTAATTAATCCTTAAAATCCGAAACTTTTCAAGTATAAAAAGGGGGCTTGTTTTAAAAAACACAAAACCACCGTTTCTGATTTTTTATTTTACGTTTGCTGTAAAAAATTTCCATTCCACTTTGAATACGCAATTTAAGTCTCGTCGTTAAATAACCGGAGATTTCAATGGTTGGTCATTAACTGTAATCACTAAACAGATCTTACTGTCACTTTCAATTAACTGGCAAGTGTTCCGCTTAATATGCAGTAAATTCATCTTGTATGAAACATATAAATATTCACCGATTTTTGTTTGTTTCTTTAAACTAAGTAAATGGAATTCAGCCGAAAATATACAAACAAATGTAAACACCAATAACGAAATAGGGACCGAATCTGCTCGACTTTTTCCTAACAAAAGGAATTACACCTGGCTACTCATCCATCACTTCATGTTGGGACCTACACACGGACGATTCCCCTGTCATAGCTACAGTAAGCACCTCCATCATCGAAAAGGACACACAAAATTATTTAATAAAAGAACCGACTAGGACTACTACAGGTCAGTACTGGACAACCAGTTGGACCTGAGGATTCTGCGAAAAACACAAGAAACCTAGCATCAGCAGTTTACAAATTTACTAAATTAATCTAAGACTGCCCCTGGGAAGTAACCTCCAAAATCCCAATAAAAAAAAACGAACATTCAGTGGTGATAAAGCAAAAAATTGAAAATAGAAGATGGAAAGGAATTTGGTACTCCACACATTATCCCTCAGATAATAGACGGAATAACCAAGCCGCTTTACAATTCAAAAAACTCCTTCCAAAAGTATCTAGAAAATCTGAGTGCTACAACTGATTCAGACTTTGTTCTCTCGAAAGCCACCAATAATAGAAAATGTCAATGACGGTCTAACCCTCCCATACAAAAAGTGGGCAGATCCTGGGCACATTCAGATAAAGAGGAAACTGAAATATTTTGCTAAACATCTCCAAACAGTGCTTCAACCTTTACCACCAACAATAACCCCAGACAAGGAACGCATAATAACTGAAGCACTAGAATCACCCTACTAAATGTTGCCACTTCCAAACTTATTTACGCCTAGTGAAATCAAGGGGACGTTTAAAAACAACTTAAATCCCAATAAATCACCAGGCTATGATCTCATCACAGGCAAACTCCTTAAAGAACTTCAACATAAAGGCATAGTCATGCCAACGATTTTTTTTTCGATTTCCGGTTCAGAAGGTTCTTCCGAGCAAACCACAAAGGAGGTCTCCTCTTACAGACCCATCAGTCTCTTACCTATCATGGGCAAACTATTGGCGAAACTACTTGCAAAAAGATTAGAACTAATTATAGAAAATCAGCACCTGACACCGGGCTACCAATTCGGATTCAGAAACAGGACAGGAACATGTGCGTAGCATAGTCGATATCATCAATCAAACTTTAGGAAATCAATAGTACTGCTCAGCAGCAATTTAAGACGACAGCCAAGCTTGCAACAAAATATGGCACGAAGGATTATTGTACAAACTCGAGACATCAATACCACACTTTTACTTTCTTCTTTATAAGTCCTCTTCTACCCATTTCTGAGTATGGGTCTCTCTCATATTTACCATTTGTTTCGGTTTTCTGCTATCCGATACCGTAAAGTCCTGCATGTTTCTTGATGTCGTCCGCCCAGCCTCTATTTCGGTATTCTCCCCAAGGTCGCCATTTAACGATTTTACAACACCACCCTTCTTGTTTAAGTGCAGTTATTCTTTGGACAATATCATCTACCTTGGTCTTCTGACCGATCCACTCGCTGGTTTTGGGATCTTTTAAGGATATATTTAAAATTCGGCGTTCAACCGCTCGTTGATGTACTCGTAGAGTTTGTTTATCGTTTTGTGGGTAAGGATCCATGTTTCGCAGGGATAAGTTGTCACTGGTAGTATACATTGGTTGTAGATTTTTTAGTTTTCAAATGTAGTGGTATTTTCGATGCTACTTTACCTCCATTAAATTATTTCTAGAAGTTAGCAAATATGGCCAAGAAACATCCGAATTGTGCCCAATTAAAGTCCCTCAAGGGAGTATACTGAGCCCAATGTTACATCTATTATTTACAGCAGATTTTCCCACACACAAACACTCTTAAGCCTGTAAAGTTGTACCAATAAAGCCGTCAGCTGACAATCCGCTGGCTATTGCGATATCGTAAATGTGTACATTTCTTAAGTTCTCGCCCTCTGTATATGTTTGCAACAGTTTCGCAAGAAAAGCAAGAAATAAGGAAGCCTCAATCTTATAAATACAGCAAGAAATCTCTTGTTCTACAAGACACGAAATGAAATGGTTAAGCAAAACTGGAAATCTTATCACCGGGAAGCACTAGTACCATGGCGAATATTTTATACTTGCAACTTGCAATTCGAGAAAATTGGGGAATTTTGGGTTGTATGTATGTAAGAACTTTGCAAGAGTTCAAGTATTTTGCAAAAGTTAAAGAGGTTTGGAGGTTTAGTTTTTCTTTTGGGTAATTTAAAAAGATTAGAAACTTATTATCTTATAATCTTTTTTATCTTATAAAATCTAATAATTTGTATGAAATTCAGAAAAAAGCCAGAAATGTTTTGAATCTGGCGCACAAATGGTTTGCAGCCAATAAATTAATTGTTAACGAAGGTAAAACTAATTACATGTATTTTAGCACGACAGATAATGTTAATATTAAGAAGTTTCAAATAATACTAAGTTTTTAGGTATTACCATAGATCATAATCTAAAATGGAAAACGCATGTTAGTCAACTTTACAATAAGTTAAGCCAAATCTGTTTCGGTATGAGAGTTGTACGAAATCAAACTAACGATAATAGTATATTATATACGATGCTATAATGAATGCTATTATTACCGAGGATAATGTTTGCAACACGAGCGAGCGGAGCGAGCGAGTTTTGCAATTATCCGAGGTAATAGTAGCCATTATTGCGAGTCGTATACTATACTTTGTCCACGACTACAAATACTAAGAATTTTTAATTACAATTTAAATAACAACGCTACTAAAACCATGTTAAACGAAATGGTAGGATTATAAACATTTACGAGTGGGCATTATACACCATAAACAATGATGGTTACCATGACACCGTGAATAATGATTATTCACTGCTGGTAGTGAATTATGGATAGCACCAAAAACATGAATAATTGACAGATTATTGAGTAGTTGTGGACAAAGTATGTTTAACTTCATATCATTGATGTTTTTACAGTAAGTATAGTTACATACATATGGTATTGTATTTTGGGGTGCTGTTGATATTTCCTCGATTTTTGTTATACAAAAGCGAGCCTTAAAAATTATAGCTGGTATAATGGGCAGAGAATTCTGCAGAGGTATCTTCAAACAATATAAAATACTCACTTTACCTGCCATATAGTTACATTTATAATTGTTTGTGTTTTGTTTTTAAAGACGTTAAACACATGTTTAATAAAAACTCCACTTTTCATCAGCACCCAACAAGCAATGTAATCAGCTAGCGATACGCCCATTCGCTAAGTTTATTTCAAAGTAACTGGACATATAATTGCATCACGTTTTATAACGCATTACCAGATAATATTAAGCATTGTACCAGATACGACAAATTTAAAATACAAGTAAAAATATTGTTGTTAAACATTGGCATTTGAATTTTTTTAGTAGGTATGTGTTAACTTACGTATATATGTTTATATATTGTTGAATTTGTTTGTTATAAACGACTTCTAACATTAATTTTCTTAACGTTTTTCTTTTTGTTGTATCCATTGTAAGTATTAGTAGTCTTAAGATTTCCCTTGTTATCCTTTATAATGCCATCTTTGAGTGGAACTTTAACAGCAACTAAAGTTATATGGTTATCACATCCATCTTCTGTCTCTATCAATAATTGTTCTTGTAATTTTAATGCCACTTCACGCAAATCTTGCAGTTCATCGCAGGTTTCTTTACTTAAAGAAACTTTGCAAAATCCGTTTGTCTGATTCGAATCAGCCATACTTGATCTATTAACTACTAACTACTTAACTCAGGTACGATTCTCAACTGTCAATCATTTAAAGCTCCGCAATTTATATCCGCAAATCTTATCGAATGTAATATCTATAATGATGTCTATTTAAGATTATAAATAATTATTTACTTGTTTTTTAAATGTCCTAAAAGGTTTTCTCAGTTAGTATCGCATGTAATATCTATAATGATGTCTATTTAAGATTATAAATAATTATTTATTTGTTTTTTAAATGTCCTAAAAGGTTTTCTCAGTAAGTTATCCTGTATTTTTATATATTATCGTATTGTATAAATGATATAGCGACTTATAAGTTTGTGAAAACACTTGAAAACTTCAGGGAGTGCGATCTGATTCTTAGTATTCCAATCTAAATTGTCCTAAACAATTTTTACAGGGATCTCGAAACAGCAATTTAATTTAATTAAATGCAAAGTTTTCGAACAAAATTTGAACATTTTTGCAACGTTTTATGTGGTTTGCTAACTTTTTTTGCAACTTTTAGGTGGGCTTTATTTCCTTTTTATTGTTACAATTTAATTTGTTAAGGAATCTTAGTTGGCAGCGTTTTCGATCTTTAAACATTAAAACATCTAACCAACACATGCCTGAGAAGCAGATCGATGTATGTTTTAATTAATTGAGTTTTTGGTATTTTTTCGTATATTTAAAACTTCAACCTGGCAAACTTTGAAGTTTACAGTTAATTAGTATTTTACGAGAATTTTGCATTTTTATTCTTGCTCTTGCCTTGTTTTGTCTTACTCTTGTCTTGCCTTTGTTCTGGTCTTATTTACTCTTGTCTTGTCTCTTTGCTTTCCCTTTCTCTTGCCTTGCTCTTGTCTAACTCTTCGTGTCTTTATCTTGCTCTTGCTCTTGTTTTACCCTTGATCTTGTCTCGTTCTTATTTTGCCTTTGCCCTTACCTTGCTGTTTTTCTTGTCTAACTTTTGCTTTTACCTTTCTCTTTCTCTTGCCTTGCTCTTCTCCTTGTCTAAGTCTTGTCCGTGTCTTTATTTTGGTCTCGAATGACTCTTGCTGTTGGTTCTAGCTCTTGTTCTTATTTTACCTTTGCTCTTGCCTTGCTTTTGTCTTGTTTTTGTCTTACTCTTCCTCTTATTTTGCCTTTTCTCTTATTTACTGTTGTTCTTGTCTTACCCGTGCTCTTGATTTGCCTTGCTCTTGTCTTACTCTTATTTTGACTTTGCTCTTGTCTTGTTGTTATCTTACTCTTGTTCGAGTCTTTATCTCGTTCTTGTCTTGTAGAATGTAGATTGTGAATGGGGTCGTTTAGGCATAATAAGTGCCTCTCACCACTGCGACCTACTTAGATCGTTTGTGGAACTCTTCTGATCTAATAGAACCTCTCAAATTCTAGGCTACTTATGAACTTAAGGACCACTTCCTCAGGTGTTAAGCTCACCTTTTCGAAGTATTGAAACATTTGGCGGATTATGACTTCACAGTTGAAAAGAACATATTCCGTTGTTTCAGTCGAATGTTCACAGAACATTGGTTACTTTCAGCTTTGCCCATTTTACTGAGATGGTATCTCTGGGGGCGGTGCCCAGTTGGAAGGTTTGTTGTAAGTCTTAACTCCTGTTTGCTGAGTTCGAATAATTCGCATGCTCTCTTTGGCGAAGGCTATATAAATTTCTTCGCCTGCCTTAAGCCCGCAAAGTTGTACCAATAATAGGTCTTTTGGAATTTTTCCCAGTTATTTATCTCGGCCATTATGTGACTTTTTGTTACGCCACAAAACGGTTTAGGACTAATGTGGTGAGACTCTGACCCTTGTCACGGCTTTTGAAATTTTGCGCGAATTAAGTGTAATACGTCCCTGTTGTTCGAAGTTTAAGCCCGCCTGAAGCTTGCAGAATCTGCGCGAATAATGCCAGATCGGCGTATTTTTATTGTTGCGAAGTAATTCGGAAAAATCCCAAATATGATGACCGAATATAATGATGTATGTATTTTATTCAGTGGATTTCTTTGTTAAAAAGTCCGAGGAACCACCGATCACGAGGCAACGCTAGGGGGCGCCGTTCAAGCCTCCCCCCGCGTGCAGAATGCTAGTTTGTTCATGTTTGTTCGTTTCACGGAAAAGAGAAGAAACGAAGGAGAGCATAGCTAGCTTTCAAATCAGTCGGTTGATAGCGCATTTTCGTTCCGGGCCTTGGTAGGAAAAATCCCGAAAAAGCCTCTCGTTCTCGTTGTAGTTTTGGAAAACTATTTTACGACATATTTGTCGGATTCTCATAGAGAGTGCCTTATCGTTTCGGAAAAATATAGTTCTGGTGTGAAGTTTAGTATTTTGTGAAGGACCGTTTTCACACGGTTTCGTTTTGGATCAAATAACCTACCAGTTCAAGGACATCCCGTTTGTCTACGCACCTGCTTCCGGGAAAAGGACACATCCTCCTTTTCTTTACCGACCGCTGCTACTTTCCCCTAGGACTCGAAGCCTTCCATCGCTTCCACTAGGCTACCCTCAACGAAGCCCTCTCCCAGGTAACGATATTTCAGGCTGCCCCTTTTACTTGCCGGTTGCATTTGTACCAGCTTCAACCCTATTTAACATCATATACCACGATTACTCGTAGACAGGCACCAGTCAACTTTGTCTGTAATTTAAGTACATCAAACGCCCTTTTTGTTTAATCCGTTCGGGCTAAGTGTTCAATTCTTCAACCAGTGCGTATTATTTTTGGCATCAGTGGTAACCAATAGAAATAGTGCGAACTGTCACGGCATTTACCAATTTTATGTTGAATGCTTGAAATCATTTGTAATCAGATTTTTAGCCTAAGTTTTATCATTGCCACACATTTTATTGCGATTAATGGAGCCTAGATGTTAACTATCTTTGCCGTAGCTTGAGTAAATGTGGCATCCCTCAATCCCCCTTTCACGTAAACTAAGATAGAACTTATGAATTCATTCTGTGTCATATTTTAAATAATCTTTACATTCATTAAACTTTATTGTTAATTCACTCTTGCCTTTTATTTGTGTTTTGTGTTTATTGTAATAATTGTGTATAGCCTTGTGAGCCTGGCTACCAGTAACAGCGTTTCTTTCAGTAAGAAAGGGTAAGTAGCATTCAGCAGTAGGGTGAAAGCTACCCCAACCCCTTCGAGCCCAGAAGGAACAATCTGCGGTACGTTCCTCGAGACCACCCTGGCGCCCATTTTTCCTCCCGATTACAACCCCCATCTAAAGGGTTTAGCGTTTCGAACCCCCCTTCTTCGACTGCTTGTGAGCCGCGAGCCACCGACTTTGACGTCGCCCTATAGGTTGTCTTAGTGCGGAATTAGCACGTGACACCCTGCTGTAGCAAGTCGATCAGCTGCTTCGTTTCCGGCAATATCTTTATGGCTTGGTACTCACCCAAAGTTAACTTGTTGTTTTTGTCAGCTGATTTATTGTTTGTAGACATTTCCAAGTGACTTTATACTCAAAGTTATAGAAACTCAGAGCTTTAAGTGCTGTTTGGCTGTCTGATAGAATTAGGTAGATATACTATAGCCTTTTCTTAAGCATATTTGTGCACAGACATCGATAGCATGAATTTCTGCTTGAAAGATTGTGGGAGCTAGACCCAAGCCTTACTCCTGGACCATAAATATCTATGCCCACTCCGGCCACTGTTTCGGATCCACCCGTCGTACTCTTGCTCTTATTTTGTCTTTGCTCTCGCCTTACTGTTTTTGTCTTAACTCTTGCTCTTACCTTTCGCTTTCTCGTGTTTTGCTCTTACTCTGGTCTAACTCTTGGTCGTGTCTTTATCATGCTCTTGTCTTACGCTTGCTCTTGTTTTGCCCTTACTCTTGCCTTGCTGTTGTTTCTGTCGTACTGTTGCTCTTGTCTTACACTTTTTCTTGGCTTGTTCTTGTCGTACTCTTATTCTTGTTTTACCCTTACTCTTGTCTTGCTCTTGCTTTTGTCGTACTCTTACTGTTGTATTGCCCCTGTGTTACTCTTATCCCACTATTGTTGTTGTCTTATTCTTGTATAAAATACAACACAAGAGTAAAACACCACCCACAGGGTTTGTCCCACGATAAGAAACTAGTTTACAAAAAAAGATGTTGCACGAGAAGATGTTGTTACATTTGCTTGCGATTTTATTATAGTTGCGACCAATAAACTGGCATCCCAAGTTGCTTGTATGTAAACAACAGGCACCGAGTTTATCCCAAGACAAGAAACAAACTTTTAAAAAAGATGTTTGGTCACATTTGCTTGCGATCTTGCACGATATAAATTATATTATAGTTGCGTCCAATACACGGGAAATCCCCGAGTTGACTGTATCCCAAGACCATTGCAAGTGTTTTTAAAAAAGGTAAGCAAACCCTCGAAATTATGAAGACTTAAACTAACAAGACAAGGTTTTTGTTCTGCAAGAGTGAAGCTTGAAGGCTCGTTCTACAAGGCTAGGTAAGAAGTAAACAAGCAAGACACTACTGCTTAAAGTTTTGTCCTTTCATTAAGCTAATCTCGAAATAAATTGAAGTTATAATCGCATCTAACTGTAGAATTTGGCATTTACAACAATTATAATACCTGCAAAAATCAAAAAATGTTTGTTGCCTGAAAATATTAGTTTATTCGTTTGCATTCTAAGTTTTGAAAATTGTAAAAGGTAAAACTTCTTAAATACACAATTTTTTTATGATTAAACGCAAATACGCGATTGCCACCTATATTTACTCGTTGTGATTCATACAAATAAAAATTTATGGCAGATTTTTATTTATTAAACTTTAATTTATCTAATTGCAACTGCAAAATAAATATTTTAAGTTTTGATAGCGTTCGTTGAAATTACTTCATTTTTATTTTATTTTCTTTGCTAGCTACCTTATTTTATCTTACTTAATTGTTGTATCTATAACTTTATCCAATTTAGCATTAAAATAAATGTCCTGTTCTCGCTAATATTTTCGAATCTTGACTGCGATTTCGTGAATTGGCCTTCCGAAAATTAAAGGCATTTTCAAAATGTGTGTAGCAAATAAGCATTTTCCTAATCGAAAGCGGAATTTCCTTTGCATGAAAAAAACGCAGCTAATTAATTGCTATAGCACGTTAATTTAGATAATTATTATCAGAAAATGGCATAATAAGACGTATTTTTTATTGATAAGAGATAAGATTCGAAGAGTTTTGACCTTCAATGTATGTATGTATTTGTGTTACGTTGTGCAATTATATTTTCTATTTATATAATACTTATTTAGTTATGAGGAAGTATGATTAATGTTTAAGTTTGTATCAAAACAGGTATTAAAACTGTCTGTTATTATGATTGTCGATCGTTGATGAGAGAATAATAAAAATAATTGCAGTACTGATTTTGGGCTAGTTTTGAAAAGTTAGGGGTTTATTTTTTTTTTAGAAAACTTCAGAAATTACAAACTTCGATTGAATTCAGTTTTAACAAAATTCTTGTTTTTCGAATTTAGACTCGAATTATAATTCGAATCTTTCAGACTGAAATTTAGGTCTCTGCTTAGATAAAATTGGAATTTGGGTCGTAATTTCGATGCTTCTGTGCCAAACTTCGAACAAATGTTCAGATTCTGATTTGTGTTTCAAGTCAAATTTAAATTAAAAATGTTTTAAGGGGCGAAGTCTACATTTCGAGAAATTAAAATGCTTCTGAATATTTCCAAATTTTGCTTTCTAGAATTTGAAAATCCACACTTCAAAAATTTTAATTTTTTCTGGCGCAAAGATTCAAATCTGCAATATTTTCATATTTTTAGCCTCAAAATTTACATTTAGTCCTGACATTACCGGATCCAAATTTTCCAGATTTGAATCACGATTTTAATCCTGAATATTTCCGGATTCCAACTTTTACGAGAAGACCAGCCCTATAAGGCCACATTTTGAAATTCGAATTAAAATCTTTAAATTAAGAGAATCACAACTATCCACATTCACAGTTCTGTTTTCGAGATTTTATTAAATCCAGATTAAATTCCATTAATATTATATTAATATTAAGGTTTATTTAAGGCAGGAGCAAATGAAATACATAAGGGTGTTCCAGTTCAAATTTCAATTAGAATTTTTTTAAGGGGGGAAGTTGCGGTTCAAAACTGAATTTTATATTTAAACCATAATAAGCACCAATTAATGACCAAATTTATTTGAAAGCTCAGAATAACATTCAAATTTTTGTGCGAATTCCATTTGCAGTAATTAGTTCAGCAGTAGTAATTAATCGTATTCGAGTTGTATAAAATCCCAGATTTTAGCTAACCAACGAGTGTGAACAATGTTTACTAATTTTTTTCAGATGGCAATCTATTTTTGAATTAATACTAGCTTTTACTGCAAGTTCAAAATGTATAAATTAAACAGAATATAAAATCTAAATTTAAATGCCAGACTAAATAAATCACTCCTCTTATTGAACGCCCGAAAAATGTATATAAAACTAAACATGCCTAGAATAACCAATTTTATGTTCGTGAAAGAGCAATCTGAATTCTAAATGTCTTGAACTTCTATCAACTTATGATTTAAAATGCAAATATAGAATTGTAACCTTGAGCATCAATCAATTTAGAGAAGTTTAAATTCCGGAGTCTTCCAGACTCTTCAATTTGCTGTTTAAAAATTGCGTTTTTGAGATTTATTCGACTGAAAATTTAAATCTTGAAGGTTTTTGAATTTTTGATTCGAAGATTTGAATTCAAAATCTTGTTCAGATTTTGGGTCCGAATTTGGATTCCAGGATGTGAATTTTTTAGGTTTTTTTAATGTGAAATGTGATTCTGTGCTTCTTGTCCTTAACCAGGAATTATTCAAATTCGATTCTTTTTAAATTCGAGATGTAAATCCTGAACATTGATACTTTCGAACTTTAGGAAATTAGAAATTGCTGTTCCTAATTCGCATCCAAAGATACAAATTTGACTCCGGGAATTGCAAAATTTCGTTCGGGAATTCTGAATTGTTTGGAATTTTTTGCTTGAATTGCTATACATTTTTATTAGTTACAGTATAAAATCCAAATTTAAATTTCTTATGCTGAATCAAGTAGTTTTATTTCTCAAGTATTGAATTTCAAATCTAAATCCAAAGAATTCAGTTTAGAATCCAACAGCTGAGCTTCGTATTTTACAGATTCAAATCTTTGTTAATTCGATTTTTCAATTTTAGGCATTCGAACGTTTGAATGTCGAATATAAAGGCGAACATTTAAGTTTGAATCTACGAAATTCAAAGCTGGAAACGCTATCGAAAACGTGACTTCTAAATCTCCATTTCAAAATGGCATTGTCCAAGTTCGATTCTTTTTAAATTCTGAATGTAAATGCTGAATATTCATAATTATTAACTTCCAAATCGATGTTCTTAATTGGCATCTAGAGATTCAAATTTGACGAACTATACAAACTCAAGATTAATTCAAATCCTAAGTATTTTCGAATTTTGACGTGGAGAATCCTAGAATTACGGTCGGAAATTTAAAAATCAAATTGTTGCATATTCAAATATCTTCCAATTCAGAGGTTTAAATATTAAATATTCCGGATATTGATTGACTCAAAGTAATCGGAAATTCCAGTTCTGAATCGGCGTCTCAAGAATAAATTTTTCCAGATTTTTTTATTCTCAGAATTTAAATCGCAAGTATTCCGGGTTTTGACATTCAGGATAGAAAAATGTTAAGCATAAATTCATGCTTTCCACATTCGAACATTTCCGGATTCAAGGTTTACGTTTTGACTAAGTCTGGTAATTGGAATACACAATTTCAGTGTTATATCCTCACTTTGGCAAATAGGTTTTCCAAATTCGAACCTTTTGCGATTCAATGTTAATGATTTGCAAATTTTCAGAAAATAACAATCGTAGATCTACATATTTACAAATTGGAATTTATCCAGAATCGAACCTTTTTGGGCTCAACGTACAAATTCCCAACATTTCTAAATTTTGACTTTAATAACCAAAACATTGCTGTTTTCGCATTCTGGGAATCAAACGTTTCAGGTCAAAATTCGAATATCCTTTCGAAGATTTCTCGTTTTAAAGACACAAACTTTAAATATTTGCAGATTGTAACTTTGAAAATTGCCAGTTCTAACCCCGCATATTTTCAGATATATAAACTTTGGAAGTTCTGAATCCGAAACTTGAGAATTTTCCAAGTTCTAACCTTTTCTTGTTGTAGATCCAAATCCTGAATATTTTCGAAATTTTGAAAGCTCTAACTCTAAATTTCGCTCCGAAAATCAAATACTTCGAGTGTTTTTTTTTTTATAAGATTTTTCTTAAATAATTTCCCATTTTGAGTTCGAAAATTCGAAATAGTGATAAATTAGCATTTAGAGAGTAAAATTTCAGACTCAAGATTCAAATCTTGAATACATTTTTCCGGATTTTGATTGCAGAAGTCATAGATCCTTATTGTAAAATTCATTTTAAACTTTCCTGTTCAAGCGTCAAAGCATGAATATTTCTAAGTATGGACTTTCAGAACTCAAAAATCCTAGTTTTGAATCTGCGTTCCAAGAATAACATTTTCCAAATTTGAATATTATTTCTGAACTTAAAAATTTGAAATCCCAATTCTGAGTCCATCTAGTTTGAATCTTTTCCGGTTCAAGATATAAACCAAATATTCCTAAATTTTTACTTTGAGAATTTGGACGTCCCAATCTCTAATCTCCACTACAAGAATCAAAATTTTTCCAATTAAGAATCAACTCTTAAATATTTCCGGATTTAGCCGTTTGGTATTTGGAAAACCACACTTTAAAAATCAAGTGACTTGACTTGACTCGGAGATTCAAACCTGAAATATTTTCAAATTTTGAATATCTCCGGATTTTACCTTCTTTAAAAACCAAATGTGCAAAATTGTATTTTTTTCTGGCTGACAGATTCAAATCTAACATATTTTCAGACCTTTGGCTACAAAATTTACATTCAGTCCTGAATCCAGAGATTACCAGATTCTAATTTTTCAGATTGGAAACTTTTCCGGATCAAGATTTTAATCTTGAATATTTCCGAATTCCGACTGCTACGAGAGTCGATAAGCCCAAAGCCCAGCCTTTCAAGATTCGAATTCAAATCCTTGGATTTAAAAAATCCTAACTATCCTCATTCAGAACTCCACATTTCTGTTTTCGCGATTTTATTAAATCCAGATTAAATTCTATTAATACATTAGTATTAAAGTTAATTTGAAGTGGGAGAAAATTAAATACATACAGGGTGTTCCAATTATTATAGAATGCCTGAAACTAAACCTAACAGTTAGGACAACTTCGAACTACACTTTAAAAAAGGAATTCTAACATTATTTCCGGTAGAAACGGAAAAACCACCGCCTTGCGTTTTATTAAATAAAATATTATAAGGAACATTGGAAAATCAATAATTGTTAAAATTAATTTTTTTTTCTTTAGTTAAAATCTGTTATTATTTGCAGTTCGATTCGCTTCAACAATCTTAGGAATTTTGTTCAAAATAATTAGTAAAACTAAACATTCCGTAATTACGTAAACTTCTCCATTATTTCATAAACGATAGATAACTCTATTATTAGTTGTTAAACAGCAGAAAAACAAATGATAGTATTTTACGAACGTAAATTATATAACAAAATAGCTAAGATATGAGTAAGCAATCTTAAAACATTATTGTACCGTCCTCAATTGTTAAATTACTTATTTAACTTCGTGGAATATATTAAAATCCCTTGTATTAACAACTATATCCGGATACGTGATACAAGACACGTAGTAACCCTCCATGAATGAAATTTGCTATTTCTTTATTGCAATACAATGCTTTACTTTGCTTTCAATTAAATTAACATTCAAAGAGGCTCTAGGGAAGTATAACAAAGCTTTCTCTTAATTTTAATGCAGAAACTTCTAGAAACTTTCCATCGATATTTAATGAACCAATTGCACATTTCTGATTTATTCTGCATATCCGCTTTTTACCAAATTAATTAATCAGTCGCGATATTAAAAATCACAAGGAAAACCGCAAAACCACAAAATATCTGTGCGAAATTTGTCAAGTGTTAAACAATAAATAATTGGGTTGTTAAAACGCCAGTGTTTTTTTTAAATAAATTAGTGTGATTATGTTACTTAAAATAACATTAATTTTTGCTTAAAAAATGGGAAATTTGTAGATTTATACTTGTTAGGTATACAAATGCACGAAGCTGGAAGTTTTGTAAAATTACAATTTTAAACAAACATTAAACACTAAACGTGTCTGTTTTATTTCTGTGCATTACTTAAAAGTACAGATAACCTCTGCTATTTTGCTTTTAAGTGGCTTTAATAATGAAAACATTGATAAATACGTATTAATTGATTTATTTTGTTCGTACGTTTTGGAAATTGAAATGGTACTTTAATAACTAAAAACAGCAAAAACCCAAATAATTAACTTTAAAAAAGTCCATAAATTAATTAATTAGCCTAGCCCGCTTGTTTCCAAGAACAACATAATCAATTTTGCAAAATACCTTATCAAAAATATGTAACCTTTCAATGTTAATTGAAATGGCCATTAAACTGCAATAAAATTTATCAATAATATAGAAATGTCTATCTTTAAGTGGAAACATTTAAAACAACTAACTTGCTTTTCAAAATTTCATCTTAGAATATTTAACAACCGAATAAATATTTCTATAAGAAAAATATTTTGTTTTGATTAATTACGTTTAAATATTTGTTGTTCTTCGCAGTAAAGCTGTCTTTGATGCCACCAATTCATATTGTTAAATTAAGCAATTTATTAATAAATCTTCAACTCCATTGAGGACGTATCATATTTTTTAATTTGTTATTTAAATTAAATTATATTTTCGACTCACCTTTATTTCCATTCTGGAACAGTATTGCCCTTAGCATCCCTGCCATATCCTTCTTTTAATTCAACATCGATGGCATTCTTGGTCTTCACTTCCGGAACCTTAGGTGTTTCTTTATTGCCTGTTTTTGGTTCGTTGTCATCATCTCTAAATACGATTTTATCGTTTTCATTCCCCGGCTTAACACATTGTCCGGATGGTAGTTTATCGGTTCCAGAAGCAGACATTTCGATCGAACTATCGATGAGGTTTCAGCGAACTAACAGAGTACAATAATGTCTCTTTCGCTGCTTACTTATGATTTATATTTCGGTAATCTTCTAAGAACGCGTTGTTTTATTCAAGGTTAAAACGAGATTAAGAAATCCGGGTGTTTATTATTAGTACAGTGAGCAAGCGTTTCTGGGAGTAGTTACTTCTTAAAATTGTTGAAAATGAGCTATTTTTCACACCTGTCAGCCAAATAAGGCATAAAATCTTTAAAATACGTTGAAGTATATTAGATATTTATTTGTATAAAATAAGACGTTTAAATGTTTTATTTTTAACCATGTATTAAGTATTAATAACATTATTTAAATTATAGTGAGGCGTGGATCTTACCATAAAAGAAACAAATTTATCTATAGGTAATTTCAGTAAAAGCTTTATGTTCAAAACTTTTCTGTGTTCTGAGCGTTGATTTTCTGTTAATTTTGCTTAGAAATGAAACAAAAAACTTATATAAAAGAATCATTTAAATCAGCCTTTGCTCACTGAAGGGCGTTTTTCTAACTCCCTTTTTATGGTTTATTCGCTTCGCTTTGAACCCTTGGCTTCCAAATATTTAATCACCAAATTGAAGTTGTAGTATTTATTTAAAAAAAAATTAAAATTGTAAATCGTTTAAGTCAACCTTGGCTCACTGTCACAATGTTTGCTTAAAAGCCTGTTTTTAACTTCCTCTTTATTGTTTATTTACTGCATAACTTCGCTTTGAACTGTTGACTTTCAGTCATTTATTAAAGCTGTAGTGTTCCTGTAAAAAATTGAATTATAAACGGATTTTTACAGATTTTTTCTTTTTCCCATATTCTTTTTTTTTACAACTATTTAGGGTTACTTCTACCGGCTCTTATTAAAATTTAAGTTCCATTTAAATAGCAGGTTCTGTGCACTTTAACGACTTAATCCCAAAACACCAATTCGGATTTCGTGATAAACACTCCACAGTTCAACAATGCCACCGAATCGTAAATAAAATCAAAGAAAGTCTAGAAGAAAAGAAAGTCTGCGCTGCTGTCTTCCTTGATATACAACAGGCGTTCGACAGAGTATGGCACGAGGGGTTATTATATAAAATCAAGATGAATCTGCCCAGCCAAATATACCTAATCCTAAAATCATACCTCGACGAACGCATGGGCGAAGTTAGGGGGGGGCTTGGGGGAGCTAAGCCCCCCCCCCCCCAAAACCGAATTAGCCCCTCCAAAAATATTCGAACATTATCACATTATCGACATTATTATCTTTAGCTCTAGCAAACATTGAAAATGGCATTACAAAATCCCTGATTCTAGATGATGTTCTGAAAGAATTTATTACAACAGGAAATCGAAAACTGTTGCTTCAATAAACCCGTACTATCGGATGCGCGAAATAATGACGAACAACTAGCTCATAATCAAGAATTTTGTACCAATAACTTTTAAATAATAAATCTTATTAATTTTGAATAAAAACAACTTTTTATTTCCTTATTTCTTTTAGTTTTAATATTTATGGATTGATTGTACGGTAAAAAATATACTTACTACTTACCTTACCTTGACACACACTTAAAAACGAAAAAAATATACGTCTTTTCATATTAGGGCTTTACACCCCCCAGGTCTGATGACCTAACTGCGCCCATGGACGAACGTTATTTCCAAATTAAAGTCAACAACGCTTTTTCCTCTTACCATCTTATCAAATCCGGAGTACCGCAAGGCAGTGTCGTCGGACCTTTCCTCTACCTAATCTTTACGGCCGACATACCCACTACAGAAGAGACTACAATAGCTACGTTCGCCGACGATACGGCAGTTCTATCATCAGATACTGAACCTGACAGAGCCTCTGTGAAGCTACAAAACCGTCTAGACATGCTACAGAACTACTTCAAAAAGTGGAAAATCAAAGTAAATAGTGACAAATCAGCGCAAATATCCTTTACCACCAGACGATGTAGTTGCCCCAGGGTCAATCTAAACAATGTTCCGAGCCCAGAAAAAACGGTAGTAAAATATCTTAGGCTTCACCTTGACAAGAAACTCATATGGAAAGACCACATCAAAACCAAAAAGACCCAACTCAACTTAAAAGTGAAACAAATGTCCTGGCTACTAGGTAGAAAGTCTAAACTATCATTAGAGAATAAATTACTAATCTGCAAAATCATTCTTAAACCAATCTGGACTTACGGAATTGAGCGTTGAGGATGTACCAAACCGAGCAACACCAAAATACTACAAACCTTCCAATCCAAAACACTTCGAATGATAGTAGACGCACCCTGGTAAGTGTCTAATCAAACCCTACATGCGGACCTCGGAGTTCCCCTCATAAGCAAAGTAATTGCTCTACAAGCCAACAAATCCAAAGAAAGAAACACTGACCATAGCAATCAGCTAATAAATGAACTCTACAACATGGCCAGAAGACCTAGTGAATTAGGGCATTAGTGAACCATCGATGGATGGTACCTAACTCATGTCAAACTTCCCTCAGAAATTTTACTTACTCTGTGCAAGTAAAATGTAGAGTAGATTGTAAATTCGCAATGTAAATTAAAAAAAAAAAAATTAAATAGCAGGTATCACAGAAAGTTTTGTAGCTTAAATAAACTTGAAATTTTAGGCCAAAGGGATAGAAACGAGTGAAACGACCCTTAAAGAGAACGTATTTCTATTATCTTTATTTATTTCTTTATGCCCTTAAGTGTCCATTATGCCCATTTCTTATATGCTTTTCTATCCCTCGCTAATCTTTTTATGTCTGTTAAGGTCTTTCCTCTTCTTCCTGCTAGGTCCTCCATCTGTTTTTCCCATGTTATCATCGGCCTTCCTCTGTGTCTTCTTCCTTCTACCATCTTCGTCATTATTTTCGAAATTCTGTTCTCTCTCATTCAGCATAATAGGTAACAGATTTTTTTTTAAATTAATGTTTTTTAATATTTATGCCCTATTAAAAAGACCCAAGACAATTTTGTTTTAATAATTAATGGCCGATCTCACCGAGCGTTCTTAAAATTTAAGAAAGACTTAAGTTGTTAAGACATACTTATGCGGTCTCATCGTCAATTTAAATCTTACTTATGTCTCTAAAAACGTCCTAAATATAAGTTATCAATTTCGGTGACTTAAAACGCTACTTAATTTATAAGTTGCCGCGTTCTGTCAGTAGAAAGTAGTGGAACTTCAAAAAATGGACTTGGACAACGATTTATTATTTCTGCAAGTCTTACATATGTCTCTAAAAACGTCTTAAATGTAAGTTACCAATTTCGGTGACTTAAAACGGTACTTAACCTATAACCTATAAGTCACTGCGTTCTGTCAATTAAAAGTCAAAAAATGGTCATATCCCCATTTGTATGAAGCGGTACTTCCGTTTATCGATTCCGAACGTGCTAACCAATGTAAAAGCGTTTTGCCGCTTTAATGGCAGAAATCGAACTAGACTTTGTCTAAGTCGCGACTTAACTCGCTTGGTGAGACAAAACACAAATTTAAGAACAACTTTATTTTAAGAACTGCTTAGCTAAGCTTTAGTGATAAGTATTGTCGGTGAGATCGGCCATAAGAAGCGTAAAAAAGAGTCGGAATTTCAAATGAAAAATTTTCCCGCCAAAACGAGACATATTGCTGTGACGTATGTAGCCGAACATCAGCTGACATAACACGTGACATAACCAAAACCAAACCACAAGGTGATTCAGCAAATTCGATGTCAACAACAGCAGGGCTGCGTTCGAAAACAACACTTTGTGCTGCTGGGGTCTGTTTCTGTTCAGAAATAACAAAAAGTTTTAACTTTTCGTTAGATTACAGTCACTTTTGCACTGCAGAGTCTATTTTATGCACACAACCTAACGATACATTACCAGGCAACACTGATCCGTGCGGCGCGGTACGTCACAATGCGCTTAACCAATAAAATGCCGTTTTCGATTTTCCGGCGGTAATTCAAAATTGCTGGAATAATTTTCTATTTTTTTTTGTGGATAATTTTTTTTTTAATATTTTAAATATTATGTAGCTTATAAGTGACCCCCTCAACTACATGTAAAAACGATTTCACTTAATTTATAAAATTCAGTTCTTTAGCCTATTATATGCCCAGTCCCCACCATTTCAACTGTTTGTGATCCATCTTATCTTATCATATTATTGTTAGCTCTGTCTCTTCTAGTATGTCATATTATTTTCCTTAGATACTTCATCTCAACCTCAACGGCATGTTCCGTTTTGATAATAGTTTTATTAATTTAAGTTTGAATTGTTTTTAGAAAATAAAATCTAATGAAATACATTGCAATCAAATCTATATTGAACAGAGTAATATACATAACATTAAGGATATCGAAACGATATAACCTTCAAATAATCCAAGTGTATGCCCCTACTTCTGCTGCAGACGACAAGGAAATAGAAAATCTATATGAAGATATCCAAATGGCGCAAAAAGATGCGGACAATAACATAGATAATATACCGAACAGAGGAAGACATGGATTGGGGGTTATTAACGAACGAGGAGAAAGATTGTTAAACTATATTCAGAATCAGTAACTATACTGCATGAACACTTTCTTTGAGAAAAGTAAACAGCGACGATGAACATGGAAGAGCCCGGACGAGAAGACAAAAAGGAGATCGATTATAATTATATTAACAAATAAAAAACATATTGTGAAAGACGTATCGATCATTAACAAATGTAAGATAGACAGTGACCACAGATTACTAAGAGCAAAACGTCCGAAACGCTTCCCAATAAATGAAGAACTAAAGCAAAACATTATTCAATAACAAATGGAAATAAGTAAGAAACTAACACCTAAGGAAAATCTAACAACACTAGATATGAATAAATAGAGAAATACGTCGTCAATGACAACGTATTTTATAGGCCTTTAAAATACGCTTTTTGTGTATTGTAACGCGTCTCACACAATAATTTATTAAAATTTCTAATAATATATTAGTGGAAGAAAATTTAAGATATTAGAAGAAAACATTTAAGGGCAACTTTTATGGCATTTATTTATAAACACTTGAATCCTTTTCTGATTTTTTCCGGTTATGGACAAAGTTTCGCTACCATGGAGTAAGACCGATTCGACATTGCTATCTATTGAAAATTCTCAAATTTCGTATTTCGATTAATCTGTGATGATGCCCAAATATTTTACAATGTCCCAAAAGTCTGTTGTGCCTTCCATATTCTTCGTGTTATATCCGAATTTGTGTTACCTTTTATAACAAAATTCTTTTACTTTAGGGTGACCATATTTTATATTTTGCAAAAAATTATATTTTAAGATATCAAAATGATATTTGGTATATGTAATATACTCTTTAAATGACATTTTTTGACATAGAACACAAGTTTCTGTCACTTCCGGTCTCGCCGGAAATACCCTTAATTTTGTTATTTTAAATGGAATACCCTGTATATTTATACATTTTTGGAATTTACATTAAATTCTACGTATGCTAGTATCAAGTTTGAAACATTCTGATGGCAAAGTAAATACTTACAGAAGAGTTTATTTATTAATCTAGGATGCCATGACCTGCGTAAAATGGAAGTCAGGGTGCTCCGACACTCAAAACAAATTTATTGATTTAGAACTTCAGTTGTAGCACTTGTTTTGTGCATTTCATTTGTTTCAGTTGTGTTGAAACCCGGTGCCTAGATTTAAATGTCCAAAATACTGTTTTTTTGAATGGAGAGTGTTATTCCAAATTACGTTTTCAGATTAATCCCGCGTTATTAGTATCAATGGAATCCTAGAAAAAGGCTCGTTTTTTAATATCCTAGTGTTTCACTCTAGTACCATTTGAAAAAATAGAGTTACTTATTCTCAAAAAAGCATTTTTGTCAACTTAACGTCTTTCTAATACAGTAACGAAAGTAGTTGAAGTTCTAAAACAATTTGTCTCGAGTGTTGGGGCATCTTGATTTTCATTTTGCGTAGATTAATTTCTGCAAAAATTTATTTTGTCATCAAAAGGTTTCGAACTTAATATTAGCATACGTAAAATTAAATGGAGAATCCAAAAATGTATAAATGTACAAGGTATTCCATTTAAAATAAGAAAGTTGATGTTAATTCCGGCGAAACTGGAAGTGACAGAAACTTGTGTTCTATGTCAAAAAATGCCTTGTAAAGAGTATATTACATATACCAAATTTCATTTTGATATCTTAAAAACTATAATGAATTTATAGGGGTGCCCCAGGTTTCGTTGAGACCCTGTATAGTAATTGTAAAACGTTTGTAGAATGGCTTTCAACAACTATATTTCCGTCTTGTTCCTTTCTTCTATCTATTGAACATTCGCCAGAGAAAAATATTCTTTATTGCCATTATACTTTATACCACAGAAACGCGAACAAATATTGACAAAGATTGAGACATTTTGAATATTGGTCAAATTACCAGCACTTTTGGAAATAAATATCACTTTTTCTAGCACCGCTGATTCTATTTAATTTCTATTTATGTTCGATTGTTCTATCAAGCATGATCAAGGCATATATGAAATAGGAGAGGTAATAAAATGTAGCCTTGTTTGATTCCTTTTTCTATTTGTATTTCTGTGGATAAATTTCCTTTATGAAGAATTCGACAGTATTTTCCACATTTTGTTTTATACTGTTGAGGTCATAACATGATTCAAACCTTGATGGTTTGTGGTAATATTCCACGCCATCATTTCACTTCAAATTTTTAAACTCCTTGTAATGGTACTTATATGTATAAGAATTAAGAATAGAAAAAACTGTATTTTAGCTTAATTTATTTAAAAATAAAAATTACATTATCTATTTATTACATAGAGTACAAAAAATATTAATAAATTCCAGCATTTTTCATAACTAGCAATATACCATATAAAATCAGTTTTAATTTAATCAAAACGTTTTTAATTACAACTTCGTGCATCTTCAAAATTCCAGATTATTTTCTGTAAAAATAAAATAGAAAGATTAGCATCTCAACAAATAGGTAGATTAGTTTTACCTGTAGCGTTCATTTTTTCTCTTCGCGATTTATCCATCTCTCTTAAGAAATGTTCAAAGTTGCTAACGGGTTTTAACAGACTTGTTTTCTTATAATCTCTGATACTCTTGGTGGTGACTGTGCCTTGTTCCAAGCTCTTTTCATCTATACTTGCTTCTTGTTCCTTCGTTTTCGCATCATATGCATTAATCTCATCCATAAGACAGCTAAAACTCAAGCTTTGTAAAGGACACAAATTTTTAAATATATTGTTTGCAGGGGTGTTGGGTGCCATTACTTTACTTACCTCACTGTAGGCACCGTGTAAAGATCAAATCGATCTACATTCTTAGCCAAAAATGGAATTGAGATTTTACCGGTTTTAGGATGAACACAAAATGGGGCTTTTAACAAGTGATTGCGACCTTTTGTTACATTAATATCAAGACGAGGGTATGAAAATTGTATCATAATTTCTTCCTTTAAAAATCTAATGTATCTTGGAGGCTTTTGCTGCAATTAAAAAAATATAAAAACATTTTATTACACATTTTATTGAATTTTCCAAAAACCTTTGAAGTTAATTCTTCCAGTTTACTTAAAAACGAGTTCCACCGGTCTTCTGAAGTTTTAACTTTAGTCATAACTTCCTCAAAATCAGGCCTCACTTTTTCATCGATTATCATCAAAAAATTACGTAGTCTTTCGTCGGTTCCCAGGATATCTTGTTCTTTAACGACTGCCTCGTGAAAATACTGTTGGATTATATCCAATGCTCTTCTGTTAATATTTTAAGAAAGATTTCAAAATGTTATATTTATATTTGCTCGATAATAATTAATATAAATATTACCTGACGGAGTGGTGTAATTTATGACCAGGTAAATTTACTTTCTTAGATTGATTTGCACCACCTTTCACTAACTGTAAATATTCAGCAATAGCGGATCGACACATATCGTCTAACTTCCTGGCGCTTTCATCACAAATCCAACAATGTATACCTCGCCGTCCTGAGAAAATCCATAATAAGTGTTGATATCCAAAATCTTCCCTTAAAGCGGTGTCCAATATTTTGCAAGCTATAATCATGAATTTCCAGCACTTAGAACAAACATCAGCACCACTACAGCATGTTCTTATGTCGTCGTAATCAGTCATATCTATGTCGAACACAACTTCCTTTTCAGTTGGGGTAAACAAGTTAACTTTTCGACGGTCTTTAGGTTTACAGTTATATACAGCTCCTATATCGATTTTTACTGGATATTTCTTTTGAATTTCTTTTTGGAATTCTTCAGGGCTGAACGATTGAAAACGTAAGTAAATGTCCCCCATCAACGTAAACGACAGTTCACGACATTCTAAATACATGCGACTCCCTAAAATAACACTTGTATTATGCGATTAAAGCAAAACATTTCTAAATTATTACCATAACTCAGCCATTTACAAAACGGTTCGAAAGGAAACAATCGTTTGTAATATATAGGCAAAAGATCTGGTAAAGTTTCTTCTTTATACTCTGAACCCATTATATATACACCCACACGCGCACACTTAACTTTTACAGCTGTTTAAGTTATTAGACCCTAAACTGCTCTTCAAATACTACCTTAATGGAACTAAACTTTGTAGAAGGCGGGAAAAGCAGATTCAAGAACTGAAAATTGAGGTTAGGTAAAATTAAACAGCTGTCAAAGATGCGTAGTTCAAAATGTTATGTTGCTAACTTCAGCTGAATAAAAACGACCTAAAATACTCCTACATTTATTGCTACTTTAATTTAAAGGCCCCGAAATTACATTTTAGCGTACCGAGAGAAAAATTGTCGCCGAGGCCGCTTACGGCCGAGGCAGGACAATCTCGAGGGCGCTAATGAATTTCGCGGACGAAGTATACACAACATTTTTTGTACAGCTGTAAAAAATACATAATATTGAAACCACGAAAGATGAACCCTGCCTCATCAATGCTATCCGTATGATATAAGATTTTACTAGCTAGTCAAATTAGCATCAGTTGTATTCTCAAGGAATTATGATTGGCGCTTTAACCGGAAAACAAACAGCTGTCAAGTACTTTCAATACGAATTTTAACCTTAAATGTATTAAACTTCTTTATTTGGGTTTGGTAAGTAAAGACTACAACGTAAGGATTAAACTCGTGTAATATTTTTATATGACATACAGTACTAAAACTATATTGTTTTACACTTTTGTTTTTTACATGTTTACTACGCATAAAGATAATAGAATTATAATATTTAAACTTCAACAGCCCCCTTCAATTCTATAATATTACAAAACTACACAACTAAACATTTGAACAACAAAACATGAAAGAAACAAATACGAACTACATAGGCACTAATTTCAGTTTATCCCTGAAATAACTGAACTTTACATTACTAAGAGATTTAGTAAAAATATCAGCTATTTGTTGATCCGAGGGTAAATAATTTACATTTTTATTTTCAGTTTTGTACCTAGTTAAATTCAATTTTGGTTTCATAGGAATTAATGCTGGTTTACATTCAGTCATTTCAAAATGGTTCAAAATTTGTTTAATCAAATCCTTCTGATTGAGAAACAATCCATCACTTGCTTTTACAATATTCAATCCAAGAAATTTCAAGTGTGAATCGTTTGTCAAGTCTTTCATTTCAAACTTACTTATAAGTTTTTCTTTTACCTCATTAATTCTAGAAACAAATTTCGAAAATATCAGCATATCATCAACATAAATTAGTAAGAAAATATCACTACTGATATATAAACAAGGATCTACTTTTGATCTTACAAGTCCTATACTTAACAAATGATCATTTAACCTTTCGTTCCAACATCTTGGCGATTGTTGTAATCCGTAGAGTGATTTCTTAAGCATGCACACCTTGTCTGGTGGTTTCTCCTTAATTCCTTCAGGTATATGCATGTAAACGGGTTGTTTCAAAATTCCGTTGAGGAATGCGCACTTCACGTCTAACTGGTGAATTTGCATATCACTCTGCACACTAAGTGACAACAACACTCGTACTGTTAACATGCGTACCACCAGTGAGTAAACCTCATCACTTAATTCGGATTGCTCAAAACCACGAGCCACTAATCGAGCTTTTTTCACAGTTTTATCACCAACCTGTTTTTCACAAAATACCCATTTGCAACTGATTATGTTCTCGTTCTCTGGAGCTGGTACCATTTCCCATGTCTTGTTCCTCTCCAACGATGTTAATTCCTCTTGAATAGCTTCTTCCCATCCTTTTCCAGAATTTATAGCTTCGTTATAATCTTTAGGAATTTCTGAAGATAAAATTAGAGCTGTCATGTCTCCCATTCGATCCATTTTATAATCTTCAAATCGTTTCGGTAAATTTATTTTCCTTTTACTCCTTCTGACGTTTTCCGGTGAATTTTCTTCCTTATCATTTTTATTTATTTTATCATCTTCACTGCATCTTTCCATTTCTGTTCCTTCTTCTTCGTTCTTATCATCTTCATCCAGATTTTCTATTATCGTAGGCTCCTGTTCCAGTTCTTTTCCATTTTTAATAGATTCATCAATAATGACATCACGTGCCACTATTATTTTCCTCCTTTCTTCGTCCCAAAGTCTATATCCGTTATTTGTATATCCCACCATTATCATTTTCTTGGTGTGAGGATCCAATTTACTAATCCTTTTTTCCTTTGGAATATATGCATATGCTATGCTTCCAAACACTTTGACTTTGTAAAGATTTGGTTCTTCGCCATACCAAAGTTCAGCTGGTGTTTGTTTATTTTCTAAAGTTGACGTTTCGGTTCTATTTATTAAATAAATTGAGGTTAATACTGCCTCACCCCATAGATGTTTTCCTAATTTTGAATCGAAAATTAGACATCTAGCTTTGTCCATTACTGTACGATTAAATCTTTCAGCTACTCCGTTCTGCTGAGGATTATAAGGTACTGTATACTGAATACTAATTCCTTTTCTATTGCAAAACCCTCTAAACTCTTTCGAACCATATTCTCCCCCATTATCACATCTAAATTTTTCAATTTTGCGCTCAAATTTTGCTTCTACGATTGCTACATATGACTTAAAGGTTTCAAATACCTCACTCTTGTTTTGAAGTAGATAGCACACAGCAAAATGTGAATAATGATCAATGTACGTAACAAAATATCGCTTACCATCATGTGTACTTGGAGTCATTGGTCCACAAACATCTGATGACACAATCTCCAAGATCCGCTTTGCCTTTTTGTTCTCCTCTACTGATTTATAAGGGGTTCTCGCATATTTCCCTTCCAAGCATGTTTCGCACAAACCATTCGGAGGATACTTCGAAGAATGGCCCATACGTCGGTGCCATAGGGTTTTATCGATTTCCATTAAGTTGACTTCTTTTAGTGGTACCTCAAAATTCATAACATACAGGTTCCCGTCAAAGCTACCACTTGCAACTAAATTCCTATTTTTAAATATATTTACACTTCCATCCTGAAATATAACCTTTAACCCGGACTCTTCCATTCTTTTTACAGATAACAGATTATGAGTTAATTCTTCACATTCCAGCACGTCCCTAATTTTAATTCGTCTTCCATCTTCAGTTACTAAGTGTATATTTCCTTGTCTCGTTGCTGTTAGGGCTTGACCTTCTTTTGCAACATTTATTTTATGATTTGTTTCCATTACATCAACTAAATGCTGTCCTATCTTTTTGTTTATTAAGTGGTTAGTTGCACCACTGTCCACTACAAAAGTTACAACATTTTTTAAAGTAGATTTCATACAAACATTTTCTGTTGAGATCATGAAAGTCACCTCATTATCGTCAGCCAGATTGCATTCTTTTTTCTTATTAGATTTTTCTAGAGGACATTCTGACCTTTTGTGCCCTTTTACACCGCATCTGTAACACATAAATGGAAATTTCATACCTTTATTTTTATTTCCGTACTTCTTTTTCCTCTGATGAGTTATAAAAACTTCCGACTTTCCAGGTTCAGAATCTTCTTTGCTTTTTAGCTGTCGATTTTCTTCCATTAGTAGCTTACTTTTCACAAATTCCACCGTTACTTTTGTTTTATCCGAACTGAACAAAATATCTATTGCCGTAACAACCGCTTGATAACTTTCAGGCATCGTACTAAGTAACTGAATTATTACTTCTTCATTAGTAATCTTTCCACCACTAACTTTCAATTCTGAAACAGTCTTCTCAAATTCTAAAATAAATTCACTCAGCGATCCATTACCACTGAATTTCATTGTTCTCAATTTCCTTTGCAAATTAATTTGACTCGAAATTCCTTTCTTTTCATATGCTTCCCTTAAGACAGATAACATTTCCTTGGCTGTTGTACTTCCTTTAACCATTTCTAATATACTGTCATTTAAATTGGCAACAATTATATTCCTTGCTTTCGCGTCATTTTTCTTGTATTCCAGTAGTTTATCAGTTTCCATCGGGGTTTCCTTTACAAGAACATCATCAATTCCTTTCTGTTCCATGATTAGTTTTACCCGAAATTCCCAATTACTGTAACCTTCTCCATTAAACGGTTTTATCCCATTTGATACCGGTGATGTGGTCATTTTTGATTCACAAAACACAATCGTTCACGTTGCTTCCCGCTTCACTTACACAAACTTCTGTCCGTCGAGGTGTCTGAGGCCAATAACCTATTAAACTTCTTTATTTGGGTTTGGTAAGTAAAGACTACAACGTAAGGATTAAACTCGTGTAATATTTTTATATGACATACAGTACTAAAACTATATTGTTTTACACTTTTGTTTTTTACATGTTTACTACGCATAAAGATAATAGAATTATAATATTTAAACTTCAACAAAATGTACAACTGTATTTCTTCTGCAACGCAATAAACCAAATAAAATGTTCATTTATCTAAACCTCACAACACAAATAGGTACTACAAAAACGAATTCCAATTAACATAGGAATTTAGATATCTAATAAAATAAAATAATGTAAATGTATTAATAATTTGACAGTTTGACGTTTTAGTGACAACACGCGCATTTGACTTAAACTACCCTAGTCAAATAAGCACTTTAATCATAACACAGGCTTATTGTAATGCTATCCTTGTCGTGTGCATGGGGTTTGTGAACAAATGTACACGCGTGTTTATCGTTACTAAATTCAGCGTGTGATGATGCAGGGGTCATCTCTCGTGTTTCGGATATTAATTACAAATTTTTATCATAAATGAATGTAAATAGAGTCGGCTTTCACGTCACAATGTTTCTATGGAAACAACATAAATAAAACGCGTTTCCGGCCGTTACTAAGGGTAACGCAATACAGGCCGCGAAATCGGATCTCGCGTCCTGTATTACGTACGCGAAATGACCACTTCGCGTCCGACTGCACAAAAAAAAGTTTACAGAAAATTTGCTTTTGTAAAAAATTCTCGAAAATAACAGTGGGTGTGCTTTAGAAAACAAATTTTGGGACACAAATTTTGGCACGAGTTGATAAAAATAATTTAATATAACTGGAGACGAAGGTTTAAGCATGTAGAATAAGAAAACCATCAACAGAATTTAACCCAAACCACAAAATTCAACTAGCAACTAGCAAAATATGTCTGTAGATCAACAAAAAAATATTTAGAATTCAAAACATGTATTTAATTCTAGTTAAGTTAATGTATTTAAACTGTTTCCTAATATACTTCTAGTGAAAAAACAGCAAATGTGTCTTATTTACGGTGGCGAATATTGCTAGACGTTGAGATTGGAACAAAATCACATTTGAAACACCACCAGATTTCATACCAAAATTGTTTATAAAAAGGTTTCCATTTGATAAATTAAAAATATTACTTGCATGAGTAGAAACATCAACATAAACAGAAAAAGACAAAGGCATTTGGTCTTGATTTTGTATCTGGATCAACAATAAGTTGTATTAAAATATAATAATAGAATATAAAAGCACTCTATAAAGTACCGAACCATATTTGAAATCTCTGCAGAGATTAAGATAAGCCAACATTTCATTTCTGGACCAACTTGGGTTATGCACTTTAAAAGGCTTAGAATTACAAAAGTAAATAACATTTAATTTCTGAACCAGGACAATTAATTGGGCACATGAAAAACCATACAAAAACCCTTAAAAACCATGATGTTATCTTTTCTGCTTTCTATAGATTTGAATTAACAATTAATCTTTTGCTATTGGTTGTCTAATAGTTTTTAAAAACATGCAAAGTTTTAGTTTGAACTATTGAAACCAATTTTAAACTATGAGAGGTAGAGACACATCAATGCTTATGACTTTTTTATTTTTGTGAAACATACATACAATCATGAATCATACTATGATATTGTTTACAAATGTTATCTATCATTATCTATAAACTAACATTAGTCCTAGTTTTATACATCAATTACATAGTGACCAGACACATGAACTGCACAATACATTCAAGATAACACCACATTTCTCTCGTAATAATGTTGCATCCAAAATCGAAAGATATTGGGCCATCAATAGCCTAGTCATTGCTAGTGACGGTTTGTTTAGCTGAATCATCAACCGTGTAAGTCAGGCTAACTTTCCTATCTTCATTCATATGCAATCCTAATAGGATTTTCACTGTGATGTTCCTGTAGTCATTAAAGGCTGTGACATACTCTTGCTTTAGAATTTGAGTATGGGCCATCTCTGATGATTGTTCTTTAAATTTAATTTCAAAAATCATACCAACATCATCCTCAACCACAAACATGTCAAGATGACGCGGTCTTCCTCTTTTTATTCGTTGGACATTTAATTCATTCTGCGCTTGATACTGCCTGAAATTATACGCCAAAGTGAAGAGAATACTATGAAGTTCATACCCATTGTTTGGTATTACAGCTCCATCAAACAGCTCAGACACGGCACTTGCAAATCTAATAAATGCGTCCCTATCTTTCTGTTGCGATAATAAGCATAATGCCTCCACATAATAATGAATCTTTTCGGAACGAAGTTGGTATTTCTGTTCAAATAACTTTGCATTGTAACATTTTTCACGAAACAATTTTTTAATTTCTTCATTTGGCACACTTACAGTGCCCCTATCGTACCGAATGGGTTTAATATTCAAGTATCCATTCACTGATAAAAAATTGAGAAAAAGATTTGTATTTACATAACTACTTTGCAAATGAATCAATGATTTTAAGGTGAGTATCTCTTCTTTGAACATTCTCTGAATTATGTTTATTTCAATCTTTTCGTTATTAATAAGATCTTCAATAAGATTTCGAATATCAGCTTTTGTAAAAAGTTCTTCCATATTTTTCATATCCCCCGAGTTAACCCAGTAAGTGTCAAACTGTGGTTTGTCCATTCTCCTGCTTTTCTGCAAGTACTCTAAAATAGAATAATTATTGTAAATAACACACTCATTTGTGTGCATCATTCTGTAACCATTATACCACTTTTGAATTTCATCATTTTTTAAGGTAGCAAATTCATCTCTTTCAAACAGGTCTTTCACTTCTCTATCTGTAAATCCAAAATATGGAGCAAATTTAGGTTCTTCCAGGAATTCATAATATGAAATGTTGTTTGCATCTGCTGAAGTTCTTGCCCCTATATGGACACGGCCATTTAGTAACCCTCGCTTCACATATTCTCCGTTACCTTTCAATAAATCGGACATCATCCTACTAATAAGATTCATGGTTTCCTTCACAACTCCATCCTCTGGGTTTGTTTGCATTATTGCGTTTATTACAGGGGCATCATACTCGTCTATCAATACATACACACGTTTACCATGGTACAGATACAAACACTGAGATAAGTCCTTCAATCCGTATATTATGTCAACTTCAGAAATATTTTCAGGCTTTTTCCAATACTCCACAAATCTTTTAATAGTCAGCCCCGACATTTCCAATTTCTCATCTGACCAAGCCCAGTTTTCTCCAACCTTTGTTACTAGATACTTATTATTATCATATGCATTTTGAATGGCAGTCTTCAATGATGTAAGAACACTATCTTCAGTTTCGCCTCCCACACTCTTGAAATCCACGTATATCACAGGATTCTCTTTACAGTTCTCAATAAAAAAATCTCTTTCCTCTTCGTATATTTTTAACTTGTTATCTTGGAAAAGTTTCTTGTTCCCCGATAGGAATTCTCTAATCATATCCATATTAGTCGATTTACCAAACCCCCTAGGTGCCAACGTTGCTATTATAGTTTGACTCCATTGAAGTAAAGTTTTAATGAATAGCGTTTTGTCCACGAATGCCGCCAAGCCTACGATTTCAGCAAACTTGTGTGTAGTCAAATCACATGTTTTCTTTGGCGACGTGTTCTGCAAAGATAAAAAGATACCAGATAACCATGCAGGAATAGGAATGTTTACTACATTTATTGCGTTCGTTTATCTGTTCGGAATGCTCTTTTTACTCTAAAAACTCGATTATCAACCCCTAATCAAACTCGGAGTGGTCGAAATATTCTGTTCTGCGTTTGGTTATTATGGAACGGAACATGGAGTTTGCTCTTTTCGCTCGGAACAAATACCTACTTGGGGCTTAAGAGTAACCAAACTAAAATGTGAGAAATTCAAATATCCATTAAACTGTTTTGCGGCTTATTTGTTGTTATGGTGATGTTATTAATATATTGTGTCTCCACTCTTTCAATTGTTTGTGAACTGTATTCTTTGAAAAGATCGCGTACTAAACTAAATTCAAATTTGAGCTGCAGTGGATCAAAACAGACGTATGCATAGTACACGCCCCTTGACCAATAAAAACGTAAGACTGCAGGTACACATGCGTTTCACGTAAAAATTATTGTTTTACTCACACTGCAACTCGAATTTGAATTTAGTTTAGTTCCAACAATTGCTGTAAGATGGCGCTAATGACAGTTGAATGTTGATACCAAGAACTGTCAAAATATTTAATTTTGAATGTTATCGCAACTCTTGGTATTTATGTTTCGCCAGTGCTTTTTACCTATTTTCGAAAATGTCCAGAAAAACATTTGGGAGAACAATTTATGAAAATGCTTATGTTTGCAGCATTGCAGCAAACCTTTTGTGAAGAAATATTTAATTATAATAAATTCAAAGAAAAAATCGATTTGTTCTTAAAGCTGCAGGGTTTATATTATATTTATGTGTTATATTATTATATCTTCTGCAAAAAGTGCAAAATTTATAAAAATACGTTGCTTTGTAATAGGTTATTATCAGCCTGCAACATCCCTATGTAGGGCAAAGGCCTCCCTCTTTCCCTTTGGTGAGGGGTTTTTGGTCTACTCTCCCATAGTGGCTGGTCCTCGTGGGAGAGAGGTGCCGAGGTGCCGTGTTGACGGCGCAATCGGGCCACCCAGTCTAGTACTGACCGGAGACAACGCTGCTTAACCCTCCTAATCGCACTAGACTGGGGTATCTAGCTCCCGCAACTCGAAAATATCAAATTTTGTGCCGCCATCTAGCGGAAAATATCTAAACTAGTACGTATACTGTCAAACGATACAGTACAAAAGTTTTATATGGAAAATAGTGGGAGTAGGAACACCATATCTTAATAACATCACCTAGAAAACTAAGTCATACTACGTCATTTGCGATATCACCAATAGCAACCCGCTTAATTTAATATAATTACATTGTACATCGTTGCAACATTTATGAAAAGCACAAGCACTGCAAAAATTTCAAACTTCGGATGGAAATTCCAATTAAACGAAGGTTGATTAAACTATAGCTAAATAGATTATTTCATAAAAATATTACACGACAAGCAAACCAGAATACGACTTAAAAGGCTGCTAAATAACTCCTAAAAAATTAACAGCAAATTGACACTGGAGTTTTTTGCTTGGATTTTGACGTAGAATCGCGTGATATAAAAATATTCTGCGCCATTTTTAATACACCCTGAACGTATATAATTGCGAATCTACAATTTTTGGTATAATAATTTCGGCATATGAAACTACTTTTGCAAATACAATTTGAGAGGACGGTTCTTCATTATCACTCTCATCAAAAAACAGCATACACGCAACCTATAGCAACCGCTAAACTTCTATTTTAAAGTGTGCGAGGAACGTATTAAAACTTTAAATGGTATAATTCTTTATACGTCAAATTATAACATAGGAACAATGGGCCGTATTCTGATCTTATGTTTAAAGCTGTCTCTAACTAAAGTCGTGTTTAGCGTAAACACAAAACGATATAGCTTTATGTAATTTTATGTTCAGCTGTCTCATAATGACTAGATTATTTTACTGTTTAGAGGCCAGAATTATATCATTTATCGGACTAGCACCATAATGATAAAGTAAAACGGCCGGTGCAAGAGGCTAGAGCTATAAAACGAATTTAAACCTCAAATTAATTTAAAAGTAAATTTTTTGATATGCAGCAGAACATAAAGCTTTGTATGTAATTCGTACATAATTAAGCTTTATGGACTTGCCAAATTGGCGCTTCCATAAAGACCTACATTATGTACTCGTTACATAAATAGCTATTATATGTATGTGTATAACAGAGATAGGCGATGTTGCCATGGTAATTAAATATGACGTTAAATTTTAGATCAAAATACCGACCAATAAAATTACAACAAATGTTCCAAATCTTTCGATTATTGTTCCGAAGACCCCGTACGACGTACGTTCTAACCACAGAACATTAAACCCTCAGTTCTAACACCACGTGATCTTGTTCCACGTTCTGCTCGCTCTGTTCTTACCTTCTTACAACACACAACAAATAAACGAACGCACCTATTAACACGTTTGAGATTACATTTACTAAACTTACTTTTCTTTGGGACTCATTTTCACTTCCTCCTTCCATTTTTGGCCGTTTTGCTACTTGATCACTCTCACTCATCACTTATTAGAAATAGTTCTGCAAAGCAGGACGAACTGCTACAAATTACAAAATAGAGGGTAAGGGTAGGAACCGTCAAAGACAAGAACAGCTGAGAGCCGTCGCCAAGAAACTCTTAACCGCATGCGCCAAAAAAGAGCCTACAGAAACGGGATTACAGTGGCTCAAAAAAGGTTAATTTGACCTTTGTATAGATGGTTTCATATACAGGGCGGGCGGTCCATAAGTAATGGTTCACAGACCAACAGTAGATTCCTGAGGCCAAAATATTATGATTTACCTAAAATTACTTTAGTCCAAAAGTTAATATTTAGACTAAACTGTAGTTTAAACCATACTAGAAGTTTAAACGGCGATTGTAATATCGGCCCTTAGGGAGATACAGGGTGTCAAAGTAGAAAACTTTATTTCAATTTTCTTCTGTAATTTCTAAAGTTTTCGTAATATTCATATGAAAATTGGCGAAATTACCTTTTTTGGGACGGGAAATAATAATCCGTTCTCAATTTTAATGCAGCTTTTAAAATAACGTTATTTTTGCTACACCTAATACCTTAAAAATACTTCAACTTTTTTGTACTTAAAGTTAGGGCAGATTTACTTGAAAAAAGCAATTGCCTTGTCTTTTGTATACAAAAAAGGTATGTATGTAAGTGATGCTACATTTTATTCGTTAAAAAGAGCATTACTTGCGGTACACATAAACATTAGAAATTTTTTAATGAAAAATATCCTACTGATTCACTATTGCTCTGTGTTCTATTACTTGTTTTTGACAAGAATATGTCAATTTTTGTATTAAATGTAAGCCTACTGCGTTACGGACTGCTTAAGAACAAACGAACCTCGGCGGAACTTGCCGAAATTCACCGAATGCACTATTTCGACACTGCTACATTTGGCAGCGTCTTTGAATGGAATCTAATGTTTCGGTTAAGATAATTCCTTTTAAAAACGGTTTAATTAATTGAATTTATATAATAATTATGCCAAATATTGAATGATTGTTATATTATTGATATTTTCAAGCACAAATTTAATAGGTAATTAATTGCCGTATTATTTTCTGGGGGTGCTGCAGTGTCGCAGCGCTTATGGACCAGCCGCCACTGTACCTACATCACCAATTCACCAAATATACTTATGATGAAAATGGAAATTTATATTGTTTATTTTTGGAAATAAATTGGGATGGCACAGTCACCAGAGGACACATCAAGACATTGACTAAATGTAGCAATGATCGCTGTGGGCGAACCGACTAGGATGACATCAATATCAGCTTACTCAATACTACCAAAAACGGATTTTATCGAAACACATAACGACATAGCTATACCAAATTCAAAATCGAGCTGCAGTGTGAGTAAACAATAATTTCTACGTGAAACACACGTATACCTGCAGTCTTACGTTTTTATTGGTCAAGGGGCGTGATCTATGCATACATTTGTTTTAATCCACTGCAGCTCGATTTTGAATTTAGTTTAGACACTTGCATTTTAATATCTGCAAGTAATTATGAATTGATAAATGGTACCTCCATAAACCGGACCCTGTAGTAGATTCTCCATAATATGGGATACACCGATACACAAGTGCAGACAGATAGATAGGTACCTAAAATACTACAAAAAACAGTGATCCTGAAGATTGCACACATCATCAGAAAAGTAATATAAATACAAACATTACCTTAGGAGTATATGGTATGCTCTCGGTAAATGTAAAAAAATAACATCTATGCTTACCACAAGCATTGTGCGAAACAAATAAAATACTAATAATTTAAAATGAAAATTCTTATCCAACTTTGACACTTAACACATTTAAAAAAACGGCTGATTGCTTAAGAAAGATATTCTCGCAATCAATTTCAATTTAGTACAATTTTAATTATAGTTCAATTGGCGATCCAGGTAATGCGCGTCATCAATCACATGATCAATGGTCGGCGTTACCAATAATGCGCGATAAAAAAATACAATATGTAGTTGCTAAATATAAATTAGTTTTGTAGTGTTCTAAGAATAGGCAGCCGTGTTTAATGACAAGGTTTATAAATTTTCGAAAATAAGAAAGAAATCGGGTTTTTATTTTTTTGCATTTTGACAAAAAAAGTGGACTTTTTTTATCAAAAAATCATAAAGAAAGCAACACTTTTTTAACTATTTAATTTTACATTTTGCATTAAGTAAGTATGCTTTAAATAAAATATTGTAAATTGTCAGTTTGACAACTGTCAATTCTCAAATCCTTTTCATCCTGTTTTGAGGGATTTAAAATGTAAAAATGCAAAAAAATATTGTGTACAACTCGTATGAAAGCATCTTTTTTTCACTTGTTTGATTGATGCACTCCGGCTTCGCCGTCGTGCATCAAACTTCAAACTCATGAAAAAAAGTATTGCTTTCATTACTAGTTGTACAAATAACTATTCTAATTTAGCTCATATTTATTTTTTGTAAAGTTAGTATTATTTTTGGCATGTTTATATTTCCAATTTCCAATTTCACTTGCAAATTTTTGACAGATCACGTTGTGTGTCATTAACTTTGAGTATACATATACATGGAGAGGGAAAGCCGTATTCAAGTCCACAGTCGAAGTTGTGTCCAACATCTGTGCAACAAGGATGGATAGAGTCGTACCCAAGTGCGATATGCGCGTGTGCCAGGACAAACTTTTAGGCGGGAATTTGAAATATTCTTTGTTTTCTAAATCAAGAACCTACTTTGGCGAAGTACGGTTTCACATGCCCCGCCTAGTTTTGTAACATCTTCAGAAGGGCTAACGCATGCGCACAATTTATTTCAGTGCGAGTGCAGGTATAGATTCTTTCTCCCTTTGATGGACACACTTTTACCGGGTTTGTTCCCTCTCCATATCTATATACTCAAAGGTCATTAACGTTTGTTTGACATTTGACGTTTTTTAGGTTATAAAATTTGTAAATCGTTTGGAACTTCATGTAGACGTACCAAGTTATGATGTCATAAAATTTATTGATGACGTGCATTTCCTGGCTCGAAAATTCGACCAAAAGGGCGATTTTGCTCCTTTATCATTAATAGTTCTTAATAATTAAGTAATTTAAATATTGTATCCATTTTATAAATAGTTGTAAACATAATCGTATAAAAAAATGTAATTAGTCAAAATAATACAAAATCACGTTTAAAATACAGCTTTTTGATAAATGGAGCTGCATAGTATGTAGATCAATTTTAGCTTTAATTTTGTAACTTCAAGTCTCATTGTAAAGCAGCGATGTCTACCGAACGAGCGGATCTTCGGGCCCAGTTTCAAATAAGACAGCAATTTCGTGAATGTTGCATAATGTACCTCATATCAAATATTATTCACTTGGTTAACTGACTCGTCGATTTCTATAGGTAAGTAACATTACAAGGCATGCGTAGAGGCTGTGAAATTTATTATTTGGTAGTTGTGCAGCTCTTAAAAACAAGCCACCCCTGATCTGTTGTACAGTTGGTGCATATCATAAACATATCCTAAAAAACAAAAGTATCACTATAGAAACAAAGATCAGAATTTACAACACTCTGGTAAAGCCAACCGTTACATACGTGGCGGAAGCAATAAATCTAACAAAGAAGGGAGAAGCGAACCTACAGATAATGGAAAGAAGAATCTTAAGAACCATATTTGGGCCAATCAAAATGCCAGATGGAGAATAAAGAAGCACGATGAATCATGAACTAACAGAAGACATCAAAGAAGATATAGTAACGGGAATCAAAGCTCAGCGAATTGCCTGGATAAGACACAAAGAAAACAGCGTAATAAAAAGAATAACTTATTGGAATCCTTCTGAAATTAGAGCTAGAGGTAAACCCAAACTAAGATGGTTGGACGAAGTTATTAAGGAAATAAAAAATTTAAAGATCACAAATTGTAGAAGCAAAGCAATCAATAGAAAAGAATGGAAGATTGTGAAGAAAGCCAAAACATGCAAACATTTATAGTACATATAATACTGGTTGATGAGGATTAATCCACCTCAATAAATGGATTTACAGAACTCCTTGGAATGGTGAAATTCCTTTGGAAAGGGCCGATTTAATAATAATAATAATGTAATTAAAACATTTGAAATGGTACGTCAATGATTAAATTCTTAAAGTTATGTTTTTCTAATATATCTATTTATAAATATAATTATATAATACAGTAATAAATATAACACAATGTAATTAACTGGTTTATCAAAAATATGAAGTGTCTAATGAGATATTTTAATGAACGATCTTGTACATTTATTAGAGCCAACAAAGAATGTGATTTGGAATAGATCAGCACAAGATTTTCTCTATTACAGCTTGCAGCCGAGGTAATACCATGTATGGTGTAACATCTCTGAATACATCCCATTGGCAATTTTAATAAACGGAAATCGGAGTACTCATGTTTCGTCCGTTACTTCAAAAATCTTCATTTTTCACCGTTTCGTAATTCCGAATTTCTTCCATTAAAAATTTTGCACGTAAATTATCATCATTCACATCTTGTTTAATTTTAAACAGTGCTTCAATATCAGAGTCGCTTACTTTTGCATTAATTTCGTTAATTTTTTTCGCTTTCACTTCATTTCTTGTAATCAGTCTTTTAACTTGTAGTTTTAGTGCTTTTACTTGGGCTCTATATTCGTCAATTTGTTTCTTACTTATCACATTAACTTGTGCGGTTGCATCCTTTCTCTAAAATATTTTAATAACAATTAACTGTTTATCAATACTTACTAACGATTTTACGTACATTGTTAGCAGTAGACAATAAAGTACGATTGAATACGGCAGGTAAAAAGGATTGGACTGAAACCGATGGTTTCATTGTATTTTCAATAACTGGAAGCCGTCCCTAAAATAAATGTTGTTTTAAAACGTAATAGCCTTCCACTAATTAAATTTTACCAAACACAGCGTAGGTACTGCTTCTTTCAATAATAACTTGCGTCTTGATGAGGTGTCTTTATAACAATAGTTTTCAAAATGAATACTACAGATAACAGCGGTGTCGGGTATTTCTCTATCTGTTGTTATAAAACAATATTTAAATGTAATTTCAAATTTATATTAGAATATTGTACCTTCGCTTAGGTCTAGATTTTTTAACCATTTGGCTCTTGTAGTCATATTTGATGGAAATTCGTGGAATGATCTTGAGGAAACACTTCGACATGTTGAAATAAAACACCTTTTATGGCGCATTTTATCAGCTTCCAACGAATAATATACGAATGGGTAACACTGGTAACAGTCAACACAAGAATACTACTACACAATATACAGTAACAAAATTATAATAAAAGTTTTTTCACGTATTTACACAGAAAACTCGGTATTTACAAACCGAGACTGTAACAGGGCTGCCAATAATCTGAACTAAAATTGTGAAATTTGAACTACCTTATTTCAGAAGGTGCGTGAAGTTATACACGAACTTTCGGGCATGCGCACAAAAACCAGGTTGCATATTCTGAATACTGAGATAGGGAAACCCATGTAAATCGCCGCCATGCGAAGTAATCAAAACACCTCTTTTCATAATTCTCTAAATAATTCAAAATATAAATGACACATTTATTCGCCATGCACGCTAAACGGTTCTACATAAAAATTCTGCGCGTTTCCCAAGAAAAAGCAAACGCTGCCATGCACGTATAACTGAATAAATAATGTTTAAAGTACACGGGCATTCAAATGGACGAGCTCGGCGCGCCATTCTTAAATTGTTCTAAAATATGCAAAAACCAAGCGTGTGGATGATTCTCGTTTGTGTTAAACGATCGGCTATGCTGTTTTTTTCCTCTTTACATGACTTCAATCCGTATTTACACACTAGAATCTTACATTTTGAGAACAAAGGTATCAGACTTAATATCCTTGAAATCTTGGAAATTCGTAAATATTCCAAGAACAGTCAAGAGAATTGCCTTAATGAGTTGGGTTATGAAAACAGTAATTTTAGTGTATTGGATATCATATTACATTAGCTTTAATTTCATTGCCTTCATATTTTCTAGGATAATAATTGTAAGATCAATTTTGTTGATTCGAATTTGGCGCGTTAATAATTTCTAGGGTTATTTCATTATTTTCACTACTTTATTAGTTGGCATGAGGCATGACCTTCCTCGGTCATACGTCATTCTTCTGTAAATGTCAGCCGTGATCACAGCACCTGCTGATGCCTTAAAATTTGATATAATTAATATGTAGTGAATTTTTCACTCAACCTTAATTATTTAATTGTTTGTATATTGTGTCAACCTTTTTCTTTCCTAGTAAGTAGTATTTTTGTAGACCAACTTTGTTGGTTCTTTAGCTTTTAATGATTTAGTTTTGACCTCGCTTTTTTGCTTTCAGCTCCGTTATGGTATCCATTTTACATTTTTCATATCTTTAAAAAATTTTCCATTGAGTTTGCTCGTGTGAGGTTCCAGATGTCTGGACCATTTACCCCATAGCGGGATCAGGCAATTTTAATATCGTTTTCTTCGTTTTTTAGAGGACTCTGTACCTTAATTGGCTAATTGTCTGAACCCGCTATGTTTTACCTGTTTTTTGTGCTTTGGTAAGATTGCGACAGTCTTTGGCTCTGATTAAGTTTGTAAACCTAGATTATTATTTTAGCATTGTGGGAAAGACGTCTAGTTTTACTCATCTTTATTTATTGACAAAAATTGGAATATTTGATAAGAGGTTTCATAAGATACATATGGTTGGCTGTTTTTAGTATCATTCATTGTTTAACATGTCATCCTAATAAATTATGTAACGTAGGAAATGTAGCAATGATGGAGACGGATTTACCTGTAACAATTATTCTGAACTTAGTAGCAAGTTAAGTTAATATTTTATGATTCGTAAGTTCCTAATAATCTAAATTCTTCTAATTTTGGAAATTTAAACTCCGTTTTTAATTAATGCGAAAGAATTAAAAAAAATCTTAACTATTTGGTCTATAACATTTGGATTTCATGCATTGAAAAGAATGAACTAAAGTTCATCAATAATACAGTTCATGATTGTATATACCGTAACTGTTACAGCATTGATATAAACCTGCAAATACGAACAAATTTATAATGAGCTGAGGACCAAGCCTTGTGTCAAACAGCAAGAGGATATTTGAGGAACGAGGATGATGTGACATTGGAGCAGATGAAAAAAGGAGAATATCGATCACCGTGGATGGCCCTGGACCAACAAAAGACTGCTGATTGAGAACATTTCAACATAGGTATAAGGTAAGAACGCATTTTTATTCGTTAGTTTTATTAGAAGTGGTGCAAATGACGGAGAAGTAACTGTCCTAACCAAGACCTTGTAAGTTCCCTACTTCTTCTTACTCCTGTAGTTCCTTAAGAAGCAAATGGCACCAGAGCGGGCGTTTCAAAAACAAAGTGAATGGCAGAGTTGCTAGTCCTGCCCACCCATCGGTTGACTTCGTTTCTATCGCTCTCTTCTGAACTAATTTCTTCCATTTTTCTATGTCCTGTGCTATGCATTTGGCTTCGCTCCGTGATAGATTTTGTAATTGTAGGTCTTTCGGTCTACCTATTCTTCACTTTTCTTGTGCATTAAATTCTAACGCTTGTTTTGCTATCTTGTTATATGGTTCTCTAAGGGTATGTTCTATCCTGCCCATTTCTCTTCTAATTGTGGTTTCGATCTTTTCCTCATTTGAAATTTCCCACAGATGTCGATTTGATATTTATTTGGACATATCTAAGGCATTTATTAACGAAGGTTTGAAGTTTTTTAATATTTTGTTTGTTTCTAACCCATGTTTTTGCCCCATAAAGTAGGAAACTTCTAATGGTTGTATTGAATAGAGGGAGTTTTGTTTTGATCAGAATGTTTTTTGATCTCTATGTTTTGTTTAGCATATCAAATGTTGTTTGTGCTAAGGCTATTCTTCTGGTTATATTTTTTATGCGCCGCCGTTGATATCTATCGAATTACCTAAATAGTCCACTTTCTTTATGTCTAAGTCCCCGAGTGTTATCGTTGGTTCTTCTTTATTTGCATTTGAGAGAATTCTTGTCTTGTTCCCATTTATTGTTAAGCCAACCTTTTCTGCTTCTAGGTTTTAACTTGTTTAACTTTCCTTACATTAGCTGGACAAGCAGATATCATTTGCAAATTCTCCAAGTTATCCAGTTTGTTGAAAATGCCCCAATTTATTTCGGATTTGTTGTCCTCCGTACTTCTAGCGACCCTTTTGTTTATTTAATGTAGGTTACGCCAGTTCAGCACTTATGCTATTTCATGGCAGAATTCGATGATACTTTGACATCTAAATCGCTAATGGGTCTCTTAGACCTTGTCTTTAGCACTGCTCACTATCACTATTTAAAAGGTCAGGTAGAAGTATTCAACTGTGGGAACGCGAGTTTCTCCACGACCTGTCGATAATAATAAAGAAAGGTATTGGGACAGAATGCAACTTTGAAGGACTCCCGATTTTATATAGATTTCCTGTGATAGTTTCATTGAATGTTCGACTCTTGCGGAGAAGTTGTCACACAATAGTTTGAGTGTTCTTATGTATTTGTCAGGTAGACCATATTACTTCAGTATTTTTTACATTTCTTGAAACTGAGTCGAATGCCTTGTTACAGTTAACACATTTGTCTTGTACCTTTTCTATTATTTGTTCTATTATCCTTGGTTACAGACTACAGATCTATGCACGAAAGCCTTTCCATAATTTTTACTTGCTGTTGATGGAAGCATTATGGGTCTAAAGTTTTCGCATCAAGTTAGGTCGCCCTTCTTTGGTATCTTTATTAGTATTCCCTGTGTCCGATCTGGGATCCATTCTGCGGATAAAGCCTTATTTACTAGTATGTACAATATTTCTATTGTGCTCTCCCCTTGTCTATTTTTAGCAATTCGATTGCGATTTCGTCTATGCCTTGTGTTTTTAAATTTTTTATTTGTTTAGGTGTTTCTTCTATTTCGCCTTTTGTAGGCTTTTCTCACTTATGTCAAGTTGTTGCGTTCCCATATTGTTATTTATTTCTTCCTCGATTTTTTTTACTTTGTAGATCTATGTAAAATATTTTTTCAGTATTTCCATTACTTCTCTGTCTGTTTTATATACTTCGGAATTTTCCCCTTTAAGTCTTGATCTGGATTTGTTTGTTTAGTTATCTTATATAGGATTTTCATATCTTTGTTGTGAGCAGCTTTTTCTGCTTCCTCCATTAAATTTTCCATGTTTGTTCGTTTGTCTTTAAGGCGCCTCTTATTTTTGTTCCGATAATTTTACTGTAATTCTGTCATCAATTTTGTCCATCGTGTTGAATAATTTTATTTTTTATTTTTGCCTTCCTTCGATTGTGTTTATTGTAACAGAAGCTTTATGGTTTTATATCCAATGGTCTCTCAGGCTGTCTTGTTAATTGAGGTTTTATACACTTACCATACATTCTCTACGGGAAGATTTCTAAGGTGATCAAATACTTCTATATGTATATAGAATATATATTTTTTTGTCGTCTTCGATATTGTTTAGTTTTGCGAGGTTAAATTTAGATCTTGCTGGTATGTTTTTGTTATTCTATTTTGTTATCTCATCTCTCATTATTATATTTGCTTTTACGAGGTGGTGGTTGAAGGCTATGTCGGCTCCTCACATCGCTCTTACATCCTGTAACGAATTTTTCCATTTTTCTTCGATCATTATGGGGTCAATTTGGTTCTTATGGTGTTCATCAGGTGATGAACACGTGTGAAGGAAACTCGGGTCCTTAAAAACTTTCTTATGTTTGAAAAATATACCGCCAATTAACTATTAACTAGGCTATTTGTCTTAGAAAAATCAACAGACTTTGCTCCGTTTTTGTTCACAACTCCTAATCCCTGTTTCTCCATCACATTTTCCTTTCCTGCATGATCACTTCCAACCTAGTAAATTGCCCACAAATATATTTATTTTCAACCAGTTTGAGAAACTGTAACGTAATATTTGATTAAAATGAAATATATACTGAGCACTAAAACATAATAATTATTTGTTCTACATGGAGTAAACTACAAGGAAATAAAAATTATTATAATTTACGCCACAGTTTTATCTGTTTTTCCTTTTTCCACAGAATTCAGGCCGAAGTTTACTTAACAAATGGAATATCTTTTAGATTAGCTTTCTCTTAATTTTGTAAATTGATAGGGTGTGTGTACGTGTTTGTGTATGTATTTACAATAGGTATCTAAATAGGATGCAAAAACTGCAGATGGTTAATGTACAAAGTGTGATCGATCATACCTAGAAGAATTGTTCTCTTACAGGTATTCATAAAAATGCGTAATTATTTCACATAAGTTGTGATTCTAGGCAGGTTTCGAAATGACAAATTTTCAATATATACGATATTTTAGTAAAACGCTGTGTTAAATTCACATACGTCTGTGACAATTTATTTCTCATCATGTAATTTCATAACATAACAAATAATATCAATACGCGTAATTCTCGATATTTTTCAAAGTCGTAATTTTATAAAATAGAATTCTATTCTCCTCATTCTTGCCTCTTTAAATTGTTAAAATAAAATTATAATTTTTTAAAATATTAAGTATAAGTAAGTTTTTCTAAACGCCCAATTACCTACTTATGAATTATATTTCCATATTTTCAGATGCAATTCTTTCACGATTTTCTTTTTAAATTACTTAACCTAACCTATTTGGCGTTAACTAATTTTTCAACGTGCTTTTACAAAATTCAAACTGACAAATACTCGTTTAGTTGCAATTTTCTATATATTTCTCATGAATATCAGTTGGTGTTGAGACGATTTTAAGTTATTTTAATCTGCATAATCATTTCTCGTTCTCGTTGTAGTCTTCGTATGGTCTCATTTTGTTTTAAAATTTAGGTTCTAATGTCAATTCAGGTTTCTCCCCCATATTAAGTAATCTCATGATTTCCCTCGCGATCCTTTACCATCTATCCTCTCGCTCGAGAACTAGAAACTGTGATCTGGTTGTGCATCTATGTTTGGGGTAAAGTTGGCTCATCTTGGTTGTCCGTTAGGTGGGGTTACCGCGGTTAGCACCCGGCAAAGTATGCCACACCGCACTTGATATATTTATTATATCTAGTTGGGTATTTTTATATCCGACCGCGGGTGTTAGGCTGCTTACGCGTTCCAACAATGGTCCTTCTGGGATTGGTGAGTTGGACGGGGCCAAGCGTTTGGTACCAAAGACACTCTTGGCTTGAGGAAGTCGCCACTGTTGGACCGGATTTGATTGGGATAAGCCGCTGGCTCACCCATCTATGTACGATTGGAGTTCGTTTTAGTTTATTGTGCACTCTCATCCCTTCTATGTTTCTTCTTTTTTGCTCGAGAACTAGAAACTGTGGTCTGGTTGTGCATTTATGTTTGGGGTAAAGTTGGCCCAACGGGTTGTCCGTTAAGGTGGGGTTACCGTTTGGTACCATAGGCACTCTTGACATGAGGAAGTCGCCACCGGATTATGATCGGGTAAGCCGCTCCCTCACCCATCTATGTACAATCGGAGTTCGTTTTAGTTTATTAACAGTATACGTATAACGGGAGCAAAGGCCTTAATTGGTCAGTATCTCGTTAGTTTCTGCTAATTAGGCAAGAGATTCACTTGAGTTGGGGAGAATCGCTTTTGCTTTTGTCCAATCGCTTTCTTAATTTGGTTAAGCCAGATTAGAGGCCATTCGAGGAAAGTGTTGCGTGTTTATTAGGGAAACTTAGAATAAAGTTTATTTTAGGTGTCACATTTTTTGTTTCAAGTAGTTGTGCAAGTGAAAAAAAAATAGTAGCTCAGTTTTCGTTTTTTTAAAGGCAAGCTGAAATATTAAATTAACTTCGAAATTGTTGAATTTTTGAATTCGTTTTGATATGAGGCTTCGATTAAACGTATTCAACAAATATTTTAATTCATATAGCAGAATTACCGAGTTAATTAATCTCCGTAAATCTTTAAAGGGAACATACTTAAAAGCAAGGTATTTATTGCTAATATTAGTTTAGGCTTATTTTTCAAATTATTTTAGAGAATTTATTTATTTATTTATTTATTTATTTATGGATCAACGGCCGGAAGCCTCTAACTTAACAGAAATGCAACGCTAAGCGTTGAAAACGCCGCGTGCCTAGCACGCACACAATACAATACAAGTAATGAATATAAAGAGAAAATTTTGAATAACAATGGTTAACTATAATTAAGTTATACAATGTAAATATTTTAAACGAGCATTAGACTATAAAATACCAAATCGCCAGCTAGATGAAGGACTTAGAGTGTAATTTGATTCTGGACTTAAAGAGCTCCAGGGACTCAATTGCAGTAATGGAGCTTGGCAGACAATTCCAGCCCCTTCTCAACCTCGAAACGGGTCCATAGTAGACGTAATTTGACCTATTTCGATCTTCTATCAGAACTCGATTAAAGCGAAGTGGGTAGGGGAGCTGTCTATGAGTAAACAAGTCAACGAGCTCACGACAAGCCACATGCCCCTTTAAGCATTTATGGACCAGGATCATGTCTGAGCACCCATGAATGGACTTTATAGTGGATAAATTAAAGCGGGCTAACAAGTAGGTGTAATCGTGATCGAAGAAACTCATGGGAGATCCAATTTTACAAGCTAAGTATCTAACGAACTTATGCTGTACCGATTCGAGAGATGCAATATGCCGCGCGCAGTAGGGGGACCAAATGTAAGAGCAATAGAGAAGGGAGGGAAGGACGATGGATCGATATAAATGGATCAAGGAATTTGAATTAACAAATTCACCCGTCGATCTTCTCAGAAATCCCAGCATATAGTATGCTTTGCTGACGGTTACATCAAGGTGTTTTGTAAAGGAGAGAGAGCTATCAAAAATGATACCTAAGTCTTTGACCGAAGACACTGACTTTAAAGTATGATTAGATATGGTGTAGTTGAATAGAATTGGAGAATTACCTCTATAGAAGGAGATGGAGGTACATTTATTAATATTCAATGAGAGATGGTTTACAGTACACCACTCAGTTATGGAATCGAGATCTCTTTGAAGTCTGGAAGAGTCCAGGGGAGACTTTATCTTGCAATATAACTTTACATCATCAGCAAAGAGGAGAGTTTTGCAGAACTTAAGATTGTCAGATATATCGTTTATGAAGAGTATAAATAGGATAGGACCAAGATGAGAGCCTTGAGGGACGCCAGATGAAACTAAATATGGGGAGGAACGATTATTCCTAATACGGACAATTTGAGCTCTGTCCGACAGATATGAGGAGACCCACTTGAGACAATTCCCATCAATTCCCATTGCATAAAGTTTACTAATTAGAATACCATGATCGATGGTATCAAAAGCCTTAGCAAAATCTAAGTAGATGGCATCAACCTGATTGAATTCTTCCAGAGCTAGTGATATAAAGTTACAGTAAACCAGTAGATTCGTAGCAGTGGATCTGCCCCTAATGAAACCATGTTGTACAGCAATAATCTTGGAATAGAAGGCCTGAGCCAATTTATCAGCAATGATAGCGTCAAGCATTTTCGGAATAACGTTTATAATAGATATGGGCCTAAAATTAACAATATTACATTTATCGCCATTCTTGAAAATGGGAGTGATGAAAGACTCTTTCCAGCGGTTCGGTAAATGACCTTGGCGTAGAGATTGATTAAAAAGCATACCCAGCGGACACAGAAGTGAAGATAGACAATTTTTAACAAAAATTGACGGAAGTAAATCTGGACCGAAGCTGAAACTGTCCTTCAAGCTCCCTGCAACAGAAGTAATGTCTTCATGTGTTACAGTTATATCTGAAAGTAAATAAGTGTTATCAACGACAATATTATCGAAACTAAATTTTGTAGATTTTACATGAACTGATCCGAAGTGATCAGCGAATAAATTAACAGTTTCACCAATAGAAGAAGAGCGCTTTTCTCCCAAGAACATGCTACAGGGAAAGCTATTAGAGGATTTAAGATTATTTATGTAGGACCAGAAAGCCTTGACGTTTTTCTCAGAATTTGATTCAACCTTAGCAATGTATTCCCTGTGGCAAGCCCTTGAAAGACGAATACATTGGGCTCTAAGACGCTTGAACTCTATAGAGTCATTTAAGAGGCCAAACATCTTCCAATTTTTATGAGCCACTTTCTTCTTTAACACCAAATCCTTCAATTCCCTCGTATACCAAATCGGATAGTGACTGGAGTAGACCTTCTTAGTCGGTACAATATTGCCGATAGCAGAGTATAATGAACTATAGAATTTATCAACATTTGAGTCAATACTGCCATTACCAATAAGGGAAGCCCAGTCAATATCCGTTAGAGAGTGGCAAAGAGTTTGATAATCCGCACTGCGAAAATCCCACTGCGCGCACTGAAAGTCTAAAACGTGATAGATTGGATATTTTTTCCAAGATTTTCTACAATTTGCTTTTGGGAAACTTTCTGCAGCACATAATTAGTACTACTCTTTGTAATGTTTTAAGAGTGGTCTCTTAACAATGGTTTTGAAATAATATATTTATAGAAAAGTCTAAATTTTATTGAAAATCAAAGTTACGATTATGTTCAAATTTCTATTGTCTGAAAGCGGGTGTCTTCAGTCTTCAGAGACGTCGCTGGATGTTGTAAGTCAAAGGTGAGTGGTGAATACATGACGTGATCGATCACACTCTATACAAATTTAGGAACTGCATTTAAATGACTGCGTAGTTAAGATGAATTTTTAGTCTAAGGTCTTACATTATTGCAATAGTTATAAGTGTGAATAAAAGGAAAATAAACATTTCTACTTTGAAAAGATTTTTTGTTAGGGCGGTACTAACGTTACTTTTTATTTTCATAGAAATTTGTCCAATTCTTTAAATGTATGTAATTACTTGTTTATGTTTAAATGTTTTATAAATAGAAATATAATATAAAAATTAGTGAAGATCCTGGTTAACCCAGGGGAGGCGGGGGGCACAATTAAAAAAAGGAGCGGTAGTACCTACTTATTTGTAATCATCTGCAGTCGCATCGTAACAAATTGAAACATTAAATGTACTCATTTTCTTCTTAAATATGCAACTTATAATTTCATATCCTAAATCTTTAGTGACTCAGAAATTTGTTTACGTTTGCTGTTTAGTATTTGCAGTTTGCTTAAGAAATTGTAATATAAAGGTATATTTTGCAACAAATATACTACAACGGTGTTTTTAAGTTATCTACCTAGCTACGAAGGAAAACTTGTAGCATATAGGTCAGTGGTTCGAATCCCTGCGGAGGTGAAAATTTTTATATACATATAGAATTTACATAATTCGTTAAAATTAAAAATAAAATAGACTGTTATTTTGTTATTAAAAGATCTCGGAACTAAGTAATTTTTTTCAATTATTCCCTTACATAAAAATAATTAAAATTTAAATTTAATTGAATCGATTTAAGACAGTTTCAATATGACGTAATTTCTTATTATTTGATTATTTATGTTTATAATTGGAATAAAGGCAATGGAAAACAATCAGTTGCATTTCGCTATTTCTATACGATGTAGGAGGAAATCCGTTTCAAGTAATGTTTTTAAATTTACTGTGTACTTTTAACATTACAATAATTAATTATAAAAATTTCTTTTAACTTTTTATCCGCAGTTTATTTTTTTCGTTTTGAATTTTTGATGTAATCGTTTTCTTTCTCTTTTTAATATTGGCTTCAAAAACATTATATATTAGCTGTGCACGTTATTTTAAAATCCTGAAAATAATCTCAGATATGAACTATTTAGCTTTAAGTAAAAATAATAACGTAATTAATTCGTGGCAAATACTATACAGCAGAAGCAAACAAGGCTAAAGAGCGAATGATCTTTCCTAATTTTGTAAATTTAGGTTACTGTATGAATGTTGTGATTACTAAGGTGTAGCTAGCTGTTAGGGCACACGAATTATACCAGGACAACTTCTACGAAAATCTGCAAGGAGAACGTACAAGTAAAGGACGTCAAGATGACTACAGTTACAACAAAGGTAACTGAATTCGCTTTCCTTAACACGATCAAAGTCTGCTTTTACTTAGTTCCTCGTTATTTTTGCAGTTTTTGAATGCTTCGTTGCTTTGAATATTTTTTTAAATTAGAATTGGTAGCCAATTAAATAAATCTTCGAAAGTAGCTAGTCACCAGTTAAGAAGTGTTTTTGAATAAACATTTTTGTACAAAATAAAGATACTACTCAAAAATGAATGGGATAATTTTTACATAAACAATAATACATAAAATATCCCTATTCATTTTTGAGTAGTTTATATCAAATTCTTTACAAGTTAACTAACGTAAATTATATGAATTAAGATCGAACCTGTAAACTTTGCCAACATTTTGGTAATTGTTTTGGAGAATTCAAAACTGTTTAAAAGTAGACCGATTAAACGCTTTCATTAATAAAATTTTTATGTAAAATAATTTTCCCGAATTTACTATGATCGTTTGCTCAAGGAATCGCATTAAGTTCATCTCTGAGATAGTAAATAATTTGACTTGGGTAAAATTTACGTAGAACATTATGTACAGATCGCCACATTTAATCAAGGAGATGCCTCATTTTTCAAAATTATTCTAAAAATTAAAATAATATCTAAATTTTAGACTATCAACTTTAACATTTTTAAGTTAAATTGTTGCAAAAGTCTTTGTTTTATTTTTTGTTTCTTAGTTCTACGTAAGATTTGGAATTTCAAATTTATTTATTATTAAAACGTTGTAACCAATTCAATCCAATTGGTTAATCTTCAGTTGGTCCACCTTCCTCAGCTGCTCGCGAAGAAAAGAAGACGCCGTGTATATATTGTTTATTTACTTTCGTGTGTGTATCTTGAATAAAACTGTTTTTGGTTTTTTTCTTTCCTAGGTGTTAGAAGCCTAATGCGTCATAATTTTGAATATTGCACTTCACATTCGCTATTTTGATGCATTTGGCTCTAAAATTGTTATTTTAAACACCCAAAATAATTACTCTTCAGTATTCGAAATTTACTTTTTAAATACTGAAAATAGATTTCGAATATAAAGTTGTTTTTTTTAATGTTTAGAATAAATTTTAAAATTAATTTCAAAACATCTAAAACCTTGGGCGTTAAAAATTTATTTTATGTCATACTGGTTTCTAAAGCAACGTTTTTCGAACGATTTATAGAACAAAAAGTAAAACTTTAAAGTCCTAGAACTTTAAAGTGTCATTTTAAAGTCCTAGGACTTTAAAGTGTCACTTTTTGTTCTATAAATGCTAGTTGCTAGGAGATCCGAACAGTTGCGTCTTAGATTACTTACTTAAAACTAATACTGCTACAAATTGCTGGAGATTTCTTTTAATAATTTAACAAGTTTACAAACCAGTATAACGTAAAATTATGTATGTACCTCAGACGAAAAGTGTAAAGTACTCGCAAGTAATTACGGCCTCTGCTACTCGTCTCGGCCGTAAACAACTTACTCATACTTTAAAGACTTACTTTTCGTCCTAGATACATAAAATACTATTAAACAAATAATTTTTTAAATATTCGAAGTTTTAGACGCCAAAGGCTAATTTTGATTTAGGTTAGGGTTTTATTTTGTTTAATTGAAAATCATGTTTGAATCTTGATATATTTATTTGTAAGGTTAGGTTAGAATTTTGTGCCGTAAACATAAATAAAAGTTTATGAATCTTAAATGCTGTGTATTTTTCTATCCAACTAAAATCCTGTATGAATTTTGTCCGGTAGATCAAATGAACCGTGAAAGTGGCGTAAAATCGCGGCCCATACGTACTTTACAGTTTTTTTGACACAAGGAGCACGCAGATTTGGAAGTTTTTTAATCTAGTGTATGAATAAATTACACAACTGGTGACAGTAACAATTGCCTTGAAGCGCATATGGCTAGGTTTTCTAACTTTTTTTAAAAATAGTATTCAACTGGAAACATGGGTACTTGTGTAATCCTACATTAATCAGAGTGCTAGCGTAGGTCAGAGGTTTTAGCATTGGGCTGTACAACCAAAGGTTCTGGGTTCGATTCCTACCACCCGCCGTATTAGAAAAAAATTATTTTTGCACCTCAAGGTGCACTCAGCCTTTGGAATTGAGTATATGGGTTACATAACCGGTGATAAATAATTAGTCGGCTTGTAAAGAATTCGAGATTTTCTTTGTCTACCAAAACCCTAAGATTATAGTTTATACTTCGATTTATATTAGGGTTGGTTGGTCGGTCGGGGTTGGGTGGCGGATGACCCCTACAAAATTGGAATCGAAGTACCAATTTTGTAGGGGTCAACCGCCACCCAACCCCGACCGACCAACCCTAATATATTAAGCTCCTCTATATAACTATCTTGTGTTGAGTTTCCCCGTGACTGCTAATTCTCCTGACATCTTTTGATTCAATTATTAGTTTGAGATATGCAGATTGCAGTTTCCTTTTTTAAAATTTTAGTTCAAGAATTTCCAGATGACGTAGCGATTTATATTATACGTCCATACTTACTTTACCTATGACTGATAAATATCCTGACATCTTCTGGAAAAAAATTTAACTACAGTTCGATACTTGTTCTTGGAGTTTATTATTGGGCGCATTCAGGGACCCTCAGCTGCTTAGCTAAGCGGTAATTTAGTAAGCTTATGCTAAATGGCAGCAAACGGTATTTCCCTGAATAAAACGTCTAAAATAGTAAGCTGATTGTTGGTTATTTGTTTTGTAAGGTTAGGTGTTAATTAATATGTTTTTATTCAAATTATTATTAAGTTTTTGTAACTAGAATACCTACACATCTTACACTTTACATGCGAGCACTATAATATGAATTTAATTTGAGATTAGTTACGTTGTGGTTAAATTACACTTTCCCGCTCCTTTTTTGACACCGCTGACAAAGACAGCTAATAAATTATACGCTGAGCGAATTTCTCAGCGGCTTCCTGAAAGCTTCTTTACAGCCTATCTGTTCAGGGACTTTGCTAACTTAGCGCATCAGCCGCTGACCGCCCCTGAATGCGCCCATTGTCATTGTCCTTTAAATAAAAGAACTAGAAATTTATTTATATCTTGTGCGATATTTAAGCACAACAATTATTACTAATCACTTGCTCTAATTTCATGCTATTTACTACTTCCATGTATGTTTAAGTGGATAATTATTTTCATTTTTGGATATTTACTACAACAAAGAGTAGCATATAATTTTAAGCAAAATACACTTTTCCTGAAAGTTTAGGATGCTTTTCTGGGACATTTAAACACAATAAAATATTCTACCGACACTAAATAAGTATATTTCTCAGCAACATATTTTAATAAAATACAAAATAATACAATCATTTTTAAATTATTTTCTTCCAGGGCAATATGAATATATTTTTTTCACTCCCGGGCGTAAAGTGACTAGACTGTGCCTTAACTGACGTTTAATAATGGTACGTACTTTGCAGTCACAGTCGTCCATAGTTAGTCTGCATTTTTGCTTAAAAATTCAGGCTTTGTAGGCGGGTCACAGAAGTGAGAGGAGTTGGCGAAAATGCATATACAAGGTGGTCAAATTAAACTGATGCGTAGAAATTACAAAGCCCAACTTTGTAGACGGGTCACATAAGTGAGAAGAGGTTACGGATTATACAGGGTGTTGCAAAATTTTTACTGAAACTATAAACCAGCATAGCCGATCTTTTAACACAAACGAGAATCATTCACACGCTTGGTTTTTGCAAATTTTAGAACAATTTAGGAATGGCGCGCCGAACTCGCCCATTTGAATGCCCGTGTACTTTAAACATTATTTATTCAGTTCTACGTTCTAGTGTTTCCTTTTTCTTGGGAAACGCGTAGAATTTTATGTAGAACAGTTTAGCATGGATGGCGAATAATTGTGTCTTTTGAATTATTTAAAGAATTATGAAAAGGGGCGTTTTGTTTACTTCGCATGGCGGCCATTTACATGGGTTTCCCTATCTCGGTATTCAGAATACGCAACCTGATTTTTGTGCGTATGTCCGAAAACTCGTGTATAACTTCACACAATTATTGCGTGTTATTTGAACTACTGTCAATTGTTGATTAAAAACATAACCTGTTTCAACCATGAGCATTTTACAAATTTAGTCTTAACTTTGCCCCATTTACAATGCGTAGGAGAGTTGTTGTAACAGGAATGGGTGTTTTATCACCCATAGGAACGAATTTACGAGAATCATGGACAAACATTATCGCTGGTAAAATTGGTATTGCGAAGTTAGGACCACTGTACGAAAAATTACCCAGCAAAATAGCAGGAATTATCAAAGTAGACGGTGCGAATTTTGATTTAAGTAAACATTTCTCCAAAAGTGAGCTTCGTTCCATCGGCCCTGCCACAGCGTATGCACTATTAGCAGCAAAAGAAGCTTTAAAAGATGCAAAGTGGGATTCGGTACTAGAGGAACAAAAGTTAACAACCGGCGTCGCTGTCGGCATGGGTATGGTGGATTTAACCGATGTTTGTAACACCAATGATGCACTATGTAAAAGTTATAATCAAGTTAGTCCATTTTTTGTACCGAGAATATTACTAAATATGGCTGCAGGACAGATTAGTATAAAGTACGGTTTTCGTGGACCTAATCATGCGGTGTCTACAGCTTGTGCGACTGGTGCACACGCGATTGGTGATTCGTTTCGTTTTATACGTGATGGTGATGCCGACGTTATGGTTTGCGGAGGTACAGAAGCTTGTATTTCACCACTTGCAATAGCTGCTTTTTGTCGACTACGAGCTTTAAGTACATCGTTTAACGATACACCGGAAAAAGCATCCAGGCCATTTGATAAAAAACGAGATGGTTTTGTTATGGGAGAAGGAAGCGCTATTTTAGTTTTAGAAGAATTAGAGCATGCTCGTTCTCGGGGAGTTTCCATATATGCGGAGATTTTAGGATACGGTTTATCAGGTGATGCTTCGCATTTAACAGCTCCACGTGCGGATGGTAGTGGTGCCATTTTAGCTATGGAAAGAGCCATGAAGGATGCAAAAATTAACCCTTCGCAAATAGGATATATTAATGCACATGCTACGTCAACTCCGTTGGGTGATGCAATAGAAACCAAAGCAATAAAATCAGTTTTTAAGGAACACGTTAAAAATATGGCAGTTTCTTCTACAAAGGGTGCACACGGGCATTTATTAGGTGCGGCAGGGAACTTAGAGGCTATTTTTACCATAAAAGCGGTTCAGGAGGGACTTCTACCACCTACTGTTAATTTAGAGTCTACGGAAGACGATATGGACTTAAATTTTGTGCCAAATCACCATCAAAAATGGATCGGTGATAGTCGTAGAATAGCATTAAAGAATGCGTTTGGTTTTGGAGGTACGAATGCGAGTCTTTGTATAGCACAAACAATAAATAGTTTATAAACCTTTTATTTGCTTTTTTCGAGAATTATTACATGTAATAGCGCATTTTTTTATAACGCCACTATAAAAAACAATCTATAACAATAACACGTATGGAATGCAACAAATACATGTTTATATGCAAAACTTATATATCATTCTGACAATGTTTTAAGCAATATACTTTTACCATTTCATAAAGCACCCTTCTAATCAAACAAATACCCAATATTATTATAAATTTTTAGAGTAGCACTAAATTATTCTTTATTAGCAATCGAATCTCCACATCAGACATACAAACATAATCCATGCATATTATGTACTTTATGAGTTGGTAAAATTTAAGAAAGTTCCAGACCATCTTAAATACTTTCAGTTCTAGAATTTTCAGTATGTGACAATTCAATGAATTGCTTAACAGTGCAACTACTATAATTTATTTAGAATAATATGCATTAATAACGAGTATAAATAAAAAAACTAGTAATAAAAAAATCGATAAATTTCGAGTCACATGCTGAAAACTTGAAATTAAAATAAGTTGAAGCAAACGTAAAATTACGGAATTACTGTTTCCATACTGAACATTCTTTCAAATCAGTTTAAGTATATATGAAATAAAAAATAAAACCATAACCATCATCAGACTGCCCACATATACCTTTCTTCACTTCTATTCAGTTGGAAGCGTACTTTGTTTGTACAAGCATTCGAGGCACTTGCAACGGACCATTCACACAAAGTTGCGCAAATCTCTTTTGCAGTGTTTCACGCAGTTGTTGGCGTTTCTCATATACATGCCTATTATTACTTTGGAACTCTTGAACCTCTTCTGCTGTTATATAACAATCGCTGTCGTTATCACAATAAAACTGGTCCTGTAAATTATCATATGTTAATAAATGGTGCAGTAAGCGGCCACGTGAGTACTGTGAACACGGATGTGTCACACAGCGATTTTTATAAAATTTTAGTGACTAGATAAAGGTGAAAGTTAGTTTGAGTGAATCTAAAAATCAAGGGGAAAAAGCAAGAAGATAATGATACATCTGAAACCGAGGAAAGACAAGAAAAGAAATAGAAAATGAAGGAATAACAGAGGCAGCCTAGGTAGCTCAGTCAGGTAAGGGTCGGCTGATACGGGTTCGAAGAACGGTGTTTCTACCAACTTTGATTTATGGAGCAGAGAGCTGGACTTTGACAGCAACAGAAATGAAATACCTGAGAAAAGTAACAGGATACACAAAAATAGACCGAGTGAGAAATGAAATAATTAGGGACAAACTGAAATTAAAATGGGTAGGACATTTATGGAGGACGGAGGAAGATAAACTGCCTAGGATAGTAACAGAATTGGAAATGGAAGGATGTAAATTAAGAAGAAAACTCAGAAAAAACTGGGAAGAAAATATAAAGGACATAGTGGAAAGGTTAGCAACAGACAGGAAAGCGTACGGAAAATGGATAGAAGACCCGATGCCCTAGGGGCATAAAGGAATGGAGAGAATCAATCAATCAATAAGTAACATACCTCTAACATTTCTTGTAAACTAAGCTGTTGTCCATTTCCATATGTAAATCTTGATAACGGCATGTAGTCTCTTTCTAGTTGACAGCATCCTTCTGAGCATGCCATTTCAGAACCTTCGGGAGAACTAGGTAGGCTAGAAGCTAACGACACAGTTTCACAACAGCCATTATTGTTCTCCGATGAATACCCACAGTCATGAGAATGATCACTAGAAGAACCATTTTCTTTCCTAGTATAATCAGTTGGTGGCAAATAGTTGTTAAATTTGTAAGAAGTTTTCTTAGACTTATCATTGTTGCATTTACAGTTATCTAACCATAACTCACTACTACCGTTACAACTTAATTTGTCTTTACTATCACTACATTTCCCTTTTTCACTTGTGCTACCATTACAATTATGGCTCTCGCTCTCGTGATTCTTATAGTTTTTACTACACTTACTCTTGCCAGTCAACAAATCATCACAATTCTTACAGTTGAGTGGTTCGTTGTTCTTATCTAGTTTAGTAGGTGAGCACGAACAATCTTTATCGTCTGTATCGTCTTTATCTTCAAAATCAGTACTGTTTTCGCATTGGTTACAGTTTTCTTTACCGTCCTGATCGGCCATGCGTTCCTTTTTACGTTTTCGCTTCAGCTTTTTCTGTTCCCTACGTAATTGTTTCTGCTGTTCTTCTTTAGTTAATTCGGCATAAAGTAATTCTAACTGTGAGACACCCTGTATACGTTCTACAGTTGTTTCAAAACTGCGACATAAGGCATCCACAGCCACTGCAGCAAACACTTGGCAGGTACATTCTTCTTCTCTCATACGCATATAGATACGATGTAATCGTTCGTACATGCAAATCCCTAAACAGGTCAGTACTTCTTCTTGAGCAATTTCAAGCGTTTTCGCATGTCGCTCTCTACGACTATAAATTAAGTAATTAGTTCGATTAATTAGAAACGGCAAACAGTCTTACCTTCCCAAAAGTTCAGGTTCTGCACGGCTTATAAGTTTAGTGATATATTCAGTCTTTGTTTGTAAATGAATATGCTTCTCCTGTAAGCAACGTTTCATGCCACTATACAGCGCAGCCACGTAACCTTTCTCCTTACAGGGTTCTGGTTCTTCAACTAACAAGGTATATGCTGCAATCATAAATATTATAAAAATTAAGAGTTGTATAGAAAAACAAATAACAAAATTAGTTTAGCAACTTGACATCAAAAAAATTTAATAATAAATGTGGAGATCAACAATTAACGCAATACAAGCGAATACAATATTGACATACACATTATATTTACAGATTTTATATGTGCTTTCGACTACGTCAGCAGAGCAAAGTTAACACGTTCGCTGCCAATCACGCCGAGCGGCGTTTTCGGCAACCTAGTGCTACATGCCGAATACACCGTGAGTCATAAGACACACATTTGCTATTTATTTATTGTTTGTCTGGCACTACCGACTAGACTATCTGTTTGTGTCGGCATTCGGCAAATTCGGGCCTTTACAACAATGCCGACACAAGCAGATAGTAAGCAGTAAAATAGCAAATGTGTGTAGTACACCTCACGGCATGGTTTCCGACTAAGCCGCGGCAGCGAACGTGTTAATAAAGGAATTAATAGAGGTAGGAGTACCTAAGAAACTGATAAACTTAGTCCAAATGACAATGGAAAATTCTGAGGCAACTATCAAACTGCAAGATTATCTGCAACACTATTTAACTTTGTTGCGGAAGGAATAATGCGGGGAGCGAACTTGCAACATTCAACAATAAATCGAGGAGCACAAGTCATCAATAGAAAAGAAGAAGAAGAGTTAAGAAAGTGGGAAAGGGGAGAACAATGAATATAGACAAAGAATGAACTTTGAGCTAGACAAAGAAATTATGGGAGAGGATATCGTACGGTTTATCAAGGCATAGAGATTAAGGTGGCTGCGCCACATAATGAGAAGTGAGCAGGATGGATTACCAGTTCGAAACCACTGAGAAGAAGAAGTACAGGACGGCTCAGAAGCAGATGGTTGAACATGGTCATGGAAGATGTAAGAATACTCATTTCCACTTTAGTCTTACAATGTGTTCCGCCGCGTCTATTGCTCTAGTTTTATTTCTTATTCAGTCTTTTGACCTTCTGTCTTCGAGTCTAATGGCCACATTATGAGAATAACGGATCATAGATGGACCAGAAAGGTAACCGAGTGGAGGCCGAGAACAGGGAAGAGAAACCGTGGTAAACCCAAAAACCGATGGAGTGACGATATTTAAAAATTAGCTGGAAACCAATGGATGAGGAAACAGACAATCGCGCTTGGGGAGGCGTATGTCCAGAAATGGAATATATGAACGCTGGTTATGATGAAGAATACTCAAGATAGATAACTGGAGAACCCTGCGCGGAGATAGACAAAGATGGAGAAAAGTTGTCAATATTGCCAAATCACACAAACATCTGTAATAAATAACAGTAGATAGAGGTTCAATGCACCTCAGGAATTGGATTTAAAACCCTGAAAAGAGGTGCTATAATCCCATGGGATTGAAAGCCAGAAGAAGAAGAAGGATAGTTATAAATGAAAGTTGGGCTAGAACAACTAAATATGCAGGATATCTAATCTATCGTTACAACCTGTAACGATAGAAGCCTGTGTATTCGCTTGATGATGCTTGAAGAAGCTTTTAACATCAAAATTGGAGAAGACAGCCTAAAGTAAGTAGAAGAATTTAAATACCTCAGGGTAATTCTATATAAAGCAAAGGTATGCAAGAAAAGGAAATAGGAAACCGAATCAAAACAGTAACAAGAACAAAAAATAAATATCTACCAAAACTAAGTTGAAAATTGGGTGTTGAATGATAAGCTAGAGAAAAGACTACAAGCTGTCGAAAATGAGATACCTGAGAAAAGTTGCAGGGGTTTCCAGATAGGAAACGTGTCGAAATACTACAGGAGAAAGCAAAGGTTAGAATTATAGCCAGCCAGAAAGAAGCGGCATAACTTTGTAGAAATATGAAAGTGAAGAAACGAGAACCTCGACGCCTCTGGGTAAAAGAGGAACAGGATGATGATAAATATTAAAATTAAAATAGGAGATCTCAAAGGAAGATTACCAATGACAATAGCGTAAATTGACAGTTGGGAAGATAAAGCAAAATTACAAAAGGAATGGAGGGACATGGCAAGGACGGAGAAAGGATCTGCATCAATAGTGTCTGGTGGAAGTGGAACACAAAAACTGATAGTGATAAGCTGATAAAACAAGTGGGACAGGATATAAAGATGACGACAAGGGCATTGAACAGGATTATGAGTGCAAAAACAAGACAAATGAGGCAATAGTAAAAGAGGTGATCAGGATAGGACAATGGAACGTTCAATATCAAAGGTGACAGTGAATGTAGATGGACAGAAAAAGGGAAAGTAAACATGCAGCAGCACACTATCATCTAGTCAGGCTTAGAGGAAGGAAGTGAACACATATATATGGAGTGGGAATAATCATTAGTAAGAGGATGAAATAAATGTTACTGGAATGTATGCACCCACGGACGTTGCAGAGTACAGCACAAAAGAAAAATTGTATGACATACTCAACAAAGGCCTTGAGAGTGTCATGGGCAAAGAAGGAATAGGAACAAAAACGGCGAGTTAATTGTGGAACTTTGTGGTCTACATAATCTACGAATAGGGGGAATGATATTCAAACAGGTCTCCAGGTCAGGAGACAACAGACGGGGAGCTGACACAGAATCCGACCATTATCTACTACAGACAAGAATTCGGTCGGAAATTAAAGTGCAAAGAAGAAGAAGGGAAGCAAGAAGGGGCGGGTGTAATATGATATCGGCAAAGCCAGCGTAATTGAAATCTAGGAAAAGTTTGTTGAGATGTTAACAGGTAAAGTCAGCAACAACGACTATACGAAGTCAGTAGCGAGTGAATGGAATAAATGTGGAGAAGCCCTTTTAAACACGTCCAAAAGAACATTGAGAATTAAGGAGAAAGGAAACAAGATGTACGGAATGAGCGACTACAATTGGGACTTCATTAATGAGAGAAGAGATGTTACAATAAAAAAGCTAACTGAAGATAGAATAGTTAAACAGGAAGAATTACAAGAAGAATACAAGAAGGCAATTAGAAAGCACAAGAGTCAGCGAACAAACGAGATGCCAAATAATTATATACCAATATAAGAGAGCTACAAGACATGTTAGCAAAATTCTACTTTACATACAACAAGCTGGATATCCGCAATATAGTTGAAAAACCATGAGAAGACTGCGTCCCTGTAATACTCTGCTTCATAGACTTTGAAAAAGCCTTTGACAGCATCAAATGGCAAAGACTACAATCAATAGGAGTCCCGAAACATGTCATAAGAATAATAGTCAGTCTCTACAACAACGGCAACAGCGTAATGAGAATAGAAAATATATTTTCAAATAAGTATGTCTCCAACGCTATATAACATCTACAGTGAATATGTGATGCAAACTGTCCTAGACGAATGGCATGGAGGAATGTCTATCGGTGGAAAGAAATTTTCCAATCTACGATTCCCCAACCATACTGTATTAATGACATCAAATATACAGGAAACTGAAGAAATAGTGTAAGACTAGAGAACATGGAACAAGAATACGGACTTAAGATCAATTATAAAGTCAAAAGTAATGATCATTGTTTGTGGCAATATCCTAGGGCAAAAACCTAACTGTGAAATGGTAGATTCATTCATATATTTAGGAGCAATGATCCATGAAGACGGCAGCACAGGCATCGTATTCAACTTCTACGAACTGCAATGTCGCAGCTAACAAAAATTTGGCAAGACAGAAACATTTCAAGAACAATGAAAATTAATCTTAAAAGGGTAATTTAAAGAAGGCCAAGAAAGTAGGGCTTCAAATAAACAAGAAGAAGACAAAGATGCTGTGTATAAATGTGGAAGCCCCTAAGGTTATTATGGTCGAAGCTGAACAAATAGAATGTGCAAGTGAATTTACTTATTTGGGGAGTGTGATGGCGGCGGAAAGTGGAGTGCAGAAGGACATGGAGACAAGAATTACCAAAGCTAGAAGTGTGTTTGTTAGACTAAATAAAATATGGAGTGCTAACAGTTTAGAAACAGTGACCAAAATAAGTGTGTTTAACTCTATAGTAAAATCAGTATTGTTATATGGAGCAGTCATGGTCGATGTCAAGTTCATAAAACAGAAATAAGTATAATATTTCGAAGATTTGGTGGCCAAATGCCATTAGTAACGAAGAATTATGGAGACGAACTGGGCAAAGGACAGAGATACTGACATAAAAAGAAGGAAGTATGGGTGGCTTGGACACACATTGCGGAAGGACAAGGAGGTGATCAGCCGAAGTGTTTTGTATTGGAATCCGCAGGGGGTACAGATGGATAGGTCAACCTAAAATTACTTGGAGGAGAGCAGTGAAGAAAAAAACTAACATCAAAATACCTCAGCTCAAACGTTTGGCTCGTGTGGAAGATGATTGGAAGAAATATTGTAAGAAAGTGACTTTTTAGCTTGCAAATGTGTTGAGATATTTCGTAAAAATATTTAAAGGATTGTGCAGCTGGAGTGATTCATCAGACACCTGCAGATTGTGTAATGCGGATGACTCACTAGACACTTGCAGATGGTACAAACTGGTATGATTCACCAGACACCTGCGTAAGATTAATAAGCCAAGCACGTTCGTGGTGCAAGGTGGGAGTTGACTTTTGGGTATATATACGAGAGCTTAAATGCACTTTGTTATGGTCAGTCATGGTCAGACAGGTCTAGGTATTTGGGAGTAGGCAGATTGAGGCCTAAATACTTAGATATCTCAAGTTAGTTCAGTTATGGTGTTCCAATGGTCAGTTCCCATCCTTCGTACTTAGTGGTTGCTGCATTGTATATGTAAGAATATTATTCTGTATTTAATTTAAATGTAATTCAACCCAATGTAAGGTTTGCTAATAGTTTGGGGGTGTAACCCTTTGTTTCAATTGTTAACTTTAACGTGTGTAACTTGTCTCTGGAAATGTTTAATGTATTTATTTGTAACTTTGTCAGGAAATAATATTTGTATTATATAATTCAAAGTTCGGACAATATATGTTATGTTAGTTGAATTAGACTTTCAATTGTGTTTTTTATTTGTGGAATGAACTACCTGATTCTGTTTTTGAAGTAACTTCCTTAAATAATTTTAAAAACCGACTTGACTCGTTGTAATCTATGTTCTATGTTTACTTATCACATTTTTGTTAATCATTGTTTCATTAGGCTACTTAGACTAAGTATATTAATTAATATTGTTACTGTAATTACTACCATTATTGTAATTTGTATACTGTATACATTTTTGTTCTTGGGAGCATTATAGGAGATCTCTCCTCAGCTCTTATTTAATAAATAATAATAATAATAATAATTAAAACCTCTCGCACAGCTAAGTAAACCCCATGTAACGGAGTTGGGTCAAAGTCTCTACCATCATTATTTATTTAATTATTTTATTATACAGCCCTAACCCACTTCGTTACAATATATCAACACCCTATGTCCCCCAAGGGAAAAAAAGGACTTACTACTACTATATTGTTTAATATGTAGATTGGGAAGAGCACAGCCTTTAAGTTTTATACGGAAAGCACATAAGAAACTGGCCAACGAGGCCCTTTCTGTACTTGTATATCTTTAAAGCTTTTTGGGTATACAGTTTAACACGAAAATTCTATGGCAGAAAAGAAAAAACACAGCCCTTAAAAAGTTTAAAAATAAACATAGCTCCAATTGCAATAAAATTTAGCTTTCATGCTTTACCTTCGCAAGATAATCTATTAAATTCTTTAGTCATTTATTTCAACGAGCGCCTTTATCGCATACTTTTGACATTCCAACATGTTAGTTTGAAAACTAAGCTTAAACAATCAAACCATTTTCTAACGAATGTAATTATTCTTTATACGATCAAATTTCCTACAATCATTTATTTACGATCACAATGGTTAATGGTTATAAAAATTTATAAACAAAATTACTACTATTATTAATTGGCAAACTCGTTTACTGCGACAATTAAACAAGAGTTAATCAGAACAATTTAGTTATCAACGTTGAAACGGACAATCGACCAAAAATACAAAATGATTCTGTGTCCCTTATTTACAATTATGTAAAGCAAGATGTACATTAAGACAGCAAAGAATATGTTACAATATTAGATCTATAACGTTGGAAATAAAATTTCGGAAGTGACAGAAATGAAAACTTACAGTAAAAATACTTGAAACCTTAACATTTCTGCAAAATTTCCTCTCAATTATTCACTAGAAATTTATGGCAAAAACAAACACTGGAAACGACCTTCTCTAAATCTCTTTCTATTTTCTAATCTATGAAGCGACTGCACTAAATTCAAAGTACAAAACATCCCACTATACAACCAAACAATGCACAGAGATAATTATAAAAATTGAAAATTTCCATTGTTTATTCTAAGTCTTTCTGATAGCCAAACCGGATACGAAAACTCCGTTGGTTCCCTTTATTTATGATGCTTATAAAGTTTAATAGTGGAAGACACGGATCTACAGTTAAAATTTAGTTATGTTTAATAACTTCCACATCTTTTTTTAAATTATTTTATATTTATTCTTTTAGAATTTTGTATATTTTTGAGGATATTTCACCACCAGTTCAGTAATGTCACATTGCGCTGCGCTAGTGTTTTACTAATTCAAATTTTAATGGTAATAAAACACCCAGGATTCACATTTCAGCCGCTCATGCAAATTTGAATCATCACTTTAGCGAAGCGCGATCCGATATGATTACAACCAAATATGTAAACAAATAATAAATAACAAACTTACCCTTAAGCACCTTAGTACGACATTCACCACAAAATCGGTGTTTACGTAAATAAGTCTCTAACGTAGCATGAAGACTGCTAGCTTCGATAATACATGCATCCCTCTTACATTCAGGTCGCATACAATCCCAAACATCCCTCCATGCTGGTGTTATGGGACGACTCCTTTGCGAATCTAACGAATGTAATAGACACCGATGGCTCTTTTTATTACGGCGAATCTGACTATCTACTAAATTGTTAAGTCGAGCGCTGAAAACATGGTTTACGTTAAAATTGATCAATGTGGGATGTAGTTTGAAACTTACCTATGTCCGTGAAACAGATTGCATAGAACTTGTGGTGTCTGTTTTTCTTCACGGATTGTTATTATTCCATCAGGTTGAACTACTATCGGATCTAATGTTGGGTGACCATATTTAAAAAGCTGATAATACAGCCGTTCCACACTAAAATGCAATGATTACTCTAAATGTTAGTATATTATAGAAATGGTGTTTACCTTCTTCGACACCCTACACAGGGTACGGCCTGATTTAGGACATGTAACATATCAGATCGTGTAACTTTCAGAGCAGTGCTAAGTTGACATTTCTTTGTGAGAATATTTACTTTCCGACTAAATTCGTCGAGTTCTTTGCCTTTCACGTGCTGATTGTCACAGATCAGCCCCATGGACTTTAAATCCATCACCATCTGTAACAAACATGTGCATAACATTGTAAATATGAAAGGCACAAACTAAAACATTTTGCAATGGTTTTGCGGTTAATAAAGGGTACACGTTGGTATCTAATGAAGATAAAATATAAACATTAACTAATTTTTGCAAGAAAATTACCGTTAGTGTTTCGTCCACAACAAGGGGCAACTGTCTCCTACTTAGAGGCTTTGGAGGACGATACACATCAACCAATTTCGCCATTTCTTTAACAATAACACATATAATTATGTTACAAAAATATACTTTTACACTTTAATACCTATTACGTTTTGCTTTTAGATAAATCAAAATTTAACAACACACTACACGGCTGCCATTTGTAATTTGACTTCCGTCAACTCATTTTGAAGCTTTCCGCTAGAGGCCACTTCAAAAATAAATTGGCGCGATTTTGTAAAATTTAAAAAATTAATCACGTGATAAATCAATAAACCACAAGTATTTGAATAATTTAAAAACATAATTACATAAAAAGTAGAAAACTAAATATAATGACGAATTTATTTACGCATTATTATAGTATTTTTAGAACATTCACAGATCAAGATGTTATCCTTTTTCAAGTAATTTATTAATTTTTTTATCGGAAATCTTATCGTGTAAAGTTAAACGTATACTTAAATAAAAACATAAACTTACTTATCATGAAAATATTTTAGGCTTTAAACATTTTTATATAAGACTTGTGGTTTTATACAAAATACATTACCTAACATAAATGGTTCACTTTGGTTGTTATATTACATAAGTATTAGCCCTGAATATACCTACAGCTATAGTCAATAATTTGTAATTTTTGAATTTTATGAAATGGAAATCACTTAAGGAAATAATTGTAAAGGCGGCTGAAGAAACATGCGGGAGAAGAAAATTCAGCAAACATTTAAAGAGAACAAAGTGGTGGAACGAAGATATAAAAGAATTAGTAAAGAAAAAAAAACAAAGAAAACAGGGTAAACTACCTACACAGAAAAAAGAAACAAAGTAAAGAAAACAATTAAAGAAGCAAAAAAGAAAAGCTGGCGAGAATTTGGAGCAGAAACTAAAGACAATTAGGTACAAAACAGATTCAAAGAAATCCTGGACAACCGAAAGAAGGTTATAAAAGGGGATCAAATCAAAAAGAATTAGAAGCATATACAATAAACATAACGAACTCAAAATGGAAATGAAGGAAATACTGGAAACCTGGAAGGAGTTCTACGGGGAACAATTTGGAGATGCAGTTGAGGAAGAAAGAGAGAAGAATGAAGACACAAAAGAAATCCAAGAAATAACAAAAGAAGAAGTACAGGAAGCAATCCAACTACTGAAGACTGAGATTACTCCAGTGTAACATTTACATACATACATACACAGTCAGGTCCTCTTGTACCTGTAGGTGTCGAGGTGATTGAATTACTTGTTTACCCAATTCCTCCATCTTATTCGGTCCGTTGCCATCTGTGTTGCTTCCTTCCATGATATTCCTCTTTTGTTCAGTATTCCCAGTACACTATCGTTCCAGGTACGTCTTGGTCCTCCTTTCTTATTTTTACCTAAAGGTTTAGTTTGCCAGATTTTCTTGACTTGCCTAGTTGCACCCATTCGCAGTAGGTGGCCAAACCATCTAAATTTTTGGTTTTCTATTGTGACATTTAATGGACTGACTTAATTCTTTCCTTATATCATCATTTCTTATTTTATTGATTCTTTTAATTCCCTTTATCCGTCTCAGGAACTTCATTTCCGCAGTTTGGAGTCTCTGTTTATCAGCCTTCGTTAGAACCCAATTTTCTGACCCATACAGTAGGTAGTGTTGGTTGGTAGATAGATTTATAAACTGTTAACTTTGTTTGGCACGATACTTCTTTTTTGTTTAGGAACTTATTATGTAACATTTAAATATATCAATAATATGAACAATAAGTAGGATGTTGTATGTGTTTATGCTATATGGGTAGGCTATAAGCAGTGGCGGCTCATAGCTGGAAATCATGGGGGTGCTGTACCTACTTACCAGTAACGATCCTTGATATTTTTGAGGTGCTTTTTAAGTAAAACAAAACGAATTGAAATTGTACACAATTTATAAAAAAAATTAGCTTACAGGAAAATGATAAAAAGAATTTTTATTTAATAAAGTCTAAACATGTGCAAAGAAAACACCCATTAGTGTCACCTCTATATTAAAAGAAATGATGTTTGTTAATTTTACAGTTTAACTGCCAAGTGATTTGGATGTGTTTCTAGTCTCTTCTGATATTTCCTTCTGTACTACTCCACAGTTGTCCTACCATATGTCGATATGGGCTCTTAAGTATGGTTTTATTATGCAATATACAAGCAACTTGTTTTATAGTGGTATCCCAGTAATGATATGCAATACTTTGGATTGGAATCTCTGTAATATCTCAATATTTGAGTTACTAGCTGTACTCCACAGTTGTACTACTATACGTCGATATGGGCTTAAGTATGGTTTTGTTATACAAGCAATTTGTTTTGTAGTGATATTCTTGAGTTTTTCCTTATGAGCCAGCTAAGTTCAGCTGTTATGTTTTGTCCAAATATGCATTCTCCACATAAGGCGTCTATCCAGGTGGACACCAAGGTACCTACTTGACACTATGAGCCTGGACTAATTGTTGACCATTTAACATTATGGTTGGACATGTTTGCCGATGCATTGTAAATGTTATATGAGTGGATTTACTTTGGTTTGCTTTTATGCGCCACTTCTGCTTTTTATTAAGTTGTTCCTGAAGATACAGTGATGCTTTCACTGGATCTATATTTTTAACTTGTATCGCAATATCATCTGCATAAGTAGCAATTTGTGCATTATTGGAGACTGGTAAATCCATATTTCTAAACTCTTCCCGATTTCATCCGTTAGCACCCACGTTTCACTTGCGAAAGTCACTATTGGTCTTATCACTGTTCTGTATATTCTCACTTTCAATTGCCTTGATACGTTTTTATCACTTAGTATATTTTTTAAAGCTCCTACACATTTCGATCCTGCTGTTATCCTTCGCTGTATATCACTTCTATAGCGCCCTTCACTTGTTATCTCCGCTCTCAGGTATACTATTTGATTTGTTATGCTCAAAACATACTGTTTGCTTGTGTCTTGAGCTTTCACTATTAGGTTTTGTGTTTCGTCCTGTTTTCTGTTCCCTAGAATCATGTATTTTGATTTCTCTGTATTTATCTCTAAACCTACTTTTAGCGCTTGTTGTTCAATCTTTTTGAAATTTGTTTTAAGTTCCTCTTTTGTTTTTGCCAGTATAATCACATCATCGGCATAAGCCAAACATTGTACTGAGTCCTTAAGTATGTTCTTCTCTAACTTTATTCCACTTTTCCTTAGCACATTTTCCAGAACTATATTGAACAGCGTTGTAGATAACGGGTCGCCTTGCTTTAAACCTAAATTACTTTCTACGGTTCTAGATTCACATCCCTGAAATCTGATCTTAAACTTTGTATTTTGTAGAGTCACCATTACTAATGCTATTAATTCTTTGTGGAATCCTTGCTCATGCATAGCTTCGAAGATTGCTTCTCGTTTTATTTTGTCGTAAGCTTGCTTAAAGTCTAAGATTGATACTGTCCGATTTTATTTTCCGCCTCTTCTTGGACTCTATTGTTTATTATAGATGCCATTATTTTATATGTGACATTTAGCAGCGAGATTGGACGGTAATTCTCTGGCTGCTGCTTACTCCCTTTTTTGTGTATTGAGCATACTATAGCTGTCAACCTATCTTCCGGATTTCCTTCTTTTATCATTTCATAAATTCTTTGCATTAGTTCATCGTCTGCCAACTTAATTAGTTCCACTGCAATTTTATCCGACCCAGGGCTTTTATTGTTTTTCATCTTTTTTATGACATCCGTAAATTCCTTCTCTGTAGGCTCCTCGATACTTTGTTCTTGGAATTGGCCTTGTTCAGTTTGTTGTGCCCCTTGGTCAGTAAATACTTTTCTCAAATGTTCTATCCATATTTCCAACATCAATTTTTCGTCTAAACATAGTTCTCCCTGTTCATTTCTCAATCCCACTGTTTGAGTTTTACACCCTTTCTTTTCCGCTCTTGGGTTTCTGTAAAAGGCTCTGGAATTTTGAATTAGGTATGCATTGACAAACGCAATGTCCAGAATACCCCAGAAGAGGTGATGCCACCACCAACAAGATTTTCGGTCGACGGAATAGGAACTACGAAGTTGGTCAGCAAGATCAATGCTCCTCGTATACCTATTATACTCCTCAACAACACTAGGACACTGTAGATTTATAGTGCTACCATTTTTTTGTTTTATTTTCACAGATCTGAGCTCTGAACTATGAAAATTTGTAGCAAAATGAACTGGTCGATTGTCCATCCTAATAAGTCTTTCTTGTTTTTCCGAATAGTGCCACATGCTAATGTAGACCCTAATTTTAGTTTTTCCAACAATTTTATGCTAGCGACATAGTTGTCAAAGTATATAATAATTCTTTCTTGATTCCAAAATTTTTTGGTTAATGATAATACTACTCTTTCGCCTAGACCATAATCTTTGAATTCTTCTAGAGCTTCATTTTTCCCTTGATACAACTCGACAATATGTATCCGCTTTGGTCTCCTATGCACCATAACTTATAACCTCTTTTTATAGGTTTTTTTGGGTTGTACGTTGTACCTACTGCTTCAAACTCCTTCTTCCTTTGAACAGTATTATTGCTTCATCAACACTAAGTTTTCTTGTTCCTTTGTGGCACGTCATGAATTGTTTACTTAGTAAATTCATCATCGGACGGAGTTTGAAGACTTTATCTTTGTTGTCTTTAGGAGTATTTTGGTTATCATTGACATGTAAGTTAGCCAATATCATTTCATTGTTTTAGTCGCAAGAGGAACTTGGAGATCTTCTGCTGTATTCCAGTACATTTTCCATGATGGGAGCTCGTGATAACCCATAAAAAAGTTGAGGCCGATAAATGCTAATAATTCATCGGACTTCATGTTCAGGACTTTATCGTTCTGAACAGCATACAGATTGCTTTGGTAAGTAGTTCTCCACATTATCACCAAGCAGTCTTATAAAAACATCTTCGTTAGCATTTCCATCTACTTCAAGATCTTCTAGTATTGCTTCATCAACATCAGCTACAATGTGTTCGACAGTTTCATTTGCAGGTGTGACACTCACTTATTTCGTTGTCGTCGGAAAGTTCTAATATTTCTCTGGCTAATTCCTCCAACTCTTTTGCTGATAAAGGCCTCTTCATGCATTTCCTCCAATTCTCAGCCATTCTGAAAGAAAGTTGTATCTGAACAGTTACCAGTTCTTGACGGGACTTGACGGTCCCATAGATTTGAAAAGCCCTAAAGTAGTTAATTCTTGCAGTGTATTTATTATTATGATTTTTTACTTACTCATAATTATATTACAGCTGTTTTACTAAAAAAAATTAACTAATAATTAAGGTAAACTAACAAAAAACACTAAAACAATTACCGGCTCGCGAAAGCATTCGTCATCGACAGCTCGAGTTACTATGTGTAATTACGTACGAATGCCGGTGATGTCTTACGACAAACTCTGTTCTATACATTCAACTATGTTGTACCAACAAGTCCTGTCAGCAATTAGAGTAATTTTGTTTCCTACATAAAATTTACAGTACTCAGAATCAACGGGACCTAAGAGTCCCCTCAGATAGTAAAGGGTTTTAAATTTGTGTAGCCTGGAGTTCCTCAGTTTCATATTTAGGCAGTTCATGCATGTTTTATAGTACTTTCAATTATGATTGCTGCTCTACGCATAAAATCAAATTTTTGGGTAGTGATGAATGCTTGCAATGACACATTTTCTAGAAAATTATTGATAATTTTTGGCAATATAAAAATAATAACTTTAATAAAGTGCAAAACTTAACATTTTTATTGTATAAAAAAACACAAATGTTTGTTGTATGACTCACTTAACAATGGTTTTTCTAGAGTAGTTTTATGATCAATGAACTTTTTACAACATGCATAAGTAATATTAGTAAAATTACATGCAACATATGTAACCTCATACCTCATCACTTTTCTTATAATTCCTAACTACATTCTAGAAGTTTTATGATGTTAAACTCCCCATAAATTAGCCGTATTTTAAATATTAATTATAAAGATCAACTAAAAACTTATTCTTAAAACTGTACATAGTAAAGTTATTTCTTAACTTTAGACATAGTTTAATACTTAAGCTCCAACACTAGCAATATCAAACATATCACTTGCACCTTCGGTTTCCGACAAACTGAATTTATAATCACGATTTGTAGGTAACGGACTTAACCTCAAAAATGGTTTTTCTGAAATACAAAAGAACTTAGAATAATGTTACCAAAATTGCTTAAATTTCATACCTTGCTTCAGCGAATAGTCGTCATAATTCGAATTTTCACTTTTAATAGGTAACTCTGCAAAAAACGGCATTTATAAAAATAAATAACTTACCTACTTACTAATCCATACCTTTTTTAAATAATATTTCGGCTGCAATTAAATCTGGATCTTCTTCGTTTAGGTTTTCTCGTTTTTTAATGATTGGTTCTACAGTATCCTGAATTATGTTTTTAAATGCCTAATTTATAAAAGAACACCGCATTATTTCATTACAACAATGTTAGATAATATACCAACCCGTTCGTATGTTCTCTTCTTTGAGCCTTGTTTTTCTGGAGAATCTGATTGTACTTTTATATTAGCTACAATAGGAGTGGTTGATGATCGTACTTTAAGTTGAAATATTCCTGGTGTTTGTGGGTTCTGAATTGCACAATAAATAAACAAATAATTCCGAGAGTTATCATTATAATTTCCTTACCTCTAATTGTATACTACTATCTAATGGGGCACTAAGTACAGTTACTGTTTCTTCATTTCCGTAACAGTTATTGAAATCTTCATTGGTAACATATAAATATCTTTTAGTATCGATATCTTCAGTAACATTTTTAATACTTTGTTCAATTCGAGTTTTATGTCGATCTAAAGCATTTTCGTAATCTTCTAGTTTTTCGATTTCACGTTTTAAATGTGCCACTCTTGATGAGAATTCCTGAGCATTACAACCTGGGAGTGCATCTTTATATGCGAACGGTCTGGAAAAAATTACATTAAAAACCGAACTGTATTGGGATATTGCGCAACGTACTTCCACTGAATACTGTTTTTACTCTTCTTTTCAATAAGGCCTATACCCTCTAAAACATTTGTTATATCATATATTCTTCGTTTTTGACGAACAGCTAGCAGGTCAGCAGCCTGTTGCAGAAAGCAACTTGTTAAACATTTACTTTTTTGTTAATATTCATAACTTACCAATTTTAAATCTAAAACTCCTCCATGAGCCTTTTGTAATAAACTTACAAATTTTGTTGTTAACAATCCTAAAGACTTCTCGAATCGACTTTGCTGAATTTCCGCCATTATTTTGGATGAAGAGTATCAACAAATTCGAAAAACATCGCCAAACTAACAGTGATAAACGCTTATCATATCAAAATCTGTCTTCTGATTTGTTGGTTATATACCCATATACAGTAGGCCATTTTTGGTGAGGTTAATTTTGTCTTTGATTAAACTACCCATGGTTGGTTGTTGTCTGACGTCATCATTTAAGGGGCGATTTTGACTGCTTAGGGCTTAGAGCTTAGAGCCAATCTAATTGGGAATTATAGTACCTCTGTAATTTGCTTTGACACCATCACCAATATCCAATATCTGCATCTGCAAGCTGGCCGGGTAGCAAACTGTTTGTTATTTCATTGAGGCCCTCAAGCTGACAAATACAGCGTTAGTATAAAGACCGGAAACGGTCGAATAACTTTGTTATTTGAAAAGTAATTTTTTTAAAATTTGGTATGGATATATGGTTAGAAATAACGAATTCACTTTTATTTATTTTTTTACTTTCTGTTTAACGGGAAATGCTTCCTATTTAATTTTTTTTAAATCGGACACCCAGTATATTTTTACAATTTCGGATGCAGAATAAAAAACTGCCGTCAGAAATATTAGCATAATTTTTTTATTTGATTAAAATCCATACTCTTGGTGGAGTAAAATTATTAATAACTGATAATAAAACGACTGTCGTCTTGTCACGTGTTTTTGCAATCCCGTGTTATTTTGAATTTTTGAGTCATTTTGCATTAGTATTAAGATTTTTCAGTGCGGCCCTGTCCCTGAAGTTTGATTCCGTGTTAATAACTATTTTATTTCTGCTTTAGTTTAAATTCGTTTAGCATGGAGGAGGAGGACACGAAAGGTTAAGCCTAAATTGGCACGTTCTTCCCTCGTAGTTCTACGAATTCTTAAAGTCATTTCAGTATGTTTCATTTTTGTAAAAGGTTCCTTTGTTCAAATCCCAAGGTGACCTATTTTCACGCGTATTTCATCAAGGCATGATCTCATCTTGCTTCCGCTATTGCAACGTCTCGTGATACGGTGCGGGAGAATCCTCCCTGTACATTGGGCCTCGTCAGCTGTCCTGTGGCGTCTTTTCGATTCTTCTACAGAAATCCGGGATTCCCAATGGGGCTTTTTGCCATTAAAATCGCTGCCGGCAAGGAACCTATTTCCCAGAGAATGCAGGTATTCTTCGAAACTGTCTTTGTTGGGTCGATGCCCAGAAGGATAATAAGTTGTCGAGATATATAAAGGTCTTGTCCAATCCTCTGCCGTGTACTGGTTGCTTGTAGAAAGTCTGAACAATATTTTGGTGTTTCGTAATGTTTAATGTGGCCTTTTATTACTATCGCCGCCCTGTCTCTAGCTGTGCCGTTAGGATGATTGGTGTGATATGTATCGTATCCATGTATTTTGAAGTAGGAGTGCTCAGTGAAATGTGATTCGGATATTAGTAAAATGTCTATTTTGTTGTGCAGTATAAAAGCTTCCCCTTCTTGGTGATGGTTTTCCAGACCGTTAGCGTTCCATTAGGCTATTGTGAGGAACTGGGCCATTATTCCTGGTTAGCCTTCACTAACTGCCGTACTAGATCTTTCAGATCTTTTATTTTTTCAGTGAGCTTATTGAGCATGATTCGTTGGGAGTCTATTGCTTGTTGCATGAAGCATGACAGACACAATATTGGTTGGGTATTGCGTTAGGTTTTGTGGGAATTGATGATATTACATTGGCTGACCCGTATTGATTTGGGGTTCCTGAGTATTGCTTGTATTGGGGAACATAACTGGTTCATTACTACGAGTAGCCTGGGGTACAACACTTGTGGTTGAAGCAGGTTGTTGGGCCTGGTTTGCTGAGAAACGTTTTTATCTGAGAGGAGGGAATCTTCTATGCCTAATCTGTTTGTAAACTATGCATCCTCGGTAGTTTGCTGGGTGTTCTCCCAGGCTTTACTTCGATCTTCTTTTTTCTTAGGACATGTTTTGTAATTATGATTTTCGGCGCATTTCACACAGCGATAAGGATGTGTGCAGTAGTTCTGGGTGTATCCGTAACATTAGCATCTCTTACAGTGTGCAATTTCGCGTGTGAGGTGGGCAACTTTAATGATGGCATTTAGTAGAGTACTGATTTTGTAGACGTCTTTATTATTGTCCTGTTGTTTGATGCCAACAAAGAATAAATTAAGAGGAGCCTTGTTATCTCAGTGTTTATTATACTTTTTTATCGGTAGTGTGATGTACTTAAGTTTTATTTATCTCCAGATAGTACGAACGGGTGTCGGATGACTTTATGTTCGTCTAGAATTGTTTTTATTAGTTTGTACTTTTCGACTGTCTTGGGTCCTTGAGAAGCACCTTCTGACATGGCTGGATATTTAAACTCGCCTTTTCTTAAATAAGTACCTATCTATTAAGAATGTTTTATAAGGGGACTATGGCGATGTAGTGAATTAATATTGTAACGTAGTGGTTACCACCAAAAATAATGTTAAAAGTCAGTAAAAACAAGTTAGTCAAATTCAATAGAATTTGTGATAATTCTCAAGTGCCAACGTGGTGATGTATATAACCAGCTACGCCACGTGGGGTTCCAATTAACATAACATAATATATTGTCCGAACTTTGAATTGATTTTACAAAATATTATTTATAGTTAAAGTTAAAGGTAAATACTAAAACAATTTTAGAGAGTACCTACATACAAACGTCAAAGTTAATAAATGAAACAAAGGGTTAAAATAAGTAGTCTTACATACAAATCGTAGGAAACACCACTATAGTACGAAGAACCTGACGTCTTAAGGACAAGATTGTTCTTCGGGACCACACCAACCATGGTCAGCTCTTACATGAGCAATTCCTTATATAGCAGTCAGCTCCCCCCTTCCGTGCTGATACTACCGTGCATTCATCTTGGCCACGGACATGCGGAGCCATGCATTTTACAGAATGCACCACACAGCTGACTAAAGTCATATTATAGGTTCGCGGCGGTCATCCACGTGCTCGGGTGCCTTTGTTCTTGACTCGTGTAGTGACCATAGATAACACGTCATATCAATGCGCGTGCCGATGCATTCCCCGATGCATACTGGAACGACGCTTTTTATCATAATATTGGAGGGAGTCTAGGTATTTTATCATTACTTTTATTCTGAGGTTTAGATGTGGACGGATCAATTGCATTTGTAAGGGGTTGGAACCTACTGCTAGTAGAAATAGTTTGAGAAGATTTCTGAATTTTAACCTGAGCATTGCGTTGCTAGGTTGTTGGACTGGTTTTTCTCCTTTTCATTTGTTAGAAGATTGTGGGGCTATTTGGGTTGCGACTGGGAATACCCATTTGGGGTTGCGGTTTCGATAAAATGGGTATACTATTATTTGGCTGCACGTTTACATTATTGAATTGGTTGTGTGAAATAATCATTTGTAAATGCCTGAGGTGCTATTTGTTCTACATTGTAACGAAACTTAATAGGTTAAGTTAGTTTTAAATTTAAAGTCAGTGTAGCCGACAACATTAATCTGGCCTATCGGCACTTGATACCCTCACTTTTATCACAGAGTTTAGTTTGCGTCTTTATTTCGTGGAATTCAAACGAGGATTCGATTTGATGGTATCTTTAGTCTTTTCTAAGCTCGGTTCGGTTCGTTTCGGTAAAAATTCGAAACATGCTCGGCTTGGCTCGGAGAAAATGTCAAATATTCTCGGCTTGGCTCGGTTACCAGCTTCGAGCACTCACTGAGCATCATGGTTTACCCAAGCCTCTAGCTTTTATCGAGTTTCAACCCTTTTTCGAGCTTTAAGCCTTTATGGAGGAGTACGAAGAAAGATAAGGCAAGAGGGTGCACTCGACTAGTTTCTTGAATGTCGGCCATTTAGTGAACTTCAAGCCGAACTTACCAGCAATTTCGAAGAACTCGGCTCGGTTCGATAAATCTTAAGCTCGATCGAGCGTTCCCACCTCTAAAGCCGGCCACAGATGCACAGGTTAGCGTGTGCGGTTTTGAATGTACATTCAAACCTGTGCAAAAAGAATGTAGTCTGTATTTTCACTCACACATGGTGACTTGTCAGTAGTTTTATTCTAAAGGTTGTTGCAAAATGTCGGCTGTGTAATCAGAATATGAATTATGTTTAGTGGCAGTAGGTAGCGTGCGTTTGCATTATTAAGAATTCCTTCGATTTTATTTTCCATAAACAAGGATTGTCTCTATAAATTTCGATGAAGGGACACATAAAATCACGGGAGCAATTGAGTAAATCCGACATTATTTTAAATTTATTATATAATACACCACCAACAAAGTAATAAGTACCGACGGCACTGAATAAAAACGTGTTCACTGTGCAATCTTGCAGCACACACGCAGGGTTTTCCCCTGTGCATTCAAAACTGTACGGGGAAAAATTCAGGCAAAGCCAGGTTTTTTTGCGACGGGTTTATTGGAATGCGCATTCTAAATAAGTCTACAGGTTTCTACCACACAACATCGGTTATGAATGCACGGTTTTAACCGTACACGCAAGTCTCTGCATCTGGGGCGGGCTTAATATACATACATTCAACACCGTTTTTCATATTTTGCATTCACTTTCACTGGATTGTAATCACAAACATTAAAATTTAACACCTGGAACCACAACCCTTTTGATCTTACGAGCTAAAATCCTTTTGTAGAGACTTTGGAAAGTCGCAGCTGGAATTATAAACAGAAAAAACGTTGTATCCCGAGTTGGTAGGTACTTACCTCTTTTTCTCACTTTCATACTGTCATATCTCATATCCTTTTCAGGCCGTTGGCGAGGGGGGTCGACTTGACGTCGCGTCGTGAACTTTGTTATGCACTCCTTATACTAGGTACTTACCTACACAATTAAAATTATTAATTAATACTTTTAACGTCACCTGATTTGCAATAATAACTGATTGTATTTTTTGCTTCTTTCTTTTGTGGCGAAAAAATAGTCATTTTATACCAATGTTATACCAGCATAGAGTTCGGTTTGTTCAGAGAAATCGCACTGTAAAGCAAATAAGCGCCAAATTTGAACTGTTTGTTAGGGGAAAGAACACCTATGTACCGATAGAAATCAATGAATAATATAATCTACTCATTCAATGTTAAAAATTTAACAAACTACAATTCTTTAGCATACTGACAATTTGTGATAATAACTACAACACCCAGATAGTCTATTAATTGATAGTAACTTGAAAGTTTATGTAATAAAGCATTTAAGAAATTTTAAAAAGTTGCTTAATAAAACTTGATAAACCTTTTAGGCTAAATCTCGACTTTGCTGGTTAACAAATATTTGTAAAAAATAATAACTTAGCTTGTAATGTAAAAGCTTCACTTCACATTGCCTAAGGAATTGTAAGATCGGCCATTGGTATTGGAAAATAAACAAATAAAAGCATTCAAAACATTCCATTGCAGTTTGATAGTCGCTGTTGTTTTTTTAAACAATCTAACATAATTTTACACTTCACACAACAATCATATAATTTATACATTTTCTTTCATATATTGAAATCTGAAATATGGCTTCTGTAACAACGAATAAATAGGATTGAAATGGAAAGATGGTGCAAGTTATGAAAAAAACTACAGCCATTATTACATTCAATTTTGTAAAAGTGATAATTCTAACTACGACAAATACTTAACAATAAAATTCTGCTTTCGCTCCAGTTTATTTAACAACACATGTATATTAACATAGATATACCGTGTGAACAAATAATACTTTTATGTTAAGAATCCGAATTGTATACTAATTCGCATATTTACACATTACATTACACAATAACTTTGGTAAACAGCTTTCCAAAATTTACAAATTAAAACATCAATATCTTAAAGAACACAATAATAAACAAATAACAAATAGGAAATTAATACTAACGTATCGGTAACACATCTTTGCATTAAAAAAATTCGAATGCATTCATAATACATAATACAGTTTGCAAAACATGCTCTCGTCATTAACACCGTATTTAGTGTAACATATAATTGCACAAACGCTGAATTTACAATTAACATTAGGTATTAGGTATATAAATATTAGGTAGGCGTAATCACAGATTAAGAACAAAATTACACGGTAATATGAAGCAAGTTATTAAAATATATTACACTCCTCTAGGAGGAAGGTATTTTATGTATTTGTACAATAGGTACACTATTACGTAAAAATAATGTTCGAAACCTAAGTTGTCATGGGGCTACACTTACCACCGTATTTTTCCATTTTAAGTACCAATATTAAAAATTAAATTGTCTACTCATGGATAAAAGCAGAAAACACAATTTTTAATACTACAAGTTAAAACGGTTTATGTACACTTAAATATACACCGTTTTTTTTTCCTTCTAATAGTGAGAAGTATCTACAAAATTTTTACGTCATTTCACCCTCTAAATCATCTTTACCAATTTTTTTTGGGGTTTAGACTTATATACATACGATCACAATTGAATATTAATTAAGTACTTAAAAATAATTAAAAATATTAAATCGGTGTGGGTAAGACAGTGAAATCTTGTAGAGCACATTTGACAGTTTCGTATAATGGTCTGTTTTCTTCGCTACAATAACCATCTGGAGTACACAAGGTTTGTAATTTTGTTAGGTACGAATCAAAGTTCTCCTGGCCTATGCCAATTTTATCAGGAGTCGAGCCACCACCTGGGAGACGAACGTGCTCTAACAATGTGATGACATTGTTGCGCAAGCTCTCGTAATACTCGTTGAGGTTGCTGTTCCGTTGGGTCAGGGCTTGCGTTTCCTGGTGGGAAATTGTTAGTGTAGTCCGATTGCTTTTTTTATAAAAATTGCTGGTGGATATGAAAGTGAAGTTAGGTGCACTTACGAATTACAATAATTCTTTTTAAAAGCAACTTTAATTATTTTATAATTTTAAGTACAACAAATTTCAAATTATTATATCCATACCTTATTATTACAAAATAATAGATTATAGGTGTATTTTAATTACATAAAATCAGAAAACTTTGCTAATTTTAAGCTGCAAGTAAGACAATTAGTGAACGATTTTAATAATCGAAAAGGTGAATCACTAATAATCAAATGGTATAACTCAAGCGATCATAGCTCGAACTCAAATTTGGACTTGAACTGTGAGAATAACAATCAAAATTTAATTCTTCCGTTCCTCTATTCTAACTTGAATACCAGCCGCTCATGGCATACTCTAAAGTGACCATTGGTTCGAATTTAGGTGGTAGACTACTAAATTTTCAATTGCTGAACCACTTTTTGGTTTGCCCCAAAAACTATTCCGCAGTGACTACTTTAACCCAATAACTCCGGCTTTTTGTTCTCAGCGCATCTTATTTTGACGCTTTGAAATAAACCACCCCCTATCTAAACTATGATACTAAAAAACTATAATCGAAAAGTGTAATAACAAACAGCACAGAAGAAGGAAGGGATCTTTATCGTGCCAAACACGGGACCTACGGTTTTACATCGTATCCGAAAGACGGCATGCTTTTTTATATTTTTCCGCATTAAAAATCTCACCGACTGCGACTGGGAATCGAACCCCAGATCTCTGGTTTACAAGGTACGTATGCTAACCCAATAACCCAAAAATTACTTCAATGATTACATGCAACTAGTTATATTTGAAAATCCCGCTTTTTAGTGTTTAACAGTTGGTCACGACAGCATACTCGAATATTAATTTAAACTTTTAACATTTTACCGAATAACTAAAAGTTAAAAATGACCAAAATCTGGCAAAATGAGAACGGAAAATTCAAGTTAAAATTTGAATATAACTAACTGAAATGATATGCTAACAATTAATATTCGAATTTAGGTTAGGAAATAATACTGTTACGAACGCAGTCGAGGTATGAAAAGTTCAAGTCTGAGTGCTTTGAATTGTCCATTAACGATTACTGGAGTTACTTCGATACTTAATTGAGTGATCGATTTACTTTTCGCTTGAGTTATCGCATTACTAATGCTAATTTACTTGTAACGTAATATGCAGTTTCGAAGCGTTATTTGAATAAAATACACCTAAAATCCTATTATAGATAATACTGAGGTAAAAGTAACACCTTAAGCAGCGCTTATTTATTGTTTTTAAGAGCAAAGTGTGTGTTTTTTTAGTCCAAATAATTGACTCTTTTACCTTTTCTCCATGACTAAGATGGCTTTCCATGGCACTGATATCATTTTTAAGTCTTAACATTTGAGATTCTACACGTGCATTTTCTCTCTGTAGTTCCGAAATCTCAGCCTCTAATGTCATGAGATCTTCGCCATTCCCAACCGAGGTATCCATACCTGCAAAATTAAGAATTTTCTTAAATTTTGTTTAGAAATCGTTTTAATTATAAGACAGAAAGTGGCACAGCACTTTTAAAAATTTTGAAACTTTCGGTATTTTTAAAAAGAATGCAAAATAATTTTGATTTTCTCGTATAATTATACACCAGAGGCAATTAATATTTCCGCCATGTGAGAGTCACTTAGAAATAGAAAAAGATTCTCTGTGTAATGCTCTTTTTTAGCAAACACTTTGCCTTATAATTTACAGCAGTTTTTTATTTTACGGCATTAAATTAATTAATAAGATACACATCTCGGTGGTTTTGAAAGATGCGCTTTCACCACCAGGATTTGAATCCTACGAAGCAACCTACTAATTCGCTACGCCACTGAGGCTCTCTAAATATCTAACCGAATTACCTGTTGCGTATCCTTTCGCATAGAAAGAAGGCATTTCTTCGTATTTGTGCTTCTTAACTGTTTGTCCAGCAACAGGACATCCACTTAGCGATCGATGGGTTAAGAATGATCCGTTAATATGTCCTGTACCATCACAGCCAGGAGTAGGACAGTTTACACCTTCGAATTTCATAGCTGTTGCTGCTGCTACTGCAGCTTTATGCTGATCTACATTGCTGCCACCACTATCTATTACGCCACGCATTTTGTTGCGGTTTGCAATTGGGCAACCAGATGCACTATAAAATTTTAATGCTAATTTATGTAATCTAAGGCTTATAATCGCTAAATATTATGCTGCAGATTGAAGCTTTGTATTGTGGTTATCATTGAACGTTAAAACCGTATTTTTGAGTACTTATAACGCTTTTATTTAAATCGGAGGTAAGGCAAATGTTATTTTAAGCATTAATTACAATGCAAGCAGCTTCTTATTTTAATATTTTTGAGAATAATTATTTATAAATGATTAGGGGCAGCCAATTTCTGAACGGGTTAATATTTGTCATGTGAATTTCTTAAAAACTGAAGAATAATTATTCTAAAATTAATAAATAATAAAAGCACAAGACAGGAAATTTCTTTTTCCCTAAGTAATCGGAATTTTTATTGAAATCATCGAATAAAGATATTTAGTAAAGTACACAGGATGTTTTAATTCATTTGCCAGCTTTTCACAACATTTACCTTCTGTGCGACAAGAATTTTCCTGTCGCATGTCCTGATCCATCACAACCTGGAATAGGGCATCTGAGAGCGTGAAAAGCACATATTTTAAGTTAGTCAAAAGTATCAAAGCCGACTGACTGATTGACTAAACATTATTCTGGGGTAATTTAATTTTTTACAAAGTATAAATTAATACCTTAGAGGTTCGGAATCCTGACCATCACGTGGTTTACTCTTAGGTTTGTTAGCTCTAGGACATCCGGATAAACTTCGGTGTGAGGAATAATTACCGGTTACATGTCCCGAACCATCGCATCCAGGTGTGGGACATTTTAATTCTTGAGAATGCGCTTGTATTTGGGAACGATCAGCACGGGGACAACCTGAGAGACTGTAAGAAAACAAATAGCAACGTTTGTTAGTTACAAGCAACATTATATGTTACACAAATACAAATACCGAGGCAGGTTCGAAAAGGTCTTTTGAAATAAAAAAACAAGATAAGCGCATACTCGAAAATTAATATTCTAACACCATTCACAAGTTTAAGGATCTGACTCAGTTTCAGCCAATTTTTAAGTGTTCAGACATGGTCATAGTCGGCAAATTTTACTTTTTAAAGTGTACGGAAAAATATTTGTATTTTAGAAAGGCAGTAGCAGAAGATTTTTACAAACATTCAGTTTACTACTAACCACAAGCAAGGTAAAATCAGGTAGCAGCTTTGATGATACCGACTGCATTTATCGTATTGTATCTTATCAGAAAAATTGCAGCAGCCGTTAACAAGTTACATTAAAGTAGTTTATAAGAAAGGAGCTCTTAGAAGAAGCAAACTTAAACGTCAGTATAACTTATAGCTATAAAATCGTAATGTCTTACTGTTCGACAAAGTAAAACCCGGAGACAATTTAAGTAAAGTGCCGTAAAGAAAAGGTAACCGAGGTGTCGCAATTTTTCTGTTTCAGTATTAAGAGCACCGGTATAAACATAGCCCAATAAGCGGAAGGACAACACGGAATCACTAGAGGTGGTGATAGCTTGCCTTCGGTGAGTAGCGTAGTTGCCAGACACATGTCCCATGCCGTCACAGCTTACGGTGGGGCACTGAATCAGCTCCTTTCCGTCCCTGCCACGAACAGGGGGTCGCGCTCCGTTGATGTTAAGACACGCGCTACGATCAAAAACCGATAATCAGATTTGCAATTAAAATTTTATTTATCAATAAAAATCAAGGATTTTCTAGTTTTTCTATGAAGTATTTTTAGTGACGGAGGGACAATACTGTTTTTATTAAAATATCTTTAAGGGACAAATGAACTATTTTAAAGAACTATTCTGAGGGGATTTTTAATGTGTACAAATTAATAGTTTTGCTAAGTAAAAGCGCTGATCACATAACAATCAGATTCGCAAAATCTGGCAGCATTTTTATGCTTAGTTTGCCTTCAGTGGCCAGGCGGCGCCACCATTGCACGGGCAGACACGTGACTCGAGCGACTCTAAAGTGCTTGGAATCAGCTGATTTGTATACAAACTAAGCACTTCAGGGTTGCTTGAGTCGCGTGTCTGCCCGTGCAATGGTGGCGCCGCCTGGCCACTGATGCTAAACTAAGGATAAATATGCTGCCAGATTTTACACTAACTTGGCGAATCTGATTGTTATGTGATCAGCGGTAAAAGTAAAATCACCAGTAAAATTAATTTTTTCAAAATCAATTTTTGTATATGGATTATCTCTGTCTTGTACAAGAGTTTGTGAACAAATACAAAGATAAAACAGTGATTGATCAAGGTTAGATTCACCTGAAGGGTTGCATTAGCTTTCTTATTTCATTGAAAGCACTGGTGCACTGGAAATTCGCATTCACTCGATACCATAACAGAAACAAAAGTGAAGCAACTTAAAGGTGTGAGGCTAGGCAACCGAGATGGCCATTTCACAGGACTATTATGATCGATCCGTTTTATCATTATATGCCATGCGTAAGAAGTTAGATGTGTAATGGGCTTGTCAACCACTAAGTTGCACATCTTGGTGATTTTGATCATTTATAAATTCCAGTTACGAAACTGTTTTGACAAAAATTTAAATACAGTACACTTGCAAAATGGCCTTTGTATGTTATGTTAAATAATTCATTGCTTTTAAATTATCGACAGCTTTGAAATTATTTTAACATTGAAATAAATTAGTTTAGCACATTGTATTTCTTTAAATTTTTTGTTAGTAAAGTAGGTCTTTATATTTACACGTAAACAATTTTATTGGCTTGAATCAAGGGGGCCAATTTTTTGCTTTTAGGCTTACAGTGTCGAGGGGGGCCGAACACACCGCGCCGCAGAGTGGTCACCCATTCAAGTTCTGACCAAGCAGGTCTTTGTTTAACTTACTATATTGCGCTCTCACTCTGCCGTACTGCCGGCCAAGGTCAAAAATTAAAAAATTAATTAATTAGGCGCTTTGAAATAGACGAACTGTATAAAAGGTTAGTTATTTCTAGAAGGTTCCCTGTATAAATAACCCAGAATAAGATGAATACCTATCCGTTATGTAATGTTTATTTAAATAGTCTGCGCTAATTGTGAAAACTGATGAGCGTGTAAATACAGGAAATTGTGTTTTTCATAATTTGAAATGTTTGGAAAAAGATTTAGTATTCGTAAATTTTAATTAAAATTTAAGGAACGATTCTAAATTAGTTTTTCATTTGTTTCTTCCAACCCCATCTTTAAGGTTCAACATTTTTAAAAATTACCAAAAACGAATTAGCATTTTGAAACTGTTTATGATGATTTTGGAAATATGTGAGACGTTTGTTTGCATGTAGATTTCAACAGAGGAACTTTTGTACGATTATTTTGGAACTGAAATGTTTAGTTGTGATAGATATGCAAATACTTCGAAACTCGGAAATAAATCTGAATATTTTTAATTCACTAAACGGTCCTACGTTCCTACGAATTTCATAATGTTAGTGGCAGATTTAACTCCCAAACATTAAAAAGTTGAAACAGATTGAATCGCGAAACGTTGAAAATTAATTTCAACATAACAATTAATGATTTGCTTACCAAGGCAACTTCTTGCTCATTCTTATTGTTACTAAACTAACTTAATGAACACATAAATTTAAAAAAATTAAAACAGGAACAGGATACATGCTTATTATAACAAACACAACCTTTTACTAAGCATTGTAGATAATAAAAAACCGGAACATTTAACAAATATAAGTTAATTACGTATGTTTCTAACGATAGTTTTAATGCCGTACAAAGGTAGGTACTGACACAACGTGTTTAGGTGCAACTTGGTTACTTTCCAGTCAGTCAAGGACACGATAAGTTGATAACAAGGCATTGTCAACAGATGATTTTTGTTCTTATCATTGATTATGTTATCTACGCTATTTACAAATATATGTATCTCCACAAAAACTTTTTGTTTTCTCCTTACATCAAAATTACAAGTTAGGAGTTATGAATTAATTAAGTAACAATCTGGAGGTTTAAAAGTTACTAGCTTGATTACTGCAACTATGAGTAATACGTTATAGTTAGTAAACTCCGGCGTAATTTCTTTAAAGCACGTAAATGTTTAGTTATTTGGATTTTGTTAGATCAAATTTTAGTTATTTATTTTTAATAGAAATTCAAGTCTGTAACGCGCTTTTGGCTTCTGATTAGATTAAATGTGGGGTTTTTAACAAAAAGGAAATGTACGAGATATGCCTTTTCAATCAGTAACAGCCGGATTTTTCCTTTGCACATAATTTGTTATTATTTTAAAACATTTTTGAGGGACCAGCTGATACAATATTACGAATAATAATTTCTGATTTCTGTGTCGTTAATTAATTCCTAGCTGGTCTTTGTGTTGGGTCAAATTCGAAATACATATTACGAAAGAAAGTTTTTCAAAATTACACATTTTCAATAAGAGCGCAGGGCAATTTGAAAATATAACATTTTGGTGGCTGATTAATTTCTTCTAGTACGATTGAGTAATTTGTAATTGAAAATTATGGTTAGAAATAATAATAGAATATATAAGTATAGAAAAAAAATTTAGAAAATAAAAGAAATAAATTTAGAAAATAAAAAGAAATAAATTTGGAAAATAAAAGAAAAAACTAAGACCTGTACTGTTTAATTTGGGTACTCCTTTGTTTAACAGCTTTGTTCATAAAAAAAGGAATTTAAAACTAGCGTTTTAGATTTCTCAAAAAAACCCATTAGAACCGATGTCCTTTTAGCTGCAACAAGGAGCACCCAATCAAGTCTTAATTATTGACGAACGAAAATAAACATTGGTATGTCAAATACAACTTGCAACCGTTGAATGGTTGAATTGAATTGAAATCTTACAAGATTTTAAAAATAACTGAAAATATAATCGTTAATTACAAAGGCTTCATTTAACTAATCAATTTTTATTAACTGAAGTAAATAGAATAAAATAAGAATTCAGCATAATAATTTTTAAAAATTCATTCCAATCAAAAACTTTGAAAAGTCTGAATCACATTTGATTGTTTTTAAATTGTGATAAGCAAAAGTTTTCGAACTCTGTTAATGCCAAATATTTGATAAATGATAATATACAAAGAGAAAGGCATTCAAATTCAATGTTTGTTTATAAAATTAGACAAATAAACAAAATAAACTAGTTTCTTATTTTGAATTCAGAGTAATACCTACTTTTGTAAGCTACATTCCAAACGAAAACATTCCAAATTTGAAGTCGGAATGAACTTCAAAAGATCTTTTATAATATTTTGATTTAATTTTAGAACTCAGTTAAGTAATGTCAAATATTTGTTATTACTGCAAAAGAAAATTCAAGTCAATAAAAACAGCAACTACTAATAATAATCTAAGATTCATTCCAATTTCAAAATTTAAAAAATTATATTACCTACCTATTTTGATAAGCAAAAATTTTAGAACTCCGTTTGTTACTATACAAAGCGGCCTTCAAATTCAATATTTGTTTAACAAAATAAGTTTGTTTCTTATTCTTGTATAATTGGAATTCAAAGTAATAATTTTTTAAGCTTCATTCTAATCCAAAACTTTTAAAGTCTGAATCAAACTTGCAAAACTAGTAAACGATATTAATTATATCTATATTAAAGTTATATAGAGTATATAAGATCCTGTTAATGGATTATATTTAAAAAAAATATCATAATTGAAATTAAGTGATTGAAAAATTTGGATAGTGCAATTTATAATGGAATTTTGGAAGCTTAATTGAAGAATTTGAAGTGTTACTTATATCTTATATGTAATTGGACTGGAAGGAGTCTGAAGGTTTGTTCTGGATTTGAAAGGTGGGAATAAAAAAGAAGTTATATTTTGAGAAGTCAACAAACGCGAGCGACTTTATTTATAATTTATTTAGATCCTGTTTAGCTAGGGCATATAGGGAATTTATATTGTTTAATTTTCAACCAATATTTTTGTTAATAAATCTGTATAACATATTTTAATTTAACTTTATTAATACAAAATACCTAACTAAATGAATTTAGAATTCTTATAAACACCAAATTAAGGACCTCATCAACGTCTAAGAGATATTGAGTTAGCCGGAGCTTAAATTAAAATAAAAGTAATAAAGAAAATTCTGTCAGGGTAAGTAAATCTAATTTAAAATAACTTATAAAGCTAGAAGAAACCAAACAAAGTATGTATACTTGATGTAGACCGTGCAGTTGAGAGTAATCTGTAAGTTGTGAGGTTTACTAGCAGACATAATTTAACATTTTCTACCTTGTAATGTGAGGCAATGTGTGGAGGTGTTTTGTAAATAATAAAAGCATACCCATTCATAGCACTATAGAAAGAGAAAGGTCTTCATATTTAATATTTGCTTAGAAAAACAAATAAAATAAACTTGTTTCTTATTTTTACATAATCGGAATTCAGAGTTATACTTTAAGATTCATTTCAAGCTATTTTTTTTTTAATATTTTGATACAAGAAAAAATTTTCGAACTTTGTTAATACCAAATATTTGCTACTACAAAGGGAAAAGCCTTCACACTCAATATTTACTTAACAAATTAAACTAAATAAACCTGTTTCTCATGTTTGTATAATCGAAATTTAAAGTTAAAGGGCCATATTCATAAACAGTATTTAAAGTTAGTAGGGGTTTAGTAGCTACTAAACCAATATAATTAATATATGTTGCTATAGCAATTAGTAACATCTAACTTTAAACACTGATTATGAATATGGCTCATAATCTTTCGAATCCAAAACTTTTAGTCTGAAGTCTGAATCAAACTTGAATTTGTTTAAAAATATTTTGATCAGCAAAAATTTTGGAACTCTATTAACATCAAAATATTTGTTACCATACAAAAAGAAAAGTCTTAGTAAAGACATGTTTTCTTGTATTTTTTAAAATTACAATCGTCATCATTTGGGTACGGTAAGGCCCTTTGGCCTGTCAGACCCAGCCCGTCGGTTCGTGTAACTTTTTTGCCAAACTAAGTTTTTTAAAATTCAAAAAAGGAGCCCTCACTACGTTTCTTTTATTTATGAAACCCTTGTGGGTAGTTCCCCTGACTTCATACGGTCTTGCAAATGGTTATTTTAGTTAGGGAAAGTCCCTGTATTTCAACTACTGTGGTTATTTTTCTGCTAAATTTGCACTGTCAGGTGTAACCCTAGAGGAGCAGCCCCCGAACACATCTGCCACCCGGAAAAGATGTAAATATTGTAAAGACAGAAAATCACGATATTTGTGTAAGTTTTGTAAAACGTGTGTTTACAGGACTAGAGCATTTACAGCCATGTTGCATTGACTGTGCGGAAAAATATCAAGAGTGAAATTGGTGAATCTATATTTCGTGTTTGTTTATAATATATGCAAAACTTTTATATTTTTTATGTTCACAGACTATTATATTAAATTTGATATTTGCTTTAAAAATTAAACATATAAACAAAATAAACTTTTATTTTTGTATAGTCGGAATTCAGAGTTATAATCGATGATTGATTCCGATCCAAAACTTTTAAAATCTGAATGAAGTCTGAATCCAGCTTTATCATTATTTTTTTTAAATATTTGGATAAGCAAACTCTGCTACTACACAAAAAGAGAGGTCTTCAAATTCAATATTTGCTTATAAAATTAAACAAAATAAACTTCTTTCTCGTTTTTGTGCAATTTTAATTCAGAGTTCAGAGTTATAATCTTAGATTCAATCCAATCCCAAACATTTAATGTTCGAATCAAATTTTAAAATATTTATTTACTATTTTGATAAGCGAAAATTTTAGAGCTCAGTTAATACCAAAGATTTGTTGCTATATAAAGGGAACGATCTTTAAACCAATCCTAAAAATCGATTAAAATAGTTTGGATCATCACGTCATGGCTCGCCGTTTTAAATTCGTTCGAGAAATCAAATTGCCGGCTTTGTAAAATATGCCACCCACACCACAGATGTTGCTGATATTGAGAAGCAAATGTAAGTTTCATAAGGAAAATTTAACTGCGTGGAGTGTGTGGAGTTTGGTGTATTTCGTATTTGCAATTTATTACCTCGATTATTGTAGTTTGATTACGGAAACATTAAATAAATTCGTAGAATTACTTTCAATGAACATATGGTTTGTATTTGTATTAAAAATTATTGTATCAAATAATATTTTCAGATGACAGTACACAAATTTTATCGATTTAGATCCTGAAAATTTGGCATCTGAATATGTAAACTCGATTCATTCCTGCTGCATATGAATTTATGAATAGTGGCATTTTCGATGAATTGCGACAATAACAGTGTGTTTAGTTGACACAAATTAAAAGCTTACAATGTTTTCAGGACCGTAACACTCAGTAGGCCACCTCTAACTAAAAGTTATCCAAGGTATTTGTTATTAATTATTAGAATTATCAGTCAGATTAAAATGTATTTTCTCATTCTTAGTTCAGAAAATTAAATACTTATATATGTATGGATTTTTTACACTTTTTAGGCGTTTTGCATGTGTTGCTCAGGCCCTCTTTAACCATTGGGCTAAATTGGCTAGAGCTAAAGGCGCTCAAGAACCGAGTATGTTGAAATGTTTTGTTTTTCAATTTTGGACGCAAGGCTCTCTTACTTGAACAGTGGCTGTTTGTTCTTCCAGTTTTATTATATTTCCTGTCTTAGTCTTTTTCCTAGTAAGTACTTCTAGAGTATATTTTGGTACCACTGAGTATCACATACTGTTGTGTTTCCCATTTTATGTATTGGATTAATTAAGGTATAAGGCAAGGAGATTCGCTAAGCCCCATTCTGTTCAACCTGGTTATGAACAAAATTATAAATAAAGTGAAGTCATCAAGCACGGGATTCCGTATGGGAAACGAGGAGCTCAAAATAGTATACTATGCCGACTATTCGGTAGAGTTGTCGGAGAATGAAGATAATTTACAGTGACTAGGCGCACATTTTACCTAGCCGCCAAAAGTCTTGTAATCTCGAAAGAACCCAGACGTTGCAAAATAGTTGTCGAAAATAAAACTATCGAGCAGACTATGTCTTTCAAATACTTAGGGATAGAAATAGAGACCACCTAAAAGATGCGCAGATAGCTGGACTTCGGCATCACAAGAATAATATCGGAATAAAACAGGCCAAGGGCCTATTACAAGTGGAAGAAGAAGAAGTTTATTTTCCAATCTAAGGCCATTTGTCCATATACCATCCATATCTTTATTTTTTTCTCCCCCGAATTTTACCATTTCAGGACTGATTTCATCTTCGCCGTTTGCTTTCGAAGTCTTCATATTTTTAATGCCTTCGGTTATTTCTTCCATAGTAATCGAATTTTCATTTTCTTCGTTTCCATGGTTTTCCGCCTCTTGTTGGGCAGGTTCTTGTTCCCCTTTTCGCTGGGTGAATTTATTCTTCAAATGAGTCCTCCAGGTCTGAAGAATTTTTGTTGTTTCAGTTGCTGGAGTATTATCCTCTTTTAGTATACTCCTAGCCTTTTCTCCGGATTGTCCTCTTAGTCTTTTAATTATCTCCCAGAAGTAGGTATATATTTCCTATTTCTTGTGTACTCCTTCCAGGCTCCTTTTTTTGACCTTTTATTTTACTTCTTCATTCCACCACCATTCATGTGTCTATTCTCTTCTTACTACGCACTTCTTCTGTTGCTTTACATATATGCTTTCCTTTATACCAGTTCGATGTTTTTGTAATGTCCCAGTCGTTACAGACATTTTCAACTTGTCACGTGGTTTTGCAATTCTGTGTTACTTTTTGAATTTTTCGTCATTTTGAATTCTTACTAAAAATTCGTAGTACGTGTTAATTATGTTATTCTTGCTATAATTTAAATTCATTTTAGTCTGTAGGGCATGCAAGGTTAAACCAAGTCAGCGCATTTTCCTTGCAATTCTACGAAATCTTTAAAGTCACCTTAATATTTCGTCGTTGTCGAAATTTCCCTTTGTTAAAAATCTGAAGGTGATCTAATTCACGTGTATTTTGTTAACGCATGATGTCATGTTATTTCATTGAATGCTGCTCCCCGTGATACAGTTCGGGGAATCCCCTGCACGCAAGGCTATGTCAGCTGACCTGTCTCAGCATCGTTCAAGTCTTTTACACCTCCCCTCATTAGTACGTGACAACTTTTCAATCCTATCGGACGTTTTTTAAGACAGTTGTGCAAGTTTTATCGTTTCCAGCTTGGGTATTTAAATCACCGGAAAGCATCTCATTACCGGTAATTCTCGTGGAGAATTACATTACGACTTGGTCGGATCTAATTAAAGAGTGCCATCTAGTTCCGGAAAGATATAGTTTTGTGTGGAAAGTTTAGTCATAGTTGGAGTACCGTTTCCTTAATTGGGATCAAGAAAACTCACAACCTCAGGATTATTCTTCGTTGTTTTGCACCCGTTTTGGAAGAAAGAACATCATAGCTGTTCCCAGTCTCACGTCCGTCATGTACTCCCTGGTCTTCCGTTTAAGTATGAACATCTTGCCAGGTAATCTATTTTCCTTTATGCTGCGCCTGGTTTTGCCGTTATGTTTCAACCTCTACGATTGCTGCTTGCTGACAGGCCTCCATCAATGTTGTTTAGCGAGTTTAAAGTTTAATAAGTACCGCGTTTGTGTTCTGTTTGCAACGCGTCTTTTGAGTAGCCGATTTCTGGTCGATCTGTTTGTCCGGTGGTATTGTTGAAGGCTTTGTGATTCGCCTTGGACGGATTTGATAATATTCACATTGCAAAGGCTGAGGGCCGCTGCCAACCAGAATTGACTAGTTTATTGTAGTAAATTTGTGTTCGAGTAAAGATCATTTGTGTTCAGATTATAGTTCAAGTTTTAAGTCAACTTAAGTTAGGTAATATTTTGTATATTAAGAATTTCAGTAAAGTAAGTTATTTCAGTTATGCAAGGTAAGTCGCATCTTGCAGCGGGGTGTAGCCAAATCCAACCCATTCGAGCCCTAGAAGAACTATCTGCGGTACGTTCTTCGTAACCATTTTTGGCGTAGTGGCGCCCTAATTTCATCCCTATTATGACTACCCCTATTTGAAGGGTTTTTAACCGTTTTGAACCCCCCTCCCCCATTATTTTGGTAGCCGAGTGCCGAGTGAGATATTAATTATATCTATATTAAAGTTATATAGAGTATATAAGATCCTGTTAATGGATTATATTTAAAAAAAATATCATAATTGAAATTAAGTGATTGAAAAATTTGGATAGTGCAATTTATAATGGAATTTTGGAAGCTTAATTGAAGAATTTGAAGTGTTACTTATATCTTATATGTAATTGGACTGGAAGGAGTCTGAAGGTTTGTTCTGGATTTGAAAGGTGGGAATAAAAAAGAAGTTATATTTTGAGAAGTCAACAAACGCGAGCGACTTTATTTATAATTTATTTAGATCCTGTTTAGCTAGGGCATATAGGGAATTTATATTGTTTAATTTTCAACCAATATTTTTGTTAATAAATCTGTATAACATATTTTAATTTAACTTTATTAATACAAAATACCTAACTAAATGAATTTAGAATTCTTATAAACACCAAATTAAGGACCTCATCAACGTCTAAGAGATATTGAGTTAGCCGGAGCTTAAATTAAAATAAAAGTAATAAAGAAAATTCTGTCAGGGTAAGTAAATCTAATTTAAAATAACTTATAAAGCTAGAAGAAACCAAACAAAGTATGTATACTTGATGTAGACCGTGCAGTTGAGAGTAATCTGTAAGTTGTGAGGTTTACTAGCAGACATAATTTAACATTTTCTACCTTGTAATGTGAGGCAATGTGTGGAGGTGTTTTGTAAATAATAAAAGCATACCCATTCATAGCACTATAGAAAGAGAAAGGTCTTCATATTTAATATTTGCTTAGAAAAACAAATAAAATAAACTTGTTTCTTATTTTTACATAATCGGAATTCAGAGTTATACTTTAAGATTCATTTCAAGCTATTTTTTTTTTAATATTTTGATACAAGAAAAAATTTTCGAACTTTGTTAATACCAAATATTTGCTACTACAAAGGGAAAAGCCTTCACACTCAATATTTACTTAACAAATTAAACTAAATAAACCTGTTTCTCATGTTTGTATAATCGAAATTTAAAGTTAAAGGGCCATATTCATAAACAGTATTTAAAGTTAGTAGGGGTTTAGTAGCTACTAAACCAATATAATTAATATATGTTGCTATAGCAATTAGTAACATCTAACTTTAAACACTGATTATGAATATGGCTCATAATCTTTCGAATCCAAAACTTTTAGTCTGAAGTCTGAATCAAACTTGAATTTGTTTAAAAATATTTTGATCAGCAAAAATTTTGGAACTCTATTAACATCAAAATATTTGTTACCATACAAAAAGAAAAGTCTTAGTAAAGACATGTTTTCTTGTATTTTTTAAAATTACAATCGTCATCATTTGGGTACGGTAAGGCCCTTTGGCCTGTCAGACCCAGCCCGTCGGTTCGTGTAACTTTTTTGCCAAACTAAGTTTTTTAAAATTCAAAAAAGGAGCCCTCACTACGTTTCTTTTATTTATGAAACCCTTGTGGGTAGTTCCCCTGACTTCATACGGTCTTGCAAATGGTTATTTTAGTTAGGGAAAGTCCCTGTATTTCAACTACTGTGGTTATTTTTCTGCTAAATTTGCACTGTCAGGTGTAACCCTAGAGGAGCAGCCCCCGAACACATCTGCCACCCGGAAAAGATGTAAATATTGTAAAGACAGAAAATCACGATATTTGTGTAAGTTTTGTAAAACGTGTGTTTACAGGACTAGAGCATTTACAGCCATGTTGCATTGACTGTGCGGAAAAATATCAAGAGTGAAATTGGTGAATCTATATTTCGTGTTTGTTTATAATATATGCAAAACTTTTATATTTTTTATGTTCACAGACTATTATATTAAATTTGATATTTGCTTTAAAAATTAAACATATAAACAAAATAAACTTTTATTTTTGTATAGTCGGAATTCAGAGTTATAATCGATGATTGATTCCGATCCAAAACTTTTAAAATCTGAATGAAGTCTGAATCCAGCTTTATCATTATTTTTTTTAAATATTTGGATAAGCAAACTCTGCTACTACACAAAAAGAGAGGTCTTCAAATTCAATATTTGCTTATAAAATTAAACAAAATAAACTTCTTTCTCGTTTTTGTGCAATTTTAATTCAGAGTTCAGAGTTATAATCTTAGATTCAATCCAATCCCAAACATTTAATGTTCGAATCAAATTTTAAAATATTTATTTACTATTTTGATAAGCGAAAATTTTAGAGCTCAGTTAATACCAAAGATTTGTTGCTATATAAAGGGAACGATCTTTAAACCAATCCTAAAAATCGATTAAAATAGTTTGGATCATCACGTCATGGCTCGCCGTTTTAAATTCGTTCGAGAAATCAAATTGCCGGCTTTGTAAAATATGCCACCCACACCACAGATGTTGCTGATATTGAGAAGCAAATGTAAGTTTCATAAGGAAAATTTAACTGCGTGGAGTGTGTGGAGTTTGGTGTATTTCGTATTTGCAATTTATTACCTCGATTATTGTAGTTTGATTACGGAAACATTAAATAAATTCGTAGAATTACTTTCAATGAACATATGGTTTGTATTTGTATTAAAAATTATTGTATCAAATAATATTTTCAGATGACAGTACACAAATTTTATCGATTTAGATCCTGAAAATTTGGCATCTGAATATGTAAACTCGATTCATTCCTGCTGCATATGAATTTATGAATAGTGGCATTTTCGATGAATTGCGACAATAACAGTGTGTTTAGTTGACACAAATTAAAAGCTTACAATGTTTTCAGGACCGTAACACTCAGTAGGCCACCTCTAACTAAAAGTTATCCAAGGTATTTGTTATTAATTATTAGAATTATCAGTCAGATTAAAATGTATTTTCTCATTCTTAGTTCAGAAAATTAAATACTTATATATGTATGGATTTTTTACACTTTTTAGGCGTTTTGCATGTGTTGCTCAGGCCCTCTTTAACCATTGGGCTAAATTGGCTAGAGCTAAAGGCGCTCAAGAACCGAGTATGTTGAAATGTTTTGTTTTTCAATTTTGGACGCAAGGCTCTCTTACTTGAACAGTGGCTGTTTGTTCTTCCAGTTTTATTATATTTCCTGTCTTAGTCTTTTTCCTAGTAAGTACTTCTAGAGTATATTTTGGTACCACTGAGTATCACATACTGTTGTGTTTCCCATTTTATGTATTGGATTAATTAAGGTATAAGGCAAGGAGATTCGCTAAGCCCCATTCTGTTCAACCTGGTTATGAACAAAATTATAAATAAAGTGAAGTCATCAAGCACGGGATTCCGTATGGGAAACGAGGAGCTCAAAATAGTATACTATGCCGACTATTCGGTAGAGTTGTCGGAGAATGAAGATAATTTACAGTGACTAGGCGCACATTTTACCTAGCCGCCAAAAGTCTTGTAATCTCGAAAGAACCCAGACGTTGCAAAATAGTTGTCGAAAATAAAACTATCGAGCAGACTATGTCTTTCAAATACTTAGGGATAGAAATAGAGACCACCTAAAAGATGCGCAGATAGCTGGACTTCGGCATCACAAGAATAATATCGGAATAAAACAGGCCAAGGGCCTATTACAAGTGGAAGAAGAAGAAGTTTATTTTCCAATCTAAGGCCATTTGTCCATATACCATCCATATCTTTATTTTTTTCTCCCCCGAATTTTACCATTTCAGGACTGATTTCATCTTCGCCGTTTGCTTTCGAAGTCTTCATATTTTTAATGCCTTCGGTTATTTCTTCCATAGTAATCGAATTTTCATTTTCTTCGTTTCCATGGTTTTCCGCCTCTTGTTGGGCAGGTTCTTGTTCCCCTTTTCGCTGGGTGAATTTATTCTTCAAATGAGTCCTCCAGGTCTGAAGAATTTTTGTTGTTTCAGTTGCTGGAGTATTATCCTCTTTTAGTATACTCCTAGCCTTTTCTCCGGATTGTCCTCTTAGTCTTTTAATTATCTCCCAGAAGTAGGTATATATTTCCTATTTCTTGTGTACTCCTTCCAGGCTCCTTTTTTTGACCTTTTATTTTACTTCTTCATTCCACCACCATTCATGTGTCTATTCTCTTCTTACTACGCACTTCTTCTGTTGCTTTACATATATGCTTTCCTTTATACCAGTTCGATGTTTTTGTAATGTCCCAGTCGTTACAGACATTTTCAACTTGTCACGTGGTTTTGCAATTCTGTGTTACTTTTTGAATTTTTCGTCATTTTGAATTCTTACTAAAAATTCGTAGTACGTGTTAATTATGTTATTCTTGCTATAATTTAAATTCATTTTAGTCTGTAGGGCATGCAAGGTTAAACCAAGTCAGCGCATTTTCCTTGCAATTCTACGAAATCTTTAAAGTCACCTTAATATTTCGTCGTTGTCGAAATTTCCCTTTGTTAAAAATCTGAAGGTGATCTAATTCACGTGTATTTTGTTAACGCATGATGTCATGTTATTTCATTGAATGCTGCTCCCCGTGATACAGTTCGGGGAATCCCCTGCACGCAAGGCTATGTCAGCTGACCTGTCTCAGCATCGTTCAAGTCTTTTACACCTCCCCTCATTAGTACGTGACAACTTTTCAATCCTATCGGACGTTTTTTAAGACAGTTGTGCAAGTTTTATCGTTTCCAGCTTGGGTATTTAAATCACCGGAAAGCATCTCATTACCGGTAATTCTCGTGGAGAATTACATTACGACTTGGTCGGATCTAATTAAAGAGTGCCATCTAGTTCCGGAAAGATATAGTTTTGTGTGGAAAGTTTAGTCATAGTTGGAGTACCGTTTCCTTAATTGGGATCAAGAAAACTCACAACCTCAGGATTATTCTTCGTTGTTTTGCACCCGTTTTGGAAGAAAGAACATCATAGCTGTTCCCAGTCTCACGTCCGTCATGTACTCCCTGGTCTTCCGTTTAAGTATGAACATCTTGCCAGGTAATCTATTTTCCTTTATGCTGCGCCTGGTTTTGCCGTTATGTTTCAACCTCTACGATTGCTGCTTGCTGACAGGCCTCCATCAATGTTGTTTAGCGAGTTTAAAGTTTAATAAGTACCGCGTTTGTGTTCTGTTTGCAACGCGTCTTTTGAGTAGCCGATTTCTGGTCGATCTGTTTGTCCGGTGGTATTGTTGAAGGCTTTGTGATTCGCCTTGGACGGATTTGATAATATTCACATTGCAAAGGCTGAGGGCCGCTGCCAACCAGAATTGACTAGTTTATTGTAGTAAATTTGTGTTCGAGTAAAGATCATTTGTGTTCAGATTATAGTTCAAGTTTTAAGTCAACTTAAGTTAGGTAATATTTTGTATATTAAGAATTTCAGTAAAGTAAGTTATTTCAGTTATGCAAGGTAAGTCGCATCTTGCAGCGGGGTGTAGCCAAATCCAACCCATTCGAGCCCTAGAAGAACTATCTGCGGTACGTTCTTCGTAACCATTTTTGGCGTAGTGGCGCCCTAATTTCATCCCTATTATGACTACCCCTATTTGAAGGGTTTTTAACCGTTTTGAACCCCCCTCCCCCATTATTTTGGTAGCCGAGTGCCACAGGACTTCCAACGTCCCCATTAAATGTGACAAACTTCTTCGATTTTTGATAGTCTATCTTGTAAGTTAGTCTTACATGCTTTTTACGTTTTCTTTTCTTTTAGTTTTTCATATACTGATGATTGTGTCGCCTATCAGCAGCCTGTAATCTGCTGATTACTTTTACATCTGTAACATTTCTCCTATTTTCTGCATTGTAATCTATCACACTTTCTACGTTTCTTTCTTCTGCCTGAATGTTATTTTGTGATCATATAATATATTTCCTATAAGCAGTTGATTGCATATTTTTATAAATACAACTAAACAACCTTTATTGTATTATAAAGATTCTTCTTCTTCGTGCATTATTCTGAGGCCCTTTACTTTTACAGCGCTGAATATTATAAATATTGCGTATTTAAAAAAAGTGCAATATTGATACATTTTAAAATAAAATGAAAGTTATTTAATTATTGCTCAATCCAATGTGATTAATGCGCACAATTTTTTTAGCCCCAGGGCGGTCAATCATGCCCTTTTGGCCAACGAAAATGTTTGTATTTACAACGAAAAAAAAAAAATACGCGGACAGTTTTTCCAAATCATTTTTTGCAAACAACTTTTTTTTCTGCTTTGTTTATTACTAAAGTAAAAGCTAATTCTATGGATAAAATTATTCTAGTTGGCAAATATGATCAGTGTTGCCAGCTCTAAATTTAGCTTATTTGGTTTTATGGTTTACTTGAAAAATAACAACAAAGGTTATAGCTTGCAACATAGCTTTTTGGGTATTTTTTTCCCTGAAATATAACTGAAATGTATAACTAAAGAAAACGTCCTTTGAAATACTGACTTGTTAAATATATTTTTCAATTTGATGACCAGGACCAATTATCAAGAATTTAGGATCGTCGCAAATTAAATTTCTGAACGATGCGTCATTATTTTGTCTACTCTCAAAAGCGCGATTTAATAAATAAACCATAAACACAATTAGTTTATTGCTAATGGTAATCAAACTAAACCATGATGTCCATGATGTAGGTACTTTACATTTACTTGTTTTTGTCTGTATTACGTGTTCTGTGGTAGTAAAAACATCGAAAATGCCTCTGCAATACCAACAAAAAGTTTAGCAGTGAATGGTTAAGTAAATAGAAGGAAGGATAACGATTGCATTTTATAGCTATTAAGACAAGTGTTTTATAGAAGGTTTAAAAATCAAGGTCGTAGTTCAAATCCGAGCGAACGAAGTGAGCCGAGGATTTGATAGACCGAGATTTTTAAACTAAAAAACACGAGTTGTCTTCAAGATTTTTTCTAACACTAATACGAGACATTTTCTTTCACTAATATATTATTAGAAATTTTAATAAATTATTATTTGAGACGCGTTATAATACACAAAATGCGAAGATTGCTAGGTAACGCCGTATTTAAAGGCCTATAAAATACGTTGTCATTGACGATGTATTTTATAGAGAAAGCGTATTTTAAAGGAAACATAACAAGTGAGCTCTTATGCACCATAGAAACAGTACCTATAAGATATTAGTGTTAGAAAAAATATCTTTGAAGATATCTAATTTTCAATGTAAGAATATAATAATTTAATGCAACTGACAAAATTAAGCCTGTGTTTATATGTATATATTTTTGAAAATATGAATTTATACAATCTGATTAGTTAATGCAAGTAAAAAACTCAACGTATTTTTTAACAAAAAAGGGGTATTTTTTTATAACCCATGATGTTTTGATTATTTTATAATTCAGTAAATGGTGCACCAGTGATGATCCTTCCCAAAATAATCCTGAACAGATCATAATTTAGCAATCGAAGGAATTTTAAGTTTCGAATGATGACTACGCGTAAACGATATTTAAAAAGAGATTCTAAAGCCCGAATGGAGTGTTTTTATTGATAGTTTATCGTCCTAAAATGTGAAAAAACCGATATTGTTATTCTCCAACACAAAACTGCTTTCGAGTTTTATTAAAAAAAAAAAAATTACCGTCACTGACGTTTTACTTCGATTTTTTAACCCGAATTGTTTTCAAATTTAAATGGCGCCTTGTGAAACCGACCGAATTATCGTAAGAAGTTTGTTAAAATTAAGTAATGAAAGCGTCCTTACCCGTTATCTTTGGATCCTTTATCGTGTTGCATGGTGTGTTGCGGGGGCGGCATGGAATAACAAGGACCTGGAGAATAACCACCTGGTGGTGCTGGATAGCCGGTCGTTGGAGGTCCAGGATATCCTCCAGCGCAGGAATAACTACCACCTGGATACGTGGAGTAAGGATTTGCTGGATAGTCGGCCGGAACTGGGGTCATACCATAACCAGGATGCGGACTGACCGGTCCATATCCTTCAATAAAACAGTTAACATTAGCTAAGATAAAAAATGTCGGTTTTGTAAAGGTCATACCAGAGGCATCACGATAAGCTTCCATGTAGTGAGAACCTCCACTGTCTGGGGTTGATTCTCTGCTATATCCGGATCCGGGTGCGAGCACTGGACCAGCGAAAGTGGCAACGGGCCGAACGCCGCTAAAATTAACGGGTTCGTTAGCGGTGGAAAAATCGACGGGTTCCGTTTGTTCATCTCGCGGTCCAATGAAGCCAGGTGGTACCGAAACTGCATCAGTGTGCCCGTTTTGGTACTGTGGACTGGTACCGCTACTGTAAAAAATTTTCCTTCTAGATGATAAAATTACGTGGTGGCGTAGCAGCATTGATGATTCCTCTGGATCGCCCCCTTGTTAACTCTCGTGCTGCTCTTTGTTTGTATTGTATGCTAATTGCTAGTATGTAAATTAACTGAAAACCCTTACGTTAGGAAACACCAATAACAATGTTCAAAATCGAAGTTTATTTTGATTGAAACTTTAAGCAAACATGATTAAGGGCAAATATTTCAGTACAGGTTTAAGTAGAAGCTTAGCTGATAAAATTGGTGTTGATTTGGGCTTACACAAGTGCTAGTTTAAGCCGGCTTAAATTACAACTGAAATCCTGATCCTTAAAGGCATACTTAAACCCTAATTTAAGGCAACTTAAGCTTAAACTGTACTGAAATACCAGCCCTTATTTAGAACAAAATATACAGAAAATAACAAAGATGATCTTGAAGTTCCTAAAATTGGCAAGACAATCAACTAAAAAATGAAATATTTTTTTCTTTAGAGCCCTTTTAGAGTGTCGGATTTTCGTATCATATTAAACAACCCACTTTGTTTTACTCTCCCACTGTGGGAGGGAGGTGTCATGTTAACAAAGCAATCGGGCTACCCATTCCAGCACTGAGCGGAGACAACGATTCTAACCCTCCCAATCAGGCGGGAATGGGCTACCTAGCTACCGCACCAAATAAAACCTTTAATTAGGCTCCTAAACGTTTCAAATTTAGTTTGTTCGATAGTTGATTGTTATGAGAAAATTAATAAAAAATATTTTATTGCGTAATTTAAATTTTATAATAAGCCAATGTTTATTATAAGTTGGATATATCTAGGGTACCCATTTTAAAACTCCTAGCCTGAAACTGTTCAAATAGGAAAACTATAATTTTAACATTAAAATATAATATGTATTCCTATAATTAAAATAAAATTTAAAAAGTCCAGTCACCTGTGCGTTGCGGAGTGTGTTGCCTATTTACAGAATTTCAGGCTCGGAGTATTAAAATGGGTACGCTGTATAGTGAGCTATGTGTTTTTGTACTCAGTATAAAGTATAACCCTATATAACATGGACATAATATTAAAATCAAAATTCCTTAAAAAGTGGACTTAAGTTGTTTCTACAATTAACCAGTTATTTGTTTTAGCTGTCGATGAGATGATTCACATAAGTCGCGCCCCTTAACAATTTGAATAGGCAACCTAACTTACAAATTCATGAATAACGTTGATCTATGTTAACCCTTATATAATCAGAGGTGGTTTGCTTTAGCATAACAATACATAATTAAATGCGTTCATAGATGCTAGACATATTGTTATGAATAGATGAGAGGGAAGTCCCGGGTTCGAATCGCTACGTTGGTGGAGATTTTTTCTCAGACCTCTGGGATCGGTACTAGGCCTGGTGAGACCATTCACAGTTGGGCTTAATTAACTGTGCTCTACTCGGAAGACTGGTCTATGAGATATAGTAACAAGACCACTACACACGTAGTAACACACACATGACACAGCCGTCTGACTTGAAGTAACGCCCAAAGGCGGTTCCAAGCAGATTGGCTATACTACACGCATACAAGACACAAAAAAAAAGAATAGATGAGAATCTCCATGGCAAAAATGTGAATGTTGTTTTTTTAGTTCTGACTACACTGATATGCGGCGCTGATAAAATTAATGCAGCGGGAATTTTGAATATGAGTGGTATTACTTTTTTATTACTAGCGTTTCTCTAAATTCCTAAATTGTTTTAGCATTTTGAATTAAAGTAGACATTCTTGCAATTACAATTTTATTTAAGAAAAAATTGTTCATTCAGTGAGTTTTTTTAATACCAGTACATCAAGCTCATCTGAACTTGTTGAAATGCAATATCGCTAATACATTTCGATTACTTCACTTCTTTTTTTTTTTTGAAAATAGAAGCATTTCACTAATTCCTATTAATCTTCAGAGATATTGCGGAATTGTAATTAATGTTTTACCATCTTTACGCAACTTTTGTAACCCATTTTTGGAACTAGTGCAGCTATGCGATTAACTGAAAAATATTGTACCACAATAAGAAACATCAAATAATTTAATTTAATAGTAAAATATTAAAAACAAAATGTCAAGTAACTGCCATAAACAAAAATTTCTAAATAAAACAAATTCATCGCCACTTTTCAAATTGATTTATAGAAACCAACGCCGCTTCTGAGTGTAGTCATAACTATAGTAATGTTCGAATACTCGTATATTTACATTGAGTTATTCTAGCCTGGTTATATTCCAAATTGAAAACTCTTATAACCTATAATTAGAAAATTAAGAAAAGTCGACAGAGAAAACTCGCAAAAATAACAATTTTCTATACAAATCACTTTTAATGAATAAGTAAATAATAAGTATTTGTCAATATATCTACTAACTGTACTATATTCGCCGTGTCCTGGCAGTAAATTATGCAACCCAAATTACGTATTTCTTAGGCCTAAGTAGATTCTTAAGACAAGTTTTTATAAAATATAAATCAAAGTGACCATTAGCTCGTCTTTTTTTGTCATGCAATAGTGCCAAGTAATTTTGTTAACACTAACATATTTGTTTGTTTATTTATTGGACGAAATCAAGTAAAATACGTTAATTATTCAGTGTCAAATCTGACAAAACACTTAACTTATAAATGCTACATGAAATTGAACAATCCAGTTCTTTTGGGACCCCTCAGCAGTGTAGAGGGCGAGTGCCTCCTTCACTATCGAGAGGTTCCGGGTTCGAGCCCAACCAAGACTAGACTAGACCCGTCTAGGTTAAGGTGAGATAAGATAGATGGCTAATAACAGCGCAGTTGCCAGTAAGGAAAAAAAATCTGCTGTTGATTTTATTATAAGGTTGCATTAGCGATCTAGTCACTGATGAATATACTAGAAAGGCTGCAGATTTTACTGTCAGAACGTTGTGCATACAGTATAGATCAAAATTTCTTTTGCAGAGATTTGTAGACCACATACCCAACGCAGCAGCCTTGATACCGAAAGGTAAAAGGAGGTTACAGGTTACAGCTACAGATAATAGATAGATAGATTTCTAGCGGTTTCGGAAATATGTATGTTGGGTTGCATTTGAAGGGGCGCGTCTTATGTAAGTTACTCGGTAGCTATATTTTTAAAAAATATATTTCAATATTCTTTCAAAAAAAATCTGTTTAAAAATTCATATCTACGATAATCTGCTGTTAATGTAATTTTCAAAAAAAGTAAATTTAAACGCAATAAATAAAACGCGTTATTATCGTGTTTACTTTTGTTATGGGAGTTAAAACATCTTAAATCGCCGTTGGGCTGTAATTTTTTCGGTAGTTGCCGTAATCTGATGTACCTAAATGTAAATGAATACATAAAAGTGTACGTTTTCCTGTATATGTAAACTGGAACATGTATGAATAATAAATGAATGCAAACCGACCTGTGGGATAAGCGACTGACGCTGAGGTCCAAGGTTTGACCTTGTGGGCTGGGGACTTGGGGACTGGCCGAGAGATGCGGACTGGCCGCGGCCTGCGGACTCGCGCCCACTCGCTGTCCCCCGTAGTGAGGGGAGCCGTACGCCACCTGAAATATAATAACCATATGCAGTTCATTACGAGGCGTGTTAATTATTCAGCCTGTGTGGGCATCGCGGTTTCGATTAACGCGGTTTTAAGTAAGTTACAATGTAATTACGCGTAAAACGCGGTTATAGCCCTTTTTACGTGTTTTTAAGAGAAATTACCCGCAAACATATCAAGTTACCAACCTGTGGACTCGTAGTCGTGACGCTCGAGGTAGAGAGGTCGATAACTGTGCCCCCAGGAGACGTATGGGGTCCAGTTCCCTTGATTTGAGCTTGTGCGGTAGTTACGCATTTTACAGATAAGTTGATCGCTGAAAACCCCATCGGCAGAGGCCCCGATGAAGCGTCGTACTGATACATTGGCCTAAAAGATAAATACACTTAATTTATCTCTTTTTTTTAAAATAAAAAGTAATATATACCGAGGATAAAGTGGACCGGTAGGTTGATCAGCTTCGGTCTTCATCATTCCTGCAGCTGCGGCGCTTGCTACAGCCATTTGATGTTGTGCAACTGCTGCTTCTTGCTGATATCTCTGTTCCTGCTGCTCTTCCAAAGAACCATACGCGTACATGCTTTGAGGAGGCCTTTGAGGCATCACAGATTGTGCTAATGTTCCACACTGATTCGTCGAATCGTATCTTTCAAAAGCCGTAGCGGTTCCTGGGTCGTACGGTCTTGTTAAGGAAGTATCGTATGGTCTAGGACCCATCTCTGATGGATAGGTAACGGTAGGCCTTGCAATGGGGCCGGTCATTGATTCGCTCATGTCTCCGTAAGGCCTCATGGGATGATCAGGCCTGTACATTTCGTCCGAAGCCATGGGGGATTGATGATAGGGTGATCTGACCAGATGTCCCTGGTGTTGACGGGCGTCTTCCATGTTGTAATTCGGTTGATGGGGATTTTGATGGGGTATGTTTGGATGTTGGGAATGAGGTTGTAGTTGGTGATGTGGGCCTCGCGAACTCATCGCGTCCATGCTGGACATCGAGGAGGAATTGGAGTCTTGACTCATGTAGGGGTCGTACGCGGGACGCATACCAGAAGGAGGAGATCGGCAGGAATTCGAGGAGGCTTCGGTTTTTGGCACAAGCAAATCACTTCGACCGGTTATGCTGCAGCAACTGGAAGTAGTGACTTCTGTCTTGGGAATTTTCATGGAATTGTCCGTTTTCATTTCTTGAAATTTGGTATAATAAGCGTCGTAATTCGGTTTACCGTCTTGTTGCTCTTGGCTGTTGCCCGATGCGGAACCGTAAGAGACTAAGTAACTCGGTTTTATATCGACGGAAGTAGTCATAGGCGTTTGTTTACCGTCGAAGCCGGAGCTAAATTCGCCTTGGCAAGAGGTCACTAAAACATCGAAGAACGAAAGGGTTTAGTAGAAGAATGGAATTTCCCCCCGTTAATAACGGATATACGAAAACGTGTACACTTATATTGATGATAAGGATGAAAAAGGGAGGCGAACATGCTGAAACTCACTTACCAAACGCAGTGTGTGGCGATTTAATACGGTGTTGAAGACTGGACTGATACTTTTGTTCTCTAGCGGCTTGTTTATTAGCGGCAGCAATGGGGCAACCGGAAAGGCTTCTGTGCGTGTTCCGGTTGGAGCTAACGTGTCCTCGCCCGTTACATCCCGGAGTCGGGCATTTCAAGATAGTCTCATGCATCGCCAGGACTACATCACGTCAACAGAATCCAGTCAGAATCATTGAGTATAATAATTATATCGGGTTAGTGTTGTTGTGTGTGTCGAAGTTGAACGTCAATAAAATAAACGGAACGAGCGGGTAGAGAGAAAATAATAAAATCCAATCAAAACATGAATGGTATTGTGTATTTTGTACTATCTTACACGAGATAATTAGTAAATAAAACCACACACAATGCGTTTAGACAGAAGTTATTATACTCAATATGTGACCTGATTCTGATGCATGAATAAGGTCAGGGAGGGTTGCAATGGAAAGCTACATACTACGCAACAACAACGGAAGACAAAATAATAAAAATGCTCTCTACCCCGCAAAATAAGCAATAAGGCGATCCGCAAAATTAAATAAAACACAAATGCAAAGCTGCTCAGTTAATTCGAATCCATTGAAACGTTAGCTTAGTTTATCATAGCTTTGTATCCATCCCAATCAATAAGTGGAATATACTAGCCGTCGTTTCAATAGATCGAGAACAAATTTTAGATGGGATGACAAACATCAAACTTACTTTCTGGAGTAACTTTGTCTTTACGCGGGCATCCAGACAGACTACAGAAACAAACGTTAAAATTTTTATGGTCAAACTTGGGACATTAAGGACTCACCTTCTGTGATGGGAGTACAAGCCTGTAACGTGTCCTTGACCGTTACAACCCGGAGTCGGACATTTACTGCCTTCTGAAAACGAACAAGAACCTTTTCTTTACTAAAAGTCGATAACAGGGATAACTTCGTGAAAACCACGCTCGTATAAAATACAAATCAAAACCTTTTAAATACTTTTCTAAATAAACCTAAGGCGAAGCAAATGTTTCTAATCATGAAATTTTTTCCAGATGTTAAGTTGTTTTAACCCTTTGGAACCGGGGATCAAAATCGCAAAAATCTGAGATAACTTAATCATCGGGCAAAATTTCGTAGTCGTTTGAACTACCCGTAAATAGTTTAAAGGATTAGGTTAGGACGTTAATTTAAATTGTAGGGAATTAGTTAATTTGCAAATATAGCCGAACCTTTAAAACTAAAACTTTGAAATCATAACTTGCGACTCTGAGGATTACAAACCTTCAAATATTGCTAACCGGATACCACTTGTCGTTTGGGAATTTTGGACTTCGTCGAACCTTTTCATTAAAATATTCAGGGTAGCCTTAATTTATGTTTCATATGCTGAGGTGATGCATTAAATTGTAAATCTTTCTCAGCTCAACTTGGATTTTTTAACAGTAATATAAATATTTCTGGAAAGTCAGCTAAATTATTAATACATTTTAGCGGTGATAATTCCCAAAAATCCCTAATTAACGTTAAAGTGGCGCCTGGAAATCAAACAAAATCTAATTTTAATATTTAGGCACAATGAGAATTCCTTATACTGATTTTGAATGAAAAATTAAGGGAGTAAAGACCCTACATTCGTAAGCAAACTCTGTGTCCTCAAATTTACTCATAGCGTGCACCACGTGCTTTAACAGATATCAAAAATTCACCCTCACCCTAAATTTGCATACGGAAGAAGACAAATTTATATTTTGATTCTTAATTTTTAAAATGAGGGTTTCTAGGATTGTTATGATCTGAAGTGCATCGTTTCATTTTTAAATCAAAAGTTGATTGTATTGAAATTTTTGCCGACTTTAATTTCAGCTAAAGCTGAAGCTTTAGTGCTTTTGGGGTTTTTGTTGGGTTTATGTTGAAGGACTGTTGTTTTTTTGTAAATGATCAGACTGTTCACTTTTTTGCGCTATTGGTTTTCTGGCTTGCCTATATTATATTTCGGGACAGTATAACAAGGATAATTGGAAATTTTCTTTCTAAACGTGGATTAGACGAATTTATCGGTTGAAAATTGTTATCGAAACTAAACTTTTCGTTTTTACAAAATTATTATTTTTAGTAATTAAAGTAGAACTAACCATTAATTTTGAAAAGGTGCGAGATTTGGGGCAAGTCTCGAGCAATCTCCGTGGTAATTTCGTTTTCGGATAACTGGAAGGAGTAACCGATTCAGTTTGGTTATGAATGCAGGGAGATAGGGTGGTAATTAGCATCTTTAGTTCTCCCTTTAATGACGTTTACGAGAATGACGGTATCAAGAGACGTCACAGGCGATGCGCCGCGACGCCGGACAAGTCTCCTTGTCTCTACTGCATATTCAATAAGTAATTTCTATTCAAATGTTGGCGGAGGTGTACCGCACTATGAATTATGCGTGAGGTACGATTCGCGGGGAAGAATATTCGGAATCTTTATGGGAAGTGACGTCGACAATTAATGCCAGAAAAAGTTGGCGGAACATCATGTTGATTCATACGTATATCATGTAACATTCGTATCACATTAGGGTACATGAAGGATGTACATCCACGGCGCGTAATACATCTTTATGGAAAAAGGAAAACGGAAAACCCCGCCTAGCGGGTCGATTAGCCTATCCAGGAGTCCGGGTGGAGACTCGCGAGAAAAATCTTTTTTTGAAAAAAGAAACCGCAGCTGTGAATGGAGAGCGGTGCGGGTGCGCGGCTCCGGTCACGGCACCTGCGGACTAGCGTCGTTTGCAAACACATTCCACCCACCCGTTGTTTGCTATTTTTCAGCTCCCAATTACGTTCTGAATGTTTCAGACAGAATTTCAGACGCGTATTATTTATTTATGCCGTGCCCTTATAACACTCACACGCACGGCCGTATCAAGAGCAAGACGTTTTGAAAGGATTGCCGGAGAAGACGCTGTTCCTTCTTACCAAGAGGGTGAGGTAAGAAGACCGTTCTGAGGCGAGTCACGTCGTTGTCGCTGACATGCCGGCTTATAACTTGTATCAAGTAAACCCATAATACTGCTCGTGTCGCTGGATGGCACCGAAGAGGCAGGTGACAGCTACGTGCTACGAGATTTCTGCCCTCAATTAGAACTTTACGGCGACTTAGTAACGTTTTAACCCCCCTTCTTGTAACCCCTGAAAATTCACACGCATCCTTGTTAAACAAAACATCCACTTTTACATTTCTGACGCTTAACGCTTCCCCATTAACCCCCTTCCACATAACAAACTGTTCTTGCACCGCCCGTACCATACCCACGTAAGAAGACCAAATTCTTCGGAAACCTTAGAGTGACGTCACTGATAGTCTTAATAAGGGCTCAGCTCGAGGGCGTCGGAGGCCTAAACTTTCTTTGATAACTATTTCGAACCAACTCCCACCTTAGTGCTTATTTTATAAACATTAAGTTTCCTATTTCAACGTGAAATCTTGCTTGCAATTAATTGTTAGGATTAGGGTGGTATCAAATCTTAATAATTACAACTTTTGGTAGATGGGACGGTTCCTCACATACTGCTATCGTGAGGGTACTCAACAACAAAATTTTTGTTCATTACGGAAGAAGCAGAATCGGAGATGGAAGAAGATTATATGAATCCGTGGATTTTTGAATGGAAGCTTGGCCGTCATAAAAATAAATCAATTACCAAACCGTTCATTAATATTGATTCAATGGTTGTCTTCACAAATCGTGCCTAATTTTATGTAACCTTTGTTAAACATAATAACGAAAAACTTGAAACTGGGCCTGCTTTAGTAATAACCCAAGTTTGATCGGGTAATTTTTAGACAATTACGTTAATTTCTCATTTTTTAAGCGATTTCGTAGATATAAATAGTCTTACCTAAATAAAACTCAACAATTTTTATGAGACATTTCCTGTATAAAAGTGAATTTGCTACTAACTCCGATTATGACTAGGTACCTTAAAAAGCTTTGAATTGTTTTTTTAACAGAAAGGTTACCTACCCGAATTCTCTTCATAGTAATTAATTCGACCAAAAAGGCGAAGTAAGTTCAAAAATATGGAGTGGAAAACTGGTGAAATATGCTTTAAGAAGCGAATATGTGTTGGGAAGGTGCTCTAAAGTGCTTCATGCAAGCCGTACGATTCTCCTTACAAAATGTGTTTATGATATTTTTTTAATGCCACATGAAAATTCTCAAAGTCAAAATTTTAACTCATTTTGTAATTAAAGATGAAATAATAGCCTACCTCTTCCAATGCTGGTCGGTGATAAAGCCCCGGTAACTCTGTCGTAACCGGAGGATGACATTTTAGTGGATGAATCGCTGGATGATGAAGAGTTGCTACTTGAAACAGCGGATACGGTCGGAACACCCTCTCTTGCAGCTTCTTGTAGTGCGCTGGCAGCTCGTGATCCTGCAGTGGCGGGCTGAAGGATCGTATACTGTTTATTCATAGCTTCCGGAGAAGCTACCGAAGATTTAGGATCGGCGGGGTTGGAGCAAGCGGTTGTGGAATCTACTTGGGGACCGCCTTCTTGTTTAAGTTGTGCTATGTTAACGGTTGATTTTAATTTTTCTTCCGGTGCCGTAGAGGTACCGGCACCGATGGACGCGGAGTAACCGACGAAAGTCGCCTCCTCGGGGTAAGGGCCTAAAGGGTTTAAGCCGCCAACCTGTGGTTTGGGGTTCGCCTTATTAGAATCGGTTTGCGGTGGCCGGAAAGCAGAAGTGGATGAAAAAGGTGACACCGAAGACGTGACAGGGCGAGGAAATGGATGATAGACGGACTGCGTTTGAGCAGCGGAGTCGTCTGAAGAGTATCTGGAGCGTTTGACGTCCTCGGCCTCTTTTTTCTTACTTTTTGAGTCTAATTTATCATCATTAACATCGTCCTTGTCAGCAGCTGCCTCAGACATATCAATTTCTAATTCATTTGAGGAATCGTCCACCAATTCGTTAAAATCGGGGGGCTCATAATGCGAGGGAGTCTCGCTCCCCTTATTCTGTTTACCTTTCGTTTTTGTTTGGGCCTGTATTGAGGCGCACTCGCTTTCAATTTTAATCAGGTTGTCTAATTCCGTTTCTTGTTTAATTTTTATGAGCTTACTAACTTTAGTTTTCGATAACTTATCTATGTCCTCGTGAGGATCGCGTAACGTTATGACGTCTTTTAGAGAGCACGCGTTGTCGCTGCTGCAGTTCGATGAGGACGAAGGCGATAACTTGGGGTTTCCCTTCTTTTCTTCGAATAGGTTTTCGAAAGCGGGTGACTCCTCCTGCTGTTTGTTGTAGGTGGAACCTCTTGGTCCCGGCCAACTGCCGGATAAATTCTTAAGCGCCGCTTCGGTTTCTCTAATTAAAGTTTCACTAACGGCGCTTTCGTCTTGCGAAGAGGCGGATAAGCCCGTTTTTTGGTTCTTTTTGGCAGGACTATTGGTAGCGGAATTCGGGAGAACTCTCTTTTTTTGTGGCAAAAGTACCTGTTTAGGGGACTCGGGTTCACGTTTTAATTCGTCGAACGCTTTTTTCTTACGTTTATCGTCTTTTATATCACTTACATCATGCGTTTTTGTGCCTTTAGCAACACTAGTCATACTTGAACTAGAAGTTTCTAATTGTCCTTCTAAACTTCGTTTCTTCAATTGCGGATATCCGACGGTGCGATTTGATCTGAAAAAGGAAAGACAAATGGTAACCAAATTGCGGTTTTCGTTTCTCGACGGTTAGATTCCATCTAATCGCACGTGGATCGTTACAAATGGACAAATGACGAGCGTATTCCAAGTATTTCGTGTTATAGGTCTGAATGCACCAGTTACACTAATGGGCGCAATCAAAGGCATTAGTACAAAAGCCTTACCCATTAAGTATAGGTTAACTCTTTAATCCACGCATCTGATAAAGTACGCCGCTTTTACGCTACGAATAAGTGGAAATGGAATCTAACCATTATGAATAAAGAATTGTGAGATTCTACATATGTTACGTTTCTGGAAGATTCTATTTAAGTAGAACGACACCTTTTCATCAATTATATGTATAAAATCCTATAGTTTTATGTTACAACACACCTCAACAAGCTACATTTTGTTTTGTTAAAGTCTAAAGACATCTTCTTAAGTTATTGCTTTTTTTTTAAATCAAATCCAAGGTGGCCATTGGTTTCCAAAGCCTACTAGAATGAGATGTGCTATTAATGTTTAAGCCATAGTTTCCTTTCCGTATTTTATATGGTAAATTTTATAAAATTAATTCGCGAGACGAATGGCAGGATAAGTGTGGAAATAACAAGAAATAAGGGGCGGTAGGGAATAGAAATTTAGATATTCAACAGTTTACATTTTAGTAGAGAGAAAGGCAGTATTTCAAGCTAAGTAAGTCAGGTCTAAATTAGTGATTATAACATTGACCGCAAACTATCGAGGTGGCTTACACTATTACCATCACTCCTGGCAGCTTCGGTCGAAATCCTGCCGCTTCTGCAAGATACAGATAGCTAAAGTAAGGACTATCCGGCATCAGGATACTTGCGAGATAAACCACTTAATCCCTGCTTACTCTAAGCAGCCCAAGTTTAGAACATCACTTTTCTTTGGAAGAGATTTCGAATCAGGAGGTCGAATGCCAAATCCGTTTGAATTAAATCATTTAACTGGGGGAGTTTTTCCGTTTGCGCCCTTCTCTCATGCCATTCCCCGTTGCTCTGATGGGGCGAACGAATGTGACTGTAATTTTGTACGCGAGTTTCTCAGCTACTATGAAAACCCAGTAATAAATGTTTATGATTCGCTTTTTATATACGGCCTACTAAAGGCTATAAATTGTTGCTCTATTTTTTTCGCGAACATTTTAAGAAAGAACTTGATTTATTATTAGTGAATGCGAGAAAATGTTGAAATAATTTTTACTTACTCTCTTTACTTTACTTCTAAGGTTTGTAACTTAGTTGGATTAAGTTTAATCAAGATATCGGGTTATTTACAACTTGCAGTAATTTTTATTAAAGTTTTATCTCGTTTTACAGCTGATACGTTAATCTGGAATTTATTAAGCTTGTATATTGGCAGAAAAATTTTAAAAATATATTTTCAAGCATGTCTTTTATTTTATATTATTAATGCTCAATTCCAATGTAATTTATTTTAAATTGTTAATAATTTTCACAGCAGGAAGAGTAAATGTATTTTACAAGTTTTATCATTTGTTTTGCTTTAAGTTTACTAGAATTTCTGAAAAATAAAATAAGCTTTAAGCTTCCTAAGATTCATCACCAAAATTTTGTATTCTTCATAATAGCTCTAAAAGCAAAGTTCATAAAAAAGGAGAACTATTTATTAATAAAGTTAAAAAGGAAGTCCAGATATCAATATTATTAAATTATTTATGTTCGAATATGTCAGGTGAAGTTTTGAATATATTTAGCTGGTTTATTTTTAAACACCTTTATGAAAAACTATCCACTTGCACGTAAGCTTTTGGGATGTTATAAGTGAAAAAGCCAAAAAAACTATATTTTTGTTTCGGAATTAAAATAGTGAAGCAATTGCATTGTCCGTTTTTCTTCGCCTAAAAGTATTACGAAACATAAAATAATAAAAATGTAACTTCGGAAGATGAAGAAAATGAATAATATTATTATTAAGTTAATTTATTTATTATATTAATAATATTAATTTATTAATAAAACCATAAAGAGCAAAACGATTTACGTTATTTTCCAAATTGTGTTTTTTAAATTATTATAAACGACTATGTTTGTTAAATTTTTCTTTATTAAAATAAAAGTTTCAAGCAAATTTTGGAAAACAATTTTGCTTTCCAGACTTTAAGGAAAGTTTATATAAGTTTCCGGTTAAATAAGATCCCAAAGCCAACACTGTTTATATTTTCGGCTGCTGCTAAAATCATTTAAATTTGGGCTTAAATAATTTTCTGCGGATTTGATATTTTAAATATGTAGAAAGTTTGAAATATATATTTTTAGAACGATTAATTAAACAAGTTGAAACATTCCTAAAAAAATCTTTGAATTAACAACGCCTGAGTTTGTATCACACAAAGCTTTTAATAAATTGGGTTTTAATATTAAAATTTTAAATATTCCAATCTAAAAAGCTGATAATCCCATGCAAACATGAATAATTATCACGCGAGCTTCATTTATAATTTTTAATAACATTTGTTTAAATTCATGGGTTTTAATCGTCGAGTTAAATTGAATCCAAGTCAGTAATTTGTTTATTTTTATTAGTTTCTTTTTATAAAGGTAGATAATAATCAACATAAGTAACTTTCTAAATCACAACAAAGAAAAACTATGACTTAACAATTAGATAAAAAATACCTTATAGTTACAGTTTGCAGCATATTTTTGTCAAAAATAGGGCCGTTGTTTCGAAGCACGCGACGAATATTAATGTCCCACAAGATAACTGAGTCATTGCCTTAATGTTTAAACCGATCCTTTAAATTAATCAGACGGAAAAAATGTTTACGTATTAAACTCGCAAACTCCCTTCAAACTTATACAATAACAAGGTGCGAATAATTTTCTATAAACTTAACAAAATAAAACAACAATCGGAACGATAAAAGGGCACATTTATTGCACTAGAAACACAGCTTTTACAGTTCACAACCACTTAGTGTTCGGAGGAACGTCAGACTAGTATTTCATGCGACGAAAGCTCCCTCGAGTAGAGGAAAAGCTCACGCACGCACGCGAGCCTCGGCAGCACTACCCGTGCGTAGGCAACACGCACAGTGCTGCAACTGCAGCAGGAGGAATAGCAGGATTACTATGCGAAAGGAAAGGACTAAAAGCTAATGCACGCGCGCGCACGCTATAAGAATGCAACTCTGGCAGTGCGGTGGACGCCACCCCTCGTGTTAGGGATGGCTGAGACAAGGGTTGCTCGTGCTTTATGTTCTTTCCTTCTGCTGCCGTAGATTTAGTCCAATATTAAAGCACAAAATGAATTAAAACCCGCATTAAACCTGAGATACAACTAACGAATATTGGGAAAATTTTAATTTTTAAGGGATGTATGAGACCCAGTATGTGGGTATTAAGCTCGCTTTATCGGACCTGGAATTTCTTAATTTCATTCCTGCAGAGGATCACACGAATTTTATGAAAAAAAGATGGAATTTTGTGGTTTACCTGGGCAAAAAGGACGTTCACGTTCGAGTATCTGTGCGAAATTTTGTGATTAAATTAGTCGAAAATTAGACAATAAATACTAAAAGCCCTTTTAAGTATTCTACCTCCACCCTTACGGTGGTTATTTTATGCTGACCCTCGGCTAAACGTGTTTGTTTTATATGGGCTTCCCCTAAGAATTTCTCGAAAATCGATGCATTTCAGACTACAGAAATTATTCATATGTTCATAAACCAATTAATTAGTGAGCTTCAGATTTATAAAACCTAAATTTAATACACGCACGAAACTAATACGAGTACAATGCATCAAATTCAGTTATTCAAATTTACTTTCTGCTACTTCAAACAGCTGCTGTTCTGATGTTATTAATTTTTGTGGGATTCTTGATAAAAATACTACAATTATTTATTCATTTTTCGTATGTTTTGCTGTCATAATGGATATCCACTGTTCGGTTACGTTGAAGCAATAAGCAGAAAAAAGGCTTATGAAACATCAGCTTTACATACTAAAAGAGGAAAACGTCGAGAACTTTCGTACGTCATAAAATACAAAAAATCGTATTGTTATTTTCAATTCCTTCCCAAAATATCCTTCAATCGCATTGACTGTAGTGATCAGTTTTTTTAAGGCTAAAAAGTGACAGAATTTTATGAATTAAACAGAAAGTCCTTCGGGACGAATAAAAATCTGTTATTTTTGAAAAATAAAAAAAAGTAAAATCTCCGCAGTTTTATGATTAAATTACTCAAAAATCACAAACATAAATGATGATAAAATGATAATACTAAGCCCTTTTAAATCCTAGTCTTTGGTCTTCGACATATTTTGACCTTTACTGAAAAACAAATTCATAATAATAATAACCATAATAAAAATGTACTGACCTTCTGCTAAATTTATTATTTATTCTGTGCTTTGTTTGAATTTTAACTGTAAATAACCGTTTTAATTTTTTGTCTTCGTAGGATTTTAGTTATAGACACGAAACTTCATACAATACAAAACAAAATAATAAACGAGCTTTAGGCGAAACAGATACAAAAACTCATAATTTAACTAAAGTCGAACCATAACTATGGAACAGAACTTGGGCTTTTGAAACGTTAATTTATATTTTTCATTCGAAAGATATTTAGTTTATGCCCTTCGATTTTCGATGCATTAAATTGAACAATTCAGACAAGATTAGACACAGTAAAGACCATGCAAGCAAATCTGGAGACAACGGACAACGCTGCGAAAAATAATGGGCGTAACTAAAGGTGGCCAAATAAGTAATACAAAAAATCGACGAGTGGCTTAAAAAAAGAAGATCAAAATGGAATAGGAATACACGTATATCTAGGATGGACGATACTAGAATAACCAAGAAAGTACGAGACTTATATTGCCCAGGGGGAGAAGAGCACCGGACAGACCGATAAAGAAATGGAAATATGTGCTGGAATAAACAAGCTCCGAGCTTACAGAGAAGAAGAAGAAGAAGAAATTGAACATGTAAGGAATACACAGTGAATAATAACGCGAGGTTGCGCTTAAATAAAATTTTTAAATATTTGTTCCTTTGAAGATACAATACTAAAAGCTTTTTTTCTAATTTAACAATTTGACATACAAACTAAATTGCAAAACTTGACTCGTTTATAAACTGTTTGAAAACGGAGATGGAATTGTCCCCGAAACGTTACATGTTATTGTTGTTATTAGTTAATCATTTTAGCAACTGGTGGCGTAAAACCCAATAAAGAAATATAAAATGCAAAACTCGCCACAACAATCCTTTAGAAAATATTTAAATCGAATTTAATGTCTAGGATGGGAGATTGTTAACTGAGCATAGTAAAGGCCTGTAGCCATACCAGACATAGTAAATCGCGAACGATATTTTTTCCACCGCCAATATAAGTTACTCTAAAAACTGAATTTGACGGCAGTTGTCACTGTTTTTAAGTAATTATAAGAGGTTAATTCATCAATAGTATGTAGTTGTTACTTCCCTAGTGTGGTAAGTTCACACTTACTTCTCTTACCTAACGGCAAGCAATAAACAAAGAGCAAAACTAATCTACCTCTTTCAAATATGATCAAATTTCGCACGAAAAACTGTTTTTCCGTAACATTGATGCATTTTTTGTTATTTAATAGTGCTCAAGGTTTGAGTAAAGTTTCGTTGACCAAAGAAAATTGCTTTATAATCTCAGTTCAAAATGCTTAAAAATAGTTTATTGAAAAAGTCAGGTTTCCCCAATTTTTTTTAAAGATTGTTCTTTCATTTCCTAAAATCGTACAAGCTGTGGTGAAAACTAGTAAGAAATGTTTAATCAAAAAATGTACGTAAATCTTAAGAGTGCAACGTTACAAGGTAGAAAGATCGTGGAGATCGAAAAAACTTACAGTTGTATGCTTTGATAAGTCTGGAAAATATGCAAATTTTAGCTGTGTTCTAAGCTGCAAAGAGGTATCTGATGAAAATGAAGCTGTGCAAATCCTAAGCAAAGCATTTTAACCTAAAATGAGTTGCCTGGTTTGTTGTCAAATTTAAAACTGAAGTCCTTAATATTGTTTCATAAATTTTTATATGAAGTGGCGTAAAGTAACATCGACAAACTACGAATAATAGATTTGTTCCCAAGAAATTTATTTCTGTCTCGCTCTCGGTATCTGTAATCTCGTTTACCTTTCGGTGTCGAGGCTGGTGCGCTAGCGTATGTGGTCTTTACGGGTGCAATGCACAATCCGGCCCTACATACTGTTTATCTCTTAGGGCTGTATTCGGAGGAAAGCGTCGTTAATTTGGTGCTCAACGACGGATGGTCACCAGGGGGATTCGAACCAAGGACTTATATAACGCTAGTCTGACGCTCAACCACTGAGCCACCCTGGGGAGATTTATTTAATTTTCAAAAAATAAATGCAAAAAGCTTAGGTTATGGACAAATCTAAAACGTATAAAAATCTTGCAATTATCCTAAAAATTTTGAGGTTGTACGTAAAATCACACATATAAATCAAAAATGATATTTTCTAAAAATTAGCCGGTGAAAAAATAAATTTAATAATAATAACGGAAGTTCCTTTGGCTCGGGGGAGCCCATGAATTCGAACCAAACTTTTCAAAAACTCCTCACACTTCTTCAAAACTCTTTATTTTTTAAGTACTTTCTCGAAACCTATTGGTTTCCGACAGAAAAACAGGAAAAACACTATTTGTTTAAAAAAAGTGTGAAAATTAGTTTAAAGTAAAATACGAGGAATGTTCTTTTTCTTTACCTTTTACCTTCTTATACCTTTACAGTGTCGAAGGGGCCGACCACACCGAGCCAGGCAGCCTCTTGCTTAACTTTGCCACGAGGCATGTTTATAATTATTCAATTTAAATTATTAATTAATTATACAAGCAGAAAAAATTGAATCATCACCGAAAAAATGCGCTTCTAAACACGTATTCGAATAAGAGATTTACATGGAAATGAATTGGCTTCCTAAATTTGTGCAAGTTTTTTCTTAAACAAATACACAGTTAAGATTTTTGCAACTCTGAGATGGAGGTTTGCTTTGTCAAATAAATTACTGTCAGGTCTTAGTGTGAAGCTTCAGGTTTCAAACCACAAGAAATGGAAAACCTTAAAACCACAACAGTATTTAATAAAACCAACTAAATTACCACCTTTAGTCGAAGGCTTTTTAGTAAAGTTGGCTTTCCGAAGGTTTTGAAAATGATAATCTCTTTTTTAAATTAGAAAAATAAATCCTTAAAAATACAGGTCGATTATTAGAGGTTCTTAATTGTCGGAATGGGCTTTGCATTAGATTTTGATTTTTTAGTTTTTGAAGGACCTTCTCTGGTTTAAGAAAATAGCCGAATTAGATAAGAATTTGAAGACTTCCACGGCTAAGTCAGTGTTAAAAGAACGTCTTCCGGGTTGGTTTGGGTCATTGTTGAGACAGAAGAACTCAAAGTTTCGCTTTACTTTTTTAAGGGGCTTCATCAGGAGCGGTTCGCCTCTGGCTTGGTTTAGAAGTTGAGTTACCTACCGTTCTCTTCTTCCTCCTACTTCCGTAGTTCGGAGCCCACGTAAAGCTGGCACATGACATACATATGGAGAGAAGACCGGCAAACGCCACTTTTACAAGAAGAAAAGCTGGTTTCGAGAAGAAACGTTCCACAAATGGTGGACAGTTGAACCTCAAACTCACAATTAATTTTGAAATTTTGAAGCTTTAACCGATAACACAACAAGTTTGTTTAAGTCTTGGGTCGGCTGACAAATTTAAATTTGGGTTTTAATTTGATATTCCAAATCAGAAGAAAATCAAAAACAGTCCAAAGAAGTCACCATGAATGTAAAGGTAACGTCCCACTTCGTCTGCAGTCTGGCATTTCAAAATTAGGTCTGACTTAAAATTAAAGCAAAAGGTTTCAAATTGAAGATAAAAATCCTATAGTTAGTAGAGAACCCCAAAATTTGAACGAAAGGTGAAATATTCATGCTGAACTTCAATTTTTGATTTTAATTTGGAAGCTCAAACTTAGAGAAAATTAAAAACAACGACAGCAAAGTCAACAAGAAATGCTTATTTTATTTGAAATACTGAATGTTCAATTTTAAAACTAAAACCTTCAAATTGAAGCTAGAAACCTTGAAATTTCTGACAAGTTTTGGTTTTAATTTTTTCAGAATTAATAACAGAATTTTCCACACAAATTTTCAGCCCAAAATTCTGAAAATCTGCAGCATAACCAAATCCAAGCTTTTAAATCTTAATCTACCTAACAAGAAAATTTTTAAAAGTTCATCTTTTTAAAACAGAAGCAACTAATATTAAGTACGCGTAATTTTTTTATGACTAAATATATCGATTTCAATTACCAGATATGAAGTGAAAAGTGAAGGGGGTACAATGGGGAAGGTCAAAGCTCTACGAAAACAGATAAACAAACACAGGATGTACCGTGTGACCGAATAAATGTTTGATTAAGGATCGTTACCAAGTTAAAATTATCCTTTTGTCATCGATTTTACATTAAAAGTTGCCAGAATTGCCATTTTTATGTCAAACTAATTGTTTTTCTACAAAATAAATCTATGCAATTTTTATGATTTTCAAAAATAATTATTTGAATGAATGACATTAACTTGTTAAAAATGTATAAATATATAAAAAATAAACGTTGTTATCAATGACTTTATTGTTTATTTTTATATTTTGGGCTTTATTATTTAATTTTTATGATTAATGCGTGCGTATTTTGGAGTGGTTATTTTTAGTTAGATGAATAATGGGTTTGTTCGAAGTAATAATTGATATTTCAGAATATTTTTTTATGTTCTGTAAATAACGATTTTAATGCAGTTTTGACGTGTTTTTTTGGCGAAGATTGATACTATTCGGGGTAATATTTTATCTCCTGCTCAAGGTTTGAGGTTTTGCACTATCTTCAAAATTGTGATTACAAATGTTATCTTCAATCCGAACCCTTTTTTTGGATTTCTTAAATTAGATATGGCTTCGGAATGCCAAACTGCAGATGAAGTGAAAATTCACCTTTATATTTATGGTGATTTCTTTGGACTGTTAGATAATCCTAGTTTTTGGTTTTTTTCTGATCTGAAATTTCAAATTAAAACCTAAATTTGAATTTGTCAGCCGAAGTATAAATAGTTCGCTAACAATTTCAAAATGAATTAACATCTCTTCAAATTCAGAGAGTTTGAGATTCAACTGTTCACGATTTTTAGAAGAAGACTTTCCGAATTTAAGGAATAAAATTATAAGTTGTGGGAATTTATAAAATAAAGCCCTTCCAAAAATTTTGATTATGAGGCAAATATTTATTTTCAAAATTTCGAACTACTAATACAAATTTTGACTTTCAATTTTGTGCTGAAACTATTGAAAATTCTGTCGTTAATTCTGAATCAATTGAAACAAAGAAATTTCACGGCGAATATTTTATACCTCTCTCAAATTTGGAGGCTTTGCAGTAACTTCAAAGTTTCTTGCTTCAATCTGAAGGCTTTTTGGTTGTAAAATTAAACATAATTCAGTATTTCAAGCAAAATGAGAATTTCCGTGAATTAATTTTTTACTTCCTAAATTTATTTTGAAGTCCACCTCAACAAGTCTTTATTTCTAATTTTCTTTAAGTTTGAACTTCCAATTAAAATCAAAAGTTGAAATTTTCACTTAGCAAGAAGGCAACTAATAATTTAGCGTGAGTATTTTACCTTCCGCTCAAATTTTGAAGTTTTGTACTTCAAAATTATGATTAGGATTTTTGTCTTCAACTTGAAACCTTTTTTTTTTGAATTTGAAATCACACACAATTTCCACAATGTAGATGAAGTGAGAAATGAAATCACACCTTTACTTTCTTTGGACTGCTAGATAGCTAATCTTTATTTCTAATTTTATTGTCTTCTAATATAAAATTTCAAATTAAAACCAGAATTTGAATTTGTCAGCTTCGCCATATTTATCAGTACAAGTCTTAAAATTTCAAAATTAATTAACATTTTTTCAAATTCAGTCAGTTTGAGCTACAATTATCCACGACTTGTAAAACGGTTCTTCTCGAAACCAGGCCGAAGACCTTTCGAAATTTAAGAAATAAAATTCTAATTTTTGGGAATTTATAAAATAAAGCCCTTTGGTTTTAGTAAGTTCAAAACATTTTTTATGTTAAGAATTTTGAACATTTTTGGATATTATTTTTGAATTTTTCAAGCTTGAGGTTCCAAATTAAAAAAATTAAAAGCTGAAGTCTGTCTAGGTTTCAAATTAGATCCAAAATTTGAAGTTTTCGGCCAAAATACTTCATCATAACTCTATGTTATCAATTGAAGTGCCAACACTTGAAGAAGAAAATTTGTTAGAACGGTTGTTGTTCTTAGAACTAGCCTGAGGATCTGTTGAAACTCAATTAATATAGTTCTAAACTGTGGAGATTCTATTTTCTTTGGATTATAACACGATTTTTTAATTCCTTCTAGTTTGAAGTTACAAACTGAATCCTAAATTTGAAGTTTTTAGTCGAAGTTCAAACACTCTTAATTATTTTTCAACATCTTCTCTTCATATTTAAGGATTTTACTTGGAACAACTTTTCATGTTTTTTAGAAAAATTCTTCTTAGAACTGGACCGTGGAGATGTTGTCCGGTTCCAAAGTTTAGTCTAAATTTTAGAAGTTTCGAAAACGATTTTTAAAGAAAAATATTTAATTATAAAGACTCAAATTAATATTGAAATTTGATTATGTCTGGCTTGGATTTTATTGGGCTAAATTTAGTGAATAAAGAGACGAAGGTTCGAATTTCACCGTGTCTGGATTTTAATAATTGTGTCGACGACCACACCGCCATAAAAAATTAAATAATAAAAAATATGAGAATTTTATCCATCACAAATGTTTGTAAAATTAATAATTTTAACACATATTTTAACGAATGGAGCTAGCAAAAACATCAAAAATTTAAGTGAACAGATACGGTTTTGTTTTCATAACCAAGAATTCAAGGCTTTTGGAGTTTAAATTCGTAACTAAGGCAACCTCAATTGTTTAATTGAAAACTTAGATTGTTAAAATCTGGGCTGTGATTTTGTTCCTGGAAATATAAATAAAAACTACCAAATTTTAATATCACAAACTGCAAAGAAAATCAAGTTGCAAATGTATTTTCAAAATCGAATTTTAAACAAATTTTAACTTTTTGAAAACTGTATTGATTTTTTTTGGGTTCTTTCAAAAGTCGAAGAAAACCCAAGGTCGAAGAGTCTTAATCCACGTGGTTCAAATTATAATTTTATGTTGAAATTAGAACAAAATCCTGTTAGCATTCGAAATATTGTAAACTCTCAATAATGCTTGATTTTGAAATGAAGGTTTTTTGATTTTGTTTATTTTAAGGCGTGAACTGCTTTGGATATATGGTTGTGTTATCTAACAGGTTTCAAACCCGATGGGATTTGAATCTGTATAAGTCAGTCACGAAACAGACCTTTAACCTGATGAATTACCGATCCTCGGAAAGTTCCTCTAAATATTTATACATTTAAATTAAATTTAAAATTAATAATTTAAAAGGCTTTGCTTTGCGACCGGCTTACACTGGTTGAAATCTGGACAGTGACTGACAGTTAAAAGGGCTGTACGATCAGTACAAACTTGGTTTTTAGAAATTCCCAATATTGAAGTGCATGGTTTTAGCCGGAGTGGCCGAGTGGTTAAGGCATTCGACTACAGCGCGGCTGATCTTGGGGTCAAACCCCAGTCGGATGCTCGGCGGGTAGCCTACCCAGTCACTTACAATAATTGGGAACCGAAACACATTGATGGAGTAGTGAAGGTAGGGGGCTGTTGAAGGCGTGGCGCTTACCAGAGAGGTATGAGGAAAAGCGAGCCCTTAACCCTCCATGTTGCTGGCTATGCTCCCTAGCGGGGTGTTAGTGCCAAACCTTTACGTAAGTACAAGGTTAGAATTGAAAATCATACTTTTAGGTTTTCTTCTCGTGATTTTCACTTTTACATTAGAATTTCCCATTTTATCCCAAAGATTCTATACAAAACTTGTGTGTTTCGGCAACAAAGCACCTAAAATTGAGAAAGCAGAGAAAGGTTAAAAAATTTAAACTTGTAGGCTTGCCAGACCTGAATTAGTTACTTCAATTCTGGATGAAAATTGTGAACCAACCGAGGTTTTCTGCGTTCTGCATACAGTTTTCTTTAAGGTATGGAGTTGGCAACGTAACGAACACTCACACTGAGAAAACTAAAGTTAGTAAATGTTCAAAATGGCCAAAATAGAATTATTATTTATGCTGCCCATAAAATATCATTAAAATGTGATCTCCCGACAAATCAAAATTTAGATTCGTCGTCCTATATTGTACATTTCCGAGCTTCAAAAATTCGTTTTAGGCAATCAGATTGAAAATCATACATTTGCAACTGTATTTGTACTTATCCTTCTTAATCTTGAAAGAATAATAAATTTAACGACTGCCTAGTAATGTGCTGAATGTCTTCTTCTTCTTCCTCTTATGCCCGAAGCCTAGACCGATGGCCTGTTAGAAACTCGTAAGAACGAGTTCTGTGAGCCTTCTTAGCACGTATGCTGGGCAGGAGGCTAACCTAACCCATTGATGAGAGAGCTGAAAAAGAGTGTTGCGAGGTTAACGGTTATCAAATGTGTTAGTATGATAAGATGATAACCTGTGCTGTGCTGAATGTAAATTTCTAAAAAGAAGATTTTGTTCGTATATGAGGGTTGCACCAAAGAAAAATCTGATAGGGAAATTTGGTTAAATTGTAACATATGTGAATAAAGAGTTTTGATGAATGTATGCAAAATAAAGCTGAATTATTAAGTTCTAAATTTGGGACGTGAAATCGAATGTAACGCAGGAAAATGCTCGTAAATTCCAAGTAAAAAAAGGAGAACATAAAAGAACTTTTGCTAATTCAAAAGTGAACAGTCTGGTCGCCGACCTACCCCACAAAGTTCCCTAACTAGTTCACACAAGTTAGAAAGAGAAAGTACAAAGAACGTAAGTGTAATTTGTGTCGACGAAGTTTGGGTCCAACTTAGCGCCAGTTTGAAATTAAAGTTGAACTTTTTATGGTCTGGCATGAATTTTGAGAAATCGATATTGTTTACGTTTTCTCCATGTGGCAGGGACGTATGGTACTCCGGGGATGTATAAAATTATGAAAAATAATGGGTTAAAACAATGTAAGCGAAATGAGACGTGTACGGTCTCGAATAAATTTAGTCGCTAGAATAAAAATTCATTGGGGTTGAATTTAGTGGACCCACTTTTTGAGTTTTCCCTTGTTTTTTAGGGGTGAAACCCGCAACGAGCTCACGTCAGTCACTTGGCATTACGGCGCTTCACAAACACACGGTTTAATCTTTTTTAAAGAGGGCAGGGTTTAGTTTGCTAATTAAGAACCATTTAAAATGTCATTTTTCTGTTTGCCCTTTTCGGTCTAATTGTATTTAATTTTTTCAACTTTTTAACCCAAATTAAATACCCTTGTCTTGTATTACAATATTTTTCTCCTTTTACCGCCTGGAAATTTTCATTTATTTTTTCTTCTGCATCGAGCACGTCTCTCTTCTCTTCTACACTCACAACCACAATATCAAGAAGACAATTCGTCACTTACGTAACCCTAAGAAATTGATTAAAATCCTAAACAAAAATCCTTTCGTCCCCGACCAATTTGCAAGGCGAACATGTCCTACATTGTGGAACTTCATTTAATCGCGGCGCAACGTAAAAAATCAATTAGCACTTTCCGAATAGGGTTTTCTTCAATCGTCTATAACTATTTAATTAGTACCCCCAGAGTTATTAGGAAACTCTACTGACATTTTAACGCCGTCTATATTTTTAATGAAAATTTAATCAGAATTCCGAGCTGTCAGTGCATGAAATGTGTGTAAAAGTGTTCAGTTTTCATTTCCTCCGACGAGGGTTGCTTAAGGGTGCATGTGAGCATAACAGCAGCCTGTCTGGACTCGGTTTGAATTTTAAACCCGACATCAGGAAGGGGGATGCGTTATAATGGAATGACCATCGCAAGGGAAAAAACCGTGACAAGGTTTCTCATTCCCTCACGTAAAAAAAGAAAACATATTTTAATACAATTCAATTCGTATAATGAAACCCTTATCAAGATCACGTCAAAGAATCACCCTCGTACACTCCTAACCTTAAAATACTTTGTGTTTACTATCTATTTGGGACCCCCAAAATCAACAATATCTAAAATAATTAACACATAAATGAAGGCCTTTTGATATAAAAACGGCCAGATGGGAAAATTCTCAACATTTTAACAGGGTTTGCATCATTACGTACGATTGAAATCTTTTTAGAATTACAAACGAAAACTCGGATACGATTTTCGTGGTTGAAAAATCCATAGCAGAAGTTAATATACATCCCAATAAAACCCATAAGGTACTTCGTATTTCAGCTTTAATAAGAATTAAGCCAGCGAAGCTACTCATCATTCAGTAGGAAGCAGAGGCCTCTTTACAGACCATGGTCTCGTTGAAAGACACCTGCATCTGATGGGCCTCTCCGAGGACCCAAGTTGCAAATTCTGCAACGAAGCATTTGAAACCTCCCTTCAGCTCCTTTTACGATGCCCCAGATTACTTCTTCTGAGGCATCAACTACAGCTCGACGATACACGCTGCGTCTCTATGGACAAGATCTTGGCCTTTGGGCTAGGTGACGGTCTGTATGAAGGCATCCCTTAATTTGCGGCGGATATACAATGGGCTTAGGGCCCGAGTCCTGCGCCGAAGAAGAACAAGACGAAGAAGTCAGCTTAAGGAAATGCACGAAAACTGCAAACCAAAAATTTAAGAAACTAAGAAAATTCGGATATGATTTATGTGTTTGAAAAATGTATAGCAGAAGATAATATACAGCCCCATTGGTACTTCCATATTTCAGCTTTGATAAGACTTAAGCCAGCTTAAGGAAATGCACTATAACTGCAATCCCTAAAATTTAAGAAATGAATTTAACTAATTGTTTTTGCCATTTTGGAAACTGAAATATCCCACCAATTTCCCTTTACCAGTTTTTAGCTGAAAATTAAAAGTCAAAAGCCAGGTAACTCAAACCAACAAAGTAACTCAAATACTGGAATAAACTTGCCATGAAAGTTTTGCCATTCAAACCTATAAATGTTTACCAAATGATGATGAAATAAGGCGAATCAAAAGTATAATTGCCAAGACAATTGTCACAAGTACATAACAATCAGGGAATATTGAAATATCACAACAGATATTAATAAAACTCTCAATAAATTAGAAATTAGTTCTGAATTCGGAAAACTTAAAACTTCAGACTAACACAAACAAAGAAAAGGATGACTATAAAGTTAATCATTAGAAAATGTAACTTTCTGATTCATTGCCAATCATTTTGTAATGGATTTTATCTCACTACACATAAGAAAAGAAAGATTAAAATACATCTGTTTTAGATTGAACTTTAAAGTTTTAAAAACGTGTTTTTTTGGTGGAGGTGCCACATCTCTTAATATAAAGTAATAATCCAGTAATTTTAACTAAATCAAAGCAGGTGAATTTAATCTAATCTAATTTAATCGACACAATAAATAATGTGTAATATGGTGGAGGCGTCAAACCTTTCAATTAAAAATTGCCAACAAAGCTAACGAAAGACATTAAAGTAGTGTTAGAAATTTGTAGTATCTAATTGTAAAATATTCGTAAATTTGGAAATAAAGGAAATTCCATGAAACAAGCTGCGACAATAATTTATTGTGAGACGAAACGAATGTAAAGGAAGCGAAATATCATTTTTTGTTATCCTGCCTTACTTTACACAATTTTATAGGTTCAAAAACTACAGAAAAAAATAACAGTTTTAAACAAAACGAAAAGAAAGCTTTTAAAAGTGAATTTTTTTGATGAAGTTAAAATTCTGTTTTGGCATTTAATAAACCCAAATTTTGAAATTTTCAAAAGACCAAAAAACTACAAGAAAAAGCCTTAATAAAAAATATTAAACAATGAATTGAATAACTGAAAATTCCTGAAGTAATTCTGAAGGTTGAGAAAATGAAGGCTGTATCGAAGATGTAATCAGGCTTGAGCTTTCTTTGAAGTTTCACAGAATTTGGTTGATATTTCCTACATAACGGGTATTAGAAAATTCGTCTTACCAGAGTCACCTGTGCTTATTAAAATGTATAAATGTATATCCTGTATTGGTCCTGTATTGGTACCTAAGTTAATTTTCAAGTAGACTTAATCCAATTAGTTAAATGACGGCAGATGTCAGTAGTTCTAATGAATAGTGGATATTTAAGAATTAATCTAAGACACTTAATTGTTTTTCATAGGTGACTCTGATAAGACGAGTTTTCTAGCACTCGTTATTTGACCTTTTCAGCAGAAAATGTTCTCAAAAACATTCGGAATTTTTCAAAATTTGAAAATGAAGCTGCTTCAAACGGAAACTGATTATTTGATGATTTCTTATGTGGGATTGCTTTAAAACCGAAAAGCCTTCCTTTGGAAAAACTTCAATTTACAGAGAAAATATTACTGAAAACCCTGATTTTCATAGAAAATTTCAGGCTTTACGAGTATAAGAAACATATTAATAACTGAAAATTTCAGAGACGAGAAGAAAATAGAAAATCTCGAGACTTTAAAATGAAAAACTAAACAACAGAATCCTTTTTTAAATTTTAAAATTTCAGAAAATTAGGCCATATTGCAACGAAATCCAAATAAAACATAAAAACACCCTTCTGCTTTAGACAGATATCTTGATAATGTGAAAATAAAATCAACGTTCGAGTAACGTAATTCAGAAGAAAAAAAAAAACAAAATAGGGGTAATTTTCTTTGAATTATATAAATTCTAATCTAGTGAAAACTGTAAGAAAATAAGGGCCTAGCATTGTCGGTGGCTTAGGGAGACGTCGGTACCGCTTGTGACTTGGCATACCGGCCTTGGCGGGCTCTGATTTATCGGACCGACGTGATATACCGTGTGATATATGAACCTTGCAGTGCTAAGAAATCCAACATATACGATATCACGAGCCGATCTATGAACCCGCTCGTAAATATATCCAGATTTATGCTACGTCTCACCTTCGCGATATGCGAAATCCGATTGACTTCAAAGTTTTCTAATTACACGGATGTCATTCAAAAATCGGGCTGTGATTTGTGGGGCTCCCTTAGAGGAAAACCAGCTTCTGAACGTTTTTCATAAGCATTTTTGTTGCCGGCGCCCAAGTGGGGGAAAACCGTTTGCCTTTTAATTTTAGAAAAACCTACAAAGACTTTTATTCCTTTCCACGCTTATGTTGTTATAGTACCTAGTTATTTGCAGGATTGGCAGTTTAATTGGTTGTAGTCGTACAAATAATACGTTTTAAAAGTTTAATGGAATTTCATGATTTGTCAGTCATTGGATAAGTAGTAAATTAAAATACCCAAGCACTTAGGGGCGTTGCAAAAAAGGTGCAAAAGTACTGTAACTAAGGACATCATATTTAACCCCCCTCCTTAATGTGCCACTAGCTTTCGTTACAGAATATAAATATGCATGCCGTGAATTTATTAAAAATCCATAGCAGGGGTTTGAACCTATGTTTTGGCAGTTGCAAAAACGCGCAATCCACTAGGCTCCTACGATACTTAAAAGACAATTGCATGCCATTTGGATACCAATATAGACAAAAAACATTGTAGGTGAATATTTTTCCGTGAGATTTTGGGGTGAGTGTTTTAAAATAAATCAAAAAGGATCGAATTTATGTCTTTCCAAAGTAGAAATTTTAGGGGAAAGATAGGTACGTTCATCGTGAGTAGTTTCCAGCTTTACAATTCAGTTTAAAAGAACAATAAATCGTCCCTGGGGAGGCAGCAAATAGGAAATTGACCTCATCGTTTATTTAGTAAAGAGTTGACTGCAAAGTTGGTCGTGGAATCACGTAAAAGGGTCGGTTTACAACTGCATTATGAAAACCAGGGATTTTGTTTTGCTTTTAGCAGTCAGGTATAGTCGTAATAACGTTTATTCGCTATCTGCCGCCCTGCTACGTGACATATTGCTGGCGTACAATAAAAACGGAGCACCGTTACAGGCAAATGCATAAATACGCCGTCGCATTTGCCTGCGACGCGATAAAGAAAGACGAAGGAAAGGAAACCGGCAAAACTGATGACTAATTTGTCGAAAGTCTCGTTGGGGGCGATAAGAAGTATGCGGAACCGTGCCATGTGCACACTGTGCTAAAGTCGCCATGTTGTGCTGATTTACGAGCTGCGGTGGGATGCTCACCTGCCACCTTTCTTACTACCCCGAAATTATTCTTCGGATGCCCTTTTAGATTGAAACGTTTTAGGAAAATGCCAATTTTAATTCGGTTACAAACCTTCTTTATCAAAAAAAGTACACCTACGGCGTTAATCTAACGAAAATTGCTTTTAGAAACTCTTTAAAAAATAATGCAGTCGAACTAATTAGTCAATTAGGTACAGTTTACTGCCTTTCTCTACTAAGTATTAGAAAGGCTAGCTTTTGGATCAACAAAACGTGACTATACATAGAAATAAAGAGATATGAGGACAGTATGGAAAAGGAAAGGAGCGGAGGTAGAAGCATAGGAGAGACGAGGGAGAATGAAAGGGGCGAGAGGAAATGAAAGGAGAGAAGGAGGATGGAAGAGCAGAATAGGGAGAAGAGGTGAGGTAAGAGAAGGAAAGGAGAGAGGATGGGGTGAAAGGGATAAGCAGGAAGAGAGGACGGGAAGGAAGAGGAGAGAACGTGGGAGATAGTGGTATCGGAAAAAAATACATTTTCAAGATAAATTTGTAAAACATACTTTGAAAAGTTTAGATGTATCTCTCGATTCAAATGGTTTTTTCCCCCACACTCTATATTTCTCTAAATTCGAGGATGAATCGTTTTCTTCCTAAAGAAATACCATATTTTTTAGTCTGAAAAACGTCAGCGTATGTTTAAGGGAGCTCCTGAAAAGCTTTCCAATAATTGTTTAAGCTCGTCTTTTAATGATACCAATAGATAATTTTCGTCACCCAAGACCTAATTGCTTTTGAAAAATCGACTGTTATTACCTATATTTCATGAAGCTTAAAAACATTTAGTCTGAAAATTTCAAGCAATAAACTTCTGAAATTTCCAAAACTTCTTTAAACTAGGGTTTTAAATTAAAAAAAAAATTAAAAAGCCAATAGTTTGTCTTAACCACGAAACCAATCGTTTTACCACTGAAAAATCAGTTGTAATTCCTTATGTTTTCAGAAAGGCTAACTACACTGAAGTAGAAAAAGCTCAGCCTATAAACTCCTGAAATTTCTCAAATTGAAATATTAATAATATGTTTTAACCAAGAATTTTTAATCCTGAAACATCGCCTGAAGTTCCCAATTTTTTCAGGTAATCTAGGAATCTTAAAACCTGAAAAACCTCAGCCTATGTTTGAAGAAACTCCCGAAAAGATTTGAATTTTCCAGGAATTCTTTGACTCGTTTTTTAATGATATCAATAATTTTCGTCAAACAAGAATTAAATAGTTTTACTTCTGAAAATCGACTGAAATTTCCTATTTTTTCAAGAAGCCTAAGTCTGAAAATATCAGTATATAAACTCCCGATGTTTCGTTTTTAAATTAAAGTTAAAAAATTAAAGAAAAATAATCCCCTTAACCAAGAAACTAATTGTTTTACTCCTGAAAAGTCGGCTTTAATTTTTTATTTTTTTTTAGGAAACCTAAGAATATTCAACCTGAAAAAGCTCACTCTCTACATATGTATGCATAAACCCCTGAAACTTCCAAAACGTCTTTAAAGCTTTTAAATTGAACATTAATTATTAGTTTTACTCTTGAAAAGTCTGAATTTCCCAATTTTTTTCAGGTAGCCTCAGAACATTTAGTCGAAAAAGCTCGTAGAAACTCCCAAAAATGATTTAAGCGCGTTGCTAAATAAAAATACCAAAATCTTTATTAATCAAGAAGATAATTGGTTGACTCCTAAGAACATTCAACCTTCAGATTATGTTTAAGGAAACTCCAGAAGAGTTTAGAAATTTTCGAAAATCGTTTGAACTCGGTTTTAAATAAAAATATCACTAATCACTATGGAGTTAATTATTTTCCGCCTGAAAAATCGCCCGAATTTTTTTAGGCAACTAAAGAATAAGAATTCAATTTGAAAAAGCTTAAGTTTTGTTGAAAAAACTCCTGGGGAGTTTTGAAACTTTTTAAAAATGTTTAAACCGTTTATTAGATAATTTTTTTGAACTAGGAAGTTAATCAATACATCTAAAAGTATTAGTCTGAATGTTCCAATTTTTCAGGTAATATATTAGCCTGAGAAATCTCTTCCTATTTTTAAATTAGCTTTTTGATTTCGACCATACTAAAATGTGGGATTTTAAGCTAAACTTCTTGAAAGATTCCGAAATTAGATAGTTAATATCTTCAAACCCGCTTTTAAATTGGCAAATGAAAAATGAAAACTTTCCTTCCTGAAAGCTATATTTCGGAAGTTGTTTTCCGATTTTTAATTAGTTTTTTGAGAAAATTCTAAAGCTGCAGCTCTTGCATGTGCTTGAAGTTGCAATCGTCACAATAAATAGTTAAAACAAAAAACCTTGGAAGAAAAGCAAAGTTTCCTTCCCGAAAGTTCTATCTGAAGAAGACCATCCTTTTTTCTGTAAGACTAACAAATTCCATTTCCAACCGATGTTTGAAATTAATTTTTTGGCACTTTCAGATTTCTTGGCTTAAAAAAATATGTAGTTTTCTCCTAAAAATTTTCACCTGAAAACTTCAAGCAATCTTTTAATTAATGGCGTATGGACTCACACAAGATATTTATTTTACTTATGCAAAGCACGACAGAACTTAAATTCCGTATGCCCTTTGTCCATTACAATTTATTTCTTTGCAAGGAGAAAATGTAAAAGAAAAATAGACCTCTCAAATGTCCATTAGTCTTTCTCTACCGTAAATCAATACATGTACTTCTAAGTGTTCTTAGATTACCAACATGAACTTAAGCTTAACTCTTGAACACTATCATAAAGTAATTACATAGCTCGATTACTAAAACAACGTATCAGGCGTGGCTTACTTTACGATGGTTAATTTAATGTCAGGTCAACGTCGTTATTTTAGAATTTTTTAGCCTTTTTAAATGATATTTTGACTTGCGTTTATATTAATTTTATTTATGCACTTGGAGCTTGGAGCGTGTGGATGATGCGTTCTGAACAAGAGTGGCATAAGAAGTGTTTTTAAAATGAAATTGTCGAAGAAAGCTAGGTAGTCAGTAGGAAAAGTGTGGATTAAGAAGGGTTTTTGTAGGAGGGCGCCGTTGGTGCATTGTCATAACAAAGATGTTACCTTGCACTGCACTTCGGACGTTGGAAATTCCGAAAGAATTAGTCATGCATAAGAAGGGTAGACAAGTACAAGCATTCTAAAGAATTTAGTAAAGTATGTGTTTAAGACTGATAGAAATAGAATAAAGAAACAGATTATTATGAATTATTTACAATACTATTTAGAATACATTCAATCAGGGTTGGTGTCGGACACAGTAGTCCCCACAATTATTATATTCTGTTGATATTATATTAAATTAAAAAATATTACTTTTTTCAATTTTGTGTTTTCTCAAACAACAATTATTAAAGAAAGAACTGAAGCACTGAAAAATGAGTTTCTTTGAAGGATTTTTTCAAAATTTCTGAAACGTTCTTCTTGAAAAAATTAAGGCCTGGAAATTTCATTTTGAATACTACAAAGTTTTCTAAATTTTATTAAAAAGAAAACATTTCTTTTAGGCATGCAATTTTGGGATACTCAGAATTTAAAAGAAATATTTTAAAATATGTGTGAAATTTAGTAACACATGCTAAAACTGCAGTCTTTGCAATGATTTCCAAAGGCTTTTCTAAAAACCCTAGGCAGAGAAAATAAATATGCTTCTAAATTTGCTAAAAAAAAATTACCAAATTACAGAAAATTTTCCGAAATATAAAATAGTTGTAAAGAATTTCTGAAATATTAAAGGCTTTCATTTTTCATTTTTTAAAAACCAACAACAGATTGCATTGGAATATTTCGAAAATGGCATTTTTAAAGGTCAAACTATCTTAAAATAAAAATATCAAATCAGCTAAGCCCAAAATAAGTAGCAGGAAAAATTTATTATTTCTGTTTAAAAGCAATAATCTTGTATTTTCAGTTTTTCAATTAATTTGTATGTGCTGCTTATAAAAATATAATTTTGAATAAAAAGTGAAAGCTTTCATTTTTCATATTTTAAAAACCAACTTGGAGAGTTTAGAAAATGACTTTCTTTAAGGTTAAATTACGAGTACCTCAAAGTAAAGTATAAAAGCCAAGCCCAAACCAAGCAGCATTTGCAAGAAAAACTTATTTTTTTCCAGTTTAGAAGCAATAATCTTGTATTTTCCAGTTTTTCAATTAATTTTTATGTTTCATCAATGTGCTGCCTATAAAAAAACAAAATAAAAACGTTTCCGATGATTAATTTTTCCGAGCTGTGCTTAATTTCCACAGTAATTCGTTGAGATTCGTATCACCAAAATAAATTAACAAATCAGTCGAAGAGATTCAAACAAATTCCCATAAATTCAAACTCGAAATGGTAATAAATAACAATGGAATTAATCCATCTTCCGTGTGTTTTTTTGCAGGGAGAAAACTTTTGTTATAGGTATAACCTATTGTGTTTTCGAAAACAAGCTTATTCTGCTTTATTTTACCGATAAACAAAACCAATAAGCAGCTATAAATTTAAATTTCATTCCCGAAAAACAAATAAACCCAGGAGTTGGCCTCACTCAAATTAAATATCGTACAAATAAAACATGAAATTTCAATAAAAGGTCATTGTTTACTCACTTTTGTTCAGCATTAGCTCTTCTGATCCCGGGCCTACGTTCGTCCACCTGCAATCAAAGAGACCACATCAAGGGCGGAATGATTTAAATACCCGACATTTTATAATCATTGGAATTGTGGAGGTCGTAAAGTAACCGCAAGTTACCGAGCCATACCATAAAATAGCAATAATCAACCTGGGCTACTGCGATGTATTTTACGAAAATTACGTTTTATTGTTATTACCGTAATTATTGATCATTCTGTGGTTCTTCACTGTAAAAACATCGAGTTTATCAAGTTAGTTGGAAATTATACGAGTCTAGTTATGTTTGTTATTTAGGTGGTTGGTGGCAGAAATCAACTTTTCGTTTCATTAATATTACAACAGATTTGTTTTTATTGAAGAGAATCACAGGGATGTCTCTTGAGGAGCAACGGATTTATGAAATGGCAATAAAATTTATATGATCGTGTAAGGTTACGATAAATAGCTCGGCGGAACGAGCTTTATTCCTGTCTTCTGGGACACGTGTTTATGATTCGAGAATAGCAGTCAGGTTGTGAATAAAATTCGGATATGGAGGGAATGGAAAAAAGCAGTTTCCGTATCCTAAGTGCCATAAAGATCGAATGCAAAAAATTTAGTTGCTGGATTTTGAATATGACTGCGTTTTGGACTGCAGAAAATAAAGGATATGACGTGGAAAATGTTTGGGTTTTACAGAAAAAAATTGCAGTTTTCCAAACAGAAAAAAATGGGTAAAATAGAAAATACAGCAGTTTAAAAACGTTTAGTTTATTAGTTAAAAAGAGCATCCTTCGATGTACGAAGAAAAAAATAAAAGATTCAACAATTAAAACCATTCATCATTTTAACACCGTGAAGGTTTTCATCCAGTTTGTCGCCTGTTGTTAGCACAATGGAGGAAATGAACACATTCAACGAGAAAACAACCATCGAGAGGCGATGACGAATGTAGCGGCAAATAGTGACCATCAATCAGGCGCTTAATGGCACGTGCAGGTAAATCGGCTGCTTTATGTAGACGTTATGGCATAGACTTGGGAGCTGAAATTTGGACAAGAATCAAGTGTGTGTAAGCATGAACCGCGAATAAAGTATGTTCGTTCTTTTAGAAAATATTGGGCTATCGACCGTGTGCAACAGCTGTCTTGGAAGTGTTCGGACGAAAGCAGTGGTCCAGGTTAAGAACCGTGAGAGACATCCTTAAAAAATTAATATATTTGGACAACCTCCTTCACGTGTAAGAATTTAGTGTTTAAGCACGTTTTTGTGTGAATAAGCACCTTGAAATATTTCGCGGATAAAATAAGGCTTAATTTTAATTGCATATTTGTATTTGTGTTTCCTCATTAGTATTAAATATTTGGTATTTATTTGCCCACCGAATTGAAGTAACACATGTTCTTGTCATTTTCAAAATAAAGGGCACAATTGACTTAAACAAAATATAAAATTTTATCAAGACAACTTTATGTTTAGCTAAGCAATTTATTGTAAATCTGAAAAAAATGAAAGTGAAGGGCTTTCGCAAAAATTTAAAGTGTAATTTTTGTGTTATCAACATGTGGGAAGTTGGACTAATTCCACCTTTTACAACGAACAAAGATTAGAAAAGGGGATCTAAAAATCCCTTAATAGAGGTTTTAAACGGTCTGAAGCGAACTGAAAAAACTAGAACGAACAATTTCCATCCTGTGGTCAATAAAGATCGTTAACATCAAGGTAGCATAAACATAGTACATGATTAAAATTAGCGTAGGATAATTTAACGTGTCGAGTTATTACAAGTCGTTATGAAGGCATTTCGACTGGAGATTTGAGTGAAGCTGGAGCGGTACAATGCTTTAAATTTCATAAAGGCTGTCAGTGACGCGGGAGATCACGCTAACCCGCCAAAGAAGCGGGCTTCCGTCAGAACAATGGACTCGTTAATTAAGATTTCTTTTATCCCGAGTCGACGGCCCGAGATTCCAGAACTTAATCATGAATGTGGCACACGTACAACGGTCTGACTTAACGCAATGACTTATCCGAATTAACGCAATATTTAGGATGGTCCTGAAACATTCATGAAAGGTGTTTGGGGTATCGAACGTTAATTCATAGCTTCAGCAAAATGAAAAGACTATAATCACGCTTTTTCAAGTTTAGATTTTCGTATTTAACATTATTTTGGCTCATTGTTCGTTTTATTATTAATAAAATATTAATTTGGTTTCCTTTTTTATTAATTATTAATTCGTTAAGGCTGCGTTTGTAGTTTACAAGCTAACCAAATAAGTCATGTTAAAGAATTAAATATGTAATGCAATACTCATTCACCACAAATATTATTAACATCAATATCTAATGTTTTCATAAATATTAAACATATTTAAGGATTTTTAAAATTAATTTCAAGCGTCTAAATATTTTCTGATACTGAATTGCATCAAGCAAGCCACGATTTTCATTTCGTTTTACTAATTTCCCGAATTTCCAGGAAGATTTTCATGTAGTCACGTTTTGTTTAGAATTGAAGGGATGAATTCTAACGTTTTGTAAAATAAAAACTATTATTAAGTTTAAATTTATCTACAATTCCTTACAAATCCCTTAATAATTTAGTAAAATCGATTAGGAGGTTGCTCTTTCACTAAAAAACGAGGTTTACAGATGTAGAATGAATAGTAATTAAGTTAATTATTCATGTGACGTACTAGCGTTGTTTCGAAAATTTATTCGATGATGTAGCGAAAGGTGGTATAGTAATCACTTTTGGGTTTAATTTTTTTAATTTCGAAGATTATGAATGTTTTATTAGGTTTGCACATATTAATTGTGGTTCGAATTAGGTAGAATAAGCTCAAGATTTTAATATTAAAGATTCTAGCTTTTCTAGGAATTAATTTAATAAATACACATCTCGAATTTAGTTTTTGAGATAATAAAAATCATTGGTTAAGTTTGTTTCAAAAGTATTTAAGCTGTTCAGTTCATAAAATAAGAAAATAAAAGTATATTCTCAGTTTATTTGATAAATAGTAAATAACGTGTAATTTGGTGGAGGCGCTTGTTATACGTGCTTCTACACTTCAACAATGTTTAATGAAAAGGGTTAATAAAATAAGAAAGGAAAAACAAAGCGAAGCACTTTTCCGAGAAAACATACAAATCAATTTTGGCACGTAAGTCAACATACGTTTTAGTTTTTACCTTAAATGATTTAAATGACAATTACAGACTTTTAAGATGGTAAAAAATAGAAATAAAAGCTTGTTTAAAAACGACAAATAGGAATAAAAACATCTGAAGTTTCCTTCTGAACAAACGAAGATTTTGTAGTTTTAAAAATTCCGACTCATTTTTTATGGTTTTCCTGCTCAGTTTTCAAAGATTTCACAAGCGTGAAGTAATTAGGTAGTTTACTTAAGTTGAATGTACTTTTGTGTTTGGGTTTAAAAATACTTGAAATTTATTAAAACATTAAAAATAAAGCTGAAGCAATAAAAATCTGTATAATAGTAACAAAAGAAAATTCTTACGTGATAATTTTTAAAGTATGATTGTTGTCGATTGCTTTACAAAACCAAACGCATTTGCCCTACCCCGACGTAAATTTCGAGAGGGGGTTTTAGTTTTAGGACTAGGATTGTTACAGTGGCGTACGCAGAGAACGTTCATGGGGGGGGATACGAAATTTATTTCCAATTTTCTTTCGTTTAACACAAATTGGTTTTTTTATCAGCAGATATATTTAACAAATTAAAATAAAATTATTAATAAATTATTATCTAACAAAAAAATCAAAATCGTTTTAGGTGCCTGAAATGAAAAAAACAACAGGTACTTATAACATTCTGTTGCGTTAAAAACATAGGACCCTTACAAGTTACAAAAGGCTTAAAGTAGGAGGTCAATTCGTTTTTTTGACAAATCATCTATAACGTCATCTAAAGATACTGCCTGTTCACGATGTATTGACATCATTGCTAGTCCATTTAGCCGATTCTGAAACGGTATCAATGTTGTAAGTGAAACTTATTATTTTAAAGTGTTGAAAAAGGGTTTCCTTGGGATTTTGAATTTCTTAAATAGAGTTTTATTCGTTTCAAAGTAGAAAAAGACCTCCCAGGAGTAGCGGTACTAACAGGCAGTGAACAAATTTTTTTTAGCTGCCTGTGCACATGTGGAAAGGCCTGTCATGGGGGGGGATATATCCCTTTTATCCCCCCCCCGTGCGTACGCCACTGGATTGTTATATAAAATTCAGAATTCAAAGATAATACCAAGGATCTGCATGAAATATTGAAATTTTCAAAGATTTGTTGTTAAAACTAAGGTAAACTTGTCGAAACAGAAACTGCCAAACTGCTAATATTATTACATTTTGGGATAATAAAACAGAGAGCAGTGATTGAGTTTTTGATTAAAGAGGGATGTTCAGCTGTTGAAATTCATACCAGGCTAAAAAATGTGTACTTATGACGACTCCGTAATTGACATAAGTAATGTCCGTCGATGGGTAAAGAAGTTGAAGACAAACCAAGGAGTGGCCGTCCATCAACTTCGACCACTGACTACTGAAGGCAACCGCCTGCGTGCTGATGAGCTGATTTGAGAAAACAGTCGCATTACTGTTTATGAAATTGCAACTGCTCTGCAAATGTCATATGGGTCAGCGCAAGCAATTATTGACGACTTGGGGTACAACAAGGTTTGCGCCAAGTGGGTACCGAGGCAGCTAACACCGGATTTACGGTGTAGACGAGTAGAAGTGTCTCATGAACTTCTGGACTTGTTTGAGGAGCACCAAGAACTTCTGGGCTTGTTTGAGGAGCACCAACATACATTTTTCTCTAGTGTAGTCACGGGTGTTCAGACGTGGGTGTACATGTATGAGCCAGAGAGTAAGAATCAATCGAACGAATGGCGGCATAGCGGTTCAATTCGTATATTAAATACTGATACCGAATCTGCCATTTGAAGAACAAATTAAGAAAAACAAATTGAGTCAATAACGAGACTAAAAAATCTTATAAAGTTTGTACTGGCAAGTATTTATTTGAAATTTTGACTTTATTTAAATTCAGTTCTGACTGCCCGTTTTTGAGAAAATGTTTTCTTCGCTTGGAGGGACATTCTTTCAAGACTGCCCATTTCCCATCTCCCATCGGCAGATTTAAAACAAAAATTCAAAGGATTTTTGTTCAATCATTTTCCTTCAGAAGTTTATTCATTCTTTCATGATTTTCCAGTAACCTTCCGCCAACAGATTTTTAGAGAATTCAGGAAATGTTTAGAAAATCTAGATATACCCTCAGACGAATATTCTTTTTAAAATTTATCAAAAACCTGTCATCAGCAAATTTAACAAAATTCCAGAATTTTTCTTTTCTCAGAGATATATTTTTATTTGCAAGATTTCCCAAAAACGTTCTATCAGCCTAGTTTTAGAAAATTTAGGAAAGGTTTGGTAAATTTTTTCCTTTCTTTGAAGATTACTTTTCCCCTTAAAATTTTTCAAATCCAAAACTATCAATCTACTTAAGATCCTATATTTCCAAATTTTGTTTTTTAAACAAAATTTTCATCAGAATATAGGTATTTAAACTCTTAGTTCAGTTCAGGAAAAGTTGACAAAAAACAATAATCACATATTTAATAGTTTTTAATTCTGTATTTTAGAAGAGCAAGTCCGTTCAGCAGGTATTTGAACCACCTACCAATTAACGTATTTTAACTAAATGTTATGTGGTTTCTAAAAACTGCCCATTCAAGTGGGCGTTCATTAACGAGCGTTACACAATCAATAAATATCTGCAAACACAGCAACAAGTATACGGCAACTTCACATATCTTGCTAACAAGCATCGAAGATAAAGTTCACAGCCCTGTTTAAGGAGTTAAACTGAACTTGTTGCAGAATTGTTCCTAAATACACACGTAAGCAATAATGAACTAACCTAAGCGTGTTAGGTTTTGACCATAACTTGGTATAACCTCTTAAGTCGAAGAAAAAATTAACAGCTACAATTTTTGTTTTTCATTTATAAATTCTTACAAACGAAATTTTGCGTTAAATTTGTTATGTTGCTGGAATTATGAGTCATTCAACTATTTTTAATATGTTTTTGAGTTGTCCTTCTTAAAATTATTAAATCCATTGGGAGGACAGGAAGCTACCTATATTAGAATATAACAAAAAACAAACAAGGTAAATGTTTGTAAAAATATAACAAAATGTTTGTAACATTTTACCTAATATCTTAGAAAAAAGAAAAATCTTGAAGCGATGGGAGGTTTTTGGGAAGTCCTTGAGAAAAGGAACTTTCTCCGAGGGAGACATATTTCTCAAACATTTTCTGAATTTTCTAAGATCTGTTAAGATCCGTTCCGAAGAAGGAAGAACATTTTCTTACAATTCTTTGAATTGCTGATGGAAGGCTTTTGGAAAAACTTGCAAGAAAAGAGCTCTTTTAAACGAAGAAAATTTTCTAAACAGTTCCTAAATTTTGTAAATATCCGACTGATGAAACGTTTTTGCGAAACCTCAAAAAGAAAAGATTATCCCTTTGAGGGAAGAAGATTTTTCAAAGATCGCTTGGATTTTCTAAAACTCCGTTGATGGGAAGTATTTGTTAAATCTTTGAGCAAAGAAAATTCATTCGAAGGAGGCAAGTTTCCGAAACATTTCCTGAATTTTCTGAAAACCTGTTGGCAGAAGGTTTTTCGAAAATTATTGAAGACGGAATTTTCCGAAGGAAGAACATTTTCTGGATTTTCTAAAAATTGTTGGCGACAGCTTGTAAAATTATGAAAAAGTGAATAATTTTTCGAAAGAAGAATATTTTCCAAATATCCTTTTTTCCTTTAAGTTTGCTAATGAAAAGATTTTGAAAAATCTTGAAAGAAAGAATGCTCCTCTAAGCCAAAAATATTTTCCAAACATTTCTTGATTTTTTTTCCTGATGCAAGGGTTTTTGGACATAAAAAAAAACAACATTCCTCTGAGGGAAGATTGTCCAAAGACCTCGTGAATTTTTCAAAGCTCTGCCGATGGACGATTTTTGAGAAAACGTTCTTTCTTTCTTTCTTTCTTTTTTACCCCTTTATACCTTTACAGTGTTGAGGGGGCCGGACACACCGAGCCGCAGAGTGGTCACCCATCCAAGTTCTGGCCAAGCAGGCTCTTGCTTAACTTTATATACTTCAGTATTACGTGCACTCCCACTCTGCCGAACTGCCGGTTGGGAAATCTTTAAAAAAGAAAATTCCTTCGAGTGAAATAAATTTCCCAAACATATCGTGAATTTTTGGAAAATCTGTTGGTGAAAGGTTTTTGGGAAAATCATGAAAGAACGAACAGAACATTTTCGAAAAAGTTTTTGAATTTTCTAAAGGTTTGTCGGTGAAAGGTTAAGCGAAACCTAGACTTTTCTGAAAGCACACATTTTGTCAAAAATGTACCCAATTTTCAAACATTTGCTGTTGGAAAGTTTTTGGAAAATCTTGAAAGCAAGGACATCTCCTGGAGGGAAGAAAATTGTCCAAATATCGGCTAAAAGTTTGTAAAATCTGCCTTTCTCAAAGATAAACCAAGTTTTAGACTAAAGTTTAGGTAAATCTAGTGTGTACTTCATGAGGAGGCACCTCCGCCAAATGGGTCTCAAAATTAGCTTCACGAATTAATTTCAAAAGTAATATAGCGCCGTATTTATCAATTGTTGTAAATGCAAATACCTAAACCTATTTTATTATTTAAATACGTGGTACCTCCACCAAATTGCACCTCAAGCTTTCAATTCTGCAAAAACAAGCAGTTAGTCTTATGATCGAATAAATCAAAATTTCAGCAAAAACTTTGCGATTTTTTTTAGTTTCAATAGTGATCCAATTTGTTCTTGCCCTTTTATCGAAAGGCAGATTAATTTCTAAATTTAATACCTCCGTATTTATGTATAGTACCTATATTCGAAATTGCTGTATCAAAGCAGAAAATAGGTTTTAATTTTTCCTAAAATTTGCTCCAGGAAGTGTTTCACACTTTTGAAATTGTTATGGAGGGATTTTTAGAAAATTCTTGTTGTTAGTATTAAATACAGTTTCTTTGTGTTGTTTGAAGAAGTTTTATTTTTTTATCTTCGTCTTAAGTTTGATTATTTCACGTGTGTGAAAACTAAGCAGGGAAACCTTCCTCATCCTCAGTGATCCATGTAAATAAAAGTCGTATTGTACCTTGGTTCAGGAAATGTTGGCAAAATTCAAAACGAACAATAATCACGTACATCTATATACTTTAATTGTTATAAGTTGTTATAAGTTAAGACACGACTTTTAATGCCATGGGCCACCCAGGATGACTTTAAATTAAACCACCTGATATATTAAGTTGATTTATAGCAAAAAGGAACGTCAGCGTGGCATAAAACAAGAAAAATATTATGTTCGGTGAAGGTTTTAGTGGACTATCCGATGTGTAAAAAATATGGGCAAAAATGCGAAATGAAAAACAGATAAATCAAGCGGAAGACAAGTAGCGTAGTTTTACAAGCCTTTAATGCAATTTCACAAACATCAATCACGCTTGGTGGCTAAAGATGAATGGAGCACGAGCCCGAAGAGAAAAACGCGCGCCTGATTGGCATCAGAACAATATCTTTTAAAGGATATCTCGTTGCAGGGAACACCTGTGCGTTTTCTGACGATGGAAGAGTACGGCGGTGTTGGTGTGGCGTGGCATTACTATTAAGTATTAAAGTATGCCGTATCTGTAAAACGTCTGCGGCGTAAAACATGAAAGTATCCGAGTGTGAAAAGAGTGACTACAATGGCCCGAGTTTAAAACAACACGTAATCCTCTTTGTTGATTCAGACGATACACAATGCCGGACAAGATAGTATTCAGTTCACCGGCTCTCAACGCGAGGAAAAAACCAAACCTCCAACTTTTTAAGCTCCACAAATAGCTCGCTCGCTGCTTTAAATACATTATATTCCATGGTTAATTGAAAATCCACTTTAAAGTTATGCGCGGCTCCAGAATTGCAATCAACGATACAATTTCCACATTTTTAAATCTAATTTTAATGTAATGAGCGGATGCGGATACAAGAGAAGGGCGTCTGAAAAAGGAGCACGTAAAATATAGGAAAGAATGCTAATTAATTATTCCGAGGAGCTTGGCTGCCGCGGGTGATTAGCATTCTACACTAAGCTGAGGTTTCCAAACGCCATGAACTTTTAAAATTCGAAATTCCTCTATCTTGTTAAAAATATATATCAAACTCTGATTTGGGTTTTCTTAATTTTTATAAAATGATCTGAGAAAACATAAACCAAATCTTAAACGATAAATTTTGAAAAATCTGAATATGGGAAGTGTCACATCTGCATGGATTGGAATCAGTTATTTCAAAATCCATTCAAATTCCTTAAAATAATTGTCCAAGAGAGCGAGTCGGTATTCGCACCTCATGTTTAAAGTTGTCTCTAACTAAAATCATGTTTAACGTAAACGTAATATGATATAACTTTATACTGTTTTTAATGTGTAGAAAAGAGATACACAATATTGCCATGGTACTTAATTATGACGCTAAATCTCACGTCTTTAATTAATACAACTAAAGAATAATTACAGTAATTTTCAAAAACAGCTTTTAAATATTAAAATTTGATTTTAGAATAGGTGTAAACGAAAACAAGCTCACTTCTTTTTTCTTCTTTATTTTTTGGGGGCTGAAAAATGAAATAGAACAGGGCTAAATATTTGACTGACAACGCAATCTAGTAAAATACCAGGTTCGCCGGAAATGACCTCAACTCCGATTTTTACATTTTTGGAATCCGAATAAAATTTTGAAATTGAAAAGCCCTAAAAAATTTAAAGTATTATTTTTTGGGAATCAATGGGACATGGCACGCTTGACTGACAATTTAAAAATTAAATGTTGAGGTAATTTCTGACTAAATTAACCTGTATATTCACCCCGTAATTTTCTTTTTTCAAAAAATAATAATAGAAAAGGAGGAGCCTGTTTTCGTTTACACCCTGTATATAGATAAGGACTGCACCATTAAACCGTATGTATGAGATACGAATTGAAGTTTGAAAAAAATTAATTTTTTGGTTTTTGGACTTAAAAGAAAGCAAACGTAATTAAAATTTCTCCAGCGGGAGCTCTCCAATAGTGTGTGGTTAGCAATAGTACCTACATAATCATCTTATTGGATCGTTTCGTCTACCACAATAATTTAACGGGGCTTTAGGTAAGACTTAGCATAAAGCACGAAGTAGAACATAATATGCAGGAAGTTAAAAAGAATGGTAAAAAAATTAGAGATCCAAGCAGAACTGAAACAATACATAGAGGCATCTCTTGCGTAGCTGGCCCCGTCGAATACCATAGAAGGAAAGTGGAAACAGTTAGAAAACGTAATGCAATCAATATCGAAGACAGTGTTATCAACCCAGGACGGAAAGAAGAAAAAAGAATGGTATAATGAACAAGGCAGCAAAGCGCTACAAGAAAGAAACAAAGCAAGAGAAAAGGCCCTCCGAACAACAACGGAAGAAGACGGAAGAGAGTATCAAGAAAAAAAGAAGGCCGCAAAACAAATCTGCAGACAAGTAAAGAGAGAATATAAAGAAACCGAAATACAAGTGCTGGAGGAAAGATACAGAAATAAGAAAATAGGTAAAAAAATCTAAGAGTGGATACCAATCACGAACATTATTCCGTAAAGATAAGGAAGGAAAAATAATCTGAGACGATAGAAAGATGGAGAGAGGCCCTAAACGAAGAAGAAATACAAGAAGATGAAGAAGAAGAAAGGGCGTATAGATAACAAGAGGAAGATGAAGCGGAACCACCTACGGAGGAAGAAGTACAAAAGGTAATTAGCCAGCTGAAAGGAAACAAAAGTCCAGAAGAGAATGGGGTACCAGCGGAAGTAATAAAGCACGGCGGAGAAGAACTGGGGAAAAGAATATAAGAACTATTCCGAAAGTGAGGTGTTAAGTGCAAGAAATGTATCGAGAAACAGTAATACGCCCAACAGTCACGTACGCTAGTGAGACTTGGGTTTTAAATAAAGCAGATCAAAATCAAATAGAGATTTGGGAACGGAAAATATTACGTAGGATTTTTGGAGGAAAAACAACGGAAGGATGGGAAAGAAGCAACAACTAGGAAGTGCTACATTTGTATGATCAACCAAACATAACAAATGAGATGAAGGCACAAAGGTTAAGATGGTTAGGCCACGTGGAACGATTAGACGGAGAAAGAATAACAAAAAAAGTGCTGCACGGAAGGTTAATCCAGGATAAAAGACGAGGGAGACTAAGGCAGAGATGGTTGGACAGTGCTAAAAGAGACTTACAGACAATATATTAGGTTTATATTTTCTCGGTGAAAAACTACTGATTAAAAAACCTACCATTTGCTATACGACAAGCTATGTTAGAGATTTTCTTAATAACATTTATTGACAACGGTGGATGTAAATGGTACCATTGAATGGCCGCTGTGTTCGCTGGATCTTATGAATTCAGTGACATTTTAAGTTTGGGGCCACCTGAAGACGATCTGTTAACGAGGTTGAATACCATCCAGGAATTGTGGAAAACGTTTCAGATTTTACTATTTGAAATCCTTTTAATGAGTTTGCGAAATTTGTTGTCTAACTTTTAAAATCGCTTAAAAACTCAAAGCCTAGAAATACACTTATTGAAACTTAAGCTAATGATATTTAGTTATAATAACTTCATAATAAATAGCTAGTTTCTATAAATAATAATTTAATAAAGCTTCCTGCGAGGAAGCATGACGGGCAACCTGGAGGGTTAAGGCCTCCTAAGCTGCTTTAAATATCTGAAATGCTCAAAACCAATCGATAAAGTTCTGTTGGAAAAATACATAAAAAAATCAGTCGATTTGCTTTCTTGTGCGGTTCTGTAAAATATCAAACTTGCAATCCTTTTTAAAAAGTTTTCTACTGACTGTTACTCGTTTATATCTTTCAAACCTTTTTTGGAAAACGCTGGACGTAGCTTTTGGTGGAAGTTCTGGGGAATTTAAGAAAAAATACCGAAACTACGAGTTTTTTAAAGTCACCTTTCAGTTTTAATACAAGCTCTGTTATAAGTTGTAAAATTCATATGTGGTAACAATTTTTCACATTCCAACCAGAGACAGGTAACTTCGATCCAAAATGTTTTTTAAATAGATTTTCAAACAGCATTTTTGTCCTGACTCATTCCTTTATAGTCCTTGTTTCGTTCCTATGCCTAGATTGCCGAACCAATAGAGTGATTACGTATTGTTCATGCTTATCCACACGTTCCGTATGCGTGGGAAATGAAGAAAGTCTCATTTATACAATAGAATACCGAATGAAGGTTGGTTTGCATTAGCAAAGATATTGGATTACTGTCCATTTAATAGTGCAAATGAGACTTTCTGCATTCTTTTCGCATTATCGGCAGTATACGTTAGGCTGCAAAACACGTGATCGTAACATTGGTTCAGTAATCCATGTATACTTAAATTACATACCAATATTTTCTTAGCTTTGTAGAATGATGCTGAATGAAGTCAAACTGAATGTACGAAAACAGCGTCGTTTTTCATACCTGTGCTTATTACTTATTACAACTTATTTTTGTTACGTTATAAATTAAAAAGTTGCTGTGTATTTTTATGGTTGTTATTATTTAAAATTGCTCATTTTTTGGTAGCTAAACCGCAGACTTTCTTCGCTCTTTTGTTCTGTGCTAATCTTAAGTTTCAAAAAACTCAAAAACAAATTGTAGGGGATAAAGTGATTGGGAAAAAACGAAACCTTTCTTGGGAAGTCTACAAAATTTCGTTTCGTTTTAAGTTATTTAAGTTTAAGTTTATGCTAAGGTTTTGTATTTTTAAAGGGTGGTTTACTTGGTATTAAAATATATACAAAATGCCGTTTGTTAACAAGCCTTTCGAGTTCCGGTGAAGCAAAGAAAATGTTTATTTAAAAGCAGTAAACCAAGTTTTTGCAAAGTATAAATTTAATTAACACCTTGGCTATTATAACATTTAATTAATTTCTAAATTTGTATTTTTAATAAATCAGTTAAAACATTGTAGCTTTGCCAATTCCCTAATTATGAAACGTAAGTTGGGGGTGCGTAATACATAAACAATGGACATTGTATTGCTGTCAATATACTCGATTAAATATGAATTAAGCAACCTCTGTTGTGGCGACACACATACGAAATTCCAGAGGTACAAAGGGACACAGAGCACAGTATTTGCAGTTAAACGGATCCTGACATTATTTATTAATGCAAAGCCAACTACACCACCAAATTCAATCTTCCAAACCGCGCCGACGTTTTAATTGTTGCAATTCCTATTCGAAAACTTACAAACGCACTAAACAACGGAAATGTTCCGCTTGAAATTCGGAAAAATTCTGCTAAAACATTAACGAAGATTGTCGAACAAGCCGCGTTCGTAACGTTTTTAATATCTAAATTAGTCCTTCAAACATGTCAATCAAAATAATAAACAAGGGGTGCATATTTCAATATTTGCGGAGGCCACGTACAAATCAATCTACCCGCAAATGAAACCGGATTTTAAATGCAGGACGGAAAGAATAAGCGAAATGTAGATCCCCTCCGATTTTATAACCTATTTAAATGCACCGAACGAGCACGTCTGTCATTTTAGAGATCGGGATTCTTGAACGGAAAAAAAGCGAAATTGGGGAAGCTGTTGCTTCACTGTTTTAAAATGAATAAAAAATCACGGTCATTATAATTATCAACGTTGTAATTTTTTATGAATTTAACGCACTCTTCTGGAAAAAATTATTTTCTGTGCGGATTGTACTTAGGAGCTTTTAAAATATGGTGCTATGTTTAACGTTTGGCTTGTGATATAAGAATTGTTTTATGAACGTTTACCACCAAAGGTGTTTGGGATTTTTTTTATAAATAAAATTAGTACTTAAGCTCTAGTTTATAGTTCAAAATAGAGAATTTTCGTTTGATTATTACCAAATTTACCTAGCATCTACTAGGATTTTCTAAAATGACAGAATTTTCCATTTGTTTTATTGTGTGGGCGAACTGTGTCAGAGCAAAACTTGGCACCTTCACCACAATAATTTTATACAAATTATGAATACATATTAAAAATAAATAATGAAATTTATGTAAGCAAAAATCAGTGCGATAAATAAGAAACAAGCAAAGCTTGGCGCCTCCACCAAAAATTCACAAAACAGCTTATCGATTGAATTATGATAAGATACGTAAGAAAAACAACGAAATTCACGTAAGATTTTCATTAACTTACTACCAAATATACCTGAATGCCCTAAATTCTTAATTTATTATTTTCTTTATAAGTAATATAATTATACTGAGAATTCATAGATTGTTAAGAATAATTCGATTTCCATTTTGCTTCTGCCATACTTTGATCCGAGTTTCGTATCTTTAAACTTAAAAAAATGTTGGAGAACAAGAATACAATTAATATATAGTGTAACTAATTTAACCATCCATGGATTGCCGAATCAGTGTTACGATCATGTGTTGTTCAGGTTTGCTTATATTGCTCATAATGCGAAAGGAATGAAGAACGTCTTATTAAATGAACGATAACCCAATATCTTTGCAAATGCAGACCAACTTTCAGTATTCTGTTTTATAAATAAAACTTTCATTCCCCTTGCTTACGGACAGCATGGGTAAGTATGAACAACACGTAATCACTGTATTAGTTCGGCAACCTAAGCATAGGCACGAAACAAGATGTATAAACAAGTGTTAGTCAGGACAAAAGTGCCGATTTCAAGAATCGTATGTGAAACTCTATTAAAAAACATTTTGAATCGAAGTTGTCTCGCAAGCAAAAGGCAGTAACGTAAGGCCAAAGCGATAATATTTGGTGTTTAAAAAGTTCTGAACGGTTATTTTTTCTTCTTCTTCTTTCTTTCACATATGGATAATCCATATTGGTAGGCTAACTGCCTGTGTGTTCTATAAAGCCTCCTCTCACGTTGAGGTCCAGCATTCTTCCCAGTGATTCGAGGGTCTGCCTTGCGTTCTTTTCCCCATCGGTTTATTAAGTTTTGCATTCTTTGCTAATCTGTTATCCTCCATTCTATCTACGTGCCTGCTCCATTCCTTTCTTCTCTGTCTGACCCATTTACCTACAAAGTCTTTCTATGAATGTTTCGCATTGTTTTCTGTTCTATCGTTTGCATCATTTGTGTTGTTTTCGAAGTGTCTGGCCTTGTTTCTGCTGCAAGTCTAACAGCAGTCTTATATATTAACGGTTATTCAATTATCCAAAATTAAAAAAGACGAGGTTTTCTCAGATTTGTATCAATTATTCCAAAATAAATACGTAAGAAATTTTATAAAAAATGAGGATGAAATTATTGAAATCCAACATATAAATCAGTTTTAATTAATTTATTACGAAATATACCTGAAGCTCTGAATTTTTGGTAATAAATATCTGAAGAAGTACCACATTATATTAATTTAATAAAGTTGTTTGTTTCGTAATTGACACTTTTTTATAGAAACTCAAACTCTAAGATGAATAATTATTACTAAAAACAACATTTACAAGTCTCTCGTTGGTCGTCACGCTAATTATTATTATAAAGTATGGAACGCTACACATAAAAATTAAAAAGTATAAAACATTGCTTTGAATCAACTAGGATAATAAATCTGAATAGTTAAACTATTAATTTAAAACCAGTTGAATACATTTTTAATTAATTTTATAAAACTGTTTCAAGTCCATACTTCTTATTTCAGAATTTGATTTATACATAAACAAATCTAAAGCAGTTTCACTTACATACATTTTGGTGGAGGCGCCAGTTCCTAATACAAAATTTTATAAGGTTACATACTGCAAAACATAGCAACATATTTACAAATTTTGCATTGACAGATGAGGTTCTGAATTTAAGCAGACCACAAATTAAAATCTTTTTCATAGAAACGTTTATTCTTCATGTTTTTGTTACAAATATGAAAGGATTATAATGACTGTTTAAGCCCCCAAGGTATCTCTAAAATTGGTTTTAATGAATTTCAACGAATTCTGAAAATTCCATATGTAGAAAGATATCACCTTCGAAGGTAATATATTTTTTATTCCTTTTAAGAGTAACTATTGCCCCAAAGGGGAAATGGTAAAAGATTTAATTTGTAAATTGATGGTTTCAATACCGCTCTTAAACATAATCTATTTCTACAACTTGAGTGAAAGCTTTAAAATATACTTTCATCAGATTTTTGGGTGGTTTTGAAACACTTATAGTAAATTTTTGGCCGCAACAATTAAAGTAGAAAAACTGAGAACTAATACAAGAAAAAAATTTAAATGATTTTTTAATAATTTACTACTAATTTCAGCCGTTTGGTAACGTTTGATTTACAGAACCACAAGAAAGAAGTTGTTCCTATGGTTAGCTCTTATGTTCATTAATTGAATTAAAAAAAGAAGACATAATAAAACTTGGCAAATACAGAACAACACGTGAAATATCTACAATAATTGCATGGATGTTAAGAAAATTCTAATAATCTGTAAAATAACTATATAGATTCCTGTTGGAGTGAAGGGAAAGGTTGTCTAAATTATGTTGTTTTCAATACATCAAGCATTATACTCCTCTACTGAAATGAAGAAAAAGAAGAAGACAACGAAGGTAAAAGGAACAAGAAGGATAAGAAAAACAGAATTATTTCTTTGGGGAAAACTGATTTTGTTTTCCTTTTTAAATTCTTTTCTCGGAAGTATTAACATTCTGTAATTCTTTTAAAGGTTTATTTGCATTTCAATGGCGATTCTGTTATTTAATGGAACACTGTTTTATTTGATCAACAATAATAATTAATGCGATCGCAGTTGGTCTTTATTTTCCAAGTTTCCTTTATTTTTCTAAGCTTTTTGAAAGCTTTCAGTTTTTTCTTTTGGTTCGAATACCCTCACTCTCTTCCCTCTGTCTTCGATGATCATTTGCTTTACTTTCAGGGCTGGGCTTTTTCATAAAGAGGCCTGGATGCAAGTAATTGCAGCCGCAATTAAAAAAAATATCTTTAGTTTTCATAATGCTTTCGTTGTCGTACGCGTTTTGATTACTTATATTGGATAAAATTTAGGTTTGCGGGTGCCAGGTATCTCAACGCTAGTCGACTGTAATAGACATCTAGCACTACCCTACTAGAATTTTGTAGGAACATCTAAATTAAGCTGAGTTATTTTTTTAAACGTGTTTGGTAATCCTTTGTCAGTTGTATTAGGTCTCATTTTTTGTTTTTCTTCTTTTTTTGGAGCACCATATAAAGCCAGGTGTAGATGTGTTGTCACCTTCTTTATTGACTTATTTAATATAAAAATAACAATTTAGCAGTCTACTAAAAACTGCTGAAGGGAGATTAGGCCTTTTAGGGTTAAATATAATCAAATAATTTGTAGCCATAAAATTTAAATTATTCATCCCCAAATTTGGAATATAATGAATAAATAAACGTTTAGGTTCAGCACATTCAGCATTTAAAAAAACCCTTTCTTACATTATGAGTTAAAAATTATATTCATTGATATAATTTAGACCACTTATTTTCATTGAAAAATTGATAAGCCTTCTTCCACCCATTGCTGGATCTAGGTCTCTTCCATCTCTTTCCATCTACCTGTATCTTATGCTTCATGGAACCATCCTCTTCCTGCGATCTGTTTAACGTCGTACAGCCATCTTTCTTGTGGGCGTTTTCGGGCCCATGCTCATAGGAGATTTCTTTCGTATTTTGATGAGTACTGTATGTACCTGCAGTCTTTTACACTTATTTTTCAAGACTGTGTATAACTCTGTTGGAGGCGGTTTTTATCTTAGTAAGTAGTGATTTTACGTTTTTATTTATAAGTAGAGCGACGCCACCTAGGTGTGAGTTGTCCTCGGAATTATTCTGGAACAGTATATGGCCGGATTTGAGTGTTGTCGCTTTTCCCCTTTAAGTCTAGCTTCACTGAGTCCAAGGATGTCCCACTTGATGGATTTTAATTCTTGTTCTAGTCTTTCATGGCCTTCCGTAAATCTCATGAGTTTTGCCTCCCCCAGAATCCTTGAGGTATACTGATCGGGGCATCAGTGTGAGATTCGGATCATCGTGTTCCTTTCACCTGGGGTAGTATCGTTTTATGGTTTGGAAGGTTGTTAGCTTGAAACACCACGCTTGCCAGGCAGCTTGGTGAGTTTACTTTTCGGCCGCCCACTATGGACACAGACGCCGTTTGTAGCCGCCTAATCTGGGTCAGACGCTGTTGCTAGTTTTGATCCGCCCTGGGTATTTTATTTGCCCGGTACCCTCCATATCTGTTGGGCATTCCCCTATCCACCACCTGGGGAGGCGCCCGATGGGGGACTATAGGTACCTTATCTTTGCTCTTTGAGCTCAAATTTAAACATAATTCTTAATTCCAATTAACATTTACGCACATTTATACTTTCGAAATGTGATGCTTGCTTATTCGAGTCAAATTGATACAGGACTTATTGTAAAGAATTTTTTTTTGGGAAATTCATACTAAAAAAGTTTTGCACTTTTGAAGAGAAACAAAATAATTGAGGCACCTTCTGCTGCTGTAAGTTATACATATTAAGTGAAAATTTTGAAAATTGTTTTTTTCTTAACAGAACTTTAACATACAAAACCCAGTACCATAACGTAAAAATTAATTTTTTTAAAATTAAATAACACTCTTCATGTCATATCCTTTTTTTTTAGGACGTTGGCGAGGGGATCAAAGCCACATTTTTTAAACGACTTGGCGTCGCGACCTTTGTTATATCCCCCTTTATACTAGGGAAATGTTATTTTTATGACTTTAAATTTAAATTTTGAATGCATTCTATAGCCATGCTATATTTATGCTGCAAATAAATAATTAGTATAATAAATAATTGCAAGACATAGATGATAAAATATTTGGAATTGATTGTAGATTACAAAAATCGTAGCTCTGTGTCCGGAACATTTTATCTTTTTCAATATTGTGGTCTGAAATTTATTGTCCTTTTTGTGTAAAACAGTATTTTTCTTCTCTAAAATTTTATAGCATTGTTTATCTTACAACAAATAAGCAGTACTAACCTTGGCGCCTCCATCAAAAACACAACCAAAAATAATTTTTTTTTTATTTCAAAATTATTAAATCAACAATCAGAACAATGTATGTGGAATATACAATACATAACGCTATCTCGGATTGCATCTGGACAGCAGATTGACATGGAGACTACATATAACAAAGAAAAGAGAGGAAATGGATATCACGTCAAAAAAGATGTATTGGTTGATAGGCAGAAAATCTCCGCTGTCCCTCGAAAATAAAATCTTAATTTATAAAATTATTATCTAGCCTATTTGGACTTTGGCTTGTTCTAGTATGTCAAACCTAAATACAATACAAATCCTAAGACAGTGATATTAATATTAAACTAAAAGAAGAGAATGTTGCTAAAATTGTTGAAATCTGGTGGTAAAAAATTGTATGTTTTCCAACGTTTACAGAATAACGTTAAAAACCGTTTCTGAAAATCTGGGACTCGCGTCTTCCTTCAGCTTGGAAGTACAGTAAACCTGTGTTTTTCGCAGGAAGAGGAACTGTGACATTTTCAATAAACATTCCTGCAGCAACAAGTAATTATTCTGCTCAGGTTTTCTGGATGACCTTTTAGTGCAGATTTATCAACCAATTTTTTTTAGTCGTATCGTCGCTATTTTACTATTTACCAAACTGGGTCAATTTTATAAAAAATTCCGAATTTTCTATCATTAATTAATTTTACTTAAATAAACAACGCATTTATAAAAATCCTTCAGTAAAAGCCCCAGTAAATTTACACCGCAAAAAGTGCGTCCAGCACAATTTTTCTTCTGGCCGTAAATTGCGGGGGTGTTTCAACTGTAGTATTGACAGGGTGACGGATCGCTAACCCATTCGCAAGTGATGGATGGCATCACGTGACTTCCGGTTCATGATGACCACCTGTTGGATGACACATTCATATGATGCACACGCACAGCTTTACTGACACAAATTTAGGGCTGTCATTGAGGTATTTTGTAACATGTTTACAGTGTCACGTTTGCCTTCCGGAGAAATGTCAACCTGAATTTGTATTATGTTCGGGACCAAACTAAATTACGGAGGCAAAAACTTTTTTTGGTGTAACGATGAGAATATCAAAGCAACATTGGCAATAATTTATATTTGTTAGCTTGTAAATGATCGTTGGCAGTCTTCAAATTCAAAGGGTGAAGGCTAAATTAAAAATTCTGGAATTAAACCTGCTGATTAATAAGTAATAATCAGGAACTGTTGCTGTTCTCCCAGCGTAACTTTTAATAGAAGGTTGATGTCCTTATCGTTTACAAAACAAATAATAAAGCAACTTCTTAGCTATCTATCTCATTCTACTCATCTACATATGTTTTCGTCAGCTGTGCTTTGTTTCTGAAAAGGACTGATTACGAATGCAAAATTTCCCATTCATATTCAAAATTTTATATCCCACTTTTACCACTAATTTATTCAGCTTTTCCCGTTTATCCTGGCTCGTTCCTTCTTTCCTAGATGTGGCTTTAAGTAAACGGACTAAAGAATTTTACTATCAATATTCCTGAGAATAAAACCAATGATCTCTGCGATACTAAAACGCGTTAAAGGAGCAATTACCGAACGAGCTTTCCACAAGTAAATTGCTCCAATGGAAAAATTATAACGTATTAGAAAGTTGTTACAGGTTTTTTTTATACAACGCATTTACAAAAGCCATTTTCTTAATGTGCAACAGGGTTCAATCAAAAGGGATTTATTTAGAAAGCTCTGGCGGGCGATGGGGTGAGGTGAGGAAAACACATATTAATATATCGTTTATATTGATTATATTATCAATCATAATGGTTCCTGGAATTATTCATGCCTTTTTATTATAACGCCACACAGACTATTCGTTTAAACTGGACGTATTCGAAATGCACTCCTGCAAAAATTCATGTTTGGCTGCACAAGTAAAATTTGAAAAATATGTTGGATTTATAAGACATTCCCAGGTGAGTTGATCGGTAACGCATAAAAATAGTAATAGATGTGCATCTGGGATTTTATTGGTTAGAAATATTCGAATCTGAGTGACCAAGTACACCCCAGAGTCTGCTCCATTTTCCGTTTAAGATGTATGACGTGTAAACAGAGGATCTCCCTATAACGAAAAACTCCTAAACCTATTTTGATGGAAAAAAAGGAAAAAGTCGAAATGTCAAAAGAAGAAATATATGTGTATCACAGCGAGAATTTATAACAAAGATTAATTTATAATTCATAAAATGCTAGCTAACAATTAAAAAAGTTTGTTTGGAAACGAAACACCTTTGTCGTATCTCTTAAAGTTGGGATTAATTAACATAAATAAGTAATTCCGTTTTATAAATATCAAGTTCAATCAACTTAGTTTATGAAATAAACTTATCGAATATTAAAGCATTTTAATGGGCGTTTAAATATGCAAAAGGTGCGGTTTTGAATTGACGCATAGCGACAATTAAAAAATGTTTGATAATTAAAGTAATTTGGCTATAAAATCCTTAGTTCTTATTTTTAGAATAAAAATAAAATAAAAATGTATATAACCTTACTTTGAACGATAAAAATTTTGGTTCAAAATAAAATTTTACATTCAATTTTGATTTTTGCATAAATGAGAAAGGGGTTAATATACCTTCAGGATCAGGTTTTGGGTTTCTATTTAACATGTCAGTCCAGTTTAATTTTAAACGCAGAAGTTTAATTAGGTTCTGAATTAAAATTTCAATTAATAAATATGTAACTGACATTGAACTCATAAATGCCAATATTTTTTCATTCTTTAATGAATATCCAACCCGAGGTTAAAAATTCTATTTTATATAAAAGTCCAATTCCGAATTAAGCGAAACAACTATGTTATTACGAGGAAAGTGTAAGAAAATCGAGAGGAACCGCTGGCGCCTCCACAAAAACGCAATTACAAAACCATTTATTCAATTTTCATTATATTTTAAGGTAAGTAAAAACATCATGAAATGGAGCCAATTGAATAAATAAAACATACAAAAACTTGGCGCCAACAATAATACAATAAAATTATTTATTGATTAAAATTCCACCCGATAAAAGAAAATAATGAAACTAATGCAAGAGAAAATCAACAAAATAAAAGTTAATTTGACGGAAAAACTGTAAAATGTTAGGATTATAAATTTAGAAGAAATAAAAAGCACCTTCATCGTGAATTTGTAGAGTTGTTTAACATTACAACTCATGAATTCAAGCACGAAGGGGAAAACATAATTAAGAAAATTTAGCACCTTCATCAAGAAGTTTACAAAACCGTTTGCTACGACTAAATTCAGAAAAGATAATAAAATGTATAGAAAAAGAACCTTCATCTTGTGTTTATAAAATAAGCAACAACAATGTAATTCATGAAAAAATCAGGAGGAAAACTAAAAATTCGGCGCCTCCCCCAAAAATTTCCTAAACTGTTTGTTGTGACTCTAAATTGATAAAAGGCGTAAATTTTATGCAAAAAAAATTGGCAAAGGAAACCAAAAAGTAAGAAAATCTGGCACTTCCACCAAAATGTTGTAAAATTATCAGAAGTAATACCACAAGTGACTAGAATTTTACCGGCAAAAATGGCCTGTAAAATTCTAGTCACGAATTATAACGACATTACTGAAATACTTGTCACTCAAAAAATTTTGACAGACGTTGTCTCTAAGCAACACTGTTAGTCGTAAAATTTCCGCGGAAATTTCACTAGTAGTGAAAACCAAAAAACCAACCATAAAAAATGTTCCCAATTTAATGTAATTATGAATTTAAAAAAGGTAGAAAAGATCGACAAGGGAAACCAAAAGCTAAGAAACCTTGAGTTTTTCACCAAAATATTTCCCAAACTTTTGAGGTTGATTATGAACTTAGAAATTCATGTATAAAAGATTGACAAGAGAAATCAAAAACTATGTAAATTTGAAGTCCCTATCAAAATATTTCACAAACACTATTGTGGCTATGAATTTCAAAAAGGCAGAATAGACCGACAAGGGCAACCAAAAATTAAGAAACTTTGGCTTTTCCACGAAAATATCTCCTAAATTTTGGTGGTTATGAATCAGTAATTCATGCATAAAAGATTGGCAAGATAAATCAAAAACTACGCAAATTTCCATCAAAATATTTCTCAAACTATTTCAAAATTTCAGAAAGGCAGAAGAGATCAACAAGGGAAACCAAAAATCAAGAAACCTTGGCTTTTCCCCCCAAAACATTTCCCAAACTTTTGTGATTATGAACTCAGAAAGAGCACCAAAATTCATGCATAAAACGCAAATAAAACCAAATATAAAGGAAATTTAGTGCTTCCACCTAAAAGTTCTCCATGCTATTGAAATAAATTAGGAATTCAAAAAGGGCACAAAAAATCGGCAACAAAAAAATAAACCTTGACGCTCAGAAAAGGTCTAGCAATTCATGCATAAAAGGTAAGGAAGTCAAAGATGAAGGAATTTGGTGCTTCTACCAACAAATTGCCCAAATTATTATGATTATGAATTCAGGAAAGGTACAAAAGATCGGCAAAAGATATCAAAAATTAAGAAAACTGGGCTTCTTCACCATAAAAATTTCCAAATTATTATGTTTACGAATCTAGAAAAGGCATAACAAATTGACAAATTTGGCGTTTCCACCAACAAATTTTCTCAAATTATTGTGATTATAAATTTAGAAAACACGTACAAAACGGCAAGGTAAACAAAAAATTTAAAAGAGCTAATAAACTGCTGTAATTATAATCTCAGAAAAGGCACCGAAACCCATTCATAAAAGGGAAACAAAAAAGATACAAAAAATGACAAATTTGGTGTTTCCACCAAAAAAGTGCCTAAATTGTTCTAATTATGAATTTAGAAAAGGCAAACAAAATCGTCAAGGGAAATCAAAAGTTAAGAAAACTTGGCTCCTCCACCAAAAAAGTTCCCAATTTGTTGTGTTTATGAATTCTAAAGAGACACAAAAAATCGACAAACTTGCCGTTTACATCAAAAATTTTCTCAAATTATTATGATTATGAGTTCAGAAAAGGCATAAAAAGACAAGAAAATAAAAACCACCAAAAAATTTTCCAAACTATGTATTACGATTATGAACTCAAAGAAGTCACCGAAATTTATTCATAAAAAGTGGCAAGGAAAACAAGAAATGAAGGAAATTTGTAGCTTCCATCAAAAGATTTCCCAAATTGTTGTGATTATGAATTCGAAAAGGACAAAAAAAAGATACATTTGGCATTTCCTCCATAAAATTTCCTAAATTGTTTTGATTGTGAATTCAGAAAAGGCTCTCAAAATCGGCGAGGAAAACCAAAAATTAAGAAAGCTTAGCTCCTCCACCAAACAGATTATCAAATTTGTAATTATGAATTCAGAAAAAGCAGAAAAAGATCGACAAAGCAAACCAAAAATTAAGAAAATTGGGTTCCTCCACCAAAAAAAGTCCCAAATTATTGTGTTTACGAAATGGAACAAATTTACCGTTTGCAGCAAAAGTTTCCTGAAATTATCAATTCAAAAAAGGTATAAAAAATGGAAAGGAAAACATTAAAAAATGTTGGGGTTTTCCCCCAAACTTTTGTGACTGTGACTGGTTCAGAGAAGGGACCGAAATTCATTCATGAAAGATTTGCAAGGGAAATCAAAAATGAAAGAAATTTTGAACTTCCTTCAGAAAATGCCCCAAATTGTTGCGATTATAAATTCAGAAAAGGTATTAAAAATCGGCAAGGGAAACCAAAAATTAAGAAAATTTGGCTCCCCCACCAAAAAATTTCCATATCACTGTGTTAAGAATTCAAAAAGGCACAAAAACGAATATTTATCGCAACTTTTTTCCAAATTATTGTGATAAACAATTTAAAAAAGGCACAGGAAATTGACAAGGGAAACCAAAAATTACAAAAGATTGCCAAATTATTTGCTATGATTATGAATTCAGAAAAGACAAAGAAACTTATGTAATACAAACAATTAGAAAGGCAGACCAAAAACTTTGTGTTTCCACTAAAAACTTTGCCAAACTGTTATTACGAGTATTACAAATTCTGAAAAAACACGTATTCATTCATAATAAAAGAAAGTCGAAATATTGGGTACTAATAAGAACCAAATGTCAATTTGCGAATTTGAAGGGCTTATTTTTGATATTAATTATTTAAAACATCATTTTAAATTTTACTTGTTTAAACTAAGGCTAGAAAGATTAATTTTTTAAGAGAGTTCAATAATTAAGAGATTGAGGAGACAGTAGCAAATCATCGGATTTGAAGTATTTTTTCACTTGTAAATGTATTTAAGATTGATAAAAACAGTGACATATAAATTAAATAATAATTAAATTCAGTACTAATACATTATAATTAAATAACAATTTTTTAGTAAATGGATGATTTGGTCCTTTTAGTTTTAATTTTCAAATTAATAATAATCTTAAACAGTGAAAAATCCATTAGATGTTTCTGAAACAAGTGCGAATTTACCAATTTTGTTCTCATAAATTTTGAATTCAAGTTAGTAGTAATTCCAACCAGCTAATACATGTGTATGCGAAACAATTTGTGGCATTAAAACTTTTTAGATAACAGAATGACATTCCCCAAACGCTACAAATTCCTTTCTTTCCATCGAAAATTATCAATCCCAGGAAAAGGAAATCTCCCCCTTTAAGCACATAAACAATTACAAATGCGCGAATGGAAATGCGTGTACCGTGATTTTTCAAAGTCGCATGTTTCCGCAGCTTTATCTGAGGGATCGTCATCTGGTACTAAGCCCCTGATCCGACTGCGACATCCTTCTCTCATCAGTCTTAGCACACATCACATTACCGCTAGGATTTTTGCATCGATCACCATCGACTCGGTCGTAGAAGCGACATGAAGAGGCCTTCGAGATACGCGACTTATACGTACGAGGATTGTTTCGTCTTTGGGGACTGATTCTAAGAGAAGATTACGCCTTCTTGCACCTGAACCCTCTTTTAGGGGAGACCGAAGTGCACGAAATAATTTCAGGAATTCTAATTAGTGCAATAAATACAGTTTTGTTATAGGTCAGCGTTTCGAAGAACATTTATACGCGTAATAATGTCGATATAATAAACGGTAAGTTCTCGTTTCGTAGTTGTAAATGAATTTCTGATAACTTCCAGTTGAGTCAATGGCTAATTAATTTATGAATCCATGCAGACAAAAGGCAAACCATCAATCCTAGTTTTGTTAATTAGTTGAACTTGCAGCCGATGAGGAAACAATTACTTCTGACCTTAGTACTGTTGTAGACGTTTCAGCAACCCTTGCAAATCTTAGGGTCGAGTTGTTTTAGGGGCGTTTTAGTTTGTGTATTTTAGTTTTAGGAAATTCGGTAAAAATTTATCAAATTCGCGGTTATAAATTATTACTAGACGAAAATCCGGCAATTTGTTGCGAGCATTCTGGAGTACAAGCCGGGGAGGATGTTGGGGAGGACATTCAGTGTTGCGTTGCGAGGTCAGGCCAGACTCCCAGAGCTTTCGGTCCCAGGCGGGTGAGTTGTCTTCATCAGCTTGTCTGCTGCATTAGCGGTTCCGAGGATATCGCACTCCTCTGCTCCGCGTACAACATCCCTCTTCCCCATGCCATTCCATCTCCATTTACGGAGACACTCGCGCAGAGGGACAAATCGAACATTACGAGAATGATAGGGTACGGACACGCAAATGTGTAGTTACAGCCGTAGACATCACTCCCCATCGCCGTCTACACTAACGCATCTCTTGACACTGATACAGGTAGACTTTACACGAGCGAAACCCTAATATTCGAGATCATCTAATGTGGCTGACCTCTGTTTGGGTCCTTTTGTTAAAACATTCCTACTATGATTCGACCACAAAATTTTTACAAAACAATCCTGCAATCACGAAATTGCCCTTTCAAATTAGATTCTTGAAATTGAAAGATTTAGTTAAGATTCGCAAAAAAAAAACAAAAAAGCGTATTTGGCGGAAACTTCTGCTTGTTGAATATGAAACACTTGAAACTAACAAAAATAAACAGGTGGTGGCTTTTTAGCATAAAAATAAAAACTTGAAGATTTTTAAAAGATGTTAAGTGCACCGCAAGTAAGAAACTATTATTGTTTTCCACCCCAAAAATGTTCATTTCATCAATCCTTTTAAAAATATTTTGAAATCCTTTGAAATTTCAGAAGAAAATTAAAATTCAACTACCAAACTTTTGAACTAAGGGTATTGTAGGTAAATTGTAATATTTTAACCTTAAGAATTTACTGTTGCACTGGATCCAATTACTTAAGGACCACCCTGTATATAAGTTGATCCTTCAACCTCTTGCATAAAATTTCAAACGTTTTATTTAATTTTCTTGAAAGTTTTCTAAGTGATAGTGTGTAGTAATAATAAATTGATATCAACTATAAAATTTTAGAGAACTCGAGTTTCAACATATACAGGGGGAACACTACTAAAGGATTGAAATTTAGAGAATAGATTGTAAAATTGAAACAGTTTTTACTACCTCTCCTAAAATTCATGAAATAATTAATAATGACTAGATTTTAGGTAAAGCGGACCACTGTTAAAAGCACCTTTATTATGAATGAAAACGATAAAATGTTTCTTCTTCTTCTTCTTCTTCTTCTTCTTTAAGCTAAGAATTATTTCCCGTTTGCCTGTTCTACTCTGCGGATGAGGAAAACCAGCCCTGTGCTCATCTCTTAGGTAGTCTTGTGCCTTGTGGTTCTTGTGTTTTGCAGATCTTAGTTATTCTATTTGAATGCATCTTCCACGTGATCGTTCCAATCGTTTTTTCTTTTCTTGATCCATTTCACTACTTCTTGTATTGTGCACCTCTCTATTATGCGTTCGTTTGTCTGTCTGACTCTCAGAGTTATGCCCAATATTGATCGGATTACCTTCATTTCTACAGTTCTCATTTTTTGTTTGGATTTCTTTGTCTTAGCGCTTATTTCTGTAGCATATATCAATACTCGTCGTACCATCGTTTTGTAAATTTTATGTTTGGCTTCTGTTCGCATATAGCTTCTACTGGTTCTATCATGTATGACTTTTGTTATTAGCAAAATTCTAAGGTCTTCGTGTAGCATTTGGTTAGTTATGTACCACGGTGCGTTCGTTGGTTATTGTTCTTAAGATTTCAGATTGGCATCTGTGAATGATGGCTGTGTTTGTTTTACTGGGCTTAATGATAGTTTTGTATATCAGTAGTTTGTTATCCAATGATAGGGGTGATGTTCTCCAATTAGCCAATGTAGGTTTTTAAGTCTTAGTTCTATGTGTTTTTAATTTGTTGATGTATTCCTGCCAGGTGAGTTTGTTGTCGAGATGTAGTCCCAAGTATTTCATTGTGATGGACTGAGTTATGTCGATATTATTTAGGTAAAATCAAGGTAAAAACAAGACACGTCGACAAAATTACAGCACACAACAATCTCTTGCTGAGCGAGCTCCCACACCACCAGGTTGTCAGAAGACTCAAGAGGACCCATCACTGGAGGGGCCCTCATCATGTCATTACTGAAGCCATCATTAGCTTACAGAATAATATATGTAAACAGTTTATCTCAGACATGATTCCCCAAGGTCTATAACTTTGTTATTTTTAAAAATAACTATAATAAACTATATATATTCGTAAATGGGAGTAAATTCTCTATAAGATGGGGAAATAAAATGTTAGAAAATCTGTACTCATATTATGGCAGCGATATTCAACTTTTTTTTTCAAATTGCACACTATGTTTTTTTTCGATCATTCTGATAGTACTCTTTATTCTCTTTATAACCATGTAAACCAATATGGGTCTTACATAAGAAAATTCTCGAAGAAAATACGATTGAAAGTTGAAGTCTAGGTTTGCCATGGAAACAACTGAAATCCCCGATGCTGGCTGACTTGTTCGATTATGTCTCCTCCTATCTCCAGTTTGCACCGAATAGGAGTTTTAGATATTACTATTGTCTTAGTTTCTTTTCTGTGGATATTATCGTATTATAGTTTTTACCTGTTAAATTGGACTAGCGTTAAATCTTTGAAGGTTATTTTCGTTTTTAGATCATCTTCGTAACCTGTTTTGTTGCGTACGGCTTTTATTAGTTTATTCATTATTAGTTAAAAAAGAAAATGGGCTTAGGGAATCGCCTTGTCTTATCCCCACGTTAATAGGTACTGCTTATGTTGTTTATCTGTTATTACTTTGGTTGTACTGTTTGAGTTAATATCGTCAATTATATCTGTTGTGATATTTTATTATCAATGCCTGTTAACCAAACCACTTAAACTTTAGTACTTATTTTTAGAAATTAATTTTTAAGGATATTTTTAATGCATCTAAAATACTTTAGTGTTTATTTTGCTTAAATTAGTATTTTGAAAAATGGATTTTAAATATATTTCTAATCGAATTTGTAGTTCGTAATAAATTGCACATTGCAGAATTTTTATTTGTATTGTTGGACATAAAACTTACAATATTTAAAGCGACTTTTAAAATAAAACATTTTTTCAAATTTAAAAAACTACTAATTTTTGCTAAGCCTAAAGCAAACCCATAAAATGCAAACTCTTCATATTTATTTCAAAAACAAAAGCAATAGAAGCAATAGAAAGTAATAAAAATAATTGGAACAGTTACTTAAACAAACGTTAAGTGATTGATTAAGAAATTTCTACTTTTGACGTTATATCTCATAAACTTTTTATTTCATTCAGTTGTCAAATAAAACAGTAGTTTTTGTTCGGCTGAAGTTTTATACAGGGTTGCCAGATATAACGATTTGTGGCATTACTGGATACTTTGGTATGGCAGTTGTTGTGGTTATTTTCCTGCCGCCTTTTATAAGCCTGATTAGTAAATTTGAAAGTAGGACTTGTTTATAGCTATTAAGATAATAAGTGTTTTATGGAAGGTTTAAAAATCAGGGTCGTAGTTCAAATCCGAGCGAACGAAGTGAGCCGAGGATTTGATAGAGATTTTTAAACTATAAAACACGAGTTGTCCTCAAAATTTTTTCTAACACTAATATCTTAAATTTTCTTTCACTAATATATTATTAGAAATTTTAATAAGTTAGTATTTGAGACGCGCCACAATACACAAAATGCGAAGATTGCTAGGCAACGACGTATTTTATAGAGAAAAGCGTATTTTAAAGGCCTATAAAATACGTTGTAATTGACGACGTATTTTATAGAAAAAGGCGTATTCTAAAGGCAACATAACAAGTGAGCTCTTATGCACCATAGAAACAGTATAAGATACATATGTGTTGTGTGATAGAAAAAAACATTCTTTAATGTTTAATTTGTAAACCTTTCCCATTTCGATTATTTTTGTTTGGGTTTCTTTTAATTTGATTGATGAGTTTGGTTATTTAATGTTAAAATGGTTTTATTTTTCAATCTGCAATAAATTCATCGGTTGCTTTCCTTGGTAACGGTAACGTAACGGTAAATGTAAATGTGACAGAAATGGTAACATAACTGTAAAGGTAACCTTTGTTAACATCTCGTATTTCCACAGAAAATATTTGTAAAATGTAAAATAGCTAAACTTTTAAATATTATTTGCCACGGAAACAGAAAATATTTGTCAATTATCAATCAATAGTTGTAGCAGTCATTGAAAACAGACAAGTTTTGATTTCTTGTTGAGATGGAAAAAAGTAAATTCCGTGTGTTAATAAAATATTACTTTTTAAGGAGAAAAACCATTTCTGAAACCAAAACAAAGCTTGAAAAGTATTATGGAGACTCCTCACCATCCTATGGAATGATTCAGAAGTGGTTTACTGAATTTGGTTGTGGTCGTACGAGCACAAGTAACGCTGGGCGCTCAGGTAGTCCAATTGAGGTCACAACCGAAGAAATGATTAATAAAATGCAAGACGTCGTTTTAGCCGATCGGAGAGTAAAAGTGCGTGAGATTGTTGAGATAGTAAATATCTCAACTGAACCTATTTGGAACATTTTACGTGAGCGTTTGCGTATGAAAAAGGTGTCAGCCAGATGGGTGCCGTGCTGTTACTGGAACAAAAACGGATTCGTGCGAAGATGTCAATGGAGTGTTTGGAAAAGTTTAAGCACAATAAGAAGGAATTTTTGCGTCGATACATAACTGTAGGCGAAACATGGATCTACCACTACACACCGGAAAGCAAAGTTCAGTCAAAACAATGGGTAAGCTGGAGGAAGTGCACCAAAGAAGGCAAAGACGGTTCCATCGGCAGGGAAGGTTATGGCTACTGTTTTCTGAGATGTGCATGGTATAATCTTTATCGACTATCTTGAAAAAGGAAAAACGATAACTGGAGGGTATTACGCAGCGTTATTGGACCGGCTAGACAATGCAATTATGGAAAAACGTCCGCATTTGAGTAAGAAAAAAGTGCTGCTTCATGCTTCATCACGACAATGCACGTGCACTAAACTGGTCCAGTTACGTTACGAATTGCTACCCCATCCACCATATTCTACGGATCTGGCCCCCTGCGACTTTTTCCTGTTTACAAATCTAAAGAAATCGCTTGCTGTGAAGAAATTTCAGTGGAATTCTGAGGTGACAGCCGAAACAAACGCCTATTTTGCAGAGTTTGACAAACCCTACTACACTGAAGGCATACAAAAACTACAATTTCGTTGGAATAAGTGTATCGAGCTGTTGAACAAATAAATCCATTTTGGTCCAAAAATTAATTCCTTGTTTCATTTATCAATGACTTTTCACCCAACTTTCGAAAAGGTAACCAAAGAAAATAACAGGAGAAATTTGGCGATTTTTGGTGATTTATAATTGTTAACTTGGCTACTTGAAGTTTAATAAATCTGGCAACCCTGCTTCTATACTGCTAATGGGTAAAAATATATCAGAACAAATCTGGTTTAAACGTAAAAAACTGAATTAAACCAGGATGCCATAAAAATGCAGCTTACAGAAAATCAGCAATAAAAATACTAAGAACTATGGGCGTCTGACGCCCACTTACTCTACGTTAAACTTGAATTAAATTAATCGTTCATAGAAATGAGAAAAATAATATTTCTTTGGAGGGCAAATATATTTTAAAACTGCGCAGAAGTAAATATTTCCTTGTTGAAATAGTATCAACTGAAGCGTTAAAGCCCGGCGCCTCCACCATAATTATAAAGAAATAAATATGTCTTGTATAATATTTTCCTCTTCACCCCCAACAGATTAAAAAATAAATTGTTAATTTACAATTTAATACATGCAAAAAAATCCTAAAAATAACCTTAGAATCCCTATAAAGACGTTTCGAAATAAAATAAGAACGAGGAGAAATGTTCGATGTTAAGTAATAAGGCAATTTGCGTAGCAGCATACGGTACTGTCGCCAAATGAAAAATCATTTTACATTATAACGAGTGAACGCTCACTTCTTGAAGATTTGCTTGTTAAGTCGTACTTAATACTGCATTTGATGCGAGCAAGAAAACTTTTAATGGGCTTTCGTATATTAGCGTTTAAAAATAATGATTCGAATATACATATTTTTTGCAAACCTTCCGACACAACTCCTACGTAATTATTTTTATTCGCTAAAGGAATTCGTATTTCTGTTCTATTATCGTACATTTCTGAAATTCGTAAATAGCGATCGTACTGAATAATGGTTAGTAATTTTCATTTTCAAACAAAAGCGCCCAGGATTGTGTAAGTATTGAAAAGACTGTAAATGCACGTGTTGACTCTGGAAATAATCGAAAGCTATTAATTCTGACAGTCAATAGCTATCTGCTTTCAGGAATAATGAGGAAGTCGCGTGCTACAGGTGTTGGGCGTAATGACGCCGTCAAGCATTTAGACTTTTTTAACAACTGAAATCGATAGGTGCATTACATCCAAAAGAATAAAAAGTTTAAACCACATTAATGCATGCTACATTTTTTTTTGTTACTGATACAAAATTTCTGGGGGTCTTAAATTTAATTTGTTACAAAATTATAGAACTTCCCGTAAAGATTAATTTAAAAAATTTGCTCCTTTAACTTTCATATCTTGGTAAATTAATATTTGAAAATCTGGTATGATAAAGTAACGCTTAGACAGGTTTTATATCTTGCTTAATTAGGATTTTTAAAATCTTACCTTGCTCATCGCCCTTGAGGGCCTACCGATAGCCGTCAAATCTGTAACAAAAGGAAATTTGTAATTAACATTAAATACTTCAAAAGGCAGAGAATGAAGGCTGTCCCATTACTGAGATGCTTTTTAAAGTTTTTGAATAGAAAGAAATCTGACAGAGCTAGGTCAAGGCTATAAGGTGGATGCCTTAATTCTATGAACCCACAGTAAATGATTATCTGCTGTACTTTGTTTTATGACACTGCGATGTTCCACTTTATTTTCACTCATTTTATCAAGAAGTAAACCTTCCTAAATCTCTATAAACCGCACAAATTAACACAACTTGGCACATGTACTTTTAAATGTCACAACAATTTTTTAATAATTGGTTTGACATCGTCGCTTTTTTGTTTCATGGCTAGGTAGATACATAAAAATCGCATAGATTTAAGTCAGGCGACCTTGAGGGCCACCAGCGGTTTGGAAACATGTTCTTCCGCGTATTAACGGAGCTTACTCAAGTAACTTGGGTAGAACATTCCTCCAAAAATTTCACATAATCGTTTTCGCAAAACGTAGGGACACATAAGTTGAACTCCAATAATGCCTAAACACACTGATGGAAAATGAGTGCTGCTATGTTCTCGAATTTCGCAAGGGTTTTCATCACTTCAAATGTGCTTGTTATAGGTATTATGAACCCTATTTAGAGAAAAATCAGCTTCATCTGCAGCTAAGGTATTGGCTACAAAATTTGGATTTTCACCTTGGTTGTGGAGAAGCTATATACGAAAACCTTGAGGCAGACTTTCAGAGCCCGGACTTTTTGAATGTGATGTGACCCTTGTTCTTTTAGAGTTTGTCAAACTATGAACTGGGATTTTATCATTTTCTGATTAGCAAGGGCCGTGTACTTATTTGCGCTTGATTTTCCACAAAAACTTCTTCTGCAATGAGGATACGATCCTCACGTTGACAGCCAATATCACTCTTCTTCATTTCAAAGTATTCAAAATTTCTAAGATGATGTTGCATACTTTCAAATGTTCGTACGTTAAATTCTCGAGCTAAGGCAGCATTCCCATGGGCCTCATCATAAACCAATACCATATCAGTCCTTTCTCGCTAATAAAATCAATTTTAATGTTTTGCAGAAAACACGATATTAATAAAAAAAACAGCAAAAAAAATTATTTGTGGAAACAGTCAAAAAAGTTTTAGTATAAAACATTATTAATCATGTTATTTTATAGTCCTACGTTTCGAGTTGAAATATCTGCAATAAACTATTGAAGTCACCCTGTATATTATGTTTCCCTAACATCCATTAAAGGGTAACAAGGTACTAAATGGAGTTGTGGCGCCGACTTATGATTTTCTAAAAGTGCCATCCAGGCATTATTGTTTGCTATATACAAGGAAGTGGTTTGATTGCTTGGGTTAAATATTTTTTGGGAACTTCCCACGAAATCATCATCATTTTCAGCCTTCTTTGTTCTATCTCTGGACATAGGCCTCCCCTATTTTTCGCCACTCAATACGGTCCACGGTTTTTGCTTGCCATTGTGAACCAGCCACATTCTTGATGTTGTCTCGTCACCGAGTTCTAGGTCTGTCACGATCTCTTGTTTCTGTTCTGGGTTTCCATTCTGCGACCTTCTGTGACTCCATCTGTCATCTTCTTTTCGCATCAGGTGTGCTGCCCACTGCCACTTCAAGGACGTTATACGTTGCGCGACATCTTCTACTCTTGTTCTATTCCGAATCCACGTATTGAGGTTTCTGTCTTGTAATCGCACCCCAAGCATTAATCTTTCCTTGGTTCTTCCGCTACTCTCAGCTTTTCCATCCTAGTTTCGGTTAGTGCCCATGCTTCTGCAGCTTATGTTAAAACTGGTAAAATGCACCGGTTGAAGATCTTAGAATAACTCTGATGCAGAAATTAGCAATCAACTTAAATTAAATTAATAACCACCAGTTAAAAGAAAGCTTTTTTTAGATTCGCATGCTTTACAAATGGGAAACAATCGTCAAGTTCCTTTATTGGTTTCTTGTCTGGTTTTTAGATGTTGTGGATGCGGTCCTTTGAATAAATCTCGTAATTTCCCGAACGCTGCCCAAGTTAATCGGATTTTTCGTTCGGTTTCTGTTTCTTGGGGTGTCGCCTACTGTTGTTAACTTTTGGCCTAAATAAATGTACTCATCAACGACCTCTATGATGTTGTTCTCGATGTTGAGTGGTACTGCATCATGCATATTAGACATAATCTTAGTCTTTGAGGTGTTCATTTTTAGCCCGACTTTACGTGCTGAACCATCAGGATTTACTAGCATCTTCTGCAAGCCGGGCATATTATCTGTCAACAAGATAACATCGTCTGCGAAACGTAAGTTATTCAGATATTCCCCATTGATGTTGATCCCGAATTCCTCCCAGTTCATGGTTTTGAAGACGTCTTCTAAGAGGTTTGTAAAAAGCTTTGGAGATATGGTATCTCCTTGTCTGATACCACGTCTCACATTTATCGGGTTCGCCTGATCGAATATCTGCACCGTGATAGTTGCTTTTTCATACAGATTCTGGATAAGTTGTATGTATCTGTAGTCGATCCTACACCTTTTTAACGAGTTGATGAGAGTCCAAGTTTCAACAGTGTCGAAAGCCTTCTCGCAATCGACGAAAGCCATGTATAGTGGCTTATTGTATTCGTGCGACTTTTCCATTACTTGGGGTGCGGGATGGATATGGTCGATGGTGTTATATCCTCTCCTGCACCCTGCATATTCTGGGGTTGAAACGCATTTAACCGAACTCCCACACAGTACTTGCTCAAAATGCAATTACTTAAAGTTGGAAATTTTAATACCGTAATTAAATCAATGTTGTACTTGTAATTATATGTCGAATTTTGAGTAATCCTGCGATTTTTTACGTGCATAAGGAAGTGAATAAAATTAGAAATTTTGCATAATATATTGTAAAAATTATTCCTTATTTCATATTTATAAATTCAGTAGAATAAAATACTTCGGTAGATCAGTAGAACAAATAAAAATGCAGTAGATCTACCAAGAAATCGGTAGATTTAGCAACACCGAACCTTGGTTTGGCAAGAACCAACCGCCTACTTAAAATATGGTATGATCAAAAAGTCTTGGGATAGTTAGGTTGCTGTGGAATTTAAATCTCTGAAATTATTTACTTTTTTTATTTTTGTCGTTGACACTTTTTTAAAATGAGCAGATTGCCATTAAATATTTTAAAAAGAACATTTTTACTTGAATTTTGTTGGGTTATCACAATGTTGGATTTTCTTTTGAAAATTTACTTTTATTAAAATTTTGACAAACAACAAAAAAGTAAATAATTTTTTATCATACTATAGGTACTATCACGTGCAAAAGTAATGACACGCCTAAGATTTGTTATTGTATGATAAACAACCTTGCAGCAGTCGATGAGTAACTGTCTTATTCTAACTTGTTAATCCTACCTACAAGGTCTTATGGTTATACCCAAGTTACTCATCGACTGCTGCAAGGCTGTTTATCATACAATAACAAATCTTAGGCGTGTAATTACTTTTGCACGTGATAATACATAAAAAAGTTGGTTGATGGTTCGAGTTATTGTAATTGTTGGAAACGCTTGATTTGGTGGATGCGCCAAAAGTGACCATAGATTGAGCAATGGGTTGATGGGCCTTTAATGAACCGAAGTTTCGATGGCATTTGCAAAAAATAAAAAAAAAGATTTTTTTCATGAAGATTTTATTAAACGACTGTTGCTAACCTCAGAGTTGATTTTTATTTCGTTTAAGTAAAAGCAGTTAGCAGTTTTAGGTATCGTTAATTATTTTCATTTTGAAATACAGTGTTATGACGTAAAAGTCTATTAATAAAGGCAAAAAGTGTCCTAAAAAGGAACTTTTGGATGGTGAAAATAAAATAAAATAATTCGCGAGAACTTTTCCGTGTATGGATATTTTCTGAAAGTGGGGTCCGTCATGTAAACGCTGGCAGCTTAGTTAGGTAAAGTTCTTTCGCGTTAAATCCCAGTTGGGCTACTGTTTTATTCAGCGGAATTTAAACAAATGTCATAAGCTACTGCGAATAAGGATTAACCCGGCCACATGGTCTGTATATCATTTTACGTTAATAAATTATAAATCGCACACACACCCCTAATGTGTTTTTAATCAAATCTCTCATTATGGGCGTATCTTAATTTTTAATGAATGGTCCGGCGGGATTTTATCTGGACGCGATCCAACGGAAAGTGCAGCATGTTCTCGCCTCCTAGCCTTCTTCTTTGGCTAATAAATAGCGCGACTCTTTTTGGAAAAGCAGCGCTAATTTTCTCCCTAGAAAGTCGTGCGCATGCAAATACAGAGAGCGCGGTTGCCCAAATAATAACTGCACGCTCCTTGTCGGTGGAGGCCTTCTCCCTCGCACTCGCCCCCGACTTGATCAATATCCCTCCTTGGGTCCCCTCCCCCCAGTCTTAATTAGGAGTCGGAATCTGTGGCGGACACACATAAGGGGACGCTAGACCAATATGCGCCCCAGCTCGCCCGTTTCCCTCGCTCGCTATACTTGCTCATTTATAACCGATTCATTTTGATTCTGGCCTTTATATTGCAGATAACGTGGAGCTTGTCAATTAAGTTTGGTCCTTTAGGAACTCGGCAAATTTTTTAATCACGGTACGCGCTCTAAGAATCACTAATAAGTCGAGCCAATCTTCTGTGGGACACTAACGTCACCCTCAAACATTCTCGTTGGAATTTTGATGTTTATCAACCCCTTCAGGATTAAGACGTTTTCCATAATAACCAGAAAATAGAACGACGCTTTAGAATAACCAAATGCATAAAAGTTTCTTTTGAAGATTGCTGCACCTGAGGATGCAACCAACTCGTAAACAACTCTTTAAAATTTTGCGAACCATACAAATAATATCACAGGAAATAGGAAACAACCAATGGTCAATGGTCAGGTCAGTCTTGGACCGGGGTATCATCTTTAACTAGGTAAAAAGATGACAGTTGCTTAGAGAATCCGTAAATTGCAGCGACCTTCAAGATGTCACTTGAAAACAAGAAAAAGAACAGCAGCAGCAGCAGCAGATTGTTTACCCTTTTAATTATTAATGTCCAGCTGTGCTTGTTCTCAAGATAGTTAATTCCTCGAGAGTTATAAATTGATTTCTAAGAATGCTGGCAATTATTTCGTTGGACTTTATCCTGAGAAGTTTCCTAAAATTATGCATATTAATGAGGTACATTTAAAGGGTTGGTCAACTAATAGAAACAAATAGTGACAACTATGAAGAATGATTTACACCCGAAGGACAAAATTCCCTCGAGATACATCTTGAAGACTGTTTCAGAGATCTTAATATTTATTAATATCCAAGGAAGACCCATACAGGCAGAGAAGTTGGTGGATGGAAGTAAGAAAGCTTTTCATTCGAAACTATTATTAGTAAAATGAAGGAGAAGCGTTAGGTTCTAGGTATTCAGGAGCCCGCATATTCAGGGGGGTCGTTATGCATGCACGACTGACTGTAATCACGGGCCGGTGCAATCTGAGGCGCGCAGTGTTTTATTGCTCGTTCGCGGCTCATGAATTAGCGAAAGAAACCAGACGGCCGCGTTCGATAATGCCAAAAATAATTAATTACCTTCGATCGCCCCAAATGCCGGACGATTTTTCAATAAGGGGCTGTCAGTTGCTCGGAAAGACTAATAAACTTTAAGGCAATATACTTCAGAAAAGCTTGCCCCCATACTTTCTCATTTCACTGACGTTCTAGGTAAATACCCCTATATGTACTCTAAACGCCATAAATTACTTTGGATGCATAACGCGTGATTAATAGCTGTTATATTTGCACGTTAGTTGTTCTACAATAGTTCTACTCGAAAGTAAAAGTAACTACCATTTCAACCCTTCGCATTTTCTGAATCATATCAGCTAAATTAAATCTTAGTGAACCATATTTAAGGTTTGTGTTATTCAAACTGAAGTTACACAGGTTATTTTTACAGCTACTTAAATTTAGCAACCTGCTGTAATAACCTGAATGGGAAAGAAATCATCTAAACTTATCGGGCTTCTAAACTTAATCCTACTTAACCTACATGAGTTTGAATGCCACCCATTCACCAGACCGAGGTCTGGCCATGATTAGATCCGAACCCGGGACCTCTCGATCGTGAAGCAGACACTCATCCGCTACACCACCGAGAGGCCTGAAAAATGTTTAACTTATAATATAAAGATTTTACGTTACGTTAACGGATTTGACGTTACGTTATTTTCTTACGATTATGTTTACATAATTTTAGTCGCCTTTTGTAATATCCTGAATGAGAAAGAAAATTGTTAACCGATTTTTACGTTAACTTTAACCGACACGGTGTTACGTTATTTTTCTACGATTACGTTTACGTTACTGAAATTCATTTATCGAAGTATATGACTTAGATGTTACGTTTTAAAGTTTTCAATGAACAGTGACATTGACACTGCCATTAACAGCTGTTTTTCAGGTGTTTATTCTCAAGCACCACCTAAGAAGGCACTTTTGAAAACCTAGAACTGGCCTTGTAAACCGGGATCGGTTGCATATTGACTATAATTATGTCTGTAAAAACGAAAACATTCCTCCCAGTTATTGACATTTGTTCTAAATGGCTAGCAGTATTCCACCAAAAATATGACATTCATTGTAACTAATAATGCTCTTAATTTTAGTTCGATTGAATTTAAAAACTGCAAAAATCAGTGGAATTACATTGAAAAGTGCCACTAATGGGGAAGCCGAAAACGCAATCAAAATAGCTATAATTAGAGTAACAGATTGCAGGAATAATCTTAATTTAGTTATAAATAGATTTTGAATTGAAATGAATTCGAAGACTTCCATAGTCATTGACAGTGTTAATAGAACGTCTTCGTGGTTGGGACCATGCCATTGTTGAGACACTATTGGTCAGTTGTGGACAGGGTTGCACCTAGCAATTAAGCATATCAATCCCCCTCAAAGAGCCATTATTGAGACATAAGAACCCAACGTTTCGCTCACTTTTTTAAGGGGCTTCATCAGGAGGGAAAAAGAGGGCTAAAAAAGCATGGCAACTCAACACGCCAGAGGTGAAATTCTTTTAGCAAGAGGAAGAAGGGCACCGTAACTCAACTTGGCAACCCAACCAGAGGCGAAGCCCTTCTTTTTAATTGATCGTAGTAATACCACTACTGGTGTAAGCCCCGCAAAGTTGTTAATCGATAGAAACATAAGAGGCAGATTTAATTTTATTTTACCAGATAATATTGAATCTGGCAATGATAGAAATATTCACAATTATATTAAGCAAAAACAAAAACTACAGCAATATTACTATCCATGCAGAAGAAACGTAACATTTCATGGATACAAGGTACCTACAGTTTTTAAAGTATTTGGTTCCAGAACCTATCTAATAAAAATTGATCATTAGACAAATCAATTACAAAAAATTAATTTAAATTGCTTTAAGCCAGCCAACATTACAACAAAATAACTAAGAAACCAGAACCATCAGCACAGCAGCACTACCAAAGTCATTGTAAACCCGTTGCTAACCATCGAAAGCGATATAAGTCCAAAAATCTCTTATGACGAACTATTTGACATCCTATTTGACTGAGAGTTAGCGCAGTAGAAAAGAACAAAGTCCGTCAAATAGTCCAATCTAGTACACAGATGGGTCTAAGATGGACAATGGTTCAGGAGCTGGCGTACATGGGAAAACTTTGAAACATAACATGCATATCTCACTGGGGCAATATACCACAGAATTTCAAACTGAAATATTCGCTTTGGGAACCTGCAGAGGTGAAAACCTCAGGAGGCGAACCAATGGCAAGATTATCCACATTTTCACCGACAGTCAGATCAGATAAGATCAAAATGGGTGTGGGGATATCTTCAAAACCTTAAAACCCTGGCAAAACACAACAGAGTACTGCTGGTGTGGGTGTCGAGGCATAAGGGAATAGAAGGCAACTAAATGGCAGACCAATTAGCATAGCATAAAATGGGAGTATATGCAAAACGGGCCCATATGTGGTCTCTGCAATGAAGAAGAAGAAACTCCTATCATGTAATCTTTGAATGCGAAGCGATGGGAAGGGATTTCAGAATTTCGGATTTCTGGTTCACAAGCTACTAAACCTAGTAAAGGATGTAAACCTGTTCACTTATGATGAAATACGAACGCTGAGAAATACAGTAGGCCTGACTGACCGGGATGTTGGGGGGGGGGGGATTTAACAAAATCCTACTCTGCAATCGTATACCCCACTAACGAAGTAGCAAGAAAACACAGAACCATGTTGACATGAGACAATTGAACAAAGAAATCTGAAAAGAGAATAGTATATTAAAACACAAGTTACAGAAGGCAACCTTTTCGGACACGAGCCGCGTAGAGGCGAGTGGCCGAACGGACGAGTGCTCGAATGCCTTCTGTAACGAGTTTTAAACTATTTGCTTTGTTTCGGCTTCAATTTGCATTATTTATTTATGTTTATTTTTATAAAAATATTTGATAATTTGAAGTTGGGGAAATTTTGGTAAAATAGTAGGCTGGTAATAGCGATTTTTGTTTGACAGTTGACAGAAGTTTGACATTTGACGTTTCTATTGCCTAGCAACTGAATGGTGGCCTAGGTATTTTATGTATTATTTGATACAGTATCACCAATTTCTGAAAACAAAATATCACCAAAAATCATTTTTTTGTTTACAAGACCATCTTAGAACCTTTGTCCAGGATGTATCCAAACTTTGAGTGCTAGTGAGGACGATTTTTTTTGTTTCTGCAGAATTTTTCAAATGTAGAAGGTTACGTTGTGCATTGTATCCGTCACATATGGTAATGCACCGAACCGTAGGCTACAAGAGGTTAATATTTTATGGTTTAAATTTAAGTTACCTGATAAATAAAAATAACCACCTCCCCGAAATCCCCGAAACAGCCGTAAACGAATTCCTCCCAGTTATTTTTAAAAGACCTAAAGTGGGTCCCCCAATAAAAATTCAAAGAAAACAAGGTCATGATATAATATTAAAGCACAATCAAAACGGCAATCCCTGCTATCATGCTCGTTCACTGGCGTAGTATCTTGAATTATAACTCGTAACCCTTTTATAGCCTATCAGAGACCAATAAAAGTGCGTTTAAGTGCCCTTGACAAGTAATTCTCGTATGCCTACGATCTCCTTTAAAAGCTTCAGAAACGAAGAGAATATAAAAAAGATCCGCCAAGTTTGATTCCGAAGCAAGATCAATTTATTTTCTTTCGATCATCTACCGAGCAGTCTGGGGGCCAATCACTTGGCTTTCGTGTAATTGAGATAGATTTTCTTTGGGTTTTGCTAGGTTATTATTAATCTAGTTTGTTGCTTATTTGAATTTTAGATTTTGTAAAGGCTGTGATGAGTTTGTCAAAGTCGAATTGGAAAATTAATATATTGATATGATATCGTTGGACAATCTTTTAAGACAGTGAGTTTTAATTAAAAAATGGGATAATGTAAATAAATAAACGCCTTTTAATAACTAATGTAAATTTAATGTTAATAAAAAAAAATGTTAGCTGTTTATTTAAAATAATATTGTAAATAAGTAGAATAGGATATCTAGATAAGCAATTTTTAAAAATATTTTTATTATAATTAAATTATACAGTGTTAGTTTTAAATAAAATTTTATAACCAGGGAAAAGTTAAAAAATAATAAACAGTTGATGGTGAATATAAATTACAGAAAATGGAGTTTTGGTAAATCAAAACTAAAAGTAATTTATTTTCACTTAAATGTAACTTGTAAAACGAAATAATTTGATTGAAAGTTAATTGAAGATGGTTAATATTATCCAAAAAGGAAATTTGAAATTGTAAAGTATGGAAAATTACGAAATAAAATATTTACTTGGAAAAAACATTTATAAATTTGGATTTTAAAAAGAAGTTGGGTGAGCTGTTAACCAAAATTGGAATTGGGTTGTACGGGGTTTTGTTCGAAGGAAGAAATTAGTGAGAAGGTGGTGAATTGTTAGATACGAAGCAGGAGGTGTGTTGTTCGGGTGGATTGTTAAAAGGTAGTTGTTGAAGTTATTAATTTTATTTTAAAAGAGAACCGTTTGTTCAGTTATTAGAATTATTATTGTTAATTGTTAAAATTTTTTCAAAAATATTAAGGGTGTTAATTTTATTTTAAAAATTACTTTATGAATTTTTAAAACTTTTAAAGTTCATAAATGCGATTCCTTTAACGACCTGAATTGAGAGATTTTCTAAAGATTGATTTAAAACTTAATATAGATTGAGCTAGCCGGAAAATTTAAAAATTGTATGCGATAATTTTAAAGAGATAAGAGCATATCAATAAACTTAAATTTAAGTATACACGTATTTTTTGAAAAGCTAGTCTTAAAGGTTTTTACATTTATGTAATTTGTGGGTTTGAAACTTTGACCATATTTCTGAAAATTTGTGTAGATTTTTAGGACAAATGGTTTGTTTGAATAATCTTAATTGAAAACATAATCAACTAAGCCACCTGGGATTTTCAAAATTGTAAAATAGATTTTTGAATAATTATTAGGAGTATTTATTATCGCCGATGTAGCCGAGTGGTTAAGGCATTCGACTACAGCGCGGGCGGTCTTGGGGTCAAAACCGAGTCCGATGATCGGCGGGTGGTCTACCCAGTCACTGAAAATAATTGTGAACCTAAACACAGTGGTGGAGTAGGGAAGGTAGGCGGTTGTCGAAGGTGTGGTGCTTACCACATCGAAACGACCGAGTATGAAAGCGACTTAGGATGCCTGGCGGAGTGTAAATGCCGTTACCTTTACCTTATATATTTCTTATTTCCGAAATTTGCAAATTTTATTTAGCTTTCGATAAAAATCTGTTGCTTGCATTTGACCGGCAACAAAGATAGTTTTTAAAAGTCGATAAATATTGTGTTAACGTAATTGTAACAAAACCGGAAAATGTATGCAATAATTTACAACGTAAAGTTCAAAAGTCTCTATATTTAGGAGCATCGATCATGTGCTTACATGCTGAATCTTCTTGAGAAAATTTATTACAATAAGTGTGACAAGGGTTCAAGCATTATGTTCCTAAATCTCAGCTTGTTAACATGTATTGAAATCATCTAGTATCTGTACCTTCATTGAATAATGTAGCTATTTTAACTAAGCTTGCAGTAATTACCAGATATTTCGAGTTTGATTTTAATTTTCTTCTACTCATAATTCTTTTGCACGAACAGTATTTAAAAGGCACAAAAAGCAGAATTTTTCGTGAAAGTTTCGGACCTTTTAAAAATGTTCTATAGTTTGTTCTTTGTAACGAGACATGTGCGTCATTAGTGGGGTTCCTTCAAACATTTGACAATCAATCAACTCTTTTCAGGTTTCTTGTTACGCCCAAACCTTTGTTTACTTGCAAAACTGAGCAAACTGATGTAAGCCAACGGGAGTTTCATTTTGATAGGTACTTATCCAGCAATGCAAGTAAACAATCGCGAAATGTGACGTCCTGAAAACGATTACGTATTCGGAATGATTCATTAAACCAGCTTTAAGGAATTTTTAAATCTCAGCAACACCCAGACTATAATAAAATTTGTAAAAATAGAATCGGTGTGTGAAATCCAGGAAAGTGGGGTGTGAATTTCGAAAATGCAAGAAATTGACTGGCTCAAGTTTCTCGTAGTATTAAAACGTGATATTTGACAAAACGTCCCAGCACAGCTGGTGCGCTCAACAATTTAGTACGTCTAGAAATTCATAGTGGCAAGAAATTAGGTTGCATTGAACCGGCCAACACTTGCAAGGCTTGCAAGCTACAAGTGACTGCTTTGAGGGAAGTGACGGCTGCAGACGGCGGTTTCCAATATGCATTGAGTAACACCTGCAAAACTTTGACCGTGTTGAATGCAACTCCCACACAATAGAACTGCTACATACGTCTACTGGACTTCATCAATAACTACATGAATTCAATATGTCGTTGGCACATAACAAGATATTGCAAACGCTAAATTACAAAACGCTCCTCCCCGATGATTGGATGCAAACTTCAGAGACACGTACTGTGCTTATCGAGAAACACTTTGGTGGAATGTTTTGTATTTTCTATCTATATTAAACTAGTAGTATCTTAGTGGAACACGTTTTAAAGTTTGTGCTATAAATGCCGTTTATGTTAATGATTTATGTCGATGTCGAATTAGTTTCCATTTTAGGAAAATTACTTAAAATATAAAATGAAAGATTTCTTTGATATTAACACAAGAAAGCTGCTGGAAAAGCAAATCAAAATTTATTAATATTTTTAAATGTGGCTCAAAGTCAAAAATACTAGGAAAACACAAATATTGCATTGAAAAAAAAAACAAGCAAAAATGACCACATGAAAAATTTAAACAAAAGTAAAAGCGAGTAAATAATTATTCGCGTGTGAATTTTCACCGCTTTAAATTTAGGAGTTACATGAAAATTGGCACGTCTCTTCGAGGTGAAAATAGACATTCTCAGTATCGCGCGCTAATTTTGAATAAATAATTTATCTTATGCATCATTAGAATTCCGCTGAATTGAATTCTGCTACATTCTTGGAGTAACCGACAAGTAGCTTAAAATGAAATAAATAATCTCGAATGGAGCGAGATTTCCAGGGGGCAATTTGCACTTTGGAAACCGCATCACGTAGAAATCTCTCCGTTTGGCGCGGTGACAACAGCGCGGTGGATGTCAGAAAGGGATTTAATTAAGGTGCTGTAAAAAGCTACAGTCTGGAGACTTCTGGCAGGTGGGTGGAGAAAATGACTTACAGCCTGACTTTACTTGTACTGAAAACCCTCACACTAGGAACATTAGGTATAAATATTCACTAAATCGGTTGCCTCATCTAAAATTATCATTAAATCCTCTTGATTTCGAAGGCAACTCTTCACTTCTTGGGAAAACCATAAAAATATTTTTTCTTCTCATTCTTCCGATACGCGACAAATATTTAAAATTGATGTGATTTGGGTTGTACTAACTCTATGTAAACAACAATAACCCCTTTAAATGAACAAATGAAAAATCTGATTAACTCCAAGTGAAAATAAAAATATTTCTTATGTAAAGATACCTGTTGATGAACGACAACACAGAAATAAAAAAGCCGATAAAAAGGAATCTTTTAAGACACACTGGGGGCAAAGTCTGCTTGCTTTCTGCTTTCGGATCGTAATACCCTCGCGGCTTCCAGAGAGCTTCTTATAAAAAGAAGCCGGAAAATCTGATTGCAAAGGGTGTCAACTACACAAACACTTGATTCTCTCCAATCCTGTCGTCATTTTGTTGGCTGATCGTATTAACCGAATGACGCGTTCTTTTGACCTCTTTTTATTTATTTTTTTTTATTTAAAACATTTTAGAACCAACAGAACAACTGTCATAAGGGCTTAATCTTGTTATTGTTTATTCATCTACGCTGCCATGGAAGAACTGTCTGTAACAAGCTTTATATGGAATGTTAGGTTAGGTATGTGCTTAAACCGTTTATTATGTACTGAGCTGTCAACAGTGACGTAAAACACAACCTGGAATTCTTGTATAAAGCTTGATACAGACAACTGCGATATATTTGCGGAAGAACTTAATGCTACTACGAACCTAAGGTAGGTCAGCTTTGACATTTAACGTCAAATAAATCTGAACACGTACAGGTTTCAAAATGTCAAACTTGAGAAGTCGTAGAAAAAGGGAAACGCTCCTAGAATTTCGTTATTGGCAAGCAATATTAATTCAGCGCGAAGATTTGGCGTGTAAAACATTGTAAGGACCCTAATATGTGGTCTGCTGCGATCCATAGAAGTTATAGCGGGGGAAGATTCCCAAGATGGAATGGGATAAACCGATATTCATTAACGGGTTGAAGCGGAACGAAGCGGAGTAGACAGAACCATCGGAAACCTAAAACACGTACGTGCTGGGGCGGTCGTGCCTCCAGCCTACATGCCATACACTCAGAAACAGACCGTGTATGACATGATTCGAGTGCTTCACAAGTGTGTTATTTCTGCTACGATGAGTGAAGAACTCGAGGAATTCGGATTGGTATCTCCCATCCTAATCAAAATAGGATCAAGTTTGTTTCTACTGTCGACTTAAACCAGAACTGATTTCCTTTCCGATGGCTTCGATACCGAATTCGGTCTAATTTCTAATTGTGGGATACGAGGGTTTAGATATGGACACAAATTGGTCATCTAAGAATTTCATGAACTTCGGAGAACGTAAATATAGGGCAAAGGTTTTTGTTGCTGGAACTTTACGTACATCGTTCAACATCGGAGATTATTAAATGCCAGACGAGACAATGAGCCAAAATGGCAGAAAAAGTCAAACTTAAAATTCTGAAATATAATTTAATTACAAAAAAAAAACTAAATCCTGTAATCTCAGAATTTAACTCAGTTTTAGTCAATCAGCTTAAAGAATTTATTTTTTCCGTGGTGAAATGCAATTGCATACTTGGGTAACATTTCAAGATGCATTTAGCTTCTAACAGCTATTTAGGAAGACGAAATTTTAGACAGTAAATGGATCTTTAACAAGAAATTGCAATGTTTATGTATAGTACGCTGCTTGCTGTAAAACCCGATGTGGAGTAAGGATAATGGACCCCCAACGTGAATCAATTCGGCGTCTGATTGTTTCCAGTCAGAGCTGTTTAATGGGATAGAGAAATTCGCGGCTGCATCAGACACAACGGATTGCAGACGACTTCATAATTGAGGATTTCATAAACGTGTTCATCCGATAATATACAACCACCAAGATTTCGTGAACTGGACGAGAAACATTTTATATTTCTTCTTATTACCGAAAAGTAATTTGAGTAATTTCAAATTAATCAGGGAACGTTAGAGAAAAGACGTTTAAAAATAAAACAGAGAAAATTCGGGGAGGAGAATTCATGTTTAATTCCGAATATTTCGGGGTGTCAACGAATCCACGATATTTATTTGGTGGCCGCGTTATTAACGAAGCTGTCCTGCTTTGTCTCAAAATTGTCTTCAATTTACTAGATGTTTATTAGAGTCGACTATTGTAGCGACTCAATTTCACAGAATGGCATTTCTTACAATAAATGCTGGCTTATATCCAGACTTGTCAATCTTATTTAGTTATTAAGAACGAGAGGGTTCGGTTATTGTGGTTCCTTCTCGAGTAATTTAGTTAAAGCAAAAATTGCTTTTTTACTTATTGCACTTAACATCTTCTAAATTATATTTATGCGTCTGCAACGTGAGTTATAAAATTAATGGTAACCGTTAGATCTTCTTTAAACTTTAAATCCGTTTAATGAACTGTGTTACGATTAAAACTTGCTAAGTTTAAGGTCAAGGATAATATTCAGTGCTCAAAAAGTTTTTCACTGGGGCGTTGTACACGAGTAAAATAAAACAATAGAGTTACTTTTATCTGATGTAGTAGCTAAACTTTTGTTCATTGAGATGAAAGAAAAAATATTACGGCTAAGAACAAACTCAAATTATCTGACAAAGATAGATGATTCAAATAAAACCAACTCAAACACACAAAACTTAAAGCGAAAGGTTTTATTGTTATCTATTAATGATAACAGGAATGTTAATTTTTAAAATTCAAGCCCAAGATTATATTTTTAAACTAAGCAAATGTTAGCTGTTTTATTAGACTTTTGTAAGTCAATAAGGCAAAAAGAAAAAGTTGTTATGAAATTGAAAAGAAAAATTCTTCTCAAATTACGAATTTTAATACTAATGGCAATTGATACATACGTCGGTACTCAAAATAGTAAATATAATTGGCAATCTTCGTTCTTTTAAATTTGATGCTACTAATTTTCAAGTGGAAAAAATAAGAATCAGCATCAATATACATAAATTAACGTTCAGAGATATATAAGTTCAGGAATAACCCTAAAAATTCATCAGTTGCAAGATCAATCCTAAAACTAAAGTTAGAAACTGTAGAAACTGAAAATATTGAGTACAATTTCACTAAAGTTACAACTACAGTATTTATTTAGATAACGAGAAACTTCATATTAAAATTAATCAAAAGTTCCTCCTTATCATTTTCAAGTAAATCCTGTTCCGTACTTTATTACTAATTTGAATGGTGGAATTCGTTGTAAGTTTTTGAAATTATGTTCTGCTTGTAATTACGTTTTAATAAAACTATTTTTATTATTAAGTAAGAAAGATTAGTTGGTTTAATGAAGTAGCGATTAAATAAGCAATTACTTATCTGTTACCTTTGTTTTCCGATACTTAAAGACGCAAATAACATTCAACAACAGTTAATTCTGAACTGGAGTGAAGAAACCAGCAACGCACATGTATTTACCAAATGAATTCTACAAATTTAAATTATATAGTGATTTTTGAAATTTGGCTTTAGCTTGAAGCATATGATTATCTAAAAATCAGAAATGAAGGCAAATGAAGCTTAAATGTTTAATGCATATAAATCCATAAAACAAGCTTTAAGTTATTTAAACTACTTTTGGCTCTGCTACCAGAAAACGTTGTATAGCAGTGAATCGGTGTCCATATATATCCGTATATTTATACCGATTCAAAAGTTCAGAAAGGTAGAAAGAGAATTGTACATACAGTGAAGAAACGTTCAGTAACGATTGTGAATATCTAAACAAGAATGCATACCTTTTGAAATGTGGCTTATCTGTAAGATCAAAAAAGCGATACCCCCAGGAATTATTGTAAATATATTTTACTAACAAAATCTGAAGATAATGGTAGGAGAAGAAGATTTATGGCAAAATATGGGGAAAAAATAGAACATAGCTAAGTTTACGATAATATACAAGAGCATCTACTAAGAATGTAGAGGAAGAATGAAGATGTTGGTAAAAAAATACCTTCAACAGCGAATTAAAAATGCTCTGTTTTTACTTTCAAGGATGTAGGAACACTGGAAAATTGTGCAGGTTGTAAAAATCTTATAGATAGTGTAACACTTCTGAAAGCAAAAGAACAGAAGGACGACGTAAAATAAAGTACTTTAAAAAGTTCCTCGTGTTCGCTTATGTAGTTACGTACGCCTTAGATTTGAGCGAGAAAACAATCTTATCAAATCTAGTAACTTAACATAACCGGGTCAAATATTCATTAACACAACACGAAATGTTCTTCGAATAACAAGAATTTGAACAGACGGTGGTATAACTTTCTGGTGGTCGAATACATTTTCCTTAATAGGCAGCAGCTTCAGTAATCAATTTACCACCATTTATCCGCATCTACATTTCCTTCAATTTCCTGGCCACGTATCACCTTCCCCGTTATCTTCAATATTTACATTTCCCCATTTGCTTTCCATTACTTATTTTGTTATACCGCCGAATTCAGCCATACGTTTTACGCTTATTTCTGTTAGGTTCGTTGTTAACGCATACGTCCATCGCGGGAGCGAAAGTCGGATGACGTTCTGCACAAACACAACCAACACGCAAGTCTTACCGGAAATATTCAAATGAATTTCTAATCTTCTATCGTTCTAGTTGCTACTGGTGTGGTTCGTTCTCTTTTTACTATTTGGTTTTGGTGTCTGTCGATCTCGTTCTATTTTGAACCCCCTTAGGTCGTTGCCGTCATCCGCCGCAACCCTTGCAGTTGAACGTTTATGACTGCCTTATTAGGGAGACAAAACTATTCCAAGAATTTTTTCGAATTTCTTTAAAATCGACACTTTAAAAAAATACATTTTTTGTTTGTGGAAACTTCGGGTTTCAAACAAAAAAAGGCAAAAATCTTAAAGAGAAGACCTAAATAAGAGATCAAATTAAGTAGAATGTGGTGTCGGTTGCTATTGTATTTAGGTGTAAAGGAAGTAAAGGGATTCAGTTCGTTCTACAAACAGAGAACTTCCGGTGAATCCATCCCCTTGTGGGAGAGATTGGGTTGTTCGTAGTCTACCCTTGCAGCAGAGCGTATTTACGAAATGCACTTTATTAATGCCGCTTTGCGTAAAGATATAACTGTTTGCATATTGATATTTCATTAGAATTTGAGTGAATGGTTAAAACGGTACCCGCAGCTGGCAGATCGTTTGGAGTTTCGGCGTCAGCTCGCGTCTGAAAGCCGTAAGAGCATTAAAAGGACGCTTCCCCGCTTTCCTTTTCCTGTGCTGCTACTTTACCGATTCAGCCCTTAAAAGCACCGCTCACAGTACGCAATTCATAATTTATAGTAATTTAACAATGCACGAAGTATAGAACACGGTTGCGCATTTTTGTACGATATCCATCGTTGAAAGGGTTGCAAAACGAAAACCGTGTAAAATCATTTTTAAAGAGGATTTGCATGATTAAGTGGTGTGTTTATTTAAAAAGCGGACGCGAGTTTAAATATAATGGGATATGTTTTATTTAATATGCTGCGGTCAGATTATGTGCTTGTATCTTTAAATGGTCCACGAAGGGGGTGCCGTTAATACGTTCGCATTCCCAGGTTTAAAAATCCCACGAATAATCACCAACAGATTTTTAAATAATAATTAGGCTCTGCGGTTTTTTAACTGCTATACCAAAAGAAACGAAGATAATGATTTTAACAGCTACTGAAATTAGATAAATGAACATAACAATAAACTTTTATGTACAAATATATAAATAAATACAATTTATTAAATAGCATGAAAATTACGATAGCGAATTAGTGAATTAAGACCACCAACGTATAAATCGTTTTTAGAAGTTCATTGATTCACAGGTTAAAATCAAATATCGGCATGTGATATAATAAGGAATCCGGCTCCATATAGACATTTCGGTTTAGTATTAAAGCTAGAGATAAACTCCTAATACGAACGGTAAAATTGAATCGCAATCTGTTGGCCATATTTACGAGAATTTTAAAAATATGACATAATAATTAAAACCTGATGTTAGTTTTTATAGGTGTTTGGACGGGAAAGTATGTATACAGATACAGATATGTGTATATATAAATCTGCAAAAAGGGTTTGGACTAATGTTTTTGCAGATTAGAGCATATACTAGTAATGTATTAAGAATCATTAAAGGCTGCCTTCTTTGTCATGTAAGCAAATGATCCAACAAAAAAAAGTAAACGAATCAACGTTCCTGCTTCTAATATTTAAGAAAAACATGTAATTTAAATTTGTTCAAATATAGTTAGTTTAAATTGCTCTGTAAAATATGGAGGGTGTTCAATTATAGGTCAAATATTCGAACGTTGTATAAAATTTTAAAGTCACTTTAATATTACAAGCCTGCTATTTGAACTGCATGCATAAATATGAACTTACGGGCAGAATGACTTGCATATTGCATAAAGTACAATTGTTACCCAGTTGTTACTGTAAATTTCCTAGTTGTATTCAAAAGTAATAGAAATAGATAATTGCGGTAGGTCAGAATTGTTTCTCACTTCTGGATAACTATATTTAGCTTCCTACTTGCAAACTCTTAACAACCATGTTTTTTATGGGTGGTTTTTATTTAGAATTTATTATTAGATACGAAATACAAGTAAAATCATAAAAAAATTATAAATATTTTAAGAACCTGTAGGGGCCTGTTTGTGAATGATAAAAAGTGATGATTTAATGGAGAAAGAAAAGGATGTACGCTGTATTTTTAGTAAAAGAAAAAAAACAAGTAAAAATCCGGGTCGCGGTCCCTCGCCTTTAAACCACTGCGGCGCAATAAAAATATTCAAAGGTGATGACTCCCACTTTAGCCACATACTGAATAAAACCATAACATTTGCAAGTTAAATGCCATAAACGCCGGGAAAATAAATTCTTTGTTTCATTTTTTCGCCATTCCGCATGCAGTCCCCGCAGGATCAAGGCAGTTCTTATCTCCGATTTTCCTCCATCGGCTCTCGTAAGCTCTCCCAGATTCCACATATCAACATCACATTACGTTAGCGTTTTATTTTTTGCGGGGGCTATCGGATAGAGATTGACATCAAAACTGAAACTCTTTCGGGTAATTTTTGTTTGGAGAAATGATGTGTGTCGGCCTAATTTCGGAGTGCAGTGCGTAGGGTGGTCGTGAGAGGGTGTGCAGGACTCGAGGCGCGGTGCTTGATGAACTAAAACCCATCGATCATCCAATTAGCCCGCCGATCAATCATCCACTGCCATTTACCGCCTGCTCCCCTACTATACGTTCATCGGTTCATCTGCATACCGCACACTACACCATCCCCCACGATATCCGCGAAATGTCATTCTTTAACTGCTGTTTTGTGGCCGAAACGCTTTTCACTTTCAAATCGTTTTTAACCAAGTTTTACGCTTTATTTAATTCGCCAGCAAGGAAACCGTTTTTATTTGGGGTTGATGTGATTCACCTTCTATCCACAAAAACCACATTGGGTAGAACGTTTTCATTACTTTCTTTTTTACCCCTATCTTCCTACCGATAATGATTTTTTCGTTCCAAATTCGCATTTTAAGTCTGTTATGAAGCAGTCTTCTTGTTGTTGTTTTCTTGACATATTGGACCAAGTTAAAGATTTCTATGTCGATTCTTTAAATTTAATTATCATTAAATCTCCACAAAAATGAAAGCTTTTCCTTCTTTTGAACCCAGTCAATCAACAACAAACAAACGTATTGACTGTTTTACCGTTCGAACGTTATGGATTTGTTTTGTTATAGATCTCAGCATAAACTCGCAGATCTAGAACGATTGGACGTGGTTATTTCGATAGAAACACATCCGAAGATAAACCCAAAACATTGGTCCCCCTAAGTTTTGAAATTTACAATCAAACCCTTAAGAAACATTGGGACATCTTTCAACTTGTACTTTTATATGTGAAATACTTTCTATTATCAGTTATCAAAAGTAGCACGGATCAGAGTTAGCTTTGACATTTGACTGTTAGACATTTCTTCAATTTTATTATTTTGTAATGAAACCTGTTAAAGCTGTGTTCGTCCGTTAATTTTAGGTTTTGGAATTATATAAAGGTCCTTTTTCAAGTGTTTTTTATTAAGGTACTAAACCTTTGTTGCTTCGGGGTAAATTATCACTAAGGACAGAAAACTAAAGGATCGGCGATTAAAGAAATAAATACGAGAATAGAATTTAAATTTAGTTTTAGCGAATATTTCGAGGGTTACTAAATAATTATCCAAAGTTCGGTGAATGTACCTTGATTATAAACCATAAAATAAGCCGCTTTCATATGGAGATCTGGAGATGTTATTTTAGATTCAGCGGATATAACAGCTAACAAATTCTTGATCCTCGTTCGAATGTTGGTGTGATCTTTCTTCTTGCGAATTCGGGTAAAACTGAACGGTTGGTATTGCTAGATGATGCGGCTGTGTAAATAGCGGCAAGGTAATTAATTTTGGCAAAAGATCAATTTATATCCATCTAGGAAGCGCATTCTCCGATTTCCGTCGATATTTCCTCTTATTGGTTTCCGAGGCTGGGTTATAGCTCAGGGAGGCCCCGAGCCAGTTAGCACGGTCTTGCACTCCAGAGACAAGACGACAATTCTCCATGATATCGGTCAGATAAACGCGGTACATTTTATCTTGCTCTTCTTTAAGTCGACCGTCAGAATCGTCGGTTCTTTTCTCACTTTCATCACGAACATATTAAACGAAGAGGATAGCGACGCCCGACGAATGCAGGTCAATCCAGTATGGGATTAGTCTGGTTAGAGCACCACTGTGTACTCTTAATGGAGTCAGATTAGCGCATACGGATGTGTTCTGCATGTAAGTGGAGAATGATGTTTGGTTTAACGGGTAAACGAGTTGCCTCTGTTTTTGTCAGACGCTATTACGTGTTTTTGTACAAGTTTTCAATTTAATCGTATAAAATTATCCCTATTTAACGCTTGCTGTATAAATTTTCCTAACTCCTGACGCACTCGGCTTTTTGATACCAACTGCTTTCTCGGATCCCTTTTTCAAGCCGGCTTTCACTTTACGCTTAAATTACATTATGGTTTTATTAGTTACATACGCCAAAATACGACCAACACGTACTGGCTATCCTTCGTAAAAAGCACAAATTATTTTCCATAACTCAAAATCATGGCTGTTTCTAAAAGGAAACATTTGTGCATGAAGAAGGTGACGCCCTAAGTTTTAGAAAGCCTTTATTCCATTTTTGAAAATTTAGCAGCCTTCCTTCGTAAAGAGGAGAAGAAGAATTTGAATTGGCAATTCGCATAATTGAAGAAGAAAAGGGCACTTGGGCACCTTATTTTTTATTTAAAAAAATCTCGACGTCACTTGGGATTTTGTTTTCGAGGATTTTGTCCTTATTGGAGACATTATACGCAAAATCCTCCCTTAAGGGTTTCTGTAATTAATCGAATTACAGCGATCTGTAGATGAGTAGGTGAGTCGTATGGATATCCTTTCTAAAAAATTGCACAACCCTTTTCATACGTGTAGTACCTAGTTATTGATAGGAACACCAAGAAAAAAGGGAACCCTTTGTTCCCAGAAAAATCCCGAGTTTATTTATGACCTTCATAAGGAAACAATTTTTATTGTGGCGTTAGAAAGGACAAAGCTTTTGAACCTGAAGTCATAACGATCAAATTAAGACGACACTGACATGACGTATCGCGACTTATGATCTTTACGAGGAAAAAACATAATTTCCTGTTTTTCCTCTCATTGCAGGCAATCCCATTGTTGTAAATAGATCTTAAGGAGAGAATAAGTAAATTAGAAGACGTGATAACAATCTCCCCTTTTTTAAGAGGGAATCTAGACATCCGGCGATCCTCTTAAGCAGGCTATACGTATTACGGGGCTTTTTAAAAGGATCGGGCTGTTTTCTTTCGCGTTTTTTAAAGCGAGCCCCCGAGATATGAGCCATCCATTGGTGTGGATGAGGGTGAGCGATCTCAAGTGAGCAGCAAGTGTTTGGTTGGCTGATTGCTGTTTAATCAGCATGTCTTGCGGAGTAATTTTTATCCTTATTAAGACGCCGCCTTTATGAAACCTTCGTTTTCACAGATTACATTTTGTGTGCGCAGCAGACTTTCCACTTTTTTAGGTCAATTTTATTACGAAAACGTTGAGATACTTCACTCCTTTCAAGGCATCAAATATAAGGGGAGATGTATTCATCAATTCATAAAAATTTTCAAACAAATCCCTTTTTAACTTTGGCTTTCATTTATTTAATTTTAAATAATTAAATTTCACAACGAAAATGACTTTTTCACCAAGTTCTTGTCCCAAATATTAGTTTAACTTGCACAAAAGGCTGGACGGTTGATAACAGAACAGGAATAACGGTGATAATTCGTTGGTGCCATAGTAATTTTTACAAGGGTGGTTTTTCTGGCAGGAAAAAGAGAAATTTTGGTGCGTTAAGACGTCCTGATCCCGTTTAAGAGGGATGAACGTGATCCCATTATGCTCTTCAAGAAAGCCGATCCCTTGTGAAGTCGACACCCTTGCCGTAACGACTCTTGTACGCGGATATTAAGATCCGCCTTTGTCATCAAAGCGCGCATTGACGCCATCAGCAGCGTATCGACACCACTTGACATGTGTAAACTTTACAAACTTGAAATTATCCGCTCCCGGGCGGAGATAAAACGGCTGAAATATGCGACTCCAATAACCATTCATCCATCATATGCCAAGCGTGGAGAATAGGTAAGAAATAACATCACTGCTATACCCAATCTTTGTTTGCTGCTGTCGCTGCTGCTTCTTGCGCTGCTTTTCATATCTGATTGCTGAAGTTTTACAGAAGTGATATACTTAATAGGAAAATTTCTCTTTACACTGCTGGAAACTTTTTCATATATTATATTGAAAAAAGTATCGATGACTGAAAAGAAGCAACTCAACAAAATTCAGAATTGGTTTGTTAAAATATGGGGTTAACTAAGCTTCTAAGTTACCCAAATGATTGTTCTGGAAATTGAAATGTTAAAACAAAAATAATAAATTGGAACCCCGTTTCATTATTCGTGATGTGTAAAACGTATGCACAAAGATGGCTAAGCAAAATAATAAATTGCTGAGCTTTTCTGTCGCTGATAGAACAAATGATAGCAAGAACGAAGCAGCGAATTTGTCAACCGGAAGAAAAAATGCGATCCGAGAAAGTGACATAAAAAAGTCGTCGTTATACTACAATATGTCTGGTTGAAAAATGCCATATAATTAGTCTCTCCACCGCTGTTTTCCCAGCCCATCAAGGAATACAATTTCGCAAACCGACGTCATCATATCTCGAATACATCGGCACCTAACGCGACCCGTCTGCTGGGAAATATGCAAACTTGAGGGAAAGATCGAACTTTTTTCTTCTTGAGGTGACAAATATAGAATTTGCATTTAAATAGGGTATTTCCATCTGTGATACGCGCACTTCGGGGTCCCTTTTCCCTCTCACGGCAAACACTTGGCGCTGTTTACGAAATTAAACACACTGTAGATTATAAAAATCGAGAGCAGACAAGGGATCTAATCAGAAATCAGGGGGTCTTTATGCCGAACAAAGTACTCTCTCCTCGTGATATTTTAAAACACCTTTTTTACTCGCAATTCTTTCTTTGGATTTCTTATCCTGAATAATTGGTGTCTTAAATCATGAACGAACTAATTGCTCTTTGAATTTTAAAATTGCAAATTATGTTTGTAAAGGGAACAAACGATTTTCTTCTTTTTAAAGATACTAAAATTGCCGGATTTATTGGGCCAGATTTAACCTGTTGTATCTTGTTATTCCTGATTTCATAACACTTTGCATCAACGTATCAAATTTAATTTTCTCTCTTCCATTTGTTGCCACTTGCGTAGGTTTACTATCTAATAATTTATTTGATCAAAGAGCAAAGTGTTACGTAGGGCTTTACGCCTTTGGGTAAGATGTTTCCTTATTAGTTAATACTCTAGCTTCAAATTAAACGTTAGGAATTTTGCTTAAATTTCCATGCATTATAAATCAACCCTATTTGTAGTGAAGATGAAGAAATCACCATAAAGATATTAAAAAGAAATAAATTTAAGTGTTTTGATATCTTCTTTGAAGGCGTTTTAACTTCGCTCCTTTGCACATAATTATCATATAAAAATGTATGTATGAAAAGAAGAAAACGATGCTGAGGATTATCTATGTGTTTCTTGAACAATTTAATCAAACATTGTAACGAACCTGTTGAATAATTTCTAGAATTTTAATATGAATATGAAAACAAACGTAGAAAATGTTGGAATTTCTTTGTACGAGAAAAATAAGGCGTAAAAATTCCGGTACTTTTAAAAAGGTTGTTTCAAGTAATTTAAAGTGAGTTTAGCTATTAAAATTCTTTAAAATCAGTAATGAAAATCTTAAAGGAAAGCAAGGAGAGCCGGGAGGAGGTTCTCGATAGCTGAAATCAAGTGTTTGCACGGAAACCGAGAGCTGTTTAAAATATCAGCACTGATAATTTAATTAAGCGATCCCTTTTAAACGTTTCTTTGTGTTGGTGTAAGCAAAGAAGCCGAAAGAATCTGATCCGCAGGCCCGCCTCTGTTCATTGTATTTTTATTGCGTTCTTTGAGGGGGATCTCTGCATCTCACACGGGCCAGCTGACTCCTTTGTTAAAGACAAGTCTGTTTACTTCCGCTTTTCCGCTTTTTCAGGTGTACACGCTCGGCTTGCTGATTGGAAACCATATCTGTTATATTTTATTAATTTTAAAATACTTGACGGAACTTTTCGGCGACGTCGCTTACGTTACATGTGTTATTCATGGAACGAAAACTCCCTCGCGAAGCATGTATGGCAAATAGAGCTATCTGCTCGTGATATATTGACATTAAGAGGGTCGGCACAAAGGCCGAATAAAGTGACCGGAAGCTACATGGAACCCGTTCGACCTGCAAATAAGATGTTCCGGTACGACGCTTGCTTTACTACTATGTTAACACTTGTTTATTGTTTGTTTAGACTATTTGCCCTCATTCCCAATTCGTACTAAATGTATCGTTTTATTTCTCTCTTTCGATTTACTTTATTTCTATTTAGTTTACTAAATTAGAAACGGGGATACCTCAGAGACTCATTTTGACGAGAACAAAAATCTTTATTCACACAGCAAAACAATATTCAAATAAATAATTAAATCAGTACGATTTAATGTAGCTAATATAAAAGAAAGCGAATAAAGTTTAGTTGTCTAGTTTTCGGATAAAACAAAATTTTAATCATAAGTCACAAGTAAAGCGTATTCTCTAAATTACAGTGGGGAATTTTTGGTGGAGGCGCCGATTCATATGGTTTTTTACTAAGAAGACGTATTATCGGTCCTATATCCCCCACGAAATTCTACTGCTGAAAGGTACCGAAATAGGCTATTTTCAACAAGATGGTGCAACTGCCCACACAGCTCGACAAATCGTCAATTATCTTCATTACGAATATCTAGAAATTCCATAACTGAATTATGCTAACAGTACGAAAAGGCGAGTTAATTTGCCTTCAAGAAAACGGTAGTCATTTTGCACAGCTTCTTTAGTTTTTATGTGGTTTCATTTTTGTTAGCTATTGAAATAAGAATTATAGCTCCCAATTCCAATGATTACCTATTTGACAGGTTAGCAATTTAATTGTTACTGTTGTGTAACGTCTAAACTGGAAACAAAGAGTTAATTTCTTGAGAAAATGGTTCATTTAAAACTAAAACAGCTTCATTAAAAATTACGGATCTTATCACTTAACCTCTACTGAGATTTAACACAACAATTCCCTTTAGTTACTTGTGCTTGCGCTTGCACTTGCTGTGTCTAAATGCTAACCAACGAAAAAAATATAAGTTGATGCTACGATTGTAAATTCAGACATAATTTTTATTTTCCATGGCCAAAACTTGCACATCTTTTTGTACTATTAATGAGAACCGTGACACAAAATGTGATCTAAAAAATCAACAAGTGTCATGGAAAGGACTGTAAAGATCACATAGCTAGAGCAGAAAATAAGAATATCCCGTAATTTAAAACCAACAGTGGATAGATTAAAGAAACTGTGACTTCATGATCATTGGATATATCGCAGATGCTTGAAAAAATTCCAGCAACAATAAAACCTTGTTATACCTTACAATTCAATACTTATTTAAATTTTGGCACGATAAAGATTCCTTCCAGGGGGGGGGGGGTATCTCTAGTCAGGTAATGTCAATGCCCAAAGGCATTCGTAAGCCAAGATTTTGCCCAATGAACAAACAAACAAACATACATATTCAAGTCAAAACTATTAGTAGGCTAAGTGAGTGGCAATTTTATTTTATAAGTTTGACAAAAATGGAACGAACACCAGATTCGTTAGAAATTGATGAATTTAAATTTATAAGAGAAGGATTATTGGATATTGGTAGTGCAATAAACGTCAGAAAGAAATCTCAAAAAGTTGGGAAACACCTTTATCCACTGTCAATAGAATAATAAAATATACATTTTAGGCAAAATCATGCAAAGCTGTCAGTGGAAGATGCGACGGGATAGGTTCTTCCCAATGGCTAAAATGATCACTAATGCGTGAAGTCCTTAAAATTCCCAAAATAACCTTTACCGAATTTGGAAAAAAATAGACGTTTTGGATGAGAAACAGATATGGCTGAAAAATCCAAAGACCATATTCCTTTCTGATAAAAGTCAATTGGTTAAATATAGTGGAGTTAACGTCATGGTATAGGGTGAACTTATACATACATAGACATTCTAAGACAAGATCTTCTACCATTATTTATAAGCCCAGTTTTGTACAAGAAGAATGAGGATGGAACTCCTTGTCATAGGGCCCAACAAGCAACCGCTAGGAATACAATAATTCTTAAAAATGTAATCATTTATGTATAATACAATGGGTAGTCAGAATTCTGTCGACTCCTTTTGCTGTGGCATCACGAATCTCCATTGACATGAGTATTATACCACCGTAAAAATATTCTACATAAAGTTGACCAAGAACGGCATTTGAAGAATTATCGAACGAAGCAACAAATTTTTTCGGTAAATCGAGTAACAAGCTACCAAATTTCTATAGCAACATGTCATGAGAAATAATAAATATTACATCCTTCAACTAGTTTTACAAGGACACATCGAAGGAAAAAGGGAACCTGGCAGAAGACGTATATTAAGACTCAAGAATTTGAGACAATGGTATGGGGTAACTATTTCGAGCAGCAGCCAACAAAATAACCATCAACCAACAAGAAGAACAAAAAGTATTAACCTAAGGATAGAGTTGCCACCATCATTGGTGGAAGCTTACCCCTAAACCACCAGAGGCACTATTTCACAATCTTCTAGAAGCGGAGTGCCCTTTACAGGGTGTTGCCGTTTTTCTCCATATGTCTGTGGTGTACGTTTCACTATAGATCAGTTTATGTATACTTATACATCAATAATTTATAAATGTAGACAGAGAAGGGTAGTGTATTGGCGTAAATAGAAATAAATATTATTTTGAACTAAAATTTAATTTTCCATATCTGTGTAAAACAATAACTTTAGTTGTTACCTCTTCAATTTTGATATCATAATTATGTTTTTGTTTTTACCTAAAAGGGTTTCGCAAAATGATGGACGAATCTCTATGAAATAAAAAACTAAAAAAAAATATGTTAATAATACTGGCTTGAATAATCTCATAATTTGAGAAATAATAACTCCCAAACCAACAGATGGTGCTTTTTAAAGTTTTTAAAAGTGAGTACTCAGTGTTGTTTTTACCCATTTGCAAGGGTTTGTTCAAGTGTGACAGTGATGTGTTATTCGGTTCTGTGATAAAAAATGCTTAAGGATTATTAAATTGTGGATTTTCAACTTTTGACAGATAACAGCTGAATTATTATTACTTGATAATTAGGCCAGTAAAACTCTGTTTAAAGTAACAGAGACCTATAGTTTGTTAAGTGTTTGTTTGGTGGGGGCGCTGTCCAAACACATTAAGAAGAAAGGCCTGAAGACAACCCGAACTTTTGAAAATTAATTCTGATGATGTCTGACGGTGCCATAGTCCATTTGAAAGATTGCCGTTTTTTAAATAATAAAAAATACTGAAATGTTATGCAAACTTCAAATGATTTACTTTCAGTTATGCTAGAGCATCCGATATTTCAGTTTTGAAGGCAAAAGAAAATTAAAAAAGTACCGATTGCTTAATGAAGGTTGTTTTCAAATATACCAATAAAAATAATCGTAGGGAAATAGATAAATAACAGCTAGTAATAAGTATATAGATATGTTCGTGTTTGATAAATGCATATATATCATCCCCATCACAAGGTGGAAATAGCAGGCGGTAAGAGAAAATAATAGGAGTGTATATGACGTGACGTGTAAAGATGATCATCAAAGGACTCAAATAGATAGAACGCACAAGTAACTATTAGGTCTTAGTGTGTTATATGCGCTACAAATATGACAATATTGTCAACGACTTCATTTTAGGCAGGCATACGTGTTGGGTTTAAAGGGTCCCTAAATGGCAATTGTTCATTTTAAAGTGTGCCATCTACATGTTGATAAGATATTTGCCAGTTCTTGAGAGGTTACATGGGTAACTCCCCGAGCTCGTCACCTTCATATCATATTCTCAAGTGTTTACGTGCCAACTCGGGGAGCATGGAAGAAGATGCTACATTTTTATTTTTATCTGCCTTTCTGGCGCATGAATATTTAACAAGGAAGCAGACTTAATCTGTGTCAGGGGAGCAGAAAGTAGCCAATATGAGTTTCTTAGCTGCGCCCCACACTCGCACCACAGAGTCGTTCCCCGCGAACAACCGCCGCGGAATTAAGACGCAAATGATTTTTGATTTATGAAAACACACAGCCTACTTACTTTAGGTAAATATAGAACTTGAGCGCTCCGGAGCCAGAGATGATGGAAGTACGGCAGCTTGCTTGCTTGCTTTGCTTGTAACGCGGTATCCGTTAAATACCCACCGCACCCGGTATAATAGCAGGACATGTTATACGGCTTCATAAAAATCAACCCCGTTCCGTTAGGCCTGTATCGTAAAAACCAATAAGCGGGTAGGTTAAAACAAAACCGCGCTAAAAGAAGGGGACGTGGTAAAACAGGAATTCACGGGAGAAAATATTTCAAGGTAGGGGGAAACGAATCGCTGGAAATTTTATATATGTGGAATGAAAAACATAGCATTCACGAAAAACATCTGCTTTCGGACGACGAGAACCCTTTATCAGTTCCAATTTGCTCATATGGATTCAACACACAATGCCGGCCTTAATGTGAAAGGATTACCAGTCTCTTAATTAAATGAATGTGCTCGAAGGACAAAGCCAAAGTTCATTTTTCTCGGCGAGATCGAGCATGAGTCAAAATTAAAATTTGCACCCCACCAAAGTTCGTTCAATTAAGGACCCCTAAATTAAATACAGAAAAACTATTCGTGTAGGTAGGTGGCTTTTATTTATTTATTCATTTTTTTGAACGCACACTTTTGTATTTACAAAAGACAGTCAAGTGGCATTAAATCTATTCTGATAACATTTCCATGGCTTCCAAACGAAAATGGAACTTCTAGTAAATCAGGTATAACTAATTTAACTGTATTCACCAAATTCTGACAGTAAAATCTGCAACCCATACGACAAATTTCATCACTGACTAGATCGCTAATGCAATATTATAATAAAATTAGATCAAACAACCAGGTTGCTTAATTTTGGCAGATTTGATAGTGCATAATTCAGTGCACGAAAACAAAAAAATGTCGCCTTGATTTATATAAAAAAAAAAAAATCATATTAAGAATTTATTTACTTGCCTAGGATGTATGTAATGTGGGTTGCATACATTACTGCCAGAACTCGGTAAATATACAGTACGGTTAGACAACAGAAAATCTATATAAATATTTTTGAAAATTGTCTCAGTGCGTAGATATGAGTAATTTATTAATTATTAATTAAAACGTGAGAAAGGAAAACCCTCGAAAATTGCTTTTGCAAGCCTACGACCATCGTTTCGTGGTTTTCTGCTGCTCATCAGGTATATGAGGTGCGACAATTTAATTCCCGGAATGGCCTCGTAACAGCGAGTGTATGGTGATTTTATTGAAAGTGCACCAGTAGTTTTGTTACTATATGTTTTGACATACACAAATCTCATACCAATAGAGTCATTTGTTAATCAGTTATTGCACAAACAATAGAGGTCGACGTGCGTACTGCAGTGCAACAATGAGTTCTCGAGGTTTAGAGCAGCGTACTAACATCAAATTCTGCGTAAAAATAGGCAAAACTGCCAAGCGTTGGAGCTGTTGAAAATCATGGGATGGGTGTTTTGAAAAAACCAAGCACGTTCAACGAGAGCCAAGAAGATGTTAACGACGTCTTCAGAAGTGGACAGCCGAAAACAAATGTGAATAGAGTGCGAGATTTGGTACGGTGTGATACACGATTAAGTGTTCGATTGATGGCTGAGAAATGGCAAATTAATCGAGAAACAGTCCGGCTAATTTTAGTTAAAGAATTTTGGACATGCGAAAGGTTTCCACGAAGTTTGTTCTTCGGATCTTGACGGACGAACAGAAGCAGTGGCGAATCGAAGTTGCAACAGATCTTGCTTCGAAAGTAATTACGCGTGACGAAACACACATATCGCGTTTGTAGTTCAAGACCATGCTGGTGTGTTTCTTCGATCAGAAGGGGATAGCCCGCCACGAATTTACTACACAGGGACAAACAATTAATCAAAAATGCTATTTAGAGGTACTTAAAAGATTACGAGACTCTGTGCGGAGGAAAAGACCTGATTATCTACCATGACAATGTGCTCCTCGTGAAAGAGTTTCTGGCTAAAAATCTATTATACAGTTAGACCATCCTGCATATTCACCGACTTACTCCTTGTGATTTTTGGCTGTTCCTTAAAATAAAAACTGCACCGAAAGGACGAAGATTTTCCGACATTGACGAGATTCAACGCCATGTGACAAGGGAACTGAAGAGTATTTTGGAAAAGGAGTTTCAGGCCTGCTTTCGGACGTGGCAACACCTGTAAAGATGTATAAGGGAACTACTTCGAAGGCGACATTAACCACTGACATATAATTCCAAAAATAAGTTTTTTACAAATATATTCCGTGAATTAAATTGTCACACATCGTAAGTGACACTGTTCAGCAGAAGACTTTAATAAATAACAGAAGACCTTCTGCTGAGTTCGCTACGTATACCTGATGGGTAGCAAAAAACTGCAAGAACATGGCCGCGTACTGCCAATTGAAAGCAATTGTCAGGGGTTTTCCTTTCTTGTTTTTTGACAAAAAATCAATGACCAATTTAGGCAATCTAATTTCTTCACTTAATTGCAGTAATCGGAAGGAAAACATTTTAAAAGTAGTGTAAGCCTTAAGCTTTTTAGTAGAGGCGCCAGAATGTTAATTTCTTCAGAATGTAAACCAAGACGTTTAAATAATTGTCTTTCCCTTTCAAGGGTGAAAATCCATTGAGTTCGGCAAAATTCTAGTCGGGTAGTGCCAATGACTTTAACGGTAGACACGAGTTGAAATCCCTGGCACCCCTAAGCCTAGATTTCGCCTAATTACAAATTGTTATTTATTATTTTTAGCATACTTTTACGACGGCAGCAAGAAATTTGACTCATTAAAGGCTTTGATTCTTTTCTAACCACTCAAACATAGGTAAAGCATCGGCACTAACGCCCTGCGAGAGAGCACGACCGGTAACATAGAGGGTTAAGACCTCCTAAGTCGCTTTTCATACCTCAGTCGTTTCGCACGCTATACTACCGCCTAACTTCACTGTGTTTCGGTTCCCAATTATTTTCAGTGATTGGGTAGGGGCGAAGCTCGTTGGCGCAGTGGTAAGAGCGCTGGTCTCCTAGTTAGGTGTCTTGGGATTTCCCTAGTATCACGACGCTAAATCCTTTAAAAATGTGGCTTTGACCCCCACAACTGGCACTACGTGATCTCCTGCCTACAAATGCCATACGCTAAATAAATAAATAAATTGGGTAGGCCACCTGCTAAGCAAACGATTCGGATTTGACCCCGAGACATTCCGTGCTGTAGTCGAATGTCTTAACAGCTCGGCCACTCCGGCGATCACTCAAGCAGAGTTCGCGAATTTTTCAGGCTCATAAAACCGAAAAATTATCTAATATCTCTGACATATTTTGTTACAATTTTTTTTGGTTGTTGATATTATAATTAGGCTTTTTGTTTGCCAATTAGATTATTATTTTAGATCATTTGTTACTACTTTCGTTTTTCTGGGGTGAGTTATTATACAATTTATTTGGGTTTTAGCTAGTTTTGGGTTATTTTCGAAATTCTTCATATTTAGTCAACCTTTTAATTTTTGATGCCGTAGGTATGGGTTGCTAGCCTTTCTCCAATTTTTCGATTTGTTCATTCCTAGTAATTTTGGCCTTTCAATTTTTGGTAACTTTTTCTGTAATTTTGGGAATTTGTGTAGAATTCGCTCCTTTTCGATCTGAGCAGTGAAACCGTCCGGTTGTATAATTTATCCTGAAAAATCAGGGATCTGTTAAGCCATCCTAATTTGGATTTGATATCTTTAATTTAGCGATTTACACATATTTCGATATTTTTCTGGATTTGTAATAGTTCTGTGAATAATTTTTGAACTTACGTTTTTAAGTTAGAAGGCACATGTTGCCTTCTTTTTTTCTGTTTGTCTTCAATTATTATTCTTTCGATTGGAATATTTGGAGTATAAGAAATGATTGAGGTTTCCCGTTTTTTTATCAATTGGTACACCCACGTGGCACATAATGGAATTTTTCCTGTATCTTGCACATCGCTTTAGCTGTTCCTGGTTAATTTTATCAGCGTTCAATGTGTCTATGGCAAGCACAGCATCAACAAGGTCAGATAAATACTTTTTGAAGTTTAAATATATTCTATGTATTGGTAAGTATCGGACTCGTCGTTTTACAAGTGTATTTTATTTAAACTTATTATTTGATTTATTCAATTTAGCCATTTGTTATGATAACTTTCATTATTTGAATTTATTAGATTGATGTAGGTATATAATAATTTTGTTATTGTGAATTTTGTTAGGGTAACGCAAGGATAATCTTTATCATTTTAATATCCTGAAGGGATACGAAAAAGTTCAAAAGTAAACGTAAGATCTTACTCTACTGCAGGGACCTATTGTTCTAATTATCCATACTTTTTACACCTGTTATATTTAAACAGGCTTGTGCGTTCTTGTGTTGATTTGTCATTCTGATTTTTTTCTGTACATTAACCATTTTTGGTGTTCATTATATTTTATATAACCTATTTTGAGTATTATTTTAATTGTACCTTGGCCTTTGTTGGACTAGTGTGCTCCCGGCATTGGTAATCAGCTATAATATTTATTTGTAGTATTTTTATGGTTACAATTTTAAACTTTGTTTGACTATTTTGGCGGATGCTCTAAGATTAGTTTAATGCTTATTGGTAAAACCCTAACTGATTTTAGTGGCATTTAAAATGTAATTAAACAAAGTATAATGGAGATTCTTCATTTAAGTGAACACCGTTAAACATTTGCTAAGTTAGTAATTACACAATGTAATAGTGAACACAAAATCAGCATTCGCATATTTGGTTTTCTTCAGAAAATTGAAACAGATATAGAATATAGGATTCAATAGAAAGTGTCATATCGTAATTAATTACTGTGTAATTAACGAGGGACGGGTCCAATCAAACACTGAAACCTTCGACTGATCAAATTTCAGCTGGAAGCAATTGAATGTTATTTACAGATAATAATTTCGATGTTCAAGACGCCACTTTAGGAATATTTCATTGATCAGTATATATTGCAAATAAATTAAAATTTAAGTCGACTATACTTTTCTGAAAAACTCTCAGATTTTACAATTTGTTTGAAGTTCGATTAGGGAAAAAATCCTGAGGTGGTACTAAATAAACACACAGGCAAAAATGTGTGCTTTGAAATGTAAACAGTTTCAGCAAAAGATGGATTTAATAGCTTCCCGCTTTATTTCTTTGTGTTATTTAAAACAAACGTCATAACGTCTGTTAAAAATTCAATAATTATAAATACATGATTGACCTATAATTTTAACGGAATTTCCTATGAAATAAGGCTTTCGTTTAAAAAATTCACATGGATCATCTTTATGAATATTTAAATGTCTTGTTTAATATACGAGCTAAGGAATAATTTACTGAACGTTAAGTAGTATGTTAGGGGGCTCTATTTAGATGTTGGTCGTTTCCTCATCTTTTACTCGGCGGTGGTTTCGTTTTAGTTTTTTTGTCATCAATGTCGACATGGATTTTGTGTTAAAAATTGTATTTATTGAAAGATTTTGATGTGTCCATTACAGAAGGATGTTTTGTCAAAATAGTTTTTAGATATCCAATCTGAGCTTGCTTAAAAGATGGTTTGTCTTTTTTTTTAAGATTTTTGATGTGTGTGCTTTGGAATATCCAGTGTGTAAAAAGTTTTGTATTTGAATGCGCAAAAAGAAAAATAATAAGCTTAGAAATAATAAAGAATGCTTAAGTAAGAAGAAAAATTCTTAGGTAAAGCCGGTAAACCAATATTAGGCGATGCGCTCCGTAATTAAAGCATTAATTAAAAACGTGTCTATTAGTAAACTTTATGCGCGAATACACATCCTGCTCCTTCTTCCTGTTAAACACCCACTCGATTATAAGAGAGACGCTCGGGTGGTAAATAAAACGGGTGCACTTAATGAGAAATCCAGATAATCTTCGTCCGCATATTTCAACGAGATATCATTATACGGGATGACAATAAAAACATAGCGCGTCTCTAGTTTGTAGAGTGTCCAAACACGGCCCACCTCGTTCTGTTGGAGCATTGTGCTCGACATAATTGCGGAAGCGACGTATTCTTGTGCGTTAATTACCTAATGAGAGATGTGACAGTGCCGTGTTTCTCGAACTGAACTGACGACAACTATTAAGTGCACAGCATGGCTGGGGTACGACACACCACCTGATTACGTAGATGCAGTTGGACCGATATCGTCGACATATCACGTTTTTGAAAGCGAAACGGGATGGTGTTCTGTACAAACGTCGGCGTCGGTGTTTGGAGACGCGAGAGAGACGTCGAGCGAACGTGATGCAGGAAGGGAAAGCAACCAGTCAGCCAGCAGGCTAATTAGTTGATTTGTAGTGGCTCAAGGGGTCTCCTTCCCTCTAATGCAATCTAAATTTTTCATTCCGATGTGCTTCTCCCGGGAAGCAAACGGAAGAATCAGCCGGACGGAATCGACTACGAACTCTGTGCTTGATCCGGACTTCAGATCATGTTGATGAGTTCGGGATTGTTTAAAATTTCATATCGATCAACCGCATTTTTTCCCTGAAAATTTTAATGTTTATTCTGGAAATTATGTATTTTTATTTATTCCAACTACGGCCTGAAGTGAGCATTCCATGAAAACTGAAACAGCACCATGGTGTGCAAATTTCAATTCCTAAAACCAGTACTCGAAATATTAAATTATTATATTGGATTCGTTCAGGATTTTATGCGAAAGTTTCCAAATCAACTCTAAAGGTCAACATCTGAATGTAGAAAATTAAGTCATCAGTTTTTGCTGAACTTTGAACTATGAATAGGAATGTTCTAATTAAGAACCTTAAAGGTAAAAGCTTAAAAATCAAATTTGAGCTTTTGAGTTTGAAATTTGAAGGGCTTGGTTTGTAATTTATATCGTTAAGATCGTTGAGCTTCAAATTATTGTTCTTATTATTACCTTTTAAACGTGAACATTCTAGATATTTAAAATTAAACTTAAAAATGGCCAGTCAATATAAGCGAAGAGTAACCCAAAAGCAACAATATGAAAAATCTGGAATTTTTAAAATCTCGGTGTTAACATTTTCAGGACATTTCAATGAAAGCTTAGGAATCAACTTTAAAGGTCAACATCTGAATTTACAAAATTAAATCCTAATTTGTTCTGTCAAACATAGACCTGTAAATACGAATAGTTCTAATTAAGAATTGTAAAGATCAAAGCTAAAAATCAGATCTGAGCTTTCCAGTTTGAAATTTGGAAGGCTTGCTTGGTAATTCGTAAATTTAGCCCTCCAATTTCTGTTTAAACATTTAAAATTAAAACTGAAAAGTGATTTTCAATGTCAACGAAAAATAATCTAAAAGTACATTAGAATTAAACGCAATTCTTCTGGAATTTTTAGAATCTCGGTGTTAACATTTTCAGGATATTTCAATGAAAGTTTATGAACCAACTTTATAGTTCAATACTTCAATGCTGAAATTTAAATTTCCATATTTTTATGTATTTTTAACATTAAAGTATTTCTCCAAAGGAGTAAATTTTACAAAAATTTCATTTCCAGATTTTTATGTCAAACCTACAATTGTAAATTTGAATGTCACAAATTCAGACATTAAAATTGAGTTTTAAAAAACGCAATTTGAGGCTTGCCTCGTAGTCCTGAAATTTGGGAGTAGACTTGGGTAATTTTCGCAGTTTTATTATGTTTACCTTTAAAACTTTAAGATTTTAGACATTTTAAATTACTTAATAGGAATATTCAGATTCTGTTTAAATAAACAACTTAAAGTTATGAATCTTTAGTGTTATCACACTTCAATTATTGTGATACTGTGTATGGTCCGTGTTTGGATGCTTGCAATATCAAGAGAATTCAACGTGTGCAGAACTCCTGTCTAAGATTAATATATGGTATCAGAAAATTTGAACGTATCCATTATAAACTAAATGAAACAAATTGGCTTAATATGAGCAACCGTAGAAAGTTGCATGCTTCAGTTTTATATCATAAAATTATAACATCTAAACAACCACAATATTTGTTCAATAAAATTAAATTTAGATTTGAAGTACATAATGTAAACATAAGAAAGAAAAACTTTATCACGCCTCCAATCCATAAATCGCAATTATTCATAAGATCATTTTCGTACAGTATTTGCAATATCTATAATTCCTTACCGGAGTTTTTAAAAACACTCACATTGGGTTCTTTCAGACGCCATCTGATTCGTATTCTTAGTGAAGGTCAGACATAATGTTTTTCAAAACTTTGATTTTTTCACATTTTTTCGCATCATTATTTCACATCTTTGTTTCACATCTTTATTTCACATCTTTATTTCACATTTTTGTTTCACATATTTCTCATCTTTATTTCACATCTTAATGTAATTTCTTTTAATTTTATATTTATATTATATTGTACTGAAGGTCAGACATATGTTTTTTTTAAACACTTTATTATTACACATTTTCATGTAATTTCGTTTAATTTTATATTGTTTGTAGCTGCACATGTTTTACTTTAAATTTTATTTTTTTTCGGGGTATTATTTTAAATATAATTTACTAAGGAAGGGTTAAGTGGAAGAGCAGACCATGTTGAAGTATATTATTTATTTCTTCATGGTTCTGAACTTCGCCCTTTTGATGGAGCTAATGTTTAGATAGAATTATCTTTTTGCCTGTTTCTCATTTTATTTTATGTACCTGCTTTAGTCTTCCATCAATAAATGGCCATTATTATTATTATTATTATTATTATTATTAACATTCAATGTGAATGAAAAATATGTTAGAATTCAATAAAACAAAATTAAATTCTGAATACTGAAATTTAAATTTCTATATTTTTGTGTTAAACCTACAACTACAAATGCGAAATATTACAAATTCAAAATCAGAATGTAATTTTCGAATTTTTGAAACTTTAATAGCTTGCCTTATAATCCCGAAATTTGGCAGTAAATAGGGCTAGGTAGGGTGTTTATAAAACTTCATAATTTTGTTAGATTTATCTTTGAAATTTTAAGATTTTAGACATTTCAAATTAAAGCCTAAAAAGAAAATTCAAGCTGAAGGGAGAGTAACCTAAAAGGATATTACAATCAAACAACCAAATTGAATTCTTAAAATTAATTTGAGGATATTTCCATGGAAGTTTAGCAATCAATACATTTCAAATTTCAATATCTTTAGATCAAACCTACAGCTGTAAATATGAATATTGCAAATTAAAAATACCAGGATTAGGTTTTATAAAATCAAAATATATTTTTCGAATTTGAAGTACATATATACAAGATAATCCTTAAATTTGGCAATCATCATCTTCAAAACCCTAAGATTTTAGATATTTCAATTAATTAAAAGGTCATTCGGTATGAAGGAAAAATAACCTAAAAGGACATTAGAATTAAACCCAAGAAAGAACCCTAAAAATTAATTTCTAGACTTAAGTTTTAAACAAACAAAATGTATTTTTCGAATTTGAAAGTAATAATTCTTGGATTTGGCAGAGAACCTAAGGTAAGGTGCTTATTAATCGTTCAAATTTTGTTGTCTTTACTTTTAAAACTTAAGATTTTAGATCAAATTAAAATTGAAAAAGGGCATTCACTATGAAGGAAAAATTACTTAAAAGAATATTTGAATTAGATTAAATGCAACAAAGCTGAATTCTTAAAATTAATTTAAAGATATTTTCATGAAAGTTTAGAAATCTACAAAGTTCAAAATTGAGATACTGAAATTTAAATTTCAATATTTTTGCATGAAATCTACCACCATAAATACAAACATTACAAATTGAAACACCAAAACTAAGTTTTAAAAAATTAAAACGTATTTTTTGAATTTGAAACTTCAAAAGCTTGCCTCATAATCCTTAAACTTGATAGTAAAGTGTTAATTAATTTTCCCAATTTTGTTATATTTTACATTAAAACCTTAAGATTTTTCATATTTAATTATAATAAAAATAGGCCAAATCAGAAGCCAGAATCTAAAGTACATCTGAGTGTAAAAGCCTAAATTCCCTTTTTGTTTGTATCAAATTTACAGCTATGCCCGTAAATATGAATTTAAGATTTAAGAACAAACTTTAATTTTGGATTTTGAACCTTTAGGAGCTTGCCGGGTAGTCCTTAAATTTGGTAGTAAAGAGTTCGGAGATATGCCTAATACTTCTAGTTTTGCTACTTTTGGAACCTTAAGATTTTCATTTGATGGTTTGGGAAAGAATTTAAACATTTCGCAGGAATTTTTCATAAATTTATTGCATTCACTGAATTAACAATTTTCAAAAATCATACTAAAATTAAAGGTCTATCTTTTGTATTGTTTAATAAGCTTTTCGCAGATATGTCAAAGGTTGCCAACGAAAATAACACAAAGATAAGTTTGTTGAGATGGAAAGAGCTTCCCAAAAAAAGAAAAAGAAATGAACATTCTTTTTATATTGAAATGATTACAGTAAAGCTAATTTAGATCGAGATTGTTTTTGGAAATCTTGTGACTGAAAGTTACCCCCACTACAAGAAAACTTTATAGGAAAACAAACGAATGTATTGACCAAATATTTATATGGGGTCGTTGTGTACTCGCACATAAGCAAGGGTTGAAGTTTTGTTTAACGAAAAGTGTCAGTCATGGTGAGTTTATGTAAGATTCAAGGACGAAATAGGTTTGATAGAAGACAATGATGAACTTGGTCACTGACGAACTGACGATGACCACCTAAGGGCCTCGTTAATTCTTTACGCGTATACATGGACGCTGTCAAACAATCAGCGAACCTTCATCAAGCCGGAGAGGTCTGCAGAATCCCGATAAAGCGCTAATTCCCGCAATCAAATATTGATTCAAAACTCACCCTCACTCTTCTTCTTACTTCGCCCGCTTTACATACAACGCCGTTATTAGAACGCGATGATTTACTGTAATGACTTTTTTCAGTGAAAGAACCAAAGCCGGTGTTAATAATGTTAATTAATATTTGAGATGTGGACGAGGGTGTAACGAATCTTTCAATATTAGCCGGCGAACTTTTATTTTAAAAAGGGAGGGATAGCACCTGACGTTATTAGCTAAATTAAAACGACAGTAATAATTTCGGCAGAAAGAATACGTTCGCCCGTCACTTTTCTCTAATCATCGCTCGCTGCTGTATTTAGACTTTGTGCAAGATGAATTATTTGAAGTTTACGATGAATTCTGGAGAGGAAATTAAGTGTCAACTCATCGTTGTGGACCGCCAACCAGAACGGCAATCCTTTCAATACTTTTTGTTATTTTCAAATACAAATACTTTTCAGCGATGATCGAATGGGCCTACACAAGGGCGCATTGAAATCTTGTTTTGCACACAAAATTCCGTTGTATCGCGAACAAAACTCTTCTCGACAGAGGAAAAAAATTCCCAACTCGGCTTTCCAGAAACCGTCACCACCAGAAGGTGAAACGCCCCCGTGCAAATAAATCAAATCGTGAAGGAAGTATTGTCCCGATTTTAATTCACCGTTAATTACTGTATCTTATTGTGTTGATGCCAAATAAAAGTCATTAGTAACAAGCAGAAGTGGTGCGTTAAGGAGTAGGTTCGCAATCCGGCGTCTTGTTCGCGGCCCTGTGAATATAAAGAGTTGCATTACGGCCGACCGTAAAAAGTAAATGTGGGGCGGGGGTTGTTTAGAGTAATTACGTTACAGAAGAAGAAGCACCTGCCAGTGACGGGTCCTGCACCTAAGATACCCTATCGGTGTTTTAATTACTTCCATTATGCTAATTATACGACCGTTGTGTTTCAATGCTTCATTTTTTCGGCGATGCTTTTTTAGACGCCCTATTTTAAAACATAAAACTTTACGGTACATCAGGTCGAACATTAAAATGATCTCCGGGTAATTTAAGAAGCATGCACTGAGGAAAATATCATCACATCGAATTCTAGCAAGAAATTAAAGCTATAAGTGAAAACAGAAGTAGACAGAAAACATTTGACCTTTGACCTTTGGCCTTTGGTTATTTTCTTATGAATGTGTCCACAAGTCGTACTCTCGCTATTTTTATTGAAGCTAAAATTCCTAAAAATTCATAATCGTATACATATATGGTTTAAAAACAAATTATCTGGCAAACTTGAAGCTTTAGAATTTACAATCACAATATCAGCATATAGTTTTAAATTATGTTTGCTGCTAAAGTAATGGTCATCTTCTTGTTGTGTGATCATACATATTGGCCTTTAATTTATATAGGATTTTTTCCTAACATTTGCTGAAACTTTACTTTACTCACTTAATAATTCTACGCTGACTTGTTGTTTTCTGACATTTCAATTTTACATATTTTAGTCTAAAATGCTCGATTAACCTTTTTCGAGGAAAGCAACTTCAGTTACCGATTATACAATTCTTGTGTTTTAGATACATTTTTTTTTAGAAAATGGATACCCGGTTTCTGAAAGAACCACTACAATGGAGACACTGGAGATGGCGACCATCTCCGGGATTCTATTATAAGATCTTATGAAAATACATGTCCAATAAAAACAGCCTCCCCTCGGCCGCAGCCTACTACACAGTGGTGGTGCAAAGAGTTGGAAAGGCTCAAACCGTTACTCGGCAAACTGTCCAATAAAGCAAAAAGATTCAAACTGACGGGGGATATTTACAAACGTCACCAATGACTGTACAAAACGGAAATAAGAAAAAGGCGAAGAGATGCTTAGAATTCCTCAAAAAGATTCTTATAAACACATCTTTCATAGGCTGTACTACTGATGTTCCTCCCATGGAGACAGATACACCCAACAATACTCCTTCGGAGGATGATTCGGCAGTGGCAGACAGTATGGTTGAGAACAGCGGAATAGTATGGTTAATCAAATCCTTTCACCTATTTAAAATGCAAGGGATGCATGGCATCTTCCCAGCCCCCCTTCAATGGAGGAACTGCTACTTACCAAAATCATTTCGTTCCATTAGCCTAACCTCCTTCCTCCTGAAGACGCTGGAAAGGCTATGCGACATATACATTCGGGAAACTGTACTGGTAATCTAGGGGAATACCTCTACATAAAAGGTGCCTTCAATAAAACAACTTTTCACAGCATAGATACAGCTCTAGAAGATCATGGTGTTAATACCACCTTCAGAAGGTGGAAGTATCATCAGAATATAGTAATATATGCATGTGTAGGAAATGCCGTAATTGCGTTTTGACGCCTCTACTATGGAACTTAATTGGTGAATGGCCTCCTACGCCGCCTCAATGAAGCTGGCTACTATATCATAGGTTACTCAGATGACATATCCATCCTGCTGAATCGCAAATTTGAAATCATACTATGTAATCTAATGCATACAGCACTTAAACTGACAGAAGAATGGTGTACTGGCCACTCCCTGTCGATAAATCCAACGAAGACGGAGCCGATTCTGTTCACAAAGAAAAGAAAAGTAGGTGTCCTAAGAGCACCAGCACTTTTTCAAACACAACTGACTTTCTCAGATGAATTCTTATGAGTTACTCTCGATAAAAAACTGAACTGGGGAAAACACCTTCAGCTCAAAATGGAGAAAACATTTGTTGCCTTTTGGCAGTGTTGCCGAGCCTAAAAGCTGTCTTGTGGCTGTACACTGCCGTGATTTGAAAAATGTTCTGTTACGGAGCTAGAGTCTGGTGGCCCTGAGCCAACCAGGCAACCACTGCAGCTGCACTCACACACGTGCAAAAATAGGCATGGAATCAAATTCTGTCATGGAAGCTGTCCTTGGCCTTCCCCCATTGGACCTGTGCGCGGAGGAGATGGCCTTAAGGACAGTTCTAAGACTGTGTTTAGTCTATAGTCATAGAATTTTTACACATGCCGAAGTTTCACAACAGTTAGAACCATACGTTTTGAGTAATCATTATTTTATGGTTTAACATTTTTAATTTCTATAGAGTTTCTATTCAAAAACAAAAAATACATAGACATGGATTAGAAATTACGTCAACTGCAAGCTTTAGAATTTAGAATCACAATACCAGCTTATAATTTTGAGGTTAGGTTTGCCCCTGCCGTGCGGAATTAAATTTATTAGATTATTTTTTATATTCTGATCTAAAAGTACTTTAGTCTGGGAACTGTTCTGTAAGTCAAGTCGATTATCCACTGATTGGCATTTAGACACAGCAAATGCAAGCGCAAACGCAAGTAACTAAACTGTATGGTAGTGTTAAATCTCCGCAGGGGTTAAGTGATAAGATGCATAATTTTGGATGACACTATTTTAGTCTTAGATGACCCACAACGGTAACAACTAAATTACTAAACTGTAACATAGTTAAATCATAATAAGTAATCGTTGGAATTGAAAATTATAATTTTTATGTCAGTAAGACACAAATTAACTCGTCTTGTCATATTGCTAAAGGCTTTTGTGGAGTTATATTGACACATAATTGGTTAATTCAGTTGTGCAACTCCTGAATATTATTAGTAGGGGTTTTGAATATATTACTTTTCAGATAAGAAAACACAAAGTAATAGTTAAGTTAAGTCTGGTGATCCAGCCTGGCCTGTTGGGTTGTATTGGGAATCGCACCATCTTGCTGAAATTAGCTTTGACGAAGTTAGTCTTAATAAATTCAAATATTTTCTAAAGGTTTGTTGTGGCGAGTTTCATATTTTAGACTTCTTCATTGAGGATTTCGCAAACAGTCTACTTATCTCCGTTTTGAAACGAATCAAAATGTGGCCAAAATATCCAATGAAGAAGTAATAAATAATAAATTTAGTTATAATATTACAGTACCTCTCAGTAGTAACAGTTTAATGGAAGATTATAGAACCAAAAAAACCTCTTTGAGATACAGCTTATCAAATAACAATGGTGCAACGGCGTTTCACAGAAAGTATGGGAATTTTCAGCGCTTCATAACCTCATATTTTGTTAATTAATATACTCCAAAAAGGTGAATCAGGCTTTACAAAAAAAAGGTTAACTTTAGTAATTCACTGCCGTCCATTACATATTGTTGGAACTACTGGCAATACAAAATTAGCCTATTGTTATTTGTCGGTAGCAACTCACACAAAAGCAAGAATTTTGATGAGAACTGCTTCAAATTTTTTTAACGATGGCATAGCAAGTACCTTACGATAAACCAGGTTCCTGGGAAAGTAGTGATAGGATTTAGTGGGTTCCTCATTCATAGGCTGACGAACATCATTTGCAGTATTTTCAGTACAACTATACCACGGAACAAATTAACACATCATCTATGTCAGCGTGTGGTAAAAAGTCACCTTCAAGGAAAGCCATACCTTGAAAGTGTTGTCCTCTAAACGTAGTACCGTATTGTAAATCCACTCGACACTATCTCGAACACCGTTTCGAAAATGTATGATTCAATCATAATTTTTTGTGTTCTACTATTAAAACCGTTGTATTTGTAATTTAGTCGAATTTTCAATATAAACTTGTGACAACAACAACAGTGGCGATTTATAAATTTTAATGAAGTAGGCATTGTTTTTAACAGACATACAGTTGGTTTGTTGTGACGAGTTTGAAACTTTATATTTGTTAGTTGGGTTTTTCTATTGTTGGCAAAAAGTCCAACTAAGAAATATGAAACACATTCAGTTTACATTGGAAACGAAAGATTATTTAATTCAAAAGAACTGAATGAAGAATTTCATAAATGCTCTATGAAATTACTTAATTCCTTTAAAAGCAAATCTAAATTTTAGAATTAAAGGAGGCGATTCGGCTCTAAAATAAGAAACGTGAAGGGTTCACAGTTTTAATGGAAAGTGTTGTAGAAATATCTCGTTTAGTCTGTAATTAAGAACCATCTAAAATAAAACGTGATAATCAATGGGATTTAAAGTAAGATAACGGTTGTAACAGATTTTTAATGTTTTTTTCCCCGTTTTTATTGAGCTTTCACAGACTGATATTGGGTGTTAGTTAAATTAGGAATTGTGGGTTTTGTTTTCTTGTTAAGGTTTTGAATAAAAAGGTTTTTAGCAAAGGGTGGTATTCTCCATCATGACAGGATCAGGTTAAGTTGCCGCTAATTTTGTTAAAGTTAAATGGGAAATCCATAAAAAGGACATCCACAAAATGCTTTCGGAAGGGTTTTTTTTTGGTCGATGCGTTTAGTTGATTATAAGAGAAGCGTTGTAACCTACAAATAATGTTTACGAAGGAAAAAAATGTTTTACATGACGAATTGGAGTGTTGGCGATTCAAAAGGGTCGTAGAGAGAAGCATGCATTAATGGGAATTGCATCGTCGTGCTGGTGGTGCTTTGATATACTCAGTTCGCTAATTCCCCAACTCGTGCTGTAAAGCGGCTACGAAAACGTTTCCTAATTAAGCTTCTGTCGCAAACGTCGTTTGGCTTTTTCAGAAGTTTAATTTTTAGCATCTCAAAAACTGCCCGAGCTCCGATAGGAATGCCCCTTCTCGAGTCACCATGGAAACCAACAGTGTACGTTAATTTAAGCCGGAGCGACTGGGTCGGGCGAAAAAAGTTAATTTTCCAATGTAATGAATAATTTGTGTTTGAATTTCGCCGGAGGTATCGGCTGAAAGGGTTGAGACGATCGGGGCGCAGTCTTGGCGATCAATCACCGGAAGCGAGTCCTCGTGCCAGCAAACATGTTATTCGATTAAAACAATTAGTTAAAAGTGTAAAAACGCTCGCGAAATGTGTCTGAAATGTGGCCACGTCACTTAAGCAGATTTATTGTGGCGAGCGTCACCGCCCATTTTGTAAATTACATTAAAAATTAAACTCGGATGTAGCGGGAACAATGTAACCGCGTATGCGTTCCTTTATTAAAAGTGTGCGCCCACCGCGCCGCGACAGGATGAAGTTTTAATCACCAGATAAAGGAAATCTCAGGGCGGCGGTGAAAAACAAAACCGAGCGCGGTGGGAGCCTCCAGCCATTGCGGAGACGCGGATTTAAACAAGGCGCGAGCTCGAGCTTAACTCCGGACGACTCCGGGTCTCCTGATTGAGACACCGCGACGCTTTCGCGATTTCGCTTCGACCAATTACGCTTCTTTTTAATTGTCAAAATTCGTAGATATCATGCTTCTTCCGCTTCATCTTCCTCCTCTTCTTGTACTCCCGCCGTTCGTTTACGTAAGCGCGCGGTCGTCCAAGAGCACCTTACGAGAAACGAGTGTTGGAAATGCACAGGTTCTCAGCCAATTTATGCATCTATTCCATATTTCGCAAGTCGTTTTCATAATTCCACGCATCAGGCCGGGAGACAAGCACGTTACTGCTCATCGTATTTCCATTTTGTCGAGGGGCTCTACTTTCTATAAGAGCGCGCACCTTCTGCCATTTGCATACTCGTCAGCTGCGCCACCTCAACTTTTCCTCGGATAAAGTTGGGCTAAAAAGGTACTCGGAGACAAACTATCGGGCCAAATGTGATGCATTTCAAACACCTCTTACATATTCCGTGCCGTGTGTCACTTGTATTTCGTATGGATGAATATATCAGCGCAAATGGAACCGAATCGAATGGAAGAGTATATCGAGATTCCCACTTTTCCTAAATCTCGAATATACTCACCCTTCCCTCACATCTCAACCAACTTCTACCATCACCGATGTCAGTTTCAATTTCCGCTATATAAACTTCCCTTGCTTTAGGTTCAGGTTAAACACAAGACGGAAAAATATCAGTTTACTACGTCAAATGCCAACTAATTCTTAGTAACCAAATTAGTTTTGAACATTTCCAGAGATCACCTTGTTACCTTTCGAAGCAATAAATTGCTGGAAATTGCTTCTAGATTAGGACTGGACTGAGCAAACCACAATTTATTCCCATCAATTAATTGAACATTAATATCTTCAAAGATATTAAAAAAAGGTTGGGATTTTTGGGAAAATTTTCGATTTTAATATTTGCGTTTTTATTCGTCTAATAACTTTGAAGAGTGATTATTTAATTAGGAGAATAAGTTTGTCTGTGGGAAACTGAAATTACAATTCTGAAGAATTACGATAACTATTTTCCACTTCCAAATCTTTCAATTCTTGACCAATTCTTTTTGTAACCCTTCAAGCAGAATTTTTACTGAAATTAAACCGAATCCTTATGTTTTCAAGAAGTTCCAATTATAATAATACCAAGGTCTCAGTACTCATATTTATGAGTTATTAGCAGGCCATTGGTCTAGGCTTCGGCCATAAGAGGATGCAGAAGAAGAAGGTACAAATGGCGAAGCCTTGTATTTATTGTAAATATTTCAAATTTCGTCAATTTAGTGAAAGGTATTAAATTCCTCCCCTCTTTGGCATCTCACAGGTTTTGTGAGCAAGTTTACTCAAACTGAAAAATTATATTGGGGTCAATTGCTACTTTTGATTTTACATTAGGAATCCTTAACGTTAACGTTTATCAGTAAAATTAATAATCATTTAAGAAAACGTATTAAAAGTAAGTAGAACCATAAAAGGAAACGGAATGCACGTGTTCTTTTCATAATCCAACCGCCGCAATCCCCGAATAAAATCAGTTGAGTTGAACATTGCGACGGGGAGTGTGCAATAATAACACGAGGAGAGATTCTTATACACAAACGGCGCTAATCAAGACACATGATTATGGCCCCGGAGCCGCGGCTGAGGACATGCACTGCCGCGTACTGCGTTATAAACCCTGCCCTAACTGTTCCGGCTCCGGGTTGTTCCGGGAGCCCCGTTTTACTGATTTAACGTTATATACTCCGCGTAATAATTCGCGTATAGAATGCATTAATGTAATCTTTCTTCCAGGGGATACACCGCGCACTTAAATTTCTTGTTCGATTAACTCGAGGCAATGTTCTTTAGCCGATGTTATTACACCTTCGTATAAACAGGCGGTGCACTTTAACTTCGCCTTAACCCTCTAGGATCATCATCAAATGCACGAGTAAACCTACAACGGATTCGCTCCGAGTAGCCATGCTTATCATTCCAGTTATGAGATACAACAGCTTGAATAAATTATCCCTAAAATTAATAATTATAGTTTGCCATAAAGTATATCTTGATGCAAATTTACAAAGATAATTTCTTTGTTTTAATGGGGTTCGTTTAAAACATCTCCAGCGTCCTAATTCGCCCCATATAATTTCAACAAGGTCCCCTAACATGGAATATCCTAATTTCTAAATATTTTTGTGAATTTTATTACTTTATGCAAAATGTAAGGGTTTTATTGATTAGTTGTACAAATTATTGATCAAGTTTCCAAAAAAATTCCAATAACCCAGGCCAATTAAAAAAAGAACAAAGCCGTTTTTTGGTCTCAAATTTAAAAAATAAAATGTGCAGATTTGGGCCTTTTAATAAATAGAAATTTAAAATTTAACACACGGAAGTGCTGTGCGACGACAGACGGAAGGGTGCACTGAAGATTTGCTAAAGGCATTCGGTTGCCGCGACTTTCCTGGTAGCAAGAACAGCGGCGGGTTGTAATGGAATTAAAAGTAACCGCGCATCTTAAGTTCTTTCTTCGGTTGGTATGCAGATTAGCAGGCTTTGCCTCAAAGCAAAGTCTAATGAGTTGTGTCTTAATAAACTAGAAAGTAGGTAATGTACTTCTTCTAAATGTAAATTTTCGTATGTGTGGGCATTTTTACAATTAATTTTTGCTGTTCTGTTATTGCCAGTATTTAACAGATTTGAAAACATGATTTTTTAACCGGCAGTATGGCAGAGTGGGGGTAGACGTAAACTGAAATATTGAGAGTTAAGCTTGGCCACAATTTGGATGGGTGACCACTCTGCGGCTCAGTGTGCCCGGCCCCCTCGACACTGTAAAGGTATAAGATAAGAGGGTAAAAGAGAAAGAAGGAAAGAGAAAGAAAACATGATTTTTTTGTAATGTGATCTTAGTTATGTTACGTTCTCTTTTAAGATATTCAGAAAGGTGATATTAAAAGGGATTACTGGAAAAACAAGGGATTCCATAGGCAGATTTCAGTTCAACGGGTTGGTACTTTTGGTGGAGGTGCCGTGGAAGTTAATAGCATAGTAAATAATAAGTCGAATGTTAACAAGATTTTGAGCATTTTATCTCTCATGACAGTTTACTTAAGCCTAAAATGTTTTAATTTTTCATTTTGAAATTATCAATAATTAGGTAACTTGGGTGATTTTGCTGAATTCGGTTAGAAAAAATAGTTCAATTACATTGCCGATTATTAAAAAATAATGAGTTTTGTAAAAAGAAGAGACTGCGAATTTTGAACATTTTTACAAGGCAGGCTCGAATTAAATCATAAAAAATTTTTGGTTTTTAAGCGTTTTTATGTTTAAGGCCCAAAACCAAAAAAAGAGCTCTGCCAAATAATTTATAAAAGAACTTTGGATTTATTTTTCTAATTTTTTAGAAAATATACTTTTTTTAGGATTCACTCCTTTGGGGAAGTACTTTTAATGTATTTTAACGGACGCCAGTAGTTGAAATCCCTGCGGAGGTGATTTTTGTATACACAGAATTTTCATAATTCGTTAAAATATTCAACCTTTGTAACATTTGTACAGCTTTTCTCAAATAAATTTCCTATCTAACAAGTTATTAAATTTAAGTTTTTGGTTAGCCTAGTTTAGAAAACTGTTAACACTTTTATAATCTTAAGATTAATTTTAGTCTTTTAATTGGAATCTTCATTGAATTACATAATTCTTGTGTTAGAAAGATAAAAGATGTTTTTGTCTTTATTAAGTGAAACCTAGGCTTGTAAGTTTTGTAGCATTTGGCGGAGGCGCCAAGAAAATTTGGTGGAAGAGCAGCGAAGGATACACGTTTCCTAACAAAAGCCAGAATTTCTTTTAGAAAATGATTTTTGGGCTTAGTTTTTCCAAAACCATTAGAGATGTTAGATTAAAACTCCTTGGGTACGAATCTATCAAAATGAACTTTTGCTGGTTTTTTGGAAGTATTTTAAATCACGATGGATGTATGTATTCTTAAATACTTTTCGTACTTGTATGAAAAAATAATTGACTTTTAAGCCTACGCACGATTTGGCCCCAAAATTTCAAGGAACACCGACAAGCTTAGTTTTTGGGATTTTTACCTCCATTTTTAATAATATAAATTGGTTTATTATTAATATTATATCATAACCATAACCAATACTTGCATGAACAAATAATTAAATTTTAAACATTTGATCTAAAATTTTAAGGACTTCTTTATCCAGTTATGAAAGTAACCCGGATAAACTTAATTTATGGGTATTTTCATTTTTAATAATATAAATTGGTTTATTATAATTATTATTATATCATAATCAGAACGTTTAAAATTTAGAACGAATTCCATATTTAGATATTTAGTTTAATAAAAAATTAAGATAGGAATGAAAAATGATTAAACAAATTCGAGATAGCAGAGAAGAGTAATAGTAGAAGCTGCAAGCGTTAAGGATCTGAATAATACAGAGTGCAATAGCAATTACTGACGAAATAATCGAACGGTATAGCCATTAATCTCTGATGTTGGTTAGGTACCCAGTTAATTACAAATAACTCGATTTAGGCGAATGGGTTAAATGTGCGCGGGTAATCTATTGAAATTAGTAAGCAGCGCACCTCAGCAAACGTTGACTTAGCTTCGGCAGCGTTAATAATGAGCCGCGCTAAAGCTAGTAAATGTAGTGAGTCGGTAAATGGCCTGTGTAGGGTAAGACGCGGTAAGACTGGGTAAGTCGGGGTCAAGTCGAGCCCCTCGCGGCCCCAGGCTACAATTAGATATCTTTGTGCCATAATTCACATGTAATCTCTGCTAGCCTCCGAGCACTCATCTGCAAGTCTCTTGCCTGAGCCGCTGTTGAGCTTTCGAGAATTCCACCAGGGAGGGAAACTTTTTTAAAGAACGACGATTACCTCGGAATATTACGGGGCCAAGTCTCTATATATATACATTCGCCTGTAATTTATGAAAATTTCGTTTATAGCAACTGCCTACTTCCACGACCTTCGCTAGATATCCCTTATCTACTTTATTTCCACCTACTACCTCGCGGAGTTTATGAGAAACATTTTTTACGTGTGCAGATTTCCCAACGAAATTAAACAAAATTCACTACCATTTTAGACCTGTTGCTTATTTGGAAGCCACACATTTTTATAATACGTATCTCTTAACCTTTATCATGATCAATAAAATTCGGAGCTTTTCGTAATAATTTTACGAAAATTTATTAAATTGAAACCAGATTAGGTACTCTAAAGAAAAAAATTTGAAACATTTTCAGGAAGTTTTTCTTTTGGCGTAAAATAACAACAATATTCTGAAAAACATAATTATTGATATTACATTTTCAAAAATGCAATTTTTCCCAAAGTGAAAATGGACTGAAACCATTCAACTTCAATTGATAACTCAAACTTAAATTTTATAATTTATAAATATCGTACTAATTTTGTGAAAATTTACATTGGTGCAGGATTTTACTATACTGTAAGTTTTTCAAAAAAAAAAAAAACCAGGAAACCTAGATTATCAATGGAATACCTAGACTTAAAAATTACAAAATTAATTAGAATAATTAGCTTTTATTTCCAAGTGAAGTGAGACGGTTGAGAAACGTTTGATAGTTTCTCAAGTAAGCTTTGAACTGAAACATCTGACTGCTTTTAAGTCAGTGACCTTAAATTGAAACTGTCGACTTGACAGTTGCTTAAGCAGACTGTGAACCGAAATTTGAAAAACATTTGACTGTTTTTCAAGTAGGCCTTGAACTGAAACATTATACAGGTTTCTAAGTAAGGTTAAATAGAAGCAGTTTTCTCAGAAAACTTTGAATCGAAACATTTGGGAAACGTACCACAATGTTTCAAATAAGCATTGAACTGAAACATTTGACAGTTTTTAAGTGAGCAAAAATTGAAACATTTGACAATTTGATAACTCTTGAACTGAAACTTGAGAAACATTTGAAGTTACTCAAGTACGACTTGAACTGGAACACTTGATAGGTTTTAAAGGGAGCTTAAATTGGAGCATTTTGGCAGTTCTATAAGTAAATTTTTAACCGAAACATTTGATAGTTTTTCACGTAAGCATCGAACTGAAACATCGACCGGTTTTAAGTGAGCTTAAATTGAAACATCACAGTTTTCCGAGTAAACTTGGAACCGAAATTTGAGCACATTTGATAGTTTTTCAAGTAACAGACAGGTTTTTAAGTGGGCTTCAACAGAAAGTAAGTTTTCTAAGATTCTAAGTAAACTTTAAACTGAAACATTCGAGGCAGTTTTTCCAATAAGAAACGAACTAAAACACTGGATAGTTTCTAAGTGAGTTTAAATTGAAACACTAGACAGTTTTCTAAGTAGACTTTGAATCGAAATTTGAGAAACATTTGATAGTTTTTCAAGTAATCCTTGAACTGAAATATTAGATAGGCTTTTAAATGAACTTAAACACAAACACTTTTTAAGTTTGTAAGTTTTCTAAGTAAAGTTTGAACTGAAATATGAAATATGCGAGAAACATAAGACAGTTTTTAAGCGAGCTTAAATTAAAACATTTGACAGTTATCTAAGTACACTTTGAACCGAAATTTGAGAAACATTTAATAGTTTTTCAAGTAACCCTTGCACTAAAACAACTGACAGTCACAAGTAAGCCTTAGGCAGAAACGTCTGACAGTTTCAAGTAAGCCTTGAGCTGAAACATTTGATGGTTTCTCAAGGAATTGTTGAACTGAAAGTAAACTTTGAACTGAAATATGCGAGAAACATGAGACAGTTTTTCCAAAGAAATAAACTGAAACATTTGACAGTGTTTAAGTGAGCTTAAATCAAACCATTTGACAGTTTTTTAAGCAAACTTTGAATCGAAACAGTCGGGAAGCATTTAACAGTTTTTCAAGTAAACTGTGAACTGAAACATTAGGTAGATTTTTAATTCAGCTTAAATAGAAACATTTTGGCAGTTGCCCAAGTAAACTTTAAACAGAAACATTTGAGAAACGTACGACAGTTTTTCAAATAAGCGTTGAACTGAAACATCGGATAGCTTTCATGTAAGCACTATGATTTTGCAGTAAAATCTCGTGAAACAGTATTTTTTCAAAATAAAAATTAAGCGATTTTGTACTTTTTTGTTAATACATTTGCAATAGTGAGAAAACATCACAGAAATCTATTTCTTCTCCTTTTTAAACGCTGAGTGAATGTAAGGGGTTGTCGAACTAATAATACCTTTACGCTGGATTATATCATGTTTAAAATTTTAATAGCTATGTGAACAAAGCCGTGGTGTGGTCATGTCTGATTAATCAATAAACATAAAATAATCAACGAACGATTAATAAATTTAATTATAAATTAATGGAATACATGACTTATGACTTAAAACTTAAATTGGTCTATAAATTGTAGTTAATTCTAGAGGTTAGTAATCGAATCTTTTTCACGTACGGCCAAAATTTTCATTTCGTGAAAATCTTTCTTTCTCTTTTATAGCCTCTTATACCTTTACAGTGTTGAGGAGGCCGGACACACCAAGCCGCAGAGCGGTCACCCATCCAAGTTCTGGCCAAGCAGACCCTTGCTTAACTCTCAATATTTCAGTATTACGTGCACTTCCACTTTACCGTACTGCCGGTTCGTGAAAATCTAAAGCTAGAATTTTACAAAAAAGCAGTTTCGATTAGGCATTTTTCTAGTTCAAGGAGGTTAAAGACATGAATTACAAAGAAAATTATTTTTAAACGTCTTTTAAAACTTCCCTAATTAGCCAAGTTTTACAAGTGACAATTTTCCAAACACTCATGTAAGCGGAAGTAGTTTATTTCATAATATATTTATGACCAAATTAACTTGTTTCTGTACCTTTAAGTTGATTTTACGACAATTTGGTATTGTTATTATTGATTGGTGTTGTTAAAACGGTGCCATGTTTTCATTTTAACCACATCATTAAACCACCTTCATTTTTATATTTAATTTATTTGAATTAAAGGTAGGATGATCTGAATTTATTTTAGTTTTGCTGGTATTTGAAACGATTTTAAAAAATCGGTAAAACTTTGTTTGGGAGGCCCATACTTGCATAATTTCTGTTGTAAATAGAGAAATAACATTGAGCTGGTCTTTTCCAAAGCTTTTATTTGTGATTAGTAATGATTTAATGTCGAAATATTTAAGTTCTACCTATCTGGTAAGAAAAGTGAATGACAAACTGAACTGCCAGGGGTAACGTGTGTTAAAATATTTATAAAACGACCTTAATTCTATTAATATAAAAATTCACATTTCAACTTTTAGGTTATTGTCATCCGAAGGAGTTTTTTCAATGAAAATTAAATCTTAATGCGTGTATAATTGATTTGTGTGTATTTTTGGAAAGAGCAGGGAAGGGTTTAAGGACGCGTCTTAGACAGAGACAAATACGTAAGGAACCGCAGGCCATTTGTTTTCTCAAAAAGTGTGCAGAGTAAAAGCGTATTTCTATAAATCTACCGTTTCGTGCTCACCTGTACATAAATACAAACTAAATTATCCCAACATAAATCCGTTTTTAAACAGCAACCACGTGGTACACGATAATTTGTGGCCTCAATATTTCAAAAAAATTCATAGTAGCGTGAGTTATGTTGTAACTTTATATTTACGATATTAATTTCCTCGCGTTTCCTTCTGCACTAAAGTCAACATCGGTGTGTTCCAAAACGCGGGACGTAGCTGCGTCTCGCGTCCTCGCGTTCGTCCTCACAGGTCCTTCTCGTCAGTGGTACGTGGAGATTGTCACAAAAGGGACGTAACAGTGGAGGAGTTGTAAAAGATGCGTCTGGAGCGATGGGGCGATAGCATTGTACCGGAGAGCGCCGTACCTGGCTGCGGTTCCGGTCGCTCAGATATTTTGCGTTATTATCTTTCCTCTCGCCACTTTACTCATCCGCGCCCGGAAGTCGGAAAACGACGCGTTATCGCACGAGGTCCTCGGTCGGTCCTCCGGAGTCGAGAGCATCGACTTGCTTAGATCCATAACTCAGATGTCTACGACTGTATTTTAGCTACATTTCGCTCATTTGATGATTGTGCACTACCGCAAAACCGGAGGAAAACTTCACTTCATTTATCTTTGTATTAGAATATGCTACGGTGATTCCGGATTTTAAATATTTCCCTTTAACTTTGCCAAGTTTTCACATCAAAATCATCGGAAAGTATTTTTCAACATGTTCTGTTTTATGAAACACTAATTGCAGTTTACAGTACGTCGCCCAATTATTAGTTACATTTTGATATCCACGATTCTGTAAATTTTAAAATCATAACTGCATAGATACTATATGCCAGAAATCTGTTGTTCATTAGTCGTACTTGTAAGTGACAAAATTTCTTGTAGAAAACTGAGAGTTAACAGCAAGAAAAGTAAAGTAAAATTTGTTCATTACAAAATATGACAATTTAACATTATATGTAATGAGGAGAGCAAAGGACGTGCCAGTAGAGGTCTATATAGAAATTCAGATGTTATTAATGCATTCTGAATACTTTTCCAATTTCAACTGATTGTGAGTAGAATAAAAACAAAACTTAATAATAATCACTCTGGACAGCAATTGTATAGACAAAATGTAGTAGAAAACGCGTAACAACTACAAGCAAGTATCGAAAAATTAGAGATAAAGCGACGTTCTAGTATGCATCCATCATGTTATGCCACGCGCAATTGATTTGACGTATTATCTAGGGTCATTACAAGAGCGAGATGCACGTGTGTGACCGTGAGACTGAAACATAATACTGTGCAGCTGCATAAATGATGAATTAGCATTTTTTTAAATATACAGATTAGCACGTTCGTGGTTTAAGGCGAATACATATAATATCAGTAAAAGGTGGGGAGCTGACGTCCTATATAAGGGATTGCTCATGTAGGAACTCTTCATGGTTGGTGTGGTCCTCGAAGAACAATCATATCATTAAGCCGTCAGCTCCCTTATCCTTCATACTAGTGATGTTTCCTACGATTTGTATGTAAGACTATTTTTATGTATTTAACTTAAAATTAATTCAATTCATAGTAAGACTTGCCAATAGGTTGGAGTTAACCCTTTGCTTCATTTATTAACTTTGAAGTTTGTATGAACTTGTAACTTTAGCTCTAAATAATATTTTGTAAAACTTAATCAAAGTCGGACAATACATGTTATGTTAATTGAATCAGAATTTTAATATAAAACCTCTCGCAGCCAACTAACCCCCACGTGGTGTAGCTGGTTAAATACACCACCACGTTGATACTTATCAGTAATTCTGCTAAATTTAATTAACTTATTTTTGCTAACTTTTAATACTACTTTTGGTAATAACCCTTACATTATGTGTCTCCGAAACAGAAGAAAAAGTTCCAAAGTCGTTACTAATATTAACATTATTAACGGTTATTCATGTATCACACCGTACCACATGCAGATATCTCAAAGAACAAGGCCTGCTATGCCGCAGATCGATTTCGTTCAGCCATGTTGTATCCCTTGCAGGATGTAGGCCTCTTTCAATTATTTCCATATCTCTCAGTCTTGTGCCCCGAATATCGTCGGTCCATCTCTTGGGAGGCAGCTCCACTGGACGTTTTGATCGACGTGGTCTCCTGATTGCCTGGGTAGATGTCCCACCCAGGAACATTTAGAGTAGGCTATTCTCAGTTATTTTCGTTCGTCGCCAAAATTTGTGATTTCGCAGTGATGATCAATACAGCGCTCTGATTTACACGCAATTTATTGGTACTCTGCATAGTTGCTATCAGCGTCTCCAGACCATACGTCATTTGTTAAAAACGTCATGTTTTAGGTTGTTTGGTATTTTACTCTTCAACATGTAGCTTAGTCTGCCAAATGCTGCCCACCCTAGTTTAATTCGTCTTGATATTCGGCTGTTTGGTTGTCTTTTCCTAATCTTATTGCATGGACTAAATATATATTCATTATTCCGAGTGTCTCCCGTGTCTTCTTGCCATACATTCACCAAGTGACTGATCACATTGGTAGGATTCCCGAAAAACTTAACATCAAGAGGCGTCTGCAGCATCCCTTGTTCTGATTTACATTGGAGAAACAGGTCGCTCACTGCAAACACAAACGTTGCTTGAAATAAGGTTCTCTCTCACACTCAGCTGTTGCTGAACATTATAACGACACTGACCATAAGATCTTGTAAGAAAAATGATCGATCATTGTGGCAATTCATCTTTTCAACAGGAAAATCTAGCTGGCATTCTTAAGGCATATACAGGAAAATTCTTCTTCACATATCCTAAATTTTTCTCACTTTGTAAACCTAACCGAAGACCCTAATCTTGATTGTCAGTTTCGACCTCCCTGTTCACCAAGGTCCCCATTCCTGACTCAACATTCTTATTGAAAAGTGCCTTTCTTCAACATATTCCCTTTTAAAAAACCAATGCTATAAGCAAGTGACAGGCGATATCTATGGGTCTCCCATTTTTAAGGAATCTGTTGAGGCTCCGGAATCAATCGATTTAAAACCCAAGGTCTGGTTCTGCTATGTAGATTACACTTTTATTATCTGGCCCTATGAAAGACATAACACTGCTGCCTTCCTAGAACACCTCAAGACCCTGGTATTAAGTTCACTATGGAAATATAATCAAACAGTTCTCCCCCTTTTCTCTCAACGTACAGGTTACGCGCAAATCGAGTGGTCATCTTGGACATTCAGTGCAATGACCCAACCGTGAAGACTTTCTTTTAACACTCATTAACGTTTTCGATTGCTTGTCCGTTAATTAATTGAAATACTCTGTTCGTTGTCGCTCATGATATTGGTTTTTGATATGTTTATTCGCAGCACTATTGTTACAAAGGCATGATATAGTTCAAATATTGCCTAGAGCTCTTCAGCGGATGGGGCAATGATAACGACATCGTCTGCAAAGCGTAAGTTATGTAGCATTTTACCGCCCTCACTAATGCCTCTATCTGAGAAGTTTTGGTGAAATGGTATCACCTTGTCTCACTCACCGTTCCACCCAACTTTTCTTTGTTGTTGGGATGCCGTCTAGTTTTACACTCACTTGTAGCTGTATTATAAATGAAGAATATTAAAGCAGAGTATTGGTGGTATACTCTGACGTTATGTAAAGTTTTTAAAATGCGGTTAGTTCCATCAAGTCGAACGCCTGCTCGTAGTCCATGAAGGCTAGATGTAGTGGTAATTTATATTTTTAGATTTTCTGTATTAGCGTGCGGATAGGTCTGAATGTGACTGATTGTACGATATCCGCTTCTAATACCACCTATTCAAGAGGTTGGTAGAAGTCGAATTTGTGAAGATTTTGATGAACAATTTGTAGAAGTGTGACTGAAGACTTTTGGTAGTTTCCCAGTTTTGTATTGCCTCATTTTTGTGAATAAGGATAATTGTTGCGTTTTACCATAATTCTGGTATCTTTTGTTCTGTAATCTTTCGCTCGTTTGAGCAGGGTTTCACGATCGTATTTTAGTATTTCTATAGTTAATTCGTCTTCTCCTGGTATTTCATTACTTTTCATTTGAAATAATGCCTTTTTTATTTCTTCGACGTCTACATCAGGAGTTACCTCATAGTTAACGTTAATGACTGGGGGTTTTGGATTCTGATCGATTGATGTATTCCTATTGCTTGAACTGCTATATATGTAGTATAGTGTAGAACTCTTTGAAATCAGATTACTCTTAGAGCCTCTAAGTTGGTATACTTTATTCCGTTCCTTGGCTCTTTTCTTTTTCGCGACTTTCATATTGGAGTTTTGTTATACGAGATACATTCTTTTACCATATTCATATTGTAAATGTTTTCGATTGCTTTATCAACTGTTTTATTCATTTCTCTGTATTTTGTGTTTTTCTCCAATTTACATCTTTCGACCATCATCTTCTCTGTTTTTGGGGAGATCTTTCTGTTTTTGAGACATTTTAGTCTTGATGCTATTTGTCTGCTGCTAATTAAGGTTTGAGACAATGTTTGTTGTCTAAATTTCTAAATTATCCTTCAAATTTTATATATCAGAAACTTATGCTTAGGTATTATACTATGCTTATTCTCAACAAGCTTTTTCTAATCTGTGAGTAGGTAAGTTTTCAATTTAAATACAAAATTTTGGGCTTTAGCAACTAACGGTTGCTAAGTCTTTCTTTATTGAGTAGAAATCCCTTAGAAATTCATCTAAATATTCAACAACTGAGATTCAAAATTTTAAGTTTCGTCAACTAAAACTCCTCCTTTATTTCTAAGAAAGAATGTTACGTTTTAAAATGTCTTATTTATATTCGATTGGATTTGTTTTGTAATTGTGAAGTTTCAAAAACTGAATTTCTTTACTCTTTCTGTTTCAGAAACAGAGCTTTTGCTTTTTATTTATTCCTGTTAGTAGAATTTATCTAGAATTCTATACATTTTTTAGTTTTAAACTTAAATTAAAATTTTTGAATTTTAGATCATGAACGTATTTATTCAATATAATTTTTTTCAAATTCACAACTTCAAAATCATCTAACTTATCTTCTATTTCTGAGTTTCAGGAACTAGGCTTTTGCTTTTATTTATTTCTATACTTTGATAAAAATTCAATCCTTTTGCATGCGTTTTTCAAAGCTAATGTTTTTACAACATAATGTATTTAACAACATTAAAAAATACATTTCTTATTTATGGCATCGTCAATTCATAAACAAAGATTGAACTAGTTATTTTGTCTTTATATAGTTCCTTCAGTTTGGTACTTTATAGTTGTTAATCAATTTTTATTTTTAAATCTTCCATAGATTTATATTTATCAACATTTGTAATTATTTATTACCCTAATTTCGACACCTAAAACTAGAAAAGACAGCCATTAAGTAAGTTAAAATTTTAACAATTCATCATCCCTGATAGCCTTCCTTCCTAATCGTAATAGCAGTTTTAAAACAACCAAATAAATTATATAACCAAATAAAAATCAGTTAATAATTATCTGAATATTTAATGCAACTTTAATCACCTTTCTTTAAATTATTGATTTATTTCGTTAGCTAACTTATAATTTTCTTACCTAATTGTTTCTTTGTAACAGAAATAAAAACAGGGTTGGATTTTCATTTTAAAATTATATATTGACCGTTTATAATAACATTAATTATAACACTGGCGTCCTTATGGATGAAACAATTTTTTACGTAATTCGTGTCGGAAGTAATTGTGGGAAAATACGGAAAACTGTGAGAATGAGGAATAATTCGGAAATTTCATTAAAAAGAGTTTTATTAACAATTTTTGCTTCCTTTGAAAATGCTGCTAAATACCAATTGTTATTATACAATTATATAAATACCTTGATTTTAACTGTGGTGTGCAAGTTTCATAAAAAACCTCATTGTAAATGCGAAGTAGTTAATAATAAGCAAACATTATAAAGAAAATCCCGCGATTGTTTTCATTAAAAAGCAAATAAGCTTTTGTGTAGAATAAAACAAACAAGATTGTCTCTGTTTGAGGATTCTAATTATATTTGTATGTGATAACGTGTAGACATTTAACAAGGGACAATTCCGGCAACAAGTAAATCGTGTCGACGCATCTGAAAATCGGGACTCCGGGATTCGGCACAGGTGACGGGAAGCAGGACAGGTAAACAGGAACGGGTTTGTGATGCGGTAAACCTGCGAATATTCACTGATTGAGGCGCTTGGTTGAACGAGGGAGCCCGCACTGAGCGTCAAAGGAACCGTGCAATACATCAAATTGCCTAGAAAACGCCAGGTGTGAGCTTTGATGCCAGAGCTTTGCAATAAAAGCTCAGAAGTAAAACGCAGAATGTGCCTATCTTCACGAAAACGCTTCTTTATTGCTCCTTCGTTTTTCTTTTGTTATTAAAATTTAGGATTCTAATTAAAGTATTTTTTACATTACCCATCTTTGCTAATTTTGGCAATTTTTCTTTAAATCCAATAGGCCATGCCGTGCAAATATTGATCTGAAAAACCTATTGCTTAGTAATTTTAATTAATAAGTTTTTAATTAATAAGAAACGTTATGACTTAATTCCGCAAAAAATTCGGCAAAATTATGAATTTGTGGAAACCATAGCACCCCAGATGGAGAGTTTGTCAGAAGCAACGAAAAGTAAAATGAAAGTTTTTTCCTAGTTATCTATAAAACGTTGATTAGTGTAATGAACAATGGGGCTCGTGTCAAATCATAAAGAAAAGAAAAGTGAGAGTTATATGTAGTAAAGGAATTGGCCAAATCACGTATCGTTTCCGGCAAGGCCCGGAACTGACCCGTTGAAGTTCCCCGTTACAAGGTTACGATGCGATAAAAGACCCTCCGCATAGTGGGTAAAAAAGAACAGCTTTTACACACTTCCTTCTAGAGCCGGTGTGTCTTCTTTATCAGCTTTAATCTTCCTTAAAAGGAGCTTTATTTAACAAGACGTTATATAGTAAGGTGATATATTTTCAGAGGTTCACGCCGTGGAAAGCAGTTGCTTTTTATTACTTGTGACTGGGAAAAGTTCAAAGAAAATAAGTGTTTTTTAAGGATTCAGCTGTAGTTTTTGAATTGTTTTTCTTCTAAGTCTTTCGTTACATTATTAATAAGTACTTTCTGATTTTTTTGCTTAAGGTTGTATTGCAATAAGGTATACTGAAGTTAGGGCAATAAAAATGTATTTGAAGCAAATAAATATTATTAAAAGTTAGTTCAAAATATGACAATTGTCGTAAAGGAACATATTTTAAAAACGAAAATATGCAAATACCTATAGGCCCTTATTTTGAACATTTTCAATGCATTCAATTGAGTTTCAGTTGAATGATTTAAAATGTTAGCCAGTTTTAGAGTACTCAACAGCACCACCGTAGCCTTGAAAATTATTTCAGAATTCCAGGAGCAGGTATCTGACTTTTACACAATGTTTGAGTTAGAAATAATTACACAATAAAGCTGTAGTTATTAAATAGTTATTTGTAATACAAGTGTTGAAAGCTTGCGTTTGCCACACGAATGTGAAGTTTGCAGCACGAACGATAGTGAGTGCTGCAGTCACATGAGAGTGGCAAATACAAGCTTTTAACACATGTATTACACACTATTTTTTCTACAACCACATTTCCATAAAAAAATTTAAATATTTCTGCAAAATCAAATCTGACATTCATCAAATGTCATTTATGACATTTTGATTTCGGTGCGGCAAAATTATACTTTGCCGCACCGAAAATCATGCATGTGCGTGCGGAAAGTAAATTTTCCGCACGCTAATTTCACTTGTTCGGCAAACACTCATTTTCAATACTCGTATCTATGGAGACGAAGTCTGAAAATCCCACTTTCCATGGTGGGAGTAGAAAAATTATTTTTCGTAGCCAAAAATATACGAATGGGGAAAGCATCTGAACGTCTGGCGATAAGTTTAGGAAAGCCTTTCTTGAAGCTTTTACTGCAGAGAAGGCAGTTTCAGGAAAGTACACGATCGACTTAAAGGACACCAAATAAACGCCTTTTTGTTAACCCCCCTTGGAGCTTTTGTTATTCACAGATTTCTAATAAAAACAAAATATTTTATGACTTATTTTCAAGCTAAAACTTCTCTAAAAATATGTAAAAATCTCTCCCTTCTGAAATCCTGAAAAAATTTTAAGTTGATCCTTCTATAAAATTTCAGTCCAACTTCGAGGATAATCTGAGTGACGGCTATTACGCTTACAACGAAAATCGCTTAGTAGCCGAAATACGTATTTGGTTTTAATAGTTTATTCGCTTTATTGCAATCTTCAGAATTCAGTAGAGCTCCGAAAAGGTTATTAGTTAAATTAGTATTTTAATTTCTGAAATTATCTTCTCTACAGTGAAAGCTTGAGCAAAGTGTTTATAAAATTTTGGTTTTCTGGGAAATTTTGAAAAATCACATTTTTCCTGAAAATTAATGTACAAATCAGCTCATTTCCTTAGTCTTTTTCTTCTTCCTCTTATGGCCGATGGCCTGTTAGTAACTCGTAAGGACGAGTTCTGTGAGCCCTCTTAGCACGTATGCTGGGCAGGAGGCTAACCTTACCTATCGAATAAGGAGAAGAAGATCGACCTGTCAAAAGTGTTAGTATGACAACCGGGACCGCCGAAGCACGGACTTAGTGCTTTCTTATGTTTAATATATTAATATTGTTACTGAAGATCGCATTTAGATTTTTTTGTAAACATATTTTTTAACATGAAAATATATTGGACTTGATAATAGGCTTCAAGTTTAATAGAAGCTTTTAAAGTAATATTTTATTATACGAATATTCTTCAATAAAAATTTCAACCTTTGAATTCACGTAAAAATTTTTGGAAGGAAAACAATACCTTTGATAGAGGCTTTCATTGCGAAAGGGGAATATTGGTGTCAAGTTTAACTATGATTATTCGGAATATAATTATGTAAGTCTGGGAATTCTAATTAATTCATGCAATTAGCCTGGAGGAAAGCTTTAAAAAAATACATTCAAATTCGACGCGTTTCATCGAAGTCTTCTTGTCATACCTATTATTTAGAATGATCGTAAAATCGAGAGAAAGAATTAAAGCAGGCCTTGATTGGGAAAATAATAATTTATATTTTTCATTTTTGACATCTTTCAAATACAGGGCGATGCAAAAGTATTGTCATTAAATTAAATGGATATATGCTGACCTAAATAGAAGTACATTACAGCAAAAATTAAAAGCTTATTGCGATTTTTGTTTATTTTAAATTTTGTTACACACTTTTGAGAAACGCTGGTTAATATGCATTTAAAAAGCCCGCAATAGAAATTTGACCTTGCAAAACTAAATGAAACATTACACATTTATGTAATTTACAGGTGTCACTTTCCTTCCGCTTTTTTTCAGGCTTGAGACTGGCAGTAAACAATTATTGGCATGTTTAAAAAGTGATATAGATATTCAAATGTTCCTCCATTAACTTCCACACAAATACAAATACACACACAACACAAACTTTCAGAGCTGCTGCAGCATTTTGAAGAGCTTCCCCGTAACTTAAGTACAATAACATCAATTAATTCAGTTGTTAAAAGGTTGACCTTAAATTAAAACGTTCGATGAATGTACTTTGAAAGCAAACAATGAACTGATATTAACTTAGTACACAGCTGGTCTCTCTTATCAGTGACCCCAAACCAATTTTTGTATGTATTGATCTTTTTAATTTTTTTCTGAGCTTACCGTTTACTTGCGACTCATGGTTTATTGAGAAAAGTTGTTCTATTTGATATGCTCTACCTACCCTTAAAATTAATGATAATACTTTTGAATCACCCTGTATATCAGGCTGCTAAGTTGTCTTGAGCAATGAATTAACTTCAATGAAGCTTAATTGGCTTTAGGGATTCTGTATATAAATGGAAAGGAACAAATCTGTTGTCGATTTTTAATCCAAACGTAGGTCGTTGACTTTTGTATAGTTATTTGACGAAAAGAATGGTCAAAATCGACAAAAATATTATTGAGAAAACAATCTTAATTTAGGTTTTAACAGATGCACTACCACATTATTTTATTAAAAATATATGATTTATGGTGTTCTGTTTGACATGGTGTTAACTTCATTCATTCATAATAAAAATAATTAACCCTTTGTCTACCGAGCGGGTCCAATGGACCCGAACGAGATCTTATTTTGTTCTTATATCAACTTCTAGTGCTTTTGGACTTGAATTTGTTGCTTTACATGCCTTTTGTTGCTTTTTGATTGTGCTCAGTGTTTCAATAATTTGTTTTTCTGATACGAGTTTTTATTTTTCGTGAACTACCACTATGGGTCCATAGAACCCATATTGTTATCTTATGGACAAAATGATTCGTATACAAATTTAGGGTCAGTATAAGTCGAGCTACTGTGAAAGTTGCTAGTGTACGTATGTGTAAACAGTTTAGGAAAATACTAAATATATTTAGTGTTATATTTATTGAATCAGGACAATCAGGTAGATACATTTTATATAATTTAGTTCAGTTTTGTCAGTTGATAATAGTTATTTTAGTGTCTAAAATTTAAAAAATGGGCACACGAAAACCCTTGAAGCCTAAAGAGTTAGAGTAAATCACAAATGAGATGAGTGATACCGAATACACAACGGTTACAGTGGCGACGAAGAAAATTCAGAATTGTACAATTACCCTAATGATTCCGAATCCGATAATGAAAATCCAGTAAACCCCGACGATGATGAAATGAACAGTGTTGCAATAACCAGTAGCGAACAGAATCTAACTCTGTATCCAAAAATAAACAAGTAGGTATGGCACGAAAATCTAGTCAAATTGCCCCAGGGGCGACAAGGCCTGTAAAATATTTTACGAGAAAAATCAGGACCTACACGACATGCCAACCGAGAAGTTGATAGTATAGTTTTCCGACAAACGTTTAGGAATGTTACTTTTAGAAATTTAGAATGTTTTTGAAAATAAGTGGAAGCCACTAACTTGATGAAAGTGAGTTTGTAAGATTTATTGGAGGACTAATACTGATTGGAGTTTATAAGTCAAAAAACGAAGAAATATCTCAGTTGTGGAGTAAGACGGATGAACGAATTTTTTTTAACGATATATATTATGAGCCACACTAGGTTTCAAAATATATTTCGAGTGATTAGGTTTAATAACACAGCTGAAAGAAGGGAAAAAAGATCTACTGACAAACTACAACCCATTCGTGAGTGTTTCGAAATGTGGAATGATTATCTGCAAGACGGATATATTCCAGGCTATGACCGTGGATGAACAATTGGTAACTTTTAGGGGAAGATGTCCATTTCGTCAATATATACCGTCCAAACCAGGCAGATATGGCATCAAGTTTTGGGAAATTTGTGACAGCTTCACGTCATATGTTTGGAACTTGACCGTGGATGAACAATTGGTAACTTTTAGGGGAAGATGTGCATTTCGGCAATATATACCGTCAAAACCAGGCAGATATGGCATCAAGTTTTTGGCAATTTGTGACAGCTTCACGTCATATGTTTGGAACTTAGAGATTTACCTAGGAAAAACTAGAGAAGAAAGAGAAAAAATCAAGGTGATCTTCTAGTACAACAAAACTAAAGCAGACGTCGACATTATGGACCAATTGACAAGGATGACTATATAGAAGGTGATCACTGGCCATCTTTTACAATATGATTGAAATTAGTATTATGAATGCATTCATAGTGTGGTCAGCTCTCAATAGAAATTGAGACAAGAAGCGTAAGAGGGGAAACTTTATAATAGAACTAGGAAAATAGCTGGCACAATACCATACAAATTTTGAAGAAGCGGTACCATCCATCAGCATGGCTCATGAATCACCAAGAAAGAAACGTCGATGCAGCATATGCATATCTAAAGAAAAATTCGTAAAACTATAAATGCAAACGACATGCATACGGAAAACATTCTGTAACATTATGTATCTAACAAATGTGCTGAATAATTTTTTTTAACACTTGCCATACGTGTAAGTAATATGTACCTACGCATATCATTAAAATATACAAAATAAAATGTTAAAATAAAGACAACCACACCTTAGATTACATATGGGTCCAATGGACCCGGATCGGTAGGTATTGAAAGTTGTTTTTTCCAAAAAAGTTTATGACCTCAGTTCTGATTGTAACGCTTGAAAATGTTTATAAATTTTCTTTTTAATACTTTATAACTTAAATAATTTTGATTTGCTTGCAATTCATCACTAATTCTTTCAAAAATTATATTTTCATTTCTATAAATATTTTGAATCGGTAAGGTACCTATAAGAGGGTAAAAGAGAAAGAAGAAGAAGAATTTTGTTCGGAAAATTTCTCTTTGCCAAGAGAGAAAAAACATTGCTTTTGAATAAAGAGTTTCATTTCGTTAACGTAATATTGGTCTCCAGTACCTATGTTTATTAACTGATCTGGACCTTGAGATTTTGGAATATATATGTCATTTTTGTTATTTAATGTATATTTGGGTTAACAAAATAAAAACTATTATTATTATTATTAGTATTATTATATGAATGTATAGTATTTTCTGAACGTTTGTTGTGGCGAATTTTACGGTTTATACTTTTTATATACTTAGGGAATTAATTAAGTTACGTAATTATCCAGTAGGTACAGTCAGGGTGGCGCAGTGGTAGAGCGTCAAGCTAGTGTCGCGCTAGTCCTTGGTTCGAATGCCCTGGTGACCATTCCGTTGGGCACCTAATTAACGACCTTCTCCTCCGAATACAGGCCTAGGAGGTAGAGTAACAAGGTCTTCCACATACACACACATGGTGCAGTATGTAGGTATAAACGGCGCACTAACTTCGTAACCCGTAGAGACGGGCCGGGTTGTACATTGCACGCGTAGAGCCTCATACATTAGCGCATCACTCTCGGCACCAAATGGTACCTATAAGAGGTTACAGATAATAATACGTAATTATCCTAACTTCAAACATTATATTCAAATTCCTTGTTTCATCGGGTTTTCTTTTTTCACTTATTTAGAATTACCCTGAAATCGAGAAAAATGATTAAAGCATGCCTTGATTGTGAAAATTACATTTGGAGTGGAGCACTGCTTTAAACCTAACCTAATCTAATTTTACATTTTTAATTTTTAAGATCTCTCAAACACATATCCATAAATTAACTTCATTTAGGGATGATGTATATTTGTATATACATGAAAAAAGAGCAAATAGACCGATTTGTCGATGATTTTTGATTCAAACGTATGTCGTAGACTTCCTTCACAAAAAAGGGTTTTGCTTGATAGTTTATAAGTTTATAACGCATTGGTATTTTAATCAAAAAATCTTTTTACATGGATCTGCTTTCAAAACGTTACGTTTCCTGTTTTAGTGTTTTCACTAATTCAATTTTTGATTGTCAGAAGCTGATACGCAAAACCCACAAAAAATATCAAATGTTCGACCCACCATAACAAACACCTAGAAAATATTTAAAAGCATTATTTGTCATTATGAGAAACCAACCTTAGTTTAGATTTTAAAAGATGTATTTCCACCTTATTTTATTAATATGTTTTTAATAACAATTTCTGGTGTTTTGTTTGACATGGTGTTAACTTAATTATCATAATAAGATAATTGAAATTTCTCTTATTTATAGGTACATTTGATTGTGTGTGAAAATATTTTGAATGTGTTAGTTAATTTTTTAATTATTCAATTTTCCAAACAGTTTTTGATCCGACGTCAATTTTTATTGCTACTATAAAGCAATGACATATTTTCAAATATTTTTTTTGTAATACTCCATAACTTAACTAATTTTGATTACTTCCAATTTATCACTCATTGTTTACAAAATTTTATTCTCATTCCTATTCATATCTTGAAATATTGTTGGTACAGTCTTCAATGTTATTTTTTCCAAAAATTTCTCAAATTTATCAAACTGGCATTAACATATTCTACATTTTTCACTTGGACGAATGCTATGTTTTCAATCTACACTTCAGATTGTAGAGGGTTTTTCGGAGTTGATTTAAAAATGAGTCAATCTTCCGATCTGTTTTTGCAACCCTTAGCACTGCATTCAGTCATTTTATAAAATTGGGGAAGTCTAAATGTATTTCGGTACTGATTATTAATTTTTGCAAAAAAATAGTTTAGGATAAACGTTTAATAAAACAATTAGGAAATATGGAATGAGTAATGATCAATTGATCCAACCAATCAAATTGTATTTCACTATTGGCTGCTCAACTCTTTTCTAAAGGTTTTTTGTTTTGAATTTGACATTTATTTAAGTATAAAATGTATGCAGAATAACTAATTAACTTCAGTCTACAAGATTTCAGTAAAATTGCAATGCAAAATACATGTAATTACCGGGGATTCTTTTCTTCGGTTATTGAGAATTTTGTAGTGGTTTACAAAAAGCCCTCAAAGGCAAGAATATCTGTTAAATATTCTCGGTCTATTGAAATCGCGGCCTCTCCGTAGGGCTGACAAGCATTTTTACAAATGATTCCACTCGCGCCCTCGACACACACATTGAATTTTCTATGGCACCGCCTCTTAACACACCGAGAGCTACAGGTGGCCCCACATAGATAGCATTTTTCAGCGGCTTCTTTCAGCGACACCCTCAGCCACTTCACATTCAGTGGAGGGTACGTAACATTTCAGAGTATATCTCTTTTATTCATCCAAATAACGAGTAGAACGTAAAAAATTATCCTTTTTAATTTGAAGGCGAGCGCTTTAAGCGCGAGGATGTTTAAATTTCAGGTTAACATAATAACTCGCGGGAGCTATCAAGTGTTAGAACGTGGGTTTGAATTTAATTATTAATAGTAAAACTTTAGTCGCGACGCTAACAACTGTCAGAACTACATACGGGGAAATTGAACTAATTTATTTACTAATTCCGATATACAATCAATCATATCCGTAGGTAATCAGGTGCGAGTATACGTCAGTCAGATATAAGGAGGGACGCTCTGGGACGCTGTAACGACCCCAACATTACCCCGTAATGACTGTATTAATGCCTCTGGCTCACAGTAATTTCTTGCTGAAACTTTGGCTAATTTATGCGTGAGATATTTCATGCTTTTGGCGACCAACGGCTTCCTCCGTCCGAAGGGACATATACAAACTACGCCGTGTTACGCCTCGCAGCTTAACGACCACTATACTACCGAAATTAAGTATTTAATCTAGGGCTTTATTGAATTAAAGACAAATCCCGATTGTATTTTTAACATTAACGAAAACACGACTTATATGAGAAATAAAAAACGATAATGGAGACCTTATCCCGTGCGGCATTCGAAAAGGATAAACAAAAGCACCGACCCTTTTTGCGGCGCTTTCTACCTTGCTTCATTTTACTAGATTGAACTCATTTTGTTGGGTAATAATGCAAAGACATAACAAATAAATTCTACATTTAATGCCTCAAAACCGCAGGTATTCCTCATCACATCATGTGTATATAAACTTCTGCACGAAATGAAGCTTTTAACCCTTATGAACCGTACCGAATTAATAAAATACTTTACCACCTTAAAACGGGAAAATATAAGGGTTTTTAGGAAACATATTAATTAGATGCCTCAAAAACAATGCTATTTTAGTTATTTTCCTGCTCACATTCCACACCGAAAAAGCAAATTTTCAATACATACCCACGATAACAAAGCCTCATATATCAATCTTGTTATTATTATTTTCATAATGGATTTTAGAAAATTACGCTCAACAAAATTCATTAGGGAATACTCAAAGTTTCAAAATAAAAATTGATATAAATTAATCTACCATTCAAGACTTGCAGCTGTTTTATTTAATCCGCTTTGAATTGATTTTTTAAGCTGAACTTTCTGTATGTTTTTGACAATAACTGACATGATATTTCGAATTGATTTAACAAATTAAACCACGGAAAATGGCCTTTAAAAACTTATGGGAAGTCATTTACTTTGTAATGAAGTTTATACCTGTTTAATGTCAAGGCACTAATTAAAAATACAAACAAAAATTTCTTATTTTTATTATCATAGAAACTACCTATCTAGTGAAAGCGAAAACTAAATTAGAAACAAGGGTCGATGTTTAAGCCTTTAAGCCAAGTTTCTGAAGTGAATACGTGGACCAAATGGAGGTACATAAATTTAAACTGGTATTTAGAAATTAACAAAAAAAAAACAACAAATTTTAGGAAAAAATATGGTTTCGTGTGTTTGAGGTTTTTCCTGTAAAGATCTCGGAAATGTTGGTGAATGAAATTGGAGCTGTGCAAGGAAAAGAAATGTTACATCCTGAAGGAGGAAGCGTTTATACGATCATAAAAGTATTATATAGTGTGTCGACAAAAACTTATCCAGACCAATAAAAATTAATACGACAAAACGAGAGAGAATTAGATCGCAATCATCGGAGAGCATGAAAATTACAAACAATACTGGGGCCATAACGACCATAAAACATTAAAACCATCAAGTTCATCGAGCACAAAAAACGCGCCATAAAGATAACTATAAAACGTAATAAAACCGAAATCCAAAAGCGAGAGAAATTCGGCTGAACTCAATTAATCAATAAAACAGTAAAACGCTCCCCCGTTGCTGTTAAGAGTGTACCGAGGGTGGATGGGGTTGAGGGGGGTTGAAATGTGCGGTTTCGAGACGCTAGCCTAGGAGAGGAGCAGCGCACGCGGGCTGCGGTCGCCGAGGAATCTCCCGCTATTATATTGAACACTGGCTTATGCTTATACCCCGTTTCTGCCAGCTTTTCACGTATGCTTATTTGCAGAATAATGTATATGCCGCGTGACAAGCTTAACAAAACCACTTCTTAAGACGACACCTTAAACCCTACTACGACCCCAACCAACTCAACCCTAACTTTAACTTTCAAAGTGTCCCCTACTTTCGAACACCCTGTATCCGTAATGGGATAAATCGGCCACTTACTTATACGATAACCCACTGAAGAATTTTTCTGACGGATTGTTGTTAAATGCTTTTGATAAGCTAATTCCTATTATATGTACAGTTTTGTTTATGAAACCTGTGTTGTCATAAGAAACAATCCGCAACCTACTAACCTCAGAAGCGTGTCTGTTGTCAAAACGACCCTAATTTAAATATTCCTGAAATAGACGCAAATCTGCTTATCTAAGTCTGCTTGTGGAAAGTTATGATTAATAGATAGCCAGTCCAAGCTTTGATGATTAAATATTTTTTACAAAAGGAGGGAAATTGATCTGTCAGGTGATGGACGAGGGGCATATTAACGTCTTAAATTAGAATATTTTTTAGTATTCATATTATAATTGGCGTAACTTTATTAACAGAAGATGTAAAAGGACTACTTGTTTTTATTTAGTGATTGGCTACCTGTGATACTGTAAAGCCTATCAGCTGGAAGAGGAAGACCTTTCGGAAAAGAAGAAGTAAAATGTGTAGTATAAACTAACACTGTCTTAACAAATGATTTCTTCGACTTCTTTGAAGGAACAGAATTGCTAATAATAAAGTAAGAAGAAGAGCCATAACCTGAAATGTTAATCAATAAACGATTTCTTATACTTCTTCGAACGAACAGAATTGCCAATATGAAGTGTGGACTTCAGTTGGGGCACAATAAAACCTTTTGGTGAAATGCAAGAGACCATGAGGCAACGCCTAAGGACATCATCCCAACTAATTAATTTAAACATTTAAATGTGCCTATCAACTCGCAGAAAAAAACATTTCGGGGTCGAAGAATTAAAACCGCAAACAACGAGTTCTAACAAACGACATCCTAGCCTTCTTCGAAGGAGGAAGTTTAACGATAGGAATCGCTTAGGGGAATATAAAGGATCATAAACACAAATTTTAAAGGAAAAACTTAAAATTATTAGAAGCGCACCTTAACTTTAATCTGTGTTTACCGTCCTGCAAAGAAAGATAATCAACAATGTTTCAACAAACGATTTCTTAAACTTCGAAGGAACATAATAATATAAACCACTGACCCCAGCTGGGGTATAATAAATGCATTTGTCGTATTGCAAGAGACTATGAGAAGCAACCTCTAAGGACATGATCCCAACTAAACCTTAACTTAAACATTTCAATATTCCTATCAGCTTTGCTACACCAGCACTAGGTGAAGTATATCAATTGTTATCCGGAGGTGATAACACTAAATAAACCCGCTACTCTGTTGCGTGGGCGTGAGGTTCCTAAAAGGAAATAGTAGTGTTCACTAATTACTCAACTAACGATGTTCCTTGGGCGCCAGTCCTTATAACGTAAACAGCTTCAGTCGGACCTACTGAAGAATAGACCTCCAAAAGTCAATTGACTTGACAATAAAACGCAAGACTTGGTAATTAACGAATAGGATATATATTAACTCAAGCAAAAACACATACACAAAATTGAAATTGAAAATTAATAATTAAGTTATTAATTCAAAGGACAAATAAGGAAAATTACTAAAATCGTAAACAACTAATAAGTCTAAATGTAATATTCAAACAAGATTTAATTAAACACAAAAAAGAAAACTATGAGGAATGTTCAACGACAATCATGTAACTAAACGTAAGAAAAATTTCTACTGTAACAGCTTGCAGAGAAAAACATTTCAGGGAAGAAGAAACAACCTAAGATGCAAACCAATAATTTTCAAACCAAAGACATCCTCAGTTTCTTTAAAGGAAGAAGCTTATCGGGAAGGAAAAAATTGCTTTGAAATTATACCAATTCCACTATAACTTTAACGTGTGTCAATCTTCCAGAGAAAGGCATGGCAAAGAAGAACAGCTGGAATCTGAAACAATAGCCAACAGTGTTTCACTAAACGACGTGCTGGACTTCTTCAAAGCAACGGGGTTACCAATATGAAGAATTCAGTTGGGGCGCAACAAACCCTTAGGTTGAAATGCAAGGAACCATGGGCACTAATTGTGAGAGAAGAAATACCATCCTACCAACTCAAACTTTGATTTTTAAGTATCCATTACTCGTTACAAACCTCTAAAATAGCTCATGGCAAAACACTTTTCCCAACCAGTTCTTATTTTATGGCTTGTAGAATTTGTTAGTGATTGAGGTGTGTTTGAGATGGTTAATGCTTTTCTGATTAATGTTTTTGCCCAAAACAAAGAATATAATTTATTAAGCACTGCGGAATATGAATTCTTTAAAGCTTTTAAATCAGAAATACGTATCACTCAGGAGTGTAAGGAAGATCAAGATATGGCAAAAATAAATTCAGTTAAGACTAAAATAATGACAATCTGATGGGTCTTGCAAAAGTTAAAAAAGGTAAATACGTGGAACATATACGTGAGACAACAAAGATGAAGAGGAACAAGAAAGTACCAAGAAACACAAGCAAGAAGAACGAAGATGTTTAGAATATGTATTTCTTTCTCTTATGGCCGAAGCCTAGACAGGTGGCCCGTTAGTAACTCGTAATAACGAGCCCTGTGAGCCTTTTTAGCACGTATGCTGGGCAGGAGGCTAACCTTACTCATCAATTAAAGATGTTAGTATGACAACCGGGACTGCTGGCTTAACGTGCCCTCCGAAACACGAAAAATTTGTATTTACGTATGTAAAATGCACGCCCTGAACATTCGTTCAAACTCGGCACATTTCATGAAACTACTTAAGCACTGAGGGTGAAGTCAAGTGTTAAGAAGAAAGTAACAATAAATATTAATCATCCAAACAAAGTGTGTTTAATTCGACAAAAGATAAGATAGAAAAGCAAGAAGAACAGAAATAAGACAAGGTACGCAAGAAGAGCAAACGAAGTGAGCACGTAGAATGCAAAGTTAGGATAGTTAACATTTAGAAAAGAGACCCGAAGCTGGTATGGATAGATATAGTCAAAGTTGGCAAGATTAGGTTGATGAGTGTAGCAAGAGACAAAATATATGCTGGGAATTTGCTAGAGAAGAAGAGAACAATAACAAGAAGAAGAAAATGAAGACGATGGCAATAAAAAAGAAGAAGTAAAAGAAGGAAATTGGCAGAAGGAAAGAAGAAAAAGGAGAATACTTTTCCGAATTGGATCTAGGTCAGCTTATTTGACGACCAGTCAGTGAAGTCTGGGTGCGAGAGAGTAGGCAGATTGAGACCTAAGCACCTAGACTTCCCAAATTAGTTGGTTAAGGTGTTTACGAGTAGGCAAATTGAGGCCCAAGCACTTTGACTCCTCAAGTTAGTTCGTCACTAAGGCTTCCGTCTACAACATGGGTGCCCTAGAGAAGGTGGTCAGTTAGTGTCAGATAATCAGTGCAGTCCCATCCGTTGTATTTAGTGGTTGCTGCAATGTATATGTAAGAATATTTTTCTGTATTTAATTTAAATGTATCGTGAAAAGTAGTGAAAGGTATATTAACAAACTGGAACAACACCCCAACCATTTAGCTTTAAATCTACTAGATAGCAGTGAACACAACCGCAGACTTAAAAGACAATACACCCTGGACTTGCCCTTCCGGTTCTAGTACTTATTTAGAATAATTCTTTAAGTAACCTAATTAGTATTTACACGTAAGTCACAGCAGAAGTGACGTTAATGGACGTCAACTTCCATCCTAATGCATATCCATGTATATTATTTACTTATTGCTCTGCAGCAGATTGTAAATAGTTATGTATCAGATTATAAAAAAAGAAAAAAAAAATTTAAATGTAATTCAATAAGGCTTGCTAATAGTTTGGATGTAACCCTTTGTTTTATTTATTAACTTTAATGTTTGTAACTAGTCTCTAAAACTGTTTAATATGTTTATTTGTAACTTTGTCAGTATATAATACCATGAGATCGAAAAAAAGATGATTCTGAGCAGGCCTTGACTAGTACAACACACTTGGCAAGACTGATTTCAAAATGTGGCAGTAGGTTAGAGGTTAATAAATGTCAAATAAATTAAAACACAAAACAGTATTTATTTAGGGAACAAACTGAAAACTAAGATGAATACATGTTAGAGTAGGTGTTCAAAATGTGATCCTTCACTAGTATTACAACGATAAACTTAAATAATTCTGGAAACAAGATTGCAAAACTGACTGACATTTGAAATGTCACTGTCACATTAAAATTCATATGTATTCTAGAACCAGTGTAGCCAATCGTGTTGTACTAGTCAAGGCCTGCTCAGAATCATTTTTCTTTCGATCTCATGGTATTTGTAAAACATAATTCAGAGTTCGGACAATATATGTTATGTTAGACTTTCAATCAAAACCTCTCGCACAGCTAAGTAAACTCCACGTAACGGAGTTGGGTCAAAGACTCTACCTAAATTATTTATTTAACTTATTTTCCTTATACGGCCCTAACTCACTTCGTTACAATATTTAGCAGTGGGTGCTACGATAAAGAAGCAGAAAAAGAAGATGAAGGCAATCAAAAAGAAGAAATAGAAAAAAATAGAAAGGAAAAATACTTTTCAGGTTTAACAATACGATTGGTTGTATCTTTTAGGGCTTCTTTTACGAAGTACTGCAAAGAGCCTTTGGTAAAACTAACCTCAATCTAGCGTTTTAAGTACAATTTGGACGTGGAAAATCGTTTGAAAAACCATCCAGGCGTTTAGACTTTACACAAAATAGATAAATAGAGTTGGCCAACCTCCCAAACTGAAGATCAATGGAATGATTTAGGCAGCATCTCAATATACATTTATAAAGTTGATAATTTCAAAGAGATAAAAATGCCACATAAACTTAGACAAACTAGTTGAAAGGTCAATTAATTCAGGAAAGATATTTTCGAAGTTTGTCGTTCATGATTTTCAGATGATTCAAGTATGGACATTAAAGCAATAAGCAATAATTATTTTTTGACCATATCATTTGTAATGTCAGAAAAACTAAAATTTTTCTTTAAATTTCAAACACGCTGCACCTAAATTTCGACGTTTTTAATAAGAATCCATTTAATTAAAAAAACATATAACACATTTAAAGAAGAAATGGTTGAGTATATAAATCATTCGCGTTCTTTTTGCCAGCGAGCAAGCAATGAGTTTGTTATTAGGTTGGCAAACAGTGTGGCATTTGGATGTATGTATGTATGTATAAATAACTCTTTTATCGATGCCACTTAGCTGAGCTATTTACTTTAAAGTGCAAAAGAGTGACGTTTTTTAACTGGCGACAGTGTTTGTTTAATAAGAATAATAGTAGTAAGCCTCCCTCAACTGTTATTCAAACCAGTCTATAACAGATAAGTATAACCTGATCTTTCCTTTCCCAGCTTTAATAGCTCACAGCCAATCTTCAGTAAAATGAAAAAACCTGCTAAATGCGTGTAAAGAAAATATTCTTCTTCTTCATGCCATATCCTTTTAGGACGTTGGCGAGGGGGATCAAAGCCACATTTTTAAACGACTTGGCGTCGTGAACTTTCTTATATCCCCCTTATACTAGGGAAATGTGTTCTCTGCAGTGGTTTCCCGTTGCCTTCTGCAGAGTTTGTGACCGTGTATTAAGTGTATAGTGTATGTGTCTTGTTACTATCTGAAGCCGACCACTCCGAAGACAGAATCATTAATTAAACCAGACGATTAAATGGCTTCGCTCGCTCAAGTACCGACCTCGAACAGTGGGGAATTCTTTATAAAAATTCTTGCCACTGCGTGAGATTCGAACCCAAGACTCCTAGCGCGCTCTTACCACTGCGCCAACGAGCTCGTAATAAAGAAAATATTATTAATAATAATAATAAAGAAATAATAGTAATAACCTAACAAAAAAATATAGCCTAGATTAATAATTCATCAGAATCTCATTACATAGACAATTCTACCAGGGAAAGAATCCAAATCTTGCTTAGTTAGGTATATTAGTGATATCACGAACTCTAACATAATAAAATAAGAAACTGTTAATAATGTAAATAAGCGCACCTCCAAAATTCAACGACGTCGCAACAAGAAATTAAGAGATCTCTTGAATAATTAAGAGCAAAGATCAGTACTTAAAATTTGATTATTTAAGGCAGTGACGTGCGTATCCGCAACCCTCGTAATAGAAGGGGACTCAGGACTTTCAGGGACCGAAATCAAAGCTTGGATGGGAATTGCATCGAACGGGCTGTCATGGGGGTTCATTTCTAAATTTATAATTTTACAAATTTCTTCTAGAAACTTACATTTTAAAACTAACTCCTTGTTCGTGTCACGAATTCGTATAATAGAATTAAAATAAAAGCTAAGTGGGCTAAACATTTCGATTTTTACGATAAAGACAGTTTAGATAATCCAAATTAAACAATTAAGTAAAATAAACATCAGGACGAAAATCGTGATCATCAAGGAGGCATCCTAACGGAGATTTCCTGGCGAACCCCTCGCGTTCGTGCAGAGAGCAAGCTACTCTCTATGTATTTATTCATATCTACAAGCCAGATGATGATATAAATAGCGCCGAAAGTCGCGTTTTCTATCTAAATCACGCCAGCATATTGCGATGTGTGGCAGTTCCGACCCAGCCATAAATTAAACTAGAATTACTTCATATAATTTTATTGCAAATATACGAGACCGTGCACTCGAACACGAATAATAATAAAATAACCACCGTATTGTGGAAGATGCAATTTTGTGGAGCATTAAGCTGGCACGAAATGTTTTAGAGTGCACTTTAGTTTTAACGAATAAGTTTGTTACAAATTTTAGGACAACTGCCCGTTTTATTGTTTCCTCTTATAAAACGAAAATTTAATACCAGAGGATTTTATCGGATATTAAAACGTGTGGAAGTTATTAAATAAAGCCATTCACTTTTCGCAACTATTTTTATTCAATAACTTGTTTGCCAACGCGAAGTTACCCATCTTTTTAAAAGTTGGAAGGAAACGCTATAATGACGAAATTCTTATATAAGTTAGCTTTTCATAAGAAAACATCAAATAGGTACGGAAGCGGTGTAAAACAATGAGCGAGTACATCAGGCAGGCTTTTAAATAACGAGCCGGCATTCTTCGTATTAAGATTGTTTCCTTAACTTTTTAAAGTTTCCAGATGAAATTTTCGAGCAAAGGTACATTCTTTCCCGATTCTTCGCAATTCTTTCGTTGGAAAAGTGAAAATAAAGCAGGAAAAACGTGGAAATGAAATAAGAAAGTAATGCCATTATACATCAAGGAACGAGATGATTCGCAAATAATAAAACTGAAAACTTTCTTTCAGGTCTTACCTTCGATTCTCGTTGCAGGTGGTGCTTCTAACGGGGGATCATCGAAATTCGCTTTTGATCTGAAGTAATTCTGTAACAGAAATACGATAATTAACACCTAATAATTATATTGTGGTAGAGCGAGGAGTCGAAAGGAGAAGACGAAGGCGAACGTATTTCTGCATGTAAAACGACCTACAATTTAAACGTAGGAATCAATATGTGGGGGAGTTAAGAGACAAAATCTAAGATTAAAGGGTCCGGCTATAAATGTGCTTTCTTCACCCTCCTATCTATGCAGGTAACCGAATCTAAGCCACGTGCGTGGAAATCGAAAGAAATGACTCTAGTTAACCATCCAGGTCACGTACCCGGAGTCAGTAAGAACAATAAGAGCTACCTTTGACTTTTCACTTACTTTCAGCTCCCTAAATATATCACGAGGATCACATAAATTTTGTGGCAGGAACAGTTTGTTCCTTAAGGAAAAGTTTAGTCTCGTTCTTTTGTTAAGAGCATTAAGTATTTTCGAATATACAAATTCTTGTGTTTTGTTACGGTTTTTTTTATTGGAATTCTTAATTCTTTCTTACTGCTTGCATTTTTAAAGGTTAGGTAAAATTTTCGTTTTTAAAAAGACTCGAAACTTTGAAGCAGGGGAGGATTAGCAACAGCCTTTCAGGGGCTCCAAATCTAAATAGGGGACAATTCATCTTCTGTTAAAAATTCATTCGTTTTAATTTGGCCTAATAAAAGAGGATAAATAATAACAAAAACAGTCTACCTTTACCTTGATGATTCCAAAAATCCTCAAAAACAGAGACTCTTTATTTTGTAATCCAAACCCTAAGATAATTACTGAGCATTAACAGTAACAAAAACGCCCTTTAAACAAGCCACAATTTAAACATTTATGTTTAAAATATGCATTAGTTAGGATCTCATAAATTGATAGCAAATATTAATTTATCAAAATCTTCCTTAAAAACGTTAATAATGATAATAAAACGTTAAAATAACAAATGTTACGTAAATAAATGTCTAAAATCTAAATATTTTAGCATACCAAGTACAATAAGGGATCGTGAAACAAAACTGTTTTAACTCCATTAATAGCTGAGGTGAAATTATTCTAGAAATGTTAATGAAAATTAAATGGTTATTGCTAGAAGCTATTTCGTTTTCATCTAAGTCATACACGTCATAGTAGTCTGTTGATAATACCAAGATTTACAAAATGTTTGGATTTATGAAAACAAGAATAAATTATCATATTTTCTATTGGTCTCAAGTTGTTTTTAAATCCTTAATTCACTTCTCACGGTGCATATTTTGAGTTCAAAGTGTGTATTTATTTCTTTAATTTTACATAAATAAATTAAGTTATTTAATTAATTATATTACGTTGGATTTAGTACAATGGATTTTGTTTATTTTTTCCTTTTCAAAATCTTTAGATATAGTTTAACCGAGTTGGATTTAAATGTTTAATACGTATATATTCATACACTGTCAATACTATAGAATGAGAACTTGCTTGTAGAATATAATAGAATAATAGCTGGTTAATTAGATGTGGAGTTTTTGGAATCATTGTAGGACACAACTAAATAGCATTCTTAGCCCTATGGAAATATTTTTCTCCCGATAAAAGTATCTGCAGCTTTCGGGAGTGTCTTAACACGGTTGATCTTTCAGTTATAAAACCTTTTCTATGAAAAGGATTGTAGGTTGTAAAATCAGTTAGTAGATACATCATGTTGGCCGAGTTTTGTTAATTGGGCAAAACTCGACAAACATGAGATATCTACTGAAAATTGAAAGAAACTAATTGATTTTACAACCTATAAAGGTACAAAGATGTCCCAACAGTTAATAAACCGAAGACTGTAAATGTGAAGAAGCATAATGTGAAAAGAACATATGAATAGCTAATCGATCAGCTAGAACAGATTATAAAAAAAAATTAATAAAACCCAAGAATAAGGCATGGAAAGGGAGTGAGATAGAATGAATAATAACAGAAGCCATGCAACAGTCCCCAGGAATCTCATGAGAAAGTAAATCAAATACGACTGGTTTGACACCCATTATAGAGAAGCACTAAAAGAAAGAAACACTGAAGCTCTGGATATATCAATATACCACTTTAAAGCCACTCAATGCTTGGGACAGATATAACCAACCGAAGGTACGAGGAAGCTAGAAAGACAGGAAAAGGATGGTGTAGGTAAAAAAAGAAGCTACAAATTGTACAAAGAAAAAACACGTCCATGCACATCATCGTACTATAGAGGGAAAGATGGGTGAGGTGAGGGAATGAAGAGGTGGAAGAAATGGAAGAACTGACGCATTGCAAAATGAAAGAGGAAATCTAAAATTTGAAAAGTAATAAGGGTACAGGATTGAGTGAAATCTTGCGGACGAATTAAACTACTAACTAAACAGACAATCAGTTAAATAATCGGAAAGAAAATGTTAAAGAAGTAGAATAACGAGATATTTACCTAACTGCCTAGCACACGAGAAGGAAGACGGCAGTCTGTGAGAATGATAGGGATAATGCTTCTGGAGGCAAGAAGAAATTGATAATGCCAAGAAGGTTAATAGGTTGCATAACCTATTAGTACGAGAGCACCAGAAGGTAAGATCAACAATAATCGAAATGTTTATCAGACTTCAAACAAACTTCAGACTCCATTTCAAGATTTACACTCTTCGAAGCCATTCTTCTCTTCTTACGGTGGCATACTCTTACAGGGTGTTGCCGTCTCCGCTCCATATGCCTGTGGTGTACGTGTCAAGTAGCCTACAGACACAGGGGACCTACAGCTTAACTTGGGCTCTGAACCACTTCTACTCCAAAGAAGATTAGACTAGGCAGAATACCTCGGTGGTTAGCTTTCCGAGGGAAGCCATAGACAACAAATACCTAAGTTAATGCCGTAGAAGGAAGACTCCCACAAGTACACGGGAATGAGAGGTATAAAACAAGGAGGCCTTTTATCAGTGGTTCTTATTAAACGTCCATTAGAGACAATCCTTAGGGAAGCGGAAATAGGTATAAACAAAGGGCTAGAAACATCAGATTGTACGCTAACAACTTAACCTTGATAACAAGAACAAGGAAAGAGTTGGCGAAAAGTGTACACTGAAGTAGAGGAGACCGTCAACAAACATTACTAACGGCCAAAAAAAAAAATACGAAATACATTGCAATCAGACAGCAAACAGCTCAAAAAAGAGATATATGGCAAAATACACATTCGGAAACGTTAGTTGGTAAGTTGGCCATGAATAACTGTAACAAGTAAGACAGGAAGAATACAAGAAAATTGAAAAACGATTGATAGGATGAAGCAGAGAAGTTGGGGCATTAACAAAGATGTTGAGAACAAAAAATGAGAATAAAACTTGGATAATAAGTAGGAAGAATGAGATCCAATCGATAAAATGAATATGCAAAATTCTAGAAGTAATCTTCGATGTAAAACGAACTTAAGAAGGTAAGTGGAGAAGAAGAAAGAATGAGGAAGTAAAGGAGCCGATGTATGATCATCTCGATGTAGTCACATTACTAGCAAATAGCGTTAAATGGTCGGGCCACATGGGACGAATGTCGGAAAGCCCACATATAGAAAGGCGCGTACTGAAGGAACTGGAAGAAAGCATAAAATAAATCAACCCAAAATAAAATAGCTGGATACGGGGCTAGTAGTAATAGATTTTAAAAATACAAACCTGAGTCAGGGAAAAAGAGCGACGTAAGGAAATTTGAAGGTAGATACTGTAACGAGACGCTCCAGCTGTCACGCGGGATGTGAATCATTACGCGCGTATACGTCAGCTGTTCGACACTATTCTATGACTCATTGTTCGGGAAAAGTCTGGGGCGATCCACACTGCACTCGAGAGCGCCGCGGTCAGGGTAAAAAGGTGCGATTTCGTGAGGGACAGAGTTAGTCTACTACCCAGAGCCTACCAGCGAGCTACCAAACGTGTTGCAATCAAGTGCTCGGTTAATGTAAATGTGCGAGAATAATATAAATGCGTGAATATGATTAAATAGACTGTATAAATAAATTAGTTAGTGTTTCAAATTAATATTAGTATCGCGTTTTTTAGTGTTTAAGTTGTTGTTTCGTGTTTTACACCACGGACCGAAGTTATAAAACCGTTACAATACTAAGGCAAATACAGGAAAGAGAATAGTAGACAAGACTTGAAGACATGAACCGTTTGGGTTTATAGGAACAATGGTTGAAGAACCATCAGTTAAATAGACCATGTTCTTCTGGAACATAAACGGAACTATTGTTAGAGGTAACAAAATTTTACGAATCCTTACTAAAGTAGGAATCGACTACACATTCCAATAGGATTCGAAATTTAATTCAGATTTGGCCGACATTTGAATCACGAATATAAGGATTCTAATGTTGTATCATAAAATCAGATTCAAATTTTAAGTTCTAAAATCGATGATGATATTACAAATTTGAATTTAAATCCGATTAATATCCAAATTTATATTTAAATTTTTAGGTTGTACCAGTAAAACCGAGATATTTCTTACAAATCGCCGATATTATATTCAGTAGGTAATTTAGGATTCAGCGTGAGTATCAAATGTCCGTGTATACTGGGATTACTAAATGAAATTTGATGCTATTTTGTACAATTTAAACCTAATTCAGTCGAAGCATTTAGGTACGTAAAATGCAAGTAAAATTTTAACTGCTTTTATTCTGTTAGGGTTAGCACAATCGCATGGAAAGACTCATATTTTACGAAACAAAGAGGCTGAAACAGGTTCGAATTGCTAAATAGGGATTGCGGATTAGAGTAAGAATAACGGATTACAATCGGATTCGATGTCCGAAAATTCGGACTCCAAAATATTTAGTGTCCAAAACTTGGATTTCGAAGGTCTATGAGTATCCGCATTTTATATATGGATTCAAGGGTTGAAGTTTCGAATTTGGACTCAAAAATATGAATCTTAAGCCTATATACCAAGATTCAATCGGATTAAACTTCTGAACATTTTCGAATCTTAGCATTCGCTTTTAATACTTAAACTAGCTCCTGACAGCAGTTTGATTTGTGGAAACTGGGATTTTATTAATTGGTGGTGGTGGTATTATGGTCATTACTTCCAAACAATAGATAAATCTATATTTTTTCACTGTCAAATTGGTGAGCTATAATTACCATGCGATCGTATGTGAACTGAAGGTAGGTTGATCTTTCTATTTGTTTATAGGTTGTCATAACAGCAGGTAAGTAGATATGAATTTATCTCCCTAGGGAAGTAACCCAAGCATAGGTAATTTGCTGGTAATTTCGATAAATTAATGGAGTTATTATCAGATTGTCAAATTATTATGTCGAAAATTATCTAAATTTCAATGGTATTTTATATACCGAGTGTCGAAAAATATTCTTTATGGCACGAGAGTTCAGTGTTTTACACTGGCTTGAATGATTACTTCCATATTTGAGAAAGTAAACTTCACTTACCTCCCTTGCTGTGTAAATGTTTGCATCAAATGGAGATAAGAAGTTCCATTTTATAATACAATTAAAATCAGAATCTCAAACATACAAAGATAAATCAATGGTGGATGACCTACATCAGACTGTTTTTAAAGAAAATGCATTGTTTTGAAAAGGAAGTCCTTGAAAATTAACGATGTAGCAATAAATTCAGCCTAGCGCCCCCCGAAACCGAAGTGTAAATTCTTCAAATTACCAAAAACAGGTATATAACATTCTAGATTGCTAAACTGATCTGCCTGAAGCAAGGGGTAAACTTGAACCGCCCCATTTTTACCAGTTTCGCTCTCAAGAGGAGCATATATTATACTCGGATAAATTTAATATCAGCACCGCAATATGTGGGCGCAATGCAAAATATTGTAACCACCTCAATACGTTTGGTGGAGTGGAAAGGCAACGAACGCAACGCACTACCCCGTGCTAGGGGAAGGCGATGTAAGTTAGGACAGCCTGAGGCAGTCGCGACGAGCAGCAGCGCTCAGCTCGCCCGAAGAGACGATAAGATAAGGTACCGCTAGGTTATGGAATGGCACTTTAATTACACTAATGGGAGAACCAAATGTTAATTACAATTCAAAGTCTAAAAGAGAGGAGCTGGATCGCAATTTATAGACACCGGATTTGGGGGAGATTGGTGCAGCTGCGACCGTCGATATTATTAATGAAACGCATAGCTACGCGTCAATCTAATAAGAAATAGACAAGACGCACTTGCAACAAACCAAAACCGACTTTTATCAATGAGGATCTCCGGAAAAACTTCCGCCGACAACGGGCAGATAAATAATCTAAACTTGGACTTTTTTTCAGGATTTTAAAGTTTGCCAAACTTCCGGATTACTTTGGACCTAATTTCTTAACTTTATTTTAAAAAGTGAAAAGAAAATGTAAATTGTTCAAGGCAACTTTAAAGTAAGTCACGAAATGTATTTTTGTGGAACACTGCTTTAGAACAAGCTAATCAGAACATAAATTCTTAAACATTAAAATTTGCTGAAAACTGGAAATACATATTGTATGTTAATCAAAGTTCGTCCTTAAACATCTGATCGCACAAATGAAATATAAAACGCTCAGAGAAGTTCCAAATTATTGTGTTAATTAAACTGTTACGTAAAGATGATTGAACAGCAGAATTATTTGCTTATCCTTTCGTTGCTTTCAAAAGCTTAAATTTGTTTTCATTAGTAAGAATGAAGTAGGTGTAAACTACATTTCAAGTGATTTTATAATATTTTTCTAACACTAATATCTTATACTGTTTCTATGGTGCATAAGAGCTCACTTGTTATGTTTCCTTTAAAATACGCTTTCTGTATAAAATACGCCGTCAATGACAACGTCTTTTATAGGCCTTTAAATACGTCGTTGCCTAGCAATCTTCGCATTTTGTGTATTATGACACGTCTCAAATAATAATTTATTAAAATTTCTAATAATATATTAGTGAAAGAAAATGTCTGATATTAGTGTTAGAAAAAATCTTGAAGATAACTTGTGTTTTATAGTTTAAAAATCTCGGTCTATCAAATCCTCGGCTCACTTCGTTCGCTCGGATTTGAACTACGACCTTGCTTTTTAAACCTTCTATAAAACACTTGTTGTCTTAATAGCTATAAGTCATCTCATTTCCTGTCTTATCTGACATAAAGAAGACTCAAAGTGCTGACAAACAATTTTTGAGAACACCATAGTATATAGAAGCAAAAGTGATATTATGAAAAATTCTTCTTAAGAATAATCTTAAGAAATGTCAAACGCACATTTTAATTACATATCTCTGGAATGTATGTATATGGTACAAGAGCTTCTTTAAACAATTTTCATTTTTTTAACTAAAATAGGAGGTTTGCCTTAAGCTTTAGAAGCCTTTGAAAATAATATATAACAATATCTTGTTTACCTTACTGATGAGCTTATTAATAGTCTACTACTACTTCTACCAAAAGACCTTTAGAATATGTACCCTTATAAGTTTCCCCATTCTTTTGTTGGCCCTTTTACAATTTCAGGACCTGAAAAGTATATTTCGTTTTCTTCTTTTTCAGTTTGAACATCTTTGTTTTTAATTATTCAAGAGATATACCTTAATTTCTTGCTGCGACGATGTTGAATTTTGGAGGTGAACTTATTCACGTTATTAATAATTTCTTATATTACTATTGGGACCGTGGACCGTATTGAGTGGCGAAAAATAGGGGAGGCCTATGTCCAGAGATGGAACAAAGAAGGCTGAAAGTGAAAATGATGATGATGATGATGATGGTATTACTATGTTCGAGTTGGTGACACAACTAATACAATTAAGCAACATTTTTTACTTCTATTAGGGTATTTTAACCTGGCAGTATTGCCTATGTAATAAGATGTAATAAGACGCTGATGAATTTTATTAATCGAAGCTATGTTGTTTTGTTAGGTAATTCTTCTTCTTTCGTTTCAACGAACTATAAACCACGTTATTTCGTGCTTTGTTCTCATTTCTTATTGTTGCTCTTCCTTCCTTTCTGTTATCCATGTCTTGTCTGTTCTTAACTTTGACTTTTCTTGAAAACTTTTGTATGCTCCAAGTTTCTTCTTAAGGGAGTCATGCTCCTGGATGTCTTCACGTGTGATCCCCCACTTCCTGCAGATCCCTTTCCATGTCAATGAACCAGTCTCCATTGGTTTTCTTGTGGATAAAGTAGGTTTGTTAGATTATTATTATTATTGTTAATTTTTGCTTACAAGAATTTTGTCCTTAGTCGGTTGAAGGCTGATCTGTATAACAGTTGAAGGAGACTTATTATTACTATTATTAGCAAACGAACGCTGTAGCCAGTCAAAGCGGAGTTCACTCTATTGCACTTTAAAGCAAGTAACGTAGCAGCTACTCAGTGATATTGGCCCAGCCAAATATTGCATTGCCAAGCTAATAACAAATACTCAACCTTTTTTCGTTAAATAATGGTTTTTCAGTTAAACGGATTCTCATTGAAAAGTGTAAATTTTGATTCAGCATGTTTTAAATTTTAAAGAATTTTTAGGTTTTCTGTCACTACAATAATGTTATACTTAATCCAAAAATAATTATTGGTGGTTCTGCTTTAATATTCATAATGAAAATAGCCAACGACAACCATAATCGAATATACCTTTCTTTAATCAAAGATGTGGAGACAAAAAATCTGTACAAATATTTTAAGTAACTGTAATGTATTTATTCCGAAAATACTTATACAAATAGTGCGAAAGACATATAACAGAGTGAAAGGAAAGGTCCAGATAGCAGGAGAAAGATCAGATGAGTTTGACTGGAGGAAATGAATCAAACAAGGGGATAGCCTCAGCCCTATTCATAATAGTAACTAAACAACTTCAGACGATAATAGGGTACCTAAGACTAGAGCCGATAAAAATTGACACATTAATGTAGGCAGATGATATTGTGCTAATAGTGGATACAAACGAGAGGATGCAGAGATTAATGAATATATGGACGGAAGAAATTGAAATGTTGAAAATGAAGATAAATACACAGAAAAGTAAAATTACGGTGATAAATGAGAAGCAACTTAATGGAACACAAAAAAATTTTCCTTCTTTTACTTCTTCTTTTTCTTTTTGTTGCTATTCTTCTCTTCTGCTTTATGATACTACCTACTGCTGAATATAGGTCTTCTCACATCCCCACCATATATTTTATATCTTGCTATGCGGATGAACCTAATCTTACCAACTTTCACTATGTCATCTTCCCACCTTAGCCCTCGTTAGTTTTTGTAAATGTGAACCATTCTAACTTTGCAGTCTATATGCTCGATCCAGTTGCTCTTGTAGATTGTCCTGTCTAATTTCTGTTCTTATTATTTTACCTATCTAGCCTTTTGTTGAATTAAACACTCTTTTCTTGAATAATTAATATTTTTTGCTACTTTCTTCTTAACACTTCATTTGACGATGAGATACGAAAGAGATCGACTGTATTTCTCTGGATGCAGTTACACCGCAAGTGTCAAGTTTGAACGAATGTTCAGGAGCTGCATCCTACATACATAAATGCAAATTCTAAATATCTTTGATTTTTCTTGCTTGTCTTTCTTGGTACTTCCTTGAAGAATTCATATTCCGTTTTGCGTAATAATCCATATTCTTTCTCTTAACAAACAAATTTAATCAGCAAAGCAGTAACCATTTACTACTTTTTTCAAACACATCTACATACAGATATGGCCATATTATTAGTAACTGAACTAAAATTACAAGAAATTTTAGATAGCACGTTTCGTAAGGCTTTCGACTTGTGACATGGAGCACCATCTTGCATGGACACACCATCTTTTATAAATCATTATTTCGTTCTCGGTATAAGGAAACTTCCTAAAGTACTTCTGTACCAATTAGAATTTATTATGATATCCACATTATCAATATCATTAAGCCCTTTTGCAGTAATGGCCCAGACCATCACTTTGGCGGGAAACTTTACATTTTGTTTGTCCAAGTTTTAATTAACATTTCTAATAATGTGGCCACATCTGTACATAGATAACTAACAAATTTCACAAGCAGTACAATAAGAATTGATTTGGAAGAGCTCCATGGGGGGGGGGGGGGGGTAAAAAGTAATGGATTCAGGTTAAGTTTGAGTTGGTTAGGATTGTTGCACAGTATTTTCCAGTTGCACCTTCATGGTTCCTTGCACTTCGACCTATAGGTTTGTTGTGCCCCAGGTGAGTCTTTCATATTGGTAACCCTGTTGCGTTGAACATTGTTGATTATCATTTCAGATTCTAGCTCTTCTTCCTTGCGCTGTCTTTCTCTGAAAGACGGTAAGCACCCGTTAGAGTTAAAGTTAAAATGGAGTTGAGTTTTTTCCTTCACAATTAGTCTTTATGCTCCTTTGTATTGCGATCTAAAGGTTTCTTGTGTACTGAATAATATTCTCGATTCCTGTCGATAAGCTTCTTCCGTCGAAGAAGCTGAAAATTTAGGTTTTAATTCTTCTTCGCCGAAATGTTCTTCTTTGTGAGCTGATAGGCAAAGTTACGTTATAAAGTTTAGGATTAGTCGAGGAGATTGTCCTTAGGGTTTGCTCCTGATGGACCCTTGCAATGCAACTTAAGAATTTATTGTTCCCCAGTTGAAGACCTTACTTTATATTGGCAATTCGGTTCCTCCGAAGAAGTCCAAGAAATCATTTGTTGGTTTGTATTTCATGTTTTACAGATTATTCCCTGAAACGTCTCTTCTGCCAGCTAATAGGATTCACAGTAGCACAAGTAGACAGTCATTAATAAAATAAACCATGTACAATGTCAGTACGAAAACATGCACCTTCATTTTTTAACTAAAATTGAGGAGTTTTCCTGACGCCTTAGAAGCCTTTCAAAATAAAAGTATCCTTTTAATTTTACTGGGCTATTAACCTAATTTATTTATCAGAATTCGCGTATGAATTTAATAATTCAGCCATGAGTACCCTTTCGATCATTCCACTACTTAACACTGCTGTTAACGTTTTAAGAAGAAGCTACCTGAATTTTAAATTTCAGTGAATCAGTTAGAATTCTCATAAACAAATCCGTTATAATACAAAAGTCGAAGGTTTGGGTGCATGAAAACCGTTAGGGTGGAGATATTTACGAAAAACATTTGTATTTAGAAGGCTCTTTGAAATTCCTTAGCGGTCGCATGTGTTAAAACACATTTTTCAATTTTCAATCCCCATCCGGAACACAAACAAGCAGCAAAACATCAAAACACGGCGCGTCAAACTGCCAAAAGTTTCCTGACAAATAAGATAGGCTGGCTGGCCATTGTCCATTCCGTCCGCTCCTATGCCATTACTCCCCTTCAACTTGGTATTCAAAAAGCGAACGGTTCGTGTTTGAGCTGTCATCTCGAAATTTAATTTTTCAGTGAGCAATCAGAAGATTTTAATAATACAACGACATGTTTTAAGTGAACTCATCATCGCAGCTGTGAATTAACGAGCGAAATATCAATTATCAAATATCTAGTCCGGCAATGGGGAAGAACAACAGCTGGGAACCAGCAACTGACTGAAATTCATCCAAAATGTCGCAGCCTTCAGCGTTTTGCTTCGTCCTTTTATTGTCGGTCTTGAACTAATTATCTTTAAAGAATTTCACTGAGAAAATCTCAGTCGTGTACGCGATTTTATTATTATTAATTTCGCGAAACCAACCACCTTTTAGGAAGAACTCGCATAATTAACAAAAATTTTAATAGAAAAAAATTAATAACGAATAAGAACAAAGAACCGTCAGGCTTCCCTCGTAATCGTAATCTCTTCTGACCACTGTAAAAGCAAGAATTCGGCGGTGCCGCTTTGTGGTTTAATAATGACTTGCACTGTAATCCTTTACCGGATCAAAGTACAGGAAATGTGATTTTTAAGGCGAAATGCTCACTAGAATATAGAAGCGCGACGTGGAAACCAACGTCTTGAACAAATACCATTTCCTTTAGCTGTGGGGTGCAAATACAAGTAGATTTTCTCAAATTTGATCGAATTAGTTTAGATCGACGTCGGGATATTACGGCCTTTATAAAACGAAATTTCCATGGTTTCTTTTGATAAACGTTTTACAAAAAAGGGGTCAAAATTTGAATTTAGTGCAAAGGAATTAAAGGACATTTCGTGAACGTCGGGCGATGATCAATAAATGATATAATTTACTTCTGAGCACAAAATTTGTGCTATTGTGGCGGAGTGCCGAGAGGCTGTGAACCCTTGGGATGGCCGGTGTCGTGTCCGAAGTCCCCCGGGAAGCCCTGTCCGCTATGGTGACGTGGGCCAGACCGGTGACCTATGCTGACCGCCTTCACGCTCCTGTCTACTTCACTTGGAGACCCTTCAAGATACAATTTGGTGTCTTGTTTCAAAATATCTAATTCTACCGAGTGCTATATTCTTTATCAAACATTTAAGTTTACGTCATTTCTACTTCGGTAGTCTCTCAATTATTCACTCTGTTATGTGATATTTATTAATTCGCTTTACATGCTTTCAATTTGAGTCTCTTCGAAAAATAATCCTGTTTTCAGGATTAATAAAGTATTTCAGAACCTGTGGATTTTGATACATTTTAAATAAATTGGAATTAGAACACTTTTTGGAAAATCTCAAATTTGAATACTAATCCCAAAATCAAATTAAGTTTAAATTTGATGAGGATGTGCCTTAATTGAAAAATCAAATTTTGGTCCAAATGAAGCTGTCATAATTCTATTTAAAAAAATTCTATTTCATAAGCTGTAAAATTAATCAATATAATATTTGGATCTAATCCATAAGCAAATGATTTAGATTGAATTGATCGAATTTTATACAAAACACTAAAACACTATAAAGGACTACCATTCATTTTGATATGACGCAAGCAACTGTAATTTGGCAGATCTGCCTAGATAAATGCAGATTTAATGAATTCCTAGTTGGGGTTATATTTTTCCTTATTTTTGAGTGCAACACAAAAACTACCTAACCCTGTTGTATATACAATATGAATATTTGCCAGCCTAAAATGATGAAATGTTACAGCCTACTTGATGATCAAATATTTAATCTTAAAAAATAAAACATCGGTATTTCACCATCAGTCGCTAAAATAGAAATTAAACTAATAAATTATTAACTAACATATTAATTTAATTTCTATTTTAGCAACAGCTCGCGAACAAACTAATAAGAAGTATAAAATGTCAAATGCGCCACAACAAACCTTTAGAATATATTTAAAAAATAAAGGGCAATGTGTAATGGACAAGACGTCGTGAGATGGACGAGAAGTCGCCGCAGAGATTGGAACGCACACGTGATCAGTATGTTCAACAACAGACAAACCAACAACAACATGTCCACCTGGAAGACCACTTAAATACTGGATGGACAGCTGGGCCTCTGGGTCTCAAGGGTAATAGTTATATTGGAACAAACAGGTCTCAGAACTAGTATAAGAAGGAGAAGAAGTTTGAAGCATCATAAATGTTCGTTGGTTTACAATCCAAAAATCAGGCTTGAAACCGAAGGTTTCGTTATCGAGTCTAAAACAGTATATATCTAGCCATTACAGGCCTACAGAGCCTGGGCTTTTTGGACTACTGCTTTCCACTCTTGTTTTTTCTTTATTTTCTCCTTCCAGTTGGATATTCCTAGTTCTCTTAAATCTTCTTTTACTGCATCTAGCCATCGTCTCCTAGGTCTTCCCCTCCTTCTTGTTCCAGTTAGCCCCCCTCTCAGTATCTTTTTTGTTATCCTGTCTTGTGTCATCCTTTCTATGTGTCCCAACCATCTCAAACGTTGGGCTTTTGCTACTTTTGTGATAGCTGGTTCATTGTATAATTGTAATACCTTTTCATTTGTTCTTCTTTCCCATCCTTCTTCTGTTCTTTTGCCTCCATAGATTCTTGTTAGTATTTTCCTTTCCCATATCTCAATACTGTTTTGGTCTGCTTTGTTTAGTACCCATGTTTCACTACCATATAGGACTGTAGGTCGTATTACTGTCTTATAAATTCTTTTTGACACTTCTTTTGACATTAGCACTTCATTTAGAGCCCCCGCACACCTGTCTCCTTTTATTAACCTTGCTTTTATTTCTTCACTTCCCGCACTGTTGCTTGTTATTAGCGTTCCCAAAAACGTCACACTTTCCACTTTTTCACATTTCAGTTCTTTATTTCCTCGTATTTTAATAAGAATACTTTACTCTTCTTGTGCGTTGGTTATTTTTTCGTTTCTTCCCATTTTCATGTAATTTGTCTTCTTTTCGTTAATTTTGAGTCCTATTTTTTCAGCTTGCTCTGCCAGATTTTTTACTACTCTTTTTAAGTCTTTCTTGGGTCTTGTTATTATTGTTATGTCATCGGTGTACGCCAGACATTGATGGTTTTTGGTTAGATTGTGCCTTCTCTATTGATGTTACTTTTCCTTACTATCATTTCGAGCGCTAGGTTGAATAGTATTGCTGATATAGGGTCACCTTGCCTTAAACCCTTTCCGATTTTGAAACTCTCTGATATGTTCCCATGTACCCTTACCTTGTTCTCTGTGTTTTGGTGCGTCATTCTTACTAGATTTATTATTTTATTTGGTATGCCTAGTTCCTGCAGTGCTTTGTATAACTGTCTCCTATCCACCGTGTCGTACGCTTGTTGAAAGTCTATAAATAGTGCGTACAGAACTATTTTATGTTCATAGCAATTGGTTTGCATTTCTTTTAGTACGAAGATCCGGTCCATTACAGACCTATATGGTCTGAATCCGCATTGGTATTCTCCTAGTATCTTTTCCGCATATTTACTTAATTTTCCTTTAATTGCTGTTGCTAGTATTTTGTACGTGGTGTCTAAAAGTGCTATCCCTCTATAGTTCCTGCAATCTGTCTTATCTCCTTTCTTGTGTATGGGTGTTATTATTGCTTTGGCCCAATTTCTTGGCATATTTTCCTCTCTCCATATTTCTTGTATCAGCTTGTGTATTCTTTTTCCAAGATTATCTCCCTCATGTTTAACTGCAAACTGAAGATTCATGTTTGAAATTTATATTTGAATAAAAAATTTCGTAGATTTATTCGCATCTGAATCCAGACAAATTTTCTTTATTTTTTGAACACATAAATGAGTCCTGAATATTTTTCAAAGCTTTAAAATTTTAATTTAGGTTTCAGTATAATCCTGATCAGTCTAATTTTCCATCAAAAGTATATAAATATACACAAAATGTTTAAAATTTTGTAAGATCTCGATATAATACGGAAGTTGCGCTTTACCTGAAAATTGTGCTGAAAATTAACTTCAGTCAGTAGAAACTATTGAATCGACAAGGAGTTCAAAGTCATAGTTTAAAGAAATGTTTATGAGTTAGAAATTAAATTTTTAAAGGTTGACTCTTTTGGAGAAATATTTCGGAAGCATTTGAGTACATTTTGAAGAACTATAAAGCTGAATGTCTGTGGTTCAGATCACTGTGGAGGTGATATTATGTATAGAATATAATGTTACTTATGATCATGATTACTCTCATACTCTCTGTAAGAAGAATTGTTGGTTTTGTACAAAGTATTTCAAAATTAATAAGAAATCATTTCGTGGATCATAATATAAATCTTCAGATGTGGATATGGCAAAGTCAAACCTTGCTTCAAGAATAAGCTGTATGCCAAATACGTATAAGATGAGATGAGCTTTTGATAAGGCACAAAGATTGAATTTGCTGCAGAAAATAAAGTCAAAGCCAAGAATCATAAACTAATTAAGCACATACGAATTTTATCTTTACTTAAATATTATTTTGTTTATTTTCTAGTGAAGGCCCTTCTTTATATACCTACATAATAGGCTGAAACTTGCAACATATTAAAATAGTTTAATAAATACGAGTTTCAGCAAACGTATTCATCGCAAACAACAAAGGGGTCGTCTTTTAATTTAAACGCTTTTACAGGTGCAAATATAAAATTTTGATGAAACAATTTTCGAATTTTTGTTTTCTTTTTCGGGTAGGTATTCGTATTGGAAAATTTCTGGTGCATACGAATATGTAGCTCGCGGTAGAATTATTACCAGTTTTCAATATAACCACAGTGGCGAGTTCCGTGGAAAAATAAATAAAAAGCTCGTATTGTCCAGAGGATGCCCGCAATTTTTAATAATAGTCGATCCTGGTGACTGTAAGTATCGATTGGGCACAAAGCCGGGATATTTGTACGATTTATTCGTAGAATACGGCCAGTGTCCCTAGGCCATATATCGCGGCTGCAGCAATACAATGCGGGGTTTACAACTCTACGCTATAGATTTATATAAAACTCGTAGAATGATTATTGGAACATTCGGCTTGTTAAGGGCGACGATCTCTTCTTATCGCTTTTCTAGACAAACAAACAAATTTCTTTCAGACACACCACAATTTCACTTTTTGGACGCATTCATTTCTTGAGTTCAACACCTAATCAATATTTCTTCATTTGGAACAGCAGCGTAATATTTTTAAAGACGATTTTTGTCGAAAAACGAGGGCAGTTTAATTTTATACCCCAAAAGTTTCTTACAGTAAAATATTTACAGTAAACTTCGGTGCTGTAAAATTCACTTGACTATGATGAATTTATAGACCATTGACGTCGAATTTGGAAATTAAGATATTATAATCCAACCCTTGTAAAATATTTAGCTGCATAATAAATTGAAAGAAACGTCTATGAAAATTATATTCCAGTTAGGTCCGCCGTATAAAAATGCCTAGAATTACAAGCTACGAAAAACTTTTTCAAAAAAGAGTTCTTCTAAGAAAATTTAAAAACAGCCTAGCTAAGTTTGCAAGGCCCAAACTAATGACCGTTGTTCAAGGACGACTATGCACATCAAGTTTTGAATATTCAGGACAAGGATTTTTTTTTATTAATTTAGTAGACCAACTTAGTGAAAACTGCCGATTTTTTTAACATCAATTTGTTTCGTATTTTGAGTTCTTAAATTACAGGAGAAGTCAGCTATAACGAACCAAAACGAGTACGTTATATCCCAAGTTCTAAATAAACGATATAAGAAAAAAAACATTTAATGCAGATTCATTTACACCAGACTAAAGGCATTCGCACCCCTTGCATAAAAATTTAGTGTCATTTTCGCCATTTTGGCTTTAAAGTCTTGAAACTATAATTTTTCCTGAGATACCCTTGGGTTCCTATGGTAACTTGTACCTTAAGTAAAGCTTAAGCTTTAGTCAGAAACTGTGTAAACGGCTCTTAAAGCCTGCAAAATATTTTTACGTATTTTTATGGATAAACGCCAAAAGGTTTGTGGAGCATTAATTCCGGAGTTCGTTATTTAGGGATACGTTATAACCAGGGACATTTATAATGAATCCTATGAATGGGTAGATTGACGGGGCTTTTGGAAGTAGTTTGTTATATCCGATGATTTGTTGAAAGCAACTTCGCTATTTAGGTCTTTTCGAATTTATGTAGAACTCGAGTTTGCTCAATAAAAACTATGTATTTTTGTTTATGATACCAAACGTAACTTTTGTCACCACTTCCAATGTTTACATGAAGTTCAACCTAGCGATGTTATGCTGGGCCCCTTCGAAATTTGAAAAAATCCTGATAAATGGTGCAACCTAAAATTGGGCAGTTATTAATTTTGAGACTGACTGAGAAAATCTGGTTAGTTTTTTTTTATTTAATAGAACATTCCCCCTGAGTTACTAACAATTAAAAACAAGGTTTCGAATACTGTTAACTTCTGTAAAACAGATTTTTAATCAAAATTTATTTCTGATTTCTATGGATGGATTTTCTTAGTTTCAAATATAGTGATATATTAAGCAATAAAGGCAACTTTCACAGTGTTTGCAATTAAGATTACTTGCAAAACATTTTTATTCTCATTTATGAAGAAGAAAAACAATTTCAATTCACTTACAAAAAAATTCTACAAGAAATCGAAGAGCATTTGCTGTGCAGAAAATCTTTTAGGGTTGTTAGTTTTTGTATAAACCCAAATTTGCATTTACTAACCAGACCTGAAAGCCACTTAGGCGGCCTCAACCCTCCATGTTGCCAGATATGCTCCCTCGCGGGCCGTTAGTGCTGATACCTTTATCTTTACCTAGTTCAAAATTTACAGTAGTGAGCCGCCAAAATGTGAACATATTCGAATAACGGGGCGTTCCGAAAAGTGAAATCTTCAAATTTGGAATGCAACTGGAAGCTCTAAGAAATCTAATTAACCCTAAAGCTTTCATATAAATCGTAAAAATTGTTATAGAAAAACGATTTTTTCGATTTCACTTGAAAACACTTTAAAGGAAAATATATTCGTGCCAAGTCGTGCGTAAATATTCTATTCGTTTATTTATTTCTGTGTCGTTCTGGAGTCGTTCGGCGCCACGATGTACTGAACAGTGCAATAACAGGGCACACAAATCATACTCCCCGGTGGGTCCGACAAGGCGGCTCGGTTTCGACAAGGTCTTACCGGTTCAGTAATTAATTTGTTTTTGATGGAGCTCTTACATTGTGTATCGGCTGCACCGTGGTCGATCCAGGGATAAATGACTCGGCTGTTCTTGGGCACGAGGTCTCGCGGGATTCGCCCGTGGCACAACAGGATCAACTCGTACGGATCTTCTTGTATTTATCTTGTCATATAACTAAATTAGTTCATTAATATATGCCCCCTCTTATGTGCGACCATGTCCAAATTCTACTAACTTAATTTACCTGTCAAACTTATTGACTAATGGTTTTTCGAATATTTTACCTCGAAACCCTCGAATTAATTCGTTATTTATTTTCGTGTCTCCTGGATTACTCTTGTAAATCAAGCTTGTTAACCTTTTTTAAATATAATAATTACTTAACAGTCGTTTCTGAATTATTCATCAACCAAACAGTTAACTAAGTAACATATTTAACAATTAATATTGCAACCTGTAACAAGATTAACATTAAACAGCTACATCAATCAGTAATCTAGTGTCCTGTATAATATAAATCATTACACAGACATTCATATTTAACATGCAACTTTGGGTCACCTGTGTGTAAGTTAATACTCATGAGATACCGAACAAGTACGAACAATTCACACTAACTTTGCTTTAATTTCCTCTCACGAGTATTCGGAACTAACATGACGATTTTATAAAAATCGCAAATTAGAAAAAAGGGTATAAATCACCGCATGTGATGTTTGGTTTTTGCACAATGTTCGGAAACAAGCCAATGTAAATTACAAATTTCACCGTTTTTATGTATTCCAAGCAGCCTTCTATCTTATGTATTTTTTAAACAGCATATTTGCCTTTTAATAACAATGAATATCTGCAAGTTTTTAACATTGAGTTAGAAGCTTGGACTTCGAAATAATTTCTTGTGCTTTCTATACGTCTTTACTACGTAAACCGCAAGCAAACAGGAAAGAACGTAATATTATTTAATTAATTATTATTTAAATCAACCCAACATACTTATAGGCTAAACCTATAAATCCTTCTTCAAACATGCTCAATTTCACAGATATTTCAATGTGAAGCAATGTTACATTCACAGCAAGATGTTAAAAACCGATTCGAAGCATTTATTTAAATTTAAAAAACTGGAGACTTCAACGATCGATTATGAAACAAACCCGCAATTGTATGAATTTTTTCGTTCTACAAAATGCCAGGTTTCCAACGTGTTATTGGCACAGAATCTGCACGATTTTTAGTACTAACTGCTGATTTTATTAAAGTACACAGGAAAATTTTCTATTAAATGAAAAAAATATTTTAATGAAATTAACTTTTAGCAAGGTAATTTCGTAAGGTTTCCTCTGTTTAGTAATAGTTATTGATCTTCATTTTTCGAGTGTATTTCCTTTTGTTTGTTTCTGTATTTCAGTATTTGTTTATAATTACAAAAAACTTTCTTGAGATTATCTCGTTCACATTTCTTCAAGGTCCATAATTTACTCATATTTTCAGACATATGTTTTTAAGAAATTTTTTAAAAAGTCTTACTACTTAAATAATAACAGTAACAATAATAATAGTAAACAGATCCAAGTAGCTGTTAGGTAAACCCCTAAATGAAAGTAGTTGAAAGGTTTAACAAAATTTTTCATTAAACTTTCCACTTTAGCTAATGAAAATAAAGCAACAAATGTGCCATTAATAGACAGCCATAAATCCATTTGTAGTACATTTCAATAATGAGTATGGGGCATCAAGATAAATGTCTAACTACGGAGAGTCTGATTTAGGTGGCAGAGCCGAAAGGGTTGAGAAATTGAGCAAGGATGAAGAGCGTGTTACGACCTCGTCCATTCCATCATCACAGATATTGTCCTTAAAACCTACTAATCATCCGCACACCTACGAATGTGGCTGTCGTTGTCGCACTCGTTAGTAAAATGGGACAAATGAGGACGGAACATGTTGGCGTAAGTGTGAGGTAACGCGCGTGTAAAGGTCTTGGTCGGCGATGTATCTTACAAACTACCATTATGATTTCGCAGTGACGGCGAACACATGTCTACGAATTTGGATGTCAGCTTGAGTTAGTATCGGGATATCTCTCGCGCCCAGCTACATTATTTTGCGTCTGACTCTCCGAAAAGCCCTTTAATCTCGCTGGCTTAAGTAGCTGAGGATTACTTCATCAAAGTTATGACCGAATTCGAGGGTCGTCGAGATATTTGTTGCCGAGTAATATCGAGCTCATTATTAAAATTCCGCTGACCGTTCGTTATTTTGACTTTTATTTCTGTTTCTGTTCGGTTTTTAGTGGGTGCGGGGACGGCGATAATAAAAAAGCGCCCAGCCACCTATTTGCGCACATTTACATGGGGGATATCGGCGGAAGCGCCTTGTAAATAATTCAGACTGACCCTCTAATAGAGCCATGTCGCGTTTCCAATACTTATAAGTTATAGGATATCTGACCAACCCCGTCACATTTCCATAAGGGAGGCAAATATGCTGATACGGTAGCGAACGCGACGAAGGAGGACAGACAAATAGATGTTCGGTTCTCGCATGGAAGTCTCGGCACGTTGGACCGTGTTTGCATATGTATGCCGCTTCTTCAGGCGGTGACAGTTGTTGTGAACCGAGGCCGGACGCTCGCTTCTTTTGGACCGGACGCTTCTTTTTATGTCGGCCGACCTGACGCCAGTTGTTCCGTATGTAAATTTGAGCTTCCTATTCTCATATCAGCCATAGTTACCCGTACTTTTCTTGGTTATAAACCGGGCGACGGTATGGAATTCGATATGTAAACGTATGCAGATGGACGCGTTCTCTGAGCTCTTGCTGGGCACAGACCAAGGGTTCTCAAATCGCCATTAGGCGGTACAAAGGCAGCTCGTTAGCGTCGAGAGATGGTGCAATGAGCGGACGTGCCGGACACTCTGGGGACGCCTCAGGTACCCTTCATCCTCATCATGTCGGCCTTCCTTCTGCTCGTTTATACCTATGTATAGTTATCTGTGTATAGCGAAGGAAAGGACGACAATCTTAAAACTCGTGCCTACAAAGAAAATTCGAACGGAGAAGAAGAATGGGAATAACAAGCCGAGGGAGTGAATTATTTTAGCCGAGTGCATTATAATCATAAAATAATAAAGATAGTGTACCCACATACAAGAGCACCTACAAAAACGCTCGTATCGGAGCTAAAGAGCGAGATGAAGAGCGCGATACATAAAGTAGCTGCCTAAACGCCGAGGGCTCAGGTTTTTACTGCATTTTAACACTGCGTAAGCTGAGCAAGCCGCTTTATTGGTTGTTTAGAGTGGCGCTACATTAGTGTAGCCTCTGTTCTGTCGTAACATTACCACGTTTTACCTACATTTAGTATCACTCAAAAACCGCAACATTTAGATAAATTATGAACGCATTATAGGAAAACATGTGCCTTTTTATTGAGTTAAAAAGAATATCAAACTAGGGCCATCATCGCCACCAACAACCTACAAGAGCCGAACGTAAAGATGGGGAGAGATAATTATACAAACCGTATACTCTTCCGTTTTATAACTAAAACGTCTTCCCATGTACGATTACAAATTTCGGGGAAACGACTGGAAAAATTATAATTTTGGGTTTTATTAATATTACTGAGAATCTCAAATTCAAAACAACAGGCACAAAACAATCGTCTACAAGACATTAAAACTTTTTAACATTAGGTTTTGGCAACATTTGCATTAAAATATATTCAGATAACACTAATGAGAAGTGAATTTTCTGCAAAAAATCTGTTTGACTGTACTGCGAGTATAAGAAAATCACTACATAAGTTTCAGCAAGCAATTTTGAATTGTACCACCAACTTCCTTAATATCCAACATGCATTTCAAGTAATTTTTCTTTAAAAATCTGTAGATTAACGAAATTTCACGAATATTCAAGTCTAAATTATCTTCAAAATCAAATATTACGGATTTACCTCGATGGACAAATAATTTAATTGATCTCAAAGTAAAACTGATATTTTCCTATTTTCAAAATTCATTCAAATCCGTTAAAAGTCCAGTGTTCCCACAGTATGAAGTACCTATTTCCAGTTTCATTTTTACTTAGTTTAAGTCAATGGGGATTTTTCAAAATTGTTCTCAATTTAACGTTAGCTCTAAAATATTAAACAAAAATCCTTGAAGAAACAATAATATGATGAATTTCAGTCTTTTTATTGGGAATTATTTCTGAATACAAATACGTGCAGTTTCTAACGAGATTCGTTACGCCAATTACTAAGGAGAGGTGGTTGAAACAGAATTGTTGCTAAGTTAGCGAAAGAAGTTGAATCATTAATTGTTTTGATCTATTTGATTCGTCAATTCATAATTTCCAATGCTGAAATGGGTCATTCTTTTTCAGAATTTTCTCCGAATGACTCATCAAGAAAATGAGAGTATTATTTTTACTTTTTGCCTGTTTCCCATAAATAAACACAGAAAAAATAAAGCATTTAACTTGTTCATGTTGCTGTAATAATTAATATACAGGGTGAGTCATAATGGGCGGAACAAATTTTATCAGTATGTAGGAGAGACTTTTTTAAGTAAAAAAGTTCCGATAAACCTATGTCCTAATCCGCACTGTTGAGGAACTACAAGAAGTCAAAGTTTTTCTTTTTTAAAATTAAATTCAAAAGGTAATACAGTAGACACGCGGTAACGTGAACATCGGGTAACGTGAATATCCGGCTAACATGAACAACATTTTTATTATATTGACCGCCGTATAACGTGAACACACTAACCCTCACTAACGTGAAGATTGTTTATGATGTATGAAAACAATAAAACATATTGAATTTCTGACGTTTCCTGTAACTTGTTTACATGTCTATGCCGCATTAAAGGTATTTGCAGACATAACAGCGTTGACGGTGCACAAATGTGACTGCATAATATGTGTTTTGGTTAATTTTGGATTGTCTACTGATACGCGTTTTTATTTAGTAGACAGTTATTAAATACGGCCGTTTTCCATGGCGCCAAATCTCTTTTAAAGCTGATGCGATGCATTAAAAACGTAATTGTTACTTGTGTTCAGTGTGTTTAATTTAGCAGTAAACGTTTCAATACAAAATTTTCTACAACAGTAGTTTGTATTTTAATATAAAACGTTAATAAACAATTTTTACTTTGTTTTTGATCTTTTTTTATCAGTTTCTAGTAGAAAATCATTACTATTCGATAACATGAACAAATCTCAAACGTGAACACGCCTTGTTTTATTTTGTTCACATTATCGCGTGTCTACTGTATGTAATATCAAGTAGTTTGCGGTCGTTCATTGCTTTGCTAACAGTTAGAGAGTCGTCAAAGGATGTGGATTTAACATGATGGCACGTCATGTCATTATGGAAGACAAGTCGTCAGGTTGTTGAATACTCACTACCATGACAGATGGATCGGACGTGGGAGCCCTGTTGCCTGGCCTGTGAGGAGTCCCGATTTAAATCCTCTAGATTTTTACCTTTGGGGACATATGAAACAGTTACTACACAATACTGAAATTGACACACGTGAACAACTGCGTCAGAGGATTTTTAACGCCGCCAATGAAATTCGCAGCAATGGTCAAGTAGCTAGAGTGTACGATTCCCTTATTCGTAGGGCTCGTGCTTGTACAACTAGAGCTCAAGGAGCACAGTTTGAACAGTTTTTGTAATACTGTGATTTAATTAAATATTTTTTGTACAGTTTATCCAATTTTTTAACAGTTATCACAGTTGCCGTTATTATTAAATATTTGTGTTTATTACAAAACTTTGACTTCGTGTAACTTCACAACTATGTAGTTTAGGACAAAGGTTTATAGGAACTTTTTTACTTAAAAACGTCTCTCCTATATACTGGTAAAATTTGTTCCGCCCATTATGACTCACCCTGTATGTAGGTATGTTCAAAAAGTCTTTGGATCGCGGTTGCTGTGGATGTTAAGTCATCTATGAAATTATATACTTTTATTATGTGTATGTCATTGACGTTTACTTGGCATCCTTTAAAAGTGAGTAGATTGCAATTAGAAATCCTTCAAAAAGAATGTAAGATGTTTAGGATCCATAAAATGTAACATCCACAGCAACCATGATCCAAGGACTTTTTGATCATACGATAGTTACTTACATAACAAGGGAGGTAAGTGACAGTAAATTACTTTGTAACAATATTTTGTTTCTGCGAATATAAACTGCCATTAAAGATTTTGATAATCTTTATCATGCTAATTTGGCTGTAATTTTCACTGAATTAATTTATGAAAAACATTAATGCGTTGTTATTTCCGTAGCAAGTTAAATGAATATTTACTTCGTTGCAGTCTTGATAATCAATAAACAAACTGTCACATGGTAAATGTAATTTGCTAAATTGGCTGCGCTACTAAATCCTGCGCTGTAAAACATCTGAGAAGCATAGTTTTGTATTCCTATATTGGGATGTTCGCCACCAATTAAAAAATGTAAAATGTCAAACTCGCCACAACAATCATTTAGAAAATATAAGTATATATAGTAATAAACGAAATCCAAAAGTGAATCACTTCCTATTAAACATTGGTATCAGCAGTGGGATCAAAATTCAAAGTGAAAACTAAGATTTCTAAATTTTCAGAAGTTTAATCCGATCGATTCTCAACAGGTTTAAATTTTCGAGTCCAGACTTGAGAATAGTATTTTGAATTTTAAATCCCCAAACAAATTTCGATTTCCAATCCAAATCCTGAGCCAATGTTCGAGATCCACGTTGCACAGTTTGGAAATTTATTTAATTCTTTGTAAGAAATCTGATTTTAATTCCAAATTGCGAATCCTACTCCGGATTTCATATTTCACGAAATATACGCTTGTTACACATCTTGCCGGTGATTTTGCTGAACTTGTGAATTCGATTTTAATCATTTATAAGCGTATGTTTTGACCACTGAGATGGCCCGGGTATTCTGCCTAGTCTTCTCTGAAGTAGAAGTGCAAGCACTTCCGTGGTTCGGAGCCCACGTAAAGCCCCTATGTCTGAGGCTACTTGACATGCACACCACAGACATACGGAGAGAAGACCGGCAACGCCCTGTAAAGAGCCTGCCACTTCAAAAAGAAGAAGATAAAAATCCTATTTTCAAATACTTATACAATAACTGCAAATGCAATTTCAGATGTCATAAAATACAAGCTTGTTGGCTATTCTTGCAGGCGATTTTACTGAATAACTGAATAAAAGCTTTATTTTCTGCAATTAAAATTCTGGTAAACCACTTACAAGGTACGAAATTTATATATACGATTTATGTATCGCTCGAACGAGTTTAAAATGTTTAAAACAGTAATCCCAAGTATCAACACAAGCATTTTGTATCTTATTCTCAATCTTACATTAAATCTGCATTGAATACCGCTTTTCCGTATGAAGAGTGAGGCCTAAAATTCCATAAACTCCAAATTTGGAAATAGGTTTCAAATTAAACCTTAAAAATTGAAAGATCAGAAATCTAAATGCTATATTCGAATCTGACTTTAAAATACGACCTTAATAATCTTGCGAATTAAAAACTCGATTTCTACTTTAATGGGGATTCAGTCCAGCTTTGGTAAATCTGAACTTTGAATTTGAATTCCAATAGAGTCAAATATTTGAATTTAGTAGTTGAGCTCGAATAAATAATGAACAGATGTTCAAGTTTTGGACATCAAATTCGAATTTAAATCCTCATAAGTACCTCACAATCCGTGATTACAAAATAAAATTTGGACATTTTCGAAAGTTTTATTGTGGCAAGTATAAAATTTCGAATCATGTTTAATGAAAACAAGTAAGCTTTCCAAAAGCTTAGCACCCTTAACAACATAAAAGCCTAAAACGTAGGTACTTTTTCGCAATTAAAATTCTATATTTTAATCAACGCAAATAAATTACGAGGAATCGATATAATAAATGCAAGTAATCAAATTGACAACGAAAAAACAAAGCTTTGAATGGAAAAATACGAGAGCATTTTTTAAAAACCATGATATCTTAGTTTCAGGCTCATGAAAGCCGCTTGCTACGTAACCTGATTCATACTGAAGTTATTCCGGAATACACATAAATATTTTTGCATGACTTACAAATATATTTAATGAGTCAGTCCATAAATATTAAAAGCATAAAACTGAAATGACATCTGAAAGTTTTACCTAAACTTATGACTATATTTAATGAATAAATATTTTCACGAATATTTTGAAATTTTCATTATAATCGAGACTGAAAATAATTCAGGTTTCTAATCGTTTTAATTTTAATTAAACAAAGTGCATGCTTTTGAATTACTAAACAATTATAATTAACGGCAATGAAGATTATTCGATTGGTTCGTGCTGAAAATGAAATGAAAAGGTGTACTTTTTAAAAGGGTTAAATTATGGTGTTTAGTAAATTTGCTATTAGTTACTTCTAAAGTTGAAAGTAAATTTGGGGTAATAATTCAACGACCGCATGAATTATTTTAAGTTTTGTGTTATGCGGGCTTATAGAAAAGCGGATTAGTCGTTTTTTTTCGAAAATATTTGAAAAGGTGGTCGCGTTAAAAGTCGTTTTAGGAAAATAATGAATATTTTAATGAGATGCAAGTTTGCGAGAGCGCTAGAAGTTTTGTGATGCAAATCTGTTGTACATGTAAAGTTACTAATGGAATAATAGAGTAAAATGCACATTTGATAAATTTATAGTATTCATATATGCTTTGTAAACACGTCCGCTATTATTCTTGATTTAATTCATTAGACTTCTGGCCTGAGTTGATATATGTAAATGGACCAGTTTTTTTGCCAGTTAATTATGCGACGAGAGACGGAATGGATGAATTTTTCAGGACTATTAAAAAGTTGTCGCGATTGCGGACACACATTTTAATAAAACAAATCCAGCGCACAAACAACTTCCAAGTTAATTACGATAATTGAACGGGTCGATTGAAAAAGCGGGAGCTCGGTGCACTCTTTCAGTTTTAAATGTGATTGCATACAAACTTCAGACTTAGAAACTCGTAATAAGGATTTGCTCCGTTTTGAATAACACATAAAATTAAGTCCTGGAGCGCAGACGGGCCTTTGTCTCCCCGGACAGGTACGTATCTATCAGAGTAAAAAAGAATAATAAAACAAAGAATAAAAGAGCGGGCGAGCTTTGTAAGCCAGCGATCCGATGCGTGGATTTGTTGCCTATTACTAAAGGAATTTTACACCTATTTAACTTTAAACGGCGCTAAGGAAAAGAAGTAAAATCGACTCGAATTCGCGGACCGAACGGAAAAGACGTTACGACAATGGCGCGTATAGCGTGTCTTACTTGATCACATTGGCAAAATTACTTCGGATCCATTTAACATGGCGGCGTTCACAGTCACGAAAAAACTTTTACCAACTCAAATAATCGCCCAGACTTTTTCTATAATCGATTGCTGGAGGTGCACTGCTTGGCGTCTCTCCTCGCTATTTATTACAAACTTTTCTTATATTTTTCTATCGAGCTATTCTTTTGGTCCCTTTTCATTTAATGTATCGTCTTTTTCTTTTACAATTACGATTTAATTCAACAACACAAAATGGGAACAACATTTTTAGCACAAAAAAGGGAATCCTAATCTGAAGATAATTACTTGAAGAGAACGCTCTTTAAGCCTTAAGTTCTTAAAGCTTCGCTGAAAATATTAAATGGGTGCTTGTTTAAGAACATTTAGGCGTACGTAAAGCCCTTATAAGAAACCCAACTAAATTTTTGACCTTATGGTTGGTTAAACCACTTTCCAATTGCAACTCCTTGGACTGATTTTTCTTTATTTCAGAACAAAGTAAATATTTCAGTATTTCCCAAGAAAATACAGCAATTAAAGCATTAAGCTGTGTAGGATTTATTCGAGCGTCTTCTAAAAACATCCCCATAACCATCAGAGTAAATCCAGTAAAACGACTTTATAAAACACACACAAAACATCCCCCTGTATCTATAAAAGGGGGGCCACGTAAGAGGAAGAAGAGCGTAACAATCACAGGTAATAGTATCATAAAATAGTGGTGAGATTTCATTTACTGCATCCGACATGCTTCTCTAAATAAAGAAGGCAAGGAGAGACGTGCCGGATTCCGAGGCTAAACCCAATTTATTTGATGCGGCAACAAGAAGTCCGTTTCAGGCGACAAAATGGTGATGGCCCGGCGACTTGTGAAGCAGTTGGCCCCATTACAATGCTATAAATCTACGAAGGCACCCCAAACGCAGGGCGAGAATGTCTCCATTGCGTTACAGCGCTCCTCGCACGTTTTCAGCAATGTATTACCGCGAAAACAAGACAAATTAGTGTTTCATGTTAACAAAAAACGGTATTCGGATGAATTCCCTTTAACGCTAACACTAAATGCGTATTAGGACACGTTTCGTAAAGAATTATTGTTTCGTATATACAAAATTTTGGTTTTTATGTAAGCGAAAACATTTTTTTTTGTTCTATAATATAAGCAAAGGAAATATTTGATGGTTAAGCAAGTTTATTTGAAGTTTGGTAAATAAAATAAGTTAGCAATAAGGGTAAAAGTATCCGCCGGCAACATGGTGGGTTAAGCCCTCCTAACAATTTTTGAATAACTTAATAAAAAACATTTATCGGTGCAATCGACTGTCTATAGTAGTATAGGACATGTCAATTATAATACAAAAGAGACAGGATGCAGTTAGTAAAAAAAAAATGTATAACAAGCAGCTATCTACACAAAATAAAGGAACAAAACAACAAAATTTATCAACAAAATTACAACTTAATCTTGCATATCACAGCATATCTCGCAAAAACTCGTTTACAAAATAGTAATATTTCCTTAAAAACATTCGTTTGATTTTTGTTGAACAACTTGTCTGTGCTTTCATTAAGAGAATTTGGAAGTTTATTATATAGGTACTTTAGTTGCTAGATATTTAGGATTATTTTGAAATGTGAACAGATTATGAGTAGCAATTTCTAGCAATTATCATTCATGGTCTTATAAGTATGATGAGAAACAACAGGCCAATTGTAACACTCAGATCTGGCGAAATTAATCAAGTTAAAAATTAATAACAATGGATATGATTAAATATTTAATTGAATAAAAATGTTTTTACAACTTGCTTTTTTATTTGCGTTAACCATATGCCTAATCGCACTTTTACGTAATTTAAATACTGCAATTTGAAGGGGAAGCTCCTCATGCTATAATGCCTTACGATATAATCGAATGAAAAAATGTATAGTAATAAAAATCAAGACCAATCTATCAACTGCTGTACGTAACCGAATTAAGCAATAACATAATTTAGTTATCTTTATATAAACCGCTTCGACGTGTGACTATTCCAACAACAATTTTCTTGTATATGGAGTCCTAAAAGCTTTATTGAAGGTACTTGTTTAATTGAACAATTTAATGTTATTATACGTTGAAACGGATGGCAAGAGTTTTAGTATAATTTAATATAAATTGATTGTAATAAAACCAACGAATATACTTTATTTGAGTATTAGATTTTTAAATTACATTACTAAGATTAAAGTCCCTAACAAGGAGTGACGTATCATCAGCAAACATGGCACAGTTATCTTAAGAAAAATCATTCACATAAAGGGGTCTTTAAACTGATCCCTGTGGAACGCCTAGTGAAGGTATTAAATAAGCCGATTTGGAGTCACATATGGTTGCAAATGACTTTAATTATTTTAATGGAAGGCCTCGAATAACATATGAATCCAATTTAATTAACAAGTTTGTATGATTAACAAAATCAAAGGCCTTGCTTAAGTCAATAAAAATGCCTATTCAAATTTTTCTTTTATCTAAATTATGGTACAGGTTGTTTACAAATTTTGTTAAAGCTCCAGTTTTTCGAATATCAAGCTGAATAAGTTATTTATTTATTTATTAAATAAACTATGATTATCAAAAAAAATTATAATAATTTCTGCAACATATTTTTGCAGAGGTTTGATTTTAGCAATTTTAAGTTTTTAAGGAAAAATGTCTGCGCTTATGATTAATTTAAAATTTCTGTAAGGGGCCCGTCCCACTATACAGCCTATACATTTTATTTTTTAAATAAATTTGAAACCGGCAGTACGGTAGAGTCTGAGTGCACGTATTACTGAAATATTGAGAGTTAGGAAAGGGTCTGCTTGGTCAGACCTTGGACTAGGTGTGTCCGGCCCCCTTGACACAATAAAGGTATAAGAGGGTAAAAGAGAAAAGGAAGAAATTTGAACTTACATTGTCATTTCCTGCAGGATTTGTTTTTAACGTTTCGTTAATTTTTAACAATATTATACATTTCTTATTCAATTTCTGCTTTAAAATAGAATGAATTGTTATTATTTTTAGTAACAGTAACACTTTTTCCACTAGTAATATGTATAATCTATAGCATAGGAAAATTACATTAATTATAACAAGTTTTATGAAGAATTAGGAAAAATAATCCAAAAGAAAAATTTCATATGACATGAAAATAGTTTTAGGGGATACAGCAGGAAAAATATATAAAACTATCACAGAGGGGAAAAGTAAACATACACTAAGTAAACAGAATGGGAAAAAACTAATTAAGTTCGCGATGGAATTCAATATGAAAATCGTAAGCTACAGATTCGATCATAGATAAGGGTCATGAAATCGCCAGGGTGGGAGATTATTAATCAAATTAACAAGATAGAAGGTAAACATATGGAATGTGTACAAGATGTAAGAAGTTATACGAGTGGGGATGCTATTTAGTCAAAATGAAGATGATTGGATAAATACCAACAACAGCACAAAATAATGAAAGAAGAGTAATGAGGAAATATGGTGTAAGCAGATTGAACAGAAAAGAAATTGAAGATTTATTTATAGAAGGACTATATACGATATAATAGAAAAAGAATGGCAACAAATACAATAAACAATTCAAGATGAGGCTGGGCAAAGAACAAAGAAAAGAGCAAAGATTGGTTTAGCAATGAATGTAGGGATGCGATAAATGAAAGAAACAAGGTGAGAATAGAATTGCAAAATAAGAAGGCGATAGAAGTGAAGAGAAAGTATTAAGAAGCACAAAGAAGGATGAAGACAATATGCAGAAACAAAAACGACAAAATATGGAAATGAAGCTACAAAGTATAGAAAAAAAAATTAATAAAGAAGAAATAACGAACTTTTACCAAGAAGTAAAAAGAGAAAACCGAGGATTTCACTGTAGAGTAACATATTATAAAAATAAAGGGGAAAAGCTGGTGGGAGGATTAAACGAAAAATTGGAAAGGTAGATGAAATATTTTCAGGAGGTGTTCAATGAAGATGAAGAGCAAGAAGTTTCAGTGGACCACCGACCACAGCATGAGATACAGTGGAGTAGCCGAAGTGGAAGACTCAAACTACCACGAATTTGAAGCAGTGATACTGAAGCCGAAAAAGCAGAGTATGAACAATACCTGTGAGCAGAAGTTAGAGTTGTGTATGCTTTCATAGACTTCAAAGACGTGTATGACACGGTGAGAACGGAGACGCTGTATCAGCAATTGAAAGATTTGGGGATACCTCATATATTAATCCAATTGATAAAAATAACTTTAAATAATACCAAAAATGGGAAAACTTCAGATACTAGTGTAAACCGAAAAATGTGACAAGAGGTCCCAATGTCAACAACCGTCTTCAACTTAGTTGTTGTAACTCGACGTACGAATATGTCGTTATTGTTGTAGTTTAAATTGCTCGAAAGACCATAATAAAACACCCGTAACATATGTTATTCAAACCAATTTTATTTTACACCAACCTTCTGGAATGGTAGCTGAGTAACTAACTTATTTTCATAGAAATATTTATGAAGTAAACTATGTACCTAACGAAAGGGCGCCAGTGGCGAAAAACCTTCCAAGAAAGCGTTCCTGGGTACGAACATTAGCATTGAAAAAAAAATTATAAGCACACCCAAGGAATAATCTACTAATCAGGGCATACCCTACGCTGATAATATTGTATTATTAACGAGACCTAAAGATGAAGTACAAAGGGTTTTCGGAAGATAAGAACAGCAGGCGAAATAATTTGATCTAAAAATAAACAACGGAAAAACTAAATATACAGAAATGCGAAGCAACTTAATGGAAGGAGAAAGATATAAAGCAATGTGGGAATTATAGCAGACGACCGATGTTCAGGTGGGAGGATCCGGCGTGCACCGGGTGAGTGAGGGCAGTAAGTCGGGTGCGCGAGAACTACAACAACGACGGCAGAGGTGCGAGACAGTTTGAAAAATACAAAAGTAAGAAATGTAATTTAATTAAAATAAAGAGGTTGTGCAAAGGCTCTGTTTAGCTTTCCTAGAATCCCACAGCAACATTTTTTCTTCAGGAATTTAATTCGCAGAGCGTCATCGAATTTTTTTTTAATCAAATTGGACATGAAAATATGCAGATCTTATCTGGGTAACCTCGATAATAATTATATGGTAAAATTATAATTTTGTTTAAAATTAAAATTGGTTTTTTAAATTGATCTCTTTTTCTGGCTTTTTCATTTGCAAAATTATTAATAATACCGCTTAAATCTACGTATAATGGACTTTTGTGGTTGAAGGCAACGCAAGACTATCAAGTCTCTCTGATTATTTATTGGTAGACCCCTTAGGTAGTGTTTCTTTTCAAATAATTTTTAGCTTACTGAATGACCTTGCCAAAATTGCCACCGTCACTGGCAAAGTAAAAAATAATAGAAATGCTATGTAAAAAAATTACATAAACCAATATTTTGTTTTATTATTTTAAAAAGATATTTTCGTCAAGTTTGCCATTTAAATTAATAATTTGTTTATTGTTTGTGAAGTTCACTGAAACAATTTTTGGGTATTGTTGATAAAGATTTTCGAAATGTTTTAATGATCAGAGTCAAATTTTTCAAGGTGATTTTCTGGTTTCAAAGAGCCGCAACAACTTTTTTCAAGCGAAAAAAGTGCATTGGGTTTGGTCAATGGACACCTTAGGCTCGAAGGTCCTTATGTACTGCATACAACTGCTTACCCTCTGCATAGCTACGCCTCAGGGCATTAGGCTTAAAAAACACTACAAAATCAAAGTCTTTTCCACGTTTATTACGTAACATTTGGCAAAGCCCTCAGCCATGGCTAATCTACTAATACCAGCAGCTTCGGCCTCCTTTTTGAAATTATCAGCCAATTATTCAAGGTAATTTATAAATTTTTCGTAATATTCCTATTTTCAAAGTTCATATCTTTATCAACTTCTATCACTAAATTCAACGCATGGATATAATTTCGAACCATTTTGTAGCTTTTGTTAAATTAACGAGTTCAAAGACAAAATGAGAATTTTTTTTGTTGGGGTATTAAATAGCACATGGATTCGAATTTTGACTCGATTTCGAATGATTAATTTGACGAAGCTGTTAAATCGTGTTTGTGCAACCAGCCCTCATTGGTTTAATAACTATCAACAAAATATTGCCAATGATTATCTGCCTTCTTGTTGAAATAAACTTACGGTTCTTAATGCAAATCACGTCAAAATAACAACATTTGTAGCTTTATAACCCACAAACTTTAAAACTGTTACGGAGATTCCGAAAATTGTTGGATTTTTAAATAAATAAATAAATTCTCAAACCTTTGCAAAGTTTCGAATTATCCATTCAATATAATAGTCTGACTAATAACGACATATATTTTAATTTAAAATTTATAACCTAAAAGTACATTCGTTGAACTTTACTGCTGTTAGTTCTCACGTTAATAGTTTAACTTTGGAATTCAGGAAGCGGACGTTAGTTTTTTGTTGTACTAAAAAAGTGTTAAGCACTTATGTTTTATCTCCATTATACCTATAGTTAGAGAAAGTTTTAATAATAACGTACAACGTTAATATTATTATGGGCACACGATTAAAAAAATCAACAGGTTTCTGAAATTCTCAAGATTTTTTGCTGGAAAAGACTTGTTTAAAATAATTGGGATATTAACCATGAATTAAAGAAAAGAAAAGAGCAAAGACAAAGTTTTTTCGTTTATGATTATTTATAAATAAAATTAGGAATTCATTACTTTTGAAAATCCAAAAGAAAGAATCTTTCAAAGAGGATATAAAAACGCAAAAGAAATTAATGTGGTTTCACCGTTTGTATCCCACAGCTGCCACCATTTGTATCACGAAAATGAATTCGTCTTGTTTTTCAACTAAGTTAAATAACATGTGAGCAAAGGGAAACGAAATCGAGCTTAGAAAACATTAATTCACGTGTATTACTACTTCTTATGTTTTTTTTTTTGGCGAAACTTGAAATGCACAAAGATATCGGAATAATATTCTCGGGCCGTTTATCAATCAGTTTAGTGGAGACCTTTGGCCAGCCCGTTCATGTGACTTGACGTGTTTAGATTTTTTCCTGTTGTTTTTAAAACACTTTGAATGATTTTTAAAAGAAAGAATTACCGCAGAATGTAAGCGTATCGTTTGTGCAGATACTGCGTTCTTGCTTATGAGGGCAGTAGTGCTGCAACGAGTTTTTGGAAACATGAAAGGGCGAGTAAATTTATGCTTAAATTGAACACGTTCAGCAGTTATTATAACTAATCTAATACACAAGTACTTGATGTAATATTGTTTAAGTGTTGGTTTTTATGTTAATTTTCAAAAAATATTTTGACGTAGCAATTGATGAGAGTTGTTACGGTTTAGGTTTAGGTTATGAATGTGTATTTCAACTATAAACCATTAACTCAATGTGAATCAGTAGGAGACGTATGTTTTATTTTTCAAAACTAAGCTTTTTTTTATTAATAGAGAATTAGCAGTCAGAACAAAGATATTTTATAGGCTAATGTGCTAACATGGGACCTTAATACTAAGAGTCCTTATATGACAGGATGAGAACTCTTCCAATGAGGAGTCGTCGATTAGTCAGCATCGCTTCAGTCTTCTGTTGTCTTGGTGATTGCTGTGAGTTGTAAGTTTGTCGTGATGTTTGTTACTTCTTTCTTGTATAACTTCGGTGATGAATGGAATGCGAAGATAATCGTGTAACGTTTGGTTCGATATATACCAGAGAGAGTTTGTCATTTCACGAAGGATTTTGGATTGTGATCTTTGAAGGATGGCAATATTCTATTTGCTGGCACAACCCCATAATTCGATGCCATACATCCAAATGGGGATTATTATTATCTCGTATAGCAGAATTTTGTCTTCTAGTGGTAAATGTAATCTTCTTCCAAGTAACCAGTATAGCTCCTTAAATCTCAAAACTATCTGCTTTTCTTTTTTTTGATATGTGTTCCCTCCAGGTAAGTTTTCGTCTAGGTGTAATCCTCGATATCGCACAGAGGAAGTTTGTGGGATAAGGGAGTTGTTGAGGGTAACTGTGGACATTGGCCTTTTCTTAAGGTGAAAGTTACTTTGATTTGGATTCGTTAATTTTAATTTTCCACTTATTAGTCCAGTCTTGTAGTGTTCAGGTGGTCTTGGAGATAAGATGATGCTATTTTAGGATTTTTCATGGCTTGCAAGGATAGCTGTATCATCGGCGAAGGTTACAATTAGGGTATTTGATGTAGTAGTAGGTAAGTTTGCTGTATATAATAAATAAAGCAAGGGACCCAATACGCTGCCTTGTGGTACACCAGACTTTATTGGAAAGAAATCTGATACTTCACCATTTATATTGGTTCTGGATTGACGATCGTTTAAGTAAAATTTGAACATCTTAAAATGTGATGGTAGAAAGCGCTTGTTTTTATAGAGAAGGCCATCATGCCATACTTTGTCGAATGCTTGACCTATATCCAGGAAAGCCGAAGTACAATATTTGTTGTCTTCTAGAGATTTGTATTTCATGATGGATCGTTGAATGTTGATGGCGGAATCCGAACTGATGGCCTGGAATTTTATCTAGAAGTGTACTAATTCTGTTTTCGCGTAATTTGGAGATAGTTGATAATAAACTTATGGGTCTATACGAAGATACATGATTTGGATTTTTATCGAGTTTGGGGATCATTATTATTTCAGCTAGCTTTAATTGTTTAGGCCAGTACTGTTAGTAGTCTTAAGGTGGCGTTGAATATGTAAGTTAGCATTACGATGCCTTTTCTCGGAAGCTCTTTCAACATTTTTGGCGTAATTTGCTCAGGACCAGGAGATTTTCTGGTATTTAAATGGATTAATGTTCGTTTAATTTCTGTTGGTGTAACAAAGCCACGCTTGATTTCGTTTTCATTTGCTCACATGTTAGTTAACAACTCTACAACTCGTATGTTTCTTATTTCAAAGGCGGCTGCGGTTTGCTTACTTTTCGATCGCTCTGTATAACTTTCATGAAAAGTAAGAAAAAGAAAGGTCTGAAGATGAACAATTACAAAGCGTTTACATAACACGGTAAATAAATGGAAAACGTTCTTCTAGTTTCTGTATTTCCTTTATTTACTAATTTATTCGTTTTTCCCACAAAACACCCTTAAAACTTTCCGGTATGGCAAAGTTAGATTTTGCAAAATTGACTTTGGAATGAAAGTAACTTGTTATATGTCAAAAATCACCCATTAACAAAAGCTTGGTGGATGATTACAGTGATACACTCTGATTCCTAGCTATAGAGACCTGAATCGAAAGAATTCCGAAATTTTAATTAAGATTTAATTTAACAATATAAAATACATAAAACTAAAGGCCTGCGGGCTGTTACTTTGTTTATTCAAAATCCCACCACTTCCGCAGCGCCCATAATTGGACTTAATCCAATACAAACAAAAGCTAATAAGGAAATGCGTGGTAATAAACATGGAGCCTTTCAGCGAGCGTCATTATAACGAAACGAGGAAGTGTTATCCGTATTTTTATACGTCTGCTTATAATAATAATCAAGCTGAAAGCTCTGTGTATGGTAAACACATCAAAGTATTAGAGAGTGGATTTAGATCGCGGGTGCTTCGGTCGGTATATGGCCGGTGCTTTCCTTTCCTTTCCTACTTTTACTACCGCCCCGTGAGCTTTCAAAGCTGGCCCTCGGCTACTCTACCTCAACAGATGCTCACAACTGCATTACTTCAGGTCGAACGAGCGCGATAACGTATTATTGAGTGAAACAACGGAGGCCTGCGGTTATTTGTGTTCTGATACCTACTTGTTCCGCTTTCTGCAGCTCCTCACTCATCCTCTGATGTTTTAGTCCGCTCGTATGTATATTCAAACGGTTAGGATTGTCTGCTGAATATTAATGTAGCGATTATTACTTGACTACCTACCCAACTAACTTTTTTTATACCGCTACTACTGACCGTTATACGTTTTAAGTAACGTTATGTAACGTTCAAACCTTCCGGTTAAATCACTTTAAAAAGATATTCTGGGCTTTCAATAACCTCTTATACAAGTACAATATACGAAATATTCCAAAATTAGGGGAAAATGCTTAAATATAAAATATTTCAGGTTCCAGAAATGTAAGTCTTAAACTGTTAAATTTCGTTATTACCAGACGAATTATCTCACAAACAATGAAACCGACTACAATTAAACTAAAATGGTAAACTTGTAAGCCTGTTATCTATGTAAACTGGGGCTTAACTCATTTATGACATAAGCAGTGGGCTTCCACTGAAATATTTTTTCAGCAGTTTAGAAAAACAAATATATTTTCTACAAAATTGTCTTTGATTTTAACAGGTTATGGGAACATGATTACTTTGGTAATCGTTATTCAAAGGTTATCACAGCAACTTTGTTTCATTTGTTAAACTTACTAAAACTAACAAATGAAGAAAAACGTTTAAAAGGGTTAATTAAAAACACCACTCTGCACGCGAAGGAACTTGTAATATTTGAATTCTATATTATTGCTTCAGTAACCTTTAAGAATTTTAATTTTAAGTGTGTGAAATGGTTGCTTCAGTTGACTTTCAGTTCACATTTTTATTTATGTAGGTATTTGACGAATTATCTATACTATATAGGAAAATATACCTCCGCAGGGAATACCACTGACCTTACCTTAGTTTGGCAAATTAGGTTATTAGGTTTTTAGAATATTGATAGAAGTATTTAGGGCCGTTTGCATTGCCTTTAAGCCTAATTTAAACCTTGCGTTTCTAATATTTATGATTTAAACTATGCATAAATTTTAAGTAAGTTCGGTACAAACAACCCTTCGAATTAAATTAATAAAATGTCCATTCCGTAGCAATAATTACAAAAACAGCAAAAAAAAATCACTAGATGAAATTGTAGCAATCAATTATTATTTGTGGCTGCTTTGATTATTTGTTCATTTTATTTTGTCTGTTTTTATTATTAAGTATTTTCTGGTTTTCAGAAATCTTTTTCATGGTGGTTTTAATGCCTTTATACACAAGTATCCTGGGAGCTGAAAGGGCATGTAATATTATTGTAAAACGCACAAACAGCTGCTAAATATATTTGTTTAACTAATTTTAGTTAATTCATTGTTATGGAATAGTTTTTGCCCATTCTAACAACATCTGTTTTTGTACCATCATTTTTTTTTCTTTAAAATACCCATCCCCTAAAATAACATAAAAGTTGATTATAATCTCCAAAAGGCTTTCTTACAAATTATTCCATAGTTGTTTATTATTTTTATTTTTTATATGGTAGGCTTTATTTTAAGGAAAATTTACGTTCACCATTAATTTGCATACATTATTCAGGTTGGTTCACATTACAGTTACTTCACTCGAAAGTAGAAACAAAACAAGAATAATATTTTACAAGTAGATACAAATTGCTAACTTTCTCAAAGCGGGGCGCGAAGTAGTTCAAAGGCGGTCGCTTAACAAGAGGCAGCGGTTTATTCTTCATATGCTTTTTCACAGTGGTGTGTTATTTTCATGCAAAGTGGGGAAACACTTTGATGCTTTATTGCAGTCGCATGTGTTAGTTAATATCGCTTGCTTTTCACTTCTGTTGAATTAAATTTGCTTCTTATTTTACTGTTTGGTTCAGTTTTGTTTTTAGTTTTCTTTAAGCATAGAAAGCTTGTTCTTTTTAGAGAAGAAGCTTGATGGACAGAATTGATTCACTGGACAAAATACAAAACGATCAAGATAACTTAAGATCCAGAGAACTACTGATAATTTTTCTTTCGTTAACCTGCTTCAAATTACTCAATTTGAACTGTGCTAACCGAAGCTTAGAAGTCCTGAAAAAATCTGCATAGAAACAAATGAAACCTCTCAAAAGGCCCAAAAGCTCAAATATCTAAAAAAAAAAGACTAAAAGACGCAGTGAAGCATAATAGAAACATTGGTATGGTAACAACAAAAATGTATTAGTTATTTTTGGGTCACGCTCTGCATCAACTTTTCTCGAAACTCTTTGTGACCCAAGGGGATAAATAGTAATAAACGTGCCCTCAACAGTTCCAAAGGGTTAATGCGTGGCAACAGAAGACTTGCATTGTGACTGAATGACGTCAAGGGGTAACAAGATGAACTCAGTGGCGTGTGACGTCACGGCTTCGCGGCGGTCGCTGTTTCCGCGAAATCTTCAACAATGGATACAAACAAAGGTCTCTGGCTCAGTTCGACTAATGGGATTAACAATGCTCGGGGCCAGGATGTGTGATAGACGGGGGATATGGTCCAATAAAATAGAAAAACATCTCAGGGCAAAAAATTTTCAGTGTGGAAAATTTCAGACGGATTTTTCGGTATTATAAAACACGCGGCCGTTTTTGGTTACAACGGTGGATTAATTCGATATTGGGACAAATCAAAAACATTATGAATATCGCAATATCTGCGAGACGGCTGCAGTGGTGCTTAATTCAGGGCAGTAATTGCGTGGGTGCAGCGGCTGCCAGATAAAGAGATTGGGTTCTCTCTTCTCATTTACGTCTGCTCAGACACTACCACTTTATGCTATAACTGAAGTTATACTCGGAAAATAGCTACGCTAGCGTACTCTCAACCCTTATTGTGTATATTTCAGAGTAAACTATCATAACTTGTACTTAAAAAGGAAACCGAGGGCTTCAAAATTCTCACTCAAATTAAAAATACTTATTAAGTGGAATAATAATAAGCACTGAGAATAAATGCCTTCATCGTTTATATTTTACTTAAAAAAATTGTAAAAAAAGCTTGCCTTTCAATCAAATTATCAAAAGATCCAAGGATTTACACAACAAAAAAATTCTGAGTAAAAGCCTTCCAAATTTATTGGAAGTGGTAAAGCTAACAGCAATGCACCAAAAATAACATTCAAGTATTCAAAATAGGGTTTACAAACCTCGAATGAGAAAAAATTCACGGCTGAAAATAGGGTTGTGCTTGTTTTCCAAAAAGGAAAGGTTAAATACGTAGATAACAACTATTTTAAGGACAATTAACGAAAACCAACTAGCCTAACTATAACCAAACTCAGTTGATATGCGAAAAACCAAAAGGTAACATTAAAGATTCTGTGCCCACGAGGTAGCTCCCGTTCTGTCGTTTAATTCCTAAAAATTGGCAATTTTTAATATAATAATTAATAACTACAGCAATAACAAGATTTTACTTATTTTTACGTTAGTAACAACTGCGGAGTATTTAAAATAGCACATAAAAATCACTATATACAGGGTGTCCCTAACTTAAAGGTCATCCTTCAAAGTTCCAAAATAAGTATATAAATCGTATAAACATGTGTTTGATCGTGCTTCGTTTCAAGTATTAGAAAATGTAAATGGCATTGTGAATGTACTATTAAGGGCCGGTTTTTCAATCGTGGTTTAAACAGAGTTTAGAGCTTGAACTTAGTTCAGGCAAAAGAAGCTGTTTTTTGAAGCTCGTTCAGCATCCGATATTTGCATGAACCTTTGCTCAATTGAATTTAAACCATCTTCTAAATTCGTTTTAGGGGAATCTAAGGTTAATCTAACAAATTTTTCTATATTTGAGATGTAATAACTCGAATCGGACTTGTATTTATAGGACTTTTTGGGCTTATTTTAAGCTCTACCGCCCTCTGAAAGATGATCTTCAAGTTTGGAACATTCTGTAAAAAACGGACGAAAACAGTGATTCTTGTGGAAAAGCAGTTGGTTAGCCTTGGCTCTAAATAAATGTTAAACATGACAATACTTTGGCATATCAACTGAAAGATTTTCAAGTTTGGTCGAGAATTGGATAACACAAATTGTGACAAAAGGAATGTCAGATTGCTGATATGATCACATCGCAAGAACTGAAGTAAAATCAGTAATTTATAAGAAATACTTTCTAACTTAAGTTTTTTACATCTACTACCGATCGTTATACAGGGTGGCCCTGAAATAGTTGGTTAACATCTAGGGCTGGATTAGACTCCTTATACGGATTAAAAACGCGATTGAAAGTATTCAAAATAATGTTTATCAACCTCAAATGAGACGGCTGACACGACGGTTCTGCTTATCTTTCAAAGTGGAAAGGTTAAATACCTAGATAAAAACTCTTTTACGGACAATTAACGAAAACTAACTAGCATAAGTATAACTACCAAAAACCGTTATGGATGCACAAAATATTCCAAAGGCAATATTAAAGATTCCGTGCCGACAAGGTGGCTCTCGCTTTGTTGTTTTATGGCTAAAAATTGACAGTTTTTTTAATATAATAATTAATAATTCGGAGTACTCAAAATAACGTATAAAAATTCCAATATATAGGGTGTCCCAAATCTAAATGTCGTCTTTCGTATCCTCAAAATAGCCATACAAAATACATATGTTTGATCATGCTTCGTTGGTGGTCGAGTATTAGAAAATTTAATTGACATTATAAATTGATATTGATACCAAATACGCAAACTAATTTGATCTAAAGTAAATTAACAAACAAAGATCATTTGTTTCAATGTAAAATAAATATATTTCCCTACGTTTGACATGCAATAACTCGAAAACGAAGTATAATCGGATAAATATTTATAGTACCTTTTTTGCTGATTTGAAAGTCCTCTACCGCCCTTTGAAGGACAATTTTCATGCTTGGAACAGTTTGTATAAAACGGGCGAAAACAGCGATTCTTGTGTAAAACAGTTAGTGTTGGCTTTGAATAAATGTTAAACACAGCAGTACTTTGGTATATTATAACTTTGAGTGTAACTAGAAATAAACAGCGCTTCAAGATTTTCAGGTTTAAGCATATCAGACTACCGATATAATTACATCGTGAGAAACCGAAGTAGAAGCAATAACACCAGGAAAGTATAAGAAACGCAGAGACAGACTACTTCTTCTTCTTCTTCTTCTTTTTCTTCTTCTTAATCAACCCATGCTCGTCCTCTTTGATCTTCCATGCTTCTGTGTCTTTAGCTTCCCATTGCTATATCTCTTTTTATGTCATCAGTCCATCGTAGTGGTGCATTCCCGCACTTTCTTAGTCCACCTCGCTGTCGCCGTCCATTCTGATGATATGCCCTGCCTAGCGTCATTTTTTGTTTGCCACTAATTCAGCAACATCTTCTACTGTGTTGTTTTTTTTGTCTCTTAATTTTACTCCGATCAGGTTTCGTTCTATATCGATCTATATTTTTACGAGTAAATGTAACAGTCTGAAAACCATACGTTAACAAGCAGCACACACGTTTTCAAACCTTTTGCATTTTATATTTTTGAAAACTTTTTTGAGTGGAGTATATTCGACAATTTTCCAGTCTGTAGGTTTCTGCATCTGGATCTTCTTTGCCTTCGATGGCTACTGGATCTATGCCGTCTGCTGTTAAAATCTTTGTTTTGGCGATACTTAGCGTTAGACCCACTCTCTTTGACTCCCCATTTAATTAAGATAACATCTTTAGTTGTTGCTCGTCATTTGCTAATAAAACCAAGTTGTCCGCATATTTTAAATGTTTTCCATCAATATTAATCCCTTCTTGTGATCACGGCAAGTTCTTAAAAACATCCTCAAGTACAAGATTAAATAGCTTTGGGGAAATGGAATCGCCTTGCCTAACTCCTCTACCTATTCTAATTTTTTCTGTAAGTTGTTCATTTATTTTTATGGACGTTGTAGCATTATTATATACAATAATTAGTAGGCAACTATATCTTGAGCCTATTCTGCAGTTATTCATGGCTTTTATTATGGCACTGAATTCGATTTTGTCAAATGCCTTTTCGTAATCTACAAAGGTAGAGTACCCGCTTCTGAAACCGACCTGCTCTGGTGGTGGATACTGATCAAGTTTGGATGTCAAGTGGTTAGTTACTACTTTTGTTAATAATTAATATATATTGAGATGATACTTAATTGGATGTATATAATTAAGGTTAAGTTGTTTGTTTAATTTATAAAAGAAAAATGTTATTTGCCAAATATAAGTAATGCAGATTTTAAATTATTAAAAATTGTAATATAATTTTAAGATAGCTAGATTAGATTTAAGTTATGTGAAAATGTAAATAAGTTATTGTTATAATGTTTGTTAGTAATAATTAGCTAAATTGGTAGTTATAGAAATGTAAAATAAGTTACTATTAGAAACCTTGTAAATAGTTGTTATAGTGAAAAACAATTTAGATAAAAATATCTTGGATACAGAAAAAAACAATTTTAATAAATAATTGATATTTTTGCATTCAAAGGGGCAACAGCCAGATAGGTTTGCTCGTCCCAAAACAATAAATATCAAACGAATATTAAAATTTAAATAAAGTTAACGATTATTAGAATCAGCATTAAATCAAAAGGAAGTGAAATAGAAGAAAATTCAATTGAAAATTGAACTTCAAGTAGAAGCACTTAAAAACAGAGGCAATTCAAGTAGAGGCATTTCAAAACAGAGGCAATTCAAGGAGAGACAATTCAACCACAGGCAATTCAAGCAGAGGCAAATTGGATTTTGGTGTTGAGATAAAGAAATTTTGGAAAAGAAGGGGAATTCAAGTGTAAATAGTGAGTGTAAATACCGTAATTATAAGATAGGTTTAAGGCAGGGTTGATAGGAAAAAAAACGATAACAAACAAGGAACCTAATTAACGACCTGAGATAAGAGCAATGTAAACAATTAAGTAAAATTAAAGAGCAAAGCAAGGGATAATTGTAAATATTGAATGTGGGCTTAATAATAAATAAATTAAATTTAAATAAAATCTTTTAAAAGAGCACGACCATATCAATATTTAATAACAGACTGATAAACCTGTAATTCTTTATTTTCTTATCATCTCCTTTTTTGATTAACAGAATAATAGCCGCATTGGACCACCGTTTAGGCATTTTCCCTTTTCGTAGACATTTATTGAAAAATAATGGAGAAACAAAATGTACTACCGATGGTTATACAGGGTGGCCCTGAAATAGTTAAAATCAAGGACTGCTTTCTGTAAAAGCTGATAGAAAAACGCATCCCTCAGGTTTAATTATTAAGGCCTGATTGAAAACTATGAAACTATGAAAACTTACTAACTAACTAAAGCATACGCTTAAATCCATCTAATCATTGACTGTCTAACACGCTTAAAAATTCCCGGTGTATTTCTTAGCACAAACCATAGTAAGTAAGTAAGTGTTTGCATCAAGGTTTACAGGAACTTCCTTTCTCATAAGGAGCTCAATCCAGTCCCTAATTTTGACCAACTATTTCAGGAGCACCCTGCATGTTAAGTTAAGCAACGTAACTAACGTTACAAATCATTACCAGTGGCCTTTAACTAAGCTGAAACGCATGAATATAAATCAAAGTTTTACAAGAAAATTGTAAAAATTATCACAAGAACAAATAGGGTAAAGTTGGGTGAGATGACCAAAAGTTAAAACTTAATGAAATGTGGCTGTATTGCATTGTGTATCCTGTAGGTTGATGTGCGTTGCCAGATGAATACCGGCATTATGTTTCAAGCTGCGTCAAGTCGCTATTTGTGCCGGAAAATAATGAAGTAATGAAAGCATGCTGTATAATATTGTCAAACTGTAGGTTGAAATATATTGTTGGTTTCTTTAAATTATGCGAGTACAATGTGTATTAAGGTAAATTACCCTCTAATAACTATTTACAATCTGCAGTGACACGTTGGTCATCTCTCCCTGGCATTTGGGATAGATGACCTCCAACCGGTAGGGATAGATGGCCACTTAATTTTTAGGTCTGTTACAGGGGCGGCTCAAGATAAAAATCTCACCCGGGCAAGAGGGCATTTTGGCCCCCCCCCCCCCCATTAACTATATCTAACGACTATGGTGGACAATTAATAAGAAACAAATTAATACTGCATTCCAAAATTTTATTAGTGTACATTACAAGCAATAAACAACAATTACTGCTAAATTATTACAAAAAACATTTGCGAGCTTTTTTATCTGCAAAATCTTTAATAAATGAGTCAATATATATTTCTTGTAGTAATTCATGTTCTATTGACATCATGGCTAATCCGACTAGCCGTTCTTGAGAAATCGACGAGTCTATTTAGTTTTGGGGCACTAAGCAGAGGAGTAAGCTCGCATGGTGGAAACAATGTATACGGTGTACGGTGTAGGTGTACTTAATATTTTTTGATGTTTCTGGACGTAAACGTTTCAGTTAAATAATAAACTACTTCGTATTCCTATAATGAAAAAATAATCGTTTTAACAGTAGATTGCAAGATTGCCCAAAATTCACCTTTACCTATTTTTATTAGCGAAAAGAAAATGATTTTTTTCATTTCATTTTTATTTCATCCGCCGATTTGGCGCCCCTCCCGGCGCGGCGCCCCGGGCAGTCGCCCGGGTCGCCCGGGCCTTAAGCCGCCCCTGGGTCTGTATATGTTACTGTTATGATTTTGTCTCAAATTTATTGCAGAAAAATACCAACGGTACCCGAAAGAAAAAATATTGGTTGGAATGTATAATACACGTTATATGTATAAAAATTGCTCTTCGTTTATAATACTTGCCAAATGTGCGGGCGGTAAACCACGTGCAAAAAGAACAAGTTGAAGCCAGCTTAATTTTTCATTAAAGAGTTTTTTATTTTCTCTTTTTCTTAGGTTAATTTGTACTTTGCCGCTGTTTCTCTTGAATTGGGTTGGCTAACTCACCCAACTGAATTGGGATAGATGCAATTTTTTTTATAAGTATTTTAGAGGTAATTTTGTATTTACCTGATAGAGTGATAGTTAAAGAATTGCAAAAATAAAAAATAACACAGCTTTACCAAGAATATACAGACGTAGTTTTCAAAATATTGGCCATCTCAACCCTGCTTTACGCCATAATTGTAGAATATTTCAGAAAGGTAAAAGCTCAAACTGTTAAATTTCGTTACTACAGTAACGAATTAACTCACAAACAATGAAACAAAAATGGTAAACTGGTAGGCGTGTTATCTACGTAAACTGGGCTTTTAACTCATCTATGACGAAAGCACTGAGCTTTAGCTAAAATATTTTTAGTTCAGTTTAGTTTAGAAACAAACATGCTTTCTGTAAAATGTTCCTTATTTTTAACACGTTATGGTGATGTTACAACTCCAATAATCGATTTTAAAGTGAGCTACAAAGCGGTTACTGCAGCAACGCTGCATACGCTGTTGGTGTTAAAAGAACTAACCGATTATTAAAGCTTTCATTAGAAATGCTTGAAAACCGCAAAACATTGTGAGAGCTATAATCTTCTTCTTCTTTTTTTTTAACCTCTTATACCTTTACAGTGTTGAGGGGGCCGGGCACACCGAGCCGCAGAGCATCCTCGTTCAGGCCAAGCAGGCCGCTGCTTAACTTTCTAAGTGTCAGTATTACGTGCACTCCCACTCTGTCGTACTGCCAGTGAGAGCTATAATAAAAGTTAAAAATGGTTGTAAAATTTTAGATTTAGACTGTAAATTAACGGAGAAAGCTTTCACTTTTGAACGCAAAAATGGGCAGCAAAGATTATATGGAAAAAGTAAGACACTTCAAAAATACGTAAAGTATGTAATGAAAGCAATATTCTGAACTAATTTCCAGAAAACGATTAAATTAGCTGATACATAAGGAGCTAAAAAAATATCTAAACTGGGCAACAGTTTCAAATATGAAGTATTAAATGATGATCAACGTCTTCAGACATCGTTTCTTGTTGGTCCCACAAAACAAAAATATAATGTTTTATTGAAACACTGATGTCAAGTAAATAAATGAATGAACTCTTAAGCTTCAATTAACCATTTTTTAAGAGTAGATAAAACTCAGCACTCGTGTTGGTCCAACAAACAACAAAGTCAGCATGTTCTTAATCTGAAACCAAAGTGGTAACAACTAACTGAATTAAAAAAAATACAAACAGCTTCTGGAAAGTATGTGTGAATCTGCGCTTGTGAGGAACATCACACCAAAAATCAAAATGGAATATAATAAAACAAACAAGTATTTCCCATATGTAAGACACCACGCACAGGCGGTTGTATTGCCAAGGGCAAATCCAGAAGCATAATCACATCTGATGAAGTCTATTCAGCAACAAGAAGGGGCCGCAAGGGAACGACGCCAAGATCTGTGCAAACCACGGCACACAAGCAGCAGAAACCACGGAAGCAGCAGGAGGCAGAGGTGGCGCACTAACGAAGCCAGAGGTCAGAGGCTACCGCCTGTTTGCCCGCGCTAATAGCCAATTCATGGCCTCATCGCTACACTGCCGCCAATTAGCTTTCGGTTTATTTACTCTCAGATAGCCACTGTCAAACCTAATACTGGACTAGCAATCGGTAATAAGATGCTTCAGCTATTTCTAAGGTACACTGACTTATCGGTTTATGTTGTTACAAATTATTTGTAAACACAACTCTAAAGGAGTTAATTTTGCCTTGTTAATTCTGTTTATTGTGCATAATCGACCAGTAATTAACACCAAATGAGGAACTAACAGAGAAACGTTTGGTATTCTTAAAGCTGCAGTAAATGTATAAAGACAAATAATTTCTGACATACATATTTCGAATACAAAAAAGACGTCGAAATTTAACCAACCTTTCCAACTACCAAACGAAGTTAAAAATAAATTATAATTTAGCGAATCAACTAAATTAAAATCTGACATTTTGCTGATTTGGTTAAATTAATTAATCATGCTAGGAACCTTAAAAACACTTTGAGTTTTATCTACGTTTTCAGTTTTAAGAACATGAAATTTCCTGCTGAGGAATTATTACCTACTTTTCCCTTTTGCAACTGAAGTCCAAAAGTAAGATTGTTTCAACATGAAGGATATTTATTTAGGAATCAAAGCTGAACCGTGATGATATTGAGAGTTCGCAAAGGAAATTAGAATAACTTGCAATTATTAATATCTACAGTGTGATAAGAAATAAATACATAAGGCGTAGAATCAAATTTTGTTGGTTTGTTTATTTATCGAGCAAGATTTGGGGGTGGCTGTTTTCGCCGAGTAGAATTTTGCCTAACTCAAAGGACTTTGTAGGAGACCCCCATCCTGCTAACAATGTTTGAATCTTTGAATTTTGAAGTCATTGCAATGCCACAATATAATATTATTTTGTGGTATTTACACACACGAATTTACTATTCCATAAGATAAGTTGAACAATATATTTTTTGTTATACTCTGTTCTCTTCAAATGCCAACGAATTGCTTGTAAAAATACTGCAATATTTATACGAAATCAGATATTAAAGAAAGGAAGTCGTAGAAGTTCCTTGCTGTGTTAGGTTTTTGTTAGGAATTGAATAGAATGCGAGTTAATATTGAAATTACGATTCATTGATGGCGAGTACGAAATCTAATAATGACGCTAATGCCTGTTCGGTTTCCGTTCAATCAACACCCTTTAAGAAATTAGGCGATCTCATCGTATAGAGTATCTCAGAAACCGCGTTTGCAAACTTCAGTATACAGAGCGCAAAATGAGACTAATCCATCTACCGATGGTGATTAGATACATCTTCATCAGTAGTTCCCAAGAAACCGCAACCGTCTTTGGGTATTCATAATGTATTAAAGATACATGGCTGTATCAATCCGCACGGCCGGACGGACACACATGGAAATCCCTTTCATGCTGATTCGCTAATGTGGTGCCCGCGGCATTATGAATACACATAAATATCAAGTTCCTCTCCCCTTTGAGGAAACTTCCGAGAGTCTTGGAGCGGTCGGTCCACCATGAAGACGTTTTGAATTCGGTCCGATAACGTTTACTTTTCCTATTCCGTAAAAGGCAAACGGAAGGAGTCGTCCTGATTCATCTTAATTCCTCGGAATTTTTGCCGAATTTATTTTCGCAAATCTCCCGTAATTAGCAATTGCCACTACTGACAGTTCTTTTTATAAATCGCCATTTAAACAGAGGGGGTTTTAACGAAACGCAAGATAAAATATCCCATTTACCCCGTACCGTTCATAAAATAAGAGTCGTCGAAATTAATTAAGGACACTTCTAGGTCTTCAACCGTCTACATTTTCAGACATCAGTGCACAGATCCCATTTCCTTGTAAATACTACGCTCATTGATTACAGATGAATTGTCTGCTGGGAAATGGAAATGATTTTATTTGAAATCCCACTAAGAATTTTAAAAATCTGTCTCCGATTCGCGAGGGTAAGTGAATCGGGGTCGATGAGGGGGCGGAGTGGGCTAAGGAACAACAGGGGAAACCAAGAAGAGTGCTGAAAGGCCGCTAACTCGTCATCAAATATTTAAACTCCCTTAGGATAGTTCTCCAAATGGCTACAGTATTGGTCATCTTATCTTCTCCCTTGTTGTGTGATCGCACATATTGACCTTTGATTTCTATGCGATTTTTCCCTAACATTTTAGAACCTTCTTTGTTACAGTATTTGAAAATTTACTTTACTTCCTTAGTAATTCTACGCTGAGATGTGCTTTTCTGACATTTAAATTATATATATTTTAATTCAAACTGCTTGGATAACCTTTTGAGGAAAGCAACCTCATTTACCAATTCTTATCTTGTTTCTTATATACATTTTTGTATAGAAAATTTTGTTTAGTTTATATCTACGGAATTTTTATAAATTCCAAAGTTTCACAACTCAGAAGTATACATTTTGAGCCTGATCAAAAACAAAAAATTATATATGGCATAGTAAACAAAAATTATGTCTACTGCAAGTTTTTGAATTTACAATGACAATATAAGCTTATAATTTTTAGGTTAGTTTTTACGATGGCATGCAGTAGTTAAATTCGCTCGATCATTTTTTATATCATGTAATGAGAACATTAATAATCAGCTTACAGAGGTAAGCTGATTAGTTGCCATTTAGACACAGCAAGCGCAAACGTAAGTAACTAAACGGTATTGTTGTGTTACATCAGTAGGGGCTAAGTGATAAGATGCGTAATTTTTAATGAAACTGTTTTAGTCTTAAATAAACCAATTTCTCGTGAAAAGGCATGTTTTATTTAAGTTTAGACGAGCGCACAACAGTAACAACTACATTGCTAAACTGTGAAATAGGTAAATCGTTTCGATTTGGCAATTCTAATTACATTTTAGTACGTAACAAACCGTACAAAGCAATAAAAGCCGTTTAAAATGTCCTCAGTTTTTCTAAAGACACAAAGTAACTCGCCTTCTCATATTGTTAAAGGCACTTGTTCGGTAATTCGGTTTTGTAATTGCTGAATATTGTCAATAACTGTCATGTATATGTTATTTTGCAGATAAGATAAGATATACCCTGAAAGAGCGAAGGAAGCCTCATCAGAAAAAAAACGTCAAATTTAGCAATTCATCGTTGTCAATTAAATTTTGTTGGGACCACTGACAATACAACATTCGCCTATTGTTATCTGTTAGTAGCAACTCCTGCAAAGCTAGAATTTTATATGGAAATAGTTACAAATCTTTTGTAAAGATGGTGTGATGAGTACCTAACAATAGACCAGTCTCTTGGAAAGCATTCGCAAGAATTTTTAGTGGGTTCTTCATTCATATTTTGTCGAACACTTCCATCTCTACGCCTTCTAAGTCTGCTGTAAAAGTCACCTTCAAGGAGAACCCTATCTTGAAAGTGTTGTTGAAATTCCTTTAAACATAGCACCGTACTATAAATCCACTAGCTGTTGTCTCAAACACCCTTTCAAAAATACGATGCAATCATAAATTTTTGTAACTGAATTTTCAATGAAAACTTGTGACAAGCACAACAGTAACGACAATTCGCAGTTATAAATTCCATGGACAAGCTTTAGGTATTTGTTTTTAACAGACGGTATATGCAGGGTGATATAAACCAATAAACCATATGTCGCAAGTAAAAAAATTACAAAGATCAATGCAAAAATTGGTTTGGGGTCACTGGTATCTAAATTTATCAAACGCCTTTCTTGTTCATACTGATAAGAGAGTCCAGGTATGTTACGTAGGTTAATGACGGTCATTCTTCGAACGTTTTAATGGAAGGCCAGCCTAACCTTTTAGCAACCGAATTAATTGATATTATTTTAATTTAAGGGGAAGCTCTTCAGAATGTTGTAGCAGCTCTGAAAGGGTCAAATTTCTTTCGCAGGCTTTTTAAATGCATGTTAGCCAGCGGTTCTTAAAAGTATGTAACAATATTTAAAATGTACTATACTTGTTGGTTATTATTTATTGCGCATTTAATCATAAACAATTACTAAGAAAAATACTGTAAATCCGGGAACTACTGAACATGCTTGAAATTTAAAAAAATTAAATTAGCTTTGGTGCCAACAGTGGGATAGCATTTGAAGATATACAAAGCGATCTCTGCTTTCCAACTTCCAACAATTTTGTTATTTATTATTTGTATTAAAAGCTGCGTAACTGACAAATATCGTTTTATTAATCAAGAAAGATAAACAACTCATAGCTATGCAATATACATCGTTCATAGAAAGTAGGTTGGATATACAAATGATATTTTGCAAGAAAACTCATTCTTTAGGCCCGGACTGTATAATTTGCGAAATTAAAACTTAATTCTTGCGATTTACTGAAATTAGCTGTTAAATTTTGATATCAATCAAATTTGTAATTTTTCAAATGGTTATACAACGTTGATTTTAGTTTAGAGACTTCGAATAATGAAAGCTATGCTAGGTATATCATAACAGATATTTGACTGTGAATTTTTGGCAATAATGCCACCGGCAATTTAATTTTCACCGATATTTGTATGTTCATTATTTCCTAATTTTTAAGTTTGGCAGTCAAAGGAATCAAAGGATCGTCTCAAAACAGTTTGTTTCTAGAGACTGAACGTAAATCGTTGTTTTTACAAGATCGATAAAAGTAAAATCAGATTTTGTACGTAACTTACTCGACTGATTTCCTGAAAGGCAACATTTAGAATTGTCTTCAACTGATTATTAAGGTATAAATAGTTAAGAACGAGGTTACGGACTGAATTCCCGATTTAAGCTTTTAATTAATGAAAAGCAGGCCCAAATTTGTGTTTTCGTTGGCTGAAAAATTTATTATCATTTCAATTTGGAAAAGATTTGATATTAGCGGTGTAACAAGGGAAGATTTATTATTAGAAAGACGAGATTGTAAAACGTGAAGTAATAATTAAACGTGATCGGTGCGTGCACGCGAGCAAAGTCAGATCGAGTCGGGTCTGGTTGTCCATAATTTGGGGGTTTAAATGTATGGCATTATAGTGTGATTAACTTGCTTCTTTTGTTGTGGCATAATCTCGGGATACAAGCCCGTCAGCTGCGCCAGATTTTAATACACGTAAAATTAAAATTAGGGGTTGATTTGCATCTCGTAATAGGGAAAAAGCGCGAACTTTACGGCGCAGTGTCCCGCTCGAGACGGATAAACTGATTTCTCTGTGTCGTATAAGTATTGTAAGCGAAAAAGTTTAGGCTCGCTATTAAATATCTGCCAGTATTGGGTCCTAATGAATTGAATTCAGAGCAGCCGAAACTACGTGCCGGGATAAGGACGTGGAAAGTTGCGGCTTAGCGCCTTAATGGCGGCCCTGTAATTGCTGTCGCATTGTGCGAAGACACGCGGTCCGCTCTGTCTGAATTTCTGAATGTGTGGACACACCTACCTGCTACGAGAAAATCACCGAGAACTGCAAAACTCGCGAAAGGGGAGCGTGATTTGTGTACCAAGTTCTTGCCACCGTCGCCTACATCAATAATAACCGCGACTCTAAATGGAAGTTCTAGAAGAAGCCGAGGTAGATGATCAGCCGAGTGAATTGAGGAGGAAAGTCTTAAGTGGCTTCGGCTTTGGTTTTACGCCGCAGAAATAAATGGATCTGCTCCAGCCCCATCGAATTGTTTGCATATCTGCTTGCTTTCGCGTTCGACAAACTCTCTAAGCTGTTGACCTCTTAAATCACACCACATTCTTGGTCTTAATCGCACGCCCAATTATAAACATCCCTTCTTCCTTTCGACCTAAATATAGGTATTCACCTTCGCCTTCATCCCCCAATTTCTTTCACCACTAAAAACATAAAAATATCGCGATTTCTAATTCAAAGTCTAAATATTAATGAGTTTGGCTTCAATCGGCATTTTTCATTACGTTCTATACGATTTTCTAAATATACGAGCAGTTTCTATTCCATCTTATTATCATAAACTTTCAACGCTAAAACATTAATTGAGGGAACTTGTTATCCAGAATTAAGAACAACAAGCTGGGCAAAACCAGTAAAAATTGTTCCAACGTACAGTCATCGATTTCACACTCCCTCTTATTTAGCTTTAACCAGGAGTGTAATTTTTGCATAATTCTGTACAGGTTGTCCTAAATTTCAGGCTCATCATGGGGATTTCTCTTATTTTAAACGAATAAACAAATGCCACCATTTACAAAATGAATGCTGACTATGGTTCTAACAGGACGAAACGGTGTACGAATGTTTAATGTGTAAATTGAAATTTAGCTTAGAAAATTGTTTTAGTAAAGTACTTTTGGTTCAGAATTTTCAACTGAAATTTTTTCATTTTCAGGATTTCGTCGTAAATAGTTTCAGATCGATTGCATAAGACAGATTGGCCCAAAAAAAGGACAAAAGTTAACTGAACTTAAAACTATTTTTGAAAACAAGTTTGATGCCAATGCTGATTCTTCAATTTGGGACACTCTGTACATACATACGTCAGAAGAGTTAAGTACGGTGTGTCCTAAATTTGAGGTGAATATGTGGGTAACTTTGCTATTTGTAAAGATACGACAAAATCAATTGCACGTTATCGAGCCATCGAGCTACTATTTGAGACTAATTCAATGGTCGAACTAGAAATTGGTGATTTTCTTTTATTTTCGTATTATGGAGGTAAATTAAAAATTACCCCAAGTCTCATAACTAAGGAACTATGGAAAAACCTAAGCTTCAGTGATTTAGGCCCAGCATTTCGGTTTTCACTTGTACGAGTAAGAATATAATATCAATAAGAAAATGCATTTAACTACATCAGATTTAAATTGCCTTTTCCATTTTCAAGGCGTTCTTTACTTCAAAAAATATAATATAATGGGACCTGTTGAGAAGTTTCGTCCGTCTTACACCATCATTTGATTATTTATCCCTTGTAGGCTCGTTGTCTTGGGCTGTCCTTTGATTACATACAACTTTTATTTCTGACTTTAAAAATGTACAGTATGTTTACGTAATTTTTATTAACCGACAAATGACAAACAATGTTATTATAAATTAGATTTTTCTTTTAGTCTTTTTCTATAATATCGCCAAGTATGTTTCATTGCTGCATTGTATTAAACACGAAATTTTCCAAAAGTGTTAAATTAAAAACTCGTAAGAATTTTGGGCAATTGCTATAATGAGCAGCAATTGATTAGCCCATTCTTATCTTAAGTACATTGTGCGCGATTTTCGGGAAGCGGACGATAGAGGTCTGATTCGTGTGTGACCCCTGGGGTTTCCTTGAGACTTTTATTCTTGCGACATTATTTTACCATTCGGCGACTCACTTGTACGTGGTATGCAGTATGCGGTATCTTTTAAGTAAAATCCTGTGTTGGCCTTAGAATCTAAATCAGCCTATATAAGTATGTGTACATAAAACAATAAGTAAAACTGTATGTGCAATATTGTCAAGCTTTAGATAATATATGGGGTGTAAACGCAAACGGACAGAGTTGAAAAATGAAATTCATATGACATTTCCTCTAAAATGTCATTTTTTGAGTTGAAATATTTTTGTTTCTTCGGAAATGACTTATTTGCAAGATTTTGATACTGTTGGATTTTTAAAAGCATTGTCTACTTGAATAGTACAGTGAGCCACTGTTGTGATGGAGGTCATACTGACTATTTAATCACGGAGCTTAATAAAGCCAATACAACTAAGAGCGTTACTGATGGATTTAAATTATGACTTAAGCCAAGCATTGCATATACTTAAGCTTTAACTTAAACTGTCTAAGGGCCGGTTTAAACTATGGATTAAGTTCAGGCAGGGCAGAGTTTTAAGCCCCAAAATATCCCACTTAAGTCTTAGTTTGAGCCGCCTTGAGCCGAGCTTCGAATTAAGCCTTGCATTGCTAATAAAACTGTTTCGCAAATTTTTAATCAATTTTCGAATATCTTGTTGAAAACCGAGTTTATAAATTAATATTTAAAAATATCGTTAACTAATTCAAGATTTTGTTATTGTCTTAATTTTCAGGAAATATTTTGGTTAGTGAAAAATACTCTTCACTTGTGCAATATAACATTCGTTAAGTCAGTTAGCTTAAGCCAATTTAATCTATGGCTTAAGTAAGCTCGTGCTATACTTAAGCCTTAGTCTGAGCCACCTTAAGCTGAGCTTTTACTTAAGCCTATATTGAAGCATTGGTTCTTAAGCTAAACTTAAACCTGAACTTAAATACAGAATATAAGTAACTCATGAAATATTGGTTGCAATAATACTCTTCTATAATTCTTAATAAATTTTCGAATATCTTGTTGATCATCATAGAAAACTATAAGAACATAAGAACACAAATTAATATTTAAAAAGATCTACATTCTGCACCAATCGTTACCGAAGCCAAGATTTTATTATTGCTTTATTATTCAGCAAACATTTCAGTTTAAAATAAACATTTTTTAATGGCCAATTTTGAAAATAGGATTACTGAATCGTTTCAAGGATTGGGATTGTAAGAGCTTTTTACTACTTTACCACTATGATACGAGTGGATTTGGATTTATAAAATAATGTTAGTGTAAAAGCCAACTTAAACTACGCCTCAAATAAGCCCGTGTTATACTTAAGTCTTAGTTTGAGTCGGCTTGAACCGACCTTCTACTTAAGTCTATACTGAAACACTGGTTCTCAAGCTAAGCTTAAACCTGCACTTAAATACGGAGCATAATTGAGTTAACTTTTTTGAATTTTATCAATTTATAACAAAAACAGAAACGTGAATTTAGTTCTGAATCATCATGAGGGGGTTAAACACGTTACGTGTTTGATACTAATTTCAGTTGGTTTAGGTATATACGTATACGTGTATGATATATTGGCAGTGGTGGTTCCACGTGTAGCTTAATTAATGAAAGGTGAAAGTTCTTAGACAGATAAAGGATAGGAATAACTTAAAGCTGAAGACGGAATCAGCAGTGGCATTAGTCTATGGCAGCCGGGGGACCAATCGGGCTAACAACAGCTAAGAAAACGCGTCGTTTCGGCGGTTTCAAGAATAGAAGACGTATCCGTTCATTAGGTTTGCTATTTTTTTATAAGAAGGCGCAAGGTAGAAGACGCAATATAGCAGTATATTAAGCCTCGCCTCACTGGTTTTCCGCGTAATATGACGCACGGTAACTGGAGGTAGAGAAGCCACAGTATTTAACGAACACCGTTAATAAATCAAAGGCCCCGACGCCGCATATTTCATATTTTATTTTGCGCCGTATAACTTACACCTGCATCGAATCCGGGGGTTCGCCCAAGAAGTGTATAAATCTGCCACCCGTTCCTTTAATCTGTCCGAAAAACGCGCGTCTCGTAGGCTCTCTCCCACTCTGTCAATTTTCATCTGTAAATATTGGGTTAATCCGTGCTCTCGCGGAGTGGATGAGTGTGAAGCGATTTCCTTCTTCACTCGCAGCACTTATTAAAACAAACCTTCTACTGCTTGTCTCATCCCGCATACACGGCCCCGCTAATTAAGACTCCCTTCCTTCTTACGCCTGTGAGTTCTACATAAGGCTCTCCTTTCGTCCCAGGTGACTGAGCACCCGCTAGATGAATGCCGGATACATTACGATATCATGCTCTTGTACACGTCTCGCAACTTTGAGTCAGCAACCATCATTCGGTATCTTACATGCTATAATGCCCTTGTAAACATAAAGATGCGAGATCGACAGATGCTGGGAGCTTTAGTTGTTTGCAGAATGGCGCGTGACATCTTAAAGCTCACCTGCATCTCTATCGGTTAGTTTAACAATATCTACACGCCTGTATTAATCCATCTAACTGGTACGCTAAATCCCAGTTAAGTTTCGTATAAATTTCTTTCCGGAATGGAAATATACGAGAGAAATAAACTGTTCAAGTGGGTAATGACGAGCTATTTGAAATCTGTGGAGGCACAGCACGGTAATAAGGAGATGGCAGTAGCAAACTCATCAACTCCATGGCAATACATTATCCGGGAGGTTTGTGTAATGAGGCCGCAGTCTTGGTTGTTCTATCAACAAGCTGGATCGGGCGTTTAGTCCCCCCTTCTATCGCCTTAGAACCTCTTTACTGAGGTCTTCCCTTATAACCTATAATCATACTAACTGCATGTGCATCATCCAACACGCTAATGCATTTTACCGCAGGATACTAACACGACTCTCATCAAACAAAACAATCAAAATTTTCTAATTAATTTCGGAAATTCGGCACTTTACTTTTATCAGTTCACTCTTGGCTTAACAATTTATCTTTATCCACAGTATGAGATCAGAGACAATTTAGAAAAATTAGTATGGTCCACAGTAAATCACAAAATTGCAATGTTAAAATCTTCTAATTGTTATTGGTCAATCAAAATATGACCAAGCGATTAAGTGGCAACTGAACTACAGAACTACATAATTTAATATGGAAACGTGTACGTCGTTAGTATTTTATCATTAAAAATTACTTGCCCTTAGAACTATCGTTTTTGAAAGCGATCTTTCCAATTATTAAGAATTGTCAGAAGTTCAATGAATCTGAGGCGTATTGAACCAAATTCTTAATGGAAGCTGCACTATTATAGCGGAAAATTCTAAATTTAATTTAATTTGGAACTCCTGTTCTTTGTAACTAAAGTCAGGTCCTTTGCACTCTCGTTTTTGAAAATTACAAGCGATCGTTCTGAGTAATAAAATGCATCAGAACTTAACGAATCTGAGGCGTATTAAACTAGATTCTTAATGGTAGCTGCACTACTATGACAGAAAATTCAAAATTTAATTTAATTTGGAACTTCTGTATTGTGACTAAAGTCGTTCGTCTTTCGTACTTTCATTTTTCAAAATTACAAGCAATCATTGCATTTACTAAAATTTACCAGAAATTAACGAATCTGGGACATTTTAAAGCAAATTCTCAATGGGAGTTGAATTTTTATGACGGAAAATGCGAAATTTGGTTTAATTTAGAATTCTCCAACTTTGTTATTAAAGTCGTTTGACCTTAGCGATCTCGTTTTTCAAAATTATAAACGATTATTCAAGTTAATAATTTCTATCAGAATTGTAACGAATCTGAAGCGTATTACGTTATATGACGGAAAATTCTAAATTTAATTTAGTTTGGTACTCTCGCACTTTGTTACTAAGGTCGTTACTGTCGTTTTTCAAGATTAAAAGCCTTCATTCTGCTTGAAAAACATATATCAGAAGCTTGACAAATCTGAAGTGTATTAAACTAAATTCTTCATGACAGCTACATTTTTATGACGGAAAATTTGAAATTTTCTTTGTTACTAAAGTCACTCGTTCTTGACACTCTCGTTTTCTAAAATTACAAATGTTCATTTCACTTAATAAATTTTCTTAGAATTTTAACGAATCTGAGGCGTATCTCCTAAACCAAAATTTTCCATGAAACTATAAATTTTATTTAATTTGAAACTCTTGTAGTTTGTTATTAAATTTGTTATTAAGTGGATCATCGTCTCATTTTTCAAAATTACAAGCAATCATTCAAATTAATAGGGAGTTTTTGCATAGCGTTTTTTTACAAGACGTATACGCTAACGTCGGAGTTGCTTAGCAACGTCGTATTTTACAGCTATAAAGACGTAAACGTTAGCGTTAACGGATACTTATCGTACGATATGCAAAAACTCTCTATTAAAATTAATTAGAAGTTTAACGAATGTGTGGGAAATTAAAATATTATTTTTAATGGTAGCTGCAACCTTATTACGGAAAATTCGAAATTTAATTTAATTTGGAACTCCCATTCTTTGTTACTCGGGCTCTCGTTTTTCAAAATTACAAGCGATCATTAATACAATTTATCAGAAGCTTAACGAATCTGAGGCGTATTAAACCAAATTCTTGATGACAGCAGCATTTTTATAAAGGAAAATTGGAAATTTCAATTAATTTGAACTTCCATTCTTTGTTGCTCAAGTTGTTCGTCCTTCGCACTCTCGTTTTTAAAAATCTAAAGCAATCATTTCAATTAATAAAATTTATCAGAGATTCAATTAATTTGAGGTGTATTAAACCAAAGTTTTGATGAGAGCTGCACTCTTATGACGTTATTGAAATAACAAGCAATCAGTGCAATTAATAGATTTTACCTATTGGAAGTTCAACAAATTTCAAGCGTATTAAATCAGTTTTTATAATGATAAATTCGAAATTTAATTTAATTTGCAACATTCATACTTTATGTATAATTTATAATCGCCGGAGTGGCCGAGTGGTTATGGCATTCGACTACAGCGCGGATGGTCTCGGGGTCGAACGCAAGTCGGATGCACTGTGGGTGGCCTACCCAGTCACTGAAAATAATTGGGAACCGAAACACAGTGGTGGAGTAGGGAAGGTAGGCGGTTGTTGAAGGAGTGGTGCTTAACACACCACCCCGAGGTATGAAAAGCGACTTAGAAGGCCTTAACCCTCCATGTTGTCGGCCGTGATCTATCGCGGGGGTTTAGTTCCGATACCTTTTTCACACTTCATAAATGAAAATCGGCCGCCCTTTTGTTCGTTTTCGAAATTAGAAAAAATGATCAAAATAGTGAGAATTTGTCAAAAGTGCGCATTAAAGCAAATCTTCAATGGCAACAGTCTAGTAACATTTTTATGGCGAAAAATTCTAAATTTAACTTGGAATATTCATTATTTATTATTCAAAATTCTTCTCGTTTTTCAAAATATCAGTAGTTCGCCAGTCCTTTTACGCTCCTCTGAGGAGCATAGGGCGTAAGAGATGTTTCTTTGACAGTTCTAGTATAGTAAAAGATCGTCATCCCCTAAATTAATAAAATTTAGCAAAAGCTCAACAAAATCCAGGTGCATTAAATTTAAATTCTCGATGCAGTTTTAAAACAGAAAGGTCGAAATTTTTATTGCTATTTGAAGCCCTGTTTTTACTACCAAAAATCGCTCGCCCTTCGCAGCACTCTCCTTTTCAAAATTGCAAAAAAATAATCCTTAGGAATTATGCAATTCAACGCCCCAATCTCAGGTGTATTAAACCAAATTGCTAATGGTTTTGTTACTTTTCAGTAAGAAAATTCTAGTGGTGAGATAGTTTCCGATTATTATTATGGTCGATAATTACGTCGAATTAACCAGAAACGTATGTAATTACTAAAAGTGGGTGGTTATTACAGTTTCGTTAAGTTTGAAAAAGTAAACATCTAATTTTACTTACGGTTTTGGTGGAGGTGCCAAACTTCCGCACTTACCTGTAAAAAACATCAGAATTAATACCAAAATATAATTAAAAATTCTTTGTAACAGACTCAAACTTTACAGAAAAGGTTATCGGCCTATTATTGAAAATTTAATTTGACAAACACAAATTAAATTTTCAAATTATCACTTATAATAGGCTTTAAAATTAAACTCAATTACTGCTGAATATTTAAATAAAAATTTAAAAAATTAAATCAAATGTTCCACTTTCGCATTCAAATTGTAGTACGGTTTTTATATTTCAAGATTTCGAATTTTAAATTACGTAAATTACATTCGACTTATGTTCAATATTTTAACCTAACAATTTAAGATGTTGAAATTTTAACAAGGAACTTAAAGCCGAACACGCAAACGTTGAAATTTTCCACTGTGTTGTCGTTCTCGGAATTGTAAGAGTTTAGGTTAGGTTCTTAATAACAGCGTTTTAAATATACATAAATAGCTGATTTCCTTTTAATTAGTTTTCATAAAATAGTTTAAAGTTTTCTACTGAGATTTGTAAAATCGTTTAAATTTTTATTAGGTGGTTTGGCTTTGGTTATTGATTGGATAATGGAATGCTCGTCTGTAGTTACTAGGATACAATAGAAAATAGCGAAAAGGCACCTGGAAGTCCTTTGGAACTGGACGTTGATTTTTTTAAGCCCAAAGTGAAGTTCACGAGTGAAATAGATTATTAAAAATATTTAAAACGGTTTTACGTTGTGATTTACAATCACTTAAAATTTCCAATGTTTGCCCTAAACTTTTTTTCCATGACTTAAAACCTCGAAAATTTGGATTTGGCACCTTTTAATATTTTTACAAAAATTTTAAACACAAAATGTAGGAAATTTAGTTAAAAACGATCTTACCTAACAAAAGCTTCGTCTACAGAATTTAGACTTGTTTTTAACTGAACAGTAGTTGGAACTCGAATGACAAAAAATAAGCATCAATTTACTTGAATTATTTACTAATTAATGACAGAAAGCTTCGAGATATCGATTAGTTTTGTCAATGGAAGCATAATTATAATAAAGACAACATTGGATGTTTACTAAATTTTTATGCAATATATTTTTGAAGAAGTTTACTTCGATATGAGATTTACGAGCTTAATGTATCATTAATTTTTTTCCTTTCTGGGTCAAGACAGTAATGATATCGTTCTAGAAAAGGGTAGTAAGTATAAATACGGTTCAGTTAGTGCTCTACCGTATTATTACTAAGTCGTGAACGTCTGCTCGGTGATGGGTATGAATACCGAATGTGATCGCTGTTCAATAAGACCAAACCATTAATAATAATATCGGTTAAGTACACCGTATAAGTTGTTATGCAGGTCTATTATCTACGACGTTGTTAAATGCGCTAGGAAGAACAGTGTCATTACCATGAATTTCTAAAGAGCGTGACCAATACATCATCTGGCCCATTTTGATCGGTTAAAGTTTACTAACTAATAGCAACTGACATTAGTTACCTAAAGAGGGAACATTTAAAACTCCTAAATGTACCTGAAATGTATTTCCATCGATATAAAACGAGTACTTGTCCGATATAAATTCGAAGCAATTTTTACTAGCACGAACGCTATAACGAAATGAAGCTGAGAATTACAACAGTCTACCTCGGTATAACAATTCAATAAAGCCATTCCGTGATCTAAGTAAGCTCCGACCGTGTGTAATGGCTTACTTTAACTGTTCATCGAAATCCACCGAGGCTTAATGTGCCCGAAATCAATTTAACTGAAAATATTGCTACCTCTAACCCGACAGAACTATTGCTGCATCTCAGAAAAGCAATGACGTATAAAATAAATCTTCCTCGACTTATTCGATTTTTAGAACTCCAAACTTCGGCCTCATTTTTCTTCAAATTAATTACAAATAAACGAATTCATAAAATCTTGACGATATTACCGCGCGAATTATAAATTTATGAAAACGTTCTTGGCTCCTCGTTTCAACCTAGACTTTCCTAAATAAATACCAGACGAAAATGACCCTTGGTTGTATTAACTACTGAGATTTAGAGCAGGTCTCTTGGCAGCAGCAGGTTGAGTGTGCTCGTGTATGTCTGAAACCAAATACAACCTCCTAGAATCTCCGACCTGTGTTTTGGTTTTCGTCCAATTAAAGGCAAACACAAGACGAGTCTGCCTGAATTAACGGGAAACGTTACTAATTCTCTCTAAAATTATCATCATTTAAGGTGTACTTTATGTATTTCTTGCCGAGATAACGGTAAAAGCTTTTTACTCTAAAGTAAACACTTGTTCGCTGTTTAATGTACACTTGTAATTGTTAATTGCTAATTACGATTTTATTTTATCTTTGTTCTTCTAAATTTGGTTTCGTAAAACTTTTTTGTAACTTCAAATATGAAAATGTGGATGAAATATATGATTCTTAAGAAGTTTCTACAAGAAAATATGAACATTTCCTGAGGGCCGTCTGAAACAAGTCACAGCTTAAATTTAACTGGAAGTTTCTTTGCGTTGGTTGCAATTTAATTTTTTATTTAAAAATGCATTAATTTTTTGGTTCGAATTTTAAATATTCAGAAAAAATGTTTTCCAAAATCGCCTTTTTTATACTGCAAAAGTATAGTCTTTGGATCGCGGCTGCTGGGGAACCACTGTGGAAGCTAAAAATCATCTCTAAAATTATTTACTTTTGTTATCATTGATATCTGCCAAAATTGTAATAAAAGTGAATTTTGAATGATTGAAAAAACATTTTAATAACCAAACAAAATTCAGTTGAAATTTACTACAAGAAATTCTTTTTGAAACATGTTTATGTACAATCTGCTCACTTTTGAAAGATATCATGTAAATGCTAATTTAAAAATAATAAAAGCAAATAATTTTACAGCTGACTTTTGAATCCCATATCATCCGTTACCCAAAGACTTTTTGATCAGACTATATAAGAAGTCAGTTTTTACAAATAAACGTTAATACTACTACTTGGAAAAGCACATTTGACTATAACTGTATGTCTTTAAAGCTATGTCTAAGAATTTTTATTAATCTAATACATTTCGACAATGAAATCTTTTTCTTTCAAAATTCAGTCACGTTGATTTAATAAAATAAAATTATGTTTCTGATAATTCTTTTTGGGGCAGCAAAAGACTTCTTCGTATCATTCTTAAGCCAGTAATCTATAAAAGAGACGTAAAAGATTTAGTTTCAGACTAACAGTTTTAAATATAAGATTAACAGATCAATTTAAGTATAGCAGGAATCCTTTGCTGTAATTGTTTTACAAACTCGAAAAGATTCAGGGCTAATCCTTTGCTTTTAATTTTTCTGGTGGCATCGACTGCTATGGCTATGGCATAAAATGACTCAAGCTGAAGCCGTTCTGGATATGTCAAAAATCCGACTACAACCTAATTTCGAACCGGTGTTCTTGTAATTACAAAATAAACATTGAATCCATTAAGCCGCCCAAAAATCTATTCGTAAAATTGAAATGTTCCTTTGCAAGACTTCGGAAGTTAACTTGTCAAAAATCTCTTGAACAGCATTGTTCATAATTTTGAAAACCGTAAGCTTAAAACATGAATTTCTATATTAATTGAATCTTAAAAACTGAGCAACAAAATAAATGTAGTTTGTTATTTATATTTTTCCAAAGATCAAACACTTTCATTTTCGTATATTTTTGCCTTTTGTATCACAATAGCACGAAGACGAGCGTGAAAAATAGATAGAAGAAGAAGAAGAAGGAAATAATGAAAAGGAAGAAAGGTGGAACAAGAAGGACTAAAAAAATAAACAAAAGAATTACTGTGCATCTATAAAGTTCTGTAGTCATGCTTTATGCATTATTTCTTGGTATTTAAGGTGGGATAAAAATAAAAATCTATTTTTATTCATTTTATTTTATTTAGTTTAACGTTTCAATCCTTCATTACTATACAAGAAATTTGATTATAATCCTTCTAATAACTCAAAAAGGTTTAAGATGCTTATCTAGCATGCGCTTTTGGCATCCACTGCTATAGATAGTCTATGGCTTAAAAGGGTTGTCAGAAATCCGACTAAAACCCAAACATGAACCTGAGTTTTCGTAATTCCAAAACAAACATTGAATCCATTAAATCGTCTAAATCGTTCAGTAAAATTAAAATATCTATTTGGAAGACTTAAAAATATTCTAAGTATTACTATTTTGTTCAACATCGTCAGAATTTAACTCCATTTTTTATTAAGATTTTAAACTTTTGGGTTCTGATTTAACGAATTTTTGGTTTCTTTGGCATTTATAAAATTGTTAAAATCTTAAATTCTAAATATTTACATTTATATTTTTTAGAAGCTCTCTTTATTTTTTTTTTTTAATTAAAACCATAACTTTGAACTTTCTATTGTCATAAATTTTCTTATAATAATATCGAACCTCCCAAAGCGGTATCATATTATATTTGACATTTTCATATACATGGTGTCCTTATAATGTGTGGAGCTTAATCACAGATTCATGGGCACAAAATAAAATGATTTAACCCAACTTACCTATATGCAAATTCGTTTCGTTAAGCCAGTATTCTGCTTCAAAAAAGTTACTTTGATTATCGGTCTTGCCATTAAAGAGTCACTCTCTGATGGGCTGTGACACCCATATTTCATACGCCAGTGGTCCATTGATAATAACCACTGTCATATCAAAAAGTGTTTTATGCCCATATGGAGTGTCATGCCAAATACCATCAAAATCTATCCAAGCGTTTTGTTCTTTAAGATAAATTATTTTTTTTTCAAAGAACTTTGAAGCAGAATACTGGCTTAACGAAACGATTTTGCATATAGGTAAGTTGGGTTAAATCATCTTATTTGCGTCCAGGTTAAGCTATGTCCACACATTTAGAGGCACCCCGTATTTCAACCATCATCCTTACTACTTAAGTTTTTCTTCTGACCATATTAAGTCTGCCGAATACTTAACAGGTTTGTTTCACAATTTTGAAAATCGTAGGTTTAAAACATAAATTTATACAATGTATATTAATTTGATCTTTCAAAACAACAAAATAAATCCAGATTGCTATTTTTACTTCCCCAAAGGTCGATTATACTTTTACATTAGTATATTTTTGCCTTTCTTTAGCACAGTAGCAGAAAGACGAGGGTGAAATATAGATAGAAGAAAAACAGAGAGAAAAGGAAATACACAGCGAACAAGAAGGACGGTAGAAAAAGAATAGTACATTACATCCGAGGTGGGAAATGTTTCATTACAGTCGGGGGCTTATGTATGACCGAGAGGCGAAGCACCCAAGAAAATTACAGTTAGGAATGACGTATTTCCCAACCTCTAAAAGGTTAGGAATCGACATATTACTATAATGATTGTCAATAAAGAATAAAAAAGTAGAAGCAAGACGAACATAAGATTTACTGTGCAGTTTTGAAGTCCTAAAGTCATTCTTTATGCATTATTCTTAGTATTTAAGGTATTCTCAGAGTGAAATAAAAATAAAAACGTTCAAGACGCTGCTTATCTAACAAGCGGCGCTTTGCTAAATTTCCTTGCGGCATCTATTGCTATAGATAATCAATGGCTTAAAAGGGTTGAAGCTGGTTTGAATGTTAAAAATCTGACTGAAACCTAAATTCGAACCTGAATTTTTTAAATTCAAAAATTAAATCCACTAACTCATTCAGAGATACATATATTCCTTAAATTGAAATGTTTCTTTGGAAGTCTACATTACAATTATTTCGTACAATTCAGAATTCAATTAAATTTGCTAGCGTTTTAAACTTTGGAGTTTTGATTTTTGGGTTTTCTTACCATTTATAAAATTTGTAGAATCTTAATTTCTAATTATTTACTTTTCTATTGTTTGGAAGCTCATTTTTGAGTTTTTTTAATCATAACATAATTGTAGTAATACATTCGAAAAACTTGTTTTAATAAAATGATGCAAAAATTCGAACTTTCTATTTTCAACAATCTTTTTCAAAATGTCCTGTCATTTTTAGTTTAGTTAATATCATGAGAACCTCTTGTTTTAAGCAGTATCATATATTTGGTGTTAACAATTTCCTTATACTTCAACCTTCATCCTCATCCTACTACGTAAGTTTCTTCTGACAATAAAAATATGCTGAGTACATAACATGATTGCTTCATAATTTTCAAAATCGTAGGCTTAAAACACAAACTTGTATATCTGATCTTTAAAACTAAACAGCGAAATAAATCCAGATTGCTACTTATATTTCTCCAACAATCTAATATACGTTCACCGTTCACTTTAGTATATTTTTATTTGTCCGTAGCGCAATAGGAGGAACACGAGGAAGAAGAATAGATAAAAGAAGAATGAGGAGAGATAGAAATACAGGAAGAAAAAGTCGAAAGGTAGAAAAAGTAAAAATATAAATAATAAGAAAAAAGGTAAGATTAGCAACAAAAAGAATTATTGTGCATTTATAAAGTTCTGAAGTTATTCTTTACGTTTATTTCTTGGTATTCAAGGTTTTTTCATAATCAAATAAAAATAAAAATCTATTTATATTGAATTTCTTTTATATAATTTAACGTTTCAGTTGTACCAGAAACTTCTTTAGATCTTAAACAATTATAATTAAGATTATTTGGAAATAATTTTAAATTTAAATAAATTCTTACCTTCGTAGAATGTTTTAATATTTATAGTATTTCAATAAATAGTATCATATATTTTATGCAATTACTGTTCTATTTTAATTTATTATTTTAAAATATAAAATATTTTGACGAAAGATGTATACACAGCAAAAGTTTACTATAATTAGTTCAGTAAAAATTTTAATGTGTTAAATCTATCAAGTCATCCTCAGAGGGCTATAGAATTAAGCTCGTGTCGTAAGCTAGATTTAGCAACTGTCATGGCACCAAGATGCAAAACAGACTATGTTCATACGGTTAGCTATATTTTAAGTTGATAAGATTAGTATAAATCAAGCCTGAAGATTAATACTTAACTGATTCATATCTTTCGATAATAAAATATAGGTATTGGTATTGTTTTGTGTTGCTTTTAAAATTATAAATAAAAAAATCATTCATAATTGATTAATCGATTAGCGAAAAAACAATTAATCGAATGATTCTGGATTAATCGATTAATTGACTAATTTCTATCATTCGAAGCGTTTGCTAATTTTGAGAAAATTCTAGTCTAGACTAAGTTTTGGTTTTATAGATGACAACGAATATTTTTTCGAATCTTTATTAATTTACTTAAAAGCGAATAAGTTAGGTTAGGTTCTTTAGAATTTCATTAATGATATAAAGCTGAAATTTGTTGTTTTTTTTTGTTTCTAATGAGCAAAGGTATGGGCATAGATAAAATAACCAAGATCTCTGATGTCAATGTGCGCTAGGTTACACTATGAATACTTTCAGAGCACGGTTAAAGATGGCACTGCATGAAAATTTCTTTGTATAACCAGTATTGTTACAGTAGCCATTTGTAAAATTCTTATGACGTCAGCAGATTAGACAACTGACCTTCACACAGATTTAACAAGAAATTTAATGCAGTAGGGAGTCAGTATTTTATCATATTTTAGTTTAGAACGAACCTCTGCACGTAGTGCAAGAACGTAACCACAGGTCAGAGATTTTGGTTTTTTTATCTATGGTATGGGCCATTTGTAAGTGAAAAATTAAGAAATTGCCCTTAATAAGGCATTTTAGGCCAGTTTAAATATTTTAAGGCTATTTGAGACATTCTGATGGGTTAAAATAAAATTTTCTGATTTAAATTAAAACGCATGTCTTTCAAAAAGCTTAAAGGTTTCAGTTCTTCTGAAATTAGGTGGTTAAAAGTAAGCTTCTGTATTTTTAACACTTTTCTCATTATTTTAGTATCAAGGTGGAGATTTTAAGAAAAATAAATAAGCTAACTAGAACGTAAAACTCGAGTTTTAGTGAAAATTCATAAGATAGAAATTTTCAAAAATAGAAAAGATTTTTTGCGATTATAAATGTTTAGATCTACTGGAAGTTTCTTTAGTTTCGCTGAAATTTTTTGTTTCGTAAAATTAAAAATTTTCTACTGAAATAATAAAAATTTAGGAAGTCCAAATTTAAATTCTTATCAAAAATTTCAAGGTCATAAATAAAAATAACAAAAAATGTTAGAAGGTAAAACTGAAGATTTAAACAAAAACTCATGTAAGATTTTTGTTGTCGAATCCTTTGAAAGCGGGACTTTTACCACTTTTTTGTTGCCAAAAATTTCGGATACTTTGAAAGTGGAAGCTGAGATCTTAATTGGAAATACTTGGGCCAAAATAGTTTTCTGTCGTAGACAAATAGAGCTTGAGACGCAATAAACATTCCTGTACTACAAAATTATTTTTTTTTACTAAAGAAGCTTTAGAGGCCGAAGGTCATAGGTGTATTTTAATTATATTATTATATATTAATCCTTAACCCTTAACGTTTGATGCACTGTAAATGTGTTTTAAAATTTGTAAACTCTCATTTTTTGATTACAGTTTCAGCTAAAACTTACGTCCGTTTGAAACTGTTGAACCAAAATTAAGATATACATACACCTTTCCATATTCCTTAATAGCCAACAACTTGCAGATTTCAGTAAATTAAAAGTTTGGTAGGGTCTGATGTACTGAAAATGTTCGTTTAAAAACGAAACTTTGAGCTTTCAACTTGCATCGTTCTGTATTATTAAAAATCCTTCTTCTACCTTTGATACTAAACGAAAGGAGTATCTTATAGACTTTTTTTGAAAAACCTTTTCAAAGGGTGCCTTTCGGTTTAGACTTTTAATTTTTTTTCATTAAATTTACAAAATATCAAACTTTTACGAGCAGTTAATTGATAATAGCAACTACTAATACATGTTTCTTTTCATTTCCATGCGTATTTTACTGGTATTTCATATACTTATCAAAATTAGTATGTTATATACGATATACGTATATATTTGCCTGTTTTTGTTTATAAAAATTAATATACTTTAAACGATATTTTCGAAAACGCCCGTTTGCATTGGTTGTAGCAAATATTATTTTTATTTTTGTTAAAAGCCTAGGCACAGAGATTGTAAAATAAATGTCTAATCTGTCATCTATCACCAAACAATAAAAAATATCTAATTATTAATAGCAACTTCAGCTTTTAACATGTACTTATGCCAAAACCTACGTTTTATCCACTTCATATTTATGTATGTATACAAGTGACTTTTAAAACGTGCAGTCATTGCAGCTTTACCATCAATTTAAATCTGTTGTAAATGTTCGTTGATAATTCACAATGTGAATCTGTGGGCAACACATATAATTTCTGCGACATAACACGAAGTGTGTTTATTTTTAATGCGGCAATCAATCATCGATGAATATACAAGCAACAGGCTAGTTCTACGCAAATGCGTGTTCAATAAAACATATTTGTGCTTGAATATCATCAAACGGATTCCATCATTAGTTACAGTTAGATCAAAAGCTTAATTAAAACGCCGAAGAGGACATCCAAGGATGATTTAATTTTTTCCCCCAAATTATCGTCAGTAATGACCAAAAAAATCGTGGATAATTCATAAAAGTAAATAATTCACGTCCATTATCAAAGGGAGGTTTTAATTTGGTGTTTTATAAGAAACCATTTCGAGGTTAATTTCTGACAAATTATGCTTTTACTGAAAATTACATTTTAATTTTCCGTTTCAGGTGGTGGATGATGGAAAATAGAAAAAAGGTAATTCTACTTATTTACGTACTTTATACGACAAGTCACCGTAACCGGCTAATGAATTATAAATCGGGAAGCGTATTTGATCAGCCGATTCTGATAACCGCTCATTAAAAGGCATAAAGACCGCACAGTCCGCTATCTTCGGTACACGCAAGCCAAAATTACCCGCACTCGAAAATTAATTTACAGAATATTAATAGAGGGAAATGACTGGTTTAGTCCTCGACGCACTTTGTAAGGAGGTAAGTAAGTAACCGCTGAAAGGTATCGATTTACAATTAGGCCTAATATTGTCTCTTTGTGAGGAAATATTTATTACGACCCGAAGAAAACGCGACTCTGACCAAGAGAGGATTCCCCAAAATATATCGGATGCCAAACGACGTAACCAATCAACTATGACCGGAAAGAAGAAAAGCAAACAAAAACTTCCAGAAATACAATATGAAATATGCATTTCGCGGAGGAAAATCAGAAATTCAGAAAGTTCTACCAACTCCACCCAGTTTAAAATGAGTCGTAAGTTAGAACGTCCTGCAGGAAGGCGGTGTGCGTGTCAACTAAATAATACAGACCATTCGCTGATCACGTTAACTTTGAAATATGAACTTTTCATACTCGCATGTTTTATAATTCTACACTTATCCACCCTTTACTTACTACGATAACTACGTACTAAAACAAAAACAACGAAAACTAGAAATTTCTTGGATTTGAATGATGAGGTAGATGACGTACAAATTATAACTTCGACTAACGCATATTTCCTTTCTCCTTTTAGAAAATTGAAGAGCACATTAAGATTGTATAAATATTAATACAAATAACGTAGGTGGTACAAACTTCATTACAGAAAAAAAGTTATACGTCTCAAGACAAAGGGATCATAGAAAAGTTTCTGAAATTGAAAATAGCAGGACAAAACTTTCGACTGTTTATCCTGTTATTACGGGGTGAAAAAGTTTTCTTGGTGTCTAAATATCGGTGTGGCATTCATAATGAAGATTATACAAAATTCAGGTGTAACTAGTAATCAACTAAATCCTACATGTTATATTTCTTAGGTAAACTGTTCCCATTTCCGAAGCGCAAATATCTAAAATTAAAAACAAGAATGTTACTAGAAAACATCTGCTTACAATAAATAATTAAAATTTTTTAAAGTTTTACAGATATTATTTCTATTCTCAAAGCTGAATAACCCGTCGATATTCTCAAATCACAGTGGGATTTGAACCTGTGTGGGCTGGTCGCTAAGCAAGCTCTCATCTTACTGCGTCAAAAATGCCCTGTTTTCATATTTAAACTTAAAAACAAAGCTCATTCTGCGAATTTAAAAAGTTCGTAGCAGACTGACGATATAACTTAGTTCGCTTCTACTGAAATAACAATAAAGATGACGATCTGTAGAATGACGTTCTATGTAAAGACATCGTTGTTAAGTTACGGTTTGCTTTAATTCAATTCAATTCAAACATCGTATTTGATATCAAACAATGTTACTGCCGTTGTAAAACATAGACGTAAAAACGATTACTAGCAATAATTGTTAATTAACGGTGCCTATGATCTGAGCTAATACAAAAATTATTTCCAAAATAACATTGTATTAAAACGTATTTCGGCAACTAAATAAGTCGTGATAGTTTCTATGAGAAATAAAGTTGGTTGCAGTGAAAATAATTCTTTGCTAAATCGTTAAAGCAGGCTGGAAAATTCTATATGCCCTTCACCGACTTCTTTTCCGAAATTGGGTTTTTCGTACATTTTGTGGTTTTACTAAGTAATCCAACTTTCTATCGTGCAATTGCCAAATTTTTAAACTTGTACGTACGTAGAATTCAATTTTGTTTATTTAAAATATTAAGATATTTAAACAAACATATTTAGCAAAACAATACTATTTCTAAAGGTATGAAATTCGTTTAGAGAATGGTTGCTTTTTATCGAAAAATGTTATTCATGAATATGATAGTCAACATCAAACAACGTCAGTTCTACAGAAGTACATTTTTTTAAGTTAACAAATGATCAATGTTGATAACAGAGAAACAATTTTTTGTTTGCTAATCTTTAATTTGCCATATGAATTCGAATTTGGCTCGATTTTTTTTTTATTTTGATGAATGAAGTCATGTTTTTGCTACTCACTCTTAATGCTGCAATCTTTATATTAACAAATGTATGTAATATGTCTGAACTTCTTTTAACAATCAAGACTTGTTGATAAAAAAAATTAGATATACACAATATCAGAACAAAGGTCCAAGTTAACAGAATACAGGCCTTTAAATCTACCAAGTTAATTATTTTTTAAACATGCAAACTTGCCGATTTAAACTTTGCAGTGAAAATCTACCTAATGGTAAGTTGAAAGACAAAAGAAAGTTTCTGATCGCTAATAAACTAATAAGGCCGAGTATTGAATATATTGGTCATTAATCTTTACAAAACGTATCAAATAAGATTCATATTTCAGTCGTTTCAGCTATGTCTAAGATTTAAATCGTGTCCTCTTAGTTGCCAAACTGATATTTAATGGGCCACCAAGATGTCTGCTCATATAAAAAAAAACTCTTTGAAAGGCGATAATTTTGCGTTATAAAATCCAAACTTGTGTTGTATTAGTTATGCCGGTACAAAATGTTAGTTAATTAACAATTTATATTAATCAGAGAAAAGTCAAAAAGTTCTTCTTACAGGTTGTAAAAGTATCAAAAAACGTATTAAAATAAACTGAATTTCCCACGTCCGACTTTTGAGAATAAAATGACATGGAACTGAACTTCATACACTTCACTTTTTGATGGCAAGGACTCGGGTTTCGGAAAAATAAATTTCAATCCATTTAAGAAACAAAAACCTTGGCCTAATTTTAAATAAACAGTGAAATTTTGGAATTTAAATACGTTTATAACTGTTAATTAACTTCAGCTAACATAAGCAACTGTTGAGCTATAAAAATTATATTTGAACATTACAAGAGCAAGTTAATCATGAAAGGATCTTAAATTGCAATATTCAACTAAATTATATGATAAAAACCTAAAGTGGTGCCTGAAGTAATACAAAAATTATTCCCACAACAACAGTGTATTAAAATCAAATACGTAGTTCGGCAACTACTTTCGTACTTTCTACGAGCAATAACGTTGGTTGGAGTGAAAATAATTCTATGTTAAATCGTTAAAATTGGCTGGAACGGAACTTTGAACAATTTTATATGTTCTTTCTGAATTTATTTTCCGAAAATTGTTTTTTTATACACTTTGTGGCTTTACAAGGCAATGTTGGCCGATAAGTTTTGTTTATTTAAAATATTAAGACATTTAAATTCCAAAAGGTTTACTATGACATACATCCGGAAAATGATACTTTTTTGCTCTCCAGAAATACATTTTTTTAAAGTTAACGAATGATCAGTGTTAACTAAAGAACATTTTTTTGTTTACTAATATATTATCATTAATTAAAAATTAAACATTACATTAATAAATGTAGGTAATGTCCGTGAACTTGTTTCAGTAATCGAGATTTGTCGATAAAAAAAAAACTAGATACACAGAACATCAGCAAGAAAGGCCATGGCAGGTTTTCTTTGCCAAATTAACAGAATCTGATTCCTGAAATCTACCAGGTTTCTTGCTCTTTAAACGTGCAAATTTGCTGGTATAAACTTTGTAGTGCAAGTTCACCTAATATCAAATAAAAAAAATTCACAAACAAGTTTGCTCGTTTTTCTTAAACTTATAAAACTGACTGTTGAGTACTAGATTACTCATCAATTATTACAAAATGTACCAAATGTGTCTTCCTAGTTGCAAGGCAGATATTTAATCCACTGGGCAACCAACATGTGTGTTCATATAAAAAGAAACCCTTTGAATAGCGATAATTTACGTGATGAAACCAAAATTTATGTAGCTCAGCCGTATTAGTTATGTATGTAAGTACAAAATGTTAGTTAATATTAATCAAAAAACAAGTGATAAAAGAATAGTATATTGTGTTATTAGGAGTAAAAGTGTCATTTTGTGTGCCGAGCATGACGTTTGAACGACGAGCGCTAGCGAGTCGGACATTCATGCGAGGCACACAAAATCACTTTTACTCCGAATAACACATGTTATTTTTTCTTCAAACGCATAAATTAAAAGCAATTCAGCAAGAAAATTTAAAAAAAGTCAAAAATGAACGTCATACCAGCTGTCGTTGCTTTGTTATAAAAAATAAAAATTACGAGTTGCCATTGGCTCATTAAGTGTCACTTTTACTCCTAGGAGTAAAAGTGAATGTTTATGTCACTTTTACTCCTAGGAGTAAAAGTGAATGTTTAACTGTGTGTATCCAAGGACACAAAGTCGTGTTTTTCTGACGTTTGAAGAAAAAACAAGTTTTGAACTCAAGTTTCGGAAAAATAATTTCAGCCCGTTTAAAATGAATTGCTAACACACAGAAACCTTGGCCTAATTTTAAATAAACAGTGAAAGTGAAAGTTAAATACGGTTAAACACTACTAATTTAACCAATTTAAAAGTTTAAAATGAAATAATTGACAATTAACTTCAGGTAACATAAGCAACTGTTCTAGCTATAAAAAATTATATTTGAATATTACAAGAGCAAGTTACATTAATCATGAAAGCATCCTAAATTTCAATACTTAACAAAATTATATGATCTGAGCTAATATAAAAATTATTCCCAAAATAACTGTGTATTAAAACCAAATAGTATTTAAAGCAACTAAATAACGCGTCAATTTCAGTGGAATACTTTCTTAGCACACAGATTTGCTGAGTGGTAAGTTGAACGATAAAAAGAAGTTCTTCCTTACCTTTAAATTTATAAAGCTGACTATTAAATAAATTCGTCAATAATCTTTACAAAATTTACTAAACACAATTGGCAATTTCAGTCGTTTAAGCTACGACTAAGATTTGAATATGTGTTCTCTTAGTTGCAAAGCATATTTTTTGCATTTTGACAAAAAAAGTGGACTTTTTTTATCAAAAAATCATAAAGAAAGCAATACTTTTTTAACTATTTAATTTTACATTTTGCATTAAGTAAGTATGCTTTAAATAAAATATTGTAAATTGTCAGTTTGAAAACTGTCAATTTTCAAATCCTTTTTATCCTGTTTTGAGGGATTTAAAATGTAAAAATGCAAAAAAATATTGTGTACAACTCGTATGAAAGCATCTTTTTTTCACTCGTTTGATTGATGCACTCCGGCTTCGCCGTCGTGCATCAAACTTCAAACTCATGAAAAAAAGTATTGCTTTCATTACTAGTTGTACAAATAACTATTAATCAACTAGACCTAAGATGTTTACTCATTTAAAAAACTCTCTGAATGGCGATAATCTACCCTACGAAACCCAAACTTAAATAACTAAGTCGTATGACTTAGATAAGTCCAAATGTTAGTTAATAAACAATTAATATTAATCAAGAAACAAGTCAAAATAGTTGTTATTACAAGCTCTAAAAGTAACAAAAAATTGATTAAAAAATTGAATTATCATGTTAAAACCAAAGAAGATTCATTTAAATAAACTAAATGTCCTAATTTCAAGTATTTTTAAGACTTCACTTTTTGATGAGAAGGACTCAGGTTTGGGAAAAATAAATTCAATCCGTTTAAGAACTAACCGAATTCTAAATAAACAGTGAAATTTTAGTTAAATATGATTAACACTACTAATTTAACCCTTTGAAGTAAGTTTAAAACGAAATTTAAACAAAAAATGTTGTAAGAAAAGCTGACTCTAGTGGAAATTAATCTAAAATGGGGCTCAACTCAAAATTAATGGGAATTGTCTCAAAATTTAAATCGAGAGTGTGGACATTTCATCAAACGTATTTTTGTTAATGACTATCAAGAAAATGAATAAAAAATAGAACAAAAAACTATTGAAATAAGCATAAGCAATTCTACAAAATAAGTAGTAAAAATTCTAAGCAGGAAATGCTGACAAGAAAATATATATTAAATAATATTACGATTAATTTGTTTAATTTTTTGTAAATTATTATTTCGCTCTGTAGCTATGGTATATGCAGAGCAGATAGCACAAGTCACAGATTAAATCAAAAATATTACATGATAACAAAACAATACAAAATACCACACAATAAATATAATATTCGTAAAGTGAAAGTAACTGCAAATATTCATTGAAAGAGTAATAGCAATTTTCGTGTAAATGTTGTTTTAGATGGATTTTAAATTTACCTACAGTAATCTATTTAATATGCTATGGTAATCTATTATACAGGGTGTAAATTAATGTCATGCAGATATTTCAGGGGGTGATAGTACTCGGCAAAATTAAAAAAAAATGTTAATATACACATGATCAAAAACGCGCCGCCGTTTTCGATATACAGGGTTGTGAAGTTTCATTTTTTTTTTGTATTTTGCGTTTTTCTCCCGAATGTTTTGAGATAATTATTTGAAATTTAGTATAGCTACTATCTTTTCGAATCTCTACAATAAAATGTCAAAATCATCAGTTGCAGTATACAGGGTGTTACATTTCTTTGGGTTAGCGACCATTTTACCTTTCGGAACTTTTTTTGGAGCACCTTGTATAAATTTTTATATCTGAATTGAATTCCCTGTTCTTTTCTCCAGCTTTTTGTTTTTTTTAATTATTCCCGTATCTGTCACCGTTTTCGAGTTATTTGAAAAAATAGCGATCAATACAAACGTGTAGTGTAGTCAAATAATTTTTTTTTGTAGCACCCTGTATACTGCAAATGATGATTTTGACATTTTATTGTAGAGATTCTAAAAGATAGTAGCTATACTAAATTTCAAATAATTATCTCAAAACGCAAAATATAAAAAAAAATTGAAACTTCGCCACCCTGTATATCGAAAATGGCGCGTTTTTGATCATGTGTATATTAACATTTTTTTCTTATTTTGTTGAGTACTATCACCCCCTGAAATATCTGCATGACATTAAATAACGACACCCTGTATATCTTTCCACATGTTACAGCCGGAAATTTTTCAAACAACGAGTATTTATACTGATAGATGTGTATAGTGTATATGCAATCGAGTGCATTTAATTTATAAAGTAATTTGTTATCTTTCACCCATAGACAACATTTGTGAATCATTGATGATGTAAAAGTTGGTATTTTGTCGTTTTTAAAAGTAGATCTAAGAGAGTGACGTGGAGATACGTTAAATATACCTCTCACTATTGGTTTTTGCAAAATAAAAATTTTGCTTCACAGGATCTACCCCCAAATCATAGTGTTGTACATAAGCACTGATTGCACCAAGTCATAATACACATCCACCAGATCCCTTTGGGAAATACAAGATTTTATCTTTCGTATAGCAAAATACGCTTTATATAATCTACAACAGATGATGTTTATGTGAGCGCAGCAGTCAAGATGTTCATCAGCCATAATTCCCAAAAACAAGCAGCTTTTACTTAGAGTAAAGAGTGATATCACCACATTTAAATTGCAATCTTTGAAGTGGTTTTCTCCCATTGAAATACACACATGAAGTGAGATTGTTGCTGTAACACCAGGAATAATACTGTGAACTTTAAGCAGCAGTTCACCCACAGTATCAGCTGACACCGCCAATGATGTGTCATCTGCCTATGTAACCACACATTCACTATCAATGTGGTATTCTAGATCATTAGTAAACAAAATATAAATCAAAGGCCCTAAGGTTGAACCTTGAGGTACACCAAGTTCGTTATCGAATTTATTGGAATACTAATTGTTTAACTTTACAATAATTTTTCTATTTTTAATAAATGACAAAATTACATCATTGACCTTGTCACGGATGCCCATGATTCCTTTTTTATTTGATGATAAGATTTTAATCACAAATTTCGGAAAATAAATTTCACTCTGTTTAAGAACTAAAAACGTTTTATATGCGAATAAACAAAAACCTTGGCCTAATTTTAAACAAACAGTGACATTTTAGAAGTTAGAAATTATTGTCCACTTCTTTGCTACCTATTTTTTAACCTTAAGCGGGCTTTTATGTTTGAAATGAAATTTAAACAACAAAAAATTATAGCAAAACGGATTTAAAATATTAATTTTAATTAAAACGACAAGGTGGACATTTCATTCAACGTATTTTCATTGAATTCATAAAAAGCTATTGCCTCCAAAAATATTTATTATTGAAATAAACACAAACAATTCTGCAAAATATCTAGAAACCCTACGAATGAAATGCTGAAAAGAAAATATATTAAATATTATTTTTATCTTTACAGTTTTAAGTCATTTTACAGTTTATGAATTGGATTTAAGTATAAATTATTGATATCTAAATATCATCAGTACTCAATTCTAAATAGTTAAATAAATGTTGCCAAGTACCGAAATACAACTGATTAAAAACAATTAAAGGTGTATCCGAAAAGCACGCATTGTTTTTATTTTTATTTGAAAATCTCATATTTCAAGCTTGGTTAGCTGAAAACCAAACGTGCCTTTAGACATTGGCTAAAAATTTAATTTACTTGCCAAAGCATAAAAAATAACTCTGAGCACTAAGTGAAACACTTTAACGATTTTATTTTTCGCATAAATATATCTAAATAAAACTTCACAACCATGAAGATCTTAAATATTTATAAATCCAAAACTTTGAAATTCGTAATTGTAATATCAACTAAAAAATGTATTTATTATTCCTAGCAATCCTGTAATTAAAACCAAAGCTTCGTGATTGAAATGCTAACGAAAAGGTTATTGTAATCGCATTTAAAAATTTATAAATTTCAAATTAAATCTTTCTGAGTGAAACTACAGCACGAAAGGTATTTTAGACTGTTTTTCCTGAATTTTCTTATTAATGTTTAAACTTAAATAGGTAGCTGGTTTTCTTCAAATACATGCAACATCAAATCTGCTAAACTTTAATCGATACATATTTGTCTATTTAATTGTTTATTTTACCAAAAGCTTAAACCCGGCTTACATTTTAGCTAAAAATACTTTAAAATTTAAAAATATTATCCTCATACAATTCAAATAATAAATTTTTGTGTTTTTAATTGCTTATCCCGTTTATACCGAAATTACTCAATAACATGATTCATACAACTTCAGGGCTTCAGGAGGAAATTTAAGATTAAGAAATGAAAATCTGTTTACGTATATTCGAGATGTTTTTAAAGGCAATTTTAAAGCCTTTCTGAATTAAGCGGTTTTTAGACGTCAAAAACTAAAAATCGATGCTATTGGAAGCTTACTGAAAAGTAAAGTTTGAAGATTTTTAACACACTGAAATAAATCAAATTGTATCAAAAGTTATAAAAATTGCGTTTAATGAATATTTCAGACTCATTTTTAAGGACAATTTAATATAATTAATACAAAATTAACGACCTTGAATAAGTAGTAAGAAAAAGGCAACGGTGATTCGCTTTTAAATATTAACGTCTAAATTCGTAATACCATATCATTTTCGTTTAAATAAAACAAAGCAATTTCTTAGCATCCACATTAAAGTAATTTGTTTTAATTCGTTACATTTTTAAAGGTAATTTTAACGGGGGCATTTAAAAGAACAAAAAAAATTGGCCTAATTCCCCCGGAAAATCTTTCTACATATATTTATTAGACGTTTCCATAGCAAAGTTAATACGTCAGCGCGAGTGTCTGCAAATGCATGATTTATGAGGTACTAAACGATGATTATGCCAAATTAGTGGGATCGTAATGGATGGCAATTTAGGCTGAGAATATCCAATAATACATACCTTGTATCTTAGCGAGAATGTGAACTATTATCTGTGATACGCTGCTATTATATTAAACGAGATCTGAAATTCTGCTACGATTAAAACGCTTCCGAAATGTCTCTCCTACGTTTCTAGATAGATTTTCAAAGTAGAAATGATGGAATAATAAACTGATTCCTTCTTGAATAAATCATTTCGCTTGCGTTTACGTATTCGTCAAGCCTTACGTGGTTGACCGAATAAGTTTTTGTAAAAATCGCACTTTTCGTTCATATTCATTTACTTTTAATTAGACTTGTAATTAATATGATCTGTTTAAGATTTCAGGTGTAAACGCAGCTTTAAAATAAATGAATTTACTGAAAATTAATAAATATTTTTAATTCATGAAAATTCATTAAAATACTGAGAATTAGGGATTAATTTTATGAAATGCTAAAGACGCCCGATCTTAACCTTTAGATGCGATTTAAATTGGTAAATTTGGTGAATCCAAATTGGAAATTTTTGTCTTGCCCTAAGCATTCAGAAAGTAAAATTTAAATTAAGCATTCAGAAGAAAGTATTCGGACCAAGCTACTTTTTTTTAATTTCTCAAATGTCCCCTAATATGGAAAGCCTTCAGGAATTCTGGATTACTAAGATGTATAACTGGAGAAAAAACTGTCTTTACAGCTGGAAATCGAATCCAAATCTGAATATGATATTTGACTTTCAACTGCCTAAAACAGAATCCGAATTGTAAATCCTAAATCTGCTTAAAATTGTGAATATGTAGTAAGACTTTGAAATTTTAAATCAGAATTCCAGCATGGAATTGTAAGTCTTAATCTTGGATCGAAAATATTGTTAAGGGATTTAATATTGAAAATTTGCAATTGTGCCACCAGAACTTAAATTTGAGTGAAGCTTTGTATTTTCTTTTTATGTTTTGAATCTATTTAAACATGAAAGGGGGAAAAGTGAGTTCAAATTTACACTTTGTAAATTACAGTCACCATAAATTAAGCATTAAGAATTGAATTCTAAGCCAGTTTTGTATTTATTTTGATTCCAACTGAATATCAAACAATTTTAATTTTTTTATTCCGCCCGAATTTCAACCATGATTAAATAATGAAGAGCTGTATTTGAGATTCGACTCAAGTTTTATACATATTTTGTTTTTATATTTTGAATCTAAACATCAAAAGGCCGAAAGTGAATTCGAATTCTGACTAGGCACTTCACAAATTACTACATTAATTGGAAATCAAGAACTATTTAAGTCTGAGTTTTGGATTTTTTACAGTTTGAATGGAACATCGAAACATTACATTCAAATTTTCAAATTGTAAACTGGAAATTAATTTTTAATCAAACTATGTATTACGTTTTTACATGTTGAGTCCAACTAAACATCGAAATACTAAGAGTAAATTTAAATGCCGAATTCGAAGTTTCACTCTGGAAAATACAATACAAAGACTAGTTATGGAACGAGAAGATTTCAAATTTATTAAAATACCAAAGGAGAAATATGTTACCGTTTTAGAATTTTGAATCCGAAAGTCATATTTTGTATATGAAATTAAAGATTTAATCTCCATTCAGAATTTAATTTTGAACTCAGGTTGAAACATGAATGCCACAATTGAAATAGAAGCCTGAATTCAAAGATTCAAGTTTGATGAATTCGATGATTTCAATGGGTTCCAATTGTCAGTAGAGATTAAGCAAATTCTGAATCTAAAGAAACACCACACTAGGAAGATTAGAATTTTGTTTGAAATTCGTATTTCGCTTATAGGCCAGTAAAATAAGGATTCAACCTCGGAATGAAAGTAAAGAAGCTGGATATTTGCATGAACCTTTATTTTGACGTTCTGAAGACTGGCTGAAAAGTCTCATATAATCTCGTGTCTGCGTCACAAGATATTAAAGGTCAAAGGTCACGATAATCGGTTTTTCGCAATTATCTCGTTTGCTATGCGTCATATGGCATTTAGCGTTATTATAAAACTTGTAGATCGTCAAATGATCTACAATTTTTATTTGATGCATTTTGTCGTATGATCAACCGTTCTCGAGATATAGCGCGGAGAGTGGCACGCGCGCATCCCTATATTATATGTATAGGATAACGCTATGTAAACTGCGGAGCCAGGTATACAGCGTGCCATAATCTATCTCATTACATGGGTAACTTTCTTAATATAAAAGTTAGAGGATCCGTTAAATGGGGAAAGCTGGGCAGAATTACAAGCAAAATCTCATGCCATTTTCAAATTTGGCATATGCCATCAACTTTTTTTATTATTTCGAAAAAACTATATGCGGATGCGCACATGCCACACTCCGCGCTATATCTCGAGAACGGTTGATCATACGACAAAATGCATGAAATAAAAATTGTAAATAATTTGATGATCTACAAGTTTTATAATAACGTTAAATGCCATATGACACATAGCAAACGAGATAATTGCGAAAAACCGATTTTCGTGACCTTTGACCTTTAATATCTTGTAACGCAGACACGAGATTATATGAGACTTTTCAGCCAGTCTTCAGAACGTCAAAATAAAGGTTCATGCAAATATACAGCTTCTTTACTTTCATTCCGAGGTTTACCCCTTATTTCACCTTATTTGACTGGGCTATTAGGAAATTAAAAATTTAATCTCGATATGGGCATTTGGAATTTAAGTTTGAGCCTAAATTTGAAAATTCCATTATTTTTAGGTTTTTCAGATCCATTAAACGTTGTTGAAGATCTAAAAACTTTAAGCATGGATATCAGAACTCTAGTACTGATTGAAAGATTCGAATTTTATGAATTAGTAGATATTATAGATTCGAATGTTTTCAAATCAGAGATTCAGATTTCAACATGTTACATTCTTCCTAAGACTAAATTGAAAAGGTGGATTGGAATTACAAAAATGTTTAACCTAATAAAACGCCAAAAAATGAGAATCAGGTTGCAGTTTATCTACTAAATTAGACAGTTGGTAGCAATATTGCTGTTCAAAATTTAATTGTAAGCCAAATTTTGAAAATTCCATTCCGTTACCTAATTTTTTGTATTTTTAGAAGTCTGTAAAACCTATTGAGAACGTAAATTTTTAAACGCGAATCTCAGAATTCAAGCGTATTTAAAAATTAGACTTCGAAGACTTCAATGGATTCGAATGTTGCGATCAAAAATTCAAATTTTTGGTATTCTACAGTCCTAACAAGACTAAATCACAATGGTAGATTACAATTTTAACTCGAAGTATTAGATTTAAAACCATGGCGATTATTTCTAGCTGAAAAATTTTTTTGAGTCGTGTGAAACGCCACACTAGAACGATTAGGTTAGAATTTTATTTGAAATTCATATTTCGCTTACGAAATTAAGACTTTAATCTAAATATTTGGCATTTAAGTTTGAGCTTAAATTTGAAGGTTACATTACTTTTTCAGATCGTTAAAACTCTGCCGAACACTCAAATTTTAAGTATGATTATCAGAACAAGTATTCGAATTTTAGGAATTATAGACTTCGGTTTTATAGATTCCAATGTTTTGAAATCAGGTTTTAACTAAGCTAAAGTCTTGATAAGATTTAATTGATAAAAAGGTACCTATTTCAAATTACAAAGATTTTGAATCTAATAAAACATGAAACAATTAGAATCAATTTGCAATTTTTAATCCAAATCAAATATTCGCATTTTATTTAAGAAATTCGGTATTTAATAATAAGTCTGCCAGCTAATTTTGCGTTTTTCTAAGCCAGGAAAGCCTAATTAAGATCTAAATTTTAAACATGGACATAGAATTTGCAATAAATTTAAAAATATGAGAATTAAAAGATTTGACTTAATGAGTTTGAAGATTCAAAGGATTCAAATTTTACATCTTGATAAAGGCAAATATTTAAAAAAATGGATGTGAAAATCTCCTTTAAAGCTTCACTTTGCAGACTACAGCGATGATTTGTTTATGGATCAAGAAAATTTTAAACCTAATAAAAGAAAAGAAGAAAAACGAATCAAATGAAATTTTTATTTCCTTTACAAAATTGATATCCGGAATTTAATTGGGATCTACTTGAGAAAATCAGGCTTGTTTTTAGTGTTTTTTATTTAGTGTCGAAGGTGTTCTGAAGATTAGAATTTTTAAGCATGGATATCAAAATCCATGTACAAAATAAAAATAAATACGTATTTCGACAACTAAATTGCCATCCTCAGTCCATCCTCTTGACAAGACAATATTGGTTAGAGTTCTCTGCCGATTTAGTGAAGAGCATTAACGCACCTGCGCATCCCTATGTCCCAAAAGGGGAATAATGGGTTATAATAACAAATTATCTTCAAGAGTTCTGTCTCAGCCAACTGGACTTTTGTAATTTGGTGAAGAGACTGACTTCAACCAACATTGTCAACACAGAGGATACCAACTTAGTTGCTAAAATACGTATTTGCTTTATTATTTAATTTTTATATTTTTTACAGAGCTTTTCACGGTTGATTTAAATTAAACCACGGGCTTCGTTCAGTAGAGTTTATCAAATGAATTCGAAGATTCCATTTTTATCCTTTTGAATATCTTCAAATGAGAAATTTGAATTTTAAATAATTTTTTCTAACACTAATATTTTATACTGTTTCTATGGTGCATAAGAGCTCACTTGTTATGTTGCCTTTAAAATACGCTTTTCTCTATAAAATACGTCGTTGCCTAGTCTTCGCATTTTGTGTATTGTGACGCGTCTCAATCTCAAATAATAATTTACTAAAATTTCTAATAATATATTAGTGAAAGAAAATTTAAGATATTAGTGTTAGAAAAAATTTTAAAGACAACTCGTATTTTATAGTTTAAAAATCTCTGTCTATCAACTCCTCGGCTCATTTCGTTCGCTCGGATTTGAACTACGACCTTGATTTTTAAACCTTCTATAAAACACTTGTTGTCTTAATAGCTATAGGCTTGATAGCCTCACTTTAAATAGCACTTACTTAGGGAAATTTAAAGAACTCAAAATGGTGGAAGAAAACAGGCAAAATAATGTTGAAGAATTCGAGTTTTCATGTTGGTAAACTGAATCACTGACTGAACTTAGATTCATAGGAAAATACACGAAATATTTATATTTATGTCAAAAATCATCAATTTAGGTGGGAAAGGTAGATTCGTAAAAGTCTTAAAACAAATAAATTTGCGAGTTAAGGCAGTTAAGACAAAGTCTCAGTGTTTAATGAAATAATTTTAAAATTATCACATTTTACAAGTAGTATTTCAGGTATTAACAGGAACTTCAATAATTTCACGATACTAACATCAAAATAATTAAACTTCATTTTTAACTCGGTTTCTACCAACAGAGAAAAAAGCATTCCGCCTTAAAACCGGCAGAATTACAATTTTAATTCCTACTTCAAACTGCAAAGGAATCTGAAGAAGTTGATACGAAAGTATTTCAACTTGAACGCAAAGAGAACAATTTTAAATATTTCTAATTAAGCAATCTAAGGTGGATTTTAATTTAAAAACGGTGAAAGCACGTAAAACATTTTTTATTGGATTGTTTTGTTAAATTTCTGCAGAAACTAATGAAAGCCTAGCTATGATAATTTTAGTATTTTCTTAATTACAAGTTTCATTATTGCATCTGCCGGTTTCATAGAATGTAAATCACCAGAATTTGATTATTTCTTAATAATAGTATTACATTAATCCAAATTAAGGCCAAAGAAGAATTCACACCCGGCTAAAAAGAAAACTTCCACAAGACATTTGCAACTCATCACTTGACAGTGAATCATCAATAGATAGTGAATAAGTGAATACTAGTGTTTTGATAATAAAAATAATTGTATTAAGACAAATAACAAGCTACGGAGGAGTTTACTACCGCCCTCAATCGTTATCTACGAGATTGTAATTTTCTTAACTTTTAACTAAAGCATGTATAGCAATGAATTGCTGAACGGGTTTAAATAAACTTAAAACAAACCCAAATTAAAAAATTTTCCTTAACGTCTTAAATGCACTAAAATCTAAAACAGGTCTGAGTTTTGGTGGAGGCGCCGCCTTCCATTAATAACACAAAAATTTTACCTTTTTGTACGGTAAAGTTCGTAATGGTGCGAGAAAATCAAGTAAATTCGTTCAATAACGGTACAAAGACATGTAATAAACTTAATGGTATTCAATTGAATTCCATTTAGATGTAATATCACCACTTTACTGCCGATAAAATATTAAATAAAAATCTATTCGAATTTTTTTTTTGAAAGAACGTTCATTAAAACTTTTCGTAAGAAGAATCAGATAGTCCAAACACATACGAAACAGATCCTAGAATTACGAAGGATACGAATGCAAGAAAATCCCACGAAATTCTCTTCACCTGTTGGGTCACACGGTGGGTGATGGTTAAGAAAGCTGGAACACAATCATTCGTTTTGCCCGTGCGTGCATATTTTATGGGGCACGTTAGAAAAAGTTGTATTTGTGTAATTTTCAGGCGGAAAATGCATAGCATGGCAACTTTATCTTTAAGGAAGTTACGCGGTTATTATTATAGTATTTGTGCGTAAAACACTAAGGAGGAAAAGTCATTACCTATTTATGTGCCGTGATAGGTTGATACCGAGAGCCCGTGCACGAATTTTTATGCGATTATTAAAGTATCCTAATGTTCATTTATCAAACACCTCATTAAACAGTTAATAAACCATAAAAACAGAATCTGGCAACACACAGAACACAACGAACAACCAGTGTTTCGAAATGAAATAAACAGATTAGGCTATAATATGCGTGCAGGTTTGACCAGCACGCGCTGTTACTGATAATTACAGGCACAGTCGCATTTATTACGTTGAAATTGCTTATGACTCGCAATGCTTTGCTACCTAGAACGACGTTCGACCTTAAATAAAACTAATTACACGTCAAGGAATAAGATTCCCTTATAAACACGGCGGGAGCAACCGAGACGCCCGATAAAACTGCATGGAATTCCTTCCTGGTTTGTTTTAAAAGATTTATGGTCTTGTGGAAAATGTGCAGCATTGCAGCGATACGTTAATAATCTGCCCAGACGTTTATTGTTAAGAATTTATTAATTAAGATGTTAATTTTCATTCTATACTTTAACCTTCTATTTATTACTTAATCGATTTAATTATACACCCTGGAATAATCTAGAAATATTACGATAATGAAGACGGTTTTAAATTATACCAGAATAATTTGAAAAAAAGTTAAAAACGTCCTTGCAAATTTCAAAGTCAATTCTCTCGGTTAAACAAACTGTTAGGAAGAACCGTAAAAGAATCCATTGATAATCTATAATTAGGTTATAAAAACTAAATTTAATAATTAAGAGGGTCGGTTTAAAAAAATTGTAAAACTTGGATGATTCGGTTTTAAATAAATGAAAGAGTTTCGTGCTCATAGCGATACGGTTGTGAAACGAATTTAAATCACAGTTTTAATAATTTCCTGAAGTTTACTTAGTTTTGAAAACAAAGTACCCACAAGATCTAAGTATAAAGCAGACTTTTTAAAAGTTAACTTTTCCAAAGTGTAGTTCTTTCAACTTTGACCCAATTACTTTTTCTAGAAGTTGGAAAACAAATGTTGTTAAGTTTTTACCATTACATGATGGGGACGTAAAAATTTAAAAGAAACTTTTGAAACATATTTTAGAATAGTTTGCGATGGATTACTGGTGGACTTACACACGGACGGTGAATCTTTTAAAATAAATCAGGCTTCAATTAATAATAAATCAAGGTAAAAGGGCCTTACGTTTTGCTTACTTCTACTAATTACACGATATAGGTAAAGTAGAATTCGAACAAACTTTCCGAGTCACAGCGAGTTCTACTTCCCAATTCTTGAGACGTCTTTCGCGGCCGACAGCAACTTTAAGAACACGAGTTGCTAGTGAAGTGTGTAATTAATCCGAAAATGCAGGTAATTTATGCGAGGAATGTTTATTGCAGCCGTGGAGCTAATTTACGACCCGTCACCGCACCGACGGACGGGCCTAGTGGGCCGAGGGTGGCGCTTATACACACCAGGGTTGGCTTCGTCTGAACTTAATCTTATCTAATCTTACTACATACTTGGCATTTTATACTACATTTTTCAACACATGCAATACCACGCCTCCTAGAAACACCGCTAAAAAAAGGTTTCTGAATTTGTTAAACTTAATTAAACAGATATTTTAACTTTTTATAAAATTAAAAAATTTTACATCTTCAGTTTTACGGAGTCAATTTTAAAAATAAAATAGGTAAAAAAACCAACCTATGGTGATACTGATTCTACACAATTTTATTTATATGGATACAGACTCCCTAATATTTGCTGTGTGTTCAACATTTCTTATTATTTTCGCTCGCAATGAGTGTTCCTATTAGAAGCTCAATCATATTTATAAATTTCAACCATACTTAAATAAATAGAGTTTGATTAGATCAGGTTACTGTTATTACAGAAAACAAAGGCTTGTTTCGATTTGTGATTCATAAAAATTCACCCAAGGACGTTTTACATTTAATACACAACTTAAAAAAAACGAATTCTAAATATTTTTCTTCCCATACCTAATGAATAAATAACAGACGTACAGAAAAATCAATAAAATAAAATAGGGAGGAATTAAACTATTCTTCTCACTTATTCAGTTAAGAAAATACCGTCATTAAATTTGAGACCAGAAACTTTTTTCGATTGATTAAATATGATAAATATTAAAAAGAAGGCGCACTATTATTCTGAAGGCGTTGTATAATATTTGATTGATGAATTTGAAGTTATTATCCTTGCTCATTAAAATTAAAGTAAGTGTTATTAAAAAATTTTGTGTGATATCAAGATTATTATGTTATTATATCGAAAATGGAGTAAATTTGTATCAAAATGGTTTGAAGTAGGAAGCATAAGGATTTCGCTTTATTAATACAGAGTTAAAAAAGCAACTAGTTTGGATGCTTTTATAAGCAAAAGCATCATGCCTATTGTTTTTAAAGAACGATTTATTATTTAAAATCTTCAGATTTCTAGAGTAAATTTAAAAAATGAAGCAGGTAAGACACAGATAAAAATTTTAAATTAACTTGAAACAATGCCAGAGTTAGGCTGTAACTTTATGTGGAGGTGCCAAAGTTATGTTTAATACCTGCAAAACTAAAAATTTAGTGTAGTTCTCAATAACAATGAAATGTTCAAACTTTTAAAAAACTCCTTACTTCAATTTAAAAATTAGTCTTACAGTTTAGTCTATAAATTAACTTAATTGGAGCAGTAATTTTGGTGGAGGCGCCTACGTTAATATATTACAAGTTTTGTAATAAAATATTACTAAACACATCTGTGTTTAATTATTCATAAAATTAAACGAATTAAATTTTAATCCAAAAACTTGTATGAATGAAGTGCCACGAAAAAAACATTTATATTCAAACTATAATTTATGTAAATCATTTAAAAGTAAGTGTCTTCAGTAAGAGAATAAGAGACTTTTTTACTTGCGATTATTTTTATGGTTTAATTTGGTACAGAATTTTTATAAATAAATACAGGTCGTCGGTTTGTAATTCATATGGTTTGTCAATAAGTTTTAATATTAAAGAACTCGGTTTGTAATTGCGATTCCTTCCATCAAATTTAAATGTGTCCAAAACATTCCGGTTTATCCCCAAAGACAGTCAGATTCAGGGCCGAAACGTCGTTAAGTGAATAATTTAAAGCAAAAATATCAAAAAACTTGTCAAATAAATCCCCAAAGTTTTCTTTGTTTAACTAAACAATACAAATATCATTTATATAGGTTACAAGTGTAAAGCATGAGTGTCACAAAAACAAAGGTATGAAATACTAATAAAATTTAAATTGATTTTCCAGTCGATAACGTGTTATTAAATAAAAAGTCCACGTAAAAAATTCCCGATTTCCTGTCCGAGTATAGGTAGTAACGTACAAGTTCGATATTTGAAGGTATGAAGTTGTAATTTAAATTTAGTGAATTATTCCTATTTCTTTTTAAATGTAAGCGTAGGAGGTGTTCAATTGTTAACTTAAACATTAACTAAAAATTCTATTAAATATCGTTGTTAAAACTTTAAAAGATTATAATACTTAAATCGCAACGTAATTGATCAGCAGAATGAAAACTTTCCATTTAATCTATGAATATTTAATAAAGGCGATATTGATATTAAACCTTACATAAATATTTATTCGAGTGGTACGATTTGTATCGATTTAAAACGTTTAATACCCGTCCTTAAATAGATGTAATATTTGTATACAAGCAAAAATCGAAATTGTGATCACTTCTCGGGACTTCACTGCTACGCCGTAGCTATATTTTTAAATAGAATTAACGTTTCCGCATCTAAGTGGAAATTTGGAATTTTCCCTGAATGCAACCCTTGAAATACGCCTTCTGTGCTTCATCCACAAGCACACTCGTTGCTAGCAAACACAAGGAGCTCTGATGTGGTCTGCGGTGGGCTTCATAACCCGTCCTTCAGCCTGTCCGTCACCCGCCAGCCTCGTTTACAGCGCCACCGTACACCCTAAAGCAACTCTTTACGCCCTTCTATGCCTTTTAGTACGGTTTATAATCATAAAATGTGACCAGATTAACTGATTTTAACGAATCTTACGTCTATGACGCTCGTTTATTAGCATTCTGTTAACTAACTGCCATTTCAATAAAAATAAGTGGATTATCTTTCAAATTAATTTCTTTTATTGCGTGCTATAAACGACTACTTATCAAACCGAAAAAAAATCAAAAAAGGATGAAATTGCTAATTTAATAAAAAAAAGTCAAGAACTTTTGAAATATACAGATTAAGATCATCACAATCCAGAAATAAGTGGAGTAATTCGCTTGTCAAGTTGGAAAAGCATAAAATTCGGATTCGAATTCGAATCTGGATCTACCATGAATTCGAAATTAGATATAAACTTTCATTATCAATTTAAATTTTAAAGCTCTCTTTCAGAGTCAACATTTAAATCTTTAAATTTACGGGGGCCCTAATTTTCATCTTAATAAGTATTTAGCTGATAAAATTCACTTGAAAGTAGTAAAATAAGTAAAATCATTAGAATGACGATTCTTCTCCATCAAATTTAAGATTCAAACTTTTGATTTAAGTTTTAATTTAGAAGCAGAAAGACTTTTGAAATTTTTCTTTGTTGAGTTTCAACTTTATAAATAATAAAATTTATAATAAAAGACCCAAATAAGCAAAATCACATCGACTACTGATTCGAAAACCCAAATTCTTATCATCGGATTGAGTTCAAGTTCGAAACAGAAGACATAAAAACTTTTAAAATTCGTAATTTCCCTTCTTTGTTATTTCAACCCTCTTAAAACAAAAGTTCTATTAGTCTCGTCTTGTAACTCTTCGAATCCACATTCAAATAATCGAACTGTCGAAATCGGACCGATTTTAAGCTTAAACTCCAATGCATAAATTGACTGCCGAAAGCAGCTTCAAAAAACTAGAATTGCTCTCTTTCGTCCGGGTACAGATTCGAAATTGTCAAAATCGGATTGACTTCAAGCTTGAATTTCAAAACACTAAAGCTTACGAATTCTGGAATTTCCTCCTTTTTTTGTATTTAAATCGCCTTTAAAACAATAAACTTTAAATTGAAGGACTCGAATAAGCAAAATTACAATCCTAATTTGAATTCTCAAAATCGGATTGATTTCAAGTTCGAAGTTTTAGGCATAAAAACTTTTTTAATTCATAATTTCCATGTTTTGCTATTTTAACCTTCTTAAATTAAAATCTGCATTGCCATCTCATCACTGAACTTACAGTTATTCGAATTCACTTTCAAAGAATCAATCTGTCGAAATTGGAAAGATTTTAAACTTAAACCTTAATGGACTGCTGAAATTCACAATTTCCCTTTGTTAAGGGTTTCAACGTTATTTAAAATAAATACATTTACTTTAAAAATATTCAAAAAACTAGAATTGCAGTCCTTCATTCGAATACAGATTCGGATTGACTTCAAGCTTCAAGGAATAAAAGGCTTATACATTTTTTGTATTTCAACGGCCTTTAAAACAATAAAATTTGTATTAAAAGGCTCAAATAAGCAAAATTTGAATTCTCAAAATCGGATTGATTTCAAGTTTCTGATTTTCATAAATTCCTCTTTTTGCTATTTCTTCGAATCCGCATTCCAAAGATCGAATCGTGGAAATTGGAGCAATTATTAGCTTGAATTTCGAAGCCTAAAAAGACAGCTAAAATTTTCATCTTTATAATATATATAATATAATCTGCCTTCTTCCGAATTTGCAACTCTTTGAATACAGATTCGAAGGTTCGAACTGCATGCTTGAAAATCAAAGCATAAAAGGCTTATGAACTTTGTAATTTTCCTTTCCTTTTGATATTTAAATCGCCTTTAAAATGGCAAATTTTAAATTAAAAAAAAAGACTCAAATAAGCAAAATTAAAATCTCAGAATTCTAATTTGTTACTTTTCGAATACATGATTGGATTTCAAGTTCGAAATTCAATGCATATATAACAACTTATGAAATTCGTAATTTCCCTTTTTTTACTATTTCAACGCATAGTTGTCATGTAATTTTAAATTGTAATTTCTCCTCTTTTTAGTATTTAAACCATTTTTAAAACAACAACATGTATAACTAAAGAACTCAAATAAGTAAAACTGCAACCTCATCATCCTTATTTTCAACTTTTCGAATATACTCGTAGGTTCGAATTGTTGCAATCGGATTGATTTCAAGTTCGAAATTCAATACACAAAAACTTCTTAAATTCGTAATTTCCCTTTTTTGCTATTTCAAGCTTTTTAAAACAAAATTTACGTTAGATTCATGTCTTGCAATTCTTAGAATCCGCATTCCAAGGATCAAATTTTGGAAATTGGGCCAATTTTAAACTTGAATTTCAAAGTATAAAAAACAGCTCAAATTTGCAATTTTGATATTTTGATACAAAATGCAAATACTCTTTAAAAAAATAAAATTTTATTAAAGATTGCAAGGAATTACATAGAATTGTAATCCCTTCGCCCGAATTCGCAATTCTTTGAGTACAGATTCAAAGATTCGAACTATCAAAATCAGTTTCAATTGTGAATTTCAAAGCATAAGTTGGCTCATGAATTTTCTAATCTTCCTTTTTCAGTATTTAAACCGCCTTTAGAACTATAATATGTACATTAAAGAACTTAAATAAGCAAAATTACAATCTCATCGCCCTATTTGCGAATACAAGTTCGAAAATTCGAATTCTCAAAACCGGATTGATTTCATGTACGAAATTCAATGCATAAAAACTTCTGAAATTTGTAGCTTTCCTATTTTTGCTGCTTCAACCTTCTTAAAACTTATTTGACATTAGAGTTTTGTATAAGACTTGCAACTCTTCGAATCCACACCCATAGGAATTGAATTGTCTAAATCGTACTAATTTTCGAACCATAAAAAGACTTTTTAGTGTTCCAACACTCTTTAAAACAATAAAATTTACATCAAAAGATTCGAAAAATCAGAATTGTGCCCTTCATTGAATACAGATTCGAACTATCGAAATGGAATTGACTTCAAGTTTGAAAATCAAAGCACAAAAGACATATGAATTTTGTAATTCTCCTATTTTTGATATTTAAACCGTTTTTAAAACAATAAATTTTATATCAAAAAACTTAACTAAGGAAACTCACAATCTCAGCATTCTAATTTGTAACTGTTCGAATACAGATTCGGTGGATTGATGTCAAATTCGAATTACAAAAATCAACAAGACTTTTTAAAGTTGTAGTTTTCCTATTTTTGAATTTAAGCCCATTTTAAAATAATAGAATGTACAATAACGTGCAAAAGTAATAACATGCCTAAGTACCAAGCAGCCACACTAGACGCTGCTTCGGTGCCAAGATATAGTGTGTTGCCTGCTTGATACTTAGGCATGTTATTACTTTTGCACGTGACTATACATGAAAAGACATAAACAAGCAAAATTCAAATTTGCAGCCTTTCGAATCCACGTCGATGTTTCAGGCTGCTAAAATGTCAGAATTTCGAATTATAATCACATATTTAAAATCTTAATCTTCGAATTCAAAAAATAGAGATTCAAATTCTGTTCTAAATTTCGAATACCTTCATTTGTAATTAAAATTCAAACCTTAATTTTGTTTTTAAATGGGAGAAATTTCGAACGATAAGGAAAGATTTCTGAAATATTTATATTAGCCTTTTCGGCGTTCAAAAATTCTTTAAAAAATAAAATTAATTTAAGAAGATTCACACAAGTAAATTGCAAGCTAAGTATCCAAGTTTGTCGATTCTTTTAATTCGAATTCAAGACTCGTACTGTAGAAATCGGATTCAGAATTCGGAATCTGACTTACTAAACTTCAGGACTGTGATAATTAACCTATCAAATTGGAAGAATACTGAAATCGAAATTAGACACTTATTATACTTGCTTCTGACTTGATATCGATCCTAAATTTCGTACGAAATTTGCTCACTCTAGAATTAAAATTTGAACCCAGAATTTTAGAAGATTTCACTTTTGAATTATTAACAAATACTCTAATTTAGTTTTTTAAATATTTAAATCCTTTTCAAAATTCGATAAGTAAATTACGAATTTCAGGGCTTAGCGTTCGAACTATCGAAGCAAGCTTGAATGACTCAGCTTAAGTACTGTGAACTTAAGGTATGTCAAACTGGAAGACTTAAATACTGGAATTCAATCTGCAAAAAAATTCCACTCCTGAGATTAAATCAAAAGTTCAATTTTTTTCCATAATACATTTGCATTAACTACAGAAAAAGCAACAATAATCTGGATAAAGATAAGCACAAATGCATAATCACACACACAAAATCACATTTAAATTCGAAACTCTAATCTAGGATTCTAGTTTGTTTTAAGTTTTAATCGCGGGTTGAGATGGGTTTAAAGGTATTTGTGTGTATTTGTTAAGTCAAAATTTGAAAAATAGTGAAATAGAAGGTTCAAAAACTTAAAATTCCAGCCCGCATTCGAAGTTGGAATAGGATTTCGAAATTGGAATCGGGGATGATTTGAATCCTATTTTATGAGAATTAGAAATTCAAAACGAAATGTAGTCGACTTCAGTCGACTTGCTAATAAAGCTCTACAATCACGAGGATTTTAACTATAATTAATTCAAGCAAATACGTTCAGAGAAAATTTTCAAGAATCTATTTTAAAGGAATTTTGTTTTTATCGCTCGCACTTCCTTCTAAGTTCATATCTCCCTGAAATTCACGTATTCAAACAATTCATATTATTAAACTCAAACTTTTTGTTTTACAAAGAATGCTTCGAATAAAGTTCACCTTTTCTCGTAGGTGATCAAGGTAACAAGGCTTTTATCTTCCCACGTTATTTTTCAAGGTATACAAAATCTACCTTTAATAACCGGCATTAAACATTTTAACCCCATTTTCTCATGGTCGGTGAATGTTACGTAAAAAGTACCCTTTTAACAATATTTAAAAAAATACGACCCCCACTAAAGCCGTTTTACTCTACCTTTCTTGAATTTTATAATCTTTAGCTTGAGTAATATTTTACTAGCCTATGGTTAAAAAGAAACCCCTAACAATTTGAATAGTTATAAAGAGGTATGTCTTAGTTGAGAGGAAACTGATGACAATAATCAAGTAAAACTCGGTAATTGGTTAACGGCTATGGAACACGCGAAGAACCACATCAAAATGTCAAAATTTAGGATTTACGTCCACCCCAAAAATAAGCATAAATAAAACTTATGTAAAAGTTGAAGTGCTGAAGGCACAGTAAAATTTATAGAAAAAAGAATCGCTAAATTACTAAGTTGTAATACAAATTTTCGGATGATTTAGCTTTGTTAAGGTTTCGTTCTGACTATGATAAATTTCTGGTTCCTTTTTAGGGCAGTATTAGGTAATAATAATTAATTCTGGGAAAATGTGAGGAAATTTTTGCTGCTTTTATTGTTTTATGAGTTGCAAAAATTTATATTTGTGAGAATTTGCTATCAAGGAGATTACGAACAAAGCAGTTGATGAAGAAGGATTTTATGAATCATTGAGTTTTGAGTAACGGTTTCTTCTCCCTTTGACCCCCTCACTCAAGTCTTTTACTAAAAAAGCTTGTGATTTAAAAAAGTGGGGGTTTGGTACGTCTTTACATAACCTCAAAGTCCTGCCAAATTTTTGCTGGGCTAATCAACAGAAACAAGTGCTGAAAATACTTGGGAAAAAGCTCGTTTCTAAAAGGAAGCTCATTTTTCAACCTACATATTCGTTATGGTTGAGTAATGACCTATTTTTAAAAATACAAATCGATAAGGTTTCAACGAACTTATGGCTAATATAAAACACAAGAAAAGTATCTAAGAACACCGACACCGAATGAGAATATTTTCAGGAAAGTAACAGAGTTTCCCAACTGGAAAGTTCAATTTAACTCCTCCACCTTTAAAACATGCATTTTATATTCAGATGCACGAGTTAATAGTTTAAAATTGCAGTTTTATTTTCGATTAAGTTGGAAGTTAATTAAACGTAGAATTTTGCGAGTGTTTCAGGTTTTGGTCGAGTAGATTTTTAGCAGATTTAATTGGGGATTTTGTGGCGCGAGCGTAGCGGTTCTATAATCTACATATGGATTTCTCATTTCGTGAGCTTCTTAATCCTAATGCCGTCTCTGTGGGAGTAAGACGGGACGATGGGGTTGTTGTTAATTGATCTCTCCCCCCGTTTAAACCACTGCTTGGCTTAATGCGCGGCGGGCGAGCATAACGCACGTGAAGCCGTGCTGCATAGCGCCAATATCGGTGATACCCCGTGCCAGGGGCTCCCCTCACACCCCCAATGTCTAATTAACCCGCAAACACTGCACATTATGCGCTACTGTCGCGATACTAAATATCACTAAATACCGGAGACCGGTGTTATGTTGGTAACTTCCTGATACGTAAGGAAAGTGTTTTACGTGGACGATTACAAGAAAGAGTATGAATATTTTCTGTTCTAATTTAATAAAGTTTAGTTTGGACCGATTATTCAATTTTATGGGCTTCGCCAGGGCGAAATTAACTGATAGTCAAGATTAAAAGCATTTTAAAGCAAGACAAGAACGTGGTGACATGTAAGGTTGTCTGCTCTACTTATGGTCTGCCAGATCACCTGCGCATAATTTTTAATAATAATATAATACCAATCCATCATTTACTGCCTAAAACTCTGCCACAGTTATATCTTACATCGGATAGTAATAACAGAACTTTACAAAGAATATTGAGAAAATTATCTTATACCTAGAAGAGAACTAAAGTAATGCATTGCACACAAATATTTTTCAAAGCTATTCAGACTTTAAGCCTACTTGTGCCTTCTTCCACAACACGGTTTTCACGTTTTTGCTTTGGGTAGTAGTTTAAAACATTGTCAAATTTTCTCATAAATTCTCAAAAATTTGAAACTCTGGAATTTTTAATATTAATTAAATATAATAATAACATAAATAAACATTAATATTTTCAATACTTGGACTTGGGTGTGCAATTATGAAAACGAAATATCTGCTATCTTTGAGGGCAATTAGCGGATCTGTTTGGTTAAGTTTGTTCTAATTCTAAGGATTTTGAAAATTAAAACCATTTCTCAGAAAATTGAAAACATTATGCTTGATGGTTTAAGGTCAAATTGGGCAAAGAGTCTTCAAATTCTACATTTTCTTCTTCAAGATTTAGATTGGAAAGGTTTTCCAAGTGATTTGCAAATTTCATGTTTTATAGCTATTTACGACACTGCTAAAACCCTTTTGTGAAGATTGTTTGATTTTGAAAAATTCGCAGAAGTTTCCTGGCTCCTTATATAATACTTAAATATTCAGAATTTATGCTCTTAAATCCACTCTTCAATTTTGAGCTTACTACGGTCTACTGCTTTAAACTCAGGGCATAACCAAAAGGATTATGGAAACAAGGTATTGTTAAAAGGTATAATTCAAAATTCAGTATTTTAAAATAAATGAAAAATTTTCAAAAACAATTAAAACAAAGGGTTCAACATTAAATAGAAGAACTAATTCCTATTTGTAATACTTAAATGTTAATCTAAAATTCTCCTTTAATAAAGGAGAAACTTAAAATTTGTAACATGCAATTGTTTTAAACGTTCTGCAAATGTACAAAGTAAAATATCTAAAATGATTTATCCTTAACCGTGAGATTTTGATGAAATTACGAAATTTCACATTAATAAAGTAGTTACTGAATTTCCTTAATAATTACGTGGAATCATGAGAATATTAATAAATAATTTCCACGCTAATACAGGTCATCGAACCAATAACAGAAAATGTCAGAGGACTAAAGATTATTACCCAACCTATAAAATATTTGAGGATGCCCGTTTGCTCCCCTTCTATTAATTTAAATTAAACATATGGCCAGTACATAAATTATTTTTAAAAGATCATCGGCATGTTATGCATTTTGTATGCAGATAATTAAACTTTAATCAGATTGATTCTAAGTAGCGGTATATCAAAAGATGTGGGAAAATTAACAGATGAAGAAAACAAGAAGAAGGATTATATGCAGAAGATAAGAACAAAAATAAGTATATCTAAAGTGCGAATATTTAACTTACAAATTTGATTTGGAACATTTAAAATGTTTCCCCCACACTTGGTAAAACTAACATAACAATAACTGGAAACTAATTTGCGTCGTATTATTCGAAATTTAATTGTTTAAGAAGACGGAGTATTCGTTTAGAAACGAATTGTGCTGCGATCCTAAAAAAACTGATCAAAAGAGAATATTTGTGATTTAACATCGATATCGACCACGTAACCAAGCACTCGAATTCGTGAAATATAAATGAGATGCAATTAAGTTAATAAAGTATAAAAACTAGTTATTTATTTTTAGAATTAATTTCCGTCGTTCTCATCATTTATACAAGGCGGATAGAAAGAGAGTAGTGAGTGACAAGTTAGTGGAACATCGACTACAAAAAGAGAGGCTCATTTGAAGATGCATTAACGATAAAATTAAGGAAAACGTCGCACGAAAGGGAAAGATCCGTCCCTGCACGACCCTCGGGGTAAATGTAATCCCTTACAACTTCAACTAACATCCACATACCTTTCGCGCAATATGTTGAACACGGATCATTAGGAGCAGATCGGTGGAATATGAATGCTATTATCCTGCCCGTTATTTATATCTCGTCGCAGGACCTTTACTTCCGTACGCCCCAATTACTAAGGATTCATTAGCGAAAATCAAGAATCTTCTTTTCTCCATCAACATCACATCTGGGTTCTATAATGAATGTGTGTAGCACACGCTCATTTATGCATAATTGCTATCGATTTTCCTCCTTGTTGCACCCGTGTAGAACAACGTACGACAAAGTGACTTCGCTTCGATCCTCGTGGATGCAGTTTAAGGTCTAAAATAAAGGAGAAAAGTTGGCAACTGAAGGACGGGCTTTCGGGCTACCCCGAGATCAACTAAAAGTTTCACTTTGGAACGTTATATTATTCACTAATTCCAACTTTCGGTGAATTTTGAAGGTTTCCCTTAATGTGCAGTCTAGAAAGTTTTCCCTTCACAGTTACAACGTCTCCCAGAAAAGTAATTCATAATATTTCCATCGCGATTCGATTCAACTGCATACAAATAAGGAATTACTTTAATTTCGTTTCTCACTCTCTCGTACCACGAACAATAATTTTTAAGGACGTAAATAAAGTTCATCCCGAACCGGAATCGAATGAACATCTGATGTCGCTGTAATAACGATTTTATATCTTTTTGAACGGAAAGTATTGAGATGTCTTATAAAATAATAAACTTGACATCTGCCGCTACAAAATTGCGCCAATAAAATGCATATTGTTGATCTTATTAGAAAGATAAAAGTCCTCGGGAGCATTCGTACGCTCCTTCCTACACGGCGTATTCCCTAAAAATTTTAACCTTAGAGTTATGCGCACATAAAAATGGTTAATTTTGGATTGTAAAAAAATCCAGCGCACCTCGGTAATGCCGAAGTTTTAAGGATCTGATCCATAAAAGAATTATTAGCTTAATTATGGATTCTGTAAGGGTCATAAAATATGTAGAGATGAAATCGGCGTGATGTTTTCGTTACGATGAAGAAAGGTGAACCGTACTTCGTACAAAATTCGGAATATTCATGTTAATTTATTTTGAATGCATACACTTTACGGCCGTATTCATTATAATACGAAATACATGCACCCTGGCCACGGGGTACGTTCCTAAACATATAATAATTAAAATAACAACTCTTGTATGTTTTACATATTACAATAACATTTCGGATATTCTACTAAATTTTCTTGTAATTAACTAATAAGCTTTAATTTTGTATTTTGGGAAAACAGCAAAATATCCAAAAGGATTTATTAATAATTTTGGACAATTTTCAATGGTAATACTGGTATTACCATCACGGAAGTCTGTCTAAAACAATATTGGCCGTCCGCCCGCAAATAAATTTACAGATTCAGAAAATTTGCAACTCAAATCAGCTACATTAGCTTACTTATTCACACGTACATGAAAGTTGGCGGTCTTACAAACAATGAATTTTTAATGGCCTAAACTGACAAAACGTTTTAAAATGTGTAATTTCTGGCATGCATTCAATTACCGAATTATTCGAGCATTTCACCTTACTTATTTATTTGTAAATTGATTAGGTTTTCATTTCGACTTTTAAAAATTAAACCTTTGCAATAAGCAATAATTATAATCATTTCTAATGCTGAAATTTTGCCAAAACCTTTTAATGCAGGAATATTCAGAACTCTGACGAAATAGAAAATTTGATGTTGGAATAAAACCCCAATTTCAATAAGAATATTTCATTTCACTATACTTCTAAAGCTTCTTTAACCTTCAACCCACGCTATGAAACCTAAGCCCTAATTCATTGAGAATCTTCCCAGCTTCGTTAATTGCGTAGTCACTCTTTAAATCTAATAAAATTAATATTTCTGTTGTTAATATTTTCCAACCTTTGCAATAAAACCAAAACTTCAATTTACAAATTCAATAAAAAACATATTAAAACATTCAGAAGCTAAAAGCTGAGCCCAAAAACTTTCATTTAGTATAAAAATTACAGTAAATTTAGAAAGCTGAAACTTTTGTCACAAATTAACTCCGAATTGTAACAAAAGAAAGCCGTAGTTCGTATTTGATTATGACGTCAACTAAAACCCAAAAATTACATATTGTTATAGAAAAGTTCCATCTTTTTTAACAGTCAGGATACCTAATGCGAATAAAATTGTTGAAACGACTCACGCATCAGTAACAAGATCGGTGATTTTAATACCGAAATAATAGTGATTAAATTATGTAAAAGTTTTCATATTTTGAAAATAATCCGGAAAGTTTTTTCACGAATATTCCCTAATTTTCTTTTGTGGTAATAATTATAATATCATTAAGGCTCCGTAGATAAATAGTCAGTAAAATTCTGCTTGGTAAAACAGATCGATTTTAGAAACATTTCTTGAGGATTATTTGATTTACATTTACCGGCCTTCATGGTTGTGTTACTTCGAGTAAGCACTTATCTTACTAAACAAAATTGTAATTATAAAGTTACTCACGTTTACATAATTTTGACCGAATGGTTTCTAAATACCCATTAAGAGGGCTAAAGATAATTTACATTTACTTAACATTACGAGTAGTCTGGTTTTAAGTACTAAGCGCACTCAATGTAACCTTCAAATATTAGCAAGAAAATGATTTTTCTCGTGGAGATTACATAAATTTGATACTGATACACTGATACTAATATACACTGATACTGATGTACTCATATACGGTCCTGCATTTACATATCAGTTTTCACAATAAATTCAAGCGAGAAATTTCACAATAAGGAGCAACAGAAATTGGAATTTTATAAACTAAGAACTTGAAATATTAAAACTAACTTTAAACAAATAGAGTAGGCTCGATTTAAATATTACATCAAAATGAAGCAATTATACTTTTATACAGAAAAAATCAATCCAACATACAGACATACCAAGAAACTTTATAGTTATTAAGGGTTCTAATTTATTTACAGTTGTACCTTAAATTATTTAAAAGTTTACTTCAAATTTACTCATAACCTAATAATTTATTACTAGCAGGCTTCATTTATAAAATTTCCAATAATATACGTTCCTCGGGGGATAAAAATGTCATTCATAAGCTGGGTTGCGAACCTTCTGTTAATAGTTTTTGAAAGTAACAGGAAAATGCTAAATAAGAGTGCAAAATTTAAGTAAATTTTAATTGAAATGTTCTTTTATAAAACAATTGTCAATTTTTTGGAATTTAGAATGAATTGACTGGAAGTTTTTCATACAAAAAGAGCAATGTTTTTTATGTTGCAAAGATGAAATTTGAAAAGTATTAAGAACTGTGTGTATTATAGTTTACTGATTGTTTTCTACTGTTTCAAAGATATGCCATTTTATATATTTTTTAATTTATATTTTTCAACTTTCTTTTCCTTTTCCAAGGGATTTACACGTTAACATCTAAAACGTCTGTTGTTTTTTTAAATAATTGAGATGTGTTCAACGAACAGGCCAAATAGGCAAAAACAAAAAAGTAAGTTGATCATTATTACTGGAAAAAACAATTTATTAAGAAAGAAGAGAAAGCAGCATTTCCTAATAAGATACTCCTAAAACTGCCAAAGTAAAGTCAACAATAATATCAATTATTAATTGTGTTAGCGAACATTTATAATCAACGAAGCGAATTCTGCCACTGATGAAAAACAACAAAATCTAATCAAGAAAGGAGTGATAAACCATCGCATGTCATATTAGCAGCAGCGAGTTGATCAAACATATGGTGCGTGCATCCTGCGAATACGGCCATATAGCGGATCCTGCCGACGGTTCAAACGAAACGCACGATTTATTTTATTCAGCCATGTATTACGACTTACGGTCGATAGCGATATAACACATCGTTGCTTCGTTCCAAGATACAATGCTACGTTCCCGAGGAATTCCTTTCTGACAAAACAAGAACAAATCAGCGTCGCTGCATTTTTCTGAATGTCGGTTGGTTTTTCTGGACGCCAACCGACGGGCGTCGGAAAATCTTGGAAGATTAAGAAAAAGGGGACCCCGTGTCGCGGGAAGCCCGGTAGTAACTCACGTTTACGTCAGTTATGTCATAAACATCACGATAAAGAAAGGAATTACCGATCTGTTAGTGAAGACAAAGAAGCATTCGTTCGGGAGACAACAGGAAGCCACGGCAAGCTGGAGCACCTTCCCAGCAGGGCATCTAACGGCTCTTACCTTTCACTCGAACAAAGCCGACGATTTATTATCGCGATCCGAATCAATTACATTAATGTGTACAAAGCAAACGTGGCGGGCAAAATGACGAAACCGCACCGAAAGCGCCGCCGGAGAAAAACGCGGCAGCGACGGCGGCGTCTTGGAGTGCCGTATAATTGATACAAATTAACTCCGGTGTCCCGGTAAATAATACAACTAACGAGATCACGCGCTCGGAACACTATTTTATATAAATGCGATTTGAACCCGAGCTAACTCGATAATTGGAGAACAATTAAATGCACTTCGCCGAATGGGTTGTAGGTAAAAACACTCTTAACTTAATTTGGAAGAAGGACGGTCCCGTCGCGCAACACGTCACCGACTGGGGGTATAATTTAATCTTTGAACTGGGAATTGGAACTGTCGGAAATTTAACGTTTTTAGGCGAAACGGTTTTCACCTGTAAGATATACATACGTACAACATGATGTGGAAGAAGGTAACAGTTCGATCAAAAACAAGAAACTAAGTAGTCTTTTCTGCCGTGCCTACCGCAGTGTGGTGGGTTTTACTTAATGGAACAAAGTTAGAGCAGCAGGCATATGATGTTTATGTCGTTTAATTTCCCAGATGCCATTAAGATCCGGCGCACTAGGATGTAATATGTCGAAGATCAGCCCGCAACGCATAAAATTCATCAAAGAGGATCGCATCGAGTCGCACTGCTCTAAGTCAATCGGGATTCGAAAGCCGTTCGTTCTACTTCACCTTCTTCATTATACGATAAAGAGCGCCATTTCCATACCCTTGATGGGGGATTGCAGATGTCACAGATTAAAATCAGCAGCGGCGCGAGTTTTAACCGAACCCTTCCGCCGGCTAATTCAAAATTATTGTAATGCCGAAATACTTAAATGTTTTAAATTATTAAAACGGGTCCGTACTTTCTAATGCTGCCCTGCTACCCTACCGCTACCGCGGGTATTCGGACGCGGACGTTAACGGCGACTAAGACAACGTTGGTGATGGTGACATCGAGGAAGAAGCTGCAGAAGAATCGGCACTGATTGTCCGCAATGTTGATGGTGCAAGTCCACCGCATTATTGGTTGCGCAGAAGTGGATTACCGAAAGTGGGGAAGTATGAATAGCCTTAAGTGAGGCGGTGCCAGCTGAAGAAAAAAAGTTTTCAAACTGTCATAACTTAAGAAGGCCGAGTTAAAGTTAGTATCCATATCGACCGGCGAAGAAGTAAACTAGTCGAGAACAAGAACAACTGATAAACTTGGGTACTAACTATAGTTTGGGAGAAGTTCGGTAAAGTGAAAATTTAAAGGCCAACTTTAAAACTACGGAAGTTTTATCAAACTAGCAAACAACTAGAAACAAAGTTACGGGACAAACAATAGTCCTACCTGAAGAGACGGGGGAGCATCTCAGTAGGAGCGCCTTTTACCGTGGACCGTTGGACGCCGGACTTGGACTTCGACGTCGTGGTCTTGCAGTAAAGGGAGCGCGTCGCGACGGAGGGCACCGAAAGCTTCCGAGCGAACTTGAGGGGTGGTTCTGGCACGTCTAGTCGCTGCCGGCGTCGAGAACGCTTTGCGGCTCCTGGAGAGATCTTGGGGTGGACGCAGGAGCGGCCCGCCCGCTAAGCAACAAGGACCACCGGGCCAAGCAGGCTATTGATTCGAAAAGGTCGCCGAGAGAGATAAAGGATGCACTTGCAGTAGACGAATTATTTTCTACTACTACTACTACTACCACACTATTTGAATAACGGTTACAATATTTTCTTATTTCCCGACGAAGAACCCCTTAACACAATTCCGAAACTTAACCGACGACGAATTCCTACTTAAACGGTTTAAACGACCGCGTCCCCATATAACAACGCAGAAAAGATCCCATCTTGATATTAACAACCGCAGGTAAATTTCTACTTCCTTCGCATACATTCGATTCAAATACCTCGTCCGTTTTAGGTCTTCCTCGATCTATCTACGTTAGAATCATTTAGGTTTTGAAAGACAATGCTAATTATTGCAAATTATAGCAAATAGGAACAAAACTCGTCGGTTATTCCGAAAGTACAGGCAATTCCGCAATAAAAGTGCTGATCAAAAAATTTTACATGGCAGTGAAAGTATGGAAAAGCTCCTTTTTCATGATAACTTGGCACCTTCACAACTTTGAAAGAACATACAAAGTACTTCCTAAAGACACGACGTAATATTATCTTATTTTACAAGTTTCCTCGTTTTTTGAAGTGCTTGGGTTTTTGATAATTAACCAAAATGTTGTCAAAATTTCAGCGTTTTTAAAAGATAAATTGCGAAGTAATAAGGACCAAAAAGTTGTGTTTGCACCCTGGGTCGGTTTTATTGGCTTTCTTCATCCATTTAGAAACAACATGCAGTTTATTTAAAAACAATTAGATAGAAAAGAAAAATTATATCTATTTACAACCATAATATCATCTTATAATTTTTAAGTTAGGTATGCAGCTGGCATGTACAACAACAGTGGTGAAAATTGACAGTTAATAAACTGTACAAACAAAGGCATCTTTTATTCTACGTATTTTTTTAACAGACTTTAGTGTTATTTTAGCAATAATACCATATGCACAAACATTATTTAGATAAAGGGTGGCTTTGAAATTCTGAATGAACCTATCATGTAGAACCAACAACAAGCTGAACCTATCAAAGGCAGTGATTTTGTTCACCATGGCCCTGCCTTATCTAAATAATTTTTGTTCATATGGTACTAAATGGGTTGCACTAAAGATGGGTTGCACAAACATGATTTAACCGCTTAGACTTTGATCATCTGTTAATTTAACAAAAGTTTTGTGCAACCCAGCCTAACGAATAATCGAACTTGACAAAAACCATCACATTTTGATTTGCTTTGGTAGATTTTGACGAAAATTGTTAAATTTGGTTGGTGCAACCCTGCTCAAGGCTTTTTCAGAACATAGCAAACTCTTTAACCATGAAAAAAATTAACAAAATCGTTTTTAAGTTGCTTTGTAAATTACATCTTGTTATCTAAAGCAATTTATCACAATTTACATCCAAGATCTTCATTAATGCGCAGATCTACATTATTTGTAAAGTTGGTAATAAGGTCTGTGGGTTTGTGTGTGCGAAAGTTGCAGTTCGAGGGGAGTGACTAACTCTTCACTTTTTTAAATTTTTTAACGCATAAGGAAGGCAACATTATTTGTTTTACTTTGTGATTTGTTGTTTATAATTGCAATGGTTATATGCAAATAAAATAATAAATAGTAACTGAACGACGATCCAGAATTAAAAATGATTAAATTTTGGTTCAAATTCTCCCTAAAGAAAGTTCGTTAAAAATAGGAGAACTTCAAACTCAAATATTTTTTGCACAAGACTCATCTGAATTAGGTGGCATTTGGTAGGCTTGACGATGTACAACAAACAAGATTAGTAAAATTTACTAAGAATGAAATGAGGTAGTCTGACCTATTATATGCTTTGCTATTGATTATGATGTATTTATTTCGAATAATATATAAACGATTTTCAACAAAAGCAACTTCAGGGGTACTATTATGAAACAAAAACATCATTAGTTTTATTATTAAAAAAGGGGAAAACTAAATGCATGAAATCGTAAACACCAAAAAATCATTTAATTCCCCCTCCCCCCCACCTGTTATTATGAGACATCTTAATTAAAGAAAACTACACTGATTTCTACCTTTCCACAGTTTTCAACGTAACGTTTTGAATAATTTTTCCGAAAAGATTAGGAATATTAAACGAGGCAGTTATAACTTCGAAACGATTGCGTTACCAAAGTTTTCTCCAAAACTGCAAGCTTAAAAAGTCCATTACACAACGTTTCTTCGAGAAGGTTATATTTTTAAAGATTAGAAGTGTTAAAACGTAAAGCCACCCTTTTGTACGATAACTGGAAGGTCCTACAAACAAATTCTGTTTGTTCGTCTAAAATGAACAATCTGTTTAATAAGTGTTTCAAAAAGTAAACTTTTGGAACTTTTTTCGTAAAGTTACTTTTTACAGTCAAGGTCGTTTGGAAGTAAAGTTTTGAACTAACAGTAGCTTGGTTTAACTTTAAACACAGGTTTATTTGATCATTTTATACTGAAAGTAAGGATAATATTTAAACCAAGCAGTAAGTAGAAGTAAATAAAGGTTTTTGGGGATTCTATTAAGATTTTAGCAATAAATTAGGAATCTGAGCAATCTTTTCCGTAGATTAATAATATTAAGATTCCGAAATAAGTTGGCCCCCTTCATACCTTAGAAAACTATTCATGTAGTGAAAATCTGTAATTAAACTGGAGAAACCTTACCTACAAGAATTTAATTAAATTAACTAAAAATTTGCTTTGTTTTTTAGGTAACATTTAGCTAAAATAAATTTTAAGAGTTTAGTTTGGACAGCAAGCTTAATGTTGTTACTATTTATATCTTCTTAGCTTATGGATAAACTATGGCTATTAAAAATTTAATTTCTCAGTTTTCTACTTTGTAATCAACATTTCCAGAAAAATAAACAACATCTAAGAATAACACAGCCTTTTCTCTTAAATTTAAAAACTTCCCAGTGCTGAAGTCTAATTTTTCAGGTAAAAATAATAATCATAACCCTGAAGAGTAGATGTAGGCTTCAAATTTTCGGAAATTTCGATGTTGAGAAAGAGAGTTTGAATTTTAAATATTTTAAAAGGTTTAATTTTAACATTTAAAACAGAAAAATCCATTTTTGCAAATATTTCAAAATTTTTGACTAAATCCTGAAAAATTTGGCATGTTTTCTTTAGCTTTCTATTATTTATTCTGTAAGCTTAAAATATGTCTTTTCTCACAATTTACGATGTCACAAAGCTCATTTAAGAAACGTATACCACCTCAGAGAAAAAGATTAAATGGAAATATTATAAAAACGAATAGAAATTGCAGAAAAAGTCAACTTACAGCCCCAAAACTTCATAGGTTTTTCTTATTTGTGCTGACCTATTTTGTAAAATTTCAGCTTCATGTAAATTTATGTTCGGTTTTATACACAAAGCCTTGTGCTGATATTTCTGGCTTATGTATTTTACGATCCCCATAATAACCAGCCCCATAACTTATTGGTGGAATTTTTATGAAAAAAGTTTATGACGAGGCCAAATAAAACAAGTTCGATAATTTCCACATACGCTATCGAAAACCGGGGAACTACTTTGAAGCCACGCTATTATTACAGCTGCGCCGCATCTTTGAGAGATTCTCTTGATGGCAACAAGAGGGTAAGCTAAAGCAGAACCAAAAACAGTACGGAACCGCAGATAATGAAGAAGCCCGACTCTTTGGCATACATGCAGAGAGAGCAAAGCGGACGATGGCTTCATCGGAGCCTTAATCCTCTTAATAGATTCTGTCCAAGTCGCATCTGACGCTGCCCAACCCTTTCAGCTTAGCATTGTTAACACAAGATCCAATAAGTCAAATTCCATCATGCGAACCAAACGAAGCTTATGAAAACTTTCATCCTATACGGACTTTCTACATAAAGGATACAACCGAAATATTTGCCTTTCTAATAAAGCTGATGATTTTACTATGTTACTCCGTTTTATTATTTCACACAAAATTAGTTATCGGAAGAGAAAACTAAATAAACTTCACATCTGCAGAATCTTAAACATATATTCCATACAAAATTAAAAATTTTTGCAGAAAAATGCACTGAGGCTAGCTTAGATCTTTATAATTATTACTTTAGAACTGAATTATGCTCTGCTTAATATCCATCATGAGCAATTAGGGCGACAGAGTCTGTAATACACCCATTTTCTGTCAAATACATACATGAATTTCCTTGATAAGGCTTTCGTTGGGCTTTTACGTAAAGACGGAAGGTCCCAAGGAGTATGACAAAAATACCTTTTGATATAACTATAGACCAGACTTTTTTAGGTGGCCAAAAGCATATATGTATAATTGATATTAGTTATTTGTACATTTCATGTTACGGGTAAATTGTATTCTACACAATCTACACTTCTAAAATAAAATATTAATTCATTCTTTAACACTTTTAACAGAGAGACCTATTACTAAAGATACTGGAACTGGAACTATTAAAAAAGTATTAAAATGAGGGGGCAGGATATTTTCTTAATTCAACAAGTGTTAACATAGCATCGAAAGTTGTGAAAATATCTATCATTTTTATTGCAGGCTCAGCCATACTACAATAAAATCTTACGACTTCAAAATATCATAATATCAAAACGTTAGGGCATCAAACTAGAAAGACATCAAAATACCATTACAGCTGTTGATACGTTATTTAACACTAAACTTTTTGATGGTATCCTCCAGACTTGAGTTCTGGCAGTTTTCTTTTTTGGAAATATTCAGCATTTTTGGTCTTTTATTTATCTAAAGAAACATTGATTTTGTAAACTCCTTTAGTAATTCTGTGTTCATCGCCTCATACATTTAATTTTCAGATATTTATTATTTCTCATGGAAACAATTGTATTAATCAAGGTTACCGAGAAGGAAAATTACCAGGAAATGGAAAACTGACCCTAACAATGAAATTTGAATATTTACGAAAAGAAAATCCGTAGTTGCTACTAAACTACTAAACTTATGAAAGGTTCAAATATACGCTATTCGCTCCTTGCCTAGATAATGGTTGGCCACGGTTTAAGTTTATTATATCGGTAACGACAACTGGACAGCCTGCAACTGCATGATTTTCTCAATTTTATTTATTTTTTAAATAAAAAAAATCTAGGTATAAACGATGCCTTGTTGCCAAGGGTTTCTTAGATAATATTGTAATATAGAATATATCGCACGTGGCGAGATCATTTGAAATATGATACTCTGCAGTTAGCCTCAGGCCCACGCTTGTAGATAAAAAAGGAATGTACTAAAATAGAATCCAGCATGGAATGTGTCGCCACGTGCGAAGGTCAGGCTATAGATAAGAAACCTACATCTATAATAAAAATTTGATTAAACGCAAATAATGTAGGAGAGGGGGCTGACTTTAGGGTATATATACAACAGCTTGAATAGCAGGATGGTCAGTGCATCCGTCACTCATGTTGTTAAGAAGCCAGGTCCCCACCTTCGTACTTTATGTTTTCTACGATTTATATGTAAGGCTATTTTTCTGTATTTAATAAATGTAATTCAATTCGCAATAAGGCTTGCTAATAGTTTGTAGTTAATCCTTTGTTTTATTTATTAACTTTAAGGTTTGTAACTTATCTCTAAAATTGTCTTTAAATAATATTTGTAAAACTAAACCAAAGTTCGGACAATATGTGTTATGTTAGTTGAATTAGACTTTCAATATAGTTAAAACATCTCGCAAAGCAAAGCAAACCCCATGTGACGTAGTTGGTTAAATAGTTCTGTCTAAATTTAATTAATTTATTCTTATTAACTTTTAACAATGTTAGTCAAAACCCACCATGTTACAATATTCTTTTAACTTTTGTAAAACAAGAGGTTTCTTAAACTGAATATTTATACGATGTCGTGCAGTTTTAGCTCGTGCAATTTCGGCTCATGACGTCAAGCGTTCTGTTTCAGCCCACTGATGGCAGGTAAAGTTAGCTAGGCGTACTTTCCGCCTGCTAACATTTACTAATACTACCAACTGTTTAAAAATAATCCTCTTTCGTAAAAAAAATTGTTTCAGAAGAATTCGGCTTTCGCCTTTTTAATGCTCTTCCATACGTTTTAAAACAGTCTACTTCTGTTTATGCTTTTGTTGCTCAAGTGTCTCAATACCTTATTCAACAAAGAATAACTTTATAATGTAAATTGTAGAATGTTAATATCTGTTTTCTAATACTAAGTTGCTAAATTAAGTATTTATTTATTTATTTCAAATGCCATACCAAGAAAAACTAATTTGACTGGGAAAACATTGGATTAACGCTGCTTTTAAACATAGGAATTAGATTTTTTGATGATGAAATACGCAATACTTTGGATCAATTTCTTTATTATTGAAGATGAAACGTTTACACGTTAGCTGTATGTGAGTGGTCAAACTAGCATTAAAGCAACGAAGTAGTTATTAAATAAAGGTCACAATTTGTTTTATTAGAATTCGGAGGTAAACTGCGTCAGTTCGAGATGTTTACATGAACGTAGTAAAAACTCAACACACGGAGAATTTTTTTACCAAAGAGATTATCTGTACCATGCCAATAACCTGACCGAAAAATACACCGAATTATCTTTACCTATCATCGCTGAGCTGAAACAGCACGGTTGATGTCATGAGCCGAAATCGCACGGGCCAAAACTGCACATAGTTATTTATACGTATTATGTTCTTCTTCTTCGTCGTCATGGATTCATCTGTCCAATCTTTTCCGTGGTCTTCCAATTTCTCTTCTTCCTTTCGGTCTGTAGTATAACGCTTTTCTTGGAAGCCTCTCTTCGCCTATTCTTTCGATGTGTTCTTTCCGATGTTTTCTTTGATTGCTTCTTTAATTTATACTTGTGTTCAAATATATTCATTTCTTCTGTGGTCCTTTCTTGTTACGTTAAATGTTTTTCTGAGGAATCTCATTTCTGTAGTTGGGATGTGTTGTTTGTCTTCTTCTGTTATAGTCCATGTTTCACTTGTATATATACCCGTGTTTCCGGTCTAGACTTTCCTTTTAAGGTTCGAGGAATGGTTCCACAGACTTGGCTAAATTTATTTAGTTTCCTTTCTATATCTGCTTCCTTTATATGTGATATTTGACACCCTAACTTGTTCGATTATGTTGTCGTCAATAATAATTTTTGTTCTTATTTGTCTTTTTCCTTTAAAACCATCATTTTTGTTTTTCCGTATTTATTTCAAAATTATACTCTTTAATGATGTTGTTCATGTGATAAGTCGCCCTTTGCAGTTTGTCCTCGTCTCTCGTAATTATTAGTTGATCGGAATGACATCATGGTATTTTGGAAATCTGGTTTATTATTTTGTTAGTTTATTCTTCCATTGCTTTATAGTGTCGTCGATGTATATATTAAATAATATTGGTGACATCCTTGTCCCGTTGTTTTTAATTCCCCTTCCGTTCTTTTCTTCCACCTTGAAACAAATTTCTGTGTTTTTGTACATTTGTCTCATCATTTCTATTAAGTTAATAGGTACCTGTTCATCTTCTAAGGAGTATATACCATCAAAGGCTTTTTCGTAGTCTAAAAATATTATGTAAGTTTCTATGTTAAATTCTAATACGTATTATTCAAGCGTTATCCCTGACAGGAAAAGCAGATTATTTTTATTTTTATTCCTTTTTTTAATAGCTATATTTCGACACAATCTACTGAAAATTAAAGGATAAAAAAAGTATCCAAGCATCGGCAATTAATTGAAATATCCATGCAAAACTAGAATGTTAAGACATTTATCACGAATAACATTTAAGAATATTTCAACATGGCTTTCTATTACAAAAGTAAATGAAATATATATTTTTTACACGTCACGGAACTACCTTATTACTTATTAATAATTTAAAAAATATTTATTTGCTTAATTTGAACTTCAGTAACCTCAATAAATAGGAATCAAAACATTAACGAACTGTATACAACTGGCAACAGTGATTTGGTCATAAAAACAGCCTTAAATTGAAGTTAATGGCATTTTACTGACAAAAATGGACTCGCACTAGCAAAACGGTTACCTTAACATGGCCTACTATAGCCTAAAAAGGTGCTGAATGTATTATAAACAAAAATGAAAATCGAACAATCGCACGGACAATAATAAAAACTTGTAGAAAAAGAAAATATTCCAACATTTTTAAAAATAAATTGAAGTAGGACATACGGAAAGGCACAACTAAAACGTTACAACTTTTATACCAATAATTAAGTGAGAACCTGGAATCTTCCAGAAAAATGAAAGTTGTCTTAGATGAGCTTAGTTAAAACAAATTTAAAATAGACAGAAAGCCTTTTGATGCAATTTTTAAGTAAAAATCGAAACCTATTTGCTTTATGTGAAGACTTCTTCTTGCTTGCTAAACATTTGGAAATATTAAAAAAATAGAGAACTTATTTTCAGGTCAATTTAATCCTGAAAAAAATATTTAAAAATAAGTCACTTTTGATAGTGAAAACTATTTTTTCTTGTAAGCAGACATGAATTTTTATTCGTAATATGCATAAATAAAAACCTTCCAAAAGGAAGTCGGATAAAAAGAATGTTTAAACGAAAGGAAGATTGTAAAATTAAAACTTTCTGATGTAAAAACTAAAATAAATGACGATAGTTTCGATATAAAAGGTATATCCGGCGCGAACTTTCGCCAGTGATGCTCGATCTCGTAGTCGTTGGCAAGGCCCGTGCTCTTCGGTTTTCCACCCCGAAGTGTGGAAAGCGCAAGCTCTACAACCCTTCCAGTTTTCGTCCTGGATTCCACGCCCCGACCACTAGGCTTACTAACTTACTTTTTCTTCTTTTAAAACGGCAAACTTTTTCTCCCGCATCCACGTTTAAACCTGTTTTTTTGGTGAAATTCTTCCTTGCATGCTCAACCTACCTGGATATAAATACCAAGCAACAAATATGTACAAATATTTGATTAAAGTTGTACTCGGAATGTATTTGTATAAACAAAACGCGCCCGTTACGAAAATACTAAACTGTTTATTGGTTAAACACGCCTCGAGTTTTTGTTTCTTTAACAACAAAAACTTCCACCGATGTAGAAACAAAAGCAAGACTTATACAGAAACGCGAAAGGTAAAATCCACATATTTTCCCTCCCCCAGATAAAAGAACTCCCGGAAATAAACTCGTGCCCCCTTATAAGTCCTGCAGAATTCGCAGGAATCTTACTTGTTACTCTAGCGATTACATTCATAAATCTGAGAAAGAGATTGGCGTCACGGCGCTCAGGGCAGAAAAATCCCTGAACTGGGGTCCGTGCTAACCGATCACTTACCCAAGGATTTATGTAGAAAGAACCCTGAATACAAACACTGCGAAGACACCGGGTCAAATGCGATTAAAATAATACCGAAGCAGCTGTAAATTTTTCCTCCTTGTACCCACGAGAAAAATAATGAACGGGAGATTAACGTTACCTTACGGTCGATTTTACATTACGTAAGCGAAACCTCCTAAAAGACCGTTTAAAAGCACCAGGACTCGAGATGAGAACAAATCAAAAATTCCCCGTCTTTTCACCACACATGATTGATAGTGATATCCTTCCTGTATTACCGCCGCATAAAGAGGACTCCTTATGAGATATAAATGTGGAGTACGTTACTGTTTTCATGAATAATGTAAGGTTAGTGCGCGACAGACTGTCTCACCCCCACAACGATGAGGGAATGAAAATATTGAAATTGAATATTAGTTACTTAAAGAGACGACGGAAATTGACGTGATCTAAATTGCAAAGTCAAAGTCAATCGCATTTATACAAAAACAACAAATGTTTTTTAACTAAAAGCAATATTCAAGTGCATTTCTACGAAAAATCTTTAATCAAAAAAAGGTAAAAATCATGGAAACTCTCCAGTTTAGATGGAGTGCCTCAAATTTGCTTTTACGCCATTTTCTTTAAACAGATTTTTTTTCAAATTTTCTGAAATTGTTTCTGCCTTAGTTATATTTATAAGGTTATTCAAAAGTAAGTTACATTTTGAAGTAGATATAACATTTGTAAGAATTAACATATATACAAAATCAAAACACATTTATACTCATAAAGATATGGGGTTTACTGGATTCAGTTTAAATGTTGAATATGTTGAAAATTCTGGGAACCTGTAATTACAAAGTCTGTAAAAATGCCGTCCGGCCCAGAAGCACTGTCTCTGTTCATCTTCCTTGTAGCGGTAGACAACTCATCTATATTGTGAACGGCGGGCTCATGTTCCCGTTGTCTCTTGGTAAGCGATTCCAAATCGTTTCCTCCGCTCTTGCGATTTCTTCTTTTTTCTCCTCCGTTAGCGAAATTTTAGGAAAAGTATGGGTCTTTTTACAGACTATCCTATATGCATTGTATCACAAGTCCCTGTCTAGATTGTCGCATAAGTTCCTCAAAGCTGTGTTTTTTTCCTACGTATTTCCTTCCTGAAGAGGTCTCTTTGTTCGGCATAATCTATTTTGAGGACCTGCAACTATTCCGCAGTTGTATTATGCTTGGCTCCGGTCCTCATGATGCGTCTCTTTTTTCTTGAGACAGGATTCTCTTAGGTTTTCAGCGTCTCGCTCCGCCAGTATATTGGCTTCCGTGGATGCGGTCCCTCGCTTCTTCTTGGAAAGGTAAGATCACATAAGTATATTGAGTTTCCTGTTCGTTTCCCATGTGCAGAGCTAAGTTTTCTACGAACTGGTTTATTAAGGTTAGTTTAATCTAAGATAATCGAACCTAACCTAACCTAATTTAATTTAATGTAATCTATCCTCATGTGGAAATTAAAAAACGAAGAAAGGCTGAATGCACCTTTTTTATTTATGGGTGCCCATGGGAGGCCTAAACTAAACAAAAAATCTCTATACCCAAAACTGACGTGCAACGTATATGAATTATAGAAAAAACAAATGCAATTCCTTTTTAGAGTTTATTTTTTCTTACAATTTAGAACAGAATAAAGGACAATCACAAAATCCTATAAACGAAAACAACTAAAACTTGCTTTATTGGGAAAAATAGTTTGGTAATATCAGTAAATACTTCAATTTCTTAAATTTTGAAATAGAAACAATCTAATAAATGGCTTCCCTGAGAAACCCAAGGGGGCGGCGATACCGAACTAAATAAATAACCCAGTTACAAAACCACTAAATGCGGAAATTTCTTGGGTTTTGGAATATTTTAAGGCCCTTTTGGCAGTCTCAAGGGTGAGGAGGACACGTTAAATCTAGAAATACTTTTAATAGAAACAAACAGAAAAAATGTAAAAAATTAAACCAACCCCTTTTTGAGTTGAGTCACTGTTTTGAAATAACATTGATAAATATTTCTTTGGGATTATCAGGGGGAGGGGGGTTAGCTTAACAACACAAGTATGTTTCTGGAATTCTGGAACAATCTAAGCGAATAAATGACCATCCTGATAATCCCAAAAAAAGTATCTATGCAAAATCTATAAAATTACTTTAACGTAAGGAAAGAAAAATTCGATAAAAGGAGCCGCCTTTATAACGCCGTTAAATACTTGAGGTTCTTAAATTTTGCACCTAAATATCCTCTTTTATAATCCCTAAGTAGCTGGCAACACGTTCTATAAACGCTTTAAATGTGATAGAAAGGATTTGGAAATTAAAGATAGTTTTTTTACAAATTGCAACAGACAAAATAATGCAGATTAAAATATTTATTAAAAGTATTAATATAATATTTTATGTTAAACTGAAAACTGAAAAAAGTGGCATTTTGTTAATTATATTTCTGAAATTTTGAAAATATCCGTTTGCAGCAGGGAGACTGAATACGAAAAAGGGTGGTGCTGTGCCAAAGACAGTGTTTGAACTGAATATGAATTACAAATTTTTATGGTTACAGTAATCCTAAAATGCTCCACATTTTAAATATGTGCAAAGTAAGATATAACATTAAAGTAATCAGAAAAGTCAAGAACATAAAGGAAAACAAAACAGTGTTTAGGTAAACTAAATTCCTCAAGCATCCGTCAACAAATCTATCCTCTTTTATTCTTAGAAATATTTTGGCTATTTCTATACGTTACTGAATTTTATTTAATTTTTCTTAAAGGTCGTGTATTAAGCCAGGTCGAACTGGGGAATTGTTATAGTAAATTTGATAAAAGTAACTTAAAACCATTTCTGAAGAAATTCCCTTTAAAATGTGTTATTGGAATGATGGTATACAAAGACGTTCCTAGCATATTTCCAAGACGTAATCTAGCATTTCGTTTAGGATAAAAGCAGGTATATTAAACCATGCTTCATTAAAAGCATCGTAACACTTGACGAGTTGTGTATCAGTTACCATGGCCCGAGGAGCCTTACGTTAAGGTTCCATTATTATTATGTTCTTATAAATCTTGCATTTAGGAAAACTTCTGCAGAGCGGAAACTCGTACCCGGAAGCATTCGAAATAATTTGTGTATTACAACATATCCCGCGACATAATTCAAGAAATCTAAAACTGAGACAGGTTTCGAAAAAGGAAAACGACCCCCCGATTTCCCTTCCGCCTTTCCGTTCCAATCGCACTAAACCGTAGACTAATTACGTTAATTACCGTACGCAACTATTTTCCTGCACGTGCAAATTTTACCCGTGAAACATTCCGAAACGAGTCAACTTATAGTGATCTTTGATCGTGTTAAAATTTTCTAGAAGAGCGATTTCAATTTTAATGTCAACTCCTTTTACATCAAACATGACAAACTTTCGGAGCTCGGGAAGTTTATAAGTTGGGCATATAGAATTTCACAGAGAATTATTTCGAGGCACATGCAGACGTCTGAAGTAATAGATTAAGAAATAAGAACAGTCACGTGAAACGGCTGATGAAAATGCTTCTAGGCCCTTCAAGAAGGGAACTCGTTTTATCAATAAAATTACTTAAGTATTACGTTTAAGAAATTCTATACCCGAAATAGACCATTTAAATATTCGCTCGGATCTCAAATTAGATAGCATGAACTGTGTTGTAGAAGTAATTCTTAAAATGAAAATTTTCCACAAAAGCTGACTCTAGTATTAAGAAACATTTTCTCGTGTTTCATTTTGGGTTACTCTGCTGAAGATAAAGGTTGTATTGCATAAACATTCGCCACAGTCCACAAAATCGATTCACAATGCAAATTTACATGGTAAGCAACATATTCGAAAACAAAAAATTTATCCATTTATCCAACCATTACTTAACGCAAAATTTTTTGCAACCCAACCTAAACCTTTGTAAAATCAAAAAACGATCGATAGTAGCAATGTTCAATGTTTTATAAATATCAATTGAATAAATTCTTCTACTTTAAGTAAAAGCCATGGAGATTATCTGGCCTAATCAATTTATTTACACAACCAAGGGGTTCCTATCAAAGCACTTGCTTTCGATAATAAAGCTCTCCTAAGGTAATTATGTAAGTTCTCCTACTGATTTAATACTTGTGATAAGCATGTTTTCACGGATCTTTGTGTATTCAGAATTGTTTTATTTTATTGTCAAAGTCAAACAGTATATTTGAGTGAAAACTTGTGTGTAAATTGTTAATTGTTTTTTTTATAATAAGGCCACTTTTGATAAATAAGGAAATTTTGTTTACACGATGTGCTCGACAAACCTTTTAAACAACTAGCCTTTTTCGTTCAACTGGGATTTGGATAATTGGAATATTACACAAATGGACTTTGTTTTGTAAACAAATTGATTTTGTTTGATATTAGATAGCAACTTGGGTGATACAATAATTCTGGATTGCCCTTGACCAGCGTTGATTTATTTATTAACGAAACAATGTAAAACATTGATTATCCCTTTTTATCCCACAAAAGCAATGCGAAGTAATTAAGAGGCAACCTGCCTAGGCTTCGGCCTTAAGAGGAAGGTCTAAGTTTGTAGTTTGATAAGATCGAAAATAATACAGAATAATCAAACTTGCTGCTTGATATACTGTGGGCTCTATCAAATTGCGTTTTTTTGTAATTATAAACACAATTCTTTATATTTTCTCATTCCTAAAGAGCAACATTTAAAATTTAAAAAAAAAACACAGAATCAAACTTAATGCATTTAAATAAGGCAAATGAAAGTTTCACGCACTCTAAGAATTTTAAAAGATTCATCACGCTTTTTTTACAGTATTCTTAATTTAAGTAGACAATATGTAAAGATTAAATCTGGTGATTTTACAAAAAATTGAAATAATAATCCAATCCGGATTTCAGTTCCAAATCTCGAATGAAAACACAACAGTTTTGCCATTCAAAAATCACATTTAAATGTTGAATCTAAAATAGGTTGTAATCACAATCCCAGATTCGAATTTGTAATCATAATATGATAATTTGTTGGGACATTTGAAGCGTATTATTTCAATTTCGAAAAAAAAACTTTAATATAATATTCCTGACTTGGCAGTGACGCATTAAAAAACTGAATTTCAGATTTTATCTTTGTAATCTGCCCTTAAGCGAAACAACAGATGAGAATGGGAAGTAAATTAGAATTTTAAATTCAAAATTGTTATACAGTGACCGGCAAAAAGTTCGCAACATATGGGAAAAAATTTTATTATTAGAGTATCGAAAAAACTTTTCTAGATGTTAAAATACATTTACTGTTATATCTTCCTAATTCAGTGACATACATTTTGTTTATTTAAATATTTACGATACTTTCTGATGGCACCCCGTAATTAATTGTCGAAAAAAATACTATTAGTATCGAAGGGCATTAAAACTACCTACAAACACTCGTCCAGTAATTAATGTGCCTAACTAGGTGCTTTTAGATGTACCTATGGAAAACTTTTAAAATCCAATATCCTGACCCAAAAAATGAGACATTTTTGGAATAAAATGACTTGTCAAGAACACTTTTCTACAACAATACATAGTCCTTAAGATCTAATTCAGACTACTGATACTTATAATTAAAACCTTCCTAATAATTCACACAACAGTCTGCCTGCCATATTCGCACATTTCGAAACTTAAAAATACAAAATAATTTAAAGGAAGTCGATTTAACTCGAACTCAACTACAGATGATATTATCATTTCAAAATATACCCTTAAACACCCAAGATATTAATTAAGTCATTTCTGGGGAATTTTATCTTAAACAAGTTCTTGAAATAACGAAGACTATCAGAACAGTGCAAAAAGCTAACACAAATAAGGATTCCGGTATTAAACGTTGGAATACGAGCTGATTTGTATGAGATTCTATTCGATTGTCCCCAGCATCTGCTCTTAGGCAGCTGACCAGAGGACTCAATTGTGTCCTGATTTGCATGAAATAACGAGACTGGGGCCGCAATCTCACGGCGTACACGTGACCCAAACCGTGATAACAGGCCGATAACACCCCTTATCGGAGAGAAAAGTGACTGCACGTGCACTGGCCTATATATTCCTGGAAAAGCCTGCTTCGTGTCGATACTCGATAAAGAAACAACATGCACCCTCCTCACACGTACACGACTGATCGGGCGAAATAACAGTCTTTTTTTCCTTTATAATTATTCCCATAATTACCGGGGGAAATTTTATAAACCACGTCCGTTTAATTAGCGAGAATTTAAAGGTTAAACGGGGCAAAGGGACGTAAAAGCCGATGTTTTATAATTTTATCTAACGTCGAATTTATGTGGGCCGAGCATTCCTAAAATATCATTCTCGTGCCGAAATACTTGCGCAGGGTCAAAAATTCGGTCCGGGACCACTAAACGCTGCATGTCAGTTATCAAGATAACACATCATGAGGAAACTGATAACATAGAGTGGTACATGATTAGAAGAAGTCGTAGAGATGTCACAAGGAGCACGCACAAACAACAAACAAGCGGGGCGTCCCCTGATTTACGGCACCAATTCCTCTTTATTTCTCTCCTGGCTCGCTCTTGAATTTCTCCTTATCGAACACGAATCATTCCCGATTGATAGAATGCTAACGGAAATTTACTATGGCCGAATCCCGATGTTGCTTAGCTTGGACAAAACCCACATCTTTTGGTAATTTTCTCTTTATATAATTTAGGATCTCCAAAACTTTTTTAGGTTTCAATTTGCCCCATGATTTACCACGAAAACATCTCGCATTTCGTACGAAATGTATCAGAAAACATCATCTTCCCTCGGACAAACAAATCGATTTCAGAAATATTTATTTAGATATTTAACGACAACGAAGGAAAGGCGACACCATCGGTCATCCTTTTTCGAACGGCCACTTCCGGTATTAAGGGACGCCTCGACTTCCGCCAATCCAATAATGCGAAGCGAGGGCGCGAGAAAGTGTCTGCATATTTGTTTTGATTTTTGGCCCGCTCTCCCGGTTCTATGATAAATGGAGACGTAGACGAATGGTTTATTGAAATGCCCCGGTGGATAAGTTTTGTGGTCAGAGTTTACGAATCGAAAAATACTGGGGGAGAAAGGAAACTTTTTATCCTTGCGTTCGTGACACGACGAATTATGTGATTTCAAATGTAAAAGGTTACTTACTATACTTTGTGGAAAATCATAACATTTCTACGTAATATTGTATTTAATGTGTTTCTAAATATGTATGGTAAAATAACCGCCATGAAACGTTTAACCAAAGAGTTGGAATCATTTGAATCGACGAAGCTTTGACAGATAATGTCTTTCATAAAATAGGTGAAAATTACTATTATCAGCAATAGAAATAAGTACTAGGTACTTGTAAAATCAAAGATTATATAAAATCATCGCTAAGGCCTGCATTTCCACAGCTTAAAATTGGTGCTTCTAAATAAAATCTGTTTAAAAAGTACAATTCTTCCGAATCATTCCCTTTTCGGTTTAAGAAAGCGTTATTAACGTAAACTTCGATTGAATCGGGTTTAAAATAAATAAAAGAGCTTTAAATATTGAAATTTCATAAGAAAAACCTTGGATTTTTTACCAGTTTTTAAATAACACAAGTTGCTTAACATTTCGAAATTCATTGATTTAAAGGATCATCAGGAAACCAAATTGATTGATAAAAAAAACTTATGGAAAATTTTTAAAGGTTTTACATGCGTGCTACCTGTTTCTGTTTCGTAAATAAAATTAGTTAAAATCGGACCTGTTTAGATTGAAACTTGAATAAATTATTTATCTGTATATCTATCCGTAACCTCTTTCACCTTGTGATGTCGAGGCTGGTTTAAGAGGCCTAAATTGTTTTTAATGGCAAATTTTCAGAAAGAAATGAAAAAAACTATTGGACTGGCTAAGTAATAATAATAATAATACTTTTTTGCACTCCCGGGCGTAAAGTGACTACTTTTCGCCCGCAAAGAAGGGCAGCCCTCGGGTGCACTTTACGCGCGACAAATTAATTTGAAATATCACAAAAATGCCTTAGTTACAATACAATTTTTATAAAATCACTCTTGCCGTGAATGCGTCAATTTGGCATTTTTAAAAATGTCATTAGAAAAAATCAAAAAATTTAAATAAAATCTCCGTTCGTGCAAAAAATATTTTATGTACCACAGGCGTAATAAGCGACTTTGGCCTTTGGCGTGTTATAACCCTCGGCTAAAGCCTCGGGTTATAATATTCACGCCGCAAGCCAAAATCGCCTTCTTTACGCCCTTGATACATAAATAACTATTTCTTCAAAAGTCACAAAAACACGACATTGTGTCCTTGGATACACAAAGTTAAACAGTCATTTTTTTCTCCTAGGAGTAAAAGTGACTACTTTGTCTGCCTAGGAGTAAAAATGACCAAATGAGCCAATGACAATTCGTAATTTTTCTGTTTTTATAACAAAACAATCCCTAGCAATGACAGCTGGTATGACGCTCATTTTGGACTTTTTTTAAAATTTTCTTGCTGAATTGCTTTTAATTTATGCGTTTGAAGAAAAAATAAGATGTGCTATTCGGAGAAAAAGTGATTTTGTGTGCCTCGTATGAAATTGCACGACTCGCTTCGCTCGCTGTTCAAACGTCATACTCGGCACACAAAATAACACTTTTACTCCTAATAACACAATATACTATTATTGCTGTGGAGTTACATTTCGTAACAAAGCATTGTCATATAATTAGACACAAAACTGCATATATAATAACACAACTTAGAAACCGTATAGAAACCCCTAAGGATATTAGTCATTACACTACACGAACTCCTAATATGCCTTTTGAAGCAAATAATTTTTGGGGCTATATTTAAATTTTGAAAGTGTTGAAGATGACTTTATATCTGATGGTATGGCGTTATACATTTTAATACAACTACTGTAATAGAACCCCCTTTCATACAATGTAGTTCTATGGATTGGGATAGAAAGATAAGAGGCTCCCCTAGTGCTCATAGACTGAGATATCTGACTATTTGTAGGAAATAGGTTTAGGTTTTTTCTAGTGTGTATTGCTGATGAATATAAAGGCTGGCAAGAGTCATTATTACTCTGTTAGTTTCAACTGCGTTATACCAAAAGGGAATGTTATATTGCAATATGCTTTGTACACATCCAAAGTAATATGACTTTAATGTAGTAAGGGTAAGACTATGTTTCAAATAACGAACTGCATAACATGCCGAGTTAATTTTTGTAACCAGAAAATTGATTTGCTTTGTCCAGGAACAATTGCGGTCGATATTTATTGCTAAAAATGTTAAAATGTCGACTTGTTTTATACATTTTCCATTTATTTTAACAAGTAAAGACTTGTCCTTGAACCTTTTGAAAGACATTAAATTAGTTTTAACGGTATTTAAGTGTAACATATTTGCATTACACCATTCTACCATCTTTTCCGATAGCTTACTAATTTCACACGAAAGTTCTTGCGAACACACATGACGTATCATTAGCAAACTGATATAAAGTAGATATTGTAATGTTACATATTTCATAAATTTATTTTAACTAGGATGGAATTTTAAAATGTTATGAGTTGTAAAATAATTAAGTTGTATACAGATTTAAAATTCAATTAAAAAGAAATGTAAATAAATAATAAGCATCTAACTTATAGCTAGGAATATTGAAATTGAATTATGTACATTAATTATAACATGTTCAAAAATGTAATATTAAGTTAGCTAGAAGGATCTGGTTTAATGATAATAAATTGTATTTGAAAATATTTAAATAAGTTCATGTTGAAAATCAAGTAAACGAATGTGGATAAAATTAACCAGGACAACGAGAATTTAAAAAAATAATAATAACAGATGAAATTTCTGAAAAACAGTTTATTACAATTTTGTGAAAGAAAAGCTTTGAAAAATAAAGTAATTGAAAGCAAGATTAATTATCTATACGGAGGATATAAGAGCCTATTATACTGGTTTAAATATAAAAATAATTATCATAATAAAAAAATTAAGTGATTGAAATGTTAGGATAGTCGATAGTGGCGTTTATAAAGGAAGATTGGAAGAATTTGGAGTATGACGTATATTTAATTGGACTGGAAGGAGTTTGAAGGGTTGTTCTGAATTTGAAAAGTGGGAACATTAAAGAAGAAATTATATCTTGAGAAATCAACAAATATGAGCGACTTTATTCATAATTAATTTTAGATCTTGTTTAGTTAGGGAATATAGGAAATTTATATTGTTTAATTTCAAGCAATATTTTTGTCAATAAATCTGTATAACACGTTTTAACTTGACATTATTAATACAAAGTAACTGAATGCAGTAAGAATTTAAATAAACACCAAATTAAGAACCTCATCAACGCCTAAGAGATATTGAGTTTGCCGGAGCTTAAATAAAATTTAAAAAATAATACAGATTCTGTCAGGGTAAGTAAATTTTAAAATTGGAATTAACTTATAAAGCTAAAAGAAAACAAGTCATAGCAATATATTTAAATAATTGGAAAGGCCATTGACAAAGATAATAAAAAGCAAGGGTGGCAATACTGATCCTTGAGGCACACCTTGAGCAAGACTCGCAGATGCAGACAGAATTTCTGCAGAAGAATCGGTATTATGAGATTTCACACAAACCCTTAAACTTCCGTTTGTCAAGTATGGTCGGATTAGATCCAAACATTTTCAACGAATACCATAATTTTCAAGTTTTAAGAGTAATAAATTGTAATTTATAGCATCAAAAGCTTTAGACAGATCAAAGTATATGTCTGACACCAATTTACCAAGTATCGCCCATTATAAAATTCAGGAAAATCTCAAACGATAAAATCCAAAGAAGGAAGTTTCGAAGTTTTATAATTTATAATTCATAATAATGCAAAATAGCATGATCAAAAAATGAATTTTTTAAAACTACATAAAATTTAAAACTTGATCAATTCTGTTCATAGCTAAAATAAGATTTTGAAAAAAAAAATAAGTGAACCACTGATCCATTGATTCAGATTAAATAATTATGGGGTTGATTATAGATAACCCTAAGAAATAAATCACAAATCAGCAATGGTTGATCAATACAGTATTTTCAAAGTAGAATGATGTTTGTGAGAACACCTTCAAAACTAGGACAAAAAACAGAAAACAGAGCAAACGTCAACATTTTCTTTATCTGAAACAACCAGCCATAAATAACCGTTCAAATTGTACGTTCAGTGCTACAAAAACACTGCCATCACTTAAACTGAACAGAAGTTCTGGCAGTAATTCGAAAACTAAATTTCAAATATTTCTGGATCAATTGCGAACATTAACAAATGTTTTTTTCAGAATCGAGGATCGATTACTAACGACTGTTTTAAATTGTCAAAAACAAAAAACATATTAAATTTTCTAAAATACATTAATAAATAATATAAATATATCCAGCTTGAAAGAACAATTGGCTTACCATTTTTACTGCAAAACCCTGCAAGGTGGACTTGGATCTTACCTGAAAAAGAAATTAGAATCAGTAACACTTTTGTTGCTTAAATTTTAATTTAATTAAAGGATAAAAACTGAAGTAAAAAAAACACGAAGATTTTCAATTGTTTTCCAAAAATTAACTAAAATTATTTTAAAGCTAAAAGGCCAACTTGAGGTTCAGATTTTTTACTCAGTTCAACATTAGACAAAGCAAGGGTAACCACGGAAAATAATTAATTGTGGATTCAATTTAAGGTGAAAGTCTCTTGCAGTTTGTTCATTTAACGAGTTTTCAAATTCATTTACTGAAAAGGTAGAACCGTAGTAGAGGTGGAACAAGGCCTCGAAGCTTGAGCTTGGCTCGGCTCGGCCTCGAGCTTTGAGCGAGATTTTTTTTAAATTGCGTGTAAAACTCGGAGCTCGTTGCAAGCTCGAAGTTCGGTAAAGTCTTGAATCTCGACAACAAATGATCCAATGCACCCTGATGCCTTATCTTTCGTCTGCTCGAAAAAATTGGAAGCTCGGGAAAAGTCCAATGCTCGGTAAAAGCTCGATGTCCGGTAACCGAGCTGAGCCGAGAATATTTGACGTTTTCTCCGAGCCGGGCCGAGCGTTTCGAATTTTCTCCGAACCGAGCCGAGATTAAAAATAACAAAAAAATTCCATTTCTAAACTTTATCAAAGATCAGTTTAACAGTTGAGATTTTAAATATTTTGTGTTTAGTATTAGAATTAGTTTTTAATAAAAAAAAGAGATCGAAACCATGGAAGTTTGCAGAAATTCAAATTGTTCAAGTTTGGAATTCCAAGGGCAGGTTGCATAAACACGATTAAATGAATCAAAATTCAAAATTATACAGTAAATACGACATTAATAAACAAAAAATGATGCTTGTAAACTTTTATCATTCGTCCACTTAACAAAAGCTTAGTGAAATCACCCTAGGAGTAGAATTTCAGGCTTAAACATCGAGATATTTGATATTTTTAGTTCTTTTTGCATTTTAATTTTGTACAAATCTTAATTTTCAATAATAAAAGTCTCTAATAAGGACCTTACTTTGCATTATACCTAATTTTAGTCTGACTTGACAGTCGTAACCATCATCATCATCAATTGACGTGGAGCAGATCCCCAACTTAAATTTAAATTTCCTTTCTTAATGACTTTTTGGAAATAAACGAAATTTATTAAGTTGAAGTAGATTTCTAATCTCCTACTATGTTGCGACTTTCCATCGAAAACTGCTGTTAATACTAGGTTGTAATTGTAGAACAAGAAAGCTTGTTAATGTACGTTGATGAAATGAAAAGATTAAAGAGCAATGGATGCAAGTCGAGTGAGTAAACACTTAAAAGGACACAAGGGTCATCATCGAAAATCGATACCCAGACTTGTCTAAGTGCAATACAATGTCAACAGTCAATGCGTTTGGTGCCGTGATGCTCATAGTATTATTTAATAAACGATCCGGCGGTCTCATCCAAAGTTTTCTTCGAAACTCATCTCTGGCAGACTCGCAGCAATTTCTTGTTTTCTCTTATTATATTCGTGTGATTGTGTAAAGTGCTGTTGGTCAAGTCAGCCGGCTGTTGCCTTGCCATCTTGCGGCACTTACGGTTCGCTCATTTATCTAGCGGTTAATGAAATTATAGCCAGTGTTAGGTCATCTCACTGCAATCTTAGCACGCTGTAGAAGTGAAGCTGGAATTGCGGCCAGGGTGTTCTTATTTCCTGTCATTACCCACAGCTCGTTTATTTCGAGCCTACGTCGTTTGTTTTAGAAAAGATTACATCCCCCTTAAAAAAATATCCCTCCAACGTCTTCCTCATATTTTCCTCCGAAGATGTTAATCTTTCTTTACTGAAAACTGACATTTTTCAGGATTTTGAAACTTACATTAGGTTTTTGGATTGATACGTCCTGAAAAGCTCGAGATTTTTCTAGGGGAAATTTATATTTCGAGGGTGTAATGTTTACAAAAGAAATATCGAATTTGCCCATTTAACTGGGACGGTCTGAATATAAATCTAAGGGAGGCAAGTAAGCCCGACAAACGAAAACACAACAAAGTTAAACTTATAAATCCATAACGAGATCGAGTTTTTTCGGCACGCGCCCCAAATCTAATACACATTTGAGTAGGGTAATGTAATATCACATTTGTGTACTCTATAGGTCCGTTAAAGCTCCTACGTGTTTGCGTTCGGTTTCTCTTTCCGCAACACGGCGAAGCGGGTTTTCTGTCGCGGTCGCCGTGGATTCCGCAAGATTTTACATGGGAAGTGTAACATGTAAACACTGCGATATACACAGTGTTTGCAGAGAGAGCGAGGCGATGACAAATTGCGAGTCAAGGTGGTCGGTGATAAACGGCGAGCGCTTAGCGCCGACCAGCGGGCAGCTAATGATACCCCTGTCCGCCCCTTAATGCCCTTATTGCGCTTTTGATCTAGTGCCGACACCTAGACCCGACTGTTTGGCTTCAACTGACACGGACAGAGCCTTAAAGGAGCCCTAGTAAATCTCCTTTGGTCCTTCCAATTGACTAAGAAGTGGTCAAGCAACAGCCACTTGATATTATTAATTACGTGGAATTTCAATTAAGGGAATGTAAACACCTTTGTTTTGGACTTGGTAACCATTTTTACACAACCCACACGATATTCCCGTACTTAGTCTAATACTTTCCTGAAATTTACTGTAAATACGATTGCATTCCTTTTCTGTACTTGTAATACACGATGAGCATGAAATTCAACAATTTATGCATATTTCATCAAATTCATCAAGGTGCAATGTTATCATTCGAAAAGTAAGTACACAAAAAAAGGAACTCTCGGCCTACAATTAAAAATAGGAAATCACTTCTGTGCTACATTTTATCGTGAATTCTAAAAATTAGCGTTAAGGTGCCTTTCTTTCTTCTGTGGATTAAAAACTTGATACACCAGCAAATTTTGCTTTGATTTCAAGTTTCAGCAAAGAATCAGCTACTAAAATTCAAGCTAGGCCACTGCAAACAGATGAAAAACAATAAAAAATTTTAGTCTCAAAATAATATTTCTACAAAGTTTGCTGACTCGAAAGGAAGAAGTAAATACTAAAGAAAGGGACTCGTTTTGTAATTCCACGATCAAACATTTTTTTTTAGTTATGTTAATTTAAAAATCAGCATGAAAAACATCCGACAAAAAGTCTGAAATGACCTAACAGTATTTAAGATGTCATTCTCTGCTAACAAAAATTTGTTGAAGTTCTTAACCTATGAAACGCAACCTCTGGGGAGGGGGGAAGTCCAAGGAAGGGAACAAATTCTAAAGCAAACTGTAAAAACGTACGTAGTAAGATCTACTTTTCCGAACCGAGAAAAAGTAACTCAAAACTAAGAATTTTTCCAAACAATAAAGTAATAGTTGTAATACAAAATAATTTGAGTTACATTTGCTCGATAAAACATATATTCTTTAAGCACCAGAGGAGATAAATAATGATGGAAAGGAGGTCGTAACAAAAATTGACATAAAGAAGAGGGCACAACAAAGTTGAGAAACAATGCTGTAGGTATTTTCCTAGTTATTATTATACCGGGAATTTTTCATTGTTTCATTATTTTACCCTATATGTAGGCAAACAACTATACACTAAACGCCACTGTGGCTGAGAATTATCAACATGTAGGGACTAACTTTTATTTTTTATGGTGTGTAAAGGTTATGTTCGATGCGATGTTTACAAATAAATCAAAATTAATGGAATATCAAAATAATTTTAATTCGACGATTATTCTAAAACATAAAACATCAACAATACTAATTTTTGACATTAAATTAATTTGATTACTTCTGCCACAGCATGCTATTTTAAAAAAAATTGGAATTCTTAAAATTTAAAATTTAGTATATAGAGTAAAACAATGTGTTGATGCGTTATTTTTAAAAGTATACATAGGCGATGTGTATATACTAAAAAGAAAAATTGCCTGTATATTACAATTATACAGAAACAAGGGTGAGGTAGAACTATTAAAGCTATGTCCTTTATTAAACTATCAGAGGATCTTAGTTTCAATGGATGTGCCATAAAATAAAAATCATATCTTTAACGATAATTGTGAACCGACATTATACTGTACTTTAAAAAAAATTGGAAGAACCGACTATCATCCTTAGCTAAAAAAATCCTCTTTGGAAACATGCTTAGGACCGGAATCCTTTTTATGTATCACAAGGAAACATGTCACAACGGCTCTTAGCGAATGGGCCTTCGAGATATCTAAGAAAAAATGGGAAAGGAACAGAGGCTGTCGACAGGCTAAAGACCACATAGCGGGATTTGACTTGCAAAAGTCAACTTGGCTACTGGAAAAAAGCCAAAGGGCCCTAAATCTTTTGATAGGGATCCTGACAGGCCACTGCAAATTAAGAAGTCACCTATCTTTGATAGGAGTAGAGCCGAATCCCGAATGCCCGAGATGTGGAAGGGCTGAGGAGACATCATTTCACTACTTGGGAGAATACAAAGCATATGGGCGACTAAGGTTCAAAACCTTCGGTGCGGTTACGCTTCAAAAGGAAGAGTTGCACTCCCTGGCGTGGACTGATATCCTAATTTTCATTAGAGAATCTAGGAGGTTCACAGAGGGAGATGAGGCAAACGAGGTAGAAGGTGGTGAGAGTGACTGAGGGGATGGCTAGGGGTTGGCAAAAAGGGCCTATAGAGGCCTACTTGCCAGACTTAGGTCTCCCCACAATTACTACTACTACTACTACTACTACTTGGCGTTTCCCAAAGATCGGTTTTAGGTCCATTATTATTCGTGCTGTATATTAATAACCGCGAACTGAATTTTAAAAATAGTTCAGTAAAAATTCAAATTTCAAATTTTATTGCTGAACTAGTATTTGATTTTAATATTTATTGTGATTTTCAGGAGTTAGCTAATATGATCACTTTTAAAAATGCCAAAGGACGAATACAACCAAAACGTTTATAATTTATATTCTAAGAACAGAGTTTCATATTATTCAAAAACTCCATTCGTAGACGCATAAATTAACCATAAACTTATCTAACCTACCACGTTACAATTTAATATAAAATAAATATCAAGAAAGACAACTTATAAAAATAACTTTTAAAAAAAGTTTATTGGATTTTTTCTGAATGTTAGTTATGGCGATAGATTTCTTATTTTTAGTAGCTTAGTTTACTTGTTGAACTTTTAACTTTCAGCAACTAGTGGCGAAATACCGATTTAATTAAAATTTTCCGGGGTGGTTAGACCCAAAAATAAAGCTTTTTAAACAAACTTAAAATTATATATTTAATAATTAACTACTACAACGTGGATTCTACAATATTTCCGACCTAATTAAGGAAGGTGGCCTCATAGCAATATTTGGAGGTGGAGGTGCTCACATACGTGTCGAGAATCGCAGGAAATCTTTTAAATTAGAATTAGATTAAATAGTTAAGTTTACATCTAATAACTTTAGTATCAAATTCAATTACTATGTGTTCGAATGACAATAACTTTTAAGAGTTTCAAGGCAAAGCGTTAGGGGATCCGTAACTCTAAGTAAATATGACCTAATATACATAACATTTTGAGGTTAGTTTATCATGTTTTCGAAGACGTTAGTCTGATGTTTAAGTTTCATGTTAAAGTTTATTGATTAAAACACTTAAAAAATGAACGGCAAAGAATAATTTTATTCGCTAAATCTCAGTGTGAGACCTAAAACAATAAAATAACATCCGCGAAATTCAGATAACGTGACAACGTAACCTCAAATTTTAACGATGCGGAGGATTTACAACAAGAGCTTGCTAAAAGTGAAATTTGTTTGGTCACATATTATACATATAACACACTCAGAAATTGTATTTTTAAAAAGCTTCAGGATTCATAATTACTTACTTACTGAAGATCAAATTTCGTTGAATGCGAGGTACACAGTTTTAATTAGTTGAAAGTATAGGACGAGAAATTCGGAAAGACATAAGGAAATCAAATACAGACCATCATGGAAATAGTAGAAAACAACAAAAATATGTAGGTAAGTACTGAAACCAAAACTAACAAATGGACGAAAAGAAATAAACAAAATAAAAAACTCCAAAGGTAAAATATAAACGGAAAAAAAGAACACACTGAAAGTAATAGAAGAATTTTACAAAAACCTATATGCTTCTATAGTCCATGAATCTCAACCTAATTCAAGTACGAGTAGCACAGTTATGGATAAACTCCGAAGACCTGCTCGAGATAACCAACGACGAAACTGAAACAGCACTGAAACAAATGAGGAGAAACTGTACTTTTGTCTACTCTTAAAGCCCTTCTTAATAAATGTTTGGAAGAGGGAAGTTGCAGCAGAATTAGACATTAGAAACTACTGTTCAGTAAGCCTATTATCCTATTTATAGACTAATAACGAATCGGCGCATCTGAAAATTGGATCTTCTATCAGCCACCGGAACAGGTTGGGTTTCGGAAAGGCTTTAGCATCATGGATCACTTACATACAGTGCATACTTTCATCGAAAAATGCACTGAATACAACATACCTCTTCTCCACATGGCATTTATACTTTCGAAAGGCATTAGACACGCTCGAATGGTGGTCGATCATCGCAGGGCTAAATGATGCTAGAGTAAGAAACATCTACAAAAGCTCCAGGTAAAACTCACAGAAGGCATCAAAGCAGATAAGATACCAGTACAGAGGACAGAGAGTAGTCAGACAAGTAGATGTAATTTCACCGAAGCTCTTCACTCTGGTATTGGAAGACATATTCAAACGAATTGACTGAGACCAGAAAGGTATAAATATAAACGGAAAATACCTCAATTATCTAAGATTTGCCGATAACATCGTACTAATCAGTTCAAACGACGAGGAATTGAAAACGATGATGGTCCAGCTAAAAGAAGCCGCAGACACCGTAGAACTTGAGTCATGTCACTCAGTCCAAGACAATTTAGTATAAATCACACCGCTATAGATAATGTAGAAAAATACGTGCACGTCGGACAACTTATAAAACTAGGCAAAGGAAATCAACCTGTAGAAATCTGTAGAAGAGCAAGACTTAGATGGACAGCCTTTGGTAAACTCCCGGCTATGTTAAAAAATACATCCACCCCGATCAGTTTAAGAAGAAAAGTGTTCGAGTCATGTGTCTGTGAACGTCAAATAACCTCTAAAACCACAAAAATTAACTAATACAAACAAATAGGTATATATTTTGATAAAGTTGGTTAGAGTCAGTTTCTAAAAATATTTTCTTCACCAAATTACAAGAAGTAAAGTTGACCGAGACAAAACTCCTGAAGAAATGCTCTACATTAAATCGTACTTGTTTATATTTACAGGGTATTTGATGTTCGCTATTAAATCATACCACAAGCTCCGTTCCTTGGATTAACTTGCAAAGTGGTTAGAAATTAAGATAGTGAAATGGCGACGGGGTGTAACGTAACGGGCCCACCAACATCAACAGACCCAATTGTCCACCCCACCTGCAAGAGAGGTAGAATTAAACTGTCCGGTACATACTGCTAAAAAACGGCGACCCAGCGCAGCGTCGCGTCTGGTGGTATATCCTGATACTAGTTGTCCCGAGGTAACGGGGCCCAAAACGAGCCTCGGGACTAATGGATCGTCTAACCAGAAATGGGTCGAAGGTTCTACGCCCTAGGACAATGTTAATAGATATATATTTAGACATCATATTTTAGCGTTGTGCCTCAAAGTTAACATTTTTGTCTAAATTATTATTAAATTCTACAAAGTTAAACAAAATAAATTTTTAAGAGGTGTAGGTACAGGTGTACATTATAGTGGAAATCAGTCATTTGCTGTAGGTACCCCCACAAATAAAAATCCAGTGGGGGTAATATCAGGGGAGCGTGGGCCATCTTATAGAACCCTACTATCCAATCCATTATTTATGAAAATGTAGAAAAATGTACAGTTATGTAGGTCCATTCGTGGACACACTGTATATAGTTAAATTAAACCATCGTTCGTTTAATAAAAATAATATAATTTATTATTTTACTTGTAATACAATAATTTTACAGAGCGCTAGCAGTAGTGATAAAATAGGCCGGTTCTGGACCCGCACTTTCACACCTCTCTAGTAAAAATACAAGCTCATTGTACCGGTAATGAAACAGACTGTTTAAATAGGTTAGACATAGCTTTAAACAAGTCAGAAATACCAATACGAAACTAAAAAGTAAGTTCGCAAAGCATCGTATTAATAATATCCCATAAACACAAAGTATTAAATAATGTACAAAAACATCTATGGAACACTGTTTATGGGCTCTGGGCACAATAACATGTTATTGTTTGTTATGTAGATTCAGAGGTCGGATGACCGATTGATATAACGACATACGAACATTTTATTTCCTTGTCTAACTGTTTTAAATCAGTATGATGGTACTTAAGAAAGTACAGGAATAAAAAATCATGTGTAATAGTATTAAGAGTTTACAGAATTGTGTATAAAAATTTAGTAGAAAAAAATCCTTGTACTATAATGTTAGAATTAAAGACATCAAGATAGGGAAAGCTTAAGACATTTTTGAAGGTTGTGGTGAAAGGGTGAGGGTGTATTAGATGCACTTGACCGAATCGTGGAGGAAAAAAAGAATGGCACGTGCAACAGCCTCGTCATTAAAGACAGCTCAGGGAAATGGAGTACCTAAATCCGTTTTGTAAAAACAGGCGAGTTTATAAAAGAAAGCAGGCGGTGATCAGAGTGAATCTCGTTAACAACAAACACCCTCTTAGTTCAGTTGTTCTTAAAATCGTCGGCCTCCCCTGCCTTTTTAAACAGGTTCTTTTAGTAGGTGTTAGAGCGCACTCATTGCCCCCTTCCTGCGTGTCTTCATAATGCAGCAATCAACGCCGACTGGATGGCGCTTTGCCTTGATCTCCTTTTGTTTTACACCCCAATCCACTCTTTTTTTATTCTCTCATCTTCGTTTCGCTAATAACCTCCTCGCTAAATGTGTATGTATACAAAGGGGAGGAATTTTAAAAAGCCACTCGCGTTTGTCATTTAAAGTGGCCTCTTGCTGCAGGCAGGTACGGAACGAGGCGCCGCGAAAAATACGAAATTAAAAAAGAACGGAATCCTTAATCTTCGGCCACGGAAATGATCATTTCACCGGGAGAAGATATCCGTCCGTTTCCGTTTATAAACCGGAATCGGTTTAGTTCGATGTGTAGAAATTTTTGACTCGACGCCGAGTATTCTGTACGTATTTCCACTCAATTTCCCAACCTCGCAGTAATCTGATGAACAACACAACTATTCTAGCTAAGAATTTTAACAGCTCGATGACCGCAAATAACACAAGACATTCCTCTTACATCACTGGCATGTCTGCAGGATGGATGGGAATGACCTCAAATTTAGAATTCATGTCTGGAAACGCGGACAAGAGATTTCTGTAAAGACTTCCTTCCGGTTGATAAACCCAAACCCCTACAGCATCTTACATGACTAAAAATATTTACTTGACAAGAAGACGCTGTTTATATTAAACTTCGAAGCTAAATGAGGTACGAAATTACAAATTAAATTAGTGTTTTACTATTACGACAACAATAAATTGCATTTCTCCCTTAAAATAAACTTAAAGCAACAAACGGACAGGGTGTGAGATGTTTTAGGAAACTTCTTAAAGTTGAAGAACTTTTTTCAATTTGTAGGTGCGAGCTTATCCCACCTTTCTAGACAAATAGTCAGGAGCACCTGACTTATTTCAAAATTCTTATAAAGAGAATACCTCGATGATTTTTGTTAATTTCCCAGCATTTAAACAGTCATTTATTTAACGTAAAAAGGGTTAGTTGAAAGTCTTCTCATAAGAAAATGCAGGTGTGAGCTTTCAGCATTCGAATTCCAAGAACCAATCAATGTTAATTCCATTTGCCAAATCTTTGTAATTTTTTAAGTATTTAAGTTTTCCTTCCGTTTTTTAATGTTACCATTTTACAAATTTTAGAAACCTTAAGATATCAAATTAGCCATAAATGAGTTCTTAATTTTCGTACTTCCAAGACGAGTAAATCTACTCTGAAATGCTTTTGAAATTTAAGATTCAGTAATGCTAAGGAAATATGAACATGAATATGGGTAATTCTTTCGGAATTTTTAAAAGGTTTTCCACGGTAGGTTAAGATGTCGGTGTAACCTCAAATGCGCAACGAACCAGCCAAGAAATCTTTTTTATAATATAATTTAATAATTTCCCCTCGACTCCGCGAACGGCAGCCTCGAATCTGCACCGGAGGGTTATACAAATTCCATCTCGCTTCTCCGAATCAAACGCGACACTAAAAAGAGAGACAGAACGGAAAGATTTATGCTGGCGAAGTACATTATCTTGTAGTCTCAGTCGGCTAATTACAGCCTATGATACCACATTAGCCCCGGGGCGGCGCGGGATGATAACCGGTCCGGATTGGAGATGTATCGCCGCCAGCAAGGCTGAGTGGTTTGCATCCGATCTGAAGACGAAGAACCGCATTCATGCGGTACAACAACTTTCGCGTTTCTCGAGTTACACTGCTCTGCCGGAAAACCTCCTGAAACTGGGTCTAAATCAACATTCTTCATAATTCCATTATTTCTCGAAATCGGAAATTATCTTTTCAAAAATCAAACCTATCTTAAGCGTAGATCTTCTCCAAGTTTATCAAATTCAACCCATTATTGGGGTTAAACTGTTGAAATAAGGTTAGTTATGAAACCATGCAGACGTTATGGGTATGGTTGGGATGCTGAAGTGCTTTAAGAGGTTTGAACTCGTCACAAATGATGTAAATTAAGCTCGATTATGTTCCCTTTGATATGGAATTTTCAGGAAATTCTCTGTCATTGTAAATGGTTTTATAACATTCTAAAGACCCAATTTTGTAACAGTTTCCCTTTAAAAAGGGCCTTTGATGGATTTCTTGCGACTTCTTGCTTTTGTTAAATGGAGTCTAGTCTGCAATGCAAGAGGTTGAGGCACTTCTGCTTTGGTATACCTATTATGGCGTTTCATCAAAAAATTATCTCAGGTTACCCTGGGGCATTATTTAATCAAATCAGATTCTTAGAATTATTCACATAAACTCTTGTTGTAAGCAATATGTGTCGTTGCTTAGACTAATAAAAAATGAGATGGGAAGACTTATTAAGTTAGAGGGAGTACAACAGTGCCCATAAACCCCAAGTGAATCATCTTAAGAACAGTTCTAAGCTAGAAAAGTAAAATGTGGTTATGTTTCCCAGGATCGGAAGCTATAATTTAAATATACCTAAAGCTAAAAATCAGAACTATGAATATGAAATCAATTTTCAGAGAATTTGTGATTATGAAATGAAGAAAGTCGATTCCTTGCTTTTAATGGTTACAAGATATTATTTGAACTCTTTCCTCTTGTGAAAACTGTCAATGTCAGAAAATAAAAATCTTTCATATAATCTTATTGTCGATATTTTAGTTGACTTTAAGGTAGCGAAAAGAAATGAAGGGCAAAGGGACTTCGTTATTTTTATAATTAATAATGACTCAAAAGCAACAACAATCGTATTAAGAATTACTGAAGCAAAAAAATCTAGCTTAAAAGCGTCCAAAACTTCTTAATTGGGAAAATCTCCGTCGAGCTTATTTTTAAATCTTCTTTACTTTCTAATATTTACACAGGGCTCGCTGTTGGCGATGTAACCTAACGGGATGTCATTCGTAAAACGTCCAACTCGCCATATTTAATTATCGGAGACGTGTGATGCTTTAATCATTATAAGTAGGTACCTAGCAAAAACGAGTTTTCCAACTTTATTTGTTTTCTTACACAAGTCTGAGTGAGCGCGGCTAGATTATCTTGATTAATGGCAAATATTTTGACAAATATCGCGCGCAAGTATAAGAACCAGGGAGTTTTAGATGAGAAATAACCGTGCTATTGGTTTCCTGTTCCTGTAGATATAGTCAGCCGCCAATACCTTTATTATTCTGATAAATTGAAACGGTACTGCGGAACCGAAAAGAAGCGCAATGATTATACACCCACCAAGTGCCGTTCCACGTATAAAATATGGCGAACAATTAAACATCGCAGGCAGACGACATATGAAGACACAATCATATGTTAACCACTTCAGTGGAGTAGTCATTAACCGCGACGGAAATTCAATATGAGGGCACAGAAGCACCGCAACCCTTCAAACAAACCTAGATTGCCTTCAGAAACTGTGCCTTATTATCTCGTACTATTTCCCTGAAAATTTACTATTTTACTGTTATACAATTACGAGTCAGATTTTCAAGTTTTTATTTTTGTTTTTTAATTTTCTTGTATTTTTTCAAAATAATTGAAGGTCTAATATTTTTTAATTGGAACAGCACTGCGGGTTCTGAACATCACCTAAGTACATTTTGAAATAAATTCCATAAAAGCATAATAATACTCCTCAAGCGTTTGCTTTTACAGTTCATATCATTTATTTATAAAAAATGTACATAATGTTGGACAACAAATTAGAAACTATGTTTTAGGTAAAGCTAAACATTTTCAATAAACTTGTTCCTTAAACTGCTAACATCTTATGTGACCACTTCTTGCTTGAATAATTGCCCTTATTCTTTATGGCATAGATAATAGGAGTATTTCCCTAGCTATGGAGTAGTTGCTAGTCGTTTGGTATAGTTTTTGTGAACTCTGAATGTATTCTGTATCATCGATCTCTTGTAGCTTTTGGTGTCGAGGCTGGTGTGTTAACGTATGAGGTTTATGGGTGGCCCGATTTTGTGGGTTATGTGATTGGTGCGCCGTTTGATCCTACATACTGGCCTTGTTACTCTACCTCATAGGCCTGTTAATTTGGTTACTTCCTCGTTAATTTAATACCCAACGACGAATGGTCACCAGAACTCAACACCGACCTCCATACTGCAGGAAAATCCTGCCATCGGGAGTTCCAACCAAAGGCTGACGCTCTACCACTGCGTTCTCCGGCAGCTAATAAGGTATGTAAAGAAAGTAAATCCCCTTAATATTTAGGGGTATATCTATAAAAGTACAGATGCATAAAACCAATTACAATTTTTATTTGGAAACATTATTTACAAATAACAACATTAAACGTTAGTAAATTGAATACAGTTCATTCGTTTATATTTTTCTTAATTCCAGAACTCCACTTAGCGTGTTGCAGATAAAGAAATAGACACCGAAGTATTTATTTAAGCTGGTTTTTTATTCTAAAAATTAACTGAACCTCTGAATTAGCTTGCCAGACGTTTTGATGAACATATTTATAGATTCCCCAGAAATGACGGGCTTTTGGTATGTTCAGCAGATTAAATTCTTTTAGAACAAGATTATTGCCTTGCATAATGACAGCTGGCAAAGTCGGGCTAAAGCAAAATCGTGTCATGTTTTTCAATAAACTTCATTCAATTTGGAAAACATTCCTTCATATAAACGTGTTGAAACGCTTCTGGATTTGGCGATGCTAAGAGATGGCACAACCAAGTTCAGATACTGAAACTCTTGGTTCAAACTTTGATTTTTGCTGAAATCTAACGTTAGAAGAACGGTGTACTGTGTTTTTATGAATATGTCTGAGTTTTAATACGTTATCTGTAATTCAACCCTTCTTTAATTTAATAAGATGACATGCAGTTGGGGTATGTGAAATTCTAAATTTCTTCGCGGCCTTTCTGAGAGACTCCACACTTTGTTTTTTTTTATACATATTTCGCCAGTCTTTTCACTTTCACGTTCATGCTCGTAATGCTCATATATTTTCAGTTGGGTTGCAGTCTGTATTGTGTCCATGCCAATTTTGTTTATCGCCACCAAATTCTATTTTATACGTCTTCCCAATCTCCTTCTTTTAAACCTCTTTCGTACATTGCTTTGTTTACATAATTATGTTTTAAAAGTAATTTTTGGGCGACATCTATTTCTTTTTCCTCGTGGTGACCAATTTAGAACTTTTCTTGACCACCTCTCCTCATTCATACGTTGCACGTGTCCATACCAACTCAGAGCCTTATTTTCTAGTTTGACTTTAATGGACTTTGTTACTCCCATTTTTTGCTATATTACCTCTGTTCTTATTTTATTTTTCATGTATAATCGAGCTCCACTGCTCTAACTTTGTCTCGAATTTTCTGTGTCATAGATCAAATTTCTTCTCCGTATGTCAAGGTACTCTCTACTATGCTTTGAAATATATTCTTCTTAGTTACAATTTTATTTCATCGGGCATGCTTCCTAGCGAGACGCTAGTGTCGATGTCTTTAACTTATCATTCCATGGACTCTTGTTGCACATCTACTCATCCCTATTTTTCTTTCTACGTCTCTAGCAGTTTTTCCAGAGTCAGATATTAGGGAATCTAGGTACTTGTATTCATTATACTTTTTAATAGTTTCGTTTCCTGTGATCAAATCGTTTCTTTCACTACCAATTCACATGTATTGAGCTTTATCAACATTGATCTTTTCGAACTATATACCATGCTTCGTCTTGGGCAAACATTACTTGATCATCTGCGAGTAGTAGTGAGTGTAGTGTTTTGTCTCCTATCTCAATTCCCATATTTTATTACATTTTTGTGCCACGTCCCCAGTGCCTGTTCTATACACATATTAAACAATATTGGTGAAAGAGTACACCCTTGCTATATATGTAACTCTTCGTTAGCATTTTGCCAATTTTTATTTGTGCTTTGGTGTTTGTATATAACTTGTTGACTACATTTATCCATTTCTGGTCCATCGCTATTTGGTCCGCTGCTGACAATAATTTGCTCCTGGGTATGTTTTCTAGGTACATAAATGCAACATGCATATTTAAATTTTTGCTCGCGTTCTTTTCCATAACTTGCCTTATACAGAAGATATTGTCTAAGCAAGAGCGTCATCAGCGAAAACTTTATTTTATAACCTTTAATAAATTTGAGAATTTCTTTGATCTATGGCAAGATGTGCCATTTTGCATAAATATATAAGAATTATGCAACCACTTTTTAATGGTTGGTATAAGCCATTGCTCTAAAACGTTTTCATATTTGGAGCTGTTCAATATAAATTGGAGTAAACCCTTTTACTAAAATAGGTACCTCCCCAAATCATAACTTTTTCTTGACATAAAAATGATTTTATTTTCTCTGCCAGTAGTTTTCTAACAAATTTTGGTGCACCATCGCTTAATTCGATAATTGCTTAATCACTAAAGATGACCTAAAAGAGTAACGGTGGTCATCTATTGACACTAATTTTATTCATTTATACGGTAACATGAAAGAAAAGAGAGAAATAGAAGAAACTCTAATTATTAAATTGTCATAAGTTTCTAACCTAAAGTAAAGCTTCCTATATAAATATTTAAATAAGTATCGTGATATCAAGAAAAAAATTCATTTTTTTCTTTTAATTTTTAAATAAAGAAGATACTAGTTATTGCAGATAAGCTACAATTTTGCTAATATCGTTTTCAATGCAATATTGTTTAATTTTAATTCAATCTTATTAGTTTTTTTTATTAATTAATTAACATCATAGCTGGCAGTACTGTAGAGTGGGAGCGCACGTAGTACTGCAATATAAAAAGTTAAACAAAGATCTGCTTGGGCAGAACTTGAATGGGTGACCACTCTGCGGCTCGGTGTGTTCGGACCCCTCGACACTGTAACGGTATAAGAGGGTAAAAGGAAAACAAAAAGAAGAACCTAGATAATTAACAAAAAGTGTACCAAAAAGGTATATTCGCTTCTAAATTAAAAAAATTATTTTCTTCATATCTAATCTAGAAACTACTTAATATTACAAATAAAATTGTTTAGTTATTTATAATTAGTTTAAAAGTAATCCTTGTTAGATATCATTTAAAATTCAAATTGAGAAGGTTTGCGTATCCTTTTGAAAAAAATCAGGTAGAACGGCAATCCAATCGCTTATTAATTTATGAAATGGGGTGTCTATTTATATCTGTTAATTTGTGTGAATGTGTGAGGTTTTACATAAATCAGCAGTCCTGTAAATAAGAAAGGAAAACCTTAAATTACTAATAATAGGGCAGTAGGCTAAGGTATTCCAACTGTAATAATTAATTTCCAGGGCAGTTTTTGATTTTTATGGAGGTATTTGCATAACGTAACTTAAAATGTGATAATTCTGAAACGTATTAAATTATTCCTATGAAATCGTGATTGAAGTAGTTTTATTAAGTAAGTTCGCTTATGGCCAAAATAGTTTGACTTTTGGTTTTGAAACTTTAAATGAAAATTAGCAATTGTTGAGCCGTTTAAGCCTCAGCCTCAGGCTTTTTAGAAATTAGGAATTGTTCTATAAAATTATTAAACTCTTTTGTAATTACATTTTCATCAATTTCCTGCGCCGAACCAACAGTTGTAAATTCTTCGAAAGCTAAAGAAAATTTTCAAAACAGTCCCCATGAATTCATTCAAACGTTTTTCCAAATTGTCACATTTTATTAACGTATCAGGGACAAAATATAACAAATCAAACTAAAAAAAAAGATTTTATTCTCTTACACATAATTCAGCTTCAATTTTTTAAATGGTTACTACATAAATCTTTTAAAAATCAGCCCCTAAGTAACACTACAACAGTTTAAGTAGTAGGAAATTAAACATATATTTTTTATTTTTACTTGATGTTGAGGTACAGAGATGTGAATAGCTGAATAGGTAAAGAATGCTCTGAACACTCTTACCTTAAGTGCTTTTTGGAGTAATTTCTTAAAAATATAATAACAGGTCCCAAGTTTTTCGTTTTGGAGTTCATATCTGAAGAATTCTGAAAGACTGTTGAGTGAAAGGATTTGAATTTTTTTTTATCAAAAACTGCTTTGAATATCCTGACCTTTCCAAAACTTTCACATGTAATTGACATACTGCAAGTTAAAAGGCTTTCTTTAAATAAAACTTTTCTTTATTAATTTTTAATAATTCTCAACGATTAAATTAGTAATATTTCAGGATTTTGGCATAAAAACGATAGAAATTAAAGTTTAGTTCATTAACTTAATTTCAATTTTAGCAACTGGTGGCGAAATACCCATTTAAGAAATATAACATGTCAAATCCGTAGAAAATTTAACTTCAGAACGATTTCTGTCTCACAGATAAGTGATTATAAGCACGGTTATTATGGAAAAATCGAAGTTCCAAAACAAGTTTTAAGGTAAGCACAAAGCGATCTTAGAAAACACCCAACTAGCACGTATTCCTTGAATAAGGAAGTTTCGGGTTCATCCAAGAAGGCTTTCTTAGGGATAGCCATAGAGCTAATAATAGGCCCCCCTTAATCTTGTTCCTTCGTCCTGTCAAGGATAATCATAATAGCGTTAGACGAATGAGTCCGTCGTGGTTAATCGTCAGTGACTTACTAATTACCAGCATAGACAATGGAAGAAGGGAAGAAGATATCGGAAATCTGAGGGACGACACCTGTTTTTGTAACCATACTTTGTGCTTTATAATTATTACTTCGGGTAAAAGTGTCCCTCGGTTTTGTTCAATTAATTTGGACAGATTTTGTACATGAAGAGCTTTTGTTTTTACTCGAGGAGCGTTAATAAAATACTTCGTGTCTTGATTAATTACCGTCGTTTATTTAGTTGTCACATTTTGAGGTTTTTCTTGAACAACTACGACGTGTGAACATTACAATGTATTGCAGAGGAACGTTCCAAGATAATGTATCGTTGCTAAGGTACCTATGGATTTTTTTAGTTCACGTCCTTCTAGATTTTGATGTGGGACGTCTTTATACGGTTTGATCATATTTTAAAAATACCATTATGCCGATGTGTTCCGCATGGTGTTATTTGCAGCATATAGTTTGAAACTTAGCTGCAATGATTGCTAGCTATTAATTCACGTGATCAGTATTTTCCCCAGTAAGAATAACTGTTTCCATCGATAACTAGTGAAATCTTGTATTCATTTCATGGTATTTTTAAGACCGGAGGCGAATTAAAACGAGCCAGAGTAGGTCGTGGAACTTTTAAAATAATATCTTAGATAAGTTGTAGATTTGTTGATTTATAAAACAAACTTCGTACTAAGCTTTATTGAACGCCAAAAAATATTGTCTTTATTTGCAAAACATGGAAAAAAGGAAATCAAGCCTCATAGAAAAATGATTTCTACAGAATTGTAAGCATTAACGTTTGATTCAAAAAATGTTAATAAAAAGTGAAAATTAGGAAAAAATTTAAACTATTTTATTTTTAAAATTTGTTTAGCTATAATTTGGTAGGTTAGAGTCGTACAGGCCATTTAATAATTACGATAAATTTACAAAAGTTTAATTACAAAAAGAATTTTAAGAAACTTCTCTGACTTTAAGAAACCTGAACCTGAGGCCTAAACGGTTTAACTACTGCCAATTTTCACTAAAAGATTAAAGACCAGGAATCAAAGTTAACTGTTAATACTTAATGAAACTACTTCAATCTGTGCATCAGGAGTTCCCTAAGAATAATTTCATACGTTTAAAAATCAAAACATTCCTAGTACTTTATAAACGCTTCCTCCATAAAAAATCAGAAACTGGCTTGGGGAATTAATTAGTTATTACAATTGGAATACCTTAACCTGCTGTTTCATTATTAGTAATTCAAGGTTTTCCTTTCTTATTCACAGTATTGCTGTTTTATGCAAAACCTCACACCTTCCCACTGATTAACATAAATTAATAATCACTGAGGCATTTCATAAATCAGGAAGTAAGCGTTGCTATTCCTTTTTTACTGAATTTACAAAAACATCAACGAGAAGTTTAATGACTGACAAATCTGATTTTTTAAGACGTTAAGCCGACTTTGTTTTAAAATTAGATTGTCCTAAATATCTAAATAATTGTATTTGTGATTTTACATAGTTTCTCGATAACATTTGCAGAACATTGCTGACGTTGCTGAAACTGTCTGAAAAGTTCTTTTCTAAATATTTTATGAAAGAAAAAGGCCCATTCGATATGGAGAGTCATATTAAGATTTGGTTACAAACTTAAAAAAACGCGTTAAAAACTGTTGATGATAAAGGGTGCGGTTCAATAAAAAATAGATGGTAGAAAGTAAAGAAAATTTAATCTTATAGTGTAAATCTACATAATTGGAATTTACATTTTAACTGGCTTTGAAAAGTAAATCGCTCAAGTGGTGTCCTTCGTTGTCAATGCACCGCTGAAGGCGAATTCGGAAATTTTCCATCACTCTTACAGTGTAGAGGCTTTTCATGAAGTTTCCGAGGGTTGTGCCCGCTCCAACAACAAAAGTTTTGTTTATTCACACATCCGGATAGGTGAAAATGTGCTTCTTCACTAAAGAAAGTTTTGGAGGATATTTTCACAGATTTCCATACGATTTTACCATTCACGTTCGACAGTTCTTGGACGACAACCATCTTGTATGGATGAAATCCCAAGTTCTGCTGCAAAATTCGCCGCACACTTCGATTTGACAATTGAAGGGCTGTTGCATGTTTGCGAGCAAATCGCTTTAGAGGCTACAGAAACGAAAGTCTAATTGCCTCAATGTTTTCTGGAGTTCGAGCACTGTGTGGTTTTCCTCCACCTATCGGAATGAGATAAGTGAAGAGATCGTGCGTATTCCTCCAGAAATGTTGGTAAGAGTGATGGAACATTTTCGAACTCGCCTTCAGCAGTGCATTGACAACACCACTTGAGCTTATGTAGATTTACACCATAAGATTAAATTTTCTTTACTTTCTACCATCTATTTTTTATTGAACCTTCAAATTGGGGAGGGAGTTTTGCCGCACCCTTTATATTACAAATGTTCGTACTTATAGTCGATAATTCGCCTGATCTCAGACTTGAGCATTACTCAAGGTTGGTCACGCCCTACCTTGAGACATGATGCTCGAGGCGTACTTCGGCGTGCTTCACCGTTTCACCGTTGGACGTTTACGCATTCTCGGAAATTCTCGGCTGAGCAGTTCTCAAGTCCGAGATTGAGTTTCGACTTTCGTCTATCAGTACGGGCATAAGGGTCATGCCTAATATACATGATACCAATATAGACCTTGCAATGTTTGCCGATGGTACAGTCTTATTAACAAAGGCACAGGCCACATCATTAAACCATTCTAAATGTGTAACAGAAATTTTCATCCTTCCAATAAACCAAGCACCTAATAATAACTAATAATAGTTGACAACTACATGATCCAGTGGAATACCAGCGATGAATCTATCAAATATCTAGGTATATATTTGGATACTAGACTTACTTGTAAGTACCACGTCATGAAGAAGCTAAACTTTATCTAATAAGAAATAGAAAATCGTCTCTAAAATCAGGATGCACTACTCCCTTTGATGTCATATACGGATGAATGGTCTGAGGGAACACATCAAGAACAAATCTAAATCGAATCCAAACGCTGCAAAATAAAATACTTAGGATCGACGTTAGTGCACCTGGGTACATTACCAACAAACAACTTCATCTAGAATTAGGAATATTTACCATCGAGGACCATCTAAAAAAATTAATCACAAAATTTCATGAAAATATTCACAACCGCACAGATGCTGCGTTTTAAGGATTAGGACACAGAAGAGTACATACCCCGCTAAAACGTAGACTTCTGCAAGACATTTACGTTTCGAGTACTGACAGTGACAAAAAATTGTGAGTAAACTAGATGTAACTAATGTTAAAATACCATCTTCCGGGTTGGAACTGTTTCGTTGTTGAGACAAAAGAACTCAAAATTTCGCCCACTTTCTTAAAGGGCTTCATCAGGAGGAAAAAGGGACACTAAAAGAGCACGATTGTTAATACCATAAATTACTACCCCACCTACAATTTATCCAAATACTTACTTCGCTGGCATACTTAAGCCATATACAGGGATATCTTCTTCACATATGCTAAATTCTTCCAACGTTGTAAACCTCATCGACAATCTCACCGTAGATTCTAATGACCTGCTTGTCAGTGTTGACGTTACCTCTTTGTTCACCAAGGTCTTCCATCCCTGACTCCGTAGCTATCATCGAACAGTAACTAATTCAAAACAGCAAACCTGCAAGTTTAGCCATTCTCATTGAAAAGTGCCTTTTATCCACATATTTTCATTTTAACAACCAATTCTATAAGCAAGTAACAAGCGCTGCTATGGGTTCTCCCCTTTCTCCGGGTGGTTGCAAACATCTTCTTGGAATCCTTTGAGGCAATAGCCCTGGAATCTTTTGATTTAAAACCCAAGATCTCGTTTCGTTATGTAGATGACACTTATGTTATCTGGCCCCATGGAAGACATAACCTTGCTTCCTTCCTAGAACGTCTCAACAATCAACACCCTGATATCAAGTTCACTATGGAAATAGAATCGAATGGTTCTCTCCCTTTACTCGGCGTCCTGGTAACCCGTAAACCGAATGGTCATCACCTACATGCACCGATAGGTATCTTCATGCCAATTCACATTATCACAAAAACTCTCGTGAATCGTGCTATCACAGTGTCCCACCCCGACGGTCAAGTCATGTTGAGTTAGCCCATATTCAAAACAATCTTGCCAAGAATGGGCACAACAAAAGGGACATTAGAAAGTCTTCGAAAAATCAATTACAGCACTCATATTTTGGAAGTTCTTAGAACACTTGTACACCGCAGGTTAGTGCCTTCTTGCCCTACATTTGCTAAGTTACTGATCGCATTGGTTGAATTCTCAAAAAAACACCGTACCAAGGCAATCTTCAAGCCCTTTCCGAAAGTATCGCAGCCTCAGCCTCAATCCCTGTCATCAAGAGGCGTCTACAGTATGCCTTGTTCTTGTGGCTTAGTATACATTGGTCGCTTAGTACACATACGTATCTGTGAACAGAACAGTTGCTCGAAATCAGATCTTCTCTCACGCTCAGCTGTGCTGAACATCATCACGACACTGGCCATAAGATCTTGCTTGAAAAATCATCGATCATTGTCAATTCTCACAATTTCTTCAACAGGAAAATCCGTGGGGTTATTGAAATCATCAAGACCCCTAACAACTTGAAACGTGACACTGGCTATCATCTATCCGATATATGGAAGTTATTGATCGCATTGGTTGAATTCTCAAAAAAAAAACACAGCACCAAGACCATCTTCAAGCCCTTTCCAAAAGTGTCACAGATAAGCTTCAATCCCTGTCATCAAGAGGCATCTACAGCATGCCTTGTTCTTGTGGTTTGGTATACATTGATCGCTTAGTACAGATACGTATCTGTGAACAGAAAAGTTGCTTGAAATCAGGTCTCCTCTCACGCTCAGCTGTTGCTGAACATCATCATGACACTGACCATAAGATCTTGTTTGAAAAACAATTTCTTCAACAGGAAAATCCTTGGGCTTATTGAAATCATCAAGACCCCTAACAACTTGAAATGTGACACTGGTTATCATCTGTTAGACATTATGGAAGTCCGCCATCGCTACTGGCTCCGCGCCCTCCACTCCTGACCAATCGTCATCTTCATCTGATACGCTTGACCGGTTACAACCAGTACGACGCGACGATTTTCGCTTTCTTCTATTTTCCTTCAGAAGGGTCTCACCTCTGACTTGGCTTACAAGTTGCAGTACCGTACCCTTCTTCCTCTTACTAAAAGAGTTTCGCCTGTGGCGTGTTCACGCGTTGAGTTACTGTGCTCTTTTAGTGCCCCTTTTTCCTCCTGATGAAGCCCCCTAAGAAAGTGGGTGAAACGTTGGGTTCTTCTGTCTCAACAATGACACGGTCCCAACCCGGAAGACGTTCTTTTAACACTGACACTGACCGTGGAAATCTTCGAAGTCATTACATGTAACTAATGGTTATAAACAAAATTAACAAACACAAGAATTTAACACTGGCGCCAATTTGCCCTCCCGTTATTACTATATTATTTTATTACTATTATCGTATTTACCAATACCATGTAAGTACAACAAATATTTTGTTAAGCTGGTAAAATTTCCATTAAAAAAATGATTTCCTAACGAAATTTTCTGGTAAAACTTTTTCCTGTTTTAGAGTTATGCCTTAAAAGGCCGGGCTTGCCAAATAATACCAGAAATTTCTCAAATTACACTGATTTTCAATGGCCCATAACGGTTCAAATAAATATGAAAAGGAATATAAATGCAAATCAATGCCATTTTGCTGAATTGAAACCTATTACTATATTATTTTATTACTATTATCGTATTTACCAATACCATGTAAGTATAACAAATATTTTGTTAAGCTGGTAAAATTTCCATTAAAAAAATGATTTCCTAACGAAATTTTCTGGTAAAACTTTTTCCTGTTTTAGAGTTATGCCTTAAAAGGCCAGGCTTGCCAAATAATACCAGATTTTTCTCAAATTACACTGATTTTCAATGGCCCATAACGGTTCAAATAAATATGAAAAGGAATATAAATGCAAATCAATGCCATTTTGCTGAATTGAAACCTAGTTCAACGAAATTTTAATTAATTACAGTGAAATTATTGGTCCTTACTATACATAAATAATTTTTTAACGAAAGTAATTTAAAAATTAGCAAAAGAAATAGTTTAAATAAATTAAAGTTGGTATTTTACAGGGGCGTTGTTTAATATCCAAGTTAAGCGTACATCACGAGCAGAGTGTAACAATTGGAAGGGTATCGGAATAATAGACATTGTAACTGCAACGGATTATTGTCAGATTACCATTGTAAGTTAGTAGCGAGGTGCGAAATAATTAGCGCCGCCAAAACGATTCACAGCGATCCATGTAACGAGACGCGTATTGAAAGCAAATATTTTAACAACTAGCTCTTCGTTAAGCCTCCACAATGGCACTCCACACTGCCGGCAACCTAATTATGAAAATTTGACAAGAACACGTTGCCGGCTAACGATAATTGATGACGGCAAGCGTTCTTTTCACGCCGAGCGCTATGTGAGGATCAATTTAATAAATCCCAACAATAATTAAGGCATAAACTTCATCCTCAAACTATTAACAAAGCCGAAATTAGTAGGAGACGAATAAAACAGCCGTTCGCTTCACGATACATTCGCAACACATTAAGTTACGTACGTATTAAGCATTAAGAGCTTACTCCATTATTCTATTCGCAATTAAGAGCACGTTTTGTTCAATTTATTTTACTGATTTTGATGCTACGTACGCTCTAAAGCACTCCAAAACAAATAAACTCCACGCAACATTAATACTGACACTCCCACGAGGAAAATTTGTCTTAGTTTCTCTTTACTTTAAAAATAAAAAATGCTCCAGATATAACTTATTTATTCTTCAGAATACTACCTACGCATTCTTACTAAAAAAAATCATCCCAAAAACGCATTTCGAGCTTTTTTTTCTCAAGATCTAACTAGGATGGCACAAATACAACACATAAAGAAGATTGCGTGGGTTGATTTTAATATAGCTTACTTTTTCGAGCTTTTGGATAACCAAATTTTCTCAGATAATTCACTGGTATTATTTATCTGAAAACATTTAGAAAGCTTCTTAAAAAGTTTACTAAACAAATTTAACTCATCATTTCAATTCAGTTGCTGGGAAACCACTATAAAAACAGATCCTAAAAAGACCAGGTTAACTATTTTTAACTTCAATTTTGAAGACTAATTTAAGAAAGAGATATGATTTTCTAATCGTTTGTCTAACTCAATCAACAAAATAATAAAGCAAATTCCTTAGGTGAATTTCTGGTGGAGGCGCTAGAGCGCTACCTTAATGGAATATTTCCAAAAATCTTAATTGGAAACGAAATTGATAAGAATAAAACCACCCCAAGATTTTATGTGTAATCCTCAAGACAAACATTCGCTACCTTCCATTTTGAAATGAGATTAAAGACGCGATTTCTAATCATCCACGTCTGCTTCGGTTAATTCCTTGGTTGCACTAAACGCTGCGTGAAAGATACGAACCAAAGGTGTTTACCCGCACGGATTTCCTTAACTTTGCTATCAAACTTTGCAATACTTCAGTTCTCATCATCGAGCTTGCAGCTCTTACGAATAAATTCTCTTCCAAGTTAAACATTTCTGATGTTTAACGTTCAAGCGTGAGCATGTGAGGAGCCTCTTATCTACAAAATTCTATGCTGATTTTTCTACTAAATCGATAAAAAGCAGGCAGAAAAGAGTAAACCTACGGAAAATCGATTAAAACACCAAACTTTTTTTGGATTTCAATTATTGTTTGTTTAAACGGAATACACAATGAAAAATATTAGGTTTTTACTGTCCTTTTTGGTGTCCAAATAATTTGCACGATACATACTAAGTTTGGATAAGGGTTCGTGATGTATTTTTACCATTTTCTTTTATTTTTAATCAGATCTGAGTAAATTACACTTAAATATTTCCAAGAAACTGCGTGTTGAAAACCTCACGATTACAATTGGGGATCGTGGAGACATAAAATGAGGGCAGCAAATTCAGGAAGGGAGTTTATTTTGACAAATTAGCTTTAGATTACTCCAAATATTAGATTTACCCTTGGTTTAAAACGCACTCATAACTGAGAAATGAAAACCTGGATGACTGAAGGACTTTTTAGAATCAAAGAATCAATCCTGTTTTAATTGTACATTAACAGATTAAGGTTTCGTACAAATTTAAAAACCACAAACTGAAGGCTGCCTAAGGCCAAGAATTATTTTGATTTCAACGTTGAAGTTTCGATCCAAAGGAAATTTAGTAAAGGAAGAGCGAATTTGTGAATAAATTTGTTGTGTTTGCAGTCCTTTTTCCGCAACATTAATTTTGTTAGTTTTAAAGAAAGTTTGTTGAATATAAATAAAATATGATGCATCAAAGTGTAATATTTTTGTTAAATGTGGTAGTTAAAAGTTGTTGGGAGTTTCTTTTATAATAATTTATGGGTAGCCATCCGTGTCGCTGTTAATTTCTTTACCGCTAGGCTACCCTAATTCCGACTCGAACGTTCTTAAGACAGTAGAACCAGCGCAGTAAAGCCTTTATCCTGCACATTATCCACCCTTTAACGCACCGCCACAATGCAGCGGAAGCGCGAGGAGCTGCATTGTGTCCAATACCGTGTTCTTTGTTTCGGCCCGTGAAGCGGCCAAGCGTGACTCTCTGTGACTGCGCAAGAAGCTGAGGAAATTGCCTCAAATGTAGCTGATACATAAAGGAACGATCCTAATTAAAATTAAAATCCACACCCTAAAAGCGATACGTGTTACCAACGTTGCTTGGCCCCTTAACTTGGATGAAAAGAACAAAATTACAAATATTTTCAGATTAGGAAAATCCTTCTGGATCTTCCATTTTTTTAATAAACCCAGTTTGAAATTTTATCCTGCAACCAGCATAACTTTGTGACCAAGTTCGTAATCAAGAATTGTGACACTAAACTTAAGCAGTTTTTAGATAAAATCAATTGTCTAAGTCGCTCCAAAACTCTGAAATGAGATTTGATTCGCAGAGTAACACAAGATTTATTAAATCTAAAACACGAACAATGTCTCGCTAAAAATACCAATGTACGACGTCATTTAGAACAAAAACAGAAAATTCAATACTAAAAGTAAACTTTTGAGGATCTTAAGACTATTTCAAATTGCCGTTATGAAATCGAAATACCAAGTTTGAAAGAATTTTACATAAACATAATTAAATCGTTTTCAAGCTTTCAAGCTTTGTTTTTATTTTATTATGAAATTCGCACATCTGGTGGAGGCGCCAGGAACTACAATACAACAATTTCCTGTTTCTTCTGTAAACACAACATTCTAAGTAAGGCAGAAAGAGCTGAGTGTTTTTTTTTTGCATCCTTGAGGTCAATCGCAGGACCAAAGAAACCTTTCAAGCGATTATAAAATTTGTTATCGACTGACTTGGTCGAATGCTGAACACTATTAAATTAAAGCTATTTACCTATATATTCTCCATAAACATAGCTTCAACATTTGTAAAGCCATAGGTTTGTTATAAAGGCATAAAGAGCTGAAAACATCTTTGGTCCTTCCAGTTAACCACAGAAACCTTCTAAGTGATTATACCACTTTTAATCGGATGATTTGGTAACGGCACTGGACATCTGGGCAATTAAACAATGATTCCGCATTTCCTTAAAACTGTCTGTACTTTCCATAAACGTAGCTTCATCATTACTCAATCCTTGAGCCACGTATTTCTAATAGAGGCAGGATTAATCTTAAACTTAAGTAAAGGACAACGGAAACGATTACAACATTTTTAATCGACTGATTCGGCTAAACATTACTAAACAATTGTTTTCGTTCTTTAAAAATATTTTTATTCCTATAAACATAGCTTCAACAATTTTAAGTCACGTATTTTTGATGAAGGCGTAAAGAACTGAAAACTTTTTCGATTCTTATACTCAACCAAAGAATAACAGAAACCTTTTAAGAAACGATTATAACCTTTAGTAATCAATCGATTCGGTCAATGTATTATATAAACATAGCTTCAACATCTCTAAGTCCTTGAGGCACAGTTTTTTTTTTATGAAAGCATAAAGAGCTGAAAACTTCCTTATAGTTAATTAAAGGACTATTAATCGATGGTGAAAGCGCCGAGCATTATTAAACAACAATTTTTCGTTTCATCATTAAAACTGTCTGCATTCTCCACAAACGTAGCTTCTACATTACTAAACCCTTGAGCAACGTATTTCTGATTGAGGCGTCCATATAGCCAGTTGAAGGACGACCGAAATCTTTTAATCGATTACAAAAATTTTAATCGGCTGATGGGGTGAAGGAGCTAAACATGATTAGATAATAGTTTTTTTCGTTGCTTCAACATATTATTTTGATTCTCCATAAACGTAGCTTAATAGTATATTAAAACACAAGTTACAGAAGGCAACATTTTCGCCCACGAGTTCGAAATTTGGACACGAGCCGCTATGCGGCGAGTGTCCGAACGGACGAGTGCCCGAATTGCCTTCTGTAACGAGTTTTTTATACTATTTTCTCTGTTTCGGCTTTCATTTACGTTATTTATTTATAATTTTTTATAAAATTAGTTGACAATTTCCATTAGGGAATTTTTTGGTAGAATAGTTAGGTTGGTAACAGTGGTATGTTTGACGTTTATGGTTTTGCACTTTAATATTGGAATGTGTATTTTGTACGCATTTTGTAAATTCGAATTTGTTATTAATATTGATAAAATTAACTAAATTGTAATGTTGGATGAACAATTGAAGGGCTCGGTGCAACAACCGATCAGATCCATTTGTTTGAATTTTACAGTAGGTATCAACAACAAACTGTTTAAAATACGATAAGAAAAATTTAACAAAAATAGTTGGAATATGTAGATATTGCTATCTTAACCCTTGTCCTACTAGCCGGGGTGCACGTGCACCCCAGACTTGAATTTTCTTAGAATAAAGTGTTTTAGAATTTTTTTTGGGACCTGAGCCTTTTAGTAGCTTCATTTAATTGATTTTTAGGTTAAATACCGTTGAAAATATCCTTAAAGCAGTACTCATTAAAAAAATAGTTTACTTTTGGTAGAGCGGGGTGCCCCAATCCACTATGAGCGCAACAGCATTTGCAACAAAAGTACAAGATCGTTGTCATCTCTGCGACTGAAAATGTGACAGAAATACGAGGCAACAGTGTACTCTCTGCAAAAAGTTTATTTGTACTGAACATTTCACAAACAAATTGATTTGTCAAAATTGTATTGATGAATAGCGTTAACTTGTTAATAAATTACTGTTTTTGATATTTTTGCTAAATAAAGTTTTCTTTCCATAGTATTGGTCTTACTAGATGTCAATAGGGATCAAGTGTTCTCACAATAAGGAAAACTGGCCATTTTAATTTGTTTTAGGCTTTAAAACAACTGGGGTGCAAGTGCACCCCACCTGGGGCCCAATTCTTGGAAGCGAGTACTTGATAGCGCATTAGCTAGTAGCTAATGCGCTATCAAGTACTCGCTTCCTAGCGTATACGTTTCGGTAGCGAGCGGTTTCAAGAATTGGGCCCCAGGTAGTTATCGTAAAAAAAATAGGTCGGTAAGAGAAGGGTTAAGATAGTTATAAGGGAAAATGATTTTATTGTCAAGAGTAATGTATAGAATTTTCTTTTCTCAAATGGAGCTGTCCAGTTTTTGCCGCAAGAATAAAACACAACGAAAGAAAATGAGTGTTATGAACGTTTATTAAGGAAAAAGCTATAAAAAATAGTTTCTCTATGTTTAACCCATTTCAACTTCAACATCGTCGGTTACAGGTTCTTCTGCTTTTGCTACAGTATCGTAGTACCATTTATCATTTTTGGGTACATATTTGTCCGTCAGAAAAGACACATTTTGTAGTTTTTTTTATTGTAATAGTTAGTGGATACGTAGCATATAACTTATCAGTTGGTAAAGAAAATAATGTAGTCGACATTTTCTTAAAACTGAACTGTTTTCGCCTAAAAGTGGAGCCGACAGGTTTTTACCGCGCTGTATCTCTATAGGATTTTTTTAGGCTAATAAAAGTAGGTGATATATAACAATTAGAGTTCGGCAAATATTACCCATTTTTTTAGTTCTTATAAATAACGTTTACACGACTGAAGAATTGCTGAAAAAAACCTGACGAAGTTGTACCGATTTTGGGACAACTTCTTCGCCTAACTTGTGTTCACCTAAAGACGAAGTTGCACGTTTGTAAAATCAACTTCGACATAGTATAAACAAAATATATAAATTTTGGCATCAGTTTTTATTTTTTTAAGTTATATTAAAGCACAAAATGGCTACAGTATAGGTTACGCTTGATGTTGGTCGCTGATCTTTGGGTCAAGTTGTTTCGTTCTATTAACCCACACAGGAAAATCGTAATTGCAACTCCCTGTTTAACGAGATAACCTTTGATAATCAGTCTTATTTCAAACTTTGTTAACGGATAAGACCAAGCCGAAAGTTGATTTATAGCAGCAGGCACCGAGAGGCCATTTCCAATATCTTGCAGTGCGTGTTCAACTAAGTGGAGGTCATAACGCTGGTAACTGCTACCTGCCAACACTTTTCTATTTCTTTTCGGCATTATTTTCACAAAGGTACTAATCCTACGAAGAACAAACACACGAAATGCAACCACAACGGATAGTGTGCAGGTTATATTTACAGTGTCGTACATTCAACTTCCAAACTGACGATGTTGCCCCGTTTTACGGAAACTAAAATAAAAGATATTTTTTAGCTTCTAAATGTTTTTTTTAATCTAATGAAAACTAGGAATATAAACAATAAAAACGATTCAATCTAAGCCAAACTAAACCAACTTTATTAAATTAAAAAATATTTTGAAATTAAATGTAACTTACGATGAATTTTAGTGTCGGAACTACTGACGATTCACTATTATCCTGGTTTTGATTGACCTCAGGTTGGGGAACAATTTGGATTGGTCTGAATCTCTAGAATTATAGTTGCATTTAGCTAGAAGTGATACTAAAAAACTTGTTTTTAGGTTATGCCAACAATAACCTTTGAAACGGTTTTTTTTTTAATTTTATCAAATTATAAAACAATTTTTATACTATAACATAAAGTCCTACCTTTAGCAATATAGTTTTCACTCATTTTCATAACCAAAATACGATTTAAAGCGTTTCCACGCTTTTTTCAGTTCACTAGTCGATCTCGATGGTTGACTTTAAAAATCACTTGGTTCGTTTTGCGGGTTTTGCCACCAAGTAAATAGTAGTTTTAAATATTGAAATTCTAACCCCTTCATTTACGTTTTTGCTAAATCAAAATATCAAAAAGTATTCATAGCTTTATTGACAGGCTTTATTTATTTTGTTAGTTGCTTAGATGCAATGTAGCATACCAATTCCTGAAAACAAAATATCACCAAAAATCATGTATTAATGAAGCTCATTAAAGCATCAAAATGCGTGCTTTAATGAAGTCATTCTAATGCCGAAACAGAGAAACATTTTTAAATCCTTGAGTCACGTATTTTTCATTAAACCTTTTGAGGCGATTATAAAATTTCTAATCCATTGACTTGATGAACACATTGAGCATTATTAAACAATGAATTTTCCATTTTTTAAAATTATTTGTAGAATGATAGCTTCAGCATTTATAAATTCTTGGGCCTTTTGATGAAGGCATAAAGCTGAAGATAAAACAGAAATTTATTAAATAATTATAACATTTTTAATCGACTGATTTGATGAAAGCTTTTAGCATTACTAAAAAGTATTTATAATCCCCATAAACATAGCTTAAACATTTCTAAATCCATGAGCCACGTGTTACTGACGAAGGCGTAAAGAGCTGAATCCTTTTTGATCTTTGTGGTCAACTAAAGGACAATAGAAACCTTTCAAGCGATTTTTCAGTTCCATTTTTAAATTCTCCATAAACATAGCTACAACATTTATAGGTTCCAAAGCTACGTGTTTTTAGTGAAGGCATACGGAATTTAAAACTTTTCTGATCCTCAAAGTCAACTAAAGGACAACAAACATTTTTAAGCGATTCTAACTTTTTTATTCAGCTAATTTGGTGAATGCGTTGAGCATTATGAAGCAATCTCCATAAACATAGGTTCAACATTTTTAAATTCCCGCACCAGAGGTGTTTGCGATGAAGGCATAAAGAGCGAAAGACTTTTTTTGGCCCTTATAGGCAACCACAGGACAACAGAAGCCTTTTCAGGGATTAGCAAATTTAGAATCGATTTTTAAGCCGTTATAACATTTTTAATCGGCTGTTTTGGTGAATGCGTTTCTTAAAACTGTCTGTATGGTCCATAAAGTGTAGTTTAACACATTCCTTCTAAGTTCTTGAGCCACGCGTTTTTAATGAAGGCAGTAAGAACTGACAGCTTTTTTGATTCTTATAATTAACTAAATAAATCGGAAATCCTTAAGCGATTATAACATTTTTAATCGACTGATTTGGTGAAAGCGCCGATCATTATTAAACAATGATTTTTTGTTACTTCTAACTATTTGTATTCCCCATAAACCTAGCCTAAACATTTTTAAATCTCTGAGCCACGTGTTTCTGATGAAGGCTGAGAGCTGAATTCTGATCCTCGTAGTCAACCAAAGAACAACAGACACTTTTCAAGCGATTATAAAATATTTACTCGACTGATTTGGTGATTATTAAACAATTGCTTTTCGTTTCTTAAAACTATTTGTATTCTCAATCAAACATAGCTTCGATATTTTTAAATCCTTGTTTTTGAAAAGGCATAAATGACTGAACACTTTTGATCCTTACAGTCAAAATCTTTTAAGAGGTTATGAAATTTTAATCAACTGATTTAGTAAAAGCGCAGAGCATTAGTGAACTTTTTTTCATTTTTTAAAACTAATTTGTGTTCTCCAGAAACACAGCTTTAACATTTCTAAATCCCTGAGCGACGTATTTTTGATGAAGGCATAAAGAACATTTTTGAGCCTTATAAGAGATCTTTCAAGCGATTACAATATTTTGACGGACTGGCTTGATGAAAGCGCTAAGCAATATTAAACAATGATTTTTCTGTTTCTTAAAACTATTTAAATTCTCCATAAATCACTCTTTCGACATTTATAAATCCCTGAGCCACGGTTTGTGATGAAGGCATGAAAAGCTGAAAAGTTTTTTGGTCCTTAATCAACTAAAGTACAACGGAAACCTTTCAAGCGATTATTTAATTTATAATCGACTGATTAGGTAAATGCGTTAGGATTATTAAATGATTTTTTTCGTTTTTTAAAACTATTTTTATTCACCATAAATATAGGTTCAAGATTTATAAATTCTAGCACCACGTATTTCTGTACTAAAAGTTTTTTTGATCCTAAAATCTATAGGAAAGCAGGAATCTTTCAAGCGATTATTATAACTTGAAGGAGTCGCATGATATGGTGGAGGCGCGAAACAACGATATTTTGTATAAACACTGTTAAATGTTGCTAAATTCTTGAGTTCTGTTTTTGATGATGTGTAATCCTTAATTACATTTAATGACATTTATTACATAATGATAGATTTTTGAATCAAGAAGATTCAGTAATGAAAAGACCTAAAAGTCTCTCAAAACAAATTTAGATGCATAGAATTTGTACAAGGACGTTTTCTGTTTTTAACTACAGCAATAATCCTTGGTAGTCTTAAAGCTAAGTAGGGCAAAGTCTACAAAATTGGAGCTAAAGTAATATAGTTTTATTCGACAACTTAATCTTAATTTTATAGTCAGCACTTAAAAGAAATCGAATGCTTAAAAATTATCCTTAGTCCTTCTCGTAAGAATTGGGTTTTTGTTTGGACACGAAATACCTGAAGCTAAAGATATTTATTAGTAAGCCTTTCAGCCAGAATAGAAAAAGCTCAAAACCAATTACATCGAGCTATAATTTAAAGGTAAATGAGACGAGATCGATATTTTTCAGGATGTATTTTAGCGAATTAATTTAATCGGTAAACTATAAAGGAGAAGTCTAAAACAGTAACTCCTGGGTTTTCGGGAAATACGAAGACTAATCCTGTAAGGATTCGAATTTATAAATTGCCCCATCTAACAAAATCTCTTAATGGTACAGGCATTTTATATTCAAAAGTTATTTATACTTAAGGATGAAAGCTCAGAAGTCCATGATGTAATTGCGTCGAGCATTAGTATGTAATGGAGTATGTCGGAGGATCAGCGGCCAAGTTGATCCGGCCTACGCACGCCTTGAGTTAATGTGTTGCACCCTAATGACTGGGGATGGACTTAACCTCCCCAACCTCCCACTTGCGGCTTACTGGCCGTCTTAGCCTAGCACCCCCGTACACTGCGCAATTATCACACGGGTTATTGTTGTTGCTACGGTTTAGCTTTGGGCTAGAATATTTAGCCCTCTTTAGTGCCTTGATTTGACTTTGAAATTGGTTTAGTTGCTGTTTATGCATTGTTCACGTATTAAATGGGAAACTTTACAAAAATTAAAGAGTATTATGTAAAACAGTTACGTTAAATACACAGATACATGCCTTCCCTTCAAATCTAGCCTATTAAGCAAATTAGAGCACAAGGTCTTCCACACAAACCCTTGGAAGGAAAAGGCTACAATGTTACTCGTTTAATGCCCGAGGAAAATTATTATTTATATTAAGAATGTCCCTAACCAATTCACCTACATTTTTAATTTAACTAATTAAGCTGATTGTGAAAGTTAACTAATATTTTATTTACATAACCTACATACATTTTTTAAGCGCCACAACAATTATTACTCTGGCTTGAAGTGTAAAATTTTGGTGGTTTAATGGGTTAATTTTTAATTCGTTTAGTCTGAAATTCAGCCTGTTGCAAAATTTCAGATTTATTACTTACAAAAATTATTTCGGAAAATAGAATTTTTCATGTTAATTTTCAGTTGCTGATTATCCCCATTACATGGCTTTCAAAAGTTGTTGCTGAGCAATGTTTTCTGATGCAGAATCTGTAACAGCTTTCTACAGTTATTCTTACTGTAAAAATCGAAATCCATCCACCTTTTGCAGCTTAACCACATGCCTGATCAATATTTGCAAATATTCGATCAAAAATTTTCGAAAATAAGACTTTTCGCCAATCTCCATGATTATTTTTGACTATGAATCCCTTTGGGTCTTTCTTTCATTTAAGACACTGAAATAAAGGACGAATGGAATTCGAAAGTTATTGAAACCAGCGACTGAAAAAAAGACTAAAATTGTACCACTTTTGAATGTTTGTGGTATAATTAAATTTTGTTTTTCTAACAACCGATTTAATTATTATATCATCAGATTTAGGGTAGCTGTCTATAGTCGTATACAGGGGTAAGTAAAATGCCTGGGCCTCGCGAGCCGCAGTTTAACAGTTCCGCAAGTGCGGGAACAGCTGGAACGGACAGATTCATTTTGAATTGCGCCATTTCCATTCCTCGCTCCTTGCTTCTGACCGCGAAACTTTCCAGGTAGTCTAGACTAATCACCGAAGCTTGCAAAGTACGTTAAACCACACACATATATGCTTACGTGCTCATACGGCATCCACTAGCAACGACTATTAGAGACAGATTATTTTACCTTTTATCCCCCGGGCTTTGCTTCGGTAATATCCCGATATTAAGTGAAGCTTGCTGTGTAATTGCTTTCTCTTATAAATAACCCCTTGTAGGAACTAATGGCAGGTATATACGATATCGGACAAGCAGCAAAGTATCCACGTTACAAGGATTTATTAGAAACTAAATATGTTAATGTTACTATAACACTAAGGTTTCCAATTATATTAAAACAATAACTTTTGTTCAAACTTCTCGCATGTTTCGTATGCACCTCCACAGCCTTGTTCTAATTACTTTAAACAATATTGAGTCTTAAATTTATATTTACTTGTTTGGTTCTATGGGTTTTCATTGCTTCGACACAAAACAGTCTTTGGTAATTTACGTAAAACGGTTATGTGAAATTTTTTTAATTTTATCTCGGTATCTCCACCAAAAATACAAGTAAAGTTGAAAACATAATGAGTTTAAAAGCAAATTTCGTATAAATAACTTTCTTAGATAAACAAGAATACACTAATATTATCCCGTTTAATGCTTGGTGCCTTCACCAAATGCATAGGGCTAGTTACAGCATTCGGGAAAAAATTATAAAGATTTTCGATATTCTACAAACGCCCAGGTAATTTTCAGATTTGTAATAAGAGGTATTAAGTAGGGTTGTTTAGGAATTCACCAATAAAACCCTTACATTTTTAATAAAAATCAGATTTTTAGTCTAAGTGTTATCATCACCAACCATTTTCTTGCGATTGAAGGAGCCTAGCTGTTAAACATCTTTGCAGTAGCTCGAGTAAATGTGGCATCCCTCAATCCCCTTTCACGTAAAATAAGATAGAACTTATGAATTCTTCCCGTGTCATGTTTTGAATAGTTGTTACATTCATTAAACCTCGTTGTTAATTCACTACCTATTGCCTTTTATTTGTGTTTTGTGTCTATTTTTATAATTGTGTACAGCCTTGTGAGCCTGCCTAACAGTAGCAGTGTTTCTTTCAGTATGAAAGGATAAGTAGCATCCAACAGTTGGGTGTAGCCACCCTCCCTCGAGCCCAGTAGGAACCTATCTGCGGTACGTTCCTCGAGACCATCCTGGGTGGCCTCCGCAGTGGCGCCGGTTTTCCTCCCGATTACGACCCCCCATTTGAAGGGTTAACCGTTTCGAACCCCCTTCTCCCCACTGCTTGCTAGCCGCGAGCCATCCGACTTCGACGTCGCCCTATAGGTTGTCTTAGTGCGGAATTAGCATGTGACAAGATTATTATAAAACTTCCATACAAAGAAATCCCCAGGACAAGATTTAATAACAAACTCCATATTGAAACAACCTAATAAAGTTATTAGCGTTCTTGACAACAGACTTGGTTATTTTTCAACTGAGCGGAACCATGCTCTTATATTTATATTTCATAAAAGCTGAAAAGATATACATAGACCTGATAATCATCGTCCAATAAGTTTGCGTTCAACGCTTTCAAATCTATGCGAAAAAATTATTCATACACGATTTCAAATAATACTGGTTGGGTTTAAACAATATACCATAATATCAATTTGCCAAAAAAAAAAACACTCGACAACGCATCAGCTATTAACAATTACGGAAGCAATCGAAAGAGGTTTCGAGAACAAGGTAATACTGTTGTTTCATTCATTGCCTTTGATAGGGCATGGCACGATGGACTTCGATATAAAATGACCAAAGTAGGACTTCCAGACTATCTCTTTGACGTCCTAACTTCCACCAAAACAGTAATAAAAGCGGAAGTACCGCAGGGAAGTATACTCGGACCAACCCTGTTTAACCTCTATGCCCATAATCTACACACCACAAATAACTTTATCTAGGCAATGTTTACAGATAACATTGCAGTGATTACCCAAAATTAAAATCTCTTGATAGCAATCAAATGCTTATAAAATGTATTAAATATGATATGTACAATGTACAAGGTGGTCCAAATTGGACACTTTTGATAGGAAACACCAATTTCTAGAGGAGATAGAAAAAAACTAACCTACATGTTACGAGCTCGATTTTTGTGAGAAAGTTTATGTCATATCTTCAAAACCATTCTTTTTACAAAAAAACTTGGGACACCATTGGATTCCTTTAAAAAAAGTGCCTTAAGAATGTTTTTACAGAAACAAAAAATATTCATAAATAAATAAGTTACGGGGGTGGGTCAAAAATGCACAAAATTGAAAACCACCCTATATCTTCTAAACAGTTCAAGATATCGATGTGCGCTTTTCGGCATTCACTTTCTCACAAAAATCGAGCTCGTAACATGTAGGTTAGTTTTTTTCTATCTCCTCTAGAAATTGGTGTTTCCTATCAAAAGTGTCCAATTTGGACCACCTTGTACATGGTTCGATAATTAGAAAGTTAAGATAAATTCAGGTATTCACACTGAAGCAAAAGTATGTAATTTGTGTAAAATGGTTAGTATTACAAAATATAAAGCCTAAACATTTGGAAGCTATATAGAAGTTTTCAATATACAAATTAAATTTCAAATACGATTCCAAAGATAGGTTTTAGTGGAAACTCGAGTAAGCACAAATGAGTTAAAAGTGTAATTGTATGTCAAAATTTTTTGTTTTCAGTTAACGGTTACACAGTTACGTTAATTAATATTAAAACACAGTTTATCATAGACCATTGCTAGACATTATCTAAATGTTGCTGCAATAGTACGCAATCATTAATTTTTTTGATTGTAGAAAATATTTTAAAGTTAATTTTAGTGAACTACATTCATAATGTCGCCAACAGTGGCGTGCAGTGAGTTTTTTACTTGGGGAAGAGCTTGTGGTTTACTGATAAGCACAAAAGGTGACAGCTTTTGATATAGGTACACTATAGTAAAAAAAAACAACAAAAATTTACCTATTTATAGTGATTTATTTGTAATTAAGTTCTATTCTTCTATGCACCTGAGCAAACCTGTCAATTACATCTTCATAAAACTTTGGATTTTGCGACAAGTCTTTAATACACTCCTTTTCTATGGATAACACTGCTAAATTGGACAGTCTTTCTTCATCTGTTGAGTTTCTGATGAAGGTCTTAATGCACTTTAAAGTAGAAAAGCTACATTCAACCAGCATTTGTTGCCGAAATTGTTAAAACAACTTACAACACTTCACTATAAGACTTTTCTAAACCAGTTTCTTTTAGACAAAGCAGCATATTTAATGGTGTTTTCTAATTATTGACTTCCTGAGAATCATATAAAACATTTAATTGTGAATGCAAAGCGTCAGTGTCAAAGAAATTGGCATAATTCAGTTTTGGGCTATTAAAAGCTTGCTTTGGAAAACGAGATTTGTTGTAGCTGGTGAAATTACATAATTCAAAAAATTTTAATTCATTAAAATTCTGAAACCTGCCTCTCAGTTGTTGCGTAATATTATTCAAAATTTCTAATGTAACTCTTAAAAGAACCTTATTTTTGCTATAAAGGTATTAGGTCTAGCAAAAATAAGGTTCTTTAAAGAGCTACGTTAAAATTGAGGACGAATTATTGTTCCTCGTCCCAAAAAAGGTAGTTTCTCCAATTTTCATATCAATATCTCGAAAGCTCTCGACATTACAGCAAAAAATTAAGATTAAAATTTCGACTTTGGCACCCTGTATTTCCCTAATTTGTAACTTTTGGATTAAGGTAATTTTAGGTAAATCGTAATATTTTGGCTTCACGAATAATCAACTAAATCTAGATACCTTAATTTTTATTAGTTGGTATTAGCTAAGACATGACTTTTAATTCCATGGGTTACTATGGAGATGACCACAGGCGCCTACTCCGTGGGGGGCACCAGGGCATAGGCCCCCCCATAAAGCAAATATCAAAATTTGGCAACTCAAGCAGAGGCTTTTACATAACTAAGGTTAACCATTTTGCATATTAAGACGCTTCCAAAAGTTTCCAGTCTAAGAAAGTATCCTGAAAACTCGGTGCCTATGAAGATGATTTGAATTCAGATCGCTTGATGTTAGTAAGGTAAGAAGAAATAGGGAAAATAACCCCCAAGAAAATACTAGATTATGATTATATAAAAAGTCTAAAAATATTTGAAACAACATAGAATCGTAGGGTAATTCACAAAAGATATATGCAGGTCGAAGTGATGGGTGGCTACTACAGCCATAACCACCCCTAAGCAATCTACAAGCAATTTACAAGGTAAGAATTAAGAAACTGATCCAGATACTGGGGAAAACCAATTTTAGTGAATTTGTAATAAGTAAATACTGTTGTGTTATTTAGACACATTTTCACATTTATACAACATTTATTCAACACACATGACACAAATTAACATACAAAATAACATTCCGTCGACATATTTTAATTTATAGTAAATACGAAATATAATATTTGGTTCATTTTTATGAGAAACTATATTAAAAGTAATTTTTATAAACAATTTTAAATGTTTGAAGTCCTGCAAAGTTAAATGATCCATGAAGAATGTGGAAAATTGAATCGTAAAGTAGGTATTCATCGTTAAGGCGCAGATTTGTTATGCCGACATCTTCTTTATTTTGGTTTATAAAGTTGAAATTTTGAGATAGGTTGATTCCTTGTTGTATTATTTTTCAATTTCCAGGCTAGATCATCAGATTAAATTATAAAATTATGTATTTAAAGTAATTGAATTTTTTTTGTAGTTGAAAAGTTAGGCTATACATTTTTATTTATTGAAATTGTGATTATTAAAAGATATGTGACCAGATTAAAAGTGTTATTAAAATTTGATCAAGCTTATAACTATAAACTATAAAATTATCAAGAATTTGAAGGGTAAAAGGCTATATTATGTAAATAATCAGAAAAATAAGTTTTTGAAAGTTCAATTTGAATAGAGTTTTTGAAAGTAGTTTTTAAGATAGATTTAAGCAATTTTGAGTTAAAGGTTATTTAGGTAAAGTGTTAAGTGAAAAATAAGGAACATTTTCTGATAAGTTAAAGTTAAATTTAAGATAATTTTGTAAAAAGTTAAATTCTAACATTCAAGTCAAGTGAAACATTAAAAATATGAAGTTTAACTAAGTACAAACAATTAATATGTTAGGTACTGTTGTGAAGGAAATTTCATGTAGTTTGTAAATATGTAAATAATTTTAGAATTAGGTACAATTTAGATTTAATATGTTTGAAAACGAAATTTTAATTGATTTACTTTTCCAAAACCAAAGCTTTCTATTGGCTCATCAATTGTTTAAAATATAATAAAACAGTAGCAAAGTAGATTCGGTAATAGACGGACGTGTTTTTGTCACTCCGCTAATTTAATTTGAAAATCGGTATTTTATGAAACAAAATTTGAATGTTAAAGAAAATTAGGTTATGGATTAAATCGATTTATAAAACTATTTCTTATTTTTATGAACTTCCAAAAATGTGTAGTATCACCAATAATATTCTTTCACGCATCAAATATGCTAGCTTAATTATACTTTTAGATGTAGATATAAATCAGTTAAATTAAAATTGGTGGTTGAAAAGCCCTGCGCCTCCACCAAAAACACGTTGGAAATTAACAAATCGAAAGGCCAACAAAGCGGAACGAAAAGGTAGCTACAAGAATAAAATAAAGACAGAAACAATGAAAATATGGAAAGATGGACAACAACTTAATATTAAATTAGATAATTCTCAAATAAAACAGGTGGAAAATGTCAAATATTTAGGATCTATAATAAATAACAGATAAAATAATAGATTAAGTACTAACCTTCACTTATGGATGTGAGTCTTGGGTTTTAACAGAAAAAGAAAAATCTAAACTAAAAGCATCCGCGATGAGAAGAGCTACAAGAATGAATCGAATTAAGATCGAGAACATCAGAAAGACATTAAAAGTTAAACCAATCCTTACCTACAATCCTTACCCACATTACAAGTGGTTCGGCCATCTCATAAGGACCAAAGAAAACGGAAAGTATAAAGAAAATATGTGAAATGGGCACCACAGACAACAAAAGGAAAAGGGGAAGACCGAGAAATACGTGGAATACGGAAATAAAGAACATACTTGTAGGAAGAGGAAGAACTTGCGCGGAGGCGAAGGACAGATAAGTATGGAAACAATTGTGCGAAATAAGAACAGAGAACCTCGACATCGTAAGATAAAAAGAACCGGATTATTACTAATCCCCAACGCCTCCAAGCAAAGAAAACCTTGGGAATTAAGTAATCAAATGACCAACAAAGCGAAATGATTTTCGAAGATGCTTAAAGAACTCTTATTTTTTATTTTAGTTATTTAATGCCCAGAGCCTTCACCAAAACAATACTGTTGATGGTGAGTAATCGAAAATATTTATCATTTATAAAAAGAACGTTGTTAACCAACGTCCGGCGCCTCCACCAAAAAGCAAAACTTTTACACTGAAAAATCGAAATACCAACAAATTAGACTGATTTTCACATATTGTGAACATCAAAACCTGCGCCTTCTATAAAGAAACTTTTATCATTATTTGATGCATGCGCCTCCACCAGAAACGAAATTTTATATCATCTTAAGTTTTAATTAATATAAAAACGTAACGGTTTATATCAAAGAATATTTAACATAGAAAATGATATTCATCCTTCAAAGGTAATCGAAGTTCGTGCAATTCCATCGGTCGTTTCATTAAAAAGGTAGAAACCTAATCGTTTATTTCTCATGGTTTCGTATTTCCTAAAACGTTTCGTACCCGTTTCGTGAAACATTCAACGAACGTGTAGAACGAAATGAAAAATTCATGGAGGCAAGTTGAATGAATAGAGAACAAACAGGTTTCGATTTCCAGGTTTATCAATAGCAATTTACAGGGTACAAATTGGGGACCGCTTCACTGCCCTTGATTTCCACATAAGAGGTAGTAACTTTGTGTACTGGTCTCCCGCCTGCACATTTCAATAACAGCACATTATGGGGAGATGGCATTAACTCTTTGTTGTTGTAAACTTGGGCCGTTGGTCACTCCAAGAGCTGTTTGTGTCGACCCAACGCTAATGGTCCTGCCGCGTCCGCAAAGTGATCGCATGTGGTCTCATTTTTAGTCGTATAAAATTTGATCACAGGGAACGTTTCCCTCTCTCACATACCGATTTGAATGTTTTATGCTAAAGACAGACAGGAATATGGGGCATAGGGCGGTTCACACCAGGGCCGAGTTAGTACTCGCCAAGTAGCGTAGTTTTGTACCTCGATCCTAAGTTGTGCGAACCTCTTAAGATAATGGCTGTATTATAGCCTGGCCTCCGCCTTGTTGCGGCTACTGCCCGCACCTGTGTCATATCGGATTGCGATTATGATTAAATTGTTTATTATTTAATAGCTCCTGTCCTGCTTTATAATGCATTGCTCTAGAAATTACACCACAGAGATTAGAAATTACCAATTAGTCGATGTAACTTGCCCTGATATTCCTTAACATAGGTTCAAGTATCATACATTATCCTACCTTAATTTATTATGCAACATCTTTAATTGCTATATTTCACGGTTTTTTGAAATTTGTCATATCTTATCCACAAAACTGTTTTATCAAACTAAAAACACGTGTAAATGTTAACATAAGCAATTGAGCAGTGGCGGCTCGCGACTTTAGGAATGGGTGAAGCAGATTATTAGCCCCCACCTCACCCCTTTGGGGGTCTAGCTGCAGAGGCAATTTTCCGGTTGCGCACAATATTTTTCAAAGTTCACGGTCATTCGCTTTTTTACAACTTGAAATTTTGATGGAACCCGGGTTCGCTTAATGTAAAATTAAAAATATTGATATGATATTTTAGATGATCTCTTAGTTCTGATTTTAATGGGATAATGTAAATAAATAAACACCTTTGAAATAATGTAAACTCAATGTTAAAATGTTTATAGTTGTTAATTTTTAAAATAGTGTTGTATATAAGTAGATTAAGATATCTTGATAATTAATTTTCGAAATAACTTTGTAATAATTTAAAATAGAGTGTTAGTTTTAAAAACTGAGATACCCAAGGAGAATTAAAAAAAATAAATAAAAGTTATAGGTTTAGTTATTAGAATTTGTTTGTTAATTATTGTTAAAGATTTGCAGAATTTTGAAGGTGTTGATTTTAAATTACTATATGAATTTTAAATTCATAAATGCGATCCCTGTAACGACCCTGAATGAGGAGATTCTCTAAAAAAATAATTAAAGATTCAATACAAATTGAGCTAGTTGATTTTTAAAATTGTATGCAATTACTTACAAAGTAACGTCATAGCAATATATATGTAATTAATTAATTAGAGTTTAAAGGTGTATTAAGAGCAATTTTAAAGAAATAAGGGGTAATAATAAACATTAAAATCAAATTCAATTATCAAAAAACGGGAAGCAATAATCCACTACTCCAAGGAAGTCTATAAAGTATAAATAAACAAAAAATAAATGGTGCCTCGCTAACTTCTACACAGTGGCGTAGCCCGGGAGGGGTTAGGGTGGGGTTCAGCCCCTCCCCCCCCACGAGAACCTGGAAGGCGTCTAAAAACTTATTTAAAAAACACTGTGAACGAAACTCGATTGAATGGTTTGGCATCAATGAATATTCATCGTAACATAATAATAAAATCAGAAGAAGTACTTGACAAACTAGCGGAAAATCTAAGACGTCTTCAGCTACGTCTGTGAAAAATATAATATGTATATCTAATATTCCATTAATTTTTTTTTTAATATTTTTTGTTCTTTATTTTATTACAAATTCTAATAAAATTATTAGGTATATTACTTCAAAATATATTGATAGTATATCTTCACTTTAGTTAACCCCCCCCCCCATGAAAACATCCTGGCTACGCCACTGCTTATACATATAGTCACTTCAGAGTTTACTTATGAAATTATAACCGAAACCAGAAGGTAGGTTGCGAGTGACGCTGGTCTAGAATTTGTTTCACTTCTCCGTCAGATTCATTTGCAAGCGTGCCGTTGACGTTGCAACGACACGTATGCAAAATACGAAAATTGACGCAGTATTCCTGTATAAGCGAACCTGCCTCAGTTGAACGCTTGTGGTCTGCAGTATGTACCATAGAACATGTATGTACTGCGGAGCAGCATGACCTGCAGAGGCTTGCCGTGTGCGAAACATTACTAATAATTAGGAATGGAAGTAATTATTCCATTCTTTTCTGGTTAATATCAACTGAATTAAAGAAAATTAAAAAAATAAATTAAAAATAATTTCGGATTTGACTCGGGTGTGACCCCAAGACCGCCTACGCTGTAGCTGAATGCCTTAACCACTCGAGCACTCCGCCGATATAAATTTCTTTTTACCTTAAGTCAATATCAGTAGCACACATTTTTGATCTCTTAATAAACAAGTTGTATAAATATGGTGGTTCGCCTAAAGTATAATGTCATAATATAACACTATTCCGCATTGCAATATAAATCTGTATTCTAACTTTAAAATATTTAATCTACAGTAGTACGGCGTAACTATCAGGAGCAGTAAAGGAAATCGTAAACAACAACTCTGAATTACCTGTAACTTATTTTCAAATAGGCCTTTAAGAAGTTGTAATATACAGTACTGGAGTTATCTAGCTGAGTTAAAACTAACGAAGAAACTAAATTCCATTTCACCTGTGACTCTGTAGACAAAGTGGTTTTGAATTTCCATAGAGATTTAAGTTTCATATAAATATAACACTGATTACACTTTTGTATAACGTGAATTTCAAAACTTAAAAGGTTTAACAATAACTAAATTGATAGGCAAATTCGGTAATAACTAGTTCACTATTTATTTCTGAACACGAATATTAGCTTAACGCAGAACCAATACATATTGCTCTAGTGTTTTGGGGATTTAAACGCAGCCCATTCTTTTCCAACCATTTCAGAAGATATCGTAGGTTATACCTATAGTTAAGCTCCACTATAAGTTCGTTAACTTGACGTGACAAGCTGGGCTAATTGTAACTTATAGTTGGGTATCATCCGCGTATTATAATGAAAGTTGCAGACGTGTTTTAGAACATTTGGTAAATCTGCTGTAAATAGAGTAAATAAGGTGGGCTCCAATGTATTCCCTTGTGGAACACCATATCATACGAATGACAGATCTGACAAAGGCACTGAGGTTAATTGGTAAACCATCGTAAAATATGCTGATGAAATTCATAATATTCCATTTTCGCTGTAAGAAGGTCGCGGTTACTAGGAGCCTTATTATAGTCCAGCAAATTGTGATTTCGGTCGTATGCGTCATCCGCCGACAGGCGTGATCTATACTTTTCGACCTCGCCATCGTTCTGGAAAAAATTGGGGTGGTCCAGACTGCACTCGAAGGCCGCAGTTGGTATATAAGGGCATTTCGTTTAGCGAGCAACCGGTCTACCAAAGTCTACCAGTCGCGACCAAGTGCGAATACGTGTAATACAAGTGTTTCGGGTTAGTTTTAGTGTTTAAGTTATTGTTTCGTGCTAATTATTACGTTGTTTAAATTTGTTAATAAATAATTCACACCACAGACCGAAGTTTTAAATAAACGTTTTAAAAACGTTACAACACTATCTACCCCGGCAGCGTTTGACTTTAGACTCATGATAGTAGTTTGACCTTCTTCAAAAGACGTTTGATTCATACACTGCGACTGTGGTGGTGAAGGAAATTTAAAAAGATCACTATCAATTTCTATATTTTATACAATGTTTACGAAGGCTTAGTTTATTGGCATTTTTGATGTAATTGGATATTACAGACTGTGATTTTGCATGTACATTCAAAGAAGTAAATTTTTCCACAACATACCTAGATTGTGTAATGCGTATCTGATGTAGTATGTACGCAGCTTTTTCATTCTTGATTGCAATAGGCAAATAATTTCTTTTCTTCTGGTCTTGAAGTGATTTAGTTTTTGTAGGCTTTGTCTTTCAGTTTAATAATAATTTTTATTGTAGCGCAATATATGGTTTGTATCGGTGACGTATACAATAAGACAATAGTTTTTCAAGGTGTAAGAATATTAAATATCATAGCACTTGAGTCATTAAAAGGAACTATAATATCTAGTTCTTCCATTATCTTCCAATTAATTTGAACAACATCTTGACTAAACTCTTCAAAATTTCGCTAGCACTTTTATTTCAATGTTTTAAGTTGCGAAATTGAATTTATAAAAAGTCATGATGCGGTCAACAGATCATCGAGATCGTCAAAGTCTTTGACTTCAATATTAGTACTCATATAGATATAGATAATGTCGATTAGTGATGCTGAATGTTCAGGTATTCTCGTTGGTTGGGTAATAATTTGTTTGAGACTGAAAGATAACATTTTCTAAAGGATTGTTGTGGCGAGTTTAACATTTTATATTTCTTTATTGAGATTTGTTACGAGAATCGAAGATGCAGGAATAACAAAGAAAACTATGGAGTACGTACTACGAGGAACGAAGAATAATGTGGGTCGTCCGAAGAAACGATGGAAAATCAACTCTGAATAACAATAATAATAAGTTCATGAAGACGGAACAAGCCAATAGGCTTAAACCTTGTGGATGATGATGAAATCTGTATTTATTAATTTGTAGATCAAGCTTCATTTGATATACCAGTATACACCACCACCTCTTGCATCCCTAACATTATAAATTAATTCATATCCATGTAGATGAATCAGAGAAGGCAACATGGGGAAAATCGTGTTCGAATATGAAATCACAAAATATATCAAAACCAGTGCCCTATTAGTTACATGACAAATTCGTAAATTACCGTTCCATATTACTGGCGAATGATTAACTAAACGAATGTCACCGGTAGTTAGATTTTGTTTCATTTCTGCTGTTTTCAGGATATAAATTCAAATTGACACTCAAAATTTGAATGTCGAACTTCGGTTCGGGGGTCGACTTCGGTTTCTATAATTTTAGTAAGAATATGAACCTTATTTGAATAAATCTAAACTGTATTTCCCTGAGTTTAGAATGGCTTATTTTAAAATACAAAGACAAGCATGCCAAAATTCTGAATTCTAAACTTAAAAACGTTTATATTAGTTCGCCCGTAAAATCTTCACATAAAATTCGTAAACAAAAGAATTTTGCCAAATCAGACATCAACCAACATTAACGTTTTATCACGAAACCATTTAATAATTTTTAATTCGTGGACTTTTTTTAATATGATACATTTGTTTAATTTAAACAGATTTTCCATTTTCCTATCAAACTATTACAAAAAGCAAGGTTATCCCTAAATTTTGTAAAACAGCTTCATCTTAATGCCACAATTATTTTAGTGTGATCAGCTATTTCACCCATGCAGGCACTTTATTTTAAGTAAAAGTGTATTTCGGTCGCAACCCGTGACCAAATAAGGGTTAGAAAACTGTACAATAAATTTGAACAAGTAAGTTTCGAGAGGGTGGACATAAACCCCCAGGTGACCTTATATCACCAGCTTCTCCCAGGTACCTTAACATCTCACCTTCGATATACGAGAACGTCTCTCAAAATGATTTTTCAAATTATACATAATAATTTTGGCCAAATTCTTGGCCGGGAGTTCGGAAACTTTTTTCATTTTAAAGGTACCGAAACACGTTTTTTCGCAAGGTATTTGAAACATTCAGAAAAAAATGAATTTAAGGGTGCCGCTTTTGAAAATATATTCCGTTGAAATTTGACCGATACGTGACTATTCGACATCAGTTTCCCACATGCAAGTTCGCACGCCAGCCAAACTATCCTTTGTAAGCGTAACAAGGCCGCGAATGAAGAACTCAAATCGAATTTCACTTATTCACAATTCCGGGGCCGCCTCGACCAAATCTACATACATTTGTGGAGGTGATAAGGTGTTCGGACCCGCAGACCGAGCGAGCATTCTACATTTTATGAAGTTATGGGGTTCGCGAAGTATATTCAGACGAAAAGACCTATATTCGTTTCAGGATCCGTACCCCAGATACTTTGTTGAACGCATTATACGAATATAAATCCATGATATTTGCCTATAAAATTTATTGTGTACTTAAAAAGGTGATTCCCGACTTTACGACTAGTTTTACACGTTAGTTATAGATATTCAAGTTGTAAATAACTTTCATGTCAACAAATTTATGGACGCTACTATAAACTATTCTTAGCTGCACCACCAACGTTTCAATTACTTTACACCGATTTATTTTCATTTTAATACTCGTAATTTTAGTTAGCTTTCTGCTCAAACACTTACACAATGCTGTTAATTATTTGATCGACTTAATACGTTCCTGTTTAATAAGTTAAATAACACTGGAGAAATCGAACTGTTGTTTACGTCAATTAAACGAAAAATATCTACGATCGGCTGTTGGTGACATTAGTTATCTGCCATAAACCCAATCAGTTACGATTTATTCGCGTTAAAATACTAAGGGCCCTGATTAATAAATTTTTACAAGCCAAGTTAACAGACAAATTAATATGTATTGTGACGGTTGGGATTCGAACTGGCGTTCTTTTAGTTGAAGAGCAGACGTCTAATCCTGTAAGTCAGCAAAAATGTACAAAAAATGTTTCAACAGAATGATTTAGTAAGTCCATCGCCATTATATCAAAAGCCAAAAGCTCTTAAAATTAAGAGAAAATGTGAAATGAGTAAACCTATTTGATACAATTCGAATAAGAATTTAAAACTATCAACATATTAATTTATTAAATTTGCAGCACCTAAATTAAATCTTAAGTACACAGAAGTTCGCTTAAGGGATTTACATGTCTTGACGCTCTAAAGACATATAAGAGCTTAAGATAAAGAAAAAGAAGAAGAAATAATTTTATAAACAAATTAATTTTATATAATAGATAATTTATTTAGTTAAAGAAATTAATCGATAAAGAAATAATTCTTTAATGTATAATAAATAATCAATCAGCATGTAAATCAAGAACAACGAATGAAATTAGGGTACTACGTAAGCACATAAATAAATAAATAAATAAATAAATAAAATCATTTATAAAGTCAACAAACATAATTACCAAAAAATTTTGGTAATTTTGATAATCCTTACTTCTTCTTCAACGAATCTCTTTTGCCTCACGGCGTCGGGTACGTACAGTCCTTACGAATTTTTAAAATTAAAAATTTCCAGATTTATTTATAAAAGCGGGTCAAAAGTTTCCCAAAATTTTAGAAAACGTATCAGATAAGCAGTGCCACCAAACTGAGAAAAGGCTTTGTAACGGTTGTTAAAGTAACTTAGGAAATTAAATATTTTCTATTGGTTTAGTAAGGAATAATTAAACTCAGACATCACCCAACCTAACAAAATACCTTTTATCTTTAAAGGCCTCAAAAATACGAAAAAACTACAAAGATACCTACATTGGTCCTGACATAACGCTTTATACGAGGGCCAAGCTGAATTTATTGAGAATAAAAAACGCTGTTAATATTTTCTAGGATTTTATTTTAAATATGCTCAAAGTAATTCCCTTCAGCAATGATACACTTGACCATTCCTTCTTTCCACTGTTTAAAAGCTCCCAACCAATCACCTTTCGGAATACCTTCAAAATAAGCGTGAACTGCGGTATCAATCCCTTCTTCAGACGAAAACCTTCTACTCCGCAAATTCCTTTTAAACCCAAAAAATAGCCAAAAGTCGCACATTGCTAAATCAAGTGAGTACGGCGGATGTTGTATTACTTTTATACAATGTGATTTTAACGGTCTGCTGCAATTGAGTTTTTAAAAAATCACATTGTATTTTTTCTAGCGAAAAACTGGAGAGTTAAAGCTGCCGTATGGGACGATGCATTATGATAGTGGAGCATAATTCCCTTGTCTGGAACTCTACTGAACACTTTCAGGCAAACATTTTTCAGTATACCATTTAGCTGTACTGTCTTTTGTCCATCTAGCTTAATTGCATTTACTAGGCTCGTACTTCTGAAGAATACCGCATACATAACTTTTTTCATAGCTCGCTGCTTCTTGATCATTGTTGGAATTTCCTCAATTTCGTGAATCCATACACGACTCTCTTGGCGGGTAGGTACGTCGAAAAAGGCAATATAAGTTTCGTCACCTGTCACTATTTTGGAAAAAATTTTGTGTCCGCCATTGTTTAAGAAATTTAAAGTTTCATGGCAAATTCTTACACGCTCTGCTTTTTGGAAGTCAGAAAGGTGATGCGGCACAAAACGTCTGACCACTTTTTTAAATGCAGGTGATCGTGTATTATTGTTTTAACAGCTGAGGATCAAATCTTGAGTTGATACTCTATTACCGCATAAGTCAAATGACAGATAAAGAGTTGGTCTAAATAACACTGTATGTTTTGTTTTACACGGCCTACTAGATTTTCTTATTCTCAATAAATTCAGCTTGCCCCTCGTAGTACAGGGTTAATTCCCAGCCTACAAGATTTTTTTTCAAAAATAAATGATGTCGGATCCATGTCTTGGTTATTAATAACGCTGTAGTTTAGATGTTTTGTCCGTAGCAAAGAAAAGAAGTGGACCATCTTCAAGCTAAGATTGTAAAATAAATTCCGAAACCTACCCCAACATTTCGCTTCATTAAGAAATAAAAAATATAATAGATTTGTTTGAATTAATTATTATTATTATTAGCCAATCAGATCCCGTTGTCGGGCAAAAAAAATATCCTTATCCTTATTTCTTTGAAAGATTTGATTATAAAATATGTTATAGTTGAACTAAGCATGTTTTAAAATAACTACCTACAGTAGGTTATCACCGAATAAGAAATTTTTGTAATTTTCAATATTAAGGTACGTTTTCGTAAGGACGCAACATGTTGGCCGGCATGTCCTCCGACTTGTCTGTTCTAATGTAAACGAAATGCATTTCATGTCGGGACAGTCGGACGACATGTTAATGTCGGATGCAAAAATTAGCCGCACATGTCGAGTCGGCGTTCGTTTGTCACTACGTAAACACTCAATTTTTAATAATAAGAGACGCAACTAGGTGCAAGCGAAGACCATTAATTAACGAGCTACGTATATGCACCTTCCAAACGCCTCTTCGCTAAAAATCTTCTAACGTACCATCTTTTGCGTTTCCGTTTTGACTTTTTTGACTTTCTAGTATCGCATGGCTTCCTGCCAACACTATGAAAGTTGATATAACCTGTACTACTTCATCGTCTGCCATCTTGAAAACTGCAGATTTCGATTCGAAGATCTTTCTCTCGACATGTCCGTTGCAGACAAATGACAACATAAACACCTATCAATTTTACCAACTTGTCGGTCGGCAAACATGTCCGGCCAACAAGTCGTCCCGATTTGTCCTTACGAAAACGTACCTTAAGAATGATATTTTTATTTTAGAATTTAACTAATATAAAATGAATATAATTACCACTGGGAAACTCAATTGTAATCAATATTTCGTTACTTTCCCCTTATGCCCTAATAGCTTGATTCTGCCAGGCATAGTACTTTATTTATACATTTTCTCGCCATAGCCTTAATGTCAGGGTCGTTTTGCCATAAATTTAGGTTCGGTTCTTAAAATCTGTTAAGTTAGTGTTTCTAAAACTATAATTTTTCCTTTTAAGTAAAACCTAACTGTTAGTTTTTATCTAAAACTGGAAGCTTACGTCAGACAGACTGATCGCAGGATTTTCACTTTTCAATAAAGCTTGTTACCGGAATTTATTTGAATGTAAATATTAAATAATAATTTTAACAAAAATGACTGGCTATGTCATGGTCATTCTGTAATGTTGAAAGACAGTTTCAAAATTAATAACCAGCCCTTATACGTTTACCTTTCATATTATATTTAAGTCCTATAATAAAACGATAGAAAACATTTCTATTTTATTTGATTGCAAAAGCTATTTTCAGGTAAAAAGACGGACAATATCAGCAGTTCTTCAAGACAATCTTAACCTCCCACCCTTTCTTAGATTTGGAAGTTCTTACTGTTTACGTAATAGTTTCAATTTAATGTTTGTTATGATATAGCTTTCTTCGTATTGTAGGAAATCATAAAACTCTCCATAAAAATTTTCAAAAAACCGTTGATTAAAATTATTTTCGGAAACCTATACAATTTAATATCCTTAAGGGTTTCGATATGTAGGTAGGTAGTTACAGAAATTGACCAATCAGGAAATTCGAACGTAGGAAAATCACGATACGATATCATAACGGGATTCTTGGGAAAACACACAAACAAGTCGGTTCTTCGGAGACCATTTCAAAGCACTTCAGCATCGCTCATAATTTACTAGGTTATTCGAAAGCCTTTTGCATAGACTACAGGGACCCGTGTCACCGGTCCTACCCGTAAAGCAATTAGGGCCGCTAATGTCTTGTCCGGCGCGTCCACACTTCTCCCGTACTTTCAGGCCTAAGCGACTAATGATGTTACGGAATATCGAACGGCAACAAATTACAACTCTAATGTGTTCTCGCTGTAGTTTTGCCTACCACTAAGCCACTTTGGATACCTTCCTTGAAAGTATAATGAAGTCAAAAAGTGTCTCGTTTATTTTTGATGTACTCCGACTTCGAGGATAGTTTGCGACGTAGATAAACTAACTGTCTCATGGAATTTTCATGAGTGCTAGTGTCGCAACTAGGTTTCATTAATTTTCGACCAGAAGGTTTGTGGACTTCTTGGTCGCGTAATTAGTCATTTTATGTTTGCTCCTTTATCAAACAGACTCTTCTATGGCTACTAGTCCGCAAGAATTAATAAAAACATATTTTGCTGGGTTGATAGACATTCTTTTAAAAAGTTCATTCTTTGGCTAGTTACTCCTTCAAATTTCGGGAAAATGAACTGTAGAACCAAAACCAATTGCTTTGGAAACAAACTTTATCCTTGAATATTCCATTTTGTCCACGTTCTGGATCATTACATTAAGTTGACACATATATTCAGTTTTAATAATTTCCTTAATATTTAATGGATTTTTCTAATTTTAAATCTGCTACAAACATACATTTTCGGGCGAATTTTTTTACTGCGGTTAAAAATACGAACAGGGTTTACCTGCGGGTTTTTTTTCTTCGCATTTATCGTATTTGCAAAAAGTAAATGTTTTGTATGAGATTCTAACAAAGTAATAATTTTAAGCAAAGTAACTAACCAAAAGTTCAAATTTTTTTCAAAAAAATCTTATTTAACAAAGTTGTTACAAATAAAGAGAAAATTTAATTTAAAAGTTAAAAAAAACAGTTTTTATCCATCAAAGAAGCAAGTCACAATAGTACTGTGCTAAAGAAAATCCAAATTTTAAAATTGTAACCAATAATCAACAATTTAGAAAATCAAATATTTATTGTATTACAACGCTTCATAAAATAATTGGCCCTGCCCGAATTAGAGAAAGATAATTTAATAATTAGAAGAAAACTGGGTTTTCAATAAGACAGATATTCCACAATTACAATTAGAAATTTGTTTAATAATAATTTTCGGGATAAATTCCGCTTTAGACCAATATGCTAATGCTCAGATAATTTTAAACAAATTTTGATTTTGTAAATTTTACTTATTTCTTATAATTCTATTATTTGATTGATTTCTTATATACCAAAAATATTACTATAGTCCAGTGAACAGAGCCGAAAAAGCGGGGTTATCCTACAAAAGGTCGGGTAGTTCTGAATTTTTGATATGTTGTATAGGATGGTTGGTTAGTGAAAAATCCAAATTTCCACAATTGCCTCTCCTCTGCTCCCTCCGCCATCTTGTGGAAACCAACGAAAATCGGCACTTCTTTCAGTTTTTTGCCTATAACTTCTTTCTGGTATATTCTAGCGCAAAAAAAGTTATTTTCCGACTTGTAGAGGACAAAATTTCCTGCGAATTTGTTATTTTAAGTTTTTCTGTACGATTAATATCAACGGAGCTGTAAAGCTTCCAAAAAAGGCTAAAATTGACTTAGCAAATTTTTGAGTTTGTTTCCACTTTAATCAATCTTGTAGAGAATTTAATTACCTACATAATACATCTATCATTTTTTTTACGATCAATGTAACAGAGTGGGGATAAATTTACAAAAAAAAACTAAAAAGGGGATTTTTTCATGTTTAGTGCAGCAACTCTCTTTGGTTCATTATTTCTAATAATAAAAGTATTACCTTTCATTTCAAACAAAATAATCTGTATACATAGATGCAAAATGAATGTAATTATGTGTTGGCGAACGTCAGTGAAGTCTCGTGGGACTACTACCTTCTCTCCAGTTTAGGTTAACCCAGGCCCCCTGATGTCACTCGGTGTTAATTATTTGTCACAGTTCTTTGTTTTAAAAGCACTGTAGACTTTCTAGGTTCAAGCTAACCGTGCCCTACAGATCTATGTTGTTTGTTCACGTGGGCTTGATGATTGCCTTATACAACAATAGTTTGTCATGATTTATTAATTGAGATTATCTTCCAATCGGTCAATATATTTACCTCAAATTTACACCAAGTGGTTTTCTTTTTATAAATATATGTTTTCTCCAGGTCAAGCATCTATCCATATGTTGTATTCTAATAGGTTTGCATCAACTACCTTAGTCAAATGACCGATCGTTAAGTATATCTGGTTTAATGTGAATGTTAGATGTACTGATTTTAATCCGTGTGCTTTAATTTTCTATTTGGTTAGCGAAGTTTATAGTCCATTCAGATTCTTCTGAAGAAAGTTTGATGCAGTTGCTGAATTCGCATGTACTGTGAGTACTGCAGTACCTTCTCCGTATGTGGCAAACTACAACAGTTTTGTTGGTTGTCGGGAGATCGGCTGCATTTAATGGGTATAGTAGTCTTAAGCTTTAACACGCGGAATCACAATTTGTCTTTAAAATACCACCCTAGTTTTCACCATTTATCATATTTCTTGAGGATATTCTTATTGGGTTCAACTTCTGAATTTTTGTAGACTGAAGATTAAGTAGTTTCCAGAGTTAAAAATCAAAACCTAATTTAACAATCTAAAACAAATGGCAGACTTATTGGTTACAGTACGACTTCTACCAAATTTTTCTATCAATATCGTTAATCCTTGTCAAAAAGAATTCAGAATTGCCTCAATTATTACAAACATGGAAATTTCCTGATTATTCAGCTGTTTCCACATCATAATCAAATAGTCAAGGAAAAGTTAATAGAAATAGGAGAGTGTTGGGTAAAAAATATAGAAAAGTCGGAAATGCAGTAAACATAATACCGACGAAACGTTAAAATTCTTGACCTGGCTTTCGGAAATGTTTACATCTGCATTCAAGACGGCCACACAACTTCACCAAAAGTCCGCAAGAATGTGCGCTCCTATAGTTTCACAATCAGCTACACGTGACGTGAATGTTAAAATTAAAAGTGGAATATCTTTTATTCAAAATTCATCCCCGCCGCTGAACAATGGGATAAATCATCTGTTAAACGGCCGCCCCAATAAAAACATAAAATTGAATAAATTACCAATATTGGCGATTACAATTTCACGCCGTTGCTTGCGAAAATAATATTTTAAAATTTCCGTAATAAAATTATCAATCTACCGCAGCAAGACGCGGCATCATTTGTTTTATGTTTTCATTTGTTCTTTCACGGCCCACTTGACGCCGGTAATTATTCTTCCTTTTTCTCAAACTTCTCCGCGAGTTTTTATTTCATAAAGCTCTTGAATGTCTTAATTGAAGGTGCACTACACCATGTTTTACTCCTTCTTCATTGTCTCGATAATTTTTCATTTCCCCCGAGTTTCGGAACAATATTTAATGAAAATTAGCGCCGGTATCAATTCTGCTAACGTGGTTAGCACGACTCACTTCAGTAGAAGGAGGTAATTATTTTTAAAAGTTGTTTAAAACTTCTTAAAGACGCAATTGCGTCACATCCTGCGCGAACATTATTTTCTTTTCACTTTTTAACAATGCCGTATACAATGTGCATATTACAATGGCTATTAATTAAAAGTTAACAATGAACCTTTTGCGATTTCTTAACTCGTACTTAAACGACATTAAAAACAACCCCTCTTTTTCTTACCTTAGTAACTTTAAAAATATACCTACAATTTAAAAATATTTACATTAAGGGTTCTTTAAATACCTCAGTTAAATTAAAAAGGCAATAAACTAGTTTCTACATTCAAAAAGCGCAAGAATTTCATTGTGCCATGATCGAATATCCATTGTCACATATTTCTAGTTTAAATTACGATAAAAATAATTTCACATTTCGCCAATTAACATAAAACTTCCACGCTAAAATACATCAATCTGTTCGTCATTTAAATAAACGTCCATTATTAAAATACATAAAAAAGAACCCGGTATAAGATGGAAGAAAGTTCACAAATATAAAATGTAAAACGAGACATAAAAGAAAAAGATTGTAAATCAGTTACGATCACGAGACAAATTTCTTTGCATCATCGGAACTCATTTTAATAACAGTTTCAAAGTTAAATAATTGATTCTACGGAAGCGGATCGTCTGTTCAAAACAAAAGCCCTCTTTCAAAACGAATGATTGAATTCGATGTGACTTTTGTTACCTTTCAAGAAGTTTATTCTTCCTCGGATTTGTAATCTCGAATATAACCTACACTTGCCTTTTTTTCTTTTACTTATTAAATTTCTGAATGGAATCGATATACTTTTTAACTCTTTTTTTGTTTTTAAAAAGAAAATCAAGGGAGATTATTAAGCATTTTTAATCGCTTTTTGAAATTTGAGATTATCTAAAAAATGCACATAAAATTTCGACACATTAAACCATATTTAAAGGTAATAGTAACATTGAATCGTATATTCCAATATAAATGATTAAATAATCGAACAAAAAAAATAAGGCGTTCGAGATTTTCAGCAGTAGCACGAGAGGTAAGTGAGCTTTAATCTGTCGAACATGTCGAAAATTGCAGCCGAGCGTCCTAACAATTAACAACCATGCGAAACAGACTAATCACTTACCAACCTCCCACGGCCCGTACAAATTTTTTTCACTGTCGACCTAAATTTATATTAAAAAAATATATGATTGTTGATACAATAATTATCACTATATTAATTAATAAATTCATTTACTTTCCTAGGGCGGTAAAATTAGTGGTATCACACACAATCAGCACAAATGGTAAAATTAGCTCACTGCAATTTACTAAATATGCAGTGGAAAAAGGTTTTTTTGTGATACTTAAAAGCAGTTGGCTACTTGATTGTACGTACTGTTGCCAAAAAAATTGTTGTTGGAACTGCTGTACTCAGCAACGACAATTCAGGCAGAAAAATAAATTTGGTATATTAAATATTTCTCACACTAGTTAGTATATACAGAGTGGCCAAGAAATAAATCATTAGTTGGCTGTGTTAAAAAAAATTGTATATCTCACAATGACTCACGTTGTGATCATACAAAAATTCGAACTTTGACACTCAAATATACAATGCATTACATCGGGAAAAAAATCTTATTTTGGAAAGTTCTGCACAACGCACAACCACAACTTTTAGAGTCTTTTCTTCAACTATTTTTCTTTATATTAATTTCCAAATAGTAAGATGACACAAAACTAAAAAGTAAACTATGTTCGCTATTAATTTTTATATTTTATCAACATTATTTCTTAAAACTCTTGTGAAAACAAACTGATTTTCCAAAATTTTTATAAAAACCTTCGCTCATTTGCTTTTCATATCTTCATTTTTTTGTACATAATTCCAATCTCATTATCCAGAGTATTCAGGAGGTGAGGTTAAGATTTGAGATTCTCAGATAATGTCTAAAAATATGCTGAAAATGTTTAATTTACTTTCTATAATTTTAATTTTTTGAATTTAAGAAGTTAATTAATTATGCTGGAGTTTGAATCGAATTTCTGCTTTTTAAAGGTTGTTTGAGGACCTTCTGCACCAATGTTCTTTTACGCTAACTTTACTAAGAACTGATTCAACTTCAAAGATTTTCACCTTTGAATATTGGGTAGTGCAAATAATTTCTGGTTTTTAACTGTAGAAGTTTTTCACGAAAAAGTTCAGTGTTTTAGATATAAATTTCTGATAAAATTTAGAAAGAACTGACGCAGTTACTAATTAATTAATTAACTTTGAAATATTTAGAAATTACTAATCTCAAATGAAGTTACTTAGGGCAGAAATTACTTACAACGTTAAACCTTGAATCAACAACACAATGGTAACCAACGCAATTTGTGTTTTAAATCAAGCTCAGCCTTTGAGAATAGACGATTCAAGTGCCTCTTAAAAATATAAAATAAAATTAATCCAAAATACAAGTGTGTCTAGAAATATTTTTAGAAAAAAAAGTGTTTTAAAACTTTCAATTCTTATTTTTACTAAGGAAACAATTTAAACTAGCTAGCCTTTTCCAAGAGAGTTTTAAAGTAAAAGTAAAAATAGTCTTCCATGTGCTAAAATAAAAGTTCAAATTTTATGTTTTTTTTTCGGAGGTGGTAAGTTCCAAATTTTTTTTTTTTTTAGTATTATTTTAGATATAGTTTTACTACAAACTAAATTTAATCTGTGATCGTTGTATTACCAAGCGGCCTGAATTTTACAAAAGGTTATTTGGACTACAATTCACACCATTTGCTTGGTTACATAAAACAGATTAAAATTAATAACATTCTATGTATATAACTAAAAAATTTCTAGCAAAGCTCAGTTGGAGGTTTTACAACTCTAAGATAAATCATATCAGGTTAAAATAGAATTAAAACTGTTACTATTATTTAAAAAGGAAAAAAATTGTGTATTTGTAAATTAATAAAATAAATTTCAAGAAAAATTTCTAGAACTCCGCATATGACCCTAAAATTAAATTCTAAGCAATTTTTTTAAACAATTTTCTTCGATATCATGTCATCTAACCCCACTTTGTGCGACTTCATACTGACCTTTTTTATTTTCCGCCATACCAGGGGTCACGTGACATACGTCAAAGGTTATCGGACATGCAAAATCGAGCTTCTAGAAAAGTTTTCTTGATACTTTAATAATAAACATTTTTCCCATATGTTGCCGGTCACTGTATTTATAGTTTTAAATAATATTCAAACTAATGAAAAAGGCTGAAAAGTGTTAAATCCTGAAAATCACAGTAAATTATTCAAAACCAATACGTATTTCTGCAACTCAATTACCATATCTTTAGTGAAAATACGCATTTGTTGTGGTTTTCAGAGTTACATTAGATCAGACAATAGGTATCATTTCTGGTTAAATGGTATACATAGCGACAAATTAGAAAATTTTGGGTTATGGATTAAATCTAAAGTGGTGACTAAAAATGAAAGAAAACGCCAAGAAGTGCCTTCTATTTAAATGTATTTCTTATGGAATTAAATTCTACAAAAAAAAACGAATAAAATACCCCAAAAGTCCAAAATTTGTGCAATTTTGAAGATGTTTGTTATCATTATCAATAAAACCACTTATTTAACATTTTTGTGTGATTCCAGTCTTTTTGATAATAATTTCAAAATGATTTCTAGTACACGTTTAATTTACATCCCTTCTTTATTTTATTTAATTAAAATAAATTCAAATAAAAATGAAAATAGATGGATTAATGATTAATAAATAGATGATTAAATTTGGCTTGTTTAACAATCTTTAGAAGTTAGTAGGCTATGATAATAACAGCAAAACTGTCAAATTGATAAATAAATTATTTAATTCTCATAATGATTTCTTTCTTATCACAAGTATTAAATAAGAATGATTTAAACTAACAATGGAAACCCATTAACACGAAGTAAGATTTATACCAAGTACATCCCTCTAATACAATGCTAAAGAAACTCGCTGTGCACTATTAAACTCTAATTTTCTTTACACACCTTAAGAACTGCCAACTGAATATGTACACATCCTAGATTTTATAAATATGTATTTTAATGCGGCTTTCGACTTTATGATTAATTTTGACATTACATTTTTAATGATTCACTTCTTTGGACATATGCTTTTAATAATTTATTTTCAATGTTACGAATTGTGTACATAGAAAAATATCAATTACACAGAGATTTAAACCAATATAAGAAAGCAAACATTTCCACCTTGTACGCATTGGAATCATAAAACAATCATTTTCTTTTCTCTTTTGAAGGCAGAAGATTCGAAAATAATGGATTATTTTGCATATTAAGTAGACACCAAAACCAAAACGAAATCAAATTATTTCAATCGCATTTAACCTCAATATTTAAACTGACGAACCTTTTGGAAACTTAATAATATGCCATGACTTCCAGATTTTTCAGTTAGAGAATTATTGAAACAATCAGGAACCGACAAGTGAAAAATCTGTATAGGTACCTATTTTTATAAATTGTGATTTTAGTAATAATTTATTTTAGTTAAAAATAATATTTACAAGTTAATTTTAGCTACATCTTATAGGCACTATTTTTCTGTATCCATTGATACCATTTTTGTATGTTTAAATAGGTACAACAGTGTATACTAACGTAGTTTCGAATGCAATTTTGTTATGTTCGGTATTAAAACTCTTCATCCGGTATATATGTACATAATTATTGACAAAATTACATTACCTCAATCATGTGCGTGACAAAGCACTAAAACAAATTAAAAATGGCAGAGCGGTCGGAGAAGATAACATTCTGCCAGATATGCTCAAAGCGAGTGATGTCAAAACCAAAGATGAATTAGTGCATTTATTTAACAAATACTTAATGCAAAAATAGTATAGAATAGATAGTCATGGTATACAAGAAGGGTGATCTTACTGACCTCGAAAAATATCGTCCGATTAGTCTTCTACCACAGATTTATAAGCATTCATCAGAATTATAACCAACAGATTAGACCACAAGTTCGACATATACCAACCAAAAGAACGGGCCAGATTCCGTAGCCACTTTAGCACTACCGAGCACCTCCATACAGTAAAACAGTTATTAGAAAAAACGTGGGAATACAACATACCGCTAGGAATGGCGTTCATAGACTTTAGGACGGCTTTCGATATGATAGAAAGTTGGGAAATACTTAGAGCAATGAAAAACGCCAGAATAGACCAAATATATACATTTAAATCTCATAGATAACATCTACAAAACATCGTCAATGACAGTTAAAAGTACATGAGACCACAAATAAAATCAAAACTAAAAGAGGTGTTCGACAAGGTGACATTCTCTCACCAAAACTATTTACCTTGGTTCTCGAGGATGCTTTCAAGGAACTAAATTGGCAGGGAATGCGATGATATTGTGATAATTGCAAGTACTCACCGAGATGCTTGAACAACTACATGAAGAAAGGACTTGAAATGAACAACACAAAGACAAAATTCATGACAAATATGCCAACAGAAGAAACAACAATCACAATTCATGAACAAACAATTGAAAAAGTGGAGACTTACATATATCTAGGGCAAACAATACCATTGGATAAACGACACCATGATCTCGAAATTGAAAGAAGGATAAGGCTAGGCTGTGCGGCATACAGAAAATTAAAACATATTTTAAATATGAAAATCCCAATGCAACTGAAAACCAAAATATACAACTACTGCGTACTCCCTGTAGTGACGTATGGTTCCGAAACATGGGCCCTGACCAAAAAGACGATACACAACGTAAATTACTGGGTATATCATTAAGAGACCATAAGACCAACGAATGGTTAAGACAGAAGACACATGTGACAGATATAATAGCAAGAATCGGTTCATTAAAATGGCAATCGTCAGGATATGTAACGAGACATATGGAGAACTGGAGTGGACACATTACGAGATGGAGACCTTGCGGAGAGAGGCTAACCGTAGGGTGACCTCAACAAAGATGGTATAACAACCTGAAAAAAATCGCAGGACTTAATTAGTACCAGGTTGCTAAGAACAGAGAAAAATGGTCCAACATTAGAGAGGCATATACCCAATCGATAGATCACGGCTGAAAGAAGAAGAAGAAAGAAGATGTGTGCGACGATTATGCAATTAACCCTTAATTAATAATTATTAATTAAAATTTAATTTCTGAAAAAAATCAAAGGCTTGATTTTAATTTCAAAATCAATTCTCAAATTCCTAGTTTTGCAATTTAAAACAAGAGGTTTTAAAAATTAAATTTTTAAGGATGCACTCCTTTGGGGAAATAATTTTAATGTATTTTAACGAATTATGAAAATTCTGTATATATCCCGCAGGACCACGAACCTTCGGTTCAAATCCCTGCGAAGGTGATATTGATCTACATATAAAATTTTCATAATTCATTAACATACATCAAAAGAATTTGTCTTGCAACGAAAGTAATTAAAGTTTATTGTTGACTTTTAGTTTAACTATAATGTCAAAAGCTTGTTGGTCCAGTAAACGCTTTTATAGAATTTTTAAACGTTGGTCGTTAATCAAATCCATTATTATTTAAACCGATTTCTTTCAGAAATATCTGCTGAATTTTTAACCATATTTCACGCCATAAATACAATCAAATGAACGTAAAAATATTAATAATCCTAATTACTTAGGTATCAAAGAAACAAATTTGCAAACGCTTCAAAAACAGAAGGTCGGAATATTATTAAGATGATTAATACGGTCCTGTATAAACATATAACAAGTAAAACAGTGGCCTGGATACTGATTAAGTGAAACGAATATTCCAGAGTAAAGTTTTGTAAAGCTCCAAATACATATCCTGTCGATAATAAACGTATCTCCAGCAATTAATTTCCGAAGGATTACTAGAAACATAATACTGTTTGTATACAAGTTCCCGATACAATTAACCAACCAGAGAATAACTTAGGTTAGGGGCCTTACAAACTTGGACCAACACTAAGTATGGTGTGAAATTTTAGTTGTTGCTGCTGCGTCTTGGCAGTACTTGAACTGGAGAGTCTCAAGCTCTCAAGTCACGTGTTTGCTCAACTTCTGGTCGTGTGGTATTATTATACATCTTCACATCTCGTTCTCTACGTTAATACTCGAGGCTTCGTCCTTTTCTTGTTATTGGGTTGCCCTTTTCGATGGGACGTCTTAAATTTTTTCCTTGTTAAGTGTCGGTTTTCAGAATATCAACAAAAACTAGGGAAACGAGCTTCTTCAGGAAGACATAAACACGGATGCATTTACGTTTCTAGTCATTACATAAAGCACGTGGAAGTTGCAAGTTCGCGGGGTTATTTCGCTGCCGATGATGTTTTCTGGTCACGATCCGAGCTGTCGCCGCAGATTACGCGGGTAGACGTGTTAACTCACTATATCTGTTTTGCTTCACTCAGTCTACGAATGTCATCATCTAATCTGTAATTTGCTACAATGTATACGAAACCAGAAACATCTTCGTAGCGTAAGTTTTACACAGGAGAAAATCCAGAAATTCGTTTAAAGCGCTCGCAAAACGTCACGATTTTAACGAAGAGTAACGCGATTTTCTTTACCTTAAAAAATTCACTAACGCAATTTAATCTTTTTTTATAAAGTACGGGGAGATAGTCGGGCCCAAAACTTTCGAGAGTTTTCATGATGAATACTTCTGTCCAACTTTTTTGATCTTTCTTGAAGTGTATCACCGAAGTAAATACATTCTCGTGTGTGTTTACATCGATACCAAACACAAAACTTGGATAGTTTTTAGAATTTATCGAGTCCTGTACTCGGATTTATTAAAATTTTCACTTCAGCCTTTACATCCTCTGTTTTATATATTCTTTGAAACACTCTAGAAGATCAAAGGGATCTTTTTGTTCTTAAGAAGACAAAGTTTCCCTATGGTGGTAGTAACATTTGCTGCGGGGATGGTAAACTTGCACGTTATCAAAGGAAAATTTTAACAGAAACTAACCAAAACTCCTATTCTGCCTACAAATCTAATAATCCATCTCTCCTAAACGAAACAAAGCTATTAATTAATTTATTTCAAATGTTGTAACACATCAGGCGTTTACATTTATCAAAGCACGAACCAAACGGTCCACGTAAGCTAATTTTTGGAGATTTAACACGTTTCCGAATTGAAATATTAAATTCGTATTAAAAATCGATACCTGTTGACGCAGATTGAATGTTTAATAACAAGCCGCGTTTAGAATCGTTTAATTTTTAATTAACAGAGCTTGTTTTCTAACTGTATGAAATGCAGTTAACTTCTAAAAGGCCAAACTTAAGAAAACATTTAGCTGCCGATATTAATAATTTTGAGTTAATCGATTGCTTCCATTTTTTATTTATTTATGATTCCTATTTTCTCGGCGTCAAACAATAAAACTTGTAAGAATATATTAAAAGAAAAACCTGTCTAGGAGAACTGTCATTGATTTTTAGTTTTAGTTTTAATTTTTATTTTAACTGTAAGCTTTGGTTTAATATTCCAAAATAAATTAAGGAATCCAATATATTGGTTTCATGCAGAAACACTTCAAACATCTACCACACCGGCGCCTCCACCAATTATCACATTTAATTTCCTTGAAGCTTTTCTGCATTTTTATAAAAACTGATATACTTTTTAAAAGCAAACAAATAACTTCGGAATTTAAAAATGAAGACAATAACAATAATACAAAGTTCCTAACAAAATCTACTGGGCGCATTCTAATCCTCGTAATTTTAGAAAAAAATATTTTACATAAATTTAATCCTGACACAACTGATTTGTGACCTGGTCTTCAAAAAGAAAAGGTAATAAAAATTTGAAAGTTTGATTAGACAAAGAAGATAGAAAGGATAAATAAGCAAGAGAAGGATGAAAAGGAGATTAATAAGAAACTAATGATTAACGCCTTCAGCTCTTTTTATTATGACTTCCACGTTTAAAATTCAATACAGGAAGATTTAATAAGAGTCGGTTTTAAATGAATGTTTAACAAACGAGCTATTAAATAATGCTGCATACTTTACAAATTTTACGGAAGATTGTAAGTTGTGAAAGGAGGAAGAGGTTTTCTTATAAATAATGAAGGAGTAGTTTATTTTTGAGTTAGTGATCTTAGCAGCCCGAAGCTGCTTACCTGCGCCGTCTAATTACTAAATCAGCAGCTCTAAACTTTGTTGTGTGCGGCGGTCATTCATTAAACTTGAAAACTCCCTGCTTGGCAGGGTGTTTCTTGAAAGTCTGAATCCCCGCCAGTGCTAGTTTAAACCGCACGCTCCTTACACACTGCCGAACTGCAGTATTCGCCAGTTTAAAATACAAAATTCGTTTTAATTATCGAGCTAATTAATGGAAAGTTTAATAAAGCTCCGGCTACTCGAACAATATGCCTGATCCACGACTACTTGTTTGCCGATTTTTGTTAAATTACTTTGCCAACTTTTTGAGCCCTTTTTGTTTTACAAATTAAATCAGCAAAAAATAATACACCAGAAAGCTATGTTATCTCCCTCTAATATTTTGCAGTTAATCCATATACCTTTGATCCGTATATCTTTATTTTTTTTAACACTGCTGTAGATTATGATAATTTTGTATCAATTTTTATAACGAATATACTGAAAGGTCGGTAACTGCCGAAGCATTGACTTAAGGACACTGATTTTTCTTATACTTGTCCTTACGACAGCCTTGGTTTCTCCAAGAATGCCTTTGCATGAATATACATATAATAATAATTATTACTAAAGAGCTGCATGACTGTTTTAACAAAGTGGAAAACTGCTATAGACTGTTTTTAATGCCTCAATTGTATTGAACTGGCTCAGAAAGCCTTAATCAAACTACCTAAAATTGCTCCTAAAAATACCAATTATTAAGAAATCAAAAACTGCTTCAGTAGAACTCTTCGGAAAATAAGCCGCTTTTAACAGTTCACTCCGCTAGTCAGATTAATGTAGAGAATTGCGAAAGTTGCCTTAAAAACCAAAGGTCTCGGGTTCGATCTTGAAAGATCTTAATCCGAAAAAAATTAAGCTTTGCCCTCTACGAGGTTAAGCCAATAGTGGCACCGTACCATGAGATGAAGTTCCTTGAGTTCGACAAAATTTCCAGTGGAGTAGTGTTAAGTGCACACAATAGTCGGGGGTATTAATATCTCTAACACCAGCAACCTATATGTATATCACCCATTAAACAACCAAATCAACAACTTCACTTCTAGACTTAGGCTTCTCTTTGCTTCCTTCATAGCCATATCATAGGTTAATTGATGCCAGTTTCTTTCCGCTTTATTTTTAATATCTTCAAGCTAGCATATATGTTTGCTGACTTTCCAATGCTTATCTTCTGAAAGCGGGGCCTTCACTACTGTTAATTGCTCGAAGGATCAATGTTTAGTTGATGGTGTTAATAAGTTTTGTTGTTACATCCGGTTTGATGGACCAATGGATGTTGTTAGGTGATTGATATTCGGCTCGATGGACCAATGTTGGTTTATAATACCAAATTATATTTGGTATTAGTATATGTTTGATTATTTATAAGATGTTTAATTGTTTGATGGACCACAATGGTCGCTTAGCACAAAGTGTCTGTTGATGGATCGCAATGGTCGCTAGGTTTCTTAAAATGTTTGATGGACCACAATGGTCGCTAATGCAAAATGTTTGTTTAATAGTTCACAATGGTCGCTGAGTGCAAGTGATTTGTTTGTTGGGCCACAATGGTCGCTTAGGGCCGGTTGCACAAAGCTCTTGTTAAATTAACGAATGATCAAAGTTGACAAAATAGCATCATTTTTTGTTTACTAATGTGTTATTTGCCATATGCATTTGAACTTTGATTCGATTTTGTTCACTTTAACGAATGATTAAGTTGACCAAGCTGTTAAATCATGTTTGTGCAACCCGCCCTTAGACAGTTAAAATATAGGTAAAAATAAAACAACTTGCCTCGATAGAGGTGAATTTAATACCGAACTGTGGTAAATAAAAACTTGTGCGCTGTGCGCGGATGACTGAGTCACCCTCTTAGGTGAGTGGAGGGCTAGCATACCCTCAACAACTATATTATATGTTTTCACATGGAGCGATGTGTCCCGCCCATTTCATTTTTGTTATACCAGCATCTTTCACCATAGTTATTTCCCAATATTATTTCTTCCTAACAGCATTCGCTCTGTTACTGTTTGAGTTGTTTTTAATGTATTTTCTGATATATGCATTAAGCTTTATCAGACCATTAAGGCTCATAGCTTGTCGAGGAGGACGCACCGAGCCGTAGTAAGCTGAGCCTTGGTTCGGGTCACCCGTTCGAGCTCTGACCATGGGCACCGATGCTTCACCTTGCAGAGCGATGCGCCATCCCAATATCCACTACCGTACCGCCTCCCTTCTATTTTCTGATATAATTGTGAGTAATGTGGTTTACAGAGTGTATATCATCACAGACAATATACCGGGTGGTCCATCGGTCTGTATTTTTTTTACTCATTACTTTAAATATTACCGAATTGTTTTTTAAACAAAGTTTATTTTACATTAGAATGCCCACATATCTGCAGTATAAGTTTTTCTACCGGGTGTTCCATTTTCGCGCAATGATATGCTACTTTGACGTTGTCTCGGCACTCTTCGACTTTTCAATACCTTCATTTCCCAAACGTACAAATTTTATATTTCCAGCCATCATTTTTGTTTTGCTCAAATTTATTGTTAACCCAATATCTTTGTTTTAAGTATTTCCAAGATGTTTTGTAATTCGTTGATTCTTTAACTAAAACGTACAAATATCACCCGCAAAACGGAGGTGGTTCAGGTATCGGCTGTTAATTTTAATTATTTTCAAGTTTAATTGTCTTTAAATTTTGGATAATGTACGTAAGAAATTCTCATTGGTACTAAATATTCATTTTTTTAACATATTGCTTTGATATACAATTTTTGTTATGGAAAATAAAAAACCTAAGTAAATAAAGTTAGTTTAAAGAATTTACAGAAACTGAAAACATAAGTCCGTTTGGAAGTTAGTTGAGGAAAAAATTTAGAAGGTAACATTTTAGAAAGCAACTGAAACTATAGAAAAATAGATTAGTTCGGCCAAAACCAAAAGACATCATTTTCAAGGTGAGTCGAAGTCTATTCAGATATTTAGTTTGATTTTTTTATTAAACAGCAATCACTAAATTTGGTCGTCAGGCAACCTAGACAACATTACTTTTAAAAAAAATATTTCTACAGTACTGTAGAATTCCTAGTAAAGGCGCCTAGTTGGCGACCTCCATTTCGTCAAGTTTTCTTTTTGCATAATACATTGCAGCTAAGTAGGAGTCAGTTGGCCCTCAGTATAAAACAATAATTAAACAAATACAAAGTTGATTTTCTCAAATTTTATTAATGTACCATGACAATTGTTTCGCAAAACGTTGGCATCTTCAGATGGTGAATATGAGTACAGGACTAAACTAAAATGAACAATTTACCCAGGCAAACTAAAATTAAAACATAATAAAATTTAACTTTTACACAGAAATTTACTTCACTATTACGGAGGATAACGGTTTCTTCAAAGCACCCTTTGTTTCATTTGTTAACTTTGATGATTCTATGTACTTGGAACTCACCTTCAAAATTGTATAAGTGTTTACTTGTAACTCTAAGTAATATTTTATATTTTGTAAAACCTAATTAAAGTTAGGACAATATATGTTATGTTAGTTGAAACAGATTTTTGATATGAAACTTCTCGCAGCAACTAACCCCAACGTGGCGTAGCTGGTTAAGTACACCATCACGTTGATACTTAAGAATTATTAGTAATTCTATCTAAATTTAACTAATTTATTTTTATTAATTTCTAACATTATTGGTAAAAACCACTACGTAACAATATATTCATTCAAAGGCATTCTTGGAGCCGAGGCTCTTTTAAGGTCAGAAGATATATTATACGAAAAAATCAAGAATTTTGAGCAAATGTCACATTAAAAATATTAAATGTGTTCGATCATACGAAATAATGCACAGCATGACTTGAAGAATTCCAAAGCATACTTTATCTATTGCAAATGATTTTTCATTTGAACACCCTTTATGAAAAATATGGTAAAACGAGGTGTTAATGTTTTTATATAACAAAAGATGATAGACTAAAATTATCAACCCACAAGTCTATAACCTTGCCCACTACAAAAATTGTGATTGAAGATAAAGAATTAATAAAAAAGAGAAACGATAATTGTCATTAATTTTTCAAAAGTACGAAGCAAAATCGCAAAAATTCCGTCCAACCAGAGGACTGTTTGTTAGTTGAATTAGTAAAGCACTGGCGTATAGAACCAAGGATCAGTGATTCAAATCCCAACGGAGGTGATATTTTACTTTAATTATCTGCATATTTGCCTTCAGCATTCACTAAAATACGTTAATAATATTCCTAAAGGAGTGAGTATTTAAAACTTTAATCTCTAAAAGAATGGTTGTCCTCCTCAAACCATACAATAGGAAAAAGTGTAAGGTTAAAAGGCAAGCTTTAGTATTAATAAAATTATAAAAGACGAAGTGATCCTTCAGCCTTCCATACGGACAAACAATTGTAAAAGGACAGTCTTCAGATTCAGAGTTTCTTCACAAGAAAAAGGAGAAGAAGCAAATATCATAAATATACGATAAAGTTTCGCAAGTGTTTTCAGTCATTATTAAGCTCAGAGATTAAAAATTTAACCTTTAATTTAGAACTATATTAAGTCCTGTTATGACTGGAAGAGATAGGAAGGTTTCTTTAATGGGTAATAAATACAACACCCTCGATATCGATGGTATAGGAAGAAAAACTACTAACTAACATTTAAAGTTAGTACCACGGAATTTTAGCGTCCAAATTTAAACAAACTTATATCACAGCCTTTAGAAACACTGTGAAAATACTGAAAATTAAATAAATATTAAAAAACTAAAAATTAAGTAAGTAAAAAACCCAAACATCTAAGTTTTCCAGAAATATTTAATTTCTGGGAATTGTAATTTTCTGTAAATTAATTTTTAAAACTTATTTATTTTTGAAGAAAATACATATAAAAATCATTTTAGTTGCTCAACTGAGTATCTCAATATTAGCAGCATAATAAAATTTCTTGATGTTAACTTTTTCGGTTTACTAAATGAAACAACTAATTGATTTTCTTTAAATGAGTCGATCATCAATGACCAAATAACCTTCCTCATGTTTAGAAATAAGCATGTTATGTATCAGTCGCAAGAAAATATCGTTCTTATACCGTGTGATTAAATAAATTTGAAGCATGAAAATTCAGAGTAGTTATTAGTATCTTTAATTATTGATTAACGTGGATATTAAATAGTTATTTGTGTATCAAGGGCGTAAAGAAGCTTTTATGGCCTGCGATGTGATTTTGAAAAACACGTCGAAGTCCATAAAAGCAAGTTACGCCAGTGATACATACATAATTTTATGCAAGATCGAAGATTTTAAAACAGAAATAAAAGTAATAAATTAATTTTCTACCCACATCGAGTAGTTAGTTACTCAATTATGTTTTTTTCTATTAACTACTGTCAAATGGTTGAAGCAGTTGCGCCTAGGAATATTCACATGAATAATTGTGTTAACTGTGTTGTTAATATAAATTGCCCCAAATAGAGTTTCAATAAAGAGTATACTTTCGATTTTAATTTAAAAAAAAATCTTTATAAGACTGTTGAACTGTTTATCATTGTTTGACATTTTATTATAGCCCGTGGGCTATAATGACGCCTATGGGCTATAAAGAGACGTTTATGTCAAAAAAATTCAGGCATAATTGTCAAATTATAATGCGATCGTGCATTAACAATTTTACGACAGGTACACTTCGCTTCCAGGTAGAAATTTGCCTTAAGTAAAAATTAGTTTATCTTGTCGTTTTTAAAACAAAATCTTTAAAAAAAACAGCAAATTCTGAGGGTTGCCAAGCAGATAACTTCAAGTTTGTTTTTTAACGTACTTTAATTTAATTTTTAATTTGAAACTCACCATCAACATTTTCCTAAAGGAGTGAATCCATAAAAATTTAATTTCTAATTTTTTTTTAATAAAAAAAATTTAATCCTTATAAACGAACGACGGCTGAACGGTTCTGGAAAAACTCTATTCAGTGAAACCAGCCAGCGTCTGGCATTGGAGTTTCTATTCAAAGTTTTACTTCTAAACCGGCGCCAGACATCTCAAAAAGCTTTACGTATCACATTTTCATACAAATTTGCCTAAGAATTTCCGAAAATCGCGACTGAAACTGACGGTTTCCCAATAAACAATGTTTAAAATTCTATTCTAGAGTTGTACTTTTATCTCGTTCCTTTTGACGTTACCTGTTTGCAATTGTTATTTCAGAAAGTAAATGGGATTTGTTAAAACGTATTTTCTAAATTCCTTTACTGAAAATAAACTTACAAGAAAGTAAAGCCTCAATCTCTGTTTGTAAATGATAATTCGTATAAGTATGGAATCATAGATCGAATTTGGAAGCACTTGACTGGTATATGGAACGACTGCAAGGTATATAAAGTTGTACTGTTTACAGGAAGCACGGAGGAAAATACAAGTCTGGCATTCACAATTCCAGTTTAAGACTCGTCTTTCGAAAGGGGCACTAAGTGTAACCGAAACGGTACTTATCGATGCGGAAACGAACAGATTGACGAACGCTGTTCGCGTTTGTCAGGGTTAGACGCTATTGTCACATACTAATGCTCATCTTAGTGCATTTCCGTCGAGACGGATCAAAAGGAGCTGCTTGTTTTTCATACCGAACGGAAAGTTGCCAATATATAAAGGGGCAAATAAAATAGGGCGAAAATATAAAATATCCGGCGGAAATTTGTAGGAAATGCGGTTTACATATCTCTACAGATATGTACGGTCTGCCCTCGACTCCCTGGCGACCTGCGAGGGAGGCGCTGCAGCTTTATCTCTCCACGATAACTTCTTTGCGGTAACCCTGCTTCGGGCTCTGAATATGCAGACTAAATCTGCTGAAATAAACTTCTCAAAACTAAACGTTAGTTTTTCTTTTTTAAATACGCTGAATTAAAATTTCAAATGCACTTATGTGGGATTTTTCATCGAAAAATAAAACTCACTTAAATAAAGTTCCGACTCAACTTTTATTTCAAAGCAGGAAACTGGAAATTATTTTAAACACCAAAAGGGCGAAATGAATACTTTAAGAAATAAATATAAAAATGGACAAATTGCTAATACAAAACTTTCAATAACGGCATCAAATGCATTGTGATTTTTTTAAAAAAACAAATTTTTAAAAGAAAGAAAAAATAAAAATTCAGATTTAAAAACAATGAAATGAAATGTGCTTTAACGAAAAAAAAATTGTTAAAATTGTTAGCCACTCAGAGCCTAATGGACCACAACCTACTTGATGAAAGCTTACAAAATCTTCCTGGATTCCTTATACAGGGTGTCCGCAAAAAGGAGGTCAATCCGTTAACCACATATTCTTTGAGCAAAAATAATATGACTTTTATAATGCCATTTTTCATTTTAGATCCACACGTGCGATGTACAGGGCGTCAAAGTTTGAAATTTAAAACTGATTATTTTTAATAAATGAAGTCTTTAATAAGCTATCAATTTCAAATTTGGTACAGAGCTGCAACATAAATAGTCACATCTTTTGAGAAAAGCAAAACGAAAACAACGGTCAAATAATCAAAATACGGGGGGCGCAGTACCCACTGACCTCCCCTGTTTTTTAGTACCTACGCCAGTGACTTCCAAGCTATTTTTTTTGAGATAATCATGCATTTTGGATTATTTTTTGTCTCTTATCAAATTTTGATAAAATCGTTCGTTTTAGAGAGAACTTGAAAAGTACTGGTCCTTGATACGCGGTTTGCGGTAATCTCATAAGTTTCTAACACTAAAAAAAAAAATTAGAAAAAAAACAAATGGCATTATAAAAGTCATATTATTTTTGCTCCAGGAATATGTGGTTAACGGATTGACCTCCTTTTTGCGGACACCAACAATATCATCTTTACATCCCAAAATTAATAATTTCGATACTGAAATATAATAAACGTATTTTTAAATTGTAATTTTTTAATGAAAACATGTGAGTCATCGCTACTAAAATATCAGAATTTTTTAACAAATAAATATTGTTCTATAATTCCTACTTTAGCAAACAAAATTAATAAGTAAAAGTAGCTTTGATACGATAAATTTCAGCGTGTCAATTTTCAAAAGGCATTTGTTTAGCTTTAAGGTGAAAACACTGTTTAATAAAATCTTTTGCTACAAAACAATACATTTTATTAAATGTATAATCCAAGGTAAACTACAGACTACAGCCAAACTCTAGTACACTGCAGAACGACTTGAAATGAGATTTCCAAGAAATTCCAATGGAAATCTACAAGAATTCAATAAGAACTGGACGAAATTCGATTTAATTTTCCACCTCATTTAGAACTAAATTCCAAAACGTTCCATGTAATTAATTTGAAGAAATTTAGATAACTCCACATTATACCATGTAATTTCTCGAGAATTTCATGTAGGTAATTTCAATAGAATGGCCAAAACACACGGAATTTAAATAAGACCTCCAAATATTTTAATGTAATTCCACGAAATCCACAGATCCGAGAATTTCGAGTAGTTCGGGGAATTCCACGAAATCTAGAAAAATTTTATATCATACATTTTCCAAAATTTCATCTTTAGTAAATATAAAATCTCAAAGAACGTTATTTCTACGGAAATTCCCTGTAATGTGAAGGAAATTTCATGTCATTTCACGGGATTGTCAAATATTTTGATGGAATTCTATTTATACAATACATCCCTGTTTCTAAAGGTTTGTTCTTTGGTATACGTAAACCAAGTCTCAAGGAACTCCACGTAAATTCTAAGTAGTTCCAGGAGTATTTCATATGCGTACATCATGATTCCATCATGTAAATCGAATCCCAAAGAATTACATTTAATTAGTTTCATTTAATTCCACTTATTTCCAATATAATACCAAGATAATTTCACAAAGTACTAATCCTATTTAGTTTAGTTATACACCACAATTCCATAACGATTTATTGTTTAATATATGTAAACAGAATTCCACAAATCTTGCGGAGTTTAATCTACAAATGAAATCGCAAGGAATTCCACATAATTAGTTTGACTTAATTCCACAATTTCCACGAAACTTTAATGTAATGTCATGGAAATTCCATACGAATTCTGTGTAATTTCATGAGAGTTCTACGAAATTGTATGGCATTTCCACAAAACGGCACCTTTATAATCCCCCTGCGGTTTACCTCTCATTAACAGCTCATTACCTCTAAGTAACACCAACATTTTTAAGTTATAAGACTCACATAAAAATTTCACGGTTAAACTAAACATATCAAAATAGTTTTGTAAAATACAAAGAAACTTATGAAACTTAATACAAGTAAATTGAAATATCCACGCTTTTGTAATAATTTTAGCTAAAACACTTACCTTCCGTATCTATAGGTCAGCAAAGCGTAAAAAAGTAGACTTACCTGAAACAAAAAATTAAATATTAAAACATCACAAAAAGCTTTAAGCTTTAAATTCAGAAATTGTTGTGAAGGTAGATTCAAAATTAATCACTGCATTTTATCTAAATACATACAGGGTTCTTTAAAATTACCGGAACGCCTCAATATTCTTTAAACTGTAAAGAATTGCAAATAATATTTCGTACGAAAGCGCAAAGACATTTTTAAATTTTTAATGTACATTGTGTCTTAAATTCAAGGTGATTAATTTAAGTATAAATAGCTGGGAAAGCCCTATTTCGAATATTAATTATAATAAACTATATATATTTGAAAACCTGCAACCTGGAACAACGGATGGTAACCAAATTGAGTATGTGCTGGTAAGGAAAAGAAACTGCAAATAAATTAACCATGTAAGATTTTATAGGGGGACCAGCGTAGACTCGGATCACCATCTTGTCATCGGTAAATGTAAATTTAAAAAAGAACAAAATAGTAAAAAAATGAAAATAAACGCAGAAAATGGAATACTGTAGGATTGGAAAAAGAAGAAATAATGAAGTAAAAAATAGATTAAGATGCTGGAAAGGTGGAACGAGTGTAGAAGAAGGTTAGGTAGGTTAATAAAAGAAAGTATGGTGAATGCAGATGAACGCACGGTAGGATACAAGGAAAACAGACGGAAGAAATATAGATTTGTTGGAGAGTGTGAACAGATGATTGAAAACAAAGAGAAAGCAAGAATAAAATGGCGACCGAAGGATATGGAAATCTACAGAGAAAAAAGAAGAGAAGTAAATAAACTATGTCGGAAAAAATGCATAGAGAACACATTGATAGAAATTGAAATAAAGTATAGAAGAAATAATACAAGGTAGCTGAATAAACACTTAAAACAAAAAAAAAGAATCTAGTAACACGTCTATAATTGAGGAAGAACAATGGAGAATGATGAACCGCTAACAGATGAACAGCAAGAAATAGAAACTGACAAGAGAGTAGATAATTTAAAACAAATTCCGATTTATGAAGAAGTAGTATTAGAAGCTATAAATAAACTTAAAAATAGCAAAGCTACAGGTATAGATCGAATATGCCCCGAACTTATCATAAATGGGGGGATAGAGCTACTTGGAAGAAGGAAAAAATGCCGTTTGACTGGACGATTGGAATGATAATGCCTATACCCAACCAAGGCGACTTAACTAAATGTACCTATAAATTACAGAGGTATATCGTTGTTAAATATCACATAAATATAAAATACTAACAACTGTTAAAAGAAAGACTAACGCAACATACAGAAACAGTGATTGGCGATTACCAGTTCGGCTTTAGGAAAGGTAAATCCACAATCGACGGAAAATCCACAATAAAGCAAATTACAGAGATATAGGCATTCACATACTATTCATCGATTTCAAACAAGCGTTTGACCAACTAAGAAGAGCAAAAATAATGCATGATCTGGAACACATAAAAACACCCCAAAAACTGAAAAAATTGGTTAGCACTATGGAAAAGTCAAGAACAAAGGTCATCATAGGGCAAAATAATTCTGGTAGCTTTGAGGTGACTAGAGGAGTGCGACAGGGGGATGAACTGTCAGTGTTATTATTTATAACATCCTTAGATGACACAATTATAGAGGTTCATAGGTTCGATGTAGAAACGATGCTGCTTTAATCCCACGTGGTGCTGGCTAGGCTTTAAAACGTTGATTCGATGATGTTCGTTGAGATGATAATGCTTCGATAATGTGCACGATTATATGATTATATCATTGAATGTATAAATAATGTTAAACGATAATAATAATACGATAAATAACAATAACACTTTATTTAGCAATACTATGCACTGATGTTTAGTGAACCACTGCACTGACGTCACTGACGATAATAATAAAAAGCTTCGTTAGAGATAACAAAAAAACAAAATCTGTCACTAAGGGGTGCTACATCCGGTACATAAATGCCAACCTTAACTACTAACATAATATTGATAAAAGTAAAATTACTAGTAACGACTGAACAGAGGTGAAAAGTAATGGAACAATCAACGTGAAATCCGTACAGATCATGGTATACGCTGATGATGTGGCAATAGTAGCAAAGCGGCGAAGAGATCTAGAAGAGACATTTACAATAACAGAAGAAGAAGTTAAAGAAAAAGGACCATCAATTAACGAAAATAACACAAAATACATGCACTGTAAAGTAATATTCACAGGACTAAAAATAGGGCAGTAAGAAGTGGAGACATTTAAGTATTTAGGAATATTAATATACGAGCCCTATTGCACAACAGTTCGACCATATATAATTTTATATAATTATGAATGAATACAATATGAATATCCACTTAATTTTAATAGCAACACCATAAATTATTGTTTTTACTTTTTAAGAAACAGAATTTTACAAGATAATTAATTTACTTGTAAGTTTTCGAACATATTGATCCTGACACAAAGAAATAAGGCTAATTTTGAGATTATATTAATTTGGAACTCCTTTACCGCAGCCTATTGCAAAGAACTTGTGGATACTATGCCACGTCGAATTGATGCAGTTTTACAAAACAAAGACGGTGGTACACAGTGACAGTGGTAAAGCGGCTTATTCTTTGACAAGTATTTTCTATGGCGTGTACTAAAATTACTTAACATTCATTTAGATTAGTTTATAAGTTCAATGTTCAACTATGTCTAAATTCACTCTAAATATGTTCAAATGTAATATTATTTGCTACATAAAACATTATATTTACATTCATTTAATTTAGACGGAGCTAACTCGCTAAAAATATAAAGCATAGCAATGGGCGAACTGTTGTGCAATAGGGCTCGTATAAAAGAGGTGAAAGAATAAATATCAGAGAGAGAATACAGTCAGGATATAAAGCTTTCGATGCCAACAAACAACAGTTGAAGGATAAGACACTGAGTAAAAACACAAAAGTTAGAATTGATAAAACAACTATGCAGCGGAGACGGCAAATTTGACACAAAAAGACGAAGAACAACTTAAAATATTTGAAAGGAAAATTGTGAGAATAATAATGGGGCCAAAAAAGATAGAAAAAGATGAAACAAGACAACTGATGATTCATGACATAGATACCCTGTTCAAAGAAGAAAATATAGTTAGAATTTTCAAATCACAAATAATAAGGTGGTATGATCACGTATGTACACAGGAAGGACGCCAGAGAACCGAGCAGAATGGAGTCCAGCAGAGGGAAGAGCTAGGGGAAGACCAAAAGAAAGATGGAAGGAGCAAACAGAAAAGGATATAAGACTAAAACAGGTACAAAACTGGAGAAGTATGATTAAGGAAAGGAAAGAATAGAAGAAGATAGTAAATCAGGCTAAAACACACCAGGACCTGTAGGAAAAGAAAAGAATACAGATAGAAAATGTGGTCTTATCCACCACGGCAAATGGGCCGAGAGAGCTAAGTAGCAGCTACAATTTCTCCGGAAATAAATCTATAGCTTGTAAATAATAAAATAATAATATTTAAAAACCTCTTAAAACGGCCTTTTAAATTAAGTCTAAGCCGACTAATCCCATTAAAAAGGCACAAGTTAGTGCTATATTAATCGAAAAACTATCCCACATATAAAAATCTGCGTACCCCTCAACGCAAAAATATCTTCCTCTATACCATATTGAGATATTTTTATAAATAAAGAAGTTATAAGACTTAGTAGAATTGCAGTAATTTTCTGCCATAACTCGAAAACAAAAGAAGGTCGTCTATTTCTGTTTCCACCAAAAACCTGTAATCGGTTTTGCCGTAGCTTTACTAATAAAATTTTACTATCGAAGTTGCATTTTTCAAGTGAAATAACCTATACATTTTTATTTTTTTGAATTCCAAAAAACCTTTATAAAGATCGTTTTTTTTATAAAATTCTTCATTTTCGTTTTACAAAAGCAATTATTCAAAATTAGTTCAAGCACCACAAGTAACACAGCCTTTGCCAATTAATATCAAAGACATTTTGTTAATTGGTTCATTGATTCTTGTTATTTGCTTGTCATTTTGCTATTTTTGTTTGCTAGCCAGTTAAGCTAAAATGTGGGGGAATATTTTTGTTTAAATTATAAAATTAATTAAGTAAAAATGTCGACGTATCGGCATTTATACTCTGTGAGGGAGTATGGCCGGCAATATGGAGTGTTAAGGCCGCCTAAATCACCTTCTACACCCGAGATTGTCCCACATGAGTACGGGGTAATGTGGTAAGCACTGCGCTTTCGACAACCACCTACTTTCTCTACTCAGCCACTGTGTTTCCCAGTTATTTTAAGTGACTCGCTAGGCCACTCGCCAAGCACCCGACTCGGGTTTGATCCCGAGACTGTCCGCGCTGTAGTCAAATGCCTTTACCACTCGGCCACTGCGGCGATGGAATTAATCGTAGAACCCAAAAATATACAGGGCGTTTCATTTGAGAAAAGCAAGTTAAATGAATTTCGATAACAAAACGAACCTTGTATATTAAAAACATATTTTGATAATAGCTCGCTTGAATCCAGAAAACTTTTGTTTAAAAATTTTTGCAATTCTTTTTAAAAAATATTAAGGTGCTCTGGTGTTTTGAATAAACCAGAATATGTATGAAGCGTATATTCAAAAAGTAACAGCCTGCTTGATTAAGAATAATCGATTTATTTTATCCGATAATTAATTAATTAATTAATTGCTTTTTATTTCTTTGGAAATGCCCTTTTTATTTTTAAATAAATTGTATCTTCCATTAACACTCAATTTGTTTGTCCTAAAAGTCTGAATTTCACATTTCTCTGCATTTACTGTTTCGATTGATCTTCAGAAGCCTGAAGAAATCAGTGGATAACGCGTGTCTACTTGGTAATAAAACCGGAATTAATGTAAATCGATTGATGACTGTAGTAAAATAGGAAGTAGGAAAATGATACCCTTCGCGAGGGGGTGTCGTGGAGCTGTGCGCTCAGGGAAAGCTCTGCTAATGTCTCTGCACGACGAGATTAAAGACGCGTTATTTAGCCTTTAGCTTAGAGCTCGGCTGCGGATGGAATAATTAGATCAAGTGGAGTCGAGTCGGGTTAATTCACATACGGTGGACCGCCAGAAGAGCAAAGTTAAGAGGTAATTATGTAAAAGAAAAGAACGATTTAATTTGCCGGCAGACGAGACGTACAGGCCCCGTCACTTTGCCCGCATAACTCGATTATGCTATTTAAACTGACTGGACTGAAATCTGATCCCTCGCCGGACTTCAGACATTCCACGCTGAAGAGGTCGGGGCACGGAATTTACTGCAGAAGTTGTATTTGCATGTTAATATGTTGCCTTTAGCCGTATATATGTATGTGTGTGTGTGTGTGTGTGAGCACTAGGCGTGTAAGGGGAATTTCTACTTACGTCACGTTACATTTTGTTTTATATTAAATTAGTACTTCCTGGTGTGATGAATCCTGTTTTTGTTGGTAATTTGCCCGGAAAACGGAGCGCAGGCGAGCCGTCCAGCACTCTGCAAGAGACGTTGTCGTCCCCTGAAAGAACACAACAAAAAAATGCGGTTAATTTTTCTCCCCGTAAAAGAAAAACCGTTCCGAGTCTGCGAGGAAATTAAACAAATCGTGAACAAGCGAAATTAATCCGGAAGTAATTAGGGCACAACGGGCAATTCTAAGACGGTCAACAATGGGCGAGAGGTACTTAAGCGTCCGCTTATTGAAACAATGTTCCCATTAATCCTCCATATTGGCAGGTAATATCGTCGCGATTATTTTTATCGCATATCTTGCGCATATTAGGAATTGTTCTGGGCTGTTATCTGACGATATTACTCCGGTGATTAGAGAAGTGATTAGTGGACCTAAGCTCCGGACTCTGCTTACAGTCACGCTAGCGTTCCGTTAGTATTCCGGTGGTACGCGAATTCCTGCCAGTACTCCGGCTGCCCCTGTCCGAACCCCGGCAATGCTTCTGTTTATTTTCGGGCCGCTAATTACGGGGTCTTAAGAGCAAGGGCGCCCTTAATATGCAAGCGAAGAGCATCATGCGGAAAGAACGGTTGGCTGACTCGTTGAAATTTGTAATACGATATTAAACTCTGTTAAGCACTCGAAAAAGTAATGCAGTTGAGTTTTCTTGCACTATATTGACTCCCTCACTACTCATTATTTCCATAATTTTTTTCTCGACTTTCCTACCATTATAAACGCACCTCTCCGGAGGAACTTCGAATTATAATTAATTTACACCACCAAGTGAATTTTTTTGAATAGCAGTAATTCATAATTGTAAAGAGATCAAATCCGCACAAAAAAGGCATATCTTAATATTACGTTAATTTCCGTCCACTGAAAATCGAATACTTAAAATAAAGTGTAAAGTCAAAACTAATCAAGTGGTCATATTCTTTGTATATTTTTGTTTTAATCTTGCTAAATCACGTTCCAAACAAAAACGGATGCTCTCTGGCCTACTCTGATCATTCGTTAACTTAATAACAGCTTTGTACAACCTACCCTCCGTCTTCATAATTTAGCTATTTATTTGAAACTATAATTTCCAAGCTCTTTGAATTCTTATAAACTTCATTTAACGTCAAGTTTTAACTCAAAATATTTATTGGTAATTCTGCATAAAAATATTTACAATTTAAAAAAAATATCTTCTTCTTCTCCTTCTCAGCCCATATTAGTACACTCCTGGACGTAGGCCTCTCCCATAAATTCGATATCGACATGGATTTTAATTGGGAGATATTGGCATTTAAAACGCCACGCTTGCCAGGCGGGTTGGCGAGTGGGTGTAAGGTTTGGGAAGGATAAAATAGATTATAGGTATGATAAAAATGAAAACAATATAGGATGTCTAAATTATATACTGATAAATTTCTGCAGGGCATTCATCAGACAAAATTAAAGCATTTTGACCCGATTTACCTATATCCAAAGATGCACATCTGCGGAGATACCTACGGCCGATTAAATTTCGTGTAAAATTCCAAGCACAAGAAAGCCAGTTTGAGCAATTATTGTAAAACGTTTTTGATGTATATACAGGGTTGTCAAAAAGTCCGAATCATATGGGACTTTTTTTTTATTAAAGTGCACACAGATTTGGTCAAATGACAGTCTGTACCTGTCAAATTTGACACTTTTTGAAAAAAATCTTCAGAAGTGGCCCTGTTTATGATTTTTTCGAAAGATTTCATTTGGAAAAGTTGTTCAGAATGGGATTTTACGTCGGTTTGCAAATTTTCAGCTACAAATTCGGACTTATAATTTTTTATTCATTTTTTTTAATTTTCCAAGTAGTACTACAAAATTCTCATTTTTTTCATTGAAATCTGATGAAACGAATGGAATCAACTTATTTCGATAAATAATTGCCCACCTGGACTCTCTTGAAAAAATACTGTTTGCAAGAAACTACATATTTTCCTTTTGAAAATTCGCGGTATCGTTGATCCAAAGTTGTTTTTATTCGAAATTGAATCATCATTTTCGGTATTTTTACTAAAAAATTCCGTGAGAATTTTGTAGTATAATTATACTTGGAAAAATCAAATAAATGAGTAAAAAATAATAGGTCCGAAGTTTTAGCTGAAAATTTGTAAACCGACGTAAAATGCCATTCTGAACAACTTTTGCAAATGAAATCTTTCGAAAAAATCATAAATAGGGCCACTTCTGAAGATTTTTTTCAAAAATAGTCAAATTTGACAGGTACAGAATGTCATTTGACCAAATCTGTGTGCACGTTTTTAGTCCTTAGGCAAGTACAAACCAACGCCGTATTAAGTTTTTTAATAAATACTTTAATAAAAACAAGTCCCATATGATATCCGTACTTTTTGACAAACCCTGTATGTTTCATTTAAAATAAAATTGACGTTCCTTTGTTTATTAACAGTAAATTAGAACATGGAACTTGATTGAATTTGTTACGGATACGTTGGATTTAACAAAAAATTGCAAATGCAGTTAGATTATTCTTACACACAAAAATGTTCCATGGGGTTAAATTTTACCCCCCAACCTCAGAAATACCCTTTCAGTCGAGCGATATTTTTAGTCTTTTGCCAAAATGACCCTTTTGATAACTAAAGTGCCCCAAATGTTTTCTTAATAACCTTTCTACTTTTGGAGATAATAAATTTTCTTTTTAAAATACAAAATACTTGGACAACGGAGTAACGAATGGCAAGTTGGAAATACTACCAAACTCTACCCCATCAAAAGTGATACCAAAAAATGGCAATCATCTACAGGTCAAACCCGCAAGAATACATCATGATAGGTCATATCCCTTAACCGTAAAACATATCTTTATAGACGGCCCAAAGTTCTCCTCCGAAAGAAAAGAATATAATATTCCCAACAACATCACCAAGGCATTCGGCCACAAGCCGGAACAAGAAAATAAATTTTTGACAAAACGAATTTATACAGTCTTACTACTGTAATTAAAAAACTTATTTTTTACGAAGACAGCTTATTTTTACATAACCAGTTGCTTATTTCAGAAGACACAACTTGGCAACACTCAAGTTTTAAACTACTGAAAATTAATTAAAACTATAACTGCAAATGTTGTTAATTTAATAAACAGAAATTTTTGGACAAGGGTAGCTCTAGACAATAAAATCAAACCGTCTTAGATTATTTTTTTTTATTAATTTACGTTAAGGTGATCAGATTTTAATTTTGGTAAGGCGGAATAAAATCGGCCAGGGGCGAGGTATGAATGAAAGTAAAAAAATAGCTCAAAAAACTAAATTTTAATTTTATTATCAAAGAAAGCAAAAAAACGTATTTCAAAAAGAGAACATTTTAACATAAACATCTGTAAACATATGAAAAAGATATAATTATATAAACTTTAGAAATTTAATGGGCAATATAAAATATGTAAACAAAATTATATTTCGCATTTGAGTGCATTTTTAGGTTTATGTTTTTGCGTATATTTAAATTTTTGCTGTAAACTGGCGAAAGCATATTCTTTCCAAAAAGCGGGACTTTCTTAAAGCTCCGCGGGACCCGGGACAAATTGTTAAAAATCGGGACTGTCCCGCCAAAAGCGGGACGTCTGGTTACCTTAATTTACGTACACGTCTATTTGGACCATAGTTGATCATGGAAAAACAGCTGATATCGCCAAGTATAAATATTGATATGGTTGCAGTCTTTTAATTATTTCTTTTTAAAAAGAAAGAGGTGCTCCACACAAATATTACAGACTCGCTAATTATGACTTTTGAAGTCTAAAATTAATAATTGAAATTTTGACGTCTCAGGGCCGTTGAAGGATTCTTTTTTTGAATTATTAAAAATTAACTAATATAACAATTTCAACTAAACTTTTAGAAATGCAAGATTTATTACAAACAAAACTTATTTCTAAACTTAAAATTAACACAAAAATCTAAAAACTAAATACTCACTCACTCACAACAACTATTCCTTGATTTTAAAAGTCCCACCAAATACCTACAGATTTCCGACCATAATTTATTATTATATTATATTTTTTCTGCGGAAAGCTCAAAACACGTCTTTTATGTTTCATTTGCTTTTTAATAACTGTTGTTTTTCTTCCTTTAATTTTTATTTTCTCCCTAGTTATTCCCAAAAATCTCCCATTCCTTGATTTTCTTTTGAAACATTCATACTTTCACATACATGCGCATAAAATATAACTATGACTACTATTTACAACGAATAACAATAAATAACAATACATAACAATAAATACTTAAATTAATCTTAATTTATTTGCATAATTAATTTTTTTAAACTTGCATCCTAAAAGGTATATTCCAAATTTGTATTTTATTAATGAATATAAAATTTTCTAACAGTGTAGCTACATATATCACTTCAATATATTGTCAATCATCGTTTTAGTCAAATTGTCAATTTTTAATATCAATTCTCTTTCACAAAGAACTCTAAAAAGAAATTACTTTGTTATCCCTAAAGGATGAATAGATTGAAGTAGAATGTTTGAAGAGTTGTTCCTTAATAGAATAGCTTAGAAACGCTCGCATGGGGCAGTTCTAAAAATGCTAAGGCAGTCTGGGGTATCCTGAAACAAGCTGAATAGTCTTAGGCATTCCAATACAGTGTGGGAAGGTTTAAAGAAGTCTGTAGCAATTTTCTGTTTTTTGCTTTGTTTTTAGGCATTCCAACCGACATTTATGATTCTTAGGGATTCTTAAGAGACAAGGCATTCTGCGGTAGTACAAGAGAAAGACGTGGCCAATTTTTGGGGATTACTAAGTTTTAGTCTAAAACTCAACCAAGCTTCAAATTTTAAATATTTCTTCACCCAATTTTGTGTAAATACTATCTGAATTCTACATTTTATTCTTTCTTTAATAGATGCTTGAAGATTTTACCTAAAGTTTCGTAACAGTCTTCAATTCTAAGATTTGTTAATATTCAAACCCAATATACCAAGAGATCAACAAAATTTCACCTCTAGTAAGCCATGCTTGTCACTGTGTGTGTCACACAAATGCAGCTGTCATAGTGGAATTTTGGGGTTATGTTATCAACTTTTCAGGCATGTGGGTTTATATTTTACTTTTGATATTGAATTTCAAAGGTAGCAACAATTTTAGAAAACGGTAAAGAACTGCTTTAATTGCTTAACTTTGATGTGAGATTTAAAAGTACGCTAGCACTCATAAAAACTCGATAATCTAACCTCAACACGTCAGGACTGTTAGCTTTAAAAATACAGGAGGATTCACACTGATATACGCGTTGCGAAGAAGCAAAATTTTTTGATCACATGATACTTCAATACCTACATCTTCGTTTGTATACTAAACTAAATATTTCGCTTTCTTTTATATTTTACTTAAATGCACTGAATTAATTAATCTGCTAAATAAATTCTTAAAAAAAATTATTCAATTTGTTTCTAGAAGTTCAGACTGCATTTGTATCTCTTACTTGGGGTTAGAAGCCTAAATACAAATCAGAATTAGTATATTATTAAACAGCGCTATTGTGCTGAATAAATATACCTATACCATTGAGTTACTGAATCAAATAAAGAGAAAAATAAAATTCCTGGAAAATTCTAAAGGTTATTGTCTGCCGAACGAGAGAATAAAAAATAAAAATGTTTGGAAAAACGCATACAATCTGCGCTTGATACAAAATAGTGACTGCATATTCTACAGAAATGGCAGCGTTTCTATCCCGGAGTGACCGCTTTGTTTTTGCGACAATATCTATCGTGGTTATCTTTCGCGTTCGCAGCAAAAGCACAACTTGTGTCCGATTAGAAGAGAGATATTAAATAACGGACTAACCAAACAATAACATGGCACGAGTGCTAGAAGTGTCCACACAATTTTAGTCTAGGGCACTCACGCAAAAAAACTTTCAAGCACTTAGGAAAAGCAGAACGTAATTTTCTTTCGGTAATGAAATTTTATGTTATTTTGTTGGATTTTCGGATATACCCGTGTTAAGGTTTAGGCCATGTTTACACCGCAGAGATAATTCCAATATCGATAAAAATAATGACGAGAAACTTTGCGAAACCAAGTGGTCAAGAAGAAATACGATTCCACGTCTGAAGCTGTAATGTTATCTGCAAATGGCCGACCTCCGATAACGATAAATGTTATAGTTCTGTTTTTATTAGAAAAGGATTTTTAGAAACGTGGAAGAAACTTTCACATAAAATTCCTCCAATTTTAATGATAAAACCCTAAAATGAAAATGGAGGAAATAACAGGAACTAAAATTAAACCTATTTTATTTATTGAAGCACTGGGTGTGAGTAAATTGATATTTTCTAGCACAGCTAACGGTCTTAAAATTCCAAATTAAATATTTTATCGGCACGAAACACGAGACAGATTTTTAACTGGCGAGTTAATAAATTACTGGAGTCCAAAACGCTTAAAACTTTCAATAATATCGATTATGGAAGCTGTTCTAGTTCCACATAAAAAATAATGTCGACAATAACCCTCCTTAAAAACACGCCGAAGAATAAAATCGCGAGGAAACCGTAAAAGAAAAGAGAACGAAAATATTTTCAGCGTCTGACAAAGTTACACAAATAGTTAACAAAGTAAGTCTTCAAAGTATCAAAAACCTAAATTATTCCAAGTCCAGAAGTTACGATCTGTAAAAGTTTTAAACTGTTGCTGAAAGTATAACAAGTAGGACTAAGAGTTGAAGAACTATGTGGCGCATATAGCTAAAAGCAGTTTTACGTGTTTTAAAGGAGATTAACCTCATCAAAATATTGTTTGGAAAAAATGTTGTTACTTATCAATCAATAATCGTTATTAAACCAAACTAATTAATTCTAGCATCCTATAATTTTATATGTTTATAAACTTTACAGAAGCAGAAGAAACAAACAGAAACTAATAAAATTTATGATTCCTAAGGTCACCCTAAAAGTCCAACTTAACCTCCAAAAACATTTTTTCCCTATATTTATCGATCAAAGTTCCAAAACGGTTTACACCTAGGACAAACTTTGTTGTTTTCAACCATTTCTTAATGCTTTCTAGTGAATTAATCATGTAGCGCCTGACAAATTTGACTGTTTACTTAAAACTTTCCTTGAAAAAATATTTGAGGGCGTTCATAAAAAATCATCTCGTGTCAGACAAGATAAAATATTTTCCAGTGGAAGGTGGCAAGGCCGGATATTTTTTTATTTTTACTGAATCCAGTTCTCAAATATTTTATGTATTGAACGAAGCAGCAAGTGAACACCGGTAAAATAAGCACGAAAAATTAAGACTCGAAGAAAAATAAGGAGGTATTTTTGTATACACAAGGAGATATTAAATTTTCGTCATAAGAATATTAAAATTAATCCGAAGCGACCTTTAAAAATAATCTTCCATTAGCTTTGAATGGAAGAAACATTCGCTGGTGCTGAAATTTCAGTTTTCGATTTGTCCTAAAAGCTCCTTATAATATTAAAGAATATAAAACATGGTAGGAGGTAAAACTCTTTCATATTTTAGGGTCGTATTACGTTGGACAATACGAAATAAAATTAGCTTCTTTGAAATAAAGGATATCCGTGCTTTTGAAAAGGATACTTCGAAATTTGATAACAATGAAAGGTAATTTTTAATAATCTGTTCCAGTTTGTAAAGCTCTCCTGTAATACTTTACTTTAAACTTTCTGATTTCTGATTATTAGAAATTGCTTTCTAGTTCCATGTCCGATTTTAACCTAATCGTGAGCTGCGATTTTGTAAGTTAATTGGCAATTTATAGCAACAGTGAAAATGAAACCGTAAAAAGTAATCCTTTACACTCAACCAGGATTTAGGTTCTGGATCTGCTGTTAATGTATTATTTGGCCCATTAAAGGTACCTACTAGGAATGGACGCCCTCTAGATTCGCCTAAACTCCAGCAAGACGGTGTTAAATAACCACACACACACAGTCATCGAAACAAAATAATCAAACAAAGAAACAATAGTCTTTTAAAAGCAAGAATTATAGAAACGTGGAAACAAGGGTTTCCTTCCATATTAGCTAGATGGATAAGTGTTTATATAAAAATCATTTTAAAAAAGCAAATTGCATAAAGCAGAATGTTTCAATTTAAATCATAATGATACTGGTAAAACTATATAGATTTGTAGAGGTTTACAAAGCTACTTTCAGAATTGCATATTTTTAGGGGCGAAAAATTCAAAGTTTGTGACAAACTAGTTTTTAAATTGGGACATTAATGAAAACTGATATTTTTAAGGTAAATGTAATCTATAAGATTCACAGCTTGTGACAGCTATTGCAACAGTGAAATTATTTAAAAACCTGAAACTAATGATTCAGAAAATGAACTCAAGATGCCCGTCATCAACCTACGCAGCTTATTTTTGTAACATCAAACTTAGAAAAAGCTTTAGGGATGCCCCGATTTAAGATTTAATTAAACCCTTTCCCTCTAAAATATTTAAAACTTCAAGATCTTGTACATACATTAACAGTTCGTTGTTTAATAATAAGAAATTGAAAAAGTTTGAAGGTTTTTCGAGACAAAACTTAAAGCGAAATAAACAGGGCTTTCGATATTTTTCAGCTCTAATTTATTCGGATATTTATGTTTTAAAAACTTCAACCGTTTCAAATCTATAAATATTTGCTTTGTTGCCTTGCTCTAAATTTAGGAATTAAAATATTTTACACTGCGAAAACACCGCCGGAGTGGCGCGAACATTCAAATCCGAGTCGAATGCTCGACGGGTGGCCTACCCAGTTACTGAAAATAATTGGGAACCGAAATCCGATGGTGGAGTAGGGAAGGTAGACGGTTGTCGAAGACATGTACACTGTACAGTGAGAGCAGAAAAGGTTGACCGATAAAAACTACTTTCTAAGGCAGGTATTGCTAATCTTTACTTCTACTTTGCTTATGCGCGTCTTGCGCTTCAGTGTGATATTAGCTTGCATTTTGATCTTTGCCTCGCATCTTTAATTTTTCGCCTTTTCTCGGGTTCTTAGGTTAGGTGCAGTCCATGCTTACATACATACGAAGCGGTACGTTTTTACTATGTTCATTGGCACGGCCAGCTATTATTATTCTCCCTGTATAAATGTAGCGCGCGAGACAACTACGGTATGAAAAGCGCCTTAGGAGGCCATAACCCTTCATGTTGCGACGGAATGTAAGTGTCATTTTACCTTTACATTGGGAAAATATTTCTTAAATCGCAAAGTCAGGTTAGGTTTATAGATGCAATTAAAAAAAGAAGTTTGAATTTTTGCCTTGCCTTGGAATTACAAAATTCTGGCGAATTTGAATCAGGATTTACAGAAGCTTCGACTCTCGAGGGCTAACCACCAGTTTGAAATTTCGATTTAAACAGCAAAGTTTTAAATTCGACTGTAAATTCGAAATTTCGATAAGTTTTTGTAGGAAATTCCCTGTTAAAATTATGACTTAAATGCACTTTTTTTAGATAAGTTAACTTTTAGACCCATAGGTTTTTTGTTTTTATTTTCGAATTTTGATCATAAATTCATAGAAATAGCTTTCAGCGCAAACTTTACTTAGTAAAATTTGGAAATTGAAAAAGCTTTCTTGTTTTTATTTTCGAATTATGATCGTGGAAATAGCTTTCAACGTAGACTTTATTTTAAAAATTTGGACTGAAACTTACTACTGATGTCTCAAAGGTTAGTTTAAATATACAGGGTGTCCCAAGAGGTACCTATAGTCATAAATTTATGGGCTTCATAACTCGGTAACTGTTGATAAGAGAACATAAGTTTATTTGAATTTTAGAATAAAAAAAAAACCTAACAAGCCCATAAATTTATGACTATACCTTTTCGGACAGCCTGTATAAATTGAAACAATTTCCCTCTCAATCTGACTGATTTGTACTTGAAATGGATTTTTAACGTTATCACTTTTTTATATCAGTTAGTAGCAGCCGAAAATTATATTAGGCCCAAAATTTCCAACGTTTTTAAAATTCTGGCCAAGATTTGAACTTTCACAATATAATATTGGTATTGTTTCAGGTTTCATCAGTGCAAACATATATTCTGATGTAAATAGTTTAAACACTGTAATTTACATTTATGTCAAATATTAAGTACAAAATGATTTTTAATAAAATACTTTTTGCTTCAGTTTGATTAAATATCATACGATAAATTCAAACCAGGATTATCAAATGATATTTCATCAAATTTGAAGGATTTGAGGCTGATTTTACCATTTGTGTTTAAGTCATGAGAAAGCCCAAGGAAGACATGAATGGATAGAATAAGGAAAATAGGAAGAAAGAAATGCAAAGCAACAGAAGATATGCAAAAGATAACAGAAGATAGAAGAAAGTGGAGCAGAAGAAGAACATACAATCCTAAAATCTGATATCCATCAAGGCATAAGGAAAAAGAGAAAGAAAAAGATAATTTAATCTCAAACTAAATATTTAATTTAAATTAAAAATAGGGTAGGGCATTTTAGGCGAGATTTCCTTTCGTTGACTGAAAGTTGAACATTCTAGCCTGTAAAGTAATACATTTTGTTTGCATTAGTTTGAGGGCCAGCTTTACTGAATTCATTTGCCTTTTTTAAAAAAATTATTTCAAATAATAGCCAAATAACTTATTAGAAGGTTTATGACGTGGAATCTTATGTTTAACATTGAATTCTAATTTCAGACAAAATTTACTGAAAAGCCTCACATTTAAAGCAACAAAGCTACATTTTGAAAATTAGGCGGGTTTTATTTTAAAAATTAATTTAAGATCCATTGCACCTATGCATTGCATTCATATGCAAAACGATTTATGTATTTAATTTGGAAGAAGGCAAACATAACGAAAGGGTTGTTGTGGTAAATATACAAAAATCCGGAAAGCTCTTTTGGTGTATTTTAATTTTTCTTTACTGTTGATTAGAAGTTTCAGCCAACTGGAAAAATATTCCAGTAAATATACCAGGATACATTAAAGAAACAAAATTTCCACAGAACAAGATTTTTCAAATGATCTTAAACTCAAAATAGCTACTTAGTAGTTGTTTTAACAAGGAGTTAAAGAAGTGTTATTCAAGCCAACAGAAAAATATTATTTTAAAGACCAAATTATTCGAGGGTGTCTTTGATGAATTTTAGCAAAATGTCATATTTTAATCACAAAATTGTGTTAAAATGTGTTAAACTATGTTTTGATTATATTATTTTACTGTGCTGGTTCAATTGCAAGATGTTATTTTGTGTAAGGGAAGTAAGCAAACATGTTTTATTGAAAGATTAAATATATTTCCACTTAGCAGCTAGCAATTTCTTAAGCAATACACTAGCGTAGCGTGCTACAAACAGCGAACTTCAATCCTTGAAAGGTTGCAAAAAGTCGCCCATGCGCAAACAAACTTGCTTAAATTGGACTTACTTGATACTCCTAACAAAGAAATATCGTTAACAAAATAAACTCTTGACAAAAAGAGAAGATTGAAGCAAGTACACAACATTGTTAACGAATTTCTAAAAATATTCCATAAAATACGAGGATTGTCTGAAAAGTCAGGAATAATAATGATTAACCAACATTTTTAACGACTACAGTTGTTAATTTAACCTAATTATCCTTAAAAATTAAATTCAAAGTCGTATCTTTATGCAAACAGTAATTAGGCAAAGCATTACGAATTGCCGAAATTAAAATCGAATTTAAAAAAATTAAAGTTGCACCTACAAACGTAAAAAATGCCCAAATAAAATTTGTAATTAGTTTTGAAATATATCGTGGCGATTTAACTAAAGAACTTTAAGAGTTGTAAGGAAGCTTTTCTTAATGCTAAGTAACGACTCGCTCGTAATACTCCGTTACAGGATTATAGTTCCAATTAAATTTAAAGATGAACCGTCATTACTAACTTTCGGATTAATTAATTTAACGTAATAATCAGACGTATGGAGAGTTTTTCTAATTTTTTTTTTACTTTTGGGTTTTAAATCGCTCAATTTAAATTGCGAACATCTTCGCCGAAAAATATCACGTACTGCGTCGAACACAAATAGAGTTAAAAACACGGAGACTACGAGCGTCGTTAAATTTAGATAGGATAAATCGTCTTAGGCATTTAATTATCGTTTTCGGCCTACCTGTTTCACAGTGGGTGAATTCGAAAAGAACGGAAAACATTAAAGTGCAATTAGTAGAATAGTCCGTAAGCCCACGTCATTAGGCTTTTCAGTGTTCACGTTAGTTGAAATTCTGCTATTATGCAAACACCTCTCACCTGTCCATCGAAACGAGGTCAGCGTCGGTTTTTTTAGCGAGCGTCGCGTGCGTCGACGTGAACCGCCCCGGACTCGAAGCGTCGGTAGCGCCATTGGCGTCGCGCAGCCCGCCTCCGGGACGCCGGACCAGCAAACACTTCTCTATATAACCGTGGGAGTGAATCTGATCAAGATACCGCCTTCCATACTACTCACACATACACACACACTTCTTCTAGTTTTTTATAATTTTTCGCACATTTCAAAAAATATATAAAACGCTTCTTACCCTTCGTTTCGCGACCCCAAAGTCCGAATTTAAAGCGGGAAACTGTTTGGTACAGTTTCTGTTGGGTTTGCTCCAAGTTAATCGACCCCTCGAAAAGTTTGCCAAACTTTTTCAACATTGAAATTTGTGGGGAAAGTTGCTTAAATGAAACGCTACGTCGAAAATTTGTGCTGAATACAATTGAAATACCGTTGTTAAGTGTAATTTTAATGAATACGTGTACTTTTAGCGATATTTGTTTCCAGCAGTTAATTAATATTTAAAATTTAATATACAGAATTTATATCATTTAAAAATATTTATTATTACGAAGTAAACAAACGCGAAACGTAGGTATACTTTTCCAGATACGTGAACCGAGAATAACATTTAACCTTTCTCTCTTTTAATTAAAAATTATAAAAATTACGCCCAACTATGAAACCGAGAAGGATTATTAAATAAACAAGCACACCAACGTGAAAGCTCTAAACATTACTAACTAATGAAACTAAAAAAAAACCTATCGTAGCTCTCAAACTCGTACAAGTACGATCAATCAGATTTCCATCTCTTTTATGGCCGATAAAATTTCACATGGTTCAAAAATACGTTTCAGAAGCTCTGTTCAAAGCAAGCAAGTCAAAGTTTCAGGAAAAAGGCTTTTAATTACCAAACAGGTTAACACTGCTTTATACCTTAAAGTAAAATTTTTCTAGAAGATTCCACCAAATTTTCAGCAGTTTTGTTAATTAACTCCTTATGCGCGATTTTCCTCGTTTTACTTTCGTTCGTTCAAGAAACTATCTTCCCTTCTTTTCCTAAAGCTATAAAATCGAAATATCAAAAGAAATAAAATTTACCAAGAAAGTCAAAATTTTTTAAAAACGAAAATTTGTAAAAAATCTAATTTTCTAAAAAAAAAAGTTAAAACTTACAGAACGATTAAAAAATATACCTAAAGTTTAGTTTCACAAGAATTGCTGAAAAATTAAAACCGAACGTGTAAATGTTCCTGAAAAATTTAACGCATGAATTTAGGACAAAAACGATTTTAAAAATTTAACTCGGCCTGAAAAAGTAATCGTGGTTACTTCACTCATTTCTGTGGAAATGTGACATCTAAGTAAAGAAAGCCGAGCCTACAAATTTTCCAAAATTCCAAATCTGGGCCACATCAGATATTTTGATTTGAAAATTACAGTAAAATACATAAAATTTGAGAAATGAACATTCTGAATATTTCCTGGCTTGTATACATCCAAAATAATTCGAAGATAGCAATTTTCAGCATTTTCTAATCGGCTTAGAAGTTTCTTTATCAACAAAAAGAGAAAGAGAGAGTGAGAAGGCTGAAGACTATGTTGCCGTCTGTTATTAGAATTTCCACAAAAAAGTTTAATTTCTAAAAATCCAGAACCTGAAACAAACTATTTTCAATTTTCAAGCACTTCAAAACGTTTAAGAATGACATAAACGTCCTTCTTTCAGTTCTTTCCTGAAAAATTTGATAACTATTTAAAAACGTTAAACCTTCAATAATCAAAGCTTTTGGATTATTTTCCTTTAACTCAAAATTAAGAAATATTGGTCGGTATTTTCATGTCTAAATTTAATTACAATGGCAATATTGTGCGCCTCTCTTCTGCATATTGAAAACGGTATAAAGCTGTACCGTTTTATGTTTACCTTTAACACGAGTTAGTTAGGTCAAAATACTGACCACTGTTATTAAAATATCAAAGCAAGTGCCTCAATATTTCCATAATTTTACAAAAAGAATTTCATTCATGATTTATAACAAAGGCAAAGTAACAACAACAAAAGAACAACGCCCTAAGTTCTAAAAATGCCATAAAACGCGACTTCCTCCCCACGATTTTTATTTAAAAAAAAAACTTAATGTTTTTGTTTAAATTTCTAAAAAAAGAAAATTCAGAACGATGCGTAAATGTCATAGAGTTAATTTATTACTAAGACAGAGTTTGAACGAAAAAGTATCTCAAGCGAAAAGGCCGAAGTTGCGCAACTTTTTTCTTATTGATCGGACTGAACGGTTCTTGCGTTCGATGAATAAGAAAGAAGCTGACGAGTTTAATGTTTCGTAAATTTACGCATGTGGTGAACGACTGATTATGTCTTTTAAGTGGATGTTTTTTTCTTAGGGAATTTTTACACAAACAGTTTTTGTTCTCGAAAGCAGAAGCTTAAAGCCTGCTATGACTTAGTCATGATTAATACAGAAACAACCAGAAATATGTAAAAATGTTGTCTTTTCCTTTTGCTTAGAAAAACAATCACGATTTTTTCGTTTGGGCTTTGCAAATTACCTTTTCTAAGCAAAAATAGGAATGATAGTGCAAATACAGCAATTAATCAGAATTCCAGGGGTAACTGCGTCGTTCCATGAGAAAATCATCAAAGATCTGTTGTAAATTAAAAAGTAGCGAAATAATCTCAAAGGGGTGAATTGTTAAGCTTTAATAAAACACCAGGTAAATGTAGCTTAGATATCGCTATCACGTAAACAGCAACGTGTTAAATTAGACATAGATTCTGAAGTTTCAGAAGGATGAAAGACACAGAAAAGCAGCAAGCATATCATCATTGCCTTCGAGCAATGCGAGTAGTTATTTACGGTAGTCTGTTTTTGAAATGCGAGAGGTAGGTGAGGCTGTTATTAATGAACGAAGCCGGGAACTTCCGAGTTCTCCAAATTAATAAACGACTCTATATTAGCTGTTATAAGCAACAGACAGCGTCGATTCGTCATTATTTTCCGCTACATTAAACACATACTTCATGCCGTTTCCTGTTCATTTTATCCAATCGAAAGTTTCCCAAGTCGGTCGCGGATCGATCGTCGTTATTATAAGCTCTTATGTGTTCTTGAATAAGTTTGCCTCGTTTGTTGTTTAGTTTTCCTCCTATCTTATATCTAATAGATAGCTAACAAGGAAATATTACCAACAGGCTGTGTAATGGCAAAAAAAGGCAGGAGATATATTGGATTTCTTGTTTTTCGTGTTATTTTTACCCTTTTTGCGTTCATTTCGTTATAATCTTAATTTCGGGAGCGCAAACTTATCAAAGCCTTACACAAAAACGAAATTAATTAAGCTGAAGATATAAAAATCTAAAGTTTAAGAGCTATCAAAACCAGCAGCCTGAACGAAAATTTACAAGACAACCTTAAATTACCATGTTGATTATAATGAAAATTAAACGAATATTGATGGGAATACGTTTTTATAATTCAGTTAATTCAAGTTCAGTGTTAGTAGACTATTACGAACTGAGGTTAAATTCGTACACATAAAAATTGAATCTTCGATTACCAAGTTCAACAACGTAAGTTTGTGAAATTTATGTTTTAAGCTGCATTATGTTAGTGGCTTATTTTTATAGATAAGGAAAATCTTTGTAGTAAAAGGATGTACTTTTTACGAGTACGTTGTAATAAAATACAGCATAAAAAATTTTCGTAGTAAAAAGAAGTTGGAAAAGCACCTGAACCAAAGTTTAAAAGAGTACACCAAGCTTGTTTTTCGAAATGTGTAATTTAATATGTTCTCATTTAATTTCAGTGATTCCCAGAACTGACTTTTGGGGCCAATTCTCCAATTCTGGAAATCTTATTAGGTAAATAACTAGATTGAAAATTAAAACCACCAATTTACAATTACGTCAATGTGTAAAGGTTTAGAAATTCAATCAAAATAAATAAGCGAATTTCACTTTAGAGATTAAATCCTTAAAGACGAATCTAAATCGCTCTATTTGACTAAATTTTAAACTTAGTTTTAACAAGCTACCATTCAACTGTTAGCTTTCAGGAAGATTTAAACACAGTTTATAAATATCCAAATCGAATCATGTAATTCTATTATTTCATTGTAAAACAAGTTTTAACTAAAATAAATTGGTTATTTTCAGAGAATCACATTGCTTTTTCCATGATTAAACTAAGCGAACTTTTTAGGTAAGTTTTTTCCCACATGAAACTAAAAATGTCAAGACGATTGTCACAAATAAATAATATTCAGAGAATATTTAAAAACGAAGTTTAGAAAATATAAAAGTAATTAATTATAAACTAATAAAGGCATTTAATATTTAACTAATTTTGTGTTTTATACATGTTTTTAGTATCCACAGGATTTTAGTCTGCTTTTCGGGGAAGATAGTCAATGTTGGCACATTTAAATTAAGAAACGGCCTTTGCGTTGAATAATTTCATTATAAAACTTTAACTTTAATTAGTTAAATAAAATTTAATTCGCAATGCGAGTAACTAGTTTAGAACTACATTTGCTAACCTATTTAAGCTGTCTGAAAGTAAGGAACACAAATTCTCTGATTAATCTATCCTTAATATTTTTTAGGCTAATATTCACTGCTTAAACAAGGAGGACGCACATGTTTGCGAGCGATCTCCGACAGTTCAGTGGTTTTGAGAGTTTCCTTTAAAAAATGAGGTTTTATTTGAAAAAATTAATCGTATAACTAGCACGCGAGAGCTAACGGGGCAACAGCAAAGCTCTGGTAATTATAATAATAATAAAACTGGTGAATAAATAAACTAAAAGTGTTCAGTGCAAGTGTGGTAGTGGGAAGAAGGGGGAAGAATGCGGCGAGGGCAGGATTGAACTACAAGGACGAAAATCACATATGTACAGGACACACACGTGTGATTCCACGACGAGACCACAGGTGGAATTAGAGCATACACATGCGCGAAGCTAAGTGATATCATTACTGTGACATTACTAACATTGTAACATTTTTGCAATAGGTAGTTTGCCCTAGCATAGGCCGAATAATAATAATTGTATAGCTTAGTAGTGCATCCAAATTAGAGGTGCACAATTACAACGCCGATTACAGTAAATGGCGTTGCCACTGGGGTTCGTTTTGTGTCCACTAACAAGGCAAGGCATTCCAAGAATTGGGGGAACCGAAACCTTAAACTTCGGTAGAAAGAAAGAACGGGACAGCAGCCCAAGGACCATAAACTATATTTACAAGCCCGGCTGGCAAAAACAAGCAAGAGGATAAACGCAACCGTTCGGGGCAAGGGAAGCGTGGGTTTACAATATTTAAAAATGGATTTATAAGGTAATACATAAATAGGGAATAGAAATCAAATGACAATAACACCTAGAATTACAAAGATTCCGTAATAGGCAATAGGCGCATGTGATTTGTACATATACATAGACCAAAGGAAGGGTTCATAATTAGCACACACCGAAGAGCACGGGAGAGCATGCGACAACAATAAGAATAGCATAGCATATAGGACTTCAGTAAATGATTGGAGAAACTATTACGATAGCGTAGAAACGGTAGAAGAAAAGGGGCGTCGCGGTTCTAGTTAGAAAAGGCCTAACTGTTACAGCTCATCGAAGGTTTTTGCTCAGTGACAATAGGAATAAATAACCACACTAGAAGTTTTATAGGTGTACACATACCATCGGACAAAATAATGGATAATTCAGTGTCGGATGTATACCAGGAAACACGGAAAACGATCAGAATAACGCCATAACGCCAACGATAATAGTAGGGGACTTCAATGCACATCTAAGCATCGAAGGAATAAGACAAAAAGTTAATAGGACTAAAACTGAGAACAGAAAATGCAATGCAAACGGCTTCGCACCGAAGGATTTTGCACACCTCTTCCAATTTCATACCCAAAATACCTGGAGCAAGTCGAATTCCGCTAGAACAACATGGGACAAATGAGAACAACATTAAGCACAACTGGATCACTTTTTAGGGAAATGGGAACAACAGGTGCAGAAGTAAAACTGGAAATAAGAATAGGAATAATTATTAGACTAAGCTAGCATAAAGTAACATGTAACAGGGCAGGCATGTCTGTGCTAAGGCGTTTTATATCATAGACCTAGTAAATTAACGGTATAAGATGACAAATATGTTTAACCATCTCGATCATATATCCAACTCGCATTGAATATGTGATGTACTAACTACCTTGCACTGTAAAAGCGGTGTCCTGCGGCTAGCGTCACAGGCATGTTAACGTTATACAGTGCTCCCAATCCCCACCTATCATAACAAATCCCATCATACCCTATTGGCATGGGGTGGGCCTGGCGTAATCCAGGATTGATCCACGGGGATCTGTTCCATGTCAATTGATGATAATGATGAATATTCACTACTTAAACAAGTTCTAAGTAAATTCGTTTATTAATCCCACCCACTTATGGATTTCGAAAATATACATATAATAATATAACAGACAAATATTTTTAATGAATTGGAATTAATATTGAAAAATCTGTATACAGAAATATCTCCTCAGCTCGGATTCGACCCACTGACTGGCTGTACAGATTTTTCGCAATTAATTCCAATTCATTAAAATTGTATCCCAGAGAAGTGAGTCTTCAAAATATTATTTCCTTATCGATGCTGCTTATCGGCTTTAGATAACGTAAATCCAAACATTTGCATTTAATAAACAATCCATTTAGGGCCTCTTGGTGGTGTAGTCAGTGTAGTGGATAAGGGTCTGCTTTACGGGTTCGGATCTAACTATGACCAGATCTCGGTCTGGAGCGTGGTTGGTAGTGTAGGTTAAATAAAAAAAGAATAACCCATTTAATATTGTTATAACAGAAACAGAAAACAGCAGCTTACTACAAAACAAGAACAAGCGAATTAGATCCAAAGCTATGCCTGGTTGTATCAGAATCGCCACGAACAGCAAAGGAAGGCTTCGCTTCATCAAGGGATTGGAACCTCCTTACGAGTTCTCCAAGCGCTGAAATGACTTCAAAAATCGTAAATAAATCTATAAAAGAAGCAGTTGATGCAGAGGTACCGGAAGAAGAACCCAAAGTAAAAGAACCGGTTAAAAATGGTAAAGATGAGTTCGATCATAATAATTCTATTTCACTAACTGAGACTGAAGAAGTAAGTAAGCAAGAGGAACCTGAACCTGAACCAGAGCCTGAACCAGAACCCGAACCCGAACCCGAATCCGAACTCAAACCCGAACCCGTACATGCGAATGGAAACGGTCATATGGAAGAAGAGGAAATTAAAGGAGAAGAAGAAGCTAGTAATGATGAGCAAATAGAACAGGACAGCATTAGTAACGAAAAGGAGAAACCCGAAAAGGTAGAGGAACCGGTGGTGGAAACAGTACCAACCCCAGAGCCTGTTCAAGAGGAACCACACGAAAGTCCAGTGGAAAATTCAGAACCTGAAGTTGAACCAGAGGTTGCTAACGAGCACCAAGAGTAGGCAGATGAGAGAATTACAACCAGAAGCTGAAGAAAATAAAGAGGAGAATAAAGTCGAGGAGAATAAGGTTCAGCATAATGGGGTTACAGAAGACGTGGAAACTGTAGACTGTAAAAGTCATTCGAAATAAGTTAAACCTGGAACATTAAACCGATTTAAATCAATTATTTATAGTTACTATCATTGGGTTTATTACAATCTAGTGAAAATGCATCATTGCTTACAATACGCAGAACTGTTTTTAATATGACAAATTTCCTGTTAATACAAATTTGAGGCCCTAAAACAAATATTTCAATCGATTATGATTACTATTATTTTAATGTATGACAAATTGGTTAATTGCTGCTTTTTAATATTTTAATAAGCCAAATTTTAGAAAATCGTTTGCTTGTTTTTTAACTTATGATTTACTTTCTGGGGTGTAAGGGGTCCTCTAACACCTAAGGATCTAAATGTCAACCCCATCTGCAAGAGAGGGAGAATAAATCTACCCGGTGCTCCGGTGCACCCTGCTAGACAAGAACGGCGCTCTGGCGTTCTAGCATCGGGGGGTATAATCTGATACCATATGCAAATTCAGAGAAACAGAGCAAGCCTCTGAACTAAACGGACTCCAACTGATGACGACTAGCGAGAACAAGGTTAAGAATTGGGTCGTGTAATGTACCTTCCCTCACCGGAAATAAAGTTGAAGTTATAGAAGAAATGGAGAAATATAAACAATGGTATGGCCACATGATCCGAATGGAAGACGACAGATACCCAAAGAAGATATTCGAAATGAGAGGTGAGGGTCAAAGACTAAGAGGAAGACCCCGAATACGATGGAAGAAAACATCAAAGACATCGCTAGAAGAAAGGGAAAGTCCTGGCAACAAGTAAGAACCCTAGCTAGGGACAGAAGAGAATACAAAAGATGGCTCAATACCCCAACACCGTGAGGTAACTGGGAGAAGAGAAATTAAAGTAAAGTAAAGATTTACTTTCTAAGTTAGCAAAACAAAAAAACTTTTAATGGTTTTAAACCTACAAAATTCTGTTGTCCTTTTCAAAGAGATTTTGCAAATTATCAATAGACTTCCCTGGTGTTATTAATTGGGCGCGAAGAAAACTCAGAATTTGACCCACCACCTAATAAACAAAAACACACTGAGTGAGTACTTAAAAGTTTAATCGATTTCACCTTCGAAAACAGCACTTCCACCCACTATCAACAGATTTTTCAAATATGTACTTAACAAAATTTCCTCCAACTTATTAAGACAACGAATAAAACAACCTCGATTAGAATACGTCATGACATACTTGTTATTTCAAGTATCTTGTGGATATTTTGCTTTATTCTTATGTATTATTTTCAAAAGCTTGTAAGGCGTCAGGAAAACCCCGATTTTAATTTAAAAAAATTGAAAGTAGTACATACGAAGCTCCTTTGCCATACCTAACATTTCAGAGATGTATTTAAACTGTTTGTTTTGTCCAACTTACGATTTTTCTTAAGGAAAATAATGTTTGAACTTTTCTTAATTCCACATGAAAAGCACTTTTACTTCTATGTCGTATGGGCTTGTCAAAAATTGCAGCACTGAGTCAGCTTTATGTCAGATAAAACACAACATTTAAAGTCACTTTCTTAATAATTTTAGTGTGTAGCCCTTTCAGTCCTACAAATAAAAGCAACTGATTACAAATTTAAGCTTTTGGAAGCAACACAAGATAAACCAACAATTCTGTTACTTTTTTAAATCATTTTTGTATCGATTAATTTAGTTTGGCACTTTTCTGAACGTTTAATTTTTCATTTTCAGAAACATATGCTTTAAAAGAATTAATTGACTGATGTTTAAATAAAAACTCCGTAGAAAAAATGTCTTTTGGAGTATTTTTAGAGGTAAACCTTGTCTGAGAAATCCATTAGGTCTGCATTTGGGTTCAAACATGTTTTATTTGCCGAAATTTGTTAATGAATATTTAGGGCGAACTTTGGTGAAATAGTTTCAATTTTCAGCAAACTTTAATGTTTAAGATGTTTGTCTTCTGATTAGCTTATTCTAAAGCTTCCACAGAATTTGACGTTTATTGAATTTTTAATTTAGAGAAAAATAACAACTTTCACAGGCACCATTTTACTAAAAAAAAAAAATCGAGAAGAAGTATAAAAAACGTAAACATAATAATAATTTAAATTAAATAATAACATTTGATTGTTCTAATGACAAAAATACCTAAAATGGATATTTAAATCAAAAGAAGAAAAGTAGTTTTTCTTTTTCCAATAATTGTCATCAAATTCTTACTATTCTATGTAAAAGCTTAGCTCCTTGCCAGTCTTTGGAATACACAACATCTCTCGAAACTTCACATGTAATGAAGACACTGGTTTGATTTAGCAGAAACAACTAATTTTTGAGGAGCATCACACTAACACCTTTGATAACTGTTAATCCCACAACACTGCGGCCGATCTTCTTCACTTCTATCGATGGGTAAGGTTAGCCTCTTGCCCAACATACTCGTACTTGCGAAGAGGGCTCACAGTACTCATACTTATGAGATGAGTTATTGACAGGCCATTTGGCCTAGGCTTCGGCCATAAGAGGAAGAAGAAGAAGAAGAAGTTTTCTAACTATTTGTTTTATCATGATTTCTTTAATAAATCTGCGAATATTATTTTTGAAACAATTGACGGTTTATGAAATACGAGTAAAGGCTTGTTTTTCTAAAATTGGTATCTAACATAATCACAGGTAATATAAATAAGGAGTGATAAAATACCAAGAAAGAAAAAGAAGTATTAAGAATCAGAACCTACTTAGCTTGAGACCGTGGATATCCAAAAAAGCTGCAGAAGAGCATTGTTTTGAGAATTAAGCATGAAATTGACGTCCTAATTTAACCACCAGATTTCCAGGTGATGAACTTAACAATTTTGGCATTTTTCCCCATAGTATTTGCTTATCTAATTGTTTTTTATAGCTATAATTGTAAACTTATGAAGGCATTTGTTTAAACCAGTGCGTAAGCTCCGCTGAAGAAGGTTTTAATCTATCATCGTACATATACAAGCAAAACATCTCAATCTTTAGTTTATTTCGATTTTCTTTATTGTACTATTTATATTTAATTCACAAATATAAAATATTTGTATAACATTGATAGTAATTAAATAAATTAAACAAAATCAACTAAAACCTTGTTCGGGCAAACACTTCCAGAGTTTAATTTCACAAAGATAGATAATTTTTTCAGTTACCACACACTTACTCAAGCTGCATAAATATAAAAAATTACTTCGATTTAATTCAAATTTTCTCAAACGAAAGGCTAAAATGAAATAACACGAGCTCAGAATTATTTCCTTTTGCCCATAACCGAAATTTCCTATACAGAAAACTTTTCTCTAATAAAAAATTAGAGTGAACCACACGAAATACGAAGATTACAGCCAATTATTCATTGTAAGAAGAGGTAGTTTTCGAAAATTATCATCAAGGGTGGTTGTTAACGAAACGATAGCAATTTTATCGGTTCAGATGTAGCAGTTTCCTTTTGATGCTTTGTGAGGCAAAGTTATTTTCGTGACGACGACCATATCCGTAGGCGAGCTTTTGGCCCAGCACGTAAGGGCAGTGGCTAAAGTTCAACGAAACATTGGACATATAGCCATTCAAAACAGCTGTTAATTAGTAAACTTAGTTTTGCATCCCTTTAAATTTAAATTTGATTACATGGTGCGGTACTTGGTATTTGCGCATCACCAGTAAAATATATGCTTAAAACATGACAGAAGTTTAAGCAATAGACTACAACGAAGTTATCTCGTAAATAAAACCGAACGGAAAGAGAAAGAGAAAGACAGAGTTCTAAAATTTAATATTTCCTTCCTCGAAATGCCAAATAAAATGCAGCAAATATAAAAGCCGCAAAATCAATCGCAGCTTGTGGACACTGCAAACAGGTATTAATATTTAACGTGGGGCTCTCCCTACAGAATGCGAAACATCCGCCCCTATTTAGTAAACACTTTGCATATTGTATAAATTCGTCTTTTATTGAAAAAGGCAAAAAGAACGAATGACCTGTTCTGTTGTTTTACGTAACCATCTAATTACGAGCCATTCTGTTCTTTTTACAGGAAGTTTTTCCAAATAAACGGGTACAAACGTACTTATATCAATCCGTATTTTAATATTTAACTTTCTTGTTGTTACAACTACAGAAAAGTTTAAGCGTAACACCGAAATTTTAATAAATTATTCCACGTTTGTATACCGGGAACGTGTTTTAGTTCAAGATTTTAATTATAATGCGGGTAAAATATATAATTTTAAATTAAAGCAATAAAGAGCTAGAAACGTTTTTAAAACGAATTTACAAAACTGCCAAACTTTAAAATAAGTTATTACATATTTCTTATCAAATAATTTAATCTTAATTCTTGAGAAACACACCAAGAAACGATTATAATCACACAAATTTAACAAGGTTCGTGCAAATATCGCATCATTAGGGCTACTTTTAACAACTAATAAAATAAAACGAGCGACGTTAAATAGTTAATAATGAAACCGCTAAGATCATACTGTCTGTGTTTTAACTTTGCCCATGCTCACGAACACGAACTTTTATTAAAACAGTTCTTGTTATAAATCAATCAAACATAATTGCTCTAAGAACGGCTTGTACTTAGTTCAGCATTTATTTGATATTTCAAAGACAATAACCGTTATTTAAACAAAATAACCTTGCAACCTACAAAATAACCTCCACATGTTAAACAAAACTTCAGTGCTTGGCATTTAACCTAAGTCTCTCTAAACGCCAGACACTTTACGTATTTTTGTTAAAACAGAGAATATCCTACGTTTAAACTATAAATCGTAAAGTGCAATTTGGGCTTTGCATTTTTAAGCAGTAAACCTCCAAATACATTTTAATTTCATGGCACTTCAAATGCGTATCGAAATTCAAATCCTAACAACTTATTAGTTCCAAAAATTTCCAACTAGAGTAAATAATAGGTACCGATATATCTTAGATTTCTGTAAAGGAAAGTCAGAAACGAAAGCTTCCTTTAATTTAATTTAAAGTAATAAATGTTGATAGTCTCCTATGTACAAAACATTTTTAAGAAAAGGTGCTAAAACAACAAAATATGACTATCAATAGTAAAGCGTTTTCCCATCCAATTTCTACACACAATCTGTAATAAACTAAAAGATCAAAATATACTCCAATTTTCTCTTTAATCCTTACTTTAGGAAACAAAATCAGGAAGTAAAAATAGTCTGGATAAGACAACTCTAACCGTTTTAATTTTCAAAAGAAATTTTTTTAGTGTTAAAGTGATTACACTTAAAAAAAAGATTTTCAATTATACGTCCGGTATACTCAGTTTTTAAGAATAATATATTAGAAAAATCATATCATTTTTCTTGCGCTGCAAAATAACAACTTTTTACTCATATTAAATTTATATTGAGAGATAACATGCAGTTCAATTTTAGTACACTGAAAAGCCATTTGAAATGGGAATTCCGAAAAAATCCCGTTTGAAATCTACGAGAATCCGATGGGAACTCAACGCAATTTGATTTAATTTTCCACCTCATTTCGAACTAAATTCCAGTGGGTTCCGCGTAATTATTTTCAAGAAATTGATATTATACCACGGAAATTTCACGTAATTTCAATAGGATTTAGGGTATATTCAGTACATATTCCACACAATTCCAAGGAAATCACACGCATTTTCGATATAAACAAAATTCGAAAGAATTCCGCCTAATTCCACGGGAATTTCAAATAATTTTAGGAAATTCTAGGACACTTCATTCAATTATATACCACAATTTCTCTAGGTTTGTTCTTTAGTGATATAATATTAACGAATTCCACGTGAATATGAAGTATTCCAAAAAAATTTCACAGGAATTCGGTGAAATTCAGATAACTCTACATTATACCATGGAAATTCCAAATTATTCCACAGGAATTTAAGGTAATTTGCGCGAAACCCTTCTTGAGAAGTCTAAATAATTCCAGTGAATTCCACGATATTAGCAAAAATTCACGAGAATTCCAAGCAAGTTTAAGTAATTCCATGAAGTCCTCGCATATTTGTTTTACAGTGGGTAATAGATTATCATTTGATGCCTAAGAGCTATGGCATTTGCTGCATTTCATTCATTGAGATTAAATTGTAACCTTTTTGCTAAATCCCCAGGTACGCCTCTTCTTCTCTGATTATCTTTTCTTGCACTTGCTGAAATGTAAGTCCGCTGACATAAACTCATTCTGATCTTTGCTCATTTTATTCCCACTATCATCTATTAGTTTACCTTCAATAACCTCCCGAAAGAGTTTTCAACAGCTCTTAGAAATTTTTCTCAAGAAAATGTTTCCTTTTTTTGAGAATTTATTAACTGAAAATTGTACTCGTATTCGTCAGCTTTGTAATTTTTGCGTCAAATAAATACCTCTACGTTATATTACTTCTGCTGTGATTTTTCATTACATACAAACAGGTCATACTAATTAGTTGTGAACTTATTAACTCACTAATGTTTTAAAAATCATACCGGACGAAGTAGGAACTGAAAAGTGGAATTACAACAGAAGCCTAGCAAATCGGCACAATTATTCCAATTTACAAGAAAGAGACACAGAAGAATTACGTTGTTAAGCATATTAGGAGGAATATTTGCACAAATATTGGAAAGAGGAACTACTAGAAGATACTCAGTATAGATTCGGACCAAAAGGAGGCATTCAAGTTTCCATTAAACTGCTGCAGATAAAAAAAAACAGTTACCCAAACAGAACAGGCGCCTGTATATGTGCTCCATACTGCACTGAAAGGTAACAGAGAAAATATATGGAAAGTTTTAATTCGTAGAAAAGTACACCACAATATAATAATTAATAAAGAAGTATACACGAGTTATACCACAGCACAATGTTGTTTGAAACCATTAAAAGGGTAGGTACGACACAGATCGTTCTAGATGAAAAGTTTCAAAATCCACCAATTGGAAAATGGACAAATTCTGCAAATAGAAACTTACAAAAATCCCTTAAAACATTTAGCAGCTTAAAACATGAAAATCAAAATAAAGACACAATTTATCTAGAAGACGTGTTCAAACCAGTAAACAGCTTAAAATACTTGGGCTCAATAAATAATAGATTAAGATGAAAAAACTGAAAATGAATAAAAAGGAAGTGCAGCAGCAGGAGAACTACATAACAGGATCAGTAATACAATATTGAACAACAATGGTAATAGAAGCCCAAAATACAAATAAAACGGAATTCACGAGAATTTCGTATAGTTCAATGGGGTTCCATGAAATCCACGAAAATTTACAAAAAATTCCATTCCTCTACACACTACGGTTTTTCTTTTGATATAAACCAAATTCTAAAGAATTGCACCTAATACCAAGGAATTTACAAATAAATTCTAGGGCATTTCAAGGCTATTCCATTCAATTATATATCATAATTCATTTAGGTTTTTACTAGAATGGTAAAAAAATCCACATATTTAAATATAAAGTATCTATTCAAAAAGACTACTATGAGAATTCAGTGAAATTCAGGTAATTCCACATTATAAAGAAAATTAGGAGAAACCCTTCCTAAGAAGTCTAAATAATTGCACGGAATTCCACGAAATTTACAACAAATTCACCAGAATTCCAAGTAAGTTTAGGTAATTCCACGAAACCCACATGAGAATATCGAATAATTCCGTAGAATTCCACAAAATCCACGAATATTCAGAAATTCCATTAGGGTTTAGTTTTTGGTGTAAAACGAGAAAATATTCCAAAAAATATTCACGCGATACTATGGGAATTCGGTGAAATTCAGAACTTCCATATTATACTATGGGAATTACAAGTTGTTCCACAGGAATTTCAGATAAAGTCAGAAAATTGCGCAAAACTCCTTGTGAGAATTCTAAATAATTCCAAGGAATCCGAAAAAATTCACAAGAATTCCACGAAATCGATACTATGTTATATGAAAATTTCGATCACTTCCAGGAAGTTCCACGAAATCCACAAAAATTTACCAGAAATTCCATTCCGTTGGTATAAAACGAATTCTAAAAAATTCCAACTAATTCCATGAAATACCATTTAATTTTTGGGACATTTCAAGGACATCCAATTTAGTTATATGCTATAATTCATTTAGGTTTGTTCTTTGGTGTTGCACGAGAGTAAGACCTACTCCAAAAACTTTCAGGTGATTCTATGTGAATTCGGTGAACTTCGGATAATTCCAGGGGAAATTCCAAGTTATTGCAGGGAAATTTAACGAAATCCACAAAAATGTCGCAAAATTACGCAAAGTCCTTCCTGAGCAGTCTAAATAATTCCGGGGAATTTCACGAAATACACAAAATTTCACGCGAATTCCAAGTAACTTTACGAAAATTTCACGAAACGTACAATATATTTTCATATTTTCAACTTCGAGTAATTCCGAAAAATAACACAAAATTTACTAGAAATTCCATTCTATTATGCACCATATTTTTTTATGGTTTATCGTTTGGTATAAAACGAATTCTAAAGAATTCCACCTAATTCCACGAAATTCCAAAGAATTTTCGAGGCATTTCAAGAATACTTATTTTAATTATATGCCATAATTCCTTTAGGTTTGTTCTATGGCGTTGCAATCTTGAAGAACTCTACGTAAGAAGTATTTCAAAAAAATTCAGTTAAATACAAGAAAATTTCATTAAGTTGTACATCATAACTCCTCTGTGGCTAAACCTTGGTATAAATGAAATTCCAAGGAATTATTTATATTTAGTTACGCATACTTTCAACCGAAATTCTGTATAATTTCATGCAAATTCCCAACTCTTTCAAGGAATACAAAAGAAATACCGTTCAATAATGCACCATAATTCCATTGCGGTTTATGGTTTTATATTGTATAAAAAGGAACTCCACGCGCATTCCGCACATTTTTACAGAATTTTCAGGTAATTCAGAATTCATTGCAGTTCCATGAGAATTCCTTTGAGGTTTAATCCATATAAAATATTTGAAATCTCAATTAATTCTTCAGGTATTTCCAAAAACATTATATGCACTGCCAAGGAAATTATATGTAATTTCACATAGTACTTTTAAAGAATTACATTCAATTTGTTTTCAGATTTGGTATAAACGGAATCCCACAATTCACGACTTCGTTGTAATTCCACGTGATTCCATCAATTATAGATCATACCTTTTACAAAGTTCAATCTTTGGTAGAGATGGAAAATTAAAGAATTATACCTAATTATTTTTATTTAATTCCATGATTTTTTATGGAAATTCCCTTTGAATCCAAGGAAATTCCATAGCAGATATTCAGATATACAGCACTATTTCTCTACAGTTTAATCTTTGGTATAAACCGAGTAGTTCTACGAAACTCCACATAAGTTCCATGTGGGATTTCTTGGTATAAATGGAATGGAATCCCAGTTTCATGTACTTTCACATATTGTCAAGAAAATTCCATTTAATGCTACGATAATTTCATAAAACACTTTCAAAAAATTCCATGATAATCCCACTTAGTTATACATCATAATTCCCTAACGATTTATTGTTTGATATAAACATAATACCGCAGTTCATAGGAATTCCATCAGGTACATAGAAACCTAGAAAAATTGCCACAAAAGTAACTTTAATTAAAAATTGAGCGAAAAATGGTGGAGGCGCCCCGACTTTACTTCATCTCTAAACAAGACCAGTTAATAAATAACCTGGCTAAAGATTAGGCCAAAAGGTATTCTTTAATACTTAAATAAATCAATATTTGAAGTAAAGAAACATAATAGTGGAAGAAAATTCCAACGCTTTAGTAGACTAGACATGAAGTTAAGCTATCTCATGATTCAATTTCATTATCTAAACGTTGCTTAGCAAAAAGAACACTCCATGTTGATTAATTACTGAATGAAAAATCTCAGTATTTCTATAGTTCATTGAGCTTTTACGTTAATTAAATTGCAAAGCAACACATTAAATTTGTGCAATTAAATACCAAAGAAAATTCATTCAGATGTTGAATTTTAAGTTCATCATTTTATTACAGTTTTTACATTTTTACAACGACAATAAATCCGCGAAATTAGAAAACTTGGAACTTTCCCTCTCTATTGTCTCACTAGTGCAATTCATTTCAATTTAATTTCGAACTAACTATGCAAGTATCAAAACTTTGTAGCGTCGAATAAACTTGTTTTAACCAATCGTAGTGAAAACACCTTTTAACGCAATTAAACCGGGAACAATAATAAAATAAAGTAACAACTTTATATTTCCTACTATAAAATCAAGACGCTGTAACACAAATTTAAGCAAAAAGCACAACTATGCGTGATTGCGGAATATTTGTACAGGCTAATGCTTGCTTAGTTTGAGAACTCTATTACAATTTATACATAATATTGTGTCTGCTCCTTTAAAAATCCCTCTCAGACATGCACGTTATTGCAACGGGCTATAAATCTTAAAACGAAAGACAGAAATGCAAAACGTGAACGGTTATAACAAAAAAAACCTCATCGTTTTATTTGCCAGATAAAAATCTTATATCAAAACATAATTCAGTGCCATATAAAAATGTTAGCTATGATTGTCGTTTGACGGGACAACCCCAAATACCAGGGTGAATTAAAAAGGCAGGTTTATTTATAATCGCATCAAATTAGTCCGGAATTTACGCCAGGTTTTCTTTGGTTTCTTGCACAGTGAAAAAAGAAAATACAGTAGGGAGGAGCGGTGGGTAAAGAAAAGTAAATAAAAATTAAATTTTGGGGAAGCTTAAACAAACGACCTTGGCATAGCGTGATATGCAGCTAGTATCGTTCCCCTTGTGTTTATTTTCAGTTTTGCCACTTCCGTGAAGTGACATTCCGTCTCGGTTTTTCTAATTTTGTTTGAAATCCTGCAGCCAATTTGCCTTTTTTATGTATCCTGTTTATTTTATGTCATTTATAAAATGATTGCGAGATTTTTAGGGTTGGCAGAACATATCTTTACTTGCTGACAGCTTAAGAAATTACACAACTTATTAATTTTTATAATCAATGAGGTTTAAACTACTTTTTTAATGCTTGTTGAAAATGAATGTTTCAAGAAAAATTACTAATATCCAACGATTTCAAATAATAAACAAAACTTTTGGGATAACCTTGGTTTAGAAATGCAAACTATTTAAAACTCATTAATTGGTGTAGTGGAACTACAACAAACTCAAGAGACATTAAATTTGTTTTAATTTCGTCAGCTTCATAACTTAATAATTAACAACAAAACTTTAAACTTTGTCTAACCTGCACAGAAGATGAAACAATAATAGAACTTTAAAACTACAAAAACCCTTAAGTTATCAAAACTTGTATCGGAATAAAGTCAAAATGTGGTTGAAATAGTATTATTTTTTCAAAATTCATATTCGTCTTTATACAACCCAACCGTCTTAGATTGTTTAAATTTACAAAGAAATAAATCAAGAATGCTTCTGGTAGACCGAATTGGTATTTTAGTGATCAATAAAAAGTGTAGAATGTAATTTAAGTTAGGGGTTGAGACTATTGAAGCCATAAACTGAAACTTTCTCCTATTCTTAGAGAGAAACATTAGACAGCAGCAATGTATTCGTCAGGGACCAGCAGGACCGGAAGGTGCTCTTTGCAAGTTCAGCCGGACTCGTGAGCCCTGCTGATATGGGCACAACTTAGAAACTTGGGGAAGTTGCCGGTGTTTGCCTTTGCGCCTCGCTTCACGTGAAATGTGCATGCGGGCATCGAACTTAAAGCTTTGCTTAGGTCCGCTGCTTTCAGAAAATCTTTCTTACAACGGGAAATATTCAGAAAGTCGCTAAATCCACAACTTACTCAGCGCAAACGAGGTTAAAAGAACCTCATCGTGGATTTTTTTTTCCTGAAGAGAAACTCGGAGAGTTATTCCCTAATAACAAGGTGTATCACGTGCGCGCTGTTTATTTCCAGGAGTTTCAGTGTCAACTCAAGATACCAACGTTGTAAGCTGCCAGAGCCAACAGAAGCCCCCGAGGAGAAAACTGCCAAAACTTTTCCTGATAAAATTGAATATGGATAAAACTGGAAGAGAAAATCCTCCAGAGCTTAGCCGACACCTTCTGTCAAGTGCCCGGCTTAATAATGAATGCACGAAATGCCAACTCAATTTCTAAAGCACAAATTGGAAAAATTAGAGACGATGTTATTACATTAACTTTATTTTATACTAAAATTCGGTACACAAACTGAACGACAGACCCTTTCGTACTAAGAACCTACAGTTTTGCAATTCATAATTACGCATTTAAAACGACCCGAAAAATATATAAACCTCTTCGCTCAGTTTCTAAGCTGAGGTAAAAATTCACCTAACCCTTTTTACATACCTATCAAATTTACAAAAATTAACAAAAGACAAGTGCCTAATAAGGAGCCAAAATTAAAAATAAAAAACCGTTTAATGAAGCTGTAAAATTTGTAGAAAATAGAACTGTAACCAAAAGAGCATGGTTAATCGTTACAGCCGTTTGATCAAAACAATAAAGAAGTATGAAATATCAAACTCGCCACAACAAAAATATTTAAAACAAAATTTTTTAGGAAATCCTTGGTGGAGGCGCCACGAGTCGCAAACATTAAACAACTAGGAATATTAACAACATCTTCTGAAATTCAAACCACGAAAACAGATTTATCCTCCAAGTCTCCAAGTACCACATCTGTCCTTTTGGTATTTGAAATATTTTTTATGAATTTTCAAAATATAGATTAACTCTCTGCTTAGTGGCACGCAAAAAATTTGGGGTACTTTTTAAAACTAATTTTTTCTTCTTGGCTGTTGGTATTTTTCTTTAATTTTAAATATTGTCGTGTTAATTGCTTCTAACTTATAATTATTTTTAGCAAGGACTTTTAAAGAGAACCTTTTTGTTTCGCTTAGGAAGGACATGCCGTATGTGCACGGGTTTGCGAACCGTATAGAAGCAACGGACCCGAGGACAGCTGAATCTCACCCGAGGGGGCCGTAGAAGCCCTGAGTCTGAGATTTATTTCTGCGGCTCGCATGTCCAGCTACTCTAATGAAATATCGTATTCATAGGACGGACATCCTTCGGGAACACCTGGCCGGTCGCATAGTTCACCTACTTCTTCACGCGGAAGAATAAATAATAATCTCATTTTATAAAATATTTTGCAGAGGAAAATTCCACGGGAAAACCCAAAACTGAAGAGTTACCCTTAAAACCGAAAAATTTTCAATTTTTTTCATCGGTCAATCGATTGAGAAAAACACGAGATATATTTTCGTGTGAAAGCTTTCGATTCGTGAAAATCTTGCAACAGATTTGCTCTCGCCAACCTAAGCTGAAGGTAATTATCATCATAAAGTGGACTTTACGAGCTCTCGGGGCTGCCGTAAAGGAATGCTTCATTTCGCCGTCCCCAAAACAAACATACGCCTCCTTGTTGCTCCCTTTACACCCCTCATCATCCCTTTCAAACCCCTCGTTCACTCGCAGGACCCGGCATCATTGCTACACTGCCCTAAAGAACATAGGCCCCCGAGTATACCCCAAGGAGCGCCACCGAGCACCTAAAGTAATTATGAATACGATGAATTCCCGTTCCTTTTTACGCCTAATGCAGTTATTTCCATTCTTATTCTTGTTAATAGTTAACAAACAGTGCGCGAAATAAAAAATAAATAACTAATTTAGCGAAACGTCGCCGCCGAAACTGGAACAAAGAAGTAGAAGACTGAATGAATTACTGCAACTACCTAAGTACTTAACAAACTTCCCCGTTGATTATTCCTTTAAAGATAATATAAGCTAATCAAATTACGGCTAAATAATTTGAGCCACTTAAGAATGAATTTATGTTTCCTTTTATCCGTAATAAAAAGAGCTACCTCATCTTGGAGACCTCGGTCGAGATAAAACGCATTAAAGAAAGCCGAAACAAAGAGATGTCATCAACTTGCGGAAAGAGTAAGCCACCTTCTTCGGACGGTAGTCTTCCGTCTCGTAAGAGGAAATTTTAAGTGGAAAGTTCGGTTAGGGTGAAAACAGGGGCCTAGACGTTACTCCAAAACCCTAATCCTTCAAACCTATTTCACAATTTACTCCTAAATATAAATGGGAAACATTCAAAGACCAGACACCATATCGAATTTAATAAAAACACTAAAAGAATTAAACCTCTACGTTATACATCAAGGTTCATTTCAGTTAAAACTTTCATCCCGAAATACACAAATATTTTTAACCTGGTAAACAATCACAAGAAAAAAGTGATTAAAGATTAAAGTCCCTGTCTGCTGGGGCAAATCATAAAACAGAATTGGTGTCTGCAAATTCCAAATGATTCCCGGCACACTTGATACTGAAAAATATATTAAACCAATAAAAAAATAGCTAAAAATTTAATTCTAAATAAAAAACAAAATAAAACCAAAAGCGTTCGACATTTTAATAAACAATTTGGAAATTCTAAGGCGAAGGTCTAAAAAGGATCCTTAAAGGAGAAAACGTCGGGAACTTAATGTATTCTAATGAATTATAATTGATGCACTGTCTCATAAGAATTTATTATGAAAGACTTGCATATTCGCCGAGTCTTCTTCCAGTCCTCATTACAATAGAAATAGGTCTACTGAGAGAAGCTAATGAATATTAGCATGAAAAAATTGGTTTCTGAAATAACCATAAGGAGGGAATTATGTGGATTCCTTTTATTTTTTACTTCGTCCTATTACATATTTTGTAGTAAAATTACAACATGGGAAAATGATAAAAAAAACTATACATTAGGAAGATGTTACCTTTCATTTGTGTTTTGTTAAATTCGAGAATGGTTTTTATTTATTTTTTATTGTTTTAAAGAAAACGTTATTTTTTAATAAAATGATTCAAAACTTCATTTTTAATCCTTGCGAAGGTAAGGAGTATTGTAAGATTTAAATAATTCTTGGGGGTTAATGTATCAAACATTTAATGGCTGTGAAATGAAAATATTGCCAAGATTATTTATAGATTGGAAAATCTCCTTAACATGTGTGCCAAGAATCGAGGAAATTTGTGGCAAACTAAACACAGAAAATTGAGTGCACATTTTTAACGGTAGAGCATCAAACCACTGAGGGTTGGTTCTCTTATCACTTAATAAATTTAACTTTCAGACATTTAGCATGAAAACAAGGTTACCCAGGAAGACATTTGCAAGTTAAAACTTCCAGGAGATTGAAAAAATGGCCCTGAAAGAAGTTACTATGAATTTTTGGAATATTTAAAAAGTGCCTGCTTTGAAGGAAATAATAGACAGTCAATTCTGTCTGATACCCCAAAATGCATTTTTTGTGAATTTTTCATCGCCCTTCTTCCGGAAAATATCATTTAAAGAGAAATGGCACAAACACAATAATTTTCATAATATATAATGTGTTGTGATGAAGATAAAAAGTATTAAAATAAGAGAAGTAAAAGGCAGCAATAAATTTCGAAAAAAAAGTATCGTGCCGAAGATCACGAACACGTGGGACACGTTTCAGTTCACCCTTCGAACATGGAAAACACGTAAGTGGACACGGGACCGATCTATCGTCCCGCCAGGGGCATTTTACTAAACATCTAGAGCATCAAGAGTGCTGTACGATGTCTTCTCCCTAAACTCTCCACCGACCGTTGTGTGCGTGAAGTCCGGTCTCGATCGAAAACTTTCTTGCCCTTATCGGATAAAATAGACGGATGACCACGAGAAGTGACGTGCATATGTGATCAGGGCGTTTGTATTTGTCAAAACTCATGCATATGGAAATAACAACGAAATATGATCAGAAATACCACGCGTAATCAGGTCCGCCGTCGTGCAATTTTCTCGAGAGAAATACAAATTTGATTGGATTTGCGTCCCGCGTCATATTAAGGCGACCTTCATTTCTAGCTACATTACAAAGACTGCTACTAACCTGGTTACATAACACTAGACTTGTTATTTCGTATTTTGATATAAATTCGTTACGGGACAAGATACGTGATTGCATTCGACGTTGAACAAAATTAGGATAAAACCCAAGTCTACATATACTTTATTTCTTTTCCTAAGTTAATAACCTCACCACAAAAACACCAAGTTTAACGAACAATTCGATGAATGTATTCAAAGTGCTCTATTGTTAGAACAATAGTTTTCGTAGTTGATATTCCTTTGATAACTCTTTCTTATGTGAGAAGAACCAGAATTACCATCATCAACACCAACATTTTTTTAAACCTTATTATTATTGTAGAGTCGATACAATCGCCAAACCTATAAAGGGCGAAACCTTAAAGTGATATTAAAGTATTAGTATTTGGTTTTGTGTTTCCCGAAGTTTAAACTAGTAAGATAAAAATTCAATATAACTTTAACAGCAGAGTTAAAGAAAGAATTGCTTCAGTTAAAGGAAGTATATTTAAAAAACAATAAAATAAGGAAGAAGCCAAAGGAGAAGATGGAGAAGAATATTCCATGACCTTTCTTTTAATCTAATGTTTGAAATTCCTGAAATTTCATACACTTCTTTTACTTTAATATTTAAAATTCCTTTGGTGATTAAAATTAGATTCTTCAGAAGAAAGAAGCGATTTTACTACAATCATAGATATTTGCTAATATCATAATAAATAACAGTTCGATGGAAACATTTGAAGTGTGCTATTGCTATACCAAAAAATATATATTTATTTGGAGAATTTATATCATTTTTTCAACAACTGCTAATAATAAAAAGCATAACCCTCGTTATTAAGGCTTAGGTAAAACTACTAATTTTGTTATTCCTTTGCTAACCCTATTTTCCGAGAAGAATGAAATAAAACTGAATTACCATCATCAGCACCAATATTTTTGGAAACTCTAATATCATTTCAGTTTCACAATAATCGCTAAACATATAAAGACCTTAAAGTATATTTGATTTTGTGTTTTCCAAAGTTTAAACTAATGTAAAATAAAAACTCAATGAAAATTTGACAGCAGAGTTAAAGAAAAAATTGATTCAGTAAAATTAGTAAGTATATTTTAAAAACAATAAAATAAATAAGAAGCAAAAAGAGAACATAGTGAAAAATATTTGTTATTTTAATGTTTGAAATTTCTTTGATGATTATTTAAAAATGTGATTTCTTCAGAAGCAAGAATAGAACAAAAATAGAAAATATAATTCATAATACATAACAAATAACAATTCAATAGAAAAATTCAAAGTGTCCTATTGTTATACCTAAAAATATGAATTTTGAAAATTTATTATCGTTTTTTCAGCAACTGCTAATAATGAAAAGCACAACCCTAGTTATTAAGGCGTCGATAAAACCATTAATTTTATTTAATAAAGTGAGTTTGTATTTCATAAAAATTAATCTCTGACGAAAAAAAATTTGGAAATTGAAGGTAGCCGAAAGTTTATTAAAATGCTTATTTTTGATTTTTATATTAGATATTCCTTTAGTAGCCCTTTCTTATACGAGAAGAATGAACTGAACTACGATTATTAGCACCAACATTTATGGAAACATTATTATCATTTCAGTTTCAATACAATCGCTAAACCCCTAAAGCGCAAAACCTTAAAATAATATTAAACTATATTTGGTTTTGTGATTCATATCAAGTTTAAACTATCCAAAATAAAAATTCAATGAAAATGCGTCTTATACCTATAGTTGCCACCTGCAGACTTTAAATTTAATTCTGGGACGCACTCGAGTATTTCATGGCGATTGAAATTTTTCCAGAAAGTTCCCACAGATAACGCGTTTCGAACGATCGAGAACACTCCCGAGCTCCTGCCGACAGATGACGCGTTTTGTTACACTATGATAGCCTAATACAAATCGTTGGCAAATTATATCCGCAAGAGTAAACTACGAATCCTAACCGAACACCAAGAGCGTATAACAGCAGAGTTAATGAAAAAATCCCTTCAGTTAAATTAGTAATTACATTAAAAAATAATTAAATAAGATAAAGGTGCAAGAAAGAAAGAAACTTCTATACATTTCTTTTATTTTAATTTTTGAAATTCCTTTGATGATTAAACATGTGATCTTTTCAAAAACAAGAACCGATTTGCATAACAAATATAGCAAATATAATTCATAATAAATATATAACAATTAAATTGAAATATTCAAATTGTACTATTGTTATACCAGAACCTTTCTTTTGAAAGTTTATTATTATTTTTTTCGGCACTGCTAATACCTATAAGAAATAAAAGGCATAGCCGTAGTTAGTAATAAAGTGAGTTTGTATTTTCTGAAGGTTAATCCCTGACAAAAAGCAAATTTGAACACTGAGGATTAAAATTCACTGCCAGTTTAACAGGATGTAAAATAGCAAACTTATTAAAACTAAAGTATTTTTAAAGCATGATTGTTAGATTTTTATAGTTAATATTCTTTTAAGTAGTTAACCCTTTCTTATACAAGAAGAGTGAAGAAAGACCGAATCATCATCATATGCACCAAGTTTTTGGAAACCACCAACAACAATAATCTCAGTTTCAATATAATTATTAAACCTATAAAATAGCAAGACCTTAAAATGATTAAGGTGTTGAACAACCATTGATGTTTCTTAAGCATATTAAATTTTCTAATTCACAAAGGCTCAACTATCTTAATAACCAAATTAAATAAAAAATTAACAGCAGAGTTAGTGAAAAAATTGCTTGAATTAAATTAGTAAGGCATTTTAAAAAATTACAATCACGAAGAAGCCAAAGAAGAAAGAAACAGAGGAACTTCCATGTGATACTTATTATATTCTAATGTCTGAAATTGCTCTGATTTAAAACATGTAAATTTCTTTCGAAGCAAGAGGCGATTTTCCATACTAAATCTTCGAAAATTTAATCAGCATAATACTGAATGTGTTAATCTACAATTGCCTAAAATTGGTCACCTTAAATATCGGTATTCTTATATTTCAATTAATTCTTTTAATTTTGTGTAAATACATAATAAATAACACGAACAGTTGAAGATACGACAATCTACAAAATATTTAACAGCAAATTTGTAAAAGTAATATTTGCAATATAATTATTTAAAATACTGACAAATGCGTAGATCTGACGTTAATAAATACAATTTCTTCAAAGAAACAGACTAGTTTTTAGTGATTTATCACATTTTAAATGAAAAAGAAGCACTCTGAAACCTAACAGGAGCAAGAATTTTTGAGTTCAGTTAGGAATCTCGTTGGGTTAAACGGAATATTTTTATTAATTTAAAATGTTGTACGATGTTATCCAATGATGTGCAGAGGGTGTTTCGATATTATATCAACAAACTTCTACATAGTTTAAAGCAAACAATGTCGCAACACTATAATAATGAAACATAACATAAGTCAAGCTTAACATTTTTAAGGATAAATGATCAAAATGGCACTTGCAGTTTATGCAGTTTCTATTCAAAACAAAACTTTCGGTGTTTTGCATTTTTTCATACTCTTAAGGATGTTTGAGTAAAGAAGCAAAATGTTTAACATGTTAATGATAGAGAATACAAATGGCCCCTAACAGTTTATGTAAAAGTTTTATTAAAAAATAATGGTTTTTGTATTGCTTTCTAATCTCAAGGGTATTTGAGTAAATAAGTAAAAACATTATTGCAAATAACCACAAATAAACTTTGGTCAAGCAACCATGTTTTGGCCAATTATTAGTAAACAAAATAATATAAATTATACCACGTCGTTAAAAAATACTGTTTCAGTTGGCAATGAAATATTTATTTCAAATAGGTAGAAATATAACGATGAAATTTGAAAGTTTAAAATTAATTTATGAATTCGAAATAGCGGTGTTTACTTTTTAAGTATTAACCTTTTTCTGTATCTTCTACAATAAACCCGTTGGTTTACCTGCTTCAACTTTTATCATTCGTCAAATAACCTACTAATTGATGTTCTGTTTAATTAATTACCACATCAGGTTTGCAAGCTATGCTAATCGATGGGTAACAAGGTCATCACAGTTTCATTGCCAACTGAAGCAATACAACTTCACACTGTGTTGTATATAAATTAATTATTAAAGAATTAGTCGAGATACTTGTTAAATACGGATATCACCTTAGCGCAAACTGAGTTGTCCTACAAAACAAAAAATATCTGCAATTAAACAAGATTTATGAACAACAACCAAAATTCTGTTCTAAAATTTTTCACATCATTTATATTATTTTCTTTACTAAGAGTTGTGCTAAATTCGGCAACTGATTTCAGTCTTTTATTGATAGGAATTTCCAACCCTGAAACGTTTTTACCTATTTATTCAAATTATGAAATCACAATCGCAACATACGAAAAAGTTTTATCATAAAATCTTACATAAACTATTAGCTAAAAACGCAAAATTTCTAGGGTTTTGAATTTACCTCCCACTTCTGCAAACGCCGTTCTTCTCAAGTTACATAGAATTTTAAAATTGTCTCCAACACGTCATTCGTTAAAATTTACCAAATATTTTCAATATAGTTCTTACATCTTATAACTAAAACATTTGAGGGTCAATTTTGGGAAACTGGAAACTTTGCTGAAAAGTTGGGCTTGTCACTATAATTTAAAGACACCCTTTGTTTGGATGTCAATTTTATGGCAAATTAAATAACATTTGTATGTATGTAGTGCCAGATAAAGCAATAAATGAAAGGTCAGTTTTATAAACAAGCCGTAACGAACCCTCAACTGAATTAGATTCAAGTTAAACAAACAACTGCTTAAGTTAATACATAAAAGCTCTAATTTAAGCCTGGTTTAATTATTAGTAATCCTGCCATTTTAAATATATTTAATTTTTCCACAAAAAAATCCAATTCTAGGATTCACTACTTCGATGATATTATATTTTCAATAAATTCAACCCAACAAATTTCGACCACTCTAATGCAAAGATCGTTAATAACAATAATATTTTAAGTCCAAAATCCTTTATAAACCCTCATTACAAGCAATTCGGAGTCTAGTATTAAAATTATAATATCTCTGGTGGTACTGGTAGGCGGGTTGTCCAGTGCATTTGCACACATGTAATAAATTAAAATAGAGCAACTTTATATTCTCACGTTCCCTCTAATGCACTCCCGTGTACTTATTTCGAATAATTCAGTGGGATACGAAACTGTGGTCATCCTTGTCTCTTTCCAACCGATGACGATCGTTTGCCGTGGAAGAAGCTACAAGGGAAAGAAGGAGAGAACCGAAAATTCCAAATCGAAACGAAACTCTGGCAGTTGTATCAGTGTAATGTGAGTTGAGAACTGTCGTAAAAGTGAAGGGATGTAGGTGGTGCTCGTTAGCAAGGTGTTTAGGGTATTTGCAGGTATAGATGTTGGTAACTGCCTATCAGTTCTGATGGACTTTAGAAATGGATTGAACTGAATAATTTCAGCCACTTCGTTTACTGTTAATGTTATACTTTGAAATAGGTACTCGCCCTATCTCCGCAATAGTTTGCAATCATTTAAAATGTTTTTTACAAGAATCAAACGTTCCCATAAACTTTCTAATAAATTATTTGTGTGGAAACAAAAATGGAAAATCGAGCCTTAATGTATTACAATACGTCACTTGAAATAACAAGAAGTACTTTATATTTCACAGAATAAATTAATTAAGTTAAAAAAATAATCTATATATTGGAATTTTACTAAAAAATTAGGACTGATTCAGTTTTTTATGCCATTCTTGATGCTACTAAATACGCAGAAACATGAAAGATTTTTTTTAGGAAAGCTAACGTCGAAATCATTTAAAAGTGTTAATATTGACGGAACCAAAAACTTGACAAACATAAAAAATCGTTTAAAAGACCATTTTAACATATGCGGTTGTGTTCAATAAGTCTCCATTCACATCAATGTTCCACCATAAACAACAACCAGGCAGAGAAATTGAAGATTTATTCTAATTACAATCCTAAAAAGCAATTCTTTAAAAGAAAAATACAAACATGCAGATAAAAAAAATCAAATAGGTAGATACTTAAATAATAAATAATAAAAAAAGAAAATTTTGTGGTTTTAAGGACTTGAAAGCAGATTACTACTACGTAAAAGGCTTTTACAGATGCTCGTAGAATATAAAAAATCTTTTAGAAAACCTCTTTAAAAGGTCTAAAAAGCTTTAGAAATGACTCTTTAAAGATAAGTTCTATTCTACCTTCATTCATTTCTATTCGCATTTTGAAATTATTATCAGGGAAACTTTCAAACTATTTTGAATTGTTCCTTCCAAAATAAAACTGCAAAATCTAATTGTTTAAGTATTTTTGTTATTTTAGAAACCTTTTTAAGGATTTGTGAAATATTTTTAATGATTTTTTATAAATTTTAATAATAATATAATATAAAAATCTAACAAGCTGAAGAGTAATTCGTTTTAAAAATCAAAATTTTAAGGATGTAGAAACTGGCTTAGAAATGAATTTAACTGAATAATTTCAGACACTTCAGTTATTTCTTATACTTTAAAATAGGTACTTGCTTTACCTCGGCAGGTAAATAGCCTGTAATCATTTAATTCTTTTTACTCTTACAAGGAACGAATATTCTCAGAGCCGATCTTGCTACCCCATAATAAAGTATTTGGCAAATATTTTATTGAAACAAAGATTACCAAAGATAATATCTAGGAGAAAAATTTATTAGTAAATGGAAAAACAAGTCTTAATTATTACAGTAAAATGCTTGAAATAATAAATTAATTACATTTAAAAAAAAAAAATCGGTAAATTGGAATTTTACTAACAAATTTAGAATTGATTTAATTTTTACGCCATCTTTATTGAAAGCAAATTTTTTGGAAAAGTTAGCGTTGGAATAAAATATAATACAAAATAAATGTATCTAAAAGCTGTGTATTTTTAATATTAACATTAACAGAGAGAAACAAAAAATAAAAAATCCCCAAAATGCGTTTCCTAATAGTTTTCATTAAAAGCCCTTGAAAACAATATAATTCTATATTTTCATATCTGTTATTGCGTTAAATGTATACATTTTTCATATTACATCAATAACTACAAAATCCACAACTGGGTAGAGAAGAAAATTTAACCGCAACAAATACTAACTCCTATCAAAACAGAAAGCAAAAAACATGCCCAAAAGATTATTGAAAATTCAATTTTTCCGAAACCACATTCTATTGTCCTCAAGTAGTAAAACATACAAAAAAAGGAAATTTCGAAAATTAAACCAAAGGTTTTTAAAGATGCTCGTAGAATATAAAAATCTGGAAAATCTCTTTAACTTTAGAAAAATTGCTTGAAAGATGAAATCAGTTACCTTCATTCCGCAAATAATTCTTAATTGGCGGAATTAATGTAACTTTTAAATTCATTTAAATTCATAAGGCAAAACACTTAGGCATAGTTTTTGCTAAAATAATACTGAAAAGTCCTCTTTTTATATATTTTTGTATTTTCGCAACTCTTTCAAGGATTTGCAGATCGTGGATTTGGAAAACTTTTTGAGAAATTTTTATTATTATTTAATTTTGGAAATAAATTAATTGATTAATTTAAAGATTACATTTTTAATGGTTCACTCCTTTGGATACATGATACATGCTTTTAATAATTTATTATCAATTTTTGAAATTCTGTGTATAGAAAAAAGTTATCCATTAAAAAATTTGATTTTTGACTTTTCAGCCACTAAAGTTTAAAACTTGTATATTAAATAACAAACAGATCTAAATAAGTTTAAACTGGCCAATCTTTTGCCTTCCTGAGGGCTCACTATGACATGAGTCAACAACATAAATTCCACACATTTCTCGAAATACCACAGACAACCATCGAATTAAATAAATAGGTAATTAAAATAAGTTAATTAACAATTTTATACATATATTAAAACCTTCGACGTGATGCACATTCATTTAACACCAGCAACCTGTTAAAAAGCTTATTTTATTAAACCATCACAATTATAGAATTTTTTGCTGACGTTTCGACGATTGTTTTTCGCCCTCTTCAGAGCTACAATTTAATTACAACCTAATTTACACATATATAAAATTATTGACAAAGTTAAATTACGTTAAACATGTGGGTGGCGATTGTCCGATTAACTCAAAGTACTTAATAATTAATGTCTAGAAAAAATCGAAGGTTTGATTTTAATTTATCAATTAAACTGAAATCTGAAATTGAATAAAATAGGTTTCAGAGACTAAATTTGTAGGGGGTCACTCCTTTGAGGAAGTACTTTTAATGTATTTGAACGAATATGAAAATATATAGAAAAAATATTATTAAACTCAATGTAAGTGATTCAAGTCCATGAGGAGGTGAACTTTAAAAGTTAATACAAATATATTGTTTTAGAGACTAAATTTGTAAGAATTTTTGGGGAAATTTCTTCGATCTTAGTTTTGACATAATCTGCACTTATTCTATTTAAAAATAGATGAAAATGTATCGCTTTGGTTTGTTTTTTAAAGTTACATTCGAAAAATATATATAACTTGAAATTTTAGAAATTAACTTTTTCGGGTTATACTTAGCACTTCTGATGGACTTCAGTTGTGGACTGAAATTAAATAATTTCAGACACTTCGTTTACTGCTAAAACAGCACCTTGCAAAAGGTTTTTGCAAGGATCGACTATTCGCGGAACCCATCTTTTCATCCCGTAATACACCTTTAACTACACTTTTTGGCAAATATTTTTATAGAAACTAAGACTACAAAAGAAAATAATTGTAAGATAAATTTACTAGCAAAAAGAAAAACCGAGCTTCAATATAATTACACTACTTGAGAGCTAATAGTGGGTGCTTTATATTTCATAATACGGAAATAAATCAATTAATTAATTTAATTAAGAAAAGGAAAATTCGGTTTTTACTAACTAATTTTTAACAACTGATTAAATTTTTTATGTCATCTTCATTAGAACAAAATATCTTTATATGTTAGAAAAATTAAAAATAAAAAGTGAAATAATTAGCAACATAGACAAAATTCTGTAAACTCCTCGAAAAACAACAACCAAACAGAGAACGGGCTTTATCCAAATTGTGAATAATATTTTCCCAAAAATTAGCAACTGATCAAACAAGAGGCACAAATTTTACCAAAAACACAAACGCATTAAGCTTAAATATTAATAATTAATAAAAACAGAAAAATTCATTCTAAATAACCGTAATAAATCTTCAAATCAAGTATTTAGCAAATATTTTTGGATTACCAAGGAAAATGACTGGAACATAAATTTACTAGCAAATGAAAAAGCAAAGTCTTAATAATTACAATAACTACTTGAAATGACAAAAATCACTTTATATTTCATAATGAATATGCCAACGAATAAATTAATTAAATTAAACACAGCAAACTTTACTAACAAATTTAGAATGATTTTTTTATGCCATCTTCATTCTCACGAAATATTCTTACATGTAGGAAAAATGTTTAGAAAAACTACGTCGAAGTAAAATAATTAGTAATACTTATACAAAAATTCTATAGTTGCATATTTTAAACTGTTAATATTTACAGAGCGAAACACCCAATTAAAAATATGAAATCCTTAAAAGACATTAAAATAATTTCTCAAGCAACACCAACCAAACAGAAAAAGGAAAAGCAACTGGATCAAACAAGAAAGCACAAAAGCACAGTTTAAAAAAGTTATTGAAGCTCAATTTTACCAAAAGTACAATCGCATGGTATATTTAAAAATTAATAAACAATAAAAACAGAAAATAATTATTCTCAATTATTAGTAGACTTCTAAAATTAATATATCGCTTTTAACAATGCTCGTAGAATGTAAAAACCCTGCTCTTTCAAAGGCCAAAGAAGCTTTAGAAAAACTACTTGAAAACCTTCATTCAGTAAATGATCCTTAATTAGCGATATTAATACATATAAAATTCATAAAGCCAAACAATTTTTTGGCTTTTTTACAGTTATTATCAGAAAAACTTTATAAACAGTTTTGACTTATTTTTCCCAAAATAGAACTGATTTTTTAATTATTCTAGAAACTTTTGTGAACGAATTTGCAATTCGAGAATTTAGAAGATATTTTTAATGAATTTTTATTAATTGAAAAATTGAAAACAAACTAAAGCCGAAGGTAAAGGGTTCAACTCGTTACAGTGGTGCTATTTTTGTATAAAAAGAGTTTCAAAAATCTAGTTTCAGAGATTAAATTTTTAAGGATTCACTCCTTTTAACTGTCTTTTAGTGAATTATATACGTAGAATGTTCATAATTCGTTAAAACACATTAAATTGTTAAGGATTTTTTGATGACATTTTGATAATTCGTTAAAATAAGAAATGTTTGTTAATTCAGTTTCCTCTATTCTTGATTGTTGAAATAATTTTGTCTAATCATTTTTACAGATACACACATCACAAAAGTCTAGGGATATATTTTTTTTATGCAAAACTGTTAAGTATTTTGATTTTTTTTAGGTGGTCTGCATATAATAAATTAACACAATACTTTTACAACATTCTAAATTAGAAATTTAGTTTAAAACAAAAGAAGACAAGTTGAAAAAGCTTTAATGAAACTTATTAGCAAAAAGTTGATTTTATACAATCATAAGAAATTGAAGTGTCAGCACTTAAAGTATTCATTAATTAAATTTAGTAGAGAGTATTTCCTCCTCTTTGGTTCAAAACGGCTCTGCATCTTTTAGGCATTGATAAAATTAAATTATCTATTGCATCTTGCGGTAACTGTTGCCAGTGTCTTATAAGGGTATCACGAAGCTGAATCCGAGTATGAATTTCATCCAATTCACTTTCAATGCTTCTTCCCAAAATGTCCCACACGTGCTTAATAACGTTTAAGTCTGGGGACTGCACAGGCCATGGTAAAACAGAAATGTTTTCGTCTTCAAGCCACTCGGTAACAGTACCTGCAACGTGTGGGGTGGCATTATCATGCATTAGAATGAACTCAGGTCCAACAGCACCTGCGAATGGAAGCACTATAGACCGCAGTACCCTATTTAGATACCTACCCATCGGCATTTAAAAACCTCTCAAGAAAAGAGAGATCTGTTTTTCCGCCAATGCAGATACCACCCCACATCATTACGGTACCTCCTTTGTAAGAATGGACATCTTGAACACATCTGAGCCTTTCCAAGTTACCAGGTCGTCTCCACACTCTAACTCTTCGGCTGTCAGGGTGTATTCCAAAACGAGATTCATCTGTGAACAAAACCCTAGACCATTGCTCTTCTGTCCACAGAATATGCTCTTCAGCCCATTCTACTCTACGTGCTCGATTACCATGTCGAATTGGTGGGGCTCTTATTGGACGTCGGGCGTGGAGATTAGCTTCATGCAATCGATTTCTGATTGTTTGAGAACATACAGTTACATTATGAGTAGTCTGAAGCTGTGAAAGCATTTGTTTAGCCGTAATTATTGGTCGTCGTCTAGCTTCCAATGTTAAGTAGCGATCTTGAACTGCGGTAGTAATGCGTCCACGACCTGGATGTTGTTCGCTAGGATCTCCGGATGTCCTATATCTACGCCACAGTCTGCTGATAACACTTTGAGAGGTGTTTAAAGCTGCTGCAACGTCAACTTGTCTTCGACCAGCTTCTAGCATACCTACAGCTCTGTTCATTTCAGCTAAACTTAAATGTTGTCGTTGTTGATTACCTTCCATAATAACAGCACCAATAAAACTTAAATCACCCCAATATAAACGTAAATTAACTGTAAATGATGATTAAATTATTCCCTAACCACACTGAAATTGCTATACTTTTAGTTGAATTGAGAATTAAGCATTTGCATTTGTTTTTTTATTATTGAAACAATTGCTATCGCTAGCCCAAAGACTAGCACTAGCATATTTGATCAATGGTAGAGATATTTAATAACAAAATTGATTTATATCGATAAAAAAAATATATATCCCTAGACTTTTGTGATGTGTGTAGATGAAGATGTATCGTTTTGTTTGTTTTTGTTTTTAAGTTATAGTAATAAACTGAAAGAACAACCGCCTTATTGCGAACCAAGACTTTATAGCAAATTAGGGAAATTTATTTATTCTTTTACAATGTTTTTGAGCTCACTGCATAAATTGTAAACCAGAATTCTTGATGTTCGAGTTTCACTTGAAAATTAAACCTTATTATACTTAACAATTGCTGTACAAAATATTTTAGTTTTTCATGAGTGTTCACATCGCAAGTATACACAACCATAGCAGATTTTGAAAATGTTCATAATTCGTTAAAATAAAAGTTTTATGATATTTCGGTTTCCTGATTTTTGAAATAATTTCGACTTATCCTTCTTACAAACGGATGAAGGCATTTTGTTTTTGTTTATAAGTTACAGATTAATAATTTTATGTGTTACTTACTTGAAAACGTCATTTTACAAAGCTGTCTATTCATTTTGAAAGTTAATCTTTACAAGCTACTAACTTGTAAAATAAACAGCTGATTTAACACGTTAGTTACGTTGAAACAAACGATATGTGTTGTCTTCCAAGGCAAGGCTTAATTTTTGACGCAAAAATGACAGTAGTAATTTTTATTTATTAATTTAGTTGTCAAATGAGTAACAAATAAAATATTATACAATACACGCCAGGTAACAGTTTTTACTGGCTCAAAGAGGTAACAGGCTCGCCTGACGGCTCGCCAGTTATATCCTCTTATCGCCAGTAAAAAACATTTTACCTGGCTTGTAATGTAAAATACTATAATGGGTTTATGGTAAAATTTTGGGCAATTTATTTATTTTACTGTATTTTGGGAGCTCATTGTAAAAATTATTTAAAAAAAATAGAATTCTTGCTGTTTCTTTCACCTAAAATCTATTAAACCTTATTATAAACAACTCTTCAGCTTTTCACGTCATAGGTATATGACAGATTTTGAAAAATTACTCCACAGCTATGGAAACTCAATTCTAATTTACTCGGCACATAACAGAGAAAACTTCTAAACAATACCAAAACCACTGTACCTTCAAAGTTAATAAATTTCAAAGGATCAATCAAAAATAACTTTAAAGGAAAAATCAGGCGATCAAAAAAGTTGATTTTTCAAAAGAGAAGGACTTAATCTTGATTAACGTAAGCAACGTCGGTTGTCAAAAGTAGAAAAATATTCGGGGTGTCACAATGTTTGAAGTATAAAAGGAAAGAAATGCGAGTTTGCGGGAAGTATTATAGAAAAGTGGAGGTAATGGGATGTGATAATCGGGCACGTCTACCCAGTGAGAATCGGTCTTCGTCTTTCGGTGACATCCGTTGCGTCAAAACTTTAACTCATCACTCGCGCTTTTTGTATTACACGTCACGTGCACTCGTCCTAGATAAACAAATTATTAGGAATGTTTAATCGTTCGCACGTGTTACGTCCATCATTTAGGTGTTTTAGGTATCGAACACGTCGCCATTAGCGCTAGGGCTTCGGTGATAGGTAAAGTTTGTAGTGATTTAACCGGGCTCAGTAGTGTTGATCCGGGATAACGACAGACTTACGCAGGAGTCTCTGAGGTATCATAATTAGCCTGCGAGCTCTAGGTTTTCTAATGTATGCAAATGTCCTGCTGGCCTTAAGCTCGCCCTTCCCTTCCATTCCACACCTCTTCTTATGTGTATTTTACAAGGCCTTTCCCTTAACTTAACTACACCTTTTTCGCAACATTCATTTTCGTGAAAATACTGGAAAAACTCTAATAATAAACTTTTTTATTTTGCACCAAATATTCAGGTGCAAGAATTCTAAAATATTCCGGATTTATTACAACCCAAAGGGTATAAAAGTGAGTTTAAAAGCAAAAAAAGCTACGTGGAGGTGACTAAAACTAACGAAAATTATTTGGATGTTAAAATACACCAAGTAGACTTCCAGAATAAAGTGAGATAAAACGAAAGGGTTATTTATACAAAATGAATATTAATGGTCCTTTGAAATAAATGTCAAGAGCAGGGATGTATGAAACTCAAGCTAGGAAATAGGAAAATTACGAATATGTTGATATTTTTCAATTCTCAACTGAAAATTCTTTGCCACACAGCTTGAATTATTGACAACAACACCATTTGCCTAATGAATTGCAACAAAGTTAACTGGAGTGACTCAAATAGCTGATGGTTTTATAATAATAAAGATGATGCTATAATTGAAAAATAAAACAATTTTAGCACTGATTACGATTTAGAAATTCTTAACTTAGTAAACACCAGTGATTTAGAGATTATGAATTCCATAAACTGTCTAAAACCACGATTTTGGTTTTGGTTGTGATAAAATTTCAAAGCATTTTATTAAAGGCTGTGCTGAGTTTTTAACGTTGCCTTTAAGGATAACTTTTAATTTATCTCTAAAAACTGTTACCCTTCCTGAGGTTTGAAAAGAAACTACAATTTTACCTCTTCTAAAGATTAGAGAACTACAGAGAGCTAAGAGGGCATGCAAGGTGTGCATTGCACACGAGCTGCCAAACCAGGGAGGCGATCGCCTATGCGATATTTAAATAAACAAATTATCGTAAAATTTACTCGCCAACAGAATAATATTGCTACAGCAACAAAAGGCACAGAATATATAGAAATACCACCTAATAGTTGAGCGTAAACACACATAAACATTCTTCTTACACATTCTAACAATAATCAGGCGTTCCCCAGGGTGGTATTATAGGGCCTCTGCTGTTTCCTTTGTAAGGTATTTAACTATGGCATGCAATATGCAATATTGTAATGTGTAAGACTAATTATAATAATTCGCTATGTTTTATCAATTACAAAGTTCTTTATATCAAGTAGTGCAAGAGTAATAATGTTAATTACAATCCTACTGTGTGTTGCGGATATTTTAAAGTGTTTGTGAATTAGATACATTTTTTTCCTCTCTTAAAACCATAGGAAAGAATTTCGTTATGTAAATTAATCATTCATCGATTATTTTATAATCTTCAAGTTCATGTACAGATGCATATAGGTGGTGACTAACCGTTTGTGCGTTATTTTATTATTACATTAAATCAATATATAATTCATAAGACTATCCTTGATATGGAGCCCTAACTTGATGACTGATTCAGTAATCTGTAGAAAAAGTATTCAACAAACTTTTGATGATTCCATGAAACCGAATTCATAGGAAACTTAGTAACATCAGTTCACTATTAGTGTTAATATTGATAATATAAATGATAAGAACCATAACGAATTCTGACACGAAATGTTAAGGGTTAATTAATATTGAAAAAGTATGATAACTTCCCTTTTTAAAATATGTTCTGAAGATTTGTTGTGGCGACTTTGACATTTTAGCAAATGGTGGCGAAATACCCAAGAAAGAAGTAGAAAAAGTCTAACTTTAACAGTTATTTTATTTCATTTTTAAAAATGTTACTTGGACAAAAATTAGTTTTAATTAACCCCTAAATGTATTAGGACTTCTAAAAAGAGACCGATTTAGCTCTCATAAAGAGGATATGGAAGAACTATACTCTAGGAACATAAATATAAGAACATAAAACTTTGCCTGTGTAGTTATAACATGTTCTTCCCAAATTACTCTTACACCCAAATCATCCATTGAAGACTTGTATGTAGGAGCGAGTTTGACATTTTATACCCACCCAAAACAAGAGTATAAAATAAATTAAATCTAATTCTGTACTTTTGCTTTGGGAGAGCTTAAAAGCCAAAAAAACTTGAAAACTACAGCAAACCAAATATGTATTTCGACAACTAAATTATTGTTCTCACTGAAAAACCTTAACCAAGTTGATTCAAAAAAAGATATTTTCTTTATCGAAACACGTATAAGAAAAAATTCTCCTTAAAAATATCAACCAAAGGATTTTTTTCACCTTTTCATAGGTAACTTTTATTTATTACATTAACTGCTAAATAATTTCAAATAATTCGGCAGTTAAGTCTAACAATTATTCCAAAGTAGAAGTTTAAAGAACAAAGTCCACTTTCACCAACTGAAAAAAACGCTTTTACTAGATTTAAACAACGATTAAATCAAAACTAAATGTATATCATTTGTAGTGGGTTGAATAATTTTACAAAATATGCAAAGTTAAGCTTGTGCACGAGATAGGAGCTGTCTTAATCTGAGAAATATGCTTGATCGCTCCCTCCCGCAGAAACTGATTAAATAGACATCAAAAACACAAATCATCTGACAGAAACAAGATAGGTAGGTGGATCAAAATCTCATTTAATTTAATTTAGGGCATGTCGAGGATATGTTAACATTGGTTAACATGTACTAACGCTGATAACCTGGTGATGCCAAGACTTATCAAGCACGTAATACATAAGGTGAAATCACTTTGCTATTAATACTCATGGTTAACTTTTGAACTTCAACATACAACCATTGAATTAATATCATTTGGAAATACAAATTTTTAACATTTTAACTTTACAAGCCACATCAACCAAAAAAACGGAGAATTTTCCTTTTCAGTCGTTTTCAGCCAAGCCATGGAGATTAGTTAACCTAAAATAGAAAAGTTAAGCAACAATAGCCAAATACATATTTGGACACCTATCTTTGTCTTCTTGGCTTTTCTACAGGTTGGATTTCAATATAAAGAAATCTGGGAATAACTTGGGGTTAATTTGGCAGAAGTTCTGATGCGAATTTAAGGGAAAATTCATGTAAATGACTGCATACAATGATGTGCAATAGCCTAACCCTTCTTGAACATATCCACTTCGTGAAGGATAACACAACGTAGCCTTTGGCAAGGTTTGACAAGTTGGTCGAACGGAGGAGTGAACTGTTGCTGACACTGCCCGGGGTGGAATGCCTTCATTACCCACTCTGATTATTACGATTATTACTTTAATTGTAAGTTCCAGATAGAATCGATTTAAAGAAAGCTGGGTTTTTATAGTATTCATTGCATAAAAATAAATACCTTTGGAAGTCTGAAAAGAACACAAGGATTTTCGGAAGTTTATAATTTCCTAAAGTTTGGAATCATTTCAGAGGTTACGTCAGGACTACTTTTAGGCTCAAACAAATGTACCTAAGTAAAACGAGGTTAGATTTTTTTGCAATAAAACCTAAATTTAATACATTACAGCATAACTATTTTTGATGGTAGCTTACTTCACCTGTTTTTATTATTAGACTTGCTCCAAGGATTTCTTGCTATTGTTTACTGCACATTGTTGAAATTAAAATGTCCTTAACAACTGACCTTAACAAAAGAAATATTTTTCTGAGAAATATTTAAAATACTAAAGCAAAATTCTACCTCCAAATTATTTTCATTAGGAACTGCAATTATTATTATTATATTTGCCATTAATTTAAATCGCAAAAAGGAGAAAATAAGAAGTTCTAATTTGTTATTTAAAATTTTAAAAATATACATAAAAGTTAGATTGACTAAATCAAATTGTGTTGTTTAACTTGATTTATTAAAAGCATCACAAGAACTGATCAAGGCTGCAACAAAATAAATTACGAAAAAAAAAACGTGATTTACTTAATTTTTTTTAATATTAGTGATTTTTCCAATCCTGTTTTCAAATCTGATCTAGAGCTGACAAAATTATAATCTTTTAGTTACAATTGTAATCCACAAAAAAATAGAATCTTTCTTCTAACATAAAATGTTCTCATTCTGTGGTTACAAAAGTTACAAAAATATTTAAAATGTCAACATTACTTTGTTAAAAATAACAAGTTTACAGCAGTGGCAAGGTACAAACTGCTTGTTTAATACTTATTTTTAAGATGTGCACTTGTGCTATAACTCAGTAAACAAATTCAACTTATGAATCACCCAAATATTCCGCTTCTTAAAAATGTTTCAATGCTTTAAGATTCAAGATGGATAAAAAATAACACTTTATGAAAATTGGTTTCTTTTAGTGTTTATACTTAAATTTAACAGAGATATTGATTTTTGATTGAGTTCTAAAACAATTTTTTTTAGAATAAAAATTAGAAGTTATCTGGAGAACATCCATTATTATTAATCGATAAATTTGCCTTCATCGGGGTTAAAAAATATTAAATATTCATATGGCAAGAAGTAAGGACTGAACCGAAAAAAATTGTCATTTTAACAAAGTCGCCTGGTTGAACAACTGGAACTCTATTGTTTTAAATGAACTGTCAAGTAAAAGTGTACAGTTTGTCATTTAATTTAAGTGTAGTTTCCAATTCATTCTATAGGTTTTTTCGTTATGGGCACGGCAATTGTTCAACCAAGTTCTTAAGGACTCTTCAAGTTGTATAGTTATGGATGACGTAACATATGTGAAAATGGATTTTTCTTCCTTCGCTGGACCTCAGTATTATACTGTTGAGAGTAGAACAAGCGCTAGCGTTGCAGAACAAACCATTTCTATTGAAAAATTCTGTGCCAAAATCTTAGTCTGGCGAGCAATTTGCCAGTGTGGGCTGTGAAGCCAACCATTTTTTACAAAAAGTACCTTAAACACTGAAGTCTATATTAAAGAATGTTTGAACAAAAGATTGATGTCATTTATGAATAAGCATGAAACATCTGTATTGTTTTGGCCGGACTTGGCCACCTCTCATTAAGCGAAATCGACGATCGAGTGGTACGCTGCCAAAAATGTGAATTTCGTCCCCAAAGAACTTCATCCTCCAAATGTTCCGGAACTTCGCCCAGTGGAAAGATACTGGGCTCTCGTGAAACAAAAGCTTCGAAGCAGCCGTGAACAAGTAAAAGATGTCGAAGAATTTAAATCCAAGTGGAATAAATGCTCGAAGCAAGCGACTCAAGAGGTATTAATAAACTTAATGGCTAGTGTCCCGGAAGAAGTCAAAAATTTTGGAAAACGGAATAAAAACTAAAAATGTGTTGATATTAATTCTTTTGTTAAACTTGTAGCTCTCAAAATATATTTTCAATACATTGTTTCATTTTTAAACTATCCATTTATTTAGAATCGAAAAGCGACAATATTTTTCGGTTCAGTCCTTAAATATAAATTAGCTACCTGAAAATAGTACAAACTTCCATGAATAACATTTAGAATGAACTTCATTTAAAATTAAATCGTCTGCATCATGTTCTAGTTTGTACTCTGTAACAACGTTTTCTTAAGAAAAAATATACGTTCCCTCAATAATTCTTAAAATATCTACTCGTTTTAAGTAAGAAAGCAAGTCCGGTATTAAAAAAGTAGCAATAAAACATCTAAACTATCATCTAATAGAGGCAACAGACATTATTATGTAGTTATTATAATAATAAATCTCGAGTTCTACAGCTAAAAGAGAATAATGTGCTTCGCAAAACATTTGACCTTCCCCTTCACGTTATCCCGTCTTATGTGGAGCTTTATCCGGACTTTCCCGGAATCGGCCATAAATTTAACGCACCCCGCATCTTTCTCAGATTTTTAAGTATATTTGTAAGGGAACAACTCGATTTCCGGGACAAAATATTATCGAAGGAACGCGCCGAGGCTTATGTTTAGAAAATCAGTATTTTCGTCTACTGATAATTCAGATTTGGACCAAAGCAAAATATAAAATAATGAAAATTTCTGGTTTCGTTGGCTGTTATTAGTTAATAAATATATCCCATTTTCCGGAATTCATTGGAGTAATTTAGTTCGGGTTTTAATTTTCATTTTCTCATAGCGCTTTCTTCTCACTCGCGATGATTGTTAATTAATTAATAAGTTAAAAGTGGAAGGGTTGCTGTTCTTTACGGTTAGTCGGTGCAATTTGCTAACATTATCAAGAGAAACGAAGCCGGGGCCCTCGCAAATATGTCCGAGATTCCGGCGCACTTTATGGTTTTCGCCCAGATTTCATTAGAGCTTTCCCTTCCGTCAGAAATGCACTTTGCTTGCCAAATACTAATTATCCGCCAATTCTGTGCATGCCATTTTGAATTTTAAACTTCTTCAGACGTCCTAAGGACGTAAGTAAATGTTTGAGGTAAAATTAAATCTTTATTCCTATAATACTTAAACAGCAAACTCGAAACTTTCGCCACTCACTGAATCGCTAATTATAAAATAAGCTTTGACGGTTATCAGCACCTGTTTTTCCACTTACAGATTTTATTCTGTATTTTACTCGTTGAAATTTTAATAAAACAGATGTAAACCATAGAAAAATGTTTTAATTTAATTCGAACGTTATAAAAATTGAAAATCAAACAAAAATTTTAAGTAACACAACTAAATCAAATATTATTTATCATTAGAATTTTTAATGAAGAAAACATTATAAAATTCCGCACTAAACAATATAAAAAAACTTTACCTTGAATCCTTTAGAGTTTAAACCTGCATTTTCCCAAAATTATTCTTCCAGTAACGCAAAAAGCATAAATTTAACTTCAGGAATGCTCAAAAAATTAAATTTAAGTTTAAATTTTCAAACTAAACTTCTAAACAATATAAAAAAGCTTTGCTTTGGAGTTTAAACCCGTTTTTTTCGAAATTAATCTCCGATAAATTCAAATTTATGCAAAAAAACAGAAATTTGAATTGCAACAACATGTAAAGTAGGTAATTAATCCCATGGAATATTCTAAAAAAATTATTTTTAAGATTAAATTGGTTAGCCAAACAATATTAAAAACAATTCTTGGAGTTTAAACATGTTTTTTTCGGAAGTCTGAATTTCAGCAAAGTGTAAAGTAATTTAATACCGTAGAATACTCTAAAAAGCTCAAAAAATTGTTTTTAAGATTTCCCAGCTACACAATATAAAAATAAATTCCTTAAAGTAAACCTGTCTTTCCAAAATTATTCTTCGATTAACACAAAAACAACTAAGTCTGACTTTTAGTAATGTGTAAAGTAATTTAATTTCGTAGAATTACTATTTTTTATTATCCTTCCTCTTTCCTACACTTTTTCAAATATTCTCATTTTTAGTGAGGAGTTTTGGTCTACTCTCCCATAGTTATCGGTCCTTGTGGGAGAGAGGTGACGCGTTAACAGAGCAATCGGGCCACCCATTCCAGCACTGACCGGAAACAACGATGCTTAACTTTCCTGTTCGTACTGGACTGGAGTACCTAGCTACCGTAACTCGGGAATATTCCGTAGAATATTTTGAAAAAATAAAAAAAAACACCTTTTTATTGTAGTTTAAACCTGATTTTTTCAGAATTATTCTTCGATTTACACAAAAAGCATAAATCTGAAATTCAGCAATTTGTAAAGTAATTTAATTCCGTAGAATACTTTGAAGAAATAAAAAAAAATACGTTTCTAATTAAATTTACAAATTAAATAATATAAACAACCTTTCCACTGGAGTTTAAACCTGTTCTTCCAAAATTATTCTTCGATTAACGCAAAAAGCATAAGTCTGAATTTCAACAATGTATGAAGTAATTTAATACGAAGAATACTTTAAAAAGCCTAAAATAATATATTTAAGTTTGATTTGCGAACTAAACAATAAATGAAAAACATTTCTTAGAGTTTTAAGTTATTTTTCCACAATTATTCTTCGATTAACACAAAAAACATAAGTTTGAATTTCGACAATATGTAAAGTGCTTTAATATTATCTCCAAAATTTCCAAATTGGTCAACTAAACTATATAAAAAAAATTTCCTTGGAGTTTCAACCGGCTTTTCCAAAATTACTCATCGTTTAACACAAAAAGCGTAAGTCTGACTTTCAGTAATGTGTAAAGTAATTTAATTCCGTAGAATTATTTGAAAAAATCAAAACATCATTTTTAAGATTAAAGTTAATAAACAATAAAAAAACTTTTCATTGGAGATTGAAATCGATTGAATTTAAATTTATGAAAAAAACAGAAGTTAATTTAATCTCCTTGAATAGTTTAAAAAGATCAAGAAATAATTTTTAAGATCAAATTTACAACTAAATAATATAAAAAAACATTCCTTGGAGTTTAAAGTTATTTTGCCAAAATAATTCTTCGATTAACGCAAAAAGCATAAGTTTGAAGTTCAACAATGTTCAATGTTTAAAGTAATTTTATACTGTAAAATACTTTAAAAATCCCAACAATTATTTTTAGGATTAAATTTGCGAACTAAACAGTATAAAAAAAACTTTCTCTTTGAATTTGCACGTTTTTCCATGCAAAAAGTGTAAATTTATTTTGTAGATTTTTTATGTAAAGTAATTAATTCCATGGAATACTTTGAAAAGCTCAAATAATTATTTTTACGGTTAAATTTATGAACTAAACAATATAAAAAGCTTCAACAGAAGATAACCTCCAATTAGCATTGCATAAACTTAGTAAAATAGTAATAAAATATAATTTAGAAAACTTAGATGTAGAATTTCTGTCCAAAAGAAAAATTGTTTCGATGTTGCTCAGACCACAAAATTAAAAAGAAGAATGTATTAATTCACAGAAATGTAGTTCTTCAATAGCATCTTTCTGGTAGAACCTTTGACCAATTCTTTACAAGGATGCTATTTTTCATTTCTCAATACACTATGATCAGATATGATTTAGGAATTTCTTGGTCGAGAGAAATCTACCTACATTAGGATTATAAATTACCACTTTTGAAACAGTATTTTAGGCATCTTCAGCAACACTTCTTAATACACTTTTAGGCTTACAAAAAGCACCATAACCTTTTAAAATTATTTCTTGGAAACAAACATATTGTAACGAGCGGCATCTGTCAGGCGGGACGTGAATCATTTCGCGCCTACGCGTCAGCTGTTCTGGAAGGTTCCATGACTAATCGTTCCACAGTAGTGTAGAACTTGCAAGATTGGAATCTTGCCTATATAAAAGGCGCATTCTCTTGGCGAACTTTAATCTAGTACCAAATACGTGTAAATATAAATGTGCGTGAATATAAATAACTTCATAACCTGTATAATCAATTAGTTAGTTTACCGATATTAATATTAGTGTTGTTTTTGAGCATGAAGTGTTATTTCGTGTTTCTTCGTTGGTTAATAATTTTAATATTTGTTAATAAATAATTCACACCATGAACTGAAGTTTTAAATAAACGTTTTAAAACCGTTACAATATGCTTTGTGTGGTTGTTTTCTTTGTACGTATTTCGTTAATTAATTGTTAGCAGCTTCTCTTAACTTTTATGTGCCAAGCTGTAGCACGAAAACATGTCCTATTTTTCTTTTGTAAATTTATTCGTGGTTGCCTACTTGACTGTAACTGTTAAATAAGTGCCTTCTATACTTACCACAAATAAATCTATGTTTTTATAACAACACCGTTATATGTAAAAAAGAAACCTAGTAAGCTAGCCATACACGTTGAAGCAAGCATCGTATCAGTTGCACGCTCAAGGTATCGATGTTTCACGACAGTGATACAGACGACGATACCAGCTGATACTGATACATTTGTATCACGATACTGATACTTGCTACATGGATGGGGGCCTTAAGAGTGGGCGTTGAATAAAATCAAGTGTGAAATGTTTTAGAAGTATATTGGAGATAGATGAAGCATGGAAAAGAAAGACAAATTCAACTTGTAAAGGTGCAAAGGGTACGTGTTGGTTACGGCACTGTTTTTTATTATTTTTCTTTAAAAAAGTCTATATAAAATATTCATAATCTACAAGCAATTTACTTAGCTAATTTGGAAAAGTTTAAATTCCTCTTTTCAGATAGCTCAAAATATTTTCGAATTTTGAGTTTAAAACCACCTTCTTCATTCTATTTCCCAATTTTATAATGCACGTTACGTCGTTCAAAATGCTTACTTTTACATTTTTATAACCTAATAAAACTTTTTAGGAAATTTCTTGAATAAAAAAAAGTTTTACGTCATTAAAGCACCTCTTAAAGCTTTTATACAAGGTTGTACATTTCAGCATTACGTTATATATTCAGTGTGTTGTAATTTCTTATAAGATGCCCTAGATTGCGAGACCATTTCCTATTGTGCACCCACACATAAAGGGGTTTCGTGGGGTGCCTTTCTTATACACATAGCCGGCATTGCAATAGCTAAATTCAAAGGGTGCGTACAGCAGAGGTCCTTGCATAAATTTACATTTTCCTTCTGTAAGACGGTCGCTGTTTCTGTTCAGTAAACGAATATCTTATCGAAGAAGAAAGACGGAGAGGAGGTTCATAATTACCGTTTCAGGAAGCAGTTAAATTTTTGCAAGTGTAAACCCTCTGATGTCCTAGCGGGGTCATTCATTAATTATAAGAAGGGGTTGTTATGTCGTCCGTAGCGCAATTTTGGTATTCAGAAGTGGGGAATTTTAGTTTAGGTACCTATTTGAAAATGAGTGCTTTAAGGACACACCTGAAGCACTACACCAACAACTTTATAAAGTTTCCATCTTAAATATTTATACAAAAAATAAATTCTAGATATAATTTACGTACCATACTATTATTAATTATAGCTTTCATAGTTTAATTAAAAAATTAAGAGGTCAAGTCATTCTCCATCAAAACTAAAAAACTTTCAAAAAAATTACACATTTCGAATGAGGGAAGGTTATGCTAAAATTAAGGGAATTGCGAAGTTTAATTGTTTTCTTAAAATTATGAAAAATAAAGAGTAAAGAATTAAAAAAGTATATTTAAAAAATGAAAAGCTCTAAAACACTTATACAAAAGACTAACTCAAACAGAAGTTTAAAGAAAATTTCAAAAATCAAATGCTCAGTGAAGTCACATAAATCCAAACTATTAAGCATGCAGTTATTGTCTTGTAATTAATTAATTAGAAATTTAAATAAAGGTGTAGGTAAAGTTGTTAGTTTGGAATTACAGCAGTCATACAATGTTAGTTCTGAAACTTTTTAAAATATGGCAAAACTTCAAAATAGGTTTAACCTTCCAGAAAAAAATTTAGTAAAATATTTCATAGGTATAGCCAAAACATAAATCAATCAGATAACAATTTCACGCACATAAATGATTAGCAAAAACGATCTCAACTAATTCACATTTAAAAAATAACGTTGAATCTAAAGTTTATCGAAATGCACGAGTTCAAACTTCAATTGCAGTTGCATGCGGATTAATTTAAAGTCTACAAGACTAAAAAAAAAACTAAATCGTTTGAGAAATAATTGAATGGAATAACGGAATAAGTGAGTCTGAATCTGGAAATCGGAGTAGACGGCGACTTCCATTACTTCAAATAATTAAACGTTTAAAATGGAGTATTGTGTATTTATCAGCACCAAACAGACATTTTCTCTTTAAACCACCTTCTGAACGTCTCGCAAATTAAAAAAACACGACAAAACCGCGTCTGAGGAAGGAGGGTCGCTATGTAAAAACGGCCCGTTTAAACGGCACAATACTAAATCTAATTTATTAGTACGAAACGTAAAGGAGCACAGGAAAGGGTTGCTAAATTCGAGAACTTTAAAGGAATCACACTCCCTTCGAACCTTAATATTTCACAATGCTTTTCGATTTTTGTCGTATTTGAATCCCTACGCTACACAAAAACAAAAAACTAAGAAGTCAGGGGTTTCCTGTACCAGGATCTCGTGAACAGGAAAGATAAAAATACATGCCGAACTCCCTAAATTTCATATAAATTAGTCTGCATGACGTTATTGATATGATTTATTGAATATAACCTTCAAGGAAAAACAAGAAGAGTTCTGAAAAGAAAATGTATTTCAGCAGCAACTATTAAGATTGCAGCTTGCTTTGAAAAGCTGACTGATTTCTGTTACACTTTAAAGTGCATTTTGATTTCTTTAACGTAAAGCTGAAAGGTCATGTACATTCTGCCTCGGTCTATAATTCCTTATTAAAATATTTAGTAATTGCATCGCAACTTAAACTTTACGAAACCATTCATTTCCTGATCGCCCTGATACTAAATCCCTTAGGTACTGAATCTCCAGAAAAAGTAGCCTAGAAAATATCCTAAAAATTCTGATTTATTTACAAATTCGCAGTGCATTTTTTTAAAATCAATTTTCCTGTTGTGCTTAACTAAAGATACTAAATTTTTGCCTAATTTCGTGAGTTTTTGTTTTAAAAACAATAGAATTACTTGAACCAGTTTTTAAATTTATAAAAACCTCAGTATTTTCAGCCAGGCTATGAACATCAAAATAAGCACCCCTTCCCAAATAAATCACACTAAAATCGAACTATTTGCGTCTTTGTATCACAAAATAACAATCTAATGCATAAACCAGTATGGAAATTCGTCATAAATCTCGTAATCGTAGGCAATATAGAAACACACAAGTCTTTTCTTCGAAATGCTCATCACCGTTACTTTATATTCCTCGCGATTTTTCTTCGAAAAATAGCCGTACAGATAATGTCGTTTGTATTTTTACAACGCAGACAGACATTACCGACGTAGATTTGTAAAAAAATCATTTGGAAGGCAGCCATGAATATGATTGTGTTAATATTCACTCCATAAAGAGCGCGCCAGAGACATAACGACAAATGGGGCAAAAACAATAGCATCCGCTCACCGTACGATCAAAACATCTTAGGGGTGGAAAGTGGAACTTGGAAACTGAGAACTACACGTAGGGTATGCGTTTTATGTTTTAAAAGAACGCCTCATTCATCTTAACTGGCTTAATTCTTTATTTTTAATTTTTGCAAAAAGGTGACAACTAGTTCAAGGCAGTATAAAAACATTTTATATTTAGAACAGTGTTAATATTAGGCGGCTGAACCACGTTAAAGCAGTCCCAAATATTTTGAGGTTGAGGTAATTTAAAGCAGTCCTGAACATTCTGATACTGACGAATTTAAGCTGAAGCAGTTTAAAAATTTTGAAGCTGAGGTAATTTAAGACAGCTCTGAAGCTGAAACAGTTTAAGGCAGTCTTGAACATTTTAAGACAATTCTGCACATTCTAAGTTTGACGCAGGTTAAAACAATTCTAAACATTCCGAAGTTGAACAATTTAAAGTTATCCTAAACATTTTCAAATTGGAGCAGTTTAAAACAGTCCCGAAAATTTTGAGACTGAGGTTTTTAAAAAAAATTAAAACAATTCTGAACATTCTGAAGTTACATATACTCGTTATGGCAATTCTGAACATTCTGAAACTGAGATAATACAGTTCTCAATATTCGGAAGCTGAAACAGTTTAAGACAGGTAATTCTGAGTATTCTGAAGCTAATCCATTTTAAGGTTGAATGTGTAAAAGCTACATATCTTAAATATTCTGAAGCTGATGCAATTTAAGGTAATCCTAAAAATTTTGAGGCTGACCTAATTCGAAACAGTCGTGAACATTCTAAAATTGAACTGTTCAAAACTATCTTAAACATGCTGAAGCTGATGCATTAAGATAGTTCTGCACATTCTGAATTTTTTAGAGGTTAAGGCAGTTCTAAACATTTCAAGATTGAAGCAGTTTAAAGTTATCCTGAACATTTTTAAGCTGAAGCGCTTTAAGGCAGTCCCAAATACATAGAGGTAGTTTAAGACAGTTCTGAAGTTTATGCAAGTTAAGGCAGTACTAAACATTTAGTTGACGTAATTTCAAGGTTGAAACCGAGGTTTAAAAAAAATTAAAACAATTCTGAACATTCTGAAGTTATATTCGTTACGGCAGTTCTGAACATTCTGAAACTGAAGCAGTTTAAAGCTGAGGCTGACGTAATTTAAGACAGTTCTGAACATTTTGAGGCTGCTGAACATTTTGAAATTTAAGCAAGTTAAGGCAGTACTAAACACTTACCTAGCAGACGTAATTTAAGCTAAAGTGGTTTGAGACAGTTCTGATGCTATTGAAGTTTATGCAGATTAAGGGAGTTCTGAACATTAACCTGAAGTAATTTAAGGAAGTTTTAAACATTCTGAAGCTGAAGCAGTCTAAAGCAGTTCCGAATATAGTTAAAGATAAGACAATTTTAAGGTTGGCACTGTTTAAAGTTATCTTGAACATTCTGAAACTAAAGCAATTTAAGGTGGTCCTAAACATTTAGAGGTTGAGCTAATTTAAAACAGTTTTGAACATTCTAAAATTGAACAGTTCAAAACTATCTTAAACATGCTGAAGCTGATGTAATTTAAGTTGGTTCTGCATATTCTGAATTTTGTGCAGGTTAAAGTAGTCCTAAATATTCTGAGGTTGAAGCAGTTTAAAGTTATGCTGAACATTTTTAAGTTAGAACAGTTTAAGGTAGTCCCAAAGGTTTTAAAACTGAGGTAATTTAAGGCAGTTCTGAACATCAGGAGTTACACTCATTAAGACGGTTCTAAACATTTTGCATTGAAACAGTTTAAAGCAATTCTGAACATTTTGAGACTGAGGCAACACAGTTCCCACTGAGTATTCTGAAGCGAAACAATTTTAAGGTTGAAGCTGAAAACATTCTAAAGGCGAAGCAAGGTAGTTCTGATTGTTATGAGGCTGATATAATTTAAGATAGTTTCGAACATTCTCAATTTTATTCGGAGGTTAAAGCAGTTTACAGTTATCCTGGACATTTTTATGCTGAAGCAATTTAAGACGATTCTGAACATTAAAGTAGCTTTCAACATTCGGAAGCTGAAGCAGTTTAAGGTACTTCTAAAGTTCTAAGTAATCTGAAGCTAAAGCAATTTTGAACCTAAAGCTGTTTGAAACTATATTGAATATTCGAAAGCTGAGGCAATTTAAAGTAGTCCTAAACTGGTGTAATTTAAGATAGTTTTAAACATATTCAGTTTTATACAGCTTAAAGCAGTTTTGAACATTCTGAAGTTGAAGCAGTATAAAGCTATCCTAAATATATTTAAGCTGAAGCAGTTTAAGGCAGTCCTGAACGTTTTAAAGCTGATATAAATCAAGACAGTTCTGCACATTCTGAATTTTATACAGGTTAAGGCAGTTCCAAGCATTCCAACACTGAAGCAGTTTAAGGCAATCTTGAACATTTTGAGGCTGAGGCAATTTAAAGCAGTCCTAAAGATCATAAAGTTGAAGCAGTTTAAAGCTTTCCTGAACATTCTAAAGCTGAAACAGTTTAAAACAGTTCTGAGCATTCTGAAGTTAAGGCAATTTGGAGGTTGAAGCAGTTTAAAACAGTCCAAAACATTCTGAAATTTATACAGGTCAAGATAGTTCTAAGATTGACGAAATTTAAGAAAGTCCTAAACGTAAATGTAAGGTTGAAACAGTTTAAAGTTATGCTGAACATTCTGAATCTGAAGCTGTTTAAGACATTCTTAAACATTCTGAGGTTGCGGTACTTAAAGGTATTTTGAAGCATTACTTTAGAACAGTTTAAAGTAATCTTAAAAGCATTTCGATAGAATACGAGAGGAAGGTTGGCTTCTGTCCGTACTTTGTTCAACCATGACAAGTTCCTCGGATTTCCGCAACAAGAAGTGGAAATTCAAAAACTAACAATCAAAAGCTTTAAAAAAACAGGCAGAATTTGAACAGAATTAGCTTACTAGAGAGTAATAATTAAAAATAATTTGGATAACAAATTGATTTAAAAATGTAATTTTATCCTGAAAGGATAACTTAAAAAACTAATTTTTTTGGAACCCCATCTACGAGTATACTAATAATAATGTGTAGTATATTTGAATCACGCTCAAAGTCTTAACGGTTAGTCATGCCGAAGTGGAAATTTCTAAGTAATCCATCATCGACCACGTCCACGATTTCATCAAGAGCTTGAACCCCGTTTTTACATTAAACATTACCGATACAGGGCTGATTCCGATGCGGCTCACGAGGGCTGGGGGATATTAGAAGCCACAGCGCGGGCCCATCTCATAATCTCAACAGGCGGCGCTGTCCACGTATAAGAAATCAGACTCCGCCGAAATACAAACTCGGTTAAGACGCCCTTGCGGTCTCCGCAAGTTGCTCAAAGGCGAGTTTTACGCGAAGCCGTTACCTGATCGCAATGCCAACCGCACTCCTTTGGCTTCGTCTTAGGAGTTAAGACGGGGGCGCCCAAGACGTGCCACCACACACTGCATAAATACATGCGGGATGTGCGCTGCCCCTTAGATCTCAACCCTTCAAGCCGCAACAGGCATTAACAAGTTCCTCGTAAGAAGTGCCGGATAACTTATTCAAAGCCTCCTTGGTTTGAATCGCAAAGTTATTCTCTATTATACTAAATTCCTGCATTAAAGATTTTTTCTTTCTTATTAAAGGCATAGTTAATACCCTCTAAAACTTAACTGAAAAGGCACAATTAAGAAAACCAAAAGTTAGCCTGTTTTTACACCACCCGCACGAGAACATCTTCAGTTTTAATATCTTCCCACGGCGTCACTAACACAGACAAATAAGAACTTAATTGAAAGTGAAAATGAAAAAGGGAGGATCAGAAGACTTAAATCAACAGTGTAAAAAAGGAAAATTAAAAGATTCCGTCGAAACGAATTATGCAAAAGGATTAAAATTATTAATTTTTTAGCAACTTTGAACTACATTATTTTTTATTTTTTTTACATTCGTAATATTTTTACACCACAATTTCAATTTCTTATGTTGGTATCAATTTTTTTAATTAATTTGTTTATTTTATTGGGCATCGATTGCTATAGTCATTTAGCTAGAATTTTACCAAACCCCAAGGAGTTTCAACCCTAGAAGGGATCTTCATGTCAAAAATCGAAATGGTGCAAAGCCTAAGGTTTAAAAAAACATGTCTTCAGATCTTTTCCGTATTAAAAATATTACAACCTGAACCGTAATCGAACCGGAAACTTTTGGTTTACAAGACCAGTATGCTACGTTTACGCAGGCTGGCATTAAATTTATTTGAAAATTGAATAACCTGCTATTTTACCAGTTGTTAAACGCTTGCTTGTGTGGAAGATGTTTTGTTAAATAAAATTCGTTGAGATTACTCTAAACTGAAGAATCAAAGAACTGGGGATTCGAAAGTATCCTTGCCAGGCAACAAAGATTAGAACAAAAAATAATAATAATAGCAGTTCTTGTTTGTTGAATTCCCATAAATGCAAGAGACTGCTTAAAGCTTCAATTTGGTTGCTTTTACAAACCTCACATTAATATTTAAACGTGGTCTAATTCGTGTATTTCAAAAATTAAGGCATTCCAAAAAAACAACCCCCAGTTTATAAGCACAAAATTATTTTAAAAAATTGTGGTGATATCTTCTCCAAAAACATTGCCCATATTAAAATGACAGTAGCTCGAAGCATATTAATTTTATACGCGACATTAATACAAAATCCCTAATTAATGTAAAAATGGAACAGCAAAACCTTTCAACTTTAATTTTGGTTAATAATGACGGTTGAAGGAGGCTGACGTTTCCAGCAAACAGCGCGGTAAGCATACGGACAAACTTTTAATCCGACATGCAACTTACAGGCCCTGTGGCGAGGAAAACAACAACAAAAGTGAATGTTCCGCTTCCGCCCGTGAATATAGATGCCCTCCATTATTCAGACATTGATGGCTTCACGAAAATCTATAAGTAATTAAATATGCGTACTGAATAAACAAAAAGTGTAAGATTATGCGAGCTGAAAGTTCCTTCCGGACGTGGTCTGTAATTAGGACGAAGAGAAAGCAGAAGTTCTAAATCTACGTCACTGATGAAATGAGAAAGGAAAAATGTATTTTTAAAAGTCCCTGGAAATCTTCTACTGATACAGAATGAAAGACTACGTTTCGTATCGTCGTAAAGTTTGATCCAAAAATTTTTCCTCAAGATTGACCATGGAAGAGAGAGACAGAGAATGAAGTATGTCAAACCCCTATTATTTATAGATGTACGCATTGTATTGGGTTAAGTTGTCTATCAACAACTAACTGTCAATTTACAAGTCTACTTTCACATTGAAACAGTTTAACAGAAAATCAAGCAGATAAAAATAATTAAAGGAAACTTCCTTTTTTGAAATTAAATGCTTAAATTACAAATATCAAATGCAGATTAATATGAGTTAATGTTTCATAAATCCATGACGAAATTAAAAGTTTGGTTTATCAGAACCCCCAAAAAACAACTCGAGCTCCAAAATGCATCCATAAATTGACATTTAAAGACTGAATCTTAGTATCAAACATTATTTTATTCATTTTACTTCGACATTTCGACAAATGTTAACTGATGTGCGAGTGCGAAGAGATTAAAGCTCATGTTTTCCCATATGAGAGTAGAAGTGTAGGGATTATTTGAGGGCACCATGTCTCATGTAACTTTTAATTCAATAGGAATAACAGTAAATGAAATAATTTATGTCGAAATATGCGACAGAAGTGTGTTCGGATTTGTAAGCTGGGCGACGTACTTGAAACGGGAGTTATTCTCTAGCGTGTTGTGTAACGATGGTAACATTGGTAACGCACCTAAAGCTCATTGTAGAACATTCGCATGCAAACAGAACGCCGAACAAAATAATTGGCTCTCACAAAACTCATCATATTTCAAGCCGTAAGTTAGGTCTGCTCTCCAGCGACGTATTTTGTCGCAATCTCTTCCGAAAGCTAGGACGCACGTAATTCTCGGCCCTCCAGAGACGGGGCAATGAAAACATCCCCGCAAATTGTTCCAAGTTTCACTTTGCAGTTTGTAAGAATGCGATCATTCCGCGAATTTATGGAGAAACAAACGAGATATATGGGACTATTCCGGCGATCGGTCCAAACTTATAACCCAGCAGTGTTTCACAGGTGACACGTCGATTGTTTGCTACACCTGACTTGAAAGATTATGGCCCTTAATGCGTTTTTCCAATTTTGAACGCCCCCAATTTTACTCACTTATGGCTTATCCTATTTCTGAAATGTGAAAACTCTCGGTGTTATAACACCTTTGTTAGGTTGTATTTTTTGGCAGTTTCTAACCTACTTTTCTAAGGGAACTTTATGCCACTTAAGGTTACGCAACCCTTTTGTTAACTTAACGAATGCTAAAAGTTGACAAAACAGCATCATTTTCTGTTTACTACTGTAGCCTAGGCCAATGGCTTGTTAATAATATAAGTATGAGTTATGTGAGCCCTCTTTGCACGTATTCTGGACAAGAGGCTAATCTTACCCATCGAAAGAGACGAAAAAGATCGACCCGCACTGTTACGAGGTTAACGGTTATCAAAGGTATATATGTATTAGTATGATAACCGGGACCGCCGCGCCGGCTCGACGAAGCACGAACTCAATTTTGTTTATTTTAACATATGATTAATTTGACGAAGCCGTTTGTGCATGTGCAACCCACCCTGTATAGTTATTTAAGTATCAAGGGCGGTAGGTACGTTTTTAAATGTGTCCATTTTTTTACCCGAGACCGGTAGCACCTACGCCCGTGATGCTTATTACAATTTTTGCATGATCCATGCAATAACCAAATTAAATGAATCTAAATTTGTTCATGCCAAAGTGACAATAATTGTGTGATAACTGTAAAATTACCTAAAAATCCCACTATCTAAAATGACAAAAAACACTCAAATTTTCATATTTTATTACTTACCGCCTCCCGATCGGTAAGTGAATGCTTACCGATCAGTAATTTGTAAGCATAACTTACTATTGTCATAATTAAATCAGTAAACATGTCAAATTGACGGATCGTGCAAAAATGTTATTTATACTGCTTAGGATATTTCTTTTAAAGCATTCTGATGGTTCTGCTCCTCGTGGCTGAATCTTAGGGGCATAAACTTTCCTAGTTTGTATAGGACTGCTTTGGAACACCGTTACGATTACCTAAACATTTTCAAAAAGTTTTGAAAATGCAATACGAAACACAATAGCTGTCGCCGAATATCAGCACAGCCTAAACAATACCTTTTTCAAACACGACTAGAAATATAAATATACTTTCACCTGCTACCAAGGTCGTCAATCAATAATAAGTAGATTACATAAAAACAAACGAGCCCAATGAAATATTAGATGTGAGAACACTCAACTCAGCCAACATAGGTAGTGACCACAATGAGAATCATAAACCACATCATCGCTAGTGGTATACCAATATACCTTACCTATACATATCAAAATTCAGTATAGTATCACTGGATGACGATAGCACCAAAATATTGTACTGCAATCATATGAGCCAGAAGATAAATGAACGTCCAATGTTAAGAGAAGACAGTGTTGATGAAGCATGGAAGAAATTAGCAAGTATCATTATAGAGGTAGCAGAAGAATCTGTGGATAAAAAAGAAAATTAGATAACATCAACTTATGGAAGTAAAACACCAGGATGTAAGAAAGCGGTAAAAGCTAACCAACCAGAAAAATAAAGCCTTTTTAAAATGCAAATCAAGAAGACCGGAAGATAAACACCAATACATCTTACTAAGGAATGAAACTAATAGAAGAATAAGACAACTTAAAGAAGGATATTGGAAAATTTTTACGACGAGCATGGAAAAAGATTTATATTGCATATTAAGTCAATGGACAGAACCTTTTGAAAACTTCTATAAGGAAGACGAATACCAAGATGTACAATTAAATAAATCGCTAGAGGAAGAAGACGAAGAAAATCAAACCGAAATCACAAAAGAAGAATTAGAAGAATGATGAAGCGGAAAACTAAGCAGTTTCAATTTTTAAAAAAGAAAGTGTAAAGATCCAGAACTACAGGTGAGGCATCCTACTAAACGCAACGCAAAAGCTGTTAACTAAGATCTTACTAGAAAAAACAATCCTATATAATATGATGTGCCCATTTTAAATCGTGACCCATTAGTAGCTCTGAATATGCAACCACTCATACTTCTGCCATAGCGTTTACGTACGGAGTGCAATGTGTGTTTTATATTTAGAGCCAGTATGGGGTCACGATTTAAAATGGGCACACGGTAGAACTCATTGAAGGGCAAGGATTTCACTCTAATCGTTTAACAGTAGCTGCAATTTTTCTAATTCGTCAAATAGCTGGAAAAGCGATCGACTATTACAAAGGCTTTCAATCAGCTACGACTATCAGACGATTCTAAAAAAATAAATACACCACCAGACACACAACTCGTATGATATCAATACTAAGACAGTAACAAAAGTGGGAATCAATGGCAAACTAACCCAAGAAATATTAAAATGCACAACGGTAATTTGACAGATGATTATTTAAGCCCAGTACTGTAGTAATGGATAAAATCATTCAACGCATCAAACAACTTCCAGGCTATTAATTAGGCGACAAAATTAGTAGTGTGATTTATGCAGATGACATAGTACTCATTGCAAATAGCGAAAAATGGTCTACATACAACGCTTATTACATACATTCGTAACAAGTGCAAGTAAATACAGCATGATAGTATCAGTTGTCAGTTGAAAAACAAAAACCATGACAATAACAAAAAATCCGGTTAGCAGCTACAAGTCAACAGAAAAATGCTAGAACAAGCTATGTCCATCAAATACTTAGGTGAGGAAATGCCAAGTGATCGCAATCTATAGAAGGAAGTGAGAAATCAAGCAGCACATGGCTCAAGAGTATCTGGATATTGACGAGATGTTACAGGAAGAAACAAAGCCGACCTGGATGGCATCGAGGTTAGCAAACTTGCCTTGTAAACCAAATATAGGGATATCGAGTTCAATTCCCGGTCCCGGTCGCTGAGATTATTAATAAATATTTGAAAGTATGGCCTTTTTCGGATACGATGTTTTTGGCACGATAAAGATTCCTTCCAGGATTGGAAATTCCTTGGGTACGGAAAAATGCTAGTCGGGTAGTGCCAATGACCATAGTAGACGCGCGTTGATATCTGCAAGCCTCGATTTGGCCCAATAAATAAATAAATGAGAAAAACATTTATCGACAGATAGCAAAATAAAAGTATATAAAACACTTATAAGACCTACCTTGATATAGGGAGTGGAAACGTACGCACACAAAGAAAATTAAACAGTTGCTAAGAACAACCGAAATGAACACATTAAGGACAATACTAGGAAAAATCAGGAATGAGGATGCAAAGGAACAATGTGGAATAGTAGACATTATAAAGTTTTATAAAATTAAGTAAAATACGAAGGAAAGAATGGGACATATGTACATGTAGAAAGGGCAGGAAATAACCGTTTAAAACGGATCACTCACAATCTAAAACCTAGGGGTAAACGAGGAATAGGAAGCCCACCAAAACGATGAACTGTCATCATCGATGGACACACCACAAATGCATGAAAAGAAAACAGGTGTAGCTTCTATGTAAAAGATGAAAAAAAGGAGGAGAAGGAGGAGGAAAAGAAGAAGAAGAAGGAGAAGGGGAAGAAGAAGGAGAAGACGAAACTGTTTAAAAAATACAACACCATTATTATAAAGATCGACAAAACTGATACAAAAGAAAAAAGGTAGCCCAGGTTCCAGGTATTCTTCAACAGTGGGATGCGTATAACTGTCTCTGAATGCCCTGAAGTGTCTCAGCCTTAAAATGGTAAGGACTGCCTGAAACTACCTCCGCTCATCCCCACTGAGGCTTTTACTCCTTACAGCCCTAGTTCACCCCCAAGGTTTTCAATGGCTGTAGCCAACCCAAAACGTTTCAAATTGAACTTCGTCAATTTGTGTGAACACTCCAAGTGCGAAATGTATTTTTTCCCAGTCTTCTGGCACAGAGCATTGCAACTACTTTTAGAGATCTGTATGTTTATATTCTGAGTAGAAATTATTTTTAAAAATCCCAGAGTTTATTAATTATAAAAATATTTTCATGGTATTGTTAAGTACCATTAAAGTTATCAAGAAAGCCAACATTAATTACTAAATATAGGTAATTCACAGATCCACCAGTATTATGGACAGCAATTTCTGTATTTTGAAGAATGTCAGTTGTACTTGCATAAGGCACCTGACAAGAAGCAATTTAAATACACGTAAATCTAAAGGTTTGAAGGTGTGCGATTAACTTCTAATACAGACCTTTGTATCTGTTTTCCGGCAAAATTATATATGGCATTTCCAAGTTGAGTATTTACCACCAAAGCAACTAATAAGCACTATAATGCAGAAAATGAGAATTTTGGACAACAATATTTTTGATTTTAGGAATTTCAGCTGCTCTTGCAATCCTTAAAATATAAGGAATCTACTAAGAAGCAGTTGAAATCAAAAAAAATACTGACATTTGAATTTGTGCTGACGTTTATTCTTTATCGCCCTTTAAAAATAACTTTGATTATAATTAATTCCCTTTAATGGTTTTATTGATTTATTTTAAGTGTGAATGGTTTTTAGAACATAAAAATTTGAGCAGTGTGCTCGTTAAATTTGGTACTCAATACTCTTTTTTTTTATAGTATCGTTTCGACAAGCTTTTGTTATCTTTGTCATTTTTATTAATTGAGAAAATAAGTAAAAATGTTAGAAGAGCATAAATAAACTTTACTTCGAGGACTATTTGAAAAAAACTTTAGAAGATAACAATTTAGAATTTAAAATTTAGAAGAATACGTTAATTTGACCCAAACTGAAAACTTTCAAGGCGAATCGAAGTCTGTTCATATATTTAGTTTTGATTATACGTTTTTTAGTCGTTAGATTAAACAATTAAGGACTAACTAAAGATCCCATATTGAGAATTTAACCCTAATAAGTAAGAGCGATTATAAGATTTAACGACTGTAATTATTTAATAAAAGGAGGAGGAATCTATGGAAAAAAATGTACTTATAATTTTTCCATTTCCATTTCCAAAATGCGATTATTCTCTTATTGATTTCTTCAGCAAATATATAATTTTTTATTTAATCAAAATGCGAACCTCTAATTTAAATAGAACCAGAACGACTTATGAAATTTCTTAGGAAGCATAATTGTTGATTTTTTTCTTGTTAATTTTTACAGTTTTTCTTTGTAGCTTTTAGAGTTTTTCCATGCTGTAATTACAGTTGCAGTTTTTCATTTTCACACGATTTATATCCAAAACCTTAGGTATTGATTATCGACCAAAACAATTATAATCTGAGCCTGAGTAAGCCAAGCAGGCACAAAGAAGGGTTGAACAGGCGCCGAAATCTCATCCGTCATCCCTCTTCATCGAGCAGTCGTGGCTTTGGTGACAAATAGCGGCTTTGTGATGGCCCGACAATGGCTACTTGACTCACTTTGGCGTTCCGGGGCTCGTCGTGATTAAATGCAAGCGTTATGCAAGGCAATCTCACGAACGCCACATGTGGATGGCCAGCATATGAGTTCATCAAGAATTAACGGCCCTGGTAAACATTTGCGCTTTGTTCGAGAGCAAGAACCTAGACGGCAGCTGTTACCAACGTCTTCAAAATTAACAATTTCTCCGGAACAATATTCGTCCCCATTTTCAACATAACGAACTTTTTCCGTAATCTTCTTAAACTTAAACAATCCTCGATTACACAACGAATTTAATTTTCTCCCTTACGTGATGAAGCCGGATTGATTTTCCACGAACAACAAACGTATGGTGTTCGAACTTGAGAGTAGTTTTCTTCAAAGCGAACCTCAGATTTCCTGCCAAAAACCGGAAAAAAACAAGCAGGGAGCTTCACACGTTTTAACCTTATTAACTCGGTACACATTCGAAGAACAAAAAGGGAATCAAATCTCTCTCAGAGGCAAAAACAAATCCCTGAATTTAATTAATGACGTTTTGAGAAGGAATGCTTTGTGCCGCCTCGGACCGAGTGGCCATAGCTTTCTGCCTTTGAAACCGTTTGTCTAAGCAATCAATTCAATTACTCTGTAGAATGATTGCGGAGTTCTCCGTTTGACATGCCACATACCTTCTCAACGAATCCACGTTTCCGTAGCATGTTTATGTTGAATCTAATTTCCTTTTTGATTGTACACAAGAGTGTCCTCGAGAATATCCTAGCGTAAATTTAATATAACCTTCCTAATTACATCGGCATTTAAGTGCTTTACTCGTTACTAAACTTTGAAATTTGTTTTTAAACATTTAACGCCCGTTAAAAAGAAAGAATAATACACGTTCAGATTACATCCTAGATAATTACAGCAATATCTTCTACTCAATTCACAGATTATTTTCAGGTAATTAAACACATGTAGGGAGCAAGCAGACAATCAGGCACATTATGTACGTTCCACTCATGAATTTTTAAACTAGATGAGATAAGCAAATCTTTCTTAGTATCTTAGTTTCACAACCTTCAATTTTCTGTAAGAAACTTCAATTGTATGAATTATTATACCGGTGACTCTTGTCAAATGTGCTTAACTCATTTTTTATGGGAATGCCATAGAAACTGAACAAAAACTCAACACAAATCCGCAGCTTTGATAAACAATTGACCTGTCTTGTTTTTGGCCTGAAATAATTCAAGATCATAAGAGGAGAACCATAAAACTAACTCATTCGGATCTTTATAGAATGTCACTGAACACAATCAAATCCTAAGTTCTTCTAAGCAACTTTATTTGCTTTAATTAAGTCAAAAACTGGTAAAAAACCAAGAGGTAAAAGAACTTAAAATAAGGAAAGATTTCCACCTTTGAACTATTAACTTACACAAAGCTGAAACTTGAAAAAAAATTCAAATTTTCTAAATGCAATAAAAACTTTCTTATTAATTGAAGTCCTACTTTCAAGCTCAACCTTCAATTTTTTAAGTCATCAATACTTGAACTTCAGTTTCGTATTTAAAGGGTTGGAGTCGCACTTCATTTTTAAACTGGGGTGCAAAATTATTAAGGCCTTCAACCAATTATTATTTGACCCAAAATATCAAGACTTATCTTCACTTCTAAAACACATTCTTTTCTTAGCCTATACATATCCCTATGTAGGACAAAGGCCTCCCTTACTTTTTAGTGAGGGTTTTTGGTCTACTCCTCCATAGTGACCGGTCCTCGTAGAAGAGATGTGCCGGATTCCAGTACTGACCGGACATATTTTTACTAAATTATGCGTCTTCCTTCCCTTAAAACATCTGATTTTTAATTTTTCTTACATTCTTGGCATTCAATTTGTCTTTTCTCAGCACTAAATTCATTTTTTAGCCTCTCGGCGGCGTAGCGGAGGGGTGTCTGCTTCACGATCGAGAGGTCCCGGGTTCGGATCTAACCACGAGCGTGGTTGGCATTCGAACCCGTGTGGGTTAAGTAGGATTAAGTTTAGACGACCAATGATCGTAGCGATCAACGCCAATAAGCTTAATTAAACAAAAAATCCTCAAAACCAACCCAAAAGATTACATAACAGTTTAGTTTATTTTTGAGTTTTCAAGATTTTTTTCATTTTCTTGGCATTAAATCTATCATTTCTTACGCGATTCAATGAGAAACCTTGAAAGTAACACGATAAAAGTCAGTTTCACAATACATATATGGCCTTGAAGACAATCATAAGCAACCGAAGAGATTTCAGGACGACAGTTTCCAGGTTTTCGGGCATAGCTTCCGAATTTGTTTACTATCTCAACATTTCTTTCTTATGGGAATCTACCACAACTCTTAACAACAGCCGAATAGCAAATGATTTCGCAGTACAAATGTAGCCTTGAAGATAATAAATAACCAAACAATTGAGATTACAAAACAGTTTCAGCAGATTCTTGAACTTTCAGGGATAATGTTTAAAGATTTTTCTTTAATTCTTAGCATTCAGTCTATGCTTTCTTGTAGGAAATTATGGGAATTCCCAAAACTAACACGGCAATAAAAATGTTCACAGTACATACTTGCGTGGCCTTAAAAATAATAAATGAGAAACCCAAGATTTTTAAGAACAATTCCAGCTCATTTTTCAGTGTTTCAGGATGGGTTTTGCATTTTTTTAATTTCTGGGCATTCAATTTACTCGTTTTCTTTCTTTGGGAAGCTATGAGCATTTCCATAACTAGCATGATAACAGAAATGTTTGCATTACATATGCGGCTTTGAAGATAATGAATAAGAAATTTAAGATATTTCAGAACAATTTCAGAGTTTTTTTTTTAATTTGTGGGCATTCAGCCTATACTTTCTTATGGGATCCTATAAGAACTCCCAAAACTAGCATGATAATGGAAATGTTCGCATTAGATACGTGGTATTAAAGTTAATAAATGAGAAACCCACGATATTTCAGAATAATTTTATCGCCTTTTTCAGTCTTCGCAGATGATTTTTGCAATTTCTAATTTCTCAGAATACAATCCATGGTTTATTATGGAAACCTATGAGAATTCCCAAAAACTAACATGATAATGGAAATGTCCACATTACTACGTGGCATTGAAAATAATAAATGATAGACCCAAAATATTTCAGAACAATTTCAGCTTGTTTCTCAGCTTTCAAAAATGATTTCTGCAGTTTTTAATTTTTCAGCATTCAATCTAGGCTTTTCTTATGAAAACCTATGAAAATTCTCAAAACTGGTAGCACAATGTTCGCATTACATACGTGGCCTTGAAGATAATAAATGACCAAGCCAAGATATTTCAGAAAATTTTCATCTCGTTGTTGAATCTTTAAGAATGATTTTTGATTTTTTTTACTTTCTGGGCATTCAGTCTATGCTTTCTTATGAGATTCTATTAAAATTTTCAAAACTAGTATGATAATAGGAATGTTCACATTACATTCGTGACCTTGAAATAATAAATGGGAAACCCAAGATATTTCGGAACAATTTCAGCTTCTTTTTGGGTCTTTCAGGATGGTTTTTGAAGTTTTTTAATTTCTGGACATTCAGTCTATGCTTTCTTATGGGAATCCATCACAATTCTCAAAACTAGTATGATAATAGAAATGGTTACAATACATTCGTGGCGTTGAAATAATAAACGGAAAAGATATTGCAGAACAATTTCAGCTTCTTTCTGATACTTTGAGGAAAGTTTTTGAACTTTTTGAGTTCTCGGCATTCACTACACGTTTTCTGAAGAAAACTTTTGAGAATTTCCAAAACTAGCATGATGATAGAAATGTTCATATTACAATCAATGAGAAACTCGAGATATTTTAGAACAATAAATTAGAGCTCCTTTTTCAGTCTTCGAAAGTGGTTTTGCAGTTTTTAATTTTTCAGCATTTAATCTATGCTTTCTCATGGAAACCCATGAAAATTCCCAAAACTACAGTATTTTTCACCTAGGATTTGGGTTGTGTCGTCAGTTGGATTGTGAATTTATCAACACTGCGTTGATAAATTCACAATCCAACTATACTCTACACTTCATCTCTTTCTAAACTAGGTTTTCATTACCTAATGCGCACGAATGCGTGTCTAAACAGACAGTTTTTGGACGGGGAAAGTTGACGTCAACCCAAATGCTAGATGAAAAATACTGTAGCATAATAGAAATTTTCGCATTACTTACGTTGCACTGAAGTAAATAAATCAGAACTTAAATAGTAATTTTTCTACTCCTACTATTGAAAGTTGATCTTTCCACATGATTTTTAATGCTGAAAGCAATTGTTTGTCGAAACTGTGCGACAAAATCCAAAAGTGTGTTGCAAAGTACTTTGCAACACACTTTCAAAATGGCGCCGGTTAACTGTATGGTTTGTTTATATTTGTGATATGTTTATTTTCATAGCAACGGACTTATTTCCATAGTGACCATAGTTTCCATGAGCATACTTAATATTCCACAAAAAATTATAAAATTTGCTTTAAAATATTAAATAGTGAATTAAATGTCTTTCTTCTGTAGGAGTAGAAAAAATAGTGTGTAATAACACTTGTTGAAAGTGTTTTGCAAAACTCAAATGAATGCAGCCTTCGACTTCGTCTCAGGCTGCAACCTTCATTTTCGTTCTGCAAAACTGTACTTTCAACACTTGTTATACAAATTACTATTGTAATACAAGTGTTGAAAGCTTGCGTTTGCCACACGAATGTGAAGTTTGCAGCACGAACGATAGTGAGTGCTGCAGTCACATGAGAGTGGCAAATACAAGCTTTTAACACATGTATTACACACTATTTTTTCTACAACCACATTTCCATAAAAAAATTTAAATATTTCTGCAAAATCAAATCTGACATTCATCAAATGTCATTTATGACATTTTGATTTCGGTGCGGCAAAATTATACTTTGCCGCACCGAAAATCATGCATGTGCGTGCGGAAAGTAAATTTTCCGCACGCTAATTTCACTTGTTCGGAAACACTCATTTTCAATACTCGTATCTATGGAGACGAAGTCTGAAAATCCCACTTTCCATGGTGGGAGTAGAAAAAAGACATTTCAAAACAATTTCAGCTTCTTTTCAGTCTTTGAGGATGATTGAGATGAGATGAGATGAGATGAGATGAGATGAGATGAGATGAGATGAGATGAGAATTCCCAAAAACTATCATGGTAATGTACTTGCATTACATACGAGGAGTGTTCAAATTTAAACAGGAATGTTTAAATTAAAACCCCATCTGAAGACAATTCTAAAAATTAAATTATTTAAAGGTTAGCCGTGACTCTTGTTAACATATCCATGGCAATTGTTTCGATATAATATTATTTTTACAGTTACAGTTACAATGTCTGAAAGTTCTGTTCATTGTAGCGTGGAACAGCGTATAATATAATAGTCAAATTTCTTACGAATGAAGGCGTAAATTCGACTAAAATTTTTACAAGACTCCGAGCACAATATGGCGATCAATGTCTTTCAAAAGGTCGAGTGTTTGAGTGGTCAAAATCCTTTAGAGACGGGAGAACGCATGTAACAAATGAGCCTCATGTACGGCGAGCTGCAACTTCGGTTAATCGTGAAAATGAGAAAAAAGTTAATGCCCTTAATCAGGAAGACAGACGGGTAACAGTTCGTCAAATTTCTCAAAATTTACAAATTAGTGTCGGAAGTGTTGAAGAGATCATAAAAAACAAGCTAAAGTATCGTAAGGTGAGTCCCAGGTGGATTCCGCGCTTGTTGACTGAAGAACACAAGTTGAATCGTTTGCAAATCGCTTCTGGGGCCTTCTTCCGCATCCAACATACAGTCCTGATCTTGCTCCCTCTGATTTTTATTTGTTTAGCCCATTAAAAGAATTTTTAGCCGGGAAAAGATTTCAGTCAAATAATGACGTTATCGAAGCTGTTCAGGAGTGGATACGCATGCAACCCAAAGACTTCTTCCAGTAAGGTATTAAAAAGCTTCCAGATCGTTGGCGCAAGTGCAACGCTAGGCAGGGAGATTACGTCGAAAAGTAATATAGTTTTCATCGTTGTAATATTGTAATAACTTTTTTTATAAATAAATTCCTGTTTAAATTTGAACGCTCCTCGTACGTAGTCTATGGGAATAACCTATGAGAATTCCCTAATAACAGAAGACCATAACAGGTTGTGCATTGCTTTGCAAATAATAACTAAGCTCTCAAATAATTTCGGAAAATTTTCTAATAACCTAATCTTTAAGAATTAAGGATAATTAAATAGTTATTAAAGATTTAGTTGGAACATAGGAACTGGCTTAAAATTATTTAAAAGGGAATTTTCGAAAATGTCCATAAAATAACAGAGCCTCAATAGGTTAAATCGAAATGTTTCAATTAAAGAGGTAATGATTTAAGGATAACTTCCGAAATTAGTCAAATCAAAACAGTTTGTCTATAAAGTTGTGGTAAAATCAATCATCCCTAATTAACTTTGTCATGCAATGATTAATTAAATTTAATTATCTAACTTTTACACGTCTGTTAATTAACAACCGTACAGTTTGGGCCATGCATTGTTACTTTTTTATTACTTTCTATATGAACAGTTAATACACAAAATATTTCGGATATCCTAACGCATTTTCGTTCATTTGTTAATAATTCAGGATGCTAAGTGAAAGGATATAAAGCATTTCATTTAATAACAATTTCTATACATCGCTTAACAATCCAAAACGATTTACCGCAAATTCTGGTATGTTTACAGAGATAATGTTAAGGTACGATAAGGATCTGATTGACATTTCAGAAAAATACCGGCTCCATAATAAAACAATCCAAAATTATAGTCTGTAAAGTGTCCTTTTTTGTCATCCTCCTGTCGTGCATTTACACGGTGTTGAAATTCTCACGCTCACCTTTGATTGCATATTGTAATATCGCGTGACAAGCTACAGTCAGTAAAAACACCAGTACTCATAATATCCTTTATATCCACCCTCTTCTTGCAAACAGTCGCTTATTTAGAAGAGATTGCCTAAATTTTATATGTCCCCGTCTACGACATGTGTGTAAAATCGGCGATACATACGTATTAAAACAAAAACATGTAATTTAACTAAAACCCCAAAATCTGTATGTAGGTAACAAATTTAGTCCGGTTATAACGAGCACTTTACACTGTTTCATCCCTTAGTCCTTTTGGTGCACGTTTCGAGCTCCACACAATAATACATTATGAGTGCGAACAGAGTGAAAGGGCGCATACCTTTCGATGCCAATGATCACCATATTGAATCAGTGTAAAGTTCGGCGAAGATAATAGAAGGAATGTGCGCGCTCGAGCGGAAGGCGAACTAAGCAAAGTGCCAGATTACAAATTCGAGATATTTATGGTAGTCTAGGTGGCCCGGGTTCTTCAACTCCATTGTTTACACCCTGTTACGGACATCTTGAGATTTATACCTTCACAAAGCCACTTGAATTCGAGTTATGATGAATGTCTCTGGACCCAAAAGCGCTCATTCTAAGTTCATTAAGTAGTACATCATAACTAGTCCCGTTTTTATTTTATCCTTCACTTTCATCTACCTAATCATTTTATGGATCAACTTTTCCGACATTAATCTTCATTTAAAATTCGACAAACATTAGCTTTATGCCTAATAAAATCCTCAAGTTTTCGTGGAATACAGTTTCGATCAACCCAATTTAACACCACCTTAGATGATTTAATATTTTATTTATTTTTGCTCATCGTTGCACAGGGCCAACTCTGATTTTATAAAATATAAAATGCTGTTTCTGTTGGCATCATTCAATGCTCATCGTACTAATCTTAAAATTGAGAAAATTTGTGAAAGATTGCAATGGCGTGTTTCCCACTGAGACAGCTACAAAGTTATTAAATAGGCTAAAATTTTTCGTTTTAAACAAGAGGCTCTTCAAACCACCACTGCTAATGATATGAGGGTTATCAAATCGCTGTTGTTTTGCTCAAATCTGTACACCTGAATTACAACGCTTAATTTATGGCAACAAAAAATCTTTACTAAACGAGAAGATTCTCAAAACAACATTATCTAAAAATGTTCAAAAGTCTTAATTTTATTTTATTCGTAAGTTTCAAGTTTTGAAAGCCAACCAGATAATTATTTTGTGGAAGTTCGTCATTAATTCACAGTAATTTACAAAGCTCCGGCTATCAAAATATAGTATGCTTAGCATCACAAATAACGTAAGAATGTTGGAAAAATGACTTTGTTCAGGACACTTTATTTGATTTTTGAATGAATTCATGACATTTTGAAGTTGTAATAATATCACAAGCGATACATTTTCAGCTTCTCCGTGGAATTTACATACACTAAAATTAAGAATAGCTCAGTCACAGCTAACTTAACTAACTTTCGTGCTCATTTATAAATTCCGTTGAGTAGCTTAAAAGTCCAAACGATGTTTGGTACAACTCAAGTTTAAAAAATAAGTCTAAATTTATGTTTTTCAAAATAACCGTATATGTCTTAGAAAACCAAACAAAATTAATCAACCATTTGTTCAATAAATTTACCAAATTCGAATCTAACATAAGCACAACCAGCAGAAAGACTAACAAAAGCACATTCAAACAAATTCAAATATTTATGCTTATCAGTCTTTTACGTGAACAAGATTTTGCATCTTTCATAAACAAAATTGTAAACTAAAATTAAGATATTAAATCTACATAAATTTAGTCGTATTTTCAGACACTTCCAGACATTTATTTGATTGTTACGTAAAAAGGGAGAAGTATCTAGCTTATCACACACCAGACTAGTTTAACTATTTAGTTTAAACTTTCTAGGCTTCACTGTTCAGTCTAAATTCCTACAAAACGTCTCTTGTGAATTGTTACATCAGCCGTAACTTAACACACGAGTACAACTTTTTGATGTGGAAATTTTCATTATGTTATTACTTAACCTTCCCATATTCAGTATTTTGAGTAACATGCCAAAACACCAGTTCTTAAAACAACATAATATTTTAATAAATTGAATAGCAGTATTTTTTTTTTTTTTTGATTCAGATTACAACAGCAAAACTAACAATGAGAAATAATCATTTATAGGTTGAAGCGTAAAATGATTTATACAAAATTTAGGACATTTTGGGCAAATGTTGTTTTCATTATAACAAATGGAAATTTTAGCGATTCTGAAAACCTGAAAACTCGCATATTTTATAAGAACTAGCTAAACTTTAAACGTAACTTTTCAATGCAGTTCTTCGACTTTTGGTTTAATTATATAAAAAAAATGGAAACTCTGAAAACCTGAAAACGTATCTTAGAAGAACTATTATTAAGCAAAGCTTCAAACACAACAATTATTCTTCTACTTTCCATTCAGTTTTTAAATTGATTTAACTTTGAAAAATTATAAACATCAGTTGTTTGTAAACTAAATTTAGAATTTCGTTTAAATTAATATCTGACTTAAAAGCAAATTATATCAAATCAGTAAAGAAAAAAAAATAAAAACAAATATGGTTTCTAAACATCTGTAAAGAAGTGGGTCAAAGCTGCCTCAGAAATAATGAACCATGTTTTTGATTAACACGTAATTAATCTTATTTGTTATTAATCTCAGATATCTGACATTCAACAATTAATCAAATCCAAAACCAATCTTAATCCGAATTTTTTCCTGTTACGTTTAATAATTAACATTCTGTACGATTAATCTTAGCTACTCCTCGAAACTACGATTTAAGGTGACAAGTTTCTTACTAATTTCATTTTTTTTTCCAGGTTGATTTGGTAATGTATTTAAAGCCACGTTAATGTGCGACCTACGAATTTTTATTCGGGTGTGGCGATTAAAGAAAAGAATCTTCCTTTATGGGGGGGACTTTGGCCAAATGCCATGAACTACGCGTCAGCTAATTTAATTCTGGCTTTGGCTATAGTCGTTTGGTTTATCCGGAGTGTTCATTAGAGTGTCCATGTCGTGGAACCCTGGTTAACACTGCACTAAAGTAAGGGTTAGTTAGCATGGCTAGAGGGCGGTATAAAATGCAAGGTTCAGTGAAGACACGAGTGCTGCTCCGTGCCAGGCACGGGCCGGGATAATAAGTCAGCAGGAATTAGCCAGGAATTCACACTGGAGAGACTCTAACCTGCTTGAGAACTCCCCCTGCTCCACACAACAATCATACACTACACCCTTTACAAATTAATGGATGTATTTAGAACCCTCCACGTTGATTTTTCTACAACTTCCTATTATCTTTACATACTACACGAGCTTTGTTTAAAGTAATTCTTTATTCCGAACACAAATCAGAATAAAATACATGGAAATTCAAACCGAAACCCACCAATAATTAGACTTTGTTTCAAGTAATTAGGGGGTAATGGAAAATCGTTGTATTCTGAACAACTTAAATAATTACAACTCAACCCTTCACACTCACAAACTCTTACAAACACAGGATCTATCTCCAGATTAATTAGGCGATAAATGTAAATTTCGTTTGAGGAAACATTCGGTTTTCTTAAATTAACAAAAATCTCACTTAGCCAAAACAAAACATTTTTTTCTACGTCTGTTAAAAATACATCACTTTTTTTCATTAAATTGCGTTCATAAAGTACATGTTTAATTAACACTCGAAAAGCGTGAAAAAAAGTGCCATAGCGTTTCATTTTTTCACTCTGTTGCCGTGAAAAAAAGTACCGTAGCGTTTCATTTTTTAACGCAATTTCAATTGCTGATCAAATAAATAGTGTGCTGGAAACAAACGTCAGCTAATTTGTCAAACTATTTCGTGTTGCGCAAATTGCATTTTCGACTTTATTGTGCCGTTTTGTGATAATTTTAAAAGAAAACAAGGTTTTTTAAATTAAATCTTTCTAAAATGAATACCGATAGTGACGAAGAAAAGTATTACATGCACACCAGAAGAAATTGTCAAATCTGCAACGGATGCAACAACGAATCTACTGCCCGATAAATCTAAACAGCAATACTTAAAAGAATGCAATTTGTTTATGGAATGGTGTGTTCAAAAAGGCGTAAATAGGCGTAAACTGAAAGAGTTTTATTAGCTTATTTAAACAAAACTAGTTATTAATACCGTTATAAGAAACACGTTTTAGTTCTGACTTCAAACTTAAATCTAACTTTATTAGAATTAATCAAATTTACAGACGTAGAAAAAATTTTGTATGAAACTCGTGTGTAAAGCTACTTTTTTTCACTTGTAGGATTTGTCGCACTCGCTACCGCTCGTGCGTCAAACTTTCCTACTCGTGAAAAAAAGTAATACTTTACTTACTTGTTACATAAATAACTATTAACTGTTTCACTTTAACTTAAAAAACTTAAAAGTTGTTTAGAATTAAGCCATTAAAAATACAAATCCCCTTGAAGATCAGTTAAGCTCACCTTGTTATTGTAACATATTGAAGCGCCGGGGCGCCGTTCTGAAAATGAAACGTAGAGACATCTGGTAGACGCTAGCAAATACTAAAGATTGTTAACGTAGCGTGCTTAAAGTATACTTTTCGATAATTGCCTTTAATGTTTTTTAATCGAACGAATTCTGATTTAAATACTTTTAAACGGTTGCAAAGAAAACTTCTTACTTCAATAAAATTCAGTGAGTACTCAACGAATTACAAAAATAACAGTCACATTTTTAAGCGTTTATTTTTTGCTTTAAATAAACATTTAGGTAAACATTCGTCTGCTTTTTCTTAGTTACAAGGTTTTGAAGTTTAAACTAATAAACACAATTCTTATGGACAAAAATGATTTCGTAGAGAAAATACCAAAACACTGAAACAACAATCGCAAAGGATCAATGAAAATTCGTACGAAAAATTTGCATTTGCAAATACGTTTGTATTAAGAAATTAACAAAGCTGACTAAATTATCATTTAAAAGACAATTAACATCGCTAATTAGAAACATTAAAAAAAAATGATTAAAATTGCTAAAATTTGATTGAGTTTTCTTGGACGAATTTTACTTTAAAATTTTGCGGAAATATTAAACAAATATAAAAAGATCTAAATTACAATAAAAAATAATTAACATTGTTACTAGGAAAAATTATTTAATTACCAAAAGGTATCGGTACTTACACTCCGCGAGGGAGTATGGCCGGCAACATGGAGGGTTAAGGCGTCCTAAGTCGATTTCTATACGCGGTTGACTCGTACGCTAAGCTGACGGGGGGATGCGGTAAGCACCACGCCCTTAATAACCGCCTACCTTCCCTACTTTAACAATGTGTTTCGGTTCCCACTTATTTTCAGTGACTACGTAGGCCACCCGCTGAGCATCCGACTCAGGTTTGACACCAAGGCCGTCCGCGCTATAGTCAAATTAAGGTGGTTTGGAAGGTTTCCAAAAAAATTAAAAATAATATTTTTTTCTTGCATAATTAATTGATTTACATATACCTGGAAAAAATATTAAAAATTATATTTTTTCTGTTGTGAGTGTCTAATGTTGGCAATTTATTACTATATTGATTAAAAATTACGGAACAGATATTAACAAAAACTTCCTATGAATTGCCACAAACCATTTTATTTTGTTCTTGAGTGTTTAGTGTGGAAAAAAAATGTAAAATTCATTAAAAATTGTGTTCCTGTTTACTATTAAAATTTAACATGATTTTAATTATTGCTATTATTGCAATCACTAATCCTTAAACTAAATCTCTGTATTTGAATTTTCGCAAAAAAATGTTTGAAAATGTCGAAATATCTATTAGAATCTTTGCGGCGAGTCATTTCCCTCTTCTGTCTTTACTTGTTGCTATCTCACTTTTGACTTCTCCTACCTCCACTTCCACTCGGCCACTCCGGCGATTAAATAAGCAAAATCAATGATCAAAATTTTCTAAACAATTTCTGAAAATTGACAGTTTCCGTGGTTTCATTCATAATTTTTCAAAAAATAATTATTTATAAGAAAATATGTACTAATATATTAAATTACGAAATAAAAGAAAATTTACATTATTAATTAGAAAAAGTAACACGCAACATCAACGACGAAAATTTCAGACACAAAAAAACCTTTGAAAATTGAAAATTTCCATCGAGCTTTTTCCAACAAATATTGAATACATAATGTTTCAAAATCAATTCATATAAATTCAAAAAAAGGCATTACAATTCGGTTTAAAAGGCAATTAGCATTAGTAATTATTAGAAATATCAACAATCAATGTAAAAAGTTACAATTTTAGACAAAAAAACGCCGAAACTGTTCATCAATTTTCCGTTGACAAATATTGAAAACCAATTAATTATTTATTTAAAATGTAAAACCGGCCTTAATTGCAATTTAATGGATAAAATTAATATTGTGAATTATAAAAATTAACAGAGAAGGATCAAGGCAAGTTTCAAAAACGATTCAAATACAAATAATAAAGGATAATTAACACTATAACTTAGACAAATTAACAAAAAAAATAAATAATGGCAAACATTTCAATCTAAAAATCTCTAAAATTTGAAAGTTTTTTCCTTCATAATTTTGCAGAAACGATTCTAACACAATAAATACAAAATATGGCCAAATAACTATATAAAGAATAATTAATATTCATTAAATATAATATATAAATAATAAGAAATAGTCAGGGTGGCGCAGAGGTAGAGCGTCAAGCTAGCACTGCGCTAGGTTCGAATCCCCGTGGTGATTCGTCGTTGGGCACCTAATTAACGGCGCTCTCCTCCGAATATAGGCCTAGGACGTACAGTAACAAGGTCTTACACATACATACACATCACACTCTACACATGGTGCAGTATGTAGGTATAAAACGGCGCACCAATCACGTAACCCGCAGAGACGGGCAGGGTTGTGCATTGCACGCATACAGCCTCATACGTTAACTCATCGGCCTCGACACCGAAAGGTATAAGAGGTTACAGATAATACATTCATAAAATATAAGAACAAACCGAGAAGAATCAATGCCTAAAATTTCAGGCTAAACAATCTTCAGTGATTTGAGGGTTTTCATTAACTTTCCGTTGGAAAACATTTAATTTATAATTTTGTAGAAGCAATCCAAACACCAAAAATATACAAATGCGACAACCTTTCAATTATTTAATAATCACCATCAAAAAGGCATGCTTAAAAAATTTCAGACCAAAAAATCACTGAAATCTGTAAGTTTCTCTTAAGTTCCTTTCAGCAAGCTTTTAATTGATCATTGCATAAAAAAGAGTCGAATAGAAAAATTAACAATAAAGGATGGAATGGCTAAAATTTTAAACTAAAAAATCATTAAATTTAAAAGTTTTAATTAAATTCCCTTTATAATTTTACAGAAGCGATAAAAATAAAAAATATTACTAAATAATAACAACTGCTTAAATAATAATTAATGTTATTAAACATAAGAACAGACCAAAAAGAGAATAAATGCTTCAAGACGAAAAAATATTCAAGGATGTGAAAATTTTCATTAAATTTTCTTCGGTAAACTATTAATTTGTAAGTCTGTAGAAACAATTCAAACACCGAAAAAATATAAATGTGACTAAATAACCCTTTAATTAATTAATAATCAACCCCATAATTTAAAAATTTTCAATATTTAAAACTTCAAATCAAAAACCCTTGAAATTTGTAAGTTTCCATTAAATTCCCTCCAGCAAACTTTTAATTCATAATTTCATAAGAACGATTCGAATATAAAAAAAAGTATAAAAAGGTATGGACACTAACTTAAACTTAGCAAAGAAAGATGAAATGATTAAAATTTCAAACTAAATGAATCCCTGTATATTTCAAAATTTTAGTTAATTGCCTTAATAATTTTTACATAAACGATTTTAAGGTAACAAAAATAAGTATGACCTAAGAACTGCTTTAAAAATTATTAGATTATTACTATTATTAAACATAACTACATAAGAGCAAACCGAGAAGAATCAATATTTAAAACTTTAGACGGAAAAAATTTCAAGAATTTAAAAGCTTTCGTTAAATTTCCTTGGGAAAACTTTAAATTGTAATATTGCAGAGCAAGCATCAAAAAAATTGAAAGTGACTAAATAACCCTCAAATTAATCAATAATCACAATCGTTATTAAAAAATATTCAAAAATGCAAGATCAATGCTTCAAAAATCCCTGAAATTTGTAAGTTTTAATTAAGCTTCCTTAATGATCTTACAGAAACGATTCGAAAACAAGAAATACAAAATACAGCTAAATACGAGGTAAGCGCCAAAATTTCCCGGCCTGACATAGATCCAGGTATCGCAGCAAGTCAAAATTTTGATAACATATTAGTTCAGGTCTTATTAGCCTTGGAAAAAACAAAAAATGATTATATGTCAATTAGTTTTCTTATAACAACTGTCATTAATTCACCGCGATGTCAGACGTCACGAAAATTGAGCATCGAGCTGTTATAAAATTCCTTACTCGAGGAGGCCTTTCTCCTCAAACCATCAAAGATCTGCTGGATGGGGTGTACGGAGAAAATTCACCATCTTATTTTGTGGTAAAAGATTGGTCAAAACGGATTCGGATGGGGCAAGAATCCTTCGAAAATGACGCAAAAACAGGAAGAATGGTGGAAGTGGTTACGGACGACAAGATTGCCCTTGTGGAGGATATGGTATTAGGTGATCGACGCTTGAAGGTGTAGGAAATATCAAAAATGTCGGGGCTTTCCGATACAAGCGTTCGTCGGATGACCCACGATCATTTATGCATGAATAAAGTTAGTGCAAGGTGGGTCCCTAAACATCTCTCAGCAGTTCATCGTCAGCGTCGTGTTGAATGTGCTCGATCCTTTTTGGAGCTCTGTGGAGAAAACCTTGTGGACGTGTTGAAGATAATTGTTACTGGGAGTCGATGGAATGGAGGCGAAGAGCAGAAGCACCACCAGGAAAGTTCAGAGTTTGCCAATCGACAAAAAAGGTGATGCCTACGATGTTTTGGGATTGTGGGGGCATTCTTCTTATAGACTTTAAATAATGCAACACCACAGAACTGCTGCACAAATTGAGACAAAATATTCGGGAGAAAAAAGACGTGGGAAACTGACCAGAGGCGTGCACCCGTGCACACTGCTGGAATTGTGCAAACCCCAATTCGTGGCTGCGGTTTCGAGCAAATCGATCACCCCCCCCCCCATATAGTCCAGATATGGCCCCCAGTGACTATTACCTGTTTGTAAATTTGAAAAAGGACCTTCGCGGGCGCTGTTTTAGTGACGACGAAGAGGTGAAGGCTGCAGTTTGGAACCATTTTGAAAATAAACCGAATATATATTTTTTTAAAGGTATTGAATTGTTGCTAAGACGATGCAATAAGTGCATTGTTGTCAGGGGGTGTTCGCGCCAAAGCTTGCCACCCGGAAGTATACAGTTGTTACACAAAATGGCCGCCGCGTGTTTCCGCAGTAGGCTTCCGAAAACGAACGAGACTGGACCTGCTCACTAATCCAGTTTTATGTGTTTAATATTTACCTTTGTTTCATGTCCATATTTCTGTGTTGTGCTATCAATATAAAGTAAATATACGTAATTAGTTATAACAGAAAGTGTCTTATTTTTTGTGAGAGAAAGTAAATCCAGCGAAAGCAAAAACAGGGGGGATTATATTGAAATATAAAATATGAAATGTGAAAGTTTTCATTAAATTTCCTTCTGAAAACTTTTCATTTATAATTTTACAAAAACGATTTTGACATAAAATATGCAAGACCAAAGAACTGTTTAAAGAATTAATAATATTTTTAAATATAAGAAGAATCGGAGTTTAAAATTTTAGACTGAAAACGATTTGAAAGTTTTCATTAAATTTCCCTCGACAAAATTTTCATTTATAATTTTGCAGAAGCGATTCGAGCAGCAAAAACATACGGATTTCACTAAAAACGCGTTACTTAATAATCGACATTGTTATTAAAAAAATTTCGTTTAGTTTCCTTCGGAAAATTTAAATTCAGCATTTTCCAGAAACAATTTCAATGCAACAAACAATAGAAAATGGCCATATAAACCGGTTACGGGATAGTTAAAATTGCTAAATAAAAGAGTTAACAAAGTATGAGCAATGCTTTAAATTTCAAACTAAAAAATTCTTAAAATTCCATTAACTAAATATTAAAACCATAATTTCCTAATATAAAACCTATTTTTTATTTTAAAAAATCAAAGATGACTCGATAATCGTTTGAAGGATAATAAACATTGATCTATAGAAAAATTATCAATGCTTTAAATTTCAGGCGAAGAAATCCCTGAAAATCGGAATTTAACTTTAATTAGACGAATTTTAATTTAGTCTAGCAAAATATTGTTTTCTTAAAAGAAAATGCTAAAGAACTCTTCAAAGCTTAATAAATCATTACTAATTAAAAGAAAAGACAATCACACCAAGTTAAAGCTTAAGATTCGGATTTCAATTAAAATGCCTGGTAATGTCTTGAAATAACGAATTCTAGTTTTCTTGTTGCAAATAAACATATCCTAATTCGAATAAATCAAATTATTACTAATCCGGAATTTAAAATACTAGAATTTATAACAAATTCAGTATACACAGTTTATTCCAACCAATTCAAAACCGGCCAAAGAAAATTAAATTTTCCTTCGTACCCGAATATGTATAAACAATTTTATTGCCACTTGAGAATTGCAATCCCAGTTTCTCTTTGTTCGGTTATTTTTCAAATAATTTCACCCCACCAAATGGCATTTGACTTTTGACCTTTGGTGTTTATACGAATTACATTTCTATTTTTGGAACTCATATTAAGATTGGGTTTAATTTTATCTGCCATTCTATATGCATAATAGTCATATCATAAACATATAATATAAGTAGGTGCTGAGAGGCATTTGCACGTTTCCCTTAACGGCAGAGGAGTTTCAAAAAAAGCAACAACCAGCAGATTAAAAACAACTGAGAAATTTCATAAAATCACAGATATTACTTAAAATTGTTATTTTATCCCCAACAAGAGTTTTCAGGAAAAATTCAAATTTAATAATAAAACAAAGAATGTTTACATCCCACGAGTTAAATTTTAAACAAATCAAGGAAAATACTAAACGCACATGGTTATTATTGCAGGAATTATTATCTGATAAATAAACTGTGCTATTCTCATTCTCACTCTTTATTTGCTTATTATATTATTTTAGCTCGAAGTCGAGCATTCACTTCGCTTTACACGCGAGATCTTTTATCTCTTAAAAGTACGATTAAGAATTAATGGTATGCCTAGAAATTTAAGGAAAATTTTATTTATACATTTTTTCCAAAACTAATTTTTATAAGCTTTTTGAAGGAATTTGTTGTGTTGTTTTCTCACCAGGGAAAACACGGACATATTAGAAAGAATTTAAAGTTGTGGAAGTAGTAATAATTCAGTAATATCGTAATCTCGAAGATAAAGCCTCCAAATAACAGAAAAATGATACCACCGCGAGGAATCGAACCTCCGACCAAGGTTATACGCACCTTTGCTCTTACCAATGAGCTACGGCGGCCGATACTTGGGAAAGCGTCAATCCTCCATACATTGAAAACTTTTAATTCGAGATATTCTAACAGCCGTAGTTAAAGTTTAAGAGCCGCATTAAGCGGATTCACAGAAACATCATACGACTAACAATGAATTCTTGAGGTGGGAAATATCACCCATTAAGAATTAAATCAAATTTTTAATTAAATATGTAGAATCACACTTCCAAGGATTCTAAGGTAATATTAAATTATTAATAAATACTGAAGAAATTGGTTTAAAGTTGTGGAAGTAGTAATAATTCAGTAATATCGTAATCTCGAAGATAAAGCCTCCAAATAACAGAAAAATGATACCACCGCGAGGAATCGAACCTCCGACCAAGGTTATACGCACCTTTGCTCTTACCAATGAGCTACGGCGGCCGATACTTGGGAAAGCGTCAATCCTCCATACATTGAAAACTTTTAATTCGAGATATTCTAACAGCCGTAGTTAAAGTTTAAGAGCCGCATTAAGCGGATTCACAGAAACATCATACGACTAACAATGAATTCTTGAGGTGGGAAATATCACCCATTAAGAATTAAATCAAATTTTTAATTAAATATGTAGAATCACACTTCCAAGGATTCTAAGGTAATATTAAATTATTAATAAATACTGAAGAAATTGGTTTAAAGTTGTGGAAGTAGTAATAATTCAGTAATATCGTAATCTCGAAGATAAAGCCTCCAAATAACAGAAAAATTTTTCTGTTATTTGGAGGCTTTATCTTCGAGATTACGATATTACTGAATTATTACTACTTCCACAACTTTAAACCAATTTCTTCAGTATTTATTAATAATTTAATATTACCTTAGAATCCTTGGAAGTGTGATTCTACATATTTAATTAAAAATTTGATTTAATTCTTAATGGGTGATATTTCCCACCTCAAGAATTCATTGTTAGTCGTATGATGTTTCTGTGAATCCGCTTAATGCGGCTCTTAAACTTTAACTACGGCTGTTAGAATATCTCGAATTAAAAGTTTTCAATGTATGGAGGATTGACGCTTTCCCAAGTATCGGCCGCCGTAGCTCATTGGTAAGAGCAAAGGTGCGTATAACCTTGGTCGGAGGTTCGATTCCTCGCGGTGGTATCATTTTTCTGTTATTTGGAGGCTTTATCTTCGAGATTACGATATTACTGAATTATTACTACTTCCACAACTTTAAACCAATTTCTTCAGTATTTATTAATAATTTAATATTACCTTAGAATCCTTGGAAGTGTGATTCTACATATTTAATTAAAAATTTGATTTAATTCTTAATGGGTGATATTTCCCACCTCAAGAATTCATTGTTAGTCGTATGATGTTTCTGTGAATCCGCTTAATGCGGCTCTTAAACTTTAACTACGGCTGTTAGAATATCTCGAATTAAAAGTTTTCAATGTATGGAGGATTGACGCTTTCCCAAGTATCGGCCGCCGTAGCTCATTGGTAAGAGCAAAGGTGCGTATAACCTTGGTCGGAGGTTCGATTCCTCGCGGTGGTATCATTTTTCTGTTATTTGGAGGCTTTATCTTCGAGATTACGATATTACTGAATTATTACTACTTCCACAACTTTAAACCAATTTCTTCAGTATTTATTAATAATTTAATATTACCTTAGAATCCTTGGAAGTGTGATTCTACATATTTAATTAAAAATTTGATTTAATTCTTAATGGGTGATATTTCCCACCTCAAGAATTCATTGTTAGTCGTATGATGTTTCTGTGAATCCGCTTAATGCGGCTCTTAAACTTTAACTACGGCTGTTAGAATATCTCGAATTAAAAGTTTTCAATGTATGGAGGATTGACGCTTTCCCAAGTATCGGCCGCCGTAGCTCATTGGTAAGAGCAAAGGTGCGTATAACCTTGGTCGGAGGTTCGATTCCTCGCGGTGGTATCATTTTTCTGTTATTTGGAGGCTTTATCTTCGAGATTACGATATTACTGAATTATTACTACTTCCACAACTTTAAACCAATTTCTTCAGTATTTATTAATAATTTAATATTACCTTAGAATCCTTGGAAGTGTGATTCTACATATTTAATTAAAAATTTGATTTAATTCTTAATGGGTGATATTTCCCACCTCAAGAATTCATTGTTAGTCGTATGATGTTTCTGTGAATCCGCTTAATGCGGCTCTTAAACTTTAACTACGGCTGTTAGAATATCTCGAATTAAAAGTTTTCAATGTATGGAGGATTGACGCTTTCCCAAGTATCGGCCGCCGTAGCTCATTGGTAAGAGCAAAGGTGCGTATAACCTTGGTCGGAGGTTCGATTCCTCGCGGTGGTATCATTTTTCTGTTATTTGGAGGCTTTATCTTCGAGATTACGATATTACTGAATTATTACTACTTCCACAACTTTAAACCAATTTCTTCAGTATTTATTAATAATTTAATATTACCTTAGAATCCTTGGAAGTGTGATTCTACATATTTAATTAAAAATTTGATTTAATTCTTAATGGGTGATATTTCCCACCTCAAGAATTCATTGTTAGTCGTATGATGTTTCTGTGAATCCGCTTAATGCGGCTCTTAAACTTTAACTACGGCTGTTAGAATATCTCGAATTAAAAGTTTTCAATGTATGGAGGATTGACGCTTTCCCAAGTATCGGCCGCCGTAGCTCATTGGTAAGAGCAAAGGTGCGTATAACCTTGGTCGGAGGTTCGATTCCTCGCGGTGGTATCATTTTTCTGTTATTTGGAGGCTTTATCTTCGAGATTACGATATTACTGAATTATTACTACTTCCACAACTTTAAACCAATTTCTTCAGTATTTATTAATAATTTAATATTACCTTAGAATCCTTGGAAGTGTGATTCTACATATTTAATTAAAAATTTGATTTAATTCTTAATGGGTGATATTTCCCACCTCAAGAATTCATTGTTAGTCGTATGATGTTTCTGTGAATCCGCTTAATGCGGCTCTTAAACTTTAACTACGGCTGTTAGAATATCTCGAATTAAAAGTTTTCAATGTATGGAGGATTGACGCTTTCCCAAGTATCGGCCGCCGTAGCTCATTGGTAAGAGCAAAGGTGCGTATAACCTTGGTCGGAGGTTCGATTCCTCGCGGTGGTATCATTTTTCTGTTATTTGGAGGCTTTATCTTCGAGATTACGATATTACTGAATTATTACTACTTCCACAACTTTAAACCAATTTCTTCAGTATTTATTAATAATTTAATATTACCTTAGAATCCTTGGAAGTGTGATTCTACATATTTAATTAAAAATTTGATTTAATTCTTAATGGGTGATATTTCCCACCTCAAGAATTCATTGTTAGTCGTATGATGTTTCTGTGAATCCGCTTAATGCGGCTCTTAAACTTTAACTACGGCTGTTAGAATATCTCGAATTAAAAGTTTTCAATGTATGGAGGATTGACGCTTTCCCAAGTATCGGCCGCCGTAGCTCATTGGTAAGAGCAAAGGTGCGTATAACCTTGGTCGGAGGTTCGATTCCTCGCGGTGGTATCATTTTTCTGTTATTTGGAGGCTTTATCTTCGAGATTACGATATTACTGAATTATTACTACTTCCACAACTTTAAACCAATTTCTTCAGTATTTATTAATAATTTAATATTACCTTAGAATCCTTGGAAGTGTGATTCTACATATTTAATTAAAAATTTGATTTAATTCTTAATGGGTGATATTTCCCACCTCAAGAATTCATTGTTAGTCGTATGATGTTTCTGTGAATCCGCTTAATGCGGCTCTTAAACTTTAACTACGGCTGTTAGAATATCTCGAATTAAAAGTTTTCAATGTATGGAGGATTGACGCTTTCCCAAGTATCGGCCGCCGTAGCTCATTGGTAAGAGCAAAGGTGCGTATAACCTTGGTCGGAGGTTCGATTCCTCGCGGTGGTATCATTTTTCTGTTATTTGGAGGCTTTATCTTCGAGATTACGATATTACTGAATTATTACTACTTCCACAACTTTAAACCAATTTCTTCAGTATTTATTAATAATTTAATATTAGAAAGAATCTATCGAAAACGAGTTGAAAGGTAAATAAAATAAAAAATAAACAACGATGTAAAATGTAGAATCTAAGCGTTTACGTTTAGGCTTTCAACAAAGTTAACCACTGAAATTCTTTGTAACCAAATTCGCTTTCATTGAATTCTAAGCTAATTTAATGTTCTCATTCTGTCAACAAAATTGTTATTAAAAGATTACATTTTTAAATTCGCTTCTTCCATGAAGTGAATTTGTGTTATTTTCTATAAATTTTGTTTCTAAAAAGATATCACCTTCGCAGGGATTTGAACCACTGACCTATCTACAGTGTGTCTCACTTTAGACGGCACCACCCCAGTATTTTTTTTATATATTATCGATTTAAAAACTTTCTTTTTTCTGATTATACCCCTCACTAAATTGTACTTTTAGGGTATGTTACTTTCCCTTCACGGTAAAATGCTAGTCTACTACGATTTAAAATAAACAGCAAAATTGAAGAAAGTCGTATTAGGGATTTTTTTATCAAAAATCTTGTTAATAAAAGTTGTTCAGAATCGTTCAAATAAGCTAACTCCGAAATTTCATTAAAAACAAAAAATTTTGAAAATCCAGAAAATTCGAATAATAATCTCACAAGTTTGCCACGATTTTTTATTTTATTCTTTTAATTCAATACAATAACAAAAAACGAAGCTTAATTACTTAAATAACAGTATCTTCAACTAAATCACCATTAGCACATATACATTTTTCTATTCGTTTTCTAAAATAAAGAGATTTTCAAAATTTTTTGTTTTTAATTAAATTTCGGATTTAGCTTATTTGAACGATTCTGAACAACTTTCATTAACGAGATTTTTTGATAAAAAAAATCCCTAATACGACTTCTTCAATATTGCTGTTTATTTTAAATCGTAGTAGACTAGCATTTTACCGTGAAGGGAAAGTAACATACCCTAAAAGTACAATTTAGTGAGAGGTATAATCAGAAAAAAGGAATTTTTTAAATCGATAATATATTTAAAAAATACTGGGGTGGTGCCGTCTAAAGTGAGACACACTGTATGTAAGATTTTTATAATTCATTGAAATTGCTTGCAATAAATAAAAAACTAAATTTTATAATCTTTAAGGCCCTGAATTTTCGCGAAATTTCTGGGCGATATATTCTTTTAGAAGTTAGAAATATTTATTTGGTTATCATTAGAACTTGTAAATAATAAAGTATAGCAACCACCTACTCTATAAATCAAATAATTAAGAATTCGCTCCTTTAAAAGTATGTTATTAATGAGTATTAATTTAATAATGTTATCCAATAGAAGGAGAGACGTAAGTCCTCACTCATTCCAATAACTAAATGTCAGGCAGGAAATGTCTGAGAGTAACAATAATATTAAATGTCTTTATTATGAACAGACATTTAGAAAATATGTATGTATGTATATCGAAAGTACTTATATTACAAATTCGTGCTTATTTGCATATTTTTTATATATCCACACATTTTCTAAATTCAATAATTCTCATTAACAAATACCCCTAAATGAGTGATTTGATCTATAAAAATGTTAGTTTACATATTCTACTCTACTCTACTCTACCCATTTTTATTAATTCATTTTCTTTAATATTGGATTCCTCTATAATAATCAAAAATCACTTAAACTGGTTTTATAATTAAAATAAAAACAAAGAAGGAAGTATCAAAAGAAAAAATTAATAAAAAAAACTTATTTAAGAAATTAAGAGTTTCCAACACAATGTTTCTGTAAAATATTCAATAATTACAGAATACAGCCAGAATCAATTTTCATTCTTAAAATAGAACATCAGTCCTCTGCATATTATGCTTTTTGCCAGTTAATAGGTTTTATTACTTTATAATCAATATACAGTATTGATATTGCACAGCTAATAAAATAACAAAATTACGTGTATTAAAATTCTAACGATTGTAAAAATACTCACAAAAGAGAAATACTTTCTAAAACATGTATGTATGTATGTATGTATAAATGATATTAATATTAAATATTATAAAGTGGCAATAAAACAGCAAAACAAATTTGAAATCTTGCTGAAAGACTGCAAATGTTAAAGTTCCTAATTATTTTTAAAAATCGAAGAAAAGAAGAATTCCTACAACAAAATAAGATAGGAAGAAATAAGATTAAGAATTTCAAAATCAAAACATATGCAAAATACCATGCCGTTTAAATTTTAGATTTTATTTGTTTTTATAAAAATTAACCTAAAAGAACTTGTAAGGTTTCACCTCAAACTAGTAGAAACACCTAAGAACCAAACGGCGAAATTTAAAAAACTTTCATAATGTTTTGTTCCTAGTCAACCACTTAGACAATTACAATTGCCGAACTCGCTACGCTCGTTCCGCAAACTTTCACATGCGTGCCTTAAAGACTCACTTTTCGAACTTTTCTAACACTAATATCTTATACTGTTTCTATGGTGCATAAGAGCTCACTTGTTATGTTTCCTTTAAAATACGCTTTTCTCTATAAAATACGTCGTCAATGACAACGTATTTTATAGGATATACATAATAAACTGCCGCATATTATTCAAGCAACATTTTATTCATGGAACGTTAAAAGTACGATTATTGGAAAAAATACAATTAATGAATTTGAAACTTTCACCAGTAATTGAGTTAAAATTGCCACATTCCTCCAAATTGCCTAGCAATCTTCGCATTTTGTGTATTGTGACACGTCTCAAATAATAATTTATTAAAATTTCTAATAATATATTAGTGAAAGATATTAGTTGAAGACAACTCGTGTTTTATAGTTTAAAAATCTCGGTCTATCAAATCCTCGGCTTGATTTTTAAACCTTCTATAAAACACTTGTTGTCTTAATAGCTATAAAATTTACAGCATTTTTTAAGTGTAATTTATTTAAACTTTCTATAATACTGAAGAACCACTTAAATAAGTTAATTAAAGATCTTAGTTATGTCTCCGAGCGAATTATTACAATGACAATAGTATTATATGGATATGAAACTGTAATAATGGAAATATACGTCTCAACGGACGACTCTGATCCGGTTAAAAAAGAAGAGTTTTACCAAGATCTTACCGGAGCCTTAGATAAAGTTAAAGGACATCAACAACTTATTATGGCCGGTGACTTTAATGCCATAGTAGGCACAAATACAGACAACGAGATAGTGGGGCAGTACGGCAAGAATACCACCAATGACTCAAGAGAGAGATTAGTGGAAATGTGTGCTCAGTATGAGCTCAAAATAGCAAATACTTACATCTCTCACAAAAGAATACATGCAATTACTTGGGAACGCTCATCATTAAATCAGAAATCTATATTGGACTACTTTATAGTAAAACCGAGAATAAACATAAAGCTAATGGAATGTAGGGTAAAACGTGGAGCTAATTGGGGATCAGATCACTACCTTGCAATGTTAAAGATATGCTTCCCATACAAACGCAACAATGGGAGGAGCGAAATAAGAGAAACTCCCACGAATAAAATAAAAGATATAAATTAACAGTACTACAGCAACCATCAATTCTACAACTATACCAAAGAAGATTGCAAGAAAAGTTAGAAAAGGATCAAGTACGAGAAGAACTAGAAGAAGAGTATGAAGTATTGAAGAAAGTTATAAGAGGAGTAACAGTAGACGCATTAGGAAGAATGGAACTAAATAAACAAAAAAAAAACTGTTTGGGTATCCGAAGAAACTAGACTAGTAAAGGAGAGGAGACCCACCTAACCTTCGTAGATACAGTCAAGGCATACGACTCGGTTCCGAGAGATAAACTCTGGGAAGCTTTACGGCTAATGAAGACCAACATTCACCTAATAAGACTTATACAAGAATTTTATAAAGATAACATCTCATACACTAAACAAGGGACACAACTTTCTAATCCTATAAGTACATCAAAGGGACTCAGACAGGGCTGCAGCTTAGCACCCCTATTATTTAATATACTCGTATGTATATCTAGAGCCAACTGGAAACGACACTGTGCAGTATTGGGAATTCCGATAAATTTCGCAGATGACCAAGTGGTGCTGGCTCATGACTCCTATGACCTGAAATTCATGACCAGGAGACTATATACAGCTTATAAAGACTGGGGATTTCAGATGATGACAAAAACCGAATACTTAGTGGTTAACTCAGATACCAGATTTGAAATAATTATAGACGACGATGTGAGAATTCATCAAGTTGATCATTTTAAATATTAAAGGGCAGAAATAGATAAGAATGGCCTGGGAGATAGAGAACTTAGAAACAGAATTCAACAGAGCAGAAAGATAACTGGATGCTTATATAGTTAGTGTATGGTGGGACAAGAATATCTCCATTAAAAAGCGAATAGGTCGAATATTAGTGGAATCAGCGTTATGTTACGGCTGCGAAGTATAGACCATGAAAGAAGCAATGAAGAAAAAATTAACAGCACTGGAGATGGAGATTACTTGCGACGAAGTGCTAGAATTTCAAGACTTCAGAGAATTCCCAATACAGAAGTTAGAATTAGACAGAATAAAACCCAAAAGTCTAAAATGGTTCGGACACCTATTGAGGATACCAGACGAGAGATGGCCAAAGAAGATCTTCAAATGGAAACCAGAAGGGAAGAATAAACCAGGAAGGCCACGAAAATCATGAAACGAAGGTATAAGGGTAGCAAAGAAGAAACCTTAACGAAGACGATGCTTACGACAGAGAGCCTTGGCGAAGGGGAATGGATACACAGTTTTTAGCTGTAGCATAATGACTTGTAATTATACAATAAGTTGTGCAATCCAAATATATTTATAATTTTTTTAAACCAGTTACGCTTTTTTACATTTGCAAAATTTATTTCAAACGTGATCCGACAGAAATTATGTTGAAGTTAAAAAACCAAAATAAGTTTTAAAAAAATAACTGAAATTGACACTCAGCAACATGCAAAAGTGCATTATAGCTATTAGCTTAAAGTTCGAGGTTGTTGCAACGAGACGAAGTCGAGTTGCATATACAACCGAGATACTTTAAGCGTTTTCGGAAGAGTGGAAGAGTGTTATTCAAAAATTTTTTTGTTGGTCAACTACTATGTTAGTCATGAGTATATCTAAAGCTGCTTACGAAAAGGTTTATTCAAGTTTCTTCAATTGGCGTAATATAGACAATTATTGTTGCTATTTCCTTCGTGTTTTAAATGTTTTTTAAAACACGTTGTTATGGGAAACGTGTTTTAAAATGCTGTTTATAATCTAGGATGTAAATATTAAAAAGGTGACTTAAAATTTCACCAACAATTTCGTGTGTTAATTAAAACATTATTTTTGAGTGGAAAAACCATTACGTAAACCAAAACAAAGCTCGATAAGTATTATGGGGACTCTTCGCCATCGGTTAAAATGATTCAGAAGTGGTTTACCGATTTTCGTTGTGGTCGTACAACCACAACTGATGCCGAACGTTCAGGACGCCCAAATGAGGCCACCACACCAGAAATGATTGACAAAATCCATGATATTGTATTGGAAGACCACAGAGTAAAAGTGCGCAAAATATCTGAGCTAGTACGCATCTCAGATGAACGTGTGCGCAATATTTTACACGAACATTTAGATATGAAAAAAGTATCCGCGCGATGGCTGCCGCATTTGCTCACAATTGACCAAAAACGCATACGTGTGACTTCAGAGGCAGGTTTGGCGCAATAAAAAAGAGTTTTTGCGTCGTTTCATAACTGTGGCCGAAACATGGATCCATCATTTTACACCGGAGACCAAGGAACAGTCTAAACAATGGATTTCTACTGACGAACCTGCACCGAAGAAGCCTAAGGCGGTTTTATCGGCCAACAAGGTCATGGCCACAATTTTTTGGGATGCACACGGCATAATCCACATCAATTACCTTCAAAAGGGAAAAACAATCAACGGCGAATATTATTGCAACTTATTGGACCGTTTCAACGACGTTTTGAAAAAGAAACGACAGCATTTGGTCAAGAAAAAAGTTCTCTTCCATCAAGACAATGCACGGGCGCACACATGTGCAATTGCCATGGCCAAAATCCATGAATTAGACTTCGAATTGCTTCCACATCCACCGTATTCTCCAGACTTAGCCCCCCAGCGATTATTTCCTGTTTCCAAACTCGGCGAAAAGAGATTCGACCCTAATAAGGAGATCATCGATGCAACGAATGCCTATTTTAATAGGTTGGATAAATCGTATTATTCGGAAGGGACTAAAAAATTGGAAAACCGTTGGACTAAGTGTATCGACCTAAGGCGACTACGTTCAAAAAGAAATTGTTTTTTGGCCAAAAAAATTATTCCTTGTTTCATTTTTACCAGACTTATCACTCCGCCCTCGTATTAATAAACAAAACTTGGACGTAAGAAGGTGGTAGAGTAGTCGATACTTTGTCCTGATCTTAATTAATTATTCCTTAAAGATATTATGCTTCCGTCGCAATAGAATCTAAATTAGAAGTAGAAATTCCAGAAATTAAAAAAAAAGGTACAAGATATTTTTGTATGTGCTTTCTTTTTTAATTCATCTACTCCTCCTAACTTGTTAATAATTCAGTTTTATTTTTAGTTAGTGCCATAAATTCAGAAAATAGAAAAGGCTTTTTCAACCATTTAACCAGTTTTTCTCTTAAACCTTACGTGGTTTTCATGTAATAATTTATTGTTAACCATTAATTTCAGCAACTAGTGGCAAAATTCGCAAATAAAACTGAAAAGGCAAAATAAGCAAAAATTTTAGGAATTATTACATTTTAAGGATTTAATTCGTTAATAATTATTTTTGGGTTTGAAAGAATTGAACCTAACGCATTCATTCGATTTAATCATCGTTTTAACGTATTTTAACTCAAACAAAATCAAGTTTTCCAAGCACGTCATAATAAAATGACATGTCAACAAATAAACTCTGATCACCGTTTTGAGTTTCATTCATTAACATGGGACACCTTAATTATGTAAAGATATTAATTGAATTAATCTAAAGTATTGAATATCTAAAGATACGAAGCTTGTTTAACAGAAAAGGAGGATGAATAATTGAAATTACAGTAACGACCTTTTCTATTTTAAGTGGTTATTTAAAAAGGTCGGCTCTGGTTTGCAAAAACGTAATGAGACCCTAATTATGTACCGCTTCCATATTTATCCTCTTATCCTGTGATGCCTGAATAATTACCTCTTTTAAATTGTATAAAATGCTTTGATTTTTTTAACATTAAACCTAATCAAGAATCCTTTGTTGACAAACACAAAGAACTGTCAAAAGTTCAAGTGTCATTCTGAGACCATCAAATAAAAATAAATACGTGTTCCGCGTCTGTTCACCCAAGTATTATAGTTATGGAAATTCGTTTTTTATTCGAACCCCATCAAAATTGAATCTTCTTCAATTTACAATAAAAAAAACCAAGCAGCAACTATGAGGTTGCCATGCAACATAAACATTACGATTTACGTCAATTTGAAATTGAAAAAGTTTGTCGTCAATTAAAATTTCCAAGTCCTACCTTTTTCGGCGTCGCAATAAGGGTGGACCGAGGGCGCTCAGCAGGGACCGGTGGCGATTTTCTGCTCCTGGAAGTCGATGGCATTTCCAGGAGACTCTGAATCGAGTGACTTTGTCTCTTCTGTCTGGCTGCCATTTCTTCACTGCAACAACAATAAAACATCTTCAAGACCGAATCGAGATAGAAGCTTCACGTTGAGTACAAAATCGATACCTTATTATAGAAGTTTGCAAGTTTGGAAACTTTTCTAAACAATGCAAAGTTTCAAACTGATATTGTAGTAAACAACTGAATACTGATTAGAATAAACTTTTATCTGATGCCTTCCATGATTATTTTACAGCTTTAATTTTATTACCCTCAGTGCAGAGTTGGTTCATCCGTATGCAAAGTTCAAATAAGGTGGGTATTTTTCTTTGCCTTATTTTATAAAAATCGACCGATCGACGATTTACTAATAAAATGACGAGTAAAACTCGCACAAAAACGGCGGCGATCATAACAACGACTCATTAACTAAATCGATATTTTGCTCCTACGAATTTGATGAGTCTAAAAAGCAAATAGAATTACCTCATCCGTCCTGAAACTAAGGTAAACATAACTACGAGACGGGAAGAACAAGCACAAAAAGTTTGCTGGAGCCACGAAGACGGTAAAAGTTTCAAAGTTAGCCCGCTCGTATATTACAGAAAATGGGGAGAGGTATAAAAGTAAGACTCTAAAAAGGTATCTTTAAAATAGGTTTTATATATTAAGGGTACACATAATGTATTTTTTATGGTATTCTTGAATACTCGGGAAATCTGTCCTAAATTATAAGACGTTCTGTTGGTTTTCTATGGGACGTGATACGTTTATCCCACCAAGCAAACATAAATTTTGAGTTATAACTATTACCACCACCAGTTTGTATAAATTTATTATACATCTCATTAAACCTCATTAATTCACCAACAATGATCGTACATCTTTGAACATAAAATCATTACACCAAATAGAAAGTAATAAAAAGAAGAAAAGGCCTAGAAAAACAAACTAAAAAATGGAAATTATAAAACTTCAATTGCATTAGCTAACACCCTCGAAAGAAATCTAAAAGTTTAAACCATGATAAAATGATTAACAGAGTTTATCAAACCAGAAACATACTCCAATAAGGTCTTCAGCCAAAATTTAAAATGTTTTAAATTAGAGGGACAGGCTTAAAACGCAAATAAAATCAAACTTACAACACACAAACTACTTTGGAACTAAAATCAAAGTAGAACAAACAGGAATTGGAAGTTTTTAATTTAATTTTTTTTATTGTTTTAAAAGCTCAAACATATTTTTCTCAAATTGCATTTTAATATACGAATACATAAACGATTCAAATTTGTAGCAATTTTTTAATTAGTTTTTATTTTTAAATAATTAGAATTTTCATAAATCAGCCATAAAAATTTCCCCAATCTGAATATAAAATACAATCTTGTAACATCATTTTCAACTCTGGTTATGTAGGTGGTTAGTTATCGATGTTTACACGCTCATAAATGAAATTACGACGCAAGTAGACTCCCACATATCTTACTTCAGATAGTTAAAATTTGCTTCATTCTTTTGCCAACAACTTCAAAAAGCAAATCAGTACGCAGAGGTAACTTCGTCTGCTTTTGCAAAAATGTTGTAATAATAACATCACCATATAAGTCCTTGTAGAAAAAAAATCTATAAATAGGAAGGACGAAACAAACTGACTAAACTAAAAACATACGAAAATGAAAACGCAGAATGTTACAAAAAATGTTAATAAAAATAATTGAAGGAAACGAGCCATTTATACTGAAAAAATGCTCAAAGAAAAGGCGGAAGAAAAGATGTTAAAACAGAATAAATAAAGAGTATTAAAGGCACAACAAACGCATAGCTAAATAAAAAAAGAAATTCAAGTAAATCACTCTTTCGTAAAATAACTGAAAAAAAACCTTCAACCAGGAAGTCATTTATTTAGCTTAATATACTGAAAAGGCTCAAAGAAAAGGCCGAAGAAAATATATTAAAGCAGAATAAAGAAAGATTATTAAAGACACAACAAAGACAGCAAAATAAAATAAATAAAATTCAAATAAATCATTCTTCCCAAAATTCAGCTAAACTAAAAACCTTCAGACAAGATGTCATTTATTTAGCTTAATATACTGAAAGAAGGCTCAACGAAAAGGTAGAAGAAAAGAAATTAAAGCATACACAACTAAGACACAGTAAAATAAAAAATAATAAAATTTCAATAAATCATTCTTACCTAAATTCAACTAAAGTAAAACCTTAAGACAGGCTATAATTTATTTAGCTTAATATACAATAAAAATGCTCAAAGAAAAGGTGGAAGAAAAGATCTTAAAACAGAATAACTAAAGAGTATTAAAGACACAACAAAGGCATAGCAAAATAAAACTAAAAAGAAATCCAAGTAAATCATTCTTTTATAAAATAACTGAAATAAAAACTTTAACCAGGAAGTCAGTTACTTAGCTTAATATACCGAAAAAAGGCCCAAACAAAGGGTAAAAGAGAAGAAGTTAAAGCAGAATGAAGAAAAGGTATTAAAGACACAGCAAAATAAAACAAATAAAATTCCAATAAATCGTTCTTCCCTAAATTTAACTTAAATAAAACCTTCAGACAGGATGCCATTTATTTAGCTCAATATATTGAAAAGAAAATCTGGAATAAAAGATAGTATAGAAGAATAAAGAAAGAGTATTACAGACAAAGCAAAATAAAAAAAAAGAAAATTTCAATAAATCATTCCTCCCTAAATTCGACTGAAATAAAACCTTCAGACAGGATGTCATTTATTTAGCTTAATATACTGAAAAAAGGCTCAACAAAAAGGTAAAAGAAAATAAATTAAAGCAGACACAACTAAGACACAGTAAAATAAAAAATAATAAAACTACAATAAACGATTCTTCCCTAAATTCAACTGAAATAAAACCTTCAGACAGGATATAATTTATTTAGCTCAACATGCAGGAAAATGGCTCAAAGAAAAGATGGAAGAAAAGATGTTAAAACAGAATAACTAAAGAGTATTAAAGACACAACAAAGGCATAGCAAAATAAAAATAAAAAGAAATTCAAGTTAATCGTTCTTTTATAAAATAACTGAAATAAAACCTTTAGAGAGGAAACCATTTATTTAGCTTATATATGTACTGAAAAAAGGCTCAACGAATAGGTACAAGAAAAGACGTTAAAGCAGAATAAAGAATGAGTATCAAAGCCCCAAAACAAAGCCATGGCAAAATTAAAAAAAAAATTAAATTCCAGTAATTTATTCTTCTGTTTTAAATACATTGAACCAAACATGGATTTATTTTATTTTATTAATTTTTTAATTACTGACGACAATTCGTTTTTATTTAGCAAGAAATAAAACGCAGAATGTCAAAAGTACATTAATTAAAAGAACTGAAGTAAAACCTTCAAAAAGCAAGCCATTCTTTTTACTTAATATGCAGGAAAGAGGGCTGAAAGAAAGGGTCGAAGAAAAGATATTAAAACAGAACAAAAAAAACATTATTAAAGACCCAACAAAGTAAAATAAAAAAATTAAATTCTACTTTAAATACACACACTCCATTGACCCAAACTTTTATCTTTATTAATTTTAGAATTATTGACGCCAATTCATTTTTTGTTTAGCAAAGAAAAAAATGCAGAATGTTAAAAGTAGGATTAATTAAAATAACTGAAATAAATCGTTCAAAAAGGAAGCCATTCCTTTTTTAGCTTAATATGCAAAAAAGGCAGAAAGAAAAGGTCGAAGAAAAGAGATTAAAAACAGAACAAAGAAAGGTTAATTGCCCAACAAAGGCAACCAATTTTCCAGTAAATCATTTTCCCACTTTAGATACACTCTTCATTGAGCCAAACATAGATTAATTTTAATGTTATTAACTTTTGAATTATAAAAAACAATTCGTTTTTTGTTCAGAAAGATTATAATAAACAGATATCTACCCATCAAATACTTAGCTTAGATTATAAATCTACATATAAAATAAATACAATACAAAAGATACTTTAGAAAATGAAAAGGAAACAAATTACTTTTAAAACCAAAGTTAAACGAAATAAAACATAAAAGAGTATACATTTTTCGGGACAAATATAACAAAATAAAAATCTGTCTTTTCAAGCAAATATTTTTAGAGGGGATTTCCAGTTTTTTACTTTCATTGAATTATTAAAAATCAATAGTTTTTGTTTAAAGATTGAATGAAACTTATAAATAAAGATACAAAAAAGAAACCGAGGCAACAGAAAGTAGAACAAAGGAATGGAAACATTGAATACCTTTGTAAAAAGCAGATTTACTAAAATAAAGCATCTGAAAATAGTTTTTAAATACAACAGTTTTTATAAATTGAAACTTTCAGGTACGCTACGTAGGTAAGACATTAAAATTATATTAAAAAACATTCAACATATAGGCCTTGGATACAAAATTATAGTTATGTCGTATGCCTTCCTCGTAATTCGTATTCTGATTGCAGATTTGATAAGTTGCATTTACCATGTGAGATTTGGTCATATTTCAAAAAGGTAGGTTGATTATACCATTTGTTTATTAGTCGTCACGACAGTAAGAAAGTAACTGGAAACTTACCTTCCTAGGGAAGTAAATGCTATTAATTAAGGGGCAAAATTTTTCCTTGATAACCTCTGTTAATAATTATTTCCTTAGTAAATATTTGAAAGTGTAAAACCACCCACCATTAATGACAATGAATGTCAAATCTTACGTAAAAAACTATTTGTTATCATACTGGTGGTCCACAATATTTTTAATTATTAACCGATTTTTTGTTACAGTTAATCAAACACTCCACCTACGATAAATTGTTTTAATACTCATTGGTTATTTATTTACACTCCGTTTTTCACAATACCAATACACAAAATTTAACACAAAAATATCAGCATTACAAATGGTTTTATTTTTGACTTATGACTATGTGTGATTCATTAAACACATGACAATATAACCATGAAAACAGATTAATACGTTACATTTAAGCATAAATTTGCTTTAATAACTACCTCTTAGGCAAAATTAGACAAAAAGGGAACACAAGACAAAGAAATGGGAACAAGAGAAATAGAGCGAACGACATTAAACACTTAGAACTGAAACGGACGTTAATTTTCAGAACCTTATTTCAGTTTGTAAATCATTTGGACGTGTTGTAGGTCTAAAAAAGAGGAAAAGATGAAACAGCCTGTTAACCTTCGCTCCTTTACATTTTCAATTTTGAAGTGTTAACTTTCCCTTTTGTGATTGTTTAACTGCTTATACTATCCCACGTCGGAATGAGACATTAAAGTGCGAATCAAACATGAAAACTGTAGTGCGCAAACAAGCAAAATTTTCTAATTCGAAATGTAAGAGCAAAATGACTGTTGAAGGGTGAAAATTAAGTGCAAAAAATTGATCAAAAAATAGGAGAAGTTCTAATAGGGAAGTGCTAATGACCGTAGTAAGTGACACGTGTTGAGATCATTGGCATCCGCAAGCCTAGATTTAGCCCAATAAACAAGCAAACCCAAACAAAGGTTACGAGGGCGTATTTTTATGTTATCTACCTAGCCATGAAAAAAGAACGCGTATTACATTAACAACCCTTTATTTTTCTACGTAACTCTCTTCAACACTCATACACTTACTCCATCTTTTTTCCAATTGTCCCATACCCCCAGAAAAAAATTCCTTCGGCAACTCTGCAAAATATTGTTCAACAGCTTCTTTGAGCGCATACGCTTTCCTCTGAAATGCTTTTTTAAGTTTTTTTAATGGAAAGAAGTCTGACGACGCTAGGTCAGGCCTATAAGGCGGATGCATTAACTCTATGAATCCACAGTCATTGTCGTGCAGCAAACAAAATTTTGCGAATAAGAATGTGGGTCTTTTTCCTCCAGAGCAGTTTTTAAATTTTAAATTGTGTTTCCATAAGCCTGTGCATTTATGGTAAACCCCCTCAACATATATTCAATAAGCAAGACTCCTTCAGCATCCCAGAAAACTGTTGCCATCAGTTTTTTCCAGATAATTGTGTTTTGGCTTTTTTTGGCGGTGGAGAACCCTTATGAACCCACTGCATGGATTGCTGTTTAGTGGGAGGGTGGTCCCGGTGATGTACCTGTGATACTTCGAGGAAAAAGATTTCTGTCCCTCTCCAGCGTGGCCAAATTTTCTTGATAAATTTCTTTTCTCAACAGGTGTAAGCAATCTGGGCATTCATCGTGCAGACACCTTCTTCGTACCCAAATCGTCATCCAAAATTTTGAGGACACTTATTTCGGATATACTGGAAATAACAGAAACCTTTAAACGCCGATCTTGCAGCACCATGTCTTCAGTTCGAGCTTCCACGAGTCATCCGGACTTTGGATCATCGTTAATTGATTCTCTGCCCAATCGAAAGAGTTTAGACCAAAATTTAACTTGAAAATAAGACCTTCCCCATACACAGCAACCATTATTTGGCTTCTTTTGTCAGGAACTTTATAACACTGTTTCGCATGTTTTGTAAATTTCCAAAAACAACTGTTTAAACAAAAATTTTTAATTTAGGCTTCTAAACAAATAAAGCAACATTAACCAAAAATTATTTGGGACAATTGCTGTTTCATAAGTTTTCTAAATTTTCAATAAAGAAGTAAAGAATTCCAAGATAAATTTACTGTAAGTAGTAATAAAGGGTTTTTCATTTTCAGTGCTCGATCTTTGAAATTAAATAAAACAAGTTGTGTAAGTGATATCGGCATACTTTTATTGTTATTTTGAAGCATATTCGATGACATTATGTTTCAAAAATTATATCAGCCAAATGGTCGCCGCGTGGCTCCGCTGGGTAGCTCGAATCGTGGAGATCCAATATGCGATGACATTCTCACATAAAAGTGGCTCAATTTCACCAATGACGCGACTGATGTTGGCCTTTAGGATTTGTCGACATAGACCAGAGATTTCACGTAGCCCCACAAAAAAAATCGAATGGCGTTAAATCACAGGATCTGGGTGGCCAGTAAATAAATTCGACGCAGCGCACGGAACGTTTGGCGAACAGAGCACTGATTTTGATGATAAATTTTAACAATTTCCACGCGTTGTTGACTCGTGTAGCGTTCCATGGTTAAATGTCAAGACTAACTGAACACGCCTCTTAAATATTACAGCTGTGTCACTCTCGGCTTGGTCGTGAGCAGTTGCCAAAGATCGAGCGTGACTATTGAAAAACTCTTTGGATAACTTACAACAATACAACTGTTTAAACAAACACATTCAATTTAGGCCTCTGAACCCTTCAGGTTTGAAAAACTTAAAAGTTCGAGCCCAATTGATTTGTTCCTAACTCCGGCTCTGTGCTTTATTGGATTTTATTACGGAAAAGCATCTCGAATTCCCAGTTCCAATAAATATGAATATTTTCGTGAGTTTGTTAAAACTTTGATTGTTTAAACGTTTAAAATTTCCATAAAATCACATTAAAAAGTTTTCCATTCAATACTTAATAATTAATAAGTTCCAAATCCTTTATCTATTTTTAGCGAAACTTGCCTGTGTGTTTTGATTAATGAGCAACCAACAATCCTGATTAACAAAAAAAAAATGCAATCAATCATTTATGTAAGTGCGATATATAGGAAATAATGATAATCGCAGTTATAAAGTAAACATTTCTACTGAAAAATAGTTTAATCAATCATTTTTAATGAAAAGCAAATTTTGCGAAAAGATCATTTAAAAAGTATAAAAATTGCAACAGTTATGCTCAAACCTGGATATAGAATGTAAAAATCAACTCAATCCTGCAGTCCGAGGACTCGTGCGAGCCTGGAAAAAACTTTCCAAGAAACTTTTCAGGAGTTTTACTGAAGGGAGAGTCATAAAAGAACGGCAAACTAAACTACAATAAAACGAAAAAACGATTTCATCATGCCGGCTTTTGTTTTCTCCTTATCTAACAGGTTGTAAAACAAGGATAAAAATACCTGTCCCGTTATAATTTGATCTTGTACACTAACCTTGATTAAATTTGCATAAAGAATATCTACGTGGGTAAACGTATTAAGGTGAAAATTAAACTGGAGATAATTTTTTTTTCCTGTTGAAGAGAGTTTTCGTTTGTTTCGATGTGCGGTTGATTAGTTTAATAGTGGCCGAAACGCCGAAACGGATGTGTAAAAAAAAGTTGTGCCGGTGTTTGTACTTTGTTAGTTAAAGATTAAAAAGGAACAAGGATAAGACTAACAGAGACGAAAAGTTAAAGTTAACAAGTGTGACAAGTATTATTAAAACACGCGCACGCTAATCGTATTCAAAATTAAGCTGAAAGAGGAAAGTTCTGCCGGAAGAAAAACAAAAGAAAAGAAAAAGGACGCGACAACGCTCGAAAATGGTTAATCTGGAACAACAAAGCAAAGTAGGTTCCTAAACACATTTATGATTCATCTTCCTGCAATAAAATCGTAATAAATTTTCTATACGTAATCACGCGTCGACTACGGTACATAACCTAACAATTTGAAAGCTCGAACACAGTTAGCATGCTTAAACAAGACAGTGTAAGTTCAAAACTAGGACTGACCTTAAAATATCGACACTTGGAAAAACTTTCCGGCCTGTATGATATCACTCAGGGAAAATCCTGTGTACTTTAACAAGTTGCGAGAAGTTAGTTAAAGAAAAGGGGTTGTAAACGCGTATAAAAAAGTTTTAGACCCCGGACTCTTACGAGCATGATCCAATATGGAAGTACTTTAGTTATAAAATAGTCTGTTGCGCAGCCTGCAAACAAAATCAATAATCTACCCCCTGCTTATATTGTTCTTTACACTTACTTTACGCAGCTCGCATTATCAGTGCAAAATCACTTCCAAACTAACCACTGTCCTGAAACTGAAATATAACTGAGAGATTTCAGTGGCGCGTTCTGCACACCTGAAACAATTACCGCACATCGAATTCGCACACGGCCGACTTCGATATACAAAGTTCGGGGAACTTTTTGGTTGTGCCTTTCGTGCAGGTTAGACGCCGAATAAGCAAGCACGCGTTCTTTTTCCTAAGGGGAAGCTGAAATTCGAGGCAGTTAACTTTTTTTAAAGCCGGATAAACTTTTATAAAAGTGCACGTAAAGTACAGAAGTTTGTGAGATATGTCATGCTGTAAAAACTTTAGTACATGAATAGCGCACGCGCTTCAAGATTAAAATAAATAGATTAGGCTTATTTATATCCCGTTTATTGTGTCAACTTATTTCAGAACGTATATCTGATTTTTACCGTACGTCCTCTTTTTATTTACTTGCACTTTGTTTTCATTTTCGTTTCGTTCCTGCAACACGAAACTAAACTTTCCAAGTGTAAATTAGCAACATCGGCTAGAACGAGAGAAACGTCTGTTTAAAAATAACGTAACAGAACACGTGCTCGCTTTTACTTCTAAATCACAACAAACACCGAGATTCCCTGCAACTATTTTCCTTTAACTTCATCAACAACTGCCAAAGATCTGAAATTGAGTAAAATAGTAAGTCGAATAGTATGCACAAACCTGTTGACGCTACGTCTGACCGAGCGCTTATTTCATTAATTAATGGGAATTTTAATAAAATAATAGCCAACCAACCATTCATGCCATTCACTGACTCATCGCAGTTACTTGCCAGTTACTACAAAAAAAGTTTTAGAAACATCTGGCTCGAGACATGTTGCACGTCAAAAATAACAAATTATTTTAAAACAAATTCAATCTACATAAATTAATCAGTTTGTTCACTCAGTGATTCCTGCCAATTTCATCACTACTAATTTATTAAAACTTCATCAACACCAAATAAACTATGTTAAAGCTACGAGTTGATTAACATAAACATATCAAAAATTGCACCTTTAGTTTTAGTAGATTAGTTGTAACGTGGACTGCTGAGGTTATGTTGTGATACTCCATTTTAAAATAATCCATAAATCTTATGCACCTGCAGAGACCACTTACAGGAATATGAATAATTAAATTAGCTAAAACGTGTTATACAGAAGTAGAACAAATACCATCTGCCAATACTTAAAGCCATAAAGTCGAGGAAAATGACTTTCGTATACTTAAGATTCCCTTAACACTGGAATCACTTTAAAATTGAATATATTTTTTTAATTGTGTCGACAAACTTCCTATCTAACCTAACCTAACAAAACTTACAGAAAAGTAAACAGAGTTTACAGGAATCGCAGAGGACGAAAATACGGTATTTTTTACATTAGTAGTGAAGCTACTAAAAATTCACATTTAATGTTTTGTTATTTATAAAAAGTACAAAATCTTGTAGCATAACAAAGGAGGTCCCGGTTTGTTTCCTGTGTTAAATCGGCAATTTTTATTTTTAACTTTCAAGTAGCTTAAACCCCCTAACCTCCAAAAACTTTTTAGCCAACTCAGAATTATCTCTTCATAATTTTAGAATATTTATAAACAAATCTTCTAAAACATTTCTTTAGGTATAAAAACAGTTTTTGAATTTTAATTATTCCTTTTTCCGTGGATAAAGTTAGCTGCTGCTGAGTAAATATGCTAAAAGGGTTCAAAGCACGTTCATTGGTAAGTAATAATAGGCAATTTGTCGACAAAGAAAGAATTGATAAGTTTTAAGGTTTTAACTGAAAAAATTACTATTGAAATAATTGAACCTCTCAAACTCAGAACTTTGTCATACTGGGCGACTCACATAGACGCGCTCCTTAGTAATTTGAATAGGCAACCCAATTTACAATTCCATAAATAACCTTGATCTATATTAACCCACAATTAATCGTGACCTACTGTAGAATTTTTTTTAATATCCCCATTTACTTGCAAACTGTATAAATACATTCCGCAAATTCTGTATAGAGTATTGGACATGTAGAAGTATGTCCTGTTTTGGCTTCTGGGAAACAAACTTACAAACTAAAACTAAAGTATGCTTAAATAGTCTCAAAATCTGGTAGGCAGATCAGTGGGCAGTACATGTCTTTGTAACCTCCTGTTCTGTTGTGATAATGTATAATTAAATGTCATGTCAGGGTTATAGGTATTCCAAACTAAAAACTTTCATAACCTATAAACTAGGAATTTTTTTTATAACTCAAAATAGCTATACAAACTATCCTTAATGAGGGTAATAAATATATGTTCTGTCTAATTATTATACAGGGTGCTGCAAAAGTATTGTCATTAAATTAAATGGGTAGGTATATGCTGACCTTAATAGCTTAGCGCGATTTTTGTTTATTTTAAATTTTGTTACACACTTTTGAGAACCGCTGGCTAACATGCATTTAAAAACCCTGCGGTAGAAATTTGACCCTGCGCAAATAAATGAAACATTACGCAATTATGTAATTTGCAGGTTTCACTTTCGTCTCACATTTTTGCAGCCTTGAGACTGGCAACAAGCAATTACTGGCATGTTTAAAAAGTGCTATTAGAAAAAAATGCTGTTAATAAAGAAGAATAGGATATACAAAAGATGTTCAAATGTTCCTTCATTAACTTCTACACAACACAAACACAAACATTGCTACAGCATCCTGAAGAGCTTCCCCGCAAATTAAAATAACCAAAGTGACAGTGATAGTGATGGTGACTAGCTAAACTACATAAACTAATGTATTGTATTAAATCAAGAGTGTATCAACAATAATTTAATTTCATAAGTGGTGATATTAACCATTCTGTTATTCTGGTATATATATGTAATATATTAATACACTGTTAATCATGTAACACTACCATGCATAGCAGATAATTTGCTGATCTGGTACAACATCTAATAAAAAAGAAAAAAAAAATCTACAAAATTGTTAAATTTTTACCCTTTTTTTCAATTTACACGTTCGAAATTTATTTCTATGCAGATAAGAATAAGCCCAAAAGATATAAATTTAAGTCCAAACACCTGTTGAAAACAAATTATGCCAGAGTTGGCTGAATCAGTCTTTTTCTGGGAACGTCTAAACCCACCCTTCGATCCAGCAGTTATGGACATTTTGAGACTAAAGGCAGTTTAATGCATTACAAAGCTGTTTAAACGGGGGGGGGGGTCTTAGCAAACCCTTTTTGTTGATATATAAATCGCATATTTTTAAAAAGGCTTCCTTAAAGGGTGAAGGCAATCGTAAGTCTTGTCTCTAAAATTTATCCAACCCCTCAGAACAGACGCATGTTATTAAATGGCATTTGTCAATCATAAAGTAATGATAATAACAAAAAAAAATTACGAAAGGACACTCATATTTCAGTTTTCGTACACATTTTCTTTTAATTACAAAGGTTTTGTTATTACATAAATACTTAAATGAAGTTATAATTAATATCAGGTTTACAGCAGTGCAAGGGCTGATCCAGATACGGGCATATGGTGGCAGATTGCAAAGGGCGGCTAACTCAATAAAAAGTAAACCAAAAAACTAAAAATCTTAAAAACAAACAATTAGTTTTTATTTGGAAATAAAAACAATAAACTTTTCCTTGTCGTCGTCGACTTCTTTCCAAGTTTAGGCGGTACCGCCTGTTCCGCCTTCTTTTACCACCTCAGTCTAAGTCTACCTCCATCCCTTTTGCTCCGTGGTCTATCCTCCTTCATCCTTTCCACATGGTTCTTGCATTTCTGTTTATTCCTTTATTCTCTGTTATTCTTTCTTCTAGGTTGTATATGTTTCGATCTCTTCTTATGTCATCATTTCGCAGATGGTCGGTTCTTCTACATCATTTGATCGCTCTCGAGAACTTTATTTTTTAACACCCAGGTTTCTGAGCCATATATCAGTGTAGGTGTTGTTTATCTTTTTAGTGTTCTATGTATTGTGTTACATATGTGCTGAAATTTATATAATTTTTTATCGATATCCTTCGTAGTTGTAACTTATATTACAACCTAAGTAGTCAAAGTACCTATGTGACTCGTTCTAGGGGTTGATTTTCAATTATAATTTTTGTTCTTACGGTATTTTTTCCACAAAAAGCCATGGTCTTTGTTTTCCTTATTGCAAAATTGAGATTATATTCTTTTAGTAATTTGTTTAGTTGATCCCCTTGTTGCAATTAGTTTTCGGTTTTAAATATTATTACCATGTCATCAGTAAACAGCATATTGTTTATATAAATATTGCCGTTGATCTAAATATATGTTGAATAGCTGAGAAGATCCTTGGTTTATTAGTATTTTATTTGTTAGTTGTTTCCTGTGTGTATTTTAATGTTAATGTGCCTGTATATTGTTCTAATTACTTGTATCAAATGATTTGGGTACCCTCCTTTGTTCATGATATTCCATAGCCTATGCTTGTCAATTCGGCCAAATACCTTTTCTATGTCAATGAAGGCTAAGTGCGTCTTTAAATTAAATTCACGTCGTTTTTTTATTAATTGTCTTAGCGTAAAGACATTGTTGATGCAGCGGAGCTGTTCGGAATCCAGCTTGTTCTTGTAATAGTAGTGCACCTGAAATAGCTCGTAGTCTGTTGTTTATAATTTTTGTGTATATTTTGTAGATATAACTTTTGCTGTATTTCATTTTTCAGGTATAGCACAATTTTTCCAACACATATTAATTAGATGTAGATTTTCCTTTTACCCCAAAAAATAATAATAGTAAGCTCAACTAACTAGGTCACTTTTATTGGCATTAAAAATTTTCAAGGGAACAAAAAATATGCGCAAAATTTATTAAATCTACAGAAGTTTCAGTGAATTTTTATTTAAATATTGCCAAAATACATTATGAAGAAGTTCAAATCAAGATCAGCAACGGTAAGGTATTTAAAGTTACAATAATACAATTTTGTTACGATTTCCTTTATTTTTAATTTTCTGGTTTATATTAAAATATTTGTAAGTCTACAAGGAGTTTATATTAAAATATTCCAACAATGAGACTATTATCTTTTAACTGGCATTTCTTTCTTATCGATTGCACGAAGCTAAAATTTTAACCTTTGATATTATAAAGAAGCGAACGTAATTCGAAACTAATCGAGTTTACGTATTCAGGAAATCGCTATTAATTTTTCAGATTAAAGATATGTTTAGTCAAATATTTGTACTTGAATAGGATGTCTCCTTATTACACCGACTAATTTTACTGTGGAATTTATGATAAAATTAGTAATAATCCTTGATTATTTTAACGACACACAATGGCATATCCTGATAAGTCACAATCCTTACAAAAGCTATAAATTTATATTTCACTAGCATTTTAAGACTTTGCTTTCAGGGTAGCCTGGTTGTTCCAACTGGAGTTACAATCGTACAAAAATTTATATAAATTAAGATACTCTAACCTGCTTAATTCTGAGTTGTTTTGGCGGCCCCAGCACACCCCTGAAACCTAGCAAAGTGATTTTCATGCCACCACTAAATTTGTTTTATTCGTGTCTGTATCGAAAAACATTAATTTTTTGTCCTTTGCCTTTGATTTTAATCAAAGCAAGCAAATCAAAACTATTACTGTTATAACACCAACACGTAAAACTCACAAGTTCCCAACATATTGAGAAATATCAAAGAAAGGAATTCAAATCTCCTAATACAGCTAGGCAATACGATTTTATTGCAGCGTTGGGTAAAAGGTCGTAAAAGACAAAATGTTCAGATAGCTTGGTTGTTTTTTTAGGGATTTCAACCTGATACGTACCCTTGTTTATCGTGCAAGTATTTTAGTAACTTAATGGCGTTGTTAACAAATAGTTTATTTACTGAGTTTTAAACAACTTAATGCAACAAAGTACGTTTGGAATTTTCTGAAGGAGGCAACTACAAACACCCTTGAAAAGTTCATTTATCGTAAAGAGTGATTAAGAAACTCAATTAGGGATAGATTTAACAGCTGGGGGGGGGGGGGGGGGGATTAGTTGTTTAACATCAAGTTAGACTATGCTAATACTCTAACTTTACTGTTAATATTCTAATTTGTTTACCACGAAACTTTCGGCCCAATCTCAATAGAAAATGTTTGCCAAAATTGGCTCAGGTAAGTCGCTGTTGTGACCTTTCACTGCTCTTTAAGAGTTTCATTAAACCAAACCATGCTCCGAATTAAGTTTAAAAATCTAAATATGCTCCGAGTTACTTAAACAACAAATGAAGTATTTAAACTAAAATAAAAGTCCAATGGATTTTCATTATTTAGATGCATTTCAGATTTCAGCTTTCAAGTTCTTCAAACCTGAATATCTCTTTAATTCCCAAAATTTGCATATTTTTTTATTAATAAAAAATAAATTTTTAAAAATTTTACGAAGATATTTTACTTGAAAAAGGGCATCTTAAATCAAATGCGGATCTTAGTTAAAACTGCTCAAACTAAAAGCAATAGAGAGACGGTGAGGAGTCCTAGAATTTGGAGTATTCCGTAAAACTTGCTATTTTCAGTATGTTATACAGTTTGGTGTTGAAGGAGAAAGGGTTAAGCGGAATCGACAGTGTAATAATTGCATTCCTTAATGCTAATACAGCCTGTCCGGTGAGGGAGATAATTGCCTCAAATTCCAAAGCAGCATATCCCTGAAAGGATTTTGTAACCCTTACACCCTATCTTGAAATTCTCTTCAAGTTTTCACTATTGATAAATTAGTCAGATTTCGATTAGTGAAAACACTATCAATCAAACTTATCATAAACGTTATTAACAAATCATCTGCTCAAAACGAAATTCCAGATTTTTCAAAATTACATCCAAACCTTCATTAAAAAGAATTACGTGCAGATCTCTGATTTTAAATTTAAGAAACAGACAGCACGTCTGTGAACGAAGTTTAATTCAACAGAAAGATATTTAAAACTATATTACAAAATCATGAAAGAAAACCTGACGCATTTCTTAAATATACGCCCTTGATTTTTCTAAATATATGTCATTCATACATTTTTAATTTTACAAAAGAAAAGTTGCCAAGAATGATTAGTAAGTAAGCAAAAATTCTGTTTATGTAATTCATTGCTCACTTTAACACACGGAAATAAGATAATCTAATTTGAGCTTCTGGCTTCTTTAAACTTTCTTTAATTTGCTTTCAAAGTTATTACAAGCAAATGGTTTCTTATTTAATGTAAATAAAAATGAATTCATAACCAAAGTTCCCTTCCGAAATTACTTTAATTTAGTTTAAAGCAAACAGTAATTGAAAATATAGGCTGCAAATTAAAAACAAAACTGTAAAACTGGCCTAAAACGTTTAAAAATTTTAGAAACGTTTGCAGTTAAAAATAACCGTAAAACCAGGCTTCCTTTTCATCCCTTATTGTTAAAAGAAAATAGGCAACCCACAATACACGCCAAGCTCTACAATGCAACGCTGGTTGCCTATTCTAAGCCCTATTATGATTCAAAATAGCTGCATTACTTATTAAGCAAATCTTGTAAGTTACAACTTTTGTTACCCAACTATTCGATTTTTATATAATTCCAACTAGGCTAGGCACTTTAATAAAAATTTAAAACACTCCTAAAACCAACACCTGTTGGTTTTGTTGCCACTTATACTCGTGGTTAAGAAACCCGTGCAAAAATAAATTATAAGCGTCAAAGCAAGCGATTTGGTTTGTAATAATGCAACTAATTACTTTCATTAATAAAAAAATTACCTTAAATCTGTAGTTGACGAAACGCCGAAGTCGAATCCATCTTGTAAAACATTTAGAAATGGTTCAGATTAATTGCAACTGTTTAGAGAGATAAAACTAAATGGGAATCGCATAAGTACCTATTAAATATTTTAGTCTCAAAACACAACAAACTGCAAAGTTACACAACATCACTACAAATAACACGAAAACACAACAAAAAGAAGCTAAAAACTCAAGTCCCAAAATCTAACGTGCAAACAATGGCAACGCGTACCCGGCACTCGATTGTTTTATGACGTCACATAAAACCTAGTATGATGGCTTTTTATACCAATTAATTCCGAATATTTTTTATTTATTTTAGGATTCACAATATTCAGACATATCCAATGTTTCTAACGCCGCATTTATAAGTCCTATGTAAATATTTACCCTGAATAAAAATGTATCAACCTGTTGCTTTTTAACTTGGGTTATTTAAATAACTACGTTTTGAGAATTAATAATCTTCTTACTTGCATTTATTAAAATGGTCCGTTTCGTTTCAATAAAAATTTTAATTAATAAATAATTCATTAACAACAGCAAACTTTAACAACCCAACCTTCACAGCTAAAACTGAAAAAGTCCCAATTACATTGCTGAAAGTTCTTGCTAATTTAACTAATGCCTGTTTTACACAGTCCAGATTTTCTATATAAATTTTAAACAAAACTGTTAAGTAAGCAATACTTCACACCATCAATAAAATCAACTAAATCTTACTTTTTGTATATAAGATTTCTTTGTGAAAGCTCTCATTAAACAGGGAAATGTTCCACTATTTTTATCATTCATGTTCACATGTATTTAAAACAAATTTTACACATGAGCTACAATTTCTAATAAATCTGTAATGTATCCAAATATCTGAGTCTGTAACAATGAAATGGTGCAAATGCTCACCTTGCAATCATGAATACCTACGTTTTAATCCAAGTCATGGCTGGATATTTTTTTTTAAAGCGGAGTAGACAAAACTTTGAAAATCTATAAATGTGCTAAACGTTTTACTACTTTAAAAAGCAATAATATAGTTTAGTTTTTTTTTGACAAGAGGCAATCCGATCTGTAATTCGTTTATTTGTCAAAGAGTGGTGATTATCGGGCTCGGATTGAAAATTTTATTTAAAAAAGTGTCACTTTAAAATTATTTATTAAACAAAGAAGACTTGCCTAACTATATCAATTGGAAAGAATCATTATAAAGTATGATCAAAATTTCTGTTCATCAAGTATGGCCGTGGAAGTGCAAACCAACGCCTTTAAAATTGGCTTACATATATTTACTTCAAACTACAATGTGATTTTTAGGCCGTATTCTGACTTAATACAGACAGTTCTAAGGTTATTAAGACAGAATACGGTCTGCTGCAATTGAGTTTTTAAAAAATCACGTTGTACCAAATTTTATTATAATATTAAATGTGACAGCTGTCAACAATTGTGACGTAAAGATATGTGAGCCAATTTTAAAGGCGTTGGTTTTAGAAAATTTCAAAGCTCCTCAGGAATTAACATCATCAATTGACATGGAGCAGATCCCTGCGGATCAATCCTAGATTGCGCCAGGCCCACCCCATGCCAATAAGGTGTGAAGGAATTTGTTATGATAGGTGGGGATTGGCAGCACTGTATAGCGTTAACATGTCTGTGACGCCAGCAGCAGAACACCGCTTCTACAGTGCAAGGTAGTTAGTAGATCATATATTCAATGGGAGTTGAATACATCATCTTATACTAATAGTATTTCTAGTATTACCGCTAATTTCCTAGGTCTATGATATGAAACGCCTTAGCACAGACATGCCTGCCCTGTTACATGTTACTATTATCATAAATCATAATTAATATTCATTAAAATTTCATTGTACTTACTTCAATTGTTGTTGTGTGTCCTCCCGTGCTCCTCGGCGTGTGCTCCGAATTGTAACCTGCCTCGTAGTAAATTTTTATTGTTGTTTGTAAGGCTTCCGTCGCTGCCACCCCCAGAATCCTTCTGTTCCCAAATCTTCTATATATGCGTCGATTAGCATGACGTGGCCGTAGCTGTGATCCAGATGATCGTTTTTGGGAGCTAAGCCTTTGGTATTTTCTTCCAGCTGCAGTTGCATTTCTTCTTGGTTTTCCTTCGCATAATTTGCGATTTTCCTTCTCAAGTCCAGGGCTTCTTTCTTGAGTTCCTCTTTGTTTCTTCTACTTTCTGTAATTTGATCCGTTGTTGCTGAAAATAGGCAGTTTTGGGCTCCGATTTGTAACCTGCTTCGAAGTAGATTTCCATTTTTATTTGTAGGGCTTCCGTCGCTACGAATGGATTTGTATCCACCCCAGAATCCTTCTGTTCCCAAATCTTCTATGTAGGCGTTGATTTGCACGGCTGGACCGAATGTATGATCCAGATGATCGTATTTGGGAGCAAAATCTTTGATATTTTCTTCCGGCTGCAGTTGCATTTCTTCTTGGTTTTTCCTCACATACTTTGCGATTTCCCTTCTTAAGTCCAGAGCTTCCTTCTTGAGTTCTTTGTTTCTTCTACTTTCTGTTATTTAATCCGTTATTGGTGCTGTCGCCTGCTGTTCCCCTTACTTGAATTTTGTGATTGGTGATGTAGATTATTTCTCGTTCTATTCTATTGCTTATGCTTTCTTTCTTGCCGTCTTCCTGCTTCTGGTATAGTTTAGGTTGATTCCTTCCTTGTATTTATGCTTACCTGCTAACTACGAACCCTACTTTTGATCTATGTATGTATACAGTGCGCATGCGCCTATTACCTATTGCATAATCTTTGCAATACTAGGTGTTATTATTATTTGATTTCTATTTCTTTTTTTTGTACTACCTTATACATATTTTTTAAATATTCCAAACCCCCGCTCTCGCTGCACGGGGCGGTCGCTTATGTGCTCTCGTTTGTGCCGGTGCTATAAATAGAGTTTATGGCCCTGTTTTGGACAGCTACTTGCTCTTTCTTTTGTATAAAAATTTTGCGTTTTGGTTCCGTCCCTTGGCTCGCTTTCAGCTACCTGCCCGTCAGCGGCCTTGGTTGTTACGTCAATGGCGTCCGTCGCAGTTCAGTTAAATGACGCGAACTTGAATGGGACGCCGCATGCCCTTTGATTGCATTTACTGTTGTGATTATGATTATGTACTTCCAATTTGGATGCTCTGCTAAGATATACAATTGTTATTGTTCGGTCTATACTAGGCTAAACTATGACCTATCTACATAATGCGCAAATGCTATTTTTAGTAATATTAGAGTAATGGCCCTTACCTTAGCAGCACACGCATATGCTCCACCTAGCTCAACCTGTAATTCCGTCACGGGCTTCCCTGCGTGATTTTCCCCCATGTTCGCCCTCGCCGTCTTGTCCACTTTCAGCAACCCTTCCCGTTTCCCTCACTTGCAGCACTAACACTCTTATTTTATTTATTTATTTATTCACCCGTGTGTTATTATTATAGTTACCAGAGCCTTGCTATTGCCCCGGTAGTTGAGAGCTGTCGCAAAACACGTATGTGCTCTCCGACAGCCTCAACTCGAGTCCTCAAAGCTCCTCAGGAATTTTCTCTCTCAAAATCTAAGCTTATTCAGATTGAATATTCTTAGGTTGCCTGAAACGAACAAAGAAATTCGCCCAATTTTTCAGGGGGAAAACAATTAAAAATGAGTGTAAACGATTTTCCTGTAAGCTCAAAACTTTCTATGGGTTTCTTAACATAATCTGAGATTTTTAGGCTGACGTTCTAAGGTTGCCAGAAAAACTGGGATTTTTAGAAATCGATTTTCTTAGTTAATCACGATATATTTATTTAAAAAGCTCCTCAGGAGTTTTCTCAAAAAATTCTAAGCTTCTTCAGGTTGAATATTCTTATATTGCTTGAAAATAAAATAAAGAATTTCGGCCAAAATTTTTAAAAGTAAAACAATAAACTTTTTAGTTAGAACAATTATCGATACCTACCTTTATTTAAACACGCGTTTCAACGATGTTCTGAAACATTTTTGAGGGGTTTCCTTAAATGTAATCTGAAATTTTCGGGACGAATTTTCTTAAGTTACCAGACGATACATAAGGAGTAAATTGGTATTTTTAAAGCAACGTGTTCAAACGATTTTTGGAAGTTTCAAAACCCTTTACAAGTTTCCTGGAACAAAGTTTGAGTTTTTCAGATGGAATATTTTGAGATGACCTGAAGAAATAGGTAAATTCAGGCAATTTCAGTAGTAAAATAATTAATTTCTTGGTTAACACAAATTATTAACATTTTAATTTAAAAGCCAAGTTTAGAGGCGTTCTAGAAATGTCAGTAGTTTTCTCAAATATAGGCTTCCTGAAAAAATAAGGCGTTACAGTCTATTTCTGAGGTTTAACGAATTAATTCTTAGTTTCCGGAAATTACTTATATTTTCATTTGAAAAAAAACGAGCTTAAACAGGTGCTTCCTCAAACACAGACTGAGCTTTGTTAGATTGAACATGATATTTCAGGGGACTTCTTTAGGAATAAAAAAAGCTAGACAATTTCTGTGATTTAAAAATTCGAATTTTAATTAGAAACTAAACGAAACTCAAAATAGATAATGGGGTGGTTCCTTTACAAAGCCCTGGGTGCTGAAGAGATTAAGTTTTCCGTTTACTTATACAGGGTGTAAAATTCAGTGGCGGTTGCTCCATAAGGCCGTGCGGCCGCGCGCCCCTCCTAAGAAATGCTAAGGAACACACAATTTTTTTCTAAATTATTAATATTTATTTTACATACATTCTATGACTAAGTTCAAATTTCAACAAAAAATTCAACTCTTTCCAAACATCCGCTCCCATCTCTAATTGTCCGTCCTCGTTGAGATCTCTAATTATCCGCGTCCTCAACCAACGGCCGCGGAAAATCTGCGGCCTTTAACAAACATTATACATTGCCGCCGAACGACTCCGGAGACTAGCCGATAATAGCCGATTGTATAAGTTACAGCAGGCCGCGATTTTAGCGCGGCCTGCTGTAACTTATTGTTGGAGCAATGATAAATGTAATTAGTAGATATATTTTTTACTGCAAGAAATAAAAAATAACTAGTGAGCCTTTTAGAACTTTAAATTTGTAACAAAAAGATGGTTTTCTTTCAGTTACATGAAATTGTTTGTTTCAATTTGTATATCATTACAATATTCGGCGTTCAAGAACATTTAAAGAAAAATATCATATTATGAAAATATAGGTATTTAAAAAAAAAACAAACTAAAATATGTACGATTGCTTAGATAACTAAAAATATTTACAATTTTATTTACAGTCGATTTAAAATATCTAAAAAAGTGGGTAAAGAAGGATATATTCAAATCTAAATATTGTTTGGGTTTCAGCTTCGATAGCTTCAAATTACCATCAAATTTATTTACGCAGTTAGTAGGTGTATACTTCATAAATTACGCAATAACCGTCATGCAGTCTAATATTTGTTATGACTGAGAATGAAGTAATCGATACCTAATTATTTTGAAAGCAATTATTAGAACTCGTGAAAGGCCGAGTAAAACTACCTAGAATGATAATAGTAACTAATCACTAGAAGTACCGAATACATTTATTTGCGGTTATAATATTTACTTAAATGTGCCAATTTTCAGATTTGTATTTATGTAAATTGGTTCGGAAAATAAAGAGACAAATTTTCCCGTAACTTTTGGTAGGTTATTTGGTGTTTGACTTCTGGTGCGCCCCTCCAAACTCAAACCCCACGACACGCCACTGGTAAAATTAGTGCGATATTCTTATGTAGCTCCGTAAATGTTTTAGAGAGAGAAAAACTTTAAACATAAGAGTTGCTTATTAAATTCTTCTTTGTAACCATAAAATATCTAGTTCTACAGGGTGTTTCCTTTTCGGCTGCCAGTATGCAACTTAAATATTTTAAATAGAACACCCTATATATTTTTAAATATTCTTATTCTACTGTCAATTACCTATCCCGTAGTGTCTCGCTTTTGCAATTAGAATCAGTGGTTGCAGAGCTATTCAACTTTTTAGGAAAAATATGATGTATGCAGATCCAACGAATAAAATCCGTTTAAAACACAGAAATCTAATAAGTCCGGAATGTTTTAGGGGTCCGACGGCCAGTATGTTGGTTCACCGAAAACATTAAGTGGCAATGCATTTTATTTTATTTATCGCCTTTTTTTTAAGGGGATTGTTTAAATTTCCGATAACAAACAGCTATTAGAAGACTGTATTTTTTAGATTTATGACTGTTGTGCAACTAAGAACTCATTGAGGTTGTTGCTGAAAATGCTCAAATTTGCAGAAATTTTGAAAATCAGTTGATCCATTTTTTCAAATGTGGGTGTAATATTTATTAAATAAAGGGGGTAAGAGGGAAGACATGGGTTTGTATTTAATAAATGCAATTTATCTTACATAGCTAACTTTCGATAGCACAGTTGTCTTCAGAACAAACTCAGTTCAAAAATTTTGAATCTATTCTTTTTTTGCATTGCTTCCTATGATTGTTAATCTACCTTGGTGAATTTTGAAGTTTTGTGTTTTGAATTAACAACATTTTAAAAACAAACATCCATAACCCTTCAGTGGTGACGTGCGGTGTCTCACACCGATACGTTGCAACACCCTCCATAACTTCTAAATGTAAGGGAATATTTACAACTCCCTCCATGTATCTTTCAGTCGTGTTCCGTTAAGTGCATGGACATAACGGTGTGTCATTAGAAGAATTTGCTTTGAGGTTACAACGAATTTCGGTGTAATACACCGAAGTCACAGTTAGTGTTATTAAATTGCAATTGAAATAAAAGTATAAAGATCTAAAAAACTGAGCAATTATGACACAAAAATAATCATACCTATCTTGCATTTTTAGGTATTGCACCACAATCTAAAATTAATAAAAATTAGTAACTATATAATTAACGCAACGTTTCAGGTGTCAAAATTTGCTTCCATTTTCAACTTATAAATACTATAAAATTGAATTAAATGTTAAATAATCAGAACTTATCTTTAACATTTATTTTAGTTCTTACAGTTAGGTATTTTATTTAATTTTTATAGTTTCTACAAAAAAAAAAGTAATATATGGGTTTGGGTCTGTTTGGTGTAGGTGACCGAAGTCACCACTCGTGTGCCATGGCATCACGTCACCACTGAAAGGATAATGGTGTATCGTAATGATGGATAAAATTTATTTTCCTGGTGATCGCACAGGTTCAATCGTAGCCTATCGTTCGATAATTCTTGATATCAATCTGTTACTGTTATCTTGGAAGTAATCAGCATACAAATCGCTTCATAATTAAGCTATAAAAACGAATCATAAGGGACGAAAAGTAAACCTAAAATTACCTGACAATTGACAATTACATTATCAAGTCGAAGTGATGCTAGGCTGCCAATAGTCAAACGACCCCCCCTTCACAATCTACAATCTACCTCAAGATTTTTTTTCAAATATTATAATTTTATTTTTTCCCAGTACTTACATTAAGAGATTTAAAATCCCGTAACAGAAACTTAACATTAAAAATATTCTTTATAAATCATGTTCTTCTCAAAAACGAAACACACCTAAAATAATAATAATAATCATAGTTAATACCACTTAATCTTCTTTCCGGTATACTATTGTTTCTTCATAATAACAAAATAATTTAATCATTATTACATACAATATATACTTATATATGACTACAGCAGTAAATAAACTAACACCAAACAAATATATTAAAAAGCTGTCTCTAAAAAATACACACAAATATCGTGATCTCATTTGTAAAAATACAGTCATTTCATTTTCTCACATGCAGTAACTAATTTCCCAGTTTTACTTATTAATACAAAACTAAGAATCTTATATTTATATTTCTACCGTATTTCATCACAACTACAGGAGGGTAACCAAAAACTGCTTGATTCAAATCACCCCTTCCATTTCTATTCGACTTGAATAAAGCATTTTTTGTTCCCTTCATTACTCCCAGTGTATTAATTACATTTATTTAATTGAATTATATATTTGTGCAGAAAATAAATCGTCTACATTTAAGGTTATACAAAATTGTAAAAGTTTATTTATTTTATTGCAAAAAAGAGACTTGATTCAATTTTATACAGTAACGCTTGTAACAGTTTGTTATTTAAAAGCTATTAATGGTGTAAATCCGTACATGGCAACCGTATCTAATTACAAAATATTACTGTTATATACCAACTGACAATCAACGTCGTCGGAAAAATGTAATTTACAAAAGACGTCCCAAGAACACTGCTAATTTTTCAACTGTCAATTGGTATGTGTAGATTAAAATGGTAAAACTATATTTTCTGCCAGAGAGACAACTTACATACCTTTAATGTATCACAAGTGCAAACCACAGTATGAACCACAAAAAATTGCTATAAATGGTACTCAACACTTTGAAATAATCAGCTTAATTACACATGATGCAATATTTCTAATTAAACAAATTTGTGAAAAGCCTAATTGCTGATTTTTGAAGACTTATAACTTAACACACAATAAATTTATATTTGGACAATAATGTTACATTACTATCATTTAAGATTACAAATTACCGTATTACATCGATTATAAGACGCATGGTTTTTTGTATTTTGGTGTCTCTGTATTCATGGTGAGTTTTATATTCGATGGGTAAAGGGTATGCTCCGAGAAGCTGCTATCTAAGAAAAATAAGGCTGAGTCTTAGAATCGGTGGCGTCTTACAATCGATGTAATACGGTACTAAATAATATTTCAATAAAATAAAAAAAATCCAGAAAAACTATAAATTTATTAATACAAAGAAATATACATTTGTTAGCCCATAATCCCTATTTATACATCGAAACCAAAAGACTATAATTTTATTTACTTTATAAACTAATTCCACAAAACAGAAATAATAAATAATTCCAGTATATATGCATAAAATTACAAAACCAAAATCACTTTAACACTATATTTGATAACACAATTCTACTCTAAAGCATACAAAAAGTGGTTAATATTTGTAATATCCAAAAACTTACCTACATTTTAAAATTCCCTGTAGAAGTTGAGATAATTCTTTAAAACGGGAGGTAACGGCAGCTCTTGGATCTTTTTCTTCATAAGAGCAGTGTAAGGACTTGCAACGGTTCTGATTTCATTAGAAGAAGCGTCTTGTCCTATTTCATTTTCGCTGCTACTAACGCTATCGAACCTATGGCTAGATAAAGTAATTCGACGCCACTTACCGCCTGTTCTAACTTCTGTTTGAGGCCTCGAACCTCTTTTATTAGATCTTTCCTTATGATTCTCATCGCTACTAGAACAAGAGTCGATTTCCATTACATTTTCTAAGTCGGAAGTATCCGGACTCATTGCATCCTTTTCTATAATTTCGTCTCCTAAACCGCTATCGAATTTTTCACGTTTGCCCTTATTTTTCGAATTATTTGTAGTGCCCTCTGTTTCATTTACACTTGTACTAGCTTGTTGGACGTCTTTTTGCTCCTCCTCGGAATCATCTTCACCTTCTTCGCTTATGTCGTCATCTCTTTGACCTCGTTCCCTTCGCATTTGATCTAATACTCCTGATATAACGTCTTGAATTCCATCCAACACATCGATTCCACCACAGCGACGACCGTGAAGTACACTTTGGTTTTCTGTTTCTGGTTCTTGTGAATGTTCTATAACTGCTTCGACGTCTTGTCGATTTTCGTTATTTTCAATTGTACTATCTACATCCATATTTTCAGTTTCTCTATTACTGAGATCTGGAGCATCACAAAGGAGCATCGCTTTCAGTTCTTCTACTTCAGCCCTATCAACTTCGTGACTCGAACCTCCTCGCTCTTCCATGTTCACCGTTCTATTAACTACTCTTTCATTGACTTCGGTATTTGTAGTCGTTCTTTCGGGAGTTTCGTTGACTTGAAAACTTTCTTCATCTTCGGTTGTTACAGGTTCATCAGATTTAGTAGCCTCAGTCTTTTCAGCATCACTCGAATTTGATTCGTTTGCTCTAGTTCTATCGTCCCTTGAGAACAGTGTCGGACGTGGAGACGGAACAGCATTAGCTCGATTCCTGTCGCGAAGTCGTCCCAATACAAAATCAATAAGTGTACTAACATCTCTATTTTGATTATCGGCATTTCCATTTTCTACATTCGCACGACCGAGATCTCTATTTCTGCCATCACGAGCGTAATACTCGTCATCGCTAGTTTCATCTGAGGTATCAAAAAGAGGTACAACTAAACGCCTTAAAGCACGTTTCTTCTTTGGGGCTTTTTTTGTAGTAGGGACGGACTTTAAATTAGGGTATTCAAAATCTACGTTTTTACGGAGTATATTTCGAATGGCTGTTCTACATAATGCTTGAAGCGTTAATGGTTCAACATCCACTGTAAAAGTAAAATTTAAAAGTTAACATTTGTTATATCAGCTATACAGTAGTATGCAAAAGCTTAATTAACAAAATTTAAACTTTGATGACAACTTGTAAAAATGTTTAATGCCATTGTCGGATTTCAACCTGTGCAAGATCTTTGCAAAATAGACTCTCAAACTAATGCTTCATTTAAGCTAAGGCGCCACAGACATCCGGACTTGACTTTACTGAACCGGACCAGACTAGACCTGACTTTTCCCACAATGCGCCATAGCATCCTGACCAGCTTTGAATTTTCTTTACAGCCTCGGTTTGATAAGGTACAGTAGCGTGCCTAGAAAATTTGTCTGGGGGGGGGGTTGACTTAACACTTGATTCCATTCGATGTGATTCATTGTTCCTTATGGATATGTTCATACCTGCGGCACAGCCGCTACATATATTGCAGTAGTCAGTCAACTGAATATTTGGCTGGCAGCGGCGCGACGACGCCGCAAGTAGGCCTATATGGCCAGTCCAAAACTTTTTGCGAGATTTAAACCGAATCAAAATTATAAGATGAACAATAGAAGTTTTTGGAATAAGATAAGAACTCTAAAAGGAAGAAGGAAGAAACTAAAATTCATAATGTAACATAAGGGAATAATAATAACATGAAAGATTGCATAAAGTAACCTTGCTTGTAAATTGCAATTGCTTCGTGGTAAATCATTTGTTATCAACTACAATGTCTATTTTTGGTAACAAGGTTAGCCATGCACCTGCAAGTCGTAAAAAGTATATACATATGTAAAATTATAATTTGCAAGTAACCTGATATCTACCCAGCTGCAACTTATGGTTGTTTTTGTAAACAAGGTTACTAAGCAGCTGCAACATTTTAAGTCAGAAGGGGCTCGTCTTTTAGTATATACATATATACAGCGGTTCATTTTGACCAAAGGCAATGAAATCGGGGTGGGAATAAGTAAGCAGATTGAGACCTACGCACTCAAACTTTTCAATTTAGTTGGTCAAGCTGCGAGGGAGTAGGCAGATTGAGGCCCAAGCACCTAGCCTCCTCAAGTTAGTTTTGTCTCTACAAGATGGGTCATCTCGTGAAGATGTTCATGTAAGATTGTTATTTGTATTTAATTTGACCTGTAAATAGGACTTGCTAATAGTTCGGATGTAATACTCTGTAATTTACCCCTAAGAATTTTTCATAATTTGGACTTGGTACTTTGGTCAATTTATCTTATGTTAGTGGTTAGAACTTGTCTTCCACAATTGTCTAAGTGTCCACATGGTTCTTGTATTATAAATAATGTTTGAACAATATATGTGTTATGTTAGTTAAACTTGACTTTCAATCACAACCTCTCGCAACAGCTAAGTAAACCTCACGTAACGGAGTTGGGCCAAAGACTCTACCTAAATTATTTATTTAACTTATTTCATTATATTGCCCAAGCTCACTTCATTACAATAATAAACAAAGAGACTCATCTTTCAGTAAACACAAAAGATATATTACAAGCATGGAGAGAACACTACACTGAAAAATTTAACAATCAGGGAGAAGATGAGATGAGAGTAGAAAAAGGCGAACAACAACCAGAAGGAATAACGAAGGAAGAATTAGAAAAAATAATTTGTAGCCATCTGGATACAACGAACTTTTGGGGTTAGTTATAAGTTTTCTGTTCTCCCTACACGTATTTGGTCATTGTAGACATATGGCAACAATCTTAAGTTAGCCACAGTCACAATCACCACGGCCTGGGACATGCCAAGAAGTAATCCACCTTGCATGATTTACAACGCAACAGGATTATGAAGACTCAGTCGAGTAAGCCATAACCCTCGAAAGGGTTTTAGAGCTGCCAATACAATACAATACAAAAAAGAAGTAGAAAAAGAAGCCCTGAGAAATAGAATTATGAAATTAGAGGATAAACTGGAGAAGCAGGAAAAAGACAAACGAAAAAACAACATAGTAATAAGGAAGCGATAATAGAAGAAAACCTGATCAAAGAAGAAGTCGAACAGTTGTTATTAATTAGGTAATAGACAAGTTGAAAATTAAGACAAAAATTGAGATAAGATACAGCATTAAAACAAAGGACAAGAAAATAATAATTATGAAAATGAATTCCTGGGAAGATAAAAGTGAAGTTTTTAAAAGAAAGAACTTGTTAAGAGGCACAAAAATCCGACGTATGAAGAAAGAAAAACTCAAAGTCTTGAGAGAGGAAAGGGAGAAAGGAAATAAAACTAAAATAGGATATAAGAAGATAATAATAGAGGGGGAAAGGTGAACTGGGACTCTAGTAAACAAGGAATATGTAACACCAGGCAAAAAGATAGAGATTGACAAGAAACGAACGGCTCAACGATGAATGGGAAAATTGTGAAGAAGAATATATGGAAAATAGGAACATGGAATGTCTGAAAGGAAAAAAATGCAATAGGAGAAATACATACTTGGAATTAGAACATGTGTTAACTCACAGTGGAGTACCAACAGATAAGAGGCAGCAGGCATAGGATGCATGATCAAGAATGAGCTGGCAAGGAAGAGAAAGTAACAGTAATAGGAGTTTATGGGCCCAATGATGATGATACAAAGGAAACAAAGGATAAATTCTGGGATGACCTACCAAGAGTTACACAAAGCAGTAAAGGAGAATTGATTGTAGCAGGAGACTTAACAGTAGATTGGGAATAAGAAGAAATGGGTCAAAAAATGTAATAGGGAAATATGGAGCAAACAACTTACTTACTTAATCCGATTCCTCTTGTACCATTACTAGCGTCGAGGAATGCGTGGGAGAATTTTGGGAAGACAATAGATGAAAATTACAGAAACAACCAAAAATTGTTCTATAAGGTTCTGAAAAGCTTCAAGGAAGAGAAGGAAAGCCCATTAAATCGCATTATGATATTTGTATGATTTTAAAAACGGTTTGAATCCTTGTCTGCCTCATGTCTTCAGTAAAGTGCCAAAGAAGGGTATAATGTTACATCATGATAATGCGTCTTCCCATACAGCAGGATTAACTGTTCAGTATTTAGCTGAAAATGGAATCAAAATAATAGAACATCCTCCATACTCGCCAGATCTTGCGATGTGCGACTTCTGGCTATTCTATGGACTCAAGAAACATTTGCGAGGGAGGAGGTTTCTTCAGAACAGGAGATAGATGTAGCTGTTAGGTCCTATTTTGAAGGGATTCCTAAACAAGCTTGGCTCGACGTGTTCAAACAATGGAAGGAGAGAATGGTTAAGCGTATTATTGTGGACGGCAACTATTTTGAACATATTTAAAATAAAAACATTGAAAAGTTCTACTGATTTTGTTATTCCCAACAATTGCAATCTTGAGAGAAAAATTTTCGGAGCTGCTATTTACATTTATTACAATTACCCAAAACACCGCAAGCTTATTTAAGCTAATTCAAACTTCATTATTAACTTGAAATCTTAAATTAATTAGAAACAGTATTATTTAAGCATCTGAAAAAACACAGAAGCAATGTATCGACCACACCTTACTTTTACTTAGTAATAACAAATATTAAATGTAATACATACTCATATTAACAAGCTCCTGTTTTCCCTCACTTGGCTGAATAAGTGTTGCAAACGACACGGGCAATAAAGAACGTACATCCCAGCTGGTTTCAGAAGTTCGCCTTACTTGCAACAGTTGATCATTAAGAGGCATTACCAGAATTCCTCCTATTTTCAACAAATTCTTCATGTAGTTCTCATGAGGCTCCGGACAAGCAGCCCCACAATATACCCGATCGTATTGGCGTGTATCACTACTAAGGCACAGGCAATTTCCTTGAAATAAAAATTATAAATTACTCCATAAATCATGGGAGGTGCGGTGCAACATATTTAGCAACAAATTCCAAATCAGAAAAATACTAAAGGTTTTTCCAAATGGCTATAATTTTTAAGATGACCATGCCTGAAATTTTATCCAAGGCAACATCTCTAGTGCTTTCGTTTTGCAAATTTCCTTCAAGAAGACAAAGTAAAGAGTAAATATGTTGATGTATTCTACACCCGTTCTGGCTAAAAGAAGAAGAGGGAGAAGAAGAATAAGATGGGTGGACGAAATTAGAGTTCGCAGGAAAGGGATGGGGATGAAGGCAAGAGACAGGATATGATGGAGAAACATGGGGGAGGCCTTTGCCCAGGTCCGGGATGCTTAACTAAACTATTATTATTATTCTTTTAAACTTTTTCTAAGGTGTTTTGTTCCTGGTATTATCTCTTTATTCTACAGGTTGTAGCCAAGTAGAACAAAGGTCTATTGTAGTTATGTTAGTAGGTTTAAGAATTTTCGTACTGTGTTGCATGTGTAGTATGATGGCTTTCTGAATAGGTGTATGTGTGGACTGGTTTCAAATGAGTTTTTGATGGTTTTCTGTAAATGACTGTGGCATGATTCCTGTTAATATACCAAACAGTTTAACAGAACAGACTCAACTAGCTAGATTAGTCAGGGGCAGGCCACCGAATTAATTAATTCACAACACTGTGGGCGGGTTGCACAAACATGATTTAACAGCTTGATCAACTAATCATTCGTTAAAGTGAACAAAATCGAATCAAAATTCAAATGCATATGGCAAAAAACACATCAGTAAACAAAAAATGATGCGCTTTTGTCAACTTTGATCATTCGTTAATTTAACAAGAGCTTTGTGCAACCGGCCCTAAATTGATGAAAAAAGCTTGAACGTCAATTGATTTTTGTTTTTAAATCATTGTCATGCCTACTTTTAACCGTAACTAAAAATTTCAATACTCTTTTCTAGACACTTCAATCTCAAACGTCTTCGAAATGGAGCCAGATTGGAACAAATATTGTTTAGAATTCAGTATTAAAGTTTAATAACATCAAACTGGTGGTTTTTGCATTTCTAACTTTCAAGAAACAGCTTCTTTGAATCCATTTTGTAGGCGAGATTTGGATGACATTTGAATAACACTTGTCTAAGCTCCGATACGACTACGACCAATAAATCAGTTACCATGCGATCATAATAACATTAACAAATTTCTTCTGAAATCCTCTGAATATAGAGTCTCTCTTACTTATGTAAATGTTGCCGCACTATTTCTTAATATGAGAAAAAAACTAAATTCTTTGAAAGTTAAATATTCTAAAACCACATCTGCTTAGAGTTTACTAGACTTCACAAACTTTCTCTATAGGAAGATATCCAGCTTGAGTATGGTAGTTGTCACACTTAATACTTCATTAAAAGACTGGCACCTTTGTTTGTACAACTTATTCACACTCACAAGACACAGGTCAGATTTACCTTGTAAGAATTTAGGTTCACAAAAATCGTATTCATCAATGGCACCAGAATATCTTTTAAAATCATCCAGTTTCTTGATTGCGTATTGAATAACATCTTCGTGAATTTCAACGCCATGATTTATACCGTTAGTTCCCAAAATTAATCCAGCCATGGTGCTGAGGTAGCCAGTTCCAGAGCCTAGGTTTAAGAAGCTTTGACCTGGTTTAAGAAATAAACCCTCCATGACTTCGCTATAAATACACGGTGCCGAAAGATGTAAATTGCCGCTTTTCCAAGCTAAGTCTTTGTAGGCATTAGTACGAGAATCTGGTAAAAAGTATTCGGCTCGATCGACAGCTCGAAAAACTTTTTCAACGGAAGGAGTCCTGATGTAATCAGCCTCCAAGAGATTATCAATTAAATCATCATTATCCTGCCCAGTGCTCACTGCACCACCCATTTTGAAAGATTACCTGAAAGGAAACGAAAAAATTCAATAATTCCGTTAGATGTGACAGGAAGTTGCTATTTTTATTCCTAAGAGGTACTGATAAGTAATCAAAACAAACAAGTCCAATGTACTGGTTCTGGCCTTCAATAAAAGAATGGAACGAAAATATAGACTGACAGGCAACATCTTCTATTTTAATTTAACGTACCTTCTATCCAATAGTCGTAGGATATCTCACAAACCCGAGCAAAATATGTTTTTAAAAAATGAAAGGTGAAGGAATTTCAGCAACACCAAGATTTAGTACGCAAACTCTGTTATGAACCAGAAAGGAGATAAACAGAAAATCAAGTAGTCAGATGTCAAATGCTTGTTCAGAGGGGAAAGAGGGGTAAACCAGCTGTTTCGTGTATTATATCAAGGCGCATGCGCATTGTGAAAAAATACATAAAGGTAAGAGGAATTATTATTTTAATTTTTTATTTTTTCGCAATTTATTCTAATCTAACTAATTTACTAACTTGTACGTAGCTAGATTTTAGTACGATTTTGTTTGTATACTTACTAATTTGTTACTCCCCTTAACCAAGGCAATATTTTTCCAGTGAGGGAAATTTAAATCTGACACTGCAGAACAAACCTTAGTAAAAACGTTGATTTATGTTGTTAAAATGCACTTACCAAACTTATGTTTGATATTTATACATAAAAAGAAGATTATCTGTTACATTTAATTATTACAATTCGATGTTGGAAGTATTATTATTCTCAATTTATTTTATAAAGCCTACATTTGACAACAGGTATACATACACTTTTTAATTACAAACATACATACATAATTACTTATGATCGAAACTAATGGAGTCAAGTTAATGCCTCGTGGTTATTAAATAAATTCGGGCAACATTTATTATTTGAATAACTAATTGTAACTCGAAAATACTTGGTTTTATATGTTTAACTTAGTCATATATTTTTATAGAATATATTTTTAAACTGATTGATTAGGTACAAACGAAATGAATAAAAAAATAACCAATTTAGTTGATTATTTAATGTAATTTCTCCGTAGTTGTTAGATTCTTAAAACGAATATTATTTTTTGAACAGGCCAGAATGTACAGGTCAAAAAATGAGCCAGAATGAGTGAGAATTTCGTAATAAATTGTAAATATGTGAACAAGGTGATCGGTAAAAATTATTGGATAATAATTTTTTAAAAGAGTATCGTAAAGGGATGGGTGTGATTAAATATGAAACTGTAATTTTGTGTAAATTAAATACTGTTGCAATTTATTTTCATATGTGATCATGTGGAGCGCGAAAATCAACAACGCCAGCCATTTCGTTGGTGCTTCATAACCAAACCCCTTGCTTCCCATACCGTCTTACCTGCTAACGCATGCTCAAAATCCATAGATATTCCCTGATTTTCTGAGCGTGTATAATACTTTAGTGGTGTTGCAAAATTAAAGTTTATGAAAAAACAGTACGGTGTATCCTTCATGTAAAGGTAATTTTGTGTAAATTTAAATCTTAAGACCTTAGTTTTCTAAAATTTTAATCTACAAACAGTGAACCGTCACCGTTATTCGTAAAAGTTTTGTTTATTGTGAATTGGAGTCACAACCGTCAGGACAAGGACTTACGTATCTTGCTTCGAAAATATTTATAATGTCTCGGCTCTTTGGACGAATTTTTAACACTGTCTCGTCAAGTTTTACACTATTCTTTATGTTGGTTATATCTAGACCACTTGAATTCGTCAAAAATTAAATAATAAACAAAAGGTGATTTACTCTTGACTGTATGTTAGTCTATAGTACGTTTCAAACGTGTAGTCCTTATCTAACTTTAGTTCAATTTGCAGAAATGTCCTCTGCTACCGCTACGGAATCGGTTGATTTAAACCAGACAGATAAACCTCGCTCACCAATCTCTGAGAATGCGAGCAACACACATTTAGTGGCAACGTTTAATAACACACCGGATACTTCTAAATCAGACATCGTAATGACCACTTCGTCTTCTGAAACCGTCATATCACCGACACAGCTTACGCAGTGGGTTTATATACAAACTCCTCCGAAAGTCAGTATGTCAACGACGTCCGTTACAAAAAATAATACGACCAACATCGTTGTAAATACAGTGTCACCCATTCAAATTTCTAATTTAGGTACAAATATAACCAATAAAAATTTACCACTTTCGCAAGCAATTACGTTACCAACAAATCAAGGTGTTATTTTAGCACATCCTGTTACTAATACTGTTAAACCACAACATTTGTTTATTCAGAAACAGGTACCGGTTGTACCAGTTTCGGTTGCTACAAATGTTGGACCTAAAAATACCTTAGCTTATCTTACTATGATTAAAACGCCTCAACATTTAGGGACTTCACAACCGAGTCAAAAATACGTTATCGCACCTATGCCTAAGTTAACTACAAATCGTTTACCGGCGACTGTTACGACGAATTGTGTCCAGTCGAAAATTGCGCTTATGCCTTTATCGCTTCAAAATACTATTTCAAAATCTGCTTCGACTAAACACAAAGTATTTAATTTAAAAATAGCGGATGGGCAGTTACAGCAGACTGAAAACAATGGGGCCATTACGGTTATGTGCGATAATAAAACCGAGAATGGACAAGATGAAGTTGAAGTGACTTCCTATTTTAAACGTACAGATCACAACAATAAAGTTTTGTGTAACGAAGTAATACAAATCGATAATTCCAAGAGGGAGTCGATCGAAGAGAAGTCTTACGAATTATCGATCGTCGAAGATTTAGGTTCTAAAAATGACGTTAGTTATACAATTACGATTCCAGATGATAACGATAAAACTAAGTCGCAACCATACAGGGATTCTCATAAATTTCCAAAGCACGGCGTATCAATACTGAAAAAAAATTTTAATTTAGAAACAAAATCGGACAAAAATAGTAGTCTAATTATCAGTCCTGTACCTAATTCTATTACGACGATTTCAGATTCAAGTACTAAAGAAGTAAAAATTAGCACGAGTCAAAATTTTAACTCCGAAGATCCTGTGATAATAAGTGAACGTAAAATATTACCTCAAAAAGCTGAACGTCGAAGAAAATCAAATTTTGCATATAGAAAAGACTACGATGAAGTTATCGTCACATCAAATAATTCCTGGGAAGACAAAGACCTGAAAAAAATAAACCGCGAAACGAGCGTAACTATAAAAAAGGACGAAGATTCTAATTCAATCAAATCAGCGTCCGCTATGGAGGACGTCGTCGAAATAAAGGTAATAAAAGAAAAACCCGATATTAACATGAACGAGGATTTCGATGCCAAGAAAATTTTAAGATGGAACGACGGTGTTGGAACTTTACCAGGAAGCGATATAAGGTTTCAAATCAACGAATTTGGGTTTTTAGAGTATCTTAAAAAAGACGAATATAAACACATGTTGGAGAAGAAGGTATGTAAACCTAAGGAAAATAACAAAAAGGAAGAGTTTCAAGAAGAAATGCGTTGTTTGGAGTGTGGTTGTTATGGTATGCCATCGGAATTTATAAGCCCTAAATACTGCAGTTACGATTGTCAAGAAGCCGGAACTAAAGCCGCTAAACAAAAGGAGGCGAAAATAAGACGAAAAACAAAAACTTGGTTAAAGAAGAACAATGACATAAATATAAGAGAAATGAAGTCTGAGAAAGAAGAGTTTATTAGTGAAGAGGACAGCACATCTAACGAAAATTCGCAAGATAAATTCAACTATCCATGGAACTGCACCAAGAAAGGTTTTTCATGGGCGAAATACCTGGAACATATTAAAGCTAAAGCCGCTCCTGTAAAATTTTTCAAGGATCCTTTTCCGTACAATCGAAACGGTTTCCGACCTGGTATGAAATTAGAAGGCATAGATCCTCAACATCCGTCTTACTTTTGTGTTTTGACCGTCGCAGAAGTGATCGGATATAGAATAAGGTTACATTTCGATGGATATTCGGAAAATTATGACTTTTGGATGAATGCAGACAGCATGGATATATTTCCAGCAGGATGGTGTGAGAAATATGGACATACGTTGCACCCTCCACCAGGGTTTACAGTAGGAGATTTTAACTGGGCCAGCTATTTGAAACAAACTAAAGGAACTGTTGCTCCAAAACACTTATTCGCCAACAGAGCTGGCAGTGTAAGTATACTTAAATATATACCTATTATAAAGACTTTCATTCTGTTGATAGAATATTGCCACTTCTTTCCGAAGCATGAATCCTTTTTATTAGGGTGGATTAGTACCTTGAGTTTCCCTTTTTTTTCTATGCCATTAAATTTGCTTCTTCTTCTGTTTTCCTCCTTGTTTGTTTTCTCTTTCCTGTCCTTGATTTGTACCGCCTGTTTCCTCTTGGTCTACCCGTTTCAGGTTTCAATGTTGTTATTGCTTTTATCATTTTTGTTTAACTTGCTCTTATTATATGTCCAAGCCACCTAACTCGCTGTGCCTTCATTACTTTTACGATGTCTTTGTCGGGATTCTTCATTTTCCGGTTTCTTTGCCCCCACTATTGCTCTTAATATCTTCCTTTCAAATACTGTTTTCTTGTTGGACATATAATTTCTGCCGCATATAACACTACTAGTCTAATTAGGCATTTGTACTTATTTTTTAACTCTTCAGTATATTGCGGTTTGCATAAAATGCTTTAAAGCCTAGAATTATTTCCTTTATTAATTCACTTCGGTCATTATAACTTAATTGTACACCCAAATTACTGAAGGATTTTTATCTATTTTTCCTCTCTAGCACTTCATATGCTTAGTTTTGCTTTCATTTATTACAAGTCCTATTTCACCTGATCCTTTTTCCAATGTTTTAAAAACTTTACATTTTATATTGCCTCTTCTAATTGAACGTTGAACAATGCTGCTGACAATGCATCTCCTTGACGAAGCCCCCTTCAGTTTGTCCTCTTGTTTTTACTGTTGCTTTCGTATTCTTCATTGTTATTGGTATACATTGCCTTAGTTTTTCTGGCACCCCAATTCTTTTTAGTACTTCGATTTCATACTCGTAGCATTTCCATTATTTGTTACATGAAATGTAATGCATCTATTGTCGATCGTCCTGGTCTGAATCCTATTTGATATTCGCCGATCTCTTTTTCTGTTTTTAGTTGATTTCAAAATGGCTGTTTAGCTTCTTGTTCATGTCACTTCTGTTTGTTTCATGTTTGTAATATTTTCTATTTCCGCTTGAAATTTACTTTTAGCTACTGATTCCATTTTTAGTTTCTTCTTTTCTTTTTTTATATTTATGGAGATCTTTCCATGAACCAGTCTGTGATTGTTCATCATCATCAGCCTGTTCCTCTTTTACCCGGAGGTGTCGAGGTTCACATTCACTTTCACTTTCTCTCGCCTCCCATATCTTCTTGACTTGTCTGTTTTTATCCATCCTAAATAAGTGCCCGGTCCATTTTAATTTCTTTTCTTCTATTTTGCTTTTCAGAGATTTTATTCCTAGTTGCTCTCTGATATCTTTATTTCGTTTTTTGTCTGTTCTTTTAAACCCTGCGACTTTTCTCAAATACCTCATTTAGGCAGCTTGTAGTCTTTTCTCTTGTTTGCCATTCAGCACCCAATTTTCCTCCAGGCTAAGTTTAAGATGTCCAAGAATTCTTCCTTTCCTCGTGGTCCTAAGTATTTGATCAATTCTGCGTCTCCTTCATCTACTCCTACTGTTAGTTTCTCAATGGCTTCGTCAAATTCTCTTTCCGTGATCTTTTCGTGTATTCCTTGCGTTCCATTTGTAACTTCTTCCTTGTGTTTTAGAGTGTCTCTTTGTTTGTAGCTTTCATTATTCAATAATTCATAGAAGTATTCCTTCCATCTCTCCGTTATGTCTTGCGCATTAATCAGTAGTTGTCCATTTCTTCCATTTACAGTTTTCACTCTATATTCCGTTTTCTTCCAATTTTTCTCCAAATTCCTCCCATGTTTTTTGTTTTGCCTCCTTGACTATGTCCTTTACTTTTATTCTCTGTTGCTTATATGTATTTATCATAATTATGTTGATTTTTGTGTTGTAAATAAGCTTTCCATAGTTTCTTTTTTTCTTTGATCTCTATTTTAATGTCATCGTTCCACCATCTTGTCTTCCTATATTTCTGTTGCTGCTTTTATTATTATTTGCTTAAACCTCTCCCATCTAAGTTGTACATTTTCATTATGTTCTGATTTATATGTACATTCTATTTCCTTGTCCACTGCTTCCATATATTTTGTCCTTAGTCTATAGCTTCTTATTTTCTTCTTCACAGTAACTTCTACAGCTTCTTTTAGCTCTCTTGGTCTTTTCCCCCATTTAAATTTCGCTTCGAGGTAGTAGTGGTCACTTCCAATTTCCAGCCCTCTTTTAACCCTCACATCTTTTATCACTCTCTCGTATTTCTGTGGTACTATTACGTAATCTATTATTGACTTTTCTTTTCGCTGGGGAACCTCTCGAGTTATTTTATGTATCTCCTTGAGTTGGTAGAATGTGTTGCTTATAATCATATTATTGTCATTGCAAAATTCCATCAATCTTTTCCCATTATTATTGAGAGTACGTTCTCCGTGGCGGCGCCACCATTGCACTAGCAGATGCGACTCTAAAGTGCTTGGAATCAGCTGATTTGTATGATTCCAAGCACTTCAAGGTCGCGTCTGCTGGTGCAGTGGTGGCGCCGCCTGGCAACCGAATGCAAACTAATCATAAAACTGCTTGCCAAATTTTACATTAACTTGGCGAATCTGAGTGTTTTGTGATCAGGGATAGTATCTACATAGGTCTAGTTCAGTCACATTTCCTTCTTTATTTTTTATACCACCCAATTTTACCTTTATATATTTTGTTTTGTTCATTAATTTTTTCACATTTCTGTTTGTTCTTTTATTTCTTTTATTTGATTGTCTGTACAATTTTTTTTACTTTTCGTATTATTTTATTACAGTTCTTCCTGATTCTTTCATATTCTACTTCATCTTTATTTGTCCTTATCCATTTTAATCTCTCTTTTACTTTCTCCTTTGGCATTTCGTGGCTATCTTCATTGTACCAATCTTTTTTGATTTTTTTTTTCTTTAAACCTAACTGCTCTGGTATTGCTGTTTTTATGCAATTTTTTATGTTATTCCACTCTGTCTTTACATCTTCTTCCTGATTGCTTAGCCTTGTTAATCTCCTCTCTAACTCTGCTATACAATTCCTTCTCACTCTTCTTGCTAAGCCTCTCTATGTCCCATCTGACATGCATTTTTTGTTTTTGTGGTTTTTCATATTTTATATTAAGTTTAAGTTATTATATAGTTTAGACTTTTAAAGCTTAATATTTTTATGTTTGTTTAGGCGATCTGTCCAAATGGTTTTCGCGTTGGAATGAAATTGGAAGCAGTGGATCGTAAAAATACATCTCTGGTATGTGTAGCCACAGTATCGGACATGATGGACAACAGAATTTTAGTACATTTCGATAGTTGGGATGACATTTATGATTATTGGGCTGATCCAACTTCGCCTTATATACATCCTGTTGGTTGGTGCGATCAACGTGGCCACAGTCTTACACCTCCTAATGGTATATAACTTCAATTGAAAGCTATAAACTTATAAGATAAGATTACAGATTTTAATGTATAAATTTAGTAACTAATTTTACGCAGCTATTTTTATCACCAACAATTAACCTTGGTTGGATAACATATCTGTTAATGTTCTTTCAAAACAAATCTTAAATGGCAATGTAACTGCATTTGTGTCTATGAATATATTATGAATCTGTTTGTTTATACTTACAGGTCATCCAAATCCAGAAACTTTCACATGGGAGAAATATTTAAAAGAATCGAAAACAACAGCGGCTCCCGTGCGAGCATTTAAACAGCGGCCCGTATATGGTTTTAAAAGAGGGATGCGACTTGAGTGCGTTGATAAAAGGGTTCCGCAATTAATTAGAGCAGCAACCGTCGATGAAGTAAGAGAACATCAAGTACGTATCAGTTTTGACGGTTGGCCTGATCGATATAGCTATTGGGTCGACAATGATAGTTCAAATATACATCCAGTCGGCTGGTGTCAAAAAACAGGACATCCCATAGAACCACCTTTGAGTAAGCTTTAATATCAGTGTACCTTGAAACACATTATTACTAATTGTTTATAATTTTGACAGCACCGGATGATGTATATGACTTCTTAGAATGTCCTACCGTTGGGTGTAGGGGTCAGGGGCATGTTAAAGGTTCACAATACTCTAGACATTCATCACCAGCTGATTGTCCTTATGCTGATGAAAATATGGTTAGAGATCACATACTACCCGATCGATTGTTAAGTCCGGATAGGCAGCTAGAATCTGTAGTACCAGTTTCACGAGAACCTAGAGATAAAATGTAAGTATGATTGTTACAGAACCTTAATGTCGAAGTTCATTATTTTAATTAATTTATAGTAAACCTAAGCTTGGTAGACCTCCGAAGATGCCTCGACGAGAACCAGCCATTAAAGTAGAATGGAACGATGATGAAGCAGAGATAGAGGAGCGTAAACCGTTAAAACGAAAAATAGCTCGGGGATATAAAAGTGATTCGTTAGAAAATAATAGGAAAAAAGAAATAGTGCCTCTTACAAATGGTTATGCTAATGCATATACAGAACAAATATGGGAAAAACATTCCAAGTACTTAAACAGATATGTGAAAAGAAATGCAGATCCTCGAGAGTGGCGAGAAGAAGATGTTGTACAGTTTATTGCCTCTCTACCGTACTGTGAAAATCATGGTGCTTTATTTAAAGAACACAAAATAGATGGTGAAGCACTGTTAATGCTCAGTCAACGAGATTTAGTTGAAATTTTAAACATTAAATTAGGTCCCGCAATTAAATTGTATAGTATTATAATGTTGTTAAGAAGAAATATCATAAGTTAATTATGCTCCTGTGTGATATGTTAATATTATTAATTTTTTTAAAAGAAGGGTGCTTAAGTGCATTCTTGTTTTTCTTTATTTACTATTGTAATCGTGAAAACGTTTTATTATCGTGTCATGAAAAATATTTTTGCACAAAATCGAGACATGTAATAAATTTAATATTTAATGAGTATTTTCATTGTTATTTATGCATAATTTTTCGCATTATTTAAAATAAAATTATTTTAAATAGTATTTTTTATTTCTATATTATCCTTAAACATAAATGAAGTTCATCTGTAGGTAATTCTTTTCAAATCAGAATGAATGACTAGGACTAGAAGTTCATGCACATTGTACTTTCATTATCAAATGTTTAATTAGGGACGTTTCTTATTGTAAATTTGTCACTGCTACAAATACTCCATAACTATACCTTAAACTTAGACAATAGGTGAAGAAGGGATTACTTCGTTTTTATTCCACAAAGTAGAATCCCGTTAGATTTGTCTGTTTAGTCATACATCTTTTTCTTCTTTCCATCCCTTTATGCCCTTAAGCGTCGGGTCTTCATACAGGTTCGACCCATCTCTTATATGCTTTTCTATCCCTCGCTAATCTTTTTACTTCTGTTAAAGTCTTACCTCTTCTTCTCTCTGCCAGGTCCTCCTGTTTTTCCCATGTTATCCTCGGCCTTATTCTCTGTCTTCTTCTTTCTACTTTCATCTGTCATTATTTTTGGAATTCTGTTCTCTCCCATTTGGCATATATGTCCCCACCATTTCAACTGTTTCTTCTCTAGCTTCTTTATTACGGATTCAACATTTAGCATCTCCCTTATTATATTACTGTTCTCTAACTCCATCTCTTCTAGTGTGTCCTGTTGTTTTCCCTAGATACTTCATCTCGGTTGCTGTTAGTCTAGATCTTAACTTATTTGTAAGCACCCAGTCTACTGCCGTGTGGGTGAATGTTGGTAAAAATATTATTACTGATTTCTCTTTTACCAATTATTGTATTGTTTATCATGTAATATATTATGATTTGCTATATTTATCCTGTTGGTTATCTCCTGTTCTATTTTTTATAATTATTACTGTGTCTAAATATGTGTAGGTAGCTATCTACTTCCTCAATCCTGTTATTTTCTACTTTTATTTCCTACATAGGTGTTTGGTTCTTACTTATTCATAGTTTTACCCTTCTGTACTTTCCATACATTCATTGCCTTTTGCATGATTCAGTCATTTTTTGTTACCAAAATTATATCATTGGCATACACCAAATGTAGATATACTGGTTCCAGTCTGCTATTTCCAATTCCATCGGTTTGCTACCTATATGAATAATAAAGGACTGAGACTGTCCCCTTGCTTTATCCTCTTACACATTTCAAATCCTTTAGACATTGCTTAGTTAGTCCTCACATATCCCTCGACGTTAATGTAGGATGTTAATTTTACAGTTCTTAGCAATTGTGATTCTATTTTATTTTTCCATCTATGTTATCGAATGCTGTTTTTATATCCAAAAACATTAGCCTTAATTCTTTACCTTTTTCTAATTTATTTTCTACAATGATCCTTCGAAAATGAATAGGTATGGTAATTTGTCTGTCAACTCGGGCTAACAGCTGCTTGTTCTTCACCTAGTCTTCCCTCTATATCCTGTCTTAGTCTACCTTCTAGTAGGTACTTTATCATACATAATAGTCTTAAAACATAGTTTGTAGGTTTGTAAAATGAAACAATACCTACAACTTCAAGGAAATTTATTGGTGCTCAGTGTTGTAGAAAGAAACAGAAAACAGAAATATTGTTAAGTAACCAGCCAACCAGCGGCACTTCCCACGGGGAGGCTTCTATCTGATGGGTAGAAAACAGTTAAACAAAAAAAACAAAAATTAGTGATCACAAGTATTAATCCCTTAGTCATACTTTTCCTTTTGAAAAATCTTAAAAATAAAAATGTGAACGCACTTAACTACTACTACTAGCTGATTTTTTAAGAACTACATTAGAACAGGCTAAACTTATTCTGCTATACAGACAGCGTAATTGCAAAGGTTTTGAATGAATTAATCATATATTTTAAAATTATTAAAAAGGATGCAAAGCTTAAACACTCGTAATGAAGTTGCTATAAGTCTCTACCATCATAATCAATAAATGCAAAAAGCACTTCGTTACACTTCACAAGGATGTGCCTTATTTGTGTTATATAAATTCTTAGTTTGAATCTCCATCAGGTAGGTGGGAATTTTTCTGCAGTCTAGAAGTCAGTATCATTACAGTATTTTTCATCTAGCATTTGGGTTGACGTCAACTTTCCCCATCCAAAAACTGGCTGTTTAGACACGCATTCGTGCGCAGTAGGTAATGAAAACCTAGTTTAGAAAGAGATGAAGTATAGAGTATAGTTGTATTGTGAAGTTATCAACGCACTGTTGATAAATTCACAATCCAACTGACGACACAACCCAAATCCTAGGTGAAAAATACTGTAGTATCAAGCTCTGGTGATAATTCATTGCTGCCCACCAAATTAACGACACTCTTCTCTCAATACAAGTCTAAGAAGAGGATCAACAATACACATGGTGTAGTATGTAGGTAATACAATAAATGATGCATGTAATTCACTGATACTGGCCACATTTTGTATTAAAAATACAGCATTTTATAACTTTATTATCAGTAAATTAATACCTACCCTTGTTCATATAATCAGTATAAATTAAATGACTTTAAATTATAAAGACTGTCTGGGTTGTACAGGCAAGTTAGAACTATTTTAGATAGTAGGTAGTGCGAATATATGTACATATATTCACATCGACTTGGGGTCAAACCTGAGTCGGATGCTTGGCAGGTAGCCTACCCACTCCCTGAAATAATTGTGAACGAAAACACAGTAGTTATCCAAGGCATGGTGCTTACCACACCACCTCACAAGCAGAACGTGCAAGACAACCAGGTATAAAAGCAACGTAGGAACATAGGAAGCTTTAACTTTCCATGTTGCCAGCCATATTCCCTCGTGGAATATAAATGCTGGTACCTTTACCTTCGCATATATTGATACTTTTTATCAGCAAGATTATCATTATACAATATTTACACGGTCCCAACCTGGCAAACGTTCTGTTAATACTGACACTGACCGTGGAAATCAAATTCATTACAATATTTATTTACCTTTGAAATAAAACTCCAAGGACAACAAAATAATCAAAAATAAAAAGCATATACCTATTAAAAAGTAGGTACTGTCTGGATAAAATCAAAGCACAATCATTTTATTTACAGGTAGGAAAATTACAATAATGCAATCTGCAATAAAGACTTAATTTCTTGACTGAAATTTGTAGTTTACATACAAAATTATTAATGTCAGACACTAAAATCTCTCCGGGTCCGCAACTTCTACTTGACTTCTTAAGTTATTACAACGGACAATAAAAGTATTATGACAAGCTAGAAGTTGCAAGTCCTACCATAAACACCCTACCAGGGATGTCTTTAAACTGTTCTCCTAAAATATATATTCAACTTTTAAGAGGTCACTAAGGCCCATAGCTTGTTGAGGAGGACACCCTAAATGAGTTTTCTATTTTTTGCTTGTGTCTTCCAATCTTTAACTTTCATTGCTTTTAGGTCTTCGTCTACGTCTTCTAACCATTTTTTATTGGGTCGTCCTCTTCTTCTTTGCAGGTCTGGTTTCCTTCCACTTCATCCATTCTTATTGTATGTCCCAATCATTGAATTCTTTTGGATTTAATGCATCTTACAATTTTTTTTTTTTATATTTACTAATAAAACCCTAAAAGTATACAGAAGATACTATAAAAGGTATTTAAATACAACTTAAAATAAAGTTAATTTTAGGATTATAACTATTCATTGATTGAGTTTTTTTGTTAGGTAGTCCTTTGCTTCTCTATTAAACATATATAAGGTATTACTATTCTGAATGTTTTCTGGTAGCTCATTATACCACTTGGCTGCTTGATATGTGATCCTCTTCTTGCTTGTATTGCTGGTGTTGTGTCCCAAGTGCAGAAGATTATGGCTTCTAGTGTAGTGCTCGTGTAATTCACTGTTGCTTTTAATGTTGACAAGTTATTTTTGATTTTGTATATTAATTTGAAGAAGCCAGGGTGGCGCAGTGGTAAGAGCGTCAGGCTAGCGTTGCGCTAGTTCCCGGTTCGAATCTCGCTGGGTGCAAGATTTTCCGGAGTTCGGTATTGAGCCCTGGTGACCATTCGTCGCTGGGCACCTAATTAACGACACTCTCCTCTGAATACCGACCTACGAGGTAGAGTAACAAGGTTCTATACGTACACACACATACACTATACACATGGTGCTGTATGAAGGCAAAAAACGGCGCACTAATCACGTGACTCGCATGCGGGCTGGATTGTGCATTTCACGCGTAAGACCACAGACGCTCAACACCGAAAGGTATAAGAGGTTAACGATTACATACATATTAATTTGACACTATCTAACACTATTAAGTCTGTGATTTTCAGCAAATTTAGTTCCTTGTATAGAGTTAACGTACTAGTTCTATGCTGCTTTTGGTATAGCACTTCCGTAACTTTGTTTCGTACCCTTTGTAGTTTTTGAATGTCTCCTTTTCGTGCTTGCCCCCAAAAGGCAGCAAGGTAGTTTATTATTTTGTTTATTAAGGAATTTGTCTATTTCCATATTCATGAGGGGCTTCTTTCACTGGCCCATGCATATTTTGTATTATGGCCCTTTCCCATTCGCTTTCTTAGGTCATTGTCTATGTCTCTGATATTGTGACTGGTTTTATAACTGTACGTTATATACCCTCATCTTTGATGTTTTACTCAGTAAACTAGACTTCATTAGATTTATATTCGCGAAATAGGCTCTGTTTCCAAGTTGAATCCGTCTCTTAATTTCTTGTTTATTATTTCCTGTGGAATCTATTTCACTGCCTAAATATATTATTTTTCCACTTTTTCTAATGTATATTTTCCTAGTTTGATATAATTTTCTGTTCTTATGTTTTTACCTATCTGTATTATTTTTGTTTTGTTTTAATTTATTCTTAAACCTAGTTTTTCACTCTCTTCAGCTAAATTTATGAATGTATTTTTCAGTTTGGATAAGTCTAATTTATAATGGGTATGTCGTCTGCATATGCGCTTAGTTGTATACCTTTTGTCTTTACAGGTCCAGTAGTGTCTAGTTTTCTTATGATTGATTCAAGTGCCTGATTGAAAAGCGTTGTGAATAGGACATCTCCCTGTTTCACACCAGTTGTGTATTCTATTTTTTCTGTTATGTCGATGGGGGTGCGAATTTTTGCCGTTAATTTTGTTTAGTGTTAATTCTGATTAAATCACAATATTTTGGAATATCAAGTAGATATAAATCACAATTTTTGAAACAAAATTAAATTGTGTAGGTATTAAGTAAGCATTGTTCTGATAAAATTGGACAGAATGGTTACTTTGTAGTAGGATGTGGTTCCTTACTGGTTTATAATATCAGTCGACATCTAACCATTCTCACTCTCGTAGAACTATATGAATCAGATATGTTGGAAGTGGAAAATATTTGAAAAACGTCAACTAATAAGAGAACATAAAATAAGATCATTTTTCAATGTCTTGTTTATTTGGAAGACATTTCTTGTTATTAAATCAGTATAAATTGCATCGAGTATGAATACAATTGCTTTGTTACAGAATGTGTACACAGAGTATATTTCAAATTTAAAAAGCAGGGTATCTCTATGTTACAAGCTGAATCGTTGCATTAGGTTTTTTTTTATATACAAGATGGCCTAAGGCTTACAGTTTTGTAAAATACTTTTACGTCATTATTAACGAATACTACAGAAACAGGTATTCACAGTGAAAAGTTGTTTAGAAATTAACATATCTATTTCATCAACTATAAACAGAACACATTTGACTGTATACATTTTAAAATCAATTATCTGGTCAAAATTACGTAAAAGACGTAGGTACATTAATACTTTCAATTAAAATTACGGTTAAAATTTGATTTTAATTTTAAAATATATAATTAGAGAACGCTCCTTTAAAATTAAGAAGCGTCTCAGTTTAAAGACGAATTTTCGATTAAATAGACTACCACAGGCGGTAGGTAAAAAATTATATTATTAAAAGAGAACTCGCTACAGCATTTAGTTATGTATCAAGTCACTAAGAGTGCATAAACGCACAGTTAGTGATGTATTTGCAGTAATATTAACATAATATCTATTTAAATAATTAAAGGAAATATGTAAAACTATCTACGTATCTATATGTACAATTCATTTGTTCAAGTGCTTTTAACATAAAAGATTTACAGTTAAATATGTATCTTCATTAGCTTTGTATAATAAAAAATCACGTATGTACAAAACAATTACACAATTACAAGTGTATACAATTTGTGTATAAACCCGTCAAGCTTTGCAGCTTGATCTGAACTGAATATGGAAAAGTTGATTACTACGACTAAGCCCATCACAGTATGTAGCTTTTCTTTTTCTAATTCGCCTTGCAACTGTCAAGGCCTATGAAATCTAAAAACAAAAACACAAACGTTAATATTAAGCATCTTAAATCTAATTTAAAGTAAGTCTACGCTACGTGTGTCGTTAGTGGTAGGATTTCTTCAGAAATTAGTCTTTCTATCAGTCACTAGCTTAGCGTGTTTTACTCATATAACCTAGAGAAATTTTAATTAGTAACGAAATAAAATTAAAACCTCGTATAACTAAAGAAAATAACAAATTAAAAAAAAAATGTATTTTGTTATTTGTGCTATGACAAAGCCTGATAGCCTTCGGAAGCAGTACATTTATTTATGTTATGGTTGATTTTTTCTTTTGAATCTGTTAATGTTTCCTTCGCTAAATTTACTCTAAACTTATATTCTAGTAACCTAAAATGGTAACATTTAACATGCTTACCTAGTCAAATGTCGACTGTCTTCATGAACAGCCATTTCTGAGCTTTTAAATTCATTGAGTTCCTTTCTGATGGCTGCTTTGTCCTTCGGTGTAAGCCTAGTCCACGGTTTATCCGCTCTTCTATCATAGTCATGAGCTTGAGTTACTTCTATATAATCGTTAAAGCGTATAATCTTTTTTTCTTTTAATTCCTCAACAGTTGGCCTAAAACTTAATTTACGCAGCAAAAAGCGTTTTTTCTCTTCTTTTTGTTTCTTTTCTTCAGCTGGACTTTGTCCTACGCAAAACAAATCACTTAATTTCTCAATCGACACAATCACTAATAATACTTACTCTTTAATATATTACGTTCTTCGAGTTCCTCCTGAGTAGGTCTCATACTTAACCTTCTAATAAGGCGTGCTCCGATAGCTTCCTTACTCTCTTGTCGTTCATTTTCGCTTTGTATTTGAAGGATATTTCTATTAATTAAATCTTGCCTGTCCGGTCTCAGTGATAATTTTAAAGAAAGACTTTCTTTACGTGCGATTTTTATAGCTACTCGACTGTCGTCGGGAACACCACTTTCTTCATCACGATACAAAACGGGACCATCATTTGAATCGTCATCTTCTCTAATTACATATGGTCTCGCATTTTCTTTATTTTCTAATGTACACGGTAGACCAATTCCGAACTTAACTGGCTTTGTACTATAAAGAAAAATTAAATTACAATTATATTTTATTACAAACAATGAACTAGTAAATGCAAACAAACTACTGAAATGTGTTAGCACCGATTACGCCTTCTGTTAACAACGTTTGCTGGTTTAGGTTAGTGATGAGTACAATCGAATGATCATTCGGAATGCGAGAGAATGCAACAGAGACAACCTGCAAGTGCCAGCTGTGCTTATAATGCAGTACAAAAATAACTCGATGTGGATAGGAATTCATTCGCGTTTCCAAATTAAAAATCATTCGAATGATTTTGACGATAACAATCGAAACATTCCGAATACCGACGACAATCGAATGATCTGATTTTTTTCATCCGAATTCGCCCATCACTAGTTGAGGTGTTTTATATGTACAAAAATTATATTTTGATTTCTTTATTATTTACATGTAATTCATATAAAAACCAACAATGTTTGTTCACTGAACAGGCTTAAACGGCACAAAATCAAAATGAAAAAGCCATCAAATTAAAAGTTTTAACAGTCTTCTAGAACAACATAGAAAAGTTCCAATATATTTACCAGATTTTAACCCGAGGCCTCAAAGGTGGCCTCCTGCTTGGTAAAAGTAAAATATATTTACGTATTAGTAACTCGGATTGTACTCAAGAAAAGCACAATAATTCTTAGGATTATTTGTAAGATTAAAGGTACTCTACTTACTTGTAACTAGGATTATTATCTGCTATATGGGCATGTCTAACAGTGAGAGGCCGATTTTCCTGTGTCGGTGTATTCTGAGGTGTTCCAGGACCACTGCCACTACCTTTCTTCTTCAGCGCCGATTTTAATGGCATTGCATTAAATCTCGGTTCTTTTGCTGGAATTTCCTCTACTCTACTGGTATCTACATTTGGATCTGGTTGAGGCATGCGATACAAGCATCGATCGTCATCTATATCTTCTTCGTCTATATCCTCTGGGTCGATATCATCTTGATCTACAAAAAAAATTATTTATTCATTTATGGCAATTGAAATTAAATCATGGAAAACATTTACCTTCCGAATCATAATCTCCCATATCTGGTGGCAGTGGCGTTTGCTGCCGAATCGGTGTCGGACTTGGCGAACTGAACATTGGTGGTGGAGGTATAGGCCCAATTTCGGACACAGGTATGGGTGGTTCTGGCAGTTCTGAAAGCATGAACCCTGGGCCTGGCATACTTGGGGGCGGTATATGTGGTGGATGGGGATGGCATAATCGTTCTTGAGGAGGGGGTGTACTTCCCGGTGGGCCTGGATGACCTTCTGTAACTAAAATTGAATATGATTAAACATTTGTTGTTTGCAACTAAATTTGTTATTCATTAAAATTAAGTGACCTTAGCATGGAGACTATGGAGACGGAAACGTTTGCTAAAGATTCATCATAACAGTGGCGGCTGGTGGCAATAGAAACAGGTGGGGCCAGGGGACAAAAACAACTTAGTTTTTTTATTCTTCTAAACTTAATAACGAGAAAGGTTTTTCCGATAAACTATCGATTTTGTTTATAGTAATAAAAATTTAAACTTTAAAATAAATTATTAGTCCAGTCAATAAAGGGATTGTAGAATGCATGGAGGGTGTCACAATTTTTGACTTCAGGGCTTTGTTTGGAGTCGTTAGGAGGTAAACATACTAAAAGTCCCCGGACATAGGTGGTGAGCGGAGTGCAGGGGGGGACTGAGAAGGTCTCTTTTTTTGTTTTTTTGCTTCTATCTAGAAGATGGTGCATCTTAGCAAAAAAGTCATTATATACAAAATCAAAGCTGATAAAATTTCCTACATTTTTGCTCTTTTAAGTTTTTTACTATCCCCAACCGTTTATGAGAAATCCGCTATCAAAAATCGTTAATATTCGCAAGAAAATATTTTGCCTCCCGTTTTTCGTTAAACTTTTCTCTCTAGCACCTCATCTCTTCGGTTTACAGAAAAATTCCCATAAAAGAAGTTGTACAGGATTAAATTTCCTTCAAAATGGTATATACTTTTTATATTTTTTTTTTCGAAAATTAGCGATTTTTGATAGCGGATATCGCATAAACGGTTGGATATATAAAAAAACTTTACCAACCAAAAATGTGGGAAATTTTGACACCTTTGATTTTGTATATAATAACTTTTTCGCTAAGACGCACCTTATTCAAGATACAAGCAAAAAACCTAAAAAAGGGATCTTCTCGGTCCCCCCCTGCACCCCGCTCACCTCCTATGTCCGGGGACTTTTAGTATGTTTACCTCCTAACGACTCCAAACAAAGCCCTAAAGTCAAAAATTGTGACACCCTCCATGCATTCTACACCCCCCTATTGAGCGTTCGTTGACTGGACTATATAATAAAAAACGGTAACAATAATTAAACACACTAAAACTAAAAACAATAAAACAGATCAACAACGAGGAAAAAATACTAAGAATCGCGCGCTATTTACATACCTACAAACGGGCCGGTAAGCAAACACGATTGGTAGTGCACGCGCCTCATACATGCCCCGTGCTCTACACATACAAAATACACGGCTGGTCTCAAAGACCGTACTAAGCCGCATTATACAATATCGCCACAAAATACTACAGTAATTCTTTTATTAAACAATAAAACGTGTTGGAAATAGATCAAAAATAATAATTACAAGAAACATATTTTTTTAAACTACAATTATTGGGTTAGTTATACAAATATAGGTGGGGCCCGGCCCCTAAGACCCCTATAGACGAGCCACCACTGATCATAACTACTACTTAGGTACTGTAATAAGTTATGCAATGACATCATCGCTGCGTCAGCTGATCCCGAACGTACGAGTAAATTCGATGAGTCTAGAAAAATCCACACTAGACTGGAGTCAAAGGCCGCCGCAGGTATAAAAGCCGGACCGACAAAAACCCAGGCAGTCTTGAACTGATAAGCGCGGCGAGAATTGTGAATACGTATAAATAAATAGTTAAATAAATAACTGTTACAAATAAATTACTTTAGTGTTCGGTTTTAATATTAGTGTTCCGTTTAGTTTTACGTTAGTGTTTAATTGTTGTTCTTTATAATTATTTCGTACTTTAAGTTTGTTTAATAAATTAATTTACACCACGAACCGAGTTTATTTTAAATAAACGTCGTAAAAACGTTACAGTACTTAATGTAAGCCTATAAAATAATTATGAATTCCAATCAATATTAAACTTATCGGCGTGAAAAACCGTACATTAATATTCACAAGACTTAAAAACTTTTGAATTTTCACTACTTATAAAGTTTTTATTAGCATCATTAATCAATTTATTTCACGAAGAATAGGGGAACATTCCATCTACTTTACGTTTTATTATTCAAGGCATTTCTTTGACGATTTACAAAGTAACCGAATCCTTACACAAACATTCTCCCATATTGATTTTATTTGATCCCATTAAATTAGCTACAGAAGCAAAACAAGTTGATCGTTGTGTAAATACTACCGTAATTCATTTCAGGAAAGATACGATTATCTGATTTGTATACGAATACCGTATTGCATTTTTATTAAACTCATGTAGGTAGGTACATAAATTCTACTGAAAGAGAACTTTATATCAATGATTCAATTATTCATTCGTTCATTCACAAACTTGTTTCGCTCTTTTTTGAATGTCAAGGTTGTGTATATCAGTTATAATGAAAATAATAGCCTTTGTGATCTGTTACATTCCTTTCTTTCTATTATTTAATTAACCCATTCGTATAAATTCTATAAATATTTCAGCTCTTTTGTTATAAACTCAAACACGCAAACGGACGTAAAACCGACCAAGGCCCTAGACATCTTCATGAGTAACATTATAATATTTTAAAATTAACAGATTTTCTTTAGCCTTCATTTTCAGTTTTACAATTTAACCCATGTAAGTCCTCGACTACCTCATCAGCAAGATTGAAGGGGGGGGGAGGGTATTACATTAAAAGGAAATGATGATTGATGTTGAGGGTGCTTTCGACAACACCTCGTATGACCCAATCAAAAAAAGCCATGGAAAATAAAGGTACAGAACATGCAACAATAGGATGGCCTCAAGCCTCAATCCATGCTGAAAAATCGAAGGATAACAGCAAAGCTGGGAAATAATTCGATGGCTGTAAAAGGCTCAAGGTGGTCTCTGGTCAACGATGATCTACTCGTTAAAACTTATATTTCTGGAGTACATACCCAGGGGTATGCAGATGACTTAGTAGTCATCATTAGATGCAAGCATGACAGGATAATTTCCAATCTGGTACAAAAGGGAGAACTTAAATGTTAATCCTGGCAAAACCAGTAAGTTATTACTCATGCCTCCAACAGTAAATGGTACAGAAATACAGTTTTCCAATGAAGTTAAATATCTGGGAGTTATCATTGACCAGAAATTCAGTTGGAACTCATATCTTAACAGAACTATTCAAAGCGCAATAATGGCGTTTCTTTGGTAAAACATGGGGACTAAAACAAAAATGATCTTGTGGTCATACTTAACGGTGGTAAGACCCATTGCCACCTAAGCATCTGTAGTGTGGTGGACAAAAACCAAAGAAAGTGCAGCAGTTGACCTGTATGGAAGTTACAGGTGCTATACACACCTGCCCAATAGCAGCTATAGAGGCAATGCTAAACCTTCTCCCCTTACATTTGCAAGCAAGGAAGATTGCAATTACAATGCAAAGTGCCTTCAGATTGCAATTAATTAAACAAACAATATAAATCAAGAGATCTAATTGGACATTTAGCAATTCTGAAGGAATTTAGTTGATGTCCAAACCCACCAATTAGGCTGCTCAACTACAAGCAACTGCCTGTGGATATTTCGGACCGCCAAATGTGAAGCTTGGGTGAACCGCCAGTAGATAAGCAAAGCCGATTCTGGCCCAAAATTCCATGTTATTTCTTATGGAAGTTCATTTTAATGTTCAAGGTCATTGCATGGCGGGTTGCATACACGTCAACTAACTTCAGAGTAGTAAAGTCACTAGATTTACTGCTCTGAAGTTAGTTGACGTGTATGCAACCCGCTAAAATAAACCTCCATAAGAAATAACATGCGATTTTGGGCCAGAATCGGCTTTGCTTATCTATTACCGCCTAAATTCGAAAAAGCTATAGAGATGGATCCAAAACACTGACCAGTGGGCGTTGCTATTTGTGGCCCAGCCCAGCAGCAAGGCTAATCCAAAACCTTGGGCCTAGCCCCCACAATCTTTCAAGCAGAAATTTATGCATAAATATGCCATAGAATGTATATTCCATCAGACAGCCAAGTAGCATTTAAAGGTCTGAGTTCCTATAGCTTTGAGTCACTTGGGAATGTCTACAAACTGACAAAAAACAACAAGTTAACCTGGGTGTGGGTGCCAGGCCATAAAGGCAGTGCCGGCAACTGATCGACTTACTAAAGCAGTATCAGAGACTCCCTTCATTGGTCCTGAAACGTTTTGTGGCATAGCTAAAAGCCACATAATCGTGGAGATTTATTTAGTTAGCTTATGGCATTTGTAGCCAGGAGATCACGTAGTGACGACGGTTTGGCTGCCAGTTGAGGGGGATCAGAGCCACATTTGAACTCTGTTATATCCCCTTTATGTTAGGGAAATGTGTTGTCTGCAGTAGTTTCCCGGCGAGCGTGTATTAAGTGTACAGTGTTTGTGTCTTGTTGCTATCTGCAGTTGACTACTCTGCAGACAGAGTCGTTAATTGTAACCTTCACTTGCTTAAGTACTAACCTCGAACAGTGGGGAATTCTTTATAAAAATCCTTACCACTGAGTGAGATTCGAACCCAAGACTCCTAGCTATGAGACCAGCGCTCTTACCACTGTGCTAACGCGCTTTCTATGGTTGAGATCAATAAGTGGGAAAAATCCCAAAAGACCTATTATTGGTATATTCTTCGCCAAAGAGAGCATGTGAATTGCTTGAACTCAGCAAATAGGAGTTAAGGCTTATAGCAAACCTTCTAACTGGACACTGCCCCCTGAGATGACATCTCAGTAAAATAGGCAAAGCTAAAAGTAAGCAATGTCGGTTCTATGAAGATTCGATTGAAACAGGTTTCAATACCTCGAAAAGGTGAGTTTAACACCTGAAGAAGTGAGCAAAATAGCTCCTTTCTTAAGTAGCCTAAGACTTGAGGGGTTCCATTAGATCAGAAGGGTGCTACAAAAGATCTAAGTAGGTCGCAGCGGTGAGATGGCTTAAATGATCCCATTCACAATCAATCAACCAGGCTTTAACAAAGTGAATGTGGTGTACTTACAATGTTCACTGTGGTAACATAGCAACCTTCGAGTGAGTTTTCCAGGTCCCAAGGAATTCGGGCGTTCAATCTTAGCCGGTGTTGGCTCTCCACCACACCCGGGTGGATGCATTGTTGGTGGTGGTTCTCCGCTTGGAGATACGGCACCATTGTGCGTCGTCGCTCCTTCAGTCTTATCTTTTTTGGGCTCTGTAACGAAAGCAATTTTTTTAGAAAATTCCTGTTAATTTTGATTTTACTAATATTTTTCTTTGTATTGAAACACATACATATATGGGACGCGATATTTCTGGAATGTGTTGGAGTAGTACGTCAAGTTCCTAGCTATAAACGAGTAAATATAGTGGGAAAAACGTAAAACTTTCAGGAGGAATTCCGCATGAATGAAAATACTAGAAGCTTTTTAACTACACAGTTTGTAAATGATTTACGTATTTTGGCAAAGTTTCAAAACATTAAAATGACTCAAAGGGGGCATCCTGTAAATATTCGGACTTCTGAATGTGGAGTGCAAAAAGTATTGCGTCAATTGGCGCAAATCCGGCGGAAAGCAATAATAACTGTTCAAATTCCTATCAAAATTAATTTGGCCGGCTATCATTACGGCACCGTTTTTACCTACATTTGACATTAGTTATAGTTTAATTGCAGGAAACGAACAAACGTTAATTAAAACAGCTGTAAAGTTACGAAACGACCAACTGAACGCGATAAAAGTCACACCAGTTCAATTGGCGGTAATCCAAATAAAAGTAAAGCAATGGTGACTCACAAACATCTCGTGTGAAAATTGAGGTATATAAAACAAGTGCTTTGGCAAGGTCGTTTCGGTGACTATTTCGGGCGATTTCTTTGTTTTTAATATCACGGTGATATTCTTTTTTTTCCACAGGGATCTTAGAAAGGCCCTGTGATATTTTTATATATCAATGATAAGTACATCGCTATTTTATGTTAATTACCTTGGTATTTTTATATTACTGGCGAGTTTTTGATATATTTATGCTTTAATATCAGCAAGAAGGTTGGTTTATAATTACCTACATTCAGATTTATGTAACGCATGTGGTAGAGTAATAGGAAATGTTTAGATTCTAATATCAAAATGGATTAAAAATTATTTATAAGAAATTTATAGGAACAGAAAGGGTTCTAATTTTGGCATTTAAATTGGGCCATTTAAAGGCCCTAAACCCATCAATGGTTAGAAAAGTTCCTTCAATTGATGGCCTTGCGGCCTTTGAATGGACCAATTTAAGCCTTTCTTTGAATATGAATATTTATTTTAAGTTCTAAGACAAAATTAAATGGTCGTTTGAAAGTTCCTGCATGTTTTGAAAAGCAACGCTGTATTTCTATATTTACGTCTTATTAGGCTGAAAAAAGTTAAAAAACATTAAAACCTCTTCCTTTGATAATTAGGTGAAGAGGACATCTTCAGAGGTTCACTTGAACTAATTGTGCTAAGAAGTTTTTCACTAAAAAGGCAGTTTAATTACCGAAACACATTATTAACAAATGCTTGGTGTCTTTTAAGGGTTTTCTAGAATTTTGTGTCTAACACTAAACCGCACGTTTCGTATTAAGCTTGCTCATTATAAATGGGCTTTGTAACCCAATATATTTTTGATCGTAAAGATAACCGAAAAGCAAAAATAAGGGAGGCAAGGAAGGCGTAATTAAATAAGCTTTAGAAAGCGGCGATGAAGTTCTTAAGTTACTGAGTTAATGAGAAAATGAAGAAAACTCGATTGAGGCGGCCTCTATCAAAATTTTCTTTATTTACCGTATATATTTCAAGGCTTAAAGCTAGTCAGGTTACATATTTTGGCGGCAACATTATTAAGCTTGGGCTTTTTGAATACATTTTTCGTTTTGGGTTTACTTACGCCAAACCTTTTTTTCGTTATATTTTATTAAGGTAAGCTTTAAAAAAAGGACCACTGAAAAACAAGCGATAGGTGCTGAGGTACCATTTTTAACCCTGGATATTTTAAGGACAATTCAGCATGTTTCAAAAATAACTTCTTATTTACGAATGAGCTCGGTTATTTTACGCAGTTTTATTTTATTAGCATTCGATAATGTTCTTAAAATCATAGACTAACTTATAAGTTAGTCTATGTTAAAATTAACTTTCGATTAAATTCTATACATTCATGCATGGCTAAATCACAAACTGCATATAAATTAAAATCCCAATTACGAACGTAGGTATCCACCCTGAAGTAATAAATCAGATTAAAATTAACTTCTAACAAATCAACGCTGTCGTGTTATTCAAAACAAAACAATACGGGGATGTTTGTTGCAAAGGTTATTTATGGCTACCAGATAATAAATAATATCGTATCAACGGCGCCATTTAGATGAAATCGATTTCTATATGAGACCTTGAAGCCCATTTAACAATTATTGTTTAAATTGTCTATTTATGTATTGTTTTAATTTATAATCAACCGCAAGATTGGCAAGGTTTCCAAGCTTACCATCGGTTTCTTTGGTATAACCAGGTGGTAAAAATGCAGCTGGGGGCGTAATGGGAGGTGCCGTGTTCCAATATGGAACTACATCTGGTCGACATTGACCGTAACCTGGTAGCTCAAGTTTATGCTCTTGGTCCTCTAATCGACGGCGACGACGCCCACCCGGAGTAAATGACTTAACTAAGAACCCTACACCACTCATTTTTAACGCGTTTCGCAAAATTTCATTTTGGACCTGGCGTAAATTTGATTATCTAATTAGGCCTTTAATGGATAACATTAATTATGCTTTTCATAAATTTCGTAACATTTAAAACAATATAATTCCCTGTTTAGAAACATAAATAACGCATTCGTGTTCCACGTGCTCGCGTATAAATAGAAGAGAGGAGTGTGTCACTGAGTTGTTAAAGCTAATCGTAAACATAAAAAAAAATTATGTGTAATCGCACAACATGCACGCGAATTTCCGACCTTATACACCGCGTTTATAGCTAATAAACGATGCGAGATAATTTTCGATAAACCGATACACTATCGACGTCTCCGAAAAGTGTTCTTTGTTCTAGAGGATGGCAAACACTTAAGGGCCAACAGGTCGCTAAAGCGGACACGCGTTGACTGACGTCGCGGCGCTGAGAGGCGCTGCGTGGGCGTCGGGCTTGCCCGGTCCGATCGTTACCATCCTGCAGCATCCCTGACGTCACCACATCTTATACACAACACGCATCAACGGATTCTATAGCCTTGACTTATCTCGGCGCCTCTTGTTATCAAACAATTAATTGTAACCAAAAAAAAACAAACACCCAAAACTGCACAATTTTCAGACCAAGCCCCGGGGATATTTCGTACTTTCAGCAAACTTCGACTGTTTTGGACAGCTGATAGAGTACTTATTAACAACTTTTTGAAACGTACAAAGAATACAGTCATATATTACAGTAAGACGACGCCAAGAATACGAACTCTGACTGCAGCGGGGTTTTTCAGGGCAAAAAACAAAGCTTATAAGAAAAGTAGCTAAGAGCTAGCAGATTTCAGACGCCTCCAGAAAGAAAAATTGCTTCTAACTTTTCAAATAAGAATTCCGTTTTACACACATAATCTGGTCCTGGACGCTTATTTTTAGGACCGAATAACCTTTTCAGTGGGGATATTTCGATGTTTCTGAGGGTTTTGGCTTTATTTATGTTTCGAAATAAATATCTATCTCTCTTGGTTAGTTTACAAACCAAATACAGAAACAACCTTTTAAAGATCGAATCCTGGCCAAACATAGATTCTTTTGAAAACTTGAAATTTATTAGGAACGCCTTTTTTTGAAATACTTCTCTTTGTTGTATTTGCAAGGCTTCAGGTGATTTCCCCCCCTTTTTTAATTTTAATGACGAATTAGTCGTGAAATGAAGTCGGGATTAATCAGCGTTCAATTAATAACAAGCAAACCTAAACACAAAAACCTTGAAAAACAATGGTTTTAAATGCTGAATTCATGTTTAAAAAAGCCAACATTCAAAAGGGCATTTACGGCGAATGAAACCGTCTCCATTAGGGGTTCGAACACGTTCCAACAACTATTGTTTTCCTAAGACAAAAGGGCGAACTACAACAGAAAAATAGCAGAGATGTTCGGAGCCTAAAGAAAAATAACCCTCGAGCTCAGGTCTTTCTAACAGAAAGAGCACAAAAATAGAAAAAGCCCTTTTAGTGCGTAGCATTTTCATCGCCGAACAAACAAAAGGTCGCCTTTTATTGTTCTAAATTTACCTTGTCTAACCACAAAATTCAAATAGGCTACATGAAATTTCCCACGTTTATCAATCTTGAACCGTAAAAACAAATTTCCCTTCAAGATCCGGTTCCGACATTCCGGGCCCTTAAATAAAATGAAAAGCGTAAAAGAATCCGACCTTTACCTTTTTATTTCGATGGCTACCGTTTAGTTTAACACATATTAACAAAAAGGGGAACAAAAGCGATGCTTAGAACAGGAAAGTCTATTAAAAACGTAGAAAAAGACCGAATTTTTCTTTTCGGCTGCTTCGTTCATGAGGGCTACACCGGAAGTTTCCGGTCTGAGAAGCCATTTGCTGGGATTAGTGAATCCTTGATGCCCCTGAATTTCGCATCTGATAGCCTGAATGTTAGATAGGGTTAGGGATTTGTTTAATATCACGGAATTACCTGTCTGATTGGTTATTTCAAGGGCAGTTCCCATTGATTTTCTTCGCGGAAATTATTCCAAGTTCTTTTTTTATAGTAAAATTTATTTCATTTACACGAACGTTTCGCACGACTTGACAAGTTTTAATATTAGAGTTTCTCAGTGTATTTTTAACCAGGCCAAGGTTAAAAAAAATCCCAAAAAAATACAAAGCTTCTTGCTTAATTAAGTTCCTTTGTTTATATTTGCAGACAGGGAGTACTCCTTTTTAATTCGTTCAAGTTGTTTTTCTGCACTTAACTGTTTACTAACAAGGGTTCTCTTTCAATGATGCTAATTAATTGGTTTTGGTTTGTTTCTTCAGAATTTTGTTTTGTTTAAGTTTTAATAAGCTAATAAATCAAATCGGGCATGTTTATTATTTATTATATTAAAGCAAGTTTCTTGAAACGTTTCAGGGGAGGAACTTTTGTAGTTTATATTTGCGAAACCGCCATTCAGTGTAAAACCGAAAGATCAAATAAATCTGCTTTTTGTCTGGTATTACTTTAACACGTCAAATTTTTATTGTAAACCGCAACCCTAACTTCAAATCTAAAACTGTTGATACGTCTCAAGTTGACAATCACTGATACCAACCATACAAAACAATGACGGCCTCCTCTAATTATAAATTTATTTGATCACACGTTATGTTCAATTCATTTTATCTTTATAATAATTTAATGTAAAAAAATTAGTGATTGCTCTTAGGATTTTATTTTGAAATCTTTGTAGTATCTCCAAGTTGGAACTATTAGCCGACCCTCAGAGCTGGACACCGTAATACGTCCAAATGGGCTTTATTATGCGTTTATAAAGTGAAAGTTTTTCAGTTTTTAATTGGGAATTCCTGCTGATTAACCAGTATAGTTGTCGAATTTTTTTTTCTTCCAGGTAATTCCAAGACATTTAACACTATCTAGTTGGGGAATCTGATTGCCGTTTCAGTAAACTGGGGCGTCCTGGGGTAACATAAACGGATTTATTTTTATTTACACTTGTGCGCCAGGTCTTCTATTTTCTTTAAATTTCTTTGGAGAATTTGAGATGCTATGTTTGGATCATTATGCGAAGCTAAGACGTCCGTGTCATTGGCGTAAGTTGCTACCATTGTCTGCCTTGTAGAGGGGAGGTCTGCAGTATACTGTAGATATAACACAGGTCCGAGTAAACTACCCTACGGGACCCCTGATCGAATTGGTTGGAACGGTGTCAGTTCTTCTTGATATTTGACCTGAAAGTATCTCTCGTCTAAGTACAATTTTGTAGAAATCTGGCAGTTCCTTTTTGATTTTGTATTGCGGTCCACTATGCCACACCTTGTTGAAAGCTTGTTTGATGTCTAGGAAGATTGCAGAATAGAATTTGTTTTGCTGTAGATCGTGATTGATTCTTGTGAAAATCCTGTGGACCTGTTCGATGGTAGCATGTCCTTCTCTGAACCCAAATTGATGATCAGGTATGAGGCTTCATTCTTCATAAAATAGTTTCTCGAAAACTTTGTCGATGACTGGAAAGAGACTCATAGGTCTATATGATATAGTTTCGCCCGGATTCTTTCCAGGTTTTGGGGTTAAATTATTTGCGCTATTTTCAATTGTTGTGGGAAGGAGCCTTTCAGACCTTTCTCCGGTAGTTCTTTCAGAGATTTGGCAGTGATTAGATCGTGACCAGGGGCTCTATTTAATTTTAGGTTTTTTTTATAGTCAATTCAATTTCCATAACCTTAAACGGTTTGATGATCTGTGTTGCTTTGGCATCCCCTTTAACAAATTTCTGAATTTTTCTTTTTACATCTAAAGAATAGGCCTGGGGAAAAGGCTGGAAAACTTGTGTTAAATGATTGGTGAAAGCGGTTGTTTTTTCTCTAGGACTTTTTGCCCAATTTCCGTTTGATAATCTGATTGGTGGAATTGTTGTTTGTAGGCATTTTAATTTTCTGGTAGCCTTCCATAAGGAAAAAAAGGAAATTCAATGTTATTTAATTCCACCCCGGAGAGATGAGGTGGCGGGTCGCCTTTAGGAGGGCAGAACTCCTCTTCAGCCACGGAGAACGGATATGTAAGGATAGGCAAAACTAGGATAAAGAGCTTATAGGTGGAAAATTACCTGCCCCGGTACTTACCTCAGAGATGGTTAACTCGGTTGAATAGGGAAAACCACCCAAAAACCCGATTCAAGGCAGTCGGCAGTGGGGCTCGAACCCGCTACCTCCCGAATGCTACGCGTCGTGCAAGGACAGGAATGCCTTCCATAAAGAAGAGTTAGTGTCTTTTAGAGAGAAAGCTTGTTTTTACAAGGGGTCAGGTCGGCTGCAGCTCCCCTAACACTGAAACTCAACCGGTTTATTGTGCCCCCCATATGCCTTCTACATGCCAACATCCCTGAAGAAATTCAGTAGGTCTTTGTAATCTTCTAACTCTGAAGTATTGTAGCATTTTTTTAAAATTAGCTAAAGTTAATCTTTACAGTTTACGAAAGCAAAATTATATTAAGAAAATAAAATTTTACACAACCAAACTTTGCAATTCTACACGTAAGCTTCGGCAATTTATCAAACTTGAAGTTTTTTAGGGTAATTTCTCAATTTCAATTTCCTGGGCGATTTTAAAATCGGAAATTAATTCGTGGACAAATTATTCCTAACCAATTTTAGATACGTTTTTAATAAAAAAAAAACTCCGCTTCAAAAGCTTTTCCTTTATAATAAAATACTTTCCTTAATTAGATATTTATTAAAAGTGATTTTAAGGTATTTTATTGCTTTACATAGATATCAAAAGTTTTTATTTTTTAGCGCTTTTCAATAATTCAAAACCTTCACATTTAGAATTATTGATGTTTATACCTTGTCGTATTAAAATAATATATTCAAGACAGTACAATCCAGGTGGAACTGCTCCATTCAGCTCTTTTAACTCATTTTTTTGTGTCGAATTACTCCACGTTCTTCCCTACTTTGTTCTACAGTTTATTGTTCGTCTTTGCCTTTTCTACTATTTTTCTCCATTTACTCCTGTCCTGGATTTGCTCTCTCCATCCTTGTAAATATTTCTATACCATTTTTATCCTTTACTACTTGGTCCCCCCCACTGTGTAATACTCTTCAGTTCTTTACTGTCCTTCATTCGTTGTATGTGACCGTACCATGGTATTCTTTGGGCTTTTATTACTTTTACTATTTTCCTTATTTCCTTCGGGTAATTTAAAAGGATATTCATAACAAAATCTGGTTATTACGCAAAGATCTTCCAAGATTCTGTTTTTTATAAAGAAAATAAAGAAGTAAGTTGTGGGCGACGCAGCACGTTTATGTGCTAATAATAATTTATCAATGAGGATAGACAAAAGCTGTAAAAAATATGAATTGTGGTTTTAATTTTTAATAAGCGTTCGCTTCAACGTAGCTTAAGGTTCGTCTTCTCATCAAAACATGGTTTGTATGTCCATAAAAACAATTGTTTCATTAAGGGCGGGTTGAACAAACTTTAAACAATTTCGTCAAATTAATTATTCGTGGCAAACTACTTGAATCGTTCGTTAACTTAACTCACCCGAAATTAATAAAACTTTTCCTGATAAGCAAATTTAATTTAAGCAATATTTTATGCAGATTTTTAAATTGGCACGCAAATTATTAAGATATAAATTACGATAATTTAAGTTTAAACAAAATTGCGTGCAATATTTTTCCTTAATCGGTTCTAAATTTTTTTAATAAAAACAAAATTCACAAAAAAAATTAATTAAAAAGGGCTTCTAACATCAGAACTTAATTTTGTTTAAAAGGACTCGCTTTCTAAGAGGACTTTCCCGATTAAATTAATTAAAACGGTTAACTGTCGCTATCGTAATTAACTTCCGACAATCTTAAAGTCTAAGGAGTGCATTAACAAACTACGGAAACGGCGACGTGAGGCAAAAGTAACAGGGAAAACATTTTCATTTGTGTTCGGGAACATAAAACTCCGGAATTAGTTTCGTGTTGACATTGCAATTTTCACGAATAAAAAGTAGAATTCTAAGAGTTTTTCTTCGGATATAATGAGTGAAAAACTGAAAAACATTAATATGAAGAAGGAAATCTTAACGATGTGGAATACTTTAGAGTCAAAAGGATTAAATGAGAAATGGCTCGAGCTTTTTTATGAACTAAAAACAAAACACATTTGAGTACACTATTTGTAAGTTTACTAATTACCGAGGGGTATTTTTAATTTTCGCAAGCAAGATGAAGCGGTTTCTAACAACGAATATAAGTTTTGGTCTAAGTAAAACCCGAACTTTGGCCAAACAGAAAAAAATAAGTCTCCTACCGACCCATCTCGTTTCGATGCCCTCGGAAAACCCTCGAAAAACTCCTTAACAATAGACTACGCTCCTTCAACGAAAGACAATATGGTTTCCAAAATAGTCGCTCCACGAGAGATCCAATCTTGAAACTCACCACCGATATCTGCAAAACAATAAACAGAGGACACTGTACCCTTGTCATCTTTCTGGAGATCGAGAGGGCCTTCGACAAAGTCTGGAAGGAAGGCCTGCTATATAAAATGCTCATGCTTGACTTTCCCATTGCCTACATTATAACAATCCGCTCCTTCCTTTTGAACAGATCTTGCCGCATCCGATACCAAAACCACCTTTCTGATAAGTTCACACCCCAAGCAGGAGTCCCTCAAGGTTCAATCTTTGTGCCTTTCTTCTTCCTACTGTACTGCTACGACTACCCTTACCCTGACCACCCAAGCTCCCCTCGGCCCAGTATGCAGACGATACAGCTATTTGGATCTCCTCTCCTCAACAGCCAAAGCCACCAGCGGCATGCAAGCCCGCATCACCAGATTGGCGAGGTGGAGAGTCTAAACGTAAAATGTGAAGCATCTCTCTTATTCCGCCAGAAAAATGACGTCAAAATTTTCCTCTGGGACCAAAATATTCCCTACCCCATACTGTTTAATACCTTGGATTTACATTAACCCCACTCTTAACTGGTCCCCGGAGACTCGCCTGTGTCTGTGCCATACGGTTTCGTTAATCACTGGATGCACCCTCTTCCACACTTACAAAACCTTCATCAGACCCATCGTTGAGTACCGATTCATTATCCTTCAGATATCAAGTCACCACCTGACCCTCAAATACGTCTATTTCGAAAGATCAACCTTAAGAAAAATCTACATACTTCTATTCCACTTTCCTTCAGATTAACTCTTTCTGAACACCCCCATCTCATCTATAAACCAAAGCCTAGACAACCTCTGCTCCAGATTCATCAACAGATGCATCAACAACCCCCAGTCACCATCTAGGCTAATCCTTCCTTCCCGTGCTGCGATAACCAGAAAACCAAAATGCCACACCAACCAGCATAGCCACCGATGACCCCCCAGATGCCAGATGAATACAACGAAATTCTGGAGCAGACTCCAATCATCTAAAGAAGACGTTAACCACAGGCCTCCTCACCCAACCACCCACACCGCCAGACCCTTCAAACCACTGGACACCCACAACGTCATCGCCGCTTAATTTTTCATTTTTGATTTAATTATTATCCATAAACTATTGTGTATATACATATGTATATTTATTTATTATATTCATGCCACGGCTTTTTGAATTTTGCATCATTTTGAATTTTCGATAAAATTCTTTAGTACGACCCTGTTTTTTTTTTAAGTTTGAGCCGGTCCTGTAGCTGCAGGATTTGCAAAATAGTAGTAGCTTAGCATATTCTTGCTGCTGCGGAGTATTTCAAGGAATTTTAAAATATAAAGACCAAACAGGGTGATGTAATGCTAGGTCAGCGAATTATCTTTTGATAACCCGGGGAACCACCGATGGCGTAATCCACCAAACGACGCTACTTGAGGTTTCTGTACCTCGCCCCGCACTTTAAATCGCGTTTGTCTTTTTCTACGACCCATTCGCCTCGCGAAAAATAAAAAGGACAAGGAGATCACAGTGAACTGCGGTTAAAGACGGACGTGCAGTTCTTATCGCTTCCAGCTTGGGTACTTAAATTACCGGAAAGGCCCCTATTATTGGTAACTCTCGTGGAGAATTACATTTACGACATGGCAAGAGTGTCATAAAATTCCGGAAACACATAGTTTTGTGTGAAAACTTTAGTGAAGTTGGAGTACCGTTTCTCACAGAGTTTCCTTAATTGGGATTAAGAAAATCCACAGCCCTAGGGATTATTCTTCGTTTGTTTTACACCAGATCTCCGGAAAAAGGACACCAACTCCTTCTTTGCTGATCGCCACTATTTCTCGCTGGGATATAAAGCCCCCATTGCACAAGCCCTCCCAGGTAAATACTTTAGACGGCCATTTTACTGTTCGCCGAGTGTACCATTTCAAGCCCCAACTCAGTACATCTTGGTAATCTGCACCTGGAAAGGCACCTGCAATCACCATCTGTAATTTATGTAATCAAGCATCCCCCCTTTTGTTTGCTATTTTGTTAAGTGTTCAAATCATTAACCTGTGCGTGTCACTTTGGTTTTAGTGTGAACAATACAAAACAGTGCGAATTGCCGCAATATTTACCCATTCTCTTCTTTTTATATGTTGCATGTGTAAAACCATTTGTAATTGAATTCCTAGCTTAACTTTTGTATACGCCATCATCATTTGCTTAACCGCGATTAGTGGCGCCCAATTTCAACCCGATTAAGACTACCCCTATTTAAAAGAATTTAGCGTTTTGAACTCCCCCTTCTCCAACGTTTGCTAGCCGCGCGCCTACGGACTTTATCATCCCCCTTTAAATGTCGTAGTGCTGAATAAGCACGTGACAATTATTATTTATTATATTTACCAAATATTATTTCTGTAATCACTAACCGAAGAGGGGCATGATCCCTAAACGGTGTTGTATAGTGATGTACTTATTTGATTGTGTGTCTTTATCAGAAAGCTACGCTAAATTAAGGACAAGAGCAATGCGCATATCTTGAGGTGCAGCACTAGCAACAATGGACTCTACTAAAGAGGTGCGGAGTACGATTACTTATACACTGTAGTAATTATACATATGTTGTAAAACATTAGCAGGATCTCGTTTCTTCGCGATTATTTTCTTCACTCTATTACTATAGCATTGAAAATACACAAGATTGTATTTGAAAGGGAAAATTAGAATTGAACCCCAATCGATTACCAATTTAAAATTCAACCCTTATTTAGTACCGCCTTGTAAAGGTGGGTGGCGGTGACAAACAGGGGATTAGAAGGAAGTAATTGAATTGGATTTCGAATTATCGGTTACAAAGCGCTCCTAATTCTAAAATAGATCCTCTCTAACACCGGAGAATTATCTCTAAATTAACGAGCTTCAAATGTTTATCTTTTCAAACCGTGAAGTGATTTTTCAATCTTTTTCTAAAAGGAAATTCAGGTGAAATTCGTAGCAAAGGGAAACCCCCCAGGCAACACAATAAGCCTATCAAAGAGTTATACGCCAAAGCACGTCTGTGTTCTGAAAGGCTTTCATCACCCTCCATTATTATGGATGTTTGTGGTTTTAACACAAAGATGACAAATAAAACCATAACGAGAAGACGTTGTGTACGGAAAATGAGGAAATAAAAACAGCAGAATGATTAAATGTGTAAAACCGAGAAAATACGGAATATTGCGAGACGTTTTGGGGTTTAAACGTGGAAAATGTTTAATGAATATTTACCACGGCAAGAAAATGGGGGTTTTAAAAATGGAAGTTGGGCAATAAAAAACCAATATTCATATCGGGAGATTTTAAGCCCTTCGTAAACAAGTTTTAAATTTATTAGGGCTTAAAAGTGAACGAATTCAGGATGGGGAAAATGGTTGAAACTTTCAACACGACGATTAAAAAATTAAGCCATGGTGGTACAGTTTTTTTTATGCAAAAAAATGAATCAAAAATCGAAGTGATAACCAGGGTTACAAATAAACACATCTGAGCAGACTCTAGCTAGGAAAATTCTGAACCATCAACTTGAGTTCAAACCCTTAAATCTAAAAGTAATTTATATTAAAATATTGACTAAAAACCCTAAAACTAAATATATTTAGGCTTAACAGGGGTTCTTTGAGCGCAGGGTTCGCGAGGGTGAATTTTTACGACTTTAAGAAATATCAAGGGTGGAGTCAGATCCTTAAATATCCTCAAAGTAGATATTTACGGACAGTAAAAATTTAAACTCCTTGATTTAACATTTTTTCAAATTTTGGACCAGTAAGCCTCCCTACCTATTAAACGTCAGATTAATCGGTCCTTAATAACAAAGTTTGACGTTTTCCTTGTTGGAAATCTCCCGCAAGAAAAAAATCCATATTGGCCCCGAGCGAACGTGCACCGGACAGAAATAAAATACACACAGACGTGCAGCCCTTTCATAAAGATTTGTAGACAGTCATATGAAAGCAGCTTCGGTAAAAACATCAAATAGCTACTTTGATAAATTAGCTGCACGGTAGTACGAGGTTTGTAATTAAAGTCAATTTTACCCTCGGTGAGTGACGCCCGTTTCTGTATAAAAATTTTATACCTAAGTCTGAGGCTGCTTTTTATACCGCCATCAAAATTTTAAAAGTAAAGTAAAATATATAAATAATTCTACGAATACGTAAATCCGCCGGTTTTTTCCCAGTACGAAAACAGAAAGTGGAAATTACATTTAAATATCAAAATTCGCTTCCATGCTTACGCTTTTATTTTGACGAAATAAATTCAATTTAAATTTAAAAGGTTTTCGTGAATGGAGTTTCGTGTTACGGTGTTAATTCCCAACTTTGTTTTCAAATTAAGCTTTATAAAAACGGGAAAACTAAGCTGGACCTGGAATTTTCGTAGGAAATTAACAAAATTTAAAAGAACAATATTCAATATACAAAGCCTAATTTAGAGTGTTTTTGTCGTTTTTGTTTATTTACAGGGCGAGGATTTGCTCATTTGGGATATATTTTTAAATCAAGTCCAATAAAATAATTGCATTGTCAAATTACACAAAGAAAGCTTAAAAGAAAACAAATCGAAAACTAAATTCAATTAATAAAATATCCTTTCCAATTTTTTATATTTATTTATTGGGATTTTCGCCATCAGTTTCTAGAATCCCAATAAAGAAATATAAAATGTCAAACTCGCCACAACAATTCTTTATCATTTCCAAAACAAAAATTGGAAATTATTTTGCTTAGTGAAAAACTTTAAACTTCAATTCATCATCGTAAAGGAACTTTAAGAATAAATTAATAAATATGCAATGTTATACAGGCGACAATTAAACATTATTTTTTTTATATTTTAATGAATACAAATTTAAAAAAGGAGGAATCAATTCTAAAAGATTTTTGTTATTGTGAACCGTTTTTAATGGTTTATAAATAATTACAGATATTTCTAAAGAAGCCTTAGGAGTTGACAAAAACAAAACGAGAAACTTTGAAAAGTTTTCAGAAGATTTAGAAGGAATGATAGTGGAAAAGAAAAGGCATACACGAAATCGGCGCAGGAAATTACAGTGGAAGACCTAAAAAAGCGCTGAAGAAAGCCAAGAATGACAAAGTAACAAGTCCGGGAGGTATAAGAATGGAATTACTGAAATACGGTGGAGAGAAGATTATAAAATACATAAAAAGAATGTTTAATAAGATAGAGGAAGGAGGTGCTTTACCAACAGAATGGAACATGTCATATATTAGTTCTGTTTATAAGAAAGGTGATAAAAACTATAGAGGAGTAAGTGTTATACCATCTTTGGCTCGGGTATCTTCCAGCGCCATAAAGAGTAAAATAGAAGAGGAAGGAAACATTAGGCTAAGCGAGGAGCAGAGCGATTTTAGGAAAAGCAGATCTGGCCTGGACAATATACACTGCATTAGGCAGTTAATAGAAATGAATAGAGGCAGACAAATAGATACCCATATGTCTTTCATAGATCTGGAAAAGGCATACGATAATATATCAAGATGTCACCTATGGAAAGCAATGAGAAGAGTAGAAGTCAATGAGAAGAGTAGAAGTCAATGACAAACGGATTAATACAGTAAAGAAGATTTATAATAACACACAAACACGTTCAAATATGATAGGAAATAGAGTAACACCAATCATCACAATTTCAAAAGGTCTTAAGCAGGGTTGCAGCCTACACCTCGGCTTTAGAAAAGGGACTGGAAATATAGTATAAAAAATGCTGCGGGATGGATTTTAAGATAAACAACGCAGCGTTACATTCTTTGCTATTTGCAGATGACAAAGTTGTAACTATTTGCACAGGATGAGGACTGAGGAGGACATCGAGTACATGCTCAGGAAACTAAAAGAAGAGTTTGTGAGATAGGACTACAGATCAATTACAAAAAAACAGAATAGGTATACCTATGTGCGTAAGACGAGATACGGTAGACATAAGAGTAGATAAAAATAAAACATGCAACTCAAAGATATAGAGACGCGTATGTCGATTGGGAACACAAGTAACAAGGGCACTACATGGACTAGCATATTGGAAAATATTATATGGGACAGAAATTTGGCACCCACTAAAGGCGTCAGAGACGAGATAAGAACAGTGGGGCTTGACTATGTGAGGACTGTGAGGAGGTGTCTTCGCATCACAAGAAAAGACAGAATAAGAACAGAAGAAATATGAAGGAGGATGGGAGTACTTGCTCAATCACAAGAACCTTAGACAATAGAGCAATAGAATGGTACGGATATGTTAGACGGATGCCCGATGATAGATGGTTGAAAAAAATAACATTATGGTCTCCAGTAGGTAAGAGAAGAAGGGGTAGATCAGGTCTGGGCTGAAAACGTATATTAAGACAGCCATGGAAGAAAGAGGACTGAGAGAAGGAGAATGGGAGGATAGAAAGCGAAGAAGAATTTGGGTTAGCAAATGTAAAATCTACATCATTTTCAAGTTTCGCCACAGAAATAAAATGTTTTTCGTTATATTTTACTTTACATCGAAAGCCGGAAGTCTGAATTCGACACGCCCACGATGCGCACTGGGACTTATGCATTTGCAGCGAATATCTCGCTCCTCAGGCCCGTGCAGGTACGTGGGGATCTCACGGTTTTTTCTATCATTGACAAGCTGTATCTATAGTTCTGTTTCGTACGTGCATTAAAATATTTTAAAAGCTAACAAAACGTTAAAAACACTCCGGAATATCTTCTCTGGCTTAATAAGATTCTTCACTAATAGTAAAAGTTCGAAAACTTCATTCAGCAACTCGATTTTTTCAAAAGTTTATATTTTTTCAACAACAGATATTAAAAAGGTTTTTATTGACAAATTTTCTTACAACCTTTTCAGAAAATAAAAAACCGAACATTTATCCGATTTTTTACAAGTTTTAAACATAAAGTTGGATGTGAAAATTACAATCGCAAGTCATAGACTTTTAAGAAGGGACGTACTTCAGCTGAAAAATAAGCTCTGAATAAAAACTATGGAATTTTGGCAAGAATAATCTTCTAAATACAGGCAATTTTTACAATTTGATCAAGGATTAATGAAAAACCGAATAGAAAAGTTTGCGTTTTTATCTTATTTTTTGCAAGTTTGAAACATCAAGTTGGCTGTGATGAATCACAGCCACAATACATACTTAACAAGGGGTGTATCTTAATTGAAAGAAGATCTCTGAATGGAAATTTGAAATTCTGACAACGAACCTTCTAAATGTATCTAAAATTTTGAAAGCTTGACAAAGGAAGACAGTTAAGGATGTAAAAATGAAAAACCGAATAAAAAAAGATTTGACTGAAGAAAGATTGAAGATATCTGTTTCTAGCTTTGTATTTTCCACGCCTGCCTTTATCTTATTTTTTACAATTATGAGCCGTCAGGTTGGCTGTGAAAATTATAGTCAATACATATGTACTTCAGAAAAAAGATGAGCCCTGAATTAAAATTATGGAATCTTGACAAGAAGAACAAATGAATATTTAAAATATGGAGTGGAAGGTCGTAACAGAGAGTTCTGAGAACAGGGAAAACACCTAAGAATGGAAGACCAGCTTAACGATACCCTTTTACAAAAAGAGAGCAAGGAACAATCCAGATAATTACCGAGGGATCACACTCCTGAACACAACCCAAAAGCTACAGAAAATAATACTAGAAAAGTTATAATTGCACCTACTGGATACAGAGGAACAACAAGGTTCGAGGCCTAATTGGTCCACCCTAGACGCGATATTCATATTTACGACAGAGTCCAACTCACCAGCATTCCTTTGTTTCGCAGATCTATCAGTCTTTCAATCGTCTAAGTGTGATGTTATATCAATTTTAAGAGAAAACGAAGTCTTCAGCTCGCTTGATAGGGTGATACATACATGATATGAACTGGGATACAAGACTAAAGATTAAAATAGACCTGGAATATAAAAATGAAATAAAAAATAACGCTGGCATCCAGACAAGGGGACTCCCTTTTAGCTCGGATTTGTTTAACCTGATCATGCCGACGAGGCGATTCTTATCACAAGTAATGAGAACGATCTGCAGACTTTTACACCTATTTACCACAGCCTCCAAAAATTATAATATGATGGTCTCAACCTCAAAAACAAAAACTACGACAATATCCAAGGATCTCATTCGCTGCAAATTATAAATCGAAGGCAACATAATACAGCAGGTAATGGAGTTCAGCTATCTGGAAGTGGATGTGACCAATAACAGAAACACTTATGAGGAAGTCAAGCATCAAGCATAGAAAGGCGCCAGAATATCGACATATTTGGCAGATATAGTTAGTATGCAGAAAAAAATATTTAAATGTAGAGTAAAACACAAATTTATAAAAAAGAAGAAAACAACTACTACCCACCGCTGAGATGAACACTCTAAGAAGCATTATCAGCAAAACCAGACTAGACAGGGTAAGAAACCAGGACGCCAGAGATCAGAATCATAAAGGTGGCAAAGAAATCAATACCAAGGGGAAGAATAGGACCAGGCAGACCAGTCAAAAAAAGGGCAGATAGCTGGATGGCATCATCAGTGGAATCTACTTAAGGTTCGAAACGTTAAGAAAACAGAATTATTCCTATTTAAAAGATGCAGAAGAATAATCTACCAAATACCTCCAAAATTTTGAATAAGGAAGAGGATTAAGTAAATAATAATTTGTAACAATCTAGGTTGCAAAATAGCTAATGGGAGGAAGAATGTTGTTAACAAAAATACCATAAAATCTTTCAGCCATAAATCGCAAAAAGGTACTTAGGCCATAATTTATTAAATAATTCGTTTCTTTGGGTTTGTACATAAAGGTCAAGCCTAATACATTTCGTTATAATATCTTAAATACATAATAATAAAAAATAAATAAGTAATTTTGTTCGATTAAACGAGTCTGTTAGAAAACAACAAAACATTTAGTAAGTCTAATTTAACTTCATAAAATAGTTCACTTCACCTTCAAAACAGTAACAGAAGCCTCACATTCAAAGAATTTTGGTGTACGATTCATGTTAAGTAATTTAAGTAATTACAATGAAAGGATTGACTGAAAGCCCTTGGCGGTGGATAAAACATTGTGTAATTCCGCGAAGAAAAGCAAAGAATAATATAAAAAGAAAAGAAGGATAGGACGGACTAAGAAGAAGTAAAAGGGCATGAAGAAACAGATGGAAAAAAAAGAGGAAGCGACCTAAAAGGATTTTTAAGAAAAATGAATAAGCCAGAAATTCGTGTCCTAATATTGGTATTTCAACCAAAGAGTTTTGGATTCGAAATAAAAGAAAAACAAATCTAGAAATACGATTTAAATCAAATATTATTTTATGATTAATAATTTCTGACAACTTTTATTTTCCTTCAAAATATTTGATTCCCATTTTTAATACGAACTGGGCGTGCTTAAAAAAGAAAAATCAACCTCAAAAGAGAGCCTGGTTATTTGTAGCTTCAGTATTTTCATTCGTTTACAATGCCAAAAATGAAAAGTATGGTTTTAAACAATTCAGAGTTAAAAAATAGAATACAAAGGGAAAGATTTTAATTATAAATTCGCGATAAAACGTTTCTCCGCAGGCACTTTTTTAAATAAAAAGATGAAAATAGGATTTAATTAGCACAGCAGTATAGCAGCAAACAAAACGACAGGAAATAGAAAAAATATCAGGGTGAAAAATGGTAGAACTAATTAAGTGTGATCATGCAAAGTTGCAGGCGCATTTAATACATTAAATGATATTAATGATGCTATGCACGTAATTTTCAGAATAATAATTAATCTAAAGGAAATTAAAAAATTTCCAATTATCTTCATTAATCCCTTCACAAGAGCAAACTTTCACGATTAATTCGGGCTTTTTCTAAAATTCTTTTTTAAATTGTTTAAAGAAAGTGACACATACTCCACGTTCTTTACAACCGAATGCACACAGATTGATAGATATTTCCTTCGAATGGTTATTTAAACAGTGAAGTTGCATTTCAATTGGTTTAGTAATAAAGATGTAAATTGCAAAGAAGAAAGTTTATGGGAACGGTTAACAAATAAATCGATCCGTTCTCGATAAAACGAAATGTTAATAGAACGAAAAATCCTGAATGATGTAGTAAAACTCGTACTGTAAGTTGGAACTTAACTATAAAACCGGATACGATGTAATAAATTCGATACATCATAAAGGAAAACGCCTCTTTAAAAAACGTTCTTGCTCATTTTAACCCTTAGAAAATTTAAACGTTAAGCTTCACTAGCATTTAATTTCAATTATCTGCCAGACTGAAGATGTAAGATACGGCTCTACATCTAAAATCAATGCAAATTCGTTTAAGTCAGAAGGGCGAATGGAATGCTATTTCCAGTTCCTAAATTTATCTTTGCATTTCGGTTCACCGAACAGACACAGCCAATAAATACTAGACGAAATTGATAATTCTGTTACGGTTGTTTTACCAAAAATGATTGATGATAAAACATGCTGTATCGGCTCGCTAATAAAATTAAATTACTTTTTCCCACTGCTGGGAAAATCCTTGTTAGGAACTTTCCGCATTTACTAACGAATAAAAATTGAACTTAAAATTTAAAACTTTACTCGATATTAATATTCGCAGAAGTAATATTTTGTGAAACGCAACGCCCTAAATTCACTACCACCGTAAAATTACGTATATTTAAGGCTGCAGCGCAGCTGGGAATAAACTTGGAAGTTTTCTAGAAAATGTAGAGCAGAGAAACACTAATTTAAAGTAGTAAGCGAAACAGATGCAATTGGAACTTTTTAAAATGTGATCATACCCGAGCAAATCTCACTAACCACAACCACAAGTATTTTAATTCCGAATTAGAAAAACTTTGCTTTTCTTTTACAACAAAATACTAATAAGAAGAGTTCTATTTTAGTTTCATTTATCTTTTAGGTTTTTAAATTTAGTTAATGTTGTTTGGTCTATAAATTCTTTTATTTCTTATTGTACATTGAGCAGAAGAACTTATCACGAGCAAACCTATTTTGCAGTATTTTAATCCAAACAAAGAAGTCACGATATCAGTAGATGCATCGAAATCAGGATTAGGCGCAGTATTGTTAAAGTCGATGGTGGCAGTAAGAATTTTAGGTGATATGTATTTGAGCAAGTTAAGTTTGAAACTTTAGAATAGCCTGACGACTTTGTAGCGATAGTAAAAAGTAGTCCATTCAATTGAGGTTTGAGACTTTAGAACGATCAACCGATAAATAAAAAAAGCCAAACTAAATTTATGCTAAACAGTAAGAAAGAAAAACGCGTAGAAGATGGCACGAGTTATACAGAGGCCGATGCAAATTTGGAACACTTTGTAGCGAAGTAAAAAATAGTCCAGTTATTTCCAAAGGGTCAAATTGGTCTTAAAATTAATAACCAAAAGAAGAAAATACATCGAAATAAAGAGAAATGAGGAAAATCGGAAATCAGCTCAAAATTAAATCAAAGGAAGGTAGAGTAGGGATTACAAGTTTGAAATAGTAGTAAGTTTTGAATATCTAAAAGGAACGCCAATAAATGTTAACAATGAGATAAAACAAATAGAAGACATTTCCATGCTGGTTAAACGGATGGCAACGTGACAAAACAACATTGCATTAGAGACTTAGGAGAGGAAAGCCTTTTTATTTTTAACTTAGGTCTAATAGTTAAGCAGATACCCCTTTGAAAATTGTCCTCTCTGTATATACTTTAATTTTCTTCAAAACATCTACAGAAGTAAGTTACTATTTAAGTGAAATTAAGAAAAATTAAACATGTAATTACCTGTGTAAGAATACTGAAGGCGCAAGCCATGCCAACCTGACCCATTCCAATAATAGTGACCTTTGGGAGAAAAAAAAATACATGAGGTGAGAAAGATTATTTATGGGAAAAGGGTTCTTCAGGACAAGACAGATGCAAAGCATACAGGAGGAAAAGGGACAGAAGAATAATGGACAAGTATGGACAACCTTCTACAACAAAGATAGTGAGAATGAAGAGTTTTAATAACTAGTTTATTTTAGTTGACTCGAGGAGGAGAGTTATCAGTCGTAATCTTCTTCATCTTAAGCCCTATTCATTTCTCCTTCGCTCTTTCCCATTTGTCTTGCCATTCTGTGTATTCCCGCCAGCCACTTCATTCTTGGCCTGCCTCTAGTTCCCTCCCGGTCTAGCCTTCAGCACTTGCTTCTTGACTTCATCCTGAGAACATGTCCAACTGCCTGTTTTCCATTTTCCATTGAGGGGCGTTCGTTCCACTTTCTCTCTAATTCTGGTTTTTCTTGCTCTATGCCTTCTTGTTTTGTTGACCATTTTACTTAAGAATTTCATTCTGCCCCTTGCATTCGGCTTTTGTGCTTCTCCATCATTGCCCAGCCTGAGGTGGATACTTTGTTTTCTATTAGCATGCGTTTGTTGCTTTCTTAATTCGGTCATTAATTAATCTACTACCTCCAGCTCTATATCCTTAAAACGGATTCTGAGTTCTTCTGCGTGTTGTTTGTTTACTATTCTCATGGCTTTGCTCTTCGATATATTAATCTCCATCTCTTTCGCTTCTATTTGTTGTGTTCATGTATTAACCGCCTCTTGTAACTTGTTGAGAGTCCATTATTAGGATGTCATCGGCATATACCAAAGCTTGTATGTATATCGGTGTAGGTTCCGATACCCAACTATGGTCTTTCTAGTCTTTTAATCATACTATTCATCAAAACAGTGAATAGTAGGGGGCTCACGCTATCGTCCCGTTTTACTCCCATTTTCACTTCGAATGGTCCTGAGTATTCTCCGCCAATTCCCGTATACTTGTCTGTATAAGCTTTTAATGGCTGTTTTGAATTTTGGTGTGACCTCTAGTTCATCTAAGAATATCCAGAGTTTGCCGATTTGGTCTAGTCTTTTTTCTAGTACTCTAGAATATATTGAATGTAAAAATATCAAAATTATAATCTAAGCGCACGAGCGAGCAGGATGACGTCATTTTATAAGGTCATTCTCCTGGTTAAGACACGTGCGGCGTATCGAAGTTTCAAATGCAAGAAAAGCACGTACATTAAAGTGCATTGTACTAAGTAATTCGACACCACGCACGCGCATAGGCAAGATACTGAGAATATTGAGAAGAGGGCGTCAATTTTACGGAATAAATACTGGAGCCTAATCTACGCCGAGATATAGTTATATTCAACCATCAAAGATGCAGTATCTACGACAAATCGACACCCTCCAAGACGATGGTTCCAGTAATATTCATGTAAGATTGTTTTATTTTAACTTAACTTTAAATCAAGACTTGTAAAATGTTTGTATAAAATATTTGAATTCTTTTTATGGACTTAGCCGTTTAAATGTAATTGGAATCTATTTCTTAAATGTTTATTTTAAGTTGGGACTCTGTAAATCTAAAGCACAGATATGAAATACACGATGTATCAAGTCACGAAGTTGGTTAAAGACTCTACCTAAATTAAAGTAACTTATTTCTATTAATTTCCAACAATAAATGAACTAGCCACTTCGCCACAATATTTGGAGTGTCACTGAGGATATACAGCTGCCCCTGTAATTATCACATACTGTTATGCCTCATTTCTTATGTATTGGATTAATTAAGTTTATTTTAGTTATGGGGTATTTGTCGCTCTTTTCAAGCCAACTGACAAGAGTTTTTGTATCCATATCTTTACTTTTTCTCCTCCGAAATCCTAATCAAACAATCTAAATCGCCTGGTTTACCAAATTGAAAGAGGCGTTTGAAGAAAATTTTACAAGTGATTTGCCAATAGGCATTTCGTGCCAACTTGTACAAAAATTTAATTTAAGAATCTTATTCATCTACTTCACACGCACACTATAGACATAAGGAGAGGAGACGGCAACGGCCAGTAAAGGACATGCCACCTTAACAAGAAGATTCATGTAAGAGAATAAAGGTTTTTTCCGCTGCTGATTTAGTAAATTGCATTTACAATGTTATATTAAATTTGATCATATTTGCAGGACATTTTTCTATTTTCTGATTGGTTGTCATGGCAGTGGGAAAGTAAATGTGCCTACGGGACGAAATCTAAAAATCATTTTAATTTTTAACTTGCTACTTGTGACTCTTCAAAAAATATTAACACTTATATTACACCTTGACTACCAATTCTAAAACAAAGGTTTTAAATTTGGGTATACTTCTATGCAAGAAGGCATCGTCAGTTATAAACAGGAAACTCACAATTAACTGGAAAATTACGCAATGCGCTTATATCATCGATTAATTTATTATCTTATCATGAATCTTTTTGCAATTTTCCTCAATTTAGTTGGTTTTAATTTCAGATATAAACTTAAAAGGTTATTGGGTATTTAATTAGTCGATATTTTGAAACAGCTAAAGTTACTGAAACATTTTCCTGTGTAACAAAATCATCGATTTTCACCATTAATATGTATGTTAGAAAATGAAAACCTTACGTTAGATATATTATTCCTGACGTGAAATATCAAAAGGTGTAACTCGAATCTATAATTACTAAGGCAATTCAGTATATTGCCACTACTAAATATTATTCGATTTTCCAAAAGCTATAAGTCATTCTTGATGTATATAATTTACTTTGAAATTTCCATAACTGAAATGTCAGGCAGTTAGAGTTAGAATATAACTCCCAATCGTTCGGAATGTAAAATCAGCATCCCTCGAACCAATTTTTAAAAATAAATCCCAAATAAAATTTACAATTCAATTCGAATGTACTCGGTTTATATTTTTCCCGTGCAAAAAACCTGTCAACTTTACGCCCAGAGGGCTGTTTAAAATTAAAATCGAAAACCCGCTGTTTGCACCATTGATTTTAAATTGTTAAAACGAATACACCTGATTTCTGGCGGTGACGCCGTTAATCTTCGTTATCAATTTTAAGTGCGGGAACCATCGGTTAATATTAATGATTTCGTTTATTCTCGAGTGATTATTTTACCATTGAAATCTCTGGATTTATGGCTTAGCCGTGTTCGTTCCGTTAGATTTATTATTCGAACTCGGTCGGGTTCTGGCAAGTCCTGTGGCTAATTACACGAAAAGTTTGCTACTCGTAGAATTCACATTTTTATTCCATTTGTTGAAATTCCTTCCAGAAAATTTAACACGTGAAGTTGATATTTTCACGAGTCGGATTAGTTCTTTTACGGTTTCTCCGACGTATTTCTAGCTGAACTTGCTAGGTTTCATGTTTTACTATGCTAATTTGACCCTTATTAACATTTAACAGGAAACATGCCAACAGTAAGTGCAAAAAAATTTTAGAAACAGCTGCAGTTTGCATATTTATTCGAAAGCTTATTAAGTTAAACGGAAACGCTAGGCGCCTCCACCCAAAAACGAAATATTAAGCTTTTAGGAACGCCGTTTCAATACCGATGTTCGTTTTACTGTGTTACAATATTACATTAAATGCGGGCTGGCAATGTGTGAACTTGAAAAATGTTATTTCTGCACAGAAAAAAGGAGGTATTTTAATAAACGAATGAAAAATTTACGTTTCAAAGCTGAGGTATTTTTTATTGGAATAACTGAGATGTTTTTAGGGGAGTCGATTTAAATTTGAAAGGTCGTTGGCAATGAAATTTCGTATCTGCAAGGGTTTCAGTTACTAGCTGAGGGATTTTATACAGAAATATAATTTTCAGAAATCGTAAACCATTCAAATAGTACCAATTTTTTGTAGTTTTCTGATTAGGAAATGCAGAAGCAAGACATTTTTGTCTGCATAAAATTTAGGTGAAATTCGAAACTTTAAGTTCTTTTTCGGAATTTTTGGCTTTTAAAGATATTCCAATTTCAAAAGACGTTGCTTTAGACTTTTACAGTATAAGTCATCCTTTGATATTTTTTGATAACTAACTTGTAGTTTTCTGGACAATATTTAAGTTTTTTTTTTGGCTTGTAAGGCCTAAAAACTGCCTGTTTTCTAGTAATCCTTTGTTTTGCAAAATAATCATATTTTTGCGCAAACTTTAGATAGAATTCAAAATTTTGGATTTTTTGAGAATTCATGGTTTTTAACATATTATAATTTCAGAAAACGTTTGGTTAAGCTGGTAGGCCGTAAAAACTGACTGTCTTTTAGTCATCCTTTGATTGATAAAATAATCAGTTTGAAGCAATTTCTTCTGCACAAAATTTTTGAGTTTTTGGGAATTCTTGGTTTTTTAAATATTCTAATTTCAGAGACCGTTAGGTTAGGCTTGTAGGGTGCAAAAACTCACTGTTTTTTAGTAATACTTTGATAATCAACTAAAATCAAGTAAAATTTAAATGGAATTCAAAATGTTGAGTTTTTTTGGAAATTCCTGGTTTTTAAAAATATTCTAATTTCAAACAACGCTTACTAGACTTATACAGCATAGAAATCGACTGCTGGTTTTAGTCGTCGATTGATTTATAAGATACTCAACTTGAAGTAATTTTTTCCTGTGCAAAATTGAGGTGGAATTCGGAATTTTGAGTTTTTTGGAAATTCTTTTTTTCAATTCTATTTTTTTTAGTCATCCTTTGATTTGTATGATAATAATTTGAAGTAAAATTTAGATAAAATTCAAAATCTTGAGTTCTTTTGGGAATTCCTTGGTTTAAAAAATATTCTAATTTCAAAATGTTACATTAGATTTGTAAGGCGTAAAAACCGGTCATCTTTAGTCATCCTTTAATTTATAAAATAACCAACTGGAAGTATATTATTTTCTAAGCAACATTTTGGTGGTTTAAGAATTTTGAGTTTTTTGGGAATTCCTGGTTTTTAAAAACATTCTAATTTCAGAACATGTTGCAGATTTGCAAGATAACCAACTTGAAGTATGTTCTTTTACGCAAAATCTAGATGGAGTTCAAAATTTCGAGTTATTTGGGAATTTATGGTTTTTGAAAATATTCTAATTTCGAAATTTATAGGGCGTAAACTGTTTTTCAGCCGTACTTTGATTTATAAGGTAATGAAATTTATGCCAAATACAAATTATTGAGTCATTTTGGGAATTTTTAGTTTTTGAAAATATTCTAATTGCAGAACACGTTTAGGTTTAAAAGGCATAAAAACCTACTGTTTTCTTTGTCATCCTTTGATTTGTAAGATAATAAATTTGAACTGATATTTTTCTGCCCAAAAATTAATTTTGAATTCTTTGGGAATTTTTAGTTTTTAGAAATATTCAAATTTTCAGGCTTGTAAGGCATATAAAGATCAACTGTTTTTTTCAGTCAGCCTTTGATTTGTAAGATAACCAACTTGAGCTAATTTTTTGTGCAAAATTTAGATGGAATTCAAAATTTGGGCCTTTTAGAATTTTTAGTTTTTAAAAATAAGTACATATTCCAATTTCAGAAAACGTTAAATTAGACCTGTAAGGTGTAAAAATTAAAAACCGACTATTTTTTAGTCGTCCTTTCTTTGATTTATAAGATAACCAACTTACAGTTTTTTCTGGGTAAAATTTAGGTGGAATTCAAAATTCTGAAAATTCTGGATTTCCTGGTTTTTAAAATATTATAATTTCAAAAAATGTTTGGTTAGGCTTGTAGGGGATAAAAACTGACTTTTTTTGAGACATTCTTTGCTTTGTACTTGCAGTAAGTCCCAAATTCGGGAATTGCAGTTTTTTTTTTCAGAAAGCGTTACGTTAGACTTGTAGGGCGTAAAAACTGACTGATTTGTAGTCAAAGTTTGTTACCCTTGGATTGCGAGACAACCAACTTAATTGAGTTGCTTCTGACCCTGACTATCAAAAAAGCAAAAGTAATTTATTTAAATATTCATATTTACTACTTTTCTAAAAATATTCTGCAAAATTAAGTGAGGAATCCTGAAGATTACTAGTTTTTAATGTTTCAGAATCTAGTTATTTAATGACTCATGTATTGGAAATCGATTTGGCTGAGAAATAAATTGTTACAAAATCAAGTGAAAATGTGTTTCATCAAAAATACACTTCAAAATATTTTAAACATTCTTGTTTTATAATGCATGGCATACAAAATTACGAAGGTATTTATCAATAGTTTTTCTATTTAAACAATACTATGTACAATCAATCTCCAGCATTTTACAAGTCTACAAAACAATCTGAAAAACATTTTTCTACCGAAATAAAAGTAAAACAGCCGATCTTGAATAATTTTATTCATTACCAAAATTCTAAATTGTGAATATTTCCGAACTTTAAACGAAAATTCTTTTGTAGCTTATAAATAGTAAGACTCAGGTTCAGACCTCAGTCGCAGTCCTTGAATTTTTTTAAATTCAAAACCATTAATGCAAACGCCCCGAAATTTTTTGTAGGGTAGAACTTTCTTAGAGAAGTTGAATTAAGATAATTAGATGATGGTAAAATAAAAGGGTGGAGGATTCTGAACATTTTCAAAAATAATAAGCCACTTGAAGTGTCGCAGAAATTGTATAGAATTAAGCAAAACAACTCAGAAACCTTTTCCAAACATGAATCTGAAGACAATGAAACAAAGTGTGGTTTTTCTTCGCAACAAATACTTTAAAGGGCTTTATCTAATTGAAAGCCCTTTGGATTTACAGTTTTCAGTAAAATCCGAAAGGCCCTTCGTAATCCACGAAAGTTGTAGATAATCTAAACTGTTGCATTTGAACTTTAGGAATATTTTTTGCATTTGTGAAGCTTCCAAAGGTTGTTTGTTTAATCAAAAACCCTTTGGATTTGGTTTACCCTCAACTAAAATCCCAAAGGGTTTCTGTAACACAATTTCTAATAAGCCAAACGATCTTTCCTAGTTTCTCAGTTTTTAATTCAACGAATGTTGAATTAGTCCAGGCCTTTGGATTTTTGGCAAGGCACTAAAGGGTTAAGTACTGCAATCTACGATATCAGGATTTTTAGAAATTGGGAATTAAATTTAATCCCAAGGGTTTTGGATTAGAAAATACCTTTGGATTTTTCGTAAAGCGAGACTTAAAGGACTGAAGGCCGAATTATGAAATATCTGATTTTCAAAGGAAACTTTCTCAGTTTTAATAAAAATTAGATATTCATCCAAATTGGATTAGTTTTGTAAGGCATGATTTTTTTAAAGGATCAAATCTGAAATATCAGGATTACTAAAACCTGGAAAGAATTAAGAAAGATTTTTATTAGTTTTAATGAAAATAGATTTAAATCCAAAGGGTATTGGATTAGACAAGACCTTTGAATTTTTCTAAAGGAAGGCTGCATTTCAAACAGAATTCATCAATTGGGAATATCAATCACCCCTTCTTAATTTAAGCGGAGCGCTGATTTAAATGGCCTTTGGATTCCTCGTAAATCGAGACTCTACTTTAAATGATCGAAGGCTGACCTATGAAGTACTTACTTGGACATAAGAAATCTCGTTGATTTAAGCAAGATCTTTCTCAGTGGTAACGAAAAGTAGATATTAATCCAAAGGATGATGGATCAGACAAAACCTTTAGATTCATCGCAAAGCGATGCCTACTTGGAGTGCTTGAATATCAAAATACTTTGTGATTTCAAAAGGATATTCATCAGTTTTGATCAAGAGTAGTGTAATTTGTCTATTATTTGGATTCATATCTATTAGTAGTAGATTGGTCAGTTTCTTTTGATTTTTGTAATGCAAAAGGCTTTATTCCGAGGGGTCAAATTCTGCAACCTGGAATATCAGGATTGCTAAAAACTGGAAGAATACTTGAAGACCAAAATTTATTTATTTGAAGAATTTAATTTAAGTCTTTTATATATTGTATTTTTAATTCGTAGATTTTAGGTCTGTAAATAAGGATTATGCTTTATTTGTTTCTTCTATATCTACTGCCCCTTTCGGCATTAAAAATAATTGAACGTTGATATGCTATTCTTTCTTTATTAATCTTATTGTAGATTAAATATCTGTCTCCAGTAAAGTTTTGGGTGGCATAAAATGGTTTGTGGTACAAAACAGTTAACAGGTTTTTGACTGCCTGCTTGTGGCTGCGTGAAATACAAATGATTCATAAGATTCTGAATTTATATCACTGTTCCCAGAAATCTATTTTAGGTTAGCGAATTTTGATAAGAAGTGTGGGTAATTTTTGGTTCTAAAAACTTGGAAGACATTTAGAGAACTTTAAAAAAAAGGTGCTGCTGCATAACTTTTGAAACAAACGGAAGCCAGTAAATAAAACTAAAAAATAAATATGTGGAAATAATGTTGAATAATTTACAAAATAGAAAATGTTTGTACTTAGTAGAAATCACTGATTTTTTTAAGGCACATTTTCCATATATTTCCAAACTACACAAAAGTATGTAAATTCTTATTTAGAAGTTTAGTAAGTTTCATCATTTATCATCATTCCACTAATTTTAACAAATCAAAATACTTCAAATCGGTTTTCTCCCAACTTGTGTTTCCACGTCAAGATTGCATCTACATTCACATCTATTCGTCCTTAAATTGGAAGAACATTACAACAAAATTCATTATCTTCAAGCATTTCATAAAGTTCTAACTACAAAGAACTAATAAAAGACAAATCAAGAGTGGCAACTTATATCAAAAAGTAATTGAATAACTGAAGTTACAGAACATTTCAGAACTTAATCAACTGTGTTTAACTTACTGCAACTCAATCAGTGAAACTTAATTAATTTTCCAAGTAATAAAACTTCAAAAATATGTAACAGAAAACCAAAAGAGTCGAGCAAATTTGTTTGAGGTCTCTAGAGGCGTTAAAATTGTTTAAAAAATATATATCCGCATGTTAGTCGTCTGTCTCAAGAACCGACGAATTCCAGTAATTCTCCAAGACTGACGGTATGAATTAATGTAATCAGGATGATAAACCAAGTACTTGCCATAAATTAACCACAATTAAGACTCGCAAGTATACGAGGGCTGAGTGCACAATAAAATTAATGACGGTTCTGAACTCGACGAAAAGTAAAATTAAGAATTATTAATTAGAAAACCCACTTATCCACATTTATCTCCGGTTAATCCAGGTGTAAACAAACGAGTCAACGTCGGTTTTGCATGAACTACCCTGCAAAGCTCCTATCGATTAGACTTAGTCTACCCAGCCCGAAAAGCTTCGCCAACCAGATTTATGTACAACGCCTGCAGGGGTTTTATATTTCTTGACCTCTTGCCAGGTTAATGCATCAATTTTCATATTCCCGGGGCAAACGCTCCCTAATATGAAATATGGGGGGGGGGGGAGTTAAAAGTTTCATGGATGCCAAATTTGGAGCGCTTACGACAATTACCGAAATTCTTGATATGTAAACTGTTATGTCGGGTATGTCACAATCAGAGGGACAATAGAGACGCATTCCAGAACGTTTGTGTGTTTCCGGTTAACCTGGAAATCTGCATTGATTTGTTTACAGCTACTTCCTAATCGTAATAATAATACAAAGGCAACGGTATATGTGCGTGCCGAAAAGTAAAAAATATAATAATACATAACGATCAACCTTTTGTTTTATTTTTGGGTACATCGTATTTGACTCGTCGATTAAGTTAACTGTACAGAAATGGCATTCCGGAATCCGTTAAAATATTCCGGGTTGTCGAAACTTCCCAAATCCTAAAAAGTTTACAGAAGTAGGAAGAAGCAGAGGAGGTTTGCCATTAATATTAATCTTAAGTTTTATAAGGTACAGGTGAATTTAAATTTGAAATTCCTTTAAATATTAATGTGGTAATGAATAATACACGAGTTAAAAATTGCGTGAGAGTTGTTAAGTAGTTATCAACTAGCAACAAAAAAGTTTAAACGTTTAAAAAATTAATTAAAACAACCGTAAAAAGTTTTGGTTTAAATCTTTCTAAAAGATCTCTGATTAAAATCTGTTTAATTAGAAAAATGTGCAATTTAACTTTGCAAAATAAACAAAAAGCTCGCTTAACTACATGTTAACTTCCACATATTTGCTTTCCGTAAAAAGCAAGGCTACGTTCTATTTTCTACCGTTGTTCTTGTTCCCAACCCATATCGTTTTTTTATGCATCGACGCTTCTTTACATTTTACATTAAAATTCTCGACATAATGGATCGCCTCTTGTTAATATCAATATTTTTTTATTCCTTTGTAAAAACGAGGTGCTCCACCCTGCAAAGCACCCATTGTAATACAACGTAAATCAACATAACAGCTCTTGTATCTTGACTATGGCAAGAGATAACGTTCAAGCTTTGAATAATGGCATTTTTTTAAGCGAATTTTGAAGAAATTTGAAGATACAAATTGAATCATTTGGAATGTATCTTCGTTTCAAGCATTTACATTTTTCACAAATTTTTTTTCACTGCCACTTGAAGGTGGTAAGTTGTTGATTTAGTAACAGTTAAACACACACAATTTTAAAGGCAGTTTATACCATTATTCTCAAGCGCGACTGAGTAACTTCAACTTACCTCCCTTGTTATGTAAATAAATATCGTGTTGAATTGGGTATAAACAATAAAACGAAGTTCAATTAAAAAAAGTCCAACAATCGGAACACCCAATTGAGGATTAAAGTACAAATAAAACGTATTAAGAGTTCTCCTGAATAGGTTTACAACCACACGTGTTTGACAAGACTGTGATATTTTATAATAAACTGGGCGTTACTGCCTAACGTTTACTTAGTTTAATAGGTTTACATTAGTTTAAGTAAAGCAAAGTTTTAATTAATAACAAACAGACTAATACACTTACGATAACAGACATTGTTAATTTAAATTGAACTTAGAAATGCGACTGTTTTTAAGTTAAAGTTTTTCAAATGGCAACAAAATTAACAAAAAATTTAGGTAACATAACAAAAGTGTTCGTAATAAAGCTGATGTTTATTTTTATATGAAAGAATCCCAAGGCAAATCTTAAGGCATTGTTCAAAAAGCAGGGCTTTTAACGCGTGGCTTTTACGCAAGCTAGGGCATTTCAACACCGAAGCTGTTAGTATCCTCAAGCTTCCTACAGAAAACCGGAATTAGTCCAGAAAGCTTCCACAACCGCTATACGTAAACACAACGGCTCTAAGCCAGCATACAAATGATGCTCTGAAAGCCACGATTTAACCCTTTCACGTGCTATGAAATTTATTCAATATATTTAGACAGTTCTGAGCGGATTCACTTTCTCTAACCTTGGTGGGATTATATTTAAAGCAAGAATACTAAACACCAACTTTGATTTCTTCGATTATTTTTTTTTAAAATTAATAACACCCTTATTGTTGTCTTTAATAATTACTTACATGGCAATGGAGGTAAGTGAGATTACGCTGTCTAGCATGGAAGAACTATTTTATCTCGTTAATAATGTATATATATCGTGCGGGTCATCAAAGCCAACAGAATAAAGATGGCTTGAACATATACAAAGAAGAGAAACTGGAGAGTTATAAGAAGAATTACGAGCTGGAGACCAATGGAGGACAGACCAAGAGGAAGACCAAGTAATAGAAGACATAAAAGGCTAGGAATTGGAGGAAGATAGTGAAGACAGAAAAATAGTAACCAAAGCCAAATCACACGAAAACCTTTAAGCAGAACAGGAGCAAGGAAATACGGAGTGATTCACCACCATTCCAAGGAACGGTTACCATTCCGACATGAGTGCCAAGGCCAATATATATGCGTATATCTAGGACACAAAATAGAGCTAAATAATGAAAACAAAATTGGAAGACGAATTGGACTTGCTTGGACAGCCTTTGGTAGGTTAAATCACATCCTGCGCAGTAACTTACCAATTACCCTAATGTCTCCTGTCAGTCATAACATACAGATTCGAAACTAGCACAGAGATTTATGGAAAGGGCTATTCTGGGCATCCGACTAAATGACAGAAATGATCTGACAAGATCCAGAACGAAAGTAACAGATGTGATAGAAAGAATTGCATCATTGAAGTGCAACTGGCCAAGACATATAGTGAAGATGAGCGATGATAGATGGACCTGAAAATTACTGGAATGAAGACTACCTGGAAGTCCTCAAATGCAATGGAAGGACAACATAAAAATACAATAGGACGAGACTGGATGTTGAAGGCGAGAGACAGGGGAGGCCTATATCCTGTAGTGGATGACGACAGGCTAAAATGATGATGATGATAGAATCTAAATTAATTTATAAAAAGCAAAAGCAATCGTTAGCTAAGCCTGAGTTACGGAATAGTTGTTAGCTCCCTAGGGAAGTAAATTCAGACGTATCTCCTTTCAGTAATGACACTCAACAAACCTCTTTTAAATATTACGAAATATTTAAGATCAATTAATCCATTGAAAACTTTTGGAGAGTAAACCAAGCATTACTCGCAAACTTTTATGGTTTTTGTAGTAATTCCCAAGCTTTAACACAACCATAAATCCGATCTGATAATAATTGAGCTCGTTTTTATATAATTCGTAATCAAAAACGCATTAATACAACCAAAACACAAATTAATAGAAAAACACACAAATCCAAAAATAACAACAAAAATCGTTTTAACAATGAATATTAATAAGTAATGCAACCTTGACTTAGTAACTAATTTAGGATTATTTATTTAATCTACCATCTGAAAACGCAACACGACTTTATAACCATTTATGAAATAATTAGATACAAATTTCCCAGAAAAACCATAAGAAACGCATAAACAGTAAGCTTTCCTAACTGTGAGTTGTGCGGAGTAGCGTGAGAAAATTCCGTTACTAAATTATATTACAACCATGCAACGATTTCAGGTGATAAAATGGTTATGTTAAATAACTCTACTAATTTTAGACATTTGTTTTGCATTCTATGAATTTCCCAGCGCCGTAAAATTGTTAGGCTAATTTTACACAGCTCCTTTGGGGCTTTTCAATGCACAGATTTTCTACACAAAATCATTTTAAATAAACTAATTTAGAAGTTGAAACAAATTAAAAAAAAATAAGGTTAATGTATTCAAAAGCAATAAATAAAATTAGTTCCGCAAGCCAAACCAACAAAATCTACCCAACCATTAGCTAAAAGCTTGGTCAGATATGTAAAGCCCAACCTTAACTCTTCCTACAATTATTAAACTACAAGTAAAGTTTAAACACGATATAACATTTTGATTAAATTTAATTTCCTACTGCAGACATTGCTGAGGTTGCTGTAAATTATTCACCAAATTCAGTAGCCACCACCGCCGATCTCCTTAGGCGTGGTGAAACCCTGGTTTATTTAGGGATCGTATTTGAATATTAAACGGAATGAAAAAGGGGCACGAAATATGTCACAATTTTAACAGAAAACGAGGACCTCAACTTAGGATGAAACAAACTTTCATGAAAGAAGAAACAAATAAACCATTTTATTTTGTTTGTTTATTTAATGAAAAATTCAGTAAGAATTTTAAAAGTTACATCTATAGTGGTAAGATTAGTTTCGATAAATTAAATAATAAATTTATAAACCTGCAGATTAAACGACTAAAATAAAAAAAAGCTGATCTGAATTAAATCACTTTGAAAAATGTGTAGGAACCTCGTCGTGTTTATAAACAAAACCCACAGAGTTACATTCCTCTGAAAGAAACCTTTTGTTTGAACTTTGAAATTCTGTAATACGGTTACAACTCTTTGTTCATATCAAGGGTGCATGCTACATAAATTAACCCTCGTTTGTATTCAGACAAAATTTGGACGTGAAACGTGTCGCATATTAACTAAATAGGTGCCTCATGTTCGTTAAATTCGATTTGAATAAAAAATATTTCAGCAAATTTCTGATGCAATTGCAAAATTAATATAAATCAGAGAAATTCGCCTTTTGATTTCTTGGAATAATTAGAACAAAAAATATCTAAGAAGGCTACGTATTTTACCGACCGAAATTATTCATTACTGAAAGTCATACAGCAATAATCTATTTTACCTAATCCATTACATAAAACCAAGTAAAATTCCACAATGACGAATTAATGAATTATTTCGAAATTAATTTTCAGATTTTACGTGTATTTTCATTTAATTACAGGGCAACAAAACTCAGTTAAGTTTAATGCATTAAATATGTAATCAGTTTATAACAAATTTGAACGTTCAGTATGAGGCAAAACCATTATATTAAAACTTTTAGTTTAACCGAGAATTCCTCACCAACTTTACCTTTATTTGCATTTAACTAGTAAATCTGTGAAAACGAATGTCGTGATATAAACTTTTACAGCGTAGTTTCAGAATAAGTACAAACAAAAGTCACATGAATCAGACGAAAGAGGTGACTGTCCCTCTTGTTATTAAAACTTTCGTAAAGCACGCGAAGGAATCGAAAATTTATGTGGAAAACGTAAATTTTTATTGAGTTATTTTACTAAAAGGGAAATTGGTTAAATCTGTGAGTTTCGAAACCCTCAAGTTTAACCATCTAAATTTGCCTAAGTGGTTTTGTGTAAACGAATAACTTAAACTGATTCTACTTGAAAATCAGAGCTTGCATGTCGAGAACCTTTTAACATTATTTTTGGTGAGGTTTAGGAAGAACACTGGAGTTCACGCGAAATACGAATTTGAAACCTTTGTTTAGTAGTAGGTCACATTTACCTTTTGTTAACGCTAGATTTCGAAACAATAAAATTGTTTTTACGTCTACTTCAAGTTAAAACAAAACACGAAGAATCGTTTTCTAAAGTATAAAGTAAGTATAAAACAGATGATGGTATTTTCTGTTTACAAAAAGCTATTCTTATTCATTTGAGGAGATATTTTTAATTTCAAGTCGTTTATCACTCGAGTGGTAACAAAATGAAAAATGGTTTAAAAGGGTCGACGTAAATAATCAAGAGATTCCCTGCCGAGGCGAAGAATTTAAAAAGAAATGTCGGGAATTCACAGCTCAAGATGCAAGGAAATACTCTGCTGAATTACACTCGTCATAAATGGAAGAAATGCAAATAGTAATGCAGTAAAATAAGGAGTTTTTTACTAACACAACATTGCTTTGATGTTGTCCTTTTTCCTAAGGTAACTAACATACCTCGACTACCTTGAAATCTCCAATTTTCCATTTGGAATTAAAAATTACAAACCTTAGAGATAGAAATTTACGAATAGAATTAAAACATAGGGCAAAAAATCGCCCCAGAGTACTATCAAGCGAACTTAATTTTCCCTGCCTGGGGGGTTAAAAATTCAGCTAAGGAAGTTCGAACCGGTGTTCTCCTAGTTGTAACTACGCTCAAACCACTAACCACTTTGATTTCTTTTGGTTTAACTACATCCGATACTTTTTTACACATTGTCAAATGTTTGAAACACAATTAAATTCGACTGAGTAATTCTTCAATTTAAATCCAAAGAGTCTCTAAGGTTCTTAAATATTAACAAAAAAGTATCAAAATTAAGCCTCATTAACGTCAAATAAAAATAACTTTAAAATTAAATTCGACTGAGAATTCTTCAATTCACATACAAAGAAAGCGAAGTTTGAAATTAAATTCGGCCGAGTAATTCTTCAATTTAATGCCAAAGAAACAGTCTCCGAGGTTCTTTCAATATTTACAGAAAAGACCCAAAATTAAGCCTTATTAACGTCAAAAAAAAAGAAGAAGTTTGAAATTAAATGTGACAACTTAGTAATTCCTGAATTTAAATCCAATCGGAGATTTTTAAACAAAGCCTTAGTAACGTCAAAAAAAAAGAAGTTTGAACTTAAATTCGACTGAGTAGTGTTTCAATTTTTAATCCAAAGAAAGAATCTTCTTGATTCTTCAAAATTTACAGAAAAGTTCAAAAATTAAGTTTCCGTGACGTCACACAAAAACAGAAATTTATTTGAAATTAAATTTCACCGAGTACTTCAATGTCAATCCAAAGAAAGGGGCTTAGAGGTTCTTAAATGTTTATAGAAAATTTTCCAAAATTAAGCCTTATTAACGTCAAAAAAAAAAGATGTTTTAAATTAAATTCGACTGAGTAATTCTTCAATTTAAATCCAAAGAAAGAAGTTTCAGAGGTTTTCAAATACAGAGTTTTTATAAAAGAACTCCTTAGTTTCAAAAAATCACTATGAAATAACGGAATAAGTTAAAAGCATGCGGTTTTCATATTTGTGTTCGGTATATTATTAAGTTTTTCATCACTAATATTCGTCGCGAACGCGAGAGGGTACGTATCCGGCCGGCAGTCTCACTATCAGTCATGGCTACACCGCAACAGAAAGATCAATTAATGGGGATACTTATTGTGACATGCTCGAACTCTACGTATTTCCACAGATGGACGATATTGGACAGGAAAAAGGATTAATTTTCTTTCAGCAAGACGGCGCTCCGCAGCATTACTGCAACCGTGTCCGTGATGCATTAGACATTTGTTTTCCTTGCAGGTGGATCGGAAGAACATGACCCCACTAGATTTCTTTTTGTGGGGGCATGTTAAAAACATTGTTTATTCGGAGAAAATCCGTAACATCGAACACCTACGAGAGAGGATTATTGCGGCAGTAGCATCCATTACACCTGATATGCTGGCGAATACGTGGGAAGAGCTGGATTACCGTTTGGACGTGTGCAGGGCAACGAATGGTGCACATATCGAACTTTATTAAACACACAAAAAAACTTCACAATTTACCCTTTTAGAATATATACTCATGTAAATAATTCTTTGAATATATTGCTGTTTAAATAACACTTGAAACCGAGTTATTTTATAAACACCCTTTATTAACAAAAAAAAAACTAAAATTAAGTCTTATTAACTTCAAGAAAAAAGTTTATAATTAAATTCGACCGAGTAATTCTTCAATTTAAATCCAAAGAGTCTCGGGGATGCGACTATTTAGACAATACATCCAAAATTAAGCCTTATTAACGTCAAAAAAAGTTTTAAATTAAATTCGACCGAATAATTCTTCAATATTTATGTCCAAAGAAAGAGTCTCCGAGGTTCTTAAATATTAACAGAAAAGATACAAAATTAAGCCTTATTAACGTCAATACAAAAGAAATTTGAAATTAAATTCGGCTCAGTAGTTCTTCAATTTAAATCCAGAAAAGAGTTTCCGAGTTCAATTTCAATCCAAAGAAAAAGGCTTCGAGGTTCAATTTCCAAAATTAAGCCTTATTAACGTAAAAAAAAGATGTTTTAAATTAAGTTTGAAATTAAATTCGACTCAGTAATTCTTCAATTTACATCCAAGGAAGGAGTCTCTGAGATTGTTAAAATATTAACAGAAAAGATCTAAAATTAAGCCTTATTAACGTCAAGAAAACAGAAGTTTGAAATTAAATTCGACCGAGTAATTCTTCAATTTAAATCTAAAGAGGCTCTAAAGTGCTTAATTATTTAAAAAAAAGTTCCAAAATTAAGCTTTATTGACGCCAAAAAAAGACGTTTGAAATTAAATTCGACTGAACGGTTCCTCAACTTAAATCCAAAGAGTCTCCAAGTTTCTTAAATATTTTCAGAAAAGTTCCCAAATTAAGCCAAAAAAGAGTCCTTTGAGGTTCTTAAATATTAACAGAAAAGTTCCAAAATTAAGCCTTATTAACGTCACAAGAGAAGAAGTTTGAAATTCGACTGAGTAATTCTTTAATTTATTTAAATTCAAAGAAAGAGTCTCCCAGGTTCTTTAAATATTTACCAAAAAATTAAGCCTTATTAACGCCAAAATAAAAGAAGTTTCAAATTAAATTCGACTGAGTCTTCGAGGTTCTTAAATATTAACAGAAAAGTTCCAAAAGTAAGCCTTATTAACGTCGCAAGAAAAGAAGTTTGAAATTCGTCTGAGTAATTCTTTAATTTAAATCCAAAAATAGTCTCCTAGGCTTTTAAATGTTAAGAGAAAAATTCAAAATTAAGTCTTGTTAACTTAAAAAAAAAGAAGTTTGAAATTAAATGCGACTGAGCCGTTCTACAACATAGGAAAACCCAAAGTCTTCGAGTTTCTTTAGTATTTACAGAAAAGTACCAAAATTAAGCATTATTGACGTTTGAAATTAAATAGACTGAGGAATACTTCAATTTATATCCAAAAAAGAGTCTTTGAGGTTCTCAAATATTAGGAACAGAAAAGATCCAAAATTAACCCTCATTAACGCCAATAAAAAAGAAGTTTGAAGTTATACTCGACTGAGTAACTCTTCAATTTGAATCCAAAAAAGGAGTCTTTGACATTCTTAAATATTTACAGTAAAGTTCCAAAATTATGCCTTATTAACGCCTGAAACTTATATCAAAATATGTTTCAAGGTGCGAAACAGAAATTTTGCCATCTGACATTACTTGAAACAATTCATCTTCGAAAGTTGTTAGCAAGAAACTTTCCAGACTGCTACGTAATGCTTTTGTACAAACACAATTTAATTTAGCTAAATTAGTTAAGTAATATGCGTCAAAATTCACGCCAGCATTTGCATTCTAAAGGTAATGGTTAATTTACGTAGGTATCTTTAACGATACTTTAATAAAAATCAAAGGTTTGAAGGCATAACTGGGAAATTACACATCATTACAGCAGGGTTGGTTCCTTCAAAATCGTACAGCTTGATCTAAGAAGTTTTAGTTATTAGCACGACGTGGTTCTTGCACATTTTTGCCTGCTGAGAAACGAAGGCTCCAAAGATTCTGACATAGAGAATCCTTGAAAGAAAAAGTAAAAACTTCCTCAACAAAATATTTTCATCATATTGTTTTCCATAGAGCATCAAAAATAGCAAACATCAGATGTCCAAATTTGAAAATTAACAAACTTAACTAAAACTGTATTTGTTTTCAACAGAACGGTGTTCCTGACCAGATTTTCTTTACTTCATTTTTCTTAAAAGAAAAATGCCAATTTATTGGTCTAACAAAGGACAAGAAGAAAACATTCGGGAAATGAAGTTTTGAAAGATTGCATGCAACGCACAGTTGTTCTTGCAACAAAATATTTTCATTGAAATATTGTGTTCCATTTAGCATCAAAAATAGCAAACGTCAGATGTCCGAATTTGAAAATTAATCAACCAATCTAAAATATTATTTATTTTCAACAAGACGACGTTCCTGGCCTGAACTTGTTCTTAAAACATTCAGAAACCAGCGCAATAATTAAGGTTTTCTCTTAGATGATGTTACAAAATTTACAAACACAAATAAAAAACAGACCCACAAAAACTCAGCACTGTAGAAACTGAAATTTATTAAACTGTTATTTTTACGAAGCTAACATCTAACATGTATACATAAACATATCTCTTCCTAAAACGACTCGACTTTCAAGGAAGCAAATTCCTTTACAGTTAAAGAAATTACTTCCTAAAGTCTTTCCTGAAGTATCAGCATGTATTACAAGGCAAACGTTTGAAGTAACAGCATTAGCAAAAAGAAAAAGAAAGTGAGCTCAATTACAGTAAGAAGCGCAATGCCTGATAAGCGAAACCCCGATTCCATTTATTTTACGGAACGGTTACAAAAGGGAATACTCTGAAATTGGTATCAAGAAAAAAAGCTTCCGAAAACTCCGATATTGGTTGTTTAAACCCTTACGACTTGTTTTCGTGCCGAACAAAAACCGATTGACTGGGAGCTTATTTGTTTGAAAGAAGTCTTTGAGATGATCAAATCTGCTGTGTTCGCCTTTCGTATTTCAAGCAATAATAAAGTTTATTCTCGTACATAATAAAAATAAATTAATTTCAAGTAATTACATTAGGTAAGGAATACCCCCGAAAAATTAGACCAGAAAGTCTTAAAAAAAGAACAACCTTAATTGCAGGCTTATTTCTTTTTCTTTATGAACGAATTAATTAGAGCTACTGAATGGTTATAATTAAGACCGATTTTAAATCTTCTTTATTATAAGTTAATTGTGCCACGAATTTTAATCACGGTTGTAACTTAGAACAGCAAGTTTTAGCAAAAAAATAATCGGTCCTTCGAGCCGAATTTACGACTCATTAGAAAATGCAACTTGGAGCTTGAATTCTGCACAATTCAAAACCTAATGTTTTTAAGGGATCTAAAATCATTGCAAACTGTGATGTAAATTTGGGCATTTTTATCGGGTCCTCGAAGAATCGCCACATTTTTTTTTAATCCAGCTAATTAAAGACAATGTGGCTTCAGCTGCAAATCTACGTAGTGAGTTTTACAGTAGGCTTAAAGTAATGAATAATTACGATAGAATCGATGGGAATATTCCACTTTGTAATTTATTTTCAAGTTATTTTGCATAATTAATTACAGAGGCCTCTGTTTCGAAGTTTTAAGTGAAAGCTTTAGAGCTCTTGGTTAACCTGTTTGAAATGTTAATGCCAATTTGAAATATTATAGGCCAACTTGGTTTTTCCAAAACTACTAATAAAACAAAATGATAATAGATAAGCTTTGTAACAAAATATTCTAACCAAATTGTTTAATTTTCTTTGACATCTAAATTTAAAGATCTTAAGGAAGGCCAGACCTTTTATGTCTAAATTTAGGTTTCCCATTTTTGAGTCTAAGTATATTAGTAAAATATTTTTTTATTAAAAAAAAAGCAAAAAAAGAGTTCTTTAACAATAAACTAACCCAAAATCTCGTAACAACAAAACTGCCTCCTAAATGCCTGCTTCAGGATGGAGATCTAATACGTTTCAAAAAATTCACTTTAAATCCATAAACTTGACACTTCATATGAACTCTGAAAGTAGGAAATGAAGCAATTCTGCCGAATATTTCCTGAAAATATTTCGACACGGTTTCGTAATACGATTTTGTGACTTTTCACCTAAATTTCATAATACCAAATCTGCAGTTTGGCCGTATTTTTGAACAGCTGCAGGAAAATCAAGACAGTATTTCGTTTTTTGCATGTGATTTCTGGCAACTTTCACGCTTTAAAGTTATTTTATTATTTTTTTATTATTGTGGGATTCTACGAAAGCCTTTGCAGAGCTTCTTTATTTTAATCAAATTACATTTCCAACTGTCTCGCATGTCTACCGTCGTTGTCATACTTGACGCGCACCCGACTTACTACTCTCACTCACCCGATGCACGCCGGACCCCTAATATCGGTCGTCTGCTATAATTCCCACATTATTTTTATTTTTTTAAATTCCTATTAGAACCTTTTGAAATTATTTGTGAAATTAAATAAACAGAAAATTAATCAAGCGAAATTCTCGAATCTGTAACAAAAGAATTGAAAAATTGCAGCTCCTCCAAGGTTAGAAATAGTACTAAAGAAAATGTCGCCACATTCAGAAAAAAATTTTACCATAAATTTCCTTGACAAACGCTGGGTAATAAAATAGCCCTTAAACCGCTTGTAAGATCAACGTAAAGCGTCGTACGAGTCACTCGTAAAACTACATATACATACAGGACTGCAATCCAAACTGGAAACCGCAGTTTATGAATCCAGAACTTCCTAGAAGTTTGTTTATTAGCAAATCGTGCTGTGTCATTCCCTTTGCTGATTATTATCTAATAATTGTTTTTGCGGTTTTAGTAACAGGGTGAGTGAAGTAATGGGGCATTTGGTGGTTAAATAAGTTTTATGTTCCCTAATTTGTAGGCCCGAGAGAGATTAAAGTGGCAATTTCGTTGTTTATTACGCTGGTAAAAGCACTTTATGGGAGATGTTTTTTGAAAAAAATTCCATTTTTTGAGAACTTGCTATTCTTTTTCTTTGTTTCGTTTGTATATATTTAATGGCCACAAATTTTTATTTGACTTACTTTTCAAGATTTTTTGTTTTTGGAGGAGATAGTTTTGTAATTAATAAATGAAAAAATAAATAAATATTGTAACAAATTATACAATGACATCATCGCCGCGTCAGCTGTTCTCGAGCCGACGAGTAAATTCGATGAGTCTTCTAGCAAAATCCACAAATCTCGGGAGTTAAAGGCCGCCGCAGATATAAGAGCGGTACGAACAAAAACCCGGCAGTCTTGAACAGATAATGGCGGCCTACGTATAAATAAATACCTACGTTTAAATAAATAATAACTGTTACATAAATTACTTTAGTGTTCGATTTTAATATTAAGTGTTCGGTTTAGTTTTACGTTAGTTTTAATTGTTGTTCTTTATAATTATTTCGTACTTTAAGTTTGTTTAATAAATTAATTTACACCACGAACCGAGTTTATGTTAAATAAACGTCGTAAAAACGTTACATTGGCGTCAGGTGTGGTGGTGTTCGGTGTGAATTAAAAAATAAAGACAGTTCAACTGCTTAAAAACTTAGTGCTTTAAAACAAGTGAAATGGCGTTGAAATTACTTCACGAGTTAAAAGTGGCCGACTTGAGAAGAGAATTGGAAGAAAGGGAACTGGATATGGCAGGTACAAAAAAGGAATTGCAAGCACGACTGAAAGAATCATTATTACAAGAGGGCCAAGATCCAGAAACTTTTAGTTTTGAAATGCCAGGCAGCGAAATTGATTTTAAAGTACTACTAAACAAAATAGAAAAAGTTGTGGCAAATTCTAAATCCTTAGAAGAAAAAGTACTTGAAAATTCAAAATCCTTAGAAGAAAAAGTACTTAAAAAGTGTAAATTCCTAGAAGACAAAATTCTGGAAAATTGTGGAACGTGGAAACAAGAATTATTAGAAAAAGTTCTGGAAAACTGTAGTAAGCTAAAACAGGAAATGTTAGAAAATTCCAGAACGTTACAGAATAAAATTGTAAAAATGGTGGAAGATAGAATGGCTCGAATGGAACTAGCAACGTTTGATGGAAAGACACCATGGTCCACCTATCGCAAACAATTTGAAGCGGCTGCCAGTGCCAATGGTTGGACTGACCAAGAAAAGGCTGTGTTATTAATCGTTGCTTTGCGCGGAGACGCCTTGAACGTTCTTCAAGCGATTCCAACAAGCCAACAGAATGACTACCGGTTGTTAGTCTCCCGATTGGAAAGGAGATATGGGGACGCACATCTGCAACAAGTGTACCACGCGCAAGTGAAGAATCGGATCCAGAAGAGTGGTGAGAATCTTCAAGAATACGAAGCTGATATTGCACGATTGGTTCGACTAGCCTACCCTACGGCTCCCGACTCCTTCTTGGAACAGCTAGCAATACAAACGTTCGTAGATGGTTTAAGGGATCGAGAAACGCAACAGTCATTGAGGTTAGCGCGGCCAAGAACAATAGACGATGCACTCGCCCACGCTTTAGAATTTGAAGCGGCGAAACAAGCGTCACAAGGACACGGCCGTGTCCGCATGATGGCCGATGAACCTGAAGGCTCCCAAGATCGGTTAGAAGAATTGATGTTGAAGATTATTCGGAAGAAAAGGCGTCGAAAGAAGAACGTACAGGGAAAACTAAAAGATGGTGACAAGAAGGGGCGAACATCGACCTCGAGAGGAAATGCTCCGAGGATCGCCATCCACGCCGTATCGTCAAAGAACCGAAGTGCCAGTCTGTTTGTTGATGGGAACATTGCCGGCCAAACTGTTCCGCTACTCATTGATACTGGGGCAACAAAATCCATCATACGCCCAGATGTTTTGCAGGAATCCGTGAAGCTGTCACCCACGAATACCCAGCTTCGGACTGCGACAGGTGATGTGATAACGACGCATGGTATAGCGAAGATGACCATCGGTATTGGAAGCCAGAAGCTTGTACATGAAGTATTAGTGGCTGACATCACTGACGAATTCATCCTGGGAATGGACCTTTTGAGAAAATTCGGGTTTGCGCTGGATTTGAAGGAAGGGGTTTTAAAAATAGGCAACAAAGAACTTCCTCTACATCCAATGGACGATCCGGTAGTACGAGTCCTGTTAACTGAAGACGTGACGGTGCCTGCTAGAAGTGAACGAATTGTCAAGGCAGGTCTGGATGGAGATCTTCGGGCGGGATGTGTACGAATGATGGAACCTATTTGTGATAAGAAAGTCCACAGCGGTATACTGGTAGGAAAAGCTCTGGTCAAGGTTGGAGAAACAGTACCGGTGAGGATCATGAACGTCAATATGGAGCCGGTGACGCTGAAGAGGAACACCCTTGTGGGACAGTGTGTACCAGTAACCCAAATAGCCCAGTGCATGGATGAAGCCCAAAGACCAGCTTCCAAACAACATGCTGGTGGACGTATTGATATGATAACCAATTCATGTGAAGACCTTAATGAAACAGAATTGAAGAGCGTGCGAACTTTGATTTGCCAATACCAAGACATCTTTGCCCTTGATGAAGATCAAAAGGGACGAACAAAAGTGGTACGACATAAGATTAACACCGGGGATTCCAGACCTATACGACAGCGTCCGAGACGACTTCCATGGGCAAAGCGCGACGAAGCGGAGAAGATTATTACCGACATGAAGAAACAAGGGGTCATTGAACCATCAAACAGCCCATGGGCATCACCAGTGGTTCTAGTTGGCAAGAAGGATGGATCAACGCGTTTCTGTGTGGACTACCGGCAGCTCAATGAGGTCACGAAGAAGGACAGCTATCCCTTACCGCGAATTGATGACACGTTGGACACGTTATCTGGTTCACGGTGGTTTTCAACGCTAGACTTGAAGAGTGGTTATTGGCAAGTTGAGATGGAACCTGAAGACCGAGAGAAGACCGCGTTCACTATCGGTTCGGGATTATGGCAGTTCACAGTTATGCCCTTTGGCCTATGCAATGCTCCGGCCACCTTCGAGCGCTTGATGGAGACCATTTTAAGGGGATTGTCCTGGAAAACTTGCCTGGTGTATCTGGACGACGTAATCGTAGTTGGCAGGTCATTTGAAGAACACTTGGCAAACCTAAAAGAAGTGTTCCAAAGACTTCGTGGAGCCAACTTGAAATTAAGTCCGAAGAAGTGCCACATCTTTAGAAAAGAAGTCAACTATCTTGGACATGTTGTCTCACGAAATGGAGTAGCAGCCGACCCTGATAAAATCCGAGCGGTGCGAGAATGGCCAACACCAAGGGATAAACACCAAGTGAGAAGTTTCCTTGGATTATGCACTTACTACAGGCGTTTTGTTCCGGGATTTGCCAATATAGCAAAACCGCTGACAAGGCTAACGGAAGATGGTCACGATTACATTTGGAGCGAAGACTGTGAGACAGCTTTCCAACAACTGAAACATGCTCTAGTAACCGCACCGATATTAAACTACCCACGGATGGATGGAAAGTTTATACTTGATACAGACGCGAGTAACCTGGCCATTGGAAGTGTTCTTTCCCAAATACAAGATGGACATGAAAAGGTTATCGGCTATTTTAGCAAGGTCTTATCGAAAGCCGAAAGAAATTATTGCGTAACCAGAAAAGAGTTGTTGGCTGTCGTCAAGTCTGTAGAGCACTTCTACAAGTACCTGTATGGGCGGAAGTTTTTGCTGAGGACAGACCATGCCGCGTTAAAATGGCTTCTGCAGTTCCGTAATCCGGAAGGACAAGTCGCAAGATGGATTGAACGGCTGCAAGGGTACGACTTTGACACGGAACATCGTGCGGGCACTACCCATCGGAATGCTGATGCCCTTTCAAGAAGGCCATGTCCAGCAGACTGTCCTCACTGCTCTCGACTAGAAGGGAAGATTTGCCGTACCACAATCGTCAACGACCATTGGTTGCCTGAAGAGCTGCAACGAGAGCAAGGGGAAGATCCCGAATTGAAAATGGTGCTTGAGTGGAAACGAAAGGGTGAAAGACCAACCTGGGAGAGAATCAGCTCTTCTAACAGAACCCTGAAGGCGTACTGGGCCCAGTGGGACTCTTTGAAGATAGAAAGCGGGCTCCTGAAGCGGCAACTGGAAAACGAAGATGGAACTACCGTCAGGCTTCAGTTAGTAGTGCCAAGAAGCCGAATGCCAGAAGTGCTTAGAAATCTTCACGATGGCACCTCAGGAGGACATTATGGTGTGAAAAAGACTCTCGAAAAGGTTAGAGAAAGATTCTATTGGGTCAACTGCAAAGAAGACGTTAAGGAATGGTGTCGCAAGTGCGACCTGTGTGCCGCAGGGAATGGGCCCCTAGGAAAAAGAAGGGCACCCATGAGACAATACAACGTGGGCAATCCCTTAGAGAGAGTGGCCATAGACATTGCTGGACCGTTTCCCGAGACTGATACGGGAAATAAATATATCCTGGTAGCAATGGATTATTTCACTAAATGGACGGAAGCATATGCACTACCAAATCAGGAAGCCGTGACGGTCGCCGAAGTGCTAGTTAAGGAATTCTTCAGCCGCTTTGGTGTACCCTTGGAACTACATTCGGATCAAGGCCGCAATTTTGAATCTGCACTCTTCGGAAATGTTTGCCGATTATTGGGCATCCGTAAGACTCGAACTACTCCGCTACACCCGCAGTCCGATGGAATGGTGGAGCGAATGAACCGGACCATGGGCAAATATTTAGCCAAGGTTGTATCCGATCATCAACGAGACTGGGATCAATATTTGCACCTGTTCTTAATGGCCAATCGTGCAGCAGTTCACGAAACCACTGGTCAAACGCCGGCCTGCATGATGTTTGGACGCGAACTGCGACTACCCTGCGACCTCGAATTTGGAAGTCCGCCTGCGGAACAAGAGGTAGCAGGAAATGATTACGTCACGAAATTGAAATTGAAGTTGAATGACATCCACGATCGGGCCCGCGGTAATACCCAGATCGCTAGCGACCGGATGAAGAATTCCTACGACGTAAGGACCCAAGAAGGCGGATTTCAGCCTGGAGATTTGGTTTGGCTCTACAACCCGCAGAGGCGTCGTGGTTTCTCACCGAAGCTACAACGGAATTGGGAAGGTCCGTATCAAGTGAAGAAGCGAATAAATGACGTAATCTATCGCATTCAGAAACAACCCAGAGGAAAACCAAAGGTGGTGCATTCCAATCGTTTGGCACCATACGAAGGAAGTAATGACAGAGCCCTGGGTGTTGAAGACGAGGGCAGAGAACTCATCAACAGAGTAGAGCCTGCCGAAAGCCGACCGACTTTTGAAGAGTTCATGGCGGCGTTTTCCGGAACCGGAAAAGCACGATTTGGAGTGACGACTGAAGTACAGCAAGATCTCTTCAAGGTTCCTACTGATTGTTCGATAGCTCACTGCGTATCCAAGGACCTTCGTTTAGGAAGAGGAATTGCGGTCGTATTTAAGAAGAAATTTGGGCGACTAGACGCACTCGAAAGACAGAACCCCACGGTCGGCAAAGCTTTATATCTCCCAGATCAACAACGATTTATTTATTATTTGGTTACGAAACAGTTCCATTACCAGAAGCCGGATTATGGAGACCTCTGGAATGCTCTATGGGATTTGAAGAAAGACCTGTTAGCTAGGGGCATTAAGAAGTTGGCAGTTCCCAAACTCGGCTGTGGGCTGGATCGGCTAGATTGGAGGACCGTACGAAACATGCTGGAGGTAGTCTTCAAGGACTCCGGTGTTACTATCCTGGTCTGCAGTTTTGATTCAATGGCTGCGTTAACACCGAAGAAGAGTGTAGACTGTTACTTCTACCGCAGTGGGACCTGCAGAAGAGGAGAACAGTGCCGATACCGTCATGACCCGTTCTTCAGGAATCAAGGGTCAAAACCTGTTCTGGGACAGAACAGACTTAAAGAAGGGGGCAGTGTAACAAATTATACAATGACATCATCGCCGCGTCAGCTGTTCTCGAGCCGACGAGTAAATTCGATGAGTCTTCTAGCAAAATCCACAAATCTCGGGAGTTAAAGGCCGCCGCAGATATAAGAGCGGTACGAACAAAAACCCGGCAGTCTTGAACAGATAATGGCGGCCTACGTATAAATAAATACCTACGTTTAAATAAATAATAACTGTTACATAAATTACTTTAGTGTTCGATTTTAATATTAAGTGTTCGGTTTAGTTTTACGTTAGTTTTAATTGTTGTTCTTTATAATTATTTCGTACTTTAAGTTTGTTTAATAAATTAATTTACACCACGAACCGAGTTTATGTTAAATAAACGTCGTAAAAACGTTACAATATATAATAAAATCCTTCTTTATTTGTATCTTCCTTTGCAAACTAGGTTTTCATCGCCTTCTATTTATAATTTTTCAAGCAAATAAAAGCAATTAAACTCAACTTGTAAAGCCTACAAACCAAAATAAAATGAATACAATTTTCTTGAGTTTATTAGGTTAGACACGCTTTTCGTTTTACTTTTGCTCTAACAAAATTAGCATTAACCAGGAAAAGAAAAACAAAAGAACCAAATTGATTTATTCTTTCTTTTTATTTAAATTTGTAGTTCCTTCTCGAGAGTGGCCTTAGTAGACGGAAATAAAAATCCCAACAATTCATAAAAACAGAGGAGGACCAGAATTAAATTCTGCATATAATTCATGTTATTTTTAATTAGAATTTTTACGGTAAAGCGTTTCTTGATGTAAAACCGTAATTCTTTTTCGTTGTTTAATGCAACCCATCTAATTGTTTCACGAATTTTAATGTCGAGCACGTGTGGCTGTTATAATTACACGTATTTAACAGCAACGTGAAGTTTTAATACACGAAACCGAGCTGTCATCTGGCTTGTAACCTTTCAGTTAATTACATGGAGAGGAACACTGTATCGCCCCAATTTATAACTTTATCCTGTTACGTTAACGAGGATAATTTTGCACGTGCGAGTTGTGCATCAGAATCGTAATTAGACGAGGTGCGTGTGAATTCTCGAATATTAATCAAAAACGTTGTTATCTTACGTATGCGGAAGCTGTACGGTTCGTGCCCGGTCTTTACCAGGAGATGTGTTTCGGTTTGCTTTAGATTAGGTTTCAGGATTTATGTATCAGTGTCGGATTTTGAAACTCGATGACGTGCAAGAGGATCATTGTTGATTGATATCTCGTGTCCCGTAGGTATCCTATGAATATTATATTTGCGTTGAGTTTGATGAACTTGCTTGATTTTAGATCTCCTCTGCGAATTCGTTTTTCCAATAAATTTTTGTTAGCATTGACAGTAATAATATCGTCATAAATCTTCGATAGACTTTCCAAACATTTTCAATTACACGTTAATAAATAATTAGCTTTGAAAACCAAGTCATTTATTACATGTTCAGTATTAACAAAACCCGAATTGCAATTATTTGGTGATTGTCCAGTAATTACAAACTAAAAAATATTAGTATTACGAAGTTCGCTTTTGTAATGACATCCTTCCTCAGTTTAGAGTATTCTCCTCGCATGAATAGCTGTGAAAATTTAATTAATCGGTCTAACTGCTAAAACAACAGACGTATCGCTTATTATACGAAGGAAGTAGCAATTTTGAATACTTTCTTCATGCCTTTCCAGGGCCTGCCTACACCGAAAACTGTGACTTTCCATGACTTCTTTGTTTAAAACACAAACGCATCGTTATAGGAAGGGGGGGGGGGGGGTTGCAAAAACAACAAGCAGATCAAACGAGTTTCTTATATTTGGGGATTTTTATAAAAATGTTCTAAAGATTTTTAAGACGACCGAAGCCCCGTTCGTTGCTTCCAAAGTTACTTCAATGGTAGGTTTTTCTAACAATTGTAACAGATTTTCACACTAATAAATTGTATTTAATGGAACTGTGCGGAAAAATATGAATAAGGTATTGGTTGCTTAAAACTTTAAAAAACGTAATTCTCTACGGTATTTCAGTACAAGTCAGCTGAAACTACAACTTAACTGCAGTGTAAGTGGAATTCAACCGTAGTTGAAATCGGTTTAAATGCGACAAAAAAAGACTTAAGACTGGCTTAAGTAACTTGGACGAAAGGTTAAGGATCGGTATTTCAGTACAAGTTTTAACTGAAGATTAGCTAAAGTCAGCTGAAACCACAGATTAATTATAATGTAAGTGGATTAAAACCGTAGTTTAAGCCAGCTTTAAATACAGCACGAAACCGCTAAGTCTTAAACTTGGGGATTTAATGGTCGGTTTTTGCAATTTCTTAGATTGTAGCTTAGCTTAAGTCTGCATCATACAGCTTAAGTCTGCTTAAATACAGCTTAAATGTAGTATAATTTGAGTTAAATAGTAGTTTAAGCTGGCTTAAATGCAACAAGAAACGGCTAAGACTAGCTTAAGTTGTCTTAGTTTAGGGGTTAAAAGTCGGCATTCAATATAGCTTAAGTCAGCTGAAACAGCACCTTAACTGTGGTACAAGTGGATTTAAAACGTAGTTTAAGCCGGCTTAAAAGCAACAAGAAACCGATAAATCTAATATAAGTTTTCTCAGACTAAGGTTTAAGGTTATTTTTGCATAACATGTTTAAGTTAAAGCTTAGCTTACGTAGGCTGAAACCACAGCTTAACTGTAATATAAGTGGATTTAAACCGTAGTTTAAGTCCACTGAAATGCAACAAGAAATTGCTAAAGATCTGTTTTTACAATACAGGTTTAAGTTGCAGTTTAACTTACGCCTGCTGAAACAGCTGTAGGCTGAACCACAGCTTAACTACTATACAGTATAATTGGATTTAAACCGTAGTTTAAGACGGCTTAAATGCAGCAAGAAACAGCTAAGATTAGCTTAAGTTGCCTTAGTTTAGGGGCAAAGGTTGGCATTTCAATACAGGTTTAAATTGAAGCTTAGCTGAATGAGCTGAACTGTAGTACAAGTGGATTTAAACCGTACTTTAAGCCTGCTTAAATGCATCAAGCAACAGCTTAAATCTAGCGTAAGTTATCTTAAACTAGGGGTTAAAGGTCGGTATTTCAGTACATGTTTAAATAGAATGCTAGCTTAAGTCGGTTGACCACAGCTCGACGCTAGTATCAGTGAACTTAGATAAAAGTGTAAGAGGGCTTAAATGCAACAAGAAACGACTTAAATCTAGTTTAAGTTATTTTAGTCTAGGGGTTAACAGTCGTAATTTAAGTACCGGTTTAAGTTGAAGCTTAACTTAAGTCACCGGAAGCAGATTTGGGCTGAAACCACAGCTTAACCATTTTACACCGTAGTTTAGCCGGCTTAAATACAAGAAGAAACTGTTAAGTTTAGCTTAAGCTGTCTAAGAGTCTTATAGACTATAGTAAATGGTCGGTATTTCGGTGCAGGTTGAAGTTGAAGCTTAGCTTAGGTTGACTTAAATTATGAGCTAAGACAAGTTTCACCACATGTTAGTCCTAGTTTAAGCCGCATTGAGGTAAAGTGTAGTTCAAGCTTCAAGCCTACACTGAAATGCTAAGCCTAAATGTAGCAAGACCGCACTTAGTGCTAATTTAAGCAGGTCTAAATTAATTTTTAACTTAAAGCAGTACTAAAATCCGGACCTTAATAATTTTTACATAAATAATACTCAACAATTTGATTTCCAGTCTCAGGATTCTATTGAACTATGTATAAAAATGGAAGTAATAAATATCGTATGATCAGAAAATCTTTGGATTGCGGTTGCTGTGTTTACATGTCATCTCTGAAATTATTTACTTCTATTATTTTTACGTTATTGACAATTTTTTAAGCTTCTAATAAAAGCAAATTTTCAAGGAAAAAACCGCATTTTTATAAGTAAACAAAGTTTAGTTGAGATTTGCAACAAAAAATTACAAAGAAATATCTTTTTGAAACATTTTTAGTTACAATCTGTTCACTCTTGAAAGATGCCAAGTAAATGTCAGTGACGTAAAAATAATAGAAGTAACCAAATTCAAAGATGACTTTCAATTCCACAGTAACCGCGATGCAGACTTTCTGGTCATACTATAGAAATTATCCCAGGCTGGATATTTCGGTAAAGCAGCAGAAAAAGGCAGAAGCTTAGCTAACATCGACTTAAACTACAGCTTCATTGTAACATAAGTCTACTTAAGTCGTAGTTTCAGTCGACTTAAATGCAATAAGCTTTGGTTTAAGCCGTAGTTTATATCAATTTCTGTTTAAATCTGTACTGAAATACTAGTAATTTATTGACGGTAGTTCAACAGGGTTTTAAGCCAAAAATTGACTTAAGCCTGCACTGCACTTAGGCCGTAATTTAAGCTGCCTGAAGCTGTATGAAAATTGAAACAGTGCGAACCTGAACTTAACATCAGAGAATTTCTAAGCCAAATTTCCCATTTTTAATGAAATGCCATTTGCAACATGTTTGAAATAATTAACAATTAAAATGATAAATTCAAAACTTAAGGCAAATATAAATTGGCAAGAGCACGTTAGGAAGCCATCAAATAAACCCCAGATTTAGTTATACTTTTTAAGAATTCTTAAATTCAATTTTTTGAACTTTTTTCATATTCTATTTTGTAGATTTTTGGAGCTCCTTTTAAGCATTTTAGAAATTTTTCGAGCTTTTTGATTTTAAGTTGTATGTAGGTTTGTTTTTGGAAATTTTTAAATTCAATTATTCGAGTTTTTTGTTTAAGCATTTTGGAAATTTTTAAATTACATTTTCAAGATATTTTTAGGTTGTTTTTTATGCATTTTAGAACTTCTTAAATTCAATATTTTGAAATTTTTATTTAGGAAAATCTTTCAAGACAACACTCAAAACTTTCGAGGATATTTAAAAATGAACAAAAATAATTTGGCGATGAAACCAAGGCCGTCAGAAGGGACAATTCAGTTTTTGGTTTTGTACAATGTTAGAATTCTTTTAGACGGTCGGCTACAATTAACACATGTCATAATGTGAGTTTATTCCCTTGTAAAGAATGAAAGTTATAAAGAAACAATAGAAGCAGATTTAAAATTGTGATTATCGGAAAATCATGTCGATTTTGAACCTTACAAGTTTCAGGAAAAATCTGTGGCTTTAGTCCAAGCCCTTGCAGCAATTTTGGGTGTAATTTTTAAGTCCTTTTGGAAAAAAAAGGTTCAAACTACGGGTGTAACTTCCCCAAAGTTTATGGGTCTACAAAATTCTTAAGAAAAAAAAAGAACTCGATTTACTCCGAATTGCGAAGGCATAAAAAATATGAATTTCAACTAAATGAATCAGGCCAAAAAGGGAAATAAAATGCGAAAACCATCGACCATGTACGAAAAAATGGTTTCTAAATGCATCAAAATCTATTCACCCACCTGCAAATAGATATCTTCCAAAAAAGCTTTTTAATAACCCTGGAATTTAGATACGGAGACCTTTTCGTCCGCTATGAAGAAACTACGGATGATAAATTTCAGTAAGCAAAAGCCTTTCATCTCAGAGGAGAAAAAGAAACTTGCCGATCTGAATGGAAAACATTTCCTTTAAATCACTACATCTTTTTATTTTAAGCTGCTGAAAATTTAAAATGTTCATAACTGCAGGGAATTTCGTTTACAACAGATTAAATGTTTTAGTGTTCAAGAATGTATGTTCAATTCAAATTTGGTTATTAACTTTATTACCTGAAATCTCAATCCTTATTTATAAGTTTCAAGCTGCCCAACATGGAGGTAAAGGGTAAACTTAGCGGCTTTAGACTCCGCGAGGGAGTATGGCTGGCAACATAGAGAGTTAAGGCCTGTTAAGTCTCTCTTGTTGTGCGTACGGGGTGATGTGATAAACACATAGAAAAAACTAAATTCCATTTTTGGTTGGAAAATGAAATATTTGAACCATTTTTGAAGTTCATTTATAGTTTTAACAAGGTTGCTTTCAGGAGCCCATTACCCAGCGATTTGCTTTTTAATTTTTGTAACTCTAACATAACCATTACATTAAATGAGAGAATTTCCATTAACATTTAATCAACGTGCTTGTAAACACTTTTTCGCTTCGAATCCTTGATAAAATTACTATTCGATATCGTGTCGGCACCAATGGCATATTTCTGTTATGACGTCGGAATACTCATACAAAATTCATCGAGTCGGTTTTTATCCTATGACAAAATGCACTTAACTTCATCTGACATTTAAATAAACCAGAAACATATTGAACACCCACAAACCATAATCAAAAGTGTTACGCTTCGGTACGATATATGTCGAATTTATTTTCAGCTCCTATTACTAGAGATTTCCCGGCATTTAACGACGTCATAAAGCATTTAAGTGACTGAAAATTGAAATCGATTTTGTCATTAAAATGTTGTACGTATGCAAATGTTACATGATATAGAATGCATTTGTTCCTGTCGTTTTAGGTCATCAGTGTACCGTATTGATTGCTCTTTATTATTCTATTGTTGTAAATGTTCGATGTTGTGTTTGTTTTGTAATACCCGGGAGACTTTTAAATTCAATTACAGACCGATTTATATTTTTGATTAGGAAATGTGTAATTTGGAACGCTGGGTAATTACCGCGAGTAATTTTAACACAATTAATTATAGGATTTTTGTTCTTTACGAACCTTTTTCAAAATCTACATAAACAGAAATTCGTACAATTAACTTGGTATAAATTCCTCATTAGGAAATTGTTTCGTACAACTTTATCGTTTCTCAAACGGTTATAATTTAGAGGAGCGAAGCCAAAATTACATCGTTTAAAACTTTTGCATTACCTTTTATAATTTTAATCGCCTTCTTAAGTACTAAAACTTTGTTTTGTTGATTCTTCGTGTTTAAAGATCACAAAGGCGCACAAAGTCTAAAATATCCTCCTTAATGAACCTTGACATTCGACCTGGAAATTTTCCACAAGTTTGCTCAATAAAAGGAAGAGTTTTCTCCCTTTCTACTACATACATACTACAGCTGATAAGGAAACCAATCACGCACGAACATCATTTACAAAATCGAAAGGTGCTAACTTCAAGTAGATTTAAAAAAAGTCCTTCCTTTATAAACAATTAACTTCATTAAATTGCGTAACAAGTTTTGGCGACTGTGTACATAAGGCATTTGTGAGTTGAAAATCTTGAAAACCCCCTGCTAGAATCCTGGTTAACTTGCCTAGAATTTTCATGAGATAAGGGCTAACTCGAAGCATTCGTATTCACAACGAGTTTTCTGAAGGGTAGGTCAAACAAAATCTCCCGAGAAGTTGATCACAGTTCTTTCAAGGTACAGCATTTACGAAAATAGGGAATACTTAAAAATACATGCGTTTTTCCCTTAATCCGTTCAATTTATATCCTTTCCGTTTTATTACAGTTGAGAAATTTGCACGCTTTGCGAAAAATCAATCTTTCCGGTTCATTTCGAATACAGGAAACGTTTACCTTTAACTCGTACAAAAGGTTTTTCGTGGTTTACAAGTCTATAAGTAAACACAGGTTTCACTAATATTAGGTTTATCGTGGGATATGATGCTGAAAAGCGGTCAAAAGAAATATCCTGAAAAGTTTATCGGTTTATTAAGGGTTGTTTGGGATACGCTTTTAAAAGAAAACTATCAAAATTGTGAACCACAGCTGAAACAAGGTTATGAGGAGAAAAATTGGGAAGAAAAACACGAATATCAAATACCTTTTGGAAACTTCACTACAATACTCTTTTCCCCTCTCTTCTATTATATTTTGGTTCTTTAAATATATAATCATAACATTTGAACGGCTTGAAATGAATTTTCATTGAATTAATTTTGATGATTCTGCGTAAGGTCGAATGCTTCAAATCCCTATTTTCAAAATTAATAAAAATTCCGAGTATTTCCCCAAAGGAGTGAATCCCTAAAAATTTTTTTTCTACGCTCATTTCTCCTAATTAAAAACGAGTTTGGATCACACAAAATAAATGTTAAGACAACCAAATTAGTCTTGAAACAAAAAGGGTTATCTTTGTCTTTTAAATTCGGAGCTAAATTCATAAATAAACAAACCATAAAAATCTGTTTAATATCTTACAATTACTAAAGCTTCTAAAACACTTGTGAGTTTTCAAATAATTACGTTAAGTATAATCCCTTTTATTAAGCTATATTTACAAATAGAAAACCTTGGTACAGGATTTAACGTTCCTTATTAATTCGATGAACCAACCATCGATTTCTAGAATGAGTTCAGTCGTGGAGAAAGAAGATTAAATAAGAAAATTAAAAAGCCAGCCACCATGAAATAAATAGGTAGTCAATCAACCCACAAAGATCCTTTCAATGAATTCTAACCCAGCCCTTCCTATGTGATAATTTAAAGGTACTAACAACTTACGAACGATTTATGAATATTACATGTTAATAACGGGCTACTTTTCCAGGGTGGGCATTAGCTATACCTATTTAATATTTTATAAGGGTTGTAATTGAGAGAAGTTAGAAAATTTCAGTAATTATTTTATAATTCCTATAATTTTTTATCCTGTAAGGGTTTAAGCAACTTTTACATTTTTAAATTAGGACAAATAAACCAGCAATGAAAATTTAATTCGTTAGTAGGACGGAACAAGCAAAATAATCTTTTATTCTAAAAAATCAATAAAAAGTTATGCCTAAGCAATTAAACTTCACGTGTTCAAATATTAAAAATATAAGGAACTTCAATTACCTACTAAAATTACAACCTATTCAGAAGTTCGCCGAGTAAATTGAACTTTGAACTGTAACCTTTTCTGTGTATTTAAAAATCATTTGAGCTCCTTTTCAGTTCAAACGTCGCGCTAAAATCCTTTATGAAAGAAAACGTGATTAAATGCAAGCATTTGAAATACAAAAAAAAAGTTTTCAGACGGATGAATAGAATTTATAAACGAAATTTTTAAAATATTTCTTTAGAAACATTTTTAAATACTTTTTACAGCAATTAAGCGAATTTTCTTTATTACTATTATTTTTAACTAGCAATGAAGAGGGTAGTTACAAAAGTTAATTAGTAAGCTATGGTTGAAACTGCAGCGATTATTACATAAATATATTCAGTAAAACAAACGAATCGTTTTACAATTAAAATACAGGATTACCAACAAATAAAAGCAACCAATTTCGTTGTAAAACTAGCCAACCGACAAGAAGACTATATAAATATTTAATATAATGCAACTTCGTTCAAAACTCTTATCAAATTTCTAATGAAGAAATACCAAAGCAATGACATAATCCTTATCAACAGCTGAACCCCCGTTTCATCTTCCTGTCAAATTCTGAGTCTATTGATCACAAGTTAGTATTATTGCTACCCATGTCCTTCGCCCTCGGGATAATATCCAGGAATGCTTCAGCAAACCGATCCGAATTGGATATCCCGGAAAGTTTAGTTGGAACGATTGAACTTGAATGTTATTTCAACGAGTGCGGGTCACGAGTGTTTTTCTGTTTTATATTCGAGTGGTTTATTCAAACGTCCAAAGTTTTATTGGAGAAATTATCCTGAATTGATCTAAGAATGACTATAATTTTCTACGAAATTAAAAACTGGACAAATTCTTATTGAGAATGTGAGTTTCCTTCAAGACAATGCACCGGTATAAATAATATTTTTTGAAACTCAAATGGTACTTTGGATTATTCAACTAAAGAGTTTCAAAAATAATAAAGAATTGTGATCCAAAAATAAATAAATAATATTCATACAGTGCTTAAAATTACTAATTGCTATAGCAACATATATTAATTATATTGGTTTAATAGCTACTAAACCCCGACTAACTTTAAATACTGTCTATGAATATGGCCCTAGAAGTTTACTAATTTTCTACGAAATTAAAATTAAACCAACTAATATTCAAAGAACCTAAACCGGCTTATCGTGGGACTGTCACAGACATGACTGAAACCGTTTTAATGGAGGTAAGGAACGCAAGAAGGAAACCCCCTCACTATTACATGATGTGTCCGGCGCCGGGTGCACAGAATGACAGAATCCCCGGGTGGAAAACCAAAAATACATATAAAATTGCAACATGGAATATAACAACCCTATAGGAGACGGGTAAGGTAAGAAACAAAATGTTAGAAATGGATAGGCTAAACTTTTCAATCATGAGATGAGATGTGCGAGACCAGATGGCTGGATGGCGGAAATTGTAGGTCGAATGGGTATGCTGTATATTTCTCTGGAAACCAAGACAACATACACCACACTGATGTAGCAATAATTATGAAAGAATCAATCAGCAAATCTGTCACAAAATTTCTGCCATTATCAGATCGAGTAATGCTGATCCTTTACTCGAATGTTTCATGACTGAAACTACGTGATTACACGGCTGAAATTGATGTAGTTCTATGTACTATCTCCCTCCCATCTTTCTCTATCTGTTGTTATTCGTATGTTTTCCTGTGACACTTTTTAGTTGGTCTATCCAACTTCTTGGAGAGCGTCCGCGTGGCCGTACTCCTTCAATCTTTCCGTGTACAACAAACCTCTCTAGATTGTAGTTGATGTAGCTACAGGCGAAGCCAATCAATATCAATATTATTCAAGCTTATTCCCCCACTGCGAATACCAAATTGAAGAATTCTATCAAAAAATTCGAGATGCATTGAAGATCACAAAGAAACGTGAAATTACATTACTTATAGGCGACTTCAACGCTAAGGTTGGGCAGCAAGAAACTGCTGATATTACTGGAAGATTTGGTCTAGGCGAAAGGAACGACAGAGGTAGGCCTTTAGTAGACTTCTGTCAGAAAGCAAAATTTGTGATTACTAACACCTGGTTCAGACTTCCAAAACGAGGCCTTTAGACATGGAAATCGCCACAAGATGGATACCAAGGCCGAATTGTGCGAAACCAAATCACCGCTTTCGGAATTGCATTAAGTCGGTAAAAAATACCCCGGTGCGGAGATAAACGTAAATCATAATTTGCTTTGTTCTGCGTTACAAGTAACCAAAAAGGTTAGCAGCACCGTATAAATAATAAACGAGGGGAAAAAACTGTCCGAGAGATAAATAATGAAATACCTAGAATTACCAAGACATCCATAGAAAATAAGAATATCAATGAAAGCTGGTTAGATATCAAAACCTCAGTTCCTGGCAAAGCAAAAACAATATTAAAGAATAATAAGAAAACTGCAAACAACGAGTGGATGACCGAAGAAATGTTGGATCTTATGAATCAGAGCGAATAAAATCCAAAAATAGAGACAAGGAACAATATTTTGAAATTAATCGAATAATCAGAAGAAAAATCAAACAAGCCAAAGAAACCTGGCTTTAACAATCTTGCAATGAAATAAAGCTTTTACAAAGCAAACATGGCGGTTACAATCTTCACAAAAAACTCAAAGATACTGCAGGAATCTGAGTATGCGTTTGAAATGTGAACTTTTAGAAGAATGAAGAAAATACCGTGGGTTGAAAGAGAAAGCAACGTCGAAGTACTACAAAGAATTGGTACAGAAAGGGGGCAACATTCCCCAGAAATAATAAATACAATTTACTGCAGCTTATAATTAAAGGAGAAATCGAAGGAAGGAAAGACTATCATAGCTCAGAAACATCAGAGCGTGGACCGACATGAACGCTGAGCAACTCTTCCGAGCTGCTATGGACTGTCAACAATTTCACCAGGTGGTCGCTAACCCCTGATTCCAATGGGAAAATTGTAACTGATGCTAAACAATGCTGCAAAGAAGAACCTTTTCGAAGATATAAATCGCAAAAGCCAAGAACCCCCCCAATGTGATGATGAAACAGCTGTATTGAAAGTAGAACAGGCTAAGAACAACAAGGCTCCTGGAGCAGACCAAATCCCAGTCGAATTACTTAAACTATTTGATGATACAGCATTACTGTTATAACAACATTCTTTCAGTAGATTTACCATAGTGGCCTGATACCAGAAAACTGGCTAGAATCTCTTTTTATAACACTACCAAAAAAGAGTAAAACCAGTAGATGTAGCAACTTTAGACTCATACGTTTAATGAACCATACTCTCAAAATTTTGCTACAAATCCTACAAAACCGCACTATGTGAAAGCGAACCGGGAGAAGAATAATTCGGCTTTCGAAATGGAAGCACTCTTTCGTATGTGCGTCTTTCTCCAAAGGAGTTGCGAATCTTGGAAAAATATATACGTCTGCTTCTTTAGATTTTGAGAAGGCGTTTGACCGACATCAAGATGGCCTACTTTTTGATTACATAGAATCAACAAGGGTAAGCAACTATGATCTCAGATTTGTGGCTACGATTCAACTAAACGTTTCCACAAAAAAAAACACCCCAATTAAGCGAGCAGTGTGACAAGGGAGCGTTCTGTCGCCAACACTATTCAATATATACTCCGAAAAAATATACTTGGAAGCTTTGATTTGCAGACAGGAAGGTGTAAAAATTGGAGGGGAGATTATCAACAACATATAAGGTGAATCCTCGAATCCTCAATTGTTACGTATGGTCGATTCTACTCGACTGATGCGAGACATGCACATTCTTCTTCTTCATCTTATGGCCGAAGTCTACGCCATGGCCTGTTATTAACTCATAAGTAGAGAAAGGAATATATGCAATAGATTATTGCCGAACTATGCGCATACATATGACCACTATTTTTTAAATATATGCAGTAAATATTGAGAATATGCACATGCATATGCAATAGCGTATGTTCAAAATCGACTTTTAAAACGATTTATGACCAATTTTAAAAAGTTAAAAACAGATATACGTATTAAAATTCATAAATAAAAAAATAGCAAGAAAAGAAGAAGATACTGAAAGAATGCACGGTAATTTCCATCAAGACAATGCAACGGCACAAATGTTTAATCTTGTAATTTCAGTGGTGGTTTCGAATCTAAAAAATGTTTCAAAAATAATAAAGAGGCGTGAATGATTTTTAAGTTGTGGTGAGTTATTAAAAAAGTTTATATTTCCCAGCTTAAATTACAAAGCTTTTTCGTGACTCCAGGTTGTCATTTACGCAAATAGGTAGGCTCTTCATTATGTTACACGAACACAAAATGTTGTGACAAGTAAAAATTACAACGATTTATTACCTGCTGTGTTTACGTACAAATTTGGACAAAATGAGAAATACTCCTGGGTGATAACACGTCAAGGTGTTAAGATTGCATATTATTCAAAACATTATCAGATTTATCTAACAATTTTATTTTCTAGTTAAACTACCAAACTCCTCTAACAAACCAACTAGAAACAAAAGCAAAAATGTAATTTACAACAAAGTAATGAGTTCCAGCTTGAAATGAAAAGGAATAAATTTAAATTTTCTACTCCCTTCGATGTACAATAAAACTCTTTGAAACAAGCTCGATTTTTTTGCTCTCGTTAATTGAAAAAGCTTCCGTGCACTTCGAGTAAACAATTCCCTCACTTTGCGGCCAGTATAGGTATCCGACATGGTCTTGTCGGGTATTCTACAGCACGAATTCGATTTTCAATCCGCCACTTTAATCCCACTAGTTTCGGTATAATTTGAATTACTAATGATTAACAAGCATGTCAATTAAAACTAAATTACTTGAGAGATTAGGCTGTTACGTTGCGCATCTTTGTCTGATGAACACGTGTAATTTACTATCTCAAAACATTAATCCTAGATTTAGATGTTTAACCGTGGGTGGTTTATAATTATGTAATTAAATAAATCCTTTCACGTAATGGAGCTAAGACTACATATTAATTTTTAGCAACACAACAAATCCGAATTAAATATAAATTTAAAACCTGAATGTTAAAAGAAAGGGTGGGAGAGAATATTGGAATTATTACAACAGAAAATCCATCCTTGCGCTCATTAAAAATCACCGAACAAACACAAATCCACTTTTAGAAACTCAGCAAATCCCCAGAAAAACATCAAAGCCAACATTCCGTTCCATCAGAAGACAAAACCACAAAATCTCGGATAGCAAAAACGTACAAAAAAGTTCAAACAATTAAATACCACATTTAAAAACGGGCTTAATTGATTATTTTTGCCCTTTTTTGTCGTTATTCTTGCATCTTATAAAAACTAAAAAAATCAATAACCAGGTTCTGTAACGTCAGACGTAGAGTAATTACCTCAACAACCAACCTCCAACGCGTAACAACTGAGAAAAAAATGTTAAGCTGATGCCGAAGACCATAACAAAACCTCAACAATTTTGTTCATTAATTTTGGAACACAATACCAGTAAACAAACACGGATTAATTAGCATATTTCGCAAGTTTGAATACCGGGCGTTAAAACAAGACAATGAGACGCGCCCTCCAACGACTGAAACTAAAGCTTGTTACGCTTTTTTTTTGCTTTGGAAAACAATTAGAATAGTTCGAGTCAGCTGAAGCGTTAATACTAAGACTCCAAACTATTATAAAGCTTTGAATCCCATCAGTAAGGTTTAAAGGACTCTTTTGTAATTATTTATAATTGATTTTTAACAAACAAACAAAGGATTAAAAATTAAAGGAAGATTTACTAATCTCAGCTAGTAAAGAAGTTTCGGGAATATTGAAGATTTTCAGTTGCTCGCCTTACTTTTCTGGCAAGCTTGACTTTCCAGAAAATCTAACTTAAAAAATGATATCGAAGGGTGATTGGGAAGGAAATTTTGCCAAATGAACACCTCAAGAGATGTGTTAAACCAAAGAATACGTAAACCAACTTATACTCGGATTAGTTCAGGTTTATCCAGAGAATTTCGGCCAACTACGGAAAAGTTCGAGAATTTGCGGAAATTCCTCAAATAAACTGCGAAATCAGCGTGGTTTTGTGAATCTTTTTGCCAAAATACGTTAAAAATGCAAGCTTGCATGTTTTATACACAAACTCGAAACAATTTGGTGTATTTTCATTAAAAACTATGCAATACGTGTCGCATTTGTTGCTGTCATAAAATTTCCGCTTCGTGTACTCATCATAAAACGTAATAAATATTAATTAACTTTAAAAATTAAAAAACTAAGGTAATCGAGCTTTCAAGCATCAAGTGTTCCTTTACATAATTTACGTAAAAATTCCACACACCGTGTAGTATTAAAAATGAATAGATCGACCTTTTGCGTAAGTCACGTAAGTATACTCATTTGTCTGACTAGAAATCAACAAGTAATAATTTTTTGAGTTAATAACCAGAAATCTAATTCTCAATCAAGGCTTCGTTGTTGTTTACGAGAGAGCTCCCGTTCACTTTTACAAAGAGAAAAGCCACGTTCACTTTTGCAAACGTTAAAAGTAAAAATATTTACCTATAATAAACGTTTAAGAGTAAAAACAAAGGAAGGGTAACTTTGATAAAATAAACATGGAGTTTATGTTCTGAAACCTTTAAAAGGCTGCATTAAACGAGAATAATCGTTAGAACAGGCACTCTATCGAACAAACGGAATCGCGAATAATGCATTTTGATCGTTATCGACTTAACGTTTCTGCATGCTTTTAGTGCATGCCGAGCTTTTCATGGAAACAATTGATTTCCTTTGAATTACAAATAGTACATACAACGTAATTGTTTTTTTAAATTAAACAGTTTTATGAATATCCTAAGAAGGCCGTTTTCGTTTATTTTGAATTGTTTTTGCAGTTTAGAACGAAAGGAAAAAAGGTTTTCATGGGAATTAACGCTGACTTTTCAGAAAACATTTTTTAGGACAAAAGAAATCTTCAATTTGCAAAAAATGTGAAATTTGTGCCTAAAATCAGCCAGATAACAGTTTTCCATTTAATTATTTTCCAGGTGTCAAACCAAACAAACGTCCATTATTACACGTCAAACAACCCCAAACATAAAGCTAATTATGTTTATATTAGTTACGTTTTCCGTTTTCCATTTTCCCCTAAATAACATTCAGATATGAAAATATTATCAGATTCAGATATTCGTTAAGTTATTCATAGAATTTCCCCGTTGGCTCTATTCGGGCATGAACTTTTTGTATAAACATACGTAATTCCTATAGATTTTCATTATAATTTATGGTTAACAGTTTAATGGCGTTCATACCAGTAATACGTTCCTTTAATTAACTTCGTAATAAATAAAGCTCATTCGTGCATTGGCTAAGGATTTAAAATGAAAAGCGAGGTTTCGATTACCGGAGTACATGTTTTGATTTTCTTTTGAGCATTGCTATTACGGAGAGAATTTGTATTGGAAATTTTATTTTTAGTATACGAATATTTATTTGTAAAATATTTGAGAAAATATGGCTAAAATCTGGAAAAAACATTTAGAAATTTGAGTTTCAGATTTTGTTATTTTATTAAACATATTTAAATTAAAGGAAGATACTGTTTAATAAAACAGACTTTTAATTTAAAATTACTACTAAAATTGGTGTAAACAAAGCTGATTACCTATCGATTTTATTTTTTCTAATTGGGAATGAAGTAAATTACAAAACAAAACTGTAACTTTATTCATCTGCCATGAAATGCATTTTACTTTAATTTTTTACTTTAAAATTTCGATATCAATCAAATCTGCATTAATTTAAATGTGTTGTTCATCCATTTGCATTCGTATATGAATCTCATTTAAATATAATCTGTGATTATTACCCAAACTACAAACAGATGCCAATTTTCACTAAGCAAACCAATTTTTTTTTGGCAACGATTTACATGTATCAAGCTTAATTTAAACAACAAATTCTGTTTGATATTTGCTTAAAGCTACCCTGTAAACATTTAACGGAAACCAAAATTTAAATGTTCCGGAAAATACAGCAACAGCAGCGTAATGGTCAAGTCCAGTTGTAAAAAATCCAACTCGTGATTTTTAATTAAAGTGCTCGTCATAACATGCCCAATGAGATAGCTCTGGAAACGCATTAATTTTCCTGTTTTTTGTTTTTTAGCCGAAAAAAATTATAGAATAAAATATGAGGCCGAAATTTATTCGGAAGGCATTAGAAAGTGAAAGCTATCGATCTTGTGCTATAAAATGAATTATTTGTTATTCCTGGAGCTATTTTGATGTTTTATTATCGCGGATTAATCTTTCAGGGGTGGTTAAGTTTTTCCTGTTTACTGTCAATACACTGCGGTAAATTCTTTTTGGTGTCAAACCCTAAAATTTTAATCCTAACTTTCTTACCCTATCAAATAAAATATTCTACTTTAGGTGCTTGCCAGGACAGCCCGTATCCCAGGAATAACCCTCGTTTTCTGTGTTTTTCTACTGAATCCCCATTTAGTAACTGTCAGGATACTGCAGTAGCTCCAGGATTAACGCTTGTGCTTTCACGCAAAAACTCGCCGACTAACGCAAGATTTTAGCAAATACAATTAATAACATGAATAGCGAAATAAAAGGACGAACGTCGGTGTTTACAGGATAGTAACCTTGACAACTAGCGGTTATTGCACCGAAATAGGCGATATTTCAGACGGTGTTTGTTAGAAATGGTTAAAATTTTGTAATTTCGTACCTTTGAAGCAGGTGCACCCCATAATATAGCCCATCATTGAGATTAGACGGGTATCCCCGTCACCGCACGAACCGCACTGGCACGGTGGAGCAGGACCCGGCAACAGGCTCTCCCCCCATGTGCCCCCACGGGGGCTAACGGCACATCGCTCACATATACAAACAAGGCAGTCCCAGTTGCACACAAACACAAAGGGGCAACGGCACAATCATTAGAGAAATACATATAAAAGCTCCAGCGACACGACCGACGCGGCGTCTATCGGCAGAATGAGGCGTTACAGGCGCCTGGCGTCCCCGGCGTCTTTGCCCCTCTTCACATACCAACCACACTGACCTATACTTCCCTGTACTCTAGAATACCAAGCATACTTCCTGTTGATGGCGTACCGTTAGAATTAAGTCCGTTTACGGTTCCACAAGCTCTCTTTAGGAACACTCGTGCGGAAAATGCGGACACAAATTACATACAAATAGTCAACTAAACATACCTTCTTAATGGCATGCACGAAAATAACCAGTTAGACTTTGGATAATTTTTAACTTACCGTAAGTAAAATGATAGCAATTACCGGGCTATAAATTCGGCCACCTTCATCTTCACGCGAACATAACTAATTACAAACCACCTTCGAGGATGCCCAAATGAAAAATTACACCGGAAATATGTATTTCAAGCATGCGAATAAAGACCCCATTAATTCTTCCGAGATTTATAATTTAACAAAAACCTCTTGTGGGTTGCACATTCCCTAAATCACGCTTGATATATTTCTCAGATTGGAAAAAGCATCACAACGCAATCGGAAAACACAACCCCTTCGAATCGTAAGGGTTAAATTTTATCCCTAAAAACCTGCTAACCAAAATCTATTGTTAGCAATAATCGGAGTTCATTTACCCTTACGTATGATTGCACAGGAGACAAAATTCAGAAAAGTTATTCTTGTATAATCAGGTTCAGGGTCGTGTTTAAGGGTTGAATGATTTTCCAATCGCTCTATTTAACTTCCAATGATTTCATATACAAGCTCAAGTTATTGGTCGCATTTTAATAAACATGCGAAGTTGTTGTTCAATAATTAACATTTCGATTTGCTCCAATAATAAATAAATAAATCTATACAATGAGCAAAAAGAAAATTCATAAGGGTTGGTCAAGAAACTTCGAAGATTTGTGTATTACAAACACCACCAAATTATAGAAGTGTAATTGTTTTGTTTATGACTTCAAAATGTCTTGACAAACCACGAATTTTCTTTTCGCTCGTACAATGCTTAGATACGAGATAGTTTTGTTTGATATTTGGGATGCGTTTGGGATATATAAAATAAAGGATTTTTAAATATTAAAGAAAAACTTTAAAACTCTAAGCTTTGCCTATGCATTACAAAGAAACAAAGACGAAGTTGTTTCTTTACAAACGTATCTTGGAGCGTTGGCAGCATAAGAGAACAAGCGACCGAAAATGAAAAAAGAGAAAGATTAAGAAGAAAACAGGGCAAGAAAACCAGGAGGACGAGGAAGAGGAGAAATAAGACATGGAAGAGAAGAACAAAGAACGTATGATGGTGACAAGAAGGAAGAAGACGAGGAATGGGAGGAGTAAGAAGATGAGGAGGAGCACAACGACAAAGGGGAAGATGACGACGAAGGAAAAGACGAGCAAGAAAGACAACATGGCAATAAGGGGAAGATGATGACGAGGAAGAGAAAAACAGAATGACGACAATGAGATGGATGACAAAGAGGAGAACAAGACGACTAAGAGAAAGACGACGACAGGGAGGAGAAGGACGACAGCGAGATGGAAGGTGAAGAGAAGGAGAGGGGCGAGAAAGAGGTCGAATAAGACGATAAGGAAGAGGAGAACGACGAGGAAGAAAAAGATGATGAGGGGAAAAACGAACACAAGCAGGAAGACGAACAGTATGACGATAAGGTGGGAGACGATGACGAGGAGTAGAAATACTACAACGAGAAAGAGAACGAAGGGAAGATGGAAGATGATGAAGAGGTAGAATAAAGGCCCATTTATACACTTGTCACTTTGGATGTTCATCTTGAAAGAATCATCTAAAGTGCTAAGTGTAGATTGCCTTTCATTTTTATTTCATGAAAAGTGTACATGAAAGAAGTTGACCCCCTACTAACTTTTGATGAAAGCGTCGTTCCTCGAACCAATAAGTCATTCAGAGTGAACATTCTGTGACAAATGTAAACAAATGAATAAAGCCGCATTTACTATTCACTGTTTCTTCAGCCGTCTGTGAGACCGTGTAGTTGACAAATACACTGCATTTTTTAACCGTTTTATTGTTTTATTTCTAAATTCTTTATATTTTTATTTAACAGCGGTAGTTATTTATGTCACACAATGTCTTTCAAGTGGCAAGACCAACATATGACATTGTTCCTTGAAGCATATCAGCATTTCTCTCCTTGAAACCCCTGGTTTCACCCACCAACGCATTTGGGCACGGTTACTGTCATTTGTCGATAATTCAATTGCATTATTCAGTTCATGAATTAGTCCACGTGAGATTAAGTTAATGTCCGCTCGCATAATTATTGTGTTCCTTCTCGAATGAGACATTGCTTGATACTTCTCATTCAAATGAAGCCACGAAACGAAAAACAGTGCAGTGAAAACACATAACCGGATGAAAATGTGTAAACAAGGCTGATTCACTTTAGATGTACATCAGCACCCAGGAGGAAAGGAACGACCAGGAGGAAAAAGACGATGAAGAGCAAAATGACGACGAAGAGGCAAACGACCACAATGGGGAAGATAATTGAGAAACAGGAAGGCGAGCAACATACCGAGAAGAAAGAAGACGGCCAAGAGGAAGAGAAAGACAACAAGATGGAGGACGAAAACGAGAAAGAAGTGGAATAAGACAACGCGGAAGAAGACGATGATGAGATGGAAGACCAAGAGGAAGAGGAAGAAGAATAGAAATAAGATAAGATGAGAAGAAGGTGGAAAAGAAGAAAAAGAAGGAGGAACAGAAGAAAAAAACGACGTTGCTAAATAATAAAAAGAGGACGAAGTAATCTGAAAATTAGTTTGATATTCTAAAGGTTTCTTCGTAATTTTCAATTTATTAAGTTTTAAAATGCATACAAAAGCCATTTTTCAAAAACCCGTCTGAGAAACATATTTTTACATAACTCCATGTACAATATTTTGTATTTTCTTTGAAAGTTAAACATAACGCACTTGTAATCGTATGTAAGAGTTTTATTTAAACTTAAACACCTGTTTTTTTTGCATTTTAAATAATTTTTATTTTTGTTGTAGCTTTTACAGGGTCGGCCGTTAACTAAGCCAAGAGTTAGTAAAAGTACCGATAATTAAAGGTTATTTTTGTATTTCAGTTTGTTTGGTTATTAGGCGAGATCTAGGCTTGCGGGTGCCACGGATCTCAATGTATCGACTAACTACCCTTAGTTGGAATTTTTTATCGGTTTTACCTAGTATCCGACAGAGGGTATACTTTCAGATATTTTTCAGCAGTAAAAAATTCACCCATTTGTATCGGGAATCGAACCCGAGATCTCTGGTTTACAAAGTAAGTTTGTTAACTTTGATGGTACTTTAATATTTCTACAATTTATAGTTAGCAAAGTTAACGTATTTCACGAATCTTTTCCTTAAGTTTTATAATTGAGAAAAGCTTTAAGCCAATAGTCTCCTTTAGAAAATCGCTGTCATATTTCGGAAACTACGGTTAAATAGAAAGTTTAGCTGCAGAAAGCAGAAACTTGCAGGAATTAAGTTAGTCTAAATTTTAAGAGAACTAGATTGATACGAAACGTAAAGTTTAGTAGTATTTAGAAATATTAAATTAATAAGGCTTTCTAAATTATTACAATTTTTAAAACACTAACCTAACTTAAACCAATGTAATCCAAGTTAGCCTAATCTAACTTAATCTAACCCAACTTAATGTAATCTAATCAATCCTAACGTTGCTTAATCTAAAGAGACAAAGAATTCAAAGTAAAAAAAAAACGAAGAAAGACTGAATGCACCTTTCCTAATAATAATAAGCCTAATCTAAAATTTCCATATTTAAAACTCAGAAAACAAACAAAACCGTTCTTTAGAGCTTATTTTTTCTTACATTTTAGAAGTGAATAAATGATAATCACAAGATACCATAAATGAGAACAATTAAAACTTATTTTATTAGGAAAAATAGTTTCGTAACGTCAGTAAATGCCTAAATTTCTTAAATTTTGGAATAGGAACAAGTTCAAGTCGATAAATGCCTGCCCTGACAAACTCATTCTGCACTAAATAACTAACCTTTATTAACCTGAATTAAGCTTACTTTTACAAAACTACGAAGTGCTGAAATGTCTTCGATTTTAGAATATCTTAAGGCCATCATGGCAATCTAGGGGAAGTTATTAATTCTTTTAATAAATAAATAATAATAATATAAGATCACCACCAATGAAAAAGAACAATAGACTAAGAATGTCCATCAAATAAACAAATGCTGTTTTCTTCAAAACCTGAAAAGCCTCTAATTGGCAATTACCCTCTAAATTTTGGAAAAAAATTACAAGCAATCAAAGATATTAAGAGCAAAAAACAACTGAAAACAGAAAATAAAAACGAAAATAAACGTCTGCGCCCACGTTGTTTATAACTGAAAAGAATACAAACTTGGAAAATTACAAAGTTCAGACGATTAACTTCCTATCGGTTTCTTATTATTTACACACGCACAAAACTTCGCTTGAACTTTACTTTCTTTATGGAAGTTAATGATCAATCCGAAAATTGGATGAAATATTTATAATTTGATGTAGCAGGAAGGATAGGTTTATGTTTTTATTTGTTTAAAAGCCTGCAGCATGATGAGAAAACATTTAATTCTACATAAATTACGCAAATTCTGAATTTTGGAAACAACAAAAAACAATATTTTTATACAAAGTAGGCTCCGGATTAAGTAAAATTCTTTCTAAAAAAAATCTTATTTTATCAAAACTCAACAATAATTTAATAAATCAAAATTCCTTTAAACAAATAGCCTCCAATCTCCAATCTAGCTTCCGAAGTATTTTTAAGAACTTAATGGCCTTTTAAATGTAACCACTTATAGGTTAATAAAATCAACTTAAAGAGCTCTTATTCGCATTAAAATTAAACGATGACGATTATGAGCGAACGCAGTCACTTCGCAGATCATAAATTTAATCTTTACGCCTGTGAAATCTGTTGTGTGAGACAATTCATACGTACATTTGTAATTTCTATTAACCTAGTTTTAGTTTTATCTTGAAACTTTAGCTTTGTTGTATAATTCAACACTTGTGTTACTGATAAGAAGCACCAGGTTTGTTTATTTATAGAAACACAAAAAGGTTTGTCAAATAAGTCGAAGTACTTTGAATATGTAAATTTAAAATGTGTACCTTTGTAGATAAAAGTAGACTTCAAGCCCTAGTTTGTCGACTAACCTTTGGAATAGGGAATGAAATTCTAGGGCACAAGGGACTAACTAACACGTTTAATTTTAATTAACTTAAGGTTTTTTTGTAACGAGGATTAAAGTTTCTCATCAAGGAATAAAAAGGGCTGTTATGGTTTTGCTTCTGCATAGTTTAGGTCTGAGCTGGTCCGTTGTCACGATACTTTTTTTTATTAGAAGTGGTACAATGGGCCGAAATGGAGAAATACAAGGAAATGTTTAATTTGGGTACAACAAAAACTTACCATTGGTGTGGCTGTTGGCATTGGCATTGGCATTAGCTTGGACAAATTGAGGATTCTGTAGCAGTTGCTGTTGAAGAAGCGCATGTTGCATAGGACTGTGTGCTGCTAGAGGTGGAAGATTTGGGTAAGCAGGTGGTGGGCCCTGCGGCCCTGGATGACAGGTATGATGCAGCTGGCCAGGCGTTTGCTGGGTTGCTACTGGAAGTAATGGTGATGATGGAACGGTTTCGCCTGAAAAGAAACATTTATTATTTACACTACAAAATTATGTTTCGAGCATTTGTCTTTTGCTGAATACTTCTTTAATCAATTGCTAGCAATGGTTGCCTTGGTCATTTGGCAAGTTATTATTTATTTAATTCGAATCCCAAGTAAGCAAACTTTTACTGCATTATTTTCCCGGAGAAACAGCTATTCTTAAATCACATAAACATGCCGGACTTACATATTCATCTTAAATAAACAAACTTTTGAAACATATAGATTTTACTTATTTAGATTTTTTTAACTTATGATTTGGCTTAGTAGACGTGTTCAGCACCAGCAGATTTTAAATCCATACCTTTGTAAGTAGCGCAGCTTCATAAAAATCTATTAATCATTAAATTCCAAAGGACATTTTTTTGTAAACTTGTTAATCGACCCCCGTCCCACCTTGCCCTATGTTTTGTCTTAGGATTGTATATCTCTTGACGATTCCCTAATATTTTTTGGAACAGAAATATCAAACATTTAACAGCGATAAAAGCGAATTTTATAAACCTGATTGCTACAAATTACATAAGATCTTCAATGTTTTTTTTAAAGGTACAACAAATACGTGATGCTCATGCACTTTTTTTTTGCAAAAAAAACAGGGTTTTTAATTACAAAAATCAACTACAAAAAAGAGGATAGCATTCAAAAGGTGTTTACATTACATAAAGTACCTGTTCTGCGTGATTTTGAAGGCTTCGAGAATGTAATATCCGATTTAAATAAAATTCTGAAGTGGATTAGGCTAGAAGAGTCTATAATAATAGAAAATTTTATTAATTCCTATACTTAAAGTTAAAAATTTTGATTTATTATTATTTATTAATAAACTTTTAAGCAACGAACTTATTTTCGATTTTAACTGACCTAAAACAATTCGTTAAAACAAGCCGAATGACAAATCTATTTAAAAAAAAAATGTTTGCATGAGTAACTCAAAAAATGGTTAATTGATTCAATTAAACTTTAATTATGAATAAAAAATACTGAAAATTACATTAATGGTAATAGCCGAAGCATTACTGAATTTTGTATAGTGTTTGTTAAAACCAAATTCTTCTTTAACAACATTCGTTGGATTCTTCTAAATATGGTAAGTTTAAAATAGCAGTAGAAATGTGACGGATTTTGTTTAAATTTTGCATTTGTATGGCAGGCAGGTTTCAGAAAACAACTAAACTGAGCGAGAAAAGTATAAAAATACACTGAAATCCATATCCTATTTGCCCAGCGCCTCCACCAAATGTCTGGACTTAGCTAACGTAGCTTGGCATTTTCATTTAGGGGAGCAACAATCTATAATATAATGGCCTTGTTGTTAAATCTTATAAAACAATTTTTCCTTGCCACACTCGGTTTTATTTTAAAGCTAAAAATTTCCTTGATTAAATATCACAAGGGAGCTTCTGAAAGCTTTGCTGTTTTCAAAACAATACAAAACACAAAATATAAATCTGCAAAAACAGTTGATCTGCCCCGAAAAGTCTTAAAAAACTTCAATAAAAGAAACGTCTTTTTTAATAATTCTCTTTATTGCCTTCTTTCTTTTAATTTAATTCAACTGCATTGGCTTCGCTCCACCACCATGAAAATTTCATTTATAAAATCACCCTTTTTTTTGTTAAACTGGAAACAAAACTCTTTGAAAAAAACTTAAAATTCTAACAAAGTGGGATGCTTGATTTAATTAAATAGAAGAGAATGGTTTCATGGTTAGGGTACTTGAAATCAAATTTTCGATTCTGTATTTGACGGTTCGTCGTCCGGTATTCCCAACCTATTTTAATATTAAAATGTCGTTCAATGTCTGCCAAGAAAGGCATTTAATTACGTTTGCCTGATATGGGTATGTTTACTGTCATTGCCACTTGGGTTAATAAAATTTTTACGTTTTGCTTTCTTTGTATATTTTTATTATTTTTTCTTGTCGGCTAAACACCGATTTCAAACAAATATTTATTATTTATTTTATTTACATTAACAGTAACATAAAAAATTACTTCCATAATGCAAGCTTAATTTGAGCAAAAAGTAAAAATACGAAGGCGTTTTTTTATGTTACCTACCTAGCCATGAAACAAAAAAGCTGTGACATTTAGAAGTACATGTGCTAAGTTGTGCGATTTATAGAGATTTGGAAAGGTTTACTTCTTGATAAAATTAGTGAAATTAAGGTTAAACATCGCAATGTCATCCAGTGTTATTCAGCAGATAATCAATGACTGTGGGTTCATAGAGTTAAAGCATCCACCTTATAGGCCTGACCTAGCTCCGTCAGACCTATTTCTATTCAAAAACTTAAAAAGGCATCTCAGGGGAAAGCGTTTTGCATCTGATGAAGTACTCAAAGAAGCTACTGAACAATATTTTGCAGAGTTGCCGAAGGAATTTTTTTCTGATGGTATGGAACAATTGGAAAAAAGGTGGAATAAGTGTATAAATGCTGAAGTGAGTTACGTAAAAAATAAAGGTTTGTTAATGTAGCACGTGATTTTTTTCATGGGTAAGTACGCCCTCGTAAACCTGAATTCAGTTTAGAAAATCTATTAAACATTATTACATTTTCAAGTAGTGGATCCCCAATAAACTAATTTAAAAATATATTAACAAACAGACAGAACTAATGTAAAAAGTAACTGAAATCCCCCGGGCGATTTATATGGTTACGAAACGTAAAACAAAAAAGGACCCAGCTTTAGAAATTTAATTAAAAAGAATTAAATTAAAATCGCTTTGATGAAACAAACACTTAGGGCTTCAGTAATCTGAGATTCGTTTTTGTTTGAAACGAAATGATGTATGTACTAAACAAAGCACCAAATGATTGTACATCAAATGAAATATGCATTCATTCTGAAACCTAACAGTTAAACAATTTGTAGTATTCGAGTTTAAATTATTTTTGTATAAACTTTTCCCGAGGGATTTGGGTTTCAAAAAGCTGCGGCGTCAAAAACTTTATATTAATTGTCGGTTTAAATCCCTCTCTTGCTCAAAGTGTCGGTAATTCATAAATGCAAAAAATTCAAAAAAAAAATAAAGGAACTTAAAATTTTACTCATAAACAAATAAAAAACAGTTTTACGACAGCCTTAAAACTAAAAATTAATATCTTTTTTATTAGGCGGATTAATATTTAATATCATCGTCCATAAAAAAGCAGGTCGCTTGAATTTTGCTCGATAAAAAATAAAAAGGAAAACGCATCCAGGAAAATTATTAGCTTTCGTTTGATTCTCATAGGTGGCTGAATGTCTCGGAAAACGAATTTCTCGATTTCTGCTTTGCTGGCGCGCTGAAAACTTCGGAAATATCAAATGGGAAATGGTTTGTGCCCTGGATAGGGTGTAATCTTCGCTTTGTACAAAACAGAAATCACTTTACGTAAAACAGAAAACATATAAAAGAAACCGATTAGTTCAGTTAGAGTAATCTGCTATTTAACAATTTTTAGTGTGTTTTTCGCGATTGTTTTGCCTGTTCGATTAAAATTAATTCCCCAGAAATCATTAATAATTCCAAGAAATAATTTACAAAACCATTGTTCATATTCAAGATTTTGTCTTGTGTTCCACTTTTTTTAAAATATTTAATAATAAATTGGCAAGTAAACAATATGTAATTTTCTAGAGGAATTGGTTAGATAAAGAAAATATTAAAATCTTGATTGTTTTATGGATTTTTAGTGGCCAATTTCTTTTAATATTCCGTACTTTTCACAGAATTTTTGCTTGAAATGCAAGGACGTATGACACATTAAAACAGATTCCTAATATTTTCCTACTACTTATTTTTTTATATAATGTGCGAAATCTACGCTTGCGGATGCTAAGGATTTCAATGCGCATCAACTACATATTACGGTTATTATTAGCAGTATCCAACTAGAATTTTGCTGAATCCAAGCGATTTCCACCCTTGGAAGGGATCTTTCTCGGGACCTACGGTTTTTACGTCGTATCCGAAAGACCGCGTACTTTCAAATCTCACCAACCTGGATCGGAATCGAACCCGAGATCTCTGGTTTATACGGCAAGTCAGCCATCGAAACCGGCTCCTGTTACTTAAATGAAAAAGATCGGTGGTTGGAGTTTAGAAGTTGAGGATCAAACATTTTGGTACAAAAACTACCATTTAATTACTTCCCAACAGTCTAATTTTTTCTAACTAAAACAGTACAAAGGCCTAAAATTTGATTTTTTTCAATTCTATCTTAAACTCTGTGCTCAATTGTGAAATTGGCCTTTTGATTTGAAATATAAATAAACTGAAATTATAATTTTTAAATTCAATATAAGTACTTTTCTGTTTTAAAACATAACGAATTGTTGTGGCCGAATTTTATCATCCAGAAGACTGAAATGCAAACCTTATTAGGTTAACTCTCTTCCAGAATTTTTAAGAAACTTATTTGTCACAAAAATATCATTCAAAATTCTGGAAAAACGCATTTCAGAAAAATTATATTTTTAAACGAAGATTTCAGATTAAATTTCAGCACTTCTAAATTTCATTTATAATTCGCCAATTTTCCAAGTAATTTTCCTAGTATTATGTAAAAAAAAGCTTAATTAAGAAGATTTAGGACTTAGTTTATTGAAGTCCTCCCCCATCAACACTAAAAATTTAGGCAATTTTCCAATTTTTGTTGGAAATTTGAATACCTGCAAAACATTCGAAATAAAATAGCAGGTTGTTTACGTATTCATTGTGAGAAAGATATTTAAAAAAATAAAAACAAAAGAATTAGAATTTTTTGAGTTTTGTAAGTCTTTTGCCTCGGACTAATCACCCGCAGCAGTGCTTAACAATGATTGGGAAGGCATCTTTATGCAGGCAATAACCCACTAAGGGTGAGAGAAGCCACCGAAGTAAGTAAGTTTTTAGAAACTGCCATTTCATTTTACAAAAACCATTTCGAAACACAAAAATGCAAGCAGATTTATTTGTAGTTTCATAAGAAGTTCTAAGTAATGAAAATTTAAATTAAAACAACGTTTCTGCAGTTTCGGGAGATTGACGGAATCTGAATATATTTTAAAATTGAGAATTATTTATTGTTATTATTAGATTAGCATGCACATCCCTATATAGGGCAAATGCTCTTTCCCTTATTCTTTTTTTTGCACTCCTTTCAAATCTATTCACTTTCCTGATCGTACTGGACTGGGGGGGGGGGGGTACCTAAACACCAAAATGGAGAATATTTAAGAAAAATTTTGGTAGATTCATTGGTAAATATTTCGAGACTAACAAATTTCTAAAATATAATCGATACGAAAAACGATTTTTAGTATTAAAAAAATTAAAAATTCTCGTCTTTGAAATTCTGAAAATGTTAAAAGTTTCAGGAAATTGTAAAGTGAAATTGTCATTACTGTAGAAAATTCTAAAAAAATTCAGAACCTATTAAATGTTTAAAAGTTTAAAAATTCTTTGAAAATCAGAATGCTTTGTGTAACACAATAAACATTAAATATCCGGAATTTATAAAAACATTGTTTGTAAAAAAATTTAAAATTCAGGCCAAAGTACAACAATGAATTCGAAGACTTCCACGGCCAGTGTCAGTATTAACAGAACGTTTTCCGGGTTGAAACCGTGTCATTGTTGAGACAGAAGAACTCAACGTTTCATCCACTTTTTTAAAGGGCTTCATCAGGAGGAAAGGGGGACCAAAGAGTTTCGCCTATGGCGTGGTTGACACGCTGAGTTACCGCTCCCCTTTTCCTCCTGAAGAAGCCCCTTAAAAAAGTGGGCGAAACGTTGAGTTCTGCTGTCTCAACAATGACACGGTTTCAATCCGGAAGACGTTCTGTTAACAAAAGTACAATACAATAAATTAATAATTATCAAGCGATGGATATAATATTCTTTAGATGTACGAAATTCCATGAGCAAAAATACCAAAAATTGTAGTACAAGTTTCAAAATCGTCAGACTCTATACATAATTTTTAAAATTATAAAACATTGACCATCTATTTAGTCAACAAGGATTCGGGAATTTGTGGAATAACATTCTTAAACAAAAATCCTCGAAATTTTAAGAAACAACTTTAAAAACAAAAAAAAAATATTTTTATACTGTCTGAAAGTTCATAAGCAATTTATTCAAAATTACTTGTGTCGAAATAAAAATCACAGACGTCTAAATTACAAAGCAAGCTTAAAAAAGAAAGTCAATAAAAAAAAATTCAAATAATTTCAAAAATGTTATTCAAAACCCACAGAAATTTTAAGTCTTTTAGCACCGAAAGGTATGTTTTGGAAAATCAAAAGGGTTGATTTACGAAATTAAAAATGGAAAAAGAGTAGACCGTTTTGGACAGTTCTAGAACCACCCTCACCACTTATGCCCGTACTTATAGTCGATACTTCGCTTGATCTCATACTTGAGCATTACTCAAGGTTGGTCACACCTTACCTTGAGACGTGCTTAAGGCGTACTTCGCCGTTTGACGTTTACGCATTCTCGGCTGAATAGTTCTACGAGATTGAGTTTTGTCTACAAGTACGGGCCGTGGTACGGGCATTAGCCTTGAGACCAAGATCAAGGTCACCATACAGGTCAAGGACACCACTTTGAGGTCACACTGCAAGAAATTCAACAATTTCTTCAAATTCAGAGGCTCTAAACGTCTTTTAGGAATTCCCCAATTTTCCCTGAAAAGTTGGATTTAACATTCTTTTGTCTACAAAATTCTTGTCTTTGAAATTTTTAAAGTGAAGTGAAGAAAATCCTTGAAAATTAATCAGATGAAAACTGGGTCTAAAAATTCATTAAGAATTCTTTCAGTATGTTCATTTAAAATCGTCAAATGCTGATGTTTAAATACTTCTGCCACTAAATTAAAAAAATTCGTCGTACAGTATGAAAGAAGCTCTTGGAAAATATCTGAGTTATCAGAAATAAAATTGTTGAATATTTTAAAGAAATTTATTAAGTATTGGAAATTAATTTAAATATAAATAAGTTGAAATTAACAGAACGTCTTCCGTTCTTCCGGGTTGGAACTGTGTCATTGCAGAGACAGAAGAACTCAACGTTTCTCCCATTGTTTTAAGGGGCTTCATCAGGAGGAAAAAGGGGAGCACTAAAAGAGCACGGTAATTCAACGTGTTAACCATGACAGATGCGAAACCCTTCTTTTCCTTTTTTCCCCGATGAACCCCCTTAAAAAAGTGGACCAAACTTTCAGTTCTTCTGTCTAAACAATGACCCTGCCCCAACCGAACCCGGAAGATGCTCTGTTAATACTGACACTGACCGTGAAAGTCTTATAAATACTTAAAATTAAATACATCCCGAGTTGAGAACTTAAATTTCACTTTTAATGTGAGGAATTTTAAGTATTTTAGCACCACAAGAGAAATTTTGGAAAATCAAACGATTCGTTGAACGCTTAAGTTATAAAATAAATAGGATAAGAAAAAAAATCCTTTAAAAAAAAGCGAGAAATTCAACAATTACTTCAAATTCAGAGACTTCTAAATGTCTTTTAGAGGTTCCCTGAAAATGCGACTTTAAAGATTTTTTGACCTAAAATCCTATACTAAATTCAATTTCGAGCTGCAGTGTGAGTAAACAATAATTTCCACGTGTACCTGCAGTCTTACGTTTTTATTGGTTAAGGGGCGTGATCTATGCATACGTTTGTTTTGATCTACTGCAGCTCGAAATTGAATTTAGTGTAGTCTTGGAAATGTGAATTTAAAATCATCAGTGAGAAATCATTTTGGCCATCAGATTAAAATTTCGAATATTTTAAAGAAATTTTGGAGTTTTCTACATTCAGTTAAACACATATGCTTGGAAATTTAGAAAATCTTGGGTTTAGTAAATTTACGTTTTAAGCCAAGGAGTTTTAAGCTTTTTTGGTACTGCAAGGGTTAACTTACGAAATTACTTCTTACTACTTTTGGAAACCAAGGAAAATCAGGAATTTTCAAAATTGCAAGTTTTCAAAAAGGCACGTTATAAACATCTTTCGTATGCGTTTTCAGACTCAAGCGTTTCTAAAGCTTTAAATACATACATTAAAAAAGATCATGGAAAGTTTATGAATAACCTTTTGGTCTGTTCGACCCAATTCGTATTTCAAGCTTAGTTTGTACTCGTAACTTTGGGCAATTAACCAGTAAATCGGCAACAGTTTTAACCAACTTAAAGAATTTAAACAGTTAACGAAAGCACTTATTAGAACCTTCCGTGATTCAAACTAATAAAAATAAATTTAAACTCGGGCACGTTCAATTCTCTTAATTAAATCTTCAAAACGGTAAATTTAATTCACTTGTTTGTAATTCAGATTAAGACAATTTAGGAACGGTTTTGATAATTATAATAATTGGATTTTAATTCAGACAAGACCTAATTCAATCTTTCAAAGTACACACAATACGGTCCGAGGCATTTTCGTCCAAAATATTTTTTCGAATTAAGTTTAAGTAATAAATCCTGAAGTATCACTATCTGACGATTTATTTCTCGGCCATTGACATTTTTTTTATACGAAGTGTATGATTTATGGGATTTTTGAACAGAAGAGTTCAGATCCTAAAAGCCCTTATAATTTCAAAAGGGCGTGTCAAGTCCTTCACTCCTTTTGTTTGCTGTAAAATAAATTGTGTACTAAACTGTTTTGGTGAAAATTGTGAAAAATAGGTTCCAACTAGGACCTTTTAGAAAACTGCTTCAAATAATTAATAATTGTGTTGGTGTAAAATTCAGGACGAGTTTAACATAAAAATTATGTAACTGAATTACATAAAACTAATAAAACATCGACTCTTTCGCCGGAAGATATTTACAGATTTAAATAAACAAGCATGTTTCTTAATTGATAAATTGCAATATAAATCGCTTCTGGTATTAATTTTCCTTCGTGCATTCAAATTTACGACCGAAATAATTCATTAACTCGTATTTAAGTTATCTCACGTCTAAAAAATAAAATGTAATCGTACGAAGTACCTCGAGCAATATACGATAACTAACTGTAACAATTACGTGGAAGTTAACGTGTCGAGTTTATTCACATTTATTTTAAGTAGGGTGTTCTTTAAGTTAATTAGGTGCCGATAATTAATATATTTTTTGCGGTACGATTTACGAGTTTAAGATGCTGTTAGTGTGGTATTTCGCTTCGGGTTATTTACTGTAAATGTGTTCGTATTTTTTAGTTAATTGATCGCTTTCTTGAAAGTAATTCGTTAGGTTGTTTTATTTTAATGGATCAGGTGACTTTGCTGGTTGGTGCTTGTGCTGTTTATTACTTTGCAGAATAAATTGAGGAATCAAAGTTGGGTTTCCTGTATTTACATTACTAGAATTCTCATTTTTCTCGAAAATTTAAACTTGGAAATTGTTTTTCAGCACAAGCAAAGGAAAATTTAATGTGCTTTGTACGAATTTATGTTTTATCCAAACTAATTTATAACAATTTTTCTTCGATTAACAATCGTTTTGATTTTGTGTGAAATTTTAAGTTTTCAGTTTTATTTTTTCAAATCCCTTTTTATGTCCTAATTTTAGCTTCAACATAAACGTTGCCACCTTTAAACCTAGCAAAATATCTTTTAATAAATTCGCATTGCAATGTGAAAGAAGTCCTCAGAAAAAATCTTGCTTATCAAAAATAAAACTTTCGATTGTTTTTAAGAAATTCCCGACGTCTACCAAACTAATTTAAATAAAAATTCCTATCTGAAAATTCAGAAAATCCTGAAATTAGTGCTTAACTGTAAGTTTTAAGTCCTTCAGCACTTCAGAAGTTTTTAAATTACAAACGATTTAAAATCGAAATGGTAGGAAAAACCTAGCAGATTAATTTGTAGTTCTATTGGTTAGAGGTAATGAAAACTTATAGAAAATTCAACATTCCTACAGTTACTGAAAAAGGTTTCGGGAGGTTGGAGGAATTTAAATATATTTTAAATAATTTGTAAAAAGAACATTTCAAGAAAAATTTGGCAGAATTAACGTTTCGCACTTTCAAACTTTCTGTAGAAGCTAATAAATATTAGAAAAATGCACAAGTTCTTGAAAAATTTAGTAACGGAAAGCTTTTCATATAAAATTGATATGAAAAAAACTATTTTCAGTTTAAAATTATTAAAAATCATAGACTTGGAAATTCTGAAATTTCTAAAACCTTGTTAAGAAATCAAGAAAATCCTTGAAAACTTCAGACATAAAATTTTCGGATATTTTTAAGAAATCTGAAAAGCATTCGAAATTAATTTGAATAAACTAGGTAATTTGATTTTTAACAATTAAACAACTTAAAAAAATCTTGAGTTGAACATTTAAATCTAAGCTTTAAGCGAAGGAATTTTAAGTTTAAGTTTAAAAAATGCCTGTCTTGTTCTTGTTCGAAAATTTTATGGAAATTTACATAGTACTTATTGAAAATTAATTTAAATATAAATACTTGGAAATTCCGAAAATCCTGAGTTAAGTAGGTACTTAAATTTAAGCTCTAAGCTAAGGAATTTTAAGACTTTTGGCATTGGAAAATCAAACTATTTGTTGAGGGATTAACATACGAACGTAAAATATCGTAACAAAACATCAAGAAATCCCACAATTTCTTCAAACTTGCAGGCTTCTAAATGTCTTACAGAGATTCCCAAATCTAGCCTGAAATTTTGAGTTTTTTTTTTATCCAAAATAACTTTTCTAATCTTAGAAATTTTGGAAATTCTAAAACTTCCATTGGTTATCCAGAAAATTCTTGCCAATTTATTAGGTGTAATTTAGGATTAAAAACTTCTTTGAGCTTCTTTCAGCTTAGAAATTTAAAATCATCAAACGCTGACTATATATAATATTAAAAACTTCTTCGATTAATTTGAGGAAATAGAAATGAAATTTTCTACTTACTTACATTTAAGAAATTTGGGAAGTCTTCAAAATTAATTTAAATTATAAATATTAAACAAAAATACTTCCAAAACTCCTAAGTTGCACACTTAAATTTAAGTTTTGAATTCGAAGTCTTTTGGCCCTAACGAAAATTAACCGATTCGTTAAAAAATTAAAAATGCGAGAAAACCCTTTAAAAATCGGCAAGAAATTCAACAATTTTTTTCAAGTTCAGAGGCTTCTAAATTTTAGGGATTCCTCAATCTTCCCTGCAACGCTGATTTTTTTTTGTAAAATAAAAATCATAAGGATTTTTGATTTTGGACATTCTGATAATACTAAAATATTCACAGGCAATCAAGATACTTTGAGTCTTTAGAAATAATTATATTAAATGGAAATTAGGGTTAAAAATCCTTTAAAATCCCTTCAGCATGTAAATTAAGTCTTTAGAATATATCTTAGTTAGCTGAAATTGGGAAATTTGGGAATTTTTCGAAATTAATTTAAATATAAATTACTTGAAAATTCAGGAAATCCTAGGTGGAGTACTTAAATTTAAGTATTAAGCCAATGAATTAATTATTTTAGGGAAAATTTGGAGAATCAAACGATTCGTTGAAGGCTTAACTTAACGAAATAAAAAGAATATGAAAATAACATTTAACAGCATTTTTGAGTTAACGATATTTTGTCTAAAAACAATCTAGTCTTAGAAATTTTGAAAATTCTAAAACTTCCATGGGTATTCAAGAAAATTCTCGCCAATTTATTAGTTGAAAATTATGACTAAAAATTCCTTTAGGATTCTTTCAGCATATAAATTTAAAAATCGCCAAACGCCGATTATTAAAAACTTTCTCGATTAATTTGAAGAAATAAATAGAAAGAAATTTTGTAATATTTTAAAGAAATTTGGGAAGGCTTCGAGATTAATTTAAATTTTAAACATTAAACAAAAAATTCTAAATAGTGTACTTAAAATTAAGTTTTAAGCTTTTAGTAGGTACTACAAGGAAATTCAAACGATTCAAAAATCAGCAATTTCTTCAAATTTATACAGGCTTTTCTAAATGTCTTTTAGAGATTCCTCCATCTTCCTTGAGAATTTGAGTTTAATTGTTTTTAAAAAACAGAAAATTCGCAGAATTTTTAAAAAACAGCAGCACGCGCAATAAATTGCTTCAAATTCAGACTTCTAAATGTGTTTTAGGGATTCCTCAATCTTCCCTGAAAATTTAAAGTTAACGATTTTTTTTGCCTAAAAAATCAAACATGCTTGGAAATCTTAAAAATTCTAAAACTTCCATAGAAAGTCAAAAAAAATCCTTGTCAACTTAGCCGATGATAATTATGTCTAAAACTGTCTTTAGAATCCCTTCAATAAGTCTTCGATTAATTTTAAGAAATTTGTCGCGCGGTTTGAATAAGTCCTTAGAAAATACCTCGGAGTAGAAATAAAATTTTAGGACATTTGTAGAAATTTGCTTCTCCTATAATTGATATATAAATACTTGATTATTTACATAAATCTGAACTGAGCTCTGAAATTTAAGTTCTAAGCTATGGCTTTTAAGGCTTTTAGCACTACGAGGGTTTTAGAAAATCAAACGATTAGTTGAAGGCTTAACTTATGAAATAAAAAGAATATAAAAAAAAATCCTTTACAAAATAACAAGGAATTCCTCAATTTCTTCAAATTTGCAGATGTCTAAATGCCCTTTAGGGATCCCCAAATCTTCCCTTGTCTTGGAAATTCTGAAAATTCTAAAATATTCATAGGAAATCCCTTGGAATTTTTTGATGGAAATTAGGTCTAAAAATTACTTTAGAATTTCTTCAGCGTGAAAATTAAGAATTACCAAGCGCTAACTTCTAAAAACTTCTTAGATTAATTTTAAACAATTCATCGTACAGTGTGCAATAGTAAGTCCTTAGAATCCGGGTTATCACTGTTATCAGAAATAAAATTTTCGGATATTTTTAAGAAATTGAAAATTGAATTAAAATATGTATAGAAATATGTACTTGGAAATTTAGAACATTCTAGATTGAGAACTTAAATTTAAGTTTTAAGCTACTAAGTCCTGTGGCACTACAAAGGAGATTTTGGAAAATAAAATGATTCGTTGGAGGATTAACTTAGGAAATTAAAAGACTGAAGAAAAAAATCTTTAAGAAAACAGTAAAAAATTCAATAATTTCTTCAAATTCGCAAGGTTTTAATTATTGTAATTTAGAGATTCTTAAATCTTCCCTGAAAATTTGAGTTTAACGATTATTTGTATAAAAATATCAGAAATCCTAGTCCTAGTGGGATCCTTAGGGATTGCTCAATTCTTCCTGAAAATTTGAGTTTAACGATTTTTTGCATAAAAGACTTTCACAGGAAATCAAGAAAATCATTGGAAACTTATTAGATGGAAATTGGGTCAAAATTCCTTGGGGCTTGTGAATTTAAAATTATCAAACCTGACTTAATTTGAAGAAATTTATGAAGTTTTCGAAATTAATTTAAATATTAATACTTGCAAACTCAGAAAATCCTAAGTTGAGTACTTAAATTCAAGTGAAAATGAAAAAGAAGGAAGTTTTGGATAATCAAACGATTCGTTGAGAGGTTTAATTTAAGAAATTAAGAATGTCAAAAATCTTTTAAGAAATTTCTTTAAATTCAGAGGCCTTTTAGAGATTCCTAAATCTTCCATGAAAATTTGAGTTTAAGTGACAAATTTCTCATCTGAATTTTACATTTGTTTTCTATTGATTAACAATCCTAAAAAAAAATCAGTTTAAGTAATAGCCTGAATACCTACATTAACTCACAATAATACCGATTTCAGGTTAAATACTTTACTTTCAATTCAAGATTCTAAATTTAGAGGCAAAATGCGAATTTTATTTTCCCAGAGCCAGTAAAACAACTACCATCTGTATTTCACATTATTTTTTATAAAACATGGTGCTTTATAAAAAGGAAGTCACGCAGGAAGCAGGAAGTTAAAATCTGCATTCCCAGTCTAAATTTTCATCTGGTGTTTCCACCAAAAAATGTCATAATTACGGAAAAAAAAATTAAAACAAACAGATGACAAGAAATAATTTCGAGCGCCAACATTTGTCAGAACATGTTGACTTAGTTAAACAACTTTTTTTATACGCCACGTTTCAACGTTACAATATTACACGAGCAGCAGGTGAAAAAGTACTGGGCTGATTTTGTCTTAACGAATAAACAAATACAAATAAATAAATAAACAAATCATACCGAACACAAATATTAAAAAATAAACCAAAGCGAATTCGGTTTATGTTTGTTTAGTAATCCCGAATTAATAAGGGCCAAACCCTTTCATTAATTGCAGGCAATTAGGAATGTCTGATAAAATGAAAAGTAAAGTTTTAGTCGTAAATTCCTTACGTTTAACCGACGAGTATCAAAATAATCAAGGAAGTAATTTTCTGAAAATGTTTTCTGTAAACACGGAAATTTCTCTGATTAGGTAAGCATATTACATCTTGGAAATGTAATTTATCTTGATGTTACTCGAATTGACTTTATTATTTATTTATTGGATTTGAATGATCTTAAATGTTTTTAAAGACACGGTAGTAAAAATTTATTGAACCGAAGGTGCTCAAATTAATTTTTGTGAAATGTGAGGGCGTGTTTTTACATAATTATGCAAGAAAGAGTGATTAAGGTTTTTGTTTTAATTTTTGGAGGAAAATTTAAAAAGATGTATTTTTTTAAACATTTTCTACAAATTTCAACTTCTCTTTCGAACACTCACATGGTTAGTAGTTCCACTGCGAACTTGATACTTTTCCGGACTTAAAAAAGCATCGAAATTTTGAAAAATTTTGCATTTAAAAAATAAAAATAGCAAATTTATAGACTAAATATGAAGACTAAATTCCAAAATTTTTAGAACATTTCAACTTCATTCTTTTCAGAAAATATTTAAGTAACTCGTCGATTAAGTTTTCAAATGAAATTAACTGCTCCATATGTAACGGTAAGGGCTCAAAACCGCCACAAACAGGACGAAAACAAAATTTAAAAATTCAAAACGTAGCAAAAGCAGGCATTTCATATGAAAAGCAGAAGCAAAGGCATTAAATATCAACAACACAGATGTTTAACGTAACCAACACGAATCCAAATTTGCGATTCAAAGGTTACTTAAAATATTAATAATATTCATAACGAGCTTTATTAACCTCTGCTGAATTAATACTGCAAGTTTTTAGCCTTTTTATTTTTAGCAATGCAGTGATTTTAAGTAGTTAAATTTCTTTGGTGTTTTCAAGGTTTAGCTTCACTGAACTGTTTAATTTTTTAGTAATAAAGATTTCCAAAAACGGTCTTTAGTTCTGTCTTAACATTTGGCATAATATTTATAAAAATAAATAAATGCATACAAATGAAACAATTTTATCCCGTATAACCAGAAATCAGTGGTTCGAATCCCAGTGGAGGTAATATTATTTTTTAAATACAGATTTTCAAAAATTCATTCAAATAATGAATGAAAAAAAGCATCAAGTGAGCTTGTTTTAGGACGATTTTTAACCTAAATCGACAAACTTTTAAAGGCTTTAATTAATGAAAACTTTTTAATTAATTAGGTTTACTTTAACTCGACTTCCTCTTCAATTTTTACTCTCAGCGAAGCAAAAAATCGCCAGAAGAATTTTCAATTATTTAAAAAATTTCTGGAAATTCCATCACCGCTGAGCACAAATGAGGAGAAGTGAAAAGTAAAGAAAGAAGTTGGCAACTTAAACTTTGCTAATATAAAATTAAATTAAAATTTAAAATAAAAATGATAGATGTTTAACTAAGGTTGAGACTTACTTGGCTCGGATATGGGAGTAATGGGACTATCTGGAAGAAGAATTCCTTTCTGGACCAGCTCGTCCCTATTGGCTCGGACAGAAATTTTTCTTTCTAACGCTGAAAATGGAAAGACACATAACAAAACCCGCACGTCACAAACTTACCAAATGCTTATAACCTCTAACTACGAAAAAGCTGGAAAATCCGTGTTTCTAAAAAGCGTGAATAAATGGAAAAGAGAACGAACAAATACAAATATTAAAGCGGTAACGGCAGTTCAAGCGTAAATCAAAAAATGTTCATGTACTTACTTCTAGAGACTGCTTCTAATTTATCCGACTTCTTTTTCCTTTTCCACTTCCATGGTTTGAATAATTTCCCTAAAGCTGAAAATTTGCTCTTTCTTTCTAATGGTGGCGTTCTCGTCCCACTTCCGAGACTATTTGTTCTAAATGCCGTTCCGTTTTGTTTCTTCCCTGAAAAGAAAAGCAATTTTAAAAACATTATAATAATACGTGCTCGGATGTCCGATCAAAAATACGAAATTTTTCAAACGATAAAACCTCGAAACAGAAGATGCCGTCTTTATTTCAGTACGGTTCATGATGACCCATACTTGAGGTTTGACGCACGTAAGGAATCCCTAAATGAATAATGCAGGATAACATTGAAGAAAAAAATCGTGCCGGTAAAAATCTGAATACGGAAGACATTTATTTTCCTGGTTCTCGTCACTTCGAACCTAATATTTTCTGAAAACGTGAGCTGCTCGAGCCGCCACTCAAGAATTTAAGAATATATTCATGAGACAAGAGCAGCAGGAAAGACAATGGAATATAAAGGGCTTCGAGATAACAGTCAGTCAAGTAAGCGGAAAGAATTCGGCAATTTTCTTTTTATTTTCAATTTTAAAGCGACATACGAAATGTACCAACATCTTATAGATTGACCCTACGCATCTGAGCTCTTTAAAAAGCTACTTATAAACTCCCCTCGAATGGTCGCAGAACAAATCCTTTTCAGGGTTTATGTAAATATATTAAGCTCCTTCAAATAATACATGAAGGAAACTTTAGAAAACAACAAACTTAAGACTTGTTGAGAACTTTGTTGCATATTAAAAAGATTTTAACCAATTTACCTTTTATATAAGAAGGAAGACATTTCCTATATAAAATAGCAACAGAATCATTTACGACTTCTATTTAACGTTGGCCAAAGCTTAAGGTGCAAGTATCTAGCTATTAAGGATTTAAATTATTTTTGCTATCAAGTAAATGAAGGGCGTTCGTTGATTGATTTTTTAAGGGTTTTCATCACAGTAAATGCAGGTAAATGCAGAATCCTCCCGATAGGATTCCCACTGAAAGTAGATTTTCTGTTTCCCTGATTTTTTTCCGATTTAGAAAGTGCATTTTTTTGTAAATGCTATTTAATGAAAAACAAATTAATCCTGCAGCTTTCACACGAAAAAAAAATACAAAGAAAATATGCAGGAAGGAGAACAAACATAATAAATAATAAGTAATAAGTATTATAGAAAAATATACAGGGTATAGACGATACTGCGGAACAAGGAAACAATGTATATACTATACTACTATACCTTTGCCCATATATTTAATTAATTAAGCTGAGGTTTTTCGTTAAATGTCTGCAGTACAATTTAAACATTCAAGGCCATTAACGTCTCACCTTCCAAATATTTCAAATTCTAAATTTCTGCATCACATTGACCCTTATTTTCTGGCTTACCGTATGAAATTTTTATATTTTCAACTATTTTAATTTTAAATTTTCTTTTGTAGGGATTTTAAACCCAAACTGGAAAAATCATGTATGAAAGCGACGTTTTTGATTGAGTTTCCATATTTTAAAAAAATAATATTTGTTTATTATTTGTAAACTCAAAATTCCAAAAATGTTCACAAATTAGAGAACACAATTCCTTTACTGATATTATTCAATTCACAAATTTACTAATTATCTTTACTTTCATTTCTGAGTAAAACAAGTTGGAAGTTTTTTATATTTGATAGTCAAATTGGTTCTAAATCACCACGAACAATTTGCAATTTGTTGGTATTTTTAATTCTGCAATTTTAAGAGAATGCCTTTGGACATGTCTTTCTTCTCTATAAAACCATAGTTTTTTAATTTTTACTATATTAAATTTTCGTATAGAAAAAGGTATGGCATTACACTTCGAGAGGAAATACGACCAGCAATATAAAAGGCCTCCTAGCCAGCTGGGAATTTTCAAAAATTAGTTAAAGATTCTTATTCACTTTTTGGGGGAATATTTAATTATTTAAAGATTATTGTCTCTAAAAGCCACATGCAGATCTTGCATTACAAACAATTGTTGTTTTATTTGTTTTTTAAAATTAATGTTACAAAATTGTAAGAATTTAACGTTCTTACATAAATTTGATTCTTTCTGTATTATTGAAGACCAAATTTCCTGTGAAACTTAAAAAACAGGTTTTATTAACTTCAAATTTAGTTTTTTATTATTGAAATTCTAAAATAAGGAATAAAACTTTTATTTTTTCGGCGTTTTACCACAAACCCATCAACAAAAGCTTCCCATTTATTTGTCAGGCCCCTAGTAAATAGATTGGAGGAATGTTAGCCATAAAACATTGACCAAAATTGTTGGCCAACCAAGAGCTTTAAACTTGCAGAAGTTTGGGAAACTTTCCGTTTTCGGCATTTTTAGCACAAGCCATTCACCAAAGGCCCCTAGTAAAAGTCAAAATCCAAAGAGGATGAAGGAGGAATGTTAGCAATAAAAAATCGACCAAAATTGTTGACTAAGCAAGTTTTAGAATTCAAGAAGTTTGGGAAACTTTCGGTTTTCTGCATTTTACAACAGGCCCTACCACAAAAGCTTCCCTTTTATTCGTAATGCCCCTAGTAAGAGTCAAAATCCAAGGAGGATGAAGCACAAATAGACTAGAGGAATGTTAACAAAAAACAATCGACCAAAATTGTTGCCCAAGCAAGCTTTAGAGTTGAAGTTTGGGAAACTTTCTGTTTTCGGCATTTTACAATGGATCCTTCAACAAAAGCTTCCCTTTTATTTGTAATACCCCTAGTAAGAGTAAAAATCCAAGGAGATGAACCACAAATAGATTGGAGGAAGGTCAGCAATAAAAGATCGACCAAAACGGTTGGTCAAGTAAGCTCAATTTTCAGAATGAAAATTGACAGTCAAATCCGTAAACTGAAGTTTCACAAAAATGTATAAAACTCGCCACAACAGCCGTCCAGAAAACATATTGCCAACCGAAAGTTCAAGAATTTTTTTATTTCCAAAATTTTAAATTTTTTTTAGCTTGGCTCAAACGTTTCGACTTTATGAAACTATAAAATCTCAGTGTATTTCAGCTTGTTTAATTCCAACAGTTCCTGGTTATTTCGGATAAAATTCTACCAAAAAGTGTTTGTAGAATCTTCAAAATTCATCGCTTTTTATCTTCAGAATAGCATCACTTGTAATTAGTTTTACCAACAATCAAAGCGTTCTATTTAAATATTTTTTGAATTTAATTAGTTCTGAACATCATTAATCATTACACATATTCAAATATTTTTAGTTTCAGTCAACGCTAAATCTAACAAAGAAATTTTCGTTGAATGTTCAACCTAACTCTTTGCTTGCAATTTAAATATTGTAGTTTCATTTAGTATCGGGAGCATCTGGATTACGCTAAAGTATTAGGGTACGTGGAAAAAATTTAAAAAAATTCACCAAATTCTGATTGTCTTTTCACGTTCGCTATGCAGAAAATCAGCTGAAACAAAACCGAACAATAAGCCGCTAATTTAAAAGTTTCGGCCTTTCAGGCGAGATTTCAGATTAGTCAGCTTCAGTCGATAAACTAAAGATGTCTCTGCCATTTGCGTATTTAATTTTTTACGAAAATATTCGTGTACAGCTCTTTAGTTTAATTTTAATTCATTTAATTAAGCAATGCCAAATTTTTTAAATGAACTGAATAATTAAGAACAAATCCTGGCCAAAACGTATTTCGCATATAAAAAAATATTAATAAAGCGTTTCTGCAACACATATTGTAGAATAATGTTCAACGTTCCAATAACGTTGTTAAGTTTCTAATACAATTTAATGCAACATCTACTTGAAACGTACTTACTTAAAATCGCCAATAATGTCCAAGTACATATATGAGTGAAGAAATTTTTGAGGAACTAAGAAATCATTAATACAGAACTCACGCATACAATTCTTTAGTATTTATCAGATTTCAATAAATCATTGTTGCTGCAACAAGAACCCGACATAAATCCGATACGGCACACTCGAGAAGCTCTGAATGGATAGAAGTGCAAAAAGCTAAAAAAAAGTGATAAAAGCCTTTCAACATTTTCCACGTTATGCAATCATCGGCTACGAATGTATATTAAATTTCGAACGCGTTTATGGGAACTAAATAAGGGATTAGTTTTTTGTGCATAATGGACGTATAAAATAAAACGAAATGCTTTCGTTATCTGAAGTACGCTCTACGTTTAGGATTATTCATAGCTTCGAAATTGCTGTAATTAGAGTTAATTGCACTTGTTATTTCGTTCACTTCTATTGCGACACAAATACCAGATACCGTTCTAAATGCTAACGAGGCGTATTTTTATCACTTAAAAGCCAACACTGTGGTAATATGATTTATATACGGGCCGGGCCTTTTCAGTATGAAAATGTTCCTGTTTAAAATTTCGGGGGATGCTACTTGCTGAATTTGTTTACGTTCCTTTTGTCTTTCTACGGTAGCTTTACGGGTTTAATCTGTTTTAATAGAATTTTAATGGAACTAAAAATGACTTTAAACTACGTTACGCAAATATCTAATTTTAAAAGTGAAATAAAGCCACAGAAGATAATGGCGTACATAAAGTGAAATATTTGTGAGTTATTTGTACTGCAAATTGCTTATCTTACGTAACGTAGATTAACAAAATTCCCATTTATGTAAAAATAGCTTTAAAAAATAATAATTAACTAAATAGAGTAAATCCTGTGCGATATTCAAGAACAAAAGAAAATTATACGTTTTAATTAATTAGTTTTACGGTTAAGTTTTATATTTATTAAGAAATATTAAAATTATTAAGCAACGAAGAAACACGAAATAACAACTTAACACTAATATTAATTCTAATACTTCTCTCCTTCTTTTTCTTAACCCTTATACCGTTAAGGTGTCGGGTAATGTTCCAAGATCCATTTTTTCCATCCATTTCGGTCTCTTGCTATTTTTTGTAGTTCTTCGAGTGTAGTGCCATGTTTCTTTGCTATATCTTGGTTTATGTTGGCTAATGTTTTCCGTGGTCTTCCTGGTGTTTTCTTTTGTATAGTTTTTGTTTGTAGATATTTTTTCGTTATTCTGTTGGGCTCCATTCTAATAATATGTGCTTGCCAATTTAGTTGTTTCTTTTCTATTTCGTTCCATATTTTTTCTTGTTTAAGATCGTTATATATTGTTTCATTTTTTATTCTATCCCATCTTGTTACTCCTTGTATTTTCCTTAAGTATTTCATTTCTACTGTCGTTAATTTACTTTTGTGTTCTGGTAATGTTGTTAGTGCTTCTATTGAGTATAATAATGTTGGTGCTACTACTGTGTTATATACCATTTGTTTTGTGCTTGTTCCTACTTCTCTTTTTCCTAATATTGTTTGGTTAATTGTATAGTAGATGCTGGTCGCTTTTCTAACTTTATTAGCTACTTCTATTTCTATCCTACCATCGTTACTGATTATAGATCCTAGATATTCAAATGTTGACACTTCTTCTAGTTGTTTTCCTTTACATGTAAGGTGGATGTTTCCTTCTTTTTTTCTTTTAACATGCATTACTTTTGTTTTGTTTTCGTTAATCTTCATTTCCATTTTCTCCAATTCTGATGTCCATATGTCTATTGATTTTTGCATTTTTGTTTCTGTATCTGATATCAGTACGATGTCATCTGCGTATATCAGTGCTTCTATTTTTACTGGCTTCATGTCTTTATACCCTATAATGGTTTTTGGTGTTTTATCAATGCAGTTTTTCATTACTCGGTCTATATACAGTGTGTCCCAGATCGAGTGGGATTGCATGGGTAACTTTCTTATTATTGCAGATGGAGATTTGCTGATTTAAAATCTGTTTGAAAAAGTTCAAAATGCCGAACCCGTCAGAAGTTATTTTAAAAAAAAAAAACACTGTCAATTTCTTGTATGTCAAACATCTTCGTAAGTATAAGAGATACGAAAAAAATTTTCATATGAAAGTCACTGTTTTCGATAAGACCAATTCAAAATTGATGTCGAACAAAAATTCAAGATGGCTGCTTTTGAGGTACTCGTATCAACTTCCTTAAGTTAAATGGGTGCCATATTAGATTTTTTGGTTACTGGATAGAATTTTTTATTCTCTTTTCAACGATATAAGATAACGTATGATTGAATAAAAAATAACAGTCAAATTAATTGTTTTTACATTTTAATCAAGTAGGCTTACACGGACCTAAACAAAAACAAACAAAATTTATTTAAAAAAACAAAACTTAATCCTAATAATCAAAGGAAATGTTCAAAATATTTGCCATTGTTAGCTAAACATAGTTGGCACCGTTTGACGACACTTGGGGTTACTTTACGCAACGTATTTCGATTAATACTAGCACACGCTTCTAACACTGCTTCGCGCAGTTCGTGAACATTATTGTAGCTGTAATTACTTCCATATACTTTATTCTTTAACGTACCCCACAGAAAAAAGTCAAGAGGCGTTAGATCAGCTGATCTGGCTGGCCATCGAACAATAGTATTGGTGGCAATAACATTATTGTCAAATCGGTGAATTAAATAATCTACCACGTTTCTTGAATTGTGGGCTGGGCAGCCATCCTGTTGGTGCCATAACCCAATCCTGTCTGCTAAAGGTAGGTCATCTATGAAATCTTCTAAGGATAATTGGAGAATTTCTAAATAACCTTGAGCAGTTAAAGTTCCATTGAAGATAACAGGTCCAATTAAATGACTTCCCATTATGCCGCAAAATACATTAAATCCGAATCGAACTTGATTTCGACGTGGAACTACAACATGTGGATTTTCCTGTGACCGGTAGTGTTCATTGTGTCGATTAAACACTCCTTAGTTAGAAAAGTAAGACTCATCTGTCCATAATACTCAACTCGTAAAACTATTATTTCCAGTACTCTTGCGGATAAACAAAATGCTACTCTGCCATCATAATCTTCTGGCCGTAAAGTTTGGGCAATACGCAACTTGTAGGGGTGAAACTTGTGCCTTCTTAAAATTCGCGATGCTTTTGATTTAGATACACCAACCTGTGCTTCTATTTCTCTAGTTGAAATGCCTGGATTAACAGCGACACAAGCCATTGTTATTAACTCACCGTTGTAATTATGATCTTCCACTAATAAACTAATTTTAATGGACTTTTTCAAATTTCCATACCGCTGCATATTCTTGTCTAGTCTTTTAAACGTTTTGATATTGAATTGGTTGTCTTCTTCCGGAAAATTATTTAAATAGGTTTGGGAAGCAAGATGGGAATTTTTATAACACTTCATAAATGTGCAAAACATATCGTAGCTTTCAGTAATTGGAAAATTCGCCATAATTTTTTAAGTTTGTAATACAAATAAATAAATTTTGTTTGTTTTTGTTTGGATCCATCTAAGCCTAGTTGATTAAAATGTAAAAACAATTAATTTGACTGGTATTTTTTATTCAATCATACATTATCTTACATCGCTGAAAAGAGAATAAAAAATTCTATTCAGTAACCAAAAAATCCAATATGGCGTCCATTTAACTTAAGGAAGTTGATACGAGTACCTCAAAAGCAGCCATCTTGAATTTTTGTTTGACATCAATTTTAAATTGGTCTTATCGAAAACAGTGACTTTCATATGAAACTTTTTTTCGTATCTCTTATACTTACGAAGATATTTGACATAGAAGAAATTGACAGTTTTTAATTTTTTTTAAATAACTTCTGACGGGTTTGACATTTTGAACTTTTTCAAACAGATTTTAAATCAGCATATAAAACTGCAAAACATTGCCAATTTAAACAAATAACCATCTTCAATAATAAGAAAGTTACCCATGCAATCCCACTCGATCTGGGACACCCTGTATATAATAAAGAGTAGCGGGCTCAGCGAATCCCCTTGTTTTAATCCCGTTTCTATTTTAAATGGTTCTGATTTCATACCATTTATTTGTATAGTTCCTGTGACGTTTTTGTATATGCTCTTTATTGCACTCTTCAGTTGTTTTGTTACTTGTAGCTGTTCTAGGCAGTTCCATATTTTGTTTCGATTTACAGTGTCGAAAGCCGCTTTCAAGTCCATGAACGTTAGAAATAATTGTGTATTTGTTGCTATTCTGTCTTCTATTAGTTTTCTAATTACACTGATATGGTCCGTTGTTTGTCTTGCTGCTCTAAAACCTCCTTGCTCGTCCTCTATTTTGTCTCCTATTTCTTCTCTTAATCGCTTTTCTAATATTTTGCTGTATATCTTTATAGCAACTGACGCCAAGCATATTGCTCTATAATTATCACATTCGTTTTCTTTTCCTTTCTTATATATTGGTATTATCGTGTTTCTCTCCCAGTCATTTGGTATTTGGTTGTTTTTCCATATCATTTTTATTAAATCTGTCATCCATTCTGTTAGCTTTGTTCCTCCCCATTTTATCAATTCTGGGGCAATTCCGTCGGGTCCGCTTGCTTTTCCTATTCGTATTTCGTTTATTGCATTTGACACTTCGGCGTATGTTATTTGGTCGTGTTGTGATTTTTCGTTTTCCTCTTTTTCATCCATTTCTTCTTGTGTTTGATGTGTACATTTTGTGAATTTGTTTTCGAAGTATTTTCTCCATGTTTCTATATTTTCTTTCTGGTTTGTACTTATTTTTCCTGTACGGTCTTTAACTAATTTTATATTTTTATTTCTCTTCGTTTTTAATGATTTTACTATATTCCAGAAGTTCCTTCTGTTGTTTTTGTATGTTTCTTGGATTTCTTTTCCAAATGTTTCCCAACTTTCTATTTTTGCTTTCTTTACTTCATCCTTTGCTTCGTTCCTTCTTCTTATATATTCTTCCTTATCTTCATCTTTCCTTGTTAGTAGGTATTTTTTCCATGCCAACTTTTTGCTGTTTATTTTTTGTTTTACTTCATTGTTCCACCATTTTGTTCTTTTTATTTGTTGTTGTACTATCTTTTCCCCGCATACTTCTTTTGCCGTCTGAATTACTTCCTCTTTGAGTGTATTCCAAATCTCATTTATAGTCTTTTCTTTCTTTCGTTCATCAAGTTGTTCTAGTTTTTGTTGTAATTTTTCCTGATATTTTCTCCTTGTTTTAATGTTCTGTAATTTCCTTATCTTTATTATCCTATAGTTTTTTATTTCTTCTGTTTGGGGTAGTTTTACTTTAATTACAGCAGTTACTAGTTTGTGTTGAGTACTTAGTTCTGCTGTTTTATTTATTTTAACATTTTGGACCAGTGCTTCCATTTGTTTTGCATATACTACATAGTCTATAATTCTAATACAAAACACTAATATTAACCCGTAGCACTAATTAATTTATTTATACAGTTTGTTTATTTATAACTATTCACGTATATTTATATTAACTTTACCGACGTACATAATATTCGCGACCGTTTATGTAGGCTGGATTAGACTAAAGTTCGCTAAGAGAATGCGTCTTATATATACGCAAGCTTCTAATCTAGAACTATCCGATTCCCGATAAGCCTAGTTTATTCTACGGGCGCCTAGAATTATCGATCGCGCCAAGAAATTTCTAGTGGCGGATGACGCATGTGATCTCGCACCTGCTCTCCGCGGCTGCTGATGCAATTCGTTACAATATCTTTCAATAAATGCTGACGAACTTAAAATTAATCAGAAAAAATATCTAATCATGCTAGGCTGAGTAATTAGTAACAACAGAAATTACAGTAGCAAAAGATGGTATAAACCATGGCCTGCTCAATTTTGAATCCGGCCCGTAGCAGTCCGAAATAGATCTATTTCGGATTGCTGTGTAAATAAATTTATTACCTTGTCGGCTTTCTGTAGAAACCGTTACTTTTGTATAACTTCTCTGAACCCCGTAAAATTTAGGCATTTTCTGTGTAAAATTAAAAATTTTTATTATGTTGTTAGTTTAGTTTACCTGTGTATGTAAATTGTCATTTCTAGTCAGTCTTGTACTCACCATCTGAAGAAGCCAACGTTTGGCGAAACAATTGTTATGGGACAACAATAAAGAATTTTGTGAAAATCAGCTTTGTATTTCTTTAATTAAAGAATTTAAGGTTATGTGATCAGGTTTTCAAAATTCTGGATTACTATTTGGGTTTAACTATCGAAAGTTTAGTGGACAAAATAGTTAATGATGGAAAATAAATGTCAAAAACTGTTCTAACCTACTAACCTTCGATGGGCAACGCAAAATATAAACCAACATCTGTCGAAACCTCAAAATGTCACCGTAACAGCAGCGAGAGCGTTCACAATGAAACAGCCTATTAAAGGATGAATTTTATTGATGACATGATACCAAGAACAGCTTGTACTTACAGAAAGATTGTTGCTTATTTTCCAGCCATTACTGCAGTACAAAATCGTTTGCTTTTTTTAATGGTTTTAATTAGGATTTCATTCATTATGTCTTATTTATCTTTCTTCTAAATTTGGGTGATTAATTGATTGCAATTATTATTAATTAAAATCCGACGTTGGTTAGTGCAAAGCCCTGTAGCATTACATTCTTAGTTAAATGAAAATAAATCAGAGAATGATAAACATTTAATAGGCCTTTAGTATTTAAAGCGGACTTAACCTGTACAATTTCCTTGTTTTATTACTAATTACCATGAATTTCACTTAATTGTACCTTCTTTACTGCTTTCTAGAAGCTTAAATTAATGGAGAACGATTCACAATTATCTCTAGTAAACGCTAAAAAATGATAAGACTGTGAAGTTTTAAGAAATTTTCGTTTGCTAACATATTTGCACTTTAATATTAACTAATGTCCCCTCCACCCAATCCAATTATTTCAGCCATCTCTGTTGATTTCTAAAATGTAATTAAGGAAAATGATTTCTAAGCACCTTTGTTTATTGTAAGATTAACCCGAGGATCAGTAATTTTTTTTTTAATTTACTAACTTTAAGTGTTTAATGAATTTGAAGGATTGTTATTTGAAGGTACCCAGCTGCCAAGACGATTACTATTATATCTAGCGATCTCCGTTTCTAAATTTTTAGTAATATTTTTTTTAATATTTTATATTTAACGAATGATCACAATAAAATGAGCATCTTTGTTGTTTATTAACGTTTTATTTCCTGTAAATACTTGTTGAGAATTTTGACGTAAGATTAATTTAATGATATCGTATTTGTATAACCCCAACATTACGCATTTAACTCATGCAAACCTACGCAAAAAACCAGGGTTGTAGTTTAATGATGGCGGTTTTAACCACAGATTTTAAGCGTCCTGGTCAAAATACATATTAGTCTCTTGCACTTTAAGAGAAAAAATATCGAACCGGTTGGTTATAGAAATTATCTTCATAAAAAAAGCAAAACAAAAGGCTAATGATAACTTACATTGTAGGTAATTATTTTGAGAACTTAATATTCATTTTAGTCTGAACCATCTTTTACATTGCAATGTAATATCCTATATGTCACTCGGGGCAGGCAAAGTAACTCTGTATGTTAACTGAGCAGTGAGAGTTAACTATTGTTACATTAACGCAGCAGAATTTTATAAATGGTGGTGGAATACTTTTTATTTTTATAGAAATACAAGAAAAAATAAGAAGTCAAGTGGAATAACCGTTTTATTTGTTCTTTGTGCCCTGGAGTGGCAAAGTATTCGACTACTGTGTGGACGATCTCGGGGTCAAACCCGAGTCGGATGTTCGGCGGGTGGCCTGAAAATAATTGGGAACAGGGAAGGTAGGCTGTTGTCGAAGGCCTGTTGTGCTAACTACATCACCTTGTACGCATAGCGTGCGAAACAACTGGACATCAAAGTGACTTAGGAGGTCTTAACTCTCCATGTTGCCGGCTATACTCCCTCGTGGAGCGTAAGTGCTGACACCTTTACTTTTTTTTATACGGTTAAACCAATTTCGACCACTGGTCGATCAAAATTTAAAAAAGGTACCCTTTTAAAAATAAATAAATTTTCTTCTAATGCAACGCTGTTAAAATCATGGTTATAGAGTTTCACATCATAAACCATTTAAATAAAGGAATAAATTACTTTCAAACTAACAATGGTAGTTAAAAGTCAAAATTGACTTTTAATTCATTTGTTGCAACTCAAGCATGAAGAAAAACATCAGTCCTCAAACTCCAATTTGAAATGTTAGGTTGTTCCACATTAACTGAAATTGTATCAAATAAAATAGTTTAGGAAAGCATTTACGACAAATGACAGTCACTTCAATTTCCACATTTTCAAAAAACGTAATGCCTCTGAAACAAACCATTTCAAATCTCAGGGAATTTTTCAAATTAGGTTATCTTAAAGATTAAAATTAGTAAAATAGGCTTAATAATTTAAAATAATTCGATTATTCCCCAGCTGAAACTTGAAAAGTTGGAATTTTAACTACATATTAATAAAGAGGTTGTGCAGTCAAACTAAATGATTTTAGATTGGGAAAGTTCTTTAGAACAACTCGAAACTTTTAAAAGATTCATAAAAATAATAGCCAGGCAGAAATTTTCGGCGCCACACAGCTTATCTGAATTTGGGATAGATTTAAGTCAAGTTATTTAAAACTTGAAAAAGCAACAAGAATGAATTTTAATTATCAAAGTTGATTGGAAGCTACTTTAAATTAAGAGCTTAGCAAATTATTTAAACAAATTCCAATTTTCAAAATTTTAAGGATGACGACCAAGAAATGCTGGTAATAAATCCACCTTTAATTCTTCAAACATTAAAATATTAAATTACACATATTAGCTAAACTTGGGTTAAATGGTTTGGTTTGATTTGATCCCCTGAAATAGACGATTAAATTTTCCTAAAATTGAAAATTTGCGAAGCAATGAAAATATAACTCAAAATTTTAAAAATGCAACTAAGGGCGCCCTGCATTAACAGAATTACCAAACACTCAATTATTATTGAAGAACATTTTAAAATATTGCACAGGTTTTGTTTCCTATAGTAAACTAAAGGTTTTTTGGTGTTCCTAGGCGCAACATACCTAGAAAAATATTTAACAATAACAGTTGATAGTTTCTGAAAGTTTGTTGTAGCGAAATACCCAGACAGAAATATAAAATGTTAGGATATATTGAAATATGTATTGGAAAACATCAGAATTCAACAAATCATGGGTTACCATGATACTGTAAAATTGAAATTCACCTACGAACATAAACTGCAACTTTAAACAAAGCCCAACCTATCGTAAGTCAAATTTATTTTTAAAAAGTATCCCTGGGAAAAATTCCTACTTTTATTCGTCCTGTCAACTCAAACAACAGAAAAAAACTTAAGTTATTGAATTTGGTTTAATCTCATAAAATATCTTTCTTGTAGTTTTCCAAAGAATATCTTATCTTGAAGTTTTTCCTTCATTTAAGACAACCCACAACTTAGAACTAATATTCCAAAAACTGTTATGAGAAATTTTATATTTATAGGCATCCCTCTTACTGAAAAGGATGTGTATAAAAGAAGCCGTAAATTTACTTTTAAGATACGGAAATACGTTTGACCTGGAAGCCGAAGACAAGGTTTATTGCAATATATGCTTGTTATCATGAACGGCCTCCGGGGAAGAATTCGCCAGAAATAAAACTACTTGAGCGATATATGGGAAAAACCAACTTCGACGTTTCGACTAACATTTTTGACGAAATTAAAAAAGGTATTTAATTTCTCAAGGATGGCAGACAATATGAAAACACGAGAAAAGTTTAACTGAATATACGTCTCCGTACAAGAACGTCCTTAAATTGAATTCTGAAGCTTCAGGATAAAAATAGCAACCTCGAAAATCGGAAAAACAATTTCAATATTTATTTGAATTTGAGTTTAAATATAGTTTCTTCGACTTAAAAAAGCGTTTATTGCCATTTTGTTTTATTACATAACTAACAAAGTAATAAAACAATCTAAAATTATCTCCAAGTTACTAAGTTATAGCCCAGCTTTAAAAGGTTTAAATTATTCTAACGGCAAACTTCTAGTTTCATGATCATTTAAACCGAGAGGTTAACCGGATTTAAGCTCAGTTTTACAGTCCTGAAATTAATGTTGCAATTTTACTGTGTTTAGGAATCGAAGTTATTCCTCATGTTACGAAGTAAAAGCTTGCTTTTAAATTTTTATTATATTACTTAATGTTTATTCAGTCATGCTGTATTACTGAAAAAAGAAAAACCTGGCGTCTTTTTCAATATTCATCCCACCCAATTTAACAAGGATTTCCTCTCGAAAAAAATAATGATAAAATTCATTCGTATTCTTGGTGGTAACAAGTTTCAGTTACGTTGGTATTTTTATTACTACTTCAGTAATAAACACTTGAGAAACGTGAGAGAATCCTTCGGGTTAAAGCACTGAAACCATTTTAAATGTTAATATCTTACATAGACGTGATTCTCCATAAAGCGCAAGTGAATTGAATATTTTATTAACTCATCTTGAGGTTAAGTGGTTGCCATGTCTGGCTACTTCATGAACTTTATGAAATATTTTCAGAAAACGGCCCCGGTTAACTAACTTTATAATGATGGAGGATTAACTGATACAAAACGATTTCATTTTGATGAATTAATTGCGATTTGCGAATGTCTTTTCTTGGAATAACGATTTCAAGTTTTATTAGTTGGTTATATTATAACATAATTGCGGCTTAAATAAAGACGCTTTTGATTATGACTTAATAAATACCACAGATGCACTTGTTCGAAGTGGTAAAGTTTAAGTAAGTGCAATAAATTTTAGTTTTGACAATTAAAAAGGTTAAATAATAACATCAAAGTTGTGCAATCCTAGACTTTTATAAAAGTATTAAACTAGAAAGTTCACTGAAAATTCAGAATTCGCAATTTCTGAAATTTGAAAAAATTGAAGATATTCTAAAATGAAAACTAAAGAATCCTCCCCAATTTTCTTTCATTCATAAGTGAATTACTTTCGAATTCGCACGTTTCCGGAAAGCTTAAATTTATTAAGGTTTGGTAATTACATCGCCCTAAAAACAGAAACAAAAATAATTTCAAAATACATTCAGCTGAAAATGAATTTCATGAAAACTGAAGGATTTTCCTTAACTTCCATTTTTCGTAAATGGAAATTCGGATTTAGTTTTTTTTTTGTTAGAAGGCCATTTGAGCTAAAGTATTAAGTTTTGGAAAGAATATATTTAGAATAAAAAATTTTCAATTATTTTCTCTAAGCAAAAAATGAAAAGCTCTCAGATTTGGACTAGATGTTTTCTGATATTAAACTTAAAATTGCAGCATTTTGAAAATCAAAACAGTTACAAATAAAAAGAAATGAAAAAGTCTTTGACAAAACCGCGGTTTTTCAGTAAGTAATAATTAAGAAATAACTGTTTCCTGATACTTAAGAATTCGTTTCAAGCTCAAAATAGTTATATTTTGGCAATCAAATCAGTCCCTAAATGCCACAGTTTTGGTAATCAAATCAAACTAAAAAATTAGCAAACGTAATTTCAGAATACATATATTTAGACGAAAACCGTAAAAATTTCATGAAAATCTGCAACTGTTAATATGTCAAAATTAGGGCTGCAACACTTTTGATTCGAACGTCTGCTTAAACACCATTACGTTTTGGCGATCACATCAAACTGATAAATTTACAAAAATAATTTCAGCATATACTCAGGTTTCAAGAAAATCTTTCAGTGGTAATATGCCAAAATTAAGATTTCGTCGCTTTTAATTAGAACGTCTGCTTAAAGCCCCAGATCAGTAAGTTTTAGTAAAGTTATATCAGCCTGAAAAGGATATGAAAATAATTTCAGAATATATTCAGATGAAAATCGTAAAAAATTTCTTTCATTGTCAATATGCGAAAATTAGGAATTCAGCGCTTTTTGATTAGCTCAAAATTGGTATAAGTTTTGGTAATTAAATCAAAAGAGACGTTAAACAATTTCAAAATATATTGAAATGAAAATCGTATAAATTTGATGAAAAATCTATGCAATTTTGCGGACTTCATTGCTCTTTGATTAAGTCGTCTGCTTAAAGTTCAGAATTAGATCTGTCTGAAAAAGAGACAACATCATTTCAGAATATGTATATTTAAATAAAAATCGTAATAATACATGAAAAATTTGTGCGATTTTCTTTCATTGCTAATATGCGAAAATTACGATTTCATCGCTTTTTGGCGACCAAATCAGCTTGAAAAAGAAAACAAAACAACTTCAGAAAATATTCAGATAGAAATTATGAAAACTCCATGAAAATTTGTAGGAACATTTGAATGTTCCCTTAATTCTCTATCATTTCCAATTTAAGCTTTAATTATTTTCTAATCAGAACGACGTCTGCTTAAAGCCCAAACTCAATTAGTTTTGGTGATCAAATCGGCGTGATAAAGAAACAAAAATAATTCCAGAATATATTCAGATGAAAATCGTAAAAAATTCATGAAAATTCTTTCATTGTCAATATGCGAAAATTAGGATTTCATCGCTATTTGTTTAGTGCAAAATCAGTAAGTTTTGGTAATTTGGTAATCAGTCTGAAAAAGACACAAAATTTAACAATATATTTAAATGAAAATCGTGAAAATTCATCATGAAAATCTTATAGATTTTTGTTAAAATGAGAAAATTGGGATTTCATCGATTTTTGATTAGGATGTCTACTTAAAGTCCAAACGCAGTAAATTATGGTGAACAATCCAGCTTGAAAAAGAAACAGACATAATATCAGAATATATTGAGAAAAAAATGTTTTTTAATTTTCTTTAATTTCCAATAACTAGCAAATTAGCTTTAATTATTTTCTGAACAGGACGCCTGCATAAAGCTCAAACTTAGTGAGTTTTGGTGATAAAACCAGCTTCAAAAAGAAACAGAACTAATTTCAGAATATATTCAGATAGAATGAATGTTTCCTTAATTTTATTTCATTTCCAGTAACCTGAAAATAAACTTTATTTTCTGATCAGGATATCTGCTTAAAGCTAAAACTCAGTAAGTGGTGTTGGTGATTCAATCAGCTTGAAAAAGAAACAAAACTAATTTCAGAATATATTCAGGTAAAAATTATGGATGGTTGCTTAGTTTTCTTTCAGTTCCAATAATTTGTAAAAAAGATTTAATTACTTTCTGACTAGGAGGCCTGCTTGCAGTTCAAAGATCTCAAAAGTCTTACCAAGAAATCAGAGTGGGGAAGCAGAAACGGTTATGGAAATTGTAAATATTTCAAGAGAAACTGAAAGGTTTTCCTTAGTTGTAATTGCAGTATATGCAAATTAGAACTTTAAGTTCTTTAATTAACTAAATCAGTATCGAAATGCAACAGAAATATTTACTTTCAGAAAATATTCAGATAAAATATGAAAAATTTTCCCTCTTTCTTTGATTAGAACGCCTACTAAAGCTTAAAATCATTCAAGAAATTATAGTGAAGAAGAACTATTTCAAGAAAATTTTGAATATTTCAAGAAAAATTGGAAGGTTTTCCTTTTATTAGCAACATATTCGATTTGACTACTTTGAGTTCCTGTTTTCGTCATTAAATCAGTCTGGAAAATAAACACTAACTTCAGAACATATTTTGAAAAAACCTTAACAACCTGTAAGATTTTCCTTAATTTTTTCCAACTTTCAACAAGTGAAAATGTTGATTTTGATGTGTTTTGATTAGAGCACCTGTTGTGGTAATCAAATCAAGTTTGACAAAAGAGCAACAAAACGTATTTAGTTAAAAAATGGTTTTCCTTAGCTTTTCATTTTCAGTAAGTAAAAATTAGGATTCTTCTACTTCGCAATTAAATGCCTGCTTAAAGCTTGAATTATAATGTTTTGGAAAGCACAGTCGCTTTAACAGTTATGATTGATGATTAATAAACTTTTAATATTTAAAGCTCCTCAGCACTACTAAAACCTTCAAATAATTGCTTTAAGTTTTTAGAGGTGATTGAAACTTACAAGACCTAATACTGATATTTACCGAATTTTATTATTTGGCCCTTGATAGTCACTGTGTAGTGTGTAACTGAAATAAAAATTTACGAATAGTTTATAAATCGAGTTTTGTGATACAAAAATTTATAAAAGACCTAAACAAATACACCGAAGACATTTTTTTAACTCCTCCAGCAAAACACAGTAAGTAGAAAAAACCAGAAAACTCGTTAGAGTTTCAAGTAACCCCTTAAAAAAATCTACACGAAAAAAACAGCCTACGAACTGAAATTAAGCTCGCTTTAATAAATTTCCAGAACTTAATCTGACAACTTAGTACTGGAGTTATATTTCACGTCAAGAAATAAGGCAAGAAGCAGCACCAAGGGGAGTACTATTAATTCCCGACAGATCTTTTAGTCCTGCACTTTAAGAATCATGAGGGCATTATAACAGTTCAACTAAGCTCGGTGTTAAATGTACGTGGAACAATAAAAAGGCGGAAAATTTAAAATCGATGCACGAGACGAACGCGAAAAGTCATCTGACGTAGTTGGCAAATTTTCGGCTTAATTCCGCCCTTTTTGTCATCCTTCTTCAACGTGAAAAAGACCCCTATCTAACACTCCGAAACTTTTATTATTTTTAGCACGTGTTACTCGCAGTTAACTAGAACCAATGTTTCGGTAAGAATACCGTCGACATTTACTGGAATGGTTGTTCTTTACGTGAAAAGGTGGAAGATAATTGAATTAGCTTTCGTTCCGTTTCTACTATTTAGGAAACAAATACGGGTAGCATTTGTACTTGAATTCTAAGCTCTTATTAACAACGAAAATTCGTGCTTTTTAGAATACTACACTGATTTAAAAAAATGCAACGAAATGGATTTATTACATGCAAAAAATTGCAGAAACACGTGAATCAGTATCAAGATAAAAGACGTGGAGGATTTAACAAAACACGAAGGCGGGTACGAAATATTTCAAGGGGAAAATCAAGATCCAAATGTTTTTCTTCAAAAGCAAAACACAGAGGAGGAATAGTAAACCTTTTGTTGGATTGACTGAATATCAGATTAAGTACAAGTTTCGTTTTTTGCGCTACGCCGAATTTGGTAGGTCTTAAATACTATGGAATCCATCTCGATATATATTTTGGGGCCTAAGTAATTTACAAAATTTTAATTTTGGTTTCAAACGAGCTTGAATGTTCTGGAATGCAAGTGAAAAAGAAATAAACATGAACTGCAAAGGGAGGAAACATAATTGAATTTCTACAATTTGTTTTGATTTCCGTTATTTCCCCTTCATTTTAACTTAACGTTGCTTCTCGAAGTTTTATTTTTGTATTTAAAATTATCCCCTTTAAACCGGAGTGAAATCGTAAACAAAATACGTTATTCCACAAAAAAAATAATCTGTAAAAAGATGTTTCTTATATACAACTATGAAATCTAGCCATCCCAATTTATACTACCACAAAATGGATAAAGCAACCCACGCATTATAAATTTTCTGGAAAACACGCAAAAAACCGAAAGTAATTCCCCCACATTGAAATGCCACCGAACTTGGAGGCGAATTAAGCGAGTTCTGCATAGTTTAAACTTAAACAGATAATTCGCAAAAAATAACACCAATTAATTCCCAAACAAAAATAAAACCAAGCTGTTTCAACTTGGTAAGCTCTTCTAAAACCCGAAGCATTAATTTTCCCTCTGCAAATTAATGGGAAATCGTCTGTTGTACTAACGCACATACTAATTAATATTCATTAGGTAAAAAGAACGAGCAACTTCTAACAACACTCGAGCTTTATTACAGGGAATTTATAAGAATTTTTTTTAAAGGAGATATAAGGGAAGTTGTTTTAAATTAAAATGGACTAATTGGAAAATTTAAATACCACACGTGGGAGTATTACAATAACTTCGAAAGTTTAACAAGAAATTACAATAATTCTAAGTTGGGTAGCAAATTCGATTTCTAGGATTTAATATCCTAGATTAAAATCGAATCAGAGGCGCTTTAAGTTTTATATATTCAGAAGGGATAAGAAATTCGTTTAGAAACTTTCGGGGTATTTTATGGATGTTCGCCTACATACGATTTTATCAATTGGGTACTTTTGAAATTTTATTATTTTTTAAAGATTAAAGTGTGGTTTTAGTTTCATTAAATAAATAATCTATAAATAAGCTTTAATTCATTTCTCAAATCGACAAGGTAGGCAAAAGAAATTTAAAAAAATTATCAATCACAGTAAGCTCTGAAAGGTATACGAATTGCCAACTATTTGTAACGAGCTTTTTAACAAATATTTAGATTACGTCGCCGCGCAAAACTTAAAAACAAATACGAGGGATATTTCATAAATAATGCACACTGCGGAGCGGATGATGCAATCGGAGTGGAAAGTGAGGTTAGTTGTAGTTTAAGACTGAGACGTTTCTTCCGTCATTTTGATTAAACGAGAGTTAGAAATGGCATCTGCAGGCGCCTTGGGTACTGTGACTGTTGAAGATCAAAGATTTAACATAAAGATTTGAGCTCTACCTGACAAAAACCCGACAGTTTGTGGGAGAGAAGAGACCGTAGTTCAGCTTCTCGTTGGGCTTGTCGTTTTTGTGAAGGACGTGAAAGCATACGTGATGATCCAAGGCCAGGAAGGGCAAGAACACCAACTGATGAGTGAAGTGTGAAACTTGTGTCAAATTTTATTGCCAAAGATCGTGGAGCGACGTGTGAGGAAATATCGGCAGCTATCGGAATTTACCCCGACTCTGCCAGAACCCAAACAGACTATATTCTGATCAATAAGCGCTACAGAAATACTATTAAACGAGTCTCCAGGGACGGACATTAGCTCGGACCATAACCCTCTTGTATCTAACATCAAAATGAGGTTGAAAAAGATTCAGGGTAAAAAAGAGCCACAAACAAAGAACAAATTGCTCAAGAAATAAATGCAAACTTAAAGAATACTCAAGAAAACTGCGTCGAAGACTTGTGGAAACAATTTAGGAGCAATCTGACAGAAGTTATCAGACACCACATTAACCAATATAATAGCCACAAGAGAAACAAGTGGATGACAGACGACATACTCGATTTAATGGAACAAAGAAGACTAATGAAAAACAACGCACAGAAATATACTACATTCGTCGTACAAAAGAAAAATGTGTGAAGAAATGGGAACTTAGTAACAAAACATGATTCATTTAACATTCATAGAAAAATGAAAGAAATATCTGGGGCTTTCAAAAAACAAGTTACTCAGATATTGACAAACAACACAAATCAAGCTATAATTGACGAAAACGAATTAATAAATACTTGGGAAACCTATATAATATATCGGAGACACCAAAGATAACGAGCCAGATGATGAATACTGTGTAGAAGGCCCAGAGATTATAAAATCAGAAATGCAATATGCCATAAAAAGGGCAGACTAAGAAAGCACAAAAACCTGACAAAATTCCTGTAGAACTGTTAAAATTAATAGACGAAGGTAATATACAACTATTTGTTAAATTATTCAACAGTAGAATTATCTTCAGACTGGCTCGAATCAATTTTTATAGCAATCCCAAGAAACATAAAGCTAGGAAGTGCTTGGATTATCGAATGATCAGCATAATGAGTCAAAAAGTATTCCTAAAGATAATACACAACCGGATCAGAAACAAATGTGAACAAGATTTAGAAGAGACACAATTTGGGTTCGGGAACTCTTTCGGAACCAGAGAAGCTTTATTCACTCTCCTATTACAGAAATGCGGAGATCAAAGAAAAAATGGTTTCGTTTGCTTCGTGGACTTCTAAAAGGCGTTTAACATGGTACACCGCCAACTACAAGGAGTGCAGCTCGTACTGGTAACCCTCGACCGCTTCCCGTGCTGCGGGTAGTTACGCTGCCGTCGTAGCACAAAAGAAGAGGTCCCTGAATGTCGTTCCAACAACCCCATAATTCCAACTACATCCCTCCACGTCTACAACCACCCCTTCCACTCCCCAAGCGACACCTGTGGTGACCCCAACTGAGTCTGCTCCAGGTTTTACTTAGACTTCACCCGTCTTCCTATCCGCCCTTGGGGATGTAAAATGCCTGATGGGCATCCTATCCGTCCTCCTGAACCATGCTCAGGATTTCCAGAACCTATTCACCCTTCATCATAAGTAAATCCACTAAGATTTGTTTTCTTTGCAGGTTAACGAGAACTTTACGTCCCTCAGAGTCCACGACGAAGAGAATCACCTCCGATGGAAGTGGCTACTTCTACTCGTCCCCGCCAGGTTCAGGGGATATCTGAATGAACCGGTTCAGACAACATCAACATAAAATTCCAAACGCCAAGTAGAATACCCACAGATGAAGGAGGTGTGAGACTAAGTCTCGGTACTCCGTTAGTCCAGAAGTTCATCGTAACATGGTACAACACGCAAACTAATTGATATGCTTAAACATAACAGAATTGACGACAAAGAGATCCGTATAATCAAACACCTGTACTGGAATCAAAACGCCAAGGTTAAGATCGGAGACACCAAACACCAACAAACTAAACATTCAGCAAGGGGTAAGACAAGGTTGCATCTTGTCTCGAATGTTATTTAACTTCAAAATAGCACTCGAAGATCAAACACATGGTATAAAAATCAATGGTGAACTTTTGAACATTATTATATATTCTGACAATACGATCATTCTAGTTATCCGACACTATGGAAGCCCTAAAAGACTACTTACTAAAATAAGCGAAGCGAGCGCAGGCATAGGTATAAAAATAAACGTGAAAAAAAAACTAAATTCATGGTTGTGACTGATTTGCTGCATCAGTACCAGTGGGAAGCGTTACCTCACCCACCATACAGTCCATGCGTGGACAGCGTTTTTCCACCCTGGAAGAGCTTTCTTCAGTGGTTTACCCGGCGCATCCAAGCGCTGAATAAAGGTGGTGGCTTCACTGGAATAGCAAATCTTCGTCGAATGGAAAATAAAGGAAAATTCTTACATTTTTATGTAACGAAATAGTTTTTTAAAACCTTGTTAGGGAGCTATTTCCTCAACATTTGTTGTTATGTTCATACAATTTGATTTTCACAAAGTCGATTATTAAAGCCAACTTTAAGCAAAAATTATTTTAATTTCTTTGAAACCTGGCAAAATTATTTGTGTCTTCGTATTATAAAATTTTTCCTTTCTTCCAATTAATTAGGTGATTATCACGTTTAAAGGCCACATTAATGTAATCATCGATCTCTAAAGGTCCATAAAAACTTATTATAACGATAACGCAACTGTTAACGGCTTAATTTGTAATTAATGTGCCTTAACAGTATTAAACCGAACGAATTTGCATTTTCTTTTGTTAATCCCGCCTTTCATTGAATTAATAAATAAAGAAACCCCCTGATTTATTATACAAGTTCCGAATACAATTCACAAGAAATGTAGGCGTCCCAATTGTCAAATATTTATGTTAACTCGGTCATGTAGTTTTTCAAGCAAAAAAAGGTCAAAAACTGCAGCCAATACTAGCAGCTCCAATTAATTTCCAAACGTTTCTTGTAAGCCATTAAGACTACCTTGTTAATTCTCTTCCGATTTCCCTTGTCGATGTGTGCAACAGACATTCTTGTAGTTGTGCTGAAGGGTTTGATTAAGACTGGGATGTACCCAGTCACGCAATTACACCGCGTTACAAATTTACTAATTCAATCACCTTTGACCGTGTGTAATTGAAGTTAGTCGCTCTTCTTTTTCTTTGATGGACTTATTGATTTTACATTCGATATCTAATCGAAATTAATTGGCTTAATTTGATATCTTTCGTTTTATTAATAGGAAATTGATTTAAATAAACTCTTTGAGAATCATTTTTAGTTTTATTGTTACTCTGCCATCCTAGGATAATAATTTTTTTAGTGAATTAAAAAGCGTATCCTAATTACTAATAGAGCATTAATTGGTTCATTAAAGCTTCGTTTAAGCAACAATTTAATACAGCTAATAACTAATAAACCGAACGGTCAAGTGGTGTTTTATAGTTATTTAAATTAGAACATCAATTTGAATAGACGAAGTGATTTGTGAGATCATCAACCACTTCCTTATTAAAACTGTCTAATTCTGGAGCACTCAGATTCGCAACAAAGAAATTAATTGGACGAAGCGAAAGGCACAAAGCCGTTTACAATCGTAAATTCGGTTTTATTCAATGGGAAAAATTAATTTCAGTTTAATATAATAAGCGTTCTTTAGAAAGATATAAGTGCAACGTCTTTCTCATGTAAATTTTAAAGTTTTAATAATTACTTACTAAAAATCTACAATTTTAGGCATTAAGAAATACTATCAAGGGCAAGTAAAAACGGTCGATTCATTGAAGTTTGGATTAGTTATTCGTTTATTACATTTTTTTTGTTGATACTCAAGGTTTATGGTTTAATTATTATTAAAAATCTAAAACTTCGTATTTTGGAAAATACCATGAGATCGAAAAAAAGATGATTCTGAGCAGGCCTTGACTAGTACAACACGATTGGCTACACTGGTTCTAGAATGCCTATGAATTATAATGTGACAGTGACATTTCAAATGTAAGTCAGTTTTGCAATCTTGTTTCCAGAATTATTTAAGTTTATCGTTGTAATACTAGTGAAGGATCACATTTTGAACACCTACTCTAACATGTATTCATCTTAGTTTTCAGTTTGTTCCCGAAATAAATACTGTTTTGTGTTTTAATTTATTTGACATTTATTAACCTCTAACTTACTGCCACATTTTGAAATCAGTCTTGCCAATTGTGTTGTACTAGTCAAGGCCTGCTCAGAATAATCTTTTTTTCGATCTCACGGTATGTTGAATTCTTCAATTTCAAGTCAGGCAGTTATCCCTTGGTTGTCTGGAAAAAGCGTAGGGTTTTCTAATTATTTTTAAGTAAGATCTCAATTGTGAATATCCTGGTTTAATTTCTAAAATTTTGCATTAAAAATAAAACAACTTAAGGGCAGTTTTTAAAATATTTAAACGCTGAAATGGCTAGCTTCAAGTTAGTTATTAGTTCTTTTGTAATACGAGGCCTGCTTCGTTATTTTGTTATTTATTGAATAGAAATTTTTAGTTTTGATTTATAAAAACAGTAAAATGCTGGACATTATAAAACAGAAACAAAGAGTAATTTATTTGCCTTCAATTTCAATTCAAATTTGCAGAACAATCTTTTGTAATAATTTTGGTGAAAATCATTTAAAAGCCCTCAACCAACTGTAGACAAAGTTGTATTGATTTGAGCTAATTACCGATTCCAGTAGATAATTATTCTAAAAGCCAATTTTCAGGAAGACAATACAAAATTACGAGGTTTTCGAAATCGTAGTTATAATTATTGATTCCGGTATTTGCGACATTTCTGGCTTAAATTTTATTTGAAAAGTAAATTTTTTAAATTTAAATATTCTGTACAATTTGAAAACCTTTTGAAATTTTACGTTTAGAGATTTTATTAAAAGCACAAATTGTAGAAAGCTGCCCAGGAAGGGCCTCTTAAACCAAACCCAATAATTGATTCTCGGAATTAAATATTTAAGATGTAACTAAAAATAAAGCTTGGGCTTTTCTTGATTTTTAGTTAAATAATTATCTTTTCCGGAAATATTTAAATCAGGGAATTGTAATTTTCTGTAAATTTACGATGACAGGAACCAATTTCAAATTAAAAGCAGACGTTTTCCTTTACGTCACCCTATTTAAACCATGAAGGAAGAAAGCAAAAGTTCCGTCCCCCGAGCTTATCAGGCTTACACAAAGGGAAACCGAAAAAAATTGCTTTATAAACAAAGTTCTAAGATCAACACAAGATTCATTTTCATAACAGGCGACATTCAAAGCAAACGTTTGAATATCAAGGTCTGTTTACAACCTAACAGGATTAGCCAGCGTGTCCAAAATTATAACGTGATATTGTAATAAGACTACCCACGCTGTTCATGCTTTTGATTTTTGATTATGGACATAATACCATTATCATTATTATAAAACAATGGCATAAGGGATAATTTACGTATGTGGTTCTAAATATGACAAGAATTCTAGGCGTGTCAATGACAAACGAACGTTTAATAATGAATCGTGAAACTTGACAAATTGCCAACGCGAAAATCATTTTAGCCATCTTCGAAGTTATATTTAGCAAAAGCACATTAAGAACAAACCCCTAACAAAGGGGCTTTCTAAAGACCCGCAGCTATTTTCTCTGGCTTCCAGCAATTCGCTCCCTCTGTGTTACCGTTTTTGACACAGCTGCGTTTTTCCACTAAGGTTTTCAAGCATCGTACATCGAAAATGCAATTAGGAACAACCAAGTTGGGCTTTTCTCCATTAGACTCTACTGGTATCATTTAACTGCATTCACCTCTAGGTTAATTCTCTGTTAGCTTTTTATGTACATTCATTTTTAGATTCGAATTAGAAAAAGAAAGTTTAATTTTTACGTTGCAAACAGATGTAAGGCTATTTGTAAAGACTTCTTCCATTGGGATGTCTACGCGAAATGCAATGTAAAATAAAACGTCTACCTTGATTTGATAAGACTTGGATATTTTAAGCTGTAAGTCGAATGGAATTACATTATTGAAGTTCCCTTTTTGAAAACGTAAAATAAGTGAAAATTCTTCAATTTGTAAATACTCCTTTTTAGAGTCCAGTAGAGCTAACCCAAGGACTTAGTTAACAATTTTTGGAATCGTTGTAAAGGCTTCTTCCATTTCGATTTTTACACGAAATGCAATGTAAAACGTCTACGGTGATTTGCAGAAATTTGGATATTTTGAGGCTTTACGTAGTCAGAGGGTATGCCATTGAAGTTTTTAAAAACGAAAAATAAAAGAAAATTCTTCTAATTTTATGAGTCCTTTGAAATTAACCTTTTTGAATCGTTGTAAAGACTTCTTCCATGCAGATTTTTACATGAAATGTAATACCTATACGGGTCACTCTGGGTACGTCAAACATATACTCGTAAAATGAACAAATTTCTTTCGGTTATTAATTCGTTAACTGTGAGCAAATAAAACAGATCCACCGTTTGATTAGAGAGAACGTTCCAATTTGTCGTTTCTGCTGTTCATGTCATCAAGTTTCAGTTACAGTTAAATACACAGAGCATGAATTATAGGTCACAGGTCAAATAATTACAAATTCTCTGAATAGAGAGATATTTCGCATATCTCGCTTGTGATATTTCAATGTTTCAGTATTTAAACTGAAACTGTTTGTTGTTCGTTTGTTGCTGTTTTTAAAACTAAATGGAAACTATACTAAAAATTTATGACAAAAAAAAAATAAGTTTGGCAAAAAAAGAATTAGAATCTAACCTAACAACAGAGTTTACAAATACCTCAGCAAAACCAAACAAGAGCAATATAAACTTCAAAGGGAATTTTTACCACAAATATTTGAAAATAAATATCCTGAACAACACCTGAACAATTAAAACTCGAAATTTAATATTCGCATGAAAGTGAAACGTCGAAGTAAAACGCCAAAATTACACCTTGTGTAATCTAAATATAAAACAACAAAGGAGTTTCAAAGTTTGTGACATCATTAGAAGTTCGGTTATGAAAGGTTTGCTTTGATCTTAATAATTTGAGTAATTATTAAAGATACTTTGAGTAAATGTAGAGGGAAAAAAATCTAAAAGTTTCGCGAGGCAGGAATAATTAAAATACTGGATTAAAACTCATTAACACCTAAGTTAACCGACATGTTAGAGACTGAATTATTTAACGTGCATTTAAGTATTTACATTTATATTAGGTACATTGGCTCTTAATACAAACTGAGATTTAGAAGTGCCCTAGTTTACTATTTCCCAGACGAAAGCCATAAATTATCCCAAGGGTTGACCTAAGCCACGGAGTATAAAGGCTAAGCACAAACAAATACGCAGACTTAAGTATATAAGAAGCGAGGGGTGTGTGTGCCCCGATAACCGAGAGGGGTTGCTTTTAGTAGAGGATCAGTGGTGACAAAACCCTCGACAGTTGAATTACGTTTTGCAGTGACATAGACAATAATAATTAAAGTGATACCTCTGACTTAGTGCTTGTTGCTTGTGTTACATGTTGTGCATGTCTCATCAAAGGATTAGCTTACAGGAAAGATCATTTACAAAGAGGTACTGGTTGGTAGCAAGCTCTCGTGTTAGCTGTTTCTGGTTGTACCTTTGCGGTCCCAGAGTGCCTTAATGGTCCTAGGCAGATTTTGCGATAGGTGTAAAGAGTCTTTCCGGAGAGACTGTAGGAAGCAATTAAGATATTTCTGAGTGTGTACCCCTTCGACTCGTTGGCATTAACTACACCCGATGCTGTGTGACTCCGGGTGTGCGAAGAAATGGAGAAGTTCTGTAAGAGAGCTCCGCAAGATGTGATCGAGGGCTAGCCCGTGAATAAGATGATGGAAACCCAAAGAAGTAGTAGTAGGTGCAAACCTGTATCCAGTGAAGGGCGCACCGAAACGTGGGGTTGGAAATCCCCGGTGAGTACACCTTAAAGTGGTGAGTTTTTCAGAGCAGTAATTATTATATTTGTTTTATGGTAGTAGAGCTGCAAAAGTAACTGCTCAACCAAAATACGAAGAAGAATTGCTATTCTCAGGTCGGCAATGACCAAGTTTTTTTAGTTTTTCCTATAGCTACATACGACGTAGAAGCTTGGACGCTAAAGGTAGATGATCGAAACAAATTTGACTCCTCCGAGATGTGGTGCTGGAGGAGAGTTTTGAGGATTCCGTGGAAATATTACAAAACAAACGTCTATCCACAATAGTTAGGCGTTCTAAAATATTTTGGCCACACTACCAGAAGAGATGAAGACAATCTAGAGAGGCTAGTTGTACAGAGAAAGATTGAAGGAGTATGGCCAGGCGGATGTTTCACAGGCACTTCACTTCAGGAAAACCTGAGAAAGATGGAGAGAGATACATAGAACTACATAAACTTCAGCCATGTAATCACGTCGTTTCAGTCATGAAATCTACGATTAAAGAGAGATCTTCCCTACTCCACTACTGTGTTTTGGTTCCCAATTATTTTCAGTGACTGGATAGGCTACCTGCTGAAGATCCCACTCGGGTTTGATTCCGAGACCGTCCGCGCTGAGGTGTAGTGCCTTAACAACTCGGCCACTCCTGCGATATAATTGTATAAAAATAAAAACATAAAAACTGCAGCTAATATATTTTGAGAATTTGGGGAATGGGTTAGCTTAAAAGTTTCAAACGTGAAGCGTAATGTATTACATTCACACCGAAAATAATGAAGTGCTATAGTTATTGAAACAAGAAAAATCAAATATAATACGAACAAAAATAATTCTTTGAATATCGGTTACTGTAGAATTTAAGTCATCTTTAAAATTGTCTACAGCTATTATTTTTATATTATCGACAATTGTCGAAACTGTAATCAAATAAAATTTCAAAGGAAAAATCAACATTTTAATAACCAAACAAAATCGATGTAAAGCTTACAACAAAAAATTACAAAAGATGTTTTGTTTGAAACAGTTTTAATTACATACTGTCAACTTTGGAAGGATGCTATGTCAATGACAAAAAATAATTTCAGAGAGCACTGAAATTCCACAGCAAAGACTTGTTGATTATATTATACTACGAGTATTAACAGCTGAATTCGAAAATACCTGAATATCGAAGTGAAATATTCATCATCATCAATTGACGTGGAGCAGATCCTCGTGCATCAATCCTGGATTACGCCAGGCCCACCCCATGCCCAATATCGAAGTGAAATATTATGGTAAAAAATACCAAACATTGGTGGAGAATGAAGCGAGCGAGAAAAATGTGTAGGAGGAGGAAGAGTAAAAAAAAAGAAGAAAGAGAAAAGAAATAGCTAGAAAAAGCACGGGGAAAAGAAGAAGAAAAACAGAATTAAAAGAAAAAGAATAAAAATATTTTAAAAATAAATTTACTTCGGTAGCATAAATAAATTTACTAAATTTACTAACTAATTGGTAGCCTGAAGGCGATCTCTGTTGGAAATCGAAACATCAGAGGACTAATAAAGGAAATCTTTGAAAAAAATCTGCTTTGATTAACACCTATAAGACCAGGAACTTTAAAAACAACTGCAAGTTTAACCTCTGTAACTGCATGCCTAATTTCCACTTTTATTAAAATCAGCTGATAAGGATAACCCAATAAAGAACCGTTCAAGACCTTTATCATTTGAATTACAATTACCAAGACCTACGATTTACTCTTTCGATCATGAAACTTCTAGGCCAGTAAAGAAGAAACCCAGAAGGAGTTAACTTCTAATATTTGTTACTTTAAAAATGATCACTTAAAGAAGACGATCATTAAATTCCAACCGCCAGTTTGACTTCCCAATTCTATTTACAAGTGCTAAATAAAAAGTAACAACCGTAATACATTAACAATTTCTGTTTAACAGCAACAATGTAGCCTTAAGGGCATAAATGTGACCGAACAACATGTTACCATTAGATCGTGACGCGTCCAGTACAGTTAATCGTGAGCCACCGATCACCGATCGATCATACATAATCCTTTCAACGCTTTTAACTATTGTGTACTTTTACTTTTTAAAGGTCCTTTTACTGTGGGTGCTGAGGTCAACAAAACCAGTCTGAAGGCGAGGATGCGCCCTCCGTAGGAATGCGACTTGTTTTCGACGTCACCCGCCCAAGGACATTAACATTGCCTCAAGACTACTCAACTGCCAACTAAAATGAGCTATTCTAAAGCACAGTTATGTTGTGCATACAAAACTTGTGTACAACCATCAAAGTTTGATTACGATGTCGGATTATATTTACAGGCGTCCTTCAACGTGTGTGCTTTCAGGGATATTTCTCTGCTTTTGGCATATTACTCAAATGTTTCCTGCCAGAAAAATGACTTTGTAAATTTAGAAAGCCATTTATAAAAGTAGTTCTTCAAAAAGATGATGTTTACGGAAAACCATCATTCTAGTAAAATTGTACACTTCTTTTGCTTGGGTTGCCTTTTAATGTTCGAAAGACATTTATTACGAAATTTGAAAATTTTGCACCACAAGTAGAACTAGAACATATCTACCCTAACTTGTGAGGTACAACACTTAACCTAAGTACCCTATCGAAGCCCCAAATATAGAAACTTTCATTTCTGGTATTTTAAACTGGCTTTGATAAGAATGAGAGGGAATAAGAAGAATAAGAGAAACAAAATAGATTTTAATTCTTAAAAATAGAAGCTTCACTTTACCTTAACTAAAGTTCCATGACTAATAGTAATAGTTTTATAAAGCAGGAACTCACCTGAAACAAAAGAAAAATATTTATAATTAACCATCGTACAAATGATTGAATTTTATAATTAACTCCTAAGTAGTTGACTAAACTTGAAGATGCATTTATACTTTTCCATTGTTACAAATACTAAAACTTACATAAAAAAAGAAAGCCATATTTGTTACACAAAAGTATAATTTCATCAATTCAAATCAAATCAGTTAACATTCTGAAACAACCAGAACCCCAAAGACCGTTACAACCATTACATTTTATTTGAAACAAAAAACAATCTTATATTGCTCAGTCGATTTGATTATTTATTGAAAGAAAGATCTGCGTCATTAGTTTTGATTCCAGTTTTCGATACAAACGGCCGCAGGTTCGAATCCCAGTTTAGCTGGATCTTTAACTTTTAATTCGTTAAATGTTTATTGTCAGGTTTTGCAACCAATTCCTTTATTTTTTAATATGAAAAATTGAATCTCTCAAGCTATACAATATTATAAAAAATAAGACATAGATAAAAATTAAAAAGCAGAAGAAGTCTTCAACCCTTGACTTAAATATTCGATTACAAAGTGATCAATTCAAATTCAAATATGGAAAAATTATTTCAAAGAATTCAACCAACTTTAAAAAAATAATTTAAAGATAAAAACATCTAATTTTACTGAAACTTTTATTTGACATTTGTTTATTATTGAACTTTTATAGCACATTTTATTCTGAAATATGTAAAACAGTAATCTGGAAAAAGATTCTGATGCGAACTTCTGCTACAAATGCACTTTTCTATTCGTTTTAGACGCAAAATAAATAATTAATTCATATAATAATAATTCAGTTATTGTGTGGATACCAAATCGGTTTACACTAGTCAATAATGGCAACAATAATATGCTTAACAACAAATTGTACATAACTAATTAAATAAGCCCTGCTTTGATAAGAATTTTCAGAAAATGTCAAAATTTAAATCAAAATTTTTTCCTGATTTTTTACATGCAGTAAGACTACACTTTTGAAAATATATGATTGTATCTTTGGCAAGGAAAAGGTTTTTTTTTTAAATCTTCTTAAAACTGGTTTGAATAGTACTAGTAAACATAGACAAGTACTTCCTTAATGTAAAATAAAATAAAAAGGGAAGATGCATGTAAATAGCAGTCGATGTTTTAAAATTCCTTCAAAACATTTAAAAAATCAGACTATCCGGAAAAACTTCAAAACTGAAGTTTTCTAAAAAAATTATTAGATTTGAGTGATGCATAAACTCCTTTTATGTTCAACTGAATTTCCACAAATCAACGTTTTAAAATTTTGCTGAAAATTTTTGAAAATAAACGGAAAATAATGCACTTCATTTATTCAAACCGATTAAAGTGCAACAGATATACAAATGGCTTCTCAAAATTGTTCTTAAAGCTAGCTTGAATATGAAGGTATTTTAATTTTCAAAACATAGACAGAAGACTTTATAAAAAAATTTCAAAAATTTAAAATCAAAAGAGGAGATCCATGCTAATAGCTGTTAGATTGCTTCAAAACATCGTAAAAACCAGACCATCCTGATTCCTGACTAATCACCCGCAGGAGTTTAAATTACTGCAAAGCTTAAACATGATTTTAAAAATGACTCCCGTAAGTCCCGAAAGTGTACAAAGGAATAGCTAAAACCCTAAAAGGTTATTTTATACTCGTATCTAACCAATGTTCAAAAAATCTTGAAATCCAGCGCTTGTTCATGTCTTAACCTGAATCGCTTTTTGACGTATGTAGGTAAACTTTAGCTCCAACTTCCAACTAAAACCAGGAATAACAAACTGTAAACAATCCATTATTTTTTTTGTGGAATTTAAAATTTTTGAAGCATTTTATATGACTCAAGCAATTTGTTTTCTTTTTTTTATTTATTTGCGATTTGCAAGATTCACATCACTCGATTTGGTTCCTGTTTTTGATACAAAAGGACACAGTTCGAATCCCAGTTTAGATAACAAAAGTATCATAACAATAATTAGTGTTAGATTTGAAAATAATCTCTTTATTTTTTAATTTGAAGAATTGAATCTCCGATGCTTGAAAATAGAAAATATACGAAAAGATAACACATACAAAGATTTAAAAAAATCTATTAACTCTTAAATCAAATTATTAGAACTTAAATCAGAAAATGATCAATTCAGTTAGTTGCAAACTATCAAAGAGTGATATACGATTTACAACATTTCAGATTTACGGTTAAATTTGTGGTTTATATTAGACACAAATATTTACCCATTTCTGGAAAAAAATTGAAAAATTATTTCAAAGAACTCAACCAACTTAACAAAAATAATTGAAATATAAAAACAATCGGATTTCTCTGAAATTTTTATTTGTTTATTTATTTATTTTTGAACTTTTATAGCAACCTAATAATTCGTATCTCATTTTAGATAGGTACGAATATTTATTGAGCCATTTCTTTAAAAACAATTGAAAAATTATTTTGACACAACTTAAAAAGATAAAAACATCAGACTTTACTGAAACTTTTGGTTGTTTAGTTTCAGGAATTTGTAAAGCAGTTACCTGTAAAAAGAATCACATCTAACAAATCTAAAAATGCGTGATCTGAATTAGATACAAATTTATTCGCAAAAATTGGAATTTTCTAAAAAAATATTAGATTGGGGTGATATCTAAGGTTTTTTGTATGCATTAAAGAGCGTCGGAATATATGTATTTAGCAAACGTTCAACATATTCACAAAAGTCAAAGGGTAATTTTGGAACAGATTGACATAAGTAAAAAATAATCAAAACCAAATTAGTTAGAATTAAAAGCAATGTAATTTTAAAATTTATGTTACAATCATTCTAATTGTAACTTCAAATAGCAATACATTTTACTGCGGGTTTTATCCACAAATAGAATTGGCAAGAATTTTCAGAAAATTTTTTAATTAAATCGCCTAGATTTTGAAACATATTTACTAATTTTATGTTCAACTGAATTCCAACCAATTTACGTTAGAATTTTTGAAAATAAAAGGAAGATACACTCTTCAATACGACAAATAGCTGATATATCACCCGATTTTGACGACAAACATCGTTATAGAGCCTGGCCTGTTCAGATGCCAGTTTCGGGTGTGCTTCGCTTGGTGCCACTTACTACCCGAAACAGTTTTATACCACTATAATTAATAAATAACGATCGACTTGCACACTTGCTGTCAACATTTATTTATCTGTTTACTTTCAAATTTGTTGTAATTATTATTGTTTATTATTGTTTGTGTTATTGTTTTTGCTACCTTGTTGTTTGTTATTGTTACATTATTATTTATTGGGCTTTTGGTAACTTTTATGTTACTACTGGCAGTTGTAATTGTTATTTTAAATTATCAACGCCTTCTAAGGAATGCTTAATTCTAAATGCGTAAGTTCTCATCCATTTAGATTAGCTTCTTACATGTGGTATTACGTTTATAATACATTTTCAAAGAGACAAAATCAAAAGAGAGTATCGATGTAAATAGCAGTTAAAACTGTTAAACTGCTTCAAAATATTTTTTAAAAAAATCGTTTTCGGGTATGGTCGATTCATTCGTTTCCACAAAATAGCTGGAAACATTTTACAACTTAGTGGTGGATTATGAGGGTTAAATTCAACTATCGTAAATCGCAAAATTTTACAGCTGCCTCAAAATTGAAGAATTCATTTATAAAATGTTAAAATATTTTGGGGAGACAGGAGACACATGACAGAACAGCCTATACTATCAACTACAAAATGTATACTTTTTAAGAATTCTAGGCACCTGCAGCAGTTCGAATTACTGCAAAGGCTAAACATGATTTCAAAAACAACGTTTGTAAGTCCCAAAAGCAAAAAGCAAAAGCCTTGAACGGGCACAAATTAATTTAAATCTTCTGTATATTTGTATCTAACCAATGATCAAAAAATATTGAAATACAAGGCACCTGTTCGTGGTTAAGATTATGACGTTTTAACTTGAATCACTTTTTCAACATAGTTAAACTTAATCCAAACTAAAACCATTATTTTGTTACGTAAAAGCAAGATAATAACAAGAGTTGAATGCAAAACTTTGGGAGTATATGTAAAGGTAAAGCTATCGGCACTTACACTCCGCGAGCGAATATGGCCTGCAACATGTACGGTTAACGCCTCCTAAAGCCGCTTTCATACGCGGTTCTCTCGAACGCTGTACGTATAGGTAGACGTATTAATATTTTATATTTTGATTCCAAATAAAGCGTGGTCCAGATACAGCCGCGCTTTTTTAAAATTGTTGATAGTAGCGGTAGGAGTTGGAAACAAGTGATTTGTGTACATTTGTTGACAGCATACTTTGTTTATGTTTAATCAACAAAAAAGTTTTTTTGACATTAAAATGGTGAAACGAGCGGAGCATCAGTTGATAGCAAAGCAAATAGTTTCATTTTTTCCAAAATGTAATAATGGCCGTAAGCTGACACTTCGTCATTTTCGAACGCAAGGAGTACCTGCGCGAACAATCCAAGATGTGCTGAGAAGGTTTTAGGACGAAGGGCGAGTTATTTACAAGTCCATTCCTGGCTGTCCAAGAACTGTTAGAACAGCAAAAACAATTCAGAAGGCAAAAAATCGATTTCTCAAGAAATCTGACACATCTGAACGAAAAGTTGCTGCTGAAATCAATGTTTCCAAGACATCGGTGCACCGAATGAAGACATAATTAAGCATCAGCAGTCGTCGAAAGTTAAAGAAACCCCTTTACAGAAATAACCAAGATGAGCGATGCAAAAAGGCGCTAGACTGTTATACAAGTTGAGCATTCCAAGCGCTGGAGATCATTTCTTCATAATGGACGATGAAACATATTGTTACGCTGATCCAGCTTAAGTTCCTTCAAGAAACTCCTCTTCCCCCAGAAAAGAAAGTAGCTCCAAAAGAAAAATTTGCGACCAAGTTTATGTTTCAAGCGATTATGGCGAAAGGCTTCCTCGAAAGTACTAGAAAAATCTGGAAACGCGTTATTTCAAAACTTCGGATCAAAACTGCAGAAGGTGCCAAGGAAAGACCTTTAGCGGTTTAGGTGTATGTTGTTGTAATAATATAATTATTAAACTTGAACATTAGATTAAATAAATTCGTTCAACTACTTTTTGTTTTTTTGTGTAACATTTTAAAAACTGCGCGGCTATACCTGGACCACGCTGTATGTGCTTTAAACAAAAACGAAACCAATCTTCCAGCTTTAACAGTCACGGCAACAAATCCTAATACTTTATAAATTTCAATCTACAAGCTTATTTTTTGAGTTCTTCTTTCCAGTACAACATACTTAAAAATTACATCAAAATTTCTCAGCTGCGCTAATTAAAATTCAACTTTAGCCTCAATTCCAATCGTGTAAAATTTATTTTTCTAATTTAATATTCAACACGTTACATAAACTACGACAATGACAAACTAATACATGCTTTCTGAACGTTAAAATCATCAATTTCACTTTAAATAAATCGTCCACATCGGTTGACGATTTCCGTGCCGTTTTAACAAAAAGTGCTCACAAAGCGAACCTATTGAATAGCCTAAAATTCCCTACTTGTATCAAATTATGCATAGGTAGGCACGGGGGTGCTTTCAGGTCTACCTTCCATCAGGGGACGGTATAGGAGGTCCTAAATTTGCTATGCAAATATGCACAGGCAAATTGCTTAGACAAAGCTTCTTCTTCGTTTTACCTAAAAATATCTCAAAGGCTCTTTTATAAAAAACGCTATTTCTAAAAATAACACGCGCGACTTGGCTTTTCTACACGCAGGAATTTTTAACTTCCTTACACGTACGACACGAAATAAGGTAAAAGTTCAAGTGCAAGGTTACAAATCTGCACAAATCTACAAGGACGTAATAAAAGGTCATTTAGTATGCAAATTTCTAATAAACGTTTAAGGGCGGTAACACGGTTGACAGGATTTCGGTTCGTGTTTATCTAGTGACACCGACAATAATTATGAAGGATATGCCATCCTAATTTCCTAATGTGTGTCATTGTAAAAGGAAGTGACACGATAATTTGGGAAATGGGGCTTGAATTATTGATTAGAAATTATGGAAATTCCATATTTTATTATTTATCGGTTGGTGGGTTAACAAAGGATTCAATTTGACGTTATTTTACGTCCGTGCAATTTGGCACGGAATATCCTTAGCAACAGCTAATGCTGTGAAAAATATATTTATAACAATTTCAACGCCATCTTGACAGGTCAATAATATCGTTGAAAAGTGGAAATTTTAACAAAATACCGGTTTTTGCTTCGTTCGGATCTTAAGAACAAAGCTTTGATATTTTAATGCTTCGTTATTTAATCACTAATTACAGGAAGATGCTTTTGACGGAGCCAAAGCAGGTCAATTTTTTTAGAAAGCCTCGTTTCTAAAACGTTTAAATATTGAGGCACTTTAATTCTGTTTTTTAAAAATCGCCAATAGGAGAAGCACAAAAAGAAGAAGCAGAAATATTAAATAATGCCGCTGAGGTTGCAGGCCTTAACCCGATTTAAAATGTGAATAATTAAATGTCGTGCTTTACTTAGTCGACATTCTTTTTGTGACAATTTGAGCGGAAGTTAATCTAGGTTAAAAACCAAGCAAAATCGGGGTCATTTAAAAACAGTAATTTGATCTTATTAGAAAAGTGCGAACTTTTTACTCTTACATACAATTTTGTTGTCGAATGCTTTACACATAGAAAGTCTATCAGAAAAAAATTACAAGAACCGTGTTTAAGCCCGTAGATTGGCAGTTGGCACGCAGTGTAAGTCCGAAATTCACTTTCAATACCGTTTGTATATCCGATTATGTCTCTTTTCATGTGACGTACTAAGCCTTAAGAATTAAGGTGACCGTTCAAATTGAATTACTTCCAAGCTGGCTTTCGTTTCGGGAGCTTTAAAAAGTTACCTGGGCGATTGAAAGAACCGTGTACGTTAAATTAAGGCGACGCCTTGTTTATATTCTTTCCTTTATTCAAAATCTCTTGTTAAAATTCAGTACTTTAAGGTGAGGTTCGTAATAATTTAAAAGTTGACGTAGCGACCTACTTCCTTAATTGTTTGAATTTGAAAAAAGTGCAGAATCATTGTTCTTTATAAATGGTTTATTGTTTCCTTGAGTTCGTACCGGTAATACTAGGAGTGAGATTCCCATAGTGTGAAGATTTATCCTAAAAGATGGATGGAGAGGAAGCTTGATTTAAATAACGCATTTTGTTGGAAACAATTTTGAGCTTTTAACTTTTGAGTTTTCATTCAAATTTGTTGTGATTAAAATTAAATATTTTCTACCCTCAGAAGAGTATCAAAAACACGTCAAATTCAATTGAAATCCGTTCAAAATTAAATAACCAAAAACAGTTCTTCAAAAACAGGAAACGACCTCAATGATTCCACGGAAAAATCTACCGTAGGAATGTAGTAAACACAAAACGTAATCAATGAAAATACTCCACGTTTATTTAGATTCCGATACGTTCGCTTCGTATTCTATTGCTTTGACTATTTAGACTATTTAGAATCGAAACCTGAGCGTTTGTACCGAGAAGTAAAATAAACTAAACGGAAATAGGTTTTTTGAAAACGATTCTATTCTTTTGTAAGCACAAATAAAATGGAAAATTTTTGTGTAATATTTGAACGGATTAGCTGCTTGCTCATTTGCAGGTGGACAATTTTTCAACATAAAAAGTAATTGGATACACCTAAATACCGCTACAAAAAAAACTCTTGAAAACAATCTCCGGAGATCCTCTATGAAACGTTTTAATCGCTTCGGAGTCGCAAGTCCTGCTAACCTGAAAAATCTATAAATAGCTGAAATATTAAAAAAAATTGGGCGGATTACAACTTTCCTGGAAAATTTAAAGTCTTTCAAACACCTATAATGTTCGAATATGTATCCAAAGTTTTAAAAACTTGCAAAATACATTATAAACTAGCTGAAGAATTTACAAAAAAAAAAAAATCGGTTCAGTATGCCGCTGAAAGTTCCAAGAAATCTACTCGACAGGAGTGGCAGGAGTTTTCTCTTAATATATGATTAGTTATTATATAATAATTGTCATTACTAGAATAAAAAAAAAACAAATTCAACAGAATGTATGCTCATCCCTCGTATAAGGAGTTACATAATAAACTATGTATTAGGGATGTAATGGGTACCCGGCCAGTACTCGGTACCCTGCTTACCCGGCCGATTTTACCCCATACCCGCTATAGCCGGGTAATGCTTATTACCCGGCCGGGTATACAATTTTAATTTATCTACTATAAATTATAAAACATATACCTAATATGAAAATGATTTTTTCAATTATATAATGTTCTAAAAATACTACATAAGTTGGTAAAAGTTATTGATAACAAAAAATGAAAATAACAAAGCCCACACGAATCTGCTCTTTTAATTAAATAGCTTTGTTTGGGGATCTATGGGAACATTTAAGTACAAATTTTTAACACATTTAAAACAAGTTTTCAGTTCTACATACTCAAAAATATATCTTATAGCTTCCAGATTTTTTAATGATGGTAACACTTCATTTTTAATTTGCTAACGGTAACAACATCCACAGTTCCTATTTCGTTTAACAAATAACAACTGGTAACTGTAATATACGAATTTATTAAAAATGTTGTGATTGATTTAAAATCGTTTAACAGTATTATATATAATGGCTAAACACTTCTTGTGGGGTTATGCCGCTTCCTTGAAAGCGTTCTAAATCCATATTACATGGGGCAGATCAGTCCCCGCCTCTTTTACTACTCTAGAGCAAGGTAATTAGTAGATCACATATTCAATGAGAGTTGAGTTGAATATATGACCGAGATCGTTAAACAAGTTTTTTTCCAAAAAAAATATTGATAAAATGAATAAATACCCTCAAACAAAATTTCATTGGAACATAAAACAATCAAACTACAAAATCTACCCAAAAATTTTGTAAATGATGTATAATATGTAGCAAATAAAATATGTACATACTAATAATACCAAACACAAACAGTTCCTTTTGTTATAAAAAAAAATCTGTTGGTATAAGGCCCTCAAACAACTAAAAGAATCGAAGCGTGGCAACAGTAGAAATACTCCAGGGATTTCCCTGATTCTTTAGGCGATAAAACCGATTGCGAGAGCCGATTAGACGTTATAACCGGGTAGGAACGTAATAAACGAGTTTACAGTATGTTTTTAATTTGTAATCTATGCTTGCTGAAATTTAAGACAATTCGTTAATGTAACAATTAGAAAGGCGAACTTTTGCAAATACACATGCAAACTTAATTCATCCAATAACCGTTAAGATACGCTTATCCTGGCAGATATACAGACAAACGGGCGAACAAACAAGATTTAACTATTTTTTTTAATAATCTCCAAAATACTGATATGTATTGCGCAATATGTAAATAAAAAGAGCTGACCTTCTGCCATGCACCAATTCAAAATCAAAAATAACATTGAATAAATTCCCTTGTTTTCGATTAATTCTGAGTGTCTTTTAAATTACAATGTAATTCATTCATATTCATTCAATTCTTAAAGAGCAACGGATGCAGAAAAAAGCAACAGGAAATTTCTCAATTCATAAATTATTGAATGAATTGCAACGAAGTGAACGTTCTAGTGAATCATGCAAAATAACCTTTGGAATTTTTATACGAGTATTAAGGTTCACTAAAATTACTTTCAGGGTTACGCTCGACAATTTGGTGGCTCGAGTTAACGTTATTTTAAATTCCATCCATTATTCCGCTTTTAGTTCCATTCAACTCGGTTTTATACAGTTTTATATATTTTATATACAAAACAGAAGTCGAGAAAAGCTCGGAAAACTTTCAGATAAAACTGAGCCATAAACTTCACTAACGAATTAAAGTGCAAAATATGATCATAGTGGATGGCTTCCTAAGTACTTTCAAGCTCGAAAGTTTTCCTCTTTAAATGTTTGGAGATATTTCACTAACTTCTTTTAAAGTGTGCTATATTTTTGGAAAGTGAGTGTGAAGCCGTTGATGGAAATAAATATCACTTCAAGTTTACGACTTTTATTTGAAAAATTAAGGCGCAAAAAAAGGCTCGGAAAAGAATTTCGAGCAATACAGTGAAATTGCTCGCTTTCTCACGGTTTAAACTGGATAATATTTCAGTTAGTGAGTTAGCTATTCCAAACATGTACCGCTGTGTAAAAATTCTAAATTATTGGTTCATTTTCTGGCCGTATTTTAAAGGATTAGAGTTGCTTAATAATATATAGTGCCGTTTAAATTCCAGTTTCTATTCATTTCGTTTTCAAAAGATTTAAATTCAGCTGTGGGTAGAATGTTCCTGATTTAGTGTTCGTTATTTTATTCAAGCAATATTTTTATTCTTTATTGAACCGTCCAAATATGTAATACGAAATTCTGATTTATTCTGTTAAGGAAATATACCACACGATATACAAATTGCTTTGCTTTCAACCAGCCTGAATTTTTATTTACTTTTATTCTTTTCATAACTCAAGTTTTTATTCAAGAAACCATTTAAATTTTTTAATCTATTAAAGATAAATGTCTGTGGAAAGTTAAATAAGCAGTAAAACTTAGTCATAAGCTGATAGCAATTTAAAAACAATTAGTAAACTATTTCAGTTTTCTCAGAGTTGCGAGGAATTTTTAGAGCATTTTAAAGGATTTTCAAGTTGCCTATTTTTTTTAAATTGTAGCTGTTTAATTTTAAAAATTGTCAGGGCGGATAAGATCTTTAAATATTTTTAAAGGAAGACTTTCAATATTTTTCAGAAGGTAGAAATTTTCAGAAATTTGTTCGTGTTTCTGCGAATTCTTGAGAATCTTCAATGTTTTTCGATTTCAAATTGTAAGACTTTTAAAAAATCAAGAAACTTCTTAATTTTTCCAAGAGTTTTTCGGACTACATACTTAAGTTTAGTATTTTTCAATTTTCTGTTTGGAAAAAGATATGATATAAGAAATTTTTTTAATTAACCAGCTCGCTGAAAATGAAAATTCAGAAGTTTTAAGGAATTTCTTAGGCTTCCAATAATATTCCAACAAGGCTAGCTAGATTGTGTAATATCACAAAAATTATAATCTTTGCAGGATTTAGGATTTTAATTTTTACAATTTCAAGTACCTGAAACTTTAAAAGTTATTTCAAGTTCCATGACATGGCATAAATCTGAAGGGTGCTTTTTTGAAAATGTTCAACTTTGCTTAAGAATTTTCTTAAATATTTTTTTTTTTTCAAAATTTTCAGTTACTTTACGAATTCCTTAGTTACAGAATGGCTGCGAGTTTCTCACAAAATTTAAGGGATTTTCAGGACAATGCGAGATTCTTTAATTTTGTAGCTGTTCTGTTGATTTTCATTTTTAGGATTTGTAAAATATCAGAGACTATTCAACTCACATGTCATCTGTCAAAAATCGACCAATCAAAATGCAAGATTTGACGTTTTTGATCAAATCAAAACGAATTATCGACAATTTCCACTAGAAAAAATTGTCGATACAATTTCACTAGTGATACGAACAATTTGTTGAAAACAGTTTACTGCTAGTTATATCCCACAGAGAACAATTTTCACGTAAACAAACTTGAATGTACACTAATTTATGAAAAATGATTCGATGGAAATGATTTCATTTCGTTGAATAGTCCCTCAAATACCATTCGTGGTCAAAGAATTGTAGATTATGTTTGCTGTAAAATCACTCATGTTCCTTGTGATTGCGAATACCACTCGTGCTACGCACTCGTGGTATTCATATGCAAACACAAGGAACATTCGTGATGTTACAGCAAAAAAATAATCGACAATTCTTTGACCACTCGTGGTATTGTAAGTGAAAATATGAAAAATGTTTAATGAATTCCTCGAATTATTCAATTATTTGAAGAATTTTCAGCTTCCAAAGAGTTAGAAAAAGCATTTAATTTTGCAGAATTTCCCAGTTTTCAGGGTTTACAGAATCTATGATTACCGAAAGGGTTTTAAAGAATTTTTCTCACGAATTTTGAAGCTGAAATTTTATAATTCTTCCATTTAGAATTTTTCAGGTTTTCAGAGGAAATTCTTCATTCAACAGTCCTTTCAGGAGTTGGGGGTGAATGCTATATCTTATAAGTTTTAAGGAAGTTTTTAAAATATTTTCGGTGAGGTGAATTTTGTTAAATGCTCTGATTCTATTCTGGATTCTTTCAAAATATCAAAGCCAAAGTCAAAATCTTCAGAGGATTTGATATTTTTTTGCTAATTATACAGGGTATGTAAAAATTCGCGTGCAAGCTCTCCGTAACGTTATTCCTTGGACAATAATAAGGCGAAATTCTTATAGCGAAAAAGCCACCAGATGCTTCCTCAACTCGTGCGAAGCCTTCAAAGTTCAAAATTGGCAACGCGAAAAGGAAGCCGTTTTTGCATAATTCTGTTACTTTATGCATTAGATTAAGTAATAACGGCAACAATTTAGTATCGTTTATCATTTAAAAGTACAAAAAAAATACTAGGCTTCATAATTTAAATTCACAGAATTCTTCAAAATGTGTTTGCTTGTATCAAGGATGTCATGGCATTCTTGATACAAGCAAATACATTTTATTTATTATAATTATGAAGACTAGTATTTTTTTTGTACTTTTAAATGATAAACGATACTAAGTTGTTGCCTGATTATTCTAGAATAAAATTTTTCAAACTAAACGAATTTTTTAATTTCTGGCTGTTTTATTATTATTTTTTATATTTTCAGTGCAAAACAAATCCAAAAATTCCGAAATTTCTTAGGCTTCCAATAATTTTCCCACAAATCTAGAATAATTTTTCTGCTACTTTACAAACCTCTGAAGTCTCAGAATGGCAAAAAAGTTATAAAAATCGTGAAAAAGTACTAATATATTACATATATACAAATATTTGGAACTTAAACTTTCTTGCAGTTTCATAAATTAGCATATTTCTGAAGAGTTTAGAATTCTTTTATTAAATTTTCAGCTATATATTTAAGGAATTTCTTAGCTTTTCATTATATAGCTAAAGTTTTCAGAAAATTTATGGAGTTTAAGGAATTCCCAGATGTTTTACTTTTGTTGATATTTTACAAGATTTTGAATCTCAAAATTTTCTTCTAGTTCCATAAAATTGTATATTTCTTAAGAGCCCAGGAGAATTATTTTTTGAAAGATATTTATTAACTTTAATATTTTATTTGTTTTTGAGTTTTTCAGCTACTTCGCACATTTCTTAGTTTTACAAAATTTAAGGACTTTTCAGGGCATTGCCAAAGTTTCACAGATTTTTGAATTTTGTAACTTTATAAAGTACTACAAAGTTAAATAATTCCTCGTAATTCTTCAATTATTTCATGAATTCTTCGGATGTTCAGCTTCCAACAATTAGGAAAGGCGTTTATTTTTCAATATTTCATACACATTTTTCGAGTTCTCAGGGGTCTATCTATGATTACCGAAAGGGTTTAAAAGAACTTTGTTCTAGCGAATTTCAAAGCTAACCGTATTTTCTTCTATTTAGAATTTTTCCGGTTTTCAGAGCCTACGAAGAGCATATGATAGTTTTCTTTTGAGGTAATTTTTCATTCAACATTTTCCTGATTGCCAGTATAATTTCTTAACTCTTCTATTTTATAAGTGTCTGCTGTTTTTTAAAAGTTTTCAGAAATATTTTGAAGTTTTTAAATTATTTTCAGCGAGGTCAAATTTGTTAAATGCTGTGATTATATTTTTTTAGATTATTAAAGCTTCCCAGTATTACACAGTATTGTTTCACAGTAGATATTATATATTTTTCTTTTCTTTCTTTCTTTCTTTCTTTCTCTTTTACCCTCTTATATCTTGAATACAGTATCGAGGGGGCCCGACACACCGAGCAGCAGAACGGTCACCCATTCAAGTTCTGGCCAAGCAGACCCTTGCTTAACTCTCAATATTTCAGTATTACGTGCACTTCCACTCTGCCGTACTGGCGGTTCTTATATATTTTTAAAATATGCAAAAAGTTATTTATGAATATAAGAAATCTAGCTTTTTAAATCAGAATTTATGATTCTTAAACATTTTGAATGTTTACAAAACAAAGGAAAAAATTCAGAAGTTTTAAGGAAATTCTTGGACTTCTAAATTTGTTCCAGAAAGGCTAGATTTTGCAATTCTCGAGTTTTACTAATTTCGGAAAATTTTACAAAAGTTTTAAAAATATCCTAATAACCTTTTCAGGATTTCAATTTTTTTTTATTTATAAATATTTGAAACTTAAAATGTTTCTTCGAAGTCCATAAACTGGTATATTTCTTAAGAGGTTAAAGGAATCCTTTTTTGAATAATTTTTAATTTTGCCTAAGAATTTTTGAACATTCTCATTCACTTATTAATTTTTCAGCTACTTTACTAGTATGTATCTTAGTTTTTCAGAACTCCAGAATGGCTGGCGGTTTCTCACAAAATTTAAGGGATTTTCAGGGCATTTCCAGATTTTTTAATATTCTACAGCTGTCTTGTTGATTTTAATTTTCAAACTATAAAATATTAGCAAAAATATTACAAATTTTTAAGCAATTCCCCAAACTTTCAAGAGTTGTACAGGCTTTTTTTATTTTTTAACTATTCAAGGGGTTTCAGGTTTTTGGAAAATCTACAACCTTTTTAGATTATTAAAGAATATCTTAAGCTTTCAGAGGTTTTCCAACTAAAAGGTTCTTTAAGGATTTGCTTTATAGATTCTTAAAGATCCGCGAAATAGTACGAACTCCTTGAGCACTAATAACAAATTTATAACTCAGTTGAAGAACTAAATAAAGTGAGTAGACTGAAAAATTCTTGGGAAGCCTACGAAATTACTATTGAAAAGCACCTACAAGCATTTCCAGAGATTTCTCAAATTCTGTTAACCTGAAAATGTTTAGATGATAGCTAAAAACTTCCTGGAAGTCTAAAAAATTGTTTCACTTTTTTTTCAAACTTTGAAAACCCGAGAAGTCCCTATAACGTGTAAATCTATCAAATTTCGTGAAATCAAATGTGGCGTTATTCGGCTGTCAACATGCAATACATAATTTCTGAGCCACGAATATGGTTTCTGTCAAATATTACCCCAACGTTATGTTTATCTCCGGTAGCTTCTACCCCGGAGGTTGCTCATGATAACAGGCATATATTGCAGTAAACCTTGCCTCCAGGTCAAACACATTTCCGCATCTCAAAAGTAAATTTACGGCTCCCCTTTGTACAGCCCTTCAAAAAGAAGGGCGCCTATAGATACGAAATTCCCTGCGACAGTTTTTAGGGGTGACGGTTTAAGCCAGTAAATCTCATCCATTTAATTGAAAAGTCCCAATTAAATCTTCTTAAAAATTTCTGTCGAATTAGATAAATAAACAGCTTTTTTATATTGAACTTTGGTTATAAATACTTAATTTTTGATAATTCAATTTCAATTTTCAAGCGAAATTAGACTGTAATAGGTAAGCTTACGTTCAACCCTCATAGAAAATTTAAATAATTATGTTGTAAAAGTGAAAGGTTAAAAGTGAACGAACCCAGTCCATTAATGCAAAATAATTCAACTAATTACACACAAACCACACCTATTTGATTAACGATTACTTTAAGCCCTCAGTTCTCACGTATTCCTCCTATTTTTAAACCTTGGAGAATCAGACAATATTTACCCGAGCCGCGGCATGAATTATTTAGGTCAGTAACGAGATTTTATGTAAACTAAACCAGTTGAGAGATATACAAACGGCGTAATTTAATTTTCTAGTGCCACCGCATAATAAATAGCCCCACAAATAGCTACCGTGTAGATAAAAGCAAGAAGTTTGCGTGTAGATGAACACTTTGTTCGTTCACTTCGTATGAGCATCAAGTTGCACAGTCAAATGCTAAATTTATATTTACTGTGCCAGGACACGAAATAGGTCAAGTTAGTTCACTTCGACACATATAATTATTTAACACTCACCTAGACGACATGCTAAGGATTATTAAAATAATTAGAAGTTATTACGGGTCCTTTAAACTACGACCTTGGATCGTTAACTGCGTCTTCACGACGAAAGTGATTTCAATTAGTTTGAAATGCGGCTAAGGCTGAATGCATTCTTCGAAAACTATTATCCCCAATTTAAAAGTGCATCCTCTACATTTTGTTCTTATTGTTATTATTGTAACAACGATTTATACCTGCAGTTTATGTTTTAAAGCAATTATAAAGGCCACACGCAAGTTCTACAGAAACACACGGTAATTTGAAGAATTTCTATTATTTACCTATTAGCAAGAGTTACTAGAATTATAAATCCGAACATTGAAATTTCGATATGAAAATCGATTAGTCCACTTTTTATCAGTTTCAAAAATTCATAAAATAGCAACAGAATAAAAAAAATGCCGAACTTATGAATCTCGTGAAATTAATTGCCTTTGGGAAGTTTTGAAAACTATATACAGTTCGGAAAATTTTAAAATACTGTAGAATTACCTCTACAATTCAAAATTTGATAAACCTTTTTAATGTTTCAAAAATCAAAAATCTGCGTAATATAAAATCACAAAATCTAGGCTCATTGAAAAACTGTTGGAAACCTAAGGAATTCCTCAAAACTCCCGAATATTCTGATCTGCTTACTAAAACTGTCCAGAATTAAATAGCAAAGAATTAAAAAATGTGGTTAGTTTCAAAAGTTCTGTTCAATTCCTTGAAAATCCGGAGACTTTGTAGACTTCAAAAACACACCAAAGACTTTTAAAACAGCTGAAAAACTAAAATCTCTGGATCCCTCTTTGGAAGCTTATACAGAAAACATAAAAGAATTCATAAAATAATCACAGCATTACACCAATGTAGGCTAGCTGAAAATTTCAAATGTCCAAACTATTTCTTGAAAAACAGGTTTCAAAAAAATCGTTCAACTCAGAAATTTATAAAATAGAAAAGCTGGAAAATGGCATATTTCCTAAGAGCCTAGGAACATTCTTTTTTGAGAAATGTTATACATACCTTTAATAAAGTATTCTTTTTATTCGTTTTTTTTTTAAATTTTTCAGCTTCACGCATATTTCTTACTTCCAAAATGGCTGCGATGTTTCTCAGAAAATTTCAGGAATTTTCCGGGCATTGCCAAAGTTTCACAGATTTTTTTTAAAATTTGTAGCTGCTTTGTTGATTATAATTTTCAGGTTTTATAAATATAATAAAATTTTTAACAATTTCTCGTAATTCAATTATTTATGAATTCTTTAGGTTTAGGCTTCCAAAAACTTAGAAACGCTTTTCCCTTTTCCAGAATTTTATACACATTTTTCGAGTTTTCTGAGCTTATAGGAATCTATGATTATCTAAAGGGTTTTAAAGAGAACTTTGTCACGAATTTTGTAATTTTACAATTTGGTATTTTTTCAGGTTTTCAGAAGAAATTCTTCATTCAACATTCGGGTACCTATACCTATTCCTGATTGCTTATATAATTTCCTAATTTTTCCTCAATTAGTTTACGTTTCTATTACCTAATTAGGTTCCGAGTTGAGGTAGCTAGGTTGCTAGATACCCCAGTCCAGTTCGATAAGGAGACTTAAGCTTCGTTGTCTCCGGTCAGTACTGGGATGGGTGGCCCGATTGCTTCGTTAACGCGGCACCTCTCTCCCCAAAAGCCCTTCACTATATGCAGTGAGTAGATTGGACAGGGTGCAAGAATAAGGGAAGAAGACGAAGGCCTTTGCCCTACATAGGGATGTTCGGGCTAATAATTATTATTTCCTAATTAACGACGCTCTCCTCCATATACAGACCTAAGAGGCAGAGTAACATTGGTCCAACACGTACACACACTTAACACTATACACACGGTGCAGTAAGTAAGATCAAACGGCGCACCAATCACGTACGTATTATAAATTATAACCCGCGCAGTCCGGATTGTGTATTGCACCCGTAAAACTTCTCATACCGAAAGGTATATATATATAAAGTTAACGATACCAATACCGACCAATACCTACTTTATGTTTCTAGAGTTTCAAACTTCAAACTTCAGAATTTTCTAAAGTAGAAAAGCTGAGAAACCACTCTGGTAATAGTTGCATTACGAAAGCATCACAAACTTCTTACAAGTTCTGAAAACATTAAAATTCCATAGCATAACCTTGACTAATTATAACATTTTGGCAGCCTTAAGAAGCTCTTGTAGGCCGTGAAAACCCGAAAAATCTATGAAATTTCTCCAAAACTCTCATTATAAAATACTCTTTTCAACAGCATCAAAAATTCCCGGAGAGCAAGCTCTTTGCAATTTCAAAATAGGAACCACATTTTTTAAAAAACTTTGAAAGTCGAAGCATCCATCAAACAGCTGAATCATTAAAAATCCATCCTGAAAAATTTTGAAAATCGGGGAAATTACCTAAACCTTATATTTTACAACTGAAATTTACAAAATGGCTACAAAATTTTAAAATCCGGGCAGCGTAAAAAACTTCTGAAGTGTCTCAAAAGTCCTTAAAACTCCCGAGCAATTTACAACCCTGTGGTAAATCCTGAAAACCTGAACATTTACTTATCAACTTATCAGTTGAAAATTTAAAGATTTACTATTATGCTGTAGTTCAGTCAATTCTATCGTACGGAGTTATTTTTTGGTTTACTTCTTCAAATGCAAGTAGGGTTTTTATTATGCAAAAGAAGATTATACGTGCAATTCAAAATATAGCAGCACACGCTTCTTGTAAGCAACATTTTAAGAATCTAGGCGTTTTGACTCTACCATCGCTTTATATCTATAATATTGTCCTGTACGTTAAAAAACATATTTCCCTTTTTGCTAAAAATAATGATACCTATAGCGAAATGACCACTAGAAACCAGCATAATCTCCAAATCCCAGTCCATAAGACATCACTCTTTCAGAAAGGCCCTTACTATAATTGTGTTAAAATCTACAATAAACTCCCTGCTGACATAAAGACAATTAATGAAATTAAAATGTTTAAAAAATCATTAAAAGAGTTCTTACTCAACGAGGTCATTTATGAAATAGATCAGCTCTAACTGTAAAACATTTACTGTAATTGTATGTAGTTGTTGATTTGTTTAATATTATATTATTATATTTTTTTATGTTATGTATTGTTTTGACGTTGCCAATGTTTTCTCAATGTAAACCTTAAAGGCAAATAAAATTATTATTATTATTATTATTATTATTTATAAAACAACTGAAAACTTTCAATATTTCCCTAATCTTCGAGAGTTCCTTAAAATTTCACCGACATTTCAGTATTCTAAAATTAATAGAATTCCAATAAGTTACAGAATTAAAAGAATTCAGAAGATTATAAAACTTACAGACATACACAGTTTGAAAAATTCCAAAATACTGAAGAATTTACTCTACAGTCAAAAATTTCATAACCTTTTGTAAGTTTCAAGAATTTGTAAAATTATAAAACAGTAGAAAAATTGAAAATCTTCCTCAAAAATTATTGGAAGCCTAAGAAATTTCTTAAAACTTCTGAATTTCCTGATTTAGTTGTAAGCACTAAAACTAACCAAAATTGATAAAACTGCAAAAAACTTAAGAAGGTGGTTAGTTTGAAAAGCTCTACTAAGTTTCTTGTAAATCTTAAAAAAGTATGAATTAAACAGCCGAAAATATCAACGATTTCACGAAACTCTTAACCACTTTCACAATCTTTAGAATTTTAGAAAACCCGAACGAATTCATAAAGCAATCGAAGCAATAAACAAATTTGGCTTAAGTGAAAAACTTTCTCCAAAATATTCCTGATAGTCTGAAAAACTAGCAGGCTGTTAGAAATATTTCAAACTTCCGAAATTTATAAAACAGTTGAAGGAAAGTTAGAAAATCATTTTAGCAATCAGAAAAGTTTCTAAATGGAAGTATTAAAAATTTTCTTAATACACAGAAAAAACATTTTTATAAATTCTGAAAATCTGATCCATAATATAGCCAAAGAATAAAAAGAGTTTACAAAGCTCGAAAACTCCAGAAAAATCGTTTAAAACCATCAGACTGTTGTAGGTCTCGAAAACTACTGAAAAGCTAAATTTATACATCTTTATAAAATTTATCAAAATTACGGGGTCTTTGGAAACTGAAAACCCAAAGAATTCACAAAATACGAATAAGCTGCAAACCCAACAAATTCACAAAATAGTTTGGCTACTTGAAAAGCTCTTGGAATACCTAAGAACTATGTCGATTTTTTGAAAATCAAAAGTGAAAACCACATGAATCAGTTGAAAATGGAAAACTCCGGACAGTCTCCAAAATTTGCACAAACTCCCTATTGTTTTTAAATTTTGAAAAGTTGAAACTCTAGAAAATTCCCAAATCATAAAAAAGTCTGAATTCTGAAAAATATTGGGAAAATTCTAGAAATGATTGCAGATATTCTACAAACGTTGGAATTTACAAAATGAATAGGATGTCTACACAATTTGAACATCTTGACAGTGTGAAAAACCCATTCATAAATACAATATTTGAAGCAACAAGCTGAATACCTGAAAAACAGTTGAAGAATTAATAACTCTGGAAACTTTTGAAAAACTCTTGGAAAACCTAAGAATTTAGACTTCGATTTTATGCAAATTATAAAATTGTGAAAAACCCACGAATCAGCTGAAAATAAAAACACTCTGAGCAGCCTCAAAAATTCCCAAAAGGTCCAAGGGATTGCTTAACATTTCTAAAATGGAACCACATTTTTTAAAAAAATTGTGGCGAAACATTATACAATAGATAAACATTAATAAATCAGACTGAAAAATTACTTAAATGTTCTAAATTGTTTGCAGATACGGCTCAAATTTACAATATGAACAAACTGGCTACTAAATTTGAAAATCTGGACAGCGTAAAAAACTCTTGAGGTGTCCTATAAAGTGCTTAAAGTTCACAAGAAGCTTTTGATAAACATTTTGAAAAAGCTGAAACTTACAAATTTCCTTAACCCTCGAGTATTCCCTAAGATTTCACAGACCTTTTAGTATTTTAAAATGTTGAAAAATCATTAACGAGTTGTAAAATTAAACGAATCCTTTCAGTGCGAAAAAGTCTACCAAAACAAGAAATCCCTTAATAATCTTAAAAGAATGTAGTTTTGAAAATTCACACAAAGACTTAAAAATCCCCATTCTGAAATTTGTTTTTGAAAAATCCCTTAAAAGTTACTTCTATAATATTATGAAGGGTATTTTGTAAGTGCAACAAAATTATAAAAATCAACAAATAATCAAATCAAATCCTATCTACCAAATCCGGCGTCCGGAAAATTACACTGCATTTTAGAGAAATTCAGTCTTTCTGCAAGTCCTATAGAATTAGGAAATTAAGTAAATACTTGAATAGTTAAAATAATATTGAATGATCAAGAAATTTCCTAATTAAAACTAAGGTTTTGGAAGTTTGTTTCGAAGTTCTGAAAATGCATGAAATAATTTAAAAAAAGGAATTCTAGGAAAAATGAAAAATTCCAAATAAATTCTCTATTATATTGGAATTTTGGCAAATCAGAAAACGAACCAAACAGCTGTAAAACTAAAACAATTCCGAAAAGTTAAAAAAAATAATTTGTAATTCCTATGAAATACCCACATTATTTCAAAGTTCTTGAAACCTGAAAAGTGGCTAAGAATTACAAAAAAATTACCAACTACACTCTTTTAAAAAATTCCTAAGGCCTTAATGATTTTTTTAGCACATATGGAAATTTTCAAGAAATTAGAAAACCTAAAAAATCTACGTTTATCCATTATCTTTGATATAAGGACTATTTTTAGTTCATGTTTAAATAGATGGGGTATATCAAGCGCAATTTCAATATCTGTTCACTTAGTAAATTCCTAAACAAAAATCTCAATTCATAATTTAAATCAACTCTACACTGCGACAGCAAAACATTCTCGACAACTTTTTTATCCCAAACAAAAATCTCGCAGCAAAGAAATGCCAGATTAGAGGAGTTAACTAGATAATTAGGTGTGAATCAGTAAATTTTAGAAGGTATTAACAGGGTTTTTATGTATAATCTTCTTAAGTGACAACTTCTAGATCCCATAATTTCTCTTGTTTGTGTCTGTGGTTGTTAGTTGACATCTGGGATTAATTGCCTAATTAAACAGAGTAATCTAGAGGTAACGTTACGCCTCTAATTCTCTCCTACGTGTGTTTGGTGTTGGTGTTATCCTAGAAGGCGGATAGAAAGGGGAGGCCACCTACTACAAGAACGTGATGTACACATTAATGTTAGAAGTGATCTTTACACCTTACTGCATACAAAAAAAGGAAATCTGGACAAATTTTTATGATTTTTTTATATACTCGAAGGGTTTGAATTTTTAATTTTTGGGTTTGAAGCTGTAGGTTCCTTAGCCTGATTGTATTTTTTCATAAAATCTGCAATGAAATATCGATTAATGAATTTGGGTTTAACAACCCTACCCACAGGGTAATTTACATTTTTAGAGGGTAAAACAAATTTTTATCCAAATTAAAACTCACCCAAATTCCTTCATCGATGTAATAAGTAATAACAAACTTCATAAAAAAATAATTAAAATGTTTTCTCCAAGGAGTGGCAATATCTATACAGTTATTAATAAAGCCTATATTAAGGAAGTAATCAATCATTTCTGAAATTATTCACGTCTAGAAATTATCTCCGGAGTACTAGCATCCTATATTCACATAGAATCCCACTTAGTTAAAGATTTCTAAAATGGATATTTAATCTTGATCAGTACTTCAAAAAATGAGACTTTTTTACAAGTATTATACTCGGCTGATATTTACGAGATCATTGTACACTAAACGAGTTGAAAATTTTAAGTCCGCTGCAAATTCCCACCGTGGTTCTCAACGGAATTCTAATACGATTAGATTATCTACGTCGGAAAAACATGTATCTGATAGAGGCATCACGTAGATACACACAAAAACAAAGCTATCATTATTGATGGGAGGTACTACAGTGTTTTTCTTTTGCTTTTCCTCTTTTGTCAATTGCGTTTCCCTGTTTAGCAAATGACTTTCCAGATTATGAAACGTCAAAGCTATGTTGCAAATGACATTCCCTATTTGTCAAATCTCTTTCCGTTTTTAGATAATGCTTTTCCCAGTTTTTTTTTTATTACATACCTACTTTTTAAAAAAGTGGGAAAAGCATTATCTAAAAACGGAAAGAGATTTGACAAATAGGGAATGTCATTTGCAACATAACTTTGACGTTTCATAATCTGGAAAGTCATTTGCTAAACAGGGAAACGCAATTGACAAAAGAGGAAAAGCAAAAGAAAAACACTGTAAATTACCTCCAACAAGAACTAAATTACATAGTTTAAAAAGTAAGAATGTTGATTGTAAAAAATCATCTTAAATATATGTTGTTTTGAAGCCTTCGAAAAATAACATTTTCTATGATATTTGGACTACTTAAATTGCATGCTTTGTGATAAAATCATGAAGGGGAAAGTCGATCCTTTTACTTTTTTTTTTAATAACAATGCGTTTGAGGGAAATTTTATTATAAGAATAATATGTCTGAGAAAATTCCGATTTTTAAGGATTGCAACATAAAACTAGATCGTAAAGAAGTTTGGAAACATTTCGTAGTTTTCTTTGAAAGCACTATGAAATCTATACGATTGCTTTTTGATTTTATACTCTTTGATTTGTCATTTTTGCTTTAAAATAAATTCTTGTTGAGTGGCTGTTTCGCCTCTTTAAATGAAGAGAAAATTCGCTGAATTTTTATTAATTTTATTTTATTTGTTTGTACTTTTGTAAAGTAAACATTCCCCAAGAGACTGAATAATCCTTAAAAATTTGATCTCCAAAGCTTGATTTTGTATTATTAAATCTCTTCAACCTTGAACCCAAATACTCAAAACTACTTACATTAATTCGAAAACCAATTCGCCCCCAGTCTCAAAGTAAACAGAATATATGTACTTCGACTTACCTGTAAAGAAAATAAATTATTAGTTGACATAATTACATAAACAAACGTAAAAATAACAGCTAAAATTATTGCTTTCTCAACTTTGTTAATAAGTAAGCTAAAACGAAAGTGCAACCAACTGAAAAATCTTGAAAACCGCAATATTTTAGTAACCAAATACGTATTTCGAAATCCTTTCCCAATTGCCACTACAGTTAATCCCTTTGCAAAATTACCAAGTCGAATTCCTGATAATTTGATGAATTTTGTCTGTGTATAACCAAAGAATACATAATAAGTAACTTAATTTTCTAAAGAAGGAAATACCTTCAGCAGCCGACCTTTCAGAAAGTGTCCACTGAGGATGGCTGGTGATTTTCCGAAATACGTTTTTTTTAGCGTTTTTTTGGTTTTTTTTAATGGTTCCATTAGATCTGACTACAAACTACATTTTAGGTTTAAAACAAAGGCGTTTGCATTAAAACACTTTAAAAACTAAAGTTTTAAATGAATATGTTTGAAAATAAATTAAAAAAATGCTTCGGCAACATCGTAGAACATGAACTTCAATAAAAGAAATATGTTCGATTTTTAAAGGAACCAACTGCTGATACAAATACAAAGCAAAAGGAAAAGAAAGCTAGAAAAACCGCAAACATTTCAGATTAAGGCGAATAATAATCACACTAAACCACAGCCTGAGACTTAAGAAACCAACTTAAATAAATTTAAATAATGCCCAACAGTGCATAACACCTTCAAAAAGAGCAAGACGAAGTCGAACTCTGAAATTTCTAAATTTACAATGAAAACCACGAAAATCAAAATACAAGATATTTTCTTAATATACAATTATGAAATTTAAATTTAAAGGTGGTTCGAAATCATAATTAGAAAAATTATGTTAAATCGTCGTGTTTGAATAATCCAAAATAAGTCTGAAAATAATCCACGTCGTTCTTCATACCTACTTTTTAAACGAACTTTATTATACAATCCTTATTTTAAATACTCGATAAAAATTTACAAAAACAAATGCAGATAATTGACTTTTTAATAAAACAATCTGAAACACCTTTGAGCACTGGTATTTTAGTGTCTAAATTAAGAGTTAGTGAATCCCTGAATTGTTGAAAGAAAATCTGGGTTACAGTTTTTCAAAGAAGTGAGAAAACCCGTAATGTCCTCTTTTCGAAATCATAAAAATTGAGCAAAAAAAATTTATTCGGCCTATTGGGACGTACAAAATAAAAGATTACAGGATAAGACTGGAACTTCTTCTTCCTCTCTTCCTGATGCCCTATAGGACGTTAGATTAAAGATTGGAACTTAAATAATAAAATACGGAATTTTGATACGAAAAAACAAATTTCTAATTTCACATATTAATGTAAAAGTGGATTCAAAAAATTTCAAAAACAAAAGTTTTAAACCTCAAAATTGATTGAATTAATCATTTTATAAGTTTAATTACTCTTTAGCTACAGAATTTTTTCATTTTATCTAACTCTCTATGGCCCTTTTAAAGACATCGCAAACATAAATTGCATTTATGTTTATGAAAATCTACTAAAATGTTTATATTATCTGAAGTTTTTTGAAAACCTGAAAAATCTTTAAATAACTGGAGAATTGAAAAACTAAAACAATTTCAATGTTGGATCAATTAACTGGATAACATTTCGACACAAATTTAAAATCGAAACTGAAATTCTAAGCTTTACCATCATTCTTTTTCAGCTTTCACAAATTTCAGAAGTTTGTTAACTCTTCAAAAAATTTTTAAATTTTATTAAACTTTCGATGGCCTTTCGTAAGAGATCAAAAACACATTTTAGCTTCCTAAAATTCACTAAAACGCAACATAATAATATCTGAAATTTTTTGAAAACCTGAAAAATCCTTAATAACTCCAGAATTAGAAATCTTAAATACGAAGAACTCCTACAAGCACAATAATTCGTTGAAAAGATCGTCTTGAAACGCTTATTAAACTGAAACAGACCCGCAAAGAAACATGCATCAATATGCTGCACAGTGCACAGCCAGTAATAACAGAATGTAGAATGAAAGAAATAGAAAAAGTATATCAAGGCACCATATCGCACGAAATATCATCTAAGCTAATTAAATATAGAGGACCAGAGCAAAGAAATATACAGGGTGTGTCACGACGACCGTCGATTAGACGTTTCTTGAGAAAAACTTATAGTAAATTAAAGAAAATTTGCAAAATGCGGTTTTGGGATATTACAAATTGATTGAAAATACATTTAAGATTATACAACTTCCGGTTATACCGGAAGTAGACACTAACTTCGTTATTTCAAATGGAATACCCTGTACATCTTTACATATTCAGGCGGTTCTGAATATTTAAAGATATACAGGATGTTCTATTTGAAATAACGAAGTTGGTGTATACTTCCGGTATAACCGGAAGTTGTACAATCTTAAAAATATTTTCAATCAATTTCTAATATCGCAAAACCTTATTTTACAAATTTTCATTTATGTACTATAAGTTTTTTTTCAAAAAACGTCTAATCGACGGTCGTCGTGACATACCCTGTATAAACTCCTCACAAATCTGGGGAATATCAACCAAGTGGGAAATAGCTCTAATATAAAAAACGGGGGAAGCTGGAACGCCAAAATTACAGGGGCATATCACTCCTATGCACTAACTATTCATTGTTTTTAAACAGGTTTACAACTGGATAAATACAATACATACAATAGAAAAGCTCTATATACGGAAAGAATTTGGAATTCCCAGCAAGTTAGTAAATCTCATACGGTTAAGTATGGGGAACGCTAAAAGTCAGGTTAAAATCCAAAACTGTAAACCAGAGATCTTTGATATAAAGCAAAGGCTAAGACAGGGATATGGGCTAGCTCTCGCATCCTAATCAATTTGGCATTTGAGTCATGAGAGCAATCAAAATAGATTTAAATGGATAGTAACCACCAAATCCACACAGATTATAGCCTATTCTGATGACGTGATCATGGCGGGAAGATCCATCATCCATCGTCAATGTAAGAGAAACAACGGTACTTTTGGAAGAAGAAGCAAGTAAGATAGATCTCTATATAAATAAATGAAGACAAAACTAGGCTCATGGTCATTAAACCAATAAGGACAGCACAAAATATCGAAATAGCTGAAACATCGAAGTAGTCAACGAATTTAGTACCTAGGCAGTAAGGATAATGACCAAAATGTAGAAGTAAGAAGGAAATGCGTGAAATCCTAAAATCTAGAGAAATGCGTACTAAGCCACTCATCTGCAAAATGATTATCAGACCAACGGTCATCTATGGTTGTGAAATGTGGACGCTGACGAAGCAAACAGAAAATATATTGTCCATCTTTGAACAGAAAATATTGAAAAAAATATACGGACCCGTGCTGGAAGACAACATATGGCGAATACTGTACAATCACGAATTGTACCAGATCTTTGAAGAACCTGACATAATAACAACTGCTAAAATAGACCAGCTGAGACGGACAGGCCGTGTGGAAAGACCGAGTACCTCGATGACTATGCTTGGGTGAAATTGAAGGTAGGAGAGACAGAGACAGGCCCAGGGGAAGTTGGAAAGATGGCGTCCACAAGAACGTGCAACCCATTTTGGCAGTCGGGAATTGGAGAGAGGTAGCGAGAGAGATGGAAGCAGACTTAAGGAAGCCAAGGTTCAACGAAGTTGTATGGCTACTGGAAGAAGAAGAAGATAGTCTTGAAAAATTTATTAAACACAAGAAAAATTTAAAAATTCAGGTGGTCTTCAAAATGCATGAAGTCCCTTTGTAAAACTATTACGAAATACACCACAAAAAATATACATTTATTTCTTTAATTTTTTAAGGGAATATCTAACTTAAAATTTTGTTCTTCGAGAATTTAGCACCAGATTTAAACTATGAATCATTCTATAGTTAATTAAACTTAAACTGCATTACAAGCAGGATTTAAAAAATTATTACTTAAAGAGAAGCACAAACATTAAATATTTTATGTGTTACTCACTTATAAACGTCATTTTACAAAGCTGTCTGTTCATTTTGAAAGTTAATCTTTACAAGCTACTAACTTGTAAAATAAACAGCTGATTTAACACGTTAGTTACGTATCAACAGCTGATTTAACACGTTAGTTACGTTGAAACAAACGATATGTGTTGTCTTCCAAGGCAAGGCTTAATTTTTTTGACGCAAAAATGACGCTAGTAATTTTTATTTATTAATTTAGTTTTCAAATGAGTAACAATTAACACATTATACAATACACGCCAGGTAACAGTTTTTACTGGCTCAAAGAGGTAACAGGCTCGCCTGACGGCTCGCCAGTTTTATCCTCTTATCGCCTGTAAAAACCATTTTACCTGGCTTGTAATGTAAAATACTATAACAAACATAACTCGGATTAACTAATTTTTGTTTTTCTTTTAATAAAAAAGCAGTAAAACAAGTAATTAAAATCTACAGCTCTTTGCATACAGAATGAAATGTATAAATAGTAATATAATTACGAGAAACCAAATCATTAACATATCTCATAAGAAAAATCTACTTTTAAAAACCGAACTGTAAAACCCAGTATTTATTTCCGCAATTACTCAATGATTATAAAAAACGGGGATATGAATAATTGTCTGCATAATATACGTATAACAATAATTTTACAAGTGAAACTGGCGCATGTAACAATACATCATCTACACACAAAGAACAATATCGTAATTTACATACTTTAATTATTTACTACAACTTATAGTAAGTAATAACTAATGACAGGCTTGATGTAGTAATTAAGCGAACTAATCGGGTCGCTACGTTGGCGCCTCGCTAAATACCTTTTTTTTTTAATTGCAAAAACCTGTTCTTATTAGGTTAATCCACAAGTTCACTGATGTAACTTAATAGTTTGATGCCGTTAATTTTTATGGTATTCTGTTAAGTCAATTTTGAAAGGCATCTTTTATAATCAAAATGAGAATAAAGCAGTGACTTAAGATTTTTAGGGAACTGTATTTTTAGTTTGCCGTACCTAATTAACGATTTAACTTGATTTACAACATACGATCAATAAAATTTCGTTATGTTATTGTGATTCCTCTCGCGGCATTGAACGCAACCACCATAATGACAAAATTTCGTTGACGCTGATTTATTATTTCTTAGGTTTGTTCAGTTGTTACAGAAGTTTTTAACAATATACTGCTTACTTTAAACAGTTTTTGTTGCTAAAATTCGATGCCAACCTTAAAAAATAAATCAGCATTCGTGAAAAGGTGGTAACCTCAAAATGCCGATATGGCCGCATTCAACACTGCAGAGGGTTCACAATGACAAGTTGTCGAAATTTATTATTAATCTGAACTGAACTAACTCAAAATTGTTGTATTTAAAAAATATTTTCAAAATGCTCTTTTTATATCTAAAAAGCCTTTCCCTTCATTTACATGTTATAAACAAAAACCAGAGCAAAAACTTTTGAATTATCAAATTACACGTGTTTTTCTAATTCCTGAGATTTTTGTAGATAAAAATCATGTTATTATTCGCTTCAGCGCTATAACATGCCCATAAATTATGTTAAGCAATTAAAGTTGTTTTGATTAATTAACTTTTATTTTTTCAGAAAAAAGATACAACTTATAGATACAAGTAATTCGTTCATTGACATAAATATAAACAAATGACATAACTAATTATTCAAGTAATTAACCTCGAGAACTTTAGATATCGATTTTATCGGAATGAATGAAAGTAGATTACGAAATTTTTATACAACACGAACGTGTTGATATGTGTATTTTAAAAGCAACGTGACTTTAATCATGATTAACCTTAACAAAAGGCAATTAAAATAGCGCGACTCCAAGCCTGCATTTCTTTAAAGAGTCCATTTGTGTGGTCCTCGTGCCTTTTCACTTTTAAATAAAAATATATTTTCCATCTGAATTACTTAATTTTCAGAGTTAAGAGTTAAGACTTGACCTTTTTAACGTATTTGACTTGGATCAACAAGAAGCAAAAGCTTTCACGTTTTCAGCGAGGAACAAATGGCAATTTTAATAAAGATAAAAGGCGACCTACTTTTAAATGACAAAAGAACGAAACAAACGGAACATCGAAGGTTAAATATTTACAAAATGTACTTGAATTTTGATGAAACTTTTTAGTTATCTCCTTTGACATATTTATAACACACGCGGTGAAAATTAGAACGAATATTTATTTTTCGAGTCATGAATGATTCAAGCAAATACGAATTTATTTTTAAAATATTGATAAACGGTTTTAAAATGAGGTTACATGAGTAATCAATAAAAAATAACAACACGAGGAACGTGAAATAATTTAAAAAACGGGGAAATTAAAAATTCAACACGTCGGTTTTTCCAATACGTAAGTCAAACAGCATATTTTTCATGTAAAGGAAACATCTACTCTGACAAGGCTATTTTCGTAAAGGGAGAAACCTCAATTTCAAGACGGGCAGGCCTCTTAATGCTTCGCATTAATCTTAAAACCGTACACCACCAAAACCACCTAAAGGTGAAACTAATGGAAATTCAAACTGGGAGAGATGAGAGCTTTATAACGCACTCCTATCCCGAAAACTATAACTGAAGGAAGTTGTAAGTAATTCCTTTAGGAATTTACTCTCTGCGAATTACGCTACGGGATGAGTAACAAACTATTTATGGATATATGACGGGGTTATTTTATTCCCTTGAGTTAGAAAATTAAGCCTCGTTTAAAAGTTGATTAAGCTCCTCAAAAATCCGCACATAATTCTGTTTGACGATTTTTTTACAAAATCTTTGATTACCTTGGTTTCAAACAAAGCAGCAGAAAATTGGCAAAATACGCTTTCCCAGGTTGAATCAACCATGTGCTATTTCCAAAAATAATAAAACAAGTCGCTTTAAAACTAACTTCAAAAATCACGTACTAAAATTCTAGTTTGGTATCTATTTAATTTAAATAATAATTTTCAAGACAAGCAAAGCGCCATTTGCATTTCTCATCTGCCTGCATAAGATCCGATTAAGTATGCTAAACTACAAACGGGTCGAGTTTAGGAACAATTTTAATGCAGAAAAGCACTAACAAGGGTCGTTTACATTATTATTTCACTACGTAACATTGCTATTTTTAGATTTAAAACCACTTTCGTATGGCTTTCAGACGCACTACAAAAAAGGGGGACTCCAAAAAGTTTCGTTTATTTAATTTTAAATACTTAGCAAGTGCTACAAAAACGTTGAATGAATTTTACTGAAAAAACAAGTACCTATTAGAAACAAATTTAGAGCTTAAAATGTTGAGGGATTGTTCAGTGTTATGTTTCAATTTCAGATTTCTTTGGGATTTCAGAAAGCAAAATTGTTCCATCCGAACCTCAACAGACCTATAAAATACTGAAAATGTCGGCTTTCATAGCCAATTTATTTAATTATTCTCGAAATTGTTTGTGTCGATTGTCTTGACATTTTTGTAATTAGATATCCAATAAACTTTTTATTTTCAGCAACTGGTGGCGAAATACCTACACAAAACAATTTGTTTAATATCAGGCAAAAGTTTATTTGCCATTTAATGTAAAAGTTTAAAACAATAAAGTATTTTTAAAGAAAATAATTGGTAACATGATTGACATTTGCTATAAAGGGCATTATTTCAACTATTCGATTAGCACACATAAACAAACCTTAAAAGGCAAATAACAATCGCTGTAAAATCTATAAAAATATTACAAAATGTTAGCTTAACCTCAAAATACCCATGAAATTTCCTTAGATTTTGCAATAAATAGATAATTAATAACACTGTTAGAATATCAAGTAAAATGACGAAGTTCTTAAACAAATCTTAATGAAATGAAAAAATAGTATAACTATTTATGAAAAAGCAAAACCAAAACATGTCAGCCGTAGAAATTAAAAAATAAATGGATTCGTCGAAAACTATGAGAAAAGAAACAACTCCAAAAGAATAAAGGAGTTTGTGCAGCGACGACTGATTTTTTGTCATTATTTAGTACCTACGGATTTTCAAAACTGAAGATTTTACGAAACTTAAGTAGCCCAAAATTTTCAAAATTTAATGACTTGTAACGATAGAGATTAAAAAAATCAATAGGTATAAAACAAATTGTCTGTTTTAAGCGTTAGAAGTTCGAAAAAACATTCAAGAAAAAAAAATTGGAAAATATGAAGAACACAAAAATTCAAAGAACGATGAAACGAACACTTGCAGGAAGTTCTATAAAATTTCAGCACAAACAAATTGTAACTAACGCAACTTGAAACTCAGTTTTAGAAGTTTTCTAAAAGATGCAAAAATCATTTAACAAGTAGATTTTAACTTGAAACTCAGTTTTAGGTTTCAGAAGATTTCAAGACGAAGGACTCTGCTGAAAATATTTATAGAAGTTTAATCAAATGGTTCAAGACAAAAATTTAAATAAAATTACCAGAAACGAAATAAGTTTAATTCCTAAGATTGCAAGTTGTAACGCCACAGAAACAAAAAAAGAACGTTTAGAACGTTCTGAGAAGTTCTAGAACATTCTTAAACCCTTTAGAAATATAAAACAACCTTAAAAACCTACAAAAAGTGCTTCCAAAATAAACAAACTATCTCAAAAGGACCTTTGTGGCAAGCCAGGAGCTTACAAGGCTTTTTAACGAATGAGAGGTCAAAAAAGGCTCATATTAACATTAAGTTTTACAACCATTAAAAAAAGATTTTGTAGAATACCAAAAAAACAAAAACAACAAATTCCGAAAACAATGGAAAATTATAGGCAAATTGAAGAAGTTCTATAAAATTTCAGTATGGAAAAATTGTAACTAACGTAACTTTAAGCCCCGTTTCAAGTTTTCAGAAAGTTGTAAAAACCATTAAAAAACAGATTTTGTAAAATATAAAAAAAGAACAAAAATTTTTAGAAAATTATAAGAAATTTCAGGAAGTTCTATAAAATTTCAGCACGCAGAAAGTGTCGCTACTGTCACTTGAACATCAGTTTCAGGTTTTATAAGCTTTAGAAAAGTTGTCAAAACTATTAACGAACAGAAACAAAATACTTACCAAAAAAGCGGAAACAATACTGAAAGGTCTGCAGGAGGTTTCGGAAAGCTTCCAAAATTCAAATTTGTAAAAAGGGAAATTCTGACATTTATAAGCAACTTGAAGAAGTTCTACAAAATTTTAGCAGAGAGAAATGAAAACTAACGTAATTTGAAGCTTAGTTTCAGGTGTTGGAAGTTTTCAAAAAGTTGAAAAAACCATTTAAAAAACCAGATTCTGTAAAATATGAAAAAATCACACGAAGACAAATTAGAAGCTATTGCAGGAAATTCTATAAAATTTCAACATGCCAAAATGGTAACTCATGTCATTTGAAGCTAAGTTTCAGGTTTTTATGAGGTTTGGAAAAATTGTAAAAACTATTAAAAAGCAGAATTTATAAAATAGTTAGCAAGTTTCCAAAAGCTTCCGAAACTAAAATTTGTAAAAGTCTGAAAATTATACCCAAATTTAGGAACAAAACTTCAGCAAAGAGAATTTGTAACTAACTTAACATAAAGCTCCGTTTGAGGTGTTGGAAGTTTTCGAAAAGTGGAAAAGTTCATTTTAAAAAACAGATTTTCTAAAATATGAAAATCGCACCGAAAGTTCTGAACACAGTGGAAAATTATAAGTGATTGGAGGAAATTCTGTAAAATTGTAACTAATGTCGCTTGAAGCTCGTCAGTTTCAGGTTTTATGAGTTTTAGAAAAGTTATAAAAACTATTAAAAAACAAAAATAAAATACGAAAAAAGCAGAGAAAATGTTTAAAATGTTTCAGGTTTCAGAAGCTTCAGCAAAACTAAAATTTATAAAATGTAAAGACAAAATTTTGAAAATTATAAGCAATTTTAGGAAGTTCTATAAAATTTCAGCACAAAGAAATTGTAACCAACGTCACTTGAAAAGCTCAGTTTTAGATTTTGGGAGCTTTCGAAAAGTTTCAAACACTAAATTTTGCATAATACGAGAAAAGCACAGAAAAATCTGAAAACGATGGAAAATTATAAGCAACTTCAGGAAATCGTATTATAAAATTATCGACACTTAAAGTAAAGTTTCAGGTTTTATGAGTTTTAGAAAAGTTGTAAAAACCATTAAGAAACAGAATTTTTAGAATAGAAGAACAGTAGCGAAAACGCTGAAAATGTTTCAGGTTTCAGAAACTTTCGAAAGCTCCCAAAACTAAAAATTGTAAAATGCCAACACAGGAAATTCTGAAAATTATAAGCAATTATTGGACGTTCTATAAAATTGCAACTAACGCAGCCTGAAGCTTGGTATCAACTTTTATAGTTTTCAAAAAGTTGTAAAAGCCGATTTTACGAAATACGAAAAAAGCACAGAAAACTCTGAAAACGTTGGATAGTCTGAAAATATTGTAAAATTATAAACAATTTCAGGAACTTCTAAGAACATTTCAAAGGATTTTGATAGAAATTTGGAACTCCCAAAGTGTGAACTTCTTTTTAGAAAGCTAAGCAATCCACTTAAGCTGTCAAAATTTGTAATACAGTTTGTTTAATAACAAAATTAGAAATTCACAGAATCCTTATAAGCAAAATACAAACGAAGACCTCATTTACCTTATAAAAAATACTTAAAAAAATTCTTACGAATAAAATACACCCCAATAAGCAAAGCAGAATTTGCCAAGAAAGAAACCCATTGACTCAGTGAACTAATTAAATAAACCAAAAATAATTATTTTCAATAAATTTAGCAAATTTTCTGGATTTAAACAAAGTAAGGATCAATCTCAAACTTAAACGGTCTAAAAAGGCAAAACAGACACTACAGAAACAACGAAATTGAAAAAGTCTGTTCCAAGATGTTAATGAAAAGGAATATTAGATACACAATGAAGGAGAAAATCGAAAGGAATTTCAAAAATTCCACATGAAACAACAATGAACCATAAAAAGCCAGAAATGCCAAGGCTGAAAGTCAATGAATTGTTAAATAGATTCAGAACAGAATGTTATACATATAAATAGCTTTTATATTACAAAATCCTGGCAATTAACCAGCATGTTCCAAAAATATACATCATAATAATAAACAAAACAAAAAAGTTAAAAAAGGCAAAACTTATAAAACCTAAATTTTCTATTATCGTCTTTTTTATATAAACCATCAGGTCGTTTCCTAATTTCAAGAGAAATGTTCGCCTGACCTCTCAAGGTTTTATAAATTATTTAACCTTAAAAAACGTACTTTTCCACTACATTATCATCTAACTGACAAATGACCTCAGTTCATCAAACTGACTTCCTATTTTTCTTTCCGTTGTACTACGTTTTTTACAAAATAAATTTATTAGGCTGTGAATTTTATTTACAAGAAGTAGGCTTGAAAATTTTCAACGAAAAAACCACTAGAAGAATAACCAGAAATGTTCTTTTACTAACACCAATTCTCAAATATTCTGAAATTTATTCTAAAATCCTTTCTGGAGCAAAAAGTTTTGTAAAGTTTGTAATGAAGATGTTCCAGTAATTCTGGCCGAAACTGTAGACAATTGGGACTAGAAAGTTCAAAATTTTAACAAAATTTCTCTCTCTCAAGATTATTAATTCTGGAATGTTCCGACTTGTAATCATACTTTATATAAACCATTACACCCGAAACTATTATTAAAACTGCACTCTTTCGAGCCATATACGTCGCGTAATTCCACGTTTGTTGATCCATATGTTTCATGAGTACTTATAACATTGTAAAAATATGCGAAATTCCTACGCCGAGTTCTATTTTAAACACGAATCCAAGAAATTTGTTATTATGGGTTGGCCTACGTGTACGTGAAAGTATTTATAATTTACATGATTATATGCAGCAACGCAAGTATAGTTAAATTCGTAGAAAATAAACGACATTGCAAGGTTCACTATGTTGTAGCGAATTCATGTTATGTTCCAACGTTTTGAGAATTAATATATTGTTTTTGTCTATATTTCTTTTAACAGTTGGTTGGAGTTTTTTCGTGATGTAAATTATGAAATTCGGTTACTGAATGTTCTCTTCTGTTACACTATAGTTATAGATACAGAAATCATGTTTTTGGTTTTTGACAGATCGAAATTCTGGCGATGAACAAACAATGCTTTTCTTTCAATCTGGAATTAATTAACGAATTATTTTAAGCATCTTAGGATTAATTATTCTCTCGTCACTAAAAACCCTTCTTCTTTCTCTTAGAAGATAACAATTGTCGAATTACAACTAGGCCTTTACTTTAATTTTTTAACAGGCGAAATGTAATCCAAACATAAGTTACTTAGAGATATGCTACGAATTTTAGTTAATTGCGTTTTCAGCTACAAACGTGGCCCAAATATTATCTACTGAGCTAGATAAAACGGAGGGAAACAGATAAAAATAAATAATAGTTTATCCCGAATTATTTATATAATTTTGTAACAATACAAACCCTACCCCGTGAAAGCAGAATGGGAAAGGAAAAGAAGAACAAACGTCTTGAAAAATTTTTCCAAAATTCTGAAAAACATAAAATAGCAGAAAACTGAAAAATGGTCAGCTCAAAAATTCTGAGGATTTGAGAAAATCGTAACAAACTTGGAAATACTAAGAAATCGAATTAAACATATTTTCTCATGCCATTCTTTTTCCATCTGAGAATTTCAAGAATATTCCCTGAATATTATTTGTGCCAGAATACTCAAATAAAACTAAAATTTTGCAGAAAGTTCGAGCTTACTTGCGTCTAGTGCAAATTTTCAAAGCCCATCTTTGTTTTGCAAATTATGTCCATCGACTGCTTTTAGGAATGGTGGCATATCAAAAGCTTTCAGATGAACTCTGTAACAGTTTGAGTAGGCTTTCTAAATCCGCAAGGAAAATCACGTAAGTATCTGAAAATTTTCTATAGGAAAACACAGCTTTTCACTGAAGGTGAAACATTTGAAAGAAGAAACTAATCTGAACTCTGAAGCTCTCAAAATTGAAGAAAAATATAAACATCACAAATGGCAGAAAACTAAATCTCAAAAATTTCCTTTTTACCTTTAAATGCAAACAGAAAATTGAAGAAAGTTGATTGAATCTTTCAGGAAGTACAAAAAATCCAAAATCTGAAAGAGCTACATTGATAATTCCAAGGTTTCACATATCTTTAAAGATCTAATTCACGTACAACGTGTGCATTATTAAGAGGTTGTTTATATGGTAATTTAAAGAATATCGAATAGCAAGGATTTTGAAAAAAGGCTAACGAATTGCACAAAGCGAATAATATTAGAAGAACTTTCAAAAAAGGACCAAAACTGAAAAAATTCAGTACATTTAGGAAGATTTCAATGACTTCGTATAAACAGGTTAAAAAGGCTTGGAAGATTATCTAACACTTACAACAAAAAATTCGTAAAATGCAGTAAAAGTCTTTAAGTCATAAAGAACTTCCAAAATAAAGAAACCAAAACAGTTTAGGAAAGTTTCAGTAAACCTTAGCACAAGCAGAATGCTTGAGGGCTTGTTAACCAAAGAACGTCCTAAAATACGAATCGTAAATTAGCTTAACAAGACATCGAGTTAACTAAAAGTAGCCTGCCACATGTTTTTGCTTCAAAAATTAGGTGAGGCCAAAATATTCAAGGTTTTTCCATATTTCGAATTTGTTCCAAGAACCAAAAGATTGAGGAAACAGCGCCCTGCCATTTTAAATAGCTTTGCAAATATGTACTAACTAATATTAATATTTAGAAAAAACAAAATTTCTACCAAATTGCCATAATCGACTTAAAAAATCGAAATAAGGAGAACAACTAAAAACTTCAGGAAAGGTGTTTAATTCTCCTTGAGATTTTATAAGCAAAACGCCCGAAAGGTTCTAAAAACAAAAAATGTCTCAAGAATAAGTTGTATAAAGTAGCAAAATGCAGAAATAGCTTAACATAAATAGCTTACTTGCTTAGAATCTAAGAGAAAAATTACTTCAAGTTCAAAGAAATCCTTGGACAAACCAGCAACCAGCTTTTTGTTATGTTAACTATCATCCAGTTTCTAAACAGCCTTCAAAACTGACTTTGTTAAATGTTATTTTACAGTAGTTTCAAGATATTTGATTAATAACGACTTTCAGAAAAACAGCTTCGCAAAGAATACTTTTTAAGGAACATTCGAAAAAGGACGAACAATGAAAAAATCGGGAACTTTAGCAAAATTTCGTCGAGTTTTTATAAGTCCTTAAGGTCTGAAAATTCGCTTGAAAACTTCGAAAAAGTCCCAAAAATTAATTCCATAAAGAAAGAAGAAATTCAAACAACTAAAAATGCCCCTTTTAAATACTATTTTTAAAGCAGTCTTAAGAATTTTGATAATCAAAAATTGTTAGAAAAATTCAAAAAAACTTCATAAAAAAGAAAATTCTTAAAAGGAAATTGGAGAACGCATGAAAACTGAAAACACCAGAAAATCTCGTTGGGTTTTTGTAAGTTTGAGCTTGAAAAAGTCCCAAAAATAAATTCCATAAAATAAAAAGAAATCGCAAAGATAAGAAGAAGGTCCTTCTTAAATGCCATTTGTAAAGTAGGTTTTATAATCAGGGATTCTTTGAAAAATTCTTAAAGAACGCCTCCAAAGGGATGAAAATTGAAAACATTGGCAACTCTATTGAAATTGTGTTGTCTGAAAATTCGCTTAAAAGCTTTAAAAGAAGTCCTAAAAACTAATTCCATAGAGTAGGAAGGAATCCGAATAACTAAGCACGCCATTTTTAAATACTATTTTTAAAGTAGTTTTAAGGCTCTTGACAATCAAAAATTTTTGGAAAAATTCCCAAATAATTCCAAGATTAAGACTGAAAAAAATTAGGAACTTCGACGTAATCCCATTCAGTTTTTACATAGGATGCCTGAAAATTCGCTTGAAATATTCAAAAAAAGTACCCAAAAAAATTTCTTTAAAAGAAGAAGAAATCTGAATAACTAAAAGTGTCTTTTTTAAATAATATTTTTAAAGCAGTTTTAAGAATTTTGATAATCAAAGATTTTTAGGAAAATTCCAAATTAACTTCATAAAAAGAAATAATTGCCAAAGAAACTAGATTCCATTAAGTAAGAAGAAATCCAAACAACCAAAACTGCCTTTTTAAATACTATTTTTAAGGCAGTTTTAAGAATTTTGATAATCAAAGATTTTTAGAAGAGTTCCCAAATAACTCCATAAAAGCGAACAATCCTTAAAGAAACTCCGAAAATGGATGAAAACTGAAAACATTACGAACTTTATGGAAATCTCGTTGACTTTCTATAAGTAGAAGGTCCGAAAACTTCAAAAAAAGTTCCAAACATGAACTCCATAACGGGAAAAGAAATCCGGACAAGTAAAAGCGCTTTTTTTAAATAATATATTAGAGCAGTTTTAAGAATTTTGATAATCAGAGAGATTTAGAAAAATTCCAAAATAACTTCATAAAAGGGAAAATTTTTTGAAGAAAATTCGAAAACGGACGAAAACTGAAAACATCAGAAACTCTGTTAAAATCTCGTAGAATTTTTGTACGTATGAAAATTCGCCTGAAAATTTTGAAAAAGTCCCAAAAATAAATTCCATAAAATGAGAAAAAATCTAAACTACAAATTTCTTTTTTAAAGACTATTTTTAAAGTAGTTTCAAGAGTTGATAATAAAAAATTTTTAGAAAATTTCTCAAATAACTTCATAAAAGGGAAAAATTCTTAGAGAAAATCCGAAAGGGCATGAAAATAAAAAAATCTGGAACTTTATAAGTAAAAGGTTTGAAGAAAAATAAAGTCTATAAAGTAAGAAGCACTATACACATGGTGCTGTATGTAGGCAAAAAACGGCGCACTAATCACGCGACTCGCATGCGGGCCGGATTGTGCATTTCACGCGTAAGACCACATACGCTAACGCACCAACCTCAACACCGAAAGGTATAAAAGGTTAACGATTACATACATACATACATACATACATACTTTCAAGAATTTTGATATTATTTAGAAAAATTCTCAAATAACTTCATAAAAGGAAATAATTCTTATGTGTAGAACGTTCAAACAAAAACTGAAAAGAATTTCGTTGAGTAGAACGTCTGAAAAATCGTTTGAAAGCGCCAAAAATAAATTCAATAAAATAAAAAGACATCCTAACAATTAAAAATAGTTTTTCATATTTTTAATTTTTTCTCAAAGCTATAAGAAATTGGCTTTTGCTCAAGGAGATGTTTGATAAATTTAAAGGATTCAAAGCTTTTTCATGTTGAGCATTCAAATTAAAACAAAAAATTATTTGAAAACATCTTAAGACATCATCTTCTACCTAATTACAGGTCGACGAAATTCAAAGAATTCTTGGCAAATTCGCAAGAGCTAAAAGGTTAATGTACAAAATACTTTATTAGAGTTCACTCTAATTTTTTCAAAAGTTTCACCCATTTAAGGTTCTTTCAATATGTTAAATCGCAATATTCAACCTGATTTAGAACTTCTTTGTGAAGACTCTTTAAATTTACTTCATTGCCAGGATTTTGAAAATTTTAGAAGAGGAGGATACAGACGAATTAGAAAAAGACTAAAATTACATATTTTACTTTACCACCAATAATAAAATAAGACTTAAGCTTTAAAATAATGATATTTGTCCTTATTTTGCGTATTTGATTGCTGAACCATCATCTATCTTAATCTTTGACATCTAAAGTAAAGAGAAGATGTGGCTTAAAATTATTAAGCCTTCACACGTACTTTGTTTAATCCATTAGCCACCAACTTCAAATATGCTATATACAAATACGATAAGAGGTTCGAACGTTAACCGTTCACACTTAAAAATCCAGCTATGGTTAAGATTCGAACCAGTGTTCCCTTGAATGCAAAGCAGATGTCTAATATTCTAAGCTACTTAAAAGATTAATTACACCAAAGATAAGAACGACAGCTATCATCCTGTACGTTATAAAACAGTTAATCTAATAAAACTACCTCACAAAGTGAATTTCCATGTTAATTAAAAAGCTTCACCTTTCAAAACAAGGAAGAAGCTGAAACTTTCATAAACTTAGTAAGTACTTTCAAACTTGTGAAGCTGTCAATAACATCCTGTTAAACTCAATTAACTTGTGCATACTGCAACTGAAGTTTACGCGTAATATAATATCCCGGACCAGTAATGTATCCCATATATTATCTGTTGTGTGGTTAGGTTATTACGAAGAGAAGCATTAATATGACCCTGACCACATAAAGGTTATGTATCATAAGTTTATTAGCGCTTCCCCCCTTTGCAGGATATTAAAGCGTTTCCTGCCGTCGTAGGAGCGGGGGCCTCCGCTTATTTATTTAAAATTTGTTTTGCATATCTGCTTATGTAATTCCATATCGTGCATTTACGTACGGCACGAAGATGAAATCGGCGAATCTAATTTGCGAAACAGAAAAGATGAGGGGGCCGATAGTGGCTTCGAAATCAATTTCCTTAACAAACACAGAAATTAAACCCCGGCTAACTTATACAATTGATTTAGTAATTATACGCTCCGGGGTGGTGGATTTAACAAAATCTCACTATAAACTTCACGCACGTGTTTAACCCACTTATTCGAGAAAAAAGTAAAAGGTACGGGAATTAAACTCACAAGAAAAAATCTGGGATATTCTAAAAGTTCGGCTACAGATTTCCCCAGAGTTCTTAAAAGGGAGTAGATCAGAACAAGTTGACTAAGTAATTTTTTTACTTCGGAAATAAGCACACCTCGGGTTCGAAATGTCTGAAAGATGGTACATAATTTAAAAGGAATCTTGGTAATACAGATGAAAAGTAGAGCCCTTAGGCTCGTACAATTATTGAATTTTCTTTTTGGTTGTCTTTTGGCACAATAAATTGTTTTTCAATTGCTGATCCCTCGAGTTCCATTTATTTATTTTTAATTCGACATCTACAGCGTATCATAACGAGCTCTTCCATAATTTAAAGTTCTCAAGATTGCATTTCTCTTTATAAAGAATCTATCTAGGTAAGGAATAAACGAAGCACTCGATAATACCCCTGGAACTGGAATACAACGGGATAATTTATTTATTGTGGTAATTACGAGAAGATAGCCTTAGTGCCCACGCAGCATTAAATTCAGTGCTCTAAAATAGTTTGCTGTAATAATAACTAAACTAAAATCCCGCATGGACACGGCACGTAAGCGGAATGTATAAATATTTTATTAACGATAAATCGACTTTCCCATTAATTTTTCAGATTCAATTTTGTTTGCAATTACGGATAAATATTTACGGACACATGAAACAACACCGATGGTATAATTTTCAATTTGATATAGAGTGGTTTTATTGGAAATGAAACATCATTGAATGACAAACGTGAAAATGTTTCAAATTTCTTCACATTTACGAATAAACATCGAAAACGACGTAACAACAAATATTTTAGCTCCCAAGAAAAACATTTATGAACCCAAACATCTTTTTTCCAACTTTGTTTTTCTTCAAGAACTTTTTTTGATAAAAGCTTTACTAAAAATTCATGAAGCTTGCAGTAAAAAAATAAACAAAAATCAAGGATTAAACTTTAACCTTCTTTTAACGTTACTTACTGTGGCAATCTTGTTTGTTAATCAACTCAAACATATTTTCCAACTTTGTTTTTCTTTAAGAATTCAGCTTTTTAAGTTTTTAAGAGCTTTTAAACATATAAATTGTTTGCTAAAAGCTTCACTAAAACTTCAGGAAATCTGACAATACAAAAATAAACAAAAGAAATTAAGGATTTTCGTTTTTGACATTGATCATTGTGACGTTCGTTAATGAACCCAAAACTTTTTGTATTTTCTTTTCTTTAAGAACCTTGCTTTTTTAGTTTTTTAAGACGTTTTCAACCCAGAATTTTTTTACTAAAAGCTTGACTAAAACTTCACGAAGTCTGCAAAAAAACTAGGAACTACCTTTTGTAACAGTGACCACTGTGTCAATCTTTTGTTCGTTAATGAAACCCCAAATTTTTTCCAACTTTGGTTTTCTTTATAAAGTTTGCTCTTCAAGTTTTTAAGACCTTCTCAAGGCAGAGATTTTTCCTTAAAAGGTTTATTAAATTTTCACGAACTCTGCACTAAAAAAATAAACAAAAAAATCACGACTTTCAAAACCTTAAAACATTGATCGCTGAGACAGTATTTTGTTCGTTAATGAACCCCAACTTTGTATTTCTTTACAAACTTTGTTTTTTAAGACCTTTTCGAGGCAGAAGTTTTTGCCAAAATCTTCGCCAAAGTTGCACGAAGTCCGCAATAAAAAAAAAACAGCCAAAAATTAAGAGCTTTCTTTGGCCTTTTTTGACAATAATCACTCATGCAGTCTTTTGATCGTTAATAGCTAGCCCAAAGTTCTACAGGCAGCCTTGATAATTTTGAAATAAAAGCAGTTTGAAACAGTTTAAGAAAATTAAGGAACTCTAAGGCAGTCTGTTGCAATTTTTTTTATCTTTCTGAACATAGTCGATATTTAATTACAAAGATTCGGGGCAATATTAAAGGCTTTTAAAGGCAGGACACGAAAGACATTAGTCTATTATCCTTAAGATCCAACCGCGACAAACCAATTCTCGTAAAATTAAGTAAGACTTTTCATCATTATCGCCATCATCAATTGACATGGAGCAGATCCCCGTGGATCAATCCTGGATTACGCCAGGCCCACCCCATGTCAATAGGGTGTGAAGGGATTTGTTATGATAGGTGGGGATTGGGAGCATTGTATAACGTTAACATGTTTGTGATGCCTGCCGCAGAACACCGCTTCTATAGTGCAAGGTAGTTAGTAAGTCACATATCCCTAGGTCTATGATATGAAACGCCTTGGCACAGACACTTTATGTTAGCTTAGTCTAATTATTATTATTATCATTACTAATATTCTTATTTTCATAAAATTAAGACACATAGGGATATTAAGACATAATCCAAAATGTGCTTATATTATTTTTGGTCCATTGTGCCCTTAACAAAATATATTTTGAAAGTTTCTAATTCATGCAAACGGTGATAGGGATGTATGCGGACGACATAACTCTAATAGCAGATTCGGAAATAAAAATGCAACAATTAGACGATATATGGAACGAGGAGATTAACAAGTTAAAGATAAATATTAATACTAACAAAAGCAAGGTGATGATAGTCAACAAAGAGGAAGAAAATAGAAACATCAAAATGTTCTGTAATGGACAGGAGCTGAAAATAGTGCCGGAATATGGATACTTAGATAGCGGAAAGATTGATATAATGACATAACAAAAAGGGTCCAAAAAGCAAGAATAACATATTGCGCACTAAGCAAAACATTACTAAGAAAAGGGGAAATAGACAAATAGATATTAAAAACGAAAAACAAGTGTTGATACTGACGTACGCTGATGAGTCATGGATATTCACGAAGCGGTTAGAAAGCAAAATAAATGCAGCTTAAAATGCAGTGTCTAAGAAAAATAGTAAATGTAACAAAATGGGATCGCCTAAGAAATAAAGACATAAGAAATAAAATTGAGCAAGAAAAAGATCAACTGAAATGGCTGGGACATACAACGAGAATGAAGGATGACAGATTAGTCAAGAGAGTTATGCAAGCTGGAAGATAGAAGAAAAGGAGAATGGGAAGGCCAAGAAAAACATGGACAGGCAGAATCGTGGTTATAGAAAAAACGGTGGTACAGATGAGAACATCCGCTAGGAACCAACAGGAGTATAAGAAGTGGCTGCAACGATAAAGCAAGATCTTCATTCCGACGTTCCGGAAGGGGCACAAGGAAATGAGAAGAAGAAGAAACTTAAATCATAGGTTTTAAATATTATCATCGGAATATTAATCGATTATTTGGAAATATTTTTTTACACCCTGTGAAAAGCATTGAAAGCAGAAATATCTTCGTTAAAAAATAACCTTTTCTCAATTGACGTTAATAAGAACAATCTTTAGATTCTTCTAATGTTTCCAAACCTTTTCTAAAATTTTGCTTATTTAATTAAAATAAACAAAGTAGGTTTTTTTCAGTAACAAATCAAGCCACAGCATAATATTAATAAAAGCTAATAAATTACAAAAAAGTTATGGTGACACACATAACAAAACGATGGAGGAAAACAATCAAACTAAGAAGGAAAAAAACGAATCAAAAAGAAAAAATACTAAGAAACAAACAAATCTTACATAAATAAATAATCAACCTAAAACCGAACCTTTCGAAAAAGCCATTTTTTGCATTTTGACAAAAAAAGTGGACTTTTTTTATTAAAAAATCATAAAGAAAGCAACACTTTTTTTAACTATTTAATTTTACATTTTGCATTAAGTATGCTTTAAATAAAATATAGTAAATTGTCAGTTTGACAACTGTAAATTCTCAAATCCTTTTTATCCTATTTTGAGGGATTTAAGATGTCAAAATGCAAAAAAATATTGTGTACAACTCGTATGAAAGCATCTTTTTTTCACTCGTTTGATTGATGCACTCCGGCTTCGCCGTCGTGCATCAAACTTCAAACTCACGAAAAAAAGTATTGCTTTCATTACTAGTTGTACAAATAACTATTAAGATATTAATTTCAGCAATATGAATTTCAAAATTACTTTCACCGTTCTTGTACTTACTTAATTGGGTTAGATTTACACAAACTTCAATTGTTCAAGTACCACCAAAACACGTTCACATGCTTGTAGTACATATTTAATTGTAATGTGGAATTTCACTTTATAACATTATCTAATGTTAAATAAAAAACATGGCCTGGAAAAACCTCGTGCTATTGTTTTATTTTATTAGATCATTGAAATAAGAAACCTTGTGGAGATTTACAGCTACTTACGTAAATTAAATTAAGGTAATAAGGATTAATAACCAAAGAAATTCTTGCCCTTTTTTGGAATCAATTACACTGCCCCATACAGAAAGACACCACCAAATTGTAATGATTATGTAGATTAAGATAAATTACTTTGAGTTTTCAGTCACGTTGTTCAGTTGCTTCAGTAGACTCTTTTCCAAAATTAATTAAAATTTTAGAGACATGTGAGGTTTAATTATAATAACCATGAAAAATCTCATACAAAATAAACACTAAAATGATCCGCAAATGTTAAAAACCATTTTTTTATAAATAAAGCACATTGTAATGAATTCATGGCAAGGATTGATTTCAAGGCATGTTGCAAACAAATCACAAGTTTCTTTCAGGCATGTCAACGGCGCGACAGTAATATAAAGGCATTTCCTCCTCGGTGGAATTAATCTGCCAAGGATATAACAATTTGTCATTAAATGTGCAAATAATATTCCTCGGTGATTTAGCAATAACTATTTGAACCGATTATTATTACATAATAACGTTGCATTCATGTGCTTCGGTTTCATCAAGGAAAATATTTCCGCTCGGTAACAGCGACATGATTTTGTAGAGGGAAAGTATGCTGTAATCAATTTAAGTAATTTTACACACGAAAACATCTGTGGCCCTGAATTTAAACCGACAGTCAGTTGTATGATGTACGATGAATCTTCCGATTAATTACTTTAATGGGTTTTACTTTTTATTAAAGCTTATTTACAGCGGTTTAAATTTGTTTAAATTGCATACGTCGACTTTTATTTATTACCCACTTTTATAAATAACCAGGTTATTCGAGATTTTTAAATCGCGGCAATTATTAACTCGGCGATAATTATTTAGAAAGTGTGTTTTACTGTTTAATATTGTCTGATTTGCTATTTAACTCTATCTGTTCCCGATCTTTAATTTCCTGTTTAATTTCTTAACAATCGTCAGGTTTACGTGCATTCAACTCGGTTTAAGCCGAATACAGAAAAACCAATCATTTTAAGCAAAATTTCAGCCTTGCTTGGTTTTCCTCCGTCTGTCATAAAAATTCATTCTTAAACTACTCACATATTAAAGAACATTTCCGAGACGTAAGCCCTCACAAAAAAACCTTACAATTTTTCTCGTACATTTACTTCGGCTATATTTTATAAACCGCAAAAAGGTTAAAACCTAAACGTAAAATTAAACGTAATATAAATTTTCCTTTTGGGATTCTTTGCTTTTAAAGGCCGGGGATTTTATGGAATAGCATTAAGATGAGCTTCAAACACGCAACCACAAGAGGACTTTAAATTTTGTACATGTACGTTTTCGTTTTGGGATTTTCAAGAGATTTGTTAACATTTTTTTTCTTTTCGGTTATTTAGATTTAATGTGCGACGTTAAAATTGCAGACCGGGTTTTGGACACCTAAAATTCAATGAAGGAATCTTTTTACAATACTGTAACACATAAATTTCTCTGCGATTTCTATAGTTTATCATCCAATTTTACTTGAAAATGTTCGGGTATTATTAGGATGTTTTTTTTTAATTTTTACAAATTGTCGAAATTCACACATTTTGAGTGCACCCGGGACTTTCAACTTTCTTTAAATCTGCATAAAAACTTTTCTGCGAACCTTAAAATATTTTTTTCAATTGTCACGAAGTTAGTCACTATATACAGGGTGATTCAAAGGTATTGTCATTCGTTTTAAGGGTAGGTAGAGCATATCAAATAGAACAACCTTCCTCAATAAACCATGTGTCGCAAGTAAACGGTAAGCCCAGAAAAAAATTAAAAAGATCAATACTAAAATTGGTTTGGGGTCACTGGAATCTAAATTTATCAAACGCCTTTCTTGCTTGTTCAGACTGATAAGAGACTCCAGGTTCAGTTCATTGTTCGCTTTAAAAGTGCATTCATCGAACGTTTTATTAATGGAAGGTCAGTCTAATCTTTTAGCAACCGAATTAATTTTCTCTATTTTAATTGTTGCAGCAACTCTGAAAGACAGTTTGTGATTGTGTTGTGTGTGTTTATGTTGAAGTTAATGGAGGAACACTTGAACATCTTCTGTAAGTTATGTTCCTCTTTGCTAACAACATTTGTTTCTAATATCACTTTTTAAGATTGGCAATAATTGTTTACCGCCAGTCTCAAGCCTGAAAAAATGCGAAAGGAAAGTGAAACCTGTAAATTACATAATTGCGTAATGTTTCATTTATTTGTGCAGGGTCAAATTTCTATCGCAGGCTTCTTAAATGCATATTAGCAAGTGGTTCTCAAAAGCGTGCAACAAAATTTAAAATAAACAAATATCGCGATAAGCTTTACAGTTTTGCTGTACTGTACTTCTATTAAGGTCAGCATATACCCATTTAATTTAATGGCAATACTTTTGAATATATCTAACTTTAAGAACTAAAAGCTACCTTTTACTCAAGTTATTTTTACTGCATCGAGTTCTTTTTCTCCCTCTTTGTTTATTAAAAAACAAAAGATTACGGCAAATATGGCTTTCCTGAAATTCTCTGAAAAATTTCCCATAAACTAGCAACCACCTGTAGGTAACTGTTATACGTATATTGAATTTTTCCTGTATAAGAATTAGCCGAAAGATTCTTATTAATTTTCTATACTTCCCATATTCGTTAAAACTGTACACAAAATTTCCTGGGAAGTTTCAAAAATATTCAAACATTTTTACATTTTCTAAATATTTTTTGATGAAAAACTCTAGGGGTTTTACCTTTCGCAATGATCATGTATGGAAATTATCCGAAATTACTATCATTCGTAAGGATTTCTTATTAATTTTCTGCATTTCCTATATTCATTAAAAAATACGCAAAATTGTCCCATAATTTCGTAAATATTCAAACATTTCTAAATTTTAAAAACCGACAACTCAGTTCATTCTTATTTATCTGATGGATATACCTAGAAGCATGTCTACAATTTTAATCCAAGTCGAAATTTTAGGAAGGTTTACGACTTAGGTATATTTTAAATACAATAGAAAAAACTCCGTAAGACACCTTCATCCATCGTACTTGTTTACTTTCATATAGATACGTATATTGATCTGAATCGTATAGATATCCTCTTTTGAGGGAACCAAAAATATTCATAATTCTTAAATAACATGGTGTTGTTATTGTGGTGATAATAGATAAATAGGTTTTAGAAAATGATGATCTAATTTTTTTTTACAAGAGTTATACTTTGTTTTATTGTAATTCTTTTGAAGTAATGTGTTTGTAGAACAAATATTGTGCCTGGTGCGCTGAACAATAATTACAATTATTGCAGTAAGATATGGTTTTTATATATTTTATTTCTCGATATTATCAAAGTGGAAAGAATTAAAAACTAGAGATAATAAATCCAATGTCCGCTTTGCATTTATTTTTGTGATTTATGTTATCATTTAATGTTTCGAAATTGTTTTCTGTTGGAAGTGTCTTCTTTAATAATAACTACTTCCATAAAATATGCTTATTAAGGTATTCTGAACTACGGTTCTGTCGTATAATATTGCATTACAACTGATTTATAATAATAAGAATAATAATGAGTAGATTTTTGTTTAGCCAAAAAATATGGTAAAAGATACTGTTCTTAATTGTTAATTATTTCCATTGCGTTTAATGACTTGATTAAATGTTAACTACAACTTCAAATATGGCTAATGTGTGATGTGAATGTTTCGCTATTAAACTATAACCAAAATACATATATCGATCTGAAGATGCGATTCTTTTTACTTTCATGTCTGAATCTGAACCTTAAATGAATGTTCTTGTAGTGATTATGTTTAAAAATTGTCCCTTTTATTCGTATTTTGAGGAAACTCTGAACACTGGTTAATTGCCAGTGTCTTTAAGGCGATTTATAAGGTTTGGTTTCATTATTTTATCTTATCAAAAATGGACTCCCCAACAAAGATTGCATCTCCTAAAGAACGGTTTTGAAAAAAACAAAGTTTCCAGTGATTTACCTTCCATGGCCAACCCTTATCCAAGATTTTTATTGCACATTCAGCATACCACATAAATCTTTGCCGGGGGACTTTAAATATTATCGAGGCATTTAATTAAAAAAAAGGCAAAATAATTGCCCATTCGATACCGTCTTCAAACACAAAATGGCGGCTGATTCTTTTTGTTAAGTACAGCCTCGCACGTTTTCTCAAGCTTCAGCTTCCTCTTAAAAGGTTATTTTCGTTGCATAATCTTAACACAATCTACAACGGTATTGTTATATATTACCCTGGGAAATTCAGATAAAACCGTAATTGTTTCCGTACTAAGATATTTTTGCGCCGACTTCGGTTTAAGTGGGTGTATTGTTTCATTATGTGGGAACGTGCCGTGCGTTTTCTAAATTTCAAATTTGCTCGTATCAATCGTTGCCGTAAATAATTCGTTGTTTTGTTTATTTATGATAGTGCGAAACAATCGGTTTGAGAAACGACGTACCAAGAACAGTTTCAAAGTAGTACATTTGAATTACAGCCGCACACGTGTAAATGAAAAGTGAAAACATCGACCATATTTATTTACATTCAGAAGTGGTTGTTAAAACGTCGTCACAAATACCTTATGCAATTATCGCGTAAATAACTAGAAATAATAAACATGTTGATGGCGTACCTCGTAGGTATGCGGCTACGGACGTAGAATTTTAAATTTTAATTGATCGTTATGCATCTTCATTAAAATAATGAGTCACTGGTGTGTTGCGAAATTTTTACTTACTTATGTAATATTTCTAATTGTAAATTTATGTTACAAGATTGCCTTTTTAATTAATCTTACAGTCCCTCCCTTTGTTAAATTTGCAAAAATGCCTGAAATCCTTTTTTGTGTTGTTTTCTTGCGTACATTCAAAGATCTTATCTGAAGCATGAGAGTTTTTGTAGTGAAACTTGCTTTAATTAAAGCGTTGGGTATTTAAAAATTGGAAATTTGTATTGTTATTAAAGCAGGAGAAATGCTGATTAATCTTTGGGAAAGAAGAGGGGTTACGGGATTTATTGGAAATGTTTCAAAACTTACTGAATTAGTTTGTTTGCAAGCAGAGGCGTGCTGGACCTGTCAGAATCCACTGAAATTTCATTTAGTTAATACGTGATTCTTTGAAAGTTGTACATTAAACAGATGAATTTTGTTTAAGACAAACCCCAGTGTTTCGTATTTGTATTTCAGATCAAATTAATTAATTTATAACGGGCAATATCAAGCTGTAGAAAATTACAAATGAATGGGGAAAAATAAAGTATACAAAAATTTGTATAAATCATCTTAGAAATCGTTCAAAGGAAAATCGAATAAATTTAAAATCCAGAAACTTATGCTAATATTTTTAGATACAAGAAAATTAACAACATCTACCGGTAATTATTAATAGTTCCCGTCTTCAGATGGTAAAGGTAATAAATTGCAATGCGGCACTGCGTTAAAACCCTGCGATGAGTGCGAGGAGACGCTCTAGTGCCACGTGCCAGTGCTAAATATTAAGCAATTTAAGTTAGGTTAGATTCTATTACCTAGAACCGATAGAGATGATAGAGGCAGCAGAAGTAAAACGGTTGCAGCTGGCAACCAACTACACAGAGGTCAGAGGTTGCAATACTGTATGGAGGTAGGCAGGTAGAACACTGAAAGAAGTCAGCATTAGGATAAACACAGAACAAATAACGTCAAACACGGAAGTAAAACACCTGGGGGTAGTTTTTGGCCACAACGTTGACAGGAGAGGCCATATAAATAAAGTAGTGCAGAAGACCAAAAATACAATAAAGGCATTAACTAGGCTTATGGCAACATTGGATGGTTCTAAAGCTAGCAAATGGAGGACTTTAAATTCCGTAGTAAATTCAATAATATTGTATGCGATGCCAGTGTAGTACCAAATAACAAATTAAACGCATAACGAGAGGCTGCAGAACAACTTCCACCCGTAAGCACTGCAAGCCATAGTAGGAATAACACGTATATACCTGCTGATAGAGAATAGGCTAGAACTATATAGGGGAGGGAGACAATATAAGGAAGAGATAGATCGAGAAACGGAGGAAAAATGGAAGAGAAAATGGAATGATATAGGACGACAGCAGTTTGGACTAAACGGTTGATAAAAGATGTGATAAACTGGAAAAACCGAAAACATGGAGAGGTAGATTATTTTATCACGCAGGCTCTAGCAGGACATGGATGTTTCGGCGCATATCTAGCCAGATTTAAAATCAGAATGACAGGGAATTGCCAATACTGCGGGCAAGAAGACGACGCAGATCATACAATATTTAGATGTATTCGAAGGACTATGAGAATAGGAAAGACCAGACAGACTGTTAGAGATGACCATAGATCAAGATTACTGGATCGAAGTAATGCTGACAAGCGAAAACCATTGGAAGTTGGTGACAGATTATATACGGGAGATAGTTCAGAAGAAGGGGGAAGATGACAGTAAACAAGATAGAAAGATGGGCAATTAATAGAGGTAAAAAGGCAGATACAACAAGACACCTTGAAGTATGCAGAAGTTATTCTGGGGTGCTCTCCTCGCAGCCTTGGAGGGTTTTTAGTGGGTAAAAATCCCACAGTCCCGCGTGGAATAGAATATCCCTTTATGCAGGTTTCTACTCCAAAGATAAAAAAAATGGTTAGGTTAGGTTAGGTTAAATTAGGTTAAAATGTCTTTTTATTACATCAACCAGGCTCGATAAAGAAGTATTAATAATACCCGGTAAACATAATTATAATTACATAATTACATTAACCCAATACTGCGGTTAATAATATTAATATTCACATGTGATTATTAATACAGACCGGATTTATCACACTGACCGTAAAGGGGATCTTACACAATCAATCCGATTAACATTCTGACTGAATCAACCATACTGAGTTCAATCACGAGGAACTCTACACTATCAGTCAGACTGACAGTCGGAATGAGGTAATTTCAGCTCAGTCGACAGAAAAGTACCATCAAGTGCGGATATCGAGCAAAAAGGCTTGTTTGGCCATTGTCTTGACACTGGCTACCAAAAGAAAGGTTAAACGAGGACGTTGGGTGAAAGAATGATACAAAACACGTGTAAAGTATACTCATTTAAACTAGCTGCGTGAGATCTCAGAGAGCAGTGCTGAAGATGACTATAAAAATTACTATCGCATGAACGAGCGTCTCTTCAACAAATTACTAAGCAAGGTAGAGCCGCATCTATCAAGAACAGATACAGTCATCAATCCATCAATCTGGACGTTACACGGTCAATCAGGTTGTCAATCCTCGGTCGGACTATCAATCCGATTGATCGTGTAAGGCCCCTTTTACACATACATTTAGAAAACGTTTCCAAATTAGCGAAAGTTATGAAATGAATATAATGAGTTTGCAGAATTTGTGGAAAAATCGTAAAAAAGAAACAGGAAAAGTTAAACAATAAAATTCGCTCAGAAAATGTAAATGCTAGATTCATAATTTGTCGACGCTTTTCATGAAGAACATTAGATTTATATAAAAAGGAGGAATCTTTTGGAAATTCTTCTTCATGGAAGCCATGAGGAAATTCTAGTTTTCAAGGAATTAGAAAAAATAATATTCAGATTTCCCTAAAAAAAATATTCTAAAGTTGATTTTCTTAATTATTAAAGATTTTTTTGCAATTTTTAAAAAATTCGAGAGTACTGGCGTACTACCCCAAAGCATTTTTGTGTGAAATTTAGAACAAGTTTGGAACGTAAAAATTTATGAATTGTTTTAAAGCACTCCAAAATTTTGTAAGAATTCACCTTGAATATAGAGCACCTTTGGGAAATTAATGGAGAAGCCCCAAGGAAATAGGAAGAGTTTTGGTTTTCTGACTGTTTAGAAATACCAAACATTGAATTGCATTCATGAAATAAACATCGTCAAAGCATAATTTTATAACGCTGAGGTTTACCATGAAGAAATCATCAGGTGTTGAAAAGCTATATAAAAATTTGTTTTTAATTTTCGAAATATTTAGGTTTCTTTGAAACCCTTTCATCGCAAAATTCACATTTGAGGGTGCTTTTACATAGTAAAAATATTTTGACAATTTAAATAATAATGGAAAATTTTATGTACATTTTGAATTAATATTTATCTATTTATTTGAACATATACTGGTTCACTCGGGTTCACTAATATGGGAAATACATACAAGAAATTGCTAAAAAATCCGTAAGGATTTCTGGAAAAATTTCGGTTAATTTTCACACATAAAATATTCGAAAACCAATAAAGTCCTATACAAACCGCAGCATGGTAATATAGAGTATCTCTGTTCTACACTTTATGTTTTAAGTTTACGTTAAACACGACTTTAGTTAAAAGCAGTCCATCGAATTTTGGACCAATGTTTATTAGACGTTTTTGACTTGTACTATCACCTCCAGAAGCATCTAAAGTTTTTTTGGTAACATCCTATAGATATCAAAACCAAGGCTAATCCATATTAAAAAGAATTTTTATCAATCGGTGCATAATACTAATTTTGAGTAATATGGGTGCTTATTTGTAATTTTCGGCAATTTTGTCCAAAATTTCCGATATATAACACAAAACTATAATGATCCTGTACCCCTGTATACGTACCAAAGTATGTATCGTGGGCGTCTGGCCCTAATAAAAAGGAAGGAGTGCGGTATGGTAATATCTTAAACTTAAACGATACCAAACATTCATATTCGTTTGCTTGGGTTTATCTTCGGTTCAAATGTATTGCCAGACGTTTACATGTTTATCTAACATGTTTACAAAATAGAGAACGTTGTTTAATTTTTTAAACCTATTAATAACACCATTAATGGCATTAATTAGAAACATATCAAATGTCGTACAATTAATTCCTGATGTTGGTGTTAGTCGTTTGTTATTCATGTAACTGGCATTGTTCAACGATTCTTTGCCCCACAAATAGAAGTCAGCATGAATGTACTCGTATTTCGCGAACTCGCATCACTGCCAATTCAAAGGTTAATTCCGATTAACCCAATGTTAAAAATAACTGCATAATTTTGTATAAGTGACTAATACTTTAATTACATCGGAAATACTGACTCATAAATCAAACAAACTCTTCGTAATCTTTGCATTATAAGGAAAGCCAGGTATTTTTCTTTGAAATGGAAAATACATACGCCGCATATTTACACGATCCTCAAAGCAAAACTTCAAGCTTCAAGAGTTTTAAAAGCAGTGCAAATACAAACAAATGACGTCGTAGCAGTAAAAAGGAGTTAATCAGCTAAGTACTAATTACAGGAGAGCGAAAACCATAAGTGAAAGACCACAAAAAAGTTAAAACCAAAAACGGAATGTGCAAATATTCATATTGTACATTCAAATGGAGCTCTGGGCGGCCTTTAAAAAAACCCGGTGGTATCATGCTGTGCATTAATAATTTATCAAGCAACCACGACAGCATTACAATTTGCTCCCTTAATTAAATTAATACAGCGTTCTTTGCGGGCACCCTTTTGGCTGTTAATTACAGAAAACGGTGTACCAACTACAGTTTTTGCATTCTAACCTGAATGTTTCGTTTACTTTATGATGAAGGTTGAAGGTAAGCCCTGTTTAATCTAAAAATAACAGGATGAAAGATTTGTGCATTTCTGTCAAAATGTAGGTGGCCTACTGCGATGTTATAAAATAAATAAAAAAGCGTGGGAGGTGCAAAGGAATATTCTGGGCTGCTTCGATTAAGAACAACGGGTAATCTTCGACTTGGCGAGTCTAAGTTATAACATTAAAGTGTAAAAAAGGCAAGAAACGAAATGGAACATCGCATATAAAAAGCAAAATTCCTAACAACTCAAACATACACGTTTCTTCTAAATCGACCCCGATGGTTACTCAGTTGAAACGTAGAATTACTTAAAACGACCGGTTTCTGTTCCCCGTTCTCTTTAATTATCTCACTATTTGAGCACAAATAAGCCTTAATAAGGGACACTTTTTCTTATAACTTAATAGACGATGAATGAACGGGTTCGAACTGGATCTCGAAATTGCTTCAAGTTTACAACAACCCAATAGCATATTCTCAATTAGTAAACCGAAAAACAAATTTAACAGAAATTCTCGTAAGAGTCGGGTAACCTAAGACTACATTCCATGTTAAAGTCGAGCAAAATTCCTTAAAATATTAATACATTCCTAAGGGTTCCTTCTGAATTTATTAAATATAACGGCGATGACTTCAAACATATTCTGAGATAAATTATAAATAAGTGAAAATACCGATTTCATCCTCAGAACCACAAAATCATAAAAAAATTAACGTTTATTACTACTAAAACGGTAGTTTCTTACTCTAAGTAATGTTACAATGAGAAAGTAAACCAACAGTTTATTAAAATACTTCCGCGTAATTATCTTTTCACTACAGGTTATTAAAATTGGTACAGTTTTGTGCTTGGAATAAAAAATTGAAAGCTTAGTCATGAAGGCAATTCTAAGCAGAATTTTCACTTTGCCTAAAACGAATTAGTTCCTATAATTTGGAAATCTATTCCAATCCCATCCGAATGTATTTTTTAATTAATAATGTTTTACATAGATAATTTCCTTTCCACGCTCATTATGTAAAAAAAAATATTTGAGTTAAACATGATTTACGTTTCCCTTATTTGGGTTTGTATATAAATCAACCTGCTTGTAAATATTAAGACATATACAGTTTGTAAGCACATAAAAATTGTATTCGGCCGTCAAAAAAGCCTTTTGGAATGACTTATTGTTAAATTATACTATTAAAAACAAACAAACATCGTCGGTCGCAGAAGTAAATAAAACAGCCTGAATAATAAATTACCGACAATCGAACTCATCTTTTTGTTAGTAAATAAATGTCTGTTCCACAAAATCCTTATACAAAAACAAACGCCCAGATACCAGGGAATTAATGAACAACATTAAGTATTTCTGAAAACATCCGAAAGTTCAACAAACATGTCAATCAAACAAGCAACCGTTTCCGTTCGTCAATATAACTGGCCCCTACTGTGGAAATTTTTAAAAAATCAAAATGCGATTTGTTTTAACAAATAATTTCACAGCCTACTCAGGCGAGGATAATCCGATTATATTTGAAAGCATGGCAAATTCAAGCACTTTCGGTGTTTCATCCACGATAATTCTAGTTCTAACCCACGTATCCTTATTCACAAATTGAATAGATAGTAAAAGTTTGAAGAAATTCTGACCATGAGTAACCTTTAACACCTCCGTTTACCTGTTACGAATTACGAGTTTGGTAACTTCTAAATTTAAACTTGGGAAGAAATCTCATAAAACGATGAACGACTCCGGTGTTAATTTTTTTAAAGACAGTTAGATGCCGAAGGTTACAATTTTTTTATTGTGGTTGGAGCAAAAATTTTAATTAGTTTTTAAAATTTTGAACTAATAGGTTTCAGACTAGTTATTAAAATATCTAATCTTATAATCGATTAGTTATAACTTCTCCCTTGTTTTGGTCATCGATTAATCGGCGTGGTGAGGGTTAACTACAAATTAATGGCTTATAACTACGACCCATGTTATTAATAGTTGAACTCGACACTGTCACAGTTCGCCGTATATCATGGATTCCTAAATGAAATTAATGAATGTTTGAGGGAGTTAAGGAGTTAACATTGAAGAGAAGCACACTTTGTTTAAGTAAATTTGCGAGTTTAATGGGCTACTTTACTTAGAATTTTTGGCAAATCTTGGAACTTTCCAGGAATTTTTGATGGGATTCTTAGAAAGTTCCGGGTGTTTCCTTCTCCATTAATGTATGGAGATTCACGGATTGATGATGCAGTTTTGATGATGTAATCATCTGTTTTGACCTTCAGTGTGCTCGAATGCTTGCGAATTTAAAACATCTAATTATTTTTCAAAAAATTCACAGGAAGAGTTCTGCTGGAAATTGTGTGTTAGACGTTATAAAGACTCACCAACAATAACAGTAGCGACTCCATCCTTAATCTCTTTAATTTCTTTGGTGGTATTACTCCCAACATGTAGGAAGTCTGAAAGTGACAAAGAAGAAGCAATAATCTGCCTTTTTTCCTCAAAATTGAGGTAATCGAGGCTATTGCTCCTTTGGGGAGCGACTATGGCGACAGTTTTTGTTTTAGTAACGGCATTATTTCCACCTTTTTCGGTCAGCACTTGGGAGGGAACCAAATACACACCACTCACTTTAACGGACATTTCGACACGCAACCGTTCTCACCTGTAATTATTTACGCGCATTTTTAAAAACTTTTCGGAATTATTTACACTTTCACTCGACAAAGAATCCGAACCCTTTTTCAGGGTCGTAGATTAGAGCCCTCGAATAGTAAAGGACGTCCGAAAACACTTGAAACCCATCTTTGGACACCTGTTGGTATACTGAAAGGTAGACAAACCGTCGCACGCACTACACCTTTACAGGTACATAAAAACAAAATAACACAGGATCCTCACGGGCACACCATCCAGAAAAAAAAACTCACAGCACGACCGCTAATCTAACTTTGGACACAATGGTACACAAAAATAGCCAGTAAACAAACTTATCGTTCACCAAATTTTTAAAGACCACGCGACTCCGAATTATAATACGGAATATCAAAGTCCGTAGAGAAACAACTACATCGGATATACATGGCACGCATTCCTTTCGATCGTTCGTTCGTACTGATCCGGCGCCAGCATTCATGTTTTCCGAAGGCTCACGGACTCCAAGTCCCCTATTTCATATCCTATCTACGTAAAATGAACGCGAATACGGTTGTTTCTCTTGCTCCAATGGAAATGGACGCGGTTTGAAAGACCAAAAGTCGCGAAATGTGTAGCAGGTGTAAGCACTTGACGCGCCGGCGAGACGGGAGTAACTATGGAGATGTACATGCACTGACTCTCACCCCTTATTGCTTTCATCCCTGAATTGTGTATTTTTAGCCTGTTTGCACCTGATACCTGACATTCCCGTATTACACCACATACAACTTTTATGTGCACGTCCGCAATCACAAAACTTCAAAATCGTACCTTTAATTCGGTCCTGTTAATCCCAAACGTAAAACGAGTCGATCGTACCCCCTATTATTGCAAGCAAGAACCATTCAAAATTAAATATCCACCCGAATTAAAGTAAATAAACCTACCAACCCCGAGCACGGATCCTCCATTCAAAATTAACCATATTTATTCGGTGGTCAATTCGAATCGATACGTGCGTACCAGCAATAACAATCAACGTACTTACAATTTTCCACGTATTCTTGGAAACGAGCTTCCTATTGCACGAAATTTCCTGAGAATTCATATAAGAACGCGAATGAATGGAAGATTTGTGGAAAATATTATTAATAAGCAGCTCCCATTACGAGAACAATGCCAGTAAATAATGATAATAATTAATAAGAGTCGGGGTAACTATCGGGTATTCATATAAAACGCACTCCAAGTATGTGCTATTAATGATGATATCGTGCTACCATAAACCATAACAGCAACGGAACTGGAATAAAAACGTTATATTCGTTTTAATTAAACGTTTACATGTGCTAAAGGCTTGTCGTTAAAATGGGAAGCATTGTGTGACCATTTTTCATTCATCATAACTGCCAGTTGTTGATGGGCGATTATCACATTTATCCATTTCATTGATATCATGCATAGACTTGTATTCACAATAAAAGACGTAATTTCTATGAAAAGCAACCAAAGTATTGATCACTGATCACTGATGCGGTCGTCTGATTCGTAATGGGACAATTTATGCATACATAATTTTAAAGGGAGTTTAATGCAATCTTCAAGATTGAGAGCTGAGACAGTTTAGGGCTAGTCGGAGCTAGTTTGAAACATTCTGAGACAAGTTTAAACATTATGAGACAACTTGAGGCACTTTGAAGGCAGTTCGGGGCTTTTTAAATAGTTTGAAGGATCACATGATAATACCCATGATAGTTTGGGTCATTTTAAGATAAGTTGTGACATTCTGAAACAGTTTGAGAGTTTCTAAGGCAGTTCGGAGTATTCTGAGACAATTTGAGGCATTCGCATACAGTCTTAGGCATTATAAAGCTGTGATGTTCTGAGACAGCTTGAAGAATTTTGATTCGTAATGGGACAATCTATAAATATTTAAAAGCAGTTTATGGCAATCTGGAAACAGAGTTGAGACAGTTTAGGGCATTCTGAGATATTTTGAAGCATTTTAAGACAGTTTTAGGCATTCGAAAGCAGACCATGACATTCTGAGACAGCTTGAAGCATTCTAATAAAGTTCACGGCATTCACTGAGGCAATCGTTTGACTTGTAATGGGACAATCTATAAATATTCTTAAAGGCAGTTTACGGCAATCTTGAACAGAAAGTTGGGGCAGTCCGAGACATTTTGGGGCATTCTAAGACAGCTTGAAGCATTCTGAGAAAGTTTAGGGGATTCTGCAACAATTTCAAAATTTTAAGCCAGTTCGAAGCTTTCTTAGATTATCTCAAGAATTTTCAACAGTTCAACGAATTCTAAAGCAGTTCGGGGTATTCTGAGACAGTTCGGGTCACTCTAAGACAGTTTTGTACATTCTGAAGCAGGCTACGACATTCCGAGTCAGCTTGAAGCACTTTAAGAAAGTTCATTTAATTCGCAATGGGAGGTCAATAAACATTCTTAGAGGCAGTTTATGACAATCTCAAAGTTTGAGAATTCCAGAACTCTTTTGGGCATTCTAAAGCAGGCTGCGATATTCTGAAATAGCTTGAGTCACTCTAAGGCAGTTCGGGGCATTATGTGACAGCTTGAGGCATTCTAAGACTGTTTGGGGATTCTGGAACAATTTTAGAAATTTGAAGGCAGTTCGGAGCATTCTGAGACAGTTAGAGGTATTCTGTCACCTAGAAGGACTTTAATAAAGTTCAGGGCATTCACTAAGGCAATCATTTAATTCTCAATGGGAGGTCTATAAATATTCTTAAAGGCAGTTTATGACAACTTAAACTTTGAGGATTATAGGACAGTTTCGGGCATTCTAAAGCTCGAGTCATTCTAAGGCAGTTCAGGGGATTATGTAAAAGTTTCGGGCATTTTGAAGCAGGTTGTGACACACCGGGACAGTTTGAGACATTCTGAGAGTATTCGGAAACAGTCTGAGGAATTCTGAGTTGACTGAAAGATTATAAGATAGCAGCTCGTATGTATCCTGTGAGAATCTGACACATTTTACGACAGTTTAGTAATTTCTAAGGCACTTGAAGGAATTTTTTGAGACATTCTGTGAAAATTTTAAGTATTCTACGACAGGTTGGAGTATTCTCAAACAACGTGAGGCATTCTAGACAGCTTGAGGCATTTTAAGAAAGTTCAGGGTATTCTGAGATACTCTGAGATATTTTACAACAGTTTCAGGCATCCAGAGAGAGCAACTAAGACAGCTTCAGGTATTCTAAGGCAGTTCAGAGTATTCTGTGAAAGCTTGAGGCAATTCGGGAGATTCTGAGTCACCTTGAAATATTCTAAGGCAGTGCAGGGAATTTTGCGAGAGTTTGAGACATTCTATTACAATGTGAATTTTGAGATAGGCTGAGACAGGTTGAGAGTTTCTAAGACAGCTTGAGGCATTCTCAGAATGTTCAAGGCATTCCGAGACATTCTAAGACACTTGAATACAGTTTGAGCCACTCGGAGAAGGGTTGTGAGCATTCTGTGAGAGCCTGTGGCTTTCTAAGAGAGCTTAAAATATTCGAAAGCACTTAGTAACAATTTAAGGTATTTTACAACAGTTTGGGGTATTCTGAGACAGATTGAGACATTCTAAGACAGGGTGGGGTATTATAAGATAATTAAGGTCAGTTAGGAACAGTTTAGGGCATTTTGCGAATACTTTGGAACATCCAGTATCAATTCGTAGTCTTTTAAGGTAATCTGAACGATATTATTTATATCATTAAGGATCTTATTTATATTTTCGAGAACTCAATCTTACAAAGACTCAGAGGCAGCGTCAGAGTTGTTCCTAAGATTCAAACGGAAAAAACCTCACGAAAGCAATTGTTCTAAAATCTAAAGATCTGACAATTTAACCCGTTTACATTGAAAAGTTCATTAAGATACAAGTTTCGACCAGGAACAGCACTACCTGGTCTTCGAATGTATTTTAACGAATTTTGAAAATTCCGTAAATAAAACAAACTTTAGCAGGGATATGAACCACTGACCTTCGACTTTTCGGGCCAATTCTTTGTCAGTTGAGCTACAGAGGTAAATCTCTGGAGATGTTCGTCCGTGTTTAGCAAAAAGTAAATCCTTAAAAAATTCATTTCTAAATTACCTTCTGTCTTGGTCGAAAACTTTTTCAAATTTTACTGACTTATTGAAGACATAAAGTTGCATCAAATATTAGATTAATAACTTCCGTATGATATATCTACTGATGTTTAGTCAGAAGTTGGAGTGAGCTTAAACAAAGAAATACATCGACGTCATTACTCAATCTAGCCTTAGAAACACAAAACTCCTTACAATCAGAGATCTGTGTGCAATGGTGTACGAATGACGTATATATCTATTTGGATTTATTCCAGAAGCTAAAAGGAACTTGCATTTAAAATAATACTCAACTGGATTTTTCCATTTAAATTTAATAAGATTAGAATTTTGGGCTGCAATGATGCTTTCATCAAGGGACAAATACAACCTAATCATTTACCACTCAAGAGGGAATCTTTTAACGTTTATTTTTCATTAATAGAGCAAAAAGTTTATAAACAATAAAACAGGAACTGCAAGTTGAATGACCAATTACGTAATTATTATGAGGCTATGATAACGTTTATTCAGAATTTTCGAACTTAGAAGCCTGTTAATCTACGTCTCCTGTGAAAATCTCCAGATCTCACGTTCTTAATTTTGTTGGATTTTAAGATGAAATCACTGAAAACCATGAACCATTTAGTTCGGCCATTTCAACAGTTTTGATGCTCAAATTTTACATAAGTTTTATAACAACAAAAATTGTAGGAAAAGACTTTTCAGCTGAGCCAATATGTTTACAAAAACAAAATTGAAAAAACTACAACTCAGCGATTGTTTTCAACGCCAATTGATGTTTTAAAAGCCTTTAATTTAATATACATAAATAATCTGCCAAGTTCAAAACTTCTTTTAAAATTCAATATTTTGTCTTATTATTATTTCATTATCTTACATTATTATTAAATTTTAATGCATTAAATACACCAATTTCAATGTTGTTGTACCATAATCCTAACTCATCTTTTCCGCTCTATAAAATAAGCACCCATTTAATTAATGCAAATTACATTTTGGTACAAACAAAACAATACTTCACGATTTTAATCGAAATACAACGTTATCTTTCATGAAATACTGTTTTTGTAATAAATGTTATTAATTATTGCACGCTGCTTTGTTTTCTGGCGTGTTTAACAGCAGGAAATTGATAATCGTATTATTCATCAGCTATTTTAATAAATACTCACGCTTCAGTACGTCAATTTAATATTTACAGTTGTTGTTGCAACATTATCTCTAATTCTTTGTGCTTCATTGCTGGATTAGATTTCATTATCATTTATTTGAAATTAATCTTTCCTGATGTTGTTTACGCACTGAAAAATTAATTTAAGTTTGAGACAGTTTTTGGTTCTTAAGCTGGGCAGTTCCGGGCACTTTTGGGAGTGATTAGGTCAGGTTCCAAAATTGAGATAATTCGAAGCATTCCAAAGCAATCTTGGACCTTTACTTGGAGAAATCCTAAAGGCTTTGTCGCTTTGTCTAACATCCTTGGTATAATAGTACAATAACCCTAAATAATCCCTTGTTTCCTGCAATGCTGTTATTTACTTACTTTAACATTTTAATTTTCCCCTTATTTTCTAAGTACATAATTACAAAATTGATCATTCAACTTTAAATTAATATAGGTTACCTTGATTGAATTAGGCCACATTTTTTTCTAATTTTCCAAGCTTTGTAAACAAGCTAAAACACGTCCAATTAAATAGAATGGTGAACGATTCCCGATGAGGTTATTTCGACAAACAATCACAGAAAATCAATTCTAATTGCTTAATAAACCCTTTTTTTACCAAAATTTGCTGTTTCCATTTTTTCAGGTAAATTTAACGAATTTTGGTTATCAGAATTTTATGTAATTCGTCCATAGCTGCATGTTTTATTTTTAATTCGCTTGGCTTCCTATACAAATTAAGAGAAAAAAAAACTGTAAACATTTTCAGCGATGTTTAAAGTTTCAAGTGAAACTCCTACATCATTTTTCAGTTCCTGTTTTCTAATTTTAAATCTCTGGAAACAAATATTGAGATCAATTTAACTCAAAAATTTATTGACGTGTTTATAAAAAATATAAATCTAAAACTACTACTAAAATTCATAAACTTTGATTTATTCGTTTTTCATACGTTCAAAATGAAAAATTCGACAAATTGTTATTTAAAGCTAAATGCCTAATCTACTACATTTTCCAAAATTCTACCGAATTTATCTTTCATTTCAGCACAAAAAATTTGAGAACTTCTCCACAACAATGTTTAATAATTAAATACGTATTTCAGCAACTAACTTACTAAGGAAAATGGCTGAAACAGAACTTGCTGAACCATGTATTTGGTAGATAACTATTGACCTGACTTTTCAAAATCGAATCAACTGTTTGCATAGAATTCTTTTGAAATCGAAGAACACTTTATTTTCTAATACTTCACAAAAAATGTATGTAGTTTGTCAAGTATTATTTCAGTACTATAAATAAATATTTAATATTGCTTGATGCATATAAACTATTAATACTTCATTTTAATGCCCGGCAGTTTTCAAAATATGTTTCATTTTATCTTCAGCGGACCTAAAAATACAAGCAAATTCTTCAGGCAACTCTACAAAGGAATTTTCATGATTTCTGCCTCGTTTATTTTTATAGTTTTTAAACAATTTTCTGGAATTTATTTGCCACTTTATAATTGAAATTTTGATTGTTACAATACGTATGAAGTTGGCTAAGGGAGTTCTTTCTTGTTCTGTTGTTTTTTCAATGGAGAATTTTCAGCTTAGTTTGCAACCTTCACAATTGTCATTTTATTACTTACTGCTTTAACTGAAGATATTTAATTAAACCTAAATAATTACTCAATCATGCTAAAAAGGGGCGAAGCCTTAAAAACCTAATTATTGGTTTGCTAAAACTTGATATTCGTCTTTTAAGAAACTGTTTAAAAAAGGGCTAAAATATTCTCAAATTTTCAAATTAAACATCGAAGCAGGCCTGGTTCTATTATAGTCAAAGCCTTCGCAATAAGAAAAAGTAATAAAAAAAACTAGGATTAATTAGAAAATGCTTGTTTTGATAAGCAAATTTGCAAGGTAATTATTAATGTAAATCAAATTCCCCATTTAGCATTCCAATTACCGACAATTTAAATCGCACGTGGCTATAAATGGTAAAAACCATCAAATAATAATAGCAAGTACTTGACACTGACCTTCTTGCATTTATTACTTCCGTTTGGCTACCAAGTTAACTTAAAAGCATGAAATGCGCGCAAATTCCCCCGCTAATAATAAATAACCAATAAATACCATGCTAAAATTAACTTTAGCCACTTTTTAAATTCGATACCTACATTTCAAAATTCGGAACGATTTGAAGCGTTGGTTTTTATCTTACCTATAACCAGGGCCGTCTTAAGATATTTGGCGCCCGCGGGCTTATAACAATAATGCGCCCCTCTTCATAAGAAAACACACCGGGGGGGGGGTGAAGTTTTACAAAAGTTTCAGAACTAGAAAAAGTCAATATATTACCAATAAACAAATAAAAATATATAACTCATACAAAATTCAAATAAACAATATGAACAAAAACAAACTATATAAACAAAAAATAATTTTTTATTCTTTTAAGTGCTGAAATAGTTATTTGTAATGCAAGTGTTGAAAGCTTGCGTTTGCCACACGAATGTGAAGTTTGCAGCACGAACGATAGTGAGTGCTGCAGTCACATGAGTGTGGCAAATACAAGCTTTCAACACATGTATTACACACTATTTTTTCTACAACCACAAAAAATTTAAATATTTCTGCAAAATCAAATCTGACATTCATCAAATGTCATTATGGCAATTTGTAGCGGCAATACTTAAAAAATGTGCATTGCTGTGGCCACGTTAGCAAAATGTAGACTTAATTTTTGAATCAATTATTGTCCTCAAACTAAGTTCCGCAGTAGATATATTTTCTTTATCTTCACATAAATAAACGTGTTTAAAATGAAGACATTCTTCGATAAAATTATTTTCTAGATACTCAACATATGTTTTACATATTTGCAGCATTCTTTTTAATTGTGTCTTCATCTAAATTTTTCAAATTGACCAGAAAGCCAAATTTTGAGTAGTAAATGGCATCAAATTCAACTTCAGCCGACGTATTGCAAAATTGGCGCCCCAAAAGGCTAGCGCCCCGGGGCTATAGCCCATTTAGCCCTGTGGTTAAGGTGGCGTTGCCTATAACTATTCTAATTAATTAATCATGTTTATTTAAACAATTACTCAAATATTCAGGAATTTCGTTTTTTGTTCGTGACACCTACACCTAATGCGACACGTTTAATTGTAATGCGAGATATTTACAAACAAGTGAGGTCATTCCTGTAATTTAAGTTTAAAACTTAAGTAACAATGAAAACAAATATTGATGTTTTTCTTAGTAAATGGAAGTCAGTATCAATTAACGTGTCTATTTTTAAGGTATTTTTCTTGTAGCAAATACTACTTTTATTTCTTATGATTTAGAAATGAGCGTATTTAAACCGAAAATAAAAAATCAATTTAATACAAGCTAGTTTTCGCTTTTACTTTATTCCCTACAGCCCTACACAATCAAAATGCCAGCAAATTTAATTAAACTTTCAAAAAAGAACGAAATACTCAGAACATGAATAATTGCAGTAGTTTTAAAGAGTAATATTTCAAAACTAGCATATTGTACGACTTGCAGGAAGTTTCCGAACTAACAGAACTTACATTTCTGAAAAGAGAGCAACTGAAAAATGGCCGCAAGTATACGACACCACGTTCATTAAAAAGTTTAAGTAAATAAAATTAGAAAAAAGGCGAAAGGAAACCCAGCGAAGTTTGTTAAATTAAATAATAGGAGTATCCAACTAAACTACAATCTGATAAAGGCTATTTTTAAACGGAACGTGTTTATTTTAAGAAAATATAGTAAGGGAAGTACAGGGCCGGACTGGACTGAGGCCCTAAGCTTCTTGTATTTTCTATTGTCACGAACGAATTTTTAACAGGAAACAAGTTGGTTTAATAAGGTTATCTAATTTAAACTTGTTAATGAGCGTTGTCGCAAGTTACCTAGGCAAAACTTTATTTGTAACCGTGTTGTAAATTTGTGGAATAATTTACCAGCAGAAATAGTAGGTTCTCCCATTGTTAAAAACTTTAAGAATGCGCTTAATAATTATATGGCACCGCTATAAGTTTAAGAAGTTTGTTAATGCTTTGTCAAACATTTATTGTTACTGCCACCATGTATTGTACATAAGGGGGTATTATCGGTTTTACCGTCTACCCCATAATAAATAATAATAATAATAATAATAATAATCGAGTGGGCTCCTACCTAAGTTTAGCACTTCTAAAAAATTGTGAGACCGGTCCTGGGTACATAAGCTAAAGATTCAAACGGAATAATCAGAAGTGTGATAAATAGAACAAGGACACATTTCACATTTATACTTGGAATCATTTTTACAGTTGTAATTATTGCATAACCCATTAATTATTTGGAATGCAAAAATTCTAAAATCATCTTGGTGAAGTGAAAAACAGATATGGAAATCTTATTTGAAAAGAGGCAAAATAAAGGTGTTAGTGTTTATACACACTCAAATAAGGGTTAAATTTTTGGCTTCGAAACTGAAACTTCCAAGAAAACGCTTGGCTCAAATAAACGGTTTTAAACATTTGCACATTTATAATAAACATTTAAACAGCTTAAAGGAGATTATGAAGACTGAAGAATTTGGAGTTTCAATTCAAAATATTCGAACTTTGAATTCCAAGATTTTAAGTCAACCCTGCTGAATTTTAAGTTCTAAACCATAAGGTTAACACAACTTAAACTAAATTAAATCCCTAAGAAAATTCAAACTTTGTACTTCAAAAATGTTGCAGTTTTAATTATAAAGATATTCTACATTTAAACTTTAAACTTGAATGTTTTAACTAAAGTTCATTGTTTATGGTTAAACTTTTTAAGTTTTACGATTGAAATCTAAAGCTTGGAAGCAGATTCTCAGCTTAAATTAATGGTTAACACTAAAAGGCAAATTTGGAGTTTTAACTTAAACTATTCAAATTTCCAATTCCAAGGCTATCTTATTCACATTTCAGTATCTAGATTGACAACTAAAGAAGATACTTTAGATCCGCACTTGGCGAATTTTCAAATTTCAAACGCTAAACCTGAAACTTAATAGAAAAGATATGATCTTAAACTAAATAAAGACTGAAAATGAATTCAAAATTTCGACTTGAATTATTCAAAATCTTAAATTTAAAAATATTCATCATGCAAAGTTCAAGCTTGAATGTTGTAATTAAAATTCATTTAATTATACCTAAGTGTTAAACCTGAAGCTTGGAAGAAAATTTTCAGCTTAAAATAAATGGTTAATACTAAAAGGAAATTTCAGAGTTTTAACTTAAAACACTGCTTCCGGTTTTTCGAAAATTTCAAATTTCGAACGTAAAATGCAAAGCCAAAGTTACTACAATTTATACTTCTGAACGTTGTTATTAAACACGACATTTTAAGTCTACACATAAAATTACTGAAAATTGTTTTAGAAAAGCTTGAACCAGCATATTCAGTACAGTAAAAGTCTAAGTTTAAAATTATACCCAACTAATTTAATTTATGAAAACGCAATTACTTAAAAAAGTAATTAAGTTGCTCTTTTAACTGTTCTTTTTTAATTCTTGAGCGAGTATTAGTAAGTCAGTTATTTGATTATATTTTAAATTAACTCCAGGAAAATTAATTTTATGTAAACGAGTTTCTTAATTTCCACTACCCAGTTTTTCTCGTTTAATTAAACTAATATTTCAATAAATAACTAAATAAATTCTTGCTACCGTCATAAGACAAAGATCGGCGTTTCTAAGAACACAATCAATAGGCACGGAAGTTAACATATCTGCCAAACGATACTTTAAAAATGTGTTTTTAGTAACTCAACGACGTGAGTGGCCTTGTACGTATCTAAATTTAGTATTCGAGAAGATCCAAACTAAAAATTATTGTCATATTTCCACGTGCCAAAAAGATACATCAACCGCCAAAAAACTTTTATTGCCGCTCGATAAGATCAAAAGGACCGATACTAACAAGAAAATGATAAAAACGGCGAGGCTGAGAAAAATAAAAACTCGAAAATCCCTTCGCGTTTAAGTATAACCCTATGATATATGGAGTAGTATTCGCGGAATAAAAATTCAGAAGCACCGAGGCGCGGGATTATCAAACGCGAGAAATAAAAATCGAATGCAAAAACCCATGCAAACTTCTCTCTTTTCTATTTGCTAAAAGCTTCTGTGGTTCGGCAAATTAGATAACGACGTCAGAAAGTGTTATTTCAAACGAAATTCGAGTTCGGTTAAAGGTGGCCATGCTTGCTATATTTGTATATTTACATATTTTAAAGTCGGATGATAGCGAGGCCTTCCTGTAAAATTCCACTACGTACCTGTAGGATATGACAACAATGAAATGAAGGATATTAAAACTTAAAGCCAACTTAACAATGGTTGATTCACATCTATTTTTAGTATTCTATGAGTAAGTACGTGCAAACAAGATTTCATTGAGCAAGTGCATTGGATCTGGCCATCGTCCATTGTTAAAGCAACTTCGGACCCGACGATAATTGAATGAATTCAGTAGCAATCGAGTTTATAACTAAATCGAAATTAAAATAGAATCCACGACTCACCATCCTCTTTCTGTGAATCACCACCGCACGTACCTGAAACAATAGAAGAAAATTAGATTACGTATTTAGAGCACGAAATACAAAACGTCCTTATAAGGTATTCCGGAATTCGAGAACATTATGAATGAGAAAAGTTCGATGCATTTGCCAAGTTTCCTCCTGGAAATCCTGATAAAGTCGTTGAAAATTTACAGCACATGCACACACACATGCATGCCTTGCAGTTTAGTAAAAGACGCGCTTTGAATACCTGGAGACTTCCGAGAAAACTAGGATTTCCTATTTTTATTCTTTTCGTGTTGTCTCACAATGTAATGGGGAATAATATGACAACTCGAATAAAATGAGAAATACCGTTTGTGAATCATACACGGTTCGTTGATCGATCTTACTTTACTCGAGGAAATTTCGATGAATTTCCATAAAGCGATTACCTATACTTTTGTTTTGTAAGTGATACAAAAGTAACAAAGAAGAGACAACTATTGAAGTTTTTAGTGAAACATCGATAAACTTGAACGAAATACCATCCAAGAAATTCTTTGTGAAAAACAGTTTTAATTTTAGTATTTCCGGTGTTCTTAAAAAGGCTTTTTAAGTCATCAAATTTTAAGCTTGTAAACAGGAAGTAGGTACGATAATCTTTGTTTTACATTAAAAATGCTACATATTTCTTGTACAAGTCTTTCATTTAAAATGTTTGTAAAATTCTCTTATAATTTTATTTTAAAATTTGCCATCTCATTCGCAGCAAAATACAGAAGTGGAAAATGTAATTAAAATAAATGAGCCACTTTCAAATTATCTTAAGCTGTTTTAAATATACGTACAGACAAATTAAGCTGCAACTAACTGAAAAAACTAAATTCTGGTATCCTTTTGTAAATATTTAAAAAAAATTCTTTCGACTAACAATAAATAAGACGTATAAGCCTAGTTTTCTTTTTACTTCAAAATTAACAGAAAATATGTCAGATTCGAATAAACAATTGAAAAATTTGATTTTTCTAGAACCATATTGGTCAACTTTTAACATCTGAAACTTGTAAGTTATAAAACCTAACCAAAAATTTAAACTTTAGTCCACCGTTTGGCTTTTTTACGTCTCTAAATTATACCCACAATATTTTATTGGCGGTAGTTTGCAAGTTTATAATTAAAAAAACAATGGAAAAAGTTAAAAAGTTCTGCAATTCAATGTAAGGTATATCAGCAATTTCCAAAATGTTAAAATCATCCCTTCTTCTTCTTCTACTTCAATTTCATTTGATTGGTTGGCAGCTCTCCATCTTATGTTACTGCAACCCATCTTATTCATTTCTGAATAGGTACCTTGTAACTCTCACATTACTCATGACTTGTTTCATAAAATTTAGTGGGGGTCTTCCTAGTGCCCTTTTTCCTTCTAAGTGCCTTTTAATTTTAATATATTTACTACAAACTCATTGTGTAAATTGCCTATCCATATTGGTGTCCTCTGTTTACTAGAGAACGTTGTTCTCTTATCCTTTCATACACTTCTAAATCAGCCCTAAATCCTCATAAACGTTCTTCCTGTCGCACTAAAATTTTAAAATTTACCAAAAACAAACTTGCCCAAAATAATACTTTTCGAAAGTCTAATGGATTTTCTTTAAATTTAGGGTCAACCGGGTTTGTGTCTCAGAGCCAATTAAGTAATATTGTAACGAGATGTGTCAGCTGTCAGCCAGGACATGAATCATTTCGCTCGTATGCGTCAGCTGTTCCCGACTGCTCGCCGATTGTATCATCGGCTCTAGACTGTTCCCGAATGTTCGACAAGCGTGGAATATACTGGATTTAACTCGAAGGTCGCGGTTAGTAGTATTTAAGGCGCGATTGCGTGAACGACCGAACAGTCTACCAAAGTCTACAGCGAGAGCCTCCCAAAAGCTATTGTCGCAATCAAGTGCTCGGTTAATATAAATGTGGGGGAATGATATGTGTGTGAATATAATTAAATAAACTGTATAAATAAATTAGTTAGTGTTTCGGATTAGAATTACCGTTAGTGTTGTTTGTAGTGTTTAAATTGTTGTTTCGTGTTAATTGTTACATTGTTTAAATTTGTTAATAAATAATTCACACCACGGACCGAAGTTTTAAATAAACGTTTTAAAACGTTACAATATAATTAGCGCTTATTTTCACTTATTACAAAGATTGTTTTTGTTTTTACATTTCAATTTTTGTTCTGGAATTTGTAACGCAGAAATTGTACAGCTTATATTTTTAAATATTAATTATGTTATTTCAAAAATTACATACATTTCTATTTCTTCTTCTTTAAGGACATTTTTAACTGCTTTTCTTACATTAAAACCAATAAGCAATTTTCAAAATATTTTTAGAAAAGTGATAAAGCTGCATATAAGTAATACATGGTGTTCATTTTAAAACGTCGAACCAGAATGTTTTAAAATAAGCAACGCATATAAATTAAAAGATACGGGGTGCTTCCTAAGTAGTAGGGGAGAAATTGCAGAAGGTTATTTCTGGACGAAAATTATACCCACAATATCATACTGAAGGTAGCTTGCCCTTTGCTCAAATACCATTATGATTAAATGCAGAAGTTAAAACCTTTATTATTATTTTTTACTTAAGCTACTGTAATTAAATTTAAGGTATCCCAATTCATCTCTAAACCTCCACAAACGCTCTTCCTGCCGCAATTAAATTTTAAAGTTTTACCAAAATCAATTCAGATGAAATTGTCTAAAATCTCATACAAAGTAGGAAGTAGGTATACAAAAAATAAAATATTAATGAATTTTCTTAAAATGTTTTTTTACAATTTCGTGTTCAATATTTTTCTGTCCTTATTTTCCTTTGTTTGCTATTTTATTATGCAATAAGTAATAAATTAGCACTTTCATATTACAACGATTATTTGGGTTTTTCATTTAATTTTCTTTGTAGAATTTTTAATCGAAGCCTATTTCTCTGTTTTCTATTTTATTCTTTTCATTAAATTTTTATTAGGTCATCATCATCATCATCGTCAATTGACATGGAGCAGATCCTCGTGGTTCAATCCTGGATTACGCCAGGCCAACCCATGCCAACGGGGAACACTGTATGTCGTTAATATGCCTGTGACGCTAGCCGCTAGACACCGCTTCTACAGTGCAAGGCAGTTAGTAGATCACATATTCAATGGGAGTCGAATATATGACCGAGATGGTTAATAAAGTTTTTTGTTTTTATTGTTTTATTATAAACCCTATTTCTAGTATTACCGCTAATTTCGTAGGTCTATGGTGTGCAGACATGCCTGGTACACGTTACTTTATTCTAGCTAAATCTAGTCATTATTTTATCCACATACTCCTTGTTCCCTTGTTTCTATTTTCCATTATTATTGTAGTATAGGTTCTTTCACAGTTCTTCTATCTTATTCTTCCTCTACTTCTACTTCCTCTGCCTCTACTTCTAATTCCTCGCTGTCAGATTCTTCGATTGAGTCATATATGCGATTCATTTCCCTCTTCATCCTAGTTTTGCTCCTTGCCCACTCTTCCCAAGTTTGTTGAGATATACCCGATCGCTCTATATCTTCACGAGGCTATCTTCATTTCTGTTGGTATTGGCACTTCTATTTGCCTGTAAGATGGTTGGGTGAGTAAGGACAGGCTGTATCGTCCTGGTTGTACTTCTGATAGCTGCTTTTCTATATCCACGTTCCAGTTCCCGCTCTGCGCATCTCTTCTTTGACTATTATTTTCTTCTACCGTTTCTACGCTATCGTAGTGGTTTCTAGATCCGTTTATCGATGTCCTGTACGCCAGTCGTACTGTAGTCGCGTGCCCTCCCGTGGTGCTCTTCGGTGTGTGCACCGATTTGTGGCCTGCCTCGTTGTAGATTTCAATTTTTGTTTGCAGGATTTCCATCGCTGCACAGATGGATTCGTATCCGCCCCAGAATCCTTCTGTTCCCAGGTCTTCTATGTAGGCGTTGGTTTGCATGGCTGAGCCGAAAGTGTGGTCCAGATGATCGTACTTGGGGGCCAAATCTCTGATATTTTCTTCCAGCTGCAATTTCATTTCTTCTTGGTTTTCCCTCACGTATTTTGCGACTTCCCTTCGCAACTCCAGAGCTTCCTTCTTAAGTTCTTCTTTGTTTCTTCTGCCTTCTGTTAAGGTATATTAAATATTAAGGTCCCGAGTTGCGGTAGCTAGGTAACCCAGTCTAGTGCGATTAGGAGGGTTAAGCAGCGTTGTCTCCGGTCAGTACTAGAATGGGTGGCCCGATTGCGCCATCAACGCTGCACCTCTCTCTCACGAGGACCGGTCACTATGGGAGAGTAGACCAAAACCCCTCACGAAAAAGTGAGTAGAAAAGAAAGAAGTGTGAAAAAGAATGAGGAAACAAAATCTTTAACTAAGTAACTAACTATATTGAGGGAAGTATTTATATGCAAAATTCGTCGTAAAGAATTCCGGAAATTTTCACTTCGTTCGCTTTTGCTGGTGAAAAGGCGAATGTTTCGAAATATTTAAAGGGTAACAATGCGAGTCCCTATTACATAGTTCATCTTTTTTCCAGGCTTCATTCTTTGTTTTTACTTCTTAAATTATTCTCCCTTTTTGTTTTAACTACAAATCAATGTTTCCAAGTTTTTAGGGTGCTATGTGACCATTAGAGATTAGAAGCTTTTTCAATTTCGAATTTAATATAATTCATAATTTAAATTGATTTTCTTTATTAATTCTCGTCATTCAAAAAAGCACCCAAATTCGTAATAAAATACGATAATAAGATGCATAAATTGCTAAGCTTAATATTATAAGAACCTTTCTTAAGCAAAGCTTTATTATTAATTCTATATTTAATTAATTTTTTAGTCAGTCACACGACGTTTGTCACTTTTAAACTCGACAGTTTCCTAACACGTTTGCAAGCGAAAATACACTCGTAAATTAATAAAAATTGGGGAATTCTCTTAATTTAATGCATCTGAAACGAGCACTATTTTTAGCAGCATGATCAAACTGAATGAATATCCTCATAAGAGAAAACAACATGTCAGTGTCAAAAAAATAAATAATATATGATCGTCTGCGAGGAGCATAAAGTAGTAGAATGTTTTTAAAACTAAAGTAGACACGACGCGACGGTGCAACTTCTAAGAAATTATTCTACAGACGTCAAAGGCAACTTTGAGCCATTGAAACTTAACTTTTGAAGTGCTATTTGTCTACAGAATCCTAACGCCCTTTGAAATCTGAAGGGCGTGCTAGTTTGTGCTCATGACATGAAAACAGATATTGTAACGACGGTCGTTCTCCTTCCTTTTTTCACACTTTTTTATTTTTGTATTTTCGAATAGTGATCAGTTACGATCCTTTGCTATAAAAACTATTTTCATAAAAATAAACTTCCAAGGCTTGTTTTGATGTAAACTTTTGGAATTTTCTCCTTCGATGATCAGGCGCATTCTTTAAATTATTTGATTAACGATCAGTTAGTCTAAGATTTAATGATAAGCTATTACAATATACCGAAGTATGTCGTACATCTTCAGCCACGTTTTTGCAAATTTAATTCCAAATATTTAATAAACTCAACTTCTAGTTGTTCCAGTTGTTTTGGGCAGGTTTTCAATTTCATACTTCAATTTTCACTAACATGTTTCAGTTTAGACATTTCTCACCCTCGGGATATTATTAACAAACACGAAAGGTTAACTAGCTTTCAAAAGCTGAGGCATACGTTATATGTGTAAGGGTAAGGGTAAGATATCAAATGTAGATAAAACGTCGTATTCGAAATTCACTTACAAAATCAAATTCGGTTTAAGCTCACTCGTGTAAAGAAAGAACCGAAAGGAAAATCGCTTTAAAAATGTAATCAATATTAAAAGCTCTTTGATGGCGACTCGATATCTAAAAAAAATTTGAGGTTACACATAATTGGCAATATGTTTGTTTATGATGTGTCTGTGGAAAAGTTGTTTTGGCTATTCTACAGAAGATTTACGAATAATCGAAGAATGAAAAGGAATCCCAGGAACAAAGAATGATAAAAGCGTACAAAGTAGCCAAATAAAGCTTAAGCTACAAAGATTTAATCTGGAAGACTCCAATATCCTGTCTTCGAAGTTCCATTTCCTCGGACGGATGTTCACACAAAAATTTGTAAAAACATACAAAGAAACAGAAACGTAAAATTAATAAAACTCCCTTTTAAAGTTTTAATTACAGAGGAATCCCGGAATAACAAACAATCCGTCGTATTTAATATCAAAAGAATTTTTTTGCCAAAGCGCAAATTCTAAATGTGCGTAGAATAAAAAGCAAAAATTTCAATGCTTTGCAAACTTATCCTATCAGACTCTATTGTCCACGAGGGGTATTGTCCGATTGAGAGAATCTTTCAACGGAAAGCTGTACCGTCTCATCATTGTAGTGTTCTTTAAGAGGGGTTTCGAGTACCCAGACGGGTTTAAGTACCCCTTTGATTGTTTAGGGTTTCGACTCATTATGTTCACGCGATAATAAAGACAGTGCTTATTAAAAACCGCGAGAACTTCGGGAAATTATAAGCGTGTGACACGGGATATAGAAAAGGGGTTGAAAAACAGCGCCTGGTGAGGAAGTGGAGGAAGTTCACTTCCTCATCTAATTAAACAAAAGATGCGAGCTAAAACTATTTTAAGCACTCACTTATTTAAGCAGACTATTTGAGAGAATTAATTTAGGATTTTTAAACAGGCAAGACTTAGGAAATCTTAGAGATTTTCATCACTACGATTTTCATCATGAAGTAGTTCGCCCAATGAAAGAAGATTCCAGAAGATTGTTTCTCCACCATTATAATTTGAGTCATCAAATATATCTTTAATTTGGGGAGGGCCCAGTATAGAAAATAAAAAATAAACTACGCAAATAATCTAAACAAATATCTTCACTTGATTCCTTGCAAAGGAAACTGGAAAAATATTGCTTGAATTCATTCTTAAGATGGTGATCTCGGAAACTAAGCCTAACATTAATTTTTGACAGAATTTTGCCTAAATAAAGCATAAAACAAGGTGTCTGCCTGACGAATATAAAATCCAAGTTAAGTGTTTGTTTGGAAGAAATTCAACAATTCGTAAATAAAAGAAAACTCTTGATTATGTTTTTAAAGATTAATCAACTGACGCAATAGTAAACAAAACATCAATCAATGCCCTTCTTTAGTTAAACAAATAAAATATAGTCGGCTTATATTTAGTACCCAAAAAGGCTCTGGTTGGAATTCAGTAACGATATTGAACAGTTTCGCCTGAAAACTTTTCTTGAATTAACTGAAAAAATTGCAAAATCCACATAAATTTATTTCCAGGCGTAAACATAACCCTAATTTAAAAATAAGTCCTTGATTAATAACCTGGAAAATGAAAAGCACTAGGCTAAGTTTGCTCCCATTCCCGTAAAATAAAGGAGGTTTTAGAGAACATTTTGCCTATTTTCTTTAAAACACTTCGTGCCTGGGTAATCTAATTTAATTGTTTTAAAAACTTATGACGTTGATTGCTAAGATTTTAAGCTTAACCTAAGCTATTTAACAGAATTCACTGCCTAGTCGTTCACAATCAAAAACAACTGACTGGAATTCGAACCTGCGTTCCCTTAGTTGCGAAACATACGGCTAATTCACTAACCAACCGAGAGACCTAACCTCAATTGTTTATTATTTCAAGTACAGTATTTTTCATTTAGCATTTGGGTTGTGACGTCAACTAGCTCCGCCCAAAAACTGTATGGGTAGACAAGCGTTCGTGCCCAGTAGGTAATGAAAACCTATAGTTTAGAAAGAGATGAAGTATAGTTGGATTGTGAATTTATAAGCAGCGCGTTGACGTCACAACCCAAATCCTAGGTGAAAAATACTGTATTTGTTTAATAAATATAATTAATGATTTAAAAATTATATACAAATTTTGAGTAGCTTATTTACAAATTTTTAAATCATATTATTGCAAAAAAAAAGAAAAAGGTCAAACTACACAGAATTGATTCTTCCCAATTAATGCCACACAATGCAAAAGTAACATCCGAATTCCGAAGTTTCTTAGTTCCATTAGTGTTTTGGAAGTCAAGTCGTTTTTCTTTATAAAATCCTAGTTTGGAAACAGACATTTTAGGGTGGAATAACAGAAGTTGTTGGACAGTCGTGGTCAAACTGAAGTCATCGCTATTCTCGTTTTATTCAAGGGTTAGGGTAACATTCCCCCCTTGCGTTTGCTTTTTGTTTTGGAAATTACTGAAGTTTGACTTCGTTTCTAATCAGTCGATGAGAAGCATAATAAAAAAATATATAGCTGTCAAACCAATCTCAAAAAGAATAAAAGTGCAAATTTCAAATATAAAATAATTTTTTTAATTAATTGGTGGACGTTGCTGAGCACCAGACTTTCGATGTTTGTGATATTTAAAAAATTACAACAAATTTGTTGCCTTTTAAACGCAAATTTTAGCCAACATCTGAATATTAGAATTCACTCTCATTAAATAACATAAACAAAGAACTGAAATTAATAGCCACGCTAAATTCCAATATTTTTTTAATTCGCCACATGATCACATTCTTTAGACTAAAAATATAAATTCTCATTAATTATTTACCAAATCAAATGCTGTAAAAAATATCCAGCTTAAAAACTGACAGTCCTAGTAAAATAAACGAATCAATTAATTTGTATTCGTGAAGTTTTAGCATTTAATTAAGCTAAAATTCCAGTGCCTGTGTTTTAAAAAAATTACGTTGATGAAATGACATTTCACCTCCGTTTGGTTGCTAATATTTTATAAAACACACGGCGTGTTCTGTAGACGTTAGAAATTTATTGTGCGAATTTTTAACAAAATTAAGCACCGGTATTTCGGTACAGATTTATTAAGCTAATGCTTCAACTTAAGCCCGTTTAAAGTAAGTCTTAAGCTAAGCCTCAATTCGTTTGTTTAAGTCACAGTTCAAGTCTGTTTCAATTGAATTTTAGCCTGAATATATTTTTAATACATGAAAAATATTTGCTAAATAGATTAGGTTTATTAGGAGGTGGGAATATCACTTAATTTTAGCCCCATTAAGGGTGTTAAATGCCTACTTCAAAAATAATTTAAACACACATAATTGAAAAATCAAACGATAATTATCCTTGGTAAGAATTGCTAAGACAATCGTTTCCATACAAAAATTTACAGAGTAGCCTCTTAGGTGGAACTAGGTGGAAGGTGAAATAGCCTTTTAGAAGGCGAAAAAACGGTCCTAAAATTGGTTTAATTTGGCCCACGTGAAGGGAGTTAAACCCTTACTTCAAAAAACTGAAAAATTGATTCAAACGATTTACTTCGAGTTATTATCCTTGCTAAGAGTTGTTAATACAATCGCTTCTATACAAAAATTTGCAGAATAACCTTTTAGAAGGTATAAAAACCAACTCTAAAACTTAATTTTGGCCCCATTAACGGTGTTAAATCTTAACTTCAAAAGTACTTTAAGAATACGCCGCCACGACTTAATTTTGGCCCCATTAAAAGGGTGTTGCACCCTAACTTCAAAGAGACTTTAAGAACACATGACTGAAAAATTAATTCAGGCAATTTACTGCGAGTTGTTATCCTCGGTGAGATTTGTTAAAGCAGTCGTTTCCATAAAATTTTTTTGTAGAATAGCCTCTTAGATGGTGGAAAAACTAACCCTAAAACCGACTTAGTTATGACCCCAGTAAGGGTGTCAAACCTTAACTTCACACAGACTTTAAGGACACATAATTGAAAAATTAATTCAAACGATTTACTTCGAGTTAATATCCTTGGTAAGATTTGTTAATACAATCACTCCCCTAAAAAATATTTGCCAAATATTTCATCAGATGGAAGGACCAACCATAAAAAGTGACTTAATTTTGGTCCAATTAAAGATGTTGAATCCGAACTTCAAGGAACTTTTAAGGACACATTTAAGTAACTGAAAAATTAAACTATTTACTTCGGGTTATTATCCTTGGTAAGATTTGTTAATAAAATCGCGCCCATAAAAAAATGTTTGCAACAGCCTCTTAGGTGGAAAAACCGACCCTAAAACTAACTTTAAACTGAGGCAATATACCTTATTAACAAAAAGTAATGTTATTTTTAATCTTTGTTAAAGTACACGCTGTATTTATATTGACAATTTAATTCATGTATAAAAAATCCCATAAGCCGCTGTGATTTTATCACTTTGACAGCGGCTAAAAGTTTGCCCTAACTTTTATCCGGCTAAAACACTACCTTAACTTTAGTTGCTATGCAACGTTGCCTTGTACGTTTAACATATGTAGCTTCAATACCAAATAAAAAAATTAATTTTGTATTGTTCATTCATTAAATTGTCTCGCCGAATTACACTCGAGGTTTTATTTAGTCAGGATAAATATTTATTTGCAAAACTCAAACTAATATTGCTTTACAGCAATTAGACTCGAAAAATTGACAGCAGATAAAATCAACTCCGGCCTTCGGCCGTCGTGATTTTATCTGCTGTCAATTTTTCTCGTCTAATTGCTAAGCAATACGTTTTCGTTGCAAAAAATATTTATCCGACTAAATAAAAGCTCTTGTGTAATTATATTCGATAAATAAATCGACAGTACAAATTGAGGACGGATTAAGTAAATAAGTAAGTAAATATTACAAGACAGTAAACTTAACCTTAGAATAGCTTTGTTGGGTAAATATTCGTCACAATGAGAATGTATCTCGTTGTATCTTTGTTGATTTAGGCGTGATTCTATTTTTTATTTATTCCATGGGTTTGTTTTTATATCTGAAGAAATTGAAAACGTGCCACGTGAAGAAAAACTAAGATAACAAGCAGTTACTTATTTTTAATTAAAATCTAACAATAATAATTTCAATTTTTTTATTATTAAACAAACCATGATGGCTTTTAAAATGCTTTAATTCATTCAAATATAATGCATTCACAATCCTTCTAGATCAAATCCATGTGGAGGTGCTGTGTTCTTTTTCAAATTAATAATTAAAGAATTTTCACAGATAAAGTAATTTTCAAAATTAATGGTAACTTAAATAACAGCCATTACAACTGACATAACCTTAAAATTAATTCAGTATGAATTTTGCTCACAAGTCAGATTTATACCTAAAAAGCCTTGCCTCCACAAAATTATCCCTCTAATATTATAACTAAGCTTGATCTAAGAAAAATCATTAATGCATTGGTGGTACAGTTTTGTTTTTGTAAACTTTTGAAATTTTAACCATTCTTTGCGCAAGAAAGAAGCGTTTATTTGAAAATTATAACTGCCAATGATGTCGTTGAAAGTCGTACCAAACTGGGTAAATATAGTAACAGTACCAACCCACACGTACGTAATTTAAATTAACCATTCCCAATACTTTTTGATCACAGAATATAAGAATAGATATTTTGATTCTAAATAAATTAAATATTTAACATTTTAATAAAAAATAAAAATTTGTTATTTGCCTTTTTTTTTTTTATAAAGAGGGGTACCGAGAAATTGTGATATTATTTGGGTGGTACGCGGAACCCAAAAGATTGAGAACCGCTGGCCTAGATTAAAACAGAAATTACAAAAAAGTAAATCCTTAAAAATGTAATCAATAACAAAAAAAATATGCAATAATCTCTAATATAAGCCATTTCGAAATCCCAAAATACAACTCTAGTTACCAACCGAAAGCTACAAACACAAGTTCTTAAATTAAAAGAAAATCCTGAGTTGCTCTAACAACTTCATTAACACATCACTTCAACCCTGTTTATTAAACATTTGCTGTACAAACGCATTTAACATCCTCGTCCACGACCTTTGAGGGGTTTCCTTGATTCGTTGTGGTTTAAACACAGTTTAAGAGCAGTAACGAATCTTATTAACAAGGGTTGTTTATGAATTATGACATAATCTCGCCCTCACATATTGATGAAGCTGCTTAAAACTTCTAATCAAGATCTAAAATTTGCATCCCTACTTTGTAATTTTTTTTTTTTTGAGTAAACTGCTGCCTCCTTATTCGGCCTTAAAATACTCTCCCTTTTTAAGCCCTTGGTCAAGTGTTATTCCTTCACCAAAAAACTGGCAAATTAAAGGCGCGTTTTCATGCGTCAGTACTTGATTACATTATTCTGTTGTTAATTAACAAAACACCACCATAACCTTTTTACAAACGCTTATGTTACCGCTAAAATATTCCATAAACGTGAAAAGTTGTTAAATAATAAATTAACCCCGGAAATTTGTTCGAGTATTATGTTACCCTGAAACTTCATGTATGCTTAAAGCGCACCCAACAAAACAAGGTTTAATTTACAGTCGGAAACCATTTCCACGAACTTCATAACGTTAAGTAAACAACAAATCACGGTAAGATTTTAATTATTTAAATCTAAAGGACGGTCTAGACAATATGGACTGTGAAAACACACCCCACATGGCCCACATGAACTATAATAAATTACAAAATTACCCCTGAGGAGCCCGTGCTAATGGAAATTCCTGCGAGGGCTTTGTATCACAGCCAGAGAGTTAATGATCGATATATGCAACGCCACATACTAAGGAATGGTAATTGTGGAAACTGAGTTCAATGACATTGGATTTGTTAATAAATTAAGTGCATAATTAACTAAAACTCTTAGGTTAATAAAGCAGTTATTAAAACAGGCATGAACTATTAGTCCTTGGATCAAACAAGCGATGATTTAAAAATTCCATGGAAAATTGCGGTTTAGTTTATATAGGACAAATAGTACCCACACAACTTTTTAGATACGAACAAGACAAAAACATAAAATAACATAAAATCACTGTTGCAATAATTTTCTAATCTTACAGGAACGAAGTAACCAACGGTTGCAAAAGAGGAAGAAGACCACAACAATAAAAGTAGTTATCAAGAACTGCAGTGCGAAGTTGTTAAAAAAGGAAATAAGCACAAAAACTAAATGAATTTCCACCGCAGCAGAATATGGTATTCTTTCCAATTACAAAGAATAATAATTTATAGATGGGCTGTTTATTTATGAACTCGGTAAGTGCGCATGCCGCCAATGAATTTAACCAGATGTTCAGAAAATATTTAATATTCGTGGACAAATATTAATCTTTAAGCTTCCGGTATGAACTTAGCCTTGGTTTTTCTTTATGTGGACAAGAACATCATTAATTTGCTGCATTCTGTTCTTAAAATAGAAACGTGGACTTCTCTAAATTTTATTATTAACTTTCTTAAATTAAATAAAGCTATATTGAGCTAAATTAGATTTAATAAGAGCAAATTATCAAAATGAAGAAATAAAAAATTTACTTATTTTCAAATTGTAGTTTTTAAGTTACTTATGCTTGCTCTTTCCCGATTTAGTTAGAAATTTTGCATTTTTTCTGCTTTAAACAAAGGAATTTTGCTTGCAAATAATGCTGATTAAACAGAATTTCTCAAATATTTTTCGTACTTAAAATTGCCTTCGTATTCCGATTCGGGGATTTCAAAAATACTTAAATTTCAATCTTGTTTAGTAAGCATATAACCGAGAATATTTATGCTGTTTTAATAAAATTATTTTTAACATTTTCTTCACCTCGAAAGCCTTAAGAAAATGTTTTTGAGCACAGAAAATTGAATTAAAAACTTGTGAAAATATAAAAAGAGGTATGTCTTGGAATGACGAAGACATAAGTGCGAATCCCAGTCATGCCTCGATTTTTAAATGTGAAGCACTAGCACTAATATTGTTAAATAAAATACTACTTCTGTAAATTAAAATAAGATGATGATGTCATCAACTGATACAGAAGCACACTAAACGATGCTTTACTTTCCTGATTTTTAATTTTAGTTATGAAATATTAGTTTGTTTTGCTTTAAACAAAGGCAAACGCTTGAGTTTTAGAAAATCAACAACATTTTTTATATAAATTTAATCCTAAATATTTTTTAAATTCCTCTTCGTATTCAGATTCAGCGACTTTTCTATAAAAAAATCCAAAAACACTTAAATTTCCATCACGTTTAAGAAACTTATGACCAAGAATGTGTTTGCTGCTGTTTATAAAAATATTTTTAACCTTAAAAACCATACGAAAATGCTTTTTGGAAATTAAAGAAAATTGAACTTAAAACTTGTACAAATATAAAAAGCATTTAGATGTCTGTTTTGGAACTACGACGACATAAGTGCACATCCCAGTCATGTCTCGATTTTTGATTCATAAATATTGCAATGTTATAGTATATGTGTATATTAAACCGGTCCTTTCTTTACTCTTAAAGGGGAATTTTAGAAGGATATGAGCAGTAGCAAATAACTACAAATTTCAAGTTTAAAATAAAAATTTTAGTTAAACAGAAACGTACTTAAAATTTTACATTACAGGAAGAAACTACTGCAGAGGAAACATCTTTGTATTTTTTTTAGCCAAGACAAACACCACAAATGACATACAAGAAATGTTTAATGTGGGCTTTGGTAGACTAACTCGTTCGCTACGAAAACGCGCTTATATACCAACTGCGGCCTTCGAGAACTCTCCAATCTGCAATGATCGAGACGATGGCGTAATCGAACAGTCGGCGCATACGATCGAAATTACACGTGCTCCAACCGACCGCTAACGCGTCTCGTTACAATATTTTCTTCATATTCTGATTCAATCATTTTTCTTTTCAATAATTCAACAACACTTATATTTCTATCATGTTTGGTAAACTTATGGCCAAGAATATTTCAATTGTTGCATAAATATATTTTTTACATCTTTTTACCTAAAAACACATACGACATGTTTTTTTAGACATTCGTACGACACTAATTAACGACCAATAGAAACGTAATATTGAGCATAGTTACCACGGCAACGTCCAAATTTTTTGGAAATTTTTTGTTTATAGCTAGGCCAACCTACATGAAAGTAATAAGTGGAAATTTTTATGTCAAATATGACATTTGACTTACAAGTTGCTATGGTTACGTTTCCAAAATTTAAATATGCACTGAATTATTAATGCTTTTAGTGGGGATGTCGTTACGATTTTCTTACAGAATCTGCACTCGAGCATTAATTCGCGGTAACTCCAGAAACCTCTGTCGGCGGATGACGCATACGATCAAAATCACACGTGCTCCCACCGGCCGCTGACGCGTCTCGTTACTACTATATTTTCTTCATATTCTGATTCAATCATTTTTCTTTTAAATAATTCAACAACACTTATATTTCTATCATGTTTGGTAAACTTATGGCTAAGAATATTTCAATTGTTTTATAAAAATATTTTTTACATCTTTTTACCTAAAAACCCATACGATATGTTTTTTAGAAATTCGTACGACACTAATTAACGACTAATAGAAACGTAATATTGAGCATAGTTACCACGGCAACGTCCAAATTTCTTCGAAATTTTTTGTTTATAGCTAGACCAACCTAGGCGAAATTAAGAAGTGGAAATTTTTATGTCAAATACGACAGTTGACATACAAGTTTCTATGGTTACGTTTCTAAAATTTAATTATGTACTGAATTATTATTGCTTTTAATCGAGATGTCTTACCGAATCTGCACTCGAGCATTAATTCATGTCCGGGAAATTTTTAGTAGTGCATTTCAACAACGTAATCATGTTGTTGAAATGCACCTAAAAATTTTCGAAATGAATTAACGCTCTGCTCTTGTGAGATTATAAGTGAAAATTACACTATTGGACTTAAAATTTACGCAAACATGAAAATCAAGACGGTTTTGATATCTAACTGGATTAAATGAGTGTCTTGGAATTACGAGGACATAGGTGCGAATACCAGTCATAGATTGATTTTTAAATGTAGGCCATTAATGTCGCGATTGTGGCTCAGTCGGTTCAGCATAACATGCGGTGCGGCTGACCGCTGAGATTAAAATCGGCCCGGGTTCGATTCCCAAGGCCACACTATACACCGAAAACACCCGACCGTTTCCCTCGGAAGGCAATGGCAAACTACCGAGGTATATCTGCCTACTAACTGGAGTAAAAGTGTAAGCACTTCCGTGGTTCGGAGACCTGTAAAGAGCACATCACTTCGAGAAGAAGAAGAGGCACTATTATTATATTAAATAAAATGCAGTAAATTAAAATTGAAGATGTTCTCAACAACTGACACCATAGGATATTAAAATATGCCTTATGTATTGTATATAAGAAATCATTTGTAGAAGGAAGAGGAATAATATTGTATTTCATACAAAATGTACATATGTATTTGAAAAGCACTTTTATTTTATTTATTGTCCAAATATGATGTATGGTTTTATAATTCCTTCCATTTCTTGATAAATTGGCAAAGAACATATTTTCCAAAGTTTTGTCTCAGCCAACACAACTTGTTAAAGAGAATATATTCATAGATTGTAACTACAACCAATTTTACCAAGAAAGTCTGAGGTTAACAGATTAGTTGCCGAGCACGTTTTTGGTTTTAATTGTTGATTGTTTATTGTAGTTTTCAAGCTTTGGCAGGGTTCAATTGTAGAGGTACTTAATATTTTGTTCTGCATCAAAAAGAAGTAATAATAATAATAATAATAATAATAATAACAATAATACACAGTGGAAATAAAATAAAACATTTTTCCTATTACGACAGTCAATCCTTAAATCTGTTGTTCCTTAAATGTATACAGGGTGGTCACTTTTACAATGTACACCATTGGGATCTCGGAAATGGTAAGAGATACAGGGTTGCGTAAATAGGGAAAAAGTTGCGCCATTTTAGGCTCTTTAAAGAATTGAAGAGCAATCGGAGATAGCTTTTGTAGTTTCTGAATTATCCTGAAAAAACTGAAAAGTTGAGTTTTCTTATTTCTTTAATAACTCTTTTGCTATTAGGACGAGTAAAATGAAATTTTGGGTGTTTACATAATTAAGCAATTACATTCTTTAAAAATTTTTCTTGCAAACTAGATAGTTGGGTTTTCATGGGTAACTTTTGATTTTCTTATGGGCGCCATATTGGATTTTTATACCAAAAGGTGCAGAGAAAAATTACAAATTCATCCATGTATCACACATGGTCAAAAAAATTTAATGTAAGTCCGGTGCGTTGGCCAGCAAGATCCCCTTATTATTATTTAACAAAAGCTTTATGCAACCGGCCCTTACTCTTCAATAACTACGCATTTTCAGGATGTCTTACAGAATTTTTCCTAAAATTTATCGAAGTAACAGGGAATCATTTTCTTAACTGTTCTTGTGTTCTTTATTATGAAAATGAGAACTGGAACTTCACAGCACGTTGCATTTTTTAAATTAAATTTTTTTACCTGTTTATGTCTTTACGATTTACTATTTTAGATATTAAATATCTCGTTTCCAGATCAGATCTCTACGTATTTTAACTGAATTTTGTCCACTTAATTATTAGACAAAAAGTGGCCGTCTGAACTATTCCTTAATCTGAAACTGAGCGTTGAAACTATTTATTAAGCAAGGCGGAGTTCAAGAATCCAGATTTTTTACTGCTTTATGATATGAAAAAAAAACTGAATATTGTTCTTTTAGTTATTGGAAAATTGTTTCCTTTTGAAGTATTCCTCAATTTAAGCTTCAAGACTGAATCTTTCAGTAAGGTGGATTTTCAGAATTCAAATTTCTTAGTTATTCATGACGTCTACAATTTTCTACTTCAGATATTAAGTATTTGAAGAGCCAATTCAAAATCTTCCTTTGTAGAATGTAGATGCTAGGCAATCATAGGTTATTTGAAAAAATTCAGAAAGCACAGATCCAAAATAAATTTCCTTCAAAGCAAGGTGTGCCCCACCTTAAAAAATTACAATTTACACTCACTGTAACAATCAAAGGACACAGTTTTATTATTTATTGCTGTTTTTTACGTAGAACCACGAAACATACATTTGAATCAATGTAGGCATTAATCAAAAACCTATAAATCAAGCACATGGTCCAATGATACAACTAATTTTCCGCAGTCATTAAACGACCATTCAATATAATAACACAATTAATCACAAACTAACGCCTTGAAAAGACAGTAAAATTGTCACTTTCTACAATCGTAAACCCGTTTTATATCTATACGTCGATCTACAAAAATCCCTGCGGGTAAATTGCAATGCAGCACGAACTTTTTAACTCTTATATTTGTCAAACGTACTGCAACTTATGTCGTGTATTTCAGAAATGTTACCGAAGTTTTAGAAGCGATAAGGGACCGCCTGTGTAATTCCCAGCTATTTTATGAATTTCCTCTTTTAGGGATTGATTGTTGCTCGGTTTGAAGTAATCAACTTCAAACGTAGCAAGTACGGTTTTAGATCCATGATGTTAATCCCGAAATTTTGAACAAGGACAAAGGTAGAAATAATATTGTTGTTTAAATTTTGGCGGTTGATTTGCATGTTGTTATTGATTGTCATGCTATGATTTATGGTATTAGCGGTCGGCAATGTTTTTAGAGCTATCATTTATAAATAACTCTTGGAGAGTTTCAATTGATTAAACTAAAAGTTTTGGTTAAGTTCTATGTATCGCAGTGATGTATCTAAATAAATAAAACTGTGCAGAACTAACCGTCTCTCTAAATACAAAGCAGTTCGAAGGAAATTTTTTACGTAGAAAATTCGTATTTTAGGTTTAATTTAAGAATCCATGAAACTCCAATCACTTGGTCACTTTTTTTAATATCAATCTTAATGTGAATTCATTCAACGTTATTAAAATATGAATTTTTACTGCTGTAACACATTTAATCGAGTAATTTCCAGTACGTATAGCCTTTTAAAGTGAAAAGCAGAGGTTACAACAAAACTAAAAGAATATTAATTTATACATTTTTGAAAGTTTTAGTAATCTTTCCGGTACGCCTGGACTTGTCTCAAATCAGACCATACTTCTTAAAATATCCTACTTTCGAGTTTTCTTTAAATGCCTCTAAATTAATTCCAAATTTAAGGAATTTACTTCAAAATGAAAAACGCTACACAGCGGCTTTTAATGGCAGTTTCGCCCGCATGCTTGTAAGTCCTTTCTACGCTCAGGCTTGATGTAATAATAAGAAAGGATTTTTTTTTAAATTGTTAAAGCGAAGTCTAAACGTATTTTAAACCTGGCCTGTCTTAACTCTCAAAACAAGATTAACGCATTTCGACAGTAACACTGCAATTAGTTAAACTGAAATATACTTAAATTGGATTTCCAAATAGCGCAAAAAGAATTATTATTATTATATTAAATAACCTGTTTTTCAGTTCTAAAGTTTTTTATTTGTTTATGAATATTGTTTTTTAAGTTTTAAAATCCCCAGAAAGTCAAATTTGCCAAAACCAACGCCACAAATCACACTGAGATACTAGAAAGAGAATTTGGAAAATTAGAAAATAATTTTAAAATACTAAAATTTACAGTAATTTCAAACTTATATTAAACTCCTCAATGTAACTGCATAAGATCAGCTCAAAGCTTTTAAGGCAGTCTTTGAATGACACAAAATAGTTCTGCTGTAATTAAGATAAAAAAATATACTTTAGTATCTACCCACCCTGAGCTAAGCTATTTATTTATCAACAATAAATTTTAAAAAATCCAAATAAAAATGGTTATGGAATCTACCTGCGTTTTATCAACAATTCTATTTACAATTCGAAATTCTAATTTTGAAATATTTAACAAACTCCAACATGTTTTAATGTTTAAAATCTCAACCTGAGCTTTGAGTTCTAGGAATTTTTCAGAAGAAAACTGAATATTTGGAAAGAAATAACAAATACAGAAGACGTGAAAATGTATTCAAAACTATTTTGTTTTATTTGTTTGACTTACAACAACAGTTGCAAATTTTCTCCTAATTAAACAATTTACACGTAATTTATGCAAGATTTTCTTTAGTTAATAGTAAATTACCCTATAATAATGATAATAATAATATGTATTTATTTATTCTGATTACAAACAGAAAATCTCCAATTACATGTAAACAGTAACAGATAACTCTCGGTTCCCCACTTCGTCGAGGTACACTCAGTAAACCAAGTTATTTACCTAGTTACGATACAGGCTACACAACTAACGCGTAGTACTTTTGTCGGAGTGTACTCGATCTGTACTACTTGACGTTCAGTAAGTAAATGCGCTCCGCTACTGATAACAAAAATTTGCCACTGCGCACCCTGGACGCAAGTGAAAGTTCTCGTTTGACAAGCTGTACATAGAAATATAAATAATAAAGAACAAAGTAGCCTGCCAAGACTAGTTGACATAATTGCTTAACATTATCATTAAATGCATCATGTATCAATATCACTATTCTCTATACATAAATCGTTATAAACAGATAAACTTCTCTACAAAGGAGACACAAGCATAACTGGCAAAAAAACGGTAAATTTCGAGAACGAAGTCTTATATTAAGAACATGTCACTAATTAATTTATGGCTTTTCAAAAGCTTACTTGAAGGTTACTGTTTCTTTTTGTTTAACCTGAAGATAGCAAATTTTTATTGATTATTAGGAGGTTTTCGATAAATAAATAAATAACCAAAAATACTATGTGCCTTTTTCACTTCTAGCTTTCATAAGTTAGGTTTGAAAATTTACTTGGGGTAGGTATTTCAGTACACGTTTAAGCTAAAACTTAACCTAATCTGATTTAGGTTAGGGCTTAAGTCAAACCTAGCTGCAGAGTCATAATTGAAGCCAATTTAAACTAAGCCTCCTCTATGGAAGATCTAACTCCTAGAAAGCGCGACCCTTAGGCGGCGGATGGGGAATGTCCTGGAGACAGGATCGCCTCAAATATTCATAATAAGAGGCCGTGGACCAAAGGTGAAAAAATGATCACTGGCTCCGAAGACAGAAAAAGATATTGAATGTCAATGACGGAAGAGGCAAAAGAACCACCAAGAAAGTTAGGGTAGTAATCAACCGTCACGGTGATCTATCTTTCACGACGCAGTTGAATGTGGCTGCTGAACCTAATTAGATCAGTATACACATACGGTTTGAGTACGACCACACAATAGGTACCTATACCATCAGAACTCTGAAAACCGATGAGAAAGTATACGATACGAGTTGGAAGAAAATTTAAAGCACGTTAAGTGGGACGTCCTTGGAATATCAGAAACTAGAAAAAAAGAAGAAAAAACAACACAACTCGTTTGGGAAAATGTACTATACATGGGTAATAATGAAGCCAATATTGGAGGTGTTGGATTCATAATAAACAATCAACTTGTAGCAAACATCGGGACATATAAAGGAAATACCGAACAGGGTAGCTTACATAGTTCTAAACTAGCGATAGCACAAGTATACGCCCCTACCTCGACACACGATGACGACGAAGTAATTAGAAAGTTTCTACGAAGATATATCTAGAGCAATAGACAAAACCTCATTCCAATTTACTATGGCTATGTGAAATTTTAATTCAAAACTTGGACAAAAAATAGACAACACGGAAGAAAGAATGGGAAATTTTGGACACGAGACTAGATATAGCAGAGGAAAATTGTTGTATAATTTCCTAGAACAATCGCTTTCTGCAATGACAAGATTGTACGAAAAGACGCCACAAAGGAAATTGACTAGGATCAGCCCTAATGGCACTGTCAAGAACGAACTTAATTATTTTCTGACGTCATCCAAGGAATTCGTTAAAGATGTAAATGATTATCAATTGGTAGCGATCACAGGTTAGTTAGGACTAAAGGGCCACCCACACACAACGATTTATCATACGTCTGGTCCGCAAAACGTACGTCTTGCATGAACTGAATAACGTTGGACCACAAGTCGAAAGACTGAACGGGGGAGCATCATTTTCTGAGGATTGATACGACAAGAAGGAGCCTGTGGACAGGCTTTCCGTCTTATCATTCAATCTCGTTCAGTTCTCCTTATTAGTGCTCGGAGGATTTATACATAGTTCACTTCACGTATTTATACATATTGAAATATGTCTTCGTCAATAGTCTCGTGGATTTCTGTGCGAATTTATAGAGCTATATCGCAGTTTTCCTTGCTTGTGGCAAGTGAAAAATAAGGACTATAGCAACCGGAGTAAGAAGGGTCAAGCATACGAAGTTCTAATAGAAGAATATAAAGAGGTAAATACAAAAGTATCTACTTCCTCCATGACGGGTGCCGTGGAACTGATAGATTAGTTGTAGGAAAAGTTGAACGACAAGACGTAATAACGTGGACACCCCACAAGTCGTACGTCTTGTCGAACGATTTGCATGACCGTTTTATCGTATGATAAGTCGTTCTGTGTGGACGGGCCTTAAGATAGAAGTAAATGGGAAACTAAATCGGATGAAATGGAGGGAAACCAGAAAATCCGTAGTGAACACAGAATATGATAAAAACGTATACCAAAACAAAATAGTGGAAAAACTGCGAGAACAAGGATACTGTACAACCAAATCAATTTAACAAATAAACGATAACAGAAACTAGTGCAAAATTATCGAATAAGCAAGTAAAAAAAAGAAGACCCTATTACAAACGAGACCAAACAGCTGTAAAAAAGAGGCGGCATCTGATTCAGTACGGAAGACAAATATTCGTAGAACATACTGAACTAAACTAATTCGAAAATCCATTAAACAAAATCTAAAGAAAAGAAAAACAGAGGTTATAGAAAACAACAAAAACATGAAATTACTCAGATCTACATTGGGAAAAACACAAATAATAGCAGTAAAAGATGAACACGATAAAGAAGTCAGGGGAAAAGCAAAGATTAATAGACGAATAGAAGAATATTATAAAAACTTGTATGAATCACAGATGACAGTTCCAGAAACAACGAACAAAAAAATACAGAAAAAGGCGATAAATGTGAAGTCGGAAGAAATGCCAGAAATAACTAAAGAGGACATAGTAACTGAAGAGGGAATGGGAAAAGAGCAAAAGGACGCCCCTAAAGAAGGGCAGAGGGTAAAGAAAATTGGGGAGGCCTACATCCCAAAATGGATCGAAAAAGGCTAAAAAGAGAAGAAGCAGAAGAAACTAAGCTTCAGCTTAAACTCGTACTGGAATACCAACCCTTAAATTACTTCCACAACTAATAAAAACCATCTTTAGTTATTAAACACCCTTGATTTTTATATTTTTATGATATTCCACAATTCCTGAATTGAAAATTAAAATCAGAAAGAACACCTACATAGATTATCTTAAAAAGTCAATATATTATGTAAATCAATAAACCCAATTCATACTTTAAAATATTTTACCACTATCCTTGGCCTTGGTCTCAAGATTAGTGGTGAAGGGTGGTTTTAGAACTCACATTTATAGCCTACTCACAATGGATACATTTATTATGATTAGATCTATCACTTCGCCGAGAGTTTTTAGGTGGAGACTGCCGATTTTATCTGTCGAAATACTTATTTACTTTTTTTAATTCTTGCAGTCTCGCGATAATTCAACCCCTCCTAAGATTTCCATTGTTTCGATCGTCGCAAATCGTGTTTTCTTTTGTACGCTCAAGCTTTTAGTTTAGTTTGGTTCAGAAATTCTTTGATAATATAATCTATAATGCAATAAACCTCAAATTATTTAAGATTGTGGTCAAAAATCTTTCAAATTAGTGTTGTTTTTTTTGTAGCTCCCTATGTTACAATTTGAGAAACAACAAGATTATTACAAAATTCTTTTAAGCCAATCTAATACTTGAATAAAATTACGAAATTTTAACCCTCCATGCCAGAAATAAATTACAAAAATGCATAATATTTTCAATATTTTAAAAATTTATTTCGAAATTGAAATAATTTTTGAAAAATGTTTAATTCAATATGGCAATATGTATAGCGTTTTCGTGCTATTTTAAGCGAAAACTTCCCCAAAAGTGCAGAGATTTGACTTCCGGATTTTTTCTAAAATTAGTCCAAAGACTGTGAAGCTTCAAATTATCAGCACGTTATTTTAAAGATCCGATTGTCAAAGATTTACCCTTCTCATCTTACAAACACAGGGATATTATTTTGTCCTTTAACCCTAATAGTAATCATCATCTACGGCCGACTCGACTTTTAAGAAGTATTTTTATTTGAACGTATGGAATAACACAACCTTCAAAGGCAATAAAAACAGAATTCCCACTACTGATATAACTAACCACGATTTACGATTATCTGGAATTTGCCTATCAAACAATCAAGTTCTATTATTACACGATTAAATAATCATTTCACAAAGGTTAGATACCTACGTCGTTTCCATGCGATAATTATCGTAAGTACTTCAGGTCTACGTTTCATATTGCAATCCTAAGTCCACTCCTTTATTTACAAACCAGAAATTACACACACACAAAGCTTGCTCCGAAGAGAACGTTTACCCTACGGTATATTTATTAACATTAGGAATTCATTTTAATTACTCCGCTTTATGTTCATTTTATTATGTTAAAAAACTTTCTCTACGCAAAAATGAAAAAAACCATAAAACCTTTAAAGGTCGACCTTTTTTAAAGGGTCTGATGAAAAATTCAAACAAGAATACCTTCATCATTGTCGTCATATTCGTCACTCGAATCATCTTCGTCATCACTATCATCCTCAGTTTTACCACCACTATCTTTTATTTTCACGGGCACGGTTTCACCACCATTACGTTCAAGGGTGGCGTTTTCATTATCACTTTGAGTAATAACCACTTCACTGCCTTTGATATCGTTTTCAAGAGCATTTTGTGCACTGTTATTGCTATTATTAACACCATGAGTTACGTCAATAGTTTCGGAAGCTAAATTTCGGGACGATTTCGATATCCTCGAACGTCTACGTAAGCGTAACAGAGACATTTTATATTTTCACGCGAAAACCCGCTGGATCAGGGAAATTTCGTTAGGAACGATCTAACATCGTTGAAAACCAGGCTGTTACTTAAAGAAATTGCGTGTTATCGCTTTTATCTTATCAAATACTACAAACATGTTATCTTAATCGTCGGGAACTTTCACGAACACCAAAGGCGTACTGTTTCAACTATTTGTAATATAAAACTCAAAATACTTCACTGCAATTATTCACTTTCCATGGATACGAATTATTTTACACGTTGATTTATTATTTACTTACTGCTTTTACGTAATAAGTAATTGCAACTCAAGGTGAAAATTGCTAAAGTTAAAAAATGCGCAGATAACAGCGGAGTAATTCAAACACACACAACTTGAACTTATCAACGTTATTAGAACAATTTACCGGAGGACGAATACCAAAAATTATATTAACCAGGGAAGCCCGTTAATTTATTAACGACCTTGTTATTATGTCGGTCAGTTGCCACTGAAAAACATCTCCCTTCGACACTTGCACTATAACAGCTTTTATGTTCGCAGTTTTACCCGAATTAATTACAATGTAGGTGGCAGGATCGACCAAACCATGGAAAGTCAACAAAAGCACGACCGAGTTAGTAAATACAGGGAGAATTTTTTACACTCTATTAGAGTTCCGCTTCGGAATAAAAAAAAATCAACCGACCCCCTTTGATGTTCAAATTAACAACGACATTTTAAATGCCAGAGAGGAAAAAAACGACCGCTCTATAAAATTAATTCGCCGGAGGACCGTTGGAAATGAAATGAAAATACAAACAACGAAAATTTGCGAAATGTTACGTTTTAATAGACACAAAAGGAGCTTCATTTAACTTTTTTACCGGGACTTGAATACGATGTGATTTGCTACATTTGCTCCATTATTTCCGTAATACAATTACCACCATCAAACCGACCAGGAATACGAATTTAGGAAAACCAATTTCGTTTTGTTTATAGTATTCCACGCGATAATTGAGAAATACTGAGCGAACGCTTAAAATGCTCGAAGGGAATTTCTACATTCTAAGAGATATTTAAATATAAGCAAAATATTCGTAATTTTATTTTTAATTAGATATACGAATTAAATATACAGAAAAATGCACAACACAAGAAAGGAGCTTTGTTCAGTTAAATGAATTTGGTTTTAAAAGTGAAGATTAGGCAGTGGCGTAGCGGAAAATTATATCCCCTCTCCAATCGTAACAACACTGATATTTTTAAAAACAACGTCTAAATCAGGGGCCGCCAAACTTCTTTGACCGTCGACCCCTTCAAGAGTTTTTGGACTTTCTATCTACCCCCTCTATTTTACTATTACAATTGTCAATTATAATAGGACAAGCCAAAAAGACACTTTATGAGAGTTTTTAGATTGTTTATTTTATACTCAACTCTTCACCGTAGGAATGTTCGTGAATGAATACCGATTAAATTATAATACATATGTACTTATGTTGATGAATTTTAGAACATTAACGCTCACTTGTATGTCGATGCAAAAATCAGACTGGAATCGAATACGTGTAAGTATAAGGAAATAAGCAACCGCACACGTGTTGCAATGATTTCTTATATTTTTCTATCGACCCCTGAGTCCGAATCGACCCCTAACAATGTTATACCGACTCCTGGGGGTCGATATCGACCACTTTGGCGACCACTGGTCTAAATGAACTCATTATGCTTAAGAAACATACAAAAAAACAATATCAAGCAAAAGTTCGGCTATTAATTACTTGCTCCATTTACTAATTAGGTGCGTTAAAAATAGTTTATATAAATATAGTTTATAATTAATTAGTTTCTAAATATAGAACCCAAAAACTAAGTGAAATTAAGTAGGTACTTAAATTTACATAAAATATTTGCTTTTTTGGCTTATGATCATATATCTTACATATTTTTTTTTTTAGTTTTATTCACAAAATTTGATCTCCAAAACTGCGAAATTTACACACAAGTGCCCCAACAATTGGGACATGGAAACTTGTACGGGGCTATTTTAACAGCGTGTTATTTTTCTTTTACGAGGCTTTTATTTATTATTTAAGTAAAAAGGCAGCCAAATACAAAACTAGGCATGTTATAAATATATTAAAACTTTATTAGACTCGCCCTGGGCTCGTTCAATGAAGTCCTACATTATGTACTCGTTACAAATAAAAAAAGTTCAAAATACTTTCCTTTTGTGATTCTAGCTACGTTTGAAAAATGCACAATAAAGTGTCGAAATATCAGCATTGAAGTGCAACATGTTTATGTTTTTTTTTGCAGCTGCCATTAAAATCAATATTTACTGAGGATTAACTCAACTGTCAAACTGACATTCGTCAAACCAGGGCATTTTAAAAGTCTTATCAAAAAATTAGAACATCCTAATCTATAATCTTATCCTTTTTTGTTACTACATTCCTAACGCATAAACGTTTAATCATTCATTTTTCGATCGCTATATTTGCTTTACTTTTTCTTATCATTACCAACTCATTCTACTTGAAATTAGCCACTTTAGTTAAGCATTTTCCTTCTAAACTAATAAGGTTTTACATCTACCTTCAAACTCAAGCTAAGCTTTATTACAATCTTTTTAAACAAAAGCCTGATTTCGGTTGAAAGTTGTAGCCCACGTCAGTATAAAAATAACCCACACATCCTCATTTTATGACTGCTTGCTACTCATCTGCACTGTACCAAATCAAGTGAATATACTTTATTTTTATATCGAGAATAAACCGACGTATTTCCCCATAAAATAGGCGCCAGCGAAATCAAATATTTTCCTACAAATTATCTTTTTGATATTTGAACAAATTAATTATTTGAATTGTAAACAAAATTCCATTACACAAACTATTTCAAAGGAAATATGTATACCATTCATAAAATCAAAACTAAATTACTTAATACAAATTATCATGTGAGTTATTAAAATGAATCATCACATCACAATTTGTTAGATTTGGCTACCATGATAACAAGTTTGATGATAAACAAAAGTAAATTTGTTGCTTATTAAATTATTCATGGCCGATCTCACCGACAATACTTATCACTAAAGCTTAGCTAAGTAGTTCTTAAAATAAAGTTGTCCTTAAATTTGTGTTTTGTCTCACCAAGCGAGGTAAGTCGCGACTTAGACAAAGTCTAGTTCGATTTCTGCCTCTAAAGCGGCAAAAGGTTTTTACATTGGTTAGCACGTTCGAAATCGATAAACGGAAGTACCGCTTCATACAAATGGGGATATGACCATTTTTTGACTTTTAATTGACAGAACGCAGTGACTTATAGGTTATAGGTTAAGTACCGTTTTAAGTCACCGAAATTGGTAACTTACATTTAAGATGTTTTTAGAGACATAAGTAAGACTTGCAGAAATAATAAATCGTTGTCCAAGTCCATTTTTTTAAGTTCCACTACTTTCTACTGACAGAACGCGGCAACTTATAGATTAAGTAGCGTTTTAAGTCACCGAAATTAATAACTTATATTTAGGACGTTTTTAGAGACATAAGTAAGACTTAAATTGACGGTGAGACCGCATAAGTATGTCTTAACAACTTAAGTCTTTCTTAAATTTTAAGAACGCTCGGTGAGATCGGCCATCAATCTTAAATCACTCAGCAACTGTAGTCTTTAAAAATAGTTTGGATTTTATCGATTCGGTGTTACGACGAATGCACGTTTGGCACTCGTATTGTAAGCAGACGTTTTCCCAATACCTGGCCTGCGCATTCCCCGGATATCAACCCGGCAGGTTTTATGCTTGGGAATCGCTATCTTCAAGCAAAGGTTTTTCTATGCTATTCTAAAACTATGGAATGCCAGAATATTTCAATTTCTTAAGAAACCGGTGAAAGTCAAACAGATCCACTGCAAAATGCTGCTCACAGCGTAGACGAAAGATTGCCGCTCATTCAAACGTAGCATGAATTAAATAAACCGAAGTGCTTTACGAATACGAATATATTTTATTTGTGTACATTTGAATTGTTCGCAACTTCGAAATGTAACTTTCTATTGATATTTTTTATCTTAAAAATCAAAATATTAAGTGGTTAAGGCATTCGGCTACAGTGGGAACCGAAACTCAGTGGTGTAGTAGGGAAGGTAGACGGTTGTCGAATGCGTAGTGCTTACCACATCACCCTGTTCGTATAGTGTGTGAGACAACCTGGTATGAAACCGACTTAGGAGGGCTTAATTCTCCATGTTGCTGGCTCTTACTCGCTCGCGGAGTGTAAATGCCGATATCTTTCCCTTTTATAACTATTATTTACAACACAAGAAATTCAACTCTAATAAAAGTTTCTTCAAATGTTTACAAACTAAAATAATATTTTTAATAATATTTATTTCAGCCAGTAAGAAAATACATACATTTTATTGGCCATGTCAGAAGAACAATTACGTAAAAGGATAGTAATATATAAAAAAAAAAATAACAAAAATTTGCAACAGCAAAAAGAGACCTTAAAAGTAGATACCTAGGTACTATTATGGTAAAAGAATTCCTTCATTGAATAAAAACAGTTTTCTTTTAAAAATGATTTCAGTTTGTTTTTAAAAATCAACAAGGTATTACTCGATTTTAAAGCGGAAGGCAAATTATTATAAATTTTGCTGCAGGCATAAAAAGGACCTCTTTCATATAACGTACAGTTATGTTTACATAACACAATATTTTCCTTGAACCTGGTATCATGCAAATGTATATCAGCATTCTTAACAAAAACAGAAAAATTTTTAAAAACATGTACACTACATTTGTAAATGTAAAGTGAAGTTAAAGTTAATATGCCAAATTTAACAAAATATAATCTACATGATTCCAGGTAGTTTAAATTAAAAATCAGTCTTATTATCCGTTTTTGATTTATAAATATTCTGTCGGAGGACACAGAATTACCCCAGATAATAATATTATGAACAAGATAAGGATAAACCAAGCCATAATAAATATTCAGAAGACCCTCACTAGAAAGGTTATTTTTTAGCGATTTAATAGCAAAGAAAGAACTATTGAGTTGCTTACATACAGCGTCAACGTGTCCATTCCATCTAATGTTCTCATCTAGAGTAAGACCTAGTAATCTAACAGTTGGACTATTAGAAATATTGTGTGTATTAATTGTGAAGTTCAAGGTGGATACTGGTTTACGATTACGAAAAACCATCACAGCAGTCTTATCACTATTTAAAATTAAATTATTCTTATCACACCACTGTTTAAACTTCAGTGAGGTTCCCTCAACCTGCGCAACCAGGTCCTCAGGGCTCTCCGCTGAAACACCGAAAGAAGAATCATCAGCATATGATACTAGACATTCCGACTTCATATATCCACTGAGGTCATTTACATAAATGATATAAAGCAACGGTCCCAGCACAGAACCCTGAGGTACTCCAAAACATTTATAACTAAACAAAATCCAGCCACAATATTTAATCCTAGCAAACTCGACGATTTTCTATCAATCTAAAAAACTTAGTGCAACGTTCCACAACCCATATTTTCATAATTACAGCTATTACACCGATTTAGGTTGCTCTTTCATACTTTGAAAGTATAAATCTTGTACTGTTAACTCGCTGCTGTGAAATCGTTGTAATGTACATACCTCGTGTAAATAAAGCGAATTATCCTTGTAATGGCGAACAACATGGATTTCACAAAACGGACTGAACAACAGACACGTAGAAAGCCGGAAAATCTAGTTATTCGTACTCTAATTAGTGTAAAACTGCATGTTAATACGTGATTTTATGTATGAATCCGGAATATTTCATTTGTTTTTACATATAAATGTATATGGGCCAGGAAAGGATTGATTGATTGATGATTGACAATAATTTTCATTGAAAATGCTATGAAATTCCTGATTTCTTTTATTGTCTCTTGTAATTTCGCTTTATGCGTAAAATTACGAAAAACTTAACTTCCGACTTCTTTAAATAAATCCAAAGCATTTAATTGATTATAAACACTTTTTAGCTTTGATTTTACTATTTTGTCTAACAGGGTTAGCTAAAGGCAAGGAGTATAAAAATATAATGCTAAATGTAAGGGGGGGGGGATGTATTTTTAACATGGAGGAATCTTTTCGGGACCAGAAAATTACTTTACCTCCTGATAAAAAAATGAAATGAATGAATGGATTAATGTATGAACAAAGTAATAAATGAATGATAGATTGACATCCCTCCTTTTAGTGAAAAATGTCCTAATTTTATTTGTTTTCATAAAAATCGAAATTCTTCAGAAATCAAACGATTACTTTTCCCAACGTTTTCTTCAAACGATAATTTAAACATCCTGTTTTCTGTAAGTTATTAAATCGCCAATTACACACCGGAAAATGCGAATATGTTGCATAATTACAAAAAAAATGATTAAAAGAAGGAAGACTTTTAATTTGATATGTCTTCATGAAAAAGTCTATATTTATAACTCAGTTTCACCTTTAACCCTTTTATAAATTACCAAAACGAACACCTGTTCTAATTTTATATAAAAATTAAAATTTACTAATGTCATCGACCGTGCTGAGTCAGTTTATCTGATTACTACCAACAGCCAGTCCATACGTGCCTTGAATATTTTACTACCTGGTATTTTTAGAAAGACGAAAACTAACAATAACCACGTGTCTAATTTTACGTTCCTGATGGAATTAATGATAAGATTTAATCGAAAATCGATGCCAGGAATGCTTTTATAATACACAAAGTTCTAAATGTGGTAATCTCTTTTGATATTTCCCTCGGGCTTTTGTGTTATTAATTTGCTTATTTATTTATGTATTTTTGATATTTTTTTAGCAGCAATTAGCCCGATAATTCGTTTAGAATAATTAGTGTTTTCGAAATTTATTTTTGTAACAACTAAAGCATAATGAATTTAAAATGCTTGGCTATTTTAAGTCTAAACAATAAATAAGCCTAGGTAACCCTCAAAATGAAAAATAGCAGGAATCAATGTTCTGTGATATTCTTTTAACAAAATTTCCTATTTCTGTCTCCACAAAAACAAAACAAAGTCAACAAAAGACCAAGGCGATTTTACAAACAGAAATTTATAGTACTCGAATGAAGCAGCATCTTAAATAAACAACAAAGACGCACAGATTAAAGTTTTAAACATCAAACACCTGAAGCAAGTAAAGAGAGTCGATTCAGAATGCTCAGCTTTTGTTTAGCTAAGCAATGCTGCCTTCATCGGCTTCCTAAATGGAACAACACAATAGTTGAGGTGGTAAAATTACTGTTACGAACTTCAGTAAGCTTTTAACAAAAACTGAGATAAAAAAAAACTTTGTTTCAAGTACAAGGGTTTTCTGAATGTTGGATTTTTTGACATTTGGCAGATTTATGAAATATTTTTTTAAGTCAAATTGTCAGTGGAAACCCTTTACAAACTCTAAAAAATAAGATACCTGAAACGTATTTTCCATGCTGTAAAAACCTCTAGGAAATAGAAGTTTTCGACGGGTAAATTGGTTTGTTTAAAAAATTAAAACATGGCACGTAAATGATTTACAAGAAGTGAAATATTAGTAATTTTGCCATTAAAAGTACAAGCAAATTTTACGCAGAAGACTATACTAAAGAAAAATTATTAGCACAAGCTAGACACGAACAAGAGTTTTCTTTTATTAAATATGGAAATATCTGAATTTTATTGGATAGTTAAAAAGTAATGTTTAGGAAATTTCACTCAACAAAAGTTTTTCGGAAAAGGTTTGCAAACATTTTAAATTTAGAATCAAATTCTATACCAAAAGTTGGTTGCTTTGCTTTTTTAAATGTAAATCTTACAACACTTAAATTTGCGAACCAATAATCTTACAAATTTGAAAGCTCAGGATCGTATCCAAAGCCAATGGTTCTAAGACTATTGTGATTAGGTTTATTTTGTTTGAAGATTTCAGTTTTCAAAATTTTAAGTTTTCCAAGTTTCAAAATATAGGATGTAATCTAAGCCTCGATTAGGATTTTTTTAAAATTTAATGCCAAAAAGTAAGTTTCAGAAATGTTAAGAAATAACTGTAAATACAATGGAGACTTTACTTGTAGACTTTGCAATACGGAAACAGAAGTCTGTGATGCGTTGCAAAAAAAAAGACAACGCATATTCGGGCAGCCTAGTAGGGAACCAAAGGAGTTCGATTCCTACCTTCGAACACTAATTCGTAATTCGATTCTTCAGAATTAGACCTGTTTGAAATCTTTTAATTTGTACCAGGTTCAAACTTATAATTTGGTTTTAAATGACCATAAACTTGCATTTTAAAACAAAACTTTATTCAAATTCAGATGTTAATGCCTAGTTAGTCCCTTTTAGTCGAATTTAAAGTATTGTCATTAAATTAAATGGGTATATGCTGACCTTAATAGAAGTACATTACAGCAAAAATGTAAGGCTTGTCGCGATTTTTGTTTATTTTAAATTTTATTACACACTTTTGAGAACCGCTGGCTAATATGCATTTAAAACGCCGGCGATAGAAATTTTACCCTGCAAAAATAAATGAAACATTACACAATTATATAATTTACAGGTTTCACTTTCCTCATACGTACACATACCTGAACTCTCTTATCAGTATGAACAAGAAAGGCGTTTGATAAATTTAGATTTTTAATGTAAACAGAACCTACCAGAGACCCCCAACCAATTTTTGTATTAATCTTTTTAATTTTTTTCTAGGCTTACCGTTTACTTACAACAAATAATTTATTGAGAAAAGTTGTTCTATTTGATATGCTCTATCTACCCTTACAATTAATGACAATACTTTTGAATCACCCTGTATAACTTCGAATATTTAAGTTTAAACCTTAGATTTCGAGAAAATCCAAATCTGTATTAGAACTCACTGCGAAAATTCGGCTCGTAAATCAATTTAAAACTTGAACTTTTGATTTATATTTCTGGATTAATCGAATTGTTTGATTTAATTGTATTGAAATTAAAGTACTCAGAACTCAAACGTTTTGACCGAATTTGAAAATTTCTGTAACTTCGAACCTTCCAGTTTAAGCCTTACATTTCGAGCAAATTTCAATCTGTCTTGGAACTCAACGAGAAGCTTCAGTTAAGAAATCTTGCTGTTAAATTTAAAACTTGAACTTTTGGTTTAGATTAGTGAATTTTTGCATTTTGGATTGGACAAAAAAATTTAATTGTATTGAAATCCAAGTACTCAGAACTCAAAATCATGTTAATACCCACTAAAATTTGAAAATTAATTGATAAAGAAAACATGTGCTTTATTTTCATAGATTTTATAACCTGTTTTCCTAATGAGAATCTTAATTTAAAATTAGAAGATTAAGGCTTAATTTTGTATAATCAACCAACATTGTAGATTTCAATTGTATGATTGGAAATAGGTAAAAGTTACTACTACATGGATAAAAATATTCGCAAAATTCGTTTTGTAAATTTCAAGAATCAAGTATTCATGATCGTTTTAGATCATGCTTATGTTATCTAAACATCTAATTTTTTTATTAAATCGCCCTGGAAGTTTCGTTTTGTAATCCATTCCAGGCGGTTTTGTTTTAGGTTACGCAATTTAATTGTTGTTGACATGTCTAAAACCATATATCACCATTTACTATTTATTACTGTCAATATATGAGTATTTAATATAAAAATTTGCAATTTATCTGAAAATCCAATTTCAAGTTCATACACAAAATTTCAGTTTTAAAGTCAGAATTCCGATTAGAAATTTGAATCCAAATTCGATATCACAGATATAAAATACCGTAAATTGTTTGCTGAATTTCCAACACGCAGATTCAAATCCCAGTTAGAGATGTAAGATCGATTTTGGACCAATTTGAACAATCTGAGATGCAGTGTTAATTACAAGTGAGCCTGATTTTAGATTTTTTGTTGCTATAAAAACTTGATGGTTGAGGAAAGCGACGCCGACAAATCATAATTATGTAATTTTCCAAGTATTTTTAACTTGATAAAAAAATAACAACGGCTTATCTCTAATATAGGAACATCTAAAATTCTAAAATGAAGTGTAATATATTTAAGTATTAATTTTCCTTTAAAAATCGTTGTCAAGAATTTTACTTATTTATATTTTCTCTCAAGGAAGTTCTACCGGGTTCATATTTTTCCCAATGTTATCTAATCTGAGCTTTCAGAAATCCTTAAAGCTTTCCGAAAGATCATCTTCCGTACTAAATTCTCCCCTTAGATGTTTCAAAGTTCGTAGCATCGATTTTGTTACTTGGAAGTAGTTTTCATGAATATTCCTAAGATGAATAATTAACGTTTTAAAAGCATTACTCGTAATTTGTGGATGGAAGGATGCGTTCCTAATCCGTAGTTAACCTCGAAATACTTCGATGTTAGATTATATCACCGAGCAGTCTGTTTCTTGACTTTACGATGGAATTAATTAGGGGTTCGCATTTCTGTTGGAAATTCTGTCAAAAGGAATTCAACCAATTCTGTGCGATTTTATGAAACTATTCAGAGTGAATACTGTGTAAATTAGTCGAGTGGTTTACCTCTAAAACGTATAATATCTCATGCTGATTAAATTGTAATTGCCTTCAACCACAGTAACTTTACCGCCGCCCTTACGTGCATCACTGTGTACACACCGATGGCTCAATACAAAGCGAACAAGCACAACAAGCAGATTAAACCAACATTTATTTAAGTTGAGGGTTAACGTTTAATATGGTAGACATAGTTAGGGCATACACATAGAAACACACACGGGTTAAGTTTATAGTGGAAGTTAATGGCTACCGGTTCGTCCGTTAAAGGCACCCCCATAACACGCATACAACCGGAAACAATGGCCCTGTTTAACATACATATTTACGAAGCGGAAATCATCCGCGCCCATAATTATTTCGGAACGAACGCTTTAGGTGCCGAATCGCAAAACTATGCAAAAGATTCATGAATGTCCTGAACGAAATGGGCAATACCGATTTGGGGGAACTAAATTACATGGAAATTAAGTCCCCGAATTTCACAGCTTGCCGTGTTCAAAACGTGCCATAACATTTTGTCTCTTATTAATAAGAAATAGTTCCGTGTAAGCACGCCGAGGAAAGTGACATAATTTTAAAACTTAGGGAACAAGGTTGTAACAGATGATGTTAAATTTAACACGTACACCTTTTAAAGTAAGTTAACTAGGCTTAAACCTTAATAAGGTCGATCAAACTTTTTTAACGAGGAAAATTTTGTTTGCTTCTGAAAATACGAAGGGCGTTCTGAATTTATTTATCCTGACGTGATTGATTTGTTACGATTTTTAAAGGAACGAAGATTAATTATTTTCTACATACTATTCCTTGCAATATATTTAAAAGTCCTAGAGGGTTCTTTGTTTATGAATATTTTTTTCCATGCAGTTACCATATCGTTGATGAAAGTGCAAAACCTCGAATCTACATTTACTACAATTTTACAAGACATGACATTTTACTTAGTTAGTATATTTTTGCTCTGTCTATATTAAATCCATGAACATATTGTTTATTTTATTTGCGTTTTTTGTTTGTTTTATATATTTTTTTGTTAGTTTAGAATTGCTTACGAGGTTTTGTACAAAACAATAGGACAATTTTCTTACATGCGATTTTTTGAACATATGAGTTAATTAAATAGGAATGATACCTTCGGAAAATACCTTTATTTGTCAAATATAGCAACACAGCCGTAAAGGAACAGAACTCTATATCCTTAAGGAACTATTATTAACAAGATATACAACTAATGAGGCAAATTGTCATAACAATCCCAATATTTTTAAGTGTTGGAAGACCCCTAGCAAGGCAGAGAGATAACTTGCAGCAAGTTGCGGGAAAAAATTGGATTCGGGTGACCCAAGACCGAAATAAATGGAAGAGTATGGAGGAGGCCTTCATCCAGCACTGGATGTCAACAGGCTGAGAAGAAGAAAAAGGTTGAGACTTATGTGTACAACAATGGAATAGCAGTGTTCTTATACTTGACAGAAGTTACTCTCGTTGGTAATAATGTAAAATCATCTGAATAATTAATTTTGTAAAATATTTCACCGCCTTTAAACCAACATACATCGCCCACTAACGGTTCCTCAGATTTTCAACCAGGACGTATAAGTGTGTAAATCTGAATGGCTTTTAAAATCTTTAAATTCAGACTAATTCGTATATTTGACATTATAAAGTTGTCCTGTTCTTGCTTCCTCATAAACAGCAAAATAAATATCACGATTTGTAATTTTTGAGTAATAATAATAGTAGATTCCATAGAAAATTGAGAAATATGCATAAATCCTTTGGGTGTTGATTCCATCCTACAATTTGAAATCTGAAAGTTGCTTTTCGAAAATTCAAAATGTTAAAAACTGAAAGCAAAAAACCCTCACCAGAAACTTTAATAATAATCTTGGAACCTTTGGTTAAACACGACTCTTAAAATTGTTAGTTCGAGAATTCAAATTTTTTAAAGTTTAATTTAAAAAACCAAATAATCTTGAAACTTTTGGTATAAAATTTGAACCTCAATTTAAAAAATAATGTGTTTCCGAAAAATTTGAGTAAGATTGTTGATTCGAGAATTTAAATTTTTTAATTTTAAATTTAAAAAAACAAGCCAAACAAAAATTATGAAGTTAATCCTGAAACTTTTGGTGTAGAATTTGTTTATGAATTTTAAAAATTTACGATTGTTCTCCGAAAAATTTCCTAAACTTGTTGATTTTTAACTAACCGGTAAAACTCGGATGTTTCCATATTTAATAAAAGGAAGCTCGGTTTAAAATGAATTTTATGAAAACATGCTTGATTTACTGTGACGTCGGTAATTGTTACCTAAATTGGTTATTGTCTAGCTTGTACTAGTAAAACACTTTTTAATAAATACCTTTCTGTGTAAAATTCGAAATCTTTCTAGTTTTAATGGCAAAATTACTAATAATTAGGGAAAGGATTTTGTGCAAACTGCATATAATCTAATTTTTGCATATCTTGTGAAACAGTCAATAATGTGGACGAATTATGGTGTTTAGAGTTAATTGACACCAATTAATTAATGCATATTTTGCATATTAGGCAAAGTCTGCATATTTTTGTGCATATTCATGCATAAATTTCATATTTTTAATTTTTGTCGATTGGTTTCCAATTTTATGTAACATTGGTTTTACATAACACCATAACTTGTATTGTATTTTGTATGGTTAAGGTCACAGATAGCTTACTCTAAAAGTAATTGATTTTCTCAGATGGCCGGGTACACATGGCATCTATAGCTACACCAGGTTCTGCACTAAGCCCTTGTTTATTATAGAACATTGTATATTCAATTATTTAAAAACTCAACCAATTAAGGAGTATTAGTGCAATATATCCTACATCCTATGTAATTCCAAAATTTGCAAATGCTCCATGCACATCGGCAGATGTTGAACGATCGTTTTCGTTATACAAATACATTTTTACCGATAAAAGACATAACTTTCTTCTTGAAACTTTTGAAAAACATTTAGTTGTAAGTTGTTTTCATAATATTAAATCCTAGTTTAAAATTTAGCATAATTTTATTTGTATTGATAACGATAATTATTATCTAATTAATTATTATGCATTCATTGTAATTTTTAAGATAAAATAAAATGCATTAAAAATGTCTTGCTATTATTTTACTTGTGAATTTTAATACGTATATGTGTCTGTTTTTAACTTTTTAAAATTGAGCATAAATCGTTTTTAAAGTAGATTTTGAACATATGCTATTGCATATGCATGCGCATATTCTCAATATTTACTGCATATATTTAAGAAATAGTGTGCATATATATGCGCATATTTCAGCGATAATCTATTGCATATATTCCTTTCTCTACAGTAATAATTCACCTGCTATATTTTAATTCTTTTAAAGAATAAGATTTTCCGTACGTTCCAAGCTTTATTTCCTAGCTTAAATTTTTTACAATCTGTAAAAGATGTTTCAGATGTCTTATTTTCTAGAGTTTACAAAGAGTTTCCAATAACAACTTAACAGAGCTTTCAGCTTAAAAACAAATGTTTCATAAATCTGTTAAAAAAAAGACAGAAGGTTTAACGTTTAAGAATTAAAAAGCAATTAAACTTTTAAGTATAAATTACAAAATTCAAACTGCTTGGTTAAAGTTTCTAAAGAAACTGGACTGAAATGTTGACAGATATACGCGTACAATCAAACAATAAACATTCAAAATTTGAAAAGAAAACTTAAAGGTATATCAAAACTTCATTCATGTGGTGTTAGTTTCAGTCATGCCAATAAAAATCGAATAACCCAACCTAAAAGAAACAAACACTTTTGGAATAAATGAATTCCAAATATTTATAAAATATTCAGAGCGTTTTTAGTGCGAAAATTAAACAGTTTCGTAAAATCTTAGTAGAATCACAAAAAGAACGTTACTAAAGAAAATCGAGTATTGAACAGGCAAAAACCACCGGAGAGAAAACAAATTCTTGAAATTGCTGAAAGCGATTCCAAAATATTAAATGTGTAACTTTCAATTTCCCAAAATTATTTCATTACACAAAGTCAAATATTTACGTAAATCAATCAGGACAGAAAGGAATTAACAAGAAACAAATATGTTCACAAAAACATGAAAAATATTTCAAAAATTAAAACAATTTAAGGAAGCATTATAAAAATTAAACAACCGAGGTATGATAGACGACTTAGGAGGCCTTAACCCCCCATGTTGCCGGTGATGCTCCCTCGTGGGGCGTTAGTTCCAATACCGTTGCTTAAATTGGAAACTCAAAATTTTGAATATTTTTATGAAGTGCTTTATTAATAAGTTCGGAGATTTATTTGTAGTAATTTAAAACATAAAATGCTTTTTGAACTCTTGATTATTTAATGTTACCAAACAGGGCCGGCCACAGGTGGGGTGCAGCGGGTGCAACGCAACCGGGCCATGCATTGATAGAGACCCCCAAAGAGACTAAAAAAATAACAAAATTTTAAAAATATATATTAAAAAGGCTTTAAATAGCATAAAACCACTGATATAGTACGTTAGCAAATTAGCTTTAGCCTATTTAAAATTTTCGCTGAGTTTTAACAATTTCCTCCTACATATTATAGACAATACATAACATACAGTGCGAGGTGCGTGATATCTCGCGTAAGATTGCAACATTACCAATATTTGAGGTTACTTTTTATTAGGAAGTTTTTAACATTTTGAACAATAAAGATAAGCCTATTTTAATTATTGGCATCTCCTGTGAAATGCACGTTGTGCTGCGGTCTTTCCATCTTCTAATAAATTTATTCTAATTATTTTCTATAACAACCTTTGTTAATACAATCGTTTCCATAGAAAATATTTGCCAAATAGCTTATTAGGAGGTTTATTAAGGAAGAATAAAACAGATACGTATTTCGGCAACTAAGTTACCATTCTCAGTGTTAAGTGAAGCAATTTAGTTAGTTGTCGAAATACGTATTTGTTTTGATTAATTTTTTGTGGTTTTATAGGGCTTTTGATGTTAGAGTGAATCAACCCAAAGGATTTAACGGTATTGAAGTTTAGAATCTCACTGCTTGAGAAAAATGGAAACTTCAACTAAAGAATTAGTCCCACAAACATCTGGGTTGATGATTGGATATCCACGTCAGAGGAGGAGTAAACTAGGTTTTAAAGAACAGCAAATCTATATATTATAAGAAGGTTAAACATACGAACTTATTAATCAAAGATCTATTTTTTTTTAAATTTTAGTTTAATTAATTCGATGTTGATCTTATATAACACGAAAGTATAAGAGAAAGGTTTTGTGTTAACATTTATTAATACATTTCCTGCACAATTAGGTGAATTTATGTATTTCATAGAGTGGTTCTAAAAGTTAATTGCTCCTATTTTGTAACTAATGATAATAGTACGAAAAACTTTAAGAGTTGCAGAATTGCTTGTTCGTAAAGTTCTGGACATTAATCTAAAATGGAAAAAGTTATCCGCGGTAAAAAACTTAAGTGTAAAAATTCCCATTTTTTATCTACTTTTGAAAAGCATTCGGAATCGGAGTTCTTTTATAAAGATAAATCAAGTTCTCATTTGGATACGGGTCCAACTTACTTTTTCTCATTTTCGTGCACGTGTCAAGAGGTAAAGAAGGCCCGTAATAAATTTGAAAAGTAGTCGAATTCGACTCGAAACGTAATATCTGGAATTCTTGGATTTCGTTTGATCTCTTGGGATCAGTTCTTGGCCGAGTTTTACCGATTCCTGTAGGATTTGTCGTATTTTCCACCATTATCTCGCGTAGCTGAGTTTTTTTTTTTTCGTGAAATCGTGCCGAGTTGACAGAATTAATTAAGTAAGGGGTATAATGGTGCGAATTACCGTTCATAAAATGAGAAACTCCGACTTAATGAACGTTTTTTGAAAGGTTGCTGATTTCGGAAGTATATCGGCTGTCGGTGAACTTTTCGGAAGCCAAACGTCAATCTACGCCTGACTGATTCCTTCTTCGTTAATTCCTGACCCGGTTGTTACTTTATTAAGTTAACACCTTGACGAATGGTGCTAGTTTTCTATTTTTGTGGAATTGGAATTACGTTCGGCAAGATAAACGAAGGCTTATTCGAATATTTTACGTTTGATTTGTTATGACCTGGTTGGTTAACACTCCATAAAGAGAGAATTCCAACCTGAAGAACTGATTAAATTCATAATGAAATATTTGAGGAAGTGGACGATTTTGTGAAATCGGAAAATAAATAACTCGGAATTTGTAGAATTCATAATTTCGGTTTGAATATTGTTACGTTTTAGGAATTCTTTGCCTTTCACCGCATCTTATTTAATAATTTTTTGTAATCAAAGATTGATTATTTCCGGTTTTCAATGGAGTTTTGACATCTTCTTTAAATTTGATATATTTATACAAAGTGGCGAGCAAGAATAGATGGGGTGAATTTTTAAGGTTTAAGGTTTTCAGGTTACAACAAATTTAAGTAAATTAAATATGATACTGGTGCTTGAATCACGCACAGAATTCAACTAATGTGATTTTTCAAAACAAAATGCGAAAAGCATTGTTATAAAATTGTAAATCAGTTAGAGAAAGATTTGTTATTTTTTAAAATTATTTTAGATCACTGAAAGGACTAATACCTCCATAAAATTGCCTTGTTTTACGTATTGCTTGTGTACACAGTAAGAATTACGTAGTTTAGAGGTCTCCTGCTGAACAACGAGAGGAGTTTCAAAATTTTTATTATCAGTTTTGGTTACCATTGGCCGGTGCTTATTGAAAACTTAAGGCTCCTGCAGAAGTCCCGAAAATGCATGGTATTTTCAATTTTTTCATTTTACATCCTTATCTAACAAAATGAAAAAGGAGCGATGCCTTAAGCCTGCCTGCCTTTAGGGCACTCATTAATTGTTTCATAAAAATAACTTTTTCCTGTAAATCATTAATTGTGTGAATTTGTTTTTGCCAAGAAGTTGTTTCAAAAGATTGATTGGAGACAACAGTCCTTGTTATTAAAAACAGTAATTAAAAATAACTAAAGTTCGTCAACTTCACCTTGGTTTGAAAGATAGATTTAACAATTACAAAAAAAGTTTTTCTTGACTATATTCTTATACAAGTCTCATATACACATATACCAAGTCTAAGAATGGTTACATTGCTCTCAAAAATGAGTGGACCACTGTTAAAACTGATATGGTTTTAATATTTACGGGGTCTGATCAAAAAATATCCAGAATGGTTTTATAACTTTGTAATGACTGGATACAAAGGGCTGTGGTTTTGCACAAAGTGTGCTTAATATTTGTTATATACGCGCTGTAAATCACATCCGCTTTGCTCAATCGGTTTTTTCCCAGTAATGTTTTTTGTTGATACTTGCGTGGTTGTTTGTCGTATTTATCATATCGGAAAAAAAGGATCAACAAATTTGCATCAGATTTTGTCAAAAACTTGGCGAAACTTGTAAAGATACGTATTTGAAGTTACAAAAGGTCTACGGCGAAGTTGTATGAACGCTTGGAAAGCGGTCGTGAAGGTGTTGAGAGTGAGACCTACAAGCAGCAAAAGTGCACAAATGTCGTAGTTGTGCGCGCAGCTGTGCGGGAAAATCACCAAACTATTCATGAGTTAGCCACATATATCTAAACATTAGTTATGATTCTCACAGCTGAAGAAAAACATGTCCGTGTTTTAGCTGCTAGTGACTTGAATGCGTCAGAAATGACGAATACTTTCTAAAAACGATCATAACTGGCGATGAAACATGGGTTTATGAGACTCGAAATTCTCCTAAATAGACCCAAAAAAGCATGACAAAGCCGCAGCAATGTTAAGACAATGCTGACTGTCTTTTTCGACCACAAGGGAACTGTGCATCATGAATACGCTCCACCTGGCCAGACAATTAACAAGGAGTATTACTATCAAGTTCTACGAAGATTGTGGAACGCAGTCCGTCGCAAAAGGTCGGAACTGCATGAGAATGGTGAGTGGCAATTGCATCACGATAATGCCCCCGCCCACACATCTAATTTGCGCAGCAGTTCCTTGCTAAACATGGCAGTCCACAAGTTCTCCAGACCTTGCTCCCAGCGACTATTTTATATTCCCCAGAAACAAATTTCAGTTAAAAGGAAAACGATTTCAAGATGTTGGAGAGATACAGCAGAACACGACGAAGCAGTTACTGCCTACTTCCGAAGACGAATTTAAAAAATGTTTCGAGCACTAGCATCAACGTTGGATTAAGTGTGTTGCTTCGAAAGGAGACTACTTTGAAGGCGATTAAATGCAAATTTCATAAATCTTGTATTTCTTTATAAATAAAGCCATTCTGGATATTTTTGATCAGACCTCGTATTCACAAAAAAGTGTAACTTAGAAATGATTAAAATTATAAGACATGGTTGCGTAGATAGGGTTATTTTCTGCAGCCATGACTATAATTTAACAAATATACGTCATAAAAATTCCAAATCCAGAGGTCATTGCATAATAAAGGAGCAGTGTATTAACAATACGGCTTTTACATTGCCAAGAATTTTTGATATTTTACTTCTTTTTTATTAAAATAAAATAAATTAATACTATAAATTAATAAATTTGAGTATTTTATATCCCTCAAAGATAAATTACTAGTTGACCTTGAATCTACAGGAAGGACAGCTGAGATAAAACTTTTTTAATTGATTGTTGATCATTTCTGAGACTCGCTTTGCTATAATTTTTAATGTTAAGTATGTCATTTTTTGTATATTATACAATATACACAGTGGACCAAAAAAACCGATCAATTTTTAAACACTCATCAAATCTCAACTGGTTGGTCTATTAGAATTATTTTGCAACTATTAGATAGTCAGTTCGACAGGCTTTTTAATGCTGTATAATATGTTAATAGAAGGATGTTACAGAACTACAATACCATCGCTTGAACTTGGTTAATAAAAATCAACGATTTCAAAGTAACTATTTGTTTTTGCTTTGCACTTAAAATCAAATAATGGGTCCGAAATACTATCTTTATTAATAAATGAAATTACAAATATGGTTCTATATGACCCCCGTTCTTTTGATAAACCTTAATTAGTCTGCGTCTCCAACGATGTATCGCAGCATGAATACTTTGTTGATTGAGAGACTCCCAATTGTAATAATCGCTCGCGCAAGTGGACTACGTCTCTGATGACAGTTTTGTCTTATACCATTTTCTCCAGCTGACTCCATATAAAATAACCCATAGAATTTAAATCTGGGCTATTAGGAAGCCATAAATTAGGTTCAATAAAGCTTGGACAATTTTCCAACAAAAATTCTACGAGCTGGAATCGTTGATTTTTATTAAGCAAGTTCAAGCGATGATATTGTAGTTCTGTAACAAGTTTCTATTAACATATTATACAGCATTAAAAAGCCTGTCGAACTGACTATCTAATAGTTGTAAAATAATTCTAATAGACCAACCAGTTGAGATTTGATCAGCGTTTAAAAATTGATCGTTTTTTTTTGCCCACTGTGTACAATTTTCAATTCGTTATATGAAGTTGTGCACCAACGAAAACAGAAAAAAAAACTATGTAATAAAAAAATTTCAAAGCTAAAATGTCACTTTTTATGAAAAGGGCGTTACAAATGAATCATTGGTTTTTACTGCGGTTTTGTTAGAAACAACAAAAATGTTAAATCCTAAAAAGTGAACGTTGTTTACGTTTTTTAAGAAAAAATCTTTACCACAACAGAAGGATTAAAATGTTTTTCTCTGGTATGGTGGATTGTTGATATATCAAACTGAATCTTTTTCAAACAACAGAGAAACCTTAAAAAATTATTTCTTGTGGTTCTGAGAAAGAATGAAGAATGACTTAATTTTCAGTTGTTAGTAAAATATTAATATCGGCGCAGTTCGTGTAGCGTTGAAACTTGAGGGCAAAAGATCTTCTCTCACATTGTTTCAATTTTCCCCAGATTTTTTTTTTAATTCTAATTTGTCCCCGAATTACATTATGTCCCGAATTACCTGACTTTTAAAATGGGCAAAACTGCATCAAATGACGCTTAGAAAGCCTATACACCGACTTATTAAGGAAAGTAATTGTCAGAGTTTTTTGCTTTTTTAGTTTATTAAGGGGATAAATAATATTTAACTATCTAGATCTACTAAACTTTTATGAATTTTAGTTTACATTACATTTTAGGATTTCTATATAATTTTTAATTCTATAACCCTTGATTATCAAGAAGTTATTCAAACTCGGCTAAAATCAACAACTCTTGGGTATTAGTTTAATTAAGAATTAATGGCGGTTTTCCACTAAAACGTATTTTTACAAATACACAATGTGAATGAAAAATCTTGAACCAGCTGGTAGTTTTCTTGTTAGAAGACAATAACGAAAAGTTTTGCATATTTGAAAATATGATCTACAAGAAAAATAAATGAATACCTGCAAAATGACTACAAATATGTTTGCTTTATTATTTTAAATAGAATGTGTAACTTTTTCTTTTGTATTTTGAGGACACCTCAAATCACTTTTTAGGGGGGGGGGGGGCATTATCACTTTTTATAAAACAAACCTCGCAAAAGAATAATATAGGTCACTATTGCACTGACGAATGCGAACAAACCAGCAAACAAAAAATTACACCAGAGTGGAAAACAATTAACACTGGTTTTGTTCAGCATTGTTTTGGAAATTATTTTCTATCGCCTACTTTGCTTTCTGCGCATCACTAATAAGGTTGTAGTATTACATGACCGGAATGACGGCAATTTGATGAATTTTTCAAATAGTACTAAAAAGCAACATCATAGGTACTTTTTCCGGTTTTCTAAATGTTCAATTATTTTCTCACGATCACTATAAACTATAACCGCAGAAAACTGGCAAGGAAAAACACTAAATAATAATTTTAATAAAAAAATATGTCACAACTTACTTTGAATTTGCCAAAAATGGTCATGATTTTAACCATTTTTATACTTCTTTTAGCCTTATTTTATGTACCTTAATGTAAGGCTTTCCCCTGCAAAATTTTCTTTTTAGATTAGAAAAATTTTAATAGTATTAAACTTTAAAATGTTAAAGTTAGGGAAAATCATACGTAAATGGCGTGGAAAATAGGTTTACACAAACTGCAAATTTCAAACTTTTAAGGGTTTTGCCAATATTTTTTGTTCTTATGGTATCGAATCATTCCACTCTTAATGTCTTCCCAATTAACATTTGAATTGGCAGGAGAAAACACTAATTAATAATTTTTTTAAAATTATTTCCCAATTTGTTTTGAATTTGACAAAAATCGTCATGATTTTAACCATTTCATATTTTTCCACAATTTTTTCAAATATTCTTTTAGTCTTATTTTATTCGTTAACAAAATCTACTTTTTAGATTAGAAAATTTTTAATAATTATCCTTTAATTTATTCTAATATCCAAGCATTACTTATTCCCCATAATATTTTGCATGTTTCTAAATTTTTATTACATACCAATATCACATAAATCCTTTTACGTGAACGTAATAACACAGATTTATATCAGGAGTTCCTTGTAATGAACACGCACTTATCCACGTCTGATTATTTATTACTTAACATACATTTATTTTAGACTTAATTAATTACAAATTTCCTTATATAATTCCAAATATTCTATGTAACAAGTTACATGCAGGTAGCTGCGTATATTAATATTAAAAGTTACAAGAAAGACGTAACTTTAATTGCAAACTAAATTTACATTTTATTACATAAATTAATGCTGATCGATAACATCGCATACATAAGTGGTAGGTGTAAAATTATGTGTGCATATTTGATTAACGCTTATTTTCCTATCGGGTATCAATTAGTAATGTAATTTAATTTTTTGATGCGATTAGCAAGTTATGCGTTAAGGCTATCCATAGTCCATAGCGTCTATCGAGGATGCAATTTGTTTTAATAATAACATATTTGTTTACTGACTGCATGTTATTGCAACGTTTTTTATCTACCCTGGTTGATTTATGCAAATATTTGATTTCATTTAATCAAGTCATTCTGGAATATCGAAACCTACAAATCTAATCGGAATTATTTCCAGAATTTTCATGGATATGTTATTTTTCTTTGTTCGGCGATTTTACCCATTGAACTATGGATTTTCTTTGGTTACATTGTGTCATGAAAATTTTCTCAATCAAAACGCCCGAATTTTTGTACTTATTTGGAGTTAATTAATTTCAGAAGAGTTTATTTTAAGGATATTTTACTTTTGTTGGTAAGACTAAAACAAAGGGAAGTTAGGCTTTTGAAGTACATAATTATACTTAAAACCTAGTTTTTTATGTTTATACCATTAAAACCAATAAAATTTCTGTCCTTGTGGATTTTAAGAATAAAATATTAAATAAGGAACGCTAAATAGCCTGTAAAAATAATAATTAATATAAACAAATATGTACTTTCTCTTGCGATTTGGTGAAGAGCATTTCTTTAGAAGTTATGTCTGAGCCAACTTTTGTAATTTGGTGAAGATAATATCTTCAGAGAGGTCCCGAGTTGCGGTAGCTAGGTACCCCAGTCTAGTGCGATTAGGAGGGTTAAGCAGCGTTGTCTCCGGTCAGTACTAGAATGGGTGGCCCGATTGCGCCGTCAACGCGGCTGCCCTCTCCCCCACGAGGACCGGTCACTACGGGAGAGTAGACCAAAACCCCACACCAAAAAGTGAGTAGAAAAAGAAAGAAGTGTGAAAAGAATGAGGGATGTTGCAGGCTGATAATAATAATAATAATAATAATAATAATAATATGTTCAGGGACTGGCTCCAATCAAACATGTCAAGAAAGTTTTACACTGAACAACATAGCTGCCGAAATACATATTAATTTTTATTTTTGTGGTTTCGCTAGTGAATCAGACCACAGGCCCCGTTCTTTGGATTAATAAAGTATATTAAATATACAGATAATACATACATAGTTATTTTGTTAGTTAATATATGTTTACAAGAACATCTTTAAATGAAAAAAAATTTGCAAATTCAATCTTGTAAAAACCAAAAACTGCTCCTCAATTTTGGAATTTAATTTAACGATGAATTAATCTTCCAGTTTCGAATTGGTATTCTTATATTATTTCCTAAATAGAACAAGAAGTTTGAGTTTCGATCTTATAAATTGGGAATTCTTAACTTGGAATTTTTAAACACTAATAGCAGTTTCAGACTACTTAATTCTATTTAACAACACCATAAACAAAAATTATTGTCAACTATTGTCAAAATAATGAATAAACACCGTATATAATCACATAATCAGTCTATCAATAATACCATGAGATCGAAAAAAAGATGATTCTGAGCAGGCCTTGACTAGTACAACACGATTGGTTACACTGGTTCTAGAATGCCTATGAATTATAATGTGACAGTGACATTTCAAATGTAAGTCAGTTTTGCAATCTTCTTTTCGGAATTATTCAAGTTTATCGTTGTAATACTAGTGAAGGATCACATTTTGAACACCTACTCTAACATGTATTCATCTTAGTTTACAGTTTGTTCCCTAAATAAATACTGTTTTGTGTTTTAATTTATTTGACATTTATTAACCTCTAACTTACTGCCACATTTTGAAATCAGTCTTGCCAATCGTGTTGTACTAGTCAAGGCCTGCTCAGAATCATCTTTTTTTCGATCTCATGGTATAAACACGAAGCTTCAATGTCTAATTCATAATTTTGAAATTAATAATTAGAAATTCTAAATTTTTAAACGCGAACAGCAGTTTCAGACCACTTAATTCTATTTAGCAACATAATAAACAGAAAGTATGGCCAACTATTGTCAAAATAATGAGTACACACCGTATATAATGAGTCTGTTAATAACATAAACCAAACTTCGATTTCTATTTCGTAATTTGGAAATTAAAAATTGGAAATTCTTATTTTTGAATTTTTAAACGCCAATAGCAGGTTCGGACTACTATTTAACAACAAAATACACAGAAATTATGGCCAACTATGGCCAAAATAATGAATAAACAGTGCATATAATAAACATATTAATAATATAAATGCGAAGTTTTGAAATTTAAAATTGAAAATTCTTAATTTTGAACTTTTAAACGCTAACGGCATCTATTTAGCAATATAATAAACAGAAATTATGGTCAATTATTGTCAAAATAACAAGCAAACAGCGTATATAATAAGTTTGTTAATAACATAAACACGAAACGAAGTATCGATTTCTATTTTATAATTTTAAAATTAAAAACTGGTAATTCTTAATTTTAAATTTTTAATCTTTTAATTTTATTTTTTCGATGTGGGAACTTGTTTTTGCTTTCTTTTAGAATTGAGGAGTATTTAAAGTATGGGCTAAAAGTATCCGGAAAAAGTTCAAGGTGTTATAAGAGGAATAGTATGTAACTTACGTAAACTATATTTTATTGATGAAAAATACATATTTTTATTAACAAATATTTAAAACTACAATATTGAGAATGGCCCTCCTTCTGTTGCTCGTAGTTTTCCCTTTACACTACGCATCGTTCCTTGGGGGAGAAAATGTTCAAAGGCAAACGCAAAAACTGTGTAACTTTGAATTTAAAGACTGAAGCACTCAATTTCTTACTTTAGAAATAATATTATTTTAATCCTTTTATGTAATAATTTTGAATTTATTACGAGTATATATAACAGATTTCCAATCTTTTCTAATTTGAGTAAAATTGTGATTACATATTTATATTTTCAATAAGGTTTAATATTTCTAATCAAGCTTACTTTGAATGTTTTTTTTTAAACTATTGTCACCGAATTATCTTATATTTAAATTTCAAATTAGCAATCTTAATTTCCCATAAAAATATTAAATATTGTAATTTGTTAACGCTATGTATCTTTAACATAAAAGTCAACTTCAAAGTTCCATCATTTTTAATTTCGATTCAGACTTTGTTCGAATAGCATTTTTAAAACAAAACTGCTAAAGTACTTCTAAGTTTAATTAATCATTACTTAAAAATCACTAATTTTATCTTAGACATTGCAATAATTAAATTTAATTCCTATAAGTCTATATTTTTTCAGAGGAATACCTTAAAAGTACTGTACAATTCTAATCCCTACCCGATCTAAACTAGCTAACCTCCTAAGGGTGGTAAACCCCTGACAAAAGAGACAACTTTAAATTTCCATAACACAAATGTTACTTCAGATTTGATATTTGAATTTATTTAAAGTGATAAAATATTCCAAAATAACCATCTCGTCTCAAGGGCGGTAAACACTCGACACGCAGGGGTACTAATAAACTAAAACTTTAATTTTGCATAACACAAATGTAGCTTCAAGCCTGATTTGAACGCATTTGAATTGATAAAATATTCTGAAACAACGGCGTTTTATAAACCTAAATGACTACGCAACTTCCTTCGTAGTCTCAGCGGTTCAGCCAACTCTATCAAAAACGCTTTAAACCAAGGATAGCTAATTTAGTCACAATTTAGTCACTTAAATTTGGTTTTGTTATGTTAATTAATTTTATAATTTTAAGGTACTAACTTCTCAAGGGCGGTAAATACTTAACAAAAGAGGCTACTAATAAATTGGAGCTTTAAATTTGTATAAATAAATATTCCCGAACAACAGCGTTTAAATAGCTAAAATGTTTTTAGTAATTGGTTTTGTTAAATATTTTCATAATTTCAAGGTACTGTGGCTTTTCGTCTAACTACTTTCTCTACACAATAGTGAGTCTTGAAACGCGTTATACTTAACAAGCTTCAGATACTGAAATAAGAAAACCAATTTATAAAAAGTACAAGAATGTCTAAGCTATTTTTAAATCAGAAGCCCTAGTATTTCCAATTCCTTAACCAATTTCATGTTTCATCTCCGATTTCATAATGGAGGTGTTATTACCGTTAAATCTGGCCTAATGCTGACTGAAACAGAATACGAGTAACAGAAAATTCACAGAGATAAAGTCATTTTTCTCTCATCTCTTTACAACTTCGATTTCTCATTTATCACCGACGACTGCAATTGCATGGTTGCACAAAAACAACTCGGAACTTTTCTTGTTCTCGCAAAGTAAATATTTAAATTTTTGATCCCCGTTTAAAATTCAATTTCCTTATTTTCTTTCAGGGAGAAACTCTTACATAAAAGTTCCTATAAAAAACAACTTTTCAAACTTGAGCCCAGTGGTCACACTAACATAAAAGACATATAAATAACTTGGGCGACCCTTTTCGAAACAAGTTATCGCAATGAACCCTTCAATACCCAAAGGAATGGGAACTTGTCAGAAAATTTAGTATCGGATCTATCGTCTCCGTATACGAGATTTCCAAACTGCGGGAACAAGATTAAAACAACAATGTGATTTACAGATTAAACAACCCACACAAACTCAATAGCTACGTTCGTTCAATAATCACATTGGATCAATCCTTTCGTTTTTTCGCCGTTGTTTACAACAAACACGATTTATTTTCAACTCCCACAGGATTCTTAAATCATAAACAGGGAAAGTGAAAGTTTGGAAAAGGCAACTGTATTTTTAGGTTTAAATAGGGATAAATCGGGACGATTAAACGAACCACAATGTGATTTTAATATTTTATTAGATTTCGTAGAAAAACTATAAAATTAATATTCTTTAAGCAAATGGTGGAGGCGCCGGGCTTACTTATTCATCCGAAGATCAGAACCTCCACGAGCCAATTTAAAAATTTAAAAAACAGAAATATCCATTCTAATTCGGTAGATACAAGCTTAAAGAAACTCCTCAAAATAGGATTTTTGGTTTGATAACTTCAAATCAGTGCTTCGTGAATTCGTAAACAATCGACAGAAAAAGAACAGGCTTTCCAGATTTAGCTTTCAATTTGTTAATGGAGTTTACAAACTTTCGAAAATCGTAAAAACCAACATCAAGTGAAAGATTTGGTTTATTTCTAAATACTCCATAAAATATTTCAGGAAGTGTTTTTTAACCGAAAACCCTAGGAACAAAAAACGAAATAATTTTACAAGACAAGAGTCGACGAAAAATGGAAACTCAATAGCACTAAGAGTAAATTTGGTGGAGAAGCTGGGTAAAGTTACATATTGACCAACTAACTTTCCTTAAAAAGTTTCAGGAACTTTTAACTACTTAAATGTTTAAGTTTCGTCGGATTGTTATGTAAAACAAACGTAAATTCCCCAGTTATTTGTTACGCACTACTTGGAATCCTTTTAGAATCCTGTTTTATTTTAAAGCACTCTGTGGCAATGGCTAATAAGAAAGAAAAGGTTGAAGAACCACTTAATTAACGTGCCATTTTGAATTTAAGCAGTTCCACAGGAAAAAACAAATCCTAACATAAATTAATGTAATTCCTGTTAATTTCAGAATTTTCTTGATTTAAAGGTAATGAGAATGTGTCTTGGGGTTTTGAAACTTCAAAACCCAAATGTCAAGCTTTAGATATTGTTTAGAAATTGTATAAAACTTTCACTCCCTCCTCACTGAAAACACAAACCACTAACAGACTTCAAACCACCAAACACAGAAGTTCTATGGACTTTTAAGGATCTTTTTATAAACTGAAGAGACACTTTCTAAATTTTCAAGCATTCTCCGTGCTTTCGAAATGGAGTACACCTTCTACTATTGTAGAAAATTTTAAGTTGCAATTTAAATAATTTGAGGAGCTCGAAGGTCCTTTTCGGTGCCTTTTTATTCAGTTACGAAGCAAAAAAGCTAAAAAGCCTTAATAAGAGAGCTCCTCAAGCTTTAAAACCTGCTGGACAGCTCTAATTAAGCACTTTTGAAATATTAAAATGCCCAAGTTAATTTAAACAAGTTTAGGAATTTAAAGAGCTTTTTCGGAGGCAAAAGCTCTAAGTTTGAAAGGCTTCCCTAAATTCCCTAAATATTTCAGACTCAACAAAGATTACAGGCTACTGTGAAACAATAAGAACCCCCAAGCTTTAAAACCTGCCCTGAAAAATTAAAATAAAAAGTGGGTATCCAATTTCGAGATTTCAAATAGGTTCCAGTATTCAAAAAAGACCATTTTTGAATTTGGAAGCCTTTAGGTTCAGTAAAGAAAACAAAACGCTGTAAAGCTTTCAAATCTGCTGAGGAATTTAAAAAGTATGGGCAATTCAATTCAATTCAAACAAAAAACATTTTCGGAGAAAAGGCATTGAATTTGAGCGTCTTTCCACAGTTTTTCAAGCTTTAATGCTTGCCTTGAAGAACTAAAGAATGAGTTGCGGGCATTTCAAAATCCCAATTAAACACCTTCGAGATCTCAAAATTTGAATAAATTTCTGAATTCAAATGCCATTTTCGGATACAAAAACGCTGACTTTACAAAACCGCCCATAGCTTTTAACTTCAGTAAAGATGAAAAAAGGCTATAAAATGATAATAAAATGCCCTGCCCTGAAGGATGAAAAACGAGTTGCGGACGTTGTAAATTTCAATTAAACACCACATGCAAAAACTGAATTTGAAAGCTTTTAGGTTCAATAAAGAAAACAAAATGCTGTAAAGCTCCTCAAGCTTTAAAATCTGGTTAAAGAAATTAAAAAAGGATGAGCAATTCAAACTATTCGAATTAAAGCCATTATTTAATTTAAATAAATTTAAGAATTCAAACGCAATTTTCGGGAAAAAAACTTAGAATTTAAACTTATTTTTAAGTTCAGTAACAAGGAGAAATAAAGCAAACAATAAAGAGGAGAAACGGTTGTGAAATGATAATAAAAACTGAAGCTTTAAAACTACCCTGAAGAATAAAAAAACTCCAAATAAAGACCTCAGAGATTTAAAATTTAATTGATATAAATATAACAATTGCAAAGCCGCTTTCGGCGAAAAGCTTAGAATTTCAATGCATTTCTAAAGTTTCTAAGACTAGAAACGAGAAGAAAAGAGTTCTTCGATCTTTAAAACCTGCTCGCACGAATTAAATAAACTTTCTGGCGTCTCAAATTTTAATTAATACTTTCGAAAACAAAAAAAAATTGATAAATTTGTAAAATTCAGAAGCCAAGCTCGAAACGTTAAAGACTTTCAAGAACCTTATATTCAGCAAGGAATATAAAAGGCTACAAGATAATAAGAAAAAAAAACTCAAGTTTTAAAGCCTGTCCTGAAGCATTGAAAACACCTTCTAGGTCTAAAAATTCAAATGTCATTTTCAGATGCAAAAAGCTCAATTTGAAAGACTTTCCATAGCTTTTAACTTCAACAAGGAGAAGAAAAGGCTGATAATAAAAACAAGCTTTAAAATCTACCCTGAGAATTAAAAGAGCACCAATTAAAGACATTCGAGATTCAAAATTTAAAAGTTATTTTACATAAATACCTATAAGAATTCCATAGCCATATTTAGGGAAAAGGCTTAGAATTTCAACGTCTTTCTAAAGCTTCAAGATCAGTAACGGGGAGAAGATACAACAAAAGTTCTTCAAGCTTTAAAGCCTCCTCTGAAGAATTAAATAAAACTGTTGTTGGCAGTTTCCATTAAGTTCCTTCCTTTGAGGGTATTAATTGATAAATTTGAAAATTCAGACGCCAATTTCGGAGTCAAGTTTGCAATTTGAAAGACTTTCAAGAACCTTCAATTCAGCAAGGCTGGAAAATAAGAAGAAGAAAGAACTCCGCAAGCTATAAAGCCTGCCCTGAAGAATTAAAAAAGGATTGTGGGCATTTCAAATTCCAATTAAACACCTTCAAAATCTCAATCTTCAAAAATTTAATAACTTTGAGAATTCAAATGACTTTCAGGTGCAAAAAGCTGAATTTAAAAGACTTCCCGTAGCCTTTAAGTTCAATCAAGAGAACAAAAGGATGTGAATTGATAATAAAAACTGAAGCTTTAAACTTTACCCTGAGGAAAAAGCTGAGTTAAAGACCTCCGAGACTTAATATTTAAAATACATAAATATAAAATTCCGAATCGATATTCGGGGAAAAAGCTTACAATTTCAATGTCTTTCCAAAGCTTCTAAGATCAGAAACGAGGAGAAGAGTTTTCCAATCTTTAAAGCCTACTCTCAAGCATTAAATAAACTATTGTGGGCATTTCAAACTTCAATTAAATGCCTTCGAAAACCCAAAATTTTAATTGACAAACTTTGGAAATTCAGACGTCAATTTTGAAATCAAGCTCGGACCTTCAAGAACCTTAAATTCGGGAAGGAATATAAAAGGCTACAAAATAATTTAAAAAAAATCCTCAAACTTTAAAACCTGTCAAGAAGAATTAAAAAGCACTGTGGGTATTTCAAATTCGGGTTAAACGTAGGCTCTTCAAATTCTAGTTAAACACCATCGAGATCTTAATACTCACAATTTAATTTAAATAAAAATTTAATAAAAATGCAACAGGCAATTTCTGAAACAAGCTATGAATTTAAACGGCTCTTCACAGCTTTTAAGTTCAGCAATGAGAATAACTGAACAGTTCCTCAAGCTTTATGGTTTGCCCTAAATACTGTCGAATTTCAATTAAAACAATTTTGGGATCCAAAATTTCTATAAACATTACAAGTTTCTGAGACTGCAATTTTAATACTCTTGGGAACTTTTAAGTTCAGCAACAAGAAAATATTTGAAAGTTATAACAAAAGTTACAGCTTAAAGCCTGTTTGAAAAATTAGAAATCATGGCTGACACTTCAAATTCCAACTTAAACCTCTTTAAGATTTGACATTTTCTGGGTAACTATAATAAACGAAAAATGATGCAACCTCTAATTAACTTAGTTAAATATAAAAGATTTTCTATGGCTTGTAAGTGCAGTAAAAAGCAGAAAACGCTGTAAAATAAGGCTTTAAATCTTGTTCTGGATATTTAAAAACATTGGATCCAATTTAAACTGCTCCAAACTCTTATAAGTTCTTTACTACAAACATGACTTACTTAAACTTTATAAACGAGGCGCCGAGTTTAAGGTTAATTATTCTTAATCATAATGATCAATTCGTTAGTTATTATTAATTTTATATAAAACATTCTACATTTTGTTAGATTCTAAAACTCCAAAAGTAAATTAAAAACAAATGGTGGAGGTGCCAGATAAGATTTGTTTATTTTACTTGGCAATTATTGTTTACTGGACGACTAAAACGACTGTGTTAATAAATGCAATTCAACAATCTGTGTCTGTCTGGCTCTTCTTTGTTTGGCATCCCTAAATCTAATGCACCCACTGAATAATTCCTGACAATACTCTTTTGAGCTTACTTCTAGGAAACAGCTACCCAAATTCTAACTTACTTGTTTATGGAACATCTTGAGCCTTTTATTTAATCATGAAGACCGGCTTTAACGTTCAGAATTTAAGAATTGCTTTTGTTTCAATCACCAAAGTTATTTTGGTAACCAATTTTTATTTATTATTTAATTATCAAGAATTTTTCTTGTTCTTTGGAAAGTTTACGTTTTTACCAAAACCTTGCTTCGGCAAAACAAGTCCTGAATGCAAAATACTAGCCGAAACGTTGAGCTGTTATGTAAAAACATTAAGAAATATTTCGCCAACCTGCACAAAAAAATGTTTATATCAATGTTAAAAGTATGTTTAGGAATTATTACAATTACTACGCAATGTTCGGTGATTTACAGCGACCTTTACAAAAATGCAACAAACAGTAATTTAAAATGACCTCGATAAAATTGCCTATTTTCCCAAAACTGTTATTCGTAGGTGTTTCCTTTTTTGGATTACTTACGCCTATGTTACAATTACAAGTTGACATTTCGAGTACATTAGAATTTGTATTACCTAAATATTGAAATATATGCAAAAGTTTGTGGGAATTTCAAGACGTAAAAAAATCATGCTTTTTATTATTTAATGGTATTAAAGTTTCTCTTTTTGCTTTTAAAATTTATGTTTTCCAAAAGTACAAAACAAAAAACAGTTTTGGAATAACAAAGGGCAAAATCATTTTCCTTCTAAATACAAAGTAAAAAATTATACTTTCGAAAATTTACGAAGCAACTAACAGTTTTAGAATAACAAAAGGTAAAATCGTTTTTCTTTTTAAATACAAAGTAAAAAAAATACTAAGTTAGGAATTAATAAAAATAAAAATTGATTTTGAAATGGAAATATATTCTGTAAAAATCGGTTAAATGTTCGATTTTGGTACAAACCATTAATGAACTCGAAATTCTACATTTCCAAACGGACGTGATAAGAATTTTCAATTCTACCAATTTTTCCAGATGGGTGTCAATTGCTTCTTGTATAGACAGAAGTAGAAATGAACTTCAGACGTGATTCCTACATTATTACCTCACTCGCCGCCCTTCTCTGGTGATGCTTCATTGTCTTCGAGATTTTATTGGTTTATTTAAATTTCTTCCGTATGAATATTTAACGTTGCATAAAGTAATTCGAGAACATTTAGAAAGAATTCTAGTTAGACCTGTTACATTTCCGCTTTTAATAAAATCCTCATCGAGGAAACGTTCCAATTCCTTTTATGGCTCATACAGGAAACATTACACATTCCCTATGGATGCAAGAAATCACAATGAATCCTTCGGCCCAAACGAGAGAAGACAGAAACATGATACAAATGTGGGCAAACGTAGTAAACTAAGTAAATATAAGAAGCATTTGTTATGCTAAAAAACCTCAAAAGTTTGGTACAAGTATCGAATTTTAAATTCGTTAAATGTTTTTGTATTCTTAACACACAGGTATGAAACAAAGAGAGTTACATCAACACAAGGATTGCAAACTATCAGATCCACAAGCACGCTATTGTACCTTTTAACCAAAGATTAATTCGAAGCTTAATCCAGGAGACCTCGGAGTTGCCGTAGTTTGTTTGCGGTCCGTGCTATTTACAAGAACTGTTAATATTATAAATTTACCTTGATATATAGGAAAATCTCCATCGCTTCTGCTATGAGTCAACATTAGATTTCCTTTTGGAGCCGATTTTCAAAATCAAATATTTACACTCCACTAAATCATCTCAACAATGCACACGGGTACACGACAAGCTAAAGCTTTCGGCTGGTGCTCGGTATCTATAAAAGACGGAACAGTGAAAGCGTCGCGACGCCAGAAAACGCACTGAGAGGGTTGGGTATCGCGCTTCGGAATAGGGATGCTGCGCTCCCCCTGCGTCGCCAGCTCTAAGTCGTCACTTCGTAAACCAGAAGACAAAGAAATGTTAAGGTAAATTGCTACAATTATTGCGGAGGGAAAATGAGAATCCCGAACGCATAAAACGGGATAATATTATTCAGGAATTGCAATCAGAATGCGCAAATTACAGTCGACCTCTAAATTCAATTCGGTTCAATTCAATCGATCAACGTCGTTCCACCAGAAACGCAGCAATTTACACCTCAACACAAAGCCATAAAACCTTCCACAAACGAAAGCATAAAAGTAAAAAACCAAGGCGGGAGGATAAAGATATTTACAACCGCAATATCATTTTATAGGAAACCAGGGGCCTACCCAGCACAAACAGAAAAGTAGTTGTCTCGGCACGGCGTCCTTGTACTGGCCCTTAAAATTTATCGTTATGTACGATTAACTCGCCTAAAAGAAACGAAAACTGCTGATCCCCAGGGTATTACCCATGCAGCTTACTTTCAAGTCCTCGAGGTAACATTTGTACGATTTGCACGCAAAGGAGTAACCCCCTAACGTGTTTCTAGTAGAAATGTCTTTGTTTAGCAAATGTATTGCATTATTTCTATGAGAAAGCGATCCCATAAAAGCTCGTCGAGGGAATATTACAAGTCCCAAGTGCAGAAAATGGTCTTTCATCCTTACAGTGGAACATTTATTGATCTTCACCATCAATCAGTTTACCAGAAAACCCCAGAAAAACCGAGCTTATTCGATAACGAAAAATCTATCTTGTTTCTCGGAGAAAATATTATTGTTTGAACAAACGTCTCCCCCAACGCACCCTTAAAACTTTCCAAAGAATTACAACCGCCAAATCACATTTACAAACTTCAAGTGTAATACGATTACCTTCACTGCTCGAGAGAAAAAAATCGAATGAAGAAATTTCGTTGAGTTTTTATAAATTAGTAACGGGAATTTCTTACAGGATAATCAACAACCTCGACCTCATAAATTTATAGAATCGCGGGTACCCGGGATTGGTCCAGATTAAGTTTCAGGGACATACCTCCAGAATCTCATCAGATGTGAACTCGTCCTTTCGATCAATAGCAGCGAAAACCAAGGATAATATACTGGGAGAACACCGACCTCTCTACTTCAAAACTCGCATTTTGTAGATTTGGTTTCTCACCAAATATTTTCAGGATCATTGATAATTGAAACGTATGTTATAAACGAGGAGGCAACAAAAATTATCCGGATATTATCTAAGAACTTTTATGTTAAACCTGATTATTACAGACTAAAAAGGGATTCAAAAAGAAATTATACGAAATTTTAATATGTATATTTCAAGATGATAGAAACTACAAACCTTCAAGAAAATGAAGAGGAAATGTTTCTAGCAGAGTGTAATAAAAATATATCTTGAGAAAGTAACCATTATGCAACAACTGCTAAAAAAGGTATTTTAATCCAAAGTAGTTCTAACAATTAACTGACTTACGTGAGATTACTTTTTCCATTTTTCTAACAAAATATATTCAGTTTTTTTGTTATTGGATTGTTTTTTAAACGATAGTTAACGTTATATGGCCTTCACACAAAGATTAATGTATGTAACAACTGCTTAACAAATTATAATCCTAATTTTCAACTGAATCACAATATTTATAAATAGACTTTGTTGATTTGAAAGGTTTCGAAAACTGGACAACTTTATTTATTCTTAGTAATAATTTGGTTTATCTGCTGTTTAAAAACCATAACAAATTTTAAATTTTAATAACGTTTCTTAATAGCCAGGGTGGAGCAGTGGTATAGCGTCAGGCTAGCGTTACGCTAGTCCTTGGTTCGAATCTCCTGACTGGTGACCATTCGTCGTTGAACACCAAATTAACGATGCTCTCCTCCGAATACAGGCTTATTAGGTAGAGTAATAAGGTCTTACAGATACATACACTTTACACTCTACACATAGCGCAGGTATAAACGGCGCACCAACTTCGTAACCCGCAGAGATAAACCGGGTTGTGCATTGCACGCGTAGAGCCTCATACATTAACGCACCAGCCTAGACACCGAAAAGTATAAGAGGTTACAGATAATACATACACACAGTAGAGTTTCTTTAAGGATGAAGGCAGCTTTTCCACTTTATACAATATTGCAACCTTAATTTTTAAATAAATGCAATACAAGGTCACTTAATTTTACTTATTATTTTTTTTCTTCAGCTTTCTTTATAATCCTACAATGAAGACGACTCATTTACACTTACTGGGATGTGATGGAGATAACAAATCCCTCTTGGACCAGCATCATGCTGTACCAACCGTAACCTAATCTTTAACTTCTTATTCCTGTTTAACTTATTTTAGGACTATTTATCTTGTTATATAATAACTTGTTTTTGCACATGCTAGCTGGTCATCTTTTCTTCGGATGATTTACTCCTCTTTTCGTGTTTGTTTTGTTGTTCGTTGCCCCCTTCACCAGCCTTGTTTCGTCCATTCTAGATATGTGCTCGTTCCATAGTCTTCTTCTTTCTATAATTTATTCATTTATGTCTATCGTGCCTTTTCCCTAATATCTTTCATAGTATGTTCATTTCTATTGTTTACCTTTATTTTCGTCGCTGTTGTGTCTGCCACGGTTGTGTCTGTATTGTTGTGCTTTTGTACACTCTGATTTTTGCTTCTTGTTCTTCCAAATGAGACTGTTCAACTACTGAATGAAGCGATATTATGAAATGCATTGTGGAAAACAACCACGAGCGTTGACATGACGTTATCTAGGGTCACTACACTAGACTGGAATGAATGGATCCAAGTACGCGAGATGCACATGGATGACCGCTGTGAACTCGGAAAAGATGACGTTCGAGCGAGCTTTGGAATCTTTAGGAATGCCGGAATAACATTCTTTAATATGACACGGTAGAACTGGATTGCGCAGCTGCAGTGCCGTGAATGTGCCGGATTGCGCAGCTCGGCATGTACACGGCAAGGTGAAAATACGTAGCACGGCACGGCAGAGCAAATGCCCTTGTTCTGAAACACGTGTGCGTGGGAGCTGACTTCTAATATGCCTCATTTAGAGATTTTTTGAACGCGAATTTGCTTGAACTTTGTAATGATATTAAAAACATTAATAATAAAACCCTAGATCAAGTTATGACTAATACGGATAACAAACAAGGCATTAGGATATACAAAAGCGATTTTCCTGTAGTACTAGAGGACGTTCATCATCCAACATTGCTCGTAAATATTTCCTTGAATACGTTTACTACACCTAAATTTCAATCGAATGAAGAATATTACAACTTCAAGCGTGGCAATTTCGAACTTTTCATTGAGCTAATTCGAGCTGCTGATTAGGAAACTGTGTTCAATCAGAATGACGTAAATACTGCACTACAAGAGTTTTATTCTTTTACTCTAGGAGTATAATGGACTTAGCAATACCCAAAGTAAAACAAAGAATCTCTCGTTTTCCGATTTGGTTTAATAATGAAATTAAAGAATCAATTAAACTTAAAAATAAACTAAGAAAAACGAAAAGTTTCTCTGACGTTCACTACTTAAGGTACTCTGCAGAAAGGCGCCATTTAAAAAATTGATACGTGATGCTCGTAGGGAGTACGTTAGTAAGGTTGAGGATTCTCTTAAAACAAATCCCAATCAATTTTGGTCGTATATAAAATCTAAGAGATCAAATGATACCCAGCTTATTATGAAATTCAACAATCCGAAAATTGAAGAAGGTATTAATATCTACTTCGAGTCTGTTTATACTAATGCACCAGCAACTTACACCATTAAAAATGACAATATTATTCATACTTATCATCTGTTGAACATTACGGCAATTACTAAAGCTGATTATCAGAGTGCCATTAAAAAACTCAAACCCAAGAGATCTGTCGGTTTTGATAAAATTTCTCCATATGTTATAAAAGCGTGTCCTGACTGGTTGGAAAAACCGCTTCTTCATATATTTAACCTCTCAATCTCTAGTTCGGTCTTTCCCGATTATTGGAAAGACGTATCGGTAACACCCATTTACAAGTCAGGGGATAGATCAAATATTGAAAATTACAGGCCTATATCACTGATTTCTGCTGTTTCCAAGGTGTTTGAGCAGATCCTGTATGAAAAGGTTTGAAGTCATGTTCGTTCCTATTTAACCAACAGTCAACATGGCTTTGTTACTAAAAAGTCAGTTAATACAAATATGATGACATTTGTCAATGATATTATGACTAATTTAGACAATAAAAAACAAATAGACGTAATCTATACGGACTTCCAAAAAGCATTCGATCGGGTTGATCATGATATTCTACTCAAAAAACTACAGCAAAGCGGCCTATTCTCAAATACGTTGAATTTGATGAAATCGTACCTGCAGAATAGACACTTTGTGGTTAAGCATAATGGAAATTTAAAGCGAATTCAGGTGTTCCACAGGGTTCAAATCTGGGACCTTTGCTATTTTTAATATTCATAAATGATTTGCCTGCGGTAATAAAAAACTCGAAGTGTCTATTATTTGCTGATGATACGAAATTTTATACCAAAATTGAAACAATATATGATAATTGGGCTTTACAAACTGATATAAATAATGTATACCACTGGAGCATCGGAAATAAATTATGCTATAACATATCTAAATGTTCACAAATGTCTATAACTTTGAAAAAAGAGAAGCGCGTGTTTAACTATAAAATGAACGATGTTTATATTTCTTCGGCTAACAGTGTTGTGGATTTAGGAATACGATATGACTCCGGATTAAAATTTGATCATCATATAGAAACTGTAAGATCTGATGCATTGAGGGTTCTAGGTTTCATTATACGTCAATCAAACGACTTTACGCAATCACAAACTCTCACGACTCTATATTACACTTTCGTACGTACAAAACTTGAATTTGCGTCTGTGATATGGTATCATCCTTGTTCTTTAAAATTGAAACAACAGTTACAGAAAGTGCAGAATAGGTTTTTAAGATATTTATACTTTAAAAAGTACAACACGTACCCAGATTATAATATAATGACAACTGTAAATCTCCGTGAAGAGTTCAGTATATGTAGTCTAGAAACTCGTAGAAATTTTAGTATGATAATGTTCGCCTATAAATTGTTAAATAATTTTATAGAAGATTCGGAACTTTTATCATTACTGAAATTCAAAACTCCCTCCCGCTGTTTAAGACCCGCCACTTTATTTGCATTACCAAGCACATCGCTAACCCGAAAGTCTCCATTTTTAATTTTACTAAGTTTAGTCAATGAAATTCTCTCAGTTAGTGACTTAGATTTTGCAATGAATTTTCGTAATTTTAAAATTCAATTACAACGTAGAACCTCATACGGTAACGCACCAGCCTCGACACCGAAAGGTATAAGAGGTCACAGATAATACATACATACATACATACAACAATATTTGAATTTAATTCATTACTAAATATAAGTACGCAATCGGTTCGTTATCAGTTATCGGGCATTCTAACACTAATTAGATTAATTTAGTGTTTATTTTTAGTTTTGTATTTGTTTTTATGTTATTGTCTATATATTTTGGTTTTACTATTTTTCTTTTGTGTTCCCATGTAATTAGGCTATGCCTGTTTGGGGATAAATAAATAAATAAATAAAATATAAAAGGATTCGGATAGCTAGCACTGACTATGATTGGTGTGGTTAGTGGCGACTGGTGCTAAAGGGCACAAGGGCACGTGCCCTCCCTACACTCGAGACAAAGAAAGCTTTTTTTAATAACACTTCCCACTTCTTTTATTTTTTTTAACACAAGTAACACTACAATCTATTTTTATACCTATAATATCAATATTATAGTCGATTGTCCATTGCCGCGTCGCGAAGAGTTATCAAAACTTTTGTCCGGGGACAAGTTGAAATAATACCTATTTTTGGTAATGACTGCGAAATATGCAGTAAAGTTCGCCGATTATCGATCGGCTTTGGGGCACATTGACTCGTGACCCGTGACAGATTCAAGCACGATATAATAACTAAGATTCAAGTTAGTTCAACAGTGGAACTCATACGTGTAAGAGCTGTTTATGTGATTGTGTTTGAGGTTACGTGAATTCTTATCCTATGTTAGATAGTGTAAAATTAAAAACTGAACTTAGAGCAATTTATGAACGAGACGATATGTGTAGCGTAGGTGGTGTTTTGCCACTTTTGGTGTTTATTACTGATAATAATCTCACAAGAGTATTTTTAGAAACTAATAAATTAGTTGACATTATTTGTACAACACCTATGTCTACAACTGAACGCGAAAGATGTTTTTCCGCTTTAAAGCGCATAAAAACATTTTTGAGAAGCACCATGTCTGAGGACAGGCTCAACGCATTGGCAGTGTTGTCGATGGAAAAAAAGTTTATGCAATCGATCCCCGATTTCGACAATAAAGTTATTGATGTATTCAGCAGTACGAAGAACAGAAGGATGGACTTTCTATTTAAGTAGGTAAGTGTTTTTAGATAATGTTTCCAGATCGGCTTTGATGTGCCCTTCCACTAAAAAAAACTCACGAGCCGCCACTAGATGTGGTCATCGAAGAACCATGCCCTTCGTGTTATTATTGATGTTCCCTACGATTAATGTAAGATAACTCTTTTGTATGAGGGATGTTCAACTCATAACCGGAATTTTCATTTTATTAAGAAAAACAAAACAATAACGTTCCAAATATAACGCTTACTTCTCCACATAGTCCCTTTCTTTCGCGATACACTTTTGCCATCTTTCCTGGTTGTTGTTGCAGTCACAAATGCACAGCTTCGATAACAGCATTAATTGGACTCAAATTTCTTGCCGCTTAGGTGTTCTTTCAAGGAACCAAACAGATAAAAGTCACATAGTGACAAATCAGGGCTATAAGGCGGATGTGGTAAAACTTTCCAGTGAAAGTTTTGTAAAGTTTGGACTGTTGCTGCAGCCGTGTGGGGGCGAGCGTTGTCGTGGAGTAAACCCAAACGGACACTGCAGACTGAATAATTCCGCCTTTTTGAGCAAAAGGCTGGCTTGACTTTGTTTCGCAGCAAATTGCTGTCATATTCAGCGTTAACAGTTCTACAATGTTCAAGAAAATTAGAGAAAATTACTCCTGATGATTCCCATAATTGATTTCATTCACAGCGGTAGAAGTAGGCGGCGTACGTAGCGCGTTAGTTATACCTTCTCCTTCGTGGTTTTTGAAAATTGTGCATAAGTCATAAACTTAGGCATTGGATAAATATGTTCCTCGAACTGTGTACAAGATCTCACCGAAATTTCAGAGAATTTTACCGCTTCTCTAACTAAAAACGTTATGATTTATGATTATTCTTTGTGCAACATGCACCCATGTTCAACATTTAACCATTTTATTAAACAAATGAATCATTGGTGATCCGATTCCACAAATATGTCAAAAAAGGATAACATTTTAATAAGAAAAAAGTTCGGTGACTTTGTAGCAACTATAATTTAAGACAACTAAAAATTTCGGTTATGAGTTGAACATTGAACATGCCTCGTATTTTGTTTAGCTTGACTATGTTTGAACCTTCAAAGTCTTACCAATCTGGCTCCGAATTATATCCAGATTTACTGGCTTATGCATTAACGCATTAACCAGGTTCATTGACAAGTCAAACCACCCAGAATAGTTTTAACCGGGAACTTGAACTAAAATGAAATAAAGGTTTTGTTTCGGTCACGCGTATGACCATATAACGCTAACGCACCAGCCTCAACACCGAAAGGTATAAGAGGTTAACGATTACATTACATTACATTAGTTTTTCTATCTTTTGAAGAGCGATAAAACAGTTTCAATACAAGCTTGAAGAGTTCGAAACGTCAAGAACTTTTAAAGCTGAACAAGTTCAACGACTACTTGTAGAATTCAAAGCCGTCTTCAATGATCTGAAGACTTTAAAAGTTTTGAAAATTTCAAAAACTTGGGGATTTTAAGTGTTTGTAGAGTTCAAAGGCTGAATGAATACGAAGATTTCAAAAACTTCAAGACTTCAAATCTTGAATGTTACAAGAAGCTCAACGATTGCAAAAACCTAAAGATTTATTTATTTACGTCCTGAAAAAAATTATCTACACTAAAGGTTCAGTTACGGGGTTTTGGTCTAAAAAATTAAAAGGGTTTCGGTGCGGTTTTTGCTCCTACAACGGTACCAGTCCCAGTCCCTGATTTTAACATATTTTTATTCCTTTAAGACACCGTTATAATCCTATAGGTAACCCAAGTAATAGAATTTTCATCTCACCACAGCACCCAAACTAATTCATCGCATCAAGCATTAATATTTTACCTTTCGCAAATCCTGACGATATTGCAATAAAAGTATATAATCTAAGTAGGTCTAGGTAGTACACGGACTTCAAAGACAGGCAAGAGCTACATCAATACTGAAACAGCCCCAAACTACCTCAAGGATAATGAAATTAGAAACTACTTACCAAGGTCGCCATTACACGTGGAATGATCAGGTATACGTCCTGTTGTCCCAACACTAGTTGCTTCAGGAACACTGAGATTTTCTACTGTTGGTCCGTTTTCTGTAAAACGGAACCCTTACTCATTAGTGATGAACATCCTTTGAAATAAAATTTATGAAAAACATGCAATAGAATAATTAAATTAAAAGTCAACTAAGTCGAACACTAATGTTAAGAACAAACTTATAACAATCGATAGTGCTAAGAAATAATTACCAAGTCTATACTAATGTAAAATACTAATAATAAAAAGTTGAGCTGTTAAGTTTATAAGTTGACCTTACTTTTTTCCAGAGTAACATCCATAGCCATACTGTTGATGCTGCGTTTACGAAGAACATAATAAAAGAATTCGTTGCAAGAATACTTTTTATTGAAGTTGTTATTTACATATAAAAATTACTACTTATTAACAGAGGCATAGTCTACAATTATTGCCTAATTTATAGCAACATAACTAAATATAACAGTTACATTTGTTAACCATAAATGCATACAAGTAAAAAAAAATATTTGGTATTAGCACTGGCTACAATAACCGTATTGTTTAAAACAGATCCAAAATATCTCAAACACTTAACTATTTATAAACTAAATATAATACAAATTTACAAGTTTCAATGTGAAATAAACCCCTAAAATTCGTAAATGAATATCATATACTCCCAATTCAAACGATCAGCTTTGAAAATATTTGGCTTATTAGGTGAAGAACACATGTTACAAAAATAATCTTATCGCATAAAAAGATACTTCGTACAATAATGTCGAACATTTCGCCTAAAATTTTCAGGACATTCCTGCACCTCTGTTTTGATTTTTACACAAAGTGCTTCGAAATATTTACATGTTTTATCGAGACTTAAAATGGTGTTTCTGTCAGAGTATTTAACAATATTCCAAAAAATCTCCGGTGGCATTCCTTGTAACGACGATGGGCGCAGATTGTGATTTTCCAAGATTAATGTCTTACACGGATTGCCGACTTGTGTTTTAAATTTCTGGGAGAGATCTCGTAAATTTTGGAATATCCTTGATGTGCCATCCGCGTTAAGTTGCACTATGTACAAGGCCGGGTCAATTAGTACTGAGAAATTTATTTCGTCTCTCATGGAACAATTAATTACTAAGTCATCCGATACAGAAATACAAGTAATTTTACAAACTTCTTGCGGAAATGGTAATAAAACAAATGAAAGCACAAATTTGGCGTTTGTTTTCCAATTTGTAGGCATGGCATTTGTCATTGATAAAAGACGTCCGTAGTGGAAGTCATAAGTAGAATTTTCATGCAAATGTGCGAATTCAGAAGGCACAAATCCGGTTTCAAGCATTAATATGTAGATAAAAATAACCAAAGTTACATTTTTATCTATCGTAATGCCCTCTTGTTTTAAATATTTGAAGAGGTTTTCGACACTTGACGGCGAAACGTTTTCTTTATAATCTTCTAACAGCATAGGTTCCATTACTGAAAGAAGAACAATGTGTGTAGCAGTAAAAATTTTGCTAACAAGGGCTCGAATAGTCTGTATTCAGTTTGAGTGAAAGCATGAGTATTTCCATAAAATATTCACAACCCAAATTATCAATAATTTGCTTAACATTTTGATGAATTTTGTTATATGACTCTTCCCACATGAATATATGTAAAATGTTTGCCCCTTTTATGGTGCGTTACATTTATGGCCGCTTCCTTTTGCGTCGAGTACATCGACATCTCACGGCTTCACAAATTTAACTGGCCTGAGGAATTAAATAATATTCTTGTTAAGCAAATTATTGTTTCCCACTAAAAAACAAACTAATACTAAATTACAATAAACAAAGGTGGCATTAAACTTAAATAATTGAGGAAATGCAAAAACCACCTGTGGCTTCCTTAGATCGAACAGAAATGGTTTTGCATGCTTAAAATACATACGTTTAATAAACGGTAACCCCCACAAGACAATCACGGCCACTTCCTCTACATTTTCTGCATTCAGGAATAAATTTTGTCATTGGTGAAATGGCAAGGTTATGTTTTTGTTAGAAACATCAAAATATGTTTGTAATGTGAGGGTACTCGCTTTTAAAGGTTCCTAATGATACTAACCTTAAAATCAGTATAAAGAACACTTCTGGCATTAAAACTAAAGCTAATTACGATTCTTAAGCGATATTAAACCTATGTAACTGCAAGTTATGAGTCACAGCACTTTTTTGCCATAACCTACATTCTTGCTTTAAACGAACATACGGCTTCGTTTTACAACTAAACTTATAAATTATAAATGAAAAATTATGTAATACATTGAGTACATTATACCTATTTACATTTCTAGCCTAAAATTAACTAAATAACGTAGTTAAAACTTAAAATATAACAAATAGTTTAAAATAGTTGTCAAAGTCAAATGTCACGAAAATCAAGGTTAAAATTGTTTCAGAATAAAAGAAAAGTACCTGGTTCAGTCTTATTTTCTTCTTGAGATTCACTAATTTCCACGGAATTATTTTCTGGCTGTAAATTCGCGTTATTTGACACTATTTTACCACTACTTTCAGCCATTTTCTGTTTAAAACTTCCTTATTTGGCAACAAAGTTTGTCATGTTTGAAAATAGTTCGCTTGACAGTTTTACGGTTGTCTAGGTGGCACCACTGTACAGTAAGCATTCTTTAGAACGTTAATTTACTAGATTAACCGGAATTTTTGAATTTTTTTTATTGTAAAAACAAATGTAGGTAGGTACTTTCCGATCGCAGAAGAAATATATAAAAATTTTGTTGAATTACTCATGAATGAGTAAGTCCAGTAAACAAACAAAAGAGCATCATGAATGGCTTGGTGCTGGATCGGACAAATGACTGTTTAACTATTGGGCAGTTCGAGGCTGAAATTCAACGACTATAACTACATAGATTAAAATCCGGAGTTGTTTGAACATGTTCCTTTAAAGTTAAAAGGCCAACGACTAATGTACCTAGTTAATTCAGTCTAATCAATGTTTTCTCACCGCATTGCGATTAGGTACCTAGTATTTAGTAACTGGTGGAACCAGAAATAACACAACATTAAATAATGCTTGAGAAATTTCGTTTCTAGATCAAACAATATACAGATATGTACCGGTAGGTTTCCCAGAATTCATTCGTTGGTTCTCAAGACGACTGATGTAGCTGGTTTGACGATGTTAAGACAGTCTTATCTGCCATTTTCAGGTCTTTGCTTATGCTTCTTGTTATGTGTGTGTATTCAGTGTATTGGCATAACAATCCTTGTGGATTATGACCTGCTCTTCTCATGGAGCTTTCATAATCCTTTCCGTTGTTTCGTACAAGGCGGATTGGTCCTTATGCGCCTTGGTTTTCTGGTAGGGGGTTGGGTGGGTTCTGGCTTTCTTCACTATGTTACATGTTTTCTTGTTCTTGATTTTATTTTGCCAGTCTGTTATGCCCATCTGTTGTATATCTTTTTCTACTGCATCTCTTCATCGTAGGCATGGTCTTCCTTTCTTCCTGGTGGCTCTAGGGTTTCATTCTGTTATTACTCTTGTGGCTCTTGTTTTATTGATACGGTAAATATGACCCATCGCTCATTGTTTGCGCTTTCGTGTATTAGATAATAGACTCATTAGTCATTATCCACTAGTTTGTATAATTCATAGTTCATTCTGGGTCTCGATATTCCTTCTGCTTCTTGTCCTGGTCCGAATATTTTTCTTTTGCAGACTCTTAATTGTTCTTCTTGCGTTTCTGTTAGGATCCAAGTTTCGCATCCCTATGTGATGACCAATCTTATTACACTTTTATAAATTCGTATCTTGGTACATAGCTCTACTTAGTATTTTATTTTGCAGAAACCGTTTGCATGCTATATCCAGACTTGATGCTTACACTGAGTTCTTCTTTCATGATGTCATTGATATCGAGTTGCGCACCTAGGTAGCAGAATGTATTCATTTGTTGGAATGTGCATTCATTTATTTGTAGTAGGTAGTTTGATCCGTAAGTCTATGTTTTGATGCTGTTGTCATATATTTAGTTTTATTTTGGTTAATTGTTAGTCCTAGTACTCATGATTCTTTCTCTAGTTTACAAAATGTCTCGATTAGTTCTTGTTTTGTTCTGCTTGTTATCACTAGGTCGTCTGCGTAGGCGCATATTTGAGTAATATCAGAGATTAAAGAATATGAAATATGGAGGCGGAAAATAATTGATCAACTGTGGTGGCTATTTAACAAAACACTGGAAAGCGAATATATTTATATATTCCAAAGCAATGGAGCCAATCAACAATTATACTTATACCAATAACTTTGCTTATACATAAAAAAGGGATACGGAAAATATCATGAACTATAGACCTATAAGTCTTATATGCATTATCCACAAAGTGTTTGCCAAAATAGATGTATGCAATTCTAGACAAAAATCAACTTAGGGAGTAAGCTAGTTTCAGAAAATCATTCTGAACTACTGACAATTTACACAGTGTGAATCAAATCATCGATAAGAGCAGTGAATTTAATATCCCTATATATGACTCCGGTTGACTACAGTAAAGCCTTCGACTCCATTGAACATTCATACATATGGCAGGCGCTGTAAGAACAAGGAGTCAACAGTAAATATATTAGTTTGATAAGAACAATATATGAGAACACGGAAGCACGCATTAGAACAGAACGAGATAGTCTTGTCAAATAAGTAAAGCGGTGCATCAGGGTGACCCAGTATCTCCCATGTTATTTAACGCTACACTAGAGAATTTTTTTGGGAACCTAAAATGGGAGCAACATGGAATGAATAGCTATAACTAGACATCCTTTTTACAACATTGTAAACAAGACATTATTATATCATCCAAACAGAGGTTCTTATTACAAGTAACAGCTTGTTTGCATGAACAAATTTGACATCTCCTTTTTGATGGTGAAGGCCAACTTGCTGTTCTTCCTGCTGAACTTCACCACGTAGTCATTTCGGTAATCTAACATTTTTTTGCTTGTCAAGCTTGAAATCATTGATAAGTTGTAAAGATAATTCCTTTACAAACTCACGGCGCCTTCTTGTATGGTTTGTATTATTTCTATACTTATACCGGCAGTGTTTAGTTTTGCAAAAAATATTGTAAGGGGCGAGAGCCTACTGTTTCTAGAAACATTGTATGAAGCAGACAACTTATCCACCGTATCAGCGCCTCCTTTACTCAAATTATAATATGTTATTATCTCGGGTTTCTTCTCAACTTCAGTCATTTCATCTATGTTATCATCGCAATGTAATCACGAAATTAGCAACAACACATTCTTGCTTTTTTTGGGAACATGGGAACATAAGACAGAAGCGTTATATCACCTCGAAAGCCAAAGACGCTAGATGTTAGTGGCCTGTCTTTTACTGCTATAAAGATTTCAGGAATTTCCCTTTTATTTTTTGTTTTCATAACAGTTACTGCTGTAAGCTTGTGTTCCGAAAGTAAACGAGTGATAAGTCCATACGACGTAAACCAGTTATCAAATTCATTTTCGTCTACTGATAGTTCAATTTCGTTAAATCATCAATGTCTTCACACAATTCCAATAGTTTCCGTCGATCCTTTTCGTAATCACCCATTATTCAATCAAAATTTGAAAAAATAGGCAAGCTAAACAACAGCAATCACCAAACTGCGCTGAATTATACCTCACAAAAACTATAGCGTCATTCCATCTGGTGGGGTCTGACAAACCCCTAACGATATTTTTAACAAATTCCAAATTTGCTAGAAGAAAACTACTTTAACAACTTATTTACTAAGCAATTAATGCAGCTACTCAGCAAATGGAGTATGTGGGACATTATTTGCAGAAATACAGTGGAACTCCTGTAACTCGAATATTTTTGTAAACTTCACAATGTAATTGAACTACGACTATTTAATCACTTACCTAGTCATATTAAATCCGCTAAAACACCATCAATATTTAAAAATAAGCTGAAGCTGTATCTCATCGAGAACTGTTTCTACAGTTTGACCGAATTTTTTTTGATTAATGTGCTATCTCGTTAGGGTATTTGTTTATCCTTATTGATAAAACTTTTATTATAATACATTTATTGTTTTGTTTATTATTATATTACTATGTTACTGACAAATTTCCATGAAAATGTAAAACTTTGTCTAACGGAAAATAAAGGTATTATTATCATTATATCTGTGCGTTTATTGTTGAGTTTATATGCATATTAATCTCCTTAACTCGAATTTATCTGTAACTCGAAAGAGATTTGGCCAAAACACCTGCAACTCATTTATTTATAATATTACCAATTTTATTCAATAAAACAAAATTGTTTAAGAAATAAGAGTTTATTTAATCATAGATGGAGTGTTCATACATAACTAATAAATCTAGAAGTTCCTGTAACAAAAAAGAAAAAAAAGCATTAGGGTTACTGTGGTCCACTTACAATTCTATTAACTTAAAGGAGTAATAGTTATTTATATTATGAGGACCGTAACATTAATCACTATTGTACTAGTCTTGAAGATTATCAGACAAGGTGTTAGCCGAGTTTAGTTACAATCCAAATTGCACATAAAAATTTGAAAGTTTATTTCATTATGGTACAGAGTATGATCAAGTTTGTCATAATATTCAAATCGGCTCAACTCTAGTGTACACTATGGTTTGGCACGCATTACAGTGGACCACCGTATTTGACCTAGCTTTTTGGCAGCGGCTTTTATTGGAGGTTAGAAGTAGAGGAAGAATAACTAGTTAATTGCTATACCAAGTACGAGCTTTACCGTAGCATATACTCTAAAATATGTAGCGTTTCGAAATTTGGTAAATTTTCAGATTTTAATAAATGATCATTTGGGTAAACTGCACTAAATCACAAGTCCTTTTAAGTAACAATTCTCAACAAATTCATTCATGTAATTACTTAATAAACACATAATTCTTAATGTAACACTCACTTTGCCAAAATACCATCTTTCTTAGTCAACCTTACGATACAATCATCAGATTCACCCATCCGTCTGATGGCACCGCAGAGTGCATAGCTTTTGGTGTTTTCGGTCATTCTGCCGGTAGCTGGATCGACTTCAGCAATGCTCAATTGGATTGAAGCATGATCTTTAGCGTGAATAATTCTGTTACTTGCTGAGCTATAAAAGAATTAGACGATCATAAAGACAACTTTTACAAAACCACGTGTACGTTAACCTCACCATTTTCTTGGGCAGTATAAATCAACGAATTCTCCAGCGTCGTTTTCCATTTTTACTTATTACTGCAATAAATACAGGTTTGTTATGATATCTGTATTGTGCAAATGTGCGAAAAGTATCCAAAAGTTACTTACAATGTTTTGCAAAATTACGAAGCGACAGTCGAGATGGCTGTTAACCTCAAAAGGGGATTACCAATTACGTTTGCGATAATAGGCGCCATCTATGATTGTGACACTAAATTCTAACGCGCCAAATTTGAATCGCCGGTGTTTATGGATTTTACGTTAAAAAATTGTGCGCATGCGGGTATTGGTTTAAAATACGCGCGTGAATCTTGGCTCAATATCGGGCAAGCTCTTTCTGCGGCACGAGCAGAAAATACGCGTTTTCATTGACTTAAAACAAACTTGACTGCTTTCTCACCTGAGCAGTTACATAACCGTAACAGGTGAAATTATACCGTCAAGGAATTTCCAATGGAGTAGTCTTGCACGGGAATCGAAAACGATTATCCACTCATTTTACCGCAGTGAGCCGTTAATTACAAATCAGTGCATCAATCTTGTGTTATATATTTCGGCATGTCTTCTAAAGTAAGTACCGGCAATTTTTGTTATTTTCTTATCTTTTCAAGATGCTTTTTTGTTATTTTGGTTATGATGGCATGAAATTGTTTATGTGACACTTGTCAAAAAGGGCGCCAATTTCGATTATTTATTTTGTATGTTTTTGAAAATTTTGGGTTTTTAACTTTAACCCTTTTTTCTAAAGTTTTCGTAATTTTGTGATTTTTATTTTTTATTATTCGTAATTCATTTGTTAAAGCATTGATAGTTTGATTATCTTCCCAAAACTTTTATTGTTTTTTGTTTTTTTTATTTGTAATTCAGATGTTAAAGCATGGATATTTTGATTTTCCTCAATCGTTTGAAATTTTATAAGTTTAGCTTTTACTGTGCGTAATTCGTTAAGCTTGGGTACATCGATGTGTTTTCTTAAAACCATTTAATTGTTGTTTTTGCAATTTAAGTAGTCTCTGAACCAATAACAATTCAAATTTAACGCAATTTAATTGAAAGTTTAAACTGTGACGGCAGAAGGTCAATGCTAAATTATTGCACATAAAATACGTCACACACAACCTGAGCTTTATAAATAATTAATGAATTATAAAAATGAAAATTTATACTTTTAATCCATTTATTTTTAATACGTGTTTTTTGAGGAACAATTAACATTTAACCCTCGGCTAACTTGTTAGATGTTTATAAACCGAAATGTTATTTTCGTTTCTTATCATTTATGTATAAATAAACCTTTTTGCATAAATACATAGATTATCAGTAATTTATTTAGAAACATTAGAGTTGGCAATTTCGTTTGTGATTCGAGCAATGTCTGGTAAAGCTGGGCTTTCGAAATACATGAATATGTTTTTGTTAATTTTCAGAAAGAATCGCTTTCGGATGTACAGCTGCATATGGCAGCAATGCGTGGCGATGCAAATTTATTAAGAAGAATTTTGGACAGTGGAAAAGTGCACGTAGATTCTAAGGACAAGGTAAGAGAAGAAAGTTTAAATTTTAAAAACATAACTTAATTATTGTGACGTGCATAACAACGTACAACTTGAAAACCTTGTAATTTTACAATGCATGTTGCACGGTGACGGAATTATGACGAATATTTTTTTCAAAAGTTTCCTTGAGCAAAATGTCGTTTCTATTTATAGTTCAATTAATCTATCGAGTGTTGTTTTAAGTTCCTTAAGAACGAAGAAAATGTCTTACATTTAATCATAACTTGTCAAGTTTCCTTTAGCTCGTTTCATAAATTCACCTCATTAATTTCAACAGAAACTAGACACACACAGCTTCCGTTCTGTTATCATTAATAAACGTATAAAACTTTAATTAATCTAACAGTCTTAGCTGTCTAAAGATGTTTGTTCTGCGTTTAAGACGGTTAAATGTATATATTTAACAATTTACAGTTGTTATAACGGAATTGTATAAACCATCAGAAACGTGTAACTCGTAATCACGGAATTATTGTCATGCATTTGTTGATCTTATGACAGCATGGTGAATGGCAAACCTGTAATTAAATACTATTCTAAAACTCGGGTTTCCTTGTTCTCTTTGGAATGTGGTTTATGCATATATTTTGCCTTCGTTTTTGAATGTTTGGGAGAATGCTCGAAAGTGAATGCTTATGAATCTAACCGAAGTACTTAGAATTTTTATGTCAATGCTACACATAAATATGGCTCTTCACTAAGCGAAAGGTCTTCTTTAATGAAGAAGTGCATCGAGGAATTCTATAAATGTGAATAATTACAAAAAGTTGGAGTCTACTTTCCCAGAGCAAGTCATAAAAATTGCTTAGGAAGTAAAGATGTTGAAACTGAATTATTTATTCATTTTTTAAAGCCTATGAATGATGTTTAATTTTTGTAGAAAAGCTAAAAACGTTTGAAATGTAAAAAAATGCACAGTGAAAAGCTGGAAATGCTGAAAAATTCAAAAACGTGTATTAATGGTAGGATTCGAAATTGATTCATTAAATCTCACCCTTAATGAAATTCTGTCTTTTGATTTCAAAATATTCCTCATTCGTCTGGGTCTTTATTTTAAAAATTAAGACATTCAATGTGAATTTTCGAGAATCATGTTGAATCCTTTTATCTTTTAGTAAAATTTTCTCTTCGGAAAACGTAAACATCAAAGCAAAATAAGTACAAAAAACTATTTTTTCCGCCAATTTTCTTAAAACAAATCAGGCTGTTTCTTAAATAATATCAAATCAAAAAACCCGAAGTGTTTTTCGAAGACGATTGCAGGCCAAGGGCAGAATTTTAAAAATATTTTAGTAAATTTTGTAAGTTTGACATCCTGAAAAGGTTTTAGAAAAGTTGAAAACGTCAAAGCACACAAAAAATCATTCAGACTTATAGAAAGATTTCAAATTGATTTCTTAAATTATATCCTAAAATTTTTATTTCCATAATTAAAGTACCAAACAAACCTTTTAATTTTCTAAATTAAGATGTTCATTTTTCGAAAATCACGTTCCAGTAAAATTCTAGATCTTAAAATTTTTTCAGAAAAATATCAAGGAGAAATAATTACAAAGAAAAAATCTTCTTCCACAAATTTTCTTTTAAAAAAGGACAGATTTAGTTTCCTAAATACTATCAAACCAAAATACCTAAAGACATTTCTCGAAAACGACGATAGCAAGAAAGGTCAAGGCTTTTAAAAATAGAACATTTTCAAAGATCACGTTAAATCCTCTTATCTTTCATTGAAATCCTAGATTTCAATTTTTTTCAGAACACATAAACATCAAAGCGAAATAAATACAAAAATAAATCATCTTTCCGGCAATGTTCTTAAAAAAAGCAGCTGAGTTTCTTAAATACTATTAAACCAAAAAACTCAAAGACCTTTTTTGAAGACATAACAGGAAAAGCCAAGGGCATCAGAATTTTTAAAATATTTTTGAAAAATTTGCAAGTTTTACGTTTTGAAAAGGTTTTAGAAAAGTTGAATACTCGAAATACTTAAGAAAGACACAAAAAACCATAGACTCATAGAAAATTCCAAATCGATTTATTAAATCAACACCTAAAATTTTTATTTCTAAAATTAAAGTCCGAAACCTTCAAATTTTGCTTTTTGAATCAAATATTCGTAATTGATCTCGGTTTTTATTTTCAAAATTAGGACCTTTGATGTGAATTTCCGAAAATCATGCTGAATCAAATCAAAAAATTCATTTTCGTAGACGACAACATGAAAGGCATAGAAAAGGATTTTTTAAATATTTGTTTACCTTTGGAAAAGGTTTTAGAAAAATTGAAAAACTCAAAAAGACACAAAAAGGCACTCGTAATAAGATTTGTAATTAAATCAACACCTTTTATTTCTAAAATTAATGTCCCAAACCTTCGAATCTTTTGCTTTCATAACAAGAAATGATATGTATTGTATGTATTCGTAATTGATCTCGGTTTTTATTTTCAAAATTCAGCCGTTCAATGTGAATTTTCGATAATCATGTTGAATCCTTATACCTTTCAGTAAAATTCTAGATCTCAAAATTTTTCAGAAAATGTAAACATCACTAAAATTAAAGTCACAAACCTTCAAATTTTGTGTAATTTTGCTTTTGGAATTCAAATATAATAGGTATTTGTAATCGGTTTTGACTTTTATTTTCAAAATTAAAACGTTCAATGTGAGTTTTCGAAAATCAAGTTGAATCATTTTAGCTTTCAATAAAATTCTAGATCTTAAAATGATTTCAGAAAGTTTTATGTTGTGGAAAGGTTTTAAAAAAGTTGAAAACGTCTAAAACCTGAAAAAATACAAAAAGTCGTATTAAGACTCATAAACAGATTTCATATTACTTCGTTAACGCAACTCCTTCAATTTTTACTTCTAAAAGTAAGGCCAGAAATCTTCAAATTTAATGAAATTTTGCTCTCTGAATTGATATACATTAGTAATTGATTTACATTTTTAGTTTTAAAATAAGACGCTCAAAGCAAACTAAGTACAAGAAAAACTCTAGTTCCAGCAATTTTCTTAGAAAAAGTCAGACTGAGTTTCTTAAATACTTCAAATTAAAAACAAAACCCAAAGGCATTTTTCGAAAACGACAACAGGAAAAGCCAAGAGCAGAATTTAAAAATATTTTAGAAAAATTTTATGTTCTGAACGGGTTTTAGGCAAGTTGAAAACGTCGCAAAACTCAAAACAAAAAAATCCTATTAAGACTTAGAAATTCAAATTGATTTCTTAAATCAATGTCTAAAATTTTTAATTCTAAAATTAAGTCACAAACCTTCAAATTATATGATATTTTGCTTTTTTAAATTCAAATATTCGTAATTGTTTTTATTTTAAGACGTTCAATGTGAATTTTCAAAAATAATGTTATCTTATCTTTCATTAAAATTTTAGATCTTAAATTTTGTCAGAAAACATAAACATCAAAGCGAAATAAATACAAAAATAAATCGTCTTTCAAGCAAACTGAGTTTCTTAAATACTTAAACTAAAAAACCCAAAAACCTTTTTTGAAGACGACAACAGGAAAAGGTAAGAGCAGAATTTTTAAAATAAGCATTTTTGAAAAAATTGCATGTTTTACGTTTTGAAAAGGTTTTATAAAAGTTGCATACGTCAAAATACTACCAAAATACACAAAAAACCATAGACTCCATAGAGTCCATAGGAAGATTTCAAATCGATTCATTAAATCAACACCTAAAATTTCAATTTATATAATTAAAGTCACAAAGCTTCAAATTTTGTGATATTTTGCTTTTTAAATTCAATATTTGTACTTAATCTTGGTTTTTTTCAAAATTAAGACATTTGATGTGAATTTTCAAAAATCATGCTGATCAAATCAAAAAATCAATTTTCATAGACGACAACATGAAAGGCCTGGACAAGGATTTTTTAAATATTTGTTTACCTTTGGAAAATGTTTTAGAAAACTTGAAAATGCCGAAAAACTCAAAAAGATACAAATTGATTATTTAAATTACACCTAAAATTTGTATTTCTAAAATTAAAATCACAAATTTTGTGAAATTTTGTTCTTTGAATTCAAATGCATATTCGTAATTGGTCTCGGTTCTTATTTTCAAAATTAAGACGTTTAATGGGAATTTTCGAAAGTCATGTTGAATCCTTTTATCTTTCAATAAAACTTTAGATTTTTTTTAAACCTTAAATCTTAAAATGATTTCAGAAAACGTAAACATTGAATCGAAATACTATTTTCAAAACTAAGACGTTCAATGTGATTTTTCGAAATCATATCATATTCATTTTCTTTCATTAAAAGTCAAGATCTTAAATTTTTTTCAGAAAATGTAAACATCAAAGCAAGCGAATTAAGTACAAAAAAACTTCTCTCAGCAATTTTCTTAAAAAAAGACAGACCGAGTTTCTTGAATACTTTTCTTCTATCTCCTCCACGGCCTTTATCAAGGCGTTTTTCGAAGATGACAACGGGATAGATCAAGGGCAGAATTTTAAAAATATTTTAGAAAAATGTTTACGTTTTGAAGGGGTTTTAGGAAAATTGAAAATGTCGAAAAACTTTTAAAAAAACACGAAAAAGCAAATTAAGGCTCATGGAAAGACAACAGGAAAAACCAAGAGCAATATTTTAGAAAAATTTGCAAGTTTTACGTTTTGAAAAAGTTTTTGAAAAATTGGAAACGTCAAAAAACTAAAAAAGAACACAAAAATCACATTAACACTCATAGACAGATTTCAAATTGATTCGTTAAATCAACACCTAAATTTTGTACTTCTAAAATTAAAGTTGCAAACTTTAAGCTTTTTGAATTGAAACATTCCTAATTGATCTAATTTTTTATTTTGAAAATTAAGATGTGCAATGTGAATGCCCAAAATCATGTTGAATCATTTTATCTTTGATTACAATTTTTTTAGAAAATATATACATCAAAGCGAAATAAGTACAAAAACTCTTCTTCCAGTAATTTTATTAAAAAAAAGGCAAACTGAGTTTCTCAAATGTTATCAAATCAAAAAATCCAAAGACGTTTTTCGAGGACGACAATATGAAAGGCCAAGAGCACAACTTCAAAAATATTTTAGAAATACTTACAAGTTTTACGTTCTGATAAGCTTTTAAAAAAATTGAAAAATTAAAAAACTCCAAACAAAAACACAAATCATTAAGACCCATAGATATATTTCAAACTGATTTCTTAAATCAACACCTACGATTTTTGTTTCTCATATTAACGTCACATACCTTCAAATTGTGTGAAATTTTGCTTTTTGGATCCAAATATTCGTAACTGAAAACGTTCAATGTGAATTTTCGAAAATCATGTTAAATCCTTTTATCTTTTAGTAAAATTTTAGATTTTAAATTTTTCCAGAAAGCCTATACATCCAGGCGAAATAAGTACAAAAAACTCTTCTTCCATAAAACACGGACTGAGTTTCTTAAATGCTATCAAGCCAAAACATCCAAAGACGTTTTTCGAAGACAATAGAAACGGCCAAGAGCAGAATTTAAAAAATATTTTAGAAGCATTTTTAAGTTTTACGTTCTGATGCTTTTTTAAATCAAACTTAGTTTCTCAAATATTATCAAATCAAAAAACCCAAAGCCGCAGCAACGGCCAAAAGAAAAATTTGTTCACGTTTTGAACATGTTTTAGAAAAGCTGGAATCGTCAAAAAGTAAAAAATAAACTAAAAAATCATACTAAAATTCATAGAAAAATTTCAAATAGATTCATTAATATCCACCTAAAATTTTTGCTGCTGAAATCAAAGCCAACTCTCAGACTTTGCTTTTTGATTTCAAATATTCGTAGATAGTTTGGTTTATCTTTTTCTTTTTAAATTGGGACGCTCAATGTGAATTTTCTCCAAAAATTTTAGATCTTACATTTTTTTGCAAAAAACGTAAACATCAAAGCGAAATAAAAATGCTTCAAAATTTTTTCATTTAACCAAGTACAACATAGTGAGTTTCTCAAACAGCAACAAATCGAAAAACCAACGGCGTTTTTTTTAGAAAAATTTGAAAGTTTCGCATTCTGAAAAGATTATAGGAAGTCACAAAAAGCATAACGAAAAGTTGAAAACGTCAAAAATTGGAGAGCCAAACTTTCAAAATCAGGTTTAAAATATTCCTAGTTTTTCAAATAAAGCAGACAATTCTTTTATAAAAATTTGTAAATTCTACAACTTTGAAAAGCTTAAAGCTTCTCAAAAGTCAAAAAATACAGTAAAAAAAACTTAAATTAAACTTTAAAGTCCATATTAAAGCTCATGAAAGGACCTGAAATTAGTTTATTAAATATCCGTCCAAATGTTTTCCTGCTGTGCCATAACATTCTTCAAATGCTAGCTTGGATTTTGAGAAATTTTGCTTTTTGATTAAAATATTTGAAGTTTGCCTTGATTATTATTTTCAAAAATTGAGGAATTTTCTATAAAACCCCTTTCAGCTCTTTTAGCTTTCACTAAAAATTTCAAATACTTTAAAACTTCATTTATCTTTTGGGAAACGTCGAAAAACGAAATTAACACAGAAAATGCAAACTGAATTTTTCAAATATGTATTAAAAAATAATAAACGAGAGTTTTCAAAAACAACAGAAGATGCAAAGAAAAGGATTGTTAAAGGATAATACAAAAATCTGCTGTATTTTTTTTTAATTTTGAAAGCATCTAAAAGGCCAAAAAAGGAAGAACAGACAATCTAGAAATTCATATCAAAAGTTATGAAATGATTGAGAATATTTGCTTCTTGTTTTAAAATAATCCCAGTTAACTTTGCTTACTATTTTCAAAATTTGAAGAATTCATTTTGAATCTTCTACATCTTACTGTTTGCTTCAAAACGGAAAAGTCCCAACACATGTTCTCTGCGATATGAAAATGAAATAAATGCAAAAAGAATCTTTCTTTTGGAATTTTCTTTTTAAATATACAAACTGAGTTTCTTAAATATTACGGAAAAAAAAACTAAGGATTTTTAAAAAACAACAACAAGAAAGGCAAAGATAAGAATTCTTCCAGGTTTTAAGAAAAATGTGTTACTTTATATTTTTGGAAAGCCGAACACTTCTGAAAAGTCAAAAATGGCAAAAGGAGAAACCTTGAAAATCGATGTAAAAACTCGTAGAAGGAAATTGGTTTATCAAATCTCTAACTAAATCGAAAACCAAATCTTTTTTACTTGCAATGCTGGTGTTGACCCTGATTATTATTTTCATAATTGAAGGGTTTAATGTGAATTTTCTTCAAAAACCATGTTCAACTGTTCTATTTAAAAGGACAAATTCCCAAATTTAATAGCAGTGTTGAAAAAGTTGTTTTTTATTTATTTCAAAAATGCAGACCGAATTCCTCAAATTAAAAAAATTAAAAATTCTAGGGAATCAGCAAGAAAAGGAAAAATTACCATAAAAGTCCAGCATTTTTGCATTTCCGAATTGCCTAAGGATTGTAAATAAATTTAGTCTTTAAAATGATTTACAAAATAGCCTTTCCATTGTAAGTCACGCCACTGCTTCCGAGTGCAATTTAACGAAGGAAGCAATAAAAATTAACAAACGCTTCCTTTCAAGAAAGCAAAATTAAATTTTTAAGGAATTTTTTACAAAAATGGTAAAAGATTTTCACTGTTCGACAAACCTAATTACTTTAAGTTTAAATTATTAATCGATTCAGTTACGTGCCAACATACACAAGCTCGAGTTACTTAAAACGTTTTAAATCCGTTCTATTTTGCACATCACGTGCACGTTCCGCTGCACTTAGGAATAATAATTTAAACTTTTTATTGTGCGTCTCCTGGCACCGCACTTTATATTATCCAGTAATTAACATGGTAAACTCTTAATTAAATGTAGAATTTAACCAGCGGAAGAATTCAATTAAACATTATCTCTTGAGGTTTCCTTTTCCTATTAACATTTCAATTAGCAATTAGCTACATTTATTATACCTAAATAGCTGAGGCTTTTTTATGAAACTACCGTGTGGCATTTCCGTTTTATATGTATTTTCTTCTTTTAGGATGGGACAACACCGTTAATATTAGCTTCTGCAAATGGGCATTACGAATGTGTCAAGGAACTGCTAGAACAAGGAGCTGACCCTGCTTTAAGAAGAGTTGTAAGTATTTTTTAAATTTCTGCTTCAGTTTTTAATATTGGTTGAAAAGTTCCGATTCATTAAAAACAATTTTGGAAAAATCTGGTAATTTTTTGCAACTTACTTTAAAGCTTAGTAAAATTATTAACATTCGGCGAATCTCGTTTTGCATTTGTTTAAATTTTTTTGAGTAATATTTCTTTCATTTAATTGTGTTTGTAGTCAAATTGTTATTCAAAGTTTTAAATTTATGCTTTCTGCTTAATTGGTGACGCAAAAACACAACGAAAATCATCAAATCAAAACTGTGTAATTTTTTGTCAATTTTTAAATTCGTTCTTTGTTCAAAATCAAAATAAAGTAAAGTTTGGGACAATAGAGTTAAGTAAAAATTAAAAACAAACCTCTAACTAGCAGATCTTTCGAATGAGCTTGCTTCACTTTGATTAAAGATATTTGATATCAGATATTTTAATTACTCACTGAAAACTGAAAACTTGTATCGCAGCAGGCTAGCTTGAAAACAGATTTTTGAAAATTTATAATTTCAGAATGCTTAATGAGAGTGAGGTCTTAATTAAGTATTAAAGAATAAACAAGTTAAACAAAATAATTTTCAGGTCAAAAAGTTTTTTAAATTAGAAATTTCACTTCAAAATTTGAAAATGAAGATGCCGTGGTTGACTATCCAAAGTTAAATTAAAATTTTTAAAAATAAGAATTGGCAGAAAGTAACCTAGAAGTGTAAAAGCACCAAAAATGCGTAGAAATTTGTACATAAACAAGAAACCCTTAAACCTTTTTTGCGGGGCAAAAAACCCTTAAGACTAGAAATTTCATTAAAATTTGGTCAAAAAACTACTGTGGTTGAACCTCCCCTTATTAAACTCTTAAAACTGAATTTTTGGGAAAAGCTCAAAAGACTAGAACTCTTAAAATTGAAAATTTTACTTCAAAATTTGCAAAAGAAAATGCTGTGGTTGAACATCTCAAAGCCAATGAAAAATTTAAAAAAGATACATAAACGACAGAAGTATAAGCTCACCAAACTGAGTTTTTGGGAAAAACTGAAAAGACTAAATTCAAATACCTTAAGAATCTTCAAAGTTCAAAGACATTCAAACATTTTTGCTTAAACAACAAGAAACCCTAATTAGGTCTTTTAATAATAAAAGGAAAAAAACCTATTTGAGTCCTAAAAGCCGAAGAAGAAAGTTCAAAAACGCTAAGAAATTCCCACTTAAACGACAAGAAACCTTAAGCCTTAAATTAGAAATTTCAATTCAAAATTTCGTAAAAATGTAATCATTTTTTTTAAATAATAAAAGTAAAACTGTTATTTAACCTCTCATTAAAATTTAAGAACATTTTCAAAGTTCAAAAACACTCAGAAATTCTCGCTTAAACAACAAGAAATCTTAAACGTCGCAAATCTAATTAAGCATTGTTTTTTATGTAATAAAAAAGCTTTCAAAGCTGAATTTTTGGAGAATAATTCAAAAAGATTTCGAATTTTTAAATTTTAATAACATTCAACAATTTGTACTTAAATAACAAGAAATTTTAATCTTTTTTTCACGGCAAAAATTCTTTAAATTAGAAATTTGACTTTAAAATTTAGAAAAAAAATGGTATGATCGAACATCCCAAATTTAACTAAGTCTTTGTTTTAAATAATAAAAGAAAGCCTCTTATTTAATATCTCATAGCTGAGTTTTTTAGAAAAGCTTAAAAGACTGGAAACTAAAAAGTTCCAGAATACTTTAATTTAAGTTCAGATAATAAAAGGCAGAAACCTTGTTTAAAATTTCAGAACTGAGCTTTGGGGAAAAGCTTTGGGGAAAAGCTCAAAAGACTGGATATTTTCAAAATTTAAAAACGTTCCAAATTTTCAAAGTTCAAAAACATTTAGCAATTTATATTTAGGCAAGAAACCATAGACCTCTTTTCAAGACAAAAATCTCTTAAAATTAGAAATTTCACTTCAAAAGTTACACAACAAAATGTTGTGGCTGAACATTGTGAATTTAATTAAGTTTCCGAATAATAGAAGGGAAACTTCTTGTTTAAGCTCTCAAAGCTGAGTTATTAGTAAAAGTCCAAAAGACTGGAAATTTTTAAAAAACAAAAAGGCCCAGAAATTTACGCTAAATAAAAAGTCTTAAAATTTTTTCCTAGCAAAAAAGCTCTTAACAGAGAGAGAAATCTCACTACAAACTGCTGTGGTTTAACGTCTCAAGGCCAACGAAAAATTCAACTGTGTTTTTGGGAAAAACTCAAAAGACTAAATTCAAAAACCTCTCAAAGTTAAAAAACATTCAAAAATTTGTACTTAAATAATAAGAAACCTCCCTTTTTCAAGACAAAAGACTAAGCTTGAAATTTCACTTTAAAATATAGTAAAAAATCCCAACACCTTAAAACAGAGATTTGGGGAAAAGCTTAAAAACCTTGAGAAAGAACTGTAAGAAATTCCAACTTAAATACAAAACTTTTTTTAAGTGTTTAACGTGTAGGATATTTAAAAAACAGTGCCCTAAACACAAAAGCTATAACAACAATTCCTACGTTGAAAACAACAACATGCAATCATTGATCAGTTGATTCAGTTTATTTTATTACCTTTTGTGTTATTTCTCTTGATAAATTCCAAACTCAAACAAACCTCAATCCAAAATCTTTTTTCGTATTTTTAAAATAATAATAGAATAAACCACGACTTTTTGAATCAAATTCACAAGAAGGAAGAAAAAACAGAAAATTTAATCAAAACTCCCAGCAAACTTTTTATTTAAATTTTATACAGAAAGTTCAGAGAATTCTAAAACGATTTCTTGTAAGTTTGTGCATTCTTGAGAATAGAAATTGCTTTTGAAACAACTCCTTTACAAAGTACCATTTCGCAAGCAATTTGAATTTTTAACCACGCTGTATAGCAATAAAATATTTCAATAACGCGTTCGTTTCATTAGCTTACTTTTAATAAATGTACCTTTTAACTTCTTAACAAGCTTATTAATGAAGAGCTCAAAGAGCTATAAATATAAACCTAATAAAAAGCATTATTGATCGTTCGAGTTCGCAAACGTACTAATTGAAACTTCACTTAATTGATTCACCACATTAACGGAATGAAATCCTCGTACGTTTTGCTAATTAAAAACATCACTTTTGAAGCGAGTTATGAAGAAATATCTATTTTTATTTAATCAAACTCGATCAAAATTTACAAATATTTCATGGTCTAATTCGAAGAGAAAGTAAAAATAGAAAAAATAAGATCATTCATTCACTGTTTATATTTTTTATTACGTTACAATCTCTCAATTGTTGTATTAATTTACTTTTTAAAGTTTTTATTTGCTTGTGAAAGTTGTTAAAAATATATCGTGGAAATAATGAGACGTATCGGTTTTAATTTTCATAATTAGGTTTCAAGTACGGCCGGTTTCAATGTTAAATAACAAAACTCATTGTTAGTTTAACTTAGCTTAAATTTGTGTATTTAACAAATTTACAAATAACAAGAGATATTAATTACTGCGACTGCGTGATAAATAAATTTTAAAAATTGGAACTCGTAAACGAGTTCCCAAGTGAACATTCGTACCGATTGGGGTTTAAAATTCTTTAGATTTTAGCAACGAAAGGTTAATTTAAATTCGTTAGTTTTGCACGCCAACTCGAATTTCAAAGCCGCAGTAATAAATAAATCCCGAAGGTATGCTAAAATGAAATCCAAGCTTTGATCGAATTTAAATTCTTGACATTCCAAAAGGTTTAGATTTATGTCCAGCTTGAAATAGAAGTAAATTATTTTGAAACGTTTTAGATTAATTGCCTGAGGGTTGGTTTTTCTACATGAATATTGAGCCTGAACTGAAAATGTGTTCGCATTTGTCAAGAATAAAATTATCGAAAAATTATTAGGAAAACCCTTGAAAAGGTCAAGATTCTTAAGTGTAAAATAAGGTTATCTTTCGCCTTTTTCAAAATCCAAAAGGGATCATGTTTATCTACATAAAATAATAACAAAATATGGAAAAATTTTAGAGGGAAAAGAATAAAAATTTGTAAACGCCAAAACGGAATTTGACAGATTCATCTTCAATTGAAGTACTCAAACTCGAAACTAAAAAGTAAGGTAAATGAAAAATAAAATGCGAATAAATTTTGCTATTTTGTATTTATTTTTCAACATAATCTCCATTGAGCTCGACACATATTCCCAATGATTTCTCCTAGTACAGCATGAACCACTTCATTGTTGTCGGAAAATCATTGCCTTCGAGCCATCTTTTGAGGTTCGGGAACAAATGGACGGCAGACGGGGCTAAATCGGATGAGTAGGGCAGATGATCCAACAATTCGAACCTGAGTTCATAGATTTCAGCCATGGAAACCGTTGATGTGTGAACAGGTCTACTTGGCGTGACCAAACAATAACCTCACAATGCACTGAGCTAAAACTCGGCAAGGGCTCGTTTGAAGGATCAAACTTATCGGACGTGCATCGATTTTGATCATGGTGTTGCCTTCTCTGCGTGCTTTACCTTACTTTTCAAACGACCCTCGTATCGAGGACAAAAACTGCATTTTTTGTATTTCACAAATTTCTTGCCCTGGCTATTAACTCCTCCACTTCCTCCTTCGGTTTTGAATAAAAAATATCATAGATGCATAAAGAGAAACATTTTAAAACTTATCAATAAAATATAACAATAATCCTTTGTTGTTAAAACAATAATTCAAAACCCTGAAAAAATAATGAAGTTAGTAATATAAAAATTCTGAATAAGGACCAAGTGTCCATTTATTAAAACCAGTTTTGGAAAAGCTCACAGTTTTCATACTTCTGTAATTAAAATTAAAATTTCAGTTCGAGAGTAATAATTTTAATAATTGGAGGTTTATTGTTTTGTGAATTATTTTTAAGAATCGAGTTGCTTAGAAAATTATGAGCTGGTAAGTTTGTTATTATTCATTTTCATATTTCAAGAATAACAAGAACGGGCGTCGTCACAACTTGATAATTAAATTATTTTGTAAATTTTTGAATTCCTCCCTTGTCAAAAAGTAAAATCTGAAAGTTAAATTAACCATAAATAAAAGAGTAATTCTTCCGAATGAACAGCATTTTAGATTAGTAACTAAAAATTTTAGATCTTAGATATTTTATTTGATAAATCAAAATTAGAAAACGCCTACAAAAATTCATGGTTTTCCAAATTTCATAAACAAAAATAATAGCACATGTAATAAAAATACGACAACACATTTTTCGAAAATCCTAATTATAATTTCACAAAATATATAGTTCTTAAAACATTCCATTATTAACTTTCTCAAAATTTACCCAAAATGTTTCCTGTTAAAATATCATAAAACTTAATTGTTGAAACTAAGCTAAAAGGTGAAAAACTGCCGCACCTATTTTCCAAATAATTAAAAATTATTTAAAACAGAATAAAATTATAAATTTCAAAATTGGATTGGTAAAGTTAAACCAAAAAGACAATACAAGTGAAGAATAAATACCCGTTTTCGTCGCAAATTAAGCATTTGTATCAGAATTCTGAAAAAATCTAATCTTTTAGAGATCACTGTGCAAATATAAATCAAAAAATCGTATATCCAAAATAACATAAATTGCAAACAAACTTTTAAACCTTTAAGAACGCAGTATTAAATCGAAATCAAAAATATGTTTTTTCATTCAGTTTTGATAAAAATATATAAATCATAAACTGTGAAATAAAGCTTTTGTACTTTTGTAATTAAAATTAAAATTTCTATTCGGTACTAATTTTAAAAATTGGAAATATTGTTTTCCGAATTATTTTTGAGTATCAAATTTAAGTTTTAAGTTTGTTGTAATTCATTTTCGTGTTGTAAGAATAATAAGAAAAGTTAAAAATTAAAATAAAGTAAAATTTGGAGCCATAAAATTAAGCATACTAGTAAAAAATCAACTCTTTCGAGAGGAGCATTAAGGTAGATTAGTAACTAAACATTTAGATCTTAGAAATTGATGAAATCAAAATCAAGTTTCTCATAGATACGTAATAAAAGTACGACAAAAAATTCAGACGTAACCTTTAGAATTGAAAAGTGAAAACACAACTATATTCTTTCCAAAAATTCCAATTAAATGTAATGATGTAAAATGTTGAGGGTAAAAAGCTCCATTAACAAAGATCTAAAGATTTTCATCATAAAATATGTCATAGAACTTAGTTGTTGAATATAAACTTTAAAGTGGAAAACACCTCCCTGCGTTTCCAAAAAACTGCAATTTAAAAATATTTAAAATATAGAATAAAAGTATAATAATACAATTTGAAAGTCTAAAAACAGTGAGTTGCTTGAATGAACTAAAAAGTAAGAAACAACCGTTGGTTTCTCCAAAAACGTGAAATCAAAGATATCATTAAACATCTAAAGATTGTGACCAAAATATTCCAAAGTTTTAGAAATCGAACTGTTAAAATATTACAAAAAAGTAACAAAATATTTCTTTTTTCCAAAAATTCCGCATTAAAAATATTTCGAATTGTATAAAGAAATTATATCAACAAAAACAAAAAATGTAAAACCGAAGTGTTAAAATTCAAGGTGAAAAACGGTTGTTTATAAAATATAATAAAATCATGGAAAAAAATATCAAAATCAAAACCAAAAACTAAGCTGTTGCAGTCAAATTAAAGTGAGATCCTGTAACATGGAAAAACTTATCGCTCGAAAACTTTGATGATTAAGGCAAAAAGGTTTGCACAGTATGCAGTGTACTTCATCATGAATTAAAAATATAGTAAAATATTATGTACTGCAATTATAGTCCAAAGGCCTGAAATTTGAAAACTGGGCCCTAAAAATTGAACAAAGTGTAAAGAACAGCTGTTCTCGTTTCCAAAAATTCGTAGATTAAAGACACCTTAAAATTTAAAACGAGATTATAGCCTACTCAAAACTCAGCTCTTAAAATTAAGTTAAAAATTTGTAGAAAATTAAACACTGCATCGGTAAAATTACATTAAAAGGTGATGAACTGCCAAACAACGGCTCTCTGTTTCACATTTTAAAACTATCTTGAAAAAGTTGTAATAAAAAACTCAAAATACGAAATACGAAACAAAAAATTTTGGATATTAAATTGTTAAAGATTCGCTCTGTTAGGAATATTTTTAATGAATTTACACGATTTTACAAAAAGACGTAAAATTACATGCAAATAATTCTGATCAAAAATTTCAAAATTTGACAAATGGGCAAATAAAACAGCCAATAATTGTAAATAATTTTCTTTGTTTTAGAGATTAGTCTTTAAAAGTCCACTCCTTTGAATAAAAAAATTATATTAAAGATAACTTAATAACCTAAAAAGTGAAGCTCAAAAAATTCTAGTTTGCAGACGTCTTGAAGTATGTAACAAAATGATGACCAGGAAAATCTTAAAATTTATGATTAACGAACAACTGTTCTTGTTTTCCAAAAATCTATAGTTTAGAAATATTAAAATTATATTAAAAATAAAAGTAGGTACATAAACCAAAAAACTTAGAACAAATTAATTTTTTCACGAAATTTGTGGATCTAAAGATGTCTTAAAATACAATATAAAACTAAAAAGGAAAGGTTTCCAAATTTCAAAATTAGGCTATAAGAATTAAACCAAAAAGACCATAAAATTGAAGAGTAAATGCCCTTTTTTGTCTAAGCTTTTGTTTGTAGATTAAACATTTGTTACAGAATTCTGAACAAAAACTCTAACTATTTAAAGATTTTTTTAACTATTAACAAAAAAATGTATAAACAAGTGCCTTTTTCCGAAAACTCATAGATCTAAAATATCACAAATTGTACAAACTTAAAACCTTGGACAATTAAACCGAAATCAAAAAAGGAGGATAAATATTTTTTTGTTAATTTTTGAATATAAAATCACAAACTGTGAAATAAAGCTTCGAAGAGAAAAAAAATCTAATAATCTGAAACCTGATCTGGCAGAACTAAATCATAGCAACGAATAAAAACTTAATAGTTATTCCAACGTTTTTGTACCAAATGGTCCAAATGTGTTAATTTCGTTTCAGTATTCGGTGTCATGGCACGTTCTAGGTGATTTAACAAAACGGTAAATGCTTGCGATAAAAACTGTGAAAGTTGATTCAAGCTTCAAACATCTAAAACAGAAGTCGATATTATTTCTCTTAATCACGTGCCAGTTTAATCCTGTCATTATCGTAAGGATAAACCGTTCCATTTTCTTCTTCCGACTTTAATTTAAACATGACAATGTTATCTTTTATAGACGTTTCCTTCTCAGATTTGAGAACCTAAAGATCAAGTTATTTAGGATTCACTTCTCTGGGGAAATATTTTTAATGAATTTGAATAGCTTTTGGAAATGTACGTACAAGATTTTTCGAAATTCTTTTACATAATTACATTAATCATTTTATTAATTACTTAAAAAATTAAAAGTCGAACAAAGAAAGAAATAATCCGAACAAAGTAGAAAGTTTTTTTCAAATTTGTACTTTCTTGTAGATGTTTTAAGCCTTTGTGCCTTGGTTTTCGAAAGCAAATGCATAGCATTTTGGACCGATATTTACTCGTTTACTAAGACTATTAAAACATAAATTTTACAACCAAATTTGGATTCAAATAAAGATAAGATTTATTTTTAGGCCCGTTGGGGTGCTTAATGTCTGTAATCTGATTATGCAAACGCGAATACTTTTCCGTTCGACGATTTCTGCCAATAAAAACCCCATTTAAACGTTTGGTGTCCCTTCTTTTATGAATTTTAAACTCCCTTGGGCGTCCCTTTCTTTTTTTTTTTGTAAAATTAAGCCTCTGATTTACAAATATCAGCAAGATTTCTTTCACCAAAGTTACATTATCGTAAATCATTCCCTATTATAACCATTCATAGGTATTTAAATTTAAAAAAAATACTATTTCGGGGAAGCTGAATAATGTATTTGCGTTGATCCTCGAATCGCGATGTAAGTAACGTGTGATCAAAAAGCATTTCAGTCTCGGGCGGCTTTGGTTTGTAAATTGGTTCACGCCTACATTCACTTGTTATTAATGAACACAACGTAACCTAACCTAACTTTTTTTGGGAGGAGGGGGAATTGATGGATCTCCCAGTGGCTGGTTGCAGGGGGAGTATAAGACTTCTACTCTCTAAAACCCCTCCTCATATTCATGGTGCATCACGAAACCACCTTTCGATATTGCCTCATGTTGCACCATCCCTTCTATTAGACTTTGCTGCTCATTATACAGGTAGTAGCTACCCCTCTTGCGACGCTTAATCACTTTTCCTCACTTTCGAGCAAAATTCTAATTATAGCATCTACCGTTATTGCTTATTAGTGGCATAACTGCCCTCTTGCTTCTTCTATCCCTGCCAGTTGCTGCAGGAGCAATCACAATACTTTTAACCGACCGAAACCTAAACACATCATTCTTTGTTAATATTTATATAAATATTCTTATAAAAGTTCAAGTTTTCCTCCGAGCTTGTGTAGCAGCTTTCGAGTAGTCTCCCCAGTCCCTCAGCATCATAAGGTATCTGTACAGTTCTTCTTCTTTCGCTGCTACGGATAAGTAACGTAACCTAATTTCATCTAAACTAACATTCTTTTTACGTAGAAGGGGAAAAATCTTCTAAAAGACCCCCACCAACTCGACCTTGTAGTGCGCCCTCTGGGATTACCCTTAAGTATTGCTTCAGAGGACGGGCTATTGGAAGCTATTGTGTCGTATTGTTTTACTCTTCCGTTTCTCGCTATCGCCTTCGTTCATCATTCTCCGTTGTTCGTATTATTGTTTTAATCATTGTAGTTATTGCATGTCAGTTCCCTTTGCTTTCGATCGTAAAGATTACAATATTGTGTTTAGTGATTTGCCTTGGGATTTTAGTGCCCGCTGCCTGTCTCGCTTCTTGCGACCTTGGGCAGATCCTTCTTCCGTTAGTTTGAATCTTTGCAAGTATTTCATAAAACATCCACTCAGGAATTGCGTAGTATGATAGTCCACTTCCCCCACTGTTCCATGTACCCATACTGATATGGGGGAGTAGCGTTTGTGTCCATGTGCTTTTTTTGCTGTTTCTTCATTTAGTTTGCCAGAGATCTATAGTTCTTTCTCGTATTTCCTTTTTAATAATTCTTTCAGCCTTTACTCTTGTGGTTTCCTCTCCAGGTTTAACAGTCCTAAAGGGATTACTCTGGCGAGGACCCTACTCTCCTCAGTCGAGATTGTCCTGCAACCTCCGCATACCGTAATTGCTAGTATACGCTGTGAGCTATTTAACAGATCTTGGTTCCCTTTTTATTGCAGTGCCTTTCCCCATATTGGGCTCGCATATAATACTATTGGTTGCACTACTAAGTTTAGCAATCTTTGTTCTCCCCTCCGCCACAAATTTAGGCATAAGTCTCAACAATGAAGTTGCGACTTTTTTTGCTTTATTAATTGTTTGGATGTGTTCGTTATAATTTAGGCTTTTGTTCAATACCACTCCTAGATACTTTACACTCTGTTTAGGTTTGATCTGTAATCCCCCGATATTAAGTTTTACTTCTCTTATCAGTTTCTTCCTTCCTATCAAAAGAAATGATTGTGTTTTTTTGGGCTGCCACTTCCAGTTTGTCTTCTTTCAGCCATTTCTCCACTGTCTTCGGGACTGCGAGGTTATCCAGGTATGCAACTTAACCTTCATTCATTCTTTTTTGTGTGTGTCTTGTATGCGTGTATAGCCAATCTACTCGGAACCGCCTTTAGGCATTACTTCAAGTCAGACGGCTGTGTCATGTGTGTGTTACTACGTGTGTAGTGGTCTTGTTACTCTATCTCATAGACCAGTCTTCCGAGTAGAGCACAGTTAATTAAGCCCAACTGTGAATGGTCTCACCAGGCCTAGTACCGATCCCAGAGCCCTGAGAAAAAATCTCCGCCAACGCAGGGATTCGAACCCGGACTTGCAATATGCAAGCCTAGCCCTCTTACAACTGAGCTACCTGGCTTCTTATGCAACTTAACCTAATCTGACCTGACCTAACCCAACCTAACCTTTTTTTTCGTTTAGAGGGGAAACCTTCAAAGGGGGGCCCCGCGGGCAGATCTGCTATTCCGCGGGGTACTGCGGGATTCTTACCCGCTAAAAGCCCACTCTAGTCGAGCAAGAGAACCCTTGAAATCGCTTTGGCATTGTTTCAAAGGTCCCCTATTGTACCCATCTTTATTTATTCGTCCTTCGCTGACTCGCCTTCTTCCTCTTTTCTCTCATCAGCCTCTTTGATTGTTAGATCTATATATTGAATCCCATTTATTTGGATCCTCCAGCATTATGTCTAAAATGTTTTATACTGTTATTTCTACTCCGAGCTGTATTTCAAGTATTTGTTTTTGTCTTCCGATTCTCTCACATTGGAAGAGGGCATGATCCAGTGTATCTTGCTCATTACAGTATCTGCATCCATCATGTTCTCTTACTTTGAATCTTTTCAGATATGTGCCAAATGAGCCATGTCCGCTTAGAAATTGGGTCAAATGGTAGTTTACCTTCCCGTATTTTCTCTTAGCCCGGGTTTTTAGATTTGTAATTAAAATATTAGTCCACTGCGTCCGTTATGTATGCGATTACCACTGCTCTTGCCATTTTTACAGTATTTCCTTGTTGCCTCTGTCTGCACCGTATAACCTAGTCCTTTGTTCCAACTGGTGGACTACTAGCTATCACACATATTGCTTTCGCAGACACCGTGCGATAAGCACTGGCAAGTCTTAATGCCATTCTTCTTTGGAGCTTTGTTAAAATATCCTTGTATTTTCCCATTGTTCTTGCTCCATATAGGAGCTCCATACAGAATAATCGAATGTCCAACTGAACAGAATCTTTCTCTTACTTACCCTTGGCCCCCTTATATTGGGCATGAGTCTATTAAGCGCGTTAATGCATTTATCTGCTTTTACTGCAACCTTCTGTATGTGTGCCTTCACGTAGAGGTTTCTGTCAAAATATACCCCTAGATATTTGATCACCTCACTCGATTCAATTCTCCTCTATTTCCAGAGTGACCTCCGTTGTTCTTCTTCCGCCATATAAAACCAGAACTTCAGTTTTGTGTTAACGCTTTTTTAAGTTATTTTCTTTCAATCGCTTCTTTAATTCTGTGGATTGCAAGATTCGCTTTAACCAGCGCTGATTCTTCAGTTTTTGCCGTAATTACCAGCGCTGTGTCATCTGCACAACATAGAACTGTTACGCCTGGGGGCACCTCTGTTATCAGGACCTCATCGTAGAAGATATTCCATAAGATGGATCCTAATACGGAACCCCGTCATTTGTAGTGTCTCCTCTTCTCCAGTGTATATTATCCGCCTGGACAGGTAGCTCCCTATTATTCTCCGTAAGTAGCCATTTTTTAACAACTTTTGAAATCGTTGACATTTTTTGTTTTGTGTGTAACGATTCATAGCCGCTCGAGACTTAAAAACTTTTTGATCGTACGCTATAAAAACCGATATTATCATCGTTCCTTTCCAAAATTGATATAGAAATCTGATTTTCAGACGATCAAAGATTTTGTGCGGTTTTTGTCGGATTTTATTGACGGTGCAATAAAATAAAATGGCAAAAATATCGAAAACTCCTTTGTGTATTTCCGCTTAAGGTTTTATTATTGAAGAACCCAAGGCTTCCACTTTGATTCATTACTATTCGAATACTTTCATTTTCATTTATGTGTAGTATGCGTTTTTTACTTGTTTTCCGATAAAGAGTGTTTGTCTGTTTGTTGTTTCTTTATCTCCTATTTGCTAGTAATTCAGCGGATGTTTTCATCTAATTTTATGATGTTTATCTTTAGGTGAACATTATTCACAGATTCATTTTATCTTTTATCTTGTTTCCTTTTCGTAGTTCTACTGTTATTCAATTCTTGCACAACGCTCAGATGTCCTAATTTACAACAATCATTACATGAATCGTTTTTGCATTCATCTGTCCTCTTTTATTTTTGGTTTTGTTAATCATTATTTCATTATCTTAATTTTCAATTCTTTTCCGTTCTCATAAACTCATAACATTTAAAACCGAAAGCATCCCAATTGAAAAAATAAAGCTCTGAAAGTTCATTTGGTAAACCAGACGGCTATTAATATTAGCCCCGAACGCAATCGATTTCCCATTTTCGTGGCCTGCAGATAAATCCACGTTTTTGCAGCAAAACAAAATTTGAAATTTAAATTACGAATCTTGACGCTAATATTAATATTTTCAATATAAACTTTGTGGTTATTCAAGTCTGCAGCATAATTTTTAGGTTTGAAATCGGAATATTTTTAATTTCAAATTCTGTAAATTACGTGGAAACTTTTAATTAAGTTTTTAATTAGCAAGAGTTTTATAAATAAAGCACTGTAATTAATGCCAATTTCTTAGTTGATTTTCTAACATTATTTCGTAGACTTTTAATCGAACTTTGGTTGGAGAAGTTTAATTTTGTATACATTTTTCTTTTTTGTAAGTATTTTGTTGTAGTTTAAAAAACCTTGAAGTGAAACGAAGCTTTCCAAATAAAACAAAATTCAAATTTCTGCCAAAGCTTTGAAAATAAGCACTTGAAAAGTCATATTGTAAGTTCAGATGTTGGAAAAAATCTTGTTTTTAATCGCATTTCTTTCCCGAAGACAATTATAATTAATTTCCTGTGAGAACTATTAAACCAAAAATAGAGCCTCCAAAAGCAGAAAATAAAATTCACCAGAAACGAGCACTTCAAAAACCATATTTTAAATTCAAGTTTTGACTTCTGAATATACATATATATCATCTTTTCTATGGGCGCAATTTATTTTACTCTCGTGTGAAAATCCTAAACTTGAAGTAAAGCTTTTATAACAAGACTATAATTCAAATTTCAGCCAAAAGCTCTCGAAAGCTTACAAACTCTCATTTTTAACAGATTTTTCTTTCATCTGGTTTTTAATATTCATATTTAATTTCATTTTGCTGCGAAGCCCTGAAGGGTAACTTATTTAAACGAAAAAATTAATTTCACCTTAAACAACCCAAAAGCTTTCGAAATAAATGAAACATTTGCATGTTAATTCGTAATAACAGTTAAACCCAAAGGAAAACATCATAAACGTGGAGAGCACAAAATCGATTTACCATTTTTACAGCCTGCAGCAAATTCGCATAGGCGTCAGTAGGTCGCCAATATCTTCTATCCACACATAAACGTCAATTATATAAAGGGCACTCCCCACACGTCTGATGCTCCTTTATAAATTATTAAATTGCAAAAGCGGTTGTGTGTGTGAGTAATACTTTTAGAATGGCACAAAGAATAAGAAATTCGTTCTGGTAAATTTAGAACATACCTATTTATTTTTCTGGTAAAATTTATACATAAAAATGAACTTCTGCAAATAATTTTTTTTTCTTGAAATTGAAACATAAAAGTATTAAGAAAATTACAGATTTTTCAATTCAAATTAAAATTTTAGTTGATTGCATAAGGAAAAGGGTAATTCAAGTTGAAAATCTGATGTTTAAAAGACGTAAAATTTAATTTAACTGAAAAATAATAATAATTCAAGCTTTAAATTCAAATTTTAGAAGCATTTTTAGAATTTCCGATTTAGGAAACAAAAGTTCACTTAATTTCAAGTTTGTATGGAAAAATTAAGTTTTAGTTTTAAGAGAATTTTCAGCAATTAAAAGTTTTATTCCAAATTTTTCGTGCATTTTCATGCTTCATCAATTTCAGAAATATTTCAAAGCTGCCAGCCGCCCAGCTTTACGTATAATAAAAATTTATTAAGTCTAAACTAGAAATGTTAAAGAATGAACCAGTTTGAAATCTGACAGATGAAATTCATAAAGAAATTTAAAAAGTAAAATGAAAGTTTACTCAAAATCTATTGCTAATAAATAACCAAAATCTAACTCTATTTTGTACTTGTAGTTCTCAATTCCTATTTTATTTAAATTACACGAAAAATGTAAGAAATTTACTGAAATTTAGTAGAATTTTTTTCTAAATTAAGAAGTTTAATTCGTATAACAGTTCAAGCTTCAGGGTTTAGATTTTTAAAATTTTACAATAAAATTCAAAAGCTGAAAATTGATATTTTTTTTATAATTACAACAGTTATTACCAGTGGAAGTTCTAATTAATTTTTATGGAATTTATTAATTCGATCCTCAATTAAGTGTTTACTTTCGAACTTGCACTTTCACTTTCGACTTAGTGAGTAGGTATTTTTAATTCAAAGTTAATGTAAAATTGTAATTTCGATCCTGATTTGTATCAGATTGACGTTCAAAATCCAAAAAGGCAGTTTACAATTTGTTATTAAATTTTATATTTTCCATATTTTGTGTTTGTGATTTGATACAAAAATTAACCTGAAACTAAGATTTTGAATTCAAATTTGATGTCAAATTTAAACCCCTTTTAAATTAACCCCTTCAGATTTCAAATGTCAAATTTAAAGTGATGAACAACTGGCATTTATTCTCAAAAATGCGCATTACATTTTTAAAAGTGCCATAAAATTCTGGTTTTATAAAAACATTAATGCAAGCTGAAATCTACTTTTGCTAACTTCAAAATAGGATGCTGAATTCAAATTTGATCTTCAAATTTAACCTCGCTTTAAATTAATGCCTTCTGATTTCAAAATCTCAAATTTTAAGTGATGATACAACTGCTTTTATTCTCAAAAATTCGTATTACATTTTAAAATAGGCCATAAAATTATGCTAAATTCTAGTTTTATGAAGAAATTAACTCAAGCTGAAATCCATTTTTGCTAACCTCAAAATAGGGTTCTGAATTAAAATTTGATCTCAAACTTAATTCTCTTTTTAAATTAACCTCTTCAGATTTCAAACTGCCAAATTTAAAGTAACGAACAACTGCTATTTACTCTCAAAATTCATATTGCATTCTAAAATAGGCCATAAAATTGTGGCAAAAAATATCATAATTAAAATTTGAGTTTGTATACAGTGTGTAAAGTGATGAGGTTTCCTATAGGGAAAATTTTTTTAATATGAGTTTTAGGAGAAAAATTAATTCTTTATAAAAAATTGTGCTTGTATCTAAACCCCTTATAGTCAAAGAAAAATCCAGTAATCACTTAAGATAAGATCAAAAACTTGAAATGATGTCAAGTTGTTGATTTTAAATATGACTAAGTCCGAATGTTACCTAGACAAAATGCAAATGTCATTTCGATAAAACTTTTATTACTTTTCTGTTTGTATTTTTGTAAACAGTATTGCATATTTATACGAGACTTCTCCTATACCATAACATTTCACCAGGTAGATTCGCTGCTCTAACGTCAACATTTTTTTCAGATTAAGCTCGCTGAACTGTCAGTAAATGTCGTTGATTAACAAGAGTAATACATGATACATGGGTAATACGATACTGATGTAACATTCGAACTTAGTCATATTTAAAATCAATAAATGCGCAGGTATTTCAAAGTCTGTACTAAACTGTAATAAAACAAATCTAACAAATATGAGAAATGCAGAACAAATAAATTTAAAAAAAATCGTAGATTCAAAATCTCATGTTATTTAATCTTATAACATTAAAATTTTTGAGAACTACTATATTGCAAGAAGCAAAACAACTAATTTTTATAATGTAAAAAATATCAAAATATATATAAAATATATAATTAAAATAAGTTTAGAAGAGAAAAATTCAATTCCAAATTGAAGTTTCCCCTCGAACTTGCGTCATTAATTTTAATATAAATTTTAAGATGCCAAAGTAATCCTTAGATTTCGAGCACAGCTATTAAGGTTTTCAGTATTATTTAGTCATTCAAAAATTCGTCTATGAATTCAACCCTAAATTTTTAATTAGCTGAAAGTATCAACCTAATGTTGAGGTTTAAACTAAAACAAGTGCTTCAAAATTTTCAATTAAAAATAACTGCCCCAATCTGAATAAAGGTTTCAAAGTTTTTTAGTTATTTTAATTAAAATTTCAACTTAAAAAATCGATTTTTATCTGATTTGAAAGTCGTTCTAAGTTTAGCTCTTCAGTTATACTTAAAACATTGATTTTAATTCTATAAAAAAATATGTTTTAATATTATTATTATTATTATTATTATTATTATTAGTTAAAGTTATTCTGCAATTTCAAATCTTTCCTTAGTAAAGATTGGAAGTTTAACCCCAAACGTTTTTGTTTATTACTAAAGTCTTTTGAACATTAAAAATTTCTAACTTTAAACTGATGGATTTTAAATTTAGTTTCAGGAAAATCAATTAATTTTAACATTCAAAAATCGAACAAAACGTCGAAAGTTTAAATAATTCCTTACAGTTTAAAAATAATTTCAAATGAAGTGTTTAAGTCATGGAAACACTTTCGAATTCCAAAAAACAATCAATCCTTTTCTGATCTGATCTGTTTTGTCCTGAATTTTATATTATTTATTATTTAATATTACAGTCTTCTAAACATTAATATTTCTTATTTTAAACTAATGACTTTTAAGTTTAGTTCTAGGTGGTTCTAGTAAATTTTACTAATGTTCAAAATTCAAAAATCGGGCACGAATTCTTCAAATTTCAATTAAGTATTTTAAACTAAACCATAAAATTCGAAAAGTTAATATTTAAAATATTTCTTACAGTCTCAAAATAGTTTCAACTGTGTATCTAAATTAAAGAAACGCTTTGAATTAAATTTCAAATTTCAAAAATTAATCGATCCTTCTCTGCGCTGAAAATTGGTTTTTGTTTTGAATTTTCAAACTTTTGCTTTTGCTCTATGCATATATTTCGAATTAATTCTCAAATTAGAAAAATTCAGGCTGAAAATAAATGTAACTCCAAAATTGGATTTTGATTTAAAATTTCAAATCTTTCAGGATTTAAAACTGCAACGAATTTAATTTCTTTAACTATTAAGGTAATATTTCAGAATCTAAAATTACATTAAAGCCCCATTTGTTAATTGAAATTTTAGTTGAATTAACTGAAATTTTAATTATACCTACACAGCTGCGCATTAAAGAAATTCTTAATGATTAATTAATAATAAATTAAATTAAATTTAAATATTAAGCAGATAGTAAAGATTTAAACAATCAACTGAAATTTAAAAACTTTGGTTAAACTTCAAAATCTATTTTAGTAACAACATCGAACGTATTGTTTCTGGTTTTTAAATAACTTCAAAACTCAAATCTTCAGAAATGTGTTCAAAAAAATGAAGCAGCTTGTGAACAACAGCTTTTTTTAATTTTTTGGGAAAAACTGAAATTTGTGCTTAAAAACGATAACACGAGTTAATTACTTTTCAATTAATTACCGCCTGAAATAAACAAGTTTTCTTATTTTCCCAAAACAATATTAAAATTTTGGAGGAGGCCTAATCTACCCCTCTTCATTCTCTTCATTAATTAATCAGCCAGAATTCTGCCCAAATGATGATTGATCTGACCCAACAACTAAAGTCATATACTTTAATATTTTTTCTAATTTCAGACAGGAACAACAGCGTTGTTTTTCGCCGCCCAAGGAGGCTTTCTAGATATAATTCGGCTTCTTTTGGAACACAAAGCACCTGTAGACTCATCAAGTGTCGTAAGTGTTTATTATTGTTTAAATTACTGTTACAAACTTTGACGTCAGTTTATTTTCCTTACAAAATGCTGGGATAAACATCTTGACTACCTAAATTATCAGCAACCTTCCTAAATATTTCTAATATTTTTTTTAAATAAGTTTTATTTATTTATTAACTGATACAACACAAACATGCGTAACATTTAAACAAATTTTCCAGGATGTACCAAACATCAACTAAACAATACGCAAAGCAATTAGTAACTCAATGTAGTCAATTTGTTTCCTGAGTACGTCTGAAACGGAGGTTTTTGACACGGTCTATTTACACAAATGCCTTTATTTATAGGATGGCGGAAGTCCACTTTTCGTTGCATGTCAGTGCGGCCACATGGACGTAGTAAAAGAATTAGTGGAAAAAGGCGCCAAAGTCAATACACACATGAAGGTACTTTAAAAAGTTTCATTGATAAATCAGCCCGTAATTAAAGTAGGCTTGGCCCATTTATTTGTTCGACTTTTCCATATTAATACTTCAGAGTTTTTCCCCTTCCCCCTTCCTCAAAGAGGCGATTTTTCGGTTTAATAAAACTAATCACTATAATAAATAATTAATTAAATAATAAGTATAATTACAGATTATCAGCTTTAAGTTAACTAGTTTCGAATTAATTTCGTGCCGTCAGTTTTTTGTTGTTATTTAGAACCGTTTTTAACGGAGTAATAAGGAGGCTATTTAACGCAGGAAATAAATACGAAGGAAACAGATCAGAACAACCAAAAAAGTGGACCGCTGGGTTATAAATTAAAGTTAAAAAAGAAATTGGTACAATCGAAACGGTACTTCTTAATGAAGTTTTGTGTGTAATTTTAACTTCATATAAAAATAAACTCTCAGAGAAGGACAGGAAATTGGCCATCAAGTTTAAAAGAACAAGTTCAAATTGGTGAAATTTAGGTAAATTGTTCTCGTTTTAGATGTTAAAGAGGCAATCTAACATAACACAAAATGTTGGTTTCTCACCCTTAACTCTCGCCTACACTTTTATAATTAAACAATTGTATTTTATTGGTTTACAAATACACTCTTTTTGAGAAAATCCCAAATTATATTGTTAAAAATACGAAATTCTAAAATGTACATCTAAGCTACTAATAAAAAAAATGACAACAACTAAATCTTAATGAAAACAATGAATTTTTGGACATTTAAATATTAATTTAATTTAATTTAAAGATCTGTTCGTATTCTTTCAGTTTTGGCTTCAAAATCCAAAAGTTAACTTCCTATAATTTGTTAATTAAAGCAACCCACGAAATCTATTTTAACACCAGAGATCAGGAAAAATCATGGATTATGATCTAAAGGTTTTGTCAAAATCTACGTTCTTAAAAGCTTCTTTTTTATTAATATTTGATGATTCGAATATTTTTCAGGTTGCAAAGGGTCTCAAATTAACACAGGCACAACACAGGTAAACATTGACCTTGAAACCCAAATTTGATAGGCTAATCTAACTTTACCTATATTAAAACAGGTTACTATTACATTAAAAATTTAAACACCAATTTGCAAGTTTAAAGGAGTTTGTCAAGTTTGGGATATCTGTAATTGTAATTTTAAAACATTTAATTTGCCATTGTTGATGCTTTTGTGTTGGTTCCAAGATCCAAAACTTGTTTTTTTTCTGCGTCTAAAATAATCAAGTTTCTTAAGTTAAAAAATGCACTTTTAATAGTAAAGGTACAAAGAAGGCAATGATTTTTGTAAATAAGAAATTTAAATAGAAGTAAACAGATGTTCATCTTAAGGATTTTTAAAAATGTTTAAAAGGTTTCTTTGTTAATATTTTTAAACTAAAACTCTCTGATATTTAGTCTGAAAATATGTCGGACAAAGTAACACATAAAGAAATGTGTAAATAAATAAAGAAAAATAGAAAATTTGATGTGAAACACATATTTAGAAGCAACCAAAATATGGTATCAACCAACGTAGAACAGAGCAAGATGAAAGAAATGACGGAAGGACCACACACTGCAATTGACGAAAAGCGGTTAAAAAGAAGGAAAACTATACAAAGAAAATGAAAAAAAGTAGTCGGCCGAGAAGAACTAATGATGATGGCGATGGCAAAGAAAAACTTTATCCACTCCTTCTTCTTATTCATTTTCTTCCATTTTCCTTTCTAATGATTAGCTTCTGCCCTATTTTAACTAATTTTATTTTAAGTACTCTCTTCTTTGTTTTTGGAATGTTGACTTCCGTTTTTCTTTGTGAAGAAGAACGTAAGAAAAATAAAAATAATCCATAGGAAGCAAAAAAGGACGCACAAAACCAAAAGAGGGGTGGATAGCCACGTGTAAAATCCTGGGTCTCTCAGACCGACGATATGCCCACCGGAATTTATTGAAGGTCATACGCTTCTCCGTGCTTTAATAAATCGTCGATTATCGTACTAACACCCTTGACAACCGTTAACCTCACAACACTGCGGAGCGAGCTTCTTCACCTCTTTCGATGGGAAGGTTAGCCTCCTGTCCAGCGTACGTGTAAAAAGTGCTCACAAAGCTCATATTTATAAGTTAGTAACAGGTCACTGGTCTAAGCTGCAGCCATAAGAGAAAGAAGAAAACCAAAAGAAGCAGCAAGAATTATGAAATGTTGAACATAAATAAAGAAAATTGGAAAATATAAGATGCGACACAAAACTAGCATCAACAAACACAGAACAGCAAGTTGAAAAAATTAGGATAAGTGTACATCTGTACATTCTGCAGTAGGTTAGAAATAGCGAAAAAGAAGGAAAAAATATAAAAGAAAAATGAATAGAGGTAAAAGAAGAAAAATAGCAGAAAGCAGTAGTAATCGGCAGCCGAAACTTGCTTCCTCTCCTTCTTCTTAGTCACAAAAAACATATACTAACTGAAGAAAACGTTAGTTTTTCTAAAAAAAAAACAATTTAAATTCTGTTTTTGGTATTGGTTTTCGATTTGTTGCAGCTTAAAACAGCAATCTTTGAGTTACTAATCGAAAAAAACTACTTTTTTTAATATAAAATACTGATTTCTAATGGAAAGGCACTCCAAAATTTCGAGACATTTTTACTTTCAAAAATTTAGTTATCTATAATTGTTGTGTTAGTATTTACTTTCAAGATCCATAACTCTTTCCTATACTGTAACATGCACCAAATGCCCTTCGAGGCGAGAGGTCGAGGTGTGGCAAGCTGCATCGATTACTTCTGTTACACAAAGAATGGCATACATGTTCCGAAGTGCATAATTAAGTACAAAACACCGATTACTTATTATGAAGTTACGCTTCAATCCCCCCCCCCCCTAAAGCAGCTAACGTTAAGTTCAGCAAGCTTAAGATAGCAGCACTCAATAAAGAACAGACCAAGCAAAAATACATACAGGAACTGGAAGAACCGCGAGCCATAAAGAAAGGAGAAACTGAACGCTGAACTTTGAATGAAAGGCGAAAGGTCTTCAAAATAACAGTACTGACGGTAGCATAAAAGATCTGTGAGCACCAAGAAGAAACAAACTAGAAGGTGGAGTGAAGAGATTCAACAAACAGTGAAGGAAAAGAAGAACACCTGGTAGACGTATAGGTATAAGGATCAAAGATGAATAGCGCTGGGCAGCCTATGTACGAGCTTGCAATGAAGTCAACATAAAGTGCGAAAAGCTAAAATATCCACCTGGGAAAAGTTTGGGGAAGAAATGGAATCCAGCTACCGAAAAAATTAAAAGGGGTTTCGACATACTTTAAAGTGTCTTAGAGGAAAGTTTTGAAAGAAGATTAGAAACATTAAAGATAAACATCAGCAAGTACAGACCAAAAAAGAGGGCATTCTCGCGGTTTGGCATGAATAGATGAATACCATGAAAAGGAGAAGAATCAGAAGCGGAAAAAAAGGAAAAAGATAAAACCTACATTACAAAAGAAGAAATTGAGGAAACCATAGCCAACATGTAGGTGGGCCAAACAGCCGGTTGGGATAAGATTGCATCGGAATTCATAAAACATGGGGGACAAGCTATTATTAAGTGGATACGGGAGATTTGTGGAGGGGCCTGGAGGTCAGAAACAATACCCGACGATTGGGAGAAAAATATTATTGTGCCCATTCAAAAGAAAGGGAGGACTCTGGATTGCTCCAACTACAGAGCCATCTGCCTCTTGAGCGTCATAGCAAAGATCTATTCCAGGGTATTGGAAATGAGGTTGAGAAGGGGAGTCGAACAGAATCTTGAAGAAGAACCCAAGACCATAATATATTCCCTCTGCGCAGTACCATAGACAAGAGACTTGACCGAGGAAAAGATGTGTGTGCTGCATTCATCGGCTTATGTACAGCATTCGATTCGGTATCAAGGGAACAGCTTGGAATAGAACTTGATGCTGAATGAAGGCATCTCACAAAGTCTGAAGCAGCAAGAGCCTATAAAAACGAATAAAAGGCAGAGTGAGGCTAGCTGGTGGATGTTCATCAGAATTCGAAGTGTATAGAGAAGCAAAACAGGGCAACAGTCTTAGCCCCCTCCTGTTTGTTATTTTTTATGAATCAGAGAAGGTGTCGGAGACTGAAAATTGGAAACTGAGCGATGAATCCAGTGTATGTGCACTCCTTGGTGTAGTGACTGTGGGTGAAGCTGATTTACAGCAGATACTGACAGCAGGGGCAAGTGAATTGGAAGACCGTGGCATGACTATTAACGTAAAGAAAACCAAAGTGATGCAGTTCCTTAACCATCAAATTCACCTATAGAACAAGTGGACCAGTTTGAATACTTGGGCGCAATCATTAAATCAGATGGGAAGCTGGACCCAGAAATCAACAACATAATCCACAAGGCTAGTCAAATCTACTACAAAATCAACAATACTATTGTAGGGAAACGAGAAATTAACCAAAAAACGAAGATGTACGTTTACAGAGCCGTATACTTACCAACACCCACATATGGAGCGAAAAGTCGGACAGTACAATAGAGGCTTGAAAGCAGAGTTACGGCTGCTGAGATGAGATACCTGAGAAAAGTGGCAGGCAAAACGAGAAGAAATTGCATCCGTAACACAGCCATCACAGAAGAGCTGAAAGACTTTATTGAGCGGAAAAGATTGAGCTGGGTAGGGTACATTGCCCGCAAACCCAAACAAATCCGTCAAGCCCGACCGAAAGGAAAACGAACTCGAGGACGTCCTAAGATCGCGTGGGAAGATTACATTACTGAGATCGCAAAGAGAAAAGGAAAGACCCTCAGAGAAGTGCAGAGACTGACCCAAGAATGGAAGGAGTTCAACTCCTGGCTGAAGAAGCTCGCCGATTAACGGCACAAACGGGAAAGCAAAAGAAGAAGAAGATCCAAAACTTACTTACTTTTGATTTTATTAAAGAAAGTCGAGGTTTCTCAGATTAAACGCTTTGATAATATCAAATTACATTTGAAATCAAGAAAGGTCTTCCTTAAAAGACGCCTTCAAAATGTACATATCTGCAAGTTTTACTGCTTATTTTCATAAGATACTCCAAAGATACAAATATACTAAAATGACTAAAACTAAAACTTTTTTGGAAAAGCGTATTTAAAATTCCAAATGTTGAAACCTTTTTGAGTAGAAATGCAGTTTTTAGAGAAGTTAAATCTCATTTCTAATTAAACAATCCAGTAGCGCTTGGTTGTTTTCATAAATAGGAATTTTTCAAAACATTGAGTATTACATATTGGCCTAATAATTTGAAACTAATTTCAGATTTTTGAAAATTGGAAAATTCTATGATTTATGTAATTTTACAATTCACGTTTTCTAAAGCCTTTGTTTTTTCATTGTATTTAAAGAGAACCTCTAAATACAATGTTTATTTGTTAAAAGGCTTTAAATTTTATTTTTTTTAGTTTTTTTAGTTTGATATTATCATTCGAGGCCCTTAAATTCCGATGATTATTAACACTGACATAAATCATAAAGAGTGTTCCGAAATAACCCTTATCAAAACAGAAATGTTTTTAAAATACTTTTCAAAAAGTTTTGGAAAAAATCAAAATGCACATCTGTTTTTTATTTTTTATAAATAATACAAAAAGAAAAAAGTTCGACAAGAGCTTTGCAGCTTTGATCCACAAATTCAATTAAAGACAAAATAAGAAAAAATTATTGCAAAAATACTAATTTTTCGAAATGTAAAATACCAACTTACTCGCCAGTAAAACATTTTTCCATTTTGTTACTTAACTAACAGATAAAAGCAAGAACATTTTGAAATTGCGGACAGTACTGTCTCAGTTCTAACAGAAATTAATAGTATTAAGTGAAAATACTTTTTTTATGAACAACTCCGAACGAAACGCAAATACATAAAAAACTCAAGGATTATTTGAACATTTTGAAGAAGTCCTTTAAAATGCCTAGTTTTTATTGGTATTTTGAATAATCAAAATGGTTAATTTTTTGCGATAACTCTAAACTAAGAAAGTGGAAGGGAAATTTAGCAAAAAATAAGATATCAATTTTCAATTACTTTTTAGACAAAAAGGCAATAAAAATAAACTTTTAAAGTCAATATTCAAAGCAAGAATCCACCTAAATATTAAGAAATTTAAATATAATTACGACATCTCAAGCCATTCACCTTTAGCAACCCAAATAAAGACATTTTCATAACCAATCAGCATAAAACGTGATACCTAAAATGTCAGTTCTTCGTGATTTTGATCATTTTGACCATCATTGTAATAAGCACGGATACGTGACAGAATGTTGTAACCATTTCAGTTACAGTTATAATTACTACAACAACTGTTATTATTCGAAACACTTAGTTCGTGTAGGTCACTACGCTTTATTCTGATTGTTGTCAGTGACGTCAAAGGAATTAAATTAAAAAAAAAATCTGACCATACCGTACATACCGTACGGTGTAATATTTTGAACAAGACCTAAAACATGTTTTGGTCAAGAGATCGTGTACGATTATGTTTGAACGCTGCTGTCTGATTTGAATTTAAAGTTGCTGACCTTTTAGGGAATTGAAATAGATTTAATATTTAAATATGTTATTTATTATGTGAGAATTATAAATAGAGTCTCGTGTCATTATTTTTGTCGACACTTCGAGGGACTTTCCGTAATGTTATTGTTTTAAATTAAACATAATAAAATACAAAATGGGGAAGTGTTAAAACAGTATTATGAGCTGGTGTAGGTGTGATACGCCTACGGTTTTTCGTTGGAGACGATTGTTCTGATCACCAAATAATGCAAACAACAGGGTAAAATAAAATCCGCCTCTGCAAACTTATAAATAGGTCGTATAAACAACACAGATAAAGTTTACACTCAACAACAGTACTTACGGTAACATTTAAGAATAAATTTGAACATATTTTTAAAATCTTGCCTTGAGAAACGAAATAACATTAAAATTAATGTTTAAATACCTTTGATAAATATTTAACGGTCTGAAAATTAGCAAGGCTTTAAAAAATGTTAAAGAATTCATTTTAAAATTTCCAATTAAAATACTGTTCTTTGCAGTTACACTTCTAGGCTTTCTGAGTGAAAAATTTAAATTCTTTCATCTCCAATTTGTACCTTTTTAATTTATTGCGTTCCAAGCTTTGGCTGATATTTAAAATTAAGAAGAAACTGCTTAAATTGGTCTCCGAGTATTTATTACAACAAGCTTCGTTCCTGAAAACTAAGGTGTCTTACATATTTAAGCTTAAATTCAAATTTTGAATTATATTTATTTATAAATGAATAAATATAATTTCAAACGTTAAATCTGTAACTTCCAGCCTAAAATTATTTTTAAAAAACAACTAAAATTTGAAAAATAAATCGATAATTTTAAAACTTCTTAAATAAAATTAAATTTAAAAAACCAAGGTGAATCTTAAGCATAAAAATTAGCAGAAAATACTAAAGTAATTTGCCATGACAAGCTACTGATGAAATCCAAATTTACATAATAGGTCGATTTACTTGTATTTTTTCTCATATTAGCATTAATTTCGTATCTCGTTAACATTTTCCTGAACACAACCTTCTTGCAATTTGAGAATGCATAATCACAAATCTTGTGAATTTACATTCTTTAAGCTACTGCCACCATGACTTATTTTTATCCATATATCGTTCACACAAACTCATTAAGTCATGCGACTTCTTGTATTTACAAAACTAAACACATAAATCCCACCCGTGTTGAAGCCTCAAACTACTGTAACTTCACATTAAATCACAAAAATGTCATTCGCCTAACTGAGGTTTCAACCCATCCACTATGCTCATAAGCAAAATTTACTTGGGTCACTGTAATTTAATTCAAAATAATTAATTACTAATCAACATCGATCGATTAACCTAAACTACATTGACATTTTAATTATAAATTCCAGGACAAAGCAACCCCTTTATTCATAGCAGCCCAGAATGGTCATTATAAAATTTTAGTCTATTTATTAGCACAATGTGCGGAGCCGGACTCGAGAAGAACCGACGGTGCTACCCCTTTATGGATCGCTGCACAAATGGGACACGATCACATAGTAGCACAATTACTAAAAGCCGGTGCAAGAGTAGATGCCGCCAGACATGTAAGTATTTTATTAATACATATCAAACTTCCACACCTAAGCATTTGTTTTACAGGACGGAGCTACAGCACTTTTTAAAGCGGCCCATAAAGGACACACAGCTGTAGTTGGGGAATTGTTAAGATATAAACCATCTTTAGGATTACTTTCAGTAAGTCTTGAGTTTTTGTATTCTGTGTTTTTAGTTAAAGGCTTGTGAAAGAATTAGCCAGCAACATGAAAGGTTATGGCTTCCTAAGTCTATATACAAATAATGTGGTAAACACCACACTTTCAACAAGCTCCATCCAATTTGTTTAGCTACTAATTCGTTTTCAATAGGTAACTGGGTAGGCCACACGTTGGACTTCTGACTCAGGTATAAAGTATAAACCTGAGGCTGTCCACATTGTGGTCTAGTACCATAACCACTTGGCCACGCCGGCCAATTAATTAATTAATTAAAGCAATTAAAACCCTTGTTAGTACGTTGATGTCAACCAAAGCCAAGCCAAAAAATTATTTTCGCTGTATTTAATAAATATTACACTCAAAATTGAGAAAATAGATCTAATAATTAATAAACTCAATAATAACTCTGTAATAAGTAGAAGAAGCAGTTAGAAAACTAACAAAGCATTCCGGATTACTAAAGGCAGGTGGTGATACACTTCTAGCTACTATCCACCACACAACAGAACAGATTTGGAGACGAGTAGAACTGCCCAATGAATGGAATACTGCAGTCATGGTGTGTGATGTGTGTGGTCATCAGCTAAACCTGGTTGGTCGTAGCCTTCCACTCTTCTCTACTTCTGACCTCTACTTTTAGTTCATAGTAGATGTCACACCCATATCTTCCATGATTTAACGTACAGTATTGCTGACTTGGTCTTCCATTTTACCCTCAATTATATTAATTAGCAATCCTTCTTTTCTTATTATATGGCCAATAAATCTGTCTCTTCTTCTTTGTATTATCTTCCACATTTTCCTTTCTTCTATTACTCTTCTAAAAACTTCGTCATTTGTTATGTGGTCGATCCATTTGATTTTGACTCCTGTAACACCATACTTCGAAAGATTCTTCTTTTCTCTGATTTACTAATAGTCCAGCTCTCACTTTCGTATAGAGTCACCTGGCATAAAAAGGGAGATGTCTTGCTTTGCGACAATTTTAGGGATATATCGCTGCTGAATATCTTCTTCTTCTTATGGCTGAAGCCTAGGCCAATGGCCTGTTAGTAACCCGTAATAACAAGTTCTGTGAGCCCTCTTAGCACGTATGCTGGGCAGGAGGCTAACCTTACCCATCGAATAAGGAGAAGAAGATCGACCCACAGTGGTACGGGGTTGACGATTGTCAAAGGTGTTAGTATGACAACCGGGACCGCCGGCTTAACGTACCCTCCGAAGCACGGAGGAGCGTACGAGATATATTCCGGCTTCGCCGGTCTCAGGAATCGAGCCTAAGATCCGTTCCTCTACTCTACTGCTGAATATCATCATTCATCATTGAGCCGTGCAATTCTTAGAATTATGGCTAACGCCGAGGCATTTCCAATCCTATTTTTGAGGGGGATTAATCCTCTTGTTCTTGAATTCTTTCAAAGTTTGTTGTTGGTCCTGGCGGTCTCTGTTATTTTCTTCCATTCTTTTCTATCCCTGCATTTCGACCTCCAATCTTCTATTCCCATTGCTTTTATGCCTTCTTCTAGGGCATCTTTCCATCTTTTCCTTGGTCTTCCTTGTTTCCTGGGTCCGAAGGGTGTCCACTGCGTAATCTTCCTTATCATCTCCTTTGGTTCTCTTCTCATAATGTGTCCAGCCCATCGTAGTCGTTGGGTTTTTATGAATCTGACAATATTTTCTCCTCCAAGTTCTTCTTCTATTTCTTTGTTCTTTCTCAATCTTATTTCTCCCTCTCTTGCAGCGCCGCAGCAACCCTATTTGGCGCCTGGTGCAAAGTAGTTTGATTGCGCCTTTTTACATTTCTTGTGGAATGTAATAATAAACCTCTCTAAAGGATATACCCAAAAGCGCTTTATTTCCGTAACATTGTTAGCATTTTATACAAGTAAGAAATATGCAGATGCATTGTTTGCACAAATAAGATGATCATACAGGTCTATTTAGGCGCCTACATTGATACGGCGCCTGGTGCGGGGGCACCTTCCGCACCGCCCTTGCTGCGGCGCTGCTCTCTTGTTATGTTAGGTCCCAGTATTATTCTCATTATTTTTCGTTCTATGATTTTTAGGTTTTCTTCTTCTTTTTTGTTTATTGCTATTGTTTCCATCGCATATGTTATGATGGGACGTATCAGGGTTTTGTATGTTTTTATTTTTGTTGTTTTGCTTAGTGCTTTGCTTTTTAGTAAGGTTTTATTTCTGCCGTATGCCTGACTTCCTTTCAGCAATCTCTCTTTCACTTTGTTCTCCGCAGTTTGTCCCATCGTGACTCCCAAATAATTAAAACTGTTGACTTGACTCTCTCGAAGATGTATTCCTGTGTTTTTAGATAATTTTGTGCGTGCTCATGTTCTTTTTTTATCTTCAAGTATTTTGTTTTTACTTCATTTATTTCCATACCGAATTTTTTTGCTTCTTTGTCTAGTTGGTCTACGGCTCTTGCAATATCTTCTTTTTTATTCCCTATGATTGCTATGTCGTCTGCGTACGCTGTTGTTTGTATATGGTTGGTCGTGATATTTTTCTTATCTAGTTTAGTTCTTCGCATTATGCCTTCTAGTATTAGGTTGAATATGGTTGGGGATAGGGAGTCCCCTTGTTTTGCCCCTTTGTTTATTGCAAAGGGTTCCGTTATTGTTCCTTGGAATCTCACTTGCGTACTTGTATTAATTAGAGTCATTTCGAGCAGTGCTATTAATTTTCTAGGTATTCCTAAGTGTTCTAGTTCTCTTATTAGTTCTTTTCTGTTTATTGAATCAAAGGCCATTTTGAAATCTATAAATATAACATGTGTTTCTTTATTATGTTCTCTCAGTTTTTGGATTATTTGTTCCAGAGTGTGTATGGCATTTATGGTCGATCGGCCCGGTCTGAAGCCATTCTGGTAGTCCCCAAGTATATTTTCAGCGTATGTCTTTAGCCTTTTGTTCATTAAGTTTGCCAAGATTTTATAAGTAGTGTTTAGTAGAGCTATTGGTCTATAGTTTTTACAGTTTTCTCTTCCACCTTTTTTATATATTGGGATTATTATACTAGTGTTCTTGCTTGTATCTGCTGTCCTCCATATTTTAGCAGTTCTGCCTCGATTTCGTCTTCCCCCAGTGCTTTACCGTTGAATATAATTTATAAAATATTAACTAATATTCTATATAAACGTAAGCAATGATGAAGTTATGATGAAGAGATGATTGGAAGCTATGAGTGTGAATTCTGCAGAGGCAGGTCGACCATCAGTCACATATTTACGCTAAGAGAAACAACTTAAAAGTCATACCAGTACATAATCTATTCATAGATTTCAAAAGTACATACGATATTTACGATTATTTTTATGTTTAACATTTGCCGCTTCATGGCCCTTTGTGCTTTAGCTAGCTTGTCCACGATATTCCCCGTCAAGGTCCACGTTTGTGCTCCATATGTTAATACTGGAAGCACGCATTGATTATAAACATTTCGTCTTAAGTGTAATTATATTTTCTTATTCTTTAATCATTTGTTTTGTCTACCAAATACAAGATACCGTTAAGCTACTCCAAATTGTCTTAGAATGCCACAAAGTGCCCCTAAGAATTAATTCCCCGAATTACTCACGATTAAACCTTGAGGACAAGAATTGTCTTTGTCTTGTACTGACTTGGAATGTCATAAAACTACCTCGAGTTTCCCACAAAATGTCTCTTCGTAGATATAGTTACCCTAAATACTGAAAAGGTAAGCTAAAGACATTGGCAGTTGCACTCCGCATGGGCGTATGGCCGGGAACATGGAGGGTTAAAAGCCTCCTATGTGTCTTTCATATCCGGTTGCCTCACATATTATGCATCTTCGTAACCACCTACTTTTCCTACTTCACCACTCGGTTTCGATTCCCAATTATTTTCAGTGACTGGGTAGACCACCCGCCGCGCATCCGACTCGGGTTTGACCCCGAGACCGTCTGTACTGTAGTTGAATACCTTAACCCTTAACCACTCGGACAGTCCAGCGATAACAAACCCAATAACTTTAATAAAATTAAATTATCACTGAAATAAATTGCTTAAGTTTATTATGGTTTTACTATAAAATTTCCTACGTATTATCACATAATATTTTATCGTAACATTCTTTTTCAGAATGGAGAAAGTGCTCTCCATGCGGCGGCTTTGTTCGGACACTTAAGCGTATGCAAACAATTAATAGCAGCAGGAGTTGATCCGACGCTTAAAAATCAAGATTCAGTAACGCCAGCACAATTAGCAGCTGATCACAAGCACAATATGGTTAGCGACTACTTAAAAAATAGCGCAAATAGAACATCACAGAAATGACATAGGGTTAAAGAAATTAGTTCGTATTTGCATATGTGTCAATTATAATTAAAAAAAAATCTCATTTGTCATCCCATTTTTGTGCCTTTCTAAAGTATTTTTGTATAATTGTAAATATGGATCAGGTTTATATTAAGTTAGAAAGTTTACGGATTAAGTTTAAGTTTAAATTGAAAGGTTCTCAGTTTGTACGTTTGGTTTTAGGTGTTATTTAAATTGTTTTAGGTATGACAAATTCTTGTTCTGCATTAGACATATGTGGAAATCATTACGATAAAGAGAAAACAGTTATAATTAAAACGTAGACGGAATCAATTATTCGTTGATCGAATTAATCAATCATTAATATAAATCTAGTCCTATCGGCAACGATATTAAATCAAAGATTAATCAATCATCATGTCACAGTAGGTCGTAGGCTACATTATTAAAGGAAAACGACAAGACATAGAAGTAAACACGATCCTCACATTTATAACTACACAGCTTTTCCTACTAAGTTTCCATCGAAATTTAAACGGTAAACAACTCTTATACAAATGTGTAAGACAAGTTTTCAATCACAAAGAAAATAAGTAACAAAATAATGAGGAATTTCAGAAAATGCCGTTCTTGCTGTAATGTATAAACGTTAACTCCACTTAATAACATATCGTCAGTAAATTAACAATTAATTCATATTAATTAGCATAAATCAGATACAGTATTTTTAAGTGATGAAGAATTGTACTAACTTATTCATAGTCTTTATAATTAGCACGGATCACACCATTACATACACTCTTTAATCTCAAAGTGTCGATTTGCATATCCACAGTAGAAATGTTAACTTCCTATTAACATTTGACAAAAGAAATGTAGATAGCCCTAAATAATAATAAGTCTGATATAATAAGGTATTAAGAAAAATGCTCAAAATATCCATGATAAATCTCCATGTGTGTCTACATTTAGTAGATACCATCACAGAAATTAAGTTTATTTTAATTACAACTGTATATTTTCCCCTGTATTTTGTATAAGTATTTGTTACTGTAAATAATAAATATCTATAGTCTGTTATAATAATTTATTTCATTCTGTAGATGATATTAAGTTATGATTTTTATCGTGAACAGGATAGAAATACATTGAGGTAAAACAGTACATTTTTGATGATAAAATGAGAAAATAAATAAAAAAAACAACTAGTCTGCTTAACATAACCTTTACAGGAAGATTATGAGTGTTACAAATTCAAATGTCGAAGGAAAGATTTTTCCAAAGCTGCTGATATGTGAATGATTTTAGGTAAGTAAATTTGCCAAGAATATAACAATAAAAAACCCTCTTAAATGCCAAGATGGCCCAGTGGTAGAACATCAGGCTACTGTTACTTTAGTCCTTGACTTGAAGGATTCGCCTGCAGTCTGGAGATCAGTATCGAGTCCTAAGGACCGGGCCATTGGTCGTTAGGCACCAAATTAACGACGCTCATTTTAGAAGTTTGTTATGATTTATTTAATTTAGATAAAAGTACTGTAAAGCAAATATACACAACAAATATGTCTTAAAAATTATATTAAAGATTGACCGAGTAAAGGATACAATTACGATATCCAAATTTTCATTCATTTCTTGTTACGATGCAGATGTTCCAGGATGAATTAGTTCTTGGTAACATAGAAATTCACTTACCATGCTGAAAATGACAAATAAAGTTAAATTATTGCTTAAAAATTAACTAAATAAGTTATTGTTAAGTTCATGTGTACTTAGATATTTTTATGTTCAAATTTAACTATCTAGAAAAATTCAGACAGATAAAAAATTATGATAGGAAGTTATAAAAGCATATAAAGCTTAAGAATATTGATAAAAATAAATTAGTGTTATAAATAAAAAATACTTACGTTATTGTGAACTTCGAATGAAATTAAACAAAGTTATTTAAATAATTGTTATGTTTTAACAATTTAATTATTAATAAAAATCTATTATTGATTTTAAAGTTGAATAAATCGTTTTATTTACGACGACGAATTTGAGGTTATATTTAACCCAAACGATAAAACCTGAAACAAAATAAAGTGAATTAATTAAAGGCAAAACCAAGTAAAGTGTTTAACAATTATAAACAATAAAGTGATTAAAAAGTGACAATTAATAAATAACAAAGAGAGACTTACCTGTTATAAAGTTTATTTTGAACAGTTACGTTATAAAACTAAGACAGCTGTTCATCAACACCAGACTCGAGGTCAACTACACAGCGTTGCCGAATTCAAGAAAGAAACGAACAAGCAAGGATCTTTGAGTTTAAGATAAGTGTTGTTTATTTATTTAAATTAATTGAAACGAAATTTGAATTTTAATTTAATATTTTTTTATTAGTAAATGTTTGTAAAAGTTTAAAATTTAAAATTATTTGTTATTCATTTTCTAAAATAAAAATTTGCAATTTTTAAATAATGCAATCTTTCAAAACAATTCTTACAGCCAGAACTCAGGTAAATAATTATTAAATTTATTTTGATTTTGGAATTTATGTTCAGATATTTTGATTTATGTTTGTTTGTTGTGTTTATTTATTCTGCAGGAATTATTTCAGATATTGAGTTGTCTGAATATTTAATTTTATGTACACACTCACACACACATTCAAATATACAGACTAAAATACATACCTATTTTCAATTTACAGAACATTTAGTTTTCTTAATAAGCTTAATTTAAAATTGTGTGTTATTAATTAAGATAAAATAACATTTATTTGGCTAGCCCAACGTGATGCTAGCACATTACATTTCAAAATAAGTTTAAAAAAATTTGTTAGATGTAATTATTATGATTACACTACAATAGGTATTCCATACTTTAGAGGGGCACTGTATAAATAACAAAGGTTACAAAATGAAATTAAAGGTAAACAAGCTTAAAATTTACATAATACGGGAAAACCAGTAGGTAATTAGTTATAACCTCCTATTTACAATTTAATACACATTTATTTTTGACATTCGAGTTATCGATAGAAAATTAAAAATCTGATCAGCAATTTCTTTACAACAAGCAATAAAATTCAGTATGTTTTTACATTGTTTTTATTTATAATGTAGCTGCTATTTACATTGTTAATTGGCTATGAATCATTCGTCCTTAAAAATTAGCATTAACTTATTAATTTAAATATTAGTAGGCAATATGGTATCATCTCAAAGTGTAAAACTAATAAAACAGGAATGTTATGAAATTAAGGCGTTTTATCAGCAAACATTTTTATTTGTATTAGACATGAAGTATTTCAGATAAAAGTACAGCTGATAATAAAAGTAATTATGTCGCCCACTAAGGACAGGTTACAGGAAATGTTGCAGGTAAAAACTTATAACAAAATATTTAAAGATTAACAATTGTTTTACAAAATGCCAATCAAATATAATACCACTTATCATTCTGATAACTAGTCTTCTAAAACCAATCAGAATAAAGTTGTCATGACAATGCAATAGTTATTAACCATAAATTAAATTTTTAGCTCCAAAATGGCGGCAAATTTAAATCTGAGAGGCTAGAAGAAAGCAGTTCAAAAAAGATAAACAAAACCCTCGAAAAGGCGGAAGTAATTCAAGAAAACATCGATATTATAAAAGAAAACACAGAACAAGCAAACGACATACTAAAAAATAACGTATTTAAAATCACAAAAGGTACAGTTTGGTACAATTTTTAATTCAAACTCCTTAAACTTAAATTTTCAATCTTAAAGGTTTACAAGATCAATTGGATTCGCTCTTTCAAACGAACACAACTACAGCATATAAAATAAGCAACAGTTTAAAAGAATTAGAAACCGATTTAAGCAAAATATCAAATGCCACCTCAGCGGAATACAGAATTAAAAGAATACAGTATACGACATTAAAACAAAAGTTTCAAGAAGCATTACGAGAAAGTGGAAATTGTCTCGAGTTCCATAAGAATAAAAGAAGGGAACTTCTGGCGAAATCATTAAAAACTAGTAAATACTATCATTAATCTTAAATCGTATATAAATTTTTTAGATTTTGATTTTAGCACGTCAAGATATAAACGAAGAGGAATTAGAAGCTTTACTGAATGAAAATAAACTGGATGTCTTTACGGATAATGTAATTAAACATAATATTATCAAGTGTTGATTATTACCAATTATTAATTAAGGTTTTAGTGACAACGGAGGAAGCACGACGACAACTGTTAGACATCGAAGAACGCCATAAAGAACTATTAAAAATTGAAAAGCACCTAAATGAAGTTCTGGATTTATTTATTAAGTTAGCCACATTAGTAGAGCAACAAGTACGTTTATTTCACATATTAATAATCATTTTGGCTGTGGGTCACTTTACACGATGTAGATGTATCAACAAACATAACAAGGTTTCTTGATAAGAAACAACTTTAAATTCGGTTTTAATATACTTATAAAGGATGTTCAAATTTGAGGTAAAAATTTGTCACCATTTGTATTTTTCGGGCTAGAGTGCGACGGCATATTTGACGGATGAAAACAACGATTTCGCAATAGTGTACAACGGGCGGCTGAAAAAATTAATTATGATCTCTCTGTGGAAGAGGTGTTGCAAAAATGTAAAAATGTGTTTACTGCAAGTTGTAATGAAATACTTAGTATTACAAGAAACAGAATGGTGGAATGTATTAGCCAAGAATCATGGTTAAAGGTACAAGAAAGATGAAGGCTTAAAGAACATAGATTAAGCTCGAAGACTGAATAAGAAAAGGAAACTACAGCACGAATATGTTACTATAGGCCACTTACTTCTAAAATGAAAATCAGTTTCAAGCCGATGTCTCGTGGCCGACCACATAAACCATATAACATCGCTTAGAAAATGCAGAAACACTTAGGTCACAGTCACAGACTCCATTCGAAGAGTTAGTGAATCTGTAATAGGCATTGAAAGCAGAAGAAGACAGGAAGACTCGTTCAACGAGAATAGCCAATCTATTCACGACCTCTTGGACCAGAAGCATAAAGCCCTACAAGCCCTCCTCAAGGATCCTTCCTACAGAAAGAGGTATCGGACTTTTCAATCTGTGATGACTAAAACCACAATACAAGACCAAAGTGTAATACATAACTGACCTGCGCTCTGATAGCAATCATGGGACTCAAAGTAAATACCAACAAAACTAAAATAATGTTCGTTCAAGAACAAAATACAAGAATTAATGGTGTCCGACTTGAACATGCATGGACCTTTTGTTACCTTGGCAGTATGGTGAATAATGGGACCGACCTAGAGTACGACATACGCAATTGCGTTGGCTATTATTCGAAAGCATTTTGGGCTCTCAGAGATTGGGTATTCTTCAATTACGACCTGACATTTACTCTGTACGGCTGTCAAAATTGGCCCACATACAGCAAGCACATTAAAGCGCTAGAAAGAACTCAGCAAAGACGACTAAGACTTATAATGAAAATTAGATGGTACCATCATATCTCCAATGAAGAAGTCTTGCGCAGGTCAAAGTGCAGTGCCATAAAAATACTAATATCTAAAGCACGATTAAGATGGGCCGGGCATACCAGGGGGGACAACGGGAACGATTCAAGGACATCCTACACAAAAACCTAAAGTGTTTTGAACTAGAACAAGTCTGGAAAGAAACAGCACAAGATCGGACGATCTGGAATAACGCAGTCTCAGTTTTAATCATAATGGATCTTGTACCAGCAAACACAACAAAAGGCAAACCAAGAGGCATGCGATGCGGTTTAATTGGAGTGTTAGAAGATTTAGAATATGGCGACGATGTGTGTATAATAACAAGTGAAACAAAATTAAATAGTGTGGTATTAAAAATAAATAACGACAAAGCTAAATTGCTGAATATTAACTTACTAAACAATGTGGTCTTAGAGGGTATTCCGATAGAAACCGTTAATGAATTTAATTACCTAGGAAGTAGGGGAAACATGTGGTTTCAGTAGGACGGTGCTACCACTCATACAGCCAACGCAACAATCCTTTTGCGAGAGAGATTTGGTAACCGAATAATTTCTCGAAGAGTAGACATCGTGCGATTTAACACCGTTGAACTTCTTCTTATGGGGTTCAGCAGCTTAAGGACAACATAATTGAAGAAATTGCACCACATTTATGCCGAAATGTTATCGAAAATTTTGCCAAAAGATATTTGGACATTTCAAACAATTTATGTGTTTCATTATTGAAAAATTAAATTTTTACCTCAAATTTGAACACCCTTTAATTCCGTTAACTTTTCTAATATGACCTACTTCTAGCAAGAGTCGGTAGACAGAGTAGAATATCATGCAGTAACTGCAACCAATTTTGTAGAACAAGGAACAGGTGTTTTAGAGAAGAGCGCAAGATCGGAAAAAAAATATCGTAAGGTAAAATATATCTGTATAAAAATTAATATAAAGTTTAACGCGTTTTTATTTCAGCGGAAAATATACATAATTCTTATTGTAACTGTAATCCTTCTGGGTTTCATTGCAATAATAGTCGTAGGATTATAGACATTTTTAATATGAAAGATAAACAACTATCTATAGAAGAGTTTAACTTAACAATAAACATTTTTGTCACTACAATGCTGTTTTCATTTAAGCTAAAATAAAGGCAAAATGTAAATGATAATTCTGTTATTGCTTTTTTCATTAACACAATAATTAACCATAATAAAAAGTCGATAGTATTAATTAAGCAAGCTCTTTAATCATTTCTGGAATGCTGATAGTTAGATCTAAAGCAGATGGTCTCGCATCAGGGTTTTCTTCAGTGCAACAGTGGAAAATTTCGAGTACGTATTTATAAGATTCATCAAAGTCTTGTGCAGGTAAAGCAGGTCGTTTTCCGAATTCGCAACTATTTATACTCGACTCGAAAGTATCAGTAGAGCAAGCACTTTCGTCAAGCATTTCCAAACAAGGCGGACACAAAGCCAACATTTCCCACAAAACAAGCCCATACGAAAAGATATCAGCCTTTGTAGTTATTATCTGTGGATATTTTAAAATTTCCGGCGCTGACCAAAGTCGAGTTCCTATATATTCTGCTTCAGTGCCTGCTTTTGTCTCGTCTAGTTTTCCGTTTGGAGCTAAAGCTAAAGTTACTCCAAAATCACATAATTTACATACGTCGAAATTGCCCTTGATTAAAATATTATAAGATTTTACATCACAATGCAATAACAAAGCTTGTGTATGTAAATAATTTAAGGCTTCGGAAATGTCTCGTGCAACTTTCATTATATTAGCCGCTGGATAGGCAAGCAAACCCAAATCATTACGTTCCTCGATCATATTACCTAAGCAGGTATTGCACTCTTCCATTGCAAGACAATCTTGGTTATCTTTAGTTTTAACGACGGCTCTGAAACCCACGATATGAGGATGATTCAACTTTCTTAGAATCTCTGCTTCTTGTTTGAGACGCTTGCCGTATTGAGAATTGGGGGAATTTTTCTGGAGAAGCTTTTTTACTGCCCATGGGGACCGAATTTTGTTAGCTTGTGGCGACCTTTCAAGTTTATAAACGGCTACACCTGCAATACAGCGAATTTAGGCAACCAAACGTACGCAAATTCAAATTTGACCGTTAAAGCAATATTTACTAATTTTTTCTCAATTGAATTAAAGAAACGATTGAATTACTGAGTTAAACACTACTTATAAATAATTATATAAAGTAATTGAAATAATTCTAAAATAATTGTGTACCAACCTGTACCGTAACCTAACTTTTTTAAAAAGGGTGACGGTGGAATTGTCACAGTGGTAGCAGCTGGTGTCCTTAAACTATTACGAATTGGTGTAGTAAAATCACACATTTTTACAACAATTAATCTTTTTATAACTTTTTAAAGTAAATTCACTTTGCACTGGTTTTCTGGTAAGAAACTTTCAAATATTTAATGGTAAGTTCACAACTACCGAACTACCGGGAACATATATTTGTGAACCGCACCTTACCACTTGCGTGCCCTCTATTACTAAAAGGCCGCATTAAACATTAAGCGGCTTTTTTATAATTGCAATTTTACAAATGTTTAGGTCAGCATGTGTTTTTATTATTGTAAATCTAATAAGAATAACACTTTCAGGCTGATCATTCTTTATTTATATAAAATTTTTCCAATTAATTTGTAAATAATTCCACTTGGGATATTTGTGAACCACAGTTTCTTTATAAAAAAATATTTTTTTTGCATTTTGACAAAAAAAGTGGACCTTTTTTTATTAAAAAATCGTAAAGAAAGCAACACTTTTTTTAACTATTTAATTTTACATTTTGCATTAAGTAAGTGTGCTTTAAATAAAATATTGTAAATTGTCAGTTTGACAACTGTACATTCTCAAATCCTTTTTATCCTGTTTTGAGGGATTTAAGATGTCAAAATGCAAAAAAATATTGTGTACAACTCGTATGAAAGCATCTTTTTTTCACTCGTTTGATTGATGCACTCCGGCTTCGCCGTCGTGCATCAAACTTCAAACTCATGAAGAAAAGTATTGCTTTCATTACTAGTTGTACAAATAACTAATTGTTATTAATTGTTTTGGTTGCTATAATTACAAGTCGTCAGTTTTCGAAATAAAGTAAATGGTCGGTATTCTGATCTAATTTAACGTCATGTTTAATTAGATACCATGGCAATATCGCGTATCTCTGTTATACACATATAAAATTATATAAAGCTATAATTATGGTTTTATGTTAACGCTAAACACGACTTTAGTTAGAGACAACTTTAAACATAAGATCAGAATACGGCCCACTGTGTAGTAAATCTATAATTGGTGACCCCGACATGATCAACCAACAATGCTTTCATCTACCTCTGAAGCTGACAAGCTGACCCATAAAAAATCGATGAATTCCTGCAATCTCTTTCTTCAAGAACTGAAACAACCCATCAAAAAATCAATGAATTCCTGCAATCTCTTTCTTCAAGAACTGGAACAACCTGTTCACGAATTGAAAAGAATTAAAATACCCCCCTTCTGGTAAATAAACTCGCCCTTTGTGGTTCGCTCAGTTTTACTCGCAACGTTACGTTCAAATGAAACCAAATATAACTCAGCTTCATTACTGCAGCAGGTCTCTGACCTAATTGCTGAGCCACCAGTTGTGAATAAATATGAAACGTTAAAACAAAGACTAATTCTCGTTTCACCGATTCCCAAGAAAAGTGTCTTAGAAAGCTCTTTGCAGAAATAGAATTAGGAGAGAATTATTCGTCCCAGTTAATGCGGGAAATGTACACTCTGGCAGATGGTAAACTCAGCAATTATGTTTTACGGACATTATGGATGCAAAGAATGCCAGTTTCAGTCCAATCCATTTTGTCCATTAATGATGCTACAGATCTTACTAAACATGAATTCGAAGACTTCCACGGTCAGTGTCAGTATTAACAGAACGCCTTCCGAGTTGGGACCGTGTCATTGTTGAAGAGCACCTCTGGCTTGGTTGACAAGTTGAGTTACCGCTACCCTTCTACTTCTTGCTAAAAGAGTTTCACCTCTGGCTTGGTTGACAAAGCTGCAAAAGCAGAATTTGAGTACATGATGGAACAAGGAATATGTCGACTATCTTCTAGTCCTTGAGCCAGTCCATTACATTTAGTACCAAGGAAGTAAGGCGAATGGCGTCCATGCGGAGATTATTGTCATTTAATTCCAAATCGATATTCCATAGCACATATACAAGGCTTTTCTCATTAGTTTACTGATAAAAAAATATTTTCTTCCTTAGATCTAGTCAGAGCTTATCATCAGATTCAAAAAACGGCCGTTTTCACACCGTTTGGGTTGCTCAAATTTCCAGTTATGATATTTGGTCTTTGTAACGCCGCCCAAACATTTCAGAGAATTATGGATATGATTCTTCATGGTCTAGATTTCTGTTACTAATATATAGACGACGTTCTAATTGCCTCCTCCAGCCCAGAAGACCATGAAAATCATCTACGTTCTGTAATCAGTAGATTTAAAGAGTACGATTTAAAAATAAATGTATCTAAATGCGTTTTTGGGGTTTCAGAGATACAATACTTAGGATATTCTATTAATCCTAAAGGAATTAGACTTCCATCAGACAGGGTTGAAGTTATATTCACTTACAATAAACCAGGAACTGTCCTGGAACTTCGAAGATTTCTTGGAGTCTTGAATTTTTATCGACGTTTTATTAAGAATGCTGCCAAGCTGCAAGATCCTCTTAATTTCTACACTTTTAGCTCATCCAAAGATTGATGGCGAACTTGCACTTGTTACCGATGCTTCAGATGTGGCTATAGGAGCCGTGTTGGAACAATTACAGGAAGGTATGTGGCAACCGCTTGGATTCTTTTCCAAGAAACGAAATAGCGTTGAGCTTAAATACAGCACCTACGATAGAAAATTGTTATCTATTTACAAAGGACTTCATGAAGTCTCTGGGCGAATAAACGACCGATTGTTTACAGTGCAAATATATAGCAAAGACGTAAATATGTCGACTGAAAGACTTAAACCGGCATTTCTTCCTAACCCTGAAAATAATACTGATACAGGCACAAATTTACAGCCACTTAAAACGTAAAACCTACTCAAATACTCATGCCTCAGCGTCTCGTCAGGTAGCTAGTCACTAGGAATGGTGGGGGGGGGGGGGGGTACTATGGGATCACAGTTTCTTTATAAAAATTATTGTTATCAATTGTTTTGGTTGCTAATTACAAATCTGTTAGTTTTTGAAATAAAGTTCATTTAGTTTTACCACAGTATAATGCCTTTACAAATGTTGTAAGTCGGTATGCCTTTTATTGCTGTAAATCTTTCTTTATAATTAATATACATAGTGGCCCACTGAAAACAGTAAACGCAAGTTTTAGCCACTTAACATTATCAATTTGAATGCTGACAAACTCACAAAGTAGGTACTTGCTTATTACAAACAACTTGTCAGATGAAGTGCTTTTGTTTGCTACGTTCAACTGTTTAAGCCTCCTAGATCAAAATTTAAATGTAATTTTTTCTGGAATTAATGATCGGATTTGAAAAATAAAAAGACTATAGAAAAGAGAATCGAAAGGCCTTTAGAACTGTGTAACGTTTGGCACCCCTTTGTATTTAAAATTTTTGGGGTGCAATTCATCCTCATCTTAGGGTCGAAGTTGTGTAAATAATACTAATCAATTTAGATGTCCCACTTGATACTAAAATTGACGTGTTCCAGCGTTTTTGCAAAATTGATGTTTTAAGTGGCCAAAACTTGCGTTTACTGTTTTCAGTGGGCCACCCTGTATTAAAACAATATTTCAGCTACTTACCTTGAAAAAATAGTTAGCATACTATACCTTTATACTCAAAAGCCGTAGTTTATTTAGCCTTGATCCTTAATAATGATAATCAGACATGTTATCTAAATAATTACGACATATACATTTAATATAATCAATACAAATTACGTCAAATGATGATATTAATAAAAACGATTAATTTTACGCATTAACTGTCTGATTATGGAATTACATCGAACACAATAAAACACTTATATGCAGACGATATTAAATATAGAAACAATGTAAACATTGCTAATTAAGAGTTATAAATTTACCTTTTAAAATTAAATACAGCTTTTTTATTTTACTTTCGATATTTATTTAATAGTTTTATCCTTGTTCTTATTATTTACTTTTTAGTAATCTATGAAAATTTGATTTTCTGTTTAAATTCAATTGTTAGATTACAGATTTTTTTAAAACATCCATCACAAGGGTATCTCCACGTAAATTTTAAATTGTAAATAAGTATATGCACTAATATAAATTGATGTTATTGGCATCCAAATAATATTTGATTTATAGTATCTAATCAAGCATAATTTGTTGTTAAAACCCATAACAGAGACTAATGCCACATTATGGCTGTGTTTGTTAATGGCTTACGTATTCGGTATTCCTAATATTTAGATGAACTATCGTAGTATACAAATTAGTTCCCAACAACTTTAATTTATTTAGCAATGGGGAAAATCAAGTTCTCCATCGAAATCAAGCAGATACTGAATTTTCAAATATTCAAGATTAAAGTTTAATAAGAAAGTGAGTTGTGATTAGTTATATAAATTGTTCCAACAGTTAACGAAATTAAAATTAATTCATTTCTTAAATTATCTCGTTCAAGTATTTGGCAACAATAATGTGGTCAAAATCGCTTATAAAAGCAACGTAATCAATAAGGAAGTAATTTATATCAGATAATTAGTTTACAGTTTACTAAAGGTGTGAAGAGTAATGAATGTCCACATTGTCTACAGAACTAAAATATTAATAGTTCTACAGAGTTTCGAAGCATTTACTCCTCATACAGGCTTAAAACTGGCGAAGAAAAATTTGATCAAAAGATTTACAAGCAAAATTCTGTCAATAAGCCTACAGTCAAAATGTTTACAGTGTTCTTTGGGTAAGTTCATTTTCTCATTGTTTTATTGTTAAACTGACATTGTTGCAATCGTATGATTTATCAAAACACCTTCTTTAAGTGCTCTTGTACCAGTCGCTTAAAAAAAAAATACCCAAGCTGTTGCACATCTATTTTTCCAAAATCATGTTAAAGTTATTAACTTGGCCGTAAATTAGTTTTTCACTTCAGGTCACCTTCTTGTGGAAATCTTGAGCAACTGCCACACCTTCACCATAAGGATCAAGAGTTTGAAGAATCGATGGAACACTTACGTTACATAGCTTACCAGATAATTGGACCAACTCTCATATTGACAGGCATTTTAGGAAATATTCTCAATTTAATCGTTCTCACCCGTCCTTTCTTGAACGATTGCACCAGACTTTACCTGAGAGCTTTAGCGATTGCAGATATTCACGTTTTAATTTTTGAAATACCCATGATCATACGTTTAAACAAATTAGAAAGTGGGACGTTATGGGTGGCAATCTATTACGCCCATTTTGAACTAGTTTTACTGACGATGTTTGTAGCATTTAATGTTTATATTGTTATATGTTTAACGGTTGATAGATACGTTTCGGTTTACTTTCCTATCATTTTCAATACGATACATACCATAAAAAGAGCGAAAATCGCTCTTACTTTGTCTTTTATAATAGCCGTTTTAGTAAGTTTACCGTTGTTTATGTTGAAAACTATTTGTCGTACTAATTCTACTCGTAACAAATGGAGCTATCAAGATAATATTCCAATTACAGACACAACCTATTGGAATATTTACCTTATAGCTTCAGAAACTGTAATACGAATTGGACCCACTATACTTTTGGCAGTTTTAAACATTCTTATAATTAGGAAATTCCGCATTATTACCAAAAATCGTTCCAAAATTCATATACCGTTTCAACAACTCAATAATACTGGTTCTTCGACATCAATGAGCGTCATACGAAATAAAAAGTACCAAGAAGAGAAACGTTTAGTTGTATTACTACAAGCTGTGGTGGTGCTCTTCTTTGTTACAATGATACCTTCTTCGTGTCTTTCGCTCATGTATTCAGAATACAAAGAAAAAGATTTAATATTTCAAATATTTAGAGGCATAGCGAATCTGTTAGAAATAGCGAATTCGGCTTTAAATTTTTGTGCGTATTTTTTATGTAGTAAGGAATTTCGTAAAGGTTTGTTGAATGTTTTTATCAGATGCAATGGTACAAACGATGAATTCAAAAGAATGACTGAGAATGTTGGTGGCATGGCTGCTAGGATAAAAACCATAAGCAATGAATCTACAAATAATACCTCTGGCAATAGAACTGAATTACCTGTTGTGTAAAGGCTGGGCAGGCAAAGATTTACGGATTCATACCTGGTTGAATTCCGTGTCGAGACGTAAGGACGTTAATTTCTTAGAATATCGAAATCTCACTACAGCGCTAACTGAACAAGATTATCTTATATAGACGAGAGCGTGAATGTTTTAAAAATAATTATTACATACAGGGTGCCCGTTTTTCGACCTCAAGCATGGGGATCTCGGTTATTATAACAGATGCGAGATCGGTTAAATTAGGGCAAAGTTCCGCATTTTTATGGTGATCAATTATCTGAAAGAAAATTTGATCTGTCATTTTTAGTTTTTGAATTATTGGAGAAAAATGGAAAATTGTGATTTTTGTTTTAATTTTTTTAAACGAAAACCAATAAAACTAGACATTTTTAACTGAGACATTGTGAAGGCACTTTTTTAGAAGGAATCTGAATCAGGCATCGTCTTTTCCAAGGCATCCTAGATGCAAGAGTTACAACACTTAATTTTTTTTTTCTTATGGGCGCCATATTTGATTTTTGCATTTTCGAATAGAGCTCTTTTTTCTGATTACGACTATGTATTACATGATATGGTCAAGCTTTACATTTTGATTAGAATTTAAGAAAAATGTTTTTGCGAAGAATGCTTTGGAAACAACAACATCTACTTTTGTCTAACAAACAAATTTTTGGCAATTCAATTAAATTTCACTATTCGGTTGCATTATTTTTAATTTTGTTCCAATTTAAATACAAAAATTCTGCCTTATTCTGTTCTTAATTTAAAACTTAATTTTGTAGGTAAATTGGGACGAAATGTGAACGTGCAACTCTAAATTTAATTGAATTGTCAAAAATTTGTTTATTAGACAAAAGTAGATGTTGTTGTTTCCAAAGCATTCTTCGCAAAAACATTTTTCTTAAATTCTAATCAAAATGTAAAGCTTGACCATATCATGTGATACATAGTCGTAATCAGAAAAAAGAGCTCTATTCGAAAATGCAAAAATCAAATATGGCGCCCATAAGAAAAAAAAAATTAAGTGTTGTAACTCTTGACTCTCTGGTTGCCTTGGAAAAGACGATGCCAGATTCAGATTCCTTGTAAAAAAGTGCCTTCACAATGTCTCAGTTAAAAATGTCTAGTTTTATTGGTTTTCGTTTAAAAAAATTAAAACAAAAATCACAATTTTCCATTTTTCTCCAATAATTCAAAAACTAAAAATGACAGATCAAATTTTCTTTCAGATAATTGATCACCATAAAAATGCGGAACTTTGCCCTAATTTAACCGATCTCGCATCTGTTATAATAACCGAGATCCCCATGCTTGAGGTCGAAAAACGGGCACCCTGTATAGCGTATCTTGAAAGAAGAAAAAGTTGCTTTCATTCTTGGGGGGAACATAGAGTTTCGATGCCCGTAGTTACCGCTTCATCTATAATCGTCGTTCTCCGTGTATGTTTTGGCCTTCCTACCTTGCAGTCCGGACTATATCATTGTTTGGTATGTGTAGGGTGATGGTGTCCCAGCCATCCCCATTTCCTGTGCTTAATTTCGTTATTATCTTCATTGACTGGTTCTCTCCCATAATTCTTCATTTTATATAGTGCAAGGCCAGAAGATACCCATTATGGTACGTAGAACACGTTTTATAAATACTTGTAGGTGTCTGTTTGTAGCTTGGGTTATTTTCCAGGTTTCACACCCACATAGGAGAACTAAAATTTGCGTTAAAAAATTTTAGTTTAGTGGTGGTAGAATAAGCGCTAGATTTCCAAACGTCGTTCAGCACACCAAATGTACCTCCTTGACTGTGTTATGCTTTCTAAGTATGTGAATTCATTTACTCTTTCTACGACTGTATTATGCATCAGTAGTTGAGCGTTGTTTTCTGTTTCTATCCGCATCTCTTTTGTCTTGTCCATATTAATTTCTAAGCCAAGCTGATTTTAGTCTCTCTGTTTCGTGGGTCATGTCACAGAATAAACTCCTAACAGAAGCGAGAAAATGCAGAGTGTGGGGTGGTTAAAATAAGGGGAACAGGGTGAACTCGAACATGCCCACAAGCAAGTAAAATTTCTTATTTTGCTGTATATTTAAATGCAGCGCCAAAGAGTTCGAGTATTATTTATTCAAAATGTTGTTTCAATAAAACATTAATAGGCGGAAATGAGTGGCAAAAAAATTGGTGTTTAACGCCAAATTGCAAAAATAGTTAGTATATAATAAGTTAGTATCAATTTTTATAATGTCAGCTTCTGTGCGAGCGGTTTGTGGCCTCCCAGAACGCTGGCCACTCTCCACCGATATGCGGTCATTTCTGAATCGGTTGAACCACTTCTTTATTTGTGTTCCCCCCATGGCATCATCTCCAAACACCTGGCAAATCTTACGAATTGTTTCGCTTAGAGAGTCACCAAGCTTTTGACAAAACTTAATGCAGCATCTTTGCTCAACACGTCAGTCATTTCGAGCGGATCGGAAATCCGATGAATACTTGCAACAACACTTCACACAGCAGCTACCAAACACCGAATGACGCACCCGATGGCGAAGCGAAAATTCAGGCATGCGCATGAAGGTGTCCCTCTCCACTGTGGAAAGTGGCACCGCCCTACCGTCATTATTTTGCGCGGGAAAATTGAAGGTCGGATTCTTTTTAGACAAACCTCGTATATTCATATATACGTAGTGTGTTGATCTGATCTATGCAAGATTTGTGCGGATGGAATCCTGCCTGTTTCTTTCTTAAATTTGGTTCAATCACTTCTGCAATTCTAGTATTCATTATTTGCGTAATAACTTTAACACGTTGCCTGCAAGAGCCATAGTGTGTTTTCAATTTTATTGCTTTTATAACAGAATTTAACCAATTTATTTCTTATTGTCATTGTTATTACTTTTTTGTTAAATTAGTAAAACAGGATTTAGTTGCTATGTTATGGAAAACGTGTAGGGCATATGTACCAGTTGTTAAACTGTTTTTGTTGCCGTAAGATAAACGATAAAATAAATATGTAATCAGTGAATTAAATCTCCTATATATTTATAATCATTTTGTGCTTGAAATGAATCAACGAGGGATCTCGTAGTTGGCGCCTAGATAAACGGTAGTATCTTGCAAGACAAATACGAGATAATTCGTATGAGATAAGATGCCAAATCCGGAAAAAAATCAAAATTCCAGATGATCTACATTATTTGGAAACAATTCTGCCAACTGCAAAGAAACAACGGCCTACTAAACCCTGTCGAGTTTGTAAAACTAAAAACATTTGTTGTGAATCGCGATACCATCGCGTAATCTGTACAGAAAAACCAGGCCTATGCGTTGAGGAATGTTTCAAAATATTTCATCAAAAATGAATGTAATTATTTTTCCCTTACTAGGTTATGTTGTATCTTAGTTTCCAAGAAAGTAGTATGGCCAAGCTTTCGTTGAGTTACCAAACCAGTCATTTGGTATTGAAGAAACATAAAGGTACAGGTGGGAGCAACCTTATTTACAAATACATATTACGTTTATGAATTTAGCTAAATTTACCTATTTGGATGACTCGTCACCTAAAATCCGGTCTCTAGTAATCTCTAGTAATCACAAATTTATTTTTCTTTTTAAGTTTGTGTTAGAACTAAATATTTTTGTACCCATTATTCGAATAAAAAATTTTTCTATGCAGCCAGAGTAAAAGTTTGATCTTATACCAGACGCCACACAACTTTTTTTGATAACTATTTAGCACGAATTATCTCGTAGACGTGCACTAAAGATAAAAGACGTACTTGACGTCAAAAATAGGTCATCACTTACGAGTTATCTCGTAGTTGGCAGTCAACGTGTTAATAATGGTGTTAAAGATTGTGATGCCTCTCCAGTTCTAGCATAAACTTCAATCTCCTTTTTTCCGAAACTTACCTAATTATAAGTCCTGTCTTCCATTCTTCAGGAATATTTTTCCTTTGCCAGATATGTTTTATAAGAGGGTGTATGAGTTCTGTCATCGAGTCTGGACAGACTCAATATTTCTGGGGTGATGTTATCTGGGCCTGTGGCTTTGTTTTCTTAGATTCATCATCGCTGTTAAAGCAGTAAAGAATTTTTACCCTGTTTAAGTCGGCAGCCTTAAGCTGGCACGTAGTACTGCAATGTAGAAAGTTAATCAAAGATCTGCTTGGTCAGAACGTGAATAGGTCACCACTCCGCAGCTTCGGCCGTCTCGGCACTATAATGGTATAAGAGGGTAAAACGAAAAGAAAGAAAGTTGATAGCCTTTATTAAGATTGGCTACATCATTGTATGTTAGGAAGCCACCCAGTATATCCGCTTGGCAAACTCTGTCTTGAACCAACCATCACAGCAGTTACACGCCAATTTCTAGTAATGTAAGCCAAGTTTGTGGTGGTCCACACTTATACATTTTTCTGTTCTCTTTTATAATTACGATGTAATCAGTTTTTAAAGTTTCAATATACATTTATAATTACGTGTGTTTATTTATTTATATACGAAGCGTTCATTTTAACATTGGTCCAGTTCCACACAACTTATATTTACAAAAAAGTGTTCCACGTGAAAAAAAGTTTGAGAAATGGTTCATTACTTTGATAACTGGAGCAAGTCGGGAAGCCTCATGCATGATTCTTACATTCAAGAATCTTGGATTAGTACGTTTTTTTAGATCTAAGGACTCTTGACTGGGTTTTGTTCGGTTTTTCTTCGTGGAAGTTTCAGAGATTGGGCTGTTTAGGGGTGGAATAGTATATTACATACACCAAACTTCACTTGATATCATAAAAGAATAATAAAAATATAGGTGTGCCTCAGGCTTCATTGATACTCTGTATTACATCAATTTTGGCTTGGTGAGATTTCGATAATGTAGGAAATTAATCGTAAAATTCTGGACAGTGTAATTTTAAAAAGCGAACAGGAAAGTGCGGATTCCATGTTTTTTAGGATTGTAACATAAATGGATTGAAATATAAATACCTAAACGAAAATATAGTATGTAATATGTAATCAAAAAAACGTAAACAAAAATTCTTACATATATTTTCAGTCTTTTTCTAATCAAAATACACGTTTATATTCGCTTAAAATATACAAAATGTCAATTTAAAAACCAATTTAAATTTTACTATTTTTATTTTATATTCCCTAGAATTACTTAAATAACAGGGAAAAAAATTGGAAAGTAGGAGAACTATACATTTAATACTTATTCAGGAACCATGGATTAAAAAGCCGAAGGCCACTTTGTTCATAGGGATGGTTTGGAGGTCTCTGTCATAACATTCGTCCAGAGCTTGACGATGCATCTAGAAAAAAAACCGAATAGACGATATGAGAAATTGTACTTCCCTCTTTTGCATGACCAAGCCTTAAGGTAAGACGCCACAGACATCCGGACTTCACTCGACTTGACTTAAGTCAAGAAGAAATACGGTCTGGTTATACTGCACCGGACCAACGAACCAGACCTACCTCAATGCACTGGTATTAATTCTTAAATTGTTCTGCTGTTAAATGTTTCAGCAATGCATGAAATTCGGCATACTTTTTCTGTTGCTTAATATACGAACTCGACCATCGTTTCCTTTTTTTTCTAATAGAAGTAGTGCTCGTCAGTAAAGAGTCCGAAGACTCTGAACTTAAATCTAAAGCTGCAAGAACATGGGCGGACATGTTTATTTGATGAAGCACCTTATCAAACTGAGGCTGTAAAGAAAATTCAAGTCTGGTCAGGATGCTAGGGCGCATTGTGGGAAAAATCAGGTCTGGTCTGGTCCGGTTCAGTCAAGTCTGTGGCGCCTTAGCTTTATGTTAAAAATAGAAAATGTGTTAACTTAGAACTGTCTTCAAAGTTACGCTTAATAAAAGGCTTGAACTCGGGAAAAGTTTCGTTGAACTTTGAAGGCAGCACGAATGTAATAGCTCTGATCACATAACAATCAGATTCGCCAAGTTAGTGTATAATCTGGCTTAGTTTGCATTTAGTGGCCAAGCGGCGCGGCGCCACCATTGCACGGGCAGACACGTGACTGAAGCGACTCTGAAATGCTTGGAATCAGCTGATTTGTATACAAATCAAGCACTTCAGGGTCGCTTGAGTCGCGTGTCTGCCCGTGCAATGGTGGCGCCGCCTGGCCACTGAATGCAAACTAGGCATAAAAATGCTGCCAGATTTTACACTAACTTGGCAAATATGATTGTTATGTGATCAGGGGTAATAGGTAAAATAAAAAATTGTTAATAATTGTATAACAAAATAATAATAGAACTACTTTCGTTTGAAAATTATTTATTGAACATTTTTGATGGCATCTCAACTTAGTCAAGTGCAAATGGTTCCAAAATATGAAAAAATATGCAGTAATTACAAAACATGGCCATATTGCATATTTATTTAAATAAGATATACATGAAACAGCCTGTTGTATATGATATCATAAGATAATACAGTTTATTTAACGTATTTATCAAATAATATTAAAATATATTTCATCTAAAATATACCACTTAAACCAAAAAGAAAACCCCTTACGCATCCGACGTCCACTGCATTCCTCATCCACATTATATTACAATATATTATAGAAGCTATTTAATTATGTCATATACAGCACTGTAATAATACAAAATATTGCAAAATAATAAGAGTAGTTTATTATATTATGATAAGATAAATACTAGTATACTCAACAAGTCTGGCCGCACGATGCGCAAGAGGGCTAAATACATTTAAAAAAAAGGATGCATTTTAAGTGGAATATTCCAGCCGTTTGCAGTACAGGACAGTTATAATGTGATTGGCAAAAGCTTAAATGCAAGTCTTATTCTGTTTGCATTCCATTACAGAATTTCCTATTAAATCTGCTCAATGTGAGCAAGCAGAAGGAGCAATTTTGCAGAGCACACTTTTCATAATCACAATTGTCATTTAAATCAAATATAACAAATTGAATAACATAATATTTACAATTTTTATTAATATACTTTTCTAATATTCACCGCTCTGTATATTGCTCCAAGACTAAGGAAGAACAATACATTGTATTTATGTGAATGTAGGGTAAAGTGACTGAAGCTTGCGTGGGTGTATGCAAAACCACTCTAAACCAACTGGTCTGCTAGTTCGTTTTTCACTTTTTTATTTATTACTTTTTTTTAAGCAGAAGGTTCAGCCTAAAGTGGCAAGCCAATTGACTAATATACATCATATAGGAAACCAGCCTAGACTCTCAGATATTGAGCGAATTATCACATGGGAGCTCTAACTATTACTAGAATTATTCAGTTTGGCATAGAAACTCAATTAGAATTTGATGTATATTCGAAGATCGAATTTATAACCCATTTTATGTGTACTGCTTAACTTATAATTTTCATCTTTTATTTTCGGATTTGTTTTTACAAAGATACACATAATAGAAACGTTTTAACATTTCAACGCTTGCTAATTCTTTAGTCTTAGAATTATACCTAAAAAATTCGTTACAAAACTTTTCTAACCGCTTAAGACAAATAAATTTTTAATACTTTCGGCGCAACTAAATTTCGTCAGCATTTACGAGGAATAATTTAAAATAAAATTGCAACAAAAAGCAAATCGTCGGTAGAATGCCTGCATTCACGTTAAATCGAAACGAATGCGAATGTTAGCAATAACACAAAAATGTGCTACAAATTCAGCTTAAAACTGTAGGTATTTTTACGAATGTGCGGCAAATGATACTAAATTTGTTTATACAAAATATAAATTGATCGATAAAAAAATATTTGGTGTAACTAAAATCACAAATTGTTATTAAACGTTATGGCATAGTTTCGGAACAGTAAATCCGATGAATAATTAAAAACAAAAAAAAAACTGCTCACATTTGGAAAACACACATTCAATTCCAAACATTTTTAAACAGTTTCGTTTATGAAAATCCCAGACCTTTCAAGTTATAAGAGCCAATTTTAAAGGACATTAATTAGGATTTGTTTGTGTCGTACAATTTAAATTGGAATTTCAGCAAAACTAGAAATACACCTAAACAACTACTAAACTAATTTAGGCCTACAACGTTCATAATTTACCTAACGATTCTCCCGTCGGCTTTAAATAATATGACACAAACAAAGCTTGACTTGGGTGTTAGAGCATCCCTTTCGTTTGAATAAAACAATTTTTAATTCACACACAATTGGTCCTGTCCCGATTCTCAACTATCCCTATGCTTATTAAAAATTACTCAGTCTCAAGGGGGCAAAAATTAAAAAATAATACAATTCGCGACACGAGTATTAAATATAAGAAAGGAAGCTTAACTAACGCAGTTTTAGAAAAGTAGGCAGTAAAATCTATGTGTTAAATATCCGCCGTTTTATGAGGAAATAAAAATAATTTTAAAAATTATTCGCTATAATAAATTAATATTTAAATAGAATTTAATGGGTGAAATGTGAACGCAGCGCATAGATCTTACAGCCAAAACTGAAACGGGGTTAATGACAAGTTCATAAATATAAAAACTATGAATTATTACATGATTAAACAGATCACATACATATGTACCTATGATAAACAGTCCACTGTAGATGTCATTGGAGCTCCTGATCACAGATAAACACGTGGTCTCATGACTAGCACGCCTAACTTACCAATGTACCAATGTCCAATATTACAGTCTTCGATCCTAAGCCTATCAGAGACACGTCTCTCGGGAGACAAGTTCGGAGATTTATCACTATATTTGAAGACATTTACGAGTCCCACGATAAATAGTAATCTAACGATTTTTATACATCATGCCAAATTTGTAAATTTCTACTACTACGAAAAATAAAACATCCAAGAATCTGCAGTGGAGGCAGTAAAGTGCTTCTAAATACAACACGAATAAGAAATCCTAAATGGTGATGTTACGAAATCAAATCAAAGCTGCCAATACTACTGCCAAGACGAAATATGAGCGGTCGGACCGCTCAGACGGCCTTGAACTAACAGGATAACTACACGCAATGGGAATGTATACGAAAATATTTCAATGGTATACCCGCACCGTCTTCAAATATAGCCTTTATTGAGACAATGTCTAAGTTAAAATTAGAAATACGAATTTATTACTTGCAAGTGTACTAACTAGTGGAGTGCATGGGCACTTGCGTGGGAGCTGGATTGATCGCTCCGAGCGATGAGCCTTGATTTACCATCATTTGTGGAAACGTTGGGAAATGTAACGCTGGAAGGGCTTGACTTGGACTCACTGGCCCTGTAATATTCTGCATTGCAACCTCTATTAAGCTCGCTATTTTGTCACGGTCATTCTGAAACAATTATAATAGCATCAGTTCGGTTTCGATTTCAAGTCTCAAAAAATTTTAAGCTTCCTAGTATTTTTGATTATTTAGTAATAGTAGAAAAATGTTTGATTCACAAGCGTAAATTTCCACGAGCCAGAAAACCACTTTTCTTACACATTGAATATGCTATTTTTTGTGTACTTAATGGAAAAGTTTGAATGAAACTAATTTTCTATAAACAAATTTGTTAAATTTATCAAGGTTATGTTTGTAAAAAAAAAAACAACTGCAACACGTACATAGTAACTAGCAAACAAACAAACTGTGTTGCTAAGGAAGAAAGTTTTGGTTACTAACAATTAAGCAGTAAAGCAGGCCTGGGCAACCTTTCCTAGTTCTGCGGCCAAATTATCATTCTGTCTCCGAGTCAAGAGCCGGACCAAATTATTAAATAAAATAATGCTCTGGTCTAAAGCTGTACGTTGGCAAGTGTCTAAGTGCTATGATAAAGCCCTGATTATTGGTGTCAAAAAATTGCTATGAGCTATTTCGCGTCTTATTTTTATAATTTTATAAAAATCTGACGAACTTCGCTGAGATGGATCAGGGCCGGATCCGGCACGCGGACCCGGGGTTGCCCATATGTGCAGCTTGTACTTGGAGTGGCATGCCCTTTACATATTAAAATGGCCGTTTTCCATTAAGTACACAAAAAAAAACTGCTCAAGTAAGCATCTAACGATAACCCAGTAAAAATCTCATACTTAAAGGTTTGTAAACAGTTGATACTAAACATACCTCATTTATAAAACCGTAATGCACCAGTTCTTGAGCCAGTGCAGTTGGAGTAGGAGTATCAGGTTCCGAAATAATACACGTCAATTGTCTATTCATTTTATCATCCATTCGGAGTAAAATTGTCATCTGTAAACAAATAAAAAAATTAGAATGATATTATTCTAGTATGCTAGAATGAGCTTCATTTTTAAACAATTTTTGGTGACATTTTGTTTTAAAGTAATGGTATTTTGCATTAAGAGTGCATTTGCCTTGTAATTCAAAAGGTCTGTTCGTTTGCTTAGTGCTGCAACAAATTGCGTTCGTTTGCATGAAATGAGCAACTTGTACGCTGTTCGTTTGCTGCTTAGAATACGAATTTTCTGCTCCTCCTAGGCGAGGAGGTGCAGTTAGTACAAGTTTCGACAATTTACATCAGCCCAGGTTCGGGATTTTTCGACGCAATCGTTCGTTTGTAGGGTAGATTTGTATGCACCGGTATACAAATTTTACCAAGTTTTAATTGCTATGTGTTTGTATACGACTTAGGCAATACAAGAAAGGAAATATTACAATAGCAAATCAATTTAAGATGTTTTTAACCAGATTAGCCTAGATAATTTCGAAATTGCCAATTACTTCATGTTCCCTGCCGAGAGAAATTTTGTATTTTGGTTCGTTATAACATATAAATTTAATTAAAGTTTGATATATTGTCGTATTTTTTTATTACAAATTTTTTTATGCGTTGGTCCCATGGGACCTACGCTGCCCACAAAGGTACTGGGCTGCTGGTCCGCTGGTTCCATGGGACCAACTCGGCCTACGGCAAAAACTCCTATCTTCCACACTGTTGGACCGCCTCACGTTGTACGTTAACTTCAACCTCGCTTTAAAAGAGCAAGCTTGGTAGTTCCTTAGTGCTTCTTAGTGATTATTGAGAGTTTTTGAAGTGTGAAAGTTCATCAAAGGCAATAGAAAGGTATGCTAAGCTGTTTTAACACAATTTCAAACTAAGTTACAATTATTTTACTGCAGATGTCCAATAAAAGAAACAAGAAGCCGTTAAATGTAACGGAGCTACAAGATTGAGCTGACAATTTCGGAGACATGTCTTCTGAAAATGAATATTTTGATGACTCGGATGCAGATCCATTGTTTTCACCTTCATCTGTGTGAGTTCAGATACAGATGAAGGTAGTATAAGACAAACGATTCAGTTCATGTGCTGTCTGGTAATGACGAAACCTCTGAACCAACAGAAATACGCCAATTACCTTCTGAATCAGAATCTGAACATGAAAACGATATCATCTAGGATGGGGTAAGTTCGTGGGGCCCACTAGACCACACAAACTTTCCAAAAGTAAAATTTTAAGACGGTTGCCGGGGTTAAGCCAGAAGTAGCTGCCTTATTGGCCCTTGCCGAGCCGGGAGAATTTTATGAAGCTATTGTGGATAATAAGATAATCACTATAATCAGTCTGATTGTTGATCAAACAAATATAAATATATGCAACGCAAGTGATAACACCAGGTATTGATATTGCGCCTTCATCGAGACTTCCCGAGTGGTATCCCACAAGTGCAGTGGAAATAAAGAAATTTTTAGGTAAGTGTTTATGCAGAAATTATTTAGGCTACTTGAAGTAAGATTTCGAAAAATGGTGGATTTTTATTTTTATACAAACGCCAGATTCGAACAATTGCTTTAATTATTTACTTTGTTCTTTGTAAGAAATAAATATCGACCAAATAATTTAAATCGATTTGACAAATGGTTGACATTCGACAATTTACAGGTATCTTCCGAATTGGTTATAGTTTATTTAATAGATGACACCACTATCCGGTCTTTATGGCCTACTGTCTCAAAACCTATTTTTAGGCAGAGTGGACTGGCCGTATATACGTAGTATATAGATGCAGTTGGTCGTGCTCAAACTAGACGGGGAAAACATGCACAAAAGTAGAAGAATGTGCAAAAACTGTACTATGGGGATTGTCCAGGCAAGCCACCCTTATGTTTGGATTGTTTCAACCAAGTCCATGCAGTTACCAGCGAATAAGTTTAGTTTTTGTTTGTTCAAACGGTTTATTTCCATATTCATATTATATTTTTTACAGTTTCTAACATGTATTTTTTCACAAATAAAAGATTTTTTTCTGAAATCGTCAAGAAAGCTTGTCATGACAGAACTCAAGTTGGTCATGAAAGTGTCACTTTACAAGACTAGTCACTTTCATGATTTTTACAAGACGCATCTGTCACTTTACAAGACTCATCTGTCATTTTTAGACTGCAATTGAATTAGAAATCGCTTTACAACTGTTTACAACACAAATTGTGACGCTTAAAAAATTTGTTGACAATTCATTGTCATGGATATCAACTTCTCATACGACTCTGATGTTGATATATTTTTTCAGTTTAAATCTATTTTTAGTTTTTAGAAAAACGATTTCAGAAAAAATATAATACATCACTGGTCATGAAAGTGTCTCTGCTTGACTCGGAGGCTTTAAAGAGATACTCGGACGCTACGCGTCCTCGTACTCTTCAATAAGCCTCCTCTTCTGCAAAGTTTCACTTTCATGACTTGTAATGTAATATACTATTTTGATTAACTGTAATTTTGAATACTTAAGACTTTACATCGGGACCACATCTCAGTCTATTTTAGATATCGAAATACTGGTGATACCTCCAAAAACTACTGGGCCGTGCTGGTCCATACTACATACAAAATGAATGCATCTTTAAACCAGCAGCCTAATTCGCAAAAAATAGTTCGCTGGTTCCATGGGACCAACACTACCCAGTCCAGTTACTAGATGCTGTTCCCATGCGGGCAACGTGGTAGTGAACATGTTAAAATTTCCCACGCGGTCAATTGATATGAACGTAATTGAAAATTTTGTCATGAATTAGAAAAGAAGAAAAACAAGGAACTAAAAATTACACCAGGTTATACGTACAAACTTGTGTAAAATTTCCATATGTCAAGATAATTAAAAGCTGTTAAAGATAACGTGAGATTTTCTACTAAATATTAAATTAATTATTTGATTATGTTGTAATTTTTCTTCAGAATCTGCCTCCATCACCATGTCGTCCGCAAATAACATTTCTTTCAGTTGTATTGTTTTCATCTTCCAAGATCCTATTATTCTCATATTTTTACATCTTTCTTTGCATTTTCTTATGGCTTCATCCATGACTATTGAAAACAGCAATGGGCTAAGTACACACCCTTGTTTCAATCCTATCTTAGAAGTAAATTCTTTAGATTCGTCGTTGTGTGTTCTTACTTTGTTTATGTTATTCTTGTATAGGGCTCTTTTCCTTAAGCATTCCCAGACAGGTCTATGAATATAATATGAATTTCTTTTCCTTTACTTAAGTCTTGGGTACTTCTACCTCTTCTAAACCCATGTTGTTCCTCTCCTATCATGTCTTCTATTTTTTCTTTCGGTCTATTTTCTATTATTCCCGTGAAGAATTTTTCTGGTATACTCGTTAAGGAGATTCCCCTGTAATTCGTACATCTTTTGCATCTCCTTTCTTGTATAATGGCAATATTATAGCAATGTTCCTGTCTTGTGGTATTTCTTTTGTTTTAATATTATTTAGTAAATCTTTAAACACTTCCTTTGCTTCATCTCCCATATATGTGATCCCATCTTGTCCGGCGGCTTTTCCTAGCTTTAATCGGCCAATGGCCTCTTCAGATATGGGCTGTATATTTTTTCTTTCGTTATTTTCCAATTGTATTATTTCCCGTTCTTGTTCCTTTTGATTTATTTCTGTTAATTCTTCGAAGTATTGTTTCCATCTGTCCATAATATTTTTCTCTTCTGATAATATATTTCCTTCTTTATCTTTTTTGTTTTGTAATCTCGGTGGTTTCTTTTGTTTTAACTGGTTTAATGTACTATAAAATAGTTTCGGGTTCTCTGTTATTGCCAAATTCGGTCCATGTTTGTTTCTTTGCCCCTTTCGCCAGGTGTTTGACTCTATTTATTATTTTCCATAGGTTGTAGTCCTCTTCAAGTTTTGACTTGTATTTTTTTCATTGTTGTTTCTTTTCCTTTACTTTCTGTTGTATTTCTGTCGTCCACCACTTGCTTCTTTTTGTATGTAAGTTACTTGCCGCAAGTTCTTTAGCTGCTAATATTATATTTTCCTTAAAATAGGTCCATTTCTAATTTCATGTCGGCATTTTCTTTTATTAAACTAGTTTGCAACTTATTTAGTATTTATTTCGTCATCTTTTAGCCTATCACTTTTAATTCTTTCTTTAGTTATTTTTTTCCGTTCTTCTATTTTCTTTGAAACTTCCATCAATACCAAATAGGGTCGCTTCCAATTTCTGCATGTCATTTTACTTTTACATCTTTAATCGATTTCCAGCTTTCTCTACATATTATAAAGTTCTTATTTAGTCTATTATAGATTTTTTTTTTTGAATGCATTTCCCTAGTGAATTTGTGTATATCTTAATGCATAAATTTTGTGTTTGTCAATATTAAATCATTAGCCACACATAGGTCTCTATCAATCTTTCTCCATTATTATTTTTGGTTGTTTCCCCCTTCATTGTTGTTAACCACTCTTTCATTCATGTCTCCCATGATTATAGTATTTCCTGTTCCACTGTCTATTTCTGTTTGCAACTTTTGGAAATGTTCTTCCTTTTCTTCTTTCTTTGAGTTGCTGTTTGGCCCATAGGCTATTATTATAGTACTGTTATGTTTGTCATCCCAATTTAATTCAATTACTAACAATCTTTCATTCACGTATTTTTCCTTTTTTATGCTTTTTATCTGGACTTACTATTAGTTCTACTCTACCTGCTCCCCATTCTGTAGTATCCACTCCTGACCAATATAACATGTATCCCTCTCTTAATTCTTGTATTCCTTTGCTTTTCTTTTTTGTTTCTGTTACAGTGGAACTCCCGTAAGTCAAACTCCTGTAACTCGAAATTTTTTCTGGGATTTTGGTGGTTCAAGTTAGAGAGGTTCCACTGTATTTCAAGGTAGTCCTTCATCTCGTCGAATACCAAAGAGAACTAAAACTAAACATGGAAATAAATACAGGGAATTTTTCTTTTTAGTATACGTATTCCCTATGTATACTTTTATAATAAACACAATATATAGGCAACCCACTATACACTATAAACGTCACGTCGCGTGGTGCGTAAAGATTATGTTTCATGTTTGTAAATTTTTATTATCATTATTATTATTATTAATATTAATAATAAAAAATGAATCAAAATTAGTGGAATATCAACATAATTTTAGTTGAATTAAAATTATTTTGATATTCCACTAATTTTGATTTATTTTTTATTTACAAACATGAAACATAACCCTTACGCACCACATGACGTGACGTTTATAGTGTATAGTGGGTTGCCTATACAGTGTGTCCCAAATTCAATCCCCACCATTAGGATCTCGGAAACTATAAAAGCTACAAAGTTGGTTAAATAGGGAAAGTTTTAGGAGTTTTATTGCTCATTTCATATCCGTTGAGAAATCACAGCCAACTTTGACCGTTTTCGAGATATCTTGGAAAAACCGAAATTTGGAGTTTTCTGTTTTCCAAAATATCTCGGAAAGTATTAAGTTATTAGTTTCAAGACTTGTACATTGTGAAGGCACTTTTTTACGGAGAATCGGGTGGTACCATTTGTTTATATTTATGGCGCTTTGTTTCTATTCTATGAACAACTACTTTTGATTTTCATATGGACGCCATATTGAATTTTGTCGTTACTAAACTCAGCTCTTTTTTATCTTTTCAATGGTGTGTTACATGTACGGTTTTTTTGAAGAAGAGCGGGAATAAAATACATTTTTTTTTTATTCGGGTAGTAGCCTATGATAAAAAAAAATGTATTTTATTCCCGCTCTTCTTCAAAAACCCCGTACATGTGACACATCGTTGAATTTTGGATTCGTGAGCGAAAGGGTTTCCTTCTGTAACTTGTGTTTTAATATACTATTCACATTCTATGTACCAAGTATTGTATGATTTCCACTAAACATAGGCCATTTTACATAAAATGAAAGTTTCGACGCTAAACTTATGTTTAAAAATTCACGGCAATTCATCCAACTCATTGTAATAAAGTTGATTGACACAGTGATACAGTTCGTTGACTATTACACAACCTTCATTTTACATAAAACACCCTTTGCTGGACTTAGTACTCAAAACACGGCTTTTAAAATGAATATGCAAGAAAACTTGAAACAAAACTCGACTTACCGCTAATTCACAGCTATCTTCAATGGACTTAACATCACATAACATATTAACAATTTTCCGTGTTTCAGTATCGAGTGGTTCTGGAGTAACTGATTTAACCGACTCGGCCATCTCGGGAGAAATGGCTCTTGATCGAGGCGGTGGGGGTTGTTTGGCACCGAAGGCCGTTAAAGGATAAATACCATTCCTACACAAAAAAAACTAGTTAATATCAAACCATTATTGGCAACCATCATCAGCAAACTGAAATCTCAATTTAAAGCGACTTACTTAACATCTTCCACAAATTTTTCTAGTTTTTCAGCACCCTGTATGTCCGACATCTTCACTTGTTGTGTTCCCACTTGATTAGAATGATTAATAACTGCGACTACTACGTCTGGGGCATACAACCTTTGCATGAGCTCATCTGTTATTGTTTCAGATATGTTTGCTGTAAATAAAAGTTACTATGAAACGTGCGTCATTACTTTTATTAATTATACTGGAAGGTTCTTTATGTTACTAGGTGGATCATGCAAGGTTGCATGTACGATAGAGAAAATTAATACTAACCAGTATTTTTAACTAAACAATGCGCAGCTAACAATTTGAGACTGTGCACTTCGAAAAGTAGTGGGTGAAATAATAACTCTCTAGCAGTTGGCCTTTCTTTGGGGTCTGCATGTAGACATCGTTTGATGAAGTCTTTCTGTTGCTCGTCTTCCAGGGAATCGATAGTTTTGGCAATGTTTTCTTCCGTCACGATATTGCCAGAATCTCCGTTACCTTGGATTTCTAGCGCAGCCATTTCCAGAGCACACATTCCAAAAGAATATATGTCCACTGCTGGAGTCATTGATGCTGACGCTACAAAATTAATTTCTTTTTAGAAATTTAAAATATTACTCTAATAATTTAAATATTTCTAAAGGTTTGTTGTGGCGAGCTTGACATTTTTGATTCGTCTCCGAAACATTATGTTCAAAAAATTTATTGGCGAAAAACCCAATTAAAAAATATAAAATAGAAATAATTTGTTTAGATTCCTAGTTTAATAAGTGAAATGCAACTTCCAAGATATCATTTGATTAAATAATTAGTTTATTTATATGATTCATAGAAAGATTATTCATTCATGTACAATTCAAAACATTGATAAGATACTAACTACATACATTTTATAAACACATTTTTCCATTAATAATTTAATTATTAGAATGCTTTCAAACAGGTATCAGGTTTCATTTTCAAACCGAATCATGATCGATTTTAAACAAAATTTTTGGGGGTTTTATGTAACACCTTTATACGAGGATAGCACCGTAAATTTTAGCAAACTTTTATTATTACTTTTCAAAATATTCTCCCTTAAACTCAATTTTCAAAACAATAATTCCACTCTTCTTGGGTCACTTAAAAAACCAGCACCTTCGAGAGTTGCAACTCACACACCATGCATTTTAGTCTCTAGTCGAGGAAATAAAAGGTAATCGGAGGGTGTTAAGTCATGACCGTATGGCGGTTGGTTTAGCAATTTTAGCCCGGAAGCCTCTAAAAATTCTTTTGTTTGATGTGTGACTTGAAGCATTGTCCTGGTGCATCACTTCTTGGACACCGTCAACGAGCTTTTTGGTATAACGTCTGGAAGGCATACTGTTGTGTACGATTCTGCAGTAACTGTATGTTTATTTTCAAGCACAACAGTTGTGATTGGTCCTGATTTTGAGAAGAAGCAGGCTATCATTTCCTTACCAAGACTTCGCGATTGCGTCACTTTAACTGGATTAGGATCTGTTGGAAACACCCGTTGTGCAGATTGTCGTTTTGATTCAAGTTTAAATGCATATGTTACGGGCAGAGTCCGCAGGGTATGCAGAGTCCGCTGTCAGAGGAAGTGAAGTTTGTGTTTTAAAAAGCTGTTTTTCTCTATTTTTAACCTCCAATAAATGCCGTTCCCAACACGTTATGTCAAGTTCAGTATATGAAATAGGGCACTGTTGACTCTGCACACCCTGCGGACTCTGCCCGTAATACATATATCCAGCTTTCGTCACCAGTTATGATATTGTAAACTGCTTTAGAGTTTTCTTAGATCATTCCACGCGTTGTGGTTTTTGCGCTTCTGTTAAACTGTGTGGTATCCACTGACAACAGACTTTCCTTACACCCAAATGCAGTCATGCCATTGCCCAAGGCGCTCCTAATAATTCTATACATTACTCGATTGTCCTCTTGAATCATTCTTCGCACGGCATCTATGTTTGTTTTGGTAACTGCCAAGATTGGTCTTTCTTCGCGAAAATCATCGCTGAGTGAAACTCTTTCAAATTTAAATTCGTTATAAAAGCTGTAAACAGTCCTCTGCGAAGGTGCTTGCAACGCTTTCTTTCCGAGATAGAGAACTTTTAAAATCATAGTAAATCATGGCTCTTGTTGAATTAATTTTTTAAACTTTAAATTTAGCTTGTAAAATAACTGTTCCAATTAATTATCAAAACTAAATTTGAACTGTCAAACTACTATTTGTTTCATGGCACGCTTGATTTCCTTGGTGCACTTGTATTAGTTTACAGAAATTATGGGTGCTAACCCTCGTATCACTCCAAGACAAATTTAGGTGTAGCTAATACAATGAAATTTAAATTATGACTCGTAGAATTGCAAAAACTAATATTTAAAGTATTAAGAGGTTAGAAAAAGTTAAAAGTGAACTTACCACCATATTCAGGAGCGAAGAAATGCATATTTTTAATATTCTCTGGACATGTTTTGACATGGTGATTTATGGAATCAGGTGCCACTAGAGAAAATGACAACATAATTAGTATTGAATTTAGAGCTGTTATACCACAAGCTGATGACCAGCGATTAATGATAAAAAAGACTGTCAAATCGCTTTTGATGCAAAATAAGCGTAATAATATGAAGTTTTGGTTTTTGGAATGTGAGAGGTTGTAATTTTTAATAAAGACTACTCACAAAAACAAAATTAGGTGTCACGCATCAAAAACAATTAGGTGCAAGCAAGCAAAAAACCATTTTACAGAATATCCTTCCTAACTCATTGTGAATGAGCGTAAAACCTAAACCAAGCGGTAACCACTCCAGGCTAAAGATCAACTAGTTCTCCTGCAGCTTGAGAATTTTGTTAATGACTGTTTAACTTTTACAAAGTTTACTAGCTAGCGTCTTAAAGCCGGGATGGCGTTTTACAAACATAAATGACTTAGAAAGGATTAACGGAATTCTGTCCATTTTGCACCTTATTGCAAGGTTCAGAAATTCCACGTTTTATACAAGAATATACATAGGAAGACGATCGTGAAAAGACGTACAAAATAATTCCATGTAACATCTCGTAAAATGTGAAAATCTGAAGAATGCGTAACAGTCTCCTATCAAGAACCTCTCGCCATCAGCACAATATCAAAATTGGCCAATAAGAGCGAATAAGATTTGACATGAATTTCATCATTGATTGATTGTCAGACGAGGTGATTACCTGATCCAATTTTGACGAGCCCATTGTGCTGTATAAATATGGTATCACAGGTGAGATTGCCGTGGATGATTGGCGGAGAACAGGAATGCAAGTAACTGTAAAGAAAACACACTGCAGATCAAAGTACTGATGTAGTCCGTAGTCCGATCTCGCTGGAATGTGCTGCCACAAATATTGAACTTTAATGTTTTGCACGTGTTCAACGATTCAACGCACCACTTACACACATGCATACATTTGAACCAGCAAAACATTAAACTTCACAATCTGCGTTGTTGTAAAGCAAAATTATGAGGTTACCGTTCCATTAATACAAGTTTATTGCGCACTTACCTTTACGCTGATACTGTGAACACAGAGTTAACAAATACAATACAATACAAATTGTAAAAAATAGCAATGTAAATACGTCTTCAACTTACAATACCTATACCTATATATAATTATCTTACGTACTAAATTAGACATAGCAAGGGCGCAAAAATATGTTAACAACTTTAATTTGAATATATATTACCTTAAAGCGGAGAGGATCTGTTTACACCACCGTCGCCATGCTTGGAGTGGAAGCCGCTTCACGTTGCGCTTTGTGCGCTTCAGGAACTGCTTCAATGAACCCGATGACATGTACTCTGTGATGAAAATAACCTACAAAAAAAGTTTATCGTTATTAGTTATTAATATCCCATAGTTCATTACAAAAAGATTTTTATTTTTATTTATTTGGGTAGGATTTTTTAAAATCAAGCTTATCGGCGTCGATGACTAGGATCATTGGCCTCCCAAATTTAATCCTACTTACCCTACACAGGTTCGAACGCTCCAGACCAAGGTCAGGGGCCTGATTCTCGAACCGTTTGTAATCAAAACATATACGCTAACAACGACTTCTCGCATAGAATTTTTGATACTGTATTCTCAAAAATCGAATACGTTTAGATTCACATACTTTTCATTTGACATCGTAACTTATCGAATGGGTGATATTGCATATTATATTTTTTAATTGCCATCTGTCAAAGAAATACGTGGATGTGCAACTATACAATAATTGTTAAAAAACCAATAAATCATCAATTTTTGATTATAATTTATTAACTTAACAAAATGGATGAGCTAGCAAAGATTTATGGAATTATGAAATCACTTTCTGTGATAAGCATTTTAATCGCTTATTTCGATTGACTAAAATACTAACACATTATCTAATTGAGTTAGTGTCTCAGTACATTCAAGCACCTTCTAGGACAACTGCTCTTAGTGTCAAGACAAAGGTTGAAAGAAGTAGATTTACACAATTGGGCTTTATACATTTTAGTAAACAATTTGTTTTACAGGTTTTGGTTGTGTTAAATTTCTTTGCAGCAGGAAGTTACCAAACAAGTGTGGGTTCAAATATTTTCTTGGACGTTAGTCAATCTTCAGTATCTAGAGTGGTACACGAAATTATAGACATTTTGAACAGCCCTAATATTTTGAATATACCTATATATGTATAATCTGAAAACCCTTTTACCCGGAGGTGTAGGGTTGGGTAAACTTATTTTATATCTATAAACTTTCTCCACTTGACTCTGTCTCTAGCTAATATCTGTGCTTCTCTTCTGGTGGTTCCTTTGTTTATTAGTATCTTGTCTACACTTCATCCCACGTTCTTTGCGGTCGCCCTCTTGATTATAGATTCCCAGATTTGCTTTACTGGTCTGGCCTCGTCCATCCTTGTGAGATGGCCAAACCACCTTATTGTCCGAATCACGAGAGATGACCCCTGCCTCATCACACGCTGAATTTAGTAACGACAAACACGCGTATACATTTGTTCACAAACCCCATGCACACGACAAGGATAGCATTACAATAAGCCTGTGTTATGATTAAAGTGCTTATTTGACTAGAGTAGTTTAAGTCAAATGCGCGTGTTGTCACTAAAACATCAAACTGTCAAATTATTAATACATTTACATTATTTTATTTTATTAGGTATCTAAATTCCTATGTTAATTGGAATTCGTTTTTGTAGTACCTATTTGTGTTGTGAGGTTTAGATAAATGAGCATTTTATTTGGTTTATTGCGTTGCAGAAGAAATACAGTTGTGCATTTATTGGTTAGATTATTAATAATTTAAGGTTAAAATTCGTATTGAAAGTACTTGACAGCTGTTTGTTTTCCGGTTAAAGCGCCAATCATAATTCCTTGAGAATACAACTGATGCTAATTTGACTAACAAGTAAAATCTTATATCATACGGATAGCATTGATGAGGCAGGGTTCATCTTTCGCGGTTTCAATATTAGTTGATTTCGTTCTAGTATTTTCAAGATTAATGGTACTTCTAGCGTTTCTCTGATGTGGTCGCTTTTAATCCTGTCGCTTTTGGACACACCTAAGACTCTTCTTAGGTAGAGCGTCTTCACGGCTTGGAGTCTATTTCTTAATCGTTTTGTTAGGACCCAGCTCTCTAATTCATAGGTGAGTATTGATGTATACTGATCTATAGAAACTCATTTTAGTCTTCTGGGATATTTATTTTTTTCCTACGAAGGAATGTTTAATGGTATGATAGATCCTTGTGGCATTTTCAATCCTTTTGTTGATTTCAGGCTCTTGTTTTCCTTCTTTGCTTATGGTAACCCCAGATATTTAAAGTTTTCTACTTGCTCTATTGTCTTGCCGTTCATTTGTAGTATTGGTTTGCTTTTAGTTTTTCCACATACCGTGAGTTTTGTTTTACTCTCGTTTATTTTTAAGTTTCCTTTCCCATATTTTTAAGTTTTGGTTTTGGTCCTTTTCATTTCTTTTTTGCAAGAGGGGAAATAGGGCCAGGTTTATGTGCCAGTGTTATGTAACATTTTGCTAAAAGAATGAGATCATGCCAGATCAGTCGAGGCGGCCATATGAATGATATCCTTTTCCATTTGTAGCCGTAAAGTCTAGATTTTATGTTGAAGAATAAAAAACATCAGTTTTACAAATATTTTGCGTTTTATTCAAAAATCAAATCCTATAGTTCCAAACGAGACACCCTTTATATTAACCCTTACCATTATAATGTGTTGAAGCAGCACAAGGGTTTTCATAAACTACATCCATGTTTTCAATGTCTTTTAAATTCTAACAGTAGTTTTTCAACATATTAATCTTAAATTAGTGTTAAGTTTAGTATTTCATACAAACTTAAGCAGAAGCTTAATTTATTCCTGAGATTAAACTACCGCTTATGAGCAACCTTTAAAAGTGTAGTATAAACCAGCTTAAGCAAAACTTTTGCTTTGAGTCTGTACTGAAACAAACATACATAGTTAAACCAAAGAATATATATTTATACTCTTTGGTTAAACTCAACTTTAGATTCTTGAACATCTCTGTGTCCTACTACTTCAACATTCGATATAATTTTTAAAATATCCTCATCGGTTTTTGAAAGAATATCAGAAGATGCTTGTCCACCTCCTGTTGTACCTCTATGATATATAATTCGAGAGCTTTTAGACCTAGTTTTTAGTGGAAATCTAATATGGAAGTTAAAGCATGCGAATTTGATATTTAGTGAAAACGTTCGAGAATACGGTTTCTGTTCGATTTGACAGTCGCATGTGTTAAGAACCATTCGAAACAAAACGTATGCGAAATTAAGCGCATGATTTTGAGAATTGAGCCCCTGGTCATGGTTGGGTCCGAACCTGGGACCTCTCGATCAGTACCACCAAGAGGCCTTGTAGGATTTTATTTATACAGCAAAACTTTTATTTGTGATATAAATGAGCATTGCCAAAGCAAATACAACAAAACAAATTAAAAATAAACATATTTAAATCAGTGTTATTTTTGAATAGCCCAGAGTTATTTAAAATAAACATTGAACTTTCACTTAGACCAAAATATGCGCCACGCAAAAAAAATCTAGCCGTTCGAATACGGAAAAACAATTAACAAAACTCAACCTGCGATTTACATATTATTTTAAACTGTTGCAGTTTTTGTGCTACAACTTACACATTTATAAAAAAATCAGTAGCGAAATCAACCAATTAAATTAATTATTTCAGTTTAAATACTTGAAGAGTCAAGGTAACTGCAGATTTTTATTAATAGATTTTGCGTTTGTAAAAAACACATTTTAGAAATTGTCGGCAGACTTCAAACTCAATTTTGTAAGAAACTAATCGTAATAAACAAAGTAACAAAACAAAGGAACGGTCATCCTTCTAGGAATATGAAGTAGGCGGATATGATGAGTTTTGTTAAATATTTTGTCATATATTACGGACCTGTTCCAGCAAGTAATGATTCCATAATCAGAAGAGTTCAACGGTTTTGAAATTTATACTTTCTGCATATTTTGCTTGTGAATCATGATACTTTTGCAACTTAAGAAGAACATAACATTTTTATGTCATATTCGTTGGAATTCCCTGTTTGTTGATTGTTAATGCGAGGCCATCTTGTCACTGAAGAAACTTTCTTGAATAACGGTGCAAGTTACGTATACTATGTGATTTTAAATGATTGAGGACAATTTGAATTTGGCGCCACAGTTTTTAGTGTATTTCATATTTTAAATTTGGCTAAACTGGATCAGTTTGGTAACTTTCGCTGTCAAATAACAGGAGCAACTTGCTAACTTTGTTGAAGGTTTTCATATTTTGTTTCAGTACTTTGTCTTCTAATACAATATGAAAATAGATAATGACCAAAATTGTTTTTTTTTATTATTACTATAACATTAACTATCCCGATTTGAGACGCCACTCTCGCCACTGATACAGCACGTCAAACGGATAGTATATTGCCAACATAACAGTAAATTAATATGGCACCAATTTCAAAGATGAATTTTTCGCACTTATGAATCTCTTCGCTTACGCATTTATATATCGAATTTATTATACCGAAAGCTTACAAAGTCTATTGCTTTGCAAATTAGTAAACAAAAACAAATCGATTATTACCCTAGGTTTATCGTTGTGTGTATCAGTCCAGTAACGATGGAATTTCACAATATTGGGATGCTCAAGTTGCGTGAGATTCTCAAAAACTAGCTGAATTTTTTCTTCTTGCGCCTTAAAATTCTTACGTTCCGAAAACTGTACTTCGTTCCATACCACTTCGACACCTTCTTCAGTATCCATGGCCAAGTAAGCTGAGTCAATACCTGGTACATCCCTTTGCTCAACCTGCAACAAAACATAACGATTAACTATTTATTCTGCAGCTTTAACAAATTAATGTCAATGGTCAAAACTACATATACAGCATTGAAATTTTTCAAGAATTTATTTATCAGGAAAATCAAACAATAGACATGATTAATAACATGTAATGCAATTCATAGATAAACCACTTTAATAATCTCTTTGTTTGCAGTTTAGAAAGTTCAACTCTCAATCAATAGAAAACATGTATGCTAATTAATTATTTACTTGCGAGGTTATTAAGTAGAAAATATTCAAAAGATTCATTAACTCCAATTCGCATACCCACTCGCATAACCTAATATGAACAAATTGCATGGAAACGATGAATCTAAACCAAGAGTATACTTTAAGGTCTTTGACCATTCAAAAGTGCACAAATTCGTTTGAAGGTTCTCTTCAAACAATTTGCATTCAATTAAAAATTGTGTCTGGTTTTAAACTTAATTGCTTAAAATTGAATTCGAATAATATCGAGAGAGAGGTCGAATATGAATTGTGTAATACTTAATCAAATTAAATAAAATGATTTAAAAAAATACTTCAGTTACTTTCGAAAAAATTGCAATTTATAATATAACAATAAGTCTTCTTCTTTAACTTAAAGCCTTACGCCTTATGGCGCCGGCTAGGATGGAGTCTCCACCCAGTTTCTCCACTCTTTTCTATCTCCTATTGCTCTTTAGTTCTTTGACTGATTTTCCTCTTTTCTAGGCTAATTCTACAATTCTTTGTTCTACGTTCTTTCTTGGTCTTCCTACTTCGTATCATTGAAGTTGATTTTTGTTTTAAGTTCCACCTTATGTCCTCATTTCTACACTTATCTCTTTTTCCCCCACTGTTTCAGTTCTGTTGCTACTATTCTATTTTCGTGGATTGTTGTTAATGGCCAGGTCTCACTTCTGTATAACATGGTTGGTACTGCCACTGTCTTGTATATTCTGATCTTGGTACTTGTACTAATTTCTGTCTTTCCTAGAATTGTTTTGTTAATCTGATGATATACCTACTTGTATAGCTTTCCTTATTCTCTGTATATTTCTATATCCATTTTCCCATCATCACTAATTTTGTTGATCTTCTGTTCTATTAATTTTCATTATTTTTGTTTTTCCAGTGTTTATTTCTATACCCATTTCTTGTATCTCCTATAATTATTTTGTCACCTGCATATAAGTATGCATAAGAGTATTGTCGACTATATGACCTTGGAGGAAGAATTACCTAAAGAGTAAGCAGCAAAACAATATATAAAAATAAACACAGAAGGGCAAAAACATATGGAAGTAAAACAAACAGAAAGACTCCGCAAAAAAATAGACGAAAAGGAAGACTATGAACTAGAAGAAGTATGGAAGTGCTTTAAAGAAATATTAACAAAAACAGCAAAAGAAGTATGTGGAATAAAGAAAATAAACAGATAAAAGAAAAGAAGCAGATGGTGGAACAATGAAGTAAAAGCTAAAGCGAAAGAAAAGAAAAAAGCACGGAAGAAATATATAAAAGCCGGGAAAATAGAGGACAAAACAATTTATAAACAAATATGAGAAGTGAAAAAAGCAAAAACCAAAAGCTGGGAAGAATTTGGGAAAGAGATGGAATACCGAACAAACAAAGGCAAATTTTGGAAGATAATAAAACAATTTAAAAAACAACAAATATGAGTAGATATGGAACATAGAGAAGATCGTAATAGAGCAAATACCACAGATTATTTACTACGAACAGATGATGCACTTCCCTTGGTTTGCTGTCCCGAGTTTTCATTGCGCATGTCCGTGTTGGTTCGCTGGACTACTGTGTTCGCATACCAGGGGCGTGTGAGAGAGATGCAACGAGTTTAAAAGTTCGGACTGCAACATCAAAGTGCCGATAAACGAGTGCGCCATCTGTTCGTAGTAAATAATCTGTGCAAATACTTCGGAGACAAATTTAAGAACAACCAAAGCCAAACGGTGATCAAAGATAAAGAAGAAAATTTGGAGATAGAACTTACAGAAAACGAAATAATGCAAGAAGAAATAGCTCAAAAAATGAAATCACTAGGGAGCAGGAAGCGATGAGGTAGCGCCAGAATTAATTACATTGGTTGAAAAGGAAATGAGAAATGGATATCACTCTTCTTTCAAAAAGCGTGGACAGAAAACAGAATACCAAAGGATTGGGAGCAAAATGTAATAATACCACTATACAGAAAAGGAGGTAAAAGCAGATGCGAAAATTATAGAGCTCTGTTTAAAATGTACACAAGGATCTTAGAAAATTAAAGACCTAAATAAAAAACTGGAAGAACCGGCTGCCTTTATGAAAGGAAAACAAACACAGAACCATATAAGTATAGACAAAAAAGGAATAGAAAGAGCAAACGAGCAAGGGAAAGAATTGTACATAGTGTTTGTCGCATTCGATACGGTATAACGGTACAAAAAAAACTTTTACGCTTTGACTGTTTCGACATTGTGGAAATGTTTTGAAGAACAGGAATTAACAAAAAAGTTTAGGCAAGTAACCAGAACCGTCTATAAAACAGACAAAGGGAAAGTGCGGATAAATGCTAAAAGTTCCAGAAGAATTCGAGATGCAGAGGAATTAAACAAGGCGATAGGCTGAGCCCCATGCCAAAAATATCAGTTGGGTACAAAGATCTTCAATTGCAGAGTTTACTATGTTCTCCATCTTCTGATTTTCCGTGATAGAAGAGTGTATGGTCGTTTACTATGCTGCACTTTGCTGTTCCATATCTTCCCATACATCCTATCACTCTACTCTTAACACTTGCTATACTCCGTTCCAGTCTCCTATTATTAAAACCTCTCTGTCCCTTTCTCTTGCTTCTTCTGATTGCTCTAGAAGTATTTCATAAAATTCTTCTATTTTTTGTACCTCAATGCCCTCTTTTGGTACATATATTTGGACCAATGTTATCTTTACTTCCAAGTTTATATCCACACAAATAATTCTGGGCTTTATTGCTTTCCAGTCTGTTATTTTCCATCCGTTATGACTACTCCTTCAACTGCCCATTTTGTCATCTCAACTCTTGGGTATCTTAAAGTGTAACTGTTACCAAGGTCTGTTTTCCTTGTCCTTTGTTTCTTGGCTTCGCTAATTCCTAGTATCTGAATGCCTCTTTCTTTCATTTCTTCTTTTCCATTTATCATTTGTATGTTCCAAGTTCCAGGTCTTTAACTTCGGTGGCTGAGTGGTGTTCCCGCTTGGAACCGGGGCCGACAGATGTATTGGTGTGCTCTGGTTCAGGTTCAAACCGCCGCGCCGTTCCCATAATGCATCTTAGCATACTCTTACATTTAAGTTAGTATAAGTGTAGTTCCCGCACAATAGGCCTTTCAGCCCGCAGTGTGGTTAGTCAAAAGAAAAACAAACTAGTTTTCTTCCAATTTGTTCTTCATCTTTTCATGTTTTATTACCCAAATTATCAGCCTTTTCCACATGCCGGGTCGCCTGCAGTTTCCCTTGTATTGTATGTTTATGACTTTTGCCTATTTCTCTTACATTGTGTTCTTCATGCTTTACTACGTACTTTGTTTCTTGTTTCGTAAACCTATTCCTTGTGCCGGGTCGTCAGCGTAGTACATTCTCTTACCAATTCCTTCAGTTTTTTGGAACTATTAGTTTTTGTGTCTTCTTATCCCATATCATTAACCGTCGATTTATTCCTACCTTCTGGTATTTGACCTTGACTTCGGCGCCTCTTTCTTCTCTTACTATATCTCTAATTTCAATAAATCATATAACTTAATTATTTGAGAGTATTGGCTTTTATAATAATTATTCAACAAAGAACGTCTTTAAAACTAATTTAAGTCCTTTAAAACTGAGCTTCCCGTAGTTATCCATTTGTTGATTTAGAAATTAGTTTATGTGCTAGCTTGACGTGTTAGTTGGGTGATCTAATTTTACATTGCAGCTGCATTTATACCTTTATTTAATAACAAAAAGAGTTTTCGTACGTAAACATATTATAGCTCGTAATTCACTCGTTAAGTAATAAATTTTATATGCAGCATGATTAATATTTCAAAATATTTTCGGTGAACTATTTCGAGTGCTTACGGAAGTTAACTTTGCGGTCATAAGTGGTTAAAAAAATTAATTCCAGCTGTAAAATTTGTCATGCTTCACAGATTACGCTTTTATCATTTAATAATATTGTTGTTGGATTATAAATATTCACAGATAATACACAATAGTTGTGGGAGTTTACTTTTATGAAATAAAATTAAAGAAAACTTATCATCAAGACAATATTCACTTAAATTACTTACTTAAATTTAATTTTCAGATTGTCAGTAATTACATTTATAGTTATCTTAATAATTCCAACAAATTTCTAAAATAAAATACTCAGTCTAAAGTAAAATATAAATAAGTACAATTTATGAAAAAGCCAGCTATAAAACACAAAATTCTCACTTTTAAGAGTCTGCCTACTTTCAAATTTCTATCAATTTAAAGTTAGTTATGTGGGGCAGTGCATTTTTGTAAGCAAATTACGTTAAACTAGGGAAATTATAATCTCATTACCACCAATTAACTTTTATAAAACAAGCGACCTAAAAATTACTTTCAAAGGACGAGCAGAACCCATAAAACGATTTGAAACCTCGTTTAATAACAATTAATGTCATATATTATTTTAAACAATAATTGAAACTAAAATAATCGTTTAATTAATTGCGTTTACGTATGGAAAATTTCATGGAATTATTTATGCATGTAAAAATTAAGTCTAATCGAAATAAGAGGAAAAATTGCATGCGCACGTTAAACAATATAAATAACAAAATTAAATAAGAAACGTCCAATTTAATCTATGAAGTTAATCCGTTCTACCAGAATTGAAACCACGCTAATCTCCTAAATCGCTAACTAGAAATTCGTGAATCTCCTTGTAGGAGCTTTTGCAATCGATGGTAATTTAGAATTCTTATTAACAGTTTTCATAAATTCCTTTAAGTTACCCAATTCTTTCTGCGTTACTCTCCTTGATTTAGAGGTTCAAGTTTTTCACAAAATTAAAATGGACGGAGTTATGTCAAATTTCAGGAACTTATAACTGAGTGAATTTCATGTATCGAAATTCGGGATTAATAAAAATCCAACAATTTGTAAATCTGAAAAGTAAAAAAATAACGTTTGTGGACCTTTTTGTTCTTTGCAAAAGATAAAAGTTGTAATTTTGCTGGCAATCCAAAAGGTCAAAAGGCAACATTTTCTTGCAAATATATTAAATTATTTTCTGTATTAAAATGCTGAAATCCAAAAATAATTTGGAGCATATTTTATATTACAATAAGAACATCACAGCAGTAACAAACATTTTCTTTAAATTGTTGAAATTTTCATAGTGCTTTGGTTATACATATATTATTTTAATTGTTGTAACTTCAAACATTCTTTAATAAAAGATTTAAAATGATTTTTGGGGCATTAAAGAGTCCCTTTTTTGGGTTTTCGAATTGAATATTAATTTAACGTAAATGATCTACGATTAATTCAAACATAACAAATTATTTTCGCATTACCCACGTCGAAATTCGTGAATATTCCCTTGAAATAACAGAATGTACTTGAGATACGCAAAAATGTCACTGCCATTAACCAAAACAACTTCCTCTTGTTTTGGTTTCCTATTATTATTTTATGTGGGACGCCCACAAAGTCACTGATCTTTCCACTGGCAAAGGATGTGGCATTTACCCGTCCATTTACTAGTTTTAGAGAAAACACAAAGTACTAAGAGTACAATTTAATGTTAAGATTGCAATCAAAATTTACACACACTTTCACAAATGCAGCGAAAAATCAGTTAGCAGCATAAAACAATTGTCGATTTCCATTTATGATAATTAACGTATCTCGTTTTATGAATAAAACCAAGCGATGAGTCAGAGAATGTATTCTTAAAAGGTGGTAAATTATCACGATTTGTTGGTTTTGCAATGGGTTTATCGATTGCGAAAATGTATTTCATGCTTTAAGCTTTATTAAGGAAGGTAAAGGCACCGATACTGCGTGGGCACCTGAGTTAAACACATTAATCTTCCTTCAACTAACATTAATTGATAATTTTTGTTTAACCAAGCGTTTACTTCCTGCCAACAACTAGGTGGTGTTGACGATTCCTAACACACGACTATACTATACTAGCTTATTATTTCGATGCAAATGACATTTCAAGAAAATAAATTTCATGCTTGGTTATTTCTGGAAAGAAAATTGCGTTGTGCTTGGCTGGAAAGCCGTCTTATTAACACGTCTACCCAAATTGCCACTGAATTTTTGTTATCTATTCCAGCGAAAAATAACCTCGTAGCCTCAATTTCCGCTAAGATAAGCGGCTAAATTTAGCAATAATATAGGACCACGATAAATCCCTGGGGCACTTCCATGCTTTAATGAATTGTTTAACAAGAACTGAATTAATCTTAGTGGACATCCAAGAAAAAAACAGAGTTATAACGGCAAGTTTAGTAAAGTGTATTGTCACATTTAAAAACAGCAACCTTTTAACTGCATTGCTAAACTGCACAAGTAAAGCAAACACTTAAATCAATGAAAAAATAAAGAATTCGTTTCTGAATAACAACGATATAACCTGAAGTTTAGTCAAGTCGAAGTCTAAACTTTAAACATAGCACAGGGCACAATATACCTAACTACTGGGCCACTTTTCTATACTATCAACCTTTTAATTACACGGTTAACAGGTAGTAAAAGATAGTAGATGTTTGAAATCAAAACAAAAAGAAACGAAGAATTTGTATCTAAATAACCTCGAGTTTAGCAAGATGGGTTCATAAATTTACGAATACTACAGGGCTAAATAAAATCCTTGAGGCACAAATTAGGAAATTACACAGACTGAGTAGAAATTTAGTCACGAAAAAATTGAAGTTTCAGAAGGTTGGTCCCTAATTTGGGAATAATGCAGGGCAAAATAAAATCCCTGATGAACTCATTGTTTTATATTACGCTTTAAGAAATGCACAGACAGAGTACAAACTTAAAACCGATAAAGAACTGACGAATATCGATATAACCTCAACTTCAGCAAGGTGGTTTCCTGAACTTAAGAATAATACAGGGCCAACTAATATTCTTGGGGCACCCCCTAAATATATATATATTTTCACTACAAGGGCAAGAAATTATAGTACAACCTTAAAATTGACAAAGCAACGACGGATTTCTATCTGCATTAATAACGATTTAACCTCAATTTCGGCAAGGTGGTTTCCTAAATTTAAGAATAACACAGGGCCAAGTAACAACATCCTTGGGGCACTCCCTTAAATATATTTTTATAATAAAATTTACAAACGGTGAAAGCACAACAGGCCCTGAAAATTAACAAAGGAATAAACAATTCGTTTGTTTAATAATTAAAGAAGGAATTCTTGTTTATCTCCACTTTACGTCACTTCCTGTGATCAAGAACTACCACTGGTTTCGCAAGGAACAATTGTAAACAAATCACCGATTGTTATTCTTAACATAACTAACAACTTTATCATGAATAATGTATCCACAAATTATTTCGCTGCTATACATAGAATTGCCGCAGACTTTTTAATTGTTTAAATTATTCATGTCGCCGGAAACTGTCGCGTCTTTATGACAAATATATGTTTTTTTCCGAAGAGGTTTTCCTTTCGAAAACAGCAAATTTTGAGAATGATTTGAGACGTTCTCAGGCCCCACAAGTTAAACTAATATGTGAGGAGAAAAAAGGAGGAAAAATATTCAATCTTTCGAATAGGAAAGCAGGAATACAAAGCCACAGGGTAAGTAAGTAAGTAAGTAAATAGAAATCTCAAGGAAAAAAAAACAGATCTCCCTGAGAAAACTCGATAACGAAAATCTTGTCAGCTAAAAAGTTAATCCTTTTTAGACAGCCTACGCTGAGAAAACCTTTTCGTGGTGAAATAATTCTTTCACTGACTACCTAATAACCTTATTTTTTTAATTCTGTGGGTGTTCAGGGTTGAATCGTTTTTTTTTTTTAATTTTACATAAAAGCTGCATTTATGATGTACACAATCATGTTAAAGGGGAAAACATGAAATTAGGGTGGAAATAAACAAATGAATTAGTAGTGTGAAAAAAGGGGCCATATGAGCCACTTTTACACGATTTTGAATTTTTGGCCGTAAATCATTCGGATGGGAGATAACGACAAGTCAGATGCAACACACAAGCACAAGCAAGCATTATGTAAATACGTTTGCTTTGGAGCCCCCCCCCCCCCGCCCGTTTTGTGAGAATTTTATAATAACTGACTACACTTCTGGCGTGTTCAACAAGTGAATATATTCGATAATTAAATCAATAGCAAATACTAAGTTAAAGTAAGACCATTGGAAATAAAAAAATATATATTTGAGGGATGTTGATTCATACACACAAAAATGTATTCAGCTCGAATGACAATGGCAGGATGGCCTCAAAACCACCGTCTTATCAAATATTCTTTCTAGGTCTTTCTAGAAATGGCAACACTAAAATTTAATGCAGATGAGTAAGCTACGTGCGTTTGGTAACGTAGTCCCTTTTGGTCCCAATAAACAGAACTCGGTGTTAAGAATTAGGCCCGCAGGTAGTGTCAAAGACGGATGGATGCATCCGTATCACCCTCGATAGTTGAGATATTGTTATCGCACAGGGTGTGGTTTAAGCAGTCTCGATTTTAAATAAATGAAATTTTGAAAGCAAATCCAGAAAGACTGATAGTTAAACTTAGGTTAATTATTGTTCGTTTTAGCTTAGGCCTTCTTCGCCCTCTAACTTACTTAAAATGATTCTATTGTTTTATTCTGTTTGATAGAAAAGTGAAAGATTTAAACAATACTTTTGCAAAACATTAAACAAATGTATTTTTCTGCATCAACAACAAATTATTGATTTAAGTACACTTACTCGTATTATAAATGTTTATAATGATTTTGAATTTCAATTCTGCCAATTAAACGGAGAAATTTATCTTCTGGAAATTTTTGGTTATGAAATTTAAACGTAAATGCATTTGCATGATGCACAAATACGCCGTGCAATTACGTCACATTTATATTAATTTGCCGCCAACAAAGTTCACACCAACAGCAGATTAATAATTGACAAAAACCCGTAAATAAGAAGCCCACATAACTAGAAAGATCAACAAAATTATTACTATCACATCAGTCGACGTGGGATTTTCATCGTTAAATCAGATTAACCTGTTTCATAAAAAGGTGAATTTAATTTCCTAATTTGCCCGATTTTTCAAATAATACTTCCAAAGCTTTAAAATCAAAAATAATCCATGAAAAAGTGTTAATTCAAGCGACGAACAGATTAATCACACTTCAATATTCCATTCTTGCACGTTCACTTCGTGCCTAAACCGGAAAAATTGTTCGTTTCGTTTTAATTAACGATTTTATTTTCTTTTCAATAAATTCGGAATGCGAACAATTCGCCAAAAAAATAAAGACGTGTTCAACTGCGAAATATTTACGTTCCGTAGTGGAAAACTACGTAGGTCGATATGCACACATGAAAATCTGGTAAACTTAATATTCGTGAAGCAGTGATGTATTTACTTCTAAAATCTTAACTTGACGTATATAAAACTGACGTAAGTACAGAACGTTACTATCTGAATATTAATCTTAAAAGACCTATTTTGGTGAGGCTTCTGTTGCAGTAAATAAAAGTGGAGTGATGCGCTTGTTTCACTTGATGAATTTTAGTTTTATTGACTTTGTAATTACCAACTTCCTTTGCTTAAAGATAATGCAGTTATTAACTAACTTATAAATTCCTTTAGAAATGCCATTTTGAATTTTCTTATAGGGCATCTGTTTAACCTTGTTAAAATAAAACCAAACAATAATAATTTTAAAATAAATCCCAACAATTATAACAAACATTTAAGCAAAAATTATCTATCATCAATCCAACTGAAATTAATCTCAATTATCATCTTAAAATCTCAAGGCTTCATGATAAAACCTTTCTAGGTTATCAAATACGTACTTGAAAGTGTATCTTAAACGAATTTCTAATTGTTAATTGTTGTAAGAATCCTTGGTGCACTGTTAAGTAATTGCATAGATCAAGTAGGTACTTTACTAAATCCTAAACTACAAGGCGACAGGAAGAATCGTGCCTTTTGATCACCCATTGTTGCAATTAAGTAGTAACATTTATCTGATACAATGCACGATAATAAAACGGAATATCCTTCAAATGCAGAATTTTAGCACGGTTTATTATCTCGTTTTATTCATGCTATTTAGGTGTGACTTTGTTGTAAAAAATGTGTGAAAATCTGATTATTTACATGACTAGTCGAATGTAGTTGATTATTTCTTAAAATTTACAGAATTTATATTTAGTTGTTTGATTTTATTTATTCAATTTGGGGCCAGCCTTTTCATATCCTGCTAAATTTAACTCCCTGGTATTTCATTGAAACGATTGTATTAACCTTAGAATATAAAACTACATGAAAGAGGCTACACAAAGCATACATGAGACCAAGATAGTTGATGCAAATGACGGCTGAATGTTTCCGGTATGTATTAACGAAGATTGCCAAGGAAAATATCTGGAAGTTAAAATTACCAGGAATTACCTGGCTCTGAGAATTGCATCGAACATTTGATACAATATAAATAAAATTTTTAATTTTCCCAAAGACTTCTCAAACAAAAAAAATGCAAAATGTGCAGGCCGCATAATACATTTCCTTCCAATAAACAAATACAATCCGAAATGTTGCGTTTATTGAGCTCATTAAAGACATTTAATTGTAAGCAATTTAATAACTCCTAAAATAAGATAAAATAAATTAGAAAACATTTGAGAAACTAGAGAAAACTTCAAGAGCTGAAAAATTTGAAATACTTGAATATACGTATTACGGATCATAGACTACTTATAACAGACACCACGGCCTATACACGAACGCCCAGGAAACCTAGAAAATGCCAAACAATAAAGATCAATGAATTAAGTAAGGAAGCCAGAGACAGCAGAATTATATCAAAGCAGAATGAATGAGGCACTAGAAATATGGGAAAGGGCAGAGGTCGAAGAAGAACAAATCTGGAATATCAAAAGAAAATGGAAAATACTAAAGACTAAATTAGAACAAGTCGAACTGACATGCGGAACACAGTAAAAGACAACCAAAAGAGAACTCGCTGGTGGGGCGATGAAGTCATAGGTAAAATTAGGATCAAAAAAGAAGCATGGAAAAGCTACATCTAAAGTAAATAAAAGGGAAAGTGACGAAATTGATCTATGTAACTAAAAGAAACAAAGCCAAAGCAGCCATTAGAAGAACAAAACAAGACTCGTGGGAATAGTTCGGAAGGGAACTCCCAACTCGAAACCAAAGCTAACGAGGACAATGGACTAGCTTTCACAACAATCTAAGGGATAACAGGAAATTGAGGAAGGCAAGTATAGAGCATAAGGAATGGTGAAGGCAACATAATCTTGGAAACATGGAAAAAACAGTTTGGTCAAAACTGCAAGGAAGACAACAGCACAAGAGGAAGAAGAAGAGGAGCAGTCTCAGAAAAGGAGGAAGAGAGATATTTAGATAGAAGAGGTAGAGGAGGCCATAACACAAATTAAAAACAGGAAAGGCAGCCGGTAGAGACGGCATATCCCCTGAAATGATTAAGTATGGAGGAGCAAGGGTTAGAATATGGATAAATGAGGTTTATCAACTAGCTTGGAGAAGTCAGAAGATACCCGATGACTGGGAAGAAAACATCATAATGCCAATGTACAAGAAACGTGACACGAATTAGTGCAATAACTATAGAGCAATTTGCCTATCATCGGTAGTGTAGATGTGTAGAAGATATTATATTCAAAACTCCTGGAAAAAAGATTAAGAGAAGAGGTAGAGGACAAATTAGTAGAAGAACAAGCTGCATCGGGCCATATAGATAAACACAAGACCACATATATGTACATAGAACAACAGAAAAAAAGCAAAGTGTCGGAAGGGCCTTAACAGAGTTACAAGTAACGAACCAGCTTCAACAGGTTATAGAACGACTATATGAAGGAACAAAGGGAAGAGTAAGAATAAAGGGGTCAGAATCAACAGCTGGAATGGTATGGGTATATAGTAAGAATGAGCCAGAATAGAGACCCTAGACAAAGCAACACCCGAAGGAAAACGAGGTAGAGGAAGGCCACGGAAAACATGGGAGGAAAGATTGGAGAAAAGGTACAGCAAAGAGGCAAGGATCTAAAAGAAGTGCAAAGAATGAACCCAACGCTCTGAAATGGCAAAAGGGAATGGAAAAGAAGCAGGAGAATATATGTATTTCAAGGTCTTCTTAAGCTCTGTTTTCAACAAGCGAAGGAGTCAAGTCACATTTTTCTAAATTTCGCCCTTTTAAAACACTAAGCTGTCCAGAAATTCAGCACATATTTTTTACAAGCTATATTTAAGCTTGTATAGGATTTCCTTGGATTTTTAGCAATTATTTCACAGAGCTTGCATAAATTGTTGAGGTTAGGCTATCTGGTTTGATGGCGAAAAAATTTTTCGATGAAATATAACGAACAAATTTTCTAACCGAACGCATTCAAAATAAACACAAAAAGCATCTTTAATCTTTAGCTTCCGCAACTTTTAGCAGACGAAAATAATTCTGTCAAACATGGGACTGTCTACTTAAATTAGTCGTTTCGTTTTACAAAAGCTTTAATTTCAAAGAATCTCTCCGGCTTACGTTAAATTATAGTGCATACACGTGTAGGCATGCGGGTTATTTACATTCACTATCGGAAATATCCCAGAAAATTGTTGTTTCATTAAGTGAAAATCGGTGCCAAGGTGTAAAACAACACGAAGAAAATCAGAGGATTAAAGTTTAAAATATCAGTAGGCGTTTTAGTTCTGCGAATAAATCCACGAAAAATTGTTAGAGTGGAACCGAGTCTGTTATAATATTATAATAAAAAGGAAACAGTACTTACTTGCAGAATTTGTTCTCGCAAACAAACTGGCATTAATATTAACCTAGTTCTACTTTAAATTTCGGACTGCAACGAAATGCAACGCTCTTTTTGTGCAATCGAGGTGAAATTATTAGTTTTGGTTCGATTCGTGTTGTTTACTTGATGGTTAATGTGAACATTTCTTGTCAATTAGATTGAAAATATGAGTGATTTTTGACGTTTACTAGAATTTTTGTTTTTGAATCATGCAAATCTAGAAGGGGAACAACTTACTTTGAGATAAATGTTTGAATATTTTAAAGAACACTGAAGAGGTCCTTTTTAGTTATTTCGTTTCCAGTTTTTCACAGCACTGGTGGATGATCCTTAACAAGCCATGTTTGTTGCCAAAATGTTGAAAACGGAAGAACAATAGCATTAAGGAAAAATGATTTACTAAAAGTGCAAGAACTTCTGGAGTTTCTGGTTAGGACCCTGAAAAACCACTATATTCAAAATCAAAATACAAGATGGTTCGTGGAAGAAACAATTCTGAATGTGGTGATTGTATCTTAACTAGAATACAAGCTGGACAGTGAAGACTCCAAATGAAAAAGTAAAATATAGGGAAACCCTAAATTAAATTTCAAAATACCCCAAATAAAAGCCAAAAATTCCAAATAATCAAAACAGTTTAAAAAAGAATCGAACCTACCACTTAGTATCCTTCCAAATCGTAAACCTTAAATTCAACAGGAATAGGTAATTTAATACACGACACGGCAATTTCAAGCAGAAACTAAGTATTTTTATAGTTTGTTTACTTGAAAACTGATCTACTATTAAAATCACGAATCTAAAGCAACAAGTAGATTCAAACCGAAGAAAAAAAACATCAAATATTGAGATTCAAAGCGAAAGCGAACCGTCTCCGATGTTACTTTAAGAAATCTCCCTTTGTAACCCCATTAAAACGAATTTCCTCCAATATAAATCTTCCCACTTACACACCCACATATGCTATAAAAACTGTGCACACTGACGCAGAAAACCTCCCTTGTCCTTTGCTCGAAAGCTGTGATCTGAACCTGAATTGAAATGTTACTCCGATACGCCAACGTTGATACATCTTCATGAGAGATTGATGGGAGCAACGACAGAAAATGTTTTTCAAAATGGGGATTCACGCAGGAAAAACAGATTCGATAATTTTTGTGGATGTCGACGTATTTCGTATCTTTGTAGGTGGGCTAATTTAATTTGATGACGTCAATAGTTTTTTTCTTGTTTCGTGAATTACGAGAGATGGAGAAAAAAAATGTTACAAGGATTTTTGAACCCTGATTTTAGTGATTTTTTTTGCTACACACTTTTCTTCGTATAATTATTAGTTTAACAAAGTAAAAAAAGTAGCAGATTTACAGCTGCGGCTGGCGTTTCACAGTTGAGGCGAAGCCGAGGCTATGAAACCAGTTAACTGCATTTTTGCAGTGTTAAACTCGTAATTTTTCGTCGATTGTTTATAATTAACATTATTAATTCGATGATTATTTTTATTATATTTTATGCAGAAACGGGAAACCACTGCAGATAACACATTTCCCTAGTACAAAGGGGATATAACAAAATTCAGGACGCCAAGTCGTTTAAAAGTTGCGGCTTTGACCCCCTCGTCAACGCCCTTAAAAGAATATGACAGCAGAAGAAGCAGAAATGTTATTATCTAGCCTTTTACTGCTATGGAGTTGTTAAAGAAAATGTCATAAATGTTGGTTGTTTTAATACTAAGCTATCCGCAAAAACATTCTTTTACTACAAGTGATGTTTTATTGCCTAGGCAGTAAAATTTTGCCTCAATTGTTGGTAAAATGGCACTTTTAATGTCAATCAGTGGAAAAATTACATTAGAAAACATTCAGAAAAGGCGAATAATTACAGTAAGTGGCAAATAAAATAGACTCAGTCAAAGTTTATATTGTAACGGTTTTAAAGCGTTTATTTATTATCGTGGTGTGAATTATTTATTAAAATTCCGGTTAAGTTCTTTCTAAACAAAAAAATGAGGGAATTTGTTCTTGGAAGGTTAACTTTATAAATGGTACAAAATTCCTATTTCCATAGAATTAAACCAAAAAGGCTTGGTTATTTGATGAAAGTTATAAGCCAAGTAGGTCTCGAGTTGCGGTAGCTATACTAAATTCAAAATCAAGCTGCAGTGGATCAAAACAAACGTATGCATAGATCACGCCCCTTGACCAATAAAAACGTAAGACTGCAGCCCTTGACCAATAAAAACGTAAGACTGCAGGTACACGTGTGTTTCACGTAGAAATTATTGTTTACTCGCACTGCAGCTTGATTCTGAATTTAGTACAGGTACCCCATTCCGGCGCGATCAGGAAAGTTAAGCATCGTTGTCTCCGATCAGTACTGGGATGGGTGGCCTGATTGCATGCTCTCCCCCACGAGGACCGGTCACTATAGGAAAGTAGACCAAAACCCCTCACAAAAAGTGAGATTTGAAAAAATTACAAAGGATGACAGAAAGGGGAAGGCTCTTTGTCTTGTGTAAGGATTTATGGGCTAATAATAAGCTAAGTAAACTTTAAAACGAAAACTAACGATAATAAACTCGGCTTTGTTTAATTAACCAAATGGATTTTATCATTACATTTGGAATGAAAAATTATTATATTCTACGGAAAATCAGTCTTAAAACTGATAAGAACTTCAATTTAAAAAAATAAGGATGGTGCAACGATTTCATTATACATACTTAAGTCATTCACTTACTCAACACAATTCCGGCAAGTTCGATTATAAAAATGCACGAAGTGCTAAAACAAAAAAAAATCTTAGAAGATGTTGCAATAGATAAATGCATGGGAATTTTGTTTATAGTTATCAAATCAATCATTGAGTACTTCTAGGAAGAACAAAATTTGTTTGTAAAAAGGGGAACCCCGCACGAACTCGGAATTTGAGTTGATCGTTGAAAGATAATTCAAATAAAATATATTAAACTACAAAAAGGTTGGGTGGGTTAAGATAAAAACTTTACTAACAACCATCAATTAGTATGGTTTATAATTATTTAAACATTAAGGGTTTCCTGTATTAAACAATTAATGGTAGATACGTACCAAGACTAAGTATTTTAAGTAATTTTTTTGAATGAAGTTCATCTCAATAAAATTAGATAATAAAAGTTTAATTTTAGCTACAACCTGGTACAACAGTTACGTCAATTAATTAAAAAACAAAATCCAAATTGATATTAAAATGAGGGAGAGTTATTTTTGGAACTGAATGAGATGGACGGGCACAATGTCAAGGACTAGCCTAGTACGTCAAACTAACAAAATCTATAGCCTAACAATTGTTTAATTTGGCAAAAGGAAACGTGGGCCTTTTTCACTACCGATATAAATATTTTTGGTAAATCGATAAGAAAATTTATTTGCAGTGCTCGTAACCGATCTGGCTTCTCTCCAACTTTCTTTAGAACATAGAGTTGGTACCAATCGCTCGACTGGCGCAACCTTGAAATGGTAGCCTTTACATTGAACGAAAATAATAACGCGAAAACGTCTAACCTTCTGATGATGATAATAACATACGCGCCAGCGTATGAAAAACTCCCCGTTAATTTTTCAGTCAGGATTTTTGTCAGATTTGCAACCACCCATTTACCTTCACGCCAAACGAGGATTGAACGGCCCGATTTTCACACCGTTTAAACCGTTCCAAAATTACCTGCAATTAAATTCATGAACACTGATAATTATTAACCTCCGTATGTCACATAAATCAAATATCTTTTGAAATTGCAAAAGGAGAATACGATACCGGAAAATTTCCATTTCATGTCTACCTTTACCTTTTCAATTTATAATTCTGAGGATTTACGTTTATTACAAATTGACATGATTGTAAAATCTTTCGACGCAAAATACCCAATTGGTTTTGTCAGATTATCCATAAAATTTAGATATATTATAATTTAATTGCTCAAAATTTATTTTAAAACAGTGTTCAGCAGCTCGAAATACGCATTGCTCGAATTATTTAAGTATTCTTGTTGCTCACGCTGTTTAGAACCTTTCAATTTAAAAAAAAATTAAGTCGCTTTCTTTCTCAGAATAGCCCCCTTACTGGGCAAAATTCTAAACATACAAATGATTAGAACCTCCCTCACAGTCAATAAACCTACATTAAGAAAATCTTTTGTGGAAATTCCACATTTCGAAGCAGCAAAATTGCTTTTAAAACTTGGCAATGCAAAACTGAAATCGATTACGTACGAAAACAAAATGCAGGACTAATTTTTTAAATTAACACTGTTTATCACACAGTTGGCCATGTTCCAGTACGAAGACTGACCAATATACGATTCCAGACAAAACTTGCATGTGATAAAATGTGCCCCGGTTTTTCTCGATAATTTAAGAAACACTTGTTCTACAAAACAAACAACCGAAATAAAATAAAACGAATTACGAAAGCTTGTCTGCAACAACAGGCTGAAACTTTGAATTCCTCGTGTTAAATCAAGCTGCGTTGTTCATGCAGTGTAAGCTATTTTTTATTTAAAAAAAGATTCTTATAAGCCAGTAATTTGAGGCAGCCGAAGAAATTAGAGCACGAAACCTTTGTGCCCTCCTGACCTTTTCTGTGCATTTGATAAATAGGGTTTTATAACACGTAAAGTCGAAATTTCACGCGACTAACACCTTAAAATAACCCGACTATTCACTAAAATACCATCCAAAGGAATTTGAAACTTTTCAAACTATCCTAATAACAATAAAACGGCGCTACAGGTTGTTCAGAAATGCTAATCGAAAATTCCCTTTCCAAAAGGTTGAAAAAGGAAAACATGACCAAGCAAGATTTTGAAGAAATGACGAGGAGAGTCTGAATTTTCCGCACCTAATTTAATTAATGATTTACGTATGTACGTCAATTTCCTAATTCATCCCACTGGAAGATAGTAAGAAACTTTAATCTGGTTTAATCCGACCGGAGAATTTCTAACACGGATATTTCTAGTGGGAAATCTCGCATTAATACTTAAGACCACAGAGATATACAATGTGTTTTAAAGGAGTAAAACCCTAATTTATAGGTAAGTTTAAATCAGGGACATGCGTGTGGGTGCAAACCTATTTAGGTGGAACCTTCCTGAAATTATAGTTTGGGGCTGGATTTTACTAATATATCAAGAATTACATGGCTCTTTAATTAAATATTTGTTTTAAAAAAATCAAATTAAGTTAAGCTAAAATACTGAAAGGCCTATTTTGTAGTAATTTCTAGCTTGCACGATCTGAAACCCCCAAGAAATGTACATGTTTACATTTCGTTCTACAATGTGCAAGGTGCCAAAGATATGGCCACACTAAAAACTTTTGCCATCAAAAACCCAAGAAAAATGCCCAATGAAAACAGGATCTAGCGATGTTCGCTGCGTTTTATGTTGAGGAAATCATACTACAAATTATGAGGGTTGTATGGTCTGCAAAGAGCTACAGAAAAAACAATTTCTATCGCTTCGCCCGATCCAACTAGGACTAACTTACTCAGCAATAATCCAAGAGCAAAAGCAACAACTTTACCCTTCCACCAACATATTGCAAATGCAGAACCCATATCTCACCAGCCATTCAGCGATATGCAAGAGTTTACAAATATGATTAAGGGCCTATTCGAGCTAATAGGGACCATGTTAAACCTTGTTACAACCGTGAGCACTAAACTTAAATAATGTATAACCTAATTATGGAATGCCAATGGCTTGTCACAACATGTAGAAGAATTAAAAGCATTTATTATAAACATCCCTTACTATTTAGTTTATTTTATAAATCATCCAGATGTACTGCTAGAGGTGGTTCTGCTATTATAATTGAAAACACAATTAAACACCATCAACTGAATAGCCAAATGGAAAATCAAACACAAAAAGAACACCCGGCCGACTACCAAAACGTTGGCGAGAGAGCTGACTGTCGATATCTCAAGAAAACAGATATGACTGATACCAAGACATTGGAGGTCGACCATCTGACCTCTGCAATTGTCACCAATGTGACAATAGAAGACCCAGTCGGTCTCTGAACCATTTCGGCTCTCTACTTTCCTCCGAGGTAACACGGTAAAGCAGAATATTTTGAAAATTTCTGCAACACCCTGGGACAACGATTGCTGGAGGTGACTACAACGCTAAACATACTCTTTGGTGAGCCAGAATTCTAATGAGTTATTTAAAACACTTGAAAGAAATAACTTAAAACACCTACAACAGGTGAACCTACTTAATGGCCGACTGACCAGACCAAACTAGATTTAGTGGATTTCTGCATCACAAAAGGTATTCCGCAAGACCTCATGTTCTGATCTGTCTTCAGATTATTCTCCAGTTATAGTTGCCCTATCCACTGAAGCTTAAGTACTAAACATACAGACTGGGATGAATTTAGACGACTAGTGAAAAACTAACCCTTAATATTGCCCTTACAAGCTTACAACTGAAGAAAATATTGAATCTGCAGTTAAGGTTTTCAACGATACGCTACAATGGGCGGGCTGGAATGCAACGCAGCGCCGGAACAAGTGGAAACTTTGAAAATTTACAATTGCCCTTCTCTAATTAAGCAAAAAAAGGCTTCGCAGGCAATGGCACAGGTTAAAAACACCGGCAAGTAAATGCTTAAAATGCAGCAAGGCATGAACTAAAAGACCTTCTCACCAACAATAAAAATGAATGCGAGGTCTTACGCCCACTGAAGCTACTGACTATTCTCTTTGGAGAATGACAAAAATATTAAAACATCACAAGAGCTTCACCACCTATCAGAACACACCAGGGTACTTGGGCAAGAAGCAAACAATAAAAAGCGTGCGCTTTTGGAGAACGCCTAACAAAGGTTTTTCAACCACATCCTTTAGAAAATCAGCCTGAAGAAGAAAATGATCCAATCCAACTACTAGAGACCCCCTTCTAACCTGAACTACACCAGTGCAACATCTTAAAACGGCTTATGTCCAAGATGTCATCGAAAATTTACACCCAAAAAAAGCACCGGATACGATCTACTTCCAGAGAAAATCTTCAAGGAACTGTCTTTCACGGGAATAAAGTATCTTACGCAGCTCTTCAATGCTATTCTGTACATTCGGTACTTCCTTAAAACCAGGGATGGGGGAACCCCCTGATGACTTAAAATCCTATCGGCCAATAAGCCTTTTACCAAAACTGTCCAACATCCAAAGTCCTACCAATTATTGGAAACAACGAGTCAATCCCTGATCGCCAATTTGGATTCAGGCAGATGCACTCTACAAATGAACAGATCATCCATCGTGTTGTCCAAAAAATTAATGAAAGTTACGAAAACAAGCAACGTAACGTGAACCTTCCTTTAATGTTCCCAACTTCAGACGTATGCACTCTTATTCAGAACGAACTTGAAAGCCACAACAAGCTTTCAAAAAGTTTCATTAAAGTAGTCAAACGAAATCCATTTCATAATCAAAATTAATTGAGTTAACTAAATACTCTAATCTTATAAAAATCTGTAAATATATTTCAAATTTTTGCAACCAAAACAGCGAGAAACTACAAACTAATTTTTGGAGATTTCTTTTAATTTATAACAATAATTATTTGTTGAACCATTTTGGCAATTCCTTCATCAAGCTTCTTCACTTGTTTGTAATGTGAAATTCCCTTTAATGTTGCCAACTTCAGATGTATACTCTTATCCTGAACGTAAATTGATGCCACAGCAATCTTCCAAAGAGTTTTATTAAAAGTAATCAAATGAAATCCACTTCATAATCAAAATTAATTGAGTTAACTAAATACTCTAAACTACAAACTAATTTTATTAAATTCCTTTCCCCACTTCCCAAGCTAGTAGAGCCACCTTTTGGCGACAATTTAAACCGTACGTTGCAAAAATCAATGGTAAAAGTGAAAAAAGCAAAAAGAATTTCAAATGTAATACCGGAAGTTGGAATGAGTCTTATAGAACGTTAGACCAGACTACCTTGGCTTCAAACTGAATACTTTACGATTTATTTCAAAGAAAGAAAATGGTATCTTCTGCCAAGACCTTTTTTTCTTTACGTAGGAAATTGAAAATACTTTTACGTGGTCGAAATTTTTCGACCACATATATTAAAAGGTTAAATAAAAGCGGTTGCTTTTTTATGCTTCCCGAATTTGTGACCCATATCAACACCCTCCTTTACGACATGTAACCCAGTTTACAATAATTACGAGTCTGATACATATTTAAAAGTTTTTTGCAGTAAAAGAAGCCTTAAATTAAAAAACGAACATTTACATGACATTTAATTATGTCATAAATGGCGAACTGAATGGGGCTCGTATTTTTAAAGTAAAACGCCTTGTGAATTTGGTTACTTAAAACGCTAACACAAATTCTGTAAATCCCAAAATAAATTGGAAATCGTTAGATTATCGGAAGCAAATCGCCCCAGAAAGCAAACGCATAATTATAAAAACAAACAAACTCTTGGACTTTAAGCAGACTGGTTGCATTTTAACGGTCCCCAACGACTTTATTTGGCTATTATCGTAGTTGCTTTGATAATTTTGGTTTATTAATAGAATAAGATAAGACAGGATGACCAATTTCTCGGCGGCGTGATGATTTTGTGATGCTTTTAACCTTTTGTGCACCTTTAAACCATAATCATATTACAAATAGAAATGAGCCTGCTGATAAAATGTGTAAAATTCCCTTTTTAAAAATTTGGATTAAAAAATTACCAAACTAATTCATACTCTTCGGCAAATGTTAGCAAATTCTGGAGATCACAATTGTTTTAAAATAAATTTAAAGATAACCATAATTTATTAATAGAGGCTGATAACGCAGGCCATATCAAAGTCTGTTGCGCAGTTTACTATGTAAATTAATCCAAATAGTTCACGACATACTATTAGTACAAATGTTGATAAGATAATCGACCGTTAGGTCAATTAAAATTATATTTAGACTGACCCCAAATGTAGTGTAAATTTCTTTCAATCAGGTTTGATAAAAAGCACAACGGCCTTGATGCCTGATAAACCTTTTACGCTTTTAATTGAATATTACTGATATAGGTTAGGAGATACTTCTAATTTAATTTTAAGCTTCAAAAACTCAAAAACTAACAAAATCGCGAAGAATATATAACAGAGAGAAACAGTAAATAAAAGAAGAATATTGGGAAGGTTTTACTAAAAATATGGAAAGGGATTTGTATGACGCACAAAAGAAAGTGTGGAAAATGGTGAGAAAGAGAAGTAGGCGAAACAGTGAGGATTAAGAAAGTGCACATCGAACAATGAAAGACCACTTTGAAACACTATTGTAAAGAGATCGGAATGCTAACAACACGGATGAGAACATGATCATAAATGAAGAGGAAGGGGAGACACCCTACATAACTAAGGAAGAAATGGAAAGGACGCTGAAGACAATAAAAAATAAAAAGCCTCTGCAGGATTAGATGACATAAGAAATGAATATGGAGGAGAAAATCTGAACAGGGAGCATGGAACAACCCAGATAATTACCGAGGGATCACACTCCTGAACACAACCCAGAAGGTACTGTCAAAGATAACCTATTGGATAAAGAGGAACAACAAGGTTTCAGGCCTAATCGGTCCGATATTCATATTACGCCAGATAGTCAAAAAGGCGATCGAGTTCAACTCACTGATATTCCTTTGTTTCGTATATCTATCAAAGGCGTTCGATCGTTTAGGGTTATCTGATGTTATATCAATATTAAGAGAAAACGAAGCCTTCACTTCACTTGTTAGGGTGATACATGATACGAACTGGGATACAAGAACGAAAATTAAAATAGACCTTGAATATACACATGAAATAAAGAATCAAGCTGGCATCAGACAAGGAGACTCACTTAGCCCGGCTTTGTTTAACCTGATCATGGGTAAATTAATCGACTTGCCAGGGGAGATACCAAAATAAATATACTGTGTTATGCCGACGATGCGATTCTTTTCACAAGTAATGAGGACGATCTGCAAAGACTTGCACCGATTTACCACAGCTTCCAACAATTATAACATGATGGTCTCAACCTCAAAAACAAAAACTATGACAATAGCTCAGGATCCTATTCGCTGCTACTTAGAAATCGAGGGCAACATAATACAGCAGGTCATGGAGTTCACATATCTGGAAGTGGATGTGACCAGTAACAGAAAAACTTATGAGGAAGTCAAGCGTTAGGCATGGAAAGGCACCAGAACATCGGGATATTCGGCAGATATAGTATGGAGAAACAAATATTTAAATGTAGGGAGTAAAAGAAAAATTTATAAAACTGTCATAAGATCCATCTTGACTTACATACGGAGCGCTCTAAGAAGTATCATAGGCAAACCCAGGCTAGACAGGGTAGAAACCAGGACGTCAGAGATCGATGCAATGTGGCCGACATCATGAAGTTTGTTACAGTAAGAAGGAAGAGCATAGAATGACCATGTAGAAAGAGCAGCAGAGAACAGAATTATACAGGTGACAAAGAATCAATACCAAGGGGAAGACGAGGACCAGGCAGACCACTCAAAAGGTGGATGTCATCATCAGGATTATTCCTATTTAAAAGATGATGATGAAGAAGAAGCTTTAATTTTTAAATTCTGTAGTTAGAAAAATATTCTACACGGATTTGAATCACTGACTTTCGGTTTTACGCTTTACCAAATGAGCTATAAAGGCTAATAACTAAAGATAAGAGGTTAGTCCATATACGGAATTATTTTAATTAATAAAAATTATTTTATAAATATTCCCCAAAAATTTAATTTTTCTAATTTTATTTCGCATTGTTTCTGATGCGGCGCAGTGAAATGGCTTAATTAAAGCCAGGAAAATATTCCAGAATTAGCAAATACAAATTCAGTATTAGTTTTAAATAATACCATAAACATCTTCTTTAAAATTCAGAAACTCATTTTATTTCGTTCTGCCAACAAATGTTTTGGAAACAGAAATTACAGAAATAAGCTGGAAAGCACTGAATTGAACTGAAACCTAGAAAAAACAAAATTAAGACATCCCTAAAGTTATTTAAAAACCAAATTCAGGACGCTGCAGAAACTAGGAATTTCAAGAAATTTATGAAGTGTGAAGAGTCTGAAACACAAAAGTACAAACAACTAATTTAAAATAAAAATTCCAAGCAATAAATCAGTTGGAATAAAAACACAATTTGTTCTGTGTTTAAAATTAACTCAAGCAAGAAACTGATTTTTTCCAAAACCTTCAATTTCGAATTCAAAAATCTAGAAGAGGGTGGCAGGGTTTCTTCAGGTCAAAAACGCTCAATTTTGAAATTGGAAAGGGCATATCACAGACTCAGAATTAAAATTGAAAACAATGAAATGGACAATAATTCTCTGTCCAAACGGAAAACAATGGAATTTAACTGAAAGCTTTTAAAGCCTTCGTAAGCTCAAAGTATAAAAATTGAAATAAAATACACCGAACACGAACCGGTAATTTATTTACATCTTCAATATTAAAACAGACTCTTTAATTTGGAGCAAAAAGCGGAAACAACACCAGAAATAAATCTTTAAATTTAAACCTCAATTTTTCATAATACAAACAACATTTTAAGCTTTGAATCTCTAAGCTTTGAAGTTAAAAACAAAACAATCTAACTTTAAAATTTTTCTTACTAAAATCGAAATATTCAATCAGAAGAAAAATCAAATGACGTAATAGCCATTTTCACTATTTCCGGGTGGACCCCACATAACTTACTTATTCCTGAAATAACGTCAAGGGAAACCTTTCTCAAAATAAACGTTTCCGTGAAAATTATCGGAGAAATAAATCATTTAAATCTGTCTGAGTATATTTGAAAACTGTGAAACTAGCGTTAAGTATAAGAAACAACGTGCTTTATGATTTATGGACAAAATCAACAAGGTCTATTTAAAGATTTTAAATAATTAATGAATAAATTCTTGTACATTCATTTTTTACTTTAAATAAATTTTAAATTTACGTAGATGATTCCTTAATTTTAACGAAATAAACGTACCTAATTGAATATTAATAACAAATTGTCTGTATTTCTACGTCAATCGGTAAAAGAACAGAATAACCGACACACTTTCTTAAATTTCATTCATATTTTCATGCTATTAAATTAATAAACAGTTTTGTAACTTTCTTTGTTCGGGCTACTTCCCTAAAACCGATAATCAATAACAAACAAACAGCAAAAAAAATTTCTATTCAGAATTTGTAGGCTAAATTTTATGCGGATAAGCTATTTTGCATATTTTAGCGACGATTTTGAGGTTTTTATGTTTGCCAAGGTCTAGGAAATTGGATGTCGAGCTGGAAAACTCGGTCAAGGCCGAGTTTCTCCAGGGTTTATTTTGTGGTGTTTTTGCTAGCCTGGCCTATCTAAAGCCTAGGATAATAAAATGACCAAACTTGTTAGTTTCGAGCTACTGATTACATGCCTTGAATATCAAACTTGACAATGGAATTACAAGTTAAAAGGGGTAATTTGCGGAAATGGTTTTACTTTCTGAAACTGAAAATTAAAATGTGACGAATTGTAAAAATAACAACAATAAATCCGCACAAAACTGTTCAATAATAAACAAGCAAAGTTATAGAAAAACCAGGAAACCAAAATGAGCCGACAAAATAAGCTAGCCATGCTTTTAAACAGCAAGTTTTCAAAATGGCGTCCAATTGCTTTCTTTAATAAAACAAAGCCAACAGATGTTTAAAGGCATGGCCTACTGACTGTATCGAAAAATTAAGGGTTTTCTCATATTAAAAAGAAAATAAAGGTAAACTAGGAAGCGTAAAAATGAAGTCGTCAACCATAAATTAAAACGAACACTACTAAGGATACGAATTTCATTTTGCATTGTTAATAATCTCGAAGTACAAAAGTCTATAAATTCAGTAATAAATTATTATCAAAGTAACAAATGAGCCAACAAAAGGGATTTTTAACAAACGCCTGCTTTGTGCAGCGGAGCCTATTAATCTTATTTATTATGTTTTTCTTTTAAGTGCATTGCACTTGCATTTCCTTAGTTTAATCTGTAAGTAAATCGTTAGGTAGTAGAATTTATGCCAATTTATATGACAATTTAAATGTATTTCCTGTTCAAGGCACTGTAAATAATTTAAATTAATTGAAGTGTACGGCAATCAACGAGTTTTTACCGACGATGCCCTAATTTCATTACATTAATATCGAATCGGATATTAATTTCAAAGTCGATAACTATTCTACTAATAAACAATTCTTGTTTGATCTCCAATATTTGTATTTCCAAGCCTGAGAACATTCGGCCGATTTTATCTTAAATTCATAATTGTCATTGGAAATCAGAAAATGAAGGGAAAAAAATATTATTTCCATGTCTTAAAAGTTCTAATATGGTATTGCCTTGTTCATTATTTAAGCTAAATCTGAGTATTTTAGAAGGGTCCTGATTTACAATTAGATTAAGTTACCCAACTAGAACACAAGTTTATGTTGCCTAAAACTTTTAGATTTAATCTGATAGAAAATACACTTTAGAGAAGCGAATTTGAAAGCTTTGAAAGCTTCTCAGATTACTGATCGAAGTTAAACAATTGGGCGTTTGTAAAATGAAATTTTTTGTAATTCCCTGAAAAATAAATAATTCAAATCGCTAAAGAAAAAAGGGAGATTTTCCAAGGTCGCAGACCTATTATGAAGCAAAGATTTAAAGGAAAATCTTAGCCCTTTTTCAGTTATACAAATATTAATTTAAAAATAATCACGAAAAAACTAATGTATTGATTTCATAATTTCAACTTTTTACATTTTCATTGCAAGCAGTCTTGCTTATTCTGAACGAAATGCAAGAACTTTTGGAAGAGTCTAAAGGTCCACCTAACAACACTCTTTTTAAAGAATCTATGAAGCTTAAAAAACTTGGGATGCGGGCATTTTGGATTACGCCCATATAGTTCGGTTCTATTATTGAATAATTTAATTATAGCTAACCTACGGATAACTTTTTGTTCCGTTTGTGACGAAAGAGAAGCAAATTTGTCTGGAATTGTTTACATTAAACACAGTTCGCTTCATGGGTAAATTGTAAAAGCTTTTCAATATTACGTTACTGCCCTGGAGCCTGGTTGTATTTATATATTTTTTGTCTTTATAAGAAAATTGCGAAAGGTTTAATAAGAATTGTCTAAAGTCTAAAGTTATTTTCTACCTGTAATAGCAAAAATTCGTTAGGATGGAAAATTGGAAAGGCTTTAACTGTTGGGAGTTTTTGAGGAAGAACTTGAGATACGGTCTTAAACAACTACTGAGAAGACATCTTGTACACCTTGTTTAAAGTATGAAAAGGCGAATTTAAAGGCCTTTAAGGATAACTAAGTTTCTTTATTTAACCGACTTTTGCTGATTTTTCCATTTAAAAGGAAATATTCTATCTTTATTAAATTTCTTAACAAAAGCAAGTAAACAATTGTTTTTCGGGGTAAATAAAGATGACTCGTTTAAAGCTTTTCTCAAAAATTTAATACATTTCTGGAGTGTTCGGTGCTTCGAAGTAAAAATCAACCAATCTGACGTATTTTTGAAAAACAGTTCCTTATAGGAACTTTCCTGTTCTTTTATGAAATATCCTGTGAGGTAATTGATTAACAACCCCTTGTATGCTTAATTTATCTTTGATTTTCATGTCTATTTATAAGGAGAAAATTAGTTCGAAAAATTCACAATTCGGAGTGACTAATTTGGGGTAGTTTTTTTAATTTTCCTGTCCGTTTTTATGAAAAAGCCTGTGAGGTAACTAATTAGAAACTCTTCGTGTACTTAATTTAGCCCTGTTCCCAATAATCTGTTCGTACACAGAAAGAATATCTTATTCGTCCAAATGCACTTCGAACTAATCGACTAATTTGGTGCATTGAAACCATGAAAGTTTTTCCTGTTCCGGTAACCGAATAACAACCCCTTATATAATTTGACTTTAATTTTCTCGAGTCTTTCTAGAAAATTTTATTTATCAAAATGCTCTTCGAAATAAATGACTAAATTTAGGGATTTCTTAACTAAGAAATTAAGTACATCCGGGAATTTTCCCCTTCCCTTTTATGAAAAATCCTGCGAGGTAATTGATTAATAACCCTTTGTATTCTTAATTTAACCTTGATTTTTCCAGCACTTTGTTTATAAGATTTTATTCGCCAAGACGCACTATGAAATAACCGACTAAATTTGGGGAGATATTTTTTAACTAAGAAATTGGGTGTTTTCTCATTTTTCAAATTGTGTTTCAAACGTTAGATTATTAGTAGCATATCACCAAAACCTAATTAAAAAAACAATACAGCTTGAGTTTTTGAAGAAAAAAATTATTTAAGTTCAAAACTAAAAACTTCCCGCGTAAACGCTTGACAGCGCGATCAACGTTGGACATGACGTCACCGGCCATATCTTTACACAGCTGTCCCACAGTTCGTATGGTTTATTTCGTGTTTCCTGTGGTATTTGTTCGCCTTTTTGTAAAGTAATTCAGTCGTTTTTATTTACATTCAACACAAATGGAGAGTAAGCAAAATAAGTGGTGTTTTGTGCCAGCTTTTGAACCGCTCATCATTTTTGATGAATTCCATCACCATAAACATATCTACAGATGGTAAATTGTTGGATGAGGCTTTCACAAAACCAACTGATGCCATTTTTTACTCAAAAAATTCGCAAACACCGAAATAAGACACGGGGACGATCTCTATTACGTTGAAACCACGTTAAAACAAGGTAGTAGACGTCATTTATATGGCCGGTGACGTCACGACAGTTTCGGAAGCGGGTTTGAAATAGCCAATTTTAAGGAATTTTCTAAAGCGATTTTTGCCAAAAAACTCTCAATAAACATGTTTTTAATATGTTTAGGCCGTTAGTGGCGTATGTTTCTGCGTAGAAACATGAATATAACGAAAATTGAAAGAAATGGAAAGTACCCAATTAAATCCTTACACCCTTACAGGACAGGAATTTTTCCGTTCCTTCTTATGAGGGAAGTGATTAATAACTCTCTATATGTTTAAGTTATCCTAGATTTTCCTAACAGCCTGTTTATAAACAGAAAATGTTATTCGGCAAAATACAATTCAAAATTTTGGGGAATTATTTTTATGCGGAAATTAAGTCCTTACAGGAATTTTCCCGTTTTTTTTTTTTTATGAAAAATACTGGGAGGCAACAACATACGGTTACTTTGGCCTTGATTTTCTCAACAGTCTTTCCAGTTAATGTTATTCACCAAAATGCTCTTCGAAATAATTTAACTAATTTTAGGCACTTTAAAACTAGGAAATAAGTCCATACAGGTATTTTGCTGTTATTTTTTATGGAAAATTCTACAGGGTAACTGTTTAACAACCCCTCACTTAATTTAGTTTAGTTTATAAACAGAAAATAATCACCAAAATGCACTTCGACATAACCGACTGATTTTGGGGCATTTCTTTTAAACTAGGAATTTTCTCGGTCCTTTTTATGCAGATTCCTGTGCGGTAATTGATCCATAAACCCACTGTTCGCTTAATTTAGCCTTGATTTTCCTAAAGTCTGTTTATAAACAGAAAATGTTGTTCAACAAAATACGTTTTTTATTATTATTATATTAACTAGTCAGTTAGTTGACTCATTTGGGGCAATTTTTTTTATACCAGAAAAGTAAGTCCTTACAGGCATTTTCACGTTCCCTTTATGAAAATTCCTGCGAATTATTAACCACCCCCCATATACTTAATTTAGCCTTAATTTATACACAAAAAATTTAATTCACTAAAATGCACTTCAAAATAACCAACTAATTTGGGATTTTTTTTAAATCAAGGAAATTAAGTCCATACAGGAATTTTCCTCTTCCTTTTTATGAATAATCCTGCGAAGTAATTGATTAACATCCCCTCATATGCCTAATTTAACGTTAATTTATCCAGTAGCATGTTTCCAAACAGAAAATTTTATTCATCAAAATACACTTCGAAATACCTAACCCACTAGGAAACTACGTCCTTCAGGAATTTTTTCGGTCTTTTTCACGAAAAGTTCTCGAAGGAACTGATTAATAATTCCTTCTATGCTTAATTTAGCTCAAATTTTCCCAACAACCTGTTCCTATTTTGAAAACTAGGAAATTAAATTCTCACAGGAAGAATTTTCCTGTTCCTTTTTATGAACATTTCTGAAATAATGAGTAACAACCCTTCATACGCTTAATTTAACCTTGATCTTCCCAAAACAGTTTTGTTAACAATCAGAAAATTTTATTCATCAAAATAAACTTCGAAATAGCCCATCAATTTGTCTTTTTTAAACTAGGAAATTAAGTCCTTACAGGAAAATTTCTGTTACGTTTTACGAAAAGTTCTGTGAGGGAACTGATTAACAACCCCCCATTATGCTTAATTTACCCTTGATTTTCCGATTTTGTTCGCCAAAATGCACTACGACATAACTAACTAATTTGGGATATTAAGTCCTTACAGGAATTTTCTCTTTTTATGAAAAATCCTGTGGGGTAACTGATCAACAAACCCTTCATATGTTTAATTTAGCCTTGATTTTCCCAACGGCCTGTCTAAATAACCGACTAATTTTTTAAACTAGGAGATAAAGTCCTTAGACGAATTTTCCGGTTACTTTTGATAAAAATTCCTGTGAGATAATTATTGATTAATAAACTAGCCCTGGTATACTTAATTTAGTCTTGATTTGTTCAACAACCTGGTAATTTGTCACTTGAAAATAACCGACTAATTTGGGACATTTTTTTAAACTATAGAATCAAGTCCTTACAGAACATTTTTACCTTTTTTTATGTAAAATCCTGTGGGAGAATTGATTAACACCTCTTATATGTTTTATTTAGTTTTGATTTCCCTGTTCATAAATATGTAGAAAACTGTATTCCCCAAAACGCACTTCGAAGTAACCAACTTAATTTGGGACATTTTTCATTAAATTAAGAAATCAAGTCCTTACGGGATTTCTTCTGCTCATTTTTTAATGTAAAATGGTGCGAGGTTACCAAATAACAAACAACTCCTCTATGGTTAGCTTTGATCTCGATTTTCCCAATAGTATTCCCAGAAAATTTTACTCGCCAAAATGCTGTTCGACATAACCGACGGATTCGGTACATTTTTTAAAGCTAGAAAATGAAGTCCTTACAGGAATTGTCCTCCCCCTTTTTATCAACATTCCTGTGAGGTAATTGATAATTGATTAATAACTTTCCGTAAGCTTAATTTAGCCTTGACTTTCTTAAAAGCCTGGCTTTACAAATAAACTTTTCTTTGCTTAAAAAAATATTTAAATAACTCTTACAGGAATTTCTCCTGCAGAGTGATTGATTACGAACTTTTCATATGCTTCAATGTGGCCTTAATTTTTTAACGATCTGATCATAAACGGAGTGCTTTAGTTAGGGCATTTAAAAAAATATTTAATTAAGTCTTTGCAGAAATGTTCATGTTCCTTTTTATGAAGAATCCTGCAGAGTGACTGATTAATAAATAATCTCTCGTTATGCTTAACGCAGCCTTGAATTTCCCAATAGCATGCTCATAAAAAGAAAAATGTCCTTATTACAGGGGTAATTTTTGAGAATATTTAATAACTTCTTACAGGAGCTTTTCCATTCCTTTTTATGAAGAATCCTGCAGAGTGACTGATTAATAAACCCCCCGTATGCTTAATATAGCCTTGATTTTCCGAAAGTCCATCATAAAAAGAAAATACATAATATATGGCGTGTCCACCAACAGCTATTTTTGTAGCATTAATTTAGCGAAGCTGAATTGGGTCAACTAGTAAATCTTTTATTCCTTTTAATCATGATGACCATGACCATGGCCATGACAAAGCATGTTATTTAGTTTTTCCTTGATAATCTCGAAAATCTACAAATGGTTTCCAGTACTATACTTGCAGTGGTCCTTTTTTCTGTTTTAGGCGAATAAAAATTAATATAAATGTTTCGTGCAAAAATTGTCCATTGACCGAACGAGAGTGAAAACCAGGTCAACAATTCAGAGGTTAAAAATTCCATTGATAATGTCCTGTGTGTGTGTGCACATCCTGCCCTGCCTTGCCCTGCCCTAAAGTCGGTTACCTTTCATACGCCTGGTCAACGAAATTCGCAAAGGATGGTTCGTTTCAAATCGATAATTTTCATTCGGCAGATCTCCCGATTTGAGCAAGTGACATAACCGTGTTAAATTTAAATACATAAACAAACGTGGGTGTAGAAGGCGCCAGAAGTCGACAAACAAAAGTACGAGTGTGTGACTTGTGACGAAGGAGTTAGACGCAACGTAGTGAAAATAAAATACTCAAAAGATAATTACTATTGGCATACATCCAATGGTCTAATATTGGCATCAGATGCACTTGTCTAGCCATGCTAGGGGCAACTGGCAAATAAATACAACCAAACTGCGTTCAATAACTCAAAAAAATTCCCGTAGGTTTTTGGGGCACGGTAAAAGTTATTAGAAAGGATGCCATGCCAGGAAGATAGAAATTAAATACATAGAAAGGCCAATTAAAATAAGCGAATTCCAAGTGCACTTTCTGTTGCAGTCTCAAGTCTAGACATTATTAAGTGACTGGAAATGCACACAAAAAGAAAACGTTTTTTATTTTTGTTTTAAATGTTTAATAATGGTTAAAATTCGCAACACGATAAAATTGAGAACCGTATGCACTCGAACTGAAACTTCTTTAAAACTACAGCGCAACCGCTACGACTAATTTAATTTTAAATAAATGCCCTGACATTGAACGTGTTGTACAATGTACCTATGTAGTTTAAATTCAACCGCTGCGTGCAAATTTATTCGTTAATTTTTATTTCTAATGAAACTGGCTTTGTTCCATGTAAATTTGCATTGATATAAACACGAAACACTGCAACACAGTTGTAGGATAAATTAAATTAAGTTAGCAATTACACTTTAACAGATGAAAGACTGTGCCTATTATTTTTTATAAAGACATGCAATTATAAAGCATACAGCAACAATTCAGGAATTATTTTAGTTGTAAAAATGTGGAAATGACAACTTAAATTCCGGCTATGAAATTATTAAAAACGAACATTTTAAAAACAGGAATAAACTACAAAAGGACTTTGTTAACAAAAATCAAAAATGAATCAAAACCCAAACAATAAAACAATAAAAATGGATTCATTATAAACAAAAATTGGAAACCAAACATCAAAATTGTACAATAAATAAAAGATACCTAATATAAACATGAAAAATTGTTAAATTGGGGCCTAAAAATCCGGATCTACTAAGATCTGATTTTTTGCTAAATTACAAACCTAATTTAAAAAACTAAAAGCGTTAATTCAGTAGAATTTTTCAAAATTATTATGAAAAACACCTTGAAGAACAAAATACGAACTATAGCGGTTTAATATCTTCAGTTTAATATAAATTCAGAATATTCCAGCAAAACAAACCGATAACTAGTTATGTATGTGTAAACTGTAAACTAATGGTACGTCGAGTACGACAATTATTGTTGCTTTTCACGATCCTTTTTTGAACATAGGATTTCTTCCTTAATACCCTTAAGTTTTTTGAAAACGTCCCGATTTCTGGAAATTGATATCTTGGCAAGCCTAGCTAGTAAACGATGAATTGGTCAAGGCTAAACCGTTCATTTCCCCAAAATGACCAAGATTGTCACAAACTCCCCACTAAAGGCCCTTTCAAAAAATACATTAGTCAGACTGCTTCAAAGATAAATAAAACACATGTAATAACTCTATAATGTTGTGTTTCAGGACCTTTTCTTGAACATTGGAATCTTTTTCGCTATACTCAGAGATTTCTTTAAAAAAATGGCGTTTGGAAACTACATATTAGGCAAAACTAGCAAGTCTATTAATTATGATAAATATAAATATTGCAAAATCTTAAGGACAAAAGACTGCTTCAAACCGACCTTAAAACTATCTTGAGTTGCCCAAGAAAAGCCTTCTCGAAAATACACCAATTGTTATTACTTATTACTAAATATCGAACAGAAAATTGCACATTATATTTATTTCCTTAAATTTCCCCAAACTGCCTTGGGCTGCCCCTTTAAAAAGGCCCATATATTTTACCATTAAGGAATACAAGATCAACCCCTCAACAACAAATTGGTGCTTCTAACATTTCTCAAGGTTGTTTTATCCTAGGGTTGACCACTGAGGTAATTTTTTGCTCATTAAAGGAGTTCGGCCTTTTGATGGCCTGCCTGAGGCAGGTTTGAAAATTCTGAGGCAGTTCAGGGTATTTCAAGGCAGTCTGGGGTATTCTAAGCCAGTTCAGGCAGAAAATCTGGATCAATTTTTGTTTTGCAGTAATTCTATTGATACATATTTAGAAGAACAATAACAAATTGGCGATTCAAGAATTGACCAGCTTGCAGCAGACTAAAATTCTGAGGTATTTAGTTTACGGTACTTCGAGTTAGTCTGTGGCACTCTAAACCATAACCAATTCCAGATATTTCAAGTTTGTGCGAGGCAGTTAAAGGGAATCTGGATCAATTTTCTGTGTTTTGAATTTCTCAAGGTTACTTAATATCCAAGGGTTGACCATTGGGGCAATTTTTTATTCATTAATAAGAAGTTCAGAGTTGAACGCTTGCTGATGGCCAACCTGAAGCAACTGAGATAGTTTACGGTACTTCGAGGCAGTCTGTGGCACCCTAAACCAATTCAGGATATTCCAAGTTTGTGCGGGGAATCTGAACCAATTTTCTGTTTTAAGGTACTTTTACTGACACATATTTAGTGGGAACAATAACAAATTGGTGATTCAAGAATTTCTTAAGGGTTGACAATTGAGGCAATTTTTATTCATTAATAAGGAGTTCAGAGACTTTAATAAGAGAGTTCAGAGGTAGCTTCCAGTACTTCGAGACAGTTATGAGGGAATTTTGCTAATGCATCTTTAGTGATAGTGACACGATTTGTAAGGAAAATGAGGCAGTATTAGATATTATAGAGAAGGTCTATGTTTGGTTCTTAAGAACTATGACTAACTCGGGGTTTTTATAATCAAATTAAATTTAATAAATTTAAACTACATACTTTTGCAGATTTCGGATTAATGATTTTTGAAATTATTTATTATTGGAGGTATTTTAGATTTAAAAATATGTTATAACAGTTCTAGATATAAATAAAAAATAACTTTCGAGGTTAATCGAACAGAATGTTTATTTGTTCGAAAGATTTCCAGCAACTTTAATAAAACTACATATTTGCTCTGATATGAAAAATCTATTGAAAAATAAATAAATAAGACAAGATAGTTATATATAGAATTACAATTTAAATAATAAAATGAAAAATAGTTTTTTAATTGCATAATTAATTGGTTATATAATTATTTAAATATTTTATCGAGTGAGCTGTCCAGATGTGTTCAAGAAATTTTCAATAACAGATTTTTTCCTTTTAGTAACAAACATTTCTTTTTTCTATAGCAGCTGTTAAAGTGCTACTTTATCTATTAATTTGAGTAGATAAAGAGTCACTTTAACAGCAAGGGTAGATAAAGTATACTTTAACAGCAAGGGTAGATAAAGTAATTTATTTAATGTTTGTAAACCTAGAAACGCCCATACTAATGACATTTTAACACGTGACTCGATTTGTAATTTTTTAAACGTCAATGGCAAATAAAATTTATTTTATAATTTTTTCCTTTAAAATAAATGCTATAGAAAAAAATAGAGTATTATACACGACGATAAAATTTAATTATCTTCTCGAGCGTAATTAGCGTCTCGACGCTAAAATACGCCCTCGAAGATAAAATACAATTTTATCGTCTTGTATAATAAATAACTATTTTTTAAGTGTCATCTTAAAGTAATATTAGTTGTTAAATAACGTCGGAAAAAATTATTACAAAAATTCAAAAATCGTGATATAAAAACAATCAAATAAATTATGATTTTCTGATTTTTCTTATATTGTTGCAATTTTAACCAGTTTTTGCAATAATTGTGTTGTTTAATTTAATTTATCATGGTAATTTATTTTTTTCCAATAAATGCATTGATTAAAACTGTGATTTTTATCATTATTTAAATTAACATACAAATCAGGTTAACATTGTTGTTAAAGTTGTTATGCTAAGTGATACGGTTTCATAAGCAAATGAGATAATTAGGTGGGATTTTATTTTCAGAAGATTAAAAAAACCTCAAAAACTGACCGAAAAGACACGGCAGCGTTTCTGATTAGAAATTTAAGTTTCATTTAAAATGCAAGTTACCACAGGAATGCAGTGGTAACCCAGGAAAATTTGTACTTTGAGTAGATTTTAAACTTAAGGCAAGACCATGCAAACTATCATCATTCTGGCCATTTATATTGCTCATCAATAAAAAAAATTAATAAATCATAAATCTGATTTTTAAAATTTTGTTGGTTTTGACCAGTCGTCGTAATAAGTGTTATTTAATTAGTTTATGTTCGACTGTTTCAAAAATACGTCATTTTCGATAGTGTTTAGCGTTCAAAATCACCTACTTTTTTGGACTAGTACTTTTAACTTTTTAGGTAGGTAGTCATAGTAACAAAGTCATATCAAACTGTCATATTAAGTTAAACGTCATTATTTTAAGTAGGAAATATCATTTCAGGGCAGTCGAACATAAAATTATGTATGTAACTTGTACAAAAACGGACTATTTTAGACTCCCCTTATTTATTTGCCTCGCTCGCTGCGCGCGCTCGGCCATACAACGCGGCTCGTCCAAAAAAGTCCTATATTTTGTATTTGTAACATAAATAACTATTTTAACATGATTTTTATTTTTTCCAATGAATGAATTTTAGACATGTTCGCCGTTTAACCGCCCGACTTCTGTGAACTTAGTAAATTCATTTGTGATATTATTTGTTCTTACAGTTAGCAAGGGCGGATTCAGGGGGGGGGGGGGGCACGAGGGCCCAAGACGGTCGACTGGCCATACAAAAACATAAAATAGCGCCATAGGTACAGTGTTTTTGTCATCCTACCAGAGCACTGCTTACCTTGTGCCGGGCCCAGAAAAAAAAAAATCTGTATCCGGCCCTGACAGTTAGTATATAAATTTTCTACAAGTATTATCGAATAAAAGAAGTGTTTTTGTGTTGGTGTTATTCTGTTATTTACATACATATTTTTCAAAAATTTAAATAAAAAAATTAAATTTTCTCTTCGCAATTTAATTCATCGATAAACATGTATAAAAAAATCATTGCTTTGAATATGATTTTAACTTTTAATCATGTCTGATTCAAACATTTAAAAAAGCACAAAGCCCAAAATTCAAAAGTGACTTTAATTTTACAGATATTACAACTCACAAAAGATTCATTTTTAATGCTACAAAATAGTTTCAGTAAAATAAAATGAAACACAAAGTGTACCAACTTTGCAATGACGAAAAGTACTCGTAACAGTCGTAACAGATCTAAGCAGCCGGGTCGATTTTTTTTGTACACAACGTCTATTTATAACCATAACAATCTTTTTTGTACCAGGCATTGTTCATTCTACAGAATCTGAATATAAATAGAGCATAATTACACATGCTGTAAAGAAACCAAACAGTGGCGTCACGAACTACGTCGTGCAATACAAATTTTCCAGGTTTAAAAATCCTAAACGTAATCCTATCGCCATTTTATAAATACGTGATGATCACGATGTTTCTTAATAAAAAGATTTAAAAGCTTCTAGATATTCCTTACAGTAAACAAACACGCGGTTTTTAGGGTTCAAGAGTGTAATTAAAAGATATTTAATGACTCATTTTGACGTGCTTTATGTCGAATAAACATTATTATTATTATTATTATAAATTCGTTCGAATTTTCTCGACGAGGAGGGAATGCGTAAATTTAAGTGTATGTAAATTCAATATTAGTTAGTTTAAGTAAAAATTCAGTAAGTAAATTGCATTTACATCGAATTCGTGTTCGGTTGAAAGCCACGACAAAACGCAGGGGTCTGAGTGACAGGCACGATGAATGAATTCTACTGATTAACCTACATTGGCTACGATTAAATTTTCTTTAAAAGTAATTGACAATAAATTCTATGAAAGTCTGTCCGACTTAAAGGATACGCCCGACAAATAGATGGACCGAAAAATCGACTGTACTAGACCGACCTACTAAAACAACGAAAAAATTATAGACGAATTAATTCAACGTTATTTTAAGTTAATCGAAGAAATTCTGGGACAGATTAACTTAAAATTGTTCTGTTGAAAATCCCACAAAAAAAAGAATCTGCGAATTTAATTATGTAAGTGAATTTGGTCAAATCCTTTGATAAAAAAAAAAAACATTGTACGTTTCCAGCCCCAAACCTCCCAGAACTTTTTTTTTTGTAAAATTAAGCCCCGATTTTGCAATATCCCAAGCATTGCCTTCACAAAAGGGGCATTATCGTAAATCACTTTGTATCATAACCACGTTTCCAGATTTAAATTTGATGAAAAGATTCCTCTGGTTTTTGGGGAAATCCAAGCTTATTTTTGTTCTCATCCTAGGGAGAGATTGGCATAAAGTTGCTATTTTATGTTTAAACTTAGCAAGGAGATTTTATTAATATTATATCTCGATTACACAACGACATATTATAAATAAACACAAATGCTGGCAAGTAATCGCTACGTAAATGCTTGCAAGAATATGCAATTCTCCTGAAAGATTTTATCAAAACTTGGATGGAGATTTGCTTATTAATGTACAAATTTGGGAAGACGTCAGTGGATTTAACTTATGTTATTTTTAGGCTGATCTAGGTTCCAATCTAAACAAAATTCCTAACTTTAAACTTAACACCAAGTTAATTATTTACGATATATATATTGCGCTTTTCGGGTTATTTCGTTTCATAACCAGCAAAAATTTTCAAAATTAAAAACAGAACTTTTCATTGGAAAAACTGTCTTTAAGTTCGAGTTAAAGGAAACGAAATATAAAATACGGAAACATGTAATTCTTTAAGACGTCCGGCTTGATAGCTTTGAAAGTCTAACATTCCCATATTTCCGGAATAAAAGGCACAAGGCCATTCAATGCACACATAATATTACAATCTAAGTTCAGTTGCAAAAAAAATGTGAAATATTCCAGCAGCAGCTCATATTTTGAAAGTGAAAATACGACCCAAGGCTTTCGAAAGCCCAAATTGATAAAATTACAACCCAAGAAAAAAAAACAACTAAATTATTCTATTAAGACTGTAAATATTAAACCGAAATATTACCTCAACTTTGTTAGTTTTTTAGTAAGAAGTTCGTTTGGAATTGAATAAAACTGAACAGCAAAAATTAGTGAATAACTAAAATATAAGAATTCGGGACCACAGAAATAAAAAAAATTACAATTCTGGCACAGAATTTTTAAAATTTTCAGGTTAATTTTACAGGAGTTGGTCGAAACGAATCACATCTTTCAAGAAAGAAAGAGAAAAACCTTGCTAGAAGCACCTACAAACTGAATAAACCAAAATATTCAGAACCTCTGAAAACTGGAAAATTAATTTTGATGAGACATAAGTACATAAATTGTTTATTTTTTCGCGATTTTTTTTAAAATTTGTAATCAGGAATCCTGCAATTCAAAATAATCAGAATATTTTTAAAACAGAAAGAATGATTCCGCAATGCAAAAAATATACGATTCACTAACTAAAACCAGAAGGTTAAACAATGACCAGTTAGTTGAATGTAAAAGGAAGATCAAGGCAGACCAACTGCGACCCAAATTAAAACAAATTAGAAACTTCCGTCCGAATTTTTCCATCTTTTTCACTGCCTAAACTATAATAGACAACATTTAGGTAAGACAATTCTAATAAAACGTACCTTGCTGAGCTATAAACTACAACCACGATTGCACATACCTTGTTGCCCGACCTTGTTGCAATTTATCGTTTATTAAACCTATAAACAAAGTACTAAACAATGAGAACACTATGTAATAATGTACACGATTTTTAATCGATTGGATTACTCAATTACTTTAATGTCCTTAACGTTGTTGTAGTGTAACAACCCCCACTTTGGCGCCACACAAAAGAGATTCTAGTCACGATAACGCCTGACTTAATAGCTACTACAATTTCTTTGCAAATACTGTTTTTACTGCCTGAATTTAAAAAACCTCTGTTTGTGGTGTGTGATTAACAGGTAATTAATTTCAGGGCCGTACTTGAAATTTAAATAAAAATGCCAACAGTCAAGGGTGCAGATTGAACCAAGAAAAGCTTTAGGTTGGCTTCAAAGGCTACACAGATAATGGAGTTTTCTGGAAGTTTCCCGACAGTAAATAATATAAATGTATGTATGTATAATCCATTCACATCTTCTTGGGCCAGTTTTGGCGACGATTCAATTAAAAACTAAATACTTTTTACGAATGAACATGGTTAAAACTAATAAAACCGCTTTGCAAAGCTTTTCGTTTTGGCGAATCGGGACACTTGAAAACATGTTCTCAATAAAATAGCTTATTATAAGAATGGGTAAAAATAAAATTATAGAAAAGGAATAACAAACCAATAAAACATTTTAGTGAGAAAAATGTAGGCGCAATTTTTTGTTTCTGCACTATCTACAAAAACTGAATGAGAGTGTAAAATAATTCTGATTTTTAAATTTTTAAAGTCCGAATTTTCTCCAAAACTTGGCCAACTAGACGTTAAACACAAAGTGAATGAGTTGTACATTATTCAGTCAGTGGAATGTGATTTCGCTACGGAAATCCGTCAATTTTACGTTAAGGAAACCCGTAATGTTGTTGTTTAAATTCGATTTTGTTAAAGAATTTGAGGCCAACCAAAGATTACTCGTAATATAGCATGAGTGAATTACAATAATATTCACAGTCTTTCGGTGTAAGCTCTACTATGCAAATCTGGTACCTTTGCGTTAAGTAAACTAACGATATTACTACGAGGGTGATCCGGAATCTAATATCCGTTTTGCTTTTAAACAAGAATTGCTTAAACCAGTTAACAATATATATTTATTTTTCTACAGAGCCACCCACCACCCAAGGCCAAACATTTTTCGTAGCGTGAGACGTACGTATTCTGTAATCCGATGTCGTAAAACTCTCCCGCCTGTTCGTGCAACCACTTATTCACAGCGAATTTTAACTGATCGTTGGTTTCATACCGTTTGCCACCCAAGAAGTGCTTAAGAGGACTGTTGGCCAAGGGTATTGTGCTCTTGGATGACAATGCTCGTCCGCATGTTGCTGTGAAGAATTGCTTCAGCGTTCCAAATGGGAGATTGTGGATCATCCGACGTACAGTCGGATAGTCGGATTTAGCACTAAGTGATTTTCACCTGTTTAAATTCGATTTTCGTATTTTTAACTAAGGTTGTGGGCAACCAGATATTCAACACAGAACATGAATAAATTATATTATCTTCTTACTCTATCTGGATAGTGCTTGTCCGTACAGGCCTGGCCCTTCTACCTGGAATTTATTAAAACTGGCCTATTTTTGGAAGGATGATTGTTATAATAAACCAAAACCTTCCCTACAATGTTTTGGTAAATTAACTGCTAAATATACAGGATGCAACAAAAAGATAGGTCATAAATTTAACCAAAGTTTCTGGGAATGAAGATGTAAGCCAACTTACCTTTGTACAAAAATGCATCGCAAAAAGTTGAGGCCTTCCACAGTGAAGTACTAATTTTTTCACAAAGGTAAGTAGTTTTAAATCGACTTACTTTGATCTCCAGAAAATATGAATAAATACATAACTTATATTTTTGTTACCACTGTATATAGGGCCCGGTTTCAGCTCGATAAAGAGCCATCTTCAGGCAAAAAAAAAAGAGGAATATTAAACCTCCACCTTACTAAATAATCAACAATAAACATGGAAGTAACTATGAAGTAATTAATAATTAATTTGGTTTATTAGACTAAAATTAAATTAGAACTAACTATTCATGCTTAATTTCGATTAATTTTGAAGCTGTAGACAACATAAAATAAACTGATTATAATCTATTAAATTTGATTTTTTTTGTTTTTAAGTCGAAGTTTAAAACAACGTACATGAATGATAATGTATGTCCATGCTTTTCCCAATAAAGCTTGGCTACGAAATTTGATAGTTTTGGATAACCTTAAATTAGATTTAAGATGAGATGTTGCGATAAATTAGGGATTAAACACAGCACGAGTGAGTGAATTATAACATAGCTATATTTTTTGGGCTCAGCTTGGCTTTGAAAGTCTGATAGTTTTGCAAAAGTAAAACGGAGTGTGGCTAGTTGAACACAATTGTTTTACAACCAGAACTGTTCTGTTCATAGTTTTTCTGGATAAGGTTTGACAAAGAAAATTGAAAATTTTGCCTAAATAAACTGGAGATTCTGTGGCAAACCAAAGGTTACACACAAAATAAATCGATTATAATCTATTTATAATCATTTTAGATGGTAAGCAAATCAAACAATTTAGCCTAATTAAATTGCAGCTCTTGTAGGGAAAATTGATTTTCTTATTTTTAAGAAGGGATGTGGCTAACCAGGGGTTAAAAATAACATAAGTGAATTATAATTTATTAGAGTAATATTTGTTCGTTGAATAGTTTGCTTAGGAAACATACTGGCTCTGTTTAAATAATACACGGCTGCTACTACTTAAATTCGACTTATGATGCTATGGCTAACCAAAGGTCAAGCACAAAACGAATCGATTATAACCTATTTATAATAATCTTAATTGATAAGGTTTGGCTATGGAAATCTAAATGTTCTGCTTCGGTATATTTTTTTCTGGATAAAATTAGGTTAGGAAATCTGACGGTTTTCCTTAAATAACAAGGAGCTGTTACTACTTAAATTCGATTAAGATGCTATGACTAACCAGAGGTTCAACACAAAACGAATCGATTATAATCTATTTATAATCTTAATGGATAAGGCTTGGCTTTGAAAATCTTAAGGTTCAGCTTTGGTAAATTGAAACTGTTGCTGGGTGAATTCGATTTTCTTATTTATATAAAAAAGGTAAAAAATAACATAAATACAGTTTGGTTAAAAAATCCGATGGTTCTGCTTAAATAACAAATTCGATTTAAGATGCTGTGATTAACCATAGGTTAGACACAAAACGAATCAATTATAATCTTTTCAAAATTTTAATAGAGTAAACACAACGTGAGTGAATTCTGATCTACCCGTAATGTCCTGGGCACAGCTCGGCTGAGAAAATCAGGTAGTTTTGCAAAAGTAAATCAGAGCTGCAGCTGGCTGAACATAATTATTTTTCAATGAATGTGGTGGCTAACTACAGGTTAGACACAATAGTTATATACAAAAAACATTTTCTTCCAGAATTATTTTCCTTCGAATTTCATTTAAAATTGTAGAAGCTTCACTGATTTCAAAGGGCCAAAAATTAAGTTATTTTAGGTAGGTATATTCAAGTTTTAATTGTCAAATACAATTTTATTCACTTGGCCCAAAATGTTCAGGATTAAATCTAAAATTAATTTTCGTATTTCATATTTTATTGTTGTGATATGTTGCTTTTGAATTGGAGCGTTGGATTTTTCGTCAGATCCTCCTTAAAATATAGAATTTTTTTCTGAACTATTAGGAAATGATAAGTCTCCATCGATTTTTAATTTTCAATGTTTATTCGTATTCCAATTTTTAAGATCCTTCTTTTTCTCATATAAAATCTTTCAAGGCCTAAGCCAAATGGATATCTAAATTTTTTCATGAATTTTTTTATTATTTCTCGAGAACTTTTTACTATAATAAACTCTATTATATCTTCTGCAATTTTGTTTGGAGAAAACTGTAATTTCAGCATTTTCCTCTAGAGAGAACTTCAGCATTACAAAAAATATAAATAATGTCAAGCATTTTCCTCTTTCGCTGGGCCCATAAAGACGCAATATAAATATGTTAATTTCCATATTTAATCATGCAAGAAGTCTGCCATTTTAAATTTTTTACAACTTTCAGCAATTAATTTATTTATTTCACGATAGCGATAAACTCGAATTCCATAACGAAATTTTCCAATAATCTGCTCGCGTGAACTTTGCGACACGTAATCGAAAAAATAGGGCGTATTTTTACAGAGAAAGAAAAGTCCGCCTCTGTTTGCACATTTTGTAATTCTGCCTACATTCCTAACGCCCTAAATCCGGTATTTTTCAGCAGAACACCATGAAGGCGTAATTATTCCCCGAATTTCGTTCGTTCGCAGTAGGTTGTGAATTCCCTCATTTAACAATTTCATTAGCAAATTACGGCGCATATAAATAAACGCCACACGAGGCGAGATGCACGACGTCGTATGAAAATAACTGCAAGGTTCAGTGATAATATATTTGGGCAGCCGGCACTTCACGTGATGTGCTAGACAGATGGTCATTGAGACTATCTGAAAGATTAATGATTTGTTGCATTTTACGCCGCTGCCATTGCGGTATTTTTACGTCTGCTACATAAATAGCGAAAATCCGGACGGGAATTGTTAGGAAAAGCGGATGACAAGTGTTAAATTTTAAGGGGTTGCAAGTACCACGTTCCGTACTTTAGTTGACGAATTGGCCAGCCATGCTGCAGTAAAAGTCCGCAGTCCTCGGGTAATCTTTAAAGATATACGGGTCACTATGGCGTTTGTTTTAGTTTGGGTTGCTAACTCAAAATTATAACAATTAAACGTGGCGTAAACTAGGGTGAACTATAAAAAGGGGTCGATGTTCAAAGCGAGACTGAAAATTTTAGTAGTTTACCCGTTTCAGCCTTTATTATTTACATTATTGTTTGAAATGGTTAGAAACACTCGTACATACAACATAATTTCATTGAAAACTTAAACAAGACTCTGGTACAGTAAATGGAAATCTGCAGAGAGATAATGCTTCTGACGCAATTTTAAAAAATCCTTCGAACGTGTTTGGATTTTTTTACATAGTATATCGACTACTAAAATTTAAAAATTCTAAATAAAGGTAGAGGAATCGGAATGTTCATCAAGTGAGTTTCGCTAACGTTCCACTTTGTAGTCAAGGAGATATGCGTTCCAATGTCAACTGTAGAATTTTTTAATTTGCTAAAAATTTGCCAGGATGGACCTCCCAAAGGCTGTACTTTTAGCTTTTCTTCTCCTATTCTTATGCCAAACTGTTAATATTAATCAATATAAAATTCCACAACTTCTGCTAAAAACTCGAATTTGAGCAGCTACAACTTCAGCGTAATATAAAACTATTAGATTGCAGAGCCAATACCCATATAAAAATGTTATGAATATACATATATATTATAATCGATTCATTTTGTGTTTAACCTTAGGTCAAATCTTAAAATTCAGGTTGTCTTAGCAGAAGTCAAATTTCGAAGAAAATTAAATTCGTCAAGCAACAGTTTCAATTTGCTTAAGCAGAACCTTCAAATTTTAATTGCCAAGCCCTGTCCATTAAGATTATAATTGATTCGTTTTCTGTTTAGTCTCCTAAATTGAATTTAAGTATGTAGTAACAGTTATTGAAGCAAACCAAAAAATTAAAGTATAATTCATTCATGTTATTTGAAACCTTTGGTTAGCCACAGTCTTCGTTAAAAATAAAGAAAGTTGAATTTTCTAGCACGAGCTGCAATAATTCTTTAAATTAGAGTGAACTGTTTAATTTGCTTAGCTCAGCCTCATCCAAAAAGATTATCAATAAATTATCGATTTATTTTGTTTTCGCGGAATCTGTTCTTTTGTAGAAGAAATTGGGAAATCCACCATGGTCTCGAGATGTTATTATAATCAATGGAAAGGGGCTTCAAATAACACATTATGGCTAAATATCGAAGGTTTTATATCTTCAATACGGTCTATAAAGAATTTTAGCAAGTAAGGCAAGAACAACGGAGAGGAAGTTTCAACCAACAAGCAACCGTTACATAAGCAGCGGAATGGCAAAATTCCGTATTTGTTTGTTTGGTTGGTCATTTATTGGGCGAAAACTAGGTTTGCGGGTGGTAGGGATTTCAACGCACATCAACTATGGTCATTCTACCTTACTACAATTTTGCCGAACCTAAGGGATTTCCATCCCATACCTTGTATCTGAAAGGAGGGCATGCTTTCAGATATTTTGCCGGATTCAAAATCTCACCGACCTTCACCGCGAATCGAACCCTAAATCGCTGGTAAATAAGGCAAGTGTGCTAACCTTAACGCCATCGAGGCTGGAAAAATTCCGCATATATAGTTTTCGTTGATTTGGAAAACGCATTCTACAAACTATCACGAGGAACACGTATTACAAAAAAGACCTAATCAAAGGTTCTAGCAACATTGAACTACGCTAAATTGTGTTAGAACAGATAACTAAACTTCTGGACAGTACTGGAAAATATTTAGGGAAGAGACAACGAAGCATTCTGAGTTCATTATTGTTTGAACTAGGCATGGATGAAAATTTGAAACGGTTCAAGTCATGGGATACAAAAATCTACAAGCGATGGGCATATAGGTGTTGGATTATGTGGAAGGTTTTGAAGATATGGACCGAAAACTTCCAAGCGAAAAAATGAAACTCGTTATAGATAAGATGAAGCTTACAACTTTTAGTATATTATGAAAAATTTGAACATTGAAAAATATCACCTCCTCGGGGATTTGAACCATTGAAATTCGGCTGTACTCTATGTTCTAGCAACTCGAAGTACTATTACATAGTTTGTAAATTGGCTTGCAACATTGTCAAATGGGAGGAAATAAGGAAAACAGATATAAACATAAAGTGAGCAGGCACATTGCCAAAAAACAGGTTTTAGAAATTTGGGCATGTTTCTCAAAACAAGAAGAAAGCCCGATTGTGAATTAACGCACTGTGGAAAAACAATATAAAGAAGAGTATGTACCAGCGCAGTTCTAAAACATAGCGCTGAGTTATATTTAAGTGTAACATGCGACCAACACAAATCAAGACTCGATCGACTGAGAAAAATACTAGGGACGAAAACATCCGAATGAGAATGATGCTACTTTTTGGTCATGTGTGAAGAACGCTTCTTGGAAAAAAATGTAATCAGACACGTAACGACAGGGTGGCCTGGGTGAGCCCTGGCGCTCCCAAAAATTAGTTGGTCCCACCTTTTACCCACTCAGCTACACATCATCAACTAAAATCGTGACTAACTTTGGTCAAAAAAAATCGCCACAGTAACTATATTAACACCGATTCAATCAAGGCCGAAGGTTTGAAACCAATATACTGAGAGTTTTTTGGAACTTAGTTAATGGACTTAAATATATTTATTCCATGGCTTCTAAGTTGAATCCCAGCCAACATGGATCCAAGAGTTGGGCCCTGTCACAAGCCAAGATATATTGGGCAGTGATAGGAGGAGTAACACCCCTCAAAAAAAAAAGGCAAGGTTCAGCTGAACCGGCTGATAGCACCTTGTAAGAGCCCCTGCTAGGGTACGGTTCTATTATCCCGGAGCCTTTGCCATTCCGCTAGTCACCTATTGCACATTAACTCAGAGAAATGAAAGGAGCCTCGGAAGTGGACGGTCATCACGGTACAAACTAGCGAGAATGGATAAGAGTCGGAACTTGGAATATAAAGACGCTAAATGGAGAAGACGAGATGGAAAAATATAGAATTGGTCTACTGGGGTCAGTGAGGCTAGGAAAAAGAACCAATGACTAAAAGGTATGCCAAAAAGGATATACATTAAGATATGCGGGAATTAAAACGGTATGGTTACCTAGCCAGAACGGAAAACGACCGAATACCCAGGAAACTGCTTGATATGGGAATGGAAGGAAGAAGGCTAAGAAGATCATGAGAAGATAACATAAGGAAAATAGCGCAGAGGAGTGGAAAAACATTAAATGAAATAATAAGGATGGCCAGAGACAAAAATAAATACCGAAGATGGACAGAGGAAGCCTGCCCAACGCTATAATAGCATAAATGGGTAGATGATGAAGAAGAAGAAGTTTCTTCTGAACATTCATGAGAACAATTTGGGCAAAATTTTAAAAAGTCGGAGAAAATTTGCTACTTAAACTCAAACAGAAGAAAGTAGGGTTATTTTAACGAACTATGAAAAATATTTCCCTAAAGGAGCGAATCCTTACAAATTTAGTTTCTAAAAGAAAATATATTTATAGTCTGATATTTTCTATGCTTTTGAACTGAAAATCTAAAACAGATTCATGAAGAAAAAGGACCTAAAAAAGCAAAATTTAACCCTCAGAAGCCAAACATTATCAATTATTATTTGGGAAGCTTTTAGAAATGGACTGAACTTGGTATGCTGTTCCTGTCAATCATCCTGAGAACCTTTTATAAAACTTGAGAGAACAAACAATATACCAGAAAGTTTCAAATAAAATAGCCAGAAATCATATTTTGGTGACAAATTAAAAAAAAAATCAGAAGTAGTTATTACATATCTAACAATCTTACTTTTATATAAGCTCTTCCCGGAACATTTTTATTGTTTATCAGTTTATCTGAAGCAAACTATTAACTACGTTTCTAACTACTACATCTACGCCTGCTTTATTCCTATTTATGATATGATAACCATTCATAAAATTACGCGTAAACATCTCAATAACAAGATACGCACAACTTTAATAACTCGAAAAAAATGAACAAAATAGATAAACTAGAATCAGACGTTTCATTACAAATAAAAATATCAAACTGATAACGAGCGCCGTGGGCGATAGTTGTATCCAGAAAATTAATGGATATTTCTATTCCGCCGTTCGGTAGCCAAGGTTACGTTCGTTTTAACATAAACTACGGGTAAATTCTGCAAGGTTTATTAGTTTTATAAAAGAAATAATAAACTACGATATTTACATACGTATCCGAATCAATATTTGCGACATTTGCGTGGTTGCTTATACGAAGTATTTTCGTTATGAAAGAAAACTGGGGGATGTGTTTTTTTGCTAGATATACGAGGGCGAATCGAATATTTTTCTTCTTATTTCTTTGCTGGTACCAAGATGAAAACCACGAGCAAATTGATAAATCCAGCGAAACGATGGAAACAGAGTTGGATATCGACTTCAACTGAAAAGTAATATGGCCCCAAGCAATAAGCATGGCCTAAATAAAGGAGGAGGAAGAAGAAGAAGATGATGATGGTGAAAACTTCGTTGGGAAGTTTGGTTTGGATTCAGTTATGGGGCGATATAAAACAGAAGAAAGTCATTAAAGTACCTGGCGTTATTAATAATAAAACCAATTACAGACTACAAACTGAACTTAAAAGGCAAAGTTAGTCAAAACTGAAAGGTCACATAACATCCAATAATCCATACATCTGATGAATATTTAACGAGGAAAAATTACGATTATTATTCAACCATTACACAAAATTTCAGGTGTAACAATAATTTTAAAACTTTAATAAAATTCACGGCAGTTCTTGTGACCTACTTCGTAAGTCGAAGTAAGGTTTTTTTTAAATAATTTAAGAACAAGTGCCACGGTTATTTGGCAAGTTACGCAGAAATCGTTTACTGAAATTACTTTTTTTATTGCACTTACGAGTCTAAGCCAAATTATATTTATTAATATATTCGTACTCGATTCGAAAATTGATGTTTTAAGTGCGCGGAATTTACGTCTTGGTAATCTTTTGATTTAACCCACATTGATAAGTCTTTTAAATTACACATTTAAATATTTTATTTTTACGAAATAGTGGATGAGGTCAAAATAAATCAAAATTAATATTAACTGATACAAAGGCCTCAGTGTTAAAAATGCCACTTCAAACTTATTGATTCCCTTCCTGGGAAACAAAGTAAGCCGTGAGTAACCATGACAGAAGAAGAATAACGTTAAAATGAGCCAAATTAAGTCCATTAAGCGCTTTTTAAAATTTAAAACCTTCATTTTTATGCCGTTCTCGTAATTTTAACTGGAACGTGACACAGAAATGATAATCCAGAGATAAACGCAGATCATTAAAAGTTAATCAACTTATCATCTCATTCTGAGTGCATTATATTTGTAATTTCGTGTAACACATTTAAATTGCCTATTTTAAAGAGTTTTTGTTTTAATTTCATTATTACCACATTTTAAAAGTGTTCTGTAATCTTCGTATGTATATAAAAAGGAAAAAAAAATCGTTTCCAACCTGTAACAATTCAGGATTTAGTGACAATAAATATAGAAAATCAGAACAATCAATAAAAAATAATTAATCTCACTTGCGTTTATTTCAGAAATTTGTGATATTCCAAATCACTCTATGAAGAATACAACACAATGACCACTTAACACCTACATTACGTTATAAGTTGCAAGAGTTCTCCATTATTAAATTTATTTATGGGTAATTTCATGCAATTTTTGCAATCTTTAATAATAACTTTTTATCAACAATGAATAAAATTAAAAGAGATACGTCACACTTCAATGTGGTGAAAAGAAAACGCCTTTGATTTAATTTAAGAATTAATTACGTCACTTTTTATTGCATTTAATTTTAGCTTTGTTTATGTTTAATACTTCGACCTTTAGGATTAAAATTTAATTATTGTTCTACTGCAGTACTGAACTTTTTACTGCGTTTTGTTTGGTTTCACTTATGCATTAATACGCTATCGTTTTGAACTGAGAATGTAAGAAACTTTGTGGAATTCAGAACATAAGTGCAATTAATAAATTTGTAAATAAATTCGTACTGAAAGCAAATGTTCAGCGATTAAACTTCGAATTTTTGCTTTTACCCTCCATGATCTCGAAGGAAGAGGAAATAAATGCCAAATAATTGAAATTACAGAACGTAAACGTCGAATTAAACATGCAAATTACGTCCATAAAACATGAAATATGAAAAATTAGAAATATATGCAGGCATATTAAAATGATAAGTTGATTAAGTTTTAATGATCTGCATTCATGTCAAAACAGTTTAACGTAAATTATACCATATTAATATTTTCCAAAATTTAACAGGTTATACAATTTGTTTGCTTTGTTTTAATCCTTGGAAAACTTAGGCCAACAAGAAAAAAAATCCCAAATTTTGACCAATATTTTAATAATTCGAGTTAATATAACTCGTACAGAGCCACCTTTAATTTTCAGCAGTAAATACAAACAAGTTGGTTTATTAAACTCTAAAATTAAAACTCTTTACGTGCAGAAAACTTCCTTTAAAGCTAATTAAGGAATAATTTTAAACTTGAGAAGTATATTTTGAACTTCTGAATAATTTAAATACCACAACTGATTACAACATCGACCAAAGCCAGACGTCTGCATCGAAAAGTTCACTACGTCAATATTCAACATATAGGTTAAACTATTTTTAACCACGTAAATAAACCAAAAAGTATTTAGAGATTTTAAGAGAACAACGTAATTTTCCAAGTGTGGTTATAACAAAAATACTGAGTTAAAACCGTACAAAACAGATGTTAAGAAAAATGTCTAACAGGAAGGGAAAGTCCAAATACAAAAATCATTACAAAGCGTTAAAAAAATATGCAAGGAGACACCAAAAATAAATTAAGCGCGAAAAGTATTTTTAAACTATTTAGTTCCAGCTGTTTGATATATCTTAAGCAAGTAAGTAGGGGCACATTAAGAAAAAGCCATCCATTAACGCCGCTACTCCAGGATTGCGTTTTTAGAAAGCGTAAATATGCCACATGAAAAACGGAATCTTTTTTTCATTTATTTCTGCCGTTATGCGAGAGACAATTGACGTAGTTGTTACGTTAATGCTAACCGATACATATGCATAAAACATACAAGACATGAATGAACGCCAGATGCCCGGATTTGTGGAAAAAAAGAAAGGAACCCACGCAACGTCATTGTTATAAATCGGTAGCAAACAAAAATAAAAGATAAGGACAGATAAGATAACAGGATGCGGCTATTAATTGTAAATTTTCATTATATATCCATTTTCGTCCGTCCACGTTTCACGTGCACGTACCAAAGGAATAAATCAAAGTTGGCTGAGATCTCCTACGAAACCAGTAAATTATATTGGTTAGATTACGGTTTCGTTCTAAAAGTTAGAGTGGGCGAACACCCAAAGGAATATTTTACAGAAAATTGAGGTTCGTGCACATTTAAAATTACGTCAGAAAAGTATAACAAAAAAGTACGGCCTTCAAAGGGATTTTAAAAGAACAAATTCCTATTTCTATGTATCATCTGCAGACTTATATTATTGATTATGAGACTTGGTACGTGTAATAATATTTGTAAAAGTAGTGATAAGAAACCTGCATCACTCCACAGATAAAAATGACATAAAGGAAGCTCTAGAGGCATTAGGCCACCAAGTCAAGAATATCACTGGAGTTCAGCATCGCACTAAGAAGACCCCACTAAATTTATTCTTTATCGATCTCAAACAACAAACTGATAAAAATAAAGAAATCTACGAAATTACAACTCTATTAAATGCTATCATTAAAGTCGAACCTCCCAATCAAAAAAAAGAACTGGCACAATGTAAAAGATGTCAATGTTATGGTCATACTCAAAACTACTGCACAAGACCATTCCGATGTGTAAAATGTGCTGGAAACCACGACTACAGAACATGCTCTAAGAAGAAAGGGGACGGAAGTAAAGCAAAATGCGCACTTTGCCTAGGAGATCATCCTGGGAACTATCGGGGATGTCCAGTCTACAAAGAAATTAGAAATAGACGTTTTCCTCCACTCAGGGATCGCCGAGTTACACCAGTACAGACTCAAATTCCAGCCACAAAACCAGAAGTAGCTTCTCAAATAAAGAACAACTCAGGTCCCAATAACAATGCAACAAGAACTCATGATCCGCACACATACGCCAACATGGTTCAAGTCAACCATCACGATCTACAAAATATTCCGCAATACTCAAACTCCATAGTATCTTTTATGCAACAGACTATAGACTCCCAGAGAACCATGATAAACCAGCTCATGGAGGAAATACGAGATTTAAAAAATCTAGTGACTCAATTCGTGAACTCTAAGAATCCCTAATGGCTCAAACACTCAAAATAGCCCAGTGGAACGCCAATGGTCTAGTCAACCACCGCTATGAAACTGAAGCTTTCCTATTACAGCATAACATTGACATACTATTGATCTCCGAAACGCATTTTACAGAACACTCCTACTTTAAAATTAGAGGTTACAACACCTTTAACACCAACTACCCCAACAATACAGCTAGAGGGGGCTCAGCAATATTAATAAAATACCATATAAAACATCACGAAATACCAAAATACTGTTCCGAATATATCCAGGCAACCACAGTATCAATAGAGGACTGGATAGGACCCCTAAACATTTCTGCCGCTTACTGCCCATCCGGGCACAGACCTGATAAGGAAAGCCTTGAAAGGTACATACGAACATTAGGTAACCGATTTATGGCCGGAGGTGACTTCAATGCGAAGCACCCCTCATGGGGGTCGCGTATTGCCAACCCAAGAGGAAGAATTCTACTAACTATCATGCAGAACGAGCAACTAAGCCATCTTTCCACATATCAACCCACCTACTGGCCGACTGATCTAACAAAGATCCCCGACCTGCTCGACTTTTATGTGGTGAAAGGCATACCCCAAGGTTACCTAGAAATCACGTCGTGCCTAGACCTTTCCTCGGACCATAGTCCGATAATAGCGCAAATAAGTACAACACTATTAAGTAAGACTAGATCCCCAACCATAACAAATAAGAAAACAGACTGGCACTATTTCAGAGAAGTACTACAGGAAAATATAACAACTAATATCCCACTGAAAACAGAAGAAGATATAGAAGAAGCGGTAGAAACACTTACCCAAACAATCCATTTGGCCGCCTTAAGAGCCACTCCGCAACTATCACCTCACGTCACACATCAAAATTGCTCAATCGATATCAAAAAAAAGATTGCTGAAAAAAGGAGACTGCGAAGGATCTGGCAACTTAGCAGATTCCCAGAGGACAAACGTAGACTTAATACAGCAGCTCGAAACCTTAAAGAACTTATTAAGCAAGCAAAAAACGATTACCTCAATGAATACTTAGAAGGACTAACGGCAACAGAAGATACCGATTACTCCCTTTGGAAGGCCACAGGCAGACTTAATAGACCTAAAAATCATATTCCCCCAATTCGTAACCCGGACGGAACATGGGCCAGTACCGACAAAAATAAAGCAGATACTTTTGCAGCCCACCTTCAAGAAGTGTTTCAACCTCTACCTTCTAATGACCCCCACACAGATGCAGAAGTGGACAACTTCCTTCAGGCCCCATATCAACTTACGTTTCCCATCAAACCTTTCACTAGGGCTGCAGTTCAAACAATGATTGACAGAAAGACTAACTGCAAAAAGTCCCCTGGTTATGACTTAATCACCGGTCGCATAATGAAGGAACTGCCTCCTAAAGCTATCTGTATACTTACACTTATTTTCAACAGCATTCTGCGTACAGGATATTTTCCGATACAATGGAAAATTGCTCAAATTATACTTATCCCCAAGCCTGGAAAGCCCATCAACGAGCCTAATTCATACAGACCTATTAGCCTGTTACCGCTCTTCTCAAAGCTATTTGAAAGATTACTCCTGAACAAGCTCACCCCCATTCTGGATGATGAAAACCTAATACCTGATCACCAGTTTGGTTTTAGGATTCACCATTCCACCATACAACAGGTACATAGGGTAGTTGAACACATTAACCAGGCATTCGAAAACAAGAACTATTGTGCGGCTGTCTTTCTTGACATCAGCCAGGCCTTCGATAAGGTCTGGCATGAAGGTCTCCTCTTTAAGCTTAAGATGACTTTACCCTACACTTACTATCAAATCATAAAATCATACCTCGAAGAAAGACACTTTCAAGTGAAATTCGGAGAAGCTGTATCAACTCTCCATCCCATCACATCAGGCGTTCCACAAGGAAGTGTCCTAGGTCCGGTCCTATACGTTCTATATACTGCTGATCTTCCTACGAATGCAAACAATTTGATCGCAACCTATGCTGATGATACAGCACTTCTCTCCAGTCACACCGATCCTATCACAGCCGCTAGTAATCTACAGCAAAATCTAGACGCAGTAACCGACTGGTTCCAAAAATGGCGTTTCAAAATCAACTCTCAAAAGTCACTACAAATCACGTTTACTAAACGTAGAGGAATCGTCCCTGATGTGATAATGGACGGCCGAGTTCTACCCCGCACCGACAGTGTGAAATATCTTGGTATGCATTTAGATAAAGGCCTGACCTGGCGTACGCATATATGGACCAAGAGAAAACACCTGAATCTTAAACTCAAGAGTTACTACTGGCTTATAGGTCGCAACTCCAAACTCTCTCTGATTAACAAATTATTAATCTACAAAAGTGTACTGAAACCAATTTGGAGCTACGGTATACAGTTATGGGGTACCGCCTCACACTCCAATATTGAAATTCTGGAACGCTTCCAGTCGAAGATCTTACGCATAATCACAAACGCCCCCTACTACTTACCCAACACGGAAATACGGAAAGACCTAAAAATGAAGACAGTGAAAGAAGAAATAACCAAGTATAGTGAAAAATACCTCCTGCGATTAGAATCTCATCCTAACCCACTAGTGACAGAACTAATTGATGAAAATGAACAAGTGCGCAGACTCAAACGTTTCAAGCCGTCAGATCTTCCTAATCGTTTTTAGATAGATACAATATCCCTACTACTTATTTATTATTAGTTATAAACTGTTGTAAAGTAATTTCATTCTGAGGAACGTCAAAGGGCGTTACCTCCCATGTAATTTACACTGCTATGTATTTATATTATAGTTATATGATTTGCTTATTGCTATTGTAGCAGATTGCAAATAAATACCAACTGTTAAAAAAAAAAAAAAAAAAAATTAATATAGAGAAGAAAAAATGAAGAAAAAGAAAAACAATTTACATATCTACGAGTATGAAAATCAGGAGAAATTCCATAAGAAATAATATTCTCGTTTCTTGCTAGTAAACTAGTAAATGAATCCTTACTTGGAGGCATTAATGAATAAATAAATGAATGACCGAGTGAGCGAATAAAAGCACAAATGACAAACAAGCAATCGTAGGTTTGCAGAGTGCTAACTTTCTTTAAGCACCCAAAAACACTTTGATCAGAATCAAAAAATACGATGTTTAAAAACTTGGCAAAAATCAATCACAGAGCTGCCGAAGTGAAGAATGTTCTACGGCAAAAACAGAAAAAAAATTGTAATTTCAGCATCTCAAACATTTTTGGTAAAAAATTAACCATAAAGGTTCAGTAAACGTTTAAGTGTAACTTCTGCTGCCTTTCTCTTCGCATAGTTTGAATCGTCATAATTAATTAAAACGATTTAAGACCTATAATTGCAAATAATACATGTTCCCGAAAAATTGCTTGCAGATTGATATTAATTCAAATGTTTGTACTCACCACGATACATTCAAAACCAAAGACTGATATGTTAAAACAAGACTGGATAACTCGTCACACAACTCACCTGAAACAAATATTCAACAATTATTATTTGCATAAATATATACCACAAAAAAAATAAATTATTTGAAACAATTACAATTGAACAAGAATTTATGTTATTAAAACAATTTGTGAATATTAAAAAAATAAGACATAGTATAGAAGGGCTCTCAACGTAGCTTGAATTGTATCAATTTTTCGAAAATATGCCTTCTTAAATATTGGACATATTTTTAAAATAATTTGAAGCTTCTGAGAGCCTGTTTAAGCTCAAAAAATGGGTTAGCTAACATCTTTACGCTTTGAAACAGAAAAACCACAAAATCTAACATGAAACAATTAAATGCGCACATTAAACAAAGGTTGAAAAAATCAAGATTTCTTGGAAAAACTTAAAAATCCCTAATATTTAAAAAATCAAATAAATCGTGATTTTTGAGTTTTTTTTTTAATTATGAGGCAGTTCTGACCAGTTTTCGTAATAATTGTGTTGTTTAATGATATGTATTATAATAATGTTTCATTTCTCCCCATCTTCTTCTACTTTGCGCTCTATCTCGGTTACCGGAGGTTGGAGATCATGACTATTCTGGCTTTAGATACTGCCGCTCTGACGAGTTCACTTGTGGAACCTAACTAAACAATAAAATTGTAGACATTCCAAATACGTTATTTCCATTTAAGTTATTATTCTTTGTTATTGTTATCTGATCGCCGTAGTGGCCGAGTAGTTAAGGCTTTCAACTACAGCGTGGACGGTCTCGGGGTCAAACCCGAGTCGGATGTTCGGCTGGTGGCCTACATAATTAGGAACCGAAACACAGTAGTGAAGTAGGGAAGGTAGGCGGTTGTTGCAGGCGCAGTGCTTACCACACCTTCACGTACATATAGCGTGCGAATCAACCGGGTATGAAAGCGAGCGACCCTGCATGTTGCCGACTATGCTCTCTCGTGGGACGTTAGAGTGCCGATACCTTTACCTATTGTTATCTATTTTTTTTACATACTTATGAAATAAAAGAATGTTTTTCTCACTACCACCTTGGTAAATTGACATTTCATTGTCAAAAAGTCGACAATAATGGAAACTAAAACATTTAGTTGAACAAAAACAGACTGTATCTAAGGGCAAAAAAGACGATTTACCGCGCCAGGTCATTTTCCGCGCATGGTACCCCATAACGCTACACCATAACGGATATAAAAAAAATAAATAGTTATAATGGAGAATACGTGCTTATTTATTAATATTAAAACTAATTTTACAATTGGAACAACGTTGAATGTTAAATGAAGGTGTATTTACAACATGTTTGATTTCATTCTTTTCGTTACTGAAAACAGAAATTGCGTTTATGTGTTTGTTTGTACCATAGCAACAGCGCCGTTAAACTGTCATAAATATAAACGTCACAATTTTTGTTAAATTATTAATGAATTTTTTTCACTACTAGTATTAGAAGATGTCATTATTGACCTTATTTTCGAGCCCAGAAGATGAATTTCTCTCCTAGTGGTCAATAATTTTTTATTATTGACTACTGGTTAATAATAAAAACAATTGCTATGCATTCAGGTGCCTATTTTAAATATGTTTTACCCAAATGTCAATTGAAATTAACCTCTCCCCTTGTTTTCAAGCAAGGCTATTTGATTTTTGTGGATATTTAGAAATAAATATACGCATCTGTCATTTTATTATTTATTTATGTAAAAATGATTAATTAAAAGGAATAAAGGTGCTAGTAGTGAAAAAAATAGTATATAAACCACGGTAGAGAAGACTTTTCGCAGCCTCACAACTTATTTCCCTCCATGCTTCGCATGTCGGGAAATAATACTGCTCGGCTGAGAAAAATGTCTTCTCTACCTTGGTCTATAATATACTATTATTTTGTGGTAGTGAGAAAAACGTAATGCGCAACGCGTAGGTAAGTTTCTTTTTTATCCTCGGTGGCTTTATGGACCTCAGCTGCGCTTCGGTCCACAAATTACCACCTCGGATAAAAAAGTTCACTTACCATAACTTGGAGCGCAAATAACTATTTATGCTGTATTCATCCGTATATTTTTGAAATTTTAAATAATTTATTTCTTCCTTTTGGGATTTAAATCAACGATGAACATAAAAAAATCTGGTAATTTAAATTATGATTTTTATCGTGATTTATTATTTTAGCCGATTTAAATTAGGCCAACCCTGCATTATATTGAGGATAGTTTCCGTAATAATTGGACGCAACTCGTTTATTTTCCACCACGAACTTGTTGTATTGGCAACTTTAAAAGCTTTCCTTTCAAACTTTTGAATTAGAATATTTAAAAAAGTCGAATACGAAGGGCTTTTAAAATTTTCTGGATTGTCATACAAAATTACATTATTTTGGGTTTGCACTGAGAGAAAAAAGACTGCATTTCCCTTTTTCCAACATCGAAATACGCTCCTGCGTCTTCAAAAATTAATATTATTTCAAAATATTAACCAAAGCCCCCCCCCCCCAAAGGCAGAAACCGTTTCTTTATATTAATTTTCATAATTAATGCACACAACTCGTTTATTCTCTACCACAAAATTGCATTACATATATGGCAATTTTAAAGGCTTGTATTTTCAAACTTGTGAAGTAGAATATTTTGAATATGTATTAAAAAAATCGAATCCGAAGTTTTTTTTTTATTTTCTGGATAGTAGTAGTCGTAGGCAAAAGCTTTCTGTTTCTGTAGTACAAAATTACATTATTCTGGGTGTGAACTGAGAGAGAAAAGATTGCATTTCCTTTTTTTTTCTACATCGAAATACCCAAAATACTGCTTCTGCTTCTTCAAAGGTTAATATTAGTTATTATTATAAAATATTACTAGGGCACTTTTTTATGTTATCTACCTAGCCATAAAACAAAAGAGCGACGATGTTAAACCAATTATCAAAAAATAGGTGGGACATTTAGAAGTTCGTGTGTAATTTGTGCGGTTTATAGAGATTTGAGGTTTACTTCTGGACAAAATGCGTGAAATTAAGATGAAACATGCCAGTGTCATAAAGTTTGACCATGCTGAAGAGGGGATAGAAATCTTTTTCCTTGAATTATCACCGGAGATGTCACTTGGGTACATCACAGGGACTCTCTCACTAAACAGGAATACTGGAATACATGCAGTAGGTTCATAAGGGCTCTCCACCACCAAAAAGAGCCAAAACATTATTTTCTGAAAAAACTGATGGCAACAGTTTTGTTGGATGCTGAAGGAGTATTGCTTATTGAATATATGCCGAGGGGATCTACCATAAATGCAGAGGCCTATGTAACACAATTCAAAATTTAAAAGCTGCTCTGAAGGAAAAGAAAAAACTTATTGCTGTACGACAATTGTCGGGTTCACATGGCAAAGAAAGTTCAATAGATAAACAATTAAAGCATCCACCTTATAGCCTCGTCAGACTTCTTTCTACTCAAAAACAAAAAACTTAGCAGGTGAAAGCGTTTTGCATCTAGCTGTTGAACGATATTTTGCAGAGCTGTCGAAGGAATTTTTTTTTGAGGGTATGGGACAATTGGAAAAAAGATGGAATAGAGTTACCTGAAAAAATAAGGGATTGTTAATGTGATACGTGTTTTGTTTCATGGCTAGGTAGATAACTTAAAAAAACGCCCTCGTACCTAGAAGGTAAAAAGCAGAAAAGTATCCTATTTATTTAACTTAATTGCCCTGAACTGCTTTACAATGCTTCGAAATGCCCCAAAAAATCTACATAAAAGCCTTGCTTGGGTGGAATCCTTACGGCCGGCCATTTAAATCTCAAGGATAGAAGATGGTTGTTGATGTAGGGGGCCTCGAAGTGCCCTTAAAATAGCCTCTTCGCAAGTATATTATTTTTAAATATACTGCCTTAAAAAATTGTAAATCGCCATAAAATGTCGAGATTTCGTTAAGTTGCCCCAAACTACCTTAGAATGCCCCAAAGTGTCCCTAAGAATCCGTATAAATTGCCTCGGATGATTAATCCCTCGAGTTGGGCAAAAGTTGTCTATTTCTTGAAAAGTCTCGGAATGCCATTAAATTACCCCGACTTCCGCACGAAATATCTTTTTGTAATTACATTTACCCTAAATATTGACAAGGTAAGGTAAAGGTGACCGTGGGTAAAGGTATCGGTCACTTACACTCCGCAAGGGAGTATGAACATGGAGGGTTAAGACCTTCTAAGTGGCTTTCATATTCGGTTATCTCGCACACTATGCGTACGGGGTGAAGAAATAAGCACCAGGTATTTTAGGAAAATATAACTTTGCCCCAAAATACCCCAGATTTCCTTAAACTGCACCGAACTGTCTTAGAATGACTTGAACTGCATTGGATAGCCCCAAACTAGCCCTAAAAATTTCTGAACCTTTCCACTCATAGAATTAATCAAGAAGGTTAAATCTTAAGGACAAAAGGTTTCTTCTCTTTGGTCCTGCCTAGAAATGCCCTTCAAACTGCACATTAAGTTCCCTAAATACTGATAAGACTCGAATGCCTCAAGAAAATTGCTTCAAACTGTCATACATAGAATGTCCTGCTAAAAATCGTTCAAATCTAGGCAACAATAATAAAACAAATCGAGTCAGTTAGGGTTCTGGAATTTTTTTAGATGTAAAAGTCGTATTTTTATGCACAAATAAATTAAAAAAAATAACAAAAACCCATAATTAGCACCAACGTTCCTGACAAATTTTAAAAATACCTTAACTTCTAAAAATACCACTTGACAGATAAAACTGTTTCTCAAGCAACACCAATAGCCACACAAAATTTAGCAGCAGTTATTTCCCTAACGCATTCGTGACAGTGTCACGTCACGAATATCTTTAGGAATGTCTGTCGATCAAAAGCATTAACAAGGCGTTTCGAAAATGTTCCAAAAACTCATAATTGTCTACGGGTGCACCGCGAAGGTTCCCAATTTTTCTTTTCTTAAATCACAGTAACTTTTGATGTATGTACATATGTAATAATGAAAATGTACAGCCCCCCCCCCCCCCTGTTAACGATTAAAATGATCCTTGTTCATGCCTAGGTGTAATTTTTCAATGCGAGAATAAAATCGGCGGTACAAGCCTCCGGGACAGGCTAAAATTTATGGTTTCGTTTAAAAGAAAAAAAGTTTGAAAACACGATCATTCCGTGTTTGAATATGAAATATGTGTAATATAACAACCGTCGTACTTGAGCTCCTTTGTTTTTCAATGATGGACCATGAAGGTTTATGACAAGATAAACAAGCGGGAGTTAAAAACGTACACCTTGAAGTGTAAATAGAATTAGGATTTGTTTTTGGTTTGTGAATGCAAGATGGGTGAGTACATTTTGCGTATTTACAATTTTAAGAATAGATCGGCTAATGTTGCTGAAGTTTCTTTAAAATTTGGCTTCCTTTTCTTGAAGCTTTAAGTGATAAATAGATAACAAGAAAACGCTATTTGTATAGCTTATCGTTAGGGGTTTGAGCTTGGTTAAACGACAGTGGTTAAACTTAGAATTCTTGTTGTTGTTACGAAATTTCGTGGTTTAAACCACGCTTCGAATTTTAGTAGTTCGGTGCAAATGGCCCTTAAAATTAAGTCATAAAAGCACACTAAACTCAAAATTACTTAATGTAAAAAAAATATTAACTTTCGAACGAATCCTACAAATATAAAATGTCTGTTTGTTTTGAAAGTTCATTTTTGATTTTTAGTCACTAATTTTTTATATAAATCCCAAAAATTCGAAACCCATTTTAGTTCAGTTATTTAAAATCATATTCAAAAGTCAAATTACTAAACGATGGTGCTTTGGAACTTTTAAATTTCTTATTACGATTTTTCATCATTTAATTGGAATTTACGTAAATTAGAATTCTGTTTTAGAATTTTGAATTGTTGGTAATAAATAAATAACAATAAATGTTCAACAACAAATTTTGTAACTTCGAAGCACTGTTCTGGTCGTGTTGAAAATCAAAAAGTCTTGAAAATAAAGGAAAAAATAAGACAGGCACAGCTAATAATTTTAGGGTTTAATAACCATTTTCTTAATTTTCAAATCGACCGGCAGTACGACAGAGTGGAAGCGCACGTAGTAATATAGACAGTTAAGCAAAGACCTTGGTCTGAATGGGTGGCCACTCTACGGCTCGGTTCGTTCGTCCCCCTCGACACTGTAAAGGTGTAAGAGGGTAAAATGAAAAGAAGAAAGAAATTTTCAAATCATTTTTTACTTATTAAAATCAAAGAACGTAAGCCGACAGTCAGTATGCAAAGCCAAGTAATTCCAAAAAATTATATCAGCAACAAAACAACCAAAAAAGCACAATTTTGAAAGCACATATTGAAAATTCTGAATTTCCAATTTAAAAATACGAGGCTCTAAAGAGCTGCCCAATTTTGTAGTCGACTTTTAAAAATCACAAACAGGTTTAGACGTTCCTAAACTCCATACATGGACATGGAGTTCGATTTTAGCCTTTAAACACATAATACATAAAAATTAAAAGTAACTTTTTTCTTTTTGTGTAAGTTTATACGTCCAACTTAACTTTTGTTTGCAGTTTTCTACTCCTATAATTTTTCCGTTCAGTTTCCAAAATAATTTCCAAAGTTAAAGAATTTGGTAGTAATTTCCAGTTTTTGTTTTATAGAAACCAATTTGTTTTTAATTCTAAAATTCGAAGACACCACCACCAAAATTTTCGTTTAGGTACTCTTTGTTTGTTAAAAATCAAAAATAACTACGAAAAAGAAATTTTAAAAAATTGAAAGCACAGTTATTAACAACAATAAATTGACATTGAACGTGCAATTCAGGTTTTGAAATTAACAAGATATTCCCAAAAACCTTTTGAAACTTCTTAAGAATTTTTGTATAAATATCCAGTCACCTTTTTAGAAAACTAAAAGAATATTTTACGGAAAAAACAACAATTTTTAGAATCTTTTGTCTATTTTAAAAATAGGTTTAGAAATCGTTTGAAAACTTACAGTTGTATATAAATTTGGATAGTTTAAAAATTTTCACTTACAATACTTCGAAAGTTTAGAATACATTTTCCAAAAAGGGTAAGTTTTTGAAAATCTCAATAAACGTCGAAAGCAAAACTACAGATAATTCTGAATATGAAGTTACTTTTAGCAATACACCTTTAAAGCTGTCTTGAAGTTCCAGAAATACTTTTAAGGCTGCATTGGTATCCCAAAGTGTCTTTGAGATTGCCTTGGCTTCGCAAAAATACATTCGACACCGCATTGGTTTCTCAAAAATATTTATAAGGCTGTCTTGGATTCCCAAAAATACCCTTAAAACTGCATTGGTAAACAAAAAATGTCTTTGAGATTGATCTAACTTCTCAAAAATACCTTGGAAACTGCCCTGGTTTCCTAAAACTATTTACTTGTAAGTCTGCATTGGTATCCAAAAAAGGATTACTCTAAAATGCCCTTGAAGCTACTTTGGCTTCTTAAAAATACCTTTAAGACTGCATGGGTTTTCTAAAACTACTTTAAAGACTCAAAAATTCCTCTGAGACTGCCTTGGCTTCTCAGAAATAGCTTTAAGGCTGCCTTTGGAGTCCCAAAAATACTTTTAAGGCTGCATTGGTATCCTAAAAATTTCTTTGAGATTGTCTTGGTTTTCCAAGAATACATTTGAGACTGCATTGGCTTCTCCAAAATACCTTTAAGGTTGTCTTGGATTCCCAAAAATACTTTTAGGACTGCATTGGTATCCCAAAAATGTCTTTGAACAGCTTCCCAAAAATACTTTTGGGACTGCCTAGGTTTCCTAAGGCTACTTTTACGACTGCATCGGTTTCACAAAAATGCCCTTGGAGCTAGTTTGGCTTCTCAAAAATAACTTTAAGGCTGCTTTGGGTTTCTAAAACTACTTTTAAGACTGCATTGGTTTTCCAAAATTGTACTTGAGATTCGGTTTCTCAAAGCCCTTTAACCTACAGTGGATTTTCAAAAATGCCTTTATGACTGCCTTGGTTTCCCATATACATATATCCTAAACTAACTCAGCTTCGACTAAATATTGCCTAGACTACCTTAAATTGTCCTTTAAAATGCCCCTAAGCTACTACATTAAAGACCACGGAACAAATGACCGTCTTAATGGTCAACATTTGCAGATAACCAAAGAACATTCACGATATTAAATCCAAGAGTAATTAAATACCTTTAAATTTGTATCAATTTGCCTATATTTCTAGTCAAAATACGAATTTAAATTTAGTGTTTCGAAAAGAATAAGAATTTAAAATATTAGGAGTTCATTGGGACTGACAAAAAGAGAAAGAATTCCGTGAGATCCTCAAATTTCAAGGATTTTAAAAACACACATACAATACTCAAAAGATTTTACCCTCAAAAGTTTAACATACATTTTCCGAAATGGGCAAGTTTTCGAAAATCAAAATAATCGTCAAAAGCAGAGAGATAACTCTGAATATTAATTTATTAGCAAAAGTATCTTGTCAACTTTTTGTATTTTCAGACTTTGTGGCCAACAGTTCCGAAAGAAATTTACCTAAAAATCACGAACTTTTGTGTTTTAAAACTTAAAAATAAGTTATAACAAAGAAACTGAGTAGTTTCTTCTATATCTTGAAAAATACAAAATATTTAGCCTTTAATTTTGAAAATACTTTCCTACGTTTAATTGATAAAAAAAGATTTTTAACGATAAACCTGAAACTTTACTGTCGATATAAGGCTGAAAAAGGTTTTTCTCTTCGTAAAAATTAAAATTTAAAAGTTCTGTTACCAAAACAATAAAAAGCAGTGGAAAATAACTAACAATAATATTAATTTCCATCACTTAAAAAACACAAGACCTTATCCATCATTTATCTGCAGTTTCAATTTAAAAACAGCTTTATAATCACGACTAACAACCTTGGACCCAAAAAAACAGCACAGTAAAAACGCATACACGAAATGTCAATTTATTTAAGATATTCCTTGTTTAACTTGCCAGGCTTATATTTGCACCGTTTCTATTTAGCTTCGTTTTAATGCCTTTTTAAATGTAAAGAACACAGAAACAATCCACTCAAATTTAAAAGTGCCTCAATGCTTGCTTCACCTTCGATTAGCAAATAGAACAGAAAAAAATATTAGTAAGTTCAGGTTTAACTTAGTAATTATGAAAATTGATTTGCAGCTTTCAAATTTATATTTGCATGCAGGTCGTAGACCTAGAAAATGCCTGTTACTTCAACAATTATCGGTTCGTATTTAGCCAAAATTTCGATTATAGTAGGTCAATGTTTTTAGGAAGTGGGAGACAGGTTTTCATTGATGAGAAAATAATTAACTTGTCAATGATTTTTAAAGTTCGTAGGTTTATTATTTATTAGCAATTTTTTATTAATAAGTATGGTAATTTATGAAGGCGATGGATTCGCTCGCCTTTCCTTTAGAAATTTTATTACTCACCCCGAGAACGAGTCATACAATTCTAAAAACAAACGCCTACCCTGCCCAGGAAGCAGTATTTCTTTAAGTTTTACGTTCATCTATTAGTTTTACTACTAGGAATAATAATCAAAACAAAACTACCTATTTACGTTTCCTTGACACGTTGCGAAAACGCAAAACATTGGAACAGGTGTGAAAAATCTTAAATCAGGCAGTTTATAAACAGAATACACCTTGAAATTTCTAAATTAATAAAAATGTTGGCGTTAAAAGTTCAGACGGCCAACGAATCGCCAAAAACTTTGCTATATTAAGAATTTACAGCTCTTCGTGTTGGACTTGGTTAGTATAATTCAACATTTAATTCAAAAATGTTTTCGCAAATTCCCAGTCTTAATTTCCGTATTAAAATAGAACTTTTTGAAATTATTAATAAAACAACAAATTGTTCGTCATATTTTTTCACTCTATATATAACTAGATACGAAGTTTTAAATTTCTTGACTTCACAAAAATACTTTTAAGACAATACTGGTTTACCAAAATGCCTTTCAAGTTAGTTTGGCTCTTAAAAGCAGCTTTAAAACTGTCTTGGCTTCCCAAAAATACTTTTAGGGGTGCCTTTTCTTCCCAAAAATACTTCTAAGACTGCATTGGTTTCCTAAGACTGCCTAGGTTTCCCAAAACTACCTCGAAGACTGTCTTGTCTACACAAAAATACCTTTCAGACTGCCCCGTCTTTTCAAAAATACTTTTTTAGTACACGCTCCCAAAAGTAGTTATTTTACGCACTCATTTAAGTCCGTAAAATGGGTCTTTCCCGGAGTCAATCCCAAAAAGTCTGGTTACTATAGTGACACTCATTTAAGTCCGTAAAATGCTATATTTTCGCCGAGGTCCCTAAAAGTTGTCATAGCAACCTTTTGCGTACTACTATAGTGACATGTGCCCTGATCACATTAATTATACATAATAAAAGGTTTGAATCTGTTTTTGGGAGCTTTAACAAAAATATATTGTTTGTAACACGTACCTAACTCGTTTTCTGGGACTCATCTGCTATTCCAGACTCGGCTTCGCCTCGTCCGGAAACAGCAACGATTCGTCCCAAAAAACTTGATTTTAGGTACTTGTTACAAAAATAACTATTGAGATTGCCTTGTCTTTCACAAAATATCTTTGTGAGTCTTGGAGTCCCAAAAAATACTTTTAAGACTGCGACTGCTTTGAATTCCCAAGAATACTTTTAAGACTGCATTGTTATTCTAAAAATGTCTTTAAAATTGCCCTGGCTTCTTAAAAATACTTTAACGCTGCCTTGCACCCCTGAAAATGCCTTTAAAACTGCACTGGTATTCCAAAAGTGTCTTTGGGGTTACCCTGGATTTGCGAAAATACCTTTTAGACTGCTTTGGTTTCCTAAAAATACTTTAAAGTCTGCGATGGTTTCTCAAAAATGTCCTTAAAACTACTTGGGCTTCTAAAAAATACTTTTAAGGCTGCTTTGGATTCCCAAAAATACTTTTAAGACTGCATGTGTATTGTGTATTCTAAAAATGTCTTTAAAATAGCACTGGCCTGGCTTCCTAAAAATACTGTAACGCTGCCTTAAACTGCAGTGGCATTCGAAAAGTGTCTTTGGGATTGCCCTGGATTTCCAAAAATACCTTTTAGACTACTTTGGTTTCCTAAAAATACTGTTAAGACTGCGTTTTCTTCCCAAAAATGCCTTCGAAGCTACGCTTTACAAAAATATGTTTAAGGCTACCCTGGATACCAAAATATATTTTTAAAATTGCTTTGGTATCCCAAAAATGTCTTTGAGATTGCCGTCACCTCCAAAAAAATTCGTTTCAGATTGCGTTGGTATCCCAAAAAATGTCTTTGAGATTGCCCTGGTTACCCAAAAATACCTTTAAGGCTGCCTCGGATTCTCAAAAATACTTTTAAGGCTGCATTGGTATCCCAAAAATGTCTTTGAAATTACATATGTTTAAGGCTGCCTTGGATTCCCAAAAATACTTTTAATTTTAAGACTGCAATAGTTTCCCAAAAATGCCTTCAAGACTGTGGGTTTCTCAAAATTGCCCTTTAAGTTACATTGGCTCCTCAAAAATTCCTTCTAGATTGCTTTGGTTTCCCAAATATACATTTGAAATCGCCCTGACTTCCGAAAAAAATTTGTAAAATTGAATTGGTTTCCCAGTAATGCCTCTTAGGTTACCTTGGTGTCTTAAAAATACCCTTAAAACTGTCTCAGCTTCCCAAAAATACCTTTTCAAAAAGGTAATATATTACTAAATATTGGCTACATTATTTCAAAATATGAGAAATTGCTAGAAAGTGGTTGAAATTTCCTTAAACTCCGAAATATCCTAAACTAATCGACTAAATATTACCTCTAAATTGTCCTTAAAAATGCCTCTAAGCTACTCCAGTAAAGACCATAGAACAAATGGCTATCTTAACGGTCAATCAAAGAACATTCACGATGTTAAATGGGTGAATAATTGAGGCTTTAAGTCTAAGATAAAATTGTATAATTTTGCCTTTTTTTACCATTCTAAATGTCGCATGTCTAGCCAAATGCGAATTCAAATCGAGTGCTTCGAAAAAGAACAAAAATTTACAACATTTAAGAATATTATTGGACTCCAGTAAACTAGTTAATAAAAAAGGAAAGAAACTTTATGGGATTTTCAAGTTTCAAGGCAGATAAAAAATTTTATATTTAGAATATTCAGTCGGTATAACCAATAAATATTTGCTAAATAATAAACAAATAATTAATACATGAAAAACAAATATTGCACAATGCCCGATTGCCACATCAAAAAATCATATAAAATCCATACATAAACTCTTTTTACAATAAGAATACAAACGTGAGAAGTTGCAGTCATTAAAATATGTAATATGGCGAAACAGTAAATAAACAAGAATGTAATAATACGCTATAATTTAAAAAGTTTTCAATCGTTTGATAAATTCGAAAGGCTCACGGTAGATGGCAGCATAATTTTTGTTTAAATTGATCAATAATCATAGTTGACAAAAAACCATCGCTTTTTTGTTTATTAACGTGTTACTTGCGAATTTTAATGCATTCATTAAATAGGGTTTGTCCGTTTGTTAGCCAATCAGCTTACAAGACAGAGATTTGGAGCTAACTTCATACCAGCATTCTTATTCTGAACGGAGTATAAGCAAACAGCAAACAGAATACATTGAAGGAGAAGCTTGAGATGTAGTTTTTTTTATTATTAGGACTTTAAGATGTTTTCAGAATATTCTGTTTGCTTAGAGGCAAAAGCTTGGGTTATTAAAAAGTTACACAAAAAGCAACACAGAGATTTCTGGGACATCCATAAACTTGATGAAGCTTTACAGAACTTAAACGTTATCCTTGAACCTTTTTTTAATATGATCATATGATAACAAGGCCGCCAATTTAAAAAAAGAGTAACACACTGCATTTTTTTCCAGCAAAAAATTAAATTAGCAGAATTAATTTGCAAGTTTTATACTAAACAAATACCGTTTAATTTATTTATAATGGCTAAGCTTTTATGCATGCTTGTCAGGTCCGGCTTTGACATATTTAAGTAGCATTAAACCTTGAATGTCAGACGTATAAAAAAGAAGCATGGTAATTATCTCCCGCTGATTTTTGTCTTAATGGTGTGAACAGGAATTTTTCAAATAAACCTTCGCATAATTTCCATTTGTTTATGGAAAAATTCTGCAAAAATGTTGCTGTTTGCTCTTGAATGATTCGTGATTAAAATAATAAAAGCAACATCCTATCTGAGATAATTAAGGTAAGATCCGTTGGTAAGTGAAGGTTAACCACTTGGAATCTGTAGAAATTTGTGTAACTGATTCTTGGAGCAGTTCTTTTTAAAATCCTAACTCATCCTAACTACCGGGATTAGAAATTGTTTTATGTGAATCCTGGTCCGTTTTTAAACTGTTCATAATTTGACTAAGTACGGTAACTTCTGGAATGAGTAATGCATGACCAGCACGTTACCTCACGGTTTCAGAAAATTCCTAATTTGTAGGAAAGAGGCAATTATTAAAAAACACAAGCCCAAAAATGGAAATTAGGTTATCAGTCAGCTGTTTCCAAAAACATGCTACGTTATTACTAAAACTGATTAGAATTTTTCGTGCTTATAACTAGATAACCATTGTAAATGACGTGTTTCTGTGAATTAGCCTGGGGAAAGGTCGACTACGTGGAAGTTGCGAATCTGGTGGGCCGTCGCTGGGTGTTTATATCCGCATTTTTCCGTCGTTATTGTAATGAAACCGCCAACTAACCGAGTCGGACCAATGACTCACGGGCGTCTGTTTCGCGTTTTTTTTACCGAGGCGCTTTGTAAGGCTATTAATTTTAATAATAGTATTAAGTAATACATAATAGATTGTTGCAAGAATTGCTAAGGTGCTTGCTTAGTCATAGTCTATTGGCGCTTTATTCGCTGAAATTGGTGTGGAGATAGCACCAAGTTCCACTTTTGTTATTGAAAGTATTATTTCCGGTTTTTTTAATCACTGCACTGCTGGTATTTATTTTTTCAAATTTTTTATGAGAAATTGATGTCACACCGTATTTATAAAGGTTAGTTAATAATTTTTCGACTAATTACAAAGGATACAATCGTTAGAAGTTGCCATTAAATTTATAATTAGATACGTAAATCCCATAAATGCTATTTTGGTTGCACTTTTTAGAAACTGTTATTTGCCAATTTTTAATTGCAGGTAAATATGGGATTACCGCATCAACGTAGAAATGTTGCACTATTCAGAAGCAAGCCACAAACTATGGGTTGTTAAAAATAATGAACATTTGGAAATTAATGTTAAATTTGAATAATTAAGAAACACTAGTTTGAACTTAATTTCAAAGTTTATTTATTATAATCTGCACCAAACATATTAAGGTTACTTGTTGTTAGAAGAGATTTATCAAAATATTTTGTGATAATTTCTAACACATCTTCTTCATACTTATTATTTTAATAGTTTGGTATCTACACAACAAGGAAGGTTAACTTAGATTTACTCTTCGTACTTGCAATTATGGGACCAAAGATTCAAGTAATTCTTGGCTTAATAATCTTGCATATTTTATCATTAAATTGATTGGTTTTCGAAGAACTTATTACTTACTTCCCTAGGGAGGTAAATACACATCCACTTGCCTTGACAAATCGAGTTGTAAAAAATAATGAAAATTTAGAAATTAATTTGTAATTCGAATAATTCAGATACACTAGCTTGAACTTAATCCTAAAATATATTTATTATGAGCTTATTATAAATTCATAATCTATATAATACAGTATTGCGCAAATTAGCTGGAACAAATGAAGGAACGCAAAGTCCAAGCCTTGCAGTGGATATGTGTAAGTTTAGACTTGCAACAGCGTGATATCTGCAAGTTTACAATCTACAATTGTCTGTTGTGTTACTCTGATATGCTGTTGTTTACACTACCAGTCGGAATTGATATTTCATAGGCTGAGAATGTGGTTAAGTAATTCACAATTTTCACTGGACACTTTTTTTATTAAATACATCATGGACATCACGTCTCGTAAACGCTTTAGGCGAAAACACTTCACTTACTACTAGGCACATAGCAAAAGCAGTTGGGGTCGAGAAATCCAGCGTTTCACGGATCATGAAGCTGTATAAGGAGACAGGGGTCCGTAGACATATCCCGTAAAGGACGTGTGGAAGAAGAGGAGATGATAGTCTAATTCGAAGAATTAGTATCATAGACCCGAAGAAGACCAGTGAAGACATTAAAAGGGAGATTGTGTCTCATGGGGTTAATATATCGCAGATGCTTCCACCGTACACCGTCACCTTCTTAGGTGTGGCAGCCGGGCTCGACGCCCCTTCAAAAATCAGCTTTTGACCCGCCATGAAGCAAAAATGGCTATCCGGGGCAAAGAAACATCGAGACTGGACTGTGGAGAATTGGGAAAAAGTATTATATTTAGACGAAATTCACTTTGAGGTGCATGGCTACAGGTTAAATTTCGTCCGTGGCTCACCTGAAGAACCTTTCGATCCAGCCACATCCAGCAACCCTCCAAACACCCACCCAATTTTATGTTTTGGGGATGTTTCGCAGCTATTAAAGGAATGATGGAGAGCAAAAAGTACATAAGCGTTCTGGAGGCGAAAATGGTCGCAACACTGCGGAAGCTGTTTCCTAACGCCGATGCGGTATTTCACTAGGATCTGGCTGCAAGCCACAATACTAAATTTGCAAAGAGCTTCTTTGTCCATCAATATTTGAAGATATTGGAGTAGCCAGAAAATTCACCCGATCTAAAACTGCGAGACCCCGCAAATGAAGAAACAACAAGTCAACAACGAAAACTAAAGTAGATACTAAGATTGTGTTAACGCGCGTGTTTGAACATGTGCCGAACCGAAATAAAGCGATATCATTTTTTCGGTTTAGCTCCGGTTTTCGTTCCGACAAAAATAACGGTCTTTTCCGGTTTCCGGTTTTTGGTTCGGTTCCAGTTCGAAGCTCTGCTTTTAACTACTTCTTCTTCTTCTTCTTCTTTCTTTCTTACCCTCTTTTACCTTTACAGTGTCGAGGGGGCCGGGCACACCGAGCCGCAGAGCGGCCACCCATCTAAGTTCTGGCCAAGTAGACCCTTGCTTAACTTTGTATATTTCAGTATTACTCTGCACTACTCTGCCCTACTGCCGGTTTCAGCAATCTTAGAAAATGAAATACTAGTATTTTCAATGTAAAATTGCACAATTTTTTCTCGTACGAAAAGAAATCAATTTAGCTACCGCAAAGGTAAGTGGTCACTATGATTATCATTTGCGGTCATAGCTTGTTACTTTAAAATGATGTATAAATGAGAAAATAAGCTTGGAAGATGTGTAAATATTTTTCGAACCAAGCCTGAAACCCCATTATTAAAGTGCGCATATCTAAGATGGGTTGCACGACGAAAACCAAAATGATAGAAAGTGTCATGAACGTGTGGTACCACCATCCTGAAGTGAAGGAGATGTGTGGGAAGCTAATGGTATCAATAGTTGAGAGGGTAAGAAGAGTAAAGCTTTGTTACTGTATTTTTCTATTGTCCCAACTAATTTGCACAGTACTATAGAACCATAACTTGTTGTTAAAAGGTGCATATATAAAAATATTTTCTGATGGGATAACTTCTAATTCGCTTTTTCTTCATATCTATTATTTTAATAGTTATTTACACAACTAACGAGGTAAGTAAGATTTGCTTTGTCGAGCATAGAAGGTTGCGACTTGCAACTATGGGACCAAAGATTCAAGTAATTCTTATCTTAATAATTTTATATAAAATGTCATTAAATTAATTTATCGCAAACAAAAATGATAGTTACCTATGCTGGGTTTTTGAAGAAGTTATTACTGTCCCAGGGTGGTAAATCCACATCTACGTGACTTCTACTGCCTTGAGAAACATTAAACGAGTTGTAAAAAATAATGAAAATTTGGAAATCAATTTGAAATTCGAATAATTCAGAAACACTAGTTTGAACTGAATTTGAAAGTTTATTTATTATAAGCTTATAGCTTATCATAATCTGCACCAAAATCATAACATTAAGGTTAGTTGTTGTTATAAGAGGCACTTATATGGATAATTTCCAATACGCTTTTTCTTCATTCTTTTACTAGTTATTTACACAATTTGATATTGGTTATTAGTTATTGTTATTACGTTAATTTACCACAAATCTATGCCTGGTTTTCAAAGGACTTATTACTTCCCTAAAGAGGTAAATCCAACCCTATTTCTACTGTCTTGACAAACATTCATTGAGTTGTAAAAATTATGAAAATTTAGAAATCAATATGCAATTTGAATAATTGGAAAACACTAGTTTGAACTTAATTTTAAAGTTTCATTATTATAAGCTTATCATAATCTGCACCAAAACCATAATAGATATTTATGATACAAGTGGGATATGAGCATTATTAAGATACGCGTTAGAAATTTGCACAACGAGGCGATACTTTCAACACCCTGTATCTCTTTAACCTGTAACATTTTACTTAGGCAAATTTGGCTGAAAATACCTATTTTTATGTCAATTATTTCCAGTTGCTCTATGGCCCATAAGTTATGGGACACCCTGTATAAATTGTATTACATTAATTTGTATGTAACAATTAACAAACAAAAACGATAGTTATCTATGCTGGGTTTTTGAAGAAGTTATTAGTTATTACTGCCCTAGGGAGATAAAGTCACACCTACTTCGACTGTCATGATAAACACTAATTAACTGCTAAACTACCTCCATCAAATATCACCAACTTTGACACAGTAAGTGCAACTTACGAAGTCGCCAGTTGAAAGCACAACTTAGTTACAATGTAATTTTGAAAATAAATGAACGCCTTCGTAAAAATAAGCATTGTAAAATCGATTTGAACTGATTTGAAACTTCACAAATTTGATTAAAAACATTAAACATGGATACTTATATCCACTAATTAGTTATTCTGGGCTTTTGAATTATTAGAACCAATTTTTTCCGTGGAATTTACAAAAATTACTCCTCTGGTTAGGTTATTTGGCATTAGGAGAAACACATACAGCCCAAGACACTTAAAAGGTTCTGAAGAGTTAACTCAGAACTCGCTACAAAAAGAATTTTTAGATATGTATGAGTTTTTGTACGGACGTTGTGTGTTACATTTTAAAGTTTAAACCATAATTTTCAGAAAGAAATTATTTTGAATAAAAAAAAATAGATTGCTTATAAATCCTAGGATTATGGATGAAGTACTATCAATACAAGATCAAAGAAGCAAAACCTACAGTTGTAGTGGTCGTTTACAAGGAAATAGTTAGAATGCAGTTGTTAGTGTTGCTGAATTTCAAGCAATGATAATAAACTTTTTATGAGATAAATTAGGAGGCATGAACGTAGAGAACATGTGGTTTTAACAGGACGGTGCTACCTCTCATACAGTCAACGCAGTAGTCCGTCTTTTACGAGAGAGATTTGGTAACTGAATAATTGTTAACAGAACGTCTTCCGGGTTGAAACCGTGTCATTGTTGAGACAGAAGAACTCCACGCTTCGCCCAGTTTTTTTAAGGGGCTTCTTCTCGAAGAAAAGGGGAGCACTAAAAGAGCACGGAAAGGGGAAATTTTAATTCTAGGCTTATGAAATGATTGAAAATAACAAAGTTTACTTAATTTCCTGAATGTTTGATTTTAAAATATTCTAAGTAAAAATGTAATTATTTAGTATTCCACAATTTCCAAAATTCGCTACTTTTTTCTTCAGAAATAATTTTAGTGAAAGGGAATAAATAGAAATCGAAAAATCTTACTGGAAAAGTTTCAATTTTTGGTATTTTTTCATAAAACTGTGAATGTTTGAGGTACAAAAAACTAGAAACTCTCAAAATCAGAAACAATGAGAAATTTGTACATCTTCATCAAGTCATAAATGCGGAATTATTGCTACATTTTACTGTCTTGGCATTACTTTTATTGCCTTGCCTTCTTCTATTTTATTATTATATTTTTCATTTTGTTCTTATTTTAACTCGACCTTAACAGTTTCATATCTGAATACCTTAAATATTCCGTTTGTTTACTATAACTGAATTAAACAACGTCCTTACTTACTTCATAAATATTTATTTCGACAAAAAATCGGCGTCAAGAAACTGTATTTCCTGAATTAAAAAATATAAATCACTCTAACAAAGAATATTTCAAACGAATTAATCTTAATAATAAAGTATGATCAATCATTTAAGCAAACGTTATAATTAACGTCCCGTTTGAAATTGCCAATTATGTTTAATTTTATTTTACAAACCTATATTTAACTTTAGAGTGCATTAACATTTTATTATAGATCACTGCAGCTGAGGTTATTACCAGAACACACACACACACAACAAAAAAACTAATTTCGATTATAACGCTACAACTTGCACCTTTCAACAACAGTTCTATTTATAGCCAACTAGATTTAGCAAAAATAGACGAATGAAAAACTGACACAAGATATGAACCCGAACCCGTTGGTATTTCCGTTTCGGCTTGCTGCAAGAATCTTGCAATTCTCCACAGCTCTCTAGCTCCATTAAACAAAATGCCGTGCATTCTAAAAAGTGAACTTTTTGTTTAATTCTTATTGCTGTACCGCAGCTACGGCGCAAATTAAAAATAATTTGCAACTTCAAACCGAGGCCGTTAGAACCATAAATTAGAAGCAATTGCGCTATGTCGTTGCTGTACAAATATTTTTCCTGCACTTAGCGGTACAGACGACCGTACTTATCTCAATATTCGCTTGGTTAATTGCAGCACGTGAATTCTGTTAATTTTATAACTCTTTCAAAATTAATTTATTGGGTTAGAGACATTTACACAGCTGCTGGATGGTTTTGACCGCCCGTTAATAAAGCGTTGCGCATTTTTGGGGACCTTTATTAAATCTAAAAGTAAATTAATGCTCAAGAAACCAAATTTACTTCTCTTTGTTATTAATCTAACATCGAAGTTTATCATTTTAAATGCATTTCACTTTGAATTGTTCCATTAACCTCTTATTTAAGCTTCCTTTCTAACTGATAAAAAGACAATACAAAGAATGCATGCACATGTAAATCTATCTCGATAAAGATAAAAGAAGTCAATATAATATAACCAGGAATGTCAGGAATGAAATGTTATCCAATCCTGTTTATTTTTACAATGACAGTCTAACACATATAAGTTACACACAATGACAAGGTGTGACAGCCTTGTGTAAAACAAGATAAGGATCGTTGATCATTTTGTATGATGATTGAAAAAATTGTTGTATGTAACTATAAACAATGTCCCTTGGAAGGCCTCTTATGTTTATTTACACTTTTAATTTCGGCTTGGCTTTATGACTACTGACTGGTTCCATTTTAAATCTTAGCCACGCTAAGTGACCATCCTTTAATTCTGTGAAAACTATTTACTGTCTTAAAAATAATGAGAAAATCTGAAAACTCTTAAGCTTTTGGATTTGAGCCTTAAACATATTAGATTCCTTTAATTTGCAATCTGAAGACTGAAAAAGACCGGCATTTTTATTTTTAGGCCAAAAAACTTCAATTTATAATTTGATAATTTACTTTAAAAACCCTGTTTAAATTACACGAAAAGCTGAAAAATCAAAGCGTTATTTTACAACTCAGTGATTTTCAGCTTTAAACCACTTGAATTTGCTGTGATGAAAAGCCTTTAATAACAAAGCTTATTTTTCATGAAATTTTCTACAATAAAGTAACAAAACCTGAAAACTTTTAGAATGTTGCCTTCACCGAAAATTCTTTCATTTAGTATCAAAGGAATGAGAAGGGCAAAGCTATTTTTGCACAGTTAAGTTTCGGAAAGTTTTCACAATAAAGTAACAAAACTTGAAAACGCTCTTTTATTTTAGAAACTGTTGATGTATCTGAAAATTCGATTTTCAGAATGTTGCCTTCGCTGAAAATGCTTTCGTTTAGTAGCAAAGGAATGAGAAGGACTGAAAGCTATTTTTGACACAGAAATCTTCTGAGAGTGTAACTTTCAGTTTTCAGAATTTTTTTATGCTTTGAATATGTTAATAAATATAGAACGACGCAAACTGAAGCCTCAAAATTTTGTTTTTAAATGAACATTTTCAGTGTGTCGGACACTAACTAACAAGCTTTTAATTTACCGAAATCTGTAAGTTGTTGGTTGTTAATAAGGAATATGGAAAGGTGAAAACCTCAATTTTGATTCAACAGTTTCAAACGGATGCAAGTTTCAGCTGGAAGTTTAATATAAAAAAAGGAGTTTAAAAACTTAAAAACCAATTTGCAGTGAATTAAATTTTAAGGGTTAAGAATTAATCTTTGTCTACCTAAAATAACAGGCATGACTTTCAGTTCTTAAAGCTTTTCCAATGAATTTTGTAGTTCAGGAATTTTCAGTGTATCTCAAGAAGATCTATTTGTCTTTGTGGAAAATCTTTGAGGGCGACAGAAAACTATTTGGCCCAAGCATTTCCAATTAAAATCTGAGTAGAAGTGAGGCACTTGATACCGCCATTTTGTTTTTAATTAGGTCAATCAATTTAATCGATTGCGCAATCAAGGTCGAATTAATGGGATTAGCGGTTCAATTCGCGGAATTTTAGGTCGATTTAATTGGATTAACGGTTTAATTAGATCATTTCGCGGAATTTTAGGTCGATTTAATGGGATTAGCGGTTTAATTAGATCAATTCGCGGTTTTAATTAGGTCAATTAAAAGTTCGATTAAAATCTCAATTAAAATCGGCGGTTTAATTAGGTCGATTAAAATCTCGATTAAAAACGGCGGCCATCTTGGATTTAATCAAATTAATCAATCAAATTTAATTAGATCGAATAAAAGTTGGATTAAATCTTCGATTAAAAGCGGCGGCCATCTTGGAATTAAACCAAGACTAGACCAATAACGTTAGCGGTTATCAATCTATCTCTCTCACCCTTCGTACTGCACAAATGGGGTGGGGGGCCCTGAACCGGCGGGGCTGCGTCATAATTAATCAGAACAGTAAAGGTCATATTGAATTAATCTTTAATCAAAGTTATCAATTTAATCAGGTGTACGGCGGATTCGGTATCAATCCGCTGATTAAATAAATATGCATAATGCATCACGAAAAAGCACGGTTTAATTAGATCAATCAGCGGTTTATCCCAAAATCTAAAAAAGAAACGCAGGTCTTGACCTGTCTGTTTACACCTGTCAATCAAAGCTTAAAATTTCGTAAATGACGTCAGGGATTATTGCGAACAATAGGTACCTTTCATCGTCCTACGAAATGTTTTTAATTCAGGCTGAAAAGTTTAAAAGGATATATCATCTGTAAACACAAAAGAAATACAGCTATAAAATTATTCATTTTATTTGCAAAATCGTGCTCACTCCAAAAAAGGCAGAGGATTGACAATTTATGAAATTAAAAATCAGAATATAATTAAAATGTTGATTAATAAGATAACAATGCTTTTTAAGTAATAAACGTGTTTTCATAATTAAATAAAAATAAGTCATAAGTGTGGCAGAGTTCCATATCCAGTAGGAAGTGCAATGCGATCCACCTGGAACCGCACCATATCTCGTGCAAAGAAATTTTCGTTACTTTGAAGTTTGAGCGCCGACATCCCGATTCGATCCGAAGGCATGGCGACGGTTTTAACATATTGAATGTTAGTGCATTCTGTAAAGCAAAGGTAATTTTTAACATATACATATAATTAAGAAGACACATATTTTTAAGAACTTTACGATATTTCCTATAAATTAAATACAGTTAGTCATCAGCATTTTGGTAACGTGTTTATTATCAATAGTTTTTTCCCACGCTAAAATGATAAAACAGAATTTCGAATAAAAGAACGCTTAGGGAAATTCGATTTTTAAAATAAAAATTTAAAACATGATTTTAGATAATTTTTTGAATAAAAGTATACGGTATTCCGTCAGGGCTTAATATCAATTGTTTCTTTCATTTTTCTTTGTGGAGATTAATATCAAGAATTTGCCGTTATTAAAAATATTAGAAGTATGAGAAGGGGAATTAAATAGACTAAATCGAGATTAGCGATAAAATCTACGGCACTTCTCGTATATTCGCTATTATTTTCGGTTTATTCCTGGTAAACCTTCAATTTATAATATTTGTTATTATAAAAAATATAAATTAATTTCTGAATATAAAATTGAAGATATGGACCAAATCTAAGTTATTATTATTTCTTTCACTTATTTAATATTTAATTATGTATTTTCATTTTTAGATATATTTTATTCCCACTGACGAAGAACTTTAACGTTCGAAACGTTTGAAAAATATAAAATTTTTTCAAAAGAAATAAAACCTTTTTTTATTTCTGAATAATTGGACTACAATGATCTCTTCCACTTTTGTATAAATTAATTTCATTATAAACTTACTCTTTTTAATGTAGATTCCCCTAAAGTAATTGGAAGATGTAGCCCTCGCTCTACGAGATATGTTCATATAAAGTGCGAACTTCAGGTCTATCGTTGGTAACGTCTTCTAATAACATCTTAAGACAAATTGTGTAAGCAGCCTTAAGAATATCTACTAGCGTTAAGAAACCCATATTTGAACAAATTTAGTATGCCAGAAATTGATAGATTCGTAAAGTACACCTTGAATGTTTTAACACTAAAACCACTAAAACGCATGCCAAGCGAAGGCAACACAGGGACGTTTTCTGACTAGTTAGTTCGACATCCTAACTATATACGTACGGGTATTTTGCTAAGAATGAGTCAAACCCATTGTCATTACTATTATCTTTCCCATTGTCTTGTTTCAGTAAGTTTCAACTTGTAGCTTTCCTGTATTTTACGAAAAATGCAATAAACATCTGCAAACCTCAGCTAAAACCTTTCACAGGGCTCAAGTTTGACCTTCACAATTGAAATTTAAGTACAGCTTATTTCATAAAATTTAAAACAAAAAGACATTATTAACTTTTAGCATTAAAAATAAAACTGTTTTTCTAAAAATCTTGGGCACAAGAGAAAGCATACATTTAAAAATTTAAATCTGTTATTGTCGACGTAAAAATATTTATAAAACAAAACTGTGGGTACGTTATTTAATAAATTTTGAATAACAGAACGTTTTGCAAATTTAATTTTAAATTAATCGTGCTGTTAAACCCGACTATCATTTTCTGTTGGTAATGTTTGTCTCAAAAAATATCATTTGTAAACACAAAATAATTAATTAATGATTTTCTTACACGTAAATTAATTTGCCTTTTAAGGAATTCAGATATTCAAGAAAAATAACTGCCTAACATATTTAGCTTTTAAAAAGTCCACGTTATTGTAAAGAGTCCGTTTAAAAATTCAACGTTGTGAAGACAGAAAAACATATTCGACGCAATACTAATTTGGAAGTGTTATTCTTTTAATAACTATGAAAAATATTATCTGTAAACGCAAAAGAAATACATCTATAAAATTATTCATTTATCGACAAAATAATAAATAAATTAGTACTTCTACTGACATGGAGGTATCGCTAATTATTATAACATCGGACTACAGCGTACACAAATCAATTTACTCAAAGGATCCCCGTCACTTTCACTAAGAAAACTCTGAATACTATAGCTACTTGGAGGTTCGAACACACATTCTTAGTCATTATTATAATATATCTCTCGTACAATAGGGGTATTCATATTTTTTAACGAAACCGAATAAAAAAATTGTTGCAGATACAGGTTACAGCTAAAATGAAGAGGTGAACTTTACCAGCCAGGTATAATATGTACACTTCAAATACGTCAGCTTTCTTTTGAAAACTAGTCTTTCACATTGGTTAATAACAATGTCAATTTTTTAAACAGCTCAAATAACAAAGTTTTATACGAAAATGACGGATGGTTTGTGTTTCACATACCAGCCGGGAATTACGTGAATATTGAAGATGTTATTACGTGGACGCCACAGACGACGAAAACAGTGGACTAGCTAAAAACCGATCGTTCACGAGTAAGAGTAAACAAGTTGAATTAATGGGTCATGTTCATGCAGATTTGTTTAATCAAGAGAAATTTCTTATTATTTCTGATTTTATCATATTCCGGATTTTTTAAAATGCAGACTGCAACGCTGTTCGTTGTTTCAATGGCTGAACTTGTTATTGAAGTTTAAATTTACTCTTTTGCAGGGCTAGGGTCTGTTTTCATTGTTCCCTGATAAAGTTAAATTCCGTATATCTACAATTGAATCAGTAAAAGGTACGAAGATAAATCTCTAAAATACGATGGCAAGAGATTGTAGGATCAATGCTCTACATATCGCATTAAAACACAGATGAACCTTAATATTTTATTGACGAAGATACAAATGTTCCTGAAACCATTTCGTTAATTAAACAAACAAGAACGACTGGACAGGCTAACTTGCTAACAAGTTTTTCAAAATCTAGGAATAAATATTTTATGGATCGCCTTTTAAAGAAAGTATTTAGTTTGTGTCCACTTATATTCTGTAAAATAAGTGATTTCACTCTTCGGAAATTTCAAAAGCAGATTTTTAAATGTATTCGTTTTTTTTTTTTTTATAATTTGATATATAAATATCTACAATCACAGTGGAAATAAAAAATCGTTAAACACGTGTAACCATCCTATTTTAGTATTCATAATAACATTGATTTATTTTCAGTCGAAAAGAATTCACACACTTTAAAAAAAAATCCCATGACTCACAGAAACCTTAAAGAACTAAACGCAAATAATAAATGTTTAGTTTTAAGCTAAATAGATGTCAACACAAAATGCTTGTACTAATAACATTGAACAATAGGTACAACATGACTCATTGTTCTTGAGTCCCTTACTACAAAATAGTTTAAATCTTCAGTTTTTAGTATTGTTTAGACGTTGAGTGAAAGAAAACTGTTCTATGCCTTTTAAAGAAATTTTTTAGTTTGTGTTCACTTATATTCTGTAAAATAAGTGATTTCACTCTTCAGAAGCTTCAATAGCAAATTTTTAAATGTATAAATTAATCCACCTAAAATGTATTCGTTTTTTATAATTTGATATATAAATATCTACAATCACAGTGGAAATAAAAAAATCGTTAAACACCTGCAACCATCTTATTTTAGCATTCATAATAACATTGGATTTATTTTCAACGAAGATCTTTTCGTAGTGAACAATGAATAATTTATGTCAAAATGTTAAGTCTTAAATTAAGTGAGCCAAAACAATTTTATTTCTAAAATATTTGAATGAATAGCTTAATTATTTTTACTGACGAAAAAGTTAAACGAGTACTCCACAGGTCTCAAAGATATGGTGATGACTTTAACTTAACTCTATTTGATTGTCCTGCAGCGACAGATGTTCGTTTGCCATTTTTTATTTTAATTCTTAGTTCACATGTTAAATACCTTTAACGGATGTTCACCAAGCGGCCTGATCTTTAGATAACCGACCATCCCAGGCTTCTGCTTTTTATGACGTAAGTTACAGTTTGTTTGTATACACCGAGTAATTTTTCAGAATATCTTCGACGAAATCGTTGGCCATATGATAACCGGTGTAGCGCCATCGGGCCGAGAAAGTTCTACAGAGTAACGCTATGTTATGTGATTTTTGTTAATTTTATAAACTACAAGCATCAGAGTTCCAGGAAGAAAATTAAGACCGCACAGCGTGAATTGAGAAACAAATCAAAGATTTTTTCTACAGTTGAAAAGCCACCAAACATTTTTAATAGCGGTTTCAAAACAAAACATTTGATTTTTTGTTAATTTATAAATTACAACTGCTTTTAAATTTTCTTTTTTGATTTGAAAAACAAATCAGAGAATTTTTCTGCGACTGAAAAGTTACAAAAAAAAATTAATAGTTTATTCAAGCAAAACATTCGGTGATTTAAATTGTTATATGATTTTTTTTTTTTTGTTAATTTTATAAATTACGATTGCTTTTGTAATCTTGATTTGAAAAAACATAATGGATGTTACTATGATTTATTTTATTCAAGTTGGTTAAAGATTTTATAAATTACAATTGCTTAATATTTTTTTATTTTAAATAATGTACAAACTAAAGAGAAATTTGAAAGATGGCGTTTCGTTTTAGTTTTTGATAAATTTAAACATGTAAATTGTAAAGTATTGGAAAATAAAGTATGTTCATTAAAAAAAAAAAAAGCTCTAGAGTGCCTTGAAAATTTGTTTTAAGTATGTCTTAGGCTGTATGTTACATATGAAAATCATTTCCAGCAAACTGTAGCATTATTTTATTCGGACATACTGGTAGGTATTCCCAAAGATATATTTGAACATGTAAAACAAGAATCTCGATCAGGCCAATACATTTTTTAAAATGTAATAACCCAAATGAAGCTGCACATTTAAAGATTATTTGAAATCAGCAGTTATAAATAAAAAAAAAGAAAGAAATCAGTACCAAAGCTAGATGATTATCAATTTGAACTTGTCAGATTCTAATATTGAAAAATTGTTTGGAATACCGGACGATACAATTTATTATACAACCAAATCAGGAATTAATATTCAAAATAAGTAAATTGATAGACACAAGTGATTTGTGTGTACCTATATTCAAATTTTGTAAAAGAACCAGTAATAGATTTGTAGTAAATTCGTTGAATAAGGTACTTACACAAAATCAGCTAGTGTTATCCTTTTTATAGATACATAATATTGAACTGTTTGATAAATTAACTCTTACCTTTGAAGTAGAAGTACGTAGGGGAAAATGTAAATAACGTTAGCGTTATGATTGATTTCAATAAATTTGATGATCTGAGTCACGTATTGGGAGATATGGTTTCAGGGCAGCCGAATTCATTGACACAAGCGGTTTCGGTAAAAATCGCCTTAATCACAAGTTATTGTGCTGGTACATACCGGGTGGTGCATTGTCTCACGCACCATAGGGATTTCAATGTAAAATGAATTTGAAAGGCTTAATTCAAAGAAAGGGTAAAGAATCTACAAGAATTTAAAATTGAAATTAAAGAGTAAATCAAATGATCGTATTATAGTTTATTATGATAAAGCTGTAGCGTCATTTTTATTCGGACATATTACTTGTAGCTATTCCCGAAAATATTTTTGAACATGTAAAACAAGAATCTCATTCAGACCAATACATTTTTTTTTTTAAATGTAATAACCCAAATGAAGCTGTACATTTAAAGATTATTTGAAATCAGCAGTTATAAATAAAAAAAAGTGAATACCAAAGCTGGACGATTATCAATAATAAATTGAGAAATTAAACAGCACTTTCAAAACTTACCTCAAAGCGTACTCTGGGAAATACCAAACTACCGCGGCCCCCGTCAAGACTTTAACTAAACTCAGTCTAGGATTTCATCCCCACCTTGAAAATTCAACTTCTTTTATTTTCAAGTTATTTGTTAATCAGCTGTTCAGATTTTAATAGACGATTCCAATCAAATCAATTTAATTAGTCCAGTCAATTTAATTAGTTCAGTCATTTTAATCAAGGTTAGGTTAGCTTAACATGTTACGTAAATAAACTATTAAAATAGGTAAATTCAAATCTTGGCCATTTGTTACAGGTATGAAGACATTTTAGGTTAGGCTCGGTTAGGCTAGCTTATTTCAAGGTAGGTTAGGTTAGCTCATTTCAATCTAAGTTAGGTTAGGTTAGGTTAGCTCATTTCAATCTAAGTTAGGTTAGGTTAGGTTAGCTTATTTCAAGTTAGGTTAGGTTAGATGATTTTAATCTAGGTTAGGTTAGTTTAAATAAAACGTTAAAAAACTAACCTAACCTAGATTAAAATCATCTAACCTAACCTAACTTGAAATAAGCTAACCTAACCTAACCTAACTTAGATTGAAATGAGCTAACCTAACCTAACCTAACTTAGATTGAAATGAGCTAACCTAACCTACCTTGAAATAAGCTAGCCTAACCGAGCCTAACCTAAAATGTCTTCATACCTGTAACAAATGGCCAAGATTTGAATTTACCTATTTTAATAGTTTATTTACGTAACATGTTAAGCTAACCTAACCTTGATTAAAATGACTGAACTAATTAAATTGACTGGACTAATTAAATTGATTTGATTGGAATCGTCTATTAAAATCTGAACAGCTGATTAACAAATAACTTGAAAATAAAAGAAGTTGAATTTTCAAGGTGGGGATGAAATCCTAGACTGAGTTTAGTTAAAGTCTTGACGGGGGCCGCGGTAGTTTGGTATTTCCCAGAGTACGCTTTGAGGTAAGTTTTGAAAGTGCTGTTTAATTTCTCAATTTATTATTGATAATCGTCCAGCTTTGGTATTCACTTTTTTTTATTTATAACTGCTGATTTCAAATAATCTTTAAATGTACAGCTTCATTTGGGTTATTACATTTAAAAAAAAAAATGTATTGGTCTGAATGAGATTCTTGTTTTACATGTTCAAAAATATTTTCGGGAATAGCTACAAGTAATATGTCCGAATAAAAATGACGCTACAGCTTTATCATAATAAACTATAATACGATCATTTGATTTACTCTTTAATTTCAATTTTAAATTCTTGTAGATTCTTTACCCTTTCTTTGAATTAAGCCTTTCAAATTCATTTTACATTGAAATCCCTATGGTGCGTGAGACAATGCACCACCCGGTATGTACCAGCACAATAACTTGTGATTAAGGCGATTTTTACCGAAACCGCTTGTGTCAATGAATTCGGCTGCCCTGAAACCATATCTCCCAATACGTGACTCAGATCATCAAATTTATTGAAATCAATCATAACGCTAACGTTATTTACATTTTCCCCTACGTACTTCTACTTCAAAGGTAAGAGTTAATTTATCAAACAGTTCAATATTATGTATCTATAAAAAGGATAACACTAGCTGATTTTGTGTAAGTACCTTATTCAACGAATTTACTACAAATCTATTACTGGTTCTTTTACAAAATTTGAATATAGGTACACACAAATCACTTGTGTCTATCAATTTACTTATTTTGAATATTAATTCCTGATTTGGTTGTATAATAAATTGTATCGTCCGGTATTCCAAACAATTTTTCAATATTAGAATCTGACAAGTTCAAATTGATAATCATCTAGCTTTGGTACTGATTTCTTTCTTTTTTTTTATTTATAACTGCTGATTTCAAATAATCTTTAAATGTGCAGCTTCATTTGGGTTATTACATTTTAAAAAATGTATTGGCCTGATCGAGATTCTTGTTTTACATGTTCAAATATATCTTTGGGAATACCTACCAGTATGTCCGAATAAAATAATGCTACAGTTTGCTGGAAATGATTTTCATATGTAACATACAGCCTAAGACATACTTAAAACAAATTTTCAAGGCACTCTAGAGCTTTTTTTTTTTTTAATGAACATACTTTATTTTCCAATACTTTACAATTTACATGTTTAAATTTATCAAAAACTAAAACGAAACGCCATCTTTCAAATTTCTCTTTAGTTTGTACATTATTTAAAATAAAAAAATATTAAGCAATTGTAATTTATAAAATCTTTAACCAACTTGAATAAAATAAATCATAGTAACATCCATTATGTTTTTTCAAATCAAGATTACAAAAGCAATCGTAATTTATAAAATTAACAAAAAAAAAAAAATCATATAACAATTTAAATCACCGAATGTTTTGCTTGAATAAACTATTAATTTTTTTTTGTAACTTTTCAGTCGCAGAAAAATTCTCTGATTTGTTTTTCAAATCAAAAAAGAAAATTTAAAAGCAGTTGTAATTTATAAATTAACAAAAAATCAAATGTTTTGTTTTGAAACCGCTATTAAAAATGTTTGGTGGCTTTTCAACTGTAGAAAAAATCTTTGATTTGTTTCTCAATTCACGCTGTGCGGTCTTAATTTTCTTCCTGGAACTCTGATGCTTGTAGTTTATAAAATTAACAAAAATCACATAACATAGCGTTACTCTGTAGAACTTTCTCGGCCCGATGGCGCTACACCGGTTATCATATGGCCAACGATTTCGTCGAAGATATTCTGAAAAATTACTCGGTGTATACAAACAAACTGTAACTTACGTCATAAAAAGCAGAAGCCTGGGATGGTCGGTTATCTAAAGATCAGGCCGCTTGGTGAACATCCGTTAAAGGTATTTAACATGTGAACTAAGAATTAAAATAAAAAATGGCAAACGAACATCTGTCGCTGCAGGACAATCAAATAGAGTTAAGTTAAAGTCATCACCATATCTTTGAGACCTGTGGAGTACTCGTTTAACTTTTTCGTCAGTAAAAATAATTAAGCTATTCATTCAAATATTTTAGAAATAAAATTGTTTTGGCTCACTTAATTTAAGACTTAACATTTTGACATAAATTATTCATTGTTCACTACGAAAAGATCTTCGTTGAAAATAAATCCAATGTTATTATGAATGCTAAAATAAGATGGTTGCAGGTGTTTAACGATTTTTTTATTTCCACTGTGATTGTAGATATTTATATATCAAATTATAAAAAACGAATACATTTTAGGTGGATTAATTTATACATTTAAAAATTTGCTATTGAAGCTTCTGAAGAGTGAAATCACTTATTTTACAGAATATAAGTGAACACAAACTAAAAAATTTCTTTAAAAGGCATAGAACAGTTTTCTTTCACTCAACGTCTAAACAATACTAAAAACTGAAGATTTAAACTATTTTGTAGTAAGGGACTCAAGAACAATGAGTCATGTTGTACCTATTGTTCAATGTTATTAGTACAAGCATTTTGTGTTGACATCTATTTAGCTTAAAACTAAACATTTATTATTTGCGTTTAGTTCTTTAAGGTTTCTGTGAGTCATGGGATTTTTTTTTAAAGTGTGTGAATTCTTTTCGACTGAAAATAAATCAATGTTATTATGAATACTAAAATAGGATGGTTACACGTGTTTAACGATTTTTTATTTCCACTGTGATTGTAGATATTTATATATCAAATTATAAAAAAAAAAAAAACGAATACATTTAAAAATCTGCTTTTGAAATTTCCGAAGAGTGAAATCACTTATTTTACAGAATATAAGTGGACACAAACTAAATACTTTCTTTAAAAGGCGATCCATAAAATATTTATTCCTAGATTTTGAAAAACTTGTTAGCAAGTTAGCCTGTCCAGTCGTTCTTGTTTGTTTAATTAACGAAATGGTTTCAGGAACATTTGTATCTTCGTCAATAAAATATTAAGGTTCATCTGTGTTTTAATGCGATATGTAGAGCATTGATCCTACAATCTCTTGCCATCGTATTTTAGAGATTTATCTTCGTACCTTTTACTGATTCAATTGTAGATATACGGAATTTAACTTTATCAGGGAACAATGAAAACAGACCCTAGCCCTGCAAAAGAGTAAATTTAAACTTCAATAACAAGTTCAGCCATTGAAACAACGAACAGCGTTGCAGTCTGCATTTTAAAAAATCCGGAATATGATAAAATCAGAAATAATAAGAAATTTCTCTTGATTAAACAAATCTGCATGAACATGACCCATTAATTCAACTTGTTTACTCTTACTCGTGAACGATCGGTTTTTAGCTAGTCCACTGTTTTCGTCGTCTGTGGCGTCCACGTAATAACATCTTCAATATTCACGTAATTCCCGGCTGGTATGTGAAACACAAACCATCCGTCATTTTCGTATAAAACTTTGTTATTTGAGCTGTTTAAAAAATTGACATTGTTATTAACCAATGTGAAAGACTAGTTTTCAAAAGAAAGCTGACGTATTTGAAGTGTACATATTATACCTGGCTGGTAAAGTTCACCTCTTCATTTTAGCTGTAACCTGTATCTGCAACAATTTTTTTATTCGGTTTCGTTAAAAAATATGAATACCCCTATTGTACGAGAGATATATTATAATAATGACTAAGAATGTGTGTTCGAACCTCCAAGTAGCTATAGTATTCAGAGTTTTCTTAGTGAAAGTGACGGGGATCCTTTGAGTAAATTGATTTGTGTACGCTGTAGTCCGATGTTATAATAATTAGCGATACCTCCATGTCAGTAGAAGTACTAATTTATTTATTATTTTGTCGATAAATGAATAATTTTATAGATGTATTTCTTTTGCGTTTACAGATAATATTTTTCATAGTTATTAAAAGAATAACACTTCCAAATTAGTATTGCGTCGAATATGTTTTTCTGTCTTCACAACGTTGAATTTTTAAACGGACTCTTTACAATAACGTGGACTTTTTAAAAGCTAAATATGTTAGGCAGTTATTTTTCTTGAATATCTGAATTCCTTAAAAGGCAAATTAATTTACGTGTAAGAAAATCATTAATTAATTATTTTGTGTTTACAAATGATATTTTTTGAGACAAACATTACCAACAGAAAATGATAGTCGGGTTTAACAGCACGATTAATTTAAAATTAAATTTGCAAAACGTTCTGTTATTCAAAATTTATTAAATAACGTACCCACAGTTTTGTTTTATAAATATTTTTACGTCGACAATAACAGATTTAAATTTTTAAATGTATGCTTTCTCTTGTGCCCAAGATTTTTAGAAAAACAGTTTTATTTTTAATGCTAAAAGTTAATAATGTCTTTTTGTTTTAAATTTTATGAAATAAGCTGTACTTAAATTTCAATTGTGAAGGTCAAACTTGAGCCCTGTGAAAGGTTTTAGCTGAGGTTTGCAGATGTTTATTGCATTTTTCGTAAAATACAGGAAAGCTACAAGTTGAAACTTACTGAAACAAGACAATGGGAAAGATAATAGTAATGACAATGGGTTTGACTCATTCTTAGCAAAATACCCGTACGTATATAGTTAGGATGTCGAACTAACTAGTCAGAAAACGTCCCTGTGTTGCCTTCGCTTGGCATGCGTTTTAGTGGTTTTAGTGTTAAAACATTCAAGGTGTACTTTACGAATCTATCAATTTCTGGCATACTAAATTTGTTCAAATATGGGTTTCTTAACGCTAGTAGATATTCTTAAGGCTGCTTACACAATTTGTCTTAAGATGTTATTAGAAGACGTTACCAACGATAGACCTGAAGTTCGCACTTTATATGAACATATCTCGTAGAGCGAGGGCTACATCTTCCAATTACTTTAGGGGAATCTACATTAAAAAGAGTAAGTTTATAATGAAATTAATTTATACAAAAGTGGAAGAGATCATTGTAGTCCAATTATTCAGAAATAAAAAAAGGTTTTATTTCTTTTGAAAAAATTTTATATTTTTCAAACGTTTCGAACGTTAAAGTTCTTCGTCAGTGGGAATAAAATATATCTAAAAATGAAAATACATAATTAAATATTAAATAAGTGAAAGAAATAATAATAACTTAGATTTGGTCCATATCTTCAATTTTATATTCAGAAATTAATTTATATTTTTTATAATAACAAATATTATAAATTGAAGGTTTACCAGGAATAAACCGAAAATAATAGCGAATATACGAGAAGTGCCGTAGATTTTATCGCTAATCTCGATTTAGTCTATTTAATTCCCCTTCTCATACTTCTAATATTTTTAATAACGGCAAATTCTTGATATTAATCTCCACAAAGAAAAATGAAAGAAACAATTGATATTAAGCCCTGACGGAATACCGTATACTTTTATTCAAAAAATTATCTAAAATCATGTTTTAAATTTTTATTTTAAAAATCGAATTTCCCTAAGCGTTCTTTTATTCGAAATTCTGTTTTATCATTTTAGCGTGGGAAAAAACTATTGATAATAAACACGTTACCAAAATGCTGATGACTAACTGTATTTAATTTATAGGAAATATCGTAAAGTTCTTAAAAATATGTGTCTTCTTAATTATATGTATATGTTAAAAATTACCTTTGCTTTACAGAATGCACTAACATTCAATATGTTAAAACCGTCGCCATGCCTTCGGATCGAATCGGGATGTCGGCGCTCAAACTTCAAAGTAACGAAAATTTCTTTGCACGAGATATGGTGCGGTTCCAGGTGGATCGCATTGCACTTCCTACTGGATATGGAACTCTGCCACACTTATGACTTATTTTTATTTAATTATGAAAACACGTTTATTACTTAAAAAGCATTGTTATCTTATTAATCAACATTTTAATTATATTCTGATTTTTAATTTCATAAATTGTCAATCCTCTGCCTTTTTTGGAGTGAGCACGATTTTGCAAATAAAATGAATAATTTTATAGCTGTATTTCTTTTGTGTTTACAGATGATATATCCTTTTAAACTTTTCAGCCTGAATTAAAAACATTTCGTAGGACGATGAAAGGTACCTATTGTTCGCAATAATCCCTGACGTCATTTACGAAATTTTAAGCTTTGATTGACAGGTGTAAACAGACAGGTCAAGACCTGCGTTTCTTTTTTAGATTTTGGGATAAACCGCTGATTGATCTAATTAAACCGTGCTTTTTCGTGATGCATTATGCATATTTATTTAATCAGCGGATTGATACCGAATCCGCCGTACACCTGATTAAATTGATAACTTTGATTAAAGATTAATTCAATATGACCTTTACTGTTCTGATTAATTATGACGCAGCCCCGCCGGTTCAGGGCCCCCCACCCCATTTGTGCAGTACGAAGGGTGAGAGAGATAGATTGATAACCGCTAACGTTATTGGTCTAGTCTTGGTTTAATTCCAAGATGGCCGCCGCTTTTAATCGAAGATTTAATCCAACTTTTATTCGATCTAATTAAATTTGATTGATTAATTTGATTAAATCCAAGATGGCCGCCGTTTTTAATCGAGATTTTAATCGACCTAATTAAACCGCCGATTTTAATTGAGATTTTAATCGAACTTTTAATTGACCTAATTAAAACCGCGAATTGATCTAATTAAACCGCTAATCCCATTAAATCGACCTAAAATTCCGCGAAATGATCTAATTAAACCGTTAATCCAATTAAATCGACCTAAAATTCCGCGAATTGAACCGCTAATCCCATTAATTCGACCTTGATTGCGCAATCGATTAAATTGATTGACCTAATTAAAAACAAAATGGCGGTATCAAGTGCCTCACTTCTACTAATCTGAGATTCCACTTCCAAACTACCTGAAATTTTTAGTAACAAAACAGTGGGAAAAATTCGAAATTCAAAGCTTTATCTTCACCTTATAACCTTCAGCCCCCTTCAAGGAATGTGATAACAAAAATCTTAAACGAGTTTTAATGTCTTTGCTAAAATCTTCAGTTTTCGCTTTCAACATCTTTTGTTATATTTATCGTCTCAAAATCTTTGACAAGAATTTGGACTTCTAACGCTTTCGTTATTTCACTTGAGATTTTTAATATTTATTAGGAAACAAAAATTTTCAGCGAAATAAAGAAACCTCCAGTAGACCTTAAACATTTACAATCACAAAGAATCTTTTCTATTTTCGAATTTTCACTAAAACTCGAGCTTTACTTTCTAGTTATCGTATTTATTTTTCATAAAATCCCCGAGAAAAAAACTTAAAATCCAGAAGCCTAATTTTAACCCACTAATTTCAGAAGTACTGAACTCTTTAAGATTTTTGAAAGATTGAAATTTAGAGAAGGAGACTAGTTTTAATTCAAATCATAGATTTTTGATTTTAACCATACCTTTGTCCATTAGATACAAAAAAGAACAATAAATTTCAGTTTTATATTATTAATTAAATTCAAAAGAACCTAACCTAACTTATTCGCTTTTATATGACGAGACAAATAAAATATTCAGGCTCAATTTCGCAGCCCAATAGGACCCTTAATTTAATTTTCTACGTATTCATTAAACTTTGAAAAGAATTAATTTAATTTGGAGTTTTAGAAATCCTACGATTTATACAAATTGGGGTTTTAACTTTCTTAACTTCAGTGATTAATCGTTTTACACCGTAAAACTGAAAATTCATTGGATATCTACCCTTACATTTATTTATTCTGACTTTTTTCTGATTTTGTTCAACAGGAAAAGTAATTAAGTAAGAATTAGGCAATATAAAAAATCCAATAATGAAATAAGGGAAAATAACTTCCGATTCGTGAGTTTTGCTTTTGTTTTTTGACTGAAGAAAGATTGGAAGCAAAAGTTTTTCAGATGGATTGTGGTATAATTAGTTACTTACTAATAATTCAAAGTATTTCAGGTTTAGGGATTTCTTAAATCTGAATTTTATCCATATTTGACTTCTATTTTTAATTTGACTTCTTTTGCTACAGCAAAACTGATCCACACTGTTAAAAAAACCTCTCAATAAATAATTTACAAACAGGTGTACTTTCTCCCTACCATCTAGGTATCTCAAAAAATTAGCTTAAAGCATAAGGATGGGCTCCCGTATGTAGAACAGACCCAATGGGTGGCTATAAATAATCATAAAGAGAAGGTCTCAATTAAATAATTTAAAAATTTAAAGTGGTTAATACACTTACAGCCTTCACTATGTAATTGCATCTATATTTCATAGGAAACAACCATGTAAGAAAGACGTTCGGAAGGTAAGTAAATCTGACCTTGTCTACCGTCTTTACCATGTGGGGTAACTTGTACGACCGCGACTGCAGGGCTGCAATTCTAACAAGTATAAATCACAAGCTTATCCCACACGTATATGGCGTGGCAATGTTATATGTAAAATGTAAAAGGTGCTACAAGAATATTAATTTACTGCAGAAATATGCCGGTATAAATCAGGGGCGAAGTTTAAACGTTAGTTTTTGCCTCCTGGTTAGAGCACATCAAAAGTACCTGCTACACTTTTCGAAAACTAACTGATTAATTTCTACAGTTCGGCCAACTTTATAATACTAACATCGGTCACTTTCAAATGTAAATAGTGAGAAACCCAAGAGGTATTAGATAAGCAAAATTAATAATGTATCATTGGAAATTAATGGATTTTATTTTTGAAACCTAAATTAAGGGCTCGAATTTCTGCTTCGTATACATTCGGGGTCGATTTTCGCAGTCTTCTAAATGGATGGGCGTTAAAGAAACAGAAATTAAGCAGAACAAAGAGAACCTCCCCGATTAGTTAATCAATTGTTACCGAAAACAAGATCAAATGGATTTCAGGACAAACGAGTCATCACATGGAAACAACCAACAGAAATGTGAAAAACCAATAAAAAAGAACATTGAAACAAAAGCAATTAGTTCACATCGATCCATTGGGTTGTTTTTAAACCTTTTCCCAGAGAATTTCAACAGATGGTACTTTAACAAACCGAATTTACAGTTAGTGGGATATTTTTTCTCTGAAAGCGAGTTTGAAAAAGGGTTTGCCAAGGTACGATCTTAAGGGCCGTCAAAGACTACTCTTGTTATACTAAATAACAGTCAAGTTGCCTTTGAAAAATCAAAAAATTGTTCCCAAATCTCCATAAATATCCTTGCCTTGACCTCAGAATTTTAGCTAACAATTTTCCTCTAAAAAAAATTCCATTTAAAATTAATAAATAGCTGAAAATTCAAAGCTTCTGTAACTTCTGTAACTATTCAGCGTGTCGTAGACTTTCAGCTCCAATGACTTTTATTTGTCTTCACAGAAAAGGCTTAAAACTCAAGCCTGATCTTTACCTTTTGCTGATTTCCTGAAAATTTTAACAACAAAAAACATTCAGCTTTAAGAGTAATGCTTATTCTGGCCTAGAAATTTTCAGTAAGAACTTTTCAGTTTATAGCATTTTTTTTCTTTGAAATTAATATGTATTGCAGGATGAGATAAGCTGAATAACTTAAATCTTCGTTTTAAATGGATAATTTTCAGGATACTTAAAATTTTCAAGCTGCATAAACTGAAATCTTTAAAAAAATATTTAGGAATTAGGGAAGTTGAAAACCTGATTTTTGGTTAAAAATTCTCAAGTTAAATTAAAGCGAAGCTTAGGAAATTTCAAAACCTGATTGTTTACCCACAAATTTTTAATGGATCTTAAAGGTTTAGGCTAAGAATCATTTCTTGTCTTTACTGAAAAATAAAAGATGTTAATTTCAGCTTTCGAAGGACAATAGTCAATTTAACTTTTCAAAGTCTTTTTTTTAATGTTGCTGGAACAATTAGGTAATACAAAAAATGAGAGCTTAATTATTTTTGGGGAATCTTCTAAGAAAACTGTAATTTGACTTGAACATTTTTAATAAAAATCTGAGTTTCCACTTTCAGACGTAATGGTTTGTTAGTCCGAAATTTGTAATAAAAAACCCGTAAGAAGCTTGAAATTTGCAGCTACTATCCTGTAGTCTTACTTGCAGTGGATTTGAGAATTAGAATCTTGAAAGAACCTTTATATCTTCGCTGAAATATTTAATTTACTGCTGAAAAATCAAGAACGCTGAAAACTTTATTTCTGATTTCGAAAATTCGATAAAAATTGATATTTTAAATTTCATAAAAGCTCAAAATTTAAAGCTTATCTTATCTTCAGTTTAGCTTTCAATATACGAATATGCTAAAACCTTTATTAGGGTAGAATAAAGAAGGTTCAAAATTATTTTCTAGTCTTGAAAGCTCAAACAAAAATTTGAATTTCAATTTTAGAAATGTTTCTTAAAAATTGGTATATCAAAATAGCTTTCAGGAAAACCAGAAAAACTTTAGGTGGATCTGAAAATTTCTACCTTACACGAATTTCTGTATTACTACTGAAATATGAATCCATGGAAACAACTGAAATTTATATTTTTTTCTTAAAATTTTTCATATCATCCTTCAGTTTTCGCGTTTATTTTTCCTGAAACCCTCCTAAAAGACAGTGCCTCTTCTTCCTTAACAAGTATTATTATACTAAATTACGGTCAAATAGTCTTTACAAAAAAGTAGAGATTTTCCGAAATTTTCACCAATTGCTTTTCGAAACGCCCTAAAATTTCCTCAAACACATCAAAATTACCGTTAGATTGCCCCATTAACAAACTGGCTGATCTTTCACAAAACGATAGATTTTCTACAAAGATTCTTATCTAACCAGAATTTTCTCCTCGACGCGACGTTACATTTCCTAAATCGAAGCATTATCTCTAAAAACATCCAAAATTTCAACAGTTTTACGACGTGTCCCATCAAACCGCCTTAAACATTCATTTTTAATGCCAAGTGGGAAACCCCTCGCCTTATTCGTCTAGATGGGGCGTTCAATTTTTGTTTTCACCCTAATTTTCACCTGACCATTTTCCCCATTCAGACGAATTTGATTGCATAATAAAAGCCACGGTCAATACACCTTGTATTAATCGTGGTTCCGTCTAGGCGGGCCCGTTTATCGATGATTAGCTTTTGCACGAACCTTTTAAATAAGAACCTCCAAAAATAACCGAATTGCAACGGTTCCATGACTCACCAGACGTCCCGGAATGTTCGATATTCCCGTAACGTGTTCCATGTCACAATGCAGGTTACGGTGAAGGCACCCAATTTTAAAACAATTATAATTCCTAGATAATAACGGAGACGGCCTTGAAATTACTTTAAACTAGTTCGTTAATAAAAAAGGACACCTACGTGTATGCCCGCATTGAATTTGCAAGTAAAAGGAAATTAAGTCTCCTTGGAATGTGCGCAGAGTTGAGATTAATGCAAATTTAAATTCAAACATCGGTTAGGTGACTTAATTGATGAACTGACTTTAGTATGAACGGGAAAATTAATCGAGCTCCGACTTAATGACTTTTCTTTGTTAAAAAAAATAAAGTACCTTGATATAAAATACGTTGCACACCTTGTTAGTGTTAACGCAGATCAAGTAGCGACAAATCAAGCGAAACGTGATCTTATTTCAGTAATTTATATCCTAAGTTAATTGATGTTTGCGATTACTTCCGTCGCTTCTACGAGGCTTAATTAGTATGCTGCAGTCTGGTGATGCACCACCTCTATTATTTACTCCGTCTACATGAATTTGCTACGCAAACGTTATTCTAGATTATTATTAAGTTGAAAGCCGTTTTTATAACATTAACTGGAACATTGTATGCATATTTAAAGGATAATCGAATAATTAACAACGTAATTAATTCAGCAAAAAATGGGACTAAAGTAATTATTTAAAAGTCAGTTGTGAATTTTTCATTTTACCGATTTTGTTCCATTAGTTTTAATTACAACGGGAATAGGTCGAAATGAAACGCGAAGTTCTTCTATCCAGGTCACACCCGTTCATAATTGCATTTCAGGTATTTCTGCTTGATAACGATGGTAAATGGGAAAGTGTGGTTTCACACCAATTTAAACAGTAAATTGTATGCAATTTTGATGGAAAGAACCGAGTTAATCTACTTGTTGATTAAAAAGATTCGATACTAGAGCCTTCCTTTTTTGTAAATTTACATTACGAGTACTTAATTTTTTTTAAATTAATGGACCAATCTGGGATAAGTAAAAAGTTGAGCCCTGTAATAGCAAACATTTCCAGATTCATTACAAAAATTATAATTGAATATCATATGGAAGACAGTTGAGTGAATAAACGGCTTGTGAACAGAAGAATTCACAACTGACAGAGGTGCTATACTCAGCCCAGTCTTATGTATTGCTATAATGGACGAAATTTTCAAATAAGTGGATGATAAGGTAAAAAGGGCAACAGTGGAGGTGACAAACCTAAAAGCAGTAAAATACCAAGGAGTGTCAGGATCACCATGTCACACACGTTAAAATTATTCCTAAAAATAATACCCAACCGCATGTATCAAAAACTTGGACATAACTGAAACACAATTCGGATTCTGTAAGGGTTTGAGAACAAGGGAAGCCCTCTTCTCGTTTAACGTTTTGGTCCAGAGATGTTTGGATGTTAACTAGGATGTGTATGTATGTTTTATTAACTATAACAAAGCGTCTGCTGGAGTTCGACACGATCAACTAATAAATATTGTAAATAGAGATATGTCGACAAACAATAATAATAAAAAAAAAATTAAAATGTTCCGTGCTTTTCCGGACCAAAAGCTCATAAGGTAAGCCGATTGGTAGGATATACACGGCATTTTAATCTTCCAGTAAACTTGCACAGATAATTAATTAAATATAATTTCTGCATGGGAGACTGGTTACTTAACGTGCCTGGTTAACTGTCCTTGCTTTTTTAGAGAACCGGGGGCCATAGAAGTACATATTGATAATGCAAGACTAAAACAAGCAAATAAACTAAAACTTGGGAGCAATAATTGAAGAACGAGGAGGCTTCGAATATGAGGTGAACAGCAGAATAAATGCAGCAACCAGACTACGCAATGCTGTAAATCGTGCCTCCATATCCAAGAAAGAAGCGTCCCACAAACTAAAGTTCAAGTATCTAACGCAGTGTTTGTATCGACTCTAATCTACCGCTGTGAATCCTGGGTACTCACCAACGGGCAAAAGAGCACGATACAAGCCTGCGAAATGCAATTTCTAAGAAAAGTGGCAAGAGTTACTAACAAGACAGGATACGAAACGATGAAATAAGAAAAGGATTAGAAGTGGAACAAATACAAGACATATGGACACACGGTAAGAATGCCTACCGACAGAAAAACTGTGGAAAATGAGCTCGGATAAGAAACGAGCAAGAGGAAGACGAAAGAAAATGTGGAACGAGGAAGTAACAAGAATTGTGGAGAAAAAATGAAGCACTGTCGATAGTGAAGGAGAGGAATAGCTGGAAGCTATTCTACAAGTAAGACTAACCCAACCCCTCGACATCTAATGGTAAAAGAAGAACCCGATAGAAGACAGTTAGGGAATCAAGATTTTAATAAAAAACTGAAAAATGACTTGGACTCTAATTATATCAAATGCTACAATTGAATAATTGTTGCCACTTGAAATAAAAAAAACAACAACGCTTACAACGTCACAATAATAAATCTTAAACCTTAATTGCAACACCACAATAAATATTTTAACAAGTAAAACTGTTCCATTATTTACAAGCGCAATAAAAATTACGTCGGAATATATTTAATTAATATTATCAATTATTTTTAGATACATAAATTTCGACCATGAATTTTTATATTAGCTGCTTTTAAGTTGTTAAGTGAATTTCTTTTTGATAACTCCAATTTTTAAACGGGAAATATAATCGTGACAATACTTAGAATTGCTGCTAATTTATTTGCAAACGGCTAATTAAAGTAATACAATAATTACAAAAGTTTCTTAACTTGCGATAAGATTTTAATTTACAACATGTAAAAAGAATTTACCAATTAACTAATTTAATTTAATAAAAGTGGAATGTCTTCCTTTGGAATTTGACTTTCTAGTAAAGCGAAGGTTTTTAACAGAAAAATTTACAATTTCAAAAGAACAAACTTTCAATTCTGCGATTTCTACTTATTTTATGTAAACGAGGATAAGCCCAATTTTTCTTCGAAGAGGAAATATACGATCTTAATAGTGTTAAGGTGCAGTTTCAAAGCCGTAGGTTTCAATTTTCAAATATGAGGTTTCTTCTTTTTGGGAATTTCATTCGACTTTATTAGATTTATTCGCAACTTGAACAAAAAATTAAATAAGACACCTCAAACATATGCCCTTTTCAAGAAATTGCTTCTACAACACGCCCTTTTTTCTAAGTTCTAAGCTCTTTTACAAGGTTTCTGTATTTATTTTCTCTTTAACTGAACACTCAAGCTTTGGCTGTAAATCGGCTATGAAGTGAAAAGTGATTAATGAAAAAAATTCCAAAAAAGGGCTCTGCCTATAAATAGTAATTAAGAAATTCAATATCATCTTGGCCTACAAAATATACCTATGCCCCGAAATCAGGTGGTCAATTTCATTAATGACAGGAAAGGGAATGGAATCCTTTATAACTTCATATGCCGCTTGTTCTTCTAAACGGCACTTTCCCACTTTCCAATCAAAAGATGGTATCGATTATCGACCAGTTCTATACCAGACAGACAAAGCTCCATATCTTCCTGTATTTATTAGTTGTTGGCTTTAGTTAAATTCAGTTAATTTGCACTTAAAAGAGTAGGTATTTTCTTTGGCCAAGTTATCAGCTTTTGAAAAAAATACTTGAACGAACAAATATTTTCTCTGATTAAAATTACATGACATCAAAGTCTGCTTCTAAAGCCTGAATAGGTAGTAACAAATGTCACATGCAGCTTGGTATTTCACGCTTCTACATACAATACAAGCTCATTTACTAATAACTCGGATGTAGTAACTCGTTTGATGCACCGTTTGACCTTTCCATATAATGTTCAATCGATTTAGTTAATAATTCAGTAATAAATTGCAATTTCAGGCAACCTTTTGTGTATTTCAAAAGGCAAAAATAAATTAAGAGAAAAAGGTTAAACTTTGTTGTTTATGAAGCCGTAGTTCCGCACTACAAAACCAAAACATCTCTACATTTCAAGCCAAGAAACTTTGCGAAAAGTACAAATGATGCATGGGTTTGTTACTTGCGATTCTTGGGTTTTTGATAAATAATGCATTGAATTGAAACACCTAGGGATTATAAGTGAAGTTGTCGCGAACTTCACGACGTCTCATAAATCTTAGTTTTAAGATCAAGGGTTTCAATTTTAGAAGATTTTGAAATTAAGATTTGAAGTTAGGTAAAATCAATTCTCACATTTAAACTACGACCCACTATTGCAAGCAGTTGGTGGAACATTTGAACCGCGATTTGAATTTTTATCGGTTATCTCTTTCATAAAAATTTCGAAATCGTCCATAAAATTCCGATTTACGTAAAACGGCACCATATGCATCCAAGGACGTACTGCAGTGTGATAATTATGATAAGAGCCGATAACAATAGAGGTAAACGTTATGAGCTTTCCTTGCATGACTAATTAAAATCAGGGGATTAGCCTAGGTTTACTTTGGTTATTAAATGGCAAGAATATTGTCGTAATTTCGTCTTTTTCGTAGATTTGGGGAAACAATAAACGCTTAAAATACCCTGCGAACAATAAAATCTAGTAGGGCCATACTTTCACAATGTTACGTCAACTTCATTTTTAAGTTTTTTATTGAAGTTTTGCGATTAAAACAGTTTTGTTATTCATTTTGTATGTATTTTGAAAACCTAAAAAGTCATCATGACAGTTGCATTTAACCATGTGGGGCACTCACAATGACGTAATTTTTTAAAGTATAGCCTACTGGGGGGTAAATTTTATTGATCGTGGGTTACCAGTAAAAACTTGAACTCACAAAGATTATTGATATTTTTTAAATTATGCAAAATAAATAAACAAAAGAACCAATTAAAATATGGAGCGGAGCAATTGGCTTTGAGTTTATCATGGTTTGTAACCCAAGCTGCCCAAAATGAGTAGAAGAAAACAACAAAATATTTAACCTGATAATCAGCACGAAAAATGTTAAAAAGCAATTTACTCTAGAAAATTCATTAAATTTACGTGTTATTAAGGTTAAACGAGGAAGGTTCAATTTTAATTAAAACTGTGTCGTTCATATAGACAGTTAAACCTAAATAATTTATCAGTTACATTTGTAATACCTTAAGCTCTGAGTCAGAATACAAATGATAAAACGCAATTTTTGGTTACTAATTGGCAGTAGTATTAATGACACATTATTGGGATAACCGTTTGTTACGTCCAAAGCAAGACCAAAGTAGAACCGCCAAATACTTAATTTATCAGGGTTATAAATAGTAACTCATAATGTTAAGTACTAGTCGAATACTACTACAATGTCATAAGCACTCCCTATGTTTGTAAACTGTAACAAAACCAGCATTATCGATAAAGCAATTTTCAACAGTGGTATAAGTGTTTTAACTGGAACAACCACTATGATGGCCCTTTTGGGTTATAAATCTTTATAATCGCGCCCCACTTAGGTGTTAACAGTTAATAATAAACTTCCTACTTTATAACACGGAAACGTACGTTTTAATGTATTTCGCAATATTTAAATGAGGATTTTTTGGTAATGTCTTCTAAACATTTGCATTTACTTACCAAATCAGAAAAACTTTTAAAAACAATCCGTTTTGAGTTTAAATATTTATTTAAAAGTAAGGTTTGTTTCGAAAAATCCTAAATTTAATAGTTTGCTTCAATAAACATGACTTTTTCCTGTATTTTGAAAACCTAAAAAGACGATTTAAAACCGATGGATCAATCAAAACCGTTTCGGTGGAAATTTTGGGGTCATTCGGAACATCCTCATAGAATTATCATTGTTGATTTAAAGCATGAAATTATGTTTGTATATACAAATTATGTGATTTAATAACAAGAATTTCATAGCTTGTGATCGTGTCTCATCGGTTCATGAGCAAAGACGGTTATTAATGTCAGTATTTATCTCGACGATAACTACATTACTGGTGTAATCACAACTAATAAATTTAATGTACTCACAAACTGCGATGGCAAGACAATATTACAACTTGCTATTTCTAAAACCTTCGGCGTTATTCGATTCCAAAGAAAGAGAACACCTTTTTGTTGGTTGTCTAATTTTATTTACCTGAAAAAAAAGAAACAAGGATTAATATAGAAATATGTAGATGCAAATTAGTGCTAAATTTAAAGCCTGGCACGTTAGTTGTTAAGACACAAAAACTTGTAGTAAAAATATTTATGTAAATTTTAATACGTCACGTCAACACGTACTTTCTGATGTTAGAATTTTTAGAATCGAAATTAGGTAATGACATATTAACTATTATTTTATTAACTTCAGTTATCCTCCGATGCTAATTAATTTCCAGAAATAAACAAAACGAAGATTCAGTAAAATTTAGTAGCAAACATATTAACCACGCAATTTTTAACAATAAAATACGGGGTTTATAGGAACTTCTGCAATTCTTTTGATATTACCTAGATTTTTAAAGGCTTTAATATCCGAACATCAAAACATATTACGAATTTGGTTTCAATTGTACAAATCAGGCTTTTTCTCTCACGTCCGCTTCTCCACGTGTTGGATGATAAACTCGCAGAACGCATGCTGATTTACATAAAACACGACCTTGGTTGGTTAGATTAAATAGGAAAATCCACAACGATCATCGAATTCGCGTTTCTGCTAAAACGTTTGTTCGTTTTGGAAAATGCAACAAATTTAGATTATGAAAGCAAATTATGCAAAAAGCTCTATTAAATCATGCTAAAGGGCACCGTGTAAAAATGTTGTAAGTTAAAAACCTTTTAACTGGTCGTGTCAGGATCAGCAAGCGGTTATAGTACAAGTTAGGAGTAGGGAGTAGGTAACGACTTAAGGGTTATTATTTTAGCATAGATTGAAGTATAAGCTAGATCATGAATCTTAAACTTAAGCTTAAATCATAGCGTAAATTTAAGTTGGCTTAAGCTAAGCTTCCTTAAGAATCTGTATTTCAGAATATATGTACAAACTTAGTTTAAGCCGGCTTAAACTACCGCTTAAGGGCCATTCTTTTGTAACAGTTGAAGTATACTCTCATCTTAAATAAACTCAAACTTAAGTCATAACGTGGCATGCTCAAGCTTGAATTTAAACTAAGCTTCCCTAAGAAGTGATACTAATTAAAGTCGATTTAAGTGACGACTAATGATCACTATTTTAATGAAAGCCGACGTATACGCTTAGCTTAAGAATTTTAAGCGTAAGTTTAAATCATAGCGCGACTTTAAGCTGGCTCAAACTAATCCTTCCTAAGAGTTGGTATTTTAGATCATATGCCAACGCAAGCATAGTTTAAGCCAACTTATTACTACGACTTACGGATTACTATTTTAGCTAAGGTTAAAGTAGAAAGAATCTTCAGTAAGGTCAAGTTTAAGTTATAGCTTTAGTTTAGGCTGGAAATTAAATTTCTCTACGAATTGATACTAGCTAAAGCCGACTGAAAAGTCAATATTTTAGTAAAGTTTGAAGTACATATAAGTATAGTTTAAGTCAATTTGCTACTGCGCCTTAAGCCTTAAAGATCATTATTTCCGTTGAGTTTGAAGTATGTATAAGCTATTCTTCAGTACGCTCAAGCTTACGTCACAGAGTAACTACTCAATTTTAGTTCAAGCTGGCCTAATCAAAGCTTTCCAAAGAATTGATAGTAGCTAAACCGACTTAAACCAAGACTTAATGGTAACTATTTTAGTAAAAGTTGAAATATGTATAAGCTTAGCTCTTAAGTTGATCTAAGGATTTAGTAAAGTACTCATGGTTGTAGTTTAAGCTGGCTTAAATTAAGCTTCCTTAAGAGCTGATACTTCAGAACACGTACTTACACTCTTAGCTTAAGTTAAGTTTAATAAAGTACCGCTTAAGGGCCTAGAGTATAAGCTTAGCTTAATTTTTTAAACTAAAGCTTAAGTCATAGTGTGGTTCACATAAGCTTTAATTTAACTACCAACTATAAATAAGTACTAAGTACGATCATTTCAGTGATAAATCGATTAAAGCTACGCTTTTTAGTCTAAAAAAAAACGGAGCTTTCTATGCTTGTTAAGATAAGGAAGAAAGGCTATGTTATATGTTTATGGTCGCATTTACCTTCAACAACATGTTTTGATGACCTTGGGTATGAATCCATCCTTTAAAAAAAAATTCAACATGTCTTTATGGTAATGTGACAGGTTAAGTCTAAATCTGATTTAAAAATAGCAATCAGAAACTTCAACATTTGATCGGATAAGATTCTTAAAGATTCCATCCAAGATAATAACATGAGGAGGTGTGTCGAATGCAACGCCTACCTCAAGTTCTTGGGCGCACCTTTCTTGCACATTTTGCCGGGCGGAAGCAAAGTGGCGACTTGGCCAGACAACCGCCAAGGATGCGGACACTGCAGGGTCATTGCTCGCGACTTTGCCTCGTGTGGGGCTCCGCTACTGACCCCAGGGCGCGTGGGGATATGTAATGGACCCCAAGCACGTACCAGACTTCGGTCAGTAGCTCTTTGTAATATCAAATTTACTAATTTGCAAAGTGACACTTCTGGTAAAATTTTCGTGTTTGAAGGATCGCCTGGGTTTTCGCCGAAAACGCGAAATTACAATCGCGTTATCGAATCTCCGCACTGCCACCGCATTCTGTGACTGCGTCATGTCCGTTCGTATAACAATGTTATTGTTAGTTCGCCTTGAACTTTGCTGTATCAAAAATTCAATGATGCTAAATTGCACCAAGATAATCGATGGATTACATTTTCCACTTCATATTTCATGAGTCAGCACTGAAAAGATTTTCACAATCAAAATACAATTTATATTCGATAACAGGCTTGGTACTTTCCAACCTGAGCAAATGATTACATCACGACAAAAGTGCATCGGACGTTGAAGCCCATCGATAAAATTGAATCATCGAATGGATAAACACACTTCAACAATTTAAAGGGCAATCATACTTTGGTCGTAAATGTTTTACCCGTATGTTTTATAGCAGTGGCTATTAAATTAAAATGAGTGAAAGGGAAAGCTTTTCAAATCATTTGAGTTTTTCTTCATCAAATTTAATGGACACGCGATACAACCTTTCAATTAAGTTCTTCAATGCTATATAATTACCTGGATACCTGGACTATGTTTTAGCTAGAAGATATGAGTCAACTTCCTTATACTTATGCATATTGATTAAATGCAAAGGAATATTCTTGAAGCTAGTAAGGCTACGGTCTTTATGTTGGGGTGACTCACCTACAAAAGTGAAACTGTGATGGTATCACAGTCAGTAACAACCTTGTCGATTTAATGGTGCCATTTGAAAAGAAAGAACTCTATTCTGAGCATTTTTCAAGTAGCACCACAATTTCTCAATGATGAAAAAGAAATATTGGAATTATTTTCAAAATTAAATCCTGCTGATTTCGACTTTAACTAAAGTACAGATCATTAGAAAAGTCAATCAAGATGTCCCCATGGGTACTAATAGTTTACGACAGATATTTCCATGGGTTTAATTTTGAGGATTTTTCCTTAAAAACCTTCAGGCTCATCATTAAGGATGAGACATCTTGGAAGACTAGTCATTTTATATAAAAAATTACTACCTGCAACCATAACCAGAAAGATGGATAAAACCTTGATACCTTGAAATTCTTTTGTACTAAGATCTTTGTGACATTCAACGTCCACAAAAGCAACACAAATCATGGAAAGAAATTGAAAAACAACCAAATCAGCTTGCCATCCATGGGCTATCTAAGAATATTTCTCACTTGTGTTTGTCTTTTCACGATACGAATTCTAAGGAATACATTTTCATTCTATGGAGTGTCTTCCACTTAGGAACGAGTTTTATTATTATTATTATTTTGGCCAACTAAATAGAACTTATAATTAATTTGAAGACGTCTTCCGGTTCTGAAGGGTTTCGCCTCTAGCTTGGTTGATAAGTTGAGTTACTGTGCCCTTCTTCCTCTTGCTAAAAGGGTTTCACCTCTGGCGTAGTTGACAGGTTGGGTTACCGAGCCCCCTTTTCCTCCTGATGAAGCTCCTTAAAAAAGTTTTTCTTTCTCAACAATGACACGGTCCAAACCCGGAAGACGTTCTGTTAATAAATCAAACTTAATTTAAAAATTATCCTCGAAAAATCGTAACGTTTGCGTATGCAAAATCAAAAACCTACAGTAACAAGAAATTATAAAAAATAAGAATCTAAAAACACGAGCCATCCATGGGGTACATGGCAGTATTCCTCGATATAGTTTTTCTCTTTTTTTGCTCTTAGTGTTCAATGGCCAGCTCTACAATGCATTATATAGAAATGTAGGTGATGTCCTTAGCAAACCGGCTGGACCGGAAGCTAATCTTCATGCGATTATCAAAGGGACCGCCGGGACCGGGATCGTGGGCTTAACATGCCTTTTTATAGCGTTCTAAATAGGCACTTTTAGACAAATTTTGAAACCTACCGAGATCTTCTTTAAATTAGCAAAATTAGACACCCTCTTCGGAAGAACATAACATTTCACCATGAAATCACTTACGCTTATCGAAACTCAGTGATGTTTTTACCTTTTCCTAGCCTGTAGGTCATCAGTTTGTATGGCTTCTTAACAAGAAAGGTCAGAAGGGTTATTTTTATGTTTGAATGATGCTTGAAAAAAACACTGGCCGTACTTTAACTTCACAGAGTCAGAAGGAACATAGTTAATGTTTGGCCTGTCTTTTGCTATGGTCCTAACGGCAACAACGTTAATGGACGTTGGCAAGTAAATATCGATCTTTCCTGACAGACTCTTTAGTGGGCATTAAGAAATACCAGAAGACAGGGAAACAGAGCGGTGAAGCAGTCAACAATACACAAATATTTTCTTTATGGTGCTTTTTAACAAATTGGCCAAAGTCATGGGAAGAACATAGCAACCAGAAAAGGGATTAATCATCAGAACTTAGTACTAAATAAATTCCAAACTTCTTCACTCATCGAAACAGTCATCCGTCTTCTTATAATCAATCGACCAATTGATCACTCGCATGGGTTAACTTTTAACCACAGATTACAAAAAATAAAGCCTGTACTTCTATCACACTCTAACGTGATTTATTTTTGGCTTGTAAAAACCAGGCAGATATTTTTTATTGCAAATAACCCACCATTAGAGAATAAACAAGCTTTGCAAAAATATATGTATTAACAATTGCCTCCTTTCAACAAAAATTGATCGAAATACTGAAATACCATAGCCTTTAAAGCCTTTAATCACTTGTTTCTCCCCGATAATGCGAAACACTAACGAGATCGTCAATTTCCAAATACTGAATTATATCGACACACAGAAACGGGGGAATATATTACGTTACTCCTGGGTATTAAGAATTTCAACATCATTTAATTTATACTGACAATGATTGATTAATCTACAGTTTATGTTTTAACAGCTTATAATAATAAACAATAATTTCATATTGCAGTTTTCATAAATTTCCGACATTGTTTATCCATATTTCAACGATTACGCGATTAACAACTGTATTTATTTTGAAGTTTAATAATGAAAAACATTCAAAATTTTGCTCGCCTATTCTACGCTCTAAATATCTAATATAACCCCAAGAATTAATAATACCTTTCATTTAATAATTTCCAGGTCAAACTGGAGATTTGTAAAAGGATAAAAAGGATATCGATGTCATGAAATAAATCAGGCGATTTTTGAAAGGAACCCCTTTGGTGTATACAGGAAAATGTAAATTATAAGTTAGGAACGGAACGAAAGCTTTTACCTTCGCTAATTCAAAATTCCGTCAATGAAACAATGAATCGAAACTAGTTTAAATCGATACGTTACTAAGTTCAATGAAACTTTTATCATTCACCAATGGAACAAAATAAACGTTCTGCAGAGGTTGAAGAGGAAACTTCCATCAGCTGATTAATTTGAATAAAATTACAGTGCGGTTTTGATCAACAAAATAAACTAAATAAAACTGGAGACGGCAGGTTTCTCTGTTAATGATCTTTCAGTAAAAAATACATTTTAAAATATAGAACTGTCACAAAATACAACCAACTTGAATTTTTATTTGGGTAAATAATTTATTTTAGTCGTTCTTGAAACCTACGCGCTGAATTTTTGCAACTTAGCTTTCACAAAAAGTCTTTCCTGTTTCTTTATTTAACAGAGAAACAAAAAATTAAAAATTCTGTCAAAAAACATTCATTTTGAATATATTATAGAACGCCAAAGAAAATGCTTGTTTTAGGCTAAAGTGAAATTCTAAAAAAATAACCCAACAGTTTTAATTATTTGTAAAAGGATTTTTTCACCTGGGAAGGATTAGCTTTTAAACTGTTTCAATCTTCCACGATAGTTTAAAAATTAAAATCAATGAGCCCTGGGTAGTTAGTTAGACATAAAATTAATTATACTCGATGGCTGGAGGTAATTTTTTTAAAGCTTTCGTCCACTTTGTGGTTTTATTGAGGAAATTTAATCCTACGTTATCCTGGCAGAACTCTCCAACTCTAAGACGTGGTTTGGTTACTACGGCAACAAGGAGTTTAACCCAAAACTCCTTTATTGTCCATCTAACGAACCAACTTCTCGAGTTATTAAACTCTCTGAATAGGTTCGACTACCACAATGACTAAGATTTTCCAGGATTTCCCCATGCAGATCAGTTTTCCTCAAGCGTTACATAAAAATTATTCCCTTGCTTGCACAAATAAATTCTGTCTGGTGCTTTTCCCTAAGGCGTAATGAAACTTTTTTGCAGAAATAAAAACATCCGTGTTACTACTAATTAAACTTTCCATCAAGCAGTCTAATTGTGTCAACAATCACCGGAGATCCACCACGAAACGTATTACCGTCGGTGTCCATAGTAACAACTGAAGAAGAACAAAGCACTGATTAAATTATACCATCAATCACTTACACCGATTTACAAATAATACGACGCTGCGTGATTCATTAGTACAACTTGACAGACAACATTATGTTCACGTTCACGTTGTTATTAATACACAGATAACGTGAAAATCCTGACAGTTAGCCGGTTATTACTAATAGATTTGCAGACTTTTTTTTTAATATTACAAGGGAAACCAAGGCCAATCCCATCCTCATATTTCATTAAAGATGTCACTGGACTAGAAGCCGTCTTTTTTAATATCTTCAGCTTGTGCATCAATAAACCGAACCGATCAATTACACGAATTCCAATACAATGCATCCAGAAAATTCTCACCCAATTCCGCAAATTATAAAGCAATCAAAATAATAGCGAATTGTAAAATTAGTAATTATAAAATAGAGAGCCTCGCATGTTAAAACCAGCTATTTTTTCCATATGAATTTGCATATCACGATGTTTTTATAACAACGGTAATTTATTTATCGTTGCAGCGAGGTAAATTTCGAAATGCTCGTAAAAGCAAATACGTGTGGTTTTAGTTACATGTTGTGTTAGTAAAACCACTAAATTTTCCGAGTGCAAACACGCCAACCTTTAATTCAATTATTTCGAATTGTTTAATGTCTATAATTTTTTTAAACTTGTCCATAAAATTAGTAAATGTCGGTGTTTTACTTCAGTTTGATCAATGAAAAAATGCGAATACGTTTCCAAAGAAACTGGCTTAAAAATAAGTATGATTTTATTATAGAAAAATTATGAGTAATCTTTCAGAGAACTCAAGGTAAGGCTATGATTTAATGAAATAAAAAATTTCCAATGAAACCTCAGAGTTTTAGAACTTATGTAATATCAATCAAAATTATTCCAACAGATTTAATTAAGGGTGGGTTGTACAAATTAATTGTTCGTCAAAATGAACCAAATCAAATAACAATTCAAATTAAATAAAATAAAATCTCATCTTCTTCAAAAATAGCCAACCACAAGAAGATTTTACCGATTTCATATGGAAGTAACTCAATAAAAATTTGTCCAACAAATCTAAGGGCGGGTTATACAACTTCCGCGTCGAAATGAATAAAATAGAATAAAAATTCAAACTAGGTATATAAAATAAAAGTTGGGATTAAACTTTTATCTTCTTTAAAAACGGCAACTAAGAGGAAGATTTTACATATTTACAATATTGTTAACTCATCAATGCTAAAAAGGAAAAAATGTGACACTTCAAGGTATTGTACGACTAAAAAGCGATAAAGAATAGAACAGAACCAGTATACAAGGAGAAATATTACCACCAGATTACATAATATAGCAAGATACGAGAAGGCAAACAACTAAGGAAGACTGCTTAAAAGAAGGAAGCAGTGCTGACTGTCAGCCAAAGATGACGAGAAAGGAAACCAAAGCTATAAACTACACAGAAGAATAAGAAGAAGAAGAACAAGTGTTGTCAATGACTGATCAATCATCGTTCTACACGCCCGTATAAAAAACCGCTGCCTTTTCTGTATTTCTTCAGAAGGGTTTTGCCTCTGACTTGGTTGACAAGTTGAGTTACCGTGTCCTTCTTCGTCTTCTTCCTAAAAGAGTGGTTGACACGTTGAGTTACCGTGCTCTTTTAGTACTCCTCTTTTCCTCCTGATGAAGCCCCTTAAAAATGTGGGCGAAACGTTCTGTCTCAACAACGACACGGTCCCACAACCCGAAGACAATCTGTGTTGTCAAGTTATCTTGTAGTAAAGTTTTCAAAGTTTGATACTACTTGTGGAGATTATTAGATAAGAATAATTATTTTCTAATTTTGGTGCTAACAGATTGCAAACTATGGCGATGTTTTAAATTAGAAGATTTAAGTGTTGTCAACAGTGGAGGAAACATTGAAACTCTTTTGTAACTTAAATGTAAATTAAAGAATATGAATAATGTCGAATGAAGATCAATATTTATTATTTTGTTTGTTTTCATTTCACTATGTTGGTACGTGAAATGGTTAAAATCTAATGCATTTGCTTTTGGCTGATTCAAACACTGCGATTGGGAAGTGGTTCTTCATTGGCTCAATTTGTATGGATATTGTAACACTAATCCTATGGGTTCTAAATTTTTTTATTTTCGAAGAATAGTCAAGTCACTCCTATGGGTTGAATTTTCTAATTTTCTAAGGGTATTCATTATCGTGGATTTATTTTATTTTTCTGATTTGTTTGTGGGTTTAATTTTTGAGGGATATTTATGGGTTCCTTCCCTTGTTTTCCATGGGTTCATTTGTTTATTTTGGAAGAGTATTTAATTGTTTGAATCTTTTGAAGGAAGCTCTGATAAAATCCATCGGTCATCATTAAACTTTTTGAAACATTATGCTATATACCACATATGGGCAACCCCCAGCCCGCGGATCCGACCCTCTACTTCTTTTGATCTGGCCCTGATCCATATCAGTGAAGTCGGATTTTCATAAAATTATAAAAATAAGACGTGAAATAGCTCATAGCAATTTTATGACGCCAATAATCAGGCATAGCATTTAAGGCACCTGCCAACGTAGAGCATTATATTATAAATAAATGAAATAAGAAGTAGCAACTTGTTTTAATTCATTTAATATTAATTTATTTTATTTACTAATTTGGTCTGGCGCTTGACTCTGACACAGAATGATAATTTGGCTCCAGAACTAGGAAAGGTTGCCCATGCCTCCTGCTATATGCAAACAAGTACTATCTATCAATGAAGCAAACAAAAAATATATCAAGGGAAAAGTAAGGATTTTGATAGGCCAAACTTTCAAATTCGTAATGAGAGGTCGTCTTAGAAAGATTATTTCACATCACTATGAAATTCAATACTCACTAAAGCAACAAGAAATAACAAAAGATGAGAGATAATAACCGGGAAATTTAAAAACACAAAAATCAACGTCCATTCACACAGTATTTATAAGATTCTGTGGGTAAAATTTTTAAACATTTTCAAAAATGGGATTCTGGAACAGATCTCCACAAAATTACTGTTATTTTACATTGAATTTTAGTATTCCTTCGTAAAAAATAAATCATAATAGGAAACCAATATATCATCCAACAATACCAGCAAACCAATTTTTATCCAAAAAAAATCTCGAAGTGTTTCTCTGAGTAGTCAATTTTGTACGTTTTGAAAAACAAGAGTATTGAATGAATGAACTTTGTTAAATATTGGATAAACTAGTGCTCAAAATTGATTTTAACCGAATCAAAATGGTCAAAACTGGTCAATAATTGATAAAACAACAAATAAAACGGTTAATTATTCAACTTAAATTCTTATTATAAAATTGGTTATAGAATAGCTGTGTTAATGTAACTTTAGTAGCCTCACTTTTACTTGTCACAATTGAAGTGCAGGTCTCTGTATGCATGTTTACATACTCTGTCCTGAATTGTGATTTTGTTTGTATGATGAAATTGGTAAATTCCTGTAGAACGTCATTTAGTAATGTAAACGAGGGTTCAGATTAAAATAAATATGTATTAGGTTCTCAGAAAAAAATAGAATGTAAGTTATCACTTTTTTTAATACAAGGTCATTGTAAGTTTGATAAAAAAAATTAAATATGTAAATGTATTAGTATTATTTATGTTTCTATTAGTACTTCTTCTTCTTCTTGAAGTACCATATCCGTTTATTGAATGTTGGCAATCATGTTGGCTATAATTACTTTATTGGCCGCCGCTCTGAAGTGCACTTGTTGTTTGACCGTTTAACCAGGATCTTCTTCTTCGACCTCGGCCTCGGTTTCCTTCAATTTTCCCTTGGATGACCAGATGCAAGATATTGTATATCTCTGGGTGTCTCATTATATGTCCGAAGTATGAGAGTTTCCTGATCTGATGGTGTTAATGATTTCTTTCTCTTTGTTCATTCTGTTCATAACCTTTATATTGATAATTCGATCTGTCCAGCTTATTCCCATCACGCATACATCCAGATCTCGAATTCCTCAAGTCTCCTCAAAGTTGCCTCCGTAAGTGCCCAGGATTCTACTCAGTAAAGGAGTATTGAGAGAACATAACATCAGGCTATTCTCATTCTTAGATGGATATTTAGTTCATGTCCGCGCAAAATATTTCTCGCTTGTTCAATTCTTGATCTTATCTCCATTGAGTGATCCCAATCGTCGTTTAGCAGCTGTCCAACGTATTTAAATTTGCGAACTCTTTCTAGTTGTTTCGTTCCAATCCCCAGTTCTGCGTGTCCGATAGGTTGTTTGCTTATAACCATAAATTTGGTCTTCTTTTTAATGCGAAGAACCTCGCAATGAAGAATCAGGGAAAGGGTTTTCAACGTTTTTGACCAAAGAACGGTACTAGATAAACTCATCTACTTGCAACCTATTATTAATTGTTAATTATATTGTAAAAAACAAAGTTTTCAATCATATTGCGACTCAATTTTGCTCAAGCAAAACCTACGTTTGGTATAATCAAGGCACAACATAATTTATGCCAAAAGAGGCATAAAATTAGAACAGTGCAAGACTAAAAAGTCAAGAAAATCGCCACAAACAACACGCAGCATACTTACATCACTTAGGCCCGGTTTTTCAATCGATGGTTAACTCTAACTAAAAGTTTATAACTATAGAAATAATTGTTGCAATAATGGTAACCGTGACTTTTAACCTTTAGTTAGAGTTAACCATCGATTGAAAAACCGGGCCTTACAACGACTTCGTATATAATGACGAACTGGTATTTACGACGTAATCTGTATTGTATCATTTTACAACAAGTCTAAGTTTATGCTCAAACTTTTTGTATTTCAATAAACATATATTTTACGATTTTGTTCATATATACGTTGAATTTTATGCTCTTGCTGGTATAGGTATAACGACTTTCTAATATAACGAAATATTTTCAAAAGTTCCTCCAGCGCCGTTAGAAATGATTTCTACTGTATTTGGATAAGATTTGGCCACGAAAATCTGAGTTCGTTTTCAAAACGTAAATTGGGCATGTTCTTGCAAATCAATTTGTTAACGGAAGTTATGAATGATAACAAAAGCCAATGTTTCAGGCCGTAAATTACATCACTTTATGTATCAATATCTTTCTAACTGGCGTAATATTTAAACATTTTCACTCTGGCGGAATTTAAGCAAGCCTACAAGCTGAAGTCTAAATTTATTCAAAAGTCATCGCCAATTCTTACCAAAAAACCGCAATAATTTTAGATTTAAAAAGAATCTAAGTAAAAGTAGGCCATGACTTAAAATAACAATAATTAATATACCGTTCAATCATCTAAAAAACTGCATGCATCACGAATTTTTCTCTCGTAGTTAAAGCATAAAATGCCAGTAATTTATTTCCATGCATTTTGTAATTTCAGTTAGGATGACTAATGGGTCAAAATTCAATTTAATCAGTTAGTTACATCTCGTGACTATGATGTCTGTGGAATGCAAGAGAGATTTACGGTCCGAAAATAACAATATTACATTGTACTTTTGTACGCTGTTTTATAACTAGGAGACGACTATAAACTGCACATAAATGAAAATGAAAACTTATTCCGCCAACTCGTTTTTAATATGTTATTTACTACGAGTATTCCGCAGCACGATTTACGTTATCTACAACCTACTTAAATTGAAATATTAGAAGTGGTGATATTTCCTGCGCAATAAATAAATGCATTCTACAATAAATAACAACAATGGTGTATTTCATAAGAGCTGCTGCGATATGTAGGTAGGTGGGTTACTACACATGCATCGATACTTCTGCTTAGGCAAGCACAATGCAGCAGAAATCCCTTCCTCGTCGAAATCAATGAACAATGGGCTTAGAGCAGAATATGATCAGCCTTGCATAAAGCAGACTGTATGCGATAAACAAACCATTATCCCAACGCAATTTTTTTTCAGGATTTCTCTCAAAAAGACACGAAACAAACGAAATTTCAGATGTAACTGCGTTATTTACAAACTTACAAAGCAAGGCATTGTAATAAAACTTCCCAGAGAAATGCATTCATGCTGCATAAACAAATTAAATAGACCGCTTCCCATAATCTCTTTGAAGTTCTGAAGTTAATCCAACCCTACCGCAACAAATTTGCAAGTAACTAAGAATGACCACGAAACACAAACATAATTCCAGCAACGACTTTATATATAACAACATAAAACGTAGGATTCGAGTTAAATGCCTGTTAAAAACATCTAAAACTTGCTAATAACTTCAGAGCACGTCAATGAACTCGAAAATATGCAATGGCGGCTGGTAAAACTAAATAATTAAACGCGAAACCCGCGTGGTGCACGTTATACGCATTAATAAGGGGGTGCTCTATTTACACTTAACACTAAACTAATTACTAGGTTACACGTTTGGGATTCTATTTATTTAATGATACCGAGTTATACATGAACTGATCGTAGAAATTACCCGATTAAACGGGCTAATTAAAATGTCCTCTTCAAACACTAAAAAACGGAAATAAAATGTTTACAGCGAGGCTTTTGAAAATCTAAAAATTGGCTTACGAATCCTTTAGAATGCCTCCAAGTTGTTTTTTTATTAAAATAAATAGAGTGAATCACGTAAATTTCCTTGGTTAAGTACATCTGAGTTGAAAGTAACATATTTTCATGACGGACACTTATAACATCTGCTAATAATTTTCGTTGAAATATGAACTTTAAATCTTAAGCTGAAAATTTTAAAAATAGCCCAGTTTTATTTTAAAAATAAGTAATACGCTAATAAGGAACCTTGCTTGTAAAGAGTTCGTTCGTAGGAAGAACTTTTATTTTATTATTTGTTATAAAAGATATTTTGAGATTGAATATTTTATTGTATTAAATCATCAGAAATTCCAAAATTATTTGTTGCATTTTTTGAGATCTGTCTTTTGGAAAAATCAGGACCTAACTAACCTGTACACCATGCATACTGCTATGAGCACTTCCACGACAGATGTTACAGAAAATCACTCTTCTAACGGATTTTTTTATTTTAATCAATAAGCAATTGATCAAAGATAGTAAAAACAGATTCACTTCTGAATTTAACAGCCCACTCATTCGATTTACTGACTAACTCGTGCAAGGTCTACACAATTCATCATTGTCACTTTATTATCGCCGTTTATAATCATATAGGAATAATTTAGTACTTGATACTCACAACTGAAGGGGGCGAGTCATACTTACAAATCACTTTCAACTTGTAAGGTGCAGTTTTATCACTGTGAAACGAACAAGTTTCCTTATTTGAAAAATCAAATTTCAAATTTTGGAAGCAAAAAATTGTATGAATGAATTGAAAAAGCACACATGGATCTTTGGATAGATAATTCGGGAGGTTTCCATTTTGATTTTCACGCATCACCATGTTTGGCTTTTTTTCTGGAAAGACCATTTTTCTACATTAGAAAACCACCCCCTTCAACGAGGTTTGCATTTAAAATACGTGAACACGCCTACAACAGACGGTTTTCCTTGGCAATTTATGAAACATTCTCAGTGTGATTTATCGGTTTGATGTTTTTCTTTGGTTTATTGGAATAGTCAAATCTAATAAAACTCGTCTAACTGTTCTAAGTTGGTTCAAAAGTTGTAATGCTTCTGAGAATGGTGATAAATTCTTCATGCAAATACCTTTCTTCAAAAATTGCTAATTAATATTAACAACAAATTTACTTGTTTGTTTTTCGATACTTAAAACCAATAAATTAATTACGACTGCCGGACTGCAAATGTTTCTGTATGAATAAAAACATATTTTCATTACTGATAATACAAAATGAAATACAAACAAGTTAATTAAAATTAAACAAACGCAAAAACACTTCATTTAGATCTTGATAATTGCAATGTACCGAGACGTTATTTGCAAATTTGTACTGAATAATTTTAAAATTAGTTTCTGACACGTGTAAAAAATTTATTGTCCTAATTATTTTAATCATAAATGCCCACTTTTCATAAACGTGGCTTAGTAATTAAGTAAAAAGTACTTGGGTTCGCTCGTTCTAATTTCAATCTTTAATATGTACTTAAAAAAACAAATGATATTTCTACAGCAAAAGGCACAAAATATATCAAATTTTTTACAACAAAATATTTTCCAAAATTTCAAAGTTAATTTGTTAAATCATACAGAAAAGAAATGTAAGAAATGGCAAAAGGGACAAGAATAAATTTATTTATAGCGTAAAAATTTCCATTGAAAATTGAATTCAGCAAGTCTAATCGATAAAGCAATAAACTAAATGTCAAGAAGTGGGCTACAAAGTGAAATGCTCGACTGATTTTTTTGTGCCAAAATATAAAACATGGGAGTTAAAGGAGGCTTTTACAAAAATGAATTTTGTGTTACTTTAAATGTCAACCACAGAAGACAATAAACTCATAAAGTTCCACTAAAATTCCTTCTGGAAAACAACAGAAAAGAAAATTGAATAAGAAACGAAAACATGAAGAGAAGGAATGAAAACGGAGGCAGGACAGGACCAAGGCAGAAAAGGAAGGCAAGAATGAAGCAAGTTCGAAAAGGAGGAAAGAAGACGCAAAATAAGAAATAAACCACATAGTACTAAAATTATTCAGTTTTCTTCAATTTTTGCAAAACATATTTAAACAAAATTTGGAGATAAATTTCAAAATTTGAACAAAGAAAGCAAATTGGAATAAATTTTTGATGGAACTATTAACCCAAAATTGAATAGATTTACAATAAGAAATTTGGAAGTGTTCAAAGTTTGGCAGATTGTTTTCTTAAGGCAACCGAAAATTCACCTTAAGTAAATCCCTTAATCCTTATGCTAACTGGAAATTAATTATTGAAACATATTTAAAAAAGGCATAGAAACAGCAAGTCTGGCCTGCAAAGTTCATAAACTGCATCCCTGCAGGCAAAATCGTGGGTGTTCGAATTATAATAAATCGACTAGTCGAAAAATCCGACGTTGTAATTCCTCGAGCAGTGCATTACAGTTACTTCCACTTATAGAGGATTACTTATCGATCAGATTAGACTAGATGATCTCGAAAATTTGTATGAATAAACGCCTCCAATACGAGGGATGAAACTCATTCTAAATTCGGCCATTATCTCAGTACGCCCCTGTAAATATTAGTATCGAATTCTTTGTTTTTTTGCATCTAGTTGGCCTTGATGCCAAAGTCGTTTACAACATAAACAATCAGATTTTCACCTAACACGCTCTAAAAGTGTAAAAATCTACTCTGAAGGTTGGCCTTAACGTATTCAAGCCGGTTAATTTTAAAAACAAACAATTTGTAGATGTTTATTAAAATCCATTCGTGAATACTTCATAATTTTTTTCTACAATAGGTTTTTGCACTTTGCGTGGAGGTTGTATACGAAATTCTGTTTTGGCACTTGAAACGTTACGTTTGTCAACATATCAAATGACAGGATCGAAGCCATGATACTGCAGCAGCAATGCCGACATTCCGAAGGAGTTTCTCACATTTGCATGTCCTTTTCTTGGCGCTGCAGATTGAGAATGTAAAAAAGAGAGAAACCAGCTGAGGCATGAGGGCAAAAATAAAAACACTAAACAAGCCAATATCCTCGTGGAATGCTAGTTAAGTTTAGAGCAACTATGCCACTTACAAGTTTATAATTATGCACAGTGCTGACACACGCCTTCTCAACGGAAAGAAAAAACAAAGAAATGCCCACATAATTGTAGCATAAACTACTCAAGTATGCAAATAGAAATAAGAGAAAAATCCGTTAATAAATGCAACAAAATTATAAGTGACTCAGAACGCAACGGAGCCACCTTTGATCGGTAACTTTAGCAAAACCAGAATTTCAGGAACACACGTTTATTTCGATCTAACCAAGGACAGTTTAATTATAAACAGAGAATGTAACTAATGAACTTCATTAAAAAAACTAAATATTTGAGAAATGTTGACGTGAACCAACGCCGAACAGATTTTGCACACATTTCGTGAGATTTACAACGTCTATCTAAAACCGACCGAATATTACAAGTCGTATATTTAGCATTTCAAAGGATTTTCAAGGATCTTTTCGTACATTACGTGATATCACGCAAGGCATTTCATGGACCTTGATGAGTTTGTTTATACACCACTAGGAAGTATGCACCGATTTTATTACAACTCTTACATATTTCTGTTTGTTTGATTCACTTTATGAACAGCAATTTTAGCCCTGATCTTAGAAGGAAGTCAAGGTGTAACATATTAATTCTCAGCATGCAAATGCTAATTGTTTAAAAAAATTTGTTAAAACAACTTAGTTTAACAACCATTAAGGTTGCTCAACGTTGTTACTATAAATAACGAAACAAAGCGAAGGATTTACTTTCACTTTATTAAATTACACCCTGTTCTTTGATATCTGCAGATAACTGATGTATGGGTATTGCAAATAAACTTCGTTGTTTCTTGTTTATCATATTACAACATGGTCAAACTATGAAACTTTATCTTGTAATGGATATGTTGCTTTTATAGATGTATGTAAATTATCGTGGTTTCCAAAATAACCATTCGTAATAAAGAAAATTAAATTGATCTTAAAAGCAAGAGCAGAACTTTTAAATCGCAATAAAATCAATGAAATGCGCCAAATGTTATTAGCAAATTGAAAAAATACATTGACAAATCATCCGAGAATTTTTAGAAACTTTAAAGATGCTATAAAAAAATTAAAGAGTTTCATAATATCTGAAACAACAGGATGAACTTCTAAACTTCTGATTCAGAAAATAATGTTGCAATATTTGGAAATTCCAGAAATTTGAAATTGTTTGAAAACTTCGTTGAGATCGTTAGAAAAGCATCGTTTTAAAAAAAATGAAAGAAAAAGATAACGGTAAGTACTTAATGAAAACGTGAAAGAAGTCGGGAAATGATGTGATTTCAAGCATCTGGAAATGTTTTAAAATTTCCTAGAAACATAAAATTTGAACTTTTAAAAATTACCTGACAATAAAATCAAACATACCAATATAACCATGAAAAAATAGAGGGTGATTCAAAAGTATTGTAACTAATTTTAAGGGTAGGTAGAGCATATGAAATAGAACAACTTTTCTCAATAAACCATGTGTCGCAAGTAAACGGTAAGCTCACAAAAAAATTAAAAAGATCAATACAAAAATTGGTTCGGGGTCACTGGAATACAAATTTATCAAACGCCTTTCTTGTTCATAGATACTGACAAGAGAGTCCAGGTATGTCAGTCATTCCTCGATTCGAACGTTTTAATGGAATGTCAGCCTAACCTTAACTTATTAGCAACCGCTTTAACTGACGTTATTTTAATTTACGGGGAAGCTCTTCAGAATTCTGCAGCAGCTCTGAAAGACAGTTTGTGTTTGTGGTGTGTGTTTGTGTAGAAGTTAATGGAGGAACATCATTTGAACAACTTTTGTAAGCCCTGTTCATCTTTGTTAATAACCATTTTTTCTACTATCACTTTTTAAACATGCCAGTAATTTTACTGCCAGTCTCAAGCCTGAAAAATTGTGATAGATAAGTGAAACCTTTAAATTACATAATTGTGTAATATTTCATTTATGTTTGCAGGGTCAAATTTCTATCGCAGGCTTTTTAAATACATACAAGCCAGCGGTTCTCAAAAGTGTGAACAAAATTTTTGCTGTAAGGTACTTCTGTTAAGGTCGGCATACACCCATTTAATTTAATGACAATACTTGAATCACCCTGTATATTGACAAATCATGAACATTTGAAAATATAAAACAAATAGAAATTTTGGGAAATCATCCTGGAAATTTTAAGAATTTTTATGAAATGTTTTAATAGAATCTGAAGGAACCGAAATACTTTGTAGGATTTTCCAAAACTGATAAGTTCAGCATTATTTGATATAACTACTTAATATTGGAACGGATTTTAAAAACCTTCTGAAAACTTTTAAAGGTTGATATCATCCAAAGACGAAATCTGATATACAAATTAATTTACATAGAAAAGAAAATTTCAAAACAATTGTCGAACTAAGATTTTTTATGAAAATCTCTACGAAATGTTGGGACTCTTTGGAACTTTCAGGAATCAAAGAAGTAAAGGAAGTAATTTGTAATTAAAGTTTAAATGTCTGAAATAATATCGGGCGTTTTGAAACACTTTCGAGAGTGTTGGAAATGGTTTTTAAATTCTTATAAAAATCAAAAAATATATTTTGAAGAAACGTGATAGGCTCAAAAGGGAAAACTTAGGAGGCTTTAACCCTCCACCTTTAGAAGAACATAGAACTGTTTATTTAGAATTAGTGGGCTTAGATTAGAAAAACTACTTTGGAACGTTTGTACCAACACAGAAATTTTTTGAAATCCTGTTAAAAAGAAACATAAGTCTCAAGAAACAACAAACTAGAAGTAAATCTTACAAAAATAAAGATAACTACCAGAAACTATTAATTTAACAAGGTCTCTCTGAATGGTTCTTCCCCAAGTTTTCCCAGAGAGTTTTACATAAAAGAAATTATTTACAACTAAGAAATGAAAAATCTTTAAAAAGATGCATTAGTTTCACGAGGACGTTAAGAAAACCACTTGTTAAATAGATTCAAAAAGCTACACAAACTTCAAACTATGTAACAATTGAATGATTTTGCCATACATCTACTTCAGACATTTTTGAAAAATCGAAAGCAGTACAATGAGGTTTCTCTCAGAAGTAATAAAAAAGATTTAAGAAAAATAGTCGAAGAATGTTAGTTTTTAAAATTTGAAAATTTAGAAGAACCAATTATGACGAAACTGGAGAACAAACAACTGAACTGGTATGGTCACATAACAAGAATGGACCCAGAAAGAATAGTAAGAAGAGTGATAAAACAGGAAAAGGATCATAAAGAAAGAGAGGCAGACCTAGGAAGACTTGGATGGAAATGATAGAAGAAGTAGGAAGCAAATAACACAACTAATACGACGCCCCAAAGGACAAATGGACAAAGAAGACATCCAATATCATTTATTAATGATCTAAGAAAAGCCTTCAAATATTATCTTCAATCAAAGTATCTGCCCCATACAAAACAGCTGGATTCTCAAGCGAGGATAAAAATAAATAATATGAAAACCGAATCGATAACTAAATAATTAGATGGTTTAGTGAAACTAACACCTGCAAATGTTTAAAAACCAAAACCTTGAGTGCATAGCCTTTTCTCTCATGGGCTTTTAAACATCAGGACTTGATTATTGAAGTTTTATTTTATTTACTATCCGAATATGTCAAGTACAAATTATTCAAATTCTAAATGGCATTTTCTTGAACTAAATACAAACACTTACTTATCAAGATCCCTGCTTATTTATTTGCAGTTCTTTCCCTGCTTGATTTTATTCATTACGCTTGAACGCAATTATAAAACGATTTTACATAGAGTGCTATAATTACAAACGTGTTAATTTCTAGCGATAAAGTAGCAACCCATCGGCTGGGTACATAATTTACCAGTTGAAGCAAACTTAATTTATCCTTAAACAGTAAAATTACAAAAGTATGTAGCTTGAACAGTAAACATAATAAACACGTCCGTTTGGCCGTTAACAATTTACGTTTTATTTTCACAACTATGTCTGCTAGCTACTCTGGTTTTCAATCGTACGATTTAATACCGGTAATCATACACGACGACGTTTTAGAGATCATAAACATCATTTACAACATGAGCATTATACTTGTAAATAAGAGTAACACCTGGACAACACGGTGTTTATTTCCTTCGATTGCACATTGCACGTTGCAAATTTACTTTTCTTATTAGCCATAAAATATTTTAAAAACTTCGTTAATGCTCCCGCAAAGTAATTCGTGACTGCGATCGAACGATTCTGAATTCTTGAATGAATTCATTTGAAAGGTAAATAAGCAAAAGTAATCAGTATTTGCGTTTACCGGAATTTATAAAACGCTTTCTCAAATATTTCCGAGTTAATTACAAGAGGTTAAAATATAGAATGTAAATTCGAGACTGTTTTCGGTTAAAAATAAATACGTCTAAGTTTTATCTAAATTTCAGTGCACCCCACGCCTCCACCATTTTTTAAACAAAAATAATTTTCGCTAAGTCCTCTTGACCAACATATTTTAACTAAACAAGCATTTTGAACTGGAAAATATGAAAAACAGGATGATATTAAATTTTTAAACGGACGTCCTACTTACAGCCCGAAAAAAATTACTGCCGGTAGTAAGGGAAAAGCCAAGCAACAATTTAAATGCATAGCGTAAATCACAATTGAGTTTTCAACTAAACCATCCCTTGCGTTACATTTAACCCCAAATTTAAATTAGTTTGTCACTTGCTGCGGTGTACACTTAATCCCGTTATATAAAACTTTGCGTTTCCGGAGTATAACACTCGTTTCCAGTGTATAACACTCGGTTTAACCACAACAGTTTTTGTGGGAGCGTTTCTATAAACCTAAACAAATTCTTAGCGTTCTTTGGATGCTTTATAAAATGCGATGAAGGATGATTTCCTTTTTAAATTATTTTTATAGTAAAGTTCCTGCCCAAATTGAAAACTGGACAAAAAAACATAAACAAATATTACACACCCAAGTAGCTTTGTAAAAATGGCCGTAGTTAAACACAAAATCTGGAAGAAATGCAACAAAAGGCTCGAATAAGCTGCGCTGTTGTGTGGTTTTTCATGTAACAGGCACAAGCAAGTCTCTGGCAAAGATCTCCATTATCCAATTAAAGTTGATTTATTGCAAAATGATTCGTTTAACGGGAATAATATTATCGTCTCTAATATCGTAAAGGCCAAAATAAACGATTCTTACTGCAAACATGCGATGCTCCAGACACAAATTACGCAACGAATTTTCCTGAAGCTTATCGGCATTGTCGATAAAAATGCAGTTTGGTTTTTATAAACAGATTAAGAAAGAATTCGTCTGGAATGATACTCAACTTACAAGAAATCACTTTAAATGATAGTAACAATTACATTTAAAGGGATAAGAAGAGGACTTAACTAAGATAAGACACTTGGATAAAACAGAAAAATCTCCTTAAAATATTTATACATAATGACTGTTGAATATTAAAGAATTCTACTAATAAATAATAATTAGTTTCACGTAAACATGCCTTTTAAAAATATTACTTCGTAATCAAGAAAAATAGCTGAATTTTTATTTCATTACAAAACAAATATGTCACGGGATAGATTAATTGAAGTAAAGCCGGCTTTTAACCGGACTTTAATCAGAATATGATTGAAGAAGTAGTTAACAATAATAAGACAGTTACAGTTCAAAGAATACAACTAGCTCATATAAGTTTTTTGGGGTGAACTTTAACCAACCAAGTATGGTGCTACTGGCTATTGTAAAACAAAAACCCAACCAATTCGAAGTCAAATAATCAACAAAAGGAAACAAACAGAAGTCCAACTAAAAATTTCTGAGATTTTTATTTTAGTCTAACTAGACTAACTGAAACCAATAAAAATTCACAATAATATTGGTAACTTCAGTGGCCAGTCTTGTGCGGGTAATTCCCTTTTTTTTAAACTTTTTATGTGAATTAAAACTTACTAAAAAATTGTTGTTCTCAAAGGACTTTTTTGCCATCTCCAGTTTGACAATTACGGTAGATTTCAATGCAACGGTGCCTTTCGGTATTCTGGGAAATATCGAACTACCCAATGCAATGATGGCGATATAACTCATTTAAACATTGTTGGAAAACCATAAGAATATCTATCAAAGAAGGCATGTAAAAACGTCCGTGCATTTCTGAAAATTTTTAAAAGGCGGAGCTTAACCTTATTAAATGTTAAGTAATTTGTGAAAAATGCTTTTAAATAATCTCGAAAAAAATTAATTACTTAAAATCGTATGCTAGCTGAAAACCGTTAAAGTAAATGAATTTTATCGAAATTAGCAATCAAGCCACCAAGGCAAAACTAAAAAAAAATGTGGAAAGGGCTTTTAAATGGACTCGAAGAAAATTAATTACTTAAAATTGTACGCCGGTTGACGCAGTTTTAAAACTTAAAACAGAATAAATTCATCGAAAACAGATTTTTTTAGAAAAATCAATTAACACACTTAATTTTCCAACGAAATTGGAAATCAAAACACCTGAGAAAACTACAACATTTGTGGAAAGGGCTTTTAAATACCCCCGAAGAAAGTTAATCACTTTATTTTTATATACATCATGACATTTGAGAAAACTGTAGTGTGTTTTTAAGGAATTTCGAAATTTACTTGAAAAAATAATTAATAAATTTAATTTTCGAACGAAATTAGAAATAGATGCCATAAAGGCTTAAAAAAGGAAACGCCGCTGGGTATAACAGGAAAAATGATGAAAACATGGGCGCAAAAGGAACACAGATGTTAACGAAAATATGTAATATGGCCTGGGAGGAAGGGAGTGTACCAAAAGACAGAGATAGGTGTCATTGTGCCAATATACAAGGAGACAGGAGAGACCAACAACTATAGAGGAATCACCCTGCTGAGGATAGCATCAAAGTTATATGAAAGAATTTTGAAAATAAAACTGAACTGGAAACTAATAGAACTACAGCTCGAACAGTTTCAGAGTGGCTTTAGGAAAGGCAAGAACATACAAGATCCTATATTCACGATTAAACAAATGGCAGAAAGAATAAGAAACACAAATGATGAAATTTATTTCTTTTCTTGAGATGGAAAAGACATTTGCTAGAACATCAAGAGCAATTATAGAAGAAAGTATGATTAATAAGGAAATTAACATGAAACTAATAACAGCAATAATGAGCATGTATAAACACACTACAAACATTGTAAGAACGAGGGTGTTTTGAGCCCAACTTTATTTAACCTGGTCATGGACGATGTAATAAAAGAAGCGAGGAAAAGAACGTACACATTGGATGTGAGCTATAGAAATTTAGAACGTGCGTTTACTGACGACCTTGTTATATTTGCAAGAAATGAAAGAGAACTGAAGCAAAACCTAGAGATATGGAATGAGAAATCAGAAGAGAAGAAACTAAAGATAAATGAGGAGAAAACAAAAATCATAGTTAGCGAGAAATCAGATACAAAGGTTAAACATCCAAGCTAAATGGAAAGGTAACAGAACAAGTTGACACCTTCAAATACTTGGGAATACGACTCGCTAATAAGGGAAATGATGACATAGAAATCAACGACAGAATAGAGAGTGCATCGAAGGTGTATCACAGCCTCAGTAATAATTTCCTGGGAAAGAGAGAGTTTGTAAAAACAAAAAATGAGTATATACAGTGCCGTTTTTGGACCTATACTAACATTCGGCTGCGAAACCTGGGTGCTAACAAAGAGACGACAGAGCAAGATCCAAAGTATGGAAATTAAATGTCTAAGAAAGGTGTTAGGAGATGACACTATCAGAAAACAGTAAAAGGTGCAATCAGTAATGAAGCGGATTAAGGACTGCCAATTGAGATGGTATTGACACCTTAAGCGAATTAATGAGACCAGACCAGTTAAAAGAGTGTGCGAAACTAAAAGTCAAAATAAGAAAAATATGGGAAGACCAAACACAATATTAAAATTAGATTTCTTTGAAAAATTAATTAACAAATTTGATTTTCAAACGAAATTAGAAATCAAAGCACCAGGGAAAACTAAACAAATTGAGGAACGATGTTTTTAAATATGCTTGAAGAAATTTATTTACTTAAAATAAATTATACTAACTGCAGTCCCAAAAACAAATTAATTCATGGAAATTAAATTTTTTGAATAATTAATTAACAAAAGTGCATGGGTTTTGATAGACAGAAAAGAATGAAAGAAAGCATTGAATTCCGGAAGACCCAGATACTTTTAAAGAAGAAATTTATTTAAAACTAACTGCAGTCCCAAAAATAAATTAAATTTTTTGGATAATTAATTAACAAAACTGGAATATTCAGCAAGGGACTTGGATAAACAGAAAAGAATGGAAGAAATCATTGAACTCCGGAAGGCCCAGATAACTAGAGGTTGGAAAAACGGAAAGAAGAAGGCAAAGAATAATTAATTAACAAATCTAATCTTCAAACGGAATTGGAAAGAAATCAAGGTACTTGAAAAACTAAAGAAATTGCAAAGTGCTTTTAATAATCCCCAAGAAAATTAATTACTTAAAATTGTATGCTAAATAAGTCTTAAAAATTTATTTTATAGAAATTAATATTTTGAAAAGCTAAAGAAATTGTAGAAAACGCTTAAAGAAATCTCGAAAAAAAATTATTTGCTTAAAATTGTATGTCGACTGAAAGTCTTAAAAACAAATTCATTTTATCGAAAAATCGAGAAACCTGGAAAAACTAAAGAAATTGTGAAAAGGGCTTTCAAACAATCTCGAAGAAAATTACTTCAAATTGTATGCCAGCTGAAAGTCTTACAAATAAATTAACTCTATTCAAATTACATTTTTTTAATAACTAATTATCAAATTTAATTTTCAAAGGAAATTAGAAATGAAGACACCCGAGAAAATTAAAAAAAACGTGGAAAGTGTTGTTAAAATGAAAGACTTAAAATCGATTAATTTAATTGAAATTTTTTTTTAACAAAAATACAAAATCAAGACACTTGAGAAACTAAAGAAATTATGGAGTGTGTTAAAAATAAAAATGGGAATTAGATTTTTTGGAAAATTAATTGTCAAATTTCATTTTCAAACGAAATTAGAAATCGCTTGGTAAAACTAAATAAATTGTGGAAAATGCTTTTACATAAATTCTTTCATCGAAATTCGATATTTTGAAAACTCAATTCTTATTCTTCCTGTCAGTCTCAACTCAGCTCGCTCAACTACAAAATTTAATTAATTTAAAATCACGACACTTAGGAAGGCTGAAGAAATTGTGGAAAGTGATTTTAGATCTCAGAGAAAATTAATTAGTAAAAACTGTATGCTAACTGAAAGCCTTAGAAATAAATTATTTTAATTGTCTTAAAAACAAATTAATTTTTTGAAAAACAAACAATTAAATTTTCAAATGAAATTTATATTATGTAATTATAAATCAGCGAATACTGGAAATGAATTACCATAATAAATTTGTGTATAAACTTTCACCACTACATACATGAAAGTTTAAACAAATTTCGCAAAATTCGGGGCGTTAATTAAATTTGTTGGTTTACAAATCGGCTACAAAAACTGCAAACATTTGGGCTGAACCATCAAGTGATGAAATATTACGATTTCATAAATTATTTGCACTGTATTAAAACTTTATAGTTTTTCAACTTGAAACAAATTACAATTTGTGACCACAGAATTTCAAAAAAAAAATCTTAGCTTAATTTTATTGTAGTTTCTTTTCTTATTTTTATTTATTATGGTTCAGTAACTTATTTCTATTTTAATTTAGGAATTAGTGTTTCGCGCTGTAATCAATCTTTTAATCTCTTACACTGTTATTTCATTACTTGTAAAAAGTCCTACGTATGACGGAATAAAACGTTCTTTGGAGGAACGTTACAAACGAGTATTTTTACAATGCCGTTGACGGATATTTGGCATTCACACAATAACTCACTGACGTATTTTCTAAGTATCCACATTAAAAATCGACATACGATTATTTAACCATCGTTTATCTATTGTAATGTATTGACAATTTACATGCACACACATTCTTCGAATGATAGGCACGATTTGGTTCCCTGTTTTTTGTAAATTACAAAAACATGCAAAAACTTTAAACGAGGACATAACCGAACTTCCATAAACAATTTCAAGAACTTAGGTCATGTTCGAGATAAACTTTTTAAGTTGAACGTAAACGAAATGCGTCCTTCCTTATGATTTATGATAATTAAACTTATTTATTTTTGTTTGTATACTTTATTCTAATTATTTACTCTAGCGTAAATTCCGACAATTAAATCTACGAGCCAAGAATGAGCGAGTGCGTTCCTTAATTGTTAAGAAAATCCAAGTGCGAATGATGAACTCTACGGGTAATAATTTTGATTTATAAATCTTTAACCGAAATTAAGTGCTCGCTACTGGTATTATCCTGTTTACACCGGCATTTGAGGGAGCAATCAACCATCGTGGAAAACTCCCCCTCGCTGGGTAAATTAGTAGAAATTAAAATGGAAATCGATCCGATCCGATCCGTTCACCCACAGCTTTCACAATTCGCAGGAAGTGCAATTCAATATTACACAATATTTTTTAATCGGCGGAATCGTCTGGAATGATACTACAAATTAGGTATAAAATTCAAACAGAATCGAAGTGACTCATGGCGAGTCACAGGATTGACCGCTATTCAATTATTTGACCCTAATTATCGCGGCGCCAGACTGACAACAGACAGGAAAAATTACTACACGTCGACAATCATCGTCCTTCAATTCGCCATTAGTTAAAAAATAAATCGGAAAGAGTGTAGTGGGATGATGTGAAGGCACTTGTGATTCTAGAACGAAACTTCTCAACGCGTTAACTTACTTACGTTCACACAAACACAACGTACTTCAAATCTGCAATTAACACGTACTGCATAGTTTATTATTTTAGACATGACTTCATACTAAAATAGGTAGAAGAAACTAAGTAAGAGCTGAAAGTTTACGGTTACTAATAAACTATGAACAAGATAAAAGACCTAAATGAGAAAAAATATTTTTACAAGGAAACATAAAACCTAAACAATGGTTCGCAATTGGCGATTAAGTTGTAAAAACAAAATACCGATAAAGGTTGTATTGTTATTTGAAATTGCATTCTACACTAATGCAAATGCAATTACACATGTGCAGCTGCAGGAAACGTCCTAGGATTCGCATTTTGAAATCGGAAAAATTCTGCAATTTTATGATCAAAGAAAATAACAATAACAACTAACGCAAAGCCACTCAAACGAAACACTGTAAAACATAAAACTAGAACTGAATGGGTTTCTACTTTCTACTGAATGCTTTCGGTTGGTTGATGATAAGATGATAACAATCGAGTTGTTTCTAAATTTGAATTTTTATTCTAAGCTCAGAGCTCAGTCTTTAAATTTTTGATTTGATGATTGGTATCTAATTTCGCCACTTTCAGTTTTAGAAAATCTAGCACCTGATATTTATGTTACTTGAAAACAGGGTTGGCCTGATTTAAATTAGTATTTTTTATTTAAAATTTTACAAATATCCACACGAGCACATCATAAAAACAGTCCTTTTAGTCCAGAATTTGCGCAGAAAAATAAGTAATAATAGCAAACAATAACATAAATGAAAGCATCAATAATTTAGTTAAGTACACAGAAATCCAGCTGTTGCAAACAACATACCTGAATCATAAATAATCATTAAAAAAATCACGATTTATTTGACTTTTGAAAAATATCACTGACTTGATTTTTTTTAAATCATGATTTTTTCCAACTCTGCTTGAGAATACTAAAAAGAAAATAACGAGAGTAATGGTAACCCGAGATAAGAACGAGGTTGAATCCGTATATGTATTTAAATTTAAAGTTGTAAAAACACGTCAAAATTTGTTTAAATAATTAAACTTAATACTAACTGACCAATGAGCTTTATAATAAAAAAACAAATTTGTGGGAACTTACCACCAGTTTTAAAAAACTTGAGACGTAAAGATGTAAATGTAACTAACCTGAAACAAAAAAAAAATACATTAGTTTTAATTCTTTCATGACCGAGAAAATTAAAATTATTTAGGTATATTCTTTCCTGTCACATACTAACACTTGAGAAAAATTGGTTTTATGCGAGTTTTAAATGTTTAAAAGCTCACTCTGTTACAACTTAAAAGCGTTTTACTGTTTAATTGAACAGCAGCATAAAATAAAATCCTTCAAGTATCACTATTTCAATAAAATAGTCAAAAATAGTTGTTTACTACGTCGAAAATCTGAGTCACTTTAGCAGAGGAGGGTGTTAGGTAGACCTAATTGAAAGACGACTGGCAAATTTTCCAATTAGAAACAAATATCTAAAAATACTAGTTTGTACCATTCTCGGTAGCTCGGTACCAGTGTGCAATTTGAATGCATAATGGTAGAGTTTCTAATAAATTAGAAATAGATTTTCAAATGTTTTCTTTATCGCCAGAGTGGCCAAGTGGTTAAGCATTCGACTACAAAGCGGACAGTCTCGGGGTCAAACCACTGAAAATAATTGGGAACCGAAACATAGTGATGTAGTCGGGTCAGTGGTTGTCGTACCTGACAATTGAAGAGGCTTTACCCCTTAACATTACCGGCCATGCTCCCTTCCGGAGCGTTAGTGCCGATATGGTATCTTTACATGTTTTCTTTGAGTTTTCTAGGATGAAACGAAACAAATAATTAAATTTCAAGCAAAGCAGCAATTTTTGATGCTGATTTGACATCTTTTTCTGAAAATTAAACTTTATGCTCAGCCATCGTAGCACAAAAATTCAAAAGCTTAAAATTAACATTACAGCTTAAACATAAAATATTTTAACAGCGCAAAAAGGGAGGGCGGCGAACACCTACTATTCAACCATAATTAACCGCAAATATTTGGTTATTGATACTGTAATTTAAAAGGATTTTTTGTTAGTTTCATTCGGTCATACCATTCAGCAAAAAATCTAAACGCTTAAAATTAATATTACAGCTGAAACATATATGCGATACATATTTATTTTAACAGAGCAAAAAGAGAGGCCGATCTTTAGTGTCTAGGATTCAACCGTAATCAATTGCTTAAAGTATTTAGGTAATAAAACTGTGATGTTTCAGAATTTTTTGTTAGTTTCATTGGATTGGATCACACCACAGACCACAGGTTTATCATTTTAACTCTGATGATCATATTAACAAAGTAACCTACAAAATGAGCTTTCGGGGAATGACAAGAGTACCTAAACCTTTTGAAACCTGTGGCGAACTACTACCAAAAAAAACTGCTGGAAAACCGTAGAAATAGTTATCAAAGAAGAGACTAAAAAAGCTATCCTAATAAAAAAAAAATTAATCTAACACTTAACCTCAAGCAAAGCTACTGCCTTGGAGTTGATGTAATAACAGTTTTTGAAAACTACAGTTTGTTTTCAGTCATCATAGAACAAACAAAAATTTAAAAGCTTAAAAATTAACACACAGCTCAAACATACAGTATTTTTTTAAGCACAACAAAAAAAGAGGACGATATTAGCATCCAAGTACGTAACTGATTGGCTACTATTACTGTGATTTTTCGGGGTACAGTTTTATTGGATTTCATTACACGTCTAAGTTTATTATTTTAACTCTCATGGTCATTTCGACAAAAAAACATTCAAAACTAGACTTTAGAGGAATGACCAGAGTCTAAAACTTAACAATTCTAAAACCCTCCGAAAGATTGTATATTATTAACTGCAAAATTATGGGTGGGGAAGAAGACACTATTCTTCAAACAAAAAAACTGTTGGAAACTGTAGAAATAAGTACCTAGTTGTCAACGAAGAGACTAAAAAACAAGCTATCGTGTTTATGAAAATTCGTGGAAACTTAAAAAAAACTTCATCTAAGAGTTAACCTCAAGTAACAACAGTTCTTGAAGTAACTACACATTATTTTCAGTCACATGAAACAAAACATCCAAAAGCTGAAGATTAACAAGGCCACACATAATATTTTAACACTGTAAAAAGAAGGTCATTCTTTGGCATCTATTATTTGGCTATTAATACTGTAATTATTCAGGATTTTTTGCTATATTGGATAACATGGCAGGTCTACGTTTAATATTTTAACTCTGATAGTTATCTCGACAAATAACACTTATACAAAATTAGACTTCAAAGAAATGATAAGAACACCTAAATAATTTGAAAACTTCTGAATAACTGAAAATATTTGAGCGGCGAAGAAGACTATTTTATGTTTGATGGTCATTTTAATAACATAGCATATCAAATTCGACTTTAGAGACAAGAATAACTAAAGATTCTAAAACCCTTTGAACAGTATTGTATAATCTTAATTGAAAATATTTAGGCGAGAAGAAGGCATTACTCCCCAAAACAAGTGTTGAACAACCGTAAGAATAGAAGAGACTGAAAATCAAACAAGTAATGATGTTCATGAAATTTCGTCAAAAATTAGAAAAAGTTGAATCTAAAGGTTAACCTCTTGAAGTTGATTTAACAGCGGTTTCTGAAAAAAATATTTGCTACAAAAAAACAAAAGCTTAAAATGAATTTCAGCTCAAACATATAATATTTTAACACAGCAAAGATAGGACGATATTTAGCATCTAGGATTGAACTGTAATCAACCGCTGAAGTATTTGGCTATTAATACTGTGATTTTCCAGGATTTTTTGTAGTTCTATTGAAACACACCACGGGTACTAATTACAAGAACAATTAAATATTCTAAAACTGAAATTTTTGGGTGGGAAAGAAGACACTACCCCCCAAAAACTGTTGAAAAACCGTAGGAATAATTATTAAAGAAGGGAAAATTCGTGGAAAATCAGAATCTAAAAGTTAATCTCAAGCAAAGCTACTTGCTGCATTGAAGTTGCAACAGCAATTTTTGAAAATTACACTTTATTTTCAGTCAGCATAGAGCAAAAAAATCAAAATGCTTCAAATTACAGCTCAAACATAGAGTATTTTAACACAGCAAAAAGAGAGAGGGAAAGCTTCAACAGTAATCAACCTCTTGAGTATTTTGGCTAATAATTTTTCAAGGATTTATTGTTAGTTTCATTAGATCACACCACAGATACTAGGTTTATCATTTGAACATTGATGGCGAGCTTGACAAACTAACAAACAAAATTCTATTTTAAAGGAATAACAAGAACCACTAAATATTCTAAAACCCTACTACAAATTTTAGATGGGAAAAAAGACACAATGTACCACCTAACTCAATTGAAAAACTTAAGACGAGACTAAGAAAAAAACCAACTAACATGTTCATGAAAATTCGTGGAAAATTCGACAAAGCTAACTCTAAAAATTAACTTGAAGTTCCCTGAACTTTATTCAATGGCAGTTTCTGAACACTACACTAACACAAAAAATCGACAAGCATAAAATAAGTAATTACTATTAAATCACCTAAAAATGAAATATTTTAAAACAGCAAACAAAAACACCTATTGCATCATCTAACAAAACTAATTGCAAGTGCCACAAAAAACTTCCCTGTATTTTTCAGCAATTTAACACAGTTTTTGACAAAAATTTCTGCCACGTCCTTGAATGCAATTTTACTGTTTACAAGGTGATGAAATTGCATCACCGTTGCAGTAACAAATCATGATTTGCATTCTCATTGCTAATTACTTCTTCATTTTCAAAGTTTTCGCTGCTAAAACGTAGTTAGACTAGTTGGCCGTTATAATTATTAAAAGATCGATTGCGACAACATACAAAAACAACAAAACATAAATTATGCCATGATACCAATCGTAACTCTTATAAATTCATAGTTTTCGTTAATTTAGAAAATTTGTTAGTATCCTTGACACCCACCCATAAATTGATAACCGACTCTAATAAAAAATAATAAAATAATGGAAAATTAATATAAGAACCAGTCACGAATTTCAAAACGTAGAAGGTGGTCTATTGTTCGTCGACATTAAACAATGCTACGTATTAAATTAAGTACAAAACGTAGATGACGTCGTTAACCAAGCGCTATATCGACTTGGTACGAAATCATTGCAAAATGTAAATCGACCATTAACGTTATCGAATCAACACAATTAAAATGTAAGTGCGTTTAGATGGCCTTATTTCTTGTTTAATTCCTCTTTTTTGTTTTTAAACGGAGTGAATGAATTCTCGAGAATGAAAAGATTCCCCTTTGCATTGCTGACTTCAATGACCTAACATGATCAACAACTGACACTTAGCTATCTGTTCACGTGCCACTTAAAAACGGTTAAACAGTCAACAATAATATTTACAAGCCAAATGCGATTTTAAATAACGCTAAGGCCAATTATGAATCAATATTTTAATTTCATCGTAGTAGAGTAAACATAATTGATAACGATAATTCCTTGAATTAGTTCAGTGTAACATCTTTAATTATCTGTTAATCGTTAATAAACAATTAATTTAATATTATTGTTATTAGTACTTGTTTGTTGTTTGTATTTTGTATTGTGCATAAGCAGATTGCAAAGAGCCAACAGTCAGGGTCGAATATAAAAACCGAAGTAATCAGCGGCATTGTAACTTTAAATTTTTGATATTTAAGTAAAAGCAAACCTTAGCAAAAAATAAGCCGTACAAGGAGTAAAACACTGCGTAGTTGACACGTTGAGTAAATTCATGAGGTAAACATTTACAGCACGTGTTTTTCGACACGAGGGGATCGAAGTGCAACTATTTTGTACTTAAATAGTAATACTACGTGGAATTTTTTTCTTTCATTAATATCCCAAAGTTTATTTATCAGTCGGCAGTTACGAGCCGGTATTAATGATGAAGGGGGAAAAGCAATTTTCTTACTGAAATGACACCTCGGATGCGTCAATTAACCCGGTAAGTTTTATGTGTGCATCAATCATTTCCACACAAATGGCCCATTACTGTGGAGAACAAAAGTGCGAAAAAGCTCCTTTTTGCCTTTCATCTCGCCTACTTTCTCAAACGAGGGTTAAATTTTTAAGATTTCAATAGAAAATTTTAAGGAAAACTTAAGTGTATAGTGTATACGGAAGTTAGAGTAAATACTATTGAAGTTGGTAAATTGATTTATAAATTCACACATTTGGATTTAATTTAACACGGCGAATTTTACACACGGGTATGTAACTGATAAAAGAAAGTAGTAGGAGCTATTAAAAGCGTATTATATAATACTTATACGAGGTCTTATTTCCAATATGCCAGAAATTATCCCGATTTATGCACTTTTCAGTAACAAGCATTTTAAAAAATCATTTTTGTTTTTCAAATTTTCACAAGCCCTAAACCTTCGAAATTCCTTTCAAGGCAGTTATTAATAATATTCGTTTTTAGAAACAGAAGTCGAAAAGAAACAACTAAGCTGGTTTGGACACATCATACGAGTGAATAACGAAAGTAAAACAAAACAATACCGTCGAATAAGTAGCAGTGAGAAGAAAAAGATAGGAAGACAACTATAAAAAACATAGAAGTAAAAACAAAGCATGGAAAATTAATCACAGAAATACCGGATGGAAGTTGAAACGAATGGGGAAAATGAAATGAAAATAAGAGACTTCAATTTTTTATAATCCTGAAATTAAAAGAAATTAAGGAATATTTTAGTTGTTTCCACACTTATTTTATTTTAAATTTAGTGTGACACCTTCCGGGTTGAGACAGAAGAACTCAACGTTTCGCCCACTTTTTTAAGGGGGTAAAAGGGAGCACTAAAAGAGCCCGGTAACTCAACCATGTCAGAGGCGAAACTCTTTTAGCAAGAGGCAGAAGGGCAACGGTAACTCAACTTGTTAACCAAGCCAGAGGCGAAACGCGAAACCCTTCTGAAGAATAACAGAAAAGCGTGTAGGACGAAGACGATGATTGGCCAGGCGTGGAGGGGGCGGAGTCAGTAATGCAGTAATTGTAGACTTCCACATGTCTGATAGATGATGAACAATATCATATAGCCAGTGTCATGATGATGTTTAGCAACTGGCCGTGAAAGTCTTCGAATTCATTATGCGTTTTTAATTCTATGGAAAATTAAAAAAATAATTACGTATTAAACTTTCTAACGACTTTTCATAAGCTGAAATTTTTGGTTCTGCTAAAAACTGCATCACTTACTTCTTACAAAAAAAATCGGAAAAATTATGACCTTCAAGATTTTGATGTTAAACGGCCTGGCTGTATTGTATGGCTGGGTTTGCGCTTAGTTTTTCGTCGTTGTTAATCTTTCTTTTACTGACCTTTGTAGTTGCTTGTGATGTTATGGTTACTATTAGTTTATTTAGTTCGCCTATTTTGTCAGCGTTGTCCAGTTTTTCCTTCTCTTGAAAAGTTTTTAATTGCCTATTAATTTCATGTTATACTGTTTAGTACTTGTCCTAATTGTCGCCTACTATTTTTAATTATTAGGCCTTTAGGCCGCAAGTTATATTGAAATTCCTGTTAATATATCTCAACATCAAATTTGGCATTTCTTAAATTAATTGCTTATTGTAGATAGGTACATATTATAGATTATACTGCCCAAAATTGCAGAAAAAAACATTGTTTTAAAACAGAATTAATCACTTATTAAATGTAAGGTTTAAGAATGATGAAATCAAAAAACATTGCCCTTTTTTGTATGTTTGTATGTTGCCATAGTTAATATACACCTTTTTTTTACCATACATTTAAAATTTAAACTAATCCAAAAATTCATCTGCATATCAGATAGGCATAAACGGGGCTGTGACATAGATGAGGATATATCATAATCTTACTGTAAAAAGGAAATAATTCTCAAAAGCTCCCTCCTTAAATTGCCGCATGAAACGAAACATGTACGTTCCTATGGGAATGCTCTCTACATATCTAAATCTCAATGGTCGGTATTCTCACCTTATGTTTAAATAAACGTCATGTTTAAACAATATAAAACTATGTATATCGTTTTCTGTTTACGTTAAACACGACTTTAGTTCAATAAAATAACAGGGGTGAGAATACAGGCCAATGGCTTTTAACCCAAATTATTATATTCCCTAATAATGACCGTTTTGTCCGGTAGGTCGCTCCATGCGGAGAACACCCGTAACTTGCATATGATCGGATCGTATAAAGACGTTTTATGTTAAAATCCAGAAGGCCGTGAGAAAAATGAAAGAAAAATCAATTAGTTTATAAAAATTTTCCAATGTTCCACCAACATCTGTTAATTTTCCACTGCTCATATAAGATTTATTAGTTTCGCCGGGTTAAACCTTTCCTTTCAGAAAATCTTCAGACTTATTGAAGTTTTTTAACTTTCCAATACGTATTTTCAAACTTATTAATTATCGAGGTTTTCTGATTGATTTGAGGCTTTAAAACCTTTGCAGCAACACCATTTGCAACTCTTCAAATAATGCAGCTGTTATAAAACGTATAAACGTTTCAACAGCAAAGAATACCGCTGAGATTATACTGGAGTTTATGACTAATCAGACTTAGTCTAAACAAAAATATTTTCATCTTTTATTACGTGTATTATGTTACGGTGGATAACAGCGAGTAGAATAGAATCGATAAGAATCCGTCTTGTTTCCTGTGGGCTTAGACTTTCCTGTAGGAATTCTCCCCAAGAAACCCGGAAGAAACATCTTGTTGACAACACCTTACCTAACGGTAAACACCATAACAGCGAAGTAAAATTAGCAATTATTCTGTACTTTTATCAAAATATCAATATTTATCGAAGGAATCGAAGATTATTGCCCCCAAATAAAGGATGATATTATTGGGCGTAATTTTTTAAAACGTTTGTTTACATTTCAAATAGTTACCTCTAATAAAAAGTGTCTGGAAAGCTAACTTTATTATATTAACAGACTAATTTAATGGTTAAGTTCAAAGACCTTCGCCAATTTTATCGGCGATAAGGAACGAGACAGCATAAAACCGAAATTAACAAAGGCATCTTTATGATACCTTAGGTGCATCGACAGATACGAATGGCTTCCATAAATATCAGCAGTGACGCTTCCTTTTAAAACGAGACTTGACAGGTTACAACGCAATTTCAATTCGTCTTCCTATTTAAAAATTAAAACTAGGCGAAACGTTTGCGTAGGACATACTCATTTATAATTCATAAGTTACTCGAGGGAAATAAAATTCAAAATTGAGTACCTACAAGACGCAAGGGAATAACTAAACAGACGACGCTAGGGAGTGTCTGCAGGACGTCGGGGGAGAGGGTGCGTCGAAGCTGACGTCACGCGTCCCTGACTGTGGCTGGTCCACGTCTAGTCGAACACTTGTTGAGGACGTTGGAAACGCCGCCACGGCCAAGACCTTCCTAAAATGGTACTGCGAGCCCTCGAGGTTAACAGCTCCAAATCAAAACGGATCATTTCCACCATAATCTTCCTCAATGGTAGAATTGCTTAAATTGGGTTTGATCGGTTTGTCAATACGGATGGAGTACAACGACCTCTCTCTCGTCAGATGAGCTTTTTTCATCGCAATATTTCCAAAAAAAAATCGCCCCCTTTGTAGACTAAACCCAATAAGCCTACTTTGTTCTACGAATTTTCCTTTCCAATCGATACTCAAGAAAAACAGCATTTTCTTCAGTTACTTGTCACAAAATTTTGCCCCACAACAGGACCTTTTCACCAGAAACTTAAACTCGAGTCAAAACGTATGCTTTGAGTAAACAATTATATGAAAATTATAATTAACGAAACAGCGAATAAATGTAAATATACACATCGAAGACTTTGTTTTTTGGCACCAGTGATTTAAATCATAACAAACACAACGTCGTTCGTTTCATTTGGCGCCCGCATGTCAACAATTATGGCAAGGTGTTCTGGCGCCTGTTATTTCGGCGCCACTCTGTACATGATATGATTAATATAAACTACGAATGATTAAATCTTTTAAATAACAAAAAGCGTTGATATATTCATTTAAGTGGGTACTCCAATCAAACTCAAACTTCAGAATTTCTCAATTAAGTTTCCTTTAAGTGTCAGAAATCAGTAATAATTATTCCACTGCTGAAAGTCATAAGATTTCAGCTTCAGCAGGACAAGACAAGAATATGGGGGAAGAATTGCTTAACATGAAAAATACACTTCAAACCACAGCTTTTCGTATTATTAGTATTATGATGTTTGAGTGCCAATTTTCTGGTGAAAATGGTGTTTGTGATTGCAATTAGAAACGTGAATGCATAAATCAAAACGCTGCCCTCAATCAATAAAACGTGGTTTAATTTAAAATGTAATTTTAATTCACAAGCTGAAAACTTTCAACCAAACAACATTTAAATTAAAAAAATGAACAAATCAAGTTTGATATTCTAATCATCTCAAAATAGCCAAAAATTCTTTAAATGAAGCACCAGCATTTGTTGTCAATTTTTAACTTGAATGTCGTACATGCTTCAAACTAATAACAATTTGAAAAAAAAGAAGCAAAACTTCGAGAAACCAAACCAGATTTCCAAATTTTAATTAAGTCGAATCGAATACAAGGATAAATCAGTCAAAATCGAATCCGAAACCCGAAATTTCCACAAAATGTTGTACTTCTACATAAAACATCGAACCTCCAAAAATTTCCATGTCACCACCTTCACACTTGTCAGTTATTCCCATGCGATATCAAAGTAGGTGTGTTTAATATTATCGTGTCACAGCCATCAAACGAAATTTGGTATTTTTATGCAAATACTTTTCAAGCGTCAATAATTACGTTTTTCATTCATTTATAAATTATGGCACATACTGCCAATTCCTGTGCATTAATTAAATGAAATTATTAAACACGCTATCTATTTAAAAACGGAGCAAGCCATGAATGAGTATTGGACAATATAATAAACGAATGTTTGCCTGGCATAATGAAGACTAAAAAAAAAATTCGAAAAATGCATAGATGACTAAGATTCACAAAGGTAATTCATGCATATTATTGCTTCTTGCTAATGTGTGCGGCCGAGAACTCCCACAAATTCGTTTATTTTGTTTTCAAATATGCGACTAAGCTCTTATAATTTACAAAAATAATATTGACACGCATCTAAAACGCCCCCTGATCAATCACATGTTCATCATAAAAAGAAGACGCAAATTCAAGTACGCATCATCAGCGGTTACGTCTACTAAAGTAGCAATAAAAATGGAATTCGAAAACAACAGTTTAAAAATCGCCGGATTAATACGTAGGCTGTAAACAGGAATAGCGTGTAGGTCTCACTTTTAATTAACGAAAATTCGACGCTTTTAGTTCCTCGTTTAGTTCTTGCGGCACGTCTCACACAGTGCCGTATTAATTTCTAATTAATCATAATCACACATTCGTTAAGTACCAATTTCAGTCGTTAAGCAAAGACAAAAAATTGGGAAAAAATTTAATTTTCGGAATTTTGGAACTTCTTTGATATTCATCGGTTGTCAGTAAATTTCTAATTAAAAGTCCTAAAACACAACTTTCATATCAGATATTTAACACTTAAACTTTCACCAAGGAGACCTTGGGGTAAGACGTGAAATTACATACATGCAATGACAACAACACTGGTTTATAATTTATACTTTGCATACATAATTTAATACAGGTTGGTGGAAAGTTTAAGTTTACACTAAATAATAGTCCTAATCACAACAATTAAAATATTTACTGCAATCAACTTCTCCTTGAACTGCCTTCTTGCCATCAAACTAAATCAAACATTAATTCTACAATAATAAGACTACTAATAAGAAATTCCACTTTGAAGGAAATGAATATAAACGAACTGGGAAATTGAATCGCTAAAAAGCCAACCTTCAAAAGTGATAAAATATTTTTTTATATAAATAAACTTCCTATCTGTACGAACATGAAGCACACACTTGAAAATAACTATAAAATTTGTGTAAATAACTATTCACTTACTTATCAGTCCAAAAATTATATTCTACGAAAACTCCCTCTCAAAATGTTTTGCAATGATAATATTGTCATAAGTACTACAGGCGCCACTTCGACTTTTTAATGTGTACTATATCAGGACAGTCATAAAATTCCACGTGCGACACCAGAAACAAATCCTGGTGCCAACATTATTTTTGAAAACAATCATCGATGGATGTTGGAACCTTTCGGAAAAGTGTCCAAGTGGAACACTTCCCACAACGGAAAAATGCCAGTCGGGGTTTTTAAAGCTTTTTTCCGTTATGTCGGTTTATGTTAAACGTTTGGCTTAATACTTGATATTTGATATTTTATTTAAAAATAGCAAGTCGGAAAAGTTTTGGGAAATTTTCGGACTTAATAAATAAAAAGGAAAAAATTCCGTTGTTGAATTACAATATTAAAAATAGAAAACGGGCACTGAATTTATTTTAAGAAATATTCTGGCTATATTCATAATAAATGAATAATTCCAGGGTATAATTATGTCATTTTTTGTGTGTCTGAATAAAAAAGGATCAATACTCAATACGCCTTCTAGCTGGTTTAATTCAATTGCTGAAACTATCATTTATTAGGCAGGTTCTTAATTTTGAGAAAAGGTTTTCAGGTGGATTAGAAAACGATTGTTTACAAAATGTTTCAGGAAAAACAATTATGTTTGGAAATTCCCCGAGGAAACCAAAGAAACCCTATAAACTTAGAAAATATTTTAAATCAAATAATAAAAGAAGAAGTAAATAAAGCTCGAAATACAATTTTCAGGAAACGTGAATACGACGGCCTGTAGGCTGTAGGTATACTTCATGCGTGTTATCAAAGCAATCTAATGGAAAGTCCTTGTAAGTTAGTAATGAAATAACAAGATTTCATCTTTGGAATAGTTCTGACAGGTACATTTTGACATTTTCAGAAATCGATTGGAAGCATACTTCGAAGATTTCAGGCTGATATAAAAATTCAGAAACTTTCAGTTATAAGATTAAAATAAATTCAGCATCTTTCTTAAGTCAAAACAATTAAGAATGTTGTCTTCCTCTTGGAATAACATGCACGTGCCACTCCCACGTACAAAACGGAAGGTTTACACGGTAATTTTAAATTTTCAGGATTAGCGTGGTCGTTGTTATAAAACAGAAAATAACCCATCTTTCATACTTTGCATAATGAAGCGCATCGGTCGCGTCAATGTGAAATTTTTTTTACATAAACAAACGTGTCTAACTTGCACGGACGATTTAAACCGGCGTCGAAAGTTCGTACAAGAAAAAAAAGTTGGCAAAGGTTTACCGTAAACGTTACCTTTAAAAATTACTCATTTTTAACGAGACGTAGGTAGATAAAGCCTTGACCTACAGGCCTTGAGAGAAAAAGCAACGATCTTTTTTCAACCATCAGTCAAGCATATGACTCGTCAAAATAAATGCTCCGCCTTGAGATGAAAATAAACTTGGAAAGAAAGCGAAGGTGCTTGCAGTACACTCATTAAATTAAGTTACCAAAGGTTAATGTAATTACTTAATTAATATTAACTCGCGAGTTTATGATGGGAAACTGCAATAAAAGTATCGAGGGTCGCTATAAAGTTCCGAACCTCTACGTTGGATAACATTTCGTTTCTATTACCTCTGGCTATCAGCATAGCAAATAACATTTTTATTGTCTCACAAATTGCTTTACCATTAACATACTAAATGTTTACAATCAATAATGTATACACAGCCGGGTGGATTATTCGTATTTACCCTTGTTTAGTAACCTACTTTTGGACAACTCCGTCTACAAATGGATACACTTTTTATATTTCAAGCTTTTAAAAATAGTATTGCTTTTGTTATCATTAGAAATCAGAAATGTTGCAACTTCCAGTCCCTGGTGATTGTTGGTTCTGCAATTACGCTTTAAAAACCCATTACGAATATCAGCCCGATCATTTTCTAACCATAGCAATGCAGTTGCACAATTTTTCTTATCTTATCACGACCTTGTTATCAATGATTTGGTTGATTCAATTTTATTGCTATCTTCCTTTGTTTGCCATACCTTTGCGCTGTTATTATTACGGTGAAAAGATAACCTAAGCAGTTTATGAAAAAATCGAAGGGTTGATCAAGGGGGCACCCTTTTGCTCTTTAATGGGACAGTTATATCAGTTCTGGAGATATTTTAAGAGTGAGGCAGGACAGCTCAAATTCTAGGCAAGTTCGGGGCAGATTAGAATATCTGTTTTAGTTTTGATATTTTTGAAACAGTCTTTAGTGAATATTTTCGAAATGATCCGCTCCCTTAGAGTTAATTCGGATCTATCCTTCAGCGACTTGGAGGAATTCTGAAGAAAAGCATTTTTTGTGTTATCCAGAAACACAGATTTTTTAACCATAGCAATGCAATTGCACTATTTTTCTTAAGTTCGTTTGCCCTGCTATTATTATGGCTAGAAGCCATCCATAAAGAAATTTATGAAAAGGTCAAACGGTCGATCAAGGAGGCACTCTTTTCTTCTTTAATGGGGCAGTTCAGGCAGTCCTGAAGATTTGGACATTCTAAAATTGAGGCAGGGCAGTTGAAATTTTAGGAAAATTCGGGGAGATATTTTCAAAATTTTTGAAGCAGTCTAACAATAATTATTGGTGGATATTTTCGAAATGGAAATCTCAAGGCTCCCTTACGAGTTAATCCTAATCAATCCTTCAGAAGCTTTTAGGAATACTAAAGAAAAATATTTTTACATTATCCAGAAACATGCAGAAAATTTTCTAATCACAGTAATGCAATTGCCCCATTTTTTGAATTTTATTATGACCGTATCAATCTAGCTGATCCAGTGTCATTGCTATCTTCTTTTGTTTGCCAAATGCTTAAGCTACGATTATTATGGTGAGAAGCCAGCCATAAATAAGTAAATGACAAATCAAAGGGTTGATCAAGGGGACGCTCTTGCTCTTTAATATGGCAGTTAAGGTAGTCCTGGAGACCTGCGTCTTCTAAGATTGAGAACAGCTCAAATTCTAGGTAAATTCGGGGTAGACTGGAAAATGTATGTTTAGATATTTTTCAATATTTTTTTAAACAGTCTGCGCAATATTTTATAATAATCATTTTCGGGAAAGCCTGGTTGGGAGATCTTAATTAAGGGCCGGAATTCCTTAGAGTTAATCGTAATCATTTTTTTACAGAGTTCCCACTGAATGCAAATTTCCTATTCCCCTAACTTTCCCAATTATTCATTTTATTGGTTTATCCTACATGAGGGTTAATTTTTAAAAATGCTTGAAGTTGGGCAAAAAACTATTCAAATTTAGAGTGGCTTCTACGGGGGTTACACTAGTTTTCCTTGACCAAAATATTTTCAAATTCTTGATCATCGAAGAGTACGAACAAACGATACTGTGAAACATAGGGAAACATAATGTAAAAAAATACTAAATATCAAACTATACCTCTGCGTCCTCTGCCCATATATTTTATCACTTGGTAATCAGCATATTCCGGATTCTGAAGTGTTGGGGATTTATAAAAATACATTTGATCGTGCACCTTACAAAATTTTTCCTTGGGGACTGTTTAAATTTCCTGGCTTCACAGAAAATAATAGAATTCCCCGACCAAAACGAAATTCCCGGAGTTCTCCAGGTTTTAAGATTTCCCCAAAATAGTGAGTGCGAACGCTGCATCAGCAGCTTTAAAGAACTCTAAAGAAAACCATGCAATTCAAAAATATACAAAAAAATCGAAACTGGTGATTCAGGGAGGGTCGAGAAAGTCGAAATAGTTATTTGTAATACAAGTGTTGAAAGCTTGTGTTTGCCACACGAATGTGAAGTTTGCAGCACGAACGATAGTGAGTGCTGCAGTCACATCAGATTTGCGTGCGGAAAGTAAACTTTCCGCACGCTAATTTTCACTTGTTCGGCAATACTCAATACTCGTATCTATGTAGAAGAAGTCTGAAAATCCCACTTTCCATGGTGGTTGTAGAAAAACGTTGTTTTGTAAACTACCAATATACGAAATCCTATGAAATTTGAGAATCATTAAGGCTATTTGTTTCATGATAACCATCACAATACAAATACCATTCTTTAGCAGAACTACCATTTTAAAACCACGATTAAGTCTGTTATCATCACCCTATCTGTTAAGGGTTGTCCAGGAATAAATTTTAGGAATAATTTATACTGCATTGGTACACCCTAAAGATTGCACTGGCTTCCTCGAAAATGCCTTTTCAAGGGTATATTATTAAACAAAAATATTATGTATATCCCTAAACACCAACCAGACTTCCTTCAAATGACAGAAACTGCCTTAAAAAGGCCTCGAAAATTCCAGCATTGCCCTAAACCCTAAACTGCCTGTAGGCTGCCTTACTGAAAACAAGATTGCCTCAGGAGCCAACATTTAACTTATCTGCTTTACTGCAACTGAATAACTGGGAAAAGCCGGGGAATAAATTGATTAGGCGTTTTGCTATTTGGAATTTGTTATTTGAGAAAGTATTAAGGAGCTCAAAGATTTTGGAATGCTGAAGAAAGCTCAGGGATAGGTGGACTTCGAGGGATTAATGAAGAAGCCGAAAATGGGTTTCCTGAACACAAAACATGTATATCTCAGAAAAGTTTAAGAATGCTACAAAGCCTTTGCAGAGATTTCAGGAATTTTCCATATTATTTGAATATACTTATCTAATAAGCTCTTTGGGTATTTGGGGAACATTTGGTGGTGTAATGCGGAATTTAAGAAATTTAACGACGATGATTCGAAAGCTATTGAAGAACTTGAAATATAATACGAAAGTGATCTCGTTGTTTAGCCAAAAAGGAGAGTATAAAACACACAGAAAAAATTGAATAACTACTAAAAATCTGATGTTTACAAAACAGTCCCAAGGCATCTCAAGAATTTCAATAAGTTCGTTAACATACAAAGAGGTCTAATCAATACAAATTTTTACCAAATAGCTTTTATGATTACTGTTTCCAGAACTCATTTATTTATTTATGCATTTCCGACTTCATTTTCAATTTTTGAATTTTTCTATTTTCTTAATTCGCGTTTAAGGCAACAATTGTCCGGGTCTTACAAACAACCATCAAATTTCTTTAGTATTTCGCAGTAAACTTTTAATACTTTAAACAACAAACAAAAATTCCGTAACATCAAAACGTAAAATCAACACACCTTAAAGTTTATTCTTGGTACGAAAAATTAGTCCGCCGAAAACGTCGTATTTTGGAGCTAGGATAAACTACATATTTCCTGGCAAACGTTTTTACCAAGTTCCGTTTCAATTTCCGCTTGTCAGTATTCGTCACCAGTTATTACCACACTTTGTGAAGCAAACCCTAACATTTATTTTTTTTAATGGCACCGCCTTTTTTAGAGCTTACAACAAATGTGCTTTACGACTCAAACAAAGTATTAAAAAAAGCATAATTAAGTTTGTATGATGGGATTAGCTGGATACTTTGTTTTTTGCTTTATTTCTTTTTTACGAAGAATTTCAAAAGTAAAACGGGAAAAAAATAATGGAAGTAGTGACATTTGATTGGTGCAAGCAACTAAAAGCGTAGAATAAAGGGATCAAATGGTTCATCAATCAAATTTGCCGAAAAACATGGCAAAACCCGCAGGATTCTTAATTTCCTCAGAAATAGCAAAACTACGTCATTATAATTAAAAATGACTCCTTAAAACCATCTTGCGACAAAAGAAGAAAAATGACTACAAGTAAGAAAAACATCAACTCAACGAAGCGAAAATGATGCTAATACATCAACAAGCTTAACGATTAGTTAAAAAAATCCACCAATCCTTAAAAAAATTCGTAAAGAATGCGTTAAGTTGCCAGGTCGCCTTGGGTTCAATGTCGAACTGCAAATTAGCTGACGAAATCGTAATTTTTTTAATTTCACCTAATTATTTACCCAAAACTGGCATGGCTTAACACCATTAATAATTAACTAATTAAACAAAGAAAGACCGATTTATTTCGTTGGCTCTTTCTGTTGTTTCTTATGAGTTTCACTACTAAATTGATGTGTCAGCTGAGTCATGCCTCATGCATGCTTCCAGGAATCTTTTAAGAATTTCCGGGGATAATTTAAGATTTCCACAAGTAGTAAGATTTGAGACTTTCTACGAAAGATTTGAAGTTTTTAAGAACGGTTTAAATTTACCAAGGAATATTTAAGGTATTTCTAAAAATACTCCACATACTTCAATGATCTCTCTCTCTCTCCCTCTCCCTCTCTACAGGACACTGTTATCAAAATATGAGAAAAACAGGCAAAGTAACAATGGATAAAAGAAATCCTACAGAATTTTTTATTAAAGCAAAATTAAGTATAAAGAATGCAGAAGATACCACAAATAGACTAAGCAAATTACAAGAAGGTAGCTGTTTAAATTAGGCTTTACGCTTTCGATAAACAAAAAGCAGATGTTGAAGTTTAAACATACAGAAAAACGCTCACCACAATTTTAATTTGCTCTCCCTTTTAGAAACAAAACACTAATAAAATAACTCAGCACTTAACATTTACTCTTTAAATAGAAACTAACAATGGTAAATGTTTACTTATCAGAAAATCAACATTATTTAGAGCTCGTGCTTTTCAATTTGCTTTTATTTCCATAACCGTGGATCTAATTTTGGGCCCAATTTGTTATGTCAAATAAAAAAAATTCTAGCAAAAGCAAAGTTTCTAACCTTAACTTAAACGGATTTTGATAAAACTAATTCTGAACATAAGAAACTAATATATTTTACTACCAGTCTACTACTAACTCTAATCGGAAATAAAATCAATACAATGGGTACGATTTCATTTGTCCTGATTACTACATAATTGAAACACAGCCTACTTGGTTCGCCTACTTAATTTTTTAAAGGGCACGAATTTTATTGTAATTTGGTGCTTTTAATTAAAAAGGGCAAGTTAGGCCTTGCTTTGCGTTTTAAACAGGAAATTGTGATTTTCATTACAGCGCAGAAGTGGTTGGTGCTATATTTTATGTAGAATTAAATTTTCACCTTTTGTTGTTAAAAGGAAATTAGATTGAATTTTCTTACGATTCAATGCCAATTAATTTATAGAATGAATTACGGATTATAATAATAAAATACATACTCAATTTATAAGATTATAGAAATTACAACGCTAAAAAAACAGAGATGGAGAATACTAAAGGGCAAGAGATGTACTGACGTAATCAGTCCCTTTTTTAAATAAAATTTTAATGCACAAAGGCCAAAAATGATTTTTGAAAGTTCAAAATTATTTTTAAAAATCACAAAACCCTGCACTGCAAAACCTGGAAAAACTTCGAATCATCTAATAATTAAGGATATTTATTTCAATGGTAAAATTGCAAGGAAAATTGTGACGACAGCAAAATCCATTTTAAACCGAAATAAAACTTTAACAGAACGTAATTTCAGGGGACTTCGATGAATTTTTTTAAGGGTTCAAAATTATTTCCAGCTCTTTTCAGTTTGGTAAGATTCAGAAAATATGAAAAAATGTAGATTTTTCTACAATAATTTTATGAAATTCAAAAACTTTAGGACAGTGTACAGGAGCCAAAGAGCGTTTTGGAAAATAGAAATAGTATTTCAGTAAATCCAAGAAAAAAAAGGCCACTGAAATTTAATGAAGAAAAAATCTTTGGTGGAAAGTTTTAAAAGAAAAATTTCGGAAGGTTTGAAAAATAATATAGGAGGTAATTTTAATTCTGAAAAATATCAGACAGTCTGAAAAATTCACTCATAAAAATTAAATCTCTTTTTGTATGTACATATAGATGCAGTGTTATGGAATTACTTTATCCAGCAGTAAGTAAAACTCTGTATAAATAAAATAGCCTACTGAAAATGTTTAGAAGATTTTCATGCAGGAAATTTTGAATAAATAAACAGAAAAGTTCTTTATGTCATACTCGTTTCTAAAGCAACGTTTTTCGGACGATTTATAGGACGAAAAGTGACACTTTAAAGTGCTAGTATCATTTTAAAGTCCTAGAACGAAAAGTGTCACTTTTTGTTCTATAAATGCTCGTTGCTAGGAGATATGAATTGTTGCGCCTTAGATTAGTTACTTAAAACTAATGCTGCTACAAATTGCCGGAGATTTCTTTTAATGATTTAACAACTTTAGAAACAGTATGACATAAAATTATGTATGTACCTCAGACGAAAAGTGTCTTTAAGGTACTCGCAAGTAATTACGGCCTCGGCTAGCCGCCTCGGCCGTAAACAACTTGCTCATACCTTAAAGACTTACTTTTCGTCCTAGATACATAAAATACTATTATGCCTTTCATTTATAAACAGATATTTGGCAGACTAATATACTGTTTCCAAGAAAATGTCGGGGATTTTCTGGGATAATTTCAAGTACCGTTTTGGATTTCCACTGAAGTCGAGTCGAAGCTTTAAATTTGCTAAGCAATTTTTAAGCTTTCCAGACATTTCGATCCTTAAACGAACATTTAAATTTGTAAGAATTCGAGCAAAATTAAGAGAGACATCTTGAATTTGGGGGAAACCTTAACAAATATGTTTCAAAAAAAATAGCAGAAAGAGTTTTAAATGATTTTAGGAATTCATAAAATCCTAACTATTTTCACAAGTTTTGGGTAATTTTATTTGTTAACAAATTTGAAAACGTTCCCGTAGATGTGATATTTTTAATTTTTTACTTGGCAGAGAGCAATAAATGTTGAAATTTGAATACCATTTGGAGTATCGAAGTTGATCGCATTTTTTTAGATTGGAAATGTGATTTATGATGAATTTGTTTTCCTAATGAAATGTGTTTCTTGTGTCCTTCCGGGTTTAAGTTAAATACATTAATGGTTATTAGTATTAGTGTTTGCAGGTTAATAAAGCTAAAAAAAAGTAATAAAACTCAGACACCATCTTTCATAAGAAAATGGAAACACCTTCATTTTATAAAAATTAATAAAAATCGTTGGGAATTGAAGATGTTACGGGAATTCCACAATAATTAAAATATTTCCAATAGTTTCTAGATGTGTTAGGCATTTTTGAATTATGCAGGTGCTCAGAAGCATTTAGGATAAATAAACAAAATATAAGTGTAAGGTGGTTGCTCTAACAAATAAAAGAAAGTGTTAATTTATAATCAAATCTAAATAATTTTGTGGGATTTTCGGGGATTATTTGAGATTTCCACTAAAGTCAAGGTTTTCTAAGAGATTAACGAGTGATTCGAATTTAATAAGAAATTTTTAAGCTTTCGAGATATTTCAACGATCATTCGATCCTCAAAACGAACCTTTTACATTTAACATTTGCAATAATGCCAGCAAAATTAAAAGCGACATCTTGAATTTGGGAGGAAACTTTAAGAAATATGTTTCCAAAGACAGCAGAAAGCAAATTTCTGTTGTGAAACCTATTAATCATTTTAAAACATCTCCAGAATATTACTAAAATTATTAGGACTTTAAAGAGCCCTGAAAGATTTTAAGAAAATACCAAAAATTGATACTTTTGCTTGAAATTACAGCTGATTAAATTTCAAAAGTTTCCAGAAAAGCTGTACAAAACATTTACAAAAATCAAAAGGTTTCCAAAAGTTTGTAGATGTATTTGGCATTTCCCAATTAAGCAGGTGCTCAAAGGCATTTTAGGATAAATAGACAAGATAAGATGGTTGTTCCAGCAAATAAAAGAAAGTTACAATTTAATCTAAATAATTTTGCGACGAAAGACTTTATTCTAATATTGGAAAATTTAAATGTTTGAGGTTTTGTAAACATTACTGCTGTACTGAAATAATTGTCGAGGTTTTAACAACCAAAAATATATTTTTCAATTAAACAAATCCATAAAAATCCTTAATAAATTTTGCAAAACTTAAAATACTCCAAAAATTATTTAAAGAGAAAAACATTCCCAGAAAAACGCAAAATTTAAATTCATAGCAACTGCCAAAGAAAATAAAATAAAGCGAGCAATAGAAAGCGAAATGAAGGAGAAAATTACAGACACCGAATTTAAAAAAAAAATATCTGGAAAATTTTGAAAACGTTGACGATTTTTATGGTCCCAAATTTTTTGAACAAATCGTCAAATTTTTACGATGTGTGAATCAGAAACTTCCCACTTAAAATTTAATAATAATTTTAAACGACATCTCCAGAATATTTCTGCATTATTAGAATTTAAGAAATTTTAAGGCCTCTAAAGAAACCTGAAAGATTTTAGGAAATTCAAATTTTTGTTAGAAGTTACAGCTGAATTCATGATTTTGCCAACTGGTGCTAATACTTTCACTGAAGCTATGAAAATGGGTTCTGAAGTTTACCATCATCTTAAAGCAGTTATTAAGGCAAAGTTCGGTTTGGATGCTACAGCTGTTGGTGATGAGGGTGGTTTTGCTCCTAATACTTTGATATCACTGATGCTACTGCTAAAGCTTGTTACACTGGTCGGCTTGATATTGGTAACGACGTTGGCGCCTCAGAATTCCATAAAGATGATCTTGACTTCAAAAATCGAAAGTCTGATAAATCCTGAGAAGCTTCTAGAACTGTACCAAGACTTTATTAAGAGTTGCCCAATTGTTTCTGTTGAAGATCCATTTGACCAGGATCATTGGGATGCCTGGACAAACATGACTGCAAATACCTCTATCCAAATTGTTGGTGATGACCTTACTGCCACCAATCCAAAAAGAATTCAAACAGCTATTGAAAAGAAAGCTTGCAATTGCTTGTTGCTTAAGGTTAATCAAATTGGTACAGTAACTGAATGTATTCAAGCTCATCTTCTGACAAAAGCCAGCGGTTGGGGCACTATGATTTCTCACAGATCAGGCGAAACAGAAGATACATTTATTGCTGATCTTGTAGTAGATCTGTCGACTGGACAAATCAAAAATGGTGCTCCGTGCAGATCAGAGAGGTTGGCCAAATACAACCAGATCCTACGTATTGACGAAGAATTAGGTGCTGTTGCTAAATATGCTGGAAAGACTTTCCGTCGACCACAGTAAAAAAACAAAAATTGAGTGTAGCTTTTGAAAGTTCCATTTAGATCGAATTACTTATCACTTATCATTTGCTTTAAAAAATGTTTCTGAATTTCTTTAGTCAATGTGGAAAGGAATCTAATTTTGGAATTATTGACATAAATGGGTGTTTGAAGGGAATGGATTATCCGCTTCTATTTATAAATTAAATTTTGTTTGAGCATATCGGATGCAGAAGACTTTTACGATCTGCATTGCATTGAAACTAAAATATGACAAACAACACTTGTAAGAATTTTGATATTCTTAGAAATGACACATTATTTCCAGTTACAGTGGACTCACCAGAAAAATACAAAAGTTAATTGGGATGAGGTAATTATTTAAAACCTAAAACAACACGAATACAATACCTGAATGAAAAAAATCGTCATTTCATTTTTTAATGACTCACATATGCATTATCATCATACGATCATACGACCTTCACGCATATTCTACCTGATTTTTTAAATTCTAGATTTTTCTTCCTTACAGCAACTGAAACTCAAACCAACGATGCAGCAAACAAAACTATTATATTTCTAATCGTTCCCGATATCACTGTGGCGTGAATGACAACACTAAAGGCATTATTAAAATTTTAAAATTATTCACGTGTTAGGTACATCGAAAGTTTTTACATTCAAAGCTACCGGACAACATTTAATTGCCGAAAACGAATAATTTTTATGGGCACTAAAATTACAATGGGCAGGGGCAGGGATGATTCCACCTAATAAATTAAGGCCGGACGAGCTTGTTTAATCCTACCTACCATTTTTAATATAAATTGGTTCCTCATTTTTGCTTTCATGTTTTATGTTAACCGCCTGGTCGCTTATAAAAGGTGACGGTAATGAAAAACATTAACTAAGGCGGCATTTGTTAATTGGCCAATAAAATTCTGTATAAAAGCGGACGGTAATTTTTAAATACACCAAGAAACTTATAATGTAGTGACTACATTATAAATTGCTTTGAATTTCAAAGGTACAGTTAATGAATATGAATACAAATAATATACGGAAATAATTTCAATACGAAAATGGAAATTATTTCTAGAATTTACTATTTAGTTTTAAGCAGACTTTATGTGGGTTTTTGGGTCTCCAGACGTTTCATAACAGCCAAAAAAATCTGATGGGCTATTTGCCAATTCAAATCAAATGAGGTAAGCCAGTATTTCTGACGTACCCGATTTACCATCGACAAAATTAGGTAATTTATGAACTTCCATAATATCCAATAAATAAACCATTCATTGTTGTGTTAATAAAAACCTACCTACTATTATTGTACTACACAAAGAAACCAACTCGTATAAAAATAACAAAAATTCTCGAAATAAAAAATTAATTAAAATAAGATTTCTACATTCTACACTTAAAAATATAAATGTACTGGTTCGATATTTATCGGTTCATTATACTCGGCCAAACTTGCTAAACAAGCTTTGAAGGTAAGTCTGTATCATAAAAATGGTACATGATTTACTGTTACGCCAGGTAAAAACGACACCAAATCGTGTAAGCTGTTAAGTGTAGGTGACCCAATATATTAAAATGCCAATATAATGTAGATTGCTCTCGATCTGAATTATTAATACGTCCCTTTAGTTTTATAATTAATTGCTAAACAGAAATCAGTCAGTAATTTCAGAATTATTTATAGGTATATATCTGTTAGTAAATTTCTGATTAGCCTTAAAACCAATACAAGTGAACATGAACAAAGAAAGGAACAAAATGACGGAAACACATTTTACATATAAATTCAAAACTTTCAGCATTCCAACCATCAGATTCCAGGACAATGTTTAAATTTGAATACCATTTGGAGTATCGAGCTTGATCACATTTTTTTAGATTTGAAATGTGATTTATGTTGAATTTGGTTTTCATAAACTTCTTTGTTTCTTATTATGTTTTCCTGGGCTTGTATATTAAGTACGTTAATGGTTATTAATAAAAGATACATCATGGCAACATGGAACGACAGCCACTCTGCCTTTCCAAGCCTGGCTATGAAAGCTATTAGTAGATGAAAGCTTGAAAACCCACCACGGGTTAGAGGCCACAAGAAGAAGAAGAATGTTTATTAATAATTGTAGGTTAAGAAATCTAAAGAAAGTAACTAAGCCCAGGTACCATTTTTCATAAGAAAATGAAAATACATTCGTGCTATAAAAATTAATAAAAACCACTGGGAAATTAATGATGTTACAGAAACTTTACAAAAATGTTTCCAAAGGTTTTTAAATGTGTTATAGGCACATCTGAATTAAACAGGTGCTCAAATGCATTTTTAGGATGAAAAGATGAATATAAGTCTAAGATGGTTGCTCCAGTAAATAAATGAAAGTTACAATTTAATCTAAATAAGTTTGTAATAAAAGACTTTATCTTGAGATTGGAAAATTTAAATGTTTAAGATTTTCTAAAGATTACTGCCATGCTGAAACAATTGTCGAGGTTTTAACAAGAAAACCGACATTTTTCAATTAAAGAAGCTCATGAAAATCCTTAACAAATTAAAAATTAGCAAAACTCAAAATACTCTAAAAAATATGTAAGTTTTCAATGTTAAACTAAAGTAACACAATCGAAAATATACGGGAAAAGACGAGTAGGAAGACCAAGAAAGAACATGGAACAAAGAATTGCAGAATTAGCCAAGAAAAGAGGGAAGTTAGTCAAAGAACTAAAGAGCATATCAGGAGATAGAAAATAATGGAAAAACTGGGTGGAGACTCCATAAGGCATAAGCGAGTAAGGCTTTAAGTTTCTTTAACTCGTGGAATAATTTAACATCTTCTTCTTCTTCTTCTTCATCTTAGAAGATGTTAGATTATTCCAGCATTCAAAAATAAAAATAAAACACAATTTAAATTTATGGCAATTGCCAAAGAAAATAAAAGAAGCGTGGAATAGAAAGTGAATTTCTGAAGAGCAAATTACAGCCTTCGAATTAAGAAAAATCTGAGTAAATTTGAAAACGTTTGATGATTTTTTATGGTCCCAAATTTTCTGAATAAATCGTGAAATTTTGACATCATTTAGAAACTTCCCACATAAAATAACACAACAATTTAGAAGAAATACAAAACGGATCTTTTTTGGAAATCCACAAAATGTTAAAATTAAATCGAAATAAATTTTTAGCAAAAAAATCTCCAGAAAATTCAGGAGATTTAAGGAAATCCAACGATTGCAAATACTCAAAGCAAGATAGATTGAGTATGCTGGAATTTCTTACAATTAATTTAAACCATTTAATAAAGTCTAAAAAGAAATCGATGAAAGCCAAACAAAATTTTTAATTAGTTACAGGAGCCATTTACAGCAAAGTCAGAAAGCTTAAAAACTTGGAAGATATCTGAGAAGTCGATAAGAAGATGAACATTTTGGAAACTATAGTTTTGTAAACTGAAAAACCTGGAAAGCTTTATAATTAAACCAAATGATTTTCCACGACGTCTGTGAAATACAAGCCAAACTAAAAGCAAAACCTTATTTTTTAAGGAACAATTAAAGACAAGAAAAACGTTTTCTAGTTATTATAATCCAGAAAAATCTTCAAAAAACTTGGAAGATCTCTGAGAAATAGAAGTCGGTTTAAAGCACATATTTGTGACAGAGAGCACATCCAAAATATAGGAGCAAAATCCAGTAGTTAAGAAAAATCCAACTTAACAAAACTAAACAATATGGCAATTATACCTAGGTATATGATTATCTCACAAGAATTAAAACAAAAAACAAAAAGACAAAACTTTGGAAATAAGGCTGTTTTAGGATTTTTGTCAGATTAGAAAATTCAGAATAAAAATATGCAAGTTTTACGCCTTTCTGAATTATTGCACCAATCAAAACAAAAAACACTGTCAGAAAAATAAATAAAATTTAAAGCTAAAGAAAACAACATTTTTATGGGCCAAAATCATACAGACACTTCCTACATAAAATAACACAAAATCCAAATATAAAATCATTATCAACAATTTACAAGGAATATTCCACACGATTTTTTTGGAAATTCAGAAAATGTCAAAAAGAATTCCAAATATGTTTTTTGCAAAATTCAGGAAATTAAAGATAATCCAACGTTTTGCAAATAACCAAAGTAAGATAGATCAAATATTCTTGAATTTTCTACAATAACTTAAAACATTTAAATAAAGTCTCCGAAAGAAGATATTGATAAAAACCAAACAAAATTTTAAATGTTTTACAGAAAGCCCTTCACACTTTACAGTATAGATAAAAAAATTGGAAAATATTTGAAAAGCTAATATGAATTTCAGAAAATATCGCTTTATGAGTAATTGAAAGAACTGGTAAATTAAACTGCAGCAACAAAAATGACTTACAATAATAAAAAATCAACAAAAATTCAAAATGTTTTCAAATTCCGCGAAATACAAGTCAAATTAAAAGAAAAAAATTAAGTTAGAAGGTTCCGAAAATACATTAAAACTCCTGTTTAATAGTATATTACATACCGAGGTGGAAAGTAGTTCATTACTGTCGAGAGACAATTATAGTTAACCGAGACGCGAAGCGTCGAGGTTTACTATATCTCGAGACAGTAATGAAACTTTTCACCAAGGTTTGTATACTATTTTATTTTCAACCATACATATAAATTAATATTAATCATTTATAATAATTAATATTTTGAACAAGCAAGCTGTCATTTAATGACAGTGGGCGTGGCCGGGTGGAAAGTAACCAGCTGACAACTTTCCACCCGGGTAGAAAGTAACAGTCAGTAAAGACCAATTTTCCAATTTACAAAACAGTTAGTAAAACGTCATTACATATATGGTTGAAAATAAACACAATTACAATTTAAGAAACCTGGGAAATATAATTAAACCAACAATAAAGACCAGAAAAACTTCCAGTTATAAAAATCCACAAAGATCTCCAAAAAACTTGGAAGATCTCTGAGAAATACAAGTCAATTTAAAAGCACATATTTGAGACACAGAACACATCCACAATATATGTAGACAAAATTCAGTCGTTAAGAAAAATCCAACTCAAAAAAACTTGAAAATATTGCAACTAAACTTAAATAATCATTTCACACGAAATAACCTAAATTTATTAAAAGAGAAAAAAATGAAAAATAACTTGTGGAAATAAGGATGTTTTAGGAGTTTCCTAAAAAGTCTACATACAAGTCTCACGCCTTCCTGGATTTATTCTACCAATCAAAACAAAAAGCACCGATAGAAAAATAAACAAACATTCATGGCAACTATTACGGCCCACAGCAAATAAAAGACCACAAGATTATAATTAAATTGAAACGATATTCTGACAAGAAAATTATGCCTTCCAGACTTTTGAAAAAGTACGAAATTCAAGATACAATTTGATAGGTCCTTCTAAGAGATCTCTTTACTCAAGAACAATTTCTTCACAAAAGAAAATACACAAAATTCGAATAAATCGACTATTTTTGAAAAACACAGACATTTCTTAAGAAAATTGGAAAACGTCTAATTAATTCAAAATGATTTTGATTTGAAAAGTTAGCACTTGAGAAAACTCTCATAAAATCAAAAATTTTCCAAAAATCAAAGTGTGAAGATTAATAAATTAAGCATCCAATTTATTGCAATATTTTGAAATAAGTCTTCGAAACTTTTGATAATAATTATCTACGAAAGCTCTGCTCAATTTACAGCAAATTCAAAGTAGAAATCTTGAAAACATTTGGAAAATATGGGAATTTTCTTGAAATGCAGTTTCTAGAAATAGAAAAATAATTTACTTTGACAGGTCGGAACATTATTATGTCAAAACTCGTACTAAGACAACGTAAAATCAATGGGTGTAATAATTCTATGTATTGGGTTTAATTCTTTGGAAATCGAAATACATAATAAAAATTACAACGAATTTATGGAGCAATAAAAGTAGGTCAATTGATTAGTCAATTTAGCTAATATCATTTTCTTTCTGACTAAAACTTTTCCTCTTATTAACTACATTTACAAAACAACCATTTTATTGTAGCTCTCAAGCCTTATTTCTATACGATTTTGAAGTCGATAAATAAAAATAAAACCTCAATTAAGTTGGCTACAAACATTTGAATCGTTCTCTCTCTTGTTATTTTTTGACTTTTCTTCAGTTGTTTAACAAAAACACTAAGAAAAAAATATCGAGAAACAAAGACCAAAACCTCACCAAACAAGCAAAAAAATTGAAGTTACTTCTTTTCGCCTTTTTTTTATTAGTTGTCCAAAAAAACCGTGGCAGGCTAGGATCGTTTGAAATAAACAAAATCTGAAGGGATTTTAGAAGCCAGGGGGGCCAGCCAATCAAAAAAGTTTAGATTTTCTATATTTTAATATAAAACTGGTTTCAACGAAGTTTTTGACTTTCCTCCATGGAAACAAGAAAACAAACGCTCTTAGCAACGGCAGCAGCTGTCTGCAAAAGGTGCTTGGGGTTTTACCTATTCTAATTTAACGATTTTTTTAAATGGTGTGGCGATAAGAATGTGATTTATTATTTATTAGTTGCTTAATGACTGGCAATATCACAACTTGCATTAAGCGTTTTTTTAAAAATCATGGCAAAATGAATCGTGATCAGCTGAGAATACTGCTTTGTTTGGTCTTTCCGCGAATTATTCTTTTTTAGTTTAGTTTAGTTTTAATTCGAAGTATAATAAATAAAAAACTAAGGAACAAGCTTAAAATATTCGTTTTAATTTGGTGATGAAGAGTTCAGCGGTTGGATTTTCTAAGAATCTCCTTGTTTTAAAGCAGTTTGTCAGCAAGATACATTAACAAACTCAGAATTTCATCCACATCTGATGTTAGCATATTTCAAGAGGTGTTCAACCTAGGCTAGTGCACTGCACTATACGCTATTAGTAGATTTATTTTTAGAAATGCAATAAATACGACCGAGTCGCGGAGATTAATTTTACAACTGGGAGAGCTTCTCGTATGTATAAATATTATGAAGCCGTGTTAAGAAGTACCAAAAAGGAAAGGTACGGCTATGATTTACGGGCTTTTCCAGGGAATGACTAGATTAAACGGGAGACGAGATGTGTAGCAGTAGGTATTAGGTTTGCTAAAAGTGTATAAAAGATTAAAAGCTGGAAACTAAAAATTCCAATGATAAACTCGCAAACCGGTTATATATATAAAGAGAAGGTCGTAGTTCTTTATTCTAAAAATAACCCGTGATACGAGCTGCCACGAATATGAATGACCTGCTGGTTGCTGGCGCTAACGCACTGATAAAACCACGCACATGTTTTGCTTGGTTATATGAAAGAAGGATTTTCTTTACTTTTTGGGTCCCCCGTCAGTGGGATTCGATTGATGCAAACCGATGTCGGCAATGTGCATCGATCTGTGACGTCAGGGTATCGAAAACGCATGCGGAATGAACTAAAAACTGCAAAATGGTTGCCGGTAGGTTGTTAGGTTAGGTTGGAATCTACCACCCTCTCTATCCGCTGATGACCCCGTACCTGAAGACTTAAACTGGACTTTTTATTTTAACGCTTACCTCTTCGCGTCGCTTAAGCCATCTTCCGCAGGGGCTCTCTTCTAGTATTTCGCTCTCGTCCTCTGAGTCCTCGCCGCTTTCCCTTGGCGATTTATGTTCCTGCTCGTTACTCATATGACTTCCCGACATTACAAATATTATAATTTGCACGAATGTGGGTTCCAAAAGAGCACTTGGACGTCTTTTCTACTATTACACACACCACACACGTATTCCATGAGAAAGAATTAATTCATAATAATCGTCTACCGTACACTAAATACTTAACAGTTAACACACACACACGTCTTTATTAGTTTATTAGCACTAGTTGTTGTTATTGTTCTTTACTAAATGTTATAAATCCTAGTTATTGACATAATACGTATTGGCGAAGAAATGTTGCTTGCTGCTAACAAAATTAGAAATCACAACAGCGATAAATGGCACTGAATGTCACAATAAAGAACGGTGGCAGCGACTTATCGAAATTGTCTTAACGTACACGACTGGTGTCTTTGAGTAAATCAACACATTTAACACGTAAAACACCGCTTAAAACACAAACTACTCTTCAAGGCAGACTGGGGACAACATAACGTCCCATCGTCGTTTCGTTAAACACGATAACTTGAGTCGAAACTCGCTCGAGTCTGCGCCAAACCAATAAAAACTATCTGACATTTCAGTGTCAGAAATGCGAATTGTCAACACGATTTTCATCTGTTTACGCCATCTGGTAAAAACACATCAAACTATCCTACTTGGCCGATAAAACAGTTTCCTGATTGTTTTACCGCTTTGTATTTGTATTTAAAATCTTAGCGTTCGACAATTTTCAATTACTTGCAAATTATGATTACAAAACCTCTAATTATAATAAACAATTATTAAAACCCTATATAATTATAAGGTGTTTTATTCAAGTGCAAGTGAATACGTGAATAAGTTTCAGAATGCTTGGATTGTGAAATTAGCATCAAATTGAATGCAGTGTTTATCAGATATCAGGTAAACCAGTTCGTACTTTATAATTTACAGTACTGTTGCTATAAATATTACTTACACAATACACAATATAAATTCCAGATACAAAAAGCTAAACATATGACTAAGAGTCTTTTTCAGTTTATATTGGTAATAGTAATAAGCCTTATTATTCTGTATTGCCTTGCACAGCTGATTAAGTACCTACAATAAGTATTCTTATCAAAAGCATAAATAGATATTTAGACAAAAATGTAATGATTCCAGAATTTTAAAATACAGGGGTTATTTATTTACATTTATTTTAAGTCGAAAATTTACAAGGAAAAGCCAGTAAGTGGAACCATTTAATTATACTTAATACAAGCAATTAGGGCGAACAAATTATACATTATTTTCTACATAATCTCCCTGCTTTTGAACTCACTTACCCCATCGGTCCACTTCCTTGTTTTTTCCATATAAAATGTTTTAGGTTGTGCAGTCCTACCTAAACCATTCATGTACTGCACTTTTTACTACTTTATCGTTAGCAAATCGACGTTCTCTTAGAGTTGATTTCTTGGATGAAGAATTATTTTCGGTTTGTCTGATATTCACACTTTTTAAATTATCGAATATCTAAACATCAAATTGGAAAATGTAGATTTGATTGGATAACAAATGAGGATCTGTTTATAGACGTATAATAGGATGGGATTGCAAGTTTAGAGAACATAATTTGAGTCTTCAGAGTTAAATGATCAACACTCAACTGAGGGTATTGTCATCTCAAATGTGAATTTGAATACCAATTTTTTTTAATTAGCTTCAACACCGAAAGATACACAGATACAGATTAATATTTAAATTCAGGATACTTGATAGCCTATTCATTCCTGTGCAGGGCAAAGGCCTCTCCCTTTCTTTTCCAAGCTTTCCGACCTTTTGCATCTTGTTTCCAATTTCTTTCCGCAAAGTTCGCAATCTCTTCTAGCCAACGTCTTTCTGGTACCTATACCCCGTTCTCTATTCCCAGCTGATGGGAACCAAATAGAGACAAGCGAAGCTACTCATCACAGACCTTCTAAAACTACGCCCGAACAGCTTCTTAGGTCTAGTAGGTAGCATCTCAGGATAGTCACATTGCCTCTGATGGGCCTTTCTGACAACAAAGCAGATGACTCCCTTCATTTCCTTTTGTGATGCCCCAGACTGCTTCTTCTGAGGCATCGCCTATCTGTTGCCGGTCTTCTAGAACCTGATGATGCATGGAGTGCCTCTATGGACAACATCTTGGCCTTTGGATTAGGTGCCAGTTTGTCTGAAGGCATCCCTTAGGGCCTAGGGCCTGAGTGCTGCTACTTCGCACCGCCGAAAGAAGACTCAGCGTTCTGCTGGCTGGTAGCATAGAACATTCCATTTTTGTTTGTGTTGCTTTTAATTTCTGAAGACTGTTTGGTCATACTCCATGTCTCAACGCCATAAGTAAGTGTATGGAGAGGACAAATATGTATTAGAAACACTCTTTTTTAAGCTTGTTTTGGCTTCACTTTTTAAAATCTTCTTTGTTGCCCAAAATGTTTTCAAAGTTGTATTCCATTTCTCAAATGTTATAACTTGCCCTAGATAGACTACCTCTGTTACTCATTCTAGTTTCTTCCCACATACCACAACATTTTCTCGGTTTCCATTCGTTAATAATTTTATTTTCACTTTTAGGCCAACTTTTTCAGTTTCCCTAATTAAATCTTCTAGCATTCTTGTTAGTGATTTTCTGCTTTCTTCTAAAAGCAGTATATCATCTGTGTCTGAAATTTGGATTCTAAGATTTTTTAAACTGAATTTTTGAAAACATATTGTAAACACTAATAAATGAGTTATGGAGACCCTGGTTAACCTTGAAATAGTCGCCTTCTTGATCCAAACAGACTTTTGCCTTATTGCCTCTATTTAGCCGGGATTTCCCGATCTTCTAATGCGGTGGTTATGCTAGTGTGCTCCAGATTATCGAAAGCTTTTCCAAAATCAATCAGGGCTATACAGGGTGTTGTTATGTTCTTTATACTTCTCTATTATCTGGCTAATTGTTTGCAAGTGATTCATGGTCGAGAAGCCACTCCTAAATTCTGCTTGTTTCACTGATTGATGTTTCTCTAACTGTTCGGTACCTATCCTCTTTTTTATTATCATAGAAAATATCTTGTACATAGCTGGCTGTAAGCTTATTTCTATGTAGCTCTTAATTTTTGAAATTATTCTTTATTTTATTAATTATTTCGTTTCTGCTTCCTTTTTTATGAATAAGGATCGTCATTGATGTTTTCCATTTGATAGGAAACTCTTCTAGTTCTAAGAAACTTAGTGTAGCCTACAAGATTTATGAAAGAATAATTGAAAGAAAATTAAGAGAAATTGTGAAGCCCACATTGAACGAACACCAAATCAAGGTTCAGGTGGATCTTCTGCTTCAAGCACATCACAGAGAACATTGTAAACTTCAAGGGTAAAATATACCCGTGTGCCATTGATTTAGAGAAGGCTTTCGCTGGCATGCCAAGAGAACTAATCTGAAATGTACTAAACGAAAGAAAAGTAAACCCGCAACTTGTAGAGTAATCCAAAGCATGTACCTACTTACGACAATGAATAGTAACGAGCTTAAAATCCCTCCTTGTCGCACTACTCTGCTGTTTATGAATTCGGCTGAGTTTCTGATTTCCTGTACAAGAAACCAGAAACTCAGCTTGAATTGAATGGTGTAAACTAAACAAGCTTGTGAAGAAAGAAATAAGGAAAATAAAATACTCGAAAAGACATTAATTGGATTTAACTCCAGTAAAAAATAAACAAAATGCTCGGAGGCAAAACTACAATGAAGAATGTAACAGAGAGCCAGAGAGGTAATATTGAAACTAGCCGCATCTTACTACGAACAAATACCTATATAAATCACAACGAACGGAAAACGAAGCCGAAATACAAAATTGGATTAATGATGCTAACATTTATTAAAATGAAATTCTAAGCTGTATAGCAGAATTGCAAAATTTGAAAAAAAAATTGTATATACATTTTTGATGAACCAGGAAAACATTTATATGTAGATTTATCGTTTAATAGCGTTCTTTATTAAAGATATTGGCCTCAAACAAGGAAAAAATATTTTGATATTATTCTTCCACGATATACAAAGTTGAACTTCCAAGATATGATTTTCGATAAAAAAAAAAGTAAAAACAAACAACTGTCGCAGGAAAATTTTGAAAACGCAATGGAAAATATAATAAGTGAGAAAGTTTTTTATTATTAAAAATACAAAGGTAGTACTATATCGAAATAGAAATAATTAGATTAGCATTGTAATGGTTTCTTTATTGTACAGAAAAAACACATTTATATCAGTTTATGTAATAATCAATCACAGTGTACATAAAAGTAATAATAATAAATAATAAGAATTATAAATATAAAGTAATCATGGACTCTGCAACTGAAAATTTTTAATGTTGAGTAATACGAATTTTTACAAAACGAAATGTTAGTTATACAAATTTCTATTCCAAACATTTCAACCCTTTGGGTACCCTTCTAATAATAACTTCAGGCATAGATAAATTAACCTTCAGGTAATATGCAGTTATTATAAAACATTGTTAACTTAGGAGTCATTGTTTGTCTCCATAAGTCGACATCTCTTTTTATTACCTCAATGTGCATTGGAAATTTTTCTCCACAATATAACGCAAAAATGCATTTTTCTCTTCCAGAGATGTTTACTTGTCCCTGAACCTTAAAAAAGCATACATATTATTTTCATTTGTTTCTTATATCTTTGAAATTAAATCAGCACATTAGAAAACAGATATGTAAATATGCATACTAAATGCTTAGATAATTTCCGTTTTAATTAGAAGAAAAAAATGACACAATTTTTATCATTTTTTTCCATAGAAACCACATTGGTTTCCTCAATTGGTTCTTCTGCAGGTTTTAGCGCAAAATTTACGCTTCCATTTGAATCTAAAGATGAAACGTCCATTTGTTGATCCATTCTAAAAGTGGACCACAAAAAAATAATGTTAGCATGCATTTTGATGAATTTTTCCACTGGTGGAAATTTTGGTACGAAACTTCCTTACATAATGGACCTCATACGAACATGTTTACATACCAAGTGAGATTGTAATAACCTGTACGGTTTCTAAAAACATAAAAAAAGCATTTTTTCGGTAAACTTCAACACCTTCGCCTAATTTTTACTTGCTGAATCGATCCCCCAAGAGGGTGGGCGCGAATTTTGAAACACCCTGTATAAATAACCGTTAGTTGGAAATTACTCATCTGATTTTGTTATATTTTATCCAACGATTCTTTTATCCGGACGAACGTTTTGTCCGCTTTAGATCTTGAATATTCTTGACGTGTTTTACGCTTCCCCAGAGTCAATTTTATGTTGGTTTATTAATCCATCAAAAAAGTGAACGCTAAGTAACACTATATACACTAAACTACACTCACTATAAAATGTTGGAAAACCAATATATTAAGAAATATAAATAAAAACGGCCGATAAGCGTACAAACGAAATAGTCCAGTCAATAAAGGGATTGTAGAATGCATGGAGGGTGTCACAATTTTTGACTTCAGGGCTTTGTTTGGAGTCGTTACGAGGTAAACATACTAAAAGTCCCCGGACATAGGCGGTGATCGGGGTGCAGGGGGGGACTGAGAAGGTCTCTTTTTTTGGTTTTTTGCTTATATCTAGAAGATAGTGCATCTTAGCAAAAAAGTCATTATATACAAAATCAAAGCTGATAAAATTTCCTACATTTTTGCTTTTTTAAGTTTTTTTCTATCTCCAACCGTTTATGAGAAATTCGCTATCAAAAATCGTTAATATTCGCAAGAATATTTTGCCTCCCGTTTTTCGTTAAACTTTTCTCTCTAGCACCTCATCTCTTCGGTTTACAGAAAAATTCCCACAAAAGAAGTTGCACAGGATTAAATTTCCTTCAAAATGGTATATACTTTTTATATATTTTTTCGAAAATTAGCGATTTTTGATAGCGGATATCGCATAAACGGTTGGAGATATAAAAAAACTTTACCAACCAAAAATGTGGGAAATTTTGACACCTTTGATTTTGTATATAATAACTTTTTCGCTAAGACGCACCTTATTCAAGATATAAGCAAAAAACCTAAAAAAGGGATCTTCTCGGTCCCCCCCCTGCACCCCGCTCACCTCCTATGTCCGGGGACTTTTAGTATGTTTACCTCCTAACGCCTCCAAACAAAGCCCTGAAGTCAAAAATTGTGACACCCTCCATGCATTCTACACCCCCCTATTGAGCGTTCGTTGACCGGACTAAAATACTAAAGTTCAATACACAATACGCGTTCTTGCAGCACGCACGTAAAATAAAATTAATAAAAGTTCAATAAACGACGCTAAATAGAATATACCTAAACGTAAAATGCAGTTGCTAGCAGTCTACAATCTCTACTAGTGAAGTAAAAATACAGAAAATAAGTTGAAATTTAAGTAATTTCTTAAAAACGCCAGCGGCCATGTACAGGTACCAATCGGGTTAAAAGATTAGGTCCTTTTTCAAGAAAATTTCTTTGTAATAAGTTTTTGGTCTTACCCAGTAAAAGGTTTATGGTTTTGTCACTAGGTAGGAGTACCTGCCAGCATTTAAATTTTGGTTCCAAATACAACCACAGTGATTTTGCAGTGGCGTTTTTAAACGCAGTAGGACCCAATAAGATCGATGGTTACTTTTCTTTTTATTTAATAAGATACAATGTACCCAGTGGCGGATCAAGGTTTTTTTTCTAGAGAATCGAACAGCTGGTTTTGCGCCCCCCCCCCCCCGTCTGCTGATATTAATTTTGATAAAAAATTAACTATGATATAAAAACCTATGAAATTTGCACAAAAAATTAATTCTAAAATTTTGAACGGTATTTTCAAGTAAACGCTAAAACCTAAATCTTGAGATTATAGCAAATGAAAGTTTGGAATTCTATTATCTACCTACGGTACCCTTCCGGCGTTCCGGCTTAAGCTTTACGAGTACTTGGAAATTTGTCGGTAGCGGTAAGCGTCATAAATAAGACGTTTGTCAACAGACCTTATCCATCTCAGCTGTTTGGAATATTATTACCCACTTAAAATATTTACGCAAACAAAAAATCATCTATCTGGCCCACAGACTTATTATTTTTCCTGAAATTTGCGCCCTTCTGGATCTGGCGCTGAATCGGTCGCTTCACCGATTCACGCTTGATCCGCCACTGAATGTACCCATCAAACATAAATTTTCATCTTCTTTTGCAATTTCTGCTTGCAACATTTTTGCTTTTAATCACTATATGAAACGTTTACTCTGTCTTTAGTGTAAACTGAACTAAAACCTAAATAAAACACAAACCAATTTTTGTTGGTTTGGTGTAAATGAGTGTCCTATCAAAACACAACTGTTTGCAAGAAACAAACTATTCAACTTTTGTATCAAACGGACAGTTTGTATTTTGTTTTTGTTTGTCCATTTGGTGGAAACCCGGCATTACTTTATAATTGTATAAAATTATTACATTTTTTTTTTAAATCAATGAATAGCATTACTAACAATTAATAAACGAAACGTTTTATCCAAAACATAAAATTTTATTAATTTATTAAAATAGGTACATATAAATATTATTTTAAGTAGGTACTTAAAGTACACCTATAATAAAACAAATTTAATTTATAAATCTATAACTTCCATGTCATCTCTACATTTAGGAACATATAAAGTGGCACAAATGTGTTCCCAAATAACCTGAGGATATTTATCTTCTGTGGTCCAGGTATCCGTCCTAATGTCATAACATTCAATGGCAGCCGTGTCTCTATCGAAAGTGGCATCGTTATGAAAACCACCGATGAAATAAATCTTTTCGTTCACCCCAATTATACCAGCATGGTAACGTGGTGTAGGAACATGGGTTACCACATCCCATACGTTATGAATTACATCGTAAACATCTATGGTATCTACAAGCACTCTAGTTCTAGTTTCAGCGTCTTCCGTCCAACCTCCGCAGACATATATTTTATGGCCCATTGTAATCATTACGTGATCAGCACGAGGATTTAACATTGGCTGGCAGGTCCACCAAGTATCATAAACGGTGTCATAGTAACAAACTGTTGGTAGAACCGTGTCTTTATCTATACCACCAGATATGAACAACCACTTTGTGTTGTGTTCACCTTCATAAGGAGCTGCAGCATGTTGAGATCGATATTCAGCAAGAGGTTGAATGTTTTCCCAAGTATCCGATAATGGATTGTAACGTTCGCAGGCACTCGTGCCTTCACTTCCATCTTCGTGATTTTCCATTTCAATAGAACCGCCCATTGCATATAGGTGGTGACCGACAAGGGTTAAAGAAAAGCGACACCTTTCAGTTTTCATGGGTGCGATAGTGGACCACTTATTGTACCAAGGATTGTATTTAAAACCAAATGGATGTATCGTTTCCTGTAACGATTGATTAAAGCAACCTCCTACAACATATAACTCGTTACAATACACCGACGCCCCAAAATTACATTGTTCTACATGAGGTATCGATGTTAAATGCCGCCACTTTCTTTCACTGGCTAAGCAATATGTAATTTCATTCGTCATACCACTCATACCAAACCCTCCAATTTTTAAAATGGCCAATTCCATTCCTCTGGAATTTAGAAGGTAATTATTATTATAAATGCTCAATTTCTTCATATTTCTTTGGCAGTGGCACTCGTTTAAAATTAATTTATGTAAATGATACTGATCGCGATTTCGAATAACCTTTTCAAGGATGTTATTTAATTTCCATCGAGGAATTTCAGTGAAATGAATCTGCTGTATGATTCTGGAAGCGTTTTGTATGCGTAGCTCCTTTCTGTAAATTAAAACAGAGGCACATTTGAACTCGTCACTAATCAGATTTAAAAAAATTCATTACTTACTCGGTATTATCCACGTGTAAGAACCAGTTCAGGACAATTTGCAGGATGTCTCCTTCTGAGCAATTAACAGGAAAATCGTAAGCTAAAAGGGTTTTCAACTGATATCGAGAGAGTCGATAAAATTCATGGGAATTTGAAAATTCAATAAGGTGAGCACTCATGAACATATAAACTCTGTTCTTTAAAGGTGACAAACTGTAATTTTCGGCAATATTAGCGATATCAACACAGTTTTCTATGTCAATTTGATTCTGTAAAAAGCTGGAGCAAGCGTACACGACAGACTGAAACTGTACGTGGGTAGCAGCGGATAAAACATCTTGTACGTTCGACAAATCCAAAACAAGTCTTGCAGTATAAGCATATTCTAATACGATTTTAAATCCTTTGGCAGTCAAACCATTTAGCGACACTTCGTTTTGACGAGATTCTATCATTGGCTCGGTAAACATAGCTCGAAAGTAATCGCTACATGCTGCTAAAACCGCCTTATGAGCTTTAAATTGCTGTCCACCAACGATTAAAGTAATATCAAATAGCAATTCTCGTTCTCTCAACGATTGCAAACCTGCTAAAACGGAACCTTGATGCGAAGGATGTTCAAAAACATAAGAGGAACATGTCGATTTATCTTTATCGGTGTAATCGTTTGATTTTGTCATGGTTGAGATATAATTTACAGAATTGGTTGCGGAAACTGGATCACCGTCTTGAAATAAAACACTGTGAAGAAAAAATGGAGAAACACCAAGAACAGGTGGAACGGTTGGGTTGATAACTGGTGGTATGTCGGAAATCAACGCTTCCGGTATAAAGCCATTCAGATGTCCTTCTATAAAAGAAAAGATAAATTAATATCGGGAAATAAATGCAATTATTACTTACAAATACTTATTCAAAAGGCAACGCATGTTTCAGTTGTTGCCATAAATAAAAAGGTAAACGAGTCAAAATGAATTAGTTTACGATTAGTTTCTTGCATAAACATTAGAAAAGCACTCAAATCATTTTAGATACCTGTTTTGCTAATTAAGTAGCACATATTAAATAACATTTATTTTAATTCTGACCCAGTAAAGTAAAAATTCCAAAACGTTAATGATTATATGAATATTTAAACAGGAAATGCTCTCGCATCATAAAAGTGTGACTTTATTTAGTAGGAGATTATTATTATGGTCTTAATTCGCCATTGTTTTTGGTTCTAGTTATTACTTTTGTTTAATATTTATTAAGATAAATGTTTCTCTTTCTAATTAAACCTTGATTATAACACATTCTAGATTCATTTAGTACACACTGCGTGAAACGGATTGTTTTCAAGGTGAAAGCAATAGACATATAATTTTGTTTAAATGTGGGAGAACAAAAATATTAATGTACAACAGAGAAAGTTATAACTTCTCAGCGATTAAACAACAGTTAATTTTTAATTTTTGTTGCTTTGCTTTGCTTTGGAAACTAATTTAGATATTATCGAAGATTTTTAATTATGAAAGTAAAAGCTTATTGTTTTCATTTTTATAATTTCTCAATATCTAATGGTCTGGTTGTGCCTATTACACAACTGTTTCAAATTATTTTCTATTATTCGTCGCTACCGTTATCGAACCATTACTATTAATTTTCAAATTTTAGTAAATCTGTTAAAACGTTCCCATTAACAACTGCCACATGGGTTTTTAATAATTATTTCACAGCGATTAATGTGAAATTAAGAATTCACCGACGAACATGTGAAAATTGCAAGTTCTTTTATTGCACAATGTTATTCACATTATGAGAAATAAAAACAATCTTGTAGTTATTTTTACACAATACAAAGAAACTCATAAGTCACAGCTTATTGTAAAATTTATCACGAAAGTGTTTTATAATGATCTAAGTCGACATAGTTCAAGTTGTAAATTAATTTTTAGATTTTAATTATAGTAAAAGTTGATTATGCTGAACCTCAATGGACTGGCAAAAGTGATTTGTTACAAAGATCATGGGGTAGGACATGCAATTATTAGGAGAGGATTTTACTTTTAATTTAATCCCATATACAAGGTGACTGGGGAGGAAACCACAATATTTGGAGAATGTTTCAGTTGACTAAAACATGGTTCCAATTCTGTTCTGGAGATATCAGTTGTGTTATCAATCGTCATGATTGGTTTGATTCAACAAGGTAGTCTTGGCCAATCTTTTAAATGCTGAGTAGTAGCTGGAACATTGTACGTCTCTCATTATTTGGGAAATATAGTGTTCTTGGTCGTCCAGGTGCATTCTTTCCATCTATTCTTCCCTAAATCATTGTCCTTCTTGTCGCAGCATATGTCCAATTAGTGATTCTGTTCTTTTCCTTATGTTATTCAGAATGGTACGCTGCTCTTGAACTCAGTTGTAATAATAAATAAAAACTCTGGTAGTAGTAGTAATACTTATAAATGAAAAGAACTGTTTTTTGCTCATGCAAGGAAGTATCAATTTTCAAAAATACCACCATCGACATAAGAGGTATTTGTTATAGCTCGTATTTGGATCGTATTATGTAGCTCATTGGAGCGATTATTTATTATAACAATCCAATACTAGAAGCCTACCACCCATGCCTTTTAGGGTCTACCTATTCTATTTCTTCCTTCTGCCTCCCTTTCCATATTTTTCCTAATCAGATTATCTACATTCTTCTTCTTCATCTTGTACTAGACCCATGGCCTGTTTGTTCCAATTTTACTATTGTGATGTCGAGACAAACTGTCCATCCAGCGTTTCAGTGGTCTTCCTGGCAGTCTGGTGGTTTTTGGTTTGTTGTCTCTTACTATCTTGGTTTAGTTTGTTAGTCTGTTATTCAGCATTCCCGTGATGTGTTCGTTCCATTCTCTTCGTTGTTTTCGAGTCCATCTAACCACATCTTGTACATTACATCTTTGTCTTATTTCTTCGTTCTTTATTCTGTCCTGGATTGTATGACCTGTTATCTGGCGCAATACCTTCATTTCCGCCGTGCGTAATAATCTTTTTGTGGTTGAGGTTTCTGCGTGTGTTTCCACAGCATACAGGACGGATACACTTTTGTATATTTTCACTTTAGCTTCTGTGTTCATCTCTTTATTGTTCCATATAATGTCTCTAATGTATCTTGATGCTCTTGCAGCTTTGTTGATTTGTGTTTTGACCTCTGCTTGAAGTTGTCTGTTATCGTTTGCTCGATTACTATTTTGCACGTTCTTGGTTCTCTAGAAACGACCAGGAACTTTGTCTTATCTATGGATATTTCCATATTATGTTTCTTGGCTGTTAAATAGGTGTGGACGAGTAGGTTGTCTTCATTTTCAGTTAATACCACGGTGTCATCTGCATGGCATATTATTTTTACCTCTTGGTTGCCCAGTCTGTACCCTCTGCTTGCACTTTTAAGTTTCTCTATAATTTTATCCATAACTAAGTTGAACAGAATAGGACTTAAAGAATCTTTTCTTATCTTCTAGTATTGCTGATGCATCTCTAACTTTGATTTTATCGAAGTTCTTCGTAAGATTGATGAAGCACATGTATAACGGTTTGTTGTACTCACTAAACTGAACACATACTTTTTATCCATATTTGTAGCTTTAAAAGTTAGGTTCTATGTTTCTTCTTATTTTCCGTTTCCTAATCAAGTAGTTTGATTTGTCTTCATTTATTGTTAGCCCTGCTTCCCTTGCTTGTTCTCCTATTTTCTTTTAAGTTTTTGATAATTTGTTGGCATAAAAATTCTTCACAGCATTAATATATTGTGGATGTAGCAGTGGCGGCTGCTCCATATAGGGGCTCAAGGGCTCGAGCCTCCAAAAACCATTCTTAGGAAAGAGTAAAAGTAATTTACTTATTTAATTACATATAACATACAATTGATTGTTAATTATTACAATACAAATTTTGCATATCTATATGTATAAAGCATTACTAATGTAACGTATGTTCATTAAAAAAAAAACTAACAGCAATCCCTGGAAATGATTTTCATATGTAACATACAGCCTAAGACATACTTAAAACAAATTTTCAAAGCACTCTAGAGTTTTTTTTTTTTTTAATGAACATACTTTATAACACAATCATATTATTATCCGCCTGCGACGCGACGGTTAACTATATTTTAAATCGTTAGGGCTCAGCCTTCGTCCGCATAAGAAATATATGTAAGAACGAACCGTGAACGGAAATGGCCGATTACGGATTCTCGATTGCTTTCTTAAGTTACCCGAAGGCTCGCGATTTTAGAGCCCAGTACGCGAGCACCGGGAAGATTCGTATTCGTAGCTATTCAAACCCTGTTTATTGAGAAGCGTGTTACAGAATTATTTCATATTAAATACAATTAGTAGATATATTTTTTACCGCAAGAAATAAAAAATAACTAGTGAGACTTTTAGAACTTTAAATTTGTAACAGAAAGATGATTTTGTGCATTTAAATGAAATTGTTTGTTTCAATTTATTTGTATATCATTACAATATTCGGTGTTCAAGAACAGTTTAAATAAAAACATAAAATTATAAAAATGTATTTAAAAAAAACACAAACAAACATTACTATAATAAAATATTGCTTGAACTAAAACTAAAGATAAATTGGTATTTATTCCCTTAAAATTTATATTGCCCATCTAAAAGAGTGGGTAAAGAAGGATATGTATGTTTAATATAATTTTTCAAAGCCAGTTTTAAAACTTTTTTGTATCCAGAGTTAATCATTTTAACAAATTATTACAGCTTTTTATTTACTCTTCAGTAAAATCTAAACATGGTTTGGGTTTTGGCTTCGATGGTTTCAAATTACGGCGTAGGAGTACCTATAGGTAAAGGAAGCAAAACTTTGGTCTTACGGGTCTTACGTAATAAATATTTTGACGTTTATTAATACGCAGCGTTGCCAAATGTATATATATAATTTAACCTCACTTTGTTTCCAACTCTTCTTTACATTTATTTTATGAAATTTAAAAAATTCAATTTTTCAAAAACTAACAAAAAATTCACTGAAATAAAACGACCTTTTATTTGTTGTACTGAACTGAATTTTAAAAACAATATAAAAAACCGGGAATGGTGATGCTAATAACGTAAACAACACGCGCGGATTGTAATGACAACACTGTGCTCGATCACGTATCACTGCCAACCTTACGCGAGAAAGTAACTGAATATGACAGCGGCGTAGAGTCAGGGAAAGAGGGAATATTTTTGTTTTTATAGTGGTATTACTATTACCATGAACGGTGACGTAAGACCAAAGTTTTGCTTCCTTTATCTATATCTACCTATGTTATGACTGAGAATGAATTATTCGATAATTATTTATTTTGATAGCAATTAGAACTCGTGAAAATGCGAGCAAAAGTACCTACAAACGATTAGTAACTAATCACTAAAAGTAGCGATTTCGGGATGTGATGAGGTAAATGCTGTTTTGGTTTCCGTGTGTCTTATTTTATGTCGATGGAATGGACAAAACATGGTCGGTAACAAGCTTTAAAGATCTAAAGCATTTAAATCAGAAAATAAAAAACCATGAATTAGTGCACATCATATAAAGTGTAGTACGGAGTTGGCTATGTTAATCTCGGTAAATGTAGCAGCTCAGTTAGACTCAGTTTATACATAAAATATTATAAAACACAATGAACAGGTGAACAAAAAAAGTTACATTTTAAAGAAAATTAAATTTTGTGGAAAATTGGAACTAGCATTAAGGGGACACGATGAAAAGGAGGGTTCTGAAAACCGTGGGATTTTGCTGGAGTTAATAGATTTTTGATTTGTATGAAATTGCTCAGCTACTGAAGGTGAGTGTTTATTATATACTTATTATTATTTGTTTATATTCTCTCAGCAACTAGAGCCCCCCAAAATAAATTATCACGAGCCGCCACTGGGATGTAGTTTATTTTCCATCGATCAATGCTTCCCATAATTTATTAATAAGGCACACTGTCGTAAGCTTTCCGGACATCTGTAAAGACAAGATACATTTTCCCCCCATACTTTGTAGTTTTTGCTATCGCTTGCTTCAAAACAAATAGGTTGCCTGTGCAAGGTCCTTAATAAATAACAGAAATGATGTCAGCGATGAACTTTATTAAGTTTACTACGGAAACCAGAATCTTCGGACAACAAATTTACAAAAGCCTAATACGACTCGTCATAGTCTACGGAGTAGAAACTTGGATGCTTACAGAAAAGAAGGAAGAACAACTTCAAGCAGCAGAAAGAAAAATAATGAGACGAATACTGGACCAACAAAAAATAAATTTTGAAATTAACCAAGAACTTGAAAATGAAAACATTATAAAATTTGTTACAGAGATTAAGATGGTTAGGACACACACAAGAGCAGTGAGAAACATTAGCCTAAACAAAGCAGCAAAGCCTAATTCTCTTTGCTGTAGATTGAAAGCTTTACTAGCAGGCCACAACCCTTAAAGGGTCGAAGAGCTACTTAATCATCTGAGAATCAGATTTATCTGCTTTGACCCTCTGAAAGCATTATCCAACTATTGTGTTTCCTGCCTAATCAGCCCACATATCCAGAAGGTCAAATCAAAGATAAACACAAAAGTGAGGCCTCCACAATGCTACCAAGGCCCTAAACTTCATTTTATCCTGTACAAATGAAAACAAAAAGTATCACAATAACTTCAGTAAAATATGTTAATTCCTGAAAGAAAAGCTATAAAAATTTAACATACCTTCGCACTTGCATGCACACACAACATGTACCACACCTTGTTCTGTTACTCGAACACATACACCAAAAGGAAAAGACATATTGGCTAAAATCACTTAATTTCCAAACTTAAAGGTTGATAAAAATTTTAAAACTGCCACATACGGAGCGACTGCTTGCAATGAGCAATGAAAGTTATTCATTGTTTAGATAAGTCAATGCAATCACCTCAAATGACAAAGAACTTAAATCGAAGGTAGACAAAACTAAATAGCGTAATCTTTAGTTTATATTATATGATTATCGCACTATATTTTTATAACAGAGTGAATGTTGGTGATAGAAGATTCCATCGCTACGACAGTATATGAGCTGTTTAAATGGAATTTTAAATCAAAGTTACCATGGTTTTAAAAGGTAGTCGTGTTGCAGTTGGTCTTATTAAAGGGCTCGGTTAATTGTTTTTTGCAAATACTTAACAATGGTAAAACAACCGATTGGGGTTTAGTGCAGTAGTTAGGTAAAGTTTGATACATTTTTCATGTGATGTTTTGTGGACGGATTTATTAAATTCAAGAGTTTGCATTTGAGCACTAATAGATGACCTTGGTAGCACAGCTTCGCAGTTGAATGTGTGTCAACTCAAGTGTTAGCTATAGCTTTCGTTGTTTGTTGAATCCAGGGGTAAAAAATATGATTTGAAAATTGAACTAAATTGAATAAGCGGTAAAAGTTTCTTATCCAAAGTTTGAGGAGTGGGAGAATTACCTAACCCCTGTTAATCCCGTTGAATTTAACATTTTCTCTCACAGCTGATGAACAACTAAAAAATTAAATATTCAAAAATTAGCAAAAATCGAAGCAAGCATACCTTACTGTATGATACGGTTTGTATCGCTCAAATTACTTTACTAGTTAGTGCCGACATTAAACAAAATAAGCATTCCGATAACGAAAGAGTTTTCGATCATTTACCAAGTGTAGATTCTTCGAATTAATAGTTAGTGTGCTGGAGAGGTGCAGATACCTAGAGGGGATGGGCAGGTCACATTGTCAGAACAACCGAAGACAAGTAGGCAATGATCACAACAAATTGGATACCACTAAATTACAGGAGATGGGGTAGACCAGTCGCAAGATGGAAAGACGAGTAGTAAAGTCAACAGGTTCATCGCGGAAATCAATGGCAGCCAACAGAAACCTTTAGAAGAGAGAGGGGGAGGCCTTTGCCCGATGTCAGGATTAACGGGCTTTAATAATAATAATAATTGAACATATATTATTTACTTAATGGACGAGTTTGATAGGATGTCTGGGAAGCAGTTGCCGGCTCTTGGGTTTGAATTCAGCAGCCGAATCTGGAACGGTTGGAGTTTCAATTTGTTACATGAAGATTAGAGGGTTAACGATTGTTGAAGTCAATGCCAATGCCGGTTGCGATTTATTTAAAATAAAAACTGGACCAAAGTTGACAAATATGACAACACTTATTTTAGCATTCTAGTTAAACTGGTGCTCTCTTAAATTTTTGTTTGGAATCATAAAGCTTCATGATATAATATTTAGGTAATTACAAAACTGGATAATACAGTTTTTACAATTAAACCTGTTACATAAAAACCACAAATTTTAATTGCAGTATTTAAACCGTAATGCATTATGTTCGGGTTCTGTAAGAATTTGTTGTTATTTAAACTTAACACATTTAATTTTATACCTATAAAACTACTGCGACATACTTTTGTATATTAAATCATTCAGTTCCAGGTATTCATTTTGAAGGAGATACTTTCAGTTCCTTTAAATGATTTAATTTGATTTAATCCGATTTTTAAATTTGCCATAAATAAACAAGTCTCTTTGTGTGTATACATCGTCCTTTATGAAACACACCTTATTTAAATTATTTTTAAGTCTAGGCTGCTTCATGAAAATGACGATTAAAGCACTTGAAATTTTTTAAACAATCAAAGAAGAGAGAAATATTAATCCCATAAGTGATATTTGCCAATTGAATTAATTCAATCCAATTTAAATAAATATATTTGAAATTCCCAGTCAAGGCACCTAGGCTCTGAATTTGGGATTTCATTCCATTGATTTGTAGTTACTTTTGTCTTAGAATTTATTTAATATAAAATTAAATCTGTCCTTCAAATTAAATTGAAATTAACTTTTTCTAAAGTGAGTAACTGATATTACATAAATAAAGAAACCAGGATTCGATGACATAAACCAAAAAGTATTATTTTTAAAAATCGTGCAGGTTTAACACTGACTTTTTCAAATAAAAAACTTCAGTTTGTAACTGGTATATGAGTATGTACGTCCAAATTTAATCAATGTTAAGCTACTCTTAATATTTTGACCTTGATTGAATCTCACAATCAAAACAAAATTAATTGAGTTAATGTAAGACAGGCTTTGGTGTAAAATAAGCTTAACTAATACAAATTAAAAGTTAAGCAAACCACTGTAATTTTCAAGCCAACCAAAACAAAAATATTAATTTTTTCACAATATTAATTTATTAAAAATTAAAAAATAATTTTGGAAATAAATTAAAAACAAAATCTGGCCTACTTTAATTTTAATTTTAAATAGCAAAATTAATTTTAATAAATCTGCAAATATCTAAATTAAATTATTCTTATTTATCCATACATTCAAATTACGTTATTATAATTTTTGGTATTAATAAAGCACAAAAAACAACTGTTTGTAGTTTATATCAAGATCAGACTCTCCTTAATTTTTTTTATACCACAAAACTACATCTGGTCAACCTCATTATGCTCTGTTTATTATTACTTAGGTTAGAAAGTACACAAAGAAAATATTATATATTTATACTTACAGACTGACTTCAATTGATAATAATTCTTCTTAAATGCCTTACGATCTTGAATGTAGTATCATTTTTAATTTTTTTGTTTGATATCACAGCTGACTAATAAAACTACTAGCAACCATAACTGTTACCTCCACATTGCAGATTATCAACTATGGTGCATAAATTAGCTTAAACTTGTATTTCCTTGCTTTGGATGGTAGAATACTAAACCTGGACCACCAGGTGTAACTGTAAACTGGTCTTGCAGCGATGGTTTGTTTCTAGGATATTCGAAGCAGTGGCGTAGATCAAAGTGGAGGAGGCTTCGTGAACAGCAAATTTTATTCTTTTATTAATCAAAAATTTTAGGAAAATTTCTTTGTGAGGGTTTCACTGTTTATTATTATTTTTAGTTGTGCCTCTGCAAGGTTTCTTATGAACATGCTTGAAGGTTATAGCAAAAATAGGTACAATCGATTCTCTCACTAGTGTCGATTTACTGGAGGCATTTTACAACTTAGTGGTGGATTATGACTATGAGGGTTAAATACAACCATCATAAATCATTTTAACTAGGCCGGACTCGAAAATTTTTACAGCTATCTATACCAGCTGAACACAGAAAAATTTGCTTTTAAACTTTTAAAAGCAAATTCTTCTGTGTTCAGGTTAAAATTTTCGAGTCCGGCCTAGTTAAAATGATTTATGATGGTTGTATTTAATCCTCATAATGCACCACTAACTTGTAAAATGCCTTGAGCAAATCGACACTACTGAATGAATGGTCTATAGCTTAAATATTTTGACAATTGTGATGGAATTTTCTGCTGTTTAAATTCGAAATTTCAAAGCAAACTAGCAAACATCTGATTGTTTTTGTAGGTTGTCCCTGTTAAGAAACAAATCTTGTTAAGGAAGTTCCTAAGCTTGAGGTTTTTACAAAACTCTTCAGCGTCTGATCTTTTCGAAAAACGTTTAAGCTTGGGTTTTTGAACAAAATTCGAGGCTTGGATTATTTTACAGAATAAATACGAGGTTTGTCGGAAACATAACAACTATGAATTTTATTCTTTTTACAAATCAAGGTTATCCCTTGGGCTTGGGCAGCTTTTTCCATTGTTCGTAGCAGTCCTGAAAGGCTTCTACTGGAATGCCTTTCAACTCGTTGGTTATGCTCTTCTGGCTATTATCCAAAGTACCGACATGGCGCCCTTTCAAATGGCTTTTCACTGGGACTGAGTTCCGGCGAATAAGGAGGCTGGGAAACTACAGAAATGTTTTTTCTGCCAAAAATTCGTCGATGGAAACTGCCGTATGACATGGGGCGTTGTCGTGGGGCAGCATCCAAGTGCCACCTTCTTCCTGAGCCAAATTTAACTCACTACTGATTATTCCCAACGTCAATCGATCGTTTGACATCACAAGAGTCCTCCCTCTTTCCATATTGTCCTCCGTTTTTGAAGTTGAAGGTCTTCTCGCACGAAGTTCGTCTTCCACTTCTTCTCGGCTCTCTTAAAAGGCTTTGTGTCATCTGAACACTTATGCCCCGGATAGAGAAAGTTCTCCGCAAGCCTTTTGTAGCTATTCAAAAGTCACAGTAGTGGATTTAGGGCCGGTCTTTCCATATCCTAATAAACCCCCTAATAAGCTATTTGGCAAATAGTTTCCATGGAAACGATTGTATTAACAGGTTTTTAACAGGAGAATAAATTTATTAGGAGATGGAAATACCGGCCCTTAATAACACAACGGTCCATTTCCGTAACGCACCTCACAAATAAGACTTCACTTCAAATGCTCTCAACAATCGCGTAGCAACTGTAAAAAGTTTAAACTTGCACTGAGTCTACGGCAGGGGTTATTCTAATTGCCGTGTGAAGGGGGGTAGTAGCGTTGTTGGTTCGCACACAGTGTTGTCAGTCTCATTATTTTTCTGCCAAACCTTGTAAATGCAAAGAATAAATAAATAGCTATAAGTTTACAGTTAAAAAAATTCAGTTAGAACAATGGATAGGAAGTGTTTCGATAGGGATTGTTACACCCTTAACCCCCCTAAACTACTACTTTGTTTGTTCTCCTCGTTTGTTGAATTTCCCATTATTTTCATTCTTTTTCTTGGTTTAGTTCCCGAATTAGTTTAGGTAAATCAAACCAATGTTTTTTATTATTTATTTATTAATTGTTTAGTAGTTAAAACTATTCATTCTTAATCTTTAAAAAGTTGTTGCAATTTATTTAGTAACAAAATTGATGTTAACGCATTTTTGAGTGCAATTTAAGGCTAACAAACATACCATTAATAAAAATAAAACAATTTTTTCGCCGCTCCTGAACCTGAATAAAGGTTGATGCCATTCAACCGTGGTATTTTAATAGAAAGGAAGAGGTCGTGACGGTATTGTTTGTGCCTTCGTACGTAGCTCCTCATTATTAGCATCTTACCCGGAAAATACAATTTTTCCTTAAACATATTTAGTTATCCTTGCGTTTCTAAATTGCATATTATTTCAGAAGAGTGTAGGTAGTTGTTTATACTAAACTAAGTATTGAAATTTTGTACTTGTTCTACAACAAACGTAAGGTCACATCGGTTTAGAAAGAATAGATTTACACATGTGATAAGCATATAATACTCGTACATATTTTTATATTCACTATGTAAATGTAAATAAGGCACCTGCTGGCTGCTGAAAGCTGTCAAGTCATTCCTCACTCATAATTTAATTGTATAAGCTTAAATGTACAGGTGTTCAATTTGAAGAATAGCTGTGAATGAATTAAATACGGCGGAGACTCCAACGTTAGGTCAAGCCACGAACCCGAACGGAATATTAATTTATGACTGTTACGGGTTAAAAAATACAGATGTAACCTGAATAAATAATTGTGTATGTGTGTTGGGGACATTCACATTATATAATAGTGCAAATATTTACATTAAAGCTACATTTTTTGAATTTCCTGGGTTTGACCGTTCATGTTAATTTGTAAACGTTAAAAAGGGTAAATTATTCATTTGTTTAAGTTTTTTAGTTTGGTTGGTGGTTTCAGTAATTTTTGAATTTTTTTAAAGAAGCGTTTGGCTGAATTTTGTAATTTTTTTTGCAATTAAATTGTGTGTTTCTATTCCTTAAAAGAGTTTGGTTATCAATGTTGCTTTGGGACAATTTTGAGTTTATTTGAAACATTTTAACACAAGGAACTGTTTGTACATGATTAATGCAAATAATTTTTGCGGAATTTTGAAGAATTGTTTTATAAGTCAAGGATTCGGGCATATTTCTAGTTTGCATACAGTGTTTTTGAACCCCGAAGATTTAAAAAAAAATTATTTTGTTTGCAAAATGCAGCAGATTCCAAGAACTTAGAAAAATGCTAAGTTTAGAGCCGTTTTCGATCAATTTAAATTTGAACATGCAGAATTGTGAATTTTAGTTACGATTTTGAGAACATGGGAGTTTCTAAAAGAATCCACGAGGAGTGTATTTATAACCATAATTCATACAAACTGTTTGTCATTCTTTTTCCTTTTCTTAATCTTCTTCATTTTCTCTTTATTCTCCTCGATTTTCTTTTAATAATCATCCCATTAAGTTCGCTGTTCGAAATTTATTTTTACAATTTTTGCCAGTTTTTTCCATTCGTACATTTTTTTTTTGTTTTCATACTGCACGTTTTTGGGCAAGCTTTGATATCTTACTTTGATTGCTTTCGTTTCTTCTTGCAGTTATTATCTGGCGTCTTCCATTTTTTACTTTTTCTGTTGCTCTTATTCTTTATTTGATATAAAATCGTAAGATTTATTTGGCGTTTTTTGTTTGTATTTTTCTGCATTTGTAACCTCACAGAACTCGCAATGCGAGTTAATTAACAAGCCATTGGTCTGGGCTTCTGCTATGTGAGGAGGAAGAAGAAAGAGCAAAGAGCAGTAATGTAATCATTTTTCTTGCATTCATTTTCTTTCTGTCATTTTCACGCAGGTTTTCACGTCATGTCTGGCTATTTATTGGAGTTTTTGAATACCCTTTTTCGTCCCTTCCTTCCAGTTTAATTTCGTATTTAGAATTAATTTACCCCTTCACCTGTATAATTTCCTTCTCTTATTTCCCTCACTTCCTCTTTCTTTTTGCTTATTCTTCCCGATGATTTATGAAGACTTCTTCAGTTATTGTTATTTCTGATTCTTCCTTATATATTTTCATAAACGCCGAGTTTTCAAGATCCTTATAGGGGCACAGCTAAATTACAATTTTTCTGTTGTACTGGAATATCGTTTAGTCAAGCGAAATAATGTAAAAGTATCGGCTTGTTATCAAATTTTGTTATTTGCTTTATGGAGGTTTGGGCTCCGGTGCCCTGTGCCCTCCGGGAGTGTAAGTTTTAAACATAAACCCTAAACTGTTGAACTGCAAACTTCTGTTTTAAAATTTTTAGAGTCAAATGCTTATCTTTAATACTAAAATTAAAGCCATGCTGATTTCGTTATTAACATAAGAAGCATAGGTGCCGAGTTTTCAAGATCCTTAGGGGGTACAGCTAAATAACAATTTTTCTCTTGTAAGGTATAAGAGGTTAAGGATTACATACAAGTACTGGAATATCGTTAGTCAAGCAAAATAGTTACGTAACTTTTGGAGGCATCTTAACATGCAAAACAGTTAATCATAATAACGCAAAAGTATCTGCTTATGTTATCAAATTTTGTTATTAACTTTATGGGGGTATGTGCCCCGGTGCCCCCACGAAGTCGGGGCTTCTGACTGTTTATGTCATATGGTCATTCGAACCAACAGGATTTCCTTTTTATTATTTGTTGTGTGCGTTTGTTGGGCAAGATTTATGCGTTTGCGTTTTTATATTCTCTTTATATTTTTTTAAAATCTGTATGTTGATTTTCTTTCAGCTTGTAATGTGTATCGTGTATTGCACTGAGGAAAACTTAAAATTTTAAAGAGACCAAACCCTGCCAAATATGCTTAATTATTTTTGTTGTTGGCCCTCATAACTCATAACAATCACGTTTGTTATTGGCGATCTACTTTTTTATAATTTGCTAGATTAACTGAACTCTAGACATTCAACATTTCTTTAAAAAAATAATTAATACTTCACAATGAATTCTTATTAAGTATTTTTGAAAATTAATTAAGAATGTGTATTTCCCAAAAGAAGTGAATCCTTACAAAATTAATTTCTTGTTATTAAAATATTAAAAGTTAGTAAATTGATTAAATTTCCCTTTAATCTTTGTTTTATTAGACTGTTTTCTTTCAGAATTTTGATTTTCCGAAAGATTCTTTTAAAATAGTTTTGAGAATGTTAAACCTCTAACCTAACGTATTTTAATAAATTATTGTGTAGAAGAATATCATATTCACAGGATCACAGGGATCTGAACCACTAACCTTCGATTTAAATCCTTGCGGTAATATTTTTCTATACATATACCTATAGAATTTTCATAATTTGTTAAAATACATTAAAAGTATTTCCCCAAAGGAGTAAACATTTAAAAATTCAATTTTTAAAAAATCTTAAACCTCATGTTTATCATAACTCAACAAGAAGAAGCCCTTTTTTAGTGAAGTTGATTTTTGAAATACCTGCCTGGGCTTATCTTTGAATTAAGCTTTTTGTTTTTATTTTATTGTAGTAACATTAATTTTGAAGCAAACGTATAGTATATTAAAACAATTATATATCCATTCAGAGCGTGTTTTTTAAATTATTAAAGCAAAATTTAATTAATGTTTTTTTTAAGTATTGCCACTTTTTGAATTTTTTGATCATATTAAGTTTTTGTTTCGAAATTTTTATTATTTTTCTTACTTAAATTTTTGTTTCCTTTTTTACATACTTGCGTATTTCGAAAAATGCTTTCCTAGCGATGCAAATAATGCAAACTTTCTTCTTAAAGAGTTTTCTACGGCCCTTAAAGCGAAAGCATCCACTTCGTTTTAAACATTTTACCTCGCTGAATTTTAAAACTTCTTCACTAAAATTCTATCATTTTTGGAGTAATTGTAAGAGATTTCTTAAGGAGATATATTTATTTATTTACTTATTTAGCGTATGGCTTAATACACGCATATAAAAAAATAAAAAATAATTAAACATATAACATGAAAAACAAGTAAGAGTATATAACACAGTTTAAGTTAATCGACAAACAGGATTGGTAATTATTATAAGTCAATATCTACGACACAGGTTGGAACCTTATGATTGTGGACGAAATAGGAAATATTAGTTTATTAACTTATATATTTTATGCAATATAACATTAGTTAGTTGTAAAGTTACACGAGACGACTCTCCTTTTTTGAAAGAAGATGCACATCACCCGGCTTTAGGTATCGAATTTATCTTAACTACACAGAATGGTTCGAATTTTCCGTTAAACTTCGCCAATAGAAACTACAATTTCAAAAAAGCAGACTTCCTTGGCCTTTACTATGCTCTCTTTAATACTGACTGGACATTCCTCACGCAGTATAATGATGTAAATATTGCATGTGAGGAATTTTATAAGGTGCTTTATCCTAAACTAGATTGCTTTGTTCCTCTGTATTCAACTAAAAGAGCTGATTACCCTAAATGGTTTACCGCTGACATTATCAAAAATATTCGCTCAAAAGCCTACTATCATCGTAGATTTAAAAAATTCAAATCCAAAATTGATTTTGATAATTTTAGACGTTTAAGAGCACTTATAAAGCTACAAATACGTGCTAGTTACAAAGCATATTTAAAACAAGTAGAAGAATCTATCTCTTCTGATCCCAAACAGTTTTGGTCCTTTGTGCAATCAAAACGATGCACTTCGCGTATCCCAGGGAAAAGGAATTATGAAGCTGAAATGCTTGAGTCACCTCAGGAAATAGTTGATGGGTTTAGCAGGTTTTTTCAAAGTGTATATTTACCTCCTAATCAAAGTTATTTTCCAGCCAGATGTTCTAATATGCCACATATAAATATACGACTTCTTACTGAAAATGAGATCAGTTCAGCGTTAAAAAAATTAAACGCTAAAAGTACAAGTGGACCTGATCGCATTCCAAGCTTCCTGGTTAAAGCATGTTCTGAAATATTTGCGAAACCATTATTTTTCATATTTAATCTGTCATTAAGGACTTCAGTTTTTCCTGAAATATGGAAAACTGCTCGAATTTGTCCCGTGTATAAATCTGGCGATCCCAACTTAATCGGTAACTATAGACCTATAAGTATTCTATCGAACTTTGCTAAAGTTTATGAAAAGTGTCTCTATTTTCAGTTATACTCCTCAGTTCGTGGTTTTATTTCTCCTACCCAGCATGGTTTCATGGAAAATCGTTCTACTATCACCAATTTAGTGTGTCTTACACAGTATTTGTCGGAAGTAATCGACGCTCATGGTCAGGTAGACGTCATCTACACCGATTTCTCCAAAGCCTTTGACCGCATCGACCATAATACCACCTTAAGTAAATTACAGGAATTTGGATTCAGTAGTCAGTTAGTTCAGCTATTTAAATCTTATCTTATAAATCGTAATCAATACGTCGAATATAATTCTTATCGTTCCCGGTCGTTCATTGCGTCTTCAGGTGTCCCACAGGGATCCAATCTGGGCCCTCTATTATTTCTCTTATTCGTGAATGATATAACCGATTCATTATCCTGTAAAAATCTAATGTTTGCTGATGATCTTAAGATTTTTAGTGCCATAACTGCAATAGGTGATTGTCAGTATTTACAATCTCAACTTAGTTTGATACAGGAATGGTGTATTAAGAACAGTCTTCAACTCAACATATCTAAATGCAAAATTGTCAGTTATAGCAGAACCCAAAATCCAATTTTATTTAATTACGTATGTAATGGAATTTCGCTAACTCGGTGTCTACACATCAAAGATCTTGGAATCACGTTTGACACTAAGCTTTCTTACACTCAGCATATTGACGAAATATCCAAATCGGCCTTAAAAACCCTTGGTTTCGTTATTCGTACTTGCAAATCTTTTCAAAATGAAAGAGCACTTAAATGTCTGTATTTTACATTTGTGAGATCTAAATTAGAATATGGTACTATAGTTTGGTGTCCTTATTATGATTGCTATAAACATACCTTGGAGTCAATTCAACGGCGATTTCTAAAGTTTTTGTCGTTTAAACAAGATGGAGTTTATCCCGAAATCGGTTTTAATCACAAAACTCTATTACAGAGGTTTAATATGCAAAGCTTACAATTAAGAAGAACTATAACTGATCTTACCTTTCTTTTTAAACTGTTGCATAATAAAATTGATTCTAGCATTATATTACAGTATCTGCCATTTCATGTACCAAGAGCATCATCTAGGTGTAGTTTCATGTTCTACTTTAACACTATGCCACGTACAAATTTATTATGTAATTCGCCTATGTATAGAATTTGCCGTACATATAATCAAATATCCCATCTAACTGATATTAATTGTTGTACACTTACTGCTCTAATTACCAAAGCTTGCGATTACTACACATAGTAAGTTGATTGTGTTATTTTTGTTATTGTCTTATGTGTTACTATGTACTAATTATTATTAAGCTGCAATGTATGTATTTATGTCATTTATATATTATGTTGTCCTGTAAATGGGGTTTTCCTGTTGGGCAATAAAGATTTATTATTATTATTATTATTATTATTATTTAAAACTGCTTATGCACTTATACTAGGATAGATAACATTAAATATGCCGAAGCATATCTTTATGCTGGAGTATTACTTTACTTGATATCTAATGTAGAAATGATGCTTTGTTAGGTTTTAATCAATGCTGCTGAAGTTCGGTCTATTGGATTGGAAGGTCCTCTTAATAACTCGTTATTAAATAAAGTTTCTTTTTAAAAACGGGCTTAAGCGTTATTAAACGTTAATTCACTGGAGAGCTTGATAAGAAAACAGGTCACATAAGGACATAAGTAGCATGAGTACCAGCGAATCACAACTTAGTATAGCATATGCGAATGACTTAGTTCATTAGTTGTGATAACGCGTAGCAAAGGCAAGCTAGCAGAAGAAGCTTTACAAAGAGAGTTATAGTTACAATAACGAAGAAAAAACTAAATACATGGATTGCAAGATAAATCAACCACTGGAAGAATTATAACGATAGGTACATATAACTTCGAACTCGTGCAAATATCTGGGGGCGCAAATTAGTAGCAAAAATGACAGGACGCAGACTACCCTACAAATACCCTGAGTTCAAAAAATTTCAGATAAGGGTTGGCCCTGATTCAATCATAAATGTTTTTTATTTTTACAATTTTATTGAAATTTGCACAACAGTATTACGACAGTTAATACATTCTAAATCTTGCAATAGACATTATTTCTGTTTCTCATGGCCAACCCTAATCCAATTCAATCCAAAACCAATCTAAATTTTTTTGAACTCACGGTATAAGACAGTACTTAAAGATAAAAATATTAACAAGGCATTCAAATGCAGAACGTACAAAGGACTAATAAAACCGGCAATCGTGTATACGGCTGAAACAATGAACATGGACAACAACGACGAAAATAAATTATGAATATTGGAAAGACAAACCGAAGAAGGTGAATACAGATTCAGAATGAACCATGAAATTCTTAAAGCTATGCAAGGAGAAGATATTATCAAGGGAATTAAAGTAAAAAGGATCAGCTGGTTAGGCCACATCGAAAGAAGTGAAAATAACAAGAATATTAAGAAAATTATCAGATGGGAATTGGCAGAAGGCAGAAGGCGATGCAGACCCGAAAGCAGGATAGAGAAGGTTATTAAAGATAAGGGAGTGGTGAACTGGAGACAGAAAAGGCAACTGACAGGAAAGAGTGGAAGAAAGTAATCAAATTGGCGAAGATAGATGACAAAATATAAGAAGATGCAAAAGAAGAAGCACGAGGACTAATCCACCTTAGAAAATGGATTTGTAGGCTCCGAAGAGCGGCGAATATTTCTTCAGGAATGTGCCAATAATATAACTTATACATTTAATAATTTACCTATCGTGCGAGAGGTTGTGTGTGTTGCCTAATCAAACTACTTATATTTATAACATTTTTTTGTAAATATTCCACGATAGATAACCCCAACAACAGCCGTGTATATAAACTTGAGGAGTTGGTGATTTCCTTGCCATTTATAATTCAGGTATATAATGAGACTTCCACTTTGCCTCATCGTTTGCTTTAGACAACTCGTATTACATGTGTGTTTTCAAAGTTTCAAAATAAAATCGGGGCGGAATATTCGTACTTACCCGGACATAAAGGGATAAATACTACAATCATGTTGTAAAATCCCATTTTTTATTATTAATTAGGTACAGATTTATTTCGTTGTTATAGATTATGTTAGTGTGAGCTTGTGGTTTCATTTTAAAACAAAGTACACCCAAAAAGGGCGTCTATAAATTAATTTCCACATTAGTTTTAATTAATCTTGATGACTCACGTAAAAAATGTATTAATCGAGCTAGTAACTCTTATATTTAATTACCACTAGTCAACTAATAATTCGACTAGTAGAGGAGAAGGAAAAGTAGAATAAGCTCACCTTCTCTTATTTCTGGACTTGTGTCGAGAGTAGCGCGCAGCAGAAACTTTAGAATTGTTGTAGACATTATTGCTACAGTGTTGTGCCGACAGGTGTTTTATAAAATAGCGCGGCGGTGCTTAATTTTTTAAAATAACATATTAAAAAAATTTTGTTGGTGCTGTCTGATGATGACAGAAACAGTGGTAAATGTGCAAGATGCACCCAACAGCAATGCTGCTAATAAACAAAGTGAACGAAGATCGGGACTCGAATGGATTAAATTTAATGGAAATTATTTTCTAACCCTACCTGGACTTCTTAAAATTGTACAAGCCGTAAGTACCTTTGAAAATATTAAACGCGATTTCAGTACCAAAAGTTTGGTTTTTTGAGAATGTCGGGGCGGTTTTGGGAAGCGTAAGGGGTAATGGGATTTTTTGAAAATTGCAAAGGGGAGATGAGCTAGAAGTGAAGCGAAGACTAAATTTACCATTTTCAAGATTATCAGCAACTGAAAAGTAAAAACTGAGCCCCTGATCGGAACAAATTTTTAATCAAGTCAGATTTGTTTGTCAAGCTTTTCCAAAAGGACGCTTTTCGTGATTCTCTACTTCGTAGCCAATCGAGATTTCCACGAAGAAAATCCCATAAACTACAAGAATAAATTCGATCTGTTTAAAATTCATAAAGTTATTTTTAAAAAGACCTATTTTTCCGTTTAAAAATAATTTTCACAATAAAAACTAGTACAGAAACGTGTGGAAACAATTTGAAACAGAAAATGCGGTAATAAAATTAATTGCATGACAGGCTTTTATGTTAACATTGGTAGTGTTAGATTATATTTTTAAACTGAAGTGCGCTCGAGGGATAAACTAGCATTTCCTTCCGCATGTCCTTGTAATTGTTGCCAATATTATTATTTCTAGAGTGCTAATTTTGTGTGTAAATAAATTCTGTACATTACTCATACTCCAAAATTACGCGAATTTAATAAATATTTTTCCGTGCTTGAATAGCGTTCGTTTACTCGCTTCGTTCGTATTTACCTGGGTGTTTATAAATTAAATTAGTTATTCCTAGGCGTGGTCTTAAATTTAAATATTCTGTGAATGCAGAACATTAGCTTGTATTATATGCAATGCATGTAAAATTGCTTAGTTACAGTTATAAATTTCTTTCCCATAAAATCTACAGTTGGATCAATTTTTTGCTCTTTTCAATTCTCACGGACTCTTCTTTGAAAAAAAGAGGTGGTTCTAACCTGGGCATTTCCCTAATAAGAAAAGTTTAATGTTTACTATTCTGTTAAGTATTTTTATCTCTTAGGCAAACTTTCTGCAAAACTTTTTAAGTTAGATTCAAAGTCCTGCCTACTATATTGCGTATTTATAACCTTGTGAAAATAGATCTATTTAGCATTTGGCTTCCACTAGACCGTAACTACTACCTACAAACGAAGGTTGGAAAATTACCGGTTTAAAACACACAATTTTTCTTAAATCATTTATTAAGATCGATCGATTTTTAGGGTTGTATGTACCAACATTTGATCTGCTTCCACCTATAAAGCCATTCTGTGCTGGTTCAGAATAAGACCTTCGTTAAAATATTAAAATGCTTGTTTTTAAAATAAAAAGGTGTTAATTCTCCGATTATTTAATTTAAGGCTAAAGGAAACAAATGTTATCAGCATGTTCATTACATCATTTTTGGGTTAATTCTAAAAATACTTACAGCAACAATTATCTTGACCCATAATTAAGTTGTTATTTTGTTAAATACTTTATTTAGCTTAAATACGTTATCGAAATTAATTTGTTACAAGAAATTACGTTGTTTATTGAGCGTTACTTAAAATGGGCGTAAATGTTTAACAAAACTAGGTTTATCTAAAAGTTGTTAACTTAAATCTTAGAAATGAAGATAAACTTTAAAAAGATTTACCAAGAAACTTGCGTGTTTGCTTTAAACTGCAACATAAACACTTTCAATTATAAGAATTTCAATTCGGCTTGTTTAATGCAAAACTCTTACTCAAAATTCAAAATCTGAAAATCGAAAAAGAAGATCAACGTTGAAATTATGTTTTAAAACTAAATTATGAAATACAAAACACAAAAACATTAATTTATATTTCTATGAATTGTAATCCTTTGGAAAATTTTAATATAAAATGTCGGATTTAACCAGCTAAACTGAGGTTACGAGAATTCCAAAGAGATTTGAAAATTCGCCTTCAAAAATTAAACATCCAAAATGCAAATTAAATTTGAAACTTTAAAAATTGCTTTCTTAAATCAAATAATTAATTCTTAAAATCTCGAAACTACATTTTTAATTCTTTTAAGAAGCATTAAAACTAAGTTTTGGCAATGAAGTAATCACCTAAATGTACAACATCCTTTTCCGCTAAGAAATTCCCTTATCATCATCGATGTTTGAAAACCAAATTTCAAGGTAAAGAAAGGAACGCAAAGATATGTTCAGATTTTATTTATGCAAATTTTCTGTTTATCACGTATTCGAGGCGGTGTATTTTCTTGTGCAAGGTTAACATTCTGCAGTTTTTATTACAAGTATGCATTTTAATTTATTTAAACTAATCTTGAAGAAATGCACACCAAACATTTTGCATTTTATAGATTTCCTCTGAAGTTGTATACTTTTTGCTTTTACTAAAGCAATATGAATTTATATTTTTAAATAATCAATTCCAGTTAAAACAAAATCATCTAAATTGTCTCACCTCTTTAGTAACTAATAAGTATAAGTAATTTAGCTAATTTTATTATTGTTTATATCTTAAACAATCACTCCTTAGGTTAAAATCGCTGATGCTTTTACAACTGATTTCTTTATAATTGCAACTCTGCACAATGAAAACTCAAACTAAAAAAATATTTAATTTGCTTCATAGAAAACGGAGATATCGAAATGTCTGTTTTAATCTCATTAATTAAATTACCTACCGATTTCTGTCCATATTTGCCCATCCTTGCTTACGACAGTATTGTGTCATCACACTCGTCACTAAACAAAGGTGGATTTGTTAAAATGTTAGTTAACGTGAATTTCTTACACCTTTCAATATGGATCTTTAATGTAATTAATGGTTTCAATACCGTAATATTCTGTTGGCAAATCTGTTACTTCCGAGTTTAGTGTCATGGTCATTGAACCAGGTATTTCACTGCCAATTATAAAACGTGGCACGTATTACTTTTTTATTTGATTGGTGTTTATCTGTATGGTGTTGATTTTGGTAGATACCGAATTTCTCTTTGTCATTGAAAACGTTTGGTCTTCGAAAAATTATTTAAAAAATTAAAATTACAACTTTAATTATTATCAGTCTAAATAAGTCTAAATAACTAGAAGTGTTTTCGAGTTATTTGTATGTAGTTCAGGTTAGATCTAAAGCTTGATGTCTACAAAAAAAGAACTCTGAAATATTGACATTGCGAAATTGATAATTAAAGCTTTCAACAGGCCTGTATGGATTTATGTTCAGCAGTCTTTAAAAAAAATCATCTTAAATCTGAAGATTCGGAGTTTTAATTATTTTTAAACATTTGGAAGCAAAGAAATTTTGCAAATTAACCAAAATCTAGATTTTTTAAAACAAAAACTCGTAGTTTTAAGTATGAAACTATTTAATAAAGAATTCGTTTCATTCGAGACTCTTTAAAAATAAGTCTTAAATCTGACGATTCTGAATTTTTGATTATTTTGAAATATTTGGAAGGAAGGAAATTCTATAAGTTACTCAAATTTTATAATCTAAAATAACACCTCGCAGTTTTAAGTATGAAACTAGTTATTAAAGAATTCGTTTCCCGAGAGTCTTTAAAAAAATCTTAAATCTAAGAATTATTTATAAACATTTGGAAGCAAGGGAGTTCTGCAAATTAATCCAAATTTGTATTCTAAAACCAAAACTGTCATTTTTAAGTATGAAACTATTTATTAAAGAACTCGTTTTACCCGAGAGTCTTTAAAAATAACCCTTAAATCTGACGATTCTGAATTTTTAATTATTTTTATACGTTTGGAAGCAAGAGATTCTACAAATTAATGGATATTTATTTTCTAATTAGTAAAACAAAAAACTGACAGATTTAAGTATCAAACTGTTTATTAAAGAACTCGTTTCCTTCGAGGGCCTTTAAAAGAATCTTAAATCTGACGATTCTGAATTTTTTATTTTGAAACGTTTGGAAAAAGGGGAGTTCTGCAAAGCAATCGTAATTTGTAATTTGCATTCTAAAACCAAAACTCCCATTTTTAAGTATGAAACTACGTATTTATTAAAGAATTCATTTCACTCGAGAGCCTTTAAAAAAGTCTTAAATCTGATGATTCTGAATTTTTAATTATTTTTAAATGTTTGGAAACAATGAAATTTTAAGAATTAATCGAAATTAAATTTTAAAGCAAAATTTCGCAGTTTTAAGTATGAAACTATTTATTAAAGAACTCGTTTCACTCGAGAGTCTTCAAACAAAATCTTAAATCTGACGATTTTGAATTTTTAATTATTTTTAAATATTTAGAAGCAATGAAATTCTACAAATCAGTCGAAATTAAATTTTAAAGCAAAATTTCGCAGTTTTAAGTATGAAACTATTTATTAAAGAACTCGTTTCACTCGCGAGTCTTTAAAAAAAGTCTTAAATTTGATGATTCTGAATTTTTAATTATTTTTAAATATTTAGAAACAATGGAATTCTATACAAATCAACCGAAATTTATATTTTAAAGCAAAATTTCGTTTTAAGTATGAAACTGTTTATTAAAGAACTCGTTTCGGTCTTTAAAAAAATCTCAAATCTAAGGATTTTGAATTTCTAATTATTTTTAAATATTTGGAAGCAATGGGAATTCTACAAATTAATCAAAATTTAATTTAAATCAAAATTTCGCAGTTGTAAGTATGAAACTATTTATTAAAGAATTCGTTTCACTCGAGAGTCTTTAAAAAAAGTCTTAAAATCTGACGATTCTGAATTTTTAAGTATTTGGAAGCAGAGGGAATTCTGCAAGTTAATCCAAATTTTGTATTCTAAAAGAACAACTCCCAGTTTTAAGTATGAAACTATTTATTAAAGAACTCGTTCCAGTCTTTAAAAAAATCTCAAATCTAAGGATTTTGAATTTATAATTATTTTTAAATATTTGGAAGCAATGAGAATTCTACAAATTAATCAAAATTTAATTTAAATCAAAATTTCGCAGTTGTAAGTATGAAACTATTTATTAAAGAACTCGTTTCACTCGAGAGTCTTTAAAAAAGTCTTAAATCTGACGTTTCTGAATTTCAGAAAATCTTTAAATATTTGTACTGAAATTTTATCGAATTCATGATTTTTAATTTAAATCCTAACATAAAGCTTCAGTCTGGCTTTAAAGGAATCCGAAACCCTGATTGTTTTGAAGAATATTTTAAAAGAAGCTTATGGTAAGAGAAATACACATTTATAGAATTTACGGTTTCAAATTTATATTCAAAAACTTAAACCTATAGTTTCAAGAGACAAGCTTTTTCATTATGGGATTAGAAATCTTTGAAGAATGGATTTTGGTATTATTATCTGGAAGGTTTACGATGTTCCTACTTTCATCTTTTATAAATAAAAATCTCAGCAAACTAAATGAAACTTTTTTATCCTTTGTTTTATGTATTTGCAAGGCTCAAAACCAAAGAGTTAAAGCTTAAGCCTAATAAATAAATAAATAAACAAATAATAATCTGTTAAAGCACTTTTGTTATAATTTAAAGTTTGAGCATAACAAAATTTCAAAAATTAATAAAACTTGGTGGTTAACCTTAACTTTTGGAATTGTATGCTCTTAAAAACAAAGCTTTTAGTTAGAACCGGATTGTTAATTTATAATTTAAATTCGCCGGTCGTTTTAGTCTAGAAAACAAGGGAAAAACAACTCAAAAAGATGGTAATAACTACTCCAGCCATGTCTTTTAGCAGAAGAAAGTTTGCCTAATCTGGAGCAGTATTTTAATTAGTCTCTGACTGACAATTTAAATTTCACTTTTTTATTGCAGTTTGTCAACAGATAAATCCGTAGTGATGAAGGTAGTAAAATAAATAGCAAGAATGTCTCGTTTAATACATCACTGCTTGTTTATTAAGAGAGCATTTATTTACTACGCCATTTTGTCATAATTATTTAAAACAATCTAACGTCAGCTAAACACGTCAAGGTCACATCTATTCTAGAGGAATACCTCATGTTTTTCTTGCTTGTTAAAATGTCGTTTGTATGAGTGTGTGTAAGCACAAACCACAAAGAAACTGCACTCGTTGTCATAATTGGCAGCAAGCGTCATACTTGCATAGCACGTCTAGAAAATTATAAAATGTTTTTAGGTTTACGAAATGCTCGAAGGCACGAAACGCACAAGCTTCCAAAAAGTAGACTTGCTGCTTTCTCGTAGGTTAAATCTTCTTATGTAGGTCGTAGAAATTATCACGAATAACGTTTTACATCTTCACATGGTTTTGATAAAGTCTAATAAAAATTATTTTTATTTAAAGCATGGTCCAATTTGTTTGTTTTATTTTTAATAAATATTCCGTGAAATCGGCGTGGAAATTATGCTAAACGGAAATATCCGCCGTGAAAATTGGTTTTGTTTGTTAAAGTTTGAAAATTAGTGGACCATATCTCAAGTATTTTAATATTCATCGCGTTGATTGATGAGTTTATCTTGTATGTTTGAGATTGCGTATTCGAGTATAAGGACAAAGGTCACGGTGATGCATTTCTGGCACACTTTTTTTTATTAATTTTGTTATGAGAACACTGGGAATTCCAAAAATAAAAAGATTTGCTCCACTTTTGGAAATTTAGGTGATATTTAGATCACAAATTAAATTTTAAGTTAAACCTCAATGGCGGAGGAATGCGGGGAGTGAGGATAACAAGGAAAATCGTTCAAGTATTGAAAGGGCATAATCATCCACGATAAAACATAAAATTGTAATGCCTCAGATGAACTGTTATGCAAACATTAATTTAAAGCTATTGTATATGTATCCAATCTACCTTCCTCCCAACACTGAAAACATTTCCAGGACACTGCTTTTAAGTCAAAGTAGAAAAAGGCCTCGAAAAAGGCGAAGGAATTTAAGCCTCATTGATATGCTACAACGTGATCTCAAAAGTTAATCATAATAATTCATTTTTATTTAAAAGGGGGATTTTCTCTAATTAAACCCGGCTTTAAGATTTAACCAGTTAAAAATGCCCAAAATAAGATTTGTCTAAAATAAGATTTAAATTCGTTCTTTGACATGTATGTATGTATTATCTGTAACCTTTTATACCTTTTAGTGGCGAGGTAGGTGCGTCTCTGCGGGTTATGAAGTTGGTGCACTATTTTACCTACATACTGCACCATGTGTAGATTATAATGTATGTGTAACACCTTGTTACTCTACCTCCTAGGCCTCTATTCGAAGGAGAGTGTCGTTAATTAGGCGCCCAACGACGAATGGTCACCAAAGGGATTTAAACCAAGGACTGGCGCTCTACCACTGCGCCACCCTGGCTATGTTGTTTGACTTAATGTTTTGAAATATTAATTCGGAAAATATGGGCTTCAACATTATCTCCTTTTTGAGTTAACTCAAAGCAGAATATCAGTGGAAAATGGACAATGTTTACTGATAACAAAAGCACAAGAATTTTGAAATAAATTATATTAATAAAGCTAATCTAAAACAGTAATTTTGCAGTTAGATTAATTTCTTAATTAATTAATTAATTACTTTAGGCGTCGACTTCTAAGGTCAATGACTTAACTAATCTAACAGGATTCGAAATATAGTAATTCAAACCAGGCATGAAGCATATTAAATAAATAAGTTAAGTTAATGTTAATGGTAAAACAAAACAGAAATAAAATAAAATAAAAAAGGCTTTGAACACAAAGCAAAAGAAGTCTATGGTCATATTGACAACCACATTTTCACACCACCGTACCGTCGGAATTTATGTGTAATGCGGTTGTGAAGCAGGTTCTGAACTACCGAGCTCTTAAGAAAAAATACAATATTTGGAAGTTCAAGTTTGGGCCAATTTTCAAAATTTAATCTTAGATTTGTTTTAAAAAAATCTGATTCCAATCAATCTGCAGACTGGTAATAAAGTACAGTGAGAGAAGAGGGAAGGAAAAGAGGGAAGGTGGGAGGGAAAGGGAGAAAGTGAGAGAGAGAGAGAGATGGGAGGGGAGGCCGACAGACAGAAAGACAGAATACCTACTTTCACATTTTCAAAAATTTCTTAGTTACCCAAACCCGGCTTGCCCTGGGGAAATGGGTGTATGCAAATAATTTTTTTTTACCCCAAAAATATAACGATTAGTAAAGAACCCGTAGTCTTCGACAATCTTTAAAAATATCATTTTATTTTTCAATATTTTAAACTATTTTGAAGCAAAGGGATACTTCAAATTAATCGAAATTTCTATTTTAAAACAAAAACTCGCAGTTTTAGGTGTGAAACTATTTATTAAAGAACTCGTTTCAATGGAGAGACTATAAAAAACATTTAGATCTGATGATTCTCAATTTTTAATTAGTTTTAAGTGTTGAAAACAATTGAATTCTACAAATTATTTGAAATTTGTATTTCGGAAAAAAGAAACTAGTATATTAAAGTTCGAAACTATTTAGCAAATCGCTCTTGAAAAATCTTTAATCTGACGATTCTGAATTTTTAATGGGTTTGAAGTATTCGGAAGCAAAGGAATTCTACAAATTTGTATATATAAAAAAACTCATATATTTAAGTTCAAAATTATTTAGTAAATTACTAGTTTCCTTCGAGAGTTTTCAAAAACATCTTCAATCTTTAATCTGATGATTCTGAATTTTTAAGCATTTGAAAGCAAGGGAATTCTACAAATTATTCAAAATTTATATTCTAAAACAAAAACTCGCAGTTTTAACTATGAAACTACATATATATTAAAGAACTCGTTTCCTTCGACAATCTTAAAAATAATCTTAGATCTGATGATTCCGAATTTTTAATATTTAACAACTCGCTTCAATAAAGAGTCTTTAAAAAAATATTAAATCTGACGATTCTTGAAATTTGTATTTTGGAAAAAAGAAACTCTTTCGAGAATCTTTAAAAAATCTTCAATCATCAATCTGACGAATCTGATGATTCTGAATTTTTAATTGGTTTGAAGTATTCGGAAACAAGAGAATTCTACAAATTATTCGAAATTTTGAAAAAATACGTATATGTATATGTATAATTCCCAAAATAAATATTTAGTAAGTAAACCACTCGTTTCCTTCGAGCGTCTTTAAAAAATCTTCAATCTGGCAATTCTGAGTTTTTAAATATTTTTAAACATTTGAACGCAAGGTAATTCTACAAATTAATCGAAATTTATATTTTAAAGCAAAATTTCGCAGTTTTAACTATGAAACTATCTATTAAAGGACTCGTCTCACTCGAGAATCCTTAAAAAAAAATCTTAAATCTGATGATTACCAAGTTTCTTTGTTTCTTTTTCTCTTGCTGTTGCTGCTCTCCTATTGATAACCTGACGCCCTGAAGCCGGTCCTGGATTTATCCTACACATATGCACATATGCCAAGATAATCATCAGTTTGGATTAATTATTTAATTACTCAATTAGTTTGTTTTACTATTATATGAAATGTAAACGCTTCCGAAAAGTTCCTTGAAAGCAAAGTTGTTAGTAACGTCAAGATCTGAGAGTAAAGATAATCAAAGTGATTAACAGTACTTCCTATGGATTAATACAAAGACTCTGGGAAAATCTTACATCATTCTTGTTAACTATTACAGTTTTGATATTAACAGAGAAGGCTAACTGAATTTATTAGTTATTAAATGCAGTTGGAATCTTTGTAATTTTTAAAGTTGCATATAATGTTTTCAAAATTTTAGTCAAAGTAGTCGACACGATTTGAGATACTTGGCCCCTACTTTCGCCTAATAAACAAATAAAACTATATATGTACAAACAATTAAAACCTTCTAATTTAATTAAAATCCGATGTAGCCCATTTATTGATTTGAATGGTTTTATATGATGATAATTTCATATTTAATTAATTATCATCCGTGAATTTGAAAGCCCTATTTGGATTAATTTTAAAATTGTGTGCAATGAAGTGTTACTTCAATCTGCAATCTATTTTACTTTTAATACGTGTTTCAATATTGTTCTTAATTACGAATTTTAAAATATTTCCAGCCTTCTGTTATTGATTAAATTCTTGATTATCAGATTAATAATTAATTACAGAACTCAGCCATGTGTTTTTTTCTCAAACTATAGTTTAACGTCTGATTTAATATTCTTTCTTTTTGTGGTGACCTCTCTTGTTTGATTGTTTGATTAATGGAGTGCTTTAATGCTTTGTTGTTGTTAATTACGTTTCATTGCTTCATTGTTTCGGAAGCTTCTTTGTTATTATTTTTACTTTTCGCTTTTTGTCTATTGTTTTTGTTTGTATTTCGACGTTCTTCAAGTTTTAAAAAAATATGAAACAGATCAAAATGCCATTTTTGTTATTAGTTTATTTGGTAGTTATTTTATTATTAAATATTATTTTTTTGGATTGCATCTTAAATTGACAAACTGATAAATATAAAGAAATATAGAAGGAGAGAAAAGAAACAGAAGGAAATAAAGAAAGAAGGAAAGGAATAGAAAGAAAGAAAGTAAGAACTGAATTTTCAAGGTGTAATTGCCAACAAAGCGGAACTTAAATTATCAATAATTCATAAGTGTTGCTAAACCAGTACTTGCTACATATACGTTTTGAGTGACAAGTACCTGAAATGTCACATCTAAATTACATTCCACTTAAACCGTGTTCTGCTGGCAATTGAATTTAGAGCAGTGCTGATTTAAATTTTACATTAAGCAACAGACAGTCATCTGACCCATGTTAAATTATTTATTTGATTTTTTAAGAAGCTTCCTATTGGACAATTAAAAATAAAATAAAGTACAAATTGAATAAGCGTACTAATGATTACTAATGATAAAATAAAGAATGTTATTAAATCCTGACGTTAGAAAAACAACCGGAAACGATAGTGCGATAAATAACAGCCATTGATATTAAATTTCCTGTATTTTATTAAGAATAAACCGCTGAAAATTTATAAGTTTTACACGATTTTTATTTGGTGATGACATTGGGATTAGATTTAAAAATTTTAAAAAGAATTTTCGTCTTTTGGACGAGAGCCAATTGTCAGTTTTTGCTTGTTACAAAACAGGGAAAGAAATATTGTTTTACTAAACTAAGGTCATTCTACCGTTCATAAATTTTTACTAAAAATACACCGAGGTGGGTCTTTTAAAATAACCCGTTTCGCTTGAGTGAATGAAATCATTACCGGTTAATTCTAAATTGAAAATCTATATCTTCTGGATTATAGGGTATATAGGTAAACAAGATGAGTTTGATAAAATCGGTTCTGTTTTTAATATTTAATTCGGTACTGTGATTGGTTTTTAACTTTTGTTTTTTGCTTGTGCAAGCCTGCATTTTATTCGTTAAATGATTTGTTTTGTTATTACTCTGTTTTACTTTTTGCTAAGATTATATATTATTGTTTTGTTGTGTTGCTCTGCAATTTTTATTTCTTTTGCTTTTACATCGAATTTAGTTGTTTTGTTTTATCATTGATTTTCAGAATTTGAGCAGTTATATTTCATTTTGAATTGTTTTGTTATTCTTCTTCTTCTTCGGGAATTCTTATACCCTTAGGGGTAGTAGATCTTCACACTCTTATTTGTTTTATTGGCTATTTCTAAATTTATCTTTCCATCTTCCTCTATTACACTATCTATTTGTATGCTTTTTCTAGGGTTTTTCCTTTGATGTCTATTTTTCTTTGTTCCTCTTTTGCTTTGTTGATTTACATTTATCAGTATTCACTTCCATTTCCAATTTATCTATTTCTTCAGTCCATGTTCTCGCTCTTGCTAGTTGTTTCGTTTTCCTGTGGATACTATATTATTAGCATACATGAGGTGTTTGTCTCTACTGTCTGTTGTTGTCTAGTCTGGCGTTCTTTAATAGTCTGTCCATTACCACTATGAGTAAAAGTGAACTTAGATTATACCCTTGTTTTATTTCTAGAATCATTCTAAATTTGTTTGATTCTTACCCACTTATCTTGACAACTCCGTTTACTTCATTATAAATATTGTTTATAGCTCGTATTAGTTTTATTGGTACTTCTAACTGTTTTAGGCAATTCCATATTATTTTTCTCTGAATTGTGTCAAAAGCAGCTGGTAAGTCTATGAAAGTTACAAATAGTTTTTCCCTCTTTTCTTCTTTCTTTTCTCCTAGATTTCTTAATATGTGTATGTTGTCTTTTGTTTGTCTTTCCGTCCTATATGTTGCTTGTTCGTGTTCCAATTTCTTTTAGATGATTGTTCTTAATTTCCTTTTTATTATTTTCGTATATAGTTTAAAGCTAGTAGAAGATAGACATATCACTCGATAATTCTCTCAGCTTGCGAAATTCCCCTTCTTATGTATTGGGATTATCACATTTTCTTGTCAATCTTCTGGAATTTTCTCCGTCTGCCATGCTTTCTTGTATACATATACGAGTATTTAAAAACCATTATTTTCCTTTCTCCCCTAATTTTTTATCATCTGTGGCTAGATCTTATCTTCTCCACTTCCTTTTCCTGTTTTGTTGCTTTTCATTGCTTCTTCTACTTCTCCAATATTTATCTCTCCCAATGATCCTTCTCCCCTGTCACTTCTTCGTCTTCGTTATTATCTGTCGTGCTTCGGTTTTCATTTTCTCTTTCCTTTGCTTCAAATTTCTTTGTATAGTAATCTGCCAGACTTCTAGTAGGTATGTCATGTAGTTCATTGTTATCTTATTCCTTATGCCTTTCATCGTTTTCTTTTTATTTCCTTTCAGTACTCTTATGATGTTCCAGAATTTGCTATTGTTCGTTTCGTATGATTGATCGAGTTCTTTACCAAACTCCTCTCAACTTTTTCGTTTCGCTTCTCTGGCTTCTTTTACTATATTTCTCTTAATTTTATATTGTTCTCTGTCCTGTTCATGTCTCTCTAAAGCTTCTCCATGCTATTTTTTGTTTTGAACTTTCTTTTAGCTTTCTGGTTTTACAAATCTATTATTTATCTGAGGGCCTGCCATCTTTCTTCCAATGTCGAATCCGTAGTAACTTCTTTATATTTGTATTCTTTCGTATCTTTTACTTTTTCTATTACTATGTTGGCGTCTTTTATTATTGCTGTTATCAATCTATGTGGGGTTCCCATTTCAGCCTCTTTTATTGTTTTGATCTGTTGTATCACTTAGTTTATGTGTATATAAATTATAATCTGCTATGCTTTTGTTATTAAAATTCTTTAATATTTTACAATTTTATTCTTGGACAATTCAAATGTTTTACCTTTTCTAGCCTGTATTAGAATGCTGAGACGTTTGAGAATTATTTTGTGGTGGTGCTCAGGCATTTTTCTTTTATTTGTTTCTTCATTTTGTGTTGATGCTTCTTGTTTAACATTATTGTTGGTTAGCCTCATGTTGTAAGAGTTGTTTTATTTCAATATTTCGTATGCCTTTTATTATTTAATATTAGAAATTTTTATCCTGGGTTAGAGTTATGGGACCTCTGAATATTGTTTTTTTTTCTTTATTTTATCGTTTCGATGCTTCTTTTTGGTTGTTTTGCTAGGACATATGATTTCATTGTTTAATTTCATTTTGCTTTGGAAGCTGTTTTATTTCCATTTTTTTTTTCAATATTTCGTCGTTTTAACTTCGTAAGCCTTCTAATAGTTCTAATATTTATTAATTCAAATGTTTTAGACTTTATATTGCGGATTAGATTGCTGAGACATTTGAGTATTGTTTTGTGGTGATGCTCACGCATTTTAATTTTATTTGTTACTTAATGTTATTGTTTCAATGCGTCTTTTTTGTTGTTTTTATGGGATACAACATAGAATTCCATTGTTTAACTTTATATGTTAGTTAGCTTCGAGTTTTAGCAGTTGTTGCGTTTGTTTTCAATTAATTTTTTATTCCAATATTTCGTTGTTTTAATTTCGTAATTGTTTTATTATTTGATAATTCAAATCTGTATTATAGTGCTGAGACGTTTGAGTATGATGCCCACGCATTTTTATTTCTTGCTTCCAAGCTTCTTTTTTGTTATTTTGTTGGGATATAAGATATACCTACCTTAATTCTATTGTTTAACACTGTTGGTTAGCTTAGTGTTTTCTTTCAAACTGTTTTTGGTTCAATATTTAATTGTTTTGATTTCCTAATTGTTTTATTATTTGATAATTTTAGTATAGCCATGATGTTTACCTAAATATTTTGTTTCATTGTTTCCATACTTCTTCCTTAGTTTTGTCTGTGTACAACATACAATTTCATTGTTTAACTTTGTTACTGATTATCTTCCAAATTTGGCAGTTCTGTTTTGTTTATAGTTGTTTTATTATTACAACTTTTCGTTATTTTAATGTTCTGTAATTAATTCTTTTGTTATCTGATAATTCGGACATTTAACTCTTGGAATTTCGGTGCTGATTTATTTAATTATTTCTGTGCTTGGTTTTTTGTTTCGCTTAGATGCATTGTTCAACTTTAATATTAATTACCTTCGGATTTGTAACAGTTATGCCTTGTAATTGTAGTGTTATTACAAATTACAATACTCTACAATGAATAACTTGATAGTTGCGATGTTTAAAATTTGGATATCTTGGGATTCCACTGCTTCTTAATTCACCAACTTTGTAAATTGCAATTTAATATTATTCCAGGATTTTGATACTTTATTACTTGCATATTTTATTATTGCAGTTCCTTGTACTTGCATAACTCATTTCAATATCCTTCAAATTTAAATTGGTAATTATTTTATTATCTGCATGGGTTTGTAGCAAATAAATAATTTTATGGTAAAAAGGTTTCCTGTCTTTAATTTGGCGATAAATTATTTCCCCCTTGCGCAATTACTTGTCAATTTAGGAAATTAAAAATTCTTTTGTTTTTGTCACGTTAATACTTATTTTAATAAAGACGTTAGGCGTCCTTATTCGGAATGTACGGGTTTACTGATTTATACAACTTTCTAATAACCAAATTTGGGTGCTACCGAGGAATTCTTAACCTTCCGAGTTTCATTCAAGTTTTTAAGGAAGTAAGACTTCGTAGAGATAATTTTTGTCATCAACAGCTTATCTTTGCGTTATCAGCGAAGAAGGCACGACGTCGTCTGTAAATATTTTTTTCTTCGAAGAATAAACGCCAGATAATGAATATGTAAATTAAATATTGGGTAACAAAGCAGGAACTTATGGGAAAGTTATGAGATTTCTGTCTGTATTTCCTTTAGGCTTATAAAATCTGATTAGTGCGTCGCTTGAAAGATAATTAAATTGGGTTTCCGTGACGTTCGGTAAAGAATTTAACGAATTCTCGTTCGTCTTTTTGCCTTTCAAATTCCACAATTTTAGTTTACGTTTTTATGTTATTTCCGTGCGTAGAAAAGGTTTTAAGGTTTTATGACGACGTGTAAATTAATTAATCTTCAGTTTATTTGCCATAAAACTACAAGTGGTCGCAGAATAACAAAACACGGTGTTCTTTAATTAATAAATTCGCAAAAAAGCGATTCTGTATGTTGGCAAATTTATTTATAGATCCATTACGATTATGTCGTTGGTTCTACGTAGGCATTTCTAACGATAATCAGGTTTACCTTGACTGTTGGAATATTTTAAATATTTCATTCTTATACCTACATATTTAAGTAAAAGTTTACCTTACGACCTACCTTCCTGTTTTTCTTTTCGGTCGATCTGCCCATTTTTGTTATATTTATGACGTAACAGGTTGATCCATAAAATTACGAAACACTTCATATTCCTAATTGAAGTTGTAATATTTTTTAAATAGGAATTCACGTAGGCGTCGTTAATTTTAATTCCTCACTTAATTATCCCATTTAGAAATTATTCGGTGCAGTAATGTTTTAATTAACTGGGTTAATTAAAAGATGTTCCATTTCACTTTTGACATATTTAAATTAGGTCAAGTTGTTACATACCTATAAAAAAATACGTTTAATTTTAAAGTATTCGGCTTTGAAGTTCGGCCAATTAAATGCCGCTGTCGCCTGCTTTTTAATTTTCTGTTCGAAGTTACAGTTTTTTGAAGTTAAATGTCACGCAAAGTGAAATACATGTGTAATATTTATTTTTTAAATTTTGTTGGGGATTAAACGAAGGATTTTTATGTTGCATCACCTTGTGTGTATGTATTTAAAATGTTGACTAGGATTTTCGCCTCGAAATTTTACGCTCAGCGTCGAACCGATATGCGTATAACCATAGATTAAATAATAGAATAGATACGCAACGGTACCTTTTTATATGTAACCCGAAAAAAATTCTGACATAGAGATGGCAGCACCTTGGCCATCTATGATCGAGAATGTTTTTTAACCATCCTAGAATAAAACCGATATATCAATAATCCTAACATATCAACAACATTTGATCAAACAAAATACGTACGTTATTAATAACCGTTCATTAGTCGTATTGATATTAATGCCATGCGAATTCAAGCGTGTTTATAAAATAAGCACGTATAGATATTATTGTATTTATGGATGAAGTTATTTGTCCCAGATACAATTTATTTATCTTATGCTTAGAATTTTATTTACTGACTTCGTTTTTTACTAAACAGCAAATTTGTAGTATAATTATGTGTTAAACGATTTAACATTTGGAATAAAAATAAAAATATGTATGTATATTTAACAATTACAAAAAAAACGCAGTTACGTTGCACAAAATTTCGTTAAACAAAACTAGCGAGTTAAAAAAAAAATTTAAATAAGGCCTGGCAATGTAAAACAAAAATAATGTCTACTGCAAAATTTAGAATTATTGTTTTTGCAATAATTTTACTGACATTTGCAAAACGGAATTATGGCAATAACACAGTGATGACGGTTAATAAACTATAAATCTTGCAATAGGCAATAGACATTATTTTTGTTTCTCCTGGCCAACCCTTATCTAATTTTTTTAACTCGCGGTTTGGCAAAGGATCTTGGAACAGCTGGGTTAAAATTTTAACCTAAGCTCAACAGAACGAATCTAAACCCTAAAGTCGGCAATCGTATACATCTATACATGAATACATGTTTTTGGTTTTTGAAGGAAAAAACGTATTTATAAAGTTGACAATTACGAACCATATTTGCCCGTACATTACCTTACATTTTCGTCGAATTTACTTGCATTTTCTTTACATGTGCTATTGCAATAAGGCCAATTCAATTCACAATAATACAGGGTGAGTTTTTTTTTCATTTTAAGCATTGGGATCTCGGAAACCATAAGACATTGAGATTCGGTTAAATGAGGAAAGAGTTGTCGTTTTAAGAGCGTATGCAAGATATGTTTTGTTTTTTGAAAAAAATCCACAGTTTACTAGCTATGAGCAAAAAAGAAATTAGCAATTTTTCTTTAAAGTGTTCTAAAATCGTTAATATTAGAGATACAGAAATATGATAAGAACAAAAATTGTAGATATTTTTCCGCTTAATAAGATACATTTATTAATTTCCATTCTGCTTTTATAATTTTCAAGTTATAACGCAAACTTACATTTTTTTAAATAGCACATTGTTGGCTTTGACATTTTTAAAAATGACAAATGCTTCTCTTTTTAACGATAAAGGTTTGCTAATTGCTATACTTTGATAAATAAACGCGATGCAGGAATTTTCGTATTATTGAGAGGTAAATAAACGAAGTTTGCCGTGGAAAACAATAAACAAACAAAGTACTGTTGCTCATTGTTTTAGGTGAAATTTGACAGTTCTGTAACTTCTACAATTAAATTAAAGATGTTTTCTAATCGCGAAAAACTTAATATGGTCGAATGTTTTATTTTTTGTAATAAAAATAGAAAATAGTGTTCTTGCTGCCGAACGGTACCAACAATTTTATGAAAATCGGCGTCAACCATCTCTACCGACGTTCAACAATTTATTTATACCGAAATCTGAGGCAGTTTGGTTCCTTTTCGAAACCAAAGAGGGACGAAGGCGTTATTAACGAGGATATCCAAATAAATGTATTGGCCTACGTTGACCAGAATCCTTCTACTTCGACCCAACAAATTGCAGCTGAAGTTGGTGTGTCGTAAAGCACAGTCATGAGAATTTTGAAGAAACATAAATTTCACGCATATCACTTATCAGTAGGACAGACAGTGCATCCAGGAGACTATGCTTCAAGAATTGGCTTTAGTAATTGGTACATTAATATGATTCAACAGAATCCAGAGTTTCAAAATCAAATTTTATGGACTGATCAAATCAAATTTACCAATTGCGGTATGTTCAATAGGCACAGTGAACATTTGTGGATGCAGGAAAAACCTAGAAGACTTCGTGAAAGAAGGCCCCAAAGAAAATTTTGATTTAATGTTTGGTGCAGAATTATTGGATCGCGAATTCTTGGACCTTTCATTTACGACGAAACTTTGACAGGCCAGCGTTATCTTCATTTTCTACAAAATGAATTTCAAGATATGTTGGATGGCTTAGATTTGGAAACACGACGTAATTTACGTTGGTTCCAACACGACGGTGCTCCGTCGCACTACCAACTGCAAGTAAGAGAGCACCTAAACCAACTGTTTCCAAATTCTTGGATAGGTAGGAACGGGCCGGTCCTTTGGTCACCAAGATCGCCAGATCTTTCAATTTTGGATTTCTTTCTTTTCGCTGTTCTAAAAGATTTAGTTTATCAGCGAACGTATGCGACAAAAGAAGAACTACGTGATGCTGTGGTATGTGCTTTTCGCAATTTAGATGGTAGGAAAATAAGGAAAGCTGTAAATTCTATTGTGAAAAGATGCCCCTTGTGTGTAAATAATAATGGTGGACATTTTGAACATTTGCCGAGATAGATTAATTTTTTTACATGTAATTACTTCAAAGTAGAAATTTAAATGTAATAATTCGTAGTTTCTTTGCGTTATTGTTCTATTTGAGGCCCTAAAGTTTTTAGGTGAAACATTATAATAAACTAAGTAATTACCTTAAGAGGAAAAAAATGTTTTCCATGGCAGACTCTGTTTTTGCTACTCTCAATATTACAAATAGTCCTGTATCGTGTTTATTTGTCAAAGTAAGTACAGCGAACCTTATATCTCTGCAAACAGAAAAAATGCACTTTTTAAAAATGTCAAAGCCAACTATGACTGCCCTTTAAAAAAACGAAAGTTTGTATTACAACTCAAAAACCGTAAAATCGAGAAGGAAATTAGTATGTTCATCATGTTAAGCATTAAAATGTCTAAAACTTTCATTTGTGTCATTTTGTTGTATTCCTAATAATAACGATTCTACAACATTTAAATGAAAAATCACTAAATCTGTTATTCGCTCATATCTAGCAAACTGGATTTTTTTCAAAAAACAAAAGCATATCTTGCATAAGCTCATAAAACGACAACTCTGTCTTCACATTTAACCGAATCTCTATGTCTTATGGTTTCCGAGATCCCACTGCTTAAAATGAAAAAAAAAAACTCACCCTGTACCTATGTAGAATGCAGAAACAGCTATACCGGGTGTGGCCTGACATGTGAGACATAGGTGAAATGCTTGGGAAATTGAACATATTTATGTCAAAGTCGAAATTTTAATTTTAACTTTCTGCTGTAATTTCAGAAGTTTTCGGGATATTCATACGAAAATTGAACATATTTATGTCAAAGTCGAAATTTTAATTTTAATTTTCTGCTGTAATTTCAGAAGTTTTCGGGATATTCATACGAAAATTGGTGAAACTACCTTTTTTGGGACGGGAATAATCCGAATAATCAATTTTAATGCAGCTCTTAAAATAATGTTATTTTTGCTACACCTAATACCTTAAAAATACTTCAGCTTTTTTGTAGCTAAAGTTAGGGCAGATTAAGTATTTTTAAGGTATTAGGTGTAGGACAAATAACGTTATTTTAATAGCCGCATTAAAATTGAGAACGGATTATTATTTCCCGCCCCAAAAAAGTAGTTTCACCAATTTTTATATGAATATTACGAAAACTTTAGAAATTACAGAAGAAAGTTAAAATAAAAATGTCGACTTTGACACCCTGTACCTCCCTAAATATTAACTTTTGGACTAAGGTAATTTTAGGTAAATCGTAATATTTTGGCCTCGGGAATCTACTGTTAGTCTGTGACCCATTACTTATGGACCACCCTGTATAGAGCCCTCAAAGAGAACATAATGTATGACGCAATATACGTTCCTTTTTTAATACTTTTTTTACCTTTAAAAAATTGTTTTAGGGCCCCTTCATGGAGAAGGCCGGCCCTGCGTCTGACAATTTAAGTAAAAGTACAAGAGATGGGAATCATTCTTTGGGTATTTTATGCATATTTTTGAAGTTTAACTTTTTAAGAAGTTAATTATTAATCGCTTACTCATGTGTATTAAAATTAATGCTGTAAGCTGTAAGCTGATCAAAAGTTTCAATTTGTATACATATGCTCAACCAGTCGATTATTACGTGATCTGTTCGGGTTTAACCCTATTACTATTTTGTGTGTATATTTACTAAACGTTTACAAACATTATGGAATGGTATTTCGGTGTATCACGCTACAATTAAGAAGTATACGTCTAAATGGAAATAATAGCGTCCGTGCGGGGTAAAGTGAATGCAGTGAAGTTCCTTGAGTTTATGACAAATAGTTCAAAAATATTTTGGGGCAGCACCGATCGCGGTTACCGCTCATCACCTCCTTAGCCCCCTTGTCTAAGTAGACACGGGTTACACTTTCGCCGGTAACGTGGGATCTCTATTTATATTATTTCCTCTATGGTATAACTGAACCCAAGGTAGGGAAATATGCACTGTGCAACACAAACAAGATCGGTTTACAGTTAATATTTTATAAACCAATTTAATTCAAACTTATAGTGTTTAGCACATTTCGCCCTGCTTCTGCACAAAAAATTAATAAAGACGCATCACTAAAACCTGCCCTAAAAAAACTTAGAATTTGTAACCCCAGAATGGTAGGGTAGCCCTTGCGGGTGCTATCACGTTTTAGCTAATATTTTGTAAACTAATTTGGATCATTAATTGAAACTTTCAGGAAGCGTTTAGCACAATTTTTTTCTACTTCTCCACAAAAAATTAAAAAAAGCACACCACTATAACTTGCTCAAAAAAATTTAGAAATTGTAACACCAGATTTTTCAGCGTTTTCTGAAATTTATTTTTTAAATGTTGCTATTTTTAATCTAATTTTCTTAATAGTAACTTTCAGATGAACATATTTGTTCAAAATTATTTAATAGAATTATTTACAGAAATACGGAAATAGTTTTTGGCAACACTCAGGTCTACAGCACGTGGTGTAAAATCACTAATTTAACTGTAAACAAATCACGTTAATATTTTTGAATTTCCGGTTTAAATTATTCCCAAGTATGTCTAAGCATTTCTAGATGAACGCACCCCTTTTGTTGTTCTGTGTCATTAATATTTCAATTGGAAAATACCCAGAATTTTGCTTTGATTTTTATACCGAGAATCATAAGTAAATGATTGATAGAAAGTCACAAAAGCCAAGAAGTAAAACAGTGTGCTATTAGCCTTTTAAAATCTGCCACTTTCAATGTTAGCATGAACAAGTAGGAAACCAACGCAGATAATTAGCGCCACTTTCTCTACGACTTTAAAACTAAATGGTCGTATTTAGGGAACCTGTTTTTTTAGATAAAAAAAACTTAACATCCACGTGCTTAAAATTCGTGTTTTGCAGTAACCCTGAAAATAGATACCGGAAAAGTTAGGGCCGAATTTACTTTAAATAGACTAACTGAATGAAACCCGCACGCTTGGAATGTGCGGCGAATAAAAATAGATATTGAGTCAACTGATTTTCTATTCGAAGAAATCAGAAATATCAGAAATCTTAACGTGATCATTAGGTGATCTAAAATATACCTAGAGGAATTGTAGTAAAACTATTTTAATTTCGGAGACAAACAACTGGCTTTTTGCCAGTACTTAGCTAAGAACAGTATAGAGAAAATAGACTGAAACTACTGAAAAGAATAGAACATGTGTTGTTATTTTCTAACCTGCTGTGTTTGGTGATTTATATAAGATTTTTTAATTCCTTTTTTTTAGCAAAATAACCACGCGAATAGATTTGCATATTTTATTTTTATTAATTTTGAGATTTTACGATTTCCTAAGAGCACCATTTGGTTCTTCCACAAAAACAAGTTTCTTGGAATTTAGTGCTCTCACAATACAGATGGTTTTAATATTTTCATTTTGTAATAAATACAAATATAAATTAGGCTTGTCAAGCGAAACAGGGACTACAATTAGAATTTTATGATTTTACGAAGCTTGTATTTTAGAATACCAAAATTGAATCTCAAAACTTAAAATTCTAATAAAAATACAGAAATTTGAAAATTTCAGATTTCACGATTCTTCTATTCTTAAATAAGTTTCAAACTTGGACTTCACATCTGAAAAACCACATTTCAAATTTGGACATAATCTGAATTCAAGGAATTTTTTAGCGTTTTTAAATAAATTTCGAATCTAAAGATTCAAGCTTCGAATCTGAATCTCATAATCATTCAAACATCACACAAACGTGCTTTGATTTTTGATTTAAAAGAACACATTCGAACCGATGTCTCTTTGATTTTAAACCTGACTTTTACCCTCATAATTTCTTAACTTTTCTTCGTAATCGATATTAAAAAAAAAAACGTAATAATTTATTATAATAACAAAAGGTGTTTCCCACTTTGCCAAAGAAAATATTACAGAATGTTTCATAAATGTGTACGAAGAATGCAAAATAATGTGAAAAATGTAGATAAATCGCACGAAATAAGCAAATCGAGGATTTCGAATAACAAACATAACTGACCAAGTTACTTTTGAATGCGTACAACACCAACAGGAAAGAATAAAATTCCTCAACGATTATGTAAGGCCAGTTTAACTGCATATTTTAAAACCGTTTAGTTGATACGAGTCATAAAATATAAGGTAAGCTACCGTTTGCTTCGATAATTTCTAACACGCAGGTGTAGGTATTTAATGCGATAAACCGACCAGAACAATTAAAACAATTCGTGCTACCTTATAAACGTTTACAATAAGGTAAATGTTTAAAAACAGTGGTACTGCCATCCATTTGCACCTTGTTGTTTTTACGTTGCTTTTCATTTTTGTTTCGTGGAAATAACAATATCAAGGTTATTTTTAGTGTAAAAGGAGTAGGAATATTTTTTTGTTTATTAGCGTGTATGGCTGCATTCACCAGTTCTTTTTACACCTGGTTCTTGTTTACATTAAGTGTGAATGAATGTTGAAAAATACGCATTTAACAAAATCCTTAAAGAAGCGAATTTAATTTTCAAAATATGGTTAATAAAAATAACAATAATGAAGAGGCAAATAAAATCTGAGATCTCGATTTTAAATTTGGAATTTAAAATGAACCGATTTGGATTTTAAATTTCAGGGAATATTATATAAAAAAGGCATGTAGATGGTAGAATCAATCCTTCGGGTGTTGGAACTTTTGAATTTAAATCCACTGGCAAAATTGCACTTTTTAGTTGTTGAAGATTTGGAATATAAAGTCAGTATTTGAATAAATAAATAAGACTAATGAGGTCTTCTCCACAGTTTAAACCGTTACTCCACTATAAGTAAGAATTTCAACATAATCAGTACCTATTTGAATTTTTGAGTTCCAATCCAGTTTAGAATTTCTACAATGTTTAAACTGAAAATTAAAATTTTATATTTATTTAATTTTCAGTCTTCTTCAACTACCTACTTTTAAAATACATTCAGTGGCTTGAGGGAATTAAAACAAAGGAATTTAAAAACCTTCAGTATACTTACTGTTATAAGTATAAATCTTGATGTTTAGATGATTTAAGCTCTGAGTTAGGAATTTTTCAATCCACTGCTGAAATTAGAATTAAATCAAAGCCCAGTTTTAAATTTAAAGCAAATTAATTATTGTAGAACAAAGGTCCCAGATCTTCATGAAATAAATTTAAATTCTGAAATCAATTATTCCAAATCATTCCAAAACGACACCTTGAATCTTTAAATGTGAAATTGATTTCTAATGTTTAAAATTACGAATTCATACAGTTATTTAAATATTTAGGAGTTCAAAATTTTTAATTTGCTGCTGAAATTTAAATTTTTATATATGAATCCAAATTTCCAAATACAAATTCAAATTCAGGGCACATTACAGAATTCATGAATACAGAATTTGAATTGGAGTTTTCAAATTCAAATTCGACTATATGATTTCAAAATTATTTACAAAGCTTTGAATTTGATTTTGTTTCAAATTCAAATCCAACATCAGGCTTTTTGATTTGGAATTTCTAGAATTTTCAAGATCAGACTGAAAATTTCGTTATTAATTTATAGTACCGGTTTCCTTTGTGCGCTTTTTGAATAATCATTTCAAACATAATAAACTTCTAAAAGTACTTCAATATCATAAAAATTCAGGCCTGAATTGAACTGGAAATCTGGAAAATGAACGAATTATTTTAATGCAAACACTTTCATTAAAATAGGTATTCCAGTTCAAAGTGGAAATTCTATTCTGAATTCTAAATTTCAATTGAGTTGAAAATTTGGATTTTAAATTTTAGTGAAGATCATACAAACAAGGATTGGAGAATTCGGTATTTAGGAAATTGTAATTTTTATATTCCAGCTTTCTAATACTAAGACAGGGTAATATAATATAATAATTTCCAGTTGTCTGAGATTCAAAATTTAGAGTATAATGTCTGAATTTTTGAATTCAATATTTTAATATTTTCTATAATTAATTTCTGTGTTTTTTATAATTCAAAACTTCTGTGAAATACATGCCCAAATGATTTATTATAGTTACAGATTAGACACTTTTTATTTAGATTTGAAGTAAATAATCAATACTCAATACAGCCTTTCGAATAAAACCTGAGAATTCGTGAATTTTGAAATTGAAATGAAAACTTGGATTTTAAATTTCAGTGAATATTATGCAAATAAGTTGCATAGAATTCAATCCTTGCGGTGTTGGAACTTTTGGATTTAAATCCAATAGCAAAATTGGACTCCTTATTTGTTGAAGATTTAAAATTTGGAGTATAAATGTAGCATTTGAATTTTTGAGTTCCAATATAGTTATGAACTCATTCTTGTATATTTTATATTTATTACAAAACAGGAACAGTTCCAAGAATGATATTTATTTAACTTTTAGTCTTCTTCAATGCCTTGATTGAATTTAAAAAAAATAAGAACCTTAAGTATACTTGTAGTTATAAATATAAGCCTTGAAGTTTGGATGATTCGAAATTTTGAATATCAGATTGAAATCTAATAATTAAATTCTATTTTGTCAGACTCCGTTTAACAACTTTTTTTGAATAATTCCCAAAGTGTTTAAACAACTTGACAATAAACGCTTGAAAAATTGGATGTACTGTTGTTTCAGATTAGGCATTTTTAACCCACTGTTGAAATTTCGAATCTGAAGTGGAAATATTACAATAAAGCCATTCGAGTAAGAGCTGAGAATTCGATTTTGAATTTAATTTTAAATTCCAGAGTTGGAACTTTTGCATTTAAATCCAATCACAAAATTGGACTTCTTAGTTGTTGAAGATTTAAAATTTGGAATTTCTACAGTTCAAACTGAAAACTGAAATTATTCTTGTACTTTATATTTGCTTAATGTTCAGTTTTTCAGTCACCTTTACCTACTTACTTTTAAAATACATTCAATGCCTTGATTCAATTACAAAAAAAATAGAATTTAAAAACCTTAAGCATACTTATACATATAGTTGTAAATATAGATTTGAATTATTTAAGTTTTGAATTAAAATTACAATATTAAAGCTCGATCTTGTATATGTATTAAATTTAAAACAAATTAATTCCTGTAGAGCAAAGGTTTTGGATCTTTCAAAAAATGAATTTAAATTCTGTAATTTTCATAATTATTCGCTCCAAAACGACACATTGAATCTTTAAATTTGAATTTAAGAAGGTCTATTGCAATTGGTTTTTAATGTTTAAAATTAAGAATTCATACAGTTATTCAACTAGGAGTGCAAGCTTTGAGACGTGTAATATAACTATGCCAATTTACTGCTGAAATTACGATTTTTATATCTTAATTTGAATACAATTTCCAAATACTAATACAAATTGCAGCTGTGTCTCCTCAACTATTATTAGAATACATTCAGTACCCTGTTAAATTAAAAAAAAAAAACTTAAATATAATTACAATTATAAATACGAAGGTAGGATTATTTAAGCTTCCAAACCACTGCTGAAATTTAACTAGCATTTTAAATTTAAAGCAAATTCTTCCAGAAATATATTCCAAAACAACTGTTTGAATCTTTAAATTTAAATTTTTTGATGTTTAAAATTACTAATCCGTATAGTTATTCAAATACGAGTACAAGTACAAACTCTGAAACCTGTAATATACGTAAGTATGCTAATTTATTGTTGAAATTCAGCCTTTTTTATCAACATCCGAATGGAATTTCCAAACACAGATTCAAATTTCAGCTGTTAATTTTGAATCAGGGCACATTAAAAAATTCAGTGAACATTCTAAATTTAGATGAGTACAAATTTTAAATTTGAATTTTCCTAGTCAAATTGGACTCTATGATTTTAGAATTTTGAGTTTGATTTGGTTTCAGATTAAATATCAAAATCTGAATTTTTCAATTGGAATTTCTAGAACTTTCAAGATCAAACTGAAAATTTTGTAATTGATTTACAGTACAGGTTTTTTTGGTCGCTTTTTGAATACCTAATCAATTCAAACATTACTAAACTTTAAAAGTACTTCAAGATCATAAAAATATGGGTCTGAATGAATGGAAATGGAAATAGAATGACAAAGAAGGTTTGAATTATTTTAATTTTGAATTAGGATTTTTTTAATTCAAGAAGTCTCTTTATTAAAAGTTTCCAGTTCCAAGTGGAAACTCTATTTTAAATTTGGAACTTCAAAATCTGAGAACTGGGCTTTAAAATTTTAGTGAAGACTGTACAAATCAGCACTGCAGAATTCGGTATTTGGAAGGGTTATAATTTTCACTTAAGGTTTAAAAATTTAGAATATAAAATCACTGAGTTTTTGGTTTTCGATTTTCCAAGATGCTCTATAATTAAATTCTAAACAAGTCGCCAGACTTCTTTTAACGATATTTTTTATATAATTCAAAGCCCCAGAACGTCTACCTTATCTATATACGCCTGAAAAATTTGATGTATTGTTGTTTCAGATTAGGCATTTTTAACCCACTGTTGTGGGCTTCAAATTTGACGTGGAAAAACTTAAATAAAGCCTTTCAAGTAAGACTTGGGAATTCGATTTTGAAACTTAAAATGAATCCAAAGCTTGGATATTACATTTCAGTGAATATTATGCTGCAGATAAGGCGTGTGGAATTTAATTTTTGGGGAATTGGAACTTTTCTAGTTGTTTAAAATTCAAAATTTGGAATGTAAAGGCGGCATTAGAAATCCAGTTTAGAATTTTTGCAATGTTTAAACTGAAAACTGAAATTAATCTTGTATTTTATATTTGTTTAATTTTCACCTCCAACTACTTTTAAAATGCATTCAACGCCTTGATAGTTATAATTACAAACATAAGTCTTGAAGTTTGGATTATTTAAGCTTTGAGTTAGGAATTTTCCAATTCACTGCTGAAATTAAATCAAAGCCCGATCTTGAGCTTTAATTTTAAAGCATAGTTAATTACCATAAAAGAAAGGTTTCGCGTGTATTTTTACTCTAAAATTAATTATTCTAATCTTTAAATTACAAAAACTTAAGAATTCGTACAGTTATTGATAAGAGTGCAAATGCTAATTTACTGTTGATATCTGAATCCAAATGAAATATCCAAATACACAAAACTAAATTTCAGTGGTTAATTTTGTAGTTTGGGCACATTAAAAATTCAGTGAGAATTTTGAATTTAGATGAATACAGAATTCGAAATGGAATTTTCAGATTCAAACTCGATTTTAGAATTCTACTGCGTTAGAGATTTTGAGTTTGATTTTGATTCAGATTCAAAATTAAAATCTGACATTTTAATTTTAAATTTCTAGAATTCTAAAGATCAAACTGAAAATATTAATTAATTTACAGCACCGATTTTTTTGTCGCTTTTTGAATACTCAATTCGAACATAATAAACTTCAAAAGATCATAAAAATATGGGCCCGAATGGCAGTGGTAATGGAGTGACAAAAAAATTTTTGAATTATTTTAAGCCTGAATTAGGATTTTAAAATTAAATTAAAATACTCCAGTTCGAATTGGAAATTTTATTTTGAATTTCAAGTGAGTTGAAATTTTAGTGAAGATTATACAAAGTTTAGGAAATTGAAATTTTTATATTTTAAATCGGAGATTCGGGTTTTTAATACAGAGGCAGGGCTATAACTTGTAGTTGTTTGAGATTCAAAAATTAGAATATAAAATCAATATTTGAATTTTTGATTTCGACTCTCTAAATGTTTAAAATCAGGCTGAAGCTGAGTCTTTTAACTTTTTTTTAATAATTCAAAAATAAGCTTCAATGTGTTTAAACATCTTTAAAATAGGTAGGTACGCGTCTGAAATTTTTTATTTATTTTAGTTTCGAATAAGATATTTTTTAACCCACCTCTGAAATGGAAATATTTAATATGAATCAAAAACTTGGATTTTTAATTTCAATGAATATTATGCAAATAAGGCGCGTAGAATCCTTGTGGAATTGGAACTTTTGGATTTAGATCCAATGGCAAATTTATACTTCTTACCCCGGCTCCACACTTGCGTTGTTCGTGTACGAATATTCGCTAGTCGGATAAAGAGGAAATGCCGCAAGTGTAGATGAAAATGGGTTAGGTAAAGATAACGGCAGCATAGAGGGTTAAGGCCTTTTTAGCTATCCAAAATTCAAAATTTGGAATATAATATCAGGATTTAATTTTTGAGTTTCAATCTGGTTTAGAATTTCTAAAATGTTCAGACTGAAAACTGAAAGTAATGTTGTATTTTATATTTATTTAATTTATCTATTAAACACAGCCAAAGCCTTGATTGAATTAAAAAAAAGAATTTAAAAAGCCTCAAGAATACTTATAGTTCACAGGAATATAATAAGCCTTGAAGTTTGGATTATTTAAGCTTTGAGTCAGGAATTTTTCAATTAACTGCTGAAATTTCAATTTTTAAAATCTAAATCGTGATAAAAAATTTTCGGCCAGAATTAATTCAAAGTTCGATCTTGAATTTAAAATTTGAAACAAATTAATTGCTATAAGGCAATGGTTTTGGGTCTTCCAGAAATAAATTTAAACTCTGAAACTTCCAATTTAATTACTCCAAAACGATACTAAACTGAATTTTGAACATTTTAAATTAAGAATGAAATTCATGCTTTTGAATTGTTGAAGTTTCAGTGGGTAATTTCAAGAGAGATTTTTAATTGTCTCATCTCGTTTCATTTCGTTTCATGTATCTCACATAGAGTTGACTCCTAGGAGCCACGGATACAAATTTTCATAAATTTCAAAGTTTTTAACTTTTTAAATGAGTTTGATTACATGTTTAATCACTTATACCGCAATTTGGATTTAAGTTTCCTTTCAATGTACCTTCCGTTTTGTTATGAAGTTTCAAAATTAGCCAAAGTGGAATTTCAAAAATTTTGATTCAGTATATTAAAAAAGATCAAATTTAGTCCTGAAGAGTGTAGAAAACCCTTTAAATTTAGCTGCAGATTTTTTTGAAAAGGATTGGATAAAATTGGGGCCCTTTTGTCTTAATGCTTAATTAATTAGAAATTGATTTCAGAGACACGCCAGGAAGAATTTTACTTGCAAACAAAAACTTCAATAATATGGAAGTGCTTAGTGATTTCTATCTAATTTAGCACTATTAATTAACTACTTATAAGAAGAAATACTAATAGTCTGTCAACAGTGTCAACATCAAGTTATTCATTTACTTAATAGTTTGACCTTAATGGGATTTTTTTTTATTTAAGATTTAAATTCAGGCTTTTCTTTTATACCTCGCCATATAATTACTTAGAAGTTTCTGCAAGTAATTAGGTCGTCATGAACAACATTCAATTTCAAGATAAGCATGGTTCTTTATAAAACAAAAAGCAAAAATATTAAAATTTTCCATAACACTTTTTTTAAAAAGTGTGATCGTTTATTCTGTTGTAGTTTGTTTTGTTATCAGCGATGCAGAAAGGTGTGATTAAACCTTCTATTTATTGTCGTAAACACGACAAATTCGTAACAGTTCAACTTCTGTTCCACTTTTTACGTCTAACTTGAAAGACGAAGTATAAACATAATTTCACTTTACTACCTGCTATTTATAGTTCAATGCTAAAGCGCCAGCTTTGTTTATTGTTAAAGATGATGTCCAACAGTCCAACTATTCCCGCAAACTAAGCGTAATTACATTCAATCACTTGCGGAATAGAATGTACTTACTTAACATTTTTTATCCATGCAAATCTCTCTGTATTCTTTAACAATAATAGTAATAGAAACAAGTGTGACAAAGCAGGTGCCTTTTATAATCATTTTATACAATATGGTAATTTAATGTAACCATGAAATTTTTAAACTTTCGATTCCACGTACGATTTTGTAGGTGGCTTGCATTTTATTATTGCAAATTTTGAAATATAAATTGCACACAGTTTTTGGAAGAAAAATACTTAAAACCCACTTGGAATTTTGGACAGGAAATAAAAATGTAGGTTTAATTATTTGGTAATAATTTACAAATTGAAACTGACATTTTAACAAAATCCTTAAGAAGATCTGATTACATAATTTTCATATTTTTGGGAAAAAATATAATCCGCGCTTTTCCACACATTTTAAGATGTTATGGCAGATGGCACTTAAATATCTGAATAAAAACAAATTATTTAAATTCTCACAAAAGACCTTTGTTTTTCCTTCTTTAGATTGTAATTAACCTCTTAACAATTGGCCATGTCATGAAAAGATATAAAATTTACTTAAACTTCTGTTTTTTTAAAACGTAGTAAAACACACTTCGAATTAATTTTTTTTTAAACCTTTTTTGGAAATAATTACAAATCTTTGGAAGTACATACCTAATTAAGAAAGAAGTAAATTCGTAAAATTTCTTCTTGAAAAGTAATTAATTAACAGGTTTAAAACTCAAACTTTCTAGTCTTCCAATTATTGTTGCAAGTTGGGGCGAATTATAATTCAGGGATAAAACGTGATCAAATTTCGAATTCAGTTACGAAACTTTGATCGTAGTTTGGGACTTCAAATCTACGATGCCCTTTGAGCTTTAAGAATCCAAATAAGTTTCCTGTTTTTTCAATTTTTACAATAATTAAAGAATTTTAAATTCAATATTAAATATTTAAATGTAGATTTTAAATACCGAATTCTTATATACACTACTGCGTTTTGAGTTTCCAAAGTTACATTTTTAGATTTAACTTTGAAGTTTTGAGGTGTCGAATGCAAAATTTAATTGAGAATATTTTAGAATTTGAATTTTGAATAAAACTTACAATTAGTTACTGCAAACTTATTTTCTTTTATTAATAAATTGATTTTGAATTATCTTTAAATGGATAACCTGAGAATCTAAACTGAAAAGGCTTTTCTATAACCAGCAAAAAAACTCTGAGTCTTTCCTGGAGAATTGTTATTTATTAGCAATATCCCCAAACTTGTACACGAATTTAACTCAGCAATTAGGCTTTCCTATTCTGAAAATTGAATATTCATTTGCAAAATATACAGAAAACTGAAAAACTGCCTGAATTTGAAATTTTCACTTTCAGATTGGCATCTTGGCCGGTTTCAAATTGTCCTAAACCTTTGGAATTTCAGAATATTCACTTGCCAAAAGGAAGGTGCTTAAAAGTTTGTACTTAAATGTATAGAATTACAATTGATCGTTTCTAATTTAAAAGGGAAAAGAAATTCTTGTTTAAGAAACTTTCAGAACTGACCTAACTAATTTTCGAAATTTGCTTTATATTTCTGCTTTGAAGACTTAAGCAGAAAAACACGATTACTATTTTCAAATTGTTGGAATAATTAATAAAAATATATCAACTGAAACACTTTCAAAATAGCATTGTGGAGATGAAGTTTAATTAATTAAATTAAATTTTAAATAATTAAAACTTCGAATTTTTATAATCAGATATTTAACTAGAATGAAGAGTAAATTTTTCACAATTTACTGTCTAATATACATATTTAACTAAACGTTCTACGTTCCAAAATACAGTAAGGGTAGCAAAAGTTTTTGAGTTCATGGCATAATGCAGAAGAAAAGTAGGCTATTTTAATTGTAATTTTTTGAATTCAGAAACATAGTTACAGTTTTGAGAATTTACTTCTCAAACGATAGTTTAGCAGTAATTTTTTTTTCAATTAAGACTTAAGAACTTCTAAAACTCAGCAATTGTTTTAGGAATATTAACATATCAAAGAGCAAGTCCTTGTAGCTTATAAGGCTGTGCTAAAAATATGGAACTATAACTGTTTGAAATTATTTTCAACTAAAGCAAACAACCAAAATAACAATGTTTTAAGAACTTCCAATTTCTGCTATTAAAATTTAATAGAAAGACGATTATTTTTATATATTGAAGTGATATAATGGAATTTCGTTTTCCTCCTGTTAAGCAGAATAGAAGCTACAATTATCACGAAAACTGTGCTCGTATTTTCGAATATAAAAACTTCAAAAATCTCATATTTTATTATTCGGAAATATTAAGTCGACATCGACATTGTCACTGTTTTTAAATAAATGTCGATGTCTAATTTTTGATAATTTTAGATAAACCTCAAACTTAGACTTAAATTTTGAAGACTCAAACTTCAAATTGATGATTCGAAATCTGATTCTTGGAGTCATAATCTAAAATCGACGCCAAATTTGTAATATTTTTAAATAATTTTCAAACTCAGATTTGAAGACACAACCTGAAATCACACAAATCTGAATGTTAATTTGAACTTCAATTCTGAATTCAACGCCAAATTTGTAGTATTTTTAAATTAATCTCAAATGTGAAGACTCAGACTTCCAATCTGCATCTCACCCTTTAAGTCTTAATTTGAACTTCAATTCTGGATTCGACGTAAATTTTTAGTTTCTTTAAATGTATCATACTCAGTACTCAGACTTTAAATCTGAAAACACAAACTTCGATTACAAATCTAATTCTTGGAGTGATAATCTCAAATTCAGCTTTGAAGTGGACATGAAATTTTTAGTATTTTTAAAGTTTTAAGTTCTCTTAACTATTTCATATACAGACTTCGATTCCAAATTTAATTCTTGAAGTTATAATCTGAAATACAGCTCTGAATTCGACTTCAAAGCTTTTAAAAATGACAAACTCAGAATTTAAATTAGAAGACAGACTAAAAATCTGAAGGCACAATCTTCTAACGCTGGAGTCTTAATATGAACTTCAATTCTGAATTCGATGTTGATTTTTAATATTTTTAAATATCTTATACCCAGACTTTAAATGTAAAGACAGACTTTGATTCCAAATTTAATTCTTGAAGTCATAGTTTCAAATTCAGTTCTGAATATATGACGTCAAATTTTTACTATTTTAAATATCCCAGACTTTGAATTTGAAGACTCACACTTCAATCTGAAGACATGGCCTTCGAATCTGAATAGCATCCTTGAAGTCTTAATTTTTCTTCAGTTCTGTATTCGACGTAAAATTTTACATCTGAAAACATAGGCTTCGATTCCAAATTTAATTCTTGAAATCATGAAATTCAGCTTTGAAGACGACATTTTAAATAAACCCGAAACTCTGTCTTCGTAGGTGAAGGCCTAGGTTTCGAATGTTATATTCTTATTCGTGAAGTTATAATTGGAAGTTCGACTCTTAAAATTATGGTTCATTTTTAATTTTTAATTTAAACTTGAAAAGGTCAGGGCTCTGCTTTGGTTCTTGATTTAAAAAATTGCCACCGTCAAGGTTCGAACTGATGTCGCTTTGATTATTAACTTGCCTTTTACCTAAATAATCTAAGTTACCTTTTCTGTCTTTTTAGTAGTTATTTTGAAAGAAGACATAGGTATTCAATTTATTATTAATTTTAGAATAATTAGAAAGCGATCTATAAGGCATTAAAATCATTTAAGTTGAATATCCAGTTAATGAAATTCTTAGGTTGAGCATCTATTAAAAACAGAAATTGTTGAATTTTTATAAAAAAATGTTTTAGCTTCCAATAACTTTTAAAAACGTAGGTTTACACTAATTTAGTGAAAGGGCAATCTATCTTCTTCCGTGTCAAAATTAAAAATTTAAATTTCAGGATTAAATTTTGGGTTAAGATTTTTGTTGTAATTTCACTAAACAATTACAATCCAAGAACATTTTGGCTAAATTAACTATGCTTTGCATAAAATTATGTTTCAATATATTGTGAAATCAAGAAAAATAGGACTTGGGGCAAGTCTTGTCTATATACTTTAATTGGAAGTGCTGCCAAAGTCAGCTTTTAAACTAACCTTTCTTTATACTTGTCAGCAACAAAAAATAAACAGTTTTAGTAGTTTTACTTATATACATAGGTATAACGGCCCTGCCGTGCTTGATATTTTGATCAAAGCCATTTTCATCTCATAATGTACATTTCTTAATTTAGATAATTTATTTCTAAAATTCGATTACTTTTCGACTACAGTGTAGTACCTATCTGTGAAATCTTTTGTTGTTATTCTGAAATACTTTCTTTCTGCAAATTCGATCTTGTGAAGTTATAGATTCAATACTGTTACATTTGCTACTTAAAACTTTCAGTTGATAAAATATAACAGTAAATTCTGTAACATCGCTAATTAACAAATTGAAAGACAAACATTAACCAAACTATTTTCGTTTCAATTAATTCCAATAGAAATATCTCTGATCCAACCAACCGTTTCACACAAATACACTAATTTATGTATCATCCTGAAAATGGGCGAGGCTATTGACAAGAAAGTTAAACTAATCGAAAGTATGAATGTACAGGAAGGAAATTATAGATAATCGTTATTCCATAAATTTATAACTAATACACGTCATCTTCAAACACTAGCCTGATTAAATTATCGTTTTACTATTTATTAACATCCACCCACTGCAAACAGATTTATCAAATTATCAAACAGTAAACTTAGTAAACAGTTCCAAATTATTAAAATTACTCAGCGTTATTCTAGAAATGCGAAGATGTATATGGTCATGATACTGTTATTCCTTATGAAAAAAAAATTAATATTAATTTACTCAACGTATTCGATAAAACCATAAAAGTCTTTAGCCGTGAAAGTTGGGAGATGTCTGTGTTCTAAAACAGGAAAACGGTGTTCAACATGTGCATAATACGATATGTAGTAGGCGTGTTTTTTTCTTATTATCGTGACGTAATAATACATTCTGATCCTTATATGTGCCATTTCTTGTGTTATGCCACAAACGTCCTCCTTTATCCCACTTAACACCCACTTTTATAAAGCAATACTTTGTAGTGATGCTGTGGGTTAAGGAGTTAGTAATCCTATTACGACATTAAACGGATATTTCGCGTTAGAATTTACTCGTATTTATACGTATAATTATAATTAAACATTAACTTTGTTAAATCGATAACCTTTGATTAAGATGACTCTCGGTAGACCTTTAAACTCTTTGGCTTCGGTAAACAATGTTATAATAAATATTCTGAGTATTATGTCATTGGTATTTTTGTTATTTTGCTATGCAGTTAGTTATTTTTCTGAATCATTTTTGGCGAAAAAATTGATGAAGGTATTTTAACTGGTTTCTTTGTAATTTCAAATAACTGGTTTATTTACTTTTTTCTTAAGTTTTCTGTGGTTTGTGGTTGTGGTAATATTCACAAACTGGAAATTGGTTGTTAGGGACATTTCAAGCAAATTTCAGATTTTGTACATTTTTAACAGTTTTAACTTTCAAGAATAATATAAGCAAGCTTCGGACTGTTGTTCAGGGATAAATAAAGTGGCTTCAAATCACATAATATCACAATTAAATCAGAAACACTAGAATACAGATTGATAATTTTTTTGGGTAAGATTTTGTAATTGCAAAAATGTGTAACGGTATTAATAATAAGAATTAAATTATTTTATTTTAGTAAAGTATAAAAATTTATTTTAAAATTTTAAATCGTGTTAAAAACTTTGATTTTTTTAATTGTTTATATTATACTCTTCTTAAATTGTTGCATCTGAAATCCAGGTTTGAATACTATTTCAAATTTTTAGTATTTTTAAATAAATTTCAAATTAAGACTTCGGATTTGAAGACTCAGACTTCAAATCTGAAGACACAACCTCTGAATCTGAATCTCACCCTTTAATTCTAATTTGAACATCAATTCTGAATTCTGCGTCAAAAATCTAGTATTTAAACTTAAATAACTGAAGACACATACTTCGATTCCCAATGTAATTCATAATCTGAAAACCAGCTCTGAATTCTACGTCACATTTTTAGTAGTAGTAGTAGTAGGTATGGTCGAATTTTCGAGCCAGGTAATGCACGTCATCAATAAATTTTATGACATAATAACTTGGTACGTCTACATGAAGTTCCAAACGATTTACAAATTTTATAACCTAAAAAATGTCAAACGTCAAACAAACGTTAATGATACACAATAATATCTGTCAAAAATTTGCAAGTAAAATTGGAAATTGGAAATATAAACATGCCAAAAATAATACTAACTTTACAAAAAATAAATATGAGCTAAATTAGAAAATAAAAACTCGATTTCCCTCTTATTTTCAAAAATGTATAGACCTTTTGATTAAACACGGCTGCCTAATCTTAGAAAACTACAAAAATAATTTATATTTAGCAATTACATTTTGTATTTTTTTATCGCGCATTATTGGTAACGCCGACCGTTGATCATGTGATTGGTGACGCGCATTACCTGGATCGACAATTGGACTATAGTAGTAGTAATATTTTTAATAAGCAGAGTTTAAATTGTTGCGCATGAATTTGGATTGGTCATAAATCCAAAATAATGAAAATTCAGTACATTACAAATCCACCACCGGTCGTGTGGTTAAGTTAAGGCATTCGACTACAGCGTGGACGGTCTAGGGGTCAAATCCGAGTCGGATTCTCGGCGGATGGCCTACCCAGTCACTGAAAATGAATGGGAACTGAAACACAGTAAAGGTAGGCGGTTGTTGAAGGCATGATGCTTAGCACAACACCCTGTACGCATAGCGTGCGAAACAACCGAGGTATGAAAAGCAACTTATACCTTGATTGAGGAGAGATGAACCGCGATTCATTTGTCATCTGCATATGGGTTAAGATTAAAATTCCTAGTCAAATTTGCAACTGTCAACATATTTGTGTTTGGCGCCAATTTTGAAATTACATACTAATATGGGTGTACTTTTAAAGCAAACAAGTTGCTTGAATTGAAATATGGAAAAATAAAAATACTAATAAATAATTTTAATAATTTTTATCTTTTTTAATTTAATAATGATTGATTGAATTCAGAAATTGATCCTGATAAAAATTGGTAAAATATGACAACAGATTCTTATAAAATTTTCAACATAACACATAACTTAAGCATAATACTAACAGAATTATGCATTTGAAGGAATATTCGGAAGGAATAGCAATATTAAGACAAGTACCTAATAAACAAAATAGTATTGCAATTATCACTATCACTGCTAGAACTAGATTCCCCTAAATTTTCGACATCTATTATCTATTACAACTTCTTCCACTGAAGTTTTACACATTTATATCAACGTTTAACATTTCATGACCATGACTTCTTAGCAATTCGTTCACTTATAGGTTATAGGAGGCCTTTTAACTATCCATGCTGCTAGCCATGCTCCGTCGCGGGGCGTTAGTGCCGATACCTTTACATTACAATTCCAAATATTTTTTTAAATTCAAAGCTTTTCTTTAAACTAATTTATTTTTGAATGCTTTTTTTGTGTTCGTGGTCCATTTCCTGCTTTTACAAATGTAAAATGTGAAACTATAAAGAACCAATTTCGAAAAATCATATTGTTTATAATGCAGATAATCTGAGTATGTTTGATTTCTTTTCTTTAAAGAATTTGTATTGATTTTAAAATTTTTAATTTCGAAATTTAACCCATGAATCCGAACTCGAAGGGTTTTACGAGATATTAAAAATATAAAGTTTTTAAAGATGTTATTCTGAAGATGGTATATAAAGATTTAGTTCGTTGCTTTCTACAGTTTTAATCTGATTTCTGTCTTTGTTTTTGCATCTGAATAAATCAAATTTTGGATTTTAGAAATTCTTATTTCCACAGTTGGAAAAAATCATGCTAAAAAATTAAAATAGGTATCACTGATTATAAAAAATAAATAGTTTTTCATTTTGTTGCAGTTTTGACCAGTTTTATTAATAATTGGGTTGTTTAAGTTTGTGGATTTTTGGCTTTTTGCAACTGAATGAACCAATTATAAATGTAAAAATAAGAATTTAGTTTTGAATTTAAAGATTCTTATTTCCAGGGTTGAAAAATATGATTAAAAGAATTAAAAATCACTGATTTAAGAAAATGTATAATTTTTTTCTTTTGTTTTAGTTTGTTGCAGTTTTGACCAGTTTTCCTATTAATTAGGTTGTTTTTTGGCTTTTCACAACTGAATAAATCAATTATCTTAATTTAAAAAATTCTTATTTCCCATGGCGAAAAATATAATTAACAAAAATTACCGATTTAAAAAAATCAAATAAATAAAACTATTTCTTTGATTTTGTTTTTCGTTGTAGTTTTGATCAGTTTTCTTAAAAATTGGGCTGTTTAATTTGGTTGTTCTTTGTTTTTTTGCAACTGAATAAATCAGTTATATTTAAAAAAAAAACAAAATTTAGTTTTCATTTTAAAAATTCTTATTTTGAGGGTGGAAAAAATATGATCAAATAAATTAAAAATCACTGATTTAAAAAAGTAAACAAAAATATGTTTTTTGATTTTGTTTTAGTTTGTTGCAGTTTTAACTAGTTTCCTTAAAAATTGGGTCGTTTAGTTTAGTAGTTCTTTGGTTTTTTGCAACTGAATAAATCAATTATAATTTTAAAAATGCAGGGTTGGAAAGAATCACTATACAAAATCAAATAAACAAAATGATTTTTTAAAATTATTTTATTTTGTTGCAGTTTTAACCAGTTTTCCTAATAACTGTGTTGTTTAATTTGATTTATTAAATTAATTTTTTATTTTTTCCAATAAATAACCAAATTGTAGATTTACGCCTGCTAGGATAAGAACCTATTAGATCATTCGTTTGAGTTGGATAATGAAGTTTATTATCTCACTGCGTGAGATAATGAAATCATTATCAAACTCAGTTGGATAAGACAATTTGTATGTCAATAATTTTGTATTTTTTAATTTTTCCTTGTTTTTTCTGGTAACAATGAAGAAACTACCATCGTTTCAGCTTCTTCTATGTCCGACGGAATACTTTCACAATCACTCATAATTATATTTACCGATTTTTCTCACAATTTTCACCACAAATCAAGGAAAAATTAAAAACTACAGAATTATTGACATACAAATTGTTTAGTTGCTATGACGAAAATAAATTATGTAGATACAATGCTACTCTGATTTTAAATTAAAAAAATGGTCTGTGAAAATTATGTTTTATTAACATACTCATGCTCTTACTCTGACTCGAGCTAACGCCCTCGTCGGGCAACTCAACGCATTCATATGTTAATTCTGCCTTTATTCCACTGATATAATAAATAACTATTATGTTATTACTTTTGATTATTATCTAATTTTTTTATGAGTTATGAATTGAACGATTTTTTTTGTGTTTTTTTGTAAATTTTAAAGTTTAAATAAAACATTAAAACTTCTTTCTTCGCGATTTAAATCAATAATAAATATAAAAAATTCATTGATTTAAATTATGATTTTAATCAGGCCAACCTTGCTAATTTCAGAGTTAGAATCAGAAAGCCAAGCAGATTTTTAGATTACTCTTCTTCTGTTATTATATTCTGTAACTTGTTTTCCTCGTGCATTTCCTCTTTCCTTTTATGGTGATTTCTTGTGGTGTGAAAAGCCAACTGAAGTTTAATGGTTAGAATGAATTCGAAGACTTCCACGGTCAGTTTCAGTATTAACAAAACGTCTTCCGGATTGGGACCGTGTCATTGTGGAAGCAGAAGAACTCAACGTTTGGTCCACTTTTTTAAAGGGCTTCTTCAGGAGGAAAAGGGAGCATTACAAGAGCACGGTAACTCAACGTGTCAACCACGCCAGAGGCGAAACCCTTCTTTAATGGTTAGGTTTTTAAAAGATATGGGTTACGAAGTTGTGGTTGTTGCAGAAAGGTCTCTCTTAGGGGAGAACAGTCTTCTTTTTTGCCTTTTGTTTTTTCCCTGATCGATTTCACAGTAGAAACAGTTCGACCAGAGACGGGTTTAATAAAAACACTGAAGATTTTGATAACTTTAATTAACACTTAAATCTTGATACTAATGGATTGAATCAGTTAACACGTGCAGATACGTACGCATACCCTACTAGATTGAGCAGCAAAGAATAACTAATTTGAGGGTGGCAGAGTGGCATCTTGATCTTGATAGGCAACAAGTTGAGTGGCGCTGCAGTAGTACAACTGCGAACGCGATAATTACAAAAAAAAAACGTATAACCTTAGTAAACAGTGGCTTTCGAAAGCATATAATTTTTTAATCCGAATAGTTTCTGTACGATTTCAACCGAACGATTCAGTTTTAATTTTGAAAATTCGATTTCTTGTTATTGAATTTACCGTTCAAAATCTAGAATCCTTTACAATTCTAACAAATTGTTTTGATACGAAGTTCAATCATTGAGTAAAAAATTTTCTCGAAATTGTACTGCTTTAAAAATTTGCTTTTCAAATTTATTTTTTTAAATTTTGTTTTTTCGAATTTTGATTTTTAAATTCAGTGCTTTGATCGCCTTGCAAATTTACAAATTGGTCTTTTGAAAAACCCACATTCCCTCTGGTTGGCATCTTAAATCTTTAAAACAAATACTTCTACTATTATTTAACAAATAAAATCTTAATTGTAAATTTAAAAAAATAATAATAATAAGCCAACAAGTACGCAAAAGGCATTTTTAAAGTTTAATTAATACGATATATAAAAGAAAAAGTCAGCTAAATACCACTGAAAGAGCTTTTAAAATACATCCAAATTAATTAAACTGAATAAGTAGAAATATCTGTAAGGAATCTTCACTCGACTTTAGACGCAAGTAAATGACAAATTCGCAAGCTAATATAAAATCTAAGAAGGTAATCGGCACCGTTAGTATTTAACTCGTTGATACCTATAAATAGATATGTTCGTACTTAACCCAACTACTTAAAAACCCGTTATGGACTTTATAAATTCTAAACACCAGCCACATGTTAGTTACACTAAACTGGGCCACACATACTTGACACTTTTTGATTTTCAACGTTTTTACCTTCTTTGTTACTAATATTTCGTGTTGCAATTTCATGGTTCAGTTTCCAATTTATAAGGTTCACTGAAGTTCGCAGAAATTTTGTTTGCAAAAAATAACCTTTTTGGTTATTTAAGCGAAGAAAATAAACTCAAAATAATTGGAAGCATGCTACAGCATCAGCACATTTAAAATAAATAAATAAACAAATAAAAATAATGGTAATTGTTAATATAAATTTGTTTAAGTCAAGCAATTGCATACATATAGGCGAAGTCCGCCCTTCTTTCCTTATTATAAAATTCTAATCATATAAACAAAAAGATAAAATTATCTTTTGTAAGTTATGTAAATTTCTTTGTTTTAATTCTATAATAACAGATCGTTTAATAAATAACTAATTACCAGAGAGTAAACGAACAATACATGAATTACATGAAAGATGAGAGAGAGCTACGGGATTCATTATTTTATAAACTTACGTAACCCCGATAAGGAAGGGGTTTATTAAACTGTTTTATTAGGGTTAATTAGATAACGTGCGGATGATATATGGGTCAACTGGGAGCTTTCCTTGGGTTCATTTTGAGTTTATTGAACTGAAAGGCTTTAAATTCGAAATACAGTCCATACAATCTTGCATGACATTTCTTTTGTTGGTAGTAAGAAAATATACTAAATAGTGAGCTTAATTTTTCAATATTCTTTCGTCTTTTTCACAAACATTATTTAGAATTTTATCAAAATTAACAAATAATTTTAGGAGCAAAATATTTAAAATGCAGAATTTCGAACATTCTTTCAAACAAGTTTTAAACTATAAGGGTTTTAAAGATTTTGTTAAAATTTTTCGAATTTCTTAAGTTTTTCAAATACAGATAAACCGAGTGGTGTGGAATACGAAATACGATATTTTTTTAAATTTAGGTATAATGTTTATACTTCTATTAATAATAAAAACACATTTTTTAATAATAAGGAGGAGGACTCTTTAAGAAAATTTTAATTTTTAACACCTTTTATGTCCAAATCCTACAGCTATTGCTGCGTAATCTTGCTTTCATTTTTTATTTCAAGTTTAATTTATATAACGTTCAGCATTTAGAAATTCACAAATTTAATTTAAATTGTAAAGGTAAAGGTATCGGCACTAAAGCCCCGTGAGAGAACAGTTAAGGCCGCCTACTTTGGTTGTTTCGCACGTTATTCGTACGGGGAGGTGTGGTAAATACCACGTCTTCAATAACTACCTACCTTTCCTACTACACCACTGTATTATTTCGGCTCGCGATTATTTTCAGTGATTGGGTAGGCTACCTGCCGAGCATCCGACTCGGATTTGATTCCGGGACCATCCGCGCTGTTGTCAGCCACTCACATGGTGCTTCTGCCATTTATGGGTCTTGACCTGCACCAATATGTACTCCTTTATAACTTCCCCAGTTTGCAGGTCTGCTGTTGCTTCATTTAGTAATCTGTTTCTGTAAGAAATATTGGAAGAATCTGCAAATCAGACCAAAGTAATACAAAAGAGCAAATTCACTATAACCATTATTTTCTGTCCATTACCTTAATCGCAGTGGTTCCTCAGATGGTTCAGGGTTCGTCTGATAACTGAGATTAAGACTAGCTCGGGTTCGATTCCCAGGACCCACACATGCACCGAAAACAACCGACCGCTTCCCTCGGAAGTCTATGGCAAACCACCGAGGTATTCTCCCTAGTAAGTTTTCTCTGGAGTGTAGTATAGAGCTGTAGATAACGGGGAATTTAGGGGCTTAGAAATTCAATATTAAATGAACGATTAAACGGATTAGCTCTAATGTGATATTTATATTAGTTCCGAAGATGTTATAAATAAATTTTGTACTAAAAAACGTAACCTAGTTTTGTAAGATTAATATACCTATATCTAAATGAAGCACTAGTACTTATGTATTTTTAAATGTTAATTACAAGGTAAAATGTTTCAAAATTATGCGTTTTTTTATCCCCCTCCCCCCAACCACAACGCCTAGCTACGGCCCTGGTAAAGTACAAACACTTTAGTGATTCGGAGCCTACGTAAAGCTATAGGCCCGCTATATCTGTAGGCTACTTGACACACACACTACAAGCATATAGGCGACGGTAACGCCCTATACAGGGTATGCCACTTCAAGATGAAGAAGCTTGCATTAAGCCACCACCCACCACCATTACAATCCCCAATAGATGAATAGATTGTAGAACTAATGTTACATCGGCTAATAATTATAAACCAAACCAACTGAAAATTCTAGAAATATCGCCATCTTTATCATTGTTAATATAGCCTTTATGTATCTTGCCCTATTCCGTGCTACCCACTCAAATCTTCTTGTCATTTGAATTAGTTCACCATCATGACACCCCATAGTTTGCAGACTTGATGTTGCTTCATAGTAACCAACGCAACAGGAAATAGAAAAATATTTAAACGTACAAAGAGAAAAGAGAATACAAAGAATGTGCTTTTTTGAAGATATATCGCCCCTTCTTATTTGTCTTTGTAGTGTTATTATTTATTACCTAATAGCATTTTGTTTTGTTATTCTTCCGTCGGTATAAACGTTCTTAAATACCTACTACTACTAGTCCAACGGAGTAACGGGCCATCTTGACTATTTATGTTTTGGAATCATCAAAATTGTTTAGTATTCCACTGAAAAGGTTTATGTTGATTTTCAAGACAAAATAGGAAAAATCAGTACATTGTGATAAAATGATACTCATTTGGTTTAAGGAACGGGGAGGATTTTATGACATTTCCAAAAGAACTACTCTTAAAGAATTCAAAATCAACTTATAAGGCAACTCTCTATACATCGTTCTGCATTTTTCACCCTCATGACTTCCATACTTGTAATTCCTTTCACCTTTCTCCACAACATGTTTAATAACAAACATTCCTGTACGTTCGTTGATGATAATTTCATATTATTCACCTAATGATCATTTCTTTCCTATATGATACACCATAATTTCGAATTTATTAACCTCGTTAATCGGTTAATACCAACCGTTTTTTTTTTCTTATCGCTCAATTCATCTATCCTTTTACAGTCATAATAAAGCCAGACTTCAATCACGTAATCAAATCAGCCCACATTATAATAACACAAATCTCTTCCAGAACATGACGCGGACATGACTTTGATAATGTTAGTCACCGAGTAATTTAATTGCAGTACGAACGTCTGCGTGCCTTGGCGTAGGAATCAGGAAGGCATCAAAGATTGAAAAATTGTTAACTTAACAGTCTTTTCACGGTGCTTAAACCTCTTATCTTCCAAATTTGTAGTAAACCCATCAAGAGTTAAGAATGTGCGACTATGTCTCCGCTTCCGTTTTTTTTAGAGACAATGGTAACTTCCGGTAGGATTGCGTAACGGCGATTGCATAGCCGCACCTGCAGACGCACCAAGAGGTCATCTACCTGGGGCTCAACTCCGTTCGAATCGATTCTGACTACCATTTCTACAGTTCAAGTTATAGAAACGTTATTAGAACCGTAAATTTAAATTTGTGCACTTCGATTAGATTCCTGGCCAACGCTTAGGTTTACCTAGCATAAAATGAACATAGAAAAGCAAAGCTCGCTTTGATATTGATAAAACTGTAATTGCATTTGTCACGGGGAGGTGCAGGTGCATTTGTTGGTCATTGGTTTTCTTCTAAAGAGTGTTGGCTAGATAATAACGGCAATGGGTTATGAGGTGTAGCGGAACATTGGAGTTCAAGGCCATTTACGTAGAAACTACAGGCTACTCTGTGATATATAAACGTCTAACTGGAGTCTGTGTATCGTTAACCTAATGTATCGGTAACTTTACTAAAGTACCACTACTTGAAAATATATACCAGAACCGTCTCGTCGATAAATGTCTAGTTTTATGTGAGAGTTAGAAGCTTTCCTTACTTAACGAGGAAATAAAAATAGATGTGTACGAAGCAAAGTGACATTTTTTTGGAATCACTAGGTTCTAAAAGAACCAACAAATCACAAATAAAATAGCAAAATAGGTTAACAGTAATTAACTAGAATAGGACTGAAACATCGGGGTCTAAATATAAGTATTTGAAAAATCGGGAAAATACCGAACAAACAGAAAATTTTCAAAATAGTCAACCTAGTTTGTTAGATTTTAATCTTTCGACCTGTATATTATTTTTTATAGCAAACTTTAAAAGCTTTAAAAGGCTAAATCAGAATTTTTAATTTTCAAATTTGAACCTCCAAAATCATTAAATTAAAGTTCTTTAACTTTTGTTTTGTTTTGGTATAAGAATTTTTTATTCCTTTTATCGTTACAAACCCACCCCTAAAGTTTGGTAGAAGTATTACCTAACACCCTGTATACACCAACAACCCCATAAAATAATCGAAATCACGTTTGTAAAAAAGTAAAGCCTTTAAGTATGTAAAAGCTTCCAAATTCCTATAATTTTCCAACGCTATTTAAGGTTAAATAAAATTGCAAGCTTCTCAATGTTAAAAGATTAAATTTTATAATCAAACATTTCCAGTTCAATTCAAAATTTGAATCTATTCTTTCAAACTTGATGTTCAAATTTGCGTAGAATTCATGTATTTGCATCTAGTTTTATTCCATCAGTTACCTTCATTTTCCCTTATCTTGTCAGGTCGCCAATGTATGTATTGAATAAGGCGGGGGATAGGCTACATCCTTGTCCAACTCCTCTATTTATTGTTATTTTTTGGGATGGTGTTCTTTCTGCGTCAATTTTTATTTTTGTATTATTATATATTTATATTCTTTATCTCTTCTTGGAGTGGCATGCCCTTTAAAGGGCGTTGTCGATCCTCTCTCCATATGCCTGTGGTGTGCGTGTCAAGTAGCCTACAGATATAGGGGACCTACAGGTTTACGTGGGCTCCGAACCACGGAAGTGCATACACTTCTACTCTAGAGGGGACTTACTAGGCAGAGTACTCCTCGGTGGTTTGCCATTGCGTACCGAAGGAAGCGGTCGGGTGCTTTCGGTGTATACGTGTCCCTGGGAATCGAACCAACTAAGCTAAGACCGCCTCTATATATTATATTTTCTTTTTAGTGGAATTAAATGTTGCGGGTAACCCCTTTTTTCTAGTATTTGCCACAATTTCGTTTTATCTACATGATTAAGGGCCTTTTTATAATCGATGAATAGTATATGAGTTTCTAATTGTGTTCTCTCCTTTTTTCAATTAGTTGTTTTGTTACAAAGATATTATCGATCGGCCTATCCTAAACCAATTTTGTTCTTCTAGCAGGAGTGCTTCTGTGATGGTTCGTAGTCTGTAATTTATATTTTTGTGTATATTTTTTAACTGGTATGATAAAACATGGTTAACCATTTCAGTCATATATCCAACTCCCATTGAAGATGTGACTTACTAAGTACCTTGCAGTGTAGAAGCGGTGTCTAGCGGCTAGCGTCACAGGCATGTTAACGTTATACAGTGCTCCCAATCCCCACCTATCATAACAAATCCCTTCACACCCTATTGGCAAGGGGACCTGGCGTAATCCAGGATTGATCCACGGGGATCTGCTATATGTCAATTGATGATGATGATGTGTATATTTTGTAACTGGTATTTAATAGGCTTATACCTCTGGAGTTCTTGTAGATGTTTAAATTACCTTTTTTAAACAGATGTTTCACGTGAGCTATATTCCAACTTTCTGGTATTTTACATATTCTCCAACACATATATAACAGGTGGAGCAATCTTAGTTTAAAGAATATTCCCCCGTATTTTATTAACTCTGTGTTTATTTTGTCTCTACTAATAGCTTTACGATTCTTTACATTCTGTAACGTGTATTCTAATTTCTCCAAACTGATTGGGTAACTGATCGTGGTAATTAATGTCAGCTATGTTCTCTTCTAGCTCAGAACATTCAACATCATCATCTATCCACAATGATTTATAATGTTCTATCCATCTTTCTTCTATTACATTTAATTGTGCTGTTTCCTTTTCATTGATCTTTAAATGTTTCATTATCTTGTAAGCCATAATCTAATTTATATAATTTAATACAGTTTGCACTAAAATGTAATATTTTTGAAGAATTTGAATTTTAACAACATGCATCTGGTAAATTTGATCTTTTCAATCAAATATTCATACAGATGTAATAAAAAAGAGAAAATCATCAATATTTTCATAATTTTTGGTTGAAGGTCATTAATTTAAGAATGAAAGGCACTTGCAATTCGCATGTATAGATGTATTTACAACAAATCCTGATTCATTTGGTTTTTAAAGTCAACATTTTTATTTAATTTTGTGACTGTGCACGAGCAGAGTTCAAGATTATGGGGCTTTTAAAGCAAAATTCAGAGACGTAAAGGTGAATTTTTCTACTTTTATTTTAGTATATAAAATTGAATCTTTTGAATTTGAAAAGGATTAATTGAAAGCACAGACTTAATCCCAAATAGCGATTTGAAAATTTTTCGAATTTGTATCCTTTCGAATTCTCGAATCGTTTTTATGTTTAAATGCTTGATTTTGTTATACTTGTTATTTGTCTCCATTCTTAAAAACGTGATTTCAGCTTCGATTATTTCGTGATTTTGTTGTATTTTGCATTTATGTATTATCTGCCAAAAACATCTTTTGATTTTACCAATTCATAGATATTTCTGCTAATTATTATAAAAATATTATCAACAAATTTGAAGCAAAAATTAATTATTCTTGCAACAAAAATTATTATAAAAAAACTTTCTCTCACTTGTGTTGTCATAATTTCGTTTTTTTATTAATAAACCGATTCACCCAGCTTTGTTTAAAACCAGTCATTAAGCACGTGTTCTTTATATTTTACTCGTGGAAGCATTATAAATACAAAAACAAAATGTTAGTCTAGAAAGGTGCATAAATGCCGCGACTTTCACGAGGTATTTAGATTATTGACCGTTGCCGTCAAATATTTAAAGCTTTGAAAATATCACGAGTTTGGGATGAATTCATAATGTATGTCCATTTGATGCAACATTTTTTCTTAAAAGATACTACATATATTTTTGTATTTATATAATTAAATTCTTATTACGTTATTACCTTTTAACTTGTTTTATTCAATTTTGACGTTTTAAACTGACGTTTATTTGTTTATGGCCTGCCCATAAAAGTTGATGTTTTATAAACAATCGTTTAAAATTTTTATTCCGCTAGCGATTTAAAATTTTTATTCCGCTAGCGCTTTAAAAATGTCAAATCCCTTTAAAAATGTCAAATAAATGTCAAAATTGAATAAACAGTTGTATTACACTTGCGGATTAAAATTAATTTATTAACTCGCGGTATCAACGCGCTTGCGGCTACCGCCGCTCGCGCGGTTGAACGTACCGCTCATTAAACATTAATTTAATCCGCATGTATAATAAATAACTATTAACGTATCAGTATGTTGAAGATTGAAGCAGTACTGAAAATAATATTGGAATTGCTGTATATCCGACTTGTTTAAGATTTACTTCATCAGACTTTTGCAGTATTTTACTATAAATTCAAACAGGGAATGTATAATACCAAAACATACAAAATTCTTCAGATATAAATCTGTCTTCTTTGTAAAAATCACATTCAATTGGTCTGAAGGTAGAACCATTTGTGCAAAATTTCTCAAACAAACATGTTTTATAAAAACCTGATTATTTCATACAAATTCAAGTTAGCTAAGCGAAATTTGGCAATAAAGAACCACCTGCAACTAAGAATTGGTCAAGTTGCTCAGTGAGGACTGTCTATTTTTTATTACCAACCCAACTGTTGTCCAACTCAGAGTTAACAGAATTTAGTGATAAATTTAACATATGTGTGGACAGTTTGAATTGATTTATTTTACAAAGTTATTCTTGATAGTGGAACTACCAACATTAGAACACCTTCCTGTAAAACAGGAAACGTAGATCTATTTATGTCTTTCTATTTATGAAATGATGAAATTCACAAAAGACTTATCTAATAATACCATACAAGTGACGAGGGTCGTTTGTTACACAATTAAATGCACATATTACTAACTATTAAGAGAGAGACAGAGAGAGAACGATAGTGGGAGATAGACAGAAAGAGTGAGGGAGGGAGATATTTACGAATTTTTTGAATACCTTTTGAGGAATTCAGCGCCCAAATACGTGGCGGTATTTTAGGTGTTTTCTTTATTTCGTCTAGAAATTTTAAGACCTTGAACTAGGAATTCTAATAACAAATTTGAATTTTATACCAATTATAAATTAGTGGGTAATGAATATTAATGTTTGTTATTCTAAGTTACTCAAAGATAAGCAATCTTTTGCGGCGAGTTTTGGTCAGAGCTATAAAAACATAAAAAAAAAACATTATGAAACTTATCATTTTCTAAGTTAAACAACGAGCTGTGCAAATAAATTTGCGTGTTTCGGGTTGTTTTCTTAATTTTCAAGTTGGGGTTTAAGTTAAATTAAGGTTAAAATTTTATTGCAACACACCATTTTTTAGTAAAATAACAAAGAAGACATTTGGATGGATTTTTATAGAAGCAAAATTAGTTCCACCATTACAATAAACTCGTTTCATATGGCGTGTCTAAAAAGATTGTTAATCTCGACTTTGTTTTTAACTGAAAGTTATTTTAATACCGTTAGATGTGCAGATAATAATCGCTTTTTTCTTTTCTTTGTGATATGTTTACTGAATACACCACATAGTAAATATACCATTAAACTTTCACTGTTATTTACCTGAATTTACAAAGCATTAACGGTAATTCTTTTGTTATATTATGATTACAACTTTTTTGAAATTACGAAATGTATTCTTGTTTACCACACTTCATGGTACTGATTATTATTACTATTAAAACATCCCATAATGTTCCATAACTGTATTTTAATTTTTACAATTTTTTTGTTACAGTTCTTTGGTATATTATGTATGGCTTTCGCTTCAGCATATTGGATGGGAGCAACGCACTTTTTCATTTTCGTCGCAACCGTCAGTTTTATTGGAACTTTAATATGGATTTTCATTTACTTATTGGGCGTCAGAGAAGCTGCCATAAATTTACCAATCAATTGGATTCTAACCGTATGTAAAATATACTTTTATTAATTTTTTTAGTGTGAAATTATTTTTAGTTATTCTCTGAATGTCATCTGTGGCGAGTGTTGACTTTTTTAGTTGAACTTTTAGTTTTACAACTTGTGGTGAAATACTTTATAAAACTTGCAATAATATAAAAATGCCAATGTTTTTAGTATAGGATTTTTTTATAAGTACATGTTAATTATATATTCGATCCTGTTTATATAGCATTTAGGGTATTTTGTGCCAACTTTTTAAAAATTGCCCTTTTCTAAAGTTATATTTTCCAAAGTATAGAATTTTCTTTGCTGGGGAAAGACACATTGGAAACTGCCTATCTTTAGTAGATAAATTATACTACTTTTAACCATTTTATAAAAGACCTTTTTAACTTCTTTTAACAGAAGTTGGGCTTTCGGAATTTCCTACTTCGAATTATCTTTCCAAAACTTTGAAACTCAAGGATTTTTAGTAAGAATTCTTTTTTTTTATCCATTTAGGGAATTCTGCTCAAGGCGCTCTCAAACATAGTTTAATGTACCCCTTTAACATTCGAAGAGGTCGCTAAAACTGCTTTTAAATTAAAAAAACGTAAATTTATTCCAAAAAACATGATTTGAATGAATTGTTTGGAAAATTTTGAGAAACTGCTGAAAACGCCAGATGACTCTTGCTAATTGCTGCTTCTGAAACAACATTGTTTAATCTTCGAAAGGAACTTCGATGAAATGCGGTTATAAGACTGCCTAAATTAATCAAATTAATTTAAAAGTTTGTTGTAGTGAGTTTGACATTTTAAAGTTCTTTGTGAATTACTCAGAAAAGAAATATAAAATTGAAAATCCTAGTCAGTTTTGGGTTTTTCAAAACTATAGCTTCTTTCGTCGTTTGCTAAAGGTTAATAATTATTCACTCCGACAAGTAAAATAGGCTTCAAAAATTTGTTAAAAAAATGCGGTCAGTGTTAACCCAAATTAAAAATGCCTTGCAGATGGTTAGCATCAAATAAAGTTTTTGTTAATTAACTTTCTCTTCGTGCATCTTTCTACAAAAAAGCATATTAGAGCCAAACAACCCAATAGAATATTTTTAAAAGGCTGGATTGCCTTGAGTTGTGTAAGCCGTTTGAATATTTTCTTAATCTGTTGTTTACTGAGTGATAATGGCCCTTATTCATTAATTTTCAACCCTTCATCAAAGGAAGAGCCATCAATATTTTCAAAGTCTTTCTTCTTAAGACGACTGCTCCTCTGTGGGTTTGTAATTTTCTTCTTCTTCTTCTTCTTCTTCTTCTTTTTCTTGTTCCTCTAAAGGCTAGGAGATTCCCCCTGTTTTCTTTTATTCGACTGATGACGATATCCATCTTTGCGCCAATCTCTTGGGCGGTCGTCCAGATCCAGGTGGTCCGTCGTTGACTTTTACAGATTACTGCAAGTCTTTCCTTATCCATACAGTTCACGTGATCACTCCATTCTTCCCTTCTCTTCCTCATCTATTTCACATCATCCTGTACTTTAGTTTGTTCTCTTATGATCCTAATAGGCTGTCATTCCAGTCTCTCTCTTTTAGATCTCGTATCTGTGCCAGTCTGTTTCCATTATCATTTTTTATGTTTTCTCCGTGTTTTCCGATAATCTTTTGTTGCTCCTCCCATTCTAGAGTTGAAACCTCTAATAACTATTATTTCATGTACTTTATTTGTATTCTTAGTATTGTCATTAACTCGGTATCCTCCAATTATATCTATAAATTGTCAATTTACTATTAGTCCTACGTTCACAATGCGTTTATCAATTTCTTCCCAGTACTATATTTTCTTGATCCATTTGTTTATAATTAGTACTGATACTGATACCGGGCCTTTGCCCTCTCGTTTTTATCTGCTCCACTCCATATGCGGGTAATAATCTCCTAGTTTTTCTTGTCCTTTTCCTTTCCTTTTTGTTTCTGTTAATATTGCTATATCTGTTTTCATTCTTTCTATTTTGTTAATAACTTGGTTTTCTTTATTGCCCAGACTTTGTACATTTCACGTAGAGATGTTAAATTTCCATTTTATCGCTGAAATGTTTTGGGGCTCCTTCCATTGGAAGTCTGGATTCCCACCCGGAGATTGTCATTTCTTGACGTTTTTTTTCATTCTGCTTTTGCTGTTTTGTTTTACGTGGGATGGATTGCAAATCCAATCGCCACAACCCTCATCCGGGCTTGGGTTTCCATTTCCAAAATTAATCATAAAATTTCTTAATTTTCCTAAGACCGAACTTACTTATTAATCAAACTAGTATGTTATTCTAAATTGAAAATAAATAAATTAAGTCGGAAACAAAATTAGCCCGAAACAATTAACTAACAACAACACTACTAAATTACTGTAAGTTAATATAAACGAGTTTTACTCGTTCAGTAAAATTTTATGTAATGTACCTAACGTAACTATTAAATGCGTTAATACACAAAGTTTCGCAAGGTTGTTGAAATTAAAATAGATTGTGGAAACAATGTTATGATTAACATATTTATTTCTAACCTTGTTTTAAAACACTCATACTGCAAGTTTTATTTTTATAATAAACAAAATATTAGTTAGTGCGAATTTCCTTTGGAGGTTTTAAAATTTTGTTCTTAAAATTGAATATATAAATAATGGATTTTCATGGAATAACAAATTGTAAAGTCTTAGTAAACATAAAAGTTTAAAAAATGTTTCAGTAATTCTTTTGCACAATATTTAAAAGGGGCATGCAATTAGGCAATCCAAACATAAAAGAATGATTTCTCATGCAACTAAGAAATTAAATATTTCTGTTTCTGTCATGATTCTATCTTTAGTCATTATACATCACGTTAATTTTAAGAATGGTAATAAAACACGTACAATAAAATAATTCTTAGCTTTCTGTGCGCATCTATTTTTGAAATCTGTGCTGCAGTTGCATTCAGATTTGATGACATCCTTATCATTTTTAACTTATTCGAGTGGTTTATACAAATTATATTTTTTGTAGGAATTGCTGAATACCGGAATATGCACGGGAGCTTATTTAATTGCCTTCATCGTACAGTTGGCTGTATGGTCGGGCACTAATTACCCCGGGAAGGGGTTGAACATTGCAGCTGGGGTAAGTACATTTAATTAATTAATTTATTTGTTCGTCCATTGATTCATTTATTTATTGACTCGTCCATTTTATTATATTCGAATATAACTACATATTTAAAGAAGTGTGATTATGCAACCCCGCATAATCATTATTTAAGAGTTTCCTCAAATTAATCATTTGTCAAAATTAACAAAATTCAATCAAAATTCTTTGATCGTACGTTGGCTTAGTAAAAGTTTTGTGCAATTCATCCTTAATCAACAATTTTTAAATTGGAAGCACAATTTAAAGCATCAAAGGTGTGACATAAAAATTAACAATCATCAAACTTGACTTGAAAAATCAAAAGGATATATCAGAAACTACAAAAATGATAATTAAATTGCCAAAATATATCTTCAGAATTTGAAAGACTTGATGGATAACAAGTACGTTTTGTTTACAACTATAAACAGACACAATCTTAATTGAACCTAACTGATTTTCAAGGTTTGAAGCTTATACATGTGGGACGAAAATCTCGTTATGTAAAAATGACCCAGTCACCGTGCCCACGTATCATCAATTTATTTGTTGTCAAGATTTGCATGAAAATTGCTGATTGAATCATTAAACAAAACTCTGGAAAAAAATACTTTAAGCGGATTTTTGAATACAGAGAAGCATGAAATTTTAACAAAAAAAAGGAACATGAAGGAGAGTGCTGGAAGGAATTACCGAAAAAGAATTAAAAAAAACTTCGTACCATCATGCTTCCTTTACAACATGGAAAGTATAAATTATTTTCCACTATTGGGCAGTATACGGATTTAATAAATAAACCCAAATGAACGAAAAGGAGGGAGGAGGAGAAAGAGGGGGAGACACAGGGGAAATAACAAAAAGAAACAAAGAACTTAATTCCGTCATTATTTCGTGAAGACAAATTTTATGGAGGAAGTCTAAAAGAATGAAATAAAAAAAAGGAAGAAACGCAAATACTCCAGAACAAAGATCATAAAAGTTAGAATCTTTTTCAACATTACAAGAAAATATGACTGACAACCGCCACTAAAAAAAGAAGAAGAAGAAGAAGAAGAAGAAAGATAATAATGAGAGCAAAAACATACATAAATAAAGGGCCAAAAGGCAAGCTGCCATGTGGCCATGTCAATGATTTATTATCAAGAAACCTAAATTATTTGCAGCGTTCTAAGAAATTAATAAGCATTAAAGATGAATTGAAAAGAAAATTGGGACGAAGTGCGATGCCCTTTGTTACCGCGATTTTTGTTGAAGAAAATACTGAACTAATAATAAAATATTAAAAATTAACGAACTGGTACTGAATAATTTAGGGCTGGAAGTAAATAGGAAGTAATAAAATTGACAGAAAGAATGAAGATATTTTCTGGTGTAGTTAGGAAACTTAAGAAAATTTAAGAAGGAAGATTGAAGTACGGAAAATTTCTATTTCTAAATACAATGCTTTGAATTTTAAGCAGAAACACAATAAAAGAAACTGAAAAAATTCAACTAGGATAAGAAAATAAACAAGGAAATAAAGATTCGTTGCCGCAACAATATTTAAAAAGTTAATAATAATTTAAATTTAGGTGAATTAACAAGTATATTGCGAGGCAATGCAAATAAATTGAGGAGGGCCACCCATAATACGAAAAATAGTGGACATATGCATATGTGTTTCTTGATAGTAAATTCAACGCATTTCAGCATAATTAATTGGTTCAGTTTGCTTCTGACCACTGAGATTAAGACTGGCCCGGGTTCGATTCCCAGAGTCACACATACACCGAAAACCACCGAGGTAGTTCTGCCTAGTAAGTCTTCTCTGGAGTAGAAATGCAAACATTTTCGTGGTTCGGAGCTCACATAAAACTGTAAAAGTCTTCTTTGTCTGTAGGCTACTTGACACGAACATCACAAGCGTAGGGAGAGAAGATGCAACGCTCTGTAAAGGGTATGTGACACTTCAAGAAGAAAAAGATTAAACTGTCGGTTGTTTGAATTCTAGAGAATTAAGAAGTACAAGAAAAGAAAATGACAAAAATGAAAGAGCGTAGAAGGAAAAAATAAACGCTATCGAGCTTTAGTTATTGTAATTATTGCCAAATTCTACATTTAACAAGGGGTAATACGATTTAAATTTTAACAAACTGGTAAGTACAATAGAAGAAAATGAAAGTCAACTGTGGTGGAGGTAGTGAGCTGGTAACAAAATAAGAAAGAAAGGTTGTTTCTGGATTCAACAGATCCACGAAATTTTTCACATCATAACCTTATAAGCTTTTAATTTTAACTAAACGAGGAACATAATGAGAAAGAAAAAAGGCAAAAAGGTAATGAGAGAAAGAACATGAATAAAATATAGAAAATAAAAAGGACAACAAAAACAGTAACATCCTCTTTCATGATTCAGGAGCTTAAAGACACTTAATAACGATTAAAAAGGTTAAGTTTTTGTTGATTTAGTTCTAACAAACCTAGAAGCAAAATGAAAAAGTGAAAGGACCTGTAGAGGAAGACAGAAAGAAAAACAACTGAAGAAAGGAATAATAAATAAAGACAGACATGTTAACTACCTCTTTTCTGGCTTTGAAGATTAAGAAAATTTAGCATTGTTTAAGATGATAACTAAGAAGCATAATGAGAAAACTAAAAACAAAATGGGAGAGGAATAAGACAAAAAGTAAATAAACTCTTCAATTTATATTTATTTAAGAAATAATGGGAACAATATAAAGAAATAAAAGCGGAGGCAAAGAAAAAAGGAAAAGTCAAATGAATATCGAAGGTTTGTTGTATACCTGTTGTGATTAAATAATCTCAAGGTCAGTGACGTTCAGTCCGTTAATATTTTAAGTAAATGGTAAAGGATGACGAAACACAATGGAAGAGAATTAAAATATAAAAAGTAGGAAGAAAATAAATAAATATCTGCTATCTTTCCTTAATAATAGAAAAGGGGAAATTTTCCAGAGTCTTAACTTTAAATTATTCAATTTAAATTTATTTAAGAAGAGAAAAACAAAATGAGAGGTCAAGGAAATAATTAATAAAAAAAATAAACGAAGGATGGAAGAAAGCTAGATAAAGGTCGAAGATTTGTTGTGCTTATGATAAAAAAACCTAAAACTCGGTGACGGCCAATCTTGTAAAGAATGAAGGAATACAACGGAAAAGAATGAAAACACAATGTGGAAACGAGTATGAAGAAAAATATACAAAAAGGATGTGTGGATTCTCTTTAAAAATGAAAAAGTGAAGATGAGCTTACAAAGACTAAACTCTTCAATTCAAATGTTAAGTAAGAAATTATGCGAAAAATAAAAAGAAATAAAAGAAGAGGCCAAGAAAGAAAGAAAATAAATAATGTAAAAAACAACCGTTTGTTGTACTTCTGATGTGATTAAAGAACACGAAACCCAGTGACGTCCAATCTGTTAATATTTTAAGTAAATCTTAAGGAATGAAGAAATACAACGGAACAGAATGAAAATACAATGCGAAGAAGAATAGTAAGCAAAAAAGGCGTTCTTTCTTTAATAATGAAAAAGGGAAGATTTTGTCAAATCTTACCTCAAACTTAATATTTAAATTTTAATTAAGAAACACTGGGAAAATATAACGAAACAAAAGAGGAGATCAAGAAAAGGGGAAAATAAATAATGAAAAAAAAAAACGAAGGATGGAAGAAAGCTAAATAAAGGTCGAAGATTTGTTGTGATAAAGAACTCGAAGCTCAGTGACGATCAATCTGTTAACATTTTAAGTAAATTCTAAAGAATGAAGAAATACAGCGGAAGAAAATGAAAATGTAATTCGGAGAAGGGTAGGAAGCAAAATAAATATTAATAACGGAAAAAGGAAAATTTTCCAACGTCTTAACTTTAAACTATTCGTATAATTTAAATTTTAATTAAGAAATTATGGGAGAAATGGAAAAAACAAAAGAGGAGATCAAGAAAATAGGAACATAAATGATGCAAAAGAAAACAAATGAAGGATGGAAAAACCTCTTTTATTTGGCTTGTTTGTTATACTTCTGTTATGATTACAGAACTTGAAGCTCAGTGTCGATCAATCTGTTAACATTTTAAGTAAATTCTAAAGAATGAAGAAATACAACGGAAGAGAATGAAAATACAATGCGGAGAATAATAGCAAGAAATGTGCTGTTTTGTTTCTAATAATGAAAATTTTACATAGTATTACCTTTATAACGATTGGCAAAATAAAAAGAAACAAAATGGGAGGTCAAGCAAAGAGGAAAATAAATAATGTAAAGAAAACAAATGAAGGACGCCAGAATGTTAGCTAAAGATTGAAGATTTATTGTGCTTCTGTTAATAGTAAAAAACGTGTTTTAAGTAAATTGTAAAGAATGAAAGAATACAACGCAGGAGAAGAAAAGTAAAACGAGAAGAGTAGGAATAAAAACAAAGGGACACAGATATTGTCCTTCTTTCATTATTCTTCGTATTAAATTGCAACGAAATTTAGGTTGGCCGAGGTTAAATATTTGACTTGATTTGTTGAATTGAAATAATAGTCCGAGATAAAAAAAATAAATTAGGCATTTTTAACGATAAACAAGACGAGTAATTAATTTACTGACGTTTTTCCCATCAGATTAACAATTTTGTTTGTTTTTTTAATTCCCGCAATTTTGCAATGAATTTACAAAGTTTAAGGGTGTATTTTTTGTTACAGGTATTTGGGCTTTTGAATACTCTGGCATACGGATTTGGAACGTATCTACTATTCATAGAATCGAAAAACAACCGAACTTAATTTAGGAATTAACTTTGTACAAGTGAAGAATCTAAAAAAACTGATCTACAGTTTATATTTATTTGTTATATAATTTTACAAAATATCATCTTGCTCATTTTTATCATAACAAGTCCATTCATGCTCCAGTTTTGTAAATTGATTTAAGTAGTAGTGCGTCTTAAAAAAAAGTTAGATTTATTCATAATAATAATATTAATAAATATGTATATGGAAAAAGTTTTTTCAGCGTCGTTATATTTTTTATGTTACACACGAAGAAAATAATAAATCGGTTTAATTTCTTTTTTTTTCTTTAGATATAATTATTATACATACCTACCTGTAAGAATGCAACTCACGTTATATATTAAGTTTTCAAATTTTATTGTATAACGTACTATTAATATGTATATTGTATGTTTTATCTCAAAAATAAATGTGTAACTGTTTTTATATGACCGGAATTTTATTTCGAACTTAAAACGACGTACAAAATTTAATAAAGTCATAATATTTACATTTTTATTAATGAAATTCTGTGTCGTAAACAAGTCCACCTTTTTACTGTTCCAGAACGACCTTGAGATCTGTTTTTCAATGACAAAAACATCATAAATTCTCGTCTTTAGGAATTATCTTATCGAATAATTTTACTTAAAAATTAGATTTGTGGAATCCTTGGTTATAAAATGAACTGTGATTGAATTGGAAATTTCTCCGATAAGATTTTTACGTTTCATTCATTGAACATTGAATATGTTTATCCTAAGACAATATGTCGTAAACAGTTTGTGATTTCGAATGTAGTACATTTTAACATCGGTGGAAGGTCGATTTTTGATACATAAAACAGAAAAATTTGGTTTAAACTGGCAAAACAGAAAAATATCCGAGTTCTCAAGCTTGAAAGATGCCAAAACGTGCTGACGCACCATCCTGTTGATAGAAACATACAAATTAAAACTTACCTCCTGAACCGTCATTTTTTTTATTGTTACTGCAAATTTACAATCTACTCTTAAGCTATATTTTACAGAAAGTAAATGTTATGAGGGATACTAGGCACCATCCACTGACCGTTCACTATTCTTCATCTAATTAAGTAGGTCTTCTGGCCACATTCTTTTGAATCGTCTTCATACTAGGGGTTGATTATAGAGTTCGCTTACGAGCTGGTTGCTATATAAGCACTTTTTACTTTGGATTTGTTGGTGTACAGAGCGATTATATCGTTTATGAAGGAAAATTCGTAGATCAGCATGAATAGTTTGATTAAACACAGGGTGCATGGTGCACCTACTATCATGTGAAGTGTTTTAGAGTGAAAGGTTTGCTGCAGCCTTACAGCTCAATTCCACAAGTCCAAATTGGATCTAGGATGATTTTGTATGTATTAACTTGTTTTAGTTAGAGGGATATTTCTGAATTTCTATCAAGTTACCAGGATATCTGTTTCACGTTCTAGTTTGGTCTAAATGTGGTCCTTCCATGTAAGCTTTTTGATTCAAGCGAAATGCAAGAAATTTTACTACCGTTCTTTCTGAGATTGGAGCATTGTTTAGGCTGACACGGGGACAAGTACACCGTCTCGTTGTAAAGGAAAATTGTACCGATTTCTTGTTATGTACTTTAACTCTCCACTGTCGTAGTCAGTTTTGTAACAGATCTAGGTGATTTTTTAGCTTTTCAGAAGCTCTTTCAGGGTTTGTATCTGATGATAGGATTGCTGTGTCATCAGCAAATGTAGCCATTATAGTCTGTGAAGTAGAGGAATGGTCCGAGGACACTACCCTGAGGCACACCGGACTTGATAGGGAAATATTAAGATAATACGTTATTGACATTAACTTGGAAGTATCATTCCCTAAGATATGATTTTAGTAGTATGTATATTTGACTGGGCAGATACATCTTAATTTTAAATAATAACTCTTCATACCAGACCCTGTCGAAGGAAGACTGCAGCACAGCCTTTGATTTTCTTTACGATTTGCTGACGTCGCTCTACTGTAGAGTGCTTTTGTCAGAAGCCAAACTGATGGTCAGGGATTCAGTTATTTATAGAGAAGCTTTTCAAATATTTTTAGCATTTGCGGTAGTAAGCTTATCAGATGCTGGTTCAGTGATAATTTGTGCGAAGTTCTATTGTATGGGATAGTAGCACAGGCGTAATATCCTATTATAGATTGTTGATAATAATACATGTGCTTTTCCGAAAAGATGTGTCAATATTTCTCCAACCACTAAATCATAACCAGGAGCCTTAAACGAGTATGTTCTATTGATTTCTTTACGAACTTCGGCTGGTGAGAAGCATTTAACGGGTAACTGATAATTGGCAGATATATCGATACTTTTTGATCTCTTCGTCTTCGATAATGTTGTCAGGAATTAATTGTAGTATATACATTTGCAAGATGTTCTGCTAGTATGTATATACTATGTGCGGCGTGACAAACTACAAGGCAATGACAGCTTTAGTGGCTGATAACCAAATGCCTGACAAATAATACTGTAAAAAAACTACCACACTGTCAACTCAACCAATCCTATGCCCAAATAGCTAGAACAAATAACAGGACAAACACAACAAACAACCATATCCACAAAAACAAAGAGAACTAAAACATAGCAGATAAATTAACTGAATTTAAAAACATGCTTACAAAGCTACTCAATCAAAACACCATGATATTAACCATGCTAACCACAGTTCCTGCTTCTCCATGTATATCCAACACGCAGGGGCAACAACCCTCAAGCAGCAACATGACGAATTTTAAAACACAAATCGGAAGACACCAGGTGGGTAGAAGAAATCCACAAACCCATACCGTACAAACGGCTTGCCCCACGGATTATGACTTATTTACATGATTTCTTTTTATAAAAATACTTGACAATTTCGAGTTGGGGAAGTTTGGTTAAATAGTTAGGTTGGTAATAGTGATTTTTGCTTGACAGTTGATAGAAGTTTGACATTTGACGTTTTTGTTGCCTAGCAACTGACTGGTTTCCTAGCAACTGAATGGTTGCGTAGGTATTTTGTGTATTATTTGATAAAGTATCACCAATTTCTGAAAACAAAATAGCACCAAAAATCATTTAATAATGAAGCTCATTAAAGCATCAAAATGCGTTCTAGAATGATGTCATTCCAGTACCGAAACAGAGAAAAGAAATACTATGACTCAAATCGGGTGATTTGCTATACTACAAAGGTAAACTAGCATACACAAAGGAAATGAGCTGATCAAATAACTTCTATAGCAGGAATATCATTAAGAGTCATCCACGTAAAATTCTAAATATCAAAACGGTGGAGGCTGAGGATAGTGATGATCATTTAAGTATACGCCTCGACAGCATCATACACGAAAGATGGCACTGAAGAGTTCTATGAAGATCTAGACAAAGTAATTGAACAAAATCCAGCACATTACACCTTAATTATGGGAGATTTTAACTTTACTTTACGTAGACAACAACCCGACGAAACGCGTATAGGTTATCTCGGAATAGGGACTCGTAATGGCAGAGGTCATACTATGGTAAACTTCATGTCAAAAATTGGAAGTGGAAAGAGTCATGTTAGGAGTGAGATCACAGGACATAATAGGAAATGAATACGTAAGAAAGCTGTGATCATAGTGCAATAATAATAATTCTAATGTTAGAACGTTTTACGGGTTATTGCTGAGAGAAGAACCCACCGTTTCGCCCATTTTTTTAAGGGTCTTTATCAGGAGGAAAAAGGAGGCACTAATAGAGTACAGTAACTCAGCGTGTGAACCACGCCAAAGGCGAAACCCTTTTAGCAAAATGAAGAAGGGTATGGCAACTCAACTTGTGAACCAATACAAAGGTAAAACCCTGTTGCAGAAAAATAGGAGAAAGCAGCGAATTTATACCGGTCGTAATCGGTCAAGCATATCAGCCAAAGATGACGATTGGTGAGGAGTAGAGGGGGCGGAGCTAGTAGGGATGACGGACTTCAATATGTCTGACAGATGATAACCAGAGCGTCATGATTCAAGTTGTTAGGGATCTTAATGATTTCAACAGGCTCACGGACTTTCCTGTTGAAAAAATTAGGAGAATTGACAATGATCGATGATTTTTCAATCAAGATCTTATGGCCAGTGTCATGATGGTGTTTAGCAACAGATGAGTGTGAAAGAAGACCTAATTTTAAGAAACGTTTGTACTCACAGATACGTGTGTGTACTGAGCGACCAATTTCTCCAATGTGCACTAAACCACAACAACAAGGAATGCTGTAGATGCCTCTTGATGACAGGGGTTGAAGCTTATCTTTTACTGAAGATATCTGTTACACTTTTGAAGAGAGTTTGAAGATGGTTTTGATGTTATGTTTTTTGAGAATCCTACCTATGCGATCAGTAACTTGGGAAATGTAGGGCAAAAAGCCAGTAGCTTAGGGTGTGTTCTGAGAACTTCCAGACTGTGAGGGGTGTAATTGTTTTTGGATGACCTTCCTAACATCCTTTTAGTTGTACCCATTCTTGACGAGACTGTCTTGAATATGGACTAACTCCACCTGAAAACCGTCGGGTTGGGACACTGTGATATCACGATGAACGAGAGAATTGAATAAGGAGAGCTTTTGTGCCGGGTGCTGATGTGAATTGGCATTAAGATACCTATCCGATTTCGTAAAGATGTTTGTAACCATCGGAGAAATGGGAGAGCCCATAGCAGCGGCTATCATTTGGTTATAAAATTGGTTGTTAAAAAGGAAGGATGTGGAGGAAAGGTACTTTTCAACGAAAATGGCTAAACTTGCAGGATTGTCGTCCTAAACTAGTAACTGTTCGATGATAGTTACTGAGTCAGGGATGGGGACAAGCAGGTCATTAGGGTATACAGTGAGATTGCCGATGAGATTTACAAAGTGGGAAGAATTTCGAATATGTGAAGACGGTTTCCCTGTATATGCCTTAAAAATTCCAGCGAGATGGGAGAATTTATGATATTAACAATGGGGGCGGAAACGGATTTGCTGTTTGTGAATTTTAGGAAGACCATACAACCCCGGCGGTTTGGATTCGCGAGGGATTAGACGACGTTGAATATCCTGTGGGAGGTTCGTGTTCGATTTTGGAAGTGGGGTCACGAGGAATGGGGGTACATCGGTGCATGCATTATCCTGAAGAAGATCATTAACTTTAGTCACATTTATTTTATTTAAGACGGCATCGGCAGTGGCGTTATCCCTGTTAGAAGGTCAGTGGTTCAAATCCTTGCGGGCTGATATTTTTCTATACTGTATAGAATTTTCACAATTCGTTAAAAATACATTAAAGTAGTTCCCCAAAGCAGTGAATCCTACAAAACTTAATTTCTTCAAAATTCCCAAGAAAATTTCGGAAAGTAAAAATGCCGAAACGTAAAGCCAGTTTCCTCTTGATTTGCCTAAAATATATTATCAATACATTAGCCTCGAAGCAATTTAATTTGCGAAATCGTAACATTCAATTTATAAAATAATAATTGCTAATTTGTTAGTAATATTTTCAAAATGTATACAAATCGTCCATGTATGAAAATTTCTTAAAATGAATATTCGTCACAGTGTTAACCCCCTGTAACTCGTTGTTTACTAATTAAACACAACTCAGAAAATTGGAAAATTAGTAAACATTACAGAATTCGATGAACCTCCGGAGAATTCCTAAATCTTGTAAGAATTAATTATGTAAATTGAAATTTGTATTAGCAAGTTTTAATTACACGATCCGCATCTAAGTTTTAATAAGTTTTTCTGATTAAAATTTATAAAAACACAAATGTGTTTTAATAAAAATTTACAAGCAGGAAACTAATAAAATATTAAAAGGCGTTTTGGCAAGATCTTGAGTACCTACTTAGTAATTATTACAAAATTACACTAATAAAGTGAATATTAAAATTCACACTTGCAGTTGTTTCTTAATAATTTTGCAATTTGCAAGCTTCGAGTATGCAACCATGGGCGTCAGTAAGCAGAGGCGCAGATAATCCTGATTCCCTTGGATTTTATGGTTCCTTTTTATCTTTTTTTTTTGTAAAACGTGGGTGAACCATTTGTTAAAAAGTTTTTGTAACAGGTAGAAGAACGAGGGTGGGACGATTCCAGTTTTATCTTTTATGCCCACCTAAAGATCTAAAATGGATTTATTAGAATCGTTGTTTAATTTCAAGGCTTAATTTGTAATTAATCTGCCGTTACGTATTCAGTAATAAAGAATGGGCGAAAAAGATATATAACAAATGCAAAAAAGAGCTTTTTCGAAACCGATTTGAGCTTCGATGCTCGAAGAACTGAAATTTATAACTTAAATCGAAAAATTACCTTTCACCTTTCAAATGTTATAATAATTTTTGATTTTAATTTCAAATAAGTTCGGTGTAAACGGCCCTTAATGTTTTAAATCAAGCTCCAAACTTGATGAATCGTGAATCTTAGTCTGTTAGGTTGATAATAAAAATAAACTATAACTAGCTAAATCTATTCGAAACTCTAAATCTGAATTTAAATTGAATTAAAATCTCAAGCTTGGACTCTAAGATTTGAAGAATGCGGAAATTCCAATTGAATTGTTGCCCTTTCTTAACAAAATATGAGTCCAAATTTAGCGCCTCGATCCTGGTTTTTACAATTCAAATTAAATCTTAGTCCGATCTGAAAGTTGCACGCTGGATTTGAAAAGCATTTCAAACTTTAACGATTCAAACTGGACTAACTAGAGTTATGTTTGAATCTTAAACGCTTTAAAGTCTCACAAGTCCTAGTTTCAATACAGGATTCACATTCAATTCATTTACTACAATCAGTACAATCCAGGCAGTAAGTACCATGAGATCGAAAAAAAGATGATTCTGAGCAGGCCTTGACGAGTACAACACGATTGGCTACACTGGTTCTAGAATGCCTATGAATTATAATGTGACAGTGACATTTCAAATGTAAGTCAGTTTTGCAATCTTGTTTCCAGAATTATTTAAGTTTAGCGTTGTAATACTAGTGAAGGATCACATTTTGAACACCTACTCTAACATGTATTCATCTTAGTTTTCAGTTTGTTCCCTACATAAATACTGTTTTGTGTTTTAATTTATTTGACATTTATTAACCTCTAACCTACTGCCACATTTTAAAATCAGTCTTGCCAATCGTGTTGTACTAGTCAAGGCCTGCTCAGAATCATATTTTTTTCGATCTCATGGTATATAAATATAAGGACATTGTAAATGTAAAATTGGATTCGTATTTTGTAAACGAATATAGATCGAAAATACAACGAATAAAATATAAATCTTCAATCCACTATGCTACATTAAACCTTTTAGTTTAAACCGGGATTTAAGAGTTCGATTTGAAGGTTACATTATCAGCTTTGCAAAGTACGCCTTGGGTTTAAAGGTTCGAATATTGAGATATTAATTCTTAATATTTTAAACTTGAACTAGCCCTGGTTTAAATAAGGGATTCAAACCGCTTATAATCCAGATTGCGTCGAAATATGGTGAAAAATAAGGAAAAACGAATTGAAATTTTGAATTAAAAGTTAGGTTCGTATTTTATCAACGAGTATTCGAGTATTGAAATATGAAGGTCGAGTTTGATTTTCAAAATGTTGGTCCTTTAGTCTGGCCTAGAGGACTGCAATTAATTTTCGATTCGAAAACTAATCCGTCAAACTTTAACGATTCAAATTTGTAGTGGTTTGGATTTAGGATTCCAATTTTGAACGTTTCAAAATCATCGTCCGATTTGAATTGAAAATTAGCTCAGTATCTTGTAGACAGAACGTAGTTCTTAATTTCGAAAGCTAAAAAACGAATACCGAGTCTGGTTTTCAAGATTTAAATCCTTTAGTTTACTTTAATCGATTCGAATTTTAGTTATGGATTCAAAAATTGCATTTTTTGTAGATTAGGATTCTGAATGTATGAGAATCTCACTAATTTTAGCTCACGCCAAGGATTTAGGTTCAAATCACTTACAGTCCAGTTTGTATAAAGTATAAAACTAGCTTGAAGCAAAATAGAGAAAATGAGCATCTTATTAATTTTAGTTCAAGTCAAGGATTCAGATTCAAACCATTTATAATCCGGCTTGTATAAAAATAACTCGACGAAAATTATATTCAAACCTATGATAGGCTTTAGATAAAAGTTTATAATTTCAATCTTAACTATGAATTCTAAGATTTAAGCTCTTTAACGATTTTAAGAATTTAAGTCTAGAGTTGTAAGATTGAAGTTTTGAATGTGAAGTATAACTTTGAATTTTGGGGACCGAAATCTTATAGATTTAAGAAATGTTTTGAATTTGATTAATGCTACTTTGGATTGTTCTTGATTGGATTTAAACCCAAAATTTTGTAGCGATGTACCAACATTTTATCAAAAAGCTTTTTCGATTGGCATTTCAGTACGGTAATTTTAAAGTTCAATTTCTACTTAATCTGTCTTTACATATTCAACAATAAAGAATGAATGAGAAAAATTAAAAAATATATAAAAATATTTAAAAAAGATGATTTCTTTTTATCGAAACCAGATCGTTTGAAATCTTTCTGATTGAAATTCATCTTAATAAACATTCGAATTTGAGTTTGGTAGTTAGTCTATTAGACTTTGAATATCAACCGATTTCAGCTTGGATATTGGAATCTTTATATTAAATCGAAATATTACCTTTTACCTTTTAATTTTGACTCTGAATGTCAATTATTTAGTATCAAAATGTGGAAAGGCCAGTTGGAATTTTGTCCTTTGTAAACGAAATATGAATCTCAAATTCAGTGGCTCGATCCTGGCTTTTATGATTCAAATCAAATCTTAATCGGATTTGAAAGTGTCAAGTTTTAACTCATGAATTTGAAAGCTTTTCGAAATTTAACGATTTAAACTGGAGTCAGGATTTGAATCCCTAATATTCTGAAGTCTTACTACTGCTAACTTAAGTATATAGAATTCACTTTCAAACCATTTACTACAGTCGGAAAATTTAATGACCAAAATATATATCTCCAATCCGGTATGCTAGATTATTAAACGTTTTAGTTCGATCCGATGTTTAACAAGAGTTCAATCTGAAGGTTTCAAATTCACTCAGAAAGTGGACTTAGGTTTAAAGATTCGGGCTTCATGATTTAAATTTTGAAAGTTTTAGACTCGAGCTAGTCTTGGTTTAAATAAGGAATTAAGATTCAAATCACTTATAATCCGGATTATGTCGAAATACAAAGTTATTTTGACAGCGAAATACGGATCTAAAATTGGAGCACTACAATATGAAGGCCGAGTTTCGTTTCCCAATTGTCAGTCTTTTAGGCTATTTCGGAGGATTGTAACTTCAATTTGGGATTCGAAAACCGAACCTTCAAACTTTACGATTCAAATTTGTTTTGATTTGGACTCAGGATTGGAATTCCGAATGTTTCAGAATCGCTGGTTGTAGTTTAAATAAGTGATTTAGATTCAAACTAATTGCAATCCCGATTTGGAAGAAATATATATTTAGTTTGATACAATTTGCTGTAAAATCTAAAAAAGTTGATTGATTTTTGGATTAAATTTATTAAAATAAAAATTTCAAAGGTATAGTTTATAAGATTTAAAAACCTTCTAGTTTAAGCAGGAGGATTGAAATTTTGAAATTTGAACTCTGGATTCGCAAAGCGAAGCTTCAAACTTTTGATTAAAAGATCAAGATGAAAATTCCATCCTGAAGGTTTTAGTTTGAAACTAACTAACTCTGGCTTCAATTAAAATTGAAAATAATCCCACGAGCACAGGTTTCGCCCAATAAATAAACAAAAAATTTCGAAACCTGAAACACGAATACCAAATCTGGTTTCCAATTATGAAACTTTTAATTTAATCAAAATTATTCAAAGGTGGAATCTTTTGTGGATTAGAATTCTGAATGTTTGAGAATCTCACTAATTTTAGCTTAAGTAACGGATTCAGATTCAACGACTTGCAACTTGCAATCGAGTTTCTATAAAGTATAAGACTTGCTTGAACCAAAACAGAGAAAATGAAAATCGTACCAATTTTAGCTCAAGTCAGGGATTCAGATTCAAATCACTTGCAGTCCAGTTCGTATAAAGTATACAACTAGTTCGAAGAAAAACAGAGAAAATGGGAATTTCATTGATCTTAGCTCAAGTAAGAAAATCGAATTTTAAAACTAGCTCGACTCTAGAAAGTTTAGAGTCTTAAATATGGATTCTAGACTTGTAAAATGAAGTTTTGAATATAAAGTATAACTTCGTACTTGGAGCACCGAAATTTTGTGGATTCGAATTCGAATACTACTTAATCTGAATGTTTTGGGTTTTCTTTAATGCTAGTTAGGACTATTCTTGATTGGATTCAAACTCAAAATTTTGGAATAATGTTTTGTCAAAAAGCCTTTTAGCGTTGATTGAGGACAATTCCCTCAATCAACGCTTTTAGATAGTATTGCAGTACAGTTTTGGGCATAAGTTTTGCTTAAACCAAGATAAGTAAAGCGCGAGTCGATTTAAGTCGACTTAAGCTCAATCTCCATTGAAATAGAGCTTCTTCTTAACATGATTATTGGTTTGTGACAAAAATTCTTCGGTTTTCTTCATTCTTTTATGCTTGTTTACTGTTTAAATTACGAAATCACATCAAACCGCCTTCAGTCCGTTTTCATTAATTTTAAAGTCAGCTTAACTTAAGGCAACATGCAATAATCACCAGTTACTTTGGTTGCCTAGCGCAACCAGTTTGAATTTAATAATAAATGTAAATAATTAAATTAAGTATTGTTGATATTTTTTCATGCATATCGAACTGGGTTCAGTTTTTTGTTAAACCTTCGTTCCCACACTTAATGAATTTACAACATCGTTCAAAAACGAAGACCCACTAAATCAGTTAAGGTATAATTATCGTAAAAGAACCGATCCCACTTTTCTGAAGGCGTCTTGTAGTTAAGGAAAATAGGGCGAGGCGCGGTTCAAAAATAATCAGTATCTGTGGGCATTCGTCGACTTTCGGTCTCCTTTCGGTGTGAGTGACTCCCACGTTTTAGTAAACAAAATCTAACAGGTAAAACACGGCGTCATATTTTATATTAAGGTTTTAAAATTGTATATGTGCGTTGCCAAATATTTTAATTCGATGAATGAGATAGTAACCTTTTGTAAATATTGATCTATTGAGAACGGACGTTTAAACCACTGCGCATTCTAATCTTTGTTCTGTTATACGAGTAAACTGGTACTAATTTTAGTTTTCTTTGCAATAAAAGTGAGTGCATTTATAAGATTCTACTTTTAAAGCTCGTTCGTTGGATTAATTTTTTTAATTATTAATTAGTGCTTCTTACTAATTAAGTGCCTTTTTTTGATTTTCTAGTTGTGAAAAATCGCGCCAAAATGTCTCACAGCGTGACTGTAACCAGGACAATGACAACTACGACCACATCAGCGATTATCCTTAACACAGGATATTTCAAAACCTGGCCTGGAATCTTCAAATTGTTCCAATTAGTAAGAAATCTTTTCATCAACTTTAGTTTACTGTAATGAAAACATTTTTAAAATTAGACCATGATTACGTCAGTTCCACTTATATATTTGAAATTTTAAACAGGAAATTCGTATTCTTTAACATCGTTTTGAACCATTAAATTGAAAGAAATTCAGGTTTTGTACTTCAAATATGTTGGTGGTTCACCTACGTATTGTAACATTTTGTTACTCACGCATTTAATTTAGAGACGTGACATCATTTGTAGGGAATTGTGCGCTGATAATCCTTCTGGTTTTTGATTAAAAACCATAAATTTATTAAATAATATTAAACAACAAAAAAAGCCACACCTTTTCCACTTATATGGGCAAGTTTTTTCGATTTCAATTCAGTATCATTGACCTAAATTTTACAGTATGTAAATGACTAAATGTTCAAGAGTGCACAAGGTTATAAATGCATCATCGAGTGCATCTGGTTCTTTCATAATTAATATTTACGCAATTAAAAAGTTTTTCGAGTTATTAATGTGAAAACTTGGAAAATTAGGGCGTTTTACACATAATCTGGAAGTATAGGATGTTAAAAAAAAATTAATGCGGCGATTTATTCTTGTCTCGTTTCGTAAATGAATGACGTAATCACAAGAATTTGGGTTATGGACGGCCTTTTATATTCTAAGTAAATGATGAGAAAAAGCGGTGGATTAAATCATTAATTTTTAGTCGAAAATAAAAATGACTAAATAGTGATAAAATTTATCCTTGCTTGTTATTTTTTACATCAGTTTGATATTACTCATTATTAGTGAGCAAAGCAATTACCATTGAAAATTGTTGGATTGCTAAATCATTACTAATACATCTTCGATAAGTTGAAAGTTTACTTAGTGGAATTATACGGAGGGAAAATGAGGATTTGAATGTAGGAAATTCAACATTAAATGGCAACAAATTAAAGGCGTTATAACTATAAAAAAGAAATAATAAAATAAGTAATAAACTGATTTGTAGCTAACATAAAAATTTTAGTAATCCAACAATCGTTCTGTAACGGAATTAGTCCAGTCAAATGGTAATTTAGCTTTGCATTTTGGGTAGGCAGCGATTTTTTTTTATCGGTGTGTAGAGAGGTCAGTGGTGAATCTAAATCAGAGTTTTCGGGGTGGTAACCCCCTCCATTTGGCCGCCATCTTGAAAAGAAGGGTTAATTTGTTTTTTGGATATACCTCTGTAGTCGAGAATCTTACAAAAAGTTTGTATAAAACTTTTTTGTAGAGAATCGTATTATCTATTATTTATTATTAATAACTTTTTTACATAGCATTAATAATAAAAAAGTTATAAGCCGGAAAAGACAAAAAATTTAGAGGTTACAACTTTTTTATAATTAATGCTACGTAAAAAAGTTATTAATAAAACTTATAGAGAATGTGATTTCCTACAAAAACGTTTTAAACAAAATTTTTGTAAGGCTCACGGATACAGAGATATAGTCGAAAAACTAATTAACCCTTCTTTTCAAGATGGCGACCATATGGAGAGGGGGGTACCATCCCGAAAATCCTCATTTAGACTTACCACTGACCCCCATACACATCGTCAAAAATCGCTGCCTACCCAAAATGCAAAGTTTACCTTTTTATTTCAACCATTTGATTGGACTAGTCCAGTCAAATGGTAATTCAATTTGCATTTTGGGTAGGCAGCGATTTTCTTTTTGCGATGTGTGTGGGGGTCAGTGATGAGTCTAAATTCGGATTTTCGGGGTGGTAACCTCCTCCATTCGGCCGCCATCTTGAAAAGAAGGGTTAATTAATTTTTCGGCTATAGCTCTGTAGCCGCGAGTCTTACAAAAGGTTTGTACAAGGCTTTTTTGTAGAGAATCGTATTATCTACAACTTTTATGAATATGACCCCACCACCTCACCCCCAAGTCGGCCACCATCTTGAAAAGAGGGGTTAATTAGATTTTCGGCTATATCTCTGTAGTCGTGAGTCTTACAAAAAGTTTGTGTGAAACTTTTTTGTGGAGAACCATATTCTCTACAATTTCTATTAATAACTTTTTTACGTAGCATTAATAATAAAACAGTTATAAGCCCTTAAGTTTTTATCTTTTCCAGCTTATAACTTTTTTATTATTACTGCTATGTAAAAAAGTTATGAATAAAAATCGTGCATAATACGACTTTTTACAAAAAAGATGTATACTAATTTTTTGTGAGATTCCCTACTACAGAGATATAGCCCAAAAACCACCTAACCCTTCTTTTCAAAATGGCGGCCGAATGGAGGGGGTTACCACCCCGAAAACCCTGATTTAGACTCATTGCTGACCCCTCTACACAACGATAAAAAAAAATAGCTGCCTACCCAAAATGCAAAGTTTGCCTGTTTATTTCGACCATTTGACTGGACTAAATTACCTTATTTCAAAATATGTACTTTAAATTTTTTAAATTTCAAGAAAGGCTTTAGTTTTGTACACTAACTTGCTGAATAATAACAATGTTTACTGGAATTTTGAAGTATTTTGGATTGTTCCGATTGTTCTTATAATTAGAATTTCGAAAACAAAAATTTATTAAACTTTCTAAAGATTCTTAAGGAATTTTTTTAAATTTTTGTTGTTGACTTAAATAAAATATAAACTCCAAATTTTTTTCTCTTTTGGTTTTCGGTTGTTTACATGGAACCAAGAACAATTTAAATCTGCATTTTCAAATAAAAAAAACATTTAAAAGCAACAGAAACGTTTCAAATGCTTTTGAAATTCATACTTTTACAAAAACTTCCTTTTGGGTTTTATTTTCTGCATGAAAAGGCTTTGAAACCTAAAAGTCTCGCACGTAAGATGCAGGTTTTCTAAAAGTTAATACCATAACTGCCCTTTTTTGTTTTAAAATCCTGAACTTTTTTGACAATTTTTGAATTCTAATGCATTGAATTAAAAGAATACTATTAATGATAATAAATTCGAAAAGTTCAACAGCAAAAGATTAGAAATGCCCTTGTAGGGTTTAAAAAAATAAATATTTGCATTTCAGTTCTTAAAGTTCAAACTTTATTTTTCATCTCTAAGTTTCAAATTTTGTAAATTTGGATTTAGAAAATTTTGATTGTGAATCCAATCAAGATAATAAGAGCAATCCAAACTGGCACTACTGAAAATCTAAATAATTCAGAATTCAGTTCCCAAATAAAAGAAAGAAATTTCAATTCTTAAAGTTCTGATTTGTACTTTGCATTCACAACTTAATTTTCCAAATTTAGGCTTGAAGTATGTATATTCAAATCCTCGAAAGTTTCGAAACCTATAAGGTCTACATTTCAGATTGAAATTCTAAACATCTGGTCTAGCCTTACCATAAATATTGTATGCATAGCAGGAATTTATTTTTATATGATTTTTTATTCAAAATTTAAATCCACTTTTCTAGATTTTTCAGCAACTTGCTTCTAAAATTTGAACCTTAAATGTGGTTCTTACGATTCAAAGCCTTTGAATAGTTCAAGTCTAGGTGTGGATCTCAATTTTGAACTTTAAAATGTAAATTGCGAGTCTGGTTACCATGACTTATAGGTCTTCGTCCGATCTGAAGGTTTCAGATTTCAATAATGCATTCAAAAAATTAACTTTAGTGATTCAAAATTTTAGAATTTCGCTAGTCCGTTCACAATCCATCAGACTGTGGAGATCAGACATGGGCAACCTTTTCTAGTTCTGAGGCCAAATACATAATCATTCTGTCTCCAAGTCGAGGGCCGGATCAAATTATTAAATAAAATAAATTAATATTAAATTAATTAAACAAGTTGCTACCTCTTATTTCATTTAGTTATTGCACACCATGTTTTTCCCTCCACGAAATAACTTGACACAAATCTTTTTTGTTTCAAATAACTTGCTGGAAAATTTAGAAAGGAAAATCTGAATTTGGTTTTAAATACCACAATACAAAATTTGGTAAACCAATGTACGTCCTAAATTTAAAGTTTGAGTAATTAGTATAAAGATAAACTCGTACTTTATCTGCAAAATATTATTTACATTTCAATCTTAAATGCAGACTTTAAGATTCAAATATGAGGAGTTTAATAGTTCAAGTATAAATATGGATCTCATGTTATGTGTTTGGTTTCCACGAATTAAGTCTTAATCCGGTCTGAATATTTCAAGTTTAAACAGTGGAACCAAAAAGCTTTTTCTAAACTCAAAGTTTGAATCCGATTTTTAGAATTTCGCTAGTAGTACCTATTATTTATTGGCTTAAATTAGAGATTTATATTTAAACCACTTACAATACAAACTGTGTAGAAATATTAAGGTAACTTCTGATTATCATTTGAATCCTATAATACAAAATTCTGTAAATCAAATGTGCGTCTTAACTTTAAAGTTTGAATAATCATGTAAATATAAACTCATATTTTGTCTGCAAAATGTACGATAAGATCGGAACAAATATTCAAAATTTCAATCTTAAATGTAGATCTTACGATTCAAAGCTTTTTTTGGGCTTGAGAAGATCAAGTTTAGATGTGGATTTCAATAAATCGCGAGTTTAATTGGTATGATTTAAGTCTTAGTCCGGTCTGAAGCTTTTAGTTTTAAACAATGAATTCAAAACGTTAATTTTAATGATTCAAAGTTTCCTGCACTCAAAGTTTGAATTTTAGAATCTCGCTAGTCTTGGCTTAACTTCGAGATTTATATTTAAATCATTTACAATTCAGATTGTGTGGAAATATAGGATTAACTTGAAACAAATATTCTTCGCTTCAAACAACTTGCTGGAAAATTCAGAAAGGCAGATTTGAATTTTGATTTAAATGCTAAAAAACAAAATTTTGTCAGCCAAATGTGTGTCTTCAATTTAAAGTTTGAGTAATCATATAAGTTTGCGAAATTGCGATAAGATTGGTTTAAATATTTAGATTTTAATCTAAAAGCATACTTTAAGATTTACATTTGAAAATTTAAATAGTTCAAGTATAAGTGTGGATCTCAAATCTGAAGGTTAAAATGTAAATCACGATTTAAGTCCGTTTTGAAGGTTTGAAATTCTAATAATGGACTCACAACGTCAATTTAAAGTTTGAATTGTAGAACGTCGCTGTAATGTTGGCTTAAATTCAAAATTTATTTTTATACCATTTATAATCCAGACTGTGTAGAAACATAAAGTTAATCTGAGCCAATCCTTCTAAAATACGAATCAGTCCGATATGAATGTTCCAAGCTGCAATGATGGATGCACAAGGTGATTCAAAGATTTCTGGATTTAAAGATCCTAATTTTAGAATTTCGTCATCTGAAATTGGAAATTAGAGATTTATATTTAAACTTGTTTGAAGCAACTTGCTGGAAAATCTAGAAAAGCTAGATTTGTATTTTCTAGACTTTGAGGCTGCCCAGAGTTTTATATTTTCAGCTTGTTCCCGGATTTTTCACAATTTTATAATTTGCATAAAATCGAAGTCTAAATTCTAAGCTTTTCCAAGAGTCTTTCAAATCTTCCAGGGTTATTAATTCTTTAACTATTTTTTTAGGTATTCAACTTTTTGCTTCAACTATTGCATTTATGAATGAGTTTTTCACACTGTCCAGATTTTCAAATTTTGTAGCCATTTTATTCATTTTGTAAATTTCAACGTTTGTAGAATATCTGCAATCATTTCTAGAATTTTTAAGTAATTTCCCATACTACCAATATTTTTCAGAATTCAGACTATTTGGGAGTTTTCTAGATTTTCAACTTTTCAAAATTTATAAACAATAGTTTGGAGTTTCTGCAAATTTTAGAGACTGTCCAGAGTTTTCCATTTTCAGCTGATTCGTGAGTTTTAGACGTTTCTATGATTTTCAAAAAATCGACATAGTTCTTAGGTTTTCCAAGAGTAGCCAAGCTATTTTATAAATTTGTTGGAATTGTAACTTATTCCTATTTTGTGAATTCGTTGGGTCTTCAGTTTCCAAAGAGCCGGTAACATTTCTAATTTTGATAAACTTTATAAAGATGTATAAATTTAGCTTTTCAGTAGTTTTAGAGAGTTTTAGGGTTTTCGCGACCTACAACAGTCTATGATGGTTTTAAACAATTTTTCAGGAATTTTCGAGCCTTGCAATTTTTTTTTTATTCTTTGGCTATATTATGGATGAGTTTTTCAGAACATATAAAAAGTTTATGATGTTTTTTCTGGGTATTAAGAAAATTCTTAATCTTATATTTAGTAATTTTCCTGATTGCTAGAATGATTTTCTAACTTTCCTTCAACTGTTGTATAAATTTAGGAAGTTTGAAAGACTTCCAAAAGGCTGTTAGTTTTTTTTTTAATTTTCCAAACTGTGTATGTTCTGAAAGTTATTGGCTATTCTAGAAATTTCTGAATTCTTTTAATTTTATAACTTAATAGAATACTAAAATGTCTAAGAAGTTCTATGGCACTCTCGATGATTAGGGAAATATTGAAAGTTTTCAGTTCTTTTATAATAAATGTTCAGGTCTTCAGGATTTACTAAAGGGTTGTAAATTTCTCGGGAGTTTTAAGGAGTTTTTGAGACACTTTAAGAGTTTTTTGCAAAAAGTTTGATTGTACTTTGTGGGAATCGACAAAGTTGTTAGGTTTTCCAGGAGTTTTTCCAAGTAGTCAAGATTTTTTAGTTGTTTAACTAGAGTGGATCCTAAATTTAAAATTTAGCTAATTATATAAAAATAAATTCGCTTTGCATACGGTATTTATGATCAGGCTAGGCCAGATGTTTAGAATTTCAATCTTAAATATAGACCTTAAGTTTCAAAGCATTTGAGGATTTAAATAGTTCAAGCCTAAATTTGGGAAATTACATTGTGAATGCCAAGTACAAGTTAGAGTTTAGGGATTGAACTTTGTTTTTTTTAAATTTGAGAACTGAATCCTGAATTATTTGGATTTACAGTAATATCAGTTTGGATTGATCTTAATATCTTGATAGGATTCACAATAAAATTTTGAAAATCCTAATTTACAAAATAAAAATTTGTAACATGAAGGTGAAGAATAAACTTTGAACATTAAGAATTGAAATGCAAATATTTAACTTTTAAACTCTGGAAAGGTAATTTTAATTTTTTCTTGTTGAACTTTTTTAATTTATTATCATTAATACTATTCTGTTAATAATAATATAGTTCAAAAATTGCCAAAAAATCCAGGATTTTGAAAAAAAAGAGGGCTCTTATGGTATTAACTTTTATGTTATTTTTAAATGTTTTTATTTCTGAAAATGCAGGTTTAAATGGTTCTTGTTTTAATCTAAAAAACCTAAAACAAAAAATTTACTTGATAAACTTTTAAAGTATCCTGCAAAGCATTTTGTTTGGATTTTTTTTTCTAATAGAAAAATTTTGTAACTTACAGACCTCAAGCTATTCCGATTTTTTTTAAGTAAAAACGATTATAAACTACACTTTACTTTGTTGTCAAATCAGATTACAAAATTGGTTTTACATTTGCCTAATTTTTTAAATATTATTTTGTTAAATTCCAGATTTCTTAAATTTTTAGAAGTATTTTGCTTTTGAGCTTAGAAAATGTTCCTTCAAAGCTCTAACTTAAAAGCACAGAACGTTTAACAATGGAAGTTTAAAGTATTTCGAGAATTTCGCACTGAATTTTAGAGATCTGCCTTAAATGAGCGAATTTTGTTGCTGAGCTCAGGAAAGTGTCCTTCAAACTCTGTGTAATTTAAAAAAGAAAATACAAAGCGTTTTTTAGCCTTTTTTAAAGGTGAAAGTTTCAGAACTTTCCAGTACCTGATTTGCTCGAAGTAAAGCATCAACTTTTCAGTGTTTTTTAAAATTTCTGAATTTTTGTATTAAAAAGCGTGCTGTGAAATTATGGATTTTTTAAAATTAAGCTTACTGTTGAAGTCCATGGCTATCTACTTAATCAACAACGCTCGTGTCTTAGCTAGTGATTTGAAAAATTGGGCCACGATTAGTATTCGAACCTGTGTTCCACTGATTGCAAAGCAGATGTCTCAGCTTCAGGACATCAAGAGATTTAAAGAATGGAACGAAATTAGCTCTTTTATTGGTTCAAATTTTTATCTTACTCCTAATTGGAAAGATAGCTGATAAGCAATATTCGAAGGAAGGGTTTTTCTTAATTTTGTCATTAACTAGATTTAAAAAACATTTTAAGTAGGTAACTTGTAACTTTAATTTAACCTAATTAGCATTAATCATTTTTTTTCAATTTTCAGATTTTGGGCATCGTAAACGTTGGTCTCGTTGCGTATTATTTCGACCGATATGACTACGTAAGCATACGAACTCCCGTCATCTTTTTCCTATTGATGGCGGTTACATTTCTAATCGGAACGTTCCTACTACTGTTATCCTGTCTTGTATCGATATCAACAGCTTCTATTGTTTCAAAAACGATTTATGTAAGTTCATGGTTTAAGTTTGTTATTTAAATAATGTGGACGTACAAAGACTGATAAAATAATTAGCGATACGGGTGTAACCGAACTTCCTGTTTGTTAACAGGAAGTGACAAATTTTAATTTGTGATACTGACTTAACGTACTTTTGGTTTTCGTTTTCGTATTTGGTGGTTAGTAATTTAATTATTAATTTTTATTTAAATTATTAGTATTATGGTACCTATGAGGGTGAACTGTTCGTTCTAGAAAACTTTCACATGATCGACGAGGGTAGGTGGTGAATTATGGGATGCTGTACTACAGGGGGAAATAATTTTTTTTAGGGAGACGTATCAAAAAGAACGTAAATTACAACCTAATGATAAAGTTTTCTACAATACTGCCATTTTTTTTACTTAAAATTTGAGCAGGGTAGAATTACCTAATCATCAGGGGTAATTTCATCCCCGGTACCCCTGTTGAATTCAGCACTTGATGAGGTTCATATAAAATTTTAAATTAAGGAACAGAATTTGCTAAATGTTTTGAAACAAACCTAAATCTTCATTTTATTAGTTTAATTGTTTTTAATTACTTACAAATCGTTCGTTTTCTTGCCCCTTTTCTTGCGTCTGAGGGTGGTGATTTACAAACATTTATGAATTATAAAATAAGAAAAATGGTTATTTTGTTCTGTAACAATTAAAGTAGAATTTCCTTAATCCAGTGGCGTAGCTAGGGATCAGTGGGCCCTTATGCAGCTGGCTCCCGTACTGCCGTCCTCTTACAAATTTTCCTTTGTGTACGATTTTTACCAGAAACTTACTAATTTACTGTTTACTACCCAATTTTTTCACATGCGTTTGTAGAAGCAAAGTAATTCAAATCAACGTTTAAAAATCTTTATTAATGTACGTATAATTTGCTTAAAAAATTTTTGCGGTTGCTGTGGCATTTAAAAGTATTTTCTGAAATTATTTTCTTCTATTATTTTTATGTTACTTACATTTACGTTACATTTTTCAAAAGTGAGCAGATTTCAGTTAAAAATGTCTCAAAAAGAACATCTGTAATTTTTGTTGTAAGTTTTAACTGAATTTTGTTTGGTTATTCAAATAGTGTTTTTTCCTTGAAAATTCACTTTTATGACAAATGCCAATGAAATAAAAATAATACAAGTAAATAATTTCAGAGATGACATCCCACAGCTACAGTGATGCAAGGACTTTTGTTCATATTATATTTAAAAATAAATTTGGCATAAATAACTGAAACAAAACGTTTTCTATTAAACAACAATAAAAATTTTAAAAACAAATTAGGAACTTAAGTTTCAGAGGACGGCCAAAAAAAATCATCAGTTGATCACGACAATTTGCAGAACTTTGAGGGTAATTGTTTACTCACTTATTATTTATTTGGAAAAATAGTTTTGTTTAAGGTAGTATTTGGTTTACCTATTTTTTTCCTGGCCATAAAATTATTAATAATACTGCTTAAATCTATTGACGAAGCAAATGGTTCTAAACGAAGTCTCACTTGCCCTTAGATAGTTTTTTAAAATGATTTTTAGCTTACACTTGTCCCTGTTCACTGTCGCTAAGAAAGTAAGAAATAATATAGGAAGGCCATGTAAGGTAAAGGTATCAGTCTCCGCGAAGGGATATGATCGGCAACACGGAAGGTTAAGACCTCCTAAGCCGCTTTTCTGCTTGCTTGTCTTCCAGTTCCACGCTATTCATTTGGGGGTGACTGTGGTAGGCACCACTTTAGCAAAATCACTTTCCATAAACCTAAAACCCATATATTATTATTACTTGGGAAAAAAAACATGTAACGGATTTTGATGCAGGTTGTAGCTATTATTTTAAAAATTCACTTTCAGAACTTTTCAGCATTTTTGTTTGTTCCAAAAAGTCCATATCAACCCAAACCTTTGGTCTACCATATATTTGGCCAAAAACATTAATTTAAAAGACCTTCGGTGATCACCTCTGCCAACTCGTGAAATTGTCTAGTAATTTTTGGTTGTTGTTTTCTTTCAAAATCTGAATCTATGATGAAATATCTGCCCCTAACGGACATTTATAACAAAGTTTTCAGAATTTTAAAATCTGCTTTCGTTCCCACGATATCGTGCTGTCCAATTCCTCGCCGAACACTCAGTATACTACATGATAAACAACACAATAATCGGTAAAGGAGAAATTAGCAATAAAACAAAAATTCCAACCAACACTCACGTATGCGGCAGAAAACTGGGTGCTTACGGATAAGTTAAGTTCCAGAATAACAGCTACTGAAATGAAATACTTAAGGAAAACAACTGGGCACACCAGAAGAGATAGAGTTAATAATACCATAATAAGGGAAAAGCTGAATGTTGAGCCAGTAGTGAAGAAGATAGAGGATAAAAAATTGAAATGGTTGGGACATATATGTCGAATGAGAGAGACTAGAAAATAGAATTCCAAAAATAATGACGGAGTTGAAAGTGGAAGGAAAAAACAGAGAGGACATGGGAAAAGCAGATGGAAGACTTGACAAGGAGTAGAGGAAAGACCATAACAGACATTAAAACACTAGCGAGGGATAGAAAAGCATACAAGGAATGGGTACAAGAGACTTAGCCGCTTAGCCCTGAACAAAGACCCGACGCCTAAGGGCATAAAGGGATAGATAAAGAAGAAGAAGAAGAATAGAACATCGATGTTTCGCAACTTTACCCGTTTTAGAACTTTAGGTGTTTTTGTAAAACTTTTGAAGCCAAGTTAATTTCGTTCATAATTGAAGAAGTGTAGTACGTGGGCCGTTTGAAAAGTAAGGTAGAGACGCAGATATAGCAGCACTATGATCAAAATCGATACACGACCGATACGTTTGATTCTTCCAACGAGCACTTGCCGAGTTTCAGCTCAGTTTATTGTGAGGTTATTGTTTGGTCACGCGAAGTGCAAGCATAAATGATGGACGGAAAGGAGATTCGTGCAGTGATAAAATTTTATTTTTTGAAGGGGAAGACGGCGACCCAAATAAAAAGTAAGCTAGATCGTGTCCTTGGGGAGTCCTCCCCTTCATTTAAAGTCGTACATTTGTGGATTGCTGACTTTAAACGTGGCCGAACGAGTATCGAAGATGAATCGCGCAGCGAACGCTCAAGTGATTTGACAATTTCAGATATGGTGACTAAGATCCACAAAATAGTTTTGAGTGACCGAAGATTAAAGATCAGCGAGATAACAGACATGGCAGGGATCTCAACCTAACGAGTTCATAATATTTTACATGAACATTTGGACATGCCAAAGCTTTGTGCACGATGGGTGCCGCGTTTATTGACATTGCATTAGTTCGCACATCAACGGTTTGTTGGATCATCCGTCCTACTCATTTGATTTAGCCCCGTCTGACTTATATTTGTTCCCGAACCTCAAAAGATGGCTCTGAGGACTATTTTATAAAAAGGGTATAATGGCTTTGGAACATCGTTGGGCAAAATGTGTGGAACTCAGGAGATTATGTTGAAAAATAAATACAAGTTGATCAATTTTATTCGCTTCTTCTCTTTTTCTTCTTCTTTGTTTTAAGAATTTGTCTTTTTTTTCTGTTTTACTAAGCTTCTTGGGATGCAGAGGTCTAGCTTTCATGCCATCTCTTGGGTGGTCGGTTAGGAGGTCTTCCTGTATTTTGCCCATCGATCTTCTCCCATTCTTTCAACATGATCCCTCCAGTATCTTCGTCTCGCTCTTCGCCTTCTTCTTCTTCTTCGAGTTCTTCTCGTATTGATGTACTTCTCATATGATCCCTTAAGCTTACTCCCTTAATTGTTCTTAGCGTTTTCATTTCGGTAGTCCTCTGTATGTTTCTTGTTTTTGAGGTTTCTGCTCGAGTTTTGAAGCAACGCTAAATCGTAATTTGATTAGTTTAATTATTTTTTTAATAATTTAGAATTTTAGATCATTCAAAAATCGTTTTCTTGCCCTTACTCTTACGCCTCAAGGTGGTGCTTTTAAATTATTAATTAATTATAAAATTTGAAAAGTAGAAAACCAGTTTTACAAGTAAATAAAATTGCTCTAAAAAAATACTTCTGTAAACAACTTCAGATTAAAAACTGTATTTAAAATTACAAATAAATTAATTTTCAGGAATTTATCTACCACGGATTTGCTTTCCTACTGTATTTGGCAGCATCTTTAACACTTCTTATACAAGTTAATCGCTACAAAAGCAGATACGGTTACGAGTCATATTTTGCAGCATCGGTAAGTTGAATAACACTTTCTTTAATTTTTATTTAAAATGAATTTTTGGGAGTGTCGATGATTAAAACTAAAATGTAATTAATTGTCGACGTTTCGTTTAATATTTGATCACCTTCAGGACTATAAGTAATACATTTATTTGCTTAGAAGAAGTAGTTTTATTATGAAGGTCTTACTGATTTTGTTTTTAAGGCATATAAATAAGCAATGCGTTTTTAAATATTATGGAAAAGATTGTTGTTTATCCTTTGCATCTTTTTCTGAATTTGTATTTGAAACTTTGATGGCTTTAATTGGTTTAATTAGTTCTGAAGATAAAACCAACAACTAAAAGATGCCCAAAAACTTCGTACTACAGAAAGATAATTTAACTTAAAAAATAACAGAAAAAAATTAAGTATGATTTCAAACTTTGATAAAAGATGGCGTAAATGGTCCCAAAATTGAAATTGTAAAAATGAATATAGTTTTAAGAATATCATTAATAAGTCTGCTTTCTTTCAGATTATTGGTATAGTCGTAAGCATTTTGTACTTACTAAGTGCTGTCTGGGGTTATCGCAGCTACAGAGGATTATAAAAACCCAAAAACTGAAGCTACGAATTAAGTTCAACGCCGTGTTTGCAGAATTTTTCTAATATTTTTTTATTTTTATGTTTAAATATTTATACACAAAGGTTAAATCTCTGATTTTTATGACTGTGCTATTTGTGTTGTTGTAATATTTTAATAACACGTCATAAAAACATTTATGCACGATCGCATTATAATGTGTCAATTATGTCTGAATTTGTTTGACATAAACGTCTATTTATAGCCCGTGGGTGTCTTTATAGGCCGCCGGTCTATAATGAAACGTCAAAAATTGATAAACAGTTTAACAGTCTTATAAAGAAGTTTTTTAAATTAAAATCGAATGTATGCTCTTTATTAGAACTCTATTTAGGGTAATTTGTATTAACAACACAGTTAACACAATTATTTATGTGAATATTCCTAGGCGTAAATGCTTCAACCATTTGACAGTTGTCAGTAAAAAATTAAAATAATTGAGCAACTAACTACTCGATGTGGGTAGAAAATTAATTTATTCCTTTTATTTCAGTTTTAAAATCTTCGATCGTGCATAAAATTATGTATGTACCACTGGCGTAACTTGCTTTTATGGCTTTCGACGTGTCTTTAGCCCTCGACTAGCGTCTCGGGCTCAAAATCACGTCTCAAGCCATAAAAGCATCTTTACGCCCTTGGTACATAAATAACTATTTTATTGTTACATTACAGCCTGTTATATATTTGTACATGAATAATTTTCAGACTTTTTGCTACGCTACATATTTTTATATTTGACTTAAAACTAGAGTTTAGTAATTTATGTGTTAGTTTGTAAGCATTTAGGAAATTTAGTGTTTCAGTTTGATGTAAACAAGCACTCGTTCGTAATTATTTGTTTTAAAGCAGTGATGTAACTGAAAGCACTTTATTGTTTCTTTCAAAAATATAAATTTATTTAGATAATTCCACTCATAATCTGTCATCCAATGAAATCACAGTATTTTGGTGAATTGAACCAATCACAATCGAATTATACTGGAAATTTCACTACTAGTGAAATTTTCGCGGAAATTTTACGACTAGCAGCGTTGCTTAGAGACAACGTCTGTCAACATTTTTTGAGTGACAAGTATTTCAGTAATTTCATTACAATTCGAGAAATTATCATTCCGAATACCATTCGTGACTAGGATTTTGCAGGAAATTTTTGCCGTCATGAACACTCTTGCTTGTTGCTTTAGAAAATCGTGTTCATGATGGCACTTGTGGTATTACTTCTGAAAATCTGTTTCTGGGCTAATTTAAATTTAAGCTCAAATTTTTAATATGAAAATAATGTTGACGTTACGTCACTGTTTAAAAGTAATAAATGTATGCATATTTGTACAGAAACGCTGAAAACGCCAGTGATTACGTGATTACTTATCAATTGCTGTAAAACAACGTTGCCAATTTGCATTTTTTTCTGTAAAGTGCCTTAAATGTATGCCTTAAGTGTTAGATGTTTTGATACTGCATTTTAGAATGCATTTTTATATTTATGTAAAATCATACACTCATAAACATTTTGTAACTTAAAGAACAGGATTTTACTACTGAAAAACCGAGCCAAAGAAACTCAACCAGTAAGGAAACAAATCAGGTTGCATTAAAACTGTTGCAACTCTGTTTTTGAGGGCTTTACTCATATTATTAATTTTTATAAAAGAAATTAACGGTTTTAAATATAAACCTGGAAGACGCTTGCCTAATTTCAGGATTGAAGAAATTTTTGTCCTTAAATTTGGGGAAGTTCCGATATCTTCTTGAATTTACTTTTTATATATTTATATATTTAAAATCGTATTTTAATTGCAATTTTTAAATGTAACCACTAATTTATAAGTACTTAATGTTTTGGACGCCATTTGTGCTATTTATTTTGTAAACACTTAAAAATAAATAATTGATGTTGTACTCATCCGTTTTATTTATAATTATTAACAGTAGGAAATGCCAATTCCACATCATGTAAAAGGGAAGTCTAAAATGTATAAACTATTTTAAAATCCAAAAATAGATGAGTTAACACCCCAGAGTAGAGCGTTGCTCCCGCAGTGTTTGAGTGTTTGGGTGTCTCGTTTGTTGAGTTGTATTTTTAAGTTGATGCGTGAACTAGAACTTCGCTAATATTTCTTCTGTTGTTATTATTAAATAACAAACCGTGAGAATGATCGGAGCTCGTGGCCCTACCATTGTTACCGTTCATAGAACAACTGGGGGGCAAAACGGAATAAAATGTTGTTGTTGTATGTGTTGTACTTGTGTTAATTGGCAGTTTTTGAAGTCGATGCCTGGAATTTTAAAAATTTCTGAAGCTGTAAGTATGTTTTAAGACGATGAGACTTTCGTATGTCATTTTGAAAATTTACTTAGAAATGTTAAAAAATCAAATACAAATATAAATATTTTCATATATTCGTAATTTCAGTAGACGAACGAATAAATGAAACAAAAATCTGATTACTTATTGAACGTGTTTAACAAAAAATTATGGGAAGAAACATTGAATTTATGTAATGTTTTTCAAAAGTTTCACTGTATTTTGTAGTTTAAACATCTGCTTTATAGGCAGTTTTTATATTCTAAGACAGATTTTAGTTTTCACCATCAACACTGACAAATATCAGACGAAGAAATGAATGAAATAAAAATTGGATTTCTTACTGAGTGTATAAAAAATGGGTTTTAACTTTTTTGTAAGTTTCGCCCCTGGTTTTGGTATTTTCCAAATATTTTCTAAAGATTTGTTATGGCGAATTTGACATTTTGTACTTCTTAACTGGGCACTTTAAACATTTGTTTTAAAGTAGTTTTTATATTCCGTCGTAAAATCTTAGTTGTTATGATTAACAATAATCAATAATAAACATATCTAGAACGATAAAATAAAAGTTTGATTACTTAACGATGGTGTTTAATAAAAATATAGATTAGAAAGATTTTTAACATCAAATTTGACGTATGTTTTCGAAGGTTTTGCATCTGTTTTCTTAGAGTTTGCCTTAAAAGCATTATTATATTTCAAGACAGATTTTTTATACCCTATAATTAACAATAATCAACAACAAACGAAAAATGAACGAAATCAAAATTCGATTTCTTGTGAGTGTATAAAAAATGGGTTGGAAATTGAATTTCCTGATTTTAGGGGTTTAAGCATTTGTTTTAAAATAATTTTTATATTCTATCACAAAATCTTAGTTTTTAGGATCAAGAATAAACGTCTTAAAAGATGAAGTAAAAATCTGATTATTAAACGAGTGTGTTTAATTAAAATTTTAAAATATAGATTTATTTAGATTTTTATTTATTGTAAAAGAGTATATTTAATGAAGCGTAAACAGGAATATTACTGACACATTAAAAAAAATCATTCATAAACTTAATAATATTTTTTATTTACGATTCCTTATTCGCATTTAGTTTAGGATTTCCAGGTTGTAGATGCAACGAATTAATAAAAACAGTTTACCAAACCATTTTAGTTAATTATGGCGTAGTTGCAGCGTAAATTGTTTAGATATGTCTATTTATGTTTATCTCTAATGTATGGGAAATTAAGCACAATAAAATGTTACATATTTATAATAAAAAGTAACTAAAATATGCAAATTATGTAGTTAAAAATATATCTAGAAGTATTTGGTAAAGGAATACCTAAATTTTAGTAATGATATTTTTTTTTTATTAATTAATGCAAATTTACAGGCTGCTCCAAAGGAGCTATAAGTAAATGATTATTGGAGAAGCTGTCCAGCGACAACACTCCACTGGGCAATATAATTAGTTACTGTATTTTAGTTATTGTCGTCCTCTTAGTCGTCTTCTGATCTCAGGGGGGTCTCTCAGCTGAGGTTGGGTTTGGGTGTCCTGCGAGTCTCTCTAAATAAGTAGTTGGTGGTAAGTCTACGGATTTCTTCTTCTACTAATGGAATAGCTGAGTCAACATGCAAGGTTTTGTTGCTGACATATCATGGGGCGTCGAATATCTATTTGTAATATTTTTGCATTTAAAGGCTTTGCGCGTCCCCTTAGCTGGACTCGATAATATGTTCAAATTGGTCTTATTATGGATTTAGTATGAGCAAAGAGCAGTATAAAGGGTATGAGTTTGTTTTCAGTTTCGAGCTTCGATTTGCGTCCGATGAGCCAATGCATTTCTTTCATTTTCATGTTAATTTGTGTTTTCTTCGCTGTTATATGTGGTCTCCAAGTTAGTTTTTGTACTTGAGCCCCGTGGGTTTATTTGTAAAAGTGACTTGGGCTGATTTAGTTTGATTGACTTGCACTCACCATGTATGAAGCCAGTCTTGAAGTTGAGCATGGTGGGTTTGTAGGTTTTCGGTGGCAATTTGTGGATCTTTATCTACAGCAACGATTGCTGTGTCATCAGCAAATGTGACGATTGTGTTATTGTTTAAGAAGATGAGGTAGGGAAGGAGGACCAAAACATTCCCTTAGGATACACATGACTTAATGGGGTGGTAGGAGGATGTTTCGAAGTTATATTTGGTCTGGAAGTAGCGGTCACTGACTACCTATGATGTAGTAAGAGGTAGAAAGAGTCAGCTTAATTTTTAATAGGACTCGATCTAACGCCTATTGAATATCCAGGACGGCTGTTGTACATAGTTTCTTTTCTTCTAGGCTTGTGAGAATTACATTTATGATTCTATGGCCTTGAATTATAGAGTGATACTCTCGAAAACCAAATTGATGCAAGGGTATTATTTCATCCAGGTTAACGTATTTGATAAGCCTTTTTAGCAAGAGTCTTTCGAATATTTTAGACATGATTTGTAGAAGATTTTTCGGCCGATAAGATGCTACATTGTTTGCTGGCTTACTTGGTTTAAGAATTTCCATGTTAGTGGCTAATTTTGGCACACTAATGTATTGTACTCAGCATTACAAGAGCTTTCCTAGGCAATTCTTAAAGTATGTGTGTAGTAATCTAGTCAAGTTGGTGTATCTTGTTATCTCCTGTTTAACCTCTGATGGAGAGTAGTGTTATTAGGCATAGGCTATCGAGATAGCGTGTTATCAAAGCATCATTGTTATTATCCGCTTGTGGTATTGGCATGCTGAAGACGTCGGCAAGATACTCAGCAAAAATATTAGCTTTTTTCTTTTCTGTTTTCACCCAAGTATGGTATTCTTTCCTTATAGGTGAATGTGGGTAATAGGTCTCTTAAACATCTTGGTAGCCTTTCAAATGGAATGTTCCCCCTTTGATAGTCTGGTGATATATGTCTCAAATTCAGTGTTGCGTATGTTTTGCAGAGCTGTTTTTAGTTGTCTTGTGAGCCTATTATACTCAATTATATCTATGGGGCTCGCTTCCTTTGCCATTTGCATCTCGCTCTCTTTTCGGAAATTAATTCTCTGGGTGTTACAAGTAGATTCCATTTCTGGAGGTTCAGGCGGTGTAGATTTCCATGTCGCTTCCTGTATTACCCCATTAAAATAGTTAACTGCGATGCCAATATCATCCAGGTTCTTGTAATTTAATAGTGAGGTTAAGATGGTCTTCTATGAAGCTACAAAACGGCCCAGTCAGTTCTTAGGGAGTTCAGCCTGGGAGGTTTGCTTCGACTAATTATATGTGTACTTAGTATTGCTATAATGGGTGTATGACCAGATGAAAGGTACCAATTTTATTCGATGGTAATGTAATTTGTGGCTATATTCTTGAGAAGAAAGTCCAATATGTCTGGCATTTTGCTAATGTCCATAGGCCAGTATGTTAGTTCACTTGTAGATAAATAAGAACAATTGTGGCTTACAATAACTTGTAAATTTCGTAGTGGTTAACCTCAGACCCAATTAGTATTTTTGGCATTCCAATATCCGCAGATTAATGTTTCGCCTAGTTGTTGGAATTTCGAAATTATGTCTAAATTTCTTTAGGTTCAATTTTTTTAAATTTAATCTGGATCTTTTTAGGCTTTCAGTTTTGCATTAACTGTTAACAAGCAAATTTCTAGTTAACCATTTTATTGTTCAGTATATTTCACCAATATTTAATTTTATATGCGCAGTGCAGTGTACCACAGAAGAAATATCAAAGGTTCAACTAGTGAGTCTGAGTTTTAATCCTTATTTAAAAAATCTGTAGTTTTGACTTAAAATGTATCGAATTTCTTGAAATCTTAAAGTGTCCGAACTTAAAACTTAATCTTAAACTTAAATAACCCGAATTCTACAAAATCTTTTATTTTTTAAATCTGCAAAAGACGAAAAGATTATTTGTCCTAGAAAAGTTACTGACCCTTGTTTTTCTTTGTTTTAATTTTGGCTCATTATGCTGATTTAATTCATATTTATAGCATGTTAATTCTGAATTCTGTTGATTGTATACTTATTTATAGAATGTTAATTCTGAATTCTGTTGATTGTTATTTTCATCACCCCTGCTTCTTTGTTTCTAATTTTTGATTATATTTATGGTACTTTTCCATCCAAGAGTTTAAAGCTTAAAATTAAGTCTCGTTTAAACGTATATTCAAGGGATAACTTCTGGAAATGTTTGAAAATTTTGTAAAAATTTGGTCCTCGTGGAATAAAAAATTCTCAACTAATTTTCAATTCTAAAAGTACTTGGGGTAGATGGAAATAAATAAAATAATAATTACGAGTATAAAAGTAAAGAAAAATCTTGTAATATTTGACTCTAGTAGAGCGGAAAGTCCTCAACTAGTCTTCAAATTTCAAAAACAAAGGAAAATTTTGCGGCAAACATTTGAAAATGTTGATAAAAGGAGATTTTTTAATGTCCGCGGAAAATGTTATAATTTTAGAAAAGTTTCCTTCTGTTCACTGAAAAGGTGCCTTAGATCACTACCAATAACGGCGGAAGGAGACGTGAGATTAGTAAATTATATCTGTCAGCACTAAACATCTGCAATACGTGTAACTAACAGGATAAAAATAATCAAACAACAAAAAATTCAAGTTCTCTATCTAATCTATTAACAATCTGAAGCAGCAATTTTAAGACTGTGTTTCTGATATTATCGAAGAAACGCAATTTTTAAATATCCAAAATTGTAATTAAGATCTTTCGATAAACAATAGTGCATATCAGGCTCTGCACTTGAATTGTCCGCATTGTTTGAACTGCTATATTTGTTAATTAAGATTATCTTTTACTTTTGGCGTATTGCGTAGACGTTAATGGTTATTAGGTTAACAAATACTGATTTTTTTAAATTTTAAGTTAGGGTGATTGATCACACGATGCCAGTTAAAATTCAAAAATACTCTTGAATTGACTGGACGTTTGGATTGTTATATTTAGTTGTTAAGAATGTTAAGATTACTAATTAGTTTTGACTATGTATTGTGTTGCAAATATTAGAAGATTTTTACGTTGGAATGGATTATCATATGATTCGAGTTAATATTCCAGAATAAATAACAAAAATGTCAAATAGTCTACAGAAGTACAAGCTTAACCTAACGAAATGTAGAAAAATAAAAAGTTATAATATCTGACTAGAAAACAAAATAAGTTGAATAGCAATATTGAGGGCTACTCGTTTAATGATGAATTGTTATTTTTAAGTCTTTATTTTCTTTACTTGTTACACAAGCAAGTGAAGTATTGAAAATGTTCAAAGTTGTAAAAATCTGAGAAAGCAAAAACGCGTTTTAGGGTTAAGAGATCCTATATCTAATACGAGGTTTAGCAGAAAAATAATGAGACTGATTTTGTTTTAACCATGAATTTTATTCTTTTTACAAATTCCCTGCAAATTAAGCAGTTACACACCGATGGAGGCGTTTTTTCCATTGTTCGTAGCAGTCCTGGAAGGTTTCTGCTGGAATGCCTCGTCGGTTACGCTCTTTCAAATGGCTTTTCAGCCAGAGGAATAAAAAGAAGTCACTGGGACTGAGATCCGGCGAAAAGGGGGACTTGGAAACCACAGGAATGTATTTTTCTACCAAAAATTCGTTGATGGAGACTGCCGTGTGACAAGGGACGTTGTCGTGGTGCAGCATTCAAGTGCGTGCAATGTCTGGTCGCACACGTGCCACCCTCTTTTTGAGGTTAAAGGTCTTCCCTCACGTAGTTCGTGTCCGACTTCTTCTCGGTCCTCTAAAAAGGTCACCTGAACTGGATAGGAAATATTCTCCATAAGCCCTTTGTAACTTTTCATAAGTCACAGTAGCGGGCGGATTCACCAAGCTTTACACAAAATTTGATAGCACAACGTTGATTAAACTTTTGCAGGTCCATTTTCGAATCACAACTTCACTTCAGACGCTCTCAACAATCGCATAGCAACTGTGTACTGAGCCTACGACAGGGGTTACTCTAACTGCCGTGTGAAGATAGCGCACAGTGTTGCCTGTCTTATTATTTTTCTGCCAAACCTCGTATATACTCTCCCTGTCGTACTAATGCTGTCAATTTTCCCATTGCTGTTGATTATTGTGCTTCCGAGGTATTTCAAGTTATTTACCTATTCTAAAGTAGTCAGAAAGTGAAAAATGTTACATTCAAAAGTTCCCGCTTTCAGACGTTGCAAAATGTCAACCTTCATTGACGTACGGTTAAAACAGCGTGCCGTAATTGCTGAAATTGCGTGAACATCTGCATAGAGTTTGTCCGCAGAAAAATGCAACACGACACCGCTCGGCCGCACACAAGTCGGGAGACAACCGTCGCTTTGGAGAAGCTGCAGTTTCAGGATGTATTCACTCACCTACCTTATAGACTGGACCTGGCACCATGTGACTTCTGACTCTTATAGAAGGTGAAGGAACACCTAAAGGGCACGCGCTTCGTGTCCGACGAAGAGGTCACCAATGCAGTGCGTTGTTGGTGTCTTTAAAAGGCGACCGCATTCTTCTCCGACAGAATGCAGAAACTAGTGCAGCGATGGCGGAAGTACAACAACGCCGTTGGAGACTATATCGAAAAATGATATACTCCTCGGAAAGAAGACATTCCAGACTTTCTTTTGAGTAATATCTTTCACGTTCATAAACCAATAAACGTGCTACAGCTCATGAGGCAAAACTTATTGAACTATCCTCGTACATCTATTGTAACTCCTGAACAGAGTAATTAATATCTTTTTTATTTGTTCAGTTCCTTTTTATTTCTGTTTCGTTTCTGTTATCCCTAAATATTTAATGCTATAGTAGTATAGTTGTACGGTGGCTGGGACAGTCGGATGGCATTGGTCTATCAGGAGTATGACGTAATAACTTCTTGTATATCTTTGAAGATCACGAAGAAGTTCTTAAGGGGCTAAATATCTTTTGATAATTGTCATCAATGACCCAGAGGCTGCAGAAGGGGATGTCACAGAGAGTTCTTTTAAACGAAAAAGTAACATCAATGACCAGAAGGTCTGTTGGAAAGTCAAGGGCTAAAGTCATGTTATTCCGTCATGCTCCTGATGGACATGTGATCCGACTGCCCCAAGCACCGCCCAGCTATACTACTATAGCATTAAATATTTAGGGATAAGAAACGAAACAGAAATGAAAATAAACGGAGTAAATAGAAAAAGATACTAGTTACTCTGTTCAGCTGTACTACTTGCTATATTTTTCCATTCTTTCAGAAAGTTCTATTTCTTATACTCTTATACTTCTAACATTTCAAATCCCTACAGCTGCCTTTTCTTTTATTAATGTATACCTGCTCATGTTCTTTGTCTTTGACGAGACAGTTTTATTTATAGCCATTTTATTTGTGGTTAGTTGGTTTTCTGATGGGCCGTCGTAATTTATTTCTATTTCCTTCTTTATCAATTTTTCTTCATAATTATTCCACAGCCACTCTAGTCCAATTACTGTTACAAACTGTGGTAACCCATCCCCACTGTTGCTTTCTTCTTCGTTTTTTTTTCTTTATTATACTGGGTCCGGCAAGGAGGTATGGTGTTTTTGAAGGATTCCGCGTATCAGGCTCCAAAAGAGTATAGAGAATTTCGCCACCCGTCTGCAAGAATGCCTCCACAAAAATGGACGCCACCTAACTGATGTGATTTTTCTCAAATGGCAATGTACCAGTAATGTATGAAAAAAATAAATTTTGAAATTCGTTCAAAAATAAATGTGTGGCAGTCTTTTCAAAAACACCATACCTCCTTGCCAGACCCTGTATTTTGTATTCGTCTGTCCTCTTTTGTCATATCATTAGCTATAATAATTTTTTGGTCTTTGGCTGTTCTTACTTAGTTTGGTCTTCGAAACTGTCAAGTTCTATCATACAGGCATCATACATTTACCTTCGAGATCGATTTAATTTGTATATTAATGTGCTGATGTTCTTTCATAATGCTACAGCTAGCTTCTTTTAGTTCTCTTTTGTTCTCAGCACCTATTTTTAGTTCCGTCATTTATATTAATTTTAACTAAAATATCTAAGAGATCGGGGCGTGCAGTTTAAATCCATGACGCCATTAATGACGTCTAAGACAAACATTCCGCTTAAATTATTATTAGCCTCTTATTATGATAATACCTGCAATGATAATCGCCTTTTGTAAAAGAATGTGTTTTTTAAAGTTTTAAATTAAAAAAAAATAAAATAAATTGGACCGTAAAAAGTTTTCGCCCTGTAAAAGTGAAGGAACGTTTAATTTATTTACTAAAATGTCAATAATTTTATAATAATATAAATAGCAGAAGTTTAAAAACTATTCGCAAGTAACATAAAACATCAAAAGACGATTACAACAAGCAGGCCTTGAAAATGTGATTTATTATCGTTGCCAATAATTATTGCTATTGTTACTAATAAACTTGTTGATTAAAATCGTGCCTTTATTGTCGTCGTAAATGTTAAGTCAGGTTTAATAGTAAGTTATATAACTTAAGCAAAGAGTATTATTGTATTAACGTAATTTGATTTAATTAAAGGGTAATTCTTTAGTTAGAATGCGCATTGTATGTTTATTAGGTTTGATGCATAAAGAGTTGCCTATATTAAAATAACACTGAATTTTACAGGTCATAGGTTTATTCTGCCAAAGTATGGCACTAAATTATGGATTGGGCTACGCAGGAGTGATTGGTTCTTCCTACCAAAGTTTCCTCACCACCGCTTCTTGGAGTTTAATGACCACCCTTATGTTACTCTTCTGTTACGTTTTTTCGGAAAAGTCCGTCAATCTCGTTCGACAATCTCTTTTTGTAAGTGATAACTTGTACCTACAATATGGGCCCTAAAAGTTTTTGAATCCTGAAGGGATGTTGATGGTTAAACTTATTTTAACTTGGTTCGCAATAAGTAATTTTCTTACTAAAACTTTTCAATTAAAATTGGACCAAAAAATAAACAAAAATTATTCATAAACAAGTTTTTAAAGTGAAAGATGTATAAGGATTTACATTGGCGGTAGTTGATTCCAAAACTTTTGGGGCACATAATGTTTGTAATAAGCAACTTCAAGTATATATTTTAATTGCAGGAAACGGTATTCAACACGGTGGCCAGTTTCAGTTACTTAACTTCGTGTTCTTACTTAGGTTTCGCAGTAAATACGTTTTTGTATCCTTTGTATACGATTACACCGTTTTTCCAAGTTTATCCTGCTATGACTGCTGCTTACGTGAGTATTTATGGAATGTTGGTTTTATCTATATTTTTGTAATTAACTTATGTTTTGTAATCTAAAATTAAGTCCTTCTACATTTTTAATGCCGGAGGAAAAATTAAAAATTAAATGCTAAAATTAGAAAATTTTTAAATCGGTAGTCATAAACTGAAGTGTTAAAATCTTTAAGATAAAAATATTTGATTTTTACGATAAAGTTTCAAAGTTTTTGATTAAAAATCCACTGTAACAAACAATTGAAAATAATCTTGTGATTTTTAAAACCTAAAGATTGGCTTTCAGTAAAATGAAAATTTACAGCTTGTGATGCATACGTTTAAAATAAAATTGTATCCGAATCTTCAACTATTTGAAAATTCAGAAATCTACAGAAACATGTCACAAGGGATTGTAATTTTAATTTCTGAATAAATAAACTCATACCTAAACTAGGAGTCGAAATGAGAAGCTAGAGATTCTAATTTATCCAGCTTTGTGACTGCATAAAAACACAAAAACTGGACAGATAAAAATCAAAATACACATGTTTTATTTTTGCTTTATACAAGGATTGTTCAATAGAAACACGTTTAGAGGCCGTAAAGCAATTATTCAATGAATTTAAAAGAACTCTCTATTAATATTAAGACATGAGTCCCACTGGTGCACTAAATCGCACAGGGACAAGTAGGGACTGTAAGGTGGATGTTGTAAGACTTCCCAACGCATACGAGCAAGCAGACCTTGAACCGTTCGAGCTATATGAGGGCGAGCATTATCGTGCAGAAGGATGACTGCGTTTGTTAGGTTCCTGGGACGTTTATTCTTGATGCTGGCCGGGTTATATCCGAGTCTCCACAAATCTGTGTTCACTTCAGCACAGGTTGCCTTCCACACTTCTCGTTTAGCGTTCTTTATCATTAAAGTCGTTTCTTCGTTGTTTGTAGTCATCCAAAAGTTTCGTTCTTCTATTGTCGTCCCTATCCAGCCTTCTATCTTCTCTGATCATCGGTTTTCAAGCCTGCGGGCATCGTCTTCTATAATCTGCGATTTCAGCGCTCTACCAGTGCATCGCCCTTTTCCTCTTTAGTTTCCCTTTCTTTTTGTACACCTCGTCATATGCTTGGCTTATCATCTTCTGAAGTTCTTCTGCGCTATTGTGGTAATTAATTCCCCTTCTTCTTCTTTTACTGGCCTCAATCATTTGTCCTGTTTTACTGCTGTTATATATTCATCCCTTAATTTTATTGTCTCTCTCCAATGACGTGTCGTGTTTTACGTTATTTTTAATATTTATGTAAATGTTCTTGTGGAAGTTCAAATTTTCCTCCGAGCGTATGTACCAGCTTTCGATTAGTCTACCCAGGCCTTGTGTGCAAATTCGAATGTCTATGACAGACATCCCATTCGCTGTATCAAACGTCGGTATATCGCCCTGGTTTAGTAGACATACATATAGGTCCTTCCCGATTATCCATTCAGTCAGAATTTTACCTTTCTCGTCTTGTGTTGCTGAATTCCAACAATGTGCCTTTGCATTCAAAACACTTCCTATAAGGACTTCCTTTCTCTTATTTCTTATGCCCCCCTCAGCATCATAAGGTATCTGTATAGTTCTTCTTCTTTCGTCGTTAGGGATAAGTAACGTAATCTAATTTAATCTAACCTAACCTAACCCAACCTTTTTTTTACGTAGGAGGGGAAAAATCTTCTAAAAGACTCCCACCAATCCGACCTTGTAGTGCGCCCTCTGGGATTACCCTAAAGTATTGCTTCAGAGGACGGGCTCTTGGAAGCTGTCGCACTGTTATACTACTTTTCTGTTTCTCGCTGTCGTCTTCGTTCATTGATCTTCTTCACTTTCGATCGTAAAGATTATAATATTGTGTTTAGTGATTTGCCTTTGGATTTTAGTGCCTGCTACCTGTCTCGCTTCTTGCCACCTTGGGCAGAGGAAGATTGTGTGTTTCACATCATCTTCGACGTCGCAATACATGCAGGTTACTTCTTCCCTTGGTTTGAATCGTGCAAGTGTTTCATAAAACATCCATGCCCATTCAGGAATTGCATAGTATGTTAGTCCACTTTTCCCAGTGTTCGATGTTCCCATACTCTGATATCGGAGAGTAGCGTATGTGTCCATGTGCTTTTTTTGCTGTGTCTTCATTTGGTTTACCAGAGGTCTATAGTTCTTTATCGTATTTCCTATTTACTAATTCTTTCAACGTTGTCTCTCCTGGCATAACAATTCTAAAGGGATTACTCTAGCGAGAACTATACTCCCCTCGGTCGAGATTGTCCTGCAACCCCTGCATATCCTGATTACTAATATACGCTGTAAGCTTCTCAACAGATCTTCGTTCGCTTTTTATTGCAGTGCCTTTCCCCATATCGGGTTCGCATAGTTATAACACTATTGATTGTACTACTAAGTTTAGCAATCTTCTTTTGTTCTCCCCTCCGCCACCAAATTTAGACATAAGTCTCGATAATGAAGTTGCAACTTTTTTGCCTTATTAATTCCTTGGATGTGTTCGTTATAATTCAGACTTTTGTCCAATACCACTTCTAGATACTTCACACTCTATTTGGGCTTGAACTGTAATCCCCCGATACAGTTTAAGTTGTCTGCATAGCGTTCAGCATTGATGTTGACACCGGGTTCTTTAAAATCAAAGAGCAGTACACCTTTATAATCAAAAAATACGGCCACAATTACGTTTCCTGTTGAAGGTTGAGATCGACATTTTTTCGCATTCGGAGTATCTGCATGCTTCCACTGCATACCTTCACGTTTGGATTCTGATTCGTAGTAATAACACCAAGACTCATCACCAGCAAAGATTTGGTGTTGTTGATAGCGTACCAAATGCTGTAGTAATAAAGCCGAACGCGAATTTTTCTGTTCATCAGTAAGCAGTCGTGGAATCTACTGAGCAGCAACTTTGTGATAGCCAAGATTATGAATAATGGAATGAAGAGTTCCCACATTGATGCTCAACAATTTAGAAGGTTCTCTAACTTTAATGCCCCTATTTGCGCGTAAAGCAATATCCAACTGTATCCCATTTTTATCTGATGCTGCAACACGAGCATGTCCTGGATGGGCCAAATCCTTAGTGAATTCTTTTCCTTGTCGAAATTTATTGCACCATTTAACCACTACCGTATGAGAATAACTATAGACATCCTATACAGCTTTCATTTCCATTGGCTGACGCCCTTCGGCGGCCAAATATTGAATAGCAGCACGTAGATTAGCTTTGGACGGATTTTCTACTATAACTGCCAATTTCCAACTTAATCACAACGCTTAGAAAGAAGCAAACACCAAAAACGTTTGACAGACGCGTCACTAGTACTTAAACAATCACTATAAACAACTGAATTACGATGAAGTCGCGGCTGCGCAGTCCAAACGTGTTTCTATTGAACAATCTTCGTGTTTAATTTCAAAATAATTTTTGGTTTGCAGTTTTTTAAACAAAAAAACCAAAATTGCTTCAAGAAACATCTCAAATGTTAAAGATTTCATTGCAAATTCTAGCTTTCGTCAATATAACATCAATTAGCTGATGGTTACAAGGTAAAACATGCGATCCAAAAATCAGCCTTCTTTTTCCAAACATTTTTGTGATCGCACTATATGCATATTTTTATTTTGACTCAAATGTAGGCTTTAAGCCTATAGCGTAATTTTGAAATTTGCCTTATCTAAAGCTTCTCAAATTCATTGAAATTAAAATTTAATTGCCTTCTGATACTCCTTTTCTAATTATTATTTCTGATAATGTTTTATAGTTTAATTATTAATTATCCGGAATAAAACTGCTGCAACTTACAACTAAAACAGTAATTGCATTAGTTTATTAGATAACAATTTTATTTGTTACAGATGCTTGGAATGATCGTTGGGGTTATTCATGGCTATGACGCATATAAAGCTTATCAATATTTTAAAGGTTACAGATAACAAAATTAACAAAATTTCGTGGATTTCCTTAACCGTATCTAACTTCGTCTTATTTATTAATTAGGTTAATATTTGTTTAGTGCTATTTATTGATGTTGCTAATATTTTTCTCTGCAATAAAGTATTTTTATTGTTACGTTTGCTTAATTAAATGGGATTACTGTTGGAGTTGATTTAACTAGATTTAAAGAAGTTCAATCTGGAATTACATAATTTTTATATTTAAAAGGCAAACAATTTAAAGTTTGCTTTCCATACTTGCTTACGCGAATAAAGAAATGATTGAAACAATGACCAATACTATAAAACGACTAACTGTATTTAAAAAAAAGCAAGGCGCATTTAGTTTTAATACATTGTTGTGGTTTTACAGGGTTATTGCGCAAACCATTGGGCAAGACTACTGGGTTTAATAAAGGAAGCATTGCAAGTATTCAAAATAATTTTAAAGTTTGAAAAAACATGTTTTTGAAAGGCCTTAAATATGTTTTTTGACAACAAAATAGCGTATGAATGCAACTAGTGCGCAGTAAATATCAGTAAAATACAGGATTAATTCTAATAAAATTTGAATTGAAAAGACTATCACAAGGATATAGTAGTAAAATAAATTTTTCGGTAAAAATAAGAGTTTTTTTTATAATTTTTTTCTGAAATAATTTCTAAATTTCACTTAGATTATTATTATGGATTTGAGGGCTTTGGCCTATTGCTTGCCTTCCGTCACTTCGACCCCTGATGGTTCTTTTGTAACTTGTGAGCCCTAACACAATTTAAGAGTTGTAGCAAAGAGCAGTATACTGCTCTTTGGTTGTAGCGTTGAATGAAGAATGAATAATATAGTTGTAGCAAAGAATACATAATTTATTCTCTTTGGTTGTAGTCTATAGTTATCTCTGGGTTTTAACTCCCTTATTTCAGTAGCTTGCCTTCCCAAAAATATTTTGTATGCGACGACAGGCAGCTTCACATTCACATAGAATGTATTCCGCCGTTTCCACCGCCTCATTAAAAAGTCGGCAGATTTGGTTCTCAGCCTTGCCAATCTTAAAAGGATGGTATTTTACTGAAGTGTGCCCTGTAAAAAGGCCAATGATGGTCTTTAGATCCTTCTTGCTGAGGGACAAAGCAATTTTTGCTTTCATTTGCGAGACAGTTATAAACTGTTTTGCTTGTCGTTCTCCTGGTATATTTTCCCAGTAGGTACGAGAATTTCTCTTGTTCCTCCCATAGCCTGACCTCGTCGTTAATGTGGAATTTTTGTATTCCACAGCAGGGTTCAAGTCCAATAAAAGGCGCCTTTGCTCCTCGTTTTGCGAGTTCGTCAGCCACTTCATTGCCTGGTACGAGTATACCCTCGTGTCCTAGAACCCACCATAAGGTAACATGGTTTTTGTTTGCTAGTTACTTGAGGTTGCCTAGGCACTCCCGGGCAAGTTTAGATTCGCACGTACAGGTTTTAAAAGCCTTTAATTCTGCTTGACTGTCTGTAAGAAATATCAATAATTGTTGCACCTTTATACCCTTTTCTAAGGTTTATTTTTGTGCATAGGTTTATACCAAATAATTGAGCACGTAACGGAATACGTATATCTTGGACATCAAATCAAGTTAGAAAAGCAGAAAAGCAAAATCAAACTGCTGAAATAAAAAGACGAATTAGGCTAAGCTGGGCAACATTTGATAAATTAAATTATGTTTTCAAAAATTCTGAACTATCTAATAGCTTAAAAAGAGATGTGTATAATGAATGCGTTCTACCAATGGTTACTTATAGTTTATGGACTGGAAACTATGACGCTTACTGTAAAAAGCGCTAATATGCTCAGAACCTCTCAACGAGCAATGGAACGTGCAATGCTTGGTGTAAGCTTGAGAGATAGGTACAGAAATGACGAAATCCGAAGAAGAATTGGAATAACAGATGTAATACGACGAATATCTGAACTCAAGTGGAACTGGGTAGGGCACGTAGCAAGAGAAGATATTAATAAGTGGACAAACCGCATAGTTCATTGGAGACCGAGGACAACAAAGCGTTCAGTTGGAAGACCTCAGAAAAGATGGCTAGACGATATCAAAGTAGTAGCCGGAAAAAATTGGAATCAAATAGCGCAAAACAGAGAAATATGGGTAACATTAAGGGAGGCGTATGGCCAGAAGTGGGCGGAAGAAGACTGAGAAGAAGAAGAAGATAGGTTTATAGCATAAACCTCAGCTTGGAAGATAGTGGCTTTGGGGCCCAAGGGTTCAGAGTTTCACTTAGATAGAAGTGATTCAAACAAACCGAAAATTTTTTTAGCTTCAAACTACCTGCTAACAAAGCAGCTTCAAACCCCCTTTTTTACAAAAATTTGTTAATAATTTTCATGTCAAATCAGTTCAATCTACTAATTATAGAATAGTTACTACTCAAAAAAAGTTTTCAAATTTACAGATATTAAAAACAGGATAGTTTCTTCAGATATTTCTTCAATTAGCAAATTATTTAATTGTATGCCAGGTATTTGAGCCATAATTGTTGTTATTAAGTCATAAAACAAAGCAAGCTGTAGTAGTAAACAGCCAAAGTATTTGTTTTTATTTAAATTTTACGGTGTAACACTTTTTGAGTTTATGATGTTAATGATTATCTTATCTTTAGTGCAGCTTATTATTATTTTTATACATTCCATGATATTGTCCATAATATTGTTGTCCATAATATTGTTAAATAAAAAAATAAATAACTTTTAAGTTTGATTATTTGGAGAAATAGTAAGTAATTTATTAGAAAAATGTTATATATTTTTTGGCTTAAAACATTTAAGGGCCAATGATAAAAAATTGGCATTTGGAAAAGTAATCTTAAATTTCAGACTTACTACAAACTGCAAACATTTAAAGTTACGCTATTTTATAAATATTTAACACGTGTAAAGTTATTTGCCTTCTTTCGCTCAAACTTGAGAATTGTTATACCATTATTCAAATGAGTTTTATTATAATTCAAAAAAGTTTCCAAAGCAAGTTGGTTAAACTTTTTGCAAACCACAATGGTATGTTTTATTTAAATAAATAAAATATCTTTAACGATTTAAATGCAGTAGAAATCGTTTCTGGCAACATAGAAGGGACTTTTAGAAATACATCGTTATATCAGAAGGTCGTTATACATGAGTAAGACCAAACATTTAAATTATTTATCTATTATGAATATTACTAAAAAAAATAATCGAAGAGCAGGTGCATGTATTTGTTCTATTCATAGATATTTAAGTATGTATTCTTTTTAAACATTTATTCAACGACATAAGGTAAACATGATGGGACGATATAATAGACTTGTGAGGTGGAGACCTTTACATACGTATTTGGGAATATTTGTAGATAATAGAGGCCAAGAAGAGAGAGGGAAATAGACCTGGGAATCGCAAAAAGTCATAATTGTGCAGGCGGTCTGAAACGAATTTTAAAATTAAAACAAGTGTCCAAACCAACAAAAATAAATATAAATAAAATAAATATTATAAAACAATATTACAACCTACCTTAGCCTACTCATATGAGTCATGGATAATGGCCAACATGGATAATGACCAACAAAAGTAAACAAAATTAGAAATTGGGACAGCGAAATCTTAAGAAGAATTTTTGGGGCAATAGAAATAGAACTGGGATGTTAAAGGTGCTCGCAGCGATGCAGTGCCTCCCTGCTAATCCTTCATCAGAAATTAGGAGGTAATTATCCCTGCAAGGAATGCTCATTACTGTCCAGGGAGCGTGTCGGATCTTCTGATCTACTGTTGTTTACAGGCAGACCGAAAACAGATGCAGGCCCCGATGCTGGCATTTATGGCGACCAACCTAGAATGTGATTGGTTCTTACACTAAGTATCTTAGTCTGCTCCCAGAAAAACCTCGCTAGAGCCTACCTAAATAGATATATCTATATATGCTCCGACAGTCAAGCAGCGCTCAAAGCCTTGAGCTCTGTAAAAACTAAATCAAACCTGGTCACGAAATATCGATAGGCCTTGGAAAAGCTCGCCTCAATCAACTGGGTTTGACTAATGTGGGTGCCAGGTCGTAGTTACATTCCAGGCAACGAGGAGGCTGACCGCCTAGCTAGGGAGGGCTCCTTGGAACCCTTTGGCCTACCTAACGAAGGCGTTTAGCAAGTAGTTCTCACTCTGAGATTATATCGGGCTTCGAGCCCTGGACTGGAGCAAGCGAACCGACTTATCCACAGACCTTCAAAAGCTAGGTCCCACCAGCTCCTTAGCTTTAGAAGGATAGTGACAGGCCTCTGCATCTGAAGGGTCTTTCCGAAGGCCCAAGTTGCAGAGCAAGAAGCAGAAGAAATCTCTCTTCATCTCCTGTTGCGATGCCCCAGACTATTTCCGTTACGATATCGCTTATTTGGTGCAGGTATTCTAGACCCCGATGATATACGGAGCGCTTCTGTGGACAAGATCATGGCATTTGGGCTAGGCGCCGGTTTGTATGAAGGCATCCCTTAATTTGCGGCGGATACACAATGAACATAAGGCGTAAGTATTGCTATTTTGCATCGCCGAAAGAAGAAGTTCGAGTAGAAGAAGAAGGGTTGGTAAAGGGGAATGAAAGCTCTTCCACCTTTTTCAAGAAGCCTCAACAACTAATTATATCACAGCTAGAAGAGTGCAGGTCATCTGGAACGAATGGAGCCTGAAAGAGAAGTAATGATAGTAGCGTGGAAAGCATCGGAGGGAAAGAGGCAGATCGAGGAAGCGATAGAGGGAGGCGGCAGAGGAAGATCTGGCAGAAAAGCAAGTTCTGAGCTGGCGAGAAAAAGCAAAGAAGAGGAAGAAATTGAAGGAAATAACAAAGCTTTGGGTCTAAATGGCCTTTTTTAAAAATGTGCTGCCAACTATTTACTACTTTTTGATCTCATGGTACATGAAAAACCATTATAAAAAAACCAGAATCCCTGAAATTCGAATTTCAAATCTTGATAAAGTTTGGAACTAGATTTTCTAACTTCGAAATGGTGCTACGTTTTTCAAATTTGTTACACAATAGATTCAGTCAAAGTTTTAGTTTTTTTTAAGTTAGTTTCTTAGTCGCTATTAGAGCTGCCAATTGAATCGAAGCTGAATTAAAATTTCGAACTTCCAATTTCGATATTTGGTGTGGATTATTTGAGTTCGAATTCAAGCGTGTATTTAAATTTTGAATGCACAAATAAAAAGCTTGTAAATCAAATCAAATTTTAAATTCCACTTTATTGGTTTTCCAGTCGGTATTTAATTAAACTCTCAGAAATGTTTATTACTGCAGAAGCCAAACATTCGAATGTCAAGTCTGCATTTAAACTTTGAGATGGGAAATCCAAGAGACTCATTTTATAACTCCTTTTTTTCAGATTTGTCATTGAATCCTAAACGTTTCGAGGATTCAAGTTATAATTTGAATTTTTAATTATAATTTTTATTTTTATTATTATTTTTATTCATTATATTCCCATTTCGAGTAGTATGGACAATGGACATCAATCAATTTTGAATTTATATCTTGGATTTGAAATTGAAAATAGAAAATCTAAAGATCAAGTTTCGAAAACCAAATTTAAAGGCTAAATTCGAAATTGGAAATTCATATTTTGTGTAATGAACCTCAGAGTTGAGTTATGAGTTCGAACTAAGTATAGGGAGTTCGAAATTTGTATGTTGTGGTTTGCATTCCACGGGCGATTCGACTTCAAAAATTCTAATGGCAGGTTTGAATAAATTCGTCCATGTGAATTTAAGAACAAACTTCGAAAATTTGAATTTGTTTTATTTACTGCCATAAATTTGTAATCTGAATTTAAATCAATATAAATCTATTAATTTCTGATATGAAGATGAATAAGAGACTTTGGGTCTCAAGGTCAGAAGTTCAAGACCGGAGTTTTCGAATTTGACAAATTTGACGTTATCAGTTCGAATCTCACCTATTGATTCGATGATTTAAATTCCAATTTCTGAATTCAAACATTGAAATTAATATCCTGATTTGATCAGATTTGTATCATTCAGAGCCTGAGTTTTATTTAGATTCAAGACCTAATTAGGACTGAAATTAACTGAAACTTTAATTAACTTACCAAAAATCAGAAATTTAAACATCGAACCTAAAAGAGTAAGCTCTAATTATAAATTGCAAATTAAAGACACAATTTGCTCATTACTCATTTATATTGATATAAGAATAATTTGTAAGTCTGCAGTTATATTAAAAAAAGGGGAACATTTGTTATTAATGTTTGTTACGTATCAAATCTGATTAATAATTTTAAGTTTAAAATTCAAAATGTGCGCCTTGACCTTAAGAAATGAAATATCAAATATAGATTTGATGATTTGGATCTCAGCTTGAATTTAAATAAATATTGAATTTCCTCAGATTTGTGATTGAAATTCTGATGAAAACTTAGATCCGAGTCTTAATATAAACTGGAAGTAACTGGAACCTTAATTAATTTATAATAAAACTGAACAGAAAATTCGAATTATAAATTAAATATTGAATTTTTTTTATTAAAAAGCAAAAATCAAAGAATCTATTTTTAAATTTTCGTTAAATTTAAAATACAAGTTTGGACATGGAATTCACAATTCATCAATTTGAAAATTCAAATGTCAAGTATGGATTTGAAAATTCACTTGAATTATTCTTAACTTCAGGTCGCAGTATATACTGGCATTAAGAGAAATTTAAGCTTCAGAAATCGGAAATTGAAACTTCAAAACTATGTAAATAGCCAAATCGAATTTTGTGTTTCAAACAAACGAATCAAATTTTTGTGCGAAGTTTAGTCCTTAATTTTGTGTTTATCATTCAGAATTTGTCTGAGATTTTGGAATTAAGCCAGTTTAAATTTAAATCACGAATCTAATACAAAGAATCGATAGATCGATACTGAAATCCAGATTAAAGCGTTTAAATTTAAAACCGATTTTTGGTTCAAAAGAATTCCAAATCATGTTTATAAACCTGATTTTCTCAAAAGCCTTGTCAGATTACGCAGTTAAACAAAGATTGTTTTTTTATAGATTTTGAATTTCTGAATTATATGGGAAAGTAAAAGTGGACAAGGAAGTATATTTTTAAAACCCTTTTAATATTTGAACATGTGAGACACTCAAGGTAAATTCACATAGATAGCATTTCTAACAATTAATTGTTTAAACATGTAATTTATACAGTTTGTGAAAGTATTTTTCACCGGCGTTTCTTACATATTTGCACTTTATGTTTACATTTGTGGTGGATTACAGCATTGTTTATAAAAGCGAAATTAGGAAACAACTAGCTTAAACCAAAGTGGGATTTAAATATGGGGGAATTACGTGGGAAATGCAGGAATTACTAAATAATGATAAATTAAAACTGACATTTATTATGTTTGTTCATTGTATGCTTTAAAGTAGAATTGTGTAATTGTTTATAACAAAGTGAAGAAAATTAATTTAAAATAATATCAGACTATAATTCGCCATTAAATTAGCTTTTAGTTAAGTATTAGCAGAAGTTTTATTACACAATGGAAAATTATTTTTATTCTTAATCAAATTTTCTCGAAAGCCTTGCTATATTTTGTTTATCTAATAACCAGGGCCTCATGGGCAATGCTTATTTGAGAAAAATCTGTAGACCAACCGTAGAATGTAAATTAAATAAAAATTAGGTTAAACGTACGTATGAAAACGAATCGGCTTTATCAGTTGATGATAAACACGTGGTTTTTTTTAATGTAAATGTGATTACTACAGGTTTTAAATTACTCATTTACATGTTGTACGATTATAATTCCGGCCTGTACTAAAAATCATTGATAATAATTGATTTAAACGTCCCATTAGTTTAATATGTACGTCACAACTCCTTTGACGTCGTGTTTGGTTATTTAATATTGTGAATAAATTATATTGTTATTTATTACTGTTTTATTTAATGAACTCACCGTCGAATTCTTTTACGTTTCAAAGATATAGTTTGGATGTAAAATTCGCGTAAACAGGCGAATTGCTTAATTCCTTTTATCAATCTAGCAATGTCAGATCAAGGTACAGCTTATGAGTAAGAAGAGATGGAAAGGATGAACAGGTTGATTCAATTTAATTGTGCTATTTGTGGGATCAACGTGATTCGTTTCCTAATATATCTGGTTTAACTAAATTTATTTCCAGTTAGGATTTTTCATAAGAAACTGAAGTTTCGGTTACTTCATTTGTGTGCTTAATTAGCTAATATCGAAACCCTACAAATATAATTACAGAGTTATTCTAGTATAAATAATTTAGGAAACCCCAAAGAAGAATTTCAGCGAAAGTTTTTGGATTCACATTAAATAATCTTAGAATGAAAGCTATCAACATTCCAATATTACAACTGGAAACCTAATCACTAATCACACTTAATTAAGTTTACTAGTTAATTACCTGTATCTAACAGGTTCGTGAGTCACAATGGTTTCATATAAAGTGTTCCCCGAATTAAAAATTCCTAAATTTTGGAAATTTCCTTTAAAATGGAATGTTTTGTTTGGTGTGTTTCTTAGGAAGCAAAGAACGTTGCGAACCTTTAAATTAGCCCGTAAAAAATTATTTAAAACGCAAAAAACCTGGAATTTCCTAATCTTGTTTGAAAAACATTAGTTTGGTGTTTATAATTCTCAGATTTCAATTAATAAGGGACTTTCCAATTTATAGGTTTGCTTTATAGATAAAGTTGTATTAGTACAGTATTTTTCATCTAGCATTTGGGTTGACGTCAACTTTCCCCGTCTAAAAACTGTCTGTTTAACCACGCATTCGTGCGCATTAGGTAATGAAAAGCTGAAAACCTAGTTTAGAAAGAGATGAAGTATAGAGTATAGTTGGATTGTGAATTTATCAATGCAGTGTTGATAAATTCACAATCCAACTGACGACACAACCCAAATCCTAGGTGAAAAATACTGTAATTAACTTCACTTTGGGTTAAAATTTGGTATGCAAACAAAAATACACCGAATATATTTCCAGGGTAGATAGATCAACCTGAATTTGTAAAATCAAAATTGTATATGTTCGGATTTTCGAAGAGATATGAAGCTTCCGAATCTTTACATTGGTTTGTAAAAAATTATTTAGGAATGCACGAAGAAACTTGATATTTTTAAATTCTGAAATATAGTATTATAATTTATGAAATTACAGTGTTGCCCAGGTCATCTTAATAATTAATTTAAAAACTTTAAAAATATTTGCACAAAAGTGAGTTAAAATAGGTATTTCAAAGGTAGATAAACTTGAACCGTTTCACAAATCAAAATCGTGTGCATTTAGCTTGGTGCCTTTCGAAAAAATATTGCAGCTTTTTAATTAGCCTGAACCAAACCTTCTAAATCTAATTGAAAACCCATCCTTTTTTAATGTTTATAATTTTAAAATTAAAAATTCCAAAAGCATTCGCTTAAGATTAACGTTTTCAATACACGAGTGTTATAAATCTGTCTAAGGTACATCAACCCGGATAATACTACAGTTTGTAAAATCAAAATAATGTTATTTACATATGTGTAAAGTTAAAGCCTCACTTTACGAATATTTGGTTAAAATAACTGCTCGTACGTGGTGCTTGAGACACCAGAATGAATAAAATCAAAATTCAGCACGTTTTAACTTTCCACGTGTATCAACCTTTTACGTCTATTTTTTGACAACGATACAAGGTCATTCAGGTAAACGTACACATCTTCACAGCAGCTGCTGCAACAGGAGATTATACTAATCTATTACTTTCTGTGAAGGCAGGTAGGTTTTTTTGAAAAAGCAGTGGCGTACAATACAGAGATAAAAAGAAATACTGGAGAAGTCTTCTTAGAAATCTTAAACAATCAAATTGGGTTTCTCTTAGTTCATGAAATTGATTAAAAACATGGTTAAAAAAAAAAAAACAGAAAGTTAAAATTTGAAAAAAATAAGGAAATAAACAGAAAAATTAATAAACATGGAAATAATTAAAGAAGAAGCAAAGAATACAATGAAACACGATTTTTCACGAATTTCACATGGAAAGTTAAAAACATTTTACTGACTTTTTGAATGATTAATCAATGTAAATTTTTGGCGAAATGTTCCTGAAAGACATTTGTCTGTTCATGAAATTTACGATGACCGCCCTACTTACTGGGAATTAATTCTAAATCCGGTACCCCTATTCAGAATTTAACTTCCCTTGTGAGCTTCGAAACTTTCAATGCGATATCTTTCTGGAAGGTGTCTTTACCGTTCATGAAATTTACGAGCGTCTCCAACACTTTTGAGAAATCTTTAAAAACCCAAATTTGGTACTTCTTAGTTCTTGAAATTGATACACAATTGAAACAGCAAAAATTAATAAAATCAAAAATAAATGAAGAAAAAGCAAAGAATACCACGAAAACAATAAAACAGAAAAGAAACACGACTTTTCCAGCATTTCACATAAAAATTCAAGAATAAACAAATTATTAAATTAAGTTAATAAAATCCAAGATAAGTAAAGAAGAAGCAAAGAATTCAGTAAAAGTAAATTTAAAAAAAAATTGAAATGAAACACGATGTTTGTTTTTTATTCAAGAATAAACGAAGTTTTAGATTCCTGGAAACAAATTAAACAGAAGTCCTTTCAGAAACCTTAAAAAAGGAATTTGATGCTTCTCAATTGATAAAATTGACGAAAGGTATTAAAAAAGCCAAAAAAATTAATAAACCCAAGGTGAATAAAGAAGAAGCAAAAAAGGCAACAAAAATAATAAGACTGAAATACTTAAAACACGATTTTTATTAAATTTCGCATGGAAAGCTTATGATGGTTTTTTGATAATGAAATGTACCTTTCTACAAATATTTAAAGTTTTAAATTCCTGGAAATAAATTAAATAGCGAAGAAGTTCTTTTACAGATCTTAAAAAACCGAATTTGCAATTTCTCAGTTTCTGAAATTGATAAAAAAACATTATAACGAGTGTTAGAAAACTCGTCTTATCAGTCACCTATGAAAAAAAAAATTAAGTGTTTTAGATTAATTCTTAAATATCCACTATTCATTAGAACTACTGACAGCTGCTGCCATTTAACCAATTGTGATTAAGTCTACTTGAAAATTAACTTAGGTACCAATACAGGACATACATTTTAATAAGCACAGGTAACTCTGATAAGACGAGTTTTCTAACACCCGTTACATAAAGCAGAAAAAATAAGAAAATAAACAAATAAGAAATTAATAAAATTAAAACAAGTAAACAAGAAGCAAAAAATAATAAAATTGAAATGAGACGCAATCTTTCTTGAATATCACATAAGAAATGTCACTTTATTTTTAAATAATTAGATGTAAATTTTCAAATTATAGAAGAAATTCAAGAATAAACAAATATTTAAATTGTGAATTTTTGGAGATAAATTATACGGCCCAGAAATCATTTTAGAAACCCTTAAAAAACCGAATTTAGTACTTCTCACTTCATGAAATCAACAACAAGCATTATAAAAAAAAACAGAAAAGTAATATCAAAAATAAAATAATAAACAAAGACAATCAATAAAACCTAAAATAAAGAAGAAGCAAAAATTACAAAAAAATGAACTTAAATTAAAAATAATTTTTCTTGCATTTCACATGGCAGGTTCAAGAAAATTAGCTGGCGTTTTGAGTGTTATAGATATAAATTTTTAAATTACAGAAGCAATTCACAAATAAAGTTAAAGTTCTAATTCCTACAACTGAAGTAAACAACAAATAAGTTCTTTTCGAAATCCTAAGAAAACAAATTTGGCATTTCTCAGTTCATAAACTTGATAAATATAGAAAATTAGTTTCAAAATATTAATAAAATCCACGATAAGTAAAGCAGAAGCAGAAAAGATGATTTGTCTTGAATTTCACAATTGAATGTAAAGTTTCAAATTATAGAAGCAATCCAACAGTAAACAAATATTAAAATTTTAAATTCGTGGAAATAAATTAAACAGCCAAGAAGTCCTTTTAGGAACCTTAAAAAGGGAATTTGGTACGTCTCGCTCAGTACATAAAATTAAAAACGTTATTAAGAAAAAACAAATAGAAAACTAAAATAAAACAATAATAAAAAAATAATAAAATCCAAGATAAATAAAGACGAAGCAAACAAGATAACAAAAATCATTAAAGTGAAATGAAGCACGATTGTTGAATTTCACTGACGTAAACTAAATTGTTATTATACATTTTCAAATTATAACTAGAAGCAATTCAAGAATAAACGAATATTTAAGCTTTAAATTCGTGGAAATAAAGTAAATAGCCAGGAAGTCTTTAAAAAACTGAAATTGAACTTTTCAGTTCCTAAAATTAATTTAAAAAAAAAAACCTAACAAAAAATCAAAAATTAAAAGAGAAAACAAAGAATTAACAATATCCAAAGCAAATAAATTACAAACATATTTAAAATTTTAAATTCTTGGAAACATATTACCTAAGTAGTCAAGAAATCCTGTTAGAAACCCGAAAATCCGAATTTGGCACATCTGAGATTATGAAATGGATAAAAATCGTTAGAAATAAAATTCAAAAAATAAGAAAATCAAAAATAGGTAAAGAAGAAGCAAAGAATTCAGCAAAAATGAATAATAAAAATGAAATAAAACAGGATGTTTCTTGTTTCTACAAAAATATACGAAAAGCTTGAAGTTCCTGGAAACAAATCAGACACTCTAGAAGTCCTTTCAGAAACCTTAAAAAAGAAATTTAAACCTTGTCAGTTCATAAAATAGCATACTCATAAAAAAATAGAAAATTAAAATAAAAAATTAAACAAGAAATTTAATAAAATCCAAGATGAATAAAGAAATTCTAGAAGCAGTTCAAGCAGAAACAAATTAATAAATTAAATTAATAAGATAAGTAAAGCAGAAGCAAAGAATTCAGCTAAAATACGAGAAATAAAAAATGAAATGAAACATGATGTTTCCTTTTTATTCAAGAATAAACAAAATTTGAAATTCCTGGAAAACAGCCTAGAAATCCTCTTAGAAATTTTTAAACGGAACTTGGTACTTCTCAAGTCATAAAATCGATAAAAAACATTAAAAAACAAAAAGTTAAAATAAAAATAAACAACAAAATTAATAATATACCAAAATGAATAAGGAAGAAGCAAAAAAGAACGAAAGTTTATGATTTTTTTGGAATAAATAATTGAACGTAAATTCTCAAATTCTAGAAGCAATTCAAGAATAAACAAATTAATAAATTAAATTAATAAAATCCAACAAACATAAATTAAACATCCAAGAAGTCCTTTTAGAAACCGTAAAAAAGGAATTTTGTTATTCTCAGATTTTTGAAAAAATAGAAATTTAAAATAAACAAATAAGAAGCAAAGAAGACAACAAAAGTAATAAAACTGAAATGAAACCCAATTTTCATTGAATTTCCCATATGTAAAGAAGTTCTTTTAGCAACCTTAAAAAATGAATTTGGCACGTCTCACTTAGTACATAAAATTTAAAATATTATTAAAAAGCAAATAAAAAACTAAAACAAAGCAATAAACAAAAAGATCCAAGATGAATAAAGAAGAAGCAGAGAAAACAACAAAAGCAAGGAAAGCAAAATGAAGCACGATTTGATTTGAATTTTACATCGAAAGTTCAAGACATCTCACTGACTTGCTAAGTAATTATTATACATTTTCAAGAACTTTTCATTATAGACGTAATTTAAGGATAAACAGTTTCTAGAAATAAATTAAACAGTGAAAAAAGTCATTTTAGAACTCAAAAATCGAAGTTGAACTTGTCAACCCCTGAAATCGATAAAAAGCATAACAAAACAAATTTAAAATCGAAAATATAAGAAAACGAACAAAAACATTAATCAAATCCAAACTATAGATGAACATAAAGCAAAGAATATAGCAAAAATGATAAAATTGAAGGGAAACACGATTTTTCTCGAATCTAACATGAGAAGTTCAAGAAACTTCACTAATTTTTTGAGTACTTAATTGAATATGAATATTTAACTTACTTGAAGCAATTCAGGTTTTAAAATTCCTGAAAGTAAATTAAACAGCCAAGAAGTCCTTTTAGAAACCTTTAAAAGGCATTCCTCTATTCCTTAGTTCATAAAATCTACAAAAACGTTATTAAAAAATACAAAAAGTTAAAATAAAAAAATAAACAAAAAATTAATAAAACCAAAGAAGAAGAAGTAAAAAAAGCAAAAATAATAAAACTGAAATGAAACACAATTTTTCTTGAATTTCGTATGGAAAATTTATGATTTTTTTGAATAATTCTATAAACAATTCAAGTACAAAGTACAAACAAATTTGTAAATTAAATTACATAATTAAATCAATTAAGTAAAGAAGAAGCAAAGAATTCAGCAAAAATAATTAAAAAAGATGAAATGAAACACGATGATTCTTTTTGAAGAATAAACGAAGTTTTAAATTCCTGGAAACAAATTAAACAGCCAAGAAGTCCTTTTAGAAGCCTTAAAAAAATGGAATTTGATACTTCTCAGTTTCTGAAATTAATCAAAACATTATTAAAAAAAACAACAGAAAATTAGAAAAATCCAAGATGAACAAAGAAGAAGCAACAAAGATAACAAAAAATCTCACTTATTTTTTGAATAAATGAATGTAAATTTCCAAGTTACAGAAGCAATTCAAGAAAAAACAAATGTTTAAACTTTGAATTCCTGGAAACAAATTAAACAACCTAGAAGTCCTTTCAGTTTTCAGTAGCCTTAAAAGCCAGTTTGGTACTTCGCAGTTCAGAAATTGGGAGAAAACTTTATAAAAAAGTAGAACATTAAAATAATAAATAAAATTCAAAATAAATAAAGAAGGCAAAAAGATAACAAACAGAATAAAACTGAAACACGACTGAAATTTCTAGAAATAAATTAACACCACAATCTCAAAAAAAATAAACAAATCTAATAAACCAATAAACGTCCAAATAAAAAATATGAAAATAAACAAAGATAAACAATGTCGTTGCGCAGTTACGTAAATAAATAAATTAGAATTAATAAAATTTGCAGAACTCAGATTCCTTCTAACTACTTAAAAGGTCAAGGAATTAAAAAAGGGATAATTAATGTAATTAAAGAAAATGAATATGTGCGATTACTTCACTTCTGGGAATGGTTTTTCTGTAAGACAATCATAACCGAGCTTTAAAATAATCAGGTTAAGGATATTTAATTGTCAGTGTTACAAATGCACATTTCTTGCTCTACAAATACATCTTAACTGTTATTATTAAAAACTAAAAACTAAACAAACAAAATACATAAATGGAAATAAATTTCTTCTGTATTCCGTAATACCCAGAAGTTAATTTACATTTATAATTTTACAAACTAATAAAATATTCATGATTTCTTGGAGAATCTGTTAAGTTTTGTAATAATAATCGTAAATGAATTCCGGCTCGTGTAATTATTTGCTGCAATAAAACTAATCTAATCTCGCTTTAAATTTAGAGCAAGGAATATTCCTGTTGTTAATTACCGTGAAATTTCAGAAAAAAGTTGAATACCTAATTGCAAAAATTATGAAACGAATTGCAAAATCAAGGACTTTGTTCTGTTGGTTTAGAAAGCCAGAAATTAGGGCATATTTATTAATTTACATTCTGACTGATTTTTACTAATATGCACTTGGGAGAAGAATGGTTTCGGTGAAATTACGTATGAATTTTACGTCAGAGAAGCCGGAAATTATTCGTGTACAATTTTTTAGGAATCAGATTTCTATAGTACAAATCTCTCTATCCGTACCAGTCGTGCCAACTAAATGCCCCACCAGTTTTATTTGAACTCCCACTAATACGCTAACACACGTCTTCCAAAGAGATTGTACCTTGAGCAGCACCAGCTAAATGGTACACGTACAATTGTAGTTTGTTACTCTTTTAAATTCGCCCTAGAAAAAGACAAAACCGTTCCATGTAGCGCGTGATTAATTCAGATTTGTTACGATTTTTAGAATCATTAATGCAAATATTTTTATCATTTGTGTTTTAACTCGGCTTATCTAGTTTTACGTGTGTGTCAGTGTTGAGTTTTACTGCCTTTTGTGTGGTTTTAAACCTTTTGGGAATTTGAAGACTTCTGTGCCAGCATGGAAAAATTGGAAAGTTTTGGAGAAAGCGCGATCCCTTGGATTGATGGTAATTACATTTCCTGTTATTTAATAATAAATAAATGCAACTTAGACTTAGGTTTTCGAGCTCGAAATTTTCAAAAAGGACGTTTTGCTTAAAATCAAAAATTCAGTGTTTACCTTATTAAAATATTGTCCTTGTCAAGGTTCAAAAATCCTATTTAATCAACAAACTTGGACCAGAAATAAAATTAAACCCATTCACAACGAATTTAAATTCTAAAATTTGACGTTGAAAAATCAACAAATTTAGGGGTTTTCCTTCACGTTAGGTAAACCCAATATTTTTATTTACTACATAAATCAATGTAGGTGATTAAATTTAAAGGCCATTTAACTCATTTCTTATTACAACAAAAACTTCCGTTAAAATCCTATTACAAGGGTTTAAAAACTAATCCACCTTTTTGTGTCCTTTTTGATTAGGAAAAGGTGCAGTTTTAAGGTAATTCTTCTGACCTTTACTATAACCCTGAGAAAAGGAATGTACCGAAGGTAAAGACGTTTTTAAAACTTATAATTCCACCTGTATAATCATTTGTTGCGCAAAATAATAACGACTTGCTTTGTCTTAGTTATTGAATCATTGCATTTTACATTATGTGTACTGTTCAATTGTATGCCATTAAGTTTTATGATGTAAGAAAATTTCTGCAGTTCATGGTTTATTTATTAATTATGAATTATTAATTGCTGTTATTGAGAATTTCGTGGCCAAACATTAAAAAAAAAATTCTTGAACTGGAGTTTCAAGTTTGCAAAATATAAGGAATTTGAAAACAATCATTGGAATTCTTCGATAAAACTTTAAGAAAGTCCTTGCACATCCAGAAGCAGTAAAGATGAAGACTTACAAATGTCAAGAACGATTATTAATAAAGAGTACTTGAAAGACTTGCTTATCAATCATCAAGTGCATTTTTAAACTTGCATATCGAGTGAGTCATAGCATGAGTGAATGTTTAAATTATTATTAAGAGCCTTTATCAAAATGTTTTAGTGGTGTGTTCAATAAATATTTGTAATTTTAAAGCAAGACCGTAGAAAGCCATGACAGACAATTAAAAAAACCTAATTTTCAAAAAAAAATCAGCCTGAAATTAACCTAGCCTGAAAGGTTGTTTGTAACATAAAAACCCAACTATAAAATACTTCAGAAAACCAAAGAATTTGAAAAACTAGAATGTGGATTTGTTTACAGGCTGAAAATCGTGTAAAAGTTGCTCTGAAAATAAAGCGAAACTACCAGTAAGTCAAGGGAAGAAGTTTCTTGAAATTTATTTTTTGGGTTTACATCTGAAGCTTTCATTTTTTGTCAATTCAATATATTTCTTAGTAACAACATTTGAAATTTAAACCTAAAACACTTTTACTCGCTCCTTAAATTTCTTTTTTGTTGTTTGTATGCTGTTTGGTTCGCAGACAAACAAAAATGCGAAGACTCCTAAAAAGCAATTAATTAATATTAAAAAATTCCCAAAAACCACTCGAAATAAATTTAGAAACCTCGGTTGAGGTCCTTTTTTTTATAAAGCGATGACGTCTGTAAACTACACAGAACTCATTTTGAACAGAACAAGTTAAGAAATAGCAATTGAAAGCGTACGTGACGAGCAGTGTTAATATCCGATAAGACGTCTATGGTTTGAACTTCTCCAAAGTTCACATTATTCAATTATTCTAATTAATTCCCGAAATATAAAAATAATGATAAGCCAAGTTCAAGGTTATGCTAACCGTTTCTGTGTAATAATTTATCGTTTAGACTTGCGACGAATCGAAAGGAAAATTTATGAGCGCAAATAACGTGACCGATTTGTTGGAGTAAAATTTCGGTATAAATCATAGAAATTAACCATTTATATTAGTGACGTAATTAAAAATAGACGGCCGTTTAACATCATTTAAGTGGCGTTGCCTACAAGACCGTTTTTAAGGTTTAAGATTTTTGATTGCTTTTTAATGAGGTCCATAAAATGCCTTTAATGCGATGGAGTATAAAATGACACTGAAATTCAAACATTAGCGCAAAGGTAATCTACTGTTTCTAATAATTTCGAAAAACAGAGAATTTTTTTGATGTTTTTCTTTTTATTAAAATAGCTAGGACTATTTTGTTATAATAGCGGATAATTAAAACTGTACCTGATAATTAACACTAGGCGTTTAAACTTAAACGGTTCAGTGATGTAAGGGCTTCGCCTGACATTTGAAGGGACGTACGTTCGAATCTCAGCCAAGCCAAATTGTTTACATTTCCAGAGAGACTGGCGTTCCAAATATATCAGACTAAGATTTTTTTGATTATATTAAGTTTAGAATGAAATTTACTCAAATTAAAACATTAAACTGTTTCTAATAATTGAAGAAATTACGAGCAAGTCGATGAACACTTTGTAATGTTTTACAATTTTAAAAAAATTAGGGGTAAAACAGCTAACTATTTTTGTTACAATAGTGGAAAATTTAAAACTAAATTTGATAATTAAAGCAAGGCCTTTAGTGGTGCAGTAGACTAAGAGTAAGGGCTTTACCTGGCATATTAAAAGGCAAGTGTTCGAATCTCAGCCAAGCATTTTTAACGCTTCCAGAGACACTGACGTTGCAAGAACATCAGCCTAAGACTTTAAAGTATCAAAACTTAATAAATTATTAGTTTAAGCTTTCAATGAAATTATTCAAATTAAGATATTAAATAAAAGGCAACTAATTCTAATACTTAATCAAAGAAATTACAAACAAGTTGATGAACATTTTGTGATTGTCTAGGTGGTTTTTTAAATTAGGGCTAAAACAGCTGATTATTTTTGATATAACTAAGCTTGATAACTGAAGCAGGGCCGTTAGTAGACCAGTGGACTCCGCTTGGCATTTTAAGGGACACACGTTCGAATCGCCAAACTGGCGCTCCAAATAAATCACCCTGAGACTTTTAAGAAATCAAAGCGTAACAAAGCAGCATTTTAGGCTTTAATTTGAAATTCCCTAAACTCGTTAAACATTAAATAAACAGGCAACTTATTATTAATAATTACGAACACACAATTTCGGAATATTTAGCATTTTTAAAACTTATAGGACTAAACAGCTCATTACATTTGTTATAATAGTTGAAAATTTAAAACTACACATTCTAATTAAAGCAAGGCCTTTACTAATCGAGTAGACTAAGGGCACCGCCTGGCTTTTTAAAGGGCTATGGTAAATCTTAAAAATATTCCGATTGAAGGTTCAAATAAATCACCCTGAGAATTTTAAGAAATCGAAACGTAATAAAGTAGTATTTTAGGCTTTAAATTAAATTTCCTAAAATCATTAAACATTAAAATATTCAATAAAAGGCAATTTATTATTAATTATATTTAATTACGAAGACATAATTTTAGGATATTTTGCGTTTTTTAAAGTTAGGACCAAACAGCGAGTTATTTTTGTTATAACAGTTGAAAATTTAAAATAAGATAATTAAAGCAAGGCCTTTACTGGTTTAGTGGATTAAAGACGAGCTTGGCATTTTAAGGGACACACGTTCGAGTTTTAGATATGGTAAATCTTAAACATTTTCAAACGATACAAATAAAGCAGCCTGCGAATTTAAAAAAAAATTAATCCAGTCATTTTAAACTTTAAATGAAATTTACTGAATTTAAAACATTAAATAAGAACCAATTTACTATTTCTAATAAATGGAAAATTCCGAATAAATCGAATAAATTTAAAACATCTTTAAAATTAGGACTAAAGCAGTTAGGACTATTTTTGTTACGTTGAAAATTTGAGACTACACATGATAATTAAAGTAAAGCTGGAAGTACTTCAGTGGAATACGGGCTCAGCCTTGCATTTTAAGGGGCACACGTTCGAATCTTAGACCATGTATCGATTAACTTTTGCATTTTTATGGCTTTGTCTGCTATCAGGATGATATTGTGTGCTTACATCAATGTTTCTATTTTTCGGGGGTTTAATCTTTATATACTATATTGTTTGTTTCTTCATATACAGGGTGTCCATTTCAACCCGTAACCCTTTAATTAATGTGATTAGGCAACCACCCATACTACATCTGTAAGGTTTACCTGTGACAAGCTCAATTTTTAGAACTTTCAGGCTTTTAAACAATGAGAACGGAATAAGTTACTATTTTATGCTTTGAACTGAAATAAAATTAAATGTTAAGAAGAGGCAATCCACTATTTCTAATAAATGAAATAATTAGGTATTAGCAATTCGATGAACATTCTGGCTATTTTGTGTTATTATTAAAACAATTAACTGCTTCCTTTGCGTTCTGTTACAACCGCGAAAAATTTAAAACTAAATAATTAAAGCAAAGCCTTTAATAGCCCAGTGGCACAAGGACTCAGCCTGGCATTTTAAAGTACATGAGTTCGAATCTCAACCATGGGAAGTTTTTAAGACCTCCAGAGAAACTGACACTTAAAATAGATGAGCCAAAGAATTTTAAGAAATCAAGCCCTAATAAATTACTATTTTAAGCTTTGCAGTACACTGAAATTAAAATATTTAAAAATCGGCAATCTACTACTCCTAATACTCGTAATTAAAGAAATTACAAACAAGTCGATGAACATTTTGTGATGTAAACTTTCAGAAAAACTGGCGTTTCAAATAAATCATCCCAAGATTTTTAATAGATCATAACATATTAAAGTATTATTTTAAGCTTTATATTAAATGTACTGAATTCAAAATATTTAATAAAAGGCAATTTACTAAAAACTGGAAAAAAATACGAACAAATCGAATAAGTTTTTTACTTGGCACTAAAACAGCTGACCGCTTTTATTATAACAGCTGAAAATTGAAAACTACACTTGATAATTAAAGCAAAATTAGAAGTACGGACTAAGAGTTCCACCTGGCATTGTAAAATGTTCAAATGTTACGTCAACCTGGGGCTTTTAAATAACCAAAACGTAATAAATTTATATTTTAAAGTTTGAACTGAACTAAATTAAAATCTATAAAAAAGCAATCTAATATTTCTAATAAATGAAATATTTATTTATAACTCACTGAATGTATTATTTTTGGAACAGCAAAAATGTTAAAACTTAATATAATAATTACAGCAAACAACAAAGCCTTTAATACTCCAGTGGAATAAGAACTCAGCCTAGCATTTTAAAGTGCATAAGTTCAAAACGCGGCCATGGTAATTTTTAAAACCTCCAGAGAAACTGACATCCAAAATAGATGAGCCTAAGGGTTTTGAGAAATTAAAAAGTCACAAATTACCATTTTAAGCTTTGAAATAAACTGAAATTAAAACATTAAGGAAAAGACATGTACTACCTCCAATGATTGAAGAAATTACGAACAAGTCGATAAGCAGATAAGCATTTTATGATGTTTTGTATTTTTTATAAAACTTAGTAGTAAAACAACAAACAACTGACTATTTTGGTTACAACAGCGGAAATTTTAAAACTAATAATTAAAACAAGGCCTTTAAGGGCTCCGCTTGGCACTTTAAGGGAAACCCATTCGAATCTCAGTCATGCTAAATCATTAAAATTTTTCAGAGAAGATGACGTTTCAAATAAATCATCTTGAGAATTTTAAGAAATCAAAACGTAATATATTTTAATCTTTAGGTAAATGAAATTTACTGAATTAAACCATAATTAAAAGACAATTTACTATGTTGATTTGTTGTTTACTGATTATCTTCTTGGTTAAGAGGTGTGGAAGTAGTAATTTCAGTATAGTTTTTCTTCAAATAATAATAAATTATTTAAATTTGTATGTTATTTATTGTCATACGTTTAGGAAATTAATTCCTTTATCAATGGATGGGTAATATTTTAAAAAATTAAATAGAATAGTAAAAACACAATTTACTTTAATTTACTAGAATAACCCATATCTCAAATAAACTTATTTTATAAAAATTTCCATTCACTTTATATTTTTCAAAAACCTTTACTATCCACACAAACCAACTATACTGATATCTCATTACTTTCATAAAATAAAAAACAAAAAACAACACATTTCACGTACAAACACCAACCAGCCATGTCAAAAATTGAAGTTTACTAATAAGAAAATTTAAAATTTTGTAATATTATATAATAATTCATTAAATCTAATTAATTTTAAGTAAGTATATATTTTCTCGCTTATTTCTAATTTAATAAAATTGTATAATTATTTTAGATGTACTATTCTATTTAATTTTTTAAAATATTACCCATCCATTGATAAAGGAATTAATTTCCGAAACGTATGACAATAAATAACATACAAATTTAAATAATTTATTATTATTTGAAGAAAAACTATACTGAAATTACTACTTCCACACCTCTTAACAATTTACTATTTTTTATAATTGGAAAAATTACTAACATATGAAATAATCTTTTTTTTAATTAGGGCCAAAGCAGTTGATTACTTTTGTTACAATAGAAAATTTGAAAGTACACTTGATAATTGAAACAAAATCATAAGTATGGAACATGGGCTCCAATTGGCATTTTAAGCGGCACACGTTCAACACTCTGTCCATGCTTAGTATTTATAATGTTCATAAAAACTGATATCCCAATGTTTCATGACCCTAAGGCTTTTAGATGAACGTAATAATAATTACTATTTTAAGGTTTGAACCACGTTTGAACTGAACTAAAATTAAGATAATTAACTAATATTTCTAATAAATGAAATAATGATCAAGAATTCATTGAATTTTTTGTATTATTATAGCAAAAAATTTCTAAGTAATTAATTAAAACAAAGTCTTTAATACTCCAGTGGAACAAGGGCTCAGTTTGGCATTTTAAAGAACGTAAGTTCGCATCTCAACTATGGAAAATTTTTAAAACTTCCAAAAAACTGACATCCGAAATAGATTACCCTAAGAAGTTTAAAAAACCAAAACCTAGTAAATTACTATTTTGAGTTTTGCAGTATACTAAAATTAAAACATTAAGCGAAAGGCAATCTACTACATACTTCTAATGATTGAAGAATTTACGAGCAAATCCGAACGTTTCATGATGTTTTGCCATTTGTATAAAACTTATTGCTAATTTTTGATACCACAGCGGAAAATTTAAAACTAAATTTGAAAGCTAAAGTAAGGCATTTAGTAATCCAGTGGACTATGGATTTCGCCTAGCATTTTAGGGGACATTCGTTCGAATTTCAGCCATGCTAAGGTAAACTGTCGTTCCAAATAAATCACCCTGAGAATTTTAAGAAATGCAAATGTATTAAAATATTATTTTAAGCTTTATATAAAATCAAAACGTTTAATAAGAGGTAAAATATATTATTTCCAAGAACTGGAAAAGTATCAACAAATCGAATAATTTTATATTTTTACATTTCTTTTTCAATTAGAGCTAAAGCAGCTGATTCCTTTTGTTACAACGGTTGAAAATTTAAAACTTAAAAGTCTTAAGTACTCCAGTGGAGTAGGTGTTTCTTCGGATGTTTAAGGGACACACGTTTCAATCTCAGTCATGTTCAGTTTTTAAAATATTCAGAGAACCTGATGTTTTAAGGTGTGTCCACCTAAGGTTTATATGTAATCAAATAATCAAAACGGAATAACTATTTGAAGCTTTGAACTGAAACACAATTAAAACATTAAGGAAACCACTTTTAGTAATTGAAACAATTACGAACAATTCAATGAACAGTTACGGGATATTTTGTATTATTATGTATTATTTTTGTGATAACAGCGGAAAGTTTAAAACAAAACTTCATAATAATTAAAGTAAAGCCTTTATTACTTCAGCAGAATAAGGGCTCCGCCTGGCATTTTAAGCGACACACGTTCGAATATCGCTCATGCCCAGTTTTCAGAACTTTCAGAACCGACGTCCTAATGTGTATCAGCCTAAAGCTTTTAAATAATCAAAACAGACAAAATGCTATTTTGAGCCCTAAACCGAAATAAAACTAAAAACTTAAGGAACGGCAATTTACTATCTCTAATAATAATTGAAGCGTTTACAAACAATTCAATGAACATTTTGTGGATATTTTGAATTATTAGGAAAATAAATGATTATTTCTGTTTTGATATAATGGCTTTATAAGTTCAATGGAATAAGGGCTCCGCCTGGCATTTTAAAGTACATAAATCCGAATCTTAGCCTTGCTAAATTTTCAATATTTTTTAAAAATTGATGTTCGAAGCATATCAGCCTAAGACTTTTAAGAAATTAAAACATTAAGGAAAATGCAATTTATTATTTTCAATAATTGAAGTATTTACAAACAATTCAATGAATATTTTGTGGGTGTTTTGAATTATTAGTAAAACAAATGACTATTTCTGTTATAACAGCGGAAAATCCAAAACTAAACTTGACTATTTTTAATCAAAGCTAATAGCTGTTGTAGTTCAGTGGAATAAGGGCTCCGCCTGGCATTTTAAGGAACATAAATTGGAATCGCAACCATAAGAAATTTGTAATACTTGCTGAGAAACTCACGTTACCAGTGAAGTATCATTTTGAATGCAATTTTTGTAAAATTAATGTGTTTATGCAATGTTTATTGCAGTCCCTTTTCCATCCAGTGCAATGCCTACAGAATACAAAAGTAGATTTCATAAAAAATTAACATGTCAAGGTTTGAATTATTGTTTAAACATTTGATTAAAACAACCTGAATGTTTGGATTTCGAAATTACTTCCACAATAAAAGTTTCGCAAATAACCCCCAATCACGCTTTATGAAAATGATTACTGCGACCAAATAAAAACAGAAGAACATAAACAGCACAACAATAAATGAAATCGCATTGTTATCTTTTTTACTAATGCACCTAAGCCCACATACGTGACAGGAATATTTTTACAAATTATTGTTAAGAATGATATTGCACAATGTGCCTGCGGTCGTTGTTTTAATGCGATTATTAAAATAATATTAGTCACATGTGACATCTTTTCTAGAGTTCAAGGTTTAGGTTTATGGTTTGTATTTTACACTAAATGGTTTATGTAACGGACGTTGGAAGGTTGTTGAAAATTCCATTTCATAAGTAGGTACCTACATTACTAAGTTTTTATAAAGATTTTGCACATATTCGCAAATTTATTTTTATTAACAATGTGTCTTAAACTCCCTTTTGTATAATAAACGTGTTGGAAGGAATTAATGCTAATAACTGAAGTTTGTAATTTTGTATTTTTTGAAAAGTTTTGCTGAAAACCTAATCCCCTACTTAGCATGTAAAATACGCAACTGTGATTTTCCTTTTGAACATTTCTGCATTTATCTAACAATTTATTGTTTAATATTAAAAATTTTATAAGTGACCTTCTTCAAAGTATTTAAAATTTCACACCGTGAAAATTCAATTCGAAGAAAAAGCCAATTTAATGCTTAATTAGAGAAAAGCCAGTAAAAAACAAATGAGACCTAACATTTCTCATGGCCATGCACTTTGGTCTGTTCAAAGATACGCGAAAGGAATTAACTCGAACTTAACCTGACGGTATCAGGTAGGTACTCGTTTGTTATAAAATAATCAAACCTAATCGCCGGTTAATCTTGTAATCAATAATTCTGGGCTTTATGGCGATTGTTAAGTGTTTTTACTGTGAAATTGTTTATGTACCTTCAGCACAGACATGTTTTATTGGCATGAAAACTAATAATTTTTTTGTTGATCCTACATAAGTATTCAAAAAGGACTGTTTTGGAAAATGAAATGCAAAAGAATTTCATAAAAGAAAGAATTTAATTTTAAATCAAAATCGGTACCTCTCCTTGAACGACAATTTAGGTTTAAAAATAAAAGACACAATGAAATTTGGGCTGCCCTTGAGACCAATTAATTAATTATTAATAATCGATTAATCCAGGAATTAACCATTTTTTAATATCTTATTTAATTTTCACGTTTTATCAAAGACAAGGTTACTTAATGAAAAAGGACCGATTAGTTCTAATATCTGCATTTAAATGTTCGAGCTTTAAATACGATTTTGGATTAATAAATTAAAAAAAAAACGAAAAGTAAGAGATGTGTTTATTTTGGAGCCTTTGTTTCTTAAACCGTCCTGTTTATTCTGGTTATTAATAATAAACAATAAAGTTCACGATAACTTTATATATTTATTGTTAAAATTAAGGAGTAAAATAAAAACTTGCGAATGAATACATTAAACTAAATATAGCAACATTTTATGGCCGATTATCACAATATAATGTTAATTTCAAACATAAACTTTGCTTACGTTAAGTTTATCTAACAGGTTTTTTACATTCTTTCCTTTGATGATAACTACCACTAAAATTTATTTGTGAGTGTTAACAAATACCTCAAATATTTTCCTTTGTTTATTAGAAAAAAACAGTTACATTTTATTACATTTCATATCACGTACTAATTGAACTGAATAGGATTGGAGAATAACATAACATTTTGTCAAATTTTTTTCCAGATGATCTTACGAAAGCATCCACGAGCCTACCGGAAGTTCTTGTCGAAGAAGAAACTGCTATAGGAACATTAGTAATCATAGTAATCTCCGCCGTTTTGTCGATTACTCTTCTGTTTCTGATGGCTGTTTTTATAGACTGTAGACAACAGTGAGTACTGCATTTATAGCCTCTTAATGTTTTCCACTGCTGATTTAATCAATATGTTTATTGGCTGCAATTACATTCGGGAACGAGATGTGAATTTACCGCCTTAGGGAAGTAAATTAAGTGATCAATGCAATTACGTATCATATCAAATTATGTAAATTTGTCAGAGTCAAATTATATCGGCAATCGGAAAATCTCGGAGTTCTATTGAGCATAGAAAATCTACTTACCTCCCTTGCTATGTAAATAACTTTTAAAGAATTTTAAAACAAACAATTTGTTTTTTCCCCAGAAAATTAGCCAAAATCAAGCAAAAAACCCAAAGGAAGATCTTGAAGATAACAATTCCAACGTTCAACCGTCCTTCACACGATGTCAATGGAGACAGTGAAACGTTAGCTGATAAAATGCATACCGAAGATTCGACTCCGTCCACCGCAGCTGTGATAGTATGATGTATGATAGTGTAAATCTAAGTTATTTTAATTATGTTCTGTCAGATTATTTTATACATTATAATAATGTAGGTATATGTGAGAATCTCCACCTGTCTTCCAGGCAAATAAAGACTGAATTAAATTTATCAAATGTATTCGTGTTAAAATACACTAGTCTTGTAAAAAAACTGTTGTTAAATAGAAATTAAAACCATTATCAGTTATTATAAAAAATATATTATCTTATTTATAATTAAGGTTTCAATTTTATAATCCCTCAATCCAATTAATGAGTCATGCTTTGTAAAATTCCATTTGTTACTAACATCTACCTAAAACCATAGCTAAAAGGGCCATCCTCACAAACATTCCACATTCTGCCTGTCGGAAATAGGCAGCTCTAGGATCCGTATCAAATTCTGGACTGATCTCAAACACCCTTGGTAGAGGATGTAACACCACCATTTTTCTTTTAGCTCTGGTCATAAGCTGGGGCGTAACCACAAAGTGCCCACATGCCTGAAAGGTTGTTATTAAACAAATTCGGCCATGAAAATTGAATTTACCTATACATACCTGTTCGTACTCTTCTTGCGAATTAAAACGTTCGCGTTGTATTCTAGTCATATATAAAACATCAGTATCTGGTAACACTGATTCCAAACTTGCATATTCCTCCTGTGATATACCTTTGGACGCCACAAATTGTACGACGTGGTGTGGCATCTTTAAATTGGGCGGGCTCACGTAACGTAGTTGTACGTTGTATAAGGTTAGCAAACGAGCCAACGAATGGACAGTCCTTCCATTCTTTAAATCACCTACAAGAGTAATGGTTAAACCGTTAACCGTACCTATTTCTTCACGGATGGTGAAGACGTCCAGAAGGGCTTGTGTTGGATGCTCTCCGACTCCATCTCCCGCATTTAATAGAGGTTTTCTGCAGTGTTGTGATGCTTTCTGTTTGTTAAGAGAATAAGGCTGTACAAAGCAACTTAAACTTTTGTAAAATAAGACTTACAAGAACGGATCCTGGTGCAGGATGTCGTAAAACAACTACATCCGCGTATCCAGCCATAACAGAAATTGTATCTTCCAAAGTTTCCCCTTTTTTCACGGAGGAACTGCTTTCGTCCATGTAGATCACCTTTCCCCCTAATCTCTGCATTGCAGCAGCAAAACTGCAGCTAGTTCTTGTGCTAACTTCGTAAAAAACAGAGGCCATAATTTTTCCCTTCAAAATATGATCCAACGGTCTATCTTTTGAAACGTAAACTCGGAAAGTTTGCGCTAGATTGAAGATATCATTGAGTTGCTCCTTATTGAACATATCAACCGTTAACACGTGCTTTCCTCCTAATCCGTGCATGTGTGTTTGGGGATGAACAGGATCCGGTAAGTGACTGAGGTTCGGATTGCTGTCTGCCTTCAGCCTTGATAATTGATTTAAGGGTGGGAGTGGCGAAACCGTCCTTTGCAGTCGATCCATTCCGTAAATATCGGAAGCAAAATGGACTTTTGTAGGTTCGGATAATAAACGCGAAAATATTTCATTGGTTTGACCATCGTTGTCGTATTCGAGTTTGTCAGTAAGTGAAATAAGCGCCGGAGAAATGGGGCGGTCCAAACCTGATGATGGACGACTTTCCATGGCTAATCCAACGACTGCCTTTTTACCTTGCCATTCACGCACGTTTTGACCGAATCCTGGTTGTACGAGCACTTGTCCCTCAACATAGGCGACTTCTCCACGTAACACAACCCTATGCACCGAACCACGAATCTTTTTTCCAGCAAACGGTGTCCATTTTGCTTTGCTATACGTCATCGCGTCGGGTATTACCCACTCTTCGTCCATATCTACTTCGACGTAAGTATTGGGCTGGTCTGGTAAATTAAAGATACGTTTAGGATTACGATAGAATTTCGTTGCAATGTCGTCAATTGTTAGTTTTCCTTCATGAACCGCGTTTAGAAGAAGGGGTAGTATAGTTTCAAGGCCGGGGAAACCAGGCGGAGCGGTTTTGCTGTTCTTTTCTTCCAAAGTGTGTGGGGCATGGTCGGTAGCGAAACAGTCAATTATGTGGATATTATCCCACAAAGCTTTTTGGTCTTCTGGGCTCACCAACACAGGGCGAACTTGGCTTTTTCCAGGTCCAAGGTGGATTACGTCATCGGTGGATAAGAATAAATGATGAGGACACACCTCACAAGTAACCTTAAGACCCTTTTCCTTAGCTGCTTTGATTATTAAGATTTCTTCTTTTCTGGCTACATGGCACACGTGAACTGGCCGATTGTGTAAGCTGGCTAAAAGTAAAATAGCTGCGGTTGTTTGGCCTTCGGCGTGCACGCAAAGCGGAGCCTTCTTGGGCCAGTTTGTTAAATGTTTTGACCAGACTGTTAAACTGTCGAGTTTTAGCGTGGTGTAGGTTTCGTTTAGGTACATTTTAAGAGCGGCAGCTTGAGGTGCTAATTCCGGTATAATTGTGGCATTATCCGTGGATGCACCAATGTAAAGGGCATAATCACAGCGAGCATTTTCCTTTGCTATTTGCTGGACTACTTGTAGGGATTCCTCATCAACAACTGCTGGATTTGTGTTGGGCATCGCGCATATCAGGGTTACACCACCGGCTAAAGCGGCAGCAGTACACGATGAAAAATCTTCTTTATGAGTTGCTCCTGGTTCACGGACGTGAACATGAGTATCGATAAAACCAGGAAGTTTAATAAGTTGTCGGGAAGTAATACAATCTATATGGGTTTTCATGGGAGGAGCTCCGTGGATTTGTCTTAAAGCCTAAATGTTGCAAAATTAAAAGCCTGTTTGTCAGATCTAGGAACCAGCCTTACCTCGACCAATAACTTGGCACATTTTACATCGGTTACAAGCGGAATTGAATAATCGATGGCTAAACGCCGGGTACGATAACCATGGGTCATGAAAGACGAAACTCTTCGAGCACCACCATTACGCATCGGCAAATTAATGACCAAGTCGAATTGTTTCTTGGACAAAAATTCTGCTAAAGGTCTTAATTCTCCTTGACTTGTGATGTCATCGATATTTTCGAAACTCCATTCAACAGATTCAACCTTTAAAGATTAAAAGATTTAGATTATCTACGGCGGTATTTTACGCCTTATCAAATTTTGTAATTGTGAAATGTATCCGTTCTAAATCTGTATATGCTACTGATAAATTTTATTTAAATGTTTTGGTTTTGTTTTTATCTTGTTGTTATTGCTTTTTTGGCTGGGTTAAGTGGAATGTTCAAGTAAATGTCTATATTCATTTAATAATTACTCTTTCAATTAGAAAAATTGGTATTTTCTTCAAATTATGGAATTAAGGTGGACATTTCTTCTGAATTACGAATCATTATCAGTAAAACAATACAAAAACCGACTGCACAAAATGTAAAACTGATACACTTATAAAATATTTAATCAGTTAAGATATAACTAATCTATAATCGATGAAACTTGGCATAGCCTTAGATTAAACGATTAGTTTACAAGTGAACATTGTGGTGAAAAGTTTTCAGGAAAACGTCGTTAAAATGTGTAAGGTGTAGTGTATAATTAAGTGAAAAATGGGAGCGCTGTTTAGTAAATCTGGTAAATCATCTAAGAAAAATCTTAAAAGTGACTTTATTAAACTGAACAGTGTTCAACCTCAGCAACAAACTCAACAAAATGAACCTTACGAAATTTACGATCCCAACAAATACGACAAAGAAGCAGTGGAGACCCTTAGGAAGGAATTTAAGGAAGATCCTGAGACGTTTGTGTTGAATATGTTGCTTATGTCTATGATGTTTTTTGATGATTATAGAGAGTAAGTTAAATCAGCTTAGCTATTTATTGAAAAGGTGTAAAGCTAGATCAGTTAATCTTGCAATTTTGCCACTTTTCCACAAAGAAATAAATTGTGAAGTGAACTTTTGGGAGCAAAATTCTGATATTACCGACTTTATGGGATTAGTGTTTCACACTTTCATTTAAAAAATTGATTACATAAGTGTGCATTCCTGGTTACAATAATACTCATCAGAATATATTTTTTTAAACTTCCTCCAGGTTTTTCCAGCAACTAAACTGCTATCAATTTTCTGATATTGTTAAAAATACGTCGATTTTCTGTTGCCATTTTTAAAAGGCAGAGAAAGACATTATTATGTTATGAAAATCATGTTATCAACCTTGTCCGAATTTTCAAATTTAAAGGTTTTTGTGTTTGCTGTTGAGAGTATCTTACATTTTAGAGATTAAATTTTTAGCAATTCACTCCTATGGGGAAATACTTTCAATGTATTTTAGCGAATTATGAAGATTCCCATATCGGTTTTTCTTGTTTAATAAACATGAAAACCAAGCTTCTTGTAACTCCAAAACTGATTAGTTGATATATTTTTCTAATTTTACACAAAGTAAGACAACTGAAGTAAATACTCCTTTAATCCTTAGACTTAATCAGTTCACTTAAACATAATTTCATAAAAATGTCAGATTTAGAATTTATATTGTCCTGTCAAGTTATCACCACCACTTAATCAAATTTCAACAACTTTCCCACTAAAAAGATTCTAAAATAAACGTTATTATTTTTGTCCGTTTTCTATCGACTGACGTATATTGACTGATATTTCTTAGAAGTGGATTGTTATGAGAGAATTCAAAGTATTTAACCGGGAAGTTTGTCACATTAAAAGGATTAACCGATTAAAAAATTTAACTTTGTTCAGCGACGTCACGAACACTTCAAAATACGATTAGTTAGTATAATACTTTCGTGATTAGATTAAAATGTGCAAGTAAACACTAATCTCAATTAAAAATAGGGCATCGCTAAATTTTACTTAATTTTTTGTAGGGAAATAGGAATACTGGCAAATGTCGCGCTGGACAGAGGGCAAAAATTAAACTCCGAGTTAATAGAACAGCATCAAAAGCAGTTATTAAAACCAGATGTCATTTTGGAAAGTGTAAATAAGAAAGTCAAGTTTGAGCATTCCAGTGGCCCTAAAAAAGGGAAAACAGAGCCCTTGGTTGCTCAAAGAATGTTTATACTTCATGACACTATCGAAATTGAGAGGGATAGCGTGGATTACAGCAGGATTGACAAACCTTGTTATCGTGCTGATACAGAAGAGTCGAAAGAAAATAAAGGTATTTTGATGCTTACCAAATCATAATATCACATGTCTAAAGGCAAAAGTGTAAGTTTATTAAGGCTGGCATTTACATACAGTCACTTTCTATTTGACGTATCTAAAGTTGCATAACTACTTAAAAATTCAAAAAGTCATAAGAAACAATTAAAGCGGACGCGTTTAGCAGAACGTCAAAAACGAGTTGTGGTTAGAGGTCAAGAATTGCGTAAGATTCATATTTGAAAATTTGCATATTTACATAGTTATTTGTGTTATTACTGTAAAAGGTATGGCCAAAACCAAAGAGAATATATTCTTTGCCAAAACAAAATTACGATTTTCTGTGTATTTAAATTGTAATCTCCTTGTCAAGTTTCCATAAAGTTCGGATTTAAAGCCGATAAGTACCTACTGTGCTATTTGTGTTGCCTACACGCTAAATTAGAAATGGGAAATTTAAACTGATTTTTATAGAACTTTATTTCCACTTTTTCTGGAATAATTGGCATTTTGAAAAAAAATTTTCCTGTGGCGTTTGAAAGAGAGTGGTTGTATATATTCTACTGATCGAGAGATTTTTTCGGTATTAATATTTTTGTAAAAACTATTTGAACATTTTGAAGTAAAATAGAGCTTTAGATTTTTTAATACTGTAAAGTTGGTTTTTATAAATTAAAAAAAATCTTTCTAGCAATAGACAGAAAAGACATGGATAATTACAAAAAAAAAATGCTCTGCTGTTCCAGCTTAAAAAATGAGTCTAAAAAAATGGAACAAAATGTGCTTAAAATGAGGTATATTTCATGGTGTAAATTCCAGCCTTAAGCTAATTTTGCTCATTTTCTTTTTCTTTTGGGCAGTAAAATATCTTTAAAAACTTCTTATGAAACAAAATTGATCATAGTAAGGATGGATTATTTTATAAACTGAAACTAAAATTGAATAATGGTACCATTTAACCAAGTTCACTTTACTAACAAACATTAAAAGTTTGAAGAAAAACTTAATTATTTCGTATTCTAGGTTTCGTTAAAGTTCATTTACTGGGTAAGCTGGGAGGACACAAACAAGCAGAAGAAAAACGAGAGTCTGGAGATTCGGCTTGTTCTTCGGCTTCGCCTAATTATGGTTCGTTACCTAAGCATGGTACCAGACTTTCTGGTGCTCAAAATTTAGATTCAGGTTTTACTACCGAATCTGACTACGATTATATGAGGATAACAGCGGCGAAAACTCCTAGCAAACTTCAAATATCCGAAAAAGATATTTACACGAACATCAGCCAGTTACCATCGAGATGTATTATGCCGATCAAAGTTAAAAACACCCCTGAATCGGATTCGGATTCGGACGAAGAAGATAATAAAAGTCGTAAACGGAAGGTTAAACCTGAACTTTTCATTACTGAGTATTATTTGAACTCTACGGAATTCATGGCCCATTTTAAAGATAATGTATTTCCGAATTATTTGGGGGAAGTGTTGGATTTTTCTGAAGATGCGATTTCTCACGCAATGTCGATTCCTGGTGCAGTTTATTGTAACGCGATGGATGACAGAGGTAACCACCTTCAGTATGAGGTTTTACCAGCGATTGCTATTCCTTGGCCCGATGAAATTGCATTTGAATGGTCGTGGAGGCGGCGGGTGACCGTATGGGATAAAAGAGAACAGAAGCCTGTTGCTTATAAATGGCCAACTGATAAAATGATAGACGAAGCTCAAAAACTCAGTTGCGCGTTGATTCCAAGAGGGTTTATGCCTAAAAAGGGTACCAATTCCAAAATGCAAGTAGAATGGGAAGTTTGTTTCCCTAAAGCTGAAAAGTATTTAGAGCTTAGAATGTCGCATGCTCAGATGCGTTTATTTCTCTACCTCATAACCATATATAAAACCTTCATCGAACCCAAAACTCAAAAACAAGGGCTGCTACCGGAACACATTCGCTTGTTTATGTTTTGGGAGTGCGAAGCAAATTACAAAGCATGGCCTGAAGATAAATTGGGGACAAAACTTAAAATGGTGTTGAAAAACCTTTTCGATCACTTAAGCAAACGTAACCTGCCGCATTACTTTATTCGCGACAAAAATGTTCTAGAAAACGTACCCGGAAGATATATCCTACCCACTTTGGAAATTTTAAATCTTATTCTTGAAAGTCCCGCTTGTTACGTATTGCTCGCTATAAAACACTTGAGATACACTGCAACAAACACTGCAACAAGATTCTATCCCGAACCTAATTTGGACGAACTTTCCGACATTTTAACTGCAGAAAGTACTTTACGAAACGAAGCACGCTTGCTTATTATGGCTCAAGAACAAGCAAAGAAGAAAGAAGAATTGCAAAAGCGAAACGAAAATAACGAAAGGAAAAGTAGAAGAGATAAGGAACAGAACTGGAATAGACGGTATATGGAGCAGCAGAGAAACGCATATAAAAAGAAATTAATAGGTTCTGTTAGTAATAGTAGCAATAGTAATAGCAGCAGTAGTGATAATACCGAGCCTAAGAATCTCACAACAGAACGAAAGAGATCACTTTCGTCCTTAAATTTCGAGGTAAGAAAAGTATTCAATTATAAATATTCAAAAGGGGGCTACAACCGCTTTTTTTTGTTGTAGGTACCACTGAAAAAGCGTTTCGAAACGGACATATCTCGACAAATCTCATTACTTACATACTTCATCCTGCATTTTCTAGAGATTGCTAAGAAAAGTTTTGAAATATCTTCAACCAATCAAACGTTGTTTTATTTAAAACAAGCGTCGTATTTAACTCAGATTTTAGAAGATATAGATATAGAAGGAGCCATGACTTTCCACAGTAAAATTAGGAAGGAGGAAGACAATTGTCAGAAAAGGAAAATAGTAGAACCAAAGATACCAACAACACCAAAAAGGAATTCCACCCTGTTTGCTTATCAGAGTAATGAGATATTGCACGTAAAAGGAAAAGACATTAATATAGCGAATTTAAGTAAGGCCTTCGATTCTAAAGTGATTACGAACAAGCAAAAACCTTCGACTTCTGGTGTGAAAAAGAAGACTACAAGACATGTTCAGCCGCATTCTAAAGTTAGTGTTAAGGAGGAAGTTCGTGTGGAAGTTCATAACGAAAATAGAGTTCCAGCGAACGTTGAGGATGAAGGAGTGCAATTAAGACAACCGTCAGAATCTAAAGAAATAAGGAAAGCAGTGTCGTTTCGGGGACAAACAGGTCATGTTAATGTGGCTGGATTGAACGAGGGGTCTGAAAGTACCAGTCTTTAAAAAAACCATGAGAAAAAAGTGAATGGAAGTGACTGAGTAGTGTGTTTAAACAGACATTAATTTATAAGACTATAAAATACTAAATATGATACTTACATCTACACCATGTTCAGTATAAAAATCAGCTGTTCCCAAACTTGCGTATAATTTATAACCCATTTTCTTAAGTGCCCTCATACTGGGCAGTAACTCCACTTTATGCTGTTAAAAATAAAGTAAATTATTAACCTATTGTTGTTGTTTTTTTTTATAGATACCTTGAAGCTTCCAATGGATAACAAAATAGAATGCTTTGGGATGCTAAATCCAGTACTCATCATCGCCTTGAGATATGCGTCATATCTGTTATCACCAAAACAGGCAACTTCGCCTGTTGATGCCATTTCAACTCCCAACATAAAATCAGCACCAGCAAGACGAGAAAACGAGAACTGGGGTACCTTAACACCAACCCTTCCACATCCACGCAAAACATCCACGGGTTCCTGTATCTCTCCAATTATAACTCTCGTAGCCATAGCTACGAAATCGTGGTTCAATGTTTTGGAAACGAAGGGAAATGATCGCGAAACCCTTACGTTGCATTCGATTACCTTAAGGTCGTTATCCTGTAAACAGTTTCAGTATAATTCCTGTTATCAAAAGTCAATTAAATTAAATACCTTAGCAATTAACTGCATGTTAAAAGGACCAGTTACTTCCAAATTAGCGGCAATGGCCTTAGTAATTTGTTTAATTTTCGCAAGCGTTTCAGGATTTATATCTTGAGGTGGTGTTACTAAAGTAGCATCTCCCGAATGTACGCCCGCATTTTCAACATGCTCAGATACAGCCATGCAAAGTATAATACCGTCGCACGCCACGGCGTCCACATCTATTTCCTTAGATTCCAACAAAAATTTTGAAATCACCACTGGGTGCTCTTTGCTAACATCGCTGGCCGTTTTTAAATACGCTTCCAAATCTTGATTAGAATGTGCTACGTTCATAGCAGCACCACTAAGAACATAAGATGGCCGTACCAAGCAAGGGTAACCCACTTGTTCGCAAAATTCGACTGCAGACTTCAGATTTGTAAGTTCCTTCCATCTCGGCTGTAATATTCCGATGCGATCTAACATTCTTGAGAACTTAAACCTATTTTCTGCACCGTCAATGGAGTCTGGAGAAGAACCCAAAATATTCGCTTGTTGCCTGTGTAAATCCATTGCGATGTTATTGGGCAGCTGACCGCCCATTGATAAAATTATACCAGCAGGATTTTCAATGTTGTATATATCCATAACGACTTCGAAGGAAATTTCCTCGAAATAAAGCCTGTCCGACATGTCATAATCCGTACTTACAGTTTCTGGGTTGTAATTAACCATGATAGTTTTTCTGTTCAATCTTCGCAGTTCCCTTAGGCAACCAACTGCACACCAATCAAACTCTACCGAACTTCCGATGCGATACACGCCCGATCCAATTACCATGATGTGGAGTTCATTAAACGTAAGATCATGGCTACTGGCGTTGTATGTGATGTACAAATAATTGGTAGTTGCAGGCCATTCTGCAGCAACAGTATCGATTTGTTTTACGAAAGGCTTTACATCAAATTCCTCCCTTTGTTTTCGAATTGCAAGTTCAGTGCTTTTTACTGCTGCTGCAATCTGTTTATCTGAGAAACCAATTTGTTTTGCCTTTAATAATATCGCAGGCGTCAACCGATGTTGATCGATCTGTTCCAAAGAGTTGTAAAAGTCAATTATATTCTTCATTTTTTGTAAAAACCAACGATCGATTTTGGTTAAATCATAAAGTTTATCGATCGAATATCCGTCTTTTAATGCAGCTGCGACCACGTACATTCGTTTATCTGTAGGTTCTTTTAATTCTGCGTCGTTTACCGCTTTAATGTAAGGATCAAAACCGTTTACTTGTTCTTCAACCATACGTAAGGCCTTCTGGAAAGCTTCTTCGAATTTTCTTCCGATTGCCATAGCTTCCCCAACGCTCTTCATGGAGCTACCAATTTTTGTACTGACTCTCGTGAATTTACTTAAATCCCATCGTGGAATTTTAACAACGCAGTAATCCAAACTTGGCTCGAAACAAGCTGTCGTAACGCCAGTTACTGAATTTTTAATTTTCGGCAGAGGAATTCCCAATGCTAACTTTGCAGCTACGTACGCTAAGGGATAACCAGTCGCCTTGCTGGCTAAAGCAGAACTTCTAGAAAGGCGGGCGTTTACTTCGATTATGTAATATTCCTCAGATGTTGGGCTTACAGCGTACTGAATATTACACTCCCCAACAACACCAAGATGTCGTATGACATTAAGAGCAGTAGTTCGAAGAATATTGTAATCCCTGTTTGAAAGAGTTTGACTTGGGGCCACAACGATGGATTCTCCGGTGTGAATACCCAATGGATCGACGTTTTCCATGTTACAGACAGTAATACAGTTGTCATAGGCGTCCCTTACAACTTCGTACTCTACTTCCTTCCACCCTTTCAGTGATTTGTCTATTATAAGCTGACTTGAATGAGCAAGAGCTTGAACGGCAAGGCTTTTTAATTCATCTTTATTGTCCGCAAATCCCGATCCCAATCCGCCCAGAGAAAAGGCAGCTCGTGCCATTACAGGATAACCTAGCCTTTCGGCAGCTTCAAGAGCTTCCTGTACAGAATACACAGCACAGCTGGGGGCTACTCTTTCACCAATTTCTGCAATCCTGTCACTGAATATTTTTCTATCTTCAGTATCGATAATCGTTTCGATGGGGGTTCCCAAAATTTTCACGCCGTACTTTTGGAAAACTCCAGTTTTTTGCAATTCAACCCCACAATTGAGAGCCGTTTGTCCACCAAACGTTAACAGAACACCTCCAGGTCTTTCAGCTTTGATAACCTGTTCGACGTATTCGGGAACCAAAGGTAGGAAATAAACCTTATCGGCTAAACCTTTGGAAGTTTGTACGGTTGCTATATTTGGGTTAATAAGGACGGTCTGGATGTTTTCTTCCTTAAGTGCTTTTATAGCCTGGGATCCTGAATAATCGAACTCTCCTGCTTGGCCAATCGATAAACCTCCAGAACCAATTATTAGAACTTTTTTAGGTAAATCGGAAATAATTGAAGTTTTGGGATTGTATTTTAGTTTTTGAGTAATCAGTTCTTTAGCGGTAGTTTTACTAGAAGAGCGGTTCTTTACTACATCTAAGAAAACGTCAAATAGGCACTCCAAATCCTGTGGACCTGCTGTATGTTCCGGGTGAAACTGAACGCTAAAATAGGGCAAAGTGTTGTGTACGATGCCTTCGTTTGTTTTGTCATTAGCGTTGGTGAAAAGTGGTTCCCAACCTCTTGGAAGCGAGTCGGCACCGATGGCAAATCCATGGTTCTGTGACGTCATGTAGCATCGATCTGTACCATGATGAATGCAGGGTTGATTGTGTCCACGATTTCCATACCTTATTAAAGTGGGTGGTTAAGTGATAACAGAACGTATTAAATTGCGAACTTACTTCATTTTGAAACTTGAACAACCGATGGACACGGAAAGAAGTTGATGCCCTAAGCAGATACCAAATATGGGTTTAATTTGTGACGACGCTAGAATTTTCTTTAAATTCTTAATGGTGGCTTCGCACATAATTGGATCACCAGGACCATTGCTCAGGAATAAACCATCATATTCGTTTATGTTAAGTTCATAGTTCCATGGTACGACGTCGACTCTTGCACCACGTTTCAGGAAGCATCTTATTTGGTTATATTTTAATCCACAATCCACGGCGCAAATTCGTGGCGAACCATTTGGATTATATGTAACGGGTTTCTTAAAATTAAATAAATAATAAAGTACAAAGCAGAAATGAGAGATTTGGAAAACTTACTTTAATAGCTACTTCAGCTACGAGATTTCGAGTGTTGGGGTCGGATATTTTGAGTTTTGGATCGATGGGTAGTTCATAAACAATTCTGCCGAGCATGGTTCCATGTTCGCGAATTTTTTTCGTAAGTTGTCTCGTATCGATCCCTTGAATACCAGGTATATTTTCTTCTTGCATCCATTTGGATAACGTTTTAGTACTACGCCAGTGGCTCGGATAATCGCAATACTCTCCAACGACCAAAGCTGAAGCCCATATGCGATGGGATTCAAACCAACTAAAAACGATTTTAGATTCAATAATTGAGTTGCTTAAAAATTAATAACATTTAACTTTAGAAAGTAACATTGTTTTTTGCTGGAATGAAATTAAAAGTTGTTCATAAGTTATCCACATTTTGTTTTGTATTTTGCCAACGTTTCCTGAACCAAGTCAAATTATAACTCTTAATTCCATGGTTCACTGAGGAGGACTTTAAATTGAGTCATTTTATACATGTTACCGATCTAGCTGACATTTGATTATTATTGTCTTCACATTATTCTGTGTACAATTAATTACTAGTGTTACCTGTACCTTCTAAAATATATTCGTCCTTTCCACCTTCCTATAAACTTGTTTCCCAGATATTTTCGTTGATAATTTTTGTTAAAACGTAATATTTGGCAAAAAATTTATTATTATTATTAGGAAATTTACTAAGAAAGGAAAAGATAAGCCCTAAATAAAAATGATAGTAAAAATAAAACAAACACTTACGATGGCAGTCCATGTTCATCAAAGGATTTATCTGGAACTCCGTAATTGCCAACAATTGGGTAAGTAAGAATTAAAATTTGGGCATGATAACTTGGATCTGTGAGTGATTCTGGGTATCCAACCATACCCGTCTGGAAAACTGCAAAATAATAAAAATCACTGAGTACTTTTAAACTTACGTTTAAAATAAGCTAAAAAAAGGTCTGAAGGTTTGATCAAAATTCGATGATCGCAGATGGATTTAATATTGACAAGGACCTTTGAAAGGATACCTACTTAAAATAGTTTGGAATGGAAATACCATCGCCTCTTATAAATAACATAAAAATATACTCCTATTACTTCTTCATGGTAAAAAGAACAGATATGAAGTACAAAAAATTACATTGCCGAATACGTCTTAAGTGGGTTATATCTGCAATTTTATTGTTCGAAACAGCTGGCTAAAACGAATTTCTGTTATTGTTTTAATAACATGAGCTGTCGAAGATTAAAATATAAATTCCTAACGTAAATTAGTTATGAGAATTTTAAAAGGAGTAAATACGTATAATTTGAACTTTTAGGCATTTACAAAAGGAATTAAAAACATACAAAAGAAGGAAAATCATTCATTCTATATACAAATATATGACTATAGGTCGATATTTCAACAAATGACACGTAAATAAATGGGGATGAAAGTGCAGCAATTTCACATCTGGTTGACTACCTACTTCTACCCCCAACTGAACAGATTGATTACAAACTAGGTCGATTATCATTGGGTTAAAAATTGTATTCCAAAGCGGACGAAGGTCCAATTGGTCGAGACAAAATGTTTTTCTCCCACAAGCAAATGCTTTTATATACAAAATTGCAGCTGCACTTGTCGAATATTTCTATTGGTGGAAAGTTTTACCTCTTAGGGTTTCTTACATCTGCAAGTTTTGCCTTTACTTCAACCTCTTATTTCTACTTTTTTAGTAAAAAAATTGTCCATTTCAATGTTGAAATTTACATTCAACTTGAAGAAACTAGAATTGTTTTAAGATTTCAATTTCTTGAAGTTACATTTAAATTTGGAAAGGTTTAAAATATTGTTCTCTGACTAAATTAACAGCTAAAAATGTTGGTTTGAAAATCTAAATTCTATTTTTATTTTAAACTCAAGTCAGGTTGTTCAAAAGCAAAAATAAGTTTTGATTTCCGGCTTCCAAAATTTAGTGCAATTAATAAAAATATTAGCGAACATTATCAGTTTCGTTTTCAGTTTTTCAACTTTGTTTTACATTTTGAACTTGTTTTTGTTTATCTGTTTCCAAATATGGATTTTGGAATTATCACAAAAATTTAGATTTTAATTTAAATTGTCTTTAGAAGATTTTAACTTTGGTTTTTGATTTGGAAAATATGAAATTCAAAATATATAAAATTTCCAATTTTCGAAACAAAATACTTTCTCTCCCACAACCAATTGAATATTGTTTCAAAATGTTTAGTTTCATTTTTAATAATTAATTTTAGGTTTAAATTTTAAAATTTGACTTTGCACTGAAGGAAACTGCTTTCGAAAGGCTTTTAGTCAATTTTTAAAATTCTTGAGGTAAGAATTTCATCATCAAAATTTGGAAAAGAGAAATTGTATTTTAAAAAAACTTTCAAAATTTTAATATTTCGATTTTATACTTGTAAACAAATATTTAAGAATTTTAATTTGAAACAAAAATTTCTAAATTTTTTCAGCTTTACAGGTTATGTTTTTTGTCCAAGTTAAAAGCTAAAATGTTGTTTTGAGAACCTGAATTCTATTTTTATTTTTATTTAATTCAAAGTAGCTAATGACTTGTAAAATAAACAAAAAGTTTGATATTAAATTGAATTGAACTTATTCCTTGAATCTGTTTCAAAATACTGATGATGAAATTATGCCAAAATTTGGATTTACATTTATGAATGGTTTGAAAAGTTTGATGTTGGGCTTGAATTAAGAGAATACGGAATCCAAAATAAATACATTTTTCAATTTTTGAAACAAAATTCGTTCTCGCTCACAACCAAATGTTTTACATACTAAATTCCAGCTGTACTTGCTGAATATTGTTGTTGGTATAAACGTATCAAGTTTCTAATTTTTATCTACTTTTTTAGTGAGAGACAAATCCAACCTGTTTCTATTTCTTTTTCTAATACTTTTTTAGTAAAAGACAAATCCAACCTGTTGAACTTCAAATCATCGTTCCAAAAATCGGCCAATTCAATACTGAAATTCAAAATTTTTGTTATTAACTTGAAACAGACTCAAACAATATTTAGGTTTAAATTTTAAAATGTTATTTTGTCGTGAAGGAAACTGTATTTTAATTTCGGAAAGTTTAAAAACATTTAATTTTATTATTAAAATTTTTCAGATCAAAATATCATATGTATTAAGAATTTCGAAAAGAGGAATTGTATTTCAGTAAAATTATTAACAGTTTAATACGCCTGACTAAATAATAAAGAATTTTAATCTTCAATATTTTTTTCTGCTTTACATGCTATGCTTCATATCTAAGTCAAGAACGAAAATGTTGTTTTGAAAACCTAAATTCTATTTTAATTTTTAATTCAAATAATAACTTGTTTAAAAACAAAAATAAACCTTGATTTCCGGTTTTAGTACGTTTCGTTAAAATATTAATGAATATAAAATTTCCATTTTCAGTTTGTTAAGTATTATTCCTGCTCCTCTTCTTCCTTCTTCTCCTTTTTTCATTCTTCTTTTCTTTTCCCCCCTATTCATGTTTGTTCTTCTGTTTTTCCTATTCCTGTTGGTTCGTTTTGGTCTCCTTCCTCTATCTTCTCTGTGCCTTCGTCCCTCTCCTTTGCTTCTATTCTTTCCTCTTGTTTTACCTTGCCTTTTCTTTCTTCTGTATCTCCTTTCCCTCCTACTCATTTTTATCTTTCTGTTTTTGAAGTTTGTTTGATTTTTCCCCCTTCATCTCCTTGCTCCTACTTCTCTGTGCCTTCGTAATTTTCCTTTGTTTCTGTCTTCTCGTCTTGTTCCGTATTCCCATACTCTTCCTTCTCTTTCTGTTCTCCTTCCTAATCGTACTTATTCTTCTGCTCCTGTTTTTGAAAATTGTTTACTGTAACTCCCTTGCTCCCCTTTCACTCCTTCTCGGTGTCTTTGTCATACTTAATCGTATTTATCCTTCTATCTTTCTACTCCTGTTTTTGAGATTTGTTTAATTTAACGTCCTTGTTCTACTTTCTCTGCGTTCTCTGGGCCTTTGTCCTTCTTTTTGCTCTTCTTCCCGTTTCTTACAGTTTGTTTGCTTTAATTCTTCCTTTCTTTCTTCAGTATTGTCTTCTTCCTATACCTCTTCTTATATTGTTTCTTGTTCTTCTTCATTTAAAAACATTTTTTTGCTAGCCATATTTTTCTTCTGTTCTTTTTACCTACTAATATTTCTTCGGTTTTGTTCGCCTTTTTCCTGAATGGAAAGTTCACCTTTCGTTTTTGGACTTTCTTCTTTATTTTGCGCTTTTTCGTTTTGGTTTAGGTACTGTTTCTGTTCGGTATTTACCTTATTAAATAGTGAACGTCTTCTTTGAATTTCTTTCAATTAGTTATCGCCAAAATTCTCGATTCAAGTTGTTAATAATAATTGATCTGAAGATTTTAACTTTGGGTTTTTCTTTGGAAAATATAAAATCCAAAATAAATCAATTTCCAATTTTCCAAAACCGAAAAAAGACCTTTTCAAGTGAGTTTCGTGAAAACAATTTTAAAATAGGGTGGTCATATTTGACATTTTGTTTTCATGCATAGAGTGTGCTTGAAAATAACATTTTATATTGTCATCAACAAAAAGGAACAGAAATAACAGCTAATTTATCTGAAATAAAAAGGAATAAAAAATAAATAAAAGTATTTTTGATATTTATCAATCGTTTTAGATTTCTTCTTTATTTTTTGAAAATAATTCATAGAATTTAAGACCATCCACATTGTAGCATGGCTTTCACCAACAATATTTTCATCCTGTTCCTTTCTTCTGTTCATTGAACATTTATCAGAGAAAATATTGCTTCGACATTGGCATTATGCGATAGAATCAAGAACAAATATTGACAAAGTAAGTTTGAGTAATTCAGAATATTGTTCGGAATACTACTTAGCACTATTGAAAAACAAATACACAGTTTTCGCATCACTCTGATTCTACTTAAATGGAAAGTTCATTGCAATTTTAAAACCTAAACTTATAAGTGTCTCTAAGAACATTTCTGGAACACCGGGATTGTCTATTAAAAACCCGGAAAACTAGGACACCTGGTTACCTGTTTTAAATTCTAGAACTTAATTTTGAACTATAATTTTTAATTTGAACTTTTTAACTTGATTGTTTTCCTCGTTTTCTCAATATTTAGTCTCAAATTCGGTAGTCAAAAAGAACCGAAATATTTGTTTTTTCTCGATTAAAGAACACAATTTATAAACTCTTGTCTTCCGAGTGTGCTTATTAAATATTTAGTATGGAGCTTTGAGTTTTGATGTGGGAAGTCTGACATTAGGTAAAAATTAATTTTTCATGTTTCTGCTTTGTTTTTCACGTGAGCTTTGTGAATATTGGCTTTAATTTGAAACGTTTGTTATTAAAAAAAACAACAACACAGATTTCTTATTTCTTTTTTGGCTGAAGGGGGAGGGTAAAATTTCCAACTTGTTTGTGTTACACGTGAGCTTTGTGATTTTTGGGTTGTTAAAAATAAACTTAAATTGCATAATTTGTAGGAAACTCAAACGAATTATGTCAATTAAGCTATAAAACCAAGAAGTTTAAAAGTTTATTTTATTTAAGCCCGTTGAAATGCTATCACACGCCGCCTATGAACTCACATTGTACGATTCGAATTTTTAAGGTTAAGGCTGAGGCTAAGGTTGAGCTGTAAACTTCCATAAATTTTAATGAATTTTTTCAAGTTTTAAAAACCTCCCCGCAAAATTAATCTAAAAAGCAAGTTCCATCCAAAAATGCCGTTAGCAAAAATTAACTACGACTTAATTGCTTTAAATTTGTAGTACTTAATAAAATTTATAAAATATTCTTATCAATTGCTTGCGAGTACTACCATTGTTGAAAACATCTACCAAAACCACGTGTTAAGCATTACTTACCGACTTCACCATCGACTTGCCTTTGGGCACCAAAGGATTCACCATTAAAAATCGTACCATCTTCTAGCACTAAATAACAAGGCACACCCTTATTACCCACTGTCATTTTTATTAAAATAATTAACGGCTGAAATTTGTAATTATTTCAAGTTTTTAACCGGCACTTGCAGCCGGAATGTGCACGATAACGCGCTGTGTATACTGTATAAACACTAACTAAATACCTTTTCCTCCACTCTTCCAGTTCCAATAAGTAAAATAATTTTGTATGAGCTAGTTAGATGTCATGCAGTGTATTATTACTGTACTTGTTAACAGTTGATTTCTTTAAATACCACTTTTAAAAACTGGACGAAGGAAATTCTGTTGAGGTATTTGGAAACCGGTTATCTTTTGTTTGTTGGGCAGGTAGTTTGGGGACAGTTGGACTTAGGAATCTGAATTTTAAATTTATAAGTTGAAAATCTGAGGAACGCACTGCACTGATTTTCGAAAATTTCTAAGTGGAATTTTAGGTAATTTCTTTTAATGTAAAAATGGACTTCTGCTTAACATTTGAGTAATGGCTCAGAAAAAACCAAGATTAAAATATTTAAAGGAAGTAGACATATTTAGTAACTTATAGGCGGATAATATTTTGGTAACACATTAAAAAGTGTTTTTAGCTGTTACAATAAATATGACAAGCTCAACATAGCCGGAACAGAAAGATTGATAATGTAAAATGACGCTTTTATATTTGGAAAAAGGGTAATGAATGTTAATTAAAAAAATTATAACATGTGATCCTCAAAAACATCATTGGCATAAATGTAAACATTTCGTAAACGCACAATTATTTGTACTCTAATTGCACTTTCACCGTGCAAATGAAAATTCTTAAAATAATTTTTTAATTACTTCTCTGAATTTCAAAATTTGTTTATGGTTAGGCAACCTTTCAATCTTTAAATATTAGCGTTAGGATTGTATGTAGTATGAATTAGAATACTAGTAGAATGGTTTTGTTTATACATAAATCGACTTTATGATAGTAAATAAGAGGAAGTTTTTACTTGAATCGAATATCAACAACCATATTAAACTGTTGGCAAAATAAATTACGTAAAATATATTACTATATATCACAGCACTCCAGGCCTGAGGCCTATGGCTTCTATTTCTTTCTTCCATCTCTTCCTATCTTTTGACTTTTCTTTCCAGTTTGTGAGCTCGTAAGTTTCGATATCCCTTTGTACATCGTCCCACCAGGATAGCTTGGGTCTGCCTTTTCTATTTCTTCCTGCTGCTTCTTTGTTTAGAACGCTTTTGACATTTTCCTCTTCACTCATTCTTTCTATGTGGCCTAGCCATCTAAGTCTGTTTTGTCTCACTATGATGGAAATACTTGGGCTTTTATACATTTCCTTTATTTCAACGTTCGTTCTTCTTCTCCATCTGTTTCCTTCCCTTACTCCACCTAGTATACTGCGTAGAACTCGTCTTTCCCAGGTTTCCAATTTGTTTTCCGTTTCTTTTGTGATTACCCACGTTTCACTTCCAAAGGTTCCAATGGTTTTGTTTATACATAAATCGACTTTATGATAGTAAATAAGAGGAAGTTTTTACTTGAATCGAATATCAACAACCATATTAAACTGTTGGCAAAATAAATTACGTAAAATATATTACAATAAAGGGTTAATGTTTCAGGTATTATATAAAACTGTAAGTAAATTTAGATATTACTAACTTTATACAAATTGTATGATTTCAAGAATAATATAAGACATTTATTGCAGATAGACAGACGAAAATTGTGTATTTATAAAAATATTTCTAGTATGAGCTTGTTACATTTTTGCCTTGAATCTACCAATTCTGGTAGAAGAGCTTCCATATAAAAATGGTCTAGTTTTGGTACCATTTTATGTTTCCAAAAATTCACATCTTTGTTTATACTTTGAACTGAAATATCCAATGCTGACTAGACTACAAAATAACTTATGTTTTTTTTTACAAACGTCTAATTGTCCTTGTATTTGGTAGTAATACTTAATCGTGCGTTTTCTTTAATATCAATTTCTCATTTTGAATTTCACGGAATTTAATCTGTTTTTGTTGAGTTGCTCCAATCAATTTACAGTCACATGCAACATAAGGCCCATAATAAGGGGCATCACTGTTCACTATTTCGCGAAGAGATGCTGCTAGAAATGGAAAATCTTCAAAAATATACAATCCACACGATATTACAGACTTATTCATTTTCATTCAAATTCTTGGATAGGATATCGTTTTGTTGGATTTATAAAAATCTTTATATGTCATTTGCGCAGATGCAGAAGATTTTTTTTAATTTACAGATTTTTCCAAATTTTGATATAGTTAACCATTCTTCGTGCCATCTATCATTACATGTTGTCCTAAAGTTTCTTGTAGAATTTCTTCTCTATTCCCATCTTGTAAAAAATCTTACTGTTAAATGCGTAGGTGATGTGGAACTAAAAACATTAGTGGGTACTGAGTGTTTAGACATAACTGTAAGAAATGTTACGTGTGTTCCAGGACTAACAACGAACTTATTGTCTGTGAGCCAAATTATTGATAGTGGGAACTTGGTAAAATTTAAAAATGAAAAGTGTGAAATCTACAATGCAGAAAATAAACTGGTTGCAACAGCGGACCTGCAAGATGGTGTTTACAAATTAAATCTACCAGAAGAAAATTCACTACTAGTAGCACCTGCAGTGGCTTTAGCATCAGGACAAACTTGGCATGCGATATTGGGTCACATAAATACAGCATACTTGAATAAAATGATGAACGGGGCAGTTGAAGGAATAGAATGTCAAAGACAAACGCAGTTTGATTTAAAACATTGCGTTACATGTTGTAAAGGTAAGCAATTTAGATTACCATTTAAAAATGTTGGCAGGAGGGCTTCTTGTTTATTAGAAGTTATTCATACTGACCTCTGTGGACCCAAGCAGAAGCGATCACTTGGAGGATTCAAGTATTTTTTGACTTTTAAAGATGATTATAGTCGAATGGGGTTCGTTTATTTTCTTAAAAGTAAAGGTGAGGTTTTCGAATACTTTAAGACGTTTAAATCTATGGTTGAAAAACAACAAAATGCTTCGATTAAGTATTTACGCTCAGACAATGGGGGTGAATTCTGTTCGAAAGAGTTTGAAAACGATTTAAAGTCAAACGGCATTATACATCAGACTACTAACAGCTACACACCAGAGCAGAATGGTATGGCGAAAAGACTTAACAGAACTTTGGTCGAGAAAGCTAGATGTATGTTGTACGATGCAAATCTTGGAACTGATTTTTGGGCTGAAGCTGTACATTGTGCCATGTACCTGAGGAATAGATCCGTGGCTTCAGGCATTAAAGAAACCCCATTTGAAGTTTGGTACAAAGTAAAACCCAACTTAAAACACCTAAGAATCTTCGGTAGCCGTGCTATGGTTCATCTGCCAAAAATGTTAGGACGGAAATGGGATAAAAAATCTAAAGAAATGATTGTGTAATAATATATAATGATAATATGGGAGCACAAAAATTGTCAAGTAATGACATGTACCATAAGCGAAGTAAGCATATAGATATAAGATATCACTTCATTCGAGAAGTCATTGCTAGCAATCAAGTCACTTTAAAATATTTACCAACTGCAGAAATGCCAGCTGATTTATTAACTAAGAGCTTATGTAATATTAAACATAATAAGTTTATTCGAGATTTGTATATGATAGAACAGACTTAATTCTAAATACTTGTTAAGTGGGTGTGTTAAAACTAGTTCTTTTCTTTATACCAAATATTTAGATACTTGTAGCGCCCCCCTAGTAGATATACAATGTATAAGACGCTGTATGCAATAAAGTTAGTTTCACGTGAACCACTGAACTGTGCGTATTATTTAATACATTTAATGTGTGCATTGAAATTGAAAAATGTTGAAAAAAAAAACCGCAAACCATAAGTGATGCTTTAAAAGAAAATGCTCGACTTTTATTGCCTTAAACGGATAAAAACATACCTAAGGAATACGATATCTCACAATAGACTCTCCTCTTTGGCGAATATTTCAATTCAAAAAGAACTTTTACTAAGGTTACCTAATTAAAAACCAACCATTTTACGAAGATATTACCAACAAATTTGCTACCCCAAAAAGACAGAAGGATTGACTTGGTGCACAAAAATTAGGTAAATCCAAATAAAAAGTTTTTTTTTTTTTTAATTTACCACAATAGCACTTCACCTATTTTTTGGCCCACGAGCCGCCACTGGGTTGTTAATGATTAAAGTGTTGCTAACGATTAAAATGCCACTTTAATCTATTTTCTACATATTAAAATTGCCGTTTTCATTAAGTAAGTACGCAAAAAAACCTTAAAATACAAAGATTTAAAATTTAATACATCAAAATTTTCTTCTAAATTATTCGTTAATATGATTAAAATTAAAATTTATGAATTTAGCATGAGATGTATTTTGTCCCCACCACCTTTAATCATAGCACAGGTGTCCATCTGCTATAGCTCTATTTCGATTGTTTTTCTGTCATTGCACAGCCTTCGTTCATTCAAATTCACAACGTGATTTGCATTAATAGACTAGTAACAATGGCAGTTTAAATTTTCAAAATTAATAATTAGGTAAGTACATATCTTTTATATAATATTTTATGCTTTTAATTTAAACTTAAGCGTTTTATTGCTGCAATTTGAAATTTGAACTTTTATGATATTTTTGGGATATCGTTGTTGAATTTGTTTATAAATATTTTTGTAAACAAATTTGAAGGACTCTCTTAAAAATATACATATAAGTATTAAACTTATGCAATTTAGAAATTTTTAATGTTAAATAATAATAAATTTCATACAACATTTAGGCACAAAAATTACAATTATTGAAAATTGATTAATCAATTTACAACAATTAAGCTAAGTTTAATCGAAATCTCGACCCAGAATCCAATACTAATTTAATTATTTAGAATTTATATAACGTATATTTTTATTTTAGCAGTAAAATCGCATTAAAAAGGCCCAGATTTGTTTCGTAAGTCAGTTTATATTTCCTTTTGCATGGTTTGAATTCGCTTTTTTAATATACAAGATTCAACTCGTTAAATTCCTATGCCTGCCTGATATCGCCGTAAAACTATTCAAGGTAACACGTGCGGCCCAAAAACCTGCCTTTTGTGAAACCGTGCACGCAAAGATAAGACAATTATTTGGTAACTCGTATTCTCACGTAAGTTTTAAAAATCATTCTAAATTATTTTATTTTATGCATTCATTTTGTGGACTTTTTTTCCTGGTGTAACTCAGTTTTAATTATGCTTACGGAAATGTTTGAGCATATGTTTTAGTTTCATTTTTGAATGAATCAACCTAATTTGCAAAATGTTATCCTTCAATCAAACTTTTCAATCATTAAGGAAGTAAAAAAATCAGGCAAATTTAAATTTTCTTTTAATTTATCCTAGAAATCGGACTTTTAATTTCAAACTGCCCTTTTTCCTGTTTTGTATCTAAAATATTTTTGGTAATAATTTTTGAAAAATCCCTACAATTTTTATTTGATATTCTATAAATGGGGTTAACTCTGAATTTGTTCGCAACGAATATCCAGAAATCTAATTTCTTTCTTTTTATAAAATTTAAGTGATAGGTCTTGCAACATTTAAATACAAAGTGTTAAATTAACTACATTATTTTAAATTTAGAGAATTCCAGGTAGTTAAGGTTTCATTTGTGTATAAATAATGTACAGATTTTTGATGTTGATTCAGTTGTTCGCCGAGTCGTTTATTTATTAAAACTGTATTAAAGATAAACTTGCAAATAATGCAAATTTACATTAAATTGTAAATTAGAAAAAGGCGGTTCATATTCAGTTTTGGTTTCACTTTTTCTATTAACAAACCTAAATTTTAAAATGTTATCCTTTCATTAAATTTTCAGTCCTTAAGGAAGTAAAAAGATCATATAAATTTAAATTTTCTTTTCACTTTTGCCAGAAATCAGAAATTTTAATTTCAAAATTTGAGTTTTTCTTTGTTTTGTATCTGAAATGTTTTTGATAATAATTTTTGAAAAAATCGTAACAATTTTTATTTAATTTTTGTTTGGTTTAAATCCAGAAATGCAATTTCACTTTTTTAAAATAAAATTTAAGTAATACTTGCAAAGGCCTTACAGCTTTTAAAATACATAGTGTTAAATTAACATAAATAAATTATTTTTCATTTCGAAAATTTTAGCTGTTTGTTTCATTGATTCACAAATAATGTTTAGATTTTTAATGTTGATTCAGTCGTTTATTTATTAATGCCTAGGATTAAACTGCAAATTTATTTTTAACACCAAGTAATGAATACGAACAAATTATTATTAATAAGTGCTTTGAATTTTTAAGTTTAAACATTGTTATTTTACTACAGTTTATTGTTTTACCTATACCTAATACGAAAATTAATTTTTAAACCAAATAATACTTCAGCATTCGAATTTCGTATCTGAATCTTTGAGTCTTGAATATTTATGGTTTCAGTTTGAATCCTTATTAAGATTTATTTTTGCCAGTCCAAGCTTATGAGGCGAATCCTCGAATTCTGAATCCAGATTGAAATATTCGAAATTTTTTTGTGAAGTTAAACTTTCATTTTTAAATTTGAATCTGAATGTTTGAATTAAGTCGAGATTTAGAAAATATTCGAATTATTTTGAAATTACGCAGCGTTTGAACTGCAAATTTCTAAAAAAATTCGGCCAGTCTGTAAATTGAAGTATATGAAATTGGATTTTGGACTCAATCATTTAAATTTTGAGTAACGAGTCAAAGAGTTAGGTTCTAAATGATGTAAAAACTTCAAATTCAAGCTGAAAGTGTTATCAAACATGCGAATCTGGCTTACAAAACTTGAATAACTATTCGAATCTTACATCTGGAATTGAAGATTTGGCTTTCCAATTAAAAACTATTTTTTGAATAAGAATTTGAAGATTTAAGTCATGAATAAGGAATAAACTTAGTATTCGAATTTTGAGTCCGGTTGCGAAAATTTAAATTTTGAATTTGAACAGATTCAAGTTCAAATCAGATCTAAATGCTTGAATTTATTATAAGTCCAGATTAAAAATTTTGTCCTGACATGAAGTTAAATCGTTTTAGTTAAAATTTTAAATTTAAATTCAAATGTGCATTAAAGATCTTAATTAATGCTTGAAGGCCAGGTTTACAAAAGATTTGAATTCATATGAAATTCGGAAGCATATGAACTTTAAGTTTGTAAACATTTAAAATTTATTAGACTCACTTGAAGTTTTAAAGCTGCCTCATTTCAAATTAATTTAAGTATTTTGTAAATCTGGACTTAGAATTCAAATATTCAGATTTTTAATTCAAATTCGAAAATCAAATTTTATGCCAAAACTCAGTCTGGATTCAGAATTGGAGGATACGATTCATAAGTTTAGACTGGCAAAATAAATCTTGAATTAAGGATCCAAATTCAAGCTACATTCAAGATTCAGAAATGCAGCAGCAAGATTCGAATGCTCATTCTTGATTCAAAATTTATTTGGAACATAAGTCGTAATTTAAACCCTCAACTCCATATTTATGATTTTAATCCCCAAGTTTTTAATCTTAGATTCAAATTTTTAAATTTGCAAATTAAAACATTTCAGCCTGAATTTGAAGATTTTGATTCAATTAGAACTTGATTCTTTGAATCACAATTCAAATGATTCACCACGACACATACTTGTAAATTGCAAGATTACTTTATGTGTGAAATTATTTTCATATTAAATTACTATTCTATTATGTTACAATATGATTCTTAATTAATATCTTGAATCTTCAAACTCTAACTCAATATTCGAATTTTTAAATCGTAGGTAGGAATATCTACAGTCGGATATTTATATTTACGAATTGAAAGCTTTATAAATCCCTGCTTATTTTTAAATAAACATCCTTTTCGAGTCTGGACTTAAAGCTTGAGGACTCAGACTTCAAATTTCGAAAAATCGAGCTTAATTAAAACAATTTAATCCGAAAATTCAACTAAATTTGGATTCGGAATTTTAAAATTCAAATCTTGAGCTTGGATTAAAAAATTATAATTAAATGATTCATGATTAAAAAATTTTAAATGGAGTTAGGTTAAGATTTGAATCCTTATATTTATCGATGGAAATTTTTTTCAATCTGAATCTGATTTGGGATTTTGATCTGCGAATCCTGATTCAGACTAATAAGTCGAGCCAAATTCTTAATCCAGATAACCATTACTCCTATAATTTATGAATTTGAATCTCGTTTTATACATCAGCAAACAACGCAATTATATTGAAAGTTAATAACAATTTGTGGAATTAGTATGATCTTCGTTTGTTTCTAGGTAGATCCTTTGATGAGAGAGGTTTGATTGGTTTCTCCAACAGTTTATAAATTTTTTAAAATCTTGTTGCATTATGTGTGCTAAAGTACCTTTAATTTTTCCCTTTTTCAAACTACAGATATTTTTGCAGTTTGCAGGAGAAAAACGTTATTGTTATTTACTTACATTAATTTATAACAATTATGTTGCAGCTTCGTTCGGAGCGAATTTTCGTGAAAGTCGGAGGGTTTCAGTGTAATAAAAGGCAAACACACAACTGTTTGCCAAAACTTAAGGAAATTTCGTCGACTTTAAAAAATTCGCGACAATTTAAACAGTTTTGAAGTTTTGTTAAGTGATGTGTCTAATAACTTAATTTTTATGAGGGCGTTTAAATTAGTTGCGTATGTGCGGGAGTGTCCGTCGGGTATGGAGAAAATCCTTAACCCCAAAGGATTTTCTTGGTGGTTCCAGGACGATAATGCATCAGGGAGGCTACAAAAAGGTGTGCAGCTTATTTGGAAAATATTTTGATTAGTTTTCGTTTAAACTCTTAACCTGTATCAAAATTTTAAACTTTTAAAATTAGAAAAAAAAAACTTGCAAATTTAGTTTAGAATTTTTCCTAAAAAAATTGAAAAGTTTTAATAAAAACTAAAGAACATCTTTTCGATTGTTTCAGGTAAGTCCCACGCCGAAGGATAGCGTTTCCAGGATGAAAAAACCATCAGTAAGTTTCATGTTTATACTTATTTGAATTATCTTAAATGACTGTTTAGGCATTTAAATTGGTTTCTTGACAATTAACTCTCTCAATTCTGACGTACATTACTTTCATTCTTGAAATGCAATACTAATTTTGCTAAACATATATTTTATTCAAATTCGAGCTTTTGTGATATTTATCCAAGACGGGCTAGAAGTGTCGGGGTATTTTTTATGGTGTTGTGTGCTTAAGGGTTTTATGGTTGTATATGCATCATAAAAGTAAGTACCACTTTGACATGTTATTAAATTATAACTAATTTTAATCATTTTCAGGTTAAAATGAAGCTGATTTATTTTTATTGCATTTTCAGCAGAAAATACTCGCTACCACCCTTTAACATTTTTTTTTAATATGCCACTTGAAATACCTTTTCAGCTTTTATTAATTTAGGTTAAATATTGTTTACAATTTATTATTATTCAGGTTTTAATTTTTCAACTCATTTTTTCAGCACGGATATATTTTTTAAATATCTCAAACATATATTTACATTTTTAGGAGCTGCCTTTAATTTATTCTGCTTTTGCTCTTTTCAGCTTTTAATTTTTTTAACTTTTAATATTTTCAGCATTAAACCTTTTCAATTTTTAATCTTTTTAGCACGCAATAGTTCTTTCAGTAAGTATCCTTAATGTTTAGTATTTGATATTTTAACCTTTTAGCTTTTTAGTCTGGAGTGTTTTTAGTTTAATTAACTTTTCAGCTTCTGTTCATAATCATTTTTCAGGTGGAAACAAGGGACTTATATAAATTTTAACACTTACATTGCTATTAATCGAGTTCTACTTTTCAGGAATTAATTACATATTAATTTCCCAATTTTCAGCTTTGAGTTTTCAAGGTTTAATAATGTTTAAACCTTTAAAATTTTTTTAGGTTCTACTCTTTTATTTTAAAGGATTTCTATAGCTTTTAATCCTGATTCAGACTAATAAGTCGAGCCAAATTCTTAATCCAGATAACCATTACTCCTATAATTTATGAATGAAAATGTTTTTAGTCTGAATTTGAATCTCGTTTTATACCTCAGCAAACAAAGCAATTATATTGAAAGTTAACAATTTGTGGAATTACTATGATCTTCGTTTGTTTCTAGGTAGATCCTTTGATGAGAGAGGTTTGAGTGGTTTCTCCAACAGTTTATACATTTTTTAAAATCTTGTTGCATTATGTGTACTAAAAAATGCTTTTGGAGAAGTTTTCTGCTGTTCGTAAATGAGCAGCGAGCAATAAACGTTAGAGTACGCTAAAATGACTTAAATTTTGCAGAGAAGTACCTTTAATTTTTCTCTTTTTCAAACTACAGATATTTTTGCAGTTTGCAGGAGAAAAACGTTATTGTTATTTACTTACATTAATTTATAACAATATTGTTGCAGCTTCGTTCGGAGCGAATTTTCGTGAAAGTCGGAGGGTTTCAGTGTAATAAAAGGCAAACACACAACTGTTTGCCAAAACTTAAGGAAATTTCGTCGACTTTAAAAAATTCGCGACATTTTAAAGAGTTTTGAAGTTTTGTTAAGTGATGTGTCTAATAAATTAATTTTTATGAGGGCGTTTAAATTAGTTGCGTATGTGCGGGAGTGTCGGTCGGGTATGGAGAAAATCCTTAATCCCAACGGATTTTCTTGGTGGTTCCAGGACGATAATGCATTAGGGAGGCTACAAAAAGGTGAGCAGCTTATTTGAAAAATATTTTGATTAGTTTTCGTTTAAACTCTTAACCTGTATGAAAATTTTAAACTTTTAAAATTAGAAAAAAAAACTTGCAAATTTAGTTTATAATTTTTCCTAAAAAAATTGAAAAGTTTTAATAAAAACTAAAGAACGTCTTTTCGATTGTTTCAGGTAAGTCCAACGCCGAAGGATAGCGTTTCCAGGATGAAGAAACCATCAGTAAGTTTCATGTTTATACTTATTTGAATTATCTTAAATGACTGTTTAGGTATTTAAATTGGTTTCTTGACAATTAACTCTCTCAATTCTGACGTACATTACTTTCATTCTTGAAATGCAATACTAATTTTGCTAAACATATATTTTATTCAAATTCGAGCTTTTGTGATATTTATCCAAGACGGGCTAGAAGTGTCGGGGTATTTTTTATGGTGTTGTGTGCTTAAGGGTTTTATGGTTGTATATGCATCAGAAAAGTAAGTACCACTTTGACATGTTATTAAATTATAATTAATTTTAATCATTTTCAGGTTAAAATGAAGCTGATTTATTTTTATTGCATTTTCAGCAGAAAATACTCGCTACCACCCTTTAACATTTTTTTTTAATATGCCACTTGAAATACCTTTTCAGCTTTTATTAATTTAGGTTAAATATTGTTAACAATTTATTATTATTCAGGTTTTAATTTTTCAACTCATTTTTTCAGCACGGATATATTTTTTAAATATCTCAAACATATATTTACATTTTTAGGAGCTGCCTTTAATTTATTCTGCTCTTGCTCTTCTCAGCTTTTAATTTTTTTAACTTTTAATATTTTCAGCATTAAACCTTTTCAATTTTTAATCTTTTTAGCACGCAATAGTTCTTTCAGTAAGTATCCTTAATGTTTAGTATTTGATATTTTAACCTTTTAGCTTTTTAGTCTGGAGTGTTTTTAGTTTAATTAACTTTTCAGCTTCTGTTCATAATCATTTTTCAGGTGGAAACAAGGGACTTATATAAATTTTAACACTTACATTGCTATTAATCGAGTTCTACTTTTCAGGAATTAATTATTAATTTCCCAATTTTCAGCTTTGAGTTTTCAAGGTTTAATAATGTTTAAACCTTTAAAATTTTTTTAGGTTCTACTCTTTTATTTTAAAGGATTTCTATAGCTTTTAATCCTGATTCAGACTAATAAGTCGAGCCAAATTCTTAATCCAGATAACCATTACTCCTATAATTTATGAATGAAAATGTTTTTAGTCTGAATTTGAATCTCGTTTTATACCTCAGCAAACAACGCAATTATATTGAAAGTTAACAATTTGTGGAATTACTATGATCTTCGTTTGTTTCTAGGTATATCCTTTGATGAGAGAGGTTTGATTGGTTGCTCCAACAGTTTATAAGTACATTTTTTAAAATCTTGTTGCATTATGTGTACTAAAAAATGCTTTTGGAGAAGTTTTCTGGTGTTCGTAAATGAGCAGCGAGCAATAAACGTTAGAGTACGCTAAAATGACTTAAATTTTGCAGAGAAGTACCTTTAATTTTTCTCTTTTTCAAACTACAGATATTTTTGCAGTTTGCAGGAGAAAAACGTTATTGTTATTTACTTACATTAATTTATAACAATTATGTATGTTGCAGCTTCGTTCGGAGCGAATTTTCGTGAAAGTCGGAGGGTTTCAGTGTAATAAAGGGCAAACACACAACTGTTTGCCAAAACTTAAGGAAATTTCGTCGACTTTAAAAAATTCGCGACATTTTAAAGAGTTTTGAAGTTTTGTTAAGTGATGTGTCTAATAAATTAATTTTTATGAGGGCGTTTAAATTAGTTGCGTATGTGCGGGAGTGTCGGTCGGGTATGGAGAAAATCCTTAATCCCAAAGGATTTTCTTGGTGGTTCCAGGACGATAATGCATTAGGGAGGCTACAAAAAGGTGAGCAGCTTATTTGAAAAATATTTTGATTAGTTTTCGTTTAAACTCTTAACCTGTATGAAAATTTTAAACTTTTAAAATTAGAAAAAAAAACTTGCAAATTTAGTTTATAATTTTTCCTAAAAAAAATTGAAAAGTTTTAATAAAAACTAAAGAACGTCTTTTCGATTGTTTCAGGTAAGTCCCACGCCGAAGGATAGCGTTTCCAGGATGAAAAAACCATCAGTAAGTTTCATGTTTATATTTGAATTATCTTAAATGGCTGTTTAGGCATTTAAATTGGTTTCTTGACAATTAACTCTCTCAATTCTGACGTACATTACTTTCATTCTTGAAATGCAATACTAATTTTTCTAAACATATATCTTATTCAAATTCGAGCTTTTATGATATTTATCCAAAATGGTTTAGAAGTGTCGAGGTAATTTTTATGGTGTTGTGTGTTTTAAGTGTTTTATGGTTGTACAGCAAGGTGTAGAAGTAATGACTACTGCGCCTTGCAAATATGCAGCCCATCTATCACCAGTCCGGCTTTCACTCAGCAGTTTCAAACATATTGTAGCCGGACTGGTGATAGATGGGCTGCATATTTGCAAGGCGCAGTAGTCATTACTTCTACACCTTGCTGTACATATATAGTACACCAAAAAAGTAAGTACTACTTTGACATTTTATTAAATTGCAACTAATTTTAATCATTTTCAGGTTACAATGAAGAGCTGATTTATTTTTACTGCATTTCAGCAGAAAATACTTGCTACCTTTAACATTTTTTTTAATATGCCACTTGAAATACTTTTTCACCTTTTATTAGTTTAGGTTAAATATTGTTTACAATTTATTATTTTTCAGGTTTTAATTTTTCAACTTATTTTTTCAGCATGGATATATTTTTTAAATATCTCAAACATATATGTACATTTTCAGGAGCTGCATTTAATTTATTGTGCTTTTGCTCTTTTCAGCTTTTAATTTTTTTAACATTTTCAGCATTAAACCTTTTCAATTTTTAATCTTTTCAGCACGTAATAGTTCTTTCAGTAAGTATCCTTAACGTTTAGTATTTGATATTTTAACCTTTTAACTTTTTAGTCTCGAGTGTTTTCATTTTAATTAACTTTTCAGCTTCTAATCATAATCATTTTTCAGGGGAAACAAGGTACTTATTTAAATTTTAACACTTACATTACTATTAATCGAGTTCTACTTTTCAGGAATTAGTTATTAATTTCCCAATTTTCAGCTGTGAGTTTTCAGGGTTTAATAATGTTTAAACCTTTAAAAATTTTTCAGGTTCTATTCTTTTATTTTAAAGGATTTCTATAGCTTTTAATTTTTAAAACTGCTCACATTTTTGTAACTTTTCATTTATTGATTTTGTCAGGAGTTATTATTTTTGAACTAATATTTATTGCCACTGTTTCAGCTAAGATTTTTCAGTATTTTTTAGTATTTAAATAATTAGTTTTTATATTGTTTCAGCATTTAAATTGTCCAGCCGTAAGATTATGTTAACATTTCTCGTAGAGTAAGTTTTTTAATTAATTTTTCAAACTAATGTTTTCAGCATTAAATATTTTTAGCCTTTAATAATTTTCAGCGGTTAATATATTTTGTTAACATTAATAATATTTCCACCAGGAGAAGATTAAAGTTAATGGGAAAACAGGCAAAGGCTAAATACAGTGAAAGAATATTTATTTTCAACCTTTTGTTTTGCAGGGTTTAATCATTCTTGATCTTTAATATATTTTCAGGTTTTAACTGTTTTAATTTATATAATATAATATAATATAATATTTAAAATTATAATAATAATAACTTAATAACAATACTATTTTTACCGGAGTTAAGACTTTTTCAGCGATTAATATTTACTACTTCTATATTTTATATTTTTACAAGTTTCAGGTTATATTTTTCAGCTTTCTCAATATGTAAATATTTAGTTTTCAAGTTCTCTCAATTTGATTTTTTTTAGTCTTCAAACACTTCTGTTCTGAATATTCGTTTTTGTATTAATTTTCCTGAGAAATATTTTCAGCACTCAGTGTTTAGTTATCTATAATTTTTCAGCGGCTAATTGTTTCTATTCTACTAATTTTCAGATTAAAATTATTGCTTGCGAAGTAAGAATTTTCGGATCAAAAATTTCAACAAGATTAATAATGTACGAATTTCTAATTTTCAGCTGTAAAGTTCTCAGGAATTGATAATTTTTAACCTTTAATATTTTATAGGTTTTAGGCCTTTTAACAATTTTTAGTAGTACTTGAATTTTTCAGGTTTTATAGTTTTTTATTGCGGGAGTTAATATTTATTGTTTAATATATTTGAATGTTTCAGCTTACGTTTTCAGTGTTTAAATCCCTTCAGTTTTGAATCTTTTCAGCTTTACACATTTCTTGAATTAATTAATAATTTAATATTTTCAGAATTAAATATTCTTTAACTTTTGATATTTTTTCGCACTTAGCATCTGTTTTCCTGTTTTAAGGACATAATTAGTAGGTGTCTACCTTGTAAGCTGTTAGGGGGGCACTGAAGCCAGGGGGGCCTAAGCCCCCGGTGAGTAAATTCTGTTTATTTCATTTTGAACAGATCAGCAAGCTTTTTTTATTTTTCATGACTTTTCGTTGGATTTAATGGATGGCTTGGACGTCGAAAATTTGCTGAAAGTGAAAAAATACATAATCGACTTGAAATGTGAGGCAATTATTTTTTCAATTAGATCTGTAAATGGACCTAAAAATGAAGCAGATGTACTGGCTCATTGGAAAAAAATCCATACTATCCTTGGAGAACAAGCTGCTGATATATAAGGCTATTATCAGGCCAATACGGACCTACGGAATTACGGATGCCAGCTTTGGGGCTGCGCAAGTCGATCCAATGTCGAAATCATTCAACGGTTCCAATCTAAAACTATCCGCAATATGGCAGCAGCACCCTGGTATGTGACAAACCGCACACTACACGCAGACCTTGACATCCCATACGTAAAAGACCTAATCAAAGAGTATGCCATCAAACATCAAACAACACTGGAACATCACCACTGACAGCAAACCCACAAAATCGACGCCTTCAGAAGAAATGGCCAAAAGACTTAACCGTCTAAGGAAGGGATGACTCCAATGGGAGTCTACCTATCAAGTCCAATTATCACATACTATTAGCTCATAGAATGTATTTATATTCTGATTGCTGATTAAAAGAAAAAAAAATAGATCTGTCATAACTTTAAGTACAAAAAAGTTGTAGTATTTTTAAGGTATTAGGTGTAGCAAAAATAGGATATTTTAAGAGCTACATTAAAATTGAGAACGGATTATTGTTTCCCGTCCCAAAAAAGGTAGTTTCGCCAATTTTCATAAGAAATATTGCGAAAACTTTAGAAATTACAGAAGAAAATTAAAATAAAAATTTCGACTTTGATACCCTAAATATTAACTTTTGGTCCAAGGTAATATTAGGTAAATCGTAATATTTTGGCCTCACGAATCTACTGTTGGTCTGTGTCCCATTATCTACTTATAGACCACCCTGTATAAGTTTTTTTTTGTTTATACTTTATAGACTTCCTTGGAGTAGCGGATTATTTTTTCACGTTTTTTTGTAAGTGGATTTGATTTTAATGTTTATTATTACCCCCAATTTCTTTAAAATTGCTCTTAATACACCTTTAAAGAATAATTCCAAAATATATGTATATTTTTAGTTTTACATTAAGCGAATCCGGGTTCCATCAAAATTTCAAGTTGTAAAAAAGCGAATGACCTTGAACTTTAACTGCCCCTCCAACTCAACCCCCAAAGGAGGGTGAGGGACCTAGTAATCTGCTTCGTCCATTCTTAAAGTCACGAGCCGTCACTGCTGTGGAAACCTCCCAAATGCGGGCATCTCTCAAATGCGGGACACTATTTTAAATTTTGTTTGGTTTACTATCTAATCAATGTAATAAAAACCTCTAAAATACGGACACGGACATCAAAATTAAGAAGAATAGACAAAAATATCTTAGAAAATAGGTAAAATTATTTAAATCTTTTACATGGCATATTATTCAGTTCAATATTCTTTAAAATATATAAATGGATATCTATTTACAGAATCCCCAGAAATTGTTTACCAACCCTGCTTTCTTAAATTTGCCGACTTAGAAAATTAGAAACTAGATACATTTTTGAAGGGATCATTTAAATTCTTTCTTAGTAGTCCGGCATTGTTTATCCTTGTTGCGACAAATTTCAACATGGGGTTGGGCGGCAATGCAGCTTCCTGTCTTTTCTTTCGGATTTTAGCTAGGCACCATCTATTGTAGACTTACTAGACTGCTTGCTCACTTCTACAATTTAACATTATGGCGGCTACTTTGATTTTATACAGAGTCTTATGAGATAAGCTTTCGTCAAGATTAGTACTCAGCACGTTGGATCAATCCAATTACTTTATACTATTTGATTTATTTATTAAAGAAGACCGGTTTGATATAGTTTAAAATTCAATTTGTGCTTTATTATGGGTGTCTTTGGCAACCAAAGCTGTACTTAGAAGGCTGCTATTTGTTATTGTTTTTAAGTAAGTATCTAGAATGTGTTTTTTTCTGACAAACGTTTAGGAATGTTACTTTCCCATACTCATTTTGCGTGCGGGAAAGTCCACTTTCCCGCACGCCGTGCGGAAAAGTAACTTTCCTGCACGGAGTGCCGGAAAGTGACAGCGATTTCTGAAAAATCAGAAAATCGCATAGCAACCATCCTTACTAGATTATTACTTTAAAAGGAAATGTCAAATTTGACAACTTGAAAAATTACAAAATGATAGTTTAGGACGATTCCTAAACGTTTGTAGGAAAAACGTTGTTCATAACACGTGCGGGAAGAGCGATTCCGAAATCATGCAGGTACAGAAACTCGCTGCGCTCGTTTCTGTAACGTCCTGCATTCGTTTCGGAATCGCTAACTTCCGGCACATGTTATGAAAATAACTATTTCGAATAAAATCGATCTGTCTCCTCAGCACATCTTCTTAAATAAATGTAGAAAAATTTATAAAAAAATATGTATCCAGTGGCTTTAGCCCTGATCTTGACAACAGAAGACGCTGCATTTTGCCGTCAAATTCCCTAGCCTTAACACTGACATTGACCGTGGAAGTCTTCGGATTCATTTAGCACATATCTAATGACATGATAACTGTTAAAAGAACGATAGTTAGTAACCTACCTGGATTTTCTTCTCAAAACAGAAGCTAGGCAAGCAATTTTTGATTTTTTCTTGGAACTTATTTTATGAACAGACTCACTCGAACAGAGAATATTTTCCCATATTTTTGACCAATTTTCACAATTTAGCAAACCAATTTGTAGTATTGACTTGAACAAAATTATGAGAGAAAGTAGCTAATTGCACTGTTTTTATATTTTACATTTAAAATGAGGATTTGAACTTTATAGAAAGACTTAATTCCTACAATTTTGATCCTCTTTACATCTGAATAGAGATTGCGGTTACGAAATTCTTGGAAACTATAATACTGCCTACCTTGTTGTCTACTTTCAGGGGGCATGCTAAAATTACCAAATATTTAGTGACACTGGGAATTTTAAATTACTACATAATCAAAAATAATCAAAAAAATAAAGTTTTATCTTAAAAGGCGATCTTAAAAAAGTACAAACTACTTAATGGTTATTTTTCATTGTTTTAAAACCCCGAACAAGCCTCGTTACTTCTTGGGTAAATATTTACATATCTATTTTTTATTATAATTAATACAAAACCGTTTAAACACGGCTTAAGAAAGTTAAGACATAAATCAACCAGAAATTATAAAATTAGATATCATTTAAAATAATACTGAGGATTAGGAAAGTGTTGTTCTTACCATAAACACAATTTAGTAATGTACACATAAGTTTATTGCGTATTGTTTTACAATTTTTAACTCAAAATGGATTTGCCATAAAGATTAATAAAGTTTATGTAAAAATCATGTTTACCCAGGCAAATTGTTTTGGATATGAAGAGAAAATCAAAAAGTACTCAAGGAAAAACTGGCAAAAATATTGTTTTGCAAATGGGGGGACATGCGTTTAAACCGTAGTTAGGGAAGATTGTTTTTAATTCAAAGCAGTCAAGTTTTGACGCGTATTGCCTTACAATTTCAGCAATTATTAATAGCGAGTGTATATAAAATAGCAAATAAAACGCCAGTAAAAGAAACAAAAATGAAGTAATTCATATAATTGCTTAATAAAGCCTGCATTCAAAAAAGTAAAAAGAAAAACAGATGAAAAATTTAGGATTCATTTATTACAAATAACATTAAATCAAAAATAGGGGGTTTGGTAGACAATAAGATATAAATTCGAAAAGTAGCGTAATATTTTTAAGCAACTCGAAGTTTCGAAATTTTATTACAAATAAATGAAAACCAAAAACCGTTGAAGCAAATATGAAAATAGAGAAAATATTTTCCTATCAATAATTCAGCTGACACTCCATGATAATATAACTGCTAACAGAAAACTGATTTAATTTTTGATTTGTTTCAGTTTTTAATAAATATGGGTTACGTAAAATTGTCAAAAATTAGTTAAATTAATTATAACTGTCGGAATTACTAGATAACAATTAAACAATTGATAATAGCACACGTTTTCTTTTGATATATATAATTATATTTTAACAAATATTAGGTGAAGAGGCACTTCACCTAGTTCACCTGAAAAGCCGCCACTAGTTGTAACAACTAAGAAGTCAAGTGGAAATTGCGGGCACGAATGAACACATGAACAGTCTATTGTAATCTTATAACTTTGCCATGTACATATAACACTGTATTTACTGAGCTGGCTTCCTAAATAAAAAAAAGGTTTATTTGTTAAAAATGCGAAAAGAAAACATTAATTGAACTAAGAAGGAGATAGTAAATTGTTCTTTAGAAGTTAGGGAGGTAAGGGGTCTCGTTTAGCTATCTGCAGGACACGTGTTTAAACTCCCATTTGGCCAAATTAAAAAAAAATGTAAAGGACCCGAAATTATAAAGTAATCTTGCTGGTAGTTATTGAGAATACAGAATAAAAAGGGAAAGTATCTAAACAGATTTAAAAATTAAATAAAAAGCTAAATAATTTATAAAGCCCAACGGCTGAAAAATGAAAGAAATCAAAGATTCAAAGAGGAAATATTATTTATTTACTACATTTTTCGAGCACTTTCACACCAATACTATAACATTTAACAATACAATTTTTCAGATTTTTTTCTTGAAAAAGCTCCGATTAACAACGAGACACTTAACACTTTAATCGATTTTTCACAGCCTTAAGCAGCAACATGTACATACTTCCATCCTTCTCCAATTTTAGTAAAAATTACCCGATCTGCAATAAATCTATCGTATCCATAATAACAGTCAAACTTTTCAGGCACCAATTGATATCCTATGCTGTAAGAATAAATTTTGAAAAGTGCCGAAAATTTAAACCAACTTACTATTGATCAGGCATTGGTAATTCGTTTTTGTTGTTTACAACATCGTTGACGAGTGCATCATGTTGCTGTTTCAAATTTTCCCAGTTAACTTCTTGGCCCTGATGACAAAGGATGGCTCTAACTTTGCAAAAGGATTTTTCGGCATCGTAAATTGATTTCAGTTTTTTCGAATCTATCTCGTGGATTTTGCCTTCCATTCTTACCTATGTAAAATGAAGAGAAAATGAATTTTTGGGCGAGGCTGGGGGTTGATTTTTTCTGTTTATAAATTTGGTTTCCACTATGTCATTTTCAAAAACACACTTGTATTTTTTTTATTTAAAATTCTTATAATTTGATTATTTTATTCATCGTAATCTGCTTACGATTAACGCCAAAATACTTTGTTAGCTAGAAATAAATTAATGTTAGTGTTTTACTTGTCTGGAAATTATATTTTCGCCTTTTTTATAATTCCAGATGAAAGTAGCAGCAACCCATGGATTTTCCTTCTGTAATTTAATATAAAACAGAGGTGTAAATTAAGTAAATGTCAGTAAATACGTACGATATCTTGCGCTTTTCTGCTTTGGTTATTGGTGACGAATACGAAACCATTTTCGTCGAAATCTTTCACGAGTACATTTCTGTTACTCACCTTGCCATCTCTGAAATTTTGTAGATTATTAAAAAAAAAAAAAAACGGACGCTGAGTTGGGCAAAAGATTTCCAGATTTTTAACAAGCTGTAATCTTCGATTTTGGCACAAATTAAATTTAGGTTGTCAAACCAAACCTGACAAACTTTTGAAGTTCTATTTCTTTCAAATTCACGTTTTCTTTTTCGTCTCGCAATTGGGATTTAGATCTAAGAACGCCATATTTACAAACTTTTATTCTTTATTTTTGTATGTACTTTTAGTAATTAAAGTTTCTAAAAATTTTATGTTTACATTTGATTCTACGTTAGAGCCAAAAATCATATTCGAGTTTTAAAATTAAGCTTTAAAATTTTCGGTAGATTTTCAAAATTTAACCAAGTTAAAATTTGTTTAAAAGATGCTCGCTTGAACTCACATTATTTCATCAAAAAATTAGTGATAAGTTCATTCCTTAAACCGCAGATTTAACTCCAAATTGAAGTATTTTAAACCAAATTTTGAGTTTAATTAAATTAACCCAGACATGAAAATTTAAATTATCTTTATACAGGAAACTTAAAGACTCTAATCTGAAATTTCTGATTTCTTCATATAAATTTAGTCGTTAAAAAGCAACTTCAAGCTTTTAAAATATGACAAAAGTACCTACATTAAATGCAGTGTTTGCTTAAAACGATAAAAATACTTACTTAGTGCAGGTGGCCAAACACATGCAATGAGTTTGCATAAACGATCCATTAGCCTTAAAAAAATCCTGTTGCCATTCTTTAAAAAGCGTCAAAGGGTTCGAATTTTTGACTTTTATAAAAGCTAATCCGGATATTTCTTCAGCCATATCTTAGGCTGTTGAATTAAAAAAATATCTCTCATTAATTTAATTCTTTTTTAATATTTAAATAATTAATTTAAAAGAAATAGAAAATTCTACCCTACCAAGCAACTCCGGAAAATTTAGAGAAGCTCTCATTGACATACTAAAATTAAAAGGAAGCCAGCCCGATTATATATGGCACTTGTAAAATAACAATACTGATAACATATTACACAGGTATGAAGTAATAATATTATCACTTGCACGTTTTCTCCCCTTTTTTTTTAAGTTAATACTATAATACTTCAACAGCCATGAAACTAAAGCCAGATACCTGTGTAAAATAAAAGATAAGATAAAAATCAGTAAGATTGAAACTTCTGCAATTTAACCTTTGGTAATAAAGATAACCACGAGGAAATTTTAATTTGCCAGTCGAATATAATGCACGTCACGTTTTTAAACAGAAAAGATAACTGGAGAACGCCGAAATTGTTCTATTTAGAATTTATTTTTAACTTGAAGTGAGGAACTGTAGTTTGGGTAACATAATCAAGCAGGCGTAACTTTTCCAGTTTTATTGCTTGGAAAGCATTTGGAATTTTGAATTGAAATAAGTCTCATGTCTCATCTCATTTTATCTTACTTCTTTTTATATCTGACACTGACATACAGCTGACCACTGAGGGCACTACCGAATTTAAGTGATTAGTTCACAACCAATGGACAATTCATGAATAATGAATATAGACTAAATTTTAGGGCAACTGAATACAAATAACTTAGTCACAAATCCTTTTCTTTTTTGATTTTAAATTTAAAATTAAAATACAGCTTTGTTGAGAATCAAAACCAGTGCAGAAGTTTTCTTTATTAGTCTTAAATTACAATAAAATTCGCTTTGTTAGAGCATTTAGTTGTCAGTTAAATAATCAAGAAACTTGTTTATTTATTATCTGCAAGGCATATCTGTACCTTTATTTAAATTTTATAAAGTTAGCAAATTTTATTAAATCAACTTCAAAGGGATAGCTACAAAATTCTTCCAGATTGTTTTAAAAAAGGTTCAAATGAGTAGCAAATGCCCAAACACAAAGGAGTTTATAGCTGTCGTTGACCTCTCCTACTAGATTTCCGACTCTCCCCCTCGTTATGAACCCTGGTCCTTTCAAGCAAGCTTTGGAAGATTGGGTAACCAACCCCAGTAGGAAACAGGGTCGGAACTAATTAAAGCTGGATACCTAGAAGAGCTGGTCGCTCATATAGGGAAGCCAGAGGACTCGTACTTATTAGGTTAAAACCATATCTTTCCCTACAAGCTGAAAGAAGAAAACTTAAGCATTAATAACAGAAACTAAGGAAAAACTTAAAGGCCCCTAAGATTTGAAAAGATACGCTATTTGAAATACGGTGGGAAAACTGAAATTATGGCCATCAAATTTTTATCAAAAATTATGCAGTTGACAGTTTTGAATTTCGATTGTAGTCTTTTTCCGTAGAATTTTTGTCGTCAACCCATGATGGTTTTATCACGGAACTCGATCAGATCCATGATTTTTACTATCTTCAAGTAGTCTTAGTAGTATCTTTCGATAGACTTCGTTTGTTATTTGGCGGTGAAGCACTATCCTTTGCCACTGTGTTTTGATGGTTTCAAGAGTGTCGACCAGGATGCCACGCTTTCCAGGACGATGAACGTTCCAGTAGGCCACCTACAGCAGTTACACCCCACTACTTAGCCGCGATGAAAACGATGATAAAAGAAGACTAAAGATGCACATACTCAATGATAGAGGAAACATTAAAGATTGGTTCCGCATCAGTGTGAACAATTTTACAGGATCCGCTGCATTTAAAAAGAAACAAAAGGACACTCTGAAATTGTTAGAGGATGGCGGCCATCGAATTGTGTCTAAGATTGTAAATGGTTATGAAACCTACATTCCATTGTATGACGTACCCAGGAAAGCCCGAGTATGGGTCCATGAAGATGAACCTACCAAGACCATGGTGAAAAAGCTATGGGCAATGAAAACAGTTATGTATGCAGTTTTCGTTACGGCCGGTGACGGCCATTAAGCTTGAAGGACAGAAGACAGTAACGGCTGACAGGTACACTACTGTTTGTTTTCCTCAAGTTTCTGAATATGCTGCAGTCTAATGCTTCACCACGACAATGCGTCTTCACACTCCACAAAGAAGACTGCGAAGCTTTTGCGCCAGAATGATGTAGAAAACTATAGTCTTATTCAGCGGACCTAGCTATGTGCGACTTCTGCCTATTCTTCAACATAACAAGAAATCTTCGGGGACATCGTTTTGAAACGGAATAAGAAATCGACTGTGCCATACATGGGTATTTTGACAGTCTTCCGCCTCAAGCCTGGCACGAGGCATTTGAATTGTGACAGATTCGTCTGCAGGGATGCATCTATGTCGCAGGGGACTACTTCGAACATCTGTAAATTTTGAATAAAAGTATTTTGGCTGTATTGCGCAATTTTTAACATAACACTCCTACAGCGGAGTAGACGTGAACGCCAGAGCCGCCGCAGGAGTAGCGGGTATTTGTAGATTTAGGTTTACCGCATCTCGCATAGTAATCTAATCACCCGGTTAAAGTCCCCTCTTCTCCATTTCTCTTTCTATTGAATCCTTCCATTTTTTTCCCGGTCTTCCTTATTTTTTCTTTCCACTGGAGACTAGTTCCACACTTACCATGGTATCCTCATTCATACGATGTCCATACCATTTTAGTTGTTTCTTGTTTATTGCATCTATGATTGCGGCCACAGCAATACATAATTTCTACTGACAATAGTTTTTGAGACATGTTTTGTTTATGACCTATACTTCAGACCCGTATGCCATCGTCGTCTCTATAATTTTTTATATATGTTTCTCTTTGTTCTCTGTGTCAAAGATTTATTCCACAGGATTGGATGTAGTGCCTTTACCATATTTTTCTCTTTGGCTGTTTTTTCAAGTCCTTATCTTTTCCATCTGCGTTCCTGATATCGATCGTTATTTGTATACATACACATATGTTTCTGTTTTTTTGCGCTTTTTGTTTCTCCCGAAGCACTATGTCTCTGACAGCTTCCAGCGGGTCAAGAGTCGATTTTCCGCGACGGAAACCGTATTCTTTGGGTGATATACCTCCTCTTTAATCGATTTCTTTACTCAATCTTTGGCATATGATGCTTTCCAGGAGTTTACTTAGCGTGTCCAACAGACAAATTGGTCTGTATTTCCTAATTTCCCCGTCTGTTTGTTTCTCTATTAGACAAAGCCTCGCTGTCTACCATTCCTGTGAGAATATGCCCTCTTCCATTAACAGGTGTATAACCGATAACATGGCGGTTTCATCTGCCCTCCAGGCTGCCTTAACTATTTCCGGTGTGAACCCGTCGGACCCCGGTGGTTTTTTAAGCTTTATTTTCCGAACTGCTTCCTTTATCTCTTCTTTGTCCATCTTGTCGTCAAATGTGGTTTCTATCTCTTGTTATTTTTTTGTTTCGCGGGTTGGAAATAATTCATTCACAACTGCGTCTAGGTCTCTTTCTTTCAATGTGATTTTTTTTTAAATTAGTTTACCTGTCGCAATAAAATATCCTTGGCCCCATGGGTTACTTTCGGTGTCCCTAATGAGTTGTCTCCACTTCTCCTCCTTGGCTTTTACTATGGCTGTTCTATATTCCTTTCTTATACTCTGATATTTCCTTTTAGTTCGTGTCTTACTCTCTGGTGTCACTGTTCGGCTCCTATTAATCCTTGTCACTTCCCTTCTTTTCTTGATTCATTCTTTCCTTTTTTCAGATATGGCTGCGTTCCACCAATATACTTGCTTTCTGTTGCTGTTGATATTTCCTGAGGTATCTCTCGCAGTTGCCTTGTATGCTCTTGATGTATTGTTGTGACGTAATTCTTTCTTCCACTGTTGCAAGTTGTTGCTTTAGGTCTTCTTCTAATCTTGCTAAGCTTGTGTTGTTAGAAACCCACCTAACCTTTTCATTGTAATCTTCTTCTATGTTATGTGCTTCCAGTATGAATGTTATGTTTCGGCGTAGGCTGAAATTTTCTTCATCTGCTTCAATCTTCTAGTCTTTGCATTTTTTAGCTATGTCATTAGCATTACTAACTACCGTTATGTCTATATATGAAAATTGGTTGTTCCTTTGAAAGGGCGGTACCTTACCACAGTTTAAGGTAAGATAACCGTTCATCATCATCCACTCACTGATAATCTGGTCCCGTTGGTTCATATTTGGGCTTCCCCAAATGTTGGATTTGGAGTTAAGGTCTCCGGCTATTACCATTCCTTTTGTGGACATCCTCTTGTTCCTCACCAAGTGCTCAATCTCTCTCCATTTATTCTCAAAGTAGTCGTTATTTATGTTAGGCGATATGAAGCTGCTGATTATAATTACCTTTTGCAGTTCAATTCAGACATGTCCATTTCCTTGGTCTTTATCGTAGATCTTAATTCTTAATCTTTGTCTGTATCCGTTAACCAATTTTCGTTATTAACCGTCTTTTTGTTGGGCTCGCTCACCAGTAGGATATCGACTTGCTCTTCCATCGCTACATAACTTCGGCCAACGTTCACTGGTAGGCGACTCGCTTTCTTTCGCGTTCCCAATCTTACGGTGAACCGTAGACCAGTTAACTGTTTCGTTATGGCTCCTTTTATTTGCTCTTAGTTGTATACTAATTTTTTGTATGTGGGACACTTCATAGTGCTGTATTTGTGCCCGCCTTGTCTGAAGTCCAGGCAAAAGGGTTCATTTTGGCAGTCCCTGGCTATAAGGCCCGTTTGCTTACATTTGCAGCATACCCCAATTCTCTGGTTTCTGCCCTTCTCACATTCCCTGGCACGGTGTCCGAGTCTGTAGCGCGTGCTACATCTGACAGGGGCGTCTATTTCGTGAATACGACAGTACGCCCACCCTATTTTAATTCTCCCTTTTGTAACATTTCTTTCGCATATGATCTCGGAAGACCAACCGTGTCAACCAGGGTGTCCCTGTCTCTTGAATTTCTCAGCGTGTATACTTTTATCTCTTCCAGGCCTAGTTGTTGATAGTCCTTTTGTATGTATTTTATTATGTCGTCTTCCCTAGTGGTGAAATCAAGGTCTCTGATAATTACTACTCTTTTCCTGGTGATTACATCCGTGGTATTTGTCTCTTCATTTAGTTTATCGGTAGTCTTCTCTTTGAACTGTTGTATCCCCCCTTTTTTCTTTTATAGTTAGTCTAATTTTACCTTTATTTGTTTTCTGGATTTTTTCTATTTGTACCCCTATTTTTTCCACGTCTATCTCCCGTTTTATTGTTCGTATAATTTCTGGGTAGGTATTTCCTTGTTTATTAATAGGTTCAATTTCAATAGTTTTCTTTTTGTCCTTTCTTCTCTTTCTTTGGACAATTTGCCATTGTCTTATTTTGTAGTTTTTCTTGTTCGTGTATCCTTGTCGCTTCTGCGTACTTCTTTTTCGTGAGGGCCATGGTTATCCTTCCTTCCCAATTTTTAAAGACACATTCAGTCATTTTTCTTATTTTATCCTGGTTTTGACTTCCAGTTATAGCCATGTATACATTTCTAGGTTCTCTAATTACTTGGTCCTTGCGGATTTTTCTAAGGCTTCGTATATTTCTCTCTCTCCATCGCTGTTCTCCGGATCCATCGACCTAACCTAAGATGCTAGTTTTCAATGTTTAAACTATTTTCTTTTTATATTTTAATGGCAAGACACCTCCAAATAGCTTTGGATGAAGTGAAGAATTAAAATCCAGTAATCATTTTGATTGCTTTTAAAATCACATTTAAGAAAGGAATTTGTATTCTATAGTTTTTCAAGATGCTAGTTTTAAACCTTTTTATTTAAGTTTTCGAAGTTGATGAAATATTTAAAATATTTTTATATCTTTTTAATGGCAAAACACCCTCAAAAAGCTTTGGATGAAGTGAATAATTAAAATCCAGTAATGCTTTTGATTGCCATTAAAATCGTGTGGAATTCTTTTGGTTTTAAGGAACTGATTTGGTTTGGTTTCTATATAGTTTTTCAAAGTGTTAGTTTTTAATTTTTTTAAATTTTATTTAAACTGTCAAAACTTACTAATTATTTAAAACAATTTTTAAGTGACGAATTAAAATCCTGAAATGGTTTCCATTGTTTTGAAAAGTCCAAGGATTTTTTGGGGTTTAAGAAACCAATTTTGAATTCTATAGCTTTTCAAGGTGCTAGTTTGCAACAGTTTTACTTAAGCTTTCAAAGCTTATTAAATAGTAGGTAATCTAATAATAGTTTCGATTTCCTTTAAAGTTCTGTGGAATCCTTTAAGAAACTGATTTGATTTCTATAGTTTTTGAATTTATTTAAGCTTTCACAGTTTACAAAATATTTAAAATATATTTTTTAATGACCTACAAAAAGCTTTGGGCGAAGTAAATGATTGAATCTAGTCATGATTTGGATTGCTTTTAAAATTCTGTGGAATCCGTCATGCTTTAAAAAATTCATTTGGTTTCTATATTTATAGGTACTAAAAGTGTTTGCCAAAAATTTGTTTTAATCAATTTTGCCCCCATTATATTTTAGTTGTAAGCAAAAACAATAAATGTATAAAATTATCTTCTTATCTTTAACAAATAACCTATTTAAAACTGAAAGGGTTATTAAATTCCCTACACTAATTTCGGTTCTTATTAAATTAACTCAAACAGGTTACCTGTAACTGTCAGTTTCGACATTTAAGGTTAAACTCAAAACACTGAAAACAGTGAGAAAAACCCACTATTAAAGAGAATTTTCTTATTTCAGTTTTTTATATTTCGATGTTTTCATCATACAGAAAGAATTTCATAAGTGACTACCTAGTTTTAGTAATAAAAGTATTTAGAACTTACCACGTTTTGGGAGCAACTTCTAGACGACTTTCTACTGGTTTTGAACCTCACTATGAGCGATCTTAACTCGGCTAAACCATCGTATTGATTTTTGTCAATCAAAGTAGGGCTTTTGTATAACCTGATGTATGTCTTAACAAGAAACGTTTGTGATGCTGACTGCTTTAGAAACTAATTCGTACATTCTGATATATTTACAAAATGCTTAGTTTCCGTTAGCAAGTGCGCTGAAAATGCGAACTATCGTGAAATTCAAACAAATATATAAATAAGGTTGACTATGACTTAGTTTCTCTTGTCAAAGACGTTATTAACAACTACCAAGGCCAACTCTAAATATACTTTTTGAACCTTAAGCTTGTCCAAAGATTTTAAAATAGACGAAGAAAACTCAATTTTAATAATAAAATATGGTTACTTATTTATAATTAAAATAAATCTCTATAAATTACAAATCTAAATACAAAAATTATAAACAAAACACAAGTGAATTAGTATTTACAAAAGGAACAGTCTTTTTTTTTATTTAATAAAACACTAATAACACATTGTTAACGGCAATCATGAAATGGCACTGATTGTTTCGTGAATCCAATCAACATTCGATGTTATTTTATCGTACATTCTTGGCCTATCCACCCCTGATTTCGAACAGGCAATCCTCCAGTTCGAAACACCCACTAAAGACCATTTGACACCGTCTGGTAGCAGGCAAAGCATCGATGTTCCTGCAAATTCTTCTTCCTGGAAGAAATAATAACACCTTAGATGTTTTGGACAAAAATCAAAAGTTTTATTTATGTACGAGGTTTAGAACAACCAATTTTGTTTTTAAATAAACTTACATTACAATCATTCTGTCCGAATGCAGGTTCTGTACAAAGACTGTTAACAGTTGAAATACTAATATTTTCACATTTCTCCATTTGAGTAACAGAAACCTGCACCCTTTGCAACTGCTCTCTATTCCTTGCCCATCCCAAAGTATTACATTGTGTCATATTATTCGGTAGAACTCCGCTTTTCTCAGGTAAACATGCTGGCCTTACAAAATCAGTCATAAAAACTGGCTCTTCTAATTTGACCATTGCAATGGTACTTCCTTCAACTGGAGATTTTACCATGCCTACTATCCTTCTTTCTTGTTGCCACGGTGAAGAACTCGAAAGCCTAACTATACCAAAACGGGCAACCCATTCGGCTTTGGGCTGCCCTTGGAAACATGAAGCGGTTGTAACCAACCAGTCTGAAGACACAAGGGTACCATCACATACGTGGACGTCTTCTTTGAAAAGGGCCACGTGCCAAGGCCAATCACCATGGACTGCCATTTTTCCTAAACCTTGAACTCCTGAGGATGTTTTTGTGCTTTGAAGGCCACATTCTGAAAAAATAAGATAAAATTGGCGGCATTTCTGAAAACATTAGCGCGCTTAGGGTTTTTTGAAAAATTATAAGGTTGAATTATGTTTTTTTTTTTATACGAGATTCTATCAATTATGGCATGTAACTAGGATAATGTATGTAAAAGGAACGCTTTGCTGACTTAATTCACGAAAACCTTGATGTGACTTTCAGTAGCGTTTTTTCTTCTGTTCTGAAGGAACATATGTACATACTAAAAAGTCTTACCGAAATCAGAACAACTGACTTTCAAAACTTGTTTGGAATCGCAAGCAGATCTAACAAAGCTAATTTCAGGCGCCGTAGGATTTTTCATTTTCACGTAAGGAATGTTGTTCTCTTCATCCTTTTCTACTTGTACTGAAAGTACCCTCCTGAAATTTTTTCAAAGTTTAATGTCAAGCATTTCGATGTTTTTCCCTTACTTACTGGTAAGAAAGCATTTTACATAACGACGACGCCACGGTATGCAAAACTTCAGCAGTTTTATTCTCGGCTAGACTTTCATTTAAGTTCTCCGTGCATAACTTTCCAACTTCGCCTTTTTCGTTAAATATCACAAACCCTTCTGAATGGTAACGTGGTAGGTGTGGCGTCACGATTTCTAATGATGTTATATTTGCCACACTTGGAGCTAGGCTTACTGTAACAAATAAATAAACTTCGGTAATAACATGGATAAACTAAGAACCTTACTGAGAATAATTCAAATCGACTTTTTGTCCTAAAATGTCAGGGTTTTAATTGTCTCGGTTGGGTGATTTTATACAATTTATTTGAGCGAAGAAGTTGATTGAAGAAATATTAGATTGTGCTTGTACTTTGAAATATGGTTAATCTGTTTGATTTTTGAAGCTTTCTGCTTAATTTATTAACTTAATCATTTAAAGCTTTTACATACCATATTTTTAAAGAATCAGTTTTTTATCTTCTGATAAATCTGACTTTCATCAGATTTTCTATGGAAAAATTGCAATGAGAACTAAATTTATCAGGCAGCAAAATCAGTCCCTAAACGCAATGTCAAATAATTTAAAATTGTTGCTAAATATTGATTTAATTCAGTAATTTTTTTCAAGATTTCTGATTAATTTTAAGTGCAAACGTTTAACAATTAGAGACCCAAGGAAAGCTTCAAATTATTTATGTAAATTGAAGACAAATGAATTAATGACTCTTCCGTTCTGATTATTTTGAATTCATCCAACAAAAACTTCGTGTAATAATTTGTTATTCTCAGGTTACTTAAATTTTTAAGTTAATTATACGTAATGTAGATAATAATATTACGAAGTTAATCTAATTTAACACAAAAAGTAAGGAAAGAAGGAAAAGATTACATACAACAAGCACGTTCATCACTTCCATCTGGGCAATCTGCGTTTCCATCACATCGTTTTGTGGCATGAATGCAAGCTCGACCTATGCCACAATGAATGTGGTCACTAGGGCAGTAGGTACACGACTTTTCATCAGATAGATCTTGGCAATCTACGACTCCATCACAAATACGAGGCGAGAGCGCGCGAGATTGCATCTCCTGGACGCAGTCTGAAAAAAAAATCATAGTTCGTTAAGTTTTTAGGTAACGGGTTTTTGCTAACAAAAGCATTAACACTTGCTTTATGTAATATACATTAATTAATGCGTTTCATTTTAAGCATTTAATTAGGCAAACATTGTGAGTTAACGGCCATGGAAGCTATTAAATCGTGGTCAATGTCAAGCTTAAGTAGGTGTGCTTTAAAAATGTTTGAATATATTACGATTTATGTAATTAGTGATTTATTATTGTACGCTTTTGTACTCGTAACTGTATATTTGTGAGTTGAAAATTGTAGAATGCGTAAGACACGAGCAAAAATACGTCTTTAAAAATTTAGGGCTTTCGACTGCGAATTATTGTAGTTTAATCTTGTTGTCCTTGTTTTTTAATTAGTGTAAAACTAAAAGGAGCCTTTATTTCTCTCTCTTGATACAATTAAACGTCAGTTTTAATGTAGGCACCCGCCCGCCTTTTTAGCAGGCCATATGAGGAATCGTTTCTAAAATATACAAATTTTAGAATCGATTTCTGATGTGCTGCAAAAATTAGTTTAACTCGTAAAAACCACCCTAATGCTAATGCAACAAAAGACTTTTAAATTTGTAAATATTTATCCTGCATACCTTTGACAAGGATTTTTAAAATGCACCAATATTTCCAAATTGTAAAAAATTTTGATTGGTTCATTTCTGAATCTTATTTTATATTTATATTTTATGTTAATCAATGTTAAACAGTGATCTATTTGTAGAAGCTTTCGTCGTCAGTAATTGCATATAATAAACTTGAAGATCAACCCTTAAAGTAGTTTTAAAATTTTGAAAAACTAGTAAAAACCTTAAACGACCGCAACAATATTTCATAACTATATTTCGAAAATTATATTGCCGTACTATATTCAAGGGTCTTTGTTACGCTGTATAACGCTGAGGTTGGCACCTTAGCTATGGAAGTACGCATTTGTTATTAAATATTGTTGTGGTTCTTAAACAGTTTTTCAACAATTTGCACTGAATATCAAAAATGTGGTAAACTAATGAGGTGGGTATTCTCACATTAAAAAAAAATTATAACGCTGATTCATCAAGAATTTCAAATACAGTTTTTGAAAGAAAATTAATTCGTGCATTGAGATTTAGGTCAGCTATTAATATTGAATATTTCTAGCCAAAATTAAACATCGATTTCTGTAAACCATACAATTTATAGTTATCCAAGTAGAAAAATTAGTCTTTGTACAGAACCTGTTCATAGGGACAGAATGATTGCAATGTAAGCAGTGGCGTGGCGTAATATTTTGGTCAGAGGTTGCAGTGTTAAGTGTTAAGTATAAAATATTTTAAATAAAGAACATATTTAACTTTTTATAATTTAGGAAAAACCAAGACACACAAGTATTCTAAGCAAAATACTAATTACAAAAGAATTACCGTTTTACTCGTAAAATTACAGAAGACGAACAATATATAAATGTTGGGCATAACAACACAATAAACTTAATATTTTGCATTTGATTGGAAAAAACAGAACACAAAATAATATTCATGCTCTAAATTAAATTATTGCAAGAAACAAAGGCATTCGAGTTGCATTCCTGGACTTTATAGTTCTCGTTTATCAGTTTAACTTCAGTATAAGTTGCATATCGAGCGTCACACCGCAGTACCTTATTTTTTTTTCATAACATCCCAATTTATTTACAATCTGTACATGTACATTTAATAAATTAATTTAAACTGATTATTTGGACATGTAGGAGTATACTCAATAGTATGCTCCTGTAACAGTAGACCCATAAGTCTTTTGTGGCTTTAGCGTACAAAAAAAAGAAAAACTTACAAACTAGACCTTAAGACTAAAAGTAAATCTAAACTTAATATTATTTAAATAAGGAATCTGGCAGGCAAGTCGTTTGGCACATAATCTTTGGAGTCTTCTATTTTGATTTGGAGGAACCATAAGGTCCGTTGCTAAAGTATTGGAATGTGCTCTAAGACGGTCACTGTATTTAGCACTGTTGACTGAAGTATTCTTTCAATCTTCGGATTGCGTGATATTCGGTATGGAAGTAAACCGGAAAAGTCACCAAAAAAACACCAGAATAGTAAAATTCGTATGAGGAGGAACAAAAAGAATTTCAATAAACAGTACTAGTTAGAAATGATGGCAAGGATTGAAAAAGAGTTATTAAAAAATAGGGAAGAAATGAAACAATTACGGGAAGAAATAAAGAATAAGGAAAAGAAGTGGAATGAAGAAAACATGAATTGAATAAGAGAATAACTGTTCTAGAAAATAAATTAGAAAGTGAAGAGAGAAGAAAGAGGGACCACGATATAGTGATTAGCGGAGCCGATTTGGATCGAATTCGTTAGTTAAGAATTAGGTTTAAGGTGTGGATGAAAGCTGGTTGAAATGTGATGCAAGGCCAAAAATTGACCCATTACCTCCACTGCACACCAGGAAGTGTAAAATGAATTTCGACACTGTATTGCGGTAAAAAGAGGAAACAGATTAAGAAAGAAAGAAAGAAAGAAAGAACGAATTCAACAATTGGGGAAAAAAAGAAACAAACTAAACTTCTACGTAGAAGATGAGCTTGAGAACAGGGAAAATGTTAAACAAACGAAGACTGAGCATCAGAAATTACAAATTAATGAGAAATGGTACGTTTGGAATGAGAATAAGGGAAGACTCCACCTTAACAGAAGTTCCGAAGATATCAACAAACTAATAAAAAGTGATTCACTCCGTTAAGTAAAGAAGACGGCCCAGGCGAAGCTAAAGGATATAAAAAACGAAAAGAGAAGGAAGAACTATAAGAACTATAAAGCAATTCCTAGAAGACTGGTCATCAAGAAAGTGAAAGACATTCCCACCCAATATCTATCCAAATTATAGTTAAACAAGATAAAGAAATCGAAACCCAGAACTTAAAAATATGTACCTGAAATGTAACAACATTAAGAACATATGACAGGTTGATAGAATGAAAACAAGCTTTAGAAAACCTATCCTGGGATATCATTGGAATCACCAGAAACAAGGAGAGTAGGTGAAAATATATTGCAAAGAAATATTCTACGGTAAAATACAAGGACGTAATGGAGTTGGTTTCTATAAAAAACGAGGATATAAAGAAAGAAGAAGGGATAAAAGGTTATTCAGACAGGATAGCAGCCCCAACAATGAAATTAAATGAAAAAATAAACTAAGAATTATACAAGTCGATGCATCTATCGAGGCCGGATCCGAAGAACATTTCTATGATACAGTGGAAGAAACGCTAGAACCCGCAAGGGGTTAAAGAAGCAAACATATGGTGACAGGTAATTTCAACAGCAAAATTAGGCAACATACAGGGTGTCTCTAAAATGCGTGGACATGGCTTGACCACAGATTCCTGGGCGCAAAATAAGATGATTTAACCCAACTTACCTATATCCAAATTCGTCACTCAGATTTTAATTTTTGTGATTAAACCGTAACAGATATCGCAAATTAGAAAGAGACAAAAAAGTTTACTATTGAATGCTTCTTACTGAGAAAAGTATTATTTTAATTATTGGTCTTGCGATTAAAGAGTTACTGCCTGATATGTGCTGTGACACAAATGTTTCATATACTAGTGGTCCATTGATAATAACCATCATCATCTCAAAAGATGTCTTATGTCCATATGGAGTGACATGCCAAATATCATGCAAATCGATCCAAACGTCTTGTTGTTATAAGAAAAATTAATTTTTTTTCAAAGAACTTTGAATTAGAATACTGGCTTAACGAAACGAATTTGGATATAGGTAAGTTGGGTTAAATCATCTTATTTTGCGCCCAGGAATCTGTGGTTAAGCCATGTCCACGCATTTTAAAGACATATGGAGAAAGATGGAAACTCCACAGGTCGATTCGGGGATTAGCAAATTAAAAAATGGGAGAGGGGAAGAAGTTACTTCAAGGAAAGGCATAATTCGAATCACAATAGGACATTATAAGGAAATATTTAAAAGCAATAGAAAAACAGCTCTGCCCAAAAATAGTAAAATAGAAGAACAAATTGAAGTGAAAAACTGTTAAAAGCACCTAAGAAAGACAAAGCTTCGGAGATGATTGGCAACTGCACAACTGAAATTGCTACCTGGTGAAGCTGCAGAAATATTAAAAAGCCTCTTTAATAAAATAATACAGACCGAGGAAGTTGTAGAGCAATAGAAAAATATCACAATTGATGTGCAAGAAAGGAGATATTAAGGAAATACTTAATATTATTAATCGTTCGCAGAAGAGTGTTAATTGTTATTATCAACAGTGTAAACGTTCGTAAAGACTATTTTGTTGATAATTTGTTACGAAATATTCCATGCAAAAAAGTCAAATTTTGCGAAAAAATTGCGTCAACTAAAAAGGCACATATCAACCTAAATTGATATCTGATATACGACTAGTAAGTAATTAGCTTGTTTGTCAGAAGTAATAAAACTAAGGTCAATTAACCTACTTCTGTTTTGCTGAAAATGCAATGCAAATTTCTAAACTACGAGGACGCATTGAAAAATTCTTAGCCTACTATAGAAGCAAACAAAATTTGAAAGTCAAAATATTTTATTATTCGACATATTCTCCTCTTAATTTAATACATTTATTACACCGAACCTGCAACGCCTCTAGACCTTTCAAAAAAAAAGTTTTATCTTGCTCTGCAAACCAAGCCTCCACAGCTTCTATAACCTCTTCGTTGGAAGAAAATTTACGACCTTTTAAACTTTTCTTCAGTTGAGGAAAGAGATAATAGTCGGACGGAGCCAGATCTGCTGAATAAGGGGGGTGTTCCAGTAATTTGAACCCCAAATCACGAATTGTTTGCATGGCAACATGCGATTTGTGTGCAGAGGCATTGTCCTGCAAAAACAAAACACTTTTGGACAACTTTCCGCGTCTTTTCTCCTTAATTTTTTTTCGTAGAGTGGTCAGTAACGTCGAATAGTAATCCCCAGTTATTGTTCTACCCTTATCCAGATAATCAATCATGATTACTCCATGGCAATCCCAAAAAACTGAAGCAAGAACTTTTCCATCTTCAATGGAAAATTTACCTCTTTTGAAGCTTGCAATCCAATTTTTTACGGTCGCATACGAAGGACATTGATCGCCAAGGGTATTAAGCATATCTTCGTAAATCTGCTTACCTCTTAACCCCTTCAAATACAGGTATTTGATGATGGCTCGATACTCCAATTTTTCGATTTTCACATTTTCGGTCGACATCCTTTTTTTGAAATTTTATTGCGCAAAACTGGTTTGACTTTTTGACGTGAAACTTTACACTGACACTTCTAATAAGTTACTGTTCGTTGCTATGGTATCGCAATATTTTGTTTATCCATGGAAGCGGTCTAGGCTAACTAGATATCAATACATCCTCGTAAATCTGTGTGTTTTTGTTGTAACAGTAATTCTTAACAATTTTAATTATTTGTGTTATTTTATCTCTTTTTCTTTCGGAAAACTTGTTTATAAGGAAAATTACGAGAAAACTATTCAGTTTGGGTATGTTTTTCAAACATTTACAATTCAATAAATAAACCTAACAAATATTCTTATGTAACCTTCTAGTCGTAGTATGCGAGAAAATATTAATTTGCAATTTGAAAAAAGCGCACGTGGAACTTGCAAAACAATTCTGTCCTCGTTTTATTTTGCAATATCTAAGCACGAATTAACATTACAATTAATAAATTATACGCCCCGAATTTTGTTATCAAGAAAGGCGTAAGTCATTGAGTAATAATATGAAGATACAAAAGGAATCATCTTCAATGCTGGCCTTCAAACTAACGTAGGCTCTGTAATGTTGTCACTTCTTTTATATTCTTTACGAAATCACCTAACCGCCCTCAACCTTTTTTCTGATTCATACATTTCCTTGTCATCCTAAAACCCATCTTCTTTTGAAACTTTACGTTTTCTTTCAACAATTAATCGCGGTTGATTATTAACAACATTTATTATTAATTATTAAGATGTACCGTAGGTAGATTTTGCAATGCGATTAAAAAATTAAAGTAAAGAAACACCAAACACTGAAGGCATGGGTTGTAATTGAACACAACAATAAAATATAATTACAGTTAATTAAGGTGGGTGATCATGTAATCGTTTTATAGAAATTTTTATGCTATTAAATGCTAATCTTTTGGCATTGTGAAGCCTTAAAAGCAGAAAGTGTTGAAACAATACCAAAAATTTAGGTGAATTCAATGGTTTGTGAATAGCACGTTGTAGTTTTGATTACTTGCAATTTTTTAAGGGATTTTGTAATGGGTTGCATCAGTCTTTTGATTCGTTTGTCTAAAATTAAAACACGTTTCGAATGCATTGACCACAATTAATGCTTGGGGCTTATATAAAAGCGAACTAAAGCAAGTTTTCTCTTCTATTGTTATTTTAATCTAATCTACAGATTTAACAGATTGGTTTGGAACGTCAACCATATAATTTTAGTTTTATTTTATAGGTTTTATAACCAATAATTTTACAATTCAGATTCTTTTTAATCCATATTTTCGTATTCTAAATTTAAAACAGTGTTTTTTAAATAAATTAAGGAAGATATTTTACAAGTCCGTTCTTCATTTAAATTTTCTTTTTATGAATTATTTCCTACGTATTTAACTTCATAACATTGATTTTAATATTGAGAACGTTTTTGAAATTTAAATCATTATCTTATTTTTGTTAATTTCTTCTAAGAACATTTTTTTCTCATGGTTGGATATTTTTTACGTATTTAACTTAACAAATTTGGAATTCCAGATTTGTGATCTTAATAAAGCTTGGAAGTTTAAATCAACCACCAAATTAACAACATTTATTTATGCATCATGGCTGGTCTGCTTTTTGTAAATATTAATGCAAATTATTTATTACAGTTTTCTTAAACAAGCAATAAATTCAAGTAAAGTAGTATCAAATTAATGTCTTTCGATTGATACCACTATCGATCCTATCACTCAAACGGCTGGCAGGAAACTCCATAGCTATATACGATTTTCCTTGCTATTTCCATATGTTCGCCCCTTAAGTCAAACACACGGTATATAGGGGATAATATTTTTCTATATAGAGAATTTACATAATTCGTTAAAAGCTTAAGCGATATTGAAAAAACATTGAAAATATCGATAATGGAAAATTATCGATACATGGATTAAATCGCCATATTGAATAAGTCCATATATCGAATTAATTGACATATCTAATAAATCCATCTAATACTCTAAATATATTTTATGGAATTATTTTATAAATGAAAAGATCTTAAAACGTACATTTCCAATAAATACATCCATATACGAGGGGGTATTGATATCTAGTTAGCCTGGAAAGTCTCTAGTACAGTATTTTTCACCTAGGATTTGGATTGTGATGTCAACAGGCTGTTGATAAATTCACAATATAACTATATTTCATCTCTTTCTAACTAGGTTTTCATTACCTACTGCGCACGAACGCGTGTCTACCCATACAGTTTTTGGGCGGAGTAAGTTGACGTCACAACCCAAATACTAGATGAAAAATACTGTAGACAAAATTGAATATGGTTGCTATCATGTTTTATAAATGTTTTATAAATAAGTTGCCAAAGTTTGACATCCATAAGTTGAACGATGATAAAATTATGAATTTTTGAAAACGGCATGTCTGAGAAAAAGCTAGAGTTTGAAAAATTCGAGTTTCGGTCAGTTATTAAGTATTAATTTATTTTTGAAAGGGTTATCGAGCAAAGAAATTTTTGCAGATATGATAGAAACCTTAGATGATCAGTGTTCTTCATACACCACTATTAAAAGCTGGGTTTGGGAATTTAAGAGAGGAAGATCAAATGTCAAAGATGAGACCAATTTCTGTGACCACTCCGGAAAACATTGATTCTGCCCATGATATGATTTTAGAAAACCGACGAATTGGGCTCAAGTGTATAGTAGAAGCATTTCACATTTCCTATGAACGTGTGTTTCACATCGTTCATCACGACTTGGGTATGAGAAAGCTTTCAGCCAAATGAATTTCGAGATGCTTGAATGTTGATCAGAAGCGCGTTCGATTGACAACGCCGTTTTGAAGAGGATTCCTCCAACTGTGTGGATCGGCTTGTTACTATGGACGAAACATGGGTCCAAAGAGCAATCGAAAGAGTGGAAGCATTCTGGTTCTCCACGACCCATAAAATTCTGTGTTCAAAAATCGGCTGGCAAGATTCTTGCTTCAGTTTTCTGGGACAAAGATGGGATAATTCTGATAGATTATTTGGAACAGGGTAGAAGTATCACGATAGCATATTATACTGAGTTGCTAACTCAATTCCGTAAAAAAAATGTGAAAAAACGACGCGAAAAACTTGACAAAGTTGTGCTATTTTTGCAAGACAACGCTTCTGCTCACAAGTCGTTGATTGCGCTGCAAAAAATTAAAAAAAATGTTTTTGAATCGGTTGACCGTCTGCCCTATTTAGCACCGTCAGATTATTATTTGTTCCAAAAACTCAAAAAACATTTGAATGGTAAAATAAGTTATTTGGTTCTTGAACAATGTACTACATAACTTGGCTGTTCATTTAATTTATTGATATCATGTTTTTTTTTAGAAATTTACATACTTATTATAATGTTGCTTATTTCAGTAGAAATATTATTTAGCGAATTTAACATGGGGATCAGGCGGCTGCCCCTTTTGCTCGACCACCCGCTTGCGTTGCACACCTTGCGCTTCTCCTTAGTGCGGCCCTGTATTAATTGGTTGCATTAGAATTTTAGACTTTTAATTAGATACCACAAGAGTTCATTCATTTATTTATCTATTAATTATTTTCAATTTATTGGGAGAATGAACTGATAAACTTAATTATTGGGTAAGTTGATGGTTTTATGAATTAAAGATTATGAATTAATTTCATAAAAGTTTGGATTTTCTTTTAATTTTTTGTGATGTTCTTCATTTTTTGATGGTGAATGTGCTATAAATTTAATAAATATAACAAATATTTTTAAAAATTTTAGAAGATTCAGTTTCATTAGAATTTAATTTTGAAGAAAAATTTATTAGTTAGATTTTGCCTGAGTTTGACAAATTCTTTAAATGTGCTTCGCGTTTTTAGTGCTATTCTTTTATCTACTATATCTTAATTTTTCATGTGGTATATAAGGCTTCAATCGCCGAAGTGACTGAGTGGTAAGCCATTTGACTACAACGCGGACGGTCTCGGGGTCAAACCCTACTCAGTCATTGATAATAATTGGGAATTGAAACACAGTGGTGGGGTAGAGAAGGTTGTCGAAGGCGTGATGGCGTGCGAGACAACTGGGTATAGAAAACGATGTTGGAGGCCTTAACCCTACATGTTGCCGGCCTTACTCCCTCGCGGAGTGAAAGTACCGATACCTTTACCTTTATATAAGACTTCAACTCAAAACTTTGATTTGATTTTATTTATTAAGGTCATTTGTACTTCCTATTCTTCGAGTTTATTAAACCAGGAATTTGATTGCCGCTGAGTTCCTAAGGCTTAAGTTAAACGCAAATTAAAGTTGGTTTGATGCAGATTGTAGATGCCCTTTCATTTTTCAAAATTAGTCTCAAAACAGAATTGATATTATATTACTCTTTCCAAATTTATTTCATATTTCACTGCTTTTGGTATAAATCTATTTTCGATTTAAAATTTTGTTTAATAACCATTTATTACAGATAGAACATTAAAACCTCTATTTACGATCTGCAAATTGCGTAATTCTACTTTTTAAATTAACGACGACGTTTATTACGGGGCTTTTAATAGCATTAACTTTCCATATCAATTCTTTGCAGTTTATTTTAAAGTTTAAGTTGTAATTAACTGTTTAAACTAGCATTAAATGGATTATCTTTTTCATAATTTAGAATGTTCCGTTGGTAGTATAAAATTGTTTTGGCTCAGTGGGGAATTTACTTAATAATCACCCTGTAGCTAAACCTAGTAAGTATGCTTTGGAGATTGTGTTTAGCTCTTAAATTAGTTGTGTGGTCAAAGTATGCCGTGATTTTTCCTATTGATTGATTTTTACATTTCATTCAGCTTTTCTGCAGATTCTGAAAATTTCTCAAGGGAGCTCTTACGGCAATTAAACTTCATTATCAAGTTTAATTCCGAGAAATACAGTTTTCTGGCAATTTATTGAGTGTATTTTATGTAGATATGCAAATGGATGATGTGCTAAATTGTACCTCTGTATGGATGAAAGAATAAATGGAAAAACATGTGATTTAACTTGGAAAATACGGTTCTGAATCTCTTCAACCTTGTTACAAAGAAGTTGATCGAATTTATTTAATTTTTTAATTAATAAAATCAGTAATTATGTCGTGCAAGTTATTTTTGCCTAGAAATGCTAAAGTTTTGGTCATCGAACTGTTTAGAAAGCTAAGTGCTTTTGGTATTTATTTTTTTAAGTTTCGTTAAATTTTATTAATTGTCCACAGTTAAGGATTTGAAATTTAAGTTATGAGAGAATTTCTTGTAAAAATTATGGCCTCGAAGCATTTCTTGCGCAATTTTAATATAAAAGAGCAGAAAAGCAAGGAAACATTCTTACCTGGTTTGGGTTTGCACGAGGAGGTTTCTCCAAATTCAGGGAATCGGCTGCAGTCTAGTAATCCTTTAAATTTGGACAACAAACGACTTCCACAACCTGCCATGAAATCCCTGCAAAAGCTCCTGCAGGGAAGAATCATCTCGTCCTCTTGTGTTCCTTTTTTACAGGATGGTTGCAGAACCTGACAGACGAATTCGTAGGCTAATCTGTAACACTCCGCGTCTACCAATTCTCTGAAGGATATCACATCCTCCTTCACCTCTTTTACACTTTTATGTCCCAAGATGTTAGGATAAGTTGTTATATTATATTTTAACTCCGAACAATAAGATAGTTCTAAGGGCGAGCATTTTCTTGGTGGTGGAGGAGCTTGTGTGATGGCTTGAGTAATCGCTTTTGTTGTCGATGCTGGAGTTGTTGGCAAGGAAATAACGTGACTTTCTTTAACTTCTAGCGTTGAAGAATCTATGGTTAGATTCTTAAAATACAACGGTTCCTCCAAAGAGATTTCTTTGACTAATATTTCTTCTAAATCTTTGGCTTCGATTTCAACGTAAGCTGGATCGATGTGGATGTTAAAGTGTACAACCAAATCTTTTCCCTCCGTCCTGTAAGCAAATAAGAATGTTTGTGTGCGTATTTTACGAGAATGTGATACGGAAATCGTACAAAGATAAATCGATGACTTTCTATTTCACTTTACTAGGACACGCGAGATCAATATCGGATAGAAATCTAATACTAACCCGTCTAATGCAAGTACTTCAGTTCCAGCAAAACCATGTGTAATTCTACTCCTTCTGAATAATAAATTCAGTCTTTCTCTGTAATCACGGGACCTTATTTTAAATGTATCCGTCGATGGATCTGCTAATTCCGGTGAAAATTCATCGCCGTCCACTACCTTAAATGTTGCCCTGTATACTTGTTCTTCTAATGGTTCCATTGCGAAAAACGTATCTGAAACATTATTAAATTGATAAGTGTAAAATTGATTACAAAATTAAATTAAATTGAAACGGTAATGTAACGAAATAAATCATTCTAACAAATGCAGTATCCTTATCTTAACCAATTATGAAATTCAATCGTGCGAAACCGAAGTTATTCTGAAACCAAGGAACTAAAGTAACCCGAAATAGATTTTTACGCAATTAAATTAAATGTAATTTACTGCGAAACTGTCACTTTTTGCCACTTTCTAACTTCAACGGTGTCATCAATATTATTACCGGTCATTTATACAATAATTCAAACAATAACTTTTTCTTCCTTCCTCAAATTTATTAGAAAGTCTCTTTATCTAGATTCAAAGGAGCGGCACAAGGACAGTGTAGGGAATCAAGGTGTGTGGTATTTAAAACTAGCCTACATAATCCGACCGTAACAGGTGTATGAGTATTGCCTTTGAATGTTAAATATCCTGCAAATGAAATGTGTGAGAAATTTCAGGATTAGATCTACGTCATGGTTCACAACACATCTCTTTATTTCATTATTTTAACTGGTATAAGTAATAAATCAGATTATTACTTTTGGCAATATAAAGGTCTGATTTAAAAGAACACGAAACGTGATTCCAATGAGAGGAATCACGAGTTTTGAATGTCACTTGTTCTTTTATTCTTGTCAAAATCCTGTTACCAGCTGAATATAAAATCTTATTTTTTTAATTTAAAGAATCTTCTTTAATTTGTGACAAATGTTCTTTAAATTTCTTCTAATTTAATAGTTATTTATTATACAAGACGATAAAATTGTATTAAATTTTTTCGTCGTGTATAATACTCTATTTTTATTTTAAAGGAAAAAAATTATAAAATAAATTTTATTTGACATTTGACATTAACGTTTAAAAAATTACAAATCGAGTCACGTTTTAAAATGTCATTGGTATGGGCGTTTTAGGGTTAAAAACAAAAAATAAAGTACTTTATCTACCCTTGCTGTTAAAATAGTACTTTATCTACCCCTGCTGTTAAAGTGCTACTTTATCTACTCAAATTAATAGATAAAGTAGCGCTTTAACAGCTGCTATAGATAAAAATTAATTCTCCTTCAATTTGAAGCTTTTTAAATTTTATAGGAATTTTCTTTAAATTTAAAATTAATTTGCTTTCAATTTCAGATGAATATGCTTTAAATTTTATAGGAATTTTCTTTAAATTTGAAATTAATTGACTTTGAGTGTGAGATGAATAAGTTTTAAATTTCCTTTGGATTTGAAATTAATTTGATTTCAATTTGAGACGAATATGCTTTGAATATTGTAGGAAATTTCTTCAAATTTAAAATTAATCTGCTTTCAATTTGAGATGAACAAAGCTTTAAGAATTAAAGGAAATTTAAAATTAATTTGCCTTCAACTTGGAGCTTTAAATTTTATAGGAATTTTCTTTAAATTTGAAAGTAGTTGACTTTGAATGTGAGGTGAACGGGCTTTAAATTTTCTTTGGATTTGAAATTAATTTGCTTTCAATTTGAGATTAATATGCTTTAAACTTTCTAGGAATTTTCTTCGAGTTTAAAATTAATTTGCCTTCAACTTGAAGCTTTATAAATTTTATAGGAATTTTCTTTAAATTTAAAATTAATGTGCTTTCGATTTCAGATGAATATGCTTTAAATTTTATAGGAATTTTCTTTAAATTTGAAATTAATTGACTTTGACTGTGAGGCAAAGAAGCCTTAAATTTCCTTTGGATTTGAAATTAATTTGCTTTCAATTTTAATATGCTCTTTTATTTTTGTAGGAATTTTCTTCAAATTTAAAATTAATCTACTTTCAACTTGAGATGAACGAAGCTTTAAGAATTAAAGGAATTTTAAAGTTAATTTGCGTTCAATTTTAGATAAATATATTTTAAATTTTGTAATACTTTCCTTTAAATTTAAAATTAATTTCTTTCCAATTTGAGACAAAGAAGCTTTAAATTTTAAAGTAATACTTTTTAAATTTAAAATTAATTTGCTTTGAATTTTAAATATATAATTCGAATTTGAAATTAATTTGCATTCGGTTTCAGATAAATATGCTTTACATTTTACAGGAATTTTCTTTAAAATTAAAATTAATTTCCTCCCCATTTGAGGTGAAGAAGCTTTAAATTTTATAGAAATATTTTTTGAATTTGAAATTAATTTGCTTTGAATTTCAGATGACTATGCTTTAAGTTTGGTAGGAATTGTCTTTAAATTTGGTATTAATTGACTTTGAATTTCAAATCAATACGGTTTAAATTTTGTAAGAATTTTCTTTGAATTTGAAATTAATTTTCTTTCAATTTCAGATAAATGTGCTTTAAATTTTATAGAAATTTTTTCTGAATTTTAAATTAATTTGCTTGCAATTTGAGATACATATGTATTAAACTTTAGAGGGATATTCTTTAAATTTAAGATTAATTTGTTTTCAATTTCAAATAAATGTACTTTAAATTTTTCTTTAACTACAAATTAATTTGTTTTGAAGTTGCGATGAACTTAAAAGTAATAGGAATTTTCTTTACTTGTGAAATTAATTTGCTTTCAATTTGAGAAAAATATGCTTTAAATTTCATAGAATTTTTTTAAATTTGAAATTAATTTGCTTTCGGTTTCAAATGGAAATGTTTTAAATTTCATAGGAATTTCCTCTGAATTTAAATTTTAGATGAATAATTTTCTTTGAATTTGTCACTCACTTTCAATTTGAGGAAAACAAGCTTTAATTTTCTAGGAATTATCTTTCAATCTGAAAATAATTTGTCCTCAATTTGAGATGAATATGCCTTAAATTTTATAAGAATTTTTCTTTAAATTTCAAATTAATTTCCTTCCAATTTGAGGTGAACATTCTTTAAATGTAAAATTAATTTGCTTTAAATTTTAGATGAATATGCTTTAAATTTTGTAGGAATTATATTTAAATTTGAAATCAGTTGACTTTCAATTTGCGGCGAACAAGCTTTAAATGTTGTAGGAATTTTCTTTGAATTTGAAATTAATTTGCATTCAATTTGAGATGACCATGCTCTGAAATTAATTTCCGAGAAATGTGCTTTAAATTTTCTAGGAATTTTATTTTCCAAAATTGATCTACGAGGATCTGCTCCATGTTAATTGATGATGATGATGATGATTTGAAATTAATTTGTTTTCAATCTAAGATAAGCATGGTTTAAATTTTATATAAATTTTCTTTAAATTTGAAATAAATTTTCTATCACTTTGAAATGAATTTTCTGTAAATTTAAAAATCTTAAAAGTGCATACCTTAAAAGAAATTTAATTTCTAAAGCAGTGCATACCTCTCTTTATTTATAGAATAAATGAAGCTCGAATACCGGCGTTTTTATTCATTTAATCCTTGTACTGATTAGTGATTACGAGAGTTGAACATTTCTTAAGGGATCTCTTAATTGTAAATAAATTTAAGCAATTAACAGACAATCAAACTTTATTATCAAGTAATTAAAACTATTGTCCTTAATTCCGCGAAATCGTTAAGTAAGAAATACAATTTCAGGAATTTTATTGTGAGAATTTAAACTAAATGAGTAAATAAACATTTGCCAAAATGTGTCATTGTTTGGGTAAAAGGACAAATAAAAAAATATATTATTATTACTTGGAAAATGGCTTTAAATCCCTTCAACCTCCATACATAAAAAATTATTGAATTTGTTTGATTTATTATTCTATGCAAGTTAATTTTGGTTAGAACTGCTGTAATTATGCTGGTTAGGAAGTTAGGTGTTGCAATTTTTGGACTTAGGGACGATCTTATGGTGGTCTCTTAAGGGCTAGTTGTACATTAAGCTTAGATTAAATCAGAGATTTACGTGAATATCATTCTGTTGCTATAATAATAATAATAATAATAATAATAATAATAATAATAAATAAGTTCAGTGTAAACTGCCTTAAATACATTCTGATTCATTTGAATCATAGAAAATATTTTATTCGGGGACATGTTCACCACCTACCCTTAAAATTTTAAACTTACATTAAACAAATAAATACCCATTTAAACAAACAATACCGTTGTTACTAATGTATTCGTATATGTTGTAGTTTAAAGGAGATCTAAACAGTTTTAAGAGGTTTATTTGAAGGTAGAAAACCGATTCCTTTTTTACGATTATGCGGACTTGAAACCTTTGCATTTTGTTTAGTTTGGATTTCCAAATTTGTAGGTTTATAAAGCTTGAACGTTAAATTAGGTTATCAAAAATTTAAATGTTTGAAACCTGGGGAGTATCAGCAAAGTTCTTATACTTTTAAAAGATATCTTTGAGAAACCTAGGTTTTCAGTTTTTCTGATAAACTTAAATAAAAAATTGAAAATAGGAGTAAACCATTTCGTTGAGTATTTATGTTTGAAAACAAAACATAAAAATTAAAACCGCAACGGAAATTATTTCCAAATTTCTGCAAAGTTACTTTTTTCGTCGTTTACGAAATCATCTAGCCGCCTTCAACTTTATTTCTGATTCATGCATTTCTTTGCTATCCTAAAAAGTAGCATCTTCTTTTGAAATTTTGAATACATTTCTTTTAAAAATTACCTGCGGCCTTGATTATCATCATTTATTATTAATTATTGAGATATACCGTGGGCTAATTTTGCAATGTGATTAAAAAAGACATCCTAAATTCCGAGTATGAGCATGAGTAGTAATTAAAAACAACAGTAAAATATAATCATATCTAATTAAGGTGGGTGATCATGTAATCATTCTACAGGAATTTTTATGCCATTAAATGCTAATCTTTCGGCATTGTGAAGCCTTAAAAGCAGAAAGTGTTGAAACAATACTGGAAATTTAGGTGAATTCAATGGTTTGTGAATAACGCGTTGTAATCTTTATTACTTGCAATTTTTGGAAGATTTTGCAATGTGTTTATATCAGTCTTACAGTTCGTTTATTTGAAATTAAAACATGTTTTGAATGCATCTTTGGCATTTATATAAAACCGAAATAAACCAATTTTTCTCTTCTGCATTGTTGTTTTAGTGAATATCTTAAGGCTTATCCAATACTTTAGAAATGGTAAACGCACCATTGTTAAGTGTCACTAAATCTGCAAACCTTTCTGGCGCATTTAATTACAAAAACTATACAACGGAAATACCTGTTTTGAAAAAGCTTACAAGGATTTTTTATTTAATGATATAAACAAAAGAAGACCAGGACAAAATAATTCAAAATATTTTTAATAGTTTATTAATCCATAAATCAAAGTTGAAAGGCAGCTTTTCAGAGTTTACAGTTTTCAAAAATCTCTTTGATTATGCTATAAACAAAACATTCTCTGTAATTAAAAATAAGAAATTTATATAAATAAAAACATAGAATAGGAGAAATAATTTATAAAGTTTTCATATTACGTAGATAAACTCACAACAGGAGTAGAAACAAAAACCCGAAAAGTTCCCAACCGATATGCGTCCGCAACAGTCCCCCCAGCTCGTACATTGTGCTTGTTTTTCTCATTTTTCTCTTTAGCCGTTGTTTAAACGGGAAATGTTTATAGAAACAAAAATATTCTTTATTAAATTTTACACAAAAGTTTTGTCTAATCCCCATCCAATTCGTGAAAATAACGTTTAAAGTTAAGGCTTAAAATACCCCACTAGTGCGGCCATGACTATGGTTTTAGTCTCTAGTAGGCTTAAGTTATGTGTTGTGTTTAGTTTGACTTTCGGAACTATCCCTTCTTTAAACGCAATTTGCCGGAGTGGGATGGAGATTAGCCAAAAGGACAATATAACCTTTTTTGTGTAAAATTTAATAATAGACATTTCATTTCCTATACATTTTGCAAATCGGAGCAACGGGTTATAAATTTTTTTTATTAAACTGTAACCTACACACGCTAGGGGTACGTTTTCACGAAAAATGGGGATGTTGCGGACACTCGTTGGGTGGGAACTTTTCGGGTTTTTGTCCCTACCCCTATTGGGAATATAACTACGTGAATATAAGAACTTTATAAATTATTTCTTCTAAAAAGTACTATTTGCTTGTACTAAAAGCGATCACCTTTTTTCTAAACAAATAAATCAAAAAGCTAAACAAAAGAAATATGTATAAGTTTAATCAGATGCAGGGAAAGGTGTAATCCTTTTAAGTATGTGAACTGAAACGAGTTTAGATGAGTTGAAAGCAAAATAAACCTTTTACAAATATAAAAATAAATTAAAATGCGTTCTTGGTTTTTGGTGAATGCCATTTATGACATCATTTTTAGTTGCATAAATGTTACCGGTGTCGGCGTCAAATTTAAAAGAAAGAAAACCGTCTTTTTAGGGTTGAAGATTACAAATTAGGTTTAGCAGGTTTTCTTGTGGAAAGTTACCTACCTTTTGTTTAAGAGTTATTATTCTGACACAATTGATTTTTATTTTTGTGTCATTTTTTCTAAAAAGTGAAATTATTATTGGATAAAGTTAACTAAATTCTTTGAAATGAATTTGAATTAATTTGCAGAAGATTTTGTTAAGTTTTGTCTAAATGACTAATTTGGGAAAATTGCAATGGTATTAAGACCGGATATTGTGAAAAATTCAAAACTACCTTGCTTTGTTAAAACATTTAAAAGATCACATTCCATTCCATTATTTATTTGGACAAAAATAATATTTGCTAAAACTGGTTTCGCCAGTTTGGATATTTGATCTAGTATTTTTAAATTCATTTTTATGCATACCGAACAATCAAATTCAATGACGCTCCTTACTTTGTGCTCGAATCAATGACACCGCCCGCACTGATTATTTTCTAAATTTGCTAATTTCTTCAACTAAATGTCGTGAGACTTTCAATTTGTTTTAGTGAGTTGAGTTTGAATATTTATTCTGAAGATTGAAAGTTATCTCTTGTTCCAAATTTTATTAAATAAATTTCAATATTGGTCTTTCAAAAGAAGGCATCAAATTTCAATTAAAAATTGGCAGTGTTGAAATTGAGGTGTAGCTTGAAGGTTATTAAACAAATATAAATTTAGTTATTGACCGTACCCCTTTACTTAAAGTAATTGTGTTTAAAAAATACTTTATGTAATTAAAATTACGGACCTTTCAGGCTTTTATTATTTTACAAAGTACATTTTTTAGTCTGTTGAGTTTTTAAGAAATTAGTCTGAATCACATCAAAATTCAAAATATATTTAAAAAAATGGATTGTGGGCAGCTATTGGCTTTTAAAATTGTCTTAACTTGAATCTTAAGTCAAAGTCAATTTAATTTAAAACGAATGTTCCGTAGGTGTTAAATATTCCAATAACTGATATTAACCTACTTACGTATACAGCTGGTCTGTATCAGTATCAACAACAAGGGCGTTTGATAAATTTAAATTCCAGTGACTACCAAACAATTTCTGCGTCGATCTTTTAAATTTTTTTCTGAGTTTACAGTTTATTTGCGAGACATGGTTTATCGAGAAAAGTTGTTTTATTTGGAATGCTCTACCTACCCTTAAAATTAATGACAATACTTTTGAATCACCCTATATATTGAAGCATAAACATTTTGTTTACCTAGTGTTTATCTTTAACCCAAACCTTAGCTGATTCCTCTACTAAAATATTTAATTTTTCTTGCATATTCTTACTGCTGTTTGCTATATAAGGCAAATATTATCAACAACGTCCAGGTCTTGTAGAGTTTCTGCCATATTCCACCTTATTCCACCTTGCTGCTTACCATAGTCTTTCGTAGCAACTCATCCAGTATCAGTATAAACAGTAGTGGTGAAAGGTTGCATCCCCGTCCTACTCCATAATTCGTTTGGAAGGCCGATGACAATATTCCATTATGTTCAACCCTTCCTTTATTAAATACATTTTAGTGGAATTCCTTTATTTCGTAGGGTATTCCAATACATTGGAATTCCCATATCTCGACATTTCCTCTTCCGGTTGTTCAGCACTTCATCTATACAGATTTTAAACAGTATAGGTGATATACAGCAACCCTGCCTTAATCATTTGTTTATCCTAAACTCGTGTGTCAGCTCCGCTCTCACCTTTATTCTTGCTGTTTGCTGTTCGTATAGGTTTATTACGGCTACGATCAAGGTGTTAGTGATATTGCTCTTGCGTAGTACTTCCCATAGCTTTTTTAATGTTACATTATCATACGCTTTAGCGATATCTATGAATACTAGGTGTACTTCTCTGCCTGTTGCTAATATTTTCTGAGTTACTTGTGATAAGCAGAACAAGTTATCAAGGCATGATCGGTCCGTTCTGAAGCAACTTTGCTCTTCTGCCTCATATTCTATATATTGTTGTTCAATTAAGTTTCGTACTATCCGACCGTATAACTGAATGTGCTTATCACAGCAATCCCTCTGTAATTTTCGCACAAATCTCTTCTTCCCTTCTTATGTATTGCTGATATATATCCCATCTTCCACTCTCTTGGTATGGTATCTCCATTTAAACATTTCTCAATCAGTTTTCTTACCAATCTGTATAGTTTTGGTGTTCCATCTTTTAATAACTCGCTAGGTATTCCTCCCGGTCCTGGAGCTTTTCCATTTTTCATTTCTTTATGCACTTTTCCACCATTTCGATCGTGAACTCTACGTACTCTGTATCTGCTTCTTTTATCTCTGCTTCTATCTGTGCCGTATCCTGGAACTCTTGTCTATGTTTTTGCAGTAACTCTGTAAACATTCTTTCCATTTCGTTATAGGGATATTCGGTGGTTTTTCTGCCTCCTATATGTGTTTCTATTTCTTTACATTTATTTTCCCATGTCTGTTGTTTCGTTTTATTTATTTTGTGTCTGACTGCCCTTTGCTGTTCGTTATAAGCTTCTTTGTATTCTTCGTTTTTTGTATTAAACCATGTTGCATAGGTATAATTCTCGTTTCTATTGTATTTCGTCGAGAAGGTTTTCGTTTATCCAGTAATTTTTTTGTTTTCTTCTTTGTTGTTTTCCTAATGCCTCCATGTATAGCTCGCTTTATGTGTTCGTATAATTCAACGCTATTTGTTTGTATGCCCCCATTGGGTCTCTGATCTAGTCGATTTTTATACAAATACTTAGTACTTATATGTTGCAGACTATTGATGTATGATAAATGGGGGTTGACACGTAGAAAAAACAAAGTATCTAAATTTTTAAATATCGGAGGACAAAAGGGCGATCTGACTTTGGAAACCGTAGAAACTATTAACGCTTGCGAAGAATGTAATAGGAGTACAGGGAATGTATGACGTAGAAGTGAAGGAGAGAATAAAGTGCGACAGAACAATTATAGGAACCTTAAATGGGATATTGTGGAACGAACATATATCCAGGAAAGCAAAAATGCAAATATATAAAACAATGGTTCAAAGCACAATTTTATATGGTGCGGAAGTGTGGCAGTTGGCAGATAAACATAAGAAACAACTTAGGGTAATAGAAATGGATTATTGGAGACGAACGGCACGTATATCACGTAGAGAAAGAATCGGAAATAGACGAATTAGAGAGATAATGCAAGTAGACCATGACATAGTTGAAGAAGTAGAATGAAGGCAGCTGGCAACAGAATTCCGAAAAAAGCAATGGAATGGTTGCCTTCGCATAGAAGAAAGCGAGGTCGTCCACGAAAAGAATGGTACCAGGGCATACAAGAAGCAATGCGGGCTCGACCAATTCAGGGCGGGCAGGGCCCAGTGGAAAAAAATATTGAACACCGGAAGACCCGGATAAGGGTTATTAAATCGGAAGAAGAGGATTCCATATACATAGTCTGTTCAAGATATCAAAGGCACGTTGATAGTCAATAAATACCAGTACATCTGCTTCAGTTTTAAGTCCATTTGATTCCGTTTCTTATTAATATGGGTTTTCCATGTCAATCTGTTGTAAATGTGTAATTCCAGCTATTTAACTTCAGTGGACTGAGGAAGGGTAGTACCATTAAGGGTGACGGGTGGGCATTCTTGATGTTTTGTCGTGAACGTAATATGTGCTGATTTAGTCTCGTTGACTTTAATTCTCCACTTAAGTAACCATCGTTCAATTTGGTTTAAATGGGTTTGTAATGCATCTGATGCTGCTACCGGATCTTCGCTACACGCGAGCACCTCCGTGTCGGCAGCGAATGTACCTATTTCAGTGGATTCCGTTGTGGATAGGTCAGAGGTAAAGCGGAGATATAACATTGGCCCCAGCACACTGCCCTGCCGTACGCCTGCTCTTATTTCTTTGATTTGGGAGACATCTTGGACAATCCTTGTTTAGAGGGCTCTGTATGTAAGATACAATTGCAACAGAAGATAACGGTCGACAGGAATTTTTTTTAATTTTATGTTGTAATCCTCTGTGCCACACCCTGTCGAATGCCTATCTAACATCCAGGAAAGCAGCAGTGCAGAATATTTTATTTTGTGGTGTAGTTTGGATGATGTTTGTTAGACGGTAGCCATTGTTGAATAGTTGAATGTTGCTGCCTAAATCCAAATTGATGGTTAGGCAGCCATGCTTCTTGCACTAATTTCTCAAGCAACTTGGATATTATAGGTAGTAGGCTAATAGATCGATAGGAATTAATTTCATTGGGGGGTCTTATTAAGCCGCCTGTTCCCTCATCCCAGATCGAACATTCGTCATTTAGAATAATTTTTTCCAAAACGTATTTTAACCCTTTTCCCTTTCTCTATCAACTTTGGCAATGTTACGGATTCTAGCCTGTATTTTTCTCTAAGTCATCATCGACGTAAAATGGTTTACCCTTTAGTTTCGCCTTATTTTTCATAATTAGCATTGTTTGTTCCCATTCTCCCACTTTTGCCACAATTAACATGGGATATGTATATTTAGTTTTTATTTTAGTTCTGTTTTTAAAAATCCTTGCACTCCTTCTTTTGCCATGTCTCCACATTCAAATTTTTTCTCTTAAATTTATTACGTATGTATGTGTAAAACTAGTTACACCTACAATATTAGAACAGTTTTGAGGTGTGAATGGCGCAAATATGATTTACCTTACTATTATAATACGTATGCTAATTAAGTAACTCATATTTAAAATTGCCATAAAGGTATTTATGATTGTAACAGTTAAGTAAATTATTAGAATAACTATGCTAATTAATTATTTTCCAATAGCAACGCAATCAACTTATTTATTCAGCTTTGAGCTAGATTTGTTTACACTTTGTAGAGGTCTTTTATTATTAAAATCAACATGGCTTTTTTGTAACCCTCAAATAAAAATTATTTAATTTTTTTGTAAGTTTTTAACTTTCAAAAACTGGGTTAATAGCTTTAATAAGTTAGAGTTTATTGCAGTTCCAAGTAGTATAAATCGATATTTAATTAAACAGAAGTCATAATTTACTTTCAAATTCTAATTAATTAGCTGATTTTGTTAAAATTCGTTTTGCTTCAACGAATTTAATTAAATACATCATAACAAATTTTACTGAAGTTTAATAAGACCCCATGTAATAAATTAATTAGTTTTTACTATTTCCAAATGGATTTATTGCACTTTTTAGTAATAAAAAACTATAATTAAAGGCTTATAATTTGTTTAATTTGTTCATTTTTTCGAATGTAAAAAGAATATAAGGCACTTGCGTTAAGAAACAAATTTTTAAAGTGAAATCTGATAATTTGCGAAATCGGCGGATTCTCGATTAATTTCAGAATTGAAGACAAATTTAATTGTGCCTTTCACCACAAATTTCACTTATTTTTTTAAAGGTAAACTTGGCAATTATATAAATTACGACAAAAATTGCTTGTTTCAGCAATTTAACAGAGTTCTGTTAGATTCGGTTTTTATTACGCCATCAGCTGTTTTTTAGCTTCTTAAAGATTAACAGCTGTTTACTTAAAATTTAAGCAAATTTAAGCCAAAAATCGTCGTAGCAAAGCAAACATTTCTGGTTTAAACCAGGCCTGTAAAACTAAGGATAGATGGTACAAACAGCCCTAAGATATTCAAACAATTTAGGAAGATTTTTTTGTATTTTGATATTGTTAAGAATTAATTAAATCAAAGCACGCAATAATAAATCGAACCGGTTTAAAAACAACCAATTTTTTACTTACATCCCACGTAAACAGCGGCAGCAGCTAAAAGTAGTAATAAAAGAAAACAGGCAATGATGCAACAGCCACATTTGTACTGTGAACTTAATTTGTTTCTTGTAAACCGGATATCCGAATCTGAAGATAAGATTGAACTCGGAGATCTCTTATAATGGCGAGTCGTTGAGCTGACTGTGCTTACAGACATCTGAAACAATAGAATTTAAAGATTACTTTTTAAATTAAGATTCGACTTGATAAGTACACTTAGAAATTAGAAAAAATTGTACAAGAATGCGGCAGCCGGAACAAATTCTTACATATCTAAATATTTAAATGAAATTTTGATTTTTTTCTGGTTTATGAATTAATGTTTGCTGAAGTTTTCAGACTAACAAATTATTATTGAGGGCCTAGTTTGTTGCTCAATAAGTAATTTATGTTCCATGGAACGTAATTTTGATGATGCTTTGGTACCTTGTCCCGATGGAGAGTCTTAGTTTTACTATTAAATTGTTAATAAACAATTGAAACAATAGATTTGAACTCTGTAAAACCTTCAAAGAGTCTACTTCAAGTTCTGCTTTTAGCAGTTGATTACTTCTGGTCTAAGTTAGAGAAAAAATTAAGCCGAACGCTTAAGAAAGGGTTTTCAGTGACTGAAGGCCCAACTTAGGCAACAAGCAAAAATTTTAAAAATTCTAATTTGAAAACAAGGATTGTAGAGGCGTCTTATTTTGAAGAAAAAATTAATTCTATTTTCAAATCTTAATTTATTCACTTAATAGAATTTAGGTTTAAAACCGCCAGTCTTTCACATTGAAAACATCAGCCAACGAAGTGAATTATCTCATTAATTCAAGCAAAAATTACGAAACTGTTTTTACATACTCAGAATAAGAAATTCAGTAGGAACTACTCATCAACCAATACACGAATTAATTAAACACACGTTCTGGGTGTTTAAGCAGGAGTTGATTAATACGTACAAAAGGAGAAAATCTCATTTACGTACGATTAACATAAACGCATTACTCACACACTCGTAAATTTTAATGTACTCCCACAATTTGTTTGTAATTGTTGATTAACATAGCAGAGGAGTTGTACGGACCGTAAAAGCACATCTTCACCAAAATTGTTTTGGCTAATTTGTACGGGATGATGATTCTTAAGTTGCACAATTCGTATGTGCAATAGTGAGGATGTTAATTTTACAGTAATAAATATTCAACAACAAATTTGCCATTTTATTTTTAGAAAGCGTAGGTCATTGTTAGGATGCATAAGCAGAAACTATAAAGATTAATGGCGCGTGAAATTGTTTATTTTGGTATCAGTTTTAAGTTTTCACACTTTAATTTTCCGTTTGTTTATTTGACATGGTTATTAATTAAAGTCTTGATTCTTTAATATTTTCATCTTGAGTTTATTTAAAGCTTTAAAGTAGCATTTACTTTAATTTATTAAGCTATGCTTAATTAAACTTAAAATTGAGCTTCTGATCTGATTAATTATTTCTGGTATTAAGGTTGCACGTATTTTTTTTTTTTAATAAAGCTGCTTTATTGAGTTTGCAGCACTTCGTATTGCATAAATGTTTAAGTATTTATTGAAAGATTTTACAAACAATTGTTTAAAAAATTGGGATAGTTAGATGGGTTTTAGTTCGAAATTTATGGGTTTTTGGAATCTCTGAATATGTCTAAATACCAAGCACTGAACTCTCTAAATTTACAAAAAATACCCAGAAATAAAAAATAAAGCCAATTATTTTATCAGAAACGTCTACTTTGATCTGTAAAATTATAGGTACAAACTTTTGCAAATTTTTTCGATTTTCGATTTTCGAACTCAAAATCGGATGGTTTTACAAATAAAGTTTTACAAGATGCATTCTTCAATTAAATTTTGAGTATTGACCTTATCTTCCTTAAATGTTTAAAAATTAAATTTGTGAACTTTTCCTGAGCATTTGGAATTTTTATAGAACGTTTTTGGAACTCTCCTTGATGATTATTTGGAACCTTTATAGAACATTTACAACCTATTTTGAGCTTTTGGAACGTTCAGAACTTATTTGGGATATTTGTAGCGCTTTTGGATCTTTTGGAACTTTTTTGGGACTTATTCGAAATCCGAAATTTTTTGGACACATTTAAATCCTTTTAACAACTTCGAACTTACTGGAATTTTTTCTGGGATTGTTGAAACTTTTCTCGAACCTTTATAAAACGTTTGTGACTAGTTTTGAATATTTTCTTTTAGAAATTATTTGGGTCATCCTTTAGAACTTTCTGAAACCTATTAGAAATATGTTTGGAACCATCATGCAATTTTCAAAATCTTTAGGAACGTAAAGCTTATTTGGAACTTTGAGAACAGAAATATGTTTGGAACCATCATGGAATTTTCAAAATCTTTAGGAACGTAAAGCTTATTTGGAACTTTGAGAACCTTTTTTGGAACATATTTGGGACTTTAAACCCTTTTGGGGCTTTTGGAACTTTGCCTATTTTTGAATTTAGAACTAACCTAACTTTTCATGGAAAGTTTGAAGGTTAAAAATTATTATTTTTTTACTTTACTATTTTGGGTGAAACTTGTACTTGTTTCAAAAGCTTTTGTTATGCTTCTATGCCTCTAACCGAAATTTCTGCCGAAAACCGTGTTCCTAATGAGAAAAATTTTGGGTTAATTTCATAAAAATAACACATTGCTTACTGATGCCTTTGATTTGAAATTTAGAAACACATATCTTGAATTCAATGTTTTTGTTAATAAAAGTAGTTAATGTAATAAAAACCCTATCCGAATTATACAAATAATGAACTTCTAAATTACATCATTAAACAACTTTCTAGTAATTCAGAAATTTAAAATAAAAAATTGAATAAATTCAAAGACAATGACTAACCTTCAACATTTTAGAGCTATTTTATTAGTTATTAAAAGTTCTATTTGTGTTTACTTCATGTGAAACGTTTTGAAAATTAATAATTTTATGACTGAAATGTAGGAAATAACAGATTTGTTTTCGACTTTTATATCTAAACAAAAAAAAAACAATTTTTCAGTTCTGGACTTCTTTGCATGCATTTTTGAAGATTAAATGTTGTAACTACAGCTTGTTGAATCCAAACTGTAATTAAATCATAAATTAATAACTTTCATGTTTCTGTACTACCTCAAATAAATACTTAAAAGGTATGAAACAAGTGTATTTTTAGAATGACGAAGAACCTTTTTCAGGTTGTCATAATTAGAATTAAGTTTCCGGTTCTGCCTTTTCTGGAACTATCATTTTATAAGTTAATCTGCACATTTAGTATTCCAAAAATCAGAAAAGCAGAAATATCATGTTTTATAAAAATTAAGAAGACTGTGATAGTTAAAAGAAAGCATAAAGAAAGTTTTACAAAAATGGACACAACCTCCAAGATTATTTTAAAGTGGATTTTTAGTTGTTTTCCACAAAAGCCGTCCTTTTGATTTCAAGCTGCAGTATATCTGAAACTTCATAGACATTTTAAAAATTAAAAGTATCCCCCATGAGGGAGTATGGCCGGCAATATGGAGCGTTAAGGCCTCCTAAGTTGCTTTCATACCCGGTTATCTTGCATGCTATACGTACGGGGTGATGTGCTAAGTACCACGCCTCAGACAACTGCCTACTCCACCACTGTGTTTCGGTTCCCAATTATTTTCAGTGGCATCCGACTCGGGTTTCAACCTGAAATCGTCAGTGTGGTCGAATGCCTTAACCACTCGGCCACTCCGACGTTAAAAATGATTTTACAAACGAAAACAATATTTCTGTTTCCACTTGCACGATTTTGAGTTTTGAATTTTGAAATTTACCCTGAAGTTAAATTAAATATTGATTTCGAGATTTCTTATGAAATAAAAATTTATTTTATTTTTTTATCGAGAAATTTATTGAAGTTAATTCTTAGACTTTTAGAAAACAAACTTTGAGTGTTGAAAGTTTAACCTTCATTTTTGATTTTTAATTTACCTGAAACCATTTAGAACTTATTTTTCAAATGAAATAAACCCGCTTTAAGAATAATATAATCGAAATATCGTTAATTTACGAATTAAAAGACAAAACTCAGAGGTTCTAAATTAAAGAAAGGAAACTAATTTAAAATTATGTTAGATCCTTTTTTGTAACTCTGTTGTTCTTGATTTCTTACATTTTTTATTATTCTTATTTGCACTTTGCCATTAAAAATCAACAGTTTATGGGCTTTAAATTCCTTTCGAATTTTGTAAAATTGTTATTCCAAGGGGTTTGGAATTCTTAGTACCTATGTTTGAAGCAAGATACGCCAAGAAATCTTCGCCTTTCTGAATTTTGCTTCCACACCAAAATGGAAGACAAAATTTTAAAATCATCAAAATTACAAAATATGAAGTTCACTGATTTTAATTTTGCTTTCTAATTCGTTTCATGATTCTTGAAGCGATATATGCTGAGAAGCCTGTGCCTTTCTGAATGTTTAAAAACTGAAATTTAAAAAAAATATTTATTAAAATTTAAAGATTTTGAGACGCAATGGATATTATTTATTTTTTTATTATTTCAAAATTACTTTTCAATAAAGTTTAGAATTTTTCGAGTCTTTGAATCAAGATAAGCTAAGAAACTTAGGCTTTTTTGAATTTTTTAAAACCAAAATTTAAAACAGAATCATCGAAATTTAACGAAATCTGCAGTTTATAGAATATAATTTGTAAAATTATTACTCAAGGCGGTTTGAAATTTTTAGGGTTTTTGAAGTACATAAGATACACCAGGAAAGCTTTGCTTTTTTAAATTTCTAACACCAAAAAATTTTAAAAGAAATCGTTACAGTAATCGAAATTTAATCAAATTTGCAGTTTATAGCTTTTAATTTTCTTTCGGATTTTGTAAAATTATTACTCTAAGGGGTTTGGAATTTTTATGGCTTTTAAAACATTCCAAGGAGCCTTTGCTTTTTTGAGATTTTAAAATCAAAATTTAAAAAACATACATTTTATGGGATTTTATTTGCTTTCTAGTTTTGTAAAATTATTATTCTAAGGCTAAAGGGTTTGAGCTTTTTAGGCTCTTCGTAGCAATATTCGCCAAGAAACCGTTGCTTTTCGAATTTCCTATGTTTTAAATAAAGTGTTGTTGGAATATTTTAAGAATTATGGTAGGGTTGTGTTTACATGCAAAAGAATAAGTGTAGAAAGTTTCTTCTGGTTTTTCAAAAACCGAGCTTTCATTTCTTTAAGTTTTCTTATAGTTTGTACTAAGAAATCCTCTTTTACACACTGCAAACTTGACGAGCAAGCCTTTAAATATATATTATTTGTAATTTAAAATTCAACGTTGCGTTCTTTTAGTTCTAAAACAAATTTTAGTTAATCAGGTTACCAACGGTTCCTCTTATTCTTTAAACCAAGGGAAAAGAACAAATTTTCTGCAATTTTTAACTATATTTGTTTGTGCCAGAATTTGCTGGAACATATCCTTAAAGTGTTTTCACAATAAAAAAATAAGGTTTTTAGAATTTGGGTCATCTACCGTTTTACTGAACATTCAAAGCAATTACTATTCCTTTTGTAAATTCTTTTAAACCTCAAATTCTGTAGTTAACAATTCAATTAATTTTATTAAGTTAAGCTACCAGTTTTATTTATACAATAAACTACCTACCAACAATACCAACCGTTTGCCGTACAATAATTAGTTTACAATTCGATTTATTAAACTAATCTAGTCGGTTATATAAACACGAAACGAAACCATTTACAACTTAATTTATCCATTACTTCCCATACTAATTAAATTTAATTTTCGTATTAATAACCAGCGCCTACTTAGATTAGAATCTTGTTTCCTAGTGAAGTAAATCATGGCAAGCTAGCTAGTACTTATTAGGTGTATTTTGTCCTAAATTTGCTCTTAATTGTAATAATTGCTGACTATTAAATGGCTTATTGAAAGAATAAAGAGCGCGTATAAGATAGTTTGGTAGCGGTAAACCGTTAGTTTATGTATTTACCGACTTAATTAGAACGTGCCACTTTTTTGATTAATGTTATTAAAAGGCGTCGTAAATTCTGTAGGTAAATTTTAAATTTAGTTATTTTGTGTACGTGTCGCGTAACTTGCTTTGAATTATTATATTAGCTTTAATTTTTTTATTAGAACCCAACACGGCGGCGCAAACAGTATTTTATTTAAGGAAAAATAAATTAAGCCTAATAAAATTCAAAATTTGTAGAAAGTACAAAGTAAAAAAAATACATCCTGGTAGGGATTTTTTTGTTTTTAAATTCAAAGAATATCACTGCTTTACCGCTATGTTAACTGAGTAGGTACATTTTTTGAAAGGTGAATTGTTTTTACTGTCAAGGTAAACATATATATACTTGCTTCTGTTTATATTAAATTTGATTAGCTAATTGAATACGAACATGTTTGTAAACTTGTGTAGCGTGTTTATTGAAGAGTATTTTGTATTATTTAATAAATAATGATTTTATAGGGGAAATGTTGGTGTGCTTTGGAATGTAAAATATTAAATTTTGAGTCCTCCTTTTTCTTAACATTTGGGCTATGTAAAATTCTAACTTTGAAATTGAATTTAAGGAAGGGACTAAATTTAAAAATTAAAATTTTGAAAAGGAACAACGACTGATTTTTTAAAGGCTGAGATTCTAAGTAAAAAGAAAATTTTCACCTGCAAGTGCCATCATCGTTTGCTAATCTTAACTGTAAATGAATAAATAATTAAATATACAACTTTCCAAAGAATATTCGAAAATTGTTTATTAATCACTGTCTTTAGACCATAAAAGGGAGCTCTGGAATAAATCGTAATGTTTGAATGGCTACTAATAATTTTGTCATTCAAAGCTTTCCCAAATTTTTTTAATCTTTTTGAATTTGTAAAATAAAACTATTTTTTTTTGTATTATATAAAACTAAACTAAAGGAACGAGGAAACGGAAAAGAGGAAGACCGAGACTCACCTGGACGAAACACATAGAAGCGATAGGGAAAGCAAGAGGGAAAACGATAGAAGAAATGAATATAATGACAAAGGACCGTAAAAGATGGAAGAAATGGGTAAAGGACACGGAACCCACAAATATCCAACACCCGTGAGGGTATAAAGGATACCGGAGAAAGAAGAAGAAGTAAAATAAAACTCTGAACCGAAAATAAAGCAGCTTAAAGTTGTGGTTGTTTCTGTTAGTTGGGACTTTAAATCCGAAAAAAGCTTTCAGATTTAAAAGTCAAAGTTGTGTTCGAAATTAAACATTTTTAGTTACTATATAAATATTTATAAATTTATAAAAACTTTACATTTATAGAAATTTTTTAGTAATAAATAAATGCAATTCAGTAAAACTCAAAATGATCTAAGGTTTTACGAGTAGTATATTGTTTTAGAATTTAAAACTGAATAAAATTTAAATGTTCTATCCTTGAAAGAGATGACCCTTTTGTAATTTCGGTATGAAAATTTAAATCTGAAAATCGCCTATTTTTAAATCTTAATTTTTCAGAAAATGTTAAAGAATTCTTGGTTTGTACCTTTCAGATTGTTACGGTAGGAATCGCTCGCTTTCGAATTTAGTTAAATTATTGGATTTATATTGATCTGGTTATTCTTTTATTTAGACTTTCCCAATTCCGTCAGGATTGTATAGTTGCATACGTCATAGGCGCTTCTCTTCTTATTTGGTATTCACTTAGTGGGTTTTAATCATAGGGAATTTTAGAAATTTTAGGTTGGTTCGTCAGAGAATTATGTTGGCAGTTCGTTAGTTTTGCTTTCTTCTGCGTTCAACATCGGTCGTGGATGGATGTCAACTTTGGTTTTAGTATTTAATTATCCTAATTTAGTTGGATAATCCGAGGTTTGACATAATTGGAGATGCTTTTAGTTTGCCTATTGGGCCTTTAGTGAATTTAGAACGGTAGTCGTTTTGGATTGTAAGCATTCTTCATAACCTTGATTGGGATTTGTAACCATTCAAAAGACCATTTTGTAGAAGCTTTACGAAGGGCATTTAAGAACTTTTGGCCTTTTTTCTTATCTATACGTTGTACACCCCACGTTAAGAGGTTGAAGGTCAGATAACTTAAGAGTTAATTTTGAGGTTATCCTGTATTAATTAGTTGAATTTAAATGCTTAACCATTTAGTAGATTGAATTTTGGTATTTAACTTTTGTTAGTAATTTGATTAGAAGCATTTATTAGTAATATTCACAGTAATTAATTTGTATTGTAATTCAAAGCATTAGTAACATTTTCAATTTTCATTTAGTAAATCGTACTCCGTGCGATTATTTAAACATTGTAGTTGCGGTCACAGCAACGGGAATTTATGAACTGTAATTTTTAAATTTGTAAAGGAGTATTCAATTTCGTGGTTCAACTTAGTCAATTATTTTTCTTTAATTTATTTTTATATATATATCATATCGTAATTGAAATTGGGGTTTCCGATAGATCTCGCAGGAGATTATTATTATTTTCTTGTGTTATTATTGTGTTTTTTTTTATAGCTGCGAAAACGACTAAAGTGAGCTCACTCTTATCTGTGTTCGTTAGTTATTTAAGTTAATTTAAGAATTATTCTTGCGAACCCTCCGAGAGTCTACGTACGTTTAATTACGATTTGGGTTTATTTGAACCGTAAATTATTTTCATTTATCTTTCGTTTGGTTACATGATTGTCGTTGAACATTCCTTATAGTTTTTTTTTTGTGTTTAATTAGATCTCATTAGAAATTTAACATTTAAACTTAGTTTGTTTACGATCTTACTAATTTCTTTATTTGTCCTTTGAATTAATAACTTCATAATTACTTTTCCAATTTCAATTTTGTGTATATGTTTTTTTTTCTTGAGTTAATATATATCCTATTCGTTAATTACAAAGCTTTGCGTTTTATTGTCAATTCAATTGACTTTTGGAGGTCTATTCTTCAGTAGGTCCGGACTGAAGCTGTTTACGTTATAAGTAAGGACTGGCGCCCAAGCAACATCGTTAGTTGAGTAATTAGTGAGCACTACTATTTTCTTTTAGGAACCTCACGCCCACGCAACAGAGTAGCGGGTTTATTTAGTGTTATCACCTCCGGATAACAATTGATATACTATACCTAGTGCTGGTGTAGCAAGATGAAAAATTTCGAGAGTGGAGTAATTAACTTCATAATGTCCATGCTTGACTTTTAAAATTTCGAGCCCTCTTTAGTGACCACATACATAGTTTGAACTTCGGCTTTGTGAATCCTTAATTATAGAACAAACATTTGGAATTGAAATTAAATCGTTTTTTTTGAGGTTTTGGAACCTGTTTGGAATTTGTTTGTAAATGGTGGAACCTTTTTTAAGTTTTTTTAGAACTTATTCTTTATAAAACATTTCCAACCTGTTTTGAACTTTTGGAAACATTCTAGAAGTTTGGAACTCTCTGAAATTTCTTGGAAACATTTAGAAAAGTTTTGAAACTTTTGGAACTTATTTGGACATTTATAACGCTTTTGGGTATTTTATAATAATTTTGAAACCTATTACAAACCTTTCTTGAACATTTTCGGAACCTTGTCCTAATTTTTAAAGTTTATTTGGAACTTATACAATCTTTTTGAACTTTCTTAAAGCTTATTCTGAATTTTTCTAGAATTTTGGAACCTTTGTCGAACGTTTTTGCAACAGATTTTGAACTTTTGGAACCTCTCTGAAATGTTTAGAATTATTCTGAAACTTTTAGAACTTATTTGGGACATTCGAAACATTTTGGGATCTTTTGGAAATCTTTTTAAAAATTTTTAAGCAATTTTGGTACTTATTCCAAATTTCTATTGTGCATTAGACATTTATACAACGTATGAAATCTATTTTAAACTGATCTGAAACCTTCAGAACCTTTCTGGAAAATTTAAAACTTATTTGGGAACATTTTGGACTTTATTAGAATTTTTTTTAACATTTTTGAATATTGTTGTTTAAAATCTCTCTGGAATCTTTAAATCATATTAGGAACTTTTGAAATCCATTAGAATGTAGGTATTTGGAACCTTTTGGGGGTTTTGGGGCTTGGATTTATTTTTTAGTATGAAATTAGGCCTAACCTTACATTATTGCACTTACAATTATAGATAGTGGCGTGGAATACTTTATTGTTTCAATTATGAATAATGCTTCGAACTTTTATAAAACGTTTGCAACCCATATTTAACTTTTGAAACTTCTTTGAAACCTTTACAACTTTTCTGGAATTTTAAAAATTTCTTTGAGGCCTTTAGAACCTTTTTGAAAATTTTAAAACAGCTTTGGGACATTTGGAACTTTTTTGGATCTTTTGGAATTTACTAGAAACCTCCTTTGAACATTCTTGGAACCTTTCTGGTATATTAAAACTTATTTGGAACTCTAGAAACCTTTTGGAACATATTTATACCTTTAAAAACTTTTTTGAGACTTTTGGAACTTGTATTTGTTGCTTAATTTGGAATTGGGACTAACCTAACATTATTGCACTTACGATTATTTATTAGTCAAGTGAAATACTTTAAATTGGTTTTACTTCCTTTTTAAAACGTTTCTGTATTTTAAAAATTTATTTAGAGCATTTGAGGCCTTGTGAATATTTTGCAACTTATTAGAAATATTTTTTGGACGTTTTCAAGACCTTGTTAGAATTTTAAAAATCTTTCGATCTTTTGAAACCTTTTGAAACATGTTTGAATCTTTAAAGACCTTTTTGGGACTTTTGGAACTTGTATTTGTTTTTTTTTAAATATGGGATTGGGACTAGGCTAGCATTACTCCATTTACGTTTATTTATTAGTGACGTGAAATTTTTCAAACTATATTGTTTCAATTCTAAACAATATTTGGATAAGTACTTTGTAAAACATTTGCAATCAGAATTGAATGTTTAAAATTTCTTTCAAATCTTTAGAACCTTCCTGGAACTTTTAGATATTATTTGGGACATTTAGAGAACCCTTTGAGATCGCTTGGGCTCGTTTTGGAATTCACTGGAAATTTTGTAAAATATTTTCGGAACCTTGCTGTATTTTTTAAATCTTGTTTAAAGCTTTTTAAACCTTTTGGGAACTTAGTCGAAATCTTCTTTGAATATGTTTGGAATTTTTAAAGATTATTTTTGGAAACTTTTTGAATCTTTTTTGAGTAATTTTATGAAATAGGTGAAATCTTCCTCGAACTTTGGAAAGTTTCTTATATAATGGAACCTTTTATATAGTCATTTGGAACTCCTTTGAAACTTATTACAAATCTCATTTGAACATCATTTTTGGATCCTTGTTAGAATTTTTTACATCTATCTGAAATTTTTAAAGTTTATTTGAGACTATTGAATCCTTTTATAACATATTTGAATCTCCAAAAACCTTTTTGTGATTTTTGAAAATTATATTTTTTTTTTAATTCATAATTGGGACTAACATTACTGCATATGCGATTGTTTATTGGTAACGTGAAATAGTTACTTTAAACTAAATTGTTTGAATTGTAAACATACAACGTTTGAAACATGTTTTGCACTTTTGGAGCTTATCTGAAACCCTTGGAACCTTTCTGGAATTGTAAGAACTTATTTGAGACATTTAGGATCTTTTGGGACCTTTTCGAACCTTTTTGGAACTTACTAGAAACCTTTCTTGAACATTTCTGGAACCTTGTTGCAATTTTTAAAGAGCATTTTTTAGAACTTTCTGGAAATTTCGGAATTTTCTTTATACAATAGAACTTTATGGAACTTTGAAATTTGTTTTAAATTTTTGGAACTTGTTTGAAACATTTTTAGAATTTTACTTGGACATTTGGAATCTTTTGGAATGCATTTTTAAAATGTTTTAATCCTTGTTGAAATTTCTTCAATATTTCTGGAATTTTTAAAACATATTTAGAACTTTTGGGACATATTAGGAAGTCTAAACACCTTTTTATAATTGGGGTTAACTTAACATTACTCTACTTACAATTATTTATAAATGACGTGATATAAATTTAAACTAAAGTAATTGAATTGTGAACAATATTTGGAATCTTTATAAGACGTTTGCTACCAATATTGAACGTTTGACACTTCTTCGAAACCTTTTTTCTTTTAAACCTGTTAAGCTTTTAAAACTCCTTTTTCTATTTTTTTGGTTGGCAACGGCGCATACAGCCGAAAGAGTACAAAATTTCACCATATAGCTCCTCTTAGCTCTTAGCTCTTCTCCATTAGTAGCTACATTTACCATTTTGACTAGTGGCGGTGAATCTGTAGCTAAACAAGTGGTTTTTATTCAATATCTTCTACATTTATGTTATAAATTTGGTGATTTTAATTACCATTAAATCTCTGAAAAACTCAACAGTGAATTTATTAAACTCACCAGCGATTACATTTATAATTTCATGCAGTCCATTCCGTTGAAGAAACTTATTAAAACAAAACCCTTAGAACTTTTTTGGAACTTTTACAACTTATTTGGGACATGCGGAACCTTTTGGATCTTATTAGAGATTGCCTTGGAATTTTTATAGCTTATTTGGAACTTTTAAAAAATGTTTGGGGCATATTTGAAACCTCAAAAACATTTTTTAGACTTTTGGAACTTGCTCGTTGTTTATTTTTTTAATGTGGAATTGGGACTAACCTAACATTACTGCACATACGATTGTTTTTTAGTAAGAAAAGAAACAGGCATCAAACCTAACTAAAAGAATAATACGAAGAAGTAGGTACTTTAAACTAAATTGTTTAATTTCTAAACCACGCCTCGGACCTTTATAAAACGATTTAAACTTGTTTTAAACTTTTGGAACGTCTCTGAAACCCTTAGAACCTTTCTAGAATTTTTAAATTTGGAACCGTTTGTGATTATTTGGAATCTGTCGTAGAACCTTGTTGAAATGTTTAAAAATTTTCTAGACTTTTTAAAGCTTATTTGGAACTTTTGGAACTTGTACTTGCTTTTTAATTTGGAATTGGACTAACATATTAAGCACCTAGTTAGTGTCATACAATAATTCAAACCGAATTGTTTCAAATCTAAACAATTCTTAAAAAAATTGCACAGTTTAGTGTTTCGAAATACAGTTTTAAATCTGCACTCAATTTAATTCAAATTAAAAAAAAATAATAATAACAACGAACAAATGAACCGGAACAGTTTTGTTTACCTACTTATCAGCTCATTTGTATTAACGAAGTAATCTTAATGATCTTAAAAACTATTTTAAACTTTCTCCTCTTAAGAAGTGAACTAACACTTTTAATAGATTTTGACAGCGTTTTTTGAAAGTTTAATCTATAAAAATGGTTTAGAGAAAATGATTCTGTGGCAGGAAATGAGATGAAAGGCTTTGTTTGTAATTAATATTAAAATTTAATTCAAATTGAAATATTTCAACATTTACCATTTTGAGCTTCGCATATTAATTTTGAAAATTAAACAGGAAAAGTAATTTTTAATTATTCTTGTCAGTTATGGGCCAGCTTAAAGGAACGGACTTTGAATTTCCAAATATTGTAAATTATTCTATGTTACTTACATTATTTAGATGTTTGTTTTGATACACTTGTTATAGAAGCTGAATTTTTATATAACTATCTTAAAGGCATTGTCAACTTAAGCAACATATTTAGTAAATATCAAAATACGTTAGTTAAAATACTCGTAAAACTACCCGCAGTGGTAGAATTTCAATATCTTTGATAATAACCACAATAAACGGGTAGAGAGAATTCATTTCCCGGATACGTGACGTCACGAATGTCGGCCTCCTGAGGCTACTAAACAAATACAACACCCGCGTTGCCGGGTTATTAGTATTATTAGTCGACTCGGCATTCCGCTCTTACTGGCAACCGACATTCGTATCGTCATATCTTAAACTTTTAGCTCCAATAACACGGTAACGAATTAAAATTCGGCCGTAAAATTTTGCACAGGTGCAATACTCAGTTTACTCAATCAAATAACAAAATAAAAAAAAAACGACTTTTCATAAGTTGACAATGCCTTTAACGAAACAAACTAAATTTGAATAAAAGTTTTCAAATAACGTGTTAAAATTAAAATTTGAGGAAATAAACGTTTCCTATAAATTTAAATCGACTAATTTCACATATTCTTCCTGGTAAATTCGTGTTGTGGTTAAAAGAAAGCTAAGAATATTTATTAAAAAAATTTACTACCGCAAATGTTTAGGTTTTAGTACGTGCTTATTTACATTTGTGATAATACAAATTGGAAAAGTACGAAATAGAAAATGCTACAACAGCTTTTATGGAAAGAAACGTGAAATATTTAACCTTTTTTGGGTTTTATTAGTAATTAGAAAGTTGGCATTCTTTTTGTTATTGTTTTTCTGTGTTTTTATTTAGGTTTCAAATATGAATTTGCTAATTATAAAAAGTGAAAATTTCCGAAGAAAAAGAAAGCCTCATTATGTAATTTCGAGATAGATACTTTAAAGGTGTTTGGAAGATTCAATCTGTAAAAAGTCTGAATCCTTTTCATTCACTCTGCGGTTGTTGGATTATGGCAAGAACAGTTTACTTGTCTTTTTTTTTAATCAAGTTTCTGCGTCCACTGTTAGACTCCCTCAGTGAAGGGTTTTTGCTCTGCTCTCCCATAGTGACCGGCCCTCGTGGGAAAGAGGTGCCGCCTTCCAGTACTGACCGGAGACAACAAAATTTAACTCTCCTGATCGTACTGGACTGAGGGTATCTAGCTATCACAACTCGGGATCCGTTTATTTGTTAGCAACCTGTAAATTCTTGATTTTATCAACTCTTCAATATTTGCTTCTTTATTTTCATTGCCCAATCTGAATTAAATTGCTTTAAATCATCCAGTGATCCAGATTATCTCCTTTATTTAATTGCAATTTCGATCTCCAATACGTGCTCAAGCAAGTTTTTCAAAATTCATTAAACGGAGCACAAAATAAATGTAGTAATGTGAAATTTCAATACGTGATTGAGGTTTAAATTTCTAAATTTGTAACCTAACTCATGAACAACCTGCCTTTAAAACAAGTTACGTAGAGTTCACTCAACTACAAATACCAAGTTCCATTACGAGTTTTGCAATTTAGATAACCATAACTAATAATAACAACCATAACCGACGAGGTTGAAGAAGACTACGATAACGTAACAATTCAATTTTCCACTTCTGTAATTTTTCTGCTGTGAAGATTCACTTTTCATTTTTCTTATTTAATCTGTTAATTTGGAATTTTGGTATTTAAAAACGTCTATTTTCCTGGAAAATCTACAATATTTAGAGTGCTCCTTTTCAATTAAATAAGAACAAATGTAACCTAAAAAGAACCTTTTATTTCGCACTGAAAACACTTTTAGCCGAGGTATTCTATTAATATACCAAAGTAACCGCCCATTTCAATCAACAATAAGGCACAACGAAACCAGGATAATAATTCTGAAAAAGTAGGCCGATTTGTAAAGTATTAAAGATTAGCATATCATTGTAAACACAACTAACGGTTTCCCCCGAGTGATGTCAATGCTTCTGTAAGCGGCGAACCCATTAACCTACTAAACATAAACATGTAAGTAATTCTGAATGAACATCTTCTGTCAGCAAAAGATGATAGTTGTGAGTTTTGCAATTAAATTTTGTTGACACACATACGCCTGATTTTTTAAAAGTTAATCCAAGTACGCACACGCGAATGAATTTTTGACCTCTAAAAATTAACAAATTATATAATTAGGTGTTGAATTTTAGATTAATTTTTTAAGTGCGATTTTGAAAAGGACAGTTAAGTAATCGATCTTTCAATGACAAACAAAGATATAAGGCTTTGAAGATATTTTGATGACGTTTTCTTTAAAAGATTATTACCGTAACTTCACGCAACCTTGGTGGATTCGATTAAACATCGAAAGGTTAACAATTTTAGAAATTTACAGTCGATTTATGTTGTAGCATCTTTACACATTCAAATTCGTGTAACTTCTTTGTTCACGTTACGAAATAACTACCGAAAAACTTTGCGTAACAAACTGTTTGTCTATTTATCTATCTACCTATAAAACTAAAACTAAAAACAGATGAGGCATACGAAAGTGATCGAGTTTCGCTCCTTGTCTAAGCATTCAACTATGCAATCCTTTGTCCGAATTGAGTTTCTGCTCCGATTCGGTCTTAAATGTCAGTTTCCTGTATGTTATTGGCGTTCTGTAGGATCTCTATTTTAATTTTAATAATAAAATCAAAATGTTAATTTGTGCCAACTAATAGTGAAAGGTTTTACTTTTATTATTGTAAATAACATAAACGTTTTTAAATGATTTCAATGATTCTAAAGTACGCTTTCGTCACACGCAATTGAACAAGAAAATTGTCAATTTTTTCCTAATGGCAGGCTATGCTTAGGATTTTTAAATTTTGGTCTTGCAAATTAACATTTAGAAACTCATGCCTTCCTCGGCTTGAATGTTTTGTATGTAGGTATACTTTTAAGGTCACAGAGAATGTCACTCACGTGTTGGAAAATATTTTGTGCTGAATGATTCAATATGGATATAAAAATTTCTCTGAGTCTATGAGTCAGTTTAATCATTAGAATGAAGGGATGAAAATAAAGTATATCGTTGTAATTTACGGTTTTAGTGTTGTGAAACCTCGCCTTTACCAACGTAACTTTTAATCTAAAAAAAATCCGAAGAGAAAAAAGAAGTGTACATGTACAGTTGTGGACAGAAAAAAATAGGACAGTGTTTTTTTTCTAGTTTAAAATGGCCCCTGTGTTGTAATTTGATTGCAAGTCAATGTGACAAATATCATAATTATAAAGCCAAAATCAAGTAACTAAATTTTATAGAATAAAGTTTACTTGATTTTTCGAGTTGTCCTATTTTTTTCTGTCCACAACTGTACGTAGAAGACAAATGGAGGATAGCAAAACAGGAATGATAAGTAGGCCACGCTCTTTAAACATCTGAATCCGCTAAATGGTCTCGAGAACAAAAGAGCCTATGCATCTTGTTTTCAAAACACTTCGAATGCTTCATTTGTAAAAATCATGGCATACTTTTCTGCGTTCCAACTTGTTTTTTGAAACTCTGTGTTTTTTAAAAGAATTAAAACCTACAAACAAGAAAAACCCTTTCGTAAGTGCTTAGATATTTAACTCAATAGAATTCACCAATTTAATAAATGTAAAAAATCGGACATAAATGCTAGCTTTGGTGTGTATTTTTTAGTTTCAAATCTAGGAATTTCGTACTTAAAGCAGGTATTCACCTGAACTTTAGTCGACCTTTAGGTGGAATACTAGCCATTAATTGGACGAAATAAACAATTTAAGGTTATCTGCTTGCATTATGTTGTTAATGAATTTACAGTTATTTCTTATTCAGAGTTTTGAGCTTGGTTTCAACTAACAAAAAAATGATTATCACTGTGTTATGGCTATTATGAGTTTAAATAATTATTAAGATAATTCCGTTCGACTCGGATTTAAAAATACCCTACTAATTTCTTCTTCTGCTTCTTCCACTCTTTTAGTCTAATAGCCTGCTGATTCCAACGATTCTCTTCATCTCTTCCTAGGCCTTTCTAGAGACGGTTTATTATCTCTGACTATTTACACAAGTCTATCTTGGGTCATATTTAAAACAGAGAGTTTTTGTGAATTTTCCGGCAGCAGTTGTTTTTTAAAAATCTGTTAATTATAGGTTCTTTTAAAAAAATTATTAACTGGATTTAGCAGCAATAATCCAGGAATCTAACAGCTAAATTAAATACCAAGTTATTTTAAGAGTTTAATTCAAGGTTTGCAAGTGCATTGATGGTTCTGTAATTAATAAGATAAAAAAACAGGTTTTATGAAGATAGATGTATTAAAACGTTAATTTATGGTTTGATATTTTAAGTAGAAAGAACTTCCTTGTATGGTATTTAATATTTAATTTTGGTTTGCCTTAGTATTTAACTAAAAACAAATAAAATATCGCAGAAGTTAAACTGATGAAAAGGGTTTAATAATTCTGGTAAATCAAATCCTGCAAATATTGCAGGCCAATTTGTAAATTTCAGTGATAAATACCTTGTTTCCAAAATGTTCGTGGTTTTTGTTAAAGACAGTCCGTGAACATGGATACGTTTAATTGGATCTTCCTAAATTTCCTCTACAGTTTCTGCCTGAAGCTCAAAGTACCATTTTTGTTGTTATATTGGCCCATACGAAAGAAATAAAATAAAACTAACCAGATCGCTATTGAGTTTATCAAAATATAATATTTTCATTTTTAATGACTGTGAATACGTTCTCAAAGGAATGAGTTCTTAAAAATTTTCAGTTAGGTAATTAAATTTATTTTTTTTGCGACACAAGTAAGCTAAAAGATTAACGTTGTTGTTTTTTAAATTGAATGTTTATATAGCTGAACTAATTTTTTCCCATTGAATTTGAATTGCTTCTTTTGTTTTATAAAGTCTCTGATTTGAATGTCCTGTTTTGGATGAGGTAAAAGTCACGGGCTAATACGATGTTTGTTCTAAATTGTTTCCTTCTATTTCGATTTTTACTATCTCCTCTGTGTTTGTCATCGTTTTAATTTTAGCTGTGTTTATCTATAGTCCAACTTTCTTGGAATTTTCGTCTAATTCCTGTATCATTGTTTGTGGCAATTAGCACTACATCGTCTGCATATTTCAATTTGTTTAGGTGACTGCCATTTATGTTTATATTCTTATCTCCCCAGTTTAAATTCTTGAATACTTCTTCTAGGACCATTACAAAAAGCTTAGAGGATATAGGGTAGCCACATCAGTATCGGTTCTGTTTCTTCCTGCAGTTTAATGCTCGTTTGGATGTATCGAATACTTTCCGATAATCTATTGGTGCATGGTATTCATTTGCTTTTTCTATTAGTATTTTAATAGTCAACAGGTGATCAGCTGTACAGAACTCCTTTCTAAACGCAGCTTGTTCGTGCGATATATACATTTTTATTTTGTTGTTGATTCTTTTCACTAATATTCTTGAGAGAAGTTTGTACGTATATCTGAGATAGATAGGACTGATAGGAGTGTTACGGGCCTACAATTTTTAAGATCTTATTTGTCACCCTTTTTATATAGTAGTTGTGGTGGCCTCTTTCCATTCCTTTACTGTTGTTTCCGTCTCTAGACATTTGTTAAATAGTGTCTTTAGTCCTAGTATGACTTCTTCTCCGTCTTCTATTAACAGCTCGTTTAGTATGTTATCCTTTCCTAGTGTTTTGTGGCTTTTCATGTCTTTCAGTGCGCTTTTAATTTCTTCTTCGTCTATATATGCTGATGGTAGTTCTTCAGAGTTTACATTTATTACTTTTTCCGTCATTTTTTCTCTTGTATGGGGGGGAGTCTTGTTGAAACTTTGGAACTTGCAGAGATCCTCATAGTATTCTTTGACTCTGCTTTTTATTTCTTTACTTTGTCTTCCTTCCTTCTATTCTTTGTTTTTTAGTGCTATTATTGTGTTTTTACCTCTTTTGGGTTTCAATATTTTCATATTCTGATTTTGTTCTATACTTTTCTAATTTTTTTGCCTTGTTTCTTTATTTCGTTTTCTCTTATAATTTTTCTTATTTTTCTTCCACTTATGGCCGAAACCTAGGCCAATGACCTGTTAATAACTCATAAGGATGAGTACTATGAGCCCTCTTCGCACGTATGATGGACAAGAGGCTAAACTTACCCATCGAAAGAGGTGAAGAAGATCGTCCGCATTTTTGTGAGGTCAACGGTTATCAAGGGCGTATCGCCGGTCTCGGGCATCGAACCTGAGATGCCTACGTGAGAGACCGAGGTCTTTTACACGTGGCTATCCGCTCCTCTGTTTTTCTTATTAATTTACTGTATTCCACATATTCTACAGTTTTCTGTTTACTTTGTTGTACCAATTCTCTTCTTCTCTTCAACATTTGTTTTACTGCGTATGATACTTGTTCTTTTTGTTGCTTTTGCTTTGGAAAGATTTTTTGGGCTGATTCTAATATTGCAGTTGTTAGTGTTTTGTTAGTTTCATTTATGTCCATGTTTGGGTAGCTTTTATTTTGTAATTTGTTTTCAATTTCTTCTTGGTACCTTTCTTGAGTATTAGTTTTATCTATTTTCTTCATTTTGTCTATACTTGGTTCTAGTCTGTGGTCGCTTCCGGTAGTAAATGCGATTGATACTCTAGTGTGCTTTATTATCTCTTTGGTATTTGTTAACACATAATCGTACTCGCTTTTAGTCTTTCCATTCGGGCTGATCCACGTCTACTTATATTGTGGTTTCCTTAGGAAAATGTGTTCGTTGCATATAGATTTTCTCGTTCTAAAAAGTTATAAAGCATTTCTCCTCTCTCGTTTCTTTTATCGTATACAAATTTTCCTATTCTGTACTTGTTTTTATCTTTTCTTTCGCCTAATATGGCATTAAAATCGCACATGACTTCTTCGTCATCGTAGGCTGTTGTAGGGGTATTCACCTATATTCATTGTATGGATGTTTTCTTATTTATTTCCATTACTAAAATATGCTCTGTATGGTATTGATTTATATACCTATTTTTATTTTTTCTACCACATTTTTGGAAATAATGAACCCTACTCCGTTTTCTTTACATTCTGTGTGATAGCATATTTCCTGAATTTAGCCTTATTGCTTTCTTCTATTCTTCTAATTTCAGTTAAACTTAATATGTTCCATTTTACTCTGGTTAGCTCTTCCTTCAATTCTCTTAATTTGTAGTCAGCCTTCATAGTATTTATGTTGTAGTTAAGTCCCTATATACAGCGTCGTGCTATTTACTCTCTTTTTGTCATAATCCGTAGTGCCGACTACTGTTGTAGTGTGGGATTGTTCTACCCACCTGGGGTACATTATCTTTGAAACTCGGCATTACATTTAGAAATGAAAAATGAATGAAAATCTAAATGTAATGCATACTTACACATTAGCTGAATTAAATTTTGCCAACTGAACTTAGATTGCTTCTGATTTTGTTCTATAAAGCCTCTGTTTTGAAGTTATTTATGAATACTAAACTTAATTACTTTCTTCTTATATAGGTACGTAATTAGGTACTTTCTAGTAGTCTTACTACCAATTTCTTCAGTATTATTCCTTAATTTCTTGTACATTAAAATGCAATTCTAACCTTAGGTTTTGGTGCTTAGCTGATCAAAGCTTTGCCTAAGATGTAAAAAATTCGAAGTTAACAACAACAAGCCTGTCCGATTATTTCACACAGTTATACAACACCAAACAAGAAAAATTTCAAGTTATTTTGTTACGAAATTTACAAGTTTAACAACTGATAGACAAAGGTTAAAAATGCGAAGTTGCACTCGATGACCTTCTACCTGAACTTGCTTTCTTTTTTTTGTTTTGTGCGATTAATTGATAAAAATTAGTCTTAGAAACTGGAACCGTTAATAAGAAAGTTTTCATGCAATATTCGTCAATTAAGGATTAAAAATCTTCTTTGCAAACTTGCTGTAATCTTTGACCTTTTCTTTTTACTCTTTCTTTAAATAATAGCCAGTTCGTGCATCTTTTTAAATTAAACTGGCAGTATATTTAAGTTGGTGCCCCATTTAATGCCCGACATTTCTAATTTCACGTTTTGCTGTGCGAATTGCTGTTAAATCATAAAGTTTTAAAGTGCATTGTTCGTTTTTATTAGTAATTTATGTTATTTATTTTTATGGCGCTTTTACTTTTTGCTTTTTTAGGTTTAATATAGAATATCGTGCTTCGCCTTGAATTATATCACCTTCTGTGGGAAAATGTTGCAAGTGCACGTCAGCAATGCAACAAATTTTACTGCTCGTTTCCTCTATTTGTATTTTGACAAAATTTGATTGTCGCCTGGGCATTAAGCTTTCCCTGATTGTTATCATGGGAAAATATAGATTTCGCCACCTTCCGCATTAATTTTGGTGCACAAATTACATATAAATTGCGCTCACTTATGTAACTTACCGTAAACCGACTAAGCAAGCTTTACACAAAGATTGAGAAAGATCCAATTTTAATATAATACCGTTTAATTGTTACCTAAATAAAAATCTTACCTTCGAATCCCATGATGCTTTCCTATTGTTTTTGTGATCCATTGTTATAGTCATTGTACTAGCAGAACGAAATAAAAGCGCGTGTACTTTATTTAAATGATTATTTAAAAATCACATCACAGTCCGGTTTTAATAAAAGTTTTGTCACGTTTATTCGCGGGTAACTGTACGAAAAGCTTGTAATACTGCAAAAGGTCACTTAGCTGTTTTAAACGACGTGCTTTTAGTTTTAAGTGTTTTATACTTAAAGAACAAGAATTTCAACCTCTTCAACACTTCACACACATACACACACACAAACGTACACGGTGCGCACTTTTAATTTACAAAACGCGAACAATCTGCTTTATTCCATTTGGTTCCCACATCATTTCATAGATCTTAATAATGAAAAGTACAATAATCGTCGTTTTCACTTCGAACAGAACACCTTTTCGCTTCGCCGAACTTTCTCCACCAAATGATGTACTGCTTAATCGGTCCTGTAACATCAAAGAAATTCTTGTTGTTATTTACGAATAAACGATTTTCTAATAGGCATAAACTGGTTGTTTTTCGCGTAGAAAACACTTTGCCAATACAAAGCGAAAGTTTTGCAATTATTGCGTGCTTGTTTGGGATGAGAAGATGCTTTGTTTAGAAATATGGGCATAACATGTTTTGAGAATCATACATGGAAAATGGTAATTTAAACCAGTTGAGAACTAAGCCAATAGAACTGCATTAAAATATCTGATAATATACATATAGAATGGTTTGTTGAATAAACAGCAGAATGCATAATTTTATAATTACAGATTATTTTTAAAGGAGAAAGCTTTGCTCCTTTTGAAAACCTTACCACAACATTGGTTTTGAAGATTATTAATACAAGCCTTGGGAAAATCTTCTTGGAACGTAGCAAAATTGTAAATATATATTCAAATTTTGCAACATATTCAGGGATTTATTATTCATTTATAATTAAAACAAAAATAACAATTGTAAAGTTAATCTAAAACTATCAGACTGTAAACCAACACATTTAAAAACAATTAAAATATAATGATGATGAGCTTCAGCTAATATTAAACGAAAATTAAATAGAATATTGTAAAGTTTCTGTCTTGAAATTTGAAGATTAAAAATTACAAACATGAAGGTAAATATTCTGCTAAATCAGAATACATAGTTCAATTTTTGTTGTTTTGGAATTTTCAAAGTATTCTATAAAATTCAAAGCTGTGCCCTTCTTTCTGCGCGGAGCCACGAAGATTTGATTGTTTATTAGTTTGATATTTTATATTTCTTGTTTGAGTATTTCGCCCCCAGCTGCTAAAATAACAATTCACGCAATTAGTAGCTCACTGACGATAATGAAATGCCCATAAAATAAGTATAAAATAGATTTTCTTATTATGGTTTATTTGTGCGCAAAAACAATGCACGGGTCAATATAAAAATTTTAATAAATTACTCGACAGATTTTTGTTTAATTGTTCATTAACAACACAAATATGCAGAAAATTAAATATGAAAGCTACTTCCTTATTTGCTTCAAAATTTGCTGAGTAAAATAACTTTCTATATTTGTTTTTGCTGTCCACATGCAGCTACGGAAGTATTTGGCTTATAAGTATTGCAAAACTGCAGTAATTAATTGTTTAAGTTTGCTTTAATTGTTTTTATGTAATTGAATAATTAACATTGCAGTACGCCACCAATACACGTTTGTAAACATTGGAATTCAAAGTTTGTTTTTTAAATTTATTTATTTAAATAAATTTCGTCAAAATTTAAATTAAAAATTAAAAGTTAGGTTTTTCAATTATCGAATCTGGATTAAGGATTCACATCTTTTCACTCTCGAAAGTGAATTAAGGTTAAATTAAAAAATTGCTAATCAAAAACATTTATGGAAACCAGCGGTAGCGGCTAGATACACTCCTCAGCAGTCCCAGCTTAAGGACAGACCTAGGCTAACGACCCTGGCCAAGTGACCTCTTGGTTTTTCTCTCCTATTACCCGGGGGAAATCAAGTCTCATCCTAAATCATACCCATACCAAAATGTATCCTTCATATATCCTATCCACCTGCCAACCCGCATTTAGCAAGCGTGGTGGGTTATAGTAAAACTACGCCGAACAGATACAAACACGATGATGAATTTTAAAACTAATATACCCCAGCTGGGTAGGACCAAATGGCCACAATCCCACACTGGTATTTTGGCCTGGGGGGGGGGCCAAAGGCTGCACTGAACTAAATATCAGCACACTAAACAACACAAAATCAATATGCACCGAAGATAGATTGGTACAATTATTGCAGGAAGAGCTACAATACGTTATGACAATAGGCAACGTGCTGTATTACAAAGGAGAAGACGAGAAAAATGATAATAGAAATGGAGTAGGATTATTAGTGCACTGAAGGTTGGTTAAGTAGGTATATCCACTCCGCTGTAGAAATATCATCTAGAATAGCCTATATTATTATTAAAATATCTAAAAGATACTACCAGGAAGTCATACAGGTATATGTCCCACGTCCACACACTTAGATCAAGAAGTGGAAGAAGTACGCAAAGATTTAAACAGAGCTAATAAAAACAAAATTTACTATGCCATCATAGTCGGAGACTTGGGCATAAGGGGCGAAACCTGTGTTGAGACACACAGTATAGGAACACGTAATGATAGAGGCCAAGATTTAGTAAAATGCCTTGAGAAACACCAACACCAGTTGAAAGCAATGAATATGTTGTTTTCTAAGAAGGAGCACAGGAAATGTACATGGCAAAGCGGTGATAGAAACACGAAGAATGAGATAGACTTTGTAATTTTTAATCAAAGAAACAATAGTAGATGGAACAGTTCTTAACCGAGTTAATATCAATAATCATAAGTTGGTAAGAGGCCGAATAGTATTAAACACAAGAAGAGATAGGAAGAAGCCAGTAAAAAGTAATACTAAAAGCTTACACCAAAGTGAAATATGGAACAAAGAATAAATATATAGAAAAGATTTTGCAAAAAAAAACAAATCAGCGATACTATAGATGTAGAGCAGGGGTTCCCAAAGTTTTGCCTAGGTGGGCCAAATTGTAAATTCCAAAATATTTGGCGGGCCAAAAAAAGTGTTACGGAAAAATACGTTTAAATCGATAAAAAATTAGACCCAAGGGAAAGATTTATACTAATTTTATAACATAATCGGTCTTTATTTACGACCATAATTACTTTTTATTACAAATTGTTTATTAACACATTTAAAAAAAAAATTAATTAAATGCAAGTATAAAAAAAAGATAATAATAAATTCATCAATCTGAAGTGTGTGCATGGAAAATCGTAAATATGCAGATTCCTGCTCCCCGGTTGAGCTGATAGGATTGATAGTTGTATCAATCGAAAGACAAAAAAATGCGCTTAATTTGATACTACTTTACTTGAATTTGTTGCTTGTTTAAGAAAGAAATAGCTTAAAAACTGCAGTAAATAATTTGCATTTTATTCACAAAAAATAACCAGCCCTAATCAAATTCTATCAACACAAACAGCAAGCAGGAATCTGCATATATACGAATTCCCTTGCTATTTCCCTATAGTCGTCCCTTAAGTCAAACACACGGTATAAAATTTAGTATTTTTTTAACCGAACAATTTTAAATTATGATATGATAACTGATAACATGTATTTATTTTCTTGTAAAAATGTAAATCCATGAATTTAAGATCGCGGATGATCTGACATAGCGGGCCGCATTTCTAGGGTTTGCGGGCCGCATTTGGCCCGCGGGCCGCACTTTGGGAACCCCTGATGTAGAGGATCCACCTATTTCTTTTTCTCAGCCCCTTTCCGCCCACTTCTCGACATAGGTCCCCCTTAACGTTATCAATTTCTCTATATGACACTAGTTCTTCCCGGCAATCTCTTTGATGTCATCTAACCACCTTTTTGGGTTTTCCCAACAGAACACTTTTTTGCTTGAGGGCAAACAACAAAAGAAAGATGCGATAAATCTAATAAACCAAAGAAATAAGGAAAGACAAAATATGAGCTGTAGGAAAGCCAAAAGAGAAGAATAAAACTATCAGACGAAAAGTAAGAGCTGATAATTGTAGCAGAATATAAAGAAAATGCTATGAAAGCAGTCGTCCTACAACCAGATGATGGAGAGATAATATTGCCACGAAAGCTGGAACACTGTGGAAGAGAGTAACAATATTGATCGTGTAGACTGGAGAAAGCTTGTAGAGCCGTACATCCAGAAATGGAGAAATAATTAGCGCTGTTGATGATGATTAAAATCTACAGTATACATTATAGTGTGTATATAGCAACTTATTAAAAACACTATAAAGTCATACTGTTCTAGGTTTACTTTAAACAAGTTACAGAAAGCTTTAAACACGAGATTAGCTTATGGGCTACTGTATGTAGACGAATATTATGTTCTCCTTCGTAGCTCAAGCTCAAATGGAAACCATTGGTTCAAATCCCTAAGTAGGGATATTCTTATCTAACTATATACAATGTGATTTTTTAAAAATTCAGTTGCAGCAGGCCGTATTCTGTCTGAATAACCTTAGAACTGTCTGTATTAAGTCAGAATACGGCCTGCTGCAACTGAGTTTTTAAAAAATCACATTGTAGGTAAAGGTATCGGTACCAACGTCCCGCGAGGGAGTACAGCCCGCAACATGGAGAGTTAGGGCCTGGACTTCGGTTGCCTAGCACACTATACATACAGGGTGGTGTGTGAAGCACCACGCCTTCGGCAACCGCCTACCTTCCCTACTCCACCACTGTGTTTCGATTCCTAATTATTTTCAGTAGTCACCCGCCGCGCATCCGATTCGGGTTTGACCCCGAAACCGTCCGCGCTCTAGTCGAATGCCTTAACCACTCGGCCACTCCGGCGATTCATTATCTATACATTTTGGGCCGTATTTTGATCTTATGTATAAAGTCTCTAACTAAAGTCGTGTTTAGCGTAAACATAAAACGATATAGCTTTATATAATTTTATATGTGTATAACAGAGATAAGCGATGTTGCCATGATAATTAAACATGACGTTAAATTTAAATATGAGATCAGAATACCGAAGGAACGTGAAGTTAGCAACCACCGTGAAGCACAAACGACGAAACATATCTCAAATGTTTGTGCTTCGTTTGTGCTTAATTGTGATCCAACAACAAACGCAGCAACCCATCGCATTCATTAGTTATAAACAATTTAAATGTGGTTGCCAACTTCACGCCCAGCAACCACGTATGAAGCACAAACGATGAAATATATGTCAAACGTTTGTGCTTCGTTTGTGCTTCCAGAATATATATAAATCAGGTCAGCAACCCATTGCGTTCATTAGTTATAAACAATTTAAATGTGGATGCCAACTTCACGCCCAGCAACCACATATGAAGCACAAACGATGAAATATATGTCAAACGTTTGTGCTTCGTTTGTGCTTCCAGAATATATATAAATCAGGTCAGCAACCCATTGCGTTCATTAGTTATAAACAATTTAAATGTGGTTGCCAACTTCACGCCCAGCAACCACATATGAAGCACAAACGATGAAATACATGTCAAACGTTTGTGCTTCGTTTGTGCTTCCAGAATATATATAAATCAGGTCAGCAACCCATTGCGTTCATTAGTTATAAACAATTTAACTGTGGTTGCCAAGTTCACGCCCAGCAACCACATATGAAGCACAAACGCTGAAATATATGTCAAACGTTTGTGCTTCGTTTGTGCTTCCAGAATATATATACATCAGGTCAGCAACCCATTGCGTTCATTAGTTATAAACAATTTAAATGCCAAAAACGTTCATATTTAAGTCGACGCCGATCCATCAATTTTTATCAGAATAACATAACTAAGTGTACCACCCTAATACACATACATATCTATCACGCCTTTTACCCAATTTGGGTGGGCAGCCTCACATGTTGTAATAACGTAATTTTATTTCAAGTGTAGAAAGTAATAGTCAGGATTCAGAGATTCACCTAATTTTAAATTATTTATTCTCCATTTATTAATTAAGTATTAAAATTACTTGAAGTAAATATTTATTACTTCAAGTATTCATAAAGTACTTGAAGTACGAATATATTTCTACAAGTATCAAGTAAATTGTTTAAGAATTTCAAGTACCAAGTACAAGTACCAAATTTCATTACATTTTGGCACCTGATACAATTTCCCAAATTAAAAAATTCCTTTTTAAACAAAAAATAATTAAAAACATAGCATAATACATTTTGAGTAATGGTTTGTTTGTCTGCATAGTTCCTGAATTCACCACAAGTCGCGGCCCACCTACATCAGCGCATCTATATTTAAGAAGATGATTAATTGTTTAAAGATTTTGAAACAGCATCACTCTACTTTTGCAATTAAATTGTTATATGCGGAAGTTGTTTCTTCTTTTAACTCTGGAGGTGGAGATGTATTAGAAAACTCACTGTCACTATTTTCCATAACGAAACTTTATGAAAATAGTATATTATTTAACAAGTAAATAATGTAAGTTATATTACACGAGAATGAAGTTTAGAGCACGAGCCGAAGGCGAGTGTTGTAATCATCCGAGATTTAAGTAAACAAAACTAAATAATATAACCATTAGAGGCAAATACTATACTTTATCTACAACCATAACTATTTAAGCGTATTTAAGTAATGTGTAAATAAAAAAAAAACTTCGGGATGTAATATGCCCATTTCTTCCCTTATGACGCAATATAGGTACCATTTTCAGATCTGTTTTACATTGGAGACGATGGTGTATATGATTTCAACTCGCATTTTATAAAATACTGCAAAATTAAATAAATCATAAAAATGAGAAAATAAAAATGTTTTTCGAAATGTTTATTACATCATAGCAACAAAATCAAAAACAAAATATTGCATTATAAAATAATGTAAACGAAATGAAACAAAAAATATATTTTATAATGTAGGGTATAATATAAAAATAAATAAAACAAAAAATATATTCTATAAAATAATAAAAGAAATATACAAATGTGGTTGAACACGGTCAGTAGAAACAATATATTCTTGTTTTTTTAAATCATGGAATACTTCCCAAGTGGAATCTAATCTGCGACAATAAGCAGTATAGTGTCTTATTGAACTACTGTCGCAGCTATCTATAAAATTCGATATACCCCGTAAGATAAATGATTTTTCTAAATATTTTATTATTACAGGTATATCAGTTAATGCACAAAATCCACAATCATTAGTTTCAATAAATAAATGACTATTTGGTTGAATATTGTGACATATTTTAGTATTGCATTTAGATATTGTATATTTTAACATGGCATCTTCAACATTTAAAGATAAAAATTTGTCGTTAAGAATAGACAATTTTTTTAAACTTCACTTTGAAGCTATCCAGGGTATGATTCTTTTGGCAGAAACGGCTGAAAATAAAAAAAATGAGATAACAGAAAATGAAACGGGAGACAATCTTTCAGGTAAAAAAAAACAAAGACAATAAATATGCATGATCAAAATAATAATTTTTTTATTTGTAGTTGAAGGCAATTGTGATTTTATATCTGTCGAAGATAATAAAAATTCAAATAAATTAAGTAAATACCCATATTTATTTAAATTGACTTATACAGGGTGCTTAAAAAATGGCGAAACAACGCTATACCAGACTATTCAGGGGTGAGTACTAGAAAAATGTTAAAAAAATTCTATCTCGTGATTCCTTGCAGATATGGAGGTTATAAGATCGGAATTTAACATTTTTATTATTAACCAATTCTGAATATTTCAACAATTTTTGTAGTGAAAGACATATTTAAAATAATGTTCAACAATAATATTTTTCTTTAAACGTCATAAAAACACGACTTTGTGTCCTTGGATTCACACAGTTAAACATTCACTTTTACTCCTAGGAGTAAAAGTGGCACTTTTACTCCTAGGACTAAAAGTGACATAAAATGAGCCAATGGCAACTCGTAATTTTTATTTTTTATAACAAAGCAACCCGTAGCAATGACAGCTGGTATGACGTTCATTTTTGACTTTTTTTAAATTTTCTTGCTGACTTGCTTTTAATTTATTTGTTTGAAGAAAAAATAACATGTGTTATTCGGAGTAAAAGTGATTTTGTGTGCCTCGCATGAAATTATACGACTCGCTGGCGCTCGTCGTTCAAACGTCATGCTCGGCGCACAAAATGACACTTTTACTCCTAATAACACAATATACTATTATTTAAAATCAATAAATAATACCTTTACATGAAGTTTTATTTTTTATGATGATTTTTGTGCAAAACATGAAAAATAGAACTTCATATCTAAAGGTACTATTTATTGATTTTCAATAAATATTATTGTTGAACATTATTTTAAATATGTCTTTCACTACAAAAATTGTTGAAATAATCAGAATTGGTTAATAATAAAAATGTTAAATTCCGATCTTATAACCTCCATATCTTCAAGGAATCACGAGATAGAATTTTTTTAACATTTTTCTAGTACTCACCCCTGAATAGTCTGGTATAGCGTTGTTTCGCCATTTTTTAAGCACCCTGTATAAGTCAATTTAAATAAATATGGGTATTTACTTAATTTATTTGAATTTTTATTATCTTCGACAGATATAAAATCACAATTGCCTTCAACTACAAATAAAAAAATTATTATTTTGATCATGCATATTTATTGTCTTTGTTTTTTTTTACCTGAAAGATTGTCTCCCGTTTCATTTTCTGTTATCTCATTTTTTTTATTTTCAGCCGCTTCTGCCAAAAGAATCATACCCTGGATAGCTTCAAAGTGAAGTTTAAAAAAATTGTCTATTCTTAACGACAAATTTTTATCTTTAAATGTTGAAGATGCCATGTTAAAATATACAATATCTAAATGCAATACTAAAATATGTCACAATATTCAACCAAATAGTCATTTATTTTTTGAAACTAATGATTGTGGATTTTGTGCATTAACTGATATACCTGTAATAATAAAATATTTAGAAAAATCATTTATCTTACGGGGTATATCGAATTTTATAGATAGCTGCGACAGTAGTTCAATAAGACACTATACTGCTTATTGTCGCAGATTAGATTCCACTTGGGAAGTATTCCATGATTTAAAAAAACAAGAATATATTGTTTCTACTGACCGTGTTCAACCACATTTGTATATTTCTTTTATTATTTTATAGAATATATTTTTTGTTTTATTTATTTTTATATTATACCCTACATTATAAAATATATTTTTTGTTTCATTTCGTTTACATTATTTTATAATGCAATATTTTGTTTTTGATTTTGTTGCTATGATGTAATAAACATTTCGAAAAACATTTTTATTTTCTCATTTTTATGATTTATTTAATTTTGCAGTATTTTATAAAATGCGAGTTGAAATCATATACACCATCGTCTCCAATGTAAAACAGATCTGAAAATGGTACCTATATTGCGTCATAAGGGAAGAAATGGGCATATTACATCCCGAAGTTTTTTTTTTATTTACACATTACTTAAATACGCTTAAATAGTTATGGTTGTAGATAAAGTATAGTATTTGCCTCTAATGGTTATATTATTTAGTTTTGTTTACTTAAATCTCGGATGATTACAACACTCGCCTTCGGCTCGTGCTCTAAACTTCATTCTCGTGTAATATAACTTACATTATTTACTTGTTAAATAATATACTATTTTCATAAAGTTTCGTTATGGAAAATAGTGACAGTGAGTTTTCTAATACACCTCCACCTCCAGAGTTAAAAGAAGAAACAACTTCCGCATATAACAATTTAATTGCAAAAGTAGAGTGATGCTGTTTCAAAATCTTTAAACAATTAATCATCTTCTTAAATATAGATGCGCTGATGTAGGTGGGCCGCGACTTGTGGTGAATTCAGGAACTATGCAGACAAACAAACCATTACTCAAAATGTATTATGCTATGTTTTTAATTATTTTTTGTTTAAAAAGGAATTTTTTAATTTGGGAAATTGTATCAGGTGCCAAAATGTAATGAAATTTGGTACTTGTACTTGGTACTTGAAATTCTTAAACAATTTACTTGATACTTGTAGAAATATATTCGTACTTCAAGTACTTTATGAATACTTGAAGTAATAAATATTTACTTCAAGTAATTTTAATACTTAATTAATAAATGGAGAATAAATAATTTAAAATTAGGTGAATCTCTGAATCCTGACTATTACTTTCTACACTTGAAATAAAATTACGTTGTTACAACATGTGAGGCTGCCCACCCAAATTGGGTAAAAGGCGTGATAGATATGTATGTGTATTAGGGTGGTACACTTAGTTATGTTATTCTGATAAAAATTGATGGATCGGCGTCGACTTAAATATGAACGTTTTTGGCATTTAAATTGTTTATAACTAATGAACGCAATGGGTTGCTGACCTGATTTATATATATTCTGGAAGCACAAACGAAGCACAAACGTTTGACATGTATTTCATCGTTTGTGCTTCATATGTGGTTGCTGGGCGTGAAGTTGGCAACCACATTTAAATTGTTTATAACTAATGAACGCAATGGGTTGCTGACCTGATTTATATATATTCTGGAAGCACAAACGAAGCACAAACGTTTGACATATATTTCATCGTTTGTGCTTCATATGTGGTTGCTGGGCGTGAAGTTGGCATCCACATTTAAATTGTTTATAACTAATGAACGCAATGGGTTGCTGACCTGATTTATATATATTCTGGAAGCACAAACGAAGCACAAACGTTTGACATATATTTCATCGTTTGTGCTTCATACGTGGTTGCTGGGCGTGAAGTTGGCAACCACATTTAAATTGTTTATAACTAATGAACGCGATGGGTTGCTGCGTTTGTTGTTGGATCACAATTAAGCACAAACGAAGCACAAACATTTGAGATATGTTTCGTCGTTTGTGCTTCACGGTGGTTGCTAACTTCACGTTCCTGAATACCGACCATAGAATTTTCATAATTCTATAAAATACACTAAAAATTTGCCCTCAGAGGTGCGAATCCTTAAAAATTGGATCTCTAAAGTAACTTACTCAAAGATACTGGCAATACAATCCATTATTTACTAGTTGCCAGCCTAACAAGAAAAAACCAAGGCATACTTGATGACACGAAAAATTTAAATCCTTTATAAATACAGCAGCTTTTAATAAAAAATGGCGTAGAAAGAGCTCAGACACTTATTAATTAACAAAATTAATTAAATTGTGAGTTGTTATTTAATTTGTTAAAGGGTTTCTTTTAAGTTTCTGATGAAGATATAAAAAATAATTAACTAAACTAAATAAACGCCTAATTTAGCTGAAGGATAAATTCAAACAAAAATGTCAATGATTGGTTAACAAGTCATTAAAGACGATTCTTAAAAATTATTTTTAAAATCAAATAATTAAAAATTAATTTTGATTAGGTCTTTTTACAGCCAATTTTTTAATTAATTCCTTTGTTATAATTACGTGGGTGGTTAAGATTATACTAAATTTAAGTTTCTTTCATCAATTTAACTTGCGGACAAACAATAATGAATTAATTAATTAGTTAGTTTCTTATTTAAAGTATGGGTTTCTTGTGGGCTATTTTAACGATTTTAATAATTTCTTTTATGCGTTGTAAAATTGTTAAATTGTCAATAAATAAGCAGTAAAAATTAGGTATTTTCTAAGGTTAGCTCAAATTAATTAGGTGATGTTTTAATAATCTGCAACTCTAGTCATTTCAGAAATTAAGGTTTTAAGGATGCCCCCTTTGGGGAAATACCAAAATTTATTAAAATACTTTAAAACCTTTGTTCGACTAAACTAAAGATTTGTTACAAATATTCTTAGAATTTTTCAAAGAAATTGTTGGTTTGTTTGTTTGTTTATACCAATTGTTAATTATTGTAGGTCATACTTTTGCAGTAATACCTAACTGTTTACCTTTCATGACACTATTTAAAAATAACAGCTACTCGCCACGTTACAAATTTTATAAAACTGAAGTTTATATCCCTAGACAATGCTATCTAAGTAATTAAACTCAACATGCTTCATTTATTTTTCATGTTTACTGTTATACGCATTCTTACACGTTTCAGGATTTATTAAATTAAGTAAACGTTATTGTTTATTATACAAATATGTCGTTCTACAGGTTTTATCTTATATATTCTTAGTTATTGAATTTAGATCAAAGGTTTTTGCAGTAAAGGGAATTGAATTTATGACTTGGATGTCTTCTTCTTCTTTCTCCATCCCTTATGCCATTAGGTACGCGTCGGGAATATTTTAATCTTTACTTCTCTCCTATTCATTTCCTAAATCCTTTCTTATCTCTAGCTAGCTCTCTTGCTTCTCGTAGTGTCTTCCCTCTAGCAATAATAATATCTTCTGACTTGCATGTTAATTCATGTAAATTTTAACAACTTTCAGGAGAACAATTGAACTATTTTCGAAGATCTCTCCTTGTTTTTAGTTAGGATTTCTAAGTTTTACGTTATTTATTTTAGTTTGATAGTAATAGATTTATTATAAAAGGTTAATTGTTATAATTGCGCTAAATTATAACACAGTTGCTGTAATTTGCTTCTTGTAAGAATTATTTATTTATGGTTACACTGAGCATGCTTTTTAGGGAGTTAACTAGCTTGCAATTAAAAAATAATTTGGAGCTAATTTCATCATTCGTTGATTATTTACTTTGTGTGCTTTTTACTTCTTCGTAAATTCACCTTGAGAAGTGCAAAACATTTGCCATAATTTCAAACGTTCACACGACAAAACTTGAAGAATTGAAACAAACCTGCTGATCTAATACGTGAATTTGGTGATTTAAAATTATAAATTCATGATTTCTGTTTATAATTCTTGGGTTGTCAGTTTATTAGTTATTCTAAAAATTAATAATTACGTAAGGTCTGCTTCGCAGAATTTTCACTTTTTCAGGCAATTTTTTAACAGTTTTATAGAAGAAAATAATAAAATTTTAATATATTTCTAACTCATGTTTTACTCTCAATATTTTAGAAAATCATTGAAGCTAAAAACTCTTCTATTATTTTAAATAATTCCGTCAATGATAGAGACAGCTGTCAAAGTTACTAAATGTTTAATTGCATTTCAAACATTGTAACCCAATCTCTAAAAATTCTACTCCACTTTCTAAACGAACAAATCAGATTAATTTGAATCACTATAATACACGTTAAGAAATCTTCCTGTTACAATAAGAACGAAACGACTTGATTATAACCATTACAATAACATGAGTGTAATTTAACTTCGGAATTAAAATCACGATTCTAAAAGAGACAGAAACAAGAGGAGATTTTTAATCACAGATAAGAGGACAAAAGAGAACAGTCAGCTTTTCTCCTTTTAAGACTTCATAAAAATAAAGTGTTCACAAGGCTTAAGATTTCAAAAGTTCGTAGATACAAAAGTTTTTAACTTTCTCTGTTGATTTTTATTTTATTTTGTTTAGCAAACTGGTGTTAAAGCGATTCTGAGATGCATTTGTTGATTTGATTGAAGTTTCTCTTGGTGTATTACGACATTAGGCGCTATTAAGCAATTAATGTAACAAGTGAAATTCTGTCTTGTTGGTTTCCTGAGTTATAAACTGTATTTAAACATTTCTTTAAATACTTTATTAACTGCTTGAAAGGTGAAAACCGAATGCAAATTAGCCAAAAGAACTAACAATTGAGTAAAGATTGCGATTATTTGTTGCAAATTTAAATTTACAGTATGTTTTTAAAAAAATTTTAGAGGTAAAAAATGCTTAAGGGTGAGGGATTTCTATGTACATTTTAACAACTGTTCAAATATTAAAATAAAATATTGGATTCTTCTAACTACTTCAAAATGTAAATTCAATAAAGAACGGAAAGGTAGGTAAAAATATCCTAAATTAAAAAAAAACTCATATAACTTCCTTACGTTGTTTTTTCGATATAAAAAAAAGAATTTATGAACCTAATCTAAGGTCACTCCACCTTAAAGCGGAATTACTTTAATATTTATTTTGTCACACACCCATGCATTCAAATGAAAATATTTTATTACATTTTATACTCAAGTTTAGGAGGTAATTATATGACAAATCCTTGAAGCATAGACCTAATAATTCATTTGTTTTTCATTTCTTTGTATTTTTCAAAATAATTTTGCTATGGCCTTTTGAAGAAACCACTTTAGAATGGGTTTTAATTGGCTTCGATATTTAACAATTAAATTGATGAACTAAATTTTATCAGTTTGTTAGAGGAAATTGGGCCTATTAAAATCATAAATAACTACAATTGTGTAGGTTGTTAAGAATTTGCAAGTCATATTATCTTGTATATAAATCTAGTTCACCCAGCTTGAAACCTCGTGTGCTCTATCTAAAACTATGTTTTGTAGGTTTCGTTACGTTAGCCGCTTTGTTAATAAAACACAGCTTAGATTTTTACATAAAAATGGTTATTATTAATTTGGGTCTTTAATAAAACTCAAAAATAATGATTGACCAAAGAATGCTTCTGGATTATGTTTTATGTTTTCCAATTTGAACATTTATTAAAATTATTTAACAGACTTTAGGGCAATAAATCAGCACACAAAATAAGTTTGGTTATTCTATATAATATTTGAAGTTTAAATAAGTTCCCAAATTTGAATAAAAAACTATGAAAAGGATTTGAACTTATAATAAGTGAAATTTTGAAAAATGTTTATGGGTTTGATTTGAAGATAAGCACATTTGTTTCTTAATGCCACCAATAAATAAAAATCTTCGAATGTGCATATATGGATTAAAACAAGGTGAAATTTTGTTCTTTAAGAGAATGAAAAGTATTTTAAGTATCGTTCAGGTAGGTTGGTTTTCATTTTCTAAATTTATAAAAAAATTAATGAAGGAATCAAAAACCGTTGCCTAACTACTTGTATGATTTTTCATGGATTTTAGCTTTTTTCTGAATATTTAAAAATGTAAATAAGTAAATTTAGCATTTGAAGAAGTTATAACAAAGATGCTAAAGACACTGAAGATTTTCAAACAAATAATAATAAAGAAATAGAAAAAATATAATCATTTCTTTCCATTAGCTCTAATAATTTTTGAAGTAATTTGCTTTTCGAAAAGAATTCCTAAAATTAGAATTTTTCAAACTTTGTTTTATAGTAAAATTTATTAGCCTTTAGAATTTGTCTCTTATTTTAGAAAATTTAAAAGTGATAAAATTATTAAAGTTGCTGAACTGCCTATATGATTTTTCAAGGATCTTAACTTTCTAAATATTTAAAAAAGTAAATACGTAAATAATATAATATTTGAAGAAGTTGTATGTGGGATGCTGAAGAAAAGCCTTAAAAATTTCTTTGGCTTTTGAAAGAGAAAATTTACTTCTTGTTGTTACCTTTTATCTTTTCTAGTTAAATGCTTGAAACAATTTAAATTTATTACTTATTCAAAAAATCCTAAATTTATTAAATATGCGAAACTGCTAAACTGCCTGTAGAATTCTCAAGCAAATTGGTTTTCGTGTTCTGAATTTATAAAGAAATAAATAAAATGAATTAAACGTTTGAAGAAGTCGTAAATACAATGCTGAAAATTTTCAAAATAAATTAAATATAAAAAAAATGGTCAATTCATTTCATAAGCTTTTACAAGCTTTAATTTGAAAACGAATTCCTAAAGTCAGAAACGTTGAGACCTTCTATATAATTTTTAAAGAACTTTTCTTTTGGAAAAAATTTCTAAATTATTTTTGCGTTATTAGCTTTTAACGTTTTATTAAATCTTATAAATCTAAATTTAATAAATATGATTTCATGATATCATGGTTTCTTATTTTAAAAATTTTAAAATTATAAAATATGTTTAACTACCTGTATCAGGGGTTTTAGCCTTTAGGATAAGTAAATTGAACAACTGAAAAAGTCGCAATTAGAATGCCTGAGAAAGACCCTAAATATTTTAAAAAATTTGTTATATTTTTCCTTTTTCTCTTAGCTTCTGGAATTAGCTCGCTTTTAAAAATGTTCAAAAAGACTGGTATAATTTTCTGAAGAACTTCATATGAAAGAGTAAAGTTTTCCTCTTCTTTGGTGTTTGTTCTTTATTTGAATGTCTGAATAGATTTGTGTTTCTATTTAAAAAATTCTTTCTTTCTTTCTTTCTTTCTCTTATCCTTTTGCAAATATGAGCGTAGGATCGTTGTATTTATTTATCTATCCTTAATCCATCTCTTCCACTTCTTTCTCTCTTGACATGTTTCTAATTTCTTCTAACGACTTTCCTCTTCTTCCGCATATTTCTGGAATACCATGTAGCCATGTATTTCTAGGTCTACCCCTTTTTCTCTTCTTAATTCGTTTTGGCCATACTATCTTGCTAGGTAATCTACCTTATTTCATCCTTACTAGGTGTTCATACCACTCAAGCTGTCTATTCTCGATCTTTCTCATAATCGGTTCCTGTCCTAATTCTTCTCTAATAACGTCATTTTTAATGTGATCCTATTTTGTTTTCTGGATGTTCTGATGCATAGAGTAAAATGGGAATTGTTATGGTAGTATTATAGATTATTAGTTTGTTCTTCTTGTTTATCTTTGTTTTATTATATACTGTTCTGTTTGTGCGTCATATATGTTGTTTGTTTTATTCTATTCGCTATTTCTATGTCCATTTTGCCGTCATTCGTGAAAGTACTCTCTAAGTATTCAAATGTTGTTACCTCCTCTAAAAGTTCATCTTTACATCTAATTCCCGAACTTGAATTTTCCTTTTTATCGACTACCATAATTTTATATCTAAAAATTCAAAAATTATAAAACTTAAAAGGCTTGCTAAACCTTTTCATGGAACTTGGTTTTCGTTTTCTGAATTTATAAAGAAAGAAATAATTGAATTAGATATTTGGGTGCCTTAAAAATGTAATTTCAAATTTTTCCAAAAATGATTTAAAAGCAATAAGTTTTATTGTTAATTCTTACGACTTTTTGAAGTGGTGCTTAATTTACTTTTCAACAAGAGTTCCAAAATTCGAAATTTTCTCTATGATTCTTTTAATACTTCTGCTTTTGGATTTTTAGTTATGAGAATTGTTTTTAAAATGTTTTAAACGTTTTAGTACAAAAAATAGAAAGAAGATTGGAAAAGATTTTTAGTTTTTAGAAATAAGGAATCACAGTAGGTATAAATTTGGCAAGAAAGTTTAAAACACCTAATAATTTTCCGAAAGATAATAATAATAATAATCTTTATTAGAAACAGCAACTGTTTCTATAGGGAGGAGAAGCAGCATAGTGATGCTTTCCATCACTGCCCGGGTGTACAACGTATTGGACTAAAATATAAGGCAATAGAAGGCTATCGTCAAAATAACCTATAAAAAAGAAATAAATAACAAATTTAAAACACTAAAGTACAAACAAGAAGTACTTACGTCTACAACTAACTCATACGTTTAAATACAACTATAAAGATGTTAAATGTATTTGGAGATTCCATCATTCTCATTTGTTGACAAATAAACAAAACTCTGTTGGCTCTGAAGATTCTATATTAACGCCTAACATTTCTATCTGATGTTTTTATTAAAAATTCACAAAAACAAAACCATAAAGCTTTATATTTTTTTATAAATTAACTTAATTTGAAATTTGCGTCTTAAGGTTCGAAAGAATTCGGCACAAAAAATTTCTTGGTGTTTACTTAACAACTGTAAATTTAGGATTTTCTCCAATTTACTAATTGTTTGGCCTCCAAAGAGTTATATATTATTAAATTCGTAAATCCGTTCATAATTATCCTTTCAATAAAACATAAAGTGAACGTAACAGGCATCATCTCTCTCATTTGAACCAATTACGCCCGAATTAAAAAGGATTAATCTCGTTAAGATTAAGATATAAAGGAATGTCGGCGATTGTACTACATGAGCCTGAGAGAAAAGGGAAAGTACGTTTAAGACATTCTCACATACAAAAAAATTGATACATTTGCAATTACCAATAATATCGTTTAACTCAGCATGGCGTGTAAACTTTTTGTATAATACTTTCGAGGTAAATTTGGAAATTCACACAAAAAATAAATTAGCTTCGCCTTGTAAGTACGTTCGTGTTTGTAAATAAAACAAGGTTAACTAAATATTTTCTGTGAATTTTTGCTTTAAAAAAGTTAGCTGTCGAAGAAGTTAAGAAGTATAAGAAAAAGGGTTAACTAGAATTTTTAAAAAGTAAGGCACGTTAAGTGATAATTGACAACAAATAATAAAAAAGCTTCCGTTGATATTATTTAACAAGCTTATTAAGGCAACGAACTACCATTATGGAGTTTAACAGTTGTGTAAACATGTCAAGTTTGCTTTTCTGGCACATACCTAAGTGAAAAAGTTTAACGTGTATATGACGTACAACCGTTACGTTTCACGTAGACATGTATGGCATGTAACTGAGCTGATTATTATAACATTAATACCTAACACTGATAGACAATGTTCACAAAAGCATGACTACTGAATAATAAATAATCGTAACGGTTTTCTTTAATGACTGACAGGCCATCGTAATGTCACACTTCTGTAATTTTAATCCGAATAGATAGGAAGTCATGAATAAAACTTGTTGCTGGAAGAAGCAAGCAATAATAATTAGCAGTAGCGTTAACAAAACCATTGTTAAGGTTCACTGATATGTAAAATAAGGAACTGATTGCTTTGTATTTTAATCAACATTAAATAACAACGGAAATATTGAAAAAGTTTGTTTAATGACTCAGTTAAATGCTGAGTTTTTGCACCTGATATAAATTTTATTATCTTAAATAACGCACATACCTATTGTCTTAGAAGTTTATTCTATATCTTTGGAACACAGGAAAATTATTTTTCAAACATTTCTTTAACAGTTTAAATGTAAGCTTTCAAGTTCCTAAAAGAACTATCAGGTTTTCAAAGCTTCTTTTTAAAATTGATTGTAATTTTTGAAGCCTGTTTTGAAGAGTTTTCCTTTCTTAAATTGTTTATTTATGTTAAAATATGTCTACACCATTTTTACACGAATTTTGTAACATTACAAATTCACGAGCAAAGTTCTTAAACAACCATACAGATTTTTTTTCTAATTTTTGGAGTCCTTTTCGATAAGTGTATTGATTGGAGAGTTTTAAAAAATAATTAAAACGAGGCGTATTCTGATATTTCCCTTCAAAAGTTTTTTCATTTTGCAAAGCACACTTCCGAAGATTGTCAAAGCTCATGTGAAGAAGAAAATGGATTTCTTTCTGTTTCTTTTTTGAAAATCCGCAGTGCCCTTTTGAAAAATCTTTGTTATGACTTTTCATTCATTTATTTATTTTCTTATACATTCAAAAAACCAAAGCCAACCTCACTTAAAAGTTGTACAGGTAGTTTAGTTCCTTAAATTTAATAAATAAATAAGAAACGTACCTTCTTCAAATACGTACATACAAGAGATAAAATCTAACAAGAATAAATTTTGGAATTTCTCTTCTAGAAGTCCCATATTTCTACTTACAGAAATTTTTGGATTTCTCAGTTTTTTGAATTCATTGTATACAGCCCCGGAACTTCAAAAAAATATCAAAGCTGTTTTTCTAATTTTTTTAATTCATTTTGGAAAATAAATTAAATTCCAAAAAGATTCTAAAAGTCACATTTTTTCTAATTTTTTGAATTCATTGTAAAAAGCTCTAGAACTTCAACTTCAAATATCAAAACCGATAGAAAGAAGAAAATGGGATTTTTCTTGCTTCTTTTTAACTATTCTTTTTCCAAATCTGCAGTGACTTTTTCAAGGACAATTGTTACGGCTTCTTCAAACGTTTGATTAGTTTATTTCATTCCTTATAAATTCGGAAAACAAAAGCCAGCTTCCACGAAAAATTTTACAGATAGATTAGCAACTTTTCAAATCTAATAAATTTTGAGTTTCTTATATGAGAAAAAACACATAAATATAAAAGATGAAAGTTAAAAACAAGAATAAAATTTGAATTTTCTCTTCTGAGCTAAAGCTTGAAATAATAGCTTTTAATAATAAGCTTTTCTAATTTTTTTAATTCATTTTGGAAAGTTAAATTCCAAAGAGTTGTCAAAGCTGATAGGAAGAAGAAAATTCATTTTGTTCTGTTTTTAAATAATTTTTTCAAAATCTGCAGAGGCTTTTTCAAGCATCTTTTTTATCACTTGTTCAAAGTTTTGCTCATCTTATTTATTTCTTTAAAAATTCAGAAAACGGAAGCCACAACCTCTCTGAAAAAATATACAAGCAACTTCGCAAATTTAATAAGTTTTGGATTTCTCAAATCAGACAATTAAATTCCTTCAGACATTTAAGTATAAAGAATAAAAGCTGGCAACAAGCAAAATTTGGATTTTGGACATAATTACAATTTTTTGACATTAAAAACTGTTTCAGTATTTTTAACTGTTGATCCTTTTAAGCTCGTTGTTTACTTACTCAGAGGTGTTGTTTTTTGAGGAATAAAACCAACGTAATTCGTTCTTTGGGATTACTTTTAAAAAGCCTGATTAATCCTCACGTTGGGGTTTGTTTAAACAATTTTGAATTTAGATTGTTCAGTTTTTGTGGACGAAGACTGGTGGTTCGTGAACATGTTGATTTTTTGGGTTCAAAAGGAAACTTTAAAAGTGCCTCGGAGTTGGAAAGAGTTTGTGTCCGAAGCTATAAGATTTCGTCTACCTTTATTCAAACAATTTACTAAAAAATTTCCTCGAAGTTTACTTTAAAATTTCCTCCCCAAATTCCTGAATTTTCTTCAAAATTAATGGAAGTTTGACTTCGTTCTTTTTGTTATTAAAAATTGAACATTTTTAAGTTTCTGTTAGTTAAAATAAATGCGTTAGCAATGTTTACCAAGTAAAAGCACAGCCTTTCGTGGTAATGATTCTTAGATGGATATTAAAGATCGAAAACTTCACAGCTTCAGTTTTTACATTAAGTATCTATTTTTCAAATGAATTAATTAGTTTTGTTTTTTCTGCAGTATTTGATTCTCAAAATTCGATTAATTATTGGAATTATTCGATGATCACTTTTTGAAAAATCCTGTTTAAAGCCATTAAGGTCAAGATATTATTTATTATTTGTTGAACAAAAGTTTAAAATTTTCCAATTCTTTGATTCATTTTGAAAAGCAACTTCAAAAAATTGCCAAAGCTGAAAGACAGAGGAAAATTGATTTTCTATTTCTTTTTATCTAATTTCCCAAACCCTTTAATGTAAAATTTATTCGTATATTTAAAGATGTGTTGAAACCAGAAGTTACAAAACCTCTCAATAATTCGGTTCCAACCGATGAATCACCGGAGAAAATTATTAAAAAGTTGTCTTCCTTTTCCTGTTTATCTCATCAACTGATTATTTAATTTTAATATTTGTTAATAAGGTATCAAAGTTTAAATTTCTCCTAACTGTAAAGCCATCACAAGGTTAATTATTATCTATTAATTGTTATCACTTCCGAATATAAAAATTTTCAAGAGAATTTAGTAACTTTTAACTTCCATATTTGTTAAATAAATTAATAAACTTAACAAACCAATTTTACTAATTAACTGCAGTTTATGGAGTGGATTACTGAAATTACTAAAATTAAAAATTGGGTCAACGATCTATTCTAGCAAACACACGTCTTTTACACAAAATTTTCAAATAAGCATGTTTAAGATTTAAGTTAAAAAAGTTAAAATTAATGGCACGTAATCACACCAAAAAGCGAAACGTGTAGTTTTGTAAGAGTTATTATAATAATAGCATGCTTCGTAAATAATTCCTTATAAATGTCAGAGTTAATGTTAGTTTAGTATTAAACATAATGCACGTAGAACTGAGTGCTTTTATTATGTTATTACACTTTCACTTAAAGTCTACCCTTTATTACTTAGTTACTTGGTATAATGTGGTATAGGCTTTAATTAAAATAGATCGTGAACTTTGAACCTTTCTTTATAACACGTCACGGTTTAGATTTTTTTGTGCTTTTGATTACATATTATATTTATATTTAAATTAAAGGTTTCAGTATTGGAATGGTTTGTTATTAGAAATAATTTGAAGAAAAACAAAGGTCATTCAGGATAATCACTGTTTTGTAGAATTTCTGTGCTTCTATCACAGTTTTTATCTGTATTTTGGAATCCGCGTGCTTAATCATTGCTGTGTGAATTTATTAATTAACTTATTCGTAATTCAGAATGAAAACAAAAACGAACAATCATACGAAGAGGAGCTTTAAATAAACAAAGTTGTTACTTAATATGAAAAGAATATTATTATAAGTGTAGAAACAGATGGCAAACACTCTTTAAATTTAATATCTTAGGCAATATCTCAGCAAAAATTATACTTTCTTTTTTATAAGTTAACTAATTTATTAGCATCCGGTTTGCCAGGATTTCTAAGCTGCTGAAATCTAATACTTTTAACATTAATTTTGGGGATTTCTTTAACTTTTAAAGAATGTCTTTGGCTGTTTAAGAATCCCTTTGGTATTTTCAATACAAACAATTGTGTGTACTATTTAACAATCCTTTCTCTCTCCTTGCACACTGAAATTTCAGGTACAATTTAGGCAAAAACATTTGCAAATACTAAGCCTTGCTTGTTGTAATAACGTAGCAGCTTCAGCCACTTTCTGAAAAGAAATATAACCGAAAGTTATGAAAGTTTTATATAAAAAAAGTTTTTTGTATTTGTGTTTCTTCGCCTATCCTTTTAACAATTTTTATTTTTCTTCTGTTTCTGTTCTGTCCTTCCTTGTCTTCACATTTTCCTTTAGTTGTCCTTTTACATTGCGGTCGTGTTCCTTGTCTTCCGTCTCAATTCATTTAATTTTTAGCTTTTGAGCAGATGCCTGTTTTCGCTATTATATACTTTTGGTTTCTCAGTTCCTCCTCTTCATTGCCTGGAGATCTCTCGCTTTTGTTTTGGCTTTTGGATTTTTTGTCATATCCTTGTTTTGCTCCAGTTTTTCTAGTGTATAAGATTCCCCGTTTATGATAAGTTTATTATAAATTATATTTGCTTGGAGTCCTTTTTCCCTTGCTCTTCACATGTGCCTAAATAATATTTCCTGAGTCTTCTTTGTATAATCACCATTCATCCAAATGTTTTTCCCTTTAAGGTTTCTTGCCGCTTTCATAATTTTTACTTACTTGTTCCACGATACTTCTTCTTCTTATTCTTTTGGGTCATAACCCTTTGGGGGTTTTGGCCTGCTCTGATATTTGTCTCCATCGTGGCTTCTCTCCAATTTACTACCTTCATCGTTTGTAAGTCTTCATGTACATCATCAAACCATCTATTCCTAGGTCTTCCGCTTGGTCTTCTGTATTGGTGCTTCCAGTCTAATATTTCGTTGTGGTTCCGTCCTGTTCCACAATACTGTTTCCATCAACACTGGGTGTATTTTTTTCGTTGTTGATCTTTCCTTCCTATTCTTCTCACCTCCTGGATTTTCTACTATTCTAACTTCCATATCTCGTAATAATCTACTCCTTTAACTCTAGTTTCGCTTCGTTTTCCATTTATTATATTCCTTGCACCACTACTTACCTATTTCTTTCTCCAGTAATTCCACTTGATCATTCTGTTTTTCAACTTCTTTCTTGAGTTTCTCATTTTCATTCTTAAGTTTGATATGTCCTAATTTCATCTTCTCTAGCTTTACTTGGTTTAGTTTAGCTTCCATTCTTTCAGCTCTTAATTCTAAGGTGCTTAATTTATCTAGTTTCGCATTTATATCTTTTTATATTTCTTCCATAAATAATTAGTTGATCTTATCATATAGGAGTATTAAACTGAATGAATTTAAATTTTGTCACCTTAATTTACTGCAGTGTGCAGATATCGTTTACTTTGTTTATTCTTTAACTTACGATTTCACTCCTGTCTTTTCGTATTAAACACCTTCTCCTTCTTATTTCACCACTCTACACTTTCTTATTTTGGAGACGCTCTTAATTGCACGACACACACTCAGCAGGACCACCGCTCCCGCCAACCCATGGTTGACACCATAAATCCACTCAGGATTTTAATTTTTTGCGTATTATTTTCTTTTATTTTTAAGTTGCATCTTTTAGGAATATTTCAGCTGAAACTCTACACAGAAACTGCTTGTTTACAAAAGTAGAAATTCTGAAAAATTACTTCAATTTATTTTCAAAATTATCATTATTTTCATAAGTTTCAGCAGTGCTTGACAAAATACCGAACTTTATAAATTTCAGTTAATTATAATTTTAACGAACATTTTCTGTATAGAAAAACCTATCTCGACGTTTATGTGTATAAACTTCTATTCGTATATATTTTTAAGAAAGATTTTTCAATTTTTGAAGGCGGAAAATCTTCAACTTTCATAATAACATCAATTTATTTGCAACGTTCTTACATCAATTTTAAGAACTATTATGGTAGTTTTAATTAATCTTTTTCAGTGCAAACATCGCCTCATTTTACAACCAACAAAACCTCATCAACGAACAAACTTAATTTCCGCACAATATCCCGAGATTAATTGAACTGATATTCAAAGGTATGCAGATGATTTTCAAACAACTCCTTTCTTCGTTTACGATCTATTTAAAAGCCAAACAAAAATCGCTGCACCTGATTGTATTTACGAAATACAAAAGTCACTCCCGTATGAAATTGTTACACGTTTTTCTATACCGTTATATCACTTCTTACTTTACCAAGGTTCTTTAAAATGGGTTGTGTATTAACACCAATTCGACCAAACATCGCATAAAATCTCTTCGCTCACTTTACATGCTCTGATGACTTATTTGATAAGGCAGATAAGTAATTTGTAATCGCCATTGTTCCGTGTAGCCTCTTTTTTGGCACACAATACCTGAGGGAGTGTAATGAGCGTTTTTAATCACGACTTAATTGTGTTGTGTCTAAAGACCGTTTTCAGGCGGTTTGAACTTAGATATGGTAATTAATTCTGAACTAATTAAACAGAAACTTGTATGAATCAAGCTCGTGTTTCAATTTTTAATTTTTAAATTCGCATGTTTATGCTTAAAATCACGAAGTAAGATGTGAGCATGTGAGTTTCAAACTGATTTGTAAATGATAAATATCAGAATTGTGTAGATTTAGTGCTCACCTTGGGAATAATCCAGTCATAAATAAGAAAAGCCTGCATTGTTTTTGAGATGAGTCTGAGTGGTTTAGTTGCTTTGTAAGTATGGAAGAAAATCGAAGATAATTACAATTGAATGAATCACTTTCTTCTTTGGGCTTTCGTTTTCTCTTTCCCATAATATATCAAACTGTTTTTGTGTCATATTCCAAGTGATTATGAAAGGTTGTGGCATTTTGATTCGTTTCTAACAGTTTTCTAATGTGCTTTTGATGATTTTCAATCTGAATTGACGTATAAAATGTAGTTGTAGGGCTCATTCACTAATCAAATGCGACATTGCCTTTGTCGGTTATAGTTATTAGCAAAATCACGAACACTTGCATTGCCAAAATATAAAAACTGTTTCACAGAAGTTGTAATAAAACTTAAATAATAAAAGGCACCTATTTTTGTAAAATTAAACGGATTTTTTAACTAACAAGTCATTGGATTTATTTATTATTAATTTTTAAACTTGCATTAAAGAGACGCATTTTAAACCAAAAATTTACTTTAAGGTATTTAAAAAAGCTTCAGTTATGTTAATTACCTAAATTGGGTTTTTAAAAAGAATGCTTCTACGGATTTTTTTTTGCAGATTAAACACAGTGGGAAAATAAACAAGCGTAGGAATCCGCCCGCTGTCATACATCTTAAATAAGGAAATAAATAAACGCGTTTCAATCTTCCGTTTTTGATTAAAGTTGCCCAAAGCAGTGAGATCTTCTAACAGTTTTATAATGGACAGCCTCAAGGAATGCGACCTACATTTTCAAATCGTTTTCATCTCAAAAACAGCACGATATGTCGACGTGCCTTTATATTTATAAACTTTTCACTCACGATTACAACAATTTGATAAAGCTTTTTAATTTTATGTTGCTTCTTGATAATTTTATTAAGGTTTTTGTTGTTTGACCATTGGTTAAACAAAAATTGTAATGCAGTAAAATAAAAATAATAAAAGCGTCTGATGGCAGTTTTAAAAGTAATTCTAGACTTACTTACGATAGCGTGATTCGTAAATGTATTTTTTTTGTAATTATTTAATCGCTTTGGCCTGCTATTCATTAGAAAAAGTTTGAATTTAAAAAGCAAATTGATGTAAAACGAATTCTATAGTTTTGGTCGTTTTGGAATTAAAGCAAAATTGCAGCTCTAAATTTAGAAAACATTAAGAACTAAGTTAATTGAAAAAGTTTTCTTTAGCGAAGAGCGAGATTTACCAGAGGTGTTATTTTTTTAAAGAAATAAAGGTAATTAATTCGTTCATTGGGATTATTTTTAACAAGCCTAATTAATCATCACGTTGGGGTTTGTTTAAACAATCTTAAATGTAGATTGTTCGGCTTTTTATGAATGAAGAGCTAGTGCTTTGTGAAGATATTAATTTTACAAATAATTAAACTTTTTGTGTCCAAAAGGGGAATTAAAAAGGCATAAGAGTTGGTAAGAGTTTATGCCTGAAGCATTTTTTCCCCTTTTTTATTCAAATAATTTAATTTAATAAAATCCCTCGAAATTTACTTTCAAATTTGAACCTTAAATTCCTACAATTTTGAAATTGTGGTTTGACGTCGCCCTTTGTAATTAAAAATTAAACTATTTTAAATTAGTCAGTTAACATAAACTCATTAGAAATTTCTACTAAATAAGAGCTTTCGCAATAACGATTCTTAGATGGATATTATGATTTTAAAAATAATTCACTTTTCTTTAAAAACCTTTTTTCGGACAAATTAATATAACAACTTTCCGAAGTTTACTTTAACATTTTCACCTTAAATCACTGCAGTTTCAAAGTTATAGAAGTTTGACGTCGCTCTTTTTTATAAAAAATTGAAAATTTTTAAGTTTGTATAAATTAGCATATAACAATTCTTCTGAATATGTTGATTCTAAAAATAAACTTTCTATATCCAAACGGAGAATTTAAAAATCTATTAAACAGTTTAATAAAATAATCCCCTAAAGTTCACTTTAAAATTTTCACTTTAAATTACATTTTCTAAGTTATGGAAGTTTGACATCGTTCCTTTTATATTAAAAATTAAACATTTTTAGGTGTTAGTTAGCATACACTCGTTAGTAACTTTTCCTAATTTTTCAATGGACACTTAAAGAAACAATACTTCCAAAGTTCCACTTTTTACATGACTTTTCAAATGAATTAATCGGCTTTCCTTTTTCTAAGGATTTTGATTCTAAAGATTCGAAGATTTGAAAAATCCTGTTTAAAAACTTTAAGAGCAAAATATTACTTTTAATTTATTCCGCAAAGAATCTGTTTGTTTATCTTGTTATTTTGAACTAAATCTATAAATACACCTAAACATCAACGAATTTTTTGTACATTAAGAAAACCATTGATCCGTTTAAGTTCGAGGAATTTTCTGTCTTATTCATCCATTCATTCATATAACAAATTAATACTAAGCTTGAGTAATCGTTGAGGTTTATTTAAACAATTTTTAAATTTACATTGTTGAATTTTCTTTATCTGTACGAAGAACTGGCGGTTTATAACGAATTTGTTTTTAAAAATAAATATTAAACCTTTTGTGTCCAAAGGGAGAATTTGTAAAGGCCTGCACTTGTTAGGATTTATCTTTGGATTTTTTTAGTACAAATTTCCACAAATTGTTTGTTATTTGTCCATAACAAATCCGTGCTATTTTCTTGTATTTTGAACCAAATACAAAAAAAGTCAGGCTGCTGAAACTTATGAAAATAATGATAATTTTGAAAACAAATTAAAGTAAATTCTTCAGAATTTCTACTTTTGTAAACTAGCAGTTTTTGTGTAGAGTTTCAGCTGAAATATTCCTAAAAGATGCAACTTAAAAATAAAAGAAAATAATACGCAAATAATTAGAGTGGATTTATGGTGTTAACCATAGGTTGGTGAGAGCGGTGGTCGTGCTGAGTGTGTGTCGTGAAATTAAGTACGCCTCGAAAATAAGAAAGTGTAGAGTGATGAAATAAGAACGAGAAGGTGTTTAATAAGAAAAGACAGGAGTGAAATCGCAAGTTAACAAATAAACAAAGTAAACGATATCTGAACACTGCAGTAAATAAAGGTGACAAAAAAATGTGTGTTCCTACAAAAAATAAGGGCGATCTATTTAAATCTATTCATATATAAGATCAACTAATTATAACTAGAAGAAATATAAAAAGATATAAATGCAAAAGTAGAGAAGTTAAACACCTTGGAATGGAACCTAAACTAAACCAAGTAGAGCTAGAGAAAATGAAACGAGGAAATATCAAACTTAAGAATGAAAATGGGAAACTCAAGAAAGAAGTTGAAAAGCAGAATCATCAAGTGGAATTACTAGAGAAAGAAATAAGAAATAGGAAAGTAGTGGTGCAAAGAATATAAGAAATGGAAAATGAAGCGAAACTAGAGTTAACGGAGTAGATTATTACGAGACATAGAAGTTAGGATAGTAGAAATCCAGGAGGTGAGAAGAATAGGAAGGAAAGATCAACAACGGAAAAAATACACCTAGTATTGGTGGGAGCAGTATCGTGGAACAGAACGGAACCACAACGAAATGGTAATAGAATACTAGACTGGAAGCCGACCATGGGGAAGACTCAGGAATAGATGGTTTGATGATCTACATGAAGACTTACAAACGATGAAGGTAGTAAATTGGAGAGAGGCCAGGATAGATAAACCATGATGGAGACAAATATTAGAGCAGGCCAAAACCCGCAAAAGGTCATGAGCCAAAATAAGAAGAAGAAGAAGTATCGTGGAACAAGAAAGTAAAAATTATGAAAGCGACAAGAAACTTTAAAGGGAAAACCATTTGGATGAATGATAATCATACAAAGAAGACTCAGGAATTAAAGGAATTGAGACGGAAGACAAAGAAAACGACCACAATGAAAATGGACAACTAAAAATAAACATGTGAAGAAAAGGAAGGACAGAACAAAAACACTTGTAACAGAAATACACTGATGGGAAAGGAACTTAAAATAATTTCTTTCTTGTTGTTGTGAACCAAATACAAAAAAAGTCAGACAATTTTTTGAAGTTTTTTTATTCTGAATTGTTGGTCCGTTTAAGCTTAAGAATTTTTCTGTTTTAGACTTAAGACTTAATTTTTCTAAGAAAGAAATCAAAGGTAAATCGTTCTTTGGGATTTCAGTTAACAAACCTGACAAGGCATCACGTTGTGCTTTGTTCAAACAGTCTTGAATTGAGCTTATTCGGTTTTTTATGTACGAAAAACTGATGGTTTGTGAAGATTTTGATTTTAAAAATAATTACGAATTTACAAAAATTTGGTGTTGGCAAGGCTTTGTGTCCGAAGTTAACAATTTAACATAATACCCCCGAAGTTTACAACTTCAAAAGTTCCACTTTAAATTCATACATTTTCGAAGTTATGGATATTTGACGTCCCCCTTCTTTATAACAAATTAAATTAAGTTAAAAGTTGTTTATAAAAAATTATATTAGCAATTTTTACCAAAAGCCCAGTCTTTTAAGATAACGATTTTCGGATGGTTACTTGAAGAAACAAAACCTCAAGAGTTAGTTTTTACATCATTTTTCAAATAAATTAATTAGATTTGATTTAGTTGAGTAGTTTGATTCTGAAGATTCGACCACTGTTTTTTGAAAAAACCCTTTTAAAACCTTTAAGGGCAAGATATTATTTCATTCATGTGTAAAAGCAGTAAAGATTTTTTTTTCTTAAAACATTTATTTGTTTACGTATTTTGAACTATTGGCCCGATTATGTTCGAGAAAACTTAACTCCAGGCGGAAGTTCCTACCAACTACAAGTTTCTTACAAATCCTCCCTTTGGACACACATTTTTAAGGGCTACTCCTTCATAAACCGCCAGTTCGTCGTGCATAGAAAGAAAATTCAACAATGTAAATTTATAAATTCTTTAAATAAACCCCAGCCATTACTCAAACTTGGCATTTGTTAAAAATTACTCAAATAATGAATTAGGTAGGTACCTTGGATTTATTTATTAAAAAATAACTTCCTTGAATAAGACAAATTTCCCCAAAAGTTTAATAAAAAAAGATCTCAGAAGTTTGCCTCCACTTCAAATTACTTCATTTTCGAATTATGAAGTTTGACGTCATTTTTTTTTTAGTGAAAAACCAGTGTTAAATTATTGCCAGTCATAATAAACCCATAAACAATTTTTAATAAATAAGAAATCGAAGGCTTTTCCTAATAATAATTCCGAAGAAATAGTTAAAGAAACAAAACTTCAACAATTCAAATTTTTAACTCGTTTTTCATACGAACATTATGTTTTCGAAGATTGAAGCATTTTTTAAAGTCTGTTTGAAACATTTCTTGTATTAACTTTAACTTCGAGTTATTTTTCTTGGTAACCTTTGTTAGTACAATTGTTTCCATGGTTAATATTATTTTTTTAAATTAAATTAATCGAATGATGAAGAAGCGGGCTCTAAAAAGGGAAACTTTATTCATTTTCGAAATATGAAGTTTGACTACATTGTTTGTTACTAAAAAAGTAACTAACTTTAATTACAGTCAGTCAATTTAAACCCATTGACAATTTTTAATAAATAAGAGATCAAAGTCTTTTCCTAATAACAATTCTGAAGAAGTTAAAGAAATAAAACTTCAATTCTTACTTTGTCTTTTTGTACGAATGAATTAGATTTACATATATTCTCTCAACATTATGTTTCTGAAGATGGAAGGAAGTCTGTTTGCAACATTTAGGAACCAATTTCGCCATTTTCCATTAACTTTAACTTCGAGTTATTTGTCTTTGGTAAATATCTGGTTAAATTAATCGAATTATCGAATCCCTAAAAAGGGAGCCTTGTTTCAGATTGAATATTAAGTTTTATTATTACTACCTTATGCAAATATAATACGTCTGAATTTTTACTCAGAATTTTGTTTAATATTCAAATTTGAGATACAATGGAATGCTTTTCCGTATGAATTAAATTGCCGATTTTTATACCTTCTTTTCGGCATTTCGCTACCGTTTGTTGAAAATACGCGATTGACAATTAAAACTATTTAAAATTGGTGGCGAAATGCTCAAAAGAAAGTGTAAAATGTCAAGCTTGTCCGAACAAACTTTCAGGAATACAGATTTTTTTTGTTATCACTCACGATTGGAATGATGGATAAAGCCGTTGAATTCTCTGTTGCTGCCTATGCCTAATAGTTTTTTTTTCAAATCTAAAAGAGTAACATAAATATAAAAAAAATAATAAAATCATTTTGATCGTTTTTAAAGTAATTTTAGATTAATTTAACAATGGCGTGAATCAAATTCGTGCCAATTTTAGCTTTTTTTCGCGAGTAACTTGAATATTTTCTGTAATTATTCTATCATTTGGGCCAGTTGTTTATTAAAAAAAGTTTTATTGTAAAAACCAAATCGCAATGTCATCAGAAATAACAAAAAATTATAGCACTGATTTGTTAGTTTTTGTTCTTTTAGAGAAGAAAGACAGTCCTTAATTTAAAAAATGTTAAAATTTAATTCAATTAAGAGGAAATAAATTAATAAAGTGGCAAATAAATTAGCCCTTTTAGGAAATAGAAAAATTCAGTAAAAATTCTGTACGGAAAATTTTCTCAAATCACAGGCTTTTAAGATCATTTTTTTCACTTAGGACTTAAAACAAAAAAGAATTCGAAATCTGAACATCAAAAACTGGTTAGTCAAAGTTTTTTTTTACCCGAAAGTCCCAAACCTTGAAACCTTCAAAGTAACAAAATCATTAATTTTATTAAGAAAACTGCATCACAAAACAAAGAAAACATTAGCATTTTTTAAATTCCCACCATTAATTAAACAAAAAGAACAATAAAAATATCAAAATATCAACAGAAAATTTGTACAGCACATCACTAATTCAAACAGGTCATCTCTGTAAATCACAGATTAAATCTCACTTTTAAACCAACAAAAGGAACTTAAAACAAACAGAAAAAGCACAATAAAAATGAAGTATGGGAGATATAAAAAAAAACCTAGGGAAATGAGTGCACATAGAAAACATTTCTCACATTTCACCATTTGCATATATGAGTATGTTGATGATAATGAAAGATAACAACTATAATTTAAGACCTCTTTCCAATTTAATCTAACACGAATGGAAGAAAGTTTATAATTTATGTTATTAAACACAAACTGCATTATAAAATGTTTTCATTATAATTTAAACGAGAAAAGGATTCAATCAGAAATCAGAAAAGCAATCTTGAAGTTTCAATATTGTGTTTATAATTTCATTGCAACTGTAATTTTTATCTAAATTACTTTTTCGCTGATTAACTTGAGCGCTTGATTTTTTCTTGAAAATTCTAAGTCACTCACACTCTCACTAAACATTAATTAAAAACAATGATTGAAAAATAAAATCTGTGCTGTAAACACAGCTTGTTAATTACACTGAAATTAAAGAAGGAATGATTTTATCAAAGGACAAATTCTTAACAGTCAGTACAAAGGACAGGCGAAGGTGAACAATTGAATTAAAAATATTTTGAAAGAAAAACAAATCACATTCTTCGCACGTTTCAGGACAACTATCACAACCCAAATTAATTTTATTGGGTATCAATGTACCAAATATTTGACTTAAGCTAAAAATTGCATAAGTTAAAACAATTTACTCAACAGGGCAAGTATTTAAATAAAAACTAAAGAATTCGGACAAAAACTAGCGACGAATGGCCCACTTAAATCGTTTTAATAAAACTTGAATGGCGAAAATTCCTCGTAGATTTTATTTATTTATTGATGCAATATTCCAATTAAAAATGCATGTTGCTTAAAATACTCAAATACGGACCTGAAATGTTCCAATTTTCAATTAATAACCCGCAGAAGAATACTAATAAGCCAATAAACCTTTTAGAAATTAAATTTGCATATAAATAGAAACTCAAAGGGAAACGTCTTTAAGATCGTTTTAGATTTAATAAATAAATTAACAGGTTTGAATAAACGCAGCACTCGGTTTTACTTAATGTAGGCTAAATGTTGTTATAAACAAGAGTATTTTTTATTAGTTTAACATAAAATTGTGTTTGTTACGTGATGTGGTCACGTGTTTTGTATGAAATGAAAGTGGCACGTTGTTTATTATAATTGTAAATAAACCTATCCTGTTCCTTTTGCATGTTGAAGGTATTTGCGTTATTATGATTAATTTCAAACGCATTCACTGAATTATTCAGTTATTCAAGTCATTCAAAACTGAATTTTTTAATAAACGTTATTCGTTGTGTATCTTCCGGTGATAACACCGATTACTCTAAAGCTTTGCGAATTTTTTATATAAAATTTAGGAAAGTAATTTGATAATTAAGCAAGGAAAAAATAAAATTAGAATTTGTATATTCGGCTCCGGCATTGATCAAAATCTGTCAACTGAAATTAAATTTTATATTCGTATTAATAGGTTTTACCTTATTTACAACCATTTCTTCAAAATTAATAAAAATAATTTTGAAAGGTTACCCGTAGCTTAAAACAGAAACGAAGGATTTTAAGAATCAATTTGTTAACCTTTTCAGAATTTCTCTGCTATAAAAATTCTCTCAACATATTAATAACAAAACCTTTTAGGGCTAACTTTTTTATCATGCATTAATTTAACATCCAAATTTTACTCTTGAAATAATTTTATTATATTAGCAAGATTACTAAGCAAAATAACTCGAAATTGTAATTAATAGAAAATGGTGAAACTACCCCTTAAATGTTTTAAAAAGGGTTTTTTTTTTTTAAATAACAATCAAATCTTTGAAATCAAAATGTTAAAGAAAGCAAATCTAATTAATTTATATGAAAAATCAGGTAAAATTTTAAACTGTTGAAATTTTATTTCCTCGATTCTGTTAGCAACAGAAGCGATGTTGCCAGACTTAACAAGCTAAATCGAAATAAAAACAAAATTAGAGAATAGATAAACCAGAAACATGTTAATAGAAGCAGATAAGATAAGAAAGATATTCAAAAAGGAAACAAGAAAAATAAATAAAAATATTAATCAAAAATTCGAAGAACAAATGAAGCTAATGAAAGATACAAACACGAAAACCTAAATGAATGAAAGGAAAATAAACCAAATAAAAAGAAACATGAGAAGAAAGAAACTTAGTCTTCTTAGGGATTGCAACCCAAGAAGGAAACAATTATTGGGAACTAGAAAAAGAAATAGTCAAGACCAATATCGAAAATAGATATAAAAGAAGATAAAATTCATTAAAAAAAATTGATAGAAAAAGAAATGAAGGACCTATACTAATGAGATTAACGATCTACGGAAGAAGTTTACAAATTATTCTTCTTTTTAGTGCAATATCCTTCAAAAGATGTTGTCGATCCACATTTTTAAACGACTTGGCATCGTGAAATTTGTTATATATGTCCCTTATTCCAGAGAAATGTGTTATCTGCAGTGGTTTCCAGTTACATTCTACAGACTTATGACCGCGTATTAAGTGTATAGTGTATGTGTCTTGTTACTATCTGAAGTGGACCACTCCGCAAATAGAATCGTTAATTATAACCAAGTGATTAAATGGCTTCATTCTTTGTAAAAAATCGAAAAATCCTTACCACTGCGCCTGTGTGAGATTGAGATTCGAACCCAAGACTCCTAGCTATTAGGAGCTCAGCGCTCATACCACTACGCCAACGTCTTACAAATCAAAAAAACCTAAATGGAATCAACATCTATATACAAGAAGATTACCCTAAAGAAGTAATAGAAGAAACTAAACCCAAGGCTAATAGAAGCGAAACTATACAAGCAACAAGATAAATATGAAGGAACAGATGAAGAAGAAGAATATTAAGAGGAAGAATATGAGTCCATTATGGAAGATAATGTTGGGTTAGAAACAGGGGAAGATAGCCAAGTAGAAGATAGACAAGTAAAAGACTACACAAAATTATATAAGAAAACGGGAAGAAACAAACTGAGATTAGACGAAATCAAAGAAATCCAAAGAAACCACAAAACAACAACGAAATACTATCAACTTCTGAAACAAAATTAATCAAAGTACACAAGGTACAATCTCTACTGGCTTCGACTTTATACCACAGAAACTGATCGCTATAGAAATGAAATTTCGACGTAAAACATCAAACGTAACGAAGCTCTACAGAAAGAAAGAGAAACGAAGAAATGTATAATAATTTAAAACAAGAACCAATAACAAATAAGTTAGAGAAGAAACAACTAAATTGATTTGTTCAGGTTAAAAGAATGCTCAAAGAAAGAACAGCAGAAGAGCTTGAGAAAATAATGGAGAGCAGAAAGGAATGGCGGAAATGGATTGAAGCTAATTACCCGACGCCATAAAGGCATGAAGGAAAAGGAAGAGAAGAAGAAGATTTCTTCGAGTAGCCACCAAAAAAATTTTATTACGTAAGACTGAGTGCTTTTATTTATCAAATTTTGTTAAAGGGTTTATGTTAACTGCCTGTAACCTAGAAAAGTTCAATTTTAATAAAAAGGGACCATGCCAAACCCCCACAATTTCGAAAATGCATAAATGTTTAATTGTTCTCTGAATAAGACAGAAAATTCCTAGAACTTAAGCGGACCAACAGTTTACATGTGAAGGTGTATTTATAGGTTTGATTCAAAATAACAAGGGAAATAAGCAAGAAATAATAGTTTGTCCTTAAAGAGTTTCTCAAAAAGTAATAATCTTCAGAGCAAACAAATTTAATTAATTGAACAAAGTAATTTCGAAAAAAGGCGAAAGTTCTTACCAACTTCAAAATTTTGATAGTTATCCTTTGGACACAAAAAGTTTACTAAAATTTAGTTCTTCGTACATTAAAAGAAAGTTGAACGATGTAAATTTGAAAACTAGTTAAATAAATCCAACAAATAATTATATTTATAAAACTAAATATTATCCTAAAAAACCAATATCACCTTTAATTTATTTGTTTTAAAGATCTTCTCGGAATAAGACAGAAAAACACTCGAACTTTTTTTTAAGTACCTGAAATTCTTTGGCGTTTCCATAAGCAGATCCTTTGTGGAATAAACAATAAGTAATATCTTAGCATTAAAGGTAAAAAAAAAACAAAACAAGAAGCAACAAAAAATCAACGGATTTATTTATCAAATTCGTTAGTGAAAAAAAAATAGAGGTAGCATTGGTAACTGTATTTTCTGAAAGTTTGTTGTGAAAAGTTTGATATTTTGCGCTTTTTTGGATATTCGCCAATTTTAGATAGTTTCAATTGTTAATATTCCTTTATTTTGACCAACTGGTGGCTAAACACCCAAAAGAGAGTATAAAAACTCAATAATCTAATTAATTCATACAGAAATGCATTCCATTGTGTCTCAAACTTGAAATTACAGCAAAAATGTAAACAAAGCTCCAAGCTACAACAACAAAACAATATTCAAGCAGTGAAGCAAGGCTCCCTCTTAGGGATTCAATCATTCCATTAATTTAATTTCCAGGTATTTATCAATTGTATTAACAAAGATTACAAAAAAAATAACTCGAAAGTTAATAGAAAATGGCTCTGAAATGTGTCAAGCAGACTTTAAAAAATAATTCAATCTTCAGAAACATATTTTTCTTAATTCGTATGAAAAACGAGGTAAAAATTGGAAATTTTGAAGTTTGATTTGTTCAACTATTTTTTGAGACTTGTTACTAGGAAAATATTTCGATCTCTTATTTATAAAAAATTGTTAATGGTTTCATGCTAACTGGCAATAATTTAAAGTTGGATAAGAAGAAGACCAATACCAAACTTCATACTTTGAAATTGAAGCAATTTGAGGTGGAGGTAAACTTATTTTTATTAAGTTGAGAAAAATCTGAAAACTTAAAGGCGAAAGTTCCTACAACTACAAGATTCTTCTAAACTATTTTTAAGGGCAAATTCTTCAAAAACCCCCGATCTTATATAACAAGAAAAAGTACTTAGTAAATTAAAAAATTGCTTAAATAAACCCCAACAATTAATCAAGTTAAAAGTTACCCAAACAGCCTTGGATTCTCTGAATAAGACAGAAAATTAATCGAACTTTTTTTTAATCTGCAAAAAATTCTTTGATGTTTTTACACGAGAAGGTTTTGATTCAAAATAGCAAGAAAAATAAGTGGAGTACAATATAAATAATATCCTGCCAGTAACGGTTTTAAAACAGGAAGAAGTAATAATTGAATCGTCAGAACCAAAATCTTCAAAGTAAACAGATCTGATTAATTAATTTGAAAAATCATGGAACAACTATAATTTTTAAGGTGTCCATCCAAGACATATTATTACGAAAGACTGTGAACTCTTATTTGGTAAAGCTTGCTAATGAGTTATTGGCAGCAACTTAAAAATGTATTGATTTAATAAAAAAAGAAGACATCGCACTGCCATAACGCCGAAAATTTTTAAGTAAACTTCGGGGTTTTTCTAAATTCTTTAAATAAAGAAAAAAGAAGTCTTACCAATTTCAAGATTTTTAAAAGTCATTTTGGGTACAAAAAGTTTAATTATTTCTAAAATCAGAATCTTCACAAACCACCAGTTCCGTACATAAAAACCAAATAATCTCAATTCAAGATTGTTTAAACAAACCCCAACTTAATGATTAATCAGTCTTATTAAAAGTAGTCTCAAAGAACGAATTACCTTGGATTTGTTCCTCATAAAAACAGCACCTCTGACTAAGACAGAAAATTCCTGGAGCTTAAACGGATCAACAGTTCAAAATACGTAAACATAATAAAAAAATTTGATGTCCAAACAATTCTCAGACGTTTTTACACTTGGATCAAAATAACAAAGGAAATATACGGATTTGGAACAAATAGCAAATACAATACTTGGAAATTTGTATTAAAAACATCACTGCACCCAATGGTAAATCTCACTCTTCCTTAAAGAAACTTTTCAATTTACTTCTTTATGGTTGCTGAATTTAGAACTGCATTTTATTTAATTCCAAAAAGGCAAAACTAAACAATTTCTGATTACATCAGTTTGATTCTTATAATCAAACTTTTTCTAATAAAAAAAAAAAACTGGTCCAATCACTCTACCTTAAGTAAACCTAGAATTACTTATTAATATATTTATTTCATTGCATTAGAATTTTTGTTTAACCAACAGATAAACAACAAAGAATAACTTAATAAAATTAAGTAGCAGAAAGCAAAAAAAAAAATAAAAAAATTGATCAAATCAAAATTAGAAAATTTTAAACTTTCTGTGACTTTTGTTAAGAGAAAATCAAAATTTTGTGTTAGCTTTTATCCTTTATACTTAAATGTCTGAAGGAAATTAATTTTCTTATTTGAGAAATCCAAAACTTATTAAATTTGCGAAGTTGTTTGTATATTTTTTCGGAGAGGTTGGCTTCCGCTTCCTGTGTTTTTAAATAAATAAATCAAAAGTTTGAACAAATCATAAAAACGATACTTGAAAAAGTTAGTTAAACAAATCCACGTCCTTCTTCCTATCAACTTTGACAATTTTTTGGAATTCTAATTTAGTCTCCAAAATGAATTAAAAAAATTAGAAAACCTTAAACTTTCTGTAAGTTTTTTAAGCTTTAGCTTTTAGAAGAGAAAATTCAAATTCTTGTTGTTAGTTTTCATCTTTTCTATTTAAGTTTCTTATTTAAGAAACCCAAATTTAATATATTTGAAAAGTTGCTAAATTATCTGTAAAATTTTTTGTGGAGGCTGGCTTTTGTTTTCTGGATTTATAGGGAAATAAATAAACGAATCGAATGTTTGAAGAAATCCTAAGAATTGTACCTGAAGAACTCACAGCAGATTTTGAAAAAAATTAGTTTAAAAGAAACAAGAAAACCCCCATTTTCTTCTTTCTAGCAGTTTTGATATCTCTTTTAAGTTCTAGAGCTTTTTACAATGAAATTCAAAAAATTTTAAGCTTTCCGTAAGTAGAGATATGTGTTTTTTTAGAAGATAAATTCAAAAATTTATTCTTGTCAGATTTTATCTCTTGTATTTACGTATTTGAAGAAGATACATTTCTTATTTATTTATTTTATGGAATTAAACTACCTGTCGAACTTTTAATGGAGATTGGCTTTGGTTTTCTGAATTTATAAGGAAATAAATAAACGAATGAAACGTTTGAAGAAGTCATAACAAAGATGTTTAAAAGGGCACTGCTTTGACAATCTTCCGAAGTGCTTTTCAAAATGAATTCAAAAAATTAGAAAATTGTATGATTTGTAAGTTTCTTCAAGAAATTAAAAACTGAACAATCTAAATTCAAAATTGTTTAAACAAACCCCAACGTGATGATTAATCAGGCTTAGTAAAAGTAATCTCAAAGAACCAATAATTACGTTGGATTTATTTCTTTAAAAAACAACACCTATGGGTAAGACAGAAAATTCTTCGTTCTTAAACGATCAACGATTTTTTTCAATGTAAAAAAATTCTTTGATGTTTTTGCACGTAAAGGTGTTTATAGATTTTGTTCAAAGTACCAAGAAAAATAAACCGATTCTTTGTGAGGTGAGCAAGGAATAATGTTTTGCAAAAAGTAATAATCTTCAAAGAAAGAAAAAGTTAATTAATTCAACAATGTTAATTAGAAAAAAGGCGAAACTTCCAAATTTTAACAATTTTCCTTTTAGACCCAAAAAGTTCTTCGTGCATTAAAAGAAAATTGAACCATTGTTTAAAGTCCAGCGATTAATTAATTATATAGGTAATTATGATCCCAAACAAGAATCACCTTTAATTTGTTTGTTAAATACATCTTATCTGAATAAGAAGAACAAGAAGACGTAGAAGGCGAAGAATAAGAATTGCCCGAACAGTTTTTTAATGTACAAAAAATTCTTTGACGTTTCCATGCATTCATGGATTTGGTTCAAAATAAAAAGAAAAATAAGCAGATTCTTTGTGGAATAAACAATAAGTAACATCCTCGGTAACATCTTACCATTAAAGGGTTTAAACAGGATTTTTCAAAAAGTAATAATCCAGTCGGCAGAATTAAAATCTCCAGAGAAAGCAAATCTAATTAATTAATTGGAAAAATCATGGAAAAACTGTAACTTTCAAGGTTTTACATCTTTAAGTGTTCATCTAAGAATGGTTATTACGAAAGACTGTGGGCTCCTATTTGGTAAAAATTGCTAATGAGTTTATGTTAACACACAGCAACTTAAAAATGTTTAAAATTTAGAAAAAAGGGCAACATCAGTAAATTTCAGGGGATCCTTTTACTGACTTCCTTGAATAAAGAGGAAATATTATAACTTCGATATAATCCTTTTACCAACTCTAAGATTTTTAAATTCTCTTTTTGGATTTTGGACAATCCGCCAGTTCTTCGGACATAAAATTCAAGATTATTTAAACAAACAAAATCCAGGCATTTAAGGTGCAAATTTTGAAGAAAATTTCGGGTTTTTTCTAAATTCTTTAAATAAAGAAAATGAAAATCTTACCAATTTCAAGATTTTTAAATCTCGTTTTGGATACAAAAAGTTTAATTGTATTTAAAATTAAAATCTTAACAAACCACCGAATAATCTAAATTCAAAATTGTTTAAACAAACCCCAACGTGATGATTAATCAGGCTTTTTAAAAGTAATCCCGAAGAACGAATTACCTCATTTGTCTCTTGTAAAAACAACATCCCTGAGTAAGAGAGTTTTACACGTAAATATGTGAATATTTATGTATTTGGCTCAAAATAACAAGTAAAATACACGGATTTGTTGTGGAAGAAATAACAAATAATATCTTGAAATCTGTACCCACAAAAATCACTGCGCCCAAAGGTAAATCCTACCAAGTTCAAGTTCTAATAAATTATCATTTTGGACACAAGAAGTTTAATAATTATTTTTAAGGGCAACTTCTTCATATACCACCAGGTCCTCGTACGTAAAAAGAAATTCAACAATGTAAATTTAGAAATTGTTTAAATAAATCCCAAGTTTAGTATTTGTTAAAAGTAATCCCGAAGAACAAAATAACCTTGGATTTATTTGTTGAAAGCAACACCTCTGAGTAAGGCAGAAAATTCCTCGAACTTAAACGGATCAACAGTTTTTCTAGTACAAACAATTCTTTGATGTTCTTACACGTGAAAGTGTATTTTATGGATTTGGTTTAAAAAGAAAAATAAGCAGCAATAATTATTAACTTGCCCTTAAAGGTTTTTTCAAAAAGTAATAATCTTCAGGTAAAACAAATCTAATTAGGTAATTCATTTGAAAAATCGTGTAAAAACTGGAATTCTTAAGGTTTTCTTTCTTTAAGAGTTCATCTAAGAATCATTATCACGAAACACTGTGAGCTTTCATTTGCTAAAAATTGCTAGTGAGTTACTGACAGTAACTTAAACATGTATTAATTTTTAATACAAAACTACATCAAATTTCCGTAACTTCGAAAATGCAGGAAATGGTGGAGGATTTGTTTCCTAAAGTCTTTGAGTAAAGAAAGAAGAAATCTTAAAGCTTCGAACACAAACTTCACCAACGCTAAGACTTTGTAATTCTCCTTTTGGACTCTATAAGTTTAATCACCTATTTCTAAAATCAAAATCTTCACGAACCACCAGTTCTTCGTATATAAAAAACTGAACAATCTCAATTCCAGATTGTTTAAACAAACCCCAACTTGATGATTAATCAGGCTTGTTAAAAATAATCCCAAAGAACGAATTACCTTGGATTTGTTTCTCAAAAAACCAACACCTCTGACTAAGACAGAAAATTCCTCGAGCTTAAACGGATCAACAGTTTAAAATACGTAAACATAATAAAAAAATGTTAAGATTCAAAAAATTCTCTGACGTTTTTACACGTGAATGTGTGAATATTTATGTATTTGGTTCAAAATAACAAGGATTTGTTGTGGAACAAATAACAAGCAAATACTTGGAAATTTGTGTTAAAAAGGTAAATCCCACACTTTCATTAAAGAAAATTTCGAATAACTAATTCAACTAATTTTTAAATATACACAATTGAGTTAAATTAAATAATAGCCGTACTAAATACTCAAATTCTAAAATTGAGGTTAACATCACGAGTTCAAACAAGCCTCACGAGTGCACTTTAGAATTTTAAACAGGTTCATCGTTCTACCCACAATTTAAATTCAAAAAAACATTTCAGAAGCCCAAGTAAACAACCGTACCTGCTTTCACAATAATTTACCTAAGTAAAAATTTAAAAAATAAATAAATATTAAATAACAAACCTGCTGTAATAAATCAATTCCAAAACGGCGTTTACAAATTTTCACAGTATTCACACAATTAGTTTTTTTCAATGTAATCACGATCGAATCACTATATAAATTAGACACACTGCATCTGGCACCTTCGAATGCTAAATGAAGTCTTTCACCGGTCTTCGACGTCTTTAGACTTGGTAGTTCGCGACATCAATTCGCGAAATGTGAGCGGGCCCCACTACCATTAAAACGCTACTTCGTTGGATATAATACTGGTCGTTTGAATGCAATTGCATTTAAAACCGTGAAACGAGTGCATTGTCTATAAATTTACGTATAAAATTGTATCTCATGCTTTTAAAAGAGCACGATGCGGTTTTAATATTTACGTGATGCATCTTCGAAACCTCGAAGAGCAACACTAAGAGCATGGGACTCCGGTTTTAGCCCTCTTTTTATGCTCGACAGAGCGAAACAAGATTTCTACAAAAAGATAAACATACGGTTTATATATGTTATTAATACACGCTACCGTTTGATATATTATTTATAAGTTATTTGAAAATGTTTAAAAATGTAATTATAGTCTCGTGAATGAATGTTTTACAGAAAGTACTCGTTTAAAGTTTCAGGTTCAATAAACTTACGTTTCTAAAGACAAAATTTGATTAATTATTAACTGCAACGGTTGACTTTAACCGAAGTTGCAACGGAAGGGTTCGGGGTTGAGTGAGTTTGGTATGACTGTAAAAAGAACGAAAGGATACACAAGAAGTGGTTTTAGTTTGGGCAAAATAGTGATACAATGGGCACTATCGAAAGGTAGTGAAAGTTACTTTTTAAATGTTTTACTTAGTTAATGTTGGACATTCTCTGGAAATTTTTTTAATATAATTACGTTCACTTTGTGGAGAAGGTTTAAGACCTTTGAAATTACCTCTAAGAACTTTTGAGATTGTACATAAATATTTATCAAAAAATGAATGTACAAGTAAATGAAAGGCAAAGGATGTTTACCTCTGAAATTTTAATTTATGGTAATTTATGAGCTTCAACTTTTTTTCTCCAAATGAATTAATAAATTAAGGAATTGTTTATAAGCACGCAGACACGAGCTTGCATAAAATTCTTGACAAAATAACTAAGAAACAGAAAAAAAAATTATGTATGCTCTTGCGAGTTCACTTTTTTAAATTCAGTACTTAAAAATTTATTTAAAATAATGAGCAGGGAATTTAATTTTGCACAAATAAATCCTGACTATTAAAAATACATAAAACTTTGTAACAAGTAGAACAGCCATTTCGAAATGGTTAACATTCAGCAAAAAACAGATTTTATTTCGCTTTTAAATCTATTTGTTGAATTTCAATCGCTTCAAGCAAGCTTTATTAATTCCAGAATTGCTTACTGAAAATTTAATACCTTTTAATTTCTTATCTTCTGTTTTTTATGCAGTACTAAATAACCCTGGAAACTACAATAATGTATTAAAAAACAGTACATACTGGTTGAGATACGTATTTGGTTTTATTATATTTAAGTATTATTGAGTGTTCCATTGAATCAGACCAGAGTCTATTTTAGTTTTTAATTCTCTTTTCTTTGACGTTTTATTTTCTAATTACGTCACTATTTTTAGGTTGTCAGCTATTCAGTAAACATGCAATCAGACGATTGCAAGGTTCTTTATTCCTTTTTTCTTTATTTAGTTAAAATATTTTAGTACATAGATTCATGAAGGTAAATTAAAGGATTATTCCTTTTTTATTTCACAGTGAAAAAATGCTGCGTGTTCTGTACAGCCAATACTAAATTTGTCAATATTAACGTCCAATTTGTTTTAAGTAAAATCACAGAGCAGATATTAATATCTGCTCTGTGGTAAAATGCCATACAAAACTTTTTGAACAAATACACCTAATATAGTTAAATGTCAATAACTGTGTGAAGTATGTACATAAAAGCAAGAACTATTTGTAGACAGAAAAATAACAGAAACACTAATTTTGCAAAAGTTAACATTCAGGCAAAGCATTTAGTTACAATTAATTACCAAATAATAAAAGAAACGCAGAGATCTCAACGCTAGGGTAGACAACAAACATAACACTTAAACATTTCATTTGCGAACATAAGCAATTGATATAAGCACAGAGCAGGTATTAATTAATTAATACCTGCTCTGTGATATAAGAAAAAAAACGTAATAATTATTCGTTAGAAAGCGGAGAAAAAAACTTTTTAATGTTGTAAAAATCAATTCGTATTCCCATTTGTTTGTGTTCTAACTTAAAAGCAAGTTTTACAGAATTCCATATCTGAAAACATTATCAAATATTTTAGAACATTTCTCTATTATGTTGTGCGCAAAAGTTTTGCAGTTTATAAGAATCATTATCGTCTTGTGTTTCTACAGACTGTCGTAGATACACCATCACAAGGAAACGTCAAAGTTCTTCAGGGAACAGTAAATCAACTGCGAAAAAAATTAACCATAAATAGGTAACGTATTTAGCGATTCAGAAAGAGTTTTCTAACGAAAAACATAAATTTAGATATCTTCTTCTTCTTCTTCTTTTTCTAATAGCCGCTCATAATCCACTCCTGGACATAGGCGTAAACCGCGTGATTTTGATAATTATTCGTATAAAAGGGCTGGTTTGTATGATATTGCCATCTCAAAGTACAAATGCAGTCAAAGTGTTACCATCCAAAAACCTGTTGACTTCAGACGAATAAAGTAAGACAAATTTACACTATTATGTTTTTTTAATCGATATTTATATAACGTGTATTATTTCTTTTAAAAGGAAAAATGGTATCCAAGAGTATCCTAAATAAAATTAACTCGTCAGCCGAGGTAAAGCCTACAATAAAATTAAGCGCTTTGAGCCCGAACGTCTCCTTTCGGGCGATACGTTTATTTGCCGTATTTTCGGAGAAGAGTTCCAAAAGGTGCATTGTAGATTGTAGCAGACAAAAAAGGGGAATATATTTTTACTTAAAAGAATCGCCCAAAACATCACCGATTCCGAGTTAGATGAACCAAATTCTAAATATTTCAGGCTAATTTTAACGTCATTATGTTTCTACGTTTGATGATGATGTGAAATATGCCACAGACTTTAAATTATTTAAGGTCGTTCTATGGAAATGTGGGCCTGTGCAATGTTCAACTGCTCGTACTATTTATGCCACTTTAGCATATTTTTTAATTTATATAGACATGTAGAAGGTAGCGTGGAAGAGCAGGGGTTTCCTTGGAAACTTGCTGAACGCTATCTTATTTCCTGTTTATATATTTATTTTTATTTTTTTTTGTATAAATTTTCCTTTTTTGTATTTTAAACGGAAAATAAAAAACTATTATTATTATTATTTATAAGGGCCAAGCCGAATGCGGGAAAGCGAGGCCTGCAAACTCGATTGTCTTCGAAGAGGTGGATGAGGCCCTAAAGGACGAAGAAGATACTGAATACGGACAAAGACTTTTTAAGAAAGTTTCATTTTTTGTTTAAATTAACAATATACTAATACCTTTTTTCTAATTTTAGAATAAAACTGTGACATCTGTAACCGTAGCGTAGTTTAATTCGAATTTTCTTAAATAAAAACTATGAAGTTACTTTCATTTTTGTAGTCTAATATAGAATTTTTAAATAAAACCTGTGAAAAATCTATGAGCTCTATTTGGTGTGTCTTTTGTCCCAACCATATGTACAGTGTGTCCTAAATTAGACGTAGATGTATGGGTAACTTTGTTATCTGTAAAGCTACGGCAACGCTGATTGCACGTAATTGGGCCAACTTTTTGAGACTAATTCAATGGCAGTAACAGAAATAGCCGATTTTCTTTTGTTTTCGAATTATGGCCTGTTGTTGAAGTGGGGGGGGGGGGGGGCATCCCACTAGCTTGTTAAAAAAATTAAGCCGTTTCCCTACATTGAAAAGAAAATTAAACCATCCCCCTACTTTGAAAAAAAAAATTAAGACATAAAAGAATGAGAAAGAATACGAACTATTCCTTACATTTCTTGAAATCCTATATCCAGAAAGTATATTTATGCATTTTGGATGGTGATCAGGATGTCAATATTATATGCGATAAATTTAAAATCAGTAAGATCGAAGCAAAGAGAGGGATTAGAGAATATATTGAGACAAAAGAAGTTTCAATTCCCCACGATTTAAAACCTCTGATGACAGCAGTTAATACCGTAATTGTATCAACTGCCGAATGCGAACGATCATTCAGTACGATGAATGATTTATTAACATCTACAAGAAATCGTTTAACGATTACCGTTTCAAACTTGATTTTTATAAAGATCATGGGCCCACCGCATTCCCAGTTCAATGTAGAAAAGTACGCAAAAAAGTGGATTTCCAGCGGTCATAGGGGCGCCAAATATATAATGTGCAGCGGAAAAGAACAAGAACATATTCATATTACATACGAAAGCCTATGGAATATTCTCTGAATATTAATTTTCTGTTATATACCTATATTTTCTTATTGTATTACTGTCTCCTGTTTTGTTGCTTTATCATTTATTTACATAGACACTGGTTTTATTTTCCATTTAATAAAATATTAACAAAAACAAATTTTTTCTCCAACCACACGAATAAGACGCCATAGGTATTGTCGAATAATTTTGTATAAAAAGTAAGTCATTTCGGGATGTTCATCAATTACCATGGCAACTGTATACTTTTCGATTCATTTTTGTACTAGTACAAATATGGACGCAAGATAGGGTTTTACACGGTAAATTTTAAATAAAAAACAAACGCTTCGTCAACATTCGGCAATCGTCGTCGTTCTTGTTTATTTTCTCCGTATAGTGATTATTTATTTCCGCAATGACAGTTCTCAAAAATATTTGATTCTAAATAATAAGTCATATTACCAAATTTATGAGTAGTTGGAGAAAAAATAGTATGTTTCATTCGCACAAAAAATGCGTTTTCGGGACGCGTAAGACTCGCCGGACTCCGCTGCGCGTCGCCGGCGATCTGTCTTACTTGTCCCGAAATCATGCATTTTTTGTACCTACTAATGAAACAAATAACTATTATTTTCTGAGTTCAATGTAAACTGAATATTGGAAAATCTAGCATCCCCCTTGTAATGTTTTCCGACTTCGATCACTGCATCTTTATTGCCTCTTCCACCTCTTTTTGTTCTATTTCTGTTCCTCCCCATTGGCTTGGTATATTCTGGTCCCTTTGTTGGTGGAGTCTTCCATTGCCTTCTTTTGTGCACAGTAAGTTTTGGAAGTATTGTTTCCAGTTCTCCATGATTTCCCCTCTATCTGTTATTATACCACAGTCTAGTTATATTACTAGATGACTGTGATTATACTTCCATTTGTCTTATTTTTGGTTTTTCTTTAAATAACAATAATAGGTACAATTTCACTCACCTTTTGTTCAGTCTCCTAATAAATAGTATTCTCATCGTCGATAGTATTCTTAGATGTCCTTACTTTCTCTTGGTCATTTAAAAAATTAAGAATGTCGAAATACCACAGTATCGGTATGTAGATATCATTTCCCGCTGCTCTTGACTTAATTGATTTATTTATTTTAGCTAATATATCTGATTGGACAAGACGTATGATAAATTGTTGTGTGTGGACCGCCTTTAAGGAAGAGCTCATTTGTTCAACCTAGGCTTTAATATGAAATTTACTTGTCTTTGGGTGATTTTCGTACACAAATTCTTATGCCAAATGTTAATTTTTGAAACTGTTGACATGACAAAATTCTTTATACAGGGTGTAAATACAATGTGGAGCAAAAAGTATACTGCGCTGATTTATGATCTGAAGAAACTTCGAAACCGCCATCAAAAATTTCCCGTAGTCGTTTGTTCCTTAATAAGGGGCCTTCAAACTTAACATTTCAGCGCAATTATTATTATACTCTCTACAGATCAAGATAGTAAGTCATAATATTATGTATAATCCATTCAGTTAACTCCCGTGACGTTTACGCTGTCAAATGAAAATTTTGGAGTGTACTTTATGTACAGAACCTATCAACTTTTTTAGTGAATGTATGTACTTAACGTCAAACTGAAAGTAAGGTTATGATAAACCATTTGTCATTTTCGTAAAATTAGTAGAACAAGGTAAAAATGGGTTTATTACTAATACAAGTATGCAGTGTTCATCCATTTCTCTAAAGATTATGAATTATAAAACGCAACTTGAATAATAAATAATTTAAGTCTGAAAGTGATAACAAAAAAACAAAAGCATTAAATTTAAATTTAAAGGTGCGCCAATCTCAAATCTAAAAATTGTTAATAACCTAATAGGGATTTTCATATTAACCAACACATTGTGACTTTTATGTCACGGGAGTTATAAGTGAATCATAGATAATATAAAATACCTACGGATAGAATGGAAACTTTTGACTGAAATTTGTCATCGAACAGCGCCCCTGGTGAGATGTGCGGCTACTAAAACGTACCCGCGCGCGACATTTAAATGTATAAAATGGGCCTGAAATTAAAAATGTTTAAATAAAACACATTTTTAAGCAATTGTGTTTATTTTTTTTAACTTTTTGAAAACATACATTTTGCAAATATATTTCATCAGGAGCTTCTAACAAAAACTTTGAAATTTCATCCTTTGTAAATACTTGAGACTTTCGAGTCTGATACCCATCATCATCATCATTCAGCTTTTAACAGGCCATTAACGCCCATAGCTTGTCGAGGATCATTTTTTCTTTTTATAAATGCCTTTAAGCGGTCAAATTTTGATGTGTCCTGGCTCTTATTTATAGAAATAGTCAATTTCAGCATGGAGTATTCTGACCATAATGATTTTGATAAGAAAACGCCAATAACACAACTTCAGTTATTGTGGAAACATCATTTGTTGCACACCATTTGATGAAATTTTCATAAGCTTGATTGTACCGGTTCGGTCTTTGGATTTGTCCGGCAACAAACTTCTGCACGCAATATTTGCAGCTTCTTGAATGAAATTCATTTTAAACTGAATTATGACTAAATATTCAAAAATTATAACGATATTTGACAAACGTCATAAAATAATTTTTTTAAATAGAACAGTATTGTTACCAAAGTAACGTTGACAACAAGCCACCTTATAATAAAAAACGTTAGGTTATGAAATGTTTTGTTTTTTTGGTTTCGTAAATGGCGCCATCCACTGAGATGTGCGGTAACTAAACTAAATAAAACGTTTGGTGCTATAAAGGTGCATTCAGACTCAGAAATTTTGTCCGGAAAGTTGACGGAGAAATTTAAACGAACCAATCAGGAGGTGCGTAGAATTTGAATCGTAAGAAGCGGTAAAAGTTAATCTCTGAATTCTCCGATCTAGCCGACAAGTACCCCGTTAAAGGAAGCAAACGATCCGTGGCGTGCGCATGAGTAGATTGAATAAACACGTGATGTTTGTTTCTTTTAACCTACATTATTTTCAGAAATGTTATTGTTTTGTGATTTTCAGTTTTCGTTTGTCTGCTTTGCATAATTATCGTAGGTTATTTTGTCAATTTGTCTAATATTACAACCAAAGATGATAAACGAAGGTTAGAACTAACAGCTGTTCGCCTCGAACCTGCGCAATTAAAGCAAATCGTTAGCTACAACAAACTTGCGAAACCTCCGGCGAGTCTGAATTGCCAAATTTTGTCCGGCAGAAAACATCCGTTTTGTCCGTCAAGTTTCCGGACAAAATTTCTGAGTCTGAATGCACCTTAAGAGTGCGCAGACCCTGAAGTGAATGGATAATACCTGCTCGCCGAAAATCAAATTAAATACACATTTGCAAATTCAGTTAATTTTTGTACCTAATCGTTCCTCTTAATTTTGGTCATTTTTTGTTATTAACGTTTAAGTGAGTATTATTCAGATTTGTTTATTAGCAAGAAGCATTATTACAAAAACTCAAGCTTGTCATATGCAGGGAGGTGACAATTCTCATTAAAATGTCATCAACATTCTGTTAAAACGGTGATGTTATTAATATGTGTTCCTACTCCCACTATTCTCCATATAAAACTTTGTACTGTATCGTTTGACAGTTCGCGTAGGTACTAGTTTAGATATTTGCGGCTAGATGGCGGCACAAAATTTGATATTTTCATAATCATAACCTATTATAAAGCAACGTATTATTATAAATCTTGCATATACCGGGTGTCTCAGGTAAGACGCACCATAGGGAAACACCAATGTATTTTTTCAGAAAGGATCCGCGATGCCTTTGGAATATGTATGGATACAGTGCTCAACGTATATTATTGTATTTAGTTAACGCTAGAAAGAGATAGAAATACTGAAGGCGTCTGTCATTGCAACAGGCGATTATTTCATTGTTTATTTTTTATATTTGTCAATTTTGACAGCGACAAAACGTCAAATCGTTAAACTTGTCAGTTACTAAAGAATCTACATCTAAAATGCAATGAAGCGCAATAATTATAGATTCATTATTATTATACTAACACAATAAGTATAATTTAAAACATTTATTTATAATGTCGTAATAGTAATACTTTACATATTTACTAAAATCACTATTTACGTAAACGTATAATTGTTAGATACATTTTTCTCTATGTAACCAATTTCACACCTATCTACATGAACCATTAAAATTTGTAAGTTGCATTAATAACTTCTGACAGAGATTTTAGTACAGCTGACTAGACAAATTCTTATTTTCATTACATTTTTAAGTTCATTCGGTACCTGACTGATGATCATTTGCTTTCTTTTGCAGAATTCAATACTATTCCATGTTTATAGAATTTACTTACGTTTTCCTTACGTGTGCTGTTATAATAAGGCGAATTCAATTTAAAATATGCAGAATGCAGAAACGGCGATTTAAGAAATTACGCATTTTGCGTATTTTTATTGTAACTGAAAGTTTTAGGTGCTGTCAAAATTGACAAATATAAAAAATAAACAATGCAATAATCGCCTGTCGCAATGACAGACGCCTTCAGTATTTCTATCTCTTTCTAGCGTTAACTAAATCCAATAACATACATTCCAAAGGTATCGCGGATCCTTTCTGAAAAAATACATTGGTGTTTCCCTATGGTGCGTCTTACCTGAGACACCCGGTATAATATAAACGCTGCAGCTTTAAGAACAAATCGATTTTTTCTTTGAATTAAATATTTCTTCATAAAAGGTTTGCTGCAATGTTGCAAACATAAGCATTTTCATAAATTGTTCTTCCAAACGTTTTTCTGGACATTTTCAAAAACCAGGTAAAAAGGATGGGCGAAACATAATACTTTGGGTTCCCAAGAGTTGCGATACCATTCAAAATAAAATAGTTCGGCAGTTCTTGCTGTCAACATTTAACTGTCATTAGCGCCATCTTACAGCAATTGTTGCAACTAGTACGCGGACTTGTCAAAGAATACAGTTCATAAACAATCGAAGGAGTGGAGACACCATATCTTAATAACATCACCGTTAAAACTAAGAGCCATACCTGCCAAAAAATTACTTAAACTGAATTTTGTGCTTTTTGAAATTGAATGGATAAATCGAAATTCAACTTTATCTGTTGATTAAACACCTACTACTCGATGCATGTAGACGCATTCATGCAGATGTTCAAAAACGTATACGTTACCTACGCAACACAATTTTTTTGAATTTTGAATGTTGTAGTAGCGTAACACTGTTGCCAGATTTATTTTTCTTTAGGTGCTTATTATTCGGAAACGGTGCAGAAAGTATCATTAAAAATAGATAATTCTTTATTTACACCCTGTATAACAAAAATTATTTTAAATTTTTGTTTAAAAGAATTAATAAATGAAGAACGTCAAGTAAGCATTTAAAACGTTTATACATAAGATGAAAACAAAACAATATAAAAGAGAATGGCTTTATTTACTACTACAAATACGTTACAGGCAGTATTCACTTAATCTACCCTGTTTTAAGGATGAAATATATATATATATAGCAGTCATGCTAAGTAATAGAAATCTTATAAATAATTACTAATAAAATTAACGCAATAAAAAATATTTATAATAAAAATTACAAACATTATATCCGACAAATTTAAATTTTATTTTTATGTCATTAATAATATAAAATTACATTATATAAATACTGCTTGATAGAAATTACTTAATTGATTATACATCAGTAACACTTATAACTTAAAACGATCTTGTAAAAATATGTTTACCTAAATTTGTGGTAAATAAATGCACATAATAATGATCAAATTATAAAAATCTAATCAACAAAAGAATTGTACGATGAATAAATAAAAACATTAACTATAGTTGCCAAATAGCCATACGTTTTAAATTACAAGAAAGGATTGAAAAACCCGGATTAAAGCATCAAAGAAATTCCTTAGAATTTTTCAATTGAGTTGTGAATCACATAAAAAAAAATGGCTTAAGATATACAATTATGATTACACATAACGCAACTGGACAGTCTTAAATCTACACATCTATACGATTAAATTCGAATTTATGTAGTTACAAACTTGTAAAACGGTACTGCACAATCCATAATTAAAAAATATTAGGTCTGTACTTGTACTCATTACAAAACCAGTGAATCAAACGTAACAAATATGCAAGTAAAAACATTTTACAAGTCTGTATCATACCAAGCAGCAACTTGGTTGTTATCTTGGGGAGGTGTGGGAAGTTCATTCATTGGGTCAAAGTTAAGTTCCGGGTCGGCACTACCAACATCCATCGCATCTATGGCACTGTAAGTTGACCCATTGCCGCCCCCGTGAGACCCTATTTCTAAGCCTTGCATATCTATTGGTATCTGGTCATACCCTATTTCAAAAAGCAACAATTAATTTATATTTACAAGTAATATGTCAGACATACCATGAGATCAACAAAATAATGATCCATGACTAGTGCAGCACGGTTAGTAACTCTGGTTTTATAATTACATTTCAAGAAAAGATTAGGTAACTTCTAACCTATTGTCGTATTTTGAAACCAATCCTGCCAATCGTAATGCAGTAGTCACAGCCTGATTTGAACAAATATTTTCTCGAACTCACGGTAATTGAAGCTTTTGAGAGGTGTTCGAAATGTTTTTGAAATTGCATTCCAAGAAAATGTTCATCTTCAAGATCATTCCAAATCACCCCCGTTAAAGTAATTAAAACGATTACATTCGAACGTCAATAATATATACCGAAGCTTTTACTTACAATTATTAATTAATTAACTAATTATTTTTAATAAAGCTACTACCACAGCACTCAAACATACTGTACCTGTACTATTAGTTGTTAATGCTGAGAAAAATATTGATGCATTTTATATACTTTACCTTGTTGCTGATAGGGTCGGCCACCATGACTGCTGTGAACACTAGGGGGGCCTTGTGCATACATGCCATCATAGGCTTGATCAGGACTCAAAATATCCTAAATAATAAAATGCAAACAAAACAAAATAAAAACAGTGCAAAAAATAACCCTTGCAGTATGTTTAGGCTCGGGTAGTAAAATAAAAATATCTATTAAAGAACTAAAACAACAGAAATTAGACTTGGAGGAAACTAACAAATTTCTTTTTCTATTTCTTTACATACCTTACGATGCTTGTTGATGACATTCGATTTTATAAAAAAAGTTCATAGAATTTTGAATCTACGGTTTCAAATTGTCTACAAAATTTTCAAAGAAAAATGCCATTTTAATAAGAGTTTGGGAAAGGTTTACCTAGGAGTAACATTAATTTATATTGAATGTGTCAAAAAAACGTCTTCCAGGTTGGCATCGCATTATTGTCGAGAGAGAAGAAGGGTTTTGCCTCAATTACCATGCCCTTCTCTCTCTTGCTAAAAGAGTTTCACCTCTGAGGTGGTCAGTACATTGAATTATGATGCTCTTTTAGTGTACCTTTTTCCTGCTGATGAAGCCTCTTAAGCAAGCGGGCAAAACGTTGAGTTCTTCTTTCTCAATAATAACACGGTCCCAACTCGAAAGACGTTCTTTCAGCACTGACCGTGAGTCTTAAAATTATTGGAATTATTAATCATAACACAACTCGGTTATTTCTTAAAAATTTTGTAGATATTTCTAATTATTTATATTCTGCAAATTTCAGGGAACTATTTAATGCATAATCATTCCCTTAACTATAATTAAATAATAAAACTTGTAATTACGAGGTTCATACCAGAATTACGTACTGTTCTGATGTAAAATCAAAATTACTTAGGTACATAATTTCGGAAATTTATTTACTATCTAAAAAATAGGTTTTTGCTAGGAAGAGAACCTGTTTTTTAGATTTAGTGCTGTCAATTATGAAAAATACCAGAAAGTTCTTCCATTCTTATCCAAATACATAGGTTTCACTTCAATAAAACTATTTAAAGAGAAAAAGTTGGATGTTGGTAAATTAATAAAAAATATTTCCGGAAAAATGCGATTTTCAATTTTTTTAGTAAATCCTCGAAACTTTGCATACGAGCATTAAATTAAATTCTAAGCAACTTTTTCAATAATTTTCTGCGATATCTTGTCATCTCTCTCTCTCTTTTTTGTGTGTGTCTTTTATGCGTGTATAGCCAATCTGCTCGGAATTGCCTTGTGTGTTACTACGTGTGTAGCGGTCTTGTTACTCTATCTCATAGACCAGTCTTCCCAGTAGAGCACAGTTAATTAAGCCCAACTGTGAATGGTCCCACCAGGCTTAGTACCAATCCCAGAGGCCTTAGAATTAATCTCCACCAACATAGGGATTTGCACCAGGGACTTGCAACATGCAAGCCTAGCCCACGGTCACTAAAGTAAACGGTTGTCTGGTAACGCTTGACCAATAAGAGCTTGGAGTATGTTGACGTCACAAGAATCCTGAATTATATAGTCCCCGTGCAATGGAACTAACAAAGATGCACAGCTAGGCTATATCAGGAGAAAGAGAGAGTGCGGTTTACACAGTTTAATCCAAACACATAAATGTTGGAAAATATTTGTAATTTTAATGACAACTTTGCTTAATTACTACGGTTCTCTGTAGTACTATACCTAAAATTCTGTTTTATCAATTCAATGGCATCGACTGCAATAACAAAACAAGTTTTGAAATGTGCAAAAACCTTAAATAAATACGAACTTAATAGCAAGTGTGTATAGCTATACACATGTGATTTTACGAAAATCTAGATAACGGTGGAATATTTCTGACTTTATCGAGGAAGTTATTGTATTAACAGTGTGAAATTGAAAAAGGCCAGCATTTAACTGTATTTTTTTTTCAATTAAATTTAGTTAATAGGAAATGCGTAAATACTCTGAATATGACTGAATATTTTTTATTTTTAATAGTTTTGTCTTCGAATAACAAAAACCTATTGTATTTACTTAACTTTTGATCTGATAAATCCTACAAATGTATAAAATAATTAGTTAAACTGTAATAGTAAACAATTCAATTTAGTTTTCAATAGTAAACTTTTAAATTGTAAATTTCACTATAAGCAATAGTTTCTGTCGAAAGTCAAAGTCGTTCATTGGAATTTTTCTTAAAATGTATGTCTTTAAAACCAGTCATTTTCTTTATGCAATTGAAGGTGCCAGTGCAGCTGAAGAAGCTGTATAGGGTCAGAATGGTATTTCTTGTAGTACCAGTGATACGGAAGATTTTTTTAATATTGAGATTCCCGGAGTAGCTACATATATACAAAATTTGTCACATTTTTAAGAGATAAATCAAAATCTCTTTCTTGTCTATTTAATTATCCACTAGTTAAATCTCTCTTTATAAGATTCAATACAAATGTGTGCTCTTTTGCACCTACTGAATGCATTTATTAACGGAGCAACATTTGGTAATACTGCACCGTCTACTTAAATAAATATAACGATATGCTCCTACTTTGTAGATTTTTTGTAGTTTTTAAGTAGGTATTACACAATAATATAATGGAGCGATTTAAGCTGATGTAATTCATATAAGAAATATTTCTGATACGGTCTATATCTCCTGTTTAATAGATGAACTTCCCCAACTATAATTTAGTTGCTATTTGTTAGAACAAAGTGTTTGTTAGCATTTTTAAAGGCTAGGCTATGAAGGTATGAAGTCCAAAATTTAATATTTAATGTACAGTTAATTCACCAATTCAAAAATTGAATTAATTGTTTGTAATATATTACACATATTGATACTTTAATAAGTAATTAGTTCAGAACATCGGCAATATTACTGCCAACTGCATTTTTAAAGTTTTCTTACAAGTACAGTTTGCTTTCATTCATATTAAAATAGTTTTCCCTATTATAACATGCACATTTTGTTGAATCAGAATACACATTGTAATTTATAATACCTTATTCGTATACCTCAAAAGGAAAAGAATGAGAAAGTCCAATATTAAAAATAACAATGTTCAATACTTATTGCACAAAACACAAAAACTCAATTTGTTAAATAGTAATTAATTCAGAAATAAGGGGGTTTAAAAAATTCTTCCATATACTATATCCCTGTCACAGACAATTCCCTGTTTAAATAAAATAAATATTTTTCTCAGAAAGTAAACCCCGCTTTAAAAATTTTGTAAAGGATATTCTTGCCATATTTAACATTAATTTACAAATAAGTAGAAAAATATTAAAAACTTGAGCCCTGTTCCTAAAGTGTCGTGTATATTTTGGGATGTATTTTTGTAATTACATCTCCCATAAAGTAATACATGTTAATTATCAAAACATTTGCGTATACTGTACTATATAAATAACTAATATCAGTAATATCCTATAAAAATGTTTTAAAATGTTTATACGCCACCACGTTTGGATTGTTATGCGCATAATTTCCAAACATTTCCGTAAGAAAGCTCTGTTATTACTGACCGCGAGCTCTATACAGGATTCTTGTAACGTCATTGCCTACGTATTTACCACCACTCCTTCAGAGTTACCAGACAACCGTTTACTTTAGTGACCGTGAGCCTAGCCCTCTTACAACTGAGCTACCTGGCTTCATATCTTGTCATCTAACTCCACTTTTTGCGACTTCCGGTATTTTTTTTAAATTTGCTGTCATACCAGTGGTCACATGACATACATCAAATTCGATTTTTAGGTTATCGGACATGCAGAACCGATCCCCCGGATAAGTTTTTACGATACTTTAATAATAAAAATTTTTCTCATATGTTGCGAACTATTTGCCGGTCACTGTATGACTGTATATACTTAAATGCATACACAAAAAAACAAAATCCGAGGCTTTTGACAGAAATCACAAATTAAATTTAAAGGAATAGTTGTGGTTCACCTTTGCGGCTGTAATTAAATCCTTATTATTGTATGACATGCGCATGAGCTAGACATACCTTTGAACGTTCTATCTTTATCTTATGTATTACACAAAGATGTGCATAACTAAATTATTTTGTGCAATTAGACTCATATAACAGATAACTCAGCCCTCATATTTCTTGGTAAAGAGAGCATATTATTGCCACATTGCCAAAATAGTACATTCATAGTTTTAACCGGTTCAAACCTAATTAACCGGCTTTTTAGATACTTCTCCCGGCAACCGGCAGAAACCTTTGTAAACCGGTTAGACCGGTGGCAACCCTACCTCCCAAAACACAACATTAAACAGAACCATTTCGAAGAATATTTCCAGACATTGGGAAACAGGTTAATATCAGGTGGGGATTACAACAGCAAACATGAGCACTGGGAGTCAAGAATAACTACTACCAAAGGCGGAGAACTGTTGAAGACAATCACCAGCAATGGATTTCACTACTTATCCACAGGCGAACCGCCATATAGGCCCTCAGATTTGACTAAAACACCTGATCTATTGGACTTCTGTATTGTAAAAGGTATTCATCCAAATTACCTTAAAGCAGAATCCTGCCTAGACCTTTCCTCAGACCACTCCCCAATAATAGTAACAATAAGTACCCAAGTATTACTCAAAGAGAGCCCTCCTAGCCTTAGTAACAGATTCACGAATTGGAATCGCTACAGAGAAATAATTGAAGAATCGTTAACACTTGAGATACCTCTGAAATCTAATGAAGAACTAGTTTCAGCACTAGAAGTTTTTAATCAAACAATCCGACAAGCAGCTTGGTAGTCAACACCACAGAAAAGTTTAGTAGAAAATAATTCAACCTATCCAATCGAGGTCAAAAAGAAAGTAGCAGAAAAACGGCGACAACGCAGAAGGTGGCAAACTACTAAACACCCTGAAGACAAAATGAGCTCAAAAAGTTCCTCTGCAGTATAAAAAACAAATTGGTACAAAACTATCTTAGGCACGTGACACCTACGAAAGCCACCGACTACTCATTCTGGAGAGCAACAAAAAGACTGAAACAGCCTCAGCAACATACTATTCAACTCGAGGACAACACCTGGGCTAGAAATGACTATGATAAAGCTTGTGTCTTTACAAGACACTTAATGAAGGTTTTTAGTCCATTTGACGAAGTAGAGCAAGACATTTATCAATACCTTGAAGCACCATTTCAACAGCATCCACCGATCAAGTACTTTAAAACAAGCGAAGTCAAGACTACAATTCTGACGAACTTAAATCTACGGAAATCCCCGAGTTACGAACTAATCACGGGTAAAGCTCTCAAAGAGTTGCCAGAGAAAGGATTCAAGTATCTAATAGTAATCTCAAGTATGTAATACATTTTTGAAAAGAGAATTTAACCCTCGATCCATTAGCGAATAAATATACAGGGTGTTCCATTTAAAAAACCAAAGTTATACATTTTTCCTGAAAAACAGTACGCCATGAAAAATAATTAATTATGCCATTTTCTAGAAGAATTACTACTAAAAAACTATTTCCTTTGACTTTTGCTTGTATTTCTAATAATAAACGAGATATAAGCTGGTCAATTAAAAATCAGACACCCTGTATACCAGAGCAGTGGAAAGTAGGCACAATCATTTTGATCCATAAGCCTGGTCGTACAGATCAATCAGCCTGCTACCAATCCTATACAAACTACTACTTCAGAAATCAACACCGATAATTACGGAAAGTAATATTATATCCAATCACCAGTTTGGATTTCGCAAAACCCATTCCACAATAGAGCAAGTCCATAGAGTAGCAGACAGAATTATGAAGAACTTTCAAAATAAACAATATTGTTCAGCCATGTTTCTCGATGTCGTGCACGCCTTTGACAAGGTCTGGCACGACGGCTTGTTATTTAAAATCAAAAAGGCATTACCACCAGACTACTACGAAATACCGAAGTCATATCTCACCAACAGGCATTTTCTAGTTAGGTATGAAGGTATCAAAGCCGGCGTCTCCCAGGGAAGTGTGTTAGGACCGCTGTTGTACCTCATATTTACTGCTGATCTCCCGGCTTCACCAAGTACTACAGTTGCCACATTCGCCAATGATACAGCGATATTCATGTCGACCCAAACATAGTAACCGAGAAGTTACAGACCCATTTAAATAACCTAACACAATGGTTCAAAAAGTGGCGCATTTATATAAATGAATCCAAATCAATTTATGTAACGTTTGCAACTAGAAGAGGAACTTGCCCAACTGTATTCCTAAATGACAAACAAATACCACAGGACGAAACCGTTAAGTACCTGGGAATGCGCCTAACACGGAGGAAGCATATCTTCTCAAAACGTAAACAATTGGGTCTAAACTTCCAGAAAATGTATTCTCCTAGGGTGGAAATCACAACTGTCACTGGAGAGTAAAACACTACTTTATAAGACAATTATCCGGCCAATATGGTTATATGGGATACAACTTTGGGGAACAGCTAGTAGATCAAACATCGACGTTATAAAGTGGTTTCAATCAAAAGTACTGCGATCCTTAGTAAATGCTCCATGGTTTGTCCCGAATGAAGTAATTCGACAGAATTTAGGACTATCAACTGTTAATGACGAAATACATAAGTGTAGTATTCGTTATCATGACAGACTTAGTGCTCACCCAAATGCATTAGTGGAACATCTATTGGACTTGGACGACGAAGAGCCTAGGCTTAAAAGCTTCAAGCCACTTGATTTACCAACACGATTCGCATAAAGTGAAGTGTAGTGTCAAAAACTCGATAAAGTCAAACTCTTAAAATATTTAAATTTCATTTGTGCATTTACCCAGCCTACGTTCCGAAATACAGCCAAACGGTAAGCAATTCTAGTAAGTACCTCGTATGTTTCAGTTTCCGAATCTAACACAAATAATTCAAAATTTACTCAAACATTAGACACTCACTAAGTAAACAAATGACTATACTTTTACCACAGATCGGGAATTAAAAATAAATTATTTTCATACCTGAAGATCAGGTGCCATGCCCAGGTCAGCATTCCACAAATTTTCTTCACGGAAAAGGGAATTTGTGAGTTCCATTGATAAACGTTTTTTATAATCTTGCGGTTTATCTTCGCTCATTCTGAATAACACGGCTGCAGCGTATGTGGCAACACCTATAAAATATTTTTCAGTTTCTTTTTAGTCGTAAAATGGTAAAGGATTACCTTCGTTTCTAGAGTGTAAAAGTTCAGTTAAAGGTGCCGTTGCACCTTCTTGTTCTATCATTTCCGCTCCTTCTTTGTCTGCTGCTAATTCACAAAGTACACCGGCAGCCACACGCTGTATGTTTTCTATATCGTTAAACAATAGTTGTACGAAAATAGGTATAACCATTTGTTGGCGAATAATGGCACGGTTATGTGATTCACGGGCTAAAATATGCAGCGCCCCTACTGTTCCTTCTACTATCTCCTCCATTCGTACACCGTCCGCGTAAGCACCTGGTTGTTGACTACCACCACTTGCCACACTCGCTCTCTGCAAAATTCATTTTGGATTTGTTTAAACACAAGTTAATTTGTTAAATACTAACCCTTTGTGTATCTTGGAAAGCTCTCATTAAAAGCTGTACCAAATGATGTATAGCACCATGTTCACGAAGCGGTGCATGATTGGCCGCACACAAAGCCAAATTCCTTATTAAGCCGATTACGGCTTTAACCAATGGCCAACGTGAAGGTGGATTAAGAAGTTTTACGATCACTTGGATTCCGTAATTTAATCTAACAGCGTTTTGTGCCATTTCTGCCTCGACATGACGCGAAGTAAGATGACGCAGAGCACATACAGCTGGCTCTGTAATTTCTTCACGATCACCAGCACTTATAATTGTGCGTACAAGTGCATCAACACCACCTACTTGGCAAACAGTCACTTTGTTTCGTTGATTGTTGCAAGTCAAATTGGATAAAATGCCAGCAGCGCAGGTGACTACGTTAACATCGGATGATGCGAGAACTTGAACGAGAGATTGTAGAAGACCTTCCAGTCCGTCGACTTTGGTGGCAGCGTCTGATAAATTACGTAAAGTCCATAAGCAGTTCTGGACAAGACGTTGACTTGGATTGCCTAAATGCATTGCGAGAGCTTGCATGCCGCCTGCTTCTACAATTGCCGGCTTGTTACTTGAGCACACTGACAGAACCTAACGGTAAAATACTTATCACAATACTGACTTTTAAAATGAAAATAAAAACGTACCTTCAAAACCCTTGAAGTAGTCCACAGTAGCTTCTCATAATCGTACGACCGCATAATCCTGACAAGTTCGATAGGTCCTTGAGAAGCGAGAATAATAAGTTTACTTTCTTGATTTCCATAGGCAAGAATTTGCAAGCAATCGGTAACAATCGCCAAGAACTTAACGTTATTCCTTTGCAACAGTGCTACCATTTTTTGTAAACCGCCAGCCAGTCTTACGGCCATTTTGGAACCATCTTGATGTAACAGTAAATTATGTAAAGTAGTTATAGCATAAAACAAAACACTTTCAACTGGTGAACTTAACAATTTCACAAGCGCTGGTATTCCACCACTCTTGAAGATGGCAAGCAAACCTTGACGGTGATGTGACAATTTATGCAAGGTACCGACTGCACCTTTGGTAGTTTCGAGATCATTAGAGTTGGAGATCGCACGCACTAAGGCTGCTACCATCTGTGGACTATTCATGATGGCATGTCGTGACGCTTCCTTCTTTGACAACTGATGGACCATCATGGCAGCTTGAGATACTACAACTTGATCTTCATCGTTTAATAATTTAATTAATTCCGGTATCGCTCTCGTGGCTAAATCAGCATCATCTTGGTAATTTATCAAATTCACAACTGCGTGTTTTAACATCTGGCTTGGCTCTGACAAGCGTTGAACCGCAGTTTGATGTTGTGGATCAAATTGTGTCGAGGGAATTTCAATGCCTTCTTCCAGTGTTTCTGGAAACATGGCTGCTCGTACTCTTTGAGAACGTGTCTGATTTAATTGGTTGTTCATTTCTGCAATAATCAAATAAATTTGCTGATTAATCTTGATTAATTAAAAAGTGAGGTTAGATTTCGAATGTTATATTTTGTATCTTTGGTTGTTAAATGGTTGAGATCAAATAATTTTAATAATGTTCATACCATCGACTTGATCCTGTGTGAACTGTTGTGTGAAACCTTGATCCAAGTCGAAGAGGTCCATTTCTTCATCCTCTTTTCCACTCAATGACGGTACTTGAGTGGCAGCACCAGAGTGAATACCTGAGTCACCCATGTACGAGTTCTGCTGCCAGACGAGCGTCTGGTCTTTTGTTGAACCCATGGGCAAATCGCCTGGGCCTCCTGGACCATAATTGCTGTGCGACACTGGAATAAGACACAAACTATTAATAACATATCAATTAAACGCCAACCTTAGAGATACGAGAAATTCAAAAACCTATGCGATAATCCAAATTAATAATATAATATCCAGATTTTTTAGTTTCCTTCAATTATTTTGGTGTTTCTCAAAAACAATTTTCAACTAGTTAATCGTTATTTTTTTACAACTGCCTCAAAATAGAAGAATTCATTTATAAAATGTTATTCTGGGGGAACAGTTTAAAGCCGTCCCTGGTAAGGTGTTTATGGCAGGACTTGCCATTTCTAATTTGCCCGTTGTAATAACTAAAGAAGTCAAGTACAAATAGGGCACGCGAATGAACAGACTATAGCAACTGTTTTATTTTATTTTCAATGTTTACACATGTTAAACATAGATCCATGTTAATAAAGGACTAAGACAAGGCTGTTGTCTATCCACCACGCTATTTAAGTTATATCTGAATTCAGCTCTGAAACACTGGACTAAAAAGTGTAGTAAAATGGGTCTCCAATCGGGGAGAGAAAGTATTTTTACTTTATTATTTGCGGACAACCAAGTTGTCATTGCAGAAGATATGGAAAATGCTACATATTATGTATATAAAAAAAAAACTTGTTTTCTACTTTTGGTTCACAAGGCTTGTGAGTTTTAACGAATTATTCTTTAATGTACCAGCCAGGGATGAAGCCATGCGAAACCATGTCTGGAGGTTCGAGGGGAATATGAGAAATGAGGACTGAAGGTAAACACAGAGAAAATGCAGTATATGGCAGTTGGGTGTGAAGGATAGGATCTGATTACTGACAAAGGAATTATTACAAATACAAACTATAACTACCTTGGAGTAATCCTAATACAAGGTGGAGGAGATATTATACACAAAATATGGAAAGGACGTGTACTAATAACAAAATTAAATTCTGTTCTGTGGAGCAAATGTACAAATCGTTAATAGAAAGCTCTGTAACTTACGGATCAGAGATTTGGACTACAAACCAACTCCTAAAGAGACGAATAAATACTCTAGAAAACAACTATCTAAGAAGATGCCGTGGTGTTACATTGGCTGATTACGTGAGAACAGACTCCCTTAGACAAAAAATGAATGTAGAAACGACACTATCACATACAGTTGAAAAAAGCAGTTATAATGGTATAGCCATATGAAACGGATGGAGGAAAGAAGACCCAAAAAAATGCTTTCAGTGGATTCCAAGAAGAAGAAAACGTCGACCAAGGACAGCATGGAAAGACAATATCAGAACAGCTATGGAGAGAAGAAACCTGAATAATGACTCCTGGCAAGGCAAGAAAGAATGGCACTTGGGATGCAACAAACGGCCCGTGCTGTAAAGAAGTAGCCAATATATAGGGTGTTGAGTAATGCTTCTACCAAACTTTGTGGGTTTGTAACGATAAAAGGAATAAAAAAATAAAATACCATTTTTTCTCAGTTGCATTTGTTTCCCTTTAATTATTTTGTGGTTGTTAATAAAGTTTTATTGTTACTTGATGTATTAGCCTCTTATTTATCCGTAAAAATTTTGCTCCTGTATCTTTAACCCTTTGTTTTTGTTAATACAACAGTTCTCAAAATGGGGTACAGCAAATTAAAGCATGCTTTTTCTCAGAAACTATGCATATTAGAAAAAAATTGCATAACACTTTTTTGCTCAATTTGTCATTATAAAGCTATTCCCAAAGTTTGGCAGAAGCATTACCTAACACCCTGTGTATACAGATGTGACCATATTAGAAAATGAATTAAAATTAGAAGAAATCTTAGTATGTTTTGTAAGACCTTTATTTAGTTTTTAACATGTTAACACGATCTTCGATTGTGCCCTCGACTTTCGCCGGCTCGAAAGATCCAACTCATCATCTATGTCTTGGTAGGCTTAAGGCCAACGCGCATTTAACCACGTCACGGGGCACCACGGCGCGCCACGCCGGACGGTAATTTTTAAATTACATTGGTTCTTATTCAATAACGCGCACTTGTCCTCGCCCCGCCACGGCGGACCACGCGGAGTGCCTCGGAATTCTGCAGTGAGAATATTTTTCCATCCAGCGCGACGCGGAGTGCCGTCTGCCATGTCGTGGACAAGTGCGCGTTTATAACAAGCGGCGACTTCTGCAGAAATATGTATGATTTAACCGAAAATACACGAAATGGGGCGCAAGATGCTTTTGTCTTCACTGTCTACCGTATTGTTGCATTGTTGAGATCTCATAATAACATTTAAGTAAAAATGTCTGTAGAAGAAGAAAAACTTGTGTTGCTAGTAAGCAAATATCCCAAGCTTTTCGACTCTTCTTTTTTTGCATATCGGGTCAACCCAGCATTTTTCTTGTTTTTCTGCTTGTTCGCAGTGTAAAGAAACAACAACAACGTCTTCTTCGTCTGACGTATCCATATTTATAAATAATGTAATATATCACAGACAAAACAGACTGCACCAGTGCACACATGAGGCACACAACTTCATCACAATTCTTTCATCGTTCTAAGCTATTTTCCGTCTGGCGTGGCGTTGCGCGTTGCTGTCAATGAGCGTTGACCGTATAAATTGCCGTCCGGCGTGGTTAAACGCGCGTTGGTCTTTAATCAAGATCAACGTCTTGGATCGACATCCTTGCATGTTTGACTGCCATCGCCACTTCAATGCTGGAACCGCTCGCCGCCGCCTACTCTCCTGGACGCTGCTCGTTCCCAGCCACCACCACACTCCGCAGGAATCGCTCATCGCTGCCGGTTCCCAGCCACCTCAACACTCCGCTGGAACCGCACGCCGCCGCATACATCGCCGGGCGCTACCTATTTCCAACCACCACTAACGCCGCCCTCTACTGCTGAGGCCACACCATCCCCCACGTCGCTATCTTACCACCTTCGGCACACTTCTCGCCAGATCAAGGACCAGGTTCTTTATAGTCACCACTGTAGGCGCCCCGCCGCCTTCGCCACCCTCACCACCGCTACCGCTTTCGCCGTCGACCAGGTCCACCACCGTCGCCGCACGCAACGCCGCGTCGTCTAGTTTTTACTATTAACTACAATTTTCCAATTCACGATTGTGTACATTTTTTGTTGTTGCTAGTAATAAATAATTATTTTCAGCCTCTTGTCTTTAGTTACTGAGCTAGCCAATTTGAACACAGCGCAGGTTAAGAGGGTCGACTCCATTCGAAATTCCCTATAAAACAGCTTTACTTCAAATCGGTGTTATGTATTACTAATTGCAAAACGATTTTCGAACCGAAAAAAATTGAGCGCATTCTAGAAAGATTGCTTTAGGTCGGTACTTTGCAAATTTTTGCATAAAATTAACCAATCGGCAAAAAAAAAATTACAAAGTATCTACATTTTTGAAAAAATTGGGTTTCGTTGACACCCTGTATAGCGGCGTTTGCTGTTGACAAAGACAGTAGAGCTAAAAAGCAAAATCTAGCGTTGAAAAATGGGACTGTATAAATGAGTATCTCCTGTAAGTTGAAATGAAGATCAAAGGATACGATGTTGTTATTATAGCCGCCTACTCTCCCACTGATGGGGCTACAGACTTCAAAAAACAGATTTTTACGAGAACTTGACAATACTTTTGGATGAAGTTAAGAACCGAAAGGAGCTGTTCTTAATAGGTGACTTCAATGGAAAGGTTGGCAGGCAGAAAAATAAAAGTATAGTGGGTAATTTTGGGGAGGAAGGAATAAAATTTTCTGAGAAATCAATAATAAAAAAGTTTTTCCTCTTGTATCACCTATCCGTGGGGAGAAACTAATAGAACCCTATAAAAAAAAAGAATTTTTCAAGCATAAAGAAATACATAAATTTAGTTGGGTACAACATACGTGGAAACTAAAAACTAGAATTGATTATATAATAGGTAAACAAAATACCATTATTAAAGTAGAAGACACCCGAAAATTAGTACACAATCTTAGAACTAATACAACTGAAACAATATTATGAAACACTGCTAACAGAAAATAGAATAGAAGTCTTATTGATGTAAACCCCAGTCAAGACGATATAGAGATAACGCCAGACGAATTTAAGAACATAACGAAATAAACTTAAGAATGGTAAAGGAAGTAAAGATCACTGCGCTAATTATCGCGGGATAACTGTCTTAAGCTCAATGATATCTTAAAAAATAGATTAGAAAGAGATATGGAAGAGGTAGAGGATCAGGTCGATCTTGCATTGATATCTTCAGCGTGGGGTTGTAAAAGTATTTTCAAAGGGACATTCGAAGGTAAAAGGCCGAAGGGTAGACCGCGGAAAAGGTGGTTAGACAACGTAGAAAACGACATCGAAAAAGCGGGAGTGAGTAATTGGAGAAGATTAACAATGGATAGGAAAAAGTGGCGGGAAGTGAAAGAAAAAGTCAGCAAGGCCGATGACCAGGCGCAAGTCTAACTAACTTGCCCTGGTAGGAGTAAATCAGTTTGGAAACTCGGAAGAGAGGCTTTGGCCCTCAACGGGCCGTCAACTGCCAAGGAGTAAGTAAGTAAGAGGTAGAGGATCAGGTCGATCTTGCATTGATATCTTCAGCGTACAAGTAACAGACAAACGATTAGCACATAATCTTTAAACTCATCTTGTGTATATTGACTTACATAAAGGATATGACAGCGTTCGTTCCACTAGCAAAACTTTGGCAAGCTATGAAAGATCCGAACATAAAACATAAATACACTAGCTACGTTAAGGTTGGTAAGACACTATCTACCGAGCAAGGGACTATGACAAAGGTACTGTATAGCTCCAACACTATTTAAAATTTACTTGAATAAAGTACTTAAAGAATGGAGAAGAAAGTATGGGGATAAGAATATACCATGACACGCTGTCCACCTTGCTCTTTGTTGATTATCAAGTCCTATTCGTGGAAGATGAAGATGACACCTCATACATGCTGAGAGAATGATAAATATAGAAAACGGGGCCTTCAAATAAACCTCAAGAAACCAAGTATATGGTAGTAGGAGGAGGAATAGAAAGAGGTTTGAAAATGGTAGACGGAACAAACTGTGGTAGAGTGCTATCAGAATTATAAATATTTAGGGGTTCTAATATCTAGTAAGGGCAGAAGTGGTGATGAAATTAAACACAGGATTGAGAAAGGCAAAGTAGCAATTCGACAGAGTTGTCTGGAACGACGGAGTTAAACAGGCCATGAACGATAGAGAGTTATAAGAAGACGACTGGCAAAACAAACGCAAGTGGAAGCAAGTATGTCAAAAAGTTTTTAAAACTTTCATTCAAATTCTATTATTAATTGCCAAATTTGTTTTCATAATTAAAGCTATTCACTTAATAATAAAACATAAAACCACTTTATTTATTAAACATCTCGGTGAACTTTGTAAAAATACAAATGCAATATTTACTGATAAAAACTGTTTGATGTACTGCCGCCTTTATTAGTTTTTAAAATTAAATTAGTTAATCACACACTGGTTACATGTACTTTAAAAAGCTAAAATCTGTAGAATAAAAAGAGCAAAATATATTTGTGATATCTGTGGGATGATTGAATACTTCATTGTAGGCAATTACAGTGTAACCTTTAACCTGGCATTTACAAAAATGTTGCTTTATCTTAACATTTGACATTTGGTTACTCTCCCTATTTTCTAAAAATAATCAGTTTTTGAAAAGCACAAAATGAATCTTTTTCTTTTAGAAGTATTTGTCCCTAATTAATTCTATACAAGTAATGTTCTATTAATTAGTTGTAAATTGTTAATGAGAAGATAATGAAAACGTACCTAACGAATTAAAAACTGTTGATAATAACTCTTAACAGAAATAAACTTAATTCATAGCTTAACCGTTGAAACCTTTACAGATCTAGTAAAAAATCAAGTCACATCAAAGAAGGTCACCCAGAAATAATCACAATGGGAAAAGTTGAACTTCCATGTGAAAAAGGAAATCAAAACCCAAGTACTACTTCATTTTTACAAATGATACCATAATTACACTAAGCTTATTGCATTACAAAACATACTTACTTGGTCTATTCTGATTCTGCATGTAACTCATGGTGAAAAGGTGATTATATTCTCACACCTGTAATAAAATAGCTCTGATAAGTAATTATATCACCTATGAGTCATACCTAACAATTATAAATTCTAACTAATCAATTAACAATTCTTGAATTTGTGGAATTATTAAAGCAAGTTACGCTCCTCATTCAAACAACTATTCCTATATCATTACACAAGTGCAACATTTTTAAGAAAATTCAGCTTCAATACTTACAAACAGTTCGCATTCTAATATTCTTAGGGCCGGTCTTATAATGTTCGGTTTACTATCGGTTGAAACAACCTACGGTCAACCCGCAGTACGCGTCTATAATTTAATATACGCATACTGCAGGTTGACCGTAGGTTATGTTTCAACCGATAGTAAACCGAAAATTATAAGACCGGCCCTTAGTAGAGCGAAGTCATGCAATTCACGTTACTGTATTCCTATTACATATCTTTCCTATATTGAACATTAGCAAACCGCTACGCCTCCGTTCGGTTTCGTCATTTTAACTAAGAATATTATCACATAATTTTTGTTGAAACAACTTAGCAATTAATAACTGTGGTAAGCAACAAATAAACTACTTTATCAACATAACTGACCGAACACTTGAGCGTACCCGAAACAAAACTTAAAACGTTCTCACTTAAGAAACTTAGATGTCAAGTGTGAATATCTTTAATGGTAACATCAAGGTTAAAAAACAGTTACAGTAATATTAAATTACTTATGACCATTGAAAAAGAACATTAATTCTTGTTGGTGTATGTTACTTACAATTACAAAATCTGTAATAACCTCTTGGGATACTTAAAACGTTACCACAAACAAACAAATAAAGTACAAATCCCGTTAATTGAATAGAAAAGTTGCATATCTCAACGATTGCATGAAAACACCCACATAAAGAGATAAGAATGCCACCATGTTGTGCTTAAGAGTTCATCGACTTTCCGTAAAAATAGGAATAAAAAATCACTTTTGCTTTATTTAAACGAAAATTTCTTCTTAAGTAGTTAATAATTAACAAGTACACCCTTACCTTTCACCACAAAATTGCACTGCCACAATAAATTACGTTATTTTGATAAGATATGAATCACAATACACCGCACCCGTTCAAGAACAAAATTCTTCTGAAGTCATATTCACGCACAACAACGTCAACCCACGTCATTTCGTTTAGTAAAATCCTGAAAAATTCTGGTAAATAGGCACTTTTTTACTAAATAAAATTAATAAACGTCCAAATTTGTTTAGTAATTTGCAATTATAATTATCACTTTAATTAAGCAAGTGTACATGAATATAACATACTTAATGAATGAAATGTTACAGTGTATAACAGTCTTCTTATGGACTAAGAAAGTAGAGCCATCTAATAACAACTATGTGAACAATGAAAGAGGCGCTAAATATAAATATCTGAGAATTATAATAAACTTGCTGGTGGTAATGTTACAGCAGCATGTCCGGATAAGGTTATGGGCAAACATGCAATTCCTCTAACCCATGTACCTGAAACGATATTTTTATTGGTTTTATTCTACATTAATCAGTGTTTACTCATTTTTGTCACACATGTTGCAACATGACAGTAACTCTCAAGGTTTTTGTTTAATTATTTAATTATGAATGAAATAGTTATTTTCATAACAAGTGCGGGAAGTTAGCGATTCCGAAACGAATGCAGGACGTTATACCTGCATGAGTTTCGGAATCGCTCTTCCCGCACGTGTTATGAACAACGTTTTTCCTACAAACGTTTAGGAATCGTTCAAAACTATCATTTTGTAAGTTTTCAAGTTGTCAAATTTGACATTTCCTTTTAAAGTAATAATCTAGTAAGGATGGTTGCTATGCGATTTTCTGATTTTTCAGAAATTGTTGTCACTTTCCTTAACTCCGTGCGGGAAAGTTACTTTCCCGCACGCAAAATGAGTGTGGGAAAGTAACATTCCTAAACGTTTGTCGGAAATAATTTTAATTCGGTTTCGAATAAAAAAATCAAAGACAAATTCTCCGCAGAACATGTTGTAAGGGAGCTGATTTATTATTTTAAAGAAATTTATGAAATTTTACCTCTTTCAGTGCAGTAACATTCAGTGTTACTTAATGCTCTCATATAGACAGTAGTGACACCTCCAATAATAAGAATTTGCGTGCCCAAATACGCAATAGCATGCCCATGTCTAGGAATAGCCATATCTGTTTGATGTTTCCATTCCAAACTGGTAGGATCCCAAGTGTCAATGGCAGATACACTGGTTGTGGTTTTTTCTTTTTCAGATAATTTGCCAGCGCCTCCAATTAAATATAACCTATCAGACATGCTGAACATGCGACCAAAACAGCGAGGAAATCTCAGCTTTGTGATTTCAGTCCACCTATAAATCACAACTTCAAAATTCCACCCAGCCAAATAAAAAGAATATCTTACTGATTCTTTTTAACATCGTAACATTCAACGCACTCAGACAAAGGATTTTTTCTGGATCCCGACATCCCTCCAGCTGCCCAAATATAATGCCTGTACTTAGCACAGGCGACTCCCATCCTAGGATTTCTTAACGGCGCCTGAAATTCCCAACTTCCTAGTTCCGGGATAAATTTTTCAACGGAAGCAAGTGTTCTACAAAATTATAAAAGTAAAAAATGCTCGTTGTAAAGTAGGAAAAGGAAGTTACCTTCCTTGCCTGTCTTGCCCACCTATGGCATATATCGTGTAATTACTTGTTATTAAACCAAAATTCTTTCTCGGTGTGCTTAAACTTCCTTCACTAAACCAAGCTCTTTTTATGGGTTCAAAACTCCACACGGTATCCACTACTACTGATTTACCCTTAATGTCGTCATCTCTGGGATCTGCACCTCCTGAAATGAATTGCCTTGTTGGAAAAGAGCTGTAGTTTGAAGGTTTATTTAGAAAATACTTAATCGATCAACCTATCAAGGAATATGTTTTTAATGGATTTAAATTAATCACAAATTGCAAAGGATGTCGGACCGGGACTACACATATATTGGTCTAGGTTTCTGTCCAAGATGAAGAAAAAAATAAGGAAAAGAGCAAGAAGACAAAGAAGAAGAAGAAGAAGAAGAAGAAGATAAAGAATTAAAATAACGAAGATTAAACAGAAGAAGAAAGTATGCCAGCAGTAAATCGTTTTATCTACAGAAGGAAGGGGGAGTTACTACGTCATTAATTAACTTTGGTTTCTGGAACAGTTATTTAAAAAAAAACAGTATTTTGTAGCAGAACTTAGTTTATAAACTCGTTTAACTGTTGTCATAACAAAACTATTACGACAGAAATCAATACTGCTAAAATGAAACAAAACCTGCACACATTCTCATGCAAACAAATTGATTTTATTATCCTTAATCATGCAAAGTTCACTTCAACTTTATGTTTTATTTAAATGAACGATAATTTCAATCTTTTAAACGATTTTGGTGTTCGCTGGCAAGAGATTTTTAAAAACCGACTAAAAAACAACTAAGATAAATTAAGATAAAACTAAAAGGGCAGATTCTGTAATTTTGTTCGCGTTTAAGACAGAAAACCCTCTCCTGGCTCTCCTGTTATTTATAAAGGGTCATTTATTTAGGACAAGTGCGTTTCTCTACTTGCCTTTCCTTCTCCATATTGTATATTGTGTTTTAGTGTGTAGTTAGGGTCAGATGTGTCTCTGAATTACTTCCACAACAACGGTTAACATTTTGGTTGTTACGAATTTAGAAATTTGCGGGTAGAAGTTCCAAGGCCTGGTTCAGATAATTGTACGTTGTTAGGAAGGTTAAACTATAACGATGTTAAGTTTAAATGAGTCCTAATAAACATAATAATTGACAATGTTATTACTTATAATGGTGATGGTTGTACGATACGTAAAACTGTAATGATTACGACAAGAAAGGCACATTAAAAAAAAGTTTGGCTTACCACACAGATAAACCCTGCCTTTCAAAAAGGCAACGCTATGGTGATGTCGTGGTTCAGGCAAATCCCCAACGTATTCCCAAACATTACTATCAGGAAGGTATCTGTAAACATCCTTCCCAGTATTCCTCGCAATTCCGTAATTACTATGAGGATCAATCCCTCCAAACACTAAAACAGATTCCCGATCTGCCGAAAAAAGGGAATTCTCCGCTAGGTAGTCTTTCTGCATGGGTGCTAAAATACTGGAGCTCATTTTGTTCCTAAATTTGGAAACGGTTCGTTAGTACTTGATAAAAACATGATGGGGTTAACTTACAGCGCTCCCCTTTGAAACCTCCTGGGCTGAGAAAACATGGACAAAACCTTCATGTTACTAGCGTTACCTGCCCAAGACGCCTCATTGAAAGGTCGTTGCTTTTCTCTCGGACTTTTAACTTGCATGTTAGGAATATATTGCTTCAACATTTGTCTTACCAAATAACCCCGAAATGCTGCCTGTATGATAGTGGCAGCTTCGTCCCTATCACGGGGCATCATTTGTAATTTAGGTTGCGCCGCTTCACCCTAAAATTTGAACCATTAAATTTTCATACGTGTAATTGCAGGAACGTAAGGTAAGAGTTTTGCATTGTAAGTGCAGTTTTTGTTCTTGAATAATGAAATGATAACAGGAAATAGTCACTACAATGCGTAACTTTTACCTTACTTTAAGAATGCACTTACTCCGCAACCCCTTACCAATTGAAAATAAAAATCTCAGGGCTGCTCATCTAAACCTGTTAAGAATTAAATTTATTTATGGACAGACTGAATTTCGATGATAAAATACGTACCTGTGGATCGAACCCTTCCTCGCCAAACGCAGAAATAAAAGTGAATTTAAACGTATATAAAATATAGTATATTTAAAAAAAGTAATAGAATTTAAATAAATAAAAATAAAACGCAAGACCCCCACATTCGATTACATTAATATACAAGCGATTTAACCTAAACCTAAAGTATGTGAAATAGCATCGGTCGCTTTTTTCTGATGATAGCCACCTACCGCTTTTCTACTAGATAAGAACTCATCCATTGTTGGTATTCTTGGTGGAACTTTATCCCCTGTTTGTTTTAAACCTGCTGTAGTTATAGGTATGCTAGTCTTTTGTTTCTTTTCCTTTGGTTTACTAGACCTCTCAATCATTTGAGTTCGTCGATACTGATCGAGGTAGATAAGAAATTCGCGATACGTAAAGTACGTCTTATCCATGCCACTCCAGTTTCTTGAAGGTGGTTCTTGTAAACCCAAAATGTTGTTCCAATGTAGGAAATCGTCGTTCTCTTGGCCGTACCAGTATTTTATTATTACAAACCTATTTAAAATAAAAGAACTGTAAACTATCTCAATCTTAGAAAGAAGCTAAGGGCTTATGCAGAACAGTGTTGGTCTGTTAAAAAGGAACAAGCATGCTCCGTAACCGCCCGTACTTCTTTCTAAGGAAGGTTGAAAAGGGTGACTAACTTTGAAGGCAGGTAGTTTGGTCCAGAAGAAGTAATACATATTTATGAGTCCGCAAACGACTCATTTTGAAGATATTATCAGTTTTGTATGTAGGCAGCGTTCACTTTAGTTTGAATGTGCGGCTAGACATTTTGGGCGATAGACTGGGTGTGTAATTTTGACCAACCGATTAAATGACCAAGGAAGATGTACCTACTTCTAAACATTGGACATGGATTATAATTTATTAGTCGTCTTGGGAATGCCCTTGTGGACTGGGATAAGAATAAATAGGTCCACAGTGTCATCTGCTTGTCTTAAGAGACGACTAAAAGAGGGTTAGGTTAATAACCTATTGTTGAATCTCGGATTAGACTGTCCTACTGGCGACAACAACTTGGAACATGAGAACATAAATAAACCAGGAGCACGAATGGTCCTACTTAGCCAAATACAAAATCGTAATTTAGCGATCACGGCAATACAAGAAACACGATGGTTAGGGGGAGGTGTTATGGACACAACAACACATGCCATATTATACAGTGGTAAGCCAACAGATGCAAAAGAACTACGGGTAGTATTCATAGTAGACAATAAAATGAAGTCACAAATAAAATAGATGAAAGCTTATGCAAACGGAGAATTCAGGCTTCTTTAATATAACAATAATAAATGAACACCGCTCGACGAAAGAACAAGAACAAGAAACAAAGGAAGCGATCTGCCTACTATTGGAATCTGTATACGACGTAGACATGGACATGGAAGTTGGGAAAGAAGAAGAGTAGGAAAACAGCTTGCGCGAAGAGACCAACATAAACGGAGAGTTTCTAGTCGACTTTGCCGCACAAGGGCACTTGGACATCATCAAATGGATCTACGTGTAATCAGATCGACTACCTACTAATCTATACAAAATCACAAGCATTCTCGACGAAAGAGCGTGCAGGGAAGCTCGCTATGGGTCGGAACATTTTTTAAACCGAGCTTTTAGATGCACGATTAACAGTCAAATACAAAAAAATCACAGGCAGGAAAACTAAACGTCGACAAACTGAAAACACAGAAGTATAAATAAAGTTGAAAGAAGAAATAGAGAAAGAACTAGGAGAGGAGCATAACAGAAATAATTCCATATGCAGTAAATGGTATGAAATACAATTAGTAATGGCGAACACAGCAAAGGAAGCGTTGTGAGTAATAAAAAGGCAACAAAAGAGAAACTTGCTTTGATAATGAATGTAGCGAAGGCATTAGACAAAGAAATGAAGCACGTCGAAGAGCTGATAAAATTTACACACAGAAAAAACGAAAATACTAAGACAATCCGCTTTTAAACATGGAAAAAGAGTTTAATGAAAATAATACTAGAAATTTCTGGAAAGGTTATTTCGAAGATTTCCTAAATACAGAACTAGAAAGAGAAACGGAAAATTACCAACAAAACCGACAAAAACCAACAACAAGAAGTCCCAGTTAAATCACCATCAATTGATAAGGTCCAAAAAACAATTATTTTGCCAAGTGTATGATTCATTACTTCTACACCTTACTGTACCTACAGTAGGACTGAGAGTGTACACAGCAAAAACAAAAGTCATGCTACAAATAAGATTATAAAGAATGCCACAGTACTTATAACTTGGGAGTGGAAATATCAAAGCAAGGAAGTGAAGTTGGAGAAATACGAAAGCTACTTTGCACTGTCCCACATATTCACGTCTAAAACCATACACCGTAACAATAAAATGCGATTATACAAAATCATTATTAGGTCCTACATTAAGTTACGGCAACGAAGCATGGATTCTAATGCAGAAACTTTCAAACAAACAACGTAAATAAATTTGATTGTACCAATACTTCAAAGATCCACTATCAAAATACATCAGAATCCACAGATTACAGCGGCCAGAATGGTAGAAGAAAGAATATCACAACAACTTATTAACAGAAGAATGCAAAGGGCAAGATCAAGGGGTAGACCAAGGGCGAGATAGAAAAATGTGGTTGATGGGGACGCCAAAAGAATTCTAAGAACCAGAAATTGGAAAAGAGAGGCTAATGACAGAGAAGGTTGGAGACAAAAATTGAAGGAGGCCAGGGACCGATACGACATGTAATGCCACAGGAAAGAGAGAGAGAGAGAGAGCTAAAAGTGGTTTGGGAACATCTACGTGAACAATACAAATATTTGTCCAGCGTTGCAGAGAATGTAGAGATGTGAACCATAATGTCTACATTTGTTTTTTGGATTATTCAAAGTCCTTCGACCGAGTCGAACATGATAAACTTCTAAGTGTTCTTAAAGAAATCGCAGTGGACAACAAAGGCAATAGAATAATATCAAATTTATATTGGAACCAAGCGGCAAAGGTCAAGATCCAAGACAGCTTCACGGAGGAAATAGAAATTCAGAAAGGTGTACGTCAGGGGTGTGAGCTTTCTCCTACACTATTCAACATATACTCGAGCAGGATTTTTCAAGAAGCAGTGGATAATTGTGTCGGCGGTTGGGCGGCATAAAGATAAATGGTGAAATAATTAATAATGTTAAATTTGCCGATGACACTGTAGTGATTGCAAGTTCAGTGGAAGGACTTCAAATCCTGTTGAATAATATCAACCACGTCAGCGAGGAATATGGTCTTACATTTAATACTGCTAAAACTAAATATATGATTGTCAGCAAAAGCCCTCCACCACCGGACATAGAAATAGTTTGAATAGAGAAGAACCTGTCACTTGGACGGCGCAGAACCCAAAATGAGTTTGGGCGAATCTATTGCGGTAAACGAGGGGTGTATCATTATTTCAGCAGTGGCGTTCGATGTGATTTGGTTATTCCTTATTGTGTTTTGTGTTGTTACATAGTGAAAGATCAGTTATTTTCAGAACTACATTGACAAACGTGTCCTATAAATGGGAACTGTGGATATAAATCCTTGTGAAATCAAAACATGTTGCGCCGCGCCGATTTGTATGACCCACAGGTTCTTCTCTATTTGAAGCCACTCTACTTACCTTAGTAAAACTCCCACAGAGCGCGTAGAAAAATATACTTACCTGGGTACTGTAGTGCATGCAAACTGGCACCGGTAAGTAGAAATTGGCAGCCAAATAGAAAAACCTCGATCGTTACTTGTAAAAATGAGAAGTCTATTTGTTAGCAGAGATTTGAGTCTACCCCTAAAGATACGGATATTACATTGCTGTTTTCTCGGTTCTGTTTTATGAAATGGAGGCCTGATCCCGCACTGACGTGCTGCTAATAAGATCAGGAGCGTTTGAAATGGGGGTATACCGCCACATTCTCTGTATATCTCAGACAGACCGGACCGTATCACAAACGACAAAGTACTAAGGAGAATGCAAAAGAACAAGGTAGTTGTATCTATCATCAAACAACGTAAGCTCCAGTACTTTGGTTACGTCCTGAGAAACAATGAATACTGCTGTTACTGCAAGGCAAGGTGGAAGGTAGAAGAGGACCAGGCCGAATGAGACATTCGTGGCTGTACACCCTATGGAAATGGTTCGGACAATCTTCTACCTAACTCTTTAGGAAAGCTGTTGACAAAGTAAATTTGTCGTATTAATTTCCAACGTCCCAAAACAGATAAGGAACGGTATCGAACAGGACTGTTTCTAGTAACTGCAATAGTTACCAACGGTGCCTAATACAAAAAAAATATTATCTTCAAAACGAGTCTTTTGCGGACACTTGTATATTAAGAGTTTTCCACTTCTTTTGAATCATACTACCTACGCACCCTCAACCTTTTTTAACACTCTTGGAAAAGTTGTACTCACGCAAGCCCATCGTCTATCATTTTACATATTTCAGGTATGGTAGCCATTTTTAGAAAATCGGGATTTTCTGGGTTCCTTTTAATGTCAATTAATTGCCATGGTGCTATGTTGCCAAAACGTATGCATCCCATTATATCTAATACGTCTTCTTGTCGACTTTCCCAAGAATATTTCAACCATCGTATAGCTGACATATATATTTCCATTTCGCTATAAGCATATGAATCGGTGATTGCAGAAACACCTTAAATCCACTTTTCAGGGAATTGAAATTTCGGCACTTTGTCAATGTTATGAAGGGTGCAAAAAAACAATTAGCTTATTATATTGACAGTGGAGATATTCATCTTATAATAATTGACCAATTAGGTAATAAAGTTAAATTACGCAATAAGAACCATAGAGCCAAGAATAAGACGGAGCATACGACTAAGGAAGAAACGAATATTGAGAATGAATTACAATAGGGTAGCGACAAGGAACACCAGAAGCACCAGAGATGCCAAGAAATAATACTGGCAATGAAAACGAATAATACTGAAATTAGACTTAAGTAAGAAATAGAAGAACTCTACGAAATTCTCAACACTGGGATTGACAAACTACCAGAAGAACCCATAATCCTTTTAACGGAGGGGATGAATGGAGAGGAAACAAAGCAGTGACAGGACTTAAGCAACGATTCCATGAAAATGTACTCAGTCGGAAGGTAGAACTACTAACACAGGTATGCGCCAATAATAGCTTTAAAATATGCAATATGTATTTCAATAAATATACAGGGTGTCCCATAACTTATGGGCCATAGAGCAACTGGAGATAATAGACATAAAAATAGGTATTTTGCGCCAAATTTGCATAAGTAAAATGTTACAGGTTAAAGAGATACAGGGTGTTGAAGCTGAAAGTTAACTAAGTTTCACTTGAAGCTGAAAGTTAACTAACTTTTACTTTCAACACCATGCATCTCTTTAACCTGTAACATTTTGCTTAGGCAAATTTGGCTCAAAATACCTAGTTTTATGCTTATTATCTCCAGTTGCTCTATGGACCATAAGTTATGGGACACATAACGCGTAGTCCAAAGAAGAATATACTACAACTATGTGTCACTGGTCGAATAGAAGGGAAAAGAGGTATAAGAAGAAGAGCGATGTCATGGTTGAGGCACCTAAGAAACTGAACCGGCCTTCAAGCACAGCAGCTGTTCCAAATCGCACTGATAAAAGAGTTTGTACAGAAAATATGTAATAATACCAAATAAACGGAGAATGGGAATAGCCATATCAATTTTTAAGAAAGGGCACGGATAAGTACCGAACAGCTACACGTTATTGGACACTACGTTGAAGCTAACTATAAAAATCATAACTGAAAATATGAACTACATCGTTACACGAGCAGACGAGCAGCAGAAAATGCAAGCTTGTCAAAGATATAATATGAAAATATAAAGTCAGGAAACCAAATGCATGTCAGTAAGGAATCCACACGGTGTAAATTAGAACTAAGTACAATCTCAACTAACTAAAGCTGGGTGAGTTTCGGGAACCTTAAATAATGTACTCATATGGAAAAACAAATACCTAAATATCGAAACCAAAAGCAAAATTTATAAGTCTGTGATATGGTCAATATTAACATATGCGGTAGAAACCCAACCTGAAACGGAAGAAATGAGGCCATTAGGAAAAATATGTGGTTAAACAAAATGGGATCGAGTTCGTAAAAAAAACATCAGACAGCAGTGCCAAATTTAACCCATAAACGACTGGATTGCAAGAAAGAAAAACAGAACGGGAAGAATACATTTCCAAAATGAAAGAAGTTACAATAATCAGGGTGAATTCGAAGACTTCCATAGTCAGTGTTAGTGTGAAAATAGGAGAACTCAACTTTTTTCCCGCGTTCTTAAGGGGCTTCATCAAGAGGAAAAAGGGGGCACTAAAAGAGCACTATAACTCAACGTGTCAACCACGTCAGAAGCCTTCAGGAGGGTTTCGCCTCTGGCTGGTTTATAAGTTGAGTTACCGTTCCCTTCTTCCTCTCACTAAAAGAGTTTCGCCTCTGGCGTGGTTTACACGTTGAGTTACCGTGCTCCTTTAGTGCCCCCTTGCCTCCTGATGAATCTTTTAATCATATCCAGGGTCGTTAGAGATAAATCTCCAACAAGAGGTTCAAAGGCAGACCGATGAGAAGACGGAGAGAATTTTTCTAATAACTTGGATAAAATAGTCCTAAAAACAAGTAAGAAGAAAATATTACACCAGTTTCTACTATTTCTCTCAAAACTACGAAAAATGGGCTTAGAATGTTTCTGTAATAAGCGACATCTGTAAAATTATATCCCGTACCAATTAACGCAAATGTAGTTGGAATTCAGGAAATCTATAACGTCATGCTTATCGAGATCTAACCAATCTTGAGAACTGACCAACAAGAGGAAGAATTTCTGGATTCTTGGCAACATCAGCTCTCTTACGTCTTCTAAATCTTTGTTCTTCGCGTCCATATACAGCATAAAAGAAGTGTCTTCAGAAAATACATCGGTGTTGTCGATGAACGCCCAACACTGTTCGGTTAAATCTGTGTTTTTAAATGTGAGTTTATTATTAATACTACAACAATAAATATGCGATACCTTTAATTTTTAAATATTTAGCAGCGTTGAAGACGTCCAAAACGGAGTCCCGCGTGAGTTCAGTATAAGCAGGTTCACCAGTAATCATCCATTCGTAAATAAACGCAAAAGCAGTCGTTCCAACTTTATCCTTCAGTATAAAATTTGTTTTATTATTCCTCATTTCGAAACAAAATTTAAAACTTACCGCAGGTAATTCAACTTTCTTCACCGCAACGTATTCATCGAAAACCTCCGAATAACACTGAAGCACAATCAGATGACAATTAAATTGTTCGTTATCGATGTAAACCTTACAGTCTGCATTTCTGAAAATTTAATTGTTTGAATGTACCCTTAAAGAGCAACATAGTTATCCTACGTATTTTCTTACGTATAATTTGTGATTCTCTGGTAAAGCTCGAGATACAAATTTGTTTTATCGGGCAGTTTAACCATGCTCCAATCTATGGGCTCTGAAGCTGTATATCCCAAACGACTCAAGTTTAATTCGGGATCCAAAATTTGATCAGTTACTTTTCCTTCATATTCGGAAGACTCCCGTTCTCTGTTAATGGGAGCTGTGCTTGCTAACAGCGAACCTAAACTACCCCCTAAACCCCCCTACGACGGAAATATCGCCATTTTTAAATAGAAATTTTTCTCAAAACAAACAACATACCTGTCCCATAATAGATTCCATAACTAAACGTTTTGTGCAATCCTTCTCAGTGGGATTTGAGTTCATTTTATTCGCGGCCCCCGTTTTTTCCGTGAAACTTTCCGGATGTATGTTGACCTTTGTGTGTTCGGGATCGGCTACAAGAACACTGAGTCTTTGGGATTCAAAAACCACCTGTTGCAAGTTATGATCGTGTATACTTAAATACTTAAATTAAGAAAAGAAAAAAACGCAAAAAGTGTACCTGTTGAGATTTGACCTTAAAGTTACCGCTAGGTGTAACTTTGAAAGGAAATGTTCCACTTTCTCCTGTTTGGGGTTCTTTCGCCGGCGACCGTTTCCTCGAACTATTAATCAAACGCTGTATGATAGGGAACAGCAGTCAAAAAATGTCATAGTTGATCGCAATGGAAATATTCACCTTCGGTGTGCCATATTTTTCGAAACAGTGTGTATATCGACCGTTTTACTTTTCGGAGATTTTGACAGAGACCTGAGACGTCTCCTTGCTTCTTCAGAAATAAACTTATTTTTACTGAGGGTTTGACGTGGGAAGTTATCGTCGTTGGTATATAAAAGGAGAACCTTCGTATGGTCAGAATCGTCTTGGACCCCGCTTACTGACTGAGTTTCACCTGCAAAACTCTAAGGTCACTTTATACTTTTAAAAGGGCTACTTTTTTAATCTACTTTTATTTATGCTTCTCGTTGGCCTTGAACGAGTAAACTGCAAGTTTTGTGGTGTATTATCTCCTGATCCACCAAATGGTCTGCCGCGGTGGTGCTACAACATTCATGTTTGTTAAGTACATTTGCTTGAAATTTGCCCTTAATTATCGAGTTTAATAAACTAACAAAACAGCAATATCACAAAAAAACACGGAAGTAGAAAACCAGATATTAAGAAAATCACCCGGAAACATTCTACTAAAAATCTTCAATAAAAAAAATTACAGAAAGCAAAAGTTATTGTAGCAGTGCAGCATTGATTTGTTTCAAAATGTTTTAAGAAGATGACAACGAAAAATTATGGTAGAAGCAAAAAGAGACGCAACAAAAATAGGAAAAAAGTAATGAACGAACAGTATCTATCAAATAAAATATACTTCGTTCTCGAAATTCCCACAATTGAATTATTTGATAGTAAAGTTTTACCAAAGAGTATATACTGAAAGAGGTATAATGTAATAGTAAAAATACCCGTTAGGTTCGCATCACCAGCTCCCCTATCAGTTGGGGAACGTACCATACATCGTTTAATCACACCGCATTGTGCAGATTCCTTCCCTCTTTTGAATGTGAAACGTTGTCATGTTGTAGATAAATTTGGAAAATGCTAAGATTTGCTATTCTGAACAGATTTGTGGTTTTGAAACGTAACGAAAATTTGGCAATTATACAGGGTGCCTCTAAAATGCGTGGACATGGCTTAACCACAGATTCTTGGGCGTAAAATAAGATGATTTAACCCAACTTACCTATATTTAAATTCGTTTGTTAAGCCAGTATTCTACTTCAAAGTTCTTTGAAAAAAAATTGTTATAAGAAAAATTATTTTTTTTAAAAGAACGTTGAAGCAGAATACTGACTTAAAGAAACGAATTTAGATATAGGCAAGTTGGGTTAAATCATCTTATTTTGCGCCCAGGAATCTGTGGTCAAGTCATGTCCACGCATTTTAGAGACACCCTGTATAACAATACAAAAACACAAAGCAGGTATGCATGATAAAACAAGAGTCCGTTGAAAACGTAATAAATTTTACTTGTCGTCATTATCTGTAGTAAAGTATTTATAATTTTATTTGCTTTTATTTTATTAACTGCGCTTTATTAGACTTGTTCCACCAAGAATTGCGCCATCGCACAAGTCGACAATTGCATTGGCAAAATTGCATAATTTAGGCTTTGAATTAATTGCTCATCCACCCTATTAACCGGACTTAGCTCCGAGTAATTTTTTCCTCTCCCCAAACTTGAAAATTTGGCTCGGTGGGAAGAAATTCACGTCTAATGAAGCCCTCAATGGAAACTTGATTGATTAAAAAAAAAATGTGTTTAACTTGCTTTTACCCTAATTATTTATCAAACGACCCTCGTAGCATTCGTTTCTTTTTAAGATTTTCTTAAAAGCATTAAGTGAGAACTGCAACTGTTTACTTTAAATGTTTTTGTGATTCATATGACTAATGCCAGTTTCAGACAGTTTTGGAATATTTTAGAAAATTCTTAAAAATAGTTTTATATTTATTTAGCCTTTTCCATAATTCCATAAATAATAAAAAACATTATTTTAAATGCACGAAAAAGTATTGAGAATTTATTATTTGTGAAATATACAGTTACCTTATTACAAAATATATATATTAATTATTTATATGAAATATCCAGTTTTGTACGAGCTCACGTTAATTAGTAACCACAGGATGTTTTGTTAATTGCAAAAAAATCAATGTGAATTAAATCCCCGTTTCTCTCTATGCTTGAACTTTCATGTTTTTGTTTATCTAAAATATTTCATAATGTAATTTAATAACCTTTTTCTGTAGAGGAAAGTACAAAAAAATAATTTATAGATACTGCCAATGTTATATTTGAGTTTATTCGTACTTGAACATAATGTAAAATAAATATAAAGGTATCACGTAAAAGTAATTTAAAATTACATATAGCATATTTCATCAATTTCAAATTTGTTTAATTAAATACTATTGCAATTCATCTTTAAAATTTTTTCGAAGTGTATTTAAAAAAAATTATGATTAATAAGTAAATAATGATGATGAGCAATACAAAATTACCACCGATTTAAGAAACAAAATAGTGGTGAAGCATAATATATATAACAGAACTAAAGCCAAACTAAAACAATATTAAAATAAGATGACTCAATAAAACTAACACCTCTTGTAGACAACCTAATAAACTCGATAAACGAAGTTGCACAGAAAATAGCTACAAAAGATCCAGACAAAACTTAGCGAGAGAACAAAGGATTAAATAAAAAACGGGGCAAATTATGCACAGAAAATAATATCGAAGAATTTGGAAGACTTTCCAAAGAAGCAAGGAAGCAAATTAGAAACGATATGAAAAAATACCACGAACTGAAATAGAAAAAATATTAGAACAGAACAAGAAAACGCTTCAGAAAGGGAGAAGATAAAAAACAAGTTATAAATCTAACGAATAAAGATAGATGGACGAGACACAAGAAATAATGGAAATAACAGAAGTATTTGACAGAGATAAATATACTTCTAAACGAATACCCAGAATATCGAACGTCTATAGGAAAAATATTGAACCTCGAATCCGAAGAAATACTAGATACCAATGAAGCTGAATTGGCTCTGTACAATATGAAAAATAACAGAGACCAGAAGAGGACGATATACACTGTAGAATTCTTAAAGGAAGGAGGAGAAGAAACCATAAGAAAACTACGTGAACTGTTCAATAAGTGCTTGAAAGAAGGAAGAATACCGGATATATGGAACAAGGAAATAGTTTATCATATACAAGAAAATGGCTAGCCACACGTCAATTTTAAAACAAAAATTGTCAAATAACCAACCGTTATTTATTTACCAAGAAGTTACTGCAAAATCTGTGGATTCGATTTTTTGTTTAAACTTTCAATAACTTTACTTTTTACAAATGTTGCTGGACTCTTAAAAGTAATTATATTAATCGATGACCGGAAAGCTCTTGTAGTTATTTAATGGCGATATTTCTTCCACATCAACCTTTGTTTGGGAAAATCTTCACTTACGTAGAAGGAATTCAAAGAACTATGCCATGGCTCCAAGCCCGGGTGAGAAAAGAAGAGGGTTCGTTGATAAGGTTAGCTACATATCGGCGGTAAAAAAAATAAACAACTCTTTGTTTCTGACTAACATGATACAACCACCTGAAATGAGAGGACTACGATTAAAAGCGTTGCAATGGTATCACTGCGCCATGGGAAACACAAAATATAGAAGAAATATAATGGATAGAAAAAATACAAGAAAGTCTCGGAATATGACGGAAAACATGTTGACGGCAACGGCGACAAAACGGAAAATGCAAAAAAACAGCTTATTGAAACATGTAGTTATTCAATAACAAAGGCAATGTAATAATAACTGAAATTAATCAACGCGGTAGAGATAGCTGCGCCCTTTCCGAAACCTGGAAGAAAGGAAAAGGCACATCTCAGTATCAGAATTTTATTATAGTGTATAGTGGAAGAGATAGAGACAAATTAATTGCATCTGGAGTCTTCTTCTTCTTCCTTTGACTAGGGATGACTCCCTGTTTGTCTTGCCTGTTATTCCACTGACGAAGAAATCCAGCTTTCTATCCATTTTCTCGGTGGCCGTCCTGGGGGTCTTCTCCCAGTTGGTATATTTGTTTTGCATATTTTTGCTAATCTCTCTGCTCCCATTCGTTCCACGTGGTTGTCCCATTTCTTCTTCCTAACCTTCATCAATTTCACTACGTCTTCTACCTTACGTGTTCCTCTTACCTCCATGCTTCTCTATCTGTCTCGCAGTGTTACACCTGCTATTGATCTTAAAACTTTCATCTATGTTGTCCTCATTTTTTTTTTGTTGCGTTGGTCGGTGCACGCGTTTTGTTAGCATAGGTTAAAATTGGACGAACCATTGACTTATATAGGGAATTTTTCTTTTTAGTATACATATCCCCTATGTATACTTTTAAAATAAACGCAATATGTAGGCAACCAACTATACACTAAACGTCACGTCACGTGGCGCGTAAATCAAAAATAAATCAAAATTAGTGGAATATCAAAATAATTTTCATTCAACGATTATTCTAAAACATAACCTTAATAACTATAAAAGCCTTAATGGCCATAAAATTTTTCTAAAAAGTCATTCAAAACATGTCAGGATCATTTGCTTTCCTATATTGCAACCAACAAATTAGAGCCAACTTTTATGCAAATAGAATTTCGACATAAATTTAATTAAATATGTCTGATCATAATTAACTAATTGAATAACAATTAATTAAGTTATATTTGCGACCAATAAATCAAACAGTTATTGCCAGGTGAAATTTACAAATCTATTCGATTATTTAAATTAGTTTGTTCCATCATTTTACCTTCTGATTTTGTTAAACATACTTTCAAATTAATTAAATATGACTTAATACAAAAATAAGGCAGTGTGCCCAATTTTTATTTTTGGATTGTATTACTAAAAATTAAAAGTGTTAGGGCATTTTATCCTGTTTATCTTTTAGACATGAGAACAGATTCACGTTACGTAATAATCGGTCCACTAACATAAAGTATCAATCTATTTTAACAACCTTCAGGTATGGGAAAACATTATCAAGTATTTATGTGGATGTTAAGAGCAAATTACCATTTCTGATTAATGCGTCGATTATTGCAATTGATTTCGTACATATCCATTTCATACACACCTATAAAATAGTTCAACGTTAATTTTAGAGCTGTAATTGTGTTAAATTTTGCGCTCCAAATACACACCTACTCTAAAATGAGAATAGCAAACAAACGTCAGTTTCTGTATTTTTGCGTCATTTCACTCAATGAAATTTATTTAAGTTAGCATTACTCAGGTTTACTACTATTTTTGATTGTGTATGCCGGACAAATATATACAAATGGCGTTTGTAAGTCATTTTGATACACCACGATTTTGCTGAATCACATTTTACGTCGTTCTTTGCTTTTAATAAAAATATTTTAATTTAACCAAACTATATTTAAGGTTGGCACGTTAGATATTAATAAAGCCTATTTAAAACAAAGTTTGCATACTTTTCTTTTAATTGAAGTGTCCACAAAGTAAAAATGAATTAGAAATCGTAAAGTAATTGGGTTAATTTAGTTCAATTGATAGATTGAATACGTTTTGGTCTTCAGTAAGCAACAATCGTGCTTCTATACTGTGAACAGAATTTTATAGAAAATTGGATGTCAGGGGGACGCGCTGTCCAGGTATTAGGAATATGTCTGGTCTGATTGAAGTTAATAAATAAGAATTCTGTTAATTCTAACTGCTTCGTTTATTTGTAATTTTAATTCAATCAAAGATCCTTAAGTAAAAGCAGAAAAGCACGTTTCTCATTAGTCTTCTCAAACAAAATTCAGTAACCCTCTTACAGCCTACTACGATTACGTTAAAATGTGCTCCGCAAAATTCTTCCCCCGATAAGAATTCAATTATTTCCCTTTAAGTGTGTTTCGTTGACCTTTACGTTTCTGAATTCGTAGTTACTAAGGTACAGAGGCTGAAATTTCTGCTATGAAAACACCCACACCTGAAACGCAATCTTTGTTTTCAGGTGGGCGTTAAACCCTCCCGTTATTCACTATACATAGACTGGTAAACTCTAATTGAAGTAAGGGCAAATTTAATAAACATTACAGTGAGTCTGAAATAGAAGTTGTTATTTGTCTTGTGTGCTTTTGACAGTAGGGGTAATCAACCTTAATTCTTTTAATAATTAAATGTATTAACTAAATTATTTACAGGCCTTTTTTGATTTGAAAATGCTTAGAAATTTAAAGTTCTACAAAGGGAAATTTTAATTCTATATATTATAAATTGGAGTAATTTTTTAAATCTTGGGAGTTATTTGGTTGTTTCTCTTAAGAATTTTTACCCACGTGATAAAAAATTAGTACCTAATTAGTAAAACGTTTTATTCGGGTGCTTTTCCAAAGATGGATTCAAAAGAACCGTATCAGTTTGTAATTCGAAATTAATAGGTGTATTAACGTAAATTTCGCCAAATAAAGAGACCTAGAAAAGTCAGAACTTAGCCTGATATTTATAAAAAAATAAATAAATAGGATAAATACAGGGTGGCCGTCAAAGTTGGCAACATATTTTACTGGTATGAATTACATAAAAAATAGTGAAGAGCTTTCTCTAAAAGGCCAAATTAAAAGTTACGGCCCTGTTATGTTTTTTTTAATATGTTGGAAACCACCCGAGATTTATTATTAATTTTTACAATATAAATTAGAGTCTACCACAGTCATAACTTGATAGTAATAAGTAATAAGAAAGGTTTATTTTGATAAGTGGCGTAGTTAAGGGGAGGTTAAGGACATTTTTAATTTAAAAAAATATGAGGGACATGTTCTTTAAAACACTTTGTGTCGTATTATGATATAAAAATAAATTTTTTGTACTTCCAGCCTTTGCCACCTTTGATGCTTCAATGTAGGTGCTTTGAGCGTTTACCTTACGGCGCACTTTACGCCCTAAGCACTTTATTAAAATTGTAACTGGCAAAACATCCGTACAATTGCTTAGAGCAGCTGTCAATAAAATAACTTGGTCCAGAACAATCGGTAAAGTCTCATGAAGATACGGCACTCGAAGAAGAAGAAGAATGCTTGTCTATACTCGTTACCTTAGGTCATCATCGTCATCTTCTTCGCGGATTAGGCGCTTCTGGCCTGTTCCGACTCCTCGGTCGTCCTATATCCCTCTTTTCTCTCGGTCTATATTCAATTGCCATTCTTGAAAGGCGATCTTTGTCCATTCGATTTACGTGTTGTTTCCAGTTTTCTTTGTATTGTTTTATTTTATCGTGTAATAGCAAAGATATTTAAGTAGTCTCTTATCGATTCGTTCGTCAGCATATCCAGTCTTGTACAGCCCTTCACTGATCTTAGAAATTTCATTTCGGATGTTTGGATTTTACTATACTCCTTTTTACTTAATGACCATGTTTCGCTATCATATATCAGGGTGGGTACCGCCATTGGCTTATAAAATTTTAGCTGTATTTCTCTGCTTGTTGTATATATTTCCTATAGTTCTTCTGATGGTCCAACACATTCTTTGGAATGAAGATAATTTTGATCTCGGTCGTGAATATAGTTATACGATATGTCGCATCCTAAGTATTTGAAGTTTTGTACGTGTTCGAAGCTTTTATTGTTTATTACTCCTACTATTTTCGTTCTGACAGGATGTTTGCCTTTAAAGGCCATTACTTTCGTTTTTGATATAGAAACTTCACAGTTATTTTTGTATTTATTTTGTAGTAGTTGGATTCCAACTGAAGCTTGATTTTTCCAAGTCCATATCATGTCGTCCATATTCCATATACAGATTACATAAATATCTAACGCCTTGGTTGATATACACAAGGTCTGTGTTTTCGTCATTTTTGTTTAGTGTAATTCTAATTTTAGTTTCGTGATAAAGGCTATTTATTGCGCCAATTAGGTGTTGGGGAAATCCTTTGTTCTCAAATATGTTCCATATTTTAGATCGTATTACCCTGTCAAAGGCTTTAATGTAATCTGTAATCCTTAGTTTCACGTTGTCGTCTGTTTTTGAGGTTGAAGATCGGTGGAAGTTCGGCTTCCACTTCTCCGCGGCCCTCTAAAAAGGCCTTGTGTGCTATCAGAACACTTACGCCCTGGATAAAGGATGTTCTTCATAAGCCCTTTGTTAAGCCGGGTTCTCATTAGTCGATTTCATTGATCAATGAGACTGAATCTATCCCATTGAAGATACAATTGAATACGAAAATTGTTCACACGATTCAAGGGCATTGAACATTCTGTCAGAAACGATCAATTTTAAAAATTGCTGCAAAGAAGAAAATTGTGCGTGCTGGAGTCCGTATTGTGTGTAAATATTTAGTAAACCAAATCAAAAAGCGAAAAACGAGAAAACCATTTGAAATGTGTCATGTTGTTAAAATGACGCAGAACTCTACGCAATTTTATCCAGAGTGTAGGTGCCAACAATAAGCTGACGATGCAACTTTATTTGTTTCAATATAATTGAACTTTTGTTCTCACATTTCAAACACCGTTCAATTTCATTGAATCAATCCCGTTGATCAACCAAAGTAGACCTGCCTTTCACTTCCCTTGAAACGAAAAATCATTGATCAATATCGTGGAAATGATGTTCTCATTATTCAATTTCTTTACAATGACATAGATTCAGTCTCATTGATCAATGAAATCGACTAATGAGAACCCGGCTTAACTTTTCATAAGTTACTGTAGCGGATTCGCCAATCTTTACACAAAAGTTGATAGCACAATGTTGTTCAAACTAACAAGTTCAAACTTATACTGAGTCTATGGCAGGGGTTATTCTAACTGACGTGTGAAGGGAGAGGCAGCAGCGTTGTCGGTTTGCGCACAGTGTCGACAGTCTCACTATTTTTCTGGTAAACCTCCTACGTTCAATTTTATAATAATTGCTCAAACTGATCTGCTTGTTCTTAAAATCTTGATTGACCATATCGCCGCAAAGGTGCATTTTTGGAAATAGCTAAATCAAACCAAAATTCTCTAATTTTGTCTGAAAAATGTTCTATAGAAGTTTGTCGGTATAATTTAGAGACACCCTGTATAAAATGGTGGCTGTAGATGATTAGAACGTTTTACATAAATCTAATAAATGTTGCTTGTTTTATTGCTTTGGTACTGACACTGAGGTTAGGTCACTTTATTGTTTATTTATTTTATTTATTTGTTCATTTTCTAAGCTTGCGGGTACCAGGGATCTCATTGACTACCATGGCCATTTACAGCACTACCATTTAGAATTGTATCGAACCCGAAGGACATCCACTCGTAGAAGGCTCCTTAATCTTTATTTATCTATGTGTATTATTATACATTTACTTTAATTACAGTAATGTACAGGGTGAGTCAAGAGGAACGTACCAAACTTCTGGAGTGTGTTGTACACGTATATTTAAGACAAAAAACCTAGAAGTTGTAATCAGATTTTATTTGTTTTTGAATTATAGCGTTTGGAAGTTTAAGTGGGTCATCTGATATAAATTTTTTATTGAAACAACCTTATACATAATTCCATGTATATTTAAGTTATAACAATCAAAATTCAAGTAGAAATTCAAGTATCCTTATGTCTCATGAAAAACAATATCTTATCTTTTTTATTGCAAATTCCTTGAAAGCGTTAAAAATGCCTCACATTTACACACATTTAGAGTATGCCAATATTGATTTTGTTTATGGTTTTTGTAACGGGAATGCTAGAGCTGCAACATTTATACCGCTTTTTGCATAAATCTTATCATACAAGATAGTCGATCTTGTTTTTACAAAATATCTCTATCTCAGTTGGCAAAACTGATCATGTTATTACGTTATTTATTATTAATTTTATTAGGGGAATATGGAGCCCTGTGTTTCCATGGAGTCGGTGCCCTGTGCCTTCAAACCTACGGATTTTTACTTTTTATGTATAGTAACCATCATAGGCACCAATTCCATGGGGCACCAGAGCCTGTGACCCCATAATAACAATGTTATGGGGATAGTGCATTCTAAGATTATGGGTAAAAAAGTCATGACGATCAAATTTGGCCATTTATGTATACCATGAACACCAGAGAGCCATAGAACGTAAATCACTGGCTCTATCATTAAGAGACCATAAGACCAACGAATGGACAAGACAGAAGACACATGTGACAGATATAATAGTAAGAATCAGTTCTTTAAAATGGCAATGGTCAGGACATGTAGCGAGACATACGGAGAACTGGAGTGGACATATTACCAGCCGGAGACCTTGGGGAGAGAGGCGAAGCGTTGGGCGACCTCAACAAAGATGGTACGACGACCTGAAAAAATTCGCAGGACTTAAATTGGTATCAGGTTGCTAAGAACAAAGAAAAATGGTCCAACATGAGATAGGCCTATATCCAATGGATAGATCACAGCTGAAAGAAGAAGAAGAAGAAAAAGATACTATTTCTCAAGGCAAATGTGAAATGGTGCCAAGAATAAAGTATAAGATATTTAACAGTAAAATAAAAAGTTCTTAAGTCTTAAGTAAAAGTTATTGCCTAATATGTCAACAGACATGTGAAGATGAATTTTTAGCGTTGTATTTCAAAGTTAATGTTACTATAAACCATAAATTTGTTACTAATTCCATAATTTTGTGTTAATGTTATTGAATAAAGTATGTATTTTGTTTAACTTTATACAATTTAATTCTAATGAAGTCCAAACTATTAATTTTGAAGTACAACATTACAATTTCAATCTGAATGCCTATTGACATTAGCAATAATTTTTGCTTTAGCAATTGTTAATTTACTGTTAAATAACTGGCACATTATTCTTGACACTATTTCACATTTCTTTAATTTCTAACCACCCACTATGTATTATTGACATTCCAACTATGGATACACTGTATACTATTGGCTGGTACTGCTAATGGCATTTTAAAAATGATTGACAACATCTGTAGCGAGCCACTGGGGCGGTAATTTGGAACTGCTTACCCAAATTTATTATATTAGAAGAATTTTTGCTTATTTTAGTGTAATTTTCAATTTACTTTCATAGGAATTTCTGAAATACTAGCAGTGTGATTATAAAATTTGCTTATCTAACATAATATTTATATAGTGTGGTAAAATGTTGCACCCAGATGAGTTCAAAAACCACCATTTGCTCTACAAATTCATAACAGAAAATATTTGTCTATACCTAATTAAAATCATGTTTAACGTAAACATAAAGCGATATACCTTTGTACTGGTTTTAATGTACAGAAAAGGGACACACAATATTGCCAAGCTAATTCAATATGATGTTAAACATGAGATGAGAATGTCGATCTTATTATTCTATATTTACAAAGTGTTCCATTCTAAATAAATAATAAAGCATCATAAGTAAGATTAATATCATAGAATTATTTTTCATATTTTCAGCGTGTAAACCTTCATTTTCTTTACTTGCTGTACTAATTTGAACATTCGTTTTTAACGTTTCCAACTTTACACCTCTGCATTTCGCTGATTTATTTGTTCAGTTTGCTTATTAGTTTTGTACCGATTATTGTGGTTATCAAAAACGGATATGTTTTACGGTAGAAATTTTCTTCGAAGAGAAAATTAAATTTGATCTAACCTAAGTCAGTCTTATCTATGTGTTTTGAAGCGTCTTCCTTCCGTTTAATTAAAGATTTGTGCTTTTTCGTCTTAGAAGAAATATCTTTTTAACTTCGTGGGTGTTAAAATCATAAAGCTCTTTATTGCTTCGAAAATGAATCAATGAGTAGAATTTTTTAAGTTTCTCATTTAAATAAAATTGTAATAGATGAATTGTCTTGTAATAAGTGATTCAATTCTTTGGTTGGGGTATTTTATGCTTTATTTCTGAGTTGAGCTTTTTTTTATTTTATAAAATAATATGTAAGTTTTGCGTTTCTTCGAAGTTACGTAAGTTAAAAACATACCTGACAACGTCGTACTGGGAGACGGTTATATCCGTCCCCTTTACAATAAATTTCAGTTCCTTGAGGTTGTTCCTTTTTCCGACTTTTTTTATCTGATTTAGATGTAGCATGAGACGAAAATGAAACGCTAAAAATAGCAACAGCGTTATACATTTGAATAAGTAATTCAAATAAGCTAAATAAAATCTTTACCGTAAATTTAATAGATCAAGGTTGTCGAAACAGTATCTATCGCTGTCCGTGGAATCCCGTAAGATATCCTGAAACGTCAAAATTTGAAATTATCTCACTTATAGAACAGAAGTCGATATAATACAACGGTACCTCTTCTCTGGTGGTTAAAGCTTTTCGCATTATCCGGACGCTCAACTATAATTTTTCAAGTTTTCGAAAACACAGTGACAAATAATAATGATTCGTGGAGGGTCGAGCCGATTCCAAAAAAGCTATTAAACAACATATTTCTGTTGCTATAACAATCGTATAATTTAAATGGAAAAATAAACTTGCGTTTGTTAGTTCGGTTTTGTCAGTTTTTACAAAATTATAGTTTTTTTTTCTCATTATGAACGACAGACATATGAGTATAAAACCCACGTCAGATTTTCAGAAGCTTTCCGCTCTTACCGTGTCCGGTGTACGACAACATCGCAGAGGAACACTTGTACCACTAAAGAAAAAATCTTACGCTGAAGGTATTTTGACACCTGCCTCTGTGTCAGAAAAACACTCGGGTGGTAGCATCGATTTCAATAGAAAATTGTCCTGGTTAGAAAATACACGAAAACGTAGTGTCTTTGGGAAAGTTAAAGGAAATGTGATCTTCGAAGGCCATTTTCCTGAATATTTTCGTGGACTTTACTGTTCCAGATTTAGTCCGGAAAGCGAGCAATTTGCACTTGCCTTTGGTGCCGGTGCTATTCAGGTTTTTAAACGAATTTTAATCGTTTATTAGCTTGAACTTACGATTTTTGTTGTAGGTATGGGGGTTGAACAGCGAGGATTATTGCATCAATGTTAGGAAAGCACCGCAACATGGTTTTCCCATTACGTGTCTTCGGTTCATACCAAACATTTCTGATACTTATTTTGCAGCCAGTACTTGTGGTATACTTTTTCTTTGCGGTACCAAAGCGGGACAGTGTACAAATTTTGTTAAAGGTATTTTATGATTTTCACTCGTAAGAACAAGTTTCTGCATTTGTTGTTAAAATGCATGGCAGTGAACTGAAATTTACTTCATCTGACTGATAATATCAAAGCTCACTCTTTAGAATTAATTATTACTCGTTCTTTATAATAGATATTAAAAATAAGACAATAATGAGGTTTTATAAATGAAATGAAAATAATGGATAAATGTGAATGTTGTGCCTTTTGTACGTTTTCCAGTATGGTTTTCTTAAAGGAAATAAGGAAAACACAAAATAATCGTAGAATGAAAATAAGCATTTTTGGAAAAATCACTATTCCAGTCTTACAACCACAGCAACAGTAATTTTAATATAAAATAAAAGCAAATACAGGGTGCTTAAAAATGGCGAAACAACGCTATACCAGACTATTTAGGGACTTCCCCTCAGTACTAGAAAAATGTTTAAAAAGATTTTACCTGCTGATTCTGTAAAGATAGAGGTTTTAATTTACGGTAGATGTGGCAACCATGTGTACTTTATTATTATATTTTATTTACGATATATAAACGGTGCTGCTTCAGGTAATCAACATTTTATTTAAATTAATTTTATCAACAAAGCAGATTTTCGGATATTTTAGCATTAAAGATAGATGTTCGAAATTACCGCCGCCTACGACTACACAAGTTCTAGCTCTCTTGACGATATTCTCAGACACTCGCTGCAGCATGTCCCTCGTTACCAGCCGGAAAGCCTCTTGAATTCGTTGAACAAGTTCTTTTCTGTTGTTGACAGGTGTTTGGTAGACGTGGCTCTTTACAACACTCCATAAGAAGAAGTCCAAAGGAGTCAAGTCGGGACTTCTTGCTGGCCACAAAAAAGTACCATTTCTACCAATCTACCTGTTTGGGGTAATTGATGTCCAGCCAATTTCTCACGGCGGCCACACTATGAGCTGGCGCACCATCCATTTGAAACCAAGAATTATGTACTGCAGCTAACGGAATATCGTCAACGAGATCCACAAAGGTTTCTTCCAAAAAATTAAAAAAGGTTCCCCGTTTAATCTCTCTGGAAGGAAGACTGGGCCCAGCAAGTTGGTACCCAATATTCCAGCCCATACATTTACACTAAAGCGGCGTTGGCCATTTCCCGGTATGTTACATGGGGATTTTCCAAACTGTAGAAATGTTCGTTATGCCGATTGAACGTACCATCTTGGCTGAAGTTTGCTTCATCCGTCCACGTGACACGACTTGGAAAAGCTGGGTTTTCTTCAGTTCGTCCTATTAACCAATTGCAGTAATTCAATCTCGCACCGAGGTCTTGTGGTTGCAGCGAATAAACTTTAATGTAATGGTATGCGTGGAGTTCCTCGTCATGAATGACATCCCAAACGAGTTATTGCAAGAACAACATCTTCCATGTCAGGAGTTCGCACAGATCTTGGACGTCCACGATCGGCAAATCCGGTAGGAACAAAGCTTCCGGTTCCCAATACCTGTTGGTCCAGTCTTCCAAAAACATTGGGATGAGGATGTGTCCTTTGTGGAAATCTTTCGGCGTAGAGCCTAGCAGCAGCATGTGCGTTTTTGTCATGTCTCTGTATTCTCGAGCTGAAAACATTGGGCCATATTCATAGACAGTATTTAAAGTTAGTAGGGGTTTAGTACCGGGCGATCCAGAAAAAAAGGAATTAGAGCAGGCCCTGATTAAGCTGTTAAGGTTGGTAACATTGCTGCTCATTTTTTAAAATTTCATATCAATGGTAATCTGATTTGTTACTTGAAAAATAAATTTGACATTTTATAACCTAAAATAAAAGCATTAGTGGACGTAATTACATTTATGGTTATTAAATAAAGTAAAATTATTTATTTATTTATTTAGACTGCCTACAAACAAGAAATTACTTACTATTATTTAAAATACGGAGAATAATATTGTTCCATGATTTTGACAGTTAATATAACCTCTTCATTGGTCAATAGTGTCTCTATTTACGCTCACAGTAGGTGAATCACGGGATACCAACTTTGGTAACTAGGTCACGGCCTGCTCTAATTCGTTTTTTTCTGGATCACCCGGTAGATATTAAACCAATATAATTAATATATGTTGCTTAGCAATTAGTAACATGCTTGACGTACAACGAAAGTACTAAGTTTTTAGTGACAGTTTGAATTTATGTTTCTGTCAACTGTCATTAAACCAAGATCCTCTGAATTAAATATTGCATATTAAGGCCTGCCCACTTCGTTTTGCCAAGACGCAATTTAGCAAGGACGATTGCGCCATTTGGGGTGAACTATACATTTTAAATTTAAACTACTAATTGCGTTATTAATAAAATAGTTATTTAGGTGGCTTCATGTAAAGTGAAACACACTGTATATCAAAAGTTTGTTTTCTAGTGAAAGCTGGGATGTCCGGCCCATAAGCTAATACGTATTTCTTAATTTATTATTATACAGTGTGGTACAAAAGTATGGAACAAATTCAATATCTACTGAAATAATTGTTTTTTGGAAAAACGCTCGGACAGGTATAGCGATTTAAATTACGGTGCATATTTTAAGAGGAATCGAATTTTTTTTGCGACAGTCATTTTTCTACGGTGACGTTATCGCCCTTTTTTTTAAATAGGAACTTGCATATTTGACAATTGCAGTAGATAGTCCTTTTTTTTCTCTTTCTTACCGTGCAAAAGTTTTATACCCTCACATAAGATTTTTTTTGAGAAAATTGTCAAAATAGTTTTACGTCCAGTAGGCCTGGTACAATGGTACATTTCTAAACAATAACTACAGTAAATGTTCGAACTGACGGCCAACTTGACTAAGAAAAAAAAATAGAAAACGTATATTTATACGCTGGAATTTAAGTTAATGGAGTCAGAGTACAAAAATAAGAATTAGGGCGCCCAATCTAGTTAGTAATGCAAACAAATGACCATTAAACTCAAAACTTGTAAATGGAGTCCTAAAACTTTATAAAGTCCTTACAAGACTCCATGCTGTTAGTAACAGTTGTTAAACCTGAAGTTACCATGAACATACAATTGTGGAGAGGATAAGCTTTTAATGTGCACAAAAGACAACCAAACTAGATAATAAAAATTAACTAATTAGATAACAATTTAAAAGTTTGGTAAATAAAAATCAATTAAGTCGTTTAGCTTAATTTTTAATTTTTCTTATTTTTAATCGACTGACAATGAACGAAAAGGAGTAAATAAGATACATAAACGAAATATTAATTAGTTAAGCTTCAATTCTTTTTCAAAGGAATGATCAAGGACGTTGTTAAATAGATAAACACAAACATATGGATGAAAAGCATTATGTTTAGATAGTATGGAAATCAATAAAAATGTCCTACACAAGTTAGACTTGCTGTACTGTAATAAAATTTGCTTTAAAAACTATCTTAAGGCTTTGTTGTTCAAGGTTTAACTTAAATTATTTCATTTGCCTTATAAAACTACAAATGCTATGGCAAAATTTGTAAAATATGTTAAACTCGCATTTAAAAAAGCAATTCTTCTGCGTTTGTTTTAGTTCGAGGCTTTGTTCGTCCTTTTTTGAATATACAAAATATTGTTAACTTTGTCCTAACGAAGGCTCGAGTATATTTTTAAATATTGTTAGTGCCTCGTTATTTTTTTTTGTGTTTGAGAACGCCCAATGAGCCAGAGAAACAATTTAGAAGCTCTTTACCGATTTGTAACTGAGGTTTGAACTTATGTCACCTCGAATCTGATGCGAATACTCATCCTAGTACTCTCGATGTTCCATTATTAATTATTGAAAATCCGATTTAACACGGATACAATATTAAAATCCTTGCAACGCGTATAAAAGAACAAAATATTTTCAAAACAATTCTAAAACTAATATAATTTCTTACAGAGGAAAACAATGAAATAAACTCTGTAGACTGCAGCGCAGATGGTAGTACAGTTGTAACAGTTGGTAAAGATGCAGCTGTTAGAATTTACGACATAACAACGCAAAAAGTAGGAAATAATTGCTTTACTTGAAACAATTTCTAATTGTTTATTTTAGCTGATCAGTCATTTGGCGAAAGATGCACTAACTGCAACAAGTGCAGCGTGGAAATTTCATGTTATGAGAGTGTTTACAGTCAAATTTCATCCAGAGATGAATGACGTCTTTTTGACTGGTGGATGGGATGATGTTGTTAAGGTTAGAGAATATATGTACCTTCTGAATTTTCGTATTTTGTTGTTTTTTCTTCTTTTTAGTTGTACTATTTATTTTGGCTTTTAAGCTTTTTATCTTTCCTTGTTAGTAGTTAGTTATACTTTCGTTTCGTCTTTTTTTGATATATTAATGAGATATCCAAATGGAAGGTGAAAGAAAATCAAAAAGAGAAGAATAAAAGATTAAGAAGAAAATTAAAAGAAATACAAAAAGAAAAGGAAAAACCGGAAACAAGAAAGCAATATCTATTTTACGTCCTTGAAATTGCTATACTATTGTTTTCATCTGAAATCATTTAAACTTTCTTTTTATCTTTGTTACTTCCTTCTATTAACGATTTTCTTCGTTCTTAATATTTATTTCGGCCTTTAAACTTTCGTTTAGTCTTTCTTATATGTTAATAACGTTTTCTGATATGTTGAAATGGATAAGCATTTGAAAAATGAAAAAGAGAAAAATAAATAAAGAAAATAAGACAAAAACAGGAACAAGAAAACGAGATTGCTGTTCAATATTTTCTTCGTCTGTAAATATTTCTAACTCTAATTATTTACCCGTCGACTCCTTCCAACAATAATAGTGTAACGAGACGCGCCAGCTGTCAGTCGGGACGTGAATCATTTCGCGGGTATGCGTCAGCTGTTCCAGACTGTTCCATGACCATGACCACACTGTACTCGAAGGCCGCGGTCAGGGTATAAAGGCGCATTTCCTTGGGCGAACGAGTTAGTCTCCCAAGAGCCTACCAACGTGTCGCAATCAAGTGCTCGGTTAATATAAATGTGCGTGAATATAATTAAATAAACTGTATAAATAAATTAGTTAGTGTTTCGGGTTAATAATATTAGTATTGTGTTTTAGTGTTTAAGTTGTTGTTTCGTGTTAATTGTTACATTGTTTAAATTTGTTACTAAATAATTCACACCACGAACCAAAGTTTTAAAAACGTTACAGTTGATTATATAATTGCAAAGCAAGATACAAAGTGGAACGGGTAAGATGCCAGACTATATAAAGGACTTGACTGAGGGTCGGACCATTGCTTTCTAGCAGCAAGAATTAGCATCCCATTTAACACCAAAATAAAATGAATAATCATGCGAAAGTGACAGAAATAGAACAAATAACGTATAACATCAGGTGATTGCTTGATAGTTCTAAAATTTTATACCTAAATAGACTAGATCAGATCATTAAATGATGACTATTTAATTGACGAAACCCTTTACCTTTTACCCTTTACATTTCTACACCCCTACACGCTGCGGCATATGAAGTTCTAGGAACAGGAAATAAACCTCAAGGAACACAAAATCGTAACATTGATCCATGATGTGTTCAACGGATGTTGGAGATTAGAAAATGAAAGAAATATAAAACAAAGTGCATATATCAAATGGTTAAATACAAAGGATTCTTAAGACAAAATAACATATAAACAATAGCAAGCAAAATTTAAGAGAATGATAAATGAGAACAAGAATGATACATAGGTGGGGCAAAATCGATGGAAGCCTGGAAATTCATCAAACCACTAAAAACCACCACAAAAAAACCCAACGTTCAACCAATTCAAATGAATAAATGGCAACAATACTACTCACAAGAACTCAAGGAGGGTAAATAACCGTACCTAAGTATATGTCCAAAACGATACGAAGTACAGGGAAAATCTGTGAACATAGAGGAGAAAATGATCAAGCGTTATGAAAAACATAAGAGCAAGTAGGCCAGAAGGAATACCTGCGGAACTGCTTACAAACCAAAGCTAATTAGATTTCTATTTACAAGATACATAAAGAGAAACAATTCCAGTAACCTAGAGAGAGGTGTGAATAACACCGACCCATAAAAAGGGAAGCAGAGGTGAGTGTACGAATTATAGATGCATCTTGGTCACGAGTACTATGAGCAGGCTCTGCGGAAAAAAATGAAACATCTAATAGAAAAGGAACACGCCCCTCGGAAGATTGAGCATTAAGTAGGTTTCTGAACCGTCAGGTCCTGTATTGATCACATCTTCAGCCTGCTGCAGCTAAATGAGAGGAAAATTGCAACAAACACAGAAGTTTATTTGCTGTTTGTCGACCTTACAAGGGTTAACAAACTATAGAAAATTATGGAACAGAGTTCAATAAATAGCACACTTATAGCAGCGATAAAACATACTTTATGACCAATCGCCAGCAAAGATTAAGTTAAAAAGCTCTCAAGTAGTTTTGGGGTTACGAGAGGTCTTAGGCGGGGATGTTGCCTCTCCTCCACATTGTTCAGAATCTAAATGAGGTTTTGAGGAAATGGAAATAAGCATATAGTGTTATACGCACTGCACTTCACCGACGACCAGGCTGTCATAACACAAAACAAGGAAGACCTAGAATTTATGGCTAGGAGACTGTTTAAGAAATATGAGGACTGGTCTATCGACGAATAGAAAATGACGAAATATATATGTGTTGAAAATGAAACATTAACAGACCTTCGCCTTAATGATAATGAAACAATAAGGGCATGTGATGAGTATGTGTACCTAGGAATAAAAATCGAATCGAGTGGACGTACAGAAAATGAAGTAGAACAGCGGATGGTAAAAGGAAACAGAGTAATAGGCTGCTTAAACTCTGTCCTCTGGTCAAAGAGCATTTCCGTATTTAAGAGCATAGTCCCACGTTGGGCGCCAATTTAGTATAACAGGTAAAAGCGAAACAAAGAAAAATAATCACCTACCTGTATACTTACAAAAAACTCAAAAGAATTCGCCGACTAACTTAGTTGTTTGCGAGGGCCGTAGATCGCCGAGGATTGCCTTATCATAGTTAAAACTCAGAAAGTGAATACTAATAAAAAAATGAAAAAATTGGGCGCCAGAAAACTTTTCAGTTTTCAAAAAAATATAGAAATACAAATAAGTAATTTTAATGACTTCAAAATAGTTAACAATATGCAAATTAAATAGAAAAAGTAAGAGCAAAAATATGCAACCAAACGTACAAAAACAAATCGCTTAGGTTAATTTCAAAGGAACCAAAAAAAAAACTAAATATCAACGTTAGTTGAATTAAAGAAAGATATACATGAATGAAAAAAAAAAACGATCAAGGTGGATAAATAAAAAATAAGCGCTTACCTTTATTACCTGAGTGAAAACAAGTCTAATAAAAATGAACGATCAAAAAAATAAATAGCAATAGCCTTGTTTAAACTCAAGCTTATTACCTTGAAAAAAAACACGCAAATTCGTTATGTTAATAAAATAAAATGGAAAAAACCAACCTAAAGCGTTACATTATATTACAATCAAAAATATAAATTTATTTCGTGAAGCGAAAAAAAGAATTAATATGAAATAATTAGTACCTATTAATGCAAGTTAAATTCGCTGAAGGCGTTAAAATTCAATTGTATATATATTTTAATAAAGCAAAATTAACAATCACCTCGAAGGTAACACACAAGTTTAATGATAAGAAATTTAATAAATGGACTAAAACCAGGTAAATTCGACGACACTTTACAATTCAATAAACACCGACCTTGAATCCTCCAAGCGATCGAGTGGCGAATAACCAGCAATGATAAATAATTTTTCAATAATACCGCATCCTTCAACTCCATAAATAATGCAGCCGCAAAAAGGCAAAAACCAAAAGAGCCGGAGTACGGTAAAGTAATGGAAAATAAAACCAAACGAAAAGAAAGAAGCTGTAACAAAGTCGCCATTAACACGTGCGTTCAATGATAAGACAAAAATCTCCACTTACCACCAGTATCTTGGTGCTTCTAAAAAATAATTTCACAACGTGAAACAAAACCGAAAATCTCGGAAGTTATAATTACGAAAATTCCATCAGAATTGAATGAGTAACTTCGGGATAAATTCAAACTCAACTGCTTCGGCAGACAACCCAAACGGAAAAAGCCAAGATTTCTCGAACCAACGCCTATCACCCAACGCGCATGACCCTCTCTCCCAAATCAGAAAACCTACTCAAAACCAAAAAGTCACTAACTACGTTATCTTTTACCAGTGAATATATAATAAATAGAGGTTCAATAAATGCATTCACCGTAAATAAGCAATTGAAAGGAGCAAAATAATATAACGGAAAATGAACCGTTACACTATATGTATGCGAAACATGGTAAATGAAGAAAACCTTTAATGTTGGAAATGTACTTCTGGAGAAGATGAGCCGGTAAGTCAAGACTAGAAAGTACAGATATTATCCAAGAAATCCAAATAAGGCAGTTGGTGTGGTATGGCCATTGGCCATGTGGGAAGGGTGAGCGAAGAACGTCTCCCAAAACTAGTAATGAAACGGATACCATCGGAGAGGAAGGATAGAGGACGACCAAAATCAACGTGGAAGGTGGAATACAAATGCCCATGTTAGAACGAAACAACCAGGTAATTGGGAAAACCGAAAGAAATGGAAAAGTTTATTTGCATTTGTTCTTTCTTGTTTTACCTGAATATTTACGAAATTTTATTTATTTGCCTTGTTTTGTATCTTTGTTTATCTTTATCTGCGCATTCCCTCTGTATTAATTTATTGTCCTTCATTTTTATTACAAAAGCTTGTCCTTACTAGTCTTGCAATATTTTAGATTTTCTTCCAATCACTAACATCGCTGCAGCAGTTCCGATTTTTTTTTTGTTTTTATTGTTTTTTTCCTTCCACTTCCTTTATTTTCCAGATATGGGATGCAAGAGAGAAAGACGGTTGCGTAAAATTCATCAAAGGACCACACATATGTGGAGAATCAGTGGACGTCAAAGTAATAAAAGTAAATAATTCCCTGATATTTTCTAACATCGACATTATATTACAGGAAAATACAGTCCTGACAGGTTCCTGGACTGTGAAAAACAGCTTACAGTTGTGGGATCTGCCTTCGGGCAGTCTAATCGACACAATAACCCCATCAAATCGCCAATCTTCGATAGATGGGGAATTTCTATATTGCGCTCAATATTATAAGGCCGATCCTTCTGGTAATACTATTGTAATAGGTGGAAGTGGATTATGTAACGTGGAAGTAATTGATATTGTGGAAAGGAAGGTGATGGCTAATTTTAGAGTTAATAAAAGCATTCAGGCTATTGATACGAGTAGTAAGTATTTGGTGTTTGGAGGGATGGAGACTACTTTTCGAGTGGCTACCTATCAGGTATAGATAGATTATGAAGAAGAAATATTCTTTGTGAAATGTGAGTTTTCTTGTGGCTTTTGTTATTGCGTTAACCGAATTAACAGACAAATATATTATTTTGTGATAAGGGCGTTTTTTCTTTGAGTCCGAACCCGGGGCCTCTCGATTGTGAAGGCATTCACCCGCTCCACTACTGAGAGGCCCTAAAAATGTTTAAAACTATAAATTATTCTCAGAGTATAAAGTTCGAAAGATTGTGTAAGATTTCCTCATGATTCTTGTTAAATTGTCGATCCATCCCAAGATGAATTTCAGTAATTACGAAAAGGGAAAATGCAACCAAAGACTTACTTATGAAACTCTACTTTTTCAATTTTGATATTTTTTTCTTAAAAAGGGGAAATTTTGACAACACAGTAATGTTCCTTACTTAAAAACTTAAATTATTAACATTTCTTTCGTTGATATCTGTTTTTAATTAATCTAAAGTATTTTAAAAAAATTCTGTATGTAAATAAACATTACCTCCGCGGAGATTTGAACCTGCGACATCTGGCTATATTCGTCAACTCCTCAACCTTTGAGTTATAATGGTCGGCTACGAAGATAATATTTTTCTTTGAGACTTAAAGTTTTCTAGCAGTATTCAATTATTAAAATTTTAAATTTGACTTCTTTTTTCCTTCAGAAAATCATGATGTAATCACAGAGAAATATTCCACAGCAGAGCCCCTTAAATTCTTATCGAAATGGAAATGCAACGCAAATGATAGCGCGCTGAAGGACTTTGTACACCTCTTCCAACTTCATATTCAAAGCACCTGGAGTAAGTCGAACTCCTTTAAAACAACATGGGAAATGGGAGAAAATCAAACACAACTGGATCACTTCCTAGGGAAATGTGAATAACAGACCAAAATATATCACATAAGTACCAGGAAGTACGCACGGACCACAAGATTATAACCGGGACGGTAAAGTTCCAAGATTCTCACCTAAGGACATCAAGCAAAATCCAGGAAGGGTAACGCACACAGGAGAAGAAATGGGACATACAACTGTTAAAGTCGCCACAATTCCAAACACAGTACAACAAACAATTGGTAATCAAAATCGAAGCTCGAAACCCAACCAATGGGCAGAAATTGTAGAAAGCCTAACTACTGCAGTGCAGGAAACACTGACCAGGCCAACATCCCCAATGACACCCAGAGGGAGGAAAGCGCAGGCAAAATACCAACAAGCGCTATTCAGAAACAAAAAGGCCCAAGAAAAACACGAAGCTGAGAAGTTGGAAAAATTCTTCAGAGAAATACAATCATATCCACTAGAGTCAAGAATACGGGAAACATACAAATATATCAAGAAACAGCGGACAGCCGCTACCTCATCTAGAAGAGAATACATCCCAATGATCAGCTGGGACAAAGAACTAAAAATATCGGAAAAACAACAGAAGAGCGTCAGAAATAAAAGAAACCGACCACTGGCCTCTAAGCAGCCCTCCAATGCTAGAAGGGATAGCCGAGATAATCCAACAACTGAAAAGTAACAAAGCTCTAGGAATGGGCAGAGAACATAATCCGATATAGAGAGAATACACAAAATAATAAAGGAAACATGGGAAAACAACACAGTACCGGAAGAATGGAAGAGACAGTACAAATTATCAACATCAGAATACCGGAAAACAAGCCTCTGCAGCGTGGGATATAAGATCTATGCAAAACACCAACTGAAGACCCTGGACGATACGATTTAAGAAACGCCATCATACCAAGCAGCGTTCGTCAGCAGAAGATCAGTGAAGCATCACCTGTTTGTCGCCAGAAGAATCTTAGATGAAAGATGGAGAGCAGGAGAACGAACTATACTAGTAACATTGGACCTCGCTAAATCTTTCGACACAGTTTCACACCCAGCTCTTATAGAGGAGCTAAAGGACAGGACTGCACTACCTAATAAACAGGATAATCAAGGTAGCACTAGAAGAAAATACTGCGATTCAAGGGTTCGGACAAAGAACAAAGCTATACCGGAAATACCGAGGAATAAAGCAAGGATGCCCACTCTCACTCCACCTCTTCACCATTGCACTTCACAAAGCACTACGGGAGCTATCAGGCGAAACAAAAAAATTGGGCTCTCACCGGAAATGTTCTACTGCTCTCAAAAATCTTAGCATACGCAGAAGACCTACTGATTCTAGCGGAAGAGAAGGCCGACGTGGGATAGCTACTACAAAAAATTACAGAAAATCTGAGCGACGCGGGATTAGAAATTTATTACGTCAATAAATGAGAAGCCATGATAAGACAACCAGAACTAAATACATAACCTAGAGCAGAGGTCGGCAACGCGGTGCTCCAGGGTGCCCGCGAAGCAATTTAATATAGTGAACTATTTTTTGTCAACACTATCCTCGTGTATTTTCATGTTTAAATATCACCCCCCCCCCTCCTCTTCATACCACGGTGGAAGGAGTAAAACCTGAAATTTGGAAATTTTAAAATAAAACAAGTCAGAAAAATGATGTACCTAGGAGCTCATCTAACCAACACGCTGGAAAGTCCAGCAACGGTAAATCAACGAATCCCAAAGGATCACTAAGCTACCCACGCCATACTACCCACACTACAACGGCATAACTGCTTTCGAGACTGTAGAAGCGTTGTCCTGCGGCTGGCGTCACTGGCATGTTAACGTTGTACAGTGCTCCCAATCCCCACCTATCATAACAAATCCCTTCACACCCTATTGGCATGGGGTGGTCCTGGCGTAATCCAGGATTGATACACGGGGATCTGCTCCATATCAATTGATGATGATGATGATGTTATTTTCCAAGTTTGAAATCCTTCAAAATTTTCCTTGCAATTAGCTTTTTGAGTGCTTATTTTGCCCTCCCTCTTTGGCGATTTAGAAGAGGCTCAAAGGACAAAAATGAGAAAACTTTAAGTTTCGTTGAAATGTAATACAAATATTAATTTCAGGAGCGGGAGAGCCCTAAAATATCTCGAAACGTTTATAATGAATAAAATTCCAATTTGGAATTTTACAAGATAATATAACACTACTCTTCTGAAAATCTTCTAATTTTAGGTTGCAGTTTCTTGAGCTTTCTGTTAGAACTGAACATCAGCGACACAAAAAGTTTTTGCTTCAAAAATTGTTTGTGCAGTTCTAAAACGCATTCTATTAATTAATTCAAAATTGTTAATATTTTATAACTTAGTATTTTTGAATTAATTTAACGAGTTTAAATGTAAACTTTGTATTTTACTGAAAATTATATTTTTAGCTTGATTATATTTAAATAAATAGAATGCAAGTAACCCTGGGTTAATTAGTTTAGGGATTTATCAATTTCAGCGTCATTTGTACTTAGTAATAATAAATGAAAGTATGCCAAAACTTAAAAATAAATTATCATTGGGGTCCTTCTTTGTTTATGCGAACTAAGTTATATCTTAATGATGGCGGTAAATTAAGTAAAATCGTACTGTGTTGACAGGGGCGTAACAGTTTTCCATTATTCTCGAAACGCAATTTATATCTCGCATACTAACTTCTTAATTGCTTCCCTAATTCCGTTAATTTTCACGAAAACATTTGGGAAATAAGAGCGAAATTCCGTTCTTCTCCATCCGATTATTAAAGCTCAATTTTTAACAAAAAGTACGAAACGAACGGCACCCATTTTTCCCCTGAATTATTATTAATACCCCTTAATGAATCGTAAACATAAAAGAAAGGAACCATTAATGGGGGGTGTAGCGAAGGAGAGGGTAGAACGGAACGGATGCGCGTTTCGCGAGTTTCCTCTTCGTTTTTGCCCGGGTGAACCAGAGAGCACGTAAGAGTGTTATTGTGGGAAAGGAGTAGTTCCACCCCAAGTTTGACCTGCATTGGGATTGTGGGTCAAGGTCAGGGCTGGCCTGGTCGATGAAGCCCTTGCGCGCACGAGTAAATTTTCCTTCCTCCCCCTCATTGCAGGCAAAATTGTGCCCAGTTATTCAAAAATTTACATTTCACCTAATTCGGTTAAATCCTGCAGAGCCACCTAATAACAGTCATCTTCGCTTTTCAGCCAAAATTTATAATGGAACTCTTGTTCAGCCTTCGACCTTTTCAAAGGATAATTTTACGTTGTAATGTTAACATTTCGCCTGCCAATCAATTTTAATCTATTCGTAAAGTGAATACCGAGGGAATTCGATTAACGAGCTAATTTCGTTGAGGGTAGTTATTCACAGACAGCTGCATAATAGATTGGGAAAATAAGAGAATAAAATGTTAAACAGAAATTGTTCGATGTTGCTGGTATAAAAGCGGAACCCAGGACTGGCTTGTAAAGGTCAAATGTGAAAAGTTCAAATCTTTTAATGAACACAACTTTTGACCTATAAAATTTCGTACGGATCACCTGAATTTACATTCCATTTTAGATATTTTCATAACTTATTTATATGGCTGCAGGACAAAAATTGATTTTTAAATGCACTACCCCTGAAAATCTTCGCCCATTACTTCAATCTGCTAATTTCTAAAAAACCTTTTAAAACTTATCCTAAAAAAAATTCCAAAAATTACTATTCTACAGTTAGAATCAATCTGGAATTTTTGTAAAATCGCACAGGCTTTGTGTGCCCTAATTAGTTTCCTGCTTGTGTTTCTATACGAAGTTGAGATTTACATAATAAAGTAAGAGGCCAATTTCCATTGAAAGAGGATTCTGAATTACGTTCTATTTTTAGAATTTAATGGATTTGTGTTGGTTATAATGAAGGATTTTAAAGTTTACAACAATGATTCCAAAGGATGAAAATAAAAATAAAATCCTTGTTTAATGAATTTCTGAAACCTTTCCTTTTACAATTAAAATTTGCAAATTATTTTTTTAAATTAAAGCTATCAGGCAAATTATTACAAGAAGTTTTTAGATTTTGTAAATTTGGATTTTATATATTAGAATCTTTAAAGTGCTAATTTGGATTATTATAATTATTAAAACAAACTATTGTTTGAAAGTGCATTTTAAAGCTTATATTTACAGTTTAAGTAGGAGCTGAACATTTATTATATTACGAATCATTTTCATTAGCAATGCATCTTGGTATCGGAAAGCTCTCGTCATAAGTGATTGTAATCTACTATTATGTTATTTCCGATTTTTATAGTATTTCAAAGTTTATAGAAAAACATCATTGTTTAACAGTTTCAGATTTCCATAATTTACATTTTCAGTACAAATTTTGAAACTTATTTTACAATAAAAAGTCAAGTTTTTATTTTTATACAACTTTTATAATTTTTCCTATGGTTTGTTGTGACGAGTTTAACATTATATTTTAGCAATTTGTGGGGAAACATCCATTTCAGAAGTATAAAATACTTTTATTAACTTTGTAATATAACTTTAAGTTAAGACAAACTGAAATGTAATAACACTAATAACGAAGAAAGTCGAAGAATTTTACAAAAATTTCAGTATTCAAAGATCTAAGTCTTATAGTTTTCAGTAAAACTTTGGAAAAGCCTTGCAAAATAAAAGGAAAATGTCAAATACCTTTCCAGTTATTTTATTTTTATTGAGCCAATTCTTAAAAACTCGATAAAATAAAAAGTAGGTGTCAAGTAATTAAAATTTTCAATACACAACCCATAAACAGCGGACGAAAACACCACCCACCCGTTCGATATTATTTAGGAATAAGTATTTTTTATGTAGGTAGGACAGTAATTAGATATATTACAAGCCCACACAAATGATTGTTGTAGCAAATTTAATTAAGAAAATTTATAAGCGAACATTTTAATTCGCGAGGTACACTTTTAAAGTGCACATAAAAAATTAATTACTAGGATCCGAAATAAAAATGACCGCATTTAATTACCAATTTTATGGATTTAAAGACAAGGGTTTGTAAAAGGTATCATTTGACTATAACTGTACCATGATTCGATAAAATAGGGTTGAGATTTATTGTCTTAATTAAGTGAGACACACAAGAGGCTCGAACCTTGTCACATTTAGTTTATAAATCGTTAAATATGCTTGTAATCTTTAAATTTATTACATTCTAACACCGTTTCTAGTTTTTGAGACAATTCTATTGTTCGTTTTTATGTTATGTAGTTGAAAATTAATTGTTTGAATAATTTCAAAATTATTGTATTTCTCCTTAGAAAGTGAAAGTGTTTTAGTTAAAAGACGTTTTAATGGAATTGAACGATGCTAATTCGATGCTGTGAAATCTTCTTAGCAATTTGCAATTTGATTGCAAGGTGATGAATTTAGGACCTAGCCAACTGGGATGAAAGTTAGAGGATGCGACTGCACAGGGGTGCATAAAATCTGAACAAGTAGACGAGTTCGAGTATCTGGGAGCACTAATCACAAACAAATTAGGAGAAGAGTTTATTTGAGAATAATGAAAGCCAATTGAAGTGTGGAATTAGTTGATAATTTGCTGAGATCAAAAAATTTATTAAGAAACATAAAATTTAGAATCTGTAGAACCATAATACCAACAAAACTTTATGGCTCCAAGACATGGGTGTTCAAGAAAATGATAAAAGACACAACAATGAGATGGGAACGGAAGATAATAAGAAGAATACTAAGAGGATAGAAAGAAAGGGTATGTAAGAAGGAGTAACGAGAAGGTATATGAAGCTTATGAAGGGCACAAGATAAATGAAGTGATATCATCAAGAAGGTTGCAGTGGTAAGGCCATATAGAAATAATGGACAATGGAAGAATAGGAGAAGGGGGACCGGGGACCTAGGAGAAGATAGGGAGAAGCGGACCTAAGAGAAAAGAACATAAATAAGAAATTGGATAGGTAAATCGAAAGACAGGAGAAAATGAAAGGAAGTGACCAAGCTCTATGCCTGAAAGGCCTGTAAAAAGCTGTTTTTATATAATATGACTTATTACATAGAATTTTCAGGCATTTATTTTGAATATGAAAATTCTAAGAGAACGAAAGAGATGGATTTTTAAAATTATTATTGAAAAACGTTACCCTCTAGTGTTTATTTTGTACCTCCCATCTCTAAATTTAAAACTTTTAAGAGAATTAATATAATGACTTCCTGCATAAAAGTTTCAGGTATTTATTTAAATATGAAAATGATATGAAAACAATTTTTTAAAATTATTATTGAAACATTTCTCGTTCTTCTTTAATTTTTATTTTGACCCCCCATTTCTGAATTGAAAACTTTTAAGAGAACTAATATAATGATTTATTGCATGAAATTTTCAGGTATTTATTCTGAATATTAAAATTCGAAAATTTAAAGATCTTTTTCACTCTTTATTGAGTACAGCTTGTTATGCCCTACCTAGCCCTACCTTCGTATATTTTACTTTAACTAATTTATATTTAATATTTTGTTTGCTAAATTCGTGTAAATTTCCATTTCTTATTGTTGTCAACCTATTATTGATTTCAAACACTTAACTTATTAACCTCAGCCATGTACATTTAATCTCACACCCATAACAACACTATTTTCACAGTGTTACGAATTCTTTGTCTTAACACCGCGCGTCAACATAATTTGGTATAAACTAGATTTTTCCTAGAAATAAGTATTTACATCCTAATATGATGCTTCCATCAATTTAAATACGTCAATTTTTAATAACACTAGGTATAAATACCTCTGTATTTTCAATGTAATGTAAGGGTAGAATACCCAGCGGCAGGAGTAGCGCAACTATAGACGCCTTAAGGTCCATAGCTTTTCCCTGTCCAAGACCATTGTGCGTGGTGAAGAGCCACCTCCTACTAGAGGTGCCCCTATCTGGCACACAAAGGATCTAGACCAGAAAAGGTCGGAAAAAATCCAACTAACCTCTCTTACAGTATACTAATCTACCCGAAAGCTCTATGCTAGCCTCAGAACCCCGGATGGATTGCAAAAGAAAAGGAAAACGCAAATGGAAAATGAACACCCTAAACATTGCAACTTGGAACACAAGAAGCATTACCACAAAAGAGACGGAAATAAGTAGTATAATGAAGGAAAAAAAAAGATTAATATCTTGGTACTTATCAAAACTAAAAAGAAACTCAAAGGCACCACAGACATAGACGACAACCTTCTAATCTGGAGTAGTGTCTCACAGCAAACACGAGCAAAGGAAGGAGTAGCAATTATGATTGACAAAGACTGGAGAGATGCAACTGAAAATTAGGAATACATAAATGAAAGAATAATAAAAGTAGATCTTAAAACAAAAAGAGGGGTACTAACCGTTCTAGGAGTATACGCTCTCGAAGAAGGGACAAAAGAAGACACCCAGATATTTTACAAACAATTACAAAAGCATTAGTCAGAACCGACACATCATAATAACCGGAGATATCAATGCAAAACTTGGGAATATACCAATAAAAAACGTTATAGGAATATATGGAGAACAAAAAATAAATAATAACGCCATAGAATTAAGATAATTTGCTACTTACAATAGTCTACAAATTACCAACACCTTTTCCGCAAAAAAGATATAAACAAATAAACCCGAGCTGAAAGAGGCATAAGATCAGTTTATTGACTACATAATAGTTAATAAAAAACTGCACCATATGTTACAGAGGACCTGACGTAGGCTCAGATCAATACTTATTAGTCAGCAAACTGAACATACCAAGGCCATGGGTAAAACCAAAACTAAGGCACATAGTAAAACAAGAAACCTATAAAATATATCTACTCCAAACTGAGGGTATTAAACACCTCTATCAGTCACGGCTCAATAACTATATACAACAGTACCCTATCAGTAATAACATAGAAAATGAGCTACTACAAAATAAATACATTAAACCATCCTCTTTGTCGACGACCAAGCAATATTAGCAACATCCTAAGACGATCTACAGAGAGCAATCTACAAATTACACATTACAGCTCAAAAATATAACTGTGAAGTTTCTACATCAAAAACGAAAGTAATGGCCTTTAAAGGCAAACATCCTGTCAGAACTAAAATAGTAATAAACAACAAAAGCCTCGAACAAGTACAAAACTTCAAATACTTAGGATGCGACATATAACTATGATCACGACCTATTTAGAACAAAAATTAGTTCCATTCCAAAGAATGTGTGGGAGCATCAGAAGAACTATAGGAAATAAAATAAGCAGAGAAACACAGCTAAAATTTTATAAGACAATGGCGGTATCCATCCTGCTATATGGTAGCGAAACGTGGTCATTAAGTAAAAAGGAGTATAGAAAAACCCAAACATCCGAAATGAAATTTCTAAGATCGGTGAAAGGGCTGTACAAGACTGGACATGCTGACAAATGAATCAATAAGAGACGACTTTAAATATCTTTGCTATATACCATAAAATAAAACAATACAAAGAAAACTGGAAACAACACGTAAATCGAATGGACGAAGATCGTCTTCCAAGAATGGCAATTGAATGTAGACCGAGAGGAAAGAGGGATATAGGTCGACCGAGGAGACGATGAACCATATTGAATCGGAACAGTCCAGAAGGGCCTAATCCATGATGATGATGATGATGATGATGATTTTCAATGTAAAAGTAGTATCTAAGTAGCTCTAAGTTCATATTCTCATTGTTTTAGCTGTTAAACTTTATTAAGTTACAGTTAGAAATAATTAACACTGACAAAATTCAATTGTCTTTTATTTTAACATATACAAGAGCTCAGTGATCCTTGGAGCTCGTATAATATTGGTGCAGTCGGTAGGATTCCTCAAAGGGAAATCTCCTCAAGAAAAGGTCTTATCCTCCAGAGACGGATCCACATAAGAAATCACCGTCAATAGGTCTTCTCGCAGGAATCGGTTTCAAGGAAAGGACCAATACCTCGACTACTGGTGAAGCTAGTTATCAGTTGTAGTGCCAAAAGGATGAAACCAAGTCCCAAGTACCAGGTAACAAGTTTTGATTCACCACCGACACCCCAGCTACATCACAAAGGACAACGCGTGAAGATACGCCCCTGAAACAGAAATTATCCAGGACACATCTGACCAGTTGAGCAGACACACTAGCCGCCTTCCCAGATGACTTCTTAAAGTAAGAATTCTTTAATACATTTGAAAATTTGTTTGGTTAGGACAAGTAGGATTTTAATCCCTACGATCTATGTATCTTAAATAGGAGTCAAAATAATGGACAAATTAACCCCTGACCTAACTCTGCTAATTCTTCGCAATCTTCGACAACAACAACAACAACCCTTTCCCAAATTACAACCTTCATCACTAATGTACTTCAAGAACAACTCACTAGCCCCGCATTTGCAACTTTTCTGCAAAATCAAATACAATCCGTAATGGCATCCACTCCGTCCACTACATCCACTTCAAATATCACTCCATCAACCACCCAGAATCAATCTTCCACTTCCAATGCTTATAAATTAAAAGAATTACAAGACCTTATACCCATGTACGATGGATTATCATCCAACCTACAGGATTTTGTAGAGGCTTGTGATTTCGCGGTAGGTCATGTACCATCAGATATGGAACTGGCTATTAGTTTAGCAATCAAAATCAAACTAACTGGTAATGCTAACCAAATAATTCCTTCCCGTATTCTAACTTCTTGGTTAGATATTCGGCCCGTGCTAGTTGAATATGTTGGTGATCGACGTGATTTAGAAAGCCTAACACGAGATTTAACCACTACATCCCAAAAACCCGAAGAAACCTATAAATCGTACGTGCAATGTATTGAAAACTGAAAAATTATTACTGGTAGAGAATAATGAAAAGAAAGGGCTAAGAACATTCTCGGCGGGTTTAAATGAACCTATCGGCAGAATATTACGTTCGCAAAAACCGCCTAATTTGGCCGAAGCGTTACAGCTGCTTATAGAAGAAAATATCAATCACTTCAAAAACCGTAAAGTTTGGTTTTCACAAAAGAAGCTGCAAGTCAAAACTGAATTTTTCAATAAGCCCCATAAACCTATTCAAAATGAAAATCATAATCAGTGGTCCTTGGAGCTCGTATAACAAGCTTACCTATTTCAGTCTTAAGATGGTTGAATAATAAATTTTAAAACCACGACGAAGACTTTTGGACTAGTGGAAAACACATTTAATCTTTTGCCTTTTATTTTTGATTCGTAAAACTTCAAAAAACTGGATGTAACTTCTCTACTGTTTTTTTTAAATATTTATAGTAATTTACATACAGTATTTTTCACCTAGGATTGGGGTTGTGACGTCAACGCGCTGTTTGTAAATTCACAATCCAACTATACTTCATCTCGTACGCACGAACGCGTGTCTACCCATATAATTTTTGGGAGGAGCAAGTTGACGTCACAACCCAAATGCTACATGAAAAATATTGTAGATCAGAGGTTACAATTGTTCATTATAATTTTTAGTGTTTAAAACTAGTTTAGGTTTCAATTGCTTATATTTTCAACAATCAAAATTACATCAGCACGTGCGGTGTTCTTAAAAGCCTCAAAGTCTCAAAGAATAATAAAAGTTTGTGCAACCTTATTCTGAACAGGTCATTAATTTCGAAAATACATCAAATTCTTAAAAATTCTTGCTTAAATATTTAATCTACTTTGAAAACCAAACCCAGAAGTACAGAAATTATCAGTTGTAAAAACTTTTCATGAGTGATGGAAATAATTCATTATTGGTTTTATTATATTTTTTGCTGCCTCCAGATGAAAGCTTCAAAAATCGAGGTAATCTGATTAAACAGACAACTAACATTTTTTGAAACATATTATATAAACATAAATTACTTGATATAATTTTTATTTTGCAGAACACTGCTTCACAATATTGCCATGATAATTAAACATGACGTTAAATGTAAACATGGAATGAAAATAGGAACTAAAATATTTTAATGTCTGATTGCTTATTGTATTTCATAGTAACAATTAAACAATGAAACTGGTGCTTAATTAGAGCCAGTGAATTTCAGACGACGCCCTTCACAGTGTCAAATATGACAGTAACAAGACCGATACGGGTATTTATATCTCATCATATCATCAAATTGTTAAACATCCTGGCATAAATAATTGTTTTATATTTCACAAGTTTTAAAATCTGTAATCGATTAGTCATTTCTTATTGGGAAAGCAAGATTAGAGGATGTTTTGTTATTGCTGTAACGGTTTTATAATAATAAAATATGTATTATGTCTTCCAATCAATTAAATGCCCAATTTGATTTACTGTCATTAAATTTATAAATAACTGGATAGGCTACTGGAATTCAAAACAATCAAGAATAATAAATAAACATGAAATTATAAATAAGGATGTAATCGTTAAAGTATTGTTTTTATAAGAGATTTAAAAATAGAATCTCGTTGCTTATCTTATTTTTTTTATTATTTGTAACGGTATTTACCTTCTTGAATGTTTTAAATCAGGCTTTTATCAGGCAGTGACTTTGATTAAAAAATATTTCAGTGTTCCTCGTTCCTGAATTTAAAAGTGTGCCGCAACAAATTTCCATTCAACCTGCCTGAAATAGGTAAACACTGACGTTTCAGGAACATAATGAAAACGAGGACATTTGGGATTGCTTCTGGGTTATATATGTCAAATTAATCCCGTTGGTGATCCTTCTCAAGCTTGAAATTTACAATATTACAAATTGTCGCAGAATCTAAGTTAGGACGTTATTAACAACTTTTTAAAACAAAATTTCTTGCTGTTTAAGTTTAAGTTGATTTTACTTTCAGAACTTAATAAAATTTATAGATCCTAAGACTTATTAAGTATTTAATTACTTTACGTTAGATCTAAGTAAACTGTAGTACCTCGTAAGTACCTACATAAACGAACATAAAATATCTGGGAACTAGTTTAGGTCAGAGATTCAAAAGCTTTTTTAAAGTTCTTTTTTTAGCATTTTCCTTGCACTTCCATAAAAATAATTCTTCTTTTTCTGAAACTTATAACCGAAGTTAATACCGTGCATGTTAAAACTGACGTCATCGACGCCACCCTTAAGTTGAAGTTATATTCAAAACGTATGTTGTTTAAATTCATAGCAAGTTTTCCACCCTATTCTTTAGAATAACGTGGGCGCTTCAAAGGAAACTTCCTCGGTAACTGCACCTCGAGAATTTGATATTTCTAGTCAGGTTTGATATTTCCTAGGTGTACCTTTTTGTAAGCATTCTGCAGCTTCTTTACAAGAGCTTTGTACGTAAATAGGTTTCTGTTTTTAAATGACATTTAATTTACCTGAAATAGAAACGCAGACTTTAGATATTTAACATCTTAGATTATTTAAAAATTATTCTGGATTTCAAAAGCTGCTGAATTTGTATGTTGTAAGTCAAGTTCTTGTTTTTTAATATTGAAAATTACGTTCGTTGCGTACACTTGAAAATGTAGTTCGGGGGGCGGGCCGGGCCGTTGGCTGTTACGACTTTCCTTTCTTTATTTTTAAAATCATCATTATCAATCGGCGTTGAGCAGATCTCCGTGAATTAATCCTGGATTACGCTAGGCCCACCCAATGCCAATAATGTGTCAAGGATTTGTTGTGATAGCTGGGGACTGGGAGCACTGTATAACGTTAACATGCCTGCGACTCCAGGCGCAGGAGACCGCTTCTACAGTGCAAGGTAGTTAGTAAGTCACCTAACTATCCAATGGGAGTTGGTTATATGACCGAGATGGTTAAACATGTTTTGTCATCTTATACTAATGATATTTCTAGTACCGCTAATTTCCTATGTCCATAATATGATAGTAAAAGGGGAATATAACACAAAGTTCACGACTCCGAGTTGTTTAAAAATGTGACTTTGATCCCCCTCGCCAACGTCTGAAGAGGATAAGGTACTAAGAAGAATGTGAATAATCATCCAAAATGCATCTTACACCAATTCACATTCTACGCCCCATTCTCCTATACACAAACTCACTATTTCTTAGATTCTAACCTGGATCGGAGCTCTTAACCAAAGTTAATTCTCCTATTTTAAACGCTCTGGTTCGGGTTTAATAAACAAATGGTCTTTGTTGCAAGAAATCTAATGTTTACGTCATCGCCACCAAAAGTACGTACAACAAAAATCAGCAAGATTACAAAGCATAAAAATTAATGAAAAATGGGATTAAATACGAAAATGAAGAAATAAAAATTAAATATTTAGATTTTGGAATTCCATAAAAATGTTTAAAGAACTGCTTCAAAATGAAGTTACGAAATTTTTGCAAGCTATTAAAAAAGGAATTCGTTTTCAATTTCCACTTTTCCAAATTAAGAATTTTTATTCTCAAGCTTGTGCTTCCATAAAAATTCAAAAAATCCATTTACATGCATTATTTCCAAAATTAAAAAAAAAATCAAAAATAAACCTTATTGGAATTTTTAATTTTCAAAAGCAATTTTTTATTTTCAGGAGGTCCTTTTCTGGTAAATATTTTAATATCGAATTTAAAATAAACGCGAAGATAATTAAGGGTCGTTTAAACAGTCGAAAGGATTTTCTGAATCATTTTTATTCTCTTGCAAAACTCTTCCCGTTGTCAATATTACGCCTTTGTCTTTAGTTCACTTGCCGTTTTGTTTTGTCTTTAAAAACCTTTACATCCCACGCTTCCAGTTCGTTACCTAGCGCTCGCAAATTCTTTGGGGGAAAACGAAGTCCTTCTTTTTCATATTTATTATCGTAAAAGGAAACCTGTTCTTAGTAAGACGTTAAAAATTTTCTTTACGTTGCCATAACTAACGTTTACATTCATTATTATTTTATTTAGTTTTCTTAGAAGTGGGTACGGAAATAGCATGTTTAAAGTGAGGAAAAAAAGCTTCAAACAAGGATTTTAATTAAACATTGAAGCGTTTGTGAACTTTCTTCTAATAATAAATTTAAAATTCGTATTTTCAGAATTAAAATAGTTTTTTACTGGAAACTCTCAAATGAGAAAATTTTCTGAATTTTCATAGTGTTTGAGTTTCTTCTTCGTATCTTTTCCTTCGTCTGTTGTTTTCTTTCCTTTACCATCTTAGACTTCTCCTTTTCTATGCACTTTTTCTCATTTTCTTTTACTTCTCTTCGTCCTTTTTTTCTTGCTGATTTATCTTTTTTTCTAAATATAAAAATTGCAATTGAAACGATAAGAATTGAAATGAATTTATCGATTTTTTATATTAAATTTCTTGTAATTTTCACAAATAATAAAAATACAGAGGACTTTTGTATATTTTTCAGTCTTATAATTTATTCAAATAATTTAAATTTTCATCATAGAAAAATTTCTGAATTTTTTTCTTAAAGTTCGAATGTTCTTTTCGTGGTTTTTCTTTTTCTACAGTTTTCTTCTTCAACCTTTCCCTTCTTATTTTTTCTGCCTACTGCTTCTTAGACGTCCTTTCTCCTTTTACTTTCTTCTCCTCCATGTTTCTTGCTATTTCTTCTTTTCTCTGTTATTTTTCCACGTCCTTCCTTCCTCTCTCTTTGCCTTTCTCTGGTGCCTCCTTTTCCTTCTTCTGTTCACTCTTCACTTTCTCACTCCGCTAATTTTCTTCTCCTGTTCACTATTCCCTTTCTTGCCCTCCTTTTTTCTTCTTCTACTATCTTTTCAACTTGTATGTTACAGTTTAACTTACTCACCGGCTTTGTTCTATTATTCGCAATCGTTCTACATTTATTATTCCTTTACTTTTTTGTTTTGAAGCATTCTAATTCTTTCGACAAATCATCCTACTTTTCTTTCTAAATTTAAAATGGCTTTTTTTGCAACGAAAACCATAAAACCTGAATTTACGGGTGTTTTTTAAAATTTCTTGGGATTTTTGGGAACAATAAAAATGCATTTGTTTAATTTTTTTAGGTATCATATTTTATTCAAATATTTTAAATTTTCGTTAACGATGTCATATTAGAAAAATTACTAAATTTTCCTACAGTTTCTTCTTATCCTTATCTGTTTGCTGTTTCTTCGTCGTCCTTTTCTTGTTTTACATTTTTCTTTTTCACGTTTTTTGCTGCTCATTTTTTCACGTTCTTTGTCCTTCTTTCGCTTCTGCTATTCCTCTCGTATATTCTTTTCCTCCTGCTATTTGCCCTTCGCTTTTTTTCTTCTTCTACTATTTTACAACTTTTGTTGCAGTCTAACTTACTCAAAAGTTTTGTTTTATTATCCTCAATCTTCCCAAGTTTATTATTCCTTTACTTGTTTGTTTTTAGGCAGTCTAACCCTTTCGACAAATCCTTCTAGACGGATTTAATTAGCTTAATCTGGGGAATCCTTTGCAATGTCCTTTCTTTCAAAAAATACTTCCTTTTTAATTTTATCTGGCTAGTTTGCTCTCATCTTCCTACTTTTTCCTTTTCTTGTACATCCTGCTTTACTTTTTAAATTTAAAAATTGCCTTTTTGCACTTTTTTGCGACTATAAAATCTGAACCGAAGGGTTAAAATTTCTTGTAATTTTTAGTAATAATAAGAATGGTTTTGCTTAATTTTTTGAGGTATTATATTTTATTCAGATATTTTAAATTTTCATTGACAATCTCATGTTAGAAAAATTACTGATTTTTGCTTACAGTTCGAATGTCCCCTTTTTTGTTGTTCTTTCTTTTCTTCATATTCGTTTCTGTTGCTTCGTCGTCCTACCTTCCTTTACTGCTCCTCTTCACCTTTGCTTTTTCATTCTTCTTTTTCTTCTTCTGCTACTTTACAACTTTTGTTAAACTTTAACTTCGGCAAAGATTTTGTTTTATTATTCTCAATGTTCTTAAATTTTTATTCCATTACCTTGTTTGTTCTGAAGCATTCTATTCTTCAAACAAATCCTTCTAGACGGATTTAATTAGAATAATCTGAGGAATCCTTTGCAATTTTTTTAATGATTTTTTCAAAATCAGTGTGAATAAAAATATTTAATTTTTAGATTTATCTGGTTGGCTCGCTACTTCTACAAGCTATTTCGCTATAAAAATAAAATAATGCTTATTGGGAACCCTTTTTAATGTCTTCTTTTCCTTTTTCTTTTTTCTTTTACTTTTTCCCTTTACCTTCTTCGACTTCTCTTTTTCTGTACACTTTTTTCTAATAATCATCTTCTTACTTCTTCTTGTGCATCCTACCTTTCTTTAAAGTGAATTTTCATACAATTCGAACGTCCTTTCGCCTTTTTTGTTGTTTTTTTTTTTAATGTTATTCTTGCCTGCCTGTTGTTCCTTTATCGTCCTTTTCTCCTTTTACCTTTTTTTCTTCCACGTTTGTTGCTGTTTCCTCTTTTCCGTTTCATTTTCTAACTTCCGTCCTTTCCTGTTGTCCTTTCGAGTCTGGTATTCCTCTCGTATCTCATTTTGCTTCTACTGTTCATCCCTTGCTTTCTCATTTTTGTTTTCAGTTTTATCTAATGTTATACGTAATTTTTGTGGAGTGACGTAAACGTTAGATTTCTTGAAGCAAGACCGCTTTTTCATAAACGACACATATCAAAACATACCCCAGTTAGGGTTTTTAAAAATTTGTTTTGGTTAAAATCTTTTATCCCAATCAGAGTCGAGGAGGGATTGGGGGTTGACCTGTGAACATATATGGGAACAGTTGGGGTTTGGTACTCGAAGGTGCATGAAGTGCGTAAATTGTAAGAATGAGTGTTTTGTATTTAACACTGAATTAGCTAAGTATGCTTTGATGATTATTTACATAAAGATGGGTAGCTAACTGCTCTTGATTAGATGTGATTGCGTGCCCGATTATTTGCTATTGTTGTTGCTGTTGCTGTTTGGTTGTTATTGTTGACAAGCATTGAGGCTTGTTACTGCTGTTATATATATGCCTGGGCCTTTCATAACTAGATGTAAGTTATGCATAAGGCCCTTGACCTGACTGTAATTATGCATCGCAGTGACTCCCGGATGTGTGCCCCGGAGTGGCAAGCGGCTGCCTGGGGCTTGGGGTCACTTAGGTTTGATGGAGCAGTGGCATGGGTGGATTCCCATTATCAACTATGTTCAGCCATGGTTGACGCGCGTGCGTAGCTTCCGATTTCAGGTTCATAAGTGGCTGAAGGTGCATTCATCGTCATCAGCATCACCTCTCAACATCCCAAAGGGTTTTTCTCCTAGATGCAACGTGGGATTTGTATGTAACACTATCTGAACCTAGACTGCCCGTTTTGCTTTCATGTATCGCGGTTATCTGTATGGTATAATAAATTGCCTGAGTGATGGATATGAGCATTAATGTGTGTATCAAGCTTGGATGTTACACAGTATTCTACCGTTGGTGGAATTAACGTTATTCCTTGGTAAGTTGATCGAATGTACTTGTGTTAATATAAATACGCCATTATAAAAATAATTAGAGTAAAATGGAAACCGCAACAGCCTGTCCGGCCTTCCTACATTAAGTATTTTGCTACCAACTGCTGACATTAAAAGTTAAACCAATTACTTACTAAAAAAACGATGTGATGTTTGCGACCCCATTTAATGTCCTTTTTAAATTTCCTTGTTTTCAAATATTTCAACTAAATGACTCCGACAATTTCTGGTAAAAGAAATTAACAAAGCTGTTTCTTTACGTGTTTCTAGGTTTTCTTGCTTGTGCTCGTTACTCTTGCTATATATTTAGTTTCTCCTTATTTTTCCCCCATTTTTCTTTTTTTTCTTTTGCCTTAACACCCTTTTCCTTTTTCCACTCGTTTCTGATTTTCCTTCTTTTGTTAATCCTTCAGCTTCCCTTTACTTCTTAGGCTTTCATTTCTCCTGCTTCATATTCCTTCTCCTTTTCTCTTCTCCTTCTTTCCTCTTCACCTACCTTCTCATTCTTGTTCTCTTTTTTCTTAAACTTTACCATTCTTGTAACAGTACGAATAAATGAGTTGAATGTTGATTTTCACAAATTTTCCCCATTCTTCTCATATTTTTGTACGTATATACCATTGATTTACATTTGTTATCCTCAGCTTCTCTTCTTTTGGACGAATTTATTGAAAAGAACCGGAAATGCCTGCAAATTTCTTTCAAAAGGCCTTTCTCAAAAATATATTTTATATTTTATTTAATATTGAAGAATAAAAATATAATTTAAAAATCACTTCCTTGTATTTTTTGCATTTGTTACCTGAAATTGAGCGTCGCTATCTTCAGCTATAACTTCAGCAATTTATTAAATAAGTAAAGCGTTTAACTATTTTACCTTTCTGTGAATTTTGAGACAACTAAGAGTTTTATGTATTTCTTGAATTAATCGTTTTATTTCTAAAGTCATCATTAATATAAAAAGTGGTTTCTGTGGATTTCCAACAGAAGCGTACGGATCGTTAAAAATGGAATTCAAAAGCAAATAACATTTCTATTACTTTCATATATATAATAAAAGCAGCAAAAATTTCAACATGCTTCTAAATAACACCTTTATATAAACTTCACGTCAGAAATATAGAAAGAAAACGACAGGTTAAGAGATTAAAATCACATTTTAAAATAGGATACGTTTCTGTAACGTCAAGATTCCATCGTAACTTTTCATAGTGACACTAATAGCTTTCGGGTTTAAAAATTGAGTGCTTACGTTAATAGAAGGTACTTTACTGAGTGCATCGAATGCATTCATTATGCTTTTATAAATTATTCAAACTGTATTGATTCTGTTGTATTAGAGAGGCTTGATTTAATAAAACCTTGTTTATAATTTATTCGTTCTGAATAATTCCGCAAATCAAACACGTTTTTCTCAATTTAGTTCATTAGTTTATTCGCTCGTTTGCTAAAAGAAATTCCAGAATTATCACTCTTAAGATGAAAAAGCATTCAAATCCAATCCCCCCATCTTAATCTGATTATAGCTTTTAACTAAATCAAATATAAGGATTGGAACTAGAAATGGGGAAATTTTTGTGCAATTTAATTTTCGTGGCTATAAAAACATGTCAAATAACCCAGTATCTTCCTTCAACAGCAACCAATTTATTTTTCACTGCTTACACGTCCTCGGGGACGTCGATGTTTACGTCAGAATTTCCTTTTTGTTTGTAAATGTTTTCATTGAAACAACAAGGATGGCTTGTGCTCACGTAAACTGAAAATTTACGTTTTCTGAGAATACAATAATGTGTGGTTCGTTTAAGATTTTTTTCTTATTTGCTGACGCGAGTGAAAAGAGTAACAAACCCGTTATAGAAAGCTCCTTGTCGTTTTTAAATTGATAATAGGTAATAACAGGGATGAAGTGATGAAGTTGAAACCTTATTATAACATTTTTGTAGCTTGGGGCTTAGAGTTTCTTAGGCTTGACTCGGTAAAGCTTCTTACAACGAACCTGCATTGACTTTACAAATTTCTACTTTATTGTTAAGAGTAAATTAATTATAAAACAATCGGAAATTAAAATATAAATTAGAAAATTTTGCTGTACTCGAATGAATGTACAATTTCGGGACAATACGTGCTCTTTCCGTGCTCTCCATGATGTTTACTTAAAACAGAATAACTTAGACGAGCACGGCTTCTCTGATTAGTGCCTTAATACTATTCTATAATCGAAACTTAATTATAAATTCCATTTTGAGTGTGTTTTGTAAGTAAGTAAACAGAATAAGCTAAGTAACCGTATGTAAATTACTTTCTAAATCAACTTACAAGGGTTAATCCCCGAGACTTAAATTTAATAACGATGGAAAATTAAGTGGGTGTTTTACGCCCTGAATTATTTCTTTGCGTACTTTTCCTACTTAAGCTTAACTCGAGCTTTTGGATAATTTCTTAAAATAAAACATAATTTCGAAATTATTTCTGAAAAGGCAAAGTTCAGCTTCAAGAAAAAATTGAAGAATGGAAACTTTATCGGCATTTTTGAAATAAAATTAAGTTATTTTCCGAGTCTGGTCGTTTAAAGACTGAAGAAACAATCGACAATTACCATTTTAGAAAGCAGACACCAATTTTAGGCTTTTATCGAGCAACCCAAAATGTTCAGACTCATTATTAAGTTGTTGAATTTAAAATATCACACGAATTCAGTGGCGTAGTTGTAGCAACTGTTGTACATACTTTTTGGTGGCGATGATGTAAGCGTCAAATTTCTTGAAACAAAGACACATTTCAAAGCATACCCCAGTTGAGGGTTTTAAATGGGGCAATTCGTTATGGTTAAAAGCTCCGATTCAGGTCAGAATCTAAGGGAGAGTCGGTCACGGGACGCGTAGACATAGAGATGCGTTAATTCATGCAAAAACACCAAGTGAGTTAGTGGTGCATTGATGATGACTTGTTGTTGTTGTTGGCAAGCATGAGGCTTGTAGGGCACATGATGTTATTTAAGCATGAAGCTTGTTATTATTTATTAGAGCATGAGGCTCTGGGACCCGATATAGCCAGCTATTTGTCTGGGACTTTGATAATTAGGCATAAGTTATCTATAAGGGCCTTGGCCGTCTGTAAGATGCTCAGAAGTGACGCCGGGATGGCCGTAGCTCTGTTCCATTGGAATTGGGATTGGATGGACTTCCATTACCGACTATGTTCTGCAATAGTTGGCTCGAGCGCATATCTTCTGGTTTCGGGTTCATAGGTAGCTGAATAGTATAGTATAAGCACGTAGATTTGTAAGATTAGGTGAATTTCTCTGGCGATTTGGTAAAGACTTTTCTTCAGAAGTTCTGTCTCAGCCAACTTCATTTAGTGTAATTTGGTGAAGAGTATATCTTCAGAGGCTGGCTCCAAGTCACCAAGTTTGTGAAAAAAGTTTTACACTAAGGGTGGAGGATGAGGATAAATTTTGTGAATTTTCAGAGTATTTGACGTTCGTTATTGGACCAAACAACAGGCTACCTAGTTGTATTAAGCAACATGAAATTTTAGGCTGAGTTATAAATTTCCTAGTAAATTTTCTATTTCGAATTCATACCTACCACTTCCATATTCGATCTTTAGATTTTCACTTTCTGTCAAAGTCAAAATAAAGAACTGGAATGTAGGAATTAAGTTCTGATTTCGACTATTTACATTATAGATTTGAAGATGCATTTTAAATTTCATATACCGAAACGAAAGTGTTTAAAATTTAAATCCACTCCTTCATATCTGGTATTTAATTTGATTTCGTGCGAGGACAAACCTGATTTGAGTGTAAGTATCTATATCGAAATTCGAATTCTGTATAACATATTTGAAACTGAATCCTGAATCCTGATCATCGCCAATGCCCTTTATTTTTTTAACAGAAAAATCCGTGAGGCCATTGAAATCATCAAGACCCCTAACAACTTGAATCGTGACATGGAACATCAACGTTATTTCATTCCACCCCGGAGAGATGAGGTGGTGGGCCGCTATAGGGGAGCAGAACTCCTCTTCAGCCATGGAGAATATGCTATATGAGGATGGGTTAAACTAGGATGAAAGGGCATATGGGTGGAAATTACTTGCCCCTGTTGAATCAGGAAAACCACCCAAAAACCCAATTCAAGGCAGTCGGCCGTGGGGTTCGAACCCGCGACCTTCTGAATGCTACGCGTCGTGCAAGGACAGGAATGCACTTGGCCACGCAGCTCGGTACATGAACGATGAATGATGAACTTCTGGGCTAACGGAGTACCAAGACTTAGTCTCACACCTCCTTCATCTATGGGTCTTCTACTTGGCGTTTGGTGTTCTATGTTGTTCTTGTCGGAACCGGATCATTCAGATGTCCCCTCAACTTGGCAGGGACGGGCAGAAGTAGGCACTTCCGTCGGAGGTAATCCTCTTCGTCGTGGGCTCCGAGGGACCTGAAGTGCTCGTTAACCTGTAAAGAAAACAAATCGTAGTGTATTTACACATGAAGGGGTGTGAAAAGGTTTTGGATGTCCTGGGCATAGCTCAAGAGCATGGAGATGATGTCCATGGGGCTTTTACATCCCCAAGGACGGATAGAATGCTTTTGGCCAGGGCGGCCAAACGGGTGAAGTCTATCCTGGAGCAGAGCTCCAAGATAGAGCTCGGTATATCGGTATAAAAAACAAAGGAAATTCAACGTTATTTCATTCCACCCCGGAGAGATGAGGTGGCGGGCCACTGTAGGAGGGCAGAACTCCTCTTCAACCACGGAGAACGGATATGTAAGGTTAGGTTAAACTAGAATGTGGATGTGGATAAACTAGGATAAAGAGCTTATAGGTGGAAAATTACCTGCCCCGGTATTTACCTCAGAGATGGTTAACTCTGTTAAATAGGAAAAAACACCCAAAAACCCGATTCAAGGCAGTCGGCAGTGGGGTTCGAACCCGCTACCTCCCGAATGCTACTCGTCGTGCAAGGACAGGAATGCACTTCGCCACGCAGCTCGGTCGTGACATGGTTATCAGTTATCATATATCGGACATATGGAGTTCTGTAATCCTTACTGGCTCCGCCTCCTCCACTTCTAACCAACCGTCGTCTTCGTCCGATACGTTTGACTATTCACAGCCGGTGTAAATTCGCTGCCTTTCTCTGTTTTTCTTCAGAAGAGTTTCGCCTCTGACTTGGTTGACAAATTGAGTTACCGTTCCCTTCTTTCTCTCGCTAAAAGAGTTTCACCTCTGGCGCGGTTGACACGTTGAGTTACTGTGCTTTTTTAGTGCTCTCCTTTTCCTCCCGAAGAAGTCCCATAAAAAAGTGGGCGAAACGTTGAATTCCTCTGTCTCAACAATGACGGTTTCAACTTGGAAGACGTTCTGTTAACACTGACACTGACCGTGGAAGTCTTCGAATTTATTTGACCTTTAAATCTTCGAATTGGTTGGAAATCAAATCAAACATTTCGAATAAAATATAGGTCAATTTTAAATTTCAGTAAGAAAGAATTCGAATGAAGAAATTGACATCGAGATTCCAATTCTGTATTTTACCACAAAATTCTGAATTTTACCTTTAAAGTAGAATTCAGAATTCGAATTATTTCTTTCGTATCTAATCTTCAGGTTTTCGATTTTATTCAAAGTATTGGACTCGTATTCTGGATTATGAGTTTCAGATTGTATCTTAATTTTCATTTGATAATATCCATTTTTAAATTTTAATTTAAAATCAAATTCATTCCTCGATTTTCAATATTTCGAAATTAGTTTAAATTTTCTAAGAATGATGTGTTTTTCTCCCTACATTTATGTAAGTAAATCGATTCAAGAAACATTTTAAAATTTTATAAGTAACACCGATGCCCCGTGAATTTTTTTTTTTTTTAAGAATAATGGAGGAAAAGGGAAACCATGAGATTAAAGTACGAAATTTGAATTCCGAAGACTTGACAATTTTTAAAAAAATGTTGAACCTAGTTTTCGAAATTCAAAGTTTCTCTAATTTTCGATTTCATTGGAAGTCCACCTAACAGAAGGTTTTGAGTTCGGATCTGAAAATGAAAGTATTTCAGACTTAATTTTGAAACTAAAGCTTCAATTTTTTATGGGAATTTAGTCTAAGCCCGGTTGAGGAGTTGTGGTGCCAGGATTGAAAATTGAAATATAAATTTTCAGTTTGTAATTCGAATCAATTTTTCTAATTCAGAATTTTTCTAAATTTTCGCTTTTACCAAAAGCCTAACGAATTTGAAACTACATAAATTCCGAATTTCTTATGCCAAATTTCCAATCCATTTATTGATATTCGAAGCTTAAATTGCACTTTTCATGCAAAAACAGGTTTGAGGATTCGACTACGTAAATAAGGATTGAGATTCGCAATCTAGATTAAAATTAAAAACTTCATATTCAGGGCTCAATTGATTGAATAACCTGTAAAACCGCTAAATATTTTTAAAAAATTCTGAATTTGAACTCTAATCACAAGGAGTTGAAGAATCGTGGTTAGAATTCAAAACCTTTTTGATATTTGAAGATTTTCAATTCGAAAAAATCAGGTGATTCGATACAGTTAATACAAGGTTTACTAACTTTATGTTTAAATTTCGTAACATTAAAAACATACAATTTTAATTAATCGGTCGTTTAAAGCAACAATTTTTTATAACGCAGAATTCAGTGCTTTGTATTTCATTCTGCGTCATTAATTTTTCAATGTTATGCAGTTTCAGATCCTCCCTCATGTAGACAATTTAAACATTCAACGTATTGTTTTTCCCACTTAAGCTTTAATGGACAACTTTATCTGATAATAATTTATTGTTTCGTCGAGGTTAATCATAACAAAGAAACATGAGAAAGAAATAAAAGGTAATATCATTCGACCTAATAATTTCCATAAACATATTTTTGGAACATCAAGGGCGAACTGACCTTTTCAGACTAATATATTCAAGGTTTAAACTTAACCATCAATCTACACCCAATCAATATCCAATAAACTTTGTAGCCATGCATGCCTAAATTACGTTGCTATCACTTTAATTAATGGATCTGCATGTTAACCATCTCGTTTGATATTAAATCGAGTTTTTTGTATTTTTATGCATCACAAAGGTTTATTTTTGTAAATTATTTTTATAATCACTGCGAAGGATGTAAAGAGAACCGATTTAATTCAGGGATTGCTATATTAAAATAAAATGTTTTTGAAATTATGTAAAGAGGGGGAGTTTTTTTTATAAAAACTCGATCTCTGTAAAAATAGTGGCAGCGTTCGAAATTAAAGATTTTGTAAAAATATTTTTGAATTTAATATTTAAAATTGTTATTTCTACCTTTAACATTTCTGTAAAAGGTTATCTCCTTCGGTTTTTATTTCTTTAAATGTTTTTACACGTAAATGTTGACTTTTCTACTTCGGGCTTGTTCATTGTTAGACAGAAAGTACCCTTTGGGAAAATATTAACATAAAACTCATATATTCAACCTCAAAAATTTCTAAAAAGCAACAGAGTTTTCCTATAATCTTTTTTTTTTAATTTTAATCAGTCGTCAGAAAGTTGTGGAAGATCATTGTGGTTTTGATAATTTTATCACTTGATCCCTTTTAACTATTCTTATCCAGAAGAGGACTTTTAGAATTAATTTATACAAACTCCATCTTTCGCAAAATGGTGGCAGCGTTCGAAGTTACAAAATTTTGTAAACGTATTTTTCATATTCATAATATTTAAAATTGTTATCTTTTACCTTTAACATTTCTGTAAAAGGTTCTATTCTTAGGTTTTTTAATACTTTTAAAGATACATTTTGACTTTAGGCTTGTTTACTGACAGGAAATCGAAGTAATTGAATTTTTCAAAGAGGTTATTAAATTTTCATTCTCTTTACGGAAGTTTTACGTATGTTTCAGTTTAAGAATATTTAAATTTTTTAATTTTACCTTTAACATTTCTGTTCTTTGGTTTTACTCCCTTAAATGTTTTAACATATAAAATTGACTTTTCTACTTCGGTCTTGTTCATTGTTAACTAGGAAATCTGAGTAACCGAAGGCTGTTTTTGAAAGACGTTAACGTAAAATTCAAATTTTCATGCACTGGTATTTCTGAAAAGCAACTGTAAAATTTCGTTAGTTTAAACAAAAATTTTTGGGTTTTACAGACCATTTTGATTTTTTAACGTGCTCACTTGAACAGAAGTAAGCAGGGTTTTTATAGTTCAACAGAAGATTATGCGTCTTATTTTTAACATAAAACCAAGGGAATCTTGCTGTAACATATTTAAAATTAACAAAATTCTAACAGTCACAGATGTCTTTATTTATAAATGTATATTATTTGTAAGAAACAATAAAAAAAAGTTTTTGCTAATAAAACACGTTCATCAACATGAAACAAGGAACAAAGATGATAGATGATAACTATTTATATAAACAATTAATTACTCTATGTCCCTTTACACCAAATCGCCAGCGTATGGCTGTGGTGTAATATTTAATAAATTACCACTACAATTACGGTACTTAAGTAACGATATTAGATTTAAAAAAAAAGTAAAAAAAAACTATTTAAACTGTAACTCATTTTACAGTTTAAAAGAATACCTGATATGTTAGTTTGGCATTTAATGTACTTATTTTATTTTATTGTTATGTTATGTTATGATATTAATATTATTTACTGTTTGTTATTTTATCATGACTTATTACTATACAATTATACGTTTGTGTACTAGTAATCAATAAAAATCTAATCTAATCTATAAAAACTCAATCTTCCTAAAAATGGTGGTAGCATTCGTATTAAAGTGTTTTAAAAAGTTTCTTTAAACGTGTTTTACTAAATTTTGACTCTTCTAAATTGGGCTTGTTCAGAGTTAAACGAATAAACGAAGTAAGAAGTAACCAAAGCCTCTTTCTGAAAGATGTTAACGTAAATCTCAAATTTTGATACTCTAATATTTCTGAAAAGCAACTGTTTTTTTTTTAATAAAATTTCTTTCTTATATTAAGAGCAGTCTTAAAAACATTTTAGCAAACATTTTGGAGTTTTGTAAAAGTAAAGTTGTAAAGTTCAAGTTTTCATGCTTAGAAACATTCGTAAAGCAACTGAATTTTTCAATACAATTTCTTTCTTTAGTTTCTTATTTTTTTTACCTGATAAAAGTTTAAGCTTTTATTTTTTTATATCTAACATAAAATCTGTCTTTTAACTGCATTTTTTTTTAAATTTAGATTACCTAGTTACGATAACAGAAAATAAAAACAATCTGGTGACTGAATAGTATATTAAAACACAAGTTACAGAAGACATCGTTTTAGCGCACGAGTTCGAAATTTGGACACGAGCCGCGTAGCGGCGAGTGGCAGAACGGACGAGTGCTCGAATTGCCTTATGTAACGAGTTTTTTATACTATTTTCTCTGTTTCGGCTTCCATTTACATTATTTCTTTTTATAAAAATACTTGACAATTTCAAGTTGGGGAAATTTGGTTAAATAGTTAGGTTGGCTCGTAGATTGCTTTGAAAACCTTTTCTTTCTTTTTTTAGGGCTTGATATAGGTTTTCTAACTCCTTGTTTATTGTAGTAACTGATTCCTTGTTATAATGCCTTTGCTTTTCCCGTAATACTTTCATACATTTTCTCCTTTGTTCCTTATATGCCTCCTTTTTCTCTTCCGTTTCCCTTTTTAGCAGTTGCAACTTTGGCAATCTTTTCTTTTCTAATTTTAATTTACACTCCGCATCAAACCTTCTTCTCCTTCGGCGGTTCGAAGTAGCAGCACTCAGGCCTAAGCCCATTATGCATCTGGCACAAATTAAGAGGTGCTTTCATACAGACCGGCACCTAGCCCAAAGCCCAGGATTTTGTCTAGAGGCGCTCCATGTATCGTCGGGCTCTAAAAGGTCGGCTCCAAGTAGTCGATGTCTTAGAAGAAGTAATCTGGGGCATTGCCGAAGGAGATGAAGGGAGGCTTCATCTAGTTCATTACAGAATCTGCAACTTGGGTCCTCAAAGAGGCCCATCAGATACAGAAGTTTTTTAAAGAGGCCATGACTCGTAATGAGGCCTGTGACTATCCTGACATGCTTTCTATTAAACCTAATAAGAAACCGTTCGGACCTGGATGAGTAGTTTTGCTTGTTTCAGACCAGGACGCGAAAACCAGTATGAGATGAACTGAGAATGAGGCCAATCTCTAATTGGTTACTGAATGCTTGCTTTAGGTAGGCCGATGGCCGGTTCAGGGTCTAAAACGGGTTCCGAGGAGTCAGGAATGTTACTATGACCGGGCACCCAGGTTAGTCGAACCTAATTGGTTAAGCCGAGCCTTTCAAGGGCCACTCGAGGTTTCTTGGCCAGTTTTGATTTGATTTTTACAGAACTCAAAGCTTTGAGTGCTGCTTGACTGTCGGAGCATATATAGACATGCCTGTTCTGATAACCCCTGGCGAGGTTTTCCTGGGCACAGATTAACATTGTGAATACCTCAGTCTGGAAAAGGGTAGGAAACTTGCCTCATGCGAAAGACCAAATCACTTTTTTTGCTTTCCTTATTTACCCTGTTCCTGCATTTTTCAACCATCTGTCTTATTTTGATAACTCGTGCTATAGGTTCTCTATGTCATTTTTCATCTTTTCCAATGAGGACCTGACCTATCTGGTTTATATAGGATATATTCCTCTCTTTCACAAAATCTATTAATAATTACCGATTTTCATTTGTAGTTTTATGTTTACTGTAGTTACTTATGGTAAGCCTGAAAATTTTTTCATATCGAAAATCTTCGTTTTTCCGTCTTCTATTACTATTTTAAGGTTCTTTCACTTCCACATCGGCGTCTTCCATTGGTGCATATGTACCTATATTAACTATGGTGACTTTTTGATATTTCCTCTTAGCTTCAGACTACATAATCTCGCCGATATAGATTTGAACCCAATTACTTTGATTATGAAAATCTTAGTTTGCTGTTAAATTTTAATTTTCCTTCTTAATACGTTTTACAATCGTAAATTTAAAAAAATAATTTTTCAAAGGGTTTTCTAGGCATTCAAGATTTCTCCTAACACTAGAAAGAAGTAAGAAAGATACGCAAGTTCCACTAAAGATTCCTTTATAGTACAATAAAGAAAGCTCACCAATGTTCATTTGCCTGAAAAGCTTTCAACATTGGCCTTTTCTGCATTTTAGTGTACCTTTCATTTAATGAAACAAAGGCCCGATTCTACTTTGAGTTGTAACATTAATTCCATCAAACCTGAACTGAAATAATTACGTCGCTTTCAGGTCAATTTCGATTACTGTAATGCATTCATCTGGTTTAATATCGAACGAAATTTGATTAATTCTGACACCACTGCCGGCGAGGTTACTCGTTACCCTACGCAGACATTTGACTTAATTACACTAGCGTTGTATCGATCCTTATTGTTGAATCCTTGTTCGTTATTTAAACATAGCTTGTATGTCAATATTTGGGAAAGATTTAATCTAAATGTAAATTTTAAGATACCCTTCGTTGTTGAGAACTTTTCTTTTTCTTTGTTGAACTTTTTTCTTGGGTACTAAATAAAATACTTGCAGCTTCTGCATTACTTTGATTTTTACCTGTTTAACTATTAATTTTTTTTAACTGGTGGCAAAGTAGTCATAAAATAAATAAAAAAATTAACAATTTAAAAAATTAAATATACAAAGTATACATTTTCTACAATAATATTTTAGATATATTAAGAAATATTAACATGTAATAATAACTTTGCGTTTTATGTGCTCATCTCATAGCATAACATTAATAAATCATGTAATATTTGTTTCTGGAGTAACATATTTATTTACACAAACCTTGACAAGTGAAGTGAGTAAATAACCATTTTAGTGATTTAATGTTAATTGTTTACTCTCAAGGACATCTTTTTAAAACTATTTAACAAATTACTTAGGCGCCGATGTTTACTGTTGCTGTGTATTTGGTTTATACTGCTTATTTTACAAAATATAAATGTCGCATGCGATAATTAATATTTCAAAGGTGTGAAGACCTAGAATTTCAGTTCAGAAATTAAGTTAAGAAATTAAATAAATATATTTTGATAATTTTTGGGCATGTTTGAGATTTCTGATCAAAAATTTCTAAAATTGCTAAATGGATTATTAAGTGCAAGAGATTAATTTTGCTTAAAAGTCAGAATTCAATACAGAATATATTCATATTAAAAATTGGGAAAAAAGTTTAAAATATTTAAAATCCTCCACAGAATTTCAAAACGGATATATTTCAAAGTTTACAATTTGTAAATCAAAGAAACTTCAACTCCGGGTGCCTTAATGTTTAATTTAAAATAAAATTAAAATCAAAAAGCGACGATTATCAAAATTTTTTAAACGTAATTTAATTTCCGACGAAAATTTCGATCCTAAAAAATGAGACAAAGCGTAAGATTTAATGTATTTTAATTTCTAAAACCTTCGGGTTATTGAACAGTTTAAGTTTGCCCGCTATATCGGTCTAAGGTTGAAATATTTTATTTAAAGTTGTAATAAAAACATTACAAAAATGTGATGTACTGAACATTCACTTAAGTATAAAATCTCACACAATACATTCCAAAAATTAAAAAGTTTGGAGTAAAATAAAACGAAAAAAAGTTTAAAAATTCAAAATTTATTTACTTGTTAAATTAAAGCGGCAATTTGTTGTTTTTTTTTAATAAACACTTGCTAACTTCTGCGCTAATTAAATCAATCTAAGATCGAAACTTTTACATTTTATTTAAAATTATAGCGAAAACTTTGGAAAATTTGATGATCTCAACTTTCATCTAAGCATAAAACATTGAGATATTGAATCTCAAAAAAACTAATCCTAAAAGTGAAAAATTTCAGGATTAAAAAAAATTAGTTAGTTTTTATTAATTAAAATTGTAGTGTTTTTTAATAAATAAACATTTGCCAACTTAATTGCTAATTTAATGGATCAGAGATCAAAACCTTTGCATTTTATTTATAGAGAAAACATTGGTGGTTTAAACTTTCATTTAAACATAAAATAATGAGATGAAATCTCAAAAAGAATTCTTTCCAAAAAGGAAAAATTTTAGGATTTCAAATAAAAAAACTTTCAAAAGACAAATTTATTTATTTTTTAAATTAAAGCAGCAAATACTTTTTTATTGAACTATTGCCAACTTAATCACTAATTAAATCGATCTGAATCGAAAACTTCATATTTTACCTAAAATTAATTCATGTAAACATAAAACATTGAGATCCAAAATCTAAAATTTAAAAAACTATAGAAAGTCAACATTTATTTAGTTTGTGAATTAAGACTACAATTTATTTTTTTAATAAGTATTCGTCAGGTTAATTACTAAATAAATAGATCTGAAATCGAAATTTTCACTTTTTTTAAATTATAGCAAAAACATTCTAAAAATGTGATAATTTAAACTTTTATTTAGAAGCATAAAACAGTAAGATAAGGAATCTCAAAAAATTAATCCCACAACATGAAAAATTTGTGGATTTAAAATAGAAAAATCTTTGAAAAGTAAATAAAAACTGATTTATTGTTGTTATATAAAAATTTGTAACTAAATTGCTAAATAATATATTGATTAGTTTAAGCATAAAGCAATGAACTAAAAGAAATAACCCCAACTAACTTAATTGCTAATTAAATCGATCTGAGGTCGCCACGTTAATTTTTTTTTAAATTATAGAAATAAAAACATGCCAAAATGTGATTTGAACTTTTATTGAAGCATAAAGCAGTGAGATAAAGAAACTCAAAAATGTTAATCCCAAAAATTAAAAAATTTGGGAATTAAATCCTAAAAACTAGGAAATGTAGTTTCTAAATTAAAACTAGCACATATTTTTAAATAAACTGTTGACAACGTAATTTCTAATTATTTTTCATATTTTATTTAAAATTACACTGAAAACGTTTCAAAAATTTTATGGCTTGAACTTCCCTTTAAGCATAAAATATTGAGATAATGAATGTCAAAGAAACGAATCCCAAAAGAAAAATTTTGCCATTTAAGCTGGCAACTAAATAGCTAATTAAATCGATTGGTTTAAGCATTAAACATTGAGCTGAAGAATCTACAATATTAACCCCAAAGATGAAAAATTAGAGGCTCTAAAATAAAAAGTTATGCAGAGTTTTAAAATTTTATTCATTTCTTAAATAAAAATTTGTGAACTGAATTGTTTTTATATCGATTAGTTTACGCCAAAAACATTGATCCAAAGAATCTCAAAAAAATTAATTCCAAAAATGAAACATTTTGTGATATAAAATAAACAATTTTGAAAACTTTAAACTTCTTAAAAAATAAATCCAAAAATTGAAAGCTTTGTGACTTAGAATTAATGATTTGAACTTTCATTTAAGCATAAAACACTGAAGTCAAAAATAAATCCTAAAAATGAAACATTTGTAAATTTAAAATAAAAAAACGAATAAGTCAAAAATTTAAACCTCTTATGACCGAAGCCTAGGCTATTACTATGAGTTTTGTGAGCTCTCTTTACACGTATACTGGACATAATTCGATCTGGGAGCGAAAATTATTTTTATTTAAAATTATTTCATTTAAGCAAACACCACTGAGATACAGAATCTAAAAAAATTAATCCCAAAAATGAAATATTTTGGAATTTTAAATTTAAAGAAGGCGTTAAAAAGTCAACATTTATTTAATTTGTGAATTAAGACTACCATTTTTCTTTAAATAAGCATTTGCTAGGTTAATTACTAAATCGGCCAAAGATTGAAATTTTCATATCTCATTTAAACTTATAGTATTTAAAAATGTGATGGTTTAAACTTTCATTTAAGTATAAGTCAGTGAGATAAAGAATAAAAAAAAATAAATTCAAAAAAATTTAATAATTTAATAAGTCAGCATTTATTTATTTTCTAAATTATAGCTGGAATTTATTACTTATTGATTACTTGCTAATTAAATCGATCTGAGATCTAAAACTTCCTACTTTATTTAAAATTATTTCATTTAAGTATAAAACATTGAGATACAGAATCTCAAAAAAAACTCACAAAAATAAAAAAAATTTGAATTTGAAACAAAAAACTCTAAAACGCCAAAATTTATTTGTAAATCGATCTAACATCGAAAATTGCATATTTGATTTAAAATTATAGTGAAAACATTCTAAACATTTAGCGGTTTAAACTTTCATATAAGCATAAAACAGTGAATAAAGAATACCAAAAATGAAACATTTTGTAATTTCAAAGTAGTTTCAAAGTAGATTAAAAGCAATGAAGGGAAAAACAAAGAAACCCGTTAGAGGAATAAGGAGTGGAAATAATTAGATAAGGATGAACGTAAAAGAAATATTGGAGATCTGGAGGGAGTGCTATGAGGAAACGTTCGATAAGATAAATGATAAAGGAACCATGGACCGAAATACAATACAGAACAATGAACAAGAAAGTAAAAATTTGGAGGAAATAAGAAAGCGGAGATAGAAGAAACACTAACAAAAGTCAGAATTGGAAAAGCAAGTAGAGAAGACAGGGTAGACCCAGAAATTATAAAATGGATGGGGAGGAAGGGAAGAAGTGGTTATAGAAAATATGGGAAAAGAACTTAATTACAGTTTATAAGAAAGGAGACCAAGAAGCCAGGGTGGCGCAGTGGTAAGTGCGTCAGGCTAGCGTTGCGCTAGTACACGGTTCGAATCTCCTGATGGGCTGGATTGTCTTGCAGTCTGGAGATCGGCATCGAGTCCTGGTGACTATTCGTCGTTGGGCACTTAATTAACGACGCTCTCCTCAGAATACAGGCCTAACAGGTAGAGTAACAAGGTCCTACACTGCACAGTCGGAGCAGATTGTACATTGCACCCGTAGAACCTCATACATTAACGCACCAGCCTCGACACGGAAAGGTATACGAGGTTACAGACAATACATACATACAAGAAAGGAGACCAAGCAGAACGTGAGAACTACAGAGTTATTTGTTTATCATCTAAGAGCTTCAAGGTATACACAAGAATTGTCGAGAAAAGAGTAAGAGAAGCTGTAAAGCAAGAATTAGAAGATGAACAGGCAGCGCACAGAAGCAACAGACATACAGAAGATTTATCATGGAAAGAGCATTGGAATACATGACATTTATAGACCTCAAATCAGCATTTGACAACGTCGAAAGAGAAGTTATTTGGGAAAGCTTAGAATTAATTTAAAAAAACACAGATAAACTGATAAAAGTGACAAGAAGCACTTACAAGATGGCACTAGGGAAAGTTCAAATCAATGGAGAGAAGTCGGAGGAGTTCAATTAAAAAAGGAGTAAAACAGGGTGATAGCCTAAACCCACTGTTGTTCATGGTGATTATGGACAGGCTGATCAAAAATACAAAGAGAAGAACCCAGAATATGCAAACTGTAATAGAGGGGGTACGGACATTTCGCCCCCGCCGTTTCGCCCCCGACCGTTTCGCCCCGGGCCGTTTCGTCCCCAGCCGTATCGCCCCCTAACCGTTTCGCCCCCGAACCGTTTCGCCCCCCAAGGAACAATAAAAATTAAACACAATTTATTACTTTCTCCGTATACATAATTGCGTTATTGAAATTAGATTCGGAGGCAGGCAAATTCTCGGAATATCCTGGACTATGTTTTGTACAGATTATATTTTGCTTATACTACATATTTTAATTACTAATCTGACTGCAGACTTATTTATAATAAAATTAAGGATGCTGATCTTTTCAACTAGAAGCAACCTTCATCTTTTGGCCCAAAGTCAAGAATGGTTTGCAGATGGTACGTTCAGTACCGCACCAGCCATGTTTCAACAAGTTTACACAATCCACGCCACCAAATACAATGCCTTTGTACCGCTAGTGTACGCTCTTTTACCAAATAAAACAAGAGCTACGTATGTGAAATTTTTGCAAGAATTGAAACGTTTGCAACCTGGACTGCAGCCAACTCTACTTATGACAGATTTCGAACTCGCTGCCATCCAAGCATTTGAATTGGATATTCCAGGTGTTTTAAAGACGGGATGTTTTTTTCATTTATCGCAATCCGTCTGGAGAAAAGTTCAAACTGAAGGTCTCAAAGCTCGATACGAAGATGATCACGAGTTCGCTCGTTGGATCAGAATGATTCCCGCTTTGGCATTTATTCCTGAAGATAACGTAAGCGATGTATTCGCCGAATTAGTTGAAAGCGAAGGATTTCCTGAAGAGGCTGTACCCATAGCCAATTACTTCGAAGATGTATATTTGTATATATTGGTCGAAGACTACGTCGTGGACGCCGAATTCCAAATTTTCCAACTCAGCTTTGGAATGTTTATCAGCGCACTCTTAACGACCAACATCGCACAAATAATGACGTGGAAGGATGGCACCGCGCTTTTCAAGAAACATGTGGATCGCAATTTCCAAATATTTTTCGTTTTATTGAATGTTTGCAGAAGCAGCAACTACGAAATACAACTGATTGCTGGAAATCAAGGAAATCGAAGAAATAAAAAGTATGTCACAATATCAGCTCGTGTGAAAAGAATCGTGGAAGATTTTGAAAATCGTCAAGTTATTGATTACTTGCGTGGGATTGTGTACAACTTTGAATTTTGAAATTATTCCGGTTGCACGTCGGAATATAGATGTTAAAAGATTTATTTTTCTTTATATGTATCAACTAAAAAACTCTAAAATTAAAACACAAACACCAAAAAACAAAAAAAAATTAAAATTAAAAAAAAAAAAAAAGGGTTGCATAAATCCTACTAGCTACCTCCTCGTGGTGCAACTGGAAACAGCTGAAGCTGGCTAAAGCTAGAGGTAAAACTTGGGGGGCGAAACGGTTCGGGGGCGAAACGGTTAGGGGGCGATACGGCTGGGGACGAACCGGCGGGGGCGAAACGGTCGGGGGCGAAACGGCGGGGGCGAAACGTTCGTAAACCGTAATAGAGTATAGAAATCTCATGCCGATAAACATAGAGTGTAATGTATGCGGACAACATAGTTCTAATAGCAGATCCAGAAAAAGAACAAGCATAAAACACCTTACTAGTACCAACATTGACTTACGCCTATGAGTCATGGATATTGACGAAGAGGAATAAAAGTAGCTGAAATGCAGTATCTACGAAAAATCATTGGCTTGCCGATCTTCGTCGTTTAGTCCATGGCTTTCCATTAACTCTTGAACTCTTTTCCGTCTTTCCCAGGATATCCAACTCCACATTATGTGCGGCCATCTGTTGGAATTCATCCTCCGCATATGACGATACCACTTTAATCTTTTCTCCTCTATAGTAAATGTAACAAAATGGGATTACCTAACAAATGAAGACATAAAGAATAAGACTGAACAAGGACCAATATTGGTCAAGATAGAAAAAATCACCTGTAATGGCTGGAGCACACAACAAGAATGAAGGAAGACAGATTAGTCAAGAGAGTTATGGAAGCTGAAAGAGATAAGAAAAATACAAGGAAAATGCCAAGAAAAACATGGATAGACAGAATCAAGGAAATAGGACAAAAAGGGAGAAAAAACGATGGTACAGATCTACAGATGAGAGCACTAACTATGAACCGACGGGAGTATAAGAACTTCGTTCAGGGATAAAGTAAGACCGTCAATCCGACGTTCCGAAAGGAGCACAAGGAAAAGAGAAGAAAAAAAATTATTTTTTTTTTATTAAACGTTACCAATTTATTATAATTGCTAATTAAATTGATCTGAGATCGAAACTTTCATATGCAAATTATAGTAAAAACATTCCAAATATTTGATTATTTTAACTTTCATTTAAGCAAAACATTTGGGAAAACAATCTCAAAAAGCTGAATCCCAAAAATGAAAAAGCAACAAGTCAAAATTTAATTAGCTTTTGAATTAAAACTACAATTTATTATTTTTCTTAATACCTCGCCAACCTAATTGCTAATTAATTTGATTTATCCATAAAACAACGAACTAAGCAGTCTGAAAAAATTAATTCAGGATATGAAAAATTTTGGGATTTAAAGTAAAAAACTTTTAAAAGTCAATGTTTATACGTCTTTTAAATTAAAAACTACAATTTACATTTTTTGACAAAAATTTATCAACTAAATTTCTAATTATATCGATTGGTTTAAGTTTAAAACACTGAGCTAAAGAATCTCAAAAAAATAATTCTAAAAATGGAAAGTTTTGTGATTTAGAATGAAGAGCTTTGGAGGGGCAAAATTTATTTCTTTTTTAAGCAAAACTGTGAAATTTTATAAGTTAAAACTTTGTAATAGTTTCAACAATTATATAAACAGAAAAATAACAGTTTAAGGCGAATATAAATTTCAAGTTAACTCAGTGCCTTAATGATTTATAAAATGATCTGAGGCAGGAATTAATTACAGTCTGCTCTATAAAAATATGAATTTTTGGAACTTAAACTATTAAATTAAAAGGCGGTCGTAGCTCAGTTGGTTCAGCATGCGTCTGACCACTGAGATGGCCCGGGTTCGATTCCCAGGGTCACATATACACCAAAAACACCCGACCGCTTCCCTAGGAAGACAATCGCAAACCACCGAGGTGTATTCTGCCTAGTAAGTCTTCTCTGAAGTAGAACTGCAAGCACTTCCGTGGTTCGGAGCCCACGTTAACCTGTAGGTCCGCTATGTCTGTAGACTACTTGACACGCACACCACAGGCATATGGAGAGAGGATCAGCAACGCCCTGTAAAGGACATGCCACTCCAAGAAGAAGAAGAAACTATTAAGCTGAAGTAGCTTAAAAATGGTTTTTTGTTTATTGACTTATCCAAGAGAAATTCTCCCTTTTCTTCTTCTCACTCTTCCTAAACAGTAAACAGGCGAATAACATGCGCTTTAAATCGTGACTTTGATTTCTTCTATTTTATATGCTTGTTTGCTTGGCATTTCTGGGCCTTCCTTTTCGTCCTTTGGTCGGTCTTCCGCTAGTTTCCTAATTGACCTATTTATCTTCGATCTATTAACAAGTCTGCTCCCGTGCCTTTCATCTTTATTTGAAATTTGAACCAAGGGATATGGCAAATATTTTCATAAATTGATAACAATTGGTACCCACAAGCCTAGATGTCGCCAAATCAAGAAATATATTTATCGTCTTTTAGTATTTATCTTTCTATATTTATACTTGGTTGTAGGCACAGCTAAAGGCGTGTAACCAATGCCACTCCCACTCTGCCGTACTGCCGGTTACCAGATAAATTCAAAATCGAAATTCGAAAAAGAATAAAAACCCTGGGATTGCGTATTTGCGTATTTATTTATATGATGTATGTTTTTGATTAAAACAAGTATTTCAAATCTAAGTAAAAATTTCGCTATGTATAAATTAATGCAACATAATAAATTACCATGGCAAGGATTGATTCCTAGACTTATAGAATACATTCTACTCGCTAATACGCAACACACGCTTGCCAAAATTACTATTTGGCAATAAAAATAATAAAAACATACAAAATTAAAGCAAATGTACGTAAGACAATTGATTTGACCATTGGAGAAAAGTTAAATCGTTTGGCATATTCTTAAGAAGTGTATGTTTTGCGGTTTTCATGCAGCTTAACTTACTGCATTTTCTAAACTTGTAACACTAAATTTGTAGCTGAATTTAACGACAGTTTTAAATCTCACCAAGTAACCTTTTTCCGTACTTATAATTTCCATTAACCTACTTTCTGAATTGCCATTTTCTCATTTACAGCGGTTTTAAAAAGAAAATTAAGAATTTCTGTTTAATTATTCATTACAAAAACCATTTTTAGTTAAGAAGGTGCAAATTAAGAATCATTCCTCTCCTCCCTTCGTCTGATATGGCCGTTAACACTACCCTTCTGTTTCCTAACTTTTCAAGTTTAGATTACATTACTACGTTAAATTAAACCCTTCAGTTAAAATTATCTGCCAAACAAGCCAGCGCCTTGCCTTGCAAATAAATAAGTCAAAACTTGACATTTTTATCTGTAAGGAGTTGCAAGTTTTCCTCGAGTAGATTTTGACCTACAAACCGGAGGAGTAGGGATGCCTAAATGACGGGAAACATTTACTAAAATTAAGAAGTATTCGAACATTTAGCCAAGTTATTCGAAACTATGTCAGCTAAATTACTGCAAATTTAATTTATCAAGTTTGATCCGGAGATTTCGTATCGTCTAATTGCAAAGTTAAACTGGCGAATTTAGGGTAGGCAAATTAATTTCAATTTTCTCCATTAGGTTTTGTGAGTTCGAACACACAAATCTTTATTTCGCTACGTTTCGGTTGCGTTATTTACGACCTAAGGACCGAAACAGAAAAAAATGTTTTGTTTGGTTTTGCTTTGCTTTAGTGCCCTACTAAGACCAATTCAGACCAAAACATACGAAAATTCGGAATTAGGGCGCGTTTGGGATTTTTTGTGTCATTAGAAAAACGATAGATCATTCAAGTCTCGCTTCCCCAAAGCACACAGCAGGACCAGGAAGTTTGCAGGAACGGTTAACATCCTGCACGAGGATGCACTGAGCGAGGGCGTTTGACGTCAAGGGCTGGGGGTGTTTAAATGTCAGAGTTCGTCGTGTGCTGGTGCGGCAATCGATATAGCGGCAAACACCCCGGGCTCAGCTCTGCTCTGTTCGGCCAAGGTCCTGCTCTTATCTCAAAGAACTCCTTCAGGTACCTACTTTGACGAACGTGGCTTGCAGTAATTTCAAAACGTGAGGAAAGCCAACAGTACGTGCTAGAAAACGAACCCTTTGACACGACGAATTAATAATGCCTGAAACACCATATGGATATTTGAAAACTCGCTTTAACTTCTTTTCTTTAATTAAAAATTTTTCCTTTGAGTTATACGTAAATTAATTTGGTACTTTAATCCACCACCCCAAAAAATAATGAAGAACGGCCTGAAAATCCTGAGGTTAAAACTAGGTCAACTTTGTTCTTCGACCTGAAGATGGTAACAAGTTGCCTAAACGTTGCCTCTTTTTATTTCCATCAAAAAAAAATTTTAAATAAATTTTCGTGTAATGAATTCTAAATTTAAGTTTCATTGCGCGTACAAAAACGTGGGTGTCGATTCACGATTCGGTCCTTAACTTGTGTACTTTGGAGGAAAACTGAAGGTTAAAGTTTACGTAAATAAACCATGAACAATAAAGACATTTCTATGTCCTTGAGAAAAGGATGTAAAATAAAAAAGGTTCAAAATATTCCGTAGGTGGGCGTTCACTACCCGAACGTTTCTTAAATAAACCATTTGGGAAAATCACAATTTTACGCTTTCCTTACTTCCAAAGCAATTCTTCCCTTTTTACTAGCTGGAATTATCCTTGTTCGCCAAAATGTAAAATTCGCAAAGTAAACAAAAACAATAACCATTTTAAAAGCTTAGACAAATATTCCATACTTTATTTCGGGTTTATGTAAAGAAATTCTCGTGGATGCCCCCCCACTTCGAGGCTTTTAGGAATATAAAATTACAGCACAACTTACGACACACATTTTCGGGATTTTTGGAGTACGTGATTCTATTGCGAGTTATTTTCTGAACTGCTCCACATTTGCTCTTGGGATGTTTTTGTTGAAAAGGCGCTCTGCTTTGTGGATGTTCGGAAGTCGAACGTAGTCTGAACCATTGTGGATATTTTTATATGGAAAGGCTCGATTTTTTTTCCAATCGCAAAACTCTTTTATGGGAAAGCTGTTTTTTTTTCGTACAGAAGAAGTTGTGGGCGAGGGATGCATTCCTTGGACCTATTAAAGGACTGAATTATTGAAACTGCTTGGACTTTCTAAGTTAGGTTTTTTTCTAAATTTAATAAGGGAAAACAGAAAATTCATTCAGGTCCCCACCCGAATAAAAATAAGCACAGAAAATGGTCAAATTAAAGGACTTCCGCTGACGAAAACAGAATAAAGAAAAAACAAAAGAACAGGCATAAAGTTTCAGGCAGAAATGTCGTACAGAAAAACATATTCTGAAAGTTGCCCGTTATACAAAATGAGAAAGTAAAAATATGATCAGAAGAATTGGGAACATACTTTCGGCCGGAATATTCGGATCAATACGGACCTATAAATGAGAAGTATACATATACAACAGAATGTAATAAAATTTCTTGAGATACGAAACGGATACATTTGCTCAATTTAGTTAGAACTTAAAAGTTCTGAACGAGGCGGCCGATGCGACGTATAAAAAGTATGTCAAGAAGACTTTATGGCTCAAAATGCACATTTATTTATTAATTTTGAAGTAATAAACGCTCTGAAAGTGTAAGTTCAGCATTAAAGCATCGAAATTATAAGTGACAGTGCATGAGCGCATCCACGGGGAATCATAGGGAGCTGCAAGGCTAAAAAATAGTGCTTTCTTTAATTTGGCGTTTTTTCGTAGTTTTAAAAACTCGTTCTGAGACCATTAATTATCGCCAGCACATGGCTTATTATGAGTGCTATGTTTGCAGTGAGAACAAATTAATGGAAATTCAGTTCACGTGACCTAATTTGTTGCCACCGTATAGACAACACATCTTACACAGTTGGCAATATGTTAAAATAACAAGAATTGCCATTGGTGCAAGTATGGTTACCGTTATCTTAACTAAAAAATTAATATTTGATACATGCTTTAATAATCGTTTTGGTTGCAACTTACAAATTTTGTTCTGTTTTAAACAAATTTTAATAATGTTACAAATAATGATAATAAATTTAGTAACTGATTTATTTGAACTTTTATGTTAGAAGTTAGAAGATCATCGTGGGTTTCTTCAGTTAATACATTTAATGGTCCAGAAGGTTTATCTCTACAAATACAGTCGCTTCATATGGAACCGTTCAGGGAGACATTGCCTGACGGGTACAAACGCCTCATAATATATATTTGCATGTGCGAAAGCTAATTTAACTGTTGGGTGCAGGATAACAGATATAGGTTCAGGAAATGTTCCGGCAAAAGTTTGGGCAACGTTGTGCTATCAAATTTTGCGTAAAGCTTGGCGAATCCGTGACTGCAACTTATGAAAAGCTGCAAAGGGCTTATGGAGAACATTTCCTATCTAGGATACAAGTGTTCAGAGGGCCGAGAAGAAGTGGAAGACGAACTTCGTGCGGGAGGACCTTTAACCTCAAAAAGGGACGACAACGTGGCAAGAATGAGGAATTAAATTTAAACCGGTTTACCACCGTCTGGATGCTGCACAAAGCCCCATATCATACGGCAGTCTCCATCAAAGAATTTTTGGCAGAAAAAAGCATCCCTGTGGTTCCCTAGCCCCCTATTCGTCAGATTCAGTTCCTGAGACTTCTTTTTATTCCCCCGGACGAAAAACCATTTGAAAGGGTTCCATTTTGGTACTTTGGACAATGTCCAGAAGAGCGTAATCGACGAGTTGAAAGGCATTCCAGCAGAGGCCTTCCAGGACTGCTCCGCACAATAGAAATAACGTCTCCATCAGTGTGTAGCTGCCCAAGAGAACTACTCTGAAGGGGATAACCTTGATTTGTGAAAAGAATGAAATAGTCTCACCATTTTTCGGCCAAACCTCGTACATAGAAGTATATATTAAGTTAATGATGTATAAAACATCAATAAGGCCTATATTAACGTATGATAGTGAAGCATGTGAAGCATGTGAAGCATGGACTCATAGAACCACGAAATATACCAAAAATTTAAGGAGGCGAGTCTAGTGACATAATGTAGGTTTAGGGAGGTTAAGATGGGTAGGCCATGTGAGACACGTGGATGAAGATGCCATTGCCAGACGAGTTGAAGAAGAAACCCCAGAAGGAACTCGCAACAGGGGGCGACCACGAAAAAGGTGGAGTGAAACTGTGAAAAGGTAACGGAAAATTCAAAACAATCCTACAGATTAATAACTGGAGAAGATAGGGAGGGGATACGGATAAATGAACGAGAAAGTTCAGAAAGGCCAAGGTCCGATATCGACTGTAGTTCCGCTATGGAAGTATGCAAGTAAGTAACAAAAATTGCCCATCAAAATAAATGTATCTGCTTCTGGCGCAAAACCGGTTTACCCACTTAGACTTAACCTAAATTTAATTCTTGTCATATTGCCTTAATTAATTTAAAACCTTACTTTCTATAGATATCAATTTAGCCCTAAAAGGAACTATTTTTTTAATAATCGTACAAAATGCAGTAAGACGAAAGCATAATAAATAATAACAAAACACTACGAACGCCGCTGATTAAATGACGCAATTTTAACTTAATAATTTGACAGCGACTCGGAGCCGCCAGTACTAGAAAACCATATTTTTTTCAAAAAATAGAACTAATGATCACGTGGTTTGTAATATTTTTCGCTCTAGCCATATTTGTAAAGCCTCTTGAGCAAAATCTTTTTTTTTTTTTTATTAGACGTTGTACCAGATCAGCAAATTATTTGCTATACATGGTAGTGTTACATGATTAACAGTGTAGTAATATATTACATATATATACCAGAATAACAGAATGGTTAATCTTGAGTGCGTCCATATATTCGTGGATTAATACAAAAAAACAATTGTTTTCCTTCTTCAATCTTTAATAGTTATAATGTCTATTGTTTCCTTCTTCATGTATTTATCGTCAGTGGTGTTCTTCCATTTTTCTTTCTTTATATTCTCTTTTTAGTTTTTCTTTCTTTCTTGCTATCTTTCTATGTTTCTTTCTTTCTTTGTCTTTCCTTTCCTTATTTCTTTCATTTCTGTCTTTAGTTATTTCCGTCTTCTATTATTCCTTTTAGAAATTGGCAACTTTCGAGGTTTGAGTTCCACTGAATCCGATCTGACCAAGGAATAACACCATCGGTATAGTTCCGTTTCCGACTTGAAACGAGAACGTGGCAGAAATGAAATTTGGCAAAGAGTTCACGGTGCATATGAACCCGGGGATTGGGACGGAATGGTTTTGGTTCCATATTCCGAAATTAGCGGCTAACAATACAATCGGCGATATCGTTGAGTATTACTATTACCCATACATCGTTGAAGATATTTAAATTATATGAAATTAGTATTATTAATACGTGATCGCCTTGGGATTAACAATTAAGTTGGAGCCATTGCTATGCGCAAATACAAACGAACGATTAAGTATATACTTAGGTAATACAAAAGGACGAACAATTCAATGTTTCCTTGTTTCTTGTATTTATAAAAAAAGATTGGAATAATTCCGTATATTGAATAACTGAGTTTCTATCTACAACTTTTCATTGTCATTTTTTGAATTAAATAAAAGTTTATCGAGACAATTGATTTTTTACAGCTGAAGAATTGTTGAAACCGCGATGCCGACTAATTTGGAGTCGGTCTAAAATAGAAACCGAATTCAATCCGACCGATTCCGAGGCCAAGAGCAGATCTACCAATCTCTACTTTCTTTCTTTTTTCATTTTGTCTTTATACTTCGAAATTTGCTAGTCTTTCTTTCATAATTTTCCAAGCTTTAGCAGTTTTCTATATTTGTCTTCTCATTTTTAATTCAACATATGTATCTACTTGTGTAAGTGCCGGAACTGTCAAGATTTTCTTTGATTCATGTTTTTCTATTTTTTTTAAGGTCTTAGTTTTATATCTCTTTACTTCTATCACAAACTTCTTGATTTTAACATAAAAGGTCTTAATCCTGTCTGATTACCATTATGCTGAAGTACTCATCTTGGCGGTAGTAGTGACCTGTGGTTTGTCAGTAGCTGATTGGTATCTATTAATTTACAGCCATTGATAATGTTAATTTCCAATGGTAATTGGCTCCATCAGGATAGGGGAACACAGAATTAATTTTCATCTTCATAACTTAGATGCTTTTTTTATATTCTATTCTCGTTTCTGTTACTTTCCTTTTATTTTTCTTCTTAGTGCCGCTTTTCTTTTGTTCTGTTGGCGATTTCTTTCCTATTTTATTTTTCTTCTTCTTTTTCTTTATGTAGGGTAGATGCCCAGTTTTATATCCATCTCTTCTTTGGTTTGTCGGGGTTCCTTTGTCCCTCTGGTTTAAAGTCTCTAACTATTTATATAATTCTGTATTCTTCTGCTCAGTCAATGTGGGTGTCCCATTCCCTCTTTCTTCCTCTAACGAATTTTATAATATTGCCTATAGCCTTATACCACATTACGTCTGTTTCTTATTCTGCCTTGTTTTACCTACTATCATCCTCAATGTGCACATCTACGTTTTCGGAGCAACTGTTTAGTTTTGCTAGTATCAGCTCGCGTTTCTTCTCCATACAGGGTGTTCGAAAAATAGGCGGAGATATTTCAGGGGGCGATTCCTTGTCATAAAATATGAAAAAAAAATTCTATAAACATGGGTCCGGAAATGCATAGTTTTCAACATTGTAGTGTACTTTATGTTAAAAACCTATTTTTTTTTTAAATTTTAACACCCTGTATCTTGAAAACTATGCATTTCCGGACCCATGTTTATAGGAATTTATTTCATATTTTATGACAAGGAATCACCCCCTGAAATATCTCCGCCTATTTTTCGAACACCCTGTATATTAGAACTTTGCCTTCGGTGGGCAGAAGGAAAGGGGGGGACTAAAGGAGCACGGTAACTCTACGTGTCAATCATCAATCACGCTAGAGACGAAACTCTTTTAGCAAGAGGAAGAAGGGAACGGTAACTCACCTTGTAAACCAAGCCAGAGGCGAAACCCTTCTGAAGAAAAACAGAACAGCTAGCGATTTTATACCGGCGATAACCGGACGCAGCCGAAGATTGGTCACAAAGAGGGAACGGAGCCAGTAATAAAGACAGGCTCCCATATGTCTGATAGTGATAGGTAATAGCCAGTGTCACGATTCAAGTACTTGGGAGTCTTGATGATTTCAATGACCTCACGGATTTTCCTGTTGAAAAAGTAGTGGGCATTGGCAATGATCGAAGATTTTTAAAACAATATCTTATGATGTTCAGCAACAGCTGAGTCTGAAAGAAGGCCTGATTTCAAGCAATGTTTGTGTTCACAGATACGTGTGTTGTAATTGCTGTTTAAGTAAATAAAATGCAACACTGGAGGAATACAAAGTCTATTTAGAAAATGAAACTAAAATATGAGAGCTCCTTACAATAGTAACTAACGGCAGTGACTGACCCTTACTTTTCCTTTTTCAAGCTGGATGCACTGAATGGTGTAACAAACCCTCGGTATCGTTATTTGCACTTGGCAAACACCTTTACGTCGCCACAGTGTACTGAGCGACTAGTTTCTCTACACTAAACCGCAAGAAGAAGGGATGCTATAGACGCCTCTTGATGACAAGGGTTGATGCTTATGTTTTACTGAAGGGAGTATCTGTGACACTTTTGGAGGGGATTTGAAGATAATTTTAAACGTTGAATTCTTCTGTCTCAACAATGACACGGTTCCAACCCGGAAGACGTTCTGTTAATACTGACACTGACCGTGAAAGTCTTCGAATTCAAGTACTTCTTTACTTCGTGTATTTTGCTTCTTTCTTGAGTTTTCAAAACTCTTTCTTCAGTTGTTTCCTTTCTGTTTTCAAAATATCTTCTAAGTAAATTTATTTTTGGTTGTTTGGTTCGTTCCTCCTTCGTCATTATTTTTCTTTGTATCGTTTGTTTTTTTAACTTTTTTATTGCTTGTCTACATATTTCGACTCAGTATTCTTCGTTTCTTTCGTTTTCTGGATTTATTTATGTACTTGTGTGTCTTATACTTCATTTCTGCTGCTTACATTTTCTTTTCTGTTATATTATTGCGTCAATAGTAGTCGCTGTCCATTCTTTTGTGTTCTTCCTTGTGATGTAAAAACTGACAGAGTTTCCATTTTGAAGAATAGACTAAAACACACCCTCAAAGTATTTGAATTGTTCTTGTAAGACTTAATTTATGGGTCAACATTTTCGACTTATTTATGTCTTGTGCTCAATAACTCTTAACAAAGCAGAAGATAGTAGCACTATAGTATAAATTATGTTTTTCTACTTGTTTACAGTAAAGCTCTAGCACATTACTTTATTATCACTAGACGCTTCAAATACATATATTTCATAGTAATTTCAGGCAAAAACATGGCCACAACAGACGTTGACAAAAGTTAGAGCTCGATTATGATATCAGATTTGCTAAAATTCTTTAAAAGTCTGCACGCAAGGGGCTAACTCATTAAACTTAATTAGCTTTAGTAAATTAACTTCCCCTGTAATTTAGATTAAAGTTATTACTTAATTTTATTAAAATTTTAATTTTAAAATTCAGAAATCTTGCGAGGTGGTTGTTGTGAAATTTATAATGAATTAACTGTGGAAAAATTCGTTTTCAGAAAGTTTGTTATTGGAAATTATACTGCTTTTCATATGATTAATTTGTCGCATCGTTTGTCGTTTTGAATGACGTAATTATTGATGGAACTGTTCCAGTTTTTAAATGTTTCAGTTTATTTGAAAACGGTAACAATTTTAACGTTGCTTTTATTAATTCTCACATACATTTAAAACCTGCAAATGTCTAAAAATGCCCTCTAAAATAACAATTAAATTAGTTGTTGTTGCCTTAAAGCCCTTCGTTGTTCGTTTGATTCATTTGACCTTTAATTCATTAGATTTTCTCAAACAAAGTCCTTTATATAAGCCGTTTTAGGAACAGTACTTAAAGATTTAACAAATACCCTGCGAAAACTTTCGTTTAACTGCTTTCAAAAGATACAAACGAGCTTTTAATTCGATTTCTAAGCAAAGTGAACTTCTCAAATCCAGTTAACAACAAAAAAGTTTCTGTTTTGTGACAGAAAAGCTACGCTAAGGGTGGACGTTTTCAAATAATTCGTTTAACAGAGATTTATTTGGGGCAATTAAAGCTTTTATTGTTTTTTGAAACTTTATTAAAAACTTCGTTTCTTTAGTTTTTTCTAAGTTTTTCTGCGGACAAAAATTAACAAAACACTTTTAAGGTTTTATGTAATTATACTTATTCTTCATTTTTAAGCAATTGACGTAAAGAGTTGCATTTGTAATACATGTAATAGCTTGCTAAGCCTTAAAGTTCGAAAATTCATGCTGTAAAATTAAGAATTATGAAATTAAAATCCTGAAAATTATCATCTCTTTGCTATCCATAAAGGTATTAAGGAAAAGGCATATTTACATGATAAAAATGACGTCGAGGGGGTTTGCCGAATGGCTGTCCTACATTAATAACATAATACGTAATATGTTATAGCTATCAACTTGGAATTAGAGTGTAGTTTGATTGATATCGCTGTATTCTGGCATGTTTAGAGTTGCTGGCTGCACCACAGATTTGGTTTCAATAACTCCAAATTGGAAACCTTGTAGGCTAATAACTTATTTTATAGGGAGAGCTGGGAGTGACGTCCAATTAGCCAATGGTAGTTTTTGACGGTAAAACCCAACTGTAGTCTCATATCACCATATGTCATATGTGTGTACTCCAGGTTAAACGCCGGTCAAGGTGGATTCCGAGGCGTTTGATCTCGTCCTTTTATGATAAAGTATTCCTATAAAGTTGGATTGGAGGACACGAGCCTTTCCTGGTTGTAAAAGTACTCTCTGTGCCATCGCTAAGTACGCACTGAGTACTTTTACATATAATTACGTCCCCAAGTTATCTCCAGACAGAAGAAGTTAACCTCGGATAATATTTAACCTTAGGGTAGATAAGAAGTCGATATAGGGGTTTGTAACAGGATTTTTACATCAGACATCATCTTAGCTTAGGCTAGTGAGTTTCATTTTATTCATTTGTTCAAACATTGTAATTGTCGTTTAAAAATAATTCTTTATTAAAACGATCTTTAATAATAATCATGTTTATTATATTCGCTTTGGGAAAGGGTTACAGAGATACTTTTGCTTAAAGATAATCAATATTTAGCTTATTTTAAATTCTAAATGTTGAATATTTAATTTACGTTTATTATAATCCACGGAAATTGCCTTACATCTTCACCAGCCATCATTGTTGAGAGATAAAGTGTAGTTAAATTTTTAACGGATTTTGATTGCATTTTCGAATACAGTACTTTAAACTTTAAAGTAAATAAAAGACTCTGAAAGTATAATTATACTGTTATTCGACTATCAGAAATATTTAAAATCGGGAGTGCGTATTAAATTAAAATTAAATTAAAATGTAAAACAATCTTACATGTATGTATTGGAACGACATCTTGAAGGATGTCGATTTACCGTGGTACTACTTGCTTGATGGCTGAATAAACCATACCTCTCATGTGAATTCGTTTAGCTTTTATACAGAAAATTGATCTCCTTCTCTTAATATTTAGTATCTTATCTCAGACGCGTGGAAACTGCAAAACTGCATACAAGGTGTCAGGTTTCACCGTTTATTACACTTCCATATTTATTTGAAAGATGCAACCTTGACAGACACGGCGCGTGCAGTTTTCCGGTGAATGCCCTGATCGAATGACGTCATATCAACACGTGTACTAGTGAATTGAACAACTTGAATGCAATTCAAACTTTGCTTAATATTTTTACATTCGTCTTTGTTACAATATATCAAGTATAGTACGGTTTCGAGGACGCTGTCCTAAGAAACCCCTGATTGGATAGGTGACAAAGGAATAGTGGAAGTTTGATATCTTACTAGGAAATGCACTTACTCTCGATTCCCCACTTCGTCGAGGTACACCCAGTAAACCAAGTTATTTACCTAGTTACGATACGGGCTAGCATAAAGCTTATTTTAGTTAGGATAATTGTCGGAGTGTACTCGATCTGCACTACTCGACGTTCAGTAAGTAAATGCGCTCCGCTACTGATAACAGAAATTTGCCACTGCGCACCCTGGACTCAAGTGAAAGTTCTCGTTTGACAAGCAGTATATGGCAAACATCGTTTGATTTTATATAGGAGACTAAGGAGACCAACATATCAGTCTAAGGCTAAAAACAGATTTGTGTCGAATCGACAGTCGAGACAACAGCCGACTCGACATATCCTTTTATCTAATCAGCTTAAATAATACACATTCCATTCCACCATGGGCGGCTGTCTATTCGACGTATGATTTCCCCGCGACAAATAGGCGTCACCACTTTCTGAATCGACAAAACATTTCATACTAACAAGTGTGATTACTTAAGACGATGTGAGAAAAAGGTACCTATGCAAATTCCTGAAGTTGGATATCCTTGAAATTGTTACTTCGGTGATAATTGCTACACTGCTGTGACTGCCTTATATCAATAACAAGCCCTTCTTCTGACTGGATCATGTTTCTCATGATAGTGTTTTTTTTTGTTAATTCTCCTTGGACGGTGCTTAAACAGTGATTAATACCGGGTATTTTTTGTCTATCTGAAGGCCAGTATGTTGGTTCACCTGTGGAGCATAGCTTGTAACAACTGGTTTCCTCTTGAGTGATCGGTCGCGAACCCCAGTGTATATGTTTGGCGTTAAAATCTCCTCCAGATATGAAACAAAGTGATGTAAAGTAGTTTAGGAGCTGTTCCTTGTTGGCTGTGCAACCTGGTGGACAATATACAGCAGACAGTGTTATCTTCAACTAGGTACTATGCTAGTTGCTTGCAGATGGGGTTGAGAATACTTTGATAGTTCGTAGTGTTTTATGTTATTTTTAATAATCACAGCGCCAGCACCTCTGGCCTTTCCGTTTAGGTGCTTTGTGTCATAACTAGACAGTGTAGCTGGGTATTTTGTGGTGATTTTTCAATGCAGTTGGGTTTCTGAGATGAACATTACGTCGAAATGATAATTTACTTCTTGGATACGTCCAGCTAAACCATCAGCATTCCATACTGCCATCTTTTCTTTCTCCTTATTTTTGTTAACATATTCTCCAAACTACTGGTTGCTGACGGTTGTTGGGAAAAGAGAAGAATGGGTTGTAAAGACTGCTGAATGGGATAAGGTTGTAGCTTATTGTTGCATATGGAATGTTTGGTTGTCGGCATGAAATTTTATTGATTGTGTTTGGTCTATTTCCAGGCAATTGTTTATCTCTGAACGTTGGGTAGGTTTTCTTCTGAAGCTCTTTGTAGATCGAACAACTCCCATAATTTGCTGGGTGATTCCCATCTCATAAAACGCATTTGACATTTTTACTGTGTCCTTACCTTTCATATTATGCTTTGGTTTCGTAATTAACTGTTGTCTATAGCAATATTTTTGAGTATGTCCATACCTTTGATATTTTATGGATTGAGGTAAGAGTCTCTTAGCATGTTATTTATATTTATTACAGTGCGTCCACGAATTTCTAATTCTCTCTTGAGTTGAGGGGTGCATATTGCGTTAAACTACTCTAAAGGACTTTTCAGTTTTAGGGTCAAAATTTTACGTTTGTAAATCTTCAACTAACCAAGTTTTAATTTTCCTTCATTAAATCTATCATTTAACAGTTCCTCCCACAACGCGTACTTCCAACAAAAAAGCACTTCGAGATTATCAAAATTAATTAAAGTAGCACCGAAAAAGATTAGCTAAAATGAATGTGTCCAATTTGTCGAATAAGAACTTAAGCGCCCCGAATTAATCAAGAATTTTAAATTTAATTTCTAATTAATTATTGTGCTCAACTGTCTAATTATATTCGGCTAGGACAACTTAGATGGCGAAAGGGTACATTAATAAGTGAGTCGAGTTCGTGCTCCTGTCGTTATAATAAATTTAATGTCACGATCTTATACGGGGGTGGTTTGCTCCCATCACATAACGTATAATTGGGGCTGGAATCCCAGAAGTTTTGTTGAACGTGTATTTTATATCTAAGAGTGAAGTTTATGTGTTCGTGTCCTCTTTCACATTTGCCCCCGCTCTTGCAATCTCCCGGAGATGCTGCTGATAAGTAAATTTCGCTTTCTCTGTTTACAACCTTTTGTTCGCGTTATTTTTTATATCTTTTTACTAAATTTGTATGTTTTTATTTTAGCTATTCGTGGGTTGTAGTTAATTTTTTTAAGTATGAAACTGAATGTTGTTTTTATTTCTGGCCAATTCAATTTTTTGTTTACGTTCCAGCCCAGTTGTTATAATATTTGGGCAATAAAGAAGAAAGAAAATGGTGAAATAAAAACTGCAAACGGAAATTTCCCATTTTCGAATAAAATAAATTTAACCAGTTTGGCTTTTACTTGAATATTGTCCCGAAATGTATTCGGTCGTTATTATGGTAAGTAGTTTTCCCAGTTTATTCTATTTCATACCTTTGACCTTCAAACTTTATGCTCTTCAAATGATATTGAACTTCGTATCCTGTTTTACGTATCTCATTCGTTTGTTATAATTTATATTTGTTTTGGGTCCTTTTAGAGGGGAAAACAAATATCTTACATGCTTTATAAAAAATATATAACACGGGGTTTCCTTTAGGCTTGCAGAAATCCCCGTTTCGGGCCTTTTTACAGTAATATTTTGCTTGATTTATTTTCCTTGCCTGCTTGCTGATTTATTGCGAACTTTTATAGTTTAAATATTTCAAAGAGCGATGTGTTTTGCATCGTAAAGAAGGTTAACAAAAGCTGCTTAAAATTTTCATGCCGGAGAAACTTAAATTAAGACCTGGCATACTGAGTTTACTGAGGGCTTGTAAAGAATAAATTAATAAATACGCAGACAAGAATATACATTTTATATTCATTAAGATTTTTATATTATTATCTGAAATTCATCGCTCCTTGCTCTTTTCTTGAATTTCTGCCATGTGTATTCGTTTAATTGCTTTTCTTCATTTGTTCTTTTTTCTTCCTTTCTTCAGTTCTGCTCACAACTTTCTGCTTTTGCTATTTTTGCCTACATTCACTTGAGTGCTTTTTATTTTCCCTTTCTTTTTTTTTAATCAAAACCTTTTGCTTGTTTTTTGTCTCTTAATTTGTCTTTACTGTTTTTCCTATCGTAGTCCTTCACTCTTTTTTTTGTTTGGATTGGTCTTGCTTCTTTTATTTTCCCTTTGCCTTATTTTTTTTTAATTCCCCATTTCCTCCTTGGCTTTACCCTTTTTCGTATTCTTCTTTGTATTTCTTGTCTAACCGTTTTCGTCGTTAATTCTTTATAGTATTCCTTCGTTTCTTTGTTTTTCCAGCTTAATCGGTTCCTTATTCTGTTTTTGCTTTTACTTCTTCTTATTCCTTTGCTGCTCCTTTCTGGTTATTTTGTTGCTCGTGGTTTATAGTCCTTTGCTATTTTTATTAATATGTTATTATGTGGTTTTTGTCTATTAATTGACCTCTATCTTTACAAAAAATTTCTTCTCTTACATTTCTGCAATTGGATTTCCTCATAGTATTTATTTAATTTATTTGGCTCCTTTCATTCGTTTTACAAGTTCTCCAAATTGAAATTTGCTTTGTATTTAAGAAATTGCAAATTTTCTAAATTTACCTTTGTTTTCTCTTATCATACTACTTTTAGTTTCTGTTTTGTTTCCTCATCGTTTTCGTTTACTCTTTGTTTTACATTATTATATTCGTATGTGCTTCTGTTTGTATTATTTCTTCATTTTCTTAACCTGTTAATTAACTTACGTTGTTCATGGCTTTTCTTCGATTGTTTCCTCTATTTCTGTTTAAAAAATATCTTCTATTTATCGATTCCTTTGCTGTTTTTATTAATCTGTTATTAACAGCTCCTTTGTATGTGGTTTCTGTCCATTAATTGTCTTTTAATCATTTTCTTCGTGCATTCCCTTCTTTTTTCCTTAATCTTTCTAGGATTGGTCCAATTCGTTCTTTGATCATACACTTGCTTCTTTTGTGGATTTCTTTATTCTTTTTGTTTAAATGCTTTGTTTATTTACTATTTCCTTTCCTCTTTCTCGTATTTACTTGCTTTTACCATTTTTATGTCTGCTAGAATATGCAGGCAAAAATAAAGAGAATGAAGAAACCTATGAATGGCAAGGCACTCGAAGAAGCTTTTAGATTTCCTGTATTTAAGGAAATGATTGAAAAAAACTACTGTTGAATAAACCTATAAAAGTTAAAAAAGTTGGATGCTTGGGTGTAAATGATGTTCTGAATTTGGTGAAAATAATAGGAAAGGTTGATCCTCGGGATGTCGACTATCCTCGTCCTTGCCTCTTCTTCTCGTTTATACTCGAGCAAGGGTATTTGTCATATGTAGATAACAGTCCTGGACTGTTAGTAATACCCAACCAACAAATCAAAAAGGAATTCGAGCGAAAGTTAACAGAGTTTAACATCCCAACATCTTCTTAGGTTTAGCAGGAAACACCTTAGGATAATCACAGGCCTCCTTACGGGCGATGGCCTCTTTAAACACATCTGCATCTGATGGGTCTTTCAAGGACTCAAGTTGCACATTCTGCAATGAAGCAGAAAAACCTCGCTTCATCTCCTTTTGCAACGCCCCAAACTTCTACTGAGGCATGGCCTACTTGGTGCCAATCCTCTAGAGCCCGAAACGTATGGACAAGATCATGCATAGCCTTTGGGCTAGGTGTCGGTCTGTATGAAGGCATCCCTTAATTTGCGCTGAATGTACAATAAGCCCAGGGCCTGAGTGCTGCTACTTCGCACCGCCAAAAGAAGAAGAAGAGAAGAAGATGTACTTTACGTAGGTCTGGCTTTCAATCTTTCATTTTTAATTTAAGCTAAATCCCAAGCTATTCATTTATTGTTCTTCATTCTGATTTCTTTTTACCCTTTCTGGCCTTTGAAGGTTTCTTAGTCTTAGTCATTTTCGATTAATTCTTTTTATTATCTTTTAGTAGTTTTGTTTTAATTCGATTACAAATACTTTTAATTTCTGTAATGTTCATTTATGTTTATTTGTCTTAGTGAAATTCTTGTTTCGTTTAGTTTTTAAAATTGTTTTAGGTTTTAAGTTAACCAGGTTTTTTATCTTAGCTACAAATTGCTTTCGTTTTCTACTTCATTTGTGTCTTTTATTTTTCACAAAAACTGAATTAACAAGTAAGTAAAATTATTTCTATGTAAAGCGTCTAACCTGCGTGTCTAACATTTTAAGATCATTTAATATATAATAAAGGCATATTCTCAAGAGATATTTAATATACGAAGCGTTTTTCAAATATTCGTATAAAACGTTCTTCTTCCGAAATATAAATAAGGCTTACTGAGAAATAACAACAACAGAACAACTGAAAGTAATAAAACCTTATTTTTCTTTAGGATCCTCTTTTACGTGAATTATTAAAACAGTTTGAAATATTTAAATGGTAATATAACTTAACGCTCGTCTTATTTTACAGAATTCCCAATAGCTCAAAAATCTAAATTGAATTTTTGCTCGAACTCTCACCGGTCGGTTATATGTGATGTATTTCCTTCTAGTGGTAGTAATTCAGGAAGGTTAGTACAAAATTCGATTTTCGGAGAGGAAATTTTATATATTAAGTTTTACGAGTTGAGCAAATACTTAAGCTTCCACGTTCGATACTGTAAATATTGAAAATAACGAGGTTTGTGGGAAACTAAAGAAAACAAAAAAGAAAACATAATTCGGCACATCAAACGAACCAAGGAGAAATTATGTTCGTAATTGCTTTCTTGGGAATTGATTTTATCGATTGGAAACAAAATTAAGGAAAGCACAGAAGTTTTAACCATTGATGGATGGGCATAATTTTTTCGTAAATTGAGTTTCATATAAACTTTTGATGGACTACTTAATTTATAAATGGATTCAGAATTTGCCAAATTTTTGTTTTCGTGTCATCTGAAGACCTTTTAACCTTTCAAAGTTGCTAAATTCTTGTTGTAAATCACTTTACGTTGCAACTAAGTAAACACAAAATGTCGAAAATCTTATGCAATTTTGTTTTACATCTTATTTTAATGCAACGAAGAAAATTTCAAAACAATTTCTTTCTCTGGAGGAATTGAGATTTTTGAGTTTTCAAAATTTGTAACAGCTTGTTAAATTAATTATTAAACTAGTATTAACTTAAAAAGATTTTGAAAATTCAAGCGAAACTTTTATTTGCTTTTTGGGAACTAAACAGAAACAGATTTATTTCCTTCTTTGGCTGTTTTGGAAAGCCTAGAATGAAATATTAAAAAAAAAATATTATAAAAGCTTTTTCGCTTTATCCCGTTTTCATACATGTTCATTTATTTTTTTCCAAATCCTATATCCGATATTGTTTATTACATTGAGGCAAAGGTCCTTTCTATAATTTAACTTCTTTTTAAGTTTAGTTTTCTGTAAAATTTTGACTAAAATTGGTTAAACTTTTAAGTAGGTACTCATTATTTATAAAGCCTTCTTGTTTCGTTTAGCAAAGAAGTAATATAAAAACCTGGGAAGAGCCAGTCAACGCAATTATTTTTATTCGAAGATGCCGTTCTCTAGATTGAATATTTTAGATTCTTGTTTGCTGAAATATGCTGCGAAAATTTTTACGAAAATGGTTTTTATGGGACTTCTTGTGAGATACTTTCAAATAATAGGAATTCCTGTATTTTTGGAAACAAAATAAATACTGCAAAATTAAGCCAAAAGAAGCCTTTAATGATTGTCGTTAATGTTTAATTTTTGTATTAATTTGCATGATAAATAACAAATAAAATGAATTTCCTAATATAAAATATAATTAATCTGTAATTTCGTTACCCCAAAGAAATTTTCATTGCCAATTTTCTCAGCATTAGAAGAGCAAATCCTTTTGATTTTTGTATATAATTACTTACGTAACAAAATTTAGTAATATTAGGGACAACAACCCTTTGCCTAGCACTTTTTTAATTTAAAATTTTAATTCTATGCAAACGCTAAAAACCCGTGAAAAGGTAAAAGCAAAATAACAGGAAGAAAGGAAATGTATTTTTAGGTTTTAATTAGCAAGTTTTGAAATTTTCTAAGACTCAAGTCGTTTTTTTTTGAGATTCAATTTCAGAACTAAAAAGTATTTTAAATTTACTACATTTTCTTCAATTTTGTTGCGCCTTTTCATAAGCTTTTCTGTAGTTTAATTTTTCAAAATCCGGCTTTATTTAGTCCAGTCAAATGGTCTAAATAAATAGGCAAACTTTGCATTTTGGGTAGGCAGCTATTTTTTTTTATCGGTGTGTAGAGGGGTCAGCGGTGAGTCTAAATCAGGGTTTTCGGGATGGTAACCCCCTCCATTCGGCCGCCATCTTGAAGAGAAGGTTTGGTGGTTTTTGGACTATATCTATGTAGTAGGGAATCTCACAAAAAATTAGTATAAAGCTTTTTTGTATAAAATCGTATTATGCACAATTTTTATTCATAACCTTTTTACATACGGAAAAAAGTTATGAATAGAACTTGTAGAGAATATGGTTCTTCACAAAAAAGGTTTACACAAACTTTTTGTAAGACTCCACGACTACAGAGATATAGCCGAAAAGCTAATTAACCCTTCTTTTCAAGATGGCGGCCGAATTGGGAGGGGTGGGGTGGTGGGATCATATTAATAAAAGTTGTAGATAATGCGATGCTCTACAAAAAAAGCCTTGTACAAACCTTTTGTAAGAATCACGGCTACAGAGCTATAGCCGAAAAATTAATTAACTTTTCTTTTCAAGATGGCGGCCGAATGGAGGGGGTTAACACCCCGAAAATCCGGATTTAGACTCATCACTGACCCCCACATACATCGCAAAAAGAAGATCGCTGCCTACCCAAAATGCAAATTGAATTACCATTTGACTGAGCTAATCCAATCAAATGGTCGAAATAAAAATGCAAACTTTGCATTTTGGGTAGGCAGCGATTTTTTGACGATGTGTGGAGGGCTCAGTGGTAAATCTAAATTAGGATTTTCGAGGTGGTACCTCCCTCTCCATTTGGTCGGCATCTTCTTCGTTGCGATGGTTACTTAGAAGACCGATGGATTAACTTCTAGGACAGGTTAGGTAGTTTTATTGTAATAAGTTAGGATTTATTTTCGCCAGTGTATGAAAGATTCTCGGGTTTAAATATTATGCTGCTGTTGCTACTGCTCCTAGGAAGATTTACACAGAAAATTTTCTGATTTAATAATTATAGGAGCGCCAAATACCTTCGCACGCGGGTGGTTAAATACCTACATGTTGTATGTATGTATTATCTGTAATCTCTTAAACCTTTCGGTGTTGAGGCTCGTGCGTTAACGTATGAGGCTCTACATGTGCAATGCACTCTGCGGCTTACAAGTAGGTGCGCCGTTTATACCTACATACTATACCAAGTGTAGAGTGTAACGTATATGACTATATGTATGTGTAAAACCTTGTTACTCTACTTCTTAGGCCTGTATTCAGAGGAGAGCGTCGTTAATTAGGTGCCCTGACGAATGGCTACCAACCTCCAGACTGCAGGAAAATCCTGCCGATTGGAAGACTCGAACCAAGGACTAGCCTGACACTCTAACACTGCACCACCCTGGCTTTTTGGGATTAGTTAATTTTATTAAATAATCAAGATACATTTGTACTCGTATATCTTTTAGAGTTTCTAATTTGTTTTAAAAGTCTGCGGAAGTGATATTTATTTAAATAGATTTATAATTCCCTGAAATTCATTAAAACGGCCAAGCTGTAATTATTTCCATGTTTTTTTTACAAGAAAATCTCTGAACAATTAAGAGTCAAATAAAAGAATAGAGAGAAACCCTTATAAAAAGTATCATGTGCTTTATTCAGATCAAAATCTGTGGAAAAAATTAGGATTGCGTTATTACTATAATGTATACCGCATTTAGTCACGAAACAGCCAAGAAATCACTTTACATTAAATATTTCGTGTATGAAATTTGCATATTGACATTTAAATAAAAGGAAAAGAAAAACTCGCATGATACTTAAAGTCTGGAAGCATTTCCTGAATTTTAAAAGCTGACGACTTTTTTAACAAAAATTTAATAACGTTCGTTAAAATAACAAATTAATTCAGTTATTCGGTAAAAAAAAATTGTGAATGAATTGCACAATTTGGTTATACGAATATAACGTTATAACGTAACATGTCATTCATAGGAACACAAATAATATTTTTATACTCTTCAGTTACCGTCGACCGTCTGGTCGCACACACGCGACTTCATAATTACTTACACAATACGACATTATTTGTTGTAATGACAGTAAAACGCCCTTGAAATATCTACAACAGTTATTGAAACCGTGTCATATTCATTAATTATATTCTACGTAACGTACAAACTTGACCCAGTATTTTAATTTTCGGATTAGTTTTTCTAATTTTTCTGTTAACAAATAACAACAGTTGCGATGTTACACATTTTATCAGGACCGGCGTGATTAACGCCAGTTATTTAAAATGTAATAACAAACGCCTTTGTAAATTACATTGTTTATTATCTTATTTTACGTACTTCATGTTTTATGCATACAGAAATGTGTAACAAGAATTAAAATTTATTACGTACACGGTCATATTTTGTTTGTTAATAATAAACACCCAATGTTTACTTCGTGATTTTATATTAAAAAAAAATAATAGACTCTTCGTTTGGAAAATCTGTTAAAAAAACTGGAACATTGGTTTTTGAAACGTTTTCTTGTTTACTTCTAAACATTCGTTTCCAAACATAAAAGGTAATTTAAATTTATTTATAAATACCGTAGAAAAACAAATACGCAGATATTCGATGAATTCTAAAAGGAGACATGAATTGGAACTTTTAACATTCATATTATTTAAATACTGCTGTTTACGTCATTACCCTTGTAATAATCGTCAATTTTTATTACATTTGGAAAAATTAACCTTATCGCCTGTTATTGTCCTGAACTGACGTTTGTTAATAAGTAAACAGGGGAAATACCTACATGTAATTACTAAAATGAATATTATCGGGGTATTTCCTTGCGTAGTTAATTAAAAAAACAGTTTGGGTCTTGTTTAATATAAGATTTGAAGGTTAATAGAATAATTTTGTAGTTTTAATCAATTTGTAGAATTTTAGATTTTTCGAATCTCTTTGAACACTGATGCAATTTCGACTGATTTGGGCTTTTGTTTGTTTATGTATTAGGCGAGATCTGTGCTTGCGAATGCCGAAAATTTAAATATCAAAATCGGGTGGTGGATAGGGGAAAGCCTGCCAGATATAGCAGGTACCGAGGAAATCAAATACTCGGGGCGAACCAAAAACTAATCTGGGGTTGGGAAGCAGCCACCCCAATACTGCCATACAGCTGAAGATAATTTATATCGGAAATGTCTATGAGCAGACACTCTTTTAGGCAGAGTTGGATCAACAGTACAGCTAAGAGACTGCGGCAAGGGGAAACCACTTCACTAAATTCCCAAGAATAATCACTATGGTAGATACAGAGCAGGAAATGGCTCCGAGTTCCCGGCGTCACTTGAATGTGACAGGGGTGCGAAGAATCTCCGGGCGCAAAAACACTACGAAAATAGAAAAAATTGGCTCATGGAATGTGAGAACAATGTACGAAGCAAGCAAATTAGCCAACGTCATAAGAGAAATGAAGAGAAATAAAATTCAAATACTAGACGTGAGCGAAGTCCGATGGACGGGTTCTGGAATGTGCAAATCGGATGGTACCTATGACTTACTTTTCTGAAAGAAGCGATAACCAACATCAAGAGGGGGTAGCATTTATACTAGATGAGTCAATACAGAATTCGGTGCAAAACTTTTGCCCATATTCAGAAACGGTGGCCTTGCTTCAATTAAAAGGCAAACCGGTAAATATTAATGTCAGTCAGGTTTACGCCCCCACGGCAGAGAGGAGAAATGATGAAGCAGTCGAAAAATTGTATACACAAATAAATACCTTGCTGAAATCTATAAAGAAACAAGAAGTTGTCATTATTATGGGAGACTTTAATTCGAAAGTCGGTAAAGGCAAATTTCTAGACATAGTGGGAGAACATGGACTAGGTATTAAAAACCAGAGAGGAGAACGCTTAATTGAATTCTGTCAAGAAGAAGATATGGTTATAACCAATACATGGTATAAACTACCAGAACGAAAAGTATATGCATGGACCTCGCTGCAGCACACCCCACAATCAATAATAAGAAATCGAATTGATTATACTAAATAAACGTTTTAGAAATGCAATCAAGAGCACAAAGACTTACCCTGGCGAAGATGTTTATTCAGATCACTCGTTACTGATAGCCAATATAAATGTAAGATTAAGAGCCGTAAGACGAACAGTCCAAACAAGTAAGATGGAATATCAAAGCTCAAAAATGAAGAAGTCAAGGAAAAATTAAAGCTGAAAATTAATCAAGACCTACAGATAATAAATACGGAAAACGATATTGAAGCTGACTGGAAAAGAGCAGAAGAAATAACAATTTTAAACGGGAAGAAAATTTTGGGTACAAATAAAACTAAATCCAAACAACAATGGATGGCCGAAGAAATGTTAAAATTAATGGACGAACGAAGACAATTTAAAAACAGGAACGAGGAACAGTATGTACAGACTAACTTCAAAATAAAAAGAAAAATAAAAGAAGCTAAAGAAAAGTGGATGCAAGAAAAATGTGTAGAAATGGAAGAACTCAGCATTTAATGCGCCGTCAATAAAAAATGGTGCAACAATTGTGGTATTAATTTCGAAACGGTGTTTAAAGGTAAGTCTGTTATCTAATACAACTCCCAGATATTTTACTTTTACTACTTTTTGAATTATTTTTTCATATAATTTGAGGTCCCTACATGTGTAATGTGTAGGTATTTATTCCTTCTCGTTGTTATGAAAAGCGCTGTTTTCTCCGGATTTACCGCGAGCTTCTTTGTTTTGCATCACATTTCCACGGTATTTCAGGACAATTGTTTCCTTCGACATAGCCTTGTGCATATAACTTTTTTCATCTTTCCCTAGGAAGCCGTTCGCCACGAGATATTACAGCAAGGGTACAGGATATCCCCCTGCGGGTATTCCTTAGTGGCAGGCGGTTACTTCATTGAAAGAGGTGCTAATTATCCTGCTCTAAAGAGTATAGGGTGAATCCCCCTTTTTTCTGCTGCCTATTGGATTGATTGGAAAGAGGTATTATCAAATGCTCCCTCGATATCTAGGAAGACCCCAACCCCTAAATCTTTGTTTATCAGAGTCTTTTCTGCTGTGTATGCTAACTCATATATTGCCAGTGCACAAGATTTTTCTGACTGGAATATATTGTTATGATTGCCTACTTTTAAATTAACAACCATTCGTTATGATTTATTTTTTATTGAGATGCTCTTTAATCTCTGGGTCGTTCTGAGGGTTCGCCAATTTTTTTATTTAAAAAAAATGAAATTCAAAAGATGCCAGTGCCAAATTTTGATATTAATCGAAATCGTTTATAATAGCACTTGTTTTTAAATTCAGAATTCAATTGACAAATAAAAATTACTCACAAAATTTTCAAAATAATACAGTTTTATTACAAACAAAATATTCCTATCTTTCCCTGTCTTATTCTGTCTTAAAACTATTTTAATTTTAAAACAACACTCACACTTTTTCTCAAATTTCCAATTATGTACAATCTTCATCAAATCCGGTTTTTTTCCACTACATATAAATGGTTTAGATATTTTTAAATTAAATATCAATTTAATTTGACGAACAATTATTTCCACCTCATTCCATTTTTTAATTCAAAACCATCTCATTATTTATCAATTTGTTTTTTTTCTCCCCCGTTTTCCTGATGTTTTCTTATTCCAATTTTTTAAAATAAACATTCATATATTCACCACATTCATACATTTCCATAACAACAATATTACTAGCTAAATTAATATAATCCAAGAATATAAAACAATTAACAATTTTCTACAACTAATACAGTATTTTTCACCTAGGATTTGGGTTGTGACGTCAACGCGCTGTTGATAAATTCACAATCCAACTATACTTCATCTCTTTCTCAACTGGGTTTTCATTACCTACTGCGCACGAACGCATGTCCACCCATACAGTTTTTGGGCGGGGTAAGTTGACGTCACAACCCAAAAGCTAGATGAAAAATACTTTACTTAAAATCTAATCTAGTTATTGTAAAAAAAAATTATTTTTTGAAATTGCATCTTTTTAATTTTAGTAATCTTTATTTATCTTTATTTATTATTGTTCAAAGTTAATATCATATTAATATATTGATACCTATTTAAAGGAAAGTTGTCCAATACATTTACCTTCACGTTACGTCACGTCACGACGACCGTTGATTAGACGTTTCTTGGTAATTACTTACTGTATCTAAATGAAAATTTGTGCGAGTGTTTTCCAATATTACAAATCGATTGAAAATATTTTAAAAAATCGTATAATTTCCAGTTATATGGGAAATTGACGCTAACTTCGTTATTTCAAATAGAACATCCTGTATATTTTTAGATGCTCATAATCGTCTTTCAACGACGAGTGTAATGATGTAGCACTATACCGCTAACAGAATTGTTTTTGAAAAATCTAACCTCGCTTTGGGCGAGTGCTACTGCGAAATGAGTTCCAAGTAAGCGTTCTTTTTCAGGGTAATAGATATAGATTCAGATTTTCGAAGGAGAAATCGGAAATTGGTCTTTATTTTTAAAAGCACATCTGTTTGTGGAATTTTTCAAAACAAAGAATTTATGCTGCAATTAATCCGCTTTCTGTTTAATATCAATGAGTTTTCCTCGGTTTTTCATCGGTTAGTGTTTAAAACCTAAAGTGGAAAGCTTTTAAAGCATGTTCTTGGTTCCTCTTTATTTGAAGTAAAATGTTAATGTGTCGACTCCTTTCTTCCATTCGATGTTACAGTATCATAAAAACCTCATTAACGGTAAATCTAAAAAATAAATTTTAATTTTTAAACCTCGTTCTTTTCTTGTCATATTTTACAGTTACAAAGCTTGAATTTTACATAATCGATAAGTCTAATTAACTAAATATTTTATATTACGAAAGATTTTGAACTTTACCGCGGGCATGCTTTTACAACGCCTACTTTGATCTTAAGTTTATTTGTTCTCATGATATTTTTATGTACTTGAATTTGATGATCTTCTTTGAATGCCCATAAGCAATTTTCACAGCACTCTGTTTAATTAAAATCATAATTAATAATTCAGCTTGACATTTTCTCCAAAATTAAATATTCAAGGCCGTGTTTGTTTGTCCTTAAAGGTAAACCAAAACATTTTATAATAAAAGGAAATTATCGCCCTGACAAATAAAAATGGTTTTCAAAGGGAACCCATTTCAATAACCCAAAGCTCGAACATAAAGATTTAAGGTAAAAGTTCAAAGTTCAGATGAATTTTCCGCGTTTTATATATACAGTTAAGGAAAATGGGGTCAAGGAAATTACAAGGAAAAACAAATACGCGTGTATTAAATCGCGCTTTTAAAGTCTCAAACACTTTGAAAGATTTACACCTCGTAGTGTCGATGATTAAAGGAAATTATTATTTATTAAATTTCAAAGCCTTTCTTGTTGCGGTACAAAATGTTGGAGTTTGATTCCAAACTGCCTCAAGGTTAATTTTATTAAGAAAAATTTTGAAAGTTTATTACCAAAGTTATGTGGTACCCTTTGACGAAACAAAAGCTACGTAATTAATTGAAATATTAATTTATTTTAGGCACTGAATTTTCCTTTGTGATTCTTAACTTTACGTAACACCTCAAGTGATTATAAAAGAAGCTCAACCCCGTTTGTTGAAAATTATATTCCTAATTAATTAAACTTGTACATGTCTTTCTCCATACAATTATGGTAATTTCATTAAAATTCAGACTAGACACGTGTAATAAAGTTAACGTACTGCTTCCATGTTTATGACTAATGACAAAAGATTAAAACTGTGATAATCTTATGAATATTTCAGTGAACGTAAAAAGAGGAAATTTAGTCGGTTTTCCCCAGGCTGTAAATTTCACTTTCTGTTTGTTTCGTTTCAAACGGAACAGGGAAAATTTATTTTTAATATTTGAATATAAACTTTTAAAAAAGCAAAAATGCACGTTTTGATTGTTTGATTAATGTTCCAAGTAAATTGTTCTGAGCTTTGTGCGTTGCCCGGCGCCTCCACCAAAATGTTATCAACCGGTCGCCTACTGATTGATATTAAGCTTAATATTAATTTTAGTATATTCATTGAAATTTCCGATCAATTGGCCCACTATGCACGAGGCGAAAATGCTATTTTAATATCAAACGAAGATTATAAAGGAGGCCGTTCCCTTAATGAAACGAAGGAACAGTGTTGGAGCCAAACCAACCCCGGGATATTTACACAGCTCATCAATGAGCTTGCTTTGTTTACCTTGAAAGCCTAAAATGAGGCATTTTAACTGAAATGCCTGTTAGGATTTTTACTGTAACCTCGTTGTACTCGGATTATTTTCTTTAACCTGCTTCCTAATTAATTTCTCCTTGGTGTTTTATATTTTCCCATATTTTTCTACGTACGCAATTTTTTTAATGAAAATGTAAGATAATTTCTGAAGTAGCTAAACTTCTGAATTGAATTATAAATAATTCAAATGTCTAGAAAATACCAGTTGAAATTAAAGTTAAAATTTGAAAACAAAAATACAAAAGTTTCAAAAGTAATATATGTAATTTGGCACTTGCCACCAATTTTTCGAACATTTCTTGCTCTTATTAAACTTTCCATCAAAAAATTTTATTTCTCAACGAGCATGACGAAATGCACTCGTAAAAATTTTTGTTTAAAAAAAGGGTGTCAAAAGACATTGAAGCAACCTTTTCTGGTAGAATAATTCTGTAAAATTGCGGAAGTTCGGTGATATAAATCAAAGCACAAAGGCATGCAAAAATAACCGAACCACTGGCAAGCGAGGCAAATAATAAAAGAAATATAATCGGAAATTTATCCGCCCTTGCTCCATTTTCAAAACCGGTGATAAATGAGCCCTAGGATGAGAAGCAGTCTAATCGATGCGGTTTGGGCGTGCACAGGCACTGCCGTACGAATACGAGAGGAAAGCAAAGGATAGGGGACCCTGCCTGGGCCTGTGCCAATCTGACCCAATTTTACCGATCTAATCTACTCTAGCCTTACCCTAACCAATAAAATGTGGAAAGGGGTGAAATTTATTTTTAGTTACTTCTACTTTACTCTTGTCATGTGTTTTATGCACGCGTCACAACTCGTGTAATATTAACTTAACCTAATTCGTTGTTCATGTCATATTACCAGACGTGCAAAATGTACACACAAATATTTAAACAGGGTAAATAAAAGTCCAGCAGGTTAAACTTAATTTAAAACGACTTTCCAAAACAAAAGAGCACGCGGATGAATTTTTAATTAGCTGTTATCATCCCTTAAAAACAGCCAAATACGTTTAAACAGTATCGACCTATTCTAACTAAACTTCCTCTCAAATACGTTTCGTAAATATTTCAACCATCTAATATAGCGTTTCAAGTTTATCTCAAAATTCTCAGGAGACACGCACAGATCTTCGCTAAATTTAGATCGAATACATTATACATTAAAATTATCTACGTCAATGAATTGATGATAAAAATTTGCCATTTTGTTCAAACAAACCGCGACCTAACGTAACTTAATCCCTCAGAAAAGTGATATTTTCGACATTACAGGAATCAGATAATTGAAATACAACTTCATCAAATTACCCCGAAATATGCTTCGAACATATAATATTTGAAAGTAAACAGTGATCTCCTACGGCAATTTTTTATATTTATTCCTGAAATTTAATATTTTTTAGATGGATTTTGAATTAGATCTTGAATCTTCCCTCGGGAATTTTTATTCGGAGAAGTCGGGTTTATTAAAATGGCATTAAATTGACAGATAAATAAGTTAAGTTACTCAAAAATTAGAATTCTGTAATAAAACAATAAAATTATTATCCCGACAAAGGTTACGTAATAAGGAACAAAAGTATATTATTGAAGCCTTCTTACTTATTTGAAGAATTTTGAAATATAATACACTCTTTCAAAAATGTTTAAAAAGTTTCCTCCAAACACCACTCAAAATTCTGGCTTGATTTAATATAAGAATTCTTGTTAACTTACCTATATTAGCAAACTGAAACGTCTCATTTTCTACGTTTTTTGCTTCAGGGAATTATTTTATGAACACCCTGTATTGCAAAGACTTCAAAAGTTTAATTTAAGCTTTAGTTAATCATCTTAGGACCCTTAAAATTTATTTGAAATTTACCAAACGATTTTCTTTTGAAGATTTTATGCAAACGATGGAGATTAAAAAATCAATGAATTAAAAAACTTTTGCTATTTTCCGAAACTGGCCAAGAATTTTCCGCTTGTCAAATTTCGGCAAAAGGTAAAGATTAATAAATAAATAAACAAAAAGTTCATAAGTTCGTAATAAATCTTTTTTTTTCAGCTATTAAATTTACGAACACCCTGTATAATATTTCGGAATTTTCTTTTTATTATGTAACAATTGGAAGAGGTTTTCTTGGAATAAAACATAGCTGAGTCGTCAACATTATTTTAAGTTTAATTTTCAGATACTTCATTTATGAACACCCTGTACAACGTATACCTCTCAAAAATTTTAATTTTGCTTTTGGTTAAGAATTCGATTAAGTAATCTTTATAAAAATTATTAGTTAATTCGTTCTTAAATCGTCAGTATGATTTGCATTTCTATAATAGTCGAACTTTCCACTTTCAAAAATTAGACTTCTGAACGCCCTGTATAGTACAACCATAATTGTTAGTTATGTCGTTATTAGTATTCACTGAGTTTGCTCTTTTGCAAAATCCTAACTGGCCTCTTAATGAAGCCAACATGACAAGTTTACAATTTGCTTTCGAGTTTCTGAAGTCAAATATTCCACTTTTACAAATTTATGTTAGGAACACCCGGTGTAGTGTTATCAAAATCTGATTCTTTATAAAAATTATGGCTTGATTCTCGACAAAGCCATCAGCATCAATTAAAACTTGATTTGGTATGTTTTAGTTCAACTGTCTATTTTCGGAAGTTTATCTTACGAACAAAATCCTGTATATCTAATCGTTCGCCAAGCGTTTAAGGATGCTGGGTTTTCCTTTTAAAAATTATTCGCAATGTAAAACCATTAATACGCGTTAAAGACTTGCATACGCATTTTAATAGTGAAACTTTGCACTACTTAAAATTTAGTTTCTGAACACCCTGTATAATGCAACCCTTAAGGAAATGTTAAGTCAACGAGTAATATTAAAAATATCTTTATAGGTAAACAATTAGCTATTGCATTTTTAATAAAGGTTTAACAGTGCTTTAAAGTTTTTTAAAGATTTAATTTTTTAATCCTCTTCACCTTAAAACGTTTATTTTTAAACACAATGTATAACATAACTTTAATAAAACCATAACATAAACTTTTGATATATTTTATTTTCTAAATATTAATATTAATGTGGCCATCAGTATGCATTAAAATTTTCTTTCGTGTTTTATAGACGAACCTTTACTACAAGAATATATTTAACAAATACCCTGTATATTATATTAGTCCATAATTTTAGTTTTGGAGAGCGATGAACAACGAAACGTTCTTTTTGTTATAAAAATTATGTTAGGTGTGTAATATAAAGGCGCCTGGAGGTTTGTCTTTATATGTTTTTGTTAAACTCGACACTTCCAAAAAAGTATCTTTTAAACATCTTGTAAACCTAATGAGGAATAAAAAATTCTTCTTCTTCTTCTAGGTGCATTCTTCTAGCGAAGATTAGCGATCATCATTACTATCTGTACTTTTGAGGCGGCTGCTCTAAATAGAGTCTTTCGGAGGTTCTTCAGCTTCTACCAGGACGTCTATTCCCTTCTATTTTACCCTGCATCACTAGTTGCAGGATTCTATATTTTTGATTCCACGTGGGCGAAGTATTCAAATTTTCGGATTTTAACTGATTGTAGGACCTCTGTGTTTTTACCTATTCTTTCTAGTACTTCAGTGTTTCTTACTCTCTCCATCCAGGATATGTTTAAGGTCCTTCTGTATGCCCACATTTCGAATGTCTCTAACTTGCTACTTAGTTTCTTTGTCAGTGTCCATTTTTCTAAGCCGTACAAAAGAATGGAGGACACATAGCATTTCGTCATTCTCATTCTTAGTTTGAGATTTAGATTTGCGGTTGCTGAGTATTTATCTCAGTTTGCAGAATGCACTACGAACAATCTCTATCCTTACTTTAATTTCCTGGGTGATATCCCATTTGTCATTTACCCAACATCCGAGGTATTTATATTGGTGTACTTGTCTCCATACCAAGACGAATTTGCTTGGTATTGTTATTGTTATTGTCCGACATTGATTTGCAGGCTGATAATAATGTACTTGGTTTTAGCAATATTCATATTGAGACCCATGTCTTTACTGGCATTGTAAACTTTAGATAGCAAGTCTTGTAAACACTCAACTGAGTCAGGTAGTAGGACAGTATCATTATTGGTTATTTCTCCATTGATTGCTATGCCTTTCTGGTTTTCGTTCTAGTCTTCCGCGAGTATCTCCTCGGAGTGTAGGTTAAAAAGTATTGGTGAAAGCACACAACCCTGTCTTACAACCCTTCTAATCTCTATGTCTTCCGCAACGTCATCTTCTACCCTGACCTTGACTGTTTGGTTCCAGTACAGAATTGCGATGATCTTGATATCTTTGTCATCTAATCATACTTTCTCCTCCAACAGATTTATTAGTTTATGATGTAACACTCAGTCGAAAGCCTTTTCACAGTCAATATTATACAATGTATAAGTTTTTATTTATGTCCATACACCTTTGTATTAGGACTTTCATGCAGAATAAGGCATCTCTGGTACCTAGGCCGTTCCTAAATCCGGACTGTGTTTCTCTCAAATACTCTTCACATTTCTTGCATCTTGCATATCCGATTGTGTAAGACTTTTACGAATAATTTTAATACATTACTCATTAGGCTTATTGTCCTATAATCTTTGCATAAGTTTGCGTTTGATTTTTTTCGGTATTGTCACAAACGTTGATTTGAGCCATTCTCTGTTATCATTCATCTTGTTATCAAGTCTATATTGCCATCATTAAGTAAATTTAAGACTCCCATATGAATTTCATCGTTTCACCGTTCTTTGCATGCTCTATGTGTTGTATTGTTAACTTCTTCCTTTAGTATTTCAGGTCCAGTTTCAGCTTCTGTTCGTTCGCTGTTATGTACACGGTAGGTAACTTGTGATTTCTAAGAATTGTTCCTGGGTTACTAATGCAAAAAATTCTACAAAGTTCTAATAAGGTAAGCTTTATTGCTGGATTTTTAATAAGACATAACGACATACGACTGCGTTAGGTCCCGAGTTGCGGTAAGTAAGGTAGGTACCCCAGTCCAGCACGATCAGCAGAGTCAAACAAGGTTGTCTCCGATCAGTATTGGAATGGGTAGCCCGATTGCTCCTTCAGCGCAGCATCTCTCTCCTACAAGGACCGGTCACTATGGGAAAGTAGACCAAAAACCCTTCACTAAAAATTGAAGGAAGCGTTTGCCCTGTACATATACGGATATAATGGGCTATTAAAGAAGGAATGAAGTCACTCTTTTCACTTTCAGTAATTTATTTTTGAGCACAGTGTACAATATAACCTTAAAAAAATTTAACTATTATGTAGCCTTGTGATAAATTTTGTTTTCTAAAAATTGTTGCTGGGTTGCTAATGCAGTCAGGAATGTATGGCGTAACCAAGGGGAGGTCCAGGAGGCCTGGGCCTCAAGATCAAAGTTATTAATCAAAATTTTATTTAAAAAAAATCGCATTACAAAAGCCACCCAATATGGTGAATTTGAAAACCTAACAGTGGACTGGGCCCCCTACAAACTACGATTCTGGTTACGCTACTGACCGTTGTACATAGCAATGAACATTCAAAGGTTTTTTTTTTCTTATCAACTTATTGTTAGGTGCATAATATTGGGTGTTTTTTTTTTGTTTAGATAGAATTTATGAAAGGTTTAACTGTCATACTGCGTTCACTTTTTGACAGTTATGATCATATAGTCTGATCAATCATCACGAATAGACTCACTTGAACAACGCTACCAAATTATCAAAATGTACTTTGAAAATCGGTTTTCGATTCGCGCAACTGAAAGACGACTTCGTGATTTTTATGCCGCACATAATCGCCCATCTGAGCAAGCCATCCATCGAACTGTGGATAAATTTCGTACCACATACTCTCTAATTGATGAAATAAGGCCAACACGTCGAAGGAATGTGCGTACTGAAGAGAATATTGCCGCTGTAAACGAAAGTGTGGAAGCGAATAAGATCAAAATTTATAGATTCGTCGTCGGTCGCAGCAATTGGGGCTCTGGCCGTCCACTACGTGGAAAATTTTGGGCAAAGATATTGGCCTACACCCGTGTAAAATCCAGCTGGCAGCTGGTGCAGGAATTAAAGCCACGAGACCATCCTATGCGTCGTTTATTCGCCGATTGGGCTCTAGAGCACTTGGAAACCGACCCGCAATTTTATCGCAAAATTGTGTTCAGCGATGAGGCTCATTTTTGGCTCGAGATGTGGTTTCAACAGTATGGCGCTACGTGCCATACTGCAACCGCAACCATCGACTTATTAAAATCAAAATTCGACGATAAGTTGATTTCGGGAAATGGACTTGTCAATTGGCCTCCAAGGTCGTACGATTTGACACTCTCGATAATTTCCTGTGGGGCTACGTAAGGTCACTGGTTTATGCTGATAAACCAGCAACAGTTGACGTCTTGGAAGCCAACATTGTTCGAGTTATGCATGACATACGGCCAGCGTGCCAAAAGTGGCCCAAAATTGAACGTCAAGAATGCGCTTCGTCAAGAACAGCCGCGGCGGTCATATGCCCGAAATTATTTTCAAATGTTAATTTTTTGATTTTTTCTGTCATTTTTTGCAATTTCAAGTACTATCGGACTTAAAAAAACACCATTTTCAAAAAATGTTAGGTGAAACATTTTTCTTTAAACACTCCCAAATATATACTTTTTGAACATCCTGTATAATGGACACAAGCTATCAGAAATTAGGACTTAGCCGTTCTTAAAAAGGCTATCAAATTAGCTTTAAAATCTCTTTCGTATTGTTTTATGCCAAGCATACGCTTTAAAATAGTTGTTTTATGAACACCCTGTATAATAAAACCCTTTAGATTTTGTATACACTGAAAAATAGAAAAATCTGACTTTTTAAATTTTCCCTGCTTTTTAATTAAAAGGCATGGGGTGTTTTAACCTTTGCGGGTTTGCTTACATATTTTTTAGCTAAATTGTTCACTTTCGATCACTATTTTCGAAACACACTGTGTAATCCTTCAGAAATCTTAATTTAACCAATTTTTCACTGTATGTTTCCCTTTTAGAATTTATTTAATAATCACCTTGTATAAATATAAGTTTTCAAAACAGTTTAATAAAATTCTTACGCCAAATTTGATGAGGTTTGCCTTTTGTTTCGCTTGTTTTTCTTATGACAAATGTCCCTGCTATGTTTTTAGTTTGTTTATTGTACTCCAGGTTAATGTTTGCTATTTTCAGAAAGTTATTTTAAGAACACCCTGCCCATTTCCCAGCGAAACAAATCAACCAGCTAAATAAACATGCACTTTAGGCTTCTGTTCGTGGATTTTTCTTGTGGAAAACGTCCTTGTTATGTTTTTAGCTTGTTTTATTGTACTCCTGATTAAAATTTGCTATTTTCAGAAAGTTATTTTATGAACATCCTGTGCATATACCAGCGGAACAAATCAAAGAGCTAAATAAACATGCACTTTAAGCTACTGTTTCGTGGGTATTTCTTGTGGCAAACGTCCTTGTTATATTTTTAGTTTGTTTATTTTACTCGTGGTTGATACGATGTTAACTGAATGGAAACAATTTCTGTCGACCATAGGAGAACCTCATTTTATTGATTGAATCTTTGGCTACCTTATAAAATTTCAAAGCACCCATTGTTTTAATTGTTCTTTTGTCATATTTTTTCATTTATGGATGAGAATTATTGTTAATGATAAAGCAAGAGGTGATTTTCGCCAAACATAAAAATGTTTTAAATTTTTTGAAAATTATTTTGAATTTATAATTTGATGGGACTTTTAAAAGTTTTTGGTTAGAAGGTCGAGGCTTGAAATCCTGCAGATTCAAGGAATTTTCTTAATCAATTGAACTGAATTAGATTCATTTCTTTGATTTATTAACTGACAAGTCTTACCCTAAAGTACGTCATTAAGAGTCTTAAAGCTTAAAAAACCAAAACTGTAGACGAAAATTACTAATAAAAGAATAAGGCAAGTCCATTATCCACGTTAGTAATTTTTCTCTAATTTTAACAAACGGCTGAAAACGTACTCCATTTTTTTAACGGACAGAAAAGAGCGTTGCCATGGAGATGCCCTAATTAAGGCATACTAATATTAGAGGGCATCTTACAAATTTGTCAATTAACCCTAAAAGCTAAATGAAATATTTATGGGTTTAAATTTGAGGCATTTATAGGATTAAAATGCAGTCGAGATTAATTTCCTTCTAATTAAATTAATTTAAGCTATTACTTTGGAGCCTTCTGAAATATGTTCGATTATTATCATTATTACTGTTATTATTATTATTAGCATTCTTATCGAACAGTACTTCCCTTGCCAAGGTATTTACGATAAATCGGGCTCCTCCACCAAATACGTGTAGTTATATGGCACAACCTGCAGCAACGATTTAAGGCGCATGCACGAGTAAATACAAATTAAACCGAGGTTCCACCTACCTTCCCTCTTGAATTAAAAAAAAACACACTATTGACCCTAAAATTAAAGTTACTAAAATATGGGCATTTACAGTGATCAATTTGCGAGGTTCTTTTCCCATTCTTAGCATCGCGTGTTTTGATTAATCAAATTTAATTTTGATTACCGTTAGTTTTCGTTTTTTACTAATTTTAGCATGTCTAAAAATTGCCTGCTAATTACCTTTTGTACGTTTACTTGGCAATTACATGCTTTCGTAAATGAATAGGAAGTGAAGCCATTTGGATTTAATTGATTAATTAATTTAAACGAACTTTTAACTCGTAAAAGGCAAAATGTGTTAATATAAGCGTATATACAAATTAAAAACGAATTAGCAAGTCTAAACCACTGAACAGCATCAGCTGGCAGGATACGACCATGGTTTCGGAGTATTTCTGATATTATCGGGCACAAGCACAAAGCGAAAACCAAATACATATAACGTAATGCTAAAAGTACGAAAGTCGTTGATTTTGATATACATTTATTTGTTCAGTTTAAAGGTAAATTATTCTGTAATTTCTGATTTTAAAGTACGCTTTATTTACGTATAATATTTTATTATCCATAAAATACGAGTTCTGCTCACTGAAAACTGCAGGATGTACACTTTTAAAATGCCTGTTGAAAAATGAATCATTGAAGAATGCAGTCATTCGTATGTTTAGGGTCATTGCCGGAAGCTTGGAGAAAAAATAGAGGTGTAAAAGAGCAAAAACAAATTGAGAAATATGGAAGAACAAAAGAATCTGTATAGAAGCAATGATAAAAAAAGGAGAGATACAAAGTAAACCGAGGGGGTCAGCAACTCAAGAACGATAAGCGACAAGTCTGGAAGTGGGATGAGAAGTATGGAAAACTAGGATATATACAATATATAAAAAAATTATTAGCGATGTAAAGCGCCAGGCTAGCGCTACGTTAGTCTTTGGTTCAAATCTCCCGATGGGCAGAATTTTCCTGCAGTCTGGAGGTCGGTATCGAGTGACCATTCGTCCTTGGGCACCAAATTTATGACGCTCTCCTCCGAATACAGGCCTAAGAGGTGGAGTACCACATACACTAACGCACCAGTCTCGACAACGAAAGGTCAAAGAGGTTGCAGATACAGAGAGAGAGAAAAAACGATTAGATAGCAGCAAACTAGAAAGAAATAGGATAAACGAAAGGTTGAGAAAAATTATGAAAAACTATTGTTAGGAATATTACATGAAATGTTAGGGGGACCAACAGCGAGGCAGGTTTTATAAATCTAATAAGTGAAATGCAAAAAAATAGGTTGAATATTTTAGCGCTCCAAGAAACAGAAATTATATTTTTAAATAGTGATAGTGAGGATAAGGTGTTTGGGGCAGATTTCTAAATAAATAAAAAACCAAAAGAATTAGTAGAAAAAAGAAGGAAAAGACTGGATACTGAAAGGAGAACAGGAAATGTGGTTAAGGTTGGACACCAAAAATTCTGTGTAAGATATGGGTCCTGATCTTTAATTTGGCAGCAGCATTAGTTAGGTGTTTCCTATATGAGAGTGTTCTGTCTAAAGCAACGAAATAAAAAAAGAAGGAAGGAAACTATGGTATTATGGTGCATAACTACAAGTTCAACGGAAATACGTCACACACGCCATATTGAAACACCAACCGGCACGAGTTTTTATTGGTAGCCTAACTGTTTGTTTACGTTTTTGTCTTTGACAGTTGACGTATTTAGAGTTCTCAGCCAATGAGCTTCTAAAATCCGCCATATTGATACACCATCTAAATTGCATACTATTGGTGTTATGGTCCTTTCTTCCTTTTTTTCTTTGGTCTAAAGTAACCCCTAGGTATTTTGGGTTGGCCCGTTTAGGGATACAGTCAAAGTGAAATTTGCCATTCTATAACTCAAATGGAAACAGCTTATTTCCGTTTTACTAGTGTTTGGAATTAAGCGCCAACGCCGAAAATATTGACTGAACCTTTACATATCTTCGGTTAGTGTGTCAGACAGGACGTTCATATCACAGTGCTGCGTATGTAAATTGCCTAGATGTAGTACAAGGAATACCAACTATGTATACATTAAACAACAGAGGGACCAAAACTGATCCCTGTGGAAGGCCGGTATTTAGCTTTTTATGCGGCTTGTCGTGTTATCCATCATTACCTGTAGTGTTGGTTAACATGTTATTGATAAATAACGTCATCTTTGTGCATTTAATGGCTATGCTATAATACGCACATATGCGTAGTATGGACGTAGCCATAAAAATTAACATCCTTTCTGAAAACTTAAAGATTAGTTTTTTCTAAGATCGGCTCGCTCGGAGTATATTCGAAACATGCTCGGTTCGGCTAGCAGAAAATGTAGAATATTCTCAGTTCGGCTCGATTACCACCAACCTTCGAGCTTTTCTCGAGTTTCGAGCTTCGAGCTTTTCCCGAGCTTCGAGCTTCGACATCTCTATTTCCTCTGTCCGAACTAATAATAAGAAATCAGAATTTTACAGAATTTGGCTAGCTTTAAACCTTAAATCGATCATTTAGATTAGGAAGTGATTGTTACTGTTAGAGACTTTACATTTATATTTTATTAGCACTTACTACACCTGAGATTTAGAAGAGAGTATTAGTGGTGGCGGCACAGCCGATGGTAGAATTACGTCTTGCAGTGACATGACAATATTAAAAGTATGATAATAAAGTGTAGGGATGTATGGGCTGACAGCAATAATAAAGTAGTACCTCTGACTTAGTGGTTGTTGCTTGCATTGCAGGTTGTGCAATGTGCATGTCTAACCAAAGGAAAATTAGCTTACAGGAAAGATCATTTACAAAGAGGTACTGGTTGGTAGTAAGCTTTCGTATTAGCTGCTTCTAGTTGCTCCTGTGTGGTCCCAGAGGGCCTTAGTGGTCCCAGGTAGATTTTGCGATAGGGGTAATGAGTCTTTCCGAGAAGACTGTAGTAAGCAATTAAAATATTGCTGAGAGTGTGTACCCCTTCGACTCTTTGAGAGAGCTCCGTAAGATGTGATCGAGGGCTAGCCCGTGAAGAAGATGATGGTAACCCAAAGAAGTAGTAGTAGGTGCAAACCTGTATCCAGTAAGGGGCGCACCGAAACGAGGGATCCGGGACCCCCGGTGGGTACACCTTATAGAGGTGAGTTTTTCAGAGCAGTAATTGTTATGTTTGTTTTATGGCAATGGCGAATGCGCCGCCACTGGAACTGCAAAAAGGGTCGCACGCACTGCACTGTTCGTGTCTTCCGCTTTCTGTCCAGCCCTTACGTAAGACGAGAGGTTAGCGGTGAAACCTAATGTAACAAACTAACTAATAAACGAACTTATACCTGACAAATGACAAACAATTTCCCCTTTACTTTTACCTCCCTAACATGACGTCAAGTTATTTAAAAGGTTTTCTTAAATGTTCCACAGTTCCACAGAAAATAATTTTTCCACTTCTTCCTTCAGAATCTGAAGCATACAAATCTCTTACAGAATATATGAAATTTACCAACCGCATTTAGTATTTAAAACTACCGAAGCGATCATCAATACTAATCATAAGCTTAGTGCTTTTACTCTCTGGGCTTTTAAATGTTATTCATGTTCAGCGGAAAAAAAAGATTTTAATTTAAAAAACAGAATGGACCAAAAGGCAAAACTGATTAAACAAAAATTAATCTTTATTTATGTTTGGAAATCAATACCTCATTTTACATTCAAAAAATGAATACAAAACATCAAAAGCCGTAAAATTAGATTTCGAGCCGTGAATTTATTTATTATACAAATCGCGTTCAGCTCTTGCACAACAATAATTCATGGATTTATTACACGTATATGAAAAGCACACATGAGCCATAAATTCTGATTATTTAAAAATATTTTCGTGTAACTACTGCTATTGTAGTGTCAGCTTCAATCATTTTTATGTTTACATTACCTAATTACCCACTTAAGTTGCTCCAAAAAAACAGCTTGTACAAAATTTTACTCTAAATGGGGTAATTCGGTAATTAATAAAACAAGTCGTATTAACTGACCAAAAACAAAGCAGCCATGCCAAACACAACCAAATCAGGACAACTTTTCCTTGTTCTGTTTTAAATCTTTAGTTTTATTTATTGCATGGCCACCTTGGATTGGTGAATGTTGATTTTTCGATTAATTATCTTAACCAAAAATTGTTGTTTATCTGAACAATCTGACTGTGAAACTTCGCCCCATCTCATTTTCATTCCTAATAAACAACAAATCAAACTGACTCTAACAAACTCAATTTTGTAAGCGTTTACAAAATGGCTAAAATAAATTATAATTACTTTAAGGTTGTACAAAACAGATGGTGTAACTTTAATCAAAATTGACTTTAGTCTTGGTATGTCAGATGAATAATTAACTGAAAATAATGAACACCGTTGCGTGTCGTCTACACACAACATAAATTAACACGGCATTGATTTTCATTTAATTATGCTGGAAAATGTGCGAAACGTTGTTTTAAAATATGCCGGAAATTACCTTAAATTTTCAGATTTAATCTGCCTTTTGTTTCGGAGTTTTTCTTTTATTTAAGACGCAGATTCTGACCTTTGCATCTTAATTAAATTTCTTCAGGAAAGTGATATTTTAAACCATATTTTTTTAGAAAAAAAAATCGTGTATTTAACAAATATTTACGTTGAGTAGGGCGGAAGCGATTGCAGCTTATTAAGTTTCATGACGCGTACTTTTGCGTATAAATATTTTAATTAAAAGTTCAGGAACGTGAAAGTTTTTTCATATGTAAACATGGAGATTACGTAAACTTGTTCAAAGTTGTCTTTAATTAATTAGTAACGTAATTAGTTTCTATTATTAGAAGTTCATAATTAATTTAAGAAAATACCTATTCTATGATAAGAAACGCTTTCATATCAGCTAGTTTGTACGGTTTGCTACTTGCTGCAGGGTTATGCAATACAGGGAGTTCATAAAAGACATGGGTCGTTTGAAAAGTAAGGTAAACGACGCAAAATCGATACACGGTCGAGAAGTTTGATCTTTCAAACGAACCCTTTCCAAGTTTCAGCTCAATGCATTGTGAGGTTATTGTATGGTCACGCGAAGTAGACGAACGTGCAAGCATTTTCAAAAAAGATGGACAGAAAGAAGATTCGTGCCCTGATAAAATTTTATTTTTTGTAAGGAAAAATGGCAACCCAAATAAAAAATAAGCTTGATTGTATCCTTGGCGAGTTTTCCCCTTCATTTAAGACTGTACAGTTGTGGATTGATGACTTTAAACTTGGCTGGACGAGTAACGAAGAACCACGCAGCGGACAACCCAAGTGACGTGACAACTTCGAATATGGTGACTAAGATCCACAAAATAGTTTGAAGTAACCGAAGATTGAAGATCAAGGAGATAGCCAGGGGTGTAGTGGAGCCGGAACGCGCCGAAACGCCGTTCCGGCACTGTTTATTTTTTTACAAGAAATAAATAAGAAAAAAATGTAAAATACCTCTTAAAACAGCGTGATCTTCTTTCAAATTAATAAAAGTTCCGGTACTGCTTAATTTACGACTACACCGCTGGAGATAGCAGTCATGGTAAGGATCTGAATCGAACGAGTTCATAATATTTTGTGGACGACGAGTGCCGCATTTGCTGACTTTAGGCCAAAAGCGTGTTCGAATGAATATTTCGTCTGTCTGCTTGGAGAGTTTCAAGCATAACCCCCAATGACTTTTTGCCAATGGCGTAACCAAGGGGGGGCCCAGGGGGCCCGGTCCCCCCTCAAGATCAAAGTTATTAATGAAAATTTCATTTAAAAAAAATCGATAATTGTAGGTATCGGCATTACAAAAGCCACCCAATATGGTGAATTTGAACACCAATTTTTACGATTTGATCTGTGGTACAATCCCCGCTAAGCAGTATGTTTATTATATCAGTGATGGACCATACAATAAACAGTTGACTGGGCCCCCTACAAACTACGTTTCTGGTTACGCTACTGCTTTTTGGGCTGATTCGTGACCGTGGACGAAACGTGCGTCCACCACTACACGCCGGAATCAAAACAACAATTAAAAGAATGGACAGCCAAGGAACCTGCTCCAAATAAGGCGAAAACAACAGCGTCTGCCGGCAAGGTCATGGCGTCGGTTTTCTGGGATTCACAAGTGTGATCTTTATTGATTACCTAGGAAAAGGAAGGACAATCAAAATTTGAGCGCAGAAATCAAGAAAAGGCGGCCGCGCCTTATCAAAAAAATCTTTTTTTATTAGAACACTGCACCTGTTCACACATCATTTGTTCTCTAACATGGCTAGGAGGACAACCATTTTCCGATAACAATGAAATGGTTCATGCAGTGAACGGCTATTTTGCAGACGAGGAGAAATCATTTTATAAAAACCGTATAATGGCTTTGGAACATCGTTGGGCAAAATGTGTCTAGCTCAATGGAGATTATGTTGAAAAATAAATACTAATTTTTCAAATTTATTCCCATTTTTTATCGTTTACCTTACTTTTCAAACGCCCGAAAATTCTAAAAAAGTAAAGAAGCGAATTTAATTTACGTTTCTTTATTGCACTGGCGCATTCATCGTGTTCTTCTGAGGGATGTTAGCTATGTTATGTCTTGGCACTTACTGACTCTAAAGAAAATAAAATAATTTTAACCCTGTAAGTAAAAAAAAACCTATAGAACCTCCAATCATAAAATGGACTCAATCTATGCTAAAAAATCGCAGGATAACAGTGTGGGTTTTCTAGTAAATAATACTAATTTGAGTTTTATTGTAACCTTTAGACTTAGAGCGTGTCGAGTGTACGTTCGGAACCCGGGTGGAAAACGAAGTGACAGTTTTTACAATGATCTCTTAAAGTACGCCAGGCAGTCAGTACAAGATAAAAATAGCACAGGCCAAGTATGTATTATCAAGGGTTTCTCGGGAGGAGGTAGTCCCTACAACAGCAAAATTGGTATTCAATGACTGTAAAAGCCACAAAAGGGTGTCCACAAGTTAGAGTATTATCGCCCCTACTGTGATCCCTGGTTATTGATGGTTCGTTAAAACTAATATCTCTGGAATACATACCCAGGGGTATGCAGATGACTTAGTAGTCATTATTAGAGGCAATCATGACCGGATAATTTCCAAACTCAGGTGCAAAAGGGAAAACTTAAATGTTGAGCCTAGCAAAATCATAATTATTGTACCATCACAAAGAAGAGGAAGTTATTACTCATGCCTCCAACAGTATATGATACACAAATACCGTTTGCCAATGAAGTTAAATATCTGGAAGCTACCATCGACCAGAAACTCACTTGAAACTCTGAAACTCACATCTTGAAAAAACTACTCAAAGGGCAATAATGGCATTTTGGAGTTGCCATAGGCCCTTTGGTAAAACGTGGGGACTAAAACCAAAAATAATCTTGTGGTCATAGTTAACGGTGGTAAGACCCATTACCACATGCATCTGTAGTGGGGTGGACAAAAACAAGTTGCTAAAAGTGCAGCGGTTGACCTATATGGGGGTTACAGGTACTATGCACACCTACCCAACAGCAGCTATAGAGGCAATGCTAAACCTTCTCCCCTTACACTTACAAGTAAGGAAGATTGCGATGCAAAGTGCGTTCAGATTGCAATTAAACAAACAATTTAAATCAGGAGATCTCATTGGACATTTGGAAATCCTGAATGAATTTCAGCACCAATCCAAACCAACTAACATATTAATTCTATTTGAAGTGGAAGAAATTCAATCTATAGATGTCTGTGCCCAAATATGCCTAAGAAAAGGCTATAGTAGAGCCAGAATCTATATTCTATCAGACAACCAAGCAGCACTTAAAGCTCTGAGCTCCTATAGCTTTGATTCTAAAGTCACTTGTCTTCTTCTAGAAGTCGCATGTCCTTTACAGGGAATGTCTACAAACATTTAACGGTTAACCTTGGTGTGCAGTCTCACTTCATTGGACCTGAGCCGTTCTGTGACGTAGCGAAAAGCCACATAATCACCGATCTCAATAACTGGAAAAAATTCCAAAAGACCTATCATTGGTACAACTTTACAGACGTAAGACAGGCGAAGAAATTCATATATCCTTCGCCAAAGAGAGCATGTGGCGAATTGCTTGAACTCGGCATACAGGCTTATAGCAAACCTTCTAACTGGGCGCTTGGACCCCTGAGATACAATCTCAGTAAAATGGGCAAAGTTGAGAGTAACCAATGTTGGTTTTGTGAAGATTCGACTGAAACAGCGAATTTATAAGGTTTCAATACCTCAAAAAGGTGAATTTAACACCTAAAGAAGTGAGCAAAATAGTTCCCAAGAAGATCCTAAAATTCATAAGTAGCGTAGGACTTGCGGGGTTCTATTAGATCAGGAGGGCTCCACAAAAGATATAAGTAGGTCGCAGTGGTGAGAAGGACTCATTATGCCTAAACGACAATCACCATTCACAATCTAACCCTGCAAGTACAAGTTATGGTACGAAACCAGTGGTTCTAAATACAAACGTCATCAGGCTTTTATATAATGTTGGATGATCATTTCTGAAAATTTAATATTCTACGGGGTGATTCCAAAACAATTTTTTGGCAGAATAGAGTTTGCTAATAAAAATACAAAAGCAAACCTCAGCAATAATTTTTTCAGGAAAGGAAGATCCATTGCTCATGGATTTGCATAACACTTACACTCAAATTTATGACTTATCATTGATATATCTTTCTGTAAGTGGAACACCATTTTAATGCATGCTCATGGTTGTGTTCACAATTCAGGAATACTAATAATAATATTTTTTATTTAATGTGAAAAAACAAAAGTATATAATTTCGTGCAAAAGTAATGTATAAATAACTAAACTCACACTAAAATCTCAGGAAGCCATGTTCAGTTATATAATTGCTTTTCAACCAGCCCTTATAAATAACAAACTAAATTCTAACTAATTTAACGCCTAAATAATTTTGAGAAAGCAAATATTACTTTGTACTTTTTATTATTAGAAATGCTTAATTAATTTAAGAAAATGCTTATTTTTCAACAAGAATAAGAACCCTTTCAGCTAAAAAAGGAACTTTGTACAGACAATTTTTCGTTATTATAATTTTCTTTGAAGGTTCAAGCTTTTAAAAAATAAATTGGCTGAAAAATCTTTAAGATTCGCAGCTTTTCCTTGAAAGTTCATTCATTTTAAAGCAAATTACATTTTCATACGCATTGACGTAAGCAGTGTTTTCTTGGTGTTCGTTGAATTTCTAGATCAACCAACCGAATACATATTTTTCTCTTTTTTACATTTTAAAGCTACTTTGTTTAACTCGTCCTCTGGTTTTATTTATTTATTTATTGTTTTCGTTAATGATAAATATTTTTAAACCCAAAATTAATGAGTTTGTTTAAGAAATCGATATCATTTTTTATTCATTTTCTAGCTTTAGTTTTAGTTTTAACACTTTCAGTTTATTTTTGAAAATATAAGTGATTAAACTAAGAAAGTCTGGAGATTACGAAAACATGGAATCAATTTCAAAGAAGATGGGAAACGACGGAGAAGATGGAAGATGATTATCCTTAACAGGGAATAAGGAAATATACAGAAAAGTAAAGCTTAGCATTGATTTTTAGTACAAAATACAAGCATTAAACTTTAAAAAATTACGAAAATTCAGTTTCACTACACAAAGGAGTAGAATGTGGAACCTACCTTCCTTGAATTGCGAGTAGATACGCGGCCCCCAAATAGGTAAATTTGTGTATTGATTAATTTTCACATAATGCAGGTTAAATGCCTACGTTCTCTTAAAAAATTCAATAAATAACAATTTTTAAAATTGTTTGAATTCATTGTGAAAACTACATCAATAATGTTTTATTTATACCTCTAGCATATTGAAGTTTCAAATAGAACAGTTCGATACGTCAAAATATAATGTAAATATTATCATTCAGCACGGTATATTTGAGTTAATCCCCCAAACTGAGTAAAACCACTACAGAACTGTACCGCATATGCGGAGGTGGATTTCATTATCTGACGACCTTTGGAGTTTGTCCTACGCACATTTACAGTATGCAGATAAGCGAATAATAATGAAAACCGTAAAATGACAGAATTATACATAAGCAATGTTAGCGTAAAGGAAAGTTTTTCAATGCAATTTTAAAATTGATACGTTACAAGGTTTTAATGGCTCACGGTTTGATTACATTTTAAAGAACATACAAATAATCGCAGATTCTTTTGATGGAATTGTTGAATATACGCCGTTCGCCCCTCGTTTGGAGAATAGTTGGCCATTATTTTAAGTTACTATGTTGGTAATGAAATTTGGACAGCGTGTAACTGTTCATTTTCTTATTTCTAGACTAGGCAGCCGTTGCTTTGTTGCCAAATGTTGCTTAGCTAATAACTAATCTTGAATTTTAATTAGGTTCGGTAATTTCTTCGTGACTTACACGTCTACTGTATCACCAAGAGAACACAGTTTCGAATCCCAGTTGAGAGCGGATCTCTAACGACTGAAATGGGAATCTTGCTAGGTACTGGCGGCTGGTATAAGGGCTGCCAGGCTGCAGCACTGACTTAAATTTTACAAAAGTTATTAGCAGCAATCAAATACATAATATTAATTAAAACAGCATTAATTTTACATTATATTTTCAACAACATTAATTAAATTGCTTCCGAAAATTCCGCGCCCATCATAATACAATAAATACATGAATTTAAAGCTTCCGGTAGGAGAAATTTCTTGCATGGTTTGAATTACCGAACAACATGCGGAAATACCCGATTATAGTTTAAAGCATTGAGGGTGGGTTAAATAGTGACAGTTGAAAAGAAGGGCGGGTATGAATTAAAATTTTTAGACCTTTCCTTCATACGCAACAAGACCAGAACGACCAATTTTAATATAGTAAAAGGGACTTACACAAGACATCCAACAAAAACGTAGTAATTTTTGCATGTCGCGGGGTGGGTTTCAATATTATCTTCCTATGCAAATTTGTATAATTTTGGCGTAATTTTTATTTGACTTTAGAAAAAATTGCTTCTAATTTTTTAAAAACTGATTGATGATAGGCAGCCCAACAGGCAACCCAACATTCACCGACTCTGTTCATCACTAATTTCAGATCAGCACATTCCGTTTTGATTGCGCAATAATACTTCGGAGAAGTCCCAAATGCATGACCAAATATGGTAATATTATAACGTATGTTCATTAAAAAAAAACTCGCAGCAATCCCTGGAAATGATTTTCATATGTAACATACTTAAAACAAATTTTCAAAGCACTATAGAGTTTTTTTTTTTTTTTAATGAACATACTTTATTTGGTTCGTTTGATTTCGTCATCGTTAATTCGGCCCCGATTGATCATGAGGTACGCTAAAGCAGCATCTTGAAAGGTTTCACCCCCGCGCACAAAGTCGCGTTTGTCTATCCTTCTCTAACATCTTTAGCTTACGGAAAAACAGCAAAGGAGCAAATCAAATCAGAGTATAACCAGCTGTGAACATCGATAGTCGTGCAATTGAGTTTTCCGGATTTTTGGTAGAGATTCCCGTTTTGCGGTTGGCCTCTCATTACGACATTGTGTTGGATAATCCCAGACTGTCTTTTACTTCGTACCGGGAAAATTTTGAGTCCTGTGTTGGGAAGTTCCGTTTAAGTGACGTTGGCGAAGTTACCGTTTCCTCACAGTTCTTCGTTCTTTGGATTAATCCATCTACCAGTGAGGGCATCTCGTTGTCTTTATCTTTGTTTCCCTAAGAAGGACTCTATCCCTTCCTTTCTATGCCGACTGCTGTTATCTCTCCCTGTCCTTCTGATCAAGTACAAATATCTTGCCAGGTAATTTACCTTCCTTTTACGCTGCACCTGCTTTTGCCGTTTTGCCGTTTATGTTTCAACACCAGTTTCAACCCCTACGATTGCCGCTTGCGGACAGACCTTTATCAATGTTGTTTGGTTAAACTTAAAGTTTAATAAGTACCGCCTTTTTATTATTTTTGTGTTTTGTTTGCAACTTATATTTTAAAGTAGGTAGTCGATTTCTGGTCAATCTGTTTGTCCGGCGGTAATATGTTGAAGGTTTTGTGAATCCCCTTTAGGCGGGTTTTATATTCGCACTGCAAAGGTTCAGGACCGTTGGCAACCAGTTGGCTAGTTTGTTGTATTAATTTTGTGTTTGAGTAAAGATCTAAAGATATAACCTTAAATTATACAAAAAGTAATGCAGAAATTGGAGTTAGGATCACTTCAGTTTTGGTATAAAGGTAACGGTATGGATGCTAACACACTGCGATAGATTATGAGCGGCAACGTGGAGGGTTAAAGCCTCTCGAGTCGCTTCGATATTCGGTATAGCTCACGTGCTAAACATACGGGGTGTTATAATAAGCACCACCCCTTCAACAACCATCTGTCTTCCTCACTTCAACATTTTGACGCTAGAGTTACTTCACCTTTAATATAATCCTAAATAATATAGTACCAGATTGTATAATTTGACTTCCCACATTTTGTTCATAAAAAATTAGGTCATTGCAAATGCCCGGGTGCTACGTTTCTTCCTAAATTTTAAAAATAAGATCCAACATTGTAACTGATGCTAATATAACCCCAAAAACCCCTTCTTATCTATGCAATTTCTCGTGGAGCACTTCGTTTTATCTTTAGTCCTAGTTTATTTACATTCTAGTTCGTGATCCTAATATTTAAAGCTGTTCACTTAAGCAATAAAGCAAACCCACTCTGTACATACCAAATTTACATTCTGAACAAGTTTGCTTTCAAGCTTGCTAATTTACCGTAGCTTGTTTTTTATCTTTCTTTCAGCTTCAGGATTTTTTTTTATTTAAAAATAACATTAAATCCATTGCTTACAAAAATATTCCACTTGAAAATTGAATTTTTTATTGGTCTACCTACACAAAGATTTCTTTTGTTTTTTAGAACTCTTGAAACCTTTGTGTTAAGAAAAGTTGGGAGAATTTTTTTTTAGCTTCTGAAACCCTTGTGCAAAGGTATAGAAAAGTGGTGGTTTTTAACAAGAGCGAATCTCTAAAATGGCAAACAAAGATACTTTTTCATTTAATACAAAGTCCTTAGATTACGTATTGTTTTGCAGCGACTTTGAGAATTCACAAACCTTTGTTTTTACTAGTTACCTAACTAATTTAATCAAATCAATATTATGTGCATCAAGTTAACCCTCGTCTGTGCATGTGGGCTGCGATCATCCGTCGACCTTTAGAACAAATCCCACGCAAAGGGGTTGATTTGGTTGTATTGACAATACCGACATTTCTAATATTGCAGTCCCTCTTCAATTTGCAATTTCAGTGAAAAATGGAAAATTTCCACAATTTAATTTGTAAAGGTCGCACATCGCCTTGTATTTCAAAAGATCGATTATTTAATATATTGATAATGACTTTAAGCTTCTGATGGATTAGGTTTAAAAAAGCGGTTATCAAAAAGTTGCATCAGACCTAATCTTATTAAAGGTATTGGCTTAAAATTTGTCATGAAAACTGCTGTTACCATTTACCATCAGATACAATAATTTATTCCCAATATTTCTAATTGGTTTCTATCAGATCTAACTTGTTTCTAGCAAGTCTAACTTACGACTGTTTGTTTTGCGTTTATCACTTTCATCAATAGGTTTCGTTTAATAGTGCTGAAAATTTGTATTTGTATTTGTATTCTTTTTTTTTAACACGCCGACTGTTTAGGTCGTAATGGTCTTCTTAACCTAACCTAACTCAACCCTGGAAATTTTAACGCCACCGTTAGGACTTGAACCTGTGTACGTAAATTGCGAAGCAGGTATTCAAGCTACTGCACCACTGAGGCCCATTTTGAGTTCTCCCAATTTTATTTCTAGAATTTATATTTTTTTTATTCTGATTAGACTTAATTCTCATCACATCAAATCAATTTTCTTTCTCTTTTTTATGAATTCCATTGCCTTTATAGATATTCGAATTTTAGCTTCTGCTATTGACTTGGCAGTTTTTAAATAATCTATTTATTTTTTTATATTTTGATAATTTGCATTGGGTACAATAAATACACGATTTTTCTAAAACCTTGTAAAATTAATTTAAAGAATCACAAACTGTGTAAATTCTATTTTAAAACAGAAAATTTAGTTTAGCACATTTCCTTTGTCTAAAGCTTTGTCTTTGTCTTGGTCTAAGGATTGTCCAACGTCTATGTTCCTGCTTATCTTAAATCAACGTTAAGAGCGCGTGTTACAGTTATCAGTAAAGGGAAGTTCTGAAAAGCTCTTCGTGGACAGCTTGAGATCCCTGTGCAGTTGTGCTATGGGGACCGATTTTATGCACCCTTGTGACAGATTAAAGAACCGCATACGAGCTTGTCGAAATCCGTACGTCCTCGGGTTCTGAAGGGAAGGAACGAAAATATTTATATTTTAGGGACGATAGTATTGTTGTTATACATAAGGGAATTTCTTGTGACTTTTCTATCTGTTCTGTTGGAATATGTGGGGGATTTGACGAATTCGGTGCAGTTTTCGTTTGCCCTGTTTTTTTAGTTTTTCATTTGAAAGTTTTTCGGCTGAAATTTGGCTGTAAAAATTTTATTAACTGAAGAGCTCAACTGAACTCATTCTTCCAGAAGGTTTTTCCAAGTCCTTTTGATGCTATGTTGTTTTGAAATTTTAACAATTTTTTTTCGCCTATTTCTTGGTTGACAGTCGCACATTGTTCAAATATGTCTTTCAGAATTTACTAACAAGCCCTTCAAACAATTATTTCGAAGGATAATCCGCTTTAATTGTCAAACTTGAGGAGCTCTTTACTTATTCTATTGTACTAAGAATCGATTTAGTCCAAATATAATTATCATCCATGTGTGCCAAAATGTCGTATCGTTAAGCGCAGGTGTGAACTTCCAATAACGAGGTGGTAAACTGCACAAAACATAGAAATGCTTTCTATGCCTTTCTAAGCCTTTACGAGTTCACTTATTAAATACCGAACCTCCAGTAGAGCTTTCATTTATAATTTTGTTGGTTCTAATAAAAATTCTAATAAATCGGAAAAGTTCTGTTTTAAAAATTTAAGTAAAATTTTTTTTTTAAGTTTTAAGGATTAATAACTCAAAATTCCAGTGGGGTATTGATTAAAATACGAAAATACACTCTCGTTAACACCAAATACAAAATTAATGAAATTAGATCAAGTGAGAATTCTTGAGCGGGTTTGTTTTAGTTTATCCGTTTTCTAAAAGATCAAAGGTTTAATTGTAATAGATTGATTACACTTTTTTTAAATTAAAATATGAAAGTCTGGTCCAAACATATAACTATCCAAATGAACGTTCCTGATGCTAATTTTGCGAGTTTGAGTCGCTGTATTTCGAGAAGTAAGTTAAGAAATTCAAATTTTTATAAACTTAAATTTTTTAATATTTTTCCATCCACAGAAGCACATTTAAAATTCGAAATTTCTCCTCCCCGAGTCTTCAATATCTAACTTTCTAAATTTTTAACAATAATCTGGGTTATTCTTGTTAAAAGCTCTCTTTTTTTCGAAAGTTTTCTTACGTATTTGAAATAGTCTGTTTTTCTTTCTATCGCGGGATTCCAAGAATTAAAAAATTGAAAAATAGATTTGTTATTACTTGTTGCTAAAATACTTAAAAGGTTGGAATCAATGAAAATCTGGTAAATTCAAAAAGGTTAAAAGCCTCTCAAAGGTTCAGTGTTGCTTGAAAAATAATTGTTTATCAGAAAATTCGCAATTAAAACTCAAAATAGAACAGTTAACTACACGACAAAGTACAGAAAATATTTGTAAAAGCTAAATTTATTTATTTAATACGAACACGAATCATTTGTAATAAACACATAAATATTAAAAGCATCAACGTTAATTTATTAAACCTTGACACGAATATTACTTTAATAATCATTTTAGATGTTTTTACGAAGCAATAACAAAAATCACCATTAATGATAATACAGAACAGTATAAAAACTAAAAACATTTCCACTTTTTGAGATTAATTCATTTTAACCCAATCAAGACAATTTTTGTTTGTCAATTTACAGAAGAGTAACTAGATTAAGAAATTCCAACTTACTGATCCAATTTCCAAATACGCAATTTACTAGGAAATTAGTAAACGGAATAGTTTACTAAAATAACTTTGCTTAAGCTGCTGAAACGGACTTGTCTTTGAACATTTGGGTTTGCCTGTTTGCATTTCCTTAGTTTGCAAAGGATTCAAAGCCACCCGAGCCATATTTAGGTCCAATATTAATTGTACAAAGAGAGATAATATGAAGACCGTCCTGTAAACCGCTCAAATTGAGCTAATCATTACTTTTTTTTTATTATTATTTCCCTTTAAGCAACTTTGTTTAATTGATATAAAAATTAATCTAAAGCGGAAGATCATCAAAACTATGTATTTGGATAGTTTTTCAGTTAAAACGAATAAAAGTAGAAATTATCAGGTAAAAAGGGAGATTTGGGCGTAATCAATATCATTTCCGGAATTAATTATGTAGAATCGTTTAGAGCAAGGAAATGAGAGACCGACAATTCACAAAAGCAAAACCCAGGCGTGTAAAATTTTAATAAAAGGGTGAATGACTGAATGTTTAGTGTTCAGTTCGAAATGTGTGTAGGATCCTTTTGCCAATAATTGACCTTTGAGGGATACTAAAAATAGCTTCAATTTGTTTCATAAGAGTGAATCTGAAAAGCTGCTCGTTTTTCGTTAAATGATCTGTCAACATTCAATAAAAATCATTAGGTTGTTATAAGATACACATAAACGTAAACGAAGTGTAAATTGTTAAAAGGCAACATTGATTTTCTTCTTGGGATAATAAAGCTTATACGCTGAGTGGGAGTAAACGATCTATTTGTAAACATCCAAGACATTGAATTAATTTGGATTTTAATTGGCTCTTGCAATTTATTGGCTGTGTTTTCTTAACACTTTAATTCGAGAAAGGTCGATCACAAAGACAACCTTTACGTGTGGGAGTTTTCTTTCAATTGTATATTATAAATAAATATAACAGCTTTGTTTGTTTACACTACGAACAACCATTCGAATTTGTGAAAATGTTTCACGTTTTGTGTTTAACCGTGCTTTATGATTGGTTTTCTGATTTTGGTCGACGTCTTATTATTTTAAAGTTTGAGGAATCCTATTTGAGTTTTTAAATTTAACGTAATCCCAAAAGCCCAGGCAAAAGCGTATAAACATATATCCATGTCATTGTTCTTGCTAAAAGCACAGCACTGTAAAAACTGCTTGAACTGCATCTTAGGGAAGGAAACCTTAAAAGCCTGGTAAAACCCAACAGAGTACTGCTGGTGTGGGTGTCGGCATATAAAGAAATAGAAGGTAACGAAATAGCAGACCAACTAGCAAGAAATGACCTGAGACTACCTTTACTGGTCCTGAACTAGTGTTAGGATAGGAATCACCAAAACAACAACACATGTGTAGGACGGGAGACGGACGGGGAACCGGTTGGTTGCAGTTTCCATTTTACCGTAATTACTTTTAAAATGGCGTATTTATATTTACAAAAGCACATTCTATCAACTTACCAAGGAGTAAGGTTAATTCCACCAAGGTAAGAGTAATGCGTAGCCTCCACCAGGTCTCGTAAACACCCAAAGCTTGATACACATATAAATGCTCACATCACCCAGGTAATTACATATTACAGATAGCAGCGATACATGAAAGCAAAACAGGCACACAGATTCAGATAGTGTTACTTATAGGGAGGAGGGGATCCCCCTGTAGAATGCCACGTTGAATCTAGTAGAAAAATCCTCTGGGATGTTGGGAAGTAAGGATGATGACGATGGGTGCACCTTCAGCTAGCTACCTATGAACCTGAAAACGGAAGCCACGCGCACGCGCCAACCACTGCTGAACATAGTGGATGATGGAAGATCCACCCATGTCACTGTTCCATCCAACCTAAGTGACCCCAAGCCCTAGGCAGCCGGAGGAACAGGGCAATTGTGGAGGGGAGCCTACCTTGCCATCCCGTGGCACACATACAGGCGTCACTGACTGCGCAGTTACAGTCAGGTCAAAGGCCTTATGCACAACTTACGCTTAGTTGTGGAAAGCCCAGGAACATAACTAGTTATCTCGGGCTCCATGCTCCAATAAACAATAACGAGCCTCATGCTCAAATAACTGTGTCCGGCAAACGGTTTGCCAACAACAACAGCAAGAGCGCAAGAGCCTCACTGCTTGTCAACAGCAACATCAATAACAACAACAGCAATAACAACTATATCAACAACAGCAACAACAAGGCTCACTGCTTCTCATCTTTACGTTACTAGTTGTACAGAAATGCATCTTCAACCAATGCACTACTATTTCACATTATACACAAACACACTTGATTCTTTCATTATCACATGTGTAAGCTAAAGCGTCCCGCGACCGACTACTTACCCCTCAAACTCCAAGGATCGGAGCTCTCAACCATAACTAATTGCCCTTATTCTAAAACATAAAATATCAACAATACAACACAGAAAGGAAAATAAAAACAGCAACAGTTAAAGACTAACTTTTTGACATTAACTTAATTTGATGATTTAAAAAATTAGCATGCTGTGGCAAAAATCATCAAATTAAGTTAATGTAAAAAAATTAGTCTTTAAGTGTTGCTGCTTTTATTTTCTTTTCTGCTTCGTATTGTTGATATTTTATGTTTTAGAATAATCGTTGAATTAAAATTATTTTGATATTCCACTAATTTTGATTTATTTTTATTTACAAACATGAAACATAACCTTTACGCACCACGTGACGTGACGTTTATAGTGTATAGTTGGTTGCCTACATATTGCGTTTATTTTTAAAGTATACATGGGGGATATGTATACTAAAAAGAAAAATTCCCTGTATCTACATATAAAATTAGAGCAATGAAATACCTAAATCAAAAGTTCCGACGCAAGTGAACATTCACTGTAATTAAGGGAAAATAAAATTTTAATGCAAAAGGTGCTTGCGAGAGGTAATTTTATAGTAAGTTCAAATTTATTTGAAAATGTTTTTCATAACTTATAAAAAAATTTTTAAAAAATCTAAAAAAGCTATCTAAAAATACTTTCCAAAAATTCCAATATACTCGTTTGTAGTTTGAAAATTTAAAGAAATAGTGAGTCTCTTGTGATCTAAAACATCTTTGTGTGAATGGCATTTGATATTTCTACCAGTAAAGTAACGCAAATTCACTAAAATTGTAACAATTTTTTTTCCAAGAGGAAGGAGAAACGCCTCGAATGATTTATAAAAAACACATTTTATTTTTGGAAGGGGCGTTATCGCTTATTTTTTAATGGTAAGACATATTTTTCATTACCTAATTAAATATACATTTTCACCCTTAATACGACATGTTTTTTTGATGTGTTTCTGTTCCCTCCTGAAACAAAATGCTACAATTTTATTAAATTTGTGCGTTGCTTTACGGACACAGTAAGTACATCAGGGCAAGTCTTTTGATTTATTGATGAATATTCAGGGAATAAGGCGGTAGCAAAATTTTGTATACCGAGATACCACTTTGAACCAGAATTTCATAAAATCCCAAGGGAATTCAATGAAAGTCCCGCGAAATACGATTTAGTATATAGAGGTATTAATATATTCCTAAAGAATTCCAAAACCCCCAGGGAATTCTAAAAGATTCTCTTCTGTCCTACATCATAAATCATCTACAGTTTATCTGTCGCCATAAATGAATTCAATGTAATACCACGAAAATTACTCGAAATTCTACGTAATTTCAGGGAGTTTTATAAAATTTTACGGAAAAGCTTTGGCAAATATTTAATTGTTGAACGTCCCAAAACTTCGGCAATTTAGCAAACTTAAATTGACAAATGCAAAAAATGTTAAAAAAATGGGTTCTTCCAAGAAATCAAAGCGAAAACAAATCACGATATTCTCATTTCGGTAACCTTCGGAAGATATAAAAAATTGAAAATTTCTGAAGTTAAATAATCTCATCAATCCAACAATCAGAAAAATAAAGTAAAAAGCTTAAAAGAGTGTTAAACCTAAAATGATCCAAATCATTGTGGCATTAGAATTCTTTAAAAATCTCAGAACTTCCCCTGAAATCTAACTGAAAATTAAAAACTTTGACGAAAAAAGTTTACAAATATTGCCAAAAATTGCAAAAAGTTTAAAAACGTAGGAAAATTTAGAAAGCAAGCAAATTTTTGCTACAAAAATAGGTTTTTTAAAACATTAATGGATTTTTTCGAAGAAAATTTGAAAAACCTCAAGAACCCTGAGGGGAAGTTTGAAAATATGAAAAGATTTAGGAAACCTAATGCAGTTTAAAATAATTCGGGCCAACAATTTTTGAAAATTGTGGCAGCTCAAAGGATTTCCTGTTACAAACTTGAAAAATAATTATTCCTCTGAATTTGTTTCCTTTTCAATTATGGGACTATTTTAGTCGGTTGTCTGTTGTAAAAACGAATAAAAATGCTTAAAAGGTCACCTCCAACATTTTTTCGAAGTTTTCTGAAATTTTGGAAAACTTCACAAACTTTAAAAAAATCTGAAATGTTTGGAGAAAACACAAAAAATGAGCTTTCATTCGTGCTTCTCTAGCGGTTCAAGGCTAAATATATACAGTATGATGGAAATATGTGGCATGAAACGCCTAAGGAATCTCTTTACTTCAGGGCAACAGAGAAGGCCGTCAGGTGTTATTATTTTAGGTTGCAAATCACACAATTTTCACTATCGCATTTGCTCGTTTTTCGTATACGGAAATAAATGTTTTTCCCTACCAGTTCGATAAATTGCATTTACCGTTTGACATCCCATCATATTCGAAGGGGGTAATCTAAATAGCCATTTATTTACTAGTTGTTATGGCAGTAGAAAAGTAAGCGTTAACTTACCTCCCTATACATATAAGTAAAGTAACTGATTTAGTATCATTATTATGTCAAAGTTTTTTAAGGCTATGACCAGTTTATGTAGTGAGTGGAAAATACTTTACTTGACATAGGAGGTAAGTAGGATTTACTCCTGTTGAGTATGAAGGATTGCAGTTTAAGTGTAGCGAGAGCCAATGGTTAGACGCATATCATTCCAAAAAAAAAATAAACTCGATTAATACTATTTAAATCCAAAGCAACCTTATTAGTATACTTAAGAAGAAGTATCTCATAGTCTTAACTAAAGTTAATACAATTTCCTTCTAATCCAACTCCATGCTAAAAAGCTAAAAGCATCCTAATAATGAAATTTAAAAAGACGAGATGATCGAGCAAACTTTGAAAAAAACATTTTACTTTTTCTTTGTATATTTCTCCAGATCTTGTGTACAATGTTGAAGTCCTGATTTTGCTAATTTGATCCTTTAACCTGCGTTTTAAGAGTATCTCCGTGCGGATTTCGAGGTTTATAGAATTCAATCGCCGTCTGAGTTCAGCGTGTCGTAGAAGGCGACTATTGAACCACAATCAGAAAAACACTAAAGTACGTCTTTAGGTCTTTTAGGACGGACATTTTATTACAGTATGGGAAAGTAATTGTCTTCATGTAACAATGCTTGTTTGTGTTAAAGCTGAATTGACTTTTGCTTATCTTTCTCCTTATTTTCATCCCATTTTTGGCATTTGATAATTGCCTCCATAAATTTTTTTATTCTTTACTTAATTATACGGTTACTCGATACAAATTTGATTTAAAATTTCAATGCCTAAAATAATATTTCATTAAATATTAAATTTTTAACTGTTCGACATTTCTGTTTAACTTTTACACCTAAATAATCTTCCGTATTTTCTTGGCCTAAAATACTTAAACTTAAAGTTTAGTATTAAATTCAATCAATTTGTTCCGGTTAATCTAGCTTATCGGTCGAATCCTGAAATTTAATTTTTTATTCTTTTATTTCCAGTTTCACTGATTTATTATCTGAATCCCAGTTTGAACCTAATCAAATCTATATTTTTGGTTTAGGTTAACTTAGGTACTATTAAAATTCTGGCTTTAACAGAAATTTTAATCCTTTAATGTTCAAGTCCAGTCTAAGTTTTCCATCAAGTTAACTTGTTATTCGAATTCTAGCTTGACTTTGGTTCATTTTTTATTGCTTTGGTTAACTTATTATGTGTATCCTGCGCTGTACTTAAATTTGGATTTCTAAAACTTGAAGTTCAATTAGATTTTGCTGGTTAGGTTAGCTTATTAGCCGAATCCTGATTTAAACTGGAATTTAAATCTGTTAGGTAATCCTTTAATTATAAAATTTTGATTAGATTAGATTATTATCTCAATCCTGGCTTAGACTTAAAATTCAATCGTTTAATTTCCAAGTCTACTTATTTCTTCTAGGTTTGCTTGTTGCGAGGGCATTTTTTTAAGTTATCTAACTAGCCATAAAAAAACAGGTAGCACATTTACATACAACTCTTTATTTTTCTATGTAACTCGCCCTTCAACACTTATACACTTATTTCATCTTTTTTCCAATTGTCCCACACCAAACTCTGAAAAATGCTCGTATTGTTCAACAGCTTCTTTGAGTGCTTTATCAGATGCAAAACGCTTTTCCCTGAGATGATTTTTTTAAGTTTTTGAATAGAAGGAAGTCCGACGAGGCTATACAGTGGACGCCTTAACTCTATCAACCAACAGTCATTGTTTATCTACTAGACTTGTTTGCCTTATGAACCCGACAATATTGTCGTGCAGGAACAAGTTTTTTCTTTTTCCTCCACAGCAGTTTTTAAATTTTTAATAGTGTTTACAGAGGCCTCTGCATTTATGGTAGATCCCCTCGGCATTTCAATAAGCCAGACTCCTTTAGCATCCATCCCAAAAAATTGTTGCCATCCCCGGTGATAATTCAAGAAAAAAAGATTGCTATCCCTCTCCAACGTGACCAAACTTTATGACACTGCGATGTTCCACTTTAATTTCGCATCATTTTATCAAGAAGTAAACCTTCCCAAATCTCTGTAAACCGTACAAATTAAACACAACTTAGCACATGTACTTCTATAAATGTCCCAGCTATTTTTAAATAATTGGTTTAACATCATCGCTTTTTTGTTTTATGGCTAGATACATTAAATAAAAAAAAACGTCCTAGTATTTGAGATAATTTTTTTAGATAAATCCGTTTTTCTGGTTTAAAGTTCAGATTAGCTTTGAAGTTTTAAACTTTAATTCGATTAAGTTAGCTTGTTATTTGAATCTTAAGTTGAAATTGGGTTCATTTTTTAGGACTTATTACTTGAAGCCTGGATTGAACCTAAATCCAAAAATTTTAATTTTTCTGGTTAGGTTAGCTTATTAACCGAATTCTGCTTTAAACTGGAATTGAAACCTGTTAATTCTGGCTAAAAGTGTTAGGACCTGGGTAACGGGAGGACACTTCTCTGCGAATCCAGCAGAGAACAGGTTGCCTTCCGACAAGCGAATCTGTCCACGTGAGTCATGTTTTCCTCTAACCGAGGGGAAAATCATATTCCAATCTAAAATACCATCTTCTACCTAATTATCCCCTTCCCACATCCTCACTCACTCGCCAACATACATCTGGCCTGCGTGGCGAGATATGGCCAAATACCTTCAAAAGGAAGACTCCTGAAATTCTCCCCAGGTAAGTCGAACGGAAAGTTCGGAACCCCACACCGCAAATATGGCGAAGGGGGGGGGGATTAAGAGCCCGTTTCGCAACATTAACATATAGACATATAATATTAAATCATTTCGAGGCCGTATTAATTCATTTGATAGAAAAATAAAAGACGTAAAGTGGGATATATTGAGCCTGAGCGAAGTACGCAGAAAAGAAGAAACGTCATCCAAGGCACCCCTTTTGTGCATCTCTGTTTAACATCCTTGGTTTTACGGAAAAATAGCAAAGCACCTCAGAGTTTAGTCAGCTGTCAAAATCATCAGTCGAGCAATTACCGTTCCCGGACTTTTGGTAGAAAATCCCGTTTTATTTGTCGGCCTTTCGTCTCGTTCAATTTTCATGGAAAAACTATGGTACGGCATACTACATATTTGTCGGACTATCCCAGAGACTGTCTTATTCGTACAGGGTGAATATAAGTTCTGTGTGTGAAGTTCAGTTTGGGTTTGACGTTTGGTGAAGTTCCGTTCCACACAGTTCGTTTCGGATTAAAAATCTACCAGTTACGGACATCTTGTTGTCTTCACATCTGCCTCCGGAAGAAGGACTCCGTCCCTTTTCTTTTCTACGCCGACCGCTGCTATCTCTCCCTAGTGAGGCTGACTATCGCTTTCATTGGGCTACCCTCAACAAGCCCCTTTTTGCCAGGTAAATGCTGTAGGCTGCCCTTTACTGCCGGTTGTGGGTGTACCAATTCAAGCCTCAGTTCAGTACCGTATTTTGTGATTCACTCGTGGACAGGCACCAATTGAGTTCTATGAATGTAAACTAAAACAAAAAACGAGGGGCCTTATAGAGACATTGAATAAGGAAATAAGGCGTAAAATCAGGCAAGACGTTGTCGCGCCAAACATCGACATAATTGAACGGGTTTAGAAGAAAACAAAGGACCAAAAGTGATCGATTAAATCGATAATCAGGGGAATATATACAAAACACGAAACGTGATACTACGATATGTAGAACATTTCTATCCAAATTTCTATGCATCCGCTTCCGAAGAACAGACCAAAGATCACCACTTACAAAACACTTCACAAAGAACATTCCAGATATAGGAAAAAATTAAGTAGAATGAACTCTGAATCAAATGGCGAATCGAAAAACTCCTGGGCCCTATGAGATTATTATTGAAATGGTTACAGCAGGCGGATCGACAATATTAAAACATGTAGTTGTACTGTCAGGAACAGTATCTAAAGTAGGGCTGTTGATCCGAGCCGGATAAAACGGATATCCGGATAATTTTCACGTAGATATCCGGATAATTAGTATTTAAAAATATCCGAAATGGAAGAAATCGGATATCCGTGAGAGACAGAATATCCGGATAAACTGTATAACTCGGATAAAAAAATTATCCGAGTAAAGAATTATCCGGATAAAAGAATTTATCGCTGAATACGCAATACTAAATTTATAAATTGCAATGAGATTGTTTATTTTATTAAGAGTTTTTAGTTGGCGACTGCTGACTAAACACTAACACAGCAGTCAATACATAACAGAAATAAATAACGAGAATTCACATCAAATATGTGATGTTATTTAATGCGGTATGTGATAAGAATACTAAGAATACAATTAATGATTTCTAAAGATTTCTTTTAAACTGCTTACAGAATATTTTGTAGGCAAGTTATGTAGGAGATTACTACATTACTGCTGCATAATACATTTTTAGAGCAGCAACAGACCTTTTTTAGTATTTTCAATATTTTCATATCATTTTCAGCTTTCTAGTTAATTGATAATAGATTTAAAAGTAATCTGGATACTTCAAAATATCCGGATACTGTAAATTTTCCGGATACTGTAAATTATCCGGATATTATAACTATTCGGATATTTCTAATTATCCGGATAAAAAATTAGTTTGTTAACCGAATTCGGAAATTTCGGATGACTCGGATAAAAGTTCATATCCGGATATCCGGATAATTTTTTTTCTTTTCAACAGCCTTAATCTAAAGCGTGGAAAATGTCATCCTCATTCACAAGAAGTGAAACATCTAAAAAATTACCGTCCCATCTCCCTTACATCACATAAACAACAGAATAGAAATAAGATTATGAATTCCGAACACTGGACCAATCAGGTTTCTGACGAGGATACAATGTGATAGACCATATCCATAACCGTTGAATATAACAAGACTCTCTACATCATTTTCATAGATTTCGAGAAGGCTTTCGATAGTGTCGAGACTTGGGCCCTCAAGAATGCGCATAGATGCAGAATAGTCTATGAATCCATACAAGTAACAACAGATGTGTGTTAGAAAACCACCATCGCCGTGAAACTATTTGATAGCACGAACGTAATTAAAGTAGAACGGGGTGTAAGATAGGGTGACCCTCCTTTCCCTAAATTATTCAACAACTTATTAGAAGACATATTTAAAAAAGCTGCAATGGATGGACGAGGGTATAAATGTGAAAGGCGAACATTTGACGAACCTAAGGTTCCCCGATGATGATGTGCTATTCTCTAGTAATATGGATGAGATTCAAAAACTGCAGCACAAGAAGTAGTACAGAGGCTTAACATCTCTAAGACTAAATTAATTGCAAATCAGGAGGACAGTAAACAAATTATTCACCAACTTATTAGAAGACATATTTAAAAAACTACAGTAGATGGAGAAGGGTATAAATGTGAAAGGCAAACATTTGACGAACCTAAGGTTCGCCGATGATGATGTGCTATTCTCTAGTAATATGGATGAGATTCAAAAACTGCAGCACAAGAAGTAGTACAGAGGCTTAACATCTCTAAGACTAAATTAATGGCAAATCAGGAGGACAGTAGACAAATTATTCACCAACTTATTAGAAGACATATTTAAAAAACTACAATGGATGGAGAAGGGTATAAATGTGAAAGGCAAACATTTGACGATCCTAAGGCTCGCCGATGATGATGTGCTATTGTCTAGTAATATGGATGAGATTCAAAAACGGCAACACAAGAAGTAGTACAGAGGCTTAACATCTCTAAGATCAAATTAATGACAAATCAGGAGGACAGTAAACAAATACAAATAGATGGAGAACAAGTAGAAATGGTGAGCAAATATATGTATCTGAGACAAAAACTAACAATACAAGAATACATAACTAGACGAATTCAGCTTGCTTGGGCGGCCGACGACTACGAAAGACTAAGAAATGTGTTCAACGAACCTTTCAAACAACATTTTAAAACTAAAGTTATGATCAATGCATCCTCCCTATATTAACATAATGTGCATCTGAAACATAGGTGTTCACAAACACTAATAATGGAAAGATTGGTGTTAAGCATCAAATAAAAAAATGAACACTTCTATAAGGACAAGAACAAAAGGACGCTGCGGACGAATATCCACCCAGAAATGGCATTAGATATGACATATGCTCCGAAGGGGGGATGGTAGATGGAGGTCACAAATAAGAAAACGGGGGGACGAAAGACGACCAAGGGCAAGATGGAGAGACGATATTACAAAAATAGCCAGTGCAGAGTGCCTTAGGAAGGCACAAGTATGAGGAGAATATAAGTGCCTTGAGGAGGCATTTGTGCGGAAGAAAAAGAAGAAGAAGTTAGGAAAACATATGCTTATAATACGGTTATCAACCATGCATTCATAGTAACATTAAATAAGACGGGTTCAAACTGGCAAAATTAAAACCTTATTTTTAACTCTGTATGCATTGTATTAATACAACGAATGTATTTTTAGTTTACTTCATCTTAGATTTTTTTTTAAGTTAATTTAAAAATGCAGCTTTCTTTAGAACATTATTGATGCTTTACTTAGTAACTCGTTTATTCTTTTATTGTATTTTTATGGTTTTACTCTTCATTTCTTCTCTAATTCAAGGCAGAGATTCAAAGTCCATCAGTAGTGTGGAAAATATTCAGACTGCTGAGATCTGAATCCTGTTAATTAAGTTTAATCTGCTTTTTTTTTATTAAAATTTAATAAAACAAAATTATAATAACTTAATGACTAAGTCCTGGCACCGCTACTGCTTGACCCGAATTCTAAATATCATCCAATTTCAGTATAAATACCGCTTCAGGCAAATTAAATCTTAAATTGGAAAACAGCATCGATTTAACATCAACATAAACCCGGAAATTTTAGGAAACTATAAAATTACACAGAAGTGAGGATATAAGTAATTCGGAAGTCTTCCCTTTCAACGGTTAAAAAACCACCAAATTCAAGAACCGGAACTACTTTTCCGATATCAGCAGAAAATTACGGATATTTTGACACCCATCCGATCTTTTTCAGCTGAGTAAACCGATGTTGTCACGTATGTGATGGTCTATAAGTGGTTCTTATAGCTGAATTTACACATCCTTTCAAGGGATCGAAAATTAGACCTGTCTTAAGTTTCAGGTCGTTCTTACTTCAAATATGTTAGGATATTTAGACTTTCAGGGGTTTTATTTAGGTATTTGGCCACATAATAAAACTAAAAATTTAAATAAAAACAAATATAAAACGTTTAATAAATATAAGATAAAATGTAAATAAGTTAGTAAATAAAACAAGTATTAAAAGAAACCAATAAATATAAATGAATAATTAAATAAAAATTAAGAATAAAGCATCAAAAACCACCTAATCTATTTTGTAAATACAAAACGTGTTGATTATTTTTGGTTGTTAATTTGTCGGTAATAAAAATCTCTTTGTTTTAAGTGCAACTAATAAGATTAGCTGCACATAATTGTATTTGTGAAACCTATTTTACTCTGCCTTATCTGTTTTTTAAATTGTTTTAACGCATGATTTTAAATAAAAGTTAATAATAAGCTACGATAAAAATAGTCTTTTTAAAATACAAATTAAAATCAAACAAATTCGACGAATTGAAGTTTTTAGAGCTGGTTCGGTTGTTACTGATACGTTTTACCCGTGGTTTAAGTCTTTAAGTTCCAATTTTGTATATCACTTGTGTAAAGTATGTTAATCTGGTGATAATTAATAATGACATACAACTATTATGAAATATGTACATATTGTTACGTTTTGCTTTTAAGTAGGTTGTTTAAATGATAAACGTATATGAGTTGACTTTTGCTTTTAAAAACAATGCATCCTGATTTACTTACACTTACATGTTATATTTGACACGTAGGATATAATTTTTTAAGTTTTTAAATGTAGAATTTTTAATTAAGCAACAGAGTTAATATGAGTATAAATGGCAAGTCATTTTAATTATTTTTAATAACAGAAATAAAGAAAATTAGTAGGAAATAGTTAACCTTCCTTCCAGTTGGTTATTAAAGGTGCGTTGCATAAAACTTTTATTAAGTTAACGACTGATCAAAGTTAACTAAAGAAGATCATTTTTTTGATATTTTTAATTTAGCTTTAGACATATTTAGTTTATATTTATTAAATGTACAAAAAAAATTCAAACATAACTAAGCTTTGAGTATCAGTCTCTACCCTTAAAAATTAAAAATGATTAAATTTTTTTAATAAATCTTCTCCCTTTTACATTTAAACCTTTAAGAAAACCTTTCAACAGTTGAAAAATTTAAACAGTTTTCGGCCTTTCTAAGCCTCAGAAGATCTCTTTTTAAGCTCAAATTATTCAGAAGTTAATTACAGCTTCCCAGATAACTCCCTAAAAATGATACAAGAAATATCCAAAGTTTAATCAACTTAGAGTAATTAAGTTGTGTGAGTATCATTTAAATTATTGTTTAGAAATTTGAACTATTTATTTAAAACTTATTCGAAACATTTCCCCCAAGGAAGGAATCCTTAACAATTTGATCTACAAGTATTTTGAAGATAATGGAAAACATTTACTTTGTAGATTTTCAACAAATCAGCTTCAATTCTATCAAATCCCTTCATAAATGATTTTTTTGTATGCTTATTTGTGTGTTTTTTGCAACATAAAGAATAAACAAAATTTTAAAAGATTCTAAATTGAAATCAAAATTAGCTGGGGAAGTTTCCAACCTAATTAAATTCAGAAGATCAGAGTTACTAATTTTAAATGAAAATGCATTTGTGTTGTTCAAGTAGCTTGACAGACACGCTTATTCTTCTAAATTTTTCATGAATTTAACACACTTACCTTCAGTTTTAATGTAATGCCTTTCCTAGTACTATCTTTGAAAAGAATTTTTCAAAACATGTTAAATATTCTAATCTTCGACTTTTATAAAGGTTTCCAAACCCTCCAACCAAAGCTGGAAAATATAATACAGCACACCCAATAGTAAAAAAATAATGTTTTAAATAAATTCAAATTTTCTTAAATATTGTAAAGGTAGATGGTAGAACCTTCTAAAACTAATAAAGAAAAACTTGAAAATTTTCTGAAAATATTATTGAAACAGCAGATATTTTTTGGAAATTTCTTACTAAAAAATATATTAAAGATTTTTTAAAATTTGCATTACTTAATTCTGATGCATTTAATAAATATATTTCCCCAAAGGATGGAGCCCTAATAATCTCTAAAGTGTTTCGAAAATAACGAAAACATTCAATGTTTGAACAAGCAATTTAAAATAAAATCAAGAACATCACCCTTAGGTCTTTCATATAGCTTGTCACGTGCCAAACTCGCACTACGACATTTATAGAGGACGTTGGAAGTCCCTGTGGCACTCGGCTAGCAAAACAGTGGAGACGGGGGTTCGAAACGCTTAAAACCCTTTAATTAAGAGTTGCCCATAATCGGGATGAAGTTGGGCGCCACTGTGGTTTTAAAGTCACCCTAATATCTAAAAGGAACCCACCACAGAAGATTCCCATAGGGCTCGGAAAAGAGTTGTTGCTGCACCCTACTGCTGGATGTGACTTACCTTGCCTAACTGAAATAACTTACTTTACTGAAACTCTTAAAAACTTGTAGGCAAGCTCACACATACATAAATATTCTAAAGTAAACACAATAAACACAAATAAAAGACAAGAATGAATTACGCTGAAATTTAATGAAAGCAAGTAATACTCAAAACATGACACAAAAAGTGTTTATAAATTCAATCTTAAATTACGTGAAAGGGGTGGTTAAGGGATGTCATATTTACTTGAGTTAAAGCAAAGAAAAATAATCAATAGCTAGACTCCCTTAACCGCAGTTAAAGAATGATGATAACAAAACTTAAGCTAGAAAATTCAATTACAAATGGTTTTACACATGCAACATGAAATACGTAAAAATGTCACGGCAATTCGCAAAGTTTCTAAACTGTTAACACTAAAACAAATGGCAACACACTCTAGTTGAAGACGTAACACTTGTTGGGCCAATTAACAAAAGAAGAAAGTATGTTTAAAGTACTTGAATTATTGACAATAAATTTAACTAATGCCTTTCCACGAGTAAACTCAAAAATTAATAAACCAATCTACCCAATCGTTTGCCAGAGGCCCTCAACTTTTACACTGTTAATATAAAATCTGCCTAAAGGCGATTTACAAAGCCTTCTACAATACCACGGGATCAAACAGATCGACCAGAAATCGGCTTACTGAAATAAAGCTTGAATCTGATGTTGGAACAAATACGGCAAAAGCAGGTGCAGCATAAAGGAAAGTAGATTTTACCTGGCGAGATGTTGAAAAGACCAAGGAGTACGTGACAGACGTGAGACTGGGAAGAGGAGCTGCATTCAATGAAATAAGATGACATCACGCGCTAAGAAAATACACGTGAATTAGGTCACCCTGGGATTTTTAACAAAGGAAAATTTCTACAGCGACGAAACATTGGGGTGACTTTGAAGATTCGTAGAACTGCAAGGAAAATGCGCTGAGTTGGCGTAACCTTGGGTTCCCTACAGACTAAAATGAATTTAAACTGTAGCAAAAATAACATAAAGAATTTTAAAATAACGCAAAATTCAAAAAGTAACACAGAATTGCAAAACCACGTGACAAGCTTCATAAATGGATTTTTTAATGTTTGTGAAATTTGTATGTTTTTTCAACATAAATTACAGACAAAAATTTAAAAATTGCAACCAAAATTAGACGTGGAGTATTCAATCTTATTAAGTTAAGAAGATAACTACGCTATTTTTTTACTTACAACTATTTTTTAGGGTAATTTTCGGTTTATAATTAATCGAACATTTTTAAAACTCTTAAGAAAATTCTCGTGTTATTCAAGAAGCATTATTAACACACTTATTCTTTTAGATTTTCAAATAAATTCATATGAATTTTAAAAGAAGTTGTGTCACTTAACGCAATGCCTTTCGTTCTCGAAAAAGCATTTTTTTAAATATGTTAAATATTTTATTTAATCTTACACTTGAAAGGGGACTTCTAAGGCATTCAAAGCTTCATATATTCTAACATCTCCAGTAGTAAAAAAGTTAGTTAAACTTTTAAAACGTCTCTTTCTTAAATATTGTGAAAGTCAAAACCTTCTTAAATTATTCAGAATTCAGAAAACATTAAATATTTCTGAAAATATTATTTATATAGCAGATACTTTTTGAAACCCCCTCCCTGAAAGTATCACAAAATAATCAATTCAAAATAATTAAGATGTTTGAGTAGCATTTCAAAAAATTTTATACAAATTAAAATTAGTTAATTCGCATTCACTCAAAAGCTTTCCCCAAAGAACGGGATGCTTTGATTGCATTTCGAACGCATTTAACATTTTATAGGTTTGAAATAAGTGATATAATAGTATTTTTTTCGCTACCAGCAAAGTAAGCAAGCCTTACATCCATGGCAACAGTGACTGTAAGTGGCTAATAACAATCGGGCTCTAGTTACCCTTGACGACGGAACTTAATAGTGTCACTTACGTTCCTAGGAAAATAATGAACAGATAACAGAACTGCAAGTTTACAGTTGTCATTGTTACCACTGTTATTATATCGTTTTTTTTTACGTTGCAAGTATTGTAGGACGCATAGTTACCACAAAAACTGTCACAAAATAATTCATACTTTGCAAATAATATTTTCTTGTTCTTTTAAACTTGCTAAGCGAAAAAAATATAATAAGCAACACGGAATGTATGGACTATTAACATTTTCGGAAGGCGACGAGCCTTGGCTTCTACCCCGTGAGCTATTTACTTATAAATGTTTCCAATGTGTAGAGTATAGAGAAATAAAAAATTTAAATACGTTACGTTTAAATTTAACAGATTTTGTTTTTACTCAAAAACCTGACTAGGTTTTTGTTTCCTTTTTACCTGATAAAGTTTTGAATAGTCAAGATGAAAGTCCAACTGCATGGAAGCACGCAAGTATTAAAAATATTCAATTGTTAATTGGAGAAGAGAGATATCCAGCAGAACAACAAAATTATGATATTGATAATGGAGACTACTATGATTTATTTTATCAAGTTGGTTAAAGATTTTATAAATTACAATTGCTTTTATAATCTTGATTTGAGAAACAAATCAAAGAATTTTTCTACAGTTGAAAAGTACCAAAAATTTTAATAGTTGTTTCAAATAAAACATTTGGTGGTTTAAATTGTTGTGTGATTTTTGTTAATTTTATAAATTACAATTGCTTTTATAATTTACCTTTAGACATAATACAAGTCAATATAAAAATTTTAATAAATTTAAAGAATTAATTAAAATGAATTTGAAAGACTTTGAATTCAAAGAAAGGTCAAAGAATCTACAAGAATTTAAAATTGAAATTAAAAGTAAATCAAATGATCGTATTGTAGTTTCTTATGATAAAGCTGTAGCATCATTTTATTCGAATATACTTGCAGGTATTCCCAAAGATATTTTTGAACATGTAAAACAAGAATCTCAATCAGGCCAATACATTTTTTTTAAATGTAATAACCCAAATGAAGCTGCACATTTAAAGATTATTTGAAATGAGGAGTTATAAATTTAAAAAAAATCAATACCAAAGCTAGATGATTATCAATTTGAACTTGTCGATTCTAATACTGAAAAATTGTTCGGAATACCGAACGATACAATTTATTATAAACCCAAATCAGGAATTAAGTAATATTCAAAATAAGTAAATCGATAGACACAAGTGATTTGTGTGTATATCTGTATATTCAAATTTTGTAAAAGGACCAATATTTAGATTTGTAGAAAATTCGTTGCCTACATGCCTGCTTACATAAAATCAGCTAGTGTTACGTAGTTATTTTCCTGTAAACATATTTTCCAAATTAGATTCCCTCGATAATGCAAATAATTCAAAAATTCTGAAAGGAGAAAGAACACGTTTGAGTACAAATGTTTAGAAAACTTTGTTTAGAAAAGTTTGTAAAATTCTTTCAGCTAATATTTTAAAATATAAATTAATTAAATTACATTATTATTATTAAATTACATTAATTAAAAACTCGCTTTTTGAAAAAGTCGGACGATAAAGTTCAGAAGTTTCGATGAATGTTTCGAGTATATTTGAAAAGCTTTCTTGCCTTTAATTAAACTGAAAAATGATTCAAAACAGACAAAATTAAGTCGTCACTATGGGCAACTTGCACAAAACTAAGGGATTGAAGATTACCCTGGCCATTTTTTGATTTTTGAACTCCTATTTTAAGGCTGGCAGTACGGCAGAGTGGCTGCTTGGTGAGAACTTGAATGGGTGACCACTCTGCGTATAGATGTGTTCGGCCCCCTGGGCACTGTAATAAAGGTATAAGAGGGTAAAAGGAAAAGAAAGAAAGAAAGACAGAAAGATTTCCTGTTCTGTTCTTTTTTTTTCTTGAATCTTCTTCTAAATATTGGACTGACATGTAATTTCTACGGCCGAAGCCTGATTCAATTATTAATACGAAATTCTTAATTGTAATCCACAATTTTGAAATAAATTTCAAAATTTTCAAACTGAAGCAACAATTAACCGTAGAGTTTTCAATCTTATTGAATTCAGAGGATCAAAGTTACTGGCATTTTTTTTATTTTGCTGGCTTTTAAGGTTAATTTTGAGTTTTTAATTAATAAACTTTCAAAAATGCATCAAATATTCTATTATTTTACTCGAAATGGTTTGTCTGCAAAATAAATCCCTTTCATAAAAAATTAAAAGTCATCACTAAAGATTTTCCAGGTAATTTCTATTGTACAATATTTTCAAAATTATAATTAACTGAAAAATTCTGAAAGGTGAAAGAACATATTTGATTACAAATTTTAAGAAAATTTTCGAAATGTATAATTCTTTCAGCTTCTATTTTAAATAAAAAATATTAACCACTAATTAACAACTCAGTTTTTGAAAAAGTTGTACGATAAAGTTTAGAAGATGCGATTAAATTGATTAAATTAAAAAATGAGTTCGAAGGAGATAAAATTAGGTCACTATGTGTAGGTTGTATAAAACTTTTGTTACGTTAACACATGATTAAAGGTTACCCAGAATATTTTTTGATTTATGTATTTCTGCTTGTTTTTTAATCGTAAAGTTGTTGAGTAAAATAAATCAAGAATTTGTAAGTGACGCGTAATTTTTGCAGCCGAAACTTAATTCAAATGTCAATACAAAGTTCAGAAACTACACAATTTTGGAAAAAGGTAGGTGTAATAAAACTTACATTTTAAATTTTGAAAGGAAAACAAATTAATTAAATAACTTACAGTTTATAAATTTTAATAAATAGAAATAAAAAGATGACGATGATTCAACATTTTTATTAGGATGAGGTTTCTTTAAATTTGTGATTTCCCTGCTGAAATAAAAAGAAAGCAACATCAACTCTAATAAATTCTTAATAATTCCAATTTCGGTTTATATAAAATTGGATAAATTACGTAATATTTCTTCATTATTTTGCAATAAAATCATGAAACTTCCTACAAGAAACAAAAGTTAAAACGGCCTTGTACGTCAGAATTCAAATTCGTCTTCATATTTTTAAATTAGCATTTTCCCTAAGGTTTCCACGATAAAATCAGAAGATAATGTAGCAAAATCTCGTAATTTTATACGAAAACCACCTACAAACCGAAAACTTTAAGCTTGTTAATAAAATTTAACTTCGTTGAAAGACGTAAACAAAACTCGAACGTAATACGAAAAGTTTCCCTCGGTTTATTCAAAAATCTCAAATTGCTACGTCGGTTTTATAAGAAAATTAAATTTCACCTTTTAACCGCACCAGCTACTACTACTCCTTTAAGAATTTATAGTAACCTAGGTACGTGTTTTAATATACGACAACGTAGAATATCAGACCTTGGCAATGTTATCATTTGTGATTATTGAATAAGCGCTTATTAACTTCAGGGTTAAACCCATTTGCGACCTTATGCTACTTACAATCGTATCAAGTTTATGTGCATCTACAAAGGATGCTCGAAATTCCTTCGAAACTAGGCCTAACGTACTATGGGACCGAAGGATTATTTTCGTTGTTTGTTACAGTCCTTGAACTTATCGATTTTGGGCGGCCTTCATTTAGAAACGACGTAATGACAAAAATATAAGAAACTTACCGAAGGGCATTACGACTTTTTCTGTACACAATGGACGTTCTTTTAATTCATCGACATCAAAATAAACAAAGATTCCTTTCAAGAGTTTAACCTAATTTCATTGAGAAAGGATTTAACAATGACTCAAGTTTAAAAATTCACTTTCGCTTCAGTTCTCGTATTCATTGTAAAGATGAAAACGGTTTTACATAAATAAAATACGGAATTTCATTAGAAAAATTAATTATTTAATTGGTTACTGAATATTAATTATTAGGAGTTTTAAATATTTACTTAAAATTCAGAAAGTTTTATATTAATTAAATTACCAAACTTGTGACTAACGTAATACACAGTCTATGCTGCTTAAATCTACAGGGTGTTAGCACATGAAGCTCGAATCCAAAACGTGACCAGCAAACGTACAGATTTTAATTAAGACGTTTTCACCTGTAAATTCGCTTGCATAATTTATGCTTTTTCATTTACTAACGCCCTGTACAATTAACTGGCCCTGTTCTTTTGTCAATTTTAATCATTCATTGGTTAACTTGACATAAATTTTGTGGTTATCTGTTTCGAGCTTTCTTTAATTAAAAGAGCACATACTGTTTCGGCTTCCATTTACATTATTTCTTTTTATAAAAATACTTGACAAATTCGAGTTGGAGAAATTTAGTTAAATAGTTAGGTTGGTGATAGTGATTTTTGCTTAACAGTTGACAGAAGTTTGACAATTGACGTTTTTGTTGCCTAGCAACTGACTGGTTGCCTAGCAACTGAATGGTTGCCTAGGTATTTTGTGTATTATTTGATGCAGTATCACCAATTTCTGAAAACAAAATATCTCCAAACATCGTTTAATAATGAAGCTTATTAAAGCATCAAAATGCGTGATAGAATGATGTCATTCTAGTACCAAAACAGAGAAAAGTATCTTCTTTTTTATTAAGTACGACGAAATGTAAAAATTGCATGCATTTTAGTTTTAATAATTAATATTTTTCTAACTGTGTTCAGCAAAATCATCCCAGTTTTTCGAAAATTGAGATGTTAATTTATTAATAATATCCTGAAATATTGTAGAAGCTAAAAGAATTCTATAAAATTTTTAAAACTTTCTAAAAATTGGTGATTAAATTTAAATGTTCTCCTTCCTTTCAAAACTTTTAAATTGCTTCTGAAAAATTCTAATTTGGAAAATAATTTTGGCCTTTTATTTTTATTTATTATTCTTTTATGGATTCGAGGGGATACCTTCATAAGGGTCCCCGCGGGAAGATGATCGATTCCGCGGGGGACCGTGGGATTTTTACCCACTAAAACCCCTCCCTGCAATCACTTCTACATACTTCAAGGTGCCTTATTGTGTCTGCTTTTTACCTCTATTAATTACTGATCTCCCTGTCTTGTTTCCTGTCGTCTTCTTCCTTCTTCTGAATATCTGAATTATCTCCTTTGTATAGTTTGCCACCAGTTGTCTTCGCTTGCAAGCCACTCCGATCAAGTTATCGGGGTCTATAGCCATCTAACTGTCTTTCTAGTGTGACCCCTTAATTCTTTTTAGTAGTTTATATCGATAAATTTAAAAAGTATAACCTCTAATATGAAATAGTATCTATAATATAACATAAAATATGAGGTATAAGGTATTAATTAGATACTCTATAAGATTTAAAGTTTGAAATTAGCAAAGGCATACAAATAATAATAAATCTAAAACAACGCTTGTAAAGTGGAACATATAGGTATACAAATTAACCGTTAAATAGTGTGTGGATATGTCTATGATATCTACTCTAGTGGTTAAGTTAGAAGATTACCACTAATATCTGAATTGGTCATATTTAAGACAAATCAGGAGTAATGTTAAATAACGGGACAGATAGTAGAATGGATAAAGGTCTATACCATGACTCATATTTGAATGTATAAATTCTGCAGCCATGCCATAGCATCTGGTGTTAGTTTGTTCAGCTCCTCAATTCCCCTTTCGAATCTTCTAAGTTCTGTGAAGTATCCTCTGAGTTGGATGTCCACAGTTGTAAGCGAGGAAGTCAATCGTTTCCCACAATGCGAATGATTGGGCGCATCTACTGTGGCCTATTCTGATTCGATTTAACTTACACCATAATTCGCGAGGGAGTGTAGAGCCTGGTAATTTATTCGTAACATCTGTTACTATGTTTCTATTCCTAATGTTTTCTAGGGCATTCCATCTTTCTACCCATTTTTCAGGTATGTTCAACTCGTCAAGATCTTCTTCCCAAGCCGGGTGTCTTGATTTAAGTCGCTTTGGTGGGGGAAATTGTAAATCTCCAGCAATCGGGAAATCCAGCTGAGCATTTCCATACTTATTTAACTTTCTCTTTGCCTGGGTGGTTCTCCTTAAGTATGGAGGAGCTATATTTGTAGTATAGGGAGCCAGGTACTAGGGGTAGATTTGATAGTGCCGGAGATTATTCTCATAGTTTGGTTTGCGCTTTTGTACCACACCGACGCACAATACTCAGGCGTAGGCACTGCCGTGCACTGCATGGAAGCGATGGAAGCACCGCTTCCCTTGCCTTTATTCATAAGAATCATTTTGTTTCAACAGTATGTTAAAATTAATAAATTATATTGTTTTGCCTTATGAATAAATGCAAAGGAAGCAGTACTTCCATCGCTTCCATGAACCACACACCAGTGGCCCGCAGGGTATACTATTGCTGAGGCCGATGTTCTAAGTATCAGCACCCCATGAAGTGCCCGCTAGTTTCTGTAAGATATTGTTTCGATAACTCACTTTTTGGGCGGTCTTTTCAAGATATTGTTTATAAGTTAATGACCTGTCGAGGGTGGCTCCCAGGTACTTGGGATTAAAATTATGACGCACCAATTACCCTCCAAATGTAACGTGCAATTGTTGATTAGCTAATTTATTATTTAGATGGAATGCGCATACTTCAGTCTTAGATTGGTTAGGAAGTAAGCGCCATTTTTTATAATAGGAGTGGGGGTAGATTTAAGTCTTCCGTTAGAGTAGCTGCGAGTAGAGCGATTGCTGAATCATCAGCATTATGTAAGTTTCCTAGATCTTGTAATAGGCATATTGCTTACGTAAATATTGAAGAGCATGGGAGCTAATACTGCTCCCTGCGGGAGCCCGTTTTTCAAAGTTCAGGATTTACTGCGTGAGTTGTTAATATGGACTGGAATTGTTCGATTACTTAACATGAATTAACTGTGTAATTATTGCAAGGCAAGAGAGAGTTCTTTGGAATTTGACAATTAGACCCTTCTTTCAAACAGTGTCGTAGGCTGCTGTCAAGTCAACGAAGGTACATGCTGTTTCAAGGCCCTTTTGGAAATTCTGGTATACAACAAGTACTTTATCAGTTTATAAAATATACTTAATAGAGATATTTTCCCGGTTTTAGGATAGCTAGGACTTTTGCTTCACTACAAATATTAGGGATCTGTCCAGTTCGCAAGATGTCGTTGTAAAAGCCAACAAGCCACTTTCTTGCCGAATGCCCCAAATTTTTTATAGACTCAGGGTAGATAATGTCGAATCCAGGGGCTTTCCACGCTTTTAGTGGAAGATGGTTTCTTTAATTTCTAATAAGGTAAATGGGACAGCTATCCCTGATGGATTTGTATAATTCTTCCTATGGTCACGGAGTTCTGTTTTAGCCTCCCTGGCAAAGTTTTTATTTACAGCGGCGCTATTGCGACTTGTTGTAGATGCTCGGGGACCAATCCTAGCTCTTTGGGTAGAAGGCATGATGTCGCAGCATTGTCCAACCCCTCCTAATGGAATGTGTAAAATTGAGTTCTGAAGTAGTTTGTAGCCACTTTTCTCTTCTGGCCTTATCGAGTGATAATACTTGCTCGTTCCCCTCTATATATCTCTTCTGATTAGCTGGACCAATCAGAAATGTATTTTTTCCGATGGCCTCTTGGTACACTATGTAATGCAGCTTTCAACATTATAGCTACAAATTTATTATAGTTATATTTTCTGATTTTTTGGTGCATATTTTCCGATCTCTGGTAAAGAGTTATCTTGGAACCTATAATTAAATTATCAATACTTTTAACTTAAAAAAAACTTGCTAAGAGTTAGAAAGTTCGAAAACTTTCCAGACTTTTTTATTATTTTTTTTTATTTAAGTGGCCAAACACGTCAAGATTACAAGCTTTATTTTAAATCCCATATTAAAAATCTATACAAATTTTAATCGAAATCTTAATACTTTAGAATAATTCTAGAATATTTTAGAAATTAAGTATTTTCAATTTTCTAAGACTCGAATTTAATTAGCTTTCACTATATTTAATAACACATTAAGCTGGAGGTTTTATTTACATGAAGAATATTAATTTCAATGTCTCAAAAACAACGAAAAACACTGTCCTATGATTAGAAAATTGGCACATGGTACAAATCCAAATATAAAAAGTGTAAATTTCTGGATATTTCTACTTTTGGCTCGTACTATTTCTAAGGGCTGTTTTGACTATTGTGTTGTTAGTATTTTTGGTTTAAACTATAGAAGTTCGGTGCAAATACTTTAAAAGGTGTGAAAATTACAGTCTTGTTGCTTACCAAAAATTGTGGGTTTTCTTTAACAAAGTTTTATAATGTAACATGTTTGGTGAACATTTTGACTAAAAAAATTCTACAAATCATTACAGAATTTCGACAGTGCTTACGTAGGCATTCGCGTATTTTCCTGCCATCCCATTTCCTGTTTGGCAGTTATGTTGAGCCTACATATCCTTCTTATCTTTCAAAGTTCAGTGGTTTTTGGGGTTAGTCGTGGGTTACGATTTGGCGAGCTTTTGCACAACGGTGTTTATCGGTTCTAATTCTTTCCGTTTTATTATTACAACTCTGACTAGCGTACGAATGCAAAACAGGAAAACGTTCGCTATAATCGTGGCGTTCCAAATCAGATAGACGTTCCGAATTGTTTCAGGATTGGTCATTTAGATAAAGACTAAATTGTGAATGCGAACTTAAAAAGGATAAAATACCGATACGAACTCGTACATTCGAGCATTCAAAAAACAAGTTATGAAAAATTCTAACTGTGAAGACGTTATACATACATATGTCATTCACGTGCCAAGTATTAATAAATCACAGGGAAACTGTTACGTGTTTAACCGAGATTTAAATATAACCTAAATTTTTCGGGTGCGTAGGTTAACACGCAGACGATTGTTGTGCTGTCATATTATGTTTTCCTCGTCATTTTTCTAAAAATTCCTATGTTCCCGGTGTAGTAAACACGGTATTGATTGCTAAAAGGGGCATACATAAGTTAAGGACTTGCGAATCAATACCTTGAGTGACAGGCCGTGATGTAGGTCGTAGGCGATCTTTTCTTGGATGGAAAAAACGAGAGCTTTGTTATCCGTGTATGGCACTAATAATATATCACAATTTATAACCGTAACATATTTTTAGACATCTCTAAAAGTGGCTTAGATGAAAGTCTGGAAACGGAAGAAGTTTTTCTATGATAATAATTAATTTAATTAAGGAATTGATAAGAGATTTTAGACATTCATGAAACTCATTTAAATAGAAGTCTTTTATCAACTAATTATGTAAATTACAACCTTTGGTGTATTATTACAATTTTTTTTTTCAAACGCAGATCGTTTAGCTCTGAAACGTATTTGTAGAAAGATATTTTGTTTAAATTATTTGGCGGAACTTGAGGTCCATCTGCTTGCGTTTTGTTTTGATGTGCTTTTTCCAGGTGAGCCTTTGATCTAGGATTAGTCCAAGTGTTTTGTTTCTGATTTCATAGATATAGGTACGTTCTTAATTGTTACAGGTGGACAGATAGTGTGTCGGTTGGTAAATGTAACTTGGACTGATTTTGCTTGATTTACCTTCGTTCTCCATCTATTGTAACATTCAGTAAGGGGATCCAGGTGGGTTTGTAGTTGTTCAGGAGCCACTATTGGGTTTTCACTTATGGATAACACGGCTATGTCATCAGTCATCAGCAAACGAGGAAATTGCAGTAATATTTGTTTCGGGTAGGTCGACCGTGTATATTAGGAGCAGTAGTGGTCCAAGGACACTACCTTGGGGGACATCTGATTCAATAGGATGGAAGTTGGATTGACATCTGACAGTTAAGTAAGACATTAAGAGGAGATAGAAATTACTGGATAGTGTGTTTTTTAACTTAAAGAGGAGACCGAGCTGATACGAGGAATACTGCATTACAAAATCTCTTGTAGACCGATAGAAATCATATTGACTATTCTATGAACCTGTTGGCTCGTCAAATACCACTCTCGAAATCCAAATTGGTGATTGGAGAGGAGTGATAGAAAATCATGTTCTTCGTGGATACTTTTTAGCAAGAGTCTTTCGAACACTTTGCTTGCTATGGGTAGAAGGCTGATAGGTCGATAAGACATTGTTTCGTGTGGGGGTTTGCTTGGTTTGTGGATCATGATTATTTCAGCATATTTCCATATAATGGGATTGTAGGTTAAATTTAACATACGGTTATAGATGACTGTTAAAAGAACAATAGCTTTTCAAGGCAATTGTTTTAATATTTGTCCTGTGATCAGGGCTTTGCGTATGTTGAGTTTACTTATTTCCTTTTTGACTTCTGCTGGCGAGGAAGACTTTATTGGAAGGGACATTTGACATGGTATGTGAATGAGGTTTTCTACTTCGTTGTCTGTATCTCCTGGCTCTGGTTGATACACTTTGGATAGATGCGTAGCAAAAGCATCGGCTTTCTCTTGATCACTCGTTATTATGTTGTCGGAATGGCGGTACGGCTAACTGTGGTCTTTTGAGCTTTTCGTTATCTTCCACAGAGTGTAATCGTCTGGTGAGAGGTTGGTAATATATTATTAAAAAGTGTTCTTCTGAGCTTCTTTGAGTGCTGCTTTTAATTCTCTAGGCAGCATATTGTAGTGATGTCAATCAATCATGTTTCTTGATCTTGCTTGTTGCACTATTTTGGTGAAGCATTGTGCTGCTTCCTTTAAGTCGTCGGGTGACTTTAGCTGCTGTAGCCTGTACTTTTTGAACTGGGCCCATTCAGTATTCTTTGAAGTCAACTTGGGGGAAAATGGTTTGTTGATGACAGTAGTGCTCATGCTGAATATATTCCCCGTTGTATGGTCAGTTGAAAGATCAAAGTTTGACTCTGCAATACAATTGTTTCTTGGAATTCAACATGTTATAAAATAGTCTAGGAGATCAGATAGCTTGTTTGGGTCGGTTGGCCAGTAAGTAGGTGCTCCATTAGTAAGATGGTCGTAATTATTTTCAATCATAGTTCGCAGGAGATTTCGGCCGTTTGTGGTAATAATTCTGGATCCCCAGTGAGTGTGTTTAACGTTCCAATCTCACCCTAAGATGAATTTGGTGCCAAAAGTTCGGAAAAAGTCTTTATATTCATCTGGTGACATTGTGTGTCGTGGCAGAGACCTTGAAGTGCCATGGAAAAGTTTTCATTTCTACACTTGTTGCTTGGGTTTTGTCGGTTTGGTATCTCTATCTGGGTAGCTCGTGATGGGAGTTAGATTTCCGTATAATTACGGCTGAACCTGCGTGGGCTGTGTTATCAGAGTGGGGAGTGTTATATGTTGTGTATTGTGGTATAACAAATGTTGTCCGATTAGTGAAGTGTGATTCAGAAATGAGCAAAATGTCAACTTTATTTAAATTTAAAAATGTTATAATTTCTTGCTTATGGTTAAGCAATCTATTAGCGTTCCACGTTGCAATTCGGAGAATATGAGCCATTATGGATTCAGTTTTCCAATAACTGTCGTTAGTAGGTTTAGTATTATACCGTTTTGATTTATTAGCTAAGAGAACATGGCTTTGAATTCGTTCAGGAATGTTGTTAGTTGTTCACCTATGTTGGGTGATTGCTCCATTTGGGTGAGATTTCCTCTACTAGCGGTGTTTACATATGTTGATTGATTGAGTGTTATGTATGGGAACACTGTATGGTATTCTTGTGTTGGGTGAAAAGGGATCAATTGTTTGTACGTTTTCCATCTAGATTAATTCCTTGTTGTCGATTTTGACGAATTCCACTACTAGATCTATTTTTTGTTGCCACTAGGTAGGTTTCCATAGACGGCGCGGCGCATCCCTTATAACTAGTTGGCGGGATGATTTTCTCCACACAACGCACATTTTTCTTGAGTGCTTTTGGGTTTTCTACATGCTTTAGAATCTTGTTATTCACCACATTTTACACAATTAAAAGGTTTGGTGCAATAAGTTTTCGAATGACCGTATTATGTCACGCCTTTTCTGGGAGCTTTCAGAGATATTTTGGTGTTGCATAAAAATTCTTGAATAAATATTTCTTTGTTATTTGACTGAGGTTCCAAGTCAATGAAGAATAACTAGTGATAATGGTCCTTTACTTAGCCTGTGTTTCACGTTTGTTAGGTTGCGAACTTTATAGCCTGCGTTTTCTAAGTCTTGTTTTATATCTTCGGTTGAAATTGAGTGATGTAAATTTCTAATTACTATGCGGTACGCACGCTCTTCTTTAATCTGATACGTATGGTGTATTATGTTTTCTTCTTTCAGGTGTTTCTCGAGTTTTCTATATTTGACGGTTTCATTTGCTAGAGATTTGCTGATTCATTTTGATTTGCCGTAGATAACGGGCTGTAACGATTTTGGATATTTGTATTGTAGATATTGGAGGTGGTTGATTTATTGTTTTGTCTTTCTCTTTTGGGTGTCTGTTATCTGTTTTGGTTTCTACAACGCTAGTGTCTACTTCTATGTTTTCTACGCGTACAGGCGTATTGTGTGGGTTGGAGGTTGTGGGTTTTATCATGAACTGTTGTGGAAGTTGTAGCTGTAAATTGGTTAGAGAACTAAGAGTGGGATTTAGAGTGTTAGGGGGAGGGTACCCTAAGGGTTGATTTTGTTGTTGCAAGGTGGGGAACATATCCCCTGTATTTACGTCTAAAATCTAAATCCTTACTCGGTGTCACATGTATTTGCTGCACTTATAAATTTAAAAATTGTTTTTAAAAATATTATATGCACAACCCTTTACTGCACAATTTTTTGTTTTTTAGGGAAAAAATATATTAGATGTAGAAAAGAGTCTAGAACCCCGAAAAAATGTTTAAAAAATTATTTGTTGCTGTTCTTCAGATTTATTTCAAAAAAATATCTTATAGCAAATTTGCAACGTCAAACGAATTACATTTTGTTTTTTGAAAGAAAAGCGTAAATAAATACATAACACATAATTACGTAGCTTATTTATTATTTAATTCAGCAGCACGATGTTCAGCGAATAGTTTCAACAAAAATCACAATAAAACAACAACTTACGCACACGTGGCACAGCACACTTTGATAAAAGATTTTAAAATGGCTTGGACTTTTGTTTGTGGAATCGCAGCCTTATGTCATCAGTCTATAAGGTTCATATAAACATGTTACGAATTAGCAACAGCGTGCATTTTAAGCTGTAACAGGAAAAGAATAAAATACAACCGATTTTTCAAAATTTTGCAATTCTGCAACAATACGCGATAAAGGGATAAATATCACGGCTTTGCATGTATCGCGTGATAGCGCTATTGCTTAACTTTCTTGCTCTTGGAACTATGATTAACACTTCCTTACGCTACGAAAACCAAATGGGAACTGGTTCGAATTTTAAATGTGCTTTTTGTTAATTAGAAATCTTTCACTTCAATTTTTTAGCTCCTAACTCCAAACTTTTGTATGATTTTTCTTTTTTCACAAAGCAAGTTGTTACAAAATTCTGGGCTGCTCTGCTTTCTGTTGGTATGTAACGCTGTGTTCAGGCCCGGATTACCCATAAGACCAACCTAGGCCATGGCCTAGGGCGCAGGCTCGGAGGGGGGAGCAGATCGAGTTGTTGGAAAAATAGGTAAACGGGGGGAGAGAGAGATAGAAAAGTGCCTGAAGTTACCATAGGACGTAAACAGTCACATTTTTTGCTTTGAGTATGCAAAAACTGTATAGTAAAATAATTTTTCTCGATTTAAAATCAGTCTCCATCTTGGGAGATATGCCGAAAAGTCAGTAAGTTCGGCAACGCTGTGGGACACCTTCATGCTCTCTGCATCGAGGCTGATGTGACTCAAAGTGTTGATTTCAACGGCAACATAGGTTGGTCCAAGGCACGAAGAAATTTTAGAAAAAGGTGCTAAAATGAGTTTGTATTGAAAATATTTTTGGTTTTCCATATATTTCTTTAATTTTATTGCTGTATAGACTTAATTACTGTGTAATATTATGTTTCTTTAAAATTATAGGGCTTTTCAAACGTGAACTGTATTCTACGTTATTATAATTTATTACCGTAATACCCTCATTTCATATACAAATCAGAAAATAGTTTGACAGAACGTGATCTAGTTTATTTTCCAAATTTTAATGCTAAACAAGTACTTATTGACTGTATGTTAAAAATTAAATCTTAATAAAAAGCTATAAAACCTGTTGAGCTACGACAGTTGTCGAAGATTTTATATATTTATACGGTGTGCCCATTTTAAATCGTGGCCCCTTACTGGCTCTGACTATGCAACTCATATTACATTACATGTATAGTCTATACCTGAAATGCAATATGGGTTGCATATTCAGAGCCAGTAAGGGGTCACGATTTAAAATTGGCACACGGTATATTGTGGTATATTGGGAGGGCGGCGCAGTCATGAACTTTGGCCTAGGGCGCAAAGAAGTGCTAATCCGGGCCTGGCTGTGTTTTTCCTATTTAGTTTTAATTATGATTTTAATGTTAGTCAATATTTTTATTCTTCACTAATGTTAATCGATATTCTTATCATTAGTTATATGCGCAAATAAATGTTACCACAGTAAATAATCAAATATGGAAAAGTATTAACGATCATTTCAAATGTTTCTTGTTTTAATATCTTTGAAACCTATTATTTTGTTGCCTCACAACATTATAAAGCCAACTGAAAGGCTGTTGTCAACCATTTAAATGTTAGAATTAATAACAATAGGATTATTCGTAACAGTTTTAATTAAATTCAATTCAACAAAACTTGTGGTTATTCCGATCAAATCGATTTCTATTAATACAGTGTAAAACTGCTTAGTAATTCATTAAAATAGATTAAAAATAATTCTAATAACTTAATCTTGGATATTTTTGCAGTTATAAAATCCAGGATTTGCTGTTGACAATGTAAAATGAAAATTTTGAAATACAAAAAGAATTTTTAAATTTCTCTTAATTAAACCCCTGGTGTTTTGACAAACATTAAAAAGAACTCCAGAACCTAAATGATTCAGATTTGTAAATAGTTTTGGAATTTATGCAGTCTTTCGGAATGTTGCGATTATAACTTTTCATATTTTTAAAAAACGTTTCTAATCTTTTAGATCAATCTGCACAAAATTTTATCAATAATAAATTGTTTAAAGATTAATTCAACTTTGCATTCTGAATTAACTATTGAAGTTTTCAAAAAACAAAGAATTAATTAAATATTTTTTTTGCACTTAAAAACTGTTATGAAACCCGTTTGGTATTTATAAATTGTAGAAATAGTTGTTATCGGTTATAAATAAAGTTTAATTAAGCTTTGAATTGCAATTTTTTCGGATTAACAATCGAAAGAAATAATTGCTCTTAATTAAATATTTCCTTTTGTACTTGCCTTGTTACTATTTTTAAATTGTTTCCATTCGTCAGTGTTATACATTTGAAAAACAATTTAAAAACTGCCGGCTTTTCTAAAACTATTGTTTTCATTAAAATTATTGATAAGTTAATTAAATACAGTCAAAAAGGAACTTTCTAAAAAATGAATCATCACAATCATCCCAAAAGAATGTCCGAATCTCGGTCAAAATTTCCACAAATGATCTTCCATTAATAATTACCAAACTTTTGTATACAATTAACTTCATAATATGAAACTTAAGTCGCCTTTTTAACTGAAATTGTAAGGTATGCGAACTAAAAATCCGTACTATTTTGGAACATCATTTATTTAAAAGGCAAGTGGTAAATGCAAACTAAAAATATTTGTAAGTGTTTAATTAAAGCACGTTAAGAACCAGCTGAAAAGGGAGTATTTAACATGCTTTAACTAAAAAATTAAAAATATTCTTGGTTTGTATTTACCACTTGTTTTTACCTAAATAATGTTCCAAAATAGTGCCGATTTTTGGTTGGCAGATCTTATAAAGAATTATTACTTTCAACCAAAGAGGTGTAAATTCTCAACTAAAAACTAAGTTCCTTTTTTTAAATAAAAGCCATAAACTGCTGGTATGTCAAGAACATTTTGAAAATAAATTTCCAAAACCTAAAGGTTTCGGAATAATAGTTTTTCAAGATCGATTTATTAGATCAATCTACACAAATATAGTCTTCAGCTATAAACTGCTGTTACTACTACTGTTATGAAACCTTTTTACTATTTTTAAATGTTTTATGATTGTCACTCATAAATTTTTCATGAAAAAGACCATCTGGTTTTTCTAAAACTTTTTTGTCAAAATTATTTATTAATCTAATTAAATGCAACTTTTTACTTACAACTTAAGTTACCTTCTTAACTGAAGTTGTATAAAAGATTACTAACTTCAAACAAAAATTGTTAATTCTAAATCTAAAATTAACAATTTTTTGAATGTAAAAGCTATGGACTGCTGGTGTCTTGACAAACATTTTAAAACTGATTTTTCAAACCTATAAATGAACCAGGTTTGTAAATATTTAATAATTAATTAATAATTTTTAAGAGAAGATAATTTCAATCTTGTTTAGTTATCTCTTGTCTTCCATCTCCCTGGTTCTCTGATATTTTTCCTGCAATGAAAATTCTCTTTGCTTTTCCTTGGTAATTATTAAATACTAGGTTTCTAGCTAACTTATTTTATAATTACAATACAACATTCCTAACAATTAAATTATTCTTCCCTAACTATCTCAATCTAGATTCTTGTTTTTATTACATTTTTGAATGGACTTATATTAAATCTGCATAAATTAATTTGTAATTAAACTATAACTTTATATTCATTAACAATTATATTCAACTCAAAATCTTTAATACCGAGCTACCGACAAATATCATCTCAATACTTAAGACACAAAACCAAACGCGACCTATAAGCTGAGCTAAATAATTTTACAAAAGAATTTTTGATTTACTCGTGTAACATTTGTGCAATTTGGCCAACGATAATAACAACAATTTTAGAAATTAATAGGAAGGCAGCCAACATTAAAATTAAACCATGAATCTTTTAACATTATAGGTAGTCCAAATTATATCACGTCTAATAAACAGTTGACAGTTGCTTAGACCAGGTTTAATTTATATTTAACATACCGTCTGTTCTGTGCTTGAATAAATTTCCTATCTAACGAGTTATTCAATTTGAAGACATGTTTTTGGTTAGCCTAGTTTAGACAACTGTTAACACTTTTCTAATCTTAAATTTAATTTTGTAGGTACACTTTTGGAACTTTTTTTAAAGACCTACTTTAATCGAAATTAAATGATATTCATATTAGTGTCTTTAATGTTCCAGTTCGATTGTGCCTTGCAGAGTACTGACAAATTAATAAAAAATTCAGGATTCTACACTGCTGGTTCCTTGAATCTACTTTTCCTGTGCCAATTTGACTAAATTACATTTAGGGTGTCACATTTGATGATATCTGTTTATTGCAGTTGTTGTGATAGTAAAAGAATTGATGTGAATTTACCTTCCTAGAGACGTAATAACTTCTTTAAAGGCTAGGCATAGGCAAACTATTGCACACACTTTTAGTAAATTAGTTTGTTAAGTAGAAAAATGTTACGGAAATACCATACACAACATAAGAATTATCCATACTTAACTAAAGTAAATCTCGCTTACAGCCCATGTTACGTAAATAATCATACGTTTTCATCACCGTTTCTTTGTGCAAAGTGCTTTACATCGACCAGCACACAAATTTCCAACTAAATCTACTAAAGATATTCAGCACTTCAGCAGTTTAGCAAAAACCTATGTTTATTTTAATTTTAATTTTTGTAAATTTGCAACGCTTTCCAGTAATTGTCAAGTGAAAACAGCCGAGAATTAATTAATGTACTAAATTTTCAGAATTAATTTTCTTATCGATGTTGTATACAAACCAACAAGTTGCAAAACATATGTTTGCGCCATGGTTTTCAAACTGATTACCACTTTTATCAGCAAGAGACCTAGAAAGTAATTTAAAATGATATCTAAAACACGCAAAGGTTCAAGAATTACACGTAATCTCCTTGATAGAAGCGTGTACTTTGCGTAATTGCATTTTTACAACTACTGTTTAAATTTAAAACAACGTACGCGTAGTTAAAAGCACGTTTTTATGTAAATATTCGCGTTTTTTATATTGACTAAAAGTAAACTTTAACGTCAAACACCTGACGGTTAACAGTTATTTACATAGCAAGGGAGGTAAATCACTCGTAATATTTTTCAACTGACAATAAATGTAAACTGCCATTAAAGATTTAACTGTAATTTAACGAGAATTGTCAATAAATTAACGAATTCATTTACTTCCCATGAGATGTAAAGTCATACTTATTTCCCTATTGTTATGACAACCATTAAACAAATGCTAAAATCAACCCAGTTCTTTTAAATATGGCCGATCGTCTCATAGCAAATCTAAATTACCAAATCGTCAGTGTTTACGAACAACTCTTGAATTTCATAAAAATCGAAACCTATAATTCACCAGCAATATTTTCATTACTCTCAAAGGTCTTACAAATTGCTGAATTCGCCCTTCTTTCTGAAATTTCAGCACGTTTATTTAAAAACTTTTCTTATGTTTTACTAAACCTTGAGGTTTTCTTTACTTCAGATAGAAATCCCACAGGTAAACCCTAAATATCTCGGTTAGTAAAAAGGAAAAGGCTATTGTTCCGACACTGAGAAAAACGTATAAGGATTATGTAAAATTTTTCGATACATCTGGAACTTTCTCACAGTCCAAATGAAATATTTAAGAAGCTTGGGATATTTCAAGGATGAGGAGCTAATTTAATTTTCTATAAGAGTTTCGTATAATTAAGATTTATAAGTTTATTCTGATTTAATGAGTTTATTTTTAATTTTTTTCACACCCAAAGTTTGACTTAGTTTTTCGTCAGTAATTATTGATTTTATTGTTTGATTAAAATGGAAATGTCAGGCAGGATTTAAGCAAAATACGAAGCGCTTTTTGCAGTTTTGTTGTTGTAGCATAAGACTAGAGAATCCCTTTTTGAAAAATTCCTTTATTAATTAGTCAAAAAAATTGATAATTCTTTATTTCACAGAATCGCTGCAAAAACGAAGTTCCAGAAATATAATTTTTAAAATTCACTTCTTTGGGGAAATATTTTTAATGGCACATAAAGTCGAAGATCAGTGGTTCAACCCTGCAGAGGTGATACTGTCTCCCATTTTCTTCTGATGCTGCAACACGGGCATGTCCCGGATGGGCCAAATCTTTAGTGAATTCTCTTCCTTCTTGAACTTTATTGCACCCACTGCCGTATGAGAATAACTATAGTCGCCATATACAAGTTTCATTCTCATATAAATTCCCATTGACCAACGCCCGTCAGCAGCCAAAAATTGACTAACAGCACGCAGATTATCTTTGGACGAATTTTCTACCATAAATGCAGTTTTTCAACTTAATCACAACTCTTGTAAAGAAGCAAACAGCAAATACTTGTGACAGACGCGTTACTAGTACTTAAAGAATCATGATAAACAACTGAATTCCGTTGTCGTGGCGATGAAGTCGTGGCTACGTTGTCCAAACGTGTTCCTATTGAACAATCCTTGTATTTACAACATTAATTATGTGTCTGAAATCTAAGAGTTAATTCGGATTAAAAAGAAGAACAGATTCAATTTTTGATTTGAAAAGTGCATTTTCCAAAAGCCAAGTTTCAAATTCGAATTAGCAGATTCGCGTTCATCCAAATCCTAATTTCAATCCTACCAACTGCAAGTAATTTTGAGATACACCAAATTCTAAATATTACGTGTTTGGGATGTTCTTTTAGTTCTACATTCGTTCTGTGGATTTAAACTTCTATTTCTTTAAATTTATAACTTTTAGTTCTACTCCAAAAGCCTAATGTTGATATTTAATAAGGCTGGATTACAAAAGCATCGTTTAACGGCTTGGTCAAATTGTTAATTTGTCAAAATCAGCAAAAGCGGATCAAAAATCAAATTTTTCAAACTGGTTTTCAATCAGATTTTCTTCTGATATTCTGTGGATTTGCATTTTTATTTAATAATTACGAGGGTTGTTGAATAAGTTTTGCCTCATGTGCTGTAGCTCGTTTATTGATTGAGGAAAGTGAAGTCTGAAATGTCCTTTTTCCGCTATACTAGTTTCGGCATTCCGTCGGAAAATAATTAGGCCGCCTTTTGACGACACCAACAACGCACTGCATAGGTGACCTCTTCGTCGGACGCGAAGCGCGTGTCCTTCAGGTGTTCCTTCAGCTTCGGATAGAACCAAAAGCCACATGGCATCAGGTCCGAGCTATAAGATGGGTGAGACAAAACATCCTAGAATTACAGCTTCTCCAACGCGGCGGTTGTTTCCCGACTTGTGTGGGGCCAAGCGGACGAATTCTATGCAAACGTACACTCAGTTTCGACAAATACGGCACGCTGTTTTAACCATGTTTGTGTATGTAGGTCGACATTTGGCAAGCGACTGCTTACATGTCGGAGGTGCCACATGAAAAGTGCATACATCGTCTGAAAGCGGGAACTTCAAACTTTCTTTTGAATTTTGAATGTAACATCTTTCACTTTCATCCATTGGTAGACGAGTTGCAGCCCGAGAGGCAGAACTTATTGAACAACCTACGTATTTACAATTAAAGGAGTTTACCAGCCAGTCACATTTAAAACATTTTCAAACTGATTTTACATTTTTTCCAAAAATTCTTGAAGTAATCTTCGGCCTTCTAAATACTCTAGATTTTCTTCCAATATTTTGTGAATTTTCATTCTCTTTTAATAATTACAAAAATCAGATTTCCTTTTAACGTTCTCCGAGTTTGCATTCTTTTTAAATCATTATTTTTAATTAAACGAAATTATTAGTCAATAACGAATTTATTAATCACTAACGAATTTATTATCATATATTAGTCCATCATATTAAAAAGGATTCTTAAACTGATTTTGGAATTTTTCCAAACATTCTTGACGAATTCTTGGGCTTCTTAAACGTCCTACTACTAGATTTTCTTAACGCCCTGGGAATTTATATTCTTTTTAAACAATTATCTGCAATTAAAGGACTTTATTGTACAATTATTTTGAAGATTTTCCAAACTTGTTTTCTAAAGGTGTGAAGTCAGTACTTTAAGAATTGGTCAGAATTAACAGTTGTGGTATTATAATTTTTCAAATGATAATACATATTTATTTGTTTGTAATTGCACAATTTTCCCAAAAAAACTTGAATACTTCTCGAGCTTCTGGGACATTCTACCATCCTTCTTTTTCTCTAAATTTCTTTTTATATTGCCATGTATTGTATTAAGAAGAATATAATAAATTTCAAAAATATGATCTAAACATTCTAAACGTACACAAATGTTTTCAATCCTGCGATTGTTTATTTATTTATTTGTGTAGGTATTTATTAACTTTCTTGTTTATTTGAATCTACAGTTTATTAATTTTCAACTCATCAGTGCATAGCCTCAAAATTATTAAAATCAAAACTTGAATCCGTAATGCAGGCATTTGTTAAAAGTAAATAGGGATAAAATTTAATACCATTTGCCGAAGATTCAACAATATAATCATGTAATTCGTATGTTGTTAAAATAATACCAAAGAAAAACCTATAAATATTTGTTTCAGAAAAATAAATAAATAAAAATAAATTTCGGTTTGTATAAAAGCTTGTATCATTGTAAGTGTAGTCAAATAATTTAAACTTTATCAAAAAAGTCTGTAGTTTTCCAAGTGTACCTATTGCTATTTAAAAAAAACGTGATTAAAATTTGTTGAACTTTAACCTTTGCATTGTTTGAACATTTTTTTATTTTTTGTATCGCCAGTAGGTGTACTTTCTTTATGAACAAAACATACAGGGAAAAGAGAGCAAAACAAAAAAAAATCAGGGAGGAAGAAAAATCTCAAGGTCTGAATTTATAAACTAATTACTCCTGCCTACCGAAACCTGCCAAGGACAACAGGAAAAAAAACAAATTAAATGTTGCCTGCTTTAAATTAAAAAAAAAGTATCTGTATCTGAATCTGTAACTTCTTTTACCTTTCTATGTAGAGGCTGGTGTGTTAGTGTATGTGGTCTTTTATGGGTGCAATGCACAATCCAGCCCGACTCTGCGGGTTACATGATTGGTGCGCCATTTTATACTTCATGCACCTTGTTACTTTACCTCTTAGATAGTAGTCAAAGAGTCAAAAATAAAACAAACATTTTAAAATTTGTAGTAGGCTTTGCTCTAATACTCTAATGAAAAGCTTCGATTCCGTACACTGAAAACCACGTATTTGGCTTTAAAATACTAACCCCTTTCGGGGCTTGTTCATTGAATTAAACAACTGGCTCTCATTTGTATTTAATTACTTGGAACCCGCAGGTCTAAATATCGCTCAATAAACAGATAAGCAATTTAGATTGACTACAATTTAATTGTTTTATTTTTATTTGTTGTGGTCATGGGCGAAATTCCTTTCTTTATTTTAAATGAATATTTCTCCTGAATTCCTGTTAACTTATGTAAGTTTGAAATATAAGAAAAACTTGTATTTATATTAACATAAAAAGCATCAGTCATCAATGAATCGACGACAAACTTTTTCTTTAGTTTAGTTTTTGGAAAAATCGAAAAAATTCTAAAAACTACAGCAGCATTTATTCGAAACCAAATACGTATTTCAATTACAGAGATAATTTGGTGAAGGGCAAATCTTTGGACTTTACTCCTATTTTCAATAGTCATAGAAGAAAATAAGAAATGACTTTGCTCTTGTTATTTTACTCCAACCAAACGATAGTTACTGAAATACGTATTGAATTAGTAATTTCAACAACGTCTCTATCGGATCAAATTACAAGAATTCATTTACATTTATTTTTTTGATCATGAAATTGTAATACAAACATTTAATCTGAAGCTTACTCATTTTTAGCTTAACAAATAAATTCAAGGCAAGGTTCTAACTTGTAATAAATTTTGTAATTAACACATGACTGATTAAATTTTTAAACAGTACAAAGTTGAAAAGACAAAACTATTAATTCGCCCATTAATTTAAGCTGAATAACAAAGGATAAAGTTTACTATCAGATATGAATACAAGGAGAGCTGTCATAATCATTCATCATTCAGAAGGACCTTTGTATGGGGGGATGTATTATCATGCCTGCTATTCAATATGCCATTTGTGAAAGTAATGAGACAGTTTGGTGCTTACAATTCATGTATTATTTCAAACAAGTTTAACCAACTTTTGCCACGTGTCTACTTGGAGATTATTTGAATGATAAAACTTGGACGTAAAGTAGGTTAAATTTATGTCTTTTAAAGTTGTTCATTTTGAAACTATTAACTTTTCTTATTCTTATGTTGTTACGATTCGTTTCAGTTAAAACCGGATTTTCTTTGACATTTTTACTTTAATTTGAAGCAAGTCTAAACAATTATTCAAAACAAACTAACGTTTTGAAGTTATCTAAACCTTTTTAAAAAGACAAGCGGTAGTAAGTTTTGATTACCATATCAACAGTTTATTGTTACAATTTCAAACCACTTTTTTGATTCTGAACTTTTACTCATCGAATTCTGTGTCTAAAATTTGTTTTGATTCCACCAATTTATTCAAATCAGCCTTATTCGGTGTTACTGTGAATTCGTGAACATAAGCAAGCACTTTCCTAACATCTGGCCAGCCCGTCCACATGGTATCAATCCGGCGGATTGTTAGGTTTACTTAGAGATACAATGTGATTTTTTAAAAACTCAATTGCAGCAGGCCGTATTCTGACGTAATACAGGCAGTTCTGAGGTTATTAAGACAGAATACGGCCTGCTGCAATTGAGTTTTTAAAAAATCACATTGTACTTTAAATACAAGTTTTTCTAAGCAATATTACGACTATCAGAGAGCTAAAAAATTAATTTCGCGGAAAACACCAAACACTCAACTAGATTTACTGCAATGCCGTTCAGAATATGCAAAAACGATTGTTGAAGTATTGAAGAGCTACGTAACGGACATATTCAACATGTAACCTGAGTTAAATAAGTACACCTTTGTTTTTGCAACTACGAACGAGTTTTTATTGTATGTTGTAATTTTCAAAATCACAATCTTAAATTGTTATTTAAAAAAAAACACTAAAACAATGAAAATGATTGTTCTAAATTTAATAAAATATTACTTTACGTGTTGATTTACATAAATTTACAGAAACTCAATCAGAAACTGTTTTTCTTTTCTACGAGAATTTTTGAGATTTTCCTTACGAAAATTGCTTAAAAAATGTAGAAACGAATCATGTGTCACGTAATTCGCAAAGAGTTATCGATAAGTATTATCCTAAAAAATTAAATTGCGCATGTACTGTACAAACAACCTATATGTCTAGACTGAGCGTACTTTAATTTGGCATGTTTTAAACAACTAAAAGAACGTAAGTAGGACAATTACAGCTGGCATTGAGCAGCTGATTATGAGATAACTTTAATATTCATTAATAAAGAGTTGAGAGATCGTGTAATTATTTTAATGAATTAGTTTTATCAAGATTGGTGCTTGGCAAGTGAAAAATCGTTTCCTTTTGTTGTCATTGTTAAAAATAAGAATTTTAATTTAATTTTGCCTTTCGGAAATACTTTTTATTTAAATTTCACGACATGTTTATTAAAGTAAGATTGTTATAAGCTTGTTCGTTGGGGTCCGCAAAATAGCTGGAAGCATTTTACAACTTAGTGGTGGATTATGAGTACTATCGTAAATCATCCCTACTAGGCCGGACTCAAAATAGAAGAAATCATTTATAAAATGTTCAAATATTTTGGGGGCACAGTTTAAAGCCGTCCCTGGAGTGTTTATGGTAGGACTTCTAACTTGTCACAATACTTTTATTGTCCGTTGTAATAACTTAAGAAGTCAAGTGCGGACTCTAACGAACGGACTATATATGAACTATTTCTGTACATATTTTTATATTTATTCCGAATTTAATTTTTTTAGGTTTAAATTCTAAAACAAGCCCGTGGGCTGGTCCAATACAACCCTGAAAATCATTAAAAACCAAATACGTTTTCCTTCAATAATTTAATGAAAAGCATACCATTCGGAGTTTTATTTCAGTTTATTTGCTGCAGTAACTTGGTGAAGTGAATACCTTCAGGGCGTTATTCCAACCAGCTTTGCACTGAAGATGACAGCTTAGGTACCCAAATACGTATTTAAATGTTTAATAAATTTGGTGGTTTCAGGGATGTTCAGCTTTCAACTGAATCAGACGAATTAACGTAGTGCAACCTTCGTTTCAGTATTGTTTCACTAAAAATCCTAAATGTGGCCCTCTCGTCGCATGAGACATTCGTGTATCCCAATTGAAAATCGATATCGTGATCAAAATTTACTAATAGCAAATTTCGTGGTAGTTTTTTATTTTACATTATTGAGTAGGTACACTGATCTACGTATTTACAAGAATACTTTGAAGATTGTGTATTCTTTTCAGGGTCTGAAGGAACCTCAACCTTCCTATAAAACAATGTATCTGCTAAAAAATGAATTTAACGTTTTGCCTTTCGTGATGAAGGCAATTTGATATTTAAATGGTGGGTTTTTAGGAACTTTCAGCATGCTGAAATTACACATATTCTCACTTGATTTCAGCGAATGCAACTTTGGTACAATTTTGGAAAACTAGAAGTAGTAAGCTACGCTCTGATTTTTAACTTTACTAAGCTATTTCTCATAAACAAAGTTTCAGCATGTTGAAACAAGTTGAATCGATGCAACTTTTTCAGAGAAAGAGGACTGGCAGTGAGCTTTCAGGCTTTTCTTGGAATTGCAAGTTCTTCTCCATATAACTTATAGACAAAACAGTTACAAAATATTAACCGCTTTGAATCCCGTTAGTTGTTAACTGAAAGATTGCTTACGACTTTCAGGTGAAAATTTTCAGAAGAAAAACTAAATCGTTTTTTTCGGGATTGCCAAAAATTTAATTTCAAATGTGGTTTAGAAATTAACATAAAAACAATCAGGGAAAACGTTAGCTTTACAGAAAAACGGAATATTCTTCTTCAGATGGATTTTTCTGGAAGGTAATTTTACCTTTTTCCAAGATATTTTGTTTTATTTACTGTCAAAGTTACAAAACGGCAGGAGCTACAACTTTAAAATTTTCACGAAAAATTTAAACTAACTAAAAATCGGAGATGAAATGAAATTTTCGGGAAGGATATTTTTGTTTTTTTTTTCACCTCTCAATTTAAAAGCAAGTTCAAAGGTAATAAACTTTATATTGCTAGAAACAAAAAACAAAACTAATTTATAAATAGGCGGAGGCTTTTCAAGCTAAACTATTACCTGAAAAATTTAAAAATTCAATCAAATACTTGATGTAGATGTAGATGTAGCGATTAACTTCCACGTCAGAATAATTATCGATATATTTATTTAAAAGACAGTTTCAACAATTTTAGAAAATTTCAAAGCTCCTGTCGTGTTTTTTCAATAACATTTTTCAGCTTGGATATTCTTAGGTTGCCTGAAAAAAAAACAGAGAAAGTCGGTGAACTTTTCAGGAATAAAACAATTAACTTCTTTGTTATTATTATTATTATTGATACTTTTATTTAAAAACAAGTTTTAACCATTACTCCTCAGAAGTTTCCTTAAACATAATCTGTAAATTTCAAGCCAGTTCTTAGGTTTCCTAAAACACTAGAAACTTTTAGGTGTAAACCGATTACCTTCTTAGTTAATAATAATTATTGGTTTTTTCATTTAGCAACGCACTTAAACGACTTTCGTAAGTTTTAAGACTCGTTACGAATTTCCTCGAACGTACATTGAAATTTTTAGACCAAACATTCTGAGGCTAGCTGAAAAAAAACAGAGAAATTTAAGCGATTTTTCAGGAGTAAAACGATTCTTGGGCAAAACAAAATATTTCAATTTAAAAGCTTTTAAAGAAGGTTTAGAAATATCAGGAGTTTACAAGCTGAGCTTTTTCAGCCTGAGTATTCTTAGTCTCTCTGAAAAAATAAGGAATTTAAAGATTTAAACCGATTTTTCAGTAGTAAAACAATTATTAGTTTCTTGGTCAAAACAAATTATTTTTTTAATGTTTAACCTTAATTTAAAGAAGTCAAAGAAACTTCAGGAATTAATAGGTTAAGCCTTTTCAGGCTGTAGCTTTTTAGAGATTTACAGCTGATTTTTCAGGAGTAAAACAATTAGTTTTAGTTAAAACAAATTACTTTTTTTAATATAAATCAGTTTTGGAAATCTCCAAAGTTTATAGGCTGGGCTTTCTCAGGCTGAACGTTCTTAGGTTTCCTCAAAAATCACAGCCGATTTTTCAGGAGTAAAACGATTGTGGGTTAAGGCAATTTTTTTTTAATCTTTAATTTTAATTTAAAACTCAAAGAAATGTCAGGAGTTTATACATTAAATATTCTTAGGCTTCCTGCAGAAACAAGAAACTACAGTCGATTTTCCAGTCCGCTTCTTAGTTGACGAAAATTATTGTTATCATTAAAAAACAGTTTAAACAATTATTGAAAAATTCCAAGCCTTTCAGGAATCCTCCTTAAACATAGGCTGAGGTTTTTCAGGCTGTAGATTCTAATGTTACCTACCTGAAGAAATACGAAATTTCAGGTGATATAACATTGGTAGTTCAAAAAGTACTTCGAATTTTAATTTAGAAAAAAGGATTTTCCTGAAATCCGAAGTTTTTCAGGGGATTTCTTTAAAAATAGACAGCCTTCAGTACGTTAATCTTTTTCAGATTGACTGAAATTTGGTCTTCAGGAGTTTACCCGGTAGACAAAGATCATGAAATCGTCCTAAATTGATCCGAGTAACCGTTAAAGCCTGCTAAAATTATGAAATTTCGACTAAATAAATCCGTAATAATCAACTAAACCCGAACAATAGCCGTTCGTCTAAAAAGGCACTGAAGTGGATCGACTGTATATCCCCAGGCAAAGGATGCGAACGATTTATTATAAGATAGTGATCCTCAAGGTCCGAAGGATCAGAAAATACATAAAGGAAAACTGAAAGGCATCAACAGACGTTATAGGGACGCAGAAAGGAAACAATTTTTTTTAAATAACGCTCTTCAGCAAAATACAGAACATTAAACCATCTGCATGTTTTATTAAAATGTTTTTTTTTTAAACAACTGGTTGAAATGTTTGTCGAAGGCGATAACAAAAGTTTTGTTAAGGATGTATGGACGTAAAAATATTTGCTTAAAAGCATATATAAATTAAAAATTTCTTGCTTTCAGGTTATTTTTACACAGCATACACACGAGACAAGCAAACAAATGGTTACTTAATTCAAACATTTAATTAAATTTCAGCACCTAAAGCCATATGCAAAAGCATTATTTAAAAAACTAAAAACAAAATAGCTTTTGCTCAAATTTTCTTCCAAGACCTGAGTTGTAAATAATTCGAGTGGAGGCTGTTGGAGAGAAAACACGTGTTTTTGCGACAGCTCTCAACGCCTTCAGAACTTGCTTTTATTGGAAAAATAAATCGTATAACTACCGAGGCAATAAAAAGGCCCTGGTAATTATAATAATAATCGTACCTACTCGTAATAATGATAAAACGGGTGAATAAATAAATAAACAAACTAAAAGTGTTAGTACAAGTGCGGGAAGGGTTGCTGAAGGGAGTAAATAAGGCGCCCAGGGCAGATCTCAACTACATGGACGAAAATCACACACCACACACGTGGAACCTCACGCGGGATGACAGGTGGAACCAGGTGGAGTAGATAAGCAAATAGAAGGAATGAACGTAAACTATACCAGAAGCAGGAAGACAGCAAGAAACAAAGCAAAAACAACAGAAGGGAACGACAAATAATGTACACCGCCAACTACAAAATTCAAGTAAGGAAACTAGCATGCGACGGAAACTGCGTATTTGCTGCAATAACGGATCATATAACAAAAGGTAGAAGTAACAAAGAAGGACTCAAGAAATAAGCTCTAGATTTAAGAAGGGAAATCGCAAAGTATGTGTGGCAAAACCAAGAAGTTATGCAACTGAAGCTGGAAGAAAATATCAAAGATTTGGCTCCCACGCCTTCGGCCCAGCAAATCAACGCCCACATAGAAGATTTGGGAACAAATGGATTCTGGGGGGATACGAATACATTCTCGCAGCGACAGAAGTCCTACAAACGAAAATAGAAATTTACTGTGCCTGAACGACGTGAGACCAGAAATTAATGTCAATAAATGCGCAGCCATGATAAGACAGCCAGGACTACACAACCTAGACAATGGAGCAAAACCTCAAATTTGGAAATTTTAAAATAAAACAAATCAGAAAAATGAAGTACCCAGGAGCTTATATAGCCAACACGCTGGAAAGACCAGTAACGGTGAGCTGCCCACGCCATACTACCCACATTACAAAGGCATAAACTGCCTCCGAGACTGAAGAATATAATCTACAAAACGCTAGTCGGAACAACGGCCCTATACGGACTAAAAACCAGCACAATGACAAAGGGAAATAGAGTGGCACTGCGAAAAATAGAGAAGAAAATTGTAAAACTCTTCAGAATAAGGTCAGAAGAAGACGAAGGATGACAGCACACAAAGTACTAAAGGGGAAATAAACTAAAAAGTTAACAGCAGCACGGCTAAAATATTGGGCACACATATTAAGACGAGAAGAAGATCACATATTGAAAAAGGCATATAATTTAACAACAGACGCAATGAAGGTGGGAAGGCATTGCTATACGTGGAAAACAGCACTGGAACAGGATATAGACCGATCGGGTATACCACAACAAGCATGGAAAGCGTGGGTAAGAACCAAAACTAGGATAAAGAAGGAAATGAATCGCATATATGACTCAAGAGAATAATCAGACAACGAGGAAATAGTAGTAGAGGAAGATGATATAAGTATCGAAGAATAATGCACAAGAACGGCGAAGGCACTGATACCACAATAATAATGACAATAAAAACAAGAAAACAAGGAATACATATACCTATGAAGTACTTCTTCTTCTTCTTCTTCTTCTTCTTCTTCTTCTTCTTTCTTGAGACCTTCAGGTCTGTTTATTTCAGGGCTAGCCATTTTAGTTCTGATTTTCCTGTGAGGCAGAGTTCCAGCTGTCTCTCCATCGTTTCGGTGGTCTTCCTAACGGACGCCGGCCTGCTGGTTTACCATGTTGCACTGCATATGCTATCCTGTCGGTTTCCATTCTTTCCACGTGTTCTCTCCAGTACCTTCTTCTGCTTCTTCCCCACCTCGCTATATCATCCACTTTACATGTTCCTCTGATTGTTTCATTCCTCTCTCTGTCTCTTAGCGTCTTCCCCGCTATCATTCTTAGGGTTCGCATTTCAGCTGTTCTCATCATACTTTTTGTTTTGTTTGTGTCTGCCCTAGTCTCTATGCCGTAGGTCAATATTGGCCTCACGCAGGTTTTGTATATTCGAGTCTTACTGTCGATATGCATATACTCGTACTTATTATTCCAGACAATATCTCTCAAACATCCTGCCATTACGGATGCTTTGTTTACCTGTGGTTTCAGCTCTCTTACTGGGTCATTGCAGCTTGCTATGTGTGCTCCTAGGTATTTGAAAGACATCACTTGCTCAATTATCTCATTATTTACTACTGGCTTGCATCTTAATGGTTCTTTCGAGAAGGTCATACATTTGGTTTTCGTAGTGGAGATTTGCATGTTAAAAGATGTAGCAGCTTGGTAGAAAGTTTGTAGTAGTCTTTGCAGGTCATTCTCTGTTTCCGCCATCAATATCGCATCATCCGCGTAACAAATAGTGCTTATTGGTCGGTTATTTATTCTGTACCCTATCCCTAGTGTATTTACCTTGTTAATGATTTCGTCCATAATGAGATTAAAGAGGAACGGGCTAAGGCTGTCTCCCTGCCTGATTCCTTTTGAGGTGGGTATATCTTCTGTAATTTGGTGTTCTGCTTTGATTCTTGTTGTATTCCTTGTGTTGAGGCAATGGATGATATTTACTATTGCTTGTGGGGCGCCCTTTTCTTTAAGTATTTTAATAATGTCTGATAGCAGGACTTTATCGAATGCTTTTGTTAGATCGATATAGCATACAAATGTGGGGCAGTTATATTCGATAGATTTCTTTTTTATTTGTCTGATTATGAAGAGTGCGTCAGTTGTAGCTCTGTTTCTGCGGAAACCCTACTGTTCATCGTTGTTTTCGATTCGTCTTTCCAGTTTGTCCTTTATAATGCTTGTAAATAGTTTCATGATTGAGCATAATAAGGTTATTGTCCTCTATAATTCTCAGGGTTCGTCTTCTGCCCCTTTTTGAATATTGGCACGGTGATGCTCCTATGCCAGTCTTCTGGTATGACTCCTGTTGTCATTATTTTATTATACAGTTGTGTTAGCATTTTTGTGAGTGCTCCACCTCCATACTTTATCAGCTCGTTAGGTATGTTGTCTATCCCCGGTGCTTTTCTATTCTTTAATTTTTTTATTCTATATAGCACGTCTTCCTCTGTTATCATTTCTTCCATTCTATTTTCTTCTGCTTCTTCATTTTCCTTGTTTTGTACACCGTCGTCTTGATTGTTGTCATAGAGGTTTTTGAAATAAGCTTCCCATTCATCAAGTATGAAGTACAAGTGTAAAAAACTTAATAATGATAATAATAATGACTAGACTTAGCTAGCATAAAGTAACATATAACAGGGCAGGCATGTCTGTGCTAAGGCGTTTCATACCATAGACCTAGGAAATTAGCGGTAATAGTAGAAATACTGTGGTATTAGTATAAGATGAAAAAGAATATGTTTAACCACCTCGGTCATACGAGTACATCCAACTACCATTGAATATGTGATCTACTAACTCATAACTGCCTTGCACTGTAGAAGCGGTGTCCCGCGGCTGGCGTCACATATCATAACAAATCCCTTCACACCTTATTGGCATGGAGTGGACCTGACGTAATCCAGGATTGATCCACGGGAATCTGCTCCATAGCAATTTATGATGATGATGAAGACCTGTTGTAAATAGTTATAAACAATAAAACGCTGGTCGTAGTGGTGTAAAGGCGTGGCAAGGTTCCATCTTGTAAACCATAAATCGCGGGTTCGACCCTGGCTGAAGTCAGGTGAGATTTATAATTTTTAAAAATCCGATTGAACTTAATAATAGATACAAATAATCCCATTATCACCTTACGGATGTTTTTAAAGAAGTCGTTGGGGTTCAGAAAAATTCCAGTAGGCTCGCGTTGATATCTTTGGAAACCGCAAGCCAATATCCCGACCAATACATAAACATACAAACAAACAAATAATGAAAAATAGCATAAACAGTCTAACTGCTATAAACAATTTCAGACAGGTTAATTTCGCAGAATTTCAAATAATCTACAAAGAGTTAATTTGAAGCGCAGTTTCAAGACGAATTTTCAACGAAAAACAACAAAAACAAAACAGAACAGTCTATAAGATCACATAAAAAACAAATAAGTTGGTAAACATTGAATGAAATAAGATATTCGTTTAAGAAAAAAAATTGGATATTAAAAGCTTTCTAAAGGGAAAGTAGGGCATACGTTCAACACGGAAGAAGGGGAGTAATATATTCAAGATTTGACAAGAAGCAAACAACGCCGGTATAAAGTTCAGAGAAACCACATCCCTAAACGCAATATACAAAATTCATGCGATAATCTTGGTAGATAACTAGACGACTGAAATCTAAAATATTCGTTGTTTAAAACAAACGAGGCAATTATGTAATAAATATCAATATTGCATGTTGACCGAAAATAATCAGCACGATTTTAATTGCTGTTCAAAGGATATTTAAATAAATAAAACATTTTTCTATAACAATGAAGGAAATCACAAATGTAAAAAAATAAAGCGAGTAAATATACGAATTTAGACTTTCGAATTTAATTAAAAAGTTTATTTAAAAAAACAATAATTAAGGCAAATCGAAACGAACGAAAATACGATTTTTAAATTCTATTCAAGATAATTAAAGAAAAAGTTCAATCAACAGATAAAAATTAAATCCGTGTTCTTTATAAAGGAAAATTTAATTAAGGTATTAAAGATTGGTTTATAAATCGACAAAGTCAAAATATACATTCGCCCATTTTAAGGTTTTATAAATCTGAAATAATTAAACAATAAGCTTCAAGAAAATTAAGAAATCTGGAATTAAACTTAAAAATCCAATTCTTTGTAAATCTATAAAGGGGTGTTTCTTATTGCATTACACCCATCAATTATCCTATTTCTCAAATCTTCTTCATTTTGCACTGGAGCATTGTACACTAATGTCTTCAAATGGTCCCATATGAAAAAATCCAAGGGATTTAAGTCTGGGGATCGAGCAGGCCATAAGTGAGGTCCATCGCGGCAAATCCAGCGATCTTCATATTTTGCGTTTAAAAACTCACGAGCAACCACACTAAAATGTGCTGGTGCATCATCGTGAATAAACCACATTACATTTCTCGTTGCCAATGGTACATCCTCTAGAAACCAAGGTAGTGATTTTTCCAAAAAATTTCGATACACCTCACCGGTACGTCTTCCCGATAGAAATACCGGTCCAATTAGCCAGTCACCCACAATTCCAACCCAAATGTTTAATGAAAACTGATGTTGTGGGTTCACCCTGTATATTCCAAATCTCAAGATTAAAGGTTGAAATGCTGAAATAAAGATAGGGATTCCATCCCACAGTCAGATTCTCAAATTTAAAAAACGGGATTTTAAGTTGGAAAATCGGGATTTTAAATCTAAAAGTCGAGATTTCGAAGTTGATGATTTGAGTTTAAATGTTCGGATCCCAAATTTAAAAATAGAGATTCTAATGCATAATCAGCATCTCAAATATAAAAATCGAGATTCTGAGTTGGAAAGCCGTTTTATTTTGAGCTTGAAAGTCGAGATTTCGAATTTAAAAACTAGGATCTTGAATTTAAAGGTTAGAATCCTGAATTTAAAAATAAAGAATTAATTGTATACTCGGAATCTCAAGTTTACAAATCTGGATTTTTGAGTTGTCGAGATCTCTCGTTTAAAAGTTAGAATCCTGAATTTTAAAATATAGATTTAGTTGCATAATCAAAATCTCAAGTTTAAAAATTGAGATTTTGAGTTGGAAAGTCGGAATTTTGAGTTTAAAAGTCGAAATTTGGGTTTTGAGTTTACAGGTTGTAATCCTGAATTTAAAATAGGAATTGATTCCACTAGCAAAATCTCAAATTTAAATACTAGAATTTCGAATTCGAAAACCAGGATTTGAAACTTAAAAATCAGGATTTTATATTTAGCAATTGAGATCTCGTCTTTAAAGGTTGGAATACTAAATTTTCAAACCGGCATTCCAGTTCACAATTAAAATCTCAAGTTTAAAAATCAGGATGATGAGTTATTGGGATTTCAAGTTTAGAGTTTAGAGAGTAGAATCAGAATCTCAAGTGTAAAAATCGGGATGTTGAGTTGGAAAGCTAAAATTTCGAATTTAAAAACTGGGATTTTGTGTTTAAGGGTTGTAATTCTGAATATAAAATTCGGAATTCTTATTGCACAATAAGAATTTCAAGTTTTATTATATATTATATAAGCCGAGATTTTAAACTTAGCAGTTGGGATTTCAAATTTAAAATATTAGAATTTAGAGTCTAAAGCTTGATATCGTGAGTATATAAGTCGGGATTGCATTCCACCGTTAGAAATGCAAATTCAAAAATTAGGGATTTTGAATTCGAAAGTCATCTTTTTAAGTTTAAGATCGGAATTTCGAATTTAAAGATTGGAATTTCTAGTTTAGCGGTTGGCATCCTAAATAGCAAAATTGGGATTCCATTCCGCCGTTAGAAATTCAAATTTAAAAATCGGGATTTTTAGTTCTAAACTCGGGATGTTGAATTTAAAAGTTGAAATCAGAAATTAAAAATCAGGATTTTATATTTTGAGCTTAAATTCGGGATTTTGAGTTTAACAATTAAGATCTGAAGTTGAAAGGTTAGAATTATTCTGAATTTAACAATAAATATTCATTTAATAATCAGAATCGGGATTTTGAGTTCAAAAGTGAGGATGTTGAATTTAAAAATTAAGTTCTCCAGTTTAAAGGTTGAAATCCCGAATTTAGCAATAGGGACTCCTTTCCACAGTCAGAATCTCTAATTTAAAGGTTATGATTTTGAATGCGAAGGTCAAGGTTTGGTAGGAATTCGAGTTTAAAGATTAATATCCCGAATTTAAAAATAGGGATTCCGTTCCACAGTCTGAGTCTCCTAAATTTAAAAATAGAGATTTCATTCTACAGACAAGATTTTGAGTTTAAATCGGAATTTTGACTTCGAAAGTCGAGATTCACAGGCCAATCAGCTTATTGCCACTACTTTCCAAAATATTCGAACGACTCTTGATACACAGGATTGAGGAAACTGAGGAAACAACACCATTGGACGAACTAATCCCATTACATCAGTTCGGCTTCCGAGCAAGCCACTCCACCATCCAGCAATGCCATAGAAATTATAAGCTACATTCGAAATTGTCTCGAGGAAATACAAATGTGTGCTTCGGTATTTTTGGACATCCAGCAGGCATTTGATAAGGTATAGCACTGATGCGGATTACTGTATAAAATAGAAAAGAAGCTACCCCACCAAATCTACCTTTTACTAAACTCGTACCTACATGAAAGACAGTTCCAAGTCAAACTTGAAGACTCTCTATCAAACTACCATTCTATTAACTCGACTGTTTCACAAGGTAGCGTCCTTGGACCTTACCTATACCGTCTCTATACTGCAGATACCCCAACCACTAACACCACCTTAATTGCCACCTTCTCTGATGACACAGCCATAATGTCATCAGACACTAATCACATCAGAGAATCCGGAAAACTGCAGGCTAGATAAGTGGAGAATAAAAGTAAACACCGGTAAATCTACACAAATAACGTTTACTACTAGACGAAACGACTGTCCTCCAGTTGCACGTACCAATAAAAACCGAAGTAAAATACCTCGAACTCCACCTACTTAAATCAAAAATTGACGTGGAAAGCCCACATAAAAGCCAAACGTCAACAACTCAACCTCAAAGCAAAAAAGATGTACTGGCTAATCGGGCGAAAATCCCAACTGACCTTGAATAATACACTATTACTATATGTATAAAGCCATCCCAAAACCCCTATGTTCATACGGGATTGAGCTATGGGGTTGTAGCAAACCTTCAAACACCAAAACCCTGTAAACATTTTAGTCGAAGATGCTGCGATCAATAGCTAATGCTCAGTGGATCATTAGTCACCAGACCCTCCACAATGACCTTGGAATTCCATACGTTAATGAAATAATCAAAACCTCGGCCAGAAATAATCGTGGCCGCACCTTAAATCATAACAATCAACTAATAGTTGGCCTCGACAACCAACAGTTAGTAGCCCGAAGATCTCATTGAGTAAATCCTGGTAACCCATCGATGGATGGCACCCAACTCAAGACATCTGCAAATAATAACATACTATTTACTTATTACTCTGTAGTTTAATTGGGTAGATTGTAAATCTGCAATAAAATCGCCGAATAGAAATTTAACGCCCATGAAATATTACAATCTATCTTAATGACAATAAGCTATAGTTACGTAAATAATGAAAGCATGATAATGCTGGTGTGACAACGATAAGTGCCTAGGTCTAATGGCAAACTCCGTAAATATATTGTACATATAACAAAACATGTTATTCGAGGTTAATTACTATTGGTGGCAAAATGTTACATAATAAATAAGTTCAGATTCTTCGAGGAAGGTACAACGGATCAAGTCGTTTGAACTTTTTCGCTGGGAGCAATGAGGAGGTTCCTAGCCAGGGCGTTAGGATGTAACTTTAAGCGATCATTGTATCTTGTGTTGAGGGCAACTATTTCTTCCTTCACTTAGGGCGTTGCATATTCCTCCCAATGTTTTCGATTAGAAACGTTGTTTTGGATGTTGGTACTACATGTAACTAGTTCCCCACAGTTGAATTCCGTAGCTCCAGATCGGTTTTAGAATCGCCTTATAAAGTAAGAACACATTTTTCATATACAATGTGTCCACGGATAGGTGATACAAAAGGAAAAACTTTTTTATTACCTATTGATTTCTGAGAAAATTTTATTCTTGATAATAATTTTTGCTGTATTTAATAGTCTTATTTCTCAGATTACTTTTCCTGCAGGTAATCATTTAAGACTTAAATTCACAATTTTCCTCAGTTTTGGACTTTGAAAAAATTTCTGAAATTTTTATAATCAGATCAAGCAGACACTAAAACAACTTTTGAATAATGTTGATATTTGTGTTTCCTTTATTCTTGAAACTTTCAATTTAAAATAAAGTTTTCGAAATAACATATCCTAATTTTGCGCTTTTGAAGCGTCTACGAGCACAACAAAAGGCTTAAACTAACAAAAATCAATTCTGCCTGAACAACTTCAAATTTTGCATACAAGCGTAATTTTGTGTTCGGAACAACTTTACTCTAATACAATTTTGCGATATTTGTTAAAATAGTAAGACCTTACCTAAAGCTCACCTTCGTTTTAACAGTGCTAACACAGATGCCTTGATTTAAAAAAATCGAAAGTCTGCTTAAAATGAATTTAAGAAAAAGCGGGGATAGACTGCCAAACAGCGTATTGATATCTTTAAAATTTTTGATCATGTATACCTCTTGTATCACCTATCCGTGGACACATTGTATAAATGCGAGTTTCCGCCCATTAACCAATATATTTTGCGATATTGAAGTCCAAGCTGGAAGGGTTCTTTTGCTCCAGATGTATTTACTCGATGTTAGTTTTTATCAAGATGAAATCACTGGTATTTTATTTCGTCTCTTTGAGGAATTGCAGTATTGCACAGTTGCACTGCTGGACATGTACCTTTTCGGAGCGTAAAGGTAACCTGTGCTGACTTAGACGTGTTTGCTTTTATACGCCATCGTTGAGCCAAACTTCATTTTTATTTAGGTGATTCTGAAGGAAAAAGGAAGCTTGGTTGGGGTTGTGATGGGACGCTATAATCGCAGTGTCGTCTGCAAATGTAGCCGTTTGTGTATATGATGTCATTGGCATGTCTGCTGTATACAGCGTAAACAGCAACGGTCCGAGGACACTGCCTTGCGGTATATCACATTGAATGTCTACTGGAGACGAGTGCCTCACCAGAAATTTTCTCTTCTTCAGATATAATGTTAGCGCTTTACAATACGGATGGGGCAGAATATTTTGTTTTCAAGATCATCTTTAATTATTCGGACTATACGGTGGGTTAGTTCAATGGTAACGTGCTGGTCCTGAAATCCGAATTGATAGTTGGGTATTAGCTTCATTGTTTAAGACTGGATTTAACCGTTCTAAAAAGAGCTTCTCAAACATTTTTGATAGTATAGGGAGGAGACTAATGGGACGGTATGAAGCAGCGTCCGAAGGATCTTTTCTAGGCTGCGATGAGTATAATTTCCCCTACTCTCCACTGGTTTGAATAATATCCAGTCCTTTAGTATAGCGTTAATGATGTATTGGATCGTCTTAAAAGCGGCAATTCCTTTAATAAATCTGCCGTTATTAGGTCGAAATCAGCCCATTTCTTTGAATTTAGGTTAGAAATTTTGTTGATAATTTCACGGATTTTGAATTTCCATTTAATAAGGGGCTTCGATGATTTGTTGAATGAAATGTTTAAAATATGGCAACATTTTGAAAAATTTAATAATTATTTTACTTTAACATCATCGTTCTCAGAAATTTTTAATTCGTAAGATTTTAGGCGATCAAACAAAAAATAATTAAGCACATAAACTACTATTACCTAGCCTAAAAATAGAACTTGATAAGTGTAAAACGAAAATCCTAATCTACAATTTGGATAAGTGAAACAAACGCATTCTTTCTAAATTAACAACCGCTTCTTTAACGCAACAAACAACTTTAATATAAAACCTTGAAGACCACCTCTTCAAGTTGTGGTAAAACTTTTTTAACACCTACTCCTATTGTAACTGAAATATAACCAACATTTAGGTATAACTAATTGATATTTTAAAACGTTCTCGAGTTAGTCATCCGCGATTATTTGTGCTACAAACTGCACTGCGTTAAAGTCGTAGGAGGAATTCTTCAAATTTCATTTTAAAAATAGAAAGTCACGACGCTTTGACAGAATTAGCACAGGAAAAACGGGGTGTTTTTTAGTTTTGATTTAGAACTATTTATTAATAACTTTAATGTGTTTATGTTTTATTTAGTGCTGAGTGGCATTGCGTTCAATTAAACTGTTCTGTGATTTTTTTTTTGATAAAAACGTTAATGACATACGAAATTAAATTTAATTACATGGAAAAAAATCGAGCCAGTTAACAACGAACGATCAATGCTTCAAATATTTATGATTTATTTTTACGAGTTTATGAATCCTGGCAGTTCGATTTCAGGAACCACTTTAGGATGATGAGAAAGAACATCATTTGGGACCACATCCCGGGCAGACAAAAAATAAACGATGTACAATAACGAAGCAGAAATATAAACAGAATAATAGACGATAATGATCACTCATCCGAAACGGATTAACTAAATAATAATAAAACGGTAATGCACTGAAATTCCCAAATAGAAATTGATGTGAAGAAATTAGGTGGCTGAATCGTAATAATTAATAATAAACACCATTAATTTTATAGTCGCAAAAATATGACCTTGGTATATCAAAACTGATGCCAAATTTATTATTTACTAGAATCACATTCGGTGCTTACTTTGATCTTGAAAGAAAGAAGGGCACTTCGATGATAGAGTCTTAATATTAAAAAGTCTTTTGTTATAGGTAGTACAGGGTTTGTCGCGACTACCGTCGTTTACATGTTTCTTTGGAAAAAATTTCCTGGTATCATTTCTTTTACACCATCTAGCCATCGTTTTCGTGGTCGGCCTATACCTTTTCTCGTGGTTATCCATGTTGTTATTTTCTTTTTCCAGCGTTCATTCGGTTGTCTAGCTATCTGACCCACCCAGTTCCATTTCAATTCCGCTATTATTCTTGAAATGTTGGTGAGTTTCGTTCTGTGGCGAATTTCATCATTTCTAACCTTAAATATCCTTAGTCATTAGTCCAAGCCTGCTTCTTTCCATATTATGGTGAGCTGTTCTTAATCGCTGCATAGTTCTTTCACCGCCGTAAAAACTACCCTACTTCTGGTTAAACCGAAACTTGGCACTAACTTTGTTATTTCAAATAGAACACCCTAAATATTTTTAGATATTCAAAATCGTTCTTCAACGACAAGTGCAATAATGTAGCATTATAGTGGTCTATCGTTAATATTTCAATAGTAATTCAATTTTTTTTTTGAAAAATCTAGCCTCACTTTGGACGAACGCCACTGCGAATTTAGATCGAACTAAGCGTTCTTTCTCAAGATTTAACTTAAAGACTCTTTCACCGATGGAATGGCTAGGACTACCCGCCAATAACGTTTACCAAATTATATACTTACATGGAGGTCACCTGGTGATAGATATACAAATCAAATTGGTTACGTGCTCAGCAACACTACTGCTGAAAAGTGTAAAACTTACCCAGGAAAGGGGTGTGGGTCTAACCATAACTTGCATAGGATTAAAAATAATTAAAAATTATTCTTTTCTACTTTCTTCTTTTATGTTTATGGACATACTTAACCCTCTCCCAACTTTTGCCATATTTCTCGATTATAAGCTCTTCTCGTTCATCTCTAACTAGGTCATCTTTCCACCTTATTTGTGGTCTACCTCTCTGTCGCTTGCCTAGCCATGGTATCATTCGGATACGGAAAGGGATATAATATAATATCGAACAGATCGTGTTAAGTACAGAAAGAGTCGGATGAAAATCGAAATAAGAAAGATTGGATGACTGAAAAGACTTGGAGTCTGAAGCAAAAGAAAAAAAATTGAAACAACAGGATTACATACAGATGAAAAGTATTAAGTAAATGTGATGACAGGAGATAAACAATGAAAGGAAAAACCACAGAAATAGAAACACAATAATGATTGGTGAACTTTGCCATCCTTTTTTTAAGAAACACTACTATAAACTATAATTTCAAGACCGCGGCAATAGTAAACAACTGTTTTAAAAGTGCTACTTAAGTGTGCCGCTCTACTGAAAGGATTTTACTAGATCTGGTCTCTAATGATGATAATCATTGATGACGAGAATGGAAAACACTAGATGATATCGAAGAAATACTTGACAGATGGAAAAGATACTATACATAATTCTATGAGAAAGATACCAGACCGGATGAAAACAAAAATATTTCAGATACCCAACAGATAGAACTAGAGCCATCACTACTAAAAGATTAAATGGAACATGCCATAAAAAAACTACACACGGAAAAAGCAGTAGGAAGTGATGACATTAGTAGTGAATGATGATATCAATCAACGCCCTTCTACCTTTCGGTGTAGATATCTGCAACAAAATATAAACACCTCCAGAGGACTGGTCAAAATCAGTATTAACTGCTTTCCATGAAAAAAGATCAACCAATGAAGTGTGGGCAATTGCACTGATATCTCATGCAAGCAAAATTATACTAAATGTAATAGTTAATAGATTTAAAAAATATTTGGAGTGACAGATGCCTGTTGAACGAGCTGACTTTCAAAGAGGCAGATACACAATTTGTGACAAATTATAGAAAAGTGTAGAGAATTCAATATACTTGTACAAAAGCATCTGACTGTGTAAAGTGGGGTAAGCTGTGGAGTGTTCCACTTGAAATGAGTGCACCTCAACTCATAGTGTATCTGATTAAACAATTAAACTGGTAATGCATACATTAGAATTAACGATGGTATATGTGTACATGAGACTTGTATTAGTATATAATCAAGAAAAATGTTATTAAATCTATCTTTAAAATATAAGTGAAGTTAGTAAACTTTGGTTATTTTTATTTAAATAATAAGAACGCTTTTGCAAAAAAGGCTCGAAAGATACCTCCACTCAACCTTTTCAGTATTTTCAGTCGATTTGTAATATCAGAAAACATTATCTTGCATTTTTTTTAATGCTATAAGTAATTTCCAAGAAACGTCTAATCGACAAACCCTGTACAAGGTGGTCCAAATTGGACACTTTTGATAGGAAACACCAATTTCTAGAGGAGCTAGAAAAAAACTAACCTACATGTTACGAGCTCGATTTTTGTGAGAAAGTGAATGCCGAAAACCGCACATCGATATCTTGAACTGTTTAGGAGATATAGGGTGGTTTTCAATTTTGTGCATTTTTGACCCACCCCCGTAACTTATTTATTTATGAATATTTTTTGTTTCTGTAAAAACATTCTTAAGGCACTTTTTTTAAAGGAATCCAATGGTGTCCCAAGTTTTTTTGTAAAAAGAATGGTTTTGAAGATATGACATAAACTTGTATTTTTTCTTATGGACTACCCTATATATTGTTGCATATTCTTTTTCTAAATATATAAAATACTTGCTACTTTCCTTTTTAAACATTTATTTTATAACAGCTATAAGTTTATTTCGTTTTATTGTTCAACATGGCACTCTAGATTAACAAAATTCATCTTATACTATTTTAGAAACAGCAATAAGAAAAAATACAAGTTTATGTCATAGCTTCAAAACCATTATTTTTACAAAAAAACTTGGGACACCATTGGATTCCTTTAAAAAAAGTGCCTTAAGAATGTTTTTACAGAAACAAAAAATATTCATAAATAAATAAGTTACGGGGGTGGGTCAAAAATGCACAAAATTGAAAACCACCCTATATCTTCTAAACAGTTCAAGATATCGATGTGCGGTTTTCGGCATTCACTTTCTCACAAAAATCGAGCTCGTAACATGTAGGTTAGTTTTTTTCTAGCTCCTATAGAAATTGGTGTTTCCTATCAAAAGTGTCCAATTTGGACCACCCTGTACATCTAACAATCAACAAAATGTCTCCTCTTTAGTTTGCCCTGCAATTAATATCGTACAATTTATTTTTACCTTTTCTATGAAGATTACAAAGCTACTCATAATTAATTTACGAACGTCAGAAGCTTTTTAGGTTAATTTCGATGTACATAAATCCCAAGCCAATATTATTTGATTGTAGTTAACACCCCATAAGACTTCGAATTTAGATGAACAAACACAGCTAAAGCTTATTGTAGGTAGTGCATGTTCAAGTTCGTCAGCGAACTTTAATTGCATCAGTACTAGAATAGAAATGCACCAGGGATTGAATTAATTCAGAACAACAACGGGATTAACTCTCAGCCGGATTGAATAATAGGGAGTGAAAAATAAGGTACGGAATGCATATTCAGAGGAACAAACTAATGAGACTGGTTGATCTATCCATTTTTATTCCTTATTTTAAGCTTTTAAATCCTACTGCGAAATAATCGAAGATACTTTTGTAAGGGTTTTCGTAATCTGTTGTTTTCATCTGATAAGATTCTCGTAACCTCTTGAAGTCATTTATATATTCTTCAAGTTTTTATTTAATTTCTGTTGGTTTTTCTACCTTTTTGTTTTTTAATGAAATTCGTTTATGTTAATGTTTTATACAAGTAGTAATTTTTAGTAAATGTTACCTTGTTTCTGCAGTCAGTAATTAAGCAATTTATTTGGAGCTTTTCTGCTTCGCTGGTCCATCTCTTTATTCAACTTATATTTTCCTGTTTTATTTACATTACTCATTGCTTTAATTTCCCTCTTATCAGAAAATGTCAATAAGTTTATTAGTAACAAAGTAACGAAGGCAGCAAACAAAAAGAAAATGAACAGTATTTTTTTAAAATAAAGTAAAGAAAAACAATTATACGCTTACGTGTACAAAGAATTCTAAGAAAATTTCCAAAAAGTACATAAAGAACAGAAGGAATCCGATAATAAAAGAAGACCAAGTGTTCATCTTCGGAAAATAAGGAGAAATAAGATTTTTTATAAATCTTTCTCTCAATTTCTTCTTAATTAAAATACTGAGGTTTATTTCTAAGTTTTTCTTTTTCTTTTCCTTTCCATTTTACTTTTTATACATTCCGTCCACTTTTGTTTTCAACCTTCCTCCTCGTTTAGCATTATTCTATTTTAATTTTCCTGTTGTCCTTTCAGTTCCGAAGCTTCGTCTTCCTTCTTCTTCTCTTTTTCTGTGTTCTTCTCTTCTTCTTCTACTTCTTCTGTCTTGTCATCTTCTTCGTGCTGCTTCTTTTCTTCCTTGGTTTCCTCTTCCTCTTACTGATTGTTATCATTCTATTCTACTCTTGCTACTTTTGTTTGTGTGGTTAGTTTGCTTTAACATCCTTTCTCTTCCCCCACTTTACCTTTCTGTTTAATCTCAAATCTCTTCTACCTCATCTTCCTCTTCTTCGTTCTTAATTTCTTCTTCTGAACTCATCTTTTTCCTTCTACTTTCATGGTCCTATTTTGCGGTTTGTTTGATTTGATCCTGCTCTCTTTTCCTTTCTCTGGTTGGTCTTTCGCCTTTTGTTCTTTTTTTTCCTATTTTCTCTTCCGCCTATTTTTCTCTTATTCCTTATTCTTCTGTTATTTCTTGTATTTTGCTTCAGTTTGCTCCCCCTATTCCTTTTCTTGCGGTTTGTTTGATTTAATTATTCGCCTTTCCTTTCTCTTCCTCTGTTTCGTTTGCCTTCTTTTCATCTTTTTCTGTCGTCTCTATTCTTTTGGCATCGTATTTTCTTCATATTTGTCCTTTTACTTCTAATCTCTCTATTACCGTCTGTGTGATTTGTTGGCTTTGGTCATCTGCTTTCCTTCGTCTGCTTTGTTTTTGATCTTCTCCTCTTCTTCTATCTTCTCCCTTTCTTCCTCTATTTTTCTTCCTTCTTATTATTATCTTCCTCCTACTCACATTTTTCCTTCTAAACTTCCTAATCATGTTCTTCAACTTCCTATTTATCCCTTCACTTAACGTCTATGAGATGTTCTTGTATTGATCCACCTCCTCTGCTTTCTTCCGTTTGATTTGTCTTAGACCTTCTCTTCTTCTTCTCGTTTCTTCCTTTTTTCCTACTTTTCTATTTTTTCTTGCTACTATCTTCCTCCTCATCACATTTATTCATTCTAGTCTTTCTAATTCTGTTATTGCTATATGTTTGCTTAGGTCCTCTTCCTCTCATTCCTTTTCTCAACCTTATCTTCTTCCTTCTTCTCAGTTTCTCCATTCTTCTTTTATTTTCCCTTTTACGCAGGTGTGTTCTTCTGTTTTTCCTAGTCCTGTTTGTTTGCTTTGGTCCTCTGTTTTCTTTTGCTTCTCTGCGATTTCGTCCTTCTCATTTGTTTATATTCTCTCCTCTTGTTCTATTTTTCATTTACTTCCTTCTACTCCCTCCTACTCGTATTTGTCCTTCTACTTCTTTTTTAAGGTGTTTTTACTTTAATCCCCTATCCCCTTCCCCTCCTTTCTCTTTCTTCTATGTAACTTCGTTATTTTCCTTTGTTTCTGTCTTCTTGTCTAGTTGTGTATTCCCATATTATTCCTTCTCTTTCTGTTTTTCTTCCTAGTCGTACTTACCCTGCCACTCTTTCTACTTTTTGACATTTGTTTACCTTAACGCCCTTTCTCTTCCTTCTCTGTGCCTTCGTTATTCTCCTTTATGTATGGCTTCTTGTCTTGTTCTGAATTTCCATATTCTTCTTTCTATTCATGATCGCCTTCCTAATGTATATTTGTATTTATCCTTCGACCCTTTCTACTCATGTCTTTAAGTTTTGTTTACTTTAACGCCCTTGTCCCCCTTTCTCTTCCTCCTCTGTGCCTTTGTCCTTCATTCTGCTTTTATTACTCCTATTTTTTACAGTTTGTTTGCTTTGATCCTTCTCCTTTTCTTTCCTTCCACCGAGTAGTCTTCTTCCTATTCCTTTTCTTATGTCGTCCCTTGTTCTCCTTCATTCTTCTTCTACTTTTCTGCTAGTTACTCATATGTTTGCTTCTGTTATTACTACTCATGTTTTTTCGTTTTTTCCACCCTTTTTTATAGTTTTAATTTTGATTTTCCTAGTCTACAAATTTCACCTTTTGTTTTCTTTTTTCTTCATTTTCTTGGTTTTGTTCTTTATTTTGTACTTTTTCGTACTAATTGTATGTAATTTATGTTCTGTTGTACATAATATACGCCTATAAATAGATTTAATTTTAATATTATTTATTGGAACCGAACTAAACCAAGTGACTTAAGCTACCAATGCAGAACGAACGTTTTTACAAATACAAATAAATAATTAAATCATTGACATCGCGTGTTAAATCTATAAGTTTTAAAAATTCAACGGTATTAATAACCAGCCGTAATAATTTACTTTACAGTGATAAAAAAATTATTATTAACATTTAATCAAAGTCAATGAGCTAATCCAAGCCAAGGTATAACCCAACAGAATGTCACCTTTACAAGGCGATTGTGAATGTAAAACAGTTAGTCCTTTGTCAAGGATTGTCTTGACACGTTAAAGACCCTCATGGGATCAGGTTCTCTTCCGATGTCTGTAATGGCTTTGTGCAGGAATATTAAGGGTGACGTTAAATTTAATGTAACAGTTTACTGTACTATACATATTTATTACGTAGATTACTATCTGCGGGTTGTTTTGTTGCCTTGCGCTTGAGTATCGATGGTAAAAATTCCAGTTAACAATAAATTCACGTCGGGGGCGTCTTTAGAGTACTCTGTTTAACTGTAAATGAGAAAGAAATAACTTTAGTTGTGATTTTACGATTAATGGAATTCTTGTAGAAAAGAAAATCGAAAATATAAAAAGTGTATTTTAAAAAAAATGTTAATATTTCAAACTAACTTTTGTCCGCAGAATTCTTCAGATTATTTGTTTGTAAACTTCAATTCTGGAAATTACGTTTTAAGTACATAATTTTAATATAAACAAAATATTCTTCTTGATATTAAGATAAACATAAATCAGTTTCCTTTGCTTCAAAGAACTGGCCTACGCCTTCAATCTTGTTTAACACATGCATTCTAAATTACGATCTTGAAATAGTGTTGATTAACCCAAACTTTTATTTTCCTGTGTCTAAAAACATAACAGACGTCATTTGTGTGTAATAACACAAATATAAATGAAGCTAAATGAATAATCCAGAACAACACATCTTGCGTTAAAATCTTATTAGTCTAAAATTATTTCGGAACAGGTTTTCGTGTTCCAAAAATAATAAGGCGGTTTTGAGAATAACAAAAGTGATTTTGACTGCCTTTTTAAAGATTAATGTTGGTTAACGAAGGTATTCACATTTTAGTCTTATTTTCAAAACTTCTTTCTTTACATTTCGATCGCTTTGGATTTTCTCTGAAGAACCCTGAACTTTTTCTGAGGTTTTCTACGTTTTCCAAAAGTTTTCACCGCTTCTTTGCTCCTAAGCTCTTAAATTTCCTATTTTTGTTTTATTTTATACCTTTTCTATAGTTCGTTCTTTCTTTATTTGTTTCTTTAAGGCTTACTTCTCAATAACTTTGAAATTTACTGTTTGGAGTTATCCATTTATTCTAAGTAAACTATTTCCAGTTTTGTTTCAGATAATTTTTAACTTCTTTAAAGTAGCCAATATAAACAGTTTTTGAATGCAAACTTGCTCTTCTCGGCTTCTCACCGAAATTCTAATTTTAAGTCTTTGTTGCTGAAATACAGGTTGCCCTTATCCCTAGTTATTCTATTTTTTAATCCCACGTGGAGCGAAAAAGAAGGGAAAAAGGAAAGATTGGTGATAGAAAAAAGCAGCAAAATGAAAAGAACGAATGAAATGTAGAGAGTGAAGAAGATGGACAAACATCTCATACTGGTAAATGTGAGGAGGGAAAATAAACTGAGGTAACGAGGAAGAATTAAATGTAGATAAGAAGATAGACCAAAAAAAGGGAAGAGGAATACTAAAATTTACAGATTGGGGACGAAGGAGAGCCAAGAGATTTACATCGGCGACGAAGAAAAAAGAGCGAAGCAGAAAGGAACAAAAGGGAAAAGGAGAATGAAATGTAGAAAGGAAGAAGGTGGGCGATTGACTTTTATTTATCTTTCTGCACCTGGATGATGGGTGGATTATGCATGTTGATTGGGATGTAGTGGACTGATTGTCAGTACATTATCCCTTATTTCTCTGTCACACAGTCTTTCCAGCGTTTTCAGAAGAAAAGATGTTAGACTGATTTGACGGTAACACTTGGGTACAGAGTAATCCCTACTACCTGATTTAGGTTTAAAGACTATCTTCACTTCCCTCCATTTTTTTTAATGTATCTAAAAGCGATACAACCCCTAAAGACTCGGAGCAGATGTAGTAGCAGGACGGCCAGACTCCATTGTAATAGAGCTGAAAATATGCCATCCAGTCCTGGCGATTTGAAGGGGTGAAATGTTTTGATCGCCCAGATTACTTTGTTCGCCACTTTCCAGTCTTCCTCTCTTGGAGTAGGACTGGGATGGTCGTTCCATGTGGGTAGAGGCTCGTTGAGGCACTCCGGGAAATGAGTGCTCATAAGCACCTCTGCTGTCTCTTCAACGTTAGTGGTAAAACTACCGTCCTCATGTTTTAGATTCGCAGGTTGCTGTTATGGGTCTTTCGACAAAATTTATTTATCTTTATATTATAGGTAAGAATAAAATGTAGAAATTGGAAAATAACGAGAAAAATCAAAGATTGGTGGTAAAAAAGGGATAGGAAGCAAAAGGAACAAAAAGAAAAAGAATAAACGAAATGGTGAAATTATTAATGAAAAATGGGAGGAGCGAAAAGAATAAGGAAAAAGACGAAGACTGAAATGTAAAGAGGAAAGGACAAATGTGAAAAAATAGGAATGATATAAGAATAAGAAGTACAAGAATAAAGAAAACTTACTGAAGAGCTAGAAATGTCTTGAGTAGAAAAAACAGAAAGTCATAAAAGTGTAAAAAAAAATAGGAAAATGTTAAAAAAATCTAAGAGAAACGATGACTGAACATCCAAAAACGAATAAAGGCCGAATAAAAAAGGATTACCTTATGGTAGAAAACGGGAATCTGCAGAAAACCTAAAACGCAATACAAATATTTAGTTATTAAGAATAGACGCACGAAAGTCTAATAATCTGTAGGCAACTCAAGAAAGAGAAGATAAGCTTAGACAAAGGAAAAAGGACAAAAGTATTATTTATTTCCTTTATATTGCGGCTCCTTTTATCTGTTTCTGAAAGTGCTTTTGTAATGCAAAATGATTCATTTCTTTTTTCCCTATTTTGTACATAAATATCTTCTTCTTCAACCCTTTTCCGTCAACTCCTAGGCATAGGCCTCCCCTTCCATTTGCAATTTGTATCTGTCCAAGGCCAGCTGATGCCAATTTCTGCCAACTATTTTCTTAATGTCATCGATACATTTGCTTTGTGGTCTTCCGACGCTTCTCTTGTGTAATCTGGGTCTCCATTGTAGTATTCGTTTTGCCCATCTATCTCCGTCACATGTCCTACCCATCTCCACTTTGAAATAGCTACTCGTCTTATCACGTCTTCCACTTTAGCACTCTTCCTGATCTCTTCATTTCTAATATGGTCTTTCAGATTTATGCCGGGCATAATTCTTTCTATCGCTCTTTATGTTGTTGTGAGCTTATTCATAGATTTGGTAGTTAACGTCATCGTCTCCATGCCATATGTCATGTCGAGAAGTATACATGTATTAAAGACCCTCCTACGTTTTAGGTTTATTGGGATGCTTGAATTTGTTATAACATATCGAAGTCTTCCAATAGCTGCCCAAGTCATTCGTATTCTTCTAGTGAGTTCGGCTGTTTGGTTATTTTTTCCTATTTTTATCGTGTACATACTCGTCAACGTTTTCAATTTCCCTTCCCTCCAAGGTAACATTCACCTTGTCCGTTTTTCTGTATTCAGTGTAAGTCCTACGTTTTCGGAAGCCATTTTTAATTTAGTTGACATTTCTTGTAATTCGCTTGGGTTGTCGCTTGTTAAAACTACATCGTCCGCAAAACGAAGATGGTTCAAATATCGGCCATCGATGCTAATACCTTTTTGGTCCCATTTTAATGTCTTGGAAACATCTTCCATCGTAAGAGTAAACAGTTTAGGGAAGATGGTGTCTCCCTGTCTTACTCACCTTGCCATTTGATTCTTACGTGTTTCAAGACCTTCGGATACTTTAATCTGAAATGTGGCATTTCCACTCTTGCGTTGTTCAATGTTGCAAAGATTGCCCATAACTCGATGGAGTCAAAAGCTTTATTGTAATCAACAAACGCCAATTGTAGCGGGACATTGTACTCTGTACAGTCTGTACACTTCTCTATTAGTGTACGGATGGATTATAAGTGTTCTACAGTATTATACCCTTTGCGGGAGCCCGTTTATTCGGAGGGTTGGTAATTATCGAATTTTAAAGATAATGATTTTCGTTAAAAGTTTATAGACCTGAGGGAGGAGACTAATTGGTCTAAAGTTGTTTATTTTTAATTTGTCTCCTTTTTTGACATTAGTTGTTATTTATTATTTATATAAATATGTAAAGAAACAAGGAGGACGGATAAAAAAATGTAGAGAGTAAAAGAGATTGGTGATGGAAAAAGGTGATAAAGGAAAAGAAACAAACGGAAAAGGAAGAATGAAATGTAGAGAGCAATGAAATGGACGAAGGGGTGAAATTGTTGGTGGAAGAGAACCGGGGGGAAAATGCACGAAGAAAATAATTGTTAACTTCTTTGATGTAGCAAATACAGACTATTTTTGAACGCCAACTTGCTCTTCTCACGAACGAAACTAAAAATAGTAATTTGTCTATGTAATAAACCGAAATTCTATATTTAAATCTTTGTTGCTGAAATACAGGTTGCCCTTATCGCTAGTTATTCTTTAAATCCCACCTTCACATTCGGTTAAAAAAGAAAAAACACAAATCAAAAACGCCTAATCTTCTAACTTCCATAAATCACCTTGTCTTTTACCAAACAGAGTTACATAAGAATCATTCTGTACAACTCTAAAACACTATTATTTCTACTTATCGGTTTAATTACGTTCGGCAGCATTAAGATAGCAAAAATTAAATTAGTTATTTTTAATTTGTGTTAATTTTATAACGTTCACATGTGTCCTTTAACGTAGAAGGCTCCTCGATTATAATAATGGTGATTATTCGATTTTCCACAGTTTTTTACAGATTGTAAAACGTTAATAAGTTTATCTGTCTGCCGTTTGGAATGTAAAAAGTGCACTCATTCCATACCTTTATCAGTGTCATTTCCTATTATTACGTGTCCTCCTAATCAGATTTCATTGTACTTTTCAAGGCTACATTTTGATATCTCCGAATTTTAATTTAAATATCCAACTAACCGTAGTAAAAGTGAACGCGAAAAGTATCACGGTGCAAAACACAATAATAACTTTTCCATTTTACATGTAAATTATATTTATACTTCTGTTAAAAATATGATATTTTCAGAAATGCCAAATGGTATAAAATAATAATTTAACGGGTTATTTTCTACTCGCGGTATTTCGACAAAGGTTAAACTTAAGTTGTTAGTAAACAAAGGGAGCATTTGTGTAAGGAAAAAATAGAATCGAATTTAATTGTGATTCCGTTCGAAAAACTTGATTTAATCAGACTTCTCGAAGGAAAAGTTTTATTCGGTTGAATTCGGCACGCTGATTTCGTTCTATTGTCCTGCTGTTACTGACTTCGTTTCCTGTTTTCGAAGTTTGGTTTAAAAAATTACCACCATGGCGGTTGTGGTGTTGATTGTTTGAAATATTTGGAAGTTTGAAATAACATGGAAGAGGTTTTATTTGATTAAAATTTTAAAAATAAAATGCCCACAACACAGAGTTCAAATCTATTCTTGAATTAGTTTGAAGTTTAAAAGGGAATTAAACCACTTTCAAAAGTCACTTCAGAAAATGCTTTTTTGTTTAGCTGAATATAGAAGTTAACGAATTGCAAATAAAATAATCAAAGCAATCAAGATTTCTAATAAACGAGAACAAATAAAGGATATATAAAAAGTTAACATCACTTCTTCTACTTCTTAGAACTCCTTTAGTTTAATTAAAAATTTGTCTTTCATTGTAGATATTCTCAGCTCTTAATTTTGTTTAAATCTTCTTCCTTATTTTGATATTCCTTTTTTTGGCAGCTTCTCAAGAATTTCGGTGCCATTAACTGTATTTTTAGAATTTCCTTAATTTTTCTGTAATTTTATGGTCGGTGTCAAGTGCTCATCTTATAAGTTTCCACACTTTAGCTCTTTAATGGTTTGGTCTTTGTACGTTTAAGTACAAAACAGGAAAAAAAGTAAGAAACGAATCATTCTACATTACAAAAGCACTTAAGCAAAATCAGAAAAAGAAAGAAAAGGCGCAATATAAAAAGAAGAATGAAAAAGAAAGGAAAGAGGAACAAAAGACGAACAAACAATAAATACTTTTGTCGTTTTTCTCTGTCTAAACTTATCTTGTTTATCTTCTCATTCTTAAGATTTAGAAAGTCATTCTATTCCCAGTTAATTTGCAGTTTCTTTTTCCTTTTCGGTATTTTCACAACAATCTAATTTGTATAAAAAATCCTGAAAAAACAGAAAGTACAATTTTTTCCAAATTAAGTTTTAAGTACGTTCCTGATTCTGCGTTGTGATTAGTTTTCTGCTTGCTATAAAGAACTCATTTGCTTTCATTGTTTTTGTCTCATTTTTTGCTCAAGTTTTACTCTGGCACTTTTTTCTATTTTTGCATTACAGTATTATGATTTCATATATTTATGTATTTTCTAGCTTTTTAGTAAGTTTTCTTTGTTCTTATAGTTAGTTGTTCTCATTCTTACCTTATTCCTAATTTATCTCCTTCCGTTTTTATCGCAAACTTCTCTTTACCATCCTCCTCCCTCTACATATTAGTCTTCATCTCTCCCGTTCTTTTTGTTTCTACCATTTTTGATCAACAATTTCACCCCTTGGTTCATTTCATCCTATTTTTCCTTATGTCCCTTTTCCTTCCTCCCATTTTTCCATCATTAATCTTTGCTTTTCCGCTTTATTTGCTACTTGCTATATTTTATTCTCATCTGTCCTCCTTGTCTTTTGCTTCTTTCGCCTTTTCAATCGTCCAAATGTATGTATTGGAAATTGGTAGTGCATAAAATATAAATACAAAGGTAGGTATGTAAAAGACAATCTTTCCGTCCACCTTTGTCATTTCCACATTTTATATTTTTTCCTGTTATTTGTTTTGCTTCCCCCTTCATCGGTGTCAATCACTTAGTCATTGACCTTCTTCTTTTAGCATTCTTCTTCTCCTTCGTTCGTTTTCTTCCTCCCTTTTTCTATCACCAAACTTTTCTTTTCGTCCATCTTCTTATCTACATTTAATTTTACCTCATTCCCTTTATTTCTTTTCCCTGCTACGTTTTTCCGTGTCAATATGAAATATTTTTCCGTCTCCTTCACTCTCTTATACTAGTCTTCATTCTTCCCATTGATTTTCCTCTTTCCTTCTTTATCGGAAATTTCTCCATGTAATTTTTTCCCAATTTATTATAATCTTCATCTATGCCATTCTTTCGCCCCTTTCATTTTTCATCGACTATTTCGTCCATTTCATTCCTCTCTAAATTTCATTCTTCTCTTTTTCCATCACCAATCTTCGTTGTTTTTTCATTATTTACATCTACCTATGTTTTATTCTTATCCGTCCTCTTTGTTTGTTTTCCTTCTTCTCCTTGTTCATCGTCCAAATGTTCGTATTGGAAATTGGTGGTAAATAAAATATAAATACATTTTTCCATATTTTTCCTTTCCCCTTCGTCCCTTGTTCTTCGCCGTTGTAAGTCTCTTTGTCCTTCTTCATCTTCAATCTGTAAATTTTAGTATTCCTCTGCCTAACTTTTCTCTATCACCAACCCTTCTTTTTCATCCATCCTCTTATCTACATTTCATTCTTACTCATTTATTTTATTTTTCTTTGTCAACATGAGATCTTTGTCCGTCATCTTCACTTTTTGCGGTTCAGTTGTCCGTTTCCTTCTCAAGTATTTCGCTGCTATTAACTGTATTTTTAGGATTTTCCTAATTTTGCTGTAATTTTATGGTTGATGTCTTGTTCCTTATCTTAAAGTTTCAACACTTTAGTTCTTTAATGATTTGGTCTTTGTATATTTATGTGCAAAATAGGGAAAAAGGAAACGAATCATTCTGCATTACAAAAGCACTTAAAAAATCAGAAACTGATAAAAAAAACCGCATAATATTAAAAGAACAGCAATTTTAGGTTTTCTATAGAATCCCGAATCTGCATTGTGGTCAGTTAGTGTCAATCTGTTTCTCCTTCTTACTCTTTCCTCTTCTCTTTTGGTCGTTTTCTTCCTCCTTTTTCTCTATCGCCAATCTTTTCTCTTCATCCATCTTTTTATCTACATTTCATTCTTCCTCGTTCCCTCAGATGCTTTCCCCTCCTCCTGTTTTTCTTTACCAATACGAAATCTGCATCCGTCTTCTTCGCACTTTACGTTTTATTCTCCTTCTGAAGGATCTCACTGCTATTAACTGTATTTTTATGATCGGTGTGTTGTTTCTTATAAAGTTTCAATACTTTAACTCTTTCCTGATTTGGTCGTCATTGTATATTTATGTACAAAATAGGTAAAATGAAACGAATCATTCTGCATTATTAAATAATTACTATAAAAAGGCGCAGTATGAAAGTAACATTGAAAAAAGAAAGGACGAACAAAGAACAACACAAAAAGTAAATGTTTTTGTCGTTTTTCTTTGTCTAAATTTATCTTCTTTATCTGTTCTTTCTTGAGATATGCTGCAATTTATTAGAATTTAAAAGTCATTTATTTTTGCACTTGATTTTTCTTTTCTGCATTTTCACAACGTTCTAATTTGTTTAAAAATCACTTAAACTTTTCTGCGTTTTTTTTCTATTAGTTTTAGGATTCTTGCATATTCCTGATTCTGTACTGTGATCAGTTTTCTGCCATAAAGTATTTTTTCTTTTCATCTTTCGTGTATCTCGATTTTTGTTCAGCATTTACTCGTGTTTGGATATTCATTCCCCGTTGCTCTTATTTCCTTGACTTTTTCCCATTTTTACACACTTTTATGATTTCTTCTATACTCTGACTTTTCTAACTTTTCAATAAGTTTTCTTTTTCTTGTGCGTTTTGTTCTCATTCTCATATTACTTTTAATTTTTCCCGTTCATTTTCCTCCTTCCTTCTTTGTCACAAATCTTTCCTTTTCGTCCTTTTTCTACCCTCTCTACATTTCAGTCTTCGTCTTTCTCTATATTCTTTTTGCTCATTTTGTTCGTTTTTCTCCTTTTTTTTCTATCACCAACCATTTTTCTTCGCCCATCTTCTTATCTACATTTCATTCTTCCTCATTCCGTCTGTTTCTTTTCCCTCCTCCAGTTTTTGTTTGCTAATATGAAATCTTCGTCCGTCTTCTTCACTCTAGAAATTGCATTTATCTTTTTGTCTTTGGTCGCTTTTTTCTATCACCGGTCTTTTCTGTTTGTCCTTCTTTTTCATTTTTCTCTTCCATATTGGCCGCTTTTCCTTTTCATTTCTTCAACGTAAATACCGTTATTTTCTCTTTAAACCCCTTTACATAGCCTCTTTATCATCATCAGCCTCACATTTTCGTCCCTCTTCTTCCGCCCGCCGTTTAATTTGCTTCCCATTTTGCCCTGCTTTTTCACTCTATACATTTCATTTTTTCTTTTGGGTATTGTTCATTTTTTCTTCTCATAAATACTCACTTTCTTTTTAACCCCCTTTACATCATCTCTCGTTTTCATCATCAGCTTCGCCTCTTTGTTCCTCTTCTTCACTCTCGTCGTTTCATTCGTCATCTTCTCTTTTGTCTCTTTGCCCTTGTTTCTATAACCAATGTTTTCATTTTGTCCTTCTTTCTCGCTCTATGCGTTTCTTTTAAGTTTATCTTCCATATATTTATTGTTTCTTTCGTCGATCATTTTCCCTTTAGCTTCTTTCCATCAGCCTTCTTTCACCTTAAACCTCATCTCGTCGTCCCTTTTCTTCAATCTCTACGTTTTATTCTTCTTCCTTTTCCTCTTTTTTTCTTTTTTCCTGCCTTGTCTTGCCTTTATACTTCCCATACGGTTTGAGAAAATTGTTATTCCGTAGTATTGATTATTTCTTTTCTTGTTTAGTCTTTCATATTTCCTTCTTTATCAGTTAGAACCTGCCACTGTTTGATATTACTTACTGCTTTTGTGTCGTATGTTTGGTCGTATGAAATGTTGTGTAATTATTTTTAGCTTGCTTAAATATATGCCTTCCGATCTTAGATTAGCGCAACCTACTCTCATCTGTTTGTGATTCTTAGCTTTGTGAACTCTTTTGGCTCTTCCCTTTTATTCTTTGTGTACATATCCCAGTCATCTGAATGTTGAGTGTGTGGTTCAGCGTTTCTTTGTAGAGTGTATTGTTTATCGAGTCAAGTCTTCTTATTTTCTAAGAAAACAAATTTCGATGCGTTTTCTATTTTGCACTTCTGAAGAGAAATGTTTGTTATGGATCTCGAAAAGATGACTCAGTCTACCTAGCCAATGAATTAAATCATTTTATAATCCCGTAGTTTTCGAAGATTTGCTCTTTTCATGTGCAATTTTTGAGCAAATACTTTAGTAAATAAGAAAGTAATGAAACCCCAAGGTGTTTCCAGTCTCTACCTTTAGTAATTGCCCTTTCTATTTAAAGAACAACGTAGTAAAACTTTTATCAGTTAGTAAAATCAAAATCAATAACAAGTCTGATGAAACTTTCATTCACAGAAACATAAACTTTGAAAAAACGAGGGGATTACTCTTTTATCTATGCTTTGTCACTGAAAATACCGTTCAAGCGTACAACAAATGTACTTGATGCATTTAAATGAAAGTGTCAGCTTTCTATTTCAGTCGATATTTTTCAGCGGTTGTTTTACATAACTGTCAGTAACAAGTGCATATTTTAATTTTTTGCTTGGGTAAATTGGCGAAATAGAAGATTGACGTCATTTGCTTCGTCTGTAAACAGGAGTTCCTTTCACGTGAGACGGCGAGTGTTTCCATAATTTAAACTTGTCTAAAACGTTCATTTGGATCCCTGACAACATGTAGAACTAACGAAAAGCTAAATGAGTCGCTTTAAATAAAATACCTTGTTTTTCGAATACTTTAGTTTCCCCGAATAAACCGGTCACATTTCTCCACATTTTTAATAATAGTTACGAACTTATAGCCTGAAAAAAATATATAATTCTTTGCGTGCTTTTATAAATAAATCATTCGGAATAACACAAAAGCTCAGATGCTTGCCAAAAAAATATAAATTGCAAATTTGCGGTACGTAAAAACGTTGGACGCTAAAAAACTATTTATCATTAAAACATCCTTTTACAATAAAGCTTTCAACGCTGCATTTAAATACTAAAACGGGAAGGATTTATTCCCATTCCGGGAGCATTAAAAAAATGTTACAATTAAAAAGCAAGCTCGTAAACAACCGCATTTTCATTTAAAGAAATTATTGAAAATCTAAAAGCTTAGCTCTTCAATTAATTAAAAGCAAAGCGAGAGATTTTCAGGTGGGAAAGGTCGAAATGCGAATCAAATTATATAGGATAAATGAATTGTGTTCGGCTTTTGTATAGGATTTTTAACAAAGTGATGCTTAAAGAGTTTTCTCGCAGTTTCATGGTGAAAATTAAAAGTGGATCGGCATTTTGCTTTGAAAATCCTTCGTTACATTTACTTTATTTCGTTCATTATCTTATCTTTCGCTTACAACATTAGTTTGGTTTGAGTAAATTATTAAGTTTTTATAATTGGATAATTAAATGATCTTTGATAAAACTCTTTTTCAGCTTTTTTGCTTGATTTCTAATTTTCTTTACTTTGCTGAAACAAAGTAATTTTCTATTCTTTCTATATATTCTCCTGACTGTCGGGTTTTCCTTGTTTTTCATTATCTTATTCTTCATAATCTTTTGATCTTCTGTTGTACTCACTTCTCTAATTTTTCAGTTTTTTGCTGTTTTGTTTTTCTATTTTTTACTCTTCTACTTTCCTTTTATTTTATTGCTTTATATTGCGCCTTTACTCCATTTTCTAACTATTTGTTAGTTTTCTCTTGCTTCTCTTTTCATTTTCTTCTTTATCTATATCTATCTGTTTATCTGTTAGTTTTACTCCAAATTTTAATAGCTTATACTTACAGAAATGTATGTAAACTACAAATTTATTATTTTTGAAACAAATAAGCTTCATTAAAGAATTTTGTAAACACCAAGAGGTTATACACAACCAAGGAATAAAGAACAACAATTCTCCAAATAATTATAAGTAAATGAAACTGTTATACACTAAAGCCAAACGTGAATCCTTAAAGAATCTCATAGGTTGTTTAATTCGGTACGTCATATTTTATTTTACGTCATTATAAAAAATAAACATTAGTTAAATACATAAACAAACAAAACGATAACTTTGGGGACGAATTCTGCTTATTACAGAACGTACAAGAAAGGTTATGCGTTATCTTTGACCTTAGCTGAGAGTTATAAATCACGCCACTATGTTTAAAGTGTTTAAAGTTCAGTGAAGACCTTCATTTGTTCGTAATTAAATGCATTTTTCAAAGTGTATCAAAGAAAACCAAATTTTTTGGCTGTAGTACATTCGACAATTCAACACTAACATTAACAAAAGTCTATAAATTTTTAACAAAAATAACATGTTTGTAGGATTGTTGTATCCTAGGAGGATTACGAATTAACCAAAACAACAATTACTAAAATCATTTAATATGGCTTTAAAAATGCGTAAAATCGTCAGTCCTAACTTAGCCTCAGTGGCGTAGCTAGACATTTCGGGCCCATAAGCAAAAATTTTAATTTAGGCCCTTTATCCTGCATTAAAAATTAAAATGTAAATAATAACACTTTTTCAATTCCATATTGCATAAAAAATAACGGGTGCTCAAAAACTCCCACGTTTGGAGTTGGCTATGGCTAGAGAAAACAAGTAACACAGTACGTCTTTACTTATTAGCTTATTACTTACACATGAACAAATAAAACAGCAAAGTAAATTGAAGTTATAAACTAAAAGGTTTATTGCCCACCACCGGATTCAATACATTTTAAAACTCTATTCCTGGCTCCATTCCCTGCATTCTCTAAAAACGGAGGCATATTATTTATTTCTACCCCTCTCACGGAACCTTCCTACATATCGGTTAAAAGGTTCTACAAACTGTTGATGCACAAAACCATCATTCGGGTACTTCTTGCGTAATTCTTCTATGCAATTTTCGACTGAATAACTTTTGTTTCGTTGCGAAAGTAACTTTCTATTATGAAAATTTTTTGTTCTAAAGAAAAAAACCATATTGTGATGTGCACTGGCCAATTAGAAAGCAACAGATTTACACCTAAAAAGGAATCATTTTGGTAATGAATTTTTAGTAAATAAAATAAGTACTTACAAAGAAGAGAGAACGAAGCATAACCTTAAAACGTCAAATAAAGTAATCGAAGGTCAACTGGTCGCGTGGCTAGCGAACCGGTAAACGGTTACTGACGTTCAACCAAATCAGCGGCAACTCCAAACGTGAGAGTTTTTGAGCACCCTTTATATTTTCTCAACATTTACTACTACTATTATATTTAAATAAAAATTCTTTTTATTACATTTTCCTGTAAGCTAATTTGTTTATGAAGTGAGTAAAATTTCGATTTGTTTTGTTTTACTTAAAAAGCACATTAAAAATATCAAGGATCGTTACTGGTATGTATATTTCGAAAGCTACAGCACCCCCATGATTTCCAGCCACGAGTCGCCACTGGTAAGCTCCAGTTCCAGAGCAGAAGTCTCTCCACGCATCCTTCTTATTACTGCGGATGTCGTCTTTATAAAGTCGTTGGGATTTTTGTAAAGATCCCAGTCTTCTGGTTGGTGAGTTCCACCACGGAACTCTTTTGCTTCTAGTTTTCTTCTTCAAGGAGCAGCATTTCTCAAAAGAGGAAGCGATTGCTCCAAGTATGACAGAAGTAGAGGTCTCAATATACCCAGTGGTTCTAGGGATCTTGAGTTGTGATTTCCCCTCATTGAGGGACGTACGATAGGCTGCCCAATTGGTGTCCTTGGGGTTTCTGTAGAACTGGACCACCGTGGAGGGAGCCCGATCTAGAACGAATTTGATGTGGCGGTGGTCCGATGAGGAGGGTTCTGCCGCAACATAATAATAACAATACTAATAATACTAGTTTTCCTTGGGTACCAAGCAAACAAACAGGTGATGGCGGTTCGTTCCCCATCTTATTGGGTTTCTTTATAAAAGCTAATTTTGCTTTCTTCCATTGTTTGGGGAAAGCACCTTGTTCAAGGGTATCATTAAGGACTTCTAACCCGGCGCTTTTCCTGCCTTCGACTTTCTGACTGCTTCTTATAGTTCTTTCATAATGAAAGGCAGTACTGAGTCATCTGAATATGAGCTCCATTTCCTTTTGTTGTGATTAGGGAACAATGGCCTTGCGATTTATTCTCGTACTTTCGGTTTTAACTTAGTGAAGTTAGTTTCTTCATGACAACCTTATAAATGTGCCCCCATCTTCGACCTTCTCATACACTTTGATCCAATTATAAATAGCGTCTGTCAGTTGCTTCTTAGTCTCTTTACATTCTCCTCTGTCTTCTCTTTTTTCCACTCCCTTTGCATTGTCTTTTTTTCTCAAAACATTTCCTTCTCGGCCCTGCCATATTTTCTGGCCACCCATAAAGGTTTATTTTTCTTGTTTCTCCTTCTGGGCATAGCTTCATCGCACGCTTTACATAACGATTCAATTCACATTGCTATTATTCTGCTGTTGTCTCTGATAATTGTCCATATTAAATTTCCCAGTTACCCATCCTACACCAGCACCACACAGCTCTTGTTATTTTCCTTAATTAAAAAACCAATCATTTAAGTATATTAACTATTGCTCAACGAAGTGAAATAATTTTCCTCGTCTAATTTTAACAAAAAAGTAGAAAAAACGATAACTATGAAATAAGTTCGCCTATCCTCATTAAACCGTAGGTAGACTTCCATTGTTTTTACTAATTAAAAAATGTAGCTAACGTCATTTAAATAAAGCAGTTCCAAAATGTATCTTGTGATCCCACGATGTTCTCTCGTCTTGATGCATCAGAAATTAAAGGAAATTTCCGACGAAACTATTAAATATAAAAAAATCAATATATTCCCAAGGCTCAAAATAAAACCATGAATTTTAAAAGTGTAAAGATTCCATTCTGTGATCTATTTTGAAACGCTTCGTGAATATAATTTATGTTGGCGTTTTTTAACATTCAACTTTAACTTTATACCTGCAGGATTTTTATGAAAATTGCAGTTTATGACGCACTTTTGCACTTTTATGGTATCCACGTGTTAGTGTCACACTTTATGAGAACTGACGTAATAATATTTAAATCACTCTATTTAACAATCTTCCCTTTTGACTTAAAGTTTAGCACGGTTTAAACCAAAAAATTCAATTTAAAAATTTAATCCAGACTTAAAAGGATGAGAACAAATGGACCTTAAAACAGTTCTCAAACCTACAAACACATCTGTGAAAACAGGAAAAAATGAATCAATTAATTTCTTTCTAAATTCAAATCTAAGTTTAAGGAAACGAATTTAAGCGATGATATTATTTTAACTTTGTTAGTTTAAAAAAAGAACTGAAATGGGTTTTTGTTCCCGATTTACATTTTCCTCCTGAAATAATTCGGGACATCGTAAGTCGATTCAGAACACCGCTTTCGGCGATTTATTACATCTAAAAAAAAGATTACCGCCTCAGAAATCAATATCTAAGAAAATATATGAGAAGAAAAGCCTGTCGCTGATGAAATTCGTACCTTCTTTAAATATAGAATAAATACCCCGAATTGAAGTACCTTTTTATAAAGAAAGTAAAGTCGCTTTAATAATGTGCTCTGAAGGTGTTTTCAGTTATGAATTTCGTATCTGCAGAGTTAAAAAAAAACAGTTATGAAAAGCATATTATAATTCAATTTATGGAAATTGCAAAGCTTCCAGGACCGTCCCTAATTGAAACCTTTACTTCTGTATACCCAGATTGCTTTCAAATATTGATATATAAAACTAAAAGTCGACTTACATTCATTCTACTTTATAATTATTAATGCGACAAGAATAAACTGATACTTTTTTCAACGAGCAGAAAGGAATCTGCGAGTAGAAAAGGGGCACTTTACTCACTGTTAAATATAAAATATTTTTAAGTTACGACAACTTATAAACCAATTCATTAACTTTGCAAATATTGCTGATTAAATTTAGTTAAACTATTTCTTAACACTTTGTTGAATTAATAGAAAACAAAACTCTACAATAATACAATCAAGTAAAATCAATATAAAATAAAATAAAAATATGAAACAATTGTTAATTAAATAAAGCAAAACAAACAATTCATAAAAATTCTTTCTTGTTTTAAAAATTGGATATTTTTAAACTTAATAATTAATTAATCTGAAATAAAAATGGAAAATGAAACAAAACAAAATAAAAAGGAGGAAGGTAAACGGGAAGAAATTAAACCAAGCGCTCAATTAAATAACGTAAACCTGGAACGAAGGTTGAGGACGAATTGTAAAATAATAAAAGGAAATTCTGGTGAACACTGAACAAACTGAAAGGGAAATATATAAAAACAGATGCAGAATTAGCAGTGATTGCAATGTATAACCCACATCAGAAAAGTGATGAATACTTAAAACATGGAAAAAACAGAAATATGGGAACGAAGAAGGAAGGCAAAGATGAGGAAAAAGTAAACAAAAAATGATAAAGAGAAGAAGAAGCATATGGTGAAATAAGAAAATCAATAATCTGTGGATGAGGAAATTGTTGGAAAAAACAATACTTATAAGCCCTAAACTGATTAAATATAACGAACCTAGCCAGACGTTTGATAAAACTATGCAATGAGGCATAGAATACATTGACTACACCAAAAGACTGGCAACAAAACATGATAATTTCTGTGCATAAAAAAGAATTACAACAGAATGTGCCAAATATCAACCTTTCTCTTTCAACTAACACAGAAAATCTATTCCAGAGGAACAAACAAATTCCAAAGCAACAGAAAACTATTCTGAAGAACATTAAAGAAATTGAAGAGAAAATATACAAAAAAATACCAAAGCAAGAGAACTAATATACCAAGAATGAGAAATACTAAAGGCTTGGAGAAAACAAAAATTCGAGAACGAATAAGGAAGGCAAGAAGGAGGAATGAATAACCAAAAAATGGAAAGGAGAAGTAGAAGAATCGTGTGGTAAAATAAAAGAAACGATAAGCTGAGGAAGAGAAGATCGTAGACAAAAACCATACAACCCCTAAACTGATTAAATATAATGAACCTAGTCAGACATCTGATAAAAGTATGCTATGAAACATAGAATACAATAGCTCCACTACTGAAGACTAGAAAAAAACAGAATTGTGGAAACGAACAAGGAAGGTAAGAAAGGGAGTTAAACACTCGATAGCCGCTGAATTTTTAAACTCAGCACTCAGCAGTTGTCAATCTAAAGCAAATGTAAAATGTAAAGTGTAAATTCGACGTATAAAAAAATAACACGAATTAAACTATTTTTGCAAAATTATGGCAATTTTCTGAAGTATGAACACAAACTCCACAGTTATATTAAAAATAATTGAGCAGTTACGTTTACCGGTTTTTAAACAAGTGTGAAATAGTTTAGGTGTTGTTGCCTTGCTAGTTTTTTTCCAGGACCTTTACAATCTAAAAATATGTAACAACTTGAAAATAAGGATAATAAAACAATCATCGTGTAAAAGTAGCCCTCCTCCTACCAAAAAAAAAGAAAACAATTACTTTTTAGCAATAAGAGGATTCTTCAAAGTGATAATAAACAATAAGAAAATGAATTCATAAAATTTAATCTCCAAAACAATAATTCATCCCCATCCTTACAAGTGTGTCCAAATCGAAATTTCTTGAATTTTAGTTTTTGGTTTTATAACACTTTATTAAATGAGGGTTTTGTGTCATCAAAAATGTTCACAATCAACTGAGAAATGAATTCTGTTAGTTCGGTTTCGGTTAAGTTAGGTTTACTACAACCATATAATCGTGATCTTTAATCAATTAAACATACCGGATGCTTAAAAAGGAATTACATCTAGTTGGCTATGAATTTTCCGTGTTAAATGAGACATGCCGCTCTCGCACAATGCTGTGTTTTACATTCAGCTTCAGAATATTACCTTTTCTCATTTTTTATAAACTCCATCGAAAATTTTCCTTAATGATAAAGGTATTCTCTTGTAAAGTGTACAACTTGTTTTTGCATTAATTAATTATTATTGGAAGTAAGTAAGGCTATCTGTCAAAACTTGACGTTTAATTAGTGACAGCTGACAGCTTTGCTTAATTCAATAACAAAAAAGAACATAGCGGCACATCCAAATTTTCACGGAAACAAATTTCAAAGTCAAGTAGATAAGCTCTTTTTTAACCACCCTGAATATATTACACCGAGCCTTAAATAAATATAAAAAACTGAAACTTAAATTGTAAACGAACAGGAAAAAGAACAATTCCCACCAAGGACTTTACCCCTAGTTTGCACAATCACAATTTTATCAAATTAAAGCAAAAAAAAAAAACGTCTACATCTCGTGTATATTCAAACAAATGTAGATAACGAAGGTCCAGACACCTACTCGAGATAATGATAACTAACCCTTTACTGCTTTGTACTACGGTTGTGTCATCACCTCATCACTCATCAATACAAAGTCAAAGTCAAAATATGACGGGGATACGACGTAGGCGGGTTCATTCGTACATAATGGAATTGAGAAAGGTAATGGCAAAAATGCGATACCGAATCAAAGGGCATTAAAAAATTATCGGAAAGGTTGTGCATAGTAAATTCCTTTATTTTTATTTTTAAATATGATTCTTGAATTTTGAAAGTCGGTGCTTCTAAATCGTTTTTTAAAATTCTGAATTTTAAATCGAACCAAAAAATACCTAACTCTTGAGACGAGACGAGTTGAGATGAGACTGCAATTGAGCCTTTGAGTCTCACACTGTTTTTTAATCGCACTTTTAGTTATTTTTTGTTTTATTTTATTTGTTGTTTTTGTTCATTTATTTCTTCATTTATTTTACTTCGTTTGTTGGTCATTTATTAAAAGACGGGTCTTCTTGCATACTAAATAACTTCTACTACCATCTCTTATGCACGGTTTTATCCAGAGAACCAAAGAATGTTAAACAATATAACTTATGAGATGAGATGAAATAAGATACAGTTATTAAACCTTATAATTTTCATTATTTTTGTTATTTTTATTTTATTTTATTTGTTTCTTAATTTATTTTTTCATTTGTTTCCTCGTTTCCCGTTTGTTTCTTCGTTTGTTTCATTTGTTGGTCTTTCATTTATTTCTTCCATTATTTATATATTTAAAGACAAATCTTCTTCGATTGTTATCTCTCATATACGCTTTAGCCAGTATTTAATAAATAATAAAGTACCTACTTTTGTTAATGCTGAAAGAAAAATTTTAAATGTAAACAAAGAATGCCTAATCATCTAGCGTATCAGATGAGATAAGATAATATGTAACTGCAGTTAAGCCTTGTGATTTTCGCAACTATTTTTTTAATCACACTTTTAGCATTTCTTGTTTTACTTTATTTGTTTATTACATATGTTTTTGTTCATTTGTTTATTCATTTATTTCTTCATTTATTGCTTCATTTCTTGGTCATTTATTTATTTAATTATCCATGCAGGTTTGAATAATTAAATTAAATAATTTTCATTGTTATCTCTCATTATACGGCTTTAGCTAGTATTTAAACAAATAACCTGTCAATTTTGAAAAAGAAATTAAATTTAACAAAGGAATGCCTAGTAATACAACTTATGAGACAAGATAACATAAGATGAGACTCCAGTGATTTCGACAACTATTTCTTTAATCGGATTTTTAACAATTTTTTATTTCTTCATTTATTTCTGCGTTTGATTCTTCATCTATTTCTTCAATTGATTAATTTGACGCTCATTTATTTATTTTTTTAATTATTCATGCTTTTAAATAAATTAAATAATATCCACCGATATCTCTCATGTACGGTTTGAGCCAGTATTTAAACAAATGGCTTATTAATAATGAAAGAAAAAATATTTTCTTCTAATTACACTTGTAGGTAGATACTTTTTGTTATATATTATGTATTTGTTTCTTCATTTTTTTCTTCGTTTTTGATTCCTTATTTGTTGCATTTGGTGGTCATTTATTTACTTAATTATTCATGCTTTAAAATCTTCTTGAATATTAAATAATATCCACTGTTATCTCCCATTATATGGTTTTAGTCAGTATTTAAACAAGTAACCAGTTAATATCGAAAGACTTTTAAACTTAACCAAAGAATAATCTAACCTATGTATGAGACGAGATGAGATAAAATGAGACTGCAGTTAAACTTTGTGATTCACACTTTTGGTTATTTTTTCTTTTGTTTTATTTGTTTTTGTTCATTTGCTTCATACATTTCGTCATTCGCTTCTCCATTTGTTTTATCGTTTCTTTTATTTGTTATTATTTATTTATTTATTTATTTATTTATTTATTTATTTGGTTATTCGTGCGTTTAAAAGGTAAAACCTTAAATATTAAACAATTTCCACTGTTATCTCTTATGTACGGTTTTAGACAGTATTTAAACAAGTAACTTATTAATGCTGTAAGCTGTAAGAAACATTTTAAATTTAACCAAAACAATACCTAATAATCTAACCAATGAGACGAGTCTACAGTTAAGCCTTGTGATCCTCACAGCTATCTTTTTCTTTAATCACACTCTTAGTTATTTTTTGTTTTATTTTATTTTATTTGTTTCTTAAATCTGTTTTTATTCATTTTTTTCTTCGTTAATTGCTTTATTTGTTGGTTGCATGCATTTAAAAGGTGAGTCTTGAATATTAAATAATTTCCACTGTTTAGCCAGTATTTAACAAGTAACTCGTTAATGTTTGTCTGTCTGTCGGTCAGTATCTGTAACCTCTTTTATCTTACCAGTCACGAGATGTATTGACATACAGACGTGTTAATTAATACAAAAAGACCAAGTGAGTTTGTGTATGGTGTGTAGAACGTGAATTAGTTGTGCATCGGTGTAAGGTGCATTTTAGATGATTACTCACATTAATTTGATTGCATTTCCGATGAGATAAGCTTGATATAAACAGCTATGCTGTTGATGTATTTGTTGTTGTTGTCAAGCATTGATGCTTGTTGTTACTGATATCAGCAAACATTGAGGCTTGTTGGGGCATTTTGTGGGGGCATATAAGGCTCGTTTGTTGTTTATTGGAGCCTGAGACTCTGGGGCCCATTGAGCCAACTATGTGCCTTAGAACTTTGTAATTCGGCGTGGTTACCAAGAGCCCTTGGCCTGGCTGCATTTATACAATGCAGTAACTCCCAGGTTATGATGTCTCCGGGGTGGTCAGGTAGGCCCGCCTCCGCATCTTCTTTATTCCGTTGCATTCCTAGACCGTATAGGTCATTTAAGATGGGTGAAACATCGACTTGGGTAGATTTCCCGTTGGTTGACTATATTCCGTCATAGTTGCGACACATTGTTGCCTGATTACAAATTTATAAGTAGCTGAAGGTGTACCCACCATCATCATTTCCCAACATCCTTGAGGATTTTCTACTAGATATGCAGTGTGAGTCCACGGGGGGATCCCCTCCCCCTGTATTTATTTATTTATTTGGCGTATGGCATTTGTAGCCAGGAGATCATATTGGCCATTGTTTGGCTGCCAGTAGTGCTAGTTCTTTAGCAATATCCAAGGTGCACGTGTAGCCTAGCTTTGCTACGGACGCGAACTAACTTTGCACTGTGTGTGAGTTTGGTGCGTGGGTGTGTGTGTGTGTGACCTTGTTACTCTACCTCTTAGGCCTATATTCAGAGGAGAGCGTTGTTAATTAGGTGCCCAACGACGAATGATCACCAGGGCTCGATACCGATCTCCGGTTTTGAGTTTTGAACCGGGGACTAGCGTAACACTAGCCTGGCGCTCTTACCACTCTGGCTATCCCCTCCCCCTGTAAGTAACACTGTTCGAACCTATACTGCTAAATGTAGTAATGTGTGACTGTTTTATCTGTATTATATATTTGCCTGGGTGCTTTGAGCATTAACGTTTGTATAAAGCTTTGGGTGTTTAGGAGGCCTAGTCTGGGTTACACGTTAATCTAACTTGGGTGGAATGAACGTTATTATTAAGTATTGGTAAGTTGATCGAATATGCTAATAATGCCTAATAATCTAAACTATCTTTTATTTAATCACACTTTTGGTTATTTTTTATTTTATTTTATTTATTTTGGTTCATTTGTTTGTGCGTTTATTTCATTTATTGGTCATTTATTTATTTAGTTAATTATCCATTAATTAGAAGGCAAATCTTGAATATTAACAACTTTCATTCTCCTTTCTCGTTCTACAATTTTTTAATTCAGTATTTAAACAATGCTATTAATATTATCAATTTAAGAATTTAAGAAAATGATTATCACTTCGTAAATCTTGGAAAAATACGTGTAGCTAAATAAATTATTAAAACTAACTGCATTGGTGCATATTTCTAACGAAGAACATTTTCATTTGACAGTTTAATACTCGTCCTCCACACATTTTTACACAGCTTCGCTAACAAATGCAAAAAGTGAATAAAATGGGAAAACACTTCGCAGATCAATCAAAGTTTGTTTATTTTTCTCGTTATTTAAATTGTAGAATAGCAGTGCTTTCCGCTTTTATAATTATGTAGTTATATCTTAATAATGGAATATTTCTTTCGTTAGCTTTTGGCTTAGATTACTATGTATTAAACAAACACTACAAATTTGCAGCAGATAACATTTATAAATTAATGCGGCGGAAGTGTTAAACGAAACAAACAGATTTTTATTCGGCAATTTATTTAAGATAACTAAAATTTTTTAGTTTTCTCATTAGCATTTGTTTAAATAACAAATGTTAAAGTTAATAAATTTAATGCAAAATTAAGCCAAAATGGGCACATTATGAATAATATTTAACAAAAAACAAATTCCAGTTTTTTGTCACGGCGTCATTAATGTTTAAAAGCTTCATAAAGTCCAAACTTTGATACAAATTAAAACTTTTTAATGACACAGCTTGTTTGAGCTTGAGGTTGAAATGTAACCGTGCCAGATATTTTATTACTCTCTCTCTTTGCCTGTTTTTAATTTATATTTAACCCTGCTGTTTTTAAAATTTTCATTTTGTTATAAAAACGGGAACGACCAAAAAAAAATTAATCTCTCTTCGTTTCAAAGCTGCTGCATTTGCTAAACTAAAAAATTAGCTTTGTGGAATAAACAGAATTCAGTTGGCAATAAGTGTTTTAATGAAGTCACAGGATAGGCAAAAAAGCACATTCGTATTTATAAACTATTAGAATTTATTCGTCAACCAATTTTTAGTTTTGATTACTATAGTAAGCAGTTCGTTGATAAAACACTAAGTTTCTTGCTTGTTGGACTCATCAATTACCGTGTTTAAAAATAGATTGACTTTACTAATTCGAGTCGACCTTATTCACTGTTACTATAACACCTGGCCTGTATGTTCACCTGATCTTAATTCAGCAATTTTTTGACTTTGGGACTGGGAACAAGTTTTTCTAAGTAGTGCTGTGGCTCTCGGGGACTTGGAAATTTCAATACCACGACAAATGTCCGATATACAACCAGCTTTACTGCAAAATGCTGTTCAGAGATTCTGAAGCAAGTTCGTTACCAATTGAAGACGAACATTGCGAAGATATTTAACATTGAAGTTGAAACCCCATTACTTTATGAATGCGAACGGGTTTTTATTTTGTGAAGACTTTAATTGTGAAAAAGTTATGATTATTTAAAAATATATGTTTGTTGTGAATATCATATCAAATTAAAAGCACAAAAAATACGAAAATGATGAAGATATTTATTTAAATCAGATTTCTTTCGGAACAATTAGCAAATGCTTTTTATTCGAAAATTTTCCATAAAATAAATCAAACCCATTTTTTTATAAGTAAAATTTGGATAATTAAAATTCTGTTGTTTCTAGGTAATTGTATTTTTTCGACCTTTTCTTTTACATCCATCTTATGCCTCCCTTTTTGCTTTATAAATTATGGAGTGATCCCTTTCCCAAAACAAAAAACCGTTTAAGCCTGAAACGTTCAATTTCAAAAACAGGAAACTAATTTAAAGCGTATCATAAAAACCTTTATCATAAACATTATAAGCATAACAAAAGGTTTAATTAAAGTTTGAACTGTCAGTTTTCATACCTAAAATTATTAATTTCGCTTTAAGTCCATGCAAAAGGTGTGTTGAAATTGTAGGCCTTTATATATACCGGGTGTTTGACTTAAGGGGCGAATAATAGGGAAATAGCATGGAAAGTCGTATAAATGCAGATTCCTGCTAGCCGTTTGAGTTGATATGATTGATAGTGGTATCAATTGAAAGACAAAAAAATGGGCTTAATTTGATACTTCTTTACTTGAAATTGTTGCTTGTTTAAGATGCCGGTCGATACCTTTACCTTTACCATGAAAATTTAAAATTGTAAAATTTTCAAAATAAGGATTTAATAATTGGAATATTAACGTAAAACTTTAATCCCAATGCTTTGCCTTCTTTCTCTTCTTTTTTTAGTTCTTTCTTCTTGTGTTCTTCTTATTTTAATATATTATTCTGCTCATTTTACTCCATCGGATTCTCCTTTTTCCAGGCCTTTTTTCTATTCCTTGTCTCGCTTTTTCTTCTTCTTTCTTCTCCTTATTTACTTTTTTCCTGGTTCTCATGTCCCTCATGCTCTTTCTCAACCTCCTCATCCTTTACCCTCGTTTACTTCTTTGGTCCTCTTCTTATTATTATTATTTTTAAGTCAAGTTTGTTTTTCATTCTGTATTTTACTATTTACAATTGTTTGAGAGAAGGAACCAATGACCAGATTTTTTGTCATCCTTTTGGGATTCTGTTTAATAGTTCCGCGAAAGCTTTTTGATTTAAAATCAAACCATAAACCTAGAATTCAAGCCTCGATATTCGAATTGAATCTGTTTTGGTTAAAATTTAGAATTTGAAATCTGTACTCAAGATGTGAATTCGAATTCGGGAATCGGTTTTTGCTGTAGTAAATATTTACATACATACATAATCTATTTCATCTTGTACCGCAATGCAGTGTCGAGGCTCATTCACACTTGCTGGTGTGCACTGGAGGTAATGGGGCCATTGTTGGATTTGCATCACGCTACAACCAGCTTTCATCCACCCTAAGACTTAACTAGCGAATTCGGCCCAATTCTGCTCCATAATACCATGGCCACCGCTGGAATCAAACCCGTGTCAGCTAGCAGGCACTTACCTGACTGAGCTACACAAGCTGCCTAGTAAATATTTATTGTTGGAAAAAATTCAGACTTCTTCTGCTCCTTTTAATTATTCTTTTTCCTGTCCTTCTTCGTTTTCCTGTCCTTCTTCTTTTTCCTGTTCTTCCCCTTTTTCCTGTCCTTCTTCTTTATTTGTGTTTTTCTTCTTATTTTAATCCATTTTTCAGCCTCTTCTGCTCCTTCTACTCCTTGTGATTCTTATTTTTTCTGGCTCTTTTTCTTCTTATTTCCTTTTTACCCTTCTTTCTATTTATGCCTCTTCAACTCTTTCTCATCCTCTTCTTCCTTCGCCCTCGTTTGCTTCTTTGTCCCTCTTTATTTTTTCCTTATTATTTTTGAGTCAGTTTTTCACTGTTTTTAATTTTTCCGAAAGAATACAATTGACCAGGTTTTTGTCATCCTTTTTAGAGTTCAAGCCTCGAAATAGAATTTGATTACTGCTTTTCAGTATTTTTCACCTAGGTTTTGGGTTGTGACGTCAACCATAATCCAACTATACTTCATCTCTTTCTAAACTAAGTTTTCATTACCTACTCCGCACGAACGCGTGTCTACCCATACAGTTTATGGGCGGAGCTTGTTGACGTCACAACCCAAATGCTAGATGAAAAATACTGTAGCAGATATTTGAACCTCATTTGGAAACCTCGGAAGATTAAATTAGGACTTAATTGATAGGCGGTGCTAACAAACCTTTTAGTGCTCCTTATGCAAATATACTGGCTTCAATATTGATATTTTAGGCAAATGAATCCTACAAGACACAGAAGATATTTGCTTGTTTGTTTGTTTTTAGGGTTGTAGTTTGTTCTTAAGATATTTTCAGGATTTGTTGGGCCGACATTTTTGATATTTTTCTACGTTTTGGTGGCAAAATACCTATGAAAAAGTAAAGTTCGTCGTTTGTTTCTTTAACACTTTATTAGGCGCGATCTCTGTTTCTGATTTTATTTTTCCTTTGCTCTTGGAAAATGGCAGAATAACGGTATCAATCGGTCTCTTTGGGGGCCCCTTATAAGCGCGGGGCCCGGGTGCTTTGCACCCGCTGCATCCTCCCCTATGGCCGGCCCTGCCTACAGGAGATGGAAATCCCTTGAGTTCAGCAGAATTCTACGCAGACAGTGCAGTCTACGGCCGTAGAGATCCTAGCTTCCTAGCAATCCGCAAGTTGAATTTTAGTTTAATAAACAAACAAATAAATAAACAAAAAGCAAATAAATAATCAAATAAACTAACAAACGAGCAACAAATTTATTTATTCCCAGTTTTTTTGTTGTAAGACTATTTTAATAAAAGGATTACTTTAAAACATAAGTGCCTATCCTGAAAAATTTAAGATAAAATGGACACAATGTTAATTAGTTTTTTCCGCTTCAGAACTTCACCGGAACCTATTCATACAATTTTTAAGTATCGCATTGTATTTAATTATATTTACAAGTAATCCCTTTATCAACTTAGGAATTTTTTTAAGGTGCGCGAGTTTGACCGATATAATAACTTCGCAGTTTCTACAAGCGAATTTATCTACTACTCATACTTCTTTTGTTTTTAGGTTTTTAGATTAAGTTATCAACAATGTAACAAGAGTTTTGCACTGACACAAAAAGTATGGTGTTCCTTGAGTGACGTCATCATGTTTATGGTTTTTTTTTATCTTAACCTACTTTTTTTGGGATTTTCTCAGGTCAACCATATGGAAAACTTGCCTGGTGGAAAACTACGAAAACCACCTTCCGGAAATTACGTTAAAAAATAAATAATTGATTGACTCTAGGTATCTCAATCTTGATCTGTTTAAAAATTTTAAAGGACCGCATACGAGAATAGCAATTAATATGAAAATTTAATTGGAGTACTAAGATCCTTACTACAAAAATCAAGTGGATTTCTTATCGTAATTTTTATCATTTGATCGTAAGTAGTGAAATTTTTTTTTTTTTTTGAAAATATGAATCAGCGATTACGTCCAACGGGAAGAAGCATCCATCTGTAAACCCGTTCCGAGCAGCTGACCTAGTTAAAACACGAATCCGAAATTCCCCGCTCATATTGAATTTTAAAATAGGGACTTCGAATTCCCACTAAGCTTACGGTGTTGGAAGAAACGCACGCGAAAATTTAAGCGTTCGGTTTTTTTCGTTTATTTTTAGTTGTACGAAAAGGAAAGCTGTCATGCGTTTGTGAATGCTGGTGTGGTTTAATGAATACGATATCCAGGGGCAGTAACTTTAAATAGGTTTCCCGGGGTAGTGGCTCAGTGCACCTGTGACGCAATCGGTAGCGAGTGCCTGATCTAAACAAACCGTTACCCCGGTAACAGTCAAACGACGTCAGATGTGACGTCAGCCTCGGGACGCTCGCAGAGTTATATATCGACGGCGCTGCTTACGAGCGTCACTGTGCTGCGCCGAGCACGAACGCGAGTGCGAACGTGAAAACTGCTAGTCCACACTTTTATATTTTTCTACTTTTATATCTAATATTGTATAGTTTGTTTACTTTTTATTACTTAGAAGTATATTTTCTCATCATATATAAGCTTCTGGTAAGTCCGAACATTTTTTACTAAGTAGTTCCCTAAGCAAATTAGTAGGAGTCCGATAAATAATTAAAGAAAATTGCCAAGTCAGATGCGAAGTTTTTCTCTAGGTCACACTAATAATTCGCATCCACCATAATTAAACATACAATCACATGTAACTCAGCTGACAGCAGATGATCGAGTTTTTGGGGTAGGGAGTGCGTACCGTGCCGCTTTTGGGCGTTTCTGACCTCTGGAAAAGTGCGAATTTTCCACAATTTTTCCTTACATGGAAAACCCTAACTAATACCTTACGTCCCGTAAAAACTAACGAGTTAATTACATCATCCCAGTGCGCCATTTATCACTAGGTTACTGGATCAAAAATAAACATACGAAACTATAACGTCTGTGTCAGAACTGATAACACAATTTCGTATTGGAAAATCGAAGAAAACCCTTAGTGCGATAATTTTACCTCGAGTGCCAGGACGTAGTACATACTCGAACGACGAAATTTCCACTTGATAATTTAGTTCGAACGTCACTATGTGCTGATGTGTGTCGATTCATTTAGATAACTTTATTAACATCACCGCTAATCGACGCGATTTTTTCTGTTACTTCTTTTAATCGGACGGTTAATCGTGTTAAAAAAACGTATACAACTTACTTCACAAATAATGTCCTCTGTCGTAGGCAATTGTTTTAAATTGTCGGTGCGGAAACGAAATACATAGCAAGTAATTTGCGTAACGAAAGTAAGTTTAAATGTAAAATTCGAATTGAAACACCTTAACAGTATACAAAACGGATTTTATAATAAATTATATAATACTTCGTTTTATAAAATCTTCAACCGTGTAATTATGTTTTAAAACGCCATTAAAACGATTTTTGTTTACAAAATGTAAATTACTTGACAATTTAATCTGGACTAAATTAAAATTAAGCGAAAATTTTCCGCTGTAACCGTGTAAAGAGGTGCTCCCTGAAAAGTAAAAGGCGGGGAAAATTTCCTACCAACGCAAATAAAATTAATTTGATCGTAGTTAATTAAGTACGAAGTTTCCATCTGCAAAGGTCCACCTTCTAAAAACAAAAATAGAACCGTATATAGGCTATAAAACGTGGAATGTTTTATTCATTTTGTACTTTATGCACATACGGTCTTATCGGTAAAGTAAATTACCTAGCAACGCAGTGATAACAAGTTACGATAACAACTACATACAAATCGCTAATAGAAACCTACGCTTATTGGAAAGGTAGAAATAATAAATCCGATGTATTTGAAATTATAATCCTTATTTTCACAAATTTCCTTCATTTCGCATTCAATATTCTAGAAATATGCTAATTCACCTCGTTACATTGAATTAAGTAAGCAAGCAGCCTAGCCAGCCAGTCTGATTTTGTTATTTTAAAAGAAGTACAGTGGCGTACATCCCACGCGTTTTTGGTTTTAATCACCCGAATTATCATTTACGACCAAAATATTTATTGTTTGTAAAATTATCTCCGATCAAAAAAATCTAAACATAAACAAACCTGGGTAAATATCATAATGCTCCCAACGATACGCGAAAAAATCAATTATAAAATTTAATTGTGTTACAGCTGACCGAATTTCTAATCGATACTAATCACTTCAAATCAATTATTAATTAAGGTCAACTAAATTGAGACTCCTTTTAATATTAAATGCGTTTTAATATTTGATACATAATCTCACCACCTTGGATTTTATTTAGAAAACTTCAGTAGAAAAAATAAAAACCCACAAACATGTCCGCTTAAAACATGACTGGTTATTTTTGAATTAAGGAAATCTCGATCTTTTAAAAGTTTGTGTATGTTAATCCAAACAAAATTATTGAAACAACCTGTTCAAACCGAAGGTTCTCTAAGAAACCTTTATTAAGTAATTTGGGTGGTTTAAGACTTTATGATATAATAAATATATGATGTGTTCGAAGCTTCTAAGAATTAATTTCCTTAGCTTTATAAAGTCAGCTTTGTTCGTAATTAATCAACTTAGGAAACTTAAAAAGGCATTCTTTAGTGTGTTTCATGTATCACTTATGTTACGTTGTATTGACTTTTAAAGACTTTAGACTTGACATTGAATATGCGAGGGTGAAAATCAATTGCTGGTGCCCTCTTGAAGCCTGGTGACATAACCTTGGTTTCTGAGTTGTCTCCAAACCAAGTATCGTTTTGTTCGTTTAAGTAATTCTGTATTTTTGGCTGCTTGTTACCAATGCCACTTTTAAAACCATACTTACAAGATACATATTGCCATTGTTTTAGTAATAATTTTGTTGTTTTGGCACAAACTCAAACGATTATTTCTGTTTATAGATACTCCTGTATGTTGTTTTTAACTTTGTGAGTTTCATAACTCTTGATTGAAATTTTGGAAATTGCTTTTGAAAGTTATTTATTTGTATCCTAAAGTTTCATTTGTTATTCATGAAAAACAACTCTAATTTTAGACTAAAGAAATTTTGGAAACGGGTTTTGAAGCTTATTGAATAATCCTGGAATTTTATATGGGATTTTCATGGAAAACCAATTAAACAATGCTAATTTTAGGTTAGAAAAATTTCTTCAAAATTGTCCCATTTTAACTTTTGGGTTTCTCAAATTATGGAAACAGGTGTTGAAGCTTGTTCATTGATATCCTGGAATTTGATATGCGTTTTTCATGGAAAACCAGTTAAACAATGATGCTAATTGTCCCATTTTGACTTTTGAGTTGCTTGTTTGAAATTTTGGAAACAGGTTTTGAAGCTTATTTATTGGGATCCTGGAATTTTATTTCGTTTTTTCGTGAAAAACAAGTTAAATTTAACGTGGAAAACTACCCTGTTGCAGTCGTCTGAATTTTTTGTTTATAATTGTGGAAATCTCTTCTGAATTCTGGGATTCGGTTTTTTATGAAAAACCTATCAAGCAGACTGAAATCACTAAAGTTATCGTAACATCATAGCAACTACAAAATTTATTAATAAAGTTGTTGCTAAGAAACAAAAATTAGCACGCCGCCTTATTTTCGTTAATCACATGTCCATTATATTAGTTTGTTAAATGTATAAATTTTTGTAACATTACCCTACTTATGGCAGTAAACAACAAACAAGCATAATTTCATTTAAAACCACGAGTCCGTGATGATCAGATGTTCTTGTCAAGGTTAGGTTTATTATCATTTATAAAGCCATGTATTCTACAAACAACCGAGAGGAAACCCTGGTTTTAAATATTTTGATGTTCTGTCTGTCTTTTTATGCGATAATAAACACGTACTTATACAAAAATATGATGAATCGACTTGTTTTAAAAACTGCTTATTGTAATAACTAATAACATTTATGTTACTTGTATACTAATTTAAGGTCATCTCTGTTAGAAATTGCATCCGCATCAAAAAGTCAATGATACTTTTTTTTATATTTAAAACCTAATTTTAAGGTGGCCACGTTAAATCATGAAGGTTATTTCGTTTAAAACGTCGTATTTTTGAAAAATTTAAATCCCATTATTATATAAATAGATTTGTTTGTCTCGTGTTCGTGAGAAAGTCGTGTCCTTCTAAATAGCCATTGCTGTATGTATAACAAGTAAAACTTATTTGCGACATTCATAATTTAGTCGTAAAAATCTTCCTATTCACCTGTCTATCTATAGATCGTCTAGATATTCGGCGCTTAGGCATTTTGGCAAACGTTCCTCGGTCCTTTTCATTGCTTTAGAATTGTCAGTGGGCCAAAACTTGGCACATTTGGCAGTATGGCTGTCATTTATATAAGTAAATAATAAGATTTACTGACAACAATTAATCAGAACCCCTTCTACTATAAACAGCATTATCTTAAAGTTATATAAAGCTCACTTTGCCAAATTTTCGAATTAAATAATTAGGAAAAACATGAGTTGTAGTAACAGGGCTTGCTTTTCAAAATTTTTATAGTACTAAAAAGCTGATTCATTTCACTGTTCTTGCCAAATTTATTCTTGATTTATGGCTGCTATAAATAATCAACAAATTTGGAACCGTACTATACAGAGCTTTCGTATTTAACAACCTTGCCCTTTCATCTTTATTCATCTTATTAGTTACGGTTTTTGTTTAAACTTAAGAGTTTTTTCTTAGGTGAGTTATAAGCATTTTCTTAATTATTCGGGCCCTGGGCCTGTTTTAATTCTGAAAACTTCGATTTATCGAGATTTAGGGATTTTCAAGATTTCCAATTTTTTTGGTGTTTAAAATTCAAAACTCAAAATTAAAAATCCTGAAGATAAACTTCAACTGGATCGTGATTTTCCCCATTTCTTCTGTAAAAAAATCTTCCCCATTTTGAAGGTCTTTTAGGCACTGGTCAACAATCTGGGTCCCTACTGGTGTGCTCTTCTATTAAAAAACTTTCCTGACTTACCTCTAACCTAACCTTGGGACCCAGATTGTTGACCAGAGCCGTCTTTTAAAAATCGCCTTTGTGAAATGTCTTCTTACAATTATTTATGTGTCTGCTTAGGCCTCATTCTATGTCTCATTAAAGTAATTAGGTTAATTACAATCCATCTCATCAACATACAAGTTTAGAAACCGTTGTTCTTCCTTTCAACTTACGTTCTTTTTTGGACTTATCAAATTTATTTAACCAAAGAATTTATTCATGAATCCACCGAATGTTTTCAAAATTTATTCTTGCTCAAGTCTTGATTTATGCTTTATCCAGTAATTAAGTAATTACGACTCGCCCTATACTAAAAATCTTTGTTTTAAAGCAGGCCTTGCCCCTTTTAACCTTCCCATATTCTTATCGAGCTTTACACAATTTATTGTATACCTGAGTCTGTTCATGAATTATTAAAAAAAAACTAAAGTAATAGCCTTATTGTAAAGAAAAAAACAATATACCGGATGTTCTGTTATTAAATGCATTAATCAGTTGACGACTTTTTTTTTGTAATTTACACATAAATGACGTAGTTTCAACGATTGGTAAATCATGTGGCGACTAATAAATAAGTACCCTTTTATCCACCAAAAAAGAAACTACTAAATATTAACGTGTCCTTGTGACCCGGTAATCTAGAATAATCCATAACACGCAACATGGACGATAGTTTGACACGACAAGGGTCATGCTTTGCTTAAAAAATGTTAATCAATAAGACTTAGTTTACATTACTTTGGTAGTCACGTTATCATCGCACAAGACAATACGATGAGAACGGCACACTCTAATTCATTCCGCTAATGATAACCACGTGATTTTTTTCGTGACGTCGTATTTATGACCTTGCTGATTGTATGAAACGTTTGGATGCGTAAATTACTTCTGTGTACTCAACTCGGTACGAATTTCTACAGTTAACAGGTGATTATCGAAAATTTTCCAAAAATTACGATGATAAATTTTCGGTTTTTATGTAGATCCGTGTAACGAGACTTGCTTTGATCTTTCAATTCCTTTACATTGAAAGGAATATCGATCCTTTCAAAAGTAAATGAAGCTTTAAAATTCCGGGCTTCCCAATAAATTGCATCGGTAAAAAGAAATATTGCGCAATTAATTAAATATTTTCGGATCATTGGTTAAGATGACATAATGTTTATGCCTTAATTACTTCCTTTTAAGTAGGGAATCAATTCTGCTGCTTTATACAAATCTTGCCTTATTCCAGGATCCTGAAATATTTTTGCTTTTGTTTATACAACGGAGCATACGTTTATTGAAAAGTTGTGCTTACAGTAACTAAGGCGAGGGAATTCGTGGAATTATTTATTTATGTTAGTATAATTACATAGAAACAATCCACTTTACATGACAAGGAAATTTTCGTCGACTTTCTTCATAGAAATAAGTCTCAAATAATTGAATCAATAAGGTTTTACATGCTTAGTTTGTTTTTTAAATTCAGTTTGTTCTGACAGAATCTGCCTTGATTTTTTATTAAAATATTCTTGACGCAAGCAATTCCTGTATTTAGTCGTTCTTTCTCTGTTATTGACCTACGTTATCTCTGTTTGTGTTACGCTATTATAAGCTAAGCTAACCTAATCACTGATACAAAATTTCCAAAAACAATAAAACATATAAGCCTCGTCATTCCTGAAACGTAGAAAGGTAAAAGTCACTGCTGAAAAACACTCGACTATCTTTGCTCAAAAATCTGATAATCGTGACTCACAGAAATCTGACAATCAGGTGAAAACAATCAAGTGAAAACAACTGACCTATTAGTCCTATTAATCATAAACACTTGACGCTCATTGATCAGAACAACTGATATTCTTGAGTCATGAAAATCTGCTAACTAACAGTCATAGAACTTGACAGTCAAAAAAATGCAACTGTCTTAAATTTGGCAACAAGAAAAATCTGTCAGTTGCCAGGAAATTCTGGCACTTCATAGTTAAGCATTTTGACAATAACTGACTCAGTAAGTTTTGGTGCATAGCAGTACTGAAACAGTACTGGAATATTCCATAAGCGTAGGAAAAAAACACTTAAGCATCTTGTTAAGTTTTTACACAATCGCAGAGCAATTCAAAAACATTTGAATGTAAATTACATTCTTACATTTTAATAACTGTATTTGCATTTATATTTGCTACGTTTAAACAAATGTATAACAACTTAGGTTTTTACGAGTACTCTCGTAAAAACGTGAATATACATAAATCACTAATGTTTGCATACATACTGAAATTTAAAGGCAATAAATGTTTAAACAATTGTATTGAACCTATAAATAATTTTCGTGTTTTTCAATATTACGGAATGTTTTGACTTTGCCAAATTTTTGAAATAGTTTTAGAATTTTTAAAAATTGATTCAACTGTTTTTCGCAGACTGAAATTAGGTCAAATTAACTGAAGGTATGTTGGTTACTCAGATCTCACATAAAAATAATTATTCAGCTGAAAAGGAAAATCGTGCCAGAGTTTTCCAAGTTGGCGCAACCGTTTTCTGACAATACAATTAGGTCAAACCGACTGAAATTTTTCAGCTTAAGTGGGAAATAACCTTTAAAAAAATATTCAAATTTGATTCAACTGTTTCTATTTACAAATTTGAATTAAGGCAGAAGATTTCAGGAAACCCAAAAAATGATTTTGCAGTTGAAAGAAGAATTTTCAAAATAAAATCAATTGTTTTTAAAAATATTAGGTTAGTTTTCAGTTTCAGGTGATGCAAGAAAGCATCCTGAAATTCTGTTGTTGGCTCGATTACTTACTTTATTTTCACCTACGACAATTTTCATATTTTTCAAAATTACAGAAAAATTACTTCACTGAATTTTTGAAATAGCTTCGCAATTCGACTGTTTTTACTTCAGAATTTTCAAAATTTAATCGTTTCTGGAAAATAAGATTAGTTCAAACCGACTAAAGTTTTTCAGATGCCTATTGAACATGATTTTTCAGCTTAAGTGGGAAATAATGTTAGAAAACAATATTCAGAATTGATTCAACTGCGTTAACGATATTTCTTTGTTAAGAATATTTGTATTCAAGTCCAAGTTAAGCAAGTTTGTTTGCGCATGGGCTACTTTTTGCAACCCTTTGAGGGTATAGGGGCAGCCAACCTTGACCAGTTCCCTGTTTGTACCACGCGACGTAAGTACATTGCTTATAAATTGCTTAGAAATGCTTAGAGTGTAAAGGTGCATTCAGACTCAGAAATTTTGACCGAAAAGTTGACGGAGAAATTTAAACGAACCAATCAGGAGGTGTGTAGAATTTGAATCGTAAGAAGCGGTAAATTCTACAACCTCCTGATTGGTTCGTTTAAATTTCTCCGTCAACTTTCCGGACAAAATTTCTGAGTCTGAATGCACCTTAAAGTGGAAATATATCTAATCTTCAATTAAAACGTGTTTGCTTACTTCGCTTACACTAATAACTTCTTGTTTCTGAACCAGCATTAAAAAAAATAATACAATCAAATGTAATTAAATTTAACAAACTGTTTCTATTTACAAAATAATGTTAAACTAGCAGAAGTTAGATTTAGTAACTGGTTTTAGAAAACCACATTCACAAATCAGTTTTTCAGATGATGCAGGAAATAGATTTTTCAACTGAATTAAGAAAAATTCCTGATAGGTCCGGGAATACTTTTTTTTTATATTTTTTTGCATTTATACTTATTATTATTATTATTTTTATTATTATTATTAACCTGTACAAATCCATATATAGGGCAAAGGCCTCCCCTTTTCTCTTATTCTTTGTACCTACCTTCTTAAATCTACTCGCTTATTAATGAGAGGGTTTTGGTCTACTCTCTCATAGTGACTTAAATGAAATGAAAAATAAAATTGGGACAAACCGGTTGAAGTTTTTCAGATGAAGTAGGAAATAATCTTTGAAATATTTGGAACTGATTCAGTACTTACAAAATTGGGTTGTGAAACTTGCAGAAATTAGATTAGGTTTTCAGGAACCATACCAAATTATTTTTCAGCTGAAAGGGGAATTTTCAAAATTAAATCAAAACGTTTTTAAAAGATTGGGTTAGATCAGAATAATCAAAAGTCATATTATTCAGGTGTTGAAGAAAAATGTTTTTCGCTGGTTAAAATTAGGTCAGATAGACTTTAGTTACGTTAGTTTTTCAAGCGTCATGATTTTTCAGCTAAAAAGGAACTTTCAATGCTTTTCTGGAAAACAATATTAGGCCAAACTGATTGAAATTTTTCAGGTATCGCTTGAACATAATTTTTCAGCTCAGTGGGAACTAATCTTAGAAAAAATATTTAAAATTGATTCAACTGTTTTTATTTACAAAATTAGGTTAAGTCAGACTTTCTGAGGATAGGTTTAGTTTTCAGGAATCACAGAAAAATTATTTTTTAGTTAAAAGACAATTTTTCAAATTAAATAAACTTTGATTGACTGAAGTTAAATTGGGTAGGTGTTTAGATAATACAGAAAAAAACTGAAAAAATCAAATGATAGGTCTGGGCGAAAATTTTTATAATAAAATGGCAAATAATATTAGAACAAACCGGCTGAAATTGTTCAAATGTCCATTGAACATGATTTTTCGGCTCAAATGGAAATTAATCTTTAAAAAAATATATTCAAAATTGATTGTTTTTATTTTCAAAATTGGGTCAAATCAAACTCACAGAAGTTGGGTTTAATATTCAGGAACCACACAAGGATTATTTTTCAGCTCAAAGAGAAATATTCAAAATTCAAAATCAGCTGTTTTTGAAAAAATTAGGTTAGATCAGATTGAATTAAGTTAAATTAGTTGTTTAGGTAAGCAGGAAAGGGGGCTTTCAACTGAAAATATGAAAATTCTTGATAAATCTGAAAAAATCTTTTTTTAAATATTTGTTTATTTTGCAAATATATGTCCTTAAATTCTGTTGTACAGTGTTGGCAAGGTTGTTAATTGCTTGTTTCTCACGTACGATAATTGCCATGTTTTTCAATATTATCGAAAGTTTGAAATAGCTTTGAAAATTGCAAAATTTATTCAAAAGTTTTTCGCAGACCTTAATTAGGTCAAGCTAACTGAAGTTAAGTTGAGTTCTCAAATGTAACGTGAAAATAATTTTATAGCTGAAAAGGGAAATCACTTTAGAATTTTCTGGAAAATAATATCAAGCCAAATCTCATGAACGTGCTTTTCCAGGTGAAATAAGAAACAATCTTTGGAATATTCAAAACTGTTGTTTTTTACAAAATTGGATTAAGTCAAACTAGCAGAAGTTAGTTTTTCGGGAGCTACAAAAGATTATTTTTCAGCCCAAAGAGGATTAATTTCAAAATTTAAAATCAGCTGTTTTTCCAAAAATTGGATTATATCAGACTTACTGAATTTAAATTAGTTTTTCAGATGGTACAGGAAAGTGATTTTTCAACTGAAAGAAAGGAAAATTTCTGATAGGTCTGAAGTTTTTCAGATATCGCACAAAATGGATTAAGTCAAAGTGGCAGATGTTAGGTTGGTTTTTCAGGAACCGCAAAATATTATTTTTCAGCTGAAAGCGGAATTTACAAAATTAAATAAAGTATTTTTTAAAAATTAGGTTAGATTAGAATAATCAAAAGTTAAAGTTTTCAGGTGATGGAGGAAATGATTTTGCAACTGAAAAAAGAAAAATTCTTGATAAATCTGGGAAACCCTTTTTTTTTCATGATTGCACTTATTTTTGTTGATAAAATATATGTCCTGAAATTATGCTGTTCATATACAGGATGCCCCGGTTATTTGCTTGTTTATCGCATACGATAATTTTCACGTTTTCCAATATTACGAAAAGTTTTGCTGATCTTTTTAAAAATTGATTTAACTGTTTTTCGCACGTTTAAATTAGGTCAAGCAAACTCTCAGGCTTAGGTTAGGTCAAGCTATCTGAAGTTGTTTCTCTTTCCAGTGTGACGTGAAAATAATTTTTCCGCTGAAAGGGGAATTTTCGAAACAAAAAAATAAGATTAAATCAGCCGACAAGTTTTCAGATATCGTGTAGTAAATAATAATAATAATAATCTTAAAATATTCGGTATTTATGTATTCACAAAATGGGATTAAATCAAACTGACAGAAGTTAGGTTAATTCCAGGAACTGATTTTTCAGTTGAAACAGGAATTTTAAAATTAAATCAACTATTTTTCAAATCAGAATATACATCATACATAGTTGATCATCTTGTACCACATGATGTAGTGTCGAGTTTGCGTTCTCCTTTATCGTCTTCTTCCACATTTTTCTATCTTCTGGGATTCTTTTTCCATCCCTCCATTGCACCCCATGCTGTTTGTGCTGCTTGATTCCAACTGAGTTTGGGTCTTCCTCTACTCTTTTGCCTACTGTCCGTCCCTGCCATATTTGTTTTGATAGTCTCGTGTCACACATCCTCCACATGTGTCCTAGCCAATTTAACCTCTGTTCTTGTTTTACTCTTTGTAAGCGTCAATGATTCACTTCCGTATGTCAGTATAGGAACGTAAATATATTGACTTATATCTTGGTATCTATCGATATCTCAGCTTGCTTTATGAAGTTATTTCGTAGCGAGTCGAACAGCCTGTTACCTATCTTTATTCTTCTGTTTAATTCTTCCTCAATGTCACCTTGTTCATTTATTATTACACCTATCAAATCAGAATAACCAAGTTAAATTAGTTTTCTATGTAATGAAAAAAAATGATTCTTCAACTGAAAAAAAGGAAAACTCTTAATAAATCTGGGAAGACCTCTTTTATTTTTTTTATTAATAAAATATACAGTATGTCCACGGATTGAGTTATGATTGACAAAAAATTTTTAAATTTAAATTTGCGTATTTGGGGATTAAGCCCTGCTTGGCTTGAAACTAATTTGAAGTATATTTTTGATTGTTTCAAATCAAGGAGGCCTTGGTGGTAGATAAAAAAGTATTTAGTATTTAGTTAAAGTAGCTTTTTTGTACTAACTATGGCAAAACCTCATTAAGAAAAGTTTTTCGCAATGTAAAATCATCGATCCATCGAAAATTTCAGAAATACCGGCTTACTTTTATGAAATCGTGTCTGCTTATTGTTAGACTTAATCAGTTTACAAAACGTTTAATTTTAAATTTTATTTGCAAAAAATTATAAAAAAAACAATTTATTCAAATAAACCACCTCCTAAATTAGCGATGATGTGAATTTGAAAATAAAATTCGCCTACTTAAGTTTTTCATGATTTTTAATAAAACATTTTCAAAATTTCGAGATAAATGTGAATAAGAAAAGAACTGAAACAGTTAGCCCAAAAATGAAAACTGCTTTAGGGACCCGAAAACAAGCAGACAACTTTATCAAGAGCGACTTTTTCTGAAAAATTAAAAATAAAAATATTTTTCCTCTTTGTAACTCAATCCGTGGACATACTGTATACGACCTAAAATTCTATCGTTCATGTGCAGTGTTGCCACCGTTAAATGCTTGTTTTTCAGTGTGTATTACGAAAGGTTTTGATTTTGATGAATTTTTAAAATACCTTTAGTTTAAGTTAGATCAGGCTAAACATTTCTGAAATGTCCCTGAACTTAAGTTTTCAGCTAAAGTATGCAATAACCTTAGACATATTCAAAATTAATTCAGTCATTTCTATTGATAAACTGATAGAAGTTAGGTTAGTTTTTCAGGAATCGCATAATAATAAAGTTTCAGTTAAAAGAGGAATTTTCAAAATTAAATCAAGTGCTTTTCAGAAGCTTAGGTTAGATCAGACTGACTGAAATTGAATTCGTTTTTCAGGTGATTTAAGAAAATGATTTCTTAACTGAAAATATGAAAATTCTCAACAAATCTGGGAAAACCTTTTTTAAAGCGTATTTCATGTTTGCACTTATTTTATTAATTAAATGTATGTCATAAAATTCTGTTGTTCATGTACAGGGTTGCCACTTTTAATTGTTTTTTGTTGCGTACGAAAGTCATGTTTTTCAAGTTAATTTTTCAAAAAATTAGTTTTTATTAATGAAATATGTGTCGAGAAATTCTCTTTTTAATGTACCCACAGTGTTGCCACGGTTACCTATTATTCCTCTCATTTAGGGCAAAACAGTAAAGAAAGTAAAAGTGTTTAAAATCAGTCGTCAAGCTATTTCAATAAAGCTCCTGAAATTTTCGTTGATATTTCAAAAGCGCATTCATAGTGCTTGCCAACAAAATCCTAAAATATGAAAATTGGCGACACGAAGTGCGGTGGTTTCCACGCTAGATTTTACGCTTAATCAATATACGTGAATTAAACCTTCGTGATTCCTGACCGTAATCGTAATTCGTAACACTACTCGACTAAATGTATATCTTAATGACCTTTTCGGCCCCTGCTTTAAAGTTAATTAACAACACGCGTATTTTTACTGTAGAGTCCGATAGATTTAATAGTATGGTGTAGTTCTTTTTTGCGTGACCCTTTTTTTAATTTATACCCTTAAAGGACCTTCATAAACAACTCGAGTAATTTCAATAACGGTTTTTAATTATGACCCTCAAATATGGATCGTTAGTGCTCAGACATCCATGAAACCAAGTGCGATTGTTAATTAATAAACGGGGAAAAAATTATATCTGTCTTGTAAATATTAAACCAACTCATGCCTTATTAGTGATCGCACCTGGCACACCTGCTCTTATTTATCTTTTCATTTATGGCAAGCACGTACCTACTCGAAGTCTTAAGGGCCGAATTTTGCGAGCCGAATTTAAATTTGCCGACGATAAATAATGACAGAACATTTGACCTACATTATTCAGTCATGTCTGGCAAGCAATGTTAGAAAACAACAAACGCATAAATAGCAGTTAATTATAGATAAAAGAATCAATTTACTTATCGAAACGCTTCAAAAAGAATACTGCGGTTAATTTAGGTCGTATTAAACAAACATTTCGAATATTCCTCTGGCAACCCTCCGGCCATAAATCAACCTACTTTGTTTTAACATCAAATGAAACGTCCTTTTAAAAAAATACGAAAAACATTTTTAATCAATTTTTTCAAAAGTTAACTTTGAAGGTGTACCAACACTATTGATTCGTTTCAACCCCTTGTTCGTCTCCATATTGTTCCAGAATTCTCAAATAAAAAAAGCATAGTTTGTTCGGAATTTTTCCCCAGATTTTTATTATTAGATTAACTCATGAATGTCTAAAAATATTTTATTTAAGCTTGTCTATATTGAAAGGGCTCTACCAATAAAATTCGTCGAAAATGCGTGCGCAGATTGCTACCCTGGTTACAGGGGTGACTGCCATCTTCCAGAAGCTTATTTATTCATAAAAGGATTGGTCTAAAAACAGGAGTGTCAACCTTATTTCATAATCTTACTAAAATTACTCCATATTAATTATACTCTAAATGTAAACGAAACTCGTTCGTTTTACCCCTTTTAAATTATATATTATCGACTATATTTTCCCATTGGAATCACATTAAAAGCTTTACGATATTATGTGAAAAACCTGCTTGTTTTCGTGTTGGTTTCAATGGGAATGAAAGTAAAACCTTTCATTAGGAAAATATGACTGATATGAGCTTTGTTTTGCCGAGTTTCTTTCGGATAGGGAGTTTCTGTATTTCCTGCAAATTCCTGAAATGTTTGTTCTTCCGACGGTTTCTAATTATAGCACAAAATTCAATAAATACAAGGAGTGCTTGGGAGCTTTTTCTAGATCTGCAACCTTGAAGAAGACGTTACACAAAACTTTCAGGCCCCGAAAATGGAAAACACGTGCTCCTTTCGTTAATTTTACACATTTTCAAGGCATTTTGTCCAGCTTTTCTGAAGCTTGAAGTTCCTCAGCCTTTTGAAAACGCATTTTCAACACAATTTGTTATCAACAGGCTTTTCTGTGAACATTTCTGAATCATGAAGTTCCTCAGCCGTTTGAAAATTGCTGAAAGAATTAACTGAAAATAAAAGTTTTTATAAATTTTTGGTTATAATTGACTAAAATTAGGGGAAGACCTGCTTGTTTTCGTGTTGGGTTTAATTGGAACGAAAGTAAAACCTTTCAGTAGGAAAATATGACTGAAATATTGTTGAACGTGGAAATCGATTGTTTTGCCGAGTTTCTTTTAGATGGGGAGTCTGTATTTCCTGCAAATTCCTGAAATGTCTGTTATTCCGACGGTTTCTAATTATAGCACGAAATTCAATAAATACAGGAGTGCTTGGGAGCTTTTTCAGGATCTGCAAAATCTAGAAACCTTGACGAAGACGTTTCACAAAACTTTCAGGTCCTGAAAATGGAAAACACGTGCTCGTTTCGTTTTTCTGTGAAAACTTCTGAAGCTTGAAGTTCCTTAGCCTTTTAAAAACGCATTTTCAACACATTTTATTTAGTTATCAACAGGCTTTTCTGTGAAAATTTCTGAAGGGGAAGTCGCAGCCTTTTGCAAACTGCTGAAAAAAATTACTGAAAATAAAAGTTTCATTCTTATTAAAACAAACTTTTATAAAATTTTGGTTATAACTGATTAATTAACTAAAGGAAATTCAGGTTTTTGGGCATAAGAAAGTACTTTCTAAGAAAATTTTTATAATTTCCTGATCCACCTAAAGAAAAAACTTTAAGATTGGGCTTAATTGAAATAAATTCGTTGTGAAAACTTGCTACAACTTTATAAAAATAGAAGCTGCTGTTTATGTTTAATAACATTGCAATCTTTTCCTTTTTTGGTCCTTAGCCCTTATCAAAAAAATATTAAAGGCGAATGAGGCTTTCAAATTTAACCTTAGATTTTCGAAGAAAGTTGTAGTAATATCAATTAACCTTTGAAGATGCAAATTCATTCGTTTGTCCTTGCCATATAAAAATAGAAAAGTATACAGAATCAAAACTTCCATTTCGATTTTCTAAGGATTCCTGAAACCAAGCAATTCCAAAAGTGACTTTCTGCTTCCAAAAACAATACAACAAAATAGAGCTGTCCATATTCAAAGCTTTTGTAGTAAAAACAATCTTAAATTAACCCAAACCTCAAAGCTTTTTAAAGTTTGGAAAAAACAAGAACTTCTTGCAATACAAGACAGTTTTCATTATCTTTCTAAAAAGACCAAAATAAATCCCAAGATTTTAAAAACCTTTGTTTGCAAATTAAGTTTTCTAATTTTAACTTAAATGAAGCCTTTAGATGTTATCAAGTTACATGTTGTGTTGTAATCTAGACGATTTCTGTACATAAAACGAAACAATCTAATCAGTATCGCTAATTCGAAATGAAATCCATCAGATTATTTTATTTTTCTAATTCTTGCTATTTTCAAATGTCTTTTATCAATTTACTTTGACCTTTAATCGGGGGCACGCTGGAATACGATTAGAATAACAAAAAGGACGTGTTTGTGGCCTTTAATTCAGCTATCATATTTATTTAACAGAAAACATTGAATAGAAACTTGGCATTTCTCCCTGAAGATAATGGAATTCCGAAACGTTGCCAAAAATCAAAAGTGTATCTTGACATTATGACTAATAATAATCAATTAAAGTCCGGTAATATTAAAAACGGCGTGGGCATATTTGCAGTAAATTTTATATCCTGTGTACATTTACCGGAGATAAAATTCACAATTCAAATATGACCTTGAATGGATACAAATGCAAGTAGGTGGCGGACATAATCAATTTAACCGGAAAATAAAAAAAGTCGGTGCACAAACAACTTTTCGAATGTCCACACGAATATTTTAACGATTATACATTACTCAGGAAACTATGTATAAACAGCAGGCTTCGTATATCTAAAAATACAATGAGACAACGTAGTTTGGTTAGGTATAGCAAATACCTCGTAATATATATGCGTTCGCCAATGTTCGTTTCGAAAAGCCATGGCAAATAAACGGTGCTAGCCAACAACTTGATTATAAATAGGTGCAGGACGTGCAGGATAATTCGAGATGCTCTTTCTTTTCGGTTACGACACATTACATTCATGTTGTATGTTGTAAAGAATCCTTTTTTTCTTCATACAGCCCACAGGTTATTCCTTTCGACCTTTTGAAAAACAAAAGTTTTCCACACTACGAGCTGCTCGTATAAGACAGAAATAAAAGCAGATTTAATCGTGCCAATTTCCCTGTGTATTGTGGGTGTGAGTTGAGATTCTTAGTTCTTAGTAAACTCAAAAGGCACGTCTGAAACGTTCAAAACGTGAACTAATTTTTGTTTAAATCATGGTTCTTTTATGCTTTCGAAGCGTACATTAACAATACTCGTATAAACAGTTTAGTTTATATAATTCTTGTCGCAATTGAAACTACATGAACTAAATCAATTCGAAAGCGTGGAGTAATCGATATCTGCTCTAATAATCGACTATATCATTCCAATTTAGCGCTACATCATTTCCAACTATTACGACAACAGTTGACAGAACGGTAGCGTAACGTTTAGTCGCTAAAGACATAACCGGGATGGTTAACGAAGCGTTTGGTGATGAGACGTTGGTTAAACAAGGGAAGTAAAAACCAGAATTGGTACGTAACGGCTTCAAATTACCACGTCAACCGAATAAACGAACAAACACTCATTTACACAGCTTTTGTAAACTACGAATTTTTTCGAAATCGCTTTTTCAGCAGAGCTTTTATTTATTTACTTTGTTAGGCAAATACGGTTTTCTAGATGTAACAGATCCAGAAAATTAAAAGTTACTTCGAGTTTGAAAACGGTGGACAAACAAATTAAATTAAGAATAAATAAGGAAGGAACTCAACTGAAAATTAAAAGGATTAATTATTGCTGGGAATTTACTTAGCGTTTTACGAGGTTTTTTCTTTTTTGTTGAGATGTTTGTCAATATTTTTAGATTAAACTATTTTTCAAATTATTTTCAAATCCTGGAAGAGGCTTCAACAGAAATCTAAGCAAGCCCCGACTGCCTTCTTTTGTTCAAAGTAGAATATGTTCCAGTCGAAAACTAAATTTCAGAAAATCAGATCTTGGTCCTGAAAGGTATTCGTGGTTAAAAGAACATCGAACACGTGCTTTTCTGCATGGTGTCTTAAGATGTTAAGTGATGATTCTAATGTCGTCACAGAACAAAACAAAATCGAAAGCAGTTTATTACGTGCAAAATTCAATCAGCTTCGTCAATTGAGTTCGACCACTAACTTAAAACGTGCACATTAACTTTAAATTATAAACAATTCTATTGTTTTATAAATAGAAAAATCTTTTATAGAAAGTACTATTTTATGTAGTATTAATTTATCGGTTTCCTTGTTTCTCTGTTATTTTCTGCAAGTATACGTAACGTTTAATTATTTCTAAATATAGAATTAATCAATCGTACTTTTTCCTTGTTTTTTTCTATTGTTCTTCCATTATTCGTCAGTAGTTCAATGAAAAAATAACATTCCTCTGCAATTACATAGGTGAGACGGTGCAAAAAAAGGTTCACAATAACCTCGATGAAGCTTCTAAAATAAGACATTTCCACTGTTATATTAACACAAATTACTCCACATTCTGAGAAAACCAACTTGCATCGACACTCAACCATTTGATATTCAATGAAATCCTTTATTCTTTTACCTCAAGAAGTAACAATTTAAATACAAACCATCAGATTGGTGGAACAAAAATTATAAAAATGCCCCAAACCCATTAGATAAGTTTTAAATAATTAACAACAACCTTCTGTAAAACCAATGTAAAGTACACAAAGACTCGAGATTATGGATTAAAATTTTATAAAAGGGGTGGAAAAGCCATCAGGATTTAATAATGGGAAGTCAACGGTCGATAAAGTGCTTCACATGCTGAGGATCAAATTTCAGAATTTTATCAAACTAAAAATAATTACTTTCCTGAAACGGTTTGTTTATCCACAAACAAGCCCACCGTCGGTTTTACGTCAATCTCGGTTTATCAACTTTTTTTAAATCTGTTTATGATATTTCCAAAGTCCCTTTTATCATTTCACGTGTTAGATTTGTTTACTTTATAGTCTGTATGGTATTGTAAGGCGTCAATAGATGATTAAATATATCTACTCAATGAACAAATCTAACGATCAAAGCTTGCCAAGGGCGGTTTTCTCAATCGGCTTGTGAAAATGTAGTTGTTTGGTTGTACTGGTTCCCAACGCAGATTTTTGTTTAAATTTTGCTTTCCGTTGGTGTATTTCATTTCACTATTTAATTCCAGATTAACTTTGTTAAATAATTTATATATAAAAATCGTCAAAAACTTGGTAAATTAAAAAATTCGATTAATTTCCTCCTAATTTTCCTACCTGTTTGTGCTTTGCTGAGTTTATGAATTAAAAAATTCCATAAAAAGACGACCTTTATTGTGGGAAAATTCTAAGTAAATTGCCCCAAAGAAGTTCTAAAGTCGTAATTATGGTAGTCAGCGACCTTCCACGTGATTGCTAAAACTCGCATCCCTTGGGAAATTTTAGACTTCCCATCAGGCCACTGAAAGCTTATATAATCTCTTGAAAACGCTGTTTTCAGACGAGTTTGGACAGAAATTCTAGTATTTCTGTTTTTGCGTTTTTGACGTTGTTAATTACAAACACGACCTTTTCGTGTTTCTCAATATTGAAACCTTCCTTGCTGACAAATAGGGATAGAAATACATGGTGTTTTTGCCTGTTTACATTAATATTACACACATGTCAGCTGATAAAGTGAGTCTGAGGTGAATTTTAAACAAGTTGGGACAATAAAACCGTAGTTTACTATTTATACAAGTAATAAACGGTGTAGTAAGCCAAGTGAACGTTCTGAAACGGGGTCGTTCTGGGGAGATCAATATTAAACTGCCAACGCCCGGTTGCCTAGACACTAACACAAACATATTTACAAAATTACAAAAAAGCTCTTTTTAAGAAACTCGTAAAAAGCGCCCTTGAAAAATTAACATAGAAAAAATTCCACGTCGCCTTACACAAGCGGTCCGAAAGTAAAGGAAAATCTTGTCGGAAATTGTTTTCCGCTTTCATTTGGTGTCATATTTTTTTTTGTAAGCCGCAAAGTGTGCTGCATTTTATGGAGAGGATTGGGAAAAGCTCCGCTCGAAAAGCGGATTACAAACTTTTGCTTGGTTATGCAGACTATGAGTAACGTATTACTAAAAACCCCTTTCAGAAAATGCAAAATCGTAAACTTTCTAGAGTCCTGCTAAACTACAATCATATTAAAAGCTATAAATCCTTCGAAATCCTATTTTCAAAACGTCCTTTTTTATGTAACTTACTTACCTACTGGAAAATTTTGTTGCAGGTTGCTTTGTTTTCTTTTGAAAATTGTTAACAGGGTCGGTCTAGTCACTACCTAGAAAATAACTGAAAGCCAAATGATTAGGAAATAGCCCAAAAATTTATGTTTTTGCTTTCCAGCTTGGAAGTCCAAAGAATTGTTTTTAGTATTATTTTTAACTGCATCCGAAGCTTTTAAAAACTAACCTTGAAATTTTAATAGAAACAGTAATTTTAAATTTGTCATTTTGGCAGTGAATACAAATACAAAATTCATAAAAAGTTGCCAAGAATTTGACATTTTTTGTTTTGTAATTTTTTTTACGATTAACGTGATTTCCTCAAAACCCTCGCCAGCTGTTCCGAATCATACTTCAATATTTCATCAGTCTTTAAGTAATTTAATCATACTTCAACTTGTATCGACTCTATTTAATTATATTCCCATAGTATTTCCGTTATTATTATCGATTTAATAAATAATTTATTAAATTTCCATGTGCATAGGAATTGGCAGGAAATCATCTTGTCTATTAATTAACTCTTCATTCCTGTAATTAATGACGTCATTAGCGACGAACGCACATCGTTATGTTTGCTTGCAGGCCGAAATTAAAAAGGAAAACTTGCCCTTAACGTTGGCAATAACAATAATAATTTTCCGAAGGTTATTCAATATGTCTATTTCTGCTTGATACAACATTCTTCAACCTCACCTTCACGCCGTTTGGATAAACAAAAGTAAAAATAGAAATTAATGACGAAATCAGGCGGAGATGAGTCGTCTGTCTATATCTAGATCTCTGCGAATTTTTGTCAAAAATCCTGGAATCCGTTGATTGAGTGCATCCTATTTCTAGATCTGTATATTCAGAACGACCATAATTGGTCGAGGAATTTTTTGGCATGTGTTTAAAAAACACCAAATTACAAATTAATTGTGTTTATCTCGTGCGGTTCCGATTATATTTAGAAGTAATCTTGGGGCAACGTTGCAAACTTCTTTTTGTGGAGGTCACTTTTACAGTAATATCTTAAAGCATTTTTGGCCCAACACGTCATAAACACAAAACGTTGCCAAATAGGTATGGATCATTCTTGTGTGAATCAGTCGTATGGCCAAAAAGTGTCATAACATTTAGACACCGTTTTGTTGAGATTTGAATGCTCTGGCACTCGTTCCCAAAATATCATAAACACATAGATAACAGGCTTTCAAGCTAAGGAAATTTCAACATTTCCAGCGAAACAATTGTGATAGTTTTAAAGGATTGATTACAACCTGAAATTTCGATGCGCTTCGTATGCTTGAAGTAGGTGCGAACCATGAATATTTTTAGTGCCTACACTAAACATAACTTCTGAAAAATTACTTGGGCTTGGTTAATTGCTTCGAATAACAAGATAAATTTCCACCCAGTTGCTTCGCTTGTACGTATACCTTTCAAAAGGTTAATTTATTTCGCTGTTATAACCTTTTTAAAATTGTTTTATTGCGAATTACTTCAAAAATAACTTACTAAAAAGTAATTTGTTTGTGATTAAACCAAGCGCAAAAATCATAAATTCAGACGGCTGTAAACTTGTTTTGGGTTTGATTTTTTTAATGTGCCAGTTTCAGGCCAATCCGTCGCATTCGGTAGGTGTGAGAAGTAAATATAACGGAGTGAAAGCCACCAACTCCAGACTAAATTAACACCTCAAAATATATCAAGCCTGATTTTGACCTTTTTCTGCGTCCATAAATTTCTGTTTTTATAATTATTCGAAATTTTAAAAATAAAACGCGCAGAAACTTTGATTTGTGTATCAAGTAATTTATAAAAAAGCAAATGACGTATTCGGTTCAAAAAATATCCTACATAATAATGGAGTTATATTTAGTCGCTTTTTATATGTAGACTAACTTTAAATACGCACGGATGTGACACATCAAATTTTAAAAATAAGTCTTTTAAATATTTCAAGTAATTTCGTCTCGTTCTTCTTCGCCTAGCAAAACTTCCCTGATGCCATTTTTGTGTCTGTGCTAGATCACCAATCAATTAAACTGCCATTTGTTATCATAAAAACGTATGAGGCAGAAGCAGAAATCATCCAGAAATTACAGAAATACAGAAAAAACAGATCCACGTATGCTGGAACCGTTTTACTCAATTGAAACTCGTTAATGTGCAACTGTTTCGCTTTATTGTTTCCTAACGTTGAAACAATAAAACGAAACAGTTGCCTTAACAATAAAGTAAAACAGTTTATGTGTGTGATTTTCTGTTTCGGTATATTTTGTGTTGCTGCTGTAGATCTCTTCCCAACCAAAATTTTTATGCAATAATCCAGCCCAACAACACTTTAATAATATAATCAAAGGGTGTGTTGATTGTTTTAATGCCTCTGTAAATAAAAACAATGAAAAACAGTTGTCTGCCAAATGAAAAACAAAATTAATCAATCATCAATTGCCATGGCAAGGGTAGATTTATTAAGCTTACATTTCCGTATGTTCTGTTATTTCTGAAGAAGCTAAGTAAACGCAACTGTTCCTACATTTCTTTAAGACTGCACCCAGAAAACATAAAAATCCCATTAATATAAATTTCAAGAGTAACAAAGAAAGTACTAAAAAGCTTCTTCCTAATTTATCCAGCCAAAATTTTTAAAACAGATGCTTACGAACAATATATTGTTCCTTCCTGAATTTCTTTATCCTTAAATATCCCACAAAAATCCCGGTATAAAAATAGTAAAATTGCTAATAAACCTTTCAGTACGCAGAGAAAAATATGAGTACAGTAAAGCGTGGGTTGTAGAAAGATATTTTAACATTCATGATGTGGAAATTGAACCGCCACTTCGCATTTCCAACTTATCAATATAAAATACAAACCAGATATGTTATTTAACGTATTATGTTTCTACCACAAAATGGATAACGTGTTTGGAACCAGAATTTTCTGTTACTTTTGGGTTTATGGTGATGAATCTGAGCCAAATTTACCGATGCCAGTTAGTTTTTGTCTAAATACCTGAGTAAGGCATTAAGTAGGAAAATTCCGCACTGAATTGCTAGTTCTTCGGCTTCGAATTTATTTATACCATTTATTATAAAATCGATAGTAATCCAATTACTTATCGTTTAAAAATGACAGGAGGTCAAGGTAAATATGGCAGGTGAATCCATAAAAATTGAAGGCGTGACAGGACGAAGCTAATCATGCAGCACTTTAATGGAATAAATCATCAGGGACATTTCTAATTAGTCTGCTTCAAGTTTTCATTCCGTTTAAATTTTCATAACGATTAAAACTGTTAATCAAAAGGTATCCAAAATTCGGCCCAATTTATAACAGAAAAAGGACTAAATTTACTACGGAATTTAAACCATAGTTTTTACCTAACTCAACCGTAAAAGCACGACTGTCATTGCTTGCTTACTGTTGGAACATATTAATTGTTAATTGCGATATTGACACAAATCCTTGATCGCAATGTAAATAAATTAACTGCACCGGCATTTTAATCAGAATGCGGGTGCTCTCTGTTGTTTACCTTGTTACTTGAAAAAATAAGTTAACTTAATGCTGAATGATTTTATACAGCGGGATCGAAATTAATGTAGGCACTAATGTTGGTTAAAATTGAGGCTATCAGTGCCGCCGAATTTATTAAGATTTAAACCTAGTCATCACAATACAGGAAATTTCCGGTTTAAATCAGTCAGAGTTTTTTCTCGATCACTCGATATAAAACGTAATCAGCAACTTTCTTACATTTTACGAGGACTTCTAAGCATTTAAATCAGAAGAAATGTTTCCAGTAATGCTGTAAATAAATACTTCTGCGAAAGCAGGTTTTTACTTTAATTACAGGTGTAAATGTTTCCATAATTTATACATGAATAATTACATACAATCACCTCTCAGGTTAAAATTTAACGTCACGTAAGGAAACCACAACTCATTGAAACATTTAAAATTAATTAAAGGCTGGAAACTTATTATTTGGCTTACGTTAAAGTAAAAAGTACCGAAAAGACTCGCAGAGTACCTTAAATTTGGTACATTTGGTTGTCTTTTTCTTTACAAAAGGGAATTCTAAGGGCCATTTGCATTGTCTATCTTCAGGGCTGATTTTTCAGTACGGATTTAAGCTAAACCTTCGCTGAAAATGAGTTAATTGGGGCTTAAGTGTAGCAAAGATAGGCTTAAATCCGGCTTAAGCCATTTATTAGTTTAAACCTATACTAAAAGCTTGGTTTAAACCAGAATTTTCGTTGATTATCTTTGTGTTGCGGTAATATTTTGTGGTTTGAGACATGCTTAAATTTTATATAATTCGGTATTTCAGTACAAACTTAAGCTAAAACGTATCTTAAGATGACTTAAATGAGGATTTAAGTGTAGCCAATCTTGCCTTAAATCCGGCTTAAGTCAATTATTAGTCTAAATCTGCACTAATAGCTTGGTTTAAATTTTATATATGCCGGTATTTCAGTACAAGCTTAAGCTAAAAGATGACTTAAATGAGGATTTCAGTGTAGCAAAGATGGGCTTAAATCCGGCTTAAGTCATTTATTACTTTAAACCTGTTATAAAAGCTGGGTTTAAACTAAAAATTTCTTGAGTTATCATTGTGTTGCTGTGATATTTTGTGGTTTAAAACGTGCTTAAATTTTGTATAAGCCGGTATTTCAATACAAGCTTAAGCTAAAACGAATCTTAAGTTGAATTAAACGAAGATGTAAGTGTAGCAAAGCTGGACTTAAAGTCATTTATTAGTCATTTGTGTGACTGTCATATTGTATGGTTAAAAACATGCTTAAATTTTATATACTTAATTCGGTATTTCAATATAAACTTAAGCTAAAACGTATCTTAAGATGACTTAAATGAAGATTTAAGTTTAGCGAAGCTTACCTTAAATCTGGCTTAAGTCAACTAATTATTAGTGTAAATCTGCACTAATAGCTTGGTTTAAATGTTATATAAGCCGGTATTTCAGTACAAGCTTAAGCTAAAACATATCTTAAGTTGACTTAAACGAGGATTTAACTGTAGCAAAGCCTGCCTTAAATCTGGCTGAAGTCATTTGTTAGTTTAAACCTGTACTAAAAACATGGTTTAAACCAAAATTTTCCTTGCTTATCTTTGTGTTGCTGCGATATTTTGTGGTTCAAAACATGCTTAAATTTTATATAGGCCGGCATTTTAGTACAAACTTGAGCTAAAACATATCTTAAGACGACTTAAATAAGGATGTAAGTGTAGCAAACCTGGCCATAAATCCGGCTTAAACCAATTATTAGTTTAAACCTAGACCAAAAGCCTTAGTTATCATTATGTGGCTGCGATATTGTATGGTCAAAAACATGCTTACATTTTATATAATTCGGTATTTCAATATAAACCTAAGCTAAAACGTATCTTAATGAGGATGTAAATGTAGCAAAGCTGTGCTTAAATCCAGTTTAGTTGTACTAAAACCTTGGTTTAAACCAGAATTTTTGTGTTGCTATGATATTTTGGGATTTAAAACATGCTTAAATTTTATGTAGGCCGTTATTTCAGTACAAACTTAAGCTAAAACTTATCTTAAGATGACCTAAACGAGAATGCAAGTGTAGCAAAGCTGGGCTTAAATCCGGTTTAAGTCATTTATTTAGTTGTAGTAAAAGCTTGGTGTAAACCAGAATTTTCTGTGTTGCTGTGACATTTTGTGGTTTAAAACATGGTTAAGCCGGTACTTCAGTGCAACCTTAAGCTAAAACGTATCTTAAGATGACTTAAATGAGGATGTAAGTGTAGCAAAGCTGGGCTTAAATCCGTTTTAAGTCATTTTTATTAGTTTAAACCCGTACTTAAAGCTTAGTTTAAACCAGAATTTTCCTTGGTTATCATTGAGTTAGTGGTTTAAAATACGCTTATATAAACCAGTATTTTAACACAAGCTTAAGCTAAAACTTAAGACTTAAATGACGATGTAAGTATAGCAAAACTGGGCTTAAATCCGCTTTAAGTCAATTATTAGTCTAAACCTGTACCAAAAGCTTGGTTTAGACCAGAATTTTCTGTGTTACTGTGATATTTTGTGGTTTAAAAGATGCTTCAATTTTATATAAGTCGGTACTTCCGTATAACCTTAAGCTAAAACTTATATTAAGATGACTTAAATGAGGATTTTAGTGTAGCAAGCCTTGGTTTAAGTTTTGATTTAAATCGCCTTTTAGCTTATACCTGTACTAAAGTATGAAGTACCAGCCCAAAATGCAGCTCAAATGCACTTTCTTTCCTAAAGCCCCAAGGAAATTTCCTTCGATCCTCCACAAAATTCTCGTCGAGATCCTTAAAAAAAGGAAAATATTTAGATTGAAAACCGTTCGAGTAAAATATAATTAAAGTGAATTTTCCCTGATATTGATTTACGTCACCATGACAACAAATACCGGCCTAAACCTTAAAACATCCATTTTTGCTGAAAAATCCGAAATTAAACTCGCGTTTTTTTATGGTTTATAAATAAATATCGTAAAACCGAATGTATGTTGAAAGATTTTCAAGAAAATGGGAAAGGCATTAGATGTAGTTTTGTAAATCATAATAGTAAATCTTTCCACAGTTTAAAGACGCAAACAGGGTATCAAAGAGCAAATTAAAAAGCAATAAATTTAAAATTAATACGTGACTAGGAAATAATAAGTTTGTACTTTTATTGTAGATGCAGAAGTACTCAAACTGTGGGTTAAATCAGTTTCCCTTTTTTCCGCTTTTATTATGGAAAAATTAATTTGGAAAATGTTCTTTTTTAGAGTAAATAAGAACCACTGATTTTAAAATCTTTTAAATGGATTTATCAAAAGTTACGTCGTAAAATCATACGTAACAAACCGCTGTTATTCTTATGTCTTACTTCTTACTTAACACGGAAACCACAGAACTGTCTTATTATGTCAGTCTGTAGGTAATCAGCCATTAAGTCGGTTGTTGCAAAATTCATGGCCAAGGTTTTTTTAATTTTTCATGTAAGTAAGTAAGATAGTGTAAAGTAATTTCAAAGAAAATAGCACAATTTCGTATCACAAGCTGAAGGTTAAATTTTATTATTTGTGCAACACCATTCTAATGGATAAACCGCTCTTTTTGTCATTTTAGCAAGCCATAATGTAATCAATATTTTATTTATCTGAGGTTATTCTAGGTCCTTTTTTAAGTTTGAACAATTTTTCTATCAATTTCTATAAAATAGTTGACGTATTCGTCTGGTGGACACGTAGTTCCCGTTGAATCTCGTCGTGTCCTACTCTTGTTACGATGTTAATTCATAATAGAGCAACTTCCTTGCAATTACCTACTCTTATTTGATGCATTTAAAATGCTTTCAGTGTTGAACGTCTCGTTTTGTAAATTTCCATGTCAGCAAATTTTGGCGTTAAATTGGGTAACATGATTGTTGAAGGTTTTCGGTGCTCTTATGAAACATGATTATACAGTACGACTAACTTTTACGGTGGATGCTCATTTAGAAGTAAAAATCTTACGTTATTTAACTGTAAGTACATTCGTGTCACTTCAACCTTTTTTTTACGAGAACCGTTAAGGAATTAATTAAGGGAAAAATTGCATCTTCATCTCAGACAAAATGGTCGGTGCCGCATTGGTACTTTGCCAAGTTTTGCTGAAATTCCAACAAACACGTGGTTTGAAGTTGTTAGACAAAATAACACCGTTAAGATTTCCTGAAACAGGTTTGATTTTTTAACTAAATTCCCAATTTAGCTCACGTCTTGGTCTTGCCTCCTAAAATTAATTCAACCGAAACAGTTTTTGCAAGGTGATTTTAAATATGTAGAAAAATCGTCTTGAATTTCAATCGACTTCCAAAATTAGTCACAATCACTCCTGGTCTCATCAGATGTACTCGTAAAAACTCGGAAGCATTTCAATCGATTGCACATGAACACAAACAAGTAGCTAACCAACAGAAATTCAATTTTATTTCATGCAAATCGGGCGTGTTGTTTCAATTGTAAATCGCAAATTTGACCTAATTTTCAGTAATTGTTGCAAATTCAATACGTTGTTTGGCTTCAATAAATTAAGTGTCAACTGCATTTATTTCGGGTTAGACAACCGAATTTAAATTTAAAACTAGTGCAACACAGTGGGGTTAGCCTCGTTTCACAAGTTTTTACGTGATTAAATATCAAATTAAAGAGACACTGGGCTCTTATTAAATGCATCTGCTGTGATGCAATCTACCACTCAAATTAATGTTTCCTCTGCTCTCCTCGTCAAACAGGCATTAAGTTTGAATGAAGTGTGCTTAACAGTCTTAACAATACGAATGGTTTTTTCTTATCATCATAACACGAGCTCAAGCACGTAGCCAAAATTGTTTATAACCCTACTTAAGGATCATGTCTTAATAATTTAATAGTTCTAAAGAAGTTTTTGAAAGCTTTTCCATTTGTATTTAAATCTTTGGCTTTAAAAAGTTGCAGTGTTTTAATTTGTTGTTTTTCAAAGTTTCTTTGATAAAAAACTAGAAACTAAGCAAAAATATTAAGGCATCCTCCTCGTGGCTGTCGTATGCAGATAACATATCAAAATGAATAAATAAATAAATAAATAATAAGCAGTTTTCAGAACTCAAGAGGGCAAACTTAAACTATAGCCCTGTATTAGCCCTGTATTTTTCTCGGTTAAATCTTCAAGGAAGCTAAGTCACACAGCTGAATGTAGAATATTCTGAAAACTAACATCTTTATTAAAGCTAAAATTAAAAGTAAGAAATAATTTTAAAATTTAGGGAACAAATCAGGAACGAATTTTAAATTTAGAAAATAAAAAAATGAAAATAATTTTGGAAAATAAAACTATTTTTAAATTTAGAAAATCAATACATATTTTTATAAATTATGAAAAAACGAAATTAATCTGAAAAAGCGTATAAAATAAATATTCAAGAGTTCAAACCCTTGTCAGAATTTAAGAAAAATTCTTTCGATTTTCCTACTAAAATTCTAACCCAAACCTATGGTACTGTAAACCCAATAAGCCTTTATAAATTTAACTCATTTACAATGTTCAGAATAAAAGCAGTTGCGATAACAACTAAACAATAACCCACACGTGTTTCTAATCAATATGTTACAGATTTTTTTTAAGTGAATGAAATATAAATCGATAATGTTATCAATCATTAAAACGATTTCTTATCAAAAACCGCATTGAAACCAACAAAAGCAATACATAGCGGAATTTTTCATAAACCTTATTGATCAAACGACGCAGTATTGCTGGCATTTCCAGACATTTTTAGCCTTTTATGTCTGTATTTTCATTTAATTGTCGGAGAAAAATGGAAAACTGATATGAGTTTTATTGTCTGAAAATACATACAACGCCCACCGTTTACAAAAAAAGCAACAAAGAGACATCAAAAATATCGTGTTAAATTCGTGTATTTTCTAGAATTTTTCTGTTTATTGAACATTACACTATTTTTTGTATAGAAACCCACTTGTTAAATAACTTGCGTCATTATAGAAAGAAAAAATAAACTAAACGTACGTAAAAGATGATCTATAAAAGGCAAATTTAAAGAAAAAGTTAATGAAACTTCAGCTATAAAACGTGATTTTTAAAGAATGAGGAAAGTTTCATGACATTTTCCTGATGTTTTCAAAATAAATGGCCCTTCTGTTGCTCGTCTGTTCTAAAGAAGCCGTACAGGGGGACGATTTTTTATCGAAACATTCAGAATTTAGATATGAAATGGCGTCATCCGTACGTATTTATTTGTCCCATTTTGTTCTTTAAATAACCCGAAAACGAGGATATAATATTTCTTATCATTTAGATTTCTAGACTATTTACACGGCCTTTATAAATGTTGTAACTATTTTGCAATACTTTTTTATTTTAATGATAATTCCACGAAATTTATTACTCTTCTTGTTACACAAGTAGTACAAAAGGTATTTATTTTTGTATAGTGTTGAGGTTTGAAAATACTTATTTCACCTTCATTCGAAAATAGCGTGTCTGTACAATGTAAATATTTAAGAATTCGCGTCGTAATTTTGTATTTACTTAAATTCGAAACTCGCGAGTGTATCATTCCACTTAGTTAATCCAGAAATTCGTTCTGGTACATTGTTGGAGGTTTTCAAAAGCGCGGAGTAATTCAGAAGAGCTTTCAATTTTGTTAATACCGTGTATCTGTCTATCCATCTATGTTTAGCTCGGAATTACAGAAGATGTTGAAGGGTTGCGGTCGCATTTAAAACCATCCCGCGTTAAAGGGAAAAATAGAACCGTCGCGATTAAACGACTCCCTTTGCAACATAAAGCAGCAGACGTTATCATTTATCGCCATCCCACGTACCGTATTGTATGGTAAAATCGATACGTTAAATCAATAACTTTATAAGGCATTGTATTCGTTATTTCTCATGTAGGTATTAGATTCGCCACAGTTTTGATGAGTGGGCGTGCGTGCAAAGACAATATGGGTCCTCGATGATATTGAAAAGTATATCGGGAGGAAAATTCCTTAGTACATAAAATGCGATTCAAGATTTAGTTCGTAGTTAATCTCGAGTAACGGTGCCATTGAGGCCCAGTCTTGCGTAGACGCTGGAAGCCCCAGGATCAATACACGCAGTTCGCGTCATGACGAATATAAAACTGGGTCGCACCCAAACATCCAGGCTGACACAGATCTGGAACCCCCAGCTCGTTCATCTGCTTTAACATATCAATGATTTCGTTATTGTCCGTTTTCGATGTCTAAACAAATGCATTTCTTTTCTTTCAGATCACGTACCTTAATTTCGAAACTCGCAACGTTTTAGATATTTACACGTTAATAAATTCAATGTTTTATTAAAATCCCTCGCAACCGAAGAACGAAACGTAAAAAAACCCTCACAATGCATATAGAAGTACAAGTAGCTCTGAACTTCGTCATTTCGTACCTGTACAACAAACTCCCTCGACGAAGGGTTAACATATTCGGAGAAGAACTTGAAAAAGCCTTAAAAGACAAATTTCAAGGACATTGGTATCCAGATAAACCGTTCAAAGGCTCGGCGTTCAGATGTATAAAAACCGGCGACCCTGTCGACAAGGTGCTAGAACGTGCAGCTCGAGAGAGCGGCGTCCCCATCCAGGACATCCTGGAAAACCTCCCTCAAGAATTAGCCGTCTGGGTCGACCCAGGTGAAGTCAGCTACCGCATCGGCGAAAAGGGAGCCGTCAAAATTCTATTCAGCGAAAAGGGAGACCCTCAAGACGAAAGCTCCGCTGATCGGGAAGTAACGAAAACCTTTAATCCCGAAGCTCAGTGTTTCAAACCCATCGAGTCCGTTAGTTCCACTTTAAGTAACCTGAGCCTATCTCCTAAATCGACTCCTTTCACATCTCAGTCCTCGACCACGGGACCTCAAGTACCTGCCACTGTCGTCCAAACTGGAAACCAAAACATCAACCACCTTTCGTCCTCCTCGTCGGCTCCGTCGCCAACCTCCGTGGGGAATTCCTATAAAGGTTCCCCGTCCCCAGTTCCTTCCTTTATACCAAGAACCACAACACCACTCACTTTCACAACCGCTACATTTGCTCAGACCAAATTTGGAAGCACCAAACTGAAGACTAGCAGCAAGAGAGCAAATCGGTAAGCATCATTTTAAAACGACTCTTCACTAGAAACGCGAAATTAGCACAAAATTGTTTTTTCTTTTAATGAACTGATTTACTATTCTCTCTTTTTGCTCTTTTCCTTAGACTTTATTTTATTGGTTATCGTGTTATTTTAGTTGAATAACGCCGAACTAGTCGAAAATTTATTTCTTTTGTTTACAGAATGTCTCCAACCGAGTTTTCGAATTACATCAAACAACGTGCTATGCAACAACAACTGCACCAACAACAGGCCCAGCACCATTCCCCCGGGGGTCGCGCACTCTCCCCGGATCCCTCAGCATATTATTTTTCTCATGGTCCATATGCACCCCAGTTCCCTCATCGCTCCATGTTTGAGTCTTCCAATCAGTTCCTTAGTGCTGATCTGTATCCAGGAAAATTACCGTTTGAACACACACCTTTGGGATCATATTATCCTAACAGCGGAGCCATGGGTGCCCCACCATCAGCACCCACCACTCCTCAAGACAGTAATAAATTGTTAGATAACTGGCCGTACCCTTCTGCAGGCCAGTATCAGCACCTCCTGGTGGCCAACTGAGGCTTGTCCTAGAGGTGTTTATCCTTCTCTCGGTTATCTGCAGTTACTTATCCGTTTGTTACCATCGTTTGGTGCTATTCGTTATTCGGGTGCAAAATTAACGAATCGAATGGCGCTTACGACGGTGGTAGCAGATGCGTTCTAGCCGTAGTAATAATTAACATTAATTTGTTAAACAAAGAATCCCAGCTTGAAAACTTGATAGTTCTTTTTTATGAACTTTAGATATAGACTAGATGTTTCTTACTTTATATATGGTGTTTACAGTATTCTTGTAGAGTAGAGTGTTTTCTAAATTTTTTATAATGTATGTATTTTTTATTTTTGTATAAAAAAGCTCAAGCTGTCATCTAGTCCCAGAGATTATTATACATGTTCAATAAGTGTTGTTGGCATATCATGGCGGGTTCATTAAAACTGCGTGGCCGAGATGCAAATGGTCCCTTGTTCTGTGTTATTTTTGAGTCAGTATTGCTAGTGCATGCCATAGCCTGATTTTTTTGCTGGGTTCCTAGATGCTTCCTCCTCCGAAGCTACAAGCTATTTTATACCGCTTGAATTTTGTTACTTTATTTTTTCACCGATGTGTATTTTAAATTGTATAGATTGTTAAATACAATATATATTTTGTTACTATAGTTTGATTGCACTTGGTTATTTTGTATGTGTACCTGACTGACATTGTTATCTAACTTTCTAGATGAATTGCTGTTGTTCTCTAGCCAATTCGTTACCTAATTATAAATTATTACAAGAGACAAATTGAGTGTAGATATGAATTACAAATTTGCCATTAGTGTCTCGTTTGAAGTCGTTCGTTTTTTACTTTCTATTAGTTATCTGTGTTAAGAATGGCTTTTTCACTTTTATAATCCACAATCAAAATTTTCTGGGCTGTAATATAGTGCAATTTGGAAATTCCACATCACATCAAGTTTAATGGTACTTCATCGTAAAATTGTAGTAAATATGATAAGCACATGTATTAATTTATTGGGTGAATATTCTCCTTTAGTGATAAAAAGTATTTTTTCTAAGGAATAAAAGGCGCTTAATGAGTTATGCTCTAGGATTTTGAATACGGGACGTGTATGCCTTTCTTAGATGGTTGTAAGAAGTCTTCAACGGTGTCAGCGTTACCTGTTAGTCTTCGGCTAATCGGAGATCTTTAATTAGTCTCTCGTTTTTCCGTTTAAGAAGCTAAGTAAAGTAAATAATTTGGAGCACCCACATCTCCTAGAGCATATCAAATGGGTTTTTATTTTAACCAAATCCCTTCTTAAGCGAAAAACGATAGATGAAAGATCTCGATAGCGAGACGTAAGTTACAAAATGTATATGATTCAAATTATAGATTACTCAATTATTTTATATACTTGCTTGTACGTATTTGCATTTTATCTATCTAAGATCTGTATATAATCGTAGTTAAATTGTTGTTCATGTATCTTTGTAACCGTGTAGCCTCATTAGGGTATGGTAAAGATAAAACACAGTTCTGTAGTAATCTTTTATAGTTCTATTTTGATGACTTTTTACGGTTTTGCAAGTGGTCACATTAAAGTTATGCACCCAAATCTGCCTAATACTTAAGGTACAGAATTTTCTATTATAGCTTAAGGATGTAGAAACAATAGGTTGTATACAAAGTACCTACATTTATAGTTAACAATTCAAGATGAGACGCCCTAAATAAACTCGTGCTATTGTAATATAATCGGGTGTTCCACGATTCAACCAAAGATGATCTGAGAAAGTGTTCAGAGCTTTTGTGGCCACTTGTATGTTATTTATTAATTAATACTGATACAATATTAAGTAGGGACTGACGCCCAAAGGAATGTGATGGCTCTTTTTTACTATTATAGGTAGCTAGGCTAGGGAACTTGCGACAGGACAACCTCGGTCCCTTCCCGGGACCGAAGGATCAACCTGTGCAGGCCTACATGTGTATGTCGCTACTATCTGTGTTAGTTTGTTATAATATCTCTATCTAAAGTCGTAAAGTTGTAGTTATCTACATTGATATAGTGAGAACGGATTTTTCCATCCCGTTATAAAATAAATATGTGTATAATAGTCTATAATTTTTCATATTGTTGTACGATTTTTAAGTTTATATTAAAATGTTTGTGCATTCATAATGCGCTTTTTCTTCAATAAAAATCCTTTTTTCTATATTAACCGGAAATTTCTATTGTGCTCTCTTATTTGTACGTTTACAACCCAAATTAAGTAGGTCAAGGTTTACAAGGTCAGAATAGATCAATAAAGGCACACCAAACTGGTAGGGATATGAAAGTAATTCGGGTCTCTTAGCACCGCTGGTGCTTCGCCGACTTGGAATTTTATTCAGCTTTAAATGATTATTCAAAGAAGCAATAAACAATTTCCATACAATATGCATGTTTTTAATTCATGGTATACAGCTGTAGATATTATGTATTGTTAGCTCTTGAAAGAATTTTAAATTATCGCGGTGACCTGAAACAATAAATTGTTTATAGTGTGTTTTACATAAAATGTAATTTTATTTTACTCTATACAACCTTATTCAGTATTGTGAAATGTACCTTGACCGATTCAAGGTTCGAAATAATTACGTTTAAGATAATTCTTTAGTAGGTCAAAACACGTTCTTCGAGCCGGACTTATATTGTGTTTAAAATCACTTGAAAACCCATTCTTAAAGTTTGACTGATTTCTACTGAAACACCCTATCCTCCCTCTTCTTTTTTGGACTTCCACCATCTTACTTATAATAAAACACTTGATAAATGATAAAGGTTTTTAATAATTACAAAAAGCTTTCGATTACTATTCTACAATCGTCATCAGTAGTTAATTAATCCTGTTATAACAAATGTCTTGTTTAATAAGAGTAAAAACACGAGGCAGTTGGTCATGAATCAGCTGACGGTTCGTCAAATGCTTACTGTCGTGCACACAAGGCGGTGGCAATTCATCACTAATACATAAGTAGACGCTGCCAGTTTGTAATTTTAATGAGCATTTTCTTTCTTTTTTACCCTCTTGTACCTTACAGCGTCGAGGGAGCCGGGCACCCCGAGCCGCAGAGTGGTCCACCCATTCTAATTCAGACCAAGCAGGCCGCTGCTTGACTTTCAATATGTCAGTTTTACATGCACTCCCACTCTGCCGTACTGTCGGTTAATGAGCATTTTAAAACCAAAAATGGATTCAGACTACTATCTTTGGATTTTTATATAGCTGAATTTGGGGACATTCTGATTGTTATAAGTTATAATAATAATAATAGTCAGCCTGTTAATCCCATTGTTGGGCAAAGGCCTCCTCCCTTGACATTCATTCAGTTTTGTTTGCTGTCTCTAACCACCATCTTGGTCCTGCTTGCTCTTCTAATTCCTTGGACCATCTTACGGTTGGCCTCCACCTTTTCGTTGCTCCATCTTGTGGCCTCCATTTTGTAACGATATTTGTCCATCTACACTCAGCCATTTGTCCGGTGGTCCAGTGTGTCCAGCCCAGTTCCATTTCAGTAACCTACATTTTGATACCAAGTCTTCCACTCCAGTCCTTCTAATTTCTGTTAATTTTATTTTGTCTTTTATTTTGATATTTAGCTTTGCTTTTTTCATTTTTGTTTGAGCTATGCGTAGTTTTTCGCGAAGTTTTCTGTTCAAAGTCCACGTTTGCGCGCCGTAACTGATCACTGGTATTACATACATATTAAACACATTTTTCTTTAAGGTTAAAGTTAAAGAAATTTCGTTTTTAAAACCCTTGCAGGACGGGTAAAATTTACGTTAGGTGTACTGTCCAGGCGGGGAAAATTTGGGTCTGCGGGAACGCCCGACTCCCGCTATATGCAGATTATTAGCCGACTTTGACTGACGCCCTATGACACACAATTCATCGACGGCAACGCTAGTTTCCCGCCTTGAATGCATTAAAAAGCCCTGGGTGAATATCTAGTTTGAACCTTTGACTGACGCCCTATGACTCGCAATTCATCGACGGCAACGCCAGTTTCCCGCCTTGAATGCATTAAAAAGCCCTGCATGAATACCCGGCTCCCGCGTCTATTTGGTGTATAGACGATTTCCGGGTATTCCAGACTCCCGTCGCGGAAAGGATAAGCACTTGTTTTAATACCCAGAAGTTTTTCCATCCTAGGGTGATCCTTCTTTGTATTTCTTTCTCTGTCCGGTTTTCAAAGGACACAAGTTGGCCTAGGTAGATAAGTTCATCGACATATTTAACTGTAGAGTTTTCAATTGTTATATCATTTGCTTTTCTGTTAGACATTAAGTTGGTTTTGTTGTAGATGATTTGTAGTCGTACTTTTTTACTCGATTTAAGTTTTTCATCATCAATCTCTCCTAGTGCTGTTCTGCTTTCCGCGAATGGAATGATGTCATCTGCGAATCGCAGGTTGGTTAATATTTTATTTCCTATCCTATCTGATTGTTAACAAACTTAAAAGAAAAGGTTTATTTTATACCATATTTAAAAAGCAACGAGAAATCCTTGAATTTCGTCCGAATGTAAGAAAATGCATTCTATGACCTTTTGAATATTTTGAGAGAGAAGTTAACTAAGAAGGATACGGTAATGAAGACTAGTATTTCATTCTTCTTTAACAACCCCTTTGTATCCATTGCTCATTGTAGGTCTCCCCTTGAGTTTTCCATTCCTGTCTGTTTTAGGCCAGCTGGTGCCAGTTTCATTCTACTTCTTCTTTACATGCCACTAAAGTCCCTAGTGGGGTATGGCCTGCTTTAAGCTTTCACAATAGTCATATAGGAACATGGGGGTTATTAAGCCCAACTGTGGGTGGTTCTTGGCTCTATCACAGATTTTCTGCCACTTTTTACGGTCTTTCACTATATTTAGGTTATTCACATTTAACACTTAACACAAAGATTAAAGTATTGGGGGCACATAAAGAGGATGGAGGAATCTCGGATACCAAGAACGATAAACGAATGGAAACCTGATACAGTAAGACATAAGGGAAGAGCAAAGTTAAGATGGGAAGATAGTGTAGTAGTTATGGATCGAAAAGTTTCATCCTACTACTGCTTTAATATCTACCGGCCAGCGTTTTGGTGGTCTTCTCGCATTTCGTTTGTGCTCTCTTGGTCCCCATTGGATGATATTCTTAGTCCATCTTTTATTCTCGTAGACCACTTGTCCCGCTGTGATGCTACCAATTACATCTTTCATCTTCGTTCTTCGTCTTATATCTTCGTTCGAAATATGTTCTCTCAGAGAGACTCCCAATAGCTCTTTCAATAGCCCATTGTATCATTCTTAATCGGTTGGCTGATCGTATTGTAAGTGTCTTGTCTCAATGAAATCCTTCGTGGTTACCATATATTTTGTTTTAGATATGTATCTATGTATATATCTTTAGACCTTGATCATGTACTGCTTCTTCCATGTATTTAATTATGTCTTTCAAATCATCTATTGTCTTACTTACAATGTCAATGTCATCTGCATATGTGCATATGCCAATATTTGACACTGTTATTATAAACTGTGCCTCCTGGGTTAATGGGGATCCTTCGGATAATTCTTTCCAAGGCAAATTTAAACATCTCCTTGTCTTAAGCGCCTTTCACATAAGTCAAGTTACTTGACTTCAAGTTACTTGAATTCAGGTTTTTATTCATATATCAACAGGTTAATTGAATTTGTGCGTGCTGGAATTTCATTAATAACCACTGAAATTGTAAACGAATTATTAAAAATCTTGGAAAATAATGGTAAACGAAAACGGTCTATATGGGTAAGAAAGTGGATTAAAAGAAGAAATCGTCTAGGCGCATCTGCGACTCTGTTAAAAGAGTTAGCTTCAGAAGATGGAGAAGCATACAAAAAACATCTTAGATCTTAGAATATCTGTAGAGAAGTTTGATAGTCTACTTAGTATGATTGATCATAAAATACAAAAAAAGTCAACATGGTTTAGAGAACCAATATCAGCAAGAATGAAACTGGAAATCACATTACGTTATTTAGCGAGTGGCAACAGCCCTACATCTCGGCAGTACCCATACCGTGTTCCTAAAAACACAATATCTGTGTTTCTACCCGAGGTTCTTTCAACTATTTATGAAGCTTTGCAGCAATTTATTTAGGTATGTAGTTTCTTATTAAAAAAAACACCAGTGAATTTATTAACAACACAACATTGGGTATATTTTCTTAATATAATGGAAATATTTAATCATACTGAATAGCATTTTCTAAGGCCATCTGAATTATGTTATCTCCTGAGGTATTGTTATCAGAGCGAAAGGTATTAAAGGAGAGGGGAAGTATGTTGAATTGGAACTTGTTGATCGGGAAGGAGTCGTCGTATATAGATAGTCATTGGGAAAATTGAAAGATGTTAGTGAAGAATAGGATGTCCTAATATGAGTGGTATTTCTGGTGGAGCCCGTAATTGTATTTGTGACAGGACAGCAATTCTTTCTTGAGTTATTATATTTTGAATTTTCTTGGCAGCAAAGAGCATTAATAGCCGGAAGTTTTTTAAAGAACTTGATATATATTTTCCGAAATGGTCGAACTCATCATCAGTTGACACAGAAGTAGCTTTTTCTATACAATTAAGATCTTTTATAGGTACTTCAACTCGATCCATTGAAGATTTTCTTTTCTTTTCTTTAGGGTGAACTGAACTGTATTTTATTCAGGTTCCCAATACCAATGAAGAATGGAACTGCATTCAAAAACCGTTTGGAACAAAAGGGAATTTCCCTAATTGCTGTGGAGCTATAGGTGGCAAGCATGTGAATATTAAACGACCACCTAATACCGGATCCAAATTTAATAACGTACAGTATTGTGGTATTTAGAGTTGTTGATGCTGATTTTCGTTTTATTTATGTGCATGTTGGCTGTAACAGCAGGGCTAATGATAGCACAATCTTCAGAAATAGTAATTTCAGTATTGCATTGGAAACTAATACTCTTAATTTTCCAAATAATGGTGTGTTAGTTGGAGATGATGCATTTCCTCTCCGAACAAACTTATCGAAACCGTACAATAGACACCGTATGTCACTGAAAGAGAAGATATTCAATTATCGCCTGTCTAGAGCCAGAAGAATCGTAGAAAATGGGTATTTGAGAAACCTATTTCACTATTATCAAAGACTGTAGATTTAGTGATATTAGCTACTTGTGCATTGCATAATTGGCTTAGAACCACATCTGGCAATGTACATCTTCCACTGGGATCAGTAGATGAAGACCAAAGCACAGGCCGCATTACTTCTGGATCATGGCACAGCATTATTGGAAATGCTCAAAGAATGACAGATATTATATCTAGAATGGGTTCAAATAATTATTTTCATGATGCTGGCAAATTAAGAGATGTGTATATGAATTATTTTACAGGAAATGGTTCGGTACCGTGGCAATTACAAATGATTGGCACGAAATGAAAGTACAGCTGACCGAAGTAAACAAGAAAGTTGAGGAGGCGTAGCGAGCGCTGCAGTCGTTTTCAGGGTACATTCAGGTTAAAAAGGATTTCGGCGGCAGTTCTAACCATATAAAAAAATAAGAACGTGGAGTTAAAATAAATGATTCATAATTTGATAAAATATTGAATGATGTACTGTAAAACGAATTATTATGATTGTAAAACGAATTATTATGAAATAGAAATACAGCTGTCAAGTACGATACAAATTTGACAACTCGTAATTTTGATTGTGGATGTACCAAACTTAAATTTTTAGAATCAACTAAGCCAACGGTTTCGGACATATCCATAACTTGAAGTTTTAAAACTTTACGGTTTGAATAAATTAAAAATCTGATGTTTATATCTTTAATTTAGTATTTCGAAATGTTAGGGTTTTTTGCTTAGCTTAAAAAAGGGCTTTCTAAAGTTTCTACCTTAACGATTTTAAAACTGAAATCGGAAATCTTAATCAGTTCTTATTTTCTATGGTGGCAAATAAAAATTCTGCAATTTTTCTAAAATGTCAAGCTAAGTCCAAGGGCAAACAAGGGTCACCAAGGAAGATATCTGGAATAATGCATCGCAGGGTATATGAGTATGAAAAAGGGCAAGGCTGAATTTGAGAATCCTGCAAAAACTAATTTCAAAAATATCTATTTAAATCACATTTCCAAGAGAAGGATTTTTGAAATTAAAGAACGAGGTAAACAATTAATTTCTAAGTTCCAGTTTTCACTTTCAAAAATCGAATAACAAATCCTACAAAAATTGAAACAATAATTTTCCTCCTTTTTAAAAACTTTGCAAGGTTTATCTATTTCAAATTTAAAAAACCTATTTCCATGTTCAAATGTTCAATTCAAATGCTGAAGTGGTTATTTCGAAAAATAAAGAAAGTTATAATGTTTTTGTTAAAACATGGTCAAAATGAACTAAAATGTTGTTAATTAATAGGGCGACTAAAATATTATACTAAATGGAAGGTAAAATATAAAAATTAAAAAATATCCGTTCTCGTCACAGACCTACAAATATTTTTCTACATTTTTTAAATACTTTTAAGACTAAGAATCGTTTGGAAATAATTCAAAAACAGCCTTAATTAGGACGAAGATCCTTTCGTCATTTGTATTTTGTTGGTTTTTGTTAAGGAATACATTAGAAATATTTCAGCAAACTTAAAAATTTGTGTTACGTTATAAATAAATAAATTGGGAAATTTCAAAGTATTTTAAATCAAAATTCAGGTTTGGCGAACACAAATTACATTCTGAAACTGAAACATTTTGAATTATAAAACAGTAAAATGCAATTTTAAATACAAGGAAACATTTTTCCAACGTAGAGGACATGCAACTTTTTGATAAAACATGAATACAAGGCCGTTTAACAAATATTTATTCGTTATCATCTCTGCCCAAAACGAGTTCAAACCTTTCACAAAACTGGCTTTCTGATAATTTGTAACATTCTCGCTCTTTTAATATTGAACGTTGAAATGTGCAGAACTCAGTGCAACATCGTCAAAGTAAATTTATAAATTATCGTTAAATTATAGTGACATTTGAGTGCATCGAAATGGTAAGGGTTATTAAATTATGCAAGTTATTGTTTAATAGCATTTTATTTAGGACTCCCTGTTTTCCTTTAAAAATTATAAGCCTTTTATTGTAAGTTGTAAGTCATTTTATTCTCTCCACTCACTTATATTATTTTGTTGAATTATTTGTTATTTCCTGATTTTACTTTTATTAGTATCATTAGCGTTATATAATTAGTCCCAAGGAAGTACCCCAGCTTCATATTTTTATTTGAGTATATTCATTAGTTTAATATACACAATTCATCGAAGACTATTTATTGAATTTTAATAGTTTGTGCAAATAAAGATGGTAGGATTTATTAGATTATAATAGGCAATAAATTCTTTATTTATGAAACATAAAAAATGGGTAAATTGTAGAATAATAAACTAAAAACCGCCTCGAAATATTTTAAAAAACTATTTTTTCTAGTTAAGCATTTTCGGTGATTTTTTTCCATAATTAGTTATTAGTTGCGTATCAGCGGGTCTCTTGTACCTACTTATCCGAAATACCAGTCGCAGACAAAAATTGGAATATTTGATAAGAGGTTTCATAAGATACATATGGTCGGCTGTTTTTAGTATCATTCATTGTTTAACATGTCATTCTAATAAATTATGTAACGTGTGAAATGTAGCAATGATGGAGACGGATTTACCTGTAACAATATTCTGAACTTAGTAGAAAGTTAAGTGAATATTTTTATTACTGGGGTGATTCGTAAGTTCCTAATAATCTAAATTCTTCTAATTTTGGAAATTTGAACTTCGTTTTTAATTAATGTGAAAGAATTGAACAAAAACTTACTATTCGGTCTATAACATTTGGATTTCATGCATTGAAAAGAATGAACTAAAGTTCATCAATAATACAGTTCATGATTGTATATACCGTAACTGTTACAGCATTGATATAAACCTGCAAATACGAACAAATTTATAATGGGCTGAGAACCAAGCCGTGTCTCAAACAGCAAGAGGATATTTGAGGAACGAGGATGATGAGGGTTGTGACATTGGAGCAGATGAAAGAAGGAGAATATCGATCACCGTGGATGGCCCTGGACCAACAAAAGACTGCGGATTGAGAACATTTCAACATAGGTATCAGGTAAGAACACATTTTTATTCATTAGTTTTATTAGAAGTGGTGCGAATGAATGAGAAGTAACTGTCTTAACCAAGACCTTATAAGTTCCCTACTTCTTCTTCTTACTCCTGTAGTTCCTTAAGAAGCAAATGGCACCAGAGGGGGCGTTTCAAAAGCAAAGTGGATGGCAGAGTTGCTAGTCCTGCCCACCATGGGTTGAGTTCGTTTCTATTGCTCTTTTCTGAACAAATTTCTTCCATTTTTCCATGTCCTGTGCTATGTATTTGGCTTTGCTCCGTGATAGATTTTGTAATTGTAGGTCTTTCGGCAGGTATCTTTCGGTCTACCTATTCTTCGCTTTCCTTGTGCGTTAAATTCTAATGCTTGTTTTGCTATCTTGTTATATGATTCTCTAAGTGTATGTTCTATCCTGTCGCATTTCTTTCTTCTAATTGTGGTTTCGATCTTTTCCTCATTTGAAATTTCCCACAGATGTCGACTTGATATTTATTCGGGCAAATTTATTCGATGTATGTATCTAAGGCATTTATTAACGAAGGTTTGAAGTTTCTTAATGTTTTGTTTGTTTTTAACCCATGTTTCTGCCCCATAAAGTAGCAAACTTCTAATGGTTGTATTGCATAGACGGAGTTTTGTTTTGATCAGAATGTTTTTTGATCTCTATGTTTTGTTTAGCATATCAAATGTTGTTTGTGCTAAGGCTATTCTTCTGGTTATATTTTTTATGCGCCGCCGTTGGTATCTATCGAATTACCTAAATAGTCCACTTTCTTTATGTCTAAGTCCCCGAGTGTTATCGTTGGTTCTTCTTTATTTGCATTTGAGAGAATTCTTGTCTTGTTCCCATTTATTGTTAAGCCAACCTAAATTAAGTAAGTTTTTCTAAACACTCAATTACCTACTTATTAATTATATTTCCATATTTTCAAATGCAATTCTTTCACGATTTTCTTTTTAAATTACTTAACCTAACCTATTTGGCGTTAACTAATTTTTCAACTTGCTTTTACAAAATTCAAACTGACAAATATTCGTTTAGTTGCAATTTTTTATATATTTCTCATTAATATCAGTTGGTGTTGAGACGATTTTAAGTTATTTTAATCTGCATAATCGTTTCTCGTTCTCGTTGTAGTCTTCGTATGGTCTCATTTTGTTTTAAAATTTAGGTTCTAATGTCAATTCAGGTTTCTCCCCCTCCCCCATATTAAGTAATCTCATCATTTCCCTCGCGATCCTTTACCATCTATCCTCTCGCTCGAGAACTAGAAACTGTGGTCTGGTTGTGCATCTATGTTTGGGGTAAAGTTGGCTCATCTTGGTTGTCCGTTAGGTGGGGTTACCGCGGTTAGCACCCGGCGAAGTATGCCACACCGCACTTGATATATTTATTATGTCTAGTTGGGTATTTTTATATCCGACCGCGGGTGTTTAGGCTGCTTACGCGTTCCAACAATGGTCCTTCTGGGATTGGTGAGTTGGACGGGGCAAAGCGTTTGGTACCAAAGACACTCTTGGCTTGAGGAAGTCGCCACTGTTGGACCGGATTTGATTGGGGTAAGCCGCTGCCTCACCCATCTATGTACGATCGGAGTTCGTTTTAGTTTATTAACAGTATATAACGGGAGCAAAGGCCTTAATTGGTCAGTATCTGGTTAGCCTCTGTTAATTATGCACTCCTATCCCTTCTATGCTCCTCCTTTTTTTCCCGAGAACTATAGGTACAGGTTTAGGATATGCATCTATGGTCGGCGATAATTCTGGAAGTCGGGGTACAGTAACCGTTCTTTCATGGGGTTGACGACCCTCATACTCCACGATATTACGACGCACATCTTTGCTACCCGAGATTTTGTTTCTGTTTATTAGTGGTGTATAACGGGAGCAAAGGCCCTAGTTGGTCAGTATCTCGTTAGTTTCTGCTAATTAGGCAAGAGATTCACTTGAGTTGGGGAGAATCACTTTTGCTTTTGTCTAGTCACTTTCTTAATCTGATTAAGCCAGATTAGAGGCCATTCGAGGAAAGAGTGGAATATAGAAACGAATTACTAAGTGTAGTTCCGTGTTTATTAGGAAAACTTGTAATAAAGTTTATGTTAGGTGTTACATTTTTCGTTTTGAGTAGTTGTGCAAGTGAAAAAACAATAGTAGCTCAGTTTTCGTGTTTTTAAAGGCAAGCTGAAATATTAAATTAACTTCAAAATTGTTGAATTTTGGAATTCGTTTTGATATAAAGTGTTTAGGAAAACGGCTTAAATTATAGAATAGCAAGTGTCTGAGGATCAATTTTTGTGAAACATTGGTTTTTCAAAATTACATTTTATAAGAAGAAAGTGATACAGGATGTCTCTAAAAGGTCTGTACAAAACGCTAGCACAAATGCCCGAGGCTAAAATATGAGGATCTAGCCCAATTTACCTTGGTCCAAAAGTTGATAGTTTCCGAAATACAGGGTGCCAAAGTTATTATTTTTTAAAACTTTTTTGTAAATATTTATCTTAATAATAGCATGATTTGCACGAAATTTGGTACTTAGGGGTTTTTTAGGATGAGAAATCGAGATCTGATCACAGTTTCTATGCACATTGCAGAGGGCGCCACCAGCAGCACTTCGCCTACATCTAAAGCTTCATAACTTTTTTATGCCTCGGTGCATTAAATTTCTGGTTAAAAATTCTTATTCCTTGGCATCTTTTGTTCAAAAAAGGTATTCCTAGCAGGTGTCGTTTCGAGCAGCCGTTTCTGAGATAATCGAATTTAAATGTTTTATTGCGTACTGAAACTCGTCGTAGCCCCCCTTCACACTTTATCCAGGCTAGATACAGAGATGATGGAAAGGGTACGGTTCAACTTTCTCCGTATAATTAATCGTTGTGTGCATGAAAACGGAGGTCATTTTGAAAATTTACTTAGACTTTATTCCTATTGTTCTTTGCCAGTTCATTCTTACATTCTTATCATTGTTAGCTCGCTGCTATTTAAATTTTTATTGTTGCTGGCCTGTTGGCCCTTAAACACGCTCCAAATTTCTTGGACCAGTCCTAAGCCTGGATCAAGTGTGAAGGGGGGCTACGACGAGTTTCAGTACGCAATAAAACATTTAAATTCGATTATCTCAGAAACGGCTGCTCGAAGCGACGCCTGCTAGGTATACCTTTTTTGGACAAAAGATGCCAAGGAATAAGAATTTTTAACCAGAAATTTAATGCACCGAGGCATAAAAAAGTTATGAAGCTTTAGATGTAGGCGAAATGCTGCTGGTGGCGCCCTCTGCAATGTACATCGAAACTGTGATCAGATCTCGATTTCTCATCCCAAAAAAACCCTAAGTACCAAATTTCGTGCAAATCATGCTATTATTAAGAAAAATATTTACAAAAGAGTTTTAAAAAATAATAACTTTGGCACCCTGTATTTCGGAAACTATCAACTTTTGGACTAAGGTAAATTGGGCTAGATCCTCATATTTTAGCCTCGGGAATTTGTACTAGCGTTTTGTACAGACCTTTTAGAGACACCCTGTATAATATTGAAACCAGACAAAATTATGTTTCTTATGCTTCGTCCTTCTTAGTGCAAGCCAGTGGCTAACTGTTTAGATATTAAAATCTAATTAGCTAAAAACATATTCAACAAATATTCTAATTAATATAGCAGAATTACCGAATTAATTAATTTCTGTAAATCTTTAAAGGGAACATATTTAAAAGCAAGGTAGTTATTGCTAATAGTAATTTAGGGTTATTTTTCAAATTATTTTAGAGAATTGGATATTGTTTCCAAGAAGATTTTCTACAATTTGCTTTTGGGAAACTTTCTGCAGCACATAATTAGTACTACTCTTTGTAATGTTTTCAGAGTGGTCTCTTAACAATGGTTTTGAAATAATATATTTATAGAAAAGTCTAAATTTTATTGAAAATGAAAGTTACGATTATGTTCAAATTTCTATCGTCGGAAGGCGGGTGTCTTCAGTCTTTAGAGACGTCGCTGGATGTTGTAAGTCAAAGGTGAGTGGTGAATACATGACGTGATCGATCACACTCTATACAAATTTAGGAACTGCATTTAAATGACTGCGTAGTTAAGATGAATTTTTAGTCTAAGGTCTTACATTGTTGCAATAGTTATAACTGTGAATAAAAGGAAAATAAACATTTCTACTTTGAAAAGATTTTTTGTTAGGGCGGTACTAACGTTACTTTTTATTTTCATAGAAATATGTCCAATTGTTTACGAATTATACCAGGACGACTTCTACAAAAATCTGCAAGGAGAACGTACAAGAAAAGGACGTCAAGATGACTACGGTTACAACAAAGGTAACTGAATTCGCTTTCCTTAACACGATCAAAATCTGCTTTTACTTAGTTTCTTCGTTATTTTTGCAGTTTTTGGATGCTTCAATGTTTTAATTTTTTTTTCATAACTGTAAGAAGTTAGTTTGCCAAAATGTAACTTCAAATCCTTAATTGGTGACAAATAATTCGATTATTTTTAGGTTAGTAGTATTAAAGATTGCACATTTTACTTCAGAAACCTTTCCTACCCGTAGGGTGTAAAGGTATTTTAGTACATTTACAAATTTACAAATATTACAACTAACTTATTCGATACTTCATGATTAACTGAACTTATTATCTAAACTTTATCCTTCTTTAGCACGAACGAATTCTTGTTCTGTCAAGTTACATCATCTCTTTGTTGTAGTATTTCTTCCATTGCTTGGTTTTATGGTTTTTTGTGGACTTCCTCTAGTTATTCTAGCTGTAATTTTTGCCTCCCATATTCTTTTAACTTGTCTATCGTTGCCCATTCTTTCGAGATGCCCCAACCACTGTAGTTCGTCTGTTCTGGTTTTCTAGTTAAGCGTTTCAACTTCTAAATCATTTCGTATTGTTTGACTCCTTGTCTTGTCCCTTCTTGTGACCCCCCCCCCACTCTTCTTAAGTAGGTACTTCATTTCCATGGTTTGCAATTTATTTTTCTGTTTATTTTTTGATAAGATCCAGGATTCACTACCAAAAGTTAAGGTCGGTTGATACATAGTTTTGTAAACTGTAATTTTTGTTTTCCTTGAGATTTCTTTTTTAGTTATAAAGGTGTTCGCTATTGAGTAGTACAATTTTGTTGTATTATCTATTCTTTTTTTATTTTACTTTCGTGTCTTCCTTCCTTATTTATTGTAACTCCCAAATATACAAATTCGTCTACCTGTTCTATTTTTATTATTTTGGACTTCTACATTTATTTCTATCTTTTGTTGCTATTACGTGACCGTAGTTTTTATGTAATTTATTTTCACGGTGTATTTATCAAGAGTTTCCCTCCAAATATCTAAGTTTCTTTGTAATCCCATCTCACTTGCTGCGAACGTGCATTCTGTTATAAGGGCCGTTCCTGCGATTTTTGCCGCCCCGTGCAAAAGATAAAATTGTCGCCCCCTTATGTCGTTTATAAAATAAAGTCGTAAATTTAGTAGCATTATATTTAAATATTTAACAAAATTTAAAAAATGCAAATAAGAATAAAACATTCACTTTTTTGCAATTTATTACCAACAAATCGTTAATAAAAATCACTGTTAGCTCTTAACTAAAAATTAACACAAATAAAACGAATAAAATAAAAAGTATTGACTAAACAATTATATAAATTAAAAAAAATGTTACATTAATTTTACGTGATTAATAATAAAGCTAAAGTAAAACGAAATTTTTTGGATGCAAATTCAGCTATTAGGTATGGATGATACTTCTACATTTTAACTTAACTACTACTTTTAATTTTAAATTTAACTTACTACTATCTAAAATGTAGTGTAGAGTTTGGCTTTTACAAGGAATTTAAATTTTTTTTAGAATTTATAAAATTTGATGTGGAAAAATGCCGCCCCCGAATTTCTGCCGCCGCGTGCGAGTGCACATGCTGCACCCCCGCCAGGAACGGCCCTGTCTGTTATGCTTATCTTTTCCATGTTTTTAAATCCTATCTGTAACTCGCTCATTCTTGATCTGGTCATCTGGTCTCAGCTATAAAATCATCCATAAATGTGATGAACAACAATGAACTTAGGACTCCTCCCTGTCTTAATTCGCGCGTGTTTTCTTCTAACATAATTTCTATTATTCTTGCATAGCCTTTTAATAGCATTAATTAATTTTCGTTCTACTCCTCTTCTTGTTAGGCTATTTCAAACCATATTTCTCGGTACTCGGTCGAATGCCCTATCTATATCTATTTATAAATATCATGTATTTTAGGCTTGACCCTTGACCCTTTCTAAACCCACTCTGTAAATTAATTAATTGTTCTTCGACACCTTTTCTTAGTTTATGTTCATAAGGCTTACGGGCTGTACTAATCAAACTAATTCCTCTATAATTGAATAATTCTGACAATTTAATCTCATGTTTTATAAAGCGGTAATATTTTTCTTAATTCCTAGTCTTTTGGAATTTTACTTGTGTTCCATATCTTCCATATCGTGTCCTGCCGATTTTCCACTTTTGGTTTCCTTATTGCTTCGTGCAGTTTTTCTTTTCTCAATTGGTCGTTGTTTATTTTGTCGTTTACATCGATTGGTTCATTTTCATCTGAAATTGTTGTTATCTATTCTTTCTCTTCAGGTTATAGCAACTCACTCACTTGTTTGTTTGTAATTTTCGGTTTGTTGTATTTCCAGTTTATCCATTTCTTTGTTTCATTTCCACATTTGTTCGTCTATTTTTAATTTTTGGTCTTTTGGCCTTTCCATCTTGATTGATTACGTGGATTGGAATGCCAGATTTAAATTAACAAATGACCAAGTTGATAAATGTTGTTTATTTGCTATACAGGGTTATTGGTAATTCGATACATTCCTTTGGAGATATGATGGGACAGGAGCTAAGAAACAAATTAAACCTAACATACATTATGCAAAAATAAAAAAATAATTTCTGAGAAAAACGAATAGGTAATTTTCGTAGCTGATTTTTAGAAATCATTTTTAATAAGTTTTTATTTAAAATTTTCACATGATCGAAATGTTTCCGGATATTTTCCATTCGAAACGGATGACCATAGAGTGGGACAAGTAACCCAGTCAAAAAGTTCAGAAAATGTCAAGTAGATTTTTTAAAAATTAACTTTAAAGACATTAAGATCTACTTTTTTGAGAAAAACACAAAAATTGAAATATCTCAAAAACTATTGAGTTTTGCATAATGTATGTTAGGGTTAAATTTGTTTCTTAGCTCCTGTCCCATCACATCTCCAAAGGAATGTATCGAATTACCAGTAACCCTGTATATACATTTCATTTTTGATTAGACTTGGAATATTTTTTAAATTAGAATTGGTTAAGATTTTAAAATTTATTAAATAATGTCTATTGTTACACGTATAATAGCCAATTAAATAAATCTTCGAAAGTAGGTAGTCACTAGTTAAGTGTTTTTGAATAAACATTTTTGTACAAAATAAATACAATATCAAATTCTTTACAAGTTAACTTATGTAAATTATGTGAATTAAAATTAAATCTGCAAATTTTGCCAATTTTTTGGTGATTTTGTTGGAGAATTCAAAGCTGTTTAAAAAGTACACCGATTAAACACTTTCATTAATAAAATGTTTACGTAAAATAATTTTCCTGAATTTACTATGATCGTTTGCTCAAGGAATCGCATTCAGTTCATCTCTGAGATAGTAAATAATTTGACTTTGGTAAAATTTACGTAGAAAATTATGTACAGATCGTCACATTTAATCAAGGAGATCCCTCATATTTCAAAATTATTCTAAAAATTAAAATAATGTCTAAATGTTCAACTTTAATATTTTTAAGTTGAATTGCTGCAAAACTCTTTGTAATATCTTTGTTTTATTTTTGTTTCTCAATTCTACGTAAGATTTTGAAATTCGAATTTATTTATTATTAAAACGTTGTAACCAATTCAATCCAACTGGTTAATCTTAAGTTGGTCCATCTTCCTCAGCTGCTCGTGAAGAAAAGAAGACTTCATGTATATATTGTTTATTTACTTTCATGTGTGTATTTTGAATAAAACTGTTTTTGTTTTTTTTTCTATCCTAAGCGTTAGAAGTCTAATGCGTCATAATGTTGAATATTGCACTTAACATCCGCTATTTTGATGCATTTGGCTCTAAAATTGTTATTTTAGACATCCAAAATTACTCTTCAGTATTCGAAATTTACTTTTTAAATACTGAAAATAGATTTCTAATATAAAGTTGTTTTTTAATGTTTAGAATAAATTTTAAAATTAATTTTAGAACGTCTAAAACCTTGGGCGTTAAAAATTTATTATAAACACAAATAATTTGTTAAATATTAGAAGTTTTAGACGTCAAAGGTTAATTTTGATTTAGGTTACGGTTTTATTTTGTTTATTTTAAAATCATGTTTGAATCTTGATATATTTGTAAGGTAAGGTTAGAATTTTTAATTAAAATTAGGTTAGAATTTTGTGCCGTTAGTGTAAATAAAAGATTTCCTATAAATAAATTTGTATGAATCTTAAATGCTGTGTAATTTTCTACCCAACTAAAATCCTGTATGAATTTTGTCCGGTAGATCAAATGAACCTTGAAAGTGATGTATAAAATTTGAAATTCCATGAGTTTGTGATGTTAAGGTGCATTCAGACTCAGAAATTTTGTCCGGAAAGTTGACGGACAAAACGGATGTGTTCTGCCGGACAAAATTTGACAATTCAGACTCGCCGGACGTTTCGCAAGTTTGTTGTCGCTACGATTTGCTTTAATTGCGCAGGTGCAAAGTGAACAGCTGTTAGTTGAATCCTTCGTTTATCATCTTTGGTTGTAATATTAGACAAATTGAAAAAATAACCTACGATAATTATGCAAAGCAAACAAACGAAAACTGAAAATCACAAAACAATAACCTTTCTGAAAATAATGTAGGTTAAAGTGTGGTTAAAAGAAACAAACATCACGTGTTTATTAACAGCCTACTCATGCGCACACCACGGATCGTTTGCTTTCGTTACCGGGGTACTTGTCGGACAGATCGGAGAATTCGGAGATTTATTTACCGCTTCTTATAATTCAAATTCTACACACCTCACGATTGGTTCGTTTAAATTTCTCCGTCAACTTTCCGGACAAAATTTCTGAGTCTGAATGCACCTTTAGTCGTAGATGCTCTATACAGTGTGCCTCACTTTAGACGGCACCACCCCAGTATTTTTTTTATATATTATCGATTTAAAAAATCCCTAATACGACTTCTTCAATTTTGCTGTTTATTTTAAATCGTAGTAGAAAGTAACATACCCTAAAAGTACAATTTAGGGAGGGGTGTAATCAGAAAAAAGAAATTTTTTAAATCGATAATATATAAAAAAAATACTGGGGTGCGGCCGTCTAAAGTGAGACACACTGTAGATACAGCCAAGACAAATGAGGAAAAAAAGATCAGATAAATTATGAAGCTAAAGGTTGTGGGTTCGACTCCCAATACCTGCCATACTAACTTAGCATTTTTTGGACACAAGGAGCACGCAGATTTGGAAGATGGAATTTAGTGTACGAATTACACAACTAGTGACAGTAACAATTGCCTTGCAGCGCATTTGAGGTAGGTTTTCTAAATTTTTTTAAAGTAGTATTCAACTGGAAACATGGGTACTTGTGTGATCATAAACTAATCAATGTGAAGCGTGGGTCGGAGGTTTTAGCATTGGGCTGTAAAACCAAAGGTTGTGGGTTCGATTCCCATCACCCGCCATATTAAAAAATAATCGTTTTTGCACTCTAAGGTGCACTCAGCCTTTGGAATTGAGTATATGGGTTACATAACCGGTGGTAAATAATTAGTCGGCTTGTAACGATTCAAAATTTTCGAACTTTTTAAAAAACAGGATTTAACACGGTAAAGGTAGGAACTTGCATCTTTGTCTCTCTCAATCCATATAGGATGATGCGAGCTGTGAAGGAAAATAGAATTTAAGTTGGAACCTACCAACACCCTAAGATATGCTAGTAGTTTATACTTCGATTGTTAGGCATTGCGATCCAATTTTGTAGGGGGCATCCTCCTCCCGCCCCCTAACCAACCCACCCAAATATATTAAGCTCCTCTATATAACTATCTTGTGTTTAGTCTACTTGTGACTGATAATTCTCCTGACATCTTTTAATTCAAATGTTAGTCTGAGATATATGCAAATTACAGTTTCCGCTTTTAGAATTATAGTACAAGAATTACAACATGGCGTAGCGATTTATATTATATGTCCATACTTTGTCACGTGCACTACAACATTTAATGGGGGGCGTTGTTGTCCCTTGGCGCGCGGCTAGCAAACAGCGGAGAAGGGGGGTTTGAAACGGTAAACCATTCAAATAGGGGTGGTCATAATCGGAATAAAAATAGGGCGCCACGACGGAAATCACCCAAAGATAGTTCCTCTAGGGCTCGAAGGGGTTGGGGTTAGCTGGATCCCGCTGCAAGATGTGACTTACTTTGCTTAATGAAATAGCTTACTGAAATTCTTAAAACTTGTAGGCAGGCTCACACTGTATACGTAAATCTTTACCAAAACACTAACACACAAAATATGATCGGGAGGCACTGAAAACACTGACAAGACCAAACTAAATTGACAATTACATATTTAATAAATCAAAAAGGCAAAAATGGATACACAAAAGGGGCGACAGTTAACATGTTACGTCAAAAACAAATAATAAATGCGATACTTACTTTAAGGGACGATGGGACGATAGAATTGAGGGTACTACATTTACGTTACGTACGGCAAATCATTCACAAACTAAGCCCCTCAATCCCAGGCAGAATATAGGATTAACAAATATTAAACTAAAATTCAATCAGTACAGCTAAATCTGTATACATGCAACATAACACAAATTTTAACTTGACTTTACTTAAAACTTGCGACAGTGAAATCTTTAAAGGTGAATTGGTACTGACAAACTTGAACTACAATCTGAACACAAAAATCTTTACTCAAACACAAAATTACTAAGACAAACTAGTCAACCGTTTGCTAACGGTCCTCAACCTTTGCAATGTGAATATTATCAAAGCCGCCTAAAGGCGAATCACAAAGCCTTCACACATTATCGCCGGATCAAACAAATTGACCAGACATCGGCTACTCTAAAATTACAAATTGCAAACAAAACACAAAAATAATAAAAAGGAGGTACTTACTAAACTTCAAACCCATCTGAACAACATTGATAGAGGCTTGTCCGCAAGCGGCAATCGTAGGAATTGAAACCGTTCTCAGAACTACAATTTGTTGAAAGATTTTGTTGTTAGGTAATTTTGAAATACACCTATACCACTCCCTTATGAGACGCCACTGAAAAATCAATCATGATAAATTCGAGTTGCCAATGTGACAACAATTTAATGTGGCCGGAAATTCAACCTGTCTTCAATCAATGTGGATCACATATAATGATATGATATTGCTATTAATTATCATTCAATTCAAAAGTCAACTTTTATAGGCAAAAATTATTATTTTCAGATGAGAATCTAATTATCTCATTCTTAACACGAGACTAATACATACTAACTTAATAACTTTGTGCGGTAGAAAGGCACAAAAGACGTACATCACTAAAAATAATAAATGATATGCTATCTCTTTATGACAATTTATAATGCGTACCAGCCTCAACACCGAAAGGTACTTACCTATAGGGGAAAGGCTCCAAGTACCGGACACCTTAGATATTTTCAAAGTATAATATTGGAGTAAAAGCGAGAGGAAAATTAAATATAACTAACATACACTAGAATATGTCTATTATTCATAACTACACATAATTTTGCTAAAATGCAACATAGAATACTGAAAAAACGTGAAACAAAAAATGCTTACATTGAGCGCACCACAAAATGTGGCTCCCAGTACCGGACACGCACTTTAAGCTAATTGTTTTGTCATGCTTTCCGTATTTTTGGGAAGTAACATTGCATATCTTGTTATACCATGTAACTACTTGTACAGTAATAAAGAACACTATCTTCTAATACAAAACTCACAAAAAAACTTCGCTTTTAATAATACAAAATAAGTTCTGTGAAAACCAAAAGTCTAAACAACACAACAGTCAAATAGTCAGAAATTGTAAAAAGCATCATCAATTGTTGGGCGCACAAAAATCACATTTAAAAAATGTTATGTCGTCTTGCGCAGTACAGTCGACATGGGCCCAACCTTTGCACGACATGCACTGCACCCATTCCTCATCAAATGTTTCTAAGCAGATTATGCATTCTGTGAGGTCAGTTCGAGACGTTTGAGATTTGGGACTATCAATAGGACGTTTCTTTTTGTTCTTTGTGTTTTGTTCTTCATCAGCAAACAACACTTTTTTTGCACTTTTTCCTGCTTTCTCTTTTTTCTGTTCAGCTCTGTCCTTCTTTTCTTGGCGAGTTCTAGCTTTCTCTTCTAACATGTTCTTGTATGGCGTGGAGGTTAAAATTTCGCTTTTTTCACTTCTTCCCTTTCTCACTGCTATTCTCTTTCGTGTCTCATCGGGAGCTGGAGAGATTAGTTCCACTATTTTTTGAAATTCAGCTGACGTTGTCGAGCCTACTGTACGACGTGTAGGCTTAGCTGAAGGAGTGGAAATTTGAGTTTGTTCAGCAGTCTTGATTGGTTGAGAGGCAGGCAAAGGTCTAACTCCTGAAGGGCCAGGAAGAGCAGGATCTGGAATTCTGAGCCCTCCAACTGTATCTGCAGGTGTTGCATAGTGGGCTGCGAGGAAGTCCAAATCCGTGAAAATGTCTTTTTGCACAGGAAATAGTCCCGTGCAGCGAAAACCTGATCTTGCAAGCTCCATTCGGCATATGGACGTAAAAGCAATGTTCACTAATCCGGCAATGTCTCGCACTGCTATTTTAAGGGGATGATATTTTCGCATCCACTCGCCGCAAGCGTTATTGTATGCAGCCTTGAATGGTTTCATTACGGTGCGGTCGAGGGGCTGCATTTTGTGTGTGGTGTGTGGTGGAAGACTAATCATGTGCACATTGTGTTCCTTGGCATACACAATCACTTGAAAATCTTTATGGGTACTGTGACCATCTAACACTAAAAGAGCTGGACTCTCCTTGGTTGGGTTGACTCGTGCAACAAACATCTTAAGCCAGGTCAGAAAACCAGTAGTAGTAATCCACCCACTTTCTTCAGCAACAAAGCCGCTACCCTCAGGAGCATCTTTTTTTAATTCCTCTATCATTTTCTTCCTTGGAAAGACAAACAACGGAGGAAGGAATTGATCACCAGTAGCATTGATTGACAGCAGAATGGTAATGTTCTTTCCTCTTTCGCCTGATGTCATTTTACTAACTTGTTTTTTTCCTTTTAGCGACAAAACCTTAATTGCATTATCATGAACTACTGATATGCCCGTCTCGTCGCAATTAAAGATTTTGGAAGGTGCAAAATTGTATTTGGACATCAACTCTTCATATTTAGAGAAAAATAGATCTACCTGTGCTTTGTTGAAACCCACAGCTCTCTGGATGCTTGTGGATTGAGGAGTACGCAACGAAAATTCAGGATGACGGGCCATAAATTCATAATAGAATTTTTTCCCGGCTTCCCGTTTGTTAACGTTGAATTGATGGGGAACCCTAACATGCTCAGCTAGCGCAAAAACAAATTTCATAAACTCTTTTCGGTTCATTGGCATCATTCTATTATCGAGATCTTTGAGATGAGCTACAATCTGCGACTCTAATTCCTCTGGAAATGTTTTCGTAAAACGACCCATTTGGGGATTCATGTTAATTAATTTCCCACTCCGTATATTTTTTATTCTGTCGCCTAATGTACTTTTTGGCACCGAAAATTGCAATGCTGCTTCTCGTACAGACATATGATTTTCGATAACCCTCTTAATTGCCTCTTTCATATTATTTTCTGACCACTTTCCTCTTTTGTTCTCTTCAGCCATCTCGACAACGCAGACGTAAACTGAAAACTACTCTTAATTAGTATTTTGGTTCTTATTTTGTTAGTTTTTGTTTTGTCCGATACTGGGATAACCATTACTGTCCGAAACCGGGTACCTCACACCTGCTTATAAATTCGCATGTGTTGCAAGTGTAGGAATTTTGATCAGAAGTTATTTAGGTGATATTTATTTGCTATGAAGTAAAAGACAAGATAGCTATAAAGAAATATATTTTTACTCACCACACAACGAAATACACAGGATGAAACTTAACAAACAACGGTGCCACACCACTAAACATACACACTTTCAACTATAACAGCTGACTCACTGATGCTACAACCATAAGATTGCATATAGTTGCCCACCTAACAAAGTAGTTTATACAACAAAGTGTAAGCGTGTGCCATCTAGCATCCATTAGCATAAACACACTTTGTCCGGTACTGGGAGACGTCCGGTACTGGGAGCCTTTCCCCTAAGAGTTTTACGATTACATACATACATGTCAATTGTGGTTAATTTTGTACAGGAAATCAGAATTCCTAAAATAATTAATATTTCTAGAAAGCCTTCGGTCCGTTCTTTATACTTTCTTAGGCGTGCAAAAAGGTAGCACTTTAGATACTTGCCGTAGAGATAAATTACTACAAATTAGAAATTTACTAGTGTTGGAATGTTCTTAATTACATATTAGTTTAAGTGTTTAAGTATTATAATCTAAACCGCAAATATTTACGTGTATGGCTGTATGCTGTAAAACATCCATGTAAAACCATCAAGTATATGCCTATTAACTATTAATAGTTTTTCTACAGTCTTATACCTAAGAAGAAATTATACAACAGATATATGCACATCATTGCACAAATGCGCCTACGCGTGTATGAAACCAGTTATACAAGGGTCAAATCAACATGTTTCGAGCCACTGTAATGCCGTTCTGTGGGCTCTTTTTTTGGCGCATGCGGTTAAAAGTTTCCGTACGACGGCCCGTACCCGTAAAAATGCGCTCTCCTAACCTCAAAATCAAACAATAGTTTTGGATATTTGTTGTCAAATTATTACTTCCTTGTAAAAAGTGCCGTGTGCTGAATGACCAAAAGTTTTTGTTCGTAGTTATTAGAGAGTTTGCGGTAGTGCATTTTTCCTTATAAAAATTGTCGTTATATTGCGTATAACGTAACTTAACCTAAACGCGTGCTGAAACGTTTGCGGTTAGCGCCTATTTGACATGCAACATGCATGACTCCATAGCAGCAACGTTTTTAGATCAGCTTATGCAATCAGCTGTGCGCTGTTACTACTGGGATGTTATGCACATGCGCGAGTCATAAGAACTAAATTCTGATTGGCTCCGTTATTTTTGGAAATAGTGTAATTTACTTCGGTATACGGTACAAATTTTACCAAAAACTAACGTTATACATTATAACAACAATTTTTATAAGGAAAAATGCACTACCGCAAACTCTCTATTAGTTTCAAATTGAAGTTATGAATATGATCGGAAGCCGCACATGCGTTGTGACAACCGTTTTAGACGTAAACTCTTAAAATTACAACTAAAGATAAAAGTTACGAACTTTCAAGGTTACATTTTTACGTTACGTCTAAAATTAAAACCTTAAATTACGACTAAATTCGTATAAACGCTTACCTGCAAAAGGAATCTTTGAACTCTTACGAATATGACTAAAATTGCGACTAAAATTAAATAAAGTTGTATAAACCAGCCTTTAATTTTCTTACGAACCTCCTCAACATCTGCATTTATTGCTTTATCATTATTTCTTTCAGTAGTTTCGTCATATTATCATCTCTTGCATTTCTGTCGCGATATTTTTCATCTTCAATGTTCCAAAAAACATCGTACTTCTCGTAAATGTCAAGAAATTTAGTGATTTCTTCATTACTCCACTTATTACTCATGTTTAATAACAATATAACCTCACTTTTAACACGCGGTTGTTTTCAAGTATCTTCTTGAAGCACAGTCACACTAGTCAGTGTGTTTCAAGCAAGTAAAATGTTGGAAGAAACTTGTAAGGATATTTCAAGTCCAGTAAATAACAGTCAAGTTGCTTCAAGTAACTTGAATTCAAGCGACTTGAAGTTAAGTAACTTGAATTCAAGCGACTTGGAGTCAAGTAACTTAACTTATGTGGACGCCGCTTTAGGGCCGGTTACACAAAGTTTTTGTTAAATTAGCAAATGATCAAAGTTGACAAAAGAGCATCATTTTTTGTTTACTAATGTATTATTTGCCATATGCATTCGAATTTTAATTCGATTTTGTTCACTTTGATGGATGATTAGTTTGATCAAACTGTTAAATCATGTTTGTGCAACCTGCCATAAGTCCGTTACTTATAATTTATAATAAAATCATATTAATAATAATTATGAATTAAATAATTTTCAATTGAGAAGCACTTTTTTGCAAAATAACTAGAAAAACAAAACAATAATTTGAGTTCAATGAAAATGTGCAGCTCTAACACATCAGTAAATAATGCCATGCTCAACAATGAAATCATCTGATGCTAAAAGTGCTTTCGTCAGGTCATGCAAACGGCCCGACGCCACCTGTAGAGAGGTGTGTACAGTTCAACTACTTTTAAGTGTTCCACCTGCAGAGTCTGAGGACGAATTGTCATCCAATTCGTCAAGTATTCATATGTGTTATATACAATTTCTCCAGTTCAATATAAAACATTTTTATTGTAAAAAATATAATTTATTTAAAAAACGTTTACAAATCTTGATTTACATTAGATTCAAAATTTACCAAAACAAAATGGGTGACCAATACCATTTTTTAACAACAGTTCTTTTACATACAAAACGTAAAAAGGCCTTTTTCATCACGAGTACTCTTCGCTAAAATTGTAATATCTGAAGTTAGAGCTTGCCTGTAGTACTCTGGATGAAAAATGATTATATTCAAAAAACGAAAACCCAAATAAGTGCTACTTGTTTGTACATTGTAGACCGTCGTATTGCTATAAATACATAAAACAAGTAAATCATAAACAAAAATAACTTAAAAATGAAACCTCACATCAAGATTACTGTATAGGTGTGTATGTAAATTCTAAAATATAAATTTAAATCTTTCTTTATAAATGATATATGTAAACTCTGGTTTTGGTAAGACCATTTATGCGTCCCATTCTAGTGATCGTGAAAACCACCATTTATAAAATCAAATGATCACCATTAAACCGTGAAGTAAAAGTAAAGAAATGAGGGCAGGATAAGTGTCATTTATAACAATATTCATTTCACTAGCCCTATAATTACTATAACGTACTTAAAATAATTCAAATTCAAAGTAATAGCACAGTATACTAAAATATATATATATACATTATCAAATAAATATTTAAGAAGGTCAATAATGATAGCGGTAAAACGTAAGTTAAACCGTTGAATGAATAATAATAGTTGTTGTACCAAGGAAATGTCTAAATCAACTAATGTTTTCAAGTTGCTTAGGTAACAACAAAGTTAATTTCGATATTACCCATCTGTATAAAAAATAATTCTATATCTAATTTGCTAAAATTTATTATCATCCTTTAAATATGCTAAAACCTATTTTATACTTATTTTAAATAAGACCTTTAAAAATTCAAAATGGATGAGCAGTAACAACGTGAGTGCGAAGATCTTTGGCAATAGCAAACCCTAAATCACAAATAGAACAAAAATATATATTTTTATTATGTATCGGTTTAGGTGTATTACTATCTCCAGACAATCGCTGGCGGTCATGTACTTTAAGATGTATTGTAAGCGCATTTTGTTTATCAAAAACACGGTCACACTGGGTACATTTAAAAGTATCACGGTAATGTTCCTTGTGGTGCTGCCTAACGTGCGCATTTAGAGTGTCACTTCTACTAAACGCAGCTGAACAGTACTTACAAGGATGTGGTTTTAAAGACTTTTGATTTTCAACCACTTGATGTAGTTGCATGTGCGTATCATAGGCGGACTTTGAATCAAAGTTTAGCTTGCAACTGTTACAATTCATGGCCAACACTGTGGTATTAATATTTCTATGTGTTTCCAGAATGTGTATTTGTAAGGCAGTATCGTTAACAAAGCACAAGGAGCAAGTGTAACACTGATATTTACTGCTCGCCTGAGATGCGTTCGATTTAGGTATTTGATTTACCATCTTTCTGAATATTTTCTCCTCCGATCGAGCCTTCTTTTCCACTTTACCACGCTTATGCCAACCTTGATGTGAAGAAAGTGCACCAGCATTATCAAACACTTTCTTACATAAACGACACGGAAACTTTCGTCCGGATGGTGGTTTATTCGATTTAGATTTGACAACGACTTGATCGTGTTCATTAGTCATGTGTTCGTTTAACTCCCCTGTACTTGAGAATGGTATCTTGCAATACTTACAATAAACCGAAGCTTGTTTTACAACAGTTTCACCATGCTCGGTGTGCTTTTCTTTATGTCTTTTTAGTGCAAAAGTGGTAGCAAATGTTAATGTGCACACATCACAAGTAAACACAAATGGTCTTTTCAAATCAAGAGGATCTTCCTCAGTAGTCAAATTAGGCATGTTTTCATGACGATGTTCCTGTTTGTGTTCTTGTAATTCTGCATAACCTGGACAAGCTTGATGACAAATATCGCACCAATATGTTTTAATGATTTTACCGGTCTTTGAGCTACTTCGACTAGGATTCAAATTAATACCGTGACATTTCATGTGGTTTCTAAGGTTGCATTTACTAGAAAACACTTTGAAACATTTTTTACAGGTATAATAAGATTCATCATCGTCGGTTTTAATCGCTCTCGCTTTTGAAGGTCGAGCTACCGGAGTATTCGATTTCTTCAATACCATTCCTTCGTTTTGTAAACGTTCGTGCATCCGTTGGTGGTTCACCCAAGCACCACGCGACGTCAACGTTTTGTCACAACGATTACATTGTCGGGGGTATTCTCTTGCTATTTGTTGACCAGCATGATGTTTTCTATTATGATCCCATATTCCTCCGTAACTCACGTAATGTTTATTACATGTAGTGCAACTGTATTTTTTACTCAGATCTTTCTTCTCCTCCATCGCATCACCTCCATCCTGGGCGCTAAGCACGGGCATTTTTTCATGTAACAATTTATGCTGTCGCAATTCGCTTTTAGTACTGAACGTTTTATCACAAATTTCACAAATCAAAATAGGAGGACTAATAACCATTGTACTTTTATAACCCTTGGTTTTTGCATCCCTATACAATTTAATATTTAAATGGGCACTTCGGTGTTGATCGAGTTCAGATTGTAAAACAAATTCTTTTCCGCATTCGGTACAACATTTCTTAGGATGCGATTCCATGTGTTTCGTCCAGTCATCCATATTCCGTAATAATTTCCCACAATCCGGGCAAGAAAATTTAAACTGATTTTTGGTTGTTTCCTCGGTCTTTTTGTCAGACGAATGTACAGTTGCTTCGTGCTCTTTTAACTCTGTAATTAAACGGAACCTTTCTTGGCAATATATGCATTCCAAAATCTTTCCAGATTCATCGTGTGATAACTTATAATGTCGCAACATGTTGTGATACGATGAATACGCTTTGCCGCAAGTAGGACATGATGTAGGTTTCGAGGACTTTATATTATGAAGAGCATGCGGATTTATAACCTTCATAGTTTCTCCATAATTTGGATCTTCGATTTCTAAGTGAGGAGGAGTGTTTACATCTGAACCAATTGGTAACTGAATGGTTTTTCTTCTGGTACGAGTCTCTTCCACTTCTTCTTTTTTCTTAATTTCGGGTGGTAAAGATTTCCTGGTTATATTATCAGCTGGTTCGGCTTCTTCGTCTACAAGTTTAGTTTTATGAAAGTAATCGAACATTTCTAAACTGTCGCCATCTGCATTATCATGTATTTTTTCACAGTGTATTCTAAACGCATCCGTTGTTGGAAATACCTCGAAGCATACGTCACAAAAATAACGTAAGAAACACGTAATATGTAAATGTTGTTTATAATCTTCCACTTCGTTAAACGATTGCGAACATAAGCAAGTGTAAGGCGGAGAGTTTTGTAACATTTCCATGTGTTCTACGTCAAAGTGACTACAGAAATCTTCGTGGAAACTAAAAATGCAGTTGCATCTTATACATTTGAAACTTTGATACAATCTCATTTTAATTTCTGGATTAACAGGTGACTCCGATAAACGTTTGAGATTTTGGAGAAGCTCCTTCGGGCAATGACAAAAATGTTTCATGTACGTCGATCTAGTGCCAAACGTAATCAAACAATTATAACAGGTATACATTGCAAACCATGTGCGTTGTTTTTTTAAATGAGCATATAAATCTCTAACATCTTCGTATTGTTCGTCGTGACAGGCACAAATTAAAGTTTGTGTCATTTTTACTATTGTCTTGCATTTCTCTAAATAACTAACTTCTACCTTGGTTAAAGGCATATTGCCGACGTGTTCAGCGCTTGAACGTTGTTGCAATCGTAAACCAGCAGCAAACTGTATCTTCTGTAAGTCCACATCATTTTCTGATATTGTTGGTGTCCCACGTGACGTTGATGATCCATCCCTTTTTTCTGATTTTATAAATTAAAACAAATGAAAATAAGTTTACATAATTTACACCTATAAAATACCTTTCAATTTTTCTCTTTCATTGTTTTTGGCAGCCTGTTCTTGACGTCGATGAATCATTGCTTCATGCTTTCGTCGATTTCCCACGCTGCTAAAAACTTTGTCGCATTTCGGACAGTTCCGTCCATCGTCCTTTGGAGTCGCTCCTTCACTCGTATCGAAATTTACTGTAAAATAAACCTCATTTTAGCTTAAACTTGGGAAAACAGCAAACTCATTTTATTAATTAAATTCCAAATGAATAATATAATAAGAGGGAGATGCTGAATGTTGAATCAGTAATAAAGAAAATAGAGGACAAACAGTTGAAATGGTGGGGACATATCGCTCACTTGGAAGAAAAGTGACACAACATAAAAACATTCAAAAATGTACATAGTTTTTGCAAGAAAAGTGTCACAAAGTTAACCCTCATTTGCATAGACTGGGAAAAATCCTTATTCTGCATAGGTTGCATCGACTGAAATACCAACTTCTTCTATTTATATTTTGCTATTTTACTAAGCTAGAAGTAAAATGAGATATTTTTTTAAAATTTATTAGAAATTTGTCACGTGGTTTTGCTATTCCATGTTATTTGGGAGGTTTAGAGTCATTTTAAATTTTTGGTAAATTCTTTACTACGATCCTGTCTTTCTTAATTTTAATTTCGTGATTTGTTACGTTATTTTTGCTGGTTAATTCCGTTTTAGTCTGAAGGGCACGAAAGGTTAAGCGCGTTTCCTTTGCAGTTCGACGAATTCTTCAAGTCATTTCAGTATGTTTCGTCTTCGTGAAACATTTCCTTTGTTCAAAATCCCAAGGTGACCTATTTCACGCGTATTTCACCAAGGCATGATCTCATCTTGTTTCGGTTATTGCAACTTCTCGTGATACGGTGCGGGGGAATCCCCTGTACGTTAGGCCGCGTGATTTGTTTCAGCGTGCTTTCAAGTTCTTTTCCGTTGCCCTCTTCAGTGCGTGGCAAGTACTCAACCATATCGGCGGTGTTGGGCCGCTCCGGCTTAAGACGGGTTTGCGAGTTCATTGTTTTCCGCTTGGGTATTTGCCCCCACCGTAGTTTTCAGTGAAAACTAAAATTTACGACGAAAGGTCAGATTCACCGAAAGGGTGTCATATAATCTCGGAATAATATAGTTATGTGTGGAAGTTGTGAAAAGTTAAGTGTTGTTCCCACATTTTTCTCATTGAGGGATTAGCAAAACCCAATGCCTAAGGAATATTCGTCGTTTGTCCCGGAAAAGGATGCCATCTCTTTTGTTGCCGATCACCATCAACGTCTGCCACATCACTCCCTGGTTTTAAGTACAAACATCTCACCAGGTAATCTACTTCCTTTTTGCTGCTCCTGCTTTGTCGTTTGTGTTTGTAACGTCAGATTCAATTACTACGTTTATTCTACTACTGTTCAGTTTGGAGTTTAATAAGTACCGCCTTTTGTTTATTTTTGTTTTTCGTTTGCAACTTGTAAAGTAGTAATAGCCGATTTCGTGGCCAATATGTTTGATCCAGTGGCATTGTTGAAGGCTTTGTGAATCTCGCCTTTTGGCGACTTTAATGTTCACATAGTACAGTTTGAGGGCCCCTGGCAAATCAGATTTGATTAGTTTGTCTCAGCAACTTTGTGATTAAGCCAAGTAAAGTTCATTTGTAGTTCAAGTATTAAGTCAAGTTTAGATATTATTCTGTATTGAATTGTTTTGTTGATTCTATCTTTTGTTTGGGATTAAGCGGTTAAGCTTGTGAATGTTTTGCAGTATCTAACGTAAACGTAGTACCTTCAATTCTATCGTCCCTTAAAGTAAGTGTTGTATTTATGATTTGTGATAACGTAATATTTTTGATTGTCTTTTGTGTAATTGCCTTGTATTCGTTTTCGTTTTGATTCATTAAATATTTCATTGTCAATTTAGTTTGGTCTTGTTATTTGTGTTCAGTGCTCCCCGTTAATATTTTGTGTATTAGTGTTTTGGTAAGGATTTATGTACAAAGTGTTAGCCTGTCTACAAGTCTTGAGAGTTCCTGTAAAGTAAGTTAATTTCAGTCAGATCTTGCGGCAAGATGCAGCTACGACCTCCTTTGTCCAAGCCCTATGGGAATCTTCTGTGATGGGTTCCTATTTAGACCTCAGGGTGACATATCACAGTGGTGCCCAATTTCATCCCTGTTACGACCACCCTTAATTGAAGGATTTTACCGTTTCGAACCGCCCTTCTCCACTGTTTCAGCTAGCCGTGCGCCGAAGGGACTCTACCACCCCCCTATAATATCGAAGTGCCAGTTTGGCACGTGACAAATTTTATCAAAAAACATAAATATAATTAAATATCATTGCATTTTACACAAGTTATAATTTTCATAGAATGTTCACCACAAACGTTTTTTCCATACTTTCCACAAATTGTTCTAGATTTTCTGTGAAGCTTTGATGGGCAGATAATATGACATCTACCTTTATATGACTCTTCTGGATTTGGTCGTGTTTGGACCGACCATGTAGCAACTTGGATTCCATATGATTCGATAGTATCTTTCCGCGGACAGAAATTTATTTTCTAACCTTCTTTCTATATTTGCTTGTGTTAGCTGATAAGACAATTCTCGTAAAAAGAGTCTCCATCGTTCCTTAATACCTTTTTTTCAGTCTGGGTATAAAATCAACCATATGATTAGAGCATTATAGGCTCCAATGTCTAACGTGTTAAAAAATATCACCAATGGTCATCGTTTAGTTTTGCTTTTTGAAGAATATGTTCTAACTAACTTGTCCAGATTATCAACACCCCCTTTAGTGGCGTTATAACCTCCGGTTTTTTATGTTCTTCCTGAAATATAGCAACATCTTGATGCATTGTTGACATCATAATAACGGCTCGATTTTTATTCGGGACATATGAGCAACGCGTAATGTTATTTTCAAATCCAAAGATTGTAGAAAATACTTCTCATTTTCTTGATGGTAACATATCTTGGGCTAAAAACGTTTTGTTATGCCTCACAGTACCAATTCATAATCGGTAAATAAATTATCAAATGTTATATTGTACAAATGTCTGCACAAGTCATTGACAACCCTTGGTCCTTGTTTTTTTTCGATTGTATCATTTTGTTTGCCACAAACCACAATAAAGTTGCAAGTTTATGTAATAACTAATCACTGCATCTGCAGCTATCCAAAACTTTAGGCTGTATTTTCCGGGTTTAGATGGTAATAAGTCTTGACGGCTTTTCCTCGACCACGCCATAGATAAAGCTGTTCATTGACTGTGATTTGTAAATTTGGTGTACAGCTTTTCTTACAATTTTCTATCAACAAATTCATACATTGTGAAATCAAAGCTAGCTTATCGACAGATTTTCTTTCATCTCTTGTTCCTATGTCATAAAATCTCATGCGTCTAGGAATTTCTTCAAATCGGTTTACTGACATTGTCGCTTTAAAACGAGGCATACCTACTTCTTTGTCCCATAATTCTCTTGTGTCTTGTCCTCTTGAATGGAAAACATCTGCTAGAAGGCACAAACTGGTTGTAGTATCCAATTCTATTTCGTCAACATTTTTCGATTTCTCTTTATACAGATTTCTACCCTTTTCATTGCTATGTATAGGTCTTGCCAAATGTCATGGGTAGCGAAATGCGCAAATAAACAAGAAAGAGAGCTATAGAAAAGGTCAGGCGATACGAGAAAGTAAATCCTAAAAACATTGGTCACTTAATAACACGCGTTTGACTTATAACACCAAAACTTATAGTAATAGTACATACTACAACAGTATTTAACAACAAAGTACGCAATTTAATCTTGAAAAAGATTCATTTTTCAAAGAATTGGCAGGAACTCAAAAAACAAAAACAACAAACTTCAAACGACTACAAACACAACAAAACATTAAAGTTAGGTTTAAATAGCTGACGACAGATGATGTTTTTAGAATGATCTATAACATCGCGGGCCGACGAATTTTGGTTTCTGCGCCGGAGCCCATGACATTTGGCAACACCTATAACACTATGATTTGTTTCATAGCTAGCGTTATACTCGTACATAAGTCAAAGGCTTCTTTCAGTGTCCTAGGATTGATTCCAGTGGCTGGCACACTAGGATTACTGGCCCCACTAATGTGAGCAAGAGTTTTTCATTTGGGTCTTGTAGGAAATTTTTTCCACTCAATTTTTCAATTTATATGTAACAAATTTATATCTTTTTTTTCTTCCAGAAATACAGAATGCATATTACAAATTTTAGACAACGTTGGATCCATTGGACCCATGCGTATGCAGATGAGGGTTAAGTAACAAAACTGATCTCGAGATGGCGCTTGTGTCATTTTTCATTTGTTTGATACGCCTGAGTCTCATTATCATGTCGCAGTATTTTGAGTCGTGACATTTTTCTTCAAGAATATTAATTTTTTGACTGAAAGTACAAATTTATTTTGACTTGTGTCATTTTTCTTACAAAAACTTCTTATAATTTAATACGTACCAGGCCACCAGACGTTAGTTTGAGATATGACAATTTTTTACTCTACCAAATATTGTTGTAATTTACAATTTCAAGATATAAAATCACTGTCATTTTTTAGAGAGAAATGGAAAGAGCATGTACAAAGTTGATATTAAAATTAGGCAAATATACTGACGACAAAAACTCTTGGAAGGCTGTGGCAAGCAGTAAGGATATATTGGTAAATTTCTTTCGTGCAATATTTAATACAATTTGTAATCTAGCTAGCTTTGTGAACTTGATACTCATAATTATGACATGGTATTTTTCATCAAACTTATCCTCAAAGTTGAAGTGGTACAATTATAAGTTTTTATACAAATTATTACAAAAATCTGCATTATTTTCTTTTATAGGAACACCTGTTGTTGAGCAACATTTAAACAAGGAACAAAACCAATCTATTATTTGTTTCATACTTAAAGATGAGTAAGGGAGAGATACAGCAATGTTATTCTTATGAGAGTTTTGTGGTCAATGTTACCACTTCTCGGCAGAGGCCGGCGGTCTAAGCTATTAGAAAGAGATTAGCAGTTGTTAGGTGCTTTGAAATACAATAGCCGGATTTATTTATGGTTGACAGGTGTATAATTCACTTCCAAGCAGTTTTGTGGTGAAATCTGGCTACCTTGCTTTCCATAAGACACCATACTGAATTTTAAGTATGAAACGAAGTATAGGATTAATTTGAATTCAGAACATCATAATATACCGGATCAAACTAGCTTTGAAGTTGAAAGCATTCATGGAATATAGGCTCATATTTCTTTCATTTTATTTTTATTTCAGACTGCCATAATGACAAGCTGTCATACTTTGATTCGGATGATACAGACACCTGATGCTAAGTCCCTGTCTACTATAGTTATGATGTTATGAATGAAGTATTTTGGGGAGTAAATACAGCAGCGCCAGGAGCATTGGCAATGGCTGAATGTAAATAAGGCATATTAGAATACAAAACTACAGGAATGAGTGTTATCGCTCTAGTAGCTATATAAAAAGTGCGATGGAAGTTGCCATTTTGAGAATCTATGTACAACTCATTTGTAGTCAATTCGAGGTTATAATTTCAATGTCAATGTCAAGAGAGTGAATATCATAGGCGTCACATACATATTTTATATAGATTAGAACTTAGCAAAATATATATTTAAAAAACTGTTTTAACCGGCAGTATTACAATATTTTAGTTCTTCCAGCTTCTAATTTTTGTTCATTTATACTTTTACTACATTTTTTGTCAGTTTACGTCTTTGAATATTTTATTTGCAAAGGTTTACATATCCCGTATTCATTCTAAAAGGTACGCCACTGACATACCGTAAACATTCAGCCGCCATATCCATCAATTATCTTGGTCTCACATATGTTTTGTGTGGCCTCTTTCCTGTAGTTTTATATTCTAAGACAAAAATAAGTAATTTACCTTAGTTAAAAAACAATTTTTATATAACTTGTAAAATCACTCTTGCCGTGAAGGCGTCAATTTGACATTTTTAAAAATGCTATTAGAAAAATTTTATTATAAATCAGACATAAGTAGTGTTTCGGAGGGCATGTTAAAGCCGGCGGTGCCGGTTATCATACTAACACCTTTTTCTTCACCTCTCTCGATGGGTTAGGTTAGCTTCCTGCCCAGCATACGTGCTAAGAGGGCTCACAGAACTCGTTATTACGAGTATCTAACAGGCCATCGGCGTAGGCTTCGGCCATAAGAGGAAGAAGGAAGAAGAAAAATAAGTAGATTTAAGAGCAATGAAATTATATTTTATAATTTTACATTAAAAATACAATTTGTGCAATTATTTAAATGAATAAATAGGAGTATTTCTTGCTTCTAATTCTGATTTCATTTGGACTTGGTCAACAGGAGCAGAATTTCTACTTTCAACCATGGTTCAAACGGGATTTTCAGCGGTGTTAACTGGAATTTGAAGATTTTGTGAGGTCGAAGTTCAGGTTTCATCAAATAATATTTTCTTTGCAATTTTAATTTAATTATATTCTTCGGCGACACTAGTGGATTTCCACCCTGCGTGACGCTTTATGTTTAATATGTCCTCACCTGCGTCAGTCAACAATGTAGCTGATGATCGCCTAAAACTATGAGCAGTATAGCATTGTGAATCAGGCAATTGCAGAAAGCTTGCTATTTTACTAGGTATTTTTCCAAATACATTTTTCCCTACAACTTGTTTAGTACATTTTCCGCTATTATAGAACACAAAAAATCGCTCATGATCCGTATCAGGTTTTCGCAAGCCAGCATACTTTCGGTAAAAATTTAAATAGTTGGGATGGGTTTCTTCATTTTTGATTATAGTAAACATTCTTTTAATTTTTGTTTTTGATTCTCGTATACTTATACGTAAACAAGAACCAGTATCTTGTATATCGTTTAATTTCAAGTTGCACAATTCCTCACGGCAGCAAGCACCGGCTACTCCAAAAATTAGGGCCACCTATATTTTCAAAATAATTATTAAAATTTAAATCAACTAACTAGTTTTATTGCTTACTTTCATCATCAAGTATTGGTCGTCGGGAGCTTTGAGAAGGAATTCATTTATTTGTTGTCTGTTTAGGATTTGGGACTTCTTCGGTTTGTATCCTTTAATTTTACGTTTTAAAAATGCCATTAATCGCAGGTATTTGCTAATGTCAGTGTTGTTATGCAGTATAAGGGTTGCTTTTAGCATTGAATAAACAGTCCATAGGGTTGAAGCTTTATAATTCTTGGATATCTCCGAAAAGTAAACCAAAAGAACATTTTCACTATAGCTTAGGACTTTCTTCTCCCGGCACCAATTTATAAACTTGTCATATTGTTTTTGATAGAGTTTTCGTGATTTTTCTGGAAGTAAGTCGAGACTTACTTCACTAGCAGCTTCTTTAATATTAGGAGGTGTGCAGTTAAACTCTTGATCACTTTCGTCATCCATATTTGCTTTAAAAAATTGCTTCTATTGATTTTGCGTGGCTTTCGCAAAAAATTATTATGACATAATACTTGTTTTTGTTTACAATAGCTGCGTTCGTTTATTTGTTCTAAGAACGGAACGAACAGAACCAGAATCTGAAACACGGTCACATGGTACGCTTAAGCCTCAACTATTTGTTCCGGGCGAAAAGAGTAAACCCAAATGTTCCGTTCCGTAATAAACGAACGCAGAACAGAGTTTTTGGAGTAAAAAGAGCGTACCGAACAGATAAACAAACGCCCCTAATCACTACGCTGACTACCTTAGTAATAAAATAATTTTTATATAACTTGTAAAATCACTCTTGCTATGAATTTGACATTTTTAAAAATGCTATTAGAAAAATTTTATTATAAATCAAAAAATTTAAATAAAATCTCCGTCTGTGCAAAAAATATTGTATGTACCACAGGCGTAATAAGCGATTTTTGTCCTTAGCGTGTTATAACCCTCGACTAAAGCCTCGGGTTATAATATTCACGCCATGGTAGTCCGGACTGGTAATCAACTACCATAATGTCCTTTTATTCTGTTTTATTGTTTTTTATAACCTTTTACCTTCAAATCTATCTACGTATCTCAATAATCCAGATTTTGCGATATTCTGGATCGGCCCTGTTTTAATTATTCTGGATAAACGAGTCTCTACTGTACGTTTAAAAAAAAAGTATTTTAATTGATTTATAACTCAGTTCATAGAATGGTTGACTTAGTGGAAAACAACACTTTCAAAAATTAAAAAAATATATACTTAACTACAAGAGTGTTTGGAATAATAACAAAAATTAAAACACTTTTTGATTTGTGTCACTTTTTCACCAAGTGAGCGATATATGCCGAATGGGAGAGAGCAGAATTCTAAAAATAATGATAGAAATGAAAGTAGAAGGAAGAAGACAGAGAGGAAAGCCGAGGATAACATCCCTGGCAGGGAGAAGAGGAAAGACCTTAACATATATAAAAAGATTAGCGAGGGATAGAAAAGCATATAAGAAATGGGTAGAAGAGATGTAGTCCTCTACGAAGGCGCAACGCCTAATGACATAAAGCATGGATAAAGAAAAATTCCAAAAGAAACAAAAGTAATATTTAGAACTATACTTACAAAATCCATTTATTTCCACAATATTGCTGCTTAAATTATTACGCCCGTTATCGTCATCGTCATCATCATCATCATCATCCATATCGTTAAGAGCACGTATCTGTTCTTCAGGCGGATGCGGCGTTAACGGTGGTGGAAAATCGTACATATCTTCGTCCATAACTTCTGCTTCAGGTTCGTAAATAGTTTCTATTAACTCAGGTTTAACTCTAACTTCCTATAAAAATATATATGCATTATTGAAACCTATATTTTTCAAAAGTGTAAATTACGTACATCATCATCATCAACGATAATCTGTGGCGGTGAATGAGCTTCTCCGTCTTCTACCACTTCATCTTTGATATGTATACTCTGAAAAAAAAATACATCAGAAAAAATATGTTAATATTATATGTATTAAATACTTAATAAATATGTTTTGGTCACTTCCTAGCATGGCTTTCTAAGAATTACATTTAGTTTTCAGTATTTCCTTAATTTACTTGAAATGAAAAACCATTAAACTTGCCGTAACATATAAATTAATGTCTTCATTATGAAATGTTTTGTATATATACTTCAGTGCAAACTACACTCTTTCAGTTATTATTATAAAAAAAATATACTTACAATATCAGCTACATTGCAGTTCCAGGCGTTCATCCATCCAATCAATTTTGATTGATTTTCAGAACAAGTTTTCTTAAAATCATGCCAATTAGTCACTTTAGTCAGGCACTGCTCGCAAATCATGGTTGATAATCTATCGCTCGCTTTCACCTATAAACACACAACATTTAGCTTCAATTTTCATTGTCCCAACTATCAATGCTTTAAGATAATGGAAGAAAATATATTTATGATTAACGGCTGGTCTTTCCATCTCCTAATAAACCTCCTAATAAGCTATTTGGCAAATAATTGTATTAACAGGTTTTTAATAGGAGAATAAATTTATTAGGAGATGGAAATACCGGCCCTAATTGTGCCAAATACAAAAACCGATAAATGAATTGATTTTGATTATTTTATTATCGATCATGGGGATATGTTGGGTTATCCGCAATTTCCTTTGAACTGGTATAATTTATTCAGTTGCAGTTTTAAGGTAGGTGTCAGACAGAGTTCTTACTTGAACCAACTTTTTAAACCAGCCCATCATACTGCAACAACCAACAGTGATCGACTACGACCAACCGGTTCGAGCTTTAGGACTGGTTCAAAATTTTGGTTGGTGGTCGATGAACAGTCGATGAGTTTTCCGTCATTTATAAAACACAGCGTATACGTTCATCGTATTCTAGCAGTGAAATTATTGTAAAAAATTACCTAATAGTTGATTCTATTATTTATATTTATTAGTATTATTACATGAAGGGATGGTCAGCCGAAGAAATAGACAAATTAATTGTTTAGTTAGAGACAATTGGTCATTGTATGATCAAACATTGCCGACGTATTCAAACCAAGATACCACGGAATTGCTATTGCGTGCAAAAAATGTGTTTAAAGAAAATGTATAATTAATTTACATCATCAAAATTTAGATATGTTTTTTATTATCTTTGTTGTTGTTTGTACAACATTGTCATTGTACAACTTTTTATTGCATTTCTAAGTTACTAGCATTCGTATTAGTTGATGTAGCTCCCTCATTTACTTGCTGATTGATTCACATTAACTTCTGTTGGTCAGATTCTTTCGAAGTAGGGGTTGATATCAAAAGTCATTTATTTTATTTATTATTAACGGAAAATTCAATACAGATGCAAAAGAAATTTGAATAGTGTTTTACAGTAAATAGTAATTGTATAACATTTATATAATAACTAAGAATATTTGATAATCTGATCTGAGGTTTCCGAACTACTCTGGGCCACTCAGACAGTTATCACTGGTATTAGAGTAAGTTCCCCATCATAGTTTTCATATCAGAATTTTCACAGTCTATAGTACAAATAAAATTATATAAAGTGCATGCTGCTTTAAGTATTTTATCAACCTACACTTATAGCGGTTTCAAAAACTCGTAAACTTGACAACTACAATTAAGTGTCCTTAACGGTCGACTATGGTCGACACATTCCATGTGACAACAACTTTAAAAACTTGCCGATATCGCTCGAAGCGCTGTGTGACACCCACCTAGTAAAAACCTACAATAGATATCTCGAATGAGGTAAAATTGTAAGTTGGGCTAATTAAATATTATACTTTTTTTATAGTTATATGGCCCAACCCTACCTAACAGGCTTTAAGCTTCAATGGTTGGTGGAAATTTCCAAGCTACTATCAGAATTGAGACCTGTTTGAGGTGGTTGCAAAACAAATTCTCAACATACTGTGCCATCAAGCTTGGTTATTACTTCTTAAAAGGGTTTTCAGACTTACAGTTAATAACATTAATTCCTGTTCATTGTTAATCAATATACTGTTGGACGAAGATAATAGAATAGTAACAGGGATGGAGCAAAATGTGGGAAAAATATATTTTTTCTACACCTATTTAATTATATTGCAATTATGTATTAGCATTTCTCGTGAATAATGGCTGTCATAATCGCTCATATAATAATATACTATTTTTCTACACCTATTTAATTATATTGCAATTATTAGCATTATCTTCGTGAAAAATAGTACCTATAATTCACTGCAGTGAATTATGGATTCATAATTCACTGTTTGGCGGCCAATCACAAATACAAATCCAAAAATCATTTCGCTGATCCAATGACATTTTAAATCGCTCGCGATCAACTCTTTCTGCGGCTGACAATCGACTCGCGTGACACGCCCAAGTGTGTTGTCATATTGCTTGTTTACGTTTTTCCATTAAAGTTCTCAAATTTGAGCCTAATCTAGTTGTTTAATAGGTGTAGAAAAAGCATTGTATTACATTCGCGATTATGACCATTATTCGCTCAGATGATTTGAGCCACTCGCCTGCGGCTCCTGGGCTCAAACGTCATCTTCGCGAATAATGGCTGTCATAATCGCTCATATAATAATATACTATAAAAACAAAGATGATGATAGACCAAACTTTTCAAATACAGGAGAAAATGACTCGAGTCTAAAAATAATGAAATATGAAGTAATAAAGGCTTTAAATAGAGCAAAATCAGGAAAAGCAGTAGACCCTGATGCTATTCCTGTAGAAGGATTAAAATTATTAGATCTGTTTAACACAATTTACGACTTTGGAAACATCCCGAATGACTGGCTCAAATCTACCTTTATTATCATTCCTAAACAAGCAAATACAAAGACTTGCGATCAGTATTGAAACATTACTTCGCTGTTACTGCAATAGGTCATATGTCAAAAAATACCAATTTTCAGCTTAAGGCGCCATTCAGATTGAAATAACCATATCTAGCTTACTGCAAAACTTCACATGTGATAAATTTGTGGGGCGCACGCCTGCGCAATATTCAAATATCTCCTATATCAGTCGTATGTCAAAATCAAACCGCGTTGTTTATGTTGTTTTTTAGTAATATTATTGCTGTTTAGGTATGAAGTATGTATGTAAAATGGGAGAAACATCAGAGGAGTTTGAAATGAAGAGGGGAGTAAAACAGGGAGACTCATTAAGTCCATTGCTGTTTCTAATTTATATGGATCAGATATTTAAAAACGTAAAGCAGAAAACCCCTAAAATCCAAATAGGAGGTCTAAACAAACATGAACCCAGTTATAATAGAAGCCCTATTATACGCAGACGATATAATATTAATATCAGATACGAGAACAAAAATGCAGAAACAGGGAAATATATGGAACAACAAAATTAAGAAAATGGGAATCGAAATTAAAATCACAAATACAATTGTAATGGTCATAGGGAAAGAAAACGTTAAACGGAAAAAATCCAAATAAATTGTAACGGTCGCTCAAAAAAATATCAACGGTAAAATATTTGGGAAGCTTAATAACAAACGACGGAAAACTAGAAACTGCAATATCACACAAAATTATTATATGATTAACAAAACGATCTTAGGAAAAACAGAAATCATTATAGAAACAAAGAAAATAGTCTACAACAGTTTAGTCATCCCAACCCTATTATACAAACTAGAGACATTAAAACATGAGAAGTTACGAGCCATAGAAATGAAATTTATGAGAAAAATATTAGGAATAACAAAATTTGATAAATGGAGAACTGACAGAGTATATGACGAAACCAAACAAGAAAAAATTGAAAACAAATTGAAGAAAAAGCAGCTAAACTGGTTCGGACATATACCATGAATGAACAAAGAAAGAAAAACGAAACTGCATATAGAAGCAAAGAGCAGTAAAAAGAAGAAAATAGGAAGATCGAGGAAAACTTGGGAGAATAAAATAGAAGAACTTGCAGAAGGAAACAGAAGAACGGAACTACGAAAGATAGCTCAAAACAGACAAGAATGGAAAAAATTGTTGAACTCCCAATACCCGACGCCATAACAGGCATAAGGGAATCAAAGAAAGAAAGAAAGAAAGGTATGAAGTAAGTGGATTATTCAACCAATTTCAAATTCCGTAATGTTATAGTAATAAATAATCAAATCTAACCTGAAACAAATGAGACAAGAACATGTTTTTCAATCTTACGTATGGTTTTAAGATTCTTTTTGTCTTTGCACATTAATAAGAATTCTCAATGTTTCAGCACATGTCTAAGTAGATTTATTGGTTTCATTCACAAAAGCTCTAAAAACCAAATTGACATAAGACACATTGGGCGCATTCAGGGACGCTCAGCTGCTTAGCTAAGCGGCAATTTAGTCAGCTTATGCTAAATGTCAGCAAACGGCATTTCCCTGAATGAACAGCTGATAGTAAGCTGCTTTGACAGTTTGTTATTTTGTTTTGTAATGTTAGTTGTCACTTTCACTCAAGGTCTCAAGGAGAATAAACTAATTATCTTTGCTTTCACTATTGTGTATGTAATAATCTAATAATAGTTGTGCAGTGCAAGTATTAAAAATTTAAAAGAATTATGGCTAATGACATTCAAATTATGGACTATTTATTTAATGATGACAATAATGTTCAAATTAATAATGTTATTCGTGTATTGGCCGAAAATGCAGATGATGCCCAAGAAAGATTTTATTACAATAATGAGGAACCAGTGAGAAACAAAAATTATGTCGAAGCAATAGTTCCGAATTATAATTTAAGTGAATTTAAAACACATTTTAGAATGTCTCGAGAAGCAGTAAAAAATTTGACCTGTTTACTTATTCCTTACCTACCTGGAGAACGGCATGCAATTGTGCCACTAAAACAAATATTATTTTCTATTTGGATTTTATCAAAACCAGAAAGTTTTGTAGCAGCTGCTGACAGATTTGGAATCTCCAGTGGAACTGGTCATTATATTTTTATAAATGTTGTATCAGCTATAAGTCAGTTAAAAGAGACGTTTATTCAGTGGCCAAATCAGCATGAATGTAATGAAATTGCCACTAGGATACAGAATCGAAGTGGTTAGTAAGAAAATTGAAATTGTTGGAATAAGTAACTTTATCAATTTATAGGATTCCCTGGGATTATGGGTGCAATAGATGGAACACATGTACTCATCAAGCAACCTACGCACAATGCAATTGATTTTTTTAATCGTAAAGATACACATTCTGTTATTTTGCAAGCAGTATGTAATGATAAACTTTTATTTACGGATGTCTTTATTGGCATGCCTGGCCGTATGTATGATGCTCGTGTTTTTCGGAATAGTCCCTTACATCAAAAGTTAACTGATGATCCATCCTTGATTCAACCACATCAACATATCTTGGGAGATGCTGCATACCCTCTCATGGTAAATCTACTCAAACCTTATAGAGATAATGGGCACCTTACAGTAATGCAGTCTCGTTTTAACACAATCTTAAGCAGTCGACGATGCATGATCGAAAGAGCGTTTGGTTTGCTCAAAGGTATGTATCCACATATTATGCAATTAACAGACTACTTACAACTTATTTATTATTAGGTAAATGGCGAAGGCTTAAATTTTTGGACATGTCATTACAACAGCGAATACCAGAAGTTATCTTGGCAACATGTATTCTGCATAACTTTACATTACAACAAAACAACGACGAATATGAAGATGAAATTGCAGTTGAAGATAATAATAACAACGAAATTGAGAACCCTGCAGCAGATGACCAACCTAATAATATGGGCGAACTTAAAAGAAATTATATTGCCTCTATCTTATCAGCTTAAATTAAAAATCTCGTATTTATTTACTATATCTGCATTTATTAAAAATAACATGCATAACTTTAAATATTATTGTTTTGACTGTAAATATTTTTCAAATAAACGCAATTTTTCTCGCTGAATATTGTTGCTTTCTTCAAGTTGTTCCCGCATTTTTTTAATTTCTTCCACTTTCATTGCTTCAATTTCCAACTGGCGTTTACGAAATACATCTAACCGTTTCCATCTTGTTGGTGTTTTAGAAGTCGACGTGTGTGGCTCGATGCTTGGACAAGGACTGTGTGTTTCCCTTTCTTCTACTTCCTCATTAATAGGCGTATTTACAGCCATAGAGGCAATAATGTTGGTTGGTTGTACACACCTATCATCTACAAATATTTCCTGAAATCTTGTAAAATATTCCCAACTTATTCTCCCTTTCCCTGTTTTAGTTTTCGTTTTATTATTGTCTAATATTTTTGTATATGTCGCTTTCATATTTCTCATTTTTTTATCACAGGCATCTGCATCTACAATATAATCGTGTTTCTTCATTGCTTCGGCTATTTCAAGCCACAGAGTTCTTTTTTTAATTTTTGGATTTCTGAATTTTAACACACGTTGTTCATATTCGTTTAGAAACAGTAATGTAGCCTGATGCGTCCATTTAAATTTTGTGTCTACAATGTAATAATTACCCACATTACAAAATCAGTTCCACGATTACTTTTAATAACATACCATCCTGGTGTTTGAGACCAACTTCACAGTCTTCATCTGTAACTTGGGGATCTACAAATAAGAAGTTATTGACGGTTTTGCTTTTGTAAAGGTTTATAAACCTACCATTATTTTCTTCATCATAAAATATGCCCTCCAATGCTGTATTCGGGTTAATAGCTAACGTAGAATAACCTACTACATTATTGGATGTTTTCAAAAAACGTTCGGCTACATTAAACTGCCCTAAAATAGAAAACTTGCAAAAGGTTAATTGGTTGTATATAAATAAATTTACCTTTGTTTGTGTTGCTTTTATCTCGTTTAAGTAACAATTCATCGTTTCCAAAAATGTACAATACTTTATTAGTGTCATTCATTTTATAGGTTAAAGTGATTAAATTACAATTTCCGGTTCCTTTTTTTGGCACCGCTGACAAAGTCAGCTAAAAAATTATACGCTGAGCGAATTACTCAGCGGCTTACTGTAAGCTTAATCACAGCGTGTCTATTCAGGGACTTTGCTAACTTAGCGCGTCAGCCGCTGAGCGTCCCTGAATGCGCCCATTGCTACTGATTCTTATTAGCTGCACATTTTGACATACGACATTTTGCAATGCTGCATTTTCTTTAAGATTACTTGCGAATATGGAAGGTAGTAGAGGCAACTGTATATTAAGGCTTATGACTTATGGCCAAAGGGCTCGCACACAAGAAGAAAATGACGGAGAGAAGAGTTACGGCCAATCGGGAATACAACCCACGCAAGAAGACATCTACATTTCAGCACCTGTCAATAGTGCTTGCACATCACAAGGGGGAAGAAGGGCATCTATTCCAAACAGCACAATCCAGTGCAATGCATCAGAGGAAACTTCCAAAGAATCACTTAATGAAGAATAGCTAGCAAGGTTTGAGAGTTTCGGTTCGGAGTACAAACCGTCAGAAAGCGAAAGTGATGAACTACTAGTCCAATCAGAAAACAGTCAACGACATTCACTGATGGCTGAAAACATGAAAAGAGGAGAAGCAAGGGCCAAGTAAACACTAGACTGTCGAAGAGAGCTAAAAATACCAATCTTAGACTTCGCAGAGAACCTTACATTGGCTTTAAAAAAAGTATCAATGGGAAATACAAACAAACAGCCGCAAAGGAGAAACGAATCAGGGGACTAAAATGTGCCGGTCATTCAACAGGACCAGGAAAGGGTGGACCACGACAGGTGGCCAAAGGCAACATTTGTTCACCACATATTGGAAATTCACTTCAAGGAAAGCGAAGAAGTCGTTTGTTAGAGGATAAGTACTGCCAGTTATTCCAAAACACCGAAGATGCGAAGAAAGTTAGTTTTAAATACTATTTAATTGTGAATAACATGAACAAAGAAGATCTTAAGGAAACAAAAACGAAGAAACTCGTTTGCAAAATATGTTTTTGGCTACATTCGGCATAAAACTGGGTTCTAAATGCTGGAGAGTTTTATAATGTGCCTGATGTAGCTGAGGAAGCACTACAAGATCCAAACCATTGTGCGAAAGGGGTTGAATAATTCCTGTCAAGTTTACCAAAAGTAGAGTCCCACTATTGTAGGGCATCATCTACAAAACTTTATTTAGAGCCTGTTTGAGACAGTTACAGGCATGTACACAGGGTATATCAACAAAAATGCCAACAAGAAAACAGACAGCATCTTGGACTACATTTACAACAGTTTTCCGGAAACTGAATTTAGAAATATGGACTCTTAAAAAAGACCAATGCCATACATGTGCCGGGTCAGTAACGGCAGATATTTACAACTTACATAATCTTAGAAAAGCGAAAGCTCGAGAGGAAAAAGAGAGGGATAATTTGACTCCCAGAATGAAGCAAATGTATTGGCCTACATAGTTGACCTCCAAGCGGCAGCCAATTATTATAAAACTAAGTTGAAAGTCCACAATTTGACTTACTACAATATGAAAAATAAAGAAGTTACCTGTTTCGTCTGGCATGAGCGAGAGGGGGAGGGCTTGAAAACGATGTGTTCGCATCCATAACAACAATGTTCTTGAACAAAGAAATTGCTAAAAATCATCAACCAATCATCAAGATTATTTTATGGAGCGACGGCTGTTTTTACCAAAATCGGAAGCTGTTCAAGGCCCTACTTGCAGTAGCCAAAAAATTTTCTGTGACAATCAGATGGAGGCAGACTCAGTTCATAGCTTGATTGAACGTAAACTGGGATGCAGAAAACAAGGTTACCTCTACAGGTGCACAGCAAAACCCCTCGCCCTATGAGGCGATATCTTTATCATACTCGGATTTTTCCAAGTTTGAGCCTAAATATTATTCTAGTATCAGGCCCGGAAAGAAGGCCGGGGATCCTGTTGTCACCCAGGAAGGCATCATTTACTTCAAGTTGAAATTTTCTGACTCCTCATCGTCAGAAACGGCCCCATGTAACCAACGACACGTGGCCTCTTCTCTATGAAGGGTCCTGTCCCATCGATGAATCTAAGTTCGTCCACTTACAAGCTTTAAAAGAACTAATCCCATGGGATTGCAGGCCATTTTATGAAAACTTGCTGCACAAATAACTTTACATGTAGGTATCAAGGTTAAATGTGTAATTATTGTATTTTTATACGAAAAATAAAACCCAATTTTGTTCTTCCTAATGTTGTACTCTTGATAGTTTATTTTAATCTCTTTAATGCTACAAAAAACAATAGAAACTGGAAAATTAACAAAAAGGCAGTAGTAATTCTAATCTTTATTCTATAAAAAAACAGAAAACTAACAAAATTTAAGAACTATTGTAATGTGAAAGATAATAAAAGCCTTGTTTGCAATTTAAATAGATCCGTACCACTTTTAACTTCCTCCTTGTAAAAGGTCGAATGTCAAAATGTGCAACCAAATAGCAGTAGAAATATATCCCATGTCAATCTAATACAGGTGATAAATATACACCAAAATGTAGGTAGTAACAGCGCAGGATCCTAGATATTGCAATTAAAATCAAAAAATAAAAAAAGTTGGAATGTTTTTTCCTTCCTTTTGCAGTAACAGCGACGATAAGCTTAATGAGCCATATTCTCAAACTACATGAGCGGATGGATATACCAGAAATGTGCAATAATTGGTAACAACGACAGGCGCTACTTGCTACCCAAGTTTTAGTTCAGCGGTGCAAGGATGTGAACAGAGCCGCTTATCTAGCTTTTCTAGAATATAACAAAGCCTTCGACAGAGCACATCACAAAATGATTGAAATTCTGAAACAAATTGGATTAGACAACAAGGGCTTGTGTACTGTAAATAATTTGTGCTGCAAGCAAACAGCAGCAGTTTGAGTAGAAAATAAAGAGAGGAGTCTGACAAGAATGGGTGCTGTCTCCATTTCTATTTAATACATATTAAGAGGCCATATTTAAAGAAGCCCTATGGGGGAAGCTAAAGAAGGAATTAGTATAGGGGGAGAACTATTGAATAACTTCAGATATGCGGACAATACTGACCTGTTTACAGATAACGAAACCGACATGCAAAACCGCATCGACAAAGTAGTAGAAGTAAATGGCTTAACACTTAAACACCAAAACAACTAAAATCATGGTTATTGCAAAAACTGAACAAGCTCCTAGAATACAAATGTATCAATATGAATGAAATAAAATCCCGCATTGAACAAACCAGAAATTCATTTGTGAAAATAAAAAGGTTTAAATCGACAACTACGCATACGAATGATTCAATGCTACGTTTTTTTCAGTTCTATTTTATAGCTCAGAAACTTGGACTCTCACGAAAGCCATGTGTAATAAGCTCGACGCCTTTGAACTGTGGATTTACAGAAGATTATTAAAAATACCTTGCAACGATTAAGTAAAGAAAGAGAATGTAATGAAAACGATAAAGATAATAAAATTAAATTACTTCGCACATATTAAGCGATATGATCGGTACCGAATTCTACTAGTCATAATGCAGGGAAAGATAGATGGCAGGATATCAACTAGAAGGAGAAGAATGGCTTAGGAATTTAAGAGAATGGTAAGTACGGAAAAAGTACCACTTCATTGTTTACAAAGATTCAAGTAGCCTTAATAATAACCAACCTCCGCTAGGAGTGGCAGCAAAAGGGAAGAAGATTGTTACTCATGCTTGTAAATTCATACTGGCCAATTACATTATTTTCAAAGATCAAGGTTTATAGCTAAAAAGTCGACAAGAAAGAATATTTCAACCATCCTCATCGAAGCATCAAATATATACACTCAACCAATGTTTTCACAGTATCGAACTTTAGTTAGAACCTGATATGGGTAACCATGTCGAAATGTACACGTCTTTTAACATTTTTCACATTGCCCATGGGCGTCTTTTATCAACAGTTTTACGCACCTCAAACATGTAATAACAACTAACTAAACCTACACCTACACATTTATGTTTTAGTTATTGAATTGTGAAAGTCAATTAAAACATAAGACAATAGCATAAACATGTGCTGCACAGTGTGACCAATTGACTACAAGAATGGTTCCGAACATTTAAAGACGGCAATATCGCCTTTAAAACCCGTAAGACCCTTTTCTGTAACTTCTGAAATTGTATCTAGTAAACATTCACAAACTACAAGGCAAGTTGGCAATATTCTATGGTTTGCTATCTCAATGCTGATAAAGTCGCAGAAGCGGGCGATGAATGATCGTAAACTTCGGAACTTATTATTTAACAAGTTCATACCTACAACTTTACACGAAAAATCGATGAATGTATGTATTTCTAATATGATTCTTCAGAACAAATGTTGTGTAAACCATGAATCTAAATAGTGGCTTTTCTATTTATCAAAAATATAAGGGAATCCAACTTCCGCAACAAAATTATGTATAATAAGTTAATTGGCTTAGTTTGCACATATAAGATATTGAAATGATAGCTAAGCTTGATATGATGTCTAGCAGATGAGTCACTGTGATGTAAAATAAATGGAAATGGCTATTTAAATAATGGAATGTGTTTGCAATGCAAAGCATTTTCCTAACCAATTTTGTAGCACAGACATGTTGAAGACCATGAAAGGTAGCTTTCAGTTTGATGAATACAATAGGGGAAAAAATCAATATCCTTCAGGCAAATTGACCCTTATAAACCATGCCTTAAAGGCACTCCTCAATAACTCCAACTCATCGTGAAATTGAAGAAAGGTTAACCGTGAAAACTTACCTCGATGCCAATAAAAGCCTGGATGTTCTTCACCATTTCCCGACTACGAGTTGCATCCTCGAAAATGGACTTCAACGTACCCAACTTTTCAGACAAGCATAATCGACAACAGGAGCTAAAATTGCCCCACCTGCGTTCACCCATTGCACTGTGTTCTAATTAACACTTCCACTGAAAACAGAATCCACAAATCTACTTGGTTTAATATAAAAATAAACCGAAACGAAGAAATTAGACGGTTTAACAAGCCGTTTCACTTCCCGTAAACCAACTTTCGTGGAACAACAACGCCATGTCTGAATCCGTATCCCATCCCCACTACATAGAGATGCACCATTTCCAAGCGTCTAGAATGGAAGCAACAGCAACAACCGATTCAGCAACGAACAAACATTTTCATGTGTCCCCCAAATTCTATTTCATACATATTTAAGTCAAACGTCATACTACAATTGTAAATTGCTATAATTATTCAACGGTGCCCCGAATATAACGCGTTGAAAAACCTCAACCACGTTGCTCATCAATCACCTCGATAAAATCCAACGGGAAACGATACAAACTAAAACTACCATTACTAATCGAGTTTAACATGTTTGATCAAACTGCCTTTACAAGGCTCCTTTTCAGTCTTAAATGACCTTTTACTTCGTCAATCAAGAATTTGTACAACATCCTGTCTAAAGTTTGATAACAGAATTTCCGTTTATTTCACTTAGGTTTTAAAATGTCACATAAAAATAAGCAAATTACTTTATATTTGCCGAAGATAAGATGAATTTACATTATCGCTATTTAATAATGGCCGATTTCACTCACCGCCGAATACCTTAAACTGCTGATTGCCTTCAAACAACAATGCATCGGTCTTCTAATATTTTTATATTTGAAACAAAATTCGATGCGATTTTGTTCAGGGTCATTAAAAAATAATTGATGATCAGTGTGATAAGCCTCCTACACGACTTCTTCAATCAACTTTTAACATCCAGCTGATCTGATCTCATGATCAATCCTTCAAGAACTAAAAATATGTACGCATCCATAATTTAATAACGAATTGATTCGTTAATTTTTAAAGAAAAACCATGAATAAAACATTACGCAGTTCCAGAAGGTTTGCAAGCTTTCGTAATGACCAGAATAACTTTGTATCTACACTAATATAAACATGAGATAAGGCTCTTTGTTACGTTAATGGCATCGTCTTCTGACTAATCTTTTCATACAAGCGCCTGCAATAACTCTAACAAGAAAAATATTATTAACATGGGATTAGAGTAAACAAACGTAATGCTTCATTACCTCCTTTAATGCTGATACCTTAGAATTCAAGAAAACATCGTTACTTTCCCATTATCCAGTTTAGTTAGAGATGGGCGCGCAATCAAACATGTTTACTTTAATTATTATTTCTTTTTCTAAACAAGCTTTTAAAAGTCTTATGACTTTATTAATTTGCTGATATTAAAACGATTGGTTGTGTTAAATTTCCGGTTTAAAAAAATCAATTTTACCGCCTTAATTTAACAATTGCAATACGGCAGAGTAACCAAGGGCAACACATCTTCGCGCCGCCATTTGCGATGTGTCAGTGTTTGTACAGCTGTATAAAATGTGAGTTTTCTCGCATTTTCATGAAATTTAAAGGAAATAAATGAAACAACATTGGCCACAATCGGCGTCTATTTATGTTAATGTATTAGGTACGTATAATAATCCACTTTTACTGAAGTATACACTCAAAATTTAACGGAGAGCAATAACCTTCTTTAACAGAGAAATTAAAAAATGGTAAACATGTAAAGAAGGCGTTTTCGATTTTCTAAGTATAATAAGATGAAATTTAAAGCCTAATTGTATCGATTATTGTTCACAGATATAGCACATTCTTCAAAATGTCGAAACGACATGCGGAAGAAAGCAGTAGTAGCGGTCAACCCGCTATCAAAAGAATTCACTTCGAACCACACCTCATCGGACCTGTTTCCACCTTAGAGGAAATGGATATCAAAGTACTACAGTTTCAGAATAAGAAATTGGCACAGGTTTGTATTTCATAACATTATTGATTAATTGGGTATTTGACGATTATATTGACATTTTTTACATAACCTTTTCGTAAAAAAAAATGACTTGTATTACTGTCGCATGAACAGGTTAGGTCGATTAAAGCTTTAAACAACTGATTGTTACTAATATTTAAAAAATTTGAAAACGAGCGTGGTAGAATAGAACAGTTATAGATACTATATTGATACTCCTTTCATGTTGTAATACTGTTGCTATAGTTTTCATGACTCAGGCTATGATTTTCCATAATCAAATATTAAACCCTGGGATTTTTGTATGTAACACATCCTAACCCATGTATTCATAAATTTTAAATTAAGAATTTAATAAAACATTCATTAATTCTAACCTCACTAAAAGTTAACGATTGTAATTTTAAAGTATCTTCATAAAATGCGCAGATTACTGCAGAAAAGCATTTAATTTGCAGAATCGTAATTTACGTTTAATGTATTCCTGTAATAGCGTATAGAGCAACGTCTTCGTACTGAAGCTGAATTACGCCAAAGAATAGAACAGTTAGAAAAACGTCAAACGCAGGATGATGCAGTCCTTAATGTTGTTAACCGTTATTGGAATCAGCTTAACGAAGATATCCGAGTTTTACTTCAAAGATTTGATGCTGAAACCTCGGATGAATCGGAAAGCAAAAGTATGTGCCGAATAAAATTATAATTAAAATATTTTAAAAGTTAAACTTTGTAGATGAGAGTGAAGCTACGACGTCCTTTTTAACACAGTTATCTACATGGGATAAGGAAGAATTAGATGATAAATTAGCCAATCGAGTGCAGGTATCGAAGCGTGCTGTAGCTAAAGTTATTCAAGCATTCGATCGTCTTATGCAGAGGAATGAAAAAATTACCATTGTAATTAAAGGAGAGCTCGAAGGACGTAAGTTTTGACCAATTTAAACTACAAAAATAAATATAATAAACTTTACAGAGGATGCACCAACAATTGATGAAGTAATTAGACAGACAAACATCGATGTACAAGCAGAGAACCGTAATTTACAAGCTTTAAATACTACATTACACGAGAAATATCACACAATTAGTTTAAAAATGTCAGAATTACAAGATTCAGTTACGGCTAAAGAAACGGAAACTGCAGAATTAAAAAATCAAATAGACGATTTGCAGTATGAACTTGAAAAAGTTCGTTGCCGCAATGATAAACTTGAAAATCATCTTGCGGAAGCTATTGAAAAACTAAAGACGTACCATCAAATGCATGGGGAACAAGAAAAGGACGCTACACCAAAGCAGCCAACAACTATTCAAACTGGTGTTACTCAAGCCAAGCTAGAAGATTTAACCAAGGAAGTCGAAGAATGGAGGGAATTGGCTAATAATCGTCTGCAGGAATTGGATAAATTACATCAAACACATAGGGAAACGCTTAAGGAAGTTGAGAAATTAAAAATGGATGTAAGAGATTTAATTTGAGTTTGTGTTGGTTTTTTTTTTAACTGGGTATATTTTTAGATTCGACAACTACCAGAGAGTGTAATAGTCGAAACCACTGAATATAAATGTTTGCAATCTCAATTTTCGGTCTTGTATAACGAATCTATGCAATTAAAAACGCAGTTGGACGAAGCTAGGCAGCAGTTGCAGTCAAGTAAAAATGCACATTTGCGTAATATTGAAATGATGGAGGTAAGACGCCTTGTCTATTTATTATCACTTCTTAAGTTGATTTGATGCTGGGTTTTACATTTCTTCGATTTTCTGTAGTAACAAGACTCATAACTTCCTATCTTTAACTTTACTTTTCCAGTTCTCTATGTCTCTTTCTCTTAAGTCTGTCAATACGGCCTCCCGCCACCTCTTCCTTGGTCTCCCTCTCTTTCTAATAGGCTGATGTCCTCCAGGCTATTTTCTTCAGCTTCTTTCTTCTATGGTTGTCTGTTCTCTCTCTATTTGAAACCCTTTGCCTTGATAATTTTCCCGGATGTTTTTATCTTGTAGATTAATTAATTTTGAACATTTGGATTTTGTTTGATCTGAGTTTGTATTACTTGGTATAATCTGGACCTACTAGAAAATGATCAGAGTCTAATTCAGGCCCGCCTATAGCTTCATATATGTTTTATCCGTCTTTCATTTTTGTTCTCTATTAAATCTTGGTCAATTTGATTTGTCATGTTTTTTTTTGTTTGAAATGAGGAAAACTTTTATGGGCACCCCATCGTGAAGGGTTTCGAGCTGGAGATGTCGCTTCTTCAATGCGGGTGAACTAACTATGGTTCTACCCTAAAGCGAGCTAACTATTTATACATTTGTTGGTTCCCTTCCTTGGGAACCAACGTGCCTTATCTTGAGATAAGTGCTTAGTTATCATCTTATCATATTTCAGTTACAGTACGTGACTTTTTTATATATTCCTTAAGATGCAACTCGTGGGAATAGTTTAAAACTTACATTCTTTCACATTTTCTCGGCACATGGATCTTGTCTATTACAATAACCCCTGATATCACATATCAACTTGCAACGCGTGTTAGAAGTAATTTCAGTATCTTTAGATATTGTTTGATTTGTAATTAATTTGTAAATATCGCTTCGCTACAATATTCACTCCCTCTCTTCTGTCTATCTTCCTTGTCTCGCCCTCTCTTCCCTTTCTTTGTTTTCCATGATGTAAGTGATGGCCTTTTGTACTGTGTTTCAGCTCCTTTCTACCCTCAGCATTATCTCTGATATTCTGCGCATCAATTTCCTCATTTAATTGTAGCCCTATGTTGAACCGTGTGTGATGCCATCTAAGTCATTCAAAGACAGTGTATTCTGGCATGTCTCTCTCTCTGCAGTACTTCGAAATCCCCATCCTGTGGAGGTATGCAGCAAAACACCCCTGCTCCGTTAGAAATTGTGTCAGATAGGCGACCTTGCTTCCTTCGGGCCCAGCTCTTTACGTCTCTTATAATCTTCCTGGTCCAGTTGTCGCTGTTCCACTCCAGCCATTCGTTGGACCATTTTTCCAGTATCTTTCCCTAATTTTTCTTTTTGCGTCTTTGTTCTTGTATGTGGCCTTGCGCTCTTCTACTTTTAGGTGTACTGGTACTATGCCCGCCACTACCTGGACCGCGCTAGTGCTAACCGTCCTGTATGTCTGGGTGATAGATATGCCTGATATATGCTGCACCCTCTCCATTTTCTTTCTGTATCTTTGAATCTTTACCGTGTCATACCAGATCGGTGCCGCATACAACATGATCGAGTTGGCGACCGAGCACAATATCCTTCTGCTTTCCACCGAGACCCCCCATATGTTAGCAATAGCCTTCTCAACCTTCTTGCTGGCCTCGCGTATATGTGTGTTCCCCAACGATAGTCAATTTTCTACGTCCTGTCGGGACCAAGACCTGTGTTTTCCCAGCTGCTATACTAAGGCCCTTCTCTTCCATCCAATCCTCGATCATGTGGAATACCCATTCTGCGTCTTCTTTAATATATCCCGTTGCCTTGCCCGTTATTATCGTGACCTAGTCATCGACATATGCTGGCATGTGAATTTCCTGTGGCATTTTATTCTTCAGGATGTTCCACAGGATCAGTCCGAGTATTGATCCCTGTGGAACTCCGCAAGTCATGTTCATTTGTGTGGTCTCTCCCACTATCACTGTTTTATCACTTAGGTAGTCCTTGATACTGTTAACTAGATATTGGCTCACACCTCTCGTCTCCAGTTCCAGGGTACAGTGCCAAAAGCATTTTTAACAAGCTTCAAGCCTCTACCGTTTGCAGTTTCCGCTAGCTGTGTGACCTTTGCTAGGGCATCAACCGTGAAGAATCCCCTTCTGAAACCGTACTGTTTTTGATCCAGTCCTCCCTTCTCTTCCATTTCCTGGGTCAGCCGGATGTTTATGACATGTTCCCATGGTTTAGTTATTGTATTGAGCAGGCATAGGGGGCGGTATTTTACTCCCCTTCCTCCTTCTTTTTCTGAATTAGGACAAGCTTACCCACTTTCCATTCCAATGGGATTTTTCCTTTGTGCAGTACCAATGTTCATGGTGTTGCACATTGTTTTTGGTATTTTGTTAGTCATGTGTTCTATTATTTAGGTCGGTATGTGGTCCAGGCCTGGGGCCTTTTTTCCCTTTAGACGTGCACCAGCCTTTTTTATCTCCTCTTCCGTTCATTCCTCGAAACCTTCTCGCATCTCACTCCTGTCCCAGCTGTTGGTTATGAGTCATTTTGCATAACGGGGTTGGTCTTAGCTTTCCTGTCACCACCTTATAGCCAAGGCCCCACAAGTCTTCTTCCACCTCGTGGCACCAGGCTTTTCTTTTAGCCGATTCTATACTTTTTTGAAAGGCTTTCCTGGCCTCCTTATAGATCCTGTTGAGTTCTATTTGTTCTTCTGCCCTTGTTCTGATGTTTCTTCTGACTCTGGTTGTAGTGCGCCTGGTTTTTATACATATTTTCCTTGTTGCAGCCAGTTCTTCACACCACCAGTATTTTGCTTTTCTGTTAAATGTCTTGTCGCAGGGTTCCGTAATGTTTCGGATCAGTGCCTCGTCTGAGTTTTCTGCCTTTCCATCCCCTATTTTCCTTTCCAACATGGCAATTAATTTATTTATTTTGTTCTCCAGGTTCTTACTTTCCGTACTTCTATTTTATCCTTTGTGATTTACTTATCAATTTAAGTTTCTCTGGGGAATATCTTATCTTTCTATTGTTATAATTCTAACATTGTATGAGTAGTTTATTCCGTAAATCTTCCAATATCTGGTTTAAAGTTTTCCTTTCATACTCTTTTCTTCTTCTCTACATCTTGCAATTTCTTTTAGACCATTTAATTGTTCTGTTATATACTTAATTTGTTCTGTTAAACACTTAGTTTGCTCTTATTTCTTATCACTTTTCCCTCTTTTATACACACTTCTGTTCCTCTTTACCTGCACTTCACTATTATCTTATCCTTTGGAATTTTCACTTGTTCACATACATTGTCTAGCACTCTTTAAACACTACTGTGCGATAGGGCTGTGTTCACAGTTTCCTAATGCCACCATCCGTTCACCATCAATTATGATTTTCTGATATCCGACTTTAACTTCTTATCCCTTTTTTCTTTCCTCCCTGGCAATGCTTTGTAGCTCGGCTTGTATCTTTCTTTCGTCGAATGTCAGGCCATTTTCTATATAGATTTTAGAGTTCTCTAGTACTTTTTTCTTTTCCATAATTTCTTTCTTTATTTCCTACGATTGTCGGGCGACCCGAACCAGGCTCAGCTTACTATGGCTCAGTGTGTCCTCATCGACGAGCTATGCGCCTTAATGGCCTGATAAAGCTTAATACATTTCCCATGATTACAGTCCCGAGATTACAATGTTGTTTTTCCTCTTATCCCTTTCTAAAGTTTCGATCCTATTGTTGAATTCTTTCATTTCAGATTTAAGTTTTTTGTCGTCTTCCAATATTTCTTTGACTTGCTTTTTATATTCTTGATGATATTCTTTCACTTCCTTGATAAGTTCTCTCATAAGGTGTAACATTTTGTTTTCTTGCGCTATTTCCGAATCCCTGATGTGTCGCCTATGTCTTGTCAGACTGTTTGTTATTACAGTTGCTTATCCTGCACCACACTGATCCCCGCTTCCACAGCATGGTGCCGGCCCAAAATTTCCTTGTAGCTAATTACAAAATTGTCCTGATTTACACCTTAACACTGTACTTTCCCTATATAAATTTCGCTTGATATTGCTTGTAATTTGAGGTAAAATATCAGAGCAGTCTTTCACTGTGGTGGAATCCACTAACAAAAAAAATAATTTTCTTTTAATAGAGCGAAGAACTTATGGCCCAGAAAAAGCTCCGCCAGGAAGTTATGCAATTGGAAGACTTACTAGCTCAACTTCGTAAAGAATATGAAATGCTTCGTATAGAATTTGAGCAAAATTTAGCGGCCAACGAACAAACCGGACCAATTAATAGGGAAATGAGGCACTTGATTACATCGTTACAAAACAATACAACACAATTAAAGGGTGAAGTCCATAGATACAAACGTAAATATAAAGAAGCGAATGCTGAAATTCCGAAGGTGTGTAAAATAATGTTTTAGGTTCTCAAAACTCATTTACCTTCTTTTCACTTGAAGAGAAACAACAGAGAAGCTTGTTTTTGAGATTTCTGTAGTAAAGTATCTTTGTATAATTTATATTTGTATATTTATACGTGTATTGCTTGTAGTTACGTAAAGAAATGGAAGAATTAAATACGAAGCTAACTCAACAACAAAGCATTGTACAAGATAGCAAAGAAAATATAAAACAAGAAATTAAAGAAGAAGAAAATGCAGCTGGTGAAAGTAGCACGCAGATAAAAGAAGAATCATTGAACGTGCCGTTGGTAAAGAAGGAAGAAGAGGAAACAGAGGTTAGTGTGTGAATTAATCGAATTAAATACATTACTTGTACGTTTCGTTTATTTAGCAAACAGAAGAGCAGGAAGGTGACAAAGATAAAGCTCCAGGTGCCGCTACGTCACCAACAGCAAAGAAAGAAGGTGTTGTAAAACTAGAAAAAGGTGCCATCAAAAAGGATCCCACCATTAAAACTGAAAAAGATCATCGTGAAATTCAAAGGGCAAAGGAAGCGAAAATTGCTGAAAATGAAGTTATTAGAGATCTCAAAGCTCAGCTGAAGTAAGTATAATCACAAATTTGATGTCGGACAAAATTAAAAGCATCTTTCTTCTCAGGAAGGCTTTAAACGAACAAAAAGAAATGAAACTATTACTCGACATGTACAAAGGCGTTAGTAAGGAACAAAGGGATAAGGTGCAGTTAATGGCAATGGAAAAGAAATTAAGGAGCGAAATTGAAGAAATGCGTCAACAGTTAAAGAAAATGCAGGTGCATATTTCCAGCTTTAATGAGTTTCTTTATAATGTAGCAAACTAATTACATGTGTTAGTTTTATTGTCAGGAAAGCAAGCGCGAGGAAAGAAAAAAATTGGCAGACGAAGAAGCTCTACGTAAAATCAAACAGTTAGAAGAACAAAAATACGAATTACAAAAGCAAGTTCAGTCGCAGAAACCTGTGGAAGGGAACTGGTCAAATCACACAGCTTTACACCAGATGCAGATGAGACCGTTTGTTGGTTCCTTAGAAGAAGAAGCGCTACTGAACGAAATGGAGGTGACCGGACAAGCTTTCGAGGACATGCAGGAGCAGAATTCACGTTTAATTCAACAGTTACGGGAAAAGGACGATGCTAATTTTAAGCTTATGACCGAACGTATTAAATCAAATCAGCTGCACAAATTAGCACGGGAAGAGAAAGACGTACTAAAAGAACAAGTAGGTACTTTAACCACACAGGTAGATTCTGCTAATGTTGTAGTACGTAAATTAGAAGAGAAGGAGAGGATATTGCAAAATACTCTTGGTACAATCGAGAAAGAATTATCGCTTCGGCAACAAGCGATGGAGATGCACAAACGTAAGGCAATCGAATCCGCTCAGTCTGCTGCAGACTTAAAACTACATTTAGGTATGCCAAAATCCTTGTTTATTTTTTGCACATGTAACGTTAAATATTTCCAGAAAAATATCACGCCCAAATGAAAGAAGCCCAACAGGTAGTGGCAGAAAAAACAAGTTCCTTAGAAGCTGAAGCGTATAAAACTAAACGACTGCAAGAAGAAATAGCGCAATTGAAACGTAAGGTAGAAAGGATGAAGAAAATGGAAATGGCGGGAACCACTTTAGATGAAGTAATGATGGAAGAAATTCGAGAATATAAAGAAACTCTCACTTGTCCATCTTGTAAAGTTAAAAGGAAAGATGCAGTTTTATCAAAATGTTTCCATGTTTTTTGTTATGATTGTCTTAAAACTCGTTATGAAACCAGGCAAAGAAAGTGCCCTAAATGTAATTGTGCTTTTGGAGCGAATGATTATCATCGGTTATATTTATCAAATTAAATGTTTCCTCGTAATATTATTTTTTTATTTGTAGTGAATCAACTTGGCATGTGTTTTAGTTGTATTAAATATTTTAATTTTTTTTTTCAAAGTGTAAGTTTCGTCAGTAAATGAATAAATAAATATAAGTTCAAACAATTTTTTTTATTGATAAACCGCTTATTTACAATCTTCTCTAGGATGACATGTTGGAGCCCTCATCTAGCGATGATGCCCCTGGGATGGCTAGAATTGTATGTGCTTTTGCTTGTCTTAAAGGTGACTTATACCAAGGCCCGCTGAATTAATATTGCATATAAGGCCTTACCACTTCATTTAGCCAAGACGAAATTAGAAACAACGGTGGCGCCATTTGCGGTGAACTATACATTTTTTAATGGAAAAATTTGTGACAAATGTATAGTTCACCTCGAATGGCGCCTGCGTCCTTGCTAATTGCGTCTTGGCTAAATAAAGTGGGCAGGCCTTATATGTAATATTAATTCAGCAGGCCTTGATTTTTGCTATTCGGCAGGCTTTATAAACTCCGTTTTTAATCAACGCAGGCGACGGTTTGGCCTCGCCCACGTATTCGGTTTTTGAATGATTCGGGCGAAGCGCTTTCTGGTGATGCGCGATTCTGTATTTGAATATTCGGGATTTGAATGTTTCTGTGTTTGAATATTCGGGTGTTGAATTATTCTGTGTATGCATATTCTGCTTTTGAATATTCGGGCGTTGAAGACATTCCCTATCGATCACTGCCAGTATTATGGATACAAAAAGTAGAGAGTACAGCAACAGAACAAAATAAAACGAAGCTGTTCTGTTATTTTTAAATCTCTTAATAAATTCTCATGAGTATTATACTCATTGCGATTTTTAAACCATTTTTTCATCCACTTTTGCTTATGCTTCTTCTTTTTCTTCTCATTTAATTGCACAAGTAGTGCTCGGTAGTGCTATGGCTATGCTCCAACCAGCTTCATCACACTAACTAAATTCTTGTAAAATATATTGCATTGTCTAGAGTCAAACATAATAGATATTTTTCGCCCTCCGGCTAGAAACACTCAATTTTCAGGCGTATAAATCGTCTGGAAAATGCTATTTTCAGGCCTAGGCCTGAAAGTAAAATTAGGATTTTTGATTGGTGGCGCTGAACCGAATTGACTCCGCCCTCTCATTGCTACGCCCATTGTCACGCCCAGAAAAATAAATTCCCTAGAAAGATAAATTCTCTAACGTCAAATATTTGAATAAAAAATGATTTTTTATAATTAACGTATTTTTATCGGCCGAAAAAATATTGTGTATCACACGCCTAGAAACTGCTTTGCAAGTACTCGTACTTGTAGGGCCTCGGTTGCACCTCGGCCTACAAACGTACTCGCACTTGCAAAGTGACAGTTTCTAGCCTTGTGATACAAATAACTATTACGATACAAGTGGGATATGAGCATTATTAAGACACGCGTTTGTAATTTGCACAACGAGGCTATAGCTGAGTTGTGTGATCAAACAAGTATCTTAATAATGCATTCACATGTGTATCGTACAATATTTTATATACTCCCATTCAAAATTAAAAAAATTAGACGATCGGAGTAAATTGTGATATTGTTTGTCTTTAGTTAAATGTATACGCGTTTTTTACATTTTAAATTGTTAAAACAGACATTTTGAAAACTACTTTTTTGAAGTATAATCCGAACACAGGTAATAAATATTCTTGTATATTATAATTTTTCTGATTATTCCACTCATCCAATCAAATCACAGTATTTTGGTGAATTGAACCAATCACAATCGAATTAAATCGAAAATACCACTACTAGTGAAATTTTCTAGAAAATTTTGCGACTAGCAGCGTTGCTCAGAGACAACGTCTGCCAAAATTTTTTGAGTGACAAGTATTTCAGTAATTTCATTATAATTCGAGGAATTATCATTCCGAATACCATTCGTGACTAGAATTTTACAGGAAACATGCTTTGGAAAATCGTAACTCGTGCTGTCGCACTCGTTACGATTTTCGTCGCAACAAGCAGTCGTGTTCATGACGACAAAAAAATTTCCGGTAAAATTCTAGTCACTTATGGTATTACTTCTGATAATTTTTCAAATAATTCAATCAATTCATTATTCTATTTTATTGTATTTTAGTTCTGTAACCTGAGGAGGATCTAGAACCAGATCGAAACGTAGTTCAATAAACCCAATTTAGACACTTATTCGTGTGTTTTTTAGTCTGACTAAGGTCGTAAATTTGGATTTATATATGTATAGGTAGTTCACCATACACGTCGGTAAAGAAAGTTTTGAAATTACCGTGTATGTAGGTTACTAACTGAATTCTACAGCAGAGGGCTATAACATTTAATTTTATTTGTATTTCTTCGCAGTAAATGAGATTTTTGTTTATTACATAATTTTTTAAAACGGGCCACTTTCCAACATAAAAAGGGCCACAAGTGGCCCTCGAATCCACACTTGGCGCACCCCTGATCTAGGTAGTAGTTTAAGTTCGTAGCGACCAAAATTTTACTATTGTTACTATAAACAACGGTTTGTTTTTTCCTCGAATTTGTCGCAATTTGTGTGCGGATTTTTTTGATAAACGTTTTAATATGAGTGATTCTGAAAGTTTGCCTTCAGATATTGAAGAACAAGCTTTAAAAACCATCTCCAATAAAAATATATCGTTGTTACATTTAGTTTCAATATTGTGTCATTTTTGCTAATATCATTTATTTCTTAAAACCAGTGAGATAAGAATTACCTGTGCGGTAATTAACTTCTTATCCCACTTCAAATCAGTTGGATAAGGTGCTCTTATCGCACGGGAGTATACCGGGTGTAACAAGATCATGGTACACCCCCCTTTTTTAATTTAGTTTTCAAAATAAATGGTTGAAATTCAGAACATCCTATATACTTAATAAACGTCACTTTTTGACATATTAAATGATTTTTTGCCACTTCCGGTTTCACCTTTTGATTTTCAAATGGAGCACCTTATATATTAATGCATTTTTGAATTCTGCATAACTTTCTGAATCAAATGATACCCCATAAGTGACATTTCAGTCTTCAATATTTATTTTAATTTAATTTTTAGTTTTCTATTTAAGTGTGCCATGACCGTTCCGATTTATTTTAATTGAGCCATGTAATACTAGAAAAATCGAAATCCCGTCTAAATAAATTATGTGATTTATGAGCAAATAAAATTCATCCAAATGGTTTTTGGGATAAAACACAATTTTTTCAAATGTAACCATATTGGTACCGTGGTACCATTTATTGCTAGTATTAATAAGGAATTTATTCATGTGCGTTATTAAAATCTGGGATAAATACAATCAAAATTACAGCTAAGAGGAAATAAGAAAATACAATATACTCTTTGGTGTAAGGCAACATTTGTATTGTCCAAAAGTGGAGTTCTATCTGTGTACTTATAAAAGGAGTGTGATTCTTGCAGCAACTTCCATAATTCAGCGTTGGCAACGTGAAACAGTTGTTGTACTGTGTCTTATTTCAACTATATGTCCTCGGTTTGCATCATTTACATTCTTATTCAAGTGTACAAGTACCTACCTTTACGAATATAACGAAGATAGAAACAAAGATCGATTATTAATAATTTATTATTTACAATATATAATTATGGCAATAATGATTTTTAAAAATAGTAGTCAAGAAGCACCAAATATGTTACAGCATCTACTCAGGTTTGAATAGGAAGTCATCAAAAATAACCCGAAGAATATTTGAAAAATGCATGAGATTTTTTTGTCTTAAAATTTTTGAACACAACTGTTACCCTTTCAATTCCATGTAAAAATAATTTCGAGGGTGTTATTCAACTGGACGTTTTTGTTATAATGGCAATTTTTTTCAGCCTTTGGATACGTACAAAACATTTAAATAACTTATATACAAAACACTCGTGTAAAATTCATACAAAAAAAATCAGTGTAGCAAAACTGAATGTACCAGACAAACTGAAAAATGCATCGTGGTTTTAAACATATTCGTGACAAAATAAATATTTAAAATAACTTAGGCAGTACTGTTTATGGGTGAAGGTATCTCTAAGTTATTAACTGATTTTAATAATGCTCCATTCGCATTACAATCAGACGGAGTAGCTATAGGCATTGATGATGCACTCTGAAAACTTGTTTCTTCTAAATCTCTCTGCAGTTTGGCTAAAGGTGGACACTGCTGAACTACGGTCTGTATACTATGTAAAATCTAAAATAAATCCGTGTAAGTTATGGAGCGACAGTTAACTTCAACCAGTCATACCTCTAATGCACTATCAATAGCTTCATATTGCTTCTTAGCTTCGCTCACAGCTTCTTTCCAGTTTTCAGATAACACCTGTCGACTGTCCAAGAATTCTTGCTTTAACTCCGTTAGTTGTTTTTCTTTCTCTACCAGTTTTTCTTTTAATACAGGAATCTATAAAAATAAACGATTACCAATACAGCCCAGCTGTTAATTAACAAAAGCTTACATCTTTTTGTGCCATCGCCATCTTTGCTAATACTTCTTTCGTAGGTATTTCCTCAGTTTCGTCCCATTTTTTAATCGCTTCTGTAATTTCTTCCTGCTTAATTTTTAATTCTAATTCCGCTTTTGAACAGGCTGTTGATAATGCGCATACATCTTCGTTTAACCTCTAAAATCAGAAATTTCCTTTATAATCAAGTTTAACATTATTTTTAATAATATTACCTCAATTTCTTTTCGATGTTGATTTAGTTCCGATTTAAGATCGTCAATCTCATTATTTTTCCTGTTAAGTTGTTGCATTAATTCTGTAATTTCACTCTTCAAATGTGCACCCAAAACTTCCCAGTCTTTTAATTGCTGCACCACAATTTTATTGGCATCCTTTTGTTTGCTGATTTGATCGGAAAGGTGATCCTTTTCATCTTGCAATTCATTCATGCAATCATCATTTTCAATTTGTATAATGCGTAATACTTTAAGCAATTTTGTTACAAGATTGTCAACTTCAATTACTTGATCTACTAAGGGCACCGAAGGACACAGCTCAGTTAGTGAGAACATTTCACTGGTAAACGATGCATTTAAATTATCGGTAATACTTAAACTAGCTTGTTCGGATAATTGTCGGCACAGGATTGCTTGCGAGAGGTTGTTAAGACTTTCACTGTGTGTAAGCCTTGCAGAACTAAGCATGCTGTGACCAGATGATATCATATTATGCGAATGACCATCTGGTATTACTACATCTTCTAAAACTGGTTCCATCATTAAGCAGGGTTCGGTTTCAGAGTCCAGCATTTCGGCTGAATCTGAATTATCTGAAAAGCGAGCTTTAATTAGCTTTAATTGTAGGTATATTAGAAACACAATTGCCTTACCTATAGAAATCGTATCCTTACTAAATTCCTTAGAGCCAGAGAAAGGCCTTTGTGTGGTTGCATTTTTAATGGCATTAATTATGGCAGACACAAACGAAGAACCTCTTTTAGGGGAAGGTGATTTTTCTTTCAATAATTTCTTACATTTTTCGGGGGTAGCATCTGGGCTACTACTGCTATTTGTGTATGCTTCGTTATGGAAAATAACATCCTAAAATATTTTAGTGTTTACAATTTTAAGCCAAAACAATTGAGTGATAAAGTACCTCTAATTCTTGTTCGGATATATTGTAACAAACTACAAGTTCATCGACCAAGCCATCTAATCTTGCTATAAGAGAAGCCAAAGCAACAGCAGCACCAGAAATATGACTGCCTTGATAAATCAGCAAATCGCGACTTCTTGCTTCAAATGCACCTAAACGAGCTTGAAGTCCCAAATTTTCCTGCCTTCTTTGTTCACTAAGTCTAACTAATCGTTTCGATTCGTCTTGTTTATTTTCAACCTCTTTATCCTTCTGTATTAATACTAAATTAAGTCTTTTAATTTCAGACTCTGCCTCTTTAAGAGCATCCGAAAGCGTCGATTTTTCAGCTTGCATAAATTCTTGCAATTCGACGCTTTCGCTCTCAAGATCTTGCTGTTGCTGAAAAAGTGTTTTCTGTGCGGCAAGATTTTTATCCAAGTCTCTTTGTAAAGATCTACAGTAAGCATTCAGTTCGGAGATCTCATTTTCTTGTTTTATCATAATTTGCCCTACCTTTTGGTAGCGAGTTTCTAACACCATTAGGCTATCACTTGAGGTACTTTCATCTGAAAATTAGGGAAAGCATTATTTTAAAGAATGCACTTTGAAGCTCAGTAATTCTTAAATGTCATTTACAAATGGAATTTGAATGTGAAGTTTACAATAGGAAAAACCCCTCCCTGTTTTACTTGAAGATGATTTGAATTTAACCCTTTGTAATTGCCCAGAGGTTAAAAAATGTATTCCTCTTTAAGTTTAGCCAATCAATTAAAACAATCGTAACCATGAATACCACAACCTCTAATAGAAGTATAAAGGGACACAGATATGTATAACAGGACAAATAGACAAAATGGAAATAATAAATACAGGACTTAGACAGGCTGCAGTTCGTCACTGACACTAGTTAATGTGGACAAAGCTTTATGTAAGTGGAAGGATTTAATGTGTTCCTATACATTTAATCTAAACAATGATAACTCTTTGCAGATGTCCAAGTAATAATAGCAACAAGCGAGAACTCTGTACAATAAGCAGCATTTAAACTGAGCCAAATAATAACAGACTATAACATGTGCAATTGGGCAGATCAATAACTAAAACACAGGTGATGGCTTTTAAAGGATACAATCAAATTAGATTAAAATTGTTCTACAGAATCAAACCATCGAACAAATTAACACCCTTAATTTTCTTGGATGTCTAATATCCCTGAACGAAGGAAGAGATATCCAAAACGAAATAGAGAGAACAATAAAATGGACACTTAAAAATGAAGTCAACCAAAGCACATCTATAAAATTTTACAAGACCATATCAGGGCTACTGAGGACGAATAGGGTACCTAATCTTAAGACTGAAATTAATGAAATCGTAGAAAGATGGCGTCCCTATTGCAAAACACGTATTCTTAACACAGATCCACGAAATGAAGAATCAGATTTTCTTAAATGCGAAGTTGAAGCAGCTTTGAAAAAACTAAAGCACCATAAAGCCCCAGGTCCGGATCAGATTACGTCAGAATTACTCCAACCATCAGGTGAATTAGGTGTTGAAGTACTCCACAAACTATGCAATAAAATATGGCATACTCAACAATAGCCGTCAGATTGGACTAGCTGCTCCATAATAACCATTCATAAAAAGCGGGTCCCTCACTAAATGCGACAACTTTCGTACTATCACACGCTAACGCTAGTAAAGTACTTCTACACATTGTCAATGAAAGATTAAAAGCATTTATCCAACTGCAAATCCCACCAGAGCAAGTAGGATTTACAAAAGGTCCGTCAAATAATTGAAAAGGCCAGAGAATTTAACAACCTGACTAGATTATCGCAAAGCCTTCGACAAAGTTAAGTGATCAAAACTAAAAGAAATGGGTATACCATTCCATCTGATTTCACTAATTCAAAACTTGTATTGTAACACACAAAGTCACGTCACTATTAACGGTATTACCTCTGCGAGCTTCAGCCCACAAGTGTAGTCAGACAAGGATGTATATTGTCCCCTCAGTTATGTAACGTCGAATATATCGTGTGAAAGGGTCGTGAACATTAGCATGGAGGAAATTAATAAGCCTGAGATTTGCTGATGACACGGCAGTAATAGTGAAATAATAATCCTCCAACATATGGTAGACCAGGAAGAATTATCAGAAGAAGAAGTAGCAGCAGTCATGAAGAAATTAAAAAACAATAAAACTGCTTAAAATCAATGGGTGCGGCGGGCATGGTTATGTTCTATAAAGTAATTTGTTTATGAGTGTTTAGCATGGAAGCAAAAATGAATACCATCTGATTGAGAAGTAGGTAGCTATAATACTACCTTTGCATAAGGAGGGAGATAGAGCTAATTGTGATAATTATAGGGGTATATCACTCCTAATATTTGCTAATAAGACAATATCGTCAGCGAATCATAAGTTGGACCGATATTCTCCATTGATATTAATTCCTAAGTTATTCCAATTTAAAGCTTTAAAAACATCTTCTAATAGGTTAGTAAAGAGTTTCGGGGAGATGGTATCTCCTTGTCTAATTCTCGAATGACGAATTATCGGGTTCGTCAAATATCTGAACTGTCACTGTTATTAGCCAATAATATGGAAAATTGGACGACGATGATTACAGACCTGCAAAAAGTAACAAGAAAAATGAATATCACAAAAAGATCATGGCAAACAATGACGATGTAGCACCTATCCGTCTCGAGAATGAACTAATAGAAGTTGTCGACGAATATATATACTTAGGCCAAATAATTACTTTTAGGACAGAATCTCAGACAGCAGAAATTGGCAGGAGGATAAAGTTAGCTTGGACTGCTTATGGAAATTTAAGAAATGTGTTTAAAACAATAACATACCCAAATACCCACAACACCTTAAAACTAGAGTGTTTAACCAATGCATTCTTCCAATACTCACATATGCCTCGGAAACCTGGCCGCTTACGGAAGCCATGATGAAAAAAATGAAAGTTACGCAAAGAAGAATGGAAAGGTCGATGTTAGGAGTGCCACTACAGGACAGAAAAACAATAGATTGGATTCAAAATATAACCAAAGTTGAGGACGTGGCACGACACATCGCAACCTTAATATGGCAATGGGCAGGGCACCTCATGCGACGAGAAGATGATAGGTGGAGCAAAAAGGTAACAGAATGGAGGCCAAGGACAGGAAGAAGAGATCACGGAAGACCGAGAACCAGATGGAGAGATGATATCAGTAAGATCGCAGAAACACAATGGATGGGAGCGACGGCAGACCGAATAGCATGGCGACAACTTGGGGAGGCGTACGTTCAGAGATGGAATAATTAAGCGTTGGGGATGATGATATGACTCCTAAGTGTTGCCAGTAAAGTATATAAAAGAGTGGTAGAACAAAGGCTCAGATTGGATACAGAAAATCAGTTGGACAAATCGCAGAGTGGATTCAGAGAAGGTCGTAGCATACACGGTTGCATTTTTGTTTTAAAACAAGTAATTGAGAAAACAATACTATATGATAAGTAAATAAGTGGTATGTTTTATAGATCGTACTACATAAAATTATAGAAAACAATCAACTAAGATAGCTAGGACATTTATATAGAATGAGTAATAACAGACCGATGAAGAATGTGTGGGAAGTAAAGAGCGAAGGGAAGAAGCCCCAAGGCCGACGGCCAATAACCTGGAATAAAAATGTTGCGACCATACCAAAAGAAACAGGGCTGGAGTGAAATGACCACAAACGAATTGCGATGGATAAAACAAGTAATAACACAGGTCTAATCAGTAGGTGCAGTGAAACCTCGACACCGGTAACGGAATAAGAGACAGACTACGAAGAAGAAGATTCGCTGATGATACTGTACTTTTGGCGGAAAGCGAAATAGAAATACTCCAACTACTGAAATTAGTGGAAGAAGAAAGCGACTTGGACTTGAAATAAATCTCACAAAAACTAAAGTAATGATCGTTGACAGACGAAACAACAATAGACCTGATGTTAGAAAGATTAATCGCTTTGAAGTTGTCAACCAATATATCTGAGATCAGTAATAAATAATACTGGAACAGTAGACGGTGAAGTTAGAAGAAGATGCGAATTGACGAAGGTTGCGATGCAAAAACTCACAAAGAGGCAAGATAGACATATTTCTAAACAAGTAAAAATGAGATTGGTCTGTTGTCTGGTATTTCCAATTCTTACATATGGCTGCGAATCTTGGACTATGCAGCAATGGGATATAAAAATAGTTGACCGCAAGACGAACCAATGCATCAATAATTCAAGAATTGAACATGCAAGAACGAGTTTCGATCATTATTCAAAGTCGAATACTTAAATACTTTGGTCATGTCATACGGAGATGAAGATTGCATAGAAAGGCTCATCGTCCAGTGAAGACGCTCCCCTTCTTGATGGGTTGACCAACTAACTAAATAACAAATAAACCGCTCCACACATTAGTACAGGAAGAACAAGATAGGGAGCTGTGGAGAAAAAATACATACATCACTCCAACCTGATCACTACATTCCCCAATGGGGATTAAGACTACAGAGAGAGATATCAGTACCAACTCTAACTTGCAGAAGTGCAACATAGGCGATCACAAAAGTAAATGAAAAATGAGTACAAAGTGCAGAAATAAAATTCCTTAGAGCAGTCGCAGGATATCGAAGAGAAGATAGAAAACAAAACACTGAAATACGGATTGCACTAAATGTCTTTTCTTTTTAGTATACATATTCCCTATGTATAGTTTTAAAATAAGCGTGTCTAACGCATTGTTTTACCCTACATGTAGGCAACCAACTATGCACAAAACCTAAAATTTCCAATTTCTTGAGAAAAAAATAGCATGCTGTGACAAAAATAATTAAATTAACTTATGTCAAAAAATTAGCTTTTAACTGTTGCCGTTTTATTTTTCATTTCTATGTTAGTCCAGTCAATAAAGGGTTTGTAGAATGCATGGAGGGTGTCACAATTTTTGACTTCAGGGCTTTGTTTGGAGTCGTTAGGAGGTAAACATACTAAAAGTCCCCGGATATAGGCGGTGAGCGGGTGCAGGGGGGAACTGAGAAGGTCTCTCTTTTGGTTTTTTGCTTATATCGTGAAGAAGGCGTATCTTACCAAAAAAGTCAATATATACAAAATCAAAGCTGATAAAATTTCCTACATTTTTGCGTTTTTAAGTTTTTTTCTATCTCCAACCGTTTATGAGATATCCGCTATCAAAAATCGCTAATTTTCGAAAGAAAATATGTTGCCTCCCGTTTTTCGTTAAACTTTTCTCTTTAGCACCTCATCTTTTCGGTTTACATAAAAATCCCCAGAAAAGAAGTTGTACATGATTAAATTTCCTTCAAAATGGTATATACATTTTGTATTTTTTCGAAAATTAGCGATTTTTGATAGCGGATATCTCATAAACGGTTGGAGATAGAAAAAAACTTTACAAGGAAAAAATGTGGGAAATTTTGTCGGCTTTTATTTTGTATATAATAACTTTTTCGCTAAGACGCAGCGTATTTAAGATATAAGCAAAAAACCAAAAAGGGACCTTCTCGGTCCGCCCCTGCACTCCGCTCACCTCCTATGTCCGGGGACGTTTAGTATGTACGTGTGTTGTTGATATTTTATGTTTGAAAGTACTTAATCATTGAATTAAAATTATTTTGATATTCTAATTTTTCCTAATTTTGATTTATTTACAAACATAACCTTTACACACCACAATAAGTAAAAACTAATGTCCGTAAATTTACAGCCACAGTGACGTTTAGTGTATAGTTGGTTGTCTACATATAGGATTTTGACGCGTTTATTTTAAAACTATACATAGGGGTATGTACACTAAAAAGAAAAATTCCCTGTATGTAGAAACGAATGGCTATAGCACTTAGAAAGAATGAATGGAAATTGCATTCCAAAGCAAATGTCAGTACAGACCTTCAGTGGTACAAAAAAAAAGTGGTCAGACCAGATACAACAGTGATGTAACAGACTACTAAAATCTAACATGTGAGGAAGAAGAACAGGCTATGAATTATACAATAAAAATAAATCTTACCCTCAGGAAGACTACTATCATTTCCCAGTAGGGCTAGAACTCTTTCAGTATTTTGGCGTAATTCCTCCTTTAGGCCGTTTTTCTCCAAACCTTCTTCCTTCAGTCTTTGTTCAACATCACATAACTGTTCGCTTTGTGTTTTATAATCAGCTAATAATTTTTCATGGCTCTCAGTTAATGTTTTCAGTTGCTCCTGTAACTTTTCAATTTCTTCTATTCGTCTGTCGACCTGTATTTCTTTCTCGCACTTTTCTACATCCTGAGGTTGCGCTGGATTGCAAGCAATCCCAGAAAATGCTTTTTCAATATCGGTTTGAGTTAAAGCTGTCTGACTGCTGATTTCGTGATAAATTCTTGTTTTTGGAGGATTTTTTCTCCGTGGATAAGGTGGTAATGATTTCGGTGTAGAACTGTCTCTCGACGTTTGTCTTTTCACAACAAAAGGTCGTCCGATACTTTCTTTACTAGTCGACTGTTTACTTTTAAGGTCTTGTATGCTATCTGCTGACTTTTCCTTTCGTCTACGAGGTAATGTTGCATATTTTTCCAGTGCAGTGGATTTACTCTCTAGCTGTGGTACAGTACGTTTGGTTGCGTCATTTGTAAATAAACCTCTCATTGATCTTCCCATTAGTGGTGCCGGTCTGCTATGAATGGAAGGCCATCGACCATCATCGGTGGGTGTAGTTATAGGCGTTCTTGTTGTAGAAGAGCCCCGAGATGTCGATGGATTTGTTTTACCATCTTTCTTCGTGGTATTAAGGGTTAAATTATTAGGAACTGCCTTTGTTCTTGAATTTGGCGTTTTTGTACCTTCTTGCTTAGAACTAGATTGTGATTTATCGACAGATTTTCCTCTAAGACGATTATTAACTGAATTCTTAGGCGTTGATGTAGGTCTGGACCTTTGGGAACCACACGGCGAACCTTTGATTTTTAATTCATTTGTTGTAAGTTTTTTCTTTGTACAGGTAGAATTCACCCGTTTTGATGTTTTAGAGGAAGCACTTCCGGCCACAGATGAACTTTCACTACCACCCTCACTGGTACCATCGCATGTTCTTAATTTGTAATCCTCAAGAAGTGTAGAATTTCTACGTGCTAGAATATTGTATGCCTCTTCGTAATTTGAACAACAGCTTATTATAGATGATTCATAAGAACAGGCCGGTGTTACAGTTCCAAATTCCTGTGAATGTGTGCTATTAATACTCGATGCACGCTGGAGACAACAGATTTCAACCACTTCAACACCACTGTCACTTCCTTCACAAGAGGTAGATTTAACACAGATGTTGTCTAGATTTGTCGATTCCAACGGTTTCTCGATGACGGTGACTTCTGTGATGTTGAAGCTGTCGACTGTGCTGTCGATTGTACTGTCACCTTCGACTTCTTCATTTTCATTATTCAGTCTTTGTGATGCACAAGTCTCGGGTTCATTTATCGTTACAATAGGAGATTCACCATCCATTGTTGGTTATGCACTCTGGAAAAGAATGCAGGTATTAAAATCTGTCGGTCATTGTTAATTAAGAAAGCTTCATACATTTATTATAAATTCGCGCCGGCTAGTGAAAGTGTAGCACAAAATAAGAAGTGATTAATATCATATTATATTTATATACCTATGTTTATGTATCTTCCTGCACTAACAATAGCCGGTGTACCTACATGAATAATGCTTTCTAGTCTAGGATCTAGGATGAGATCTAAGAAGTGTTCTTTTGCATAAATTAACTTGTATTTCAAACGCTTTTAGACCACCTCAGGCAGTAAGTAAAAGTAAAGTTATATAATTTTTACAGTATATTGTTATGCCATTCGTTGTTAATTACCTACACAATTATCCAATTTATTTTGTGAAAACTACATTAAGAAACTTAAAAAGAGACATAATTTTTTAATTGAAGTCATAAATTCGTTACAGTTATGTTAATAAGACAAACAGAGCGAGTTCAAGTGTTAATACCTAATTTAGAGTAGAAAATGTAATAAATTTGAACATTAATATTGATTTAACAACATATTTATGGAAGTCGCAGCTTTGTAAATTGGTCACGCAAATTACAGCTTGTTTAAAACGTATTTGAGCAAACGTGACGTAAAACGTACTAGTTAATTTCATATAAATCCATTAATGGCGACATGCATACAGACTTATAAGGTTTATAAGTTATAACTAAAATCAGGAATGCAGTTGAGGCATTGGCGTTGCTTCAGTTTATTAATTAAAAAAATTTCTAAATAATATAAACAGAAATAAAATAGACAGAAGGCCCAACTTACAGCTGTAGAGGTCGGTTATAACGTCCTTGTTTATAGCGATTATTCACTTTTGGTAAACCAACAACAAAGTCACTTTTTAGTTTTGGGTTTTAGGATTTTGTTCTAATAAATAAATAAACAAATTCGTTAAATATTTGACTCGAAAAGTGCACAAGCTCTAGGCAGACGGTTGCCTTGGTATCGTCCCTACATAAATATCATGATTAGATATGCCTGCATATTCGAGACGAATTGTTTAAATAGGAGAAGGTCAGATCTTGAATGAAATCTAATAGACTCAATTTGTTACCTAAAATGAGCATAAAGGACAGTTGAGGTGCTTACAAGGTTGTTTGTTAAATCTCAAATTTTAAATGTGTGTCGGATTGTGCTGTTTGATTATTATTTCAACCTTCGCCTTGTTGAAATTTGGATCGTTTAAAACTTTTCATTGAGTCTTTTTAATTTTCCAATTTTTATTTTGTTTTTAGATAAGAAACATCTTAATAATTTATAAAAGAAATTTAAAGCCTCCTTGGCCGAAATTATTTAGAGGAAAAACATACAATTTTGTCAATTCATATTTATAAAATTTATTTTGAGTTTCAAGGTTGTTTTAACCAAATCCTTGACGCTATTAGTATTCTTGTTATTTATCAATTAGACCCCCGCCGTTCTTCATTGAAACATCATGCTCTAACTATAACAGAATTGATCTATTTTCGGAGCTCACGAATTTTTAACGAACCTTACTTAACATTGGTCAGGATTTATTTCGAGTTACATAAACAAGTGGTTAATACTTTTCCTTGGTGCTGACAGATAAATTCATTTTAATTGCACTTTAGTTGTAGCTTAGAAGGACGCGATAAGAACGGGAAAAAAACACGAAACGAAAATTAATTGCCAAGAATTTACACAAATTAAAGTTTTACCAGACTGAAATAGTTTTAGGTCAATGCGAATTATTGCAAACATGACACCCCATTTCCTCTGAATATTTTTTAAAATAAAACCAGCAGATTTTGCAAATATTGAAAAGCAAAGGAAAAGAAAACGTTTAAAATTAATACCTACGAACTGAATTTATTTAAAATAAATTATAAAGTAAGAATTTAGCGAAACGGAAATAATTTAATTTAATCAAAATTAATTAATATTTATAGAAATAATTACTGAATTAAATGGCAACCAAGTTCCTTATTTTATAATAATAAATATATATAATTATGTAGACAATAACACGATAACGAAATGAACTTTAATTTCACCGTCTAAATATAAGTTGAACCAGTTTACTTTGTAACTGAAAATCTAGCAAGTAATTTTATATAATGGCTTTTCCAATACAGAAATCCATTTGTGCAGACTTTAAAGAAACGTTTCAACAGCAAATAGAGTAATCAATTCCTTTTATGTTTTTATTTCAACCTTTTTGAAGAAATTCGCTGGTTTTGGACATTGTAAATTGGAACTCGCGTATGCCTAGTAATGAAAGAACATTAAATTAAAATTTAAGAAAATATAATAACAGTCTGAAAGTTATGGATAACACGACGAAAACAATGGTTATAAGTTATAAGTAAAAATGAAAAGAAACGCAAAGTACATTTAGGAAACACATCTTTGGTTGGAACAAGTTAGCAAGTTTAAATACTTAGGAACAATAGTAACACAGGATGGCAGATTGGAGGATGAAATAAATGAAAGAATAGCAACAGCAGGAAGACTATTCAAGGCAATCAAGAACACGTTCTTAGACAGAAACGAAATACCAGAACCAGTTGCCACCCCAATCCTGATATTCGGTTCCGAAACATGGGTTTTACCACAAAAGCAGAAAATAGAATACAAAGCATGGAAATGAGAGCAAAAACAAGATTGCAGAAAATAATAAACGTTGACATTAGAGACAACCCGAAAATGAAACCATTACAAAGCACGATAGAAGAAGGACAGCTAAGATGGCTAGGCCATATAATGAGAATGGGTGAAGATAAGACTGTAGGAAGAGTTTTTGAAGCAGAAACATATAAAAAGAAAACGAAAGGACGACCGAGAAAAACGTGGAGTCAAGAAGTCAAAAATGCGGCCATCAAAAGAGACATAGAGTGGAGTGAAATAAGACGTAAAGTGCGTAACAGAAAAGAATGGAAAGAGGCACGGAAAAAGAAACAAAGAACCTAACTCGCAAGGGTCATGTTGTGGTCCAGGCTATGGAACTTACAGTACAACTCCCTCTTGAATATTCCATACTCGGAAAAATCGAAACCTGTCGCTTTTGCCGATGATCTGATAATACTAACCAAAGGGAAAACACCGGTAGAAGCTGAAAACTACGCCAATATAGAAATGTACAAAATTACAGAATGTAACCCTAATATCAAGGAATAAGAACAAGCGTGAACAAAATATAAACATCTACTTAATAATAAAATGTTAAAGCAAGTTAATGAAATGAAGTATTTGGGAATATATTTAGACAACCGATTTAATTTTAATAATCATATTGAACATGTATCTTCCAGATGTATGACAATAGTTCGAGTACTCTCCAGATATGCAAAAATCAGCTGGGGTTTAGGAGAGGACAAGAAGCGTTAACAACTATATACAAAGAGGCAATTTTGCCGGTAATGTCATATGGTGTATCGGTGTGGATACCGGCAATGAAGTATAAATATAATCAAAATAAATACGAGCGAATACAAAGGCTAATAAATATAAAGATAATTAAAGGCTTTCGTACAATTTCACATGAGGCATCCTGTATTTTGGCGAACTTAACACCAATAGTGATCAAAATGGAAGAAATAGATAATATTATATACAGCAGTTAGTGAAATAAAAAATAACGTTGAAGAAAGTGAAATTCAGGTGCAAAAAGGTGTAGTGGTTACACAAACAAAAGACGCAAGTTTGGTGAAGTGGAGTACAAGATGGACACAATCCAATAAGGGAAACATAACAAGGCAATTCTTTACAACAGTAATGGATAGAATGAAGTGGAAATTATGTATGTCACCAGCCTTAACTACGATATTATCAGGACATGGTACAATTAACAGTTACTATAGCAAATTTAAAATTATAGACAGTCGCTATTGTGTATGTAGCAACACAGATCAAACAGTGGATCTTATCATTTACGAATGTTCCGAAGTAACACCATACAGAGAAGTTCTTAAAAGCGACATAAGAAAAAACAATGAACCTTGGCCAATAGACAAACAATCACTTGTGTGCGAATATTCCAAAAATTTTGCTACTTTTATTAACTCAGTACCGTTCGAAAGGTTAATATCTGTTTAAGTATTAGAAATGTTACACCAGCTTAATTAATTAATTAATTAATTAATAGGTTAATAATAGGAAACATCATCTGTAAAATGTAAAGTTAATCTTAGTGAGGTAATGTAAATGATATGTTATGAATTGAAACAAATAAAACAAGAACTAAAGGAAATCATAAATAACTTATAGAAGATAGAAAAAGAAAAGAGAAGAAATAACGTGGTTATAAACGGCCTGAAAATAGATACAACCCACAAAACCATTTTAAAAGCAGCCATATGAAATTTTATAAAAGAACATCTAGAAGTCGAGGTCAAAGTCAAGGCTGCCAATAAAATAGGTGAAAAGAGCTGTTTAATCCAATTGGAAAACGAAGGAGACAAAGAGAAAATCATGAAAAATATATCGTAGCTTGGGAAAATGACGACGGTAACAATTTTTATAAATGATGACTTCACGGAATGAGAGAGGGAGAAGCAGAAACAGATAAATAAAAAAAAACAATGGAAGGGAAGAATAACGGAAAAAGTGTAAAAATCGGTTACAACAAAGTCACAATTGATGGAATCGAGTGGAGGTGGAATAAAAACATAGAAGAACTGGAGCAAATTATTCCAAAAAACTGACACTGAAATATGAGGATGGAAACACGGTAACAAACAAAGCAAAAGAGAAGGATACGAGAAAGAGTACGGATGTATTAGATAGTATAATAAAGAAAAATAATAGCATAATAACAATAACACAAAAGGCAGGAAACGAAGAACGATATGGGTGCAGGGAAAATAGAGGAAATTGTAACCAAAGCAGGAAAAACCTTGTAAGAATAGCTACATGCAACCTACAGGGAACAAACCAAGCAGGGGCATTAAAGAATCTGGTGGTGGAATTTAACAAAATACAATATAGATGTAGCAGCACTACAGGAAACGAAATAAAAGATTAACACGATAATGGAAATTGAAGATTACACCTTTTTCGGTACCGGCGATGTAAATAAAGTATTCGGTACAGGATTTCTAGTAAACAAAAAATTAAAAGAATTAGTAGTAAAGTTTGAGGAAATATTGGAAAAAATGTGCTACATAAGATTTAAAAGCAAACAAATAGTGTATAAAAACTTACCAAAAAATGAGAGCAATGATAGTGGAAGAAGACTGATCGGGTTTGCCGTCGAAAAAAACTACATATAAGTAGTACACATTTCTAATACAAAAATATACATAAAGGCAGGTGAAAACACCCAAACGGCACAACAGTTAATCAAATTGATCACGTACTTATACATAAAAGAGAGAGTATCAAGAAAAAAGGAAGGCCGCAAAACAAATCTGCAGACAAGTAAAGAGACAATATAAAGAAACCGAAATACAAATCCTGGAAGAAAGATACAGAAATAAAGAAATAAGAAATTTCTACCAAGAGGTAAGAAAATGTAAGAGTAGATACCAATCACGAACATTATTCTGTAAAGATAAGGAAGGAAAACTAATCGGGAACGATAAAGGAATGATAGAAAGATGGAGAGAATACTTCGAAGAGACTCTAAACGAAGAAGGAATACAAGAAGATGACGAAGAAGGAATACAAGAAGATGAAGAAGAAGAAAGGGCGTATAGAGAACAAGAGGAAGATGAAGCGGAACCACCTACGGACGAAAAGTACAAAAGGTAATTAGCCAGCTGAAAGGAAACAAAAGTCTAGAACAGAACGGGGTATCAGCAGAAGTAGTAAAGCATGGCGGTGAAGTACTGGAGAAATATGGATGACAGAAATCATGCCGGCGAGTTGGTCAGATGCGTTAATATCACCAATATACAAAAAAGGTGACAAAACCGAGTGTAATAACTTAATAAGTAATAACTATAGGCGAATTGCTCTACTACCTACAAAATTCTAGCACATGTGATTAAAAACAGGCTGAATAGACATACAGAGAAATTGATAGGTGAGTACCAGTGTGGTTTTAGTGCAAATAGATCAGTTATGGGCCAGATATTTGCTCTGAAACAAATCCAAACGCTGTGCTACGAGCATATGGTGGACATATACGCTCTTTTCATAGATTTCCGTCAAGCGTATGACTCTGTTAGCAGGAAACAGCTATACCGCGCAATGAAAGAAGTAGGAATACCTCCAAAGTTAATAAGATTACTGATTAGTACAAATGACACTGCATGATACGGAGAACAAAGTTAGAGTGCATGGGAACATATCGGCAAGTTTTGAAGTTAAAAAAGGACTGCGACAATGGGACCCTTTATCATGTACACTCTTCAATATCGTACTGGAGATAATTATAAGAAGAAGTAAGCTGAACAAAATCGGGACAGTATTTTCTAAAAGTCAAGAGCTACTCGCATATGCGGACGATGTTACTATAGTAGTAAGATCCAACAAAGAGCTGCAAAAAACTGTAAGAGTGTTAGAAAAAGAAGCGATGATAACTAATGGGATTACAGATAAACCAGGAAAAGACAAAATATATGGAAATGGTTAAGGGAGGAAAGGAAGAAACCGGAGAAGTTGAAAGAATATCTATTAAACTAGAAAACAACCGTGTATTAAAGTGTGCAAAAATTAAAAGTTTTGTGTTCTTGGGAGTGCTAATTACAGACAGAGGTGATAACAGCGCAGAAATAAAGCATCGTGTAACAAAAGGGGATAGATGCGCGGGTGCATTAAGTGAGGTGTTATGTGCAAGAAATGTTTCGAGAAACACTAAGCTCAGAATTTACAAAACAGTAATACGCCCAACAGTCACGTACGCTAGTGAGACATTTGTATTGTCAACCAAACATAACAAATGAGGTGAAGGCGCAAAGGTTAAGATGGTTAGGCAACGTGGAAAGATTAGACGGAGAAAGAATAACAAAAAAAGTGCTGCACGGAAGATTAATAGAGGATAAAAGACTAGGAAGACCAAGGCAGAGATGGTTGGACAGTGCTAAAAGAGACTTACAGACAATAGGTGTAACAGACTGGTCAACAAAATTACAAAATAGAACAGAATGGAAACAAAGGTAAAAAGGCTTTAGAATTAAGTAAATAAAAATTTAGAGATTATAAAATTTATAACAATATGGAAACATCTATGCTGGGGATGACGCTGCGGAATAGAAAAACAAATCAATGGATTAGAAGTTCCACAACAATTACTGACGGTGCTTCTAGAATTGGGAAATTGAAGTGGCCGGGATAAGAGTGGACTAAAGAAAGATGATAGACTGGAGACCAAGCATGGGCAAAATAAGTATTGGGAGACCTAAGACATGACGGTCCAAAGATAATTCCAGGATAGCAGGAAAATACTGGAAAATGAAGACACAACTTAGACAGAGATGGAAGCAACTGGGAGAGCCTACGTCCAACAGTGGACCGATGTATGGATTGGAGAAGAAGAAGCAGAAGATAACAATTTTAATCAAACCAAATTTTTGGTAATTTCAAAATTGTTTTACAAAAATGTTCTGTCCTGCCTCGATAACTTAATCAAGTGCAAAAATTAATTATTTACTTAAAAAGTATAAAAGAATCAAAGGACGTGCGTATAAAATGTATTCAACCGTGAATTAAGCGATTTCTCCGTTGTTTTTAATTTTAGTTATAAACAATGAATGGAAAATATTTATCGGTATAAGCCTTGATTTCGGTGTGTAGTTCCGGTTCGGTCTAAAAAGCAAATTGTGGCAAGATTCGCTTGATTGATAAAAACCATAGCAAGGCAACTTTAAACTGTTCAAGTGCGACACTAAATTAGATTCAGAACCAACTTCCAGTGCGAAAACTTTAAATAATAAACAACAACAATACGTGTTTTTGAGTAAAAGCAAAGGTAATTTTCAGTTCATAATACGAACACGTAGGTTTCTGATTGTGAATTAAATTAAACGAACGTGTCTTTCATGTTAATTCTTACTTTTGCTTTATTTACGTAAATGAAGTGTTTTAAAACGTTTATGGTTCTGGTGGCTGCTCATACAGCGGATGTTCCGGTTCAAATGATGTCCTTGTGGGATTAATTGCAAAGTTTTATCCGTGAAAATTATATAATGAAGGTGTAGTTTCCGTTATGAAGCTTTTCGATGCAGTCGAATTGATTTTTTTTGCAGATGTCACATGCCTGGTTTGACAATAATAATTTGTTTTTTGATTTTAATGGGTTCATTTGCTTCGTCAGGGATTACCAAACTTCTTGTTAAAATTTTCATTAAAAAATATAAGTAATAAAAATTAACCCAAAATCCACTGGAAATTAATCTATTTCCGCAACGCAAATTTCAAAAATTAAGTATTTAAAAAATAACAAATTTGCATTCACCTTCACTGTTATATTAGATCACTGCACTCGATCCGTAACAAAATACACGAGTTTACATTCGAAATAACAATAAAAAAACCACCAACCAACCCAACCAACCATCCAACGAACAACCTCTTAAAATTGTGACTTATGTTAAGCAAAACGAAAGAGCAAACAACTTTCATAACGTCCACCTACTTCTAGGTTATTTTATATTCTCGCTAAAAATAGTAATCTATTTGCATGATGTTAAATGCAACAAGGATTATCGATTTTATTGATATTTTTCGTAACATTGCGGTCGATTTTCTTTTAAAGTAATAAACGTACGTGGAAATATACACATGTCAACATGAAGAAAACGGAACTCCTGTCTTTCCGTTGCAAAATTAATAATATTATTTATAAATCTGTCAGTTTTGAACAGTTGTGGAAATATAAATATAAACGCAGACTTGAACTTCCGTTAATTGATCAGGTATTGAATAATAAATTAATAGGCGATGTTGATTTTCTATTACTGATACACCTATTTATGTTTTACTTGCTGTTTGGTCATTAGGAAAACATTAGCGGTTTATTCGTATATAAACACCCTAAAAGAACTGGAAACATTTGAAGTTCATGAAGAGATTTTGAATGCTTGAATATCAATGAGTTCTCAATTGCTTACATTATCTGAATTATTCTGAAAATGTTAAATGCTGACTTCAAAAACTCTGTTATTAAATATAAATTAACTAACAAAATTGTTTGGAAAGGATTGAAGCTTTACATTTAAAAAATCAAATTAATAAGGGTTTACTCTTTTTGGCTTATATTAAAGCTTTCGTATAAAAAACGGAGGTTCCAATTCCAGCCAACGTAATAGTTTTGTTAACAGATTTTGAAAGAAATCATCACCAGTTTATTCACATCAGCATTCCAAAATAAATGGAAACATTCAAAGTGTACGAAGAGATTTTCAGCTTATTAAAAGGACCAGAGTTAGAATTTTTGGAATGCTTGAATATCAAAGAGTTCTTAATTGTTTACATTTTGTAAATTAACTAATAAGTGTTAAAAGTAAAAAACTCCACATTATACATCAAATTAATAAAGATTCGCTCCTTTTGGGTTATATTGTACGAATTTGAATGAATTTTGAAAAACTTCCCCATTACAAAGCATAACGTTTAGCCGGAAATCAGTGGTTCGAATTCGAGCCAAGGCAATATATTTTTAAAACAGATTTTCAAAGAAATTGTCAGCGGTTTATTCACATATAAACACCCTAAAAGAATTGGAAACATTTAAAGTAGTACACGAAGAGATTTTCATCTTATTAAAAGGATCAAAGATAGAATTTCTTGATGTGCTTGAATATCAGTTTTTAATTGTTTAGTTTTGAAAATGTTAAATGTTGACTTTAAAACCTCTGTAATTAAAGATAAATTAACTAATAAAATTGTTTAAAGAGGATTAAAACTTTATATTAAAAATCAAATTAATAAAGGTTCATTCCTTTCAATAAGTTGGAAAAAACCTTCAAATAAAAAACATTACGCTTAGTCAGAAATCGGAGGTTCGAATCCCAACTAACATATTTTTTTTAAAATAGATTTTCAAAGAAATCATAAGCAGTTTATTTACATGTAAACATTGAAAGTGCACGAAGGGATTTTTAGCTTATTAAAAGGGCAAAAATTGGAGTTGTTTAGTAAATTAACTAACAAAATTGTTTTAAAAGGATTAAAACTTTTAGAGGTCCGGTCCTTTGGGTTACATAGCCAGATATCAAAATCCGAGCCAAAGTAATATTCTTTTAAAACACATTTTTAAAGAAATCATCAGCGGTTTATTCACATATAAAGAACCTTAAAGAACTGAAAACATTTAAAGTAAACGAGGAGAGTTTTAACTTATCAAAAGGGCAAAAGTTAGAATTTTTTGAAATGCTTGAATATCAACCAGTTCTAATTGTTTACATCTTGAAAATGTTAAATGTTACTTTACAAATTCTGTAATTAACGATAAATTAGAAATCAAAACTATTTCAAGAGGACTGAAACTTGACAATAAAAATCAAATTATTATGAATTCGTACCTGCTTAATTATATTATATGAATTTGAAAAATTTTTCAATAAAAAAAAATAAATAGAAAGCGATGGTTCGAATCCGACCCAAGATAATATAAAAAAAAATAGATTTCCAAAGAAATCTTCAGCGGTTTATTCTCATATAAACATCTTAAAAGAAGTTGGAAACATTTAAAGCATACCTACAAAGAGATTTTTGGTTTATTAAAAGGCTCAAAATTATAATTTTTGGAATGCTTGAATATCAAAGAGTTCTTAATTATTTACATTTTGAAAATGTTAAATGTTGACGAAAAGCTCTGCGATTAAGGATCGATTAATTAAGTATAGCCAAAAACAGTGCTTCGAATCCCAGCCAAAACACTATTATTTTTTTTTAATAGATTTCCAACGAAATAGGCGGTATATTCACGCATGATTATCCTAAAAAAGTGACTGAAGTCCACAAAGAGACAAATTTTCAGTTTATTAAAAGGGCGAAAGTTAGAATTTTTGGAATATTCAACGATTTCTTAATTGTTTCCATTTTCAAAATGGAATGTTTTAATTATTTACATGTTAAATGTTGCCTTTTTTACTATTACTGGTTTTTACTGCTTTGTTAAGACGATCAATTTTTAAATAAATATTAAAATTCTCAATTATTTAATGTGATTTCCACTTTGGTGCGTCAGTATTGGCAATATTTGTTAATATAAAGTGACTTCGCTTCTTCAGTTGTCCTTTTACGAGTCTTATTGTAATGCTTTTTAATAACCATATCTGAAGATGGAAACATCTGATTTATAGAAACGTGTAATATGATTACAAACAGTAAAGTTGATTGAGTAATATACTAATAATAAAACCACGGAATTTTATTAATTATTTGGCTGTATGATTGTCAGGAAATCCATTACTTAGTTTTATATTTTTTATATAGGTACTTGAAAAAATATTCAAAATTGTGTAACAAAACTAGTTTATTAGTATGTAAATACAAATGCGTTTTATATGCATCTCAAACAAGTAAAAACACAAATATCAACTAAACTCAGTGCTTTTACTTTCTTTGTTAATTCAACATTTGTTGTTGTGTCTTATGCGTCTGAATCTTTTATCTACTATTTTTTCTTAAAAGTTTAAACATTTGGAAATACCTTACTTCATGTTTTGGTTTTGGTACTCAGATGTTGCGTTATGAAATTAAATTTACTAAAATTTCAAGAACGCAAAAAATTAAGACGAACTTCTGTAAATTCAATCATTGGTTGGTTATTTATCAGAAATCTCATAAATAGGTATTTGTTTAACTTAAATTACAAAAGTCCATGATGTTGCAGTTTGGCTGATTGACACCGTCAATCAAAGTCAACTCACTGAGACAGAGCTTTTTAAGTAATTTAATTTAACTAATTATTATACATAGTTTGAATTTTATTGGTTTAAAATTTCTGGGAAAAAATAATATTAAAGTTTTTAAATTTATCTTGTTATTATATTTGTTAGGGTTGCAGACATTCTAATAATGATAAGTCCAAGTTTTCATCTTAAAAACACAAAGGAAGAAGCGATAAAAAATTAAAATATAATTATACAAAAATTTGTTTAAAAATGTTGGAGAAATTCAAGTATTTAGGTATTTGATTATTTACTTCTTTTTGCTTTCTTTGATATAAAAATGAACAAGCTTGTGAACAAATTCAGTTAATATTCTTTAATTTACGAGCCCAGGATTTCAAAAATGTGATAATTTTTGTAATACCAAAGCTTCCTGAACATTTTTAAATAATAAAATTTTATAAAGACAAACGATTCTTTTACAAAAACTAATAATATATCAGATAATTTTTACTTAATTTGACATATTTTCCCTTCAGTTTCTTATACAAGAAGATTAAAGAATGCTTCGTCAGATTTCGTTCTAAAATCTAAACGTTTTAGAATATGTAATCTGAAATTTTAACCTTGGCCTTTTATTAAAACGAGTCAACTTTTCTGATTTAAATAAGATTTAAACCGAAGAATAATATATTCTTTATCTAAACCAAAAATTGTAAAGAGAAACTTAAAAATCTAAGATAAAACCCTTAGACCTTTTATATCGTACAATAAATTTAAAAAAACACAAATTTATCGTTTTACAAATTCTATAATTAAGGATTTAAAAAAATATTTAAAAACTATGCCATATATGAATTACTTTTAACCAAATCAAAACAAATCTGTTAAACAACAGTATAGAGGTCGAAGATGTTCAAGGAAATTGTTTTAAAAATTAAAAAGCTCAAGAAATAAATTAAACTGAAAATTGTGGAAAATAAATGCCTCAAATTTGATATTAAAAATGTGTTGCAATTTTTTGTAAGTCTTTGTTGAGAATTTCTGGAAAAAAGCAGAAGTTTCGGAAATCCATGGAGCGCCCCCTTAAAAATATAATTTTAAGCCCAGAATAAAACAATTTCTTTCTGTTAATTATGCCTAGTTCATCTGCTTATTATTAAGCTTCCTATTATAAAACAGAATTTCTTGAAATTAATTTCTTTTTGCAGAATTCCGCAAACGTAATTTTGAGATTAATAATCCCCAAACAAAAACATAATTTAGGCTGACCTTTAGTTTATCCATGAAAATGGAAAAAACGTAGGAAAACACCTAAAAACCGATGCTGTTTCCGTTTGCAGTTCCTGTTTTTTTAAAGCCATTCAATCCGTACAAACTTCCTGTGATAATAACAATTTACATTTTTATTTACAACCAATTTACTGAAAAAATACATAGTTCAGAAATTTCAGATTTAATTTTTAGTGTTGGAAATTTTTGATGTTTTGTTTTGAATTATTGAACATTTTTCAATTTAGGAGATTTGCCTTCTAGGATTTTTTTCAATTTGCACAATTTTAATCGTGGAAAATGCGAGGCTAAATTCTTTTACAAAATTTCCTCTTATCACCCAAACGCCAAATTAGAAATAAAATTTAAATGAAGTGCCGTTTAGCTCATCCAGGCAAATTTAAAAAATGCTAGAAAAGACTAAAAAATCAGTAGTATTTCTGTGTCCAATTTTGGATTTATGAAATCCTTCCATTTTACAGATTCTTTGCCCTTCGAAATTCGAATAATTGTACAACTACGTAACTTCCGTAACTTGTTGAACAAATACATAACTTGTAATTACTACAAGAATTTTATAAACAATTTACGAGTAATAGCCGCACTAATTGAATTTATGTAATAACTCGAAGATTGTTACTTCCCTAAATCCGGAAGAACATTTTGTTTCCGTTTCCTCTATTACAAAATCTTATTAAACCAAGTAATTTTATCCGACAATCTTAATTATTAATAATTAAATTACGAACACCAACATACCTGAAGAATAAAACAATGTTGATACAATCTCGATACTAATTTAACTCACTGCACCGAGCCACAATTTTAAGTGGAAGAAGATTACTAATTATTTAAACCTGATAAAATCACTTTAACAAACACTTACACCATTATTTTATTATTTAAAGTTAACTCGTTTTAATTATAAACAATTAAATTAAACAACCTTACGTAACTTATTTTGTTAATTGTTCGGGTACTCAGTTAACCTTATAAAATTAAACAAACACGTGTTCTTGAGTTAAGAAAACTTGACTTCAGTCGCAAAGTTGTTCAAAACAACGAAAACACCTCAAATAACCTCAGCAAAGTAAATACCAGTGCTATCTTATAATTGAGGAAATAAAGCGATAAACTTATCACCACGAGAAGTGGTTAAACATTCTATAAAAATTAAAACGAACGCGTTGCGTACTTTCTTACTTCTAACTTTGAAACCAATGAAACAATTAATAAATGATGCATTTCAGCGATCTCCCCACATTCCATAAGAAGGAAGTGATTTGCTGTTTGTTTAAGAAAAAAATCATAACCACATAACCAGTTCGAATAATTTTTTTAAATCATTTATTAAGAGCAGCTTTTCTTCCTTGTTTCCCAACGTAAAAAGTGATAGAAAGATCGCTTTTAACATTAGAAAGTTGCAGTTGTAATATAAGCATCGATCGCAATGAAAGCAAAAGATAATCAAGTGAATATTCCCACAAAAAAGAACGGAACAATGGGAAATAAAATTAAGTGATTTGCAAGAATTTTACTTTTATTTCGCGTTTTTTACAAGCGTTACACATTTTTAAATCTTCACACATTAGCATTTTTCACAGGATATTGTTTTGTATACCAAATGTGGGAGGTTTATAAAGAATTCCAGCGAGTTTTTTTTAAAAGAAAGAACATCCAGTGTTTACTGGTGGAAAATGTAGATAAGAGTAATAAGAAAGTTAGAAGAAGCTTTTTTTATACCTAGAACTTGACATTTTTATTGCGCGGACTTTTTTAAATAAATGCTCATTACCTTTGACGCTCATTGCGAGACCTTTTTTTTTAAGAATTGTTATGTTGTTATGAGTCCTTTGTACGCGCCTTTTTTTGATATTTTTAATATATGACAGCGCCCTTTGTAACCCCGAAATGGCGAAATTAAATTTTATTTTTAATTTTAGCGACTTGTTGGCAAACCTTTACATTTTTACTGTTTTTGTAGAATTTTAAGGCTTTAATTTAAGTAAATTCGTGAACGTTTCAAAACACAGTTGGCTATACAGGGTGATTCAAAAGTATTGCCATTAATTTTAAGGGTAGGTAGAGCATATACAATAGAACAACTTTTCTCAATAAACCATGTGTCGCAAATAAATGGTAAACTCAGAAAAAAATTAAAAAGGTCAACACAAAAATTGTTCGGTTGTCACTGGAATTTAAATTTATCAAACACTCTTGTTGTTGATACTGATAAGTGAGACTAGCTGTGTACGAAGCAGGTTAATATCAGTCATTCTTCGAACGTTTTAATGGAAGGTCAACCTTTTAACAACTGAATTAATTGATGTTACACTACTTAATTTACGGGGAAGCTTGTGTTGTGTGTGTATTTGTGTTTCTGTAAAAGTTAATGGAGAAACATTTGAACATTTTTGTAAGTCCTTTTCCCCCTTTGAAGTGACTTAAATTGTTATTTTTAAATTGAATAAAAATATAGATTTTTTTAGAGTGTAAGTGTAAAATTAAATATTTTTTTATATGCTGTACGAAGCATAATATTAGCGACATCAACTTGAATAATTATTGAAGGAATTAGGATTTGGAACCCTATGCAAATATGAAGGAGAATAAACCATAAATAATAATGGACGAAAAATGCGTTCCGAACAAAATTAATTGGAAACACCTTTTACAACTACAAAACGATACAGAGAATAACGCATGAAGCTGAAGGAAGAGAACAATAGATTACATAACATACATACACATATACACAAGGTCAATGAGATACGCTCTACAAGAATCATAAACAGAACTGTCTGTAAACGAACCATAGCGGATACCACTTTTAAAACACAGAATAAAGAAATACAGAATAGTTATGAGATAATTAAGGTAGAAGAACTAGAGAAACCAGTAAATCAAGAACAATACCAGAAAAGCCTAACTGGAAAGTTAGCTGCAGTGGAAGGACAAAATGGAGGACGAAACTGGGATATACTTAGATACTAAATGGGAGAAACTACGACAATCCATTCTAAAATCAGCAGTTTGTGGTATGAAGAAGATCAATTATAACCAGAAAAGTACAAGCTGGTGGAACGATATTATTATTTGCTATAATCTCAGATTGAGATCGATTGGCGTCCGACCATAACGGACTCTCAGATTATTTTTGGGTGAATCATTCCCTTCCTGTGCTTGTTTTCGCCTCTATAGTTTCTTATGTGATTTGGCTTTCATAACCACTTCTCTCCATTCTTTTCTGTTTTTAACTTTCTCTCTCCAATTTTTCACTTCAAATTTTCTTAAAGACCTCATTTTCCCATCCAAATTTGGTTTTCCTTTTGGCCTTGTGAGTCCTGGTTTCCATTCCGTCATTTTCTTAATTAGTCTTTTTCTTCTACTTTGATTATATGCCCTCACCATCTTATTCTCAGTGATTTTATTTTTCTCACTATGTCCTCTTCTCCTATTTCTTGTAGCATTTCGTGGTTCATTTTTGGTCGCTATTCGTTTTCATGCATTTGACCTCAACTTATTACTGCGTAAGATAACAATGAGTGACACATAGCAAAGTAGACAGTGTGCAAGATACTTGTGGATACGCTGTCCCGTAAGGACCTCAGCAAATAAATGTTTTTATTGAACTTTTTAGCTATGTAATCAATGTGATCTCGCCAGGTCAGCGTTCCATCTAGTATTAGCCCTAGAAATTTTATTGACTTAATCTTATAGTTCTCCAAAGACCGTAACGTAAATATGATGGTTTCAGTTTTGTCATTGTTAATACATAACTTCTGTTCATTGAACCACCTTGAAGCCAAAGACTGGGCCGTATTCATTTTAAGGAGTAAATTTTGTTCACTATCAAGTTGGTATCGTCCGCATATAATATATCACTGATGTCCCGCAGTGCATTAGGCAAATCATTTATATAAGTTAGGAAAAGTAGAGGTCCTAACACTGATCCCTGAGGGACACCGTGTTCAACTCTTAATACATCTGATTTATTTTTACCAACTAATACATATTGGTGTCTATTTGATAGGTACGACCTAATAATAAGCAGGTAAGTTTGGTATAATTAACAGAACGAAAATGTTTTATTCTGGGTTTAAAATTATATTCTTCAGGGGCCCTCCTCCATGGGTTTACAAAAATTGCTGCCTTTTCCCATAAATTTTCAGTGAAAACAAAACAGGAGACATTTATTGAAGAGTTTCAGTTAAAAATTTTCATACGAAGGAATCAGTTGGTTTTTTGAGATTTCAGTGTTTGAAGCAAATTCCTGGAATATCCTCTCGACCTTTGTGGCGTTGTTTAACCGAATTTACGTTTTCGCTTTGTGAAGTTTCTGCACCGCTTGTTTTGGTTAAATGTATTTTCAATAGTCGTGTTTTCCACATTTTTAGCATTAAAAAAGTATTTAGATAAATTTGCAACCGTGAACTGTGATTAAATTTAGTGATTCGCTGTTTTGGCGTGTAAAGCCGAAGGCCAGTGGTTCAAACCCCTGCAAAAGTATTTTTTTTATATGCGAAAGAATTCGTTATATCTAAAATTATTAATTTTGTAGGAAAAACAAATTTCTCGAATTTCTTAAGGGGGTTTTGCCCCAATTTTGAAATTTCTATTTACAAAACTGCTTCAAAATTAATTAATCTAAGGCTGTTTTCGGTGTGGTGTTTAGATTTTTTTGAAAAATTTTTAATCGAAGAACTTTATAAAACAATAAATTTTGTGATTTTTTTAAAATTTAATGTGATGATATAAAAAGTTATCTTAGTTAATGAGGGTTTTATCTCAGATTTTTTCACTTTACATATTTGGTTTAGACAAAGAATATATTATTATTCAGTTTAAATTTTATTTATTTAAATCAGAAAAGTTGACTTGTTCGGGTTTTAATGAAAGGCCAAGGTTAAAATTCCGGATTATTTCAAATTCAAACGTTTAGGCGTTAGAACAAATCCTGGCGAAGTTTACTTCAATAATATTCCTGTATGAGAAACTGAAGAGAAAATAAATGACAAATTAAAAAAAAACTACTTTTATAATTTATCTGAAATATTATCAGTTTTTGTTAAAAAATCATTTTAGTCTTTATAAAATTTTGTTATTTAAAAAATGTTCAAGAAACTTTGGTATTACAAAAATTATCACATTCTTGAAATCCCAACTCGTAAATTAGAGACTATCAACTGAATTTGTTCACAATTGCCATAAGCTTGTTCATTTTTATCTTCAAAGAAAGAAAAAAGAAGTAAAAAGTCCCAACTTTTGAAATCAAGCCAATGATTTTTCCAAAATTATTTAACATCCTTTCTTAAGCAAATTTTCGATTTTTGTATATAATACATATTTCAATTTTTTATCAATTCTTCCTTCGTGTTTTTAAGATGAAAACTTGAACTTATCATTGTTACAGTATCTGGAATCCTAACAAATAATACATAAATAAGAAAAACCTAAAAGCTTCAATGTTAAATTTAAAATTTCAGCTACGTATCTTAAATTTCACCCGAATTAAACATTAACGGAAATTATTTGGGTGAATATAATAAAAAAAATATCAAATCTGCAGCATCATTCGTACTTAATTTAAACCTCAAGAAGGGAAAAGGCAAAGTAGGAATTGAAAGCGAAACACTTAACATCAACTACAAATTCAATTACTTTTTAAGCCAAACGTTTTGACGACTTAATTTGAAAAAAAAGTACAAATCTCGACACATATCAAAGGTTTCGTATCAGTAACAAATCTCGGCGTGTTTCTATTTAAAAAATTTATGCAAGTAATCACTCTGAATTTTTGATATATCTCATAAATTATTCATACATTCTTTTTATATTCATATCACTGCGTATTGTGGTGCAAGAAAGTACATATAAACTTCCCATACATACGAAACAGAAATAAAAATTTAAATACATTTTTTTAAATGCAAATGTTTCTTTTGTGTGGCATAATTCCCAATTAAAATTTAATTGCAATAGTTAAAATGCGACAATTAGCTAGTGAAATATAATTCGTAACAATATTAAATTCGTAATAATATTTAAATAAGGAATTCCAAAAAATACCGAGATAAAAAAAAGATTTACACTGCAAACATCTGCGCTCTTATCTTTATGCATAATAATACAACATGAACTTGATTATAACCACCGGATGTTGTCTATCAACAGCTTAAACACAACATTTTATTTCAATGACGCAAACTGCATCCAATCTAGTCTTCCGAAGACATAATTTGTGAATTTCCTTTCAACTGGGTCTTTATTCAATGAGGAGAGATATATGTATTCGAGTAGGCTTTTTCTGTAATTCAGTGGAAATCCACACTAATTAAACGGTAAGCATTTTCCATCGATTCATATTACTGGGTCAGTGCCTGTTGACGACTGTGTCAAGGTATCCCTGTATGTTTTACTAGTTTATATTATTGTTACCGTTACCTTCGACAATGAGTTAGTTACTTTGTGTTTCTGTTTTTTTAATTAGGAGACCAAAATCTTTAACAAATTTAATTTCGCCTAGAAAATAAATACATAGTTTGTGTTAATGTTTTTAATCAAAATAATAAGTCTAAATCATGGTCAAGTTTTTTTCAAAATAGGGGGGGATATTTTCACGACTTTCCCAATTTTTAGTGAAATTAATGGGAAATTCGGTATCTTGGAAGATATAAGTTACATTTCAAATGAATGTTTTTACTGACAGAACTACATTTTTTTGGGGAAAACAATATTAATTTACATGAGTTTAATTAAAAAAATAATTATTGATTATGCAGGATTGTGGTTTGTACAGCTTAAGTTAAAAAAAACAGCAAGATATTAGTTAATCTCACGAATCTCACTCAATGAAGTGATCAGCAATGAAACATAAACTAAAATTTGTAGATTCTGAATAAGATAGACAAATAACAACGCCAGATTTATAAACAATCTTTATGCTGTGCTGTTTTTTTTTTTTTCAAATCTGGTATTAAATAAGAAGGCGCAAAAGAGTCGTTGCCAAGGAATAAAATATCATCTGTTTAGAATATCCATAACAGTAGGCCATGATTTCGACCTATTAAGTTGGTAATATTATTCTTGAAACCAAGAAGATTTTGAAATAATTGAATAATGCAGTAATTACCTTAATGCATAAGTAAAAAGGGAGACAAGTCAAACTTGCGAAATTACAGACCAATTCTCATTCCTAATGAAAATAATCACGAAAAGGCTGGCCAATAAATTCGATCTATACCAGTCGACGGAACAGGAAGGGTTCAGAAAGTTACAAGCATTACAAAATATAATAAAAAAAATAACTGAATATAATATGAACCTACACTTAACGTCCGTGGATTATAACAAGGCTCGACTCTCTGGAAACATGAGCCATAATAAACTCACTTAACAATTGTCGATTAGATTCTAAATACACTGATCTACTGAAAAACATTTTACAAAGAGGCAATCATTAACATAACAAGACTACATTTGGGCACAAATAAAATAAAATAAAAGTAGGCAGAGGTATAAGGCAAGACGATATATACAATATCGCCAAAATTGTTGGAAAATATCTTCAAGGAGCTACGATGGAAAGAATATTAATGAACGAAAAAAGAAGAAACAATCTAATGTACGCAGATAACGTAACATTAGGCAATGCAGATGACCTACAAAAAATGTTAGAAGAGTAGGTTTAACTATCAACATAAAGACGTCAAAAACAATGCAAAAAACAGATCATGGAAACATTAACATCCCACTGAATTATCAAGTTCAAAAAAATAAAGGAAAAAAAGAATATAGGAAGTGAGACAGGCACTAGAAATAGAAGCATGTAACAGACATCCTACAGAAACATAAATGGAAACAACCTGGAATAGTATTAAAGAAACAATCAATGAAGTATGTAACAATTATTTGAAACCTGACACATCACGAAAAAAGAATAAGGGATGAATGAGTGATGGAGGAGAGACGTCGAGTCAAAAATATCAATCAGACATCTTATACGAAGATCCATAAAGAAGTCAGGAAAAATAATAGAAAAGCGAAAGGGGAATGGATGAATGCGAAATTCAAGGAGATAGAAGACTTCAACCAAAAACACGACATGTTTAATATGTATAAGAAGATAGGAGAAGCCACTGGCAGAGTTAAAAAGCACAATATTGGTAACATATCAGACGAATAGGGACACCTTGTCACCCGTGAAGCATTATTTGCAATTCAAGTTCTGGTACAGCGATGCAGGGATATCAACTGCGAAGTATATATGTGCTTCCTGGATTACGCTAAGGCCTTCGACAGATGTCAAAACAAGCCTTGAAAGAGCCTGACATAGATGACAAAGACATCAGAATTATCACCAATCTCTACTGGGGTCAGATGGTAACAGTTAGAGTAGAAGATCGACAAACAGAACAAGTTGAAATTAAAAGAGGTGTACGTCAGGGCTGTGTGACTTTTCCCACCCCTATTTAACTTACATTCGGAACATATATTTAGAAGAGCTCTCGAGAAAGTTAAGCAGGAAATCAAAGTCATCACCAACATCCGTTACACTGACGATACGGTCGTGATATCAGATACCATGCAGGGACTACAAGAACTGCTTGATAGAATTGTGAAGGCAAGCGAAGAATATGGACTGGAATTGAATACAAAAAACACTAAATACATGACAATTAGTAAATCCCCAGTACAACAAGGAGCACTGTTTGCTAACAATCAGTCCATAGAGAGAGTATCTAGGCTGTACAATCAATGACGATTGGGATCACTCAAGAGAAATTAAGGGCATAATCGAAAAAGCCAGAACAACCTTCATACAAATTAAAACACTACTCTGCTCGCGAGACCTTAATCTAATGCTTAAGAAACAGATTACATCTTGTTATGTATTCTCTACTCTGTTATACGGTGTTGAGGCATGGACCTTGTCTGAAGCTATGGAGAAGAGACTACAAGCGTTTGAAATGTGGGTGTACCGTAGAATTCTAAAAATTGCATGGACATATTTGCAATGAAGAAGTTCTTGACAGAATGGGTTGCAGCCCTCAAATATTGTTTACCGTAAAACGCAGAAAAATCGAATACCTTGGCCATACCATGCGAAATAACAACAAATATCGATTACTACACAATATTGTTTGGGCAAAGTTGAAGGACGCAGAGGCCCTGGTAGACGAGGAATTTCCTGGCTCGTCAACCTAAGAAAATGGTTCGGAGTCACATCTTCAGAACTTTTCCGTAGTGCAGCTAATAAAATACGTATTTCCAACGTCCGGAACGGATAGGACAAGCTAAGAAGAAGAAGAACTATCAGCAAACTAGAAGCAGTAGACCTGGGATAAACCATACAAATGGACAAAGGAATGCAGACAGACAGCAGACCTAAATAAACGAGTAAAAATAGCATGGATCGCCTTTGGGAAACTGAGTTATATACCGAGAAGTCGAAGACTTGCAACAGAAATGAAAACCAGAGTCCTGAATCCATGTGTCATTTCAGTACTCAATCTATACTAACAGCTAAAACCATACATAAGATGCTGGTCATCCAAAGAAACATGGGAAAAGCTACAGTAAACATAACAAGAAAACATAGAAATGTATGAGAGGAAAAACGAAGACTTATGCATAACTCTCTTGAAGGTAAAATTGAGATGGGCAGGACACATGGCCCGAATGAATGGACCCAAAAAACAACAGAGTAGAAGCCATGGAATCAAAAAAGGAGATAAGACCGTTCTATGACACGCTAGTATGATGACATGAGAAGGGTAGCAGACAAGAAATGGATGGCAAGGAGGTGTGGAAGAGCTTAGACTGCTTAGAGGGATGGAATGAAAAACGTCGACTAAATTTTAAAAATAAACAGCCCGCTATTTCGTCAGCTATTAAATGTTAGGTTATGTAAGGGAGAGCCTATTCTTCGATATAGTTTTCTTCTTCCGGTACCATGTTTTATTCAAGCGTTGGTAATACTCATGTTTATGCTTCTTTTAAATTTGTTACGATCTTGGGCGGAGATAATAAATCTTCTGGCGATAAACGATTTCTTAACTATGACAACTTTTTACGGCCTCTTCCTCTTTTGGTTCAATTTTTCTATTTAAGATGAAATGGTTGGAGGCGATAACACTCGAAGATCTAGCCAACTTCACCGGCTCGTGGTGTACCCTGCAGAAACGGGGTGTAACCAAACACTAGTTATTCCATGGTAAAGGGGCCCTCATCATTTGGGCTAATCGCACGCATGAGGAAAAATGATCCAGTGAAAAGCAGAAAAACTCTGACATGACCATCAGCTTAAAAAAGAAATACATACGAAACCTACATATTGCCTGTGGCAACGTATGGTTTAGAGACAACAAAACTAACACAGAAGAGTCAAAGAATTTATCAGGGGCAATGGGATGCATAATGTTTGGGGTAATGTTCCTGATGTAATAGAAAGGATAGTCCAGACGTAGTGACAGTAGGCGCGGCATATAGTATGTCATGATGCATGTTGCTGGCTTGAAAACTCTGAAAATGGAAGTATAGGAGGACCGCAAAAAAAAAAAATGATTATATCCAAGAGCTTGCAGGAAGAGATTTTATTCAAAAGGCCCAAGACAGAGACACACGGAAGCAAATGAGAGAGGTTGGAATTCAAAACTTTTAAGATGGAGGCGTCGTCTAACGAAAAGAGGCGCAGGAAGGACCCAAAAAAGATGGAGTGATGATATCCGAGAGTTTGTTGGAAGAGATTTTATTCAAAAAACCCAACACACTGAAGCAAATGAGGCAGGATGGAATTAAAACTCTTATGGGAGGTCTCGTCTAACGAAAAGACGTATAGGAAGACCGTCGACAAAATTAAGTGATTATATCCAAGAGTTTGCAGGAAGAGGTTGAAGTCACACGACCCAAGACAGAGATGCATGGAGATGACTGGACTTCAAAACTGTTAAGATGGAGGCCTCGTCTAACGAAAATTATTATACATTTTGCATTCATTTTTTTAAACGGGGAGGCAAAGAGAGGAGGAGAGAAATGAATCCCTTTCAAAGGAAAAAGGAAGAAAAAATGATAAATGACGGTAAAAAAAGGCAAAAGAGAAACAGGAAAAAAGGTTAAAAATATTTAAACAATACTAATAAACTTACCCCCTCAAAGCAACACCATTGGAATATTTCAGTTTGAAATAAATATGACTTAAATCAGTATGGAATGTGGCTTAAGTACAGAAACGTGCGATGCAAACATTAAAGGTGTTATTTACTAACTCGTTTATACTTCAGCGAAAGCTGGAAGACTGCGATTTTTGATATATTAATGAATGCGTTATTAAATAATAAATTCTTTGCCTTGGTTTGCGTGAGCGCACAAAAGCATAACGTGAGAGATTTAATTTTTTCTGCACAAATTTTAATCAAAATCCTCGGTGACAAATTACGGCATAATTCAAGAGCTGAAAGTCGAGTAAATTATCCCGATGAAAAATGGGAATGAAAATGTGTACTCGTAAGTACTGAAATTTATTATCAAGCTACGGCGTAGCTGAATTTTGTGTTTTGACATGTCGGTTTTAATCAGAATTTGGTGCTATCAATTCGAGTGAAGTTTATTGTTTAAATTTGCAACTGAAAAGAAAATTACGATATTTGAATAGTCAAAATAGTTGCTTCTTATTTAAATTATGCATAGGCTTTTGGTGACAAGGAAGACAATTTGCTTTTATTAAAATTGATTTAAAAAAAGGCTGAAATTTGAAATCTTACATATACCATTCAAGTAATAAGAAAACTTGGTAAATCTTACAAATTTACAAAAATTCATGCTGTAAATAAATATCACAATCTATGTGAACAACAGATTTCTTTAATGTATGTTTTAATTAACAAGCCCAACGAATAAACCTCTATAACTTAGGCATTTAAGGCAACTTTACGTCATTTAATTGAGGAACATTTTGTATGATTATACGGGGACAATCAGACCGAAAATTAACAAAATTCAAGGCCAAGAAAGCCCAAACTTCTGTAATCTTGATAGTAAACAGCTAGAAACTTTCGTTCTTTAACTACCCAAAATTATTAACTCGATGCCTTGGAAATCAAATTATCCTCCAAAAGTTTTAAACGGAAACTTTGATGTAAGTACAATTTCAGCCAAATTGTACCAAAAGTATTGACGTAAAAATAGCTTTTCTCTGAAGCTCAAATTATGGCAGAAAATAATATAATGAAAACTGCAGCAGTGTTTTTGGTGGTTAATGAAGTTTCCTAATTTACAAAAATATAAAAGGTAAAGCAAGCCTACATTTAGACAGTTTTTGTTATTAGAAATGACTTGATTACCTGAAATTAATTGTGTATTACTAATAAACAGCGAAGCAATGAATCTGCTAAACTAGAAAATACTGTGATGAGAGTTTGTAATACTTTTTTAAACAATAAACCAAGCCAAAAAGTAAAATTAATTAAAATCATTTAAAATCTCAAAAAAGCTTAAAAAAAGGGAAATTTAGCTTTACAACAATTATAAACATTGAAAACCCTATTGACAGCTTAAATAATTCACAAGACGATTGAATCACAAAAAAAAACTCTACAAATCGAATTAAAATTGAACAAGTATAAAATTAAGAGACTGATTTGATTAGCATGAATTTTACAGCAGTGATTAAATGTTCTTCACGAACTTTATAAAAGAGCTTTAAATTAATAATTATGCACATGTTTTAATGAACGAGAACCGGAATAAGCTTCGTCCGAGTAAATTAATATTTCACGAAATGAAAACCGAGTGAAAACTCAATCTGTTTGTAAATATTTTGTTTTGACAGGAAAATTTAATCAAGAACTAAACAACAAATTCGTTTTTATTAAGGTTATAGGTATTCTACATTAAAATTCTGTTTTTATATTTAAATGAGAAGCTTGGTGAGTTCTTTAAACGATAACAGTAAAACAGTAAAAAGGGATTAAAAATAAAAACTAATAGACCTTGCCTTCTGAGATAGACTTTTTTATTTGAACATTTGAAATGTTTAAAACGAAAAGCGTACACTGTAACAAACGAGATAGAGAAGAGTGTAAGTAGTAAGAAAACAATTACTAGAGCACCAGTAAAAAATATAAAGAAAACGGAGGAACATAAAATGGAGGACAAAATGACATTCCTTCATGAAGGATATAAAAGGGGAGCTAACTAAAATACAAACAGAAATGTCTGGAATTAAAGGAGATATTAAGAATGGCATGGCTCAGAATAACTTAGAGATTTAAAAAGGATAAAGAAAACCGACAAGAAGAGTACATAATCATGAAAAATAAATTTGAAGAAATGGAACAAAGGCTAGAGAAACCTGAATGAGACAAAATCTCGTAATTACAGGCATTAAAGGACATACAGGTGATAAAGAAATATTGAAAACAGCTGCGAAGAATTTTATTCGGGAAACCTCAAAAGTAGACGCGGAAATAAAAGATGTTTAGAAGGTAGGGGGGGAGGGCAATGGAAAGCATGAATGGTAAAATCGAAGTGTTACGAAACAAAGCTAAATTAAGGGGAAAAGAAGTGTACACTGATAGTGATGTGACCTGGCGTTAGATAAGAGAAATATTTAAAACTTTTTTAGGAAAGTAGCAGAAACAGAAAAAGAAAAAGGGGCAAAGGTCAAAGTTAAATATAGAAATTAATAAAGCATGGAAAGCTGATGATCTAGGACGAAAAAACGAACCAATTAAAAGAAAAATAAATATTGCGGCATGCAATGCAAAAGGCACAAATGAAGTGGGTTTTCTAGAATATTTAGTAAACGTAATGAAGGAGATATACGGAAAAACGAATAAAAAATAAACGGCAAAGGGAACAACAATAAACAAACGCAGGTAGAATTGAGCAACTTGGAACTTACAAGGAATAAATAGAGATAACGCAATAAAGCAATTAATTTTAGAACTCGAAAGATACGGAATAGATGTACTTGCATTTCAAGAATCAAGAGACAACAGATAATGGAGATAGGAAAGTATATAATATTTAATGGAGGAAGAAAAGATAATAGACTAGGACCATGATTTATAATAAATTAAGACAACATATAAAGGAGAAATAATAGAATTCAGATAGATAAGTGAAAGAACGAGTTATCTAAGAATGAGATCAAAATACGGAAAGATACGTCTAATAAACGTGCATGTACCGACGAAAGACAACACAAAGATACATACAACATTACGAAAAGTTAGCGGCAGAATATAGTATACCTAATTATTGATATTCAGATAACAGTGGCAAGAACAAAAGAGAAAAAGAATCACAACAAAAATGGATGGAGCAAAGAAAATTTAAAGCACGAAGAAACAAGAAAGAATATATACAACAACTGGAGAAAGAGCTATATGCAAAAGAAGAGGAAGAGAGAATTGAAGAAGAATGGTAGATCATAAAAGCAGTAATAAATAATACAGTTCAAAAAACGTTATTGCATAATGGAAAACAAAAACAAAAAGAGTGGTTCGATGAAGAATAGAAGAGCAGAGAAAGATCAAACTAAAGATGGACATTCAACAGAGAACAAAGAAAGACATAAAGAAATAAGAAGAGAAGTTAAAGATATCTGTAAAAGAAAGAAAAGACAATATTCAAACGAACAAATAGATATTATGCAACAGCGCTACAGCAAACGGGATGCAAGAACCTTCTATAAAAGAAAGGTTATCAAACAAGGGCCATAATCCTTAAAAACAAGAGAAACCAACTAGAAATAGAAGATAAGGAAGTGATAGAACTGTGGGCGAACCATTTCAAGAATATTTTAAGTAAGGAAGAAGCAAAACAAAATGGTACAGAAATAATACCACAAGTCCAGATAAACAGCGAAGTGGACCAACTAACTAAAGAAGAAAAGAGTTACTGAAAAGTAGGAGCGAAAAATTAGTGCGTTCAATCTAATCAAGAAGGTATGGAACGAAAAAAGGACGCCACCTAGACTGCACAGACTATAGACCTATTGCAAGGTACCAGCAACGATAATTAACAAATAAAACAAAAGGCGGAAAATGTAATACCAAACTATCAAAGTGGGTTTCCGAAAAACAGACCAGTAATATGCCGTATCTTTTCATTTAGACAGAAACAAGAAAAATTTGATAAAAGAACAAGCAGCTGCACCTCTCATTTGTAGACTTCAAGCAGGCATACGATAAAATAATAAGTTAATAGGTGTACCAGCCAATGAACAACCTAGAGTTCTCAACAGAATTAGAGCGAGAAACCTGGTGTGAGATCAGAATATAGAACAACATCTCGGTGAGATTCCCTGTAAATGGAGGGTTAAAACCAGAAGATCTGTGTACACAACTCTGTTTAACATCGTATTGGAGGATATAATAAGGAAGAGTGAGATTAAAAGAGGGGCCTGAGTTGCGGTAGCTAGGTACCTATTCTCGCACGATCAGGAGAGTTACGCATTGTTGGTTCTGGTCAGTGCTGGGATGGGTAGCCCGATTGCTCCTCTCGCCCACGAAGACCGGTCACTATAGGAGACAGTAGACCAAAACCCCTCACTAGAAGCGAGAAGATTTGAAAAAATTACAAGATATGAGAGGAGGGAGACATTTGCCCTAAATAGGGATGTATGAGCTAATAATATAATAAAAAGATAAATTAAAACAGAGAGAAACATCACGAGAGCACCACAGTAATGTTTAGCATACGCAGACGATGTGGTCTTGATTCTTGATATCACGAACTCAGCATGAACTAAAGGAAATTACAACAAACCTAATAAAGGAAGCATACGAATACGGATTAAAAATAAATGATTACAAGAGCAAGTATAGTGTGTCAGGGAAAACTTCACAGGGAATTAAAAAATGCTTAAAAGTTTATAAGTTCGAGCAGGTTGGAAGTGTTGTCTACTTAGGATCGGAAATCGCTAGCGAAGGGGTTTGTGGTATTGAAGTAAAAAGAAGAATGACGATAGGTGCAAAAAGTGTGGGTGCAATGTCAAAAATTTTCAGGGCCGCAGACAGTGAAAGTGGAATTATACAAAACCGTGGATAGACCAACAGTGACATTTGGAAGCGAAGCATGGGTCCTCAGAAAAGAAGATATCTTTGAAACATTGATGGTGGCATAGGAGACGCATGGAGGAAACGTACTAATGGAGAACTTAGAAGTATATGCAGCGAATCGAGTATCATCAACTAATTAAGCAAAAGCGATTAGGATAGTTAGAGCATGTTTCTAGAATGAATGACGCTAGGTTAGTTAAGAAAATCCTGAATGAAGAACTGGGAAGTCCAACAGCAAGGAAAACCTAGGGGGAAATGGATGGACGATATTAACGAAGGCGTACAGTAGTTGGGAGTGAAGGACTGGGAAGTGGTAGCAAACGAACGAGCATAATGGAGAAAACTAGTTAATCAAGCGTTGGACCTTAAAGGCCTTTAAAGCTGATTTATATACACAGGGTGATTCAAAAGTATTGTCATTAATTTTAAGGGTAGATAGAGCATATCAAATAGAACCACTTTTCTCAATAAACCATGTGTGGCAAGTAAACGGTAAACTCAGAAAAAATTGTTTTGGGGTCACTGGAATAGGTTCTGTTTACATTCAAAATTTAAATTTATCAATCGTCTTACTTGTCCGTACTGATACAGCCCAGGTGTGTGTGCTCAGTTCATTGTTCGCCTTAAAAGTGCACTGTTCGAACGCTTTAATGGAAAGTCATTCTATCCTTATAACCGATAACTGACGTTATTTTAAATTACGGGAAAGCTCTTCAAAATGCTGCAACAGCTCTGAAAGGCAGTTTTTGTTTGTGTTGTGTGTGTGTTTGTATTGAAGTTAATGAAGGAACTTTTGAACATCTGTAAGTCCTGTTTCCCTTTATTAACAACGTTTTTTCTAATATCACTTTTTAAACATGCCAGTAATTGTTTACTGCCAGTCTCAAGCCTGAAAAAATGTGAGAGGTGAAACCTGTAAATTACATAATTGTGTAACGTTTCGTTTATTTTTTCAGGGTTAAATTTCTATCGCAGACTTTACATGCAGCCGTTCTCAAAAGTGTGTAACAAAATTTGAAATAAACAAAAATCACAATAAGCTTTAAATTTTTGCTATTAAGGTCAGCATATACCCATTTTATTTAATGACGATACTTTTGAATCACCCTGTATCAAACGAAAATTACAATAAATTTTAAAGCCTAAAATTTTGGAACTTAAAAGGAATTTTTAAGAAAATGTGTATTTAAAATTTGTTATGATCATCATCAATTGACATTTGAGCACAATCCTGGATTATGCCAAACTATAAAAAATTTTCGGGTATCAAATCCTTTCTGCGATATTCCTTCAGGTAAAAGAACAGCATTGTACCGTACCTATTTTCAATACACATACCAACCAATAATTAGTAGTAAAAAAGTAAAGTCAAAAATAAACGGCCTGAATATTTGAAGCACGAATTCACCCAACCTTTTCGTACACATAACAGCTGTAAAAATGTGTCTTGTATACGCCTTAAAACTTATAATTATTACATGAACCCAGTCAGTGAATGCAGGCCCGTATTAATTAAATTGTTAAGGTATCATTATGTAAAATTTATTATGTGAATAACCAAATTTACTTATTTTAAACTATAATATTCGTACTTCCTGTTCATTTAATCTTCATTTAACAATAGTTCGAAACCACTAAAAAAATTCGCACGATACGCCTTTCTGCATTTAAATTTTCGTTGATTATGACAGCTAAAACTCTTGGAATTTATGAATCAATGGTACGTTTATTCACATCAACTTGGATCTTATAATTAAGAAATAAATATTAAAATTTCGCATTTAAAATTAAACTAACGAACCTTTGGTTCACACGCTCTTTGATTTTAATGAAGACAACGCATTAATCATAAAAATTATAAAGAAATTGTTTAAATTAATTCGTCTGAGTAATTTTTATGCAATCGCTTGCTGGAAAGGTAACGCAAAATACTTTGGTAAAATGTAGGTTATGTAAGTATGTAACTCTGATTTAATTTGCTGTAAGTGCAAAATTCACACAGAAAAGCGAATAAATATGCTAAAAGATGGCTTTATGTGCTCAGCTGGGATGTTGACAAAGTTTGAATGGGAACCACTTTTAGCTGATCAGAATTTTATGACGAACTTGAAGGTCTAAAAAATGCTTATTTTGGTTTTTATCTAGGTCAGAACTGTTTCATTTTATCACTTCGGGCTTTTTTTATTTTTCGGCCTATTTGTAAATTAAATCTAATGTTTATTGTTGAGGATTTTGTCGCGAATTTTTGAGTTCTTTTCTGAAAATGTTCGCTTCTTTTACTTAATTATAATTTCAAACGATTGATTTCAAATATTGAAATTAAAGAATTTGCAACTAAATCTGCAAAGCTTAAAAATGAAATTAATTCATGAAATTAAGTTTGTTTGAACTGAAAAAGGCAATTGAATGATTTGCCTTGTGCCTAATCTGTAAATTAAATAGAAAGTTCATTGTCAGGATTGGACAGGAAAATGAACCGGCAACCCCTCAAAATGAAAATTTACGAAATTAATTTTTAATTATCTTCTGAAGGGTTTAAATTACTTTTTTAGAAAATTTTGAAAGTTCGTTTAACCTAAAAAAGGCAAGGAAATGATTTATTTTGTGCCTATTAAATTTAAGGTGTACTGCAAGAATGTAGGCCAAAAATTTTATTTAAGGAGAATTTTTAAGTCTCAATTTCTTTTCTGAAAATTTTTGGTTTTTGTATTCAATTTTGATTTAGAAGGATTTATTTCGATGATTCAATATCGAAATGAAAGAATTCGTAACTGAATCTGAAAACCTTCAAAATGAATTACAAATTCTTAAAATTAATTTTTAATTATGTTTTGAAGGCTTTAAATTTCTTTTGCAGAAGGTGCAAAGAATAAGAGAAAAGGAGAGGCATTTGTCCTATATAGGAATTTGTACAGGCTAATAATAATTTATTATAATTTTCAATTTTTGATGTTAAAGTTTGAGTTTCAAATGCTGAATGTAAAGCTGCAAAGTCTAAAAAGGTAATTCCAAATTTATGAAAATGCTTGCTAATTTTAACACCTTCGTTAGATTTTGGAAGTTTTACACTTCTTTTTTACCTTTATGGAGGATTTTTCTTCCGGGGGTTTTCTTCAGGACCAACAATTTGCACTGGAAATAGAAAAAAATAAATAATTTTAACTAAATAAAAAAGATTTGCAAAGTTTACTGAATTGCGATTTAAGAGTAAAAACTACTATTAATTTAAGTTTATTTACTCCAGTAAAATTCTTTGAATGAATAAATTTGCAGTAATTAATCGTTACAAAACCAACTCCCTTAAAAAATCTGTCTTACTTCTCGCAGTCTCTTTGTAGATGATAATTTTTACGAAAACGCATTAAACAAACTTTAATAATGTATTATAATCTCCACTGTTTTGATGCTAGAGTTTGAGTTTCAAATGCCGAAATTAAACAATTCCGGTATAACTCTGTAAGGTCTGAAATTGAAATCAAAATTTCTAAAAATTATTGTTTATTTAGTCATTTTCGTCATATTCTGAAAGTTTTATTATATGAGGAAATTTTGAAAATGTATTTAATCTGAAAGAAAGAAAGTCAATTATTGACACTGATCACTATTTGGTTAAGGCAGTCCTAAAACAACGAATTACCATGATAGCAAAGTACAACACACAAGCCAGAAAAAAATGGGATATACAAGCACTGCCAGAAAACAAAAGTAGAATATCAAAGGAAAATAGAAGAATTGTCCATTAAAAGCATATAAGATGAATGGAACCATTTAAAGAATACAATAACAGAAACAGCAATTCAAACAGAATACGAAAAGAGGACAAGTGTAAAAAAGGATTGTTCGATGAAGAATGCAAGCTGAAAATAGAAGAAAAGAATAAAGCATGAATGTATATATACGCACGAATGAACAGAAATACAAAGAAGAATACGAACCGAAAATAAAGAAAGAAATGCTAAGAAAAAAGATTGAAAACATAGAACAGCATGGAAGACAAAAGAACCAGAAAAAATTCTACAAAGAATTAAATAATATAACAGGAAATTCCGCCCAAAGAACACAATGTGTAAAGATAAAAGCGGCAAAAATGTAACAGAATTAGAGGAAATATTAAGAGTCTGGAAAGAATATTTTAAAGAACTGTTGGTGGAAAATGAGGAAATTAAAAACGAAGAAAGGTCTGAATTTACAATATACACAGTAGAACAGGAAGAAGTTCTCCCAACGCAACACTACAACAGGAAATAGATGATATACAGTGAGAGCAGAAAAGGGTGACCGAAAAAAATACTTTCCAAGGCAGGTATTGCCAATCGCGTCTGCGGTTCAGTGTGATATTAGCTTCGCAGTATGACGTTTGCCTTGCAAGTTTAATTTTCGCCTTTTCTCGTGTAAAAGCTTTCATAATTTTCTACATCAGTTTTTTTATTGTTGTGGGATAATTGACCATTTAGCTCAACACAACGGGCTTAACCTTATACAACAAACAAAATATCAAAATAGACACGAAATTAAGTGCAGTCCATGAAGCGGCACATTTTTACTATGTTCATTTTTCAAGGAGGCGGCATGGTCAGCTATTATTATTCTCCCTGTAGTAATAAGAAAAATGAAAATTGGGAAATCACCAGAAACAGACAATCTAACTATAGAATTAATTAAAAATGGAGGAGAACAACCGAAGAAAAGACCGCACATACTAATTTATAGAAGTATGGAGTCAAGAAGAAATTCCACAGGAATAATAATACCACTGCACAAGAAAGGGGATAAGGCGGCTTGCACTAATTACATAGGAATAACCCGAATAACTATACTGAATACCTGCTATAAAATATTAACCAGTTTAATTAATCAAAGGCTACAACCCTACATCGAGAACATAATCACAGAACATCAGAACGGTTTTCAGAGAAATAGACGCACAATAGACAAATACTGGAAAAAACTAGGGAACACGACATACATGTTGGTATGATATTTGTAGATTTTCAGAGAGCATTTGACTCTGACAACAGAAGTAAACTAAAGGAGGATCTGAGGTTATTAGGAATACCAGGAAAACTAACCCGACTGATAGAAATGACAATGAAACAATCGAAAGCAACAGTGGAAATAAAAGAACAAAAAATAGAAATATTTGAAATTGATAGGGGTGAGAAGGAGTGAGACAAGGCGACAGCGTATCAGCATCATTGTTTATCCTGTGCTTAGAAGCAATCGTTAATAAAATGGAAGTTAAGGGAAACATCAATAACCAGAGTATCCAAATAAGTTCATATGCAGAAGACATGGTGATTATTTCAAGGAATGAAGCCGGATTGACGAAAAAAATAGAAATATTGGAAAATGAAGCCAAGAGGAGAGGACTACAGATAAACAAAAACAAAACAGTAGGTATATATGGAGAACAGAATTAGCAATAGAAGAATAAAAAATATTAACAATAGCAACTATCAAATTTAGATATCTTGGATCAACAATAACATCGAAGAACGAAATGTCAGAGGAAATACAAAATATAATACAACAATAATTATTGAAATCTAAACTAATAAGTAAAAGAAATAAGTAAATTAAAAATATATAAAACCTTAATACGGCCGGTGGTAACTTATGGATGCGAAACATGGTGCCTAACAACTTAAGAATCTTCGAAAGAAAAGTATGTCGTAAAATATACGGGCCTACGTGCAATGCCGACAGTACGTGGCGTATAAAAACAAATAGTGAATTAGAATTAGAGGTGAAGATATATTTAGATGTGCAAAATCAAGTAGAATACAATGGTTAGGCCATGCAAGTAGAATGGACAAACAGCGAGATCCTAAAATAATGATGGAATGGAAACCCATGGAAGGAAGAAGAACTGGAAGACCACCAAAGAGATGGTACGAAGATGTTGTACTATTGTACAAGACCTTATAACAATGAAGAAAAGGAACTGGAAATTGGCGATCAACGACAGGAGAAAGAGGAGAAAAATTGTTGAAGAGGTCAAAGCCCACCCAGGGCTGTAGCGCCACAGGAATAATAATAATAATAATAATTTTTAATTTGAAAAATCTTAGAAGTGTTTCATTTGGGGGTATCAATTAACTAGAGTGATACTGAAAATTTGAAAATCATGCCTTGTCGAGGTTGCCACAAATATAATTTATTTATGGTCAAAAATGTATAAATTTCAAACATTGCGACGAATGATTTATTTCTAGGCTTAAGTTCTGATAAATTTTTGTTGTTCTTGTACCTTTTTTCAATTATTGACTATTACGAGCCTGAATTTGTTTAATTATTTTATTGAAAGTTGAGAAGCATTTTTTAGTTTTGTGGTGAAGTACTCGTATGTGGCTGTTTGAGTGTAGAAATTTATAAAGAAACTATGTTTTATGTCTCTTTTGTCCATGATAGTGAAACTTTGATTACATCGCAACAAAAAGCAAGGTATATTCAACAATTTTTTTTTATTAAACTCTTAGAACTGCTGCAAAACAAAAACTTTCTTGAAAAGTCTGCCTTTTACTTTTTGCAATCTTTTCCAGATAACAATTTTGAAGAAAAACCATTAAACAGACTTTAATAATGTATTATCATTTTCACTGTTTTGATGTTAAAGTTAAAATTCCTAATGCTGAGTGCTGAGATGAAACCAATCGAATGTAATCTGCAAATCCTGAAAATTAATTTCAAATTTGTGAAAATGATTGTCAATTTTAACACCTTCGTCATAGCCTGGAAGTTTAAAATAATTTTATACTGAGAAAATAAAAAGAAAAATTAGAAAATAATTTTCAATTTAGAACATAAAAAATGTTATAAAATGAGTTTAAATTTAGAAACTTAAAAAAAAACAGTTTGCAAAGATTCCTGAATTGTGATTTAAAAGTAACAACTATTAATTTAGCTGAGCTCCAGTATTTATTTATTTTTAAACGATGAATTTTTCTACAATTCGTCATCACAAAAATTTATTAGAATTGCTGAAACTGAGTCTGCCTTTTCCTTTTTGCAATCTTTACGGATAATAATTTTCAAGAAAAACCATTAAACAAAACTGCCTCACATCTATGAAAATTATTCATAACAAACAAAAAACCAAAAGCAAAAACTAATCCAGCCAATCCAGCCAGAACCTCGATATTTCTTAATTTATAGCCCTTCCCTCTGTAATTTTCTAATCAAGAATTGTTGCGTTGAGGTCGTAACCTCATATAATAATTTAGATTAGGAAATAAACGGCTGCAGTTGCCAGTTGCAACAAAACTTCACTGTCGTTTTGTTTCCTACACAACTCTTGCAGACCAGAACCAGACACTTGTTTTATACATATATGCGTTTATTTCTATTAGGAATGAGTCATTGGTCGATACGCAGATCATTACATGCAATACGACATTGACCATTCTGTTTATGTATTGTTGAAACGGTCGAGAGATCCTACACAAGAATTCGGCTACCAGGTTTTATTATTGCTGTTGTTTTCTTTATTAAGACAATAGGAACCTTGGACGTTTCATGGGATTTTTTTAAAATCGATGGAAAAACGTTTATGATCTTCCAGGTCAAATTGCAATTACTCATTTTGCAAATAATATAATTCTTACTTTAGAGTTCCCGACGTATTTTAAGGCGTGACATTAATAAGAGTTAATGGTGTTTTTGATCCATTCTTGGACCACCAACAGTATTTTCCTGCGTTTTTTTATTCCTTTATAAGTCGTCGATTTCTTATTATGAGCTTAAAACAGCTCTTTAAGTAACATTAACCTGCTTATTGCTTACTTTAATATTTGTATGGTGAATATTGCTTCTTCTGTATTTATTGTACCATGCGATCAACAAAATTTCACTTTTGTTTCATCATGACAGTTTGAGGTTAGGTTATAAAACTCATGCCCAAACTGGTTTATTTTTTCCACCTTGTAGAAGTTTGATCTTAATCTATAATCCATTCAGAAAACTCCCTTGACGTTTACGCTGTCAAATGAAAATTTGGGAGTGTACTTTATGTACAGAACCTATCAACTTTTTTAGTGAATGTACTTAACGTCAAACTGAAATGTAAGGTTATGATAAATCATTTGTCATTTTCGTAAAATTAAGTAGAACAAGGTAAAAATGGGTTTATTAATAATACAAGTATGCAGTGTAGTATTATGAGTATATGCAGCCTAAATGAAATTCAAAAATTATTATCTACGTAAAATTTCAATCAGTTAAAGGTGGCATAAAGTTAAAGAAAAGTATCATCAAAATCGTCTTCAGTCTTCAGTATCTGAGTCATGTAAATCATCAATGGTAAAATGTTCATTATTGTGATGAAATAAATAAATTTTTCTTTGTAGTTCCTCCTTTAAAAATACCTTGTAATAATCATCAAAATTTGTAGATTTTCTGCCACCCTTTTGTGTATCTTCTAAATCTTCCCCATTTTCAAATTTTGTAAAAATGTCCTTCACTTGAGCTACGCTGATCTAAGAAAGGAGATGTAGGATTGGAAAAGTGGTTATAAAGGATAAAATGTAGGAAATCTTACTGAAAATATATATGCAGCCTTTTCAAAAATTGTATATTTATTTAAGTGAGGACTGATTTCTTGCCTTTCTAAGCAGTATTTGCATACAGCTTCTTTCTCTCTCTTTGATAATAAACTTCGTTGGTGCTTCTGTTCATCCATTTCTCTAAAGATTATGAATTATAAAACGTAACTTGAATAATAAATAATTTAAGTGTCAAAGTGAAAACAAAAAAACAAAAGCATTAAATTTAAATTTAAAGGTGCGCCAATCTCAAATCTAAAAATTTTTAATAGCCTAATAGGGATTTTCATATTAACCAACACATGGTGACTTTTACGTCACAGGAGTTAAGTGAATGGATAATAAACTTCGATGTCAAAGATGAAAAACAAATCAGGTTGTCAAAATTCAGTTACTATAATAACGACAGATCAATAAAAAAACCAATTAGGGTAGGCTGTGAAATTGAATTATTTTGAATTGGTACTTTAGCCACATCCACAGAATGACATTTCTGACATGAATTTGAGGTTATAAACTTTGTTTACAATAAAAATGTCAAATTTCAAACGTTATAAAATGTCATTCTGTGCATGTGGCTAAAGTACCTACCAATTCAAAATAATTCAATTTCAATTCAAAATTTTGGACCATAAAAAAAGTTTTTTGTGGTAACCTCGACGCGGCAATTTTTTCCAATTTAGTTAATTGATGATACCTCCAAATGCAAGCAACAAATTCAAACTTATTTCTGTATTGCATTGAATTCAGGGAATCAAATCTAATTTTTCAGATTAGAAAAAATAAAAGTCAGGTCTTTTCAAAGCCAAATTCAATTGCAAATTGCAACAATCAAAATTAAATTTTAGTGTGATACTGCAGGAATAAATGAAAAAATAACTTTTACATTGTAGCACCCCAAGTTTTATAAAAAGATTTGAACGAAAGTTCAACAACAAACAAATTTCCCTAAAAGGTCACAGGTAAAAGGCGAAGTCCAAATTTAAAACTTGTAAACACAAAAGTACTGGAATTAGCGAATTTTCACAAATTTCAGATCTATTTTAAGAATTTTCAGTTTTTGGTGTAATTTTTTGCAGTTTTGATTCGATTTTTATATTTTTGAATTTAAACCACAAGCTTTAACTTTGAAAATTCTAATGAATTAGAAAAATATTCTTTTAAAATTTATGGAATCTAAATATCTCTATAAGATTTTCAGGTACATCCTGCAAGATTGCGTTTTTAGTAATATTCGAAGCCAAAAATTTAATATATTTATATTTTTAATTTCTGTTTAGGTAAACGCGATTTTGGGGAAAATTTAAAAAATAATTTTCAGAGAGCAATTTTCAATTGTTGGAATATAAAATAGCGATACATAAACTTAAAAATATAGAAAACAGAAAAGTATCAGGAAGAGACAAACATAGAATTTCAAAGACAGCAGGAAGAAAGAAAAGGTTGGACACTAGAAGAACGATGGGAAACATTCAAGGATAAAACTATTTTGGCGGTGGACGTAAAAACATCTTAGATTTCTTCACCAAATTATTCGTGCCAGGAACCGATGATTTTTTTTTTATTTTCAAAATGGATGTTTTTTTTCCATAGAAAGTTTCATTCAACACAAAAATCAAAACTTGCACGACAAAATTAATAGTTGACCTGAAATGTATGTAAAGAGTGTCAACTTAAATCATTCAAAGTTTTGTCATTTAAAATTTTGCGAAGTAAAGGAACAACATTTTAAGCCACTTGGTTGGCTTTCGTTTTCAACAACAACGAATTTTCTTCAGGGAAAAATTCAAACGACTTTGAAACGAGTATTTTTGGAAATTATTTATCGAAATTCTAACTTAATTAATAACACAATGTGACCTTGAAGGTCCACTCCACTCGTTTTGATTTTTAAATTTTCCAAAAACAGTAATTTTCTTGTCTTGGGATATCCTTAACGAAGGTTATACACTTCGTGTGCACCCTGTATTTAGAGCGACTTTAATCTTCATTCAGGGCATCCCAGGATAAGGAAACAAGGCTGATAGATTTGGCGATTTTACGCCAAATTGACGATAGTTTTTCCCTGAATGGCGACTCATTTTTCATGTTCGCGCTTGGCTCCCAATTTGGGGATATTTTAAGCTAATACAATTTGTTTTGTTGTTTCTGAAGTAGGAATAAATTATTCCTACAGAAAAATTAGAAAAAAATATTTTTAAGCAGATTTCAGTACTTTCAAAATGTTTCTAAATTTAGTTTCTGTTTTTAAGGATGTTAATAGATAATTTTATTATTTTTTATTAATTTCATCATACATAAATAAAACATTTTATTTCATAACTTTTGTATTTAATTGTTAACCTGTTTGGCTTTGGCCATTAATAAATTTCAAAATATGGCGATAATGAAAAAACTTGCTCGAAAAACAGTTCTGCGGCACTTTTTGCACAGAATTAATTTAACATTTTTAACCAACATTTATACTGAAAATATAAAACAAAAATTTAAATTCCAACAAACTCACTATGCAAATAACGAAGCCTGTGAATAATAACAGAGAAACCTTACCGCATTCTTTAAAAAGGAATCAGTGGAAAGTTTCGCTCATTAAATTATAACTAAAATTGAATCGCGTGAGACCAACACTTAGTCAATAAACTGTTAAAAATCGTACTAAAAAGCAAACAGTTAATGATCGCACTTGCAAACTCTAATTAGGAACTAATTTTTATTTGCGAGTTGGCGAATGCTCCTCACGAAAACGAAAGTAATTTTAATAACAATAAAGAACGAGACATTTTCAGCGATCTTGATTATGAAAAGGAACTGATTCGAAAATCATTCGTGTGTTTCGATCTGATAATTACGATTCAATTGAAGGAATTTCTTCGAGTGTGACTTGGGAATGAACGAATATTTAGAAGCAAAACCACTTTAGGTAACTGAAAAGGCAACGACTTTGTATGACTAAGTTCCAATTAAAGTTTTTATAACCTACGCATTTCTTCAGGTACCAAAAAAAAAACTGTTCAACTCCAAGTATGTAGAACTAAAACAGATTTCGTAATATTATAAACTCGTGTTGATAATGCGTAGGTTGGGGTTAGTTAACCTGGACGTAGCCTTAACTGTATCTTAGAGCCTGTTTTTGCTGTCTTTGTATTTTATTTAAAAGGGTGTAGATGTAATCCTTTCATTAAGTCGAATTTCCTTGTTATTTGACGATGGCAAGAGTTTAAATCCTTACCGTCGACACGGTTTTATATAAACGAAAATAGAGTTCCAAGAAAATCCTTATATCCAGCAAAATGTTACGTTAAGTAATTACTTGTTATGAAAGTGACTAATTTAGTTTTATGTACTAAATTAACGTATTTCTGAAAGTTAATTCTAATTACAACATTTAGAAAGGACAATGCGATATGTGTGTATGTATGTTTTTTCTTTTACACTGAGAACCAGTTTATGTAAGAAGGATTAACGAATTTTATCGAATAGATTAGGCTTATGTTTAAGAAAATTGTTTGTGTTAAATTGAAAAAAGAAATTCAAAAATAATTTTGAAAATATTCCAGGATTCTGTAACGTAATGGCAATTAATAATGTTTTCGAAAAAAGGATCAAAATTTTAACGAATGCTTCTTCAAGCATAATTTAAGCAGAAATACGTTTGGTAACAAGACACATTTAAATTGGTCAAATACAACAAATTAAGAAAGAAAAATTTATTTAAAAAACCTGTTGTTTTACAAATTGCACCCAAAAAAACGACAGTGTAAACACCTTCAAAAGGCTTACTTAAACAAAATTCGTAGTTAGAAATTTGAAAACTATGACAAAACCCCTGATAAACTAAAGTCCATCCTTGTCAGATTGGGAAAATTTTCCCCAAAATTGAGAAAATTTGATTGTACCGAGAAAAACTTTTTGTTCATTTATTTATTAATCTTCATTTTTTGTGCACTTTCAAAAAGAAAAATTCTTAGAAAATTTCACAGGAACTTCGAGGTAACTTTTTGTTGATTTATTTATTAACCTTCATCTTTTGCTTTTCGAATTGTTTTGCAAAATTTCAGAGGTAATTCAAAATTACATTCCGTTCATTTATTTATTGTTAGTATTACAATTTTGAATCAAGTACGTTCATATAATTGTAATTGTTTTAGTTGTCTAATAAATGTTAGTTCGTTTTGAGTGACGTGTTTTTATTGTGTCAGCTTCATTATCGTCAACAGGTTATGGGCCCAGAAATAACGGAGACACAAAAACAATCAACATTTATTAATTTTCATCTTTTGAAAAACTCCTTCAAAAAGAAAAAAATAGAGAAAATTTCATGAAAACTTAAGATAATTTTTTTGATAATTTAATTATTAATCTTCAAACTTTCAAAAAGAAAAATTTACAGCAAAATTCACAGAAACTTAGAGATAATTTTTTGTTCATTTATTAATCAATTAATTCTTTTCATTTGTTTATTTATCTTCATCCTTAGAAAAGCACTTTCAAAAAGAATATTTTTAGAAAATTTCACTGGAATTTGCAGGTAATCTTTTGTTATTTATTAATTAATTCATCTTCATTATTTGCTTTTGAAAAATTTTGGTAAAGTTCGGAAGATATTCCCATAAATTTTTGTTTATTTGTATTTATTAATCTTCATCTATTGTCAAACATTTACGGGGGGCATTTTTGGTAAATTTCAAATTTATTAATATCTTCATCTTTTGCTTTTTTCAAATTTTTGATAAATTTCATAGATAATTCAAGATTATTTTCCGTTCAGTCTTCAATTAGTTAAATTATCTTTCGCTACAGATTTGTTAAAATAGAAAATTTCGAGATTATTTTCCGTTTCTTTTATCTTTGGTCAAACCATTTTAAAAAAGAAAAATGTTTAGAAATTTCGGGAAATTTATTTATTTATTTATTAATCTCAACAATCTTTTGCAAAATATTTTGAGAACGAAAATTATTTAGATTCATTTAATTATTAATCTTCATTTTGTACCAAAATTTTTTATAAAGAAGTATTTTAGAAAATTTCACAGGAACTTCGAACCTATTATTGTTCATCTATTTTTAAATCTGTATCTTTTGTTATACATTTCCAAAAACAGAAAATTTCGAGTTTATTTTCCATTAATTTATTTATTAAATCTTCGTTAATTGCCAAACATTTTGAAAAGGAAGAAATTCATAACTTTCATAGAAACCTCGGGATAATTATTTTGTTAATGTATTCATTAAAGCTTTATCTTTTACTTTTTGTTCAAATTTCAAAGTATATTCAAGATTTTTCTTCCATTTATTTATTAACTTTTTGCCAAACATTTCCAAAAATGAAAGTTTTAGTGGATTTCAAAAGAACTTGGAGATATTCTTGTTTATTTATTTATTTATTTATTAATATGCAGCTTTCTCAAAATTTTTGGAAATTTCAAGGGTAATTAAAGATCACTTTTGTTTTCGTTTGTTTATTAACCGAATATTTAGTTATTATTTTCCGTTCATTTACCAATTAATCTTCATTTCTTGACAAATGTCGAAAGCATTCGTAATTATTTTTAATCAATTATACATACAATATTAATCTTAATTTTTTACAAAATGGTTTCAAAATGTATTTTGTTAGAAAATTTCAGAGGAACTTCAAGAAATGTGTTTATTCGTTTTTTAACTAATTTTAGCCGTTTGCTTTTTAAAAATTTTTGGTAACTTTCAGATGTGTTCGAAATTAGTTTTATTCGTTTACTTATTAATCTTCAGTTTTTTCCAAATATTTTCAAAAAGGATAAATTTCACAGGAACTTCGAGATAATCTTTTGTTCATCTATTAATCTTCATTTTTCGCCTTTTGAAAAATTTTGGTAGGTATATTTCATATAAAATTCGAGAGAATTAAATTTATTAATCTTCATTGTATTTTGCAAAACATTTTGAAAAAGAAAATTTTTTAGAAAATTTCGGAGAAACCTTTTTGCCATACAATTCAAAAAACCCAAAACTGTGAGTTTATTTTCCGTTCATTTACAGTGAAACCTGTCTAAAACGACCACCCACGGTTCTCAGGAAAATTGTCTTTTTATATAGGCTTACTATTATTATTATTATTTTTTGAAACAGAAGGTAGTTAACAATAATAACAAGTGGTTTAAAATATTGTTTTATTTAACTATTTACAAACGCAACTTCTATAACTATAAGAAATTGTTGTAAATCTTACAATGGTTTGAAACATGGTTGTAACAGTAGTTTGTTTAGTTTTCTGGAATTTGTACTTTACTATAGTTTTCAAATTCTCTACTCGGCTTAAGAGTTCTTTTAAGCGATCACACAATGAATAAAATTCAAAATAAACCCCCATTTATGTAGAATTTCTTCCCCTGAAACAAAAGTATTCTTAGAAAAATTAAATTTGGAAAAACCCAAGGCTTTTATGAATCCAAACTACCCACTTACAAAAAGATTAAATTCTTTCTACCTGCCAATCAGTGCTATCAGGCGTAAAGTAGTTACGGAAATAGAGGATTAAATAAAAGGATTTAAACCAAGAAAAGAGCCTTTAATATAGTTTTATTTTAGGGTAAGTTTTAAAGAGAATTATGACTTCAGCGGTCGCAGCACTTTTTAAACAGGTTAAAAATCGTTGATTTTAATAGGAAAATGCACGTTCCACCTAAATTACGGTCTTTTATGCAAGTGATCTTAGAGAGGTGGTCGTTTTCACAGGTTTTACTGTATTAATTAATTAATCTCAATCTTACAAAAGACTCTGAAAAAGAAACTTTCAGAGGAACTTCGAGATATTGTTTTGTTCGTTTATTTATTAATCATCAGCTTTTTTAAAATTTTTGAAACTTTCAGAGGTAATCAAAGATAACTTTTCTTAACATTTTTTTTTTTTAATTTGTTTATTAATCTTTATCTTTTGCTATATATTTCCAAAAACGGAATATTTCGAGATTTCGAGATCTTCATTTCTTACTTCAGCTTCGGTGTTTGCTTTTTAAATTTTTGGTAAATTTCAGATTTGTTCAAGATTATTTTTATTCCTTTAATCTTTTGCTCAAAAAAATTCAAAAAGGATATGTTTCAGTCTTTCAGTAAATTGCAGAGGAAATTCTGACAATTTTCAATCTTCTTTATTTGCTTTGAGATGAATTTTGTAAATTTCAAACGAAATTCGTGGGACTTTTTTGTTAATCATTTATTAAGCTTCTTTTGCAAAACTTCTTCAAAATGAATTTTTTTTTTAATAAACATTTTTGATAAATTACAGGGGCATTCCAGATTATTTTTATTCATTTATTTACCAATCTTTATCATTTGCTTTGTGAAGACGTAATTCATGGGAATTTTTTGTTATTCATTCATCTTTTGCAAATCATTTTCGAAATGCTTTTTTTTAAATACGAGTATTTCGAACGAAAGTTTTTATTCATTTTTTAATGAATTTTCGTCGTTTGCTTTTTAAACAATTTTTGATAAATTATAGAGGCTCTCCAGATTATTTTTATACATTTATTTATTAATCTTTATGTTCTGCCAAACAAGGATGTTTTGGTAAATTTCACAGGAACTTCCAGATACTTTTTTGTTCATATATTAATCAACGAATCTTCATTTCTGTTATTGAAAAAGGTTGGTAAATCCCTTAGAATTCTTGTACTCGTTTACCCTTCTTATGTATGACTAATTCTTTCGCAATTTCCAGCGTCCGCCGTGCAAGCTTAACGTCTTTGTTAAAGATAATGCAACAACGGACCTTCCTAGAATAACCCGTCTTAATACGTACTTTGCCTAAGCTATTATCTTTTATTGGCTACCTAGCATTCTTCCACAAGTTCATTTTTAAAAACACCCTTCTTCCACTCTTGTTTAGAGCGCATCATCTACACGCTCCAAGTGCATAAAAAAATTAATATAAAACTCAAGTCATTATTATTTACCACATAGAACGCCCACAATTATTTTACGTTTTTGTTTTTGAAAAATTCTGGTAAATTTCAGAGAAAAATCGGATACATTTTTGTTCGTTAGTAGAATAGCAGCACTTGGGCGGCCATTTTGTTTTTAATTAGGTCAATCAATTTAATCGATTGCGCAATCAAGGTCGAATTAATGGGATTAGCGGTTTAATTAGATCAATTCGCGGTTTATTTAGGCCAATTTAGATCAATCCGCGGTTTATTTAGGTCGATTTAATGGGATTAGCGGTTTAATTAGATCAATCCGCGGATTATTTAGGACAATTTAATGAGATTACGTCATAATTAGATCAATCCGCGGTTTAATTAGATCAATCCGCGGTTTAATTAGGTCAATCAAAAAGTTTAATTAAATTCTCGATTAAAAGCGGCGGCCATCTTGGAATTAATAGCTCGATCAATCAGATTTAATTAGGTCGATTAAATTCTCGATTAAAATCGGCGGCCATCTTGGAATTAATAGCTCAATCTTCGCGGTTTATTTACTTCAATCCGCGGTTTAATTAGGTCAATCAGCGGTTTATTCAAATCGGCATTTAATCAATTACGTGGTATCAATTCAGTCAGTAAAATTAACTAGATCGAACACTTGGGCAAGCTTCGGCAGGTTGAAACCTGTTCGCCGGCGAATATGACGTTAGTAGGGAATTATTTTTAACAACAGATAGTTTTCTAAGAAACGTTACTCATCTGGTTCGTCGCATTTTTTAAAAAAAGCGTAAACAAAACCCGAAAACTAACATGTGACTTAGTATTCTTAAATCTTCGGAATGCAATTTATTAAATAACAATCTATCGCCGTTAATTCTATTTTTAATTGTCAGCTGATCTACAGATGGAAATAACTCAATTTTAATTGTTACAATAAAGCCCAAAATTAGCGTTTTTAAATAATGAAGCATTTTAAAACTCATTGCATTTCTAACGCCGCAACTTTTGTTAAACTTAAAAACGATTTCACAATGATGTGAAATGCGGGATGACTAATATGCTTTAAACAATCTGGGTTGAAAAAACAAGTATTGAAAAAACCAACGTCCTATTCTTTATAGTTTTGTAAAAATGGAAATATGATAAATAAAACTTGACAGTAAACAGTGTGTTCTAACGACGCAATTTTAAAAACGTGCATTATGTTATTTCTGTGTACCGGAAAGGCAGTTAAATAAATCTTTATGCGTAAATCCACGAACAATACGTGATTCAAACTTTTCGACTACAGTTTGAAATAGAATTTACATTTGACTTTCACAATGATGGGAAATTTCCTGCTGAGGATGACTAATATCCGATAACAAAAGGATTGTTCTACGGATTTTTAATCTAAGCTGAAAAAACAAGTTTGAAAACCAAGGATTTTTCCTTCTACAGTTTTAAACCTTAGAAAGATAAATACATGTCGGGTTAAATAAAACTTATCTGTAAATAGTGTTTTCTATAGCCTGTCACAGCTTTTAAACGTGAAACCGAAAAAGCAATACCGGATTTAAACTTTTAAAATTAAAGACGTTTTTATTTACGAAGTCCCAAGCCTTTGTCTTTGTAAACCGGAAACGATGTTCGTATACAAGTTAAAACCTGTCCGAAAAGGGCGAAAAGTAAGACGTATTTTTTACTGACTCAGCAGCTTTGTTTAAACGGAAACCTTTTGTGCGTGTACCGTGGGAAGAAAAAAAATCGTGAAAGTAGGGGATTGACAAACCGTATAAAACTAGCTGCATCGCTGTACTGATTCCACTTTACTGCTCCGACTCCAGCATCAACTACGTCAAGAACCATGTCTACCGTCAACGAACTCCTGCAGATTGTAGCCTCTGGCCTTATCCGTACCGAGGAAGGCTTGTGTACCATCTACGATCTAATCTGTCGTAAGATGGTATACGAAGACTACTCTTTAACGGCTGTTGAGGCCAGATGCCTTAAAGAGTTGCAAGGCTACATACTGAAGCTGCAAGAGAATCGAAGGGTAAGTAAAATTTTAAATACTGAAAATGGATTTTTTAAAATAATTCAGGCTTTATAAACTTGTCGCGAGGGAATTTAATTATCTATTAACAACCGTTTATACAGTGCGAGTCTTATTCATTATTTATTTTTTATAGGTAACTGTTGAATCACCCGGGGTTGTTGGGGAGGCTAAAAAGCAGCAGCACGAGTCGGTAGACAATGTTACCAATGTAAGTACACTTCTCGTAAAATCAGTTTAAGAAATTTAAGTCTTCCATGTCTGAAGTAATGCAAATTCTAATTTTTAATTCAACTTCCAGGCATTAGGGGAAAGTCAGCCTTCGACTTCACGGCCTATGCAGGCACAGCCCACGTCCGTTCAGCATCCCAGGGATGAGCCGAGAGACGCTGTCGATGTAAGTACAGTTCTTATAAAATCAGTTTAAGAAATTTAAGTTTCCATGTCTGAAGTAAGGCAAATTCCTAATCTTTTAACTCTATTTTCAGGCATTCGGTGCCGGTGTACCGTCGACTTCACGGCAAGTACCGAGGCAGGCAGCGTCTACACCCATTAAGGCGCCTAGACCTGAGGCTGCTAGCAATCAGGTAAATGTTATAAAATTTATACGATAAATTACAAATTTTTAACTGGAGTAAGGTGAATGAAAGTATTCAATTTAATTTTTGTTTTAGGTTACCAATTTGACCCGGAGGCGTGAGCCGACCTACAACGTAGGTATCCGCCAGCAGCAACCCTCAGTTGAGGCCTTTAAATACTTCAAGGTGATTAGTCAAGGCACGAAGTTGGTTAAAAAGTTCAACCTCATGGCCAAGACAGTCACCTTGAAGCTTGCCGACGTTGGCAATGAAGCGAGTGGGCCTGCTTTATGGCTTAAGGTAAATAACTTATTTTAAACTTATAGTCTTTTGAAAAACCAATTATATTTTTAAGAGTGTTTATTAATTAAGAAATATTATTTTTAGAATGCATTCACTGAGATTATTGACCACATGGTAGCCGACGCATCGCCATCTGACCGTGTGGGGCTGGTCATACACAGCGACAAGTTTCCTGAGAAGCCTATAGGCATATCATTTCGCCGTGTTGACCAGTTATCCGTGGAGGTCGTGATGGCGGTGCTAGACAAGATCCTGCAAAGCAACGCCAGTTTCTTCTCCCAGGACGCGCTGAGAATCCAGCTGGACAGGGTCTCGCTCCCTGTGGGATATGGCCGAGAAAAGCTAACTGGCGTTAGCTACGAGGAGTTTTGTCGGCGCAGAAAAGGTATCATGGTGGTCAGCAACGACGACAACCAGTGTTTGGCCAGGGCTCTAGTGCTAGCCATGGCTTGGAGGGCCAACGATCCCCTACTCCCCGTGTTAGTGAAGGGGTATCCCGAGATGGACCGACGCACTCACGAGCTATGCACTAGAGCCCGAGTGGACCTCAGCCAGGGCGGGACCAGGGACCATATAGAGCAGTTTCAGCAATATCTGGTAAATCACACAATAGTCGTGTACAATAACCGACTGGGTAAGACAGTATATTATGAAGGACCCCGGCATCACGACAAGCCAGTCCTGAATTTAATCCTTGAAAACGCGCACTACAATGCTATTACTAATTTATGCTCAGCTTTTTCAACTACCTACTTCTGCGAGATGTGCCGTATTCGTACTAGTCACAAAGAATCCCATAAAGGCTGCAAATACATTTGTCCGTCCTGTCATTCATCACCCCCCTGTAATGTAAATGTGGACCTCGTTAAGTGCAACGAGTGCCACAGAGATTTTCGCGGTCAAGCCTGTTTTACTGAGCATACCAAAAATCTGTGTAAGGCTTTGCGGAGGTGCCCAACCTGCCTGTATAGTGTGTGGACTGACAAAAAGTCCAATCATAAATGTGGATTCAAGTACTGCAGTAGATGTAGGTCCGAGCAACCCATACGTCATCTTTGTCATATGTCAAAGAATGTCGCGAATAAGAAAAAGTTAGACAAACATTTTGGTTTTGTCTTTTATGATTTTGAATGTCGACAGGACTCTCTCGTGGAAGGTACAGATAATGTTTATCTGCATCAGCCAAACTTGTGCGTTGTACAGAACGTGTGTAAGTCGTGTATTGACGACGCCGATATCAATAAAGATTGCAACAAGTGCGGAAAGCGCCAGCACATTTTTAGAGAGAATCCTGTCGATGAACTGTTAAATTTCATTTTAAAATTCAAGAAATCGGTAGGATCCGTAGTTGCTCTGGCGCACAACGCTAAAGGCTATGATTCACAATTTGTATTACGCCGGATTATTAGTCAGAAGGAACGGTGGAACCCTAAAATTATATCCAATGGCACTAAGCTGATGTCCATCTCCTGCGGCGAAGACATCAAATTTTTAGATTCTCTGAACTATATGCCGATGCCACTCAGCAAGTTACCCAAGACGTTTGGTTTCCAGGGTTCCAAAGGGTTCTTCCCGCACTTCTTTAATACTCTGGGTAATCAAAATTATGTTGGGCCAATGCCAGCTACACACTATTACGGGGCTGACGAGATGGCTACGTCGACTAGAAGTGAGTTTCTTGCTTGGTATAGAGGCGAGGTCGAGCGAGATGCAGTATTCAACCTGCAAGAAGAGCTTGTTAGATACTGCATTTCTGACGTCGATATACTGAGGAAGGCTTGCTTGGAGTTTTGGCGTAGTTATTGCACGTCAAACGGCGTTGATCCCTTCCGTGAAGCATGCACGATTGCTGGTTCCTGCAATGCAGTCTTCAGACGTAAGTTTCTTACAGCTGATACAATAGGCCTTATACCCCCAAACGGTTATAGAATGGCCGACAAGCAATCAGCTATCGCCATCAAATGGTTGTTATATCTTGAACACTCTTTGGATCTTCAAATTAAACACGCGGGTAATAGTCGCGAGGTTAAACTTAGGGAGGGCTGCTTGGTCGATGGCTTCTGCGAGGCTACGAACACTGTATACCAGTTCCAGGGTTGTTACTACCACGGTTGCGAAGCTTGTTTCCCTGATCAAACGGCGCAACTTGGTGGTGACAAAAATGAAACGATGTTTATGCGTCGTGAGAAGACAGAGGCCACATCAGCTCGCATCCGATCCTTTGGGTATAACCTCGTTGAAATGAAAGAATGTCGTTTTAAAAATTTTCTAAAAACTAATATTCAGGCCGCAGAATTTTTGGCAAATCACAACGTTATTAGACACGAACCCTTAAACCCACGAAATAGTTTCTTCGGTGGGCGTACCAATGCGATTAAGTTGCATCACAAGGTAGAAAAGGATGAGAAGATCAGGTATTTAGACGTCTGTTCACTGTATCCCTTTGTTAATAAGTATGGGAAATACCCCATAGGGCATCCTAAAATTCATGTGGGCAGGGATAAATGTGAACAGATTGATCTTAATTCTGTAGAGGGCATTGTCAAGTGTACGATTGTACCACCAACCGATCTATATCATCCTGTTCTACCTCTTAGAATGCACGGTAAATTGATGTTTGTTCTGTGTAGAACTTGTGCTGAGGACAAGTTTATGGGCGAGTGTGCTCATACGCAGGATGAGCGTCAATTTACCGGTACTTACGTGGCGGATGAACTCCGGAAAGCTATTTCGCTGGGCTACAGGGTGATAGAAATTTTAGAGGTTTGGGAATATAAGGTCGCTCAGTACAACAAGGCAACGAAAACAGGGGGACTCTTTTCAGATTACGTTAATAATTTCGTGAAGATAAAGCAGGAGTGTAGTGGATGGCCTTCTTGGTGTACGGATGACCAGGCCAAGGATCGGTATGTTTCCGAATACGCTGATCGAGAGGGGGTTGCATTAGATAAAGGTAAAATCGCGTCAAATCCGGGTATGCGGTACATTGCGAAATTGTGTTTAAACAGCTTCTGGGGTAAGTTTGCCCAGAGAGAAAATCTAATGCAGTCCTCTATCATCACGGACTCGAATGAGTTATTCAAGAAGCTTACCGATCCTTCGGTTGAAGTCCATACATTAACTCCTGTGGACGATGATACGATCATTCTAAATTGGGACAGGCCGGACGAGTGTATTCAGCCATTGAATACCGTCAATGTCGCGCTAGCTGCATATACGACAGCTAATGCACGCCTCGAGCTGTATAAGTATTTGGAAAAGCTGGGTAGACGTGTGCTGTACTTCGACACCGACAGTGTGATTTTTACACAGCGACCGGGTGAGTGGGTACCCGAAACAGGAGATTTCCTCGGTGACATGACCGACGAGATCGAGTGTTACGGGCCCGGTAGTTACATTGTCGAGTTCGTTAGTGGTGGACCTAAGAACTATGCCTTTAAGGTGTTTTCCACCAATAAGAATGGCTTTATATTTATTTGCAAAGTTAAAGGGATAACCCTGAATTTTAAGAATTCTGAAAGTGTCAATTTCGAGACCCTTAAAGACATGGTTCTTAACGATGCCGAGGCCACGTACGTTCAAACCGATAGAAAGATTGTCAGAACACCTGTGCACGAGGTCGTTTCCAAGCCTGAACGGAAGGTGTTCCGAGTTCAGTATACGAAGCGGCGGCGTGTAGAGGATAGTTTTGACACGCTTCCTTTCGGTTATAGAACGTAAGTTAGTAATAACATGGTAGATTTCCACCGATATAGCTGAAACTGCTCGTCATCTCCCAGTAATTAATTTTAGTTTTATTTTTGTACGTTAGCATAATTAATCTTAGTTTTTATATATTATTCTTAGTTTAGCTTGTATATACTTTTCATATCACATTAGTTTTAAGTTCAAATATTAATATTTTAAAATGTATATAACTCTGTATAGCCAAATTTAGTTTTAGTTATTCATTTTTAATCATTTATCAGTACTCTATTATAATAGTTTTTTAACTTCCAAGTATCAGCATTTTTTACTCTGTAGATAATTTTATGCTACCAAGTTTAACTCTAGTTAATCAATTTTATGTAACCAAGTTTTAATCAATTTTAACTATTAATGTTACTGCTGTACTTATCACTTACACTTTCGTTATACGATTATTATTATATACATAATTCACTCTTTATACCCACCAACATATATGGAAATAATAATAATTCAAGTTTAACTCTAGTTAATCGATTTTATGTAACCAAGTTTTAATCAATTTTAACTATTAATGTTACTGCTGTACTTATCACTTACACTTTCGTTATACGATTATTATTATATACATAATTCACTTTTTATACCCACCAACATATATGGAAATAATAATAAACTCTTATACAAATCGAAATTTTTCTTTGTTTTACTTCGTAGAGAATAAGGAAACAAGAAATCGTTTAAAAAAGTTTTATTTATATAAAAAAGTGCACTTACAATTTATACATTAGATTGTATTACATTCAGTATATCATACGCCGAGTTGACAAGTTTATCTTAGGGAAATAACGGTCGTATATCAGCTTGATGAGCCGATCGTTACTTTTTAAATTATTATCGAACATACTTAGAAAATCTAAAGTTGATACATTATTCATTTTTAAATATAAATACACTAAACAGTAATGGCCGCAGAAATTTGAAGTCATACTCTGGATCATTCTAGTATTACTTTTCCAAGATTTACAATTCTTCTGAATAAAATTATAATGATGTCCTTCGGGGTGGCGTCCGAATGAATCAAAGTACTCGCCATGACCATTTTCATCGATGTAGAAGGCTGCCCAGTGTTCTCCGGGTTTATAAAATGGATCTGTGTTTGCCACAATCGCACATGGTCTAATTATACGCGTAGGCAATTCATCAGAAGCATAAACATGTCGATTCACATTCGACTGACTCGGTATTGTCCGGAGAGCGCTCTTTATTTCGAACGTGTTCATTGTACCAATCAGATAAAAGTAGTACGTTTTCAACGGCGCAAACAGGATTTTCAATTGTATGACTCATACAACGTACTGCAGTTTTCTTTTTCTTCAATTTATTTAAAGACGGACACCCAAATTCCTCCAAATTTATAACAGTTTGTTTGAGAAAGCTTAAAACTTTCTTCTTCTCCTCGCCTTTAACAAAGACTGTATCGAAGCACTGCACCACACGTTTGAGTTCTAGTTCAAACTCTTCAAAATTTACGAAGCCTGAATCCCAAGACAGTCCGTGAAAATAATTTTCTAGATATGTCACGTCCTTTTTTACAGAAGCAGGTAGCGATGAATAAATTTGAGGGGGTTCGAAGTGAAGGATTTCAATTTTGTTTCCGTCGCCGGAAATAATAACAACTTCTTTTGGAATGAACTTTTTGTCAACTCCACGGAACCCTTGCAAGTCAACGAACACGTCCATACTATGCAACTACAAGCAGCTGACTAAATCCCCACTTGCAACAAAACTTGCTTTAACTGCTAAAATCCACCACCACGTTTCGGTGTTTATCAATTTCGATTACGTTGTCAAATTCTGCGTATAGCAGACAATTCACTGTTTCTTTCAAAGCTTCTTCAAATCCAACTTCTACACGCAGTGAGCCATTCTTCACAAGATTCCAATGAGTGCTGGCGTTTGCCGATAAATCTGGTGTTAGGTCAAAAACGAAAAAACAATATCCTTTAGAGTAATTTTCGCGTGAAATATCGTTACCCTCGTTCAGAAAATGAATTCCTGTCCCTGAAAATAAGGTGTGGTAGGCCCGAACGTACATTCCGTCCTTTGTAAAATCTGGTTGTAAAGGTTTAGTAGGAATCTGTTGTCCGTCAATATACAATGAAAAATAATTCATTTTAAAGTGATCGAAATTAAAGGGATTGGATGCATAATCGCCGTTGAATGCTTTATTTGTCACAAATCCGACAATGCAGCGTTTCGGTAATTGTCCGAGAAACACATTGTCTAAGGACTTTCTTTGTACACCTGATGGAATTGTTAAAACCTTGACATCAGTTCTAGTTATTGGATATTTAGATGTAGCCGTTGCCAGAGCTTTAGTGTGAGCTATCAAAATGCTGGGGTTTATCTTCATTCTTCTTATTAATAAACTAGCGTCAGTAATTTTCACTTTATACGTCGAACCCGCGATAGCCATTAAACTAAACGTGTCACGTGACCGAACAAACTTTATCTTCATTTCAACACCGTTAATAAGAAATTTCTCTTGATTAAACAAATCCGCATGAACATGGCCCATTAATTCAACTTGTTTACTCTTACTCGTGAACGACCGCCTTTTATCTAGTCCACTGTTTTCATCGCCTGTGGCGTCCATTTTTCCAGCTGTATCATTATACCATAGCGAGCAGGTCAAGTGAGAACTCTTAGCTTCAGGCCCATAATTCAAAAGAGTCTCTATGTATGAACGGTAGGCGTAAGTATTGTTTGGAGGTGATACCAATTTTTGATTTAAATATATCTCCACTTGACTAAAAAGAGAATGTAGCCAGTTATTTACGGGGGCTGGTTTGTCCTCATCGCCTAGAGGTGTATCGTCTTGTTTCACTATTTTTGCGGTTACATGTAGCATAGTTTGACTCAGGTCCAGGTAATCATTTCCATTTCCGGGTACAATAAATTCGATAGGTGCGTCATCAGTAAGCGAAGAAAGCGGTTTATAAAATATCCATTGTCCATTTTCGATACTAGTTTGAGTCGAAGGTAACGCAAACAAGTCCAGCTCGGATTTAATGCATTCACAAGAATGAGCATGTAGAAAAGACATTTTTAAATTTTAGTAAATATATCACTATGTTCTGTTTTCGTAGTATTTTTACGTTTGACGACCCTTCCAGGAGATCTTGATATAGACTGAGTAATGTTTAATGTGCGTGGTCTTTTATACCCGGATCCGTCCATTAAAGTGCTGATTTTTGCACCGGCTTTACGTTTTAAATTTTTTCCAGCTTCTTCTAATCTATTGTGAAAGGCTTCTTTAACGGTGCGCTTGTCGGCTAGATCGTTTAAAAAATTACTCCCACTTCTCAAGGCTTCTTCCCCCACCACTCGAGCACCAGTCTTAAAAAGAGGAAGGATGCTGCGAAATATACCGCCCAGAAATGATCCAATTCCATGTCCACGTTGATAAGGAGCTCCTCTGTAAATAGCCCCAATACCACTCCCTGCCTGTTGTACGTAATATTGTTGGTAGGGACAATCCATCATTAATTAATTTTCTTGAAGTGTAGTTTCAAGCTCAGAGTTCCAAACTCGAATGGCATCGAGGCTCCGGTCTCGGTCCTTATATCTATCTCGAGATTTTCAAATTCTTTTCTCATCACAGGGATGTAGTGAGTGGGCGAGAATATTACATCCTTATGACATCCGTAATTATAATTGTCTGAGGTTATATTGATAATACGAACAAGTGGTGATAAAACATCGCCAACAAGTTGAGGTTCTACAATATCGCAATATACAAACATTTGAGATGGCAGGCCTACCCAGATATTTGAGGGGTGGGACGGGGCTTGGTTGAGTGCAATGTTTGTCCCCGGTTTATATCCAAGTTGAAGAGCCAATCTTTGTGATAATCCCAGTACGGCTAGCTGCTCTTTTAAGTTTAACGACACCCGTTTAGTAACTTTATTGTACTTAAATTCCAACAGCCTACTTAGTAATTGATGACTGTTAATCGTCGTAATAACATCTTCAATATTCTCGTAATTCCCGGCTGGTATGTGAAAAACAAACCATCCGTCATTTTCGTATAAAACTTCTGAGCTGTCTTTGAAATGGCTGCTAGCATTTTTTAGCACCGTTTCCTTGTCTTCAGCGTTAGGTGGCGTTAGACGATAATAAATTAAGTTATCCGTGTCTGTCACAGCTAAAAAGGAACACGGATATTGAATTTCAGCAATTCCAACAACCCAGTTACTAGTTAACCTTACACGTTTATGTAACTGTGTAATAAACTTTGTTGTAGTGTTTTTGGGAAAATATTCCATTGAACTGTTGCTTAAGAGAGTTAGATAAAATTCGTTCTCCATTTTCACAAACGTTTAAGTTCTGAAGCTGCTACCCAACTATTAAACTTGTCGCTGTACCCCCTCCACTTCACTAAATAATATTTTGATTTGCCACGACCTTTTTCAGCTAACACTTTATCGATTTTAAATACTGTGTCTTTTTCTAACGTTACAGGTTGTAGCTCTTCCTCGTAGAAAGTTCCTTCAATAATTTCGTCGTTTAAGTCAACTATTCTGTATACAGGCGGCTTCCGCTGTATAGTCGCGCAGATTTTAAAGACCTCTTCACTCCAATTTGTCTCGTAACCTTTCTCGAATGTATGTTTGGTTCTACTGATTCTAACATGCTGATTCACTTTAAATTTAGGTTTTCTTTGTACCCCCACTCCGCCACGATAAAGGTTGTTCCATACTTCCAATACATTTTGTTCGTTTACGTTACTCGGGGGCATTTTGATACTCGAGTGATATCTATTGTTATATGATGAAACTAAATCTTGCAGTACATCGATGTATCTGTACGAGTTTGAATAGGTAAAGTAACGCCACATTCTTGTTTTAAGTGTTCGGTTGAATCTTTCAACTACGGCCGCTTTTACATCGGGATTATTGGTAACAAAGAAATTAATGTCATGTTCTTTAAACAGTTTCTGCACGGGCTCTGCCACAAACTCTTTGCCTTTGTCAGTTTGAATTTTTAAAGGAGTCGTTTCACATTCGTTAAATATTTCTTTAAAAGCTTCTATTACTGATGTTGCAGTCTTAGATTTTAAAGGTCTTACCCAAGCCATTTTGCTAAAGACATCTATTACTGTTAAAATATAATTGTTTCCATCGTTGTATTTAGTCAAAGTCCTCATGTCGCAAAGATCAGCCTGCCATAATTCAAACATGTTGCTAACAACGTACTTGTTTCTTGGAAAATGTTTTCTAAGAGGTTTATGAACAGTGTAAGCATCCTGTTTCTTTAACCACTCTTCTACGTCTGCTTTTGGAACTTGATTCTTTACAGAGTTTATTAATGAATCGGCACCAGAATATCCAACAGGGTTTGAAGGGTCGTAGTAGATGGTATTCAAATCAACCATTTTTAAAGTTTAAGTCTTGCCCAGCCCAGAGATTTAGCCGAGCGTGCCGTATTGCCTAAAGTTTTACGCTTTTTAGAGCGTGTGCTAGCAGGTGTTTGTTGACTGGTTGAGGCAGTTCCAGAAACTTCTTTTATACGCCCTTCTGAATCGGCATCGTAGTCTTCGGGCTTCACTTCTGATTTTAAAAATTTTGGCGATTGATTATAAGATGAAACATTACGTCGTTTAGGGTTACCTATTAACTCATGAGGTATATTTTTCTCATTCATAAAGGATGCAAACTGCTCCCAGCCTGCAGGATTTGAACTTTTGCGAGGTCTTAGTGTATCATTTATTAGATCGATAATATTTGATGACGGTAGAATTTCACCTTTTATGGAAACGGTTCCCTTATCATCCCAATCAATTGAGCCAGTTGAAGATAAAATATTAATAAGATTCTTCGCCTTTCTCTTATACGTATCGGGTAGTGTGGCTAGTATGTCTGAATGCTGTAAAGATTCTTGTTTGACTTCCACAGGCACGTTGACTGGCTGACGAGACTGGTCCGTAAAGTGTAAATATCTTTGCAACACCTGATTGTACTGGGCCCATTTGTCATGATCCGATAATTTGGAACCAAGAACTTTTTGCATGTCTTCGTCTAATTGAGATAATATTTTTGGTTGTGTATTTTCAGAAACAGTTAACCGTTGTAGCAACTCGGGAGGCACAATCATCATTTTCTTAGCATGCTCCATTTTTTAGTTTATTTTAGCAAACTTCCCAGAATTCCGCTAATTAGTGGAGCAAGAATTAACGGTAGTAATGCACCACCTTTTTGTATTAACAATTTTCTCTTCTTGAATATAGGTTCCCCGGGTTTCACCAATCGCCTTAGGATGTGTTTGTGTTGAGAGAGTCGCCTTTTCTGATGAATACTTAATGGAACTTTTCCTTTTAAAGTGTTATAAATACATTCACAAATACAATGAATTTCTTTATCACCCACGGCCTTTAAGAGAGCCGCTCGCTCCTTAGGTCCGAGTTTTGCTAGGGCACGGAGCAATTCAGAGTTTTTAATCACAGCGTGAGGCATCATGCACTAATGACGCTAGATTTATAGGTGTTGTTGTATTTATACTCCTTCTTCGGCACATACACATAACATGAACCATCCTCTCGAAATATAGATGTTCTGAATCTAAACTCCTCAGGTGTTGATTGTTTTAAGTCGAAGAGTAAATAGCCGTGAGGCTTGGAAGTTGCGTCTTGGTACGCTTCTTGTAGAAATTTAATGTTTGAAGGGACTATTTGACACGCTAAATGACGTATTTGAGTTCCATCTCGCGGATTTTTAAAATATATGATGTAGTGTGCATTAAGGGAAATATCCCTCTGCCCTTTGCCCTGATGAAATATATTTTGTGTTATGAAAAACACGCTTAAATTTCTATGATGACACCCCTTAGTAAATATATCTACAATACTGCCGTTTGTCTCGCGCATTAAATCGTCAATAATTATTAAATTTGGTTGAACCCCGTCAAACTGGTCCATATTTGGTAGTCCTTGTTGAAATTCAGCTATGGAGCTTAAGTCTTTATATAAAGGTTGCCACTCGTCATAAAACCAAATTACTTTTTCAAATTTCACATTGCATATATTATCGCTGTTCATATTTTTTAAAAAATCAACTACAAAAAACGACTTTCCACACCCTGACGGCCCCGCAACAATTGCAGAAAACGGATGTTGAAACTGGCACTCCATGTTTATTGCATCAACGTCAGAGTTAAACTGGCTGTAGGATAAAGAATTAGAAATTTATATAAATAATAATACAGGTATACGTGGAAATAATATTTATTTATTTATCTATTAACACCACCAGCAATGTACAATCGATCATCAGACCCTACACTACCTTGAATTACAGTAATAACAAAATTTTTAAAATTATAAATCAATTCACCTAAAACATCTTCACCCCTATAATCTATTTTATAGGTGTCTGACCACTGTTTACTGAAATAATACGACATGTTAAATACAATGTCTTAAATCCTTAAAGAATCGAACGTCGGGTTTTTCAGCCCGGATTAAAAAATCTATTGTTTAAACGTATTAGTCATTTCGCATTTCACATTATTGTGAAATAATTTTTAAGCTTAACAAAGTTCTTCTATTTCGGTCTGTAGCGTATATACTAGAAAAACTGTTTTTAAAAACGTGGTTAAATTCCGGATTTAGAAATTCATCGAGTTTTAATTATTTAAAACTATAATTGTTGGATTGAAATATTTCCATCTACAAATGTAACAATTAAAGTTGAATTATTTCCAATTAGCTGCAGTAGATGCAGTAGATTGTTATTAAAATGCATTCCGGGTATTTAAGAATAACTCACATGTTAGTTTCCGTTTACGCTTTTTTAAAAAATGCGACGAGCGATGAGTAACGTTTGCTAGAAAAGTTTCTATTGTTAAAAAATTAATCCCTATTGACGTCATAAGCTTTGAATTCTAAACATACAGGCCCCAACTTGTCGAAGACGTACCTTGTTTGACAAAAAATGACTGTACTCGGCCTAGTTAATTTTATCGGCTGAATTAGATACCGCAATAACGCCGATTTTTGATAACTTTGAACTGTTTTTAAAACGTGTGTGAATTCTTGATCTCTCTTTTAGAAATCCATCGAGTTTTAAACAGCAATTATTTAAAAACTATAATTGTTGGATTGAAATATTTCCATCTACAAATGTAACAGTTAAAATTGAGTTATTTCCATCTGTAGATCAGCTGACAATTAAAAATAGAATTAACGGCGATAGATTGTTATTTAATAAAATGCATTCCGAAGATTTAAGAATACTAAGTCACATGTTAGTTTTCGGGTTTTGTTTACGCTTTTTTTAAAAAATGCGACGAACCAGATGAGTAACGTTTCTTAGAAAACTATCGGTTGTTAAAAAATAATTCCCTACTGACTTCATATTCGCCGGCGAACAGGTTTCAACCTGCCGAAGCTTGCCCAAGTGTTCGATCTAGTTAATTTTACTGACTGAATTGATACCACGTAATTGATTAAATGCCGATTTGAATAAACCGCTGATTGACCTAATTAAACCGCGGATTGAAGTAAATAAACCGCGAAGATTGAGCTATTAATTCCAAGATGGCCGCCGATTTTAATCGAGAATTTAATCGACCTAATTAAATCTGATTGATCGAGCTATTAATTCCAAGATGGCCGCCGCTTTTAATCGAGAATTTAATTAAACTTTTTGATTGACCTAATTAAACCGCGGATTGATCTAATTAAACCGCGGATTGATCTAATTATGACGTAATCTCATTAAATTGTCCTAAATAATCCGCGGATTGATCTAATTAAACCGCTAATCCCATTAAATCGACCTAAATAAACCGCGGATTGATCTAAATTGGCCTAAATAAACCGCGAATTGATCTAATTAAACCGCTAATCCCATTAATTCGACCTTGATTGCGCAATCGATTAAATTGATTGACCTAATTAAAAACAAAATGGCCGCCCAAGTGCTGCTATTCTACTTTCGTTTATTCATTAAACCTCATCTTTTCGGTTTTGAAAAGCTTTTATAAATTTCAGACGAAATTCGAGAGAATTTCATCTTCATTCATCTAGTTAATCTTCAGCTTTTGCAAACCATTTTCAAATTAAATTTTTTTAGAAAAATTCATGAAACTTCAAGAAAATGTTTTATTCATTTCTCAATTCATGTTCGTCGTTTGCTTTTTAAAAAAATTGGTGAAGTTCGAGAATATTTTTCGTTCAATCTTCAATTATTATTAATCTTCATTTTTTTGCTGCAGATTTGTAAGAATGGAAAATTTCGAGATATTTTTTGTACATTTATTTATCAATCTTTAGCTTTTTCAAAATTGTTAGAAATTTCAGAGCTAATTAGAGATTACTTTTGTTCGTCTGTTTATTAATCTTTATCTTTTGCTTCATATTTCCAAAAACTCAATATTTGTTCATTCATTTATTAATTTATAGATTTTGCAAAACATTTTGAAAAAGAAAATTTTGTTAGAAAATTTCGGAGAAACTGAGAAAATTTTTTGTTGATTTATTTATTTATTAACCTATTTTTGCCATACAATTCAAAAAACGTACACTTTTGGGTATTTTTAGTTCATTTATTATATTAATTAATCTCAATATTTTGCAAAATACTTTGAAAAAGAAACTTTCGGAGGAACGTCGAGATATTTTTTTGTTCGTTTATTTATTAATCATCAGCTTTTTTAAAATGTTTGAAAATTTCAGATGTAATCAAAGACAACTTTTGTTTTCACTTTTCAAATGTTTTGTTCATTTATTAATTAATCTTCGTCGTTTGCTTTTTAAACATTTTTGATAACTTTTAGGGGCATTGGAAATTATTTTTGTTCGTTTGTTTATTAATCTTCATCTTTTTCCAAATATTTTCAAAAAGGATGTTTTAGCAAATTTCTGAGGAACTTCAAACCACTTTTATGTTTATATATTAATCAATTAAACTTTCTTCATTTTTTGCTGTTGAAAAAGTTGGTACATTTCAGAGAAGATACGGATAATTTGATGTAGATTTATTTATTAACCCTCGTCTTTTGTTTTTTGAAAAACTTTGGTAAATTTTAGAAGAAATCGGATAATTTATTCCTCATTTATTTATCAGAGGTAATTTAAAATTATTTTTAATCATTTATTTATTAACCTTTATCTTTTGCTATACAATTCAAAAATCGGAAATATCCAAGATTATTTTCTATTCAGTGGTTTAATAATCTTCATAATTTGGCAAAAACTTAGAAACAGTAAATGCCAGTGGAAGTTCGAAATTATTGTTGTTCATTTATTCATTAATATACTTCGAATTGTCAAAAATTTCCAAAAAGAAACATCTAGATTATGGTAATATTTGGTTTTAACTTTAAATGTTTTTTTTTAAGTATTTCAGAAGGCATTGTTTTTTCAGAACTAACAGTTATTTGACAAACACCACTTAGTTTCAAGGATTTTTAACGTTAAATAGACTGATATTTTTGTTTGTTATATTGATATTCTTCTTTTTATGTCGTAAAATCTGAATTTTGAAGCACTAACTTGTAGGAGAAAACTAACAAAAGGTTTGGCTAATTAACAAGTGCTTTGGGCGATAACCGATAACCAAACAAAAATTGAGCTGAACTGAAGCTTAAACATTTTGAATCTGTCTTTAAAAAACCTATTTTTCAAAAATTGTTGACCAAGATGTAATTAACAGCATATATTAAAGTGTCTAATAAATGCCCAAATAATTTTCAAAACTATTCTTGTTTAAAGTATAAGGCCTGAAATGCGGGAAGAGATTTTCATGACTTTCCGTTAATATTTTCTAAGTTTTCCAAGTTCCTCAAACTTTACACTCCCCAAATGAAAATGAAAAATTCAGGAAGCTTCTGCTGAAAACTAAAGTTAGAGTTTTGTTTGCTTTATGTGAAAATTAAAAAATGCTTTCCTTCAATCAATATTAAAGATAGTTGAAAAATATTTTGTTTAGTGCAATGTGCAATATAAACAATTCTAAAACCGAATTTTTGTATTTTTTGGTTGTTTGCAACTGTTGCAAAACCTGTATTTTTATCTTCATTCTGTTTAAAAATCACACACCTGAAATATTATTTTCCGTATCCATGGTATGTAATTGACAGATTATTTATCTCATTTGAGGTTAACAATGGCGGATTGCGGGTAAATATGAAAAAGCGGGACGATATGAACATTTGCGGGTTTTTACCGTGCATGCTATCGACGTGACATCTACTGATAGAATTTAGAATCAAAATTATTATTTGATTATACAAAAATCTTCGTTTAAGTGATTGATAAGTGTAATTATTTTTTAAAATTCAAGCAAATACGATTATTTTTTACATAAATTCATTATAGAAGTTATTTTTAATACGAAAATTTGACATGTGTAATTTGAGGTTATATGTCAAAAACGTAGGTACATATTATATTATAACTATTTTTATTTAATACGAACTTCTTATGGATGCGGAAAAATAACTTGTGCCCTACGGGAATCTAACGGCATATTTCATCCCTCGGCTTTTGCTGCCCTCGCTCACTTCGTTCGCTCGTGCAGCAGAAATCTTCGGGATGAAATATACCTATATCTTCCCTTATGACGCAATATACTATTATACATTGTTGGGTTCATCTTTGGGAAATAGTCAGCCATGGTTTCAGCTTATATGTTGGTAATCAAAATTGGTGTCAGTTTTACGTTATCTAGGCGGTGCTTTGTTGCCAATTTTTAAGAAATAATCAAATTCCCACAAAACAAATTTTCCAACAAATGTGTAAAACTAGCGTTGCTTGCGTTGTGCAGTATAATTTAAAAATTAATTTAGCGATTTTTTTTTTATTAAAAGAAGAAAATTTATGCCAGGAAAGCCTTATTTACATCAATGAAACTGTCTTTCTAGCACGCCCTAGTGTGGTCTAAAAGGCCTTGAATTATTCACCTAAAAAAAGATCTTTTGAACGTACAAAAGCAAAGCCTTTTTTAAAACAAATTATATTACAAAGGTCAATTATGCAAAAACACAAGTAAAGTTTAGAATAACAATATTTGAATATACATTTTAATATATTCTGGTTTCGTATCACTCCAAACATTTTAAATTATGCAGGATACCGACATTGTTATATTTTCAAAATGACGTGCCTTGCTCCCACCCACATGAACAGACATGTATATTCTCCAATAAATTATGTAAGTTCTCACAGTTAGGGAGAGTAAAATTTCCCCTAATTTTCACAGGGGAATTTATCGATTCGTGAGGGGTTTTGTCTACAATTTATATCGTAATTAATGAATACAAACAAACCTACGTGCTACGCTCCCAACTGTGTTTATCTAATAAAAAACTACATTTTTGCACATTCATTTTTGTCATCAATCTTCTGAATTAATGCGTACATAATTGGTGCTCTTTCACAATTACAGTGTAATTTATTAAATTACGAAAGTTACCAAAGAATAACAACCGAATATTAACCGGTCATAAATAAAAATCAAACAAAATTGTTAGATAATGGTAATGTTCGAGGGTTTTATTGTCGAGATGAACGCATTACTGTCAAAATGCTTATTCAGTAGGAGGCTTTCCATTGATTTTCTTTAAATGATGAGATACACAATGCTCCTTCCTCTTAAAACTAATTGCATGTAATTTACAAAATTGCTTATAAATTATGAACAAATCAAATTGCTGCAGAAATACGTAAGAATAAGGCAGGTAATTGATGGTGAGGGTGGCGTTTAGCAATTATTTAAGTACTGAATTTTGGAATGCCTTTTAAGCTGGCAAAACTGAATCAAAATTGACGTAGCATCAGATTTCTTGAAACAAAACAGCTTTTAATTAAACGACACATTTCAAAACATACCCCAGTTAGGGGTTTTAAAATAGGGCAATTCCTTATGGTTAACAGCTCCGATTCAGATCAGAATCTAAGGGATAGTCGGTCACGGGACGCGTTAGGGTACAGATGTGTTAACTAATACAACAAAACCAAGTGAATTTGTGTATGGTACGTAGAATGTAAATTAGTGGTGCATTGATGTAAAATGCGTTTTGGATGTGATTGCATGTCCGATGAGATAAGGTCGGTATGCGCAGCTGTATTTTTTATTATTGTTATTGTTGCTGCTGTTGTTGTTATTGTTGCTATTATTGTTATTGATGTGGATATGCATTGTTGGGAATTTTATGTGGGCATAAATATGAGGCTCGTTATTGTTTATCAGAGCATGACACTCTGGAACCCATTTAGCCGGCTACTTGCCTGGGACTTTAATAACTAGGCGTAGTTATAAAGGTCCTTGACCTGGCTGCAGCGACTCCCGGGTTATGTCTACCGGGGTGGTCTTCCTTGTTCTTTTAGCTTCCTAGACCGTAGAGATCATCCGGCATGAGTGGATCTCCCATTGGTTGATTATGTTCTGTCATAGTTGGCTTGCGGCACATTTCTGTCTGATTGCAGGTTTGTAAGCAGCTGAAGGTGCACCCATCGTCATTATAACTTCCCAACATCCCCGAGGGTTTTCTACTAGATGCAATGTAGGATTCCATGGGGAGATTCCCTCCCCCTGCAAATAACACTAATCGAACATATACAGCTAAATGTAGTAATGTGTGTCTGTTTTGCTTTTATGTATCGCTGCTATCTGCATTATATAATTGCCTGGGTGATGTGACCATTGATGTATTGTATCAAGCTTTGGGTGTTTACAATACCTGGTCTAGGCTACGCATTAATCTAACGTTATTCCTTGGTATGTTGATCGTATGTGCTTTTAGAAACATTAATATTATGTCATTTTCAATAATTAAATAAATAACCAAAAATCGAAACAGCAACCGCCACTCACCATCGGCCCTGCCTATAAGATTTATAATTTTTCAGAGTTATCCCGAATACTCGTAAATCCATACAAGCAATCATTTTCCCTAAAGCAAACTGGAAAAAAATAGGAGTATTAAATTTTCCGACCAAAACCTAAAATAATTTGTTGTCTTAATTACGGTACAAAACAAGTTTAAGCCCGCCGTCTTAATTATTTAAATCTTGTCGAGTTCAAGACGCAATTAACTTCAATTGTAATTCCTTTCTTCGCGATGGTCTTAGTTAAGTTACAACCTTAAATTAATTAATTAAAAGGTAATGACATACACGTAGTGTGTTCTCTCGTCGGCGGACTTATTTTAAGCAAGTGTAATTAATTTTAGCATCTTCATGACAAGGCGTGTAATGTAAATATCGAGAGTTCAAACTTCTGGCTATTCCAGTGCATGTGCTCGCTATTTTTAAATCAAATTGGCATTAACGTTCGGAAAGTTCACTCCTGATTTAGTGGTTATAAACATTACAAAATAGAAAGTGATTCGACCGATCGTGCCAGGCGGATTTTTAAAAATTCCTTGCTTCAAAATAATTGTGCAATTGTTTGAAGGAATTTACTGGTAATTGCGATTTGATGGTATCTTTCGAATGGTAAAGTGAAAAGCTCGATAGTCACGATTGGGTTTTATTTATTATAGGTGAAAATTGTGAGAAGTTGGTTGCCTTAAATATCGGTTTTGACAGATCAAATTGGGGCAGATATTCGTGTTAACTTCGCCGAATTGGAATTTAAATTGAAGTTTGATGGACGGTCGACACAAGTTTACTAAATATTTTGATGTACATATTTCCATTTGGTTTCTTGTTAGAAGTTGAAATATGTTTGATTTGAGTTTTTATTTGTCAGTTGTTTATTTGAATTCAAGTTTTTTATGCGTGATAAATCTAGTAAAATTAAGCAAATCAAAGCTTCAAAATTTCCTATTTTGGTGATTTCGGATAATTTCGTTTAATTCCTGATCTTCATTTTCTGGAAAATATTTTCAAACTAAATTTTAGATGAACTTTCAAATTATGTCTTTTTCGTTTATTTGTTACTTTTCAGCTTCTGATAAAAAAAATTCCAAAATTAAATCTGCTAATTTTTTGCGAACCTAAGATTATTTTTTGAAAAATTATTTATTAAACTTCATATTTTCCTTAATATTTCCAAAGAGAAATTTTTAGTAAATTTTGGCGGAACTTCGAGAGGATTTTTTTATACATTTATTAATTAATATTGTAAATGCGTTTCGTATAATAATGTACGTACCAATAAAGTGTGTTAAAGAAAACGTTTAATGGAATAAAATAATAATAAAAAAAAAAACAACTAACAACAAAATACAAGAATTAGAATTTAGGTACACGTCCGCACTCGTGGAAGGCTAAAGATCTAAGAGGCTGCATTCCAGGTCCAGTGTACCCTCCTAAAGGATGGAGTCGTGAGAGCCAGGGGGTGGTAAAACCAAAAGGGCTGTTTGGGACGTGCTCTTTCAATATTCATATTTTGCCAAACATTTTCGAAAAGAGTTAAGGCTTGGTAAATTTCAGGGGCATTTGGGAGTATTTTTTATTCATTTATTAATTAATCTTCAATCTTTTAAAATTTTTTGGTAAATTTCAGAGTTATTTAAGGTTATTTTTATTTATTTATTAATCTTCCACCTAAATTTCCGAGAAACTTGGAGACAATTATTTGTTAATTAATTAATTAATCTTCATTATTTACTTCTGAAGGTTCTTGGTATATTTCAGAAAACTGTATGTTCATTAATCGTCGTCTTTTGCCAAACATTTTGGTAAATTACACAGACACTTTAAAATTATTTTTATTCGTTTATTTTATTAATTTTAATTTTTTTTTCAAACATTTTAGTTTTAATAAAATTCAAAAGAACTTTGAAAAGAATTTTTCGTTCATTTTATTAATTAATCTTCATATTTTGCTATTAAAAATGTTTGGTAATTTTCATAGGAAGTCTGAGACCACTTTTTACTCATTAGTCGCCCTTTGTCTCTAATAACTTGAATCGTGACACTGGTTATCATCTATCGGATATATGGAAGTCCGTTATCATTACTGGCTCCGCTCTCTCTACCTCTGACCAATCGTCGTCACAGTCCGAAACGGTTGGACGGTTACAGCCGGTATAAAGTCGCTGCCTTTTCTCTTCAGAAGGGTTTCGCCTCTGGGTTGGTTGATAAGTTGAGTTAGCATTACCCTTCTGCCTCTTTCTAAAAGTTTCGCATCTGGCGTGGTTGAGACGTTGAATTACCGTGCTCTTTTACTGACCGTGGAAGTCTTCCAATTCAGTAAATTTTATAAATTTCAGAAAACCTTTGAGTTAATTTTTCGTTCATTTATTAAGTATAACTAATATTTTTTACTTTTAAAATTTTTTTGGTACATTTCAGAAGAAATTCAGGAAAACTTTTTGTTCATTAATCGTCGACTTTGGCCAAATATTTTCAAAAAAGAAAATTTTTAGTAAATTAGGCATTCCAGAGAATTTTTTATTCATTTATTAATTACTTTGCATAGTTTGCTTTTTAAACATTTTTGATAAATTTCAGAGGCATTTAAAATTGTTTTTATTTATTTATTAATAATATGCATCTTTTGCTAAGCATTTTTAAAAAGAGTACGTTTCAGTAAATTCCAAAAAAACAACGTCGAAGGTAATTTTCTATTCATTTATTAATTTTATTAATCTTCATCGTTTGCGTCATAAAAATTTCTGAGTCATTCGAGATTATTTTTATTTATTTATTTATTTATCTTCATCTTTTGCCAAACATTTTCAAAACGGATGTTTTAGTAGGTAAATTTCCGAGAAACTTTGGAACAATTTTTTGTTTATTCATTAATTACTTAATCTTTATTTTTTGTTTGTTGTTGAAATTTTTTAGTAAATTTAAGAACTTTTTCAAAATGCAAATTTTTTGATAAATTTCACAGGAAATTCGAGATTATTTTTGTTCATTATTTATCCGTCTATATTCTTCTGTTTAAAAACAAAATTAATTCCATAGAAATCTCGAGATAATTTTTGGTTTGGTTCATTTATTTATTTATTAATTTTCAGCTTTAAGCCTTTCAAAATCTACTAATTTTCATTTGTTGACAAAAGTTTAACAACAATATGATCTTTGGCAAATTTCAATGGAAGTTTTAAATTATTTGTTGTTCATTTATTCATCAATGTTCTTCTTGTCGAAAATTTCCAAAAAGAAACTTGAAGATTGTTGAAATTTCTCGGGAATTCTGAGATTAGTTCTCATTAATTTATTTATTAAACTTTATTCCAAGACCAACAAAGACTTGAAATTACTTAAAAAATTTGAAATTTCACGCCACATTTTCTAAATGAATAAATTGCAGTGTTTTTAGCTTATTTTTTGGATTCCTGAATTCTTCTATATGTAAAATTTTTCACTATTTAAAATATTTACGGAGCTACATAAGAATATCGCACTAATTTTACACCCTGTATAATTAAAAGAGATACATTTCCGGCTCTGAGAAAGCCATTTCCTGGATTACAAGAAGCAGTGAAATAAAAAAAAAAGTTAAAATGAAAAATTGTAACTTCTGTCTTGGCTCAGAATAATTTTCTGTAGTCCAGATCTTACTTAAATTTTGCCAAAGAAAATTTGAATGTCTGAAATTCCAAGGGCTTTTTTATAAAGATGAATACACACTTATGGATAAACAAAAGAATATAGCAAACTGCCTGAAAAGTTATAAAACTTTCTCAAATCTTTTATAATCAGATGAGAATCAGATTTAATTTTTAAACCCTGTACAATTTTTTTGGGCTCAAACCGTTCATCCTTTATCACTCTTTCTAACATTCTGAAACTTAAGTTCAGGAAAAACATAGATAGTTCTGTGCTTGTACTAAAAATAAGTAAATAAAACTTAAAAATTGAAATAGGTACATTCCACTGGCGGTTTAAAGTCTAAATTAAAACAAAGATTGTTGTAAATCTAATTTTAAGCCTCTAAAACTTGAAATGAAAAACTTTTCGGGTTAATTTCACCCACCAGAATGACTGAGACTCGAATCCCCGAAAAGGCCAACCAATGAATACAAATTTGGCCAATTACATAAATATACAAAATCCTTTCTATAAATCACCAAAATTACCCCTTAGCATTTCGAAACTTATCCGAAGCCTCAATTTAATAGATTAAAAAGTCAGTAATTACTCACGCTCCACATATCTATCGGTGGGCAATGGAAGTATCGGTTATCCGATCGTAAAGGTTCAAGTTGCGAAAGTAAATGACCACAATCGGAACAATTAAAAGTATTGGTCGAAGAGCAGGTATCATTTTTATATAAAAAAGGGTTAGTCAAGGGCATCAGACTGGATTGACAACTGCGCTAAAAAGCCTAAAGAATGTCCCAGAGGCTACGCGTCCAGAAATACGCATGAACGCATGTAACTCGCAGATGCACAAGATGAAGTTTTGTTCTTGTTTCATTCCTAGGATAAGAAATATTAGCCTGGACAGAAATGAGAAAACTTCTAAGAATATGTATTTCTGTAGAATGGCATTTGAAAAATTTCTATCTTCATCGCGTATTTTTAGACGTTTTGTATTTTAAAATATTGATATTGATAATCGGGCAATATAAATAAATATCGACGAAATTAAAAATGAAAAATTCAAAGCTAAAAAGGCCAAAGTTCAAGGATATTTCCATAACAGCTCATTATAGCAACACAAAAAAAACAAATGTGTAATTAAAAAGGTTCACATCCTGTCTTTACCGGTAAGGTCCTGGAATTTCAAGGAGGCCTGGGATCTTACATTTTAGGCTTAGACTTCGTAACTGAAAAGGCTCCGGAAGTTTCAACTATTTCGAAAATTCAAGTCATAACTTTAAAGGCGTCTAAAAATAATTTTGAAAATAAATGAAAAAAATAAGCCCCCAGAATTAATGTTTGAATTGCATTCCAGACATTCAGAGGTTTCTTTTGTTTTTCTAATTTTTAAATTGCTGTTGAGCTGCAGTTGTTACACTTCCATCAAGTTTTGTTAGATAAAACTTCGTGACTAACGTGATTTTCTGTTAAATTTGCACAGCTGCAGCTCTATGTGATTCACTAACAAAATTTTCCTGCATTTTTTGCATGTTAAATTAAGCATAAAGAACGTTTGGAATCCACTAGATTTAAGGAAAATTTCTAACTTAATTTGGGGGAAAAAATGCAACAAAAATGATTGCAAAAGAACTTCCCCGTCAAGTCAAAAATTTCAAATGAAAATGAACGGTTCATTATAAACGACGTTTCATTATAGAGGAGGTTTTACAACAAAGAATTGAAATAATGCATTATTTTGCGATATCTAAAGCACAAAATTCCTTTAATAAATTATTTACGACTGATTAAAAGTCTTACCGTTTTGTCGTGTGTTTTTCTACCATTTATCAGATAATAATTTTGCAATCAGCAAAACAGACATGACAAAAAATAAGTTAATACTAACTAAAAACCCAACCGTTTATATTTGCCATAGAAAAAGTAATAAAGGCACGAGATTTCGATAGAGTTAAGCCTCTTATCTGAACAGTCAATACAGGCAAGAGATACTTCAATAAATTCCTTGTATGGACAACCTTGATATTCCCTTTTTTTTTCGTATCGTATCTCCACATATTTCGTTGTACTTTTTTTAAGCGGTGGTAATAACAAGCGATCAACAAAATTTGACCAAACATATGTCATTGTGAACAATCCTGTATCGCCGAATGCAACCACCAGAATGACATTTTGAGGCTAAGTCATCGAGTTTTCAAAAACTCTAGTTTATTTTTAGGTCGTTTTTCATTGATTGCCCATTTTTATCAGATTTAATCGTTTAATTTTAAAACCAAGCCTATAAAACAAACCATCGTCCCCCTAAACTTGATAACAACCTCAAAATGTCAGTGACTGTTTAAGGTAACGATGTGGATGGTTCACAGTGACATTCATTTTCAAAAGCATGGCCTCCTAATGGTGAAATTTTGTTGAATGCATCGTGTAATTGTGGTAACGGGCAGACGCTTTTCTACTATCCCGGTAGGAAAAGGGGGAAGCGACCCTGCCAACGTTAGCCCTACTTCCTAGTCCTGGGGGAATCCATGCCCTAACCTTGAATCCTACTCAATACCCTTTATCTTTCCTACATCCCTACCATCCTCCAACCCGCACGACCAGCGTAGAGAATTATGACCACAAACACCCAAGGTGGGTAAAGCCAAATCTCACCCCTTCATAAAGAGAATCTGGGGGAGGCAAACAGTGGCTTAGGTTCCAAAAAAAAAACATCAACAACTAGAACATAAAGAACAACTTAGAATATGCACCTTAAAAACCAAATTCCTTCTATCGGAAGATAGATTCGTTCAGCTACAGAAAGGAATTAACAAGATAAAATTACATATCACCGGCTTATTTATGGTTAGGAAAAAGGGCGAGAAGACTTATTAAAGCTTAAAAACGGAATGGTATTCTATTTTAAGGCAGAAGACCGAAACAGCAGCATTGGAGTCGGAATGCTTGTTAATAAAAAAAAATGGGCTAAACATATGACATCAACAGTAGGGATATTCTCTAGTCTAGAGTGGTGTATGCCACTTTTCAACTGATTAAACGACGCAAGTTAAAAATTGTGCAAATATATGCATCAACTTCTGAATACTCCGACGACGAAATGGAACAGTTTTATGAGGAAACAGAGTTAGCCTTGAATCAAGAAAAAACAGTGCACACGTTTTAGACAACTAGTCACCTAGTGCTTGCACAAATACAAATCAACACTTCTTCTTCTTCTTCTCATGTCTTGCCTGAATTTCAAGCGTTGACGACCACCATAGCAACTATTTGTTTATATCTTGCCTTGTCTGGGCATGTATGAAGTAGATGTTCTGCTGTAAGGCCAGTCCATTGTCGAAGGTTTCTGAGCCATGACATTTTCTTCCTCCCTATCAACAGTCATGATAACAAAATGATAACAAAGTCCTCGACAAGAAAAGAGCAAGACATCTCGAGCACTCTGAAGACACACGAAGAAGAGTACATAAAGAAAGTCACATTAAATAACTCTACGATACCAAACCACGTGGAAGGGCTAAAACGAGCCATGACATTTTCTTCTTCCCTATCAACACAAGTCATGATAACAAAATCCTAATGAAGTCCTCAACAAGAAAAGAGAGACGTCTCGAGCACTCTGAAAACACACGAAGAAGAGTCCATAAAGAAAGTCGAAGTCAGATTAAATAACTCCCCTAATGCGGGCAAGCAAACTGAAAAAGAGCAAGACTAAAGACTTGATAAACAAACACAAGGAATTCAATGAAAGAAATATTAACAAAAGAAGAACTAAAATAACTCAGTAAGGAGATACGAAGAAATATCAGGAGAGAGGTCGCAGAATACAACGAAAGATTTTTGGACGAAAAATGTAAATTGGAAGAAAACAAATCATATGCCTCATGGACGAAACTGGAAGAACTGTTCACAACCGCCAGGAGATTGGTTATAAAAGAGTTTCTACAGAGATCTGTACTCCTCAAAAGTCCCACAACCGCAGCCCAAACCAACAGACAAAAGAACACGACTAACTAAACATCACACGGAAGACTTACCACATATATCCAAATATGAAATCTAACAAGGCAGCAGGACGCGATGGAGTAATCGCAGAAATGATCAAACACGTAGGTAAGAAGATTCTACATCTTTTGGAAACGCTGTTCAACACATGCTTCGGCTCCGGAAAAATTCCCAAGTCATGGAAAAAAGCTAAAGTAATAATACCATGAGATCAAAAAAAGGATGATTCTGAGCAGGCCTTGACTAGCATTCTAGAACCAGTGTAGCCAATCGTGTTGTACTAGTCAAGGCCTGCTCAGAATCATTTTTTTTTCGATCTCATGGTATTAATATCTGAAAAAGGGAACACTAAAGACTTAAAAAGCAACCACCTCACACCTTAGAAAATTGTTCACCAGAGTTTTAACCAACAGGATAACAACAAACCTAGACGATTTTCAACAGTTTTCGCGAACAAGCAATCTCTTGAGTGGGACATAGTACCATCGGCCATATTCACACTATAAGACAAAGAATGGAAAAGTCCTACGAATACAATCAATGACTACATTTTTGAAAAGGCCTTCGACTCCGTAGAAAGCGTTGTAGAATCGACCATCGATATATACAACTGTTACAAGACATGTACGTAACCTCATCAATAACGATACAGGCAGTCGAAGGAACCATTGCAGAAGGGCAAAAAGAGGTATATAGGCAGGGAGACCCCATTCACAAATCTTTTGGAAGACATCTTTAAAATATTATCATGGGATCACACAGGAATACTAAATTTAAACGGGGAATACTTATCAAATCTTTGATTCGCCGATGACAAAATAAAAATAATGACTGCAGACGGACAAAGAATACGTATAAAGAATAAGACAATAGAGGTGTTGGATGCATACATATTATATTTGGGCCAGAAAATATTAATGGCAGAACCAACAACCAATCAGAAAGCTAAGCCAAGCGTTTAAACTTAAACCAAAATCCCTCAACATCTTAAAATGAGGATGTTTAACCAGTATATTCTCCCAATACTGACTTACGCCTCAGAGATCTGGGTATTCACAAAAACAAACATTGAAAAAAGCTTAAAATAACACAAAGAAAATGGAAAGATCAATGTTGGGCATACGATTAGAGGGCAGAAAGACTAACGAGTGGATACGAACAAAACCATAGTGGATGGAAATGCCCTCTCTTGAAAAAGAAAACTAGAAACAAAAGAGTTCCGTGGTGGAACTCCGAACTACAAACACTTCGTAAAGAAACACATAGGCTTCTTAACAGAGCCATGTGCTCTCACCAACCAGAGGACCGGGATCTCTTCAAAAGATCCGCATTCGCAGTCACAAGACGAAGCAATTCGCCTTACCAAAGTCCTTGGTAAGGATAAACGGTCGCCCTTGGAAACTTTAAAACTTCCAAACGGTACTACAGCTACCAGCCACAAAGAGTGCCTGGAGCATCTTAGGAAGTACATTTCCCTGGTGGCACTAGAACTCTATCTGTCTCACAACGGCCATTTCCAGCGGCTCTCTTCACTCCTGACAGGAAACCGGTTTCTAAAGTGGTCAATTTAAATTGCCATAGCCTCCTTTGACCCATTTAAAAACCCAGGGGCCGATGGCGTTTTCCATGACCGTCTTCACATTCGTGGAGACGGGCGCTTCACCAGATTGTTTTTAAGATCGAAAAAGCAGTAGAACACAAGGAACTGGTGCCTGGACATTGAAGGAGCCTTCGACTCCATTAGTTAAGCTGACATCAATCTTGGTATCGAGGTTAGAGCCCTGCTGACTGAACGAGAAATTCTAGCATCGCATGGTAGTACCACAATGAGGACCTCGGTGAGACGAGGCTGCCCCCAGAGTGGTGTTTTATCACCTCTGTTGTGGTGTCTTGTCCTCGATGAACTCCTTGTGGAACTGGAAGCCGCTGGCTATTACGCGCAGGGTTATGCAGATGATCTTATAATCTTGGTCCCAGGCCTCCCAGGTGAATTAGCAGATTAATGCAAGGAGCACTATCTACAGCGCAGAGGTGGTGTTCAGCTCAGGGCCTGACAGTTAATTCTGCCAAGGCCGAGCTTGTAATAGTCACCAGAAAAAGAAAAGTGGAAGCCTTCAGGGAACCCATAATATTTCGGACAGCTTTGAGACCCTCAAGCACAGTTAAGTACCTGAGTTTAACCCTATTTATAGGTATTAAGCTTGTTTGAAACAATCACAAAGCCAGGCAGATAAAGAGGGCCGCTACCACCTTCTGGGCTTGTCGTCGGATCTTTGGTAATACATGGGGCCTGGGACATTGGATGGCCACGTAAGCGATGGGCGCCGGATTAGGCTACACAGAACTTCAACGTCAAACTTACAAAACAAACCAACGTCTCCGTAAACGAGATAACTGATAACACAACCTCAAAATGTCACTACGACAGTTGAAGGTAACGATGCGGATGGTTCACAGTGACATAGATTTTCGAAAGAATGACCTTCTAGAGGTGAAGTTTTGTTGATCACATCGTATAATTAAGCATGGTTTTTCCATAGATACACTAACTTTAATCAAAGTTATGTAATTTTATCTTCAGATTAATGAGCAATCAAAGGGTTTCATTAACGAACGGATAAATTACATTTTAACTTAGTTATCAGTAAATTATGATAAATAAGCTGGCGAGAAGCACTGCAGCTTTAAAAATTCCAGCAGTTTTCTTAATAAGTAAAAGAATGAGAATCTCGTAGGATGGCGAGGAATGCAGAGCTCGATTTTGAGTTTGCTTTTAAAGGCAAACAATAACTTGCTCTATCTATTTTAGGGCTTCATTTTTACTGGCTTGTTTTACATTTTAGTTTCTATTTTTAACCGAAAATTTTACGTGCGAAGCTTAGGTAAATTATGAACATAAAAAATTCAATGATTTTTGCAGAATAAATACGTAAAAGTAAGAGGCACATCAAGTTCGTACGTGACAACGTGACGAATAATAAGTTTGTAGAATGGAAAAGAAGCATAATTATACGAATCTCCTAATATCACGACAGATCTCTTTTGAATCCGTTTAAAATTCTGGCTGTTATTTTGCTGTCAGAACAAAACCTTCCTTCTGTGACTGACTGAATTTACGTCCTAAGACGAATCAAATTTGCTTCGGTAATTTTAATAATTCACGTTGTTTTAGCTTATTTTTGGGTTTTCTTTCGGTGGGCATCGATTTGATTGATTTCTCCTTATTTAATTTTGTTTGCCTGATTTTATTTACTGGAGTTTTCCGAACATTTACATTTCCTGTGACATTTTTTGCTTATGAAGTTCTACGTTGTGCTTTAATTTTCTGCATTTTGTGTTTTAATTGTCCATATTTTGTACGTCTTGCGAGTTACCTTTCCAAATAACAAAGGCGTGCTAAAAATGTCCAACTTATAAATCAACCTACTTCGTAAATATACAAAACTCAGTACGGAAACTTCCTATCATAAATCGACAATTCAATAAACCATAAAATTATTTCATCAAATAAAATCGGATTCCGGAAACAGGATATCAAAAGTCCATGCTTTCTTGAAATACAAAGATTAATTGTTGAAAGGCTTTATATGTATATAAAAAAACTGGTTTATATTTACTCATACTCCATGCAGACTGTAATTAATTTATAAGGAAATTAGTCAAAGTTAGCCATGTAGAAATCATTAATTTTTAAATAAGCCACTTTATGCACAAATTTAACATACCTATCAAGCACGAAGCTTACATTTTCCGAAGAAAATATTTTAATACGTTCTCAATATTTTATCCTGTTCTCTTATATTGAAATTTGCTTGAAAAAGGTCTCAAACTTTTATTTAAAATACCGCGAACTCGTTTCCACCTGTATAAATTTATAAATAAATAATTTTTATTTGCGAGAAAGTGCTTTTAATTTGGTACTAAAATTACGTAATCAAATTGTGTAATTAAGGGGCCGTAAAAGAACGCTGGACAAAATTTTATATCAGAATTATGCAGTGTAAGAAACAACCTCGTATGATTTTTAAGAAACGAAAGCCTTGGGCAATTTTGATGACTAGACTACCTTGGAAGGTCATCCATGTAGAAGAAACCTAACAGTATATTACCAACGGATGAAACATTCCAAACTCAGGTAAATTACACGTCCGTCGACTCGTGTGTTTAAAGAATTTGACTTTCCTTGCTTATAAAATCCCATCTTATCTGTCGTTGCCTTTTCATATGCAAATACAGAGAAAACATCAGCAAGAACAAAACATTCTGTGCCATTACAACAATAAACTGATCAGTTTATCAGTAGATTTAATAATTTATTAATCGAGGTCATACTGATTAAATATTTACACTGGCTTATCTGGGTTTTATTAGTTTTTAACAGCACCGGAAATACCTGATTAAAGGATTAATCATGAGTTGTAGACAGAAGGACTTCTAGTTTTGTCCCAATAAAGGACATTACTTTTAATTACAGATTAAATTAGAATTTTAAATTTAAAAAATAAGATGACTTAATGTTTTAATATTTAAGCCAGCTTAAGCCTTCGCATTTTTTTTACTTAAGTAACACCTCGACCCAAAATTTCGTTAATAAATTTAAATTCCTTAACAGTTACATAAAAACTGCCTTGATCTTTTAAGGATTTTATCTGTGATTTAATTGAAAATTAGGCTATTTGCAAAAGTGGGGTTAACTTTGAAAGAAAAAACAGTAAGCTTTGAAAAACTAATAAATTTTGGAATCTTACGAAATGATTATTTTACCTTTTAGCTTTTTCGTTTTTAAATTACCTGTAACATAAAAGGGAGGAGAGAAGAAGAAAGGAAAAGACAGAAGGACAGAGGTGAAAAACATAAAACTTTTAACAAAATTTTCAAGAAAATTCTTTCAAAAGTAGGGTTATTTTCAGCCTTATTTTATAATTCTTTGAATAGTTTATAATACCCTCTCATCGCATCCCATCAACTACGACCCTGTGCATAAAAACCCCACAAAATAAAAACCCAAAACTGATACAAAACAATCCTACAACATCAAATTTATGTCCAAAACAACCGACAAACTTCCAGGACGGCCTAAAAGATAACGCAAACTTTCCTTCCTAAATCTAAAAAAAAGACCATCAGGCTTTTATCGCGACTTTCATTAACGTTATATACCAATAACAACTGCAGATCTACAATTGAGGCCAGAGTTAATTTTGTAAAAAGATGCCCACGAAGATTTGTCCTTTTTAGAAACAAACCAGGCGAAAGGTTTCCACTGCTTTTCTAGAATTTATTGTGCTGCTCTATGTTGGGGAGGAAATTGTACAAAAGTACAACTGCACGACATTAAAAGGGTGTTGGCATAATAACTGTGGGCTACTTTTCTTCCACAGGGAGTGACTAAATCGATTTCCTGGCAAAAATAAACGTAATCGGGTTTAATGTTGAATGTACGGTAGTAACCGTTTTAATTATAATTTACTCACTTTGGGAGTTCTTGTGTGTCGGTCATACGCCTTTAGATTAAGTCAAAGGATTATTTGAGGATAACTTAAACATTTCGGAGATAAAAAAAATTTAAATTACCGGAGAAAGGCCGTTTTTGGACAGAAATCACATCTCCCCTCATATTTCACTTTCAATTAAGGTTAATTAATTTTTAATTCATCTAAAATCGAGAACTTAATTTCTTTAAAATAACAAAGGTTTTTTAACCTAACTAAAAAGTTCATTTAAAATAATTCACATTTCAAAGATCAAAGGTGGAAAAATCCCAGGGTTCGGACAAAAATTGAAGTTATTCTTGATTTACTGCAACTCAAAATTTCTTGCTAATTTTTATGCATCTTTTGGTCAAATTTATCTATAAAATCGAACACATATTATAATTAAGGTTTCAAATGTACGAAATCGTAAAAGGGCAGCTTTAGATTTTGTCCAAAATTTCAGCTCGAACTAATTTTCATATTAAATAAAAAATCTTCAGGGAAAAATAACTGATGGCAGTTTCTTGGTACTTTGTTAAAATTTAAGAATTTTGCTTTTAGAAGATGGGTACTAAACACTATTGCAGAACAAAAATATACAACACAGAATTGCTACAATAGCTTAAAGTATCCCCACTCCCACTTGTGAAATTTAAACTTTTGATTGGTGTTTATATTAATTAAGTCAATAACCATTTTAGGTGCTTTATTTTTGTGAAATTTAAATTTTCTTTAAATTTGATTTAACTTAATTTCAACGTCTTTGTTTATAATTTTTAATCTTGTTTGAACTGCATTTTTAAACTCTCATTTCTAAGGAGTCTTTCGCCCTTACTATTGTGGAGTTTGAAATTTAAAATAAGGGCTTAATTTAATTCCTACTCTGAGGTTTTAGGAAGTGTTATTTCTAAGGGCTTTAGAATCTGGATTAAAGTTTAATTTAAGTGGATACCGATACGACTTTTGGACATTATCCTGCTTTCATTTGAATTTTTATTTTAACCTGAATTAATATGCACCCTTATTTTATAATATGTTTGGTTTTATTTATGATTAAGTAATTCAGAAATTTAGTCGAATTTGATGTTTCTTCTGGTAAACCTTCTGACATTATTTTTGTGTTGGTAATTCTAAGTACATATTGGGGTTTAATCCATTTTATCGTATCATTGATTATTAAGTCAACTTTATATTACACTTTTATTAGTAATTATACATAACATAATAGCATAGCAACTCCAACTTCATAATTCGTTAGTTACATACTATTTGTGTACTGTTGCCACTGATACGATAAAGCTTGAAATATAACTCGAATATTATGCGATTTAAACCGACTCGGACGTTGCGTGGTTGACTCGGCTAGCGCCTCGTCACCTAGCAACGTCCTCATCTATTATAAATCGCATAATATTCTTGTTATATTAATAGCTATAATTGAATTTTTACTCTCATATGTTTGAAAGTGTTCTGCCTTTGTTTCTATGTAATTCAGAATTTTGGTTAAGAGATTAATTTAATTTAATTTCAACCCTATTTTGAAGCAGTCCTTTACTTTAATTTTCAAATTTAATTTATTTTAATTTCGAATACATTTTCTTGTAAACTCCCTGCCCTGTGTAGATAATTAATAATAATAACAACTTAAAATACAGATCGGGATAATTTAATTTGTACCTTACCTTTAGGGAGTGTTCTACTTTAATTACAACATTTTCGTTGACGCTTAATTTAATTTAATTTCAACCCTCATTTCAGGAAGTCTTTTAGTTTTAAAATTTCGTTGGATTTAATTAAATTTCGAGAAATATTTTATTTTTATTTCAATATAAGTCAAAATTTCAAATGGGGAATGAATTTAGTTTAATTCCCACCCTTACTTTTAATGAATATTCTACATTTGTTTGTTGTGTTGATTAAACATGTTTAAAGAAATATCTCAGTAAATGTGTATTATATTTAAATGCGAGACAGTATGCAATACGAATTGCCCCAATGGCTTAAAAGCATGCCCACTCTCACCTTGATTTTCCAAATTATTGTTTAAGTTCTAAGTGTTTAAAACAGCGAAAACAAGATATTTAGGACGAACTTAAATGTCATTCATATTGCTAAGCTTACTTTTCAACTAGTTTGAATTTTGAAATATTAATACCAAGCTTGAGAGAAAATCTCGATTAAAGAAGTTGATTACTGCATTGCAGACAACAACTAATTTCTACAATAACTTAAAGCATCCCCACTCACACTGTTTTTATAAATTTGTATGTACCAAGGTTCTGAGTTCCAAAAATTATTTATTCAGGATGATATTAGACGCCTTTGTTGTAAATAAAAATATACAATATGAATTATTAAATATTAATTCATTAACCCAGTTCTCATAAAAGTCTCAAACTTGAAATTTTTTTAAAATACTGTGTGTCATCGACAAACTTTCTAAATTTCTGTTATTGCAACTGTCATCTAATACTCACCGTTCTTGAAAGCTACACCAGTTAAAAAAGCATTTCAAATGTCTGTTAAGGTCGATAATGTCTGAGACCATTTCCTTCACGTTAAAGCCTTGTATTTATTGACCTGGGACGTCTGCAATGTTTATGACTGCACAGACTTATACCATTATACAAATAGTAACAAAGCCGCAGCTGCTGTACATCTTCACGTGCTTCGTTTTTATCCTTTTGTTACTGTATTTCAGTTACATAACGATGTCTTCATTGGCTTAGTTTTTATCTTTTCAATATTTGTCACTGCTGTACTTCAGTATTTTGTTGTTATTTTTCAGTTTTATAAAGTTTTTTTTTAGTCTTCAAACATTCAAAATCTTGTTTATACAGCCTGCCTCCTTTCGGAATTATACATTTTTGGGCAACTGGTCGATAGCAAAGTGGTATGACTTATTCATACCTCGATATCACCAGTTGTATTCCTATTACTTCTAAAATGTAATTTCACATTGAACTTCTGAAATATGCAGCTGAGTTTTTAAACAAAACTAACGTAAATTCTTGGGATATTCCGTGAAGAATCCAAAACAAATACATATTTCAAGAACTTGAATAAATAACAATTCAGTAGCTTTGGATAACTTGCCCAGTTCTTTATTCGCAAGACTTAACATTTCGATTGGAATCATGAAAGTCAACATAGAAAACTGGTTCAATTTCTCGATGTTATCACACAACCACATAATCCATACATGTTAGAATAGACAGACACGACAAGAACGGTTTCACTTTGTGTATGAAAGAATCGAATGATAACAATAGCAACTTCCTAGTTTGGCTCTCGTCAACACACCTAATTGTTTATCAGAATCAATAGCCCAAATGAAACGTGAAAAATCCAAATTTAGTATGCAACCGGATGCTAACAACATTTCACATACAGTCTAACATAATGACTGTGACAGTAGTGCAATGAATAATAAACAAACGTAGGATACGGAAATACTTAAAGTTGAATAACCCTCATCTGATCATTAAACTACAAGTGGCTGCACCTACGTTTTGCAATTAAAATGCGTGCTCGCTCACATGTGCTCCTCTTTAAAATCAATACGCACTACACGTTTCATAACAAAAAATCGACCCCCTAATTTTTTTTACTTAAATATTTGTAAAAAATCGGGTATTTTAAGAGCGATTAAAATAGATTTCTGGAACTCCGCAGCCACATGTTGACTTTGGTGTTAAAACTTTAAAATCGGGTCAGAAAATAAAGGGAAGAATCTTGTTTAGAGATTTAATTTAAGTTAATTAATTATTTTAATTTCGTAGCAACTCCGCCCTTAAGAAACGTTCTGCTTTTATTATGTGTAATTTACTTAATTTAAACCACACTGTTAAGGAGTGTTCTGCCTTTATTACTGTGTAATTAAGGTTGTAGGTTGGAAATTTAATTTAATTTAATTTCAACCCTCGTTTTACGAAGGCTTCTGTTTTTGTGAAAATCAGGCTGTTTATACTAATTAAATTTCAGTCCCGTTTTGGGTGAAATTCAAACAAACATTTTTAGGGTTTAATTTAAGTTAATTTAATTTAATTGCGTTTGAATGTTCTGTATTTTGTATAATTTCGAATTTTCGTTCTGATCGTAATTGAATTCAATTTCAGCTCCATTTTAGGGAGACTTCTTTATTATTGTGTAATTCTGTAATTCAAGCTTTAAGTTGGAGATTTAATTTAATCTAATTTAGGGGTTTCTATTTTTGTTTTTGTGACACCCAGGCCTTTGGTTGGTGTGGTGTTTATATTAATTAAATTTTGGCTCTTATTTTGGGGCATATTGTTTTGGGTGAAATTCAAACATTTTTAGGGTTTAATTTAATTTAATTTAATTTAATTTCAGGTTTTACCTTTGTATAATTTAGATGTTTTCTTCTGATCTTAATTGAATCTGTTTTAGGGAAGCTTCTACCTTCTACCTTTATTATTATGTAATTCAAGTTTTAGATTGGAGATTTAATTTAATTTAAACCTTCATTTTAGGAAGATTTCTATTCTTTTTTTTGTGGAATTCAAGCCTTTAGTTGGTTTTTGCGTTAATTAAAATTTACTAATTTGGGCATTTTGTTTTTGTGAAATTCAGACATTTTAGGGTTTAATTTAATTTAAAGTAATTTCAGGACTTACTTTTGGGTGTTCTGTATTTTGTATAATTTAGATGTTTCCTTCTGGTTTTAATTGAATTAAATTTCAGATTTGTTTTGAAGAAAAGTCTACCTTTATTATTGTGGTGTTAATTTTAGGGAGGCTTCTATTTTAAAATCTTTCGTTGATGTTTATGTACGTTAATTAAATTTTAACCCTTATTTTAAGCGTTTTGTTTTCGTGAAATTCAAGACATTTTTATAGGGTTTAATTTATTTTAATTTCAGGTTTGGTAATAAGTGTTCTCCGTTTATTTTGTGTAATTTGAAATTTTCGTTCTGTTCGTAGTTGAATTTAATTTCAGCTCTGTTTTAGAGAAACTGTTACCTTCATTGTTGTGCAATTCAAACTTTAGGTTGGAGATTTAATTTAATTTCAATTTTCATTTTGGGACGGCTTCTATTTTTATTTTTGTGAAACTCGGGTCTTGACTTATTCCAACATTTTTAGGGTTTAATTTAATTTCAGGTCTTACTTTTAGGTGTTCTGTATTTTGTGTAATTTCAAAATTGTGTTCTGATCGTAATTTCAGCTCTGTTTTGGGGAAACTTCTACCTTTATCATTGTGTAATTGAAGCTTTAGGTTGGATATTTAGTTTAACTTAATTTCAACCCTCATTTTAGAAAGGTTGATATTTTTCTTTTAGTGAAATTCAAGCCCTTGAATAGTGTTTCTATTAATTAAATTACAATTCTCATTTCGGGCATATTGTTTTAGGGGAAATTTAAACATTTTTAGGATTTAATTGATTTCAAGTCTCGCTTTTGGATGTTCTGTATTTTATATAATTTAGAGGATTCCTTCTGGTCTTAATTCAATCCAATTTCAGTTGTATTTTGGGGTTTTATAATATGCTTCTACCTTTATTATTGTGTAATTCTGGCTTTAAATGGAAGATTTAATTTAATTTAAACCTTCAGTTTAGGAAGATTTCTATTTTTATTTTTGTAAAATTATTTTTGTTGGTGTTTGTATTACTTAAATTTCGACTCTCCCTTTGGGCATTTGGTTTGGGCGAAATTCAAACATTTTTAGGGTTTAATTTAATTTAATTTCAAGTCTTAGTTGTAGGTGTTCTGCCAACAGTATTTTTTATAATTTCGAATTTTTGTTCTGATCGTAATTCAGTTGAAAATCAGCTCCATTTCCACTTCTCTGTCTTTATTATTGTATCATTCAAGCTGTAGGTTGAAGATTTGAACCCTCATTTTGCGAAAGGCTTATTTTTTTGTTTCTGTGAAACTTAGTGTTTTTATTAATTTCAGCTCTCATTTTGGGCATTTTATTAATTTTTTTGTTTAACTTAATTTCATTTCAAGCCTTACTTTTGGATGTTCTGTATTTTGTATAATTTAGATGTTTCCTTCTGGTTTTAATTGAATATAATTTTTGTTCTGTCAGACTTTTGCCTTTATTATTCCGCAATTCAAGCTATAGATTGGATATTTAATTTTATTTCGACCCTCATTTTGGGCAGGCTGTTATTTTAAATATTTGTGAAATTCTGACTTATGGTTGATGTATTAAGTAAGTTTCAGTCAGTTCTCATTTTGGGTTCAAACATTTTTAGGGTTTAATTGAATTTAATTTAATTTCAAATTTTACTTTTGACTGTTCTATATATTGTATAATTTAAATATTTCCTTTTGGTCTTAATTGAATTTAATTTCAGCAGTATTTTGGGGAAGCTTCTACCTTTATTATTATGTAATTTAAGCTTTAGATAGGAGATTAATTTAATTTAATTTAAACCCTCATTTAGGGAAGGTTTCTATTTTTGTTTTTGTGTAATGTGATTTTTGTTTTCTGTTTATGTTAATTAAATTTCAACGCCCATTTTGGGCGTTTTTTTGGGTTTGATTTAATCTAATTTCATTTCAAGTTTTGCTTAGGTTTTCTGTGTTTGGAATTTTAATTCTAGTCGTAATTGAATTTAATTTCAGCTGTTGGAGATTTAATTTAAATGCTCATTTTAGGAACACTTCTATTTTTGTTTTTGGGAAATTCGAAGTTTAAATTAATTAAATTTTAGCTCTCATTTTAAACATTTTATTTTAGTTAATTTAGGGTTTTTAAGGTTAATTTAATTAAATTTCAACGCCCACTTTTTTATACATAATTTGTAATTTTTATTCGTGTGTGAACTGAATTTACATGTGATTTGAACTCTAGTTTTAAGGAGTCTTCCACCCATATGGTGTAATTCGAAATTGAGGATTTAATTTAATTCCTACTCTGAAGTTTCAGGAAGTGCCTTTGTTCCTCTGTAATTTAGAATTTGGATTAAAAGTTTAATTTAACTGAATATCGACACGACTCTTGGACATTCCTGCTTTTAACTTGATTTAATTTCCATTTTCCTTTTGTAATTTGTTTGGTTTTATTTATGATTACGTAATTCAGAAATTTGTTCCAATTTTAACTCTCATATTTCGAAGTGTTCTGCCTTTATTTCTATGCCGAATTTTGGCTGAGAGATTAATTTAAGTTAATTTCAACCCTATTTTGGGGCAGTCATTTGCTTTATTTTTCAAATTTTGTTGAAGCTGATATTCGGAAGGGCTCATTTCATTTTAAGGTAAATACCTAGTTGTCGAATTTAATTTAATTTCTATCACTACTTTAGAGGAATATTCTATTTTTATTTCCATATAAATCAATCCTCACTTTTAATGAGTATTCTGCATTTGTTGCTGTGTAATTCAGGTTTTTAGTTAAAAGCTTTAATTCAATCTTCTGCTTGATAAATATTAAGAACAAAATAAAATGTTTAATTTAAACAAATTTTATTGAGTTTACACATAATAAAAAATAAAAATAAAAGGTGGTCAGCTGCGTCCAAATCGTTTTTCCTTTAAATATAAATTGTTTAAGGTCTAACCAAATCAATTATTAATTAAAATGTTTGGAAAAGGTTGGCACTGCAGTATTTTTAAACCAATAAACTTCAACCCCAAGCAAACAAACAAGGGGAAGTTTCAATACAATCCTGTTTCCTGCATCGTGTAAATAAAACATAGAAATCCCTCTTTTACATAATTCAGCAAATACGAAAACCAGTAGGTATTCAAAAAAAAAAATGAAGCAAAGGCAATACTTACATATTCAAACAAAAAACATCCACTGAGAATTAATCAGATTGCATCAGGGGTTGAGTTTTCTACCATAAACGATTAAAGTTCATTCAAAAACAACGAATTTCAAATACACTTTGCACACTGAAAACATTAACCGTTGAACGTAAACCACTACATGCCTCCTACTGGCGTCTAATAACGAACTGTTTAACGTTTGTGCGTTCCGTTTGTGTAAAGCTTCAGTGCTGGTTTGCTTGGGTGGGAAGCGAGGGCTTTAAGCCCCCAACCCTTAGAACCCTTATAGAATCAAGCACCCCGCGCAAACTCCAACTAAAACCTCTGGAATTTTCCACACGTTTTCTCTTTCCGTTCTCTTTCAAAATTTAACAATTGCAGGAAAAGCTCTTGTAACGGAAAAAGCGTTAATGGAAACCGCGGGAATATCCACAGTGGCACACATCTGTTATATTTGCACTTTTCTTTACATTAACAGGCGATTTTGTTGAAGATTAATGTCACTGTCGTGTAATAAGATTTTAAAATACTTTCCACTTTTAGAAGGGTTGTGCCAAAACGACAAATCCCTAGAATAGCTAGCATATTTTTTGGGTCTGCAAGCCTTATTTATGCAACGAACATTTCGGACCTTCTTGTTTTTACAGTAAATTAATTTTAAGGCGAGCTTAGGAAAATGACGAGAAACTAATAAAATCTATAGGTATGTATAAACACACATGGAATCATGTTTGTTTATTTTTGCTTATTACATTCCAAAAGATGAGAGAAAGAGAGAGGACTTTGCCCTGTGTAGGGATGTGTGGGTTAATAATAATAATGCTGCTGCTGCTTTTTCATTTGAAATAACGAAAAACTACACCTACAAAGTAGCTCAATGATTTACTGAAACAGTGTAAATCTTAAACAAAAGCCTTTAAAAAATAAAAACTGATATACATGGTAGCCGCAACCCTTGATTTAATCCATATTTCGAAATGCGACAGACTTCAAACTGTTATAAGCAAAATAAATTGGGGTTAAAATAATGTAAATGTAACAAATTTTCATATTAATGTTCAACACTCCCACTTTCTACTAACAATTTGTTAAATAAATAATCAAGTTAGTTTCACGTAATATAGGTACAAATTAACTTTACTGTTTGCTTACCTTAATGTTAGTCAAATAAAACCGTATTAATTTTGTATGCAAAAACAAAACTCTGGGTGTTAATATACTAACATACACCTGCGTTTAAACAAATATCAGATAAAATGAATTTGAAACAATTTTGGTTCGAAACACTAACACACCCACAAAATGTTTCGTGATGCTTTCGCCAATTTGAACTTTTCTGGGAGAAATGTGCCCTAAAAACTCTCTTAAAATGCGAATTACTTTAATTAATTTAAAGGTACAACAATAAATGTGCATTATAACTAACAGAGAAGACAGAAACAAATTTTTAAATTAATTGTACGTGCTTAATTAGTGGCTAAATTCTGGTATATTACCAGCTTCTACTTGCCTGCTTTTTATTATTTTTGGGGGGTAATTAGTATTAGTTCATTAATACGTTTTCGCACGCTACCTACTTATTATGTAAAAAATAACATGCTAACACTAAAAAGCCGAGTAAAGTATCAAGGTTTATGGTTAGGCATAGGCGCCGACTCCGTGGGGGCGCTAGGGCCCATGCCCCCATAAATATTTCTTTATGTCTGCCTCTCAAAGCTGTTTGTAAAAGAAAACTGAAGCAGGCTTTTTACATAGTTAAGATTAACTGTTTTACATACTAAGATGCCCCCAAAACTGACATAACTATTTTGCTTGACTATTGAAGTCTAAGAAAAGGAAATTCATTTATCTGTGTCCTGTGTCTCTATAAGGATCCTAAAAACCTGGCATTTATGTGGTTGAGTGCTGTAAATTAAACTTTTGGTTGTAATTATAATCAGTTTTATCAAAAAATTTGCAATTTTCAAAAAGTCATAAAAATAAGTCATCAATATACGTACAGTTCATCTAAGAAGTTTATATTGAACTAAAATAACGCTGTTGGGTTTCAGTAACCGTACAGCAGAAATCAACTTCCGTATCGTATTATTTATATTAATATTTGACTGGATACTGGATATACATACTTCAATTTTTAAACAAACTGCAAGTGGAAATTTACAATTATTATTATAAAATTTTAAAATACACCTTAAAAAATTAATTTACAACCATTATTTTGCTTATGATCATCCTGTATCGGCAAAATCTGAAGAATTAACCTAACATTAGGGGTGGCAGTTAAAGAAGTTTAAAGGGATAAGTATGTGTAAAAAACGTAGCTGGCCTAGCAAACGACCTTGCCGTGCAACCAATCAGAACCCTCTATTTGTTTCATTTTTCAAGCGATGCTCAAGTGTCAAACGTCAACAACATAACCTCACATTACGTCAGAATTTCAAGTTACTTTTGAGTTTTGCTTTTATTTTTTGTTGGAAATACATGCAAGAGTACCGTAATATGGCACAGCTGTTTTAATTTTAGTTGTTACTGACAGTTTTCCTCATTCATAGAGGCAAGTAAACAGTGATTATCCAAAAGTGATTTTAAACATTAACTTGTTTTTAATCATCTACCTACCTATTTGATGAAATGTAGGTAAGTATATCTAAGAAAGTCCTTTATAGTTATTTACATTTTATGTGTGGCTAAAATGGTTGTATGAAATTGGATTACAAATATGATTTTAATGTCTAATAAGAATAAAGAACAAGGCAAAAAATGTAATCAGCAGTTTAAAATCTTCCGTACAAACTAGGTACATACTTTAAACCTTGTAAGTACAGCAAGGTAAAATATCTTTGCAGTGAATTGTTTAAATATATGTAACCTATTTAAGTGAATTTTCAGTTGGTAAGGAATTACGTAACATTACTGATATAGACATGCATAAAGTTGGTATCAACAATTCGTAACTAGATCAAACAACAACTTAACCAAAGTCAATAAGAATAACCAGATTTTGTGCCCCTAAAACTTAAATATGACAGTTACAGAGTTATAAATTAAGGCCTGCCGATTTCTTCTTCTTCTTCTTGTTCGGCCATTTGCTATCCACTGTATGACATAGGCCCTCTCTAATCTCTTCCATGCGTTACTATCTTGAGCTGTTTTTTGCCAATGGATGCCTGCTGTTGATAATAATCATCAAAGGCAGATTGGAAACAGTTTTTTAAAGGCACCAAATCTAAGTAGGGGCCCACTTAGTTAAAAAGATTACTTTATTGGCACAACTGTTACAAAGGAGGGACCTAAAATGTAAAAGGTCCAAGACACTACGAAATACCCGCACCTCGATCCAATCTACCCCGAGCAATCATTTGTTACTGGAGGAACTACACTTAACAAATATTTCCTGAGTTTTGTACAGAGTCACTAAATAGAACTGAATTATAAAATGGAAAACTAAAGTTATAAATTATGTATACAGGGTTACTGGTAATTCAATACATTCCTTTGGAGATGTGATGGGACAGGAGCTAAGAAACAAATTTAACCCTAACATACATTATGCAAAACTCAATAGTTTTTGAGATATTTCAATTTTTGTGTTTTTCTCAAAAAAGTAGATCTTAATGTCTTTAAAGTTAATTTTTAAAAAATCTACTTGACATTTTCTGAACTTTTTGACTGGGTTACTTGTCCCACTCTATGGTCATCCGTTTCGAATGGAAAATATCCTTAAACATTTCGATCATGTGAAAATTTTAAATAAAAACTTATTAAAAATGATTTCTAAAAATCAGCTACGAAAATTACCTATTCGTTTTTCTCAGAAATTATTTTTTTATTTTTGCATAAGGTATGTTAGGTTTAATTTGTTTCTTAGCTCCTGTCCCATCATATCTCCAAAGGAATGTATCGAATTACCAATAACCCTGTATAATATTTAAATACGAATTTTTACAGTTGGCTCTAGTTTCCTTTTGTCTTCCTAGTCCCCTTCTTCCAAGTTCTCTTTTCCATGGCCTCATCCACGTCGTCTCGCCAGGATCTCCTGAGTCTTCTTTTCTTTCTTTTCCCCATACGGTTCCAGTTGTAATATTATAATAAAGTTACTTAATTTATTCATAATCGGTTTCTTGTGTGAATTGTCAAGGCTAATTCATATTACTTTGGAGTAGTAATAAGAATAAAGATAAAGATTCAAGCCAGTTTCAATTCTATAATAAATCGTAACCACTCTGTTAGAATCGTTAGGTAATAGTTTAGATTGTGTTATTGAATGGTAGATGTGATGAATATGAAATTGATAAGGAAACTGATGTTACGTAGTTATTAAATAAACAATCTGTAAAACTTGTGGGCTGGTTATATCAACTAATGGATATTTCTTTTATTAACCTAGTACCTACGTAAAACGTAAAAGAACATTAAACTTCAACAATTTGTGAAAAATTAATGTATTTAAAAGTAAAATGCGATGTGGTTTAGTTCAGAATAGTCAATGTTTATAAATAATTGATGGTTAGTTCGACTGGTTATTTATCATTATAAGATTATAACTCTAGAATGCGTGGCCGTGGCAGTATTTGGTATTTGGGCGATTTTCCTGCTATAATTCTACAATAATCCCTGTTGGTTAGGCAATCCAACTAACATTAAAGCCTCGCATTTCCAATTTATTTTAAAATTAAAAGCTTCGGTTATTTACAATTATTCATAGTAATAATTAAAATAATTAACTGTAAACATTTGTAAAAACATATATTTTCAAAACATATCCCATTAAAAAGAGTTTTAACGTTGTAAATTGTAACACGTAAAACGAAATATAAACAGAACATATCGACTGGGAGTGTGGCGTACTCCTGTAACCTAGCTACTTGGGGGTCGGGTTCAGCGGATGGCTTGAGATTTGGAGTCCTGTTGCAGTATTTACCACGTTGACCGGGTGTCCGCACTAAGCTCGGTATCGATATGGGTATCCCGGAGGAATCCGGGATCCCCAGGTTGGTTAAAGAGGGGCGCACCGGGCCAGGGGGGAAACTCAGCAGCCAAAAGTCCCCGTGTCGAGCAGTAGTGGGTTCGCGCCTGGGAGTGGAAGTACTGTGATAGCCTTATCAATAAAGCTAGACCTAAACCTTTTGCACTTTTTTAAAATATATTTGTAGTATCTAATAGAATTTAGATCATTTTTTGAGCTGTTTAAGTTATTATTTTCTCTGAAAACTTTATTTATTACAGTTTTATTTAAACTAAAAATCGTAAGATGGCGTTGTTTTACAATCTTTGTTCTAAATCCTTCTTTGATGTTATAAATAAGTAATTTTAATATACCTTCTTCTTTTTATGTAGAATAATAAGAATGTTCGAAAAGAATTATGTTTCAATGTTGAAACAAGTGACTAATTCCTCAACAGTCGAGCGGTTCGAATCCATCAGCCGTAATCAGATTACATTTAAAGCAGTTGGGGTTTGAACCAGTCCTGTTAAATTTAGAAGACTATTATCGGATGGGGTTCATGTCTTTAAGTTTATAATGACACAAAAAATTATTTTTGAGAACTCTGAATTACTCAAACAATTTCAGTTTTCAGTGTGCAACATTTTGAAAAGGACTTGAACAAACTATCGATTTCTTTTATTTTATGTAAACATCTAAATGATTGTAAATAATATTGTCAATTAGTTATTATTTTGTTGTTTGTATTATTTTTACTGTGCTGGTTCAGTTGCAAGATGTTATTGCATGAAAGGGAAATAAGTGAAGCGCATTTCATTAAAAGAATAAATGTATTTCACCTTAACATCCTAAGAAATTTTCTAAGCAATGCACTTGGGTGTTACAAACAGGTAAGTTGTACCTTCACCCTCGAAGGGTTGCAAGAAGTTGCCCATAAATGGGACTTAAGTACTTGGACACAAATATTTTTAACAAAAAAATATCCTTAACAACTCTTAAGACCCATTTTGTAAATAGTTTTAAGATTTCAGATTTAAATAGCTTGTCTGAAAAGGGTGTTTTTTTAATCCTAGCTAAGTTATTGGTGCTTAATCTTATGAACTCGGATATCATGTTTTATTGTGATACTGCAACAGAACTATAAATATCGGCAGAAATGAAGGAATTCCTATGAGAAAATAAATTTGTTATGAAGGTTTTAATACAAACCGTTCAGCAAATCATGGCTAAACTTCAGTATGAAGTTCAATTTAATTTGATCAAAGGAATCCTTTTCATTTTGGGGTTGTTCAAAATTATTGTATAAATATAATTGATTAGAAGATGAGAGGATCCCATTCCTTCTTACCTTATGAGACCTATTAATGGATATCTTCACCAAGTTTTTCTTTAATATCTAGCTCATTTATTAACGTACTTGGAAATAATAACACAAATCTTTTAAATGTAATATAAATATTACAAAAGAAATAGTTTTCCGAAAAAATATAGATGTCCGAACTAATACTTGTTGGGGCTCGTATTATATGAGCACTAAGAGTCGTTAAGGCCCATGGCTTGTCTGGTAATATCTCTCCATTTCTTTCTATCATGATCCAGGGTTTCCCAGTCATTAGTGCATAAGCTTGTTAGGTCTTCCTTGACACAGGTCCACCATCAGCATCTCCTTGGCTTGCCTTTTTGTTTATTCCCCGCATGCCTCCGTTCGTCCTACATGTCCCAGCCACCATAGGCAGCTCTGCCTGATAACATTTATTATGCTTGGCTCCCTATATTTTTCTTCTACTTCCTTGTTCATGCGTCTCCTCCATACCTCTCCTTTTTTTATACCACCGAAGATTCTCCTTAATATTTTTCGTTCAGAAACGCACAATTTATTTATGTCCTCTTGTCTCAGAGCCCATGTCTCGCACCCTAAAATCATTACAGGCCTTATTATTGTTTTATACATATAATTTTACACGAACTGACCTAAGCACACTTTAAACCTGCCATCATTCTCCTTTCTGTATCATTTTTTTGGTCGGCATTGCTCGATATTTCTACCCCGAGATAAACTATCGAATTAACAACTCCCACAAATATCATTTGGTTTCTTCCTTTTGTGTTTACTGTCAAATTTTGTTCTTGACCTGTCCATACTTTTTTATTAGATCAAAGATTCTGTTCGTTAGTTGGGGTCCACTGTACTTTATCAATTCGGCCTGTATGCCGTCAGATCCGTGGCTTTTATTATTCCTCATACTTCTTATAATCTTTTCTATCTCGTCTAGGGTTGGTTCGGGTGTATTTTCTCTATTTCAGGTGCTACTTCTTCATGTGTCTCTTCTGGTTCCGTCAATAAATCCTTATAATGTTCTAACTATCTTTACACTTATGCATTAATAAAAAATTGAGACAACAAATATAGTTACAAAAATTCTTTATTTAATAAGATATACACAAGTTAAGGCACATCAGCAAGAAGTAGAATTTCGATAAGTATTTAACAATATTTATACCAAAAGTGAAACCGTTAAATCTATGTAGTAATTACACATGAAACGGTAACCATTTTTATTTTTACTGTGCGTTAAACAAAGGTAATACTATGAAACAATCTTGAAGAAAACAAAAACTTAATATCGAATTAAAAACAATATCATAAAAATATTGCAAATTATAAAAATAAAATATTGCATAAATATATAAACAAAAGCACCTTTATTAGCGTAACTCATATTCTATGTAACAGATCTTCATTTTGATTTAAAATTACTCTAAGTCTTTTATCTTGTTAAACTAAAATCCGACCACAAAAATTGAATTCTTCAAAATGTAAATATAAAATTAGTGTGCGTTTGAAGTTTTAACGTAGAATTTATAGACTATTTATGGAAAACGTTAACAACTACTTTAACTTTATATTCATAGTCATAAAAATAATTTTTTGAGTATTTATCGACCAATCAAAAGGCAAACAAGTTAACAATCGTAAATATACAAAGCTGCGTTATAATAAACCTGATATTAGATATATAATTCTTACAAACTAAATATTTATAATTATCTATTCATCGACAATAATCTTTAACGATAGGTGCTACATAAACATAAACCATTCTTTACGCAACCAAGCACCAACAAAGAACATTTATTGCTTGAATTTGATTTGTATAAATGTTTGAATACTCTCTAAAATAAACTTTTCATTCCTTTAAATTTAAGGCTGGGAACCGACGCCCCTCAGTGTATAAATCCAGTCGAGAAAGCCTAGGCAGACAATATCCTCGACAGAGGACAACACAGTCAACCAAAAAAAAAATACAAAACAAATAATTCAACATCCTTAACTACTATGGTCGTTAACCTTTTCGGTCCTGGAGACAACTTCGTCTGCAAATCATTGCCCTGCATTAAGACCGGGAAGCGATCGGGTCCGCTGTTACAATATGAATCATTATGGTTTGTTTTCGGGACTAATATTCAAGAACTTTTATCGGTGGATTTTGAATTTTAACAAAATCTTGATTGCTTAGAAATTTGACGAAACAGACATTTTGTCGAGTCAAATTGCTATAAGGAAATCAAGGTTGAGTTTGAAAATTCAAAATTTACCTGAGAAAAATAAAAGGTCAAGTTATATTTGGATAGATTATTACTTGATTAAGGTAGAAAAATATGAAAACATTTATGAGCATGCTTGATTTACGTAATTTAGAACAAGATAAAGCAGGAAGAGAAAGAAGCTATCATAATTTGTTGATTGGTTCATTGCTTTAGAATTTTAAGTTGTGATAGTTGAAAATTCAAATTTGAACTATGAAGTATGAAGGTAATAATCAATGTAAAGAAAATTGTGTAGCGATCGGGCCATACTGTAGCGAGTGGTGGGGGTTTGTCTGGGCGGCAATTAGCACGCATTTATTCTTGTTTTATTTTACATTTGCGGACGTATGTTATGTGCTGAAAAGTGATAATTAACGCAATGAACCGTAAATATTGGAGAGACTCCTATATGAAAGCGGGGAGGAAAATACAGATTTTGAACCTAATGACATTTTACTGATAACAATAATCCAGCCAACGTTGATAAACTGGTAAAAATCAGAATGATTGTAGACCACCTGAGGAACACATATAAAAACGTGTTTTACCCTTTTGAAAAACTCTGTATTGACAAAAGCCTCATGCTTTTCAAGGGTAGGCTTTCATTCAAACAATACATACCCATGAAACGTTACCGTTTTGGCATCAAATTCTATGCGATATGCGATTGCGAAACAGCGTATGTTCTGAATTTTATCGTGCATTGTGGAACAGGCAGTGATATCACGAAAGTTGAGGAAGAACTTGGAATCTCCGGAAACATAGTACTCACCCTGATGCAACCTTACTTGAATATAGGCCACACACTTTACCACGGTAATTGATATAAGAGCCCACTTTTGTACGGCTCATTGAAAACGAAGAACACCAATGCATGCGGAACAGTGAAAGCAAATCAAAAATTGATGCCGGACATGAATGGAAAATTGGAAAAGGGAGAATCAATGACTTTTTCTGTAAATGGTATAGAAGCACTGAAATGGATGGACAAACGAGAAGTGAAAATGCTATCAACGTGCCAACTGCATCTGAGAAAATAGATGGAACAACACAGGAAGTTGTTCGAAAACCACTGTGTGTGATAGAATACAATAAAAGCATGGGTAGTAACATACAGACCTGAAAATCATACTTTGAATTAGCACTCAATCATCCAAATGAACCTGGAGAAGACACACAATACAAGGACCAGATTATCAGAATAGAAGATATACACGAACAGGCTTGCCAAATACCAACTAAAGAGGAAATAAACGAAGTAATTAAAAGACAGAGGAATAATAAATCACCTGGCGAAGACAATTTAACGGCAGAATTATTCAAAAAAGGGGGCATACCGCTGGAAGAACAGCTTTACAGCCTGATGAAGAAAATATGGCAAAATGCCACTATGCCGGAGGAATGGAACATAGGAATTATTTGCCCTCTCCACAAAAAAGACGACCAATTACAATGCTGCAAGAATACAATGGCTAGGGCACATAACACGAATGGAAGACCACACACCACAGAAAAGGATCTTTTCAAGCGAGCCGGAAGGTGATAGATGAACTGGACGTCCAAGATACAGATATTTAGATGATGTGATAGCGAACGATGGTGGACAAAAACAGGAAACAGAAAGGATTGCAAAAAAGTGGTGGAGCAGGCCACTGCCCACAAAGGGCTGTAGCGCCGCCGATGGATGGATGGATGGGTGCTGTAGACCCAACTGATATGTTGCAAAGTTCTATAGAATCGGTCCGCAAGACCGTAAAATGGTATAGAAAGATATTTCTTCATTTGATGGACATTGAATGCTCATGCAATATTCAAACTAAAAATACAGGCAATATCTCTGTTGCGGACTTCCAGCTTCAACTTGCCAAACAACTCCTGCAAAAGCACCATAAAGTACAATCAAGACTCAGTGGTAATAGGTCTATTGATTACGTCTAAAACAGCAACATTTTGCTGACCGTCTCCCAAGAAAAGGAAACACCAATAAGTTTCATTCCAAACGGTGTGTAGTTTGCACACAAAATAAAAAAGAAGCGAAACCACATATTGCTACCCCAATTTGTCCTCCCTTTGTGCGTAGTGCCTTGTTTTGAGCGCTATCATACGGTGAAAATTTTTTAATTTTGTTCAGTGTTACTTTTTTGATCAGAAATACGGGTTTTTATTTTTCACATTGGGTACGGGAAACGTACGGACCGCGTCATTATTTTTGGCAATCTGTCCACGAAGCGTATGGACCCGCAAAGCCCAAATAGTGCCGGCTGGGCATAAATGCGTGCCAGAATGATGCCCGACCGAAAAGGCTAATGCTATCTCATCTCTGTTTCTGTAAATAATCATATACATTTTACAAACACATTCTTGAAAACATAAGCCGGAAGTAACGTTCACCAAAACAAAATATCAAATATAATTATAACACATTTGATTAAGCAACATTTCAAATGCTTCATCCCCAAACCGTTGCCTCCATAACTCATTTATAATAAAATTCTGCATCTGATTTGAATAATACTGTGCTTCGCTACAAATACTAAGAGCTGGCAACCAAATCGTTTCAAGATTGTTAAGCAATTCGCTCATACCATCGTGACGTTTTAACCCTTCTATTGTAACTACAGTTGGATATAAATGCTTTAAGGATTGTAACGTATCATAATTACAAATCTTTGTGTTTAAATTCGTAACCAATATCGAACCCGGTAAAACAATTTCTTGTATTATTTGTAAAGCTGACGTGTTGATGTTTTGTACTTGTTCCAAACTGTTCATGTTGAATCGTTCTAATACTTGCAACCAAAATCTTGTAGGAATTTCCTATAAATATAAAATACATAAATAAGTAATTAACAAAAGTGAAGAAAATTAGATTACCTTAACTTCGGCGATACACAAGATAGGAACCAGATTATTGCTGCGATAATTTTCTTGGCTGCCTAATTCTACAAAACCCTCAGGATATGTACTTATTAAAACTATTGTTCCAGGTCCTCCTAGCTTCCATTTTATTATATTCGATTTTATGTATTTACTGGCAACTTCTGCGGCAATATTGTTCACTGCATTTACAGCCTGTTTTTTGATACCTGTGCGTAAACAATGATTTTAAGACGAATTCATAGCCTCAAAAATAACTTATCTTAAGAACATTACCTTTTATGGTGTCCTATTTGAAAGACGCAATAAAATAATTGGAAATTAATACCATTTTAATTTAACAGTTTTATAGGAGTATTTGACAAAAGCAAATTCTTACTATAAAAACAATCCCAACAAATTCACTTACATAAAAGTTTCGCCATTGTATCCACATCTGTTCCTTTACACCATCCAACTAAAATCCGAATTGCATTGTTAAATCGGCACCTTACATCTTGAAAAACAGAATTCTCCCTTATTGTACGCTTCTTGGTGCAGTTTATGCACTTCCACTGATAATGATCAAGTATTCTTGCAGGAACCCAAATCATAACACCCTGACAAGGCATGTCGTTAATAATATTGTTACATCTTTGAGAAGGCTGAAGTAAACCGATTGTTTTTAGCCATGTTATTAGTTCACCTTCATGGCCGGCTGCTAACATCGGTCGAATTACACTTCGGTAGTATGCTGGTTCACTGCAAGTTTTTATTTATTTTTTAGGGGTATTAATTTAAAAGATAATCGCTTACGGTAATGAACACTTTTGTTACACGACTACACTGCAGATGACAATATTTAATTTAGCTAATCTATATGTTGAGAGTCCTGTATCACATTCAGAAAAATCAATAACTAATTTTATTAATGAACCCACTTAAATACCATCATAACACAAAAGCTTTTGATTTATTGATTAAATTTGATCCCCAGCTGTGCAAATCAAAATTATGCTGGTAGTTCTTTCAACCCCTATACGAAGAGATTTCTTAAATTAAAATTAATGACCAATTCCACATTTTTTATATTATTTGTTATATTTACTAGAAATACCCAAATTATTCTTGAAAACGAAAAGTTTAAACAACTTTTATTTTCATATTTCCCGCAATTTCTTGTTTGGCAACATTCGTTCCTCTTTTGTTTAAATGCAAGATCCTACGCCTACCCCCATTTTTTTGAATGATATGAATATTATTAACACATGGGGTGCACGCATGAGTAAGTGCAACAGGTAAAAAAATGATTTTTGTATATGATAGAACTTTATAAATACTTACCTATCAAATTCTTTTAATGTCATTTCACCGTCATCCTTTTCATTGCACTCGTAAACATTAACCGAATTAATAGGCCTTAAAACTTTCATTATGCAACACAAAATTGCATGGAATATATTATTTTAACAATGAAAAATTACATTGAACTCTCATTCATAAACACATTCACCGCCATTTTTAGATGCTTATTGCGACGTTGCCATATCACATAAATATGTTTTTGTTCTTAAATAAATATTACAGGAATCTTTTACGATTATTTTATGGAATTTAGAACGCTCCAGGTGTTTGGCTTGCAAAATTGCATTCGTATTTTGCAATATAACCGAGATATCAAGACTTTTGTAGATTTGACAACAATGCACACTCATGCGTACGACTAACCTCCCACCTTTAATTGAATGAATTTAGACTAAATATCGATTTTATTTCAAATTTTAATACATGTATTTACTTAACAAGCAATATTTCCGTAAATTGTTACATAATTCCACTATTCTGAATATTCATCAAATAATCTTGAATTACAACAAGTCTTTCCTCTTCACTTTTAACACTCACAAAAATTTGCTCCACTTTCTTAGTCTGATAGTCCAATATAAACTTGAAACATTGTCTTATGGTGGCTCCTGTGTATAATGTATTAAAATTAACGCGTTTGCCTTCTACTTCTGTAATATAAGGCAGACAACTGGCTACCAATCTGTGAGGTCCATGCCGACTTCGTATTATAGCGATTCTTGTTTTTTCATTGCAATATTTAGCTGTAAAACCATTTTTAGTTGCTGCCACACCGAAATCTCCGTGAAGCTGCTGCAGTTTATTTAATACCAAATTGTTGAGCCAGGTATTGTTTATAACAAATGACCCATCCTTGCTTTGGTTTTGGGGGTTAATTTGAACTACCATATATCTACAAAACGACTTAATTCAATTCTTACGTTATTTAATTTATAATTACAGTACCTGTTTTTATGTCTGACCATTTTATAGCTTCTGGCTAAATTCTTGTATTTGTGGAGATTGGCATTTAACTAACCTCAAAAATAACCACAACAAAGTCACGTGCTTTTTTATTAATTTATGGCGGGAAATTTGAATGTCTATATTTGACTTGTTAAGGCAGTTTTCGTAATTTTTCGAGTTCATTAAGGTCCCCCCCCCCTTTTTTTGAATAAAATCACCCCCTGATAATACCAAACAAAATTATCAGATAATTAAAATAATAAAAACCGTCAGTAATATAAATGTGTACTATTTATAGCGATCGTTGCGTTTAATTACAACTTTTCTCTTATTATTGTAATCCTAATTTTTATTTTGCCGTAAACCGTTATCAGATTAACTTTATTTAAATAGCTGGTGTCGAAGGTTTTCGGGTCATTCGTATTATCTTATCTCTAATTAATTTTAATTCATTGACTATTACTAGTGTTTATTCTTTACTTATATGTTTAAGAACTTTATTTAACTATCCAAAAACTCTTCGCATTTGAAACACGTAGAAACCAAAAATATTTTTTGACAAAATGAGTGCTTATTTTATTGGTGTCGATGTGGGTACCGGAAGTGTAAGGGCAGCGTTAGTATCTGAAAGAGGAAGAATTTTAAAAGTGGCCGTGCAGAATATACAAACATGGAATCCTAAAAATGATTTTTATGAACAATCGTCTGATAATATTTGGAACGCTTGTGTTTCTTGCATTAAAGTTTGTGACTGAACTTTTTAAAATTCTTGTATTAATTTGTATAATTTTAGGATGTAATCAAGGAAGTTGATCCCAACAATGTTAAAGGTATCGGTTTTGATGCTACTTGTTCTTTAGTTGTTTTAGATGAGCAAGGAAATCCACTATCGGTGAGCCCTATTGGTATAATTTTTACCTCGTGAAATAAATTTTAAATTAAATAGTTTTAATATTGTAGGAAATAACGAGCAAAATGTGATTTTGTGGATGGATCATCGTGCTTCCGAAGAGGCCAATAAAATCAACAAATTACAACATTCAGTTCTTCGTTACGTAGGTGGCAAAATTTCACTTGAAATGGAAACACCTAAATTACTTTGGTTGAAAACACACTTAAACGAAGAGTGCTGGAATAAAGCTGGCCTATTTTTTGATTTGCCTGATTTTTTAACTTGGAAAGCAACCGGATGCGAATCAAGGTGTTACATTTAGTTTTGTTCTTTTAATTATGACTAAAGCCGCTTTTGATAGGTCGCTGTGTTCTTTGGTTTGTAAATGGACATACGAAGCACAACCGGATGGTAAAATGGGCTGGAATGAAAGTTACTTTAAACTAGTGGGTTTGGAAGATCTTTACAGTAATTCACATAAAATAGGTACGACGATACTTCCTCCCGGTACTGCAGTAGGGAGCGGCCTATGTAGCAGAGCTGCTGCTGAATTAGGTCTTAAAGAAGGGACACCTATTGGTACTTCACTTATAGACGCACATGCTGGTGGTCTTGGTTTAATTGGATGTTCTGTTGAAGGTGTTACTGCTGATTTTCATACTAGATTAGGTTTGTGGTTGTTGCATTGTCATATTTAAATATTTAAACCAAGAAGTTTGTTAAAGGACTTATTTGTGGTACATCAACTTGTCATATGGCGGTATCGCCAACTCCGGTATTCGCACCAGGAGTATGGGGTCCTTATTACAGTGCTATGGTACCAGGAATGTGGTTAAGCGAAGGTGGCCAAAGTGCTACAGGAAAATTAATCGATCACATCATCGATTCGCATCCAGCAACGGCTGCAATTAAGGGAAAATTAGGCGATATGTTAGTTTTTAGGTATGATTTTATCACGAATTTAATAAAATGTTTGTAGGCATATTCAACAATACTTAAGGAATGTTTTGGAGGAATTAGCAAGGAAGAGAAATTTAAAATCGGTTGACTTTTTAACGCATGATTTACATATATGGCCTGACTTTCATGGAAATCGGTCTCCTCTCGCCGATCCAACTTTAAGAGGAGCGGTACGACTTTGCATTTCTTTTTAAAAAGTTATTATCGATTTGTTATGGAGTTACTTGCGCTTTTAATAAATAACAGACAATTTGGATCGAGTAACCTCCAACAAAAATATTCTAAAACTCACCTTTATTTGAAACAAGTCTGAGTTATGCATCAAGCATTCTAATTCACTTCCGATTTTTATTTCGACAACAACTGTTCTCTTTCAGATTTGCGGTTTAACGCTTTCAGTTGACGAAGAAAACTTGGCTTTACTTTACTTAGCTACAGTTCAAGCAGTTTCGGTAAGATTTTTCACAATTTCAAAGTCTGTTTAAAAATTACAAACATTTTCAGTATGGTACTAGGCACATTCTCGAAACGTTGGTCAAATCAGGTTTTTCTGACATTCGTTCTGTTTTAATCTGTGGGGGCCTAAGTAAAAACCCATTATTTACACAAACTCAAGCCGATGTCGTAAATCTTCCTGTAATTTGTCCCGATGAGGTAGAATCAGTTTTGCTTGGATCAGCCATTTTAGGTGCATGTGCTGCAAGTTATTTTAGTGATATACAAACTGCCATTCGATCGATGGGAGGAAAAGGAAAAGTTGTTAAACCGAATGCGGAAACTGTTGAATATCACAATAGGAAGTATAAAGTATTTTTGAGAATGTTGGAGGACCAGTTGAAATATCGGGAAATTATGGCATCTTAGCTTGTAGTTTAGTTTTTTATTGTTGTTTGTTGTATAATTTTTTATTAGGGAATTGAAATGGTTATAAAGTTACTATATTAATAAAGTATATTTTTTGTTGAATAAATGAATTTTGTTTTTTTTTGGGGCTTTCAGGGGTGTAGAAAGTCGACAGCCTGATTCATGAATGGCCCACATGGGTTCAAATCTCGACATTTTACACAGCTTTTGACATTGTTATCCTGTTAGTAAATTGCCAGAGTGGCCAAGTGGTTAAGGAATTCAACTTCAGCACAGACAGTCGGTGTCAAACTTATGTCGGATGCTCGGCGGGCGGCCTACCCAGTCACTGGAAATAATTGGAAACCGAAACACAGTGGTGGAGTAGGGAAGATATGCGGTTGTCGAATGCGTGGTGCTTACCACACCACCCCGTATAAAGGTATAAAAAATGACTTTAATATATAGCGTTCACAAACCCTATAGGCCCGTTGCTTTGTAACTCTTTACCACTCCCTCTTGTCTCTTGTGATTGCTTTAAACTCTTCAACCTGCTCAACAGTGTTATGATTTTTGCGGGCTGTGTTTACGTAGTAGTCATAATAATAATATAAACATTTATTTAGCAAACAAGTTACTATACAATTACAGAATCACAATTACAAAATATTAAAAACTTTAATTCTAAAGTTATTGACAAGTTTGTGAGTTGTAACGTGCCACCTGTCATTAAAGCCTTTATATTACTTGTGATTATAATTTCACAGTATTAAGGCTAATACAGGTGTACGTTCAAGCAGAACTTTTCCGTTTCGTGATTACGACCCGCCAGAATGACGCCAAGACCGCTTAATCAGTTCGCCGGTCGAGGACAAGAACAAGATAACCAGCCAGCTTGCAGGCGTACGTGATCGTCGAACCTTTTCTCCCGTATAAGGCCGGACAGAGAAGACCGGCCTGGGAATCGTATATAAGCAGCGCCAAACGAAACTCGAGAGCAGAAGAGTCTTCCACGTCGATTCGAGAGGAGAGTCCTCCAAGGCGGCTCGGAAGAGAAAGCTCCGACCCAGAGCACCAGTACCGTACCTGAACGTGACCGTCCGCAAGTATTCAAACCAGACCGTGTGAAACCCAGAACCCGGTATCCAACCCGATCACTAAAATGGCCCGTAAGGGACGATATCCAACTTGACCACTAAAACGGACCGTAGTGGACGGTATCCACACCCGATCCGCTCCGTCGACGACGCGGTACCCGTAAAACCGCCGTCCACCCAAACGACCGCTACAGCAGAACTGCTAAATAAACACGGCCAAGATAAAGGTTTTAAACTTACCTCCCGAACCCGTACCGCCGTATTAGCGAATCCTTCGCTATCCTGTAAACTGCATGTGTACAAAGAAAGTCACCGGACATCCAGCAAATACCAGGACTAATGTATCACACCCCAACACCCCGCACGTAAGATTTAATAATTGTAATTTACCCGTTCGTGTGTATTTTAAACAGAGTAACACGCCTGTCGCGGTCAAATTCTTACTGAGTATCCGATCATCCGATTAGACCCCCGCCTGCTCGAACCGAGACGGACCTACGCCGAGATTCGCACCGCTTAACAAGCACCGAGATAAACCCGCTACACCGCAAGAAGGTGGAACGATGTTTACTTTAGGAACAAATACTACCTATTTATCTTATGAATTGTACATACCTAGTTAGTTTACATTATAATTTACGTTGTCTTTATTTACCAGGAATTACATTTATATTTTATTAAACCGTTTTACAAAAGCGTCTGTGTTAGATTTACTAGAGCTGCGGCAAACCCTGGCTCCAACCGAGCTACCTAGGGCCACTACCACAAAGTTGGGGTGTTACAGAGTTACAAAAACCGTCGCATGGACTTAATTTTCCGTCATTAATAAAATTAAAGTAAGATTTTCTCATTAATTTAGAGTTATTTTTTCTGCAGCCCTTACCTTTATAAACTCACAAGCCGCCACTGCCAACCTCTATCTCTTTCAGATCTTCATTTATTGCTTTTTTTCTTGGCCTGCCTTTTTTCTTTTTCCTTTGGGTATTCCCCATGCAATATTTTGAACTAATCTATGATCCTCCATTCTCTAGGCGACTTAACCACTGAAATCTACGAGTTTTGATGATTCGTGCTATGCGCGGTTCGTCGGACAGTTCATATACTTCAGCATTAGTTCTCCTTGTCCACATGTGGTTTATTTTCTTTCCTTCAAATATCCTACGTAAAATTTTCCTTTCCCAGTTCTCTAGTTTTATATGGTTCTTTCTAGATAGCGTCTATGTTTCGCAACCGTATAGAGGTTGTTCCATTCTAAGTGCTTTACGCAAATCCCTGATGAATCCCTTTCTCGTCCAGGGCCGCAATGTTCGTTCTCCGCCCCCAAAAGCAAAAGCTCTTCCTTATGGCCTTCTTTATTAACATCACTGAGTTTTTTGCTTGGTTTCGCCACGCATTCAAACTTAATCGATTCTTCTATTTTCATTTCGTCTGGCTCCATCTTGGGCGGTTCTAATACAATGTTAGGAACATGTACGATGTGGTTCTTCTTTGCTTCTACCCTTTCCTGCATTTTTTCGAAAATTTCTATAATTTTCTCTACCGGTGGGCTGTCCCTTTCTGATTTTTTCTTTTCTTCCTCTTTCTGTACCTTTTCTTTCTGCGGCTTCTCATCTTTTCCTTTGTCGTTCTTCTCTGATGGTTTTTCTAGGGCATCAAGATCATCTTCAGCCTGTCGTTGTTCTTCAATTTTTTGCGCAACCTTTGGGTTTGCTGCTCATTCTTTATTCCCTCTGTCCAATTTACCGGGAGTTCGGAGATTTAGGAGGCCTTAACCCTCCATGTTGCCGGCCATGCTCCTTCGCGGGGTGTTAGTGCAGATATCTTTACCTTTATCCTGTTAGTGAGACGCATAATCACAGCAGTCGGTGCTATTGAAAAGGGAAAAGGGATTTTTGTGCAAATATCGAGAATAATATAAAAATGTACGAATTATAATTTAGTAAAAATACGAATAGTAAAAGAAAAGAATGAAGAAATTTATAACATTTAAGGCTTCGTGAATCTACGCAAATAAGATTTTTGATTTTAATCTAAAAATAAAACTCAACAAAAACAAAAAAGGATGTTCTCAAATTTGCCTTAAAAAATCATACATAATTTTAATGTCTTTTTGGACACATTTAGGAAGAAAATAAGTAATTGTATTTTTATTTTTAAATTTCAACAATTCAATGTAAAAATTAGGTAGAAAAATTTTGTCCGTTTTATTTAAACGGTTGATAAACGGTTTTTCTTGTTTGCAAGCGATGACTTTCCGTTATGTAATTGGTCTGAAACCAGAAAAAAGTAAAATTATTAGCTTGATATAACCTGAACTTGTCAAAGGATCGAGGTGCTCTAGACGCAACCAGTTTTGAATAACTGCAATAATTTTTTGTAATGTGGAAGTTGATGTGTTTTTATTATGGAAAATAAAAACAAAAAAAATACAACATTATGTGCCTCATTTTGTATTTATGAACTGAATTTAAAAAACCAACCGAAATATTTTATGTAATTTTGTTGAGGGACATATTACAATTAATTTGAAATTTGAGTAAGTTTTTTGAGTAGTAAGTCTTAAAATTTCCAAATTATGAAGCTGAAATTTAATTAAAAACTGACTGCAATCACATAATTACTGAGTATTCTCTGTTTAATATTCTAGAATTAGTTTTTATAAACCAAAAGATTCAGTTTTTAATTGCATAGTACCTCTTAAACGACTATAATTTCCTCTGCAATTATTTAATAATTTATTCAAGTAGGTAAGATGAAGTTTTCTATTTGCAGAATTTTAAAGACTTAAAAGCTATTAACTGTATTTTTTAACAGTTAAAGTAAATAACCAAATAGAAAATGTACAGTTGTGCATTCACCAAACTTTTGCCCTAAAGTGCACGTTCTCTTTATGTATGTGGAACTTGCTTCTGTAGTTTATTTACATACATCTCGCGTGCACCTTGTGCCTTCATTTCATGTACAGTTCTTCGTGTGACAACATCTTCGATCGTTAGACAATTACCCTGATAAAAACCATTAAAAAATGGCAGACGGTTTATCGTTCAAGATCATTTTCATAACTGCCATAGCAGTATTAGCGTTATTTTTAATAAGTGTCCAAGGAGCACCTGCAAATTTACAAACCCCAGATGCAAATTCTAGTGATAGTGATACGTCTCAAGAATCCCAAAATGATGAAGAATACGATATAATCGACCAAAGTCAAAACGGTACCGAAAATTACAGAATAAACATTAAAGATGTGGCCGTAATTTGGGCCCCAGCTAATGTTTTATTAGCCGCAACCGCCCTTCTTGATGCCCAACTCTTCGGGGAAGAATTTCTTGGGGGTGAAGATTTCGCCGATCTCGAAAAACCACAAGCTCAGGAACCAATTCAAATCACTTTAGGGTCGGTTGAGAATAAACCCACCCCGCAAAATTCTTCGTCGGTTGAATCTCCTGCACCCATCAACCCTACTTCAAAGCCTGCACATTTAAGGTGAGTTTTGGAAAAGTACTTTGTTGGTTTTAATTGTTGTGTTCTCAGGAGTAAATTCCACTTTCCGTCAGTTGTTGGGCCGTTTTTGAGGAGGAAACATGATAATTAAGCCTTGATTATTTGCTGTGAACTTTATTACTTATGAATTTTTTGTACTAATTTTAATAAATATATATTTATTTTATTTATAATTTGCGAGTTTAATTTTTCATTATGTCTTCGAATTTGACTAACGTATTTAGTCTACATAGTTTTATTTTATTGTTTAAATACCTACAAAAATTTATATTTATAACTAGTTATTTTGTTAATAGTGATTTTGTTTTATATAAAATAAAATATAAACATAAATTCAAGAAGTTCATATTAGTATTTTGAGAGTTTAATGGGAACAATGGCTTCCTAAAAGTTTTTTATAAATCTTACAAAAGACTGTTTTTTTAATGAAAACCCATCCGTTTTTTATTTTAGTTATGGTCAAATTTCAGCTTTTTGGTGATAATTTAAAGTGTGGGAAAGTTCATCCCTGAAAAGGTTTCAGTCGTCACAAATCTTCATGAAGCAGTTGCTAAGTTAATTTAATACTGGTAAACTTCAAATCTCTTATTTCATAAATACCAGATTAAGGAACAAAATTTATTTATTCTTGTCATTTTTACGATTTTTTTATTTACATTACATTACAAGCTTTAATTAATAATAATTTAAATAAGGCTAAAAATAAAATAGTTTATTTTTAAATGGATACAATAAATAAATAAAATGACATCACATTTATGCTTTAACAATTACGCAAATCCCTGATGAATCCCTTTCTTGTCCAGGGCCGCATTGTTCGTTCTCCGCCCCCAAAAGCAAAAGCTCTTCCTTATGGCCTTCTTTGTTAACATCACTAGGTTTTTTGCTTGGTTTCGCCACGGTTTCGACCTTAATCGATTCTTCTATTTTCATTTCGTCAGCCTCCATCTTGGGCGGTTCTAATTCAATGTTAGGAACGTGTACGATGGGGTTCTTCTTCGCTTCTTCCCTTTCCTTGATTTTTTCGTAAATTTTCATAATTTTCCCTCCCAGTAGGCTGTGCATTCCTGATTTTTTCTTTTCTTCTTCTTTCTGGACCTTTTCTTTCTGTGGCTTCTCATCGTTTCCTTTTTCATTTTTCTCTGGTGTTTTTTCTGAGGTATCAAGATCATCTTCAGCCTGTCGTTCTTCTTTAATTTTTTGCGCAACCCTTTTGAAATATTCTACCAAGTTTTCTTGTATGGTTTTCGCAAGTAACTGTGCGTAGGCTGTCTTCATATCCGGAGATAATTTATCGTATTCGACTGTTGAATTCTTCTTTGCGTGTTCTTGCATTTGTAGTATGAGAGTTCCGGGGTTTTCTTTTGAAACGTGCGGTGGTTCCAAGAAGGGCATTTCCTCCTTCATGATTTTGATTGGGTTGCTCTGGTATTGTTCGGCTAAACCTTCTTCGATTTGTTCTGCAGAAAGGCCCAATTTTTTCTTAGATTCCTTGTTTAGTTTTCCAATTACGCTCTTAATGTCGTGCATTTGCACGTTTTCGTTTTCCATGGGTACCGTAATCAGAATCGCCCTTGATGTCCTTAATGGGTGTTCTTTGTGGCTACGGCTGTGAAGTTCCTGTGATTTCGCTAGGGCAACGCTTGGTGAACGTGCGATGATAACTTCTTCCTTGACGCCATCTGGGATGTTAACTTCAGGGTGTAATTTAGCAAGGTGGCTTCTGGTGCGACTGATGTCTACATGATAAGGAGCCGTTTTAGATTCGATGAATTGTTCGGTATCTGGAAGGCTTTCCTCGACATGCTGGTGAATTTTCATGTGCTTCTTGGGGAATTTATGATAGGGTAGCGGAATAGTCTTCGAAAGGAAGTCCAGAAGACTGGTGTTAGCTACACTCGACGATCCAGAAGTCGAAGTTGGTATAACGAGTATGATGAAATTTTCCAAATCGGCACGAACGTTCCACTTACCTTGTTGTTTTTGATCATATTTAACTCTATTCGGTAATGGTGATGCATTTGAAAATGCAAGTAAGGCTATTACTGTAATCAGAACTGCACCCATTACTCGTTAATTTTTAACAGCAACGTGCAGGTGTTTATGGCTTGAATACTAAAGTTCGACTGCCAAAGAAGACGATTTCTTGTTTTGTTGAAGAGTACAAACTACCGTAATGTGAAGGTAACACTTCCCCATAACGGGATGCTTTTTTCTTGTTTATTTATAGTTTGTTGTTTGACCTCCTCTTTCTCCGAGACACGCTGTAGCCATAAAATTTCTTATGCTTAACTAATCGACAAAAAAATAATAACATTACGGTTACTGATGTAGCAGCAATTTAGTTAACGAGCCATAAATTGCAATTTAAAGCAGCCGAGATGCGAACTTTTTTCCATTCTTTCCTTTTTAGGAACTTATTTATCTTTATCTGTATCTTTGAACGTATCATTTTTCAAAAGAAAATGGTCTGAATTAATTAAATAATTAACAAAAAAAGTTTATTTAAAAAATATTTATTTGCCTTCTCCTATATTACAGTTCCAATAAATAAATATAAAATATGTACATTAATAACTGTTTCAAGATATTAATACAAAATTGAGCAAACATTCTAAGTATTACATTAATTTTAAAAATGTTAGTTTCATAGCGTGCTCTCTCCGGATGTTGCTTGTCGGAATCTCGATGCTAAATTGCTTGCCAGGCGTGTGATTCCAAATCTGCAAAATAAAATGAAATGTGCTTCAGTTTTTTTAAATTACATATTGAATTTTATAAAATTCAAAATTCCAACGGAAATAAACGAAATATAGTAAAGATAAGAAGGCTGTGAAGCTTTAAAATGAAAGTTATGAAAGGTTATAAAGGCAAGTAGGCTATGAAAAGGTTTTTAATTTGCACTGTTACCTATTAGGGATAAGTTTAGCAAAGTAAAAGAAAGCGAAGGAAAATTGCTTGCCCCTTTTGGAAAAAGGGAAATAAAATTCTCTTTATTTCTTGTTCATTTTAATATTCATTCTTTAATACGTAACCACTTTTTAAATAACTATTACTAAAAATAACACATTACAATCAAAATCACCCGAATTTAACAGTTTAAATTTACACAAAATTTACTGACAAATGTTTTCAGCTTCTAAGAAAAAATTCAAATTTGGACATTTTTCCAACGTTTATTCATAGTTTTATAATTTTCTAGATTTAAATTAAATTCCTATCATAAACTTACGGTATCTGGGGTGTCCTCCTGATCCTCCTACAGCGTCCCTGTTTATCCCTGGTGTAACCATCGGCGCATTTCCTATAATGCATAATTTCCCCCAAAGGGACCTTTTCGGTGGTTGTAGCCGCCCCTAAGTTTTCTAAAGGCACTATAGAGATATTCGTAACCGGCGATTCTGATTTCTTTTCGGTGCTTGAATCTTGCCCTGTGACTGGGCTTTCAGTAACGTAAACCACCTGAGGGGCTGGTTCTTTTTTGGACCCTTTTGTAGGCTGACTTTCCGGTCTTTTCGTAGTTGGGGCACCCTTTGTTGTTGTTGTTGTTACTTTTGGACTTTCGCTGTTCTGTTGTTGTTTTGCTGTCGAAGATGAGGGTGCTGAAGTTGTTTTGGATCCAGCAGCTGTAGATGGTGAATTTGACGCCTTGGAGGGTTGTTCAGAAGGTTGAAGGGTTGTCGAGGGTGAAACGATGGGATAAGGATGGTCATCAGGTTTTTGCGTTGCATGACTGGGAGCTCCTTGAAGGGTTGTCGAGGGTGAAACGATGGGGTAAGGATGGTCATCAGGTTTTTGCGTTGCAGGACTGGGAGCTTCTTGAAGGGTTGTCGAGGGTGAAACGATGGGGTAAGGATGGTCATTAGGTTTTTGCGTTTCAGGACTTGGGGCTTCTGTAGTGCTCGAATCTTGCGGATTTGATGTTGTTATCGACACGATTGGTTTTATGGTCAGGTCAGAATAGTCGTAATTATAGTCATAATCCTACAAACAAAAGTACCATGTAAAAACTGTTAAATTTACAGTAATAGAATTTCTTACCCCGTAATTTCCCCAGGAACCATCTCCAAGTACTGCGACAATGTGGAAATCTTTCAGGTGCACTTGAATATTGTAATCCCCACTTTGTTGCTGATCATGTTTAATCGACGAAGAGTGCCCTTTTGATCTCGGCCTGGGGGCGTTATATGCCGGTGTTACCAAAACAAAAAACACACATGCACAAAAGATATTTATATTCGAAGACTTCATGGTTTATGAGGTGCGAATGGCATTCGTTTATTGCAAAAACTTGGCTTGCTACAACTGCAAGAACTGTTAAGCTTCCAAAGCAATAATGGTCGATGACTCTAAAGAGTACTTGTGTTAAGAAGAGGAAGGTCAGGGCAATCAGAAGAAGTAAGTGGGAGTTTTATTCGGTTTTGCAAGCTGATGAACCGGTACATTTGAGGTCTTCGAACTTGATGGAACAATTTTTCTTTTATTGTTTTTAATGGTTTTTTTATAGTGGCATATTAAGTAGGTACTGGTTTATATTTTTTCTCCCTTTTTTTCGGATGACCTTTAACACTGTACAGTACAGTTATTTTTGTAGTGTTTTATTTGTAATTATTACAGCCGGTTGTATACATTTCTGAAGTTGCTTATTTAATAAAATTTGTTAACTTTTTGAAAGCGTTTAGCAGCTGACTGTTCCACTTTTTAGGAGTGGAAAATTTTTAATACGATTTTGGTTTATTCATGGGAAGTTAGCTATTATTGAAACTTTTATTTTATTCGCCCGATTTGCTTTACATGTTTTTCTAAAAGGGCCAGCCTTTATTACGATTAATTGTTGCCTTCAATTTTTCAACATAAAACCTTCGAAAATCTTCCAAAAATTCAATTTTAAACTTTAATTTTAAGAATTTGGTTTTGAATAAACACAGACAACTCTGATACCAAACTTAATTTTTTAATTAAAATTAATACCCTGAAACTTAACACATTAATATTAAAATCGAAATTTTACATTTTCCAACAAGAAATTTGCCATGCTCATAATTGAAGTTTCAGCAAAAAATAACAACAACAAAAAGTGTTGGTAATAAGAAAATTTAAATGAGATATTTTGCCTTTAAGGACGATGAAGAAGTTCGCTTCTCAAAATAAGAAAGACATTGTACCAGAATAGTTTGAAATAAATGAGGTATAGTATAGTGCGATCAAGAAATATTGTTGTGGAAATTAAATTTGTTAGGTTCAAATTTCTTCGGAGGTGATATTTCCTATAAATATAATTTTGATATTTTTATTAAAATACATTACAAATGCTGTTTCAGTTGGCAATAAAAAAAAATGTTTGAAATTGGTGGCAGTAGCAACCTGTAGTTCTGGTTGTTGATAGTGACACTTGGAAGTTTAAATTTATTTATTTTATTTATTTACTTATCTATTGGTGCCAGGGTGGCGCAGTGGTAAGAGCGTCAGGCTAGCGTTGCGCTGGTCCTCGGTTCGAATCTCGCTGGGTGCAAGATTTCCCGGAGTTCGGTATAGAGCCTTGGTGACCATTCGTCGCTGGGCACCTAATTAACGACGCTCTCCTCCTAATATAGACCTACGAGGTAGGGTAACAAGGTTCTATACGTACACACACACGCACATACTGCCAACAGCTAATGATTGCCACAAATGTCGATCAACATATGGACAAACTGAATCATCGATTTTAATACAAGAAATAGAAGCGGCTTTACGAAAGCTCAAATACCATATGTCATCTGAAACTGATAGCCTAGTTACAGAGATGTTAGTTGCCTCAGGACAGGTTGGAATCAAAATACTACATGGAATATGCAGGGAGTCAGGAGCTTGACCAAGAAAATGGTGTGAATCAATATACATTCCCATCCATAAAAAAGGACCACGCAACCTATGCGAAAACTACAGAACAATTGCGCTGATTTCACACGCACGTAAGATAATGTTATACACCATTTAAGAACTGCTTTAACCGTATCTCCTTCCACAAATCATCCCTAAAAAGCAGGGCGCGTAATGAATAAACGTGCCACTATTATTCTGCTTCCTGGATTACACAAAAGCTTTCGACGCAGTAAGATGGGATAAACTGTGGCAAACACTACACGAAATGGGGGTACCGGAACATCTCATCTGGCCAATCAAAAACTTATACTCTCAAAACAAAGCCTGTCAGGGTGGATGGAGAATGGATAATGAGAAAAGCAACAGAAGACTGGAACAGTGGAGTGTCGATAACTGGAAGAAAAATATCCAACCTCAGATATGCGGATGACACTACAATTCTCGTATCCTCAGCAGAAGAAATGGCAACCTTCCAACCTTCATACGACTAATCGAACAAACTTGTGCCGAGGTCGGCCTAAAGCTCAACCGCTCAAAATGCTCCCTGATGGTTGTTGACAGAGCAGGATTGTTATCTACCACCTTACAGATATCTAACAACAGACATACAAATCAAAACCCAGATAATCTACCTGGGATCGTTAATAACAAACAATGGGAACTGTGTAGTAGAAGTTAGGAGAAGAGTAGGAATGACAAAGACAACCTTAGCAAGACTGACAAAAATCTGGAAAGATCATAACATAAGTAAATATACAAATCAAAGACTAGTCCAGTCCCTGATCTTCTCAATTGCAACTTGTGACCTGGCTCAATGCAACTTGTCGTAAAACGATCGAAAGCTTCGCAGGATGATACGAATTCCATGGACTGTCCGCATCAATATTACGAGAACTCAACATCAACGACAGAGATCGTTTGCTGCCAACAGTTCAGCTTCGTGGGACACGTCATCAGGCGGGATGGAATTGAAAGACTGGCCATCCAAGGAAAATGAGATGGCAAAAGAAGGAGATGCAGATCATCCTGTAGATTACTAGACCAAGTCTCAAACCTTACAAAACGGAGATCATGAGAAGCGCTGAATAGAGATCGATGACGAGAGATTACAAACTCTGTGTATGCACCTTGAAGAAGTCACGACATTCGGAACGAACAACGACAAGAAAGAAGAAGAAAACTTAAATCGGTCAAATCCGATTATCATAAAAAATCGGTTTTATTGGAAACCGATTAGAACAATAACCAGTTATCACATAAAAAACTAAAATTGACAGCTTTAGTATAAAGCATGAACGCGTTCAATGGACGCGCTTGGGACAGTCTACTCGCAGCGACCGCAAGAAAGCGAATAAAGGTTGATTTATATTATCCTGCACGTAGCGTTTCATACACGTTGCGTTTCCGTTCAGAACAAAAATTATTGAAGCACTTTCTTATTACAGTGTGTATACTAACATGCGCGTGGCGTTTCTGATGCTACCGTTTCTGACGTTACCGGACAGCATTGACGTCGAGAATATTTGTCGGAAAGGTAACGTGCTGGAAGTCTTCTGAACGCTTCCATTCGTATAGTATAAATGTGTACATACTATGTACTGATTTTAGTGAACGTGTGAACAGTTGCAAAACATTTGTTGTTCGAATAAAATGCCTTAAGAAATGCATATCGACGCCATCTGAAAAAGCAAGAAACTGTTAATGGCCAAAGGGCTGTTGAAATCAAAAAATGGAAATATAGAGAAGAAATGAATTTCCTTCAACCATTCTTAAGAGACAGGCCAACAGTAACAACACATGTTACGACTGTTGCGCAGAATGCAGAGATTACAACACAAATTACAACAGTTTCGTCTGATGATGAATTTGAATATGAGGCTGATGAAAACACTTCCTCGCAGGTATTTCAATCAACAAATCAGTCAGTCAATGATGTTCCACAAACTCGTATGACCAAAAGACCGGCAAAAACTTCGAAGTATCTTCTGCAAAGTAAAAGGGAGGAAGAAGACGATGTCGATATTCGTGGTTTAGCAAAAACAGTTAAAATTTACTCCATGATATCGTGCCTTAGCAAAATCAAAAGTTTGCACTATAATAACAAACTTAGAGCTGTAAAATGTAACTCATCACTCTGGAATTTCCTTCTGTACATCATCATACGTATCACAATCATTTGCTTTTTCACCAGTGCCATCCCCAACCTCAACTTATACATCACATGTTTTAACAGCCAAATACCTTTGACCAATGAAAAACACACTTTAACCAACATCCGAATTTTCTGAAAGTTTTTCAAGAACAATTGGCATAGATGTACACAGTTTTCAGTAGTTTTTATAAATAAATAAAAATAAGTTTATTATTATTAATTCGTTTTTTACTTACCTTAAACATACGGTTAATTTTTCTCTTGGCTTTATTGATTCTTTAAAAGTGGTGTTAGGTATTTTTACTATTGGCGTTATTTTTGTTAATAGATATTCGAATTGCATTCTCTTCATCCGAAAACATTGAAAAAACTTGGAGTTATCTTCTATTTGCGTTTTTTTAACATTTTGTGCACGATAAATCTTCGTTTTCTCTTTTTTTACTTTCGTCCTCATCCATTAATTTTGCCATAATGCAAATTTCATTTAAAGTAAAATTTGCTATTGCGATATACACAATAACAAATAAACTACCGATACGATTCACGTAAAATAGTATAAAAATAGTCTATAGTTTTGCATGAACGGAAACGCAACGTGTAGGAAACGCTACGTGCCGGATAGTATAAATCAACCTTAAGTATATTGAGCGCTGCACCTGCGTAAGGTACATAACTTAATAGTATTAAAAGTTAAAATAAATAAACATGTTTAACATAAACATCTCATTGTAAATAAATTTTTCGTCTTACTGTTAGTTATTGTGTTTTTGTTTATTGGTGCGTTGCTTATGCATTTTGTTAATTGTTGTTAAAGTATCTTCTTCAAATGCCTTTTTTCAAAGTTAAAGTATTTTTGGTATCATCTTTTCAGTTTGGAGTCCAATCATTTTAAACTCTGCTCAAAAAGCTACTCTCAAAACAAATGTTTTATCACAACAGCAATATTGTTAATGCCAACAGCCGGCCGGCCCTTCCACGAAATTATGAGCTGTTCAGATATTTTTTGATTGTACCTCGTATTTATTAAAATTTAAAAATCGTATTTAAATTAGCACATTTTTTTGAGTTGCATAATTCAGTTTCATGTAAGAGTTCATGCTGTAACATCTGCCTGTAATTTTTGTTAAAATAAAACCTTTTTTTTATTTTGTTTGATTATTCTTTATTCCCGATTTTAGCTTTTTAATAAAAAAAACGTATAATTAAAACAATTCAGCTACTTAATAAATTTCATTAACATTAATCGAACTTGAAAAATAAATTTGAATTGCTTATTAACCTTTTATAAAAGAAGTCTAACCAGACGTTTTTTCAATTTCCCGCCTACATTTAAATTAAAAATAATACCAACTCCCCACTTTTCCCAATAGTGAACGAAATGAATGATGTGGCTCAACGAGAAACTGCTTGTCAAAGTGTATTAAAATGTTTAATTTTATACTAACCTGCCATGTGATTTTAGTGTTAAATGTATTTTTAGTGAATGGCCAAATATCGGATAAAAGATTATGTGCAAATAAGGATTGTACAGGTAAAATTTGACCTATTTTCGTGTTCATAACCTCTTTTTGACATTTTACATATTGGATTCATTTCGTACCATATTTTGAATGAATTGTTAAAAATATAATGAATTTGTTCCTATTTTTGCTTTACAATTAACTTCGTTAATAAATAATGCGTCGGTGTAATTTTTATGTCGAATCAAAACGAATTTGTTCTATTTTTAAAATGTTCAAAGTACTTATGAATACATATTTTCAATGTTTAACTTTTATTACTGTTTTTACGGCGCATTAGGAAGTAACAATCGGTAGAACCACTTATTTGCAATACAAATACATTAAAATTAAGGCATTAAATTGTTACTTGCCTTGAAAGTGAAAGTAAAATTTTTCGAATCAGTATTTCCCTTTGTTATCAACAATGCTAGTTCCTTGAACTTAAAAATGCACAAGACTCACTTATAATATGTTGATAACACGTAATATTTGTTTTAGAACCCATATCACTTGGGAAAACTCTGATGCGATATGGTAGCCCCGATCTTAAAATTTTATCGTTTGCGCCGAATGAGGATGTTAAAATTTTTAGTAAATCGGCAGGTTCAAGAACAGATTTATGGGGTGTTGAAATCAAAGGGAAACGAGGTTATATTCCTAGAACTCATGTAAGGGAATACAAAATATTTACAAAGAATGTTACATTTTTGGTCGACACACAAGATAGCAAACCATCGACTTCACAAGTGCCTTCTGCTAAGGAACAGATTAAAGAAAAACCTTTACCTGATCCTGTTCAACAACCATACGAGGTAGTCGATGGTACCACAATCTTTTTAAACCCTGAAGATGCTGCCATTACACCTAGTTCTACTGAAAGCCCAACACAAGCCACAGCTACACCGCATTTAGATAATACAAAACATCAACAAACAGAAACATTGAAACCAGTAGAAGAAATAGTTGATGAAGGTGTTATTCCTGAAGCTAAAGAAAATGAGAAGGGACCAACAGACAAACCAGAACCAACAAAATCTGTTGCACCTGATAATAATGTTAAAGCAACAGATGAGAATGATGACCAAGGACTGAAACCTGATGAATCATTAGTTAATAATGTATTATCATCGATATCAAATTGGATTAATGAAGGAAGTGGAGCTAAAAACGAAGAAGAAGAGGAAGAGGATGGAAGTGATGAAGAGGAAGATGAGGAGGAAGAAGAAGGAGAAGATGACGATGCAGAAGTTGATGATGAACGTGATGAGTATGAAGACGATTCTGAAGCTAGTAAAAAGCAAAATACGGAACAGTTTAAAGAAACAAATAGTGAAGCAAAGGAAACAGATATAAAAGAAGGTGAAATGAAGAGTGATGCACAGCAACAAGTAAAACTTGAAAACGATCAACAACAAATAGAACTCAAAAATATTCTGCAACAACCGAAATCTGAAGCCACTCCGCAAGTAAAATCCGAAGATCAGCAGTCAAAACCTGAAGATATCCAACAGCCATCTAAACTTGAAGAAACAGAAAAACTACCGTTAGAAGTTAATCAAATTCAAAATGAAAAAGTAGAAGAGAAGGCAGCAACCTCAGATGTAGATGAAAAATCGAAGATTACTGAGAATACCAATAACTTTACTGGATCTGAAAGTAATAATGAAGAAGTTGCAAGTAAACCATTAAACGAAGAAGTTAAACCAGGAAATTTAAATTTTCAACAACATTTACATCAACCTGTTTCACAAGGGTTACCACCGGTTAATGTATTTTCACCTGACAAGTTAATGGGGGAAGCAGGCATTCATTCTGATTATACAACACCGGAACCAAATTATGAAGTTCCTCCACCAGCTGATCTTGCTGTCGATGATGTAACTCCAAATCCACTAGAAGCAATAACACCCCCACCGTCCACATCATTTGAAGAACAATCAAAACAAGAAATTCCAGCTGATACTGGAAAAAACTCAGGTTTAACTGAAGTTAATAGTGAGAACGAAGCAAATAAACAAGTAAACGAAGCTCAAATTCAGGAACCTAATGACAAAATAGATTCAGCTGATACTGAAAATAAACCACATTTAACTGAAGTTAATATTGAGAATGAAGCAAATGAAGCTCCAATTCAAGAAGCTAATGACAAAATAGATACAGAAGAACCACAAAAAGAAGATGATGAACAAGCAAAATTGGTTCAACCACAAGAAGAAATAACACCAGAACAAGAAAAGCAAATTGAAACAACAAACACAGATGATCAAAACATCGATCCAGTAAAAATAAATGAAGAAGTTAAAGAAACTGATGTATCTGCATCGGAAGAGTTAAAAGAACAGTTGAAGCAACCTGAAGATGTTAATACTTCCGAAGCAAGTGATGACGGTGTAGAAGAAGAGAAAGTAGAAGATCCATCTAACCAACAACCTCTACCAATAGAAAATCTAACCGAAGCTCCTCCAGATTCGCCTGGAATATTTTCTGGAATATATTCAAGTGTATTTGGAAGCTCCGATTCTGAAAATAGCTCTGACGATGTCAATAAGGAAAATTTAGATGTGGATGTTAATCAAAATATTAACGAAGATGTTAAAGTAGATGATACAGGTACACAAGAAAAAGTAGAAGAACAAATCGAAAACAAAGAAAATGCCTTTACAGAAACTAATGAACAAAGTGCTAGAAATATTTTATGGGGTTCTTCCATTAGAAAGGAGCTCGAGAATAAAAATGGAAAACATCGTCATGATTTCGATACACTTCTATCGAAACAACCTGAAGGTAATTTTAATTTGAGTATATTTATTTATTGAAAAACTTTAAGACATATTTTAAATTAAGTTTTTTGGCCTCTGCGGTGTAGATAATTGATTTACATTAAGATTCGTAAAATACCAATTGGGTTAGCACCAAAGATAAATAATATAATACTCTCTTATAAAGATGTCTAGGCCAATGCATTTTTTGTTTACAATGAAATCATGCCAAAGCCAATTCTATCAAAACCGTACCGTTTCGTGTTTTTTATATGTTATCAACTTTACAGATTTGCACTCTCTATGGCGACCCTTGTAAGCAGTACTTCTAACTAATTTAACAGATTTGAAAATGTTTAAGTAAAAATTTCAAGATACGGACTGCAACAAGTGCAGTAATAATCCATTTTTTCAAGTTCCCAGTGCTTCTGAGACTAGAAAAACATGGTTTAAACGTCTACGACGTTTTTAACATACTGGTATTTTCTTGTTAACTTTGTCAAACGTAAATGAATTAATTCCGTATGCCATAAGTTTAGTTTTACAGCAATAGTGTTGGTGATTATTAGCAGCTTGATCACAAACAGTAGATATAAGTTTTAAACCTGTACGTTCAATAGCTCTAATAATTTCTTTAAGGGAAATTATTATTTCAGATGATGTAGCTATTAACGTGAAAATATAGGAAATCGGCCACTTCCATTTGCGACAAATTCCTCGTAACATAAACACTTAAGCATGGGTTGCATATCTTTTGTGTTTGTTACCATCTCCTAAATTTACAAAATTCACTATTTCACCAGTTTTTAATTCAAATTTAGTGTAGTTTGTAACTTTATTTCTTCGTCAAATAGTGAAATGCAGAATTTTTTTTCGCTCAATGTATGTGCTCGCTTTTTAAGATTTTTTAAAATATCGATGTTTATCCCTGTCTTCCCTTTCTACCCAAAGGTGTACGGTTTTCTTTTCTACTTCTTTTCTGTAGTGTGTAGTATCTCTTTTTGTTGTTTGCCATTTTCTCGGTCGCTGACCAACTTATTTTTCTTTTCTTCAGTATATTCGCCACTTCCGCATTTCATTCATTTCAGTCTCCCTCTTGTTTTCTTTTGTACTTTGGCTTCCCACACTTCTTTTATTGGCCTGTTATCCTTCTTTCTAATAAGACGTCCTAACGATTTTAATTGTTGATTTCTTTCGCTTACAGGCTCTACCCCCAATTCTTGCCCCACTGCTTTATTTCTTATTCTCTTTTTGTGTGTAATTCCTTTTACTCTTCTTAAGTATTTTCTTTCCATGGCGTGCAGTTTGTTTCTTTGGGCTTTTGATAATACACAGCTTTCACTTCCGCAGGTGAGAATTGGTCTGTATACTGTTTTATAGACTGGCATCTTGGTCTTCTTGGATATTTCTTTTTGCCTGTAAATGTGTTTGTCAAAGCGTAATACAATTTGGAGGCATTTGCAATTCTGTCGTTTATTTCGTAATCCATATTTTGGTCCTTGTTTATTAGCACCCCTAAATACTTGTTGGATTATTTCATCATTTATCACAATGTTGGTTTTCTAGTTTTTGTTACCAACTACCATTTTTGTCTTGTTGATGTTTACCTTCAATTTTCTCTTTGTTAACTCGTTTGATTGATGCACTCCGGCTTCACCGTCGTGCATCAAACTTCAAACTCATGAAAAAAAGTATTGCTTTCGTTACTAGTTGTACAAATAACTATTCCAAATTTATATTAGAAGTATAGCAGACTGAGAATACATGGAACATCCCTCGTACTTATCTGAAACATCTTTATAAGAGAATATTATATTATTTATCTTTGGTTAGCACCCTCAAGGCTACATTTCACCCATTAAATAAATAAATTAGGTGTTTTTGAAGTCATTAGAACATTGTTTATAATTATAAGCAACTTGAACAATTAAATTGTGCTTCTGTTATGTAAAATTGCATAAAATGCAAAATTAATCAATTTATAATTTATCTCTTTTTGCTTCCGACCTACAAATATAAAACTATAGTTTAACAACATAGTAATGGAAATGTCAAACAAAATGTGACAGTTAAATTTTTGACGAATGGTGCTGAAGTTTACTTGCCTCTTGCCTAAAAGTAATAATGGTATCGAATTTTGTATTCGAAATTAATTAGTAAATGGAACTTACTGTGATAAACTTTTACGTATTTTACACACCAACATTCTCTAATTAATTATTAATATTTGAATTACAATTTTAAATAATTTCGATTTCTAATTGAATTTCATTTTTATTATAAATTAAACGAGCAGCTTCACTCGTTATTTTAGTTCATTCGGCGCTTATTGCAACATATGTCCAAGCAAGTTTTTAATTTGATAATTTATCATGTTCTAAAATACAGTTAAATCTTTCAAACCACTCTGTATATTATACTTACGTTTATTATACTATTTATTACAAACTCGTTTCAATAATGAATAATTACCTTGAAGTTTGAAGTTAATTTTATGTAAAGTGGATGACTTACTAAACATTTTTAGAATAAAGGTCGCCATTTCATGCCTGTTTAGTACTCTGCTTAAATTTCGTAATTAAATTTTGGCACTTATTCGTAGCACTTTGGATAAGTGCCGAATTTTATTAAACATAATAACAGAAACAAAAACAAGTAATTAACCATTTCCTTACAGATGAATTAAGTTGTTCGGTGGATTCTTCAAATGCTGATTGTCCATACCAACAAGAACAACTCGAAACCCAACATTCAATCATAGATGAGGATAATTTTATCAACTCTATAATGGAATTATCTCCTATAACATACGAAGTACTTTTAGTTCTAGTCATAACGGCTGTTACGGTTGTTATATTTTTATGGGGATATTTGTTTATTGACAAAAGTAGGAAAGAAGGGCCTTTAATAGCGAAAATAAATGAGTTGGAAAAGCATTATTTAGTACTGGTGAAGGAGAACGAAATTGTGACTGAAAAATTGGCACAAGCTGAAAATGAATCTTTTGAACGGGAGGATATAGTTTCCAGTGAAATCGTACGAGATCTGCAAAATCAGTTGCTCGAAGCGCAGAATTCCCAATCGTCACTCGAAGAGCAAGTGCAGACTCTTGAAAAGGAATTAGAAAATTCAACAGAGGTTGGTTTGGAATTAAATCGTATGTTATCAGAGTTTTTAAGTTCTGAAAATGGTAGCGAGACCTTAGTCGCAAACATAGAGCAGTTGCAAAGACAGTTAGTGGAGCAACAGGGCATTATTAATAATTATAACGAAAATTTAAGTATAAAAGAAACAGAAAACCATGAATTAAGATTAGAATTAGATATTAGCAATACAAAAGTGACAGATTTACAGGGTGAATTGAACAAAATGGCGTTAAATTTACTAAAAGCAGAAGAGGACAAAGAACAGTCGCAGAGTAGTTACGAGGCGGAAATTGTCTCATTAAAAGAACAAATCGAAGCCAACTCGACGTCATTTAAAATTGAATTAGCAAAATTATCGGAACAACATAGAAATCTTAAGGAGAAATACGATGAAACACAACGTGTATTAGACTTAAAGACAAATGAATACACACTTCTGAAAGAAAATATCAAAGAAATTGAAAAACTTAAAAATAATAGTGAAACTCTCAAATCTCTTTTTGACGTTAGTTCAACCAAAGCAGAATTGTTGCAGTTGAGGAAGGAAAAACAATTATTAACCGAACATTTACAGCAAGAAAATAATACAAGGTGTGCCTTGGAAAAGCAAACACAAGTTACTCTTCAAGATATGCAAAACTTAAAAGTTAAATACGACGAAGCTGATCGGGAAAAAGTAGAAGCCGAAACTAAATTACAAGTTTTAGCTAATTACTTTAAAGAACGAGAAGCGCAACTCCAGAAGTAAGTGTTATGTTAATGTAGAGTTACAGCATGAGCATAGTTTTAAGCTAACGCCGTGTTTTTATTTAGAGAATTAAGTAAACAAGAATCCATGTGGATCGAAAAGCAGGGAGAAGCCACATCTACGATCGAACGAATCAAATATATGCAGGAAGAACTGCAGAACTATAAGTAAGTGTTCATGTTTTACCTTTTCACTTGCTTTCGCTTTGGCTGTAGTTGCAGTTTTATATTAGAAAAGCATGTGCGTCTCGAAGATAGATATTTACTTTTGTTATTAATTTTCGTAGAGCTCAAAATGAGTCCCTTAAGCAAGAAATAGTAGCACAAGAAGTACAATTGAAGAGTCAAATATCAGTTTTGGAAAAAAGGGCCCATGAAAATTGGGTAGCAGCACGTCAAGCGGAAAGAAAATTAGAGGATGTGAAACAAGAATCGACGCAACTTAGGAATAGGCTGACATTACGGGAAAGAAATATTAACGATGAAAAAATACAAAATCGTAAGTAAAACTTGATTTTTAATACATATATTAGTTTTCCAGAGGTACAATTTTTAATTGGTAAGTGGTTGAAAATCCTAAGTGTGTTCATCGTAGTTTTTCTTAAATTTGCTTTTATTTGTAAATACATAAACAGATAGTTCAAAGGTAAATAAATCTTTAAGAGTTAGTATTGACTACTTTTTAAACAACGTTCTACATGAAAACCTACTATGAACCCCTGCAATGCATCATAAAATTCTTTTTTGTCCAACAAAAACATTATCTGCGGTAGGAGATGCACCCCAAAGAGTTTTACTATATCTTATACGAGAATCAACCAACGCATAATACATCGTAATAAGTTGTTCAGTTAAAATAACGGTTTTTAGATTTCTAAACAACACTAACAGTAGCCTTCCCAATCCCAACAAGGGGCTCAATTCTCGACAGTAAACTTTTTTAGAACTGCTGAAATGTGAATTAGTGGGAACTCAGACAGCTTGACCGTATCGATCATCTGTAACTGTTCAAAATTTTAAATTTGATCGATCTGGTTGATGCGGTCGATAATAAGTGAGGTTATGTGTAAGTTATTTTGTTAAATAATATGTTAGAGATGTTAATTGGGCTTTTCGCACACTCTGTTGCATTGATGGAATGCGATGTTTCGGGGACTGGATCTGTCCCCCTCTTCAGGCATTGAACATCTCTAATAGAAATCCACACTCATAAACATTTAGAGAATACTTAAATAATATTTGTGTTTATCTCACACTTCTATAATAGTTTTGGAACCTTTCTTCATCACTCAATAACTGAGGGCATAAAATAGAATATTCTCCCTGTGCTGTTCTCGTGTTAAGATTTCACGAACCTATGTACTGCAAGTTAAATTTGCTCTTTTGTGTAATGTGTACCGGGTGTCCACAGTAAGATGCAACATAGGGAAACACCAATGTATTTTGTTTTAGAAAGAATCCAGGATACATTTGGAATATGTATAGATTCAGTATTCAACGTGTGTTAAGCCGGGTTCTCATTAGTCGATTTCATTGATCAATGAGACTGAATCTATCACATTGAAGATACAATTGAATACGAAAATTGTTCACACGATTCAAGGGCATTGAACATTCTGTCAGAAACGATCAATTTTAAAAATTGCTGCAAAGAAGAAAATTGTGCGTGCTGGAGTCCGCATTGTGTGTAAATATTTAGTAAACCAAATCAAAAAGCGAAAAACGAGAAAACCATTTGAAATGTGTCATGTTGTTAAAATGTCGCAGAACTCTACGCAATTTTATCCAGAGTGTAGGTGCCAACAATAAGCTGACGATGCAACTTTATTTGTTTCAATATAATTGAACTTTTGTTCTCACATTTCAAACACCGTTCAATTTCATTGAATCAATCCCGTTGATCAATCAAAGTAGACCTGCCTTTCACTTCCATTGAAACGAAAAATCATTGATCAATATCGTGGAAATGATGTTCTCATTATTCAATTTCTTTACAATGACATAGATTCAGTCTCATTGATCAATGAAATCGACTAATGAGAACCCGGCTTTATTGGGTTTAATTAATGCTAGAAAGAGATAGAAATACTCAGGGCGTCTGTTATTGCGACAGACGATTATTTCATTGTTTATTTTTTATATTTGCCAATTTTGACAGCAACAAAACGACAAATTGTTAAAATTGTTAAACTTGTTAGATTTCTGTCAGTTGATGACGCATCTATTCTACATGCAAATGTAGTTTAAAACATGTAGAATGGAGAAACAGTGACATAAAAATTACTGATTGTACATATTTTTATTGCACATGAAAGTTATAAATACCACCATTATTTAGCCATTGATCTCCACAAGTCATATGGAACAGCTGTTTGGTTTTCATCGCTATGTTTGAGATTTCCTCTATGATTTGAGGAAAGAAATTTGTATTTCGGTATCAGTTTAGCAATTTAATTCTTTTATTGCTGTCAAAATTGACAGATACAAAAAATAAACAATGAAATGATCGCCTGTCCCGCAGATTATGACGCTATTTCTATCTCTTTCGAGCATGAAGTAACCCCCAATAATGCAGGTTAAACACTGAATCCGTACACATTCCAAAGACATCGCAGATCTTTCTCTATGTGTCTTTTTATGGACACCCGGTATATTCATGGCCAGCTTCATTCATATTCACTGACGTGTATACAGCGAAACTTCATATTTGGAGTATTTTTGGGATTAGCAACAACTTTTTTAAATATTTTTTTGCTCTATTTTAATCGCTACTATGACTACTTGAAACGCTAGTTTTTATTGTAATCATAGTTGGCTAGATTTGGACTCTAAAAAAATTTCATTCCTACAAAAAAGATTCGCCTTAATGGCCTCTATCACTGGTAAAAATTTTATACTAATTGCGTTATTAATAAAATAGTTATTTAGGTGGCTTCATGTAAAGTGAAACACACTGTATAAATTAATATAAATCATTTATAATAATAATTAATATTTTGAACAAACAAGCTGTCATTTAATGACAGTGGGCGGGTGGAAAGTAACAACTTTCCACCCGGGCGGGCGGAACGTAATCAGCTTTATACCCGGGTAAAAAGTAACAGTCAGTAAAGGCCAATTTTGCAACTTACAAAACGTCATTACATATTTTCCAACTTACAAAACAGTTAGTAATAACATCATTACATATATGGTTGAAAATAAAATATTTTATTTTCAACCATATAATGTAATGATGTTATTACTCGAGATATAGTAAACCTCGACGCTTCGCGTCTCGGTTAATTATAATTATCTCTCGACAGAAATGAACTACTTTCCACCTCGGTATGTAATATACTATTATCACTTTTAGTGGCTTTTATATACAAACAGTACTCATACTCAGATCTTGCAAAACCATGAGATAAAATTAAGATCACTTTGTTAAATTTATCGTTCCAATTTTTGGGCGATTTCTTTAGTCCATACAAAGATTTTCTTAGTTTACACACAGTACCTTCTCTTTCCTTTAAACCCTTAGGTAGAGAAATATATACATCCCCTTGAATCTCTACATTTAGAAATGCGTTGCAAACATCTAACTGAAAGATAGGACTTTTTAAATTATTACATACTGCGAAGAAAATCCTCATTGAGGGTAATTTTGCTACAGGGCCCATAACCTGATGAATAAGGCCAATTGGATTGAAATAATTGTAATTTTATTCACTTGACTACATAAACGAAGAATACATTAATTGACACAATTATTATTTTTTTTACATAGTTATTGGATTTATAATTGTTTTTTAACAATTTGTTTAAAAATCTAGTAATCTACTTCGCCAAACAAACAAAAGTGATGGTAAAGGTTAATTTGGTAACAACTTACCTATCAAATAAACAAACTTAATAACAATTGGACAATGCTAATTAAGTACCTAGTAGATTACTATATTTTTAAACAAATTAGCCGTTTAATGTAAAAACTAAAAGAATTATTATCTCGCTTATTATACAACTTTTACTAAGGTGTTTTAAGGTTTATTGGCACCTTTTGACCTGTACTATTGTCCCTTAAAAGGATACAGAGAAGACCGTAAACACCCTCTATATGGCCGTCCCAATTCCACTTTTAAATATTTTTAACAGGTCCTCCTGTCAGAGCCCTCTCCGGCAGAATGTGTAACTACACTTTGTCATAATACTTTGATAACTTTGTTAATTGAGGTTATTACTATTTATGCATTGTTATTATACCAATAATAATATACATACAGAACATGGTCCCTGTTCTGTCTGAGTTCTCCTGTACAGTAATTACAATTTAGCCACGCAATTGCAGCACCCAATACCTTTGTCTTCTTTTGGATGAAGCTTAGGTTTATTGACTGTTATTAAGGTTGATTCATACTGGCGGCTGTGTAACAGTGACGGTGCAGATATGGTCCGGACATTAAGCAGTTTACCGTTTGGTAACCATTCAGATTGGTAGTTTGACAGTGAGTTTTGTTCGCTGCAGGCAGAAGCCTAAGCTTACTCATTGATATATTTGGTTGTTATAAGTGTTAGGATAACAATTAAGACTGCAGGTTTCAGAGAAAGGGTATAAAATTTAATATAACATAGGCAAAAACTGTGAATTAAACCAGGGCGGCCTTCACGAGTAATGAAGCTACATTGTTAGTGTCCGACCGAAAGTAAGTTTTAAAGCCGAAACCGAATTTCGGCTTTCATGTCAGTTTCGGCCGAAACCGAAACTTATGCATTTTATATAAATTTAACTAATTTTTTACATAGAAGTTAGTAAACAATTACTCCTACTTGTTTTAAATACAGAAAAACTCATAGTTTTATTACAATTATTTATTTTGTATTTCTTCAGTAGTCATATGGCCGTTTTTAAATTAACTAAATCAAATTTCAACATGAAATTAACAATAATTATAATTATTCTTTTATACACATTATTCCTTTATAACTTAGATTGTATTTTTATACTAACGTATTATTTGAAACGTAACCGTTCAGTATATTTGCTAACATATTATACTCTTTACGTAAAAAACGAATTTCGTTATGTGTTGCTCGAGTCGGGCGTCTTTAAACAAAGACAGTTTTGCGTTGGGCTGAAGGTTCGGCTGTTTTTTGGCCGAAACCGAAACTTCGATCCGACACTATACATTGTACATGGAGCTTTCTCGAGTACACAGTCAACACAGTGTGTGCCTGAAATAACTTACAAAAAACTTTTTATTTAAAACCTTTTCACTCATGATACATTATATAAACTTAAATATTTTATGTTTAGGTTTACAATCACCCTTGGAACAAAATGGAGAATTACCGGTGTCACCTATGCACATATCAAATGACACGGCAGTATCTCCACCATTGCTGTATGGTACTCGTGACCACTTAAGAACTTCACCACCCCTTCCTGGGCTTCCACCGTTTTTACCACCACCACCAGGTGTGCCATTTATGCCACCACCTTTAGGAGGTGTTCATTTACCTCCTCCTGGATTTATGCCACCACCACCATCGATGATTCCCGGTGATCATAGGCCCCCTCCGTTAGGTAGAATGTCTTCCCCTCCTTTAAACTCCCGATATTCTCCAGAAACAAGAGCTTATACACCATATAGTAGGAACAGCCCCTCGCCCACTAGTGATGATGACTATGACCGTATGCCACTTCCACCATTATATAGGGGTTACAGTCCTTATAATAGAGGCGATGAAAGGCGAGATTATAACAGACCACCGATTAGAAGTAATGCCAGAAATCATAAAGGTAATTTTTGTATACTTTATTGATATATGTGTGGTCATGACCGAATCATGGTAAGCAAATAATGGATTTAATGTTGCAGGTGGAACACATAGTTCAGGTTCAGCTAATTCAAATGAGTCATTAGAAAAGATAAATCGACATAATTCAAAAGTCTAGCACTTCACCTGTTGCTTTTACTATTAGTTTTTTTTAAATAGTTTTTGCAATAACGGTTTGGTGCTTTATTTTTAAGTACAAAAATTGTTATTCCACATTTCACCTGTTTTATGTTGTATAAATATTATGCTCCTCTATAAATTAATTTAACGGTTGTATCAATAAATAGTGAGGATTACAAAATTGTACAAAGTATAAATATGTAAAAAATTCTTGTATTTTAATACAGTTTCTTACTATTTAGGATTGTAAACAAGATTGAAGGTCAATTGATAATTTAACGGGACAGGTGTGACTACTATATACGAGCTTTAAAATTTAGCCAAGCCTTGAAATATCGTGCAAGTTGAAGAATATGGAAGAAGTAATTCTTGATAAATATATATATAGTACTACAGCTTTTTTCCTATTTTCAATGCTGCATATCTATTTATAAGAAATAATAAAAGGCGGCTTTCAAATACATTGGGAATGTGTTCAAAATTAATGCCATTTGTTAACTGTTTTAATGCCAAAATGTATCATCTGTATAAATATATTTAAAATGTGATTAAAGTCGTATCATAAATTGTTTGTATGTTTTTTAATTCTACAACTTTTAGTTTTAGGTTTTGCAGTATGAGTTACAAATTATGTTTGTGTTTATGTAGAACTTAGCAACTTTAAGAAATCTGGTAATTTTGGGTAAATATCTTCAGGTAAGAGCATTTACTTCCTTTTTTACCGTGGATAGGGTGCTAGCCTTGTCCACGAACCTTCCTCCTTTACCTGGGCTTAGGACCGGCAAGCTAGGCTACCCAATACACCTAGTCCTGCTGCATGCGGAGAAATATAGCAGCCTCGGAAGCCGGATGGATTACAAAGAAAACGACTAAGGCGAGAAACAGGTTAAGAGAAAAACGGAAACAAAACACCGTAAGAATTGCATGTTGGAACATCTTATCTTGGAATAAAAGGGATCAAGAAATCATAATTGAAATGAATAACCACAAGATAGACATATCTGCCTTGTCTGAGACGAGGAAACGAGGAAAGGGAATGACAAAATATGAAAACTACATACTCATTTATAGTGGAAAAGAAAAAGATAAACAAGCGCAAGGCAGGGGTTGGACTCCTCTTACACGATAAATACGAACAAAACATAGAACAGACAATATTATGTTAATGAGCGGATACTGCGTGTTACATTAAGAACTGACAAAAATGTTATTCACCTAACATCAGTATATGCTCCCTAATCGGGCAGACCCTTTAATGAAATAACAGAATTTTATAATGCATTACAGACAGAAATTGATAACCTACCAAACACAGACAAAGTTTTTATAATGGGTGACCTAAATGCAAGAGTAGGTAGAAGGAGTTAAAAATAGATTTAACGAAGATGTAATGAACGAACAAGGAGAAATGCCAATTCACTTGTGCTCTCACAATCTAAATAATACGTTCTTTGAACATAAGAGCCAGCATAAATACACATGGTCAAATACTAGAGGCTGAAAGTCGACAATAGATTACAGTATAACAAATACGGCTATACACCCCAATCAAATCCAGGACGTGCGAGTACTAACAACACCCAACGTAGGTTAATATGAAACAAAAAAGAGAAAATAGACAAGGAAAATGTGTAAAAAAGATGAAAGCGTAAAACAACTCTATCAAAGCAGAATATCACAAAAAATTAATGACAATGGGATAACAAGAACAGGCATATTCTAAAATAGAAAGCAACATAAGAAAAGAGGCAGAGGAAGCATTAGGATCACGAGAAGTAAATGCTAACAATACTAAAATTAGAAAGCCCTGGTTTACAAGTGAAGTAAAAACATTGGCCAAAGAAAAACGCGAAGCTTACATTAGCTACCGGAGCAATAAGAGCGCCGAAAATTGGGAAAAATAGACTAGAATAAGAAACACCGTCAACTCACAAACTAGAGATATTGTAACGAAGTGCCTTTTTGATTATTTGCTTATGATGGTAGAGTCTTATAGCACCTTCATTACGAATGTTAAAACTTGGCTTGTGCAAGAGGTATTCATTAAAAATACACGATCAAACTAACAACAAATATATTGGTATTAATTTACATACAAACATTATTTAAACTGGTCTACAAATATGAAATCCAAAACACTTAATAAGTTCTAAGTCTGATGGACTTAAGAAAAAATACAAAATCTTAACATTACCTACTATCTACTTACATGAATAACACATCTTGATAACAATGTAAAGAATGTTTAACCCCAACCCTTGGCTGAGGGCCAGGGGTTCGAGTAAGGGCCTCTCGTCTGATCTTAATTAGACATCGTAGTGAGGCTCTTGAGAAGAGACTAATTTTACTATGGGCAAGCCCATGTATTTATACTGCCCAGAACTAAACATCTGCTCAAACTGTTTATACAATTTGTCCTTAATTATGGCTTTACATAAACATTAGTCATGGTCTTTCTTGTTATCTAAGTGCAGGTGCTTGTTAATCATTGCACTTGTAGTTACAAATATCGGAAGACATTGATATAATACATAACCCGACCAGATGTTCGCATGACACATGTTTACGCAGGTGCATGTCTAGTTGATAAACACATTTAACTACATCCTATTTTAAACAATCGTTGCGTCACCTTTTATATCAGTCATACTAAAGATTAACTTATTCAATTTAGTAATTCATTTCTTAAGGAAATGCTTTTATATGATATTTAAGTAATTCACTACATTACAATATAAAAAAAGAATATTGGACACGCTTCACTAAAGAAATGGAATACGACCTCTACGGTGCGCCGAAGAAAATAAGGTCACTACTGTGAAGCACTAAAAAACCAATAAATTAATACAGACAACTGAACCATGTAAGCGAAGAAACATGGATGGAGCACTTCAGCTATATGGCGAAATAGAACAGACACAACCAGCACCACTTGCAAATATTGCCATTAACAGCGAAATTGTTACCGTCAACGAAGACACTACAATGAAGGCCATCAATAAGTTAAAGAACAGAAAGGCCCCTGGATCGGATGAGATCAGAAACGAGCTCATAAAATACGAAGGTACAGAACTGCATAAAGAAATACATAAACTTATGTTAAAAATCATAGAACTTGCTGTTTATTTTAAATCCTAGTAGACTAGCATTTTACCGTGAAGGGAAAGTAACATAGGTACCCTAAAACTACAATTTAGTGAGAGGTATAATCAGAAAAAAGAAATTTTTTAAATCGATAATATATAAAAAAATTACTGAGGTGGTGCCATCTAAAGTGAGACATACTGTAAGTTTTATAGACATGACGAAAGCTTTCGATAGGGTCACACTCACGGATGTAATAAACATATTAAAGACAAACAGGATCCCTCGATGTATGGTCGAACTAATCAAAGAAATTAACACAGCTAACAGAAAAAATTAAGATATTAAACGGAATACGACAAGGAGATAGTTTGAGCCCATTCCTATTTAATTTGATAATGGAGCAAATCATAGAGGAGGTAAAAAACATCAACCGGGGATACCGCTTACGGACAAGCAAAATTGACTTGGTTTGTTATGCCGACGACACAACGTTAGTGGCTGAGTCAGAAAATGACCTGCAGTACATGCTACATAGATTCTATACTGTGGCCACAAAGTAGGTAGGTACAACATGAAAATTAACACACAAAAACAAAGTGCCTATAGACCAAGAGCCAGCAACGGATTTCTTACAGTATTTTTAACAAGCGTGTAACTGTTATGGAAGGTTCCTTTGAATATACTGAGAAGGGAACCCGAAGTCTGGCAAGCCTGCGGTGGTGGTTTTAGCCGCCTTGCGTCCTTGAAGGGTGGAAAAAAATAATAAAAATAAAGTATAATAACAAGTCTGGCGCTTTGCTATGTTAAAGGTAATTATTTCTTATGTAAGTAAAAAAATTGACAGACGCTTTCGCGGGTGGTAAGTTTACCCCAGATTCGCATAAAGTTGCATAATAAACTTAACCATTTACAGTAAAATAACAAAACTTGGCTTTACATGGTATCATCAAAACACCTTCAGTGATCAGTGTGCTATATTTAAAAAGCCAGACTAAAATTGTGGTGGAAAAAGAGCGACAGACCATAAAACAGGTTCAAAATAAGTGCGAGAGAGATAGCCTTATGCAGACGCGTGAGTGCGAGCGGGACAGCCTTATGCGGGCGCCCGGATACAAGATCGCATATGGGGAATGATCACAGCACTGAGCCCGTGCAAACGTGCCTGTTTTCGATGGTAATCGTAATGATAATATTGCGTTCAAACCAATTTGAAAATTTGACAAGAAATCAAATATCATATCATATGATAGCTGTAGAACTTTTTATTTCAATAAAGGTAAACCCCTTCTGGAACCGAAACCGACCGAGAGTAGTTGGCATAGAACTAGAAATTACCACAAACTTGTGTATGTAGAATTGTGTGCTTTCATTGAAGAAAAAGTAGTTTTTTGTACATAATTATTATTACATGGATTCATTGCAAAGAATAGCAAAGGAGAACTCAGATTCTTATGACAATGTATTTACTGCACAGTATTTGGAATCTAAAATTATCCAGAGCTTCGAGAATACAATTAAAATCATGTAGTTATACGTCATAAGAAAGTCATTGTACCTATACAGCGCCATTTATTTAATGATTTGGCCTTTTCACTGTTGGAAACAACAGAAATACTACAGAAAGCGGTATTTCTTTTGAGAAATAAAGTTTTAAAAATAAAAAGAAAAGAATTACCACATTTTATAAGTATTGAAGATTTGATATATGGGGAATGCTTGATTCCAGAATGCCTGAATGATTTTTATCTCTTATTAGTAGGTGGTTCTGATCAACGACGGAGGGGTAGTTCAGATTGCATGAGAACAGGGCAATCATTATCCGAAGATGTAATTTATGCCGTATCAAATGGGAAAATTAAAACCTCTAAACATATCGCTTTAGGCATGTCTTTGAAAAACCTGACAAGTAGCCGAAAAATCGTAGATATTATAAATACATATGGGCATTGTTGTAGTTATCATGTGATAGAAGAGCTCAAAACAGAAGCCACGTTTTCCTCAACAGCCCGTTCAAATATATGACCTCCAGGTATTAAACTGTCTGATTTATTTACTGGAGTTGCTTTCGACAATTTCGATAGGTTTGTTGGAACAACGAGTGGCAAAGACACACTACACGATACTGTAGGGATTATCTATCAAAATGAAGATGTAAGTGATGATATTGAGACGCATAGCATTGAGGATACTCAAATTGCAGGTACAAGTAAAGGCAAAAGGCGAAGAACCTTTAATGCTGTCACTCCAGAATTAGTTTCATATGCTAAAAAAGCAAAAATGGTTGAAGTTTTAGCACCAATCGATGACCAACATCGCCAATTGCTCCCTACCAATGTAGAATCGATAAAAGAAATAGATACGATCTGGATATTGTCTCATGCCTTACAAGTACCAAATACTTCAATGTGGGTAGAATTTCATAGCCTAATAGTACAAGATAATACTCATAAACAAAAGGTTTCTTATCTCACTCCCATAAATTTATCTCCAACCAATACATCAGTCGTGCTTGAGACAATGCTACAAAACCAAAGAAATGCCGCTGAATTAAAACAACCCTACATTCAAGTTACGTATGATTTAGCAATTGCTAAGGATGTGGCAGAAAATGAAGAAGAAGAAGAAGAAAACGAGGAAGATTCAGAGGAATATGAACCAGAATACGATAGTGATTGAAGCAATAATACGTATACATATACAAAACAGTGTCAATCATTTTACATTGACATAGTATCTTTAAAAACTTCAATATTACAAAATAAAATATTCAAAAATCATTAAAAGTTATTACAACAGTTGCCAAAATGAATAAATAATGCGTATCGATGATCATTCCCCATACGCGCCCTTGTATCCGGGCGCCCACATAAGGCTGTCCCGCTCGCACTTACGCGTCTGCATAAGGCTATCTCTCTCGGACTTATGTCGAGCCTGTTTTATGGTCTGTCGCTCTTTTTCCACCACAATTTTGGTCTGGCTTTTTAAATATAGCATACTGAAGGTGTTCTGATGATACCATGTAAAGCCCAGCTTTGTTATTTTACTGTAAATGGTTAAGTTTATTATGCAACTTTATGCAAATCTGGGGTAAACTTACCACCCGCGAAAGCGTCTGTCAATTTTTTTACTTACATAAGAGATAATTACCTTTAACATAGCAAAGCGTCAGACTTGTTATTATACTTTTTGTTTATTATTTTTTTCCCACCCTTCAAGGACGCAAGGGGGCTAAAACCACCACCGCAGGCTTGCCAGACTTCGGGTTTCCTTCTCAGTATATTCAAAGGAACCTTCCATAACAGTTACACGCTTGTTAAAAATACTGTAAGCAAACCCGTTGCTGGCTCTTGATCTAATACTAGTCACTAGCAAAGAACCGGTTAGATGTAAGCTAGTTTTGTTAACAACGATTCAGTAGAACAGATAATGGAATTCAGTTATTTAGGGACCAAGGAAATCTGAGAAAAGAGGTAAGCGGAACATATAACAAAGGCCGCACGCATATCTGGAGCACTGAAGGATCTTGTATGGAAGAATCCAGACATGAATGTAGAAAGCAAAGTCAGAATATACAAAACATCGGTTAGACCAGTAATGACCTATGCCATCGAAACGAGAGCAGAGACAAATTTTACAAAACTGTTACGAGTAAACGAAATGAAAATCCTATGAATGCTAGCGGGGAAGACATGAAGAGCCAGGGTAAGGAACGAAACCATTAGAGAACAATGCCAAGTTCAAGATGGGGACAGGAAAGAAGGAGAGGCTGGAGAGACCATGTGTAACGTATGGAAACAACAAGAATTGCACATATAGCAATGACCCAAAATCCAACAGGGCACAGAGAAAGAGGAAGACCGTTTAAAAGGTGGAGGGATAGTTGGACATCCATATCCCAAGAGCAATAGGCTGTTATTGAAATACAAGCCAATGGCTTAATATACGACTAAGAAGAAGACCTTCAGGTAAAACCTGCCGCCAAGTTAAATTTTACTTAAAAATGAACAAGGTTAAAAATCAAAATTTGTTTAATATGTTACTAAAATGATGCTTTCTAGGACATTGAACTTCAAAATTAATTTTAAACGAATAACCAACTGTAATTAAAAATGCCAGTGGGGGATTTTGTTGGACAATGAATTAAGAGGGAGGTGAAAAGTAAGTAATGAACTGATTACAATTTTCTTTTCAATTTTTGAAATGTTTTGATATCGAGTTTGACATTAAAAATGACAGCAAATGATAGTCAAGTAACAGTATCATAGTAGGTATAATTTAAAAAATAATAAATAAATTAATGACAGTTATGAAAACCAAATACCTGCACATTTAAAATTTCAGTTATATAGTTTGTACATTCTTTTTGTTTTAATTTGTGTTGGATTTGAACAAAATTGTGCTCCTTAAAATGAAGAGAAATGACATCATGGAACGAACCTCCAAGCGAATTAAGTACAACGTATCATGATAGCATAACAGAAACACCTAAAATTGCCATCAATCACCCAGCCACCGAAACTTCCAGATATTATCAATTAGACATTGACTATAGCCCCGTAGAAGAAGACGTTCAATTGCATTTTACAGCACAAAATTCTGGTAAAAGTGCAGGCAAGAATGAAATTCCAAAGTCTAATGCAGTAAATTTAGAAGTTGCACCGAAGTTTACAGACCGGTCTATTTCGGCATCATTATCGCCAATGAAAAATGGCGAAACAGAAAAGACACACAAAACTAAAAGCATCCATGTAATCAATAAAGCACAGTCCACAAATCTTTCTGACCATACTGTTAACATCAACGAATTTCTACAAGAAATTAGTCCAAACAACAAAAAAACAGCATCCTCCAATGTTAAAGAAGAAAAGAATGCAAGTCATCACTGTAAGAAACATACAAAGGAACCAACTGGTGATTCTACACATAAAAGCCGTGTTAAGTTCGTAAAAATTAAGAAAACTAGAAACAGGCGGGTGCAGACTTCTAAAAGTACAATACAAGTTGAAGAAGTATATAAGGAAAACATAGCGGGGTTAGTACAACAGAGGACTAAGGATGGAGAAATGCAAGCTGATAATAAAGAAATATATTTTTCCCTGTCAAATCCGAAACATCCTTTTGCAATAGCCGTAATTCCTGGAATGCGTACTAAAAGCAAAGATCATGTTTTAGATGCTAAAAATTCAATAATTAGGAAACATCGGCACCATAGAAACAATAAGCTTCGTCATACTTCGTTTGAAGCAGATTGTCCGAAAACGGAAGAGGAAAAAATAATACCACCAGAATTACCAAAGCCGGCAAATGTAGTGCCGCCAGCGAAAACCAAAGGAAAAAGCTTAGGTTTTTTCTTTCTAACAAATAAGTTACCTTGGCCGGTTAATCTTAAAGCTCGCAAAACTCCCGACAATCTAAAAAGTAATATTAGTGATGTCAGTACCAAAACCAATCCTGATCAAATACCAAGCTGTTTAGAAAAAGAAAAACCGGAGAACCAACCAGCCAAGGAAATTATGAATTCTCAAACTGAAGATGTTAAAGCAATCCACTCGCGACTTACTCGTACAAGACCTGTGATTGTCGCAACAGCACTTAATTGTACGAAAGAAATTATGGCAATTCCAAAAAAGAGGCACAAAAAAAGACGTGACATTTCGTTAATTAGTTTATATAATAATGCTAATCAAGTTGGAAACGAAAAACCAATTGAAAGCGACGATTCACAACTAAAACATCGGAAAAGTAGGTCGAGACGGGAGAGTAAGTATCATGTTCCTAAGGTATTATCGACAAAAGTAAAGTACAAGGAAAGCAAACATGTGGGTATTGAAGCAACCGCTAAAAGCATCGAAGACTTAGGTAATCAAAAACCAAGGGATTACATAAAAGAACATGAGCATCCTAAACACAACGTAGATACAGAAATTGCAACCGTTAAAACTCCTAAGAAATATAGAAATAAGAAAATCGAAACGGATGTAGTCTTGGATTGTACAAAAAAATTAGGATTTGAGCCGTATAAAGCAGATAGAATAAAGCCCAAAAAAGAGAAGGATACCCTAAAGTACAAAGATGAAGATTGCAATACAAATCAAAAACATTCTAAAACAATGGAACAACCATTGACGGAACAAATCAAAAAAAAGAAGAAGAGAAAAGTAGTAACCCCAGAATCTTTCGATACTTACAAACGAGACTATTCAAAACATAAAGTTATGCTCCCTGTTGAATTTGAAACACTGGATAAGCTTGATAAGAAAGTTAATAGAAGAAACCAACCTGAAGTAGCGCTAGGTGGCGATACTTCAAAAAATGATATTACAAAGAAGCCGAAACGGAAAGATCCTGTAAGTGAAGAGTTACCGTCGAAAGCTCTTCCACATTTTTCAAAAACGCACGATGTGCACAAAAACAAAACATCGAGAACGTCGACAACAGAAACCGTCAAACAAAAGAAGAAAAAAAATTCGACGAACACACGAAACGAAGGAAACATTAGAAAAGCTGAAATGTATCCACCTGAAGTTATATCCATTCAAGATAAAATAACAGAAAAGGAACGTCTTAGAAAGGAAATTAGCTTTTCCCAACTTAATCTGAATCCAGTTACTGGTTTCTATGTTAAACCGATAGTGCAAGTTAGAAATAATCGTTTTAACATTCAAAAACCGGTAATACTGCCACCTTCTCTGACGTTAAAAGAAATTAAAAAACATAAAAAGAAAAAGGTGGAAGATAAAACTGTAGTTTCCGAAGCTATCACAAAAAAAGAAAAAGACGTATATTTACAAGGTAAAAGGTATCAACCTAAAGCATCTCTTCGAAATTTTTCTAAGAGAATCATGGTAGATGCCGAAGTACATAAAACAGAAACATGTGACGTTTCTGCGACTCCCGATAGAAACACACATCATTTATCACCTAATTCGTCACTTCAATTGAGTAAAAACGTTTTTTCTGTAGTGAATATTAAACCAGGTCGGCTTAGGCAAAGATCGAGTAATATACCAGTTTCTACAGTTTACGAATCAAAGTTGTCCTCAAGAAATTCTAGTTCGTCCTCTGCATTTACAGGAAGTGATGGTAGAATGGATAAAGTAAAACAAATTTTAAGGGTTGATCGAAATTTATTTAAATCCGATAATCGGCACGCAGATATACCAAAAATTGAAAGACGATCGATTCGTTTACCGAGAGATAAAATGAAAAAACCCTCAGGCAGTTTTATAGAAAACAATTCTTCGCATTATACAAAGGATGTAAATGATGTAGATTATGGAAACGAAAGTTTAACGAAAGCTGGAACGAAGAAACACGCAAGCTACTTGAACGAACGTCAGAAACTTAGAAAAAGTTTGTTAATTAATAAAGAATTTTATAATGAAGCAAAAGATTCCTTAAAAATTCCGATAGTTTCGAAACCACACGGTGGTAATATTTCGCCTACCACTACAAGAAAATTAAGTCAAATTGTACAGCAAACAGGGCAACATTACAGTTATCGAAGGCGAATGGGATTTCCTTCAACCTCCAGTGATCGTTCAGCAACTTCAAAAGAAAGCTATACATACAATTTGAGTTTACAAGAAACCGGAAAAGCGACCGATTTAAAAACCTGCACAGATTCTGTATGTTCTGGTCTTCAAATACGAACACGAATAAAGAAATACACAGAAAGTTTAAAGCGTCGAAGAAAGCCACTAGATAATAGTACTGATTCTGGTAGATCTTCAACAACGAAAAGTAAAGATACAGATACTCACTCTCGACTTTCTAATAACAAAAGCTTGCTACCTAAATTGGGTCAATATACAAAACGATCAATTAGAAATTACACGAATCAAGAACCTGAACCTATTAAGAAGCCGCCTGTAAAAAAAAAACGAAGATTGGCTTCTTCTCCCACATTCAAAGATATTTTCATAAATTATTCTGAATGTGTTACAGCAAATACACTAAAACATTTAGATAAAAAAGTACAAGGCAAGAATAAACCCAGTGTTAACGTTGTTGAACAAGCACAAGTATTTGTGACTTCATGCAGTGATAGCACAGATCCTTGCGGAAGTAGTTCAAATTTCAATGATAAAATGTTAAGCGGAGATGCATCACCTTTAACGAAAATTACTGAAGAAACGTTATCGCAGGAATCGTCTAAATATTCATATTTAAGCAGTTCTAAATTAACAGACTATAATTCCAGTGAAAACTCAAAAGTCAAGAAGTCAAAGAAAAAGCCCAAGGAAGCTACTCATGATGTAAACAATATGTCCGAACAAGCTCCTATGAGGGATTTGGAAAAACCTAAACAAGAAAATTATTATTGCAGATTGCACGAACTCACAAAATCGAACAGGATAAAAAATCAAAATAGGAAGGAGTGCCTTACTAAAACTGAAACACACCGTGACAAGCAAGATATGAACAAGATCGCAAAAGCTCCCGCTAGAAAAAACGCTGAACTAAGTGCAGAAGCTGGTTATTTTAAAGGGGTAACACATAGTGAAGGAAGTGAAACACATCCAGTGAACGATACTTCAACAAATCATAGCGTTCATCAGCATCAGCTAACTCAGCCCCATATAAAGTCGAAGAAGTGTAAAAGAATTAAACCAACTAAGAAAACTGCAAGTATTCGTAAAGAAGAATTGAAAGAAAGGAAAATTCGTCGGTTAGCAAATTCATTTAGAAAGAATATAATGAAAGAATTGCAAGCTGCGGATTTTCTGAAACAAGATAAAGTAATGCAGCTAGTAGCGAAAGACGGTAATCAAAACGACATGAAGCAATTAGACGCTATCATTGCCAAAAATGTTGCGGACGTTTTAAAACGTAAAGTGTTTACCAGTATGTTCTCCGATGAGTCCACCGATGATTCTGAAACTATACCAAGCAAACCATCTTCTACTAAAATGCAAAGTTATACACAGTCTGAAATAAGTGAAACTAAACCAGATAAAAACGTGACTTATCAAGATTCATATTACAAAACCCAAACTGAAAACGAACCGAAGAATAAATATTTCGTAGAATCCTTAAAAAGTAGCAGTAACTTTAATGAAAACTGTAATAGTTCTGATTTTGAATGTGTAAAACATACTCAAAGTAATACACACATACAAAATGAAGAATTGGAAAATAAGGATAAATTAGAAAGTAAACTAGGGGCTGAATCTGATTTTATGTTTTTAGATTTTCACTTAGATCAGCTTATGGGAAGCACGTCGGAGATTACTGAAAAGGAAACTACCAGGGCCCACATGATTAAATCTAAAACCAAACAAGAGGGTTCACCGGTTGCAGAGGTACATTCCTTCGCCTTAAAAAATCCCAACAGTAACGAAGTAGAAAAGACAAATGAAACTAATTCAGGGAAAACCTCAGAAACGTCATTGAAAACTAATATAAAACCTGTAGAATCAAGAAAATTAGATAAATCTCATCACATTTCCTATATACAACCTGACGATTTTAAAACGGTTGTTAAAAGTAGAAGGTCACGTTCACAAACTTTTAGTAAAATACCTAGAAGTCTTAGCCTAAATTCAAAAAGATGTTGTTCAAAAATTTTGGCTGATGGGCAATCAGAAACCTACACTAACCGCATAAAATCTGCAACCACTCCTGTTGAAAGTTGCACTAGTAATTCAAAAGACGCTGTTAAACAACAGTTACAATCGAAAACTCATTCGACGAACCTAAAATCTGGTACGTTGTTGAACAAGTTTTTAGGAGCGCTTGAAAGAAGAGCAGATCAGGCATACGTAGAAAGTAGCAACAGTTCACCAATTAGTACCAGTAAAGCCAGGACGAGTTCGTGCGTGTTTGCAAAAATGGATAATAAAAGCGGTAAAACTGTGAGCACTTTTCAAAAGCGAAAACAATATGGGGAAATTTTACGTCGTAAAATCACCAAGTCCAAATATGGTAATGAAAATATAAACCAGGATTGTATATATTGCTGTCCAACACCACAAGTTCTTCCAGTTAAAACAGAAGGTAAGACTCAAGGAAAAGTCCCACCTGCAAGACCTCCACCACCATTGTTCGACAGTATATATACCGACTCCACAACCTCCTGGCAACCTGCAGTTAGAGCAGACAGGTATGGATACGCACCTCACGGTGGTCGCCAAGCTTCAGGTGTAGATTATAATCGATTATGTTTTAATTGTAAAAAATTATGCTGTTGCTGTAAAACGAAACAAATGGTTGTTGTTGATGGGGCTAGTTCCAACCATATGCTTTCTTCTAAAGTTAGTAAACAATACCCCAATATACCAACCCTAATTATACCTATTAAGAGTAAGCAACAACATAAAACTATACCGGATGAACGAACAAATAGCCAGAAGCAAGAGAACGATTCTGTTGTCACAAATTATATTTTCATACATAAATCTAAAAGCTCAATTAGCACGTTTGGCAGGAAATCAGTATATTCACGTGACAACTTTTCAAATTATATTTCTCGTAACTCAAATAATTCGACTTTTTCAGTTGGAAGCAGTGCGGTCCGTAAATCAAAATCTAATAGTATCTTGTATAAAAATGGTTCTGATGAGGTGTTTTATTCTGTAGGAGAAACAAAATGCTTAAGGAATCACAGAAGAAAGGTGCGTCCCTATCGCAAGAGTGGAAGACCAGATATTAATACGAAGAATCTTCTTTGCACAAGTAAAAAATTATGCGACACAATCGAACAGAAAAGAAGTCCAACCACTGATAATAAAAAAATGAAACGTACTAAATTAGAAGCAAAATCATCGTGTGAAATTTGTAACGCCCCGGATTATTTGTATAGTTTAAGAAGTAACGAAGAAAAGAATAAAACTCCTAAAACCAGGATACCCCGCTTAAAACTAAGTTTAGTTTCAAGGAAAAGTTCTGTAGCTGTTGGACTTTTTAAAAAATCGACCAGTGTGCTAGTCAGCGTACAAGACAATGGATTTACAGTGACGGGTAATAAATCTAAAAGCAAACATGTGCTTAATAAACCTAGTGAAAAATTTACATATGTTAAACCCCGTGTTTATAGGCCCTTAAAAAAGGATACTAAAAAAACTGTACAGATAAATGAAACTTTGAACAAAGCGGCGTTCAAAACCAATCAGCAGTCTACCAACAGTAAAACTAAAACACAAGCTACAAAACCAAAACCTGAAAACGACTCGCTTTGCACTAATAATAACACCAACACGAAAGCACATCGGAGAACTGTAGTAAAAGCAGATAATGAGAGTCCCAAAACGAAAATTTGTAATACAAATAAAGCGACGGAAAAACGTCCGGTGAAAGAGTCTTCAAGTAAAAGTAAGGAAAAGGATGATTCGTACAACGTTTATAAACTTACACCAAAAGTCGATTCGCAGGAACACTTTAAAATATTTACATACGATAAAAACCTAAAATTTAATCGCATTGATCCAATAACTTTTCCACTGTGCCTTGAATACGAAAATATTAAAAAGTCCAAGTTATTTTCCTGTAATCAATATGACTTTGAACACAGACGATTCTTTAAAAACTCGTTTGAAAATTATTACAGTCGACTGAAAGCAATTTCATCCATTTCCGATGAGTTCCTGATAAACGAAGATGAATTCTTTAAACGATTTTTTGTCCAGGAAGAAATCGATGCAGAATTTTATAATAACCATTTCCCCTTTTCTACAATATTAACGTTCCCAATTCAAGTTAAAATTGTTGATCTACCAGAAGATGACGATGAGTCACAGAATCAATTTTCTAGCGGTCGTTCGAGTGGTCGTCAATCAGAAAATAATCTGAGCATGTTTCGTATGAAGCAATGTGATAAATCATCCTTGTTCTGGTATCAAACAGATGCGAGCACTAGCCAAAGTATACATCCGCAAACACCTTCGAAAAGTACTCAAAGTAAAATACAACCCGTTAAGATTAAATCAAATCGGCCTATTGAATTTCAAGACCCACTGCTGAGTACTAACGATGCAGTTTGGAATACAGATAGTAGAGAATCTTTATTATACTTTAAGAATATCAAAAAACCGTGCTTGTTACACAACGCTAATTTCAGTAATGATCTTTCCGAAGATGATGATAAAAAATCTCTTTCACCTAAACGCAATAAGCATGTAGAATTCAAGGAAAACAAACCGATGTCTTTAAATCATCAAGATGATATAGCTACTACATTTGATACTAAGCATAGTCAAACGTCAGACGATCGTTACAAGCACGAAGAAAAATCTACTTCTACTAAACAAGTTGATAAATCTACTAAAATTTCTCTGTGTGATTTATTACGTAAACAGTTACCACTTGAACAAACCAAAGATACGTATAATTACTCACAAAAAAAAATAGAAAAACAGCACAAAGAAACTCTCTGTCCTTTATCTGAAAGTCATTCGCAGGTATTCTGGGATTTAAAAGAAAAAGTCTTACAAACTTTTATGTTGAAAAAGTCTTCTAAAAAATCAAAAAGTAAGCATACTGAAACAGAAAAATCGGAAGAATTTTTAAAATCGGTGAACTTAGAAAACTCACAGTTACCTAAAGATACCTCAAAGAAACATTTAACAGAGGTAAAAGCACCCATAACAAGAGTCTCTGAAAGAGTTGGGGTTTCCCCTAATCGTGCGCCACTTAAAGTTTTAACAAAAGAATTGTTTCATAAACCATCCGAAGAACTATTAAGTATATTCCTTGATGAATCGTGGAAAGCAGTTAAAAAAGTAAATTTGGCAAACGAAGGAAATGAGACACAGCGTAAAATAGATGACGAAGAGGAAAAGATAACGTTTATACCGTTAGAATCCCATGAGTCGTTAAAACAACAAATAGGCGAATCGATACAAACCTTGTGCAAAGAAGAGGCTTCAGGCGTATTGTGTAAAGATGAAAATCTGGTCCAACCATTTACAGAAGTGTTAAAAAAATATTTAGAAGTTATATTAAGAAAACTAGGGGTGGATAATAACGAGTCACCACCGGTACTTCCCAACAAAAAACTTTTGCGATCATTGCAAAAATCAAACAAATCACTTGTTTCATTAGAAAAACCTACAAAAGAACAAAGAATTTTTGAATTATCGCAAAGTTTTGAACAACAACCTGATAACTCGTCCCATACCGCTAATAAAGAATTATTGCAGGATGCATTAAGAACAATTTTGAAGAAAGTGGTAATAAATTCATCCTTAGAATTAGTTCAAGGTCCTTCACAAGAACTTCCTACCACTAGTATCGTAAAGCAGACAAGCGAATCACATAAAGGACTGCTAAGTAAAACGGTAAAATCACTACAACATTTACTTAAAAAAAAATCTTCAAACGTAATGTTTCCAGAGACAGATCAAGGAAAAGTTAAAAGCGCTTCTGACAATTCACTGACAGCCAAACAGCAATTAGAAAAAGCTTCCCAAGAAACACTATATTATGACTTATCGGATGAATCGGCCGAGTTGTTATTTCGAAAATCTAACGATAAAATAATCAAGACGAAGTCGCCATTGAAACATATGCTAAAAATAACATGTAATGAATCTTCGAGAGTACTAAAACAACCTTCCCTCGACTTATCTAAAACTTTTCTATCGAAAGTGCTAGGAAACAAATCATCTGCATTAATTACATCAACAAGTTCATCGAAGGATTCATCGCAGCAGCCTAGAGATTTAATTAAAATACCGATGAATAAATCGACTGTTGGACCAAGACCGTCTTTGGAACTATTCAGGGATTTATTTGCAAGTATGAGAAATGGAATTTTAAAACACAAAGCGTGCCAGACATTTAAAGAATTACGCGAAGATCTAACACAAACATCCTCAATTAAAATTGGTTCTCCATGGGTCTATTACAACAGAGAAGATCCACTAAAAATACCAGTACCTGAAGCTTCAACTAGCTATTCGGGAGTTACCCATCAACGTTTGTCGGATATTTTATTAAAGCAGATGTCAAAAATACCTCTAGACACACTTATTAAAATGTATGATTCGGTACCGGATGCCAAAGATCAAGTGACATTTAAAAATGTAATAGACGAACTGTATAAGAATAAATTAATAGAGTTGGAATGTAAACCTACCGCTAAGTTAAACAGTCAAAAGTGCAATGAGAAACCTTGTACGCCAACAACCAGTAAAACCTGTAAAAAGCAAAAGTCAAGTGAAAGTGTAATAAATAAGAACAGTTCAAATGTTTTCGATAAATTTAGAGATTGTATAACAAGCAGAGATAGCCCTAGATCTAAATCAAAAAAGAATGTGGTTAGTAAAGGGACAGAAAGCCCAACAGCCAAAGGATTATTTAAATCATCGAAGAAAAACAACGAAAAAGTTACGCAACCAAAGGTTCTTGAATCTAAAGAATCAAGAGATACAAGCAATGAAGCAAATAAGGAAATGAAATTTAAAGACAAACATCATCGTCACAAATTAGATAACCTACCCAATAAATCTGATGAAAGCACAACTAGCAAACGAAGTAAAATCGCTAAATCTGATGTTACAAAAGCCGACCAACAAGCTGAATTAATGAAATTAAAGGAAGAATTAACTAACCAAGAAATATTTGATAGATTACTCGATTCATACGATAAAGAAGAAAGAATCGTTGAGAAATTATCTGAAGATGAACATTTTATCAACAGCCAGCTGAAGTTTGCAGATATAGAAACTGAAGTCAGGGTGGTTGATTCCGAAGTAACCCCCGATAATGAAACGGAAAGTTCAGTATCTGTAACGACAGATACTCAGTAAGTATGTACTGCTCATTTACTGATAAGACAAAAATAACTGACTTTAAATTTTAGGCCAAGCGAGATTGATTTAACACGTATACAAACAGATGAAAGTAAAGAGATACCAAAGGAAGCTGAAGATAATCAAAAAGTAAAATTCAGTAAAGGAAAAAATTTTGACGAAGAAAAGAAATTACTGCGTAACGAATCTGATGCTTGGTTAACAGATATAGATGATTACTACATAAATGCACAAAAAAGATCTTCTGTTGATTCTACAGACAGCAACGCAGTACAACCAACAGAACTAGGAAGGTGTTTTCTAAGAGGTTTTAGGAACGACCATGTATCGTTAAGTGGAGATGTATGTATACTCATCAGTAAAGCCGAACAAGAGCGAAGGATGAAACCTCACTTATATAAAGAAGCGGTTATTGATTTTTCCGAACGGGATTCTCCCTTAGAATACCTACTGGCCTTAGGCTTTAGCATTGACGAGGCCAGTAATGCTATTAAAGATGAAGATGTTAAAAATCGTCTGCATGCAGCTATAATAGAAGTAAAAAATTGTTTGTCTTAATTTGATAAAATGTAACACGCTGTTTGTTTTCAGGCTCGTATTTGGGTCAATCATATTAACGCAGTACAAGGTACTTTATTGTATCTTGTTGCTTATAAAGCCAAACCCCAAACTATGCGGTATTTTTTACAACTGGTGGAGGCTATTATTAACAAACGAATTAATAACGCCGTTAAACTTAATTCATTTTTAAGAATGCTGGAAAAAGTAGAAGGTGGTGACTTAACAATGGTTCATATTCTTGGTTCTGATAAGGTATGTTTTTTTTACTCCAAGATAATATATACAATCTGTCCAGAGGACTAAGTAAATGAGATAACACTAACAAAATATGTCATCCAGTGATTCATGATTTTACATATCACATCTTATATATTTTTACAGGCCATGCTGGCCCATTGCTAGAGTTATTCTTCCTATCGGCCTGATTTGCATAACTATCTTTGTTATTCTCTTGTTTTGCATTCGTTGGACGTGGCCAAGCCATCTCACTCTTTGTTGTTTTACAAACTGTACAATCGTTGGTTCGTTATAAAGCTCCTTTATCTCTCTATTCTATTCGTCCTCCTTCTCCATGCACTGTCCTCTTTTCATCCTCCATAAACTTTGTTAAAACTTCCCTGTCCCATATCAGTAAGTTTGCTTCTTTTACGGTTCCCATTTTCAATACCTGACATCCATAAGTTACGATTGGTCGCAGCAGCGTTTTATAAATTTGTATTTTTGCTTTCCTTGACTGTACTTTGACTTCAGGATTCGGGCTAATGCTGCTGCTGCTCTATTGCCTCTTGTTAATCTTGGTTTCATTTCCTCTTTTCCATCTTCTGTTATTTGTACCTCCAGATACGTATATGTCTTTACTCTCTCTACTTCTATTGCCTCTTCTTCTTGTCGTTCTATTATTAGATTTTGTCTTTTGTCTTGCATTCTGCTCCGTTGGTTGGCTCCCTATTATCATGTACTTTGATGTCTGGTTATTGATTTGCAGACCTGCTTTTCGTGCTTTCTCTTCTGAGGTTTTTACGATTCTTATTAAGTCTTTCTTTTTGTTGGCTATTAGTACTAAGTCGTCCGGGTATGCTATTTCTTCTTTACCTACTTTTGCATTAAAATCGCCTACAATAATCTTTACCTAGTTGATATCGTGATAAGGATTTAAATGGTCATATAAGTTTTCCAGCTTTTAGTCCAGTCAAATGGTAATTCAACTTTGCATTTTGGGTAGGCAGCGATTTTTTTTTATCGGTGTGTAGAGGGGTCAGTGGTGAATCTAAATCATGGTTTTGGGGGTGGTAACCCCCTCCATTCGGCCGCATATGTTATCAGAGAAATTAATGAACTCACAAGGATATCCCAAATTGTTCATGAACGAATGTTAAGATTCTTCGGCCATATTGAACGTAGAGATAACAATAACCTAGAAAGATTGGTGGTACAGGGACGAATGGAGGGTTCATGATCACGCGGCAGATCTCCAAAAAGATGGACAGACTAAATTAAAGACCTAACTGGTACATCTCTCCAGAATGCAACCAAAGAAGCCAGAAACAGAGAACGTTGGCGAAAAGTAGTCCGAAAAGTTCGTAAATGAAACTAGTTTCTATAGATCACGAGTCCTCTGTAAAGAGAAATACGAAGAATAAGAAGAATATACACTGTTTAGGAATCTATTGGGAATAGTAAAACAAAGAATTTAAAAATAGAATACTGTCATGAGAGAAGCAGTAAGTGGGAAAGAAAGACTGATGGTGACTTTACGATACTTGGCCATCAGAAGATGCTCCACTCTTCAATGAAGCCACAACTTTTTTGAGTTCTCTTCGGACAGCACAACGAAAGCTATGCATTGTTTTGACAACAAAACTGCGATCTGCGTTATGGTACCTAATCTTACACTTTTCAACCAAGTTCTGCTGTTGCCGTTTCACGAAGTGGTCTATTTGAGTAGTCTTTTGACTTAGAATTCCACAAACACGGATATAACATACCTACATATTCAAAAACTCTTCCCAAAAATCTCGATCCGCAGACATGATTTAATATTTAATTAAATATAAGTAATATTCGCGCGATATAGTGATACTGGCGCATACACGTTGAAACATCTAGAAATTCGTATCAGTTGCACGCTCGCGGTATCGATGTTTCACGACAGTGATACAGACGTCGATACCAGCTGATACTGATACATCGATACCGAGACAGTCACATACTCGTTGAGATTTGTATCGAGATACTGATACTTGATACATGTATCGATACAGATTAGTGATGGGCACAATCGAATGATTTTGAGAATCGAATAATCGGCAATCGGATAATTTCAACAATCGAATGATCATTCGAATGAAAAATCATTCGTTTTAGAGTTTCCGAATGAAAAATCATTCGAATGATATTTCACTCGAATTAAAAATCATTCGAATGATTTTTCATTCGTCATTCGTTTCAAAGTTTCCAAATGAAAAATCCGTCGTAATTCGCAATGCGAGTGATTAATTGGAATGCGAATGATCACTCGAGTTGAATGCGCAAACTCATATTGCGCTTATAGTAAAAAAAATTCACAGATTTCGCAATCCTTGCAACCATCAGATACATTGGAAATGTAATGCCATATACAGGGTGTATGAAAAAAGCCGACAAATAGTAACATCATGAGAAACTACATCAAAAACCGAACAAGAAGCTTCAGGCATTTTGGCATCAAACTCATAGTTTCCACAATATCTTCGATTAAAGTTTCTTAAATTTGGCAACGTTGCTACAACTTTACTTTTTACCAATGTTACTATTTACAATTAAAAAATAATAAACTAAACTAAAAAACCAAATTTTTATTCAAAACTAGATAACAATTTATAATAACTGTTCAAAATGACCCCCTCCAACATCTCGACACATTCTCACTCGGCGAATGATGCCGTCATTCATGGTCTGTAACATATTATTTTTTCTTATTGTGGCGACTGCTTGCTGCATTCTTTCTATCAGCTGCTCTTCTCTGTTTATTTCTTCTTGGTAGACGAGCTCTTTTAAAGTTTCCCATAAGAAGAAGACAGCTTAAATCCGTACTTCTTGCACACCACTCTGCCGACCCACTTCGTTCAATCCATCTCTCAGAGAACTCCTCATTTAACCAGTTTCTTGTTTGAATTCCCCACTGAGCTGGTGCTCCATCCATTTGCAACCACATACTTCCTCTGGTTGCTAAAGGGACGTCTTCTAATAAATCCGGCAAGTTGTTAGTCAGAAACCACAAAATTGTTTGCAGTTAAACGTTGGGGTAAAATATTAAATATGTGGTCCTATTAATGTAGTATGAAGAATTCCGGCTCAAACGTTTACACTAAATCGCACCTGATGATGGGTTTGATAAATAGCATGGGGGTTCTCTTCACTCTATTGGTGCCGTTGCGAGTAAAAGTGGGTTCATCCGTCCAAAACACAAAAAAATAATGAAACAAACGGACAATTTTCGAAATTATTAAAACAGACAAGCAATTGCTGACAAGTCAAAATGACAGGAAAGCAATGTTGATCTAAATAAAAACAATTTCGAATTTTCCAGTAGTTACTTAGAAACAGTACAGCGTTGCAAAACCTTTTAAAGCTTTCAGAAGCAAAGAATTTGCTTTAATTGAAAACACATTACAGCCAAACTCCAAGCAAAAAATGCTAAAATACTAACTGGTTGTGTTTCCTGTTGCCTAAACTATGACCAGTCATTGTCATTTAATAATAATTCGCCCTATTAAAAAAATTAGTATCCTACTTAAAACTATCAATTACTCGATAACTAGAGGGTTACCAGCAAAATGGGACTAGAGTTTTTTGTTTACTTCTTAATGCTGCTTCCCATGGTGTGCCTATTTGTCGGCTTTTTTCATACACCCTGTATAATATTATATAAAACATACTCACTTACGACTTCGAAATTGTGGAAATATCACACCTCTGAGAGTAAATTAATATTTTTTTTCCCATTCTTACACATAAAGTGGCATTTTAATGTGTGAAATCTAGTTATCTGAGCAACATTTTAATGTGAAGGGTGGATAAAGTGTTGCTATAAACATTTTATCCACACTTCCTTGACGACACTGATTCTATAAATATTTTATCCACACTTTCCTTGACGACGTGAATTTTAGAATGAAAATCATGGTGCCTTTAAATTTAAATTGCTAGGTATTGTTTAATAAAGACATTTTATCCAGTCAAGGAAATTAGCTCAATCGGCTGCGCCTCGTAAGCTAAACTTTTCCTTTCGTGGATAAAATTTCACTTCATATCAATTGTACCATAAATAGCTATTAAACTAAATCAACAAAAGAAAATACCATTAGTGGGCCGGTATAAATTGCTTATAACAACCGAGCCACCACATTGTGTTTATTTTATTTTTGTACCGCCTTGATAAATAATGTCTGCATTCATTTTAAATATTTTAAATAGTGGCGGTGTGGCCGCTTCAATTTTCTATAGAAAGAAATATTTTTCGCCTGTCATTTTTTCCCTATAATATCTAAGGGTTCTAAGTTCTAAGGCGCCTTCAAGACATATTGTCCCCCCGCCTCCCAAAGATAGGTACGCCACTGGTACCATAAATAGCTAGTAAACGAAATAAACAAAAGAAAATACATATTTAATCAGTTTGTATCTGTTTGTAATACGATTATGAGTTTCTTGTAAAATTTCCTTACACTTGTAGCAGACCTTGTCTATTCTTCTTTACGCAGTTTTATTACGAATAATTCTAATGTTTGTTATTATGAGTTCATCGGGTTGGAGTCGAAGCTCGTAATACACTCTCGGTCACGGTCACGTACCGACACATTTGATGTCGCGAAACCTACTCAAATTCTTGTAACTCTGTCCAATATACGAGCGCATAAACATTTCCAATGTTAAAACTTTTCAAAATTAAAGTAATAGGTACGGTGTGCAGTTATGTATGTATATTACTTTATCTTTGTCTGACGCTTGCCATGCAACAGCGACAACCCGCACGTCCCCGGCGTCGTTAATGCCGTACCAAAATAACTCTATGCGGATGGGAATTCATTCGCATTCGTCATTCGGTATTCGCTATTCGTTACCGAGTTTGGAGTTTCCGAATGAAAAATCCTTCGAATGATTTGGCGACAACAATTAATACATTTCGAATACCGACGACAATCGAATGATCCAATTTTTTTCATTCGAATTCGCCCATCACTAATACAGATCTCAACGTGAATGGGGGCCTTCCATTTTTTGTTAATTATAAATCCAACACCTGCTGTAGGTCTGTCTTTTCCTCCTTTATAGATCAGGGTATTTCCCGATTTTCGACTGATTCAATTTTCTTCTGCTCTCCTTATTTCGCATAAATCAAAGATATCCCAATTTTCTTTAACTCTTCTTCTATTTCTGTCATTTTGTCATCGTATTTTAGTGTTCGAGTATTATGGTATGTTGCAATTCACAATTTAGTTTTATTTGCTGGTTTCCGCTTATACTTAGAAATCGAAGCCCCCCCCCCGGGTGAGATTCTGAGTCAGTTTCTCTACTCACCTGTGGTAATAATGTTACAGGATTCAACATTTTCATATTGATATTTGAAATTTAAATTTAAATTAGGGAGTAGTTAGGAATAACCCACCACGCTGGCCAGATGTTTTGGTGAGTTTTGAAAATGATTTAGAAAGGGTATAATTTGTTTTAGGTAGGAACTAGGTTGGGACCTGGTTTCCCCGGCTTTAGGAGATGGGGTAAACCAGAAGTTCGCATGGGCAGGGTTACTATTCCTGAAGTAGGACTATTCTCCACCCGGAACGTGAAGATGTTCCTACCCGCTACCACTAATGAATTAGCCATTGTTGGTTTTATTTATTAACGCCGTGATGATATTTAATAACATATCCATTCTCTCCGATATCCTTTGTACTATTTCTTCAAGCTTAGTTATAGAATCATCGTGTTGAGTGGTAGAGGGCTGCTAAAGGTTGATTTCTTGAGGTATAGTTAGCGGATTACTCTATAATTTCGATAAGTATAGGTAAGTACGTAAGTTGTTTGTGATGGTGAAGGGTTGGTAAGAAAAACAGAACCTTGTGTCTTGAGTGGATTTTGCTGCGCCTCCATTTGCCTCTCTTTTTGAATATTTTCTCTAAGGGTGGGATATAACTTCTGCTGCAACTGTTTCCGCACACTACATTCTTTATAGCTCCCAGAATGATTCCCTCTGCACTGCAGTTACAATATACTACTTCCTTTTTCCGGTCCATGTGCATTCTTGGTAAGATGATTTCCTGCACATTTAATGCATCTAAGACCAAGAACACACGAGGCGGTTTGTGATGAATCGGCTGACGATTTCCTCGTGTGTTTTTGCTCTAAAGTTGGTCTAAACAGTAATTTTTGGTTAGCCCAAAGGCTTGGCATTTTATGCATTGGGGAATATCACGTTTTTTTATAAGGCTGTTCAAAACAAATGGATGTGTACTGCAAGAACTGAATTTTATATATTTCCTTATTATTATCCTACTCTTCCAATTCTACAAAGAAGAATGATGTAGGAATTTTGTATTTTTTGTCAGAAATGTTATTGATTCTAAGTACCTCGTATGCCTTTTAATACCTACCACTTTAAAGCTTTTCTTGCCTTTCATTTGATAAATGTAACACTGTACCTTTCTTCAGCAGTTCGTCCATAATTATAGGACGTTTTCCCGTTTTTATTACTTGTATTTTAACTGAATTGTTACTTAAAATTTTTAAGGTATAATTATGTAATAGCGAGCGGCTGGTGTTTTCACCAAATTTTGTAAGGAGATTATGTTTTCTACTCCATTTAGAAAAATTAGAGGGACCTTAATTGTTTTCTCTAGTTTTACACTTGATTTATTATCACTTGATAAGTATGAAAAAATATGGCTATTGCTAAAAACGCTTCGTACTGTAAAGTACAAGATAATCAGCACACTCTCACCACCACTATTTATTAGTTTTCTAACTAATAAAATATACATTCAGCTAGTTAGAAAGAATTTCTTGCTACCACTGCAAAACAGATTTCATAATATTTGAAATAAATCATCCAATGTATTTTATATTTAGCTTGAAGATGAAGAAAATGAAGAAAAAATAGTTAAAAAGCAGTTGCGTCAGTTATTCATGGACGTATATCAGATAGCCACACAGGAAGCTGAATTGAAAGGCCAGGAAGTAACTAAAGAAGGAATTGTTTTGTTACGAATTCTTGCTGCTAAATACAGAGCTGGTTTACATCCTCACCTTGAACTTATATCAAGATACATTGGGCAAGGGTTAATGGTTAATGAAATACAATTAGAAGGTATCAACATAATTTCGTATTTATTGAAATCATTACATAATCTGTATTTCAGCTGCAATGATATATTTATCAAGATTAGATACTGCAGATGTAAATTTGAAAGAATTTGAACAATACTGTGCAATTAAGTGTAAACGTAAACAGAATGCATCTTGGTAGCTGTATAATCGTAACATTTACTAAATGATAATAATCCGGAAATATTCTACATACACATTAAGAGATATTTAAGATAACATTTTATTAACATAACATTAATACATTCTTATGTTTGTACTAACATGAAAACATAAAACATCTACTTCACGGTGTGACGTTCCAAGGGATAAAAGTGCCAGGGTTTGGTTCATCCAACTATAAACAAAATTAGTGTAACACATCGGTTTAAAGTTTTAGCTTGTGAAATTATTAAAAATATATACAAACCCAATAAAGACATTTTTTTAAGCAAGTAACTTTTGATGTTATTAATTATCTTATCAGTTGTTATAACTTAATTTTAATGTTAAATTACCTTGGCAGTGAGATGATCTTGACAAGCCATTCGAATTCTGGCCGAGGTAGCTGGAGCCCACAGTTTAAAATCGGTGGCTGGTAAGCCTGCATCTATTCTAGCAGCTTTGACTGCTTCTCGTAAAGCAAATAAAACCGAACTGGCTAAGAACAGAGGAGGTTCACCAACGGCCTATATGCATAAAAGAAAAGATAAATGTCAGAATTTACATGGAAAATAATTTAGTACTTACTTTAGACGAGTATACGGCTCGAGGATTCGGCGCACCTTTCAGTAGTGATACATTAAATTCAATCGGAATATCAGAAAAACCAGGGATTTTATAAGCACCTGGTCCTCTGGTAAAAGTAGTTCCATTTGGTGAGTAAACCATTTCTTCGAGTGTAAACAAACCATAGCCTTGTACAAAACCTCCTTCTACTTGTCCGATATCTATTGCTGGATTTAAACTTTCGCCTGATAATGATTAAATTTTGCTATATAAATAAAATTTCACCAAAATGGTTATGGTTAAAAGCTCACCTAAATCCATTACAATGTCAGTTCGCAAAACCTCATGATCTCCAGTTAAACAGTCAATTCCTACTTCGCTACAGGCAACACCAAATGTAAAGTAATTAAATGCATTTCCAGAATTTGTTTCCCAGTCATAACCAATATTAGGTGTTTTGTAAAAACCAGTAGTCGACAGACTGACTCGATCGAAATAAGCAGCAGCAACCCAATCTTCCCATTTACCCTTCGGATTTGCTTTTTTGTATGGTTCCAGTCTTTGTTTAATTATTTCACATGCATCCTATTAAGGTAAATCCACATAAAGTAAGTTGGTTATAAATCTCTATTTTTTATATTACAAGCTAGATCAACATTACAAATTGTAACTGAGCTAAATTACTCCATCGCACGCACTCGCACTTTGAAAGAATTTTTTAGCACTTAAATTTATGAAGTCTTGAGTCGATGATACACCTAGTTCATAGCGTAGTTGAAGATTTCGAATATATCAGGGCGCATTCACTTTATTTTGTAATCTGTCAATATTTAGCAATATAGCTCCAGGTTAGTCGCGCGTCCAAGTGAACCCCAAGACAGCAGTATCTTTTATATAACCAGTTAAACCCTTATCAAGTAAAGATCATTGTAGGCAATTTTAATGCAAAAGTAGGTAAAGAAGAAATATTTAGGTCTACAATAGGGCTACACAGCAAGCATCAAGAAACGAATGAAAACGGAATGAAACTAATAGATTTTGCAGAAAGGAAAGGATGTAGGATAGTTGGCACATATTTATTTTGAAAGAAAAGAAGTGCATAAGGGTACCTGCGAATCACCTGATGGCAGAACTGTAAATCAAGTGGATCATGTGATAATAAGTACACAACAAATTGACAAAAATGGTGAAAAACGTCAAGTCAAGAAGAGGGACAGAAGATAATTCAGATCACTACTTAGTAACTACTAAAATGGAAGGAAAGTGCGACAGTCAAGAGAAAAAACAATTCAGAAGGAAGAAGAAAACTAACACAAAAAGAATGACAGGAAAAATACATAAATAAAGCGGATACAAAAATAACAGAAAGGGAAGAGATGAAGAAGACATCGAGAACAACTGGCGAAAGATAGAAGAAAGTATGAAAAGTGCAGCAGATTTAGTATTAAGAAAAGAAAGACAAGAGAACTTGGAGTGTGAAAAGCAGCCAGAGAAAAAACAAGGAGAATGTTGCAAACTGGAAGAAGAGAACACATATCAAAATACAAACAATAAAGGAAAACAACAAAAAATAGGAAATATTGGAAAAATCGGACAGAGCAGTTGGAAGAATATTACAAAACCAGGGAAATAAGAAATTTTTACCAAGAAACGAAACAGACCAGAAGAGTATTCCAACAAACGCTAACAGCATTCAAAGACAAAAATGGAGAAAGAATAAGTGACGAAGAGCAAATACTTATTGGTTGGAAAAGATACTTTCAAGAAATTTTAAATGGTGAAGATTCAGAAACACAGCCAGAAGAAGAGCAAAATAGAATAAAAAGAGAAGACAAAAATGAAAACATAGATTCCCCTAGAAAAGAAGAAATAAACACGATACTAAAGAACTTAAAAAACAGGAAAGCGTCAAGAGAAAACGGAGTGAAAAATGAATTAATTAAATATGGAGGAGACAAACTAGCTACACAAATATATAACTTAATAATTAAAATTTGGCAAAAGCAAGAGATTCCGAAAGCATGGACGAAGGCAATAATAACCCCAATTCACAAGAAAGGTGACAAAATGATCTATAATAACTATAGGAGAATAGCTTTGCTAGACATGACATTAAAGGCCAACGCGCATTTAACCACGCCACGGCGCGCCACGCCGGACGGCAATTTTTAAATGACATTGGTTGTTATGGAATAACGCGCACTTATCCACGCCACGACGCGTTATTCCATAACAACCAATGTAACTTAAAAATTGCCGTCCGGCGTGGCGCGCCGTGGCGTGGTTAAATGCGCGTTGGCCTTTAAAGTACAGTAAGGTGTAGAAGTAATGACTACTGCACCTTGCAATATGCAGCCCATCTATCACCATTCCGCCAAGGTAAACAATTATTGCGTAAGGTGTAGAAGTAATGACTACTGCACCTTGCAAATATGCAGCCCATCTACCACCATTCCGGCAAGGTAAACAATTATTGCAGAAATAGAAATTGTGCAGTAGTCATTACTTCTACACCTTACTATACCTATTAACAACGACTCTAAGAAATCAAATACAAAAATATGTAGAGCAAGAATTAGGAGAGCTAAGCCGGATTTAGGCCAGGACGTTCGGTCACCGACCAAATATTCATTATAAAGAAAACACAGGAAATGTGTCGAGAATATAACAGAGAAGTTCACGTAGTTTTCATAGATGTCCTGAAAGCATATGACTCACTAAAAAGAGAAGAGATATATAGAGCCATGGAAATGTTAAAGATACCACAGAAGTTGATAAGTTGAGTCAAGGAATGTCGAGTGGCACTGGAAAGGCTCGGCCCAACCAACTTGGTTCGACTAATCTGGGTGCCCGGTTACAGTCCTGGCAACGAGAAGGCCGGCCGCCTGGTAAAGGACGGCTCCTAGGAACCCTTTTTAGGCTTTGAACCCCCTCGGCCTACCTAAAGCAAGCATTCAGCAAGCAATTAGAGACCGGACTCACTCTCAGTTCATCTCATCCTGGGCCTCGCGTCCTGGGTTGAGATAAGTGAAGCTACTCATCCACAGGCCTTCAAGGACCAGGTCCGAACAGCTTCTTGGGTTCAGTAGGAAGCACATCAGGACAGTCACAGGCCTCCTTATGGGCCATGACCTCTTTAAAAGACACTTATATCTGATGGGCCTCTGCGAGGAGCCAAGTTGCAGATTCTGCAACGAAGCAGATGAAATCTCCCTTCATCTCCTTTTACGATGCCCCAGACTACTTCTTTTGAGGCATCGCCTACTTGGAACCGGTCTTTTATAGCCCGACGATTTACAGAATGCCCCTATGGACAAGATCTTGGCCTTTGGGCTAAGTTTGCGGCGGATGCACAATGGACCTGAGTTCTGCTACTTCGCAACGCCGAAGAAGAAGAAGAAGTGTTCTGAAATGTGTGATATTGGATTCCATTTTCCGAGTAGAATTTTGTGAGGATGCCATAATCGTTTTCGTTTTCTAGATTTATGCGAAGAGTGTTTGTGCTACACATACACGGTGGGCCAAATTTATTTGGAACCCTTTTTGGACTTGAATAACTTTTTTGGTTTTGGTCCGATTTTGATGAAATTTGAAACCCATATTAATAGAGCATATTTAAGTTAAAATGTAAAAGACTAACGGAAAAACTTAAGGGGGATCTAAGTAAGGGGCATTTTTATAAAGCCTTGCTTTCAAGGTCGTTGCAAAAGTTACTCTGTTAATATTTAAATTCAAAAAATAGTAAAAACGATTAATAAGTATCCGGAAAGACTAGCCTTAAAATCGTATTAAAAAACTTTAAGCGTTCGGAGCAAAATGAAAGGCATTCTGAAATGCCATAAATATTATTTTTATTAAATTTATTTTTTAATTCAAAAGGAAAATCCATCGAAATTTCAGATTGCTTTCGTATATCGTAATAAACCCGTTTATTTTGCTAGTGTTTTGCTAGCGCTGTTATAAAACTTTTTTATTTTAATTAATCTTCGATATACGGATTAATAACGATTTTTGTAGTAGGCTTTGAAACAAAATTTTGACGTTACTTATAACAATTAAATTCATTATGGATGTGTCCACCCTTACTAGTTTTTACTATTTTTTGAATTTAAATATTAACAGGGTAACTTTTGCAACGACCTTGAAAGCAAGGCTTTATAAAAATGCCCCTTACTTAGATCTCCCTTAAGTTTTTCCGTTAGTCTTTTACATTTTAACTTAAATATGCTCTATTAATATGGGTTTCAAATTTCATCAAAATCGGACCAAAACCAAAAAAGTTATTCAGGTCCAAAGAGGGTTCCAAATAAATTTGGCCCACCGTGTAGTTCTAAACGTGCCAGTTGTCATTTTTTTGTTACCAAGGCCTTATGATTTACCGTGTTGTGCCGGTAAATTGGTGGGATTTTGGGTTTACTAGTAGGTTGTTGGACTTCTGTGTTGGTTATTTGATCCTTGTTAAGTTGTTTTTCATTTTGTGGTGACAAATAAAATTTATTTTGTGTTATTAGATCTTCGGATGTCCGACGTATAACGCTTTTGCACCTCTGTTAAAGGTGGTGTTAATTCGTCTGATTTGCGCTTTTGAATCCATATTCGTTACATTTAACGGGTTATCAATTATCTTATTTTCAATCGCTTTAAGGTCATTGTCTTGCATCGATATCAGAGCGCGTACGTTGCACCCGCACCGTTTCGATGCTTACTTATTACTTACACTCTTCTTCTATTTGTCGGTATCTGTAACCTTTTTTACCTTTCGGTGTCGAGGCTAGTGCATTAGTGTATGTGGTCTCTACGGGTGCAATGCACAATTCGGCCCGACTCTGAGAGTTACGTAATTGGTGCGCTGTTTGATACATATGTATACTGCAGCATGTGTATAGTGTAAGTGCGTGTACGTGTAGGACCTTGTTACTCTCCCTCTTAGGTCTGTATTATGAGGAGAGCGTCGTTAATTTGGTACCCAACCGGGAGTTTCGAACCGAGAACTAACGTAACACTAGCCTGACGCTCTACCACTGCGCCGCCCTGGCTTCTACACTTTTCTTTTGGTTATAAATCTTTACAAAATACTAAAATACATACCATCACAGCCATTCCGTTAAGGTCTGATCCTGAACTAGCAGCGGTAGATGAAGTATTGGGTACTTTATCAGTCGACGTTTCACTGATATGTATTTTAGTGTGTGGAATTTCTAAAACTCTGCTTGCTACCTGTACCATTTTAGTATGCAATCCTTGTCCCATTTCTGTTCCACCGTGCGTTAAAAGCACTGATCCATCAGTATACACATGAATTAAGGCACCCGTTTGGTTCAAGAATAGAGCTGTAAATGCTATTCCGAATTTTGTAGGAACTATACTGATGCCTCGCTTTTTCCATCTGTTTTCTCTAAAAATTCAATTCAAAAATTACAACTTCGGTTTTTACATTGTATATTTACTCACTTGTTAAATTTTTCTATTTCTTTTTGCCTTTCAGCAAAATGTGAAGATATAATGCATTCGTCCCAACATCTTCGAATATTACAATATTCTAATTTTTGATTATAGTGGGTGATATCCCCTTCCTTATACAAATTTAAACGACTAATTTCAACAACATTTTTATTGAGATATTCGGCAATCTCTCTAATCATCGTTTCAGCGGCCAACATTCCTTGTGGTCCTCCAAACCCTCTAAATGCGGTATTAGAAGGCAGGTTAGTTTTGCAAACGTTACCAATAACACGAACATTAGGAATTTTATAGGCATTTTCAAAATGAAACATTGCCCGCTCCAGAACCTAATGATGAAATTTTTAAAATACAAGACAGTGAATGTAAATTATCTTACTTACCGCTTCAGATAAATCGCTGGAATAACCACCGTTATTGTATATATAAATTTCACAACCTAAAATTTTGCCTTCGTTATCAAAAGCTGTTTTATATTTTATATAGAATGGGTGTCTTGTTCCAGTTATAAGCATATCTTCATCTCGGTCTAACATACATCTAACAGGACGATTAAGGCGGGATGCTGCGAGCGCAGCCGGTAGTGCAACAATAATAGATTTGGATTCTTTTCCACCAAAACCTCCACCCATACGTTTTACTCTTGTAACAATCCGATTTTCAGGTACGTTTAGAACATGTGCTATTAATTTCTGTTAAAAAAATGTATTGTAATTTACAAAGCGTTTTGATTTAAATAATACTTACACTAATTTCTGTTGGGTGTTGCGTAGAACAGAATATCTCCATTTCGTAGTCCTCTTTTTTTGGAACTGCAAGTGTACATTGAGTTTCCAAATAGAAATGTTCTTGAGCACCGTTTCTACAATCACCTTCAATAATATGAGGTGCTGTAGAAAAAACTTTGTCAACATCCCCATTTTCCATCTTTTTGGGAACTTTTAGAAAGAAGGAGTTGTGTTTAATAGCATCTTCAATGGTCACAATTACTGGTTGTAATTCTTCATATGTTACTTTTACTTTCCGCGCAGCTCTTTGCGCTGTAATTTGGTCTTCGGCAATAACAGCTCCCATTATTTGTCCTTGGCTGGTAACAGTTTTTGAAATGAAAACTTCATCGTCGTGCAGTATTGGCCCAACTAGGTTTTGGTGTTCTGATAAATCCTTAGCTGAGAAAAAGGCGTGTACTCCTTCCATCGCCAGTGCTTCGGATGCGTCAATTGATAAAATATTAGCATGAGCTTTTGTACTGAAGACAAGCCCCATATAAAGTTCATTAGAGAACGTTGGCATGTCATCACAATAAACGGCTTCTCCGGTGGCTTGTTTATAAGCTGATAAATGTGGAATAGGCTGACCAACCATATCGACTTTAACTTCGTTTGGTAAAAGTTCGAAGTATTGAGAACTTTTAGGAACTTTGTAGTGGAACCCTTTAATTGCACTTTTTTCTCGTTCATCTATGATAATATCGGGTACAATAGTTTGAAGTTGTTCCGAGATGGCTAGAAAAGCTCTGAAGAAGAAACTCAGAGTTAGAGATCTTCTGTACTGAATCATTCCTCCAGGAGCACTAGGTGATAGAGGCAGATCTTCTATTAAATATTTATACGCCAGATCTAATGTTTCTTTATTCCAAGGATGACCAATCAGGTTTTTGCTCGTTTTGGATGCCGTTACAGTTGTAGGTGCCATACCTCCAAATGCAAGGTTAATGTCTTTAATAACATTAGTGTTCGGTTCAAACATAACGTTAACAGCCGAATTAACTATAGCAATATCATCATCTCGCCTTCGTGCTTGTTTGTAGGCATAAAAGTATTGATTTTGATTAGTATATGGAATTGTAATCGCAACTAAAACTTCATTTTTATTCATTACATTTCTACGGTAGCCTGTGAAGAATGTTTCGTCCATTATAATTTTTCTTTTGCCATCTTTACTTTGTACTTCTAATTCGATTTTGCAAGCCATAAAAATAGGATTCAAGTCTGAAATAGGGCTTCCTGTCATTATGTTACCTCCAACTGCTGCAACACTTCTTATTTGTTTGCCTGCAAACCAGTGTAACATATCAACTACAGCAACAAAAACACGTGTTTTAAAGTTGGGTTGAGACCGTATTTGTTCCCTTAAAGCACTTTCCATATCTTCTAACGTAACAGAAGCACCGATTTGTATTCCACGATCTAAAGTTTTGATTACAATCATTTCCGGAATTAAAACTGGTTGTATTAGTATCGGATAAAGGCAGTGCTTAAATTTAACTTCAACCCCGACTTCTGTGTTACCAACGATAATTTTGGCATCGGAATATTTTTGTTTTAACTCTAGTAAATCGTTTAGCTCGGTTGGTCTGTACCAAGTAACATTATTGTTTTTAAATACCAAACTTTGTTTGTCTAAAGTGTCGTACAGTTTAAGTTCGGGAGGAAAAATTGGTTCTTGCGTTGGATCATACGGTGTAAATTCATGAGTTTTGTACAAAACTTCTTCATCTTTATCTACTCCGTTATAGCCATTTTGAAGTTTACAACACTTATCACCCATTCCACATGTTCCGTTTCCATTCATGAGAGCATTGCCATTTTGCATCACTTCCCAATCTTCGGTAAACGTTTTGTATCCTTCGATAATGGCCCTGTAACCCGTGCATCGGCAGAGATTTCCTTGAAATGCCACTTCTAAATCTTCCATCGATGGTTTTGGCAAGCTTCTTAAGACGGTGTACATGGACATAACGATACCAGGTGTACAAAAACCACATTGTGACCCGTGTGCTTTTGCTATCCTTTCTTGAACTGGATGTAATTTAGTTTTCGTCGAACCTATTCCTTCTACTGTCGTTATGGCAAGCCCATGCATTGCGCATACTGGGGCTAAGCATGCATTTACGGGCAAATGACTGAAATTGCTAAGAAAATTTTTGGCGTATGTTTATTTTAATTATTTATTTTAGCAGTGACTGGAACCGAAATGAAAGTCTCGGTCCCACAAAATATTTAAATAACGGTTTCGGTTTTGTTATGGTCATATAAAATAATTTTGGTCGGGTCTTATCAGTCTTTAGATATAGGTTTTGGTATTAACAAAACGTCTTCCGTGTTGGGGCCGTGTCATTGTTGAGATAGAAAAACTCTTCCTCTTCTGTCTCAACAATGACACGGTCCCAACCCGGAAGACGTTTTGTTAATACTGACACTGCCCGTGGAAGTCTTCGAATTCATAGGTTTTGGTCTTCTAATGGGTTTTGAGTTTAGTTCAACTTACAAAGAAGCAATATGTGATAACAATTATTTCAATTTTCATTATATCCGATATCAATGAAACCTGGGGCATCCCTATTTTTTAAATTATACTTTAAGATATCAAAATGAAATTTGGTATATGTAATATACTCTTAAAACTGCAGTATTTGACGTTTTTGTTATTTCCGGTCTTCATCGGAATTAACCTCCTGTCGAGAAAATACTAAATTGTAAAACTAATCTTCAATATTTGAAAAATAAAATATTAAAAAAAAGTCAGATTGTTTGCAATATTTTCACAACTTTTAGGAAATGCAAATACAAAGCTGACGATTGAAAATGTCAAAAAGAAATCAAAAATAGGACATTTACCACTTAAATTTTTTCTGGAAAATTTAACAAGTTGGGGAAACGCCAAATTACCAAATTTAACTTGAACGATTGAAGATTAAAATATTAATAAAGTGAAAAATAGAAAATTTACATTTTAGAATATATTTTCAAAAATGTAAGAGGCTGAGAAAACACGAAATTATGACAACAACAATCAACATTTGAAATTTAGAATCTAAAAAGAGTTAACGCAGAAAATTTTTAGAAACGGTTATAAAAACAAAAATTATAAATCAACATTCAACAATGGTTGAAATACCAAAAAAAAATATTGAACATGACCTAACGAAAGAGGAGAGAGAAGTGCAGTTGCTGCTGATGAAAGAGCAAAAGGTAAAAAATAATGTGAAAATTGGGTATCGAATAATGGTTGTGAATAATGAAGAATACTATTGGAGTGGAAAGGACCACGGTGTAGGAGCAGGTAGGAATCCAAAAAATTGATAAAAGCAATAGCAGCAAAGCAAATAGAAACGACCTCGGCAACGTTAATGGCAATTGATACGGTAGATGAAAATAAGGATGGCCAAAGAATAAAGTTTAATTTAGTTAAATACGAAATAGGGAGTAGTTGCAAAATAGTAAAAAAAGACAAAAAGTATAAAGCTAAATGGAGGATTGTTACGTGGAACATTTGAGGGATTAATGGTAAAGAAAGTGTATTAATTAAAAAATCGAGTTTACAGTTTATCGGGCTAACAAAAACAAAAAAAAAAGAAGTGAGAATAGTGGAGTTAGAGAAAGAAAATGTACTATTATATAGTGGGGTACCAACGTATTGCTGAGCTGAAGCAGATGTAGGATGTATTATGGGTAAGGAAACAGCCAAACTTTTATTGAATTGGAAATTCATATCAGAAAGATTGATAAAACTTAAAATAAGCGTTTTTCTTAGTGTGACAGTAATTATAGTTTATGGTCCAAGTGAAAACGAACGAGAACGTGAGAAAGAAAACTTATGGTCTCAGCTAGAAGATGTAATAAAAGCTGTAAAGGGGATGTACATATGTACATGATTATTCTTCTTCTTAGAGTGGCATACTTTTCATAGGGCGTTGCCGATCATCTCTGCATATGCCTGTGGTGTGCGTGTCAAGTAGCCTACAGACTTAGGGGACCTACAGCTTAACGTGGGTTCCGAACCACGGAAGCGCTTGCACTTCTATTCCAGAGAGGATTTTACTAGGCTTTTACTATGTGTGACCCTGGGAATCGAACCCGGGCCATCTCAGTGGTCAGACGCACGCTAAACCAACGGAGCCACGACCGCATGATTATAGGAGATGTAAATGCGAGGGTGAGTAATGTAGTAAAGAGTTTTCCTCAAATTTTAGGAAGATTTGGCGAAGAACTAAATAATAACGGTCAAAAGATACTAGAATTTTGCACAGATAATGATTTAATTGTAGGTACCAAATTACGTTTTTTCAACATAAACGCATCCATACCTATGCAAGGGCAGAACCAAGTAAAAATGAGTATTCAATCATTGATTTTATATTGGTACAAAGAAATATGAACAAGTAGATCCGGGATGTGAGAGTATGTAGGGGCTATGAAATAGGTAGCGATCATTATTTCCTAACGGCGGAGATTAAAATAGAGGTCAATTAAGGGAAACCTACAGCTGAAAAGAATACGAAGATAACATAAGAGTATCGTAGACTGTATGACCTACACAGAGACAATTGAAGAAAAAGTAAAAGACACGTGAATGGAAAACCAAACTGAACTGAGCACGTATCACATATCATAGGCTAGATAGAATTCGAGGAAGAATTATCTAAACAGAAAGCAGCAAAACAATATATAAAAGTAAATATGGAAGGGCTAAGAGATATGGAAATAAGACAAAGACACCACGAGGAAATAGAAAAAATACTCGACAGAAAAATAGATGAAAAGGTCTACTATGAACTAGAAAAAGCATGGAAATGTTTTAAAGAAATTTTAACAGAAACAGTAAAATAAGTATGCGGAATAAAGAAAATAAACGGAAAATATGCAGATGGTGGAACAACAAAGTAAAAGCTTGAGTGAACGAAAAGAAAGAAGTATGGAAGAAATATATAAAAACCGGGAAAAAAATATGACAAAATAATTTATAAAGAAATAAGAGGTGTAGAGGTGAGAACACAAAATATCATAATAGGGAACTAAAAGCAGAAACGGAGAAAATATTAGAAGTACGGAGCAAATACTTGGAAGAAAAATTTAAGAACAACCAAAGCCAAGCGGCGGACGAAGATAAAGAAGAAAACTTGGAGACAGAACTTACAGAAAACGAAATAGCCCAAACAATTAGTTAAATCACTAAAAACAGGCAAAGCAGCAGGGGGCGATGAGGTAGCACCAGAATTAATTAAAAAGGGTAGAAAAGAAATGGAGAAATGAATATCACTGTTATGCCAAAGGATTAGGAGAAAAATGTAATAATACCGCTATGCAAAAAAGGAAGTAAAAGCAGATGTGAAAATTATAGAGCTATTTGTTTAGCATCATCTTTGTTTAAAATGTATACAAAGATATTAGAAAATAAACTAAGAAAAGGGGCAAATAAAAAACTGGAAGAAGAATTTTATGAAAGGAAAACAAACACATAACCAGGAAAGTAATAGAAAGACCAAACGAACAATGGAAAGAACTGAATCTAGTGTTTGTCGATCTGAAAGCCGCATTCGATACGGTACAAAGAAAAAAATTGTGGAAATGTTTGGAAGAACTGGAAGTAACAAGAAAGCATAGGCAAGTGATCAGAAACATCTAAAAAACAGTCAAAGGAAAAGTGGGGATAAAGGGTAAAAGTTCCAGAGAATTCGAGATTCTCAGAGGAATTAAATAAGGAGATGGCCTAAGCCTGAATAAGATATTAAAACTCTGTAAAAGAAACATGCCAAAAATAACAGTTGGGTACAAATATCTATGCCCCATTTAATTACAGAGTTTACTATACGCAGACCACAATCTTGGGAGATAGTAGGTACGGAAATAAACATAGGAAAAACAAAAATAATGAAAATTAGTAGAGCAAAATATTACGCGTGGAAAGGATATACTACAACAAGTCAGAACGATTGATTACCTTGGAACAAAAATTACTGATGATGGGAAAATAAATGTAGAAATATGCAGTCGAATAAGGAAAGCTACACAAGTATGTCATCAGATTAACAAAACAATTCTGGGAAAGAAAAAAATTAGCACAAGCACCAAGATCAGAAAATACGAGACAGTAGCAGTATCACCATGTTATACGGAAGTGAGACCTGGCTTTTAGCAACAAACCAAGAAGGTAAAATAGTAGTGACGGAAATGAAATATCTCAGAAAAATAGTGGGGAAAACAAGAAGTGATAAGTGTAGAAACGAGAACATAAGGGAGAACTTAAAACAACTGAGGATAAACAACTTAAATGGTCAGAGAATGCCAACAAATTCGTTAACCAAGAACGTAACAGAATTGAAAAGATACGGGAAAAGACGAGTAGGAACAAATAATTGCAGAATTTGCCAAGAAAAGAGGGAAATCAGTCAAATAACTAAAGAGCATGACAGGAGATAGAAAAGAGTGGAGAATCTGGGTGGAGTCTCCGCCCCAACCGACGTCATAAGGCTTTAAAAGTTAAAGAAGAAGAAGATGTTTCAAATTTGATGCTAACATACGTAACATTAAAACAACAAAGTTGAGGTTAATTCTGGTGAAATCCGAAGTGACGGAACCGTGTGTTCTACGCCAAGTAATGTCTTTTACTACATATAACAAATTTCATTTTAATATGTTAAAATATAATTTAAATAATAGGGGAACCCCAGGTCTCATTGACACCTTGTGTAAAAAAATGAAATAATAACAACGAAAATTAACTGATACTCTTTTTGTATTTCATTTTATATTATAAGAACGATCATTAGTTTTTCACATTATTATGATTTTAATCATTTTTTTTTGTATCTTTGGGAGGCCGTTACATTATAACAAAAATAAAGGTTTCGGTTACGGTTTCAGTTCCAAAAATTTAAAGGGTTTCGGTCCTTTAATCTTGCTTTTAAGATAAGCATTGATTGTTTCCACCCATAGTGTTACACAGTTAAACTGTTATCGTTATAATATCTATGATTTGCTAACTAATGCAATGAAAAAACAAGGATTACTAAATGTAACACGTTATCAACATTTGAATTTAACAGAACTGATAATAACTGCATTTACAAATAAAATTAAAATTTCGCAACATTTTCATCTAAAACTTATAATCTTATAAAGGATACATCACTTTCTGTTGTTTTCGATCGTATTTTGAAACCATGACTGTACATGCTCCACAGCCTCCTTCTGCACAACCCAATTTTGTACCACATAATTCTACTGTTTGTTGTTAAGAAAATCTTAACTTTATAAGTACTGGTTAATGTTATAACATTTAAATTATCTCTTCGTTATCTACACTAAGTAAAAATAACGCATGAAAAAAGCATATTATTAAAGGATACATTTACTCCGCAGGTAATAAAGCAGGGTCCACTCTGGATTCGGTTGTTTTTCTGTAATCTAGTTAAAATATGTTATTGTTTAACGGAGTACATATCTGTTGAGCAATGTATTTAAGTAAATTAGTGTTATCATGATTTCGCAATCAGGAACATTTCCAAAGAATTGCATGATAATTAACAATCCGTTCCCAATAATTTTCTGTTTTTTATTTAAAATAAATAATTCTTTTAAAACGCACAGAAAATGGTTTTTAAAAGAACGATTGACACTAATTGTAAAGTTACAGATTTTTGTGATAACTAATAATTAATTTTTAATTGGTATTTAACTGAAGTCAGTAGTCAGTTTAATATTAATTTTAGAGTTTTGAATATTAAAAAATTCAGCAAGTAAGCAAAGCTATTGCTAATTTTAGATAATATAAAATATAATTATCAACAAATTATAATAAATAAAAGGCTTACCTTTTTCCCATTAACAAAAAATATTAAAGTTGATTCTTCAGTTGGTATCATTCTGGAAAAGTTTTAAAGATATTCACTTATGTGCGTAGCTAACAGATGGTACACATTCACAGGCTGAGTAGCAACTGATAAGTGTTGTAACTTGTAATTTGTAATGAGGAATTGTTTATCAAGTCGTTGGCCTTAAGACCTTTCACTCATGATAATATGTATGTACGCAGTAAAAGATCAACAGTAATCTATGCATTGTCTTCTTATTGTGTTTTACATTAATTTTTAATGAAAAGTAGCACATGCACACGTGCTTGTTTGAATACAAATAATCTTAGAACCACTCGTAAGTGAACTACATGTATGAATCAGTGTTTTGAATTTGCAACAGTTAAAATACTATTTTCTAAAACTAATTTGCGTTGAGTATTCAATAAAAGCATAAAAGCTAATAAATAAGAATAGAAAAATAGAAATAATTTGACAGTAGGTACATGGTAGGCACTGACAATGGAAATTTGAGATTCACTTGGCCTTCCAATTTCACTCATCTAATGAAATCACAGTATTTTGGTAAATTGAGCCAGTCACAATCGAATTATACTGGAAATTTCCGCGGAAATTTTACGACTAGCAGCGTTGCTTAGAGACAACGTCTGTCAAATTTTTTTGAGTGACAAGTATTTCAGTAATTTCATTATAATTCGAGGAATTGTCATTCCGAATACCATTCGTGACTAGAATTTTACAGACAATTTTTGCCGTCACGATCACTCTTGCTTGTTGCTTTAGAAAATCGTCGCTCGTGCTGTCGCACTCGTGACAATTTTCGTCGCAACAAGCAGTCGTGTTCATGACGGCAAAAAAATTGGCGGGAAAATTCTAGTCACTTGTGGTATTACTTCTGATAATTTCACTATTAGTGAAATTTTCCTCGTTGCTTAGAGGCAACGTCTGTCAAAATTTTTTGAGTATTTCAGTAGTTTCATTATAATTCGAGAAATTGTCATGCCGAATACCATTCGTGACTAGAATTTTACAAGCAATTTTTGCCGTCATGACCACTCTTGCTTGTTGCTTTAGAAAATCGTCGCAACAAGCAGTCGTGTTCATGACGGCAAAAAAATTGCCGGTAATATCCTAGTTTGTTGATAATTAAAGTAAATATGTTGTGTAATATTACATAATTATTATATTACTTATCTTTCATTGTGGTTTTCGAGTTTTTTTACCACATTAAATACCTACACTTCAAAATTAAGTACCACTTTAACATTCGCACAATTAAGCATATCTATTTATCGAATTATGATTTTAATTAATTTCTAAAAATAACGTGTAGTTAGTTGCCTTGTGTTTAGTTTTTGTATTATTGGCTTTAGAAATTTCGAACAACGTTTCTCACTTCAAAATTCACAATCTTTAACAAAGCAAAATATTTCACGTTAGTAATATCAGTTCAAATAAAAACGGACAAACCAGTTAGATGATTTACAGTGGTGATAAGCTAATCTATAATACTTTAAAAACAGCCAGTTAGATAATGATTATGTAACGCATTGTTTAATAAATGATCAGTTATAACCTGCAAAGTTTTGTTTACTTTTGAAATCGTGTGATATTAATTCAAAATTAAATTTTCCTGATTGTTTCGTATAAACGTCTGTATCTGTTGTAATTTCTTACATGTCAGATAAAAAAGTTAGATTCAACTATATTAGTGATTAATAAACAAAATGTTATATTAGTTAATGTAACCTTTGTTTCACATCGTTTTAATGAGAAATATAATAAATAAATTGTACCATATGAGGGGACTGAAAGATAAAACAGATGTTCTGTTATTTGATAAACTAAGCACAATGTGTCTGGGTATATTTCAAAAATTTACTATAAATTAATCGAGTGATTAAGGGACGGCAGGTAGGATTGTTTTTTTTTGCATGGTCGATGCACCGCACTGCAGCCAGTTGGGAATATTGTACCCCCCCCCCCCCCAACAATTTTAACGCGTTCCTATCAGTCCAGCAATCCAAGGTACTGTAACATTTTTAAAACGGTTATTTACAACTTCGGTCCGTGGTATGAATTATTTATTAACAAATTTAAACAATGAACTAATTAACACGAAATAACAACTTAAACACTAAAAACATAACACTAGTATTAACCCGTAACACTAACTAATTTATTTATACAGTTTATTTATATTCACGTATTCGTACTTAATCCGCGCACATTTATATTAACCGAACACTTGACGTGACGATAGTTTTTGGTAGACTGTTCGTTCGCTTAAGCGCTTAAGCGAATACGCCTTTTATACCAACTCACCGTGACCTTCGAGTTAAATCCAGTACATTCCGCACTTGTCGAGTAACACTCGGGAACAGTTGCGAGCCGATGATGCAATCGGCGAACAGTCGGGAACAGCTGACGCATTGCGAAATGATTCACGTTACAGTACCATTGCCAGAGACAGATCAAATTTCTTCGGCTTGCTCCAAAGCGTTTAAACATTTTCCTTCCCGGTACAACATTGGCAGAGCTGTTTCTTCTTCTATATTGCACAACGACAACGTCCACATAGGTCTATCACTTCTACCTATTGTATGTTCGCTATGTTGGTGTTTAGTTAAATTGCAGTGGCCTGTGAGGATTCCTGTTATTATTTTATTCGGCTTGGATGGTTCTCGTAAAAACAGTTGTAACTATCTCAGTTCAGACACCGTATGTCAATGTTTTCGATGTGCTTTGTTTAGTAGGTCTTTCAATAGTCCCTTCAACCCTTTGTGACACCATAGCATGGAAAAACAGGACAAGGATAAACGAAAAAGAATATAGTGATAAAAGTGTTAATAAGGCAATAGAACACTGGAGGAGACAGTAACCAACTTCATACGGAGTGAATATGACCTTTGTGTACATTTATTGTTTATGAATAATAAAAGTCAAAAGGAATTACGACATATTTTTATTTTTTATTAATACATAAGTAAACTTGTTTGGTAGAAGTAATTTTAAAAATATAACATAGGTATTTATTGAAGGATAATGTTAAGTTACGGCACAACATTCCAAGGTTTAAAAGTACCTGGTTGAGGTTCATCTAGCTGTAAATACAAAACAGAGATTAATAGTGCTCCATATTTTTCTTAAAAACAATAATAATCCAAAATATCTATAACTTTGAAAAGCTATACATCGGGATATTTCACGTGTGATTTTAATATCTTACCTTAGATGTTAAGTGATCTTGGCAAGCCATTCTAATTTTAGCTGACGTAACTGGCGCATCAAGTTTGAAATTGGTAGGCGAAACACCTGCGTCACTTCTAGCAGATTTAATTGCCTCCCTTACAGCAAACAAAACGGAACTTGCTAAGAACAACGGTGGTTCTCCAATAGCCTGAAATATTATAAGTTCGTTAAAGGAATGAATTACCATATGAACTGTTACAAGAGCACATACACCAAGCAACTTTGGAAATTCTTGGTACGAAACAAACACAAAATTCAAACATTGCCGCTGGTGGACAGAAGATCTGGGAAAAGTAGCTTTATGATAAATGTCTCTCAACAAGGGATCAAGCAGATTCGCAACAGTGTGCTAGATACAGATATTTCGTAAAAAAAGAAATAGGTAACTAAAGCAAAAAATGTTTGTTGGGAGAGAAAGTGTGGGGATATAAATAGGCTGATGGGCAGTTCTAGATCAAGAGAAGCCTGGAAGTGTATAAATTCCTTAAAAAGAAATACATCTAAAAAGGTAAAAATATGTAGATCCAATTGAGACAGATAAGTGGAGAGAGTATTATGGACAACTTCTGACCCAAGACAGAAATGAATACAAGAAGACACGATAAGGTTTGAACAAATGAAGTGGATGAAGAATCCAAGAAATCTTCAATAAATGCCTGCAGGGCGATGACGTACCTTCGGATTGGAAATTTACTTACTTACTTAAACCTGTCCTCTTCATACCCGTAGATTCAATATAATAAGGGAAATAGACGTGATTGTACCAATTACAGGGGAATAAGCGTTATCACCTCAATAGGCAGGTTATATGGACAAATAATTACGAATCGAATAGAACAAAATGTAGCACAAATTGTGGTGCAAAGCGGCTTTCGTTCAGTTAGATCGTGCACTGATAACCTATTTAGTTAATAAAAAAAACAAAAGAAGATAGCGTGCGACAGAGAGTTATATGTAATATCTATGGATCTTAAAAAAGCTTATGATTCTGTACCGCAAAGCAAATTATGGGAACAATGAATATGAGTAATATCAACCCTATTTACAAACGAGGTTTGGCAATTTAATTAAAGATACGTGATATTAAGCCAAAATTAAAGCAGCATGTTTTAGTTCACACTTTTATCAAGAAGGCTTGGCTAATAGAAACTTCGAATAGCTGTCAGTTACTTCGCAAGACGCTAGTTCGCAAATCGTGTTTCTGTCAGTCGTCATGGAGCAACGAATTAATATTAAGTTTTGTTGTAAATTAGGAAAAACTGCGACAGAAACTTACGAAATGTTCAAAAGTGTGTACGGTGATAACACCTTAGGTCATACTACTGTGTTTGAATGGTTTAAACGTTTTAAAGATTATCGTGAGGATGTTCAAGATGACGCTAGAACCGGGCGTCCGTCAATCGTTTGAAACGCAGATTCAATGGCAAAGGTCAGTGAAGTTGTGGCAAAAGATCGCCAACTGATTCTCCGAAAGATGACAGATGAGTTGAATATTAATAAGGAGACGATTCGACAAATTTTACATGACGATTTGGGAAAGAGGAAACTCTGTGCAAATTTTGTCCATTCCGCACTGATTGTGAAGTCATTTCTCATGAAACACGGCGTTGTTGAAATCAATCACCCACCTATTCGCCAGATTTAGCACCGGCAGAGTTTTTTCTCTTTTCTAAAGTGAAAACTGTTCTCAAAGGAAAACGGTTTCAGAACGTAGAAGACATAAAAAAATGTAACCGCCGAATTGAAAACAATTCTTTCGGACGCCTTTTCTAACTGTTTTCAAACGCTATTAGATGCAGATGCCCTAGCCATCTTAATCGATTCTGCTTCACAATGTATGTAATTGCTGGTTCCTTGTATACTCTTTGCAACCCTTCATTTGATCTTCTTCTCCATTGTTCTCCTTCGTTAATTCCTCCGTAAACGGTTCTAAGAATCGTTCTCTCTCAGGTCTCCAATTTTTCAAGGTCTTTTTGTCTAAGTACCCATGCTTCAGCAGCACAGGTTACCACTGGTCTTATTATAGTCTGATGCACTCGTTTTTTTATTGAATTGAATATGTTTTTTGCTCTTAGTATATTATGCAAGCCTACTGCACTTTTTGTCCCTGACATGCTTCTTCTTTCTGTTTCTGGATAAGTTGTTCCTTCGCTCCTAAGTATACCACACTTTCGGCTTCTTCTATCGTGTAGCGTTTAGTCCATTTTAATTGTCAATTGTTGATTATCTTGTTGTAACCTGCCGCCTGATAGTAGGTATTTTGTTTTTGCTTCGTTAATATACAGACAAAACTTCTTGGCTTTCGTGGTTAGTCTCTGTATTGCGGTCTTAAGTTCTTCTTTTGTTCTTGAGATTATTGCGACATCATCCGCGTATACAAGACACTAGTGGGAGTTTTTCATTATCGTTCCTGCTCTATTAATCTTACTTTTTCTTATTATCCTTTCCAGTACTAAGTTAAATAGGACCGTTGAAAAGGGATCTCCCTGTTTTAATTCCATGTTTGTAGTAAAGGATTTTGAAAGTTCTGTTTCTATTTTGACCTGATTTACTGTTCCTTTAAGCGACATTTCCACCAGTTGGATTAAGTCCCTTGGATAGTTGAATTCTTACATACGCTCTAAAATTTTCTTCGTTTTGATGCTGTCGTACACCTGTCTGAAATCAATAAACCCCATGTGTAGAGATATATATTTTGCCCGCATTTTCCTTGTGCCTGTGTTAATGCAAAAATTTGGTCTGTTGTAAATCTATTGGTTCTGAAGCCGCATTGATAATCTCCTAGAATCGCCCCCGCTAGTCTTTTAACTCTTTCGTTGACCAATTTTGAAAGGACTTTATAAGTGACGTTTATGTAATTTTCAGGGTTGGAAGGCTGAATTAGTGTTTGTGCCCATTCTTTTGGCATTTCTTTCTTTTCCCAACTCATCTTTATTAGGGTGAATATTCTGTCTATCAAAGGCTTTCCTCCGTTTGTTAAAAGTTCAGCAGTAATCCTATCTATTCCTGGGCTTTTGTACTTACGCATGCTTTTGATTATTTTCTCTGTCTCTTGTGCTGATGGTTTATCTACTCTTATGTCTTCATGTGACGCTTCTTGTTCCTTCAAACTTTCTTCTTCTTCTACCCCTTTTTCATTCAATAGAGTTCCGTATTGCCTGATTCATATGTCCTCTGCCTCTTCTTTGTTGGTTTGCCTTCTTGATTTTTCATAAATATGGGTTTCCTATTCCGTCTGTAGTTCCCAATTTCTTTGTAGAATTTTCTGACTTTGCTATAGTGTGCTTCTATCTTTTCTAGTCTTTTTATGTGGTGTAATCTTTTCTTCTCTCTGATTGTCTTTTTTGCTTCTATTCTTTTTTGTTTATATCTATCAAGGGAGTTCTGCAGCTTTGCATTTTTTTTGTTTTCTATTGCTCGATTACAATCCTGATTCAACCATTTTTTCCTTGGTTTTCGTTGGTTACCTTTCGATAGTATGTACCTTTTCCGCTGTTTCTCTTATTAGTGTCTTCAGGTCTGTCCAATTTTCTTCTATATCTTCTTTCAGCTCATTTTCTAGGTTTTTCTGTATCCTATGTGCGTACTCTTCCTTCTTCCCTTTTTCGTTTAGAGGATTTAATTCCCATTTTCTTGCTCTTCTATTAGGTATCTTGATGTGCATTTGTGCCTCTTGCCTAAGACTGTGTACCTATTTCTTCAATGAGCAGATGATCTATCTGATTTGTGTATCTTCCATCCGGTGAGATCCAGGTACCTTTGTATATCTCTCTATGGCCAAATAAGGTAGTGTTAACTATTAACTTTTTACTTGCAGCAAAGTTGATTCTTTTTTCACCATTGTTATTTGTTTTCTCGTGCTTGCTATACTTCCTTATTGTTGGTCTAAATTTATTCTCCTTCCCTACCTTCGCATTGTAATCTCCTATTACTATTTTGATGTCAAACTTTTTAAAGAATTCATATACCAGGCCCAGTTAATCATTGTGTTTTAGTTTCTTCTGCTGCGTCCTCTCTAAGAGCGTGTGTGTTCATTATTGTTATTTTTCTATTAAATTTATCTCTGAGACGTAACCAATACATTCTTTTGTTTAGGTTTTTAGAGTCCACTATCGCATCTTTTAGAGATTCTTCTGTTAAGAACCTCACCCCTAGTTTATTTTCTTCTTCTTCTCCACTGTTGATAAATACAAAGCCTTCTGGTTCTGTTTTTGTTCTCCTTTAATATTAGTTTCTTGTATTGCTAAAATTTGAATTTTATAATTTATACATTCTTTTATTAGCTGTTTTAGAGTTCCCTTTTGATTTAACCCTTGACAGTTCCATGTTGCTATTCTAATTTCCCCTGAGGTATTTCCTCGGTTGTTCACTTTTGTAGTTCTATCTTCCTGATTTTTATTTTCAATCCCCCTGACTCTTCTATTTGTTTTTATCCCTAACCCTTCTATTCTTGTTAGCCAGTTTTTAACTTCTTCTCTCTCTCTCTCTCGTTTATTACTGCTGTTGCCAGTTGCTTCAGTTTCCCTATGGATTATCTTAACTTTGGCCAGTTTTTACTCTGTTTTTGTTTTTGTACCCTGTTTTGTAGTTGTTCTAGTTCTAGTTGGAGGATTTTCCTTTCCCTATTCCATTCGTCTTCTCTATTCTTTAATTCGGCCATTAACTTACGTACTTCTGTGTTCCTTCTTTCTAATTTCAATTGGATTGTGCGCATTTCAGATTGTAATGGTTGTATTTCCGATTGAACTGATTGCATTTCATATTGGAGTACACAGACGATCTTTGAAAGCTGCGTAATATTATGTCTTCGAACTATGGAGAACAAATTCGACATTGAATCGCAAGCTAGAAGCTGCCGAAATGGAATGCTGGCGTCGAAGCTGCCGCGTTACTAAATTCCACCACATTAGAAACGAAGAGATACGAGAATGAATGGGTGTGAAAGAGAAAATATCAGAAACTATTATGGTACGGGTACATGAGACGAATGGGTAAGGAGGGAACACCGCAGAAGATATGGAAGTGGATTCCAAGAGAACGAAGAAAGGAGAGGGAGGCCATAAAAAAAACCAATAAAATGAGGAAGACTGGAAAGACCGAAGTGAGTGGAGAAAGGGTACATGCGGTAGGAAATTCGCTTACATGTATAAAGGAATAAATCTTTAAAATTTGTTAAAGTGATAAAGTTGTATTACATACCTTAGAAGAATATATAGCTGTTGGATTAGGCGCACCCTTAAGTAATGACACGTTAAATTCAATAGGAATGTTACCAAATCCGGGTAATTTATATGCACCAGGTCCTCTTGAAAGAGTGGTGCCATCCGGAGCGAATAATAATTCTTCAAGCATATATAAACCATAACCTTGTGTGAAGGCTCCTTCTATTTGACCAATATCTATTGCTGGATTTAGACTTTCACCTGGTAAAAATTTAATCTTCAATAATTGATTTTTTATAAACATATATGAGACTTACCAACGTCCATAACAATATCAGTCCTTAAAATTTGATGATCACCCGTAAGACAATCAATTTCAACGTCGGTACATGCAACACCATTTGTATAATAAATATACGGTTCTCCTGAATTTGTTTCCCAGTCATAGCCGACATAAGGCTGTTTATAAAACCCTGTTGTTGATAAACTAACTCGATCGAAATAAGCTGCCAAAACCCAGTTTTCCCACTTGCCTTCAGGATTTGCCTTTTTGTATGGTGCTAATCTCTCTTTGATAATTTCACATGCATTCTGTTTAAATGAATTCATTAAAAAATAAAAAAGTTCCAAATTTGAAGACTTACCAAAACTGCCATTCCATTAAGATCAGAAGACACACTTCCGGCTGTAGGTGACGTATTAGGAACTTTATCTGTTGTAACTTCACTTGTATAAATTTTAGTGTATGGAATTTCCAGAACTCGGCTAGCAATCTGTATCATTTTAGTATGTAAACCTTGTCCCATCTCAGCACCACCATGCGTTAATAATACTGACCCATCAGTATAAACAATCAGAAAAGCACCGGCTTGATTTAAAAATTTAATATCGAAGGCGACACCATATTTTGTTGGGATCACACAAATACCTCGCTTTTTCCAACGATTTTCCCTATAACAAAAGACAATTTAATTATTGGTTATTGCTAATTATTAATCGTCGAAGTGGCCGAGTGGTTAAGGCAATCAACTATAGTACGAACGGTTTCGGGGTCAAACCCGAGTCGGATGCTCAGCAGGTGGTCTATCCAGTCAGTGAAAATAATTGGGAACCAAAACATATATTGGTGAAGTAACCCATACTCCCTTGTGGAGTGTAAATGCGGATACCTACCTTACCTTTTAATTACATATTATGCAACAACATACCTATTAAAGATTTCAACTTCTTTTCTTCGTCTAGCAAAGTCAGAAGAAGCCACACATTCTTCCCAGCATCTGGTAAGAGTGCAACGTTCTAACTTTTGATTATAGTGAGTAAGATCGCCTTCTTGATACAAATTCAACCGACTGATGTCAAATGTATCTTTACCAAGGTACTCGGCGATCTGCCTAATCATAAATTCGCCAGTTAACATTCCTTGTGGAGCCCCAAAACCTCTAAAAGCCATATTTGAAGGTAGATTAGTTTTGCAAACGTATCCCAGTACACGGACATTCGGTATTTTGTAAGCATTTTCAAAGTGAAACATCGCACGTACCATCACCTAATAAAATTAGATTGATTAAAAAGTTCTTATGAATCAAAGCAATTCTTACAAATTCAGATAAATCATTTGAATAACCAGCATTATTATACAAATGAACCTCGCACGCTAACATTTTGCCGTCGTTATCAAAAGCGGTTTTCCATTTTATATGAAATGCGTGCCGTCCTCCTGTTATAAGAATATCTTCGTCTCTGTCTAGCATACATCTAACTGGACGACCAAGACGAGAAGCTGCAAGTGCTGCAGGTACTGCAATATAAGCAGCTTTGTTTTCTTTTCCACCAAATCCACCTCCTATTCGTTTTACCCTCGTCACAACTCGATTCTGAGGTACATCCAGAACTTCAGCAATTAGTTTCTGTTGGAATAACAATATTTATAAAATACGTCACAAATTTATGTTATACTTACAGTTACTGTCGAAGGAAATTGTGTAGAACAAAATATTTCTAATTCGTTGTCTTCTTTAGGTACAGCAATTGTACATTGCGTTTCTAAATAAAAATGTTCTTGGGCACCAGTTCTAACATCACCTTCGATAACATGAGGTGCCGTTGCAAATACTTTGTCGACATCACCTTTTTCTATTTTTCTGGGATTGGGAAACTCAGTAAAAAATGAGTTGTGTTTAATTGCATCATCTATACTAACAACAATGGGCTGTAATTCCTCATATGTCACTTTAACTTTTCGAGCAGCTCTTTGTGCGATCATTTGATCATCAGCAATTATCGCACCTAATATCTGACCTTGGGATGTAACAGTTTTTTCAATAAAGACAACCTCATCTTTACTTCGTCCAAGACTATTTCTTTCACGTGGAATATCCTTAGCTGAGAAGAATGCATGTACGCCTTCCACTTTTAGAGCTTCAGAAGCATCGATTGTAATATTAGCATGTGCTTTTGTACTAAGAACAAGAGCCATGTAAAGCTCGTTAGAAAACGGTGGCATGTCGTCACAAAAAACGGCTTCTCCTGTTGCTTGTTTAAAAGCCGACAAATGTGGAATGGGGCGACCAACTGTGTCGATCTTTTCGTCAGAAGGCAGAACTTGAAAGTATTGGGAACTTTTAGGGGTTTGATTATAAAAGCCTTTTATTGCACTTTTTTCTCTTTCGTCTATGGTAATTCCCGGTAGTTGTTCTGTGATCGCCAGAAAAGCTTTAAAGAAGAAACTTAACGTTAGGGACCTTCGATACTGAGTCATTCCACCTGGTGCATCGGGTGATAGAGGTAAATCTTCTATTAAGTGGGTTAGAGCAAGATCTAAGGTTTTTCTGTCCCATCGTTGACCAATTAATTTTTTGCGAGTTTTAGGTGCCGAAACAGTAATGGGTGCCATGCCACCAAATATAAGATTTATGTCTTTAACGATGTTACTTTGTGGTTCGAATAATACATTAATAGCCGAATTAACTATTGCAGTGTCATCGTCTCGTCTTCGAGCCTGTTTATATGCGTACAAATGTTGATACTTCTCAGTAAATGGAATGGTAAGGGCTACTAGAACTTCATCTTTAGCAACAATACTTTTGCGATAGCTTGTGAAGAAATGTTCATCCATTTTTATTTTTCTTGTGCCGTTACGTTTACTTTGTACCTCAAGTTCAGTTTTAGAGGCGATAAAAATGGGATTAAGGTCTGAAATAGGACTTCCAGTCATTATGTTTCCACCAACAGCTGCAACATTACGGACTTGTTTGCCAGCAAACCAATGTAACATGTCTATTATGGCCGTAAAGATACGTGTCTTATGTTCTGGCTGTAATTTAATTTGTTGCTTTAAGGCAGTTTCCAAATCGTTTAATGTTACAGCAGCTCCAATTCTTAATCCGTGTTCTGTTTCTTTAATTTCGACCATTTCGGACACAAGTAGGGGTTGTATACGCACAGGATAGAAGCAGTGCTTATATTTTACTTCAACTCCAACTTCAGTATTTCCAACAACAATTTTTGCATCTGGATATTTATGTTTTAATGCAAGCAAGTCATTTAATTGAGTAGGTCTGTACCATGTTACGTCTTTGCCTTTGAAGACCAAATTTTGTCGATCCAAAGTGTCATACAGTTTAAGTTCTGGTGGAAAAATGGGTTCCTGTGATGGATCATAGGGCATAAATTCATTTTCTTGGTACAGCACTTCATCATTTTCAGCTGTGCCATTTTGAAGTTTGCAACATTTGTCACCCATTGCACACGTGCCATTGCCGTTAACAAGCCCATTACCATTTTGCATCACTTCCCAATCTTCTATGAAGGTTTTATATCCTTCGATAATAGGTCTGTACCCAGTACATCTACACAAATTGCCTTGAAAAGCAATTTCCAAGTCTTTCATTGAAGGTTTCGGGAGGCTTCTCAGCAAAGCATACATGGACATAACGATTCCAGGTGTACAAAAACCGCATTGTGAGCCATGGGCTTTTGCTATTCTTTCTTGAACAGGATGTAGTTTTGTCTTCGTAGATCCGATACCTTCAACTGTTGTTACGGCAAGTCCGTGCATGGCACATACTGGTGCTAAGCATGCATTTATTGCTAGGTGACTATTGTTTGTTAAGAAATTGTAAAAAAACTTCGGCTATTAGATTTGTTTTAATTTAAAACATTGGCTACTATTCAAATCTCGATAGTTTAAATTTTGCTAGTAACATGAAAAAAAATTTTTCTTCCTCTTATGGCCGAAGCCTACGCCGGCGATCTGGTAGTAACTCGTAAGAATGAGTTCCGTGAGCCCTCTTAACACTTATGCTGGGCAGGAGGCTAACCTTACCCATCGAATAAGGAGAAGAAGATCGACCCGCAGTGATGCAGTATGACAACCAGGACCGCCGACCCTCCGAAGCACTTTTCATGAAATAAATTTCTATGCTACCATCAAAATTTGAAGTTTACAAGCCAACTGTTTCCACCAAATTCTTTTTTAAATTTAAAGGATACAATACTTTCTGCAATTTTCGGTTGTATTTTGAGACCATAACGGTACATGCTCCGCATCCACCTTCGGCACATCCTAATTTGGTGCCACATAATAATACTTCAAGGTGTTAAGGAAGATTCGTTTTAATATTAACATTTTTTATCTCACTAGCCCAGTCAAATTAGCCGAAAAAATTCACGTAGTTTTGAAAGTTGGTACAGCTGTTTCTTGAGGTGTCCTTTTAAACATACTAAAAGTCCCCGAGGTTGGGGGTGAGCGGGGGCTGAGGGAGCTGTTTAAAGGTCCCTTTTTTCAGTTTTTCGCTAACAGCTCGAAAGCCGTGAAGTTTAGCGTTACGACCATTCTATACGAAAATGAAGTGGACAAAATTGCCTACCAAAAAGGGCCTATGCATTTTTGCCGCAAGATCAATCTTAGGAGTAGAATTGGGGTGAATGTAAAAAAAAAAGCCGAAAAGTTTCGATTTTGCTAATTTTATGTACAAAAAAAACTCAAAATTTTATGTCAGTTTATAATTATTATTAAGTAAAATATCATCTTCGTCGTCTTCGTCCTCTTCTAACAAATCTGCTGGGGCACTGTTGGTACACGCCCCCTGGTAACCGCAAACTAGGCTGCATTTAATGCCGGCTTTTCGGCATTTGTCTCATTTAGAATATCATGTAAAAGTTTTATGATGGTTTCCTTCTCCTCGCTGGAAACATCAACATAGCTTAAAATTATGTATGCTAAAGCTGCTTGAACGAGCAGGTGCACGCGAACTGCTTCGGCGTATGCATGACCAGTCAAAATTTTGTCAAGCGAGTTGGAGGCAAAAATATTGCATAACAAACTCCGTAGGCCGCTTCCTGCCATTGTTTGGCCAATGCACCCAGCATGTGGAAACCACCAAGTCTAACCACAACACATTCTAGCTCTGGACAATATGCAACAATTTTCCGAGGTTTGAAATAAAGTGGTAAATCAAACGTAATGAAACAAGTATTTATCAGACAGTGCCCCACAGCATATATCAAGGAAGTGTATATTGTGTCGTAATCACTTGAGGGTGAATCGACAAATTGCTGGGGGCTGGGGATCACAGCAGTTGTGTCAAAGTTCCGTCTTCCGCCAATACAACGCATGAAACCCCTCCACTCGGGGATATCAGGAATCTCGAGCCACTTGGCACATATCCATAACAAATCCGACAGACTGGGTATGGGAATGTTGGTTGGCAGAGGGTTTAGTTGATCTACATCTTCTACCAGAATCTGCCTTAGCCCCCTCCTAGTGACTTTGTTGAACGTTTGTACTTGCAAGGCCCCTAACGTGCCAACATCTTTGGCGGTGGGAGCTGATGTTAATCTTTCAATCTCCTTTCCAGGTAGGATAGATCTCGCAGGTGTAATGCATGCAATGCTTCCCATGCTTTGGAACGTGTTAAAACCATCCAGAGTGGCAAATCAGCATTGTCATAAACAAACTGAATAAATGTAACTGGTGGTAAAGTTTGTGGGATGTTATAAACTGCAGACATCTCCAGCATTGTAACATCAGAATATGAATCACTAACTAAAGCCCAAATTAGCGAGAATGTTGAATAAATTTCTTGAACCATATTTTCTATGGATGAAAAATGCAATACCGTGGAGCACAGGAGAGATAAAAATTGTGCTGATGATAGCGTGTGCCAATGAAATTTCTGCGTCATTGGGGAATGTGCCGCTGGGAGGGTAGCATTTCGTCTGATACATTTGAGACTGCGCATCCTGCTTAATGATCGCCGCTGCTGTCCGAACAATTCGCAGCCGCTGCTCATTCTCATCTTTACACTTTGATATACACCACATTTCATTAAGGATTTTGCGACCTGTATCACTAAAGTATACGACGGTTTTACGTGTCTTTAAGTGGCTGATCAGTATTCTGTCACCATATATCTCCTTCAGTTTTGGGTTAATCGTCTCCACTGTTGGCTTTTCCCCTTATATTTGCTCCAATAATTCGTCAACAGAGACCTAAGAATCAGTTTTTGTTCTAAGTAACATTGTATTTCTTCCATGGCTTTCGAGATATATTCCTCTTTGCGATGATCACTCATTCTTCCAGTAGGTACAAACGACGAAACGAAGCGCTACGTCAGGGGTGCTCAGACTTATACTATCGGCGATCTACCGTAAAAGTATTAGGCGGCAAGCGATCGACTATGTAGGGAAAAAATACAAAGTTTAGATATTCGAGTCGAAAGTTGCCGCGTGTTCTAGACACTTCGTAACGTAAATGTGCATTAAATTAGTTACGCGATCGACTGTTTGAGCACTCCTGCGCTACGTGATATATGGCATCAGTAGCTACAAGATCACGAGCAATTATTATTCTCAGGAAAATCTGATTGCCACACTCATCATATTCCGCCTTGCCACAGCTTCCAAAACTGTAGCAGAGTAGTTCAAGCTGCGGACGGGGTACACCTCACGACGTCTTTCCTTAGCCCTGTTGCCACTTGGGTTGGGCATTTGGGAGAGGAGAAGGGCTGTAAACCACCTACTACCACCCACTTTAGGTAAACCTCTTCATGTCGAAATTCATCCTGTATAGATATTTGGCAACGTCTCAGAAATACTACCCTTTGATGGCCAAAAATGCCGTTATTCTCCTCCTTGCCCACCCGTAGCAGCTAGGTACTTGTCAGACACAAAGTTGTAGCGGCCCAGTCTAGCTCTTTATCGGCCAGCTCCCTCAACGACGCCACGCACGCTCACCGTGTTTCGGTGTTTCATACAGTAAACTCGCAAATTATTAGAAATGTCGCCCAGCACCTCAATGGGATTACAAAATTTGCCAATAAGACAAAAACTTTACACATTTAGGAAGTTTCGCGAGAACATCTAACAGACATCGACATTTACCAACTTTTTTTACCTTCACCCTACTTTTATTCCTAAGGTATTGATCTTACCGCAAAATGCATAGAGCATTTTTGGTAGGAAATTTTGTCTACTTCGTTTTCGTATAGAATGGTCGTAACGCAAAACCTCACGATTTTCGAGCTATCAACGAAATAACTGAAAAAGGGGAAAAGCCAACTGTGGATACGATTAACGCAAAACTAAAGGAGATATAGTTACCTACATATGGATATGGTGACAGAATACTGATCAGTCACTTAAATTTAAGACACGTAAAACCGTCGTATGCTTTCGTGATAGGTTCACGATGCGTGGTACATATCAAAAATCAAACTGTGAAGATGAGAATGAGGAGCAGCCTAGTTTGCGGCTGCCAAGGGGCGTGTACCAACGGAGCGCCCGCAGATTTGTTAGAAGAGGACGAAGATGGCGAAGAAGATGAAGAAGATGAAATTTTACTGAATAATAGTTATAACTGACATAGCATTTTGAGTTGTTTTGTGAATAAAATTAGCAAAATTTTTCAACTTTTCTTTACATTCAGCCGACTTCTACTCCTAAGGTATTGATCTTACGGCAAAAATGCAGAGAACCTTTTTGATAGGAAAATGTATCTACTTTATTTTCGTATAGAATGGTCGTAACGCAAAACCTCGCGATTTTCGAGCTATTAGCGAATAACTGAAAAAAGGGACCCCCACCCCCGGGGACTTTTAGTGTGTTCGTCAGGACACCTCAAGAAATAACTGTACCAACTTTCAAAACTACGTGAATTTTTTCGGCTAATTTGGCTAGTTTGACTGGGCTACACAATAAAAAAAGGATACATTTGTTTCGTAAATAATAAAGAAGCGTCCATTCAGGGTTTACTTGTTTTTCTACGATCTAATAACATAGAATACGAGTACAATTATTATAAAAAATAAACTGAATAATTTTTAATGATTTTTGCTGAATCATTAATTTACGCAGTTACTTAATTAAAACGTAGGTATATGTTTTATGTAAATATATTTGAATAAATTATGACACATGTATAATTACAAGCAACGCATTATTCTTGTAAACACAGTTGCGGGTAAACCCAAGCTTTAGATAAAAGCTCATTTTTAAAAAATTGTTTCAAAATAACTATGTTTTCGAAATACCAGCTGCAAAAGTGTTACTAAACTAAGTAAACACTAAAATTTCTTCATAAGCAGCTTCACACGTAGTTAAATAAAGTTCATATATGTATTACATGTTTAGTCTTAAAAAGTACTACAAGATGGACCATTTTCGAAGGGACTCCTTAACTATTGCAGCTACGCAGAAAGTAATAAAGGAGTATCAGGCCAAATTTTCGAGACATATTTAATGGCGCAATCGTGTTTTTTTCAAATGGCAACTGTTGTTGGTTTTGGCACCTTTAAATATGCCGCTTTTTGGCATTTTCAGAAACATTTAATTATAGCTATTAATATAACAAGAATATTATGCGATTTATAATAGACGAGGACGTTGCTAGGTGACGAGGCGCTAGCCGAGTCAACTACGCAGCTCGTGGGCAACTTCTCATCTCACGAAAAAAACGTCATTTTCATGTCTTGTTGTAAAATATACTACCATGAGATCGAAAAAAAGATGATTCTGAGCAGGCCTTGACTAGTAGAGTGGTTACATTTTCTCGTGGACCGCGAAATGCGCAGAGCGGGAAAAGAGATGACTTTAGAAAAAAGAAGACCAATATACTTAAAAGTGAAACCTGAAAACATCGAACTCTCTTGCGCGGCAAATTTAAAAGTTTTTAGAAGCCCCAAGGTCAAGACAGGTAATTAAACACAACGACAACTTAAAACAAACGCACGTGCTAACCCAAGATGGACGCAATGACAATAATAAACGAATGACGATGTTTTTAAGGTGGCCTGTAACCGCCGTAAACACAATTTCGTCTTCCGCGCAGTAGTTCACGAGAAAATGTAACCACTCTACAACATGATTGGCAAGACTGATTTCAAAATGTAGCAGTAGGTTAGAGGTTAATAAATGTCAAATAAATTAAAACACAAAACAGTATTTATTTAGGGAACAAACTGAAAACTAAGATGAATACATCTTAGAGTAGGTGCTCAAAATGTGATCCTTCACTAGTATTACAACAATAAACTTAAATAATTCTGGAAACAAGATTGCAAAACTGACTTACATTTGAAGTGTCACTGTCACATTATAATTCATAGGCATTCTAGAACCAGTGTAGCCAATCGTGTTGTACTAGTCAAGGCCTGCTCAGAATCTTTTTTTTTTTCGATCTCATGGTATTATTTTGTTTTAGTATTCACAATACCTTTGTATAAGATACAGGATTCTGTTCTCTGCTGGAGGAAGTTGGATTTGCTGTTGCATACTTTTAAACGTTTGTAGTATCTTTGTCTTACCTTGGTTTTAATGTTTTAATTGTTTTATTTAAATTATTCTTAACGTTTTTATACCAGGTGATTCACGTAAGACGCGTCCCTTAAAACCTTCAAATTCAACCCACCATATGAGGATTAACATAGATCAAGGTTGCCTATTCCAGTTGTTAAGGGGCGCATCTTACGTGAATCACCCGGTTGGATATTCTCTGGATTGCTTCTGGACTTTAATGAAACATTGTAACTTGTGATATTTTTCCAAATTTATGTATACTGACCCTATGCATACAAAGCAGTTACACTTCACATTTACTTTCACATAAAGTTAGAAACCACATAAATACTGTTGAATTCGACAGGGAACTAATTCATCGATCTTATGTTACTTTGCTTTCACCATTAAATTATACATAAAAAAGTGCCCTAAAGATGTTTTCATTTTTTGTTTATATTTCTACAAACAAGTTATAGGTAGGCAGTGTTGAGACGTACCTAGGTAAATGTACCTAGGTACTTGTACCTAGGTACTTCTCTTGTACCTTCGTATACTAAAAGGTCCATATTTTTAGAATTACCTTTACCTATACCTAGGTATTTTTTAGAGCTACCTTGTACCTAAAATACATAAAAACTTAAGGTACCACGAAAATTTTATTTTCTCCGTAAAACTATGTAAAAACAATTAAGCAATAATATTGTGGATATCGTCGCCTGCGTTGATTCGAAACGGGGTTTATAAAGCCTGCCGAATAGGGCCGTTTGACAGCTAATCGACTAGTTCAAATTTTCTCCGTGGCGCTAGTTATCCTTTCACTGACAGCTGTATTTCTAATTTAAATTTGTTAATTTTTGGTTATTCGTTTAGTTATACAACAAAAAGTACGTTCTAAAAATGTCTTTTTGCATCCCTCCTTGCCATAATTCTACAGATTTAATTTTATATTTAGGCTAAATAACCAGTCCAATCCCTCTAAAGTCTTCCTGGTTTGTGCCGAGGAAAAGTAGTAAGTATCTGCACCCTTCTTACACTCCTATTTAGTTAATTTTTTACACAGTCTCGTAAGGTTCTGAAAACCTGCATACAATTGAAATTTATATTGTAATACACTTTCTGGATTAAATATTAAACATCCAATAACCCGTATTTGTTGTAAATCGTAAAAAATCAAAGCCAGTTGACAGCTGTCAGCGATGGATAACTAGCGCCACAAGCAAGCAGTGGCAAAAATTTGCATAATGGCCATTTTTGCTATTCGGCAGGCTTTATAAACTCAGTTTTTAATCAACGCAGGCGCAGTTTTTAATCAACGCAGGCGACGGTGGATATAAAGAGAATGGCCATCAATATGTTCATTGTATTTCGAAATTTATTGGCGCCATCTGGATATTTTGAAGAGAAAGAGAGCGAGGACACCCATTAATATTATCAAAATAGAGTGTTTAAAGTATTTTGAAGATAAAATCTAAATCTAAAATTTTTATTTAATTATGAAAACATTTTAAGAATTTTTAAAATGTATAATACAATAATTATTATACCCTCATCAGCTCCTGTTGAAATACTGTTTCGTACAGGAGGACAAATTTGAATTCCCAAACGAACTAGGCTTTCTGATGAGGCTTTTGAAACTCTATTGTTAAAGAAAAATAAATAATAGAAATTATGTTCTGATTTTTTTTGTATGTTTAAGAAAAAGCGTTAATTTTTATTTTATTTAAAAAGTGGTAGTTTTTTTAATTTAAATGTTGTACCTAACCTGTACCTGGAATAGTTAGGTACATTTTGATGGTAACTGTATCTTTACCTAGGTATTTTGATAAAAGTATACCTGTACCTGTAACTAGGTAATTTTTTCTCTGTGCACCTGTACCTTTACCTAGATACCAAAAAAGAAGTACCTGTCACAACACTGTAGGTAGGTAACTCTGAAAAGAATTTTTGAAAAATCCAATTTTCGGTTGTAGCTTGAAAATAAAAGACTTTCCATTTGCACCATTAATTAATGTAGGTATTTTGAAAATTTGACCCATGACACCTTTATCACATTTTGCATAGGTGAAATAGTTAAGAAGATTGCCTGAAATTCCTTCGAAAATTGTCCACTCTGTACAATACATCCTAACATCTACAATGTTATTTGAGTTAACTGATTACACATTACAATAGGCGTCAGTAATCAAGATAGTAAATTTAAAACCACAGAATTATTCAGCACTTTTAAATAAATATCACGTGCACTACAACCTTGAAATAAACAAATAACATCAATAAAAAATTGTACATCTATTTACTGATAGATACCTATATATTTAGCAAACGTAGATTTGGCTTTATATTTTTTATGTTAACTATAATGAGAATTTCTTGTGTTTGAAACATTTTACAAATTTTAGTTACCTATATTAGTTTAGTCAACATTTTTTATTGAAGTTTGCTTGAAAATAAATTGGTTTAGGAAACTAATAAAAGTAAAAAAAATTAAAAAAGTAATAAATACAATACAAAATGCCATCCTACCTACTTCATAACAACCTCATAATGTCTTTAATGAATAAGTCTTGTCTTTTTATTTACTTTTTAGAATAATTAAAAATTATAAAAGAATTATTATTTAAGATAAATCGTAATACCTACTTACCTTTTTTCCGTTAACAAAAAAAATTAAGTCTGTCTCCTCCGTTTGAACCATTTTACACAAAAATAAACTCAAAGAATTAACAAATTAGTTTATTAGTTACCTAATAAACGTTAACACAATTTCTGCTGAATAATATAGTTGAAGGTGCTTTTTAAAAAAAGTATTTTATCTTGTCCTAATCAGATTGGTTGAAAAGTACACGTAGTTTACCGTTTCAATTAGAATCACTGTAAACACATTAAAGCTTTTATGTAATCTCTTTTCAGTTCATCTTATCACTAGAAATTTATCTGACGAATTAAATGGATCAAACGACATTCACATATATATGCAGAATATCATCAATAACTTTCAAGGACAAATTTTGTTCGCTATTTAGCCGGTCATTGTTGACTCTTATTGCACAACTATGTAAATTTATAGGAAGGCAAAAACGCCAAGAGCAATAAATTTAGTTATGTAAATCGATCATTAAAATACAAATCGTAGTGTACATTTATATCATTAATAATCTCATTAAACTTTTCCTGATAAGTTGCATAATAATCATTACAAATGATTTTAATTACGTTGTATCATTTCAGATATTTTTGGAATTTCACTATTAGTACAGGAAAGACCAAGATTCACAATTAACAGTCAACCATCTCACAGCTGATTTGTTATACAATTTGATTACGTATTAATTTTTTGTTAATAACAATAATAAAAATAAAATAAAATAGATCACAGACTTTATTCAAACTTTTAAAACTACGCACTTTACTACTTAAATTGCATACATATTGTATGTATCCTACATAAATAAAGCTAACTATTTTAAGCATCCACAAGAACATTTTCGTTATTATTTTCTAACTGCTTTTCTCTTTCCGTTCCTTCATATAATGTTTGTTGTTGTAAAAGATACTTCATCTTATCCATTTCGAACTTCGCTTTCGAATATTGATATCGGCATTGTACCCAGTATGACATTGTAATAAGGGCGAATGAACCTACTGCAAAATCTGCTGCTGATTTAGGACGACTAGTTAACATGAAACGGAATAAGCCAGTTACAACTCCTCCAGTAATTCCATACAAAAAGCTGTTTCGAAAACATGGTATTTTTGTAACATCCCGCCCAAACACTACAAAACTCTATAACCAATAGATGGCGTTAGGATGCAAATTATTTCTGAGTAAATTGGTTTAGCTTTAACAACCAAACTAACAATAGTCTTTATTTTTGTGTGTTAAATATAACTTTATAAAGATTTCCGACTCACCTTAGTGTTTTCAGAATCGGTCATTTTTAGACATTTGATAAGATTTGTAAAATTTGAGGTTAGACGTCGTGTATATTTGGTACAAACCCAATTTAGTGGATTTAATTCTGGTTACAAACCAGTAAAGCTAAACCAGTTTTTCGACCCAGTTTTTGTTGTGATTGCGTCTTTTTACGGGCGGCCGTATGCAAAAATGTCCCGTTATGACTTAGCTTGATTACGAATATATTTAATAGGCCGCATTACGATGTTAAGTTAACTGCTTTTGCTATGTGCACAACAGGTATGTAAAATTTACCTTTCACTAATTTGTAGACGCAATTTAATTTAGGTGGGGTTCACTTACCTTTTTGTTTTTGTAGTTTCAAGTTGTGATCTATTTTAAGTTGGTGGTAAAATGTTTCTTGTACTATTTTAGGCAGAAGTAAGAATATGGAGTATCCCTCCCTAGATCCCTATGAGCAACAACTGCTAAAAGTGTTTGACAGCTACGATTTCGAAAACAGAGGCAGCTTGGACAGGGATGGTTTAACTCAGCTTTGCTGTACACTACAGTTAGAAGAACAAGGAACAGACTTAGTTCAGCATTTATTAAGAGACTCGAAACATCTTCGTGTTACCTTCTCAGAATTCAAAGAAGCTTTGTTGACCTTATTGGGAAGTGTCCAGAACGGTAGATCGCCACCTAATGATAATCAAGGTTGTAAAGATAGCGATAAAGGTTCACCTGATAGGGAAGTGTCACCGAAATACGTGTATGGTTCGAAGAAATACGGTAGAAGATCACGTCCGAGGAATGATGAAGGTGTTGTGTTAGAAGAATTAAACGAAAATATGAATTACACAAATAAAATTACATATAATACGGCAGTGCAAAGATCTAATTCGCAAAGTGATGTGTTGTACTCGAAGAAGCGTAAAACGAATACAAAGTTAAAACGTTGTACGTCGTTTCCTGGGAGTCACGATTATGACCACAATAAAATGACGGGGGATGTGTTTGTTACAAATGGGTTTAGCAACGATCAGGAATTCATTTGTACCGAGGAAATGTTACGGAAAGCTTGGGAAAAATTGGGTGTGGGTGAAGATGGTTACTTGAATCAGACGGAATTAATTTTAGTGTGTGATGCAATCGGATTACATAGACTAGCTAAAGGCGTGATTAGGCAGTTATCTAATAAATTAGAATTAGATGTGGATCATAAAATTAGCTTTCAAGAGTTATTAGAAGCATTACAGCAAGACGATACGTGGTCTGATGTATTAAATCCTAATTCACCCACTGCTCCCAGTGACGAATCTTTAAATTTGTCTGTAAATTGTTTATCCGAATCGATTTTTCCCGATCCCAAAATGATTCAGCATATTACATTGGGACCTGATGGAACTGGATTTATCAATTTAGAAGTAATATCAGAAATGTGGGAAAATGTTGGAATTTCTGCACCGAAAGTTTTGTTACAGGAATTAGGTTTTGTGTGTCCACAAATAAACATTGCAGAACTTGCCACTGCTTTAGAAAAAGAAATTAAAGGCATGAATGAAACAAAATCAGGCTTTGCAAATCCACAGGTTGTATTATTACAAGCTGTTTTAACATTGTACAAATCAGAAATAAGGTGCTTAAAAAATATATTAGAACAGATGCATGCAGAACGAGAAAAATTAAAAGGCGACGTTTTGGAAGCCAATAATCGTGCGACAATGCTTGCACAAGAAGTCGATGATAATCATGCTCGCATGGAGCAGAACACGCAACATCAAGTTAAATTACTTGAACAGAGGCACGCCGATATCATCAAAGAGGTAACACAACAGTACGCTGGAGAAAAGGAACAAATGTCTCATTTGAACCAAAATTTGGAACAAAAAATTTTATATCTGGAGGCTGAAGAAGCAAAATTGCGGAATGATTTGCTTACGGCACAGGAATATTCTACAACAGTGGAGACTGAAAATCATCTTTTAAACAGTCAAGTTTCAGAGTTACAACAAGTGAGGGATGTATTAACCGAACAGGTTAACATTCTTGAGAGTGAAAAACAAAATTACGAATATGAAAATCAGCAAGCCCAAATTGAGCCTTTATTAAAAAAGTTGTCTACGCTGCAGATTGAAAATTCACAGTTAAGAGATAAAAACGATGAAATGTTAACCGAGATTGAAAGCTTAAACAATCAAATCTGCATGATGAGAACGAAAATATCTAGTACGCCGACTTTTCATAATTTGGAGCAGTCCATGGAGGAAAACGTCTCGATTATTTGTGAAGGAGTCGGTCTTGGCTCGAAACGTAGGAGTGATGATTCACCTTCCAAGGACTTAAATGTTTTGGGTTTGGGTAAGTAGCAATTAAAACATTTTTGATTGAGTTGCTCACAACATCAATTTATTATGTATTATGTCATTTTTATTTTCAATTGCATTAAGTCAGTTAGAAAGGTATTTTATTACAGTCGATGAGTTATGAACGTTCAAGGATTATAGTTATTAAACGCGAAGTAAAGTTAATAAAATATAAAAAAATTTGAATTTTAAAAAAGGTAAGGAAAAGTAGGCAAATAAATAAAACAGCCCACTCTACTAATAAATATTCTAGTGTTGAATTGTTCATAGGAACACTCCTTGATAGTAAAAACAAGTAGGTTATCCCAGTTATGCAAAGAAAGTTTGTTAAAGTGTCACAGCAAGTTTATAAGAGCAGCTGAAATTGTGTAAGAGTTTTAATGCAATTTATGGATAGTTTTTGAAGATTGCCAAGTTCAACCATTTAGGACATCCTTGTAAGTAACGAGCTAAAGTTCAACCCACTCTTATGTCGTAGAAACTCATCATTTCTTAATAGTTCTTTAACACAGTGCCTAAAATGGTGATTGCTCGGAAATTGATTGGATTTCTAACGTTTAACTTAAATAAACCTCGCAAATAATCCATAATTTCCTTTAAAATTGCCTGCTTTAAATTAAGTTAAAACAGCAGGTGTTGATGAATGTTTATAATCCTCCATGTTTGTTGTATTTTATATCGGTTTTGCAAACGACAACCCGAATGACATTTTAAAAAGAGCATAAAAGCATAAACAGACTAGCATTTTCGATACATTTTATTAATTATTAATTTAGTTCGTTCACTTTTTATACTTCAGAATATAAGTTATCATCATTGATTTTCCATTAGTCGCTCGGTTTCAATGTACTGTTAAATATTGATTGATAATCCAAGAATCAGCACCAGTTTTGTTAGAAATTATACAATCTCCCTGTTTTATAAATACCGTGGTGACAGTTCACTAAATTGATTTTTTTTTACCCTTCCGAAAAGCAAGTTTTCCAGGAACTCATTAAATATTAATTATATAACTAACACCCCGGTTTGTTCTACATAGAGCGCCATGAAATTCGGTTCTGTAGTATTAACATTTATTATTTGACAAGTAAGTAAACTGTTAGGTTTCATGACAGTCACTGTGATAGGAGATAATCAGTGGCGTAGCTAGACATTTTGGGCCCATAAGCAAAAATTTTAATTTAGGCCCTTTATCTTGCATTAAAAACTAAAATGTAAATAATAACACTTTTTCAATTCCATATTGCATAAAAAATATATTTTCTCAACACAAAGCACGTACAAAATCGAAAACCTGATTAGATATAATAATAATATAATAGCAATAGTAAACAATAGTTGTTTATGTATCAAGAGCGTAAAGAAAGCGATTTTGGCCCGCGGCGTGAATATTATAACCCGCTAAGGGCCAAAGTCGCTTACTACGCCTGTGGTACATACAATATTTTTTGTCAAATTGACACATTCACGGCAAGAGTGATTTTACAAGTTATATAAAAATTGCTTTGTAACTAAGGTATTTTTGTGATATTTTAAATTTATTTGTCGCGGGCGTAAAGTGCGCCTGCGGTCTGCCATTAACTTTACGCCCTTCTTCGCGGGGGTGAAGTAGTCACTTTACGCCCGGGAGTGCAAAAAATATAATATATAAAATTTAAAATAACAAACAAAACCTATTAGAAAATAATAAAAAAAGAAAGAGATTTTAATACAGCACCCTAGCCAATTTAAAACTTAAAACTTGGCCCCTCTGGCGTTTAGATTTGCAAAATGATCAATTAAATGTACTAAATTCATTTTAGCAGCTTGTTCATGCGCAGTAGATAGCATAGAAAGATCTCTCAATCTACTTTGTCCAATAGAATTTCTTTTGTAATCTTTTATAATTTTGAGTTTATTAAAAGTCCTTTCCACACTAACTACTGCCACAGGAAGCGTAAGGAATAAAAGAAATAACACTAAAAATTTCAGGAAATTTACTCTCTAACACGCTGTACTTTGTTATTATTAGTAACGAAGAGAATTGTTTTATAGACATTGATTCGTTTAAGTTTTAAGTCTTTTCTAATGAAGGAAATGAAATTATTAAACTGAAGAGAAAACTGAGAAGACAGTACTTCTAAATATTTGTTTACGAGATGTTCACAATTAATTAAAATATCTTCATCTGACATTTTAATAAGTTTAATAAGAATCTAACGTAATATATGTAAATCGGCCCTTAAGAACTACGGGGCCCCTTAGCCTTGCGGGTCCGTAAGCTTTGGTTAGTCTTGCTATATGGTAGCTACGCCACTGGAGATAATATACCACATAGGTTTCTTTTAAAAAAACGGTGAACACAAGTTTTGCATAATTATTGAGTGTGATTTTATTCGGTTTCTAAAATATTCATTTCCTTATAACTCTGTTTTTCTTTACGGTAGCTTTCAGACGTGCAAAAAACTCATAAAAACATACACCGGAAGTTCGAAAGTCATGTTAACCAAGGTACTGTATCGCGACTTGTGAAAAAATATAAATATCATCAGAGTCTTGCCAATAAAAGAAGAACTGGTTGAGCACAAAATAGATACAACGGTGTCATAGAAATTAAATTTAAAAAAACCGGTGCCGACCTAGCCTGTGAAATTGAGGAAGAATATGATATAAAATTGAACACACTGTATCTCGTCGTTTAAATGCAGTCGTCTTATACGCTCACGTTTTCATAAAGAAACCCTGGATCAATGTCAAAAATCACAAAGCACATGTCGATTGCCCCAAAAAACATCTTAAGTGCGGAGCCGGACGTTTCGACGCGGCCGTTTAGACGCAGACCTACCTGAACGCAGGGCAAAAGGGCGCTGCGACATTAAGACGCAAAGACGTTAAGGCACAGATACACTAATAAGACGCATACAGTTATGTTATTTTAACAACTGAGCTTTCTTTATTAGATACGCTGTAAAATATAAATGTAATTACCTATACATATATGTACATAATGAAGTAGCTGTATATTTAAAAGAAAGTCCTTATTGAGGTCTTAACAAATATTAGCAATTATTAATTTTGTAATTAGGAACGAATTGTAAAAAACAAAAAAAGCGTTCAAATTTAAACAGGAATTTATTTATAAAAAAAGTTATTACAATATTGCAACAATGAAAACTATATTACTTTTCGACGTAATTTCCCTGCCTAGCGATGCATTTGCGCCAACGATCTGGAAGCTTTTTAATACCTTGCTGGAAGAAGTCTTTGGGTTGCATGCGTATCCACTCCTGCACAGCTTCGATAACGTCATATTTTGAATCTCCATTGAATTTTACGTATGGTAGTATCAGGTTCGAAACATTTTGATGACAAAGTAAATTTTTGCAGAAAGTAATCTAGAGTGGCATGACTTACGCAGAATGAAAGTCAAGGTGCCCCAAGACTTGATACAAATTGTTTTAGAACTTTAATTATTTTAGTTGCTGTATTGGAATGACCTGGTTCCAAGTTTCTGGGGGAAGACGCATCATTCAGTACAGTGCAATTCTTAAACGGCCGCCACTGAATGATGCGCCTTCCCCCAAAAACTTGGAAATGGAATAGTCCGACCGAAATTCGCGCTATGCGCCGATCACGTGATAGGTTGTTCTTATTCCATTTTAAGTCTACAAAAAGAATGAATTTTGCCAGGGATAGTTTATGCAAATGGCTAATGATCCTAAAACTTGTCAGGCAATGAATCTAAGAGAATCGTGTTTGGGTTTTGGAATGGCCAAATCAATCACCAGATCTAAACTCGATTGAAAACCTCTGGAATGAATTAAGAAAGCTCGTTGGTTGTCATACTCATCAAAATTGGGATGAGCTCTTTGCAGATTTTAATCAGAGGGTGGAACAGTTTACCTGTTTCCATGTTATAGAATTTGGTATAGGATGTGTCGTAGGCTTGAAGCTGTCATAAAGTTAAAGGATTTTCCGACAAAATATTAACCGAATATTGAAATATTATGTATGATTATTTTGAATTACGAATTGTTTTACAGAAACAATTAATAAAAAAATTATGCAAAACTTTTCTTAAAAATGCAGTAGGTTCATTGTAAGCAAAATTTTTTCTTGAAACGTTACAATTTATTTATTTGTTAAACAATCAATATTTTACAAAGAATGATTAAAGTGCATTCTATTGTATTAATTGCTTTATCTCTTAGCATACCTATACATATATTTGTGGAGAAAGTGAGTTGTTAATAAGTAAAAGTTTCTAGTATCAAATATACATATAATATTGGCAGATTGGTTACTGGCATGTAACAGAATCAACATACTGGCAATTTATGCCAAATGTTCGAATTAATTTTAGAGATTTTTGGTACTAAATTATTTTTATAGATTGTTACGAAAGCCATTTCAAAACCCGCCTAGGATCAAAAATTGAATGAATGGTTAATAGATATATGAAAGAAAATAGTATACTATCCAATGAGCATATTATGATATTTATTACTCAACGGAGCGAAATTTGCGGCATCATTTTGAGACGTTGTTTAACATTAACGTACAGAATTCAAGAAAAATGAGAGCAACTATTTACAAAAAAATGAAATTTTGTACCTGAATGTATAAAGCTATGTGATATCCAATAATAACAGCTTTATAAAACAAAAAGTTACACAATAGTGGCCATGATTAACCAAAAAAAGGCTGCAGTACTTATCTCTCTTTAAAATGCTTTTACAATATGTATTAGGGTGGAATTAAAACGAGAAGGACATGTACGTCATCATGCGCCGTAGATCAGAAAGCGTTCGGGCGAGTCCAAATTGTTATGAAAGGGGAGACTCTTTGTTGTTTGCATTGGCGTTCATAGTGTTTGTTGTATTTGTTTCGTTCGTCCCCCCCCCCCCTCGCCCACTGGAATTTTCCCGACGCGCAGATTGCTGATGACGTACATGTCCTTCTCGTTTTGAGACCACTTTAACTACGCACCCTAGATTATAAGACTTTTGGGACACTCATTATTTACAAAATGAAAGATCAGCAGAAGAAATAAAAATAAATTGAAATCAGTATGCAGTAGCGACGACGACTTTTTAAAAATGCACCTTTTAAGATGTCAAACATTTCCCATTCTATTTCTTCCTATTTCAAATGAAAATTAATTGATATTTATCTTTCAATTGCGGTTTGAAAACATCATATTTGATGGTTAGATTTTTCGCCACCCACCAGTTACTAATTATTTTAGTAACTGGTGGCGAAAAATACAACCAAGAAATATAAAATTGTCAAACTCGCCACAACAGATGTTTAGAAAATATTATATTTGACTTCCATTTTTATTAAAATATTTTTCTAAAAATTAATTAAGAGTGAATAACATTTTTTTTGTAATTTCATTATTCATAATGATCCTATTTAGATTTTTGTATTGACATACTTCGGACTACAACAAGCCTAAATTTCAACTTTGATGATATAGTCTTATAAAAATCAGTCAGATTTTTAATATATAAAAGTTAGAATATGGAAGAGTTAAATCAAACTCAAAATTTTTGGTTTACAAGGCAAGTAGGTATGGTATGTTGGCGCCATTGAAGATGGCAAATTTATACTCATCAAAGTTTTCTTTCATATCTACTGATTTTACCTTGAGTCTACTGATTTGTATGTAAAATCTACTGATTTCCTCAATAAGAGTAGAAAACCTGACAAATTGAACTTATTTTTGTTGTTCTGTCGATATGCTGAAAAATATTTTTGATTTGCCAATTGTGCTGTGTAGTAGGCCCTACTGTTTAGTCTACTAGGTCTGGTGTCTTATCTCTTGTCGTTGTCTTGCACTTGTGTCCAGTATAGTTGGACATTTGCGTACCAAACACTACTTAAAAAGTAGGAATGAAAAATGCTTCTCTACTGATTTTTCTAAAGAACTAATGAAATGCCAAAATCTACAAAAAAAAAACAAGACGGAATAACTGATTTTGAGACTGATACTGAAAGAATAAATGTTTTTATTCGAAACTTTCCAGATATGTAGGTAGGTAGCGTTTTATTGCTTTCTTTGGCCTACTGATTTCTACTGATTTTAAAGCGCGCCATCTACTGATCTCATAAAAAGTCATCTGGCAACACTGGTAATAGTTGATACAGAGTAGGGTAAATGGTGTCGTTTGTTAATCATTTTTTGATCTAAATTTACATTCTTCGCGTAAAACAGTCAATCTTAAACAGCTTGATTTTCCCTTTCAAATTATGTAATTTGATATATGCATACCTATTCTTCCAAAAAATGTAATAACTTTTTAACTCTAAGGCCAATTTAATTCTAAGGGTAAAAAATTGGGGGTTAGTTATTATTTATAATAATCGAATTAGTGAATACAATATAATAAAGTAGTTTCATCCAGAGATCTAACATTATTAGTACTAAAAATGCAGGGTATTACATTCACCTTTAATTTTTTGAATTAGATTTCGAACACGAAGATGCTTCCCTTAAGGCCTAAAGATTTTGGAATAAATTTAAAATCACATCTTCTGAACTTTTCTACAGTCTATTCCATTAAATGACACTATAAGTGCCTTAATAACTTCGATTAAAATAACATCTATAAATCTGTAAAATAAAAAAAAGTAAATACCTCACTAACTATCTCTAACTTTATTTTATAGTTATAGCTAAAGTGACCTCCCAAAAATTTTTGATATTTAATTCTTAACTATAATCCATTCAGAAAACTCCCGTGACGTTTACGCTGTCAAATGAAAATTTGGGAGTGTACTTTATGTACAGAACCTATCAACTTTTTTAGTGAATGTACTTAACGTCAAACTGAAATGTAAGGTTATGATAAATCATTTGTCATTTTCGTAAAATTAAGTAGAACAAGGTAAAAATTGGTTTATTAATAATACAAGTATGATAATAAACTTCGTTGGTGCTTCTGTTCATCCATTTCTCTAAAGATTATGAATTATAAAACGTAACTTGAATAATAAATAATTTAAGTGTCAAAGTGAAAACAAAAAAAAACAAAAGCATTAAATTTAAATTTAAAGGTGCGCCAATCTCAAATCTAAAAGTTTTTAATAGCCTAATAGGGATTTTCATATTAACCAACACATGGTGACTTTTATGTCACAGGAGTTTTCTGAATGGATTATACATAGCTACATACATTGGGCCATATTCTTACCTCATTTTTAAAGTTGTTTCTAACTAAAATCGTGTTTAATGTAAACATAAAACGATATAGCTTTATGTAATTTTGTGTGTGTTCAACAGAGATACATACTATTGCTATGGTAATTAAATATGATGTTACAATTAAATATAAGGTGAGATTACCGACCATTGGGGTTAAAAAGTCAAAAGTTGGCGTTTAATTAGTAATTAATTGGGGTGCGGTAATTAACCTTCAAGAACAGTAAGGGAGTTGATTAGCTGAAGATATTGAAATTATTTTAAATTCCCAAACGTGTTTCATTATGCCAAAACATATTTATACTTACTGTAGAAGTATGAACTAACATTGTTCTATTCTTAGATGTTTACTTAACTCCTAGTACAAAGTGATTAAATCAAAATATTATTAATTCTGCATGTCGAAGTGTGTCCCTGACATTTAAAACTTTTAAGACACCATTAACTAATTAAATCATAGGAGTACAAGACAAGATAACTCAACATTTTTTATTAATTACTTTGACCCCCTTAACATTTCTGCTTCTAAATTAAAAAAAAAAACCTTGGTTTACCTTCGTATTAAACCAGGAGAAAAAATTCGCACCTTTGAGGCATACTAAACTTAGATATTACCTAACATTAACATAAAAAATATTGACATAAAACGACGCATTAATAATATTCGTTTCCTGTTTTAAAAATTTCACTTCGATAAAATACAATCTGAATAAAAGGTTGCATGTTAGTCTGAGTAGAAATTTTGGTTTATTAAAGTAAACGTCGTTTAATAAATTATATGGGGGTATTACCTACTCATGAAAAATTGATACCAAACACAAAGGATTCAGGGATGAAATATTTGGCAGTGTTTGTGTCGTCTAAATGAAAAGGGTGTAGAAGTATTGATTTGTTTTTGTTTTGTGTTGTAATGTACATGAGCAACACTCATCTTATCAGCTGGCAATCTCCAATAATTGCACCAGCGTAATGATTTATGTGGAGGGAGTAGCATATCATTAAATTTTCTTTTTTACGGACAAGCTTTTGTTAAATAAATCTTCAAAATACTGAAAATTGTGGAAATTTAATAATACATCCAGGGTGTTATGCATAATTAAAGTTTTCATAGAATTTATAGATATATAATCAACGTATATTGAAAATACTCTCGCTAAACCAAAAGCTTTAGCTTTTTTATGCAATTTTGTATAGAGTTTTTAGAAATCTAGAAAGTCTCCTAGCAAGGAATTTAAAAAAAATGTCAACAAAAGGTCACAAGTGTTTGGGTTGCAATTTATGGCAGACATAAGAATCTTAAAAAGCATTGGGTCAAGGATGCTATTACTACGAATACTACTGTTACTAACTTTGTGGGCTCCAAATTATTATTTTGGTATTTGCAGTGGGTGCACTTTTATTTTAATATCTGAAGACTAGCTAGATAGTTAAAACCAAAAACATGTAACATCGTTTCGAAACTTTTTTAATGTAAGTTTTCTTGTTCGTTAAAATGTTCTGATTATTTGCATTTTAAAATTTACATGTACCTTTTGCAAGTCTATTTTCATATTGTTTCTCAGTTTACCAAGAAAACCCCCCAAGTTCCATACCTTATGTTGGCTATCTTCTGCAACATTCTTACGTTAAACTTCAATTAAATCTCCAGTATGATGGAAGTCCAGACGTTTAATCTCTTTATGCTCTTCGAATTATTTCACCAACCTCAATGTCGTATTCTTAGAAAGTGATTACAACCCAAAATTTCCCCAATTTTTTTTTAAGGTTTCCGTAGTTAGCTCAAAACACAAATATTTCGAAAACGGTGAAAGTTATCGAGTCTTATCCAGAGTACCTTTTTTGTAGTAAATAAATTAGTTAATCTAAATTTTATACTTTTACCTCCTTTTTTCTATTGGCGTAGAAATTTAAGGTGTTCAATTATTAAAAAAAAAAAAAACAGTTCTACGCCTATGGATCGATGTAATTTATTAATTTTAGTATGAACTTTTAAGTCTTTGAGAGCTACATTACCGTACAAAATGTTATACTTAAGCATTGCCAAATTCAAAAATGCAACCAAAATTAAAATTTAAGCAGTGTCTTACAAAATATGGGGGGGGGGGTTAAGGGCTCCTGTACTGCTGATGTACGCCACTGGCAAAACTGAGTAAACGGATTTTTTGCAGTTATGTGTCTTTTATATCAGTGAAACTGTCTGCCAAGTTTAGTAAAAAAATGTGTACTACCGTCGAAGTTATGGGCAATAATTTTAATTTTTAACTTTGACACAAAAATGGAGGGTCTTAGGATTAGGACATATGTTTATTAAGCAACCCCCGCTTATTTTTCAGAGTTCTATCAGTCGTATCATTTATGCCATGTTTTTTTGAAACACCGTGTATATAAAGTAACTAGAAATGCAATAAGAACAAACAATCTAACATCCACTGAGTTTCTCACAACTACGGGAGTCAGACAAAAGCCCCCTCCTCTTTATTGTTTTAATGGATGATATACCGGGTGTCAACGAAACCTGGGGCACCCCCATAATTTTTTTATTTTTTAAGATATCTAAATAAAATTTGGTATATTTAATATACTCTTTAAATGGCATTTGTTAACATAGGAAACAAGTTTCTGTCACTTCCGGTTTCGCCGGAATTGACTTCAACTTTGTTATTTTAAATGGAATACCCTGTATATTTATATATTTTTGAAATCTCCATTGAATTTTACGTATGGTAGTATCTATCAAGTTCGAAACATTTTGATGACAAAGTAAATTTTTGCAGAAATTAATCTAGAGTGCCATGACTTACGCAAAATGAAAGTCAAGGTGCTCCAACACTCGAGACAAATTGTTTTAGAACTTTAACTATTTTAGTTGCAGTATTAGAATGGCCTAAAGTTGGCAAAAATACTTTTTCGAGAATAACTCTATTTCTTCAAATGGCACTAGGGTGGGACACTAGGATATTAAAAACGAGCGTTTTTCAAGGATTTCATTGATAGCAATAACGCGGGATTAATGTGAAAATTTAATTCGGAATAACACTCTCCGTTCAAAAAAAAACATATTTTGGACATTTAAATCTAGATACTGGGTTTCAAAACAAGTGAAACAAATGCACAAAAAAAGACAGACTTGCTACAGTTGAAGTGCTAAAATAATTTGTTTTGAGTGTCGTAGCACCCTGACTTCCATTTTACGAAGGTCATGGAATCCTAGATTAATAAATAAACTCTTCTGCAAGTATTTACCTTCTCATCAAAATGTTTCAAACTTGATACTACCGTACGTAAAATTGAATGGAGATTCCAAAAAAGGTATAAATATACAGGGTGTTCAATTTAAAATAGCATAGTTGATGTTAATTCCGGCGAAACCGGAAGTGACAGAAACTTGTTTCCTATGTCAACAAACGGCATTTAAAGAGTATATTACATATACCAAATTTCATTTAGATATCTTAAAAAATAAAAAAAATATGGGGGTGCCCCAGGTTTCGTTGACACCCGGTATAAACCAAACTTAAAATCCGCAAAAACAGGAGTCTATAAATTACAACAAGTCTATATGTGTCTGAAATGATGTACCCAGACGACTTACTGATACTCGCAAACAATGAAAAGTAAATATGGTCCTGGGCAGAATGTTACTTGTTCGTCTTCCAACTTGTGTTCTTACTTCTATTTCTACTCACAGTCTCTTCTCAATTATTTATTAATACACCTTGGAGGCCAGCCCACTGATACTAAACATATTGCTCGATACTTATCGCAGTTTGTGGTTTCTCACGTCTTGTCTTTTCTTCCACTCTTTGGGTATATTTTCTGTTGTATAGGCTTGTTGGTATGTTCTCTTTTTTTGAGCAACTCGAGTGTAATTCTGTGTTTGCGTGCCGTGCCACCTCTCCATTTTGTGTATTTTTGGGGGCCTCCTTTACTTCCCCATTGTGTGTTTTCACCTTCTTTATGTGAATTCTCCAATTCATTTCTTACGGTTACTTCCATATTCTCTCCCTCTTCCTCTTCCTTAAATTTTTTTGTAATATTTTCTCCAGGCACTCACTGTTCAGAGGATACGTATGTGAGGTCTGTAAATTGAAGTAACGAGACTGATTTTTTACAATTTTTTTATTCAATGTAAATTACAAATCCCATTTAGCTCCTTCAAAATATTCCCCTTGGGAAGCCACAAACTGGGATTGCCTTTAGCTGGTCGGTTACAGCTTTTTTAATGTTCTCTATTATCCCAAAATGGTATCCTTTCAGGTAGGTTTTCAGTCTGGGGATGAGAAAAAAGTTGCAAGGATTCAGGTCTAGTGAATATGGGGGCTGAGGTCATCTTCAATCCATCCTAAAAGATCAAGACACACTTCCTTTCTCTTGTCCTTTTGTTCCTGAAAAAGGTTATTCGGGACCAGTTTTGTGCAGACTCCTCATCCTCAATTCATTTCTCAAAATCTGATGAACGGTGGTGTGTGTCAAATTCAACTCTTCCTCAATCATTCTTACTGTTAACCAACGGTCGGAACGCACAAGATCTCTGACTCTGTCAACATTTTGATCAGTTCTCGATGTCTCGAGTCTGAAACAAAACTTGATAGCGTACCGTTGCACTCATTTTCAGAACACACTAGAAAAAACTACTTCATGAAACAATTCACTACAAATCACCACATGACGCTATGGAGTTGAAACTCATAATGAAGGCGTATGGAACGTTGACCTGTCCCCCCTCCCAAGGGCAAGCCCACAGTGTTGCCAGGTGGACCGCTACGCTTCCAGTCTCATTACTTACTTTACAGACCCCGTATACATACATAATTATCAACTGAACAACTGATAATGCTCGCCAATATTTCATAATTAATGTTAGTAATTTGAACGACGCAATTTTATCAAAGATAATTATTAATACAAGAACTTAATTTGTTTATTATTTTGAACTTATTACTTACGAAAAAAATGCTTATCTCTTATCTGATCATACAATAAGGTGCAATTCTATCCAAATAAGATTATGGAGTTAAGTTCATAAATCGTTGATTAATACAGTTGAGTAATTAATAACTAAACTTTATCCTTGATATTTCTGCATTGTTTAAGAAAGAACTCATGCGAGATTTAAAATTTTAGGTGATGGAAGTCCACGACTGGGCAAAGTTCGCAAGTGTCACAAAACCAAGTCAGATAATTTGGAATTACCTATCACATCAAGCGAAAGTGGTTTTGATACAGAATTAGATGCATTAGACTCATCCTTATCAATTTCGGTAACCGACAACGAAGAAATTGGCAGGTTGCAAGCTAAAGTGGCTCATTTAGAAGAAATCCTCAAACAACATTCCATCCCTGTGTCTCCGTTTAGTTTTAATAGTACATCGGTAAGTTTTGATTAATAAAATCCTTCTGATGTCAGCGACATGTTTTAATTAAAGAGGTCAAGTTTATGTTACATGTTATCGCGTAGATTAGTGTGGTGGCTTCTAATAGCTTTAAGATTTAATTGTTTTTTGGAATGGTCGCACTATGAGCTTCATAATTTATTTAATTTATTGAGTTGTATTTTTTTAATTGTATTTGGAGAAGCTAAAGAATTTGGCATTAATTTATGGTGTTCGAAATTGTGATAGATTTCTTTTTAAATTCCTCTGGGAAGGTATGTGATCGAATATTTCAGTATTATTTTTGTGTGCTCTAAGTGCTATCATTCTTTTAGCTTCTCCATAAATTTTTATTTGTATTAATTTTGCACGAAATAAATAATTTTTCCTATTTTAACCCAGTTTTTTTTTTTTTTTGTTAATTATGGAGAAGTTAAATTTGTTATTGTCTGAAATAAATGTCTTACTTATTTATTTTTTTAACAGGAAAATAATATCACAGCAGAAATGAAAATAAAACAGCTGACAAAACACTGTGTCGATCTTCAAGATCTTATAATCATGGTACAAAGCGACTTGAGCAAAATGTTAGCACAAAACGATGATATGTGCGGTTGCGAAAGCACCGATTTTGCTAAAAGTCTTAACCAAAAATTAACCAGTGTGATTTTCGAAAAAGAAAATTGGAATCATACTAATGAAACGACTAAAAATAAAAACACGGTAGATGTCGGCACTGAAACTGACAATTTTAATTTAGAAGAACAAATTCAAAAATATGTAGAAGAAAATCAAGAACTTGTTACAAAATGTACAGAACTAGAAAATTGTATAGAATTGCTTCGGACAGAGTATGAAAGATGCGAAGATTATTGGGCTTCGAAATTAGACGACGAAAGGCAAATGTTCGAGCAAGAACATGCACAAAGTAGTGAGAAGTTAGGGGAATTAATAGGAAAAATAGCCGAGTACGAAGCCCAGTTCGGCAACCAAGATGAACCTGATTACCGTCTACCTCCAATTGAAGAAAAGTACAACTTAGAGAAACAATTTACAGACTTAGAGCAGGAATTTGAAGAATATAAAGAGCACACGGAGTTCCAAATGGCAGAAAAAACTAACGAAATTGCAGATTTAAAAGAAAAATTGTGCGAACTTCAACTGAAAACAACTACGGAAGTGGCAGTTCAAGTTAATCAAATATCCGAATTTGAACCTCAGAACAGTTTAGAACAAAAAATGAGTAATTTATCCAATTGTGTTGTTGAATCTACGAATTTATTTTCAGCCGATACTATGCCGTTTGGTTGGAGTACAGCTCGAAATATACCCGAACAGAATTCTTTAGAATCTTCCGTTTGTAACGAAGCTCTAGTGCAGCGTGATTACGTTAATCCCGCATTCGTATGGAATAAGGACGCACAACCAAAATTGTCGAGTTCTACTAGTCCTCAAAGTTCAGAACCAGGCAGTAATGGTACTAATCAAGAAATGCCAATGAACATACCTTGGCAAAACACAACAGCCGTAAATCAAACCCCACAACCGTTTTCCATGATTAGCTTACCGTCCACTTCAGCTGAGTCGGCCTCCACTATTACGGATAATAATTCGACGCCTAGTAGACCTAAACGAAGTCGTAAGCATGAGAAAAACTATAAAGTTCAAAGACTGAATAAAAAGGACGACAGTGAGCGTGAATCAAATCACAGTAATAATCGTAGTTCGCCGTTTAGGTGGAAAACTCTCGATAGTCAAAGAGCCAATAATGGGGAACAAATGGTGTCACTTCCTGTTGGTGCACTTCATAATTTAAATGGCCGTTTACATCATTTAGAACAAAGGTGCAGACATTTGCAAGTCGTTTTAAAACAACAGCATTATCATGCTGAGCAAATGTTACAACGTAAGTATTACATACAGTTTTGTAATGTTTTTAATAAGGAAAATCATAATTATAGATCAGTTCTCAAGTTTTTATCTAAAGAGTTATGCCTTTTTTTTGCTTACAAAAGACACAAACTTTTATAGTAGAGAAAAACAGTTTTTGATTAATATCTTACTTTCGCTTATTATACCTAACAGTGAAATCCACTCGGTAGTTTTTAATGTTGCGTAAATTTTGGTCTTTCTTTCTTTCTCTTTTACCCTCTTATACCTTTACAGTGTCGAGTGGGCCGGGCACACCGAGCCGCAGAGTGGTCCACCCACTCTCGTTCAAACCAAGCAGGCCTCTGCTCAACTTTCAATATGTCAGTATTACGTGCACTCCCACTCTGCTGTACGGCCGGTTGTAAATCTTTGTATTAAAACTTTTAAAAAATTTCAAACACTGTTGATCATGTTGATCAAATACGTGTAGCTTCGATGAAGCGCCTTGTAATTCTTCTTATTATTATACATACATACATAGTCTGGTCCTCATGTACCCGAAGGTGTCGAGGTTATTTTCTCATTCTTCAGTTTCTTTGTTTTACGAAGTTGCTCCATGCCTTCCTGTCTACTGTCAACCTCACTGCTTCTTTCCTGTAGTGTTTCCCCAATACACCATGTTCTTTTTAGTCTTCCCACTTTGTTTTTACCTATAGCTTTAGCTTCCCACATTTTCTTAACTAGTCTTATTTCCCTCTAATTTTACTAGATGTCCAAACCATCTTAGTTTTTATTCTTCTAATGTTTCTATTAATGCTTTCACTTAGAGCTCTGTTCGTATCAAGGCCAGCTAAATTAAATATAAATATTAAGGCTTCCCTAGTTTATTCAGCAAAGACGCACTTAGAAACAACGATGGCGCCATCTGTGGTAGATTTGCAAGATTTACTATAAGAACTGAAGAGAAAAATATAAATTTTGCGAGCATAGTTAGAAAATACTTTTTTTGCTTTAATGTATGTATTTAGAAAATATTTAAATAAGCGTACGACAAATTCCTAGATAACCAAATTATATTAAAATTAACAAAATCCACCACAGATGGCGCCATCGTTGTTTCTAATTGCGTCTTGGCTAAATAAACTAGGAAGGCCTTAATATTTATATTTAATTTAGCTGGCCTTGGTTCGTATAACCACATTTCTTATCCTATCTTCTCTTTTGACATGTAGAATTCTTCTTAAAAACATCATTTCTGCTGCATGCAATCTCTGTTTGTGAGCCTTTGTTAGGACCCAGTTTTCTCCTCCGTAAGTTATAGTTGGCAGGTGTGGATACTTCTTTGTTATTCAAAAATTTTTATGTAATACCTGATATACCTCCCTTAAGTGCAGCTCGTATTTATGTTATTTAATTCTTCCTCTATGTTTACTTGTACATTCATGAAACTACCCGGATATTTAAAGCTGTACTTGTTCTGCTGTTCTGTTTCCAATATTGATATTTATTATTATTATATCTCTGTTAGCAATTGCTACCACTTTTGTTTCGTCCACAACTCCACATTAATGTCAAGTTTGTAATTATTTAGTAGAGCTCGTGCTTTTTGTAAACTACATACCTACGTTGACATGACGTCATGCGCATAATAAAAACCTTGTGATACCTATGCGCGATGTTGTGACGTCATTTACCGCGTGACGTAGGTATGTAGTTTACAAAACTAACGAGCCCTACTTCCTTCCAGATGTTTAAGTTAGCTTGTAAATGTTCTTCCGTTTCGGCACATAGTACAATATCATCTGCAAATGCGCACAGTTCCAAGCTAGCTTACAAGATGCAAGTTTCTGTATCCGATAACAAATTCCCTCATGCTTTGCTGGCATTCTTTAATGATTTCATCCATTATGCATATAAACAATAGAGGACTCCTGCTTGTCTGACGCCTCTCGTGGTGAGAGATCATATTGCCAGTTCTTACTCTATTGTTTTTAATAGGTCGATATCAATATTTTTTCTTTCTAAACAATTCGATATTGAACTTCTATCAATGGTATCGAAGACTTTATGCAAATCAATGAGCTTTCCCGTTTTTGCTTAGTATTTTCTCTGACAATTGTTGCAGAGTAAATGTATGATCTTGTACACTACAAGCCACTTTGTACATCCTCTAAATTGTTTTTAAGTAGGGTCAAGTGAGGTAATTCTGAGACACCCGAAAAAAGTAGGTAAAAATGAGACACTCTTAAATATGACATTTTCGTATACTTATTTAAAAGTTATATGCAGTTTTATTAAGCCTTATATTTGCCCTATCATTAAATAAAATTGTTATGTTTTTAAGTTACGTAGTTTAGTAAAAAAAAAATCTGGAATAAAATACCACATTTTTACATCCAAAATGTCTCCGTACATATTTTACAACTCTTCCGATATCTACAATATAGATTATCCGACTGACGTAATACAAAAATCTGTCGTAGAAGATACTGTGGGGATGCTATATCTGGATATATTTTTGTAGTTACCATTTTTGTTATTAACAAAAACTTATGAAAACTGTTAGGGGTAAAAATGAGACATCAATTTGGGAAATATTAAGACATTAAGCGGGAAAAAGTGAGACAGTTTGTGAACAACTTAGCGTAAGTCAGTCAGTGTCAGTGCAACTTTCAGTGCATTCACAGCGTTATTATAAAGCAGATGGTTGAATTGTTAGCAGAAAAGGGTTGGATGAACACCGTAATATTTCAAGAATATTTTACCCATTTTGCAAAAACAGTAAAAACAAAGACCAATCTTACTAATTCTCGATGGACATATTACACATCTTGACCCTGTTACTCTTCAGTTGGGAAAATCAGAGAATATTACTATATTAAAACTACCTGCGCATACTACAGACGTACTTCAACCACTATACGTCTCTTGTTTCACACCATTTAAATTACGTTGGGATACAAATTTAGTTAACTGGCAACGCGAAAATCAGCGCAGATTTACGAAAAGTGAATTCGCAAATCTACTTACTGTGTTTAATTTGAAATGACTTTTTGACGGCAACAACTATTGTGAATGGATTTCGTGGAACAGGTCCATATCCGCCAAACAGAGAAAAATACCCAGCGCAAAGATTTGATCCGGAGAAACTACAACGATATGCAGAACAGAACTGTAGATGTAGAACAACTAATAGATTTAAACGAAGTTCCAACGCCATCCCAAATCGAAGTTCCAGTTGAAACTTTAAACGAAATTCCATCACTACAAAGCGAAGTTCAAATCTCAGCCCACAGTTCCCAAGTTCCAAGCACTAGTAAAAAAGGATCACCAGGTGATTCAACGTCAGAAACATTTACAAAAATTCTATTAGATAAACTGAACAGAACGCAAGTTTCAAACCAAACTAGAAGAAGACTTGACATTGAAGGGAAAGTGGTAACTTGAGAAGAATTTTTTGAGGCTGCAATAAAGAAAAAGACTAAGTTAAAGAAAACTACTAAACAGGCAAAGTTAGGAAAAAAGATTGTAAAGAAAATGGCAACCGATTCCTCGTCGTCAGACGAATGTGCAGAAGAATGGATACCTAGTGGGGATAGTGACGTGGATATAGATTGGGCAAACATAGATAGCGATGAAGAAAGCATTAGTATGGAACCCACAATACTTACCAGTTTAAACAGTAAATATTATCACGAAGGAGACTACATACTAGCAAACTTTCCTAGCAGCAAAAGGAAGAGATGTTTTCGTTATGTTTGTGTTGTTAAACAAGTTGATGGAGAGCTATTAGAAATTATGAGAATGAAAGCAACAGATTCTAATAGTACGACCTCTAAGTGGAAGAAACCGACGTAAGCGAAATACATTTATCATCTGTTCAATTTAAGTCAGATACTAAAGAAATTGCTGTAGGAAGCAGAAAAAAGTACGTGTTTGAAAACCCCATTGACATTCTGGAAAAATAGAGGAATTATAATTTTTTAAGTTGATTTTTGCGTTGCTCTTGTTACTACGCAAATTATGTAGTTAGTATAGTTTAATATTTGTTGTTATTTCTTTGTCTATTTACATATTGAAACTACCCTTAAGTTTATTAGAAAGACTAACATTATTTTAAACCTCTGTAGCTCTTTTTCTATTGGCATTAATAAAATAACTTTGTATTTTTCGGAATCACTTTTGAACACAGGGGTCTCATTTCTACCCACCGGATCAGTCAATGTAGAATACTAGAGAACTACAGCGGTGTCTTTTAATTTCCCACACTTGTCTCATTTTTTCCCTAATTTGCGGGGAAAAATGAGACACATATTTTTTAGTTTCTATTTTTTACTAATACGAAATCATAGAATTTAAGTATTTCATTGAAAAGCCTGTACAAAAAGTAATAGTGTACACCTAAAACAAAAGATATATTGCGCACCACACAGATTTTATAGGAAGAGTTTTAAAATTTGTCTCATTATTACCTCACTTGACCCTACAGCTCTTTTCTTTAATTCGCTTTTATCCTTATGCCCTTCTGGGCATCGGATCTCCTTTCATTTGCCCACTGTGTCTTAAGGCGAGTTCTGACGTGTCAGTTTCGCTGATCATGTCGACTGATTCAGTGAAACTGAATATATGATGAACGCCAGAACACCTCTTCAGTTTCTGACGTTCATTCATTATATATTCAGTTTCACTGAATCAGTCAAAATGATCAGCGAAACTGACACGTCAGAACTCGCCTTTATCTAACTGTCTTACTCTTTCACTTTCGCTATGTGGTAGGAAGGTACCGAATTAACGGAGCAGTTGGGCAACGCATTCAAGTATTGACCTCAGACAAGGAAGCTACTGCAACTCTGAACCTAAGTACGGCTCTTTAATTTGTTTTGTAACATCCTATCATATACTTTGGCAGCTGCGCATAGAAGGGATATACCCCTATAATTTGTACAATCTTGTAATTCAGTTGGTATATTTTTCCTCTTCCATGCTAAATTGAAAATATTATTTAGCTCCTGGGCTCCTTTATCACCCAAATACTTGATCATTTCCAGGGCTACTCCATCACTTCCTTCCGCTTTTCCTGTTTTAATTTTTGCTATCATTTTTGTTACTTTGTCTTTGGATATATATATTCTACTGAGCTTTTATCTCTGTGTTGTTGGTGTTCTGTCCTTCATTGCTATTTGTTAACAAGTCTTGAAAGTATTCATTGCACCTATTTAAGATATCTTTGTCTTCTACCAAGATATTTCCTTGTCCGTCTTTCACTTACTTTAACCTTGCCTCTTTCTTGTTTCTAAAGGATTTCAATATCTTATAGAATAATTTCTTGTTTGTCTTACTGTTCTTCTCTATTATGATCTTTTAGCTTCATCAACTGTTTTCTTTGCCTTTTACAGGTTTCGTTTGTATCATTGCTGCTAGTTGATAAATACTTTTTCCATAATTTTTTCATTCCTTTAACTTCTTTTTTAACTTCATGTTCCTTGTTTTTCTCTATTTCACTGGTACCACACACTTCGTTTGCAGTGTTTACCAATATTTCTTTAAAAATTTCCCATCTCTTATCAATGCTGTTATTATTTTGCATATTGATATTATTTGATTATTCTTCTTCCACTTTTGCTGTTTGTATACCTGTCTCTATCCCTTTTATTTCTTAATTTGTATGGTTTCTTTATTGTAGGTGCCCCGCTGATCTGGCTCATTTTGATGTTTGCTTCCGCAAGGTAGTGGTCACTACCTACTTCATAACCCCTTTTATTTTATTCAGATTGTTCTTTGGAATTATCACATAATCCACTATTGACTTTTTGCCTTTACTTATAGGTTCTCGTGTGATTTTATGTATTTATTTATGTTTGAAGAAGGACGGTGCAACCAGGAGATTATTATCTGTGCAAAATTCTAATAGCCTTTTTCCATTATTATTAACTGTCTCTTCAACGTATGCTCCATTTAGTATGTTCTCTCCCCACCCTTGCATTGAAATCTCCTTTATAAGTTTCTATCGTATTTAATAACTCTTTCCAAGATTTGTTTTTCTCTTCTACTTCCTCATTTTCACTAGGTCCATTATACTATTATAATTGTAACCATTGTGTTTTTATATATCTCTGTTAATACCTTTTTAGTATTCTTTCTGATACGGTTTCCCAACTTTCTCGTCGTAATCTTTATATGTGAAGCAAGCTACTCCGGCTTGGGCTCTTGTAGTTTCCTTTACCCCTCCATATATCCTTCTCCTATCATCTTGCTGTCACTTCCTTTCATTTTATTTTCTGTTATTCCTCCTAAGTTAATCTTCGACTTTTCCATTTATAGCTCTTATGTTCCAGGTTCCAATTTTCCAAATTACGTATCCAGTTTTCGTCGTCCTTAGCATTCCTTTAGCAATGTTTCTCAGTTCTTTGACTGTACAACCCCCTTCTCTTTATCATCCCAGGTGTACAGTTGGCCTTCGATGGTTATTTTTCTATATCCCATTTTGACATTGCATCCTTCTTTAATTTGATCTTTTTTTTTTTTTTTATTGATCTTTTACAATCTTTCTAATTTCAGCCTATTTTAATCTTTCTTTTACTGTTAGATCATTTTCCTTATATACGTTAGTTCCTTTTAGTTTGTTTTTATTTTTTAATACTTCTTGTTTTGTTTTCCAAGGCTTTCGTCTTTGTCATTTTTAACTGTTAGTTTATTAACTTCAGTTTCTACTTGTAACTTATCTTTAAGGAATTGAATAGCTTCTTTTTTTTTTGCTGTGTATCAAATTGTATTTCTTTAATCTTGTTCTTCTTTATTGGCGCTACAACCGTACGGGTTATGGGTTAGCCTCCTGCCCAGCATACCCTGCATATGTGCCAAGAGGACTCACAGAACTCGTCCTTACGAGTGTATAACAGGCCATCGACCTAGGCTTCGGCCATAAGAGAAAGAAGAAGAAGAAGTATTTTCCTTGCTCTATTCCTTTGTAGTACCACATGTTGCTGTTCTTTCTTTTTATTATTTACTCGCCTTCTCTTCTTATATACAGGGCGAATAAAAAGTAAGGAACCTGGATGCTGGAGCCTTTATTATCTCTATTATCTTCTATATCGTGTGCCTTGTTCAGTGCTGAGGTTGTTATTTGATGTCCAGTTGACTCTAATTGCTATTGTGTGTCTTGCATCTTGGTTTTCTTTGACGTGTTTCCTTATCGTCAACAACAGGGGCTAAGTAGGTTTGAGACCAGTTTTTGCCTTTGTAATTCCATCTCTCTTTCTTTGTTGTTTTCTCATTTCTGCTTCATTATTTTCATTGCCATTTTCTACCCACTTGGCCTCTTCTTCATCATCATAATTATATTCTTCAATTTTCTTACCATCAATAATGAGGTTGTATTATTATTAATTTGTTTTATATTTTAGATTGTTGGCAACAGTACAGAGGTGAAAAAGCGGAGTTGCAATACTTACTTAAGAATAGTCAGGAAAAGCTGGAGCATCAAATGAGAATTTGCAACGAACAGTTGGAACGACTAGCTAGGACTGACATGCTTGTTAAAGATTTATATGTTGAGAATTCATACCTCGTTGCTAATGTACAAAGACTTGAAAAGCAGTGTCATATGCTTACTCAATATAATTCAGCTAGTAGTTCTGTATAGAATAGGAATTGTGCCTTTGTTTTAAACTTTGTAATATTTCGTTCCAGAAATTTTCTACATTTTTGGAAATTTTTATAATGTAATTTTATTATAATAATTGGTGTTATTATTGTGTGTCGAAAGAATTGTATACCTGATTCAAAACTCTATTTAATATAGTTTGTAATAATTATAACATGGTGCTCAGTAGGACGTTTTTGTATCGCTAGTTACGCTATGAATTTTTTTATTTAGGTAGATTCGACGTTTTTTTTTATGTGGATGCACATTTCCACCGTAAATTTAATGTAGGTACTAAAATTAGTCTAGTTACACGACCTTTAGATATAATTTCGTAAGAATTTCAGAAAAGAACTGTTGTAATTTAAACTCGTACTTGGATAATTTATAAGTGCTTTGACTGATTTACGAATTAGTTTTTTGTATAAGAATTGAAGCATTCACTGGAAATATTGCAGTATTATCAGTACTAATTGTACTGAGTAATTGAAAATATTGGGTTTCTTTGGAGTTGTTCTGAAGGCGATTTTTCTTTCAAATGTGTATTGAACCATATTTAGTGGACTCAATTTTTGTTAATATTGTCTGTTGTAGCTTATAAAAAATAAAAAAAATATAAAAAATTAGGTGTTTTAGCACATTATTAAAGTAATCGAAATTATTATAACCGAGACAACTTCTGGGTATGCACTCTGACATTTCAAAAATGAAAGGCATACAATGCGCATTATTTCAATTGCAGCTTCATGCTATATGACTGAATTATATTAAGTAATTGGTAGATTCACATGTAGGCGTAATTGTATGTATGATGAACGTTTAGACTCACGAAATATTTAAAAAGTAGTTGTAAAAATGTTAAAATTCGGCAGTAACTAGATAAGTTTGTGTTGCTACTTAATTTTAAATATGTTAGAATCGGCAATACTAAAATATTTTAGCCAAATCTTAATTTACTCCGATTTTGGTAATTTTTAATTTGTAAAGTGCATGAATTATTCTCACAATTTAAACCTAGAGCTGAGCACTGTGTAATAAAATAAGTACCTACATAGTTATTCATATTATTAATAATGCACGGATTGTTGAAACAATATACATTTATTATCTAACATTTCCTATGTAACATATCACTGGTTCCACTCCAAAGAATTGAACGAATTTTAATTTAATACTTATGTATTAACTAATGTTACAAATAGAGTGTCATATATGAATTATGAATTATAATATATATTTGACTTAACGAATTTGTTATTTAACTTAGTCACTAAAATAACAAAGTTTTATAATTAATAAATGTACAATACATAAAAAAAGAATTAACGATGTTGCGAAGACATTTACACAGATGATAAGCTTCTAAACAGTTATCACTTCTCGGATATTCGCAATGGACTAGAGATAAATTTTCTAATATGCTTTAAAATAATTATTAGTTATAAAATTAAATATAGCATTAGCAAAGCATAACATGTAAATACAGCAGTTTTCAAAAAATAACTAGTCTTTGTAAGCAAGCTTTCACCTTTTTATATAATTTTACAGTGGATAAACATTAAGTAATCTTTGACTTTAACAGGTTTTTTTTAATACATTCCTTAAAATGATACACATTATTTAGACCTTTTATAATAACAACAATCGATAACAACGATTGATTCAAACCCAAGGTTTGTGCATACAATTCGTTTCCTCTTTCTTCGAAGAGCTCATACCAATGCAAGTATGGTTACATTTGAAACCTTTTTAGACAATTTCAGACAACAATTTCGTATTACCAATGTTATTTTTTTTTACAAACGATGATCTTCACAAATTTACAAATACATTCCGTTTACCAAATAATCGGCATCATGAGCGTACGATTTACCACCTCGTCGTATTCTTCTACGTACCACTCTTAAACGACATCCTATTAGTAAAGCCATTACGCATGTTATTATCAACCCTGAAATGGAAAATTTTAGTACAATTTAAATTTAAAGACGTTTTAAATACATAGGTAAGTACAAAAGTTTTGAGATACCGTTTATTTATTTATTTGCTTTTGGTATATCGGGATATGCTTGGTCCCATGCTGCAATTAGCTCTTCGTCGTTGTTAAATCGCCGTCTCTTCAACTGATCCTTAAAGTAAGTTAATAGTGTGAAATCGGTGGGAGCAAGGTGTGGGCTGTAAGGAGGATGTTCGAAAATCTGCACCTGAATTACATAAAAATCCTTGAGTAGGAGCGGCTCGATGTGCCGGAGCATTGTCGTGGTGAAGATGCCACGTCCCAAGATAAGAGTTTGGTCGAAGGTTTTTAAGAGCCTCGATTAACCTAGGCAAACACGACTCGTTGTACCACTTAGCCGTAATTGTCGTTTGTTCTTTTAGTATGATTCATGCTATAATTCCCCATTTTGTTTTCTTAACGGTGGCTGGCGTGGGCTCATCTTCGAACATCCAAACTATTTTTTTTTTCAATTTTATGTCATAATAATACAACCATATATCATCGCCTGTTACAATGGAATTTACAGTTAGTGAAGTTCCGGTTTTAAACGTTAAGCATGTTCCGGCACCATTTAACCCCAGTAGCATGTGGAGATTGGTTAAACTATGAGGCACCCAAAGGGTAGGTACAAACTTGAGTTACATGAAGATGGTCATGCAAAACTGTATGAATAGTTGGTGCATCTTCTAGTAGTGCTGCCTCCTTTCAGTGGAGGTTGGCAACAATCTTGGCGAATTTAGCACGGTCTTCTGCTACTCTGAATAAGCCTGAGCATTCATCCTGGTCCAATCTTAGATATTCTTCAGCCAAAAGTAGCTTTGGCTTCCTATGTCACATTTTCCCTCTATTTTTCCTTCCGTTATTAGTTTTAATAGAGGGCAAAATTCGGATATCTGATGTGGCCTAAGTATACAGTTTCTTTTCTTTATTGTTGGTAATAACTTTCGTTTCCTTACATGATTCGCCCATGAAATATGTAACATTCTTCCAAATATCCATTGCTCAAAAGCCTCCAGTATGTTCAGCATATCGACTTTCAGAGTCTATGATTCACATCCATATAATAATACAGAATACATGTAGCATTGTAGGTACAAAGCGATAGCTCAAGTCTAGGTTAAGGAATGTGTTGCACAATAGAGGTCGCATTTTATTGAATACTAATCTCACTTGTTCAATTCGATTTCTGATTTCAATGCTAGGGTCAAGGTCAGAGGTAATCCAGGCTCTGGGGTACTTGAACCGTAGGTACACATTTATTATTGGTTGTAAATTAGTTCTCCAACTAATAACCATTATTGTGGTTTTGTCTATATTTATTTTTAAATCCATTTGGTGACCTGCAGATGTCAGTTTATCTAATGCCTCTGGTTTATCAGCTATTGTAACTATATCATCTGCATAACGAAGATTACTGATCACTTTTTCATTGATTTTGATTATCCCTTTTGTGTTACGCAATGCTTCATTGAAAATATGTTCTGAATATAAGTTAAATAGTAAGGGAGACAGTACACACCCTTGCTGCACACCTCTTTCTATTGACACATGTTTAATGTTTAGTTATTTCATCGTTTACCATTGCACTAGCTGACTAGCTGATTGTTGCCAATATAAGTTTTTAATTTGTCACAGCTTTTTGAATTTTGCGGAAATTAGTATAATACGGCCCTGTTTTTCGAAGTTTGAGCCGGCCCTGAAGCTTGCAGAGTCTGCGTGTATAATGCCAATTTAGCACATTCCTTTTTGGCCTGCGTAATAATTCGAATAAATCCCAAATGTATGACCAAATATGGTAATGTAATATTTGTTCGCTTGATTTCGTCACTGTTAATTCGGGGAAGCACCGATTCGACCACGAGGTACGCTAGGTTGGCGCCATCTCTTTTTAACATTCTTCGTTTTACGAAAGAAAATAACAAGGCACTTTAGAGTTTAGCCAGCTTTAACATCTAGCGGTTGTGGAAATTATCGTTCCGGCTTTGGTAGTGAAATCCTGTGTTCGTCGGCCTCTCATTATCGTGTAACTAGTTTTGGAAAAATTATCTTACAACATATTGTCGGATTATCCCAGAGAGTGTCTTTTTTTCGTACCGGAAAAATAAGTTCTGTGTTGGAAGTTCCGTTTAAGTTTGATGTTTGGTGAAGTTACCGTTCCACACAGTTTTCGCTTTTGGATTAAATAATCCACCAGTTGAGGACATCTTGTTGTCTTCACACCTGCTTCCGGAAGAAGGACTCCATCCCTTTTCTACGCCGACTGCTGCTAACTATCCCTGGGGAAGCCGACTATCGCTTTCATCGGGCTATCCTCAACAAAGCCCCCTTTCCTAGGTCACGAAATTCAAGGCCATCCTTTTACGTGCCGGTTGTGAGTGTACCAATTTAAGCTTTAATTCAGTACCGTATTTTATTAATTACCCGTAGACGGGCATCAGTTAATCTTGTCGATAATTCAAGTACTTCAAGCATCCTTTCTTTTGTTCAATTCGTTCAACGAAGTGTTTAAGTCTTCAACTAGTGTGTATTACCTTTTTGCTTTAGTGTTCATAATTCAGAAAAAATGCGAAATATCGTGACAATTGCTTATTTTGTGTTGTATGTGTAAAATTATTTGTAACCTGATTTTTAGCTTAAGTTTTTGTTATCACCATTCTTTTGACTGCGATTAAGGGAGTCTAGCAGTTATTATATTTGCCGTAACTTGAGTAAATGTGGCATCCCTTAATCACCTTTTCATATAACCTAAGGTAGAATTTATAAACCCCTTTTGTGTCATATTCTGAATATTTCTTGCATCATTAAATCTCAGTATTAATTCATTATTGTCTTTTATATCTATTGTGTAATAACTGTGTATAGCTTGTGAGCCTGGCCACCTGTAGCAGTCTTTTATTTCAGTAAGTCAGGGTAAGTACATCCAACAGAGGGTGCAGAGCCCAGTAGGAGCTATCTGCGGTACACTCCTCATCAACATCTCGGGTGATTTTCTGTAGTGGCGCCCATATCATCCCAATTATGACCACCCCTATTTGAAAAATTTAGCGTTTAGAACCACCCCTTCTTCGACTGTTCGTAGCCGCGAGTCAAGGACAACAACGTCCCCTTTAAGTGTCGTATCATCATATCATCCCAATTATGACCAACCCTGTTTGAAAAATTTAGCGTTTAGAACCACCCCTTCTTCAACTGTTCGTAGCCGCGAGCCAAGGACAACAACGTCCCCTTTTAGTGTCATAGTGCGAAATTAGTACGTGACAAATTAATTCTACGTCATTTCTGTCTAGGCCTTTATTTTGTAGGATGTTAAAGATTCCTGTATGTTGTACCCTATCAAATGCCTTTTCATAATCTATGAAGGCAATAAAAACTTCTTTCTGTTGATTTAGGTATTTCTGAAGGAGTACGGATGATAAGCTAAACAGCGCCTCTCTAGTACTTAGCTCCGCTCTAAACCCAAACTGCGTGTCGTCTATGTCCATTTCACACTTTTTATAAATTCTCTTATGAATTATCTTAAGCAGCAACTTTAAAGTATGACTCATTCGGCTTATAAGTCTGAATTGATCGCATCTTAGGAATAGCAATAAAAATTGAGTGAAGCCAGTCCGGGCGAATGTTTGCCATTTTATATATACTATTGTTAAATAACTCAGCCAGTACTTCCTAGATTTCCTCATTTATAAGCTTTAAAACATTGTAGTATATTTTTTCCGGACCAATGCTTCTTTCACTTTTTCCCTTTTTTATTACGCTCTCAAGTGCTGATCTCAATATTGTTGGAGATTCTTCCATTTCTCTACTATTGTCATATTAACGTGGTTCTTCATTGGCAAATAGCTCTTGAATATAGATTGACGATTGTTATAATATATCTTCGTCTGTGAGTAGTTTATTCTCTTGTTGTGTTTATTAATTTTTTTTTACACAACAACTTTCCTTTCCCAGGAAATCAAAAAACTCCCAAAATAAAAAATGAGCTCAAGGCAACCCTTGTAACAGGATAAATTAAAACTAAAATTAACGTTGTTGGGCCAATCAGTGGATTATCGAACAAAAAGAAAAAATTAACAAATCAAAAGCGAATAAAAGCATTGGTAGAGTTTTTTCTTTTGTCCTTCTGTTACTTCCTTTATTTGTTTATGTATTTCTGAGTGATCATGTTTAGCCTGCAGTTCCTTTAATTCGTCACATCGTGCTTTAATCCAATTTTCTTTTACCTCTTTTATCTTTCTCTGTATTCCTTCTGTATTAAGTGATATTTGTTTTATGCCCATCAATCCCAATATTTCTTCTGTCATCCATTCTTTTTATTTCGTTTATTTGAGGGCCATATATCTTGTTCTTGTTGTTAACTAAGCTCTTTATTATACTTATCCCAGTATTTAACATCGTTTCCAAACTCATCAGTTCTTAAGGATTCAAATTAAACGACATGAACCTAAAACTCCGAAGCCTGGAGACTGAGGCAAGCAATGTAGGTTTGATAATAAACCACAACACAACAAAAGAAATGCGCCTGATGACCGAAAATGTAAACCCTCTGTGCATAAATATTATTGAAAGAGTTGATAGGTTCGTATATCTCGGCAGTATCATCAACAAGTACGGAGGATCTGAAGCAGATATGGTCAACAGAACATTAAACAAGATTTGGAACTCGCAGACATATTCTTTACAAAGAAAACTTCGTCTATTTAGCACCAACGTCAAATCAGTCCTGTTATACGGAAGCGAAACATGGAAGGTAACCAAAACTAGTACAAATCAACTTCAAGTGTTCATCAATAAATGCCTGAGTCGTATCCTACAAACCGTATTTCAAATAAAGACCTATGGAAAGCAACAAATCAGAAGAGAATAGACTTGGAAATTCGCCGACGCAAATGGGGTTGGTTGGGCAGTCCTACAGTGGAATTCTCAAGGGAGCCGCAAGACCAACAGACCAAAGGCTACCTGGAGAAGGACCATCCTGAGCGAAGCGAAAGAGACAGGGAAAACTTGGAATGAGTTAAAAACTCTCACCAGAAATGGGATCCGATGGAAAAACCTCGCAAAGGCGTTAGGTTCCAACTGAAGGAATGATGGTGAAACTATATAAATAAAATCACCACATGATAGGTATACCATTTTCGCTACTATCCCTGTGGATTGAAAGATAAGGACTGAGCCCTGTAAAACTAGTTTACGTTTATTTCCGCCATTTCTAAAGGTATCAAGAATTTCTCGCTTTGACGCTCTTGTTCTACGTATCTCAAAACTTTTGTAGTGGTCTACGTATATATTTGGTGATTTTTAAAATGCTGGAGGAAACAAACCTAAGGTTAGTGATAAAACAGCTCCTCCCGGAGTTTCTGCAATTCCATCCTGCAAATCTAAAACTTCTGCGACTTTATATTGAGTCATTTTAGCATACTCAGCATGATCGTGATTAACATGCTTTTGTACCTTTTCTATTTTTATCTGTTTAGTATCTTTGGTTTTATCTACATTTTCCATGAGTTCTTTTGAATGTTTTAATTCGTGAGCTATCTTTTCGTGGTCATGATGGTCTGGTGTTTCTGAAATAAATTCGATAAGTACTTCTTTGAGTAATGATTTTATATATTACGTTTTTCTGATTTCCACGTTGCTGTTTGCTCGGACTGGGGATGGTTGTAATTTTGTGTTCGGTCATTATCTTCTGCTGTATGAATTAAAAGTATGTACTTGGTTGAAATTGTAATGCAAAAAAATAAAGAATACCTTGGGCAGGATTTTGTTGGGGCCAGTTTTCTGCCGTATTTTGGTTAATGTCTGGTACATACTGGTTTCTGTTGTTAAAACGTTCCTCTGCAATTAGAAAAATATTAATTGGAATAAAGCCATAAATAATTACGTAAAAAGTACCTTGATTAGTTTTTGCCCATTTTTCTTGATACTGAGGATTTTGTCTATACATGTCGTCAAAATAATTAACGATTTTTGGATTTTCTCTGCCGTTCATATCTCCGTATTGTACTTGGCTAAAAAAACTCAAGTTAATTTTTATTACATTGGATAGTTACCATTGCTTCTCTGCTTTTGTTACAAGCTCGTGGAAGTTGTAACTTCTTTAGAATTTTATTACTTTTTCTAATAGCATTTTCATGCGTTTTTAAGAAATGCTACAAGATTATTCTAATTTCTAAGCGAAAGCAATTAGATCGCTATTGTAGGCTAGAAAAGTACATGCCATTAAGCCAGAAAAGTTCTAAGAACAATTTCGTAGTCTTTAATACAGCAGTTTAGTATTCTAATAGCACCTAATGTGTTGTCGGAAAAATACTAATTAGTTATATTCAGTCTATGTGTGCAGAGGTGCATGTGCCACTTCTACTTTTTTAGCCCATCTCACCCTGCACTGGAATATCCAAGAGCTCGATGCAGAGTCTGCATGGCTCCTTTATGTTTATTATAATACCTGGTCTCTTGTCCTTCCGAAACTTGCAGCCCATTGTCTTTATGATTAAATATGTGACTGTTCCTATCTAAAACACAATTAAGAATTAAAAGTAAATCTCGATTTAAAAAGAACATAATATGAGACTATATTGCTTTTAGTATTCTCACAGTTGTCATTATAAATTTTTACAATTGAAAGTTTCGGTGCAGCTTTCTCACGCACTTACTAAAACAAACAAATTTTTTATTTATGAATAAACATTAATTTTACCTTCGTATGGTTGATACTGCTGAGGAATTTGATTGGGTTGATGAGATATCCAGTTAGTTTGAACTTGGGGTGGAATTTGGGGGTAAGATGGAGCGTGTTGGGGTTCGTACGGTTGAGCACGGGAAGCAAACGCATTTCTGGAATCCGGCCTTATGAAATCTGTATCTGTTCTTTGCATGTTTGAAAGTTGTGAATTGGGCTGTTCTCGTTGTTGTGCAGGCATTTGGAAGAGTTTTGGTGATGGTACATTTGGAAACTGTTGAGGAACCATAGGCCGATTCTGAAATTTAAATTTGTAACTTACTTATAAAACCTTTGTTATTAATTTATTCATGCATAATTATGCACTTGTTGAAGCTTCAACAGCTTCTATTTACACCTTCATAATCAACATTTTAAATAAATAATTAGTAATAAATCAATGCAACTCCATGATAAATGATAATCACTGTTGGAACTGAACTTATCTCGACCGTGCACTAGCGGCGAACACCTACCTCTCTATGCTAACCAAACCGTTGTGAAGTTTAGATGATATTAAAACTAATTTTAATTTTTGTTGTAAATGGTTTAATGAAAAATGCCTTACTTGGTTTACAGGTAAATCTTCATAAGCAGGATTGTTAGGATGAACATGAGGCGAAGCTTGCGTAGTTACAATTTCAGGACATCCCAGTTCCGGGGCTTCGTCACTACCATCGGCACATTGAGGTATTCCATCACAAGCATTGTAAATAGCAATGCATTCTTTACTAGTTCGGCATTCGAACTGGTATCTGCTGCATTTAACATCTATAAAAACAAATTTTCGTGAACACCATACTAGTGGGTGCTGTTCCCGACGATTTTTTCAATCCCGGGAATCGGGATTGAAAGTTCGTGAAATCCCGGGATTTCCCGGGAACCGGGAAATATTATTTTAATATTATACCTTTGATATTATAGAGTAATTTAATTATTTTTATTGAAAGAAAAATAAAACTTAGTAGAAAACAAAAACATATTTATTATTTCATTATTTAAAAAATTAAAAAAAAAAACAATAAACCTCCTTCTTTTTAAGAAAACATTAAGCAAAAATAACAGGAAATAAATATTTAATTTATACGTCTTGCTGATTTTTAAAAAACCCAGAACATCAACAGAATGATCAGATAGAGGCCCAGGCATGGGCAACCTTTCCTAGTTCTGGGGCCAAATTATCATTCTGTCTCCGAGTCAAGGGCCGAACCAAATTATTATATAAAATAAATTAATATTAAATGAATTAAAACAAAAGTTACTACTTCTTATTTCATTTATTTATAATATAATGCTCTGGTATAAAGCTCTGCGTTGGCAGGTGCCTTAAATTCTATGCTAAAGCCCTGATTATTGGTGTCATAAAATTGCTATGAGCTATTTTGTGTCTACTAACTTCGCTGAAATAGATCAGCAGGGCCGAATCAAAAGAAGTAGAGGGCCGGTGGTTGCCCATATGTGAGATAGATCAACGCGTTTTTTTGTGACGACTGTGCCGCAAATTGAAAAAAACGCGTTCTGATTGTGTCGATGTCGACTTTATAGTCTCGTCCCGGGATTTAAAACGTGAATCCCGGGAGTCGGGATTATAAAGAGCAGCTAATTTCCCAGGATTTCGCTCCCGGGAAATCCCGGGAAGGACCCACTACACCATACGCGACGCTCTTTAATGTGTGATATTATAAAATATGAAGAAATGCCAATTTAAAATCTTAATACGTTTTATTAAATTAAGTATTAATTTTCTGGTATTACTGTTAAAACATTACGACCATGCCCGGTAAAAGTTAAACTCAATTTAATTGTTTCTTATTAATAAAATAATTAAAGATAAAAATGTGCATTTAGTAATAGTTAATTGAAATCAATTTAGTAAGGGTTCATTATTTTAGTAATTAGCAATTAAATCGTATTGTAAGAAAAAGTAAAAGTGTTATAAACGATTGGTAATAGTGATAGTTAATCTATAAGAATTGATCTATTGAAAAGTTATACAATTTCTTTTAAATGTTTTTTTGTAATTGCTGGGCCACTTGACTGATATTAATGAATATGTTTAAAAGCAAAGAAGGATTAATAATATAATCGACTGCAAATAAGCACAAAACTTATAGCTGTCGAGATAAAAGTACGGAGATACTTAATAGGCAAACTGAAACAGGAAAATCAAAGATTAAAAAGGCAATTAAGGGACAGGAGGAAGACTGGAATTGGTAGAGCAGGAGATAAGGAGAAATAATATCATAGTGCAAGGAGTACCAGACAAAGATGAGGAAGAACAGGATACCTCCTGGGGACAGGGAATAATATACATAATGGACATCAGGAGATTGGGAACTTCCAAGCCAAACAGGAAGAAGAAAATGGGAATATACGAGCAGGCCAAAGGCGATGATTACACGAAAAACTCCAAGAGGATAGAAAACGTTTGATACCCCATTTGAAACAGGCAAGACAGCAAGGATATAGAGCTTCTTTCATAAATAGCAAAATGATTGTGAGTGGCACTGAGTATGGAATAGAAGATCTTGAAAATAAAGAAAAGGAACACCAAGCTGACAAGAAACGTACGGTGAGTGAAAGGTCCCCGGAGAGTGAGGAACTCAATCAACAATTGAGGAAAATCACGAGAACCGGATGAAAACTATTAAGCGGAGGTAGAGAGATGATCGAAGAAGATAACGACAAAGCAATGAAAAGGAAAACGAGTAAAAATACAAACCGGAAGAACAAGAAGAAAAAGGTAATAGTAAGAATAGGAACATGGGACATAAAAATAACTGCTAGCTATAGAGAAAATGGAGGAAATTTCCATAGAAGTGATGGAGTATAAAATAGAAATACTGGCCCTGCAGGAAGAAAGATGGAAAGGGGAAAACTGGTTTGATAAAGAAAAATATACGCTGCTGTATGGAGGTGAAACGAAGCAAGGGAGCAATGGAACTGGATTTATGATCAGCAAAAGATTGTGGGGAAATAGGTATAATATATGAGAATAAGAAATAACGTAGCTAACATCACATTAGTAAATGTACTCGTATATGCACCAACTGAGGAAACAAACGGCGAGGATAAGGACGATTTTTATAAAAGATTAAGAAGAACATGCGAGGAAGTACCAAAACACGATACGCTAAAATAGGTAAGAAGGAATGCTTAGCAGGCACACCTGGAAAACAAACAGTGCATGATAATACAAATGACAACGGAACAAGAATCTGTAACGTAGCAGCTCGCGGCTGAAATAAATATATTTATAGTCAGTACTAAATTCAAACATAAAATAGAACACAAAGTAACATGGATTATACCAGGGAGAACAACAACAAAAAAAGAGAAAGCGACGTAAGATCATTCAGATGCGCAAATGTGGATTCGGATCACCAAGTAGTAATAGTTAAGATGAAGTTAAGAATAGTGGATGGAGGATGAAGAAAAGACGGTGGAAGGTGTAGGAAATTAAAGAGAGGAAAAGAGAATACGCGGAAGAAATGAGGAGGCAACTAACGATGAATAAAAAAGAAAAAACATTGAAAGGAAGTGGGATAGCATAAGAAAGAGTATTGTAAGCACAAAACAGTAGGTACAACGGAGAAACATGGAGAAGAAGGTTGATTGGTTTGATAGGAATTGTGAAGCAGCAGTAAAGAAAAAGAAAGAGGCCAGAACAATATGGCTGAAAACAGGACAACAAGTTGACTGTGTAAAGTACAAAGAAATAAGAAAAGAAAGTACGGGGCTAATAAGAAAGAAAGTGAAATGGTTAGAAGAAGTAATGGGCTAGAAAATGATAACAAGAACAATGTCAAATTATACCAGTATGCCCACGGCAAGCATACAGAGTGAGAAATGGAAAACAATAAAAAAGGAGAGGAACAGAGAGACAACAAGAAGAATTTAATGAAGTAATAAAAACCTAAAACAGAATGAGACAGGAGGCCCAGACGGCAGACTAAATGAAATGATAAACTACAGCGGAGAGGGGTTAAAGCAAAGATTATACAAGTTTATGGTGCAAATATGGGATGAAGGAAAGATCCCTAAAGAATGGGAGTATCCATACTAAAGAAAGGGGACCCAAGGGTATATGCTAACTATAGGGGACTTACTTTATTAAACACCGCCTACAAGATTTCAACAACTTTAATAAATAAAAGAGTGAAGGAATACACAGAAGAAAAAACAGGGGAATATTAACATGGGGTCAGGGCGGAAGATCAACAATAGATGCCATATACATCATGAACCAAATAGTTGAAAAATACTAAGAACACAATATAGGGGTGCAGATACTCTTCGTTGATTTTAAGCAGGCCTTCGACAGTCTGATACGCGAGATGCTAATGAGGTATATGGAAAAATTGGAAATACCTGCAAAGTTTAGAAGACTAGGCGGCGGTAGTAACGAAAGATGGGCTGTTGTCAGTAACATTGTTTAATATATAAATGGAGGTAGTGATGAAGGATTGTAACATTAATGGTACAGTAATTAATAAATTAGCACAGGTGATCCCGTACGCTGATGACTTAGTGATAATAGCAAGAGATAGAAGGAGTATAAAAGATACCACAATAAAAATCATAAATGAAGCAAACAGAAGAGGACTGGAGATAAACCAGGGGAAACAAAATACATGGTAGTAAACAGGGAAAATAATGAAGATACGATAAAAGAAATTTTTAAGTTTGAATTAAGGTTGACAGTTGCAAATATTTACGGGCGATAATTAACAACAGAAACGAAAGGAAGTTCGAGATAAAACAAAGATTACAAGCGGATGACAGGGCATATTATAAATACAAAATTATCATGCAGAGTAAAAGAATAAGCAGATACATAAAAATGAGAATCAAATCAGTAGTTACATATGCTGCGGATACAATGAGCCTCAGCAGTATAGGCGAAGAGAAGACGTAAGAAGAATATATGGATCGAAGAAAACAGAAGATGGGGAAAACCGAAGACATAAATTTTGAAATAAGGGAAATTTTAAAAGGAGATGACAGTAAAAATACCCAAAAAATACGATGGCATGGGCACATACAAAGAATGAAGGACAGTAAAGAAGGACCAAGTAGTAAAGGATATAAAAAGTATAGAAATACAAGGATGGAGAGAACAAATTCAGAACAGGAGTAAATTGAGATACTTTTTTAAGGAAGAAAAGGGGAGCACTAAAAGAGCATGGCAACCCAACGTGTCAACCACGCCAGAGGCGAAACCTTTCTGAAAAAAAAAACAGAAAAGGCAGCGGCTTTATACCGACTATAACCGGTCAAGCGTATAGGACGAAGACGACGATTGGTCAGAAGTGGAGGGGGCGGAGCCACTACTGATGGCAGACTTCCATATGTATGATCGATGATAACCAGTGGCACGATTTAAGTTGTTAGGGGTCTTAATGATTTCAATGTTTAAAACCAAAGGAGCATTAATAGACGATTCGCAATGCTTCAACTCTCATAGGCATCTACATTTTTTCTAAAGCTGTTACGATGTAAAGCTTGTTAGATAGTTTTAGCCATAGGTTACGGCATGATACTATCAATGAATAACAAATAAATATGACCTCTTTTTTGGTAAAATTTCAGTTACAACAGAGATTTTAATGTATGTCCCACCAATTTTGAAGTGAACTATTTACCCTGCCATATTACTGAAGAGCATGTTAGATGTTTTTAGTGTTTTTGCATATATATTGCCTTGTCTTGATATATTTTTTGTACATAAGTAATACCCCTGATCACATAACAATCGTAATACATATTTGTGCATTATTGCAGGTATCGCAGGCATTAGATTGAGCTATAAAATTTCAGGCAATGTAGATAAAATATTAACAAGTAAATGAGAATGTTTAAGAAGGTATATTTATTAAATTAGATTCGAACTTTGCATTATTTGTTTTATTAAAAATCGGAAAGTTTACTGCAGCAACCTATTTGCCCCGATATAAATTTATACGTTTTAGAAATTTGCACCTTCAAAAATATTTTAGTAAAATTTTGCCTGGAAAACTAGGACGACCAAAAGTTATCATTCGAAACATTCGACCTTTTGCTCATAAATTTCAGACAACCAGACTTATTTCACCTAAAGAAAGAACAGGAACTTGATAAGCACGTGTAAAATTGGCTTTATCCTAAAAACGCATTTCAAACAGATGTGCCGTAGTGGGCTGGGATTTATTAAATCGAAACAAAAAAGAATCAGTTTTTATAGGGTAATGACAGAGGTTAATGTTACTGCCAAAATATTTAATTTTTAGTGTAAGTTCGTGTTGTTTGTGATGTTATTGTGTTGTTATAAAGCAAAATTTAGTGCTGTTTTAAAAACTGATCGTTCTATGTTAGAATCGGAGCTCAACTTTATCAAATTGTGTGTACGATCGTTTCAACCGGCATCGGCATGTTCAAGTTAAAAGTAAGTCGTTTTCTTTTTTAAGCATGTATTGCCATTGATTGTATGCATTTTTACTTAAAAAGGTAGTACATTAGGGCTTATTATGGTGTTTTTTGGGATAAGAGTCACCAATTTTGGACTAACAACAAATTTGACGTATTACTTCAAAACTTAACCTTACTTTATTTTTGGCGGATTTAGAATAGAACAGAACAACATTCATTTGGGGCCCAGTCTGTAGTTTTAAGCAAAAACGCAGGTTTAAGCAATTATTGCTGCTTAAATTGTGTCAGTTAACACTAAATGGTTAGGTAACTTTTAAGCAGAGATTATTTTTATTAGTTAAAACGTCTCGAGTAATTTTTTTTTCGTCTTTGGTTTTATGACCGTTTTATGTAGATATTTAATTGTTGAGTTTCCACTGTTGAGTCGAGTTTTGAGTTCCAAAATTTCAAGCTGACGTTAGTTAAGATTTTCCAGCATTCCATAATTTAAAAGATATTCCCAGCAGATAAATTCATCCCTGCCTTGAGCAACATTAATTTTCCACGAATTAAAAGTTTTAAAAGGCTGCAGATGTACATAGATAATTAAGGAAGTACGGTTTTTATCTGTTACCATTATAAAATTAGTTTTGGTTAATTGGGGGCAGGCTTATCTTTTCAAAGGCCTTAAATTCCGCTATTAAACTGGCGACCCATTTGTTCTATTGGGTTATTAAAAAATATTCCAAAGGTCAACTTCAATTAAACACTTCCTGTAATTCTTAACTTCCTAGGGAATCACACAAACGCAGTTCTAAGGTTCTAAATTTCCATTACGATATCAAAACTGGGGTTATTATTTTAGGGCTAAAAGATTTGAGCTTTTGGAAATAAATAAAATTATTGGCTTTAAATACAACGAAATCTTCCACTTCTTTTTAATCGGGACATTAATAATTTGGAAGTTTTTATGTAACATTTAAAATTTCAGATTCTAAAAATCTTGTTAGCTTATGTAATTTATTACAAGGAAAATAATTTACGACAAATATTAAAATCCGCTTTCGCAAACGGTTAAACTATTTTCCCATAGAAAAAATTGTTGTTAACGAACACATCTAAAAGCAAAAGCAAAAAAATTCAATAAAGCGTTGCCGTGTTAACACGGCATTATTGTTACATAACGGTTTTGAGTTTAGGTTCAGGTGTACTTCTTGACCCATACCCCGTGGGTACCGATTTAACAGTTCTTAAACTCTTGTTCATCCGGTTATCACACCATGTTTTTAAACCCATCACAACAAAAAACAAAATGCGTAAATTGCGTAAGGCTTGGTTATTTTTTTTTTTGAGGTCAGGTTTTACATTGCTTTACACTAAAACTTACAACAGAATCCACTTTGTTTAAAGAAATGGGAACGAGTTGAGTAAACTTGACTCTTATTATTTTAATGACGATTTTAATAATAATAAAAATTAGGTTCGAAGTCATGAAACGGAGCAGGATGAATGTAATTTTGAAGAGAAACTAAATTGTTTGCCAATTTTTGTTTTTGTGACTTATGATTTCAAACTAATGGTTTCCTTTAAACTTTCTAATGCTTTTTGTTAATGTTACAATATTAGATGAAAAAAAGCACCTTCTTTCAATTTCAGTCCAGTAATAACCTAATTCCTTTTTAGATTTTATTTTGAACGACAATTCGTATTATTGGCAATAATATAAACTGTAGCTGTTAAGCATAATCAAATAAATCTTAAAAAATATAAATGAAAGTTTGCAAGTAACTTCAAAATCAAAATTAATAACTAAATCATAATAAATTTTGTAAGTGCAAAATATAAGTTAAAATTAAGCAAATATCGGTTATTTGCATTGTTTATTCGTAATTGTGTCGCACTACGGCGCATTTGCTAAAATTACCGTAGAGGAAAGTTATTCAAGAAAAAGTCTTTGAGTTATGCATACGTTTCCTCGCTCTCTACAAATTATGGAATGGATTTTCTTGAGAGTTAGACATGCACCAATTAAATATGCCCGTAATGGCTTTTAGAAACGTAATTATCGACAGATCTATTCTGCAGATGATTATTACAACAAATTATCGTAAATTTATAATTTACTTATTTTATTGTTTTAAATTCTTTTCATTTCTTTTTTAAAGTAATCAACAGAACAATTTTGAATTTTGAAAGCTCAGATTTTACGCACAAATTTACGAAATAACTGTTTTTGAAATTTTTTTACTAGTTTCAGTATAATAGCACATCGTTGCAAATTTATTAATATAAAGCCCTTTCGGTTCGAATAAAAACCTTTGAGAATCATGGCTGGAAATTTTTTAATTTTGAAAGCCGAGTTTAGTCATTTTATTATTTTTTAACAATTGACAATTCATGTTTCGATACCTATTAAAAATGTTTTTAATTGAATGGGTTCCCTGCGGAGAAAATATTTTTCTGCATACAGAATTTTCAAAAATTAATTTAGAACATACTATCAAGGACCGAATCCGCAGTAATTTCTTCTTCTTCTTTTCGCGTTTCAACCTCTATTTGGGTCTTCCAGAGTTCAATACTTTCTTCCATTCTTTTCTGTCTATCCAAGCCCGTTGTTGAATATTCCTTTTTGTTTTATATTGTAATTTAATTTTTGGAAATTTAATTGTTTAATTATTTCCATTTTGCTCAGTAGATTGATTATAGCAAACTTCCTTAATTAATTACTCTTAAATTCGTACAAGTTTTGAAAGCTCAAATTATTGAACTGATTCTGCATTGGTTTATTTGTGTGTTTTATCACACTCGCCAAAATTGATGAAAATCTAATTTTTTTATTATTTTTAATTTGCTTCCAGTTTTTCCAGTGTATTGCATATTACATTAGGAACGTTGTTTTATCAATAGGTACACAGCTGAGTGGTATTTTAAAAAAACAGAAAATCTAATCTTAGTTTAGGTATTTAATTACAAGTTTTACGATATTTTGGGCAATTATTATCGAGTAAAGGTCAATATAAAATAAATTAATAAATAAATTGAAGCGGTAATAATCAAAGGTGATGATTAATAGAAATTAAATAAACCTTGAGTGTGTTGTTTATCGTAGTTTTCTAACCAATTACGGCAATCAGTTGAGGTAGTTTTAGGCATTAATTTAATTTATAATAATAGTTTTACTTTCTATGTTTGTTTTAAACGATTTTATAAATGTAAATTCTTTGATTTAAGTATGTAAATTTATTGTTATTGCAGATTTCGCATTTTTTCTTTTTCTTCTTCTGAGAATAAATGCGAGTTTTGAACTACTATGCACTGATTATAGGAAGCTTTGTGAAAACGGTGAAATTTTTAAAATTATCTAATCATTTGCTTTTAATGCCTAACTCGCTAAATCCTAAATATTTCCCGAAGTTTTCGATCCGTTTAATCACTTATTGGATTTGAATCTTGTTTTATAAACATTCAAGTGTGATGCAAAATTAAATGTTAAATATTAACCTTGCAGATTATACTTTACTACAAAATACTTCACTAAAATAAATAAAGAAACCTAGATCTCGCTCGATAAATAATTACTTACTTAAAAAAAAATTTGTGCCTAAAATTAAGATGAATTACGAATTTCCTTTCTTGGCCCTGCATTTCTTATGTTCTCTCATCTTATCCCTTTTTCCCCAGATGGTTCTTTTACCTCCTCCTTCCTCTTTCTTCTTAGTCTGCCTCTCCTGTTTTTTCCCCAGCGCGCTTGTTTCGAGTGCTCTTTTCGTTAGCCTTTCGTCCGACATTCTAAGGTATTTATTGTAATGAGACACACCAGCTGCCAGGTGGAACATGAATCATTTTGCGCCGATGCGTCAGCTGTTCCGAATTGTTCCATGACTCATCGTTCCACAGCAGCGTAGAATGTGCTGGAGTGGAAGCTTGCTTATATAAAAGGCGCATTCTCTTAGCGAACTTTAGTCTAATCAAGCCTACAAAACGGTCGCAAATATGTACATCGGTGAAGATAAATAAGTGCGTGAATTAAGTTGTTAAATAAATTAGTTGCTTTACCGATATTAATATTAGTGTTGTGTTTTAGTGTTAAGTTGTTATTTAGTGTTTCTTCGTCGTTTAATAATTTTAATATTTGTTAATAAATAATTCACACCACGAACCGAAGTTTTAAATAAACGTTTTAAAACCGTTACGGTATGTATGTGTCCCAATCATCTTAGTTTTTTTTTTTTTAATATTGGGTCGGCAACTAAGTAAGTAATTACGGTTTTTTAAAAGAAATGAGACAATTTTTTCATGTAATGTATTGTCCATTTTTATCAATGACTTTTTGCCATCTTTCAGGCATCATCTAATTCCACGTTCGTAAAACTTCTGGCTTTTATCGGCAAGAAACTTTCCTTCAATTTTTTTGAGAAATCTCATGTTTATGGCATTGATCTTACTTTTGTGATTTTCTGTTAACTTCCAGGTTTCGCTACGATGGGCATCACAACTATTTTAACTACTTCCTTCACATTCTTAGGTACTTCTCTTTGAGCCAAAAATGTATTTTTCATAATATTGAACGCTTGTCCTACTTTACCAACTTTCTCTTCGATCCATTTTTCCATTGTTTTCTATTATCGCATCCAAACAAATATTTGAAATGAGTTACGTGTTATATTTTCTTTCCTTCTGTTTTGATGTTGTGTCTTTTCTTTTGCTGATATAACCATAGTTTTCGTTTTATTTATATTCAATTTCATGTTTATTTTCCTTAGTTCCTCATTCATTACATTTATATTGTGTTGTAAATTATCCTTTGTATCTGCTGTATTTTTCTTCTCCATGATTATTCTTTTATTTCTGGACTCCACCACCGCATTCTCTTCATGTTTGTGTTTGATATATTTGTTGTCCCACAACTTTCCCTCGCTGGTTCCAATATACTGTCTTTTAAGTGTTTCCACTGATTTTATATTCCTTTTGTGCACTGTCTTTCTTCTAGTTTTAAACATCTGTGGTATTCTGTCCTCGATAAATACACAAAACAAATTTAATAAAAATGTGCAACAATTATTCCGAAATACTTGCAAGTTCTCTACCAAACCGTTAAAGGTCACGAAACTTTTCAATCTTCCCATTTACTGAATGAACAATGCCAAATAAATTAAATCCACTCCATTCTGCTTAATTTTAAAATTTAATCTAAGAATACATTTATAAATAAATAAAATTAACCTTGCTTATTTAAAGGTATTTCACACGCAATTCTAATTAGTTCGAGAATTAAACAGAAATCAGGAATTCTGCATTATTTTATTTACTAGTTTAACTACCCATAAACTAAATATTTGAACAAAATCTTTAATTAGTGCTTTCTGTACTGTTTTGTTTAGCTGATTTTGAGAATTAATTCGCTTCGAATTTGAATTTCCCCTTTACTCGTACGCACTAAGCTTCTTCTTTATAGTTTGTCTGTGATTATTTTAGGGTTTTGCACTAAGAATAATACTTTTAATATTAAAATTAATAGAAATTCTTATACACAGATTAATTCAAATTCATTAAAAATTTCTTGGTGTAATTTGAGCCAAACCATTATTATCTATGATTATGCACACGTTTCAGGTAAAAAGCTGCCGTCAGTAAAAAAGAATTAAATTGGTACTTAGACTCATTAAAACAGCTAGTTTGCAAATCTTACATAATCTAGCAAGGTCTTATCTTTGTTAACGACGTTAACTTTGACGTAAGCCGTAACTTTTTTGCATCTCCAATTACGTGAGGTTATTAAACGTTAACAACCTCTTGAAATAACCTAATTTTTTCGAGTTAAAAATTAGTGTCGCTTTAATTTTTGTCGGTTAATGAATTTTGTACAGCTAAGAATTTTTATTTGCACTGAGATTACTTAATTCTAGTTACGTACGCTTTTTTATTAATGAAAATAATTGGGATTGTTTGAAATGAAAGTTGGAAAATTTTAATTGGCAAAATTTTGCTTGCGTTTTTAATTCTTGCAGGCTTTAATGTTTAATTTCTAATAGTTGTTTATATGACCAAACCTCGAATTTAGGCGGCTTGTCAGTGAATAATTTGGGAAAAGTTTGTCGCAACTTTCAAATTTTAAGTATTTACTATTTAGTTTTAAATTGTATTATGAAATTTGGAATTTGCTAATAAAATGTAATAAATTTCAAAATTAAAGAAATCCGTCAGATATTTAATAGTTATTTATTATACATGCGGATTAAATTAATGTTTAACGAGCGGTACGTTCAACCGCGCGAGCGGCGGTAGCCGCAAGCGCGTTGATACCGCGAGTTAATAAATTAATTTTATTCAATTTTGCCGTATAAACTGACGTTTAATTGTTTCTGGCCTGCCCATAAAAGTTGATGTTTTATAAACAATCGTTTAAAATTTTTATTCCGCTAGCGATTTAAAATTTTTATTCCGCTAGCGCTTTAAAAATGTCAAATCGCTTTAAAAATGTCAAGTAAATGTCAAAATTGAATAAACAGTTGTATTACACTTGCGGATTAAATTAATGTATTAACTCGCGGTATTAACGCGCTTGCGGCTACCGCCGCTCGCGCGTGTAAACGTACCGCTCATTAAACATTAATTTAATCCGCATGTATAATAAATAACTATTAATCCGCAAGTGTAATACAACTGTTTATTCAATTTTGACATTTATTTGACATTTTTAAAGGGATTTGACATTTTTAAAGCGCTAGCGGAATAAAAATTTTAAATCGCTAGCGGAATAAAAATTTTAAACGATTGTTTATAAAACATCAACTTTTATGGGCAGGCCATAAACAAATAAACGTCAGTTTAAAACGTCAAAATTGAATAAAAGTAGTTATTTGTAAAGAAAATAAATAAAACGGGGGGGGGGGGGGGGGGGCTTTCCCTCCATAGTTTTCTATCCTGCGATAAGCACTTCCCAATTCGAAATTCCTCTTTGTTGTAAGTCCTCTCTTACATTTTCTCACCAGGTTATGTTAGGTCGATTTCTCCGGTTTCTTTCTCCTTCTTCTTCGAGTGGCGTGCTCTTTGCAGGGCGTTACCGCCTTCTGTCCATATGCCTGTGGTGCGCCTGTCAAGTAGCCTACAGACATAGGGGACCTACAGCTTAATATAATGTGGGCTCCGAACCACGAAAGTTCTTGCACTTCTACTCCAGAGACGGTGGTTTGACATTGCCTTCCGAGGGAAGCGGTCGGGTATTTTCGTTGTTTATGTGACTCTGGGAATCGAACCCGGGCCAGTCTCAGTTGGTTCCTCTTAGGATCTTCCTCTCGCATATTTTCAGTTTATCACAAATCTGTTTTGTTAATACCCACGTTTCACTGGTATACACTAATGTAGGCCTTGTTATCCTTTTATATACTTTTATTTTAAGCATCCGCGATGTACTTTTGTTTTTGACATCTAAATCCTGCTACCAAACGTTTTTCTATTTCTGGTATTAAATTGCCTTTATTGTTTCTCTCTACCCTCAGATACACCGCACTTTTTGAATACTTGAATTTGTACTAAAGGTTCCCTTTTATTTTGGTTCGTTTCTTGCATTCCTTTATCGAAAACCATGAATTTGGACTTTTCTTCGCTTATTTGGAATTCTGCTTCTTTCACTTCATTCTCTAGATTCCTCAGTAGCATTTTTAGTTCTTCTTGTGTTCTTGTCACCAATATTGCATCGTCAGCGTAAGCTAGACATTGATATGATTGAGTTAAAATGTTATAACTGGTATTTATGTGATTTTTCCGTAGTAAAGTGGCATGTCTATCACCACTAATATATCCCCACTCTTATTGGCGTCAGATACCCTTAGTAGTGTTTCTACAAGCAGTCAAAGTAGTGTTGGGGTTTGGTGGATCTCAGTGTGTGTTCCGCGTATACTAATTTTATAGTGTGTTTTAACTTGTTCGTCGTGTATGCAATAGATATTGTAAGTCTTAATTTTGCAACAATAATTCATTGAATTTCAACAAAATATAATTACTGTTAACTAGGCTTAAAATAATGGCGTCGCGGACTAACAGATGCCGAACTCGGAAAGTTATTACTGGAAAGCGATACGGATGATCAAGCAGAAAGTAATGGAGATTTATTTGGTGGAAAAGATACCGATAAAAGATCGGATTTTGTTGAAATACAAGGAGGATCAGATAGCAAGTAAATTCGAAGTGATGATGAAGAAAAGGTACCGCCCAAAACAAATAAAAGGCTTTCTACAGCAAAGGGAAAACCAACATATCAATGTATTAGTACTGACATCCCACTAGAATGTAGCAGACTCCTATCGCGGACTAACAGATGCTGAACTCGAAAAGTTATTACTGGAAAGCGATATGGATGACCAAGCAGAAAATGAAGATTCGGAATTTGTGGAAACGCAAGAAGAAATAGAAAGCGAGCAAAGTGTAAGTAAGGGAGAGGAAGAAGAAGACGAAGAACCGCCTAAAAAATATAAAAGACTTTCTATAACAAAGAGAAAACGAGGATATCAATGGAGTACTGATATCCCACAAAAACGTGGCAGACAACCATCTCGAAATTTAGTGACCCACCTCCCATGCCCAAAAGAACCTGCAAGAAATATAAAAACTCTCTTGCTTGACGCGGAAATCTTGGACATCATTATGCTTCATACAAATGAAGAAATTTCTCGACGACGAACTTATTTCCGTCACAGTCAATACTACCACAGTGATACAAGTTTAACTGAGCTAAAAGCTTTGATTGGACTTTTGTATTTGTGCGGAGTCCAAAAAGCAGCTCATTTGAATCTGCAGGAACTCTGATCCTGCAAGTTTGGCACATCACGTTTTAGAGCAACAATGTCGCGTAATCGATTTGAGTTTTTAACGACTTGTTTGCGTTTTGACAACAAGGAAACAAGGGCCGATATAAGAAGACTGACAAGTTGGCAACTATCCGAGCGCTCTATACTCCATTTGAGTATTGTACTATTGACGAGCAGCTAATGGGATATAGAGGAAAATGTCCTTCCAACCCTGACAAATATGGAATAAAGGTTATGATGCTGAATGATGCATGAACATGGTATATGCTCAATGCAATTCCTTAACGCTGGAAAAATCGCAACTGATAATAAAGCTGAGCCTATCCAAAACACGTCAAGAAATATTACAGTAGACAATTGGTTCTCGTCTGTTGATCTCTTTGGCAGCATGCTGTAAACTTATGGTCTAACTATGTTGGGTACGTTGCGAAAAAACAAGACAGAAATTCCTCCGTCGTTTTTGGTAGGAAAAAAAATAAGGTGGTCCTTCTTCTTTCAACCATGCATTACTCAAATGAAGTTGATCCAGAAACCAAGAAACCCGAGATGATCTTGGATTACAATAAATCAAAAGGAGGTACTGACACTTTTGATAAGTTATGCCATGGCTATACTACTGCATGTGGAACGAGGCGATGGTCGATGCGCTATTTTTATTGAGCCTTTCCTGAAGACCCGTTTAGAAGTAACAACTTTGAGAAGAGGTCTCAAACAGCTAATCAAAGACATACTTGAGGTAGATGAGCCCCCTCCCTTTTACCTACAACCAAATTTGAATAAAAAAGTCAGATGTTCCTTCTGTCCCAGAAAGAGAGTCAGAAAAACTAAGATTTCATGTCAAAATTGCCAGAAACCCATATGTGACAAACATCGAGTAGTCGTTTGCGGAGATTGCGCTTATTTTGTTGTTCTGGCTAACTCTGGATTTTTTACTTAGATCGTTAAAATTGTGCCACGTGTTAGATCAATATTAGAGGTTTAGAGTTTCCAATATTTGTTTATATTGTTGATTTGTTTAAAATAAATTTAATATAATCGCAACTTGTAATTTTTCTGTTTCATTTTTCACTGGATCTAATAAATACCTGCTTCAAACAAAGAATTTTTTATTTTAAGTCTTAATTTCATTATTATGTATGGGCATATATCTATCTTATACTGGGATTGTGATAGTTTGCCCTAAAATTGTTTTTTTGGAATTTATTTATGATTTTAAATAAAACAGGTCCAGCGAACCCCAGTGTGTCTTTCACGGAAGTGAAATATAAGTACGTTGTGCGAGGAACTACAGAAGTAAACAGAGACTAGAACGAGATTTTTATGGAATTCCTGTAAATTTAAACTGAAATATTAAGGTTTAAATTTAACATAAAAATTTAAAAAGTCGAAGTTTCAGTTACCTACACAAAATTAAAGTAAGGTACCTGAGTGAAGCACGAAAGCCCAAAATTTCTGAAAAGAAATTGCAGTGGAAGTAAAAAAAAAATAATTGCTTTTGAAGTTAAAAAATATTTTCAAGTACTTTCAGAGATTTGTTTAGAAAAATAACCTCAACCTATTTCATATATTACCACTTTCAATGCTTTTCTTGAAACCTAAACTTTATTAAAATAAATCCGTCAGTGGCGACTTTTTATACATATAAAAAACCAAAATGTGCCAAGTTAGTCTAAAATTAATTGTCAGCAAGCAAGTATACCAGAAAAACATTCTCTATTTTATACATGAATTAGGTCAAACAACAGCTTTAATTGTGAGATTTATAACCTTATGTCTGTATTAAGATCTAATTTGCATGAAACATGTGCAAATTCGTTATTAAAATCCAGTGCAGTGAAACGAGTGAAATTAACACGCGCTTATAAAATATTATAACCGATAATATTGTAAAAGTTGCAAATAATTAAAGTAAAAGTTTTAAAAATTAATTCCGAGCTAATTTGGACAAATACATATTCAGTTCGTTTATTAAATGTGACAATCGTTATCTTTCAGTATCTTTAATCCTTTTGTACGTGGAGTAAAACACAATTATATTTTATCTTGTCGACTTTTATGTAGTTGTTATTATTATTTTTACGTTGTACACTCTCCTGCTATCACCGAACTCCTTCCAAACTTTGCAAAGCGAGTTCATTTCTTAACGGACACTCGCAGTCTCGTCACGTTTACGGTGATTTGTGCAGGAGCGGTTTTCAGTTTGACAAATTTGTGATTAAGTGTTTTTTACTTGAGATGGCTTCAAAATTACGAAGAACGCCCCTGTTTTCGCACAGCAATAGTGGAAAATTACGTTTGCACCCTGTTTTTCCCCAAAATGCTTCACCGGTGAGTTTATTTGTTGTGTTTGCGTGCCAGAAATATAAATATTATAAATGGAAAAAAAAAACTCATTTGAATACGATTTTTCTCAGGCTTCAAACTGTTAAATATTAACGTTCAGGTCACTCTCGAAATTCGTTGCATCAAACGTGTTTGGATTAATGAACTTACTAAAGGCCGTTTAACTGTCCTGTCAATAATAAAATTCTTAAGTTTTTAATTTTGATTTTTGCCTTTTTACCTAGCTCGATGTTTTTTTTTATCATTTTCGTGTCTAGAAAATTTAACGAAAGATGAAAATTAAGTTTTGCAAGATTTTGTTTTGGACTTATAATACTTTAATATGGTTTTCAAGTCTGAATTTAAATAAAATCAGGATTAAAACGAAAGTGATTGGGAACTCTTCGGGAATAATAATCAAACACCCAAGTAAATTAGAAACAAAAACAATTTATGGTTCGAGTAGCATTGGGCGAGATAAAATAGTTTCACACTAACTTGGCATGTAATCTATAAGTGAAAAGGTCTAAACCAGACGTCAATATGTGGCCTGTTTGAAGGACATTTGTTTTGATAAGTAATAATCTATAAAATTCTTTACCTGCATGTTTGTTGTTTAATTTTAAAACGCTTTGCTGTATTTTAAATACTCGGTTTTCAAAACACATATATTGGGTTTTGTGAAATTAAAAAATTCTGAAGATCATTGATTTGCGAAATTACCAACTGCAAAATTGATTTTTCAAAATTCCTTAGGTATTGTTGAGAAGCAGGTTAACAAATTGCCTCGGCTTCACCAAGATTTCCTTAATTTTCCCCAAGTTACCACAACATGCCCCGTGTAACCTCAAACTGCTTTAAAAGTGCTCCTAAACCACCCTTATAGAACAAAAGACTGCGCCAATGGTTAATTCCTTGTTCAAAATACGTTTATTTTTAATTTGGGGGTTCTACAATCATTTTGGTGAGATAACTAAATTATTCAATAATGCATTGGCGTTAACAAATTAAGCAGCCCAGGCATGACGTAAAATCTAATTTTCCTTTCTTTTATAATGAATATTCAAACAATTATAACGAAATTCTAGAATGCTTTGCTAAGTAAAAGTTTTCCTATTTTAGAGTCTGTAAAACACAATGGGTTTTTAGGCTTTCCAAATAACGCCGATATTTTAAGATAAACAAATTTTCAAAAAACATTGAAGCATAATTAAAAAACTATGTTAAAAAATCCCTTGCAGTTTAAGACCGCCAAATTTTTCTTTGATAAAATGAAATTCCGAGGTTTTGGGAGCAAATAAATGTTCTTTTTACATCTTTTATTTCTAAAGAATATTCAGAGAAGTTGCTTAAAATTTTGTAGAAAGTTTAAAGCTCAAAATTTTTTGGGGCGTTTTCCATCCTTTGGAATTTTTCCCATACAAAGCTAACAGCTTTTAAGTTTGCTAAACAATACTTAAATCTTAAAAATAATTAAAAGTGTATCACAAGGCCCAAGCAATAAAACTTAAAAAAAAGCTGTCCAGAGTTTTGAAGATCAAAATTCCTCTGGTGGAAACACATTCCTAAATTTTTGGAGAAAGTATATTATAATATGGCAACCCTGTCCGCTGTTTCGTTATAAAAAATCGTAATTTTGTGAACCCTTTTAGGAACAATTTTTTCCTGTAACTTTTCGAATTTTTTTCTGTAAAATTTGATGCATTTTCGAGCTTCTATTAAACGAGATTAACCGAAGGAATTTTGAAACATAAATCACCCCATCAAATCTTCCACAATTTACAATAGCAAACTTTCAAGTCGTGAAATTAAAATCTGTAACTGTGAGCGGAACTATTTAATTCTGTACGTGCTTCGCGCTCCTTTGTTCGTAAGAAGTAGGTATTTAAATAATTAGAAATAATTGCGTTAGATATTCAAAATTTCCCTGTAAACATTTTTGTTTTTTTAATTCGTTCTGTAAAATGATGGTCTTTAAGGTTTGATAAATAACATGAAAAAAGCGTCAAATATTTGTTTCAAAGAATGTAGCAACTCAGATCTGGGATTAGAAATAAATAAATAATTATACTATTAATGTATTTTGTATTTATTTGTTATATGTTTTAAAATCGTGTTTTAAAGATGCCTGTGCAATTTAGTCTGATCAAATTACGTTAAAAACTCAGAAATTTAAAATCAAAAGACGTATTAAAACAATATTTAAACACAATAAAAGGATAAACTTGTTTTGAGAAGAAATATTCCAATCTGGCAACCTTGCATGTCTTTATTTGTTTTAAGGAATTATAAATAATTTCGTAGGATTTTTTTGTATCAAATTTTAAAACATTTTCTGTAAGGTCTGATGCTCTTTCAGGCTTTCCAAATATTAATCTTTAAATACATATTTAACAAAAAAATTAGTTTGAAACGTTAGAATTTTCTCTGCTGAAACCAAATTCTCTAGTTTCGGGAAAAAGGGACCTCAAGCCCAGTGTAGGATTTTTGCCGATATTTATTTGGGTTTTTGTCGAGAAAAATAATTTAAAATTTGATAATTATTAAATTTTGATGTAAGTTCTTTAAGTTCAAAAAATGTTTTTGTGGTAAAAATGACATCTTCAACCTTTCGTTGTTTAATTATTGTTGGACGCTTTGCTCTTTGTTTTGTTTTTAATTTAAATAAATTTTCCAATTTACAATTTCCGTTCTTTTTAAAAATGTACGTGTAGCCTTCATTGTTTTAAAGAATTACTTGCAAATGACTTTTAAAAAACAACTTACGTATTTAATAAAACTGTTATCAGCAATCGTTAATGTTGTTTTTCTCTTACAGCTTGTTAGAAGTAATTTCAATAATTATTGATTATAACCTTGAGTCATATGGAAAAGGATTTTTATTTATTTATTCTGCTATTTTAATCTTTAAATATTTATTTTATTATTCATTCATCCTAAGAAATTTAATCTTGATTTAAATCAGCAGCATCCTTGATTGTTCACAATTGTTCTAGTTTTTTTGTTTAAACATGCTTTTGGTTGACGCTTAGTTAGTCACAGGAACCCTAACTTTATTTAATTAAATCAATTACAAGCCTTTTATTTATTTATTTATCTGTATTTGCAATCTACTCAGACAGCAACAAGTAAATTGGTATGGTTAGTAACAAGAGAAGAATGCGTCAATTGACGTCTCTTTAGCCAGTTGCTATTGTGTTTTAGCTACTTCTTAGACTAGGTACTAGGAATATTACAGTGTTGTGCCATATTGTGCTAATATAGATATGATATAATATACGTGCACGAGTATCGACTACAGCGCGGACGGCCTCGGGGTCAAACCCGAGTCGGATACTCAGCGGGTGGCCTACCCAGCCACTGAAAATAATTAGGAACCGAAACACATTTGGGTGATGTTGCAACTTATCGATATACTTGCACTTATGTTAAATTTGAAATCTTTCAAGGATAGTTATGTTTGAGGCAGATGCAGTTCTTCATAACTGGATGCCATACATACATTCATACTGGCGTAAGTATTACTTTGTTGTCGAGTGAAAGAGGAGCTTCTTAGCAGCCAGTAGTGTTTAGCTCTTTTCGTTTTTTCCATATATGGGTTCTCCATGTCAGGCCCTTGTCTAGATACATCCCTAGGTATCTAACACAATCTGGTTGTTGTATTGGAGTTTCATTTAATGTGATAGTTGGACGTATCACTCTACATTTGTTGAAATTAACTTGCACAGTCTGATTTTCTTTTATTTTTATGCGCCATCTTTGGCATCAACTATGAATGGAGTCAATACTTCTTTGGAGTTTCCGCGACGTTCTTTATCTGTAGAGGCAAATGTGACTGTTGCTACCTCCTCGCTGGTAGGCAAAGCTACAGCATACATGAGATAAAGTATTGGCCCAAGGGCGCTCCCTTGTGGTACCCCAGATTCTATTGGATATAGATTAGTGAGATCTTCTTCATGCTCAACTAGGAAATACCTTTCCTGTAGATAGGATTTTAATATCAAATAGTAATGATCAGGAACACACTGTTTTATTTTATAACAACAGTCCTTTGTGCCATACTTTATCAAATGCTTGACTCGCAGCAGCGCAGTATTCTTTTGGTTCAAAGGTGTTATTTATGATGTCTATCGACTACGCTATGTACAACCTGCTGTGCGGTGGAATGTTCTTTCCTGAATCGGGTATCCGGGGTATCAGTTCGTTTTTGGTTAGAATCGGCGTAGGTCTTTTTAATAATAGCTTTTTGAATAGTTCCAGATGATGGGTTGATACGAGTCAGTTTCGTAGGGCGGTTTTCCGAGCTTATGGATCAGATGATTTTGGCAACTTTCCGCTACGCTGGGAAGCCCTTTTTTGGGTAGTTCCTTCAAGATGCGCCCGGGTGATTTTTTGGGTTTCAGGTTATCTATCAAAGCTTTCATTTGATTTATGGTGAAGGACTTGATTGGTAGAGAAAGCTGCAGGGGTACTTCCAAGTAGGTGTCGCTTTCTTGCTTGATGTTTATTGCCTGATCTTCCGGAGATTTGATTGTCCACAAATTAAAATATATACACATTGTATACGGATAACCAGGTATTATTAAATATTCTAGTAAGAACGTGAAGCCACCAGTTTAGATAAATTAACATGATTAAATGCCTCAAAAACCACCAAAAATCTGACCAAAGTATCCAATAAAATATTTAAATTGCTGTAAGTTCACCAATTTAAAGCAAAAACTCCTCAAAAGCAGCATTTAATGTATTTCACATGCAAATATTTTATTAGCAAACTTTCGGCAGTTTCTTTTATACGGAAATTAATTTAAATACAAACGAATGGAAGTGCACGTCGTAAAAAAAACCATTACATTTTATTACGTTATTTCCCTTGCGGAAATCAATCTTAATAACATCAACACCGTTTTTATTATTAATTGTTGAGGTAGTTCTAGATTTAAACTCAGCTAAATAACTTTCTTAACCCAAATCTTGCGGAAAATGTGCCATTTTTTTCCTTGAATTTATTCTCACGTAATTAAGCACAAAACGTAATAATAATATATCCTTCAAGGCCAACTAGGTTCAAAGTTTTTTTGTCGTGTGTTCCGCAGACATTGTTCGTTTGTGACCAGCATAGATGCAATAATAAAGTCGCAACCTCAACCTTAATTAATTAACATAATTTATGTTAGGTGAACATACTTTTGCACTTTCGTAATTTTTACTCCGGTTCTTGTATTATATCACTTCGAAAACTTCCGTTTCTAATAAATGAAATCATCAAATCGCTATTCTTTTCAACGGTTGGGGAAAAAAATGGGTCGACGTTTATGGTCCGATAGACTTTTCATGGCGGATTTCTACGTCTGTTGGGCAATTTTTTGTTTTCATTCTCATAAAATTGCGACACGTTTGATTCGTTTGTTTTTATTATTATTTTTTTGCCAAACGTTGTTAAGATAAAATTCCAGACTATCGACCTGGATTTGTGTTGTTTTTGGATGTTATCTTGGACTATTTTTAGTTATTTGGGCGTATATACATGCTTTTTATGTTTAATAATGGTTTGTGTGGATCTAAACGATGACAGTAGAATTTATTTTATTTTTTATATTCGAAAAAGGACAAATTCTGTAGCGTGTTTGTTCAACAACTGTTAAGAGGAGCAAACTTTTAATGAGCAAAACCAACAAATTTCTATTAAAACAGGAAGCAATTTAAGGCAGTAAAACATAAAATTAATTTCTAAAATTTTTGGGATTTTTAGAAATCTTCACAGATTTTTAGAAATCTTCACAGATCTTTAAAAACTAGATGGCCGAGTTCGCCTCCGTTTTTCATGCTTTGTTTACCGTAAATTTTGAACGTAATTTTTGTTAACAAATTTCACCCCATTTTTGTCCTTCGTGCATTTGAAATTCTAATTTTGCTAGCAAATTTAGATTCAAACAATAATCATTAAAATTAGTTTTAGCAGGTTTGTTGATTGTTAAAAACAATTTCTTAAACATTTAATCTCCACGAAAATCCAGTATTCACACGCCAAAATCTTGATTGAAGTACCTAATACTTCCTGACGTGCAGTAATTACACCGATATTAATATGACGCGGAAGTAAAAGTAACCTTAAAGCTTAATTTTTTTTTGGAACTACTTAAGAAGTGCACAGTTTCGCAATTTAATTATTCCGTAGCTTCAAAACCTTAAAGTTAAATTTCGTAACCTACTAAAGCATAGCATTTTGTTTCGTTTTGTAGTTTTCGTTAAGTAACACGCATGATGTAAGCTGGCAACTCAAATTGTTAATTTTTCGAATTTGTCAATTTTTATTTTTAACAATTATGGCAAATCTCGGGCGTAGCAGTATTGCATATAAAATTAATGCTTTAATTAATAACTCGTAGAATGGCAAGTGAAAGGGTTTACTTATTTATCGAAAATTCTTTTTTAGGTATTTCAACATTATGATATTTAAATGTGGAACATTAATAAGTTTAGGCTTGGTTTTTATTCTTTTGAAGGTTTTGGAAATATTATTCAATTTAGCCTAAATTTAATAATAAACAACCAAAGGGCAAGGCTAGGTATTTTGAGGAGCTTTGGCAATTTATTAAAAGTATAGTCTGTTGAGTCCTACACTGCCTGGAGGTCTTACAGGCGTTCTATTTATTTTTTTAAAAATCTGTGAATTTAACTAAATTTGGTTTTTAAATGTCCATTGTTAAAGAAGGCTAGAGCAAGGTTTTAAAAGTTGCAAAATCCTTAACAACAGAATTAATCAGAATATTTAACTCCAGTCAAGATTTAAGTAGCGAAATTTCAGCGATAAATCACCTTAAACGTACAAACTCTTCACAATCACCATTGTTACTTTTTTACGAAAAGTGAAACCTTAGTTTCCCAATGAAAGAAAGCATTAATTAAAAATAAATAGTAAAGTACGTGTAGTGTGATATAACCTGAGTTTGCACCGGATTTATTCGTTGTGTAACGTCACGCACAGTCTAATTCTTGAATAAATATGGTTAACAAAACTCCTGTGTTTGCTATATATTATCATGATGACAATTTCCCTATTGTTTTGATATTTGAATATTGTCATCTGAACCGTCAGAAAATCGTTGGATTTAAATCAGGCTCCTTTTGTGTGCAGGATCGAGTTAACCAGGATTTAAGGGATTTATTTTTCATCTCGTTCCACCCAATCGCATCTCATCTCAATTTAATCAGAATTAAATTTAATGAATTGTATATTTGGATAACGAAAATCTTATTAGAAACAATAACCTCGCCCTAACCATAAACAGAGCAAAAACGACCTCAGCAATTGAAGCACCGGCAAACAATGCGGAATGATTATTTCATTGCCTGTTTTTATAATCGACCTTTAAGTAACATAACACAATTATTAATAAAATTATTGTTTGATAAATACTACTTAAGAAGGTCAAGTTTGTAGGAAGAAGAAGGAAAAGGTAGAAAAAATCCAAAATAAATTCAGTGGGCCGTGAAACTGCATTTTGCTTAACAACTGTAGCTTCCTGAATTGTTCGGAGCTCTGCAAATAAAAAGCTGGCTTTTAGTTTGGTTTTAAGAGCGCAACCGAAGCAGTTCTATTAAAATTCATGGCCTACTTGGTTTAATTGTCGTCATTTTTCCCCTTTTGATGTGAGGTTTAATTTGCGAAATTACTTAGATTTCTTTTTGAGAGGTAAAATGCATTGTTGTAGGGAATCAAATACATTACTACGAGTAATCAAATTCTGAAGAGTCATAAAATGATAACGAAAGTAATAAAAAGGATGTCACCATTTAAAGCCAACCTTTAAGGAATAAAACATGAGAGTCCTAAAAAACCTTCTTGAATATTTGAAAACGCTAGAAGTGTCGAAAACACGTACGAAGTTGAATAACCTGCTTTTAATAATTGACAAATGTGTCGAAATTGTTATCGATTCTGAAAGTCGACCTTGTAAACAGACACTTTTTTCGCAAATATTGATGGTAAATAAAATTTTACGGCCGGATAGAAAAACAAAGGATTTGCTTTTAGTTTAGATTAGTTAGTTTAAAGACGCCGAAATGTGGAATTATTTGGAAATACTGAAGGGCGGGCAATATTAAGATTGCAAAACAATGCTTAGGTTTTGTTGTGTTGGTTGAGTTGAGTCACTTCAGGAGGATTAAGCCTGTTAATTTTTAATGAATTATTATTAAATTGGGACAGAATCTTCAAAATTGTTTTGCATTGATTTTGCAAAAATAACGTTTTTTGAGCTTTGAGCTTAAATTGCTTTAAATTCTAATAGCAAGTTTAATGTGTAAATAATAAGCAACACAAAAAATTAACCAACAATAATAAAAGTAGAAAATAACAAATTTTATTTTCTCCCATGAAAACAATGGCTTTTTATTTTACGATTAACATTATCCTTACCTTGATTATCTTATTTGTAAACCAGTCAAGTTTTTCTCAAAATTTTCCTTTTTAACATAATGCCATGGCATTGAAAAAGCTTTACAAAGATTTTATCATCGATTTATAATCCAAAACAGAACGACTCTACTTTAAAACAAAGGTCGTTCTACTTTTAATTATCAAGACAAAGAAGATTTTCCTTGATGCTTTATTTTAGAGAAAAGTGAATAATTTTGTTGAATCTTTTGGATTTTGGGGCCAAAATTTTTCTGTTTAATAAATAGCTTTAAGGAAAAAACTTCGAGTGGTAACTACCTCAACCCGAAACTATAGAAAAATATGAAAGTTATTGAGAATTAATCCAAAACTATACAACAAAAGCCAAAAAGCTTGGATTGTATATAAAACCTTTTAGTGATTTTGACTTTCAATCCACGAATTTTTTTTTTTTTTTATCGATTTTGCAGTAGATTTACCCAACTTAAGATGTGCGATTTCTTTTTAGTTAAAAATATTATTAAAAGATCAAAATTTCTTACTGAAAGTTCAAAATAAAAATAAAAATTTGCATTTTTACTTCAAACAGGTGTCATCACGTTGGCCCTGGCTGTGGCCGTATTACAAAAGCGTAACCGATAAATGTGCAATTGTTCCAAATTGTTTTCCAAACTTGACAGTTCAGAACTTAGTGAAACTTAGTTCGTTTGTGTTTCATTTTTAACAGAATCATTCAGAGCCATGGTAGATCCTTAAGCGATGAGAATTATGGAAATTGCCCTGCGCTTTTTTAAACTTAAAGAAGGATGATTTTTTAATTTGAAGTTTTAAGGTTGCAAGTGGCCTGATTTTCAAGGATCTGGAAAAATTACGAACAGTCTATAAAAATTTGACAAAACTTTCGAAAGTTTTGTTGTTCGTCTACTCTTTTGTTTAGGCTTCTCTTGGTTTTCTGCACAGGTTTAGAGAGGCTCTGCAGATGTTTTCCTGGTGTTTAGTAATCTGATCTAATTGATCGATTGATTGATTTTCAGCAAGGTTTTTTGGGGTTTGGTGTCCCTCATTCTTGCACTTCGACCCTTTGGTCTTTTGTACGCCCTGATCCAATCTGTGACCTCACCTTTTTTATAAGGTGCTCGTGCGTGAGAGCTATTCCACGTGGCGTTCCCCTCAAAAGTTACTGACTTTGGTACAGCGCTGGTCAGTCAAAGATTATGTGTGAGACTGTTTCTTCCTCTTCTTGGCATAATCTACAGAGTGTGTCTCCTCTGTATAGTCCTATTTCTTGTAGGTGTTTTCTCAGGTGGTAGTGCCCTGTGGCAAGTCCTACCAGCCTTCTAATCTGAGTTCGAATTAAGTGTAGTACGTGCTTAGAATGGGTCTCAATGCTATGAATGCCATGAAAGAGCTGACCAACTAGCGAGATCGGCCTCTGAGCAAAGGCTAATAGGTCCTGAACCTACATGCGGGGTTCCTTATCTAACCGCAAAAGAGATTATTAGGAACACAGGCACTCTCGAGCGCTAATGATGTCCTCTTCCAGCAAGAGAACAAAGGAAATGCTAAAACTAAGCAGAAAACAACTAAGGTGTATAACAGGAGTATTAACAGAACTGTAGCCTTAGGAAACATCTTAACATAATCCATATTGCTAATGATCCAACTTGCAGGCTGTGCGAAGAAGCAGCAGAAGAGACAGCACCACGTCCTATGTTCAGCTTTCAGAGCCCAAAGATTCAAACACTTCGGAGCTCATTATGCAGTATTCTTAACTTATTTAGTGATACAGGTCTGATGGAGTAAATTACTTGGGGCACAATAAGCCTAGAGCTTCAGTGCAGTGGGTGAAGACCACACCCAGCATGAATAATAATAAGTGTGGTACGTCAGATGTCAGTCTGCGTAAAGGCTTACCATATATTTCCTTCCCCAGTTTCTGTTCCTGTGTTGCAACCCAGCGAGAAATATGTTGTTTAACGGTTCATGTTTCTATCGCTGTTCGGATACTTTTTTTGGGTATTCCGAATACAGGTTCTGGGCCTATTTCACTAATTTTGCGAGGGCGTCTGCTGCTTCGTTTCCCTCTATGCCTGTGTGGCCTGGCACCCATATGAGTTGAACTGTGTTCTTCTCAGCTAAGAGGGTTAGGTGATTCAGACATTCTCTCGTTAGTTTCGAATTAATACGAGATGATTCAATTGCTTTTAAGACTATTTAATTGCCGCGTTTTGCATTCTCCTAAACACACTGCAATATAGCAAATATTTCAACCTGAAACACTATGGCTTTAGTCCCCAGAGATACACTGATGTTCTCTCTTGGTCTTACGCCATATATTCCAGCCCCTGTACCCTCCACTGTACGGGATCCATCTGTATACCAGACTATGACTATCCCTTTCGAGACGTAGGCTAGGGTTCCTCGAGTCCGGTCATTGCGATCACATCTCACAGTTAATGGTTTTTCAAGAGAATACTCTGGATAAGTGTAATAAGATGCCTTCTGCAACTGCTTCCTGTATTTATCTGTGTTTACATCGTTCTTGATTAGTGTCCCAGCTACCAGTAATTTTCATTCTTCTTCTTCTTCTTCTTCTTCTCAGCCTTCTTCAGTCCATTTTTGGACATAGGCTTCCTTAACATCATTCCACCTTGATTTATTCTGCGCTATGTTCTGCCAGTTGAAACCACCCGTTTTCTTCACATCATCCGCTCAACGTGTTTGAGGTCTTCCAGTTGGTCTTTTCTGCCCCCATGGTCTCCAATTGAGTAAAATTTTCGTAGATCTATCTTGCGATCATGCTACATGGCCTACCCATTCCCACTTTTGCTTTATCATTCGCTCTACTATATCGTCTACTTCTGATACCCTACGTTCTCTTTCTGTCTTTTATAGTTACTCCCACCATTTTACGTTCCACAGCCCTTTGTGTAACAGTCATTTTTCTGACAATTGATTTGTTGAAGGCCGAGGTTTCTGTTCCGTACAATAGCACAGGAACTATGCATTCGTTAAAGGTCTTGGCTTTTAGTTTTTGTGGAATATTCATGTTCATTATGTAACCCAATTTTCCGTATGCTGTCCATCCTAGTCTAACACGTCTATTTAGTTTAGCTTTTAAGTTATTTTTCCCCATCCTGATTTCCTGTCCAAGGTAAACATATTTTTCCACCTTCTCTATATCTGTATTGTTAAACGTTATTTGGGCGTTATCCTGAACTTCGTTTGTCATGATTTTTGTTTTGCTTATATTTATTTCTAAGCCTCGTTCTCTAGAAACATCACGTAGTTTATTCAACATTGTTTGTATCTCTTTCGGGGATTCTGATATTATAACGACGTCATCGGCGAAACGCAGATGATTAAGCATTGCTCCAGAAATTTTCATTCTATGCGCTGCAATCCAGCTTCCCCCCTCAGATAATATGTCCAGAGGAATTAGTTCCAGAAGGTTTCCATAGATACTGTTGGACTACTATTTATAGGTACATAAGCAGGCCTATTTTTGTTCTACCTTTGACCACCAGATTAGGGTGCCATAGGCTATCATGGGTCTGATGACAGGTATAGTACCATTGAACCATCTTTGATTTCAATTCCCATGGCTTTCCAAACACGCTTTGTTTGCAATGCTATTCAGATGTACATTCCAGTTCAGTTTTGCATCTAGGGTAATGCCTAGATATTTAACCTCCTGGCTAACCTGAATACCTTCACCAAAAATTGTGAGGTTGTGGAATGTCCCTACAACTCTTTTCTTAGTGAAGGGTATTAGTGTTGTTTTGTGAGGGTTGAGGTTAAGGTTTTCCCTTTCACACTACTCCTGTGTAATGTTTAGCGCCCTTTGCTCTTAATAATGGTTGGTTGTTTGCCCCTTATGAGGATGACTGTCATCCACATATCTTTGGGTTCCACAATAGAGGGGATAAAACGCCCCTTTGTGATCTAAAGTTTTATTTTTTAATTTGTTTATCTTTGACAAGACGACTGCAATATTTTAAACTTTTTATTTATGGGTATATTTATCTTATGCCAAGACAAATATTTCAATATTACACTTATTTAAACAATTTTCTATATTTAACTTTGAAAGTGAATAATTTCAAGTTTAATATTGCTCCAATTAATTTCCTTAAGTATTTTGTAATAAGCAAAGTTTAAAATAAATCAAGCTTAAAGTGGCGTAGGTGATTCGCGTGTGCGGTAAATAATATCGCTGACAACGACCGTTTTAATTGAAAGTCGTTACAGTTATCATCTTGAATATCTCTTTGTTATCAAGTATCGCGTAAATAATCAGAAAAATGGCCAAATCATGATATCGTGCCATGACTGTGACTGTTTTGGACTACTAACTTTTAGTCTTTCAGAATTTCACGCTTCCAGTGGCAAACTTCCGTAAAATTTTAAATGTTTTCGCATTATTTAGTTATGCTTCGTCGAGTTTACTGCAGTTCAGTCGTCGAAAAAAGACTTTCTAAGCATCTTCACAGAATCGCATCGCTTGTAAAATGGGTTGTCTGACATTCAGTCCGACCGTTGTTTTTCCGGTTCAATCGATAAATTAATACAAAACGGAATTGTTTACTTTGTCACCGTAATAAAACTCGTTTAAAGAAACTCGATTTCGTCTGGATACATCGTCCTGGATGTTGTAATAATGTTTTCGTGTTCGTTGAACTTGAGTCCTTGGCACTGGGTAGGTGCGTAAACTTCGACGTTTTTGGCTAAAGTGTATCGTTTCATGTTTCTTTCACCAACCGGTTTTTCGTTTTTGTATTCTAACACTGTTATATTTGATGTAAACGTATGGACCGGATCCGGGTTGGAGATTTCAACGCACAAACAAGAAATGTACCGTTAATAATGCGTCCCAATTATTTTTTAAAATAAATTTCAACCTTTCATCTAACACCGACTTGCTTTTATGTTTACCGAAATCTGGATTATTTTTATAGCACAGATGACGGGATGAATATTAATATTATTTCGGATTCGGTTAGCGTAGGTAGGTAAATTTTTGTTTGCACTCGAAAGGGATTTATATAGGATGCTGTTGGCTTACTCGTGTTTGTTTTGATTATCTTGGACGAATTCCTAAAGCATATTTGTCTGATAAGTTATATAAATATGTATTATTTGATTTGGCTTTTCCAAACTGGTCGATACTCTGCTTTTTCTGAAAGAGGTCTTCATTTTTCAGCATCCGTTTTTCAATTTTAATTAAAAAAAGGGGATGTCAATCGATGAATTGAGTTCAGCGTCATATTATTTTTAGAGTTTTATAAATCGAATTCTTGGGAAATTCTGGTAATGGAAGAACCATAGAATATTTTTAAAAAATCAGTTCCACTTTTTTCAAGCTTTTGCTATGCAGGTTTATTTAAAGAGCTTCAAATGTTTGTGCATTTTTAAATTTTTTGACTGTAAAAATTCAAAAATTTCTGTATTTTTCAACGGTGTTGTAGAGTGGACTAAATCTTGCGGTTTTGAAAACATTTGTAAAATTCTGTGTAGCTCTTTGATTAACGCCGATGCAGTTTTCACGGCAGAATTTTGAAGTTCTATCAGAATCTACATTAGAAGAATCAAAATATTTCCCAACAAATAACATTTAAGAAAATATGTTAGCTAATTATTGGCAGTTTCTTTTCTGTGGTGTTTAGATATTTCACTTAATAGTTCAACATCAGACTTGTAACTTTATTTTGTTTGTGTTCAGACTCAGAAAAGCCAAAACAAAAAATGTTGGGTTTTTTAAAATATTACAAAATAGTTTCAAATGTTGCTAACAAACCTTGTGTTTTAATATTAATCTCCCAAAAATCTGAAAATTAATTTGATAATCTGCGTATTTTTCCCAAATATTCTGGTGCTTTTTGTACTACGAATATGTCTATAAATTATTGTAATTTTTGATATTTTTAAAACTGTACCGTCTAAGTATTTTACTAGAAATCTGCGATTTTGTTATTTATATTTTATTATTTGAAAAGGTAAATTCAGTGTGCAGCTTTCCTGTATAAACATAATTTGCTGGTAAAATTTGATTTTCAAATTTTAGAATTTTTAAGCGTTGTTGGTTCTTGTATTTGCTATGTATTTGTTGACTTCTTTACATGCTGGTTTCCAAGTTTCATTTTTTGCTTTGTTGGTAATTCTATGTTTCTTTGTTTTTATTTATGTTTTCTTTACGTAATTATAGAAATGTGTGGTTAACCATTTCTTATAGGCTGTCTTTTTTCTTCTATTGCTCTTTATACGTTTTCATTGTGTTGTCGTATAAGCTTTTTCACCAAGGGCTTCAAAGGCAGCTTCGTGAATGCGTTGCTTTATGTTTGTGTACAGTTCGTCTGGTAAGTCACTTTCCAAATTAGCACGTTTGTTAGCCAATCTCAATTGGTCAAGGAATTTAATAGGGCCATCTTCTAACTTATCTAAGTTGTATTTGACCCCATCTACCTCTGTAATCTCGTCATTTAAGGGATAGGACTCTTGGCATTCCTGTTGTCCTTATTTTCGACACCTTGTACGATTACGTAGTCGATTATTGATTTTAAACTACGTGTTGGTTGACTCCATGTGTACTTATGGATATTCTTATGCTTGAACCAGCCATTCGTGATTCTGAGAGAATCTTCTTGACAAAGCGTATTTAAGCGTTCTCCATTGTTGTTTGTTACGTTTTCACCATAGCGTCCAATAGCCTGATCAACGCTTGGAAAATACTGAAAACACTGCGGACAGAAAGTAGGGACTTAGCTGGAATTTATCTGATTGATATAGACAAGTGGAGAACGTCTTAGAGCTTTCAGAGGATATACCTGAATTTGTGAAAATTTAAGACGAAACTACAACCATGGAAGAAAGCGACGCACCTGAAATAACTCCAGAAGAAGTTCAAAATGTACTCAAATGTATGAAGAATGGTAAAGTCCCGGGACTAGTTACATGTTTGGACGTTTACAGGAGGAATACCAAAAGTGGGGTTTAACAATAAATACCCCCAAATGGGCGAGAACAACCAAGCAGACCTCGATCTGGGGATAACAAAAAGAAGGCACTGCAGTTCCTTTAAATATCTAGGAATAACGTTTTCCCAATACTGGTAGGAGCAGAGAAGAGGTAAATGGTAAAATCCATCAAGGATACTGTGAGATGATAAACTAACAAAAAGGACTAAACGCACTATATATACTTCACACAATTTTGGAAAGTATATGTAATTACGGCCTCGAAACATGGGAGCTTTCAAAAATTCGCCATGTAGTTAAATGGACTTTTGTAGGAGGACTATTGGCATATTTAGAACAGAACATGTGCGAAATCAACAAAGAAGAGACCTAATGGAATTAGATGGTACTATATTGGATATCATCGAAGCAAAACTGCTACGGTATGGACACATAGAAAGGATGGAGGATGATAGATGGCTAAAGAAAGTATGGTCTTGGAACCCTCCTGAACGTAGGAAAAGAGGGAGATCATCTGGGCATATACTGGTTCAAATCTCTGCTTTGATAATATTTTTCTATATTGTAGATTGCAAAATGTATGTTTGCTACGAAGAAATTTGCATTCTGATAGTATTTTAGGCAACTGAAAACTTTCAGAAAATTGTGGATTTATATAAAAATATTTAATAGATTTAAGTTTTACAAGATTTTGACTTGGGTTTCCAAGCCCACTTCTCATTTTCAAATATTTAATTAGGAAAACTTTAAGGTCGATTTGTAGCGAATTTCTTGACAATTTTTTGTGAGTATTCCGGCAGCACTTGTTGAAGATTATACGTTTATAAGCAGGTAAATCTAACTCTTGGAAATAACGATAAAAAATCAAAACTTTCTTGGAATTATTTGGGCTCTTAAGGATCTAAGAATGACTAGTTTTTAGATGATTAAAACGTCTTATTATTAATCTAAAAAATTTGATTTGCCCATGTATTGTAGTAATTAATTAAATCATACTGATTTTAGCTTTTGCTTGCTCAGATTTCTAAGACTGCTTTAAAAATATTTTATAAAAAATTCAAAAAATAGCTCGTAACAATTTATAATCAAGTATTCAAATTTTAAAAGCAAAAGTTCTTGTATGCTTTACCTTTTGCAAAGTTCAAACCCACAAAATCTATTTTAAAAACTTCCAAATCAAGCAAAGACAAAATTCACCAGTTTTATTATTCTAAAAAGCATCGTGACTCCTTAAAATTTTAAATTTTTCTCGTCCTTAATAATTCATAACGCTTGAACCAACTTTACTTCAAGAGGCCCAATCATTAAAAATTCATTGTGTTTTAAAGTCAATAAAATTTATGTCCGCATTTAAGATTCGTTATTTTGACTAGTTTATTAATAAATATTCCTCCCTGGGCCATTATAACCGTAAAGTTTAAAATATCGGGCGGAAACTCGCCCTTTGCATATAAAACGTCTTATTATATTTTGCGAAAGTTCGATTACCTTCAATGTCTGGATTTGTGTTTGTTTACTTTTAGTATCGGGAAATAAATATGAAATGAGAAAGTCTATTTTTTTCAATAAATAAACAAACAATAAAGATAGCTTTGTTGCTTAATCAATGAAAGGGAACAAAGAGATAAAACGGGTTGACTCAGTTTATTTAGTTTTTTTATGAATTTTTAAGGATAGTTTTGTTTTATAACTGACTTGAGTTAAAGGTTCTTGTATATTTAAAATGCCATTGAAGATTCAAAAATCGTTTGAACTAGAGAAAATTAAAGGAGCTTGGACTGATTTGTTTCCTTTTTATATTTAACCTGAATGCTTTGGAGTTTGATTTCCTTTGGCTTGTTGTTTTAGATAGGTACTTTTATTATTTGAAGATTACATGTTCAGTAATTCTTTTTGTCGATATAATGTAACTGAGTTGTTCTAAAATAATTGGGGAAAATTTGGGGTTTTTCTTTGATTCTTCCTTGAATCCAACCCTGTCTTTAAATAAAAACTTATTTATTTTCCACGCGAACTCCTCCGACGTATTTCCATCACTAACAACATCAGAGAAAGGATGAAGCAAATGATTCAAGAGAATTTAATTATGACACCCTCATATTAACATGTGAGGGTTAGATAGGAAGGAAAATTTAGTGGTTATTCAACCCCCTTAAGTTACTTCGGCGTAAATTACAACGAGCACGTTTAAACAATGCAATAAAACATAAACTTCTCTTGGATTTAATTAAACTGCGATGTAATAATTATGAAAATAACGTTATTTTACCTTTGTTTCGGTCTGACGAAGGTTTTGTGGCTGAAATTGGCAGGTTCTTTGTTTCAGTAGCAGCTATGGTGGGAATTGTCGTTTTTATTTGGTGGACTTTTTGCTTGTTTGTATCTGCCTCCGTCTCTGGTTTCCTGAAACTGGTGGTTTTTGTGATTAAAAACGTGGCGAACTTAATTTGAATATTTACTGGGAACTAATTAGGTTCGACTGCCGCCATTTTACTTTTTCTCAAATCGTTCTCAAATACAAATTCGGAATTTAAAAATAAATGAATCTAATTAGGCGAAGATAATTCTAAAAAGTAAGACTTGGCATTGAGGATTTCACTCGAAATTAACGCCTTTGTATTCTCGCAACATAAAGGAAATTAAGAAACAAAAACGTGTCGCGTAAATTAAGTGCAAGCAAGGTTAAACGTGATACAAGAAAGTCAAGATCACATCTTAGGGAAAAGCACGAGAGGTTCGTGAATTACCTTAATTTTGTCAAATCTTGTTCATGTTTTGTTAACTTTATTTGGCTTTCCAAGTCTGGCAGGTGTCTGTTTACGGCCAGGATTGCACTTGAGTAATTTGCATGGTGGGTGAACTTGCATTTAAAATCTTCAGGCGGACCACACTGAAATAGGTAACAGCTTCCAGTGTTCTGAAAATAGATACCTTATGTTAGATGAGTTAATTCGAGATTTAGAAAAGGAACAAAAGTTGAGGCACATTTTTATGCTGAGGAATGCTCGAACTCGTTTCACTTCCTTTTTGTTAACTTTGATGTCTATTTTGGATAAATACTGAAAGTTTTCTAAATAAACAAAAATAAATTGGGACAGAACCGCTTTAATTTGCTTTTTAACTCATTTACATAGATTGCAAACTTTTCTTTTTAAGCAGATTGAATGTTAACAAAACTACATTTTGTAATTTTAGAGAAACCAAACTTTTATTTTAAGAATTTCTGAACTTTGGTTCAACACTGAAATTTGTGATCGTTTAATCAGATGTTTAAATACTAGTTAAGTTAATTTATTTGGCTTTAAAAAGAGAAAATTGATCTGAGAGAATGATATACACTGTTCACTCACTTTTAGACAATAGTTGGCCATGATTTCAATTGGTAATGAAACTTATTACGTTACGTCGGCGATGCTTTGTTTCCCAAATCTTGTTTATGACTACTTATGCTTTAATTTTTAAGTTAGATTAAGTTATACATATCTGGAATTTTGTAATTTTAGAAAAACCAAACTTTGAAGAATTCACAAACTTTAATTTAACCCCAAACTTTATGACAGTTTTATCAAATGTTCAAAACGAATAATTTAATTTTTGTGGATTAAAAAAAGGAAATCAATACAAGATGATCATATGCACTGTTTGTACTACATTATGTTGGCGCTACTTTGTTGCCAAATGTTGCTTATGATTTATAACTAATTTTACTTTAATTTTTAGGTTAGGTTGTGCTTTGTTAGGTTTGGTTGGGTTAGATTCTCTTTTGTAGAGGCCAGGTAGCGCAGTTGTAAGAGGGCTAGGCTGGCATGTTGCAAGTTCCAGGTTCGAATCCCTACGTTGGTGGAGATTTTTTCTCATGCGCCTCTGGGATCGGCACTAGGCCTGGTGATACCATTCACAGTTGGGCTTAATTAACTGAATTAAGAGTAACAAGACCACTACACACGTAGTAACACATACGCATGACTTGAAGTAATGCCTAAAGGCGATTCCGAGCAGATTGGCTATACAAACACAAAAAGAGATGATCTTTTGTAATTTTAGGTAAACCAAGCTTTTAAAAACTCCCAAACTTTAGTTTAGCAGTGAAATTTAAAACAGTTTTATCAAAAAATGTTCAAAACGAATAGTTTAATTTTTATGGATAAAAATTAAATTAATCCAAGACGATCATATACACTGTTTATTTCTAATTTGGGCAGTAGTTGGCCATGCTTTTCAGTTGGTAACGAAAGTTGAATAACCTGTAACTGCGTTGTTTATCCGCCTCTACAGCATGTTGGCGTTGTTTTGTGGATTAAAAAAAGGAAATTAATACACTGTTTCTTCGTACATTAACCTTAGTTATGATAATGCTACCAAAATTTTTAGATTAGGTTGTACTTTATTAGGCATTTTGTAATTAAAAAAACCAAACGTTTAAGAATTCACAGGCTTTAGTTTAATTCTGAAAGTTTTTAGTTTTATCAAATGTTCAAAACGAATAATTAATTTTTATGGTTTAAAAAAAGGAAATTAATTCAAGACGATCATATATACTGTTTACTCCTACTTTGGACAATAGTTGACCATTATATCAGTTGGTAACGAACCTGTAACTGCTTTGTTTGTTCCCTTACTACGTTTTATTGGCGCTACTTTGTTGCTAAATGTTGTTTATGACTAATCTTACTTTAATTTTTTGGTTAGATTGTGCTTTGTTATATTAGGTTAGCTTAGGTTACGTTACCTTCGATTCTATAATTTTAGAAAAACCAAACTTTTCAGAATTCCTAAGCTTTAGTTTAACACTGAACTTTATGCCAGTTTTATTATAAATATGTTCGAAACGAATAATTTCATTTTGATGAATTAAAAAACAGTAAATTAACTCAAGACGATCGTATACACTGGATAATAGTTGGCCTCAATTTCAGTTGGTACTGATAGTTGGATAACTTGTAACTGCTTCGTGTGTTAACCCCTACATCATACTGGCGTTGGCGTTGCTTTGTTACCAACTGTTGCTTACGAATAATGTTACCAAAAATTTTACATGCTTTGTTAGGTTAGGTTATCTTATCTTATCCTGTATATACCCATAATACCCAGGTGTAAAACATGGCATATTCAAATTACTCCAACTTAAAAACCGAATCAAATTTAAAGATAGTAACGCTGGTTCTGCCGTAAATTATAACCAAGTGTAATTTAACTGAGAAGGTAAAGGTATCGGCACTTACACCACGCGAGGGAGCATGGCCGGCAACATGGAAGGTTAAGGCCTCCTAAGTCGCCTTCTCATACCTCGGTTGTTTCGCAGCGTCTACCTTCCCTACTCCCTACTCCATCCCTGTATTTCGCTTCCCAATTATTTTCAGTCACTAGGTAGGCCACCCGCCGAGTACCTGACACGGGTTTAACCCCGAGACCGTCCGCGCCGTAGTCGAATGCCTTAACCACTCAGCCACTCCGGTGATAATTTAACTGATAGCAAACTTATAGTCAGATTTATTTAGGAAAAGCCGTCTTGTTTACACCGACAAAATTGCCTCCCCAATAGGGCTTACTTAGATGTGATTTTAATCTAAAAAAATTTGGTTGTTATTTTTTTAGAGCAATTCGAAACTTACCGAATTGATCTAGATTGAAAAATAATTTCGTAAACAGCTCTTTATTCGTTATAAACTATACAAAAAATTACATCAGATATGACTTTTGAAATTTCCTGATTGATTTCATTTGATTTGAACTCAAAATTTGAAGATGAACCAAAAGTCAAGTTGGGGATTAAAATCGTAAAACCTAGAAGTGTAGATTTTCTTTTAAAGGGCGAATTATCTTTTAAAAAAATTGTAAGCTTGTTTTAAAACGTAAACTGCGTTTTTAGAAATTCCCAAATATTAAACATCTTACTTGAAAATTAATCATGTAAACTGTAGAGTTCTTGCTTAAAAGTTGTGCTTCTGAAATTTTTTAACTGGATTTTTTGACATCATTATTTAAAAAATAATAACGTAATGTGACTGCATCGTTCAAATAAAAATTTCAGTAGTCTTAAACTCAATTTAGAGAAAAAAAACTTTTGAAATTAAAGGTTCTGAATTTGAACGTTTTAAGTATTATCACAGAGCAGATATATATCTGCTCTGTGGTATTATCCAGTCTGAAATTAGAATTGAAACGATCGGACTAAGGTTTAGTTTTAAAATGTTCTTCACAGTAAATCCTAGGTTGGAAGCTGTAAATACACCATTTGACAACTTCCAATCTCCTTGTAAATATACACAAACACGTTTTTGATAATCTATATTTGTGTTTTTATTAACAAAATTCTGATTAAAGGGTAAATGACGTAAATGTGAAAATGATTGCATTTGAAGCAAACGTTCCCAGTATCAGTAATTCATTTCAATTGGATCAATACATATGCATGTGATAACAAACAATGAAAAAATCCATTAATAAATAACGCCAGCAAACTGTGATATCACTCATTAATGATTATTTACGTAATTTGCCTGCAAAACCATCCTGCTTACGTTAGTAAATAGGTACTACAGATTTAGATAAAATATTGAATCGAAGCTTTAAGCAAATTAAATCAATGCCCACAAATTAATCGTTAAGTATCACATATGCTCAAGAGTGGTTAAATAAGTTCGATGTTTTATGTAAAATATTAATGTCAAGCTATTCATTGTGGTTGTTAAAAAGGAAATATGATAGAGGAGAAGGATCTGCTTATAAAATTGTTGGTAAACAAACAATTACTTAGAACCTCAAGGAAAGCTTTTTGGAATAAAAATTCTAACAACATAAACCGAAATTTGTAAAATACCTATCTTTAATTTTTAAGTTCTTCCACCATTGAATCAAATAAAGGCAAAATAGTGATCTATTGGGTACATTTTCAAGATGAAGAGTTCATCCCAAACCCCTGTTGTTAAAACTTTTATGTTTTTGGGCATACACTAAATAGAATTTTCTCAAAGAACAGAAATTGTTTTTATTTTGAAGTTGGTTGAAACAAGGAGGGTTAGAATTTCTTACACTAAATTGTGAAGATTGTTAAGAGTCTACTACGAAAATTTACCCCAAAAATGTAAGGTTTCTTGAAATCCAAAAATTGCTGCCTAAGCTAGCTAAAAAAGGCATTAAGAAATCTAAATTTTCTTTGGTTAAACTTGGTTAGAAAAAGACCTCGAAACCCCATATAGAAAAAGTTTTGCAAATTTAAATTTGTCGATAACTAAACATATTTTGATTTTTAATTTTGTGATTTTAAAAGAAATTTTCGTTACTGTCATTTCTCAAAGAGTCAAAGCCATGTTCAAATCTTCTGCTGACATCTTAATATGCCTTCGCTTAGCTTTATTTTCACATTGAGCTGTTTGCTGATTTGATATTTCTAAGAAAAACGATTGACCATGACACATCCACGTACCTTTTCTTCAAAAACAAATACTTAAGAATTACCAAGAAAATTTATCCCAAAAATTGTTGCCTAATTTACAAGGGGGTGAGGGAGGCAATTCTCCCATATGAAATTTAATGGCTCCTATACAAATATACAACCGAACCACTACCGGCATAAGTAGTTCACTCTTGCCAACCAACAGCTTCGGGCGAAGGAGTTAGTAAGAGTCAGGGCACCTCTTGTCCCAGAGATGAGAAATCTTCCCTAATGGCGGACGAACCAAGAAATGGCCAACGACACGAAGAAGGCAACGGGAAACCACTGCATTAAAGTTCCTACATGTATATCTCTAATTTCAAGACCAAATATAATTCTGGAGTTAATAGCCCTAATCGGATCTCTGGAGGCGATGGTTTTGAATAACGCTATGAAAATTGGCCAGTGCAAGAGGTGCAAATAATGAATCCGAACATCTTAGGTATAAGTGACATCAGATGGTCAATTACTGGTCAGCAACCTACAACAAATGGCACGATATACTTCTCAGGCAATGACGATTCCGATCACAATTACAAAGAAAGAAATTTCATCACAGTATCAGATCGGGTCATGTTACTACCAAACATTGTAAACTCAACGTAATGGTCCAACTGAAGATAAACCAGATGAAGAACTACAGACATTCTATAAACAGTTCGACAATATATTACAATCCATCAAATTACCGTAGGTGACTTCAGTGCTAAAATTAGCAAGGGAGAATAGTGACAAATATGTAGGTAAATCTGGACTCGAAACAAAAAATAAAGGAGGAAGTCGCTTATCATTGGTGTAATGAGTTCAAAAAAGGCCGTGTCCGCGTTGAAAATGCGAGGCACACTCGCCATCCTCGCACCGCCACTTAAAGGTGCTTGCAATTTCTGTGAAACTCGGTAGATATCAGCTACGGGAGTGTCCAAATGATCATTAAAAAGGAGTTGAGATCCCAAAAAATTTCAGCTCCCAAGGTTGCTGAGTGAAGATCAGAAAGCTGCTCGAGTGCGTATCTCTCAGGTGCTACTAACTCGTTTTCAAGAGAAAGGGGAGGATTTTTTGCGCAAAATTGTAACCTGTTATGAGACATGGGTGCATCATTGCACCCTTACATCAAAACGAGCAAACATGGAGTAGAGTCGAAAAATCGCTTGTCTGCAGACAAAGTTTTGGCTACCGTTTTCTGGGACTGGAGGGGGGTCATGTTGGTCGATTTTTGCACAACCGAAGGACAATTAACGCGGCCTACTACCTACTGGCTCAGGTAAAGCTTGCTTATCGCCGGGATGAGGGACTGCCTCATCTGAGACATACTGCTCCTCCATGATAACGCCAGGCCTCACACTGCAGCTTCAACGCAGGCAAAAATCGCCGAAATGAACTGAACTATACTTGAACACCTTCCCTACAGTCCAGATTTGTTCCCTTGTGATTTTTTGGCCCCTCAAAGGGTTAGGAAGCCCTGTTTGTTTCGACGAAAATGGGATGAAAAAACTACCAATCTGTTGGGAAAAGTGTATAGACAGAGAAGGGGAATATGTAGAAAAATAGTAAAAATTTGTTTTTTGTGCTACTTTCTAAAATTTGTTATGAAGAAAGGCTCGTGTATATTTGATCCACCCTCTACTATCAGTGTTAGTCTATGGCCTATGGAATGGCGACATGAACATTAAAGAAAATAGACAGTAAAAGGTTAGAAGCGTGTGAATTATGGATGTATAGAGGAATTCTAAAAACACCATGGGTAGACTGAGTAACGAATGTAGAAGTAATGACAAGAATACACCAAGAAGAAGAAATTATGATTACCATTAAGAAAAAAATAATTGTAATACCTGAGAGGAGAATTTGCTTCAAATAATCCAGGAGAGAAGAAGTGTTGGAAGAAGACGTCACTCATAGTTAAGAAATTTAAGAGGATGGTTTAATTGCAACACAGTCAACTATTTAGATCGGCTGTTTCAAAAATTCGCATAGCAATGATGATTGCCAACCTTCGAAACGAAGAAGATACCAAAAGAAAAGAAGGTTTAATCTCCTTTTCCTTTTAAAAAATATTAACAACATTAACAACGTCCTTTTCGAAACTATCAAAAAGGCAAATATATATCGAATTAGGTATTTAATTTCCGAAAGAAAAATTATGATTATTATTATTATGAATCCATAATGCAAATGTTCACACGCAGAATAAATACAAACTGAAGATGATTAATGAAAACCGCCTGTCTAAAGTTTTTAACAAATAGGCTTTAATGCAAATCGGTTTTTAAAAAAGTTTGATGTTTATTAATCACTCTCGTGACGGGAGATATTTTTTTTATTCCGCGAAAGACGGTGAAGGGAAACGAAGTTTGAAGGAATGAATTATTTAATTAAAAAATAAGGACTAATTTTAACACATCGAAATTTTCGAAACACAAAAATGAATTAATTTTTTTAAGTTTTACAAATGTAGTATAATATGCAAAATACGTCGATTAAATAAATGGGAAAACCTAATTATTTCTTAAGAGAAACCTAAAACTTTGATAGATACGAAAGTGGAATTATAATTTGTTTAAACTCTTAATGAAGTATAAAAATAAAGAACTTGGAATTTATCTGAAAATTAAACACTGCGTAAATTTAGGGGTGTAACGCACCGGACCGAATAAAATTTAACGAGGCGATGTGCGTTGTCGTTTTCCAGAATATCTGGAAAATTAAAAATGTTTTGGAGTCTTTGAACGTCCATCTAAATTTGTATGGTTTGCAATTGGTGTTGCCTACGTTTAGGAGTAGCTATTAATAGTACAACCATTTATTCTTGCTGATGAGATAAATTTTACTTGGCTTCCAATTTACAATTTAACAGCAAAATTGTTAGTTTTTTTTTATTTATGGCATTTTCACGAAATTATTTAATTTATGTTTATATCCTATTAGACTGTACCTCGCGCTCTGCTAACTTATTTATCAAAGTAAATGTTTTTAAAAGGCTGTAAATCCAAAGTAGGTATTCAAAGATAAACATTAATTAGCCTTCAGTGATAGAAAAGAAAAGAAGAAAATTAACAACAATAAAGTAAATCGAGACAAAAATTTAAAATGTAATTTTTGTATTTATTTGTTTATCCAAACTTAAAAGGAAACTGTTGTTTACAGTTTTCTATAATCTGTAATTTGAATAAATTTAAATTTCTCCATTCTTAATTTTTTCTTCATTCTTAATTCAGGTTTTCTATTACCAAAAATTATAATAATACCATAAGGGCATAAGGCAAACGTATTAATAGAACGAATCATTAAAAACTTAAAATATCAAGTTATCATTAAGGTTATTTATTGCCTATCAGATAACAATAATTATTTAACCCTGATAAGTACTCAATATTCGTAGTATTCGTGGGGCTATTTTTATAAAATTTCTACACCATCCTTTCACAAAAACCCTACAAAAATTAATACAATTTCTAAGATAAGAAACCTTATCACAGATTGTAAACGAGTTTAAACATTAAACGTTACCGCTACTACAATTGCTAGTAACGTAACAATTTCATTTAGGTATAAAAAATTAATTTGAACTGTAACAAACAATACGTTATTAAATTCTAGTTATCGCCTGTTTATGTTTAATTAATTAATGCTTGCAATAAATTTTTGATTGGTTTTTATGCTTTAATATGTTTGTTTTGGTTCTAATTTAATTCTTTGTTTTTTAGGGCCGACTTTACCAATTCTTAATGAACCTTTTAACAAGGTACCCGATATGTACGTTCTATGAAACAATAATTGTAGAACAAAGGCTATTAAAAATTACTTTTGTGAATAAATGGGGGCAAAATTAAAAAATAGGTATTTGTTTTTGTCCTTTTCAATAATTGTTAGCTTGTCGAAATTAACCTTTGGAAAATTTGATTCATTTAAAACTTGGTAGTGTCTGTGGCTTTAGCTGGAAGTAAAATTCTGGGAGTAACTGTTTCTTGGGGCATAATTTTGATTCTGAGGATTTTTACGTTTGAATGATTCTGGTAAATTCACTCTGACCTGGCCTTTGATTTACTGAAATATGAAATGCATTTTAACTTACCTACTTAAATCGTTGAACAAACAATAATATTCATTAAATATTTAAATTGTATTATATTCAATTAGTTTAAATATAAGTGAAATATATATTTGCAAGTACAAAAAGAGGAATGACAAATAAAATTTAAATCCAAAAATCGATTACAACTGCGATATTCAATTAGACTGATTATTAATTGTAATTTTAACTGAAATATTACTAATTGTAAGAAGAAGTAACTTTGAAAAAACATGATTCCGAAGGAACAGTTCTGCGTATGACTTAAGAGTATAATTTTCTTTCTTTTAGCCCATAGTAGGCCATGCTAGGAAACAATTCGTAGGTGTAAATAAGACTTTTCCTGGTATCAATTCGTCTTATTTGTCACTCAATTAATTTAAGATTATTTTAAGGTCCACGACAAGTGTTGCAAGTTTCATGAAATATTTTAATGTTCTAGTAGTTACCAACAATTTTAGTTAAGCAAATAAGGCCATCAGTTCAACCAACCTCGAAGTTTAAAAGCTTAAACCAAATATTTTCTTGGTTACCATTGTGTTGCTATGACATTTTCGGATTTAAACCATGTTTTTAAGCCATGCTTCTAGTTCTATGCAGATGTTTTCGTAGTTGATATTTCAATACAGGTTTAAGCAAAACTTAGTTTAAGGTGGCTTAAAACTATGACTTGGGTGTGGGTCAAGCCGGTTTAAGCTAGGGTGTAGTTTAAGTCTTTTATGCATTTTTTTGATGTGCTACTATTTATTAACAGTTTTATCTAAGCAAATAAGGGCTATGCATAGCAACTAACCTCGAAGTTCAAGAGCTTAAACCAGAAATTTCCTTGTTTACCATTATGTTCGGGTTTAAACCATGCTTGAATATTTGAAATAAGTTTTGTGCAAATCATTTTAAATATGGAATATTCGTTACGGGTTTAAGCAAAAGCTTAGCTTGAATTAGGTTAAAACTATGATTTTGGTGTGGATTACGTCAGCTTGTTGCTTAAGTCTTTAATGTCAATTTTAAGCTTCACAACAGGCGTTATTGTTTTATGAAATTCTGTTGAAGTTCTGCTCTTTATTAACAATTAGCCTCAAAGCTTAAAGGTTTAAATCAACAATTTTCTTGGTTACCATTGTGTTGTTATGTTAAACCATGCTTTTAAGTAAGTTCTATGCAGATATTTTTAAAGTTGTATTTCAGGTTTAATCAGAAGCTTAGTTTAAAACTACGATTAAGCCAGCTTAAGAAGCTAAGTTGCTGTTTAAGCCTTTAATATCAATTTTAAGGTTCACAACAGGCATTATTAGTATGAAAAACTTTTTTGATGTGCCACTCATTATTAACAATTTTAATTAAGCAAATAAGGGCGATTCATAGCAACTGACCTCAAAGCTTAAAGGCTTTTCGGGTTTAAACCATGCTTGAATATTTTAAATAAATTCTGTGTAAATGTTTTTATAGCAAAAACTTAAAATTATGACGTTGGTGTAGGTTAAGCTGGCTTAATATAGAGAGAACCTTAAACCAATAATGGCAGTAATATCATCCTAAGCAATACATTCATTTTTTTAAAATTTAAGCTTGCCGTCGATTTATACAACAATACAGGGTGCCCATTTTAAAACACCAAGCCTGAAATTCTGCAAACAGACAACACACCATGCAATATACAGGTTTTTTAAAAGTTATTTTAATCTTAATTTTTTAAATAATGTTTTAAATATACAATCAAACATTTAAAAACTATGTTTTACAGTTACCTGCACCGTGTGTTGCATATTTACAGTATTTCAGGTTCGGGGTTTTAAAATGGGCACCCTGTAGATAAGTGTTTACTGAGTTAAGGCCACGGGATTCTAACTCTTATACGTGTTCATCTCACCTCACTTAATATGCAACATTAATTTGCTTATTGTAACATACCTATATCGATTGAAAAAATAATTTTGCCTTTCATTACTACATTTGTTGCATAAAAATTAGAGTAATATTTGTTCATCTGTCAACAAAACACCTACATAATATAAAATTGGGCGTACAAAAGGTTGTCAAACATTCCTAACCAACGCCCAACGCAATAAACAGAAATTATGGCCAACTGTTGTCCAAATAAGGAACAAATGGTGTATATAGGTACTATTTTGTTTTGAGAAAATATTATGAGTTTTATGAAATAATTCTGGGTTTGGACGTAAAAAAGCATGGTTTATGTGATGTCTTTGGTTTTTAATGGAATTTTAGAATTATGGAGTTTTACTTTCTTGTTAAATATCGAGTTTGATAGACAATTTATTTATGATTTTTGGCTATTTTTACATTTTAATTCATTGCACCAACATGAAAAATTCTGGATGATTTTATTTCTATTGAGAAAGTGTTTTAGGGTTCTTATTTTAATTTGAACTTGTGGTTCGATTTTGATGGCAATCAAAGTTTATCTAGTTATTTGTCTATGAATTTTTTTTTGTAATTCAAGTTCTGTATGGAAAACTGAAATATCTTGAAAATCTGCTCAACAGTTTGTTATTTATTTTCACTTTATGCGAAATTTACTATTTAACTTTAATCTACATTTGTCTGTAAAATATTTTAGCAAATTTTCCTTTAGTTCAAGCAAAAAAAAACTGTAGTTTCTTAAGTAAATTTTCGATGAGAAAAATTCATCCCAAATCCCTTTTGTTAAAGCTTTTTGTATTTTTTGTTTTTAGTATTAGCATTTTTTGTAAATTTTGTATTCAACCAAGGAGGGTTAGAATTTTTTACAGTAAATTGTTGCTTAATCTAGGTTTCTATCTAATCTAAATTTTCGGACATCTAATTCCTATTTGTGCCAACTTGGCCGAGGGAAATTTTAAATAGAAAAAATTCTGCTAATTTAAGCTAAACAAACATATTTTGATTTTAAATTTTGTGATGTTAAAAGTGCTTTTTTAACTTTTCTTTACTGTTACTGGTTATATAACTGTCATTGTTTAAAACCATGTTAAAATCTTTTGCCAACATCTTACTAAATCTTCGGTTAGCTTTATTTACACATTGAGTAGTTTGCTGATTTGTTATATCGAAGAAAAACGATTGACCATGACACATCAACGTACCTTTTCTTCAAAAACAAATACGTCACAATTTTCAGTTTCACAACATAATCTCAGACATTCTTCTCTCGATCCAAGATCAATTTCGTTAATATATTTCGCTCCCATATCCTTAGAATCCTGAGTCCTAATGATTTTATCCTTGTGTACATCAAAATTTTCTATACACGTTTGCAAATCTATATCACTTCGCTTTCTGACTACTTTCTTAACGAGTCCTCCGTCACTAGACGAAATTAAAATTAAATCAAAACAGCACACAAAAACTACCGCCTTATAAAACATATTGCTCTAATCAAAAAGCATACGCGCACATCGTACAAAAACGTATAAAATGGTTAGATTTGTTTATATCAAAATGGCTGTCTTTTCGCAGCTCAGCTGCTGTCATTAAAAATCAATCCTTTCGAGCAAGCGCCTCGGGGATATTTTCCCTCTAGACTTCGTGGTACCACCATTGCCAAAATATCTGGATAGTTTTTTTCCTCAATTTACACTGAGAGATACCGCGAGATATCTCGACGTGTTTGTTTTAATTACTGAAGTGGCGTATTTATTTTTGATTAAACTGGGCCAAATTGCTGCAAAAACGAATGAATTAATGCAGCAGCAGGATGAACGTAATATAATCCTCTTTTTCAGAGCGAACTGAACATAATAACAAAAAAATCAAAACGCATCCGCTTTTCTGACAAACCATTCAAAATCCCACTATTTAACGCATCAATAGTGCCAGGGACTCGCAGGAACGTCCACGCTCTTTCCTGCAGGATTCCTTCGAGTTCCTGCTGGTGGAGCTTTCCGATTGCTTACGGACTCGACCGAGAGTGTGAAGTTTGCGCTTCAACGCATTTGATGTTGATCCTTTGTATCTCTCACGCACAGTGTGGTATTGAGCCTTCTGTATTTGAGTGTTAGTAATTGAGAGTGGTTTAGGGTGCTAAAAAAACGAAGTGTTTCTTCGGTTCCATATTATTGGAGTTTGCAGAACGTAAGTTTTATTTTAAAAAAGTAGACTTTCATTTATTATTTTCAAGAAATTAGAATATTTCGCGACTTGAACATCTTCGAAACCATCCCGAGCCTATCTTTTTTTCCGGGGGGAAATTTTGTTTTCTGTTGTAAATAACCGAGGTGCTTTTGCAAATTGTTATGTTAAATAATTATTACTATAAATAGAGCGTGCGGTGCGATTCAATTAACAGAGCTCGATGAACGTAAATCTGTTTAATAATTTTGCCATTTTAAAATTTGCCGGATTTCCTGAAGGGTATCAATTTGTAAACCTTATCTAAGAATAGACGCTCTTAATCAATAGGGTAGTTTCAGAATGAACCGGCTTTTTCTCCGTGAATTCGGGACCAGGCGTGCTATTTTTTGAAATTAGAAATTCCGTCTGTGAGACTCCAGATAAATTCCGCCCATAACAGGGATATTTATTTATTATAGACTTAATAGTGTACATAGTTTTTAAACATTATAACTGATTAGATAATCGTTATCTTTGGTTTCCCAGTATAAACCTAGCTGGACGAGAGTATTGGTGAACGCTAGTAAATAATAATGCAACAGGAATAACAACACGTTGCGACCAAACAAACGGGTTACAATCTTTAATTTAACATAATCACGAGCGTAAAACAGGCTCACGTAATGGTATTTTTTAATTTTAATCAATGGGTTAGAGTAAGACGAGAATACATTATGTATTTTCGTCCTTGTCAGGGGACAGATAGGTCATTATACTCACGTCTGGATGATTTTCACAAGGCAGTGTATAGCAGGTTTAATCCATTAAACAAATTAAAACAGTTTCTATAGTCATTCTCACGCCTTTTTGTCGGATTTCTATTCTTAATACAATTCAGGACGGAATAAAAACAGTAAAAAAATCACTCCGGTATGACGAAATGTTCCGGATTTGACTCAGGAATTCCACCTTTGGGAGCTTCAATGGATCTTTTCCTCCTTGAACAGAAGCGTAGGCGTGTGCAGAACTCATTCTAATCCCCCGTTTTATATTTTATGAATGCCGCTTTGTACTAGAAAATTGGTTTTGTAATTCTTTATTAAAATATAAAACGTGTGTAGACTACTTTTATTATCACCGGTTCAAGCCCGAATAATTTTCTTTTGAACGAATTCATTTTCAGAGCTGTAACTCAGAATCGAACAGGTTTATTTAAGAAATTTTAGATGTTAAAAATGTATTGTAGAACAATATTTAGGGCATCTTCCATGTGGCATGAAGATGGATATTAAAATTAGCTTAGTTTCCCTCCAATTTTTGTTAAGTATTTCATTAAACAGTAAAAACAATCAAATCCGGCGTAATAAAGCGTTTGAATAATTTTGACGATTATTCAAATTGATGTTTGGTTAAATATTTAAAGCAAAACGAACGAACAGTGTCGCCTGTTAATTTTATTGATTGTCTGTTATAACTCGTGAGAATATAAAATTTCGTCGAAAACTCTCTGAAATTTAGCTAAGTTACGGTTTTACAGTTTTTCAAAATTTTGTATTCGACCTAAGAAAGAAATAAAATACAAAATCTTAATTCAAACTTCTAAAATTGTGTAGGTCGAATCTTAAAAAAAACCAACACCTTTTTATGACGTGTTCCGTGTGTTTGAATTGTCCTGCATTTCACCGAACAATTGATTTTCATTTCAGTTAATTTATCCTTTCCGTCATTTTTTAAATTTGCCTACATGAGTTGTAGGACACTTCCAACTAAATTCAATTTTAAATTTGGCGTTTGGGTGATCAAAGGAAATTGCGTAAAAAAGGCCAATTTAGCATCGAATTTTTCAGGATTAAAATTATGTAAATTGTAAAATTCTTCTAAGGGAAATCTCTTAAATTGAAATTAAAGAAAAACGGCGGTGCTCAAAAATAGACATCTTCAGCTTATTTCATTAATAATTAAATAAAAGCACAAGCACAAAACGTAGTTCCAAAATATCAAAAAAAGAAAACCTTGCTAAAATTTCCAACATTTTATAAATCTGGAATTTCTGAACTATGTACATACTTGATCGTAAAAAAATGGAAATTATTGTTGTTTCAGGAAGTTTGTGCGGATTGAATGGTTTTTAAAAAACAAGAACTGCGAACGGAAGCACCATTTCATGAATAAATTAAGGGGGCAACCAAGCTGAATTTTATGTTTATGTTTCGAAATTTTTAGTATCAAAATTAAGCTTGTGGAAATCTACCAAAAGAAATTGTTCTTTGTAAAAAAACTTGAGTTTCCACGAATTAATTAAATTAAATTATGGAAATTGTTGCATCTGAAAGGGTTTTCGTGTATTCAGTTGCCAACGAATTATTTCAAAAAATCCTTTTTCGTAATTTAAAGCTTAATAATAAGCAGCTAAACTTGGTATAATTAACAGAAAGAGAATGTTTTATTGTGGGTTCGTGGGTTTCCAAAAATTGTTGTTTTTACTCCGAAATTTTCAATGAAAACAAAGCAGATTAATATAAAATTCGGGGCATTTATTGAAGAGTTTCAGTTCAAATTTTTCATCAGAAGGAATCAGTTGGTCTATATTTCTAGACTATTTTTGAAATAAATTCCTGGAAACTTTGTGGTGCAGTTCTCGTTTTCGTCTACGAGTATAAAATCTCTAATTCTGATCTGATAAATTTTTTATCAGAAATTTAGTACAAGACACATTTTCTTTGATGAGTTTCATTAATTTTAAACCACCATTATTCATGAAAATTTAAATTCCATCAGAACTTCGTTAGAAATTGAAAGTTTCATTGCTTATTTTCATTTTTCAGAATTTAAAACCCAACTTAAACCTACCCTGCAGATATTTCTTTTAAATTTTGTGATTTCTAAAAGACAAGGAACTTGCAGTAAGTTTCGAAAATTGGTAAGATTCAAATTTTGGTTCATCAGGCTTGGTTGTCGAAAGACGTATTTAGTTTTAATACTTTGTTGTAGTTTATAGCCTTCAAAATGTACACAAAGAACAGAAATTTGTGTACTCTTTTCATTCCAACTTTTGAGAGCAGAACTTTAAGCAGATTGCAAATAATTTTCCTGTTTTTATCTGTTTTTTTAATCAAACAGGGCTGGAAACTTGAGTTTCTTATAAAATCAGATTTTCCCAAAACAAGGTGTAAAATTGGGCCCAAATCTAAATTTTCTGTAGTTAAGCTTGTCACTCAATATCGCTTCTTTGTCGTTTCTCTATGTTTAAAATTGGACTCAATGAAAGCTCTTTCAAAAAATGGAAGTTTCAGGCAATCAAAGGAATGTCTTGAATAAATAGTATATTGTGTAACAAGTACGTGAAGCTGACCTTTTTATACGAGTGTGCAGTTTGCGACATGAGCCGAAAGGCGAGTGCCACAAGCACACGAGTGTAAAAAAGGCTTAACGTATGTGTTGCACACTCAACTCAAACTTAAAAAATGAGCTAAATTAGCAAACGTTCACGTCAGTTGACAGTTCTCACAAATTCGTCGTTCAAACAAAAAACAAGCACAGCAATCTATTCAAGTGTTTACCCGTGCCGAAATGCGTAAAATAAACCCCATCAGAAATGCATTGCACTTCACGCATCATGTAAAAAATACGATTTCACGTACTGCCATCAGTATGTGAAACTACTTTATGCATGGGAGTAGAAAATATATTTTATTAAAACATTAATCGCACCTTATAAGAAAAGTTTTGATGACAGTTGAAGGAAAGCCTGCTTGAACATTTTTCTTTGGGAAATTTTATTCTTTGTAGCTTGTTAAAATCTTGCAGCAAACCTAAAAAACAAAACATATTAAATACCAAAACAGAAATGTTTCTTCAGAAGCTTCGATATTTTGAACTAAATTTAATTTTATTGTTAAACAAAGCAAGTTTTATCGGTAATAATTTGCTTGTTAAAACCTCCCAGAAAACTTAAAAAACAAAACATATTAAATACCAAAGCATAAATGTCTCTTCAGCAGCTTCGATATTTCCAAATAAATTTAATTTTATCACAAATTTAGACTTTGTTAAACAAAGCAAGTTTTATCGTTAATAATTTACTTGTTTCATTTTACGGAATATCCATTTACTTCTTATAAACTCATGGTGTGGTTTTTTGATATCAAAGAATGCCGTGATTTTAAAATGCGAAGACCCTCGCTTTTCTGCGAGGTAGAATCTAAAAAAAAACCTTTAAATTGGATTAAATCGGAATTAAGTTACCCCAAAACCGTGTCGAACAAAAATTGAATTAAAAAATTCGTGCTTTTGTAAATTACCACCCTTAACTTCGTAAATGATTTATGTGATTTCATCTAAGTCTCAGTTAATCTCCAAAATTAGCATGAATATTAAATAAACGTGCATAGAATCGTGACTTCCCTATGGTAAGTACGGTAAGTGATTAATTAACCCAGTAAAACGCTATAAAACTTTCGAGTCAAACTTTGCTCTAATTACTAAACTTAACGAAACTATAACAGTTTTGAAATTAATGAAGGAATGTGTTGCTAACACAATATCTACATATAACTTTCATCATCGAATTTTCAGTACTATCGAAATATTTGAGAATCATTTTCAATTTGCATCTAACGGAATGTTCAGTGTTAAATTAAATTCTCACAGATAATAATGCTCCAGTAAAACAATTAATTGCATACTTTGCATACAAAAAGTTTTATGAAACGCTCTAAGAGTTTGTTTAAAGTCTCACACTATTCTTTAATCGTACAAGAATAAAGTGGAAATATTTTATGCAAATTAATATATGTATTATGGAAACTTCGTCAAATTGGACTCATTTTTAAGTGTGCTTTTCGTGACTTAGACATTGAAATAAGAAATTTAAATTTAATTGAACCCCAAATTCAAAAACTTTTAAGATAATAATGGAGTTCTTAGGCCATGGAATTTAAAGAAGAGAAAAACTGAGATTGGGCTTTGCTTTCGTGGCCTTTTGTATGATTTGTATTTTTCTCTTCACCTCCAGTTTATTATTATTTATACTACTGTTTCATTATAAAATAGAACGTCTTATACAACTTTAGAAAAGTTTCCGCAGGAAGTTAAAAAGTCAAACAAATACCTAGATTCCTAATTAAAAATAATTTCATTGTTGGCAATTGAATAAAAGTAAAAGCATAAGCAGTTGTGTTATGAGAATAGTGAAATTTGAAAAGGCTTGCGAAACTTGAATATTTGAAATACTACCCAATTACTTAGTCATAGCACTTGAATAACCATAGAGAAATGTAACAGATTGTGATTCTCATCGCTATCGTGGCCTACTTTAATGCTGATCATTCTGATCAATAACATGTTTGATGGAGTTGTAAAACTGTGAATGAGAACCATAAAAAATTGTTTTATTACCTTCCGACGTGTAAATTATTAAAGAACGTGTGAAAGTGAGAGTTGTTTGTGTAAACTACTTATTTGAAAAATTTATACAAAACTTCCCTTAATATTAATACCCATGTATCAAGTTTTATTAGCTTTCTTGTAGTTCACCCCCATTCAATTTACTTTTTTATTATGTATTTTCAAAAAGTATGTGTACGGGGATAAATTAGGCTTAACTAATTTTACATTTAGCAATAATGTTCTTTTATAGCAACAGCCGGTTCTGTAAGGGTGAGCCGGCATTTATGTTTATGTACCCTTTTTATGGCGTAAGGGTACTAAATTGTCTGTATATTCCCTGGGTAGTATGTGATGTAAATTTAATTGTACGTTTACTTTTTCGGGATATATCGCGGGGTGCATTTTTAACTTATGGGGAGATTAGATGCTAAATATAAAAACAATTTCGACATTTGAATTTATAATCTAAAATATAGATTTCTGTGCAAAAATTAAATCAAAGTCCAGATTAAAAGCTTAGATTTTAAGTATTCCAGGATACGAAGCATAACTCTATATTTCAGAATATGAATCTCGAAATTATACCCAAAAAGGTTTTAAGGTTAAGGTTCGATATTTGAATTCTGAGAATTTTAAGATCTGAACATTTTATTTGAATTACCGGTAAGTTATTTCATGTTACCGACTGACTACTCGCATTTCCCACTGAGTGAGTAGCTCCGAAATATTAGCATATTTGTTCAATGGTTTCAGTTATTTTATTTATCATTTTAAAGAGTTGTAGGAGTCATCTTAATAAGAATTTTCGTTATTTGCCTTAAAGTCATTTGTTTATTTATTTATTTAAAACGAATATTATCCATGGTAATTAATTGTTAGTTGCAGTAATCCTTACTATTGCTTTTACCATTCCAAATCAGACGTAAATTAGTTGCTGAAATTACCTTTGAGTTACCTTAGATTGCGTAAATTACCCTTAGATTAGCTCAGCTGTCTTTCAGTTTTTAAGTCTTTTATTAAATGTCATAAGGTTTCCTTGAAATTACCTGAGATTTCTTTCAATTTTTAAGTCTTTCTTAGATTAGTTTGTAGATTATTAAGCATTTTAATTAAACTATCTCAGATTTCTTCCGATTTTAAGGTCTTGAATTATCGTGTAAATCCTCGAATTGCGTAATATTATCTTGAGATTGAAAAAGAATTCCTTTGATTTTCGAGTCTGTCTTGGGTTCTTAAATGTCCTTAAATTGCATAAGATTAGATTTTTAGATTAGATTAGATTAGATTTCTTAAACCACCTTTAATTATAATATAAAAGTACCTTTAGACGAGTTCAGATTTCTTTCAATTTCTAACTGTCTTTTAGATTATTTTTTAGATTATGAAATGTCCAGATTTCTTATGATTTTAATTTAATTTAGGTTGCATCAGAGTTACGCTTGTTTCCAAAACTATCTTGGATGACCTTGCAGATCTTTAAATTGCCTTTAAATTACCACAGGTTTAACCCAAATTTCGAGTTATTTTACAGTTGTCTCCCGATTTTCCAGACTCCTCTGAATTACCTTACTCATTTGGTTTCATAAAATTGCCTCTAGATGAGTTCGGGCTTCTCGTGATTTTCAAGGATTTATCTAATTATATTTCCTAAAATTTCGTGAGATCAGCACAGGTATTCCCTGATTTTCCAAAGTGTTACTCTGTATAATCTCAGACTTTTAAAATTACCTTTAGACTACTTGAGGTTTCTTTTAATTTCTAAGCCTCTTTCAATCTCGTAATAAATTTTCGTTGGCAATCTTTGTTACTTCGAAAAAAATTTTATATCAAATAGCTTGTCAGTTTTATCAGAAGGTGGACAGAGCGGCCCTTAGGTTATTTTACAGATTATTAAAGTCTTGAATTGTATTACATATCGCCAAATTATATAAATTTATTTTTAGATTGCATAGGAGTTTCTGTTATTTCTAGGATTGCGTTTAGATTATCATAGTTTTACATTTTCTTTGATTTCATAAAATTACCTTTAGAAGAACTCAGGATTCCCGTAATTTTTACGGCTTTATCAAATTACATATCCTCAGATTTCGTGATATTACTACAAAATTTCCCTGAGTTTCGAAACTGCTATTCTGTGTAGGTACAGACTCGGTGAAATTACCTTTAGATTCCTTTAGATTTCTTTCAATTTCTAAGCCTCTTTTAAATTATTTTGCAGATTATTAAATATCTTACGATTTCCGTGAAATTACACAGATTTATTATGATTTTAATGTATTCGATTGTCTTACATATCCTAACACTACATTAGATTATCTTTAGATTGGATGATCTAGTATATCCTTTAGATTGATACAGTTTTACCCATTCTTTTGATTTCATAAAATTACTTTTAGATGAACTCAGGTTCCATCGAATTTCATATCCTCAAATTTCTTGGGAGTACCACAGATTTTTCCTGATTTTCAAAACCGATATTCTATGTAGCTACAGACTATAAAATTACCTTTAGATTACCTTCACATTTCTTTCAAGCCTCCTTTAGCTTATCTTGCAGATTATTAGATATAAAATTTCTGTTAAATTGCCTCAGATTTCGTTGATGTTGAAGTCTTTCTGGAAGATCCTCTTTGTCTTTGGATTGTTTGAGATTACCTTTAGATTACCACAGGTTTGTTTGGTGTTTGGAATTACTTTGCAGGTTTCCCTTGATTTCAAGACTATTTTTATATTCTCAGATTAGAAGATTATTTTTAGATTCTGTCAAGTTTCCTTTGACCTCCCGAAGTACATATCTTTAGTATTACCACGCATTTAGGTTTCCTGGCATGACCTCTAAATTGACTCACACTTCTGATTTTCAAGACTCTCGCGAATTACATATCCTCGGATTTCTGAGATTATCATAGGTTTACTGGTTTTCTTCGTGAAATTACCTTCAGATTACTTTAGGTTTCGCTTAATGTTCAAGACTATTTTGAAATTTGAATTACTTTGTATATCTACAGGTTTAATAAAATTACCTTTAGGTTAGCTCAGGTTTTCTCTGATTCTTAAAACGTTTTTGCAGATTCCCAGATTTCGTAAGATTCCTTTAGATTAGCTTATATTTTCTGACTAATTTCCAAAGTCGTCTTAAAAGATTTGGTAAAATTACATTTAAATCACCTCATGTTTTCCCCGATTTCTGCAGATTATTTTAAACATTATCTTATTCATAAAATTACCTTAGATTATCTCACACTTTCTGTGATTTTCAAAAGTGTTGTGTATTAATTTGCATGCACTAAGATTACACAAGGTTACCTTTAGATATTCTTTGATTCGTAAATTACGTGGGATGTCCTGAAATTTTGTTAAATTACCTTTAGATTACCTCAGATTTCTCTGATTTTCAGTACTACTTTAGGTTATCTAGCATATCTTCAGGTTTAGTAAAGTTATATTTAGATTAACACAGTTGCTTTGTTTTGCATTTCTTTTAAGTTTTTTAACGTTACTACTTTGCTAAAAGACATTTGGTGCGAAATAGGTTTATGATCATTGATTTTTTTTGAAAGCAAATTTACTTATGTTCAAAGGATTTTTGCCGTTGGGGTTTTGGTTACTGTGACTGTATTAGATAAGCTTACGAATTCTCGGACCTCCCAAAATTACCTTTGGATTGACTTAGGTTACCCACGACTTCAGAGATTGATCTTAAGTATTCTATAAAGATTTACTAACCCACGTTTTAGAGACTATTTTAAATATGTTCAAATTTTACGAGACTTCCTTTAGATTGCCTCAAATTTCTCATGATTTCTAAGAATTCTGAAATTACCTTAAATTAGCATTGAATTTGCTCAGATTTTCTTGAGTTCCAATACTGCTTTGAGTTACTTTGCATAAGTTTAGGTTTAGTAAAACTATCTTTAAGTTAACTCAAGTTCCCCCGATTTTCAAGAATCCCTTTTAGGTCCTCAGGCTTCGTAAAATTACCTATAGATTGTCTCAGATTTCCTCTGATTTCTGACACCGTTTGAGAGTATCTTTGCGTAATTTCTTTACCTCACTTTCTAATTCATATCGCCTTGGGTTTCACTGACCTACCTTTAAACAGCCTAAGATTCCCCTAATTTCTGAGGTTCTTGAATTTCGTTGTATATCTTGAAATTACCTATCGTTAGATTACCTTTAGATTAGCTCAGATTTTCCCTGATCTTCGAAACGAAATACTCTTAAAACGATTAAAACTGTCGCTGCATTTTTAAAATTTCTTTTGCATTTTTGTTATTGCTACATTGTTGGAAACAGCTTAATCTGAAATTGATCTTCATTGATTTATTACGAATATTGCAATAAATCAGAATTGTAATCTGCAGAATCACAACAGTCTTAGATTTTATTCTTAGCCTTTGCAATTTACAGTCCCTATTTAGAAGGTTTCAAACGATTTTTGTGAAATGAGATTTGTCCATACATTAACGAATGTTGGTTAATGACAAATTCAAGCCACACGTACTTGGGATTTTTACTACAGTTTTATGTTTTCAAATCATAAAAGTCCTACCAACATTTTAATTAAAGTACCTCGATTTCCCGAGCTAGAAATAATTAAAATTTATTTTAATAATCACAGTACGAAACCACAGAAATTAATTTTTAGTAGCACAACAACGCAGTTGCATTTTTTGATGTGAAAATTTCAATGTAAAATACATGCCATGTTCAGTTTCATAAGGTAATTAGTCCAATTTACCCTAAAAATCAACTGAAACGTAAACATTATGCCACACGTTCATTGTTAAAGGCTATGAAACACACAAACCTACCAGTTAAATCAGAATCGAACACAAAGTGCTCTGACCAGAGTTTGCTCGTAAATATAAATTGAAATTAATACTATAAAGCTCTATGTATGCCGTTGTAGTTGGAACTGCTTTTGTAGTTTTGATGTATTATCCGCACAAACGGTTGCCCGCTTTGGGAAAGCGTAGAGTTCGCTTTTATAAAAAATAAACTTGTGTATTATATGAACCGTATTTGATCAATACCCTGTAAACGGACGTAATTCGTGTTTTTATGTTTTTTATGCTCCTCAACTTCGGTGGTTTTTCTAAAAATAGTCTGTAAGTTTATACATCTACATTTATCCCAGGTATCAATTTACCATCGTTAGGATTTTTCAGACAAAGGTTCACGAACCGAGGGGCTCAATAAATCGTCGTTATTTGGAATAAAAGTCTTAAAAAGTTGAATAGACTTCGCCCAAATACCAAAAACCGCCTCCGATGAATTAGAACTTCGCAGACTCAAATAAGGAAAATAAAATACAAAAAGTTCAAAGGCTGAAATAAGAAAACTCCCACTTAATTCCAGTTTATAAATTTTCGACGGCTTTTCAGTGTGTTTACTTGAGTTTTGTACTTGTTTTCAGCGTAAAGTTGTTATTTTGACGTTGCTGTAACGTAGAATGATGGATTTTTTATTCGTGTGAGTAGTAGGAGCTGCGGATGATAAATGGTTTTCATGAGTTTTTACTGAAATTAAAGTTTAAAGTGACAGTTAAATAGATAAGGGTTTTAATGTTGGACGTGTGTCGTTTGTTTTCAAAACAAGCCCTGATTAAAGGTTCTTGGTAGGTAAAACTCATCATCGAAGCAATTCGAAAACTGCGATTGTTTTCCGTTTTAAAAAATTACCAAATCATCTCCGATTTTTTTATTCTCATTTTATTTTTAATTAACATAATTTGTCGACATTTTTCGTAACCTGTAACTTGTAATAAATAATTAATCAAATTTAATATAAAATTTTCAAGTTATATCAAACTTCCTATGTATTTTCTTTCGTGAATATCTGGGACATTGCCAAGAAACAGCAAAGAATAATCTGTATAATGAATGCTTGTCAGATATGGTTAAGCCCTGAAACATTCGTGAATTAACTGTTTTTGTTGCAAGAATCATCAAAATAATGTGTATTATTTTTGTTACTAAAATTCAATTTTGGTGAATTATTAAGTAATACAGCTTAAGAATCGATGGGTTTTATTAGTTATCCGAATCAGACAGAAATAAGAGGAATTTATAAAAATGAATGTTCTTCCATTTTCTGTAACAAATGGTTAAGAAATCCGATTGTATCGTATCCTAAGAAACAATCTGATTATGTTCATATAAAAAAGTGGAATTATTTCTTTCTGAAAATACGTTATTTCGCTTCCTACAACATGAAGGAACATTTTATAACTCGGAACAAAAATCAGACTTCGTTGTTTTATTTTATTTTAGAGAGGAGTTTTCAAGCTTGAGAGGCAGTTTTTTAATAAGGATTTTAGAAACCTGAAATGAACGACTGAAAAAAGAATTTTTATTTTTCAAACCGTTGAAAGTAAACGTGACTTCTCAAGATTGAAAAAAATTAAGTTGAACGTTTTCCAGATTCAAAAGAAATTCAAACGGTTTTTTAGAGATCAAAATGGGTTTTAGAAAACAAATTTTGAAATAGATTTTCTTAAATTGTTTGAACTGATTTTTAATTGAACGTATCAACAATTGTTTTACTTCTGAAACTTGCATTGATTTATGTTGTTTTTTCAACCTGAAAAAGCTTAGATTTTGTTGAGAAAACCCTTGAAGAGCTTTGATATTTTCTAAAATCGTTTAAATTGTTTTAAACTAAATATATCGATAATTTTTGTTAATTAAGAAGGTAACAGTTTTACTCTTAAAGAATCACCTATGAGTTCCTAGTTTTTCTGGTAATCTAAGAATATTAGGGCAGAAAATTTCAGATTACGTTTAAAGAAATCCATGAAAAGTTTTGAAATTTCAAAGAAATCGTTAAACTTTTAAATACAAATAACAATAATTTTTCTGACTCAGAAGTTAATTGTTTTACTCCAGAACAATTCTCCGAATTTATCTGTTATTTTTTATGCAATCTGATAATATTCGAACTGAAAAAGCTTAGATTTTGTTGAAAAAATTGTTTAAATCGTTCTAATTCGATTTTAAAATAAACTTTGATTTTGTTGAGAAATTTGCAGAGGAGCTTTGAAATATTCTTAAACTATTTAAGCTGATTTTTAATTAAAAATATCAATAATTTTTTTATCTACGAAGATGATCGTTTTGCTGCTGAAAAAGCGCCCTGAGTTCTATGTTTTTCTTTTCAGGAAACCGGTGAATGTTCAACCTGAAAAAGGTTAATTTTATTGAGAAAACCCCAAAATTTTCTAAAATCGTTTAAACTGTTTTTAATAAAATAAATCCATAATTTTTATTAACTAAGAAGCTAATCGATTTACTCCTAAACAATCACCTAAAAGATTAGGGTTTTCACAAGGGAGGTAGGTGGGTAATCCGCTAGTCTATCGTATTCTGCCTTATTTTAGTAGCATGTAATGCTTACGTTGTAAATGTTAAATCATTTACAGAGAATGCCCAACAAGTAAATGAAATTATTTAGCAAATGCTGGTTTAATTTCATAAATCTATTTAAACCTTAAAATAAATTACCAACAATTATGGGATTAATTTATTGGAATGATTGAAGAATCTCAAAGCCACATTAGTTTTATTTATGGTATATGTAAAATTTTTTTTTAAATTTTGTTATAACTAATTTTATAAACCTGAAATAAATGAAATGAAGGTAAATTATATTTATGAGTCGAAATTACAAAAGCTTAATTAATTACACATTGAATTTCAAGAGTTTAAAATAAAGATTATAAAATACATAAGTTAAGCCCTGAAGTCCATAAAACAGAATGTAAGAATAGCAAACCTCAAATTTTCCCAAAACTCCAAAAACCGAAGGTTTCAATCCTTTAAAGTGAAATTGCCAAATCGAACTCTGAATAAGCAGAATCTGAAAAGTATATTGAAACAAATAATTTTTGAATCGAAAGTTTGCATTTACAACTTTAGAAATTTTATATTTAAATTTCATAATTCAAAAAAAGCGTATCTTCTATCTGAAAATTGAAAATCATACAAAATTTAAATAGAAGTTTCATAAGTTTTCAAAAATAAAAAGCGAACCAATTGTATGTAATTCTAGAGATTAGAACTGAAAATTGAAATTTCAATTTCAAAAAGCGGGATTCAAAAATTCAAAGTCAGATTTTGAAAGTAAAGAAGTGACATTTTAGAATTGAACACAAAAACTTTCAAGAACTGAAATCAACAAATAATAAAAAAAATCTGAGGAGTTGAATCCATGCCTCAAGTTTTGAAAGTCTGAAATTCAAGTTTCGATATTTGGATTTCAAATCTACTCTTAAAATTAACCTATAATTGCAGGGAAAAATTAAATTTAACGAAAAATTAAATTGGAAACTGAAATTTCAGGATTAATTTATACAAAGAAACTAAATAAATTTGAAAAATGATATTCCAAAAACAAAAATTGGGTTATATCAAGACTTTAAAAAAACTTTCAATTTCAAGATGAGGGATTTAATAGCTTAGACTGTGGTTTTATAAACCTCGAAATTTTCATTTACTTGAGTTTTGGGCAGTTTGAGTTTGAAGAAGGTGAATTAAAAGCTTCAAATCAAAACTTCTGGAAATCTAAAGGCTCAAATTTTCAGTAATCATCAGAAATTTCGGAATTAAAAAGGATTATGCAATAAAGTATTAAATGATGTAATGTTGATATGATCTGAAAACTGCAAATAAATTAACATGAAAATGAATTCTGAAAACTAAAACCTAACAGAATATTTCAAAAAATCGTATGAGGAAAACAGCTTCGGAGAAAATATACACTTTAAACTTATATGACTCAATTTCTAAGTAAAACTGCAAGCAGAAATTTTCTGCTAAACTTGATATTTAAAGGCTGAATAACAGTTGAATAGTTTGCCATTATAAACTGCGAATCCACAAAGCAAAAAAATTGGGATGTTAAGATTTCATTATCTGCAATCCTATTTCCAAAATTAAAGGCATTTTAAAATTAACCCTTCAATCTTATATTTTGTAATTATAAATCGCAATATAAATTGCAGAAAATTAGAAAATTATACAGATTTTCCAGTCTGAAATATAGCTTTAAAAATTAGAAAATTTTTTTGTAAATACATATTTAGAATTACAAAAACTTAAATGTATAATTCGCCATTATGAATCCAGATTTGAAGTACAGAAAAAAAAATAGAAAAGTTGGGGTTAAATTAATATATCAAAAGTCTGAAATCCAAAATTCAAATTCCCTATGGATTATTAAATTTAAGTAATTCAAATTAGAAATTTGAAACTTACACATAAAAATGTTACAAATATCCAACTTTAAATTTTCAAATTAATTTTGAAAATCGAAAATAAACATTTGGAGGTTGCAAAGTCATAATCAAAATTCAAAATTGAAACTAAAAAATAGAAAACTGCCAAAAATCAGCATATTCTTTGTATCACAATTCAATTCATTCAAATTTCAAACGAAGATTCTTTTTGCAATAGAATTGTGTTTGCTTTTAAAATTTTTGTTAGGAACAACTAATTTGTATAGTTTTCGTCATAAAGACTGTTGGAAATTTCTTCTCCAAAGTAAGAAAAAAAAATCCAAGCTCATGTAACACACAACTAACGTCTGTTCCGGATTCGTTCAATTTTTGTGCTTCCACAAGGGATAAAAAAAGATTTCAGGATCATCCTTTATCATCCATCCATTCAGGTCTCAAACTTGGCTTACATCCAGAATAATATACGAACACACCGGATGTAAGTAAAAATTCCCTGTTGTTTATTACTTAACTCAATTACTTACTCAACTTAAAAGCTCAGCTTATTTCAGCAGCACTTGTTTTTCAGTAAGTTAAATTGACTTGTTGTTTATTTATTTATTTTTTATACTCTTGATTTTGTTTATGCGTTTCTTGTTATAATTTAAAATTTTTCCGTTATACATAATATCTTTCCTCCTTTATAAATGACAAAAAACGTAGCAAACAAAATTGGTTCCAATATTAATATTTATGAGGCAAAAACTCCCTTTAAAGTCTTCTCCAACATTTTTTTAAAGATATTCCAGTAATACATAAAAATGTCACGCTTTTTCAGGCCTATTAGAATTTCAACAAGAATATGAAAGCATCCGAAAGGTCAGAGTTTACATTTTGCTAAACTGAGGTTCATTTTTTCTTCGTGTATTATTTAATAATCAGTTAAAAATCGAAACAATCGCTTGGATGACGAACTTACCTTTTTAACACGTTTTACACGAGTAAAAACACTTTCAAGGTTTTGTTAATTTGAGCGTGTCTATTTCAAACCGCAAAGCTGAGTTTTTGATGGACTTAGATTTTAAAAAAGTGCACAATTCAAATGATTAAGCGAACAATTGAACGATTAAAGAGCAATTAATTTTAACAATGATCGTATTTTCAATACATTTAAATTCCTTTTTAACCCAACAAATCGAAAATTAAAAAGTTACAGCTGAAATTTGGAGCTAATTTATTAACAAAGAAAATTACTGTGCAAAGAAACGAATCACAAAAGTAATTCTATGAGAATCGCCTTATTAAAAGCATTTGGAATAAATAATTTTTAGACTTCCTGGGAGATTACTCAGCTTCCCTGAACTTCCGTTTTTAAGGCCTTATGTTGTGTATAACCTTGACAAAGACCATTAATTTTAAGCATCCTTGATCATTTGTACTTTAATAAAGTCAAGCTGCTGTTTTTTGTTGTGCCCAGAAGGAAAATTAAAAGTTAAGAAAGTTATTTTGCTCTGTTTGTTGTTATAAATGACCCTGATTTTTATTCTTAAAGCAGAACTACTGCTCGTTTCACGCTTGCATTTTATTTTAAAAATTAAACCTTGACTATTTTAGTTACATCAGAAGAATTTTGAGAATGAAATCCTGCTGCTTAAATTTAGCAATTTATGTTCTTGTTTCTCGAATTTTGAATTTCACATATTGGAAAACGAAACAAAAAATTATTTTAAAACTGGGAAAGCAATACATAAAGTAAAATGTGTTTGGCGCCTCTTTTTGGTTTTTAAAACCATTTGTCGAATGTTGAAAATTTTGTTCGGAAAAAATGCTTTCAATCTTTAAAATTTGTTTAAAATTAAACAATTTTTTAAATTGAGATTTCTAAAACCTCTTTAGACATTCGAAAAGTTCTGAATTTAAGAAATTCCTTTTGAATCTCAAACATTTCTTTTCGGCGCTGTTTAAATGGTTTGAAAATTCGCCTAATTGTTCTTTAATTTCAGATTTCAAATCCCTTTTGATGTTTTAAAATCCTTTTAAAACATTCCCCTCGGTTTTTCTTAAAATTCGAATTTTTAAAACACCTTTTGACGTTTAAAAAATCCTTTTGAATTTTAGAAATTCCCTTTGAATCTCGAAAATTTGTACCAAATTTAAGAAATTCTTTTTCAATCTTACTTTAAACGATTTGAGAAATTCACCTTCGGTTTTTCGTTTATTTCAGATTTCTAAAATTATACACATGGTATGTAGGTAAAACGGTCGCGTTGTGCATTGCACGCGTAGAGCCTCGTACGTTAACGCACCGAGGTATCTAGGATAATCTAGTATATCCTTTAGATTGATACACTTTTGCCTATTCTTGTGATTTCATAGACGAACTCAGGTTCTATCAAATTTCATATCCTCAAATTTCTTGGGAGTACCACAGATTTTTCCTGATTTTCAAAACCGTTATTCTATATATCTACAGACTATGAAATTACCTTTGGATTACCTCCCATTTCTTTCAAGCCTCCTTTAGATTATCTTGCAGATTATTAGATATAAAATTTCTGTTAAATTGTCTCAGATTTCTTTGATGTTGAAGTCTTTCTGGAAGATCCTCTTTGTCCTTGAATTGCTTGAGATTACCTTTAGATTGCCGCAGGTTTGTTTGGCGTTTGGAATTACTTTGCACGTTTCCCTTGATTTTCAAGACTATTTTTGTATTCTCAGGTTATAAGATTATTTTTAGATTCTGTCAAGCTTCCTTTGACCTCCAGAAGTAGCTTTAGAATTACTATGCATATCTTTAGGTTTCATGGCATGCCCTATAAATTGACCCAGACTTCTGATTTTCAGGACTCTCTCGAATTACATATCTTGGGATTTCTGAGATTATCATTAGGTTTTCTGGTTTTCTAAGCTATTTTAGATTGTGTTGTATATCCGCAAGCTTCGTGAAATTACCTTCAGATTACTTTAGGTTTGGCTTAATGTTCAAGACTATTTTAAATTACTTTGTATATGTACAGGTTTAATAAAATTACCTTTAGGTTAGCTCACGTTTTCTGTGATTTTTAAAACAGTGTTGTAGATTTTCAGATTTTGTAAGATTTCTTTAGATTAGCTTAGGTTTTCTGACTAATTTCCAAAGTCGTCTTGAAAGATTTGGTAGAATTACATGTAAATCACCTCATGTTTTCCCCGATTTCTGCAGATTATCTTAAACATTCTCACATTTCATAAAATTAGCTTATCTCACGTTTTCCGTGATTTTCAAAACTGTTGTGGATTAATTTCTCTGATTTTCAGCACTACTTAGATTATCTAGCATATCTTCAGGTTTAGTAAAGTTATATTTAGATTAACACTGTTGCTTTGTTTTGCATTTCTTTTAAGTTTTTTAACGTTGCTACTTCGCTAAAAGACATTTGGTGCGAAGTAGGATGATCATTGATTTTTTCTGAAAGCAAATTTACTTATGTTCAAAGGATTTTTGCAGCTGGGCATTTGGTTACCGTGACTGTATTAGATAATCTTACGAATTCTCAGACCTCCCAAAATTAACTTTGGATTGGCTTAGGACCCACGATTTCAGAGATTGATCTTAAGTATTCTATAAAGATTTACTAACCCACGTTTTAAAGACTATTTTAAATATGTTCAAATTTTACGAGACTTCCTTTAGATTGCCTTAAATTAGCATTGAATTTGCTCAGATTTTCTTAATTTCCAATATTGCTTTGAGTTACTTTGCATAAGTTTAGGTTTAGCAAAAGAGGTAGAGTAACAAGGTCCTACATGTACACATACTTACATTATACACATGGTATGTAGGTAAAACGGGCGGGTTGTGCATTGCACGCGTAGAGCCTCGTACGTTAACGCACCGAGGTATAAGAGGTTACAGATAATACATACATATTTTCGAATCTCGAAAATTTCTTTTCCAATCTTGAAAATTGGTGTTTACTTTAAACGATCTCAAATATATCTTCGGGGTTTCATTTATTTCAGGTTTCCAAAATTATTTTTCCTGTTTGAAAGAATATTTCAAAATGTTAAATTTTGAAATTCCCCTCAGCTTTTCTTTCAATTTGGCTTTCTAAAACCCCTTTTGACATTTTAAAAATCTTTTTAAATTTAAGAGATTTCTTTTAAACTTAATATTATTTCAATTTTGAATATTGATGCTTACTTTAAACGATTTGAAAAATTTACTTCCGGTTTTTCGTTTATTTCAGGTTTCTAAAATATTTTAGGCTTAAAAGATTTTTTATTTCAATTTTAAACCATTCACCTCAGTTCTTCTTTCAATTTTGCTTGCTAAAACCCAATTTCTTTTCAATTTAAGAAATTTCTTTTAAATCCCAAAAATTTCTTTTGCCTTAATTTTTTTGCCAAGCTTGAAAACTGACTTTTCTTTAAAAGATTAGAAAAATTTACCTTAATTTCATTTATTTCAGGTTTCTAAACTTGAAAGATTCCTTTAAAAAATCATTAAATTTTGAAACATTCACCTGAGTTTTGATTTCAATTTGGCTTTCTAAAACCCCTTTTGATCTCAAAAAAGTTCTTTTGAGAGAAGAAATTTATTCTGAATTTCGAAAATTTCTTTTAAACATAATTTTTTTTAATCTTTAAAATTGATGTTTACTTTAAACGATTTGAAAAATTTACCTTTTCGTCTGTTTCAGGTTTCAAAAATTATTTTTTAAGTCTGAAGAATTCATTTTAATTAAAAAAATCTTTAAATTGTGAAAAATCCACCTCGGTTTTTTTTTCAATTTGGCTTTCTTAAACCACTTGTGACGTTTGAAAAATTCTTTTGAATTTAAGAAATTCCTTTTGAATCTCGAAAATTTTTCTTCAAACTTGAAAATTCGCGTTTAATTTAAACGCTTTAAAAATTTACTTTCGGTTTGGGTTTGTTTCAGGTTTGTAAAATTACTTTATGGTCTCAACTTTCAATTGTAGAATTTTCTAATTTGCCTGTGAATTCCAACATCAGACTTCGAAATTTCAGTTTTTGTTTGCTGAAAATTCGAAGTAGGTGATTTTTATTTTCGATTATTGAATACAACGCGTAATTAATTAAAATTTTGTAATTTCTGTTCATAAATATCAAGTTTTAGCATGGTTGAAAACCGCATTTTTTATTTCTAAATTTACTTTATTGTCTCAACTTTTACCTTTGAAATTTAAACATGTAATTTTTTTAATTTACTTTGAAATTTCGGTAACAGATTTTTGAATTACCTAAATAATTTTGTTTATCGAAAATTTAGATCGTTTTTGAAAGGGGGAGAGCTGCAATTTTGAAGCTTTAATTTGGTATTTAAATTCAATAACAAAACGATTCTTGGGGGTCCTTTTTTGTTTGAAAATTGTCATGAATGTTTTCAAAACGTGAATTCTTTGAACCTTGCTGTTAATGAGTACCTACGTAATTACAAATTTACGTAAAATCCAAGTTGAGGTGACTTTTTATCGTCAAATAAAATTGCACACAGGAAACATTGCAAACCATTATTAAAACCCCATCTAACTTTACATACTCGCAATCGTAAACTTTACTTATTAGCTAATTAACTCGTAATTCATGGTGACATGAACATGTGCAGTATAATCTTAACAATTTTGAAAGTGCTTGTGTGTTATAACGTGCAGCTCGCTGCTTTTAGAGCTTTTTTTAACAATTTGCGCTTGTTTGCTTGCTACCTGCTAAAAGTTGAAGCACATAAAGTGGAACTGGAACGGAATGAAATCGATACTGCTATATTTGCAGATTGCAGGCAGGTTCGTACAAAATTGTAGCTTGCTTGAACCACAGAGTTTCCGCATTTTACGGAAACTGCACCCCACATTTTACAAATTTATCTCTTTTAAATCAGTTTCGATTTTTCTTGCTGACTCGGCGATGTTTATCGTTCATCACCCGAGTTTCGTGCATTCGAACTGTTGAAAGGGGTTTTCTAGTATTTGTTTAAACAGAACGTTTTTCGATTTAAATCCATTGTAATTTTTTTGGGTTTATTGTGAGGTTATTGATCCTTGATTAACCTTAACCCAGAATTTGTTTGCAGGTGCAATTAATTAAACAATTTATGCATTTTTAAAAATATTAATTAGTTTCACTTAATTGGTATGGATTTGGCTTCTGTCCAAAATTACCATTTCCTAATTTGCCTGAATAAAAAAATCACAACCTTTAAACTTGGAAGTTGTAAAAATGCAGGAAGTTAGGGTTATTATTTCTAAACCATTTCATAATTCACCAACGAAGTTTTCCCTACTTATTCGAGGTAATAAAAACAACGCAGTATTTTAAAAAAGAATAAAATTACGCCGATTTCACGATTTCTCCTCTAAATTTAAAAGCCGGTACAAAATTTTAAAACCAGGTTTATTTACATAACAAAAATATAAACGTAGCCTCATTAAAAATTCAAATTTATTCCTGTCCCAATGACATTAAATAATACACGAAATTCAAACAAAAAGTTCACAGCGAATATGCAAAAATATGTTAAGAATGATATTTTTGCTTTTATTTAAAACTTGGACTACTTATTGCGATGGTTTTGTTCAAGGCTTCTGCTACGTAACGAATTTATTTTTGAATGCAGTTTTGTTGTTGGGAGTGGTGGGGTGCTGTATTATTTTGATACGGAATACGAACTGTAAACAGTGAGAAATAGGTGTTGCCTTTTTTGTTTGTTTGATAATGTGTTTTGTTGGTAAATGCATAAAATTTTGTCAGTTCCGTGTGTTTTGTAATTCAAAGTAAGTTAGTGTAATGTTGTGGGAATTTGTGTAAATGAGAAAAATGGGACAAAAAGCTTGTTTATTTTCTCAGCAATTTTTGAAAACCTAAAATTCACCAAATGGAATTTTATGTTTTATTAAACAGTAGCAGCACAATCTTGGTGTTTGTCATTTAAGAACACTCAATACTATTTTATTTTCCTGGTAATATTTTAAATCTAATCAAATGTTACGAAAGCGCAGCCTTTTTCGATGTTATCACAACTGTTTCTCTATCTAACAGCAACTTTTTGGATTTTAAAAAGAGATAAGTAAGTATTTCCTGCTGCCAGTTGAACCTAATTATTATTAAAGCTTTCGAAATCACAACCTTAGCAATAGGAGTTTAATATTCGATTAATTTAAAATAAAACTTGGGTTAGCTAAGGAACTGTTTTTGAAAATCTAATCTCCATAAATTAATCTTTTTTTTCTTTCTGGTCTCGAACCAAAGGTTGGTAATAGTCGAATTAAAAATTGTTTTTTCTCTTGGGTAGCCCCGAAAGTCTTCCAGTTTGCTAGACTTAACTGGAGAACGTCTTCTTCTTCTTCTTCTTCCTGATGTCAGCGTCTCCCTCGGAGGTCGCTGATAGTTATAGCAATTACTTTGGATATCGACGAACGCAATAACTCGATCTACGACTACCAAACCATTCGTTCCCGTAAATTTCACAACCATGCCTGCCAACACCACGCTTCCCTATAATCTTCGTGTCTACTATTAATTGTAGTAAATGGTATTTGTCATTTGCAGATATGAGTTCAAGATATGGTATTTTTCAATTTTTTATGGCGAAGATAATTTCTAACTCTTCTCTTCATTCTTCGCAGTATTCCAATATTTGTAACTCTATCTATCCATGCGACAGTATATCCACAGCTCGAAAGCATTAACTATTTTTGTAGTTTCTTTGTGTAATGCCCAGTCTTCTGCTCGATTTAGAAGAATCGGAAATACGTAGCAATGAACAATGCTCATCCTGAGATTGAGGCTTAAATATGGAGATAGAGATGATAAAAACTGCTCTGGCTTGTTCTAACAGTACTTCCTTCTTGTCGATGTGCCCATGTTTCGTTTACCCAGGTTCCAAAATATTTATATTGCGATACTTGTTCAATCTATTCTCCATCAATGGTTGTTGTTGCTTTTGGACATTTGTAATATTTTTATTCTCATCACATTCATACCGAGTCCATATTTGGCGCTAATAGCTAATTTCAAAGTGTTAACCAATTAGTGTAGGTCTTCAGTGTTATCTGCCAAGACCACCTTGTCATCAGCATATACGGTTAATAGTTCTTCCATTTACTATTATTCCCTTGATTCACAGAAAATTGTTTCTGAATGTATATTAAATATATGGGTGAGAGAATTTCTTGATGGTTATATCGTTTATGGTGGAATGTTCGATTCTTATATTTGCAGTTTGGCCTCAGTATAAATCTTGAATTATTTTTATATCTCGGTGGTTAATGTGTAAGTTCTTAAGGATCGAAATTCGTTTTTCCTGATTGATATTATCAAAAGCTTTAATATAGTTGACAAAGCACGCATAAACATCTTCGTTAACATCTTGGCATCACTGCAGCAATACGGCAAGTGCCTCTCCTGTTCCAAAATCATGGAGAAATCTAAATTGAGTATCAATAATGTCATTCTCGCATTAAAGATTTTAAGTATATGGCTCATCAAATTTATCATACGATAATTATTACAGTCACCAGTCATACCAGCCATTCCTTAGGTATATTATATACAGGGTGGGTTTTTGAAAACGAAACAGAGTGAATAACTCCCAGGAAAATTATTTTTCCGAAAAACGCTGAGACACGTCGATTTTTGATGGAAGGGGGACATCTTTTCACATAAATTTCTTATTACAGACTTTACCCCCCCAAAAATATTAATAGGGAAGGATGGTTAAGTGACACATCAATTGAAAGGTATTCTAATTCTCTACACAACCGTGTTTTATTGTTTGAATTTGACCGATTCGTTTCGGAGATACAGGTTGTAAATAAAAGAGCCTACTTTTTACAAATTACTACATGTCAGCCAATTAAGTTTTCAAATTGATGACTTCCAGCCTCCATACGATAATATAAGTTTTGTAAAAAGCGTTCACGCACATTTTGTAACATTTCTAGAGTAACTTGTCGGCATTCGTTGACAATGCGTTGGCGTAGATCTTGAAGGGAAGTAGGTGGAGTGAAATAAATTTTGGACATTAAGTGACCCCTCAAGAAAAAGTCCAAAGGAGACAAATCCGGCGATCGCGCAGGCCATTCTATGACGCCTCTTCTCCCAATCCACTGAATCGCAAACCTACGATCAAGGTACTGCCGAACAGGCAGGGCGTAGTGTGGGGGAGCTCCATCCTGTTGGAATATCAACTGGTCTTCGAGATAATTCTCATTATTCTCGATAGAATCGGATCAATAACGACAATTATGACGATTGACGGTGCCATTAACAGAAAAAGATGGAGAAAAAAAAGTTTGCAAATAAATTTGTAAAAAGTAGGTTTTTTTATTAACAACCTGTATCTCGGAAACTAATCGGTCAAATTCAAAAAATAAAACACGGTTGTGTAGAGAATTAGAATACCTTTCAAATGATGTGTCACTTAACCCTCCTTCCCTATTAATATTTTTGGGGGGTTGTCCCCCCTCTCTAGGGGGGTAAAGTCTGTAATAAGAAATTTATGTGAAAAGATGTCCCCCTTCCATCAAAAATCGACGTGTCTCAGCGTTTTTTGGAAAAATAATTTTCCTGGGAGTTATTCGCTCTGTTTCGTTTTCAAAAACCCACCCTGTATATTTTGTATTCTTTCTATCTACAAACATATACATTTCGAACACAATTTAGCTTATCTAAATTACATCGTGTAGGACACATAATCTACTACAATTAATACCAAATTTATTAAAAATTCGGATTTAGCTTATTTATTTTCGTTATTGAGAAACTGAGACAAATATTGAAACTTAAAAAGTTTGAAGAAAGAAGTTTGTCGATCAAAATCAAAATTTTAAAAACAATAACAATGACATTTTAAAGTGAAGTTCCACCTGTTTCTTCGACTAACATGGCTGAGTATGTGGAAGCAATAAACCCTAAAATTTCTCCGTAACATTGGAAAATCAAGCCAGTTTAGAATTGCAAATGAAAATTACGTAATTTTTAACCTGATTTTCCAAAAATAAGAACATTTCAGAATGAAAGTAAGCGTATTTATTTCAATAACATTTTTGGTAGGGGAAACAACGGGCGTCTTTAAAATTTTGAACTTGAGCGAGCCACATTAAAGACTGTTGTCAATTACATAAATTTAAAGAGCTGCTAAAAGCCCATCTTTTGGATAAAGTATTTTACAGCATGAGGGAATACTTCAGTGAGACTACTGTTTTTTGAATGTAATAATTCGTACTTGTTATTGATATTGTTATTGTATTTTCTTTTTTTGTCTTTAGCGTTAGTTCTCTTTTTATGTATATGACTATTCCTATACGATCTTGTATTGTCTAAAAGGAAAATAAATAAATTATTATTATTATTAAGTTTTCCCGTAAAAATGGAAATTTTAACAGTTTTGAAAAAGTTTCAAAAATGTCTTTAAATCGAACGGGTTTTGTTTCTTAAATTCTGAATATCTATTTATATGTTTCAAAATTCGCTAGGTAGAATTGTCGAGGATATGTCTAAAAATGTCGGCTGTAATATAAGCCCAGTCAACAGAAACTAATTAACACAAATCTAACTATTTTTTTATTTTTAAGTTTTTAATCTACGCATTTATGTTAATAACCTACATTTTTTTATTTTTAAATTTATACTTAGTTCAAGTTATGGTCAGTTCCTTTTGTATCTGTTTTCTGTAAAAAATTCTAAAAAAACAGGATAAAGAACCGAAATATTAGATCCATATTAGTTAACCACGTAAGTCTAAAATAGCTCCAAACTCACCGATCGGAAATGTAATTTCCTGTTGCAAAGTTATATCTCTTGCATAACGGACTTTTTGAAGATAAACAACAAATCCCCAAACCGTTCGTTAAAGAAAAATATAACAAAAACGCACCTTTATGGAAACGGTAATTACAAGTTTATTCACCTTTTTCATTAAACAATTTTTTCAGCTCTATTAACCTTTCCCACCCCCTTTTCACTCGCATACACGCCGAAAAAGTATAATGTTGAACAGATTATAAATCAAAAAGGATGACCATAAAAAGGCAGTGGTTAAATTTTTTGGGCTTGGCCACACGAGTAATAAACTTATGAGGGTGAGATCATTAGCTAAGTATAGGTAAAGCTTTGCAATTAGTTCTGTTAGCGAATTTCTTGGCCCGTTCTATTTCATTTCCCGCTGCTCTTCTAATCGTTAAAATAAATTCCAACGTAGATTGATATCTACTAACTATAAATATAAAAGCAAAACGAGTTTAGAAATTTACGTTCGTGCATCGTTCGTATCTAAACTTATTATTTATTATAATTTTTTTCGGCAGGTATTTCATTAAGGGTTATCGAGACTTATACTTGAGTTTTATTGATATGTTGGAATTGAAACTGATAATAGAATGATTGCCTTTTTGAAGCACTGATTTGTTTCTTGTAATCTATTTTTAGAACTTGGGTGTGAATAAAGATTGAGACAAGCTGGGAAGAAAAATTAATAATAGAGAAAGATTTTTACTTTAACTTTACTTTTAACTTTGGAAAGTAAAAATTTAGAGACGTGTGAGAGTAATGAAAAGTTCCTTACTTTAAAAGTTTTCTCCACGAATGGGTTTTTTAAACAAATTAATACTTTGGAAAGTTTTTTTCCTGGAGTACAACTGTAAAACTAAAAACAAAACATCCTTGTCTGTGTATAATAATAATAATAATGCATCAACCATCTTTTTGAGCCACAGTAGGCCATGTTTTCATTTATCATATTTGGAATTACATGAACTTCAAAACTGAAAGGCGTATTAGGTTAGGTTAGGTTGAAGCCAGATAGCTCAGTTGTAAGAGGGATAGGCTTGCATGTTGCAAGTCCCGGGTTCGAATCCCTACGTCTCAGTCCTCCAGGATCGGTAGTAGGCCTGCTCAGACCATTCACAGTTGGGCTTAATTAATTGTGCTCTACTATGAAATAGAGTAACAAGACCACTACTCACGTAGTAACACACACATGACACAACCATTTGACTTGAACTACCTAATGCCTAAAAGGCGGTTCCGAGCAGATTGGCTATACACGCATACAAGACACACACAAAAGAGAAAGAAAGGGTTAGGTTAGGTTAGATGAGATGAGATGAGATTAGAGTAAATTAAATGATGTTAGGTTAGGTTAGGTTAGGTTACGTTAGGTAAGACGAGTTAGGTTAGGTTGGCTAATGTAGTGGGTACCTTAACTAAATAAATAAACACATTTCTGCTGTGTTTGTGAAATTTCACAAAAATGAGAAATCTGAACACAAAGTAATTAAAACGAAAATATGAGGAACATCATAAATCCGACTTGATGGCCACGTAATGTAATTAATGCCAAACTCTAACTAATTAATTATTAATTATATTTCAAATTTATGTAACTTTAGGCACATAAAACCGAACTAAATTCGTGCTTTGACTTACGAAATGCCTTTGTTTAGGTAATATTCTTTAACTTGGTCGAAAATCTGCAGAAATTTAAACTTCTAAAAGCATTTGTGGTTTTGTAAAGTGCAGTAACACACTTCCCATATGTGGCTTTTAAAATATAAAGATAACCAACCAACACCAAAATGCTTTTAACAATAATAAAATAGATTATTTTTTAAACAGTCCTGTCAGCCAATCATAATGAGAAAAAAATTCAAATCGACCAATAGCATCATAATTACACTGATAATTAGCTAGTAGCTGATTACAGCGATAATTTTTTCACGTTGTTTCATTGGATCACAGAGAAATACCTGCTCTGTGATTGGATCTTTGTTTAAATAAATGCATAAAAAGTTAGCTTTGACTTTGACAAACGTTAAGACTGTCATCATTGTGTAATAGTTTAAAAAATAATCACGCCGAATTACATTCGTGGTAATAATTTTTTTTTGATAATTTTAACTAGATTAGCACTCATCTTTATTGCTATTAGGAAATTCCACATTCCATAGCAATAAAGATTCGTGAATCTAGTTAAAATTATCAAAAAATTATCACCACTTATGTAATTACTGTTGATAATTTTGCCTTATTTTTTCCATTAGGTGGGAATATTTCTAGTGTGATAATTAAATTTCTATAGTAACAATAATAATAAATTATGCTAATTTTAGCAGACTTGATTTAAATAAGAACGTGAAAATTAAAGATGAAGGTTTCTCTTGGGTATTGTTTAAAAGACATAGGTATATTTTTTCAAAATATGGTCAGATTTGTTGTAATCAAGAATTACAAAAATTTTCAACATAAAATCATTCACAGTAAACGTCATCAATTGTTCTAAGAATTCCATACAAAAAAACTCAATTTTTTCAAATGTTGGTATCAAAACAAAAACCTACAAATATTAGTCATACAAAATTCCCAAACGAAATTTCAAAGAATTACACCTGAATACATCTCCCAAAAATTAACTTGGTAAACAAAAATAATCAAGTTCGTCTGTGTTTAAAAATAGTACCACTGTTGGTGTTCGAAAATACAGAACGCTAGTAAACCTTGTCACATGGCAGGTTGTAAAATTGGTTTGGTTATTTTTACCTTTAATGTTTTAGTGTAAAATAAAACAATTTACTTTTAAACAAAGTGCCAAGTAAATAAATACTCATGTTTTTAATGCTTAAATAAAAATATGTTGAGGATTTTAGTCGAATGAAAGCAAAGTAAAATTTGTTTGTCGATTAGGAGGCCTTGGAAATTATTTTATTCTGGCTTTTATCGGGATATCAAAAATTAGTAAAGTTGAAAGTTCTAAATGCATACAAATTGGTATTTTTAAAGCTTGTGCTACGCCACTGTCCAGCGTAATAAATATTTATGCAGAAATCGTCCGATTTGAATAGCCAGTAAACTCGTATGAATCATACGATACTCGATTATTAAAACCACATAAACGATTGTTATTCAACGTAAAAAAAGTAATTAATTCGAAACAAGATCTTCGTGCCCGGCATTGATTCATCGTATGCGACTTTTTCGAGGCATTTCCGATGATGATGAAACGAGTTAATTAACAAAAAAATCAGAGTGTAAAAGTTTAATAATAATTTCCTAGTAAAGTTATTGCGGAAAAAAATAAGAAGTCTTCTTTCGTAATATCGTAACCGTGGACTATTTTCACTTCGTTAAGACAATTAGCCGTTTAGGTTTTGTAACACTTTCCCCGGCACGTTAATTAAATCGATCTGCATAAGAATTTAAGAATGTGTTGTATGGGTAGAGAGGCGTTTGAAATTAGGGTAGGAATTCTCTTGATTTTATCATGCTGGACTTTCATACTTCCGAATTTTATTTAAATATCTTTAGTTTATGAAGTTTTAAATTGTAAAGGCTTGAAAATAATTACTACTTTGCTCAGTCATTTATTCAAAAATTCGGAAGTTAAATAATTGAAAAAAAAAATATCGAAGCCTCAAGATTTATCAGTAAAACCTTTGTTGTAAAATGATTTGAATCCACAATGCAATCGCAATCTTTTACACCAAAGTAATGACTTCTATACGTTGTTTGTTGTAATCGATTGGAGCTCGAAAGAGTGAAGAATGTTTAGGAAGGATTTGTAGAACAATGATTAATGTTTTCTTCATCAAAGAATTTTGAGACAAATTTACACTTTTAAGCATGATAGACAAAAAGTTGGGGAATATTCTGTGTATGTTTTTTACCTTTTATATACAATATGCAGCATCAATGGCCTTTTCTGGGCGAAGTAGGTTATGATTTCAATCTATTATGCTGTATTCAATTTAAAAAATCTTTTACCCACATATGGCTCGTTACCGAACCAATGGAGTGATTACGTGCTATTTACGTTTACCCTCACTGTCCGTATGAGGCGGCAATGCTGAAAATAAAATAGATAATCACCCAATATCTTTAGCAAGATAAACCATTTATAATGTTCACTGTAAAGGTACATTTTCTTAAGGACAAATCTCGGGCGACTTGTTGGCCCGACATGTTTGCCGACCAACAAGTTGGTAAAATTGACAGGTGTTTATGTTGTCACTTGTCTGCAACGGACATGTCGAGAGAACGATCTTCCAATCGAAATCTGCAGTTTTCAAGATGGCACACGATGAAGTAGTACAGGTTATATCAACTTTTATAGTGTTGGCAGGAAGCCATGCGATACTAGAAAGTCAAAAAAAGTCAAAACGGAAACGCAAAAGATGGTACGTTAGAAGTTTTTTTAGCGAAGAGACGTTTGGAAGGTGCATATATCTCGTTAATGAATTGTCTTCGCTTGCAAAGTGGACATTAACATGTCGTCCGGCTGTCCAGACATGAAATGCATTTCGTTTACATTAGAACAGACAAGTCGCTCGACATGCCGGCCGACATGTTGCGTCCTTACGAAAACATACCTTAATAATGAAAGTTTCTGTATTAGCTTAGCATGCGGGCAGTGTGAAAAAGCGCACAGCACGTGGCCACTCTATTGGTTCGGTAATTTAGATATACTTATATGGAGTAAGAATTTTGCAACTGGCAAAGCTAGTCTTGTCGTAAACTCTGACCTTAAAATCGTTTGATGGATGATTTTTTTTGACTTCTTATTTTTATTGTTTACACGATTAATTTATATTTTTAAGGTGGCCTACTGTGGCCTAAAAAAATGCATTATACCTGCTCATTTTCAATACTTGTTTATTGTCTTAGTGTAAGATAAGTTTAGACCTTTTTCAATAATTTATTTTTAAGTAAAGCAATCAAATGAAGTTAAAGAAAACCCTAAAAAGCATTTTAATTAAATCTATTTCAGTTTATTTAATTACTTTCTGACACATTAAACACGTATCTCAAATTAATTACATAGGGTCTAACTGCCTATTTTTTCTGCAAAAATGTGTCAAAAGTTAGGTTAGGTTATGCCCGGATTACGTCAACCACGGCGTGTCAAAACAATTTCTGCACTTAAACAAATTAAATTAACACCGGAATCAGTGTAAATAATGGTGAGGTCAAGTTTGAAAGGCTTTTGATGTTTTAGGGTTCAACAAGTTTTGCCATGAAAACCTTTCTAAACTTAACCCCTCCCGTTTATCACCTTCATTTTCTTCCCTACGCGCATCCATCAAAACACGTTGTAAATTGTGAAAAATTGGGAGAACTAGTTGAGTTTAAACATGCAAATTTTCTCTTGCACTACCGTGCTATTAGGTTAATTGATGATTTCTAATTTTAACCCTGAAGTATGGCTTTTAATAGCTGCTTGAATTTCAAATTTCGTCCCACTCGAGTTTGTTAATGAAATTAAGAGAGTTGAAGATGCAAATTTAAACAAATGCCGAGTATTTTAGCTTAATTGGAATAAACACGCTTTATTTGATTACCTGCATCGAGTTCGAGCATCATTTTTGCTTTTAAATCTCAACAGAGAACTATTTGAACATTCTATTTTCTCAAAATAAATACATAAATAGACGAATAAATAAACGAATGAACAACTTAGTCTTACTTTAAAATAAATTAAAAACTACTAACATTGTCATTAAAACAAAAAAAGAATGGAACTTTTGGTGACGGTGGGGCAGGCGTATATTTTGCAACCAAGAGGCTGCAGGTTCAAATCCAGGCAAAGTTGATTTTTTGAAAATTACTGAAATCTTTAAACCAAAGTAAAGCGAATCCTATTAGGTTAAGACAAAAGCGTTTTCATTGAACCAAAAGGGCGTTGGTTGTATTTTTACATTCGGAACAATGCCAATTTTGTTAGATTAAATTAAATTGTTAATAATCGACGCTTGAATTAAATAAGAGAGGGAGGAATCGAAGTGCCTTTTATTTATGAATTGTGCAAGGACCTTAGGATAAATTCTTAATTTGGTAACTTAAAGTTGAACCGCCATAATAATTTTCAAAACTACAAGAAATTTAACCATGCTTTTCCCTTTGTTTAACTGATTTAACGAAAGTTATGGTTGGTTTTATACCAAAACATTAAAGGTAAAAATAGCGTTACTACTTGCAATATGGAAAGGTTTATTACCGTTTTGAACTTTCGACTCCAAAGGTGCATTATTTTTTTTAAACTGTCAGCCCAAACTATTTCTGCTATTATTTAAAAGGTGGTGTTGATCCTTAGATACCATTTAAGACCTGTAATTATTGAATTTACTTACTTTTTGCTGAGCCATAATTTTTAACTGTCTTTTTTATTAAGAAGTGTAAAACTTATGCTTCTCCATTTTTAAATTAATTTTATTTTACCACTGATTTTGTAAAATTGATTCACTTTTCGTGCTTAAAACAGCGAATAAGTAAATTTGAAAGTTTGGGCTTCTCTACCTTTAAAATTAATTATCATTTATTACCATTTCAAACTTTTGACTCCGAAAGTACTATTTGTAAACTGTCAGGACTTTGCTATTTTTGAAAAGGTAGTTTTGTACCCCAGAAAGCCTTTAATTATGAAAGTAATAAACTCAGCAAATTACTTTGAAATTTCTCATAAAAATTATTCTTCTGAGCTTAATAGGCATTCAACTTAGGTTTCTCAGAGTTCAAAATTAATTAAACTTATTGGAATTTTTGTTTGGAATAGTCACAACCTAATTTTTAAACTTTGATAAAATTCCGTCATTACTTTCTCAATTTTACACACTTTGTTTGCAAATTTGCAACCGATCACGTACGTAGCCGTTTTAATAGCATAGGAAAGTTTGAGGAACTCCTCCTTATTTTTTTCGTAAAGTTCATCAGAGTTGATAAAGGTCTTGGTCAAACACAGCGTGGGTGTGTGTACGTTACGCCACTGAAGCTAATATTGCCTTGAATGGACAATTCACAGAACTTCCCATGATTGGAATAACATAAAGCAGTTGCATTTAATTACAAGATAACCTTCTTCTTCAATCGAAGCAAATCCGTCTGTTTTCCTTTTGATAATCTTAAAGCACGATGGTTTTAGTTTTGATTTGTGTTTATCTTTTTTTAATTTGGCTTCGAGCTTAACATTAATTTGGCTTTCATTCAAGATTCTCTCGACTGGTTACATAATACAGGTTTGAAACCGAATTATAACTTTACCGGTTGTCCATGAAGGTCGTTCTGGTCGTTTACAGGAAAGAGATTGAGTAAAGAGGAAACTTGTTTAAAAATAACACGATGTACTCAGCGTGCCTTAATAAAACACGCTTTTAATAATATTAAGATGTTAGATAACTATTTCCAATGTTTAAAATTTAAATTCATTTCCAGTATTTGTTTAACTAAGTTTGGCTTCCTTGTCTCACCAAAAATTTAAAGAAGAATCTGACTAATTATTAATTAATATTCAGTACTTAGCACACAGAAATTATAATAATAAATAATCACAATAAAAAATATATACACAAAATGTATCTTTAGGTTGTTATGTTAAATATCTGTTATAAAACTAAAATGATTGTATTTACTATCGGTTTATTGATCCCTCGAATATAAATTATTATCACGATGGCCTGAAAGTAGTTTTCTCGATATTTCATATAGCTTATCCATGACGTTAATGTGACGAATCAATACCACTTTATTATTCATTAGTTTTAAAAATAAAACGCGGATGTTCGCCTCAAATGAGCAGAAAATTGGAGCAAGCTAATTATCGTAATAGTGTTAAAATGGGAGGTTTTTTTGCGCCTTTTTTGTAGGTTGTGTCATGACGTGTATTTCAATTGGAAGTTTTTTTATTTTAAGAATACTCGAAAGCTTCAGAAAATTTTTAAGAATTGATTATTAAAACAAAACGTAAAACCACGCAATCTTTACGATTTAAGTTATTTTCAAAATTATACGAATTTATTTATTTAAAAATGTTTTTGTTGTCATAGTTGTAACCAATCGAATTTTCAAGCTGTAGTTTATAAATTCAAAAACTTATTTCTCGTTTTTCAGAGAATTTTAATATGTAAAAACATATCTTTTAAATTTGTATTACAAATGAGAGTTTTCCAATAACTAGTTTGATTTCATTCAGTCAGTGTAAAATAATTTAATTTTCCTAAGTCTCTCTGCCAATTTAACAAGCAATTTTTATTGTCCCAGTGGTGGTTAAAATAATCAGAATTTGATACTAACTAGAATAGCAAAAAAGCTTGATACCTACTTGATATTTACTTCCTTAATTTTTAGAATTCAAACGGAGTGTTTTAAAATAAAAAGAAACAAATTTGCTAAGATAAATCCTCTGATAATTTTCTCTGTCTCTCTTAGATAATTCCAAGCAAGGTTCCACAATTGCCCAAAAAGGAAATAAGCTTGATGAAAACATCAAAATTTAAGGTAATTTTTAAAGAGAGATAGTAAGAATTTACAGTTTTTTTTATAGAAGCTTTTTTAATACTTAGAACCTTAGAAAAAATGCTTAAAATTTTCCCTTTTTTAACAAAGCTTAACGCTTGTGTTTTTCGAAAACCTAAACAAACAAAAATCGTCCGAATGCTTTTTTCCAAATCTGAAAATTTCCTTGCTCGTTGATAGTACAATTTTAACAATCTAAAGCTGCCTTGAGAAATAAATTTGATAAAATGGTCCAAATCTTGTGTTGCTTCCAGCCAATGTTTTTCTTCAATCCAATAATTTCTTTATCTGTTTAAGATGAAATACCAAAATCTAAAACTGAATAAAAACAAGTATGTTGAAATCATCAAATTTGGCATGCCTTTTAAATAGCATGAAATAGCATATAATGTATTCGAAGACTTCCACGGTCAGTGTCAGTGTTAACGGAACGTCTTCCGGGTTTAAACCGTGTCATTGTTTGTTAAGACGGAAGAACTCCCCGTTTTATTCGCTTTTTAAGGGGCTTCTTCAGGAGGAAAAGGGGAGCACTAAAAGATCACGGTAACTCAACGTGTCAACGACACCAGAGGCGAAACTCTTTTAGCAAGAGAAAGAAGGAAATGGTAACTCAACTTTAACAGAAAAAGGCAGCGAATTTATACCGGCTGTGCCCGGTCAAGCGTATCGGACGAAGATGACGATTGGTTAGAAGTGAGGGGGCGGAGCCAGTAGGAATTACAGAACGTCATATGTCTGATAGATGATAACCAGTGTCACAGCCGGAATAAATTCGTGGCATTTTTCTGTTTTTCTTCAGAATGGTTTCACCTCTGGCTTGTTTGACAAGTTGAGTTCCCGTTCTTTTCCTTCTCTTGCTAAAAGATTTTCCCTTCTGACGTGGTTGACACGTTGAGTTCTTTTAGTGCTCCCCTTTTCCTCCTGAAGAAGCCCCTCAAAACCTTGAGTTCTTCTGTCTCAACAATGACACAGTTTCAACCCGGAAGGCGTTCTGTTAACATAGAACTGTATATCGTCTCCTTTTATTCGATTTGCTGTAAAAATATCCCAAAAGTTTTTTAATAATAAAACCTTAGAAAAAATGCTCTTATTTTGTTTTCTCCGAATCGTTTAATATTTTTTTTAACCAACAACCTTTTGTTTAGATGGATAGCAACTATTCAAAATCCAAAGTCCCCTTTTTATTCAACTTTTCCTGTAGCAACATCGATATTTGAAGCTTTTCAAACTCAAAACCCTATTAAATCTTGATTTTGACCAAATCTTCTGCTAATGTTCTGTTACTTAAAACCGTAAAACCAACAATTAAAAATTGCTTAAAAATGTGTGACGATAATGGAACTCCAAAAAATCTGTTATTGACGTTCAAAGCACCGATTTCATATACATAGTTATTTAAGACTTAGAAATATCGTTCCATATTTTTCGTTTTCCCAATAACTTTGATATTGCTCTTGTCTGTTGAAGATCTACATATAAATATCTAAAATTGTCAAAAAAAAGAAATATAGCAAGTACTTATTCAAACTCTATTTTATCTTTTATATTCGATTTTTTGCAAAACCGTTGATGTTTAAAAGGAAACTTTTGTGCACAAAATCTTTTTAAAAAATCCCAGTAAATGCTTTTTCCAGGTCTTCTTATAATTTTGTTGTTGTTTGGATGTCAAAAATTATCAGTTGAAAACCGTGTAGGTTGTACCACGTGACGTCGAATGGTGCAATTCTATTGGTCGAAATTTGGATGTGTAAAATAAGCAATCTAAAACTAAAAATTTGATATAAACGTTTTAATTTGTGATATAGTTATTTTAGAACAAAGCAAGAAATGCAATTTCAAAGGCCTTCTTATTTAAGTTTCTGTTTGAAGAAAGGTGTTTTAACACTAAAAGTCTTTAACAAAATCCATCCATTCTGTCTTTTACTTACACATTCTGATAATTTCCTTGTCGCATGAAAACCTGAAGATAACAATCAAAAACTGCCGCAAAAAGTTTGATAGAATCGACCTAATTTTTTGGAAAATTGTCAGAAAATGAAACTCTAAATTTAATTTTTTCTTTACTGTAACAGCGTTGATGTTCGAAGGACGAACTGAAAAGGTATTATTAAATATTTTTCTTTTTCCCAATTTTTTTGGTATTTCTATTGTCGCCTTAAAACCTGAACTCGAACTTCTTTTTTAATGTATAGATTTGAATTCAGAATTATTTTATGATGGAAAATCTAAATTTAGAAGTCAGTCTAAATAAAAAACTTATTTTGTGTTTTATTACTTACAATTTATTATATGAATTCTGTTCTTTAGTATTCAGTCTAAAGTTGCACTGTAAATTTATCTCGAAAACTAAAATACTAGAGATTAAAACGCTAATAGATTAGAAAATTATTAGAATATTTAAATGAAAAATTAAAACCAAACCATGTATTTCCACACAAACTTTTTTAAGATTTATTTGAATTTCAACATTGATTTCCGTTGTCAAAGGAAAAACTAAAATAAGATTTTCCAAAAAATGGAGCTTGAAATTTTGTCACTTTGATTGCTTTTTAACACACAAACAAAACTTTTTCCAAAAAATGTTAAATTTGAAGAATTTTAAGTTCAAAGAATTAATAATTTTTGGAATGCTAACAAATACGAAGAAGCAGATTGAAGGAATTCTTTAAGATTTTTGTTAGGCCAAATTCTCTGTTTGTCTTAAATAATAATTCCAAACAAGGTTCTAAAAAAGCCCAAAAAGAAAAGTTTGATAAAAATGTCTAGTTTAAAATAATGTTTAGAGAGAGATAGTGAAGAATTCTTTTTTGTTATAGAAACATCGATTCTTAAAGAAAGACCTCAAAGCCTCTGAAAAGATGCTATAAATTTTCCTTTTTTTAATCAAACTTTTTGAAAGTTTGTATTTTGATAACCCAAAAACGACGATCGAAAATAAAAATATATAGAAAGTCTTTCGAATGTCAAATTTGTGTTTCTAAATCTGCAAATATCCTTGGACGTTGAAAATCAAATTTTAACAATCTAAACCTGGCTAAAACAAATAAATTGGGTAAAAATATTCTTTAGAAGCTAACAAGAAATAAAGCTCCAAAGCTTCTTTTTTATTCGAGAAAACGTTTTAATACCCAAAAATTTCGAACCATTTTTCTCATTTTTCCTTGTTCCTAAATCATTTGTTAATTGCCTGGTCTTCTAGACTTATAACCAACTACCAAAACGTCCAAATTTGAAACTGAGGCTCCAGCATTAGACGTGCTGTAGAAACGTTGTTGCAAGGAAGACCTTACGAAGACAATGTTTTTCCCCAATTTTATAATTTACTTATCTCTTGAAGATCAAAACAAAGGTTTATATAAGCATTTTTTAAAAAGGTTGAACTCCAAAGCTCCTCGATTTGCTGTGATATATTCTTTGTTATGAAAACGCCATCAAATGGTTTCTCTTTTTCTAAATCTTCTGATAATTTCTCTCTCTTGAATGGCCTTTTTCCAAATTTCTAGATATTTCTCTTGTCCCTTGAAAGCCTAAAACCAACGATCCAAAACTGTCGAGAAAAATGTTTTACAAAAGTTGTAATTTGAGACATCTTTTAGAGAGATAACTAGAATTCAGACTTCAAAATTCCTCTTCTTTTTCAACATTTGAAATTTGAATGCAAAAATCTTAGAAAACCCATTTCATTTGATGATTTTCTTTTCCCCTGAAAACGTAAAAACAAATGATTTGAAATTCTCACAAGAGGATGAATCTTCATAAAGACCCTTCATTGAGAATATTTGTTTATAGAGATAGCAAAATTGCACTTTCTAAATTCCCCTTTTTATAAGGTATTAAGGTGGGCTTCTTCGAAAGTCGAAAATCTGTGGAGTGTTTCCTTATTTTTCCCAAATTTACTTATCATTTTCTTAGCTTTTAAACACCTAAAACCAAGGATCAAAAACCGACAAGGAATCACTTAGTCAGCTTAATAAAAATAATTAATTTTACTAAAATTGCTAATTTAACAAACAGTTAGTTTTCTTCGTACGTGCTTAGATTGAATATTACGATAGGTAAACAAATGTGATTCACATTCGATTATTCTGTGGTTAGTTGGCCAAGCTTGTTCGTGTTAATAACAATACGAAAGGAAAAATAATCCACAAAATGTTGATTGAATAGATAATTCTATACACAAACAACTAAGTAATTCCAATTTAATTGGAAATGCATGTATTATTTAGTACTTTAACACGAGTGGAATCAGCCCAATTAAATCTTTAAAACCTTTCTAGTTGAAATTTCGAAAACTTACCTTGTTTGTTAAACTTTTTAGTCCATATCCAAATCATTTCGACTCCTTTATCGTTATCATATCACATATGTTGAGAATTTTATTATTCTATAAACTAAAAACTGCTAAATCGAATACATTTAAGAAATATTAAATTATTTTTTAATCACAAAAGTGTATAAAAACTATTAATCAGCCAATATAAAACGAAGATTAGGAACAAGTTAATTACCTATTAAAATCAAATAAATCATTAAAGCAACCTAAATTAAACAATTATTTTCCTCAAGCCATAATCGTGTAGTAATCGATCCCTAAACAAATTTACTGCAGGATCAAACAGGTGAACTAAAAGGGGTTAAAATGTTAGATTAGCTGTCATTATATAGTAGATAATGGATTTTACGTTGACAAATTAATGAGCAAGATAAATGAGCGAATCCCGAATTTAAACACTGATAAAGGGCCAAAAAAGAGGGTTCACTATTATCTGAAGCTATTAAATTTTTTTATTATGTCAGAGTTATAGCTATTTTCCTTCAACATTTAGTTTCATTGTTCTTTGAGAAGCATTTTTTATAATTTTTTTACGTGTTTATTTAGGGCCATTTACACCAAACTTAATTAAATTTTAATTATATTTCGAACGCAAAAGGTATCATGGTTTAACCGCGTTTAAAACGTGTTATTATTTTATTTATTTATTTGGCAATCACTTCAAAAAAATTTTCTAATCTAGTTTGAAATTTAAAAAAAGCCTTATTTTATCTTCTGTACTTCTTTTCTTTTCGTTTTATCCTCTACTTTTTACGTTACGTCTTTAAAACTTGAATTCCTGACAATTCGAAACCTAAGATCCTTTCATTTACTTCACACAAGAACTAATAATCAGATTAATATAATTAAGGACGAAAATCTCAATAAATCCTCTTTACTAATAAAGATAAAAGCAAGTTCTCTCTTGTTCATGTTCTAAACCTACGTCCTTCCGCTTTTACGCCTACCATTTCCCTAAGATCATTTACTTGCTCCCTATCTGAAACAGATTTTCTCTCGGCAGCATTTAAATTTTGTGTTGGAGGCACATAATTTAATGGTGTAAATTCCGAACAAACTTGTTTTATTTGTTTTAGTTGAACTGTTTCTTGGACTTCTCTTTGGTGGAGGTTACACGTCTCTGGTAGTTTATTGTTGTGAAGTTTGGATTTTATGTCTTTTCCATTCTCGGCATAAGGGTTTAAATTTGATGATTAAAAACTGAAGGAAATATTCTTTCCAGCTTCTTTTTTAAATTAGAGATTTAAAGTTACAGATTTGTACTATTTTATGACGAAAAAACTAAAGATTTTAGACTTATTTTGTGTTTGTTTACTTAAAATTATGAGAATTCTATTCTTCGGTATTCAGGAAGCCTATAAAACTTCAGTATAAAGTATTCTTAAAACTGAAATTCTGAGCTTAAAAGATTAGTTAAAAAAATATTAAAATATTTAAAGCAAAAGTTCAAACCAAACTTTGTATTTTCACAACAGTTTTTGTTTTTTAACCATCAATTTCAGTTGTTAACAGAAAAATCAAAATAATATTTTCGTAAAAACGAAGCCCCTTTGATTGTTGCACTAATTTCTCGACTGCTGAAAATAACATTTATAAATGTAAATTTAAAGTTTTTAGGGTTTGAATTTTTGAAATTTGGAAAACGAAATCAATTTTAGAAGGAAGAGAAGATTTAATGAAAATTAAATATTCTAAAAATGAATTTTGCACTCGCACACGTTTTACTAACAAAATTCTAAAAATTTGAACAATAAATTCAAAACGCTTTGTTGTCTTCTAGACTTAAAACCAACTGTCAAAAAACCGTAGTTAATAAAGCCATCCAAATTTGAAACTGAGGCTCCAAAGACCTTAAGAAAAAAATGTTTTTCCCAAATTTAATAATAACTATACTTATCTCTTGAAGATCAAATAAGAACAATCAAGAACTACCAAGGAAAAATAAGGTCTATAAATTCAAATTTGGGACACTTTTAAAAAAGGCAGCAAGAGATGGAACATGGAACTCCAAAGTTGTGATATGTTCTTTGTTGTTTGAAGCTCAAAAACTCTAAAATTCTTACAGAAATTCAAATTCAAAATTTTCCGTTTTATTCGACTTCCTATACAAATGTTGCTGTTTGGGGGAAAGTTTTTTTATGGCCAACATCGTAGAAAATAGTTTTAAACAAATAGTTTCTCCTTTTTCCAAATCTTCTGATAATTTCTTTCTCTCTTTCTCTTTGATACCTTTTTCGCAAATTCTTTAATATTTCTCTTCTTACTTGAAGCCGAAAGTCAACGACTCAAAATTTTAATTTTGTTTCTGTTAAAAATAACTCAAAAACGAAAGGGAACGTTTACATTTCTTTGATTTCAATCTTGGAGAGGTTTGAAAACATAATATAAAATTTTAAAATTTGTAAAACCATTTCAGAATTGCGTTTGAAATAAAATTTTGGAGAAACTATGCATGAAAATTTATCTAAATTTTAAGTTTTGAATGCTTTTAAAAACAAAATTGTTAAAAACCATCGACCAAAAATTAAAGCTTAATAATTTATTTTTAGAAAAACTAAAAATTAAAAGTAAAGATTCAACTAGCTGTAGAAGCGTTAATTTTTAGAAAAAGATTTATGCCTAAATTATGCCCTTACGAAAAGGGTTCCCAGCCAATGTTTTTCTCTGACAAATTGGTTCTAAAACTGACTAAAAAACCAGTTTGACTATAAAGCATCAAAATTTGGTACACTTTTTAATAAACATTCAAGAAATGATTGAATTCTTTTTATTAACAAAATCCTAGAAAGAATGCTCTTACTGTTTCTTACAAATTAATAATTTTTTTCTGTTGATGAATTAAAACCAGCAACCTAATATGAAAAAAACAGGTTGATAAAAATGTCTAAATTTTGAGTAATTTTTTTTAGAAAGCAAACATTTTCCCTTTTTATTGAACTTTTTGTAACAACATTGATATTTGAAGCAGTCTTTTCATACCCAAAACCCTAAAAAAGGTTCTATTAAATGCTGTTTCTTTTGCCCAAATTTTCGAATGGCTTTCTGTTACTTAAAAACCTAAAACCAATAATCACAAATTGTTGAAGAAGAGTGACAATTAATAATATCCAAGCTTTTTTTGAAATAGAGATAGAGATAAACATTTTAAAAAAATTATTTATATATTATTTTGTGTTTGATGTTCAAAGGACGGATTCTGAATATTGAAAACTAAAAAAAATCGTTCAATATTTTTCTTTTCCCAAATGGTTCTATTGTCTCGTGAAGATCTACAATCAATTATGTATCTAGAAATCTGTTTCTAGTTATTCGATTTTCTGTAGGAATCTTAGAAAATAATACTTTTGAAAATGTTAAATCTCGTTTTTGCTAAAAACTTTACATCAACCATCAAAAGTTTAATAATTTTTTTTTTTAATTTAATTAAATTTCTACTTGCTGTAAAAGTATTAATTGTTGGAAAAAGGCTTAAAAAGTTTTAACCTTAAGTCAAACCTTTACGAAAAAGACACCCATCCAATGCTTTTTCCCAAATCGGATTTGTTATCTCTTTAAGATTAAATATCAAGAATCTAAAACTAAATAAAAATAAGTTTGAATACGAAAGAATCAAAATTTGGTACATTTTTTAATAAAGATAGCAACAGATTAAACTCTATATTTTTCTTTTTATTCGATTGACTATAAACATGTCTGATTGAATGCTTTTTATTAACCCTAATCCTAGAAAAAATGCTCTTATTTTGTTTCTTCCAAATTGATAATTTTGTTGATGTTTTAAAACCTGCAACCTAAAATCAAAAATATAATTTGATAAAAATGTTTAATTTTTGATGCTTTCCTAGAGATATTCAAAATCCAAAATACCTTTTTTATTCTTACTTTCTGTAGCAAATTGATATTTGAAGCAGAGCTTTTCCAAACCCAAATCCTTATTAATGGTTTTTATTTTAACCAAATCTTCTAATAATTGTCTGTCACTTAAAAACCTAAAACCAACAATCAAAAATTGTTGAAAAAACTGAGATAAGTTTTTTTTAATATGGATACAGATGAAACCAAAAAAATTAATTTTTTATTTCTTTATTATTTTATGTAGAAATATTGAATTTCAAAGTACCAATTCTGAACATTGAATGAAGACTTTCTTTTTTCCATAAACTTTGATATTACTCTTATCTCTTGAAGATCTACATCCAATTATCTAAAACTGTCGTAAAAATGTTTTTATTCGATTTCTTGAGGAATTTTGCGGTTTTTGGAAAAGTTTAATATAAATTTTTTTGGAAAATAATAGTTTTGAAAATGCTGTCAAATAGTTTCACTTTTCCAAATCTTCTGACGGTCTTTCTCTTGAATACGTTTGAAATGAATTTATTTTTTCTTAGCTAAAGTTTTTAAAATTTACTAAACACAGTGAAAGTGAAAATACATAGTTTCTTTTAATTTCAGAGGAAGATTTTCTTGAAATTTTTAATTCAGAAATCTTTTTGGCTAAAGAATATCAAACGACTTAATTAAAAAATTTCAGCTTTTAAAAAATTAAACGCAATAACTGTTAAAAATACTATTCAAAAACGAAACAGAAAATTTAACTACCATTGCTTTTAATTTTTACAATTTGAAATTTTGCAATTTGAAAAACGATTTCCTTTTAAAATTTTAAATGTTATTCGACAGGCAGAAACACCTATTTTTAACTCAATATTTTAGAAATTTCGTATCCCAAAAAAACTTAACCTTATTGTATTTGTAATTTGTTAGTCAAATTTTGAAAATTTATTTTAGGTTTTGGAAAAATATTTCTTATAAAACCTTGTATGAAAGTTTAATTTAAAGAAATTTGTATTTTACAAGTAAACAGATTTACACTTAAATATATTAATGCCTGAAAGCATTCCTAAATTTGTGAATATTTAAAAATGAACTTAAACAAGGTTTCCTGGGCCCTAGAAAACATTATAGAATTGTCGCAGAATCCTTAAAAGTATGGGAATTTGTTTAATCTACTTAATTATTTCGAAACTTGGATTTAGAGTTTGACATGCAGAGACTCTATAAAATCGTAAAATTTCGTTGTGGTATTTTGGTATTGATTCTTCTTCTTATTGTTTTAAATATTCCTTTAGTGTTCCTTTGTTGTTATATGTTTGGTAACATAACAAGGTTAATATTTTAAAAATTAAATTTCTAAGGATAATATTCCTTTAAGGAAGTACTTTTAAAAATACATTAAGCATAATAAGTTTAGGAAAAATAAGACCCGCTTTATTTACCTACTGAAAAAAATCGTGCGAATAAAATTTAAAAATAAAAAAGTGTACAGAGATTTAGTCCAACGATTAAAAGTAAAACAAACGTGTTTGTGTTTTTGTTCCATTTTCATATCAAAATTTAAATCGCGCGTTGTTAAATAAATATACCCGCATGAATATTTATTATCCAGCCTGTATTCAGTGTCTTGTAAAGAAATAAATGTGCAAACTGTGACAGTTACTCTCTTGAGATCCCAATCTTGGACTTCTATCCTACATGTTGACAGGAAACAGGAAAGGTTTTCTTTTCACAAGTACCACTCTGACGTGGATATGTAGGCTTGGTAGGAAATTACTAAGTATCCGGTGGATTAGATCGTAGTTTGAATCGTCCGTGTTTTGAGCGCGGTGTGGAAAATTATTGTAAACGATATTTTCTCATTCTTTTCCAGAAGCACCCTGCCAAAATGGAGTGCGGTGTAAGTGCGGGAGCATACACAAATGGGACAACCACACCTGCTGGTATCCTTGCACACGATGTCCGTACTGAAAGGTCGCCAGCAAAGGCGGGTCTTCATGTCAATTTTAGTGACAAGAGCGAGGTCAAGGAGCGCCGAGAAAAGTTCCTCACTGCCAAATACGGAAATCATCAGATGAGTCTTATCCGGAAGAGGCTCGCCGTTGAAATGTGGCTTTATGAAGAACTCAAAAAACTCTATACTACACCGGTGAGTCACTATGATTTTTATTTTAGCATTAAGTATGAAAATTGATGATTTAAACGATTTTTTATTATCAATTTGAGATGTAAAAATATTCAAGGAGTCGATCAAATTAAAAAAGTAAACTTTGAGGAACCCTTGATTACTCTTTATTTTGCCCAAATTCTCTTCTGTTTTTCCTGTTCGTTGTAAACTCACTTCCTATAAACCTCTTAAGTTTTGAAAGCTTTTTAAGATCTTTTTCGTGGAAATTCTGGCGGCTAAAGGGAGGTTTTTGCCACCCAAAATACCTTTCTTTGTTTTGCCCAAATCCTCTGATAACCTCGTTGTATTTTGAAAATTCAAAAACAAGACCCAAAAATATCGAAAACCAACATAATTTTGATAGGAGTATCTTAGAAAGATAGCAAGGATACAAACATCCAGATTCGGCTTTTATTTGATTTTCCGTGGAAACTTTGATATTTTATGGATGTCCAAAAAATATTGATTCATTTATTAAAATTTTCCTGCAGTTGAAACACGGAAAGCAAGGGCCTAAAACAAGGAAAATAAGTCTTCATAAACACGATCGAATTTGGGATATTTTTTGAAATAAGACTTCTTTTTAGTACCAAAAACTATTTTTTTAAATCAAAAAACAACTATCTAAAAATGTCCAAATGAACATTAACTACAAAATTTTTCTTTTATGCAATTTTGTTTGGTGTCCAAATTTTCGCAAAAAATACCATTAACTATTCGTTCTTTTGTTCAAAAATTCCTGCCTTTTGAAACAACAGCTTATAACTATTGGAAACTGAAATAAGTTTTGAAGAAGTTCAAATTTGGAGTATTTTGCAGTAAGCTGGTAAAAAGCTTAAGAAAAGTCTTTCGGCACCAGATATTTTAGAGAAAATACTATTAACATTCGTTCTTTTGTTCATACATCCCTGCCTCCTGAAATTCTCAAAACAACTGTAAATCCATTGGAAAAGAAAGTCAATTTTGATGAAGACGTACGAGGTAGCGACCAAATGTTCCTGGCCCGACCTACTTCTAGAAGTGTGAAATGCAAAATAATATAAGTAATAGTATGCTACATTGTTCCTCAGACTCCACATAAATTTTCATTTGTTTCCATTGCGTTGTTTACAAATAGCTGTCAGTAGACCGACAACAAGTGGAATATTTTTCAAAAATGGAAAAACTAGAGTACCGCGCAGTGATTAAGTTTCTCACTAGAGAAGGTTTGATGCCAGATCATATTAAACAAAGGATGAATGCAGTTTACGATGACAGTGGACCATCGTTATCAACTGTAAAAACTTGGTTAAAATAAACTTAAGCGGGATTTACGGGGAAAGAAATTTGCCAATGATAACGAAGTGATGGCGGCGGTTTTTCAGTATTTTGAAGACAAAACTCCAAAGTATTTTTATAAGGGTATAGAGCTGCTTATTAAAAGATGTAAGAAGTGTGTTGAAGTAAAGGGTGATTATGTTGAAAAATGAACAGATTTTTTTATTTCTCAAACAACTGCAAGTGGGTTAGGCCAGGAATATTTGGTCGCTACCTCGTACATATGTATATATTTGGAATATTTTTCAGAAAGAAATAATGGCTTCAAACACTAAAATTCTTCTTTTCTTTTTATTTTCTGCTTAAAGCATTAACCTTTAAGAAATATAAAATTAAAAGAAGAAAGTGTTCTTTGTTTTGCCCAAATCCTTTGTCTTTTAAACGGTCTAAAACTGTCATGATTATAATATCCAAATTTGGAACATTTCCTAGAGAGATAAGAAGGATACAAGCTCTAAAATCTGTCTCTATTCGACTTGTGACTTAGCTTTGAAAGAAAGGCTTTTTACCGCCGAAATCTTAGGATCAACTCAGCAACTGCACGTTCTTTCACCCAAAGTATCTGATAATTTTCTTATCTGTTTAACATTAAGAAACAAACAACGACCTAAAACTGTCCGGAAAAATACTTCGATGACAAACAAGCACAAATGTGGGATAGTTTTTTGAGATGTTCCTTCTATGGGGAAGATTCAAATTTTCTTTTTTTTTCTAAAAATATCTTTTTCTAAAGATTTATAAATAATGACCCGCAATGTGGAAACTGAAAGTAAGACCAACATTTTGAAGGTTTGAAGGTTCAGGCAAGGTTATTTACTGTCCAAAATCACAAACAAAATTTTATCAAATGACCAAATTCTTCTGCCTAAATCTTCTGTTTATCTACTAATTTCCCAGCCCCTCAAAAGTTAAAAACAAATGTCCAAAACGTTTGAAACGAAAATACCTTCGATAAAAACATCCAGTTTGGGATATTCCTTAGAGAAATGGTAAGGATTTTAACTGGAGGTTTTTGTACTAAAAAAAAGAAAAAAACATGTTTTTCTTTTATCCAAATCCTCTGATAATCCCTTTGCGTTTTGAAGATGCAAAAATAAAACCCCAAAATGTCGAAAACGTAAATGAGTTTGACAAAGGTGTCTTAGAGGATTTGTTAAAAATCTCCAAATTCGGATTTAGGGAGAAAAGAAAAATTTAAGTTCGAATTTTTGTTGAAACGTTGGCGTTGGAGTTGCAGTTTTGGGAAAAGTTTATTACCACCAAAATTTTAGAAAAACATTACCTTTCTTTTGTCCAAATCCTCATATAGTCTTCCTGTTTGTATAGCACCTAAAATCATTAGCCAAACACTGCCTGAAGAAGGAATTTTAAGGAAAAAGTACCAAATCAGGCATATTTTTTGGAGAGATGGTCAAAATTCGTACTTCTAACCTTTTGCGAAAAATTTGACGCGTAAGAAAAGACGTTTTTTAAACTCAAATCTTTCAAGAAGTATTATAAAGTATTCTTTTTGCGTAAGTTTTTTGAATTATTTTTTTAAATTAAAAATAACGACCTGAAATGTGCGGAAAGGAAAATACATTTTATAAAAACCTCAAAATTTTTGATATTCAAACTTTCTCTATTTGAGGTCTGTCAGAATGCTGATATTTAAGGGGACGCCTTTTACTTCGAAAATTGTACACAAAATACCTGTAAAGACTTTTTTTGTTGATATCGTGTTAGTTTCCCTTGAACCTCTATGAGAACAAACATGTTGATAAACAAAATACTTGCGATGAAAGTAATTAAAAATGGGATATTATTTTAGAGGTATAGCAAGGATTCAAACTCTAAAATCCTTCTTTTTATTGGACTTGAACTGTCTGTAGAAACGTTGACGTTCGCAGCAAAGCAACCAAAATCCAGGAAAATTTTTCATTTTTTGTATGAAAATCTTCTAATGGTTTTTATTTCTTAAAACTCCAAAAATAACCATTTAAGAATATCGCAAATTGTAGTAAGTTTTAACGAAAACATAAAATTGTGAAACCCTTTTTAGGGAGGTAGTAAAACCAAAGTTCGTCACTGTTTTAGTAAAAACGTTGACTCTTGCCGGAAAACCTAAATATTTTCAAAACCTTAGGTTACACTTGACTTTTCTGCCAATTGTTCTAACGTTTTTGTTCTTTGAAGACCCAAGAACTACAATCTTCTTCTTCTTCCTTTCGACTAGGACTATGCCCTGTCTGTCTTGGCTCTCTATTCCGCTGACGACGAAAACATCTTTACCTTTACATTTGTAAGGTAAAGAAATAAACAAGTAAATTTCAAAATTTTTGTTGTACAAAATTGTAAACTTCTGACATTTGAGAAAAAAGGTGGAAGGCCTTAAGCTTTTGCTTTCAACCAATTTTTAATTAGTCAAGCACTTTAAGCATCAGAAAAACGAAACTGCTAAACAACTAGAAATTCGAATTTGCCTCAAAATTATTGTTTTTGCTATGTTACCGAAAGCTTTCTCAAGACTTTTAACACTGAAAGTTCAAAAAGTAAAAAATATTTAAGCTAAAATTAGAGTTAGCAAACCTTTTTCTTCCCCAAAACATTTACGTAATTCCTAAACCCTCCTTATTTATAATAATTTAATTCTTCCAAGTTTGGGGTTAGTTCCAAAATTCAAAATATCAGTGATTTAAGATACCTCGCACTTGATATTTCGTTTCGAGCTTTTACGGTTTATAAACGAAAATTTACTACAACAAGAACATCATGAACAAAAGGCACAAAATATTTTATGATTTTCTGTCACCTTTGTGGCGTGAAAAATATCTCCGTATTTTAAAAATATACATTTCGAGCCATTCAGCCTGACGTTTTTTTCTTATAAGTTTAATGCGTGGGAATACCCTAAAATAGACTTTTTTGTAGAACATCAAAGTAAGGATACCAACACGTTTTGTGCTAAATTTATAACCTTGTCAAATGCATCAAAGATTGTAGCATAAATAAATACACACCAAATTGACGTAAGTCGGAAAATTTCTTAAGCTTAAACTATTATACAATTGTAAGGCAATTACGTAATTTTAAAGCAAATCTAAAGCACTTTTAAGATTTTTTATAGCAACGAGATGTGCTTTTTTACCATACAGACATTCGTGGGTTGTAATTTCTTTATTTGCCTCACTTAAGCACCATAAAAACAAAGTCAAGTCTCTCTCAAATTAGCCAGCAGTTATGACAAATAACCATAAGTACCTTTAAACTTCTCAAAATCCTTGGTCTGTTTGTTTCTTTGAATATATAATTGTTTTATGCCATTCATTCAGAATTTTAATCATTTCCTCGTACTAAAAATGAAGAAACAAGAACCATAATTTTGTAACAAATTTTCCAAGGTATTTTTGTGTTGCTTTTTCAAATCCTTATTTCCAGTTAGTTAAGATAATGCACGTAATTTATTATGTAATTTAAACCATAAACATTCTTTTCCACTTGTCAACTTGAGGCTGAAGCTTGAAATTCAGATTTATTACGTCATTCTGAGCCAGCGATGTGAAATTTTGTTGAATCTTCAAATCTGTAGGATAAATGAGATTAATTTTTTTCGTAGTAAAGATTTCAAGTGAAGTTCATTAACGCGTGATTGATGTTATTGTTATTGTTTTGATGTTAGTTAATCAGTAAATGTATTTAATGGGGTTAATTAGATGTCAGACTTATCCACTGTTATCGCTGTTTTAAGTCAAGTGTTTTTTGGAATACAAATAATTCTTATTTTCGATTGTTTTTTATACTTTACGATTAAAATCGTTAGTAATCTACTTTAACCTAACTTATTTAACAGGATTAGAATTTAAACATTTAAGAAATTGACCACGACTGGCATTCAAACTCGTGTCCTTTTGGTTGCAAAGCAGACGTGTGATCCAGTAGGCCGTCAATTGTTTATTTTCTTCTGAAAGTGTTATTTTTTTCTGTTTCTAACTTTCTTCGTTCTCTTCTTCAATTTTTCTCCTGCTCATCTTTTTCTTTTTTCGTCTTCTATTTTTCGCTTTTTTCTGCTCCTCGTTTTCTTCTTTTTGCTTGTTATTTCTTCTTTATCTACTACGCGTTGTCTGATTTTTATTTGACTCCTTTGTTTTCTTACTGCTCCTTTCATCTTCTTCTGTTACTCGTTTTGTTATGTGTTCTTCTTTTTTCCTCTTCTCTTAGACTTTCTCTTGTTTTTTTCCCTTTCTCCTCCACTCTCTTTCGCCTTCTTTAACCCTTTATGTCTTCCTTTTTCTTCTCATGTTTCTCCTTTCTCGTCTGTTTCTTTCCTTTATTTTTAAATTTAAGTTTAAACTTATTTAGATTTCTAAAAATCCTTATTTCCACGAAAATCATTTCGTCGTGACTAAATACAAGTGAATATTTTTCGTTTAACGTTGATTTGGTATGCTTGACAAAATGGACCTTCATTCAAACAAACGTAAACGATTAAAAATTAAAAATCCCGCTTTTGTTTGATTTTCTGTGAAAGCTTTGATGGAAGGGTTTTAATGTGCAAATATTCATTCATTCATTCAAGTTTCTATGCCTCTGGAAACACGAAAAAGCAACGACCTAAAACTGCCGAAAAGCCCAAATCTTAATAAAGAAAATCGAATTTGGGTTATTTTTAGAAAGAAGAAAGGTACTACAAATTGGAGAAATTACCACAAAATACTCCTTGTATTGTCCAAGTTTTGTGGTAACTTCTCTGTCTTTTGAAGACCCAAAGAAAACAATAATCTAAAATGTCTAAACCAAAATAAATGTTATAAAAGTGTGAATTGGGGATCCTTTTTTCTAAAGAGAAATCAATGATTCAAACTCCAAAGTTTATTAGCCCAGTCATTTTAGGCGAAAAAATGGCCAAACCTCTAAAAAAATCATAGCGAAGTGGACTTTTGGTACACTTCTTTATTTTGGCATTATAGACAATATGTAAAAAGTCCATTGCGAAATTGTGTACGCTAAGCGAATTATTCCAGGTCAAAGGTCACGAAAATCTTTTTTTGCAACAATCTCGTTATCTATTGGTTCTACGTTAATTTCCCGTCTGATGACGCAGGTGACGCGCTGCTTCATTTATATTTTTCGGTTAAATGTTTTTTTTTATTCAAAATCCCAAATCATTTTATTTTTTCATTTTCTTTAATTCAGTTGATATAGAAAAGAATTCTAATTGATGTATGTTATGCCCGGCGCACAGTACATCGTACAGCAAGCCCCTGCAGGTGATGCCGCAATACTAGGTATATACCGCAAGCGTTCAACTGAAGTAGGTTCGCTTATACGGGAATACTGCGTCAATTTTTGTATGTTTGCATACGAGCCGTTGCCATGGCAACGGCAAGCTTGCAAATTAATTTGTACGGAGAAGCGAATCAGATTCAAGACCTGCGTCAGTCGCAACCTGCCTTCTGGTTTTGGTGTTACATACAGTCACTCCCATTTGTATTCGTACAGCGCCGCGCGTTTGGTTCAAATGCAAATTCAAATACATACGTAGGTAAACGAAATTCAACCATTTTTTTGTCATTACGTTTTGTAAATAATTTATTTAACAATAATTATCAATAGTAGTACAAAGATTACTTCTACTCTAAACAATAAAATATTGGAAAGACAGTGAAAATTGCTGATACACTCGTATTCGTACAGTTTAATAATCGACAGCTTGCTATATAACAAAACAATTTAATACGTTTATCCTAATATTTGGTTGATTGCCTTTGTTATCTTTGACTTCCTGGAGTTGCTTTGGCATCGATTACACCAATTTTTCCGTTTTTTCAAAACATATATTCTTAGTTTTACATTAAGCGAACCCGGGTTCCATCAAAAGTTCAAGTTGTAAAATAGCGAATGACCTTGAACTTTGAAAAACCCCACAACCAGGGGGCTGCCTCTGCAGCTCGACCCCCAAAGGGGCGAGGGGGGACCTAATAATCTGCTTCGCCCATTCCCAAAGTCACGAGCCGCCACATAGAAGTCTTTAGCACCAAAGATTTTAGAAAAAATACTATAAAATATTCTTTATTTTGCTCAGGTCCTGTTTTTTAAATACTCAACAAAAAGATTTAAAAATTTCCTCGAAAATTACCGCAAGTTAAAGACCTCGTCGTAGACTTCTTCATATATGGGTAAATATTCTTCTTAATAAGATTTATATGGAATGCTTTTAACAAAATGGACCTTCAATCAAACAAACGTAAAACTTTTTAAATTTCATGTTAATCCCAAAAAAGCAAGTACACCTTGAGTTTCTAAAGCAGCACATGGTAATATTCGTTGATTTAATTTTATAAAGTTGTTGCTACTCGTAACAAACGAATAATAAACAAAGCAAAAAATTAAACAAATCCGCCTTTCTTCAAAGTAATAATGAACCGTTATCGTTTCAAAATCGCAAAGATTTATGCGGTTAAGTGCGTGGGACAATCTTACAACCAACAATCTTGATTAAATTGTTTTATTAACTTGCAAAACAACGGTTACTAATTGCCATTATGAACTGTTGCATTCTAGTTTAACAAATAATCGCCAATTTTTTTCGTTTAAAGTTAACAAACTAACTTTTGGCGTATTATAAACCGGAACCTGTATTTTTAATTTCGTAACAACCGTTATGAAGTTGTGGGACATCATTATCTGAAAGCTTAGCTTTAGTATTATAAATCCTTCCTATTATCGGTGCAAATTTTCCAATCTTATTTTACCAAAGGTATGATATGTGACCAATAATAAAATAAATATGTTAATAAATAAATTGACAAATAAATCAATAAATAATAGAAACGCCAACCGTCAATAAGCAGGTGCTGATTTAGAAATAACTCGTTAACACGCTAATAAAATTTTAATAAAAATTCAAATATGGTTAGCGCAGGTGTAACAACAAAATCCACCTAAATGCACGAGTATTATGAGTTGTGGTTGTATTTTGATCTATTTTCATCATACTAAAAATAAATCGCGTTGTTAGGCAATATGCCAGATGTTCGTTTGCACCGAAATGAGGAAAAGCATCCGAGAAAATAATAAAATCCACCCCAAAGGAATTTATAATCAGCTGTTCTGAATCAAGATATGAAAATACGCCCACCATTCTGTTGGATTATGATTTTCCGTTTACCATGTAGATCCGGGGTTAATAATTTACCTTTTTAAATAGCTTAATCTTATACCGGGGCGGCTGAAAATATTTTTGAACCACAAACATTTTTTATGCACGATCGCATTATAATTTGACAATTATGTCTGAATTTTTTTGACATAAACGCCTCTTTATACCCCGTGGGCGTCTTTATAGCCCGCGGGGCTATAATGAAACGTCAAAAATTGATAAACAGTTTAACAGTCTTATAAAGAATTTTTTTAAATTAAAATCGAAAGTATGCTCTTTTTTAAAACTCTATTTGGGGCAATTTATATTTATATTTAGCCCTTGGCTGACGCCTCGGGCTCAAAATCACGTCTCAGGCCATAAAAGCTTCTTTACGCCCTTGGTACATAAATAACTATTATTATTCGCCTAGAATGAATCAAAATTTAGTATGGTATTTAACACAACAAAACACGAAAATAATCGGAATTACCACAATTTTAGTTAAAATCAACCTTACCTCCGACCTAACTTTATTTTCATATTAATAAATTTGATAAAGGTAAATGTATCGGCACTTACACTCCATGAAGGAGTATCACCGGCAACATGGAGGATTCAGGCCTCCTAACTCACTTTGATTGAGGATTACTTTGATCCGCTTTTTTGTATTTTAACATTAACACAGCTCAAATGAGTCACATAATCGAATTCTGAATAAAAAGCCCCCAATTTTTTTCTTTAAATATTTCTGAAAATTAAATTTTAGATAAAGCTTCCCGGAATCCGGAATTTTCGTGAAATTTACACCCTGATCTTTTTAGGTGCAGAATGTGTGTCAGAAATAATAAGTCTAGGAGGAGCTAATGCGATTAATTATGTTTATGTTCCCAGACACCACATGCTGGAATTCAGATGTAATTAGAGGATTATTCAAATGGCTTTATTTTTATTTTTTTTATAATTCTGTAGACGGAGTTCTGGGAACTTTTTATTAATTTCCTGCACCACGAAAGAATTCGTTAACAAAAAAACAATTCATTCAAAACTTTAACAAGTTGTTGTACATTTTGAGTTCAAGTTTCAAACTTGTGGCTTAAACTTAATTCAAAAGTTAATTTTATCTATAGTTTTCAAAACAAAAAAACTTCAAAATTCGGATGGAAATTTTGAAACTAAATAACAATTTACGAACTGCATGGGAATTTTAAATTATTAGTTTAATAATTAATGAATCTTACAATTTCGTATTTGGATCTTTTGGAGCCCTTTTAGCATTACAAAAGAAAATTGTCAGAATTCATTAAGTGCCTAAAATATTACGAAAATGTCCAAAATTTGTAGGAAAGAAACATTAGTTCGAATAAATTATTCCCGCTTTTTTCCTAAAATTCCAATGTTTAAATTCTGTAGTTCACCAAATAGGCCTTTTTTTAGAATTTCCAAGGGAAAAAAGGAAGATTTAAAAAACAAAATTTACTTAAATTTTTAATTTCTGAAATTTAGAAAATTTTTAAGGGAAGTTTTGAAGCAAACCTGCTTCAAAAACACTTGCTTTAAAAATTTTGAATTAAAACTTAAATTTTGAACCTTATTTACATTTTGTACTTCCATTTTTGTATATAACCAACCTCCGGTTATTTTTAAAGTTCTTCTTCTTCTTCATCATCTGTTTTTCATCAGATTCATAACGCTTTCTCTAGAGGAGGACTGCCAGCTTTCTACCCTTCTTTTTGGTGGTTGCCGTTTAATGGGTGGTGTTTTCAAAGTTAAAATTAAAAATTTTAATTTCGAGCTTTAAAAATTAATTTGCCGAACGTAAATTGAAATCTTGGAATTCTACACACAGATTTTTGGGAATTTTTGGAAACTTTTTCTGCCACATAAGAACAATTATTGGGATAGATTTATTGAGGAATATTTAATATGTATCACAAATTTTGGGGAAATTTTTGAGTTGTTCTCTCTCAAAATTTTAATCTAAAATTGGAATTTTGAAATCTAATCTTGAGTTTTGTATATTCATTGAAAAATGTTTGATGTCCCTTTATACACAAAATCGGCTACAGCGCGGACGGTCTCGGAGTCAAACCCGAGTCGGATGCTTGGGGGTTGGCCTACTCAGTATCTTTTTATTTTTAGCCTTTCTACTACAGAAGAACTTACCACAGCTATCGGTTCTTCTAAATCCAGTTTTTCTGGGCGTATTCGCTTTAGGTGAAATTCGTAAAAGAGTGTTAAGGTTTTCTACCCCCTTTTTTCTAATTTTGTGATGTAACGGCGAATGCTGCCGAATGGGTACGAAGCCTATTTAAAGAAGATGTGCTTGCACCTTCAGCCTCTTATCTTCAGTATTCTCGACTAAGTAGCTACATTTTACCATTTTAACTTGGCAGGGGATCTGTAGCCAACACGTGGTTATTCAATAATTTCTTGTTCATATTTTGTTATACGTTAGTACTTTCAACGGTGAATTTATTAGACTTCACCAGCGCAATTAGATTTACAGTTTTCATACAGTCCACTCTATCAAAGATAGCTATTAAATCAAAAAGCAAAAAAGAGAGTTGTTTGACGCATTTTTAAAATTCTAATCTAAAATTGAAATATCCAGATTTGAATTTACATTTTATAAATCCATAGACAAATTGTGGATTTTTTTAGTGTATAAAAAAGAAAAAAAATCCAATATGTAAAGGAATGTTTTTACAAACTTACTCCCAAAATTGTAATCGATAATTAAATTGAAGCTCGTTGGCGCAGTGGTAAGAGCGCTGGGCTCCTAGCTAGGAGTCTTGGGTTTTTCGACTTCAGATAGTAACAGGACACATACACTTTACACTTAATACACAGTCACAAACTCTGCAGAAGGCAACGGGAAACCACTGCAGAGAACACATTTCCCTAGTATAAGGGGGATGCAACAAAGTTCACGACGCCAAGTCGTTTAAAAAATGTGGCTTTGATCCCCCTCGCCAACGTCCTAAAAAGGATATGGCATGAAGAAGAAGAAGAAGAAATTAAATTCGAATTTTAAATATACATTTTTGAAAACGAACGAATAGTTTTTATTCTAAAAATTAGAATCGAAAAAGAAATTTACGAATTTTAAATTTAAATTGAACAAATTCCTTTTCAAAAATTTTTGTACTATGAAAAGACGAAACATTTTGAAATTTTATTCCAAAACTAACAATTTGAAGTTTAAGCTTTGTAATTCCATTTTGGGATTTTTTATCTTACAATGCAGGAAGATTTCCAAAAATCCTAAAAATGGAATTACAAAGTTTAAACTTCCAAATGTTAGTTTTGGAAAGAAAACTTTGAAAATCAGTTGCTCAGGTTAAAATTCCTGTATTGCACGATAAAAAATTTTTGAAAAAGCAGATTTTGAAAAACGAATATAAACCTACGAATGCCTATTAATAGAAATTTTTAATTTTTTTTAACGAAATAATGTAAATTCCATATTTAGAAAAATATCACCTCCGCAGGGATTCGAACCACTGACCTTCGGCTATACATTATTTCGTTAAAAAAAATATATTTACCAAAAGGAGTGAATCCTTAAAAATTTAATTTAAAAGAAATTTTTAAGTTTAACACATTGGAAATTCTCAAATTTTTGGAAACAACTAAAAGCATCCTGTGGAATGAAAGGAAACTTAAATAAATATTATTGGATATCACAATATCTGAGAAACTTATTTCAAAAATTTAAGTATTTTAAATTTAAAGATTCAACCTTGAAATATTTACAATTTCAACCTTCGTGTTTAATTTTAAAATCGTGGTTATATTTAAATTTTTGACTTTAGAATTTTGATTTGAATTAATTGAAAGTTTCAGCCTTATTGCTTAATTAATAATTATTCCTGGAGTAATTGTATTAGATAAACAATAATTTCGTACCTTCTAAACAGAACCTAACCAAAAAAAGGCAGTAGTCCCTCTGTTTAAAGAGCATACCAAAAGATCGTCAACTAATTAATGAGCCTTTTAAAAATCCCCTAATTAGATTAAGATAACAAACAGTCGAGTAAAAAATTAATTACTAGGATTTATAAAACAATCTAAGAATTCAATGGGGGATTTTATCAGTTTTCACCGTTGAGAATTCAAGTATAGGAAGAGAAAAGCATTGTTTTTAGATTTTTCCGTGGCGATAAATTTCCCCATGGAGTCGTTCGTCGTCCAACCCTCATAAAGTTTTTAATGGTCAGTGACCTTTTTGAAGGCGGTAAAAAGCTACAATAAATATTTAAACAGATGATTCTGTAAAGCAAATATGGTATGGACTATGAGCGACTTGAATAAACATCTGTTCGGAGTACATCTTATGTTACATACGGGGGCAACTAAAACATTGTGTTATTACACAAAACAAAACAGATCTCCGGTTTCCATTATTCGGTAATTAATTCGGGGTTCACTTGCGATGTTCATTTGGTGGATTTCGCTTTCTATAACGCAACCTTTTAACAGACTGTTTTCTATCGGTTATTCTGCCCACGTATACACGTCGGGACAGATTTTGCAAACGGTGAATGTCTCATCATGAGGTGCGGAAAATAATTTCAGGAGGGTTTTTCCATTATTTCACCGTGCAGACGCACGTTTTTCCGTTAATAATTAATGAGTGAGAAATTAGTCTGCTTTTTTCATCATCAAAGCCGGCTAGCGCTCTGAACTTACTTCTTACATAATGGACTTTTATGGAAGTTTTAAAAGGGTTCTTGTATACGAGGGTTACTCGGAAATTTTCCGATTTGTTTTGTTTGATTAAAACTAACAAAATTGAAAAATGGTAGCAAATAGGCGAATATTTTGCTGTTGATTGGCCAGTTAAGTAAACCATCTGACTTTCGATACAAGTATTTTGGCATAAAACGTCTCTATCCGGCCTAATCAATTTTTAAAAATACCCTCACACTGATGTACACCGCATGGCGCTAGTTGCAGACTGCTGTGGTTTGAAGCTTAGCTACAGTGGCCCAGCTCTTCATATGCATAAGCAATATTTAGTCTAATGATATTGGGCCGTCCGTATTCTGATCTTATGATTAAAGTTGTCTCCAACTAAAGTCGTGTTTAGCGTAAACATAAAACGATATAGCTTTATGTAATTTTGTATGTATACAAGGGAGATACACGATATTAAATATGAGATCAGAATACCGACCAATGATTCGTTCCCCCGGCAAGTGGTGCCATGCGGAGAACAACAACTGAAGCTGGCAAGTGATCAGGCCAACAGGCCGGATGGAAGCGTTTTACGTAAAAATTTAGAAGGTGCTTTTACCCTTAAGTAAACCACCTAACGACTCTTAATCAAAACAATAATCAAAAACAATTTGAGACGATTTAATATAATTTATTTAAGTAACTGGCACATCTAATTCTCCACTCCATGTTCTAATAAAAATCCTGTGGATAATTGACGGTAATAACCTCAAATTAGCTTAGGTAGTTAAACGAACGAGTTAAGATTTGTTAAACTGGCTGTAAAATAAAAGCACTATTTAAACAAATTAAGCCGATTTAAGACAATTTTTTTTTTCGTATTTTCAACACTAATTAAGCGAACCAGACCAAAATCTCATTGCCCCATGAATCACGATTGCGTGCCACTAATGATTGTGCTGTCGTTGAATTCAGGTAATTCAAAAAAACGCTCGTGGAAACATCACGGGTGTTCATTGAGTTGTTAACAGCGGATTACTGGCCATAATTGTTGGTATCAATTAAATAACACGTGTTTTCAAAGAATAAAGCCGAGTTTTTCTGATGTTAAATGAAAATTTAATCAAGGATAAAAATACATAGTAGGCCTTAATTGAAACGGGTCTTTTGAATATTAATAATTTATAATTAATTTTAGATATTTTGTTGCAGCTTTTTAACAGTATGGCCTATGTTTTTGTTTATTTTTTTTGTTGACTTCTGTGTTTTGTTTTTTGTGTTTTTATTGTTCGTTTGTTGTTTTACTGTGCCTTTTTTGTGCATATTCATTTTGTTATATAGATTTTTTCATATAAACAAATATTGACAGCTACGAGTTGATGAAGGTTTGATATATCGCAATGTAGATTAGAATTCTCAAGTAATAACAAGCGTTCAAAACAACCTGCGGTCAAGTTGGCTGGTGTTTGCAATTGTCAGCGTTACCGTATGTCGTAACTAGAGCCACAGCTGGAGCTTGTTAATGGCGTCTAATGTCAGCTGTCATTTTACACGTATTTAGCAACAAAATTATTTTTTGAAGTTTATCAGAAAACTAGTTATTTTTAGAACTAGCAAGCGAGTAACTTTCCAGTTTTTCGCGGTTCAATTGCGAATCTCGATTGTTTTTAGTTTTAAGTGGGGTTATTTTCACAACTGTTCACTTGACCACACTTTTTTCGAACACCCGTTATAATAAATATGTAAGGGTCTTCCAAAGCCTGCTTCGTTTACTGTTGCCCTTGTTGTCATTGCTCTTTTTACTTTATTTCCATTTATGTTTTGTTTTCTTTAGTTTTTTGTTCTTTTATTGTTTCGTTTTGCTTTGATGTTTTTTTTTTATTTGTTTCAGTGGTTCTTTTGTTATATTATTTATTTCTTTTGTTTTCTGGTTTGTCGTATCATATAAACAAGAACTGACAGCTGAACGCCAAACAAGAATTCTCCCTCCTGGTTTATTAAAATGTTTTGGTGCAACTCTAATCATCAGAGTAATCAGTGTCTTTCAAAGCCTGCTTCATTTATTATTGCTCTTATTTTTGTTTCTTCGTATCTTTTGTTGCCCTTTGTGTTCTGTTTTCTTCTTTTTTTAATCTTTTGTTGTTTGTTTCTGTTGTTTCCTTTTGTTTTTGTGTGTTTTTTTCTCTGATTTTGTTTGAGTATTCCTTTTGTTCTGCTTTCTCTTTATTTCGTTTTCTATATCATACTTCAATGTATATAAACTAGAATCGATAGCTACGAATCAATCAATGAGGATTTGTTAGATCTCAGTGTAGATTAGAATTCTATTCTCTGCTTTACTAAAATATTGGGATGCAACTGTAACAAAATAATTAATTAATGTCTTACAAAGCCTGCTTCATTTATTATTTGTCTTATTTTTGTTTATTCTTATATTTCTGTTTTTGTTCTTTCCTTTTGTTTTGATGTGTATATTTTTCTTCCTCAAACTTTGTTTCCGTATTCTTTTTGCTATATTTTTTGTTTATTTCGCTTTCTGGTTTTTCATATCATATAAACAAGAATTTATTGACAGCTGCGAATCGATTCGATGAAGGTTTGATATATTGCAATGCGGATTAGAACTCTCCCGTCTGCTTTATAAAAATATTTTGATGGAGCTGTAGCAATCGAAGCAATCCAATCGGTGTCTCTTTCAAAGCTTGCTTCATTTATTATTGCCTTTATTTTTGTTTCGCCTTTTGTGCTTCGTTTTATTCTATTTTTTTTGTTATTCTATTATTTGTTCCTGTTGTTTTCTCTTTTTCTGATTTTATTTGGGTCTTCATTTTGTTTTGATTTCTTTCGATTTCTAGCTTGTCACATCATAAGAAGCGACAGCTACGAATCTATACGACGAGGGTTTGATAGTTCTCAGTATCTCAGTGTAGAATAGAGTTATCCACTCATCTTTACTAAAATGTTTTGATGTAGCTGTAACAATCAAAGTAATCAATCAGTTTCATTTATCATTGCCCTTTTTATTTGGTTACCTTTTGTGTTCTGTTTTATTCTATAATTTGTTTCTGTAGTTTTGATATCTCCTCTGTTTTTCTGATTTTATTTGGGTCTTCCTTTTGTTATTAGATTAGAATTCTATTCTCTGCTTTACTAAAATATTTGGATGCAACTGTAACAAAATAATTGATCAGTGTCTTACAAAGCCGGCTTTATTTATTATTTGTCTTATTTTTGTTCATTCTTATATTTTCGGTTTTTGTTCTTTCCTTTTGTTTTGATGTACATATTTTTCTTCCTCAAACTTTAATTCGGTATTCTTCTCATATAAACAAGAATGGACAACTACGAATCCGTACGATTAGGGTTCAATAGATCGTAATGTAAATTAGAGCTGTTCCTTCTGCTTTACTAATATATTTTCAAGAAGGTTACAATTTTTTTTCTGTCGAATAGGTTTCGGCTTTCAAGCTTTCGTTATTAGTTTAGTTAATGTAAACAAGAATCGATAACTACGGGTTGATGCGGCGAGACTTTCGTGCAACGCACTGTGTAAATCAAAATTCCTCCTCCTGGTTCTATGGAATATTTTTAAATTTATGTTTTTTCCATTGGATAGACATCAACTTCATATCTTTTGTGAATATTTTAGTTTATTTTGTTTACGAGCTTGCGCTTTCGTGTAAACAAGAATCGGTAGCTATGAGTTCCATAAATCGCAGTTTCGCTTTTGCTTTTATAAAATATAATTAAAACTTCGATTCGTGGTGTGAATTATTTATTGACAAATTTAAACAATGTAACAATTAACACGAAACAACAACTTAAACACTAAACACAACACTAATATTAACCCGTAACACTAAGTAATTTATTTATACAGTTTGTTTATTTATATTCACGTATTCGTACTCAATCCGCGTACATTTATATTAACCGAGCACTTAATCGCGACGGTAGCTTTTGGTAACTCGCTTGTAGGCTCTCGGTAGTAGACTGGTCGCTCACCAAACAGAAGGTGCCTTATACAATCGCTGCACCATCTGAAATCCATTCTGGAATGATTGAGACGATGACGCATTCGTCGCCTGGAACACTCTCGCGACTGACATCAGCGCGTCTCTTTACAATATTTTCAAGAAATTTATGATCTTTCTCATTCAATAGCCTTCACTTCAATTGTCATATTTTTCTAGCCAAATCGGGGACTGTTTTAAATTGCTTTGTTTTACGGGTTGCATGATTCTTAAAAAGCTAAGATAAAAGGAATTTAATAATTGTATATATTAATAAATGAAATGAACATTTGTTGTGATTACTTTCCTATTGGGGCCTACGATAAATTGACTCCGAAATCTGCGGGTAAACGACCACAATAATAACACATTTTTCAGTCGAATGGGTTCGTTCTTTACTTGGTTTCGTTTGTATGGAGGAACGAGTCAGGTTCGTTTTTACAGTATGTAAATTTTCTGTTAAAATCCAACCTGGCGTTTTAAAAAAGAAACTAAAATTCTACATTTTGTTGTAAAATTCAAGATTCGCAGGATAAAACCCAAACTAAGAAAGATTTTTAGGCACTCTATGTCTATCATTATTTTTATAATTTTTAATTTTTGTATGAAGCATTTTCTACTATCTACTAATAATAAATATCTATCTATGATTAAAGGGTGAGCATGTCTGCAAATGTAAGTTATCAAAAACTCATAAAAACGCCAAAATTTACCCAGCAACTCCCTGCCATCGTTTTTCATAAAATTGATTTCTTCCCGGTCATCCATTCCAAACAATTTTGATTGGATTCCTCTCCAACAAATCAAGCAAAAACTTTAACCTTATTTCAAAAGTTTCAAGAAACCAATAATCGTAAATTTCCCGAAAACAGACATATAAAACCGAGTGACATTTTTCATTCATACAGTTTTACATTTCATAAAGCTTTTCGGTTCATAAAGCTTCTATGCGGTATAAACTCTCATTCATAAAACTTCTCAACTCTTCACAGGCGGCGCAGCGCTATTTTCTAAAGATTCAGTTTGCATAAGTTTATATTCATTTATATTCAACGAACGTTGTCCAGGACTGCGCTTATAAAATAATAACCGCCTTTTACTTAATGCAGTATATGAAATTTTAAAGAGAATTTAGCCTTAACAGAAAAGAGCTATATTATTAAAGTTTTTGACAGAATAAGTATCGCAGATTTTTTAGAAGCTTTCGGACAAAATTATGCAAAATATTTCCGAATATTTTGGATTCTGATTTGACTTTTCCTTTGTGAATAGAATATTTTTAATGTGTTTGAGAGCCATTTACACCGTATATTCTTAAAGTTTGAAACTTGCTTTAAAGCCTTAATTTCCTTGATATTTTTTGGATTAAACAGTGCTTATATTTCAACTAAGCACATTATGTTTAATGTAACTTATGGTTCAAAATTAACCAAGACGGCTGAAACTACCACCAATTTGAATTTTATTACAGACGAATAAAAACCTTATTTAAATTTGTCAGAAACCCAACGAAATATCTGAACAGTCCATGTTACTTGATAAAATTTTATCTAAAAACAGATAAAACCCGATCTGTTCATGATTTAGTTCGACTTGAAAATTTATAACCAAGTAAAACGAATAAAATTCTACGCTCTGCTTTTATGTGGAGCTGTGAAAAAAGTGTTGAATTTTAATGAAAATGTTTAGTTTTATTTTCTCTTATTTAAAATGTAGACCATCTGATTATTTTCAGGAAAAACTGCGAGATTTTATCTTTGAATAAAAGTAACCTCTTTGTTTTAACAGTATTACAAGAGGTTTTGGGATTTCTCTAGAAGTTAGTTCTAAATTTTATTTTGAGGCTTGATTTGGGAAACAATTGCTTTTGATGATAAAAATCTGGGCAGGAAATGTTTCAAGGCCATTTTTGTTTTGGAACAATAGAAGATAAATAAATCGTAGAAATGCATTTTAAAGGTACCAAATAAGGAGGGCGGCGCATATTTTCTACCAAATTATTATGAAAATCGGTTGCATTTAAATAAATTTAAATTCTTAAATTTAAATGCTTGAATAACAAATAAGCTTGGTTCGTTTTCAGGGGTGTAAATCTTTAATATTAAATGTCAAACATCAGAATTTGACTAAATAGATACAAACATGTTGGTCTTAAAAATTCAAAAACTTCAGTTAAACAACAGTTTTTATTTCAGTTTGATTGGTATTAACTCTGATTAATTGCAAATTGTTAAAAAAGTATGCTTTTACTAAGATTAAAATCAAAAAAAGAATCTAAAAAATGTATTGGAGAACGTAAATCGAGGATTCTTAATGACAGTCACGTAACCTTCTGGTTTCAGATGAATAATGTGTACCAAAAATCGATAAAATATTTTTAAACAACTGAAACTGTGACGTATTTCGTAGTACGATCAGACTTATTTGGCAAATAATTAATACTTCGGATTATAGCAATTACTCCAGTTGTTTGTATTGTTGTTGCCTTTAAAGGAAATTGACTTTTTTCCATGTTTTCCATATTTGCTTTTGCTTAATTCGTGTTTTTCGAATACTTTTTAGAATGCTTCCACATCGATTAAAGTATACGAGTATTATTAGAATAAATTAATTTAATTCGACCTTTGTAAGGAAAAACTCAACAACAATGGGAAATATTTGAATTACGAATTTTTCCCAATCTGAATACAGAACGATAAAAAATTAAATATTATTCCAATATCCATCCGACTAAACGAAAAACGAAAGCAAAATGATAAAGATCTCAATTTTCGTTCTTGTTTTTTTACCCTTCGTATCATAAATCAAAAGGGAACACAAGGGGAATAATGAAAGTCTATTAGATGATTTCGCAATAACGAGAATACGAATTTTGTATTCCCAAACATTGCCAAGTTTTCTATAATACGTATTTTTCTCTCGAGATAGCTTTTTGTTAAGAAAATTAGTTTTTGTTAGGCAAATTTGCTTTTGTTGGAATTATTTGTTTTTGTTTGTAAAATTAGTTTTTATGATGAAGTTTAGCTTGTGTTACAAACATTAGTTTCTGTTTTGTTTAAATTGGTTTTGTATCATAAAATCGGTTTATGTCCAAATTATTGTAATTTGTAATAACTTTAATCTTTCTGCTTCAATTTTTGATGTATAATCCATCGAGTTTCGTTTAACCTTTAATTGGCCACGACTGTTTGATTATTTTTGTCTTGTGAATTGGGCTTTTAAAGTTTCATTGTCACATAATTATCGTGTAAATTTTCATTTACTTTATAGGTTTTAATTATATGGATTAAACAGCATATCTCTTAACGCCATCTGCCGTTCTTACATGGCCCTTCTCATTCCATGAACGCCTTGGACACCCTCTTTTTCTCCTTTTTCAATCATTGCTCTTCCAATGCGTATTTTCGTTTGTCGCGAGATGTGTCTGTCCACCAGATTGCATTTAGAGACCCTGTTACTCTTCTAGCTTTTTCAAAACTATGATTAATTTCCGGTTGGCCTAAACCGTCTCTTGTTATCATGGCCTCTAAATATTTGAAGTCATTTACTTGATTAATATACTTTCCATCATCTTCAATTAGTACTTGAAAATTACCATTTGTGTTCAGAGCAAGATACTCGGTTCTGTTAATATGTATTGGTATTAAGCCCCCATTGATATCTTCTTCTTGGAGTGGCATGCCCTTTACAGGGCGTTGCCGATCCCCTCTCCATATGCCTGTGGTGTGCGTGTCAAGTAGCCTACAGACATAGGGTACTAGGCAGAATACACCTCGGTAGTTTGCCATTGCCTTCCGAGGGAAGCGGTCGGGTGTTTCGGTGTATATGTGGCGCTGGGATTCGAACCCGGGCCATCTCAGTAGTCAGACGCACACCGAACCAACTGAGCCACCACCGCCTCGTATTCTTGATATGCCAAATAGGTATTCCCATTTATGGTTAAAAGGAGTTGGATAGTAGTATGTTTCATACTCTTATATATGCTTCATTATTGGGATATAGTTCGTTAATGATATTGATAAGCGTTGGATCTACTTCTAAAATGTTCAGCTCTTGCCAAAGTTTGGATCTGGGTATCGAATCGTAGGCTTTTTCAAGATCAATAAATCCGAGATGGGTTTCTTGTCCTTGTGAGTTTCGTTTTTCTGTTACCTGTTCTATGATAAAGAAGTTGTCTACACACGATCTACCCTTATTACCAAACTTATTCTTAATATTTTTGTCAAACAGTGCGTTCATAAGACTATTTATACTTCATTTCTTGTACACAGACATAATGTAACAAAGGCAAATGTAAAAATATCAAAATTATAAAATCTAAAGCAGAATGACGTCAGTTTATAAGGTCATTATTCTAGCGAGCTACACGTGCGACGTATCGAGGTTACATCTTTTAAGAATGCAAGATAAGCACGTACATGAAGGACAATGTACGGTGACATTTGATACCTCACACGCGCTCCTGTGTAATTCGACATTTCCCACGCGCATGGATGAGAAATTTGAGAGAAGGGAGTTAATTTTCTGTATAACTATGGTTATGTCCGATACATAAAAAAACCGGTATTTACAGAGAATTGACACGCTCCAAGGCGATGATTTATTTTAACTTAACTTTAATCCAAGACTTGTAAAATATTTGTGTGAATTATTTAAATTCTTTTTATGGACTTATCCGTTTTAAATGTAATTGGAACTTAGAATAATTTGCATCAGTTTACTTTGAATCTGGACTTAGAATAACTTGTACTATTTTGTAAAACTAAAGCACAGATATGAAATACATGATGTTAGTTGAATTTGACTTGGAATAAAAACCTCTCGTAAAAGCCAAGCAAAATATTCAAGTGGCGACGTTGGTCAAAGACTCTACCTAAATATTAAAGTAACTTATTTATATTAATTTTTAACAATAAACCAACCAACGGCTTCACCATAATAATATAAGATATTTTCCCTGTTAGTCGCTCCGTCAAAATTCTCCCTCCATATTTAACCATCTCTACCATAATACCTCCTGGGCTTGGAGAGCGGCCATTTCTCATTGATTTAAATGCTCTAACCGCTTCTTCTATTGTAACCGTTAGCTCTGGTCCCTGCGTCTTTTGTTGTATCTGCCCCTGTTCTTGGAATTGTTCTCTGTGCTCCATGAATAATAATTGGTAATGGTTTTACCAATCGTGCAGAGATTACATTAGGTATAACTTTTCTGATTTCTGTTAGTTTTCATTGTCTTCATACATCTCCATACTTCACTCGGTTGTGATCCTCCTAACTTGTTTTCTATCTCGACCGCATGTAAAAGGCATTAATTCACCTTAAAGACGCAATGATTATGGCCTACTGGATGTTAATTAAAATGAAAATAGTCAACTTCTTTTTTATTATTACATCCGTGGAATTATGAATAAATCCAGAATATTACAATAATTCTATTTGCTGATTATGCGAGGTCGTTACACCATCGTTAATTAAATAAAGCAAGAACGTTGCGGTTTTTTTTTTAACAAATTATGTAAACTCTTGTCTTGGGAACTAAAGTTATGTATCGTTCACTTGACACAGATTTCACGAAATAAATAAAACATATATCGCCATTATTGGGCACTACGAGTTTGCGAGGAAAGAAAAGTGCATTGTCATTAATTGCAAAAGTAGAAGAGACAGTATGAAATTAGCGCAAATTATATTTGTGCGATTTATAATATTATGATGTGCACGCAATTTCTCTTTGTTAACATTTTACAAATTGCATCGTTGCATGTTTTGTTTATTTATTTATGTTATGTTCGGTTTCCTGAACTGTACAGTGCAGTACTTTTACCGGAAATTGTGGCTTAATTATTTTGTTTGTACGTAAATTTATGCTGAGAATTTTCTTTAGAATTGTTGCATTAAGTGTTTGTTTTAAATTTAAGATTAAAATGAGTTTCTACTGAAATTAAGGTGCTATTAGTTCTGCATTAGGTCCCAGAAGGATATAAATAATGGATTTGCAGAAATTGCTAGGAAGAAATACGGAAATTGTAGAAATTTATTCCTAAATTCGTTTTTAATATTGCATCACAATTTTCAGTAATTAGTGACTAAATACTCAAGGTAATCGCCACAAATGACCTTTAGAAAATACATAATTTTCAAATAAAATGATTGATTATTATCTAATGGAAATAAATGCATAAGCATTGATGAATAACTAAAATTTTGCGAGTCAAGAATAACTAAAATTTTGCGAGTCAAAAAACTGTAATTCGAAAATGTTTGGAATTAAAAAGCGACGTCTACAAAAATGGCGCTTTTTCCCAGTAGTTGCATCTGTAAAAGACAATATTTAAGGTTGAATTGTATTATTTTCAATAATTTCATTTTCTTACTTACAAATCAGGCTCATACAACGCCTCCTTCATTTTTCAAAATGACAGTACCGAGAGATTCAATAAATTTATAATTACAATCAACTATAAATTGTGATAAGTCCTGGCTCGGTTTTTGTACAAATGAACAGCCACTCAGTTTAATCTATTTAACAGCTTCAAATCCTGGAATTACCGAAGACTTGACTAACACCAATCATAGCCAATTTTAATTTTAAAAATGTTTAAATTTTGATATTGGAACATTTTTGGTTATAAGGTCTGTCCTGACCAATTCAACTCTTGTTTATTAAGCCCAGTTTACTCCTAAACTGAAATTATGTAAAACTAATCCAAAATTGATTAATCTGCATTGTTTCCAGAAATCTTTCAAATTATTTTCAATTTCAATGAAGTTTCTTTATAGAAGAAAAAAATCGAGTATTTCAGGCAGCGAAAGTTCTTGATCTAAAGTATGATCAAAATTTCTGTTCATCAAGTTTGGCCGTGGAAGTGCAAACCAACGCCTTTAAAATTGGCTTACATATATTTACTTCAAACTACCAAATTTTATTAGAATATTATATTGAAATTAACGACACATATTTAGTTTGAAGTAAATATATGTAAGCCAATTTTAAAGGCGTTGGTTTGCACTTCCACGGCCATACTTGATGAACAGAAATTTTGATCATACTATCTTTTGCTTGATTTTTAATTTAAAGCCTGAAGGACGTTTGGTAAAATTAAATCAGCCTCCGTAGATGTTTTGAATTACCTACGAATGTTGTTTCTTCTCAAAATGTTTAAGGTTTAAGCCCGGTCCTGACCAATATCACTATTTTTACCTTTGAATTCAGGTTTACATTCAAATATATCTAAAACTTACTTAGAATTGATTTTGTTACTTTTTCAAAATAATTTTAAAAATGCCATATAAAGGGTAAATCTGGTTTGTATTTCGTATTACGTATATCTAATTTCTGTATTTTGAACTTGTCTTTGTACGTAAAGGTAAAGGTAATGATAACGGCATTTACATACCCTCAGCGAGAGAGTATGGCCGGCAACATGGAGGGTTAAAACCTCCTAAGTCGCTTTCCTACCCAGTTATCTCGCACGCATACACGTACGGGCTGCTGTGGTAAGCACCACGCCTTCGACAACCGCCTACCTTCCCTCCTCCACTGGTGTGTTTCGGTTTCCAATTATATTATTTTCAGTGACTGGGTAGGCCACCCGCCGAGCATCCGACTCCGGTTTGATCCTAAGACTTTTTACCTCAATGTTTTAGGGAGTATTCTACGTTTTTGAAATTATTTCCTTATTTCAGTTTTATTAATGATTATTTAATAGTCAATATTCTTGAAATTACCTATTTAAACTGTGAAATTTAAATGGCTTAAATTCAGAAAACTAATTGATTTTTCTGTATATCAGTAAATACTAAAAAATTAATTGAATTACAATTTTTTATTATTTACTGGTATACAGAAAATTTTCTTTAAATTTATTATCCGGGATAAATAATTTTCACTCTCCAGAGTTCTTTACTATTTTTTAGGGAAAATTTTTGAATATTTTGCAGGGGGAGGGTGGGTGCTATATCCTTTTGCTTTTATTAAATCTCATTTAAGGCTCGTTGCCTTAATATTTTACTGAGTTTTCTATGTTTCTTCAGTTTTATGAAGGATGACGTAATCGCCAATATTCATGAAAAATACTGAATTTTCCACCCTGGTTTTCCTATTTGAACTGTTAAATTTAAGTGACTTTCATTCAGTTAATATTTTTTTATTTCTTTGTATCTAAAAAAATTTCTTAATATTTGCCTTCTGGATAAATAATTTTCACTATTTAGAGATAGTTCCTGTTTTTAAGGGTGTGTTTTTAATATCATAAAGGGGGAGATAGCCCTCTTTACTTTTCTTTAATCTAATTTAAGGCTCTTTACCTTAATATTTAACAGTTTTATATATGTTTGAAATTATTTTTATCAGGTTTAGGAAGGATTACTTAAAGGCCAACATTCTTGAATTTCAGTGTTTAAGTGGCTTAAGTTCAGGATATTAGAATTCAGTTAATTTTTTGTTGTTTCGTGGCATCCAGAAAATTTTCTTAAAATGTATCTTTTGGTCTTTTCCTGATTTATAGAGGGAATTTTTTGAATATTATGAAAGTGAAGGCTGTGAGACCCCTTTTTACCTTTTTTTTCAAATCATAGGCTCTTTGCCTTAACATTTTAATGAGTTTTCTATTTTTTTGAAATTATTTTCTTACTTCAGTTTTATCAAGGATTACTTAAGACCCACTTGTATTTCAGTGGATTCCACCACAGCTTCCGTTTTGGACTGTGAAGTTTTGAGTGACTTAAATTCAGGAAACCACAATTTAGTTAATTTTTTCTTATTTCTTGGTATTAACTAGAATTTTTTCTTGAGATTTATCTTCCAGATAAATAATTTTCACTCTTCAGAGGAGTTCTTTCTCGTTTTTCAATGAAAATTTCTTACATCTTATGAAATTGGGATTGTAATATCCCTTTATACCTTTTTTAAGGTTCTTTGCTTTAATATTTTATTGAGTTTTTTGTTTTTAAACGAGCAATTTATATGGCTTAAATTCAGGAAACTACAATTGAGTTATTACTTTGTTATTTCTTGGCATCCAGAAAGGTTTCCTAAAATTTGTTTTCTGAATAAATAGTTCTTCAGAATTTGTTCTTGGTTTGCAGAAAAAGTCTTTGAATATTGTGAAAGACGAAGGTTGTGATGCCCCTTTTTACCTATTTTGATATTATTTTCTTACTTCGGTTTTATTAAGTATTACTAAGTAGCCAATCTTCTTGAATTTCAGTATTACTCCATCCTAGTTTCCCTGTTTAAACTGTGAAGCCAAAAGATTAAAATTACAAGTTGGCAAGATTTTCTCCTGAAATATTTCTAAAAAACCAAAACAAAACCTCAAAAATATCTGGGTTAAGTTCGTTGCTCGAAACAAAAATATCCGCTCTCATTTTTCCAATAATATTTCTCAGATAATTCTCCATAAACAAAATTTTACAAACTAACAGCATCTAAACATACACTCTTAGAGAGATACTTGTTCTATGAATAAATTTTGTTATTCTATAAATAGCAAACGGACACATGTTTTAAAACGGGTAATGGCCACATCATACGTGTACTGGAATACGAATATGTGTTGCAAGACCTTATTTATAGATTTAATTTAATCGTCTTATCGAGTAAATTAGGTGCGGAGATAAACCGGAAGCTTTATGTTATTAACCAACCCCTCCGTCATCGAGTAGTTCACATGAAGACGAGTAGCAACCGGAAGTTAATCTGTTTTAATAAAGATCTTGTTATAAACCGACTGAATGATGATGAAACGAGTTCTACGGCCTTAATTTATATTGCAATATTTCAAATTTGTGATTATGTTTGATTATGCTAACTGGACCGAATTGATAGCGGAACTAGTTTTATAAATAATTTGCAGAAGTAGGCTCTGAGTAAAATGGTGAAGAATCCCTCCTGGACTTCCTAATTATTAATGAATTAGCTTGATCAACAAGCCCTTTCGTAAAATCGATCTTAGATATTTTTTCTAAAATATTAATTAATATTTGTGACTCCAATCAAACTACCATAATTGTTCACCTCACAAAATGCAGAGAAATATTATAAAGATATTTGACCATTTAAAAAATAAGTGAAGCCAAACCTAATTTTTAGAAAAACCACCCACATACAAGTTTATTGAATCAATTTCCGTCAGTTTGTTCATCTGAAGGCGAGATTAAAATATCGGTTTTCCTCTTTAACAGAAGCTTAAATGCTTAAAAACCTGCTCCGAATGACAAGAAATAAATTGAACTCGATGTTGAATGACGTATGGTTTCCTTCTTTTTTAGTCGGCTTTTTAAGCATTTCAACCCTGCTTTTCCCCTGAAAAAAATAATTAATTTTTCTTGCTCTTCCTGCGAATTTATTTTGAAATAAAACACATTCGTTAATTTTCACAATTAGCTCTTATTTCCTTAACAAACCAGAAAATACGAACGAAATTAAGCCACAAGTGGGGCCAATAAACATGTTAGGAGTAAAAAGAAAAATGCTTGAAAATAGCGACCGGAAAACCTTTCGGGATTTAGATATTGAGTATCCTTTCAGATTTCAGACATTTCTACCGCAATATTTTTACAAAAGCTTATTCAGTTGGAAATCAATGGCTCCTTTAAAGCAATTTCAAGTAAAGCTTTCTCTCAACACGAACACTCATGAGTATTTGTTGCGGGTTTAAAATTTAATTTCGTTTCCTTCAAATTTCTTTCAAGTCTTATCGGAATCGGTTTGAAATCCTACGTTACGAAAGTAATTAAGTTTATCGCCAGTTAAGTACCTTTGTACCAACGTGAATTTAAAACGTTTCTAAAATTAGAAATTATTTAGTTTCCTTATTTCTTTCATCGATGTGGGGGTTGAGATTAGGGATATATGAAGTGCCACTGATTTTAAAGCTTCTTTTTTAAAAGAATTTCTCGAGCTTTATCTTCTCTCTCGTTTAACAAATTCTTACACAAGGCTAAATAAGAAAGAAATCAGTAGTAATCACCGCCCTAAAGTATTTATTTGTCCCAGAAAAATATGCATAACCTCCCTAATAATTTTACTGCCTCTAATCTGGAATTAGAGTTATTAAAAACAGCGGAGAGAACAGGAGTAAATTACTGTACAAAAATTAATGGTGCGATTATTAATTCTCCACTTTTGGTTTTAACCACAAAGGAAATTAAAATCTATGGTTTAACTGAACTTGCTTTACTTTTTTGTTTTTTCAAAATTAGTGGACTATTAAAACTTACCTGGTTTTAGTATTTATTTACAAAAAGTTGAAATAATTAGAATTTTAAGACGTGGTTGCGTAGGATTATTCTCTGCTGCCAGGACTCTGATTTAACAAAAATGCGTCATAAAAATACCAAATCCGGAGTTCATTTCAAAATAAAGGTGCTTTAAATAGCAGTGTAATTTTTTTAATTGTTTATAAACAATATTCGGAAGCTGATTGAATCTTTAACACAAAATTAGCTGAATTTTCGAATGCTGTGGGTTTTAAGTTTATTCGTAGTTGTTACTTCAAGGTGTTTATGCCAAAAATAAATAAACTTCTCTACTTTACTTTTCATCTTCTCAACCCCTTTCCGTCCACTTCTGGACATAGGCCTCCCTTAACGTTATCCATTTCTCTTTATTTTAAGCTATATGACACCAGTTTTTCCCGGCGACAACTCTTTGATGTCATCTGCCCACCTTTTCTAGGATCTTCCAACAAAATGCTTTGTTGCTCTGGGTCTCCAATGCACCATGCGGATTGTCCTTTTACTAGCATCCTCTCTGGCTACATGCCTTACCCAGTTCCACTTGAGTTCTAATATTCATTGCAGTACATCTATCACTCCAGTTCTTCTTTGGATTTCGTCATTTCTAACCCTTTATTTGCGCTGTTAACAGTCATAGTCAACACGCATTTATTACTTTATTATTATTATTATTATTATTATTATTAATAAGCCTAATTAATCCCACTGTTGGGCAAAGGCCTCCCGCTCGCGTTATACCATCTTCATTTTCCCTGTCCCTTGCGTGCGTCGTCTTATTGTTACAATCCCTTTGATTGATATTTGTTTGAGCATATTGGGGTCATCATTGTTTGAACCCAAACCTTTCTTTCTTTGCCATTTTTGACTGTTGCCTCAGCCTGGTTACTATCATCTAATCTGATTCTCGTCTTTGGGTTTGTTTTACTTTTCCCTTCATCATTAACTATCTCCTCTCCTGAACTTTCGATTTCCTTAGATTCGTCTTCTAGAATTTTATTTGTATTTTTCCTTTCTTCTGTTAATAGCATGTTGTATTTTAGTACACCGTATTTGTTTTCTTTCTGAGCTTCTGGTAGTTTTGGGATTAATAATTTTCGTTCCTGCTTAAATGCTGCATTAAGTTGAGTTCTTGATTATCCTTTCCAATCAAAACGATATCGTCTGCGAATCGTAAATGGTTTAAGTAGTTGCCATCCACTTTTATACCTTTATTTTCCCAATTGAGGCCTTTAAATATATCTTCTAAGGCAAGGTGATATTATGCCCGCTTGCCGCATCCACGTATTTTGTCAGAAATTGTATCTACATCGCTTTTGATTTGAAAAGTAGCCTTCTCATATATTCGTATATTAAGGTTAGTATATACTTATGCCTTTAAAACTGTTTGTATTTCAATGGAATCGAAAACTTTTTTATAACCCACGAATGCCAGATGTATTGGAGAATTATATTCAACCTAATGGTTTGCAAATGGTCTATGGTGCCTTTTCTGAAACCTGCTTGCTCAGGAGGCTGGTAAAATTGGAACTTATTTGTTAAGCGATTTGTGACAACTTTCGTTAAAAGTTTATACATAACTATGTGACAGCAAGCTAATGGGGCGATAGTTTTCAATATTGTTGCTATCTCCTTTTTAAATATTAGAATTAGTTCTGCATTTTCCCAGATAGTAGGGATTTTTTCTTCGATCAAGAATCTCACTGCTTCTAACAAATTGTTACCTCCCATTTTAAGCATGTCGCTAGATATTTTATCTTCACCAGGAGAGCGCCCATTTTTCATTTGTTTTGGCACATCTGTTGTTGGATATTTTGTTCTAGATATCATTTTATGTCTTTCCGATTTAGTATTAACTGTTATTGTTGCTCTTAGCAATCTGCGATCGCTCCCTGTATCGAGCCCTGTTTATTACTAACACATCGCTGACGATATTTATATTGTTTAAGATAACGTAATCTATCTCTTTCATTCTTAGTCTTTTTCTAAATCCACCTTCTTTGTAAAAGCTTGCGGAAGAAGATATTCATACAATACAGATTTTCTTGTTGCAGATAGTTTAACAAGAATTCTCCGCGCTCATTCCTTGTTTCAAGACCAAACTTTCCTTAAATTTTTTGTATCCTCATTTTGGCGTTCAAATCTCCACTAATAATCAGAAAATGTGCTTTCTCAGATTTTCTTGCTTTCGTATGTAATATCCTCATAGAATTTTTCTGCTTCCTCACCGTCAGAAGTCGCTGTTGGCACGTATGTATGAATTAGCTGAAGACTGAATCTGTTTGATAGTTTTCTTATAATGTATATTATTCTTTCAGATACAGACTGCATTTTGGTTATTAAGTGTGTCATCTTTTTGTTGATAACTATTGTCACTCCACCAATGTATGAACTTTCTTCCACGTTATTTTGATATAATATGTGCCCTGATTTTAACCATGTACAATTCTCACCTAGTCGTCTCGTCCCACTTAAGCACAGAAAATCGCACTTAATATTAAGAAGCTCTTCTTCTAACTGCAACAATTTCTCTTTGGACGTCATAGTTTGTATGTTAAGTGTAGCAATCAACATCTTCTTTTGACAACCTTCTATAACCCCTTTGATCCAACCGTTGCCTTGACTGGAAGGTAAAAGACTTTAACTTTATGGGGAAATTGGCCGACTACACCACGCTGACCGCGCGGGTTGGTGTAGGGATAAGGATATAGGAAGGATACAAATGGTGTAGATGGGAACTGAAGGTTGAGACATGATTTCCACCCATAGATGTAGGCGCAAGGGACGTGGACACTGGACAGGCATGCTTCGCTGAAGTGAACCTGTCTCCCACCGGGATCATGGTTACCTTATCTCTCTACTGTATTGCCCATTTTAATTTGAGTAATTGGGATTCTAATACACGTTGTAAGATTAAACATTGCCCAATTTCTTTGCTTATACCAAGTGAGAAGAACAGTAACCCATAGAGATACTTGAATAATTTTTTTATCTTTAAAACGAAAATATTTACTGCTTCCTTAGAATATTGTTACTTCTGTTTTAAAACTAAAATATGAAAACTGGTGAGAAAGGAATTTGTTTGGAGTTAATGAAGAAGTGGCAAATTTATTAATATTGCACAAGGTTTTATAATTCCAGTTTTTTAAATGAAGGAAAGTGCATAACTTTGCGAATTATTTTTTAAAGAAGCGTTTAAAGCCTCCCTTTAGATATTATTTCGTCTGTTTTCCACTTCGAGGGGAGGCAATTTAGCTGTCAGAGCTAACAAATACACAAAACGATTGATAATTCTACTCCAATTTTAATCCAATTTGGGTTTAGGTTTATAACTGATGCTTTCTATAAAAAAGCTTGCATCCCTAATAAAAAGCCAGACTTTCTTAAATTTCTGGAGGATTTTCACGTGGATTAATTTACAATTTTATTTACCGCAATAAAATAATATGTTAAAATGTTAAGAAAGCTCGCTTTTTCAAGAACATCGGTAATGTTTTGATAATGTCACTTATGTCACCTTGTTTTAACTAATTTGGTCAAGTTTATTTACTTACATAAGAGTGGAATTACATTATGAGAACATTCAAATAGAGAAACAAGGTCTGGTTTTGTCGCACAGTATGATAACGAATGTTCGTTGATGTCAAAACATGTAATAAGGAAACTAACATAAGCTCCCCCCACCCCCCCTCATACATTTACGCAAATAGCAAAACAATTCTGAATGGCATTGTTATTACTGATAAAGCCAGGCTTTATCATTTCCTTTACTATAAACAACGCACAGTTCATATCTGCGCACGGAAGTAGTATTATTTCCGAATTCTCATCGTTTCCTATCAGTTGCTTCCTTGCCTGTATACTGTATATATTTTTAATAAAAACACCTTACAAAATTCGTTCTAATACGTCTAACAAAACTAACAAAAAACCTGATGAAAACAGAAAATTTATAAAAGCATCAGAGGTCGTTTCATCAGTGTGAAAATCATTACTTACAACAGGGTTGCTGTTGGTGTTTCCTAACCTTTCTCGTTTTTGCTGAACTTGCGGTGGTGTAAGAAATACCGAATGTAATTCTGAAACGACCTCCGCTTTCATTCCTTCAGATCAGATTTAGATTGTGTAGCTCTAAACACCAACTAACTAAGAATGAGGTGCTTATTTTGTTTTTGATCTTTTACTTTATCTTGAGAAAGAAACAAAAAACACAAACAGGCGATGAAGTTGAATTGTTGATAAATTGAATTATGTATTCTCAGGAAAATTATATGTAAATTCTTTTCACTTAATTTCCCTACTTTTCCTGATTTTAAGTTTTGCTAATTTTTAAATTGTTTTCGTGCTTTATGAAAGATGACTTTTGCAATTTTTACATTGAAAAATATGAAAATGCATGAAAAACAAGATACTACAAAAAATGGATTATTCTTCAGAGTTTGTGTTTCTTTCGGTTCATTTTTAGCGCATAGTAAAAAAAAACAGCAACTTGAGTGAGTTATGGGGCTTGCATAAATAATAGGCAATCTTTTTAACGCAGAAAACAATTTTATATTCTATTTCCAGCTAGGGAAACGTAACTTTTGTTTTTTAAATGCCCTTTTGTCGAAGGACCTCAGTTAGGTTTTTGTTTCATACAATTGAAAAGTTTTGCTGGAAAAACAGCAATGAATAATCTAAGAAGGAAATCTTGCAAATTAAGAAGAATAAAGTAAAAAGGAAGTTTTCTGGGCTTAGTCTTTTTAGGCAGATTCTGAAACGCTTTCGTGGATTCGCAGGTTAAAAAGCTAGAATTCGAATTTTGAAATTTCCAAGTCCAAAAATTTTTATGTAATTGTGTAATCGCTCCGCCTTGTTGAAATTTTCTTTCTGTGCTTGGTAGGTTACACACTATAAGGATTCCGATTATTTTCCTGGTAAAGTTTGTTAACATAATTGTTTTCGTAGCAAACATTTTTCAAATTGTTTATACCTTTTTCATCACTTACCTCTAAAGCTTAAGCTTGGTTATTAAACCATAGATTTCATTGGGTAGCTACGGAATTTCTTGGTTTAAACAAGATTTAAATTTTAATTAATTTCGATGCAAATATTTATTATTATTATGATGCGCAAAACAACTGTAAATAACTTAAATAAAATGATTCAATTAAAAATACTAAACAATCAAGCATGGGAAAATTCTGTAAATCAAAATGAAACATCAAATTTAATATTCTGATAAACGCCAGCATGCACGTGGTGTTTATATTAACTTAAAAATCATTCGGAAAGCTTTCACTGTTTGAGTGCGTTTATTAGAATTGACTTTAGCTACCTGTTTCTCTAAAAAGGCAATTTAGAAGGGAGTACGTGCCTGTGTGATAAAGTGCACTTAAGAGTTGATGTAGACATCAGCCTCAGAATCTCTCCAAGTTGTAACAAGAGCTTTCAGAATTATTGACAAAGGAAATTTAGAGTGAAGGCTTCAGTCATATAAACTTGGTTTTAGATTTAAAATTCATGATAATAAGCTTTAAAGGCGTATTTGAAGAAAATATTCGGGAAAATATTAATTTTTATTTTTGTTGAAGGGAAACAAAAATCAACCTGTAAAGCAATTATTGAAAATTAAATTTAAAAAACAAAGAATTTTTTACAAAATTAAGTTGAACATGTTTTCCAAAATTTGGCTCTCAAAGCTTGGAATTTTTTCATCACTTTAGCTCTCTCTTCAAAACATTCTAAAAATTTAAAAACAATTTTATTGTTTGTCCTAAATTTATATATAAATAAATAAAAAGTGCGATAAAATAGCAAAAAGTGTCTTTTGAAGTGCGAAATTTATAATAAAGTTCGAAATTAGCATGGCATTGGTTTCAGTTTTTCCCCAAAAGCTATCTTTTTGAAAGTTAAAACTATTTATCAAAGATTTAATTTTAAGATTTATTTAAATTAGGCCTTCAGGATTAAATACCACCTCGAAATATTATTCCTTGAATAGGAAATCCTTGCGAAATTGATTTCTATCTCCAGTTTTAGATGAATTAAAAACAAATAAGATTTCACATCTCATCTCAGTTTATCAATTGTAGGACGCAGGGGGGGGGGGCGGGGCGGTTGCGGTTTTTATTTTACTTTTATTATTTTTCAAATGGCGTATTTATAGGTATATTTACAAACGCACATTCGATCAAATTAGCACGAATTAACGTTCATTCCACCCACCCAAGTTAGATTAACTTGTAACAAGCAGGCCTCGTAAACACTCAAAGCTTGATACAAACGTTAATGCTCACATCACCCAGATAAATAATACAGATAGCAGCGATACACGAAAGCAAAACTGACACACATTACTACATTTAGCAGTATAGGTTCAGATAGTGTTACTTACAGGGGGGGGCGGGGAATCCCCCTGTCGAATCCCACGTTGCATCTAGTAGAAAACCCTCGGGGATGTTGAGAAGTGATAACGATGGGTGCATATTCAGCTGCCTATGAACCTGAAACCGAAAACTACGCGCGCGCGAGTCAACTATGAGAAAATATAGTCGACAATGGAAATCCACTCATGCCGATGTTTCACCCATCCTATGGTCTCATACGGTCTACGAACAAAGACAATGCGGAGGCAGGCATACCTGACCACCCCGGGGGGCATAGCTGTACTGCATCGGTGAATGCAGCCAGGTCAAAGGCCCTTGGTGACCACGCCGAATCACCCAAGTTCCCAGGCACATAGCCGGCTAACTGGATCTCGGAGCCTCATGCTCCAAAAAACAAGAACGAGCCTCATATGCTCACTCACACAAAATACCCCAGAAAGCCTCAGCGCATACTAACATATTAACAAGCCTTACTGTTTGACAATAACAACAACAATGACAAACAACAAACAACAAACAACAGCATAGCTGTTCATACCGACTTTATCTCGTTGAACATGCAATCACATCTATTCAATTCAAGATTTGCATCTTTATGTAAAAAATAATCCAAAATGCAGCTTAGGCCAATGCACCACGAATTTACATTTTACGCACCATACACAAACACACTTGGTCTTTTTAAAATTCATTCACACAGCTGTACGCTAACGCGTCCCGACACCGACTCCCTTTCTAAGATTCTAACCTGAGTTGTATCCCTAAATCATAACAAATCCCCCTATTTTAAAGCTCGGTTCGGATTTTACAAATAAGCGGTCTTTGTTTCAAGAAACCTAATGCGTATATCATCGCCGCCAACAAAATCTGAATTTTCTCTGTTAGTAATTTTACAGAAACTGAAACATTTTCTCAAGTATATGTAAGGTATCTCAAACTGTTGAAACTGCACTGAAATAGCAAACAAATCTCTGATATATGTATAATCGTTCTAGAAAACGAAACAATGCAGTTAAAAGTCTAAAAACAAATAAACTGCGATTTATTACCGGACAGAGCGGTCAAAGGAAGGAGATTAATTTAAATTTTTAATTTTTGGTAACCTTTTGGCGTAATGACCGTTTAATAGACGATCCTGTTTGTTTTATTACTGAATTACGCGTTGGTCAACAAATCTGACCTCCAGAATGAAAGATTTAATTTGCGCAGATTACCAGAATGGTTAAAATAAAACTGCACGGTTTCGGTTTATTTTCCATATTAAACGTCAGCCTGTTTCTGGACGTACATACATAAACTCGTAACCAAAATAATCTCGCAGATCTAGGTTTTCAAAAATACCGATCTTTGGCTTGTTCTTCTAGTAACAACAAAAGTAAAAGTTTGTTCTCACGTATTAATCCAATATTAACCTTAGATGAGCTCTTAGCAAAAAAGGGAAATTCGAGTGGGTATCAAACTAAACAGCAATATTTCAACAGTATTCGTGACCGTGACCTAATTGGTTTTTTATTACCTGAAGTTGACACGCAAATTTTTATTAGCAATAAGGGGGGAATTATCTGGGGGTGCATGTTAATAATTTAAAGTGGTTTATTTTGTTAAATTCGATGACGTCCAGGGTATTCAATTCATGTCATACCACACAAGATGCTCGTTAGGTTAATGTCGCATTAGTTCTGCAGTCATATTGATCTGCAATTCACGTTGAAATTCCTGTAAAATCAATTGTAATGGCGTTAAACTAAAATAGGTTACTGTCACAGCCTGGAAATAATATAAACATGCCAAAAATAATACTAACTTTAGAAAACAATAAATATGAGCTAAATTAGAAAATAAAAACCCAAATTCTTTCTTATTTTCAAAAATTTATAGACCTTGTGATTAAACACGACTGCCCAATCTTAGAAAACTACAAAAATAATTCATATTTACCAATTACATTTTGTAGGTACTTTTTTCTCGCGCATTATTGGTAACGCCGGCCGTTGATCATGTGATTGATGACGCGCATTACCTGAATCGCCAATTCGACTATACCACAAGAATAATCAACTGAACATAGCCACAAGCAATAATTACTTCGCAATGCTTAGCCTTCATTTCATTCCATTTTCTTCATCGTGTAACGTCTGCAACTTCAGACCTGCATTCTTATTCCGAACAAGCTATAGATTTATACAGCTCGTAACATAGTTGTATTATTTCGAATTCAAGTATGTTATATCACTTAAAAATAATAAATTTCAGAACTCCTTTCCTCGGTAAAACTAATCGAATCTACGTAAAGGTATAAATTTCACACGATATATAAATCAACAAAACCCTATCCTTTGAAAATTGTGCCGCGTGTTATATGTAGAATTTCCATTTAAAGTTTCTAGAGAAATCTCAAATATCTAACAACCTTTCTTGTCAATTTTTAGATATCTCGTGTATTCTACGCTTTGTCATTTGATACGCAGCTCGTCAATCGAACGGATATTGTAAAAATGCAAATGATAACTTCCTGTGTAAAACAGATTGATTGATTGATTTGCGATTTCTTTGCCCTTTCAACGTATAAAATATGAAACTGGCAAAGGTCATGAATTCGACACATTTTTTATAAAAAATCGTTTCATTTTCGCGAATAGAAATGTGTTTTGAAAATTCGCAATTTACGAATTTGCGATTCCAGCTGAAATAAATCGTAAAAATCAATTTTACGAGAATAGTAAAGTAGGCCAGAAAATTTAGTTAGTTTCATTCATTTGTTTTAAAGAAATAGATTTCAAAATGCGCATTCATTAAAAAAACGTTGCAACTTACTTTGCATTTTTTCCAGATTCCGAATTATTTGGTTTCCTTGCCCTAAACAAGGCAGTTTCTTAGATTTTAGCTGGTAAATGCCATGAAATTTAGTTAATTCCGTTCATTTGTTTTAAAGGGCGGCTTTAAAACAGTGGGCCCTCTTTTGTCTTCAGACATTAAATAGAGTTTCAATAAGTTCAAAGCCAACTTGTTATTACGTCAAACTACTTGCTTTATTAAAATTTGACGAGCGGTTTCAAAACAGACAAATTAATTTCTGTTGAATTTTGAAAATGTTTGGCTTGACTTTACAATGCCAATGCAAAATTTTGAATATAAAATCTAAAATAAATAAAACCTAATCTTTAAAATTCCATTTTTTAAGAATTAACGTGATATAATATTTTTTTTATTTTACATTTTTTTGCAATTAAAAATAGATTTTAGAATTCGTGTTAAATAGAAATACGTTGCACCTTAATTTAAAAATAGTACGATTTTGTTAGATTCCGGATTAATTATTTGGCTTCTTCGCCCTAAACAAGTCAGTTTCTTATATTCCAACTGAAATAAATTTTAAAAATAAATTTTACGGGAATCGTAAAGTAGGCCATTAAATTTAATCAGTTCAGTTCATTTGTTTTAAAGGGCCTGCGATTGGTTTTAAAACTAAAAACAGTGGACGGACGTTCTTTTGTCTTTAAACAATGAATATAGTTTCAATATATCCAAAGCTAACTTTTATTATTACATCAAACTACTTGCTTTAATCAAAATTGAGCTTCATTATCGAAATAGGAAAGCTGATTTTTTTTTAATTTCGAATATTTTTGATCAGATTTCACAACGCCAACGATTTTTTTTATTTTGCAGTTTTACTTTTATTTTTATTATTATTCTATAAACAGGGCAGTTTCTTAAAGTTCAGCTGAAATAAATTTTAAAAATGAATTTTACGAGAATCGTAAAGTAGGCCATGACATTCTGTTAATTCCGTTCATTTGTTTTGAAGAGCCGCGATTAGCTTTAAAACTGAAAACAGTGGCCGGTCTTTTGTCTTCAAACATTAAATAACGTTTCAATAAATCCAACGCCAACTTGTTATTACGTCAAACTACTTGCTTTAATAGTTTTATTTATTTATTTTTTTGCAATTAAAAATAGAACTAGTAACTTAATATAAAAATAGGAAATTTACAACTTTTTTTCAAATTACGAATTAATTACTTGGCTTCCTTGCCCTTAAAAAGTCAGTTTCTTAGATTTCAGCTGAAAGAAATTTGAAAAATGACTTACGGGAATCTTAAAAGCTATAAAATTAGTTCGTTTGTTTGGTTTCAATTAAAACAGTGAACGTTCTTTTGTCTTTAATAAATCCGTAGCCTTGCTTTAATCAAATTTGAGATGTACTATCAAAACAGGAAAACTGATTTTAGTTGAATTTTTGAAAGTTGAAAATGTGTGGTCTATCTGCTTTCATAACACTAACCTCTAAAGAATACATCCTAATTTTAAAAATTTTGCTTTTTAATTAATATGCACAGTTTTAAAGCCTAATTAAAGGTTTTTAACCTTCTCGGCGTACATTTTGTTTACTGTTCGTAAGTTTTTAATTAACAAAAGGGTATGTTAATGTTAGTGTTTTTCTCTGTTTTTCCCTGGTGTGAACAACACACAATGCACATAAACCCCCAACATAGTTGAACTTTTCGGGGTTAATTTCGATTTTCCAGGTTTAGCAACCTTAAAGGTGAAAAGGACCGCATACATAACGAAATTGAAGTTTATTATCAAGGGCATATGCAGGAGGGAAGAAAATGGGACTACGACTCTCCCCAAAATTTAGCTGTATTTTCTAATTTTTTTGAAATTTTAAAAGGTTGAAGTAAATAATTCGTGTTGTCGTTATTAAAGCACAACAAAAACCCTGCGCTCCCTCTGATTGTTCTAATAGATAGTATGTATGTTTGTGGACGAAATCTAGGCTTGCGGGTTCCGTCTCAACGCGCGTCGATGTCATGAGCACCACCCAACTAGAATTTATATGTGCCATAACTTAATACAAATTTTGAATGTCGAAGCGAATCTAAAATTTATTTCCTTCATTAAAAATAATAAAAGTTAATATTTGAAAAAGGCCTTGAATTTCTAAAGTTCTGGGTTCAATATAAGGTCAACGCATGGAAGAACCGCTTTAGTAAGATTTTTGATTTATTTTTCGTTTGTAACGATTTTCAAAATGTTCTTATGTAAATAAAGGACCATATTTTACATGTAACTACCAGAATGGGTCCACACTGCGTATAGAAACATAAACCTCGTTTAAAATGAATCATAAAAGACATTTGGTGTAGGAGAAACGGTCTTTGTTTGAAGATATCTAAGCCCCTTCTAGCTACCAACGAATGTTCTCTCCTCGTAGTACTTTAATGGGCATTTTGCTTCTCTACAACCCCAAATTTGCCATCTGTGATAAATTTTGAAAACTTGTCTAACTTAGTTGTGCCGGATTAAGAGCTTTAGCCGTCTACAGCCAACATTACTCGGGAACTTCGTTAGCTTTCTGCTTTCCAGTCCATTTTCTAAACTTTTAGCTTGCGCCTTTGATGCTCGTTAGTTAATATCAGAGCGAAAAATAACGAATTTCTGGGTTACATTTCATTTCTCACGACTTGATTGTTTTAGTCGGTTAATTGGCGAACCGCCAGATAATTTAATTAAGTGTAAAGTGCCTCGTCGGACAAGTCCATTGTATTCGTGCTAATTGGCGTTCAAAACTGTTTTGGTAATGAATTCGGTGAGAGATGATAATTCAGAACTTTTACCATGAAGGTTGCACTTTCTTATAAAAATTCTATTCTAAATGGAAGAGAAATTTATTTAAATTACTTTTGTAAACAACGCGTTAATTAATTGAAAAGTTTGTAACACGATTTCCTCATATTCTTTTTTAAATGTTCGCAAAAGCATGGGTTTGCAATAAATATAGTTCAGAGAGCACCTTAAGAATTCAATTAAATTAATCCCTATTTAAACAAGCAGCGTGACACCAGTTTAAATCGCTTTAAACTGAAAGTCCTCGCAATTTCCTTCACATTTTTCGAGAAATTTAATTTCGTTTAATGCAGTTAACCTAGTACCATATTTTAATTTTAATTAAATAGTACTGAGTCCTTTGCCTAGGTGTTTAAGGGACGTTTTACTTTTCACGACGTTTAATTAAATTTGTCCACAGGATTACTAAATAACATCTCTTTAAGTAGGATCTTTAAAAGAAGAACGGATTTTGCTTACTTTCTGAAGACGAATTATGATTCAGATGTATACATTTTTCATGAATCTTAAATAAAACGGGCTTCATTTTTGGGGAATCATTGCAAATTTGATTACTTAAAATTCGTGCCAAGCCACTTCTTCTTTAAAAAATTATGGTCAACAGCATTTTTTCAAGCTGTGGAGTTATAATTAAGTTTGATTGTTATCTAAGCGGCACCTTTGAATCAATCTCGTGCTGTCTTCGTAATTACAAATGTAATCTTTATTAGCTCAGTAACACTGTCCTGTTCGTATATTTTTGAGACTAATTATTGTTAGAAATTTTGTTTACACCTATTTATTTATTTTAATAAGAAACAACGTGGCAAGGGTTGTTAACTGAAAAAGAATTAACGTTTATTTGGTTAATTTTGTTAATCTTGAAATTCGACGTATTTGAAAAATGGTTCTCCCCTGTACTTAATTACTGGAATTAAACAAGGATTTCATATTTCAGACTTTGTTGTTGTTTTTATTTTTACGTAACAGACTGTTTTTGCTGCAAAAAAATAGCTTACGAAACTTTTTATTTATATCAGAATATTTTTCAGGTTATTTTTAAAAATTTCACTTTTAAACTTTTTGCGGCTTTTCCATATCTTTCTTCCTTTCTTGCAGACATATTTTCATTTTTGGTTTTTGTTTAAGTATCTAATTTTACTACAGTTCGAAATGACAAAAAAACCGTTGAGATTTCAAAAACGCAAATTTGCCAAAATTTTACCAAAATTTGCCTTTTAAATAGCTACGAACATTTTTCTGAATATTGTTTGTTTGAAATTACTTAAGTAATTTCAAGAATTGAAAGTGTTTTTCTTAAATTCGTGAAAATTTGGTCTCTCTGGATGAACTCCAAGCACGCCGTTTGTATTTTTTAGCCGAAATGGATTTTTGAGATTCTGAAAACTGTTTAATATTTTACAATTTAGAATGCTTTAGGTGCAATGAAATTTAAGAATTTTTTTAAATGCCTCAAACTTGTTAGATGTTTTCTTAAAATTCCTAAAATTGCTTTAAAATTTTCGAAAATTTCGGTTTTAAATCGTTTCAGGCCATTTAACAAAAAAACCTTGAAAAAAGTTATCTCTTTTGAGACCTTTTTGAGATCGTTCTAATTTTACTTTTCATTTTTTATTGGACTAAATTACACTTCTGTAAACGGCTAAAAAGGTTTTATGCTTCCCGAAAGTCTTAGATAATCGGTATGACAAGTCATGGACAGAATAATTTAAGAAATTTGTTTTAATCACAGGTTCGTTAAAAAAATGTTAATTAAAAACAAAGATTAAAAGAATCGATGTGTATCTTTTGTTGCTCATTTTAGAAAGTCATCGAGATGCGTCATCCAGAAACGCAGTTTTGTAACACTTTTTGTTAACTCTTCCCGTTTGCTATCGTCATCACCGTGCATGAATTCTTTTCTTTTTTTACAACAAGAAGCTTAGCTCACCCACGTAACTATCAGCTTAGTCATAAATACACCTGGTTAAGTACACAAACCCGTATTATTTGCTTTTAATTTACATTAAAATCGTCTACTCGAATACCCAAATAAATTTCCTTTGTTTTTAAAAAATCCCCCCAAAAGAAATTCTTTAAATATTTAAACTGACTGGGAAAATCTAATTTAAACCGGGAAATTTATCGTTTGTTTAACTTCCTCCTTAACCTGAAATTCTTTACCTGAAATTAAAATTTTATACAAAATTAGGAAAACCCAGCAGCGTACAAATAATTAGAAACGAGCATTTATAAATTTCGCGGTGCCATTGAACTCCTGAGATAAAAATCTGGCGTTAGCAGTGCAAAACAAGTAAAGTGAATCAAATACAACCTGCGGCCGAAAAAACAAAGAATACAAAGGAACATACATCGCCGATGAGTAAACTTAACAGTTAAAAGTGTCTTTTGTAAGAGTTAAGTGCGACATTTTTTTTTCTCAAAAGTTCACTCGGTGCATCTTCGTTTGGCTGCAGGAAGGTGCATTTCGAGAAAAGAAGATGGTATGAGAATCCGTGGGTTCAAGGTCGTGGTAAACTGGAGCTCCCAGTGGTTTGTTGACCCTCTATCCATATATTACACATGGTAGTTAGTCACTGTAATTAACCAGTTATGTGAAGGGTTCGGGACACGCTTGCTACACACAATACGTGTTTAATATGCATTATATTATCGTGCTGCAGCTGCTTTACATTACTAGAAACTTACTCGTTTAATCAGTGCTGGGTACATTTGTCTTTGGTCTACAGATGCTTATATGGTACTTTCAACACCAACGCTACCACCGTAGGTAGATCGAGTTATTTTCTTAAAAATATTCTCGTCTAGCCAGACAAAATGAATTTCAGTAGCTGCATATTTTAATAGAAATTATGCAATACAATGGTGCAACATATAATTAAAGGCCGTTTTTTTGTGATAAATTTAATTTTGTCAGCCTGGATGGCGTCGAGATTTATAAACCAGAGACTTCTTTCGGATATTAACTAAAACCGTAGGTACCGTGCCAGTACGATGTTGGGTATAACAAAGATCCCATCCAGGGGTGGAAATCCCTTAAATTCGACAAAATTCTAGCAGGGCAGATCGTAGCAGTCGACGCGTGTTGAAAACCCTGGCACCCACACGCCTAGATTTCACCCAATAAATAAATAAATAAAACTTTTAGATATTTACCACGGAGTATTCTGGAAGTTCAAATTACCAGGAGATTGAAAAACGGACCCTTAAAACAGTTTGATGCTGAATTTTTAAAGAGTGGCCGCGATGAGGTTTCCTTTATTTTTCTTAGGGGAGAGTGTCTCCGTGGACACTTTTAATAATTTTCATAAAATCTTAAAGTCTTGAAGTTAACGAATGATCGGGCATCGGTTTTTGTTTACTAATGTGTTATTTGCCACATGCATTCGACAGGGGTGGTTCGTCCTTAAGAGCTGTAGAGCTGCAGAATCACCAGAAATAAGATTATAAGTGAAACAATAAATTATTTATTAATAAAATGAAGCTGGTTATAATGTTACTTTTGCCTATGGAAATTGATGTGCCAGTTAACCAAGGCAATATTTTAATATTGGGCCGCCATACAGCGATCACGAAACAGCTCGAAAATCTGCTTATTCGGAAGACATCTTTGCTGTACGATGGAGGTCAAGTTGCAAAATTAAAGCTATGTAGAATTGAGCTGGTTCCATTTGTTAAGAATCTACCTTTTAAACGTTATTTTATAGTACTTTTGTACGACTATACATTCCTAAACTGGATGATACGTACACTTGCGAATAAAAGTTAAGAAACATGTATAGTAAGACGTAATTTAGATTCCTGGCAAAATTGGTCTAAATTTTAAAGAAAGTATTCGGTGTTTTATTACACAGAAGTATATTTTCACGTAAAATATCAATAAATTATGGATATTACACTATAACTTTTAGTAAAAAAATAATAATAATCCGATCGGAACATAAATTTCAAAAGACAAAAGTTAAGAAACAAATGGTTACTTCTACAGGATGTTTTACAATCTTTATTTATTGTAGTCTCTATACTCAGTAGGAAATTGGAAGACCCTTTGACTTTATAACAGCATGGCGGCATGGAGGTCACTAGCTTTTCACAAATTTCCACAAAATTGCACCGGTAGGTACTTGAGACCACAAGTCTTGTACCTTCTGAAAAAGATTTTTCCTATTGGTACACTTTTCTGAACCCAGTCGTTTTTTAATATAATCCCATAAGTACTCAATTTGCACTGGCGTGCCGGGCGTGCGGTCAACGGAACCGATGGAAGCTCCGCTTCCCTTGCCTTCATTCATAAGGCAAAACAATATAATATAAAACAATAGGATTCAAGTCCGTAGGCTGAGCTGGCCATCCCAAAACGTTCATGCCGTTCTCTTCCAAAAATGTTTTTACGAAGTTGGAAATGGGTTTTGGGTTGTTGTCATGTTAAAAGGCCCAATTTGGATTCAAATTAGCCTGAGCATACGAAACCATACGTTCCTCTAAGATATTTTTTTAAGGGAAACGACCCATAGTATTTTCAATTCGGACCAATTGACCGGTACCATTTGCTGAAAAGCATCCACCACACCATGATATTTCCGCCACCAAACTTGACAGTTGATTTTAGATATCGAGGATTATATCTTTATTCAACTGAGCATCTAACTAGTTTTCTGGAGTCATTTCCGAATAAATTTATCTTTGTTTCGTCGCTCCAAAGTACTCTCGACCAGTCATTGAACGTCCAATCCTTATGGGTAGTTGCGAATTGTAGTATATTTTTACTGTTTCTTTTACTCACATACGGTTTTTTTGCCGCCATGTGAGCCTGAAGTCCGTAATTGTCTAAACGGCGAGAAACAGTTTTTGAGCTTATGTTCATTAGTTCCAATTGATTTCTTACAATTGCTCTTATCAGTCTCTACACTTGTTTTTTGGGAGGACCACTTCTAAAAGCAGTCTCCACATTTCCTCTTTCTTCCCATCTACGAAACAATTTCACTTTTTTGTTTTCCATCTTGAAAAACTTGAATAATAGACTGTTTTTCACGCAGTGACAGGTGTTTTCTCAACTTCGTGTTAAACCTGACAACAGTAATGCGAGAATGAAGCGTACAGGTCAATGCATGTTCTAAATTTAAATGATTAAGGACAATACGCAGTCTATTTAACAAGTTTCAACAAGATTGGTAGATATCATTATAAAATAGTGAACGACAGTTGCTTAACTTTTGTCCATTAGAAAAGAACAGCTACATAAAAATAAACATGTGTAATACTTGTGGAGAACGTTTTTAAAATTTTTCCAATATACAGGGTGATTCAAAAGTATTGTCATTAAATTAAATGTGTATATGTTGACCTTAATAGAAGTACATTACAGCAAAAATTTAAAGCTTGCCGCGGTTTTTGTTTATTTTAGATTTTGTTACACGCTTTTGAGAACCGTTGGCTAATATGCATTTAAAAAGCCTGCGATAGAAATTTGACCCTGCTAAAATAAATGAAACATTACACAATTATGTAATTTACAGGTTTCACTTTCCTCTCGCATTTTTTCAGTCTTGAAACTGGCAGTAAACAATTATTGGCGTGTTTAAAAAGTGATAAAAAATTGTTGAAAATAAAGAGGAATAGGACTTACAGAAGATGTTCAAATGTTCCTCCATTAAATTCTACACAAACACACACACAACACAAACACAAACTGTCTTTCAGAGCTTCCCCGTAAATTAAGTACAATAACATCAATTGATGCAGTTGTTAAAAGGTTAGGTTGACCTTCCATTAAAACGTTCAAAGAATGACTGACCCACATAACTTACCTGGACTCTATCAGCTATCAGCATCGACAAGAAACGCGTTTGTTAAATTTAGATTTTGAATGTACATAAATAGAACATATTCCAGTGACCCCAAACCAATTTTTGTATTGATCTTTCTAATTTTTTTCTGGGCTTACCGTTTACTTGCGACACATGGTTTATTGAGAAAAGTTGTTGAATTTGATATGCTCTACCTACCGTTAAAATTAATTAAAATACTTTTGAATCACCCTATAGAATGGACGCCAATTGCGTAAATATTAAAAATCTAATAATATTTTGTTTTTAAAGTGGAATATGATATAGCAGTGGAAACCAAAATATGGGCGACTGCATGTTTCTTAAGATTGTCCGTAAGTGTATATTTAATTATTAAGAACTACGAGTATTAATGATAAAGGAGCGAAATCGCCCTATACCGATATTAAATAACGAAAATGCTAGCAGTAGTCGAGGAAAAGATACTTCCGAAAGGACGTAATTACATATATTTAAGGAACATAGATTCGTAGTATAATTGAAAAATGCTTTGTTTTGTTTTTTGGATTATTATTACATATTTTGATTCAGAACGCCCAAAAATATTACGTACGAGCCGCCCCTGGCATTCGAATTTTGATTCGATTTTATCGATTTTGACGAATGATTACTTTGACCAAGCTGTTAAACCATGTTTATACAACCCGTCCTTAGCATATCTTTCTTCTTTCGTTCTCTTTTTCTTTTACCCTCTTATAACCTTTACGGTGTCGAGAGGGCCGGACACACCGAGCCCCAGACCGGTCACCCATCCAAATTCTGGTCAAGCAGGCTCTTACTTAACTTTGTATATTTCAGTATTACGTGCACTCTCACTCTGCCGTACTGCCGATTCCTTATCATATCTAAATATCAAGTTCAAGCTGTCAGGTTGCAGAAAAAAAAACGAATCAATCTACAACATACGATTCTAGTAGAATGGCGTCACTTGATACCGCCATTTTGTTTTTAATTAGATCAATCAATTTAATCGATTGCGCAATCAAGGTCGAATTAATGGGATTAGCGGTTCAATTCGCGGAATTTTAGGTCGATTTAATTGGATTAACGGTTTAATTAGATCATTTCGCGGAATTTTAGGTCGATTTAATGGGATTAGCGGTTTAATTAGATCAATTCGCGGTTTTAATTAGGTCAATTAAAAGTTCGATTAAAATCTCAATTAATATCGGCGGTTTAATTAGGTCGATTAAAATCTCGATTAAAAACGGCGGCCATCTTGGATTTAATCAAATTAATCAATCAAATTTAATTAGATCGAATAAAAGTTGGATTAAATCTTCGATTAAAAGCGGCGGCCATCTTGGAATTAAACCAAGTATTATAACTAGACCAATCACGTTAGCGGTTATCAATCTATCTCTCTCACCCTTCGTACTGCACAAATGGGGTGGGGGGCCCGGAACCGGCGGGGCTGCGTCATAATTAATCAGAACAGTAAAGGTCATATTGAATTAATCTTTAATCAAAGTTATCAATTTAATCAGGTGTACGGCGGATTCGGTATCAATCCGCTGATTAAATAAATATGCATAATGCATCACGAAAAAGCACGGTTTAATTAGATCAATCAGCGGTTTATCCCAAAATCTAAAAAAGAAAGGCAGGTCTTGACTTGTCTGTTTACACCTGTCAATCAAAGCTTAAAATTTCGTAAATGACGTCAGGGATTATTGCGAACAATAGGTACCTCTCATCGTCCTACGAAATGTTTTTAATTCAGGCTGCAAAGTTTAAAAGGATATATCATTTGTAAACACAAAAGAAATACAGCTATAAAATTATTCATTTTATTTGCAAAATCGCGCTCACTCCAAAAAGGGCAGAGGATTGACAATTTATGAAATTAAAATATTAATCAGAATATAATTAAAATGTTGATTAATAAGATAACAATGCTTTTTAAGTAATAAACGTGTTTTCATAATTAAATAAAAATAAGTCATAAGTGTGGCAGAGTTCCATATCCAGTAGGAAGTGTAATGCGGTCCACCTGGAACCGCACCATATCTCGTGCAAAGAAATTTTCGTTACTTTGAAGTTTGAGCGCCGACATCCCGATTCGATCCGAAGGCATGGCGACGGTTTTAACATATTGAATGTTAGTGCATTCTGTAAAGCAAAGGTAATTTTTAACATATACATATAATTAAGAAGACACATATTTTTAAGAACTTTACGATATTTCCTATAAATTAAATACAGTTAGTCATCAGCATTTTGGTAACGTGTTTATTATCAATAGTTTTTTCCCACGCTAAAATGATAAAACAGAATTTCGAATAAAAGAACGCTTAGGGAAATTCGATTTTTAAAATAAAAATTTAAAACATGATTTTAGATAATTTTTTGAATAAAAGTATACGGTATTCCGTCAGGGCTTAATATCAATTGTTTCTTTCATTTTTCTTTGTGGAGATTAATATCAAGAATTTGCCGTTATTAAAAATATTAGAAGTATGAGAAGGGGAATTAAATAGACTAAATCGAGATTAGCGATAAAATCTACGGTACTTCTCGTATATTCGCTATTATTTTCGGTTTATTCCTGGTAAACCCTCAATTTATAATATTTGTTATTATAAAAAATATAAATTAATTTCTGAATATAAAATTGAAGATATGGACCAAATCTAAGTTATTATTATTTCTTTCACTTATTTAATATTTAATTATGTATTTTCATTTTTAGATATATTTTATTCCCACTGACGAAGAACTTTAACGTTCGAAACGTTTGAAAAATATAAAATTTTTTCAAAAGAAATAAAACCTTTTTTATTTCTGAATAATTGGACTACAATGATCTCTTCCACTTTTGTATAAATTAATTTCATTATAAACTTACTCTTTTTAATGTAGATTCCCCTAAAGTAATTGGAAGATGTAGCCCTCGCTCTACGAGATATGTTCATATAAAGTGCGAACTTCAGGTCTATCGTTGGTAACGTCTTCTAATAACATCTTAAGACAAATTGTGTAATCAGCCTTAAGAATATCTACTATCGTTAAGAAACCCATATTTGAACAAATTTAGTATGCCAGAAATTGATAGATTCGTAAAGTACACCTTGAATGTTTTAACACTAAAACCACTAAAACGTATGCCAAGCGAAGGCAACACAGGGACGTTTTCTGACTAGTTAGTTCGACATCCTAACTATATACGTACGGGTATTTTGTTAAGAATGAGTCAAACCCATTGTCATTACTATTATCTTTCCCATTGTCTTGTTTCAGTAAGTTTCAACTTGTAGCTTTCCTGTATTTTACGAAAAATGCAATAAACATCTGCAAACCTCAGCTAAAACCTTTCACAGGGTTCAAGTTTGACCTTCACAATTGAAATTTAAGTACAGCTTATTTCATAAAATTTAAAACAAAAAGACATTATTAACTTTTAGCATTAAAAATAAAACTGTTTTTCTAAAAATCTTGGGCACAAGAGAAAGCATACATTTAAAAATTTAAATCTGTTATTGTCGACGTAAAAATATTTATAAAACAAAACTGTGGGTACGTTATTTAATAAATTTTGAATAACAGAACGTTTTGCAAATTTAATTTTAAATTAATCGTGCTGTTAAACCCGACTATCATTTTCTGTTGGTAATGTTTGTCTCAAAAAATATCATTTGTAAACACAAAATAATTAATTAATGATTTTCTTACACGTAAATTAATTTGCCTTTTAAGGAATTCAGATATTCAAGAAAAATAACTGCCTAACATATTTAGCTTTTAAAAATTCCACGTTATTGTAAAGAGTCCGTTTAAAAATTCAACGTTGTGAAGACAGAAAAACATATTCGACGCAATACTAATTTGGAAGTGTTATTCTTTTAATAACTATGAAAAATATTATCTGTAAATGCAAAAGAAATACATCTATAAAATTATTCATTTATCGAAAAAATAATAAATAAATTAGTACTTTTACTGACATGGAGGTATCGCTAATTATTATAACATCGGACTGCAGCGTACACAAATCAATTTACTCAAAGGATCCCCGTCACTTTCACTAAGAAAACTCTGAATACTATAGCTACTTGGAGGTTCGAACACACATTCTTAGTCATTATTATAATATATCTCTCGTACAATAGGGGTATTCATATTTTTTAACGAAACCGAATAAAAAAAAATTGTTGCAGATACAGGTTACAGCTAAAATGAAGAGGTGAACTTTACCAGCCAGGTATAATATGTACACTTCAAATACGTCAGCTTTCTTTTGAAAACTAGCCTTTCACATTGGTTAATAACAATGTCAATTTTTTAAACAGCTCAAATAACAAAGTTTTATACGAAAATGACGGATGGTTTGTGTTTCACATACCAGCCAGGAATTACGTGAATATTGAAGATGTTATTACGTGGACGCCACAGACGACGAAAACAGTGGACTAGCTAAAAGCCGATCGTTCACGAGTAAGAGTAAACAAGTTGAATTAATGGGTCATGTTCATGCAGATTTGTTTAATCAAGAGAAATTTCTTATTATTTCTGATTTTATCATATTCCGGATTTTTTAAAATGCAGACTGCAACGCTGTTCGTTGTTTCAATGGCTGAACTTGTTATTGAAGTTTAAATTTACTCTTTTGCAGGGCTAGGGTCTGTTTTCATTGCTCCCTGATAAAGTTAAATTCCGTATATCTACAATTGAATCAGTAAAAGGTACGAAGATAAATCTCTAAAATACGATGGCAAGAGATTGTAGGATCAATGCTCTACATATCGCATTAAAACACAGATGAGCCTTAATATTTTATTGACGAAGATACAAATGTTCCTGAAACCATTTCGTTAATTAAACAAACAAGAACGACTGGACAGGCTAACTTGCTAACAAATTTTCAAAATCTAGGAATAAATATTTTATGGATCGCCTTTTGAAGAAAGTATTTAGTTTGTGTCCACTTATATTCTGTAAAATAAGTGATTTCACTCTTCAGAAATTTCAAAAGCAGATTTTTCAATGTATTCGTTTTTTTTTTTATAATTTGATATATAAATATCTACAGTCACAGTGGAAATAAAAAATCGTTAAACACGTGTAACCATCCTATTTTAGTATTCATAATAACATTGATTTATTTTCAGTCGAAAAGAATTCACACACTTTAAAAAAAATCCCATGACTCACAGAAACCTTAAAGAACTAAACGCAAATAATAAATGTTTAGTTTTAAGCTAAATAGATGTCAACACAAAATGCTTGTACTAATAACATTGAACAATAAGTACAACATGACTCATTGTTCTTGAGTCCCTTACTACAAAATAGTTTAAATCTTCAGTTTTTAGTATTGTTTAGACGTTGAGTGAAAGAAAACTGTTCTATGCCTTTTAAAGAAATTTTTTAGTTTGTGTTCACTTATATTCTGTAAAATAAGTGATTTCACTCTTCAGAAGCTTCAATAGCAAATTTTTAAATGTATAAATTAATCCATCTAAAATGTATTCGTTTTTTATAATTTGATATATAAATATCTACAATCACAGTGGAAATAAAAAAATCGTTAAACACCTGCAACCATCTTATTTTAGCATTCATAATAACATTGGATTTATTTTCAACGAAGATCTTTTCGTAGTTAACAATGAATAATTTATGTCAAAATGTTAAGTCTTAAATTAAGTGAGCCAAAACAATTTTATTTCTAAAATATTTGAATGAATAGCTTAATTATTTTTACTGACGAAAAAGTTAAACGAGTACTCCACAGGTCTCAAAGATATGTTGATGACTTTAACTTAACTCTATTTGATTGTCCTGCAGCGACAGATGTTCGTTTGCCATTTTTTATTTTAATTCTTAGTTCACATGTTAAATACCTTTAACGGATGTTCACCAAGCGGCCAGATCTTTAGATAACCGACCATCCCAGGCTTCTGCTTTTTATGACGTAAGTTACAGTTTGTTTGTATACACCGAGTAATTTTTCAGAATATCTTCGACGAAATCGTTGGCCATATGATAACCGGTGTAGCGCCATCGGGCCGAGAAAGTTCTACAGAGTAACGCTATGTTATGTGATTTTTGTTAATTTTATAAACTACAAGCATCAGAGTTCCAGGAAGAAAATTAAGACCTCACAGCGTGAATTGAGAAACAAATCAAAGATTTTTTCTACAGTTGAAAAGCCACCAAACATTTTTAATAGCGGTTTCAAAACAAAACATTTGATTTTTTGTTAATTTATAAATTACAACTGCTTTTAAATTTTCTTTTTTGATTTGAAAAACAAATCAAAGAATTTTTCTACGACTGAAAAGTTACAAAAAAAAAATTAATAGTTTATTCAAGCAAAACATTCGGTGATTTAAATTGTTATATGATTGTTTTTTGTTAATTTTATAAATTACGATTGCTTTTGTAATCTTGATTTGAAAAAACATAATGGATGTTACTATGATTTATTTTATTCAAGTTGGTTAAAGATTTTATAAATTACAATTGCTTAATATTTTTTTATTTTAAATAATGTACAAACTAAAGAGAAATTTGAAAGATGGCGTTTCGTTTTAGTTTTTGATAAATTTAAACATGTAAATTGTAAAGTATTGGAAAATAAAGTATGTTCATTAAAAAAAAAAAGCTCTAGAGTGCCTTGAAAATTTGTTTTAAGTATGTCTTAGGCTGTATGTTACATATGAAAATCATTTCCAGCAAACTGTAGCATTATTTTATTCGGACATACTGGTAGGTATTCCCAAAGATATATTTGAACATGTAAAACAAGAATCTCGATCAGGCCAATACATTTTTTAAAATGTAATAACCCAAATGAAGCTGCACATTTAAAGATTATTAGAAATCAGCAGTTATAAATAAAAAAAGAAAGAAATCAGTACCAAAGCTAGATGATTATCAATTTGAACTTGTCAGATTCTAATATTGAAAAATTGTTTGGAATACCGGACGATACAATTTATTATACAACCAAATCAGGAATTAATATTCAAAATAAGTAAATTGATAGACACAAGTGATTTGTGTGTACCTATATTCAAATTTTGTAAAAGGACCAGTAATAGATTTGTAGTAAATTCGTTGAATAAGGTACTTACACAAAATCAGCTAGTGTTATCCTTTTTATAGATACATAATATTGAACTGTTTGATAAATTAACTCTTACCTTTGAAGTAGAAGTACGTAGGGGAAAATGTAAATAACGTTAGCGTTATGATTGATTTCAATAAATTTGATGATCTGAGTCACGTATTGGGAGATATGGTTTCAGGGCAGCCGAATTCATTGACACAAGCGGTTTCGGTAAAAATCGCCTTAATCACAAGTTATTGTGCTGGTACATACCGGGTGGTGCATTGTCTCACGCACCATAGGGATTTCAATGTAAAATGAATTTGAAAGGCTTAATTCAAAGAAAGGGTAAAGAATCTACAAGAATTTAAAATTTAAATTAAAGAGTAAATCAAATGATCGTATTATAGTTTATTATGATAAAGCTGTAGCGTCATTTTTATTCGGACATATTACTTGTAGCTATTCCCGAAAATATTTTTGAACATGTAAAACAAGAATCTCATTCAGACCAATACATTTTTTTTTTTAAATGTAATAACCCAAATGAAGCTGTACATTTAAAGATTATTTGAAATCAGCAGTTATAAATAAAAAAAAATGAATACCAAAGCTGGACGATTATCAATAATAAATTGAGAAATTAAACAGCACTTTCAAAACTTACCTCAAAGCGTACTCTGGGAAATACCAAACTACCGCGGCCCCCGTCAAGACTTTAACTAAACTCAGTCTAGGATTTCATACCCACCTTGAAAATTCAACTTCTTTTATTTTCAAGTTATTTGTTAATCAGCTGTTCAGATTTTAATAGACGATTCCAATCAAATCAATTTAATTAGTCCAGTCAATTTAATTAGTTCAGTCATTTTAATCAAGGTTAGGTTAGCTTAACATGTTACGTAAATAAACTATTAAAATAGGTAAATTCAAATCTTGGCCATTTGTTACAGGTATGAAGACATTTTAGGTTAGGCTCGGTTAGGTTAGCTTATTTCAAGGTAGGTTAGGTTAGCTCATTTCAATCTAAGTTAGGTTAGGTTAGGTTAGCTCATTTCAATCTAAGTTAGGTTAGGTTAGGTTAGCTTATTTCAAGTTAGGTTAGGTTAGATGATTTTAATCTAGGTTAGGTTAGTTTTTAACGTTTTATTTAAACTAACCTAACCTAGATTAAAATCATCTAACCTAACCTAACTTGAAATAAGCTAACCTAACCTAACCTAACTTAGATTGAAATGAGCTAACCTAACCTAACCTAACTTAGATTGAAATGAGCTAACCTAACCTACCTTGAAATAAGCTAACCTAACCGAGCCTAACCTAAAATGTCTTCATACCTGTAACAAATGGCCAAGATTTGAATTTACCTATTTTAATAGTTTATTTACGTAACATGTTAAGCTAACCTAACCTTGATTAAAATGACTGAACTAATTAAATTGACTGGACTAATTAAATTGATTTGATTGGAATCGTCTATTAAAATCTGAACAGCTGATTAACAAATAACTTGAAAATAAAAGAAGTTGAATTTTCAAGGTGGGTATGAAATCCTAGACTGAGTTTAGTTAAAGTCTTGACGGGGGCCGCGGTAGTTTGGTATTTCCCAGAGTACGCTTTGAGGTAAGTTTTGAAAGTGCTGTTTAATTTCTCAATTTATTATTGATAATCGTCCAGCTTTGGTATTCATTTTTTTTTATTTATAACTGCTGATTTCAAATAATCTTTAAATGTACAGCTTCATTTGGGTTATTACATTTAAAAAAAAAAATGTATTGGTCTGAATGAGATTCTTGTTTTACATGTTCAAAAATATTTTCGGGAATAGCTACAAGTAATATGTCCGAATAAAAATGACGCTACAGCTTTATCATAATAAACTATAATACGATCATTTGATTTACTCTTTAATTTAAATTTTAAATTCTTGTAGATTCTTTACCCTTTCTTTGAATTAAGCCTTTCAAATTCATTTTACATTGAAATCCCTATGGTGCGTGAGACAATGCACCACCCGGTATGTACCAGCACAATAACTTGTGATTAAGGCGATTTTTACCGAAACCGCTTGTGTCAATGAATTCGGCTGCCCTGAAACCATATCTCCCAATACGTGACTCAGATCATCAAATTTATTGAAATCAATCATAACGCTAACGTTATTTACATTTTCCCCTACGTACTTCTACTTCAAAGGTAAGAGTTAATTTATCAAACAGTTCAATATTATGTATCTATAAAAAGGATAACACTAGCTGATTTTGTGTAAGTACCTTATTCAACGAATTTACTACAAATCTATTACTGGTCCTTTTACAAAATTTGAATATAGGTACACACAAATCACTTGTGTCTATCAATTTACTTATTTTGAATATTAATTCCTGATTTGGTTGTATAATAAATTGTATCGTCCGGTATTCCAAACAATTTTTCAATATTAGAATCTGACAAGTTCAAATTGATAATCATCTAGCTTTGGTACTGATTTCTTTCTTTTTTTATTTATAACTGCTGATTTCTAATAATCTTTAAATGTGCAGCTTCATTTGGGTTATTACATTTTAAAAAATGTATTGGCCTGATCGAGATTCTTGTTTTACATGTTCAAATATATCTTTGGGAATACCTACCAGTATGTCCGAATAAAATAATGCTACAGTTTGCTGGAAATGATTTTCATATGTAACATACAGCCTAAGACATACTTAAAACAAATTTTCAAGGCACTCTAGAGCTTTTTTTTTTTAATGAACATACTTTATTTTCCAATACTTTACAATTTACATGTTTAAATTTATCAAAAACTAAAACGAAACGCCATCTTTCAAATTTCTCTTTAGTTTGTACATTATTTAAAATAAAAAAATATTAAGCAATTGTAATTTATAAAATCTTTAACCAACTTGAATAAAATAAATCATAGTAACATCCATTATGTTTTTTCAAATCAAGATTACAAAAGCAATCGTAATTTATAAAATTAACAAAAAACAATCATATAACAATTTAAATCACCGAATGTTTTGCTTGAATAAACTATTAATTTTTTTTTTGTAACTTTTCAGTCGTAGAAAAATTCTTTGATTTGTTTTTCAAATCAAAAAAGAAAATTTAAAAGCAGTTGTAATTTATAAATTAACAAAAAATCAAATGTTTTGTTTTGAAACCGCTATTAAAAATGTTTGGTGGCTTTTCAACTGTAGAAAAAATCTTTGATTTGTTTCTCAATTCACGCTGTGAGGTCTTAATTTTCTTCCTGGAACTCTGATGCTTGTAGTTTATAAAATTAACAAAAATCACATAACATAGCGTTACTCTGTAGAACTTTCTCGGCCCGATGGCGCTACACCGGTTATCATATGGCCAACGATTTCGTCGAAGATATTCTGAAAAATTACTCGGTGTATACAAACAAACTGTAACTTACGTCATAAAAAGCAGAAGCCTGGGATGGTCGGTTATCTAAAGATCTGGCCGCTTGGTGAACATCCGTTAAAGGTATTTAACATGTGAACTAAGAATTAAAATAAAAAATGGCAAACGAACATCTGTCGCTGCAGGACAATCAAATAGAGTTAAGTTAAAGTCATCAACATATCTTTGAGACCTGTGGAGTACTCGTTTAACTTTTTCGTCAGTAAAAATAATTAAGCTATTCATTCAAATATTTTAGAAATAAAATTGTTTTGGCTCACTTAATTTAAGACTTAACATTTTGACATAAATTATTCATTGTTAACTACGAAAAGATCTTCGTTGAAAATAAATCCAATGTTATTATGAATGCTAAAATAAGATGGTTGCAGGTGTTTAACGATTTTTTTATTTCCACTGTGATTGTAGATATTTATATATCAAATTATAAAAAACGAATACATTTTAGATGGATTAATTTATACATTTAAAAATTTGCTATTGAAGCTTCTGAAGAGTGAAATCACTTATTTTACAGAATATAAGTGAACACAAACTAAAAAATTTCTTTAAAAGGCATAGAACAGTTTTCTTTCACTCAACGTCTAAACAATACTAAAAACTGAAGATTTAAACTATTTTGTAGTAAGGGACTCAAGAACAATGAGTCATGTTGTACTTATTGTTCAATGTTATTAGTACAAGCATTTTGTGTTGACATCTATTTAGCTTAAAACTAAACATTTATTATTTGCGTTTAGTTCTTTAAGGTTTCTGTGAGTCATGGGATTTTTTTTAAAGTGTGTGAATTCTTTTCGACTGAAAATAAATCAATGTTATTATGAATACTAAAATAGGATGGTTACACGTGTTTAACGATTTTTTATTTCCACTGTGACTGTAGATATTTATATATCAAATTATAAAAAAAAAAACGAATACATTGAAAAATCTGCTTTTGAAATTTCTGAAGAGTGAAATCACTTATTTTACAGAATATAAGTGGACACAAACTAAATACTTTCTTCAAAAGGCGATCCATAAAATATTTATTCCTAGATTTTGAAAATTTGTTAGCAAGTTAGCCTGTCCAGTCGTTCTTGTTTGTTTAATTAACGAAATGGTTTCAGGAACATTTGTATCTTCGTCAATAAAATATTAAGGCTCATCTGTGTTTTAATGCGATATGTAGAGCATTGATCCTACAATCTCTTGCCATCGTATTTTAGAGATTTATCTTCGTACCTTTTACTGATTCAATTGTAGATATACGGAATTTAACTTTATCAGGGAGCAATGAAAACAGACCCTAGCCCTGCAAAAGAGTAAATTTAAACTTCAATAACAAGTTCAGCCATTGAAACAACGAACAGCGTTGCAGTCTGCATTTTAAAAAATCCGGAATATGATAAAATCAGAAATAATAAGAAATTTCTCTTGATTAAACAAATCTGCATGAACATGACCCATTAATTCAACTTGTTTACTCTTACTCGTGAACGATCGGCTTTTAGCTAGTCCACTGTTTTCGTCGTCTGTGGCGTCCACGTAATAACATCTTCAATATTCACGTAATTCCTGGCTGGTATGTGAAACACAAACCATCCGTCATTTTCGTATAAAACTTTGTTATTTGAGCTGTTTAAAAAATTGACATTGTTATTAACCAATGTGAAAGGCTAGTTTTCAAAAGAAAGCTGACGTATTTGAAGTGTACATATTATACCTGGCTGGTAAAGTTCACCTCTTCATTTTAGCTGTAACCTGTATCTGCAACAATTTTTTTTTATTCGGTTTCGTTAAAAAATATGAATACCCCTATTGTACGAGAGATATATTATAATAATGACTAAGAATGTGTGTTCGAACCTCCAAGTAGCTATAGTATTCAGAGTTTTCTTAGTGAAAGTGACGGGGATCCTTTGAGTAAATTGATTTGTGTACGCTGCAGTCCGATGTTATAATAATTAGCGATACCTCCATGTCAGTAAAAGTACTAATTTATTTATTATTTTTTCGATAAATGAATAATTTTATAGATGTATTTCTTTTGCATTTACAGATAATATTTTTCATAGTTATTAAAAGAATAACACTTCCAAATTAGTATTGCGTCGAATATGTTTTTCTGTCTTCACAACGTTGAATTTTTAAACGGACTCTTTACAATAACGTGGAATTTTTAAAAGCTAAATATGTTAGGCAGTTATTTTTCTTGAATATCTGAATTCCTTAAAAGGCAAATTAATTTACGTGTAAGAAAATCATTAATTAATTATTTTGTGTTTACAAATGATATTTTTTGAGACAAACATTACCAACAGAAAATGATAGTCGGGTTTAACAGCACGATTAATTTAAAATTAAATTTGCAAAACGTTCTGTTATTCAAAATTTATTAAATAACGTACCCACAGTTTTGTTTTATAAATATTTTTACGTCGACAATAACAGATTTAAATTTTTAAATGTATGCTTTCTCTTGTGCCCAAGATTTTTAGAAAAACAGTTTTATTTTTAATGCTAAAAGTTAATAATGTCTTTTTGTTTTAAATTTTATGAAATAAGCTGTACTTAAATTTCAATTGTGAAGGTCAAACTTGAACCCTGTGAAAGGTTTTAGCTGAGGTTTGCAGATGTTTATTGCATTTTTCGTAAAATACAGGAAAGCTACAAGTTGAAACTTACTGAAACAAGACAATGGGAAAGATAATAGTAATGACAATGGGTTTGACTCATTCTTAACAAAATACCCGTACGTATATAGTTAGGATGTCGAACTAACTAGTCAGAAAACGTCCCTGTGTTGCCTTCGCTTGGCATACGTTTTAGTGGTTTTAGTGTTAAAACATTCAAGGTGTACTTTACGAATCTATCAATTTCTGGCATACTAAATTTGTTCAAATATGGGTTTCTTAACGATAGTAGATATTCTTAAGGCTGATTACACAATTTGTCTTAAGATGTTATTAGAAGACGTTACCAACGATAGACCTGAAGTTCGCACTTTATATGAACATATCTCGTAGAGCGAGGGCTACATCTTCCAATTACTTTAGGGGAATCTACATTAAAAAGAGTAAGTTTATAATGAAATTAATTTATACAAAAGTGGAAGAGATCATTGTAGTCCAATTATTCAGAAATAAAAAAGGTTTTATTTCTTTTGAAAAAATTTTATATTTTTCAAACGTTTCGAACGTTAAAGTTCTTCGTCAGTGGGAATAAAATATATCTAAAAATGAAAATACATAATTAAATATTAAATAAGTGAAAGAAATAATAATAACTTAGATTTGGTCCATATCTTCAATTTTATATTCAGAAATTAATTTATATTTTTTATAATAACAAATATTATAAATTGAGGGTTTACCAGGAATAAACCGAAAATAATAGCGAATATACGAGAAGTACCGTAGATTTTATCGCTAATCTCGATTTAGTCTATTTAATTCCCCTTCTCATACTTCTAATATTTTTAATAACGGCAAATTCTTGATATTAATCTCCACAAAGAAAAATGAAAGAAACAATTGATATTAAGCCCTGACGGAATACCGTATACTTTTATTCAAAAAATTATCTAAAATCATGTTTTAAATTTTTATTTTAAAAATCGAATTTCCCTAAGCGTTCTTTTATTCGAAATTCTGTTTTATCATTTTAGCGTGGGAAAAAACTATTGATAATAAACACGTTACCAAAATGCTGATGACTAACTGTATTTAATTTATAGGAAATATCGTAAAGTTCTTAAAAATATGTGTCTTCTTAATTATATGTATATGTTAAAAATTACCTTTGCTTTACAGAATGCACTAACATTCAATATGTTAAAACCGTCGCCATGCCTTCGGATCGAATCGGGATGTCGGCGCTCAAACTTCAAAGTAACGAAAATTTCTTTGCACGAGATATGGTGCGGTTCCAGGTGGACCGCATTACACTTCCTACTGGATATGGAACTCTGCCACACTTATGACTTATTTTTATTTAATTATGAAAACACGTTTATTACTTAAAAAGCATTGTTATCTTATTAATCAACATTTTAATTATATTCTGATTAATATTTTAATTTCATAAATTGTCAATCCTCTGCCCTTTTTGGAGTGAGCGCGATTTTGCAAATAAAATGAATAATTTTATAGCTGTATTTCTTTTGTGTTTACAAATGATATATCCTTTTAAACTTTGCAGCCTGAATTAAAAACATTTCGTAGGACGATGAGAGGTACCTATTGTTCGCAATAATCCCTGACGTCATTTACGAAATTTTAAGCTTTGATTGACAGGTGTAAACAGACAAGTCAAGACCTGCCTTTCTTTTTTAGATTTTGGGATAAACCGCTGATTGATCTAATTAAACCGTGCTTTTTCGTGATGCATTATGCATATTTATTTAATCAGCGGATTGATACCGAATCCGCCGTACACCTGATTAAATTGATAACTTTGATTAAAGATTAATTCAATATGACCTTTACTGTTCTGATTAATTATGACGCAGCCCCGCCGGTTCCGGGCCCCCCACCCCATTTGTGCAGTACGAAGGGTGAGAGAGATAGATTGATAACCGCTAACGTGATTGGTCTAGTTATAATACTTGGTTTAATTCCAAGATGGCCGCCGCTTTTAATCGAAGATTTAATCCAACTTTTATTCGATCTAATTAAATTTGATTGATTAATTTGATTAAATCCAAGATGGCCGCCGTTTTTAATCGAGATTTTAATCGACCTAATTAAACCGCCGATATTAATTGAGATTTTAATCGAACTTTTAATTGACCTAATTAAAACCGCGAATTGATCTAATTAAACCGCTAATCCCATTAAATCGACCTAAAATTCCGCGAAATGATCTAATTAAACCGTTAATCCAATTAAATCGACCTAAAATTCCGCGAATTGAACCGCTAATCCCATTAATTCGACCTTGATTGCGCAATCGATTAAATTGATTGATCTAATTAAAAACAAAATGGCGGTATCAAGTGACGCCATTCTACTGATTCTTGTTCCAAGGCCTGCTGCGAATGGTTTGCTTTTTGCTCGCTCTGTATATTCAAAACAGGTATAAATATTTTTATGGGCCATGACACTCTTGACTGAAAAATAAAATTTTGAATTTTATTTTCTAGTTTTCCAAAAAATCAGGAAAGTTAAATATTCAGATTCAGAATTTTCTCCAACTTCCAAAAATGTAAAAAAAATACAAGTTGTTCCATTTAAAAATCAAAAGTTGAGGTCATTTCCGACGAAACCGAAAATGTTTCAAGAAAAATTCATAATAGTTAAATGAAATAAAATATTTGTTGCTTCCAACTTTTTGAAAATCTGGTTTTTCGTATATTTATTAATATTGAAAAAGATTATAAAACGCCACATCCTCATTGAGTTCACTTTCAATTATTTTGAGTTAATTGCTGTTAAAAAATACGTAAGCTTGTTCCAATCTTAACTATTGGAAATAATGCTTTGTCGACTAGGTTGCTAGAAAAACTAATTTTACATAATAACTTCTTATAAGTTTTATTATGCATTCTGTAAATCATATCTTAATATTCCTTGTAGCATTCTAAAGTTAGGCATTTGACTCAATGTAACTGTAAATTCATACAAAGATGTGATCAAGGACGTTTATACAGACAGAGTGGGTGGCTTAGAACTCAGGACATTCTTTTTTTTTAATATTTCTAAGTGTATTGACACTCTTAGAAGTGGATTTTGCTGAAATAGGAAGAGTTGTCTTTAAATCTCAAAATTTGCCTGAAAATCAATTCAATTTTATATTAAATGTTGGAGTTGGCAATGACATGTATCTGATCCACTTTTTTATTTATTTTCTTTAAATAAATAATGACTCGTCCAGATTGCAATTTAAAAAAAAATTGACCTGAATTTCCAAATTTTCGAGGCTTTGAAGTATTTTTTTAATTGATTATGCCTGCCTTTTGTTTTGTTTTGTTGCCTTTTGCACTTCGTCCTCCAGAATCCCCACACGGATTTTTCAAAAATTCATTAACGATTTAACAGGCCTGTAACCAGTTTAAAAGGTGTGTAAATCCTAAAAAAATAATGTTTATATAAACAAATATACCAAATGTTTATTTTGGATATCAACCTTTAACTTTTTTATTTCACGGTTAAAATAATTGGCAACTTGAACCTAACAAACATAAAGGTCAGCGTTGTTTTTTTTTTAATGAGCAGTAGGTAACGTAACAAGAGAAACATCCTGCAGTTTCTAATTAACGAAAGCTTCAACTAACAATCATCTGAAGGTTCTTTTCGTTATACGAACAAACTTTTAGATGGTTGAAGGATACAATCAGTTCTTTTCAGAAGATTAACTAATAAAGTTTTAGCCCACACACAATTCGTTTTAATTGAAAAAGTACAGTAACCAGTCTTTAGAGCTGTACTTTAATCATTTTTCGTGTTTATCCACTTGAATTTGATCTTTAAAGAGGTAGTGAAAAAATATTTTTAAGAATAGTTGATATTGTTAAAATTTTGTGTCCATTTTCAAAGGCTCCAACGTCGCCCACTTCAATGATTTATAAAAAAACATGAATCAGATATACTCGTAAGTTAATAAATATTTCAGCCTCCCCATATTTTCTGCAACATAAATCATAAAAGGCCTTTCGTTTCGTTTAGAATATGGGTTACAACACGGTATGAATTGAAAGTTTACATTGAGTAAAGAGTTATTGCCAATTTTTGTTTGTGGTGCCATCAAAAATTGGCAATTTTTAAGATTTATTATTCGATTCGGAAATAAACGCCTTTTTCTCTCTAATTATATTTATTTATCTGTTCAGTTCTGAGATAATGAAGGGAATAAAAATTACAACAACGTAGAAATGAGCGTTAACTTTAATGATTCAACAAAACTTAACTTTCTCGTTTTCTCAATGAACTAACTTTGTAAAAGCACTTTGCTTCTTAATTTATTTTAAATGTCTTATGAAATTCTTAACATAAGCCGAATTTTAATAAAACACCCGAAGCTTCTTGAAATGTCTTAAATACTAACTTAGTGTTTCAGAAGTTTTCGAACATTTCCATTATGGAATAAATAACACCCTAGAAATCTACTTAAAACTTCTGTTTAACAGGGGATTTCAATATTTTGATGTTAAGGATTGTAATAACTGATTGATTAATTAATGGAGTTTGTGTGCAATTTTAATGTTGTGATTTTGTTACAGCAAACTGTGGATGACGTAAATAACGATGAGGTGGAAGTAGACATAGATGAACTTCTAGATATGGACAGCGATGAAGAAAGGCGGAGGCATTTACAGGTAATTTTTGATTTATCTGCTCGGCCAGATGTTCTTTATAATAAAATAATAAAAATAACAGCCGTTTTTGAAGTTTACTCATTATTTACGTCTTGGTAAACATTAAAAATTGATGTTTATTCGTGTGTTTCTACTCCTTTGATGTGCTTTTAACCATAATCGGCCATAAACGAATCCATTAATAATAATTCTTTGTTTCCTTAATAAATTGCCGACCCACCCTCAACTTTCGAATAGTTTCAGTAGTTAGTCAGCTGTATTTATGCGCCCTTTGTTATTTATTTATAATCGAACAAAAGGTCAAACGACCTGTTTCCTGTATTCTGTATCGATATAGATAAAAATGTCCGTTTAAAAAGTTTCCTGTTCCAATTTTATCTTGTTATTAACTCACTAATCGTTATCAAAATAACGGGGCTGATTTACATAAAAAGGCAAACACTCGTGTGAATAAATTTACTGGTGTTACTTGAACCAATTTTCTCGCCGCTTTCAAGGAAAAACTACTAGCTAAACTCATTTTTTCGTCCATTGTGTGGAACCAAACCAGGCTGACACCCAGCGGGAGCGAAGTGGTCTTTTATGTGAAGTTTTTCCTTAACAGAAGTCGAAATGAAAACATAAAAGTAAACCTATTTCTAGCAGTTAATCGAATAAATTACTGACAACCCTTTTTCCCTTAATTTTGCTGGCCATATTTTTACGTTCAGACCTTGCCAATTAGTTTGTACAAGTAAAATAAATCCAGAAATGTTAGAACTCGAGCCTGGTGTGCTCATAAAAAGAGTTAGATTTTTTTAAGACCGATTTGCAAATTTTGCTCATGATTTTGTTTACCTGAGGTCCCTTTTATTTTTATAAATTTTGGGTTCGATTAACTCTAACCCAATAAACCCCTCCGAATTTAATGATATAAATAACTTTGTTCTCTTTTTTGCAGACACTCCTAATAGGTGCAAAGAAGTCTCAAAACGATGTAAAAGTAAGTTTTTCCATTTCAAAACCCAGCATTAACTATAACAAAAGTTTTCTTACTTTATTATAAAAATATTTTTACTGCCATAATATTAAATATCAAAGACATTCGCTGAAACAATCAACAAAACAGCATTCGATCTGGTTTATTTCAAAGCTTGAGAATAATTAACTGAAGATATAGTTGATTTAGACTCATTTTGAGATGGAAAGCTTGGTACTAGGGCTTCCTCAATAATTATTTACAACTCAGAATAAGCGTAAGGGACCTAGAAGACGTCAGAAAATTGGTAAGAAAAACGCAAATAATCTAACAAAGGTAAAATTCGTTTCATTCAGACCAAACTTATGGCTTTGTCTGTAAAGAAAGGCCTAAAAGGTTCAAGATTTTACATGATTGAGGTTTACCATCAAAAAATTCTAGAAGAAGAAGAAACTTATGTTAAAACATGCTATAGTAAAATACAGCGCTTTAATAATAAACGGCAAAAAGGAAGAGAAAGCAGGAGCATGCAGTAATCAGAAAAGGCATACCTCCTCAGAAGAGAAGAAAATACCCAGGATAGGGTCTGAATAAGTAATTAAAGAGAAGACTGAAAAAGCGAACGAAACCAAAAGAATTTAATAAATTCCATGACTCGCTGTACGAGGTTTGACAGAAAATTAATGAGACTCGTTTTCTTTCAACTGTGAATTTTATTCTTTTTACAAATCAAGGTTATCCCCTTCAAAGTAGTTCCTTTGAGCAACTACACATCGGGTTTTTTTCTATTGTTCGTAGCAACCTTCGAAGGCTTCTGCTGGAATGTCCTTCAACTCGTCGGTTACGCTCTGCTAAATATTATCCAGAGTACCAAAATGGCGCCCTTTCAAAATGATTTTTCAGCGAAGGGGAATAAAAAAAAAGTCACAGGAACTGAGTCCTGACTTGGGGAGCCACAGGAATGCAACATTTGTTGATGGAGATTACCATCTGACACGGGGCGTTGTTGTGGTGCAGCATCAAAGTGCGTGAATTGCTTAGCCGCACACGTGCCACCCTCTTGCTGAGCCTTTCAAGGACTGCTAATTATTCTCAATGTCAATCAACGGTCTGACATCACAAGAGTCCTCACTCTTTCCACATTGTTGTCCATTTTTGAGGTTGAAGGTCTTCCCACACGAAGTTCGTTTTGCACTTCTTCTCGGCCCTCTAATAGGCCTTGTGCCATCTGAAAACTTGTGCCCCTAGATAAGGAATGTTCTCCATAAGAGCTTTATAACTTTGCATAAGTCACAGTACCGGATCGAGCACAAACATAACTTCAGATACAATTCAAAAACGACCCACGCAACGGTACCGGACATCGCAACAACAGGAAAGTTTTTTGATGTAGCTCTCCTGGTCAGGTTGGTCACCAGGGGAGAAAGAGACCATAACCCCAAAGAGACCATAACCCCTCCTCTAAAGGAAATAGATAATGTCTTACAAATAAGAACAATTAATGATAAACTAATCTAAACTTTAAATGCCACAAGAACGAGTGATTGATTTTGAACATGCAGTTGATAATATTAAGTGGTGCATAGTGGGTGTTTGCGAAATTAGAAGAATCAGAGAACTATACTACTTCGGAGAATGGAAAGGTCAATTAGGAGTAGGATTCTATTCTATTCAAACAGAATACTTTGGGGGAATAACAAATAGGATTACTATGACTCGGAATAAACTCGAAACATTATATGACTCTCTGGACAAAATGATAGAAGGGAAAAAGCAATCTTCAAAACTGATCATTGTGTTGGGTGATTTCAATGGCAAGGTAGGCCAACTGAAACCAAATGAAAGTAGCATGAATTTTTTGATAAGGAACAAGGAGCTGAAGAGGATGGGGAATAAGTAATTTGACTCTCAGACATTAACTAAATATGTAGTTTACCAAGGTTATTATAAACATGTTAAGAATGGAAAGAAGCATGCTTAGTTTCACCTTAAAAGACAGAGTGAGATTATAAGAAATCAGAAATAGAACAAATGTAGAAGATATTACAGAAAAACTACCTAGCATTACCTAGCGCGTTTATCAGAAGATAAGTGGTCAACCCGGGCAACAAACTGGACAATAGCAAGTAGAAGACCTAGAAGCCGTCCGTCCGAAAGATGGGAAGACGAAATAAAAGATTTAGCAGGAAAAAACTGGAGAAGCATTGGCCAATAACAGATACAAATGGAGAACCATTAGTAGGTTGATGGCTAAATACAAATAGTTGCTCAATAATCCATAGAAATAAACAATTAAGGACATAAGGGCAAAAGATCGAGATGACCAGTATGCAAGTCCAGCGATTATCAACTTGAAGACATTTTTAAAGGAGTTTATCAGCCTGTTTCCGCAAAGTCCTTCAAAAATGAAAACAAAAAAGGGTTACTTCAAGAATATGTCTTTAATATTTAATATTATGGCTTCAATTTTTGGTGGGTTTATTGAAACTTTAAAAATAAGCTAATGAATTTTGGATAAAATTAATTTTGATTATTGCTTTCAGAAATTCATCAATGATTTATTAGACAAAGCAAAGACTCTTTAAAATAAGTGAAGTGCCAAAAAGGTGAAGAAAACTTTGGCCCCATGGTGCCCAACTTGCACACGTTTAGTGATTACCATATACATCGATGTTCATCGTTTTAAAAGTGTATTCCGCCCTTTTTGGACAAAAGAACATTAGAAGATTCTTTCAGAAACCAATATAGTTGCAAAAGGAAGTAGAATGATTTTGTTTTCAAGTTGATATAATTTTAGGTGTAATTTAAAAAAAAACTAATAAAAATAAAAAATGCAGTTGTATTTATTATTTTATGCTGATTGCGTGGCCAGTTGCCCCAAAAAAAATTGTTGAATAACGTTTTGTATTCTTTTTTACGTTTTACGGTAAGATTTGCAATTGCTAGTGTAATTTTTATTCATAGCTAGTCTTAAAATTTAATAAGAATGTAGAAATATCATATCTGACTGCCTGTTTAAAAGTAGTACATGTCAAACTGTTGTATTTGCATATTACTGTTGTGTGCAATAAATAGAAACAATTTTAGAAAATTTTAATTTATTCATGTATTCGGATACTGATTCATGCTCAAATTGTATGTTATTGTGATTAATATAGTTGAACTTCCCCCTTCTTGATCCATTTGTTTCAGAGATATCAAGAAGACTTCAGTATTTAATGTACTTAGAATTTTAAATGAAAGTTTAGCACTGTTGTAAAATGATCAATTTGATCTCAATCATCTCAATTTTGACATGTATATCTTAGAATAGTTCATATTTGTAATTTAGTAAATGTAAAACGTTACTTTTAATGACAAAATAAACAGTTCATATTTACTAATAGTCACATTGTACTTTCGTATTTGCAGGTTCAGGTTGAATAATCTTACATAAATTCATCACTGCAAAAAATTAGAAAGCAAACCGCTGAATCATAAGTGTTTATACAATGTTATACCCTGAATAAGCATTTATGAGTAATGTTGGAAATTTTATCTGGCATCATTTCATTATCGAAAGAAAGCTTTTGTCAGTAAGTAGGTAACAGGTTTTATGCAGAACAAGTGGAATTCAAGACTTCTAGAATTAAAACCTGTCATAATATACAGGGTATTTGTTAAACATACGACAAAAATTTAAGGAGTGATTCCTTAGGTTATTTTATGAATAATTATATCTTTGATGATTTTTCAAAATTCCCTTCGTTTCTAAGCTGCAGGGTTATAAAGATTTTCAAGAAACACAATATATTTATTCCATGAATCCAATTCAAATCCCAATTTTTTCCTCATTGACTGACTCTTTCGAAACCACCAGGAGTGTTCCCTTATTCCTTATTGCATTACATACATCCGGACATTGACTATCCGATTCCTTAAGTCATCTTCAGTTTCTACTGGGGTGTTATAAACTAATGATTTCAAATAGCCCCATGGGATTTAAGCCCGGAGATCGAGCAGGTCATAGATGAGATCCGCCTCGACCAATCCAGCGATCTTGATATGTTGCATTTAGAACCTCGCGAGTAACCACATTAAAATGCGCTGGTGCTCCATCATGCATGAACCACATTAAATTACAAAAGGTTTTTGCGATTTCAAAAAATGATAACTCATAAGTTTTAGCTTTAATAACAATTTTGTATTTTTAAAATTAACTATAAACTATGGAAATTTATTTGTGAAAGATTATGCTGTCGAAGTGCTACCCTCCCATGCCCACCGTCTCCTCCAAACGACCCCTGAAATTAGTCAACACGCGGGGACAGAGTTTGCAAGAATTTGGGCGTAGATCTTTGATTTAAGGTAACTCCATAGAAAAAATCCATTGGGGTTAAATCGGGGCTTCTGGGGGGATAATTGACGTTTCCATTATTCGATATGACCTTTCCTGTAAAGGCGACGGACTTGGGTGTAAGAATGGTTGTTCTCATTCAATGCTTTTACACAAAAAGCGCGTTGTGGTCCCGCGTATCCCTCCATGGCTACTGAAATTCCAAGAGGCGCGCTCTCGAATGCAATCTATCCGATCCTCCCACTCCTAACGGTTCTCGAGAAATATAACCTAGAAATCGCAAAAATCTTTTCGGACACGCTGTATATTTAGGTGACCAGACATCCCGATTTTTAACAATTTTTCCCGCGTCCCGCGGAATTTTAAGTATGTCCCGCTTTTTGGAAAGAATATGCTTTCGCCAGTTTACAGCAAACAACTAAATATACGCATAAACATAAACCTAAAAATTCACTCAAATGTGAAATATAATCCGGAAATATAATTTTGTTTACATTTTTAATATTGTCCATTAAATTCCGAAAGTTCATATAATTGTATTTTTTTCATATGTTTAAAAAATTAAAATTTAACTATTTTTTACTTTTATTTATAATCCCCCCCCCAAGCAAATCGATTTTGTCCCACCTAACCAAATTAGAATCTGGTCACCTTACTGTATATCCTCTAGTAACTCAGGTAGCGTTTGCTCCAAAAAATTTCGATATAGCTCGCCAGTAATTCTTCTTGGTAGAAACACAGGTCCTATTAGCTAATCACCCACAATTCCAACCCAAACGTTCAATAAAAACTGATGTTGAAAACGTATCTCATGTGGGTTCTCTTCGGCCCTTACATGATTATTGTGGAAATTCATTATTGCATTTTTTGAGAAATTTGCCTCATCGGTAAACAGAATCAGCGTCTGTAGTTGAGGGATTTGAGCCAATGGTTGCAGAAGCCATTGACAAAAGGCAATTCGTGGGGAAAAATCGTCAGGAAGTAGTGCTTGAACGCCTTGAATGTGGTATGGGTATAATAATTGCTGCCTCAAAATGTTCCACACAGTCCAATTATTTTGTACATTCAAAGCATTTGCAATTTTTCTGGTAGAAGTACGTGGATCTTCTTCTGCCATGTTAAACACATTTTTTTCAGTTTTTACCATTGTTACTGACATTGACCTTCCTGGCCCACCATTGCATTTAAGAGTGCCTGTCTCCTGAACACGCCGATGAATACTTTCAAAAGTTTTTCTATCAGGAACATGACGCTTGGGAAATCGTTCACTGTCCAACCACCTAGCTTTTAACGAATTTCCGATGGCAAATCCATACATAAAATGAATGACAGTCATCTCGGCGTTCGTATAAAGATTCATGATGAGGACTTCACCGACAAAAGTTTGGAAATGACAAGTCACAAGATGCTGCCTGAAAACAATGATAAAACAAAATAAGTGTTATTAACGCTACGTTAATACAGGGTGACAATAAATTACTCGGACAAACATTTTTTTGTATATTTTTATTATAACGACAAAATTTTACAAAAAAAAAAAAAAAACAATGAACAGCGCTAATATGAACTTTTAATAATTATATATTCAGTCAGTTTCAAAGTGCCCGCCCTTTGGGGCAATTCACAACCTTAAACGCTTGGAAAAATGTTCAGTCACGCGCCGCACGTCTTTTACTGAGATTCGATCCCACTCTCTGCGCAACGATTGTCGATTGTTCCAACGACTCCAAACTTTTGTGGGGTTTAGCACAGGCCCTGGCCTTCAAAAAGCTATAAAGTAATAAAAATAAGAAAGGAGAATGAACGAAATAAACTATGGGAAACACTCAAAATGGCAATATTTCAAACAGGAAAAGAAATATGTGGAGAAAAGACCGTACAACCAAATATGAAGAGAACCTGATGGTGGAACGAGGAGGTAAAACAAAAGATAAACCACAAGAAGAAAGCCTGGAAAAAATGTCTACAAACCAATAAAAAAGGAAGACAAAGATGAATATATAAAACGGAGAAACGAAGCGAAAGACAAAATAAAGAAACCAAAAAAGAAGAGTCGGGAAAAATTCGGAATGAACACAAGAAGTATAGCAGAAAATTTTGGAATATGTTAAAATCATTAAAAATGAAGAGATACCTAGTCCACCCGTCAGTGGTCGTATAAAAAGGTCTGACCTTAAACGCAAATACATATTCGAAAAATATTGTGTTTCTTGAAAATCTTTATAACCCTGTTAGTCCAGTAAAAAAAGATATTTAGTTAGGAAAAAATCTTATCTGAGATTTTTCTTCGGGAATCGTTAGTGGGGATATTAGGGATGAAAAAATCAGAAAAATCAGTTCCAAGGGTATGGAGCAACCCCCCCAAAAAACCACCCCTTAGGTAAAAAGAACGGTTTTTCGCCTATAACTCGTTCGGTTTCAAAGATATTAAAAAAGTACCTCAGATAAAAAAAATAGTTTATACAATTTGCCACAAAAAAGGTCTCTTGCGATTTTTTCTCACATGCCATATTTTTTGAGTTATTGAAAATTTAAAAAGCTTAAAATTTGCCAAATTTCTTTGGCGCGAAATTTCGCTTTTTCAAAAATTCTCGCTCGCCGTCTTACAAAAAAATTGAATTACTCAGGAACCATTAAACATAGAACCAAAAATCAAAATGTGTTTTGAAGGGGAGACTCACTCGAACCTCGAACATGTTTTTGATATTTACATTGACTGAAAATAATTTCTACATTGATAACATAACAATACAGTATAATTTTTTGATGGTTTTTGCGATTTTGGCTAGTTGCTGTCCCAATGGCAGTAATTGATTTCAATATAAATTATAAATGGATTATCTTTTAGTTTAAGGGATCACTTCAAGTCTCCAAAAGAATAGAACAGTAAAATTTGCTTTTTGTAATTTTCCCAGCATTTTTAATTTGCAACATTTTGACCAATTTTTTATTATTTTATTAAAGCAAAGAAAATAAGTCGTAAATATTATGAATATATACAAAAAACAATTTCTTTGTATTCATATACACTACGACAATTATTCCCAGTCATTTATATGTCAATAAATTTCATCAAAAAAAAAAAAAAAAACAAAAAAACTGCAGGTGGGCCATTTTTTTCGATTTTTTTAAAAATTGTTGTAGTGTCCTCAGTTTATAAAATTTTTAAATCTACGCGGTCCAGAAATCAAGGCAAGTATATATAGAATACGATCATACTATTAAAAATTATATTATATGTATCTGGGTGGAGTTAAAGCTATTGAAAGAGGACATTTTTATGAAGAACGTCGTAAAACAAAAAGCAGTAAATCTTGGGTCTCTTCCTCCCACCAATGATGCAGCGATACAACATTGCTCAAGAGTATACCTCCAAGTTCAAAAATGGTTGTCGAATGATTTAATTCCTGAACAGTGGGGTTGGAAAAAAGATAATATTTTAACACCAATTATGATGACACGACCAGCAGCACCAGATGAAATTTTAAAAATGATTTTCTGTAACTGCAGAAAAGGATGCGGAAATGCTTGCTCTTGCAAAAAAGCTGGCTTATTTTGTAATGATGCTTGTGGATCTTGCAGAAGTAATTCATGTAATAATCAAATACCAGTTGAACCAGAAGAATCAGATTATGATGACATTATACATAACGAAGAAGAGAATGAAGTAGATTAATTTTGTAAAATTAGTATGTATATGTAAATAGTAATAATATGTTAATAATAATTGTAATGATAAGAAAGATTATAATAATAATACCATATTCGTAAATAGTAAAACATTATTTTTATTTCATTGATTACCTTCAATTCCTTCAAGAAAAATTCAATTGACGTTGGTATGATGCCTCAATCATGCAATCTCTGCAAAACCGATTATTTTAAGCTTTTTAAATTTTCAATATCTCAAAAAATATGGCATGTGAGAAAAAATCGCAAGAGACCTTTTTTGTGGCAAATTGTATAAACTATTTTTTTTATCTGAGGTACTTTTTTAATATCTTTGAAACGAGTTATAGGCGAAAAACCGATCTTTTTACCTAAGGGGTGGTTTTTTGGGGGGGTTGCTCCATACCCTTGGAACTGATTTTTCTGATTTTTTCATCCTTAATATCCCCACTAACGATTCCCGAAGAAAAATCTTAGATAAGATTTTTTCCTAACTTTTGACAAATTTTTTACTTTACCGACTGGACTATGTATCTATCTTATAGAAACGAGGCGATTTTTGAAAAATCAAGTGCCATTTTTTGCTGATGTTTTGATCAATTGAGCGATCAAACTTATTAAACTTAATAAGATTGATATCTTGGTCGTTCATGAAATGTTTTCATGTCGTTAAATCCTTTGAGAGCCATTTGCGACGTAGACCCTAAATTCGCTGCATTAGCAAGGCGCAAGGCCCTTTTTAACGGGGAATAGACTAAGTAAGTTCTTACTTTTCTCTAAATTAAGTATAAGTAATAACCACACTTACCACTTACCATAATGCAAACTCCTGTAATGCGGTGAAATAAATGTTTTAGGTACATATACCTATCGTACTAACAGTGTGGCTAGAATTGTGTGTGTGTGAACATGTGAGTTGTAATCAACTTTTTCTATAAAACTTTCCAATTAAAATCATTACACTGTGTTTCTTCTCATTTAGTCAAATTTTCTTACTAAGAATTAAACCAATAAAAAATATAAATTTGTTGCTTGATTTCATAAAAACGCTAAAACTTAACACTGCTCTATAAAACATTTCAGATATGATAAGAATGACTTTTACAATCCTCACCCTTTAGCGAGGGTGTTGCCACAGTGTAAATTAACAGAGGTGATGGAGAAAAATGTCCATCAATAAGGGATCTCCCCTTGCAAACAGGAATTAACACTCCATGTAGGGAACCTTCCCACCCCTTGCTTACATTGTATTCGTGGTTAATTGTTTTAAATTAACCGGAGGCTTCGTTTTTAATCATAAAACAATCTTACAATATTTGTTCTCATCACTATCGCCCTGTAATTGTATGAAGAATTTATTTGCTTTCTTTTTCAACTGTTTAAAATTTGTATAGGACTCCTAGAAACTAACACGTTTCAATACCTTAATTTTTAAATTTACCGCCAATTTTTAAATGAAATTAACCCGAAAATTTATTTGTTGCTAATTTCATGTTAATTCGCTTTATCCCATGCAAACATAACCTCAAATTTTATGATCGTTAAAATAAAAAATCGTTTTTTTTATAATTTAAGCGACTGTATTGGTGAAATATTTCTGAAAAGTCCTGTTTTAAATGTTTATCCAAAGTTGCCATTAGAAAATTAAAAATATTGCAGATATAAGAGATACTTTGCTTGTCTGTTGTGCAAAATTATTAAGCAAAATTTTAATTAAACCATGCAATTAACAAGGTAATTTAAGTTTTCTGAAAATAACATAATAAATGAAAAAGGTTGAAAGTTTCAGATTTTAAGAAGGCAACAAGGTAAAGTTATAAATAACCCTCTAAAATCATTTGCAAAAATTTAAAAATAGATCTGTATGGCTCTGTTTCCACATGCTGAAAAATTATTTAATAAGATACAATTTTCCGATAATTTAAAATAGATACGTTTAATTTTAGAACAGAATTATTTAACTTTTAACTTTCTCATCAGTTTTAACCTAAAATCTTGTATTAGTCTGTCATGATTAACAGCTTAATTAATTAATAACATGACGATCTAGTATGTAAATTATCGAAATATATTTAAAGTTTACAATTGTCTTTATGAAAGAGTGGTTTTTAGTAAAATTTCTAGCATAAAATCAAAGTTTTCATCAGTCTTTACAGACTTTAAGCAGAACAGGTTTGTTTAATGCGATGTATTTTCGTTTAAATTTCGGTGGGAAGCATGGTGCGCAAGCGCATAACGTAGCGCAAACTCTTGGTATTCAGATTCAGACATCACATGTAGGGGCACTACGAAAGTGCTAAATAAAATTTGTAACCCCCATTAAACTGTACTTTGTATCTACGGATTAAAAAATAGTTTTCTTATGGCACCAGGTGACGATACTGACAGTGGAATGGAATCTCAAGAGGGTAGTGTAATGGAAGTAAAAGCAGGTGATGAAACTGGAAGTAGTGTAATTTCTGGAGAGGCTGCAGGTTCTGTAGTAAGTGCAGCTTCAAACACGAGTGTAACATCGGCGGGTAGTGTCCCTGGTCCTGGTACTTCGGGTGCAGTAAACCCTGAAGAGTTTAGTCCGGATAATAAACCTGTTTCGAACGATCCTTATGGTGATGAGGTATCAAATGATATGATTTGTTTGTAAATCGACATAACCTCCTTTTGATTTTTTAGCCTGATGAAACATTAGTGGAAAGACTATGGGGTTTAACGGAAATGTTTCCAGAATCAGTTCGGAATGTCACATATACAGTAGCTACAACCACAAAATCATCAATTACAAATGTATATGGTTTTTCACGTTCTGCATTTTGGGTTGTTTTTAGTTCTTCTATAATTTTATTTGCCCCTGTTATTTTTGAAGTAGAAAGAGTACAATTAGAAGAAGTTCAACGTACTCAACAGAAGCAGGTGCGTTTTATATCCACATGTTGTAATTTTTTTTCTATAACTAAACTTTAAAATTTGTTTTTGTAGATGCTCTTAGGTCCAAATACAGCTGCTTCTGGTGCAGGCTTACCGTTAATGCCTCCAATGCATCGTTAAGTAGTGATGACATAACCTAAGGATTACTGAAACTACAGCTGACACGTTGAAAGATTTCCTTAGATTGCACAATTCGAACTGACTGTTCGGCAAATGTTGACAATGTTGTTCCTATATTATAAGCATAAATATAAACGCAAATGTAAATTTAATGTGTTTGTATTGGATAATTCTTCATTTTTAAAAAGAATTATGCAGGAATTATACAAATCATCGTGACTCCGAAATTTTGACCAGTGTGCAAGTAAACACGAGGAAATCTTTCAACACGCCAGTTGTACAAATGTTCTGATAGAACATTTTCTTTTGCTTATTTTCTATGCAGTTAGTAGATTTTAAAAATCATACGTGGGGATTATCACCAAACTGAACTGAATTTTTGTTAATATTGAATTTGTAGGTTTAACTAGTAAAATAAATTGTTTTGCAATATTAATGCAGCTTAAATAATTAATTAATACGTCGACTTACCGAGTGTTTATTTTATTTTAGGGTATTTTTGTTATGCTGATTTAGTAGTTTTATTTTATCAGTGATTTATTTTGCAAGTAAATGAAAATCATGGTGTCGTATAAAAGCAAAACATTCATTCGATTATGTGGAAACTACTATGATTTTAGGAATATGCTGAAATCGAACAAGCTTATGTTTTGTCCATCAAGGAAATCTCATTGTCCTCCTGGAATTAAACCCCAAAGAGGTTCAGCCTTCAGTTTTAATTAAGATTTCTAGTTTAAAGAATTAGGGCGTTGTCATAAAGTTAAAAAGATAACAAATTTATATTGTTAACAATTTCCCTAATTCACCAAAAATTCTAATAATGTATCAACCTTTCAATTTTACACATTTCATTTAAAAACAGTTGGAATAATTATTCAAACCGGAATGTTTTTCCTTTTTAGAAGTTGGGCAGGAATTCTATTTTTGAAAAATCCAGTATTTTTTCAAAAGTAAATTTTCAGTTCTAAAGTTGGCTAGAGTGGATGACCGGACTGAAGTTACATACGTTTGTCACGGGTACACTCCCCGGCCTACGTTTTGCGTCACTCTCATTTCGTTTTTCCGATGTTTTCCTCAACTATTTAACATAACAAACATCTACAATTACTAAGTAAACAAATCCACAGGGCCGTCTTAACCCGGGGGTGCAAGGGGTGCGGGGCGCCCGGGCGCATGGTTCTAGGGGGCGCAAGCCGACCGCCTAAATTTAGGTACCATTTTGAAAATTGTGATTTATGAAAAAAAAAAATAGTATCGTACAGTACCGAACCCGCCGACAAACACGCGCGGCGAAATTGCCAGTTCAAAGAGAAAAGAGCTATGCTATTTCAAATGGCGCCACACTAGAAGCCCGTAGTTAATGCATATAACTTTGAAGTTTAATTTTATTTGAAGTATTTTTTGCAAGATTTCGGTACTTTCTTTAATGATCTGTTTTCAAGGAGTATACACTATACAGTGAACGGCAAAAAGTTCGCAACGTATTGGAAAAATCTTTATTATTAGAATATCGAAACAACTTTATGGGGTATGGGTTCTGCATGTCCGGTAACCTAAAAATCGAATTTGAGGTATGTCACGTGACCACTGGTATGACGGCAAATTTAAAAAAGTCACCGTGAAGTCGTAAAAAGTGGGGTTAGATGACAAGATATCGAAGAAAATTATTAGAAGAAGTTGCTTAGAATTTAATTTTAGGTCCATACGCAAAATTTGAAGCATTTATTTAAAAAAACTTAAAATCACAATTTTTCGTAAATATTTTTTTATTAATTAACAAATACCCAATTTTTCCTTTTAAATAGCTTGATTGAAGTGGAACCTATGAATTTAGATAACAGTATTAGAACTTTCTCGTTTTTTGCATAATTGACAAACTTAAATCTAAAAAACAGGTTTTCGCTAGGACGCTCGCTGTTGCAATGGTTGGTATCTAACAGGTGTATACAAGTTTTACGAATATTTTTATGCTGGAGCACTTAGAAAAGCTAAATTTTCTTGATTGTGGTCAAAGTTAATTAATTTATAAAATAAAGAAGAATAAAATAGCCAATAAACTAAAAGCCACCTTTTTTATGTAATTTTATTTTTCTTTTCCTTTCTATGATATTTCAAGGAGGTGTATTCACGGTTAGCGATGAAACTTTATTATTAGCTAGGAAGTTGATCTTTTCTAAGTGCTTTAGCATAAAAATATTTCGAAAATTTTAAAACAGCTGTTAGATACAAACCCTTGCAGCAGTTAGCGAAAACCTGTATTTCAGATTTAGGCCTGTCAATTATGGAAAAAAAGAAAAAGTTCTTCCATTGTTATCCATATACGTAGGTTCTACTTCAATAAAGCTATTTAAAATGAAAAAATTGGGGATTTGTAAATTAATAAAAAAATATTTACAAAAAATTGCGATTTTTAATTTTTTTAAATAAATGCCTCAAATACTTTTCTTCGATATTTTGTCATCTAGCCCCACTTTTTGCGACTTAACGGCGATATTTTTAAATTTGCTGCCATACCAGTGGGCCACGTGACATACCTCAAATTCAATTTTTAGGTTACCGGACATGCAGAACCTATTCCCAATAAAAGTTTTTTCGATACTCTAATATTAAAAATTTTTCCCATATGTTGCGAACTTTTTGCCGGTCACTGTATAAATTTGCCGCAACAAACCTAAAAATTAATACATGTGTTAGTACCTATGCAAATTATAACGGCTTCTAGGTTGACCACCCATAACGTTAGGTTCTGGTGTGTGGTTCCAAACTCTGTAAAAAAAAATAGAGTTAATTAAATTTTTGACAGGGGGGGCGCAGGGCTGATTTTCGCACCCCGGCGAAGAATATGCTTAAGACGGCCCTGCAAATCCATTTACTAAACAATGGTTTATAAATTCGAAAAACCTTAAAAACCCCCAAACTAACGCACGATACAAATTTTTTTCTACCGAATTACAGGAGTTGTCCTCGGTGAGTGACCTATGGGTGTGGTAAGGGACCCCTGGGCCTACAATAGGGTGGAACTTAACTATACGGTGAAAATAATTTTTTTTTGTTTTGATGTGTAATAGTGAAATTTGTTTTCCTTTTTGGATGCCTAAACTACCTGTAAAAAATTTGTATGTTAATTCATTTGTTTTCCGGTGCCGCACGGGCGTCAAAGTTTTACAATTTAAGTATAAAGTACAAAACGCAGCTCTCAGCTCATATTGGCTTATATTAAGCAAATACTAATTTTTAGTGTTAAACTTAGGCATAACATTACGAGACTTCCCAAGATAAAACCATCTCTAGCTTCAGATCCAGACATGACTGACGCGGTTTCCGTGACAATCTTGACGCATCTTTCCATTACTTGAGTCTGACAAGCAAAACTTGGAAAATCATGTGTTTCTCGGGTTTGTACCATTTTTTTCACTTCTTCGTCAGATAAGTCCGACAAGACAGGAGGTTCCGTCAGTTTACAATCATTCCAATTTATTAAATCAGAAGCTTCAAAGTTAAGGGGAGGAATTTCGAAACTCCTAACACGTTTATTAGGCTTAGATCTAGCCGCAATTATCCTCCTAAGCCCAAGTTCTCTAATATGTCGCCTGGAATCAGCTATCATTGACAAAAGTATATTTTCATGATTGCCAAAAAAGGCATTCCTTTGAATGAGTGGATCGCTGATGTCTTTGTACTGTTTTTTGAGATACCTGGTATATTTAATTATTTTCCACAAATGAATAGATCCATCCTTGCAAGAAGGTTTTACTTTGATGTTGAACCACTTATCACTGTAAATTTTCATAAAATATTCGGCAAGAACCTCTAAATTTTGAGGAGTTTTACAGGGCACATATAAACGCAAAATTCTGTTGGCTGTTGTTAACCAACGAGAGTGGGCGATTTTTCCTGGCTTCCTTTTCGCTAAGTCTTGGGGAAATATGCCGCTTGACAAATTTCGAACAAGTACCTCTGGTCCGTACTTAAATTCCCAAAATTAACTCGTGGCAGCTGCGATTCAATTTTTTTACAATTTATAATTCCCATATCTTCGTATTTTTCAATTTGTTTTTCTATTGGCCCAGAAAATCCTTTAGGACCCATAGTTTGCCCATCGAGTTGTTGAAATAAGTGCCTGAAGCTCATTTGCATGTAGTAAGCAAATTATCCATTGTAAGGGTCTTTATAGTCTAGTTTCCAATATTGTGATAACTCCAGACTAACGTTCCGTAATGAAAATTTCATTGGCTATATTATTAGCAGAGGAATATGACCGATATATTTTGATCCTGGCTCTTGCAGTAAGACCACATGTTCTTCCTTAATGATTTTTCGATATACTTTTTTTCCCATTGCTTCAGTTACCGTGGTGTTATCTATTCTGCCGTCAAAATACAAGGCCTCTAAAATGAACCATGTCGTCTTTCTTGTTGTTTCAAATCCTTTCTTTTCTTTTCTCTTTGTCTTCTTAAAGTCATTCTGTCAATAGTCAATTACCTTTTCTTTATTATCATCAGAAATAAGACCAATGTCTTCTAAGCTGGCATTTGCAACAATAGCTGCTGCTCTGTCTGATACTCCTGTTCTTTCGACTACCAGAGCAAGTGCAGGTAGATGAAATTTTTGAGCTCAATTTCTTTTTACAGTACAATTAAAGTATTCTCTTTATTACAGGACTCTAACACTTCTTTATTTTATGTTTTGCGTAATATGTACTTATTGATAAGCTTAAAATAGCTTTAATGCAATTATTGTTTTCCTTTTCATTTTGTTAGAATTTCAGGGGCTTTGCGGCACCGGTAAATATCATTTGAAATTTAAAAGCAAACTATTTTCGTTATACCGAGTTAAAAAGGAAAAGAATTTTGACTATTACAAAATAAAATTCGAAACTTCGTTTTTAAGTTCCACCCTAGCCTACAACCCTTACCAAGCAATTTTTTGAAAAGTGCCGGATATTCGCCTCCAGCGAGGTCGAAAGTTTACTAAAATACGTATGTGAAAGACACCTGTAGGACCAATTTTCAACGTTTTTTCTCTCGAATTTCAGGAGTTGTCCTCGGTGAGCGACCTCGCTGAAGGCGGATTTCCGACACTTTGTAAAAAACTGCTCGGTAGGGTTTGTAAACCTGGGGGTCCCCTACCACATCCATAGATCACCTACCGAGGACAACTCCTGTAAGTTGAGAAAGAAAATATTGAAGATTGGTCCTCCATGTACATTTACATACGTATTTTTGTAAATTTTCGGCTTCGCTGGAGGCGAATTTTTCGGCACTTTCTAAATAACTGCTCGGTTAGGGTTGTAGACCTGGGGGTACCCTACCACACCCATAGGTCACCCACCCAGGACAACTCCTGTAAGTCGAAAAAAAGAATATTGAAGATTAGTCCTCCAGGTGTCTTTCACATACGTAATTTAGTAAACTTTCGACCTCGCTGGAGGCGAATTTCCGGTACTTTTTGAAAAACCGCTCGGTGAGAATTGTAGGTCTAAACTGTATTCAGGGAAAGGCTGCACTCGATGTAAACAAACAAGTTTGACAGCGGCTGATTCGCACGACAAATGCTTTGCGTAAAATTGTTGGCTGCGTCAGCGTACGTACTTGTAACGTGTACACAGGTAAGTATCGTAAATACGTATTTATGTAAAAATACGTCACCGGCTTATCGGATTAGGGAACTTTCACCTGTATACAACCAATCACAGCCCCTATTTCGACCTAGTGGTTGTCAACCATCACGTGGCTTTGTAAACATCGAGTGCAGCCTTTACCTGAACAGACTTTAGGTGTCCTTTACAACACCCATAGTTCGTTCAACGAGGACAACTCCTGAAATTCGAGAGAAGAAACGTCGAAAATTGGTCCTACAGGTGTCTTTCACATACGTATTTTTGTAAACTTTCGACCTCGCTGGAGGCGAATTTCCGGTACTTTTTGAAAAACTGCTCAGTAGGGGTTGTAGGCCTAGGGGTTCTCTACAACACCCATAGGTCACCCACCGAGGACAACTCCTGTAATTCAGTAGAAAAAAATTTTTATCATGCGTTAGTTTGGTTTGGGGGTTTTTAAGGTTTTTTAGTACGGCAGAGTGAGAGTGCACGTAAACTGAAATATTGAAAGTTAAGCAAGGATCTGCCTGGCTTGGCCAGAACTTGGATGGATGACCGCTCTGCGGCTCGGTGTGTCCGGCCCACTCGACACTATAAAAAGTATAAGAGGGAAAAGAGAAAGAAAGAAAGATTTTATAAACCGTTGTTTAGTTAATGGATTTGTTTAATTAGTATTTGTTATGTTAAATAGTTAAGGAAAACATTAAGCAAATCATGGGAAAAGCGAAATTTATGTGACGCAAAACGTAGGTCAGGGAGTGTACGGCGGCTGAGTACGCTTGCAAAACGTATGTAACTTCAGCCCGGTGACTGGATGTCATTAAATTGTCAAACATAACCCCAAACTGTCAAGATGTGACTGATTTATCATAGTATTTTATAATAAAAATAGTATTAAATAAAAAAGTTGCGTCTGATACTGAATAATTATATAAATAATGGCTTACACGGGCGTTTTACCCTTTATTCGAGGTGTTGACTTTACTAGAAATGATTTTAGTGTAAGTAATCAAAAACCAACCACCGACTAGAATTTCTACAGATAACTCTAATGTTACAGGAAAGTAAGTTTCCAGAAGCCGTTAGTTCTATGACTGGAGTACAATGGTTGAAACTCGATCGCACAAATTTAACGGAAATACCAAAAGAAATGGGCAACCTGCTCAAACTGGAACATCTCTCCTTAACACGAAACAATCTTGAAAAATTACACGGAGAGTTAACAGAACTTGGCTGTTTACGTACATTAAATTTAAGACATAACAAGGTTAAAAATTCTGGAGTTCCTTCGGAACTTTTCCAGTCGGAAGAACTTAGTACATTAGATTTAAGCCATAATAATCTTAAGGAAGTACCGGAAGGTCTTGATAAAGCCAAATCGTTGTTGGTTCTTAATTTAAGTCATAATCAGTAAGTTCATGGTTACCCTTAATTTAAAATATGATTACAGATTAATTTTTTACAGCATGGATTCAATTCCAAACACATTATTCATCAATTTATCTGATTTATTATTCTTGAATTTAAGTCATAATAATTTAGAAACTTTGCCACCCCAAACACGAAGACTTGCAAATTTACAAACTTTAATCTTAAATGACAATCCATTAGGACAGTATCAGTTAAGACAATTACCTTCGCTGATAAACATTGAAAACTTACAAATGAGAAATACCCAACGCAATTTGACAAACTTCCCGACCAATTTGGAAGCTTTAATAAATTTAACAGATGTGGATTTATCACAGAATTCTTTGCCAAAAGTACCCGATTCGTTATATTCGCTACCGAATTTAAAGAGACTGAATTGTAGTGAAAATGAAATTACCGAATTATCAACAGGTAAGTTTGGAAATTGTAAGGCTAAATTGTTTAATTCGACATATTTTTTAAGCAATGGAAATGTGGCAAAAGTTAGAAACATTAAATTTATCCTACAACAAATTAAAAAGCCTTCCAGCATCGATGTGTAAAATTTCAACGTTAAGAAGATTGTTCGTAAACGCAAACGAACTTGATTTTGAAGGTATACCATCAGGCATTGGAAAATTAGGGACACTGGAAATCTTCTCAGCAGCACATAATCAACTTGAGATGATTCCTGAAGGTTTATGCAGATGTGGGTCTTTACGGAAATTGAATTTAAGCTCAAATCGTTTAATTACATTACCAGATGCGATTCACCTTTTGGGAGATTTAGATTCATTAGATTTACGTAACAATCCTGATTTAATCATGCCGCCCAAACCGGTCGAAATGACACGCGGCGATGGTTTGGAATTTTATAATATTGATTTTTCACTACAGAATCAACTTAGATTAGCTGGAGCTAATGTGCCGGCTCCATCACCTGCTCAAAGTAAGTTTCCGTTTTAAATAATATTTATTCGGTTTTATTTATTTATTTCAACCTCGACACCTGTGGGTATAAGAGGAGTGATTATGATGATGATTTGGTTTTATCGAAATGTCCGATAATGTAGATCCCAGCAAGGATCCGATTGCTCGTAAAATGAGATTACGCAGAGGTCGAAGAGATCAAGAAGAAGCAGATCAAGATCAAGCAAAGATATTGAAGGTAACAATTGTTCATTATTATTCCTGCTGGTGGAAAAACTGAGTGAATTGTTTTAGGGTATGAAAGATATTGCTAAAGAAAAAAACTGCAGTAAAGGTGACGAAGATTACAAAGCTGAATCGTTAAAGTAAGTTGATTTGTGGTTCAAGTATTTGTATTGTAGATTAACACATTTATTGTTGTAGACCAAAACGTTGGGATGAAGCACTTGAGAAACCACCGTTAGATTATTCAGAATTTTTCGACTTAGATGCTGGGCAGGTTCCAGGTCTGATCATATGGGAAATTGAAAACTTTTTGCCTAATCGTATTGATGAAGTTGCACATGGAAAGTTCTACGAAGGCGATTGTTACATAGTTTTAAAAACGATCGCTGATGATGCCGGTTCGCTTTCTTGGGAAATATACTTTTGGATTGGAGAAAAAGCAACTGTAACTTACGACATTTTCATTGTAATTTTTTGTACGACTTCTGTTTGTTGTAGTTGGATAAAAGAGCATGCGCAGCAATACACGCAGTCAATTTGAGAAATTATTTAGGCGCCCAATGTCGTACCATACGCGAAGAACAAAGAGACGAGTCTGAAGAATTTTTGGCCCTGTTCGAAACGCAAATAACTTATATTGAAGGTGGTAGAACATGTAGTGGATTCTTTACAGTAGAAGACAATGTATGATTCAAGTATTACGATTTTACGGCCACTTTAATATTTGTTTTTAGACGTTTGAAATTCGTTTCTATAGAATTCACGCAGCAGGTGCTTCGATTCATTTGGAACCCGTAGCCTTGATGGTAGAAGCATTAGATCCCAGATATGTTTTTATATTAGATACTGGCACGAAGATATATTTATGGTATGGTAAACAAGCGAAAAATACATTGAAATCAAAAGCAAGACTATTGTGTGAGAAAATAAACAAAAATGAACGTAAAAATAAGGCTGAAATTATTACGGAACAGATGAGAAGTGAATCGTCCGAATTTTGGGTTGCAGTCGGAGAACCTGAAGGAACAAAACCAGAAACGCCATTGGAGGTAAACCAAGTCTAAGTTGACAAAATGGTTGTAACACTTTGTATATACTCTAGGAACATGTGAATCCTGATTTTGTACCGGTTCAACCAAGATTATACAAAGTACAACTTGGAATGGGTTATTTGGAACTACCACAAGTAGAAGTGCCACATGGAAAGTTAGTTCTAAAACTTCTAAACAGCAAGAACGTCTACATTTTGGATTGCTACCTTGATGTGTTCGTTTGGTATGCATATCTATTTCCAACTTAATTCTTCTATTACGACAGTAATGTAAGCAAGTTATTTTTTTAAGGATGGGTAAAAAATCAACAAGACTGGTTAACGCTGCTGCTGTGAAGTTGTCAGAAGAATTATTTAATATGATTGATCGACCTGATTACGCTGTTGTTACAAGAGTGAGAGAAGGGACTGAGCCACAGGTATTTTACATTCATTTCTTATTTTTAATTTAATATTAAACTAGTCGATTTGCTTGTGTAAGTGCCGATTAATGAACATGCAGACACGGGTTAGACTTCAGCGGCAACCACGATTGAATCATACTTGTTAAACTAAAAGATCAAAAGAAATTTTTCATCTCTGTTAGGTCCTCCCAAAGCACAAACAGTGGACGGGGGTTTCGTCCTCATCTTCACAGAACCTGTGTGTTTGAGTGCTCCAGTCTGTATAAGTGTTTGTTCATGCAACTGTCCAGTCAGGATTCTTGTTATATGTATAATTTTTTCCGTACTAAAACTTAAAAGTTTTTGGGTGTAAGCCTCTGTTGGCTCTCCTAAGAAGACCTTAGTCTTCTGCTTTGGGGTATTCTTCCCACATACGTCAATGGCTTTGTTTAATTCCATTAAGTAGTAGTAATCTTTACTCAAACTCCTATAAATCCTAACACTTATAAACCAAAAACTTCTTTCTCTTCGTCCACATTTATACCTCACGGGGTTGGGTCTTTGATCCATCTCTTAAAGGTGTTCCTTTCTCTTGCCATTATCCGTACCTCTGTGATGGTTTTTCCTCTTTTCCTTGCCATAAACCAAAAACAAATCCCTAAAACTGTACATTTCTCAAATACTGGAGAAATTGCACCTTTACTACAAAAAAAAAACCTAAACCTGTCCTAAAAATTAATCCATCTATCTCCTAAGTAGCCACGGCAATTGGCGGCTGAACAACAGCAATTGGGAAAAATGATTAAGAAATTTCTGATCAACATGAAGACACATTCCTACATCATTAGTCATAGGCGACACTCGAACAATACTGGGAAGAAATAGAGAAAAATCTTATCCTGGAGCTACCATTCCCGGAACATAACTACGTCAGGACAAACTACTTTGGTTGAATACAGAAGATTTACTTGGAGGCCAAGCAGCACTTATTAGAACATCAAGAAAAACTTGGTAAGGTAAACTGCGCAGACTCCAGAAGAAGCTGGACAAACTCATCGTTTGAAGAAGCAAGAAATCAAGTTAAAAAATCTCAGTCAAGTTCAAATCAAGTAGTTACTTCAGACTGGTTCGTAAACTTATTATGAAGTCCTAAAGGCAAGCATGACAAAACAATGGGATGCAATTGAACAACTAAATGAAGAAATCCATGTCCATGAAACCAACTTCAACACGCAATACTTCAAAGAAAACTTCTTGCAAGAAATGAAGCTTCAAGTTCAAGAAGTTATCATCAAATTACAAGAGAAAACCCTGGCATTGACAGAAAGTAAAACAACATACCACTTCCTCAAATTAAACTTCCAATTTTTGAGGGAAATTATCAAGCCTGGGCAACATTTCCAGACATTTTCTTGCCTTATCACGAAAAGAAAAAATGCACTACCTAAAAGGGGAACCAAGTAAGCTAATACAACATCTCCAAATAACAGAAGCTAACTATGAAACAGCATGGGAGCTTCTACAACATCGCTACAACAACCGGAGGCTGCTTTTATCCTAGACCTACCGAACTTGACGTCTGAATCTGCAGACAAAACAAAACAACTTCATGATACTATCACCGAATGTTTAAAGACTATCAACAACATGGATGTAGACACAACTAACTGGGGACCAATCGTCAACAGAAGTGACGAGAAAATGGGACTCGGAAACTAATAAGCTATACGAACAATCTCTTCGATCACTTCATCAAATCCAAGATTTTAGTTCCGTTATGAACTTTCTGAAGACAAGATTTCAGTCGTTGGAAACTATTTCGGAAACTAAGAAGAAACATTCGTCTGAGAAAACTCCATTCGCTACAAATCAATAAAGAAGTTGAACAGCTACTCTGCCATCATACAAATACTACAAGCAGTTTCACCTGATCTATGTTTGTAGCAAATTTAAGGCACAGGTTGTTCTGTGTACTCTGTCAAATGCTTGCCTGAAGTCCAGGTAAAGTGCATGTATTCTCATGTTTGTTGATCTGCATTTTTCTTGAATTTGTCTTAATATGAAGATCTAGTCAATTGTAGATTTTCCTTCCTTGAACCCCACCTGATAGTCTCCTATCATTTTTTGGGATTCTTCTCTAAGTTTTTGGTTTATCAAGGATGCCAGTATTTTATACATGGTGTTTAAGAGCGAAATTGGCCTATGATTCTCTGTAAGTTGTGTGCTCCCCTTTTTAAAGATCGGACATATTAATGCCATTTCCCAATCCGTCGGCATTTTTTTCTTGACCCATATTAATTTAATCAAACTAAAAATTCGCTTACCCAAGTCTTCGCTCCCGTATTTTATTAATTCAAAGGGGATGTTGTCTGCTCTGGAGCTTTTATTGTTCTTTCCCTTGTTTACTATTTTTTGGAAGTCTTCCCAGCAGGTCGGTAAATTTATCTCTTCTTCTACATTTGGTTTCTGTTTTGTATTCGTAGCTTCTTCAGTTCTAAAGGTTTTTTCAAAATATTCTCGGTAAATCTCAACTATTCTTTCTTCGTCCATACGTAGTTCTCCTGTTTCGCTTTTCAGGCCTATTGTTTGTTGTTGGAATCCTCTTCTTTCTTCTTTTATAGTCCTATGCCTTTGCATTTTTTAACAAATATGAATAAGCTTTGATATTTTAACAATAGTGTAGTATAACTACAATTTAATAAATAAGTATAAAATTGTAGGTGTTTAAACTTAAATTTGTCGGTTGGGATGAAGTGATAGCAGTGGATTTCACTCGTACAGCTGAATCGGTACAAAAAACAGGTGCTGACTTAACAAAATGGGCCATGAAACAAGAGGCAAAAACAGATCTCACTGCGCTTTTCATGCCACGACAACCATCAATGCCTCTTACAGAAGCTCAACAACTTATGGAAGATTGGAACGAAGACTTGGAAGCGATGGAATCTTTTGTTCTTGAGGGCAAAAAATTTGTTCGTCTTCCAGAAGAAGAATTAGGTAATTTATTACATTTAGATAAAAAACAGTAAATATTAAAAAACCAATCATTATTAGGTCATTTTTATTCGATGGATTGCTACGTATTTTTGTGTCGTTACTGGATACCAGCCGATGACACAGAAGAAGGCGAACCTTTAGAAGAAGATTTTCAGTGTGTTGTGTACTTTTGGCAAGGGCGTGAAGCTGGAAATATGGGTTGGTTAACGTTTACTTTTACGCTTCAAAAAAAGTTTCAAGCACTTTTCCGGGATAAGCTCGAAGTCGTTCGTACGCATCAACAACAAGAAAACATGAAGTTCATGGCTCATTTTAAACGGAAGTTCATTATACATCAGGGTAAAAGGAAGCAACAGAATAAAAATGCTGTAGAATTCTACCATTTACGTTCTAATGGAAGTTCCTTATACACAAGACTTGTGCAAATTAAACCGGATGCTTCTGCTTTAAACTCAGCATTTTGGTAAATATGATGATTTTTTTTAATTAACAGTATAATTTACCGTATGTTACAGTTACATATTAAATGTGCCATTCGAACAAGAGGATGATTCTGGAATAGTTTATGTTTGGATTGGATCGAAAGCAGATCCAGATGAAGGGCACTTAATTCAGGAGATTGCTGAAGAAATGTTCAATAGTGCTTGGGTCAGCTTGCAGGTACTGGCTGAAGGTGAAGAACCAGATAATTTCTTCTGGGTTGGTGTCGGTGGCAGAAAACCTTACGAAACTGACGCTGGTTTTATGGAGCACACACGACTATTTCGATGTTCTAATGAAAAGGGTTATTTTATTGTATCCGAAAAGTGCTCCGATTTTTGTCAGGTATTTTTCACTAATATTACCTTTTGAGAAATATTATCGATGTTTTTCTTTTAGGACGATTTGGCCGATGATGATATAATGATTTTAGACAATGGTGAACAAGTTTTCTTATGGCTGGGAGCTAAATGCAGCGAAGTAGAAATAAAGCTAGCTTATAAATCGGCTCATGTATGTCTTTGTGCTTCTTTTTGATGATTTTATTTATTATTAAACGTTTGTAGGTTTATATACAACACATGAGGGTGAAACAACCGGACAAACCCAGGAAATTATTCTTGACTTTAAAGAACAAAGAATCAAAAAGATTCACAAAATGCTTCCATGGATGGGGCCAGCACAAAAAACCACCAGAATGATTTTGTTTTGCAGTCTTGTGTCTTTACAGTATCAAAAAAGTAGAACATAAGGGTTGCTTATGTATATTTTTGCAGAATGTTTCATACAAGATATGAAATAATTTCAAATGCTTAAAAATGATTAAGCAATTTCCTTTTTTTTAAAGTGTTTGTATTATAATCCTTAATTTTAGCAATTGATTTGATCTTGATTATGTGAACATGTTAAGATTTCTTAGTTACATGACACAAGACGAATTGATAGTATTACTGAAGTAGTTATAATGGTAAAAGATAACAAGTTTCATTTTCAGATAATTTATTATTTTAAAGCTATAACGTACTACTGTTTTAAAAGAACATTATTGATTTATATTTATTAACATTTCATTACTATAATTTAAAATAAAAAAATAATAAACTTAAATTTATAATTTCTCGAAGAACTTAATCATCATCGTCATCATCATCTGAAGGTACGAACAAATCATTCTCTTCTAAAAAGTTGGCTATATTCTTACTAATGGCAGCACCGATGAGTAGTCCGGACACCACCGTACAAATTATTCCTACCATACCAAAGGGTACTCTTGCTGGTTCTGATATAATTCCACCACTTGTTGTTCTTATTTTGCTTCTCGTCGAAGTGTGAAAGGGTTGTCTTTGTAGTAGAAATAACCCATTTTTGAATGCCAAACCAACCCAACTCATTTCTCAACTGATATTAAATTTGGCAACTAGAGTCTAAAATAATGCCTTTCTAGGGGCTGTTCCGCACAAACAGTTGTTATTTTTGAGTTTTTTCTTATTTAAATATACTAATCAGCTGTTGACAGCAAAAATGTCAAAATGTAGCCTGCGGAACAACCAGTCTAGGCAATTTTTTATATGCCTACCTGGTATAATCTGCAGTGACGTCACGCTCTACAAATTTGTTTTTGTTTGATTTTAAAGAAAATACTAAAATAACTATACATTTTACAATGGCTCTATGCGATTTAAATAATCTTATTTTACAGGCGTTTTCATAAATTGCCCTCTCGAATACTAACTTGGATATGTATGTTTCATAAAAATTCCCTAACTGGTAATTGGTATAAAAGTAACTAAAAGTTATGACAACTATTCTGACGTTTGATGGATTAAGGGTGTTTATCATGTAAATCCGCGCTCTAAAAGCTGATAACGATGGATATTGTAACAACAAGCTTAGATGCGTTGTTACGTAAGTAATGATAGTACTTATCTTGTAAGATTTAAATTCAAATAAGTGATAAAGTTTGTTAATAAATTGAGGTTATATTGGTTTTTCAGATAAAGCCACAAATACACACAATCAAAATGTAGATACAGCCGCTGTAGAGGCCTTTTGTGCCTTGATAAATAAAGAAAAAGATGGACCTCACATTGGTGCTAGGTTACTTGCAACGAGGATACATTCAAAAAATGAAAACGAAGCACTTCACACCCTTACGGTTCTCGATACCTCCATGAAACGCTGCAATAACGCATTGCATTCAGAAATTGGAAAGTTTAGGTTTTTAAATGAAATGATTAAATTGGTTTCACCAAAGTATTTAGGATCGCAAACTCCCATATCGATAAAACAAAAAGTGCTTCAGTTGCTTTATATTTGGACACTCGATTATCCCAAAGAAACTAAAATTAGAGAAGCGTACGATATGTTAAAGAAGCAGGGAGTAATTCGCGAAATACCATTAAGCGTCAGCGCTGATAATGCTAGCATACCAGAAAGAAAAGTAGGAAATTCTATATTTCACGATGAAGAGAAAAATAGACTTCTACAAAAATTATTGCAAAGCAAAAATCCTGAAGATTTGCAGGCTGCAAATCGACTCATAAAAAATATGGTTAAAGAAGTAAGTTTATTCTCTATTTATTAGTAGTATAACATCTTTTCATTTATATTTCGATGATAAGACAACATAAACAATGTGTTACCGTTTAGGAATTTGATAGTGATAAGGACTTGTTTTGATTTGAGTCTATCATTTTGGACAGCAAATGCTTTTAGAAATACTAAACTATAGTTATTATAAATTATATTCGGTTGTTTTATGGCCATATTGTTATTAAACATTGAAATTGGTGACCCAAGACCTGCTTGGTCAGAACTCGAATGGGTGATGACTCTGCGGCTCGGTGTGTTCGGCCCCCTCGACACTGTAAAGGTATAAGAATGTAAAAGGAAATTGGATTGATTCAAACCTTGTCTACCTATTGTTCCATTGATTTAAAAAATTTCACACCTGATTAGTACTTAACGGTAGGTAGTTTAAGTCGTAGCTATAAAAGGTAACATTTTAACAATTTCAGGGTCAAACGTTTGTTTAGCGATTGTTATTAACATACTACCAATTAACAGGCTTCTCGGTCTGATAATGCAGAACAACTAATAAATGTTTACTTTGATTTTTAGCTTTAAACATTTTAGTCTGATTTGTTAAGGTATATTTGCATTTATAGGATGATAAAAGAGCCGAGTTGAAAAGTCGTCGAATAACAGAACTCGAATCCGTTCACAACAACGTTCGTTTATTAAATGAAATGCTCGATTCTTACAAACCTGGTATTTCTTCTGAAGATGAATTAGAACTCATTAAAGAGTTACATCAAAGTTGTGAGAGGCTACGACCAAACGTGTTTAAATTAGCTGCCGAAGCCCAACAGAATGAGGAAACACTTAGTAAGTTTTTGTGTTGTAATCGCGTAATAACCTAACTATTGTTACGTAGATGAGGTACTACAAGCAAGTGACGAACTGGGCCAAGTATTCGATAAATTTACCAATATTATAATCAAAGGAAATATTCCAGAATCGAAATCCAATAATAATTCCAGTAATCTTTCTTTGTTGGATCTCGGTTCACCGCTTGCAGAAAATAAAAGCACCCCAGAGAAAGTGTTACGTAAAGATTCGTCGAAAGAATCCCAGTCGGATATGGATTTATTATGTGATATTTTTACTTCAACTGTTGTTCCTGATGACATTTTAAAACCAATTACGTCTATTAAAACTGATGTCCTATCAGGTAGGTTTTTATGGACGATTTTATATGAATTTTAAATATTTACTTTGTAATTTAGGAAACGAAGATGATGTTTCGTGTAAATTAAATAAACTAAAGGCCTTAGATGATTTGGATGCGTTAGGAGAACATTTAATGAAGGAAAATCTAGTTTCGAAAAGAATTGGTCCACAATTTAACAAGTAGGTTTTAATAATTCTTGTAAATAATACATGAATATTAATACTTTTTACTAGGCTTTCAGAAAAAATTCCCATGAACTTGCTTGTTAAACAGTCTTCTTCAGAAAATAAAGTAAATCAAACAGATGGGGCAAATAAATTAGCGGATTTTTCATTAGGCGATGCACTTAATCTAGATTTAAATTATTTAGTTACTAAGCAAAACAAGCAAGAACAAAATTTAGCAAAGAACAACGATTCGAGTGGAGACGATGTTTTGGTCGATATAACTGAAGATAAATTAGAGCAACCTGATTTAGTGAATATTAAAAATAAGAGTGAGGATTCGAAAGAGGCTTTGGTGGATTCTGCTCCACCAGTTATAGAAAATAAAACCGAATCTCAAGTTCCTCACTCAAACAGAACTGATGTAAAGTTAAACGATATATTTATTAAGCTTGAAGATGTTAAACCTAGTTTGACACCACCAGTAGTGGTTTTGGATGAGAAAAATGGAATAACTGTAACGTTACACTTTGGTAAAAATAAACCTCGGGATGACGTTAGTGTAATCGTTGTAACAACTATCAGTAAAAATGAATTGCCTCTTAGTAATTTTTTGTTTCAAGCTGTCGTTCCAAAGGTAATAATTTTTTTAATTTTGGTGTTTATATTAATAGTTTTTTCCTTGTAGACGTGTAAATTAAAGCTACAACAACCATCGGGCACTGCATTGCCAGCGCACAATCCATTTTTGCCTCCGTCAGCTATTACGCAAATAATGTTAATAGCAAATCCAGAAAAGATAAATATATCGCTAAAATTTATAGTGAGCTATACGATGGACGAAGAAACGGTTACAGAAATGGGTGAAGTTGATAGCCTGCCTGTTATTCAGTACTAAATACTAAGTATTATTCTCAACTTTGAGAAAATTAGAACATTCCAGAGATTATTAATCGTTACATTTTTACGATTACAGTAATTAATACTTTAGTGGCTGTATGCGAGGAAGATTATATTTTTATCGTATATTTTTGTGGTTTTTGCCATAAATTTAGTCAGTCAGGTGGTTATTAGTGTTAAAAATACCAAAAATATTGCATTTGATAAAGCTAGCGGTCTTTGTAAATTATTAATTAAGGTAACTTGGTGTATGTGATCTTTATTTTATAAAAACTATTTTTCTGCAAAATTTGTAGTGCCATAAGCTTTAGTTGATTTTGAATAGCTAGTTGGCATTTATCGACTGAAAATAATATTTTACTTTAGCTGTTAGTGATGCTTCCTTTAAGGTGTATGGCAATAGTTTTAGAAAAACTTTTATTGCTTTATTAGCTTACACGAAATAGTTGGTTCACATTTATATCAATCTGAAAATCAAAATCAATTATTAAAGTATGTAGTACGGAGCTCTAGTATCATCAATTACATTTATGAAGCCTTAATTTACTTACAGTGTACTTACAGTGTGGGTAGAGGAAAATGACTGGATTAAAAATTCAATTGTACCTTAAAGCTTGTAACATTATTACCTAATTATGTACTAACTAAACATCGTGATGCTAATATTAAATTATAGAGACTGTAACTTATTTTATTATAAAACAACGATTTCCTTTACCAGTTTGCATTTACATTCTGACATTAACATTAGATGTGATTATTTTTTAATTTAATCATTTGTACTTAACTGTTAGTTATAGGTAGATACCTACGAATAGTTTTTATCGACTTTTTTCTTTAGGCAGCGTAATTGTCATCTTTTTTTTGTGATATTTAAAATAATTTTAAAGTGCAATGTATTTTGTGTTAGATTTTTTAGTTATGTGTATTAATGTGTATTTCATATAACAAAGTTCATTATAGTATGTATATTATTAATGCTTTTTTATTCTTCTTCTTCTTCTTCTAGCCACTCTACCCAAATATGGACATAGGCCTCCTTTCTACCCTTCCATTCTTTTCTTTCCTTTGCTAATTCTTGCCATTTGGTTCCGGCTGTTTTTCTTATTTCATCTACCCATCTCATCATTGGCCTGCCCACACCTCTTCTTCTTCCCCATGGTCTCCAATCCAATATCTTCTTACTCCACTTATATGACATTCTGGCAATATGTCCAGCCCATTCCCATTTTTGTCGAAAAGGAACTTTTGGTAATAGGAACACATGAGTTAAGAAGGGTAAGTTTGGCTTTGTATTTCAGTCCAAAATTGATAATTTGTCGCACTCGAAAACGAACTTTTGGTAATGGGAACACATGAGTTAAGAAGAGTAAGTTTGGCTTTGTATTTCAGTCCAAAATTGATAATGATTTGTCGCACTCGAAAACGAACTTTAGGTAATAAAAACACATGAGCTAAGAAGGGTTAGTTTGGCTTTATATTTCAGTCCAAAATTAAAAATTTCTCATACTCAGAAATGAACTGTTTGTAACAGGAACACATGAGTTAAGAAGGGTAAGCTTGGCTTTGTATTTCAGTCCAAAATTAATAATTTTTCATACTCGAAAATGAACTATTTGTAACAGGAACACATGAGTTAAGGAGGGTAACTTTGCCTTTGTATGTCAGTCCAAAATTGATAATTTTTTATACTCGAAAATGAGTTATTTGTAACAGGAACAAATGAGTTAAGAAGGATAAGTTTGGCTTTGTATTGCAGTCCAAAATTAATAATTTTCCATATTCGAAAATGAACTGTTTGTAACAGGAACACATGAGTTAAGAAGGGTAAGCTTGGCTTTGTATTTCAGTCCAAAATTAATAATTTTTCATACTCGAAAATGAACTATTTGTAACAGGAACACATGAGTTAAGAAGGGTAACTTTGGCTTTGTATTTCAATCCAAAATTAATAATTTGTCGCACTCGAAAACGAACTTTTGGTAATAGGAACGCATGAGTTAAGAAGGGTAATTTTGACTTTGTATTTCAGTCCAAAATTAATAATTTTTTATACTCGAAAATGAACTATTTGTAACAGGAACACATGAGTTAAGAAGGGTAACTTTGGCTTTGTATTTCAGTCCAAAATTAATCATTTTTCATATTAGAAAATGAACTGTTTGTAACAGGAACACATGAGTTAAGAAGGGTAAATTTGGCTTTGTATTTCAGTCAAAAATTAACAATTTTTCATATTCGAAAATGAACTGTTTGTAACAGGAACACATGAGTTTTAAGAAGGGTAACTTTGGTTTTGTATTTCAGTCCAAAATTAATAATTTGTCGCACTCGAAAACGAACGTTTGGTAATAGGAACGCATGAGTTAAGTAGGGTAACTCTGGCTTTGTATTTCATTCCAAAATTAATAATTTTTTATACTCGAAAATGAACTGTTTTGCAACAGGAACACATGAGTTAAGAAGAGTAAGTTTGGCTTTGTATTTCAGAGTAAAATTGATCATTTGTCGCACACGGAAACGAACTTCTGGTAATAGGAACACACGAGTTAAGAAGGGAACGTTTGGCTTCGTGTTTCAGTCCAAACGTCCTGACGGTGGTAGAAGAAATCGTCCAGGAACTGGCGACGTCCGGGCTCGAGACCAGCACGGCCCTGCCCTTCCACGAGTTCAACGCCATCACCGAAATGGTGGCCGAGTTCCATGAACTCAGGAAGGACGTGAAGGCGACCGGAAAGGCAAACGGGGAGGCAGCCCCGCAGGCGGCGCTAGAGGCAGCGATCGCCTCCCTCACGAAGGAAGTGAGACAGTTGAAAGCCGAACAACAGGCCATTCGAAGCGCCCTCGAAGGCCAGGTGGCACCGGACGAAGGGCCGGAAACAGAGGACATGCGGAGACGACTTCAGATCCTCTTTGAAGTCCCGTATGGGCCAACGGCAGCAGGCGCGCACCCAACGGCACCCCCCGCGCAGGACCGGCCAAAGATAAGCTCACCCTCCCTCGGACCGGAGGGAGCAAGACCGGCCCCTCCGCCTCTCATGGCGACCGTAGCGACGCCGCCGGGAGAGACGGGGTGGACGACGGTGTCGACCAAGAGGAGGAGCGCGGCCGCGAAGACAGCAGCCCCAAAGCCGGCTGCTGCCTCGGCGGCGAAGCCAAAGAACGCCGGCCGACCAACCAGGAGGGGGGGCAGGAAGGCCAAACACCAGGCCCAGGCAGCAGCAAGACCGACTGCACCTCCGCCCCCCCCCCCGCCGTGAAGAGGACCAGGACCAGGCCAGAGGCAGTCCTGGTAACAGTAGGAAAGGGGAAGACCTTCGCCGAAGTCCTCGGTGAAATAAAGAGGAGTGTCAACCTGGAGGAAATGGAGGTCCAGGTTGACCAGGTTAGGTCGACCAGGGAGGGCCACATTCTCTTGGAGATCGGTGGAGGAGACGGCAAGGCGGCGCCTCTCCTGAAGAAGCTCCAAGAAAACGGAGTCCGCGGGCGAGCGCTCCAGGCGCTCCTAGACGTCGAGGTCCGCGTCCTAGACGGTGCCGCCACCAAGCAGGAGGTGACCGACCAGCTAAGGAAGGCCACCGGTGGATCGGACGTCGAAGTGATAAGCCTCCGACCGTCCGGTCGAGATACGCAGAGGGCCATCGCCAAGATCGGAGCCAGGGCGGCCGAGCAGCTCGTAGCTGCCCGCCAAGTGAGGCTCGGATGGTCCCTATGCAAAGTGGGAAAGGCAGAGAGGGAAACTCACTGCTTCCGGTGCTGGCAAGGAGGCCACAATCAGTGGGAATGCCGAGGGCCAGACAGGAAGAAGTGTAGTAGGAACTGCGGCGAGGAAGGGCACTTCATGGCGTCGTGTAAAAACAGGACGCACTGTCGCCTCTGTGACAAACCGCACCGAGAAGGCGGTGAAAAGTGCCCGGGGCCCGTGGAGGCGAAGAGGGGACCGGAGGGAGACCGAAAGATCCTGGTCCCAACCGGAAAGACCCCGCCGCCCCCGGAGAAACGCCCCCCCCCCCACCGACGATCAAGATCACGTCGGACAAGGAGGCCATCGAGTCTGTCAAAAAAGGGGCACTAGAGCGAGGACTGGCAGCCACGATCAGCCCGGGAGACGGAGGCCCGCCGGTGGTAGACCCACTGACCCCACCGGCGGTGAGAATGTCCCTCCAGGCAGCGGGGGACAAGGCCAAGATAGCGGCAGAAAAGCAGGCGGGAGAACGCTACCTGCTGTCCCGTCTGAGGGAGCCGGCAGTCCTGAGGAGCATGCAACTGCTCCTCACGTTCCACCACGAGTACCCCGACGCCACCTTCGAGGGAAAGACTGCGGCGATGCTATCAGGAGGGACTCCCGAGGGACAGAGAGACGATGTTGAAGCTTCATGCCGACTACATCGCGGCATTCTGCCCCCCGGGAACGGACCCCGGAAAGGAGCTCAACACTTTTGGGAACCATGTGCGGACGAAGTGGAGACAGGGGTTCCAGAAAGACCGCGCTGAGATGGCGGCATACCTGTCGCCAACGAGGCAACAAGAGAGACTGGGAGTGCCTTCCACGCCGAGAGGCGCGGATTTCCGGAGGAATTGACGCGCCCCGGGAGGCTAGAAACCCCGGAGAAGAGAGGGACCAGGTTTGTCCAGGCGAACCTCCACACGGCCCGCGCGGCCCAGGACATCCTCCTGGCGACGATGCAGCAGAGGAAGATCGAAGTCGCCCTGGTGTCCGAACCGAACCATAGAAGGAGCGATGACTGGTTCGAGGACACTACTGGCAGAGCCGCCATCTACCTGCCAGTAGCCTGTACCATCGAGGGCGAGGGCGAGGGGCTCGTTCGAGCGATAGCGGCGGCGTGCGACGCAGGGATGCCGAGGAGGAGTAAGAGCACCGTCCGCAGGCCGGTTCATTGGTGGAACCAAAGAATATTTACTAGCATAGCTGATCTTTTAACACAAACGAGAATAATTCACACGCTTGGTTTTTGCATATTTTAAAACAATTTAGGAATGGCGCGCCGAGGTCGCCCATTTGAACGCCCGTGTACTTTAAACATTATTTATTCAGTCCTACGTGCATGGCAGCGTTTGCTTTTTCTTTGGAAACGCGCAGAATTTTATGTAGAACAGTTTAGTGTGGATGGCAAATAATTGTGTCGCTTAAATTTTGAATTATTAAAGAATTATGAAAAGGGGTGTTTTGTTTACTTCGCATGGCGGCCATTTACATGGGTTTCCCTATCTCGCTTTCAGAATACGCAACCTGGTTTTTGTGCGCATGCCCGAAAGCTCGTGTATATGGAAGCTCGTGTATAACTTCACACACCTTCTTCTATGATATTAGTTTGCAAATAATTAACACTTTATCTTTAAACAATTTTATTTTAGTTATAAAGTTAGTAATAACATGACAATGAAATATTACACTACTATGTGTTAAATAAATATAAGATTAATCAGATGTATCTGCGAAATAATAAATTAATAAAAAAAAAAAAAAAAAAAAAAAAAAAAAAAAAAAAAAAAAAGATATCACTAATAAAACTATAAATTAAAAATTGGTTACTATGAATTCTAATACATTTATTTTAAAAATTGCCTAATAAAATTAAACGACAGCATCTCGAAAAGCTAAAGCAATAACAGCCTTTTGGTGGCCAGCGTATTCACGCTCCATACTGCCTGTCTTAACATTCCATAATTTTGCATATCCATCAGATGAAGCTATAATCATATCACACAATAACAACAACAAAGTAATAAACAAATAAATATTTTTACCTGTAAACACGTACTGCGAATCTGAACTGAACGCAGCATCCCATACCCACCGTTGATTTTCTTGTTTTAATTCTTGCAGTAAGGAAAAATCACACGTTTTCCATATTCTGGCAGTTTGGTCAGCCGATGTTGTTACTAACAATCTACAAAAATGTATAGGAATAAAATATATTAAAATAATTGGGCTCACTTACGTTGAATCTGGGCTAAATTTGCATTTCAACGCTTGTCTTTTGTGTGCATCAAATTTATGTTTCGGATTCATTTTTGTAGGTTCACCATCTCTACCAAATGTAAGGCTCCATATGTAGCAACGGCCTTTACTATTAACAGCTGCCATATGCGTACCTTCCGGATCTACATCTATATCTAATATCATCGTATCGCCTTCAGGTATCTAAAACATGATTAATAAACACTCATTAATGTGAATAAAAAGTGAAATTAAAATTGCAAAACTTACAAACTGTTCGTTGTGGTCAGTCTTTAAATCCCACAGATGTATAACACCGCTTTGGTCTCCGACAAGGAGTTCCACTTGATTAGGATGTAAACAAACACATGTAACAGGGGCTGATGTTTGAAAAATCTTAGCAGCTTGTGGAGTCTTTAATCTATAATCCCAAATTCTAGCGCTACAATCTTCACTACCAGTGTACATCCATTTGCCATCTTCTTGAAAACCTACACCTGTTACGTTCTTTGTTATCCCTTCGTAATTTACGGTGGGATTAGGATTATTGGAAGCTAAATCGTACATGCGAATATGTTGGTATCCGGTGGCTGCTAATGACTGTTTATCTGGTGTTATTTCTAAGGCATTTACTTGCTGTAAGTTGTTTATTTTAGTCACATGTTCATCAATAATAAATATAAAAATGGTTTACCGATTCTGCATGCTGCATGGTTCTTTGACAAATTCCCGTATGGGTTTGCCATATTTTTATCGTATGGTCGTATCCACCCGTAGCTAATATTATTTGGTCGTTGTCTCCAAGACCATCGACAACCATCGCAGATTCTTTTTATGAATTGTATCCTAATTAATGGTGTTTGTTTTCTTTAATAGCTACAAAACAAACATACAACCATCTAATAGCACCTTTCTTACAGTTTTATAAGAAAACAGGAAAGTTTTTGAGGTTATTTGTTTACAAAGGCAGGTTATTGAATTGCTAGACATGCGCATTCAATAACCGGGCTGAACTTAGATACACGGTATGGCTAAAAAGTTTTAGGACTGAGCTCATAAACAAAACGGAAAGTACGGTAGAAATGTCTCAAAATGTAAAGATCAGGTAGCCATTATGCGCCGTAGATAAATTTACATCATCCTATAACGTTATCATGGTAATAACTCCTTAGCAACGAGTTATGTTATGATACATTTACCTAACAGCACTAGTGCTGTAATAGTTATTTACGATATGAGTATCGTAACAACTCGTATTACGATGCGAGATGGAAAGTTTGTCAAACGAGACCGCAGGTCGAGTTTGATAAATCCAATGAGGATCGTAATACGAGGTTACGATATGAATATCGTACAAAGCTTTATCTACTTTCATAAAATTAGCAAAAAATTAAATATTTATCAATAATTGCCTGATGCAAAAGTTGACTGTTCCAATTTTCATTGAAATCTAATACGTTAAGGCTTGATTTTTTGTTTATTTGGTGTTGGTTGCTGTCAGTTTGAATGAAAATTGGAACAGTCAACTTTTGCATAAGGTAATTAATTATTGGCAAATATTTTATATTTTTTGATAATTTCATGCAAGTAGATAAAGCTTTGTACTATATTCATATCGTAAAAATCGTAAAAAGTGCATAATAAATGTTTATAACAAGTAAAATAACTAATAAAGTTATTACGATACTAGTGCGGTAATATAGTTCATTACAACACGATTTTTCGTTTCGAAATATTGATATTACGAAATGAAAGTAGATAAAGCTTATAACGTGCTGTTATGGCTGTTTTACGTTAATATTTATGAATTGTCATTGAACTGTCATTGAACTGTCACTGAAAATAATTTTTTATTTTTTGAAAAAAATTATTATAGGATGATGTAAACCGTGTTACGACACGCGTAACGTTATTTGCTGTTACATTACTCGAGATTTAAAAGAACTCGCTCCTTCGTCGCTCGTTCTTTCAAACTTTTCTCTCGTAATGTAAAATGCTTCATAACGTTACTAGTAGGTATCGTAAATTACTATAATATTAAATGAATTAAAACAAAAGTTACTACTTCTTATTTCATTTATTTATAATATAATGCTCTGGTATAAAGCTCTGCGTTGGCAGGTGCCTTAAATTCTATGCTAAAGCCCTGATTATTGGTGTCACAAAATTGCGATGAGCTGTTTTGTGTCTAACTTCGCTGAAATAGATCAGGGCCGAATCAAAAGAAGTAAATCCCGGGAGTCGGGATTATAAAAAGCAGCTAATTTCCCGGGATTTCGCTCCCGGGAAATCCCGGGCAAGACTGAATTTGAGAATCCTGCAAAAACTAATTTCAAAAATATCTATTTAAATCACATTTCCAAGAGAAGGATTTTTGAAATTAAAGAACGAGGTAAACAATTAATTTCTAAGTTCCAGTTTTCACTTTCAAAAATCGAATAACAAATCCTACAAAAATTGAAACAATAATGTTCCTCCTTTTTAAAAACTTTGCAAGGTTTATCGATTTCAAATTTAAAAAACCTATTTCCATGTTCAAATGTTCAATTCAAATGCTGAAGTGGTTATTTCGAAAAAATGTTCAAATTTTTTATCCTAAATAAAGAAAGTTATAATGTTTTTGTTAAAACATGGTCAAAATGAACTAAAATGTTGTTAATTAATAGGGCGACTAAAATATTATACTAAATGGAAGGTAAAATATAAATATTTTTCTACATTTTTTAAATTTAAATACTTTTAAGACTAAGAATCGTTTGGAAATAATTCAAAAACAGCCTTAATTAGGACGAAGATCCTTTCATCATTGGTATTTTGTTGGTTTTTGTTAAGGAATACATTAGAAATATTTCAGCAAACTTAAAAATTTGTGTTACGTTATAAATAAATAAATTGGGAAATTTCAAAGTATTTTAAATCAAAATTCAGGTTTGGCGAACACAAATTACATTCTGAAACTGAAACATTTTGAATTATAAAACAGTAAAATGCAATTTTAAATACAAGGAAACATTTTTTCAACGTAGAGGACATGCAACTTTTTGATAAAACATGAATACAAGGCCGTTTAACAAATATTTATTCGTTATCATCTCTGCCCAAAACGAGTTCAAACCTTTCACAAAACTGGCTTTCTGATAATTTGTAACATTCTCGCTCTTTTAATATTGAACGTTGAAATGTGCAGAACTCAGTGCAACATCGTCAAAGTAAATTTATAAATTATCGTTAAATTATAGTGACATTTGAGTGCATTGAAATGGTAAGGGTTATTAAATTATGCAAGTTATTGTTTAATAGCATTTTATTTAGGACTCCCTGTTTTCCTTTAAAAATTATAAGCCTTTTATTGTAAGTTGTAAGTCATTTTATTCTCTCCACTCACTTATATTATTTTGTTGAATTATTTGTTATTTCCTGATTTTACTTTTATTAGTATCATTAGCGTTATATAATTAGTCCCAAGGAAGTACCCCAGCTTCATATTTTTATTTGAGTATATTCATTGTGCAATTAAAGATGGTAGGATTTATTAGATTATAATAGGTAATAAATTCTTTATTTATGAAACATAAAAAATGGGTAAATTGTAGAATAATAAACCAAAAACCGCCTCGAAATATTTTAAAAAACTATTTTTTCTGCTTAGGCATTTTCGGTGATTATTTTCCATAATTAGTTATTAGTTGCGTATCAGCAGGTCTCTTGTACCTACTTATCCGAAATACCAGTCGCAGACAAAAATTGGAATATTTGATAAGAGGTTTCATAAGATACATATGGTCGGCTGTTTTTAGTATCATTCATTGTTTAACATGTCATTCTAATAAATTATGTAACGTAGGAAATGTAGCAATGATGGAGACGGATTTACCTGTAACAATATTCTGAACTTAGTAGAAAGTTAAGTGAATATTTTTATTACTGGGGTGATTCGTAAGTTCCTAATAATCTAAATTCTTCTAATTTTGGAAATTTAAACTTCGTTTTTAATTAATGGGAAAGAATTGAAAAAAATCTTACTATTTGGTCTATAACATTTGGATTTCATGCATTAAAAAGAATGAACTAAAGTTAATCAATAATACAGTTCATGATTGTATATACCGTAACTGTTACAGCATTGATATAAACCTGCAAATACGAACAAATTTATAATGGGCTGAGAACCAAGCCGTGTCTCAAACAGCAAGAGGATATTTGAGGAACGAGGATGATGGGGGTTGTGACATTGGAGCAGATGAAAGAAGGAGAATATCGATCGCGTGGATGGCCCTGGACCAACAAAAGACTGCGGATTGAGAACATTTCAACATAGGTATCAGGTAAGAACACATTTTTATTCATTAGTTTTATTAGAAGTGGTGCGAATGAATGAGAAGTAACTGTCTTAACCAAGACCTTGTAAGTTCCCTACTTCTTCTTCTTACTCCTGTAGTTCCTTAAGAAGCAAATGGCACCAGAGGGGGCGTTTCAAAAGCAAAGTGGATGGCAGAGTTGCTAGTCCTGCCCACCATGGGTTGAGTTCGTTTCTATTGCTCTTTTCTGAACTAATTTCTTCCATTTTTCCATGTCCTGTGCTATGCATTTGGCTTTGCTCCGTGATAGATTTTGTAATTGTAGGTCTTTCGGCAGGTATCTTTCGGTCTACGGTCTACCTATTCTTCGCTTTCCCTGTGCGTTAAATTCTAATGCTTGTTTTGCTATCTTGTTATATGGTTCTCTAAGTGTATGTTCTATCCTGTCGCATTTCTTTCTGCTAATTGTGGTTTCGATCTTTTCCTCATTTGAAATTTCCCACAGATGTCGACTTGATATTTATTCAAGCAAATTTATTCGATGTATGTATCTAAGGCATTTATTAACGAAGGTATGAAGTTTCTTTATGTTTTGTTTGTTTCTAACCCATGTTTCTGCCCCATAAAGTAGCAAACTTCTAATGGTTGTATTGCATAGACGGAGTTTTGTTTTGATCAGAATGTTTTTTGATCTCTATGTTTTGGTTAGCATATCAAATGTTGTTTGTGCTAAGGCTATTCTTCTGGTTATATTTTTTATGCGCCGCCGTTGGTATCTATCGAATTACCTAAATGGTCCACTTTCTTTATGTCTAAGTCCCCGAGTGTTATCGGTTCTTCTTTATTTGCATTTGAGAGAATTCTTGTCTTGTTCCCATTTATTGTTAAGCCAACCTTTTCTGCTTCTAGGTTTTAACTTGTTTAACTTTCCTTACATTAGCTTTTTATTCGGTGTGGGCAAGCAGATATCATTTGCAAACTCTCCAAGTCATCCAGTTTGCTGAAAATTCCCCAATTTATTTCGGATTTGTTGTCCTCTGTATTTCTCACAACCCTTTTGTTTATTTAATGTAGGTTACGCCAGTTCAGTACTTATGCTATTTCATGGCAGAAGTCGATGATACTTTGACGTCTAAATCGCTAATGGGTCTCTTATCCCTTGTTTTTAGCACTGCTCACTATCACTATTTAAAAGGTCAGGTAGTTAAGTTTGGTATGCAATGATTTGTTGCCAACATTGTAAAACACTGTGCCACTATGCTGATGTACGAGTATGTTACGATAAAATTTCTGGTTAATTTTCTTTATAAAGTATTCAACTGTGGGAACTCGAGTTTCTCCACGACCTGTCGATAATAATAAAGAAAGGTATTGGGACAGAATGCAACTTTGAGGAACTCCCGATTTTATATAGATTTCCTGTGATAGTTCCATTGAACGTTCGACTCTTGCGGAGAAGTTGTCACACATTAGTTTGAGTGTTCTTATGTATTTGCCAGGTAGACCATATTACTTCAGTATTTTTTACATTTCGTGAAACTGAGTCGAATGCCTTGTTACAGTTAACACATATGTCTTGTCCCTTTTCTATTATTTGTTCTATTATTCTTGGTTACAGACTGCAGATCTATGCACGAACGCCTTTCCATAAATCCCTTAGCTTGATGGCTATGGCAGATTTCATTTTCTTCAAAATTAATGTGGTTATAATTTTTACTTGCTGTTGATGGAAGCATTATGGGTCTAAAGTTTTCGCATCAAGTTAGGTCGCCCTTCTTTGGTATCTTTATTAGTATTCCCTGTGTCCGATCGTCTGGGATCCATTCTGCGGATTAAGCCTTGTTTACTAGTATGTACAATATTTCTATTGTGCTCTCCTTATCTATTTTTAGCAATTCGATTCCTATTTCGTCTATGCGTGGTGTTTTTAAATTTTTTATTTGTTTAGGCGTTTCTTCTATTTCGCCCTTTGCTGCGAGCTTTTCTTACTTATGTCAAGTTGTTGGGTTACCATATTGTTATTTATTTCTTCCTTGATTTCTTTTACTTTGTAGATCTCTGTAAAATATTTTGTCAGTATATTTCCATTACTTCTCTCTGTTTTATATACTTCGTAATTTCCCCCTTTAAGTCTTTATCTGGATTTGTTTGTTTAGTTATCTTATATAGGATTTTCATATCTTTGTTGTGAGCAGCTTCTTCTGCTTCCTCCATTAAATTTTCCATGTTTGTTCGTTTGTCTTTAAAGTACCTCTTATTTTTGTTCCAATAATTTTACTGTAATTCTTTCATCATTTTTGTACCTCGTGTTTAATAATTTTATTTTTTATTTTTGCCTTCCTTCGATTGTGTTTATTGTAACACGAGCTTTATGGTTTTATATCCATGGTCTCTCTTGTTAATTGCCGTTTTATACACTTGCCATACATTCTCTACGGGAGGATTTCTAAGGTGATCGAATACTCCTATACAGAATATATATTTTTTTGTCCTCTTCGATATTGTTTAGTTTTGCGAGGTTACATTTAGATCTTGCTGGTATGTTTTTGTTATTATTTTTGCTTTTACGAGGTGGTGGTTGAAGACTATGTCGGCATCTCTTATCGCTCTTACATCCCGTACCGAATTTATCCATTTTTCTTCGATCATTATGAGGTCAATTTAGTTCTTATACTGTTCATCAGGTGACGAACACGTGTGAAGGAAACTCTTAAAAACTTCCTTATGTTTGAAAAATATACCGCCAATTAACTATTAACTAGGCCATTTGTCTTAGAAAAATCAACAAACTTTTCTCTGTTCACAACTCCTAATCCATGTTTGTCCATCACATTTTCCTTTTCTGCATGATCACTTCCAACCTAGTAAATTGCCCACAAATATATTTATTTTCAACCAGTTTGAGAAACTGTAACGTAATACAGTCGAACTTCGATAACTCGAACCATGACTTGCCAGAAAAAAGTTCGAGTTATCAAGACTTCGAGTTATTAAATAAAATACATAATACGTATGTATTATTTTACAGAGATGAAACGAATATTTGGTTAACGGTTAACTATTCGGCAATCGTAATATTCGGCCATTTTAATGAATATTCGGCATAACCGAATATTTCGCTGACTTTATTTAAATTTATCATTCATGACCACTTATTTTAAGGTAAATCTAACTTATTTCATTTTAAGTTTGCTTAAAAAATACCAAAAAAGTTTATAGCCTCATATCTAGCCTTTTTCTGAAATTTCCCGTCTGAAACATATACTATTGAATTATTAGAAATATTTTACGTTGAAAATAATTAATACCCCGGATTCAAAAAGTTTGATGTCCATGACTAATTAATTACCGAGAATTTAGGGTTTATAAACAAATTTCTGAACCAATGCATTCTTGTGTTGTCTACTCTTAGCAGGGCAGTTTAATAATTTATTCAATTTTGCCGTATAAACTGACGTTTAATTGTTTCTGGCCTGCCCATAAAAGTTGATGTTTTATAAACAATCGTTTAAAATTTTTATTCCGCTAGCGATTTAAAATTTTTATTCCGCTAGCGCTTTAAAAATGTCAAATCGCTTTAAAAATGTCAAGTAAATGTCAAAATTGAATAAACAGTTGTATTACACTTGCGGATTAAATTAATGTATTAACTCGCGGTATTAACGCGCTTGCGGCTGCCGCCGCTCGCGCGTGTAAACGTACCGCTCATTAAACATTAATTTAATCCGCATGTATAATAAATAACTATAAACAATAAATTAGTTTGCTGGTGACCGCAAAGAAACCTAAATAAAAGCTACGATTTCTTAATCGGTGTAACAATAAGGCATGGGCGGGGGAGGGGACATATTATGGTTAAGGGTTCAATGTTATTTAAACCATTGTACAGAGAATCGGTTGTATGTTCATTTGTTTTTAAATACGAACGCAAAACACTCGACGCTTCCCAAAAAATTCGACTTATCGAAGGTGGCGCCAAATATTCTGTTCGAGTTATCAAGATATTCGAGTAGTTAATAGACGTTTGAGGTATCAAGATATTCAAGTAATAGAAGTTCGAGTTATCAAGTAAAAATTACACATAATTCTCACTCTTGACGCTAACGCCAACCAATTTGTTTCGAGTTATCAAAAATTCAAGTTATCGAAGTTCGACTTTGATTAAAATGAAATATATACTGAGCACTAAAACATAATAATTATTTGTTCTACGTGGAGTAAACTACAAGAAAATAAAAATTATCATAATTTACGCCACAGTTTTATCGTAGTTTATCTGTTTTTCCTTTTTCCACAGAATTCAGGCCGAAGTTTACTTAACAAATGGAATATCTTTTAGATTAGCTTTCTCTTAATTTTGTAAATTGATAGGGTGTGTGTACGTGTTTGTGTGTGTATTTACAATAGGGATCTAAATAGGATGCAAAAACTGCAGATGGTTAATGTACAAAGTGTGATCGATCATACCTAGAAGAATTGTTCTCTTACAGGTATTCATAAAAATGTGTAATTATTTCACATAACTTGTGATTCTAGGCAGATTTCGAAATGGCAAATTTTCAATATATACGATATTTTAGTAAAACACTGTGTGAAATTTACATACATCTCTGACAATTTATTTCTTATCATGTAATTTCATAACATAACAAATAATATCATACGCGTAATTCTCGATATTTTTCAAAGACGTAATTTTATGAAATAGAATTCTATTCTCCTCATTCTTGCCTCTCTTTAAATTGTCGAAATAAAATTATAATTTTTTGAAATATTAAGTATCTAAATTAAGCAAGTTTTTCTAAACACCCAATTACCTGCTTATTAATTATATTTCCATATTTTCAAATGCAAGTCTTTCACGATTTTCTTTTTAAATTACTTAACCTAACCTATTTGGCGTTAACTAATTTTTCAACTTGCTTTTACAAAATTCAAACTGACAAATACTCGTTTAGTTGCAATTTTTTATATATTTCTCATTAATATCAGTTGGTGTTGAGACGATTTTAAGTTATTTTAATCTGCATAATCGTTTCTCGTTCTCGTTGTAGTCTTCGTATGGTCTCATTTTGTTGTAAAATTTAGGTTCTAATGTCAATTCAGGTTTCTCCCCCATATTAAGTAATCTCATCATTTCCCTCGCGATCCTTTACCATCTATCCTCTCGCTCGAGAACTAGAAACTGTGGTCTGGTTGTGCATCTATGTTTGGGGTAAAGTTGGCTCATCTTGGTTGTCCGTTAGGTGGGGTTACCGCGGTTAGCACCCGGCGAAGTATGCCACACCGCACTTGATATATTTATTATATCTAGTTGGGTATTTTTATATCCGACCGCGGGTGTTTAGGCTGCTTACGCGTTCCAACAATGGTCCTTCTGGGATTGGTGAGTTGGACGGGGCAAAGCGTTTGGTACCAAAGACACTCTTGGCTTGAGGAAGTCGCCACTGTTGGACCGGATTTGATTGGGGTAAGCCGCTGCCTCACCCATCTATGTACGGTCGGAGTTCGTTTTAGTTTATTAACAGTATATAACGGGAGCAAAGGCCTTAATTGGTCAGTATCTGGTTAGCCTCTGTTAATTATGCACTCCTATCCCTTCTATGCTCCTCCTTTTTTTGCCCGAGAACTATAGGTACAGGTTTAGGATATGCATCTATGGTCGGCGATAATTCTGGAAGTCGGGGTACAGTAACCGTTCTTTCATGGGGTTGACGACCCTCATACTCCACGATATTACGACGCACATCTTTGCTACCCGAGATTTTGTTTCTGTTTATTAGTGGTGTATAACGGGAGCAAAGGCCCTAGTTGGTCAGTATCTCGTTAGTTTCTGCTAATTAGGCAAGAGATTCACTTGAGTTGGGGAGAATCACTTTTGCTTTTGTCTAGTCACTTTCTTAATCTGATTAAGCCAGATTAGAGGCCATTCGAGGAAAGAGTGGAATATAGAAACGAATTACTAAGTGTAGTTCCGTGTTTATTAGGAAAACTTGTAATAAAGTTTATGTTAGGTGTTACATTTTTCGTTTAAAGTAGTTGTGCAAGTGAAAAAACAATAGTAGCTCAGTTTTCGTGTTTTTAAAGGCAAGCTGAAATATTATTAACTTCAAAATTGTTGAATTTTGGAATTCGTTTTGATATAAAGTGTTTAGGAAAACGGCTTAAATTATAGAATAGCAAGTGTCTGAGGATCAATTTTTGTGAAACATTGGTTTTTCAAAATTACATTTTATAAGAAGAAAGTGATATATAATATTGAAACCAGACAAAATTATGTTTCTTATGCTTCGTCCTTCTTAGTGCAAGCCAGTGGCTAACTGTTTAGATATTAAAATCTAATTAGCTAAAAACATATTCAACAAATATTCTAATTAATATAGCAGAATTACCGAATTAATTAATCTCCGTTAATCTTTAAAGGGAACATACTTAAAAGCAAGGTATTTATTGCTAATATTAGTTTAGGCATATTTTTCAAATTATTTTAGAGAATTGGATATTTTTTCCAAGAAGATTTTCTACAATTTGCTTTTGGGAAACTTTCTGCAGCACATAATTAGTACTACTCTTTGTAATGTTTTAAGAGTGGTCTCGTAATAATGGTTTTGAAATAATATATTTATAGAAAAGTCTAAATTTTATTGAAAATCAAAGTTACGATTATGTTCAAATTTCTATCGTCGGAAAGCGGGTGTCTTCAGTCTTCAGAGACGTCGCTGGATGTTGTAAGTCAAAGGTGAGTGGTGAATACATGACGTGATCGATCACACTCTATACAAATGTAGGAACTGCATTTAAATGACTGCGTACCTAGTTAAGATGAATTTTTAGTCTAAGGTCTTACATTATTGCAATAGTTTTAAGTGCGAATAAAAGGAAAATAAACATTTCTACTTTGAAAAGATTTTTTGTTAGGGCGGTACTAACGTTACTTTTTATTTTCATAGAAATTTGTCAAATTGTTTAAATGTATGTAATTACTTGTTTATGTTTAAATGTTTTATAAATAGAAATATAATATAAAAATTAGTGAAGATCCTGGTTAACCCAGGGGAGGCGGGGGGCACAATTAAAAAAAGGAGCGGTAGTACCTACTTATTTGTAATCATCTGCAGTCGCATCGTAACAAATCGAGACATTAAATGTACTCATTTTCTTCTTAAATATGCAACTTATAATTTCATATCCTAAATCTTTAGTGACTTAGAAATTTGTTTACGTTTGCTGTTTAGTATTTGCAGTTTGCTTAAGAAATTGTAATATAAAGGTATATTTTGCAACAAATATACTACGAGGGTGTTTTTAAGTTATCTACCTAGCTACAAAGGAAAACTCGCAGCATATAGGTCAGTGGTTCGAATCCCTGCGGAGGTGAAAATTTTTATATACATATAGAATTTACATAATTCGTTAAAATTAAAAATAAAATAGACTGTTATTTTGTTATTAAAAGATCTCGGAACTAAGTAAATTTTTTTTTAATTATTCCCTTACATAAAAATAATCAAAATTTAAATTTAATTGATTCAATATGACGTAATTTCTTATTATTTCATTATTTATGTTTATAATTGGAATAAAGGCAATGGAAAACAATCAGTTGCATTTCACTATTTTTATGCGATGTAGGAAGAAATCCGTTTCAAGTAATGTTTTTAAATTTACTGTGTACTTTTAAAATTACAATAATTAATTATAAAAATTTCTTTCAACTTTTATCGGCAGTTTATTTTTTTTTCGTTTTGAATTTTTGATGTAATCGTTTTTTTTTTTGCTTTAGTTTCTTAAGTGTTTGGCTTAACACCCTTTTTAATATTGGCTTCAAAAACATTATATGTTAGCTGTGCACGTTGTTTTAAAATCCTGAAAAGAATCTCAGGTATGAACTATTTAGCTTTAAGTAAAAATAATAACGTAATTAATTCATGGCAAATACTATACACCAGAAGCAAACAAGGCTAAAGAGCGAATGATCTTTCCTGATTTTGTAAATTTAGGTAACTGTGTGAATGTTGTGATTACTAAGATGTAGCTAGCTGTTAGGGCACACGAATTATACCAGGACAACTTCTACGAAAATTTGCAACGAGAACGTACAAGAAAAGGACGTCAAGATGACTACGGTTACAACAAAGGTAACTGAATTCGCTTTCCTTAACACGATCAAAGTCTACTTTTACTTAGTTCCTTCGTTATTTTTGTAGTTTTTGAATGCTTCGTTGCTTTAATTTTTTTTTCTACAACCACCATGGAAAGTGGGATTTTCAGACTTCGTCTCCATAGATACGAGTATTGAAAATGAGTGTTTGCCGAACAAGTGAAAATTAGCGTGCGGAAAGTTTACTTTCCGCACGCAAATCTGGATTAATCTGGATTTGCGTGCGGAAAGTAAACTTTCCACACTCAAATTTTGATTTGCGTGCGGAAAGTAAACTTTCCACACGCTAATTTGTTTACTTTCCGCACGCAAATCAAAATGTCATAAATGACATTTGATGAATGTCAGATTTGATTTTGCAGAAATATTTAAATTTTTTGTGGTTGTAGAAAAAATAGTGTGTAATACATGTGTTGAAAGCTTGTATTTGCCACACTCATGTGACTGCAGCACTCACTAGCGTTCGTGCTGCAAACTTCACATTCGTGTGGCAAACGCAAGCTTTCAACACTTGTATTACAAATTACTATTTCATAACTGTAAGAAGTTACTTTGCTAAATGCCAAAATGTAACTTCAAATCCTTAATTGGTGACAAATAATTCGATTATATTTAGGTTACTTAGTAGTATTAAAGATTGCACATTTTACTTCAGAAACCTTTCCTACCCGTAGGGTGTAAAGGTATTTTAGTACATTTACAAATTTACAATTACATATTACAACATTACAACTAACTTATTCGATATTTCATGATTAATAACCGAACTTATTTACTAAACTAAACGTCTTCTTTAGCATGAACGAATTCTTGTTCTGTCAAGTTACATCTCGTTGTTGTAGTATTTCTTCCATTGTTTGGTTCCATGTTTTTTTGTGGCCTTCCTCTAGTTATTCTAGCTGCGATTCTTGCCTCCCATATTCTTTTAACTTGTCTATCGTTGCCCATTCTTTCGAGATGCCCCAACCACTGTAGTTCTTCTGTTCTGCTTTTCTAGTAAGCGTTTCAACTTCTAAATCATTTCGTATTGTTTGACTCCTTATCTTGTCCCTTCTTGTGACCCCCTCACTCTTCTTAAGTACTTCATTCCCATGGTTTGCGATTTATTTTTCTGTTTTTTTTTTGAAAGATCCAGGTTAAGGTCGGTTAATATATGGTTTTGAAAACTGTAATTTTTATTTTTCTTAGGATTTCTTTTTTATTTATAAAGGTGTTCGCTATTGAGTAGTACAATTTTGTTGTATTATCTATTCTTTTATTTATTTCACTTTCGTGTCTTCCTTCCTTATTTATTGTAACTCCTCAGGGTTGGGCAGTATTTGAAATACATGTATTTCAAGTACGTATTTTAAATACATTTTTTACCTGTATTTTGTATTTTAAATACTAATTTTGTAAAGAGGTATTTTGTATTTTGTATTTTAAATACTAATTTTGTAAAGAGGTATTTTGTATTTTGTAATTTAAATACTAACAAAGGCGTATTTTGTATTTTAAACACCCTGTTTTTGTAACTTGACTACCACAGTAAATTTTATTACAACATTAGGGTACATGAGTAGTAGGTTTAATCAACAGTAGGCAGTAGGCCAGTAGTTTATACATTCACCTGCAAGGGGACGTTTATCAGACAAAACATTTCAAACGTTATTATTTCTGAAAGGTAATAAAAGTTTTACGAATTTGAGTGAAACCTAAGAAATTTATTTCATATTGTAAATTTAATTTTTGTATTTAGTATTCTAAATATATATTTTTAGACAAAGTATTTTGTATTTTATATTTTAAATACATACAGGGTATTTTGTATTTCAAATACATTGTGATCACGTATTTTGTATTTAGTATTTTAAATACATATTTTCAGACAGAGTATTTTATATTTTAAATACAAATCTTTAAACAGGGTATTTTGTATTTCAAATATATTGTGGGCACGTATTTTGTATTTAGTATTTCAAATACACAGCACAAAGTATTTTGCCCATCCCTGTAACTCCTAAATACAATACAAATTCATCTACCTGTTCTATTTTTATTATTTTGGACTTCTATATTTATTTCTATTTTTTTTGCTATTACGTGGCCGTAGTTTTTCTGTAATTTATTTTCACGTTGTATTTCTCAAGAGTTTCCTTCCAAATATCTAAGTTTCTTTGTAATCCCATCTCACTTGCTGAGAACGTGCATTCTGTTATAAGAGCCGTTCCTGCGATTTTTTTCGCCACGTGCAAAAGATAAAATTGCCGCCCCCTATGTCGTTTATAAAATAAATCATAAATTTAGTAGCATTATATTTAAATATTTAACAAAATTAAAAAAAGGCAAATAAGAATAAAACATTCATTTTTGCAATTTATTACCAACAAATCGTTAATAAAAATTACTGTCAGCTCTTAACTAAAAATTAACACAAATAAAACTAATAAAATAAAAAGTATTGACTAAACAATTACATAAATAAAAAAAAATGTTACATTAATTAATTAATTTTACGTGTTTAATAATAAAGCTAAAGATTTTTTAAATGCAAATTCATCTATTATGGATGATATGTCTACATTTTGACTTAACTACTACTTTTAATTTTAAATTTAACTTACTACTATCTAAAATGTAATTTAGAGTGTGGCTTTTACAAAGAATTTAAATTTTTTTTAGAATTTTTAAAATTTGTTGTGGAAAAATGCCGCCCCCCGAATTTCTGCCGCCCCGTGCGAGTGCACTGCGGCACCGCCGCCAGGAACGGCCCTGTCTGTTATGCTTATCTTTTCCATGTTTTTAAATCCTATCTGTATCTCGCTCATTCTTGATCTGGTCATCTGGTCTCAGCTATAAAATCACCCATAAATATGATGAACAGTAATGAACTTAGGACTCCTCCCTGTCTTAATCCGTGCCTGCTTTGTGCAGTTCTTCTTTTCTCAATTGGTCATTGTTTACTTTGTCATTTACATCGATTGGTTCATATTCATCTGATATTGTTGTTATCTGTTCTTTCTCTTCAGGTTGTAGCAACTCACTCACTTGTTTGTTTGTACTTTTCGGTTTGTTGTATTTCCAGTTTATCAATTTCTTTGTTTCGTTTCCACGTCTGTTCGTCTATTTTTAATTTTTGGTAGCTAATTTTACCTATTCTTCCTTTTGACCTTTCCATCTTGGCGGTTTTTCTTGATTGATTACTTGGATTGGAATGCCAGATTTAAATTAACAAATGACGAAGTTGATAAATGTTGTTTGTTTGCCATATATATATTTCATTTTTGATTCGGCTTTGAATATTTTTTAAATTAGAATTGGTTAAGATTTTAAAATTTATTAAACGATGTCTATTGTTACACGTATAATAGCCGCTTAAATAAATCTTCGAAAGTAGCTAGTCACCAGTTAAGTGTTTTTGAATAAACATTTTTGTACAAAATAAATATATCAGATTCTTTACAAGTTAACTAACGTAAATTATATTATGAATTAAAATCGAATCTGCAAATTTTGCCAATTTGTTGGTGATTTTTTTTTTGAGAATTCAAAGCTGTTTAAAAATTACACCGATTAAACTAAACACTTGCATTAATAAAATATTTACGTAAAATAATTTTCTTGAATTTACTATGATCGTTTGCTCAAGGAATCGCATTCAGTTCATCTCTGAGATAGTAAATAATTTGACTTTGGTAAAATTTACGTAGAAAATTATGTACAGATCGTCACATTTAATCAAGGAGATCCCTCATTTATCAAATTTATTCTAAAAATTAAAATAATGTCGAAATTTTCAACTTTAATATTTTTAAGTTTAATTGCTGCAAAACTCTTTATAATATCTTTGTTTTATTTTTTGTTTCTCAATTCTACGTAAGATTTGGAATTTCAAATTTATTTATTATTAAAACGTTGTAACCAATTCAATCTAATTGGTTAATCTTCAGTTGGTCCATCTTCCTCAGCTGCTAGTGAAGAAAAGAAGGACGCCATGTACCTATATTTTGTTTATTTACTTTCATGTGTGTAGTTTGAATAAAACTGTTTTTGGTTTTTTTCTTTCCTAGGCGTTAGAAGTCTAATGCGCCATGTGTTAAATATTGCACTTAACATTCGTTATTTTGATGCATTTGGCTCTAAAATTGTTATTTTAGACACCCAAAATTACTGTTCAGTATTCAAAATTTATTTTTTAAATATCGAAAATAGAAAGTTTCTTAATGTTTGGAATAAATTTCTAAATTAATTTTAGAACATTAAAGCCTTGGGCGTCAAAAATTTATTTTAAACATAATTTTTAGAAGTCAGGTTAATTTTGATTTAGGTTAGGGTTTTGTTTAGTTTAAAATCTTGATATATTTGTAGGGTTAGGTTAGAATTTTTAATTAAAATTAGGTTGGAATTAGTTTGTGTATTTTTCTGTCCAACTAAAATCCTGTATAAATTTTGTCCGGTTGATCGAATGAACCTTGAAGGTAACGTAAAATCGTGGTCCATACGTACTTTGTAGTGGCAGTAGTCCATAGTTAGTTTGCATTTTCGCCACCTCCTCACTCATGTATCTGATATATTTGTAAGTTTAGGTTAGAATTTTGTGCCGTAAACATTATAAATAATAGTGTAAATAAAGATTTCCTATAAATAAATTTTTATGAATCTTAAATGCTGTGTATTCTTCTATCCAACTAAAATCCTGTATGAATTTTGCCCAGTAGATCAAATGAACCTTGAAAGTGACGTACATAAATTTGAAATTCCACGAGTTTGTGATGTCAGTCGCAGATGCTCTATAGTCTATAGATTCAGGCAAGACAAATGAGGAAAAAAAGATCAGATAAATTATGAAGCTAAAGGTTGTGGGTTCGATTCCCAATACCTGCCATACTAACTTAGCATTTTTTGGATACAAGGAGCACGCAGATTTGGAAGTTGGAATTTAGTGTACGAATTACACAACTCGTGACAGTAACAATTGCCTTGAAGCGCATTTGAGGTAGGTTTTCTAACTTTTTTTAAAAGTAGTATTCAACTAGAAACGTGGGTACTTGTGTAATCCTAATTTAATCAATGTGGAGCGTAGGTCAGAGGTTTTAGCATTGGGCTGTGCAACCAAAGGTTGTGGGTTCGATTCCCACCACCAGCCATATTAAAAAAAAATTGTTTTTGCACCTCAATGTGCATTCAGTCTTTGGTATTGAGTAAATGGGTTACATAACCGGTGGTAAATAATTAGTCGACTTGTAACGAATTCGAGATTTTCGAACTTTTTAAAAAATAGGATTTAACACGGTAAAGGTAGGAACTTGCATCTTTGTCTTTCTCAATCCATATAGGATGATGCGAGCTGTGAAGGAAAATAGAATTTAAGTTGGAACCTACCAACACCCTAAGATATGCTAGTAGTTTATACTTCGATTGTTAGGCATTGCGATCCAATTTTGTAGGGGGCATCCTCCGCCCGCCCCCTAACCAACCCACCCTAATATATTAAGCTCCTCTATATAACTATCTTGTGTTTAGTTTACTTGTGACTGATAATTCTCCTGACATCTTTTAATTCAAATGTTAGTCTGAAATATATGCAAATTACAGTTTCCGCTTTTAGAATTATAGTACAAGAATTACAACATGGCGTAGCAATTTATATTATATGTCCATACTTTGTCACGTGCACTACAACATTTAATGGGGGACGTTCTTGTCCCTTGGCGCGCGGCTAGCAAACAGCGGAGAAGGGGGGTTTGAAACGGTAAACCATTCAAATAGGGGTGGTCATAATCGGAATAAAAATAGGGTGCCACGACGGAAATCACCCAAAGATAGTTCCTCTAGGGCTCGAAGGGGTTGGGGTTAGCTGCACCCCGCTGCAAGATGTGACTTACCTTGCTTAATGAAATAGCTTACTGAAATTCTTAAAACTTGTAGGCAGGCTCCCACTGTATACGTAAATCTTTACCAAAACACTAACACACAAAATATGGTCGAGAGGCACTGAACACACTAACAAGACCAAACTTAATTGTCAATTAGATATTTAATAAATCAAAAAGGCAAAAATGGATACACAAAAGGGGCGACAGTTAACATGTTACGTCAAAAATAAATAATAAATGCGATACTTACTTTAAGGGTCGATGGGACGATAGAATTGAGGGTACTACATTTACGTTACGTACGGCAAATCATTCACAAACTAAGCCCCTCAATCCCAGGCAGAATATAGGATTAACAAATATTAAACTAAAATTCAATCAGTAAAGCTAAATCTTTATACATGCAACATAACACAAATTTTAACTTGACTTTTCTTAAAACTTGCGACAATGAAATCTTTAAAGGTGAATTGGTACTGACAAACTTGAACTACAATCTGAACACAAAAATCTTTACTCAAACACAAAATTACTAAGACAAACTAGTCAACCGTTTGCCAACGGGCCTCAACCTTTGCAATGTGAATATTATCAAAGGCGCCTAAAGGCGAATCACAAAGCCTTCACACATTATCGACGGATCAAACAAATTGACCAGACATCGGCTACTCTAAAATTACAAGTTGCAAACAAAACACAAAAATAATAAAAAGGAGGTACTTACTAAACTTCAAACCCAACTGAACAACATTGATAGAGGCCTGTCCGCAAGCGGCAATCGTAGGAATTGAAACAGTTCTCAGAACTACAATTTGTTGAAAGATTTTGTTGTTAGGTAATTTTGAAATACACCTACACCACTCCCTTATGAGACGCCACTGAAAAATAAATCATGGTAAATTCGAGTTGCCAATGTGACAACAATTTAATGTGGCCGGAAATTCAACCTGTCTTCAATCAATGTGGATCACATATAATGATATGATATTGCTATTAATTATCATTGAATTCAAAAGTCAACTTTTATAGGCAAAAATTATTATTTTCAGATGAGAATCTAATTATCTCATTCTTAACACGAGACTAATACATACGGGTGTCAACGAAACCTGGGGCACCCCCATAAATTTTTTATTTTTTAAGATATCAAAATGAAATTTGGTATATGTAACATACTCTTTAAATGGCATTTGTTGACATAGGAAACAAGTTTCTGTCACTTCCGGTTTCGCCGGAATTGACATCAACTTTGTTATTTTAAATGGAACACCCTGTATATTTATACATTTTTGGAATCTCCATTCAATTTTACGTATGGTAGTATTAAGTTCGAAACATTTTGATGACAAAGTAAATTTTTGCAGAAATTAATCTAGAGTGCCATGACTTACGCAAAATGAAAGTCAAGGTGCCCCAACACCCGAGACAATTTGTTTTGGGAGTTTAACTATTTTAGTTGCTGTATTAGAATGACCCAAAGTTGGCAAAAATGCTTTTTCGAGAATAACTCTATTTTTTCAAATGTTACTAGGGTGGGACACTAGGATATTAAAAACGAGCGTTTTTCAAGGATTTCATTGATACCAATAACGCGGGATTACTATGGTAATTTAATTCGGAATAACACTCTCTATTCAGAAAAACCATATTTTGGATATTTACATCTAGGCACGGGGTTTCAAAACAATTGAAACAAATGAAATGCACAAAACAAGTCACACACTTGCTACAACTTAAGTTCTAAAACAATTGAGTGATGGAGCACCCTGGCTTTCATTTTAAGCAGGTCACGGCATACTAGCTTAATAAATAAACTCTTCTGCAGTATTTACTTGGTCATGAAAATGTTTAAAACTTGATACTAACATACGTAGAATGAAATGGAGATTCCAAAAATTTATAAATATACAGGGTGTTCCATTTAAAATAACAAAATTGAGGGTACTTCCGGAGAAACCGGAAGTGGCAGAAACGTATGCTCTATGTCAAAAAATGCCATTTAAAGAGTATATTACATATACCAAATTTCATTTTGATATATTAAAATATAATTTAAAAAATAGGGGTGCCCCGGGTTTCATTGACACCCGGTTGGCGCGATTTTTGAATGAACGAATAACAAGCACCGCTCAAACACCTACAAGCACGTGGTTTACGGCTAACAACTGCAAACTGCACCGCAAACACGTTTTATTCTAACTGCGCATTCGGCTAAACTTTACACAGGCGCACTGGAATTCGGACCAACAAAATCCGGCGAGTGAGACGACTGGTTATATTACTAGACTGTGCTATAAGTGGTTAACGATTACATACATACATGTTAATTCTGGTTAATTTTGTACAGGAAATCAGAATTCCTAAAATAATTAATATTTCTAGAAAGCCTTCGGTCCGTTCTTTATACTTTCTTAGGCGTGCAAAAAGGTAGCACTTTAGATACTTGCCATAGAGATAAATTACTACAAATTAGAAATTTACTAGTGTTGGAATGTTCTTAATTACATATTAGTTTAAGTATTATAATCTAAACCGCAAATATTTACGTGTATGGCTGTATGCTGTAAAACATCCATGTAAAACCATCAAGTATATGCCTATTAACTATTAATAGTTTTACAGTTTTACTACAGTCTTATACCTAAGAAGAAATTATACAACAGATATATGCACATCATTTCACAAATGCGCCTACGCGTGTATGAAACCAGTTATACAAGGGTCAAATCAACATGTTTCGAGCCACTGTAATGCCGTTCTGTGGACCCTTTTTTTGGCGCATGCGGTTAAAAGTTTCCGTACGACGGCCCGCACCCCAGGTTATTGAATTGCTAGACATGCGCATTCAATAACCGGGCTGAACTTTTAGATACACGATATGGCTAAAAAGTTTTAGGACTGAGCTCATAAACAAAACGGAAAGTATGGTAAAACTTTTTTGCTCTCCCGGGCGTAAAGTGACTACTTTTTGTCCGCGAAGAAGGGCGCAAAGTTAATAATTGCAGACCTCGGGTGCACTTTACGCCCGCGACAGATTAATGCAAAATATCACAAAAATAAGTAGATTACCTTAGTTACAAAACAATTTTTATAAACTCACTCTTGCCGTGAATGCGTCAATTTGACATTTCTAAAAATGCTATTAGAAAATTTTTATTATAAATCAAAAAATTTAAATAAAATCTCCGTCCGTGCAAAAAATATTGTATGTACCACAGGCGTAATAAGCGACTTTAGCCCTTAGCGTGTTATAACCCTCGGGTTATAATATTCACGCTGCGGGCTAAAATCGCTTTCCTTACGCCCTTGATACATAATAGTTATTTGTTATTTATGAAAACGTTTTTCAGTTTTTCAAATATCCCACTAATACACTATATGCTATATGACTCTGTATCCTATTACTGTTTGTTTTTGATAAGAATATATCAATTTTTTGTTTTAAATACAAACCTACTGCGTTATGCAGTGCAAATTTATGAAATGCGAACATAGGCAAATCAAGGACCAATCAAATTTATAAAATGCGAACATAGGCCAATTTACGTATACCCAAAAAGACGCCAAGGCCGACTAATGTATATGTATGTATGTAAAGGCTTTCACTCTATTAATAGAATAATAGAGTATTGCCACTTCTTTCCGAACCATGAATCCTTTTATCAGGATGGATTAGTCCCTTGATCTTCCTTCTTTTTTCTGCGCTATTAAAGTTTCTTGCGTAATTTTTGTAAATTAATCTGTTGACAAAAATTCGTTAACTGTAAACATCAAATTTTCGACATTTGTAAATTGGTCATATCGTCTGATATGTTCGTAGTACCTAACAAACTTTGCACTATAGAATGCTAAAAAAATAAATAAGATGTTGCATTACTTACTTCAATAACAAATATCTTTGAAACGGTTTAACGGTTACCTTTAGCGATATTTAAATAGTATATATACCCTTTTTGCATAAAAAAGACGAGGCAATGATTTTTTTGATCAATGTGCTTTAGTAAATATGAATACGCCATTGTAAAAATAATTAAGATGGAAACCGCAGCCCCTCGCCTACCCCCTCCTACAAAATATTTAAAATGAAATCATACTGCAACGGTACAGTAAAAAGTAAATTCATATACGGTCATTGAATCTAATATAATTTTGATTAGGAATGACCGTCGTAAAGCGATAATGTTCGACGGCGAGCTGTGGAGTATATACCTACCGGGTGGCCATAAATATCTGTTATCACATTACCTTTGAAATCTACACCGCTTAATAAAATTGAGTATAGTATATTTCACTTTTAAAAAACCACCACATGTTGAATTAAGTTGGCAAAATTAAAATTACCCTAATATTGCGATTTTTGAAATAAAGGGTTGGCATTATCATTTGTCAGATTTGAATTAATTTTCAATATTTCAAATTCAATTTGTCTAACTTTTTTGGAAGAATGGGACGCAAGAAACGCAATTTATTAGATCGAAAGATGAAAAATGAGTTAGTCAAATGCTTTGAAGAGTTAAAATATTTGGCACCAGACTTACCTAAGTGCAGATTCACGAAAAATTAGAGAATATTTTTTCGGTAAATACAAATCATGTTCCAATATTTACAATTTCCGAAAATAATCCAGATGTATACATGGAAATTGACGAAGTTGAAGATACGGATTAATTCCAAACAGTTTATTTTCCCTTCAGTGATTGCGTTAATAGAGTCCTTAAAGTGTGGCGCTTCAGTTCTTATACTGTCCCTTCTCTGTGATCTAAAAATCTAAAGGATTTATTTAAAAGAACTAGAATTATTTCTTTAACTTACTATTTTACAGCACTCCAAGATGAAGCAAAATTGACCGTATAATGATAGGAGTATTATTTAATACTAGTTACAATTTCTGATGTACAACGTGATTTGGTAACCAAAGTCATAGCGAAAGATGACAGAACAGCAGATAAGATCCATCATAACTGATCATAACCTCTAAAACTCAAGCTGAAATATTTCCCACTAAACATTGTTGCCGGTTGTATCTCTAAGGTAGAATGCGACGTTGGTGGTTTTTTAAAAGTGAAACGGTATATATTTCAATTACATAACCTAACCTACAAACGTCATTTGTATTGTCACAACTGCCATTGCTATATTGAAATATAGTGGTAGTCATCATTTCTAAGTAGCTAATTCCATGGCTACCGGGAACACAGATGATTACACCCACCTGTAGTAAATATACCGGGTGTCAACGAAAATGTCTCGAACTTGATACTACCATACGTAAAATTCAATGGAAATTCCAAAAACGTATAAATATACAGGGTGTTCCATTTAAAATAACAAAGTTGATGTCAATTCCGGCTAAACCGGAAGTGACAGAAACTTGCTTCCTATGTCAGCAAAAGCCATTTGAAGAGTATATTACATATACCAAATTTCTTTTAGATATCTTAAAAAATAAAGAATTTATGGGGGTGCCCCAGGTTTCGTTGACATCCGGTATAAAGTTACAGTTATTTTAAAGTTTTTACATAGTTTTTTGCAAGTTGTTGTTTTTGTAAGTTAATGAAAAGTATTTTATTCTGTAAGATGTACCTACTATCAAAACATATTAAGTAGATTCATATAATTTTATAACGTGGTTATCTCAAAAATACTAATAAAAGAGATATATTTTTGGCCGATACTGTATGTAGGACTTCAGTGCAAGATACATTACTCTTAATTTGATCTGTTCATCAGTTCATCGATAGATTTACATTCTTCAGCACTACTTACTACCTAAAAAATCAATAACACCTTCAGTAAAAATGTTTTCATTGATGAACAATATTCTTAAATTTTCTAATAGAACAAAAAACAAGCTTATACAAAATCCCAAGATTGGGCAATGGCCTCCCCAAATGATGCCATCTTTCCCTGTTCTCTGCTGTTTGCCACCAGTTTTTTCCTGTTGCTTTTTCTATGTCTTTTATTCATCTGATTTTTGGTCGTCCCCTTTTTCTACCACCATCCCTTGGATTTCACTTTATTATTACAGACCATCTGTTATCTTTAATACGTTCTAGGTGCCCGGCCCACTTCCACTTCAACATTTTACACTCTAATATTAAATCATCTGCCCCAGCTTTTTTATGTATACCTATCAGTTACTTTTACTTTATCTAATATTTTAATGTTTAGAATTGATGGTTCCATTTTTGTTTGACTTTTATTTAACAACCATGTTTATGCACTATAACTAAGAACTTACCTGTTCTGCTCGGAAGTCAACACGATTTAATTTCTCAAAGAAAAAATAAGGGAAGGTGGAGAATTTATTTTCTGTTGGAGGTTTGTTAAAAGGTACAACTAATAATAACTAATGCAGTTACAAGAGATTTACTATGTTGTAGGAATGTTTCACATACCATTATTTAAAAAATTCTGCCACCAGCAAATGTGGAGAGATCTTATATTGTAACAAAGAACTAACCGTACTAAGTCCTAAAACCTAACTATTCAGAGTACAATTAACAAACAGTGCACTCAATACCTCACTTTTAAATGTGTAAATAATGTTACATTTACCACTTATGATCATTTAACAAAATACGATCAATAATAAATAAAATACTCCAGAAATCTCTTTATACTAACTAACTCAGTTAAAACTAAAAAATAACACCTAGACTGAAGATTTTGCTACTTAATGAGACATCGAGAGCCAAATAATATCAGGCCGAGATCTGAGCAAAATGAAATGCTTAACGTATCTGAAACAAATGAAACTATTACATTACAAATAAAATGCGGCAGGCACTACACAAAACACTTACTAAATAGTTTATGCAGGGAATCCAGCGGGAGGTTGTCCTGGCACTGAATACTGAGGCCTAAAGTTGGCAAAATTAGCAGCAGCAGCAGCTGCTGCGAAATTAGGCAAATTACCCGCATTAAAACCAGGAGGGAACTGACTCATAACTTGCGCTGCAATTAATATATAATTATGATTTTTACAATTTAATAAATTTTATTTGGACATACCCGCCGACTGATTTGTAGATGAAGAAGTTGCTGCTAAGCGTGATAAAATGCTACGTTCTGACATTTGCAACCGTTGCGCTACGGGAGGAATGCGAGCTAATGTTGCTGGTAATCGTGATACATCAGATTTCATATCAGAAAGGAGTTCTTCTAACTGATTTAATACCTACACAAGAAAGATGTTTGTTATTTCGAATGTTATATAATTATTCTAAAGTTGGATTACTTTATGTAGAACGGCATTAGCCGGTTTATTTCCAGCTAAAGATTCTTTGCTAAGATGCTGATGCGATTCGGCTAAACACTCGACTTCAGCAAAGCGTGCATTGAGCGACATTGCTGGATGGTTTGGATCCTGCGTTAAATTCAAATAGGCAGCACGTCGCAGTTGTTCTTCTATGACTAAAGCTTGTTCTAACAACTGTAAGAAATAATCGAATGAACAGGCTTGATTATACAATAAGTTAATTAAGGTACCTTGAATCTCCTGGCTAGGAACTTGTTCTTAATTTCGAGGAAGTTACCTTTACCAACATCCATTTTGAATGGTTCGTTAATTATTGCAAAACGTGTATCGGCTTGAATGTCTTGCCAACGACCATAACCATGTGTCACAATACCTGCTAAGAGCCAGTAATCATGACGCCTATGCCAGATTTCATATTCTCTTCCTGGCGTCGCTGCCTGTAAATTAATTCCCGCTTGCAGTACGAGCTAATATAAAAATTTATATTGCTTTCATTCATACAATCATTTAATTATACATACCTTCTCCTCGTTAAGCCAAAGAGTATGTAATTCGGTGAATCCACCATCTGCAATGTTGAACATGAATTTTCGTTTGCTAGGCTCTTCAGCTTCAGCACCTTCAGTTTTCTTCTGTAAAACAAACATTTGACGTAAAAAGTGCCTAATTTCATAATTATATAATTAACCAACCTTTTCCTCTGGAACTATGACGACATCATCATCATCTTCTTTCTTTTCTTTTTCTTCTTTAGGTTTATCTTCTTTCTTTTCCGGCTCTTCATCCGGCTTGTCCTTGGTCTCCTTCTTTGGTTCGTCTTTAACTTCTTTGTTGGCTTCGTCTTTGTTCTCTTCTTCCTCGACCTTTTTAGTTTCAACCGGTTCTTCTTCTTTAACTTCCTCACTAGTCGATTCAGGTTTCACTGGTGTTTCACTTTTCGTTTCATTCTTTACTTCAGACTCTGATGATTCTGTCTCCATTTTTTCAGCCGCACCTTCCTCCTTCTCTTTCTCTTTGTTTTCTTCTTTGACTTCTTTTTTTGCGTCCTTCTCTTCTTCTGGCTGAGGCTAAATGTAAGTTTATTATTAATTATTAATAATAATAACAATTTCAAACCAAAACTTAACTTATATTACACAAAAAATTGAGAACTTTTAACAGCAAAAAAAGAGATTGCAAATATGTAGAAGGAAGGGATACTTTGAAAATCACGATAATATTGTAACAAAGGCGAATGTAAAAATATTAAGCAAAGTTTAAAATGAATTTATTACGTGTAGTTGAAATGAAGTCATTCGATCAGGACATTGACTAGACAAGCCGCACGCGCCGTATCAAGGTTGAAACCTCATACCTTGAGCGTGAGAAATGCTGATCAGCATTCTTGTAAGATAACAAGTAGACATTTCACACGCTCATATTAAGAGAAGGAGATCAATTTTCCGTATATAACTGTGACCAAAATACAGTAAAGACATGATTTATATTCGGTCATCACAGAAGCAGTACCTACGAGAAAATTGACACCCTTTAAGATGCCGTGCTAGTGACTACATGTAAGATTGTTGTATTTATTAATTCTGGACTTGTAACATATTTGTGTGAATCGCCTAAATTCTCTTTATGGACTTAGCAGTTTCAGATGTTATTTAGAACTTATAAAAATATTCAAGTAAATTAATTAAATGCGTTTTACGGACTTGGTCGTTTAAATGTAACTGGAAGTTAGTTCTTAAATGTTAAAGACTTTATTTTGAATTTGAACTTAGAATAATTCATGTCAATTTGAACTTAGCATAAATTTTGTATTGGGGACTAAAAATGTAAGATTTGGTGACGCTAAAGCACGTATATAAAATATATAAATGTTAGTTGAAATCAACGAAATAAAAAAAGAAGGAAGGACCATAACACCAACAGTATGCACTTTAGATGGTGTATCAATATGGCGGATTTTAGAAGCTCATTGGCTAAGAACACTAAATACGTCAACTGTCAAAGACAAAAACGTAAACAAACAGTTAGGCTACCAATAAAAACTCGTGCCGGTTGGTGTTTCAATATAATATAATATAATATATCTTTATTTAGCTAAGCTAACATCATACATATATCGGTAACATCTATCACAACAGCTCAAACCCCCTTCTTTCCTAACCCCTCTTACTAATAATCCATTCCCTTACTTTAGCCTTAAACATATTTACATTAGTTGATTGCTTAATGCCATCATCCACTTCATTATACATCACCATCCCCTTAACAAATAAGGAATTATATCCCCCACTAGTAACCACATTATGTACATATAACTTATTTCTACTTCTTGTATAATAGTTATGCACTTCTCTACAAAACACGACATATTTATCAAAATAAACTGGCATTACTCCCTTGAGTATCTTATAAATAAAAACTAACACTTGATAATGTAACAATTCTCTGACATTCATCCATCTTAACCTATTTAACATTTGATTTGATCTTGTATACCAATTACACCTCAGAATTAATCGCATACCACGATTCTGCAAAATTTGTAATCTATGACTGCCTCCTTGATTTACTAGATATAAAACTGTGCCACAATTGTAAAAATATGGCAAGATAATACTATTATAGATTGTTTGTTTCGTATAAATAGATAACGACTTACTCACCCTTGCTAGTACTCCCAATCTTTTACCAATTTTACCACATATATAATCAACATGATCATTCAGATTCAACTTCCAATCCAACATTATTCCTAGGTACTTAATTTTATCTAAAAATTCAATTACCATTCCATCAATCCTTATTCTAATTCCACTATCTTTAATTCTTGTATATACCCTACTGTTAGCAATACACATAGCCTTAGTTTTGGCAATATTTATTTTCAGTTTATTCACCGCAAACCAATATGGCGCGTGTGACGTATTTCCGTTGCACTTGTAGTTATGCACCATAATACCTTAGTTTCCTTCCTTCTTCTTTTATTTTGTTGGTTGAAATGGACTTTAATTTAATACCTCTTGTTTTTGAAATTTACTTATGGTGGGCCTTAATACCCTCAGAGAACTTAATATAATTTTCAATTTTACATAATTCTGTTTGTTGTAACTTGAATTATTGTAAATAAAATATTGGTAAGAGTTTTAAGTGTGTCAGCAGATCAACATAAATTATTTCTATTTTTGATATTCAGTAAAAATTTGTGAAACGATTTATAATAAATATACGTTTTATTCATTAGTTTAACTTAGTCTTTATTTTTTCTTGCCAATGACAACTTGGTTTACGACTTTATTCTTAGAAAAGCTACCCTAATTTGGTATGGCAACACAAGTGCAAGTTTTATCATAGTTCGTAGCACAAATATTACAAAAAAAATTACTAACCTCTTTTTCTTTTTCTGTACTTTCAGCTTGTGTAGGTGCAGGACTAGCAGCAGCGCTCGTAGCCGGCGTTGCACTAGTGCTTGTTGTTGTACTCTTAGGTGTATCTGCTTCACCTGTAGTACTACCTTGAGCAGTTGCTGTAGGAGTTGCCGCTTTACCTGTTTCACTCATCAGTCCTTTGCGAACAATTTCAGGCATGCTATATTCCCCATTAATGTGTTCGAATTCTTGAACCTACAGAATTTTAACTTGTAGTGATGTTTTTACTTTTATACAGCTAATTTATACCTTCTTACGAATCAAAGACATGACACCAATTCGAGTTAATACATGTTGCCGACTGAGGCCTTCCCTTGGTACACCATCAGCAAAGGTTTCCGCATTATCGGCACCCGGTTCGCACAAATGTCGCATAAACAATGACACATATGCCTTGAATATTTTCTCGGATTTTCCTCGCAAATCTCTTACTAACCACTGTGAGTTGAAAGCATCTTGCGGTGGCATACCTTTAAGCAAAATAGAGTAGAATCGTAGCTCTTTGAAGAATAATATTTCAACTCACCGTATCTCATAATAGCATTTAAGAAAGCCTTTCTTTGACGTGCATTGAAACCAAGCACTTCGATATTTCCACCAACTCTTGCCAGAAGAGGTGGTAGAGGACGGTCTCGTTCGTCTTTGCGTTCCAATCGTCTTCTACTACGACGACTAAGATCATCGTTCTTTTCATCAAAGTCATCGTCTTCTCTATCCTCGTCTGAACCAGCCGAGAAATCCGAATTGTAATCTGATAGGTTTTCTTGCCAGGTAGAATCTTCCCTTGTGTCAGTTGTCATGCCACCATCATTGTAGTTCACTTGTTTACGAACACGTTTTCCTTTACCTGTAACACAAAAATTAAATCAAAATAAATTTCGATAACGACAATCACTTAATTACTTACCTAAAGTACGTGCGATATCCTCCTGCTGTTGTTCATAATGATGTCGCAACAATTTAATCCAATAAGCTGGATCAGTATTTTCGGCCTCTTGTTTGATAATTTCAGTATTCACCTCTTCTTCGTTATCACCTTCTTTAGTAACATAACTTGCAACTTTGAACGAGCTTAAATATTCGTTGGCCCAATTTTCTTTCTGTTCGATACCCTCTTTACTCCTGTCAAGCAGCTCTCCTACCGCTCTGTCATCATAATGGATAGCTTCATCCTCTTTACCCTCATCTTCTTTAAACAATTCCTCAGTTCCAAAACGTAAAATATCGTCCAACTCTTGTTTAGTAAAGTTTGTACCTTTACCGCCCATACCAGGTCGTACAACCAAGTGGGTTAACATCATTTTACGTTTGGCAACCTAAATTAAAATATTACAATTCGATCGTTCACATGAAAATCGGTTACGTACCTGTGTAACCCGTTCTTCTACGCTGTTACGAGTAACAAATCGGTATATCATTACTTTGTTAGCTTGACCAATTCTATGAGCTCTCGAAAAAGCTTGTATGTCGTTGTGTGGATTCCAATCGGAATCATAAATGATTACAGTATCAGCCGTCGCTAAGTTAATACCCAAACCTCCAGCTCTGCAAAAATTCGAATATAAACACTGTTAATAATCTATGTATTAAAATTCTTACCTGGTTGATAGTAAAAATACAAATTGCTGTGCACCAGGTGCATTAAATCGATCTATAGCTTCTTGTCTTGATGTACCCGTAATACCACCATCAATACGTTCATATTTATAACCTTCACCTTCTAGGAAGTCTTCTAATACGTCCAACATTTTGGTCATTTGTGAAAAGATTAATACCCTAAAATTGTAATTAATTTACAATTTAATTTTTCTTCTGGAGAGAAGTAGAAATTTACCTGTGTCCCTGATCTCGTAATTTCCTCAACATTTTTGCAAGTAGAACTAATTTTCCAGCAGCTTTAATAAGACCCTGAACCTCATACGTTCCGTTAGGACCAAGTGGAGCCTCCTCTGCTGCGGCAGGAAATAGATAAGGATGATTACAGCACTTTTTTAAGTCCATCATAATATTAAGCAAAGAAACTGACTGTCCACCTCCTTTAGGATTCAAAGCTTCAAAATTACGAGTTAAAATATATTTATAGAATTTCTTCTGCATAGGTGAGAGTTCCACACGTACTATGAATTCCGATTTAGATGGCATATTCTGTAAAACCGTAAGTTAGTCGACACTTAAAAAATTAATTTCACTCACAATAAACGTACCTTAAGTACATCAGCTTTGAGACGCCGCAACATATGAGGCCCCAATAACTCATGCAACTTCTTAACTTGCTCTTCTTTCGATATATCCGCAAATTCATTTTGGAAAATAGCAAGATCGTTAAATTTCTGACTACTTAAAAAGTTAAGCAAGTGGAATAATTCTTCCAAATTATTTTGCAGAGGAGTTCCCGTAAGTAGCAACTTGTAAGCGATGTTATAACCATTCAATAAACATTTGAAGAACTACAAAAATAATAATAAATACACAAATAAAGCGACACTTAATATAAGACTTACTTTAGACTGGTTGCTTTTTAATCTATGGGCTTCATCAACGACTAGCACAGCCCAATCGATTGAACCCAAACAAGCAGAATCAATGGAAATTAACTCGTAACTAGTCAGCAACACATTAAATTTAATCGAGCTTGCACGAACTCTTGAAGCACGTCCACCTCTTACTGCACCTTCTTCGAAACTTATTTCATTTTCTCGAATTACGGCTCTCGAGTCTTTATCGCCTATAAACAAAAATAGATTTGTAACCTCAATAAATTTAACATTATTAAAGTAAAAGAGGCACAAGCAACATAACCAGAAGTTTAACCTTAGTCGCACAGGATGTGATAGAACTAAAGGAGAACAACTTGAAATTAACTAGGAAGGTGAAAATACTACAAAGAAATCAAAGATCATGGATTAAAAACAAACAAAAATGTGGGAGTTAGAAATAAAAGTCCTAGAATTTCTCCAAAGAAAATTGGTAGCACAGGTGATAGATAAAGTCTTGGGGCAGAATTTGGAAAATACACTAAGAAAAAGATTGTAGTAGCTTTTGTGGCACAACAAACAAAATGTTTGGTGTCAGGCAACAAGAAAAAATTAAAAGGATCAAGATCATACTAGTGGAAGAGGATTTCCCAATTGAAGCGTTAGAGAAAAGAAAAGAAGCTAGAGAACAAGGAAAATATGCGGTCCTTAAATAGATAACTATTCATAGATGGAAGGTGTTGTATGTAATTATTAATTATTACTAAGAAACAGCATACCCCACCATCGCTATGTGTACTAAAGTACTAAATAAATAAAAGATAGTTGTTATTCGTTGGTATAACAGAGTGTTTAAATTGCATAATAATAATAATAATAATAATAATAATAATAAATTTTATTCAAAACATGACAGTATGCAGGTACACTATAATATAATCAAATATGTAAATACATATTGTGTTTGAAACGTCAACGAGAAGTTCTTTGAGAAGGTTACATCCTTGTGGTTGTGTTGTATTCTTGGAGGCAATATGGTTCCACGTTTTCCAAGTACACGTAGACATCTTTTTTGAATTTGTTGGGGTTGTAAAGTTCACTCCTAATATAAGGCGGTAGATTATTGTAGAAGACGATACTTTTGTACAGTGTGCCTTTTTCATATTTTGATAGTCGGTGGTTAGGAAAATGTATCAGATGTTGCTCTCGTAAATTGTAGTTTGAGGTTTTTGTTAGAAAATTTTCATACAGATCTATATGTGTTGCTAGGTACACTAAACATTTGTATATATGGATTGCATATATTGTGAGTAAATTGTTCGCTCTAAAAACACCCCGACAGGAGTCTCTACCTTTTAGTTTAGCGAGTATTCTGATAGCTCGTTTTTGTGTAACAAATAATGTATTTATGTTGGAACTTTCTCCCCAGAAAACTATTCCATACTGTAGCAGTGAGTAGAAATTCGCGTAGTATACTGTTTTTAATGTTTGTAAGTCTGTTGTTTTAGACAACACTCTAAGTGCATAGCATACTGTATTTAACTTGCGGTTCAAGTACGTTAAATGATGATTCCATGTTAATCTATCATCTATTTGGATTCCTAAAAACTTAGTGTATTCGCTGCACTTGATTTCTTTTCCTGCCAAGCATAAAACATCGTCCGTTTTAATTGCATTATTGGTTTTAAATATAATGCAATGCGTTTTTTCAGCGTTCAATGCAAGTTTGTTTTCTTGGAACCATGTTTTGGCCTGCTTCATACAATTATCGGCGTCTTCTTTCATGTTTTCAGTCGTCTTTGATTTGGTGATGAAATTTGTGTCATCTGCGTATTGTACAATTTTAACATGGGCTTGCTCAATGTGTGTTGTGAGATCATTTATGAAGATGATAAAGAGTAATGGAGCCAGTATACTGCCCTGTGGTGCTCCTAGGCTGAGTTCTCTTATCGCAGATTCTTCACATTTACCATTTTTATGTGTGACTACTTTTTGTTTACGATTCTGTAGATAGCTTATTAGCCATTTAAGGGAAATGTCGTGGAATCCGTAGTGTTTAAGTTTTGTGATTAAAATCTGATGGTTTAGACAATCAAACGCTTTTGAAAGATCTACAAATATCCCACAGGGAATGTTCTTTTCTTCGAGTGCGTCTAGGATATATTGTGTGAAATCGTAGATGGCTGTTTCCGTACTTCGATATTTCGTAAAACCGTGTTGAGCGTTGTTCCATAGTTTACACGTATCCATAAAAGAATATATTCTTTTGAATGCCACTTTTTCTATTACCTTTGATATAGAGGTTAGTAAACTTATTGGTCTATAACTTGATTCCTCGTTTCGAGATCCTTTTTTGTATAAAGGTTTTATAATTGCTACTTTCAAACATTCAGGAAAAATTCCGTTGATTAGAGAATGATTTATTAAATGACATAGTGGTTTAGAAATTACATGCACCGATTGTTTTAAGAGGGTTACCGGAATCCCATCTATGCCAGAGCTCTTTTTGTTTTTTAGATGTTTTACGATTTCTAATATTTCCTCCTCTGTAGTTTCCTCGAAAGCCATTTTCATATTGTTGTTTGGTATGTTGCACTGGTATGTAGTGTCTGTTTGATTTTGTGTTATCAATTGTGCTGCACACGTACCAAAATATTCGTTGAATTGGGTTGCTGTTGGTGTCCCTTCCGTTGCTGCTATTTCTGTACTTGAGTTTTTTATGTTTACATTGTTGCTTACTATTTTCCACATGGTTTTTGCTTTGTTGTCCGATTTTCGTATTAATTCGTTATGTTGGGTTTTCTTTTGTTCCGTTAATAGTGAGTTATACTTTAATTTTTTCGCTTTGTAGTGTTTTTCCCCATTTGGCATATAGTGCTGTAATACATATAGCACATCTAACTCGTGTTTACATTTTTGTATTTCGGGCGATGGTGTGGTTTTCTGTTTATGTTGCTTTTTTATTTTTTTGGTAATGGGCATGGTGCCATTCAGGTGGTATATTAATGTTTGTGTAAAAGTTTCCCACTTTGTGTTGGTGTCTGTTAGATTATATAAGTCGGTCCATGTTTCTTTAGCAACCATTTCTGTGAAAGTTTGTATGGTATTGTTAGTGATGCTTCTTGAATAGATGAATTCTGGTCTTTTATGTGACGCTATCTCTCCGTGCATTATTTGTGCCGTATGGTCTGAAATATGGGTGTCCAGAACAGTTGTGTTACAATTTTGAATATTTGTTATAATGTTGTCAATGCATGTTCGACTTTTCGCTGTTATTCTGGTCGGTTCCTTTATTAATAGTTTTAAGTTATATGCATTGAGGAGTGCTATTAATTCTGTAGAGTTTTTGGACTCAACTTTTGTATTTATGTTCAAGTCACCAGTGATTATAAATTTCTCATTTTTGTTAAAAAGTATTTCCAATAAGTGTTCTAATGTCTCGAAAAAAACATCGATGTTTCCATCTGGTGGTCTGTATATTGTTATTATTACTATGTTAATACACAGTTGAATTGTTGTTGCTGCAATTTCTATTTCTTTTGGTGACGTTAATTTCCCGATATCGGTGTTTTGGCTGTATTTAATGTGGTCTTTAATGTATATTGCCACTCCTCCGTGATGTTTTGCTTGCCTGCAGAAATATGCTGCTAGAGTCAAGTTTGTAAGTTTTGGTATATTTATTTGATTATCTGTGAGCCAGTGTTCAGATAAGCAAAGAATGTCACATTGTTTTTCTTGTGCCAATTTGGTTATCTCTTGTATACTGGTGCTTAAGCATTGTACGTTTTGATGAATCAGGGTAAAACTTGATTGCTTTCTGGTACCTTTTGTTTTATGGTTTGTGTTCAATTGTGCTGGAAGTGTTTTCAGCGTATGCGGACTGGGTTTATTTGGTGATCTAAAAAAGAATTAGTGTTGTTATTTTGTTGGTTAGCTTGTTTTTGTTTGTGGTACAATTTGAAGTCAAATCGTTTATATCCGACTCCATTAGGCCAGAAATCTTCTTTGTACACTTCGTTTAGTAAGTCATAATTTACCCCTACCATAAAACATTTGTTTTGGTTTTCTTTAGTTGGCAGTTCTTCAATTGTTATCTCTGCATTTTTAAGTAGATCTTTTTTTCTCAAGTAGGATTCTATGTTTGTCGCTTGGACATCCCTTTTTATGCGTGAGATGTGCAACCACGCCTTTTTTTGGATCCCTGCAAAACTGTCATTTTCGTTTGTCCCGTTACTTATTTGGGTTTTGTTTCGATTAAATCTTCTTTTTCTGAAATCAACTGTTTTAAAACCGTTGCCATTTTCTACCTGTTTCGTTTTATTGTTGTCTGTTTCGAGATTTATTATCTCATTCATTTTAGTTCTTTGTGTGGTCTCTAGCATCTTAGCATATGATATTTTATGTTCATTTGGTGTTATTTCTGTGGTTAAATTATTTTGAACTTTTAATTCAGGGTAGGCATTTGTGTGTACATATGTGTTACTTTGGTTGCCTGTCTTCGAGTTATTAATGTCTGTTGGTTTGGATTGCTTATCTACGTGTGATAGTAAGGGTTTATTTTTATTTACATTTTGTCCTCTGACCTGTTGTTTATCTTCCAGATCACGTATTTTCTGTTCTAGTATTCCTATTATTCTTAATTTGTCTTTAATTATTATTTCTTTGTCTGCAATTGTTTCATTTTTACCTTGGATTATTTCTCTTAACAGTGCCTTAGTTTCATCCTCGTCCTGGCTTGCGTTTACGTCGTCTTTATCACGTTTTTCACATTCGAAGCAGATAACTCTGGTACTGTCAATCACTTTTGGTTTTAATCTTGCAGCACAGCTTTTATGGAAGATACTTCCACATTTTATGCACACTAGATTTTTACTTTGCTTATCTTTGCAGCACAAATAGTATTTATCATTGGACATGAAAGTGGAACCCGCTTCCCACTCCGCCATTTTATTTAATTAATTTGTATTGGAGCATACGCTCCAATACAAAATAAATATAACATGGCGCAGTCGGTAGGATAATTAAAGTTAAATTAAAATAAATAAAGCATAAGACTTCTGGGAAGAAGAGGAAATAAATAATCAAGAGAATCAAATTAACAAAGCAAAGAAAATGACCGATGACAGAAAGACATACTCAGCCACCGAAACAGTTAAATTTTGATGGTGACATGTCAGAGATAATCTTTGGAAAGGTTATTTTCAATTATAAAAGCTAAGATTCATTTTTCATATGCTCACTTTTTTTAACGTAAATATGTATGTTACAATATATTATTTCCTTGAAATGACATGTTTAAATCATTCAATTTTTCAAAAATATCAGACAAATAATATAGTTTTAAAAGTCATAATTCATTGTGAAAAAAAATCAACAAAATCGGATTGTTATAATCGGTATTAACTTCGTCCTCGTGAGAGCCACTGTACTTCTGCATGTAGCAATATGGTTTGGTAATCAAAATTCATATCCTTGCAAAGGTTTGATAATAGTCGACTGTTAGGATTTTTATGAAATTATTGATTTCGATAGCATCACAAAGCACAGCATTTATATTGCAACCCCCAAATTTAGTTACACGACTCACACTTTGAGAAGCCCTGTCTTAGAGCACAAGGCTATTTTTGAAGCGTTAAGAAATCAAAATATACCAATTAAATACATAAATATCATTCAACAAATATATAAGGACAGTAAAGCAAAGGTTAGTCTGGACAGAGAGGGAAAATATTATAAACTTCTAAAAGAAGTACGACAAGGAGATCCATATCCATTCAATTGCACCTTAGAAGAAATATTCAGAAGATTACAATGGAAAAACCAAGGAATACTTGTTGGTGGTGGTAGACTATCCAATTTACATTTTGCAGAAAGTAGAAAAAGCTTGAAAAATATGTTTGTAAATCTGCAAAAAATATAGGTAATGGCAAGAAAAAGAAAAATGTTCAATTTGTGTATAATTCCAACAATATCATATGAAGCACAACAATAAAGCAGTACCAAAAAATTGCAATAATTCAAGCAAAAATGGAAAGATTGATGCTAAATATAAAAGTGTTGGATAAAGTGAAGCTGGAAGAGATTCGAAGAAGAACTGGGCTGGGCGCGTGATGTGGTTGCCAACAGAAATATGGATCAAGGAAAAGAGGGAGACCGAAGAGGAGATTGGTGCAGGAAAGGTGGCAAAGACTGGAGGAACACGGCAAGACAAAAGAAAAAATGAGGAGGCCTTTGTCCTACACAGGGATGTGGGTTAATTATTATTATATTATTAAAGTATCAATTAACTTACCAACATAAGTAATACAATAGAAATCGGGCGCCCACAATTCAAATTCTCTTTCCCAATTAATAATTGTCGAAAGGGGTACGCTAAGTAAAAACGGCCCCTTACAATGTCCTTCTTTGTACAACGAATATAAAAATGTGATGGTTTGAATGGTTTTACCCAAACCCATCTCATCGGCAAGAATTGTATCAATTCCCTGTCCCCATGAATAACGCAACCAATTTAAACCTTCCAGCTGATATGGATGAAGCTGCATACCAGTTTCCTGTATGAAATCTGGTTGTTTTTCATATTTCTTTTTAAGATCTGTTGTTGGTTTATCAGGTGGAGGTGTGTAGCGTCGACTAAAATATTTAGAATTGACTTTGTGAATATCTAACATGATAAATTTACTTACGGTCCTGTACGATCATCATCATCTAGAAGCTCCCTGGTTTTAGTTTTTCTGCCTTTGCCCTTTTTACCTTTTTTAGACGAACCATCACTACTGCAAGCAGCCCTTAAATCCTGCAAATACACGTTTAAATGATTAAATGAGATAATTTAACATGTTTGTTATTACCATGTAATACTCGATAGCAGTCTTTAACCCATCAATATCGTCGCTTTCCTCCTCCCAAGTAGCTTGGTCGTAAGGCAGATCACGCCATTTAACTAAATACAAAGTACGTCCATCGCGCATCGTACGATGATTGATTGCACGATGAACCAACAACCATTCTGGTTTCACACCAAACCTACAAACACATATTTAATAAGCAAAGTTTGTTGATTTATGTTTTTTGGGTTATTTTTATTGAAAAAACATAACCAATGTATTTTTCGAGCAGAACTATTTTTAAGCCAACATAGATATGAATCTAACTATTCTACTTAAAACTAGGTAGGATGCGTACAAAATAAACAATACAATAACATTTTAGCAGAATAATAATGGAACAGTCTATAATATTTGTAAGGTTAGGTTGTCCTACTAAACCAAGAAAAAATACGAACAGTTTTGTAAACTTACTTGAAAAATTTCTCTTCTAATTCCTTTGTTCTAAGTTTACTACATTGTAATTTATAAACAGGACCGTCTTCCATTTCCAGTTGGTCTTCTAGTTTAGGTGGTTCTTCGAGATCATATTTACGTGTATACATTCGTAACAACAGCGGATGATGCACATCTAATTGCAATTCAGTAATCCACGAACAGTGCCAGTAAGATCGCTAAATAAACGTAATACTTAATACACATGCCATGCTACAATAATAAATTACCTCGTGCCATTTGATGAAGAATTCACGACGTCTTTGCGGCTTTGCTTTACTTGTACTTGAGCTGGGTTCCTGTTTATTTTCCTTAGGTGGAACTTCGACCCATCGCCATGTTAAAATTCTTGCAACTTTACCCGGAAGTGGTGGACACTGTTAAATGAAACTTGTCTGACGGAATTTTGAATTTTTGACAACACTTACCCCACAACGAGGGCATTTCCAATCCCCATCAGGTATCTCAGTAAGGGGTGGATTCAAACAATGAGTGTGAAAAGCCGAAGGGCAAGAATCACAGCAAAGAAGTTCCCCACCGTCTTTACAAACACGACAAAATTCTTGATGTTCATCATCATCTTGTTCTGCCGGTCCCTCATTTTCACAATGAGGACAGCTCCAGCGTCCTTCAGGGGTATCTTCCAATTCAGGATCAAGACAAACCAAATGATAAGCTCGCGGGCATGTATCGCACAAGATGATTTCACCACCTTGTTGACATACTTCACAATAATCTTGGTGCTAAAATAAAACCAATTAAAGTTGCTGCATCTTCAGGTATTAAAATACTTACTTCATATTGTTCTTCGCCTTCTCCCCCTGGAAATTTACCACTGGTTTTAACTTTACGTTTCTTTTTAGATTTATTGCCGATTTTAGTTTTAGCTTTGCGCCGTGGTGGTGGTGGTACTTCTTCAGCTGGCTCTACAGGTTGAGGCGTTTCTTCTTCGGTAGCTTTAGTTACACTCTGTTCTTCGGCATCACGTAACATTTGTTCAAATTCAACATCAGAATCTCTGTCAGAACCATTTGCACTGCCTTCCGCCTCGTCCTCCTTAAAAAAAGGATTCACTCAAGTTCTCAAATTCACTTTAATTTACCAAAAGTACAAAAAAAAACAGAATCTGGTGGAATACAATACTTAAAATTAAAATAAGGGGTTTCAAGAGCAAAAATTATAAAATATTTTATATTTAATCTTTTATAAGTTCCCACTTTTCAATGAAGACAGTGTAGTGGTTGTGTTAAAAGGACATACTTACGGTGGCTAGGTCATCTTTACAGAATGCCAGATGAACGGGTACACAGAAGAGCACTGGAAATGGGAGAAAGTGTAAGGAAAAGAAGAGGAAGACCAAAGGTTAAGTAGCTGGAAGTTGTCCGTAAAGACCTGGAAAACCAAGGAGTGACAAACTGGAAAGAGAAGACAAGAAACAGACGAGAGTGGAAGAAAACAATAAAAGCCTTGGATTTAACAGATCTGTTGTATTGAAATATATAAGTTCTCACTTGAAGTTGAGTGGTTGAGGTGGAAAGGTGATGTTATTAAGATGGTGTCTCCACTCCTTCAATTGTTTGTGAACTGTATTCTTTGACAAGTTGCGTACTAGTTCCAACAATTGCTGTAAGATGGCGCCAATGACAGTTGAATGTTGACTGTACTTCTAATAGCTTTGGAAATATGTATGTTGATGTGCGTCTTATGTGAATCACCCAGTATAAGACCAGCAGCAATATATGCAGCAGAAACTTGGAGAATCAACACCCAACAAATAAACCAACTAAGATATTTGAAAAGAAAATCTTGCGAACAATATGGGGATCAATAAAAGAAGGAGGATGAACTATGAACTTGTAAAATTAATGAATGGAGAGGACATCGCCAAATATATTAAGGCACAACGTATTAATTGGTTGAGACACATAATGAGGAGGAGCGAGGAATGTGCGGTAAAAATGTTAAGGGAATGCACACCAAACATAACCAAAGGTAGAGGAAGACCAAGAGTAAGGTTGTGAAAAGAGATTAGAGAAGACCTATGAGACATGGGAGTCAAAGACTAGAAATATCCATCCCTCCCTGTAAGTGGGACATGCCAAGGATTAATCCACCTTGCATGATAAAGCGGCTGAAGGATTAGGAAGACTTGAGAAGAAGCGAGTAGGCAACAATCATCGGAAGGGTTCTTGCTCCGCCCATACAATACAAAATTAAAAATTGAGAAAATGTAGGTTATGAAAGTCTAAATTGAGCACCTCAAAAGGGTTAGTAAGAAAAATAACATCATATTAACAGGAATGAAAACAGGATATAACAAGGAAGAATATGCGAAGAAAAATAAACTTGAAACCAAAGAATGTTATTAAAATCAATGAAGAAATGGATAACATCCAACAAAAATAGATATATTGAAGAATAAGTATAAGCTAAGTAAGGTAAAAGAAGAGAAAATATTTATTTTAAATCACCTCACAGACAAGGAGAGGAAGATACAAAAACAAATAAAAGAAAGTAGTCAAACTGGGCTACCAAAAATTGTCGGTGGATGGAAAAGTTTGTGTGGAGCATGAAGTAGTAGAAGGCTTTAATGAATACAAAAAAGTAACAGCAAAAGAAAATAAAGATGGAAAAAAGGTAACAGCAACAAGGCAAAGACTGGATATGTGGAATATAAAGAGTTTTAAATGGCAAAGAAAACGAATTTAACACAACAGAAACAAAGAAGAAAGGAACAGGAGAAATTGAACAGGGGTCAGGATATACACTGATCTACAGTGGAGTATTTGAAAATAGCAAAGCAGCAGAGGAAGTAGGATGTATTATCAATAAAAAGTTACTAAATAACATTACAAATTGGGACAGCATGGTCAGAAAGAATACTATCAATAGAACTTGCCTACGAAGGAACCGATAAAATGAAAATAATAACAGTATACAGACCAAATGAAGATGAAAAAAGAGAAATAAAAGATAAGTTTTGGCAAGATTTGGCAATGGTGACAGAAGTAAGTCAATGAAACATATTTGTAGCAAGAGATTTTAATAGCTGAGTGGAAACTAAAAATGGCGAATCTACAACTTTATAATAGGAAACACATTTTATGAATACAACGATATTAACAGGTACACCAGGCAATCACCGAATAGGGATAAGAAGTCCATAATTGATTACATACTAATAGAGAAAATAACAGGAAATCCGTTAGACAGAGTGACAAGGGGAGCAGAGATAAATAGTGATCACTTCTTAGTTGCAGCAGAAGTGAAAGAAAGTCTAAGCGAAATTCGTGAAGAGATGAAAAAAACTAAAACCCATAGAAACACCTAAGAAATACAAATGGAAAAGGATAATTGAATACAGATGACAGCAGAGCAAACGTGGCAAAAGATTCAAGGAAATGGTAATTAAAGCAGCAAACGAAGCGTGTGGGAATGAAAAGATACAATCACAAGTAAAATTAAAGAAGAAAAAATGGGAGGGAATATCTGGCACACAAAACAAGATAAATATAACATACAAAGAGCAGCGAATTAGAGTTAAAAATATGATATTAGAAGCAGCAAATAAGTCATGGCAAGAATTTGGAGAAAAGCTAGAAAGTAGCAGTAAAGGAAATCAGAAGCTTTTCTATGATGTGTTAAAATCCACTAAGAAAGGGAGAACTCTTAAAGTATTTCCAAGAATTATTAGGATCACAGACACATCAACAAACCGAAGGAAACGAAGAAGAAAATCGAAAACAGGAAGAGGACGGTGAAGGAATAACAGAAGAACTTAGAGAAGTAATAAAGAAAATGAAGAATGGCAAGTTCCCAGGGCATGATAGAATTACAGCCGAAATAATGAAGAAAATGGAAGAAGGGATAAAGCTAATATTCGGAAGAGAAGATACCTTCTTCTTCTTATGACAGCTTCCCCTTGTGAAGGTTGCTAATCAACACAGCTATTTTGATTTTTGATGTTGAGAACGAAATAACTCCACTGAAGATAGGCTGAACTACTCTCTTAAATTCTTCAGCCATGATATTCTGCGGTGTCAAACGTTTCGTTTGCACTGTATCTTTCCTTGAATTATTAATTGCAGCAGACTGTATTTTTGACCCCAAACCATGTAACCTAAATACTGCATTTTACTGGTCTTAACTGTATATAGCACTTCTACATCTTTATTCATAGAATGTAGAACGTCCCCATTTGTGACTCTATCAACCCAAGAGATGCACAGAAATAGGACAGACTGTCCCAATTCATAAAAATGGGGACAACAATGTACCAACTACAGAGGGATAACGCTATTGAGTGTTCCACTAAAATTATTCAAACAAATTTTGGGCTATAGAGTAATAATAGAAAAACGCTGCTGGAAGAAGTGGATTCTGTAAAGGTAGAGGGGTGCAAGCTCACATATACGAAAGGTAGAAGGACGTTATATATACATAAATTCCCACTTACCGAACTTCCACGTTTACGTTTTCCTAATTTAATCTTCAACGTGGGCACTTTCGTAGTTTTTTTAGAAGCTTTTTTTGTTCTTGAACTTCGTTTCTTCCTATTTCTACTCTCTTCCACCTCCTCTTCATCTTCTTCCTCATCTTCATCGAAAACTTCCGACTCAGCCTGTAACGAAATTACTAGAAATTCATTTTTAAACCCAATAAAATAAATACCTTAGGTGTTTCTTTAGTTGTACGTGATCTATTCGGTTTACTAGAATATTCAGATTCAGTCGAAGGTGTCGCTGGTTGTTCAGCAGACTCCGACTGTTGCAAATTTGGATTTTCTACTGAAAATTCTCGCCATTTTGCAGCAACTAACATCATTAATTTGGACATAGGAACCTATTAAAATTAGATGTAGAGTAATTTAGCATAAGTGTAAATTAAATACCTTAGGGTTTTCTTTTGCCAATAATGGCCGAACATGTTGCTGAAACAATTTGTAAGTTGTAAGATTCTGATAATCGGACTCTGAATATTCCAATTCGACATCGGTTAATCCAAAAGTTGAACACACTTCTTCAATGGTGGGCATGCCAGCTGAAATAATCCAGGGATAAATGTTGATACACTGATTTGTAGTTAAACCAATACAAATAAATATATGACAAATTGGTGTCATTTACTAAATAAACCTATGCTGCCTTGAGAAATCTATATGTCTTTACTGGATGTAATTTGTTGTTACATAAAGTAAAAAGGTTGGAGGCAACATAAAGATAAGACTTTTTATGTAATTATCGATTTTATATAAAAAATTTAATCACCGAAAATTTTAATAATTTTATAAACTTTATTTGAATTACAATGCCTGAGGGGCTTTACCACTCAAAATTAAGGAAAGATTAAAATTAAATTACCTCCAGTACCTCCTCCGCCATTTGATGATTCCTGCTGAGGTGCAGGTGCGGAAGAGTGTTTAGTTGACCCTCTTGATTTACGACCCTTTTTACTACTGTTATAATCCGAATCCACAGCTCCACTGTCGTCATCTAAACCAAAATCGCTTTCCTACGAATGTAAACAAATTGTTAAATACCCCCAATAAACAACAACTATAATACACACATCTCCGCTGTCATTCTTTTTCTTTTTCTTCTTTTTCTTTCCCTTCTTTTCTTCGCTCTTTGCTTTTCGTTTTTTACCCTTTTTCTTTTTACGCCCGTCTCCGGGTTCATAATCGTCGTCATCTTCCTGTAGTAATTTTTGTTTACGTTAACAAAAGTGGGTAAAAATTAATTATATAATATGACTTACACCTACTTTAAGAGCTGTTTCGTCAGACTCTGGAGAATTGTCAACCTGCTCTGCTGTCCCTTCTTCGGCAGCCTCATCTTCCCCTATAAAAGGCATGTCAATGTCAGAAACATGTGCTTGGACATGTGGACAGTGGTCAATGTCATGACAATTTGGAGGGAAAATATGAAATTTCTAACCCCAAAACCTTGGAATACATTGATAGTTAAAATGTCTAATTTGCAATCTGCAAATCTCTTTGTTTGATGGCCTCCATTTTGTTAAGGGTCAGGATATGCCCGCGCGCTGTCACAAAAATAATGAAAACCTATTCTCCCCTCACCCCACCGCTAATGTATCAGATTACCATTCGTAATTATGCATTTTTTCCACAAAAACCAACACGTTTCGGTTTCAAATTATGATTAAACGATTAAAGGCAACGCTATTCGATGCCATAAATGCAATCGAACAGTTAAAAAGTAATTTAAAACTGTAAACACGAGGCTTCAAGTCGGCTAGTATTCATATCAAGAGGCTAAATAGAAACGACTTACCGGCAAAAGATTCGTCTACTTCCTCGTCCGATGCCATTTCACGTTAATCAAGGTATTAAAACGACTAATTTTACTACACCTCTCACTTATTTTTATGATAAATCACTCATAACAAACTAAAATCTTCGAAACCACAGCGGTACACTTCTTACGAACTACCCACTCTAGCTGTTGTTTCTTTCCATTCACTCTTCTATCAGCAGTTCCAATCGGTTACTACGTGTTTCCACCGAAGTCGCCTAATAAACACACCTGGATGTAGTCATGTGACATTACGTTGTTCATTTGTTTAATGGTAGAGCTGACTAGGGCTGGGGATTTTTTCAATATATCGATATGGAATTCTAAAAATATCGATATATCGAATTAATTATTTGTCATCGATACATCGATTAAATTGATATATCGAATAAATCAATATATCGATACTTGGATTACCGATGTAAGAATTTAATGTTCAAGCACATTTTATTGATGTTATTGTTTTTAGTGTGGATAAACTGACGCCTTATTGTCGGACAAGAATATTTCGCGGATAAAATATAAGCAGATACCTACTTCACAGGTTTTGCGACAACAAGACGCTTGCTTAATTCTAATTACATATTTGTAATTGTATTTGTGTTTTCTCATTACATTATTTAATATTTGGCCACCGAATTGTAACACCGTTTTTTCACCGTAATCAATAAGTTACAAAACCCAAATAATATAATATCAATATCAGAACTTATTAAAAGTTACGAAAGTTATGTGATCTAAAACCTTATAGTTACATAAGAATGATTTTTTGCAAAAGTATTGTAATTACCTGTTAAATTATTGAAGACGTAAAATAGAATTGCCAATATTAATAAATTTTTAATAAAAATTTGTTTACCGTGGTGGAACTTTAGAAATTACATGATTACACAACGCATGCGTGAAATATACAGTTACAAAAATTAGAACACGTCTTCTATCCCATCTTTTTCTTCCACGATACAAAAAAACAACGACTTTTTCTCACAAATTATTGATACATTTATTCGGTATGTGGGCTGACATCATTTCGAAGCTTGAATGTCAAACGCGAATTTAAAATACAAAGTGGCGGGAAAACTAAAGCCTACTTGATGGTGAACTAATTTAATACTTTTAGTACTAAAGTTGGAAAACTCATATTTTACAAAATTTTTACTGAAGACTTGAATTTTTAAGCATATTCGATTACAAGTATTTTGTTGTTCAAACTATCAACGCTGAAAATGCACCTCACCGATTTTCATAATTTTTTTATATTTCGACTGATTGGGAATATTGATCTATTTTATTAAAAAAAAATTAATTATTTGGTCAAACTATAAACCTTTCGTGAAGCCTCATTGAGAAGTATGAAAATTAAAGAAATACAAAAAATCAAACAGCTTTATTATACAATGTCTGCTTTAATCTTCAACATAATATATAAAATCTTAGATAAACAAAAGTCAGATTACTTATTATAAGTCATAGTATTATAATTACTGCAGTGGAAAATAAGACTGCAGAATCTTCTGATAAACGCTTTCGTCTTCTTCCGAAAATAAACAAAATATAACCCTATCGACACCATCTGGGTTTGATTCTAAATGTTTTCGGACTTCCATGGTAGCAACATGCGCAGCAGGCACTAAAGGATATCCGTAGACACCCGTAGATATGCATGGGAAGGCTATTGTACGTAAGTTTTGAGCTTTCATTATATCTAAACTATTTCGATAACACTGCGATAAATATCCAGGTTTTTCGCCTTGAGGACCAACTGTTTGTATTACGTCTGAAAGTTACCCAATTAAATCGAAAATTTACAACTTAGACGTACAATTTAATATTACATTTTGCAGGTAATTTATAACCGCCTGTGATTTTAGCTTCGCCAACTTGACAACCATGAAGGGTGCGGCATTCTTCTTTAAGCGACGGTCCAGCTCCTCGATGGATTGCCCCATCTACACCACCTCCACCCAAAAGGCTACTATTAGCAGCATTAACAATCGCATCAACCTACGCATGTTTTAATGTATTTACAATTGTCAGGTAGATTTAAATAACTAACCTCTAAAGTAGTTATGTCACCTCGAAAAATGGATATCTTTTTTGCCAGGTCTTTGTTTTGAGATGGATTAATTTGATTTGTGGTTAAAATTGGTATTTTATCAGGAAGTGGATCGTGCTTTTGAGCATATTCTACCCATGTTTGGATATCATCAACTTTATTATATTGTTCAGATCTGTATATTTTCCTCTTACTTTCTACGTTCATGGACAAAAATTTGGACTTTTCCGTTTCCCAACTACCCATTTTGCGTTTGATTAGCACTTGACAACTTAAATTTTTGTAAAAGTCCGCCCTTAACGTCAAACGTATACCGACAGTTGATAATCGAATAAACATTGCGGCTTGCGGTTCAATACTATGAAGTTAGCGCCAAAAATTTTCAAGTTTGCAGTGTGGCCAATCTTTTGTAGATTGGTGCTAAAGTTTCCATTCCATCAAAAGTCACTAGTTTTCTGATTTTTAATAAAATACAAAAATTATGGTCGAATTTTCGAGGTAATGCACGTCATCAGTAAATTTTATGACATCATAACTTGGTACGTCTACATGAAGTTCCAAACGATTTACAAATTTTATAACCTAAAAAACGTCAAATGTCAAACAAACCTTAATGACACACAACACGATCTGTCAAAAATTTGCAAGTGAAATTGGAAATATAAACATGCCAAAAATAATACTAACTTTACAAAAAATAAATATGAGCTAAATTAGAAAATAAAAACCCGATTTCTTTCTTATTTTCAAAAATTTATAGACCTTGTGATTAAATACGGCTGCCTAATCTTAGAAAACTACAAAAATAATTTATATTCAGCAATTACATTTTGTATTTTTTTATCGCGCATTATTGGTAACGCCGACCGTTGATCATGTGATTGATGACGCGCATTACCTGGATCGCCAATTGGACTATACCTGAATTACTACAAAAATCACACAAATTTGAAATTTTTACATATCAGCCCCATTTAATTAATTAAATAATTAAATAAATAGTAAAAAAGTAATCCAGTGGAAAAGTTCGAGAAGATATCAATAAGTAATAATGGACAAAGAATTATAGAATTTTGCATAAATAATAATATAATAGTCAGTAACACACAGTTTAACCATAAAGATATCCACAAATTCACCAGAACTTTGGAAATTAAAAGTGAAAAGTCTATTATAGATTTAGTATTAGTACAGACTGTACAGAGAGACCATGGGGGGGGGGGGGGAGATAAACGATGTGAGAGTAAAAAGAGATGCAAAGATAGGGAGTGGCTATTTTCTAGTGGAGGTAAAGCTGGAAAATTATGAAAATAATTATAAAGAACCAAAAATCGAAAAATATACGAGTAAGTACCTTGATAATTTTTTAACTATTTTTGTATGTAGTTTTTTGATAAAAAGACTTCAGATATTGAAAAAATTAGCATTCATAGCAGGACTCATTACAAAACTAATACTTCAAAGCATTTTACGATAGAATGTAAGATTCGCAAAAAAAAAATAAAAAGTATCCTATCAAAGTCTCCCATCGCTTTGGGGTGACTTTGATACCACGTTTTAAAATGCATGGAAAAGCATGCAAAAGCGAGATATATATCAATGTCACCCCAAATTAAAATCTATCAAGCAGTTTTTAAGAAAAAAGTAATTTAATTTTGGGGGTTACTTTGATAACAGATAACATGAGTGAGCGTATATGTTTATTAGAGGAATATGGAATAATACAGTTAATAAACTAAACTAAAACAATGTAGGAACTTAAATTTCAACTTAGATAAAAGTAAAAAAGACTTAATTTGAATTAATTGTATTGTTCTTTCACGTCAACTGGACCACTAAATATATACTTCGTAAGTCTGTCAGTCTGTCTCCCACCTTTTCAACAGCAGGTGTATTCAGTGTGGTTACTATATCTCTTACACAGCGTTGCCAACTGTTCGAAAAAAAATCCGCTAGACAGCATGTAAAAATTCACTAATTTTAAAACTAAATAAGCTAGATTATTTTTAAAGGAACATTTTATTAGAGAAAGTTACACCTTTTTGACCTTTTAAAAATAACAATAAATTTTACTGAACAAAATATCTTATTCCTCAAAGAATATAAAAAATCTGTTTCATATTTGAAACAAAGATAAATTATACCGTGAGATCGAAAAAAAATGACATTTGGAGCAGGCCATGACTAGTGCATCACAATTGGCAAGACTGATTTCAAAACATGACAGCAGGTTAGAAGTTACCTAACCTCTTCTTGACAAGTTAAATGTCAGGTTGTCAAACATACGATAAAATGATTCAAAACAAGAAAAATTTAAATAAAGTAAAGCACAAATGGTCAATTTGGTCATCAAAATGATAAACTTCGGCAATTTTGTGTGTATAATAAGTGAAAATACTCCAAAAACAAATTAAGCTAGATATTTAGTTAACAAAAGAAAAAAATAATCCAAAAAATCCCCCAACCACTAACAGGCCAAATTTACCTCCAAATTGACTTTTGAATAAGCTAGATCTAGCGGAAAATCCGCTAAGTTGGCAAAACTGCTCTTACAGGAACTATAAAAATATCGTCTTCTACAAGTTTGAACACTGTATGACTTGAATCTAGCGATTTAAGTCCTACCACTTCGTATTCATCATAAGGCAATTTTTCTTGGATTCTTCCAACATACACATATCTGGTGCATTTTCTTTTTCCCGATAAAATTTTCACCAGTATATAAGCACCTGGATTTAAATCAGAGATTGATGGGGTAGTGTAACTCTCATCAGAAGCATTAGAATTAGCCGGAATGTCATCTGCAGAAATTTCAGCTTCACTTTCATCTTCCAAGTGAACATCAATTTCGCTGTCAGAGGAAGTTTCTGCTGCTCTAAAGTTGGTAACACTTTTTCCTGGTTGAACAGCAAGTCTTTTCTTACTCCTCCTTTTACCAACCTCAATGTTTGGTTTTTTTTGTTTCAAGAACTCGGTAAGGCTGTCATTTCAGACAGGCGTTCTGTCTTCATCTATGTTAGAGGGTATAATTTTGGATAAAACTTTATTTGCATTAAAGGGTACGATTCCACAAGCCTCAAATACATTCATCAAAACTCTTTTTATGGCTCCTTGTTCATGATCCCCAATTTTGTGATCAGTTTTAGCACATTTTGAGTTCATAGTATCCAGACATTTTTTTAAAATAGATGGGAAAGTATCTTTAGGTATTCCACAAGTCTTTGGATGTGTCATTTTAAATTCTGTAAGGACTTTTCTCCATGCAACCTTCATAGGCTTGAAGAATGACACATCCAGCGGTTGGCAGATGTGGGTAGAATTACTTGGAAGGCATACAAAATCTATATTATGGGATTTACAAAGTTCTAGTACACGATCAGAAAAATGTGAGGACAGATTGTCCCCAATCATAACCTTTTTGCCTTCCAAGCGACGTGCATGTGGCAGAAATTAAGTTTCAAACCAATCATTAAAACAAGTTACTTCCATCCATCCATTTCTTACAGTTTCGTCAAAGAGCCGCCCTTCCTACAAGGAATTCAATTCAATTCAATTCAATTCAATTTTTTTGTTGTGTATCTGGTCGTTTTTTTTTATCAAACCATCCGTTTTCGTATCCCGTCTTTCGTCGTCAGCTTTTGACAATCTGCATTGCATGGTTTTCCTGTTTGCTTTTCTTCTCAGGCTATTTTTGTAATTCTTGCTTGAATGCAACAAACTATACCAAGCCCTGAACAAAGGTTTTATGCGGAAAAGGGAAACAAGCAGAATTAGATATCAAAGATAGAGTTTTCAACAGTATATACATTCCATTGTTGACATACCGTTGTTAAACATAGAACTTTGAGTGAAATCACAGAGCAGATTAATATTTGCTCTGTGGCGAAATACAATTTTTGAGAGCGGCTGAGGGAGTGACGAGATTGGATTGAAAAAAGACAGTTAAAGTGGTACGGACATTTAGTAAGAATGGGAGAGAAGCGTACAGTGGAACGAACAGATATGGAAATCCGGATTAGACAATAAAAGGAAAAGAGGAAGACCGAAGAGAACCTGGAGTAATGGAATCGCCAAGCTATTGCAAGAGAGGAATATAAATTGCAGGTGGGCTAAAGTAATGGCAAAGGGTCGACATCCGACTCCTACACCGTAAAGGTGGATGGATGGATAAATAGTAAAATCTGGGCAACATTAAATCCAAAAGGGTTGTTACTGAAAGAAATAATGAAAGAGAAAGATAGCAAGTAACAAAATAACTAGACAGAAAGACTGATAAACAGACAGGCAGACAAATAAACGAAAGAAATACATAGCAAAAGAGGAGACTAAGAAGACAATGGGAAGGATTTCAGTATACATTTTAAACAAAGAGACTTAATTTTCTTCATTAAATGTTTTTAATGTAATATATACTTGAACAAAATTAATTATTCTGTACTTAAATTCAATGAGTGAACAAATTACTCAATGGCGTCTCCAAAGGGAGGCTATAAGGGTTATAGCCCTTTCCATGAATTCATAAACATACCATTTTTCAAGTGAAAAACAGTATAATTCTTGCTGCAATATATAAAAACATGATTTTTAATAATAAATAGGAGAAAATTTCAAAATTTGTAAACCCCCTTCTGAGGCTGCTACCGAAAATACTCAGTCATAAATTTCAAAGGATTTTTTCTAACTGTAATTTTGAAGTTAAAACAAATAAGTATAGGACAACTTATTATTTTTCAATTGACCGATTATAACTGCCGTAAACGTTGATAGTTGTTTACAACCGTTTATCAAACAATTTCTTAATCTGTCTGGATAAGAAATCAAATAATAAAGGATATAAGTGTGCTTGCTAATATTATTACATCAACTGGTGAAATTGGTGTCAATGAAGCTTCTTAGAAATGTAACGATTACATAGTGGTTAAACAAAAATAGCTTGCTACTCAGGATCAACCTGAAAACCATTGCTAATTTATCAGTTTGTACTTTTTATATTTAATTCAAAATTTTGCTTTGTTTTTCAAAACAATTTATTTAAAACGTGTCGAAACACTTCCTATATACAACTAAAACACATATTTAGAAAAGAATTAACAATTTGGCAAGCAAAGTCAATTTTTGAAACTAGAAATAAACGGATGTAAACCATCCGTCAATCACATCCTTAAAAACATTAACTGATGGAGCTGCGTCATTAACGTCAGGGTGGGTTTGTTAACATAACGGAGGTCGCTTTTATTAATTATTTTTTTTCGCGTTAGTAGCCCCTACTCCAGGTGTTTCTCTTATCATTAGAGATAGCGAATACCTATGAAGATTATCTACGTTTTTAGTTCTCACTTCAGATTATAATTTAAACTCTCTTGAACATGTGAGTTTATCATGTAAAATTTAAAAGTTTAGTAAACTATAAATTACATCCAATTATTTAGTTCAAAAATTGAAAACTAAAGAGTGATTTGAGAAAATGAAGCTTCAAATGTTGATTTAATTATAAACAGTTATGTGATTGAAGTGACGGTGGGACAAAAACAATCATCAGTTATCAATTATAAAATAATCGATTAAGAATCTTACACAATTAATGAAGAAGTACCTAGTTTATGTGTTTAGTGACTAAATTTATGTACAGAAGAATTACGCAAACCAGCATGTGTAAATAATTTACGTGTAAACATCAACATCACATGTAGTACGTATTACGCTTACAAATAGATTTAATTAGTTTTTAAATAGTTTACTGTTGCGATTATGATATTATTCTGAATTTTCCAAGAATCTGAAAAAAATTTCCATTTTAAATCCTTTACTTTTAGTAAATGTTTTTAAACTTTTCGTGTTTGTTGCTTGTTGGTATATTCCGGATATTCTTCTTATTTATTTTTAAATTCAGAGAAATTTTCACAAATATATTTGCAATAAGATTTTTAGCTTAACAAACGTACTTGTTTTTAAAAGAGTTAATTTCGAAGAAACCCATCTTTTATCTTAGTTTATTGTGAAACTTAAAAATTTGTGATTCAATCAGGCTTAAAACTTTTCAGAATGTGGCATTAAAAAGCTTCAGTCGAAATTTTTTAAATTAAGTACTTTCAGTCCTACTTCTAACATCACAGAAGTAGAATGACAAAAAAAAACACATTTCAACCAATAAATGTCCTCAACCCTGCAACTCATGTTTATACTCAGCTAAATTATAATAAAAATATAAATCCAAAAATGGGTTTGGACGCAGTCGATAACCCTTACGCCCATATTTAGTCTTCCCAAAATTTTGTTTGTTATTAAAGTTTTCCAAGCGTAATTATTATTTTTGGCATGCATGTTATTTTCAGTCTCTGAATTTTAGTATTACTCATGAGATCGCGAAAATACGTAAACAATTTCGAAAGGTCGATGTTCATTCATTCTTTCCCGTTTGATTTTAAAATAACCTCAAAGCAAAGCAACGTAATTTGCATTTAATGGTGAATTTTGAACTTGGAACCCAATTTATCTGATTTGTATTTCAAGTAGGATTGTGGAAACACGAATGTACTTAATCCGAACATGTCCTCTTAAAATAATGAAGATGTTGATAAGGATATGATTTGATTTGAAAGCAAGTAGCCAATGATAAATCAGACAAGTAGTTTTGTAAAACTTCTCCTTTAATATTAAACCCAGAAAAAGAGGAAAAATTAATTTAAGTATTAAAGAAGATGCCTCGTAATCTTGTAATTAAGTTAATTCCTCAATTCCCATCAGTTTAATAGATCACCGCTTGTTAGAGCTAAATAATAAAATAGAATACGACCCACTAACTTATAAATTGGTTTAGTAGGTTCAGACAAGGTACGAGTTTATTTTCCAAATATAAAAATTACATTTTTAAACGTGGCAATGTTTACACTACATTTCTCTTGTCAATCATTAATTAACTAACCTGTAATTTATTGATTATTTAGAGGAAATTCATTCGAAGCCTTTTAGGGTACATTACTGCAATTTCCTTTTTTTTTTTTTAGTTTATGTTATTAATTTTCCTTATTTCACTCGTGTTCACTCCCTGCGTGGGCTGTTTTTTAAAATATTTCTCAGAAGGGGCGAAATTTAATTTTATAACAATTAAAAACAATTTGCATTGATTTCTAAAAATAATAACAAATTTTTGTAGTGCTAGAATTGTTTAATATAAAGCTCAGAGCGGTTTACAGCATAAAATTGAAGATACGAGAGTGAGGCATTAAATTTCGGTATAAAAAGACCAAAAACACAGTTTCCCCAAGGTAATTTTTCAATGTTTTAATAGTCTACCATAAAAATATTAACTTGTGAAGGTTTTAAAATGCTGTGAGGTCTGAATATAATCTTCTTTCCAAGTCCTGGTGCGTCACCCTAACGAAGGAAACTTTATTTACTTAAAACGAATTCCAATCTAAGCTGACGTATTTCGAATTAAGCAACGTACCTCTCTCGTGAAATTAAAATAACTTTTACATAAATATCTTGACGTATTTACTTCGAATAGCCAAAGATTTGATGTATCACTGTGTACAACAGAGGCAGTTCGCGGGTTCAAAATAACTTTTGGCTTGGTGATGGTACGGACAAATGGTGCAACAATTCTGGGAGATTATAAGGAGGCAGAGTTACATCGAAGAAAAACATAAGAAAAAAGAAATACGAAGTTTTTATAAGGGGGGGGGGGGGTAAGAAAGGCACATGGAAATGTACAAGCATCACCTTCCCCATTCTGTAAAGATAAGGAGGGGGATTTGATACGATATAAACAAAAAAGTAGTAGAGAGAGATGGGAGGGATACTCCCGGAATATCTTGGATAGCGAAGAAAATGGAAAGCATTCTACCGCTACATAAAAAAGGCGACAAAAGGTGTTGGCAAAACTCTAGAGGTATAATGCTGCTAAATACTACCTACAAGGTGTTGTTGAAATGCGTCGGAGACAAACTGCAGGAATATGCCGAAAGTGAAATAGGAGAATATCAAGTAGGCTTTTGAAGAAACCGAGACACAACATAGACATCGTATGTTCTGTAGATTTCAGAAAAGCGTACGATGAAATAGAGAGGGAATACATATATGGTAAAATAAGAGAGATACAGATACCAGCAAAATTAATAAAATTAACGGAAATGACAATCAGAAATTCAGCATGCAAAGTGAAAGCAAAGACCACAGACCTTCAAAAACTAGGTCCGAACAGCTTCTTAAGTTCAGGATAGTCACAGACCTCTTTTAAAGACACCTGCATCCTGCATCTGATGGGCCTCTCCAATACTGCAAGTTGCAGATTCTGCAACGAAGCAGATGAAACCTCCCTTCATCTCCTTTTGCGATGCCCCAGACTACTTCTTCGGAGGCATCGCCTACTTGGAACCGATCTTCTAGAGCCCGACGATACACGGAGCGCCTCTATGGACAAGATCCTGGCCTTTGGGCTAGGTGCCGCTTTGCACCGCCGAAAGAAGAGAAGAAGAAGGCAAATGCAATTCTGTCATCAAATTTTGCAGTAAACGAAGGTTTAAGACTATAGTCTTTAATATTTCCCTGGAAGGAATAATGAGAAAAGGTGGGTTATACAGGGCAGGAACTTTGAAAATTAAGAATCACCAATGGTTGATATATGCAGATGACGTGACACTGATGGCGAAGAACGAAAAGGAACTGGAAGAACAAATTGGAATGTTAAAAGGCACAGCAAGGAGAGCAGAATTAACGAAGATAAAACAAAGTATGTGACAATAAAAGAAAAGAGAAATATAGTACCGATGAATAAAAAGAAAATTTGAATTGGAAGATGGAAGAAAATTAGAGAAGAAGTTTGTATATCTGGCCTTAATAACAGCGGAAGACAATGAAACAAAGGAAAAAGAGGCTAGGTTAGTGAGAGCAGATAGGACAATGAGGCCACTAAGTACAAGTACGTCGGTGATGAGCTGTGCAAATCAAGGCAGGCTGGAGCTATGGCAACGAAAGGTTCTGATGAAAATATATGGAGGAAGGAAGACAGAGGAAGGCTGGGAACTCAAAGGAAATAAAGAAGTAACTAATAGAGTTATATTGAGAAGCAACGATCAGTAACCCTATAAAAGCCTTACGGGTAAGATGGTTGGGATATATCGAAAGACTGTAGAAGGCAAGAATGACAAAGAGTTTTCAAGAAATACGTTATGAGAGAAGAAAAGGCGAGGAACGCTACGTTTAAGATAATTCCAACAATTGTCAAAGGATTTGGGGGAAAATAATATATGAAACTGTAGGGAAAGGGCGAAGAACAGGAAGTTATGGAGAGAGATTCTAAAGAAAAACCTGCACTTTTTGACAACGTAAATTCAAGGTCCTGGTGGGCTATCCTGACAAGGGCAACCTTGTAATTTTGTTGTTCTTACTTTTGATGAGTTTGGAATTTCTTTCTAAAGTAATTTTGGTTTGTACTTTTAGCTTTTAGTAAAGCCGTAGAATTTTATAGAATCATTTTTAGGTTGTTAATGGAATAACCGTCAAGTTATCCTAATAATTTTAGTTAATTTTACCGTGCCATTAAATCATACAACAATACACAATTTTTATTTTTAAGCTATCAACATATAAGAGTCCATTTCTGTAAATTTTAGATTTGCTTATACGTGAAACAAATACGTTGAAAAAAAATCAACAATTCAATGAACAAAGCACCGAGTTCACGTAAATTTTAGATTCAGCAGAATTCAGGCGGAAAAACATTTCCTGATAGCACTTCGTAAATCGGTCCAAAATCCCTTGCAGGAATAGTAATACAAAATTATTTAAAAAACCACAAACAAAATTGACTTACCAAAATATTTACTTACTTCAAATTCTGTTTAAAAATTTGCACCAAAAATTAAGAACAAAACAAAGCCACGTTTAACTCGTTGTTTTAGTATAAGTTCAATCTTCTAATAAGAAACGTGAACTATTTTCCAGATTTAACAACGTTCTTCGACAATTACAACAAAGTTCCAAAGACCCATAAACTTAGTATAAATCCTCGAACAATGTTTTCACACCAAATACAATCAACAAGACGAATTACAACGACCTAGAGCAACAGATGTAAAATCCGTGTAAACGATGAAAAGCAAACAAACAACGCATAGTTCCAAGGAGATTTTATATTTTCGTGTGATGAGAAATCATGATCAACTTGTCAGTAGTATGCGGAAGTACGCTCCTATCATAGTGGTGCTGATGATATTGAGTAGTTTCAATGTCGAGGTAAGTCTATAAAATTAATACAATTATTTTTGTTAAGTGATTTTTTGGTGGAAGTGCTGTTATCAGTTGGAAATTTAAATAAACTTGCTGCGAATTCACGGTTTTTATTGATTTTAATATGTGGCAATGATAACAGTACATTTATTATGTAATTTTTGAATTTGTTTGCACAAGCGGATACAAACGGGTGGAAATATTAATTAAACCAACCTTTTATTTACTTTAAAAAATCATTAGGACTAAAAATATCTCTATCAAGGATTAAATATCGCCCACTAGGCTAAAGTAAATTTAATTAACATTAGGCATTCTTTGATGTGATTTAGCTCTAAAATTTCGTCACAAATTAAAGGTTTTTTTAACGAAAAATTAAATATTAAAAATGCTCGAAATTATACATTATTCAAATACATAGTGTGAGAAGAAAAAGCAGAACCCAATTAAGACTTCAATCTCTTTTTGCTATGGGAAACAGCATTTTCTATTTTTACAAATAAAGAGTTGTAGAAAGCTTAGTCCATTTCGGTTTTGCGCAAAATTAGCAGCTTAAGTGGGAGAATTAGGTTTTGAAGGCTTTTTCTTCGTGTTAGTTAGGACTACATTGGACGCAGAAATCACCTAAGCCACCATATTGAAATATTGCCTAATTAATTAATTACTCTACATTATAGAGTTGCACAATTTTTACTCTTTGTTTCAAGAATATATACGAGAACTCTAGGTATTTCTGTTATCAGCCATTTAATGAATAAATTTAATATATTTACAAACAAATTCTTAAACTCTGAAGATAAACATATGCAGGAATTGTAAGAAATGTATTATATACTTTACATAATAATAGCTTCAAAAGTTTCCAAATAATGAAAATACAAGAATTCCGAAGTAACTCTGGATTTTTTCCTCGAAATTTTCGTCTCAAATTTTGGACATTTAATTGAATTACTTAAAGATCAGTAGATTTGAAAAAAAAAAATATTTGGTACGATTTTACCAAAATTTTTAAAAGTAAATACCTTCCGTTCAGAAAGTAGACGTCAAAGTTTTTCAAAATTTTAATGCAAAGTAGCAGTATTGGAAATTACTTTTTTTAAACAATTTTAAATTAAAATTTCTGTTAAAGTTGTGATACCTTGATATCTTCCAGTATCTTTTAGCTTTTAACATTAAGTCTTTAAAAAGCCAATAAATCAGCAGAAGACTTGGACAAAAGGAAGAACAGTTCCTTTGTTTCAGAATGCAGAATAAGAATTTTTTGAACTTGTTTTTTGTTTTAATAATAATTTAAAATGTTGAGCTTTTTGTTTCGACATTTTTTGCTTGGTAGTACTGTACCAAGATTTTGGAATTTGATTCTGATTAAAAATAAATAATTATTAAAAATTTGGAATTCTTTATTAAAGTTCTGACATTTTTCTATATTTTTAAACTTTTAACTTTATGTCAGAGGATTGGAGTAAAAGGACAAAGTTTGAGAATGAAATACTTTTTCTTCAGATAGCAGACGTCAAAGTTTCTCAGAATTTTAAAGTAAACGAAACATTTTGAAAGTCACATTCTTATTAAAAATTATTATTTAAAATTTTGAGCTTTTTGTTATAAAGTTAGGTTTTCAAAACGTCAGTAAATTGTCAAAGGGTGTTGGGCAACAGGACGAATATTTGATGGTAACTTTCCACAATTTTGAAAATTAAAAACCTTTCCTTCAGAATGCACATGTTCAGGTTTCTAAGAATTTAAAAATTAGTATTTAAAAATTATCAGAGAATCAGAGTAAAAAGAAGAACATTTGATAGTATTTTTTACCAAAATTAAATACCTTTCTTTGGGAATGCAGACGTCGATCGGAATTTTAAAGCACTTTTGGAATTTTTTTTTTTATATTATCTAAAATTTCGAGATTTTTGTTAAAGTTGTGACGTTTTCCTGCATTTTTGAACATTTAACTTTAGATCTCTAAAAAGCCAACAACATTTTGAGAATCAAACACCTTTCTTTCAAGATGCAGAGCCAATAGTTTGTCAGAAAGTAAAGAAGCACTTTTGGAATTTGGGAATTGGGATTTGTTTTAAATTATTATTTAAAAATGGGGTTTCTGTTGAAATTGTGACGTTTTCCTGTATTTTATAGCTTTAACTTTAGATCTTTAAACATCCACTAAATTACCAGAGAATTTGAGTAAAACATCTTTCTCTCAGAATGCAGACGTCGAAAGTTTTTCATATTTTTGAAGTAAATGAGCAAGCACCTTTGGAATTTACATTCTTTTTAAAAATAATTATATAATGTTTGAACATGTTCAAGTTTTGACATTTTCCTGCTTTTTTGTTCTTTTAACTTTAGGTCAGGGAAAATCCAGTAATTTAGTAGAGAATTTGGTCAAAAACAAGAATATTTGGTATCTACTATTTTACCAACATTTTGAGACTTAAACGTCTTTCTTTCAAAATGGAAAATTTTGAAGTAAATGAGGACTTCTGGAATTTACATTCTTTTTACAAATATGTACTTATTTAAAATTGCGAATTTTTTATTAAAGTTCTAACATTATTCTTATTTTTAAATTTTTAACTTTAAGTCTGCGCAAAACCAATAAATTATCACAAAATTTGGACGAAAGAAAGAATATTTGGTAATTTATTACCAACAGTTCGAGAATTAAACAACTTTCTTTCAGACGTCAAACTTAGAATTTTAAAGTAAATTGGGTTTACATTCTGTATAAAAATTTGAGTTTTTTGTTAAAGTGATATGTTCCTGCATTTTTAAAATTTTAACTTTAGGGGTTTAGAAGGTCAGTAAATTAGGAAAGAATTTGGGCAAAAAAATATTACCAAATTTACCAAAATTTTGAAAATTAAATACCTTTCTTTCAGACAGCATACGTCAAAGTTACTCAGAATTTTAAAGTAAATGGACACTTTTGGAATTTATATTCTTTTTAGAATTACTAAAGTTCTGACATTTTCCTGAATTTTTGACTTATAATTTTAGGTCTTTCAAAAGCCAGTAAATTATCAGAGAATTTGGGGGGAAGGAAGAATGTTTTGTCGTATTTTACCAAGATTTTGAAAACTAAACGGCTTTCTTTCAGAATACAGACGTCCTAGAACTTTACAGTAAATAGCCCATTTTGGAGCTTACATTCTTGTTAAAAAGTATAATTTATATTTTGGGTTTTTTGTTAAAGTTGTCGCATTTTTCTGTATTTTTAAAATTTTTGAAAAGCTAGTAGTAGTAGTTCAGAGAATTTGGTTAAAATGAAGAATAAATTGGTGTTTTTTTTTACCAAAAGAGAATTTGAGAATGAAACACCTTTCTTTCAGAAATCACATGCGAAAATTTATCAGAATCAGAACCTTTTTGGAATTATTTAATTCTTGGAATATTATTTAAAATTTGAAGATTGTTGTTAAAAGTCTGAAATTTTCTAGCATTAATAAACATTTAATTTTAGGCCTTCAAAAATCTAATAAACTATCACATAACTTGGGCCAAGGAAAGCATATTTAGTACTATTTTACCAAGATTTTGAGAATTAAACACTTTTTTCGGAATGCAGACATCAATGTTTCTCAGAATATTAAAGTAAATCAGCATTTTTCTATTTTGAAACTTCTAACTTTAGCTCTGTAAAAAGATAGAAAGCCAGGAGATTAGGGCAAAAGGAAGAACATTTCGTAGTATTTTGAACTAAATTTTGAGATTTAGAAGACTTTCCCTCAGAGTTCAAGCGGCAAACATTCTGAGAATTTTAAGTAAACAAGAAATTTTGGAATTTACGCTTATTTTAAAAATAATTAATTATAGAGATTTTCATGAAAAATGCTGAAATCTTTTCTTAATTTTTTAAACTTTTGAGGTTTCTACAAAAACTAAAATAAGAGAGAAGCAGTAAATTAGCAAAGAATTTGGAGAAAAGGATGAATATTTGGTTGGCGGTATCAAGATTTTCTTTTAGAATACATTCGTTAAATTAGATTCCTTCTGAAAGCCCCCCAAAACATTCATAATTTTTTGCAAAGCGAACTTCGAAAGGCATTCTTTATCTGGATTTTAAAGGATTAAAACAATTAAAAGGTTTAATAATGCATAATAAAAATCCAAGTTGAGTTAAAAATGCCAAACTAGAGCCCTAATAAAAATTAAGCAAAAATAAAACTGCGAGCAAAAATACCCCCAAAACATTACTAATTTTTTTGCAGAGCGAACTTGGAAAGGCAAAATTTAAGCTTTGAAATCTTTATATTTGGATTTTAAAGGATTAAAAGGTTAAATGATGCATCCTAAGAATCCGTGACTCAAAAATGACAAACTAAAGCCCGAACAAAAATTAAATAAATCGAAATTGATAAAACTTAAATCACTTTCCAAAACTGATTTTTTTCCAAATTTTTAGTTCAAAGCCTTTAAACAAATGAGCATCGAAATGTAATTTAGGTAACACTTAAGTCAAAAAGACTTTATGTAAGCACAGCAACTTAAAATAGTAAGATTTAAATTTTTCAAGAAAATCGAAGCCTGATTTTCAAAGCCAGAAAGTGGACTTTAGGTTTGAAACAACTGACAATCAGTTTTCAAAATTGTAAAAAATATAATTCGCCTCCTTCTGAAAACAACGTTTGTACATTGTTCAAACACAAAGTTCGAAAAGCAAAATCCAAGCTTTACATTGGTAAGTATGTGAAACAAATTTAATTTCAAAGGATTGAAAGTGGACTCTATAAAAATTCAAATATAAAAATAGTAAGATACCTTTAAATAGGTGAAACCGAAACATACAGAAGCAGAAACAAAAATAGGTTTTAAAACTCGATATTTTAGTTCGAATTCGGGTTGCAAATTATAAAACAAGTGAGCATCAATTTGGTAATAAAAAATCGAAACATATTCATTTAAGTTTATTGTTAAAAAATTACTAAAAAAAACGTTTTAAATTCTACTACAAATTCCAAAGTTTAGAATAAAATCATAAATTTTCATCCAATTTTGGAAGAAAAATTGGATATTTTTGTAAATAAGTGATTATACAAAAACTTAAAATGCCGTTAATTTGCTCTTGCTACTTCAAACTGGCAGGTTTTCAAAGAAAGAAAGAAAAATCAGAAGCTTAAAACAAAACAAGCAGCAAGCCAAAATTCAAATTTGAACCAAGAATTATAAAACAAATGAAATGAGCATCAAAGCAAAAGACAGAAAATCAAAACAGCTTCCTTTAAGCACCGCGTACAAAATAAAACATTCAAAAAATCTCAATTTAAAGAAACTCCAAATTTGTAAATAAATTCAAAATTTTGTTTTGGAACAAAAACAAATGATTTTTAATTATAAACTTCCAAGAAATGATTATCAAAGATTCAAAATTAAGTTAATTTGTCCAAATTTCCTTTCACCACTGCAGACTGGTGGGTTTTCAAAGAAAGAAAAAATTAGAAACCCAAAAAATTAACAACAATCAAACAAAAATTCAAATTTGAACCAAGAATTATAAAACAAATGAGCATCTTTTGCAAACAGAAAAGCGGCGTACAAAATAAGAAACTCAAAAAAATCCTAATTCTTCAAGAAATTCCAAATTTTGAAATAAATCAAAAATTTTATTTTGGAAGAAATTTTAAATAAGAAACTTTACATTCTTTTTAAAAATTATTATTTAAAATTTGGAGATTTTTAATTAAAGTTACATTTTCCTATATTTTTAAGCTTTTAAAAATTCAGTAAGAGTCAGTGAATGGACAAAAACAAAAAATATTTGGTATTATTTTATCAAAATTTCGTTCAAAAATTAGCAATCCAATAAATAAACTGGAAAGTTTATTTAATAAATAAATCTTGTCTAATTCAGTTAATAAGTTCTTTTAATACAAAACATTGATGAATCATCTAAAATCTAAAGGGATCCAATCTTACAAAGATAAATTGAAATTTACCCAACCGGCTGGAGAAAGTTTTGCTCCGGTATCCCCCCAGAATTCCATACCATGTTCACCAAACAGTTTCATTAACACATAAATTGATAGAACTTCCTCCGTTTGTCATTTTGAAAACAGATAACGGAAGGTCAAGTATTTGCTTCCTCTATTTTCCATGAATGATTTTTATCATAAATCTAGATTTTTCTATTATACTACATATAATAAGTGAATCATAAATAGATACGTCAATTTATCATTCATGTGACAACAAAATTAATAAAAAAAGGGTGATTTGTAATGTCCAATCTTTGTAAACAGGAAATGCTTCAAGTTTATTATTTTAACGTGTGCAAATTCCTGGGTCGAAACTTATAAATTCATAAATTCAAAATCTGAAAGATTCTTGAAAGACGAGGAGCACTTCTTAATTCTTGATAAACAGGAAGGAAGCTTAATAATATTTCACAACATACGAAAGTCTATTAATATGCAACGGCGTATAAAACCCCGGAAAATTGATAAAGAAAGTAAACAAATTCGGCGTCATAATATTATTAAAATTTGGAAGCTTATTTAATTCGATTACTACGTTAATATCCGGGTGGCCATATGGCGTTTAAATGTATAAAAAAACAATGATATCTACCGTCAAAACGTAATATCATAACAAATATTTGCATACTGCAGCAACAAACTAAAATGATGCAACAAATTAACCACAAAAACAATTGTGATTAGAACGATTGATTTTCTATATTGTTGTTTATCAATTAAATTTTTTGATGGGTATGTTTATTATGAACTCCTCATTAAGAGCTCTGATTAACTAACGGACTTTTTTTACGTCACTTGTATATAAAAAACAAAAGCCCCCGTCAATTAACAAGCCGAGCTTTAAAAAATGTAAAAATGGAAAAACACAAAATTACTTCTAATATTTATAATTTTTGAGTTTGCCATTAAATTTATTCTTTCTTTTCCTTTTACCCTCTTATACCTTTACAGTTCCGAGGGGGTCGAACACACCGAGCCGCAGAATGGTCACCCATTCTAGTTCTGACCAAGCAGGTCTTTGGTTAACTTTCTATATTGCAGTACTACTTGTGCTCCGCTTCCACTCTGCTGTACTACCGGCCGCCATTAAATTTGAAACTACAAACTACAAAATTAAACTTTAAGCTTTAATAATTTCGTTAGTGCTTAAACTGTTTTAACGCTGACACTGACCGTGGAAGTCTTCGAATTCATTTCAATTACCTCTCTCGCAAAACCTCTATTTTCTGTAAACTTCGTCACAAACTCAGTAAACTCCTTTGTACCCTTTCTCGCTGCTGTGATCACAAGATTATTCCCAATTCCTTAAAAACATCAAACATTGCATTTCGACATATTTATCCCAGAATATTATTGCTCGTCGTGCCAGTTTTGCCCTTATCCGGGAACGCATAGGGCAAACGAGGCGGGATCTTGACTTTGTGTCGCGACGTCGCGACACAACTCTTGAGTCGTCATCTAGAACGTTCTAACATTCTTAGTAGCGATGACTGGTCTCTACCTACTTGATGGTATCACCTATATCCAGACTCAAACCACCTCTGAGCTTAGTACTGCTGCCCACATTCGTGTGGTTCCCTTAGACCCAAAAACAGTGCTTCTAATGATGTGCGTTCCAATACCGTTGTAAGTCTTTCTTCTTACACTTTAACTTCAGTTGAGTCTTCGTTGTTATCCAAAAGGTCGTAATCTTTCTGTAGCTCCCTCCAAAATTCCCACCGAAGACATTGTTAGTTCGATTGAGTTGCCTCTACGTACACTTCCTAAAAGTAGTGCTGATATTGTTCGTTTCGAAACAACCAGGTGTCTTTATTCTGTGAAACCTCCGTCTTGCAATATCCTAAAGGAAGAAAGAGTTACACTAAAAGGGCTTCGATCCAATTCTAACATTGTAATATTACCAGCTGACGTAGGTAATGCCGCTGTCGTTTTAGATAAACCTCAATATGTGAGTAAAGTGGATGATCTTCTTCATTCTTCGTGACCCCACTTTCCAACTCAAACGCGAGGTTGTCACACCCCTCAAATCATCTGAGCTCCCACAGGATATTCAACATCGTCTAATCCCTCGTGAATCCAAACCACTGAGGTTGTATGATCTTTCTAAAATTCACAAACAGTAGATCTCTTTTCGCCCCATTATTAATACCATAAACCCCTACCTACAACTTGACCAAATATCGCGTTGACATTCTTAAGGCATATACAAGGACATATTCTTCACATATTCTAAATTCTTCCCACTTTGTAACTTCATCGACAATCTCACCGTAGACCCTAATGACCTGCTTGTCAGTTTTGACGTTGCCTCTCTGTTCACCAAGGTGACTCAGTAGCTATTATCGAACGGCAAACCGGCAAGTTTAACCATTCTCGTTGAAAAGTGCCTATCCTCCACTTATTTCCTTTTTAACAGTCGATTCTATAAGCAAGTAACAGACGCTGCCATGAGTGCTACCCTTTCTCCAATGGTTGCAAACATCTTTATGGCATCTTTGAAATCCTTTGATTGAAAACCCAAGGTTTTTATTATTTTACCCCATGTAAGACATACCCTTGCTTCCTTCCTAGAACATCTCAATAATCAACACCCTGATATCAAGTTCACTACGGAAATAGAATCAATCGGCCCGATATCCTGATAACCCGCAAATCGAATGGTCATCTTGCACACTCAGTTTATGGTAAACCTACACACACGGATATGTATATTCATGCCAATTCCCACCACCAACCGGCACGAAAATTCTCCATAATCAATTCTTTCATTCATTGTGCTATCACAGTGTCTCAAACCGACGGTCTTCATGTCGAGTTAGTCCATACCCAAGACAATGTCGTCAAGAACGGGGACAACAAAAGGGACGTTAGGAAGTTCATCGAAAATTTCACCACCTTACACTCTGAAAGTTCTCAGAACACTTGTACACCCCAGGCTACTGCCTTCTTGCCCTACATTTACCAAGTAATTGATCGCATAGGTAGGATTCTCAAAAAACATAACATCAAACTCCCTCCAAGAGTGTAAAAAATAAGTCTCAGCCCCTGTCATCAAGAGGCATCTATAGCATCCCTAGTTCTTGTGGTTTAGTGTATATTGCAGAAACTTGTCGCTCAGTAAACGCGCGTATCAGTGAACACAAACGTTGCTTGAAATCAGATCTTCTCTCACACTCAGCTGTTGCTGAACATCATCACGACACTGGCTATAAGCGCTTGTTTGAAAAATCCTCGATTATCGCCAATGCTGCTCCTTTCTTCAACAGTAAAATCATCAAGAGCCCCAACAACTTGAATCGTGATACTGGTTATCATTTTCATCTGTCAGACATATGGAAGTCTGCCATCGCTACTGGCTCCCCCCTTCACTCTTGACCAATCGTTATCTTCGTCCGATACGCTTGACCGGTTACAACCGATATAAAGTCGTTGCTTTTTCTGTTTTCCTCATAAGCGTTTTGCTTTTGGCTTGGCGTACAGTGTCACCTTTTCCTCCTGATAAAGCCCCTTAAAAAGTGGGCGAAATCCTGAGTTCTTCTTTCTCAACAATGACACGGTATCAACCCGAAAAACGATTTCTTAATGTGGAAGTCTTCGAATTCATGTTTAAAAAAAAATTAAAATGTTATAGACTTAGCCTTTCCCAATGAGTTTTAGAACTGTAACTGTACGTACCCCAGGTGTGTTATCTTTTACAGCTTTTCACTGTGGTTGTCTAGTTTTCACTAAGATTTGTTTTACCCGCAACCCTTATTGGTTAAGTGAAAATGTTACCTTTTATTTAGATAACTGAGTCAGAAGACCCGTAATGTTGTTGTGATTCATTGATCTAGAGTACCTCATCTTATAAAACAAGACATAAATACTCCATCAAGTTTAATACATTTATTAAAAGTCATATTTATGTACAGATATTTACAAATACAGTAAATAATTACGCATAGTGGCTGAACATCATAACCAATAATTAAGAAAAGGGACGGTAGTTTCAGTGCTTAAGTCCGAGAATTTACGATATTGAGGACCTCAGAAGGGAAGTTCGACATAGTTCTGCTCTTTTGAGATAACATTTTTTGTTCATTCTGTAGGTTAATTAAAAAAATTCGAAAAACGCGAAAGAAAAGCTTTTGTTATGTGCTTCCTTAGCAAAAAGCTCGCAAATTTTTGAAAAATTTTCTATGTAGTATGATAAAAATTAAGCAAAAAAAGTGCAGGCATCAAAAGCACTCTTTTTCCTTTTTCTGCTGTTTATGATTCTCATTACTGAGGTGCATTTTAAAAAACTGAAAATTCCCATTTTTCCATTTATGCTTTTGTTTGTTCAAATTTTATGTTTAGTTTTTGGTTTAAGAATCTCAAATCTTAGTAGGTTGGAAATAACTGTAGAAAGAGAGGAGTGGAAGAGATGAAAAGAAGAGATAAAAGAGAGTGAGGCAGTAAAATACGAAAGAAAGAAAATTGAAAAGGAAGGTGGGGGGCAAAAAGGAAAGAAAGAAGAGAGAGAGAGAGAGAAAAATAAAAAATGGCTCGTTATTTCCCAGAAAGTTCAATTAATAATTATTACTTCAAATAAATTCACTTGAAATGTTTTTTTTTTGCTGAACAACTAAAATATCTGCCAATTTCCTTCCTTTATCTAATGCGTTTAAGTATTTCCTTTCTTGGATAAAACACGCGTGGCTACCGTGATCCACATCATGTTTATAATATTTATTAATCATAAAATGTTATATTTCTGACGAATAATTAACAGAAACTATATTTCACTTTACTATGTTTAAGCCATGTTAAAGTAATTATTTTTCAGTAGCCTATATTCTAACATAAATCATATTTTTGGTTATTTTTGTACGTACCTGAATTTTGCTTTAATATTGGCGGATTATTGGTTTTTGGTGTGATTATTATTTCTAAGGATATTCTTGATTATATTTTTTTCAGTTTTTAAGTGTTCTTCTTTGAAGTTAAAGCAACAGATTTGTTGTGTTTTATTTTTATGTTGTTTATTAAAGGTATTCTGTGATTAAATTTTAAAGTAATTTAAAGCAGAGCTTCAGTTGTCAGTTTTAGTCCTGAGACATTTTGTAAGAAAATCATTGTATTTATATCCCGTATTATTCAACAATTTTATTGGAAAAGCTACGCCGATGTAAGAATTACAAATTAATTATGAGGGCTGTTTCTGCACCTAACTGCAGTTCATTTGTTAGGTAATTTATTAATAATTTATAGGATACCTACAAACGACTTTTCTTCTTCTTTAATTTTTTGTGGAATTGTTTAAAACCAATAAAAAAGACTTACATTTTAAACAAATGATTTGTAAGAGTTGCAACGAACTCTTTTGCAATAAATATAGAATACTCAAAAAGGAACTGATTTTAAACCAGTAGCTTTTATTTGATATAAATTTAATGTTTGCACTTTAGCATGAACAAAATATGTAAAAAGTAGGTAACATTTAAAACTTTCCCGGAGGAAAATTGCACTTATAAATAATTTCTAAAAATAGCTTTCAATAAAAACCACATCAAAGTTTATGGCGTCATTGCTTTGTGTCATTTTTATTTTTTTAACAAATCTGATATTACGCAGTTTTAGAAAGGTTATTCTGAAAGATTTATTAAGGAAAATAGACACAAAATTATTTACAAACTTTGAAAACAGCATACCCATACTAATTGCAACAAAGTGAAAAATTTCAAATGGGCATTAATCACATTTATTATTTCTAATTTGGTATGTCCAGTGTAACTAAAACTTTCTGGTGTTAATTTATAAAAATTTGTTTCTAATTTTATGTTTTAGCAGCATATTTCTTGCTATCATTATTATTAGCTTCGTTTTATTATCGTTCACTTTATAAAAAGGCGAGGATTTATCAACGAGCTTATTTTTTATCGTTGTTCTAACCAATGTAATTTTTCCTATTTTGTAGTATTACACAATACTAAAGTAATCGAAGAATAGTATATTATTATATGAGCGATTATGACAGCCATTATTCACGAAGATGACGTTTGAGCCCACGAGCCGTCAGGCGAGTGGCACAAATCATCTGAGCGAATAATGGCCATAATCGCGAATGTAATACGATACTTTTTCTACACCTATTAAACAAATATATTAGACTCAAATTAGTCAAATTTGATAACTTTGTAAACAAGCAATATGACACCACACTTGGGCGTGTCACGCGAGTCGATTGTCAGCCGCAGAAGGAGTTGATCGCGGGCGATTTAAAATATGATTGGATTAGCGAAATATTTATGTATTTGTGATTGGCCGAAATCATAATTCACTGCAGTGAATTATGAATCCATAATTCACTGCAGTGAATTATAGGTACTATTTTTCACAAAAAAAATGCTAATAATTGCAATATAATTAAATAGGTGTAGAAAAAGGAAATGTATGACACAGTAATCAGACACATTAAGAAATTATCATGTGGGTTTACGAATCATTAGAATGCGTTCGGGTTTTCAATGTTTTTCTTTTTCAATACTAACGCCAAGTTTGTTCCTTTTTTTAATTACATTAATTAATTTTAAGAAACATACAAATCAGTCAGAAAAAAATAAGTATGTCATTGTAAATCTTCCACGTTACAACTGTCATAAAAACATTGAGACATTATGTGATCGAGTTACCGAGGGCGTTTCGTTTACTCTTTCGGCTTCACATCAGATCTTAATTTAACCTGAAAAATATACTGCTTGATTTACTAAACTTCTTTATGAAATTTAGAAATAATTCAACGCACGTGAAAATTTATAATATAAACTTAAAATGCCATCATGACAGCTGCCCCATACATGATACGTGTTCGAAAGCAAGAGAAATTTTGTTGATCGCAGTGTAGATAATGTTTATCTTTGATATATTAAGCCCATATTTTTTACAATGAGATGTGACGTATTTATTATTTTTTATATTAACCCTGAAACGTAATTGAAAAATCATGACGCAAATTTTCACTCTATTTATGTAAGATACAAATACATCGATTGTTTTCCCACGAGGTTTAATGGTTGTCATCAACTGAGTAAATGATTAAACCCACGTGCTGTAAAAGATAGGTATCGGTTTTATCTTTTTCTAGAAAATAAGCCAAATACGTAAATACGCTTTAACTGATTTTTTTCAGGATAATCACAGAGCAGGTATTAGCTCTGTGGTATAATCTACAAATTGTAACATCTTTAAACGTTTATTATTCTGCTGTTATTTGTTTTACTATCTCATCTCATTATCTACTGCAACTGAATAAAGTATTGACTTTTTAGTACCATCCTTTAATCTCTTATAAATATTAAAATTACATTTTTAGTTTTACAGTCTTGAAGATCGGTTTTCATGCTAAATATTTAACCTTCACTTTGAAATGCCCAATCTTCCAATTTCCTTTTTCAGGCCAAATTGCGATTTAAATTTAAAAAAGTGCTTAAAAACACCCTCGCTTTTGTGAGAAAATTATTTTTTTTCAAACACATTCTGAAGTTTTGTTTTTATATTTTAAGTTCTGAAGTGATTTTTGTTTATTTTTATAGTCTTCAATTAATTTTTTGATTTGTTTGTGTCATAAAAAATTAATTCTTACTTTGATAATTTCAGTCTTCGAAGTTTTTCTTTTTAGTTAAAAAATGTTTTTGATTTTCTTGGTGCTAAACAGTTTCAAAATTAATTTTTGAGTGTTTAAAAACACTTTCGTTTAACTCAGAAAATTATCTTCTTTTCAAAAAAATTCTGAAGTTTTATTTTCATGTTTTAAATTCTGAGTTGCTGATATTATTTTTGATTAATTTTATACTCTTCAAGATTATTTTTTCAATTTGTTTTTGTTCTGAAAAATTAATTTTTGCTTTAAAAAATTCAGTCTTCCAGTTTCCCTTTTTAGTAAGTCAAAAGATAATTTTGGTTTTACTAATTAGTTTCAAAATTAAGTTTCGAGGGTTTAAAAAACACCCTCGTTTTATTTTTATATTTTAAGTTCTGAGTTGTTAAATGTATTTATGTTTAATTTTATGGCCTTCAAGATTAATTTTTCGATTTGTTTTTGCCCTAAATTTTTTTTTTTAATTTCGGTCTTTTATTTTCTTTACTTTTCTAAACCATTTCAAAATTAATAATAAAAGTTATACAATCTTGAAAACATTAAAGAGTTCTTTTGCCAAAATCTTGTTGAAAAATCCGGCATTCCAAGTGTTTTACGTCAAAAACGAGTTTTATTGTTATAAAAAAAAAGTTCTTGAAAATACGCCTTATTATTCTAATACAACTAATTTGTTTTAAAAAAATTCTGTAGCTTTTAACTGGATTGCCAGAACTAAGTTATAAATTTACGGTTAAATTTTTCGATTAATAAACATTTGGTTTTTGTCCCAAAAATTAATTTTCGTAATGAAAAGATCAGCTCAATTCTAAATTCTTATCTTAAGTCAAAAACTACACGAGCTTTTGCTCATGTCTAAATCTCGACAATAACAATATAAATGGAATTTTTTTATTCCTTCAAATACGACTAATTTTCGTTCTCACACTAGTAAAATTTAAGTCAACATTTGGATGTGTAAATCACGTAGTACTACACAGGCCTGTATAACCTTGCTGGATAATTAGCTTAACATAGTTAAAATAAACACTTGATAAAATCCTCATTTCAAAGTACTACATGATGTATGTTTGTCCTCATACTTTTATCAATTACCTACGCTAAACTATTCAATGCTATAATACAAGATATATTAATCTAATAAGTCTTTAATAAAGGTTCGTTGAGTTAAGGAAAATATTCTGTAATGCAATAAATTTCTTATCGTTATCAAGAGAATTTTTTATTAAATAACATAAACTCATGGTGTGATTTTAAAATCCTTTTTAGGCTTGCTGTTACTGCACTTTACTCAAGTATTGAAGCATCGTATTTTTATGAAAAGGTACAATAACATCCAAAGCAATTGCAAAATTACTCTAAGAAATAGTATTTGTTTATAATCCATTCAAGTTTGTATTTAACAACCAGTAAACCATAATATTTGTTGCTTGTTGCAAAGTTGCCTGGCATGTTATTTATAAATCTGTTTGATGTTTTGTTCTTTGCTAAAGTAAATACCGAGATAACGTTTAGACCAGATTGTCAAATTCTATTCTTTCCCTATAAACAAAAATTCTGTAATTGCAAAAGAATTCTGAAATGCATGCCAAAAGCAAACTTGTAAAATAAATGCCAAGGCTACAAGATATGAGAACAGGTAACAACGTTTGAAATTTAAATTGTTGAAAACATACTGCGATCTAGTAACAGTTCCTGAAATCATATCACGAAGAAGGCGATTAACATTATCTTGACTTTGGACTTCTGAAGGTGACTCTTTTTTGGTCGCAGACGCGCGCGCACGTCCGGTCCATTTCCGTTGAGATATCGGAGCATTCACCGAACTTTTTAGACACACCTCGTATTTTATTTCTCAATACCTATACTTTGTAATTTTTCCGCTGTAAATTAAAGTACGCTGTTATTATTCTATACGCAAAAAAAACAATCCTACTCCTGAAACTCTACCCTTGAAGTTTCACAAGTCTACTTTAAAATTTAAAAACTTCCACATGACATGACCAACCAAACACTAAATAAAATGTAAATTAAATAGACATTGCTTTTCGTTATTTAAAATTTCTTAATCTAATATTCAAACTTAATTTTGAAAAATAACCACAGATATTTATTTTAGGCAACTGAAGAGACCACAACAGCATTCACAACAGACACAATATATCAAGACGTTCCAGAAGGTAAAATAGAAAGTTCACATTTTCTGGTAGATACATTTTAACGTACCGTTGTTACAGAAATAAGCACAGATGTACCATCGACTGTAATAAAAGAAGAAGACAGCAACAAATCCACCAACCTCAGTATTTCCAGGAACCATTCCATGCTTAGTAGTAATGTAGAAAAATTTCAAAATGTTTCTACAAGTACGTTCCCAATATTAATCATCATTCTTTCTCATTTGCCTGTTTTCAAGATGGCGTCGGGAGCCTCTGTCTATTTCATGTAGATCTTTCTGTTTGTTGTCATTCTGTTGACCTCTGCCATCGTTTTCCATCCACGTTTTCCGTATAGGCCATATTTTGGATTTCTACTGGTTCCATGTTTCCAATTTCCTATTTTTGATCTTCTTAGTCTTTAATTTACAGTTTCTAATAACTTTATTTATCACTAGGACGAATAGTTGAGGCTGTTGTCTTACTTTATTCCCTCTTCCATTTCAAATTCATCCGTCTGTTCTTCGCCAATCCTCGTCCTTTTATGTTTTTATATGTATAGAGATTCCGGAGGTATGGGTATGACTTTCATGCGGGTCCATATCGCCCCCTCCCCCTCGTGGCCTACTCTTATTCAATCTCTCCGTTAATCTGACGAACTTTAAAATTTTCGCTAAAACAAGTTTCTTCACCTCTTCCGGTCTAATATTCTTCTTGTCAAATATTGCTCTCCGCCGCTCTTCCTACTTTTCGCACTTTACTAGAAGATGTATAGAAGTTTCTTCTTCCGATTCGCACTGTCTGAAGTATCGGTTAGCCTCTACTCCTATTTATGCATGTCTTCTTAAGGTACAATGACTTATCAAAATTCTTGTTATTATTCTAATAGATTGCCTAGAAGCATCTCTAAGAAAAATGGAGTTGCTTAAATCTGGCATTTTAATCATTTCTTTTGCTTGTCTGTAACTATGTCCTGCATATTTTCATTCCCTTCTTATGTCTACTAGCACTTTTTCCTTTAGTGTGATCTTAGTCGGATACCCCAACCGCTGGCTCCGGTCGTATGAATGTGGATTTTGCACCTACTTTGTCCAATTTATGGGTTTTTTAGTTGCCCTCCACTCCACTGTGTCCCAGCACCCAAGATTGCCCAAAATCACACAATGATCACGTGATGATGCTAGTGCTCTCAGCGCTGCCTAACTGTGCGAGAGTATGTGGTCCGTTTCCTGTCCTGCTTTTAGTCTTGCTCTAGTTTTGCACATTCTAAATGCTATCACTTCAGCTTGAAAGACGATAGTACTATTGCCCAGTAGGATTGATACACTGATCCCTGCTGTTGGTATATAAATTCCCGCCCCTGTCTTTGATCCATCGGTATAACAACACAGAGTCTCTTCCGAGTCGGGTATTTGTACGTCTTCTCTTCTCATCAGTATTTATAACTTCAAAGTTTTGTTTAACACTATACTCCTTATTTATATTCTGTCCATGGACAAGTTTATGGCCTTTACGTTAGTTTGTATCCTTTTTAGTAAGTTCTTTCTTATTTATTCTTCCTTTCCGCTCTCCCGTCCTCTTTAATCTGTAGCACGTCATCATTGCTATCTTCTCCATCTCTTGATGTAATGGTGCCATCGCTAGCAGTATTTCTATTGGCTTAGCGGCGTTGTCCTCATAACTCCCATTATACTTAAGCAAGCCACCCATACCAATGCCCCATACAGTAATACGTGGTTTCATAACTATGGCATATATCCAGCGGGTATGTGTTAGTCCCCCATCATCTGCCCACAACCCGTCGACATTGCCATAGTGCTACAACAGCCTCTCTATACTTCTCTTCTACGTATTTCTTTCAGCTAACCTTGCTGTCTAAAATAACTCCTAAGTATTTGATTTCTTGCTGTAACTGCAGTTCCCTTCCAAAGAATGAAGGTCCCTTAAAACCCTCTATCTTTCTTTTCTTTGTTCACTCTTCAGCGGATTAATTGTAAGGCCGTTCCGCTCACATCACCTTTGTACTCTCTTTAGTGCTTGTTGCAACATCTCTCAAAGAATTTAGATGCCGTTTAGTTACTAAAATAGTTCCATTATCAGCATACGCATGTGCAAATATTCATTGCACTTCTATTTCCTCTGCGTTCTTATTTACACTTTCTATTGTTCTCCTAAGCTTCTTGTTTACGTTTTGTTCTTCTACTACTTCCCATATTTGTTTTCTTGGCACAGTGTCGAACGCGGCTTTGAGGTAACTGAAAACCCTTCCTTTTTCCATCATTTTTTCGGTTGTCATTCTCAAAGTAAAGAAATGGTCTATGTTTGTTTCCTTTTCCTGTATGCTGTCCGTTCTTCTTCTAACCGACCTTCTGTTTTTCTTTTCAGTCTTGTTTCTAAAGTCCTTGTATATACCTTTAAGTGTACTTATAGATATTATTCTTTGCGAGTCTTCTGGTATTTTTTCGAACTTCCAAGTTTGGGTGCAAATCCTGGTCATCCATTTTGTAATACCTTTTCCACCGTATTTAAATAATTCTGGAGCTTTTTGATCGCATCCAGCTGCTTTATCGTTTCGGATTTCTGTTATTGCCTCTTTTACTTCTTCCTCTCTTATATTCTGTATTGTGTTTTCTTGTATAGGATATTCTTGTTCTTCTATGGTTTTATTTTTCATAAACTTTCCTTCGAAGTATGTCACCTAAGTCCTCCTAATTTCTGATGTTTCTGTTTTTAGGTGATAATTTTCATCCGTTATGCTTTGCTTCCCTTTACGTGACTTTAGGCTTTTAATTGTAGTCCAGAAGTATTTTGAATTTTCTTTCTAAATCTCTTATATTTTTGTTCTGAGTTCCTCCCACGTTCATGCTTTTGCTTCAGCTCTCGTTATCCTCTAAGTAATTTTATTTAGCTCAGTTCGGTTTGTTTATATATTGTTTTACTTTTACCGTATCATTCCACCATACTGTTTTCTTATGTCCTGTATTTACTTTCTTTGTTTCTTGCGCCACTTGTAATGCCCCCTTATCTAAATTCTCCCGTGTTTCATTGACTTCCCATACTTGTCCTTTCTGTTCTTCATTTCCCTGGCAAGCGTCTATGTTATTTTTAAGTAAGTTTAGGTTCTTTTCTTTTTTGTTTAATTCCTCTATCTCCACCTTTTCGGACATAACTTCTTAAGCAGTTTGTCTAAGGCAAGGACCGTGTCTAAGGAGCTTGTGGTTGGTGTTCAATTCCGTTGCTTTTATAACCTTTTTCCAACACTAATATCTTATATTGTTTTTCTAACACTAATATCTTATACTGTTTCTATGGTGCATAAGAGCTCACTTGTTATGTTTCCTTTAAAATACGCTTTCTCTATAAAATACGCCGTCAATGACAACGTATTTTATAGACCTTTAAATCTTCTTTAAATACGTCGTTGCCTAGCAATCTTCGCATTTTGTGTATTATGACACGTCTCAAATAATAATTTATTAAAATTTCTAATAATATATTAGTGAAAGAAAATGTCTGATATTAGTGTTAGAAAAAATCTTGAAGATAACTCGTGTTTTATAGTTTAAAAATCTCGGTCTATCAAATCCTCGGCTCACTTCGTTCGCTCGGATTTGAACTACGACCTTGATTTTTAAACCTTCTATAAAACACTTGTTGTCTTAATAGCTATTCTATGGTGCATAAGAGCTCACTTGTTATGTTTCCTTTAAAATGCGCTATGCGCTTTTCTCTATAAAATACGTCGTCAATGACAACGTATTTTATAGGCCTTTAGAATACGCTTTTCTCTACAAAATACGTCGTTGCCTAGCAATCTTCGCATTTTGTGTATTGTGACGCGTCTCAAATAATAATTATTAAAAAATACTTAATATATTAGTGAAAGAAAATTTCTGATAAGATATTAGTGTTAGAAAAAATCTTGAAGACAACTCGTGTTTTATAGTTTAAAAATCTCGGTCTATCAAATCTTCGGCTTACTTCGTTCCTTGATTTTTAAACCTTCTATAAAACACTTGTTGTCTTAATAGCTATTATATCATTATATATGTATATGTATAGCGTATGTTATATAGTCAATTATGTTCTTGATGTTCCTCTCTTCTGCTTTATATGTGAATATGTGTAAATCCTTATGATTAAAGGATATAGTTATTACTTATTACCTATGAGTAATTGATATACTATTGCAATAGCTAATATAAATTTTTATTAGGCAAATCTCCAAAGGATGAATTCCGTAATGTCAAAATCACTGCATTTTATGATGATACGTTAAAAAAAATTTTATTGAATATTTCATGGGATAAAACTTCAGGTATAAAACAAAATCTTGTTCTAATAACAGTCTGTTTACAATGATGATTTATTTAAGATTGGAGCGACGCAAATTTTTACAAGTTTAATATAACTTCCACTTCAACTTATAGCGGATGTAAAACGAGGAGTTATAGTAATAATATCAATTATGATAATTTTGTATGGCGAGAAAGCAATATGGTAAGCCTAAACTGTGCTGAAATATATTATTAAAAACACAGATTTTTCAGAAATCACCAAATATTTATTTGCCGCCTTTATACAATCACGCTTACGATATAAATCCAGGTTGTACTTATAAAATTACATTAGAAAAACGGGGTTATCCAAATACAGTTCAGTCATATATTACAATACCACGTAAGCATTTTTTCGTTTAATCACTTAATAAAACATTTAAATAAATTTTTGTCTTAGAGTGTATGGCAATAAAATGTTCTTGTGAATACCGTACCCCTCGGTTAAGTACAATAAATGTCCAACAAGTCCCTCCGAATAAGATGAACATCTCATGGGTCATAGATTATAATCCAGTTAATACGACCGCTAATAATATAACAAAAATTAATTTTGGGTGAGTCAACTGACAAAACGATCTTACAAATTCACGTGCAAAAAAATATTGTAGATACAGATCAGGTTCTCAAGGACCGTTCGCACTGCTGCATACGTTATCAAATTTTAGTTCAGGGAAAAACTATTTAATTCCAAACCATACATTCGCAACTAAACAGTATCAATTAGAAGCTACTTTCACAAATATGCACGAATGCATAATCAGAAATTACACGAATTTCACTAGTAAGTTATTGCCCTTTGTATATAATAAAATTTCTACAAAATAATTTCGTAGTAAACCCTCCTAAACCAGACGATATCAAACAAAGAAGTAATTTCAGAGTAAGTACAAGTTTTATTTTAGGCTTTGACTTTATATTATAGAAAATGCGTTTTCTAGAAATCCCACTCATATTCAAGTAACTTCAAAGAAATAGCTCTTTTAATTGTTATTTTATCGTTCGCCTTACTCACTGTTGCATACTTTTTAAGAAGAAACAGGTTGGTTTTGAAAGAACTCATACTTAACCCGTTTGCCCTACGATTTACAAGACAAGACAGACATAGGCAAGATTTGAGAACATCCTATGTGATGATACCAACAATGTAAGAAAATCATGTTATTACATGTTTATATGCTTAATAGCTTATTTTGCAGCTCCAAAAGACAGCAAGAAGCGAATATATTGTATGTAGATAAAGAAATAATTGTAAGTATAATGATCTATCTACAATTAAACTTAGTTTCTACTTATATGTAACTTATGGGCAATCATTAACTTTATCTATTGTAATTAGGACGGCAATGTAGATCAGTACGAATTTCCTCGATCACGATTAAAAGAAATGGAAGAAATTGGAGAAGGTGCTTTCGGCCAAGTATTTAAAGCTAAAGCCTATGGTATTAACGGTCAACCAGGATATACGTACGTGGCAATAAAGAAATTGAGAGGCATGTATTCCCTTTTTTCTTTTACAAAAAGCTGTACCATAAAGGTAATTTAAAATATATACTTCCGATTGTAACCTTCAAAAGGCCGACCTCCAAAGCTTATCTATGCGTCCGACTGGGGTACAAATGTACTCCATCAAGTTTTCAAGCTATGTGTATGAATTCTTTAACAATTTTGGATTACACAAGTCTGATTAAGATTTAATAAACATATGTAGGTCATTGCAACATAAAATACACTTTAATTACTATTAGAAAGGTGTCGCGGTCGTGGCTCAGTTGGTTCAGCGTGCGTCTGATCACTGAAATTAAGACTGGCCCAGGTTCAATTCGCAGGGCCACACAAACACCGAAAACACCCGACTGCTACTCTCGAGAGGCAATGGCAAACCACCGAGGTATTCTGCCTAGTAAGTTTTCTCTGGAGTAGACGTGAGAGCACTTCTGTGTAGAAAGACTACAAAGACATTTGGGAAATATAAATATGAAAATTAATAGTAGCAAAATAAAAAAAAATGGTAATAAGCAGAGAAGAAATATAACACAATAAAATTGGAAGGAGAAAAGTTGAAACAAGTAAATAGATTTAAATATCTAGGCTCGGTAATCGCATAAGATGTAAGAATAGACATGAAAATAAAAGAAGAGGGCCTTCCTTCCTTTATTTTCCTCGTTCTTTATTGTTTGATCCTCTATCCGTAGTTCTATTTGTTGGTGTGTTCGTCTTTGGGGTATGTCTTTAGTTTTTTGAAGCCTGATCTACTTTTCTTTTCTGACTTTCTTCTTCTTCTTCTGACCGTTCGTACTTGGTGCTGTTTATTTCTATTTTTCTGTGCCCTACTCGAGTCTCTTTCCTTTGCCTTTTCCTTCCCTGGAGACCTTTCTGATTGTTGCTTGGATCTTTTGCTCTTCTTGTGTTAAATCGCTTTCTATATACATTTTTTGGCCTCCTAGTTTACGTTTTTGCCACTGTTATCGCTTTTCGTCTCCCCACTTTAAAAGCCTCTTCAATGTCCGTTATGATATCTACGAGTATTTCTTGTCTAACTTCCTTTTCATTTCGTTAATTTATTTGCGTAATTCTGTTCTTTTCGTTTCTCATTCCACTTCCTTCTTTAGTAACTCTTCTTTTAAGCCTCTTATTTCTTCTCCATATTTTTTCATTTGCTCATTTTTGCTGCTTATGGCCACGTTTGTACTGTCGGTATCTACTCTTATTTCTTGCATCTGGACAGATAATTCCATTATTAACTTTTTCAGCTTCTCCATGTCCATGGGTCCCTCTTCTCCTTAATAACTGAGCTTTTTAACATTGCGACAACAATATTATTTAAACTAGAAATGACGAATAATATTTTCTTACAGAAAGAGCACCACCAGAAGAAATGGACGATTTTCTCTCAGAAATAGATATTTTAAAAAAAGTAGGTGAACATCCAAATATTATTACAATATATGCATGTTGCATATTACAAGAACCGTATTTAATGATAATGGAATTTGTACCGTGTGGCGATCTCAAACATTATCTGTTAGATTTAAGAGAAAAATGGATAAAGAAGAAACGATCGAGGAATGACAGTACTCCAGTATTTTCCGAGTAATAATTTATAATTATAATTTAACTATTATAATAGTTAAATGTTACAGTAATATTACAGTTTGTTATTTTTAGTGCAAGCGATGGTGCATATATAACACCCGATAGTCCAAGGTCTCGTTTGACGTCCGAAGGTCGTCCATCGGTCACTGAGAGTAAGTTAAATTTTTCTTACAATGTTGCACTTAGGTCTAGGAAAAACACAAAAAAAACTGTTCACAAAAAATTGCGATTTTCAATTTTTTATTAAATAAATGCTTCAAATTTATATGGATCTAAAATTAAATTCTAAGAAACTTTTTCAATAATAATCTCCTTCCATAGCTTGTCATCTAGCTCAACTTTTTGCTACTTCTCTGGGATTTTTTTTTTAATTTGCCGCCCTTAATACCATTTGTCACGTGACATACCTCAAATTCGATTTTTAGGTTATCGAACATGCAGAACCCATCCCCCATAAAAGTTTTTTTGATACTCTAATAATAAAAGTTTTTCCCATATGTTGCGAACTTTTTGCCGGTCACTGTATAATCGACTTCCAAGTTCTCCTGGGTCTTTCCCTCTTTCTCTTTCCCATTTGTGGTTTGTGGTCTTTACTATTAGTCATAACTGACGGGTCTGATCTTCTTACGTGTCCATACCAAATCAATCTTTTTTTCTTCAATGCTTCTTTCTGTACTCTCATTCGTCTTTTGATTTTTTCGTTGGTAACTCTATCTGTTCTTCTCCAGAAATCAATTTTCCTTAAATGAATTTTATTTCCGTTTGTTAAGATGTTGCGTACTAGAGTGTTGTAGATTCTAGTCTTTGTATATGTCTAATCTAAAGCGCAGGGTTTAGTTGTTTTATCGATGATGAAGCCCAGGTATTTAAATTTATTCGTTCATTTTTCTCTTTAATGCATTCCTCAGTATTCTTCGTCCGTCTTTCGTTGTATAAATTTTGTTGTTCTTTTTTCTAACCCTAGAGTGGCCTAGAGCTTCCATTGCCGTTTCCTTCATACACTGTTTCGAGTGTTCGTAAGTTTCTTCGATGTTTTCGTACTTGAATATTCCTCCAACTTCTGCTCCAATCTTCTCTTATATAGGCCTCTTTTTGACTCTTCTTCTATTCGTGTATGTATGCTTCGGTTTCTGTATCTGCCAACCGTTTGTTATTCTTAGATTATTTATTTGTTTCATACAATTCAATCATTCTTTCTCCATTTCCATTTACTTTTTTTCACCAAACCTTTCTACTGTTTTGTCGTTTGCTTTTTTTCCTGTTCTACCGTTTAGATCTCCTCATAGAATGAGTTCTTGATTGTGTTGAACTTGCTCAATTTGATCCTTAGTGTTTCCATAAATTGATCTTTCTCTATTTCTGGTCTGTCATCTGTTGGTCCATATACTTCCAGGATTACTACTCGTCGTCCTAACAAAGACATTTCACCTTTAATAATGCTTTTATTGATGGGTTCTCAGGTCTTAATCGTCTTGAAGAATTTTTTCTTGATCACCGGCTTTAGACCCTTCTTCTTTTTGACCCCGCTCCAGCAACGAAAGACCCCGTTTATTTGATGTGTTCCATTTTCTATTTTCTATACCAATATTTTTTTGAATTCATCAGATCAATTCTTCTTCTTTTGCCGACGTTTCTTTTTATGGTTAAGTTTTAAGTCTGGGTTTTCTAAATTGCAAGCAGAACTGCCTCCCCCCGTATTTGTTGGAATATAATATTATTATTATTATTAGCCGGTAAAGGCCTCGCTCTATCTCCCATTCTTTGTAGTTTTCAAAGTTTAGTGAGAGGTTTAGGTCTACTCTCCCTTAGTGGCCGTCTTTGTGGGAGAGAGGTGTCGCGTTAACGGAACAATCGGAGCAACCAAGCTACCTATTCTAGCACTGACAGTAGACAATGACGCTAATTCTCTCTAATTATACTCAAGATCTTAAATCAAAGATTACATGATTTTTAAAATTTTTGTCAACATTTTTTAGCCGAATATACAACTCTGGACAGTGAAGGTTTTCCAACTCCCACGGAGCGTTATAACAGTAGAGTTGAGCCTACTTTAGACCACACCGAACTACAGAATTTTGCTCTCCAAATCGCAAGAGGAATGGAACATCTAGAAAAGATTCCTATTGCACATAGGTAATTTGCTTAGTCTAATTTCCCCACTGATTTATTCAAATTAAAAACTTACAGGGATTTAGCAGCACGCAATATTCTAATAAATGAATTTAAAACCCTGAAAATATCAGACTTTGGTTTATCAAGGATAGGTCCTTATGTAAACACTAAAAAGAAAAAATTACCTTTACGATGGATGTCTATAGAATCAATCCAGGACAATTTCTATGACAGTAAGAGTGACGTTTGGTCATTTGCTATTGTGTTATGGGAAATTGGTACATTAGGTAAACTCAGCCTGTTGCTTTTTTACTTTCATCTTATAAATTACATGATCGTAGGTGCCTTTCCATATGAAAATGTATTAGATGTAATGGTTCCACATTATCTGACAAGCGGTAAACGATTACCAAGGCCAGAAATATGCACGGACGAATTGTACTCATTAATGTTAAAATGTTGGTCTCACAGTCCGGACGATAGGCCATCGTTTCAAGAATTAGTAGAATTATTAGATGTAAAGAGGAGGCGTATTTATGTAGATTTTAATCAGTTAAATCCCTTATATGTGTTTCCACCATCCGAACGGGATAAAAAATTAAGTTCGTCAGCAGGTGATCCTTCTGTCTAAATGACTGTGATATTAATTTTAGATATTGAAAATCACAAAATTTATTGAATATACTAAAACAATGCAATTATAGTGTGATTTTTCAAACTGAAAGCAAGGTTCGATTAAGTGACGAAGGTCTCTTATTTTTACTAAGTAGAAGGTATTAAAAAAAGATGATTTATTATGCAATGTCATGTAGGTACCTGATTTATAGTTTTTGAAATATAATTCGCATCTGTATATAATCATAACTTATCAAGTATCCAGAATGGTTATTCAATATAAAAACAAAGATATTGTTGTAACCATTATGTCAATGTTTTTTACGTTCTTAAGGTAAATACCACATTTAAAAGTGCATAGAAAATATAACAAGTAAACTAGCAAATTTTGTACAAGTAAGCTTTAATGAAAAATAAACATTGTATTAAAAATTTTTGTTTCAATGTAAAAACCAAAAGTCCGCGTTTGAGTTTCAAAGTGTAAGGACACAAGCATGTGCATGGTGCTGCCGCTGCATTGAAGAATTTAATATAATTTAATAAATAACTCTTCTTCTTCCGCGGCATTGTCGCCCTCAGTGGGCTTGAACCTCCTCAATACTTCTCTTCCATAGGACTCTGTCTCTTGCTGCTGCCTGCCAGTTACGTATCTGGACGATCTTCAAGGCGTCTCTTTTGATATTTTCCTGCCATCGTTACGGTGGCCTTCCTCTTCCTCTATTTCCGTCAAACTGGGCCTTGAAGATCTTTTTGAAATTCGCCACTCTTCCATACATTCTACAGGTCCAGCCCATTTTAGCCTCATGAATTTCACATAGCTCAACATATTGGGCGACTTGTACAATTCTGCCAGCTCACGATTATAGTGTATTCACCAAAGTTCGTATATTTTTTGTAGGATTTTTCTATTAAACCTCATGAGTTTATCTTCTGCTTGCTTAGTCACGGTCCATATCTGACATCCATACGTTAATACGGGTCTCACCATGGTTGTATTATATATCTTTATCTTGGCCGCTCTGCCTATTAGCTTAGACTTAAATGTATTTTGTACGGCATAATATTGTGGCGTAACGGTTTTGGGGACTTCTTCTTAATAATTAATACAAATAATCAACTATAATAATTTAGGAAGAGTCTTGTCCGAATACGCCACTTGGGAATTACTTGGCTAATTACGAGAGGTGTTAAATAAAAAGTCTCATTCAACTAACTAACATTCGTATATTTTATCTACGTGCTTTAGTGTTACCGAATATTACATTTATATATTTATCTGTTTTAGAATAAAGTCTTTAATATTTAAGAGCTAATTTCCCGTTACATTTAAATGACCAAGTCCGTAAAACGAATTTAATTAATTTACTTGAATATTTTTGTAAGTTCTAAATAACATCTGAAACGGCTAAGTCCACAAAGAGCACTTAAACGATTCACATAAATATTTTGTACAAGTCCAGAATTAATAAATCACACAATTACATTTGAAACGTCTAAGTCCGTAAATATAAATTAGACGGTTCACACAATTATGTTACAAGTCCAGAATTAATAAATAAAATAAATCTTACATGTATTCACTAGTACGGCATCTTAACGGGTGTCAATTTTCTCGTAGTGACTGCTTCTGTGGTGACCGGATATAGACCATGTCTTTTACTGTATTTTGGGCACAGTTATATACGGAAAATTGATCTCCTTCTCTGAATATGAGCGTATGAAATGTCTACTTGTTATCTTACAAGAATGCTGGTCAGCATTTCTCACGCTCAAGGTATCAGGTTTCAACCTTGATACGGCGCGTGCGGCTTGTCTAGTCAATGTCCTGATCTAATGACGTCATTTCAACTACACGTGAATGAATTTAATAAATTAAATTCATTTTAAACTTTGCTTAATTTTTACATTTGCCTTTATTACAATATGTTCGGTTTCCTACAACGATTCTTTGTTGAATTTCTTGTGCGATGTCATTGTTTTGATTTAACTTTGTCCAGAGGTATTTAAAATTCGTGACCACCTCTATATTCTTCTCCTAGATAGTCAAGTTTTGACCTACTCTTCGGGATGGTTTTGTAGCCATGCATTTAGTTTTGCATTCGTTAATTTGTAGGCCTACTCTTTCGGCATTTACTTCCAACATGGTAAAGACTTCGTATTGTTCGCCCTATAATATTCAGGTCATCTGCATAACCTACCACCTGGTATGATTTAGTCATGATTGTGATGTGTGTGTTTCGGGGATCATATTTTAATGTATTTCCTTTTATTCAAAGCATAACGTTAGGGGCGTTTTTGGGCAATTATGTGGCAAGAAAGTTTGGAAAACTAAATACAGCAATATCATAAATTCTCGGACTTGGCCCTTTTAAAATTAGTTACGCCGCCTATATGTAAACAAACCGACGCACAAGCTTTCTAGTAAAGTGTCGAATTGCAACCTATACAAAACAGACCACAAAATTAGGATTTGAAAATAGACCATTAAAGATTAGATTTATTAGTTTGAACAAGTGCCTGCTGCACATTCGTGGGAACGTTTTGCTAACAACCCACTTATGAAATTTATTAGTTTATTGGACAAGTACCAGATGCACAACCGTAAGAACGTTTAATTACCACCCCGCTACATGCGTATTTTGAGTATAAATACACAACAAAATCTTACTACAGGATCCAGTCTTGACTATTCAGCTACGCGGTATAGTGGTCTGGAATTTCGATTAGTACGCTGATACGTGTATCCAATTACTGTAAAATATACAGTTAGTTGTATTGCACTTTGTTGCTCTGCACTAACTTGTAGAAATTAATCATCATACGTACACCGCCATAAAGCATTGCTTTTCCGGTTGCGTGTATTAATCAAAGGGTTACAATAAAGTAATTCCAGTTGAGGGGACTCCCAGCGAAATCCAAATTTAACGCACAACGTAAAAGTTAGCAATTTTAATATACCCCTCACAATTCAAAATTAGACTTTATCAAAATTACAGGTTGCCCTGTTGAGGTGCTATTAATTACAACAATACGACAATTCTGACTACTGAGATATGTCTTGAGCATATTCTCAATCAACGATAGGGATAAACATTCCTTACAAATACGAGGTAGGTACCCAGTGTTCTCGAACATTTTGAGTTGTACATAGCGTACATACTCAATTACATGAGAAGCATAACGCTCACTTACTAATTAAGAGTTGTGCATAGCGCATATACTCGTTAATTTAAGAGTCGTGCATAGCGCACGTACTCAATTGGTGAGAAATTGCATCCTCGTCAAACTTTAAAGGTTGGTTGTAATACCACCTTTGGCACCGGCCACCTACAATTGATTTTAATATCAATCCCACAAAAGATCGAGCCTCCGATCGAGCCTCCCAAAACCATTCTTAGGAAAGAGCAAAAGTAATTTACTTATTTAATTATAATATACAATTGATTGTTAATTAATGCAATACTAATTTTGCATATCGATATAAAAAAGACGCCCACGGCCTATAACGTAATATTTTCGATTGCCTTTTGTGTAATGTTTTTGTATTCGTTTTTGTGTCTTTGATTCATTAAATATTTCATTGTCAATTTAGTTGGCCTTGTTATTTATGTTCAGTGTTCCCCGATAATATTTTGAGGATTAGTGTTCTGTTAAGGATTTATGTATAAAGTGTTAGCCTGTCTATAAGTTTGAGTTTTGCAGTTAAGTAAAGTTATTTTCAGTAGCAAGGTAAGTTACATCTTGCAGTAGCGTGCAGCTACGACGACCCCTTCTCCGAGCCCTTGGGAATCTGCTATGATGGGTTTCCTTCTTTTAGATCTTAGGGTAGTTTTAATATCATAGTGGCGCCCTATCTACCGTTACGACCATCCCCTTTTTAAAGGGTTACTAAGTGTTATTAAGTGCTATTTCAGCGTTTCGAACCCCCCATCTTCACTGCTAGCTTAGCCGCGTGCATCCCGGATTTGACATCTCCATTTAAATGTCGTAGTGAGGAATTGGCACGTAACAAATGAAGCATTTCATCAAGATTGTATTAAGTGCGAAGTTAAATTTCCAAAAGGAATAATGGTGTGGGTTATATGTTTGTCAAAAATTTAGAAGGACTTGAATTTATTGACGGAGTGATAAATTACCAGAAGTATTTCACAATATTAGAACATAATTTGTTGCTTACCACCAGTGCCCTATCTAGGCAATTTTGCGGCCTGGGCAAGCTTGATTCCTTGCGCCCCCCGTCGCCCCGGATCTTAATTATTTATTATCCAAAAACCGCAATATCAGCGAACAACGCCAGTAAACCCGAAACCTTTACTTTGTGCTGAGTTTGAGTCTTTTAGTAGTAGAGGAAAGAGTCTGAATTTGCGCCCTGGGCAGGTGCCCCTATGGCCCCGCCCTAGATACGGCACTGCTTACCACATGGAAATTCTATCCAGACACTGAAAACGTTTTTCAGTTCCTCAAAGAGCATTACTTGCGTCATTCATAAAATTTAAAAAAATTTTAATGACAAATATCCCAATGATTCACCATTGCTCTGTGTCCTATTACTTGTTTTTGACAAGAATATGTCAATTTTTTGTTTTAAATGTAAGCCTACTGTGTTACAGAATGTCTAAGTGACTAAGGCACTGCGTCGCTTACTTCAATGGCAAATATCTTGGAAACGGTTAACTTTGGAGATATTTAAATAGTATACCTTTTTTGTATAAAAAAGATGAGGCAATTGTTTTTCCCTATTAGATCTGCCTTAACTGTAAGTACAAAAAAGTTGAAGTATTTTGAAGGTATTACGTGTAGCAAAAATAACGTTATTTTAAGAGCTACGTACATTATTGTTTCCCGTCCCATAAAAGGTAGTTTCACCAATTTTCATAAAAATATTACGAAAACTTTAGAAATTACAGAAGAAAATTAAAATTAAAATTTCGACTTTGACACCCTGAATCTCCCTAAATATTAACTTTTGGACTAAGGTAATTTTAGGTAAATCGTAATATTTTGGCTTCACGAATCTACTGTCGGTCCGTGTCCCATTACTTATGGACCACCCTGTATATTATTATTTGTTTATATACTCTCAGCAACTAGAGCCCACAAAATAAATTATCACGAAGCGCCACTGGTCATCTGACTAAATAGTCAGTTATCTAAATAAAGGGTAAGATTTTCACTTAACCAATAAGGGTCGAGGGTAAAGATAATCTTAGTGAAAACTAGACGCTCACAGTGGAAAAACTGTAAAGAGTAACACACCTGGGTAGTGCCGGGAAAAAATATCGATATATCGAATAACGATATCGGAATGATAAAATATCGATATATCGATATTATATCGATACTTATCGATATTTATCGATATTTATCGATATATATCGGTTTTATCGATATTTTTTTGATATCGATATTTTCGATAACTTTTTTAATATCGCCCAACCCTACCGACAATAAGGCGTCAGTTTAGTCACTAGTGCCGGGAAAAAATATCGATACTTATCGATATATCGAATAACGATATCGGAATGATAAAATATCAATATATCGATACTTATCGATATTTATCGATATATCGATACTTATCGAGATATCGATATATATCGATACTTATCGATATTTATCGATATATCGATATTTATCGATATATCGGTTTTGTCGATATTTTTTTGGTATCGATATTTTCGATAACTTTTTTAATATCGCCCAGCCCTACACCTGGGGTATGTACAATAGATGGTTCCTAGTCAAACACCAAGAAGCATTGACTGACATACACCCTATTACATTCGGTGCACCTTTATGTCCTTTACACAGCAGACATCCGGACATCCCCATAACTCTTTGCCAATAATAGCCAATATAAACTAGGTAATCTTTAATGATAAATAAACATTGTATAAAGAATTTTTGTTTCAATGTAAAATTAAAACTCAAAAACAAAGCTTCTAAACATCCTACCTTAATATGTTACTCCAAGAATGGTGTTCGGGTGAAGTAAAAAAAACAATTTCCAAGTAAAAGTACACTTAATCGACACCGTCTATGGCATTTTTGCACACAAATCACTGTAAACGACCGTCAGTTACTACAATTATACTTGTTAAAATTCACACCAAATGTTTTGTATTTTGTGATAACAACAGTTATATACCAATTTTATCTAAGAACAGGTAATAAAAATCTTATCTTACTATTAGGATTCCATTTTTTGAAAACAAAAAACCGGGACACAGTAAATTTTGTAGAATTATTAAGGTTAAGAGAAATAAATTTTATTCGTTAACATTTTATTTTAAATAAAAAAATTAAATAATATGAGAATGCAAGAATACGAAATGAACAATTCAAAACTAGGTTATATCTTATATCACGTACCCTGTAGCGATATAAAAACAATTTAGCGCATGACGCGTGAAGCTTAGTTCGCATACGATATACGTTATCCGACTATATTCGAAATGTTTCTCATTGGTTGAAAGAAAATGAACTATCGTGGCGCGTTTTAATATTCAAAAACATGTCGACCAATGAGAATGAGAAACATTTCGGACCGTCGGATATTGTACGCTATGCGAACTAAGCTTGAAACAAAAGATTGCTAAAAATTTACGCCGACCAGACGAACGAAATAGATGCCATGGTTGCGATTAGTTAAACATACAGTTGGGCGGACGACTGTAAATGTTAATATTTTTATATTCTAAAAAATCCGGGACATTTAGTGTCCCGAACTAACCATATCGGGACGCCGTGACTGGAGTAATAAAACCGGGATTGTCCCGGGCAAACCGGGACGTATGGGATCCCTACTTACTATGCAGGGCTCTTTTAAGTATTATTTCTTCCACATGTTTGTTGGCCAGGTTGTTTTTTTTTATTAAAACGTAAATTTGATAAAATCATTGACTGTTAGCACAATTTGTGTAAAATGGAATAGATTTTTAAACCAAATCAACCTTTAAGTTGTTAGCAAAAGAAGTACAATAAGTGCTGTGTTCACAAACTAAAGACACAGATTCAGTGCCGAACATACCTGAAAGTTTTTAAATATTAAATATTTCCTTTCATTTGTAGTAGCCTTCATAGTTAGCAATAGTGTCACAGAAAAGGTGGAAAAAGTTGAAAAGTGTTAAATAAAAACAACAAAAGTTTTACTATCGAATTACTGTTTACTGCACAAAATATATTCATCGAACATTCTCATTGCTTTACAACACTCGATTTTTACAGGTCAAGTTGCAGGTAATCTGTCTGAAGAATGGTAAATCCGCTTGACACGTTAAAGACATTGTTAAAATAAAATTACTCAGTTAGTGTAAATGTCTTCAATTTAAAATAACAAGAAAAATTTTACATCATTCCAAGCAGAATTACCATCTTATGGGAGATGTGTAGAACCAAATACGGCAACAAATTTACTGAGCCATATTGGTCCAAACTTACATAATACTGCCACTAGTTTGCTCAGTATAAAATTAACACACAGTATTAATCAATAATAATCATCTCGATATACAATATTAATTAACCAATAATATATAAAAAAGTAAATTAGTAAAATTTGTACATATTGCACTTTTTAATTAATCTAAATCAATATAGATTCACTCTTAAAGGAATGAATTCCTTTATATTAGCAGACATTAGCAATCGACAACGACTATATTCAACAAAAATGTTTTAACAGTAAATAATAATACACAGCGTGCTTCAGAAAGATAATCTCTATTATTAAACAAAATCATCGGGGTTAAAGTTAATTTAGTGCGAATAACCGCACATCATAATGCATTTCTCGAAACATACTGCATAGATTATTAAAACGCAAAACACTCGCTAGTTGTCTGCTAAAATGAAGGACATACAAAAACCAAGTTAGAGGATGCGTACTTATTGTTGGTACTTTTGTATATCATTTACATGACTATTTCTTACAAATTATATATACAGACGCTCTTTTTCCAAACTTCTATTTTGAATTTAAATCGGTTTCGTACTGCTGTACAAGGCAGACCAACAAGTGTTTGGTCAGTGTGCACTCTATTACTTGCTCCTTAAACCAAACCGTAAACTCTGTTATTGTTTTAGACAATCTGCTAGCTAGAATCCTATTCAACCTCTCTTGATAGTCGATTCTAGTACCAAAATTTTTTTTTTTTATTGTTACGTAATAGTGTATGTATAGTATACACAACATTCATTACAAAATGTTTAATAGAACAAGAAAATTTCAACGTGTATACAAGTAACAGCAGTTCGTGTTTAATAAATGACATCCGTGCAGCCTCCAGTATGCAATGCGATTGATCGCTTAAATTTACGTTATTCATAGGTACAACTATGCAAGATTATTTATATTAGGAAGTGGCAGTTCAACTGATGTGGCAGTGTTGAAAGAACAATTTTTATTACTGACTTTGTGCTTTACGATTTACGATACAACAATTTTCAAAAACCATAAAAAAACTTTCGTTCTGTCCCGTATTTAAATAAAAGTATAAGTACCTTTAAATAATCACTACGAAAAAACAAAAAAGCTACCGTATCTAAATTGTTCACTTTGTATTCGGCTGCACGGACATTCACACATGTAATAATGAGACACAAGAAGAGGATGATACCACATATTATATGAACGAGAGAGACAGAGCCACTGTTGGCAGTGAACTTAGAAGGGCCGACCGTTGTTAGTTAATGGTAAAACATCATAATGCACTTGTGAGCTCCTGAAATTTTGTACCTCGTTCTATACTTTGTACATACAAGAAGCCATTTGCAATTAATATCGGTGCAATACTTTGGACCATTATGTCACGATCGTAAATGACAACACTTAGATCACAATCGGAAAAAATATACACATCTAATTTAACAATTCCATATATATTTTTTATAAAAAACATCCAACAATATATAAAATTTAGTTATGATCAGTAGAATTGCTCACTATTAGCAAGGCGTTACAAAATACTTCGTTTTCTTTGTGTTATATGAAAATATTAACCGGCATACTTTTCTCTACCTGCTTAAAATATCACCACTAGTTTTCATTAAATAAATATTTCTAAATACTTATATTAAAATGGTAAAAATAATTCCAGTAAAAGTATAACATTTTACTTGTTTTCAATTTAAAGTCCTAACTTGAAATTTCTCAAGGAAGATGAGTACAATTGAGTTCATGACGCCAGGTCATTTAAACATACAGCTTCGACTACTTCCAACCAGTCAACGGACTGATAACTAAGGCAAACAGACAACTTGAACTAAAAAAACTGTGTTACAAGGCAGCGTTCTGTTTTGTAATTAGGTCACATGGAGTCGAACCCTAGCTACGGTAAGAATTTTTCTGGAACTTCCGTATTAAATTTGGATATGACCATAGCGATTAATGCTAACCAAACTACCGACGATATTAATAAATAATAATGAAGATACAGAACGTATGACATAATATTCCAAAGTGTACATTAAGCACCACGAATTGCTTAAAATAAATTGATGGTCTGTATTCCTGCACGATACATAATAAAAAAATAGAATAATGGTTGACCCCTCAGTTAAAAATAGCGAGTGCTTCCCAGATATAAGGCATTAAATGGCGCAAATGAATTCTGCGTCCAACAAAAATACATCTCTCTCTTTACGAAAATATGGTATATATACACCGATGAGTTATGAAAATATGAATATGAATGTATTATACGCACGTATGTACTTATTTTTTGTATATATGTATGTAGTATCTAGCAGCAGAAGTACTAATGCAGAAAACTATATAGTATCAAAATGAGAAGCTAAGAACTACACACCAAGAGTTACTGTGTTAAAACATTAAAAAGTTCGTAAAGGCAGGACAGTTTGTAGTGCAACTATGACAGATGCCCAGTGTAATTGGCATTTGTCTACGGGAAACCACTGAGTCACCTCGTACGTCACTTCCAAATATATACATAAAACGGACGGCTGCTTCTTTGTTTCGTTTCTTCCATACTCAATGCTTTACGTAATTTCTTAAAATTTTAACTCCTTCGAGACTCATTGAATTTTCTTATAAACGCTTTCAAAAGAGTAATTTCCTTCACGATTGTTTTCTAATTATGTATTGTCTCCTAAACTATTTTGTCCTTCCAAGAAGAAGTTAATCCTAAATTGCACTTTTTAGACAACAGATCATTTAAAAATTTCCTAGTACAAGCAGTTTGCTACTGGTGTTGTTAACCATCTGCCATTTTTTGATATCGTGCCACTGTCCTATTTTGCACCTGCCCTCAGTCTGGTGAGCCATGTGTCGTGAAGGCACCTCTGTTTTTATCAGTCCAGTCCAGTCTTACATCTTAAGTAAGCAAATCGCCTGGTATAATAGTATATAAAACGATGCATAATTTATACACGCTTATAAAAGCTACGTATATTTTCAAGTCGAGCACTATCTTCTATGTAATTATCTAAATAAATCTATACTCAATAATAACATTCTCTAGATGCCGTCTCAACATTCAGTTAGTAAAAAAGTTTAATTATACAATATTTCACAGCCAACAATTTGGTGGTGGACTCTGCAAATGCTATTTCATGTTTATAAACGGGCACTCGTACTACGGCTGCTTTTCATTATAATAAAATCAGAAAACTTTCAATTCCGATATTACTACAACTTTAGAACAATAGCAGATGCACCTTGCGCTTGCAAATGGAACAATATAGCATTGCAAATCCATCGCACCCACCCGGCATTTCCGGTCAACACCTGTGAGATGCGTCTACTATGTTCTCATATCAACATCCCAAATTTCTGCGAGGAATGGTGGTAGTTTCTTGTTCTTCAATTTAAGAGAGAAGCACATTTCTGAATTCTGGTTACCAAGTGTTCGTAATTCCGTTAAAACAGAAAGGAGTTTTGCAAAAACGGTACCCGGTTTCGGTTTCCTTCCGTTATCTACATATGCTCTAAGGGCTTCTAAATAAATTTCCTGAATTTTTTCTACTTTCCATCCTTCAATTAGGGACGGCCTCTCTGTAAAATAAAAACACCAAATTTAATCATTTTCTTTTTAATACAAAAATAGTAGATAGGAAACACATTAAAAAGTACATAATGTAAGATCCTACAGTGGCGCAAATTGTGACACAGATAATGGTAATGATGGTAATGGCAGATAGCAAAATGAAAAAATATTACACAAAATTGGCTGTAGAAAAGCTACAGTCAGACGAAACAGCCTAACACAAACAGGTAGGTAAGGAGCTACAGAGGACCCGACAATGACTCAGATCACATAATGGTAGGAATCAAGCTGAAATAAATAATACCGATAGACACAAGGAAAAAACCAAATGAAACAAACCAAGGCACAAACAGAAGAATATAAAACAACCAAAAAGAACGAGAAGAGTATGCAAAAGAGCTAGCGACAGTCCTAGACCAAGCACAGGAAAAGGAGAATATAAACCAATTGTGGGGAAATATAAAACAGGCCATCAAAATAGCAAGTGAGAAAATAGGAAACGACAGTAAAGAAAGAAAAAAAGGATGGTTCGACAAAAGGGCAGAAACAAGACTGCTAAAGAATAGATCACTAGAAAATATAAAAAAATATAAGGATCAAAGACGAAAAAGTAAGAGAATATGCAGAGAAAAGAAGAGAAGTTACAAAGCAAAGAAAATAGAACAACTAGAAAAACACTACAAAAATAAAGAAATAAGAAATTTATACCTAGGAACAAAGAGAATCAAAAAAGGATGCCAAGGGAGGACACCTTTATACAAAAATAAAAAAGGAATCTTAATAGGAAACCAAGAAGATAAACTAGAAAAATGGGTTGAATATTTTAGTGAACTTTTAAACCAAGAGGAGAAACAGCACAGGAAAACAGAGACATTAACACAGAAGAGCAAAATGAAAATTTGGAAATATAGCAAATAGAAGAACCCCCCCAGATAAATGAAGTAACAGATGCCATTAAAAAGTTAAAAAATAACAAGATCCCAGGAAAAGACGCACCAACGGCAGAAATGTTTAAATATGGGGGAGAACGATTATATAACAAAGTACATCATCTAATAAAACAAATTTGGAAAGAAGAGCGAATGTCGGAGAAATGATCAGAAGCAATCACATGCTCAATACACAAAAAAGGACCCAAAATGGACTGTAACAACTACAGAGGGATCGCGTTCTTAAACATAGCATATAAGATTTTGGCAAATTGTATAAAAAACAGGTTAGAACAAAGCATAGAACACACAAATCGGAGAATACCAAAGTGGGTTCAGAAGAGGAAGATCGGTTATAGACCAAATATTACACACTAAGAGAAATACAAGCAGAGAGTTCCGAATAGAAGTACAACAGATGCAATTAGAACAAATCCTTGAAAGGGCATATGCATACAACTTACAACTACATATGGTCTGTATTGATTTCAAGAGTGCCTTCGATTCTATTAGCAGAGAGAAAATAGTACAAGAACATTAAAGTACCAAGAAAATTAGGAAGGTTAATTGCAATGACCCTATATGAAACGGAAGCGATAATTAAAATAAATAATATAAAAACTCAGTATTACTATAAACAAAGGTGTGAAACAAGGAGACACGCTCTCGGTGCTCCTGTTTAACATTATCGTAGAATGTATAATACGTAACTGGGCTGGATGTTGAGTGCTTGTTTCACAACAATAACACAGTCTCAACCAGCAAGACGTTCTTTTACAACTATTAATCTCTTAAGATTTTAAAGATTTTAATAAAAAATGTAACCAAAACGGTAAAATGCTGATAGAGTTTGCAATAGAAAACAAAATGAGGGTAGTGTGTATTTGTTTTGACCATAAAAACATCCACAAAGAGACCTGGATATCCCCAGATGAGAAAGCCCGTAATCAGATCGATCATATTATGCTAATTGAAGAGAAGCATTCCAGAACAGCAAAGGATGTAAGATGTAAGAAGCTAATGAAGATGGAGCAGGAGATACCAAGTGTACCATAATACCATATGAAAAGACCAACAGGGTCAAGAAGTTTGATGTAGGAAAATTACAAGACATAACATCCGAAACCAGTTTGTAGAAGAGCTGGAAGTAAAATTACGAAAAGAAGAACATCAAAGGAATTTAGATAAACGATGGAATGCAACAACAGACAAAGGAATGGTATATGGAAGAGTACGCTAAGGCATGCGAGGAAGGAAATAAAGCCAGACTAAAAACCAAGAGGTGAACAAATCTAAAAACAAAAGAGGGGTAACAACAAACTAGTGTAGAAGCAAAGAGGGCCAACTGATAGCAGATACAGATAGAAAATTGAAGAGATGGGCACAATATTTCGAGGAGCTGCTAAATGGAGGTCAGAGAGAGGAAGGAAATGGAAATAACTATTTGAAGGAATGAATGGAGGAAGATATGCAAGAAGTGGAGGTACCGACAGAAAGACAATAAAAAGTTTGAAAGCGGAAATCTTAAAAGAAGGAGGAGATTATTTACAAAAGGTATAACCAGCCTAATAAAGGTGATGGAATGAAGCAGCCCCACATACACAAAAAGGGAGATATTACTATATGTACAAACCACAGGAGAATCTCATTGTTAAATGTCACGTATAAGGTACTGGCAAGAATTATAAGAAACAGGCTAGAAAAATTCTATGAACAAAACATTGGAGACTATCAGAGAGGGTTTAGGAGAGGAAGATCGACCATGGACAAAGTTTTCAACGTAAAAGAAATTATGAGTAGCAGTTACGAGCAGAATCTACGGGTGCATATCATATTCATCGACTTCAAGCAGGCATATGATACAATCCAAGAAGTAGCAGCTACTTATAAAGCAGTGTTTGAACTCAACATCCCAAAAAAATTATCAAATTGGTAAGAATGACCCTGCAAAATACAAGAAGCCCGGTAATTTTAGAAGGTAGTTTTATGGCGGTAAGTGGTTAAAAACGTTTAGAAGTAATATTGAGGAAAAGTGGAATACAACGAAGTGGAGTCGATTTAATCTTGATAACAAGATCAAAACACGAACCGGCGAATTTGGTAAAACTGTTAGAATCTCAAGCAAGAAACTATAGTCTGCGTATATAAATCAGAATAAAACAAAATATACGGTGCTGATGGGAAGAGAAGAACAGCTTTGTGGAAATTGCTTGGGAGTAACCATATAAATCGCAGTGAGGAAGAAGCAGAAATTGACAAGAGGTTAAGAAAGGGTAGTAAAGCAGCTGATGCTCTTAAAGATCTTTTACAATCAAAACATGTGTCAAGAAAGGCCAAACTACAGTCGTATGAAACAGTCATCAAACCATCAGTATTGTATGAAGCAGAGACCTGGTAATGAACATGACAGGGAGGGGAAGATGTAGAGAAACTTATTTGGAGGTAAAAAGGATGAAGAAGGAAATTGGAGAAGAACAACTAGATAAATCAGGCGAGTACTATATAACAAGCCACCCATTACACAAGTGATAAGGACCCAAGAAGCCATATGTGGTTAAAATGACTCAGGATACCAAAAAAAGTGTTACAGCAAGCTGAAGGAGGAAAGAAAAGAAGACGTCCGAAAAAGAAATGGCTGGAGGCAGTAAAAACAGACTTGAGAAACTGGAAGAAAAGTGCAAAGGACAGAAGAAAATGCAAGAAAATAGTTAAGAAAATTGAGGCTGTAGCACTATATTAATATTATTGATCTGAATAAAACAAAACAATATTTAAAATCAACGAATAGGGGAAAGAAAAAAAAGGGAGACCTAGAAAATCATTAACCAACATACTGATTGGAGCAAAACACGGAAAAACCATAAACGAAATGGAGAAAATTGCAGAGAGCGGTCGAAAAGAGTGGAGGAGTTGGATAAACAAATGTTTTACCCGACGCTATAATGGCATAAGGGGATTTGTCAAAGAAGAAGAAGATCTTTAAGAGCAATTCAAAAATATCCAGATTTTAATTTATTACATACATACCTGAGAAGATCACAATAGCAGTAAGCAATGCGTATTCTGCATTGTCTACTTTCATAGAATACATCGTCCTGCAAAAATGTAGTAGATCCTCGATGGTTTCACCCATTCCTGCTAAAGTGTAACTATCACGAGAGTATGGTTGATTATTGACGAATAGGATGGAATCTGTTTGCGCATCGTAGCGTCGAGCCATCCTGAACATCATTACTTCGCTTGAACATGCCTGAAATAATACATCGATAAATAAAGTGCCAAACTATTTATGTTTCTCTAAATACCTTTAACAGAGCTATCTGATCTTCCCGCAGTAATTTATCAAATCCTGGTAATCGCTTAGCAAACTCAACAATTAACTGGACTGTAAGGATAGTAATTTCTGTAATATGCCTGAATCTCATATCACACTGATCTTCTCCTTCTACAGGTTGATTCTAAAACAGCGAGAAAGTTATTATTTGTTATGATATGAAGTTTTACCGGTGTTTTTACCATTATTCGTTTTACATCCTCATCTGAGGGGTGTTCAAATTCATTTTGGAAGTAGACAAGTCGATGTATAAGTTCTTCTTGTTCTGGAGAGATCGGTTTTATGCCATTTATAAGCATCGGCTTTTCAGGATCGATTAACTGAAATGCATACTAAATTTAATACATTTAACTGAACAATAACTAAAAACGAATTGCAACAATGTTAACTAAATTCAATGTGAATTAATACAAACTACAAAAGAAGAAGCTAACCTCGGGCTCTATTTTTATTATATTATCAGGTGATCCATTTGTAGTGCTGTTGGGTTTATCTTTCTCTTTCTGTGCTTTCTTTTCTTTCCGTTTGACAGCACACTGTACTTCTGGCACTACACATTCTGGTCGCATACCCACACTGAGGCACTTTTTAAGTCGACATTCCTGGCACTTCCGTCGCATGTACATATCTATCTCACAATTGTTTCCGTATTTGCATTGATAAACTGCATTCTTTGTTATACTTCTCCTGAAGAAACCTGTAACACATAGTATGGTTAACAAAACTTTGATCTTTTTTTAACATTTCGAAAATGTTACCTTTACAACCTTCACACGTGAGGGCATTATAGTGATAACCTGACGCCCGATCACCACAAACGAGGCACAATTCTTCCTGCTGTCGTGGCGTTGGCCCTTTCTTTTTCTTGGCATCGCAACTATCGGCACTATATCCATTCAGACTACTGGGAGGTGAGAGATCTTCTCGTCCTGTAAATTAAAAAAAGAAGTTAGGTAATAATTTGAAATTCCAAACTGAAGCGAATACAATGAAATGAATGAATCCAACGATAAAAGATACAGTTATATTTAAAATATTAAACCTATACATCAGTGGCGGCTCGTCTATAGGAGCCTTAGGGGCCGGGCCCCACCTATATTTGTATAACTAACCCAATAATTGTAGTTTTAAAAAATATGTTTCTTGTAATTATTATTTTTGATCTATTTCCAACACGTTTTATTATTTAATAAAAAAATTAGTGTAGTATTTTGTGGCAATATTGTATAATGCAACTTAGTACGGGGCATGTATGAGGCGCGTGCACTCCCAATCGTGTTTGCTTACCGGGCACAAAGCTTATCTTGGGGCCCGATTAGTCTGGCCCGTCATTGCGTTTGTCTGTAAATAGCGCGCGATTCTTTCATTGCCTTATTATTTTTTCCTCGTTGTTGATCTGTTTTATTGTTTTTAGTGTGTTTAATTATTGTTGTGGTTTTTTGTTTTAATTTATTTTAAAGTTTAAATTTTTATTACGTCCATAAACGATACATTTTAACTATGAACAAAATCGATAGTTTATCGGAAAAACGTTTCTCGTTATCAAGTCTAGAAGCATAAAAAAATTAAGTTGTTTATGGCCCCTGGCCCCACCTGTTTCTATTGTCACCAGCCGCCACTGCCTATACTTCCTTCCATAATTCAAATTACATCATAAAAATTTATGAAGCGCTGTTAAGAAGTGTAGGTTAGGCTAAAACTTTAACCAATTTTTAACACCTACACTAATATAAAGAATTTTTTAGGCGTTTATGAATTGGCCATTGTAAAAACGTCCTTGTTCAACCTGTTATTATAGAAGCTTCATCAAATTTCCAAATCACAAACTTTCATAATTATATTTCTCTATTGATATTTAAATACAATGGGGAACTAGAGACAAGAATTTGATTACAGAACGAGAGCTGGTTATGCTTAACAATAAAATGGAATATCTAATACCTATTTTGTATTCCGCTTTGTTTACATGTTGCGTTTTTGATCAACAGATAAAGGAAATTATTTTAAATACACAACAGGACTCTGTTGTAACATTAAAATGAAATATTAAAAAACTAATTTCGGGACCATTGTTCGATTTTCAATGAGTGTCATTTAGCTGCAAAAATGCCCCTTTGGTTACATATTGTTCTTTTCTAGGGAATGATCCCCAAGTATCGCGAAAGTTTAAGTGGCATAGAATTCCTACAATCGGATTCTGTAACATGTAATTCCTACAAGAAGTAATGCAGGCAAAATATGTATACTCAGCTTGCTCGATATCAATTAAAGATTCAAAATAAGGTATGAGTGAGGACACCCGGCATCTTAATAAATCCAATCTTTACGCGGTGGGCTAATTTCGCCCGAGGGAATTTCAAAAGTGGAGGGGGGCGAATTTTATATTGTACAAATTATACGTTGCTGATATTCAGTTGTTTAGTTGCGTACATCTTCCCCAAAAACAATTCTGTTAAATCTGCATGTGAATAATTAGAAAAAAAGACATGTCTAAAAACTCTTTATTTTTATGAGGTACTTCAACATGTAAATATGAACCACTAAATAAATCATGTGATAACTATTATTATGATTTTGTTTACTCGTGTTATTGAACAATATGAATCATGACCTACAAGACCTTGATAGGCAGGCCAGTGGTTACATCCTGAATTTTAAAAATTATCTTTGAAACGATTGTGCAATAAACAGCAACGTAAAAAATGTATAAGGCACCGCTTAAAAATCGTGTCATAATTTTTTACTACTTCCCCATTTTAAATCTTTAATGCCGTTTAATGGCTAGAGGATGTGACGTAGTAAAAGTATACGTGAAGAAGAAGGTAAGGCCTTGCATGAGAAATACTTCCTGTGAATGCAAGAAACTATACCGAAAAAAGGTGAAAATAATGAATTCCTTTTGTATCGAAAGGACGAGTTGTTAAAAGTTGAAATAGCATTTAATTATAGAAATAAAAAGGCTAGTCATGTTAACATTCGTGCAAAAAAATTCAGCATGAAACAATATTACTAACAAAAAACTAGTTCTACTGAACAGTATTTTGATGGGAAAATACGCTGGCCAGATGGCACCAAGAAAAAAATCTTTCAATAAGTAACATCCTATTTTATTTAGCTTCAATTACAATAGTGAACTTTTATTTCTATAATTAAAAAAAAGCAAGGTACCGAATGGTTTCACGCACGCTGGTAAGTAATTTTGAAGTCTTTGTTTCGATGTTACACAACGAAGAAGCCTTAACAATTGTCCTTGAAAACAAAACACGTATTCCACAGCAGATTACCAGGCATTAGCTACAGATTTCTGACATGGCATCGTATTACGACATAGTTGTTCCACGTTCTCTATAAATACATTGTTGCAATTTTATTGCATGGTTTATTGGTTCAAGAACAAATGGTTTTTCTAATTCGAGGAACTGCAACCTTTAATGTTGCTGTGTTAGTAACATATTTCATTATGAAGACCAGGAAGTTTTGCTTTTATCAGAATTTATACTGAAAAATTGCTTCAATTTGTTATTTTATATTTACAATCCCCAAAAAGGGACTGTAAATATAACTATATACTAATCCCGAAATAAGGCAAAAATGTCCATTCTCCATTATTTTTCTAAACATTTGCAACTCTTTAGAAACTCCATAAAACCGAAAATGTTATTCCAGATCTATATTTAATGAAGTTTCACCCTTTTTTTGTAAAATTTATGCCACGCCTACCAATTTGTAGTTCTCTGAGTTACCAGTTTAACTAAGGGTCGTTGGTCTCAGGGTTTAGTCAATATCTATTGACGTAGGTTATCACGTAAGATAATCTGACCTGATCCATAAATTTCTTTTTATAGCTTGGACAAATCGTACGATTAAAAACGATTTAAGGGTTTCCTTTTCCTTTTAGCAATACCATTTTTTAAATCACGCTTATGAAATAACTAAAAACAAAAAATTAAGCAAAAATCCCATGGTTTTGCATTTATTACTGCTCATCAGGTTTGCGTGGCCAACTAATGTCGGTAATAAAATAGTTCCACGACATCTAATTTTTCCAACTCTGTATAAAGAACACTCGTCTGAAGATTCATCCCAGATTTGTGGATTTTATACCACAAGATAGTTGTGTCCAAAGGTTGGAAAAGGCTAAATTTGCGGGATTTGATTTATTTTCCCTGGTAATGATTATAGATGCTTTCGACTTCCTCGAGAGCCTTTTCGAAAACGCATGGTTATGCGTCAAAATTACGAAAAATTGTGACAATCTACCCATAAACTACACCGAAATGCCCAGAAGCGCCTCACTTTCGCAATGTTTAGATCTTTGTAGAACCACCATGAGACTGATCTATGTGTACACAGAATCAAAAGACTATCTGAACCTCTTAAAACTTCCCATAACAATCTGAATTTGTCGACACCCATATGCTGTATTCTTTTTTTCTTATCCTCTTTTAATCGTGCTGATTAAATCCGTTTATTTAAAATTTTAGAATATATGGCCCATAAAATCGTTTTCTATGTAGTAAGCCCATTTAGAAATTTTATACTTGAAACCAATATAGGTTTCTAGAAAAGGAAATGGTGGATACTCCCCCGATTGTCATTTTACATACATACAGTTCAGGTATTTCCTCTCTGACTATAAATAAAAAATAAAAATAAATCGTCAGAAATATCCTGTCCCTCCTGACAACAGACGCCCACAACATCTACTAAGTGTGTTGCTGCCGATTTTTTTTTTAGTCTGCTGAATACATCAAATTTTAATTTTTTACTCGACCTTTTTTTGCTGAACTGGAGTTAATCTGGTTCCTACCGAAAAATCAACTTTTTAATGAGTCTATCCGAGCTAATCACTAGTAACAGGTGAAGTACGGCTTTCAGGCAAACTTCGAATCGAATTTGTCTATAAAAGTACCATTCGAAAGTGTAAAAAGTATCAGATTGACTATAATTACTAGAAGAACCATGACTTAACATATGGAAAGCGCGAAGAGGGCGTGTTCTTGAGGTGTGAATATACATACGGATTTATTTAAGGATTCGCGAAGAGTTCAAGAAATCGAGACCAACAAACAACAGAATAGAGTAATAATCGTGACGCGGTTGCAAAAGCGTGTTTCCTCGCGATCCGAGAAATCTCAGGCAGGCACATAAAGAGTCAAGGTCGCGCACTGCCCCTGGTCATTCTACTACTCGACCAAACAACATCATCTAGCAATGCCTCTCCCCCGACATTGGCAATGCGATCGTACCTAGAGAGGCCAACAGCACATTGATCTACATACACAGTGACGGTGATGTCAGTGACGCCTACATGCCTCCGCCGTCCAAATTGGATACATCATTATCTATTGCGCATTTGTTTTATGGCTTTTTTATATTATATATTCATGTATTCACGAAGGGACGTCGCTTGCTCGAGAAATGCCTTCGAAATAATATGGAACTATTATACAAAGTCATAAACCATCACAAACCACAAGGCTGGTAGATGGAATACGTTTCGATGTCGGCGATAAGAAGCTCTCAATATAAAAAAACACATATTTTTGAAACCTCCTGACTGTTTTCAGAAGTTTCATCAAAAAGGTCAATGCCGATTAGGAAACAGAATGATGAATACAATTTTTTATGTAACACGAACCCACGGTTTTCGAAATATGTACTCAAGCGTAAGAGAAAGTTCCATTAACACCTGTTTGAGTTTGATAGTAAATGCCCGACTACTAAAGGTCAGAAGGATAACTGTTCAGGTGACGTGTGTCCCATCCATTCTTAAGAACCTAAATTCATTTTCTTCGAGACATATTTGTAAGGGGTTTGAGGATTAAAATAGTTCTTTTTTTTTCTACTTTAGGGGTAATCTGAGGTGGTGTGGGACAACATCCTTGAGACTGAAGCATTTCGGGGCATTACGAGTCATGCTGTGGAAACTCGAGACAGTTTAAGTCAGTGCCTAAGGCCCTTTGTCGTGTATTTTGGGAGCTCTTGTGGGTATCGAAGAACCTTAAAGACATTTCAAGGTATTCTAAGAAAGTTGGGAGCAGTTTAAGGAAATCTTCACTTTGCAGCATTTTTCCTCTTCTTCGACGCATCTGAGAACTCTTTCAGTAAATTGGAAAATCTTAAAGGGTTACTAAGGCATGATATGGTAATTCGAAACATTTTAAAAAGGTTCGAGTAGTTTGAGGCGCCCTGTAGCATCTCTCCTCTTTTTTGGTGCATTTTGAACACTCGAGGAAATTGGAAAATCTTAAAAGTATTCCAAGGCATTTTAAGGAAGTTCGAAGCATTTAAGATAATCTAGGGTACTCACTCTGTGCCACTCTTCATGTTTTTTGAGGCATTCTATAGCAGTTTGAAGGGTAACTTACGTTTGAATGATTTAGGGTAATCTGGTTGTTTTGAGCAATTTTGGAATTTTTTTGAAAAATTTGGGGCAATGTTAAGGTCGTTCCTTGGCATGCGATGCCGGTTCGAGAAATTCTAAGGGCGCTCAAGGAATTTCGGAGAATCTGAAGCGTTTTTGCACTTTTTGGGTGCGTTTTGGGCACTTTTTGAAAAAATCGGAAATGATAATTCGAAACATTCTAAGCTCGAAGTGTTTAAGACAATCTAAAGCAATCTGGGCATTCTTGGGAAAATTTGAGAAACTTTAAGGGCATTTCGGATCATGCTATACAGTTTGATACATTTTAAGCAAGTTCAAGTAGTAGGGGAACCTGGGATACTCTGCTGCATTTTTCCTCTTTTTTGGTGATGCACTCTGGCCACATTTTGGGGAAATCGGAAAATCTTAAAGGTATTTTAATGCATGATATGGTAATTCGAGGCATTCTACAGAAGTTCGAGCTGTTTCGGGAAATCTTGGGTACTTTAAAGAAGTTAGGAGGGCTGTGGAGAATATAGGGTACTTTGTAGCACTTCACATGTTTTTAGAGGCACTCTGGACTCTGGGCATTAAGGACATTTCGAAACATTTTAAGCAAGTTCAAGTGGTTTAGGGAAATCTACGAAACTTTGCAGCATTTTTCCTCTTTTTTGATGTAATCTGGCTACATTAGAAAATCTTAAAGGCATCCTAAGGCATGAAATGGTAATTCGAGGTATTCTGAAAAAGTTAGGAGGTGTTTAGGAGAATATGGGGCACTTTGTAGTAGTACTTCTCGTGTTTTTTTGAAACAATCTGGGAACTCTTGGGAAAATTGGAGAAATTTTAAAGATATTTCGAGGTATGCCACTTTGCAGCATTTTTCTCTTTTTGCGCCATTTTGGACATTTTTTTGGCATGTCATGAACATTCGAGACATTCCAATAAAGTTTCACTCTACCAAATTTTTCCTCTTTTTCGACGCATTTTGGGACTCTTCGCGGAAATAAAATCTTAAAAGGCATTCCAAGGCATGATGGTATTTTGAGGCGTTCTAAGAAGTTTGAAACGTTTAAGAAAATCTTCGACACTTCGAGAACTGTAGGAGACGATGTTAAGACCGTTGGTATGCGACGGAAGTTCGAGACATTTTAAGTAAGTTTAAGGAGTTTATGAGAATCTGAGACATTCTAGAGGAATCTAAACGGGATTTTAAAGCAGTACAAGGGCAGAAGCAGTCCTTTGTACTTAACAACTCATGTTACTCTTTCCTTAAGTTCTCTGTTTAATGTTATAAAGGCAACAGTAGACATGGCCCTAACATCCCATGACGAGGCACGTTACACAAAAGGCAATTTTTTAATAAATCCATTATTGGTCTAGTTAAATTTGAATTTTTACTCTCAAACAAAACATATAAAAAAATTAGATTAGAAGAGATAATTAAAACAGCCGGATCCATGGTTCATTTCCTATAACATGGACCCGTTTCGTTTTCATGTAAATTATACAACTCGACTGTAACTAAATTTCAAGTGCAAAATGGACGTATTTAAGATAAAAATCTACCCTTTTTGTAAGCTTTAAATATATGGCTTAATACATTTACATAACAACATAACATTAAATCATATCCACTCATTTTCTTGTTTTGCCTTGGTACTCGTTTATGTTATGATAATAGAGATACCATGTATTTGTAGTGTTAGATGAATTAGACAGTAAATATAAAAAATTGACGAGTAAATAATAGTCACATGATTATGACAGACACCAAATATTCTGCGGTGGTTTAATTAGAAAAGATGTTGGGACTTCTTGGTCCATTAAGTTTGTGTAATTATGGTAAGTTTTAATTTTTTTAGATTCAGAAGTCGTTTTTGAGGTTTACTGATTATTGGTGGTACAACTTATTATTTCAATTATTTTTTGTTTAATGGGACCATTTCTATTGTTGGGAGTTCAAAGACTTTTGTTTGCCTGAATACGCAATGTCCTAATAATTTACTTTGCAGATGCTGGTTTGTTAAGGTATGTGGCTTAAATTAAAGTGGGAATAAATTATCAAAGAAGCAAATGTAAAGACAAAAGAACAAAACCCGTCCAAGCTTTTTCTCTTTTAATGTTTTTTTTATTCGAAGGTGAAACAGGCTGAAAAACCGAAATTATTCTTTCGCTCTTTTAAACAGTCATTCAACAGCTTACATACAAATAAAGTTATAAATTTTCCCACCACGAAATTTTAAGGAAAAGACAAATCTGTTAAATATCTCAAGAATGCTGTAATTTTTTCCAAAGACTATTATTTTTCAATCTAAGCATGGCCTTGCTTGTAGAAACACACGAGCAGAATATTAGTTCGGCATACTTGACATTGACTCGTAATTGAATGTTACAACATCGCCAAGCGTAAAGGCGAAACGAACTTAACAAACGCCACAATATATTGCAATCAACAGCCAACCACAATCAACATTCGATATGGGTACGTTACCTTACCATTACAAATAATACGCGGTAACGCTTTTTTAATTTTGATGTAGTCGTCAATTTTTAGTTGTTTTTATTGTTAAAAAACTTAATATCTGTTGCTTTTTGTGATATTTATTGCATAAGTTAATTGGACCAAGAAATTTCGACAAAAAAAAACCACCGAAAATACGCTCAGTAATGATGGTGCGGTTCGGAGACTTCAACGATCGGTGAAGACCGAAACCTTTACTTTCTTTATGTTAAATTTAACCCCAAACAAGGATGCCCTTGAACAAATATGAATGAAAACTTGTATTTATTTTGACCACTAAACTATTTACAACCAATTAATGTTAATAACACGTTGGTCTTCATTAAAAAATTAGAACAAGCTCGAAATTGTTGCTTGCTCATTAACTGCTGTTACTGTAATTAAAACATTTTACCTTTCTACGGTGAATTTAACAAAGAATTTCACTACAAATAATCTTTTTGTAAAATTTTTAATTATTGCGATTTTTATTAACATTACAGAAAGCGTTAGTTACATAAGGAGGATTGAAGATAAACATAACACGTTGTAATACATGATAACAGAGGATGACGACCTACACGGTTAAAAGTAAAAGTTCACCTTAAAATCGGCCAACGGAAAGTGTTACGCAGGAGACTTCAACGGTCAATAAAGTTACAAACCTGCCTGTTGGTAGTCGACATTAAGTCAACAATTTATTAATATGACCCGATTTCGTAAATTATTGCTCACTATGACACAACAACACCTTAATACGGAATTTTCCAAACTTAGCTGTTTCTGGAACAAACTTTTCTAATTCGCCTTCCTTTTAATAATTATTTACTTTAATTATTTGCAGCCTATAGAAATTCAGTATTTATACTCAAGGTGTAAAATAATGTCAAACAAAATGAGTAAAACTTTGGAGATTTCAACGATTTTTCTATGTGAACTTTTGGTAAAACAGCAGGTTTTATGCTACATGAACAATAATAATGAGTCAGTCATGTGTCAGTGGCGGCGACCTTAACCTCCCATAGTCCATATTAATTTAATGAATAGCGACGGTTCAACTAAACCGAGAGTAGTTGGCGTACTGAACATTTTTATGTAGGCTTAATAAAAGGAAAAGTTGTTTAAACGACTTCAAAATCGAGTCAAACGCAACTTCTTCACTTTGAACTGTGTCTAAAAATAAATAATTCTACGTTTACAGTATAATTATTATAATTTTCTTATATATAATCTAAAGAATCACTTTAACCTTCTACCTTTTTTTTATGAATTCCACGCAAACTACGTTGTTTTCTTTTAGGCGAGTTGTTTAATTCAATTTTACATAATGATACATTTGATCTTCCACGAAACAACCGATACGTTTATTAGCATGTAATTAAATTACATATATAGTTAGACAACTGACAGAGTGATTTATGTGCTTCACGTATTGACATTCATTAATTTAAAGTACAAGACAAGCAAATCCACGTAATAAGCATCCCTTAAGAGTACGAACTTGTTAACTGAGATAAGTGGGTATCTCCTTTCTAATGCTAATGATTGATTATTCCCCACAGAAGTAATTAAATTTTATTATGAATTTTGATTACGATTATATAACGTTTAAATACCATCTTAACATTTTAAAATGTATGTCGTAAAACTTTTACGACGGATTTAAATATAAATCTCTTTTGATTTGTTCATCTTCAAAAGTTATCAGGGCAATCATTCAAAATCGTGATGCAAACGAACTGGAAAATCCGATAGTTTTTTGTAAGTTACCAAAAATAATACGTTTTTATGGTTGCTTGGCTTTGGGTGAATTTATTTGTAAATGTTTAACGTCCGGTTTGTGGTGATTTAAATAAGTCCCGCCGAAACGAAGTTTAAAAAAAATACACACGATTTTCAAACCGAATGCAATAAAGCTATGCAACTTGGAGTACAAAGACATTCAACTTGTTTACTTGGGAAAACAGGGGGCAAAGAACGTCCTTCTGAAGTTCTCTGAAATGCAAACAAGCCCGTCAAGAAATTACTAAACTACAAACCATGTATGTACGAACTCCAAACAATTACTATGCTAACAACAATTCATGATTTGCGTATTCAAATTGAACAAGGAGTAGCCAACGAACAGGATGTTAGTAGTTAAAGCAAGAATTTTTTTAACCCAAAGACTTTTCTTTCGACTTTTCAGGCATGATTATAATAAAGTTCCTTCTTGTCTGTTTAAAAAAAAGTCAACTTTTGTGCTCAGTTTTTAAAAGTAAACGAGAAGAAGTGGTTTAGCAAGTGGTTGAACTTTGATGTTTACATCGAGTCTCTGGCACAACCGACACATATTTCAGGTGCTATTAACTGGCTGAGCTGGTTTCTGAATGCGAAAATACAAGAATTGTACGCTCCAGGCGTTTTTGAAAGTGTAACGTCGCCATATTTGGTCATGAATTTAAGAGTACATAGTTATTATGTTGTATATATGTGTCTGTATGTCTGGATGCTTATGAAATGGCTTTAAGAAAGTATATGCCGCAATCGTATCATAAATTGCCATCGGGATTTTCAATTTCCCCGAATTTCGTTTAAGCTTGTTTTGAAACCCGGTTATTTTCGGTTTTTAAGCACTCTTTAGTTATACATGCGAGTAAATGTAAAATTTATTCTAAAAGCGGACATAGAACCCTTTGAAATCATCAAAATTCAGCAGGTACCTTGAATTTTACCCATCTTTAATATTCCACTATAATGTAAGATAAATTATTTTAAAACGGTCACCAAACTGGGGGTCGATGATTCTTTAAACAAAATATTCAACTGATCTAAATGGCTGAAACGACCTGAAATCCTAAGAAAATCTTGGATCTAAGGGAATTCTGTTTGATTGAAAAACAAACGTAAAAGGCAAGATCGATTAAACTTGAATAGAATACGACGAGTTTGAGGAAGATTGTGTAATAACAAATTGATGCATTAGTAAACAAAATGATAGATGATAGCATATTTAGTAGCAGACTATGACAAATACGTGAGATTAGTTCGAAGGAATTTAACAGAATTACGTACACGTCTGTGCTTGGTGGTTTCGCCCACTGTTTTTACCATTACAATAAAACTACGAATCTGGAATATGGAAATCATCAAAGCTTAATCGGTGATCTTGATTCTTTAAAAACATTCAGTTTCCAAAAGTAAAATACCTAAATACTCTGGGATAAAAGTAAATTCGTATTTTGCCTTTCCAAAATTTACCGAAAAATTCAGAACGTATGTGTAGCAGCACATCCATCAAATTTACATTTTTAGAAAATGTTTTAACATAAAAACCTGTACGCATGCTATTGAAAACAAACAAAAAGTAATTGAAGTAGGCGGTGAACTCGAACAATTTCCAAACCTCCACATTTTACCGAAAACCAATTTATAAGCTCTCCAAGCGAAAATATCGCTCGCCGATTTAATTTTTACTAACTAAATTACAAATTTAGAAAGTTAAAAGTCAAAAGTCTTCGATTTGTACAAATGGGGGTTCCTTCATTTGTATTATTGTTACTCCTGATTGTGTTCCAAAAATGTGTACAACAAGGGTTCTTGACTTGGGGCTTTTCATAAGGAAAGATTAATTTCGTTTTCAGGACTTAGATGGCCTTAAAATCATCATAACTTAAATTTAACTGCTTTTTTAATTTTTCAGAAAAGCTGCGAGCAGCATTTGTGCAGTGGTGCTAAAACCTAAAACCACATCGTACGATCTCATTTCCAAATTTTACAATTGAAATATGCAGATTAATTAACATACTTTAATTTGTTCTTGATTAATATTAATATAACACCTCCGTAATGGCCTGCACCTGTTTGTTTTTCAGGGAAGAAGAATAAAAAACGGATTTTAACCATCTGGCCTCCTTCGTTGCCCACATTTAAATAATCATCCTACTTTACAAATTTTATACGGAGCTATTACCGAAAATTAACAAAGTTTTTTCGTGTCATTTTCTTTCATTCTTAGTGTCCGCCTTTTATGGGATTCTCACAAAACCTTTCGTGTGCTTGAAAGCGTTTAAACTAAGGAAACAACAACAAACTGTCTAAGTTTAAGTAAAATCGTGAATTTCTTAATTGGTAGAAGCGAATGCGAGCACTTCTAAGCAGTGATTGTAGTCGGTGTTCGAGAACAAAAAACAAAAGATAATAACTATCATTTTCTTAGTTTTCTAGCTTGAAGCACATAACAGGACGAAGCAGAAGGAGCATGAGGACGTCCGTGACTGGACTTCAAAGTCATTAGCCAGATGTCGCGATTGCGTCATTAAAGAACACGAAAACCGACTTCTTGATTATGACTGTTTCCATTTTTAAACTGTAGTAGAATTCAGAGTTGTTTTTAACAAAATTAAATTTCCGCTCGCGTTCATTCCTCAAGAAGTTAATCGGGAAAAAAAGAGAGAAGTGGTAGTTGTTTGTGCCAGTGAATGGCTGTAAACAATGCTCAGGTTGATGCTAAGTTCAGGTTGAAGGCCATGGGCATAATTAAGCGAGATATTAATCATCCTGCAATTCTTTAATGAATGCCACGCACTAGAGATCATGAACAAGTTATTTAAATACGACCAGTTTATTGCCGGAAAAACCGAACATTTCTAGGAAAAATTAATACTTCAATCGTATGCCAATTGTTTTAATTTTTTCCGCGTTAATGAACTTCCACACAAATATATTAACGAGAGTTTGACCTTTTAGTATTATTTTTAGCATCCGAAGAAGTTAGCAACAAGAAAAATTAGGGGGCCATGGGTTTTAAGATACCGAGTACAACATTTTTATTTTAATTTAATCACACGAGCAAATGACCTCCACATCACACCCACTTTCTTATTAATAATTCGAATTCCTTTGGACCTCTTAATTTTAGGTTATAAACACTTCAATTCTATTATTGAAAAACATAAACATTACCTGGGCATAATTTTTTTTAGTTTTGGTACTTTGAACCTCTTTTTATTTGTTATTCGAAGCAACGAACCTTTTTTTAAAGAAAATTATATAAATAATGATTACATCAAATCTCTATAGCTTTTCAATCAATCAAGGCTTAGAAGGGTTTTTCCAAATTAAATTTAAATGTAGATCTCCGCCACTGACTTTAATCTTCTTCACAGAACAAACCTTGATTTTGGTGGTACAGACTAAAAATTCTTTCGGGTTTTCAATACTTTCCCACCAATCTTAACTACGGTAAATCCAAATTTGTATACCAAAAAAACTGTGGCCATCCTCGGCGTAACCATAAAAAGAACAAAAATACAACTAAAAGAAAACTTTGAAATACAAGACGATCCTTTAAAAATTCCCATTACAATATGAACAAATAAATTCTATAATTAAGCAGCGACCTTAACCTTTACTTGCACTACAACTCGTTTTGCCAATAAGTTGATATTTCCAATATAGCCACGTTTATCAAAGTTTAAATGCAGTAACGAAATATTTCAGATGACCTACAACGGATGCACCAAATATACGTACAGATAACCCAAGTGCAAGGCTGTTTTATATAATTTTATTATCAGAAAATTAGGCAAGAGTTCGTAATTTTAATTAGTTAACATAATAAATAAACAGTTTCAAAACCAACTCCTTTCAATCCAAAAAAGATATCGTAAAAATAAGCTTGTTGCTAGGAAATCTTCAAGATCAATCTTAATAATTAACATACAACATCCTGAACTGAACTAATCATAATTCACAACTGGCACATAATTTAAATAAAAATAATATCCTTGAAAATAACTTCCTCAACATTAAAACCGGAAACCTATTAAAAATCTCTAAAATAATTCATACTAACATGGAGAGAAACAACTTCGAGGAAGAAAAACTGATTTGAACAGAAACATAAATAATAACAATGCGTTCTATGGAAATTATTCAAAAAAAAACGAGGATGAAGACGTGAACAATGATCGATGAGTATGGAAATGTTAATATATTCTTGTACCTATGATGTATGGAGGTGGTACTACACGTGAATCAGAGCGTGGTCATGGAATTAAAGAGCACGTATAAATCATAATTCATAAGGAACGAGTTTGCAAATTGGTATGTTACGAAAAGTTTGTTCTGTATCCTGGTAGTGTGTGGATTGATGTCTGAAGATAATGAGATTAATATTAAACCGTATTATTCTGACAATATAAGCTATCAGATAAACAATTTTAAATAAGATTAATTTACTTGCCTAAAAAAAGGAAGATAAAAGTCGTGGTACTTGATATGATAATTTGGTACTGACAGGGGGTCAGACAGTAACATTCGAAAAATGATACTGCTTGTGTTTTTAATTATCTGGCAGTGCCATGAATAAGCACGGACAATAAAAGTTTACACAACATTAATGAACTCAAATGTGCAAGAAAAAAAGAAGAAACTTGTAGTATAGTTGATTCATTCCTTTCCGCAAAATAGCTGAAAGCATTTTACAACTTAGTGGTGGACTATCATAAATCATCCCTACTAGATCGGACTCGAAACATTTTACAGCTGCCTCAAAATAGAAGAATTCATTTATAAAGTGTTAAAGTTTAAAGCCATCCCTGGTAGGGTGTTTATGGCAGGACTTGCCACTTCTAACTCATCATAATACTTTTATTGTCCGTTGTAATAACTTAAGAAGTCAAGCAGAAATTGCACACGCGACGGAACAGACTATACATGACATGAGCATTTCGTACCATTGTCAATACCTTGTAATTGTAGTTATTTGGCAGTACCACGCATAAATATCCAATATAAAATTTTCAGGGAACGAAATAAGTACCACATAAGATTGTAGTGGTATGACACCTAATTTTCTTACACCATTTTAAAAAGGTTACTAAAGGCTACAGCAATACGTACCGTGGCTTCGATTTTCTGATAAGTTGCTTTAGTACTACAATAAGTTCAACCCTTAAAAAGATTAATAAGAAGATCTGAAATTGTGGTACTATCTCTTTATATTGTTTAAATCTTTTTACGTAATTTTTGCTAGCTGTAACACTGAATATTATTTTACATTTAGTACATGGTCACAAACTCTGCAGAAGGCAACGAGGAAACCACTGCAGAGAACACATTTCCCTAGTATAAGGGAGATATAACAAAGTTCACGACGCCAAGTCGTTTAAAAATGTGGCTTTGGCCCCTTGCCAACGTCCTTAGAAAGGATTAGGCACAGAAAGAAGAACAGAAAAAAGCCACAAAGATGTGGTAGTACCGAAAATAAATTTTGCTGGTACCTTTCAAAGCTTCTCTTGTGATCTTTTTAGCTTGCAACTAGAAAGATTCTTTACCACAAAGTGTAAAAGTACAAACAAAATATGACATTAAAAAGTACTCCCTACAAATAGTGTGCCATTTTTGAATGAATCACGGATAAGTAGCGAATATAAGTTTTCTAAAGAACAAAGAACCACACACAAATAAAATAAAGAGAGCCTTTTACGTACATTTTTTTAATCTTTAACGCTGAAAATTATGATGAACATTTGCGGAAGACTCCAACAATAATTTGAATGAAGCACCGGCACCGGCAGGAATAAAGAAAATGCAGAAATGATTAAAAGATGGAAATTGATGCACATTTGATGTGATGGTTAAAAACCACCTATTTATATTAAAGAAACTGATGTGGTGGTACCGAAACTTAACTTGGGTGGTACTTTTCTTGTGATCTTTGCCTCGCAATTGGAAACATATTTCTTCAACAATAAACACCAAAAGCACAAAAAAACAAGAAATGACAGAACTGCACAAATTGAGTACCACTTTTGAGTAAATCACGGATCAGTATGGAATATAAGATTTCTAGGGAATGAAGTACCAAATAAATGATTAATGCACACCTAAATTTGTTAGATACTTCAGAAGAAGTTATAATGTATGTCAAAGGAATACGTAGCATGGCTTTGATTTTCTGAAAAGTTGATTCAGTACTGCAGTAGATACTATCCTTCGCAAGACAACTAAGAAGGTTGGAAATTTTTGAACATCCATTTATTTTGTTTGAAAGCTAAGAAAGTTGTACGAAATTATGTTGAACATTTGTAAAATAAAATTAACCGGCAGTACCACAGAGTGGGGGCGCACGTAATACTGAAATTAAGCAAGAGCCTGCTTGGCCAGAACTTGGGTGGGTGACCGCTCTGCGGCTCGGTGTGTCCGGCCCTCTCGACACTATAAAGGTATAAGAAGGTAAAAGAAAGAAAGAAGAAAGAAGTAAAATAAAATTAATTTGAACAAACAAATATCTGCGTCAGTACTACACTAAACCTACACTGAAGTACCACCAGAAGTAAAGAAAGTAAAGAAACCGAAAAAAAAAGATGGCAACGAATACATAACACGGCTTCGATTTTCTGACAACTTGTTTTAGTACAGGAGTAGGTACTACCCTTATAAAAACAACATAAGACGATCCGAAATTTGGGAACTATGCCTTTGCATATTTTTAAAGCAAATAAAACTTTTACGTAATTTTTCTCTGACGTTTAACATTGAACAGTATTTTGAATATTCATAGAATACTCCAATAATGATTTTTTAAATGAATATCTGCGTCAGTATTACAGCAAACCCATAACGAAGTACCAGCAAAAGTAAAGTAAGTAAAGAAAAGATGACGACAATCGGAGCACATTTGATGGAATGGCTTTAAAAAACCACAGATTTACATTGCAGAAACTTGTGTGGTGGTACCAAATATTAACTTGAGCGGTACCTTTCAAGACTTTTCGTGGGAAACTAATTTTCCTACATAATTTCAGAAAGCAGCTATGTTAAAGGAATACGTAACATGGCTTTGATTTTTTGTCAAGTTACTTTAGCGCTACTGCCTCTTTATTTTGAAGCTAAGAAATCTCTCTAAGTAATTTTTTAACGTCTAAAATTTTCAGAAGTTTTCAATAATAATTAAATCCATATCTGCATATCAGTATTACACTAAACCCATAATAAAGCACCATCAAAATTAAAGAAGGCAAAGAGAAGATGGATTTGGTGGCTTTAAAAAAAAGCAGCACCGAAAATTAACTTGGGCAGTAACTTTCTAAATTTTTCTTGTGTACTTCAGCTCACAGCTGGAACGATTTTTCAGAACAAACAGCAAAATACTCCCTCACAAATCAGGTACCACTTTTGACTAAACCATAAAATAGGTTAATAACCGAACCAGGAGATGTTTTGAAGCATAAACAACCTATAAAAAACGATTATAACAAACAATAATTACACTGACAGACTTAGCAGATTAAATTTAGAACAGTTGCACTCTTACATTAATAATTTTCCATTATAGTGCAACAGACGAAGTAGAACGTGAAGAGAAGTGTAATGGATTATAACACGACTAGTTGAAAATGAAAAACGGTAGTAATTCTCGCGTAGAGTACATCAAGTGATACTAATGATCGTTTTTTCTTGTAACAACAAATGTAATTAGTACTTGTTTTTGTGTTTCATATGTAGGTACTTGTATTGAAATTTTTGTGGGTCGTTCCTTTATAACATATAAAGAGTTGGAAAGTTAGAAGATAGATGAATATGCAAGTAAAAAAATGGGCGATATTTGTATTTAAAGGAGTTAAGTGTGGGTTCTAGGTTCAACGAAAAGAAAAAGCTAAGACAATGCTGAAACAGAAATAGTATTAAAGAATATGTGACCAACATGGGACTGCAAAAGTGCGAAAAAAGAAAATGTGGAATTTGAATAAGAAACAACGCAGAAGAGAACAAGACGGAAACCAATAAAGATTAAGAAGGCAAAAAAACCAGCAAGAGGATGAGGAAGAAAAAGGAGACGAGGAAGAAGAAGAGAACGAAGAGGAGGAAGTAAGGATGGGAAAGAAGAGGAGGAAAACTAGAATAAAGAGGAGCAGAGGGAGGTTGAAGAAGAGGATGAAGAACATTAGAAGAAAAAGAAGGAAGAATGAAGAAGAGGAGGAGGAAGCAGTTAGATGGGGAAGAAATGACGTACGAAACTATTTACATTAAAGAAAATAAAAGCAAATATTCAACATCTATGTAGCTCCAAGAAATCCAGTTAAAACGCTTTTTTCCAAACGCTAATTATCGAAAATATAGTTTCTTAAGTTAAGTGGTACTATCAACATAGAAACAAAACAATTAAAAGATAACAATCCGGCGTATTTTTTAAAACAGTGCCAAATATAAAGATAAATAATTGTATGAGTTAGGTTCTCATAACTTTCCTAGTTCACATCCTCATAAAACCAGGTAGATACTAGAGAAGAACGCGGTTCTGCTTGGCCGGTCGCGGTCTCGCGGTTTGTGGTCACACTGTTAAGGCCAAGACTGGCATTAAAAGTAGTTTAGTAGACGGGAAAGGATGTTGCGTAACACATCAAGAATCACGAACGAAAATGAACTACTACTATGTTTCACTTCATTTTCAACTTACTTTTTACTATTGTGTTTCCGAGAAGAGTTTTTATTGTTTGGACCGTGGCTAAATTTATTTGAAGACATTAACTTAAAAACTAACAATTCTTTTGTTACATTTTAGTTGTCGCTCCTTTATTTTATTTCTTGTAAGAAATTTTAGGGCGTGAAGGTCAATCTGGGCCAGGAAAAGGTGGAGAAATAACTAACGTGCGTCTACGAAATTTTATAAGATTCCTAAATTTCCGGGTCTTATTTATTTCTGCGGTTTTGTGTGGCTAAAAAACACGTGCCTCAAGTCAATCGGGATTCGAAACCACAAAAAAAGGAACGAATTTAGGTTAATAACAGGTTTAAATGTGAACCGCCTCACGATTTTTAGGAAATTTAATCGCACAGAATGCATACGGGGGTCATTTCTGGGATACTTAAAATAGTCTAACCTTGGGAAAAAAATTGTATAGTGCCATGTGGTACCTTGCACCATAGGATTCTTTTCAAAGTCAAGGTTTTTAGAATTAGTCAAAGATACCTATTAGTGAAAAATTGCAGTTTTCATGGAAGCTCATTTAAGTACCTACCACAAAATTGTGCAAGAAAACCACAACAATTTATAAATTTCGAAACTAAACAGATGGGAATTGTAACTTCGACTGAAAATTATCATACAAGTTAGCAAGAGGAAACTTTCAGCTTTCCAAGAGTTAAATTTAAACTAATCCTAGTGCCTTTCGCCATTTTTTAGTTACAAAAGAAACACGAAAAGACATAAAGGAAACTTTGAAGGTTAAAATGGATGAAAACTCATGTTAAATAACAAAAGTACTTTTAATCTTTCCTTTGACAAATCAGAACACATTAATTCAGACCAAAATAAGAGAAAGTTCAGTAGAGTAGAAAAATGTCTAACAATTGGATCTCATTAAATCAAATTCTAGTTTTCGCACTCCTGAAAGAAAATCTTCAAAAAACCTCATACATTCTGCTTAATTTCTGTTCAATTTTCATACAAATTTAGGTTAATCACGATAATTGTTTAGGCATTAAAAAGGTGATTATAACATTTTTCAGTTAAGAACATTTCAAAACGATTCCAGCAAGTCTAAATTCAAAGAAATCCCTACAGGTTTGAGTAAAGTTTCTGAAGGCCTAAAGTTTCAAATAACTAACTATCATCAAAACCTAGGAAAAACTTCGTTTCTTTTAAATGAGTTTCACCAAAAGACGAATTATTCGTAAAAATGTCACGAGAAGGCAGCAGCTTCTTTTATTATCGCTACAAACCAGTTGAGAGGTTGTTGTATTTACATTCTGAGAATATTAATCAACGAAACGAAAGGACACGAGCCAAAATCATTAAAAGTTTAAAGAAAGATTACTTCCAAAAATTAGCATTAGATGGCGTCAGTTTCTCTTAGCATGGTAACAAACCAAATAGGACATAGGCACCACGTTCACATCGAAGTTTACAAATCAAAATAAAAATAGAATTATAGGCAGGGATTAATTTGAGCCGGAGCTCACCGGAGCCGGGCTCCGGTACTAATTTTCGTGACGGAGCGCAGCTGCGGTACTTCTGTCAAATTGCAACTTTGCAGTTTGCCCATGCTGTTATTGTGTCATTTCATATGAATGCAGACCAGTAGTCGCCTACGAAGCCTAGTATTGAAGAGATGTTATTAAAGATATTACAAGTATTAATCATTTTAAAATATTTATTGAAAAAATAAGAAATATTTACTACAGTTCACCCAAAAATCAAAAGGAGCTAAACGCATGTGCACAAACTTTAGAACTGGAGAGAGATCCTTAAAGTTGGAATAGTTTTGAACATTCGCTGGGCTGCATCTAGTTTTAGAACCGTAAAAGCTGTTTGGCAAAACTACCCAGTTTTATATAAACATTTTACCGATGCATCGGTAGCTTCCAACAGAGACGCCAAAGAAAAGTCAGTTTATTCTGGTTTGGCACTGACTCTTTCAACAACCGCATTTCTTGAAAATCTAGGCTTAATGTATGATGCCCTGCAAGAGCTGTCCGAACTTTTCTTATAATTACAGCAAAGGAGTATTCACCTGGTTGAGGCACATCGAAAAATATGTACTCAAATTAAGTATTTGAAAATAGGATTCATAACCCCGGGAAATATTATACTGAGGCTCTTGAAGCTACACAGGCTAAAGAATTCAGAAAGGTACCTTTGAAAGAAGGTTCCAAAAAAATTCCAAAAATATCTGTAGGCCAGTTTTACAGAAGTTTATCAACTTCAATGAAAACCAGGTTGATTTCAACGCGAAACTCAAATGCTTCTTCGTCATATGATGAAATAGTTTCGAAAGTAAAAGTACCATATCAAAAGTTTTGGCCTGATTTTCTTGAAATAACGTATGGGGAAGAGAACGTCGAGAATCTATGCAACAAATTTAAAATCGATGCCAGGGACATTATCCGAGCTTTCCGAGTTTTCAAATCCACTGGAGGGAAAGAAGTACCACAGGGTATGAAACAAATTATTTCCATTGTTAATAGCATTGCTGTGTCCAGTGCAGAATCCGAGAGGGGGTTTTCTGCTATGAATTTAATCATGACTAATTTACGATCATCGCTGTTGGCATCATGGTTGGCATCTGGACACCACAGTGCAACAGACAATAACTCAAAGAGACAAAATTTACGCATGGACCAAGATGTTGAAACGCCCAACGATATTCAAGAACTGTGGAATATTTGTTCTCTGTAAATATTTTTGAAATTAACATATACAGGGTAACATTGAAAAAACTACAATGCATAGTACCACGCGATAGAGGACGATAAAATAATAAAAAAAGTTTTTGTAATGTGAAATAAAAGTCAAGGTACAGGCTACACTAAAACAATGTACCCTACCCACATATTTTTTGAAGAGCTCCGGAACTATTTGTTTTACAAATTAAGCACTGATTATAGGTACTCAACAACGTTTGAAAAGGATACTGGGTAACATGATTAAAATTATGAAATTCTCAATCAGGACTGCCTCCTTAAATCGCACCAGTTTCTCTTATCATAGTAATAAACCAAATACGCTATAGAGAGCACTACATTCGCATTCGAAGTTTAAAAATCACAAATAAAGAACGAAATCACTCAATAACGTTTGAAAATGGCACATGACAATATCAATAAAATTATGAAATTCTAAATCAGAATCACTCCAAAAATTATTTTTACAAGTTTCAAGATGGTGCCAGTTGTCCTTAGCATAGTAACAAACCAAATATGGCATAGAAAGCGTTACATTCGTATTCGAAGCTTAAAAATCAAAATACAGAACAAAGTTACTCAACGTTTGAAAAGAACATGGAGAAGTATCATTAAAATTAGTAAATTTTAAGGCAAGATTTACCCCAAAAGTTATTTTCGGGATGGCGCCAGTTTTTTACCATAGCAACATACAGAGAGCGCCACATTCGCATTCTAAATTTAAAAATCAAAACAAAGAACGAAATTACTCAACAAATTTGGAAAGGGCACGGGGCATTATCTTTAACATAACGAAACTCTAAGCATGATTGTGCCCAAAAATAATTTTGTAAGTATCACTAGATGGCGCCAGTTGTTCTTAGCATAATAACAAACCAAATATAGTATAGAGAGCGTCACATTCGTATTCGAAGTTTAAAAATCTAAATACAGAACAGAGTTACTCAACATTTGAAATGGAAACAGAGAAGTATCATTAAAATTAGTAAGTTCTAAGGCAAATTTTCTCCCAAAAATTACTTTCGGGATGGCGCCAGTTTTTTTCCATAGCAACAAATAGAGGGCAGCACATTCGCATTCTAAATTTAAAAATGAAAACAAAGAACGAAATTACTCAACAAGTTTGAAAAGGGCACAGGATTAAAATCATGAAATCCTACAGCACGATTATCTTCAAAAAAATGTTTTGAGAAGAATCATTAAATGGCGTATAGCGGAGTAACAAACCAAATAAGTATAAAGAGCGCCACATTTGCATTCGAAGTTTAAAAATTAAATTGCTCAAGGTTTGCAAACGGCTCGAGGCAACATCATTAAAATTATGCAATTCTGAAGCAGGATTCTTTCCGAAAATTATTTTTTTCTTAGCATAATAACAAACCAAATACGATATAGAGTGTCACGTTAGCATTCGAAGTTTAACAATCAAAATACTGAACGAAATTACTCAACGTTTGAAAAGAGCACAGAACATTATTGTATCCTAAAGCATATTCCTCCCAATAATTACTTAACAAGTTTGGAAAGGGCACAGGGCAATATGAAACTCTAATAATTTTTAAAGTATCGTTAGATGGCGTCAGTTTCTCTTAGCATGGTGACAAACCAAACAAGGCATAGAGAGCGCCACATTAGCATTCGAAATTGAAAATCAACAAAGAGCGAAATTATACAAAGTAAAAGGACACGGGGCAATATCATTAACGTTCTTTATGTGACTAAGGTAACAATAAACAAAGTAACACAAAGCAGTAAAAATTTGAAAAATATAAATAATGATATGGAATTCGCAGACGTAACACCTCATTATTGTGACAAATTGAGTAAAATTAAGGTTCCTGTTTTTCACGCGCGGGTGGATACCGGCACTAAAAGCACGTGGCTCATCGAACTGTGAATTAAGGACTCGATGCTAACTTGTCAAAGGACATTCAATGAACCTTATAATTGGGAAAGATGGTAACGTTTCCATGTTTTTTTTCCTTCCTTGCTCGTACGTTAGTCTGTTATGACGTAAACGATATTCTTAAGTTATTACCATTATTAAGTAAATAATGAGTCAGATGCTAACTTTGACCGGCAAATTATTAAAAACCCGTAAAAAAATATATACAAATTTTAACAGTCAACAACACATTAGGTTATCTCCTCCTAATATGTTTACATTAGAAAAATAAGTATTGCCTAATGTTCTTCTATCTGTATATGTAGGTAAACGTTCTAACGATTTATTGACAACAATCTCAAGTTAAAGGTAGGCGTGAGCGGTATTGGAAACGTATTTATAGAAATTTTAGCGCGTAGAAAGTGAAGCCATTAGTTTCGACGTTTGTTCCCAATTCCGTTACCAAGTTCAACAACGACTCGAGTTCAAGTTCAAAAAGACTTATTCAAACTCAAATTGAATCGGTTATTTTAAGCGTTTCTTTCCTGGTAACAGGGAAAAAGTAAAAGGGGGAAATTTATACGCGAACGTAACGAGGTAAAAGGAACGCAAACACATAATAAGGTTTTATTTAATAAGCACGCGCTTTAACCACGAAAACAAATTACTTCGGCACTTCTGGAAAATTCTTCTCTCTTTCAGGTCAAACAGTTATTTGAAACGTCTTAACCTTTACCATTTACATTCACAGTTATTAGAATATAAAAATGAGCTCCAAAGATCAAAGTAAAGCCAGCATACCGACAGGTATCGTTAATATTAATTTTTTAAAACACGTCTTCATTAATCAAACACGTCGTTCGAAATGTCGAATACTTATTTGTTCCTTTTTATTTATTCTTTGAAACACTTTGTAACTAATTTAGATAATGTTATGAACTTTTGTTGATACACATACTTTATTTAAATATTTATTCTTCTTCTTCTGAACCAAATAACAAAAACATCAATTCCTTCAAACTTCCAAAATTTAAATTAAAAATTCGGCAGCCGCTAATTTAAAAAGTAAATAAATAAAAACTAGATAACCCTGAAGATGGTCGATAAAACGACTTAATCCGATTTTGACATGACATAACGAATATTTTACTTATGTAAGAAAGAAAAAAGGACAATGTGACAAGGTTAAGACTATTTAAAAGGTAAGACGATTTATTACAAGAAATTAAGCCATGTGTTTGCATATTTAACTTCGTTCCAGTAAATATACATTTTTATTATTTATTACTATCATTTCTGAAGACGTTAAAAGATGACCGAATTATGTTAATTTAATAATAAGTATTCACTAACCGTACAAATTATTCTGATCAATTACTGATTAAGGGTTTTTCGGCGTCATTTCAATTGGTGTTATAGTTAGGTTAATATAAAATAATGGGTGAATTTAGTTCGTTTTTGAAAGAAGCAAGATCTCTAATTTACCCACTCGTGTTAACCCACAATAATTGCCTTGAACTAAGCAGAGGTTCCCACGCATGGTACAATGGAATCAACTGAAATTACAGGCAAGGTTGTTTATAACTACAAACAGCAGAAGCTGATTTTATGTTGAATATTTAACAAAAATTCCTATAAAAATAAGCAGGAGACAGATTATTCCTCGTTTTACAGAAGCAATATGAATTTTCAGTTTCAAAATAATGTACAAACTTGGTTCAATGTTGTAGAATACGAAGGTAATAATAATAATTGTTGTCTATCAATCGAGTACATAGAGCGTCAGGTACATTGAATAATTTTTTTAAGCAGTTAATGTGAAAAATTCATAATCCAATCTCGTAGAATTTTAGGAAAAATACAAACACAATGGTTTTTAAGAACTTTTTAGAAACAGCTGAACCACGAACAGAAGGGTTTTTAAGAATTTTTTGGAAACAGCTGTTACAATTTAAAATATTCCATAACATATGACAATATGTTCAGAAACTGTGGCCAAAAGCATCTTTTTTTTTAAGTTAGAAAAATACAATTTGTGAATGTTTGAGAAAAGGCGAGATAATCAATTCGACAAAAATCGAATTTCCCGCCCATTTTGGATTATTATTTGGTTAAAACTTATCAATTGCCTAACAACTCTGTAAACAAATACTTTATCTGTTTGAAAAGCTTTTCTAACTGAAACAGCAAAAACTTACGACCAAATGATTTCCAACAAATTTTGAGTTTCCTGCCTTTTTGATAGAATTAAATGATTCTAGTATTGAGTTGAAATGTAACAATTTTCTTAATGCAATTACCGGGGTATTTTCTGTACCTAAAAAGTATTACTCAAGCTCTAAAAACTGTTTAGATTAAACTGGTAAAAATTTGAAAAATGAGACTATTTTTTTTTAAATTGTATTTCCCACTCCTTTTTGGAAGAGTTATGCGACAGAGACATTTAAATGTGAAATGTTTACAGTCCATAAATACCAAAATCAGCAAATAGATGACTTTTTGTTGTTTGAAAAAAGGCGCGGAAGTTTGAACAAAATAAAAACAAAGCAATTTCCAAAATATTTTAAATTTCCTGCTTCTCTTGAAAGAATTAAATTTAACAAATTCACCTGAAATTTGACGATTTTCCAACGAAATTTCTATAGACAAAAATATTATTTAAATTTGAAGAACTGCTTAAAACCAACTTGCTGAAGTCTCTAAATTAATTGGGGGTAAATACATTTTTTTTTGATGAAAACTTTTCTAAATCCGCTAGATTTTGCAAAATAATAACAAAATATTTTTTAAGAAAACAGAGTTTCCCGCCCATTTTTGATAGAATTAAATGGCACAGATATTCGGCTGAAATTTGACAATTTTCCAAAAAAATATCTATAGACTTAAATACTATTTAAGTTTGAAGAACTGCTTAAAACCAACTTGCGGAAGTCTCAAAAAATTCAGACAATAATTTAAAAAAAAATCGAATTTCCACCCTTTTTGGAAAAGTTACATATTCAGTTGAAAGTTTACAATTCTGAAATGTTTGTTGATAAATACAATTTTTCTTGTGTGAAAACTTTTCTAAGAACAAAAATAGTCTTCAATTTTGAAAAACTGTCTAAATCCAACTTACGAACGTCTGAAAAAATTTAGGCAATAATTAAAAAGAAATCAAATTTCACGCTTTTTTTGGAAAAGTTAAATATTCGGCTGAATGTTTACAATTCCAGAAGAAAAAGTTTGTTGATAAATACTCTTGTTGTGCATTAAAACGTTTTCAAATAAACACATTTTAAGAAAATTCGAGTTTTCCAACTTTTTGTAGAATTACATGGCGCAGACATTCAGCTGAAATTTGACAATAAATTTACCAACGAAATTTCCAGAGACAACAACAATACATATTATTCAATTTGGAAAACTGCTTAAAACCAACTGGCGAAAGTCTCAAAAATTCAGATAATAATTTAAAAAAAAATCGAATTCCCCGCTCTTTTTTGAAAAATGAAATATTCAGATAAAAATTTACAATTCGACAAAATGTATGTTAGTAAGTACAATTTTTTGCATGAAAGCTTTTCCCACTCAATTACTAAAACTTTAGAAAAAAAGAATTCAAAAACAATTTTGAGTTTCCGCCCGTTTTTGATAGAATTGAATGGCAAACATATTCAGCTGAAATTTGACCATTTCCAAACAAAATTTCTGTAAACAAAAATATTATCAGGTTAGATAAACTGTTTTAATCCAAGTCTGAAAAAATTTGGATAATAATTACAAAAGAAAAAATCAAATTTCCACAGCCCGTTTTAGAAAAGTCAAATATTACAATTCGAAAAAAGTAAGCAAATACAATTTCTTCGAATAAAAACTTTTATAAATCAACCACTGAAAATTAAAAAAAAAAAAGTTTTCAAGAAAATTTTAGTTTCTCGTCCTTTTTATAAGAGTTTCATAACAAAGATATTTGTAGTCGAAATTTGACAATTTGCAAACGGATTTCTACTGACAAAAAAGGGTGGAAAATCGTTCGTAATTCCACTCGTATAAATTTAGAAAAATAAAGATGGAAATAATTTTCGTTGTCTTTGAAAGAATCATTGCTTTGCACTTAAAAACCCGACTTATCGGGCTTCTTTTGTTTTTCTTTAAAACTACTCAGGGTTCCTGAATATTTAATTAAAATTTGTACAGGGAGGGTTGCAACTATTTTTCTTTTTTTTAATATCAATGCATTACTCACATACCCATGAAATGTTTTACATGAACAACTTGCAGTTGTTTTTTGTGCAATGGGAAGAACTCACCTGCAACAAAAATAAAAATTAATGATCAGCAAATGCACCAAGCATAAATGTTTTAAACACGAAGTTTCTTAGAATGCAGTCAGAAAAAAAATATCTCGGCTCATTTTCAAGGCTAACACGTGGCACTTTGATAAAGAATATCAAAGGAGGTCTATCATTTTGCTTCTTTGATTATAATTTTAATGAGCACAAAGTAAATCCTTCTCATCTTTTTAACTTCAGTGTTCGCAGTTTGTGTTTTATTTTCAAGTGGAAGTAAAGAATTTTAGGAATAAAAAGAATTAGAGAAACTCTGATTTTGTGAAATCCAAAAGAGTAGATTCTGTCCCAAAAATTGTTAATCACTAAGCAACCGATTTATTTAGGAATAATTTCCATGTGCAAAGTTTAAACGATAAATTCTTGAACGGTCTTAGGGGTCGTGCACTACCGTTTGGCGAAATGGATTTAAGCCAGATTAGTGCTGTAAAATTCAACAATCATTTCGAAAGTGTGCCATGTTAAACTATTTGTCAGTATTTAAAGCGTTTTAGTGACCTTCAAACCGGTCAGGTGTTCCACCAAGAGGTACTGCATGACCTATACTTCATTTAGTAATAATAAGTCTTTCATTTGAGTAAACTTCAGCTTCCTGTTGTGACTGGGGCGAAATATGCTGGCGTTTATTACAACTCCACTTTGAGTGTAAATATTCAAAATAATTGCAGTTTGAGATTTTTGTGAAACTCGCTGCATATCTTGCGTTTTAAAGCTGCATTCTACATTTACCTTTTACCTATTTCAATTAATGCATGAATATGCGATGATTAATTAGCACTCTATGAGTTCAAGCTTGAAAGTACTTTCTTTCATTTGCAAAATTCCATCTTTCACTTTTAATGGTTTCTTGTAAATCGCTAAAGAAGAGTTTGATCAAATATTTTACGATTTTTGAACTCGCCAAGAGGTATTTCTATGTTTTTGGTGCTTTTGTTTGGACCGAAAAAATCATGAGCCGTAATAAAAGTCATCCAACGCTCGGCTATTATTTATTAGTTGTTCTTTATAAATAAAAACTGCGCTCATTAAACATTCACGTTTCTGACATTTCGCAAGACTATTAGAAAAATTCCCAACGATCTAACCGCAAACTGAACTATCTTTTAACATTTACGAGTTTAACGTTCGATTTCCATATGGTAATATGATTTAGTAAGACAGAGGGATTTCTTATGTGAAAATTTTTCCACGAGCTTTTAATCTAAACCACGGTCATGCCTACCATCTGCTGGCAATGAAATCTGATTTGTTTGCGCTTTTTCACATTTCAAGGTTAGTTATGCAATGGCGACAGGTGGCCGCTGGTGCATCTGCTGCATTTTGCATACGCTTTTTATGTTGCCGGCGCCGGATGAAACAAATTTCCGCAATTTTTTTTCTTGGCTTGTTGCTAGAACGTCCACGTTATATTTTTCTGCAAATCTGCCTCCGGTTAGAAATTTAAATTTTCAAGACATAATTATTAAAAAAAATTCTGCAATATTGCGATCTTATCAACAATGCAAAAATTGCAGCTTAGGAGAGTGTTCACAAAGGAATTCACCGTCTTTATGTTCATTTTGGATGCGCACCTTCGTGTGTGCCTTCTGCATCATTTCTGCAATCTGGTGATTAAAGATTTGTAGAACGTAATAGAGGTGCAGTTGTATATTGCAGATGTTGATCTGGTTGACCCTGACCATGACATTGCACGACCTCTAAAGAGGCAGGTGAAACAACACTAGGGCAAATGTTAGCTCTCACAACTTCATTAGTCCGCCCTGCCCTAACCCTTTGTCTACCTTCTTGTTTAAGGCAAATCGATTTCTGAAGACGTGCTTTATAAAAGAAACCGGTGATATATACACGAATGGAAAGCAATTAAAATTTTTTCTGGCTAATTTTGCATTTTTAATCGAGATAAAGCAAATGTCAAGGAAAATATTCTACTCGATCAGTGCGTAAAAGTCGAAATTTTAACAGAAAATCACATGCTTCACTCGATAGATTTATTAATTTAGCTGAGGTCACAAGTTCGGATTTTGTCTGTTGTTACTTATTTAATTTTTTAATTACATTAAATTAAACATCGCGATTATTGCCAAGCAAAAATGTCCAGAAGTCCAACAACCTAAACAAATAATCCTTTAATGTTGATTGCTACAAATCACCTACGAGCTTTGGAAGTACCCCCGGTTTGGACAGCTTTTCAAAAAATTAAATCCGTAATTTTTTCAGATAAATAACAGAAACAGTTTTTTGTTCTAAAAACCAGATCGGTAATACTAAAACAACAATTTACATAAAACCTTCTTGTTATGTAAACTGTAACAACACAGGTTAATAATTTAAAGATTTATGCAGACAAAAACAATGCTGTTTGATATACGATTAAAATTTAACAAGACAACTGCTTCTATTTTGTACTATTTTAGATGGTGAACAGCAGTTTTTGACAGAACAAGTGTTCGCACAAATTTCAAGGTTCGCTTTTTATTGTTTTTTAATGCTTTAAAAATGTAAGTTTTTATTATTGCAAATTCTGATTTCTCGCATTGTGTAAGAAAACCACTCAAAAGAAAAAAATTACAGATGTTTGGAGATTTAAAACTTTTTAAGGCGTGGCTGAAAATTTTGGAAAAACAGATTTGTTTTATTTTATCTAAAACACTATCAGAATTTTATTATTTTCCAACTGTAAATTATAATCTGAAGTCAGTATTGGTAGTTCGAATCCGATATTCTAAATTTGAATAGGAATTCAGGTTCGTCATTCGAATTTTCTAATAAATATCGCATCTCAGATTCGGATTCGATTGCCAGCCCTACTTAAAACTTGTAAGTAAAATTCCAGAAGCTTCATTAAGAAGATAACCCTTATTTAATCATTCGTAATAACCGATAAAGCATAAACAATGCGAGTAAAATACAAATTAGAAATGGAAAAAAACGTGACAAACACCTCCTCTCAAATGTTCTCCAAAAGAAAACTATGAGACATCAGAAGCCGGCTGATTCATCTTGCACTTAAAAACTGAAGTTATGTAGGTGACTTAATGAATTTTTTCTGTAGGAAGATGGCACGTTTTAATTTCACAAGAAAATTTCATTGACGAAACAACAATTATGTTGTAAAATTTTGCAAGAAACTGCTTTTAACGAATTAGGAATTTATCTTACAATTATTACGATGCTAAAACAAAATTTATTGGTTTTACTTTAGGCTAAACTCATATAAATCAGCAGCAACAAAATTGGTGGACGGTTAAACTGAAGTAACACAAATTAAAATTGTTAAATACGAGGTGTATTCAACAAGTCGAAGAATTAAGCTAATCGTTAAAAATCAGGACTTTAATAATTTAATTAAATTGAGCTGTTACAACATCACAGTGATTGAGCAAATTAAGTCTTCGGAATTTCAACACTAAATTAGAATGTAAACCTGGAAATCACCAATAAAAATGATAAATAGGAGGGCTATTCAAGAACGCAATTGACAAAAGTCAATTCCGAAAGCTTCGACTGTTAAAGCTTCAAAATGATTGAGTAAACGAGGTCTTCGGAATTACAACACTAAACTACATTCCAAGACTGGAAATCACCAGCAAAACAATTGGTAACTACGAGGGCTAGTCAAGAAGGCACTGGGCAAGTTAGAAAATCAACATTTTAATTTTGAAGAAATGTTTAATAATTCTAAGGAAGCAAAAGCAGTGCTTTAAAAAAATAATACTAAATTGTAACCTTTAATCATTTAAAACGACGTAGCACAGATTACAATCCAAAGAGGCAAAGAACAAAACTAATCGTTAAAGATCAGAAATTTAATCTTTCAATCTCTGATCCGTTAAAACTTCAAAGTGACTAAGTAAACGAATGCTTCAGAACTATAACACTAAAGTACAGTGTACGAGTGGAAAAAACAAAGACTAAAAATTGCTAAATATGGGGCTTATTAAGAAAAACACCGCTAAAATTATTTCCAAAGTTCGGTCTTTCAACACTTGAGCTGTTAACAATTCTTGGCTCATTCAGCAACTGGCAAAGCCGTTTTTTAAATTATAACCAAAGTCAAAGTTAATTATCATAGTTCAGGGCCTTTGTAGTTAAAACTTCTGAGTTTTTGAGCAAACAAAGCTTTCGGAATTATTTTAAAATTATAACATTAAACTGAAATCTGCGATTGGAATAAACAACGCTTAAGAAGTTGTTAAATACGGGGCTCATTCAAAAAGGTCACAGCCAAAATTAATTTCCAAGGTTCAGGAATTCCATCTTTTAACCCTTGAGCTGTCAGCAATTCTGACTTATTGAGCAAAGGACAACGCCTTGGAAACTTCTTTTAAAAATTACAAATGAACTATAATAAAATTCAAATAAGCATAGATAAATACGAGGATTACTCGAAAAGAACTCGGGCATAATGAACTATCAAAGCTCAATTTTTCAACCTTTCTGTTCTTAAAACTTCCAAGTTTTTGAGCAAACAAATCTTTCCGAATTACTTTAAAATTAAAACATTGCAGTGCAATCTAAGATTGAATAAACCAAGCTTAAAAAATTGCCAAATACGGGGCTCGTCCAGTGGCGCATTATGGCATTCAGAGGCCCCAGGCGCTACTTTAATTTGAGGCCCTTTTATAAGTGGGGATAAAACATCAGTAAAACAAAGATATTTTTAGTAGGCACTTATTTTATTCACTTATAAAATATGCACGTATAATATAATGAACAAACGCAAAAGCAAAAATATTAAACAATTTTTGATTTCAGTTTGTTGAATTAGCGTTTAGGAATTTTCGCACTGAAATGAGACGCGGGAGCAATCACATCAGCTCCGGGGCGAAACTAGACCATTTCAGGGTTAGCGCCCTCTCTTCACCACTGATTGTAAAAAGGAAAGCTAGTGCTTTTTGGAAATTTAATTTTATTTTTGATATCTCTCTTCTAATTATTGTAGAAGTACTAAATACAAACAATAAAAATTGAAATTAATAAGTAGAGGATATTATGAGTAGTAGGTAGTTATTATGAAACTTGAAACTGTTGCAAAATTGGATCATTGTAATGATTTATTTGGGGTTTCCGGTCTCGAGGTAGCTAATAGCTTTGATAACGCTTAGCCGACACATTTTTGGCAGACTTTCTAAGAATAATATAACTGCATACTGCTTGTGTATTTGTGTTGAGCCTTATTATAAGTTAATGTTCTTTATTTAACTTTGTTCCCAAAAAAAATTTGCGCCCCCTCTATATTACAGTTCTGGTTTCGCCCCTGCATCAGCTGTTTTCAATGACAACTGAAAACAGCTGGACACGTTATTCATTTTTAGAATTTTCTCTTATTAAGTATAACTACAGTATACAGTTAATTTTCAGTTAAATTTTGGGGCCCCTAAATCTCGGGGCCCCAGGCGGGCGCCTGTAGCGCCTAATGGATAATGCGCCACTGGGCTCGTCCAAAAACACCATGGTCAAAATTAATTCCCAAAATTCAAGAACTCAGTCGTTGTGCTGAATAATTCTAACTAATTTGGGCAAACGGCAGAACTTTAAAAACTTCTTTTAAAAATTATAAATGAACTAAGTACAATAAAATTCAAATAAGCACAATTTAAAGATTACTAAATACGAGGATTATTTAAAAAAAAATGCCCAAATTAATTTTTAAAGTTCATGAATTCATCCCTTCAACCTTTGAGCTGTCAACAATTCTCGAATCATTGAGCTAACGACACAGCCTTGGAAACTTCTTTTAAAAACACAAATGAACTACAACCAAATTTAAATAAATACAGCTGAAAATTACTAAATACGAGGATTACTCAAAAAGAACACGGGCTAAATTAATTATAGAATTTCAGGAATTTAATGTTTCAATCCTTTGGCTGCTGTTAAAACCACTAAATTATTGAGGAAACGTAGCCTTCCGGAATTATAAAAAAAGCTGCTAAATACGAGGTTTCTTCGAAAAGACCGGAGGCAAAATTAATCACCCAAAGTTCAAGAAATATTCAAGCAACTGTTACAAAGTCCAAAGTTATTGGTTCATTAGAATATACGTATTTTAAAACTATAACACTATACTCTTAAATAATAAGTGCGAATGCACTCGTAAAGAAACTGTTAAAAAAAGTTGGCTTCGCAATTGTTTACCAGACAAGCTGGTACAAATCAGAATCAAAATAGAACTAATTAAGCAGTGCTATTAAACTATAAACATGTTTAACTTATTACGAACAGGCACAGTATTATTTAAATAAATTTCTAGAACTAAATTTCAATGTGCGAGTTTATTGTGGTTGATAATTCGTTTTTAATGAATTTACTAGGAATGGCCCTAGGTTTTAGGATTTAGTTAAGGTTAGATCAAATAACTCATGAGTAGTACAGTACCTACGAGGGCCGTTTAGAAAATAAAGCAATATTTTAGTTGTTACGCGATTTTAGAATTTTTGAAAACCACAGAAGCTGAAAAGTAATTTGTTCTTTATTCTGGACGATATTTTTTCGACAATTAAGTCTTTGATTTCAGCAGGTTTCCTTGATATTTTTCTGCATTAAAAACAGCTTAATTTTTAAAAGTGAAAATGCGTTGCACTCTGATTACTCAATTTTCGTGTTCAGCATTACGAAATTCGACTACACTAAAAAAAATTAGTAATTAGAGCACTAATTAAGTCTGTGGCTAGTATAACAACCTAATTATTTGGCATCAGGTATCACTAACCTAAGTCATTTTCTTTGAAATGCGTTTCAAATTCAGAATCGATACGACCGGTTGGATTAAATTAAGTTAGTAAAACTTGGTTAACTTGAAAATAAATCCTATCAAAAGCAAACAATAAACCTAATCGGCTTTTATTAAAGGTGAACTTGGTAAGTAGTTTTTATTTAGCAATTTACGTGCTGTGCTATAAAAGTTATTTGAACATGCACCTGCTCAAAATCTGAGAAGAGGACAGCTGTTGTTCCTGTAACCCTGAAATTCTAAATTTACAAATCCCCTCTGACCTATTTGCCCTTGTCTAGGTCCGTTTCACCTAAATACCATCTGCATTTATAGGCAATTAGAACCCTCATATGCTAATATAATGTTAGGCATTTGAAATTTTAATAGAAAACCGTACAGGAAATTCAGGTGGTACGCGTGATGTTTTTCAAGCAACGTAGAAAAACACGAAGGACGACGAGTAAAGCCTTCGATAAAAATAAGCTTAAAATTAATGGCCTATAAATACCTCGAGAATTTCTACTTTATTTTTGATTTTTTAGGAGCGCATTTTCTTATTTTTCTAAAGCAAATCCGACTGGTGTTATTGGTAGCTGTTACGTATGTGTGTCAAAAGGAAAGTTGACCAGATTCGTTGAATTGTCAGGCCTGTAATTATCGCAAACGTGCTAAAATTATTCATTATCGTGCAAAATGAAGTTTATTGAACTAAATTAGTAGATGCCTTTAAACCATAACACCTACAATTACGTCACTTCGAAATAATGAGTTTGTGGTACTCCTCCGGGCAATTTATGGTGTTGCTACTTTCCTTATTAGCAGGTCAAAACCGTATGAAACTTCAAGTTAAATTTAAGGTAAATTCACACTTAATATGTGTCTTCTATAAAAATCTTGCTTTTGGCTTTCGATCGAAATAAAAACACAAAGTACAGCATAGGGCTTTGAAGAAATAAGAAATAACACAACAAAACTCCTGTAATATTTTCTAAATTTTACAACAAAAACCCATTATGTTCTCGGAACATTTCACATGTAGCAGATTATTTTAAAACGGTAAGTTAATGAGGATTTATTTTTATGGTCATCAGCATAATTATCACCAGAGCTATAGATTATGCTTTTAACACAATGCCAAGTAAATATTTACGGTGTAAGCCATAGACCTTTTAGTTAACACTAATATTATTCGTCATTTTTGCCCTTCACGACTGCTTCCATCTTTTTTTAATTAATACCTTCACTTAGTTGGTTAGTTGTGATTGTGAATGAGACGCCTTTTCGAATTTTTTACTTTTTTTTAAACCACGTTTTGATCATTGAAAAACAAGCTTATTCATCAAAACAATATTAAAAATTCGCAATACAAAAATTGTCTTAAAATTTAGTTCGAACCCAAAATTAAATGGAAGGAATGCACCTAAAATTAATTTAATTACTACGTCCCTGAACCTAATTACTTTTTAAACCACAAAAATCCAAGCTCCCTGTTTTTATTTATTTTCTAACAACCGGCTTCTTAGAAAAACCGCAACAAATGTGGAGTAAAACAATTAAATATTTATTTAAAAAAAATGGCGTTTCTACTGTAGAAGCAAAAGCCATGGATTAACCTTGTGTAGAGATAGTAGTAGCGTCATAAGCAACGCTACGTCCTACTTATAAATATCGGTGTCACTTTCCAGTCAAGAGCAAGATTGCACAACACGAACATAGAATAAGCACTTTCTCGATGAAAAGCGAATGACTAGTTTCTTTATGAATCAACAATTTCTTGCTAAGTTTTACTTCGCATTTATGTTGAACTAAAAATAAGCACGGCGATTATGTAAATTATGCAAGTGCAATTTTTGTATATGTACGAACTGCATTATTGAAATAACAAATAGGGAAAAACAGGCTATGTTGCTATGTAGGTATAAAGGATTCACGCTGTTTTTACCATCAAGTAGGCCACGGTATTCTGGCAAATTAGGTTCTATGAATTATTGGTCGAGGATTTTACTTTTTATTTAGATTACTATTAAAGACCTGAGACACTGCTACGGGCCAAAACAGAATGTTTATTGTTCAGTTGGGTCAAGTCTAGGTTTGCGGATACCAAGTATCTCGATTGAGATTTGCTGAAAATTTGCACAGTTAAAACGGCAGTATTTTCCAAAAAACTAAAGAAATCGTGGCCTGCTTGATTGCAAAAAAACATTGCCAATTATTTATTCAGTGTGTCTAAAGAGCTTTTTTGGACACAACTAAAACCTAACCAAACGCTACAAAATGGCAACAAAACAAGGCGAATTTTTGATCCTTCTTGAATTTAAATATATTAATTTCGCGCAGATTTTTCGAAGTAGAACAGCTTGTTTTCGAATTTGCTGATTTAAGGACGAGTTTTGTGATGGTAAAAGTATTTGCTTGCAAATTCCATAAGCTTTTAGTTTGAATGGAACCAACTAATCGAATTTTGCTTAGTTCAGGACCTAAATTATCACTGTGTGATGTAACAGCAATATTAAAAGAATTTGAGTTTTAACAACGCCAAGTTAGAATGACAAAAATTAAACAACAACATTGATTAAATAAGCTTTGTAAAACGTTTTCGCGATAGAAACAGGGTTAAGTAAGATCAAAAATTCCAGCTGAAACAGTTTTTCTCAGATTTTTCAATAAGATAAGTGGAGTTTTAACATCAATGCATTCACAAAATTAAGTTTTTTGAAACATTTTCATGATAGAAAAAGGGCTGTTAGACTGAAAATCTAGATAGAATTTTTAGATTTTTCAATGAGAAAAGTCGAATTTCAACATCATTGATAAAACCAGCACCCTGTCCAATGAAAACAATTCAAAAGTTAAAAAGAAAATTCTGATTTTCCCCAACATACTCAAACTGATTCAATTTCGTATCAATCTGGGAAAATTTAAGGCTCTAAGCAGCTGTTCTTGAACTTAAAAAGGGGTTTACTTGTATAACAAACTAACAAGTTTTCTCAAAATATTTCTGATATAAAAGGAAAACAGGGAACAGGATTTCCCAAGAATCAATTTAAATTTTCGTATTTGAGTTTGTTGGTTGGTCATTAAAGAAATAATTTAAAAGAAACGTATTTTCTGGTGATTTTCTTTCAACAATTAATCTTGCAATTGCCCTTAATTTGTTTTCTGTGAGGTTCATATTAATAAAATATTTGCAAATTTTTTTTTTAATATTTTCAGGTAGAAAAACCAGGCAACAAAGTCTTAGTAGCTCTCTACCACGTAGCCACGGCCGAAGTAGGGTTAAGTCAGACTGAAAATGCAGTTTTTCTTAGACTTGTAAATGGAAAAGTCGCGTTTTATTAATGATGAACGAAATATACGAAAATGAACTAGATTTCGTAAAAAACTGTAAAAAATTAACATTTTAAGAAGACTTCTTTGTAAGGAGGGTTTACTTGTATTTAAAAAAAAACGTGAAATTTCAAACGATTAATGATTAATAAAACAATAAAAAAGGGTTAACTAAGGAGTTAGCTGAAAATTCTTCTATTAAACATGAATAATCGATTTTTCTTTTTTATTTGACTTTACTGGTGGGAAAATAATTTAAAAGAAATTTATTTCTTGATGGAAATCAAAAATCTTGGAATTGTCCCTAGATTTATAATCTGTGGGGTTCAAATTAAAAAAATAAATAAATAAATAAAGATCTAAACATATCAAAACCTCCCATAAAACAAGAATTGTCTCAAATCTTCAGAACTGACTTATCTGGCATTTAAAGACGTCGTTCTTTATGAGTTTCTATCAACAATAAAGCAAAAATTTGGCAATTATACGTGAATTTAAACTTTCAAAATTTGCTAAAAAGTCCCTAATTTCTTATTCTTCTTTAAGCTTTTTTTGTTTTCTTAAAGTGTTTTAATATTGAGAACTACTCGTATTATTTACAAAAATTCAAAGACATTCTTGACTTCTCAATTTGAGCTTCCTAAAGCTTTTAAAAATTCCTGAAGTAGATATACTCTTAATTTTGTAAAATCAGAAAGTCAAAGACTTCGATTTTGTGGTTTCCCTCAGCTTTGGCCTTTTTTAATTTTTTTTCAAATTCAAAGCACAGAGGAACTGCAGTTTTTTAAAAATAAAATTGTAAAAATGAGCCTGACCCTCCCAATTCTTATTTTGTGTTTTCCAACATGCATTTGAACTTCTAAAATTCATTAATTAATCAGAAGGTTTTGATCATTAGTCTTCTCCAGGCTTTTTATATTTTCTTAAAGTGTTTAACAGTGCTCTGTTGTTGATAAAAATTCGGAGACGTGCTTGGCCCAATTGGAGCTTTGGAAAATAGAAAATACAAAATCAAAAAGCTAACAAGTTCGATTTCTTAGTTTCCCTCAGCTTTGGACTTTTTAATTTCTTAAAATTCTGAGCATAGAAGAACTACTATTTTTTTTAAATAAAATTCTAAACATGAGCCTGAGCAATTCTTATTTTGTGTCTTCCAACATGAATTGGAACTTCCAAAATTTCTTACAGTACTTAATTTTTCGCGGCTCTAATTTCGTAATCTTCTCCAAGCCTTATTTTTGTTGATTTCCTTAAGTTTGTATACAAAATTTTTTACATTTTTGACCTTCCAAATTTGGACTTCAAATAACTAAGAAAATTCTTAAATATTCCTTAATTTTGTAAAATCAAAATAGTAAAAATTTCGATTTCTTGGTTTTCCACAGTTTTGATCCTTTTTAATTTTCTTAAAATTCTAAGCATAGACAAAAATAGAATTCCAATTTCATAGGCGAGCCTGACCGTCCCAAACCTAATTTCCAATGTGAATTTGAGCTTCTCAAATTTCCAAAAAGGTCATATCATTGTCGAATTAAAAATCTTCAATTTTTTTGATTTTCTTAAGATTGAAAAACTGCTACTTCTAAAAATAAAATCCCAAAGACTTTCAATTTTCCCAGCTGTTATTAACCCTTCGACTTACAGGATATTTTTGCCACGTTTCCTGATAACCTGGGTACATTTTGTACCCACCTTATAAAAACTAGAATTAGGCATGTAAACATTACTAGCAAAGGTAATAAGTTTTGGTATGGTCAAATAAATAATAAAAATATATTTGAGAGGCTTTATTCACACTACAAGCATTAAAACTCAAAAAAACAAGAAAACAGAAAGTAAAGTGAAAAATACATTGAATACGATTAGTAGTACAAATTAATTGCATGAATTGCATTTTTTTATCACATGTTTAATCATGATTTTTACATATCCATTTATGACAAACTTCACATTGGTGGTCTGCCTTTTTATCCAAATTTGTTGGTTTAGACTTAGTTACAACCTGGGTACATTTTGGACCCTGCATCAAATATTATCCAAAAAAACTAAAATAAAGGGATTAGCGTCAGGTATCTTTTGCAGGCACATTCCTAGAGGATACATGGACAGCTACTGAACGCCTTGGGTACGTTACATGATCAAAATACATTTTATTCCAAAAATTAAGCGCATGGGTACAAAATGTACCCAGGTTGTAAGTCGAAGGGTTAAAGAAGTTTCAACACAAATCTGAACTACAAAAAGCTTCCAAAACTTCTTAATGTTTCTTCATTTGCCAGATACACTTTAAGACTTTGAAAAGGTCTTAAAGGATTTGCCAAAGTTGTGTGAAGACTTAATATTTCTTAAAAAAATATTTGGGTTTCGTTGTTATTTAAAAGTCCGAAACGGTAACCCCTCGAAGCACTCCGAGATATTTCTTGCATTTAATGAATTTAAGGGCAATTTTCAACAGTTTCGGATTTTTATAAAGCTTATAAGGCACAACTGGCGTTTCTAAAATATATTTTGATTTTTAATTAAAAAATAAATTGATGCCTTGCAACTCATATTATCCAAAACCAAATGCACTTTTCTTGTAAAAATGCATTATTACGATACAAAGCGAGTATTTTCAAACAAATTTAAAAAATCAAACTTTTAGCAAAGCACGATAATTGAAAAAAATCTTCTTCCACTTTATTAAAATATCAGTTTTGTATGATAAAGGAAGAAAGTTAAAGCAATGGAAGAAGCAAAAAATAAACAGCTCCAGTTTCATAAATGTTAAGTGCCTCGTTCGTTTGTTGGAAATTACATGATTTCATCGTCGAATATTTGTAATTTTATTGTCAGTATAACATGAAAGCCTTGAACTGGCCATAATTGCAGGAACGAGAAGCGTTAGACAATAATGTCGAATATCGTTGGAGGTTTGTAATTACTGCAGGCAATTTTTTTAATGCCTGCTTCTGCTATTATAACTTGTATACAACAAGCTCTACAGGGGTTATAAAAGAAGATTACGGGACTTTGTTTTGTTCGTAGAAACGTGCATGGTGAATTCTGTTTTTACTTTGTTTTTCTTCTTGAACGAAATTGCTTATGAGCATAAACAAAACAGAGATTATTAGTACGGAAATTGAGTAAACATAAAAGGACGTAATTATCGTTAATTTTTAATAGAATAATTAATTACAAAGTTCTGTTTGGATTTTTTTTTGTGCAAAAGCCCATAGTTTTAATTTGCTTACTCCAAGGCTGCGTTAGACAGTGATAGTTAAACAGACATCCCGTTGTTCCTAGAAACTCGGCAAAATATTTAATATTCATATCATGCTAAGTACAGAGTAACCGTAAATGAACTTTTAAAACACAGGCGACTTCGTGTTGGGGACTTTCTGAATCAACAGGCGGTTGTCAAAGGAAAACCGTCCAAAATTACTTATTTTTATATATTTATTACTTTTTAATAATAATAAAATTGCAATTAAGGCAATGATGTCACCTAGCCTAGCTATCGTTCTGAGAACATGAGAAATAAAATTAGTTTGTAATGAACCTTGTGTGAAACCGTGCTTCCGTTTTCTCGGGAGCAAATTATCTAGTGACGAATCATCCGGTTTAGAATGTTCGACCGACCTCACTTTTCGTGACATTTTTTTAATTATTTGCGTGTTACTAGAGTATTGTTGCTACAAATTATTGAATGTGATGTAATCGAAAATGATTTGATCAGGGAAAATCGATGTACTTGGAACCTCAACCATACACATATTTAAAAAAAATTGAATTTTTGTTCCTTGTTTTTCATAAACAACCGACCGAATTTTCGATACAATTATAAATAAATATATAAGATATACAATAAATAAAAGTGGAAAATAAATAAAAATTTTGGAAATTAGACTTTACCACCATGATTTTCTGTAGGATTTTATCGATGAAAGGCTTCTGAAAAGTGCGATAATTAATCCTGAACTGAATGTGCAGAAATTTTAAAAAAACTGTCGATTCTTGTGGCTCAAAAATGCAATAAAAACAAAATTTAAAATATGTACGTAGTTTCATTTATTTTATTTTTTTTTACAGTTTTGCCAAGTTTCTTAAGAATTGGAATCATTCTCTGAAGTTTTATGGAAGATTTGAATATTTTTATGTTTTTCTTTATTGTTTTTAATATCACACCGATCACTAATCCAAGGATAATCAATATTAATATAATAAATACTTTATTTAGCAACTTGCTAGTAGAAAACAGACATTAACATTCTACAATTTACATTCTTTGTTGAATTAGGTATAGAGACAATTGAACAGCAAAAGCATAAACAGAGAAGTAGACTGTTTTAATTCGTATGCGGAAGGGCATTAAAACGGCGAATACCCTCATATAATAGAGACCCCATCAAAAATGATTTACTTGTAAACTCTCTGTTTAAACTGTCTTTTGATTTTAGGAATCGGGAGTGGATTTGAAACCGAGTAATTAAAAGCTCACAGAGATATTTCATCCACGATTAACCAGCCTAGGGTTATCAACATTGATTCTATTGACACATATTTATTACATCCTAATTGCTAGATTTTTGCTTTATTCTTGATAGAAAGTCATCAGGGAGGACGTTTTAAAATATCAGCAAAGTCAGTTCTAAAGATTTGGAACAATTCTTGTCTAATGAAAGGTTTAAATATTTTTAGATCTTTTTGATTTATTTATTTCTTAAATCTAAGGATAATCGTAAGATTATCAAAATAAAGTCATCAGAAAATAATTTCTTTCAAATTATTTTACCACCAGTAATTATGGCTGTTTAAGAAGTTTCTAAAGTTACAATTGAGACGGAATTTTTGTAAACAATAGTGCTCAACGTTAAACACTTTAAGAAAACCAAAAAAAGCCTGGGGAAGACTAAAAATCAAAGCCTTTTGATTCGAGAATATCAAAAATTAAGGACTTTTAGGAAATTTTGGAGGTACAAATTCACGCTGGGGTCGCTGGGAGACATGAAATAAGAATTGGGAAGATCAGGCTATTCTTTACAATTTTATTTAAATAAAAAACAGCAATTAGTCTATGCTCAGAATTTTAAAAGAATTAAAAAAAGCCAAAGCTGGGGGAAACCACAAAATCGAAGTTTTTGGCTTTCTGATTTTGCAAAGCCAATACGTTTGCAGTTCAAATTGGGCAGGTCACGGATGCCTTTGAATTTTTATAAAAAACAGTCCTTTCAATATTAAAGCACTTTAAGAAAATAAAAAAAGGTTAGAGAAGAATAAGAAATCAAGCCCTTTGATTTGACATACATGAAAAATTAAGCACCTTTTAGAAAATTATTAAGTTCAAATTTAGGCAAATTTTAAAACTCCATTTTTAGAAATTCAAACATTTGTGCTAGTAAAATTAAAAATCTACCAAATATTGTCCGTCACTAAAATTTATTTAAAAGTTTTGTTCAAATCCAAAAGCAAATTTGTGCGTTTTGTGCTTGAACAATTTAAAATTCTGTGCTATTTTCGGAGTTGTCCGCAATTTTCCGTAAAATTCGGGCGACTTCCAGAAGATTCCGGGTGACTCCGGAAAAATCCAAAACATTCCAAAATTAAGAGAATTGCGCCAATTACGTAGCTATTTTGTATATTTCAATGTGCCAAATTTGCATTGCTTTAAACAAATTCTTCAAATCTATAATTTAACGTATCCATCTTCCGAAACTTTGGCGAATTTAAACAATCGAAAAAAAGGCACCAGTTTAGAAAAAGATAAACACGCAAGATCCTTCCACAGCCTACTCTGTTTGGTTTTATTTTAATTTATATTCTGACCAAAAAAGAACAAGTGATTTTTTCCGCAGCCAATTCTAGGAATTCTAAAATTTATTAAAATATGCAATATGTTTTCGAGTTTACCGAGCTGTGTTTATTATCAAAACAATAAATCTGTCTGCATTATTTTTAAATAATCAGAATCCCAGCAATTTTCTCAGATGGCATTGTGTGTAAAGCACTTTTTCTGCATGGGAATAATTCTAGGATTAATTAATTACGTCCGACAGACCGTGTTAGGTCTGTCAAAATAGAATTGACAGACTGTAATAATAAAATCGTATTAAAACTCACGTGAAGGTAAGATTCACGCTTTTCTATATGACAGACAGTTTAACATTAAAATGTTGCTACACCTAATAAAATATGCGGCGCCATGGCATGTCAGTTAATGTTAAATACAGATATTGATTTTTATATGAAGACCTACAACAAACAACCTGCTGTAATTTCGTAAAACAATTTTGTAGTTATTTTCTTTAGGTTTAAATGTTAAGGCTTGGTAACAGCCGAGTAGTGAAGAAACTCCTACTAATGGGTTTCTACACACCTACAGCGAGATGTACAAAGATAACCGCCGAATTAGCACATGTTACACGGTCTTTCTTTCGGCGTAAAGTCGAGTATAATTCTTACTGTGTGTCTAAATACAAAATCAAACAAACAGTACCTGACATGGGGCTAGTTTCGGATTTAATATGATGAGTATTAGCGATAACAGTTTGTCCGGGAAGTCCAAAACAATTCTGCACGATTGTTAAATTACGCGCATGATTCTGTGCGTTTAAGTCCAAGTCCCAAAATTCTAAATCGACATCACCAATATCGGTCGAAGCTAAAGAGTTTGCAGGGCTCATCACAAGAACTGTTGAAGAAGACGTCACTTCAGAGCTGCTTTCCTCCGGTGTTATTCTTACGGCCTGAAGGCCAGACCATCTACGCTTCATCTCGCATTGAAGACGGACGAATCGGTCACCACACACAATAGGTTATTTCCGATTCAAAACACATCACACTGTATGAAGGGCGCACTCGAAGAATTCCGGTTTACCGCTTGTACCGGCGTTGAAATCTCCAGCTAGACGGAGTAGTTACTAGTTTATATCAGTCGCCGTTTGTATGGAACGCGCACGTTTACTATTATTATTTACAGAACTTATCGTAAATGTGTTCCAAAGTCAAAAAATCCCGATTATTTACCGTAGATAATTGGAACTAACAGTTTACGAAATCCCCGAAAAGTTACACCCACACCGAGTTGAAAATAAATAAACGATATTAATTTAATTATATATTTCGAATAATTCCAGTAGATTCGCGAAAATTCCACCGATTTTTTTCACACACGATGACATGAAGAGCACGTGGTGTTAAAATATGTAAGTAGGCCCAGCAACAAATGAAAGTAGCACTAAACTAGTAAACGCTCGACTCTGAGTCGGTCGGCCACTAGCACTAATGTTGCTCTTCGGCGAGGAGAGGTTGCTAATGGCAGCTGTGACGTCACAACAGGTTGTTACCTTGTCCCCCCCCATACATTCCAATACATTTACCTGGCGCTCGGTTCCACTGTCAGGGCCATCTTACGTTCTCTGCTTATACGAAAACGTGGCTATATTCGACTTTTTTTTTCAAAGCAAACCACGGTAACCGGAACAGAATTTTAAACATATTCGCGGAAATGTTTTTAACACAGTTTTTTGAACTTGCAAAATCATTTTTACGTTTGGATCCTCCAAATTAGGTCCGCGTAAACCACAGTAAAATTTAGGTCAAGGCATCTAAAAAAGGGCATAAATCTTTTGAGGTTTTAAAACTGTCGGTGTTGAGACTAACATATATTTTTATTGACACATACTACGTGAGTGACGAAAGATTTCTTGGAACAACGTCTAGAAATCGAGACTTATTGTAAGATGCTGCATTACAAGGTTAACCAACACATTTATATCAAAAATATTATGTTTATTTTCGAAAACAGGTACTACTCAGAACGTAAACTTAGTAATCAAACGTAAACTTAGTAATCAAACGTAAACTTAGCAATCAGAAAACAATAAAACAATAGTAGTATGTATAGTAGTCGCTGCCATTACTGCCATTACTAAACAACAAAAGGTAGTAAAAAACAAAATACATCGCAAAAAGTCTTTTTTGGTAAATTTGGGCAGGATAGTAATCAAAACGGCCAAATATAGGTAAATCAGTTAGTTCAGAAGGAAACAACCACGCACGACATGAAAAATCAATAAAAATAATGAGATAAATTCGATCAATCAATCGAAACCGTGTCTGGGAATCCCTGAACCTAAGATGAGTCAATAGGCTAATCCGCCCCTGACGTGTGCGAATAAATTGCTGTTCTATTATTATTGAGATGAAATGACTTGGCATTATGAAGTCAAGTTCAAATGTTGCTGCAGGCGTGCAAGGTTCCCGTCCAATTTTATACAGTGGCGGCTCGGATAGACTGGGTGACGGGGCACTGCCCCGCCTAATTCAATTGTAATTTGATGGAAATGGCGAATTCAACGTAAACTCATACCGGTTCATTTATAAATTTAACCATGTTTAATTGGCATGCGAAATCCATGTATGTATTTCTGTTTTATATATTTTTAAATTATAGAAAACTAGGTATTATCGGTTTTTCTTTGTTGTACATACGGTTTTAATTGGAGGAAACTTAAAACAAGTGACGGAAATACGAGCTAAGGTATTAAATTAATTACAAGCGTTCTTTAAGGTAAGTTGATTGGTAGATGTTTTTAGCTAGGAGAGTAAGCTGACGGGGCGGTTCAAAAATCGCCCACACTGGTGAATTAATTGTAATTATATTTTACAAATTTGATACAAATACAGGAATTTCAGCAGACCTTTGAACATTACTGATTACGAGGGTGTTTTTTAAAGTTATCTACCTAGCCATGAAGGAAAACTCGCAGAGCTTCAAAAAAAATTATTCTTCTACATAACTACCGTTTACACTAATACACTTAGTCCAGGGTTTTTCGAGTTGTTTTAATCCATAAAAAAAACAATTCTTTTGTTTGCGCCTCAAAAAATGACGCAACAGCGGCTTTCAACTCATAATCTGAGGAAAATTTTCGGCCCCCGAGGTCTTTCTTCAGATGTTTGAATAAAAAGAAGTCGCAGGGCGCTAAATCAGCCTTATAGGGTGGATGTTGTAACTCGGTGAATCCACAACTTTCAATACAACAGCAAAGTCTTGGTACTCCATGAATTCGGACGTTTTTCTGTAAGGGCCTGCTTCCGTCCTTCCGTAAACATCTCCATTAATTGTGGACCTTTTTTCCATATAGTATTCAATAAGTAAAATTCCCTCGCAGCCCCAAAAAACGGTCGCCATAAACTTTACAGAAGAGGACTGAGTTTTCGCCTTCTTTCGAGGTGGAGAGGCCCAATGCCCTCATTGCATCGACTCCTGCTTCGTGGGAGGATCCCAAGAGAACACCTAAGTCTCGTCGCCTGTGACAATTCGTGAAAAATTACTCTCATCGTTCTCTAAAGCGGCCAAATGTTCTTGAGAAATTTCTTTCCACGCCAGTTTGAGAATTCATCGTACAGAAACTTCTTTCATCCCTAAATCTTCGTGCACAATCTTGAAAATAGTAATTTCGGGTACTCCAGCGTCATTCGTCGATTTGACAGCAGCAAATCTTCAACAAGCCTGATGGTTTCCTCAGTTCTTGCCTCAGCCGGTCTTCCTGATCTGGGGTCATCCTGAATTGAATTTCGACCCCACCAAAACTGTTTACACCAAAATTTTACTTGATAATAAGATGGTGCATCGTCCCCACACACAGCAACCATTCCTTCATGACTAACTTTTGGACCATTTCCCTCTTTAGTGAGAAACTTTATCACTGCACGAAACGACGATACTCCAAATTACTTTCACCCATTTTTCGGAAAAAAAAAATCATAAAAACTGTAAAACGCAACGAACTCGTACAAAGAACAGCGACAGGTTTGACAACCAAGCAATTGTTTTTGTTTGTCGTCATTTTCATGGCTAGGTGGATAACTTAAAAAACACCCTCGTATATAACAGACAGACAGTTTTTCAATGTTATAGGTCGTGTAATACCACTTGGCGATACATCTGATGGTTTGAAAGACATAAAAGCGTAGTAAATACTTGAAAATATTACAACATAATCCTAGAATTGACAGTTTCGATTTCAGAAAGACTAAAGCTTGCTTCACATATACACGGCATTTACAGGCCAGCACCCGTACGGGACCAACAAATTCACCAGTAGTTCACATTTAAACTACAAATTTGAATTTCGTAATATAATTTCATTGTTTAATATTTTGTCGGTCCTGTCCGTGGCCGTGCTGGTCTATGGATGCCGGTTATATGTGAATCATGCTTAATCCGACGTAAGAGTACATTACACCGATCAGAGCCAGCCAGTCAAGTGGTGGTGTACAACCTCTACTTAAGTAAAGGCAAATGTATTGCTAAAAATAAGGACAGGCGTGCCCCAGTAGTGTTTTATGGTTTGTGTTTTCTGGAAAGTATGAGGCTGAATACTGTTGGCAGTATTTTTTTCAACTTATAAATTTTATAAAATCACCTTCGTATTTGTAAGTTGTTCGAAACAATGGGCTGATACTGATTTTAAATTTGCTGCGATCTTCTCACAAGCTAAGGTTGAAATATTTTGAACATTGGCAGAAAACACGACAGAAAAAAATGTAAAAATCTCAATTATTGAAATCCTTCAAAAAACGATTCCAATCTTACGAGTAACTGCTGTAAATTATAAATACATACTAACAAAATTATTAAGAACAAACTTTGTAACTAAGCCTGAATTTCCTCACCTTGTAAGAGTTTTCATTCTGTTTCTACCAATTTTGCATTGTAATTTGCAAAAAAGAGACTTAAAACAATGACGAAATAGTAATAAATAAACTTGCAATAAACGAATGACTTAATACGTTACCTAAATTAATTTAGTTGTGACTCACAAGATTTACTAAAGGGTGGACAGGTTCCAAAATTTTATTTATAAAGATTTAATAACGATATTTACGTCATGTTTGCATTTTTATACTCGGAATTGCTAAAATTATGCTTTAAACAACAAATAACACTAATAAAACAGGGACAGATTCACACTGTTCTAGAAACTTGCCCTTTTTGTTGGGCAAATCGACTAAAAAATCGCCCTTAAAAAAGTATTTTTGGAATTAAAAAATAATCTTAAAATGCTACCTCGCCGTCAATTAATTCTTAAAAAATTTAATTAACGTATTTAATGTCGTTTCTGATATTTTTCAAAGTTAATCGATAAAAATCTACAGGCAAACATACATACGTGATCAATTTTTTTAACAAATAAATTTCTGAATAATGCACGAAACGAGTTTTAAAATTCGGAAATTTCTATTTTAAAAACGGCGAATTAATCAACTAACGAGATACATCATTAAACGCTTAATTTAGTTGCCCGCCAACTTTATTAATGTAATAAATATGTATAATCAACTACTGATTTATGTGTTTATTTTAATAAATTGGTTATTAGTATCAAAGTATAAAAATACTTCTCATCGATTATAAAAATTGGGATGCTCGTAAAAATTCGATTAATGGTCGGTTTGCGTGGTTTGTTTTACCGGGGAAATTAATTAAATTAATTGATTAACATACGAATTGATCGATACTCGTTATTCTTTTGAATTTATGCGCTAAATTTAAATTGTTAAGTCATGCATGGAATACCTGCTTTTCGATATTTTTAACTTTGTGAAGTCAAAGAAGTTTAAAGAAACTGAAAAACCCTAAATGAAAAAATAAACAGACACTCATTTTGTCTTCAAATTAATTATTTTAGTGATTATGAAAATATCAAAGAAATCGTTCATTTTGATACACGAATCTAGTCTGAATTAATCTTGTTTATGGTGCATGAGAATTGTTAACAATTTTTTTAGTTGCCAACTGAACTTTAACCCAATAATCACGTACATTATTTGTTGTACCTATCAATCGACGATAAAAACTTTCCTTCCTTTATTTTGTCACATAAACAGCGGATAAATTGAACTAATTTTAACGACAGCTCTGCTGATATTAAATATTGACAATGCAATCATTAAAAATACTGTTCATAAATACCTTGACTCGATTCTTGAAATTTGAAATGAAAAAATGAAATAGAAAGTTCCCTTGTTGCATTTTTAAATATTTTATTTCAGTTGCCGTGTTGTTTAATTTATTCTGTTTATTTATGTTGTTTATATCACAACAGGGATTACTTACGTTACCAGATGTTACACGCGAACGTATTAAGGTGCTTTTATGTACTGCCAACTCACCTGCAACAAAAATAATAAAAATTAATTATCCAGAAAAATATATTCGTTAACATTTTTATAAAAATTTACAGAGTAAAAATACACCAAGATTTGTATATTTGCCTGACTATACATTTACTAATGAAATATGCGGTAGTATACCGATTTATAAATATTAAGAACAGTAATTATTACACAAATAAGATGCCTCCTAAAGGTACATAATTGTTGTTTTGACGAATGATATTTTAATCTAGGAAAATTTTTTTATAGTGCCGGGCTAATGATACTAAACACTCGGCGCCTATGTTAAGAACATATCATATTGTTAATATTATATTTAGGATTTAGGACTCTAAAGTTTGTACGATTTTTGTGTAATATCCTAATAACCTTTTAACATTTGCGATTTTCCAAAAGGGGAGTTGTTTCTTTCTTTGTAAAATTACTTCATGGATATATGGCCGTTTTTAAAGAGATACTTAATAAAAGCGTCGTTTTTTAGATAATTCTAAAGTCAGAGGCGTGCTGGATTTCTCAGATGGGGCAAAAATTGAGGAACTGGATTGAAAGGAATGCTAAGTTTAATTGTAACTTTGTGAAACCAACCAAGCCATCTTTTTTTAATACATTACATAGCAATCCAACAGGAAAAATTTCCCTGTATTACTAAGCAAGTCCGCCACTGGTTATTTTTATTTTTTACATAAATTGAAATATTATTGGAATGATTAGTTTAATTTTTGAAATCAACACGGCCACATTTTTCAAATAGCGAACCCAACCACCCACCACTGTATTACTAACTATAACTATTATAATAATATAATAATATGTACTTTATTTAGTAATATTACTAATTTTACATTAATCGTACAAGAGTTTATAATGTCCAATATTTTCTTAAAAACTATTCTTACAGTACAAACTTAATTGTTTCTTAAAATTATAAATTTTTGGCGCCTGTTTTATTTCCTGTGGAAGATTGTTATAATATTAAGCTACAACGCCACTCGTTTTATTTCAGACCTTACTGATTCACAGCAGAACAAAATAGAAATACATTTGTACGGATCGCCAAAAGATAAAAACAATCTTTTTTTTTCACACCTTTATCCTAACATTACTTTCAAAAATGTTATGTTTAGGGTTAGTTTCAGAAATTTTCAACTTATTTGGCAGAATTTTCTTATGAAATATACCAATGCGAAGCTTTATCTATCAAAATTCGTATTTTTAGGCAATAAACTGATTAAAATTTCGGCCTGTTTGCTAGAAAACAACATTATTCCTACAAATTACATCTCAATTTGTTTATAACTAACAAATTATTTAACAACAAATAGATAAACAGAAACTGGTAATATGTCTGTGGAAAACTACCCACATTTTCCTATAAACGTACAAATAGGACTGTTTGGAGGAGAAGAATTGCAGATAAATCAACAATTTTAAAAATCTGGCATGAACAATTGAAATACGCAATTTGAAAGTGTGCTGATATGCATTTACAAATAAAATATACTAAAGGTGTAAACGAAAGCAGGCTCCCCACTTCTTTTTATTTTTCAATAGGAAAATGAAGCTTCCAGATGAAAAATTTGGCTTTTTGAACTACAACGCAATTTCGGTTTTGCCAGAAACGATCGCAACTTTCGATTTTTAAATGGAACACCCTGTATATTTCTACATTTTTGAGTCTCTGTCTTCCAATTTGTTTATAATTAACAAATTATTCAACAGCACCGCAAATGACTCGATTTTTAAATGGAACACTCTGTATACTTTTCAATTTTTGAGTCTCTGTCTTTGTATTTGTTTATAATTATAATTTTTACGATTTGTATCAAAACAAACTGGAGCTATTCTTCTGTTACTTCTTCAAAGTCTGAAATTGCTTGGGCAATGTGTTTCGGTGGGTTATCAATATTTTTCTTCGCTTTACGGATGTACCTACAATATGTATAGTTCTGTGTAGAAGGCCGTGGCCACCTGGATCAATTTCTTTCTGCGATGTATTTTATTTTGGGCTGTATTTGTTAATATTTTTGCTAAGTTGGTATTTACTTTCTTGGTAGACCCTGTTTGGCATATTTTTTCCCTTTCATCCTCATTTTTTCTTCAATCGCTACGTATTTTCCTCAACAAATGTGAAGTATGATACGACAAACAAGACTACACAATGGATGAAAATATGAAAATAAAACAAGTAAGAAGAATGAAGTACCTAGGACCTAGGAGCACATGTTCCCAACACTTGAAAGAACAATGGAAGGAAAATCCAGAAGAACAGCGAAGAAACAAACATCATAATAATAATAATAACAATAGAAATAGAATATTAATAATGGTAATACTAATGATTAGACTAAATTAGCAAAATGCAACATGTAACATGATAGGCGGGTCTGCTCTAAGGCCTAGAAATACTAGAAATACTTATAGTATACAGGGTGTATCTAAAACATGTAGGCAAACTTTACAGGCGTCTTGTAAACGTCAAAATAAGACTTTTTTTTATAAACATGTGTCCGAAAATGCATCCCCTCCGAGCTAGAGGACTTCGAATAATTCAACAAAAACCACACATTTTTTTACTGCTTTTTATTTTTAGTTTTTAGGAAATATCGTGACTTTAAAATTTGAAGTTGAATAGATATCAAAGTAATAGGGCAGAATTAACTACAGTCTTTTGTTTTCTGATCACTGTCAATTTAAAATTGCGTATCTCGTTTTGAGTGACTCTTGTATGCTATTTTGCTGAATTTTGTGAGAAAAATGAGGTGCATTGCACAGGAAATGGCTGATATTCATTTTACTTGCGCGGATGGAAACGCAAGTCTAGCTTTTAAAAATAAAAAGTAATAAAAAAATATGTTGTGTCCTCTAGCTCGGAGGGGATTGTATTTTCGGACACATGTTTATATAAAAAGACGCCTGAAAAGTTTGGCTACATGCTTTAGATACACCCTGTATAACATGATAAAACATGGTTAACCATCTCAGTCATATATCCAACTCCCATGGAATATGTGACTTACTAACTACCTTGCACTGCACAAGCGGTGTCTAGCGGCTAGAGTCACATGCATGTTAACGTTATGCAGTGCTCCTAATCCCCATCTATCATAACAAATCCCTTCATACCCTATTTATTGGCATGGGGTGGGCCTGGCGTAATCCAGGATTGATCCACGGGGATCTGCTTCATGTCAATTGATGATGATGATGATGATGATGATGATGATGATTTGTTTTTTTCCGAGAGAATATAAAGGTAAAGGAAGAAAAGAGATCCAGGGAAGAGAAGAATTTCTTGGCCGCTGAATCTGCGAAAAGGGTTCTCCTTGACCAACACACAACTCTTTTGGATAGCAGCCAATAAAATCAGAAGGGCTATGCTAGTAGCCAACACCCGAAACGGATAGGCACTACAAGACGAAGAAGTCGCTTGCATACCCGAGATGTGATAAGCACCATTTGTTCGACAACCGCCTACCTTCTCTACTGCATATCGATGTGTTTCGGTTTTCAATTTTTTTCAGTAACTGGGTAGGTCACCTGCCGTGCATCCAACTCGGGTTTGACCCCGAGAGCATCCGTGCTGTAATCGAATGCCTTAATGACTCGGACACTCCGGCGATTGCAGATAAATAAACAATATTTAAAAATAGAAAAGTTTGATTGATATAACCGCTTGGAAATGTACATGTTTTGCACTTTTGACAGTTCTTTTTATTTGTCGTTGTTTTTTCAAAGCTTTGTAAGTTGAATAAATTTCCTTCAGTTGTTTTCATTCTGAGGTTTAATCTGCAAAATGTAGTAATGGATTTTCAAGATTGTTGCAACGTTCAATTGCTAAAAATAGAGTCTATTTTAGTAACTTGGTGAGACATTGTTATTCCATTTGAAAAAAAGTCAAAAGAGTGTTTCATGCTGCACTGAAACCACAGCAGCGACTTGATTTTTCTATAATTAAGGGGACCAATAAGAAACATTTTTTGGGGTCGTGGCATCCTTGATGAAAAAATAAAATTTAAAATTGTCCCTCTCTGTCATTCCACAGGTCTTCCTCTAATCCGTTTTCTCTTATTTCTTCATTAATGCCATTCTGTCAGCTCTTTCTAGGTCTCCCTTGTTTTCTCCTTCTTCCTGGCATCCACGTAAAACTTGTTTTGGTACTCTTGTTTCTGACATCCTTTGAACATGTCCAAAACATATTAGTTTTATTGTGTATTTCATATTCATAATTGCTCTAATTCTATCGTTCGTTCTTCTTCTTCAGAAGTCCATTCCACACTTCCGAGCTATATGTTATTATACCTTTGACAATAGTATTGTATATTGGTTTCTTATTCTATTTGTTGATGTTTTTGTTCAATAAAATACCGTTTAGCTGGCTGTAGCCTTCCTCTACTGCATGTTCCGTTGTCTAATTGCTTCGTCAGTGTTCCATTCCATGTTTTATTCCTAAATATTTGTATTTCGTACACTGTTTTATACATTGTCCGTTCTTGTGGCTGCACATATATTAGGTTTTGCTGATCCCCACATCCTCAGTAAGTTTCGAGTTTAAAAATAATCGGTAAAGTTAGGTATTCAGATTCAGAATTTCCTCCGAATTTCAAAATACAAAAATATACATGTTGTTCATCATCATCATCATCAATTGACATGGAGCAGATCCTCGTGGATCAACCCTGGATTACGCCAGGCCCACCCCATGCCAACAGGGAACACTGTATGACGTTAACATGCCTGTGACGCTAGCCGCTAGACACCGCTTCTACAGTGCAAGGCAGTTAGTAGGTCACATATTCAATGGGAGTCGAATATATGACCGAGATGGTTAATCAAGTTTTTTTTTTCATTTTATACTAACACTATTTCTAGTAGGTACTACCGCTAGTTTTCTAGGTCTATGGTATGCAACGCCCTAGCGCAGACATGCCTGTCCTGCAATTAAAATATTCTGACTATATTGGAAGTGCCACTGAATTGCGTTGATCTTTAAGAAACCAGGTTTTTCTTATGTATTCAACCCTGTAATTTTTATTTTCCAACTCTAAAAAGTAACAAGAAGAAGGAGGTGAACCTGTTTTCGTTTACAATACAGTATACACTTAAAGGGGTGAAAATTTTTCTTTATGACCTGATTTGAAAGCCTTATATCGTAGACAATAAATACATCCGAAGCAAATGGAAAAATGATTTAACATTGGAAGGGCCCTTCTTTCCAAACTTAAAAATTATTCATGCAAGACGTCTTGTAATTAACGAATTGTTTTCTATTATAACTGCAAGAATACAAAACAAAAAGAATGTGATAAATTACACTACGAGCCGAATTTCTAGAAACTGCTTGATAAATTTCTCTTAGAGCAGCATCAAAGGATATGATGCTCGATAAAGAAAAACGTGTAAAAGCAGAGAATCTTGTATTACACTTGAAGGTTATCAACATTTTCTCATGATGAACAACCTCATCTCGTCGTGAATATCTTTTGGATAATTAACTTTGTAAATTCCAATTGCCCAAGAGTGAGTGAGGATCGTGCCCGTTTAATGAGCACAAATGAAGCAGGCAACTAAACAAAACGTACCTCCTGTAATTGTCGGTTGTTAATTAGTATTATTAGTAAATTAGTCATGATTAATAACCGGAAACAGCACAAACTACTGAATACCGGAAATTTAAAATTTATGCATAATGTGTGTGCTTCGACGCACAATTTCTTCGATGGAAAAAACAGAAATAGAAACGGTAACCCTTATTTTAAGGTAACGAATAAATTTACATTTTAATTTAACTAAGTAACTCCGAATTTCCTAATTGGGTGACATCACTTTCGTTTTTTTCTCCATACGGTAAATAAATTTGCAATGTTAATTCTATATTTTAAAATTTTATTATTAGTAATAATTCGAAACATCAAAAACCTCATTAACGTGTTTAGTAGGTAAAAAACGAACACAAAGAGCGAACGTAATTTTCTGCATTAAATCCAAAATAAGAATGGTTCAATCCCTTAATGAACCATCGGCTTTTATAGTTCCACTCGTTTATTATTTGTATGAAATTATACCGCCATTTTATTGGGATTTCCGTTATTAGCGGAGCGTGTCCGATTGAAGCTATTTCTCAGCATAACCTTGCCTTTTTAACTTCCTGAGGGTTTCCGGCATGTTAATTTGGAGAAGTAGTTCTTAACTACTCCACGGTTTTTGTTATTTTCACGGTTTGTCAGTCATTCTGTGCTCCTCATTTCCATATTCTGAAAGCTTTAATGGGATACCCGCGCTTATATTGTGGGAGTTTTATATGAAAACGAATTGGAAAACAAACCTTCTACACACATGCACTTTATATGTAAATGAAATTAATTAACCGGCGAATTAACTTTTTCAAAATGGTATGTTCTTTCTTCTTTCTATACGGTTTAGGTGTTTCTACGCTGTCGTTATGGCTGCTTAAAATTGTGAATTTTAATTTGGTTTCTTTTTTTGGCGATGAACACATCGAATATATGTTTGGTTATAAAGAGAGTTCTGGTTTCCCCCTACATAGAACTTATCAACAGATCTAATCAGCAAAAACGTGGTGCACCTTTTCGTTTAACTATGTTTGTGCTGTGGTCACAAAGATATTACCGGGCACTAAATAAAAATGCTACCTGCCTTGCCTACTGTTTGTTTGTTGACCATGAAAGGCTTTCAGGTGTTAAATTTTAATGTTAAGTTTGGGGCTACTAAAACCCTTCTTGTTTAAAACAAGCTGGCCTACTAATTGTCTTTTTTACTTTTGAAATTTTCGTTTTCTTTAAACATCATCGAAATATTACATTTTTTGAAATTATTCTGCGAAAAACTTCTTTCTAAAAGGATTTTCGTGGTTTGTCTCTGGAATTTTCAAAAATTGAAACCAGAATTAATTATATTTTGTCAGTTTTGAGAAGTGATAAATTCCTGAGGTTTCAAGAACGTTCTTATGATTAACTTAACTTCCGTGTAATTTTTAGAAATTCATTTGCGAAACCGCTGAATAACATCCTAATGAATAAAAAATTAAGCACAAGTGATCAACAGCCTACTTTGATGTGGTAACAGCACTGTGGTTAAATTCTTTGTTTGCGAAATTAAATCGTGCTTATTCAGATTTTTAACGATAATTCTGATTGTCTTTTTGCGAGAATATTTACTTTCATTTGTCATTTCAATTTAGTAATAGGTATGATTATAGGAAGGCAAGCCATGATTTAGTGAAAATACAAAAGTAACTAATTTTAATTCCTAAGAAACTAAAATGTCAAAGATTTAGGTCTTTATATTACTGTGCTATTAGGTGTTGTGGTAAAACAAACAAAATAATAAAAGTACATGCTTGGAAAGAGATATGTCTAAAATATCTATAAAGAAAATTGGGAGTTTTGACACTATTTTAATACTTTGAAGAACCAAAAAATCAAGGTGACAACCGTAATTTTCACCTTCAAATTTTCTGAAACACTTTAAACATAACCTTTCAGTTTGTTATTTTCTTCTATACATTGTTGTGTCTAAAAGAACGAATCTTCGAGAAAAGCTACACCAACAAATGAAAAAGGAAAATCGAGGATCTTTAATACCCTTAAGAATCAAAAAAATAAGAAAAAATATCATAATTTCCACCTTTAAAAAAAACGAATCCTTAGGAAAAGCTACGCCAACGAGTGTCGAAGAACAATTAGGGACTTTTAACGCCCTTAAGAACTAAGAAAAAAAAATCAAAGAGATGACCATAATTTCTACCTTAAAATTTTCTAAAATGCTTTTAAACATTATTTTTCCGATTTTTTTCTATTTAAAAGTAACGAATCCTTAATAAGAGCTACATGAACGAATGATAAAGAAAAATTAGGAATTTTTAACACAAGTAAAAATTAAAACATCAAAAAATAACTATAATTTGTACATAAAATATTTTTAAATAATTTTTCAGGTTTTTAATTTTTATATATATTTTTTGTGTTAAAGAGTAACGAATCCTTAAAAAACTACGTCAACGAATGACAAAGAAAAATTAGGGTTTTTTAACAGCCTCAAGAATCAAAACAATAAAACTAATAACCATAATTTCTAGTTTCAAATTTTCTAAAATACTGTTAAATATTATTTCTCCATTTCTTACTTTTTTTCTACATTTTTGTGCATAAGAAAAACGAATCCTGAAGAAGGGCTACATCACCGTATGATAAAGAGAAATTAGGAATTTAAGAACTAAAAAAAATCAAAAATTACTACAATTTACTTACGCCTTCATAAGTATTTGCAAAAATATTTTAAACCTGTTTTTATTTTGTTGTATTTAAAAAAAAAACGAATCTTTAGGAAGAGGTACATTAGAGATTACCAAACGTTAACGAAAAATTAGGAATTCTTATGACACCTTTAAGAACCAAAATCCGATATTTTCTTATATTTAAGAAGAACGAATCCTTAAGAAAAGCCGAGCATTAAAGCAAAAATTAGTAATTTGAAAACCCTTAAAAATTAAAAAATAGCTATAATTTCCACCTCAAAATTTTCTGAAACACTACATATTATTTTTGAGGTTTTTATTTTTTTCTGTAGATTTTCTTGGGTTTAAGACTAACGAATCCTTATTAAGAATTTTTTAAACACGCTTAAGAACCTAAGATTTATTTACATTAAGATTGTTATGAAGAAGAGATACGATCCCAGAATTGTAGCACTGTTAAAAAGCACAAAATTATTTATTACTGGGCTGTAAGAAATTATTTGAGATCAGTAATGTGCCCACCTTTAAAGGAACGAATGAAGCAGTGGTTTTAAGGTAACTACTTTGAAAAAAAGTGGGAGATTACTAAACTAGCTTAAACTGCAAAAAATTCGTTATTTTCAGGATTTCGGGGTCTTCCAACTAATCCATATTCAAAATTCATATCTCCTAAGGGCGAGTTTACAAGAAAATCAACTTTATCTATCTGTTCAAACTTTCTCTAAATTTTTTTCCAACAAACGACAAAAACTCCAGGCTTTGTTATCCCAAACAATTTAATCCTTTCATGAACGATCAAAAAGATCCGCTCGGCAACGTACATCAACAGAAGAGGAGTAATAATAATAAAAAAGGCACCTTCATATCGTCCTTGGCCCACTGCAGGTGCAGGGGTAACAACCCCAATATTTAGCATTCTATGGGAACCCAGAAACTCCCGTCGTAACCCAAAAGAACTTAGTCGAGTCTAAATGGTTTTTTTACCTGTCTTGAATTTCGTTTACTTTCCTAGAATCATAAATTAAGTTGATATAACGTTGAAAATTCGTTGCCGTTGTGAGGGACATGTTTCATGGTCTTAATAGAAACGCGGTTGAATATTATCGGAATGAATGAAACGTACTTTGAATTTTGATGAATAAGGGGTTGATTTCCATCTGCTGCCGCGTTCTTTAACGCGTAATTCCCGTGTTTTGTTGAAAATTCACAGAAACTGTTGCATGTTTTCAATTTAATTCCTTGTGGATATCAAGACTTCTCAAAGGATAAGCATTTTTTAGAGTGGAGTTTAATTATTAAATTTAATATTATGGAAGTCTCTTTTTGCACAAACATCTTTTCAATTAGATACATGTTATACATGAAACAAAAAGGAATGCAAATTTTTAAAAGCTTTTTAAAGGGTAAATTATGGACTGCGATTTTTTTAAATTTCGGGGGTTAAATCTAAGTGTTTTGAAAACGCCTGAGACACAGGCATGGGCGCCGTTAACCCAAAATCCAAGGGGGGGCAAACAAGGAATATTTGAAAAAATTTCAAAATAGGTACATACAAAAAACGAAGATTTCTTCGTTTTGTGGCAAAAAATTCTATAACCTCTTTTATTAATTGTTCTTTATTTTCTTCCACCTTCTTTCTATGAACTCTTAATAGGCATAATCCGGACAGCCGATTTTCCTCCATTGTAGATCTAAGCCAATCCTTCACTCTCCTTAGAGTTGAGAAAGAACGCTTTATTGAACATGTTGTTGGTGGAATTGTCAAACAAATTTGGAAAGCAATTTTCATAGCTGGAAAAAAGTCACATTCTTCTGAAATTAGTTTTGCAATATCCATAGTTTCTGCTACTTCTTTTTCCTTCCAAATGTGCACCCACGTTAAATATTCCGCTTCCAAATTTTCGATGATGCCATACTTCTCTGCTATTTTCTTCACGAAATCTGGATCGACAGTATGCTTCTTGATGTTAACCGGGTGTAAACGAGCTATAAAAAATGCAACACTAGTATGTTGGGAAAAACGTATTTCCAAAGAAGATATCACAGAGTCCAAGTAAGGATTGAAAATGGTTATTCTATAATATACTTCTGCTGCTTTTGCTACAACGTTTCCTCTGTGAGTTTGTCCACCTGTTATCCTTGGAACTTTAATTTCAATGTCAAATTTCGCAGCTAAATCTATGCTGCTTATAAAAATTCTTGCAAAAAATCCTTCTGAATTTTCCCTTTCTTCCTTAAATGATGAAATTAAATCTTCAATATAGAGAGTCGTTAGAAGCTTATATTTGATGTCATCAGGAATATTAGCTTGGCCAATAAAATTTCCCAAGTCATATTTCTCTTTGTAACTATCAGCAATTACGGTAACTTGAGGTGGCCGTGTGGCTGAAGTTGAAGTGGACGTACTGGGCATTGGTTCGATATCGATACTAGTACTTAATCTAGTCTTCTTTGGAATCGGGTCGCCTTCTTCGTTTGGTCTTGGAGCAACCTGTACCTCAACCTTAGATTTTTTCGTAAAGAATTTCCTAATATCCATAATTTTGCCTAATTAATATAAAAAAGTTATAATTTACGCTGAATGTACCTGATACCTCTTCTGTAGATTAGATCCTATTTATTGTAGCGCGAGGTATGTAGCTATAAAATATTATTTTGTTTAGCAGACTCAAACTTATAAAATTGAAGACAAATTCAATAAAAATAACTAAGTAGATCCACGCAAAACCTTGCGTAGGCACAGGCAGTGTGCGTCGTAGGTCGTATATTATTTGTCTGGGTATGCTAAATGCTAGCTGTAACTAGGTACTCGCAGCAAACGCACATGCACGCGAGTAGATACATGTACATGGACAGGCGCCGAATTATGCTTGTGCAGTATGTCCGAACTCGAAATGTTTATTTTGTGCACTTGCATTTTGCATACTAATAAATATTAAATAAAATATTCATATACAGCCTTTAATGACATATACAAAATATAGAAGACTTTAGGGCCGTTATAGAATAAATCTGCAATTGTTTCTAAAAAAAAAAATAGTGGTTGAACTTAACTTCCAAGGGGGGGCAAGCGCCCCCCCTTGCCCTCCCTAAACGGCGCCCATGGACACAGGTCGGAATTGTTATAATTAAACACCAGGGCATGCTTGATTTTACGGGCTGATCAAGAAGCTCAGGTTAAACACAGGAGTGTTGTGTCTCCTGTAACGTTAACGGGAGCTTATGACGACGTCTAAACAAGGGAAAGCGACATTTCCAAAATATTCATTGTTTCCACACAGCAAAAATAAATAAAATTAGTACAGTTTTGAGCGTATTGTTGTCTCAGAAGATTTTTTTAAATGTCGGTTGTTTAGTCTATAGATTTGTTTTATTGACGGTTGTGTCTCTTGTTATGTTCACCGGACTTATAAACAGGCAGTTGTCTCTCATTTTTCTTGCTGACGAAGTATCTAATCTTTATAAGGCTTTTCATTAGATCTTAATTATCATTTATTGTTCTTTGATGAACGGAAACAGCTGCGAAGAATCAAAATCTCTACCTAATCCTTCTCATCTCATCACATTTGTTGAAAGCTTTTTTCTTGCACAATTAAAGTAGCATAAAAGGTGCTAAATAAAACAAAAAAGGTACCTCATTTACGCGCGTTGTTTGTTTAAATATCATAAGGTGAATTATACAAAGTGGTTCTTTATCCTAAAGCCTTGAAATTTAACAAGTCTACTGCATTTGTAAATATAAATAACACGAAGTAAATTTGAATAACTGATACTACTCCTTGTTTTTTAAGGGGATAATTAAAATTCCGGCACACACTACGGCACATATTTTTTATTCTTGGGACGTTGAAATTCACCTGTTTATTATACAAGCAAATGTGCGGAGACTTTTATTGTTAGTGCTATCGTAAAACGATTATCCAAAATGTATGCAAATATTTTATTGTGTTTACTAAACGTGGTTGGTTTTTTTGTATATGCTTTTTTTAATAAATTAAATAAACAAATTCGGCTGATGAAAAATTAGTTTAGACATTTTCTTTGTGCCGATAAAAAAACATTCTATTCAAGAATTCCCGGTATTCATTAAAGTAGTTTTAATTTCAACTTAGGTAAATAACACGAATTTAGGCTTTGTCAAACGCTTTTCTTTGAGAATATCGAACAATAACAGCAATAAACCTTGCTATATGCAAAGTAAAGTGTGAACGTACTGTTAATAATTCGCATTTTACTTAGCTCCTGAATAAAAACTAGAATTAATTGTTTATTTCAAGGTCTGTGGAGCATTCATTAACCTTTTTAAAGCTAAAGGTTAGATCGGTATGTTAGTTTCGATTTGTAAAACCTAAAGCTGGCCAAAGTTTTTCACATCCTGGTTCATCACATTTTTATACAAAGTGGTTCGACATTTATGGCCACGAATTATATTTTTGGGTCAGAAATACTCGCAAAATTGTTACCTTCGCATTTTTATCAATAAAAGGAATTAAAACAACGTTTTTCCAAGTTAGACTTGGTCTGAGTAAATATTTTTTTTTAATCCTGCTTACATCACACTTTCTTACAGGGTGGCTCGATATTTATAGTTTCGAATCATGTTTTTCAGTGGGAAATACTTATAAAATTGTTGGTAATTGTTGCTTTAAATCACAATTAGTTGAAACTTGACGATTCTTTCGCATTTTATTAATACAACAAATTAAAATACAACATTTCGACAAATTAGATGTTGCCATTTTCAGGTCCGAGTAAATAGTTTTTTACATTGTGGTTCTATCATATTTTTGGCAAAAGAATACTTATAAAATAGTTGCTTTGGATCGTAATTAGTCGCATTTTTAATAATAAAAAGCATTAAAACGTTTCGGCAAGATAGATGTTGCCATCTCACAAGTAACAACAAAATTCCATAATCAATGTAACCTTCTCTTCCGAAAGATGTGCCAACAAAGTGCTCACTTGGAAAGTCCTGGAGGAAGAACCGTTTAGCTTACATCGAATAACCTTATATGAGCTGGCATATAAAGCGGCTGGATTAAAATAAACTGGTGGAAGCACTAAAAATAACACTAGAAGAGCAAAATCCACTGAAGTTACACAATTAATGCAAACGATAAATGACGCATGTGACGTTTCCATGTCTAGAAAATCACAAAACTAAACGTGAAAGAAAGGGAGTATATTGGTGCCGATGAAATCGCTCGATTGAGGGTAGAATGTATTCAACAGGGACGCCAAGTATTGAGAACCAGGAAGCGTTATCAAAAGCATAGAGGAAGCACACAAGGAAAGCAGGAAAAACTAAAGCTGCTAATTCTGAAAGAAAACGTATAGGGTGATCGGGTGACGGATATAAACTTGTACTTAAGAAAATTAGACCTACGCCGCTAGTAGTGCCCGAAGAAGATAGAGAAAAAGTAATAAATACATTACTCCCTAGACAGGAAGATGTTCATCGGTGAGGCGAGGAAAAACGTGTGCCAGAAGTTACGACGGAAGAAGTAGCAACAGTGGCAAAAAAGGTGAAATAGTGAATAATTGCCGCAGCACATGACCAGAATCATAAATGACTTATTTCAAAGACGAGAGTTTCGTGACGAGTGGAAAAAGGTGAGGTTGGTGCTCATTAAAAACCAAATAAGAGCGAAGAAGAACCAAATACATACAGACCGCCATTCTTTTTAGATACCATGGAAAAACTGAAGGAACAGGTGCTAGCCTGAAGACTAACTGCAGAAATAGAAAACCCAGAGAAACAATTTGGGTTCCGAAAGGGAAAGTCCGCTATAGATGTAATCGGAGTAGTCAAAATAGCCGAAAATGAAATAAGAAAGACCTTGAAAACAAGAGGACTATGTGTGTTGATAGCATTGGATATAAAAAACGCTTTCAATTCTGTCTGCATCTTGGCGATTAATAATGAAAGATCTGATGAGAAGGTGGATATACCTCAGAAAACTGATAAAAGGCTACCTCTGCAACAGGAAAATAGAAGACAACGAAGGGAAAATAATTATATAAAATAGCCGGGGTAGTACCGCAAGGATCCATATTAAGTCCATATTGTGGAATATTCTATACAACGCCGTTCTGAAGCTGGACCTGCCGGAAGGATCCAAGCATACGCGGATGATCTCGCAACCGTGGTTGTCAGAAGTCCTGAGAACAGTGGAAAAATGGCTGAAGGAAAACTGAGAGTGGCAACCCAAAAAGCACAAGCAGTTCTTTTGATAGGAAGGAATAAACTGAGAAGAGAAGTTAATATCGGGGGACTACAGATCGAACCCAAACAGAGTGTGAAGTATCTAGGAGTGGTATTGGACAAAGAATGAATTACAACGAACACCTCCAAGCAACGATTAATAAAGAAAAAAAGTCGCAACTCCATTGTCCAGACGTGGTTCAGCCTTATGCCTAAATTTGGTGGCGGAAGGGACAACAAAGAAAGATTGTTTAACTTAGTAGTCAATCAATAGTGTTATACGCGAGCCCGATATGGGGAAAGGCACTGCAATACAAACGGAACCATGATCTGTTGAATAGCTTACAGCTTATGCTAGCAATTAGGATATGCAGGGCTTACTAAACGATCTCGGCCCAGGGGGGTATGGTCCTCGCCAGAGTAATGCCTTTAGAACTGTTGTGCCAGGAGAGGAAAACAAAGAAACGCAGAAAGAATGAGTAAAAAGGAAATGCTACCAGAGTACGGGTACATCGAACAGTGGGGGAAGTGGATTATCATACTACGCAATTCCTGAGTGGTCATGGATGTTTCATGAACTACTTGCAAAGATTCAAACTAAGGGAAGAAGGAACCTGTATGTACCGAGACGCCGAAGATGGTGTGGAACACACAATCTTCCTCTGTCCCAGGTGGCAAGAAGCGAAACAGGCAGCGGACACTAAAATCCAAAGGCAAATTACTAAACACAATTGTATTATAATCTTTATGATGGAAAGTGAAGAGATGTGGCAAGCAATAACCACAATAATACGAACCAAGGAGAACGAAGACGACATCGACAGCGAGAAACAGAAGAGTAGAACTATACGACACAATAGCTAAAGAACAACCAAACACAGATTTTAATTTATAGAAAATTATTTTTCTTCGAACAATTTGGACAGCATAGCAGGTTTTAAGGGTAACCTTCCAGAAATCGAAATTGGAGAAGCCTTGTGGTTGTGTTTGTCGTTACTATATTATTATGTATTAGATATTAATTAAGTTAGAATAAATTTAGAATATTTTGGCCCTTTTGTAAGGGTTAACCCTATGTAAGTATTATTAAGTTTGTATGCAAAGTCAAAAGTAACTCTGATTAAAAGTAAAAAATTATAGCTTTGGCAGTATTTTGGGCATAAGAATTCCGATATTTTTTACGTTTATGTTTTTTTTTTTTTAATTAGGAGCCGGATTTGTATGCCAATAACTCAAAACATACAAAGCTGGCCAAACTGTGATTGCAAAGCTTATCCACTAAGCTACCAACAGACACCTCACTAGGCCTTTAATGACTCTCAAAATTTGGCTTTTGATCAAGAAGATTCGCTCATCCAACTAATCTGCGTGCTTTATAAAAATTTCGAATTTCGAACTCAAATTTATTTGGTTAAAATTTCCTTGGTTAAACAAGCTTCGTCTGATATTATAGCCTCTTCGTTCGTGTGCGCAATTTCTACTTGATTTAAGTTACTACAATGGGCAATAAAAGTATTATGACAAGTTAGAAGTGGCTACCAGGGACGGCCTAAAACTGGCGTCCAAAATATTGTAACATTTTATAAATGAATTCTTCTATTTTGAGGCAGCTGTAAAACTTTCGAATCCGGCCTAGTTGGGATGATTTACGATAGTTGTATTTAACCCTCATAATCCCCCCACTAAGTTGTAAAATGCTTCCAGCTATTTTGCGGATCCGAACGAATCGACAATATATTATTGTATTGCCGAATTTTAGCTCTTAGATTAGAATTTACAAAGGGTTTAAATAAATGCGAAATCAATAAAAATTCACCTGACCTCAACTTTTATTTAATTCAAGACGTTTTTAGTAAACAAACATTCAAATTGTATTGTATTGTATCGTACAGAATAGTGTAACAATGACATTAAACTTGCATATTCTACTTTTGTTTTCAACCTGCTGAGTCGGTCACGCTCTGATGGAGCAAGGCGCCGGTAAAATGGCGACCGTGACGTCACATAATGTTATCCCATTAGAAATACAACATAAACCCGCATGGTTTTATATAAAACTTGATACGATCGTTCCCATAGTAAAAACCGAAAATTCTCCCGGATTTCGAGAGATAAATAACCCCGCGTTATGTTAGTTATAAATATTATATCCTATTCGCGTGCACAAAGCATGCAAATAAAACTGAACGTTACCGTTATACGGAACTCCAGTTATAATAATAAAAAGGGTCCAACTATCATAAACAAGAGGGTGAACAAAAAAATTCACAGATCTCAGGCAAGTACCGTTAAACTCGGCGATATAGTGAAAATCCCAAGTTGTAAAAATATGAGCGCAGGTAGATTTCGGGGCTATTCAAGAGTTTTACAGAAGAGCAAGGACACAAAGTGGTTCAATATAACAAATTCCTAAGGACGCCTTGAATTGCTTGAACGATGGATATCTTTTGCGAATTTTGACGTTTCTGTATGACAAATAATGCAAAAGTAACCCTTTTCCAAAGCCAGCTGCGGTTGTATTTTAAGGAAGTGAAACATTAAATTTATCATTTAGGAAATCTGAGGACGGTTTTTGCAGCTGATGGCTTCTAGTTTTACCTTGAATTTTTCTATTATATACAACACAATCGCAAAAATAACTGCAAATATTTTCAACTATCACCATCCTTTGTACAAACACGGCGGTGCTCCACTTACAGTTAGAAAATAGTTTCAGGAATAAGCTGAAGGAACTCCAGGAACCGGAGTTGTTTAATCGTTCTGTTATCAGTTCGGTATCCGTATTTATTTAACAGCAAAAATAGCTGTGTAACAATGACTTTTAAAAAATTATACTTGCAAATGTGAACATAAGCAAATACTATGTAGGTTTGACTACAAATAGTGTGCCAATGAAAATTTGAACAAATGATTAGGACACGAATTTACATTGCCTTTTAAGTCGACTTGTTGGTTTCGGGGGTTTTCAAGTTTTTGAAGGCTTTTCTTTACAAAAATACTTAATTTAAGACCTCAGTCGCAGTATTTCAACCACCTAAATGAAAATGGCCGATTTAAAAGAATTAATCTAATGAAATACCCTTGGAAAAATACAAAATGAATCCTTCACGATTCACAAAAATTTAAAGGATATTATTACAGGACTGCTGAGAATAAGGCCACAGAAAATTCTTTAGAAGGAACTGAAGAAAATGTTTCCAAAGACGTATTCGAAGCCAACAGTCTCAGCTGCTTAGGAAAAATTTATTTCGAGATTAAAATAGAGAGATTTAAATAACAACTCCCCCAAGGCTCCTGAAAACAAAGCTTCAGAAAGACATTAAGAGCTTCTAAAACGGTTTATAAAAATAATTGTAGCTAAACTAGATTAGAGATATAAACAAAATTTCTTCCATTACAAAGGAGAAGAGAACTTCAGAATGTTGTTATGCGAATATTATCACAATATACCTGAAAACTAGACCAAAGGAAGACGTTTCTAAACATTCTGCATGAATTTTAAATTTGAATAAAATATTCAAACAATTTTATTCTATTTCAAGCAAAATTTTCTTACGGAAATTCATAACAAAATTCTTCAAAAATAGTTCAAATGTTTCTGAAAATAAAGCCACGAAAAATTACATTCAAAACTTGTCTTTTCCAAAGGAACCACAAAATGTTCTCTTCAATATTTGTGCGTTTTAAAATTCGGATTTTATAGGAATCTTCCATGAAAGCTTTCAAAATATGTACTCTTAAAAATAAAACTATGAACATTTTTTTAAAGATATTTTAATCATAAATATTTTAAAAATATGAATTAATTCGAAATTTTAAATTTTCCTACGGTATTAAATTAAATAAAAGAATGTTGTTTATTTTTTATGCAGTTTTTTATCAACGAAAATGTAAGAAAAAATGTCGAAATATTCCCCAAAAAAAGGTCAAAAAATTCCGAAAATCCAACTAAAATATGCTCAACTTTTTGATCTTTAAAAAACATGTTTCTGAAGAAATTTATGAAAGATTACAGGAAAAAATACAGAAAAGAATGCAGAATAATTATCAAAATATTCTTTAGTTAGTAGGTATGTTTAAAAAATATGCCAAAAATATAAAACAAATACGCTCAAAAATTAAGTGAAAATTTAATTTAATGCCATATATAAGGTATTTTAGAATTAACTCTTTTTGTATACAGATTTCACTAAAACATTCTTTGATCTCTACATTTCTCTTCACGCCAAAAAAATTAAAATTATTTCAGAAGATATTTTTAATAAAATTGACCGAAAATTTATTTTTGGTCTTTCTGGGGGAATTCGTAAACAAAAGCTACTGCAAAAGCTGTTTGAATACTTTTGAAAACAGAAACCCCTCCAAAATACTGTCCTAAACAGAATTTTTTTATGGCCTTTTTTAAGAGAAAACAAGGTTTACAGCAATACAACGCAAAAGCAGTCAAAATATTTCCGAAAAAAACAAGGCTACTAAAACAAATAATCAATCCAAAAAGGCCATTTCTTGCAAAAAATTGTAAAAATTCGTAAATTTAAACTAATTTTGGGAAATTTTTATGAGGTAAGAAATGATGATATTTTCCTGGTATTTTAAGAATTATTTTAACAAAATTTTAATTCGAATTCAAAGCTTGAACTCTTTTAAGGATAATAGGTTTGTACATCTGACAACTACATCTTCGTTCCAAATTACTTTAATTTTACATATTATTTTTATCTTTTACAAAAAAAAATTCCTAATATTTCTAGAACAAATTTAAAAGTAAATCATAACCTCATTAATCCCTGCTACATCCTTAACAAACAATTTTACAACTTAATAGCCCATTTCCACAATCACAACATTCAAAAAAAAAAACTGAAAAATCAAAAAATTCCAATTTTAGCGTTTCTGACCTACATAAAACGTAAACAAATCCGACCTACCCTAATGTATTAATCCTGAGGCCGCATGACCCAAAACGAATGACCGCCTGGCTTTCCTGCCGAATGCAAGCAGGCAGGCACAGGATATTGGGGTAGGCTTGAAAATACTTAGGTCGTCATACGATATGCACGTCCTTAATAACAACACACGTTATTCATGCGAAATTAATGCAATTGCGTGTGCATTTTAGGGGTTCACCCGTTCAAGACATTGCATTTCCGTAAACAACGCCTTTTTTGGCTTTTTTGAGACATCCTTCTGTTTCTGTTATGCCACACACTGGGATTTTCGTATAATTGAGTGATTTTATTACTAGGAAAGTAAAGAATTACATATATTCCTTTAGTGATAATTTACAATTCTTAAATAATTTAGATTTTAGTTAAACTTTAAAAAAGGAAGCATTGTTTGAACATCCTACAGTAAACATAAAATTAATCAATTCCATGTACTGTGAAAAGCAAAGCTCTTAGTAAATTCACTGCAGAAGACTTGCACCTTGCACCAAGAGCATTTTTTAAATTTCCATGAGAAAATCCAACTATGAGTATGTACAAGAATCCATCAACAAATTAACAAAAACCTGAGTTTCTCACGTTTATTTTAAACGTGCTGATTATTTTAATAGCAAAATACTGCGAACTTACAAGGACCGTGATGGAACTGTATTTCACACGTTGACTCTATCAACAAAATTACGATAATTTCTGAAAGTTTAAAATATGGGGATTTATTTAAAACGACATAAAACACATTTGTCTGTTTAGAAACTAAAATTTGGCAAAACACAATTAAGTGCAAAAAATCAAGAAAATAAATCCTGCCAAGTTTTACACAATTAAATTAACTAAATTCGATGATCAGCAGTTTCTTTGTTTATAATACTGTCGTATAAATTTGAGGTCATGTTAATTTTAAACGGCAGAAAATTACATAATTATTTTTGGAACACTTAAATTGGTTTAATTGCAAAAAGCGCTTTGGTTTATTAAAAATGTTCAATTATTTCCTCAATTACTTTCACCTTGCTTTGGATTTTAAATAAATTTATCAGGTTTTCAATGAAAAAAGCAAGCCAACTGCGATAAATAAAAATCAGGTAAATAGTTTAACATTCTTAGCACACGCACGGTCTAATCAACCAAAATTTGAGGAAATTGTTAATTTTAAGCATGCAAAAATCGCTTCCTTTACCGTCCAAATGTAGGATTTAGGGCCACCATTTCCTTATTAATGCTTTATTTATTTACTTCTAAATTTCCAAAAACCAAACTTGCATACATTTTATACTAAAATTGATAAAACTTGAAATCATCAAAATTACGTTCCCTCCAGATAACCCACCCTAAAACATTAAAACAAAGCATGATAATCCCGACCGAAATAATTTAATTAAATATCAGGGGTGTACGTATGTATGTACGAAAATAATAAAGCGTAAACCCTTCGGTCTATTTCTGTTAGAAACCCATGCAAATCGAGGGAGGCTGCGATCGTTTGAAACAGAACGGTGCGTTCATTTCCGGCCTAAAATTGTCGTTACACTTGATGTGGGTACGAAGCATGGGACATTATGTAGTTTCAAATGTAGAGGAAGTAAGGACAGTTGGATAAACCAATTCCGGTGGTCTACCTATTTAACGAATAAAAAGCGCGGGGTATTTATGTGTACGTCCGTGAACTTCTGGTGTTACGTCACGGAATTATGTAATTATTTTAATCATTCAAGTACACACGAGTACTACTTTGCACCTGTTTAGTTTTTTAGCTACATTTCTGTGTTATTTTATTTCTTTAGTTTTGCGTTTTTTGTAAATCCTTAGTTTGACTTAAATAACCAGCGACTCTGACATTTTAAATGTTAACAGTAAAAGATTAACTTTTAACAGATAAGAATGTAAAAGAAAATGCAAAACCAAAAAATAAGGATCGATGACTTTTTTAAACTGCCTTGAAATGGCCTTAAAACTGTCTGGCTTTCGCCAAGGCTCACGAAGATTTATTATACGTAATTATTGACAAACATCGATCGAACTGCTTTCTTATAAGCTACTCAAAGCTACCTTGAGCTGCCTTATAACGCATCAAATTGCTTCAGAATATCCAGGAATGCCTTAAAGTGTCTCTAAGAATGCATTTGGACTATCCAATTAATTAACAAGAGTCTTAGACTTAGCGGTTAATCCTTGGATTGTCTTTGACGGAACTCACTAAAAATTACCTTCATCTGCCTCAGACCTCACCGATGCGATGAAACGATTGTCCCTTGATTATTTTTTAAATTTTCGAAATCTTCGAACAGATTCACCAACGACTGCCTTGATCTGTCTTGGATTGCCTCAGACTATACAAATCCTTTTCAAACTGCCTTTAGACTATTAAACTACCTCATTAGTGCCTATTGCCTCACATACCAACTCCGACTATGTGTTAAATTTTCAGTCCTTGACCAGATTATCAAACAACTGCCTTGATTTGTCTTAAATTGCCTCAGACTGAACAAATTCTTCCCAAATTACCTTACAATTGCCCCAAAGGCCAACCTCTCGATTGTGACTTAAATTTTTTAAAACTTTTTGAACGGTCGGCGGTACCGCACGTAGTACTCCAATATAGAAACTTGGTCAGAACTTGAACGAGTGTGTTCGGCCCCCTCGACACTGTAAAGGTAGAAGAGGGCAAAAGGAAAAGAACGAAAGAAAATCTTCGAACAGATTCACCGCCAATTGTCTTAATCTATCTTAGATTACCTCAAATTGCTTCAGACTGCACAATCCTTTCTCAAATTGCCTTTAAGAATGCCTTCAGACTACTAAACTATCTAATTAGGAAAAACGATTGCCTCAAAAGGTAAACCCCTTGATTGCGATTCAATTTTTCAACGTTTTTGAACAGACTCTCCAACATCTGTTTTTATCTGACTTAGATTGCCTCGGACTATACAAATCCGTCTCAAATTGCCTTTAAGAATGTCTTTAGACTACTAAACTATATCATTAGGGAAACTATTATTCAAAGATTATAATTTAATTTTTCAAAATTTTATAAACAGCCTTATCAACATCTGGCTTCGATTGCCTACCATACATCACACTGCACAATCCTTTAAGAATGCTTTCAGACTACTAAATTGCCTCATTAGGGAGAACGATTGCCTCAAAGGAGAACCCCTCGATTATGATTTAAATTTTCAATATTTTTGAACAAATTCACCAACGATTGCCTTGATCTGTTTTGGATTTCCTCAAATTGCCTCAAACTGTACAAACTCTTCTCAAATCGCTTTTAAGAATGCCTTCAGACTTCCAAACTAACTCGTTAGGGGAACGACTGCTTTGAAGGAAGATGATTTAAATTTCAAAATCTTTGAACAGATTCACCAACAACTGTCTTGATCTGTCTTAGATTGCACTCAAGCATACATATCTTTCTTTCTCAAAGTGCCTTTATGAACACCTTTAGACTATCTGATTGAGGAAAACGATTGCCTCGAAGCACAACCTTTCGAGTATTGATTAAATTTTCAAAATCTCTGAACAGACTCACCTATAGCTGACTTAGATTTACTCAAACTGACCAAACTTTTCTCAAATCGCCTTTAAGAATGCCTTCAGACTACCTCGTTAGGGAAACAGTTACCTCGAAGGCCAACTCCCCGATTTTAATTTAAATTTTAAAATTCTTTGAACACATTCACCAAGAACTTAATCTGTCTTAGATTGTTTAAGATTGCCTTACGCATACAAATTCTTCTCAAATTGCTTTTATGAATATGTTTAGACTATCTCATTGAGGAAAACAATTGCGTCAAAATCTTTGAACAGATTCACCAAGAACTGCCTTGATCTGTCCTAAAATGCCTTGCATTGCCCCAAAATGTACAAATTCCTTAAAGAGTTCTTAACTTAATGTTTCTAGATTAGACTTTAGACACTAAGAACAAAACACCGCTTAGTTTCAATGGTAAAAGTCCCAATTTGGAAACAATCTGAACGAATACCGTCACTAATTGCCTCAAACTGCGTTTACATGCCTCGGAACGTCTATATCTTCCTCAAATTGTCTCCACCAACACCTTTAGACAACCTCAAAGAACACACAATTGCGTTTGTAGCCAAATCTTCAATTAACTTAAATTTGGAGAATGTCTGAACACTATACACACAATAAAAATTCTGGCATTATCACCGGAAACAAATCTTCATTGTTTTAAAAACACTTAAAATGAAACAAAATAGCAAACAAACAATTTTTTAAGAACTTCCAGAACCATCATTTTATTTTATAAGCCTACTCATGCAATCCGCCACGAAATATTCGTATGTACCTACTTGGAAAATTCTCCACAATTTCATTTAAATTCTTGGAATTTTTAAAATCTTCCTCCAAGAAGAATATGAAGAATTGTGAATAATTTGGAAGTTTGCATTTGATTTGTCGGAAATACTTAGAAAAACTAATCAAGTTGGGTTAAAGAAGACCCAGGGTGCAAATTGTATAGGAGTTCTCCGTAGGCTTACTTCGTGAAATTCCCAAGAAAATTTGCGAAAATTTCATTTAAAATTTCAATCACATTAAGGCATAATCCGTGGGATTTTAGTCCATGCCTTGGAATTCCAACACATGCTTTGGAATGTCCAATATATTCCACGGAATTGCAGAGCAATTCCTAGTGTTCGTTTATGGGTTTATGCCAAAAGCGAGCCCAAATTGATTCTACCGACTTCTCGTGTTATTTTATGGAACTTCCATTTAAATTCATGATGGAATTCCAGTGTGGATAAATTTGCTGACGCTTTTCTTTCTCAAAAATGTTGAAAATATGACAGTTTCTCTTAAAATATTACGATATAAAAAAACCATCGCATTTACGATTTTCCAAAAGGCTCTACTTGATAAGTGTGATTTCGAAAATGTTATAAAACCAGCCTGAAAGCTTTTATAAAGTTACTAAAATTACTTAAAGGACTTCTTATCAATGGAGTGAATGGACACCCAAATTGAAAAAAGGTTCTCTTTTATTGTATTTGCATTTGCAATCAATAAAATCTAAAAAACGGAGTTTTCCTGAAAAGTCTGCAAAAAAAGGAAAAGTCTGAATAGCAACTTCGGCAGAACAATTCCACTGAAATCTAAAAAGGGCAAGTTCTGAAGCTGAAAAACAAAAACTGAAAACACCAGAAACCTAACAAAAATCAGCGAAAAGTTCGCAGACAAAAGCATGACGTTTTAAAAGATCAACAAGATTAAAATGTAACTAATAAGGCGTTTTTTTACCGACATGAAGGAAATGATTTAAGAGTCAATAAAACGTCCACCTTACAAAAACTTTTAAAGGACATTTCGAAGATTTAAGTTACGGTGCATTAAATTTTATTACCACAATACTTTACAGTCTAAACAATATGTTTACCAGAATGTAAAAATGCGAAATATTTTATTCATCCATCTTTTAAGCTTTGTTATAAATTTAACCTTGCGTGCTGGTTTAAAATTTAGTTTTCGTTTTTTTGGTCGTGTGATTGATTATAATTAAAAAAAATTCATGCCGGAGTGAATTAATTTTTAGATTTATTTTTAACTGAAAGCCAGACAACAACAAAAAAAGAAGATTTCCAACGAAATGCCTGAAGGTATTTTCGTATAACAAGCAAAAGTTTTCTAGTGGTTTTCTTATCGATGTGAAAATATTACGTAGGCAATTAGAGTGTGATTGCATCACAGTCAGAAAAGTTGGTAATGATAGCAAGTGAAGTGCAGGAGTCAGCGGAGCGTCACTTGACATGGTCACAGAACTGGTTTAGTAAATTAGAACCATCCGCGACCACTTCTACTTCACTACATTCCCGCTGTCCTGGTCTTGTTTCTATCTTTAAATAAAGGTCATTGCCTGTCGTCGTTATAACTTAACCGCAGGAACAGTATTACCTTTCCAGTTTTACAAAAAAAAGATGTTTGCGATAATTACAAACTCGATTTTACAACGTAAAAAAAGGCGATTCGTCGGATGTTTATAAAACGCGAGCCGTAATGAAAACGAAACCTTTTATATAAATCGTTTCTGGTGTGAACGACAACAAAAGAACCGATTAGATGTTCTAGTTGACTGTTGAAAACATTCAAGTATGAAACCAGAACCAATTAATATGGGAAGTGGAAAAATCGCAAAAAAATTACTACCAACAAATTCGGTGACTCATCATTTAAAAATTGCGTTTAAAAAATTGAGCTTGGCTAGTCACACGAAAACATTTCTTTGTTTTGTACATTTTTATTCGTCGAACAAACAGAACATCTTGTTTGTTCAGGTGAATTTCATGTTTTTAACTTGGTTGGGTATTTTACTTAAAATTATGTAGAATTATTAGTTAAACACGGAAAAAAATTAAATCAAAATTTTTCCTGGTTCATTTTAATAGTAAAATTTGAAACAAACTCATTCGTATACCGATTTTACAATTTTCAGAGGTTACTTTTGAATAACATTATGAAGGAAACACAGAAACAACTGGAGAGATGCGTCAGAAGACGAATCCATGTAATAATTTTTATTCAATCACACAGACATTGAAAACAACAGTATACATTAAAATAGTTCTTCACCTAAATTTTATATTACATTAGATGTTTTTCTTTCCAAAAAAAAACATTCGGAAATGAGGCTTCAACGAATCAACCTTTCCAAACCGGGTTTCACAAGGGTTGATGAAAAGATACGGATTGGATTATCTGTGTTTATTTCGATAGTTTAATCTAAAACAGGCTTATTTGTATGTAAATTACACAATGTTAGGTCTCAAAAAGTAAGGTTCCCAAACAAAAAACATTGGAGACTTCAACGCACCACCCTTTTTAATAATTTAAGTTCGGTCAGCGATCATGCGAAACCACGCGGATTTTTATTGTTATTTCAGCAGAGTACCTTGAAACAACTCTATATCTACACAAATTTCACGATTTTAAAGTGATGGTTTCAATTATTAAAGTAGCAAAAAGCGCTGGAGACTTCAACGGTCGATCAAGCGACGAACCCCGCTTATCATCTTAAACTGTACAGTTTTCTTCGGTATATATTAAACATTTTAGCACGTAAAACACTTAACGATTTCTTTTACCTTGGTAACATTGAAATTTTACAAGTAACAGTAACAATCAATTCTTCTAACAACTTAAACCGAGTTTCATGAGGGTTCATGAGAATAATCCGAACTTTTTTAGTTTGCTTCGATAGTTTAATCCGAAACAGGCTTAGTTGTCTAGAAATTCTATACTTTTAAAATGATAAAGCTTCAAAGAATATCCTTCGGAAACGATATTATCAGCTGAAAACGCGTTTTTAATAATTGAAGTTGAGCGCTACAGGCGTTCATGCGAAAACATTTATTTTTGTAGTTTATTTCGATAGTATACCTTGAAACAAGTCTTATCTCTACACAGATTTCACGATTTGAAAGTGTCGGTTGTAATTATTTTTAAGAAAAAGCGTTGGAGACTTCAACGTTCGATCAAGCGACCAACTCACCTTACTGTTATAAACGGTAAAGTTTTCTTCAGTAATTCTTAAAAATTTTAGCAAATACAACAATACAACACTGTTTTACCTTGATAATATTGAAATTGTATGAGTAAAAAGAATTGCAAAATTAATTAAAAATACGGCATTAAGGGATTGAATTCTCATCAAAAATTAAGGCCAAATGCCTAAAAACTGGTTGAATAAAAGTCAGGTTTTACATGTAAAAATGGTAACATCTCTATGTATTTTGTGTTAGCAGACGGTTTGGTGAAACGATTAAATTTTCAAAAGAAACAAAATTTCAACGGAGTTAATGCAATAAATAAATCCTTTTTAAAGTATTAAAAGTTAAAAGCAAAATAATTTCATAATCATTTAAGTGAACTGGAATTAACCTCAAATTTGAACCTGTATTTATTGCGAATTTGTTACTGCTTTAAATTTTCCCAATTTTTAGTTAAGTTCGTTCTTTCTAATTTGCGTAATTAATTATCCAATAATTAATAAATGACTACCTTAAGGAACTTTTGTTTGCTTCAAGCCTAAATTGTCAAACAACTAAAAGAAAATAGAACAGTTCTTTAGCGTTGTAAATCTATTTTTATTTTACCTTACTCTTACTGTTTAGTTATTGAACGTAGAAATGACTTCAAACCTAAACCAATAATTGATGTGTGTTTGTTCACATTTTACTTCAAGCAGTTCTTATCCTGTGCCGAGAAAGCGACAAATTTTAAGCCACCCAAGGTTATCTGGACCACTTCGGTTATTAACTAAAGCAAAAACCTGTAATTAAGGTAAATTAACTAAGAGTAAACAAGTATTATTTGCAACACCCAACGTTAATTACTAAACTTATCATATTTCCTATTGAAACTGCACGTAAACATAATTATAACTATTAAATAAGTAGGAGAATTCAATACTAGGTTAAACGACAAACCCGCAAATTAATCAGAGAGTTATTGGCTTGAACTTATAATTTAATATTCTTAATATTGTAAAAACACGTGGCGCGGGGGCCGGGCATTAATTTCTTTAATAAAATACAAGTTTTTGCTAACACACCTGACTAGGCACGCCGATACTAAAATGAGTGACTTTACCAGTCTTCGCTCAGCGGGGACCAATAACCAATTCAATAAACAAAATAACTATCGTTTGTAACAAAGTGGTCAGACAAACTGGTAAACTCGAAATCGACTTTTTACAAAATGCTGACCGCATAGAGAAACTGAAATTTGTAATTTGAACGTCGTGCGACGTCTAAAATCACATCGTAGTAAAAACGGCAGGAACAGAAGCCAGCTTAAATAACAACAAGAACAGAAGAACCTAGGAGCAAGTAATTATAGCGTGATGTGAAAACAACTTGAGTTTCATAATAAGTTAAACAGAGACGGATTCGCACAAGAATAGAACACGATAAAGAAGGAAAATGGCAATTTAATGTTGCCGAGGAACGGTCTATTGCAGTTGGCCTTGACTGGAGTGCAAGTTCTTCAGGTTCTTTGCGAAGTTGGTACAGTCTCGTCGCAGACATTTCATAATTTAATGAGTGTACCACCTTAAACACTCAAGCGTTCGTACCATGCCCAAGAAAACAAAGATTTAAAGATGAGAAATTTGAATTTTTGTTAGGTATTCAGGTTGAAAATGCATCCACAACAAAAACTTTCCCCGGTGTGATACATCCATACTAAAAGTAAGATGATTCTCTACGCTCGTTGCGACACGTGAAACGGAATGTCAATGTCAGTGGTAAAGATGGGTGGATTCAATAGAAGTAGTAAAAATTTTTATTTTTAGTACGGATTAATTTATGATGTGATTACCATGGAAATACCCTCGGGTGAAAAACATTAAAAAGATCAAAAGAACCTGACTATAATATGTATTTTTGCTTCTAATCCGATTTGTGTTTTTCTGTGCACATCATCCTGCTCAAAGCGATTTTTATGTAAAATATGAGCTGTTTTTAACGCTGATCTTTCTATTATTAAGTTGATGATATTTACAAAAACAGAAATAAATATAGTATATTACATACCGAGGTGGAAAGTAGTTCATTACTGTCGAGAGATAATTATAGTTAACCGCGACGCGAAGCGTCGAGGTTTACTATATCTCGAGACAGTAATGAAACTTTTCACCAAGGTTTGAAGACTATTTTATTTTCAACCATATCTACATATAAATTAATATGAATCATTTATAATAATAATTAATATTTTGAACAAACAAGCTGTCATTAAATGACAATGGGCGTTTAACTTCATGAAATAAAAGAATAAGAAAAAGCTACAACAGAACGATTCGTAAAGTTTAAATTTTCAAATTTTGAATTTGGAAAATTATTATTTATACTAACAAATTTTGCAAACTACGATTTCTAATATTATTCTTTGCTCAAAAAAAGGTGGCTCTGAAGCTTTAAATTAAAAATAAATACTAAAAGCCTTCTCCAAAGGTGCTTAATTAAAAGTACATAAATATACTAAACACTGTTCTGTCTCTTAATTTTCAGTTGCAGATTTAATAAATAAATTTTTAGTTCAAATTTAACTTTTTATTTGAAAATTTACACTTTCAAAAAAGCTCACTAAAAAAAATATGAAAATCTTTCGAGCTTTCGTGCATTGTTGCATACTTTTCTGATGAAAAGGCATGGAAATATTTTAGTTCAAGCTTTGTTACAGCCGAATAACCCAAATAAATTTATGAAAAAATGTTGGTTTTCAGACTTCTGAGAATTTATTATTATTATTAATCTTTTATTAGAATTCTCAAAAGTATCCAAAGCTTTATTTCTGAAAAAATTCGGAAAATTTCCCTTTCCAAAAACATGACGAGCATTTCTGAGTTTCACTTCTGAAATCTACAATTTTAAAGTCTCCACAACAATAAAATAAAGTCTGCATATCAAAAACAACAAATTGAACGGTTGACATTTAATAAACTATGGATTGTGGCTGTATCGAAGTTACCTAAACTTTAGAGTAATTTAAAAAACACTACAATTAAGAAAGCATAAATTCTCAATTATTTTATATCCTCAGGACAAGAAGAGAAGACCAGCTTTGTTATTTAATAATGAATTTGAAAAAAAGTTTGATAACTTTAATTTTTTTTTGTTTTAAGAGCTGTCCTTAGCAGGCTGTTGTTTCCAAAAAGCACATATTTTCTTTCAATATACCTAATGTTCTTTTGCAAATTCGTATAAATTTTGGAAAATATTTCTCCAAACGAGTGATGGTCCCTTAAGAATTTTCAGTACTTAGGTGTTCATCCAAACGTTTCAATTATTTTGAAATAATTTCAAAATTTAGAATTTTTGTCTCTGATTCCAAGTTTAAAGAACTACTCTTATTAAGATTTGAAAAGAGGATTTCGTTTTGTTAGAAATTAATCAAACATAGATAATCTCGAGTATCCTGAATTTTTAAAAATTCTAGGATTTTGCCGAACATTATTCGAAAAAAGGCAATTTTCAGGGGTATTAAGGAGTTAGATAAAAATAAGCAATTCTCAGATTTGAGAATTTTTAAAAGTTATGTGCCCTTTGGGAGTCTGTTTATAGTTTGATTGTTCGATTTTTTCTAGACTATTTTGGAATGCTTTCTGAAATTTGACAGTGAAACAGTTTTCAGAGTTTTCAAAAATATTCAAAGAGTGGCTGGCGACTTCTATATTTCCCTACGTTCAAAAGTAAATGATTTTATGGTACCTCTACAGTTTTTACAAACGATTCAAAAATAGGTGGCTTTCGAGATTATTTTAGAGATTTCAAATATTACTCAAAATTTTGAAAATTTAGACTTTTAGAAGTTCTTAAAAATCAGTAGAAATGGGTGTGCTTCGTAATGCTTTCAAAGGTTTAAATATTAATTAAAAGAGTGTCCGGACACATTCAGAAGTTTCAAAAATTACTCAAAATAATAGATATTGAGTTTTTTCAGAGGTTTAGTAATTCGTTAGAAATAGGTGAACAGAGTTTAGCTTTTTTATAGAATTAAAAAGATTTGGAAACAAGTGAATTTTGGGATGTCTTCTGAAATTTCAAAGTGAATCAAAATTAATGTGATATTAGGGTCGTTTCTAGGTTTTCAAAATTATTAGAAATGGTTTCTATTAATTCTGAACTTAATCAAAGACATTAGATTTTTCAGGAGTTTTTAAAAATATTTAAAAAGTGGCAAGCTTCATGATTTTTCCATAAGTTTAAAAATTTTTGTTTTTAAGTGCCTCTAAACTTTTTATAAAGTCAAAAAAAAGTCAAAAGTAGCCGGCTTTAGAGATAAACGCAGAGCTTTTGAAAATTAAGCAAAAAAAGAAAATTTTGAGTTTTGGGAGCTTTCAAAAATTTGTAAAAATCGGTGTTTTTGGAATGCTTTTAGAAAATTAAATATTAAATAAAATTAAATGAGTTTCAGAACGGTTTCAGATGTTTTCAAAATTATTTAAAACGACAAATGTTGAGCTTTTTCAAATTCGTTGGAAATATATGACTTTTGACTTCCAAATCTAATGAAAATAACTTATTGGTCGATGTTTTTATAGACTAGATTCAGAAACAAGTGAAATAATCAAAGAGATTTGGTTTTTCAAGAGTTTTCACAATTTTCAAGAATTGTCAATTAGTCTTGGGTTTTTAAATAAAAAACGTGTGGTTTTGGAATGCTTTCAGAGGTTTAAATATTAATTAAAATTAGGTGAGGTTCCGAACAATTTCAGTTGCTATAAAAATTATTCAAAATAAACGTTGTTTCTCAGTTTTTAAAAATTAGTCAAAAATAGACGATTTCTGACTTTCAAAACTATTGAAATCGATTGTTAAATTCAGAATAAAGCGAATTTTGGGATGTTTCCTAAAATTTCATAGTGAAGCAAAGTGGTTTGAGGGACGTTCCTAGGGCTTTGTTTCAATTGATTAAGGCTATTTGCATGCACATTACTCAAACTATAACTCCAGCATATACCTAAAAAACACCTAAGTATCAGACCAGAACTCAAATAAAATTTATAGTTTTAGATTCCCTCTTTTCACACGATTCTCCTTAAATAATAAACAAACATGACTCTTTTCAACGAATCATAATGACATTGGAACTCTTTATTTATTTTTAAATATTATTGTTACTTTGGCAGATTAGTGCAATTTAGAATCTTTAATGAAAAGGCGTAAATTCTAATACAAGGAAGGATTTTTTAAAAATTAGTATTTGGGTTCCTGTTGCTGTAATCCTTTTCTTTGATTTCAGTTCTTTGACTTGTATCAAATAAAATGCTTGCTTGACGACTTTTTATTGTTTTTGTTAACAAAAGTTAGGGCTGCATTTCCTAACAATGGGCAAAATGTTGTCTTTTCCAGACATTTAGTAAACAGTTTGGCATAAAATAGCAGTTTGTAAGAAAATAAGAGAAGGCAAATTGAAATATTTGTTTGCATCGAAATTCCATTTTGGGCAAAATCACTTCAACCCTGATTTTTTTAACTTCCAATCAGTTCCATCTAGAGTTGTTGTAGTTTGCAATTTTAGCCATAAACCTGTGTAATTGTGAATAAAAGATAATTACAGAAGCTGTTATTATTAATGAATATTATACTAAAATTATAAACTGTTGTCTTAATTATTCTTTTTTGGCAATTCTGATCCAAAGCAAACACCAAAAAGGTAAGAAATTCTGCAAGTTCTGTGGATTTAGGGTTCAAATTTTGAGGAATACGAAAACGGTAGAATTAATTCGAAATATGTACTAAGATGAATTCTTACGTCTCCAAATATCTGATTTTGCTAAGAAACAGGCTTTTTATTTCAAGTTGGGAGAATATTATTAAAAAATTTAAAAAAAGTTTGCCAAATTAATCATTTTTATTTTGATATTTGTTTGAAAAGAAAATCTATTAATTTGCTTTTTTACAGTCTTATGGCAAGAAAACATCTTAGAAATCGCTTTAAAAAAGTAAACAAATAAACAAACAAAAGAACAAAATTGGACCTTTTTAGTCAAATAAAGTTTAATTAATTTCTGTGTTTTTGTCGAACATAAGAACCAAATTAAATCGCCTTATAGGCACATTAATAAAAGTTAAAAACCGTTATGCATGAGGAATCAAAATAAAAGGGCAAAATACGAAAATTCTAAACAAACTGCCGAAGTAGTCGATAACTTAATTTACAGTTAATTAAGCCCTTGAACTGTAAGGGCAACAGAAAGTTCACGTATTCAAAACTAAACTTTTTATAACTGAGTGACTTAATTAGATTTCTACCATTCAAAGTAAAATTTTAAATTTAATTCACGAATAAAATCCTTGACCTTGCTTACGTATTCAAGCTATTTAAGCAATGCGTTACTGGCAAATTTTTGAGTTTTAAACCTTTTTTAACATGAGTGTTCGGGGTTTTTTTTCGCTCCCCCTGTAAGAGTCTAAAATTCCAAGTTTAAATTAGCATCGTAAACAAATTTCGGTAAATAAATAAGTCCCAAAAACCCGACTGTAACCACGTTAGAAACAGTGCTAAAATTAAATCAGACTAATTATAACTAAAACACTCGTAAATCGATTCAGTACTTCGTTAAAATATTCGATAAAAATCTGTTTTTAATGTTAATTAATTCCTAAGTAATTGTATGTTAATGTTTCATATTTTAGAATGTGTATCGTTAATTCGAAAATGGTTGAATATGCGAAAGAAAAACCTTTATACATCGGCTTTAATTTACGGAATAAATTGTGCAACACAGAAACGGTTGCTAAGGATAAAACAAAATCCTCTTATCTTTTACGTTTGAGAGCTTATTCACTTGAAGTCTGGTCAATCTGATTATATTTTAACGTTTTATTTGCAGACATTTCTCGATTCGATATTATAACCAACTAAAAATCGAAAACCGCGCCAATTTAACGAACCCAACTTTACAACTTTTACTTCAACAAACGCGAACTTGATTTCCTTGATATTTCGTTACCTTTTATGTTTCTTAATACGGACGGACACACCTTTTTATAAATCGTCTTCAATAATAATCGGTTCCAGTTAAGCAGGACGTAATTATTTACGTTTGTTAATCTAAAAACCCGCGAGTAACTAATTGCATTTTATTGTGCTACTTATAAAGAGTAAGTAAAATTAGAAAGTTATATTTTATGAAATCGAAACCCGCATAATTGAAGAGAACTTAAGAGCCATCCGTGGCGAACTTCAAGAATTACAAGTTTCCTTGACTGCTGCCAGGTGTCAGGTGCTATTTAGAATGTTCCGCTCAGGATTTCATACGACAGGAAGAAATTTATTTTCTGCCAGAATGGAATTCTAGTTTGTCGTGACGGATTACTTACGGTCGTAACTTATTCTTTACAACATTTTTGGTTACAACTTTTTGACTAGAACCATTTAAAATAAATACAAATAAACGTACAGCAAAATCCAAAAGGATTAAACCGCGAAAGATACGGCTGAAAATTTATTAAATTTGAAATTTTCAGAAATATTAAATGCTTTTTAAGAAGGGATTTTAAATGAGGACTCTTGAGTAGTCCCAAACTGTAACACAGAATTCTTAAATTAAAATAGAGCCAAACTGCAACTATTTTTTTACATTCCATTTTAAGTGGTATCCTGGCCTTAACAGTTTAAAAAGGAGGGGGAAATGTTAATGTAATATAATAAACACAAGCAATTTACGATAAACGAATGATGATGAAATTAGATTATACAGGGTGGAAAACACAATTTTTCATATTTGGATTTGGATATTAACAGTTTATAATTTTTAAGAATAAAATAACATAATTTTGAAACACTAAACAATCCTGAAGAAACATTTCTTCAAATGGGCAATAATTCTTTTTGCATTTTACCCAACAAGATACCAAAATAAACGACAAAAATTACTGAAAAGGAGACCAAAACACTCATGAATTTGGTCGATTATAGCAATTTTTTATGAAAATTAATAAAATTCACAAATTTGCTGAAAATTCCCCTCAGAAAAAAATTAAAAACAGATTTAAATCAATCCTGAGAGCTTTCAATTTTTGTATTCTCAAAAAACACAACTCGCAACTTTATAATGACGGTTTATAATATTGTTTTTAATTTTTAAAAAGTGCAAACTAAAACTTACAGAACAAAGACAAACACAGGATTTCTGAATCAATAAATGGCCTTAAATTAACATTTGAAAATGCTAAAACAAACGAGGACAAAGGCGTCCAAAACAGTTAAAGGTGCCAAAATCTCGCAATAATAGAAAAATGAAATAAGCTGTTTTTACAGTTGTTGCTTAAACTTTCCCAGGAAAACAAATTTTAAAATTGTACGTATTAAAAACTCATGCGTTTCTGATTTGGAATTTTTGAAAACTGCGAATTTTGGACTTCACCCTTCTTCACAGTTTTGAATTTTTATGAAATTTTAAAGACCTTCGAACTAAAGACAAATACAAGGTTTTGAATGAGAGAGTGGCTGCAAACTGGTCTTCTCTTTAAAAAAGATTAAATGAGAAAACGAAACAAAAAACCCGAAAAAACCAAATTCATAGCTTACCTTGCCAATTTTGCGTGTCTGAAAAATGAGTAAAAGTTTAGATATTTTTCTGAAAATTCCTTCTTAGAAAAAAATACAGTCAAAATTTGACTTTTGCTTATTTAAACTGAAGTTAGGCTTTCGATTTTTTAAATGTTTTCAAATTGCCAAGTTTAGTTTATAATTTTTATTAAATTTTCAGACGGATTTTTTTAAATTATTTATTAAATTAAACTTCTTCAGCAAAGCCTTTTCTTTAAAGAATCAGGTGGAGTACAAAGGTAAATTATTAAAAAAAATCGTTTTGTTAATTTGTTACGTCTGAAGAACAACATAAGTCAGTTTTATCATTTCTAAGAAAACTACATTTACAACCTTGATTTTTATATACTTAAACTGATGTGGGGCTTTTGATTTTTATCCTTTTGGAAACTGCAAATTTTAAACTGAATCCTCGGCAGTTTGGATTTTTTTTCATATTTTAAAGGTTTTGTACTTTAAAAAAACCTTGAAATAAAGGCGAATACAAGAAGTTTGAATGATAAAGCGATTGGAAACTAACTTTTTATTTAAAAAATATCAAACGGGAACGAAAGGAAGCAAAAAAAAACCAAAAACCCAAATTAATAATGAACCAAATGCTAGGTTTACATATTTTTCCGAGCCTAAATTTGACTTTCCTGCATTTAAACTGAGATTATGCTTTCGGTTTTTAAATTTTTAAATACTCAAGTTTTATACTTCATTTGGAGCAGTTTATGTATAATTTTTATTAAAGTTTAAATGCATATTTTTTACCTGGAAAATAAAGGCAAACAAGATTTTTGAATGGTAAAATGGCTTAATTTCAAAACACTCTCCAGCAAGCCTTTTCTTTAAAAAGAACAAAGTGGAGAACAGGGGAAAAGTACAAAATTATATGAAAAGCCACAAACAAGTCAGTTTTATATTATTTTCTGAAAATTTCTGAGAAAACTAGATTTTTATACACTTAAATTGATCTTTTATAATTTTAAAAATAGCGAATTTTAAACTGGATCCTTGGCAGTTTTGAATTTTTATCATATTTTAAAGGCGACTTTTTCATTTGGAAAATAAAACCTTACAAGCAGGGACAAACATAACATTTTTGAATCAAACGATCGAGATTTATAAATATTTCAAAAGTTTAAATTTGACTTTGGAGTATCTAAACTTAGGCTTAGGGTTTAGGTCTTTATACCTCTGAAAACAAATTTTTAATTTGGAAAATAAAATCGTCCAAGTAAAAACAAACACAAGATTTCTGAATGGTAAAATGGTTTAAAACATGGATTTTAGATTTTCAGAAAAAGCTAGCCTTTTGTTCAAAAATGAAGATAAACTGTTTTATATATTTTTTTGAAAATTTCTGCGAAAACTATGTTTAAAAATTTGATTTTTATATATTTAAATTGATGTGGGCTTTTGATTTTTATACTTTTGAAAAACGTGAATTTTAAACTGCATCCCCGGCAGTTTTGAATTTTTATCAAATGTTAAAGGCAACATTTTTACTGGAAAAAAACTTTCGAAATCAAGACAAACACAAGATTTTTTAATGCTAAAGCGACTGGGAACTAGCTTTTCCTTAAAAGAAAAAAATACCAAATGGGAACAAAAGGAAACAAGAAACGTCAAAAACCCAAATTAATAGTGGGACAATATGCGCTTTTTCCGAGTCTAAATTTGACTTTCCAGTATTTAAACTTTTATTAGGCTTTAAGTCTATACTTTTAAAAACTGCAAATTTTATATGTACTTCATCTGCAACAGTTTCTAATTTTTAATAAATTTTAGATGCAATTTTTTACTTGGAAAATAAAACTTTCCAAGCAAAAACAAGCACAAGCTTTTTGTGTGATAAAATGGTTCGAAACACGGATTTTGCATTTCAAAAAATCCTCCAGCCAGCCTTTTCTTTAAAGAAGGAAGTGGAGAACAAAGGAATAGTACAGAATTATTAAAAAATGTGCCAAGAACCCACATTAATAGCGGAGTTTTGTTAATGTTTTACGTCTGAAAGACAAGATAAGCCAGTTTTATATTTATTTGTGTAAATCTCTAAGAAAATTGCATTTAAAATTTGATTTTTTATATACCTAAATTGATGCGGGGCTTTTTTTATCTTTATACTTTTGAAAATTACATGATTTCTGAATGATAAAGGGCTTCAAACCTTAAACAAGCATTTCTTTTTGAAAAGGAATTTTTTGATTGTTTTTGGAAATTATTTTCCTTTGTGTTACTCGAAATTAAACCAAAATGGCATCGAAAGCTATCTAAACAGGTCTCAGAAAGTTTCTGTTGTTGAAAAAACACCCAAACTTCGTTTAAATTTTTTTGTTTGTACACAAAATGAAACCCATAAGTAGCTTGCCAAAAATCATTATTAAGCCCAAAAACAGAATTTACAATAGATTTGGTTGATTTTTGTTGAGTTTCAAACCATATTTTGATAAAGTAGGGTCCAAGTTTGTGCTTTTGCTTTTAAGTCTCCCAAGGAAGCACCTTCCACAATTTGAAATACATTTTTATGTTTGAAATTGCCGTTTGTAAATTACCTCCGATTTGTTGTTTTTGTTTTTTTAATAATAAAAAAAGACCCCCAAAAACTGTAAAATAAAATTTTCGTAAATTTATTCGGATGAAAATAAAACACTTAATGCTCTGAGTTTTTTTCAACAGTAAAAGCCCGAGACCTTTTATTTTTATCGATAAAATTTCATTTTGTACGAAAACGAAGTTGCCATGGAAAATGGACGAGACTAGGCCAACATTAATTTTTTTAGTTTTTTTATGTAGGCCTAGTCTCGTCCATTTTCCATGGCAACTTCGTTTTCGTACAAAATGAAATTTTATCGATAAAAATAAAAGGTCTCTGTTGAATAAAAAATCAAAAATAACCAAACATTCCATTGTTATTATTGAATATTTCCGTACCTTGTCAATCTCTGATGTTAAAAGGAAGTATTTTATTTATTTTTGTTTATTAAAAAAGTAGCAAAAATAAAGAGAAGTTCCTTTAAAGTTTTTTAAATCAAACGATTTTCCATTTTCCAGTTGCTTTTAATTTTAATACCCTCTCTAAATCAACAAATATTTAAAACCACCAATAGAATAAACAAAGTAACTAAAAATAAAAGGAAGTAAATTATTAATCCGAATCCAAAAATCTGCCACGTCATTTATTTTGAGGACGTTCGACTCGGATATTATTACCATAAGAAAAGACACTAAACTGCCTTTGTTACAATAGATTTCAAAACAGCAATTAACCTTCACGTCATATTTAATAAAAGGATAATTAATAATAAATACACCGGAGGAAAACGGTATGCTTGCTTAATAACCTTATGAAAAGTCAATAAATAAAAAAACGATTTCTGGTTGCCTTTTATAAATTTACACTTACATAACTTTGACACGAAATTAAAGTTAAATGATATTTAAATTTATACTTTTAAGAAATCCGTAGGAATGACCTCTTTCAACGTTTGGAAATATTACTTTGTACTCACCGAAGTCTTGGTTAGAATGTTAAATCGATAACAAATGTGCTCGACTTACCTGAAAAAAAAAAGAAAGCAATTAATATGGGATTACTTACATTAACACAGTAATTAAATAAAATCAGCTTGATTTTGATTTTGCACAGAAAATTACATTCGTACACAAGATCGGCATAGCAATTAGTAAAAAAATTGAGGGAACAACTTCAAAGTAATTAACTTTGCAATTCAAGAACTCAATTTGAAACGAAACGAAACAAACCGAATTAACCCAACAAATGCAAATTAGTTCAGCGTAGAATTAAAACGATTGATTATATCGGTGGTAATTGAGTTAATTTACTTTTTCCCGTTCGTACTTCTGCTTTGATCCTCTGGAGGTAAACAAAACCTTGACCATTCTAAACATTTTGGCAAATGAAATTAATGAACCGAGTATATGACTTTGAGGGTGCACTAAATTAAGAGTAAATAAACCAGAATGGTCGTTTTGTTTATTTGGTAAAAATCAAGGCTGTGATTGTAATTTGTTGAGTTTCACCTTCGTTTAAAAATAACGAGAACAAAAGAAATTGAAGTTTCTAATACTCGTTTTTATCTAACAGAAAAATCATTCAAGAGTTGGCAAAAAAAAAACAATCCAAGGTCATCTCGTGACATACGAGCATAAACATAAAACATTAACCGACACTCATAAAAAAGCAATTCAGGGTTCTTTTACCGGATATAATTTTTTTAATCTGTCTGCATGTAAACATGTGATGCATAAATATGGCGTGCTATAAACATACCATGGGAAATCTGTGTCGGGTTTGAGTTTTTTTTTTTTTTGAGACGAAGCCAGACTCTCTGCTGTTACCATGTGTGATGTGGTTAAGGTCACTTTACATACAGATGCATGTCAGTTGTTTATATATAAAAAAAAGGCAATTCGACGACGTAATGCACTTTAAGCTTAACCTAGGTCATGTTTGCTTGTATAAAATTCAGTTTAAAGGTTTTTCAGGAATGTTTAATTTGTAAGGTACTGAATTGTATGTGTAGGTTGTACTTAGGAAATTTAATATCTGTGAGAATGTCAGTTAGAAAGAATCAAGACAGATGGTGGTCTTATAAAAACACTGTTTGATTATAGTTTATTTCATTTAGGGCGGTTTGCACTGAACTTACTTAAAAATTTTGGCATGCTTTAAACCAGGTAGTATAATGCTGTGCTTAAGTTTTAGGTTAGTTAAGTTTGTATATTGTAAAATAGTCAAAATCACTGTTGGAATAGCTCAAAATCAAAATTGAGTGCTTCAGCATATTCAAGAGCTTGAAATTCAACGGATTTGAGGCGCTACAAATCCCTAGCAGCACCAAAACCCTAATATCAATTGAAATTGAAATTCCACTGATTTTTTAACCACAAAGCTTGCTATATTAGTACATACCTTAAATAATAGAAATCGTGACATTCACGAATTTAACAAAATACCACAAGATAGGTACATACTAATTTAATGCAAAATAAGGAACTAAACAAATACATAAAACAGAATAGTTAATGTATATTAATACGAAAAAACTGAGACTTAAAACGTTTACGATTTACGACTACGCGAATTATAAAACTTGTAAGTTTTTTTTATTAGAAAACCGCAAAGTAAAAACTTATTTTTAAAATATCCTCAGGATAAAATTAAGCCAAATTGATTTTATAACTTGTTTCCGGTTTTTTCTAAGTCTGAAATCAATCGATAACTTATAAATTAGGATTTAATGGAATTCAAATTTGCTGGGATTTTTAAAAGTCCATTATTTAAGCAGTTTTTTTTTATCAACGTAAGTATGCTTCATCTTATGTCTTACGTAAGATATTGTTTTAATAAAATCTGGAAAAATTCACTAACAAAATTATTTTTCTCTTTTGAAGGGGCAAAACAATTCAAAAGAAAGTTACTGAATGTGTTTTAATTACCCTCAAGTAAGGCCTTTGCTAATTTTTCCATCGCCCTAAGCTGTAATATTTTAGATTTGAAACAAGACTTGTTAATATTGTGTGCTAATCACTTTCTTAAGGGGCTTCTTCAGGAGGAAAAGGGGAGCACTAAAAGAGTACGGCAACTCAACGTGTCAACCACGCCAGAGGCGAAACTATTTTAGCAAGAGAAAGAAGGGGACAGTAATTCAACTTGCCAACCAAGCTAGAGGCGAAACTCTTCTGAAGAAAAACAGAAAAAGGCAGCGAATTTATACCGACTGTGATCGGTCAAGTGTATTGGATCAAGACGACGATTGGTTAGAAGTGGAGGGGGTGGAGCCAGTAGGGATTACAGATCTCCATATGTTTGATAGATGATAACCAGTGTCACGATTCAAGTTGTTAGGGGTCTTGATGAAGAAGCCCCTTAAAAAAGTTGAGTTCTTCTGTCTCAACAATGACACGGTTTCAACCCGGAAGACGTTCTGTTAACAATAATATTCTGGATTTAAAACAAGACTTGTTAATATTTCGTTCCAATCATTTACCCTCCCCCTAATGACAAATGGATCTTGTTTAGAGAATTTAAGTTATCCTAAAACATGGTTCTTTCTTAATCTAAGTTTTCATTCAAATTCTGAAAAGTCGACTTTTAAAGCAGCTGTAAATATATATTTTTTTATATTCATTCATCGCCTCACCGGTTTTTTCTACCTCGTTAAAAGTAAAATTTTATTGAAATCTCTGAAGTTTTGGCTTAAAAATGTGGGAAAGTTTTCTACGGTAATAAAATCAATCTTCCCCCTTCAAACAGTAAAACAATTCGCTAAATTTACCCTCAAGCAAGTTTTTTTCTAATTCTTCCATCGTTGTAAGCAATAAAATTTACAGAAATATGTTGGATTTAAAACAAAGCTTGTTAACATTTTGTGGTACTCAATTACCCCCCCCCCCTTCCTATGCAAAAATATTATTTTTAGAGAATTTAAGTAGTAGGTACTCTCACCAAGGTTCTTTTTTCGGATTGTAAAAAACTAAAATTTAAATCAAACTGTAAAAAAGTCGACTTTAAATGTAGCTTACCAATCTATCCCCTTAAAAGAGCGACACAATGCACTTAATCTTTTTTAACTACCCCCAAGCAAGATTTTTCTAATTTTTCCATCGTTTTAAGCAACAAAATTTACTGAAATATGCTGGATTTAAGACGAGACTTGTTAATTAATATTTGAGGTAAATCGTCCCTCCCAAACTAAAAAAGAATTTTTTTAGAGAATTTAAGTTCGCCTCTTTTTCGGACTTTTTAAAAAGCCAAATTTTGATTCAAATTGTAAAAGATCGAGTTTAAAGGTAGCTACAAATATTTTTTCAAAATCATTCATGCCCTCATCCGCAAAGGAATATCTATAATAAAATTATTCTTCCTTCTTCAAAGAGTAAAACAATTCAATAAAACTGGAAGAGTTTAATTTATCCTTTTATTCACGTTTCGCGCTTTTTCTTAAAAGTTTAATAAAAATTTAATAAAATATCTGAACTTTGGGCTTAAAATACGACCGCAAAACAATTCACTAAAACTGTTTCAATTAGCCTCAACCAAGTTTTTCTAATTTTTTCGTCGTCTTAAACAACAAAAATGTTGGATTTAAAACAAGATTTGTTAATATTTTATACCCTAAACCAAAATTCTTTTTTTTCAGACTTTTTGAAAAGCCAAATTTTGTATTTCTTCATTGGGATTTTCTCCTCCAGTTTCTAAATTCAAATTTTGAATCAAATTCGAAAAAGACGACTTTAAGAGCAGCTGTAAATACTTTTTCATATCCATTCACCCCCCAAACGCAAAGAAACAACCCTCCAAGACTTCAGAAACGTTTGACTTACCCTTAACGTTTATTATTTGCAATTTTATAGATTTTTAAAAATAAATGTTACTGAAATATTTGAAATTTTGGCTTAATATTGTATGCTAACCATTATATCCCCCGCCACGCAAAAAAGAACAAAGAATTTACGAAAAGACACTGAGTTGCCCTCAATCACGCTTCCCTTTTATTTTTCTTAAATATATTTATAAAATAGGAAATTTTATTTAAATGCTGAGGCTCACCTGTAAATAAATATTCTATGCAGCTACTCTGTCCTTTCCATACAAAACAAAACATTCAGGATAATTTTAATAAAGTGTCTGAATTACCCTCAATGACTTTTTTTTTTGTACTTTTCGAATAACATTTTAATGCAATTATTTAAGAAAGCTGGACGTAAAACAAGATCAAATATTTTGTGTTTGCCCACCAATCTTACTTAAGCACAAAAATAATCTTAAAAGAAGAATTTTTTAGATGTGGTAGTTACCTTCAACTAAGTTTCTTTTTTAGTGTTTACGTTAATTTATTTAAATTTCAAGGTTGACCTTAAAATAGCAGCTATATTATATTTTACTATACAGAACTAACAAAAGAATGCGCCCCGCTTACTCACAATTCTCAAAACGTACAAACAAAACTTTATAAAAAGGAAGTAGCTCCGTTATCTTCAACGAAAGTTTAGTTTTTCTTTCAAAACTAAAAGAATAAGCCTAAGATTCGAGTTGTATCCTCAACAATTAAATTTAATGAAAATAGCAAGGAACTTTAAGCCTAATACGGCACTTACAGTACCCTCAAAAAGGAAGTGGTCAGTTACCTTCAACGTAAGTTGAGTTTTTTCTTTCGTCAAAACTAAATATTTAGTAAAATATATAAACCTAACTTCCCAGTTGGATCACAAAAAATTTAATTTAATGAAAATAGCAAAGACGGTTGGGCCTAATACGGAACCACATTGCCATCAAAAACTTTCAAAATTTATAAAAAGGTGCGACTCAGTTACCCTCAAAAAGGAAGTGGTTAAATTACCTTCAAGGTAAGTTGAGATTCTTCTTTCATCAAAACTAAATACATATTTAGTAATAGATATGTTAAACTTCCCAGTTGGATCACAAAAAATTTAATTTAATGAAAATAGCAAAGAAGATTGGGGCCTAATACGGAACCACATTGCCATCAAAAACGTTCAAAACTTTATAAAAAGGAAGTAACTCAGTTACCCTCAACGGAAGTTTAGTTTTTTCTTTCGTCATAACTAAATTTCGGTGAATAAGACATAAAAAGGCATAAGATTCGAGTTGTATCACCAAAAATTAATGAAATTAGAAAGAAAGGTTGGCCCCAGTAGGGGATTTGCATTACCCTCAAAAAGTCACATACAAAACAAAATTGAAAAAAGGAAGTGACTCAGTTACCCTCAATGGAAGTTTGTTTTTTTCTTTCGCCACAATTTAATGAAAATTGCAAGGAAGGCTGGGCTTTATACGGGACATACATTACCCTCTAAAAGCCACATACAAAACGACAAAACCTTGTAAAGGAAGATACACAAATAGGTCTAAGATTCGAGGTGTATCACCAAAAATTAATGAAATTAGAAAGGAAAGGCATAATAGGGGACTTGCATTACCCTCAAAAAGTCACATACAATACCTTGAAAAAAGAAGTGGCCGAGTTACCTTCAACCTAAGCTTAGTTTATTCTGTTGTCATAACTAAATTTCGGTGAAAGATACACGAATAGTCCTAAAATTCGGGTTTTATCACCAAAAATTAAATTTAATGAAAATAGCAAGGAAGGTTAGGCCTAATACGGGACTTTTATTACCCTCAAAAAACCACATATAAAACCTCGTCAAAAGGAACTGGCTCAGTTACCCTCAATTAAGTTTAGTTTTTTCTTTCCTCATAATTAAATTTCAGAATAGCTAAAATTCGTGTTATTACCAAAAATTAAATTTAATGAAAATAGTAGGGAAGGAACTACATTATCGTCAAAAATGCCCAAAACTTTATAAAAAAGATTGTGGCTCAATTATGTACCTTCAACGTAGGTTCATTTTTTTCTTTCGTCATAACTCCAGGATTCCAGTGAGAGATACGAATAGGCTTAAAATTTCAGTTGTAAATATGTTGAGCAAATTAACTACTGCCATTCACCACCCCCTCCTCCCACCCTCCACAGAAATTTAATAAACGAAAGTGCCCTTAAGTGAAAGGTCAACAGTTGAATCTTCCTTTTTATTGTAGTACATCAAAAATTAATTTAATGAGAAACCTAAGATCACATATTCTGTGGTAAGTACTACCCCCTCCACCCCTTCATTAAAGTACCTAAATTACCCCCAAAGGTACGTTTGTTTTCAACGTTTAGCTAAATTTCACATAATTAAGAGATTAAATCATACAGGAATAGTAGTAGAATTGCAGAAGAGGCCCAAAAAGATTTTTGATAAATGACAACCCCCCCCCCCCCATCACTCAATTTTAAAATCACCGTTTTTCATATCTGCATTCGAGTAATTCGAGAGGAGTACTTAAATCCATTATTAATATGGTTAAACGTTTTGTTGAAACTTTCGTAAAGATAGTGATCTATGAAACTCAAATCCATATAATACGGTAATTTTATTTCAAGACGCGTTCTGTAAAAGTCTAGCCGTTGAATTTGATCGGTAATTCTAAGAACAGAGTTTGAAACAAAATTATTTTAATGGCTCACGTATTGGCTCTGGTTTTTGTGGCAATTTCTTCTTGTATTCCTCATTTTGAAGCTCGCAGTAACACCAGAAGGTACATACAAACCACGGAATAATACTTACATGTGCCTTATTTACGTAAATAACTACTTGTTCAGTTATTCATGGAAAGCTGGCAGTTGATACTAATTTATAAACGTCGAGTAGAAATAAGAGCGTTTTATAACAGAAGCCTCGTTTGAAATAAATCGCTGAAATTTGTAGACATTTACTCACGTTCCTTTTTGGCAAATGTACCGCTCTGAAAATTAATTTCTGATTTTGGTAAAGGCATTAATTTTACACAGAGGACTTCAAGAGTAAATCTTAATTAACATACCGTTATATTTAACGTGCGTAATTGGCTTTAAATATTTAACTAACAACGCGGAAAATAAAAGTGTTCTTTAGACTTATTTACATAACAATTTAAACAATCAAAATACTTGAACAAACCGATAAGATATAATTATGTTAATGTATGCCAGTGAAGTAGATCAGAAGTGGGATGGAATTTATCTTAAAACAAGTTCACAAACACAAAAATTACGAACACTAGAGTAGTGTAGTCTTGGTATTTACAATAAAAAAGTAGACACGTAATTTTTTTGCAACAACAATATTTTGATTATTTTGACCCTAATTTCATTTTTTTTTCGTAATACAATAGGAATAACAAAAACCAAATCACATATTTTGAGGAATTGATTGGGATTTTTATTTTTGTTGTGGAAATACATCCACTTGGGATGAATCATTTCAGAAAAATTTAAATAAGTTCACCGCCAGTTAATTTTGCTCTTTCAATTTAAAGTACGCCATTGGTTTCACTGCATGTGAACTTACAAAAAGCATAAAACCATAGTAAAGTAAAAATCTGAGCCAAAAAAAATTAAACCGTTTTATATAAATTTCAAGGTTATGATAAATAAAACAGTCTCCCGGTGCCAAAAACCTGGCGTATTATAAACACATAATCGCGAACTCAGCCTTGAACTTGAAAAGTTTATCAACCGAAAACGATAATAATATTGCGCAGTGGGGTATTGTTTGTATTGTTCTTTTCATGTAATTATCATTTTATGATTGAGTAAAAAACAAATATTTGCAGTTTACTTTCTTTTGAATTAATATTTCTATGATGTATTGCTTCTTAGAACTTATTTGCAATATTCTCTTTATTGTTAGTTACTGACGTAAATTTACAAATTTAATCAGAATTTTAAACAATTTTAATTTTTTGGAAATGTCAACACAAACACCATAAAAACAGAGAATGTTCAAACAGAATTTTTAAGTTTAAACAAAGTAGTTAATTTTATTAGTATTATTGTTGGCCAAATAATTTGGATTTGTCAGAGATTTAATTTAAAAACGTACAATTTCATCAAACAAACTAAAGCTATTCAAAATGAATTTTCAGGATCATTGGCGAGAAAACATTTAAATAATTACTCGTACATCAAGCTCGCTGAGGTTTCCAATTTTTCCAAAACCTAGCAACGAAACATTAAAATGTGTTCATTTGTGGTTATACTCTGTTTAAGATTTTTGTGACACTGGTTAGCCATGATTTAGTTTTGTGAAGTTGGAGTGGGGGTAAGGGGTCCACTAATACCTAAGGATCCAAATATCAACCCCACCTGCAAGAGAGGTAGAATAAAACTACCCGGTGCACCCTGCTAGACAAAGAACGGGGCTCTGGCAATCCAGCATCCGGGGGTATAATCTGATACCAGTTGGGTCATGGAATAGAGGAAGACACCGAATAGGACAAGTAAGAACCCTAGCTAGGACAGGAGAGAATACAAAAGATGGCTCAATACCCCAACACCGTGAGGTAACTGGGAGAAGAGAAATTGTAAGTAAGTAAGTAAGAAATTGGGGTTTTTAGTTCAATCAAAACTGTCAATATCAAACCACTATAATTACCAAATTTATGTTTTTTTTGTATTCTACAATCAACTGCACCTGAACATTGGAAAACACATTTTTTGCCGAAAATAAATTTTAAAACAAGTTTATTGCAATAAAAAACTAAGAAAGGTGGGGGGAATTTAGAAGAGTTGCCGTCATGTGGATTTAAAAAGAACAAATAAAACAACCGACGAGCAGGTGGGGGTTGTATTGTTACTAAAACATTTCTAAGATTTAGCAAGGCTCCTCAAAACAAACATTAAAGCTGAAATGCTTCAAAATACTCAAATATCCACAGATTTGGGGAAAAATGTGGATCTGGCAATCGTGCATGGTTTTGTAAATCAGTTAGACTGTTACGCAACGCACTGTTGCCTGATTGTATATATTTTTCTGACTTAGGCTGGAATGCACGAACTTAGAACTTAGAACTCAAATTTGCAATTCCATACTTCTTGTTAAAAAATTGAGTTCACACAAAACAGCTCCAAACACAAGCAAAACTTGTTAGATCGTATGGCGAAGTTCCGACCAATAAATTCGTGAAGAGGTCGTAACAAAATATTTTTTGCCGTTAGATTGGTACATAGTTAATCAACTAAAACAGTTTTCAATTCAGTGAAAAGCTTTAAACCGCCTTATTAATATACAGTCTGTCCTTAAAATAGCAAGCCAATTACCAATAGGCAATGATAAATTTTATCTGACAAATTTAGACTGAAATAAACCTGTAAGTACGTCTGATATTTGATGTTCGCAAAAACACCTTACAATTTCACGCTGCTATGCTATGGATTAAGAAATTACGGTGGCAACTCCAGCTTACATATGCAAAACCGTCAGATTATCATGGCTCTTTTGCTGAAAATAAACTTTCAAATCAAGTTTATTGCAATGAAAAACCAAGAAAGGTGGTGGAATATACAAGAGTTGTCGTAATGAGGTTCAAAAACATGCGACGAATAGCTCAGGGCTACATTGTTATTAAAAAATCTCCAAGATGGCCAAAAACGGGGTTATTTTGTTACTGAAAAAATTCCCCAAAACAAACATTTAAGCACGTCGAAAAATTCGAGTTTCCACAGTTTTGGGGAAAATATGGATCTGGCAACATTGCCAGTTGGTTAAACTGTTAAATAACGCACTGTTGCCTGTTTGTACTTGCGTTGTAATGAAACAATGGGCGTATTCAGGGACGCTCAGCTGCTTAGCTAAGCGGTAATTTAGTCAGCTTATGCTAAATGACAGCAAACGGTATTTCCCTGAATGAAACGTCTGTTAGCAAGCTGTTTTGACAGTTTGTTATTTGTTTTGTAAGGTTAGGTGTTACTTTCACCACAGTATAGAAAACAATCAGTAAGGACAGCTTAGTGCTTTTGACGTGACCAGTTTTGTATGCGCATGTCATTTTGTTGACGGAACTTCCAGAATAATCCATTAGTGGCGCTACAGTTGTGTGTGTTAAACACGTGTGTAAATGTCAAACTTTTAGAAGCGGAAAGTGGGAGGATGACCTTATTTTATTCGCTTAAATTTGTAAATGCAAACTTTAGAGTCAGAAATCCAAGTGGCGAAAGAATTTTTAGGAAAAACATTATTTGGAACCACCGATAGATATTGCGCTGCATATATTGTCATATTTTCATAAATGTAACGGTAACTACTTTTAATTTTTGTAATTATTACTATTATTAAGAAGCTGTAACATAGTTTGTAATAGCATAATTTAGTTAGTTAATTTATCTTTTAAAACATTTATATAATTTACTAAATTAAAAATATGATTCAGTATTCAATATTTGTTTCCAGACATATAGTCCAGTCAAATTAGACAATTATGTGGAAAAACTTCTTCACAGCCTGTCTGTTCAGGGACTTTGCTAACTTAGCGCATCAGCCGCTGAGCGTCCCTGAATGCGCCCAATATGTTTGTTACAAGTGCGACAAGTAGGTTGAGTTGTACAAACAGCTTCGTCAAAATCAATGCAATCTAATCAAAATTCCAATTGACACGGAAAATATAACGTTAAAATTTAGTAAACAAACTATGATGTTCTATTGTTTAATTTGACCATTCGTTAATTTAACAAAGTTTTGTGTAACGCAACCTTAGCCTTTCATAATCAATTAGAACTTACGAGCTTAAAAAATTGAGTTCGCCACACAGGACAAATCCAAACAGACAAGCAAAATTTGCCAGATAGCATGGCCAAGTTCTGGGGAAAAAATCGCGAGTAGAAATGGCTGGTTGCCTAAACTTTAATTGGGCGCTTTTGAAGACAAAACAACCAATTCGCCTAATTGCGACGTTGTTTGCTATTTTAAGGACACACTGTATACGAATAAGGCAGGTTTTGGCTTTTTATTGGATTGGAACTTGGGCGTTAAAAGATAATTTGTTGGACAAGCTGTGAGTACATTTGATAAGCCAAAAATGTTTGTTCGCAAAAACAAAAACAATTCCACGCCACTGTGCCATGGATTAAGAGACACTGCGATGGCAAATACAGTTTACATAAGCAGAACCGATAGATTTCCATGGCTCAGTTTGGTCTCAATGGATCAAGTAATTATTACAAAATATTTAGCTTAACAATTGTTAACAAAAAAAATCTGCAGGTAAGTTGCTTATTCGAATTTCAGTCATACATACAGCGTGTCCCAAAAGAACCTACTTAGAGCCAATTTTACAATGGTTGGGCTTTTGAATAAATATTAATTCCCATTTATTTTTTGTATTAATTTGTTTGTTGGCTTAAAATGCGAGGAAATGAAAACTGAAAAACCTTCGTAAGAAATCCTTTTAAACTCGGCGCCATTGCAAGATAAAAAAAACGGTACAAAAGGTACATTAACATTACAAACCACGTACCTAATTTGTTATTATGAATTCAACCACATCGAACGTTGCAAACGAAACGGATTCTAAGAAACGTTTATAAATATGTTATGAGGATGTAAAGGTATTGATTATGTAATGGGGGCAATATACGAAAAGCCAACATACTAAACAGATGCGTTGTGTCGTGTATTGTGTATGTATATGTATATCTATAGTTCAAGACGACGTATACAACGTGTAACTATTTTTAAAAATATCGAATAAAAAGTAATAATGGATCCGCTGGTACACACCTAATAACAATAATAAATGCAACCGTCGTATTATTATTGTAGAAGTGCTTTCAAAAATAATTGCAAAATAATGTGAAGTAGGAGCCGCTAAGCTAAACAAAAATGGCCAATCACGATGTAATAATAGTTAATGTGTATATTTACTGGTGGACGTTTATTTTTGTTGGTAATTTTCTTCTAGGTTACTTTAAATGCTTTGTACGAGACGAAGCGAGGTGGTAACAACATAATAAAGAAAATTCCACGCAAATAGCAATATAAATACCGGTCATAACTTAATCTTAAGTCTTAAGAGCACAATCCGAACGGGCTAAAGTTCTAAAAGCAGAAGGAATGACGTTAACTAATGTGACCAAAACATTAAATCACATTCTCTTTCTGTAAAGCTGAAGTACTTAAACCGCAATTGCACTCGCTATGCAATCTGCGGTTTTCAGTGCGTGATTAATTTCTTTGCCAGCTAGTCATAGCGGACACACAACAAACGCTGTTCTGAATGAATTATATCTTTGTGTGGTTGGTAGTTAAGTAAATCCAGAGAGGTATTAATAAATTTCATAACTTCTTGGGAGGTTTTTCCACTTTAGAAAAACATCTTGAAATTGAGTACGTCATAATTGCTTTATTGATTTCCCTTTTCAATTAATTAATTAGTTAATCAATTCCAATGTATGTAACGTAATTTGACTGTAAAAAATTTAAATATTTCCTTAGAAATTTCAGCGAAAAAATCTCATCTGGAAGTCAGCAGAACTTAAGCCGGGTTTAGAACTCTCATGCCTCATGTCTCAGGTAAGCTCTTTAATTAACAAGCTTGATTATTAATTTTCAGTTCATTCACCTGGAATCTTAAATACGAGTATGTAATAAGTTCAAGTGTTTGATAAAATCTTAGATAAAACAATAATCTCCTTAGTTTCTATTGATATATTTTTTGTCAACAAAATTAAGTGCTTTTGTGAGATTTTCTGATAAATTGAAGCTTCTCATAATCAAATTAAAATAAAGATAAAACACATTTAATTAATTAATAAAAATTAGAAGTGGAATTTTCCACATTTAAAATGTGAGTTCTTCATGTTAAATTTAAGATTCATACTAAAGCCAAGCCTGCACTTTTCGCTTGTTAGGATGATTGACTTTTAAGTAAATTTCTCAATTAATTGATTATTAAACCGATTTTTTGAAGGCAAACGGAGTAAACCATTTAATTAATTAAAAAAATTAAAATTTGCCACATCTCAAATTTGGGTTTTTACTTTAAATTTAGGATTCGAAGTAAACAGGCTGGATTTTTGTACAGTTAAGCTGTTTATTTTTTAAATAAATTTCCAAATTTGCTAATTTCTTGAATATTAAGCAGATTTTTGAAGGGAGAAAGGGGAACTCATTTAATTAATTAAAGAAATCAATTTAGGATTCATACTTAATCCAAGCCGAGACTTTTGGTTTCTTAAGACCTTTGACCCATAATCAACTGACTATTAAACAGATAAAGAGCAAAAAGAATAATCCATTTAATCGGTAACATCAAAAGTTGGGTTTGCCACGTCTCAGCTTTGAGTTTCTGTATCTAAGCCTGGATTTTTGAACTGTTTAATCTTTAAATAAATTCCCGAACTGACTGATTATTACATAGACTTTTGGATAGCAGGCATAAAAATTCATTTAACTGACAAATAAAACTTTAATGTATTTATTCCGATACTTGGTCTATATTTTAAATTATTATTTTAATTAACAACAAGTTCAGTGCATATTCTTCGAAATTAATCTAATTTAAAGTGGGATTTGCTATGTCTCAAATTAAAATTTTTGGTATTAAATTAAGAATTCGTGGGTTTAATTTTCTAACAGATTCCCATATTTTGATTTGCTGAATATTAAATAGATTTTTGAAGGGCGAAAGGGAAACCCATTTAATTAATTTATAATTTATATTTGAGTTTCTTATAGGATGTCTAACTTAAGCCTGCATTTTTGTACAGTTACGCTGTTCAATCTTTAAACAAATTCCCTCATTTGCCAATTTTCTGAATGTTAAACATATTTTTAAAAAACAAAATTAATTAACAAAATCAACAGTGGGATTCGCCAAGTCTCTCATTTGAGTTTCTCGTATTCAGGATTTCCAGCAACTGGGAGTTTTGGGCTATTATACTATTTAATCTTTAAATCAATTCCCGAACTGGCTGATTATTAAGCAGACTTTTAGAAAGTTGACGTAAAACTTTATTTAATTTATAAATATAAATTCGCCACCCTAAATTTAGAATTTGCAGTAAGTTAGATGGTTGTATGGCTGTTTAATCTTTGAACAAATTTCCTAAATTTCTAATTTGTTAAATATTAAACAGAGTTTCAAAGGACAAAAGCGAAAATCAATTTAGTTAATTAATAAAAACAAAATTGGATTTACCAAATCTAGAATTGATTTTGTTACATTAAATTTAGGATTTCCAGTAAACAGCCTGAATTTTTGTTCAGTTAAACTGTTAAATTTTTAAATTAATTTCCTAATGCGCTCAATATCAAATAGATTTTTGAAGGGCAAAAGAGGAAATCCATATAATTAATTAACAAAATCAAAAGTGGCACATATCAAAATTTAAGTTTCTTGTATTAAACGTAGGATTTTGGACTATATATAGTCTTTAAATAAATTCTTGAATTGGCTAATTATTACAGTGTTTCTGAGTGCAGGATTTAAAATTTATTTAATCGACGAATAAAAACTAAAAGTTTCCAATTTGAGTTTCTTGTGTTATGATTTGCATAGGTCTGGATTTTTTACATTGAGGCTTTTCAATCTTTAAACAAATTCGCTAATTTCCCGAATATTAAAGATTTTTGAAGAACGAACAGGCAAACTCATTTAATTCATTAACAAAAACCAGAGTTTCTTGTGTTTAATTTAGGATTAACAGAAAGTAAAATTTTGATTTCCGAACTGGCTGTGTATTAAGCAGACTTCTGGAAGGCGGTCAAGAAAATTTATTTAATTAATTAATAAAAATCTAAAACGGGACTTGCCATGTCTGAAATTTGGGTTCCTTGTATTAAATCTAGGATTTTCAGCAAGTTAAGTTAGATTGCTGTACAAGGATGTCTAATCTTTAAACCATCTGCCTAATTTTATCACTAGTTGAATATTAAATAAATTATTGAAGAACTTAATCGACGAATAGTAATCAAAAGTGGGATTTGCCATCTCTCAAATTTAAGTTTCTTATATTAAATTTAGGATTTGCAACAAGTTAAGCTTGGATTTTGGGACTGTACTGTTGTTTCATTTTTAAATAAATAAAATGGCTGATTATTAAACATACTTTTGAAAGGCGGGAGTAAAAATTCATTTAATTGGTAAATATACATCAATCTTAAATTTAGAATTAGAAATTTAGCAGTAAGTTAAGCCTAGATGGTTGTACAGTTAGGCTGTTTGATTTTTAAAGAAATTTCCTAATTTTCAAGGGGGATTCGTTATGTCTCAAATTGAGATTTAATTAATTGACAAAAACAACATGAAATTCTCAAACTTGAGTTTCTTGTATGTACAACTAAGGCTGTTTTTTTTTTGACTTTTAGGCTGTTTCATCTTTAAACAAATTCCCAAACTGGCCGATTGTTAAACACACTTTAGAAAGTCAGGTGCGAAAATTCCTTTAATTGGTGGGTAAAAATCAAAAATGGGTTTTGGAGTTTCTTGTGTTAAATTTGAGATTCGCAGTAAATAGCTTAGATTTTTGTACAGTTAATCTGTTTCATTTTAAATAATTTCCCGAACTGGCTGATTAGTATTAAACAAACTTTTGGAAAGCAGGCTTAAAAATTTATCTAATTGATGAATAAATATTAAGATGGGTTTTGCTTAAGTTTGAGTTTCAGGATTTGCAGTAAGCTAACTGCCTGGATCTTTTGAACTGTTAGGCTGTTTAATCTTTAAGAAACTTCTAAACTGGCCGATTATTAAATAGGCGTTTGAAAGGCAGACAAAAACCCTTTAATTCAGGAATAGAAACCAAACCACAGATTAGCCATGTCTTTAATTCGAGTTGCTTGAATTAAATTTAGGTTTCGCAGTATTTGTAGAGTTACATTTAATCTTTAAACAAATTCCCTGATTTTCTAATTTGCCAAGATTGAATAAGACAAAATGTAAAATTAATTTAATTAACTCAAATCATTTAAAGTGGGATTTACTACATTCAAAACTTCAGTTTATCCAATTTAAAACACTTTAGGTCATATTTCCGCACACTTGCGTTCTTTAAATTTTCGAAAATTCCTTAATAATAATATAATATTGAAAGCACAATATGCGATTAATATAATATTGAAAGCACAATATGCGATTACTGGGTGTTAATTTCCAAGGAAAAACCTGAAGCTTAAACAACTTTCCAACTATTAAACAAAAATCATGAAGTGTTTCCGTTTCTTCTAACCGAACGCCTAATATTTTAGTAATTAATTCTTAATGCGTTTTTAATTGCCACATATGCTCTAAATACTCCTTTAACACTGACTTTTGTTAACGTAGCATAAAATTATCAACAATAAATAAAACATAATGTTATTTCGCACGTTTAAGGCCTCTGAAATTCAGTTTATGTAATAAACCGGTCTATGTTAAAGCAGTCATCGATGTTGTTTGAACTGAAACTTTGTTAATTTTCAAAGACTTTTCCAATTAAAACAACTTCCAAACTTTGAATTTAACTTCTGTATTTGCAAAAGGGAAGATCTAAATTAGCCCCAAGGTCAGAATTGCAGGCGGATGTTATTTAAAAAACGTTATATAAAATAACTGACATTTATCTAAAATGATGACACATAAAACCAAACTAGGATTTATATCTGGAGTGAATCGTTTTACTACCGCATATATCATTCGGGCACAAATGTGCGTTTTATAACATAACGACCAAATTAACCAAGGTTGTTAAATGAAGGATGTAGCGTAAAAAATAACCTTCTATAAATGAGACCTCACAGTGGCCATGAAAACGTTTTGCTAATGAGCAAGAAACGCGCAGTTTTGGAGAGGAAAAAAGTGCACACATTTATTTCACATGTGTCCACCGAAATTCAGTGAAAATGACACCAAAGGATCGAAAAATGAATAAACCGACGAAAAAAGACAGTTTGGCTCACTAACCAAAGCAAGAATGCAAATAAAAGTTTAAAATAAAATTTAAAAGTGCAACGCGTGGATATACCCGGTGAAAAACAAGAAGGATTTGGCAAACGGAACCACTTTCGAGTGCATTTTTTTGCTAATCCCACAATTTATTGATGATACACATAAATGCCAAGTATTTTTTGTTTAATTTCGGGGATTCTTTTTATAAAGTAGGTTAAAAATGCTCGTTAATGTTTTATGTCCTGGGAAGAATTCGTAAAACTTGTAAGATTCATTTTACAAAAATCTGAAGAAGAATTTGATACAAAAGAGGTATTACTGAAACTTTTAACAAAAATTAAATATTGGAAGTTTGTGAGTACGTAAATTTCAGCAAAGTTCAGAGAGACACCTGAAAACCACAACAAGTTGCAGAAGTTAAAAAGGATGTAGGATTTCGTTTTTTCAAGCACCACATTTTCAAGAACAAACAATTAGTTTGGCTGGTGAAGAACTGGGAAAATTTTTCCTAAAATGTTTGTGAAAAGAAAACGAAAAACAAAAGGTCCTTCAAAAAAGTACTGAAAAAGGACAGTGCATTAATATTATCGGGGAAAATTTACCCAAAAGCATAAGCAAAAAACAGACACTTGGAAGACATCATTAGTGATATGACCTGAAAGCTCTTAAAAAAACTCACGAGTTAAAACAAGGCTTAGGATTTTGTGTTTTTTAGGTATCGCCTTGAGGAATTATTCACAATTTTTAAGAACAAAAAAGTTTCTCAAGGTAAGCTTTGAAAAGGGGCAGCAAAGTAACAGCTTCGAAGTAAAATTAAATTGAAATGGGTTTTGCCTTGAAGCTCGGCACAGCTTTCACTGCATTAAAAAACACCTGAAAGTCTTAACGCAAGATTTCAGGATTTAAGAAAGACTTTCCGAGTTTGAGCTTTTCGAAACTATTCAATTTTTTTAACGCCAAAAAACTGAAAGCTTGATGACGAGCAATATTTTCATGAAACGGCCGAAGTTAATCGAAGAAAAAACGAAAAAACGCAAGGAACATTTTGAAAAAGGACAGCGCAGCGCAATAAATAATATTTTTGAGGAATAATTAAATAACACGTATCTGCTTTGAAAGACCAAGCTGTTTAACGAAAGAAAACAGGATTACCAAAAATATTATAATTAAAAATTATAATTTTTGAAAAATATGGCACATTTTTATTTTAACAAAAAAGACAGAAGTTTTGAAAAACGACTCCACAATGGATATTCCTTTTTGCAAACAATGACGTTCTACATACGAAACCACTAAAAAAAACATTAAGATTCTCTTATAAAAAAAGTGAATTATTGATATCTGTAGACAAAATGAATTTACAAATCACCAAAAAAAATCCAAGATACAGTAAATAACCAAAAAAGGCCAAAAGTTTGGTAGTTTTTTGTACAAGAAACATGCAGTTTTATGCACTACTGGTGCATAAACTACCAATTTAGTTGGCAGAACACGGTCGATTACAAATCAATATTCAATTGCTTTAACCTTTGAACAAATCGAGACTACAATAAGAAAAATTCATCTTTCCTAACAATCAATGGCTGTACAATTTTAAACATTGCTTTTACGATTCTATGCACAATTTTAGGTCACCGAAAATACGAAGATTTACATTTTGATTTCTATGCATTATTCAAAAATATTGCATGTTGCGAATACAAATGGTCAAATGTAAAACTCACAGTTCTAAACATTTTTCAAAGGTTTGAGTTTTCACTTTAAGCAAACTCACTCACATTCTCTAATCTTTTATACTCTTTTTTGGCAAAATTAGGGGGTTATTTGGAGTTTGTGCGGCAGTGCTGGAGGTGAGAGCTGCTACTTTAATACAAGTTCGGTGAAAATCAAAGGATAGAAAGAGCTTTCCTCAAATTCATGTTAAAAATCCACTCTGGATGTTAAGTTATTTTAAGCTAGACTCTTAAACACTAGATTTTCCAGCGTGAACAAGGTGTTAAAAACCTTCTTCGGAAAATGTTTTCTACACATTTAATAAACGTATTCAACGCTCCCTAACACCTATGTAATGTTTTCTTTTTAATGTGTTTGACATATCCATTGTTGTAGCAAAAAAGGTGAATGTAAAGGTATCGACAATAACGCCCCGTGAGGGAGCATGGTCGGTAATATGAAGGGTTAAGGTCTCCTAAGTCGCTTCGCATAGCTCCACTACTGTGTTTCGGTTCCCAATTATTTTCAGTGACTGGGTAGGCCCCCCACCAAGCTTCCGATGCGGGTTTGACCCCGAGACCGTCCGCGCTGTGGTCGATTGTCATAACTAGAGAAAGGATTTTATGCAAACTACATATAAGTAATTTAATTTTTGCATATCTTACAAAACAGTCAATTAACACAAATTAATAAACGTATTTTTTGCATGTTTCGGCAAAATCTGCATATTTAGACGTTTTGTGCATATTCATGCTTAAATTTCATGTTTTTAATTTTTTTTTCGATTGGTTTCCTATTTAAATTTGAAGAGGGGTAAGTTTTATCTTCTATCAGAAAGATACTGGTGCTCTAACACTGTACAATCTTAAAACGCGAGTTACATTTGATTGCTGTGTTCGCAACAATGTCGCGTGGAAAAATTGCGTCATGAATTAAATCCTGAACTAATAATAGATGGGGATAAGATCTTTTGCCGTTTTGTTGACATATAATTTTATTCCTAAATTGTATGGTTAATGCTTTTATACAATAACTACCCAAGAATATCTAAATTTGATACTTATCCTTCTTACTGCAAGTTATTTTGTTTAACTACTAGTATTTTCTTATTATTTATTATTAAATTATTATTACTATTTAGACAGATATTGTGTGATAAAAAATTTCTGGTTGATCAACACGTTGAAACACCTGGGCATATTGCGAAATTCGAAAAGCTGAAAAAATCTACAAATTCGCAGCAATCCCCAAGACAAAGCAGAGCGTTGCGAGTAGTTCTACACGAACACAACAAGACGTGTTCATTCAAGATTTATGTAGGGTCGTAGATTCCATTATATAAGTTAAAAAACAACAATTTTGAATATTAAAAAATATATATTCTAAATACGACATTGTAGATGAAAGCACACGCAGATTCTTGTTATGTTGAAACATTATCACAAATTAGGCAAATTATTGATAGTACATAATTGTAGGTATTTACTTTATAGTCGACGAGACTACTTACAGTTGTGGTCGCTATGTTGCTCATTTACTATCACGAAATAGACAAAGGAATTTCACACTTAATTTATTCAAAACATCTTGAAAAAAACAGCAATTTAACAATGGCGCGTTCAAGAAGGACTTTCTGATTCTTTTTCTGTCAGAATTGCTGATTATTACGGATGCTGCCTGCGCCTTATATGGTGAAAGCCGGAGAAAATTTAAAAATATTTTATCCGAACGTAATTCATATTACTTCTATCTATGGCACATGGGCTTAATCGAATAGTGGAATAAATTAGGAACCAATTTGCATTGTTCAATGATTTGATTAATAACGCTAAAAAAGTATTTTTAAAATCTCCCTTAAGAGTCCAATTTTACAAAGAAAAACTTCCAAATACTCCTCTCCCTCACACGAACCAATTATAACATGGTTGAAGGCCGGTTTTAGTATTGCAACTACAGTTTTCTTTCAAAGTCAATAACAGAGTTCGAAAAACAAGGAATGACTCTAAACGAACCTTTGGAGCTGATAACTGACTAAAAATTCGCGTAAAAATGTAAGAGGTGAAATTGAAGCAATTATTTTAGAAAAAATTAATTCGGCAATGAAAAAAATCCTGGTAATGCTGTTTTAAAAGACATAAATACAGTTCTGAATGATGAATTTTTTGAAGATTTAAATCTAGATCCTAACATAATTCCAAAATTTGCATAGCTCTATGCACATCGGTAGATGTTAACTGTCGTTGCCGATATAGAAATACATCTTTAATAACGATAGAAGACATAAAGTTCTTCTTGAAATTCTTGAAAAACATCTAGTTGTAAGTTGTTTTCATAATATTAAACTAGTTTGAAATTTAGCATAAGTTTATTTGTACTGATAGCCATAAGTATAATTAATTATTATGCGTTTACTGTAATTTTGTTGATAAAATAAAACGCATCAACAATGTTTTGCTATTATTTTATTTGTGAATTTGTGTATATCTGTTGTTAAGTTTTTAAAGTTGATCATAAGCCTTTTTTAAAGTCTAAGAATCTAAGAGTATATTCCTTTATCTAGTCATAACCATTCGGTCACTCCGCCGATGTTGTAACAAAAGGATAAATAAACTATTATTATTATTATTATTGCGGTCCTTGTTGTTAAATCTACAAGCCTAGCAACGGAAAAAATGCAACTTGTTAATAACCATAACAAACTTGCAGCTACGTAAATTGTTGAAATCTCATCCTTCATAAATAACAACCGACGCGTAGCTGTCGATTCTTCTTTAGCTACATTTCCGAAAATTTACGTCAAACGCTGAGTGTACGTTTTTTTTTAAATAGCGGGTCTAAAACTAACGTTTCAGCATGCTTAATATTTGTCACTGTCACATTACATCTCACAAGTGAATCATGCAACTACGTAAATCTTCACTTTCAAGTTATCTTCGTCAAGTTTTGGAAAACAACCAATTTAAGTCCTCCGCTAATTTATTTTCAAAATAAAGTTGTAACAGAAACTCCTATATATTTTTAAAGTGAATGAATGTCGCTTTTAGCATACCCGTTGTTTGCTTTTTATTTTTCTTGTCGAGTGTACTCTTCAAAAAAATTTTGGCTTGGAGCACGGAATATATTTTTGCGTTAAAGTATAAATGTGGGTTTTTGATTGAATATCATAAATGTCGTTTAGCCAATTTTAATGTTGCACATTAGTAGATATGCACGGTAAATAATTACCCACATAAATGGTGATTTATTGCTTAATACGTTCGCAGTTGTAATCCCCTAGTTGGTGTATCAGTTATTACAGTTATTTATAGTTATTATCGTTACGAGTGCCAAAGAGACCTCACCTGTGCGTTTTGTAATTGATGGGACTAAAATAACTTTACACCTGGCCTAACTATTCGAATTTTTGCTATAAACTTACAGACATAAAAATAATTCCACTCAGGTTTAAATTGACGTGTTATCCGAAGTTTATTGAGAAATGTAATAACTGTTTCGCTTGGAAATTAATTCAGTATAAAAAATATTCGAAACCCTTTAAGCTATTTCAGGAAATTTAAAATTGTCTATATTTTTGACCACAATTAAATTGGAGGTACTCGCTTTGCTAAGTTTTAATTATCCCAGGCAGAATTAAGAATTAATATTGCAAACAAAAAGCACAGTTGTAATAATACGTTTTTCTGTTTAAACATTTTTGTGTTTTCACAATTAAAAAAATATATGAAAGCTTAGGCATTAAAAATACAATGAAACCAAGCTTAAATAAACACAAATTAAATGAATGTCAAAATTCTTCTCTTTAATGTTTAAATTGTCAATTTAAAATTCAAAATTTAACGCTTGATTTTAATTTTTAGTTTTAAGTTTAATACTGGGAGCGAAAAGTCTCAAGCAATTGACTGATTAAAATTTTCTGCTTTGAATCTATTCTATTTTTGGCTTTCATAACGAGTTTGAATATTTTAATTTCAATTTAGGGTCGAAAAATCCCAAAATTTCTTTGGTTTTTTTTATTTCGTTGGCATTAAAATGTTCTTCGGTTTATACGCCGAAGGCTCAAATAAAATTCAAAATTTGACTTGGATCTGAATTTTTCGCCATAAGGATCGAAAAGCGCCAAAAATTATAGGTATTTTTTTCCTTTTAATCCAACCCTTTTTTAAAATTCTAAAACAGTTTGAATTTTTAATTCCAAGTTAGGACCAAAATATCCCAAAAATGTGTATAAATTTTATTATACTGTTCTTAATCTAAGCAGATCATCCTGTGTTTTGACAGTGGGTTTAAAAATTCAAATTTTGGGTCATAGGTTTGGGTTCTTCTTTTGAAGTTTTAATTTAGGACGGAAAAGTTGAAGAAACTGAATAAATTTGATTATTTTCTGTTGAATCGATTCATAAATTCTCTAACGAGGTTCAATTTTTAATTTGAATTTAAGACCGAAATAGCCCAAAATTTGTATAATTTTTATTAACAAATCATAATTTATTTTCACAATTTTACGTTTTAAATCAAACTTTTTTTGAGTCTCAGGTTTGAGTTTTTTTGTTTTAAGCTTAATTTTGGATTGAAAAGTCAAAGAAACTGAACAAATCTGCTTATTTTGTGTTGAATCGATTCATATTATTCTTTAAATTCCACGACGAGTTTGAATTTTTAATCTGAATTTAAGACAAAAATATCCCAAAAGTTTCCTTAGTTTATTTTGAATCTAAGCAAAACATAACATCCTCCTATTTCACAGTCATAGTTGGGTAGGTTTAAAGCTTTAAATCAAAATCAAATTTTGAGTTTTTCATTTTAAGTTTAAATTTAGAACTCAAAAGTCGAAGAAACTGAATAAATTTAATTATGTTGTGTTGACTCGGATTACATGTTTTGTCCTTAAATTCTGTAAATATTATGAATTTTTGTATTGAATTTAAGACAGAAAAATCCCAAAATTGTATTATTGCGTTTTGAATCGAAGCAAAGCATCCTTCTTTTTCACAGTTTTCGGCGTGTAGGTTTAAAGTTTTACAACAAATCTCAAATTGTGGGTCTTGGGTTGCAGCAGTTTTTCAGTTCAAGTCTCAAAAACTGGATAACTTTGATTCATTTGTTTTGAATCGAATCAAATTTAAAAATCCTAAAACTATGTTGAATATTGAAATTTTGGGTTTTTCGTTTCAAGTTTAAATTTAGGACCAAACAGTTGAAGAAAATTGAATAAATTTGATTATTTTATGTTGAATCGAATTTAAATTATTCATTGTTTTTAAATTCTATAAAGAGTTTGAATTTTTAATTTGAATTTAAGGCCGAAAAGTTCAAAAATTTGTAGAAATTAATTATTATGTTCTGAATCTAAGCAAATCAACTTCTTTTTCACAGTCTTCGATGTATAGGTTTGAAGTTCTAAATCAAAATTAAATCTTGCGTCTCGGATTTATGCTTTCCTTTCAAGTTTTAACTTAGAACTGAAAAAATCGAAGAAACTGAATAAATTAGATTATTTTGTGTTAAATCGAACGCCTTTAAATTCCATAACAAGTTTGAATTTGTAATTTACATTTAAGACTGAATAATCCCACAATCTATAAGTTTTGTTAGTTCATTTAGAATCTCTGCAAATTACCATCCTTTTTTTTACAGCTTTAGCGTGCAGGTTTGAGGTTTTAAATCAAAATTCAAATTGAGTATCGGGTTTTCAATTTAAGTTTTTTTAAATTGCGAATCGAAAAGTCTTAAACACTAAATAATTTGTTTTTGTTTTGAACTTGCTCAAATTAATTTGAATTTATTATTAAATTAAATTTTGATTTTTGGTTTTCAAGCAGTACTTCTACAGAATTTTTCACCTAGGATTTGGGTTGTGATGTCAACGCGCTGTTTATAAATTCGCAATCCAACTATACTTAATCTCTTTCTAAACTAGGTTTTCATTACCTACTGCGGACGAACGCGTGTCTACCCATGCAGTTTTTGGGCGGAGCTTGTTGACGTCACAACCCAAATGCTAGATGAAAAATACTGTAGGTTTCAATTCAGGACCACAGGTTTTCAAAAATTGTAGAGCTTAAGTTTTTGCTTTGAATTATTCTTTTTTTTTCCAGTTCTGCAGTTTCGAAATATACTCAGAAGTTTGCCATTTTGGATTCCGAATTCAAATTTTTACTATTTGCTTTAAATTTTTAGATGAAGTGTTTAAATTTGCAACAAAAAAACTGAAAACGTGAATAATAAACTTGATGATTTTGGTCAGAATTTAATAAAATTATTTTTTCTTGCGACTTTTAAATTTCAGATGCAGAATCTAACTCCTATTTGTTTGTTTATTGGGCGGCATAAAAGATTGCTAAGTTTTTAATTAAAATTGAAGCCTTTCCGTTTTGGTTTGGCTCAAATTAATCAAATTTGGTTCCAAAATTCAAAGAAAGTGAGTTAATTGATTCAACATTTGAGACGGCTACAAACAGGAGTATCAATAAATATCAAACAGTCATAAAGATTTCTTCAAAACCAAATAAAAGAGTTAGCCAAGTCAAAAATTGGCGCTAAATTCGCCTTTTTAAAGATACATTTATGATACACAGAAAAATCTGTTTTGCAACTGAAAATCAATATTCACACATAAGAAATAAAACTTGGAAGTTCCTGTCTAACAATAACAACCTTGCGACTGATTAGTACTTCAATTCCTTCAAATAAACTAAATAAATAACTAAAACTTATACTTGACACGTTAAGAAGAAATAGAATCTCAAGTAAACACGTCCACAACACATTCTGCAAAAAGGCGTGGGATATGTTCTGATGTTCAGTGTAAAGTGCATTAATCCTACTGGAAATAGTTCAATGGTTTGTTTTAGACATTTTGGTGACGCAACTTGACAATTATAAATAAATACGGGATAATTTAACTAACACATCAACACACTCCTGGTTTATTTATTATTAGAACATGATGTATCCACTAATGTGACACAAATTTTATTTGTAAATATGACTGAATGATGAAATTGGTTGAATGAACTAATTTTTTAATTTATTTATGAATATTCTAGAAATAATCTTGCTTTACTAATACGGCCCTGGAAATTTATTTTAGATTGAATTAGTCCAATTCTAGAATTTAAAAGCAAAAGGAGGTGTTCGAGTTGATTTATTTAGATGGACTTTGGAAGGATTCTTAACAGATTTTTTCATATCAATTTTGATTTAAAAATTTTGAAATTACTTTTGAATAAGCTAAATCAAAAGGTAAACAGAAATTAAATTTTGATTATCCTCAAAGAACAATCAAACGAATACAATTTTTACCACTTAAAACAACACAAAGCCTCGTTCGATTTGTTTATTTTTTTTTTAAATTACCGAAGTTTCCTGGAAAATTTCAGGTTTTTTGTTTTAAATAAAAGGTGATGTAAATGAATTGGATGACTATAAAGTTTTCCAGGCACGACTTTAAAACAATTTTTAATAAGATCTGCAACTCAAAAGCAAATTGCTTATACCTTAATATTAACCAAATCTCTTCAAAGCATAAACTAATTCATACATCAAAGGATTTACCTTGTAAGTTTACGGCTTAACGTAATTACAAAAAGGCCCAAACTTTATCAAGTTATTACTTATCGATCGAATAACTCACCTTTAAATATTAAATAGTTAAACTAACGAATTACAGAAATAAATTTGATGAGAACCGTATGTATAAAAATTCCTGCGAACATAAGGAAATCAAGAGTTACATACGTATGAGAAATCTACAAATTACGCCAAGTTTATGAAACTGTTGAATGTAACGTTAGTTAATATTTATTAAAACACGTGTGTTTCAGATAACCTACTTTTATTTTAATTTATTGTTTTGCTGTCTACTTCATTATACAAGACTTCTTGGATTTAAAACTAACGAAAATTAATAAATTCGGAGCCCAAACAACATTAAAAACGATAATTCGAATGTTACGACAGACAGTTAACCATCAAAATAGTGGGATAATTAAGCGAGATTACTTGCAGACTACAAATACACCGATTTCGAATAATAATATATCATCCAGATTAATTAGTATTGGTTATCTAGATAGGTATTAACCGCGATTGCCTTAGATGGAGAAGACAACAATCACCAAGAACGTGACTGGTCGTTTAACTTAGACGTTAGTTAATCTTCGTACATCTACAATCCATAATCTATACTCGTTTAGCACGAATAAATTATTATGTTATCATACACGCAATAAAATCAATTACTACTAAATTAGAGTTATGTAGAATACGGGAGATAATTTCATAATGAATTACGTTCTGCCGAAGATATAACAAACCGATAATAAAGCAGTCAGGTGGTACGTAATAAATGCCATTAACCGGCCATATAGTAATTAAGACAGACGTTTTGATTTTTCACTGTCAGATTTCTCCTGGCCCCGTGAGAAAATGAATTTGAACCAATTTAATAGAAGTAAAAGCAAATTTAAACCTTCGAAACTACGTTTTTTAAAATCCCAAACAACGATCTTATCACGAATTGTTTTGTTTAAAATTCACAATAATCTATGACAAACAAGTAGATGATGCAGTTTTGAGGTCAATGGCAATCAAAAAATGATTATCTGGGTTGTAAATATATTTTGGTAATCCACAATGCTATTGTTGAAAAATACCAAAAATATTCCGCAGGAAATTAAGGTGTTTTAGATTAAAAAAAATACAATAACAACCTGATAAAATTATTTTAACTTTATGTAAATTTGTTGTTTAAAAATCTAGCTAGCATTGTAAAAACACACTTTAAATTCTTCTTCTTTTAAAATTCAAGACGTAGAAAATGAATTAAAAAAAATACTACAAATTATTTTGATCGATTCTATATAAAAATTCCTAAGTTAAAGATTTAAACATTTTGTATAACAATCCTTTAAATTATTCCTCACATAAATGAAGTTCTCACTTTCATAAATTATATAGTTTTACAACAAACTTCAAGTCAATCTTAATATCCATTCAAGTTTCTCGATTATATACGAAGCTTCGAATTTACAACGAAAACAGTAAGATATTAATCAAAAATAAAACTTATATTTTGACTAATTTTTACTTTAATTTCAAAAGGTTTAGCTCACTTCAAACTGAAAATTTTGATTTGAAGAAATTCTAAGAACCTAGTTTTAAATACAAATTTGTATTTTAAATTCAGGGATTCAGTTTCACTAGCAGTCTGCTTAGTTGTTTGGCTGAGTTAATATTTAATAAAGAAACATGTTATTCCCAGACCAAAAGTTTGAACTTCAGTTTTAAAATACGCCTTCTTGAAAAGACTGGATTTAAATCTGAAAGCAAGTTTTACGAATATTCAAATCGTTTTGTTAAATTCAAAAGTGAAAGTTAAAATTTTGATTGTAAAATTCGGTTACATTTATAGCAACTTATGTATTATCCTACTGATTCTTTGTTGTCAATATTAAACAGACTCCAATCTGAAAGCTGAAATTTTCATTTTAATACTGAAACTTCATGGTACCTATTAATCCGCTTTATTACTTGAAATATGAAATGTTAAGTTCAAAAATTAAGCTTTAGACTGATTTTCTACAATTAAAACTGTTATGAAATTTACAGTAAATTGTTTATTGCCATTCTATTTTTTTGTGATTATATTAAAGGGACTCTTAAATCTGAAATTTGTAAATCAACGATATGAATCTAATTTGTAACTCAGACCTAAATTCTAAATTTTTGCTCAGGTATTACATCTCTCACTTGCAATTTCAAGTTTAAAATTCTCATAATTTCCAGTAGTTAGCAATGAATACCGTGTGACCGTAAAGTAACGCAAATTCAATAAAATTGTAACGAAAAATTTGAAACCCACATACAATTTATTAAACAGATTTTCTAAAGTGGTCGATTTTTTAAGTGTATTTTTGAAACTGATAAGACCTAATTGAATATTTTTTTAACTGGAAACCCACGGTTTTAATTATCTGATTAAATAGATCTTGGGTTCCGAGTTGCGGTAGCTGGGTACCCCAGTCTAGTACGATCAGGAATGTTAAGCTTCGTTGTCTCTCCCACGAGGACCGGTTAGTATGGGAGAGTAGACCAAAACCCCCTCACTAATAAGTGAGTAGATTTGAAGAGGTGCAAGGACTGAGAGAAAAGAGGGAGGCCTTTGCCCGATATTGGGATTTGTACAAGCTGATAATAATAGTAATATTAATAAATAAATCTTACTTACCTCTCTTAGTACGATATGTCAAAATTGGGGTAGTGCTCGTAATTAAAATTTCTAGAAAAAAAATCAAAGCTAAAAAATTCAATAAACGAAAAAAATTAGTTCAAAGAACAATTAATTTAAATTTTCAAATTGCTCGTCATCCTAAACAGAAAATAATTTCTTTTTGAATATTTTGATAAAAGTCTGTGGTAGCAAATTTTTTGTCAATTTCGTCTTTTAAAACTTCAGTTTTGCTGGTGTATTTACGTCTTAAAAAGAAATCAACCGGGGATAGATCCGTGGATCCAGCTGGCCATTCTTTGGTTCCTCATATGCCACTTCATTTAAATGCTCGTCTCAGTTCGACGAGGTTTACGTAAATAGACCATCCTAATTTGAAAATTAGAAGAACGAGTTTGCCAAGAAGTTTGCTCCATCTCCCCCGAATTTAAATCTTTAAATGTCCAAGAATAATTTATTTTGAGTTTAGGACACTGCTCGGCGGTGAACGGTAAGCAATCTGAACATTAAGATTAATTTTTCTGTGTACCAAATTTTTAATTTTAGTGATTAAATGATGAATAATTAAATGTTTCGACTTTGACAATTTTCTTTTCGAAATTTTTCTTACAAAACCTACCCCAATTTTTAGAAATCGCATTAAAGCTGGTAAGGACTATTTAATGAGGAAATAAAAAAGGGTTGTCATCTCTTCTAAAAGCAAACTCCAAAAAAATAGAGTATTTTGGAAAATGGGATTTTTAATAAACCGTTTGAGGTTTTCGGCGTTTAAAAAAATTTACGATTTTATAAAATTTATGCATTATTTTATGGACACACTGTATATAAATGGTTTAAAATTCTGAGTCAAATTTTAAATTTGCAAATGTCACAAAGCGCCAGGACTGTGACATTTTGAAACCGAAAGTTCTTTACCGGTTTTTGTTGAAATTTCAAAAATGTTAGGTTCAATAAAAATGTCAACCAACCAACAAATTCGATCATATACTTTTATACTAAGAGTTCCGAGCAAAATGGTTTGTGCACGGATTTGTGTATGACTCAAAACTGTAGAGTCAGGTAATAACTGACAAGCAGAGATAATTAAATTGTTTCTTGGAATTTTTTTTTTAATTGGTTTAATAGCTAATTAACAATCAGAACCAGTTATAATAAATGTTCTATGGGTTAATGTGATGACATTATTGACGTGAGGGGGAGATCCATAGTTTGCCTTCGAATTCTGTTAGAAATTTGTGGTCTATCGTACTCTGTTAGTTGAGTTGCCTGCACGCTACATGATGAATGGTGAGTTACAACGATATTTCTAAAATCTTATTTTCATTATTTCCAAATTAATTTGCATTTGAAGAAATGTTCGTGTGGCCTTTGAAAAGGGATGTTTTTATCTATTGACCTGGAGATTTTTTCAATATCTCAATTTTTGCAAATAGTATTTGAATTTTTTAAAGTAAAAGAGTTGTACGTTTTTTATTGCTAAAACGTTGTTCTCTTTATTTAACAAAACCGAGGTGTCTATAGACAGACAAAAGATAAATGATTAGAAACAAAAATCGCCCGCCACCCCTACATTAAAATTGGTTCTCGAAAAATGGAGCAAAGTCTGCATATAATCGACTATTGATTAAGGTGTAAACTCCGCCGTTAAGGTTCGTAATGCCAAACTTAACTTAACTTCAGTTAATACCTTAATAGTTAGAAATGGAATTCTGAGGTTGCAATTATTCTAAAAGTGAGTTCCTAACAGCTAAATATGTTTCTGTTGCTTCGAAATTGCATGAAAAAAGCAAAAATTATTAATGTAGTTGCCCTTTTGCCAAAGTCGAATGTCAAAAGGTCGCTTTAGGGGAGGTTGCTTACCCAATTGGCTTAAAGACTAAAAAAGTTTAAAAACACTTTTTAGGGGTTCAACTTGCGCAGTGTATGTACTTTGTAAAGAAAAACAACTTACGCAGGTTCGAATTCCGAACATGGTCTCCAAAATTTCCCCAAGGTGCTCAGCTTTTAGTGAAATGGTTATGGTTAAAGTAGCGCGTCACGAAGTGGATGAAAATACTGTTTAGTCTATACTAAGCACCTTTGGTTTTTGACTTCGCAGTGCATGGAGGAGTATTCAAAAATGGAACAAGCCCAACATGTGGGTGTTTTGATTGAAAAGCTCTGAAGGTAATCGAAGCCGAAGAATTAACAATGGTCCAAGAATAAGAATCCAAAGAACACGAGACTAACCGAATGGTTTTCGGTTGTACTTGCCACGAAACGGATTTTGCTGGTAAGAACGGAAACACAAAATCAATCTAGAGTGCTAAACCGTAGGGTAAGTTACAAGAAAAAATGAAAAGCATACCTTAATCATGTAATCATGGTTTACAAGTGGGTTACTAAAAACAAAGAGAACATGTTACTTACCAATTTTTCCGTTAGGACTGTAGGGATCGTAACTTCCACCAGAAGACATGGGAGACGAGTATCCATTACTAATAACCGTCGTATATTGTTGGCTGGGCGGACCAGGTGAAGGTGTAAGAGGAGGTACACTAACACTAATTGTCCCCGGACTAGGAGAACTTAACCAGTCATCGGTTCGCGGCCGTTTATTACTACTGGTACCTACTGGATTATACGAATTACTAACACCGAGTCCGTTACTGGGTATATTTCCACTTAGCCCGTTACTCGAAGTAATCGCCGTGGTCGTGTTACCAGTAACAACAGCGAGATTAGTTAGTCCGTTCGGGGGTAAACCGGTGGAACTAACGTTAGCCAACAGATTTGGATTTGTCAATCCGTTACTGCTGGTGCTACAGGGAGAGTGCAACCTGGGCTCGGTTTTGACCAATAACGTCTCATCCCGGTACATCATCTCCTGTTTCAGGTCCATAACTGCTACATGTGCTTTTTTGTACAATTACTGCGTTGTTACCGGCGCGGGTCGAGGCGCGGCATGCTATCACAATCTGAAACAAAAGAAAACATACTCCTTAGTTTATCCTTATTTGTTTTAAATCAAATGTTTTATGATATGGTAGCAAGATTATAAGTTTCCTATATATAATTTAAACAAACACCTTAACCTTTAAGAATAGACATACTGTAACGAAACACACGCAACCTTAAAAATGACATTTCTGATATTTAAAACCCGCCCGGACGTATGATACAATGGATTGAAGTGCCTCGCCATGGGTTCGTATCCACCGATAGTTATGATTTATTGTGGAACAGGTTTGGACTAAATTCGTTGATTATGGATTAGATTAAAGGTTTAAAGGAAAGGAAGTCCAAGAGGAACCCATCACTTGATTGCAACTCGGCAGGGGAAAAATCTGACATTTAAAATCTACCTGGGCGAATGATAGAAGGAGAACCTCAATGGAGTAGAGTGCTTCGCCATGAGTCCGAATCCACCGATAGTTATGATTTATTGTGGAACAACTTTGGGCCAAATTCGTTGGTTACCGGGTAAGCAAAAAGGTTTAAAGGAAAGGAAGTCCATGATTAGCAGTCCAGCAAGTGTGAAAAATCTGACATGTAAAATCTGCCTGGCTGAATGATAGAAGACAAGGTACCTCAATGGGTAATTTTATTGTGGAACAGGTTTGGGCCAAGTTCGTTAGTTATGGGTTAGCGTAAAGGTTAAAGGAAAGGAAATCCACAGGAACCAATCACTTCATTGCAATTCAGCAGGTTTGACAAATTTGACATTTAAAACCTGCCTGAACGAATGATAGAAGGGCTGGATACCTCAATGGGGTAAAGTGCCTCACCATCGGTTCGTACCCAGCGTTAGTTATGGGTTGGAATAAAGGTTTAAAGGAAAGGAAGTCCATGAGGAACTCATCACTTGTTTGCAGCTCAGCAAAAAGCACCAAGTTTCAATGGGCAAAAGTAAAGATCCTTGAAAACATCAAGCAAAGCAAAAAAGGCTGGTATAATTAATTAATTTATCATTTATTAGAGCCCAGACTATTCAAACCAATTTATGGTATTACTAATGGAACTACCAATAATAAACCTTCAATCGAAAATGGCGGTTTAATTTTGTTAATAGAAATCTTAGGTAAAATCATTTAAAACTTGGTTGGGTGCTTAACAGCGATTGGACCACAACTTCTAAATTTAAATTAATATCAGTTGACAAAGTCTTCCGATATTACAAATTCTTAATCTGTCTAAGGTAGTAAAGTGGATACAGTTTAACCGAGCAGAATGCATTTATCTGATATGTAAAGTACTTGAAGGCTGACGTCTAATCAGGCAAGAGCAGACGTTGTAGTTCAAATGCGCCATCAACTAGTCGACTCTACGGATGTAGCCAGGATGCAGTGTCTGACTGATTGGATGGTCCTTGAGGGAGCCTTGCACGGGATTAAGGTTGCTCAATCTAAGCTTCTTTACGCTCAATGACTTCGTCCTACATGAACGAAAAAAGGAACAAACACAAAGTTGAATTATCAATTTTTTATCGCTAACAATTTCAGTTGAAAAGCTTTAAAGAAAAGAACTTCTAAGCAAGAGCAGTAAAGGCTTAAAGGGAACACGAGTTAATGTTTGCTATACTGTTATGAAAACGGTTGTTTTCAAGTAATAGAACAGCATCCTTCTGTGTTAGGTGAAACAATATTACGTAAAGTTATTTATAAATCGCTAAGTTGAAATGCCAGTGTGAGTGGGTCGTTCCATTCCATTCCACTTAGCCAAGTTAATAGCACTTATTCACAGGGGAGCTATGGGGAAACAATTGACCTGATTCTTGAACAACTCAGTGAAAAACTAGTGCTCAAGACGCAGTCCCTTGTCGCATTACACCCACATTGCTTTCTTGATGACCTACCGCAGACGCCCACAGCGTTTTAACAGAGATTAAAAGTAGCAGCTGGTTTTTGTTCTACTTTTCAGGAGAGCTGAAAGACTGTTATACCTTTTAACTTTCAAAGTGTTGTTACTGGTGTAGCCAGATAACAAGCGTTTCAGCCCTACCGCAGCCTAGTTTTCATGACTTTAATAATAACCGACGTTCATGATGTACAACTTTTATTAAGAAAGCCTAACTTACGACAAATAAAGATTAATATTCTTCGTTGAAAGTTTTATATGGTCTTCGAAACTGTGGAATTCTCCTGAGATACTTTTACTGAAATGTCTTAATGTTCCTGAAACTTTAATCTGTTTCAGTTCTTATTTTTAAGTTTTTACAAATTTTGTGGTTAAAAAACAATGGAAAATTTGGATTTGTTTGTTTGAAATATTTGTAATTTTTGAAGTAATTACTTATATTATTTCAAAACAAAAAAGAGTTATAATTTTAAAATTTAATATTTCTGGGAGCTTCTTAATAGAGCCGACTGGCCTCATTGGTACAGGACTAAACCGGAAGAAGATTGGTGCTAAAAACGCAGTGTTTTATGGAAATATTTTCAACAACGATTTTTTTTACATTTTTCAAATGTCTAGATTACTGTTAAGGTTAGCATAGATCAGACGTATTAAACTGAAACAATTTCTAATTTCCGAAAAACAAAATATTTTTACAGGATTTTTATTGCAGAAAAAATATTTTATGGAAAATGAAGTGTAAAGCTATTTTGGAAATTCCAAATGTTTTTAGTGCAAAAGGATCAAACTGAAGGATTTATTTGTTTTTATTGCAGAAGCTTTTAAATATTCTTAAGACAGTTTTGTGCCGAAAAAATATTTCATGGAAATTGAACTGAAAAACCATTTTGGGCAAATTTTTCAAATGTTCTTTGGTACTCTTCAAATTCCCAATTTGTGCTGAAATAATATTTACATGGAAATTGAAAAGAAAACATATGTTTTTAGCAATTCCTAGGGTTAGGTTAGACCAAAAGGATCAAACTGAAGAAGTTGTTTTCGTATTGAGACACCTTTTGTAGACAGTTTTGTGTTGAAAACGTGTTTCATAGAAATTGAACTAAAAAGCTATTTTGCATAAATTTTTCAAATGTTTTTGGTTAGTCTTGAAGTTAGATCGAAAGGAACAAACTAAAGGACTTTTTCCCTATTTTCATGATGTGAAACACAGAATTCTATTTGGAAGCTCTTAAATTTTTCAAATAATTGTTTCTAAAATCATATTTTATGGAAATTGAAATGAAAAGCAATTTTAGAGGTATTTTTCAAATGTCTTTGGTAGCTCTTGGGATTGGATTTGACCAAAAGAATCAAACTGAAGGATTTCTCTTTGTTTTATTCCTCCTGTTTCATAGAATATGAAACAGAATTTTTTTCTCATTGCACAAGCTTTTACATTTTTTTAGTTTTGTGCTGAAAAAATATTTTTTGGAAATTGAAGTGAAAAGCTATTTTGGACAAACTTTTCAAGCGTCTTTGGTAAGTAAGTCTTAGGATTACATAGGTTAGTCCTAAAAGGAACAAACTGAAGAATGGTTTATTTGTTTTTTTTATATTTTCAAGGAATGAGCAAAACAGAATATTTTTTATTATTGCAGAAGCTTTTTAATTGTTTAGGCAGTTTTGTGCTGAAAAAATATATCAGAAAAATTGAACCGAAAAACTATTTTGGACAAATAAATTAAATAGTTGAATTTTCGATTTTTATCACACTTCGGTTTCTAATTTGAGAGTTCTTCTGTTATGTGTGAGACTCTTCTTAAATGGTAATCATCAATCCCATTTCGGTAAACCAATTATTTCAAAAAATTATAATTTAGCTTCAAGGACGATTTCACCGCGTTATGTCACCAGACTTTCAGTAAGAACTTTCCTGCATTTATCCTCTTACGTTTGTGTTAATTTCAATACCATCTTAACCTTGATTACACAGAAAAAAAATTACAACGATACGTGTGTTACACAATAAAAGAACTCGAAGTCCTTGCCACACTTTCAATATAGGCAGCTGAAATAAACAGGATGAATCGAGCGTGAAGAGATTAAACGCTAAAGAGGCTACTTTGAATAAAACTACAAGTAATTTGCAAAGTACCATGTGCCCGAGGTTCCTTTATCATTTAGACCAGCTGTCAAGTTCTGTTAAGGTGTGTTATTATAATTGTCTGAGTGGTGTTCAAAAGCAGCTAGGGGTAGTAGTCTAGACGACGGAGGTTTGGGGTATGGGGATGGTGCAGCGCAATGCGATATTAATGTAGAAAGGGAAGGGTAGAAGAGGTAAGACTATCAGTGTACAAGGACGAGGTCGTGGAACTGGGAAAGTGAAATCCGCGACGCATAAAAACTGTATCTCCGTCTCCCTACCCTTTTCCGTCTGCGGCGCCCCTTCTAGTAGGTCTGCACACTATGTACCCTGCACTACCCTCCCCCATGCAACCCTGCTTCATCAGGATACAGTAAGCCATGGTCTGATGCAGTTACACACCCCGGGCCTATCAACCCCAGACGCGTCTGGACGCCCGCGCTTTTCGGCAGGATCGATATCCGCAGACACAACACTGCATCTATCTTCCTTCCTCAACACCCTATCTTTGTCTATTTCACTTTCGTGGGTGGATTTAGGAATTAATTTTTATGGATTTTCTTCGAAAATTTAATAAAGGAAAGGCCCCAAGTTATTGGATGTTCGGGCATCTCAAGGTTTCCGCAATAATTAATATGTGTTCCAGATATATCTTCCACTGCGTTGAAAGCAAAGTTTTACTACTTTTTTCCACAAACATGTTTCAATCTCAATCGTTTTAAAATTACCAATATTAGAACGGAAATTTGCTTTAGCAATGAACCCTCCACCAACATATGTTAAGAGAAAATTGTCCCTGTGGAACTATTTAAGGAAGTTCACTTGATTTTATTGGAATTTAAAGCTTTGAGTTTCATCCTAAGCAGGGACTCGTAAATGAATTTTTAGAACACCGAGCAGGTATTTCAGTACAGTTTAATTAAGATTTATTTTAAGCTGATTTAAACTATGACTTAGATGAAGCATAAACTCACTTGAACGGTAGTTTAAGCCACGCTGCAGGCGTTAACAATATAAATTAAGATAAAAACTGCTGGTTTACCAGCGGATATTTAAATCTGTGCTTAGAATTTTATAAATTTAATGACTAAACCAAAACAAATTTTGAAATTTGCTAAACTTGAGATAAAACAGCTTCGAGCTTAGTAAGTAATTAAAGTCAGAATATGGAAACCGTTTTGTTTATAATATTATAAACTTGATAACAAAAAAATAGTTTAATTATGACCGAGTTGGTTTAATAAATTAGTTCAGGTTTTAACAAGAAAAATCTGCTATTTTCACAATGAGAATTAGAGAGTTAAAACAGACAATTTAAAAACAAAAGTTGCACATGGAGAATCAAAAGTTCTAATAATCGAAAAAAATTCTAAGTTGTTTCCTTATTGATTTCCTCAATGTTTTTAAAATTTAGTTTTCATTTTTTAAAGTTTAAAATTATAGCTGGAGGTTTTGATACGAGATTTAAATTAGAAGCTTAATCTTTACATCAAATTAAAATTCAAACCGAGATTTAAAAACAGAAAAATCAGAAAGCCTCAGGATTTACCGAAAATGCAACAACTGGAATTTTCAATTTAGAATTATGATTTCCTCAACGAAAGTTTTCGTTTTCATCGGAAAATTATTGATATTCCATAGGAATCTTTCAATGTTTTCGAATTCTGTACGTAAAACCAAATCGATTCTGGTAGAAAATTACATTAAAACCTTGTATTATATTCCCAAACAATATACAAAAAGGATGAAACCTTAAAGTTGTTTTTATCCTCATAAAATTATACAAGAAAACAAAATAAGTAAACTTTGAAATGCCCCAAATTCCCACTTTCGTATATATTCTGTTATTATACAAAGAACGGAATGGAACAAATGGGATTATAAAACGTTCTCTCGGTTATAAATTACCTTTTGTTTGAAAGTTTGATAACTTTCATTGAAATATTTTAACATTTCAAATTAATCCGGATGAAAATGTGGAACAATCCGGTAAAATGAGCGTGAACACTTTTTGTTTGTTATTAAATTATATTTTCAGCTTTACTAACTTTTGACTTACTTAAAAATTCTAGAATTTAATTTGATTTGCTTCGATTGTCCCTCAAATTATGGAATTTATTTTTGTTTTCTTGGAGTGACTGAATACGAAATAAAACAAAATTATTTAAAATTTGATGATGAAATGCTTCTGAAAAGCTGGGAAGTTTGATCTTCAACATATAAAAAAATCAGGAAATAATAAACAATACCATTCCAAACGGTTATTTAAAAAAGAAATTTGCAGGAACAAAATTATAAATATAAATATGTAATCTCAATCAAACTAGCAGTCTGGAATAATATAATAAGCAGATTACACCTTCAATTTTAACACGAAATTTCAGTTTTTTTGGCTCCTAAAGGTATGTATTTGCTTTCTATTCGCTTGTCATGATGACAGGACTAAAATGCAATCCATAAATCCAATTCTTTGCTTCGTTTGACGTACCATACTCCTATTTATAAACCATTCAATCAGAATATAAACGAAATTATAATTTTTGAATAATTTATCCGAATAAAATTTTTAATCCTTTAATTATTGGAATATTTTCTCAGCTAATGCCTTTAAAAATTATTTCTAAATAGAAATTCGGATTATATCTGAACTTTCAGAGCAGTGCTTGTCGGCATAGAATTATAGCCTTATTTTTAAGAATAATAAAACTCTCATTGGAAGTTTCAAAGCACTCTACAATTTTCAGTGCATAACGTAATCCTCCTGAACACACCAAAGAAAGAAAACTCAAAACCCATACAAATTATAAAAACACAAAAGACGGAAACAAACTTTTCGGGAGAACTGCCTGAAAAATCTTCAAGGTCTCTGCTGCTAAGAAACAAACAATTAGGTTCTCCAAGAAATTGTAGCAACAACCGAAAATAATTTTTCCTTTCCTTGCTTTGATAATCCCTTTTTTAAGCAAAGAGAATTGTGAAAGATGCAGTGGTTGGATCAAAGTAATGCTTCAGCCAGGATCCAGGATTCTTTCAAAGATAATCTGAATTTTCAGATTTTTAAAGAAAACAGAAAAATCCACAAAAACATTTTGATATTTCTATTCTTTCTTTCAAGCAGGACAATGTAATTTTGTTTTACTAATTTACTTAGGTTTCTTGTACTGCAAGACTAAAAGACTAGCTGAAGGATGCGAACACTATTTCTTCAACCAAGCCAAGTTTTCAGATTTATCTTTGTCTATTTACTGTATTAAAAAAAGAAAAAGGAAAACTCAAAACATTTAGAAACTATTTAAACTGAAAATATAAAGCCAGCGCCAGAAAAACTATTGTTTCAGTTTTCAGAGGATTTGTCCATTTATAAAGGCCATAATTTTCCCTTTTTTTAATTACATTGCGTGACAGCCAGAGAAAATCGGAACTACATAACTTCAAAGCTTCCAAATTAACAAATTTTCACGGCAATAAAGTAAAAGCAAACTTCTCAACACTGATACTTAGCGTCTAAATAAGTTTCTCGCGATTAGGGAATATTACAACATAAAGAAAAACAAGAGTTTTCTTTAAGACTTCATTGTTATTACCCAGGATTTGAGTGTTTTAAAAGAATTCCCTCGTTTTGTTGACAAGTAAGAAAACTTAATTTACGAAGCCATAAAAGGCTTACCGAAAAATCAAAAACAACTTCATACAAACAAATTTAAATTACCTGTACGTCGTTACTCTTAATGCAAGAAACAATGAGAACATTTACAGCATACAAATCCTGTGGATTGTTTTTAATAAACAACAAATTTGATATTTCACACAATAGCCAAATAGTCGAGTTGTTTTTTGTGTTAAGTTTGTTTGGTGTTAATTATTGTAATTACCTGGAGACAGGTACTAATTAGTTGTAAAAGCTGCAAAAGTGTATAAAATAAGTGTAGGCGACAGTGGTTAATTAGTTTTTAAATAGAACGCTGAAATAGTTTCCGACAGTCGTAATTAGTTAAAACACGTAATTTTGAATAAAATTTTTTGTACAAATCCTGCCAGATATTCCAAATTTGGTATAATTTGCATGGGAAACGTCAGTTTTTATGCAGTTCCTTGATTTTTCGGTTTAAATGTCACATTTCCTGTAATAATTTTTAAAAGTTTGGTGTGAATTTGCAGATTTTTAAAATTAAGATGGAATTTCTCACATCTATTGTAGAGGGAGGAGGTTCAAAAGTGTTGGTTTTTTAAGTGTAGGTGTTTTAATTAAAACATCTTCTAATAGCTATTAAGACAACAAGTGTTTTATAGAAGGTTTAAAAATCAAGGTCGTAGTTCAAATCTGAGCGAACGAAGTGAGCCGAGAATTTGATAGACCGAAATTTTTAAACTATAAAACACGAGTTGTCTTCAAAATTTTTTCTAGCACTAATATCGTAAATTTTCTTTCACTAATATATTATTAGAAAGTTTAATAAATTATTATTTGAGAGGCGTCACAATACACAAAATGCGAAGATTGCTATGCTAAGATTGCATTGTCATTGACGACGTATTTTATAGAGAAAAGCGTATTTTAAAGGCAACATAACAAGTGAGCTCTTATGCACCATAGAAACAGTATAAGATATTAGTGTTAGAAAAATAAAATATGAGCAAAATGTAGGCTTTCGGGTGCCAGGGATTTCAATGCGCATCAACTGCTATAGTTATTGAGCAGTATCCAACTAGAATTTTACCGAAACCAAGGAATCGAATCTGAGATCTCTGGTTTATAAAGCACGTAAATCTAAATAAAAATGTAGTGCCTTTGCATGAGGAACTGGAAGCAAAGAAAACAAGGAAATTATTTAAATTTACGGTTATTAAATTTAGTCTGAAGTCCCATATTGAGAAATCACTTTTTTGTAGTTCTTTTTTATGGGTTTTAGATTTCTTCTGTTTGGATTTTTCATTTTTTGCCCAATTTTTAAAGTTTAGCCCAACGAATTGTTTATTATCTTCGTTTCAAGTTTCAAGCACAACAGGAAGCAAGTCTAGCAAATCTTTGAAATTTACTCTTAACCCCAAAAATATCAAAACTGTCACTTCGAAATAATCCAGACTGTTATGATGGATGATACTTTGTTTTTCCTGTTCAGTTCGCTTTCCATTTTTTTTTCGAAGGCCAGGATAATAGCGAAACTTGCATCAAATGCGTTGTTGGTCCAAATCTACTACGCGTGTTATTGAGAATAATGAATGACGGGACTGGACGTGAAAAAAATCACCCGAAAGTATGTTGATTTATCGAAATTCAATGCCTGAAAACGAAGAACACTTTGGTGTTTTGTTGGTCTGCAATCGAAAAGTCTCGAGGTCAAATTCAACCGTAGCCCGATTAAGTCTGGGGCTGTTGATATGCGAATATTCCCGTTTTTGGCAAAATTTTTAATTTAAAAACCAGAATATTGACTTCAAGCAGTTAATTTTCAAAATTCTTCAAAATTTAGGCCATAAAGAAATGATACTAACAGCCAGTGTTGCATGTAAAATTGATCATTCCTCAAAATTTTAAAGGAAGTATTGTATCAGTCCAACATTTTTTTTTTAAATGGTAAAACGACTTTATCAAACTGTCCAAAAAGAATTCTTCTGCGTTTAGGACACTGCGCGGTGAATGGCAAGCAACATACTTTAATTTTTCTTTGTATCAAATTTTTATTTTCATTTATTAAATTTTTCAACTTTTTCTCAAAAATTTTGTTAGGAAAACCACTTCAATTTTTACAGGTAGCGAGGCCGTAAGTCTACTTAATCAGATAATAAAAATATGGGCGATGACGTCACATCCATCCCAAAAATATATATGTATATTCTAAAGAAGTCGATTACTTTACAAAATGTGTTTTTTAATAAATTGTTTGATGTGTTTCAGTTTTTACAATTTTATTGAATTTATGCGTTACTTTACGGACACACGGTATATTAAGTTGGCTAAAAACGACGTTCTTTTTCTATGAGTTGTATACTAAAAATAACGTACGTTTTTATTATGATTGTAAACTTTTCTTTTGCTTGTAAATGTCAATTAGTATTAAACTCTTGCTTGTCAGGCAGTTAGCTACCTTACTTAACCCTGACTGGGGAATTCCCCTAAAAACAATACTTCGAGTATTCGATTTAAAATGCTTCGACTCAGTTAAGAAAAAGTCAGTTGCATATTAATTGTTCACTGGTTTTCATTCGCAGAAAATCGAAACAAAATGCTAAATAATTAATTGATTTAACCTCCGGAACGAAAGAATAATCAAAAAAGGGTGATTGAGATTCAAAAGCATTATTTCCATTTAAATTAATAATTAATCCACAACTTCTGAGTGTTTGTTCTTAACCTAAGGGATTTCCCTAAGACTTGGAAAACGTTAAAAAAGTGCTTGGAATATTAATTAATTTTTTCTCCGCTTTTCATTTATGTGTTGCTGAGTTTCTGTCTTTTAATTTATTTTAAAATATAAAGACTTGCTGTAGTCTCTTGTAACAATTTAGTTAAAAAAGTTAAATAACTAAATTAAACAAAATTTCTGAACTATAGACTCACAAAGCACAGAATTAAATTTTGTTAGACGTTTGATTTAAAATATTTCAAAATGGAGGATCGAGGATGACAACTGATTTCAAAAACAGTCAAAACGAAAAGATGAAGGTTTCAGTTCGTTCTTCTAAGTCTCAAAATTAAGAAATAATAAAACATTGTTTTAATTCCAATTCCGAATTTTGGTTAACATCTTTAACTGGTTCTCTTCCTGTTTGGAAAAAAGGCAAATTCCTAGTCCGATCATAGCAAAATGTCCGTCTGCTTATAAAAAACGTATCTGCATACGTGGGTGGTTTGAAAAGTAAGGTAACTGACGCAGAGATGGCAGCACCATAATCTAAATTTGATCCTTCAAAGGAGCCCTTGCGAGGTTATTGTTAGGCCACGCGAACGTGCAAGAGTTTTCAAAAATGATGAACAGAAAGGAGATTCAACGGTTTCCATGGCTACAATCCATGAACTCGGTTCGAATTGTTGGATCGTCCGCCCTACTCACCGATTTAGCCTCGTTTGACTTCCATTTGTTCCCGATCCTTAACAGATGGCTCGCAAGACAATAATGAAGTGGTTCATGCTGTGAACGGCTATTTTGCAGACCAGAATAAATCATTTTATAAAAATGGTATAATTGCTTTGGAACATCGTTAGGTCGAGCTCAATGGAGCTGGATATTGAAAAATAAATACGAAATTTATTCGCATTTCATTTTTCATTTACCTTACTTTCCAAACGACCCACGTAACTTAAGCCAACCCAGGGGTTCCCCTGTAACTTTGCTTAAAATACTATGATTACTGATTTAGTATGCTTTCATTTCTTGCTTATGGTTGTGATTTTAATTGCTACTATTTTCATTATTTCTTTATTATATAACCTTCAGATTTCTACTACCCTTTCTCTTAGCAAATTTGGTTATTCATATAAAACGAAAGGAGAAAGAAATTCAGGTTCAAAGCAAACGCTTGAGCAATGAAAATCAATACCGATTGGTAAGTGCATCCCACATTTCAAAACAGATAAATCCAAAAACAATTGCCCCCATACATCAACGTCATTATTATCAACAATTAAATAAATTCCTGGCTAAAAGCCAAAAACGAAAAATAAACTCGTGTACATCTCAATTTAAATTACTCTCGTAATACACGATCTTAACTGACTTGCATAATTTCTGATGTACAGACAGACGTAATTGCAACGCATGTATATGCGGTTTTAGTAAATATAAAGGACGTGACTGTGAGTTGCAAGTTGATATTTGTAGAATCACGATGGTTTAAAGAATCGCCATTGTCTTTGTCTCGAATGCCCCACCCCAAGATCCCTCGTATCTGGGTCGCAGCCTTCAGCAGGGTTCAGAGGTCACGGTAGAGCTGATTCAGCTGCATTCAACGTGGGGGAAGCAAGGGAAGAGTAAATACCCAAGCCGGGAACGGGTCGATACTGCGGGACAGTGAATGGGGTTACAAACAGTGTAGGGGTGGACTCAATCCGTGGCTGCGACATTGAATTTTTAAATAATGTCACCGCCATATTTATATGTACTCAAAACTTTCCGGTGATTTTTTCACGTCCAGTGCCGTCATTCATTATTTGCAATGGCACGTGTGATGGATTTGGACCAACGCATTTGAGGCAAATTTCGCTATTATCCTTCCCTCCGAAAAAAAAGTGGGAAACGAACTGAACTGAAAAAACAAAGTATCATCCATCATAACAGTCCGGATTATTTCGAAGTGACAGCTTTGATATTTTTAGGGTTAAGAGTAAATTTCAAAGACTTGCCTTTTTTGTGCTTGAAATGAAGATAATAAACAATTCACTGCGCTAAGCTTGAAAAATTGGACAAAACATTAAAAAATCCACTAAGACTCAAAAAAGTAGATTTCTCAATATAAAACTTGAAGAATGTTAGAATGTCGTTACGCCTACCATCAAATTTCAACTCCAGACTAAATTTAATAACTGTAAATTTAAATAATTTCCTGGTCGTTTGTAGCTATTTTGAAGTTCACAAATAACAAAACCATTTCCAATTGGCGTTTAAAAAAGTAAGAAAAAGAGCAATTTTGGCTGATTTTATGAAGGGAAATAGCAGGATATTAGATTTCCCGACGAATTCTGCAATTTGGCAATAAATTCTTGTGGAGGATTGACAGCCTTATCGGGGCAGGTTAAACTTTAACCTACATAAAGATCAATGAATCAAAATCTGAAATGGGAACACGGTATTGTCAGAAGTGGGAGCGAACAAGGGCGGTATACAAAGATCTAATGCTTGCCCTCCGGGGGTTCTTCTTCTTCAAATAACTCAATTTTTAGGTCGAATGCATTTGTAGATCACTCAATCATTTTCACATCCTCCAATTAAACAAAAACCATCGCCAGATTTATTTTAATTTTTAATTATACTAGAAGGCTTTGATTAATTAAAGCTTTTGACCTAAAATAATAAAACATTAATATACGTTTTAACTGCGTTTCCTGTAACAACCCTGAAAAAGTTGGTGAAAGTAAACTTTTCATCACGAGCCCTAAATGTCACTAAACTCGCTCTTCCTTTTATGAAAACTGATTACTGTCATTTTTTAACATTTCATGTTACACATGAAGAATGAGAGACGTTAGCTAAATGTAGCCGTTGTAGACTCAAAACGAGGTAATTTGGGTGTTACTTTTATGCTATTTATTACAGGTTACGTTATTACTTCGCTTTACTGACTAAAAACGGGGTTTGCCCTTAATTTTCTAAGCAAAACGTTTTTAATTTTCTGGACAAAACCATCACAAAATCTAATTTTGTATTTCAATAGAAGTTGGCCCTGCCCTGGCTTACAAAACATCCGTCTGAAAATCCCAAATAACTTTTCGGCGCCCATGTATTTATTATGTAAACTTCAGTAGAAATCAGGGGGTGTAATCGACGCTAACCGAAAAGGAGAGTTGGCGCCGCGGCGGCGCGCTGCAATCCGTATATTCAGGTCAGAGACTGCACAATGGAGTGAGCGTCACAAAAATCATATGTAGAGGGGGGTGGAGGGGGTGATGGGGAAAGTTTGGGGTTAATTGACAACAAACAACACCCACGCGTCCTATTCGTACTTTATGTCGTTAACCACCTTTACATTTTGGCTGCAATTTTAACGAAGGTAACTTGTTTTATTCTTTTTGGGGGCGTTAAAATGGGAGCATAATTGCGAATTTGCATAAATGACGGTGGGAAAGTGCTTTATTTTAAATATTTTTAGTAACCGAAACTTGGAGGAATATTAATCTGCAGCAACCGCAGGAATTTCTCTCACCTCTCTGAGGATTATATAACAACCCCCGCGGTTGGGAAAATTATTCTTTTTTATGTTTTGGAACGTTCTGAATTTCATTCGGGAAGTTTTAAGTTTCAAAATGTGATGTTAATTATACCTCCGGGTATTAATTAATATCCTACTCGAGCTAAATTTATTCAAACAATTTTACTGTATGTAAAAAATAAAGCAGACAGAAAACTGGGTTGAAAAACGTTCATTGAAGCTGAAACTAAATTTGATCAAAGATAATAAACCTAAAATTAATTTTAACAGCTCGCTAAATTTGAAATATCAATAAGCATCCTTTTTGGAATTACTACTGCATTGCCAAATAAAAATCCAAAAGACGCATCAGAACCAAATCCAACAAAACAAATTTAATTTGGAAATCGAACTTGCAGTCCGCTCTGATTTTGAACATAAAAGCTCTAAATTTGTAACCTGAAAGCTTACTATCAAAGGGAACTAACCCAATTTCAACATAGCCGAGGTTTATCTTATCTTACTAAAATATGATTACTTCTAAAAGGCTTTGATATGTGTTAAAAAATCTTGGTGGATTTTAGTTTGCTTTCAGTGTAAAACAGGATTAAAAAACTTAAAAGTCTCAACTTATAATAAAGTCAGCGATTGTAGCTTACGAGAAGCCGCTTGTGCTACTGACTCGCCCTGCTAGAAAATCTCGAGTAATCGCGAGTATTCTGGTAATACAGAGAAAATCTCGTGACGACGGTTTCGCAATAACCCAAAATAAATTAGTGATTGTGTACGTAAACTGGACATAGTTAAAGTAACTAATTAGGTGTTAAATTCGTCAATTCAATTATTTATAGTCTGGCCCCCGTACGTATCACTTTCAATAATTCTTTACAGACAAAAACAACAAAAAAACCTCAATCAAAAGTAGGAAGAAGTAAATAAATATTAGAAATGTTACATAAATGTTGACTATTATGCAATTTAAGTGCAATACAAATGACAATTTCATGGTTGCGTATCATGGTCATGACCTTCTCTACTAATGAAGGTTAAAAATAATTGTATACATTTGTATTATTTTTAAACCATCCACAAATTTAAGACACAACTAAAGAATTAAACCAATTAGTCTCCAGCCTGACGAGTGAGTCATCAAGTTGGACAACTATTTTTGAAGATAATTGTCTTCCTACGTTCACAATGGTGCCGCCACACGATCGTTGGCGATTCTGCAGATTTCGGTTTCGATGACATTTTTTGGAAATTAATCTATTAATTTTATGGTAATTAGTTGCGCTTATTTGGAGTATAAATCGGCTTGTCATATTATTTTTACACTACCTGTCTAATAGAAAAATTATGGCTGTGATGTAAATTGAAATTTATTGAATTTTTATTCTAATTTCTGCGGTTTTGGAGATGCATATGTAATCGTGTGTTATACGAGGGATGTTTGGAAAAAATTGGACAAACAAATATACAAGGATGCATCACATGCAGGGTGAAATTTGGGGTGTCAAACGTTTTTTTAATTTCACTGAGCAATTTTAAAAATTGCTGGAGAAAAGGCCTTTAATGTAGTATTAAATTAATATAATTGGAAAATGTGTTTAAATTTAGAACTTTTTGAAGATTCAATAAACCCATTAGGTTTGTATATGAAAGACACGTAGAAAAAGTACGGCGTGAATAAAATTAACGAATTTTTGAGGTGAACTTTTGGGAAGTGAAATTTAAAAATAATACGATTAAAAATTGATTTTTTCATTTCTGATAGAAGCTTTCGTAAATTTTTAGGCAAAATGTTAATTTTGGCAATCAGAAAGGTTGGTAAAATGATTAAAACAATTCTAGTTTGCCAAATTCAAATATTTGTACCTGGAATACTACATAACGAAAAAAGAAAACTTTTCTGGTTTAAAAGAAATATATTTACTCTATCATTGTTATTCAACTTTTTTGCCAGACTTATCAACCCAAAACCGACCGTTCGGAATCGATTTCAATTTAAATAAACCCTCATCGAGTCAATTCACAAATACAAGCAAAAAACAAACAGCCTTCGAATATAAAAGCAAAAAATCACGTTTAAATCCCGTCAGTTTAATTAACAAACAAGGGATAGACACAAATTTTCACTACGGTAAGCAGAATGCTTCACAACCCTTTTCGAAATGTTTCAAATTAACTGAATCATATCGTTACTTGAAATGGAACCCTTTCCATCTTCCACACGAAAAGATTAACGAACCCCTAAAGTCCGTCAAAATCCTTATACATGAAAAAGTAAGTCTGGCTGGCTTACAACCCCAAATCAGCGTTTGATATGGTGACTTAGCTTATTCTGATCCATACTGATTCAGTGTTCGAATATTGTATGCTCTCTCAAACTTAAAACAAGGGTTGTTAACGAAAATTCGATCAATACCGAAGTTCTAAACTTCTCATTCAAGGCTAATTCATTATTTAAGCCCAAATGTAAAAGTTAACAGTTAAGCTTTGTTTTAACAAAGCGAACCGGCCTAACTAAACGGAACTTGGTTTGAACTTGAAAAGTTGTCCGGGTTAAAGGGATCTGAAAGTAACATACGGGACACGTGGCATAACAGTTTGTGCCCAATTCTCACTCAAGTTAAATGCCCATAGAGGTCAAAGGGTAACGACGCCTGCGTATTTAAGTGTTGTCCCTGCACCACTAACCTGCATTCAAAGTCTTCAGAATTGTGTATCAAATATGGGTCACCTGTTAAGTGGGACACAATAAAATACACCCCGGTAAACAAGCACTTTACGAATCGGAAACCGTAATAATGTTAATCATCGACAAGGTGAATCGTAACTAGAAAAGTTTCATGAATTATTCAGAGAATCACAAATGCTGTTTTTAAAATATTTTTATTATTTGTTCGATGGTGTCGGGGAATTGTTTACTGGATGCAAAAATATGCAGTTCATTCGGTGTCTAGCAAATGCAGCCTGGAAAAACATCAGATTCGACCTTGACATATTTTTAACGGAATTTATTTTAAAGCCTCTGCAATTTTACTACGCCTTTTCACTGTTTTATACAAGCCAAAACACAGATTTTTTTAAATAAGCAACTACAGCAAATTAGTTTACTTCTCCTTGCGGACCAGAATATCCTTAAAATCCTTGAGGAGTCAACTTAACCTCGCCTGAACATTGAAAACTCTTGTTTAATTCAAACTCCAAAAGAGAAAATTTTATCAAAACAAGGAAACTAATTCACTACCACTTTTACAAAAGAATATCCAAACCAAACAACAAAAGGACTTTGTGGGGATGTGATTTCAACTTTTATAAAGTTGTAGGTGAGTTGAACTGACAGTCATCTCTAAAAGCGACGCTACAAAAGGCGTGGGTGTGAAATCAACTCAGGGAATTTGCAGAAACGTTGTCAAAGGAAATGTCGGCATTTGCTATGGGATTAAAAAGTGAGGAACGAAGTGCTTTGTGCTTTAGAACGTTGTTTTGAGTGTATAAATAATTCTGATGTACAGGAAGTGCGTAGTGTATGAGTTTATTAAATTAAAAGGTACTTTTCGAATTCAGAGGAACGGAAATGTTTGGCCATCTACTGGAAAACATCTGAATTTTTCTTGTAGTGTTTGGACTTAAACCTTTAATAAAGCAAATGGTCTGTCTCGTCCAATGGAACGCTGCTAAACTCAGAAAATCACAATGGATTATTAAAGAATAAATACGTATTTCGGTAATTGAGTTGTCATCCTCAATGGAAAAAATTTTCGTTGCCGAAATACGTATTCGGTTTTAATGTATTGTCGTTTTCAGGTTTCAGCAGTTCCAACGTTTGGGATATGTTTGTTAATGAGTATAAAAGCACAGTGAAACGACGAGGTGGTGTTTGAAGGTTGATTTTTCGAAATAAAAATATGAAGGTTTTGCATTTTCGTTTCTTACTTTTATAAAAATCCCAATACAGAGTTTTTCTTGTAGAAAAGGACCTAAACGAGCAATATTTTAAATTTTGAATGAAAGTTTTAATTTAAAATTATTTAAAAACGTATAGGTAAACTACGTTCTTACTAAATATTTTTAATATTTTTTACGGTAATTATTGGGGAATCTTTAGCTTCTTATTTTTTTCTTAAGTCTTTAAAATCAACAGAAAACGAAAGTAAGCTGTATTGCCATTTCAAAATTCGACAAAAACCTGAAAAAAAAGGCAAAAACTATACAGCAATTCTGAAAGTTTTTAGATAATCTCAAAAATGAAAGACAACAAACTCTACTTTCAAAAACTTTGTTACCTTCTCATTATTTAATATTTGTGGCAGACTTATCAACCCAAAATCAACCTTTCGAAATCGAATCCAAATGTTAAAATAAAATAAATGAAAATTATGCCAAATTTTCATTTAGAATTACTTAATAAGAATGTATAAATTACGTTTTCGAAATTAAGGCAAAATTGTTTAAAGAAAAATTGAAAATAAAGGCAGAATTTGAAGAATTAAATCTTTAAAATTATAATTTTCGACAGTTTTTGATAGAAAACCAAAGTAAGCTGAGTGAAATTTCAAAAATTCGACAGAAATCCTGGAAAAAGGCACCCCACACCAATTCTGAAAGCGTTGAAAATTAAAAACACGTTCGAAACAAACTTCCTTCCAAAATTAAATAAACTCAACATTTGCCTTTATAATAATAATAATAATAATAATAATAATTTTATTTGCCTTTAAGGTTTACATTGAGAAAACATTGGCAACGTCAAAACAATACATAACATAAAAAAAATATAATAATATAATATTAAACAAATCAACAACTACATACAATTACAGTAAATGTTTTACAGTTAGAGCTGATCTATTTCATAAATGACCTCGTTGAGTAAGAACTCTTTTAATTTTTAATTAAATTACTATGATAGGAAAATGTGATGTTAGCTATACTGTAAACAAAACTGAGGGTGACATAATTTGGTTTGTATAAAATACGATCTCTTTGAAGATTCAGCAAACCCATGGCAGTTTGTATACGAAGAGCATTAAAAGAGTGCACCAAATTAACAAATTGGCAGAAAATTCTGTTTCGAAGTGAATTTTTTAACAAATGAAAAGTGTATATTTTTAAAAATACGATTAAAGGTTGATTTTCTTCATGTTTTGGAGAAGATTTAGTAAATCTTAATAGAACGTTTTCCGGGTTGGGACCGTGCCATTGTTGAGACGGAAGAACTCAACGTTTCGCCCACTTTCTTAAGGGGCTCATGAGGAAAAAGGAGCACTAAAAGAGCACGGCAACTCAACGTGTCAACCACGCCAGAGGCGAAACTCGTTTAGCAAGAGGAAGAAGGGCACGGTAACTCAACTTGTCAACCAAGCCAGCGTAGAAAAACAGAAAAGGGCAGCGGCTTTATACTGGCTGTAACTGATCAAGCGTATATGACTGATAGATAATACCAACTGTCACGATTCAAGTTGTTAGGGGTCTTCATGATTTCAATGGCCTCACAGATTTTCCTGTTGAAAAAATAAGGGGTATTGAGGATGATCGAGGATTTTTCAAATAATATCTTATGTGTCGTAATGATGTTCAGCAACAGCTGAGTCTGAGAGAAGACCTGATTTCAAGCAACGTTTGAGTTCACAGATACGTGTGGACTGAGCGACCGGTTTCTCCAATGTACACTAAACCACAAGAACGGGGCCTCTTGATGATAAGGGTTGAGTCTAAGTAATAACTTTGTAAAAAGTTAATACTGGTAGGCAGGGGGGTCGTGATAAAATAAAAAAAAATCTGGTTTGTATAAAGTGGCCTCTAGACGCTCAATTTCGTATTGAAAGATTGTCAATATATTGAACAAATCAAAATTTTGCATTATAGAAAATATTATACCGTTTGGCGGTAGCCATTTTAGTAGTGTTTGAGAAGTGAAGATTCCTAGATGAAGCAAGATGCCCAACCATAAAAAAAAACAGAAGAAAGTTTTTGTTGGAATTTATAGAAGTGTATCGAGCACTGCCAGTATTATGGAATACAAAAAGTAGAGAGTACAGCAACAGAACAAAAAAACGAAGCTGTTCTGTTTGTTATTATTAAAAAAAAAAACAGAAGAAAGTTTTTGTTGGAATTTATAGAAGTGTATCGAGCACTGCCAGTATTATGGAATACAAAAAGTAGAGAGTACAGCAACAGAACAAAAAACGAAGCTGTTCTGTTTGTTATTCTTAAATCTCTCAATAAATTCTTATGAGTATACTCATTGCGAATTTTTAACCATTCTTTCATCCACTCAGGGCCGGATTTTAAATTTTGCCGCCTGTAGGCCCATACCATTTGACCCCCCCCCCCCCCCGCAAGGTCACTAAAGTTACACAACTAAAAGAAACTAAACAGCTACACCTTGCAAAAAATACGGTTAATGACAAATTAACAATTGTTTAATACTAATTTTATTATTACAAACACTGAAACACAAATGAGTAATCACTCAATTGTTGCTTGCTTTGCACGTCGCACGTGTTGTGCCTTCCCTTCGCCCTACACCCGCGCCTCTCCGGACCCTTACTTAATCTTCGGGCTGAGCTCTTTCGGCCATTCCTTATCGGAAGTGCGCCGTCCTTCCGAGAATCACAGAACAGCAGAACCCAAGTTGACAATACCTATATATTTATTACCTTTTACCATTGAGTGAAGGGTTTTTACTGCATTTTCTGTTTATAATATTTCTAAAAACTATTTTACTGGCCTCATTTTCTGCCGCCCTCATTATTTTGCCGCTGTAGGCCTGGGCCTACATGGCCTATTTGGAAATTCAGGCCTGCATCCACTTTCGCATCTGCTTCTTCTTTTCCTTCTCATTTAATTGCATAAATAGTGCTATGGCTACGCTTATCCAACCAGCTTCATCACACATGTTGCTTCAGTACAAATCAGACATGAACTAAATTATTGCAAAATATATTGCATCGTCTACAGTCAAACAGCAAAAATATTGTACAATACTATTGCAGAATAATATTGAGTTAGGCTGAAGAAAAACATTCATTTGGTTTTACGGTCTATCAGCATCATTCAGCTTTTTTTGCCAGACTTATGAATATAAAACCGACCGACCCTTCAGGTTCGCATCAAAACGTTAAAATAAAATAAATAAAAATTATACAAAATTTTGATTAATATTTTGAATGTATTTTAACGAAAATTCTTGAATAATCTTTAGTTTATTATTTTTTTGACAGAAAACCAAATAATCCAGCCAACGAACGCTCAAAAAGGGGACCCAGACGGAAATGCTTGGAACAGATTTTTTGACTTCAGGGCTGTGTTTGCAGTACTTAGGAGATAAACATACTAAAATATGCTAAAAGTCCGCGGACCTACGAGGTGAGCGGGGTGCAGGGGGGCACAAAGAAGGTCCCGTTTTTTGGTTTTTAGCTTATATCTTCAAAACGGTGAGCCACCGTAGCCAAAAAGCCTGGCTGCATCAACATCATCACAACCAACTGAAACTGTAAGATTGAGGTCTTCACTACCAGTATTCGACTGCTGGTTTAATTTTAACTGAAAACAACAACCTTTTAGTCAAAAAAATTGTTTAATTTTGCTTTACTTTTGAGGTGTAATTAGCAGCACCTATTACGGAGCTATTTGCAATAGGCTTTGCTGAATAACCTTCCATGTTCAAATATTGTTGCTTTGTTACATAGCCGCTGTAAGTTAATAAAATAACATATTTTATTTCAGTAACATTAGACTGAAACGCTGAAGAAGCTCACTATTCAACTTCTTTTCAATGCAGAAAGCTCGTAAATTGCACACAAAAGGGCAACTTAAAGCTGTTATCATCATTCTTAATTCAAAAAATTCCAGGGTTTGTAGGAATAAACTTGTCTAGTCCCCAAAAAATAATTAAAATATACATTTACAACCTATATTATTTCATAGTACAAGCAAGGCAGGTAGGTTCAGTTAATGGTGTGTTTTGTTGAAACTTGAAATTAAGATTATTTGACCAAAAAGTGAACAATGGCATAAATACGATCCTGTACAACAAAGAGGTGTAGAATATTAATGGTTCTCGCATTCGAGCACTTAATTTGAATATAAAGGACATTTCAAATCGACTACGAATGAATTAAATGGCTACCGATTGTTTTCAAATAAACAAGCTGCAAGTCTAGACTATTAATAGTGTACTTTACAGCTATCTTATCTACCGACTTAACAACATTGTAAATTTTATTGCATTAATTATGTTCGCTTATTTATAAACTCTGGCCACATACGTAGAGGCAATTCGTATCTGTGAATCTATAAACAAATAACGAATTAAAGTTAAAAAAAAATTAGTATTACTCAGAAGAGTACAAATTACCGGGGCCTAAATGCAAAGAATGTTCGAACTTTACACTAATCAACAAGCCTGACAAGACACAAAGTAGGAGGGTGCAATTTAAATCATTTTAAAAGAGGATTTGGCACACACTTCGACTTGTTTTCACTTCGGATTTTCAATTTAAATATTTCCGTACGAAAACATACTTCAAATCTGCACGCTTTTGAACTTCACCAAATTATTTTTACTGACTTTTCGATATCAGAATTTTAATAATACAAGGTTTGTAAATTAACAAAGAACTTTAAAATTAACAAGGTTATTTATTAGGCTAGAAATCGGAATTGTAATCGAATACAAACAAGTCTGTCGATATTATAGAACTATAAAAATATGGTTAATTTATGTAAAATAAATAAGAAATAGCAGATTAAACGCCTACACACACACCTTTTATAAGGGACCACCTACCGGGTTATTGCTTTTAAATTAAACAATAGACGGCTTGACCGTGATGTTACATGAGATGAAATTAGATGATTTTGTATTGTTTCGAATATATTGCAGTTTAGTAAATTAAAATGCAATCCCCTGTAAATTAAAGTTTAATATATGGAAAAATATTGCAAAGGATTTGCATAGGTAACACGAAGTATGGTCGTTGAAAAAGTTCAGGCCACCTAGGATAAAAATTTACGAGATGCGAGTGCTGGACAAAAGAAAAAAAAATGCAAAACGGACAAGAATCAGGCCACCTTGGATTACGTACTACTTAAAATCCTGAATTTTTACACGAGTTTGTGGGATTTGCTACGAATAAGTGGTACGATGAGACGTATACTTCAGTTATTCTGTTGTCTTAACCCCTTTTGGATTTTTTTACACTCGACGGTTACCTGAATTACAATGGACTGGAAATATTTCGAAAATAACTCTGAAAGTTGGGGTTTAAGGGAGAATAGGTATTTCAGCATGAAAATGAATGAAGCTGAAGTTCAGGTTGATGATTGCATACATATTTGAGCCTTTAAAGAATAGTTTTGACCAAAGAATCCTGTATTTCCGCAGAAACTTATGTTACAAGCTGAGATTCAGCTACAACAAAGAAAATTTGTGGTTTAAAACTAATCTTTCAGAAGAATGAATTGGAAAAACAGAAGCATATTGCTGATAATAAAGAAGTTAAAACAAATACATTTCGTTTAAGTTGATTACGTTACGAACTTGTAAGGTCTTTAGAATTTAGTAAAATTTTCAAAAAACCCACAAAAAAGTGAAAATTACTTCTTAAAATGTCACCGCAAAATCGAAAATTCACCTTCATTTCTTAACTCTCTTAAATCTTCAAGTTTGCTTCAATAAAATATTTGAAAATTTTATTTATTTGATGACAATCAACCTACATACTTGTAATTTCTGAAGTTTCTTTCGAAATGTTTCATATTAACAAGTCAAATACGCATTTTGACAAATAAACTACAATTTTCAGTGGAAAACATACGTGTTTGGTTTTCAATGATCTTAGTGGGTTTCTCATTGCTTTTATTGTAGGTTTATTTGTCTTTTTCTTCTTCTTCTATGTATAGGTTTCCCTGCTATTTCCAGATTATTCCGTTGTCACGTGGTTTTACAATTCCGTGTTGTTTGGGAAGTTTTGAGTCATTTTAGTTTTTGGTTGGATTCTTTAGTACGGCCCTGTTCTTCTACGAAACCTTCGAGTCATTTCAGTGTAGAAATGTTCCTTTGTTAAAAATTCCAAGGTGACCTAATTCACGTATAATTTGTCGAGGCATGATATCATCTTATTCCGTTGAATACAGCTTCCCGTGATACGGTTCGGGGAATCCCCCTGTACGCCAGGCCACGTCAGCTGATCTGTGGCGTCCTTTCGATTCTTCTACAGCACGTCCGCACCCCTCCTCAGTGCGTGACAACACCTCGATCATGTCGGACGTCTCTTAAGACATGCTGCGAGTTTATCGTTTCCAGCTTGGGTCCTTCAATTACACCGGAAAGACCTCTATTATCGGTAACCCTCGGGGAAGATTACAATTTACGACTTGGTCGGATTCACCAAAAGAGTGTAATTAAAATTCCGAAAAGATATAGTTTTGCGTGAGAAGTTTCAGTAATAGTTGGAGTACCGTTCCTCACACAATTTCCTCGTATGCGGAATTATGAAAACCCATAGCCTAAGGATTATTTTTCGTCGTTTGCACCCGTCCTGGAAGAAGGAACATCATAGCTCTTCCCAGTCACACGCCCGTCACGTTACTCCCTGATCATCATCTTGTCAGGTAAAATATATTCTCCTTTATGCTGCTCCTGCTTTTGCCGTTCATGTTTCAACTTCTACGATTGCCGCTTGCTGGCAGGCCGTCATCAACGTCCAGTTTGTTTTGGAGTTTAATAAGTACCGCCTTTTGTTTTGTTTTTGTGTTTTGTTTGCAACTTGTAAAGTAGTAAGCCGATTTCGTGGCCAGCGGATTGTGTGAAGGCTTTGCGAATCTCGCTTTGGGCGGATCTAAAATTCTCATTGTAAAGTTTGAGGCCGCTGCCAACCAGAATCGACTAGTTTGTCTTCGTAATTTTGTGTTCAAGTAAAGACCATTTGTCTTCAGACTATAGTTCAATGATTAAGCCAATTTAAGTGAATATTTTGTATTATGTTGCATGTGTGTAAAATTAAACGGTGCTTATTGAATTGTTAATTTAAGTTTTATTGATCCTATCTTTCGTTTGGGATTGAGGGGCTAAGCTTGTAAATGTTTTGCAGTTCCTAACGTAAATATAGTACCCTCAATTCTATCGTCCCGTTAAGTAAGTGTAGTGCTTTTAAGTTGTTTTTAATGTAACATTTTTGATTGTCTTTTGTGTATTTTCTTTGTATTCATGTTTATGTTTGCCTTTTGATTCATTAAATATTTAATTGTCAATTTAGTTTGGTCTCGTTATTTGTGTTCAGTGCTCCCCGATAATATTTATCCTAGTGTTTTGTTTAAGATTTACGTATGTATATACAGTGTTAGCTTGCTCACACGTTTAAGTATTTCAGTAAGTTAGTTCATTGTCAGTTCAGCAAGGTAAATCATATCTTGCAGCAGGAAGCAGTTTAAACCCCAACCCCCTTCGAGCCCTTGGGAATCTTCTGTGGTAGGTTCCTTTTAGATCTTTGGGTGACTTTATTACCACAGTGGCGCTTAACATTTTCATCCCTAGTACGACTACCCTTAATTGGAAGGGTTTTGCCGTTTCGAACCGCCCTTCTCCACTGTTTTAGCTAGCCGCGCGCCTAAGGGACTCTATCATCCCCCTATAATTTCGAAGTGCCAGTTTGGCACGTGACACTGTTGATGATGACATCCAACTGTGCTTCCATCGTTTCGGCGGTTTGCCCGGGTCTCGTATCCCTTGGGATTTACCATTTCTAACTGTTTTTAGACGGTGGTCTTTCATTCTTTCGACATGGTGGTTCCCTTTGTAACTGCTTAAAAATTCGACTTTTCTTCAGATTTTATTTTTCATGTCAATTTTGTCCTTTTTGTGTACGAATTACTGTTTACAGTAAAATTAAATGAATTTAGAAGTAGAGGCTATAATTTTGTATTACAGTTGTAAATCCTTTGACAAATTTAAATAGATTTTCCTACGGCTCAAAGTGTGAACCTAACCTCAATCCTGTGGAGCTTTATAATTTGTGTTTGATTACTTCGTATTTTGTCTTTCATTCACAGTAATTAGGTATCTAACAAATATCAAGGCCTACTTTAATTATTATTTGGCTTGAGCTCACAGTTTCAGATTTAAATCTTTCAAATTGAAATCCGAAACCTTGCTTGAAGTTTCAAGTTTAAGCTGAAACTACGGGCTTTAAAGCCCTTATTTAGAATTTGACCTTCATTTTTAGTATTTTCACTCAATTTAGTGTGACTCATAGTGCTAAGCTTCAATTGCATCCCAGTGACCTGGCAACAACACTACTATATGACGAAGGTGAAATCAGACGATTAAAAAGGTTCGGATCTTCCAACCAGATTCGATTAGTAAAATACATTCAATGTAGAAAATGTTAATTGTTGTAGAATAGATAGAATATCACCTTTTAAGTTAAATTAATATAAGTTGTATTATACATAAGACATAAGTACCTAACTATTAATTAGTAAGTTCAGGGTCCGTAGCGAACTTTGCTGATAAACATATGAAATTATGAAGTTAAAGGTATTAAAAATATGTAGTATTTATGAAGTAAAAAATTTATATAATGAAGAAGTATACGAAAGTCTACTTCGCTAAGATTTTTTAGAGGTTAAATCCTAAAGTGACTGGGCTATATGAATAATATTTATATTTATTGTCAAAACATTTTATAATAATATAAATTTATTTTGGCATAAATTCGAGTTTTTTGCAAATTAATTTGGGAGAAAACTCGCTCGACATTTGCACTAGAATGGGGGAGACAGCAAGTTAAATACAAGTGAGCTTAAATTAGGTAATTTTTTTTCGCCACTTCCTAGCGTAATCTCGGAAATGTTTCGCCAAAATTCAATCACATCATTTAAATTGAAATCATCTAGATTTAAATTCTTAAGCATCCTCCACTCAGCCATGCCGTAGCCGTATTAAATGGTAAAGCCCGAATTGTTAGTATGAATAATTATGGACGCTGAAGGCTAGAAAAATCGCTTTTTGATATTGTTAAGGCTGAAAAAAAAATCGCTTTTTGGCATTGTTTTTTTAAATCGTGAGATTTAATGTTTCTATCGTGAGATCGTGAGACAACACATCAAATCGTTAGATCTCACGATTTATTCTGAGATCTGGCAACTCTGACCATAATAAATAGAAACAGGTGTAAAATTTGACAACTACGCGCAAACAACAGTTTTGACTTTGACATTTGACAAGTAATGCCAACAATGGCGGTTCCCACGTGTGCTACCACAGATTCGCCGACGGGAATTTAAGATTAAAAAAAATTAAAGTTCCGAAAATATGAAGTTTTATGAAATAAAGCTTAGAAATATGAAGTAATATGAATTAGTATGAAAAATATGTAGTTTTTCCTAAAATATGTAGCGAATACGAACCCTGTAAGTTGTTATAGAGGATCTTCGTTGGAAGACTCTCTATATGTCGTAAGGTTACCTTCATCCCTTTAATAAATTAGACATAACATATACTTATTTGAATTACAATGAAATAGTAAGTTGAGAATTAATATTAAAAACAAAACAAAATATCGCAGGTTTCAGGAATCTTGGTTTATACGTTGAAATCAAACGTTTTCATCAATTAAATTTTGCAGATCTTTCACCCAAGTAACAACGTTCTAGCAATTAACAAACATTATAATTTGAATGTTCGGCAAATTCTGTAAGTAAGGTTTCCCACGAATTTTGTAAAGTGTTACTAGTTAAAGGTTATAATTTAATTTCAGACGCAAAAAAATACAAACACTTTCCTTCCGCAGTGAATTCGTGCTTTAAAAACGATTCAAAATACATAAAAAATCGGTAGGAAATCCCATCATAAATAAAACGTGCACTTCCTCAAGGGAAAGAATAAATTATTTCCCTTGATTAATGTTAACTTCACGGGTTTATAAGGTCACTACAGAAGACGATAATTAATTCCTCTTCCACGATAGATAATTGTATACGAGTTTACGTGTGTTTTTCTTGGAACATCACGAAATCAGACTACACTTTTCGCCGTGATTATTCCATTTCCGTTGTATACATTCCCTTCGGGAAATTAAATTGAAAGGCTTTTAATTTGGATATTTGAAATTCGGAACGTTCTTAATTATTCATTCGAAAAATCGTTTCGAACCTTAATTGTGAATATTTTCGTTATTTTTTTAATCGAATACCAACATTTACAAAATTCACTTTCCGCCAGCAATTCTTTTCACCTCGTTCTTGTTTATTTCAACTGGGAACTGGGATGGTTTTTTTTTATGTAAATGATTGGCAATTTTGACTAACAATAAAAAGGTACAAGTTGAGGTTTATTTCTAGCTGATTGATTGGCATGTATGATGTGATCTAACGACAGATATAAAAGACAAACTAGGCGCGGCTGCTGGAAAGTGGGTTACCCGGACTATTCTAGGCGCTGCGGCAACTCACTCCCAGAAAACCAGCTCGATAACGTTAGCCTGCGACGAGAGCGAGAGTTTAACAGTTTACAAAGTTAATTTCACCTTGAAGTTAACCTCTTCCAATTATCAGTACGTGATGATTTATTGAATATGTGTTGCTTTGGTGAACATTAGTGATGGTCATATTATTCGTTCTGAGAAAGTTTCATTGAATTATTTTTTTACAAAAAGGAGTCCTTTTGGTCATCTTCAGAAAATTGAAGGCACAAGCAATTTTGATATTGAAATTAAAATTTCTCTCCTTCTCCTTGGGTTCGAACTATGTAGACAAAACATTTTCTAGGTTTCTAGGTTCGCTTCGCTTCGTCTTTAGATTTGGAAGTTGCTCAGGTTTTTTACATTTTAAAGCGCAATTTTAGAAATTTAAAACTAACCTCAGAACTACCGACAAGTACAATATGTTTTCGTCTGAAATTGACAGTTAGAGTCATCAAGCACGTGAAAATTTTGAAAATTTAATTAAAAGTTCTAGCTCCAAGCCTTGCAGTTCTCAGTCTGCCAAATGATATTATGTACACTGGATTTGTATGGCAAATTTTGTTTAACAGAAAAATTCAAGAGTTGTTGGTTTTTACTGAAAATTTTTAATATAAAATTGCTTCGTCGAAATTGTTCAAAAGAAATTAAATTTGGAGTCTGAATTTAAACCTTCTGCTACACAGAAAAACTGTTTTTAATACAACAACATTGCAGCAGTTAAAGTGAAAGTTTAACCATTAAAATTGGCATTTCTGAAAAAAAAAAATGAAAACTGTTAATTTTTCACTTTCGCAATCAAAACAAGATTTTTTTACAGAGCTGAAAAGCTTCCTCGACGGCCAAACTTAATAAACGTTTGAAGAGAAGACAGAATTGTTTTATTTCGAACGATTACCTATGTGAAAATTTTGAAATTTCTTGGCTGAAATTTTCCATAGAAAATTCAATTTGGAGCCTGAATTTGAACCTTCTGTGTTACAGAGAGAAACTGTTTTGTTTTTAATACAACAAAATTGCACCAGTTAACGTTAAAAATTGATAATTTTTGAAAGTTTAACCCCCAAAATTGGCAGTTCTAATCAACAACATAAAGAAAATCTAAAATTGATAAATATTCACCCTCGAAATCAAATCAAGAATTTGTTATAAAACTGAAAACCTTCCTCGATGGCCAAACTTACTACCAAATGTTTGAATTTTTCAAGCTAAGATAGAATTATTTTGTTTCGAATTAAAACTCAGTTTTTCACAAATTTCCGATTTTTAAGCACAAAGTGTTTAATTTAAGCAAACAATTTCCTTGTTAAATTTACATTCTTTTGAAATCTTATTAAAAAGCAATCTGGGAAAAATGCACCCAAATGAGTTTAACCTGTAAAACTGAAATTTAGGACCGTCTTCAGTTTGAAAAAGGTATCAAATCCAAAATCCAAGCACAATCGTAAATTTTATGAAATTTGGTCTGCATTTTTAAAGTAAGACAAAAACGCAATGTTAACAATAAAAATTCTGTTTAGAAATACGAAAAATTTATTTCTGTTTGTATTATCATTTTTGTACTGTTTCGGTTAAAATTTTAGCTACAAAATAAGGGTCTAAAATTCTAATTTTCTAATTAAACTTGTAGTCCAACAATTGAAATTAATGTTAAACAGTGCAATCTTGAATTTTAGAAATTTAAGCTTCAAACTTTGAAGCTCCACATAACAGCGAACGAACCATTTATTCCAAGGTGAGAATGCCTACGTCCACAACATAAATTTAAAATTTAGTTAAGTTCTGCAGCCGCCAAAATTTGGTTTAGAAGGTCTAAATTCTCAGAATAAGGAAGAAATATTTAAAACCAGCAGCCTGCTTCTAAGCTTTTATTTAAACTTCAACCGAAAGCTTTCCACACGGCCTTAAACTGTATAAATTCAACTAAAAATTTTTAGGTCTAGTCGTTGAGTGGATGTCTTGGTTTCAATTGATATAAACTGTTGGTACAAAGTCAAAATGTGGGGGGAAAATTTCAGTGCTGGAATTAAACTTGAAGTTCGTTCAGATTTAAACCACTTTTGTCTTTTCTAGAGTTTATGAAATTTTGGATTTAAAATCTAAAATTCATAAGCCCATTCACCGTATGGAACCTCAATTCAAACGATTTCCAGTTGGCTAAAATTTAGCTTCAAAGAATTTTAAATTCAGAAAGAATTTCAATATTAAAAACTAAAAAAGTTCTATTTTCAGGCAAGAAATTTCTAAGTCGATGCCTTTGTTTTGCTTTTTGGTTGAATCAAAGTGTTAGTTCAAAGTCAAAATCTGGAGAAAAGCTTTTCATGCTTTAAAACTGAGATTACTAGCAAGAAAAAGTAATTTTAGGAAATTTAAATTTAAAATCTAAATCTAAAACTTGATGCAGCACGAAACTGTAATACTCAGTTTGAAGTAAGGAGCAACATAACACGAATTTAAATTGCAATCAGGCAACCTTACCCATCACAATTTGTCTTGAACCTTATCAAAAGCGAAGTTTGACTTCAAAGGTTTGAATTTACAGAGTGAGGCAGAAACTTCATACTTTTTTTTTTGAAATTTTGGCTTTAGATCTACGAATTTTGTTCTGTAACAGAAGTATTGCTAGTTTAAAGTTAATATTCCGATTATACTTTAAGGATTTTCAGTTACAAGGTCAAAACGCCACCGTACGTCTTATCCTGAAATTCTAAAGGGTAAAAAGGTAATTTCCATCCAAAAAAAGATGAATTTTTGATATGAAATCAAACAATCTGGTTTTTCGATTAGGGATAACGAACCTTGCAGCTGCCTTAAAATAACAAAACATCCGACAATCCCAACGTATGTTTAATTCAGAACACCCCTCGTATGTAAATTTTATCAAAATCAAACCACGCATACTTTTCCACTTTCAGCATAAAGAACTTTCACTTTCCATCACGGCACAAATTTCCATTACAAAAGATAAAAAATAACAAAAGCAAAAAAACTAAAAATAGCCCATCAAATACAAAATGAAAACCTTCAATGGAAATGGACTAAATAAAGAAGCGGTTTATAGCAAGGAAAAAATCATTTCGTTATAGTAGCTGGTGAAGTTAGAAATGGGTGAAACGATGAATTCAAGCTAGAAGCTAGGTCGATAAAGCTGAGTTTCAAGGTTCACGGTCAGGTTCGTGATGGAACGATAGCGTGGAGATGTGCCCTCTCTCAACGAGGGTGCGTTGCGTACGAACGCAAAAGCGTGCGTGCTCCGAATTTCCTTGGCCATAAAAATCGATTCGCTTTTTGCAGGCATGATGTTCAAATTGTGTGACTGTTGTCATTTGGGAAAAAAATGGTTGCAGTAGTTCATAGGGGTGTAAAAATAATGTATGCATTTATTGTGTCGATGTATGCGTGCTTCCCCTTATGTACAACAATGGTTTTTCATTTAATTATGTGACTCTGTCGCTGTTAGTTGCCTGGTTACCATTTTCATAACAAAGCTTCGAAGGGCGATATTTTTATTTTTATGTAGGGTATTTCAGTTAAATATATTCACCTTCATTTTCAATATGGAATAAAAATATTTGGATTTGAGGAAATACATTTCGAAGCAGTTTGCAAAAGGATGTTCCTAGAATATTTTTTAAAAATAGGGCTCAAAAATTAAAAATTGAAATTAAATCTAGATTTTTAAGCATGGAAGGTTTAACTTACGTTAGAGCTTGTATTCTTTTAACAGTTAGGGTTAAATCTTATTTAAAAAGGAGAGACAAATTAAACAAATTATGTGAAAAATCCTCCCATTTTGGAATTGAATTAACCATGGTTCGCTCTTACAATTGAAATTCAGGACAAACCCTTCCATTTGAAGAAAGTTTAAAATCCAAACACAAATGGGAAATACTAGTATGTTCTTAATTGAAAAAACACCATAAGGAAATCATATCAGCAACGTGTATTTTAGGTTTCAATCGAAGAACTTCCCAAAGTTTAAATTTCTAAAGTCAAGAAAACGTGTAAACATCTTGTAAAGGTAAATTTCTCAAGCTAAACAGAATGTTTTTATTTCAAATTAAAGTTTTTCCAACTAAATCCAGAGTTAAGCAAGAAATTTTTAACTTAAACAAACAATTCTTAAGGTAAAGATTACTTTCATTTACCAGTTGGGGTGAAATCTTATTCAATCTGAAAAAAAGAAAATTTTCCATATTGTCGATTTGAATTTATCCATGAATTCAACCTTTAAAACTGAGATTTACGACAAATGTTTTTCCTTTGAAGAAAGTTTAAAATACAAACACAAATGGGAAACTTTTGTTTATACTTGGAAACACTAGCTAACTTAGCTTAAAAGATCTAAATTTTCTCGTCATCATCAATTGTTTTGATGTACAAAACATTTTTAGGCCAGAGTTAACAATTTTGGAATGCTTGGGTTAAAAGAAAAAAAAATAATTTTGGAATTTTAGCAAATTTGAAGTTTAAAATCGAAAGTCAAAGTTGAGAATAGCATTCATTTCCACAACTTAGAAAAACATGGAAAGAAGAAACTGAAAAAGCAGCGGAAGCAAGAGGGGTACCTATAGAAAGCCGAGATCAGGGATGTAACCCAAAGCCTTATACCATCGGTAGAAAGGCTGGCGATTAAGTAGGTTCTTCTTACTTACTTAAGTAAGAATTTAAAGTGCGGTCGGAATGTTTTACAGCCACCAAAATTTGGTTTGAATTCTCAAGCTAAAGCACCTACTTAAAATCAAAGGTTTGCTTTACAGCTACAAATTAAAAAAAAAAAAACTGCAAATGTTTTGAAAAGAAAAAAATAGGAATAAACTTATAGATAAATAAAGTTGGAAAACTTCACAAAATGTTTCTTAAAAGGTCTACAATACAGCCAAAATTTTGTTTAGAAGTTCAATGTAAAGGATTAAAATGAAATTTTTGTTGTACTTTTTGGGTTAAAATTTTAACTAAAATGTGAGAGTCTAAAGATTTCAATTTTTGAATTAAACGTATGTTTTAACCACTACAATAAACATTGCAACCTTCAATTTTAGGAAATTTCAAGTTTAAAATCTGAAGTCGAAGTTGGGAATGCTATACAAGTCCAAAAAATGAATTTAAACTTCGATTGAAATGTCTTACAGCCGCCAAAATTTGGTTTGAACTTTCAAATTAAGAAAGAAGTCTAAGACTTGATATCAAAAGCCTACTTTAATCCGAGGATTTTTTAAAGAAAACTTGTAAACATCTTGACAAGAAAAACAAATCGAACTAAATATGTATCTCAGATTTCAATCTGAAAATTTCCCAAACTATTGCTTAAACGGTCTAAATTTTTAAAGCCAAAATTCTGTGTAGAAATACCGAAGTCGAGACTGCCATGCAAGTCCACGCAACATGAATTTAAACTTCAATTGGAATGTTTTACAGCCACCAAAATTTGGTTTAAACTTTCAAATTAAGGAACAAGTCCAATATTTAAAATCAAAAGCTTGCTTTAAGTCACGGACTTAAGAAAATCTGTAAACATCTTCAGAAGAAAAACAAATCGAACTAAACAGATTTCAATCTGAAAACTTTTCTTAAAAGGTCAAATTTTTTAAAAACAAAATTCTGGGTAAAGTCGAGTTAAAACTTGGGTTGAATGGTTTTACAGCCGCCCAAATTTAGTCTAAATTCTCAAATAAAAAGTTCAGTATTTAAAATCAAAAATCTGCTTTTAAGCCAGTTCTGTAACCATTTTGAAAAGAAAACAAATGAAATTCGACTCTTCTTGGAAATCAGTACTGCCTTAGGAAAACAATTTATAAGAAATACATACATGATTTTGTACAACAAATTATACGAATTTCAAAGAATAAAGCTAACACAAAAATAAAACAGAACAAAAAGAAACATAAAGAGAACCAAGAAGAAGAAAAGCAACAATAAAATGAAAAATAAAGAAAGGAGCAAAAAACTAAAGCAAGGCAAGAAGACCCGAAAAAAGAAGTGGAAGAAGAAAAATACGAATAGTTAATACCAGGAAAAGCAACAAGAAACAAAACAAAAAAGACGATGAAGAAGAAGAAGAAGAAGGAAGAGGACGAAGAGGAGTAACAGGAGTGCACTCGTAAGACTAAAATCAAAATTCAAAAAATTCTTAAGGAAACTCTACTTTTTTATTCTATTTAAAGACTTCAGCACTTACACCACAAGTTAACAGTAAATTTAGTCATCTATCATTCTCGAGCACAGTATTATCAAAGAAAGGCAATCCAATCACAATGTAGCGGTATTAACGAATATTTTCTCAACAATAATCGCCAATTATAAAGAAACATGTCGGTGTAATTTTACGAACGGGAAGAACAAGCGAATAAATAAACTCGTCAAGATCATCATCTTCATCAACGTCCAATTGGTGTTAGTTATGTTACACTTGACAATGAAATCTCAATTCGATTTATTATTTGCAACAGGTCTTCTACTATGCTACAGAATAAATTTAGAAAGATTAGTTTTTTAACGATGAAACAAAAGGAAACATTCTCAGGACTGAAATTTTTCTCATTTATTGTAGTTAGAATTATTTTTTATTTTGATTGCATTTAATCTGCTGCTAATGATTTGTTAAATTGATTTGTTTCTAGGTTTTATACAGAATAATAATTATAATAAGTATGTATTTTCAAAAAGACATTTCTGAAAAGGCCAAGGTAAATTTGAGAGGCATTCCGATGCACTCTGAACCACTTTGAGGCAGTTCGATTCAGCTTAATCAAGTTTCAGGCATCATGAAATAAACTCGACGCAATTTAAAAAAAAATTTGCATCTTGTTTTAAGGCAATCCAACCAATAATCAACTAACACGAATTTTTGAAAAGGTATTTTTGTAACGCCAAAGCAATCTGGAGGGCATTTCTAGGCAATTTCGATAAAGATAGATACATTCCAAGTCAATTTAAGACATTTTGAGAGGAAATCTGGAAATTTGGGATAATTTTCCACCTGCTATTAAATTAACATAAGTAATTAACAATCAGTAATACTTATCAGATATTTTTGAGACAGTAGAGCTACCCTGAAGGGAAATTTGGGCCATTTTGGGACAGTTCGATTTATCCTTAAGCCAGGTTAAGGCAGTTTAAAAATAAATTCGAGGCGAACTGATGCAATTTTTTATCTTGCTTTAAGACAGTCTGACTTGTTAGTAATTTTCATGTAAATTCAAAAAGGCTTTCTTGTAAAGACAAAGGCAATCCGAAGAGGACTTGGAGGCAATTAGTGACACAAAAGGTAGGTACTTTGCTGTTCCTGAAATCCAGGCTACGACCAATGCTTGGGTTTCAGGTTCAACGAAAAACAACAAGTCAAACGCTTATTTTAAAAATATTTGGTAAGTTTGGTTTCTGAAGTCCTACCCGCATTCACATACCTGAATAATTACCTATAAATCCAATAGTTCGTTCTAAAGCTGCAGAGTCAAAAGAATGGGCGCATTCAGGGACGCTCAGCGGCTGATGCGCTAAGTAAGCAAATTCCCTGAATAGACACGCTGTGAAAAAGCTGATAGTAAGCCGCTGAGAAATTCGCTCAGCGTATAATTTGTTAGCTGACTTTGTCAGCGGTGTCAAAAAAGGAGCGGGAAACACACAAACTCAATAATTTGCATAAAAACATATTAATTAGGGTGAGCTGGTACACATAGTCCATAATTTGAAGATCATTAGGCATAATTTCTTTAATTTTTGATTTATTGCATAATAGTGAAAGTAACACCTAACCTTACAAAACAAATAACAAACTGTCAAAACAGCTTACTATCAGACGTTTCATTCAGGGAAATACCGTTTGCTGTAATTTAGCATAAGCTGACTAAATTACCGCTTAGCTAAGCAGCTGAGCGTCCCTGAATGCGCCCATTGTCTCAAGTTTTCCGACTTTTGCAGCAATTTACTTTTGTCTTTGATATCAACGTATCAGACGAAGAAAAGTTCAATAAAGTCATATCTCCAATTTGTATGTTAACTTCGTTACACGTCTTCGACAAATTTATTTTGGTTTCCAAGAAGGTGAATTTTCCTAACGGTTCTTGATTTGCACTCGTTAAAGAAAGTGTTGATGCACTGCATAGTTTGGTGTCTCAAATTAAATCAAAGTAGGCGACGTCGTCTAAATGGTAAGTAAGTATAATATAAGAGAGGACGAGGTTGCAGACATACAACATGACCTACACTAACGTTTGAGGTCATCTGTCTATATTTCGCGTTTGTGTGGCTTCTAAAGAGTGGGTCACTGCAATACGTATGCTCGAATTACTAAACAATGCCCTACGTCACTTGCTGCTCGACTTGTTTACATGTTGATGAGAAGCAGGATGGACATCGTGTTGTTGACATCGGGTCTACTTTGCTAAATGGATTATATGTAGCATAATGCATAAGCTTCGTCTGCCCTAATGCTAAATAAACAAGATTTGCCGATAAACCTTTTATTGTTTATTAGGGTTCGTTAACGGTTCGACTGGCAGAGGGTGGCTTTATTTTATAAAGTAAATTACGTATTATCCTGTTTTCTTAATTCTGAAAACGTGGCGTATTTTGCTTTGGGAGAATTTTATGCAAATGGTGGTGATCCTTTGGGCATAAATTTGCACGAGAGTTTCCGGGAAAACTCTTCAATTTAACTATCAAAGAGTTTCTTGGGAAATTTTTACTACAAACGGAAATTCTAACTATTTTTATATTATAACAAGAATAATAATGGGAGGATTCCGAAAAGTTCGGAAAACCCCCTTTCAAATCAAAAGAAAAATTACTATGATTTTGTTACAAATGATATTGCCTTTTTTTCGCCCAACCAAGGGCCAATAAACCACGCGAAATTATCCTGAAAAGTGAAGCTCTGATTTGAATGTTTTGTGAAAATCTTGAAAAAGCAAAGTCAATCTGATGTTTCTTTCATCTTTGTAGAAAGGATGGCCGAAAGATGCCTTAAAGCAAGAACAACAAAAATGAAATTATTTAAAAACAAGCAAACTTTCCTTGATTTGTGTGATAAATTTATGAAGAAAAGCAGACTTTTCCAAAGGTTAAAGGTTTTCATAGAACAAATACAGTATCTGTGAATCCTTAAAATGTTGATCCTGCGGTTGCAATCAAAGTACACTCCTATGTATAATTTTACAATAACAAAATAATGCTTAAATAAAAAGGGGAACAAAATAAATTCCTATTTTTCTATTTTTAGATGATTCGATTTCCGACGAGCACTTTAACATAAAATGAGCCTGAAACACTAGTCTTCCACTTTAAAGTAATAAATAACTTTAAGCAAATTCAGTTACAACATTTTAAAGAAAGTTCGAAAACAAACGACATTTCTAAACTTTGCTCAAAACTAATTTAAACCGTATAAGAAATGTTAATAATTTTAAGTTTTAATAGGTTTAATTGTCACTTTTCCTAATTTGCGTATAAAATTACCTTCGATTCTTATAATTAAATTTAACAGTAATTAATGAAATTTGAACTTTAAATCCTAAATTAATTTACAGGCTTTAAAGTTGAGCATGACCTGCCACAAAGACGAAATTTTCCAAATTCAATACTTATATACTTGGTAAAGTTTTCCATAATTTCAGCATGGTTTTGGGCATAATTTATTTGCAAACAAATACAGGAAGGGGTAAGATTATAAAAGCGGAATTTAATTTAATAGAAGAAGCAAAGAAAAGGCAAGAAAAATGTCTCTTGGATTCACCTTAAAATCAAAGTCGAGGACTGAACAATGTAGAAATGCTATCTCAAAAGACTTAGCCTTAGCGAAAGTGCGAATTAAATACCTCAGAATTTCGTATTGTCGACAGTGAAAGGATCGCATTCCAACCTTTATACTTAACATAATCTCCTCTCTAAAAGTCGTTTTAACAAAGCGTTTTCGAAATTTATTACTTATTACATGCGATGATAAAGTAATAGACAATTTTGTAAAATATCCAAGGTAATAAAGGGAAACGCGAGGTTTATTTCAGTCATTTATCCCGCTGCTCTTCAACAAAAGTAATTTTATGGCAATTTTTGTTGTCACATAATAGTTCCTAAAGTTCTCATGCTTTTAGTGACCTTGTGCGAAATTGCTATTGTTATCTGTCAATTACTACGTCTCGCAATTTACAAAGGTCATTATTATTTGTTGAAATTATATAACAACAAATTGGTTTTAGTCATGTCTGATTTTATATTAGCGACAGAATTACACACTCCGTCTATTATTAAATAGCTTACATGAGATGCCTGTACGGTCCTGAATAGAATTCAACTAATTTCACGTTAGAATAACTCGAATAACCATTTTTGGATAATATTTTACTGCTAAATTGAAGAGTAGGATATGATAAATTGATAATAATTTATTTTAACAATGAAATGCTAATGTATGCACGTTTACAATTTCATTGATGATTTTAATGTTACGTTTATTTCATGCATTTGGGTACTCCTAATTTAACGCCAACCATTCAACTGAAAAGCGGCTGAAATTTACAGTTTCTAATTTTGATTCTACAGTAAAAAGTCTAGCTTCAAACTGAACCTTAAAGTTTCAAAATTCTTCTGATTTTTAAATATCAGATTCAGGCATACATTGTTAAAGATTTACGCTTAAAATCAGGCCATCCTTAGGTCGTATTTCCAACCAGTATTTTCAAAAAAGACAAAACTGGAATTTTATTCGAATTCAAATAACTCCTCCACGATGTGGTTTTCCAAAATCAAAAACCGATTATATTTTTAAAATTGAGGGCCTGAAATTGTTAATTTAACTACCTAAGAATCACTTTGAGAAATTAGGCGATATTAACAATTAAAGAAGGAAATATTCAAGAAAAGAGCTTTAAAATTAGGGGAGTTTTAAAAGGAAGGCAATTTGAGTGGAAAGTTTTACGAAAATACCAAAGAGAGGCAGATATTAGTACAATGAAAATCAAATTAGAACAAATTTATAAAATCAGCCAAAGCAGGGATAACGATTTAGGTGAAAATAAACGATTTTGTTGATGATCGTTGTGCAAAATTATTTTTAACTACTTTTAAAAAACTTTAAAAAATCAAATAAAAATATTACCTCAGCTGGGATTTGAACCTCCAGCTTCGGGCTAGAAGCGCCAAATGAGGGAAGTTAATTAATCAAAAAATAATAAGTCAGGGTTTTCTAGCTTCTAACTATTAATTTCACTTGGCGCCAACAAGAAAAAAAAAACTCCAAAACGCCTAGGCACAAAAAAAATATATGACGTTACTGACGATATCAATTTTCAAAAGGAAACAAATTCAAGAATCACCGCGCAAAACTTTTGTAAGAAAAATTAACAACTAAAGATGGGAATATTCAAGAAATCCAAAATGGGCTAAAATAAACGATTTCGTTGTTGAATCGTTTGCAAATTACTCTTAACTATTAAAAAAATATTAAATTGTACCTCCACTGAGATTTGAACCTCTGACTTCTTGCTAGAAGTGTTAGATTAATCAACTTAACTACTAATTTAAAATCAAAAATCTTAATTGATTACATTTTAACAATTGATTGCCTGGGTGTAGAAATGAAGATTTAAGAATAACGGCGAAGCAAGAATCAATGGTAAAAAGGTAGAATGGATGCAGCTGCAATGGCTTGGACATGTAAGTAGAATGAAAAAAACAAGATTAACGTAAGTAATAAGTGAAGTAAAAACAAAGGGAAGAAGGGCAGGAAGACCCAGGAAAACAATGGAGTACAGGTTGAAAGGAAATATGAGAGGAAAAACTTGAGAAGAAATGAATCAAAGAAAATAGAGGAAATGGATAAATAAAGGATAACGCACATACACATCTCAAATCCAATGCCGAAAGGCCCAAGGAAAATATGAAGAAGAGAAGAAGAAGAACAATTGATTGCTTTAACTCCTGGGTTTTGCAGCTTTTGGACTATTAATTTGACTGGGCTTCAACAAGAAACAACTCCAAAGCGCCTGGCAATAAAAACACGGAAAACACCGAAGATATTAATTTTCAAAACAAAACACCTGTAAGAATCATTGCACAAATTCTTTGTAAGAAAAGCTTTAAAGAAAAGGTAACCGGAGTGAAAAGCTTTACGAAAGTAAAAAATCAGCCAAAGCAGGGATTACAATTTACATAAAAATAAATGATTGTGTTGATAATTCGTTTGAAAATTAGTTGTAAAAACTTTGCCCCCGCTGGGATTTGAACCTCCGACTTCTAGCTAGAAGCTTCAAACGAGTTTTAACTAATTTAAAATCAAAAAGCTCAACTTATTACATATTTAAAAATTGATAGCCTCAACTTCCAAGATTTTACAACTTTTGGATTATTAATTTGACTTCAAAAGCCGAATGCTGCAACATTAAATCTAAAATAAAATAGAGCAAATCAGCCCAGGCACGCGTCAGCACAACAAAAAACATTAAAAAATAGAGAAGGAAATATCAAGAAATTACAAGGTTTTAACTTTCAAAGAGAGCTTGAATGAGAAGGCAATTGGAGAGAAAAACTACGAAAAGAGCGAAGAAATGCAGATATATTTATCAAAACAAATCTAAATTAGAAAAATCAGCCAAAGCAAAATTCCACTAAAAATTATTTCGAACTGGGTATAAAATATTCAGAGAAAAATATTACCTATGCTGAGATTTGAACCTCTAACTTCTAGCTAGTGACGTCAAAGGAGTGAATTTAACTAATAAAATCAAAAGTCTTAACAGATTACGTTTTTAAAAATTGATAGTCTTCGTCTTTTGAACTATTAATTTGATTTGGTGTCTAAAAGTAAAGCTCCAAAGCATTGAAAATATAGGAAGTTATTAAAGAAATTAGTTTTCAAAAGAAAACACATTTAAGAATCACTGCAGAAATTCTTTGTACGAGAAATTAGACAATATTAACAATTAAAGAAGAAGAAACAACGAGCTCCTAACTTTCAAAATTAGGCGAGCTTTAGGCAAAAGATTTTTGATGAATTTTCTAAAAATTATTTTTAAAATCACACGCCTCCGCCGAGATTTGAACATCTGACTTCCACTTAAAAGCGTCAAAGGAGTGAGCTTAATTAATTTAAAATCAAAAATCTTACTTATTAAATCTTTAAAATTTGAATTGGCGTCGACAAGAAGACTCCAAAACGCCCAAGCACAAAAATAACATTTTAAAATATACAAAGTTATTGGAGAAATTAAAGAAATGTTAAGAACTAAACAAGGAAATACGAAGAAATGATGAACTTTTACTTTCAAAGTTAGGAAAGCTCAGGAAAAGGCAATTGGAGTGGAAAGTTTTACAAAAAGAGCGAAGAAGAGGAGATTATAGGAAGTTATTGAAGAAATTAAAGAAATGTTGCCAATTTAAACAAGGAAATATGAAGATGAGCTTTTTATCTTCAAAATTAGAAGAACTTCAAGGAAAAGGCAATTGGAGCGGGAAGTTTTACGAAAAGAATGAAAAAAAGGTATATTAAAAAAAATGAAATTACAAAAATCAGCCAAACGATTTGGGCGAAAATGGACGATTTTTTGATAATTCTTCTGAAAATTATTTTTAATGAGTAATTCACAAAATTCACAGAATAATATTACCTCAGCTGGGAGTTGAACTTCTGACTTCCAGCTGGAGCCGCCAAATGAGGTAAATTAACTAATTTGGTCTTTAAAATAATAATTTTCTGAAGATTATTTGTTATAAAAAATCTACAATAAGTATAGAGACGATCATATGCATCGTAGATTTGAGAGTTAAGAAAAAATATTTACGAAACAATCTACAAAAAGTCTATTTTTCCAAGAAATGATATTTAATTCAAAAAACAGGGCTCTACCCTCCGTCAATATTTAATGATGCAGTCTGTTACCTTTTCATAATAAAAACGAGTTTGTCTCCCCATTCAATTTCCTCCCTAAATTTATTTCACGGCAACCCTTTTATAAGTGACAGTCGATTTCGAACGCGAAAAGATCTCGCGACTGTTAAATGTGGAAAAATTCCGATGTGCATTAATAAAGCAGCCTTGTTAAGAGTACGGAGACCGCGATGGTACAAAGATAGGCCGCCGCTGCATCAATGCATAATTGTCCGGGTGCAGTGAGCTGTAACGGAGGCCAGTTCGGCCTTGGACAAGCTCCGGTCAAGTGGCTGACGTCAGTTGCATGTGCACTGTCCTCTCACAGGAAAGTAGCACTTTATTGAGGTTAAACAGTCACCCAAACAATTGCACTCCACCCAGACGCTGTAATTCGTTCAATCAATGGTAAATGTTTCGCTACAAGACACATTTATTGCTTGTTGCAGTTTTGAATGACGTTCTAAATCATCTCCAACTAAAATCAACAGCAGATTTCGTACAAGGTAAAACGTGAAATGTAGACGTGGTTTAAAACGAACAATGTGGGTTAGAATTTTTACGGATCATTTACAGCACATGACTGTTGTTTCAGAGGTGAAGTTTGTGAATAATTCAAAAGAATGGGGTATAAACGTCAGATGTATATGTTAACAAAGTGGGTGAGGTCACCCCGTTTTGAATATAGAGGGATTGTATTGCCACTACAATGTAAAACACGAGCTTCATTTGACTTGTTTGTTTGGTATCATAACCAACTAAACCAACAACCAACAAAAAATAATGATATTCAGCAAATTAGGGTTTGCGAAATAATCGACTTTTTCTAAAATGTTCTAGAAATACATACTACGAAGTAATCGTGAAGTTTTGCAAAACAAGGGAGGACCTCGCTAGGAGAAGTTAGTCCAAACTCAACATATGGCGGTGTTACGAGAAAATAAATGCTTAAATAGCTTATTATCAAACGAAGTCTTTAAGTTTATAATTAATAATAATAATTTAACAAGACAGACGAATCTATTTAGCCACGAAATAAATACATTACAGCACCTTTTAATAATAAATGCACCCAAATGGTGTTACAAATCGAAAATCTATAATTTAACTTTGAACCAATCAACAAAAAACTAAAACTTTTTTAATAATAGACCACCAAAACTAAAGCGGCGTTTAACCGTTTCATGCCCTTCGACAACACACAATGAGTTAACCAATTAAATTACCCCGAAACAATTTTCCTAAATACTAAACCGAGAGAGATCAGCTTAAGCAAGTCCTGATAAAGAGATAAAGAAACAAACCCCGAGTAAATGGTCTTAATTAAATGAAGACGGTCTAATCGGAGAAAGTCGTCCTCGACTAAAGGACGTTAAGGGTGAATTCTCAAGGGAATCGTGTAGATCTGCACATCAAAGGGGAACACGATATGACTACGATTCCTTATTGAATTTTCTCTCTGAGAATATATAAGCATCTTTAGGCGATAAACAGCATTCCATTTTCACGAAAAAAAAAAAAGGGGCTTGAATATCTTAAACCAACAAGTTTCTAAGCACAACCAGCTCGTCGGAGATGGGGGGGTTTTAATTCTACATATTTTACGGTTAATTTGTATTGGAAAATTAATTAATTATTGCCACGATGATGGTTTTAAGCACGTATTTTTGTATGAAGTTTGAAGTAACGCCAGGAGCAACTACTGAAAAAGACACAGAAAAAAATTAGGATTTTCCACCAAAAAAGGCAACTAAACAACCCAGATCAATGGTTAGCTCACAAGAATTTGTCTGGTAACCCCAGAATCTTAGCTAAATCGTCGATGATTAAAAACTGGGGATGAAAATAAAAATAACGACGGAAGAGTATATTTTTAACCTGAATGTGGAAATTATTCATGAAATCTAAAGAGCCAGGATTCGCATTTGCATAAAACACAACGGTAGTAATTCTTTTTAATGAAAAATACAGTTACGACGACCGCACTTAAGTCAAAGCAGGCGCCAGGAGAGTGAAAACTGAAAGGACAAACACGCGTTGTGAGATTTTCAATATTAAACCAAGGCGACAAGTTGAGAGTTCTTTTTGCTCTATTCCTAGACGCTACGTCTCCAAAGAACTTGTCCTTGGTTGTTTTTAAGTTCCATTAGGTCTAATTACCACGGTCGGACCGTCTTCGCGGAGGCTTAACGAGTAAATAGACTTAAATACGTCTTTCGATTCCTAAGTTTGATTAATGAGTGTAGATCTCACGGTCACTTTTTAACAAGTTACATCGGTGCCTTATGTGTGACAGCAAAAAATAGTTTACTCTAATTGAAAATGGACTGGACTTTTCAAATTGTTGAATGATCTACAACCTCGTCGTTATTTAAACAAAATTTGAAACATTTTTAAAAATATTTAAGGGGCAAGGAACTGGATAAAGGCGAAATGTAATAAGAATGGCAAGCAATAAACTAAGAATTTTTAGTTATGTTCAAGAGTTCAAGGTTCAAGTTAAAAAAGCTCTACGTGAAAGAAGCTTTCAAACATCATAATTGAAAAAGGCAAAAATTAGAGAAACCCAATTAAACTTAGGTACTTTTTAATATGAAAGAAGTGAGCTGACTTTCAATGCTTGATGGGGTCAATTTCAGTCTGTAAACATAGATAAAATAAATACTGTAGAATGCAAAGTCCTTATGTTTTATGTGTCATGATTTTCACCATCTTTTGGCTTGGGTAAGATGCAAAACTGCTAAGCCTACTGAAGATGGTTTTGATATTATGTTTTCTGAGAATCCTACCTATGCTATCAGCTATCAGTAACTTGACGAATATGTGGCAAGAATAACATGGGGTGCACTGAGGACTTTCAATGTGTGACGGGTGTAATTGTTTTTCGATGACTTTCCTAACGTTCCTTTTGTGGTACCTACCCATTCTTGACGAGATTGGAATATGGGCTAACTCAACATGAATATCGTCGGGTTAGGACGATGAACAACAGAAATATTTACGGAATTTTTGTGTCGGATGATGATGTGAATTGAAGATACCTATCCGTGAGTGTAAATTTACGATAAACTCAGTTTTCTGGTTACCAGGACGTTGAAGAAAGGGAGAGAATCGTTTGATTCAATTTCATAGTGAACTGGACATCAGGATATAGATTCTTAAAATGTTTCAGTTTTATGTAGATGGTACTTGTATTATTTGGCCCCATGGAAGACATAATCTTGCATCATTCCAAGGTTATGCCTTCCATGGGGCCGGATAATAAAAGTATCATTTAATAATCTTGCATCTTTCCAAGGTTATGCCTTCCATCGGACCAGATAATAAAAATGTCATCTATATAACGTAAGCAGACCTTCGGTTTTAAATCAAAGAATTCCAGGGCTATTGCTTCAAAAGATTTCATAAAGATGTTTGCAACCACTGGAGAAAGGGGAGACGCTGCGTCTGCCACTTGCTTATAAAATTGATTGGGAAAGGTACTTTGTACGAGAATGGCTAAACTTGCAGGTTTTCCATGTTAAACTAGTAACTGTTCGATGATAGCTACTATTTAGGTGAGATTGTCGATGAGGTTCACACAGTGAAAAGAATTTATACAATATGTGCAGATTTCCCTGAATACCTATACCTTAAGAATGTCAACGAGATATTTGGTCAAGTTGTAGGTAGGGTATTGGCAATGGGACGGAGAGGGATCTACTGTTTGTGAATTTTAGGAAGACCATACATCCTTGGCGGCTTGGATTCACAAGGGATTAGACGACGGTGAATATCCTGTGGGAGGTCAGATGTATGTAGGGGGTGTACGCATTGTTCTGAAAGAGGAGCAACATATTCAGTTTTATCTAAGACCGGAAAACATAACCAATCACTCTTTTGTGCATAACTTTTTTGAAGTCGAAATTCTGTAGTTTTGAAATATATTTACGAGGGTTGGAATTTTAACAGTGACAACTACAGATACAGAACACATACATATTCCTAACAATGTGGAAGTCGTAAGGTATCATTGGCAGCGCCTGCTTGGCTGATCGTACGCATATTGCGATCTATTGCATGAAGAATGTTTGGAATGGTTTTAAATCGAATGCCATGAAGTGGTTCCTTGCTCTTAGGGATCAATTCGAAGTCACAGGGGTTTCAGTCAGGGAAGTAAGGTGGATAGTAGAGCACTTCCATCCCCATCCATTGAACAACTTAACCACAGCGTCTGCAATACTTTAAACCCTCATCCAAATCTATTGCATTAATTTTGTAAACATCGTTACTAATCCAAACTAGACCGGTAAATAGTAGTATGTAGTCGGAAGGAAGAGTCTATTTGCGATAAATTAAGATAGGTATTCAACCAACGCGTCTAAGCCGTGTTGCCACTATTAAAATTCCAATTCTCATATACATACATATGTCGCAAACCTCGAACGAATTGTTTTTAACGAATTTTCTGTTTTTATCTCAGTTTTTATAGTAATCTTGTAATGTTAAATAAATGGGGTATATTCGTTGTTTCACAATTTTGTCCCACTGATTTTGGCCTAGAAAAATTTCAAATAAATAATATTTTAAAACGGTCTCGAACATAACTCGACGTAGGAAAAATTTACAATTTCTTTTATTAGTTAATATAATTCTTATAATTATGCCGAAGGAAAAATACAACTTTTTTCTACTTATTTTTTGCTTATAAATGGGAACGAAGCGTTCGCCATTTAGACTGTTGAACAGTTTATCAAAAAAATTGATTAGTTTTGCAGTGCCCAAAGCATTCGCACCTAACTTTCTTTCTCTTGTAGGAAGTTCAAATAATTGTTGTAATTTGGAATAAACTCTGCTTATACAACATGAGAGCCAAAATCTAGCTAGCATATCTTCGCCCTTTTACTTGAATATTTCGCTTGTGTAATTGAGCTAAACATAGATTTATAGCTTCGTCGCCTAATACTTAGCCATGTACCTTCATGTTAAAAATGTATTTCAACATGTTCAGTTTTGGCTACATTTAAAAATTAATGAGATTCATCGCAAGTATTTGCTTATCCAGTACGCTGCAGCCGCTCTTTGAAGCATTCAGGATATTTTTCTGGATCTCGGAATCTACGATCGGGATTCGTATATCCACAAGAAACGCCTCAACTTCGACCATCAACTTAAAAACAATTCATATCAGCTTGTTTAATTTAATTTAATACTGAATTTTTAAATTTTCGAGACTAATATACCATCTACCGCTTTAGATAAGGTGCGTTGCGTATTTGCATAAAAAACCAACAAGTACTTTGCATTTTGTATTTATTTAGGTTATCTATGCCTCTTAATTAAGCAACATTCTGAATTTTTAAATAAAACTGGATCTAAATTGATCTTTAAAGGGCCCCAAAACTGTGTAAAAAACATTCAGATTTATAGTTTTCTATTTTAAGAATTGCTCAGCTTCTAAATTTATTCTGAAATTAAAATACAAAAATAAAATTCAAAAACAGAAGAACGGAGAAGATGACTCAGTTTAAGGTTTTCTCAGTACAAATTTTCAGATACTAAATATTAAAATCTGACCTTTGAAATGTTTTTAACAATCTGTTATAACTATTTGGTTTTCGTTTTATGTTAAATAGACAAATGCAAATACATAATCCTTACGAAGTAAAGTAACCAAACAGACGGATGTTCAGACAGAGAGACAAACAGGCAGGCAAGCAAACGCACTAAAGAGTATTGGTGATGATGAGCAAGTACTCCGAAACTATGGTTGTATGTCACTGGGTTGTTCAGTGGTTGACGGAAACTTTTTCTGAGAGAACTAATTTTGAGCAATTATTGCAATTTACCTGGCCCCCTCCCTGCACAACAATTAATTAAAGACGTAGAAAACTAAGGCAAACCTTCAATAAACAACAAAGTTTTCAAATATCGTAGGAAGAATAAACTCAAACTTTCAAAACTTCTGGAAGTTAACGAGGAATATTTTATTAATTTGACCCTGTTCATTATTAATTAAACCATCAGTTTATATTTAAGCACTGAATAACGAACTGGCGTGAATGAATAAATCATGCTTCAAATAATTTACCGGTGCTGTTCAAAAAGTTCCTTAACAACATATTAAAAAAAACACATTTCGTTTGTATTCTGGGTTATCCATTTATTCAGGCTGATGTTCGAGTTTAATACTAGTAAAAGAGCAAAAAATTCGGCAACAAATGTTTCAGAACCCATAAACCCAGTTACCTTCTTAAATTTCTAAAATTTTCCCATCAAAGTTTAAATCGCACATAAATAACACAAACACAATTCACCAGTAATAACAATTAAATCCTTCAAGGACTATTATCTTTACGATATTTATCGATTACTTAAACAACCATCTTGAGGTTATTGTGCCTTGGCTTGTTGGATGACGTAAATCGAGCTAATGGGGCACGCACTCCTCCAAAAGCCTTGAAATAACATTACTGATACGGCGCAGGAAATAATGTTCACCGTCGAAAAAGTTACGGTTCACGATTCCTTGATATATCTGCCTTTAACTTTCTTTTGAATTCATAAATGACAATATGATTACCGCACGTGAATTTGCTTTACTGTTTGGCCTTGAGATTACGAAATTATCTTTAAATATTATTTTAGGCTGCTTGATGTAATCTGGTGTAATAAAAATTTACTGATAAGCTAATCTAATAACTTGAAGGTTATGGAGGCAAACCATTTAATGTTTCAGCTTTGGAAACTTACAGAATTTAAACTTTTTGAAGTGTTGTTGCTAAATTAATTGTGAAGGCAAGGGCTTTAAGTTCCTGGTATATTTTCAGTAATTAATTAATCCCATCAAGTTTAAAATCTACAGCAATTTATTAAATTTTATATAAACTCACAAGTCTTGGAAGATTTCTTGCCCTTAGTAAATGAATGCTGTTTGCTTTTTAAGAGACTTAACGAGTATGAGGGAACGAAAGATGCCGAAAAGAAGGTGGGATATGATGATATGAAAAAGGCATCGAAGGGCAAGCTAATCAGTAACAATTACTTACTTGCCGGTCTTGTTGGATAATTCTCAGCGTTTTGGCAATGGCAGTTCTGCAAAAAAATAAAACAATCATTAATAAAATCAAGCTGGTCAAAAATAATTACTTTTTGAAGCCAACTTAAACTTAAGCTAAGACTTTGAAACCATATTTCAGCTTTAGTTGACATTTTGAGGATGATCCCCAAATCAAAAAACCTCAGTATTTTTGGAGATAATTTCGTTTATTATAAACTGAAGACGAAATAACTTAAAAAAATTCATCCAGGGAAAATAGCAACTAAAAATCCTCCGCCTTTTAATCACCGTTTATTTTCTACTTTTTACCCAAATAACATACAATTATTTATTTATAAGTAGGTTCCACCACAAATACATGCAATTTTTTGGTGTATAAACTAAATATCATTCCTAAAAGAATTTTTTAACGAGCCCGTTTGTATAAAATGACGTGTACGTTGTTATTAGAGGACAAATACACATCTTAGAAAGTCAGAAATTAAACGAAATGAGACGTTAATCATCACTATTAATTTCAATTACTCAAGCCTGACGAGATGGTTGGTAAAAGCTAGAAGGGCTCGGGGTTTTAGTAAACGTCGTCCATCTCAGACGGTGAGTTTTAAAGGAAGACTTTACGTTTATCCTACTTGTAACGAAGTAATACTCGTACAAAAGGTAACTCGTAACCTTGTGTTGGAGTACTTTTATTTAGAGTCTGTGTTGGTTTTTGTAACAATTTGGATTTGTTTATCGACTTCAAGACTATACAAGTCGTATTAGATATTCTTAAGCGAATAAACTACACTTTGTATTTTTGTTTTTAAGTGGTAAACACGAATTCTTTCCAAAATTTGTGTTCTTACTCAACGCATGAAGGAATCCACAATAAAAGCACAAATAAATAAATAAACAATTTTTAAGCTGAATTATTTAACTAGAAAAAACATAAGTGAACAAGTTACAGGAATTAAAAATAAATCCTCCTCCAATTATTATTATCGCGGATTTATTTTCCCAGGAAACGACAAATTGACAGAGAATTCTATTCACGCAGGAAGTAATTTAATGATTTTTGATGATAAACTCGTAATTTCAAGTTAATGTGCATCCATCCAGGCGGAATGGTTCATTCATAAAATATAAACGCAGGTAATCCTCGATTTTATAAATACTTTATATTTTCGTCACAGCAAAGTAAAATATCAAAGAGGAAATTTCTATTTAAAGAAAATATTTATTTAAATTATATTTTTGGACTCCAAAACTACGGATTTTTAAGCACAAATGTGTATTTTGGTAACTAAAATGAGGATGGCCGGACTAGGATAGTTTACTGTGATTCGGCGTTGCCTCAAAATTTACTAGTCGGTTTTCCAAATTTCAGATGTAGCTGCAAATTGTAAATGTTGTTACTACAAGGTTTTCTCAAACTGCTTATATTAAAGGCAAACTTGATACTTTTTGGATGAAATCTTGAATATGGCATCAAATTATGTACCAAAAACCTAATGGGGTAATTTACAGATTAATTTCCTATTATAATTATACGAAATTAATTACTTACTCACAATTAAAGACATAAGCAAGTTTAAAAGAGTGGAAGTCTATTTTAATCAGGAATGTTCTGTTGTAGGTTAATTATACTTTAAACGTATGCTAAAATATTAGATTCTTAAGGTCACAAATGAGAGCCAAATAGGGCTTAAAGAATCGGCTAAAAGAGAAATTGGGGGAAGTTTTATTAGGGCTTCCAACATTTTAAAAAGTTAATTTCGTGCCAACGTTGAAGTGAATACAGATATAATCTAAGTTTAAGATGCTGAGAGGTTTAAGCTTATTTAGAAATAAAAATCAAAATTCAAAAACAGACAGGTCTTAAGCCAAGTATAGAAAATGTTAGGTTTTCAATTGCTTAAAATGTGAATTTCCCCTCAAGTTGGAGCTGAAAAATCATAATTCAAGTTTAACATTTTTAACACAACTCTGACTGGGAAAACTTGGAGAAAATCTTAGGTTTTCAATTGTTCAAAATATGAATTTCGCCTCAAGTTGGAGCTGAAAAATCATAATTCACGTTAAATATTTTTAACACATCTCTGACTGGAAAATTGACTTGTAGCTTAAGTTCTACTAGGAAAACTGAAAATTTCAGTTCAACAGAAGAAAACCAAAGGAGGACTTAAATTCTCTAAATTCAAAATTAGGTGCAAAATTTCGAATTTCTAATTAAAACTGGATTGAAATCGAACTTCGAAAAACAACAAAACCCATGTAAAAAACACAGAAATCAGTATTGCAGTTTTCCATTTCGAGAATTGTTCAAAATTATGATTCATTCTGAAATAAAAATACAAAAATTAAAGCCAAAAATAAGAAAACCAGGAGTAAAATCAGTACAATCAAAAGTAAACTCAAGGTATTTTTAGGCCAAAATTCCCGATCTGAAAAGCCAAAATCTTACATTTTAAAGATCACAATTTTATTTGTAAATTTGATTTGTCTATTATATCTAAAAAATACAAGTAAAATACCCGTAAGTAAATTTAAAATGATCGATATCTATTTAACCACGAATGTTCTTCTGTAGTTTGCAATTTAAATCATGCATTTTTAAAGTTATGCTAAAATATAGGATATTTTAAGGATTAATTCTTTCCAATTTTTACTTAAAACTGGATTGAAATTGAGTTTTCAAAATTCCAAAAACCTATGTGAAAAATTACAAATTCAGATTCGTAACTTTCTGTTTCAACAATTGTTAAAAATACATCAATATTTGTTGTAAAATTAAATACAAAGATAAAAGCTGAAAACAAAAAAAAAAGAGTAGTGAAATCAGTCAGAAAAGTCAATTTAAAATCGATTCCCTTTTTAAAATCGTACATTTTAAACAGACATCAATTTCAAATTTAAAGGACCTCAAAACTCTTGTAAAAAATAGAAATTCAGATTTGTGGCTATTACAAGGATTGTTAAAAAATTAATTCTAAAATTAAATAGAAAAATAAAAGGCAAAACTAGAAGAAGCGAGAAGTAAAAATCAGTCAGAAAAGGTAATTTAAAATCGACTCGTTTAAATAACAATCGACAAGGTATCTTCAGAAAAAAATTTAGATTTCACTTATTAAAATCTTACAATTACAAATTCTAAAGATCCCAAATACTTTGTTAAAAAGAATGCAATTCAGGTTTGTAGCTTTCGATTTCAACAACTATTAAAAAGATACATCAAAATTACTTCAGTCTGATATTAAAATACAAAAAAATAAGTCAAAACCGTGGAGTAAAATTGTTCAGATAAGTCAGTTTAAAATCGACTCGTTCGAATCGCAACCTAAATTTAACCTAAAAGATTTTCAGGCCAAAATTTCAGATTTTAATATGTAATTATCAAAATCAGGCATTTTAAACATACAATTTCAAATTGTATCTTTTCACTTTTCACTTGTAAAAGGAATAGAAATTTGCACTTTAAAGAATTGTTAATTCTGAGATAAATATAGAAAAATAAAAGGTAAACTGAAGAAGGGGCCGTAAATCGGTCAGAAGTCAGTTTAAAATCGATTTTTTCGAATCACAACCGACATTTAACCCACGTTATTTACAGGAAAAAATTTCAGATTTTAATTATTGAACTCTTATGTTTCAGAGATCACAATTTCAAATTTTAAGGGATCCAAACAGAACTCTTAAAAAAATAGAAACTGAGGTTTGTAGCTTTCTACTACAAGAATTGTCAAAAAAATGCATCAAAATTAATTCTGATATAAAAATAAGAAGCTAAAATCAAAACCGAAAAATGAATAAAATCACTCGGAAAACTCAGCTGATTCTTTCGTATTTTCACACCAAGTTTTCAGATTTTAATTATCTTGCATTTTAAAAATCGTAATTTTAAATTTGAACGACCCTAAAATACAGGTTTGTATAATAGTTTTCTATTTCTAATAATTGAAGATATCTCCAAACCAAAATTTCAGCTTTTTTGTTGTTCAAAATTTGAAGGCCGCCCAAACTCTCGTAAAAAGATAGAAATTCAGATTTGAAGTCTTTAAATTCAAGAATTATTAAAAAATACATTAAAATTAATTCTGATATTAAAAAACAAAAATATAAGTTAAAAACAGTAAAATCGAGGAGTAAAATTAGTTTAAAAAATCAGTTTCAAATTGATTGTTTCGAATCGTGGCCGAAATTTAACTCAAAGTATTTTCATACCAAAATTTCAGATTTTAGTAATCAATCTTATATTTTAAAGAGCACAATTTCAAATTTGAAGGAACTCCAAACTATCGTAAAAAATAGAAATTCGGATTTGTAGTTTTTCAATTCAGAAATTGTTAAAAAATATATCAAAATTAATTCTGAAATTAAAATAGAAAAATAAAATCAAAACCAGAAAAACTGAGGGATAGGATAAATGAAATCAGTCAGAGAACTCTCAGTTTAAATTCGATTTTTTCGAATAATAATCGACATTTTTCCACAGTCATTTTCAAATTTCAGATTTTAATTATTGAAGAAACCACAATTTCGAATTTGAAAGACCCCAACACTATTATTAACAAACTAGAAATTCAAATTGTAGTTTTCTATTTCAAATTAATACTGATACTAATCATAACAGAAATTTAACCCAAGACATTTTCAGGTCAAAATTTCGAATTTTAATTAATGAAATTTTACATTTTAAAGATCACATTTTCAAGCATTGTTAAAAAAACATCGAAATGAATTCCGATATTAAAATAAAAGTCAAAAACATAAGAACTGGGAAGTAAAATTAATCAGAAGTTTTTAATTGTCAAAATCTTTAATGATTTGTTTAAAAAAAATTAATTCTAAAGTTAAAATAGAAAAATAATAGTCAAAGCTAGAAAAAAACGAGGAATAAAATCACTCAGAAAACTTCGAATCACAACCGGAAATTTAACCCAAGTTATATTCAGGCAAAAAATTTCAGATTTTAATTATTGAAACCTTACATTTTAGAGATCAGAATTTCAGGTTCTAAGGACTCCAAAACTTTTGAAATAAAACTAGAAACTAGATTTGTAGTTTTCTACTTCAAGAATTGTTAAAACATGCATCAAAATTAATTCTTAAATTAAACAGAAGTTATTAACATAAAAAAAGTTAAAAATAGAAGATCAAAGGAGTAAGATTAGTCAAAAAGTCAGTTTAAAATCAATTCTTTCGAATCACGACTGAAATATACCCAAGGTATTTTCAAATCAAATATTCAGATTTTAAAAGTCAAAATCTTGTGTTTTAAAGATCATAATACCAAATTCGAAGAACCCCAAAACTCTTGCAAAAAAAAATAGAAATTTAGGTTTGTATTTTCTTATTTCAGGAGTTAAAGAAGACAACAATATTAATTCTGTAATTAAAGAAAAATGAAAGCCAACGATAGAAGAACCGAATGAGGAGTATACTTGTCCAAAAAAATTAAATTTAAAATCGATCACAATCTAAATTCCAAACTCTTATAAAAAAATAAAAAGTTGGATTTGTATTTGTCGGTTTCTAATTTTAAAATTATTTTCAAAATACATCAAAATTAATTCTGATATTAAAATACAACAACAAAAGTCAAAAACAGAAGAACCCAGGTGTCAAAACTAGGCAAAAAAGTCAGTATTTTTATATCAAAATTGCAACTATAGAAAACCAAAATCTTGCATATTAAAGATCAAGAATTCAATCTGTAAATTGGCAATTAGAAAGCTTAAAATAAAAACAAAAAGATTCCCAAAATAACAGGTAATAAGGCATTTTTCAACTTGGCGTCTGATCGATTTACCTTTAGAATTTTGAGCAATCTCTAAATTTCGACTTTGCAGAGGTATGATTTTAGAGAGCTTTTCAAAAAGCTCAAAATTTATTTAAGGTCCGTTTTTTCAAAGCGTAAAATCTACTACAATTATCTAATTTATACAAATATTTACTTGAATGGTTGTCTTCATTGCTATCAATAAAAATAAAACATAAGTCTTCGGTAAAAGCATGTTTTACATAAATTTTATTTGTTAAGTTGTAAACCACAAAACGCAAAAAACAAGTAACAAATAATCCGAACCTGACAAGAGAAGTATCCATTCATGTAACAAACTGATATAACTTGATAAAAAACACCCAATGCCCCGAAAAAAACAGACAGATAAATAACATCATCAATGAAAGCCGACAACACAAAACATCACATAAATACACCACGCAATTACGAACACGAACTTATCTAGACGGGCTCGTTCAATTGCAACGGAACTAGCAAGCTACATATGAAACTAAACTATTTACAAACACAAATGCACTCGAACTTATACAAGCCATGAGATACAAATGTGTGCATACGGTCTCAAGGACTCGAACAGACAAATCAAGGGAGCGTTTTATTTGCTCTTGAAACGTACGTCCGTTTAAAAGAAGAATCCTCTTTGTCGATGCTGCTGAAACCGAAATCAACGCTGAAATTCTAGCCACACTATTTTAGGAATTTAAAGAGGTCGTGTTTTTGATGGGTCGTTGAAAAAAAGGGATAATGGACAATAGGAGTTTCCCTCCGATTCACGACCAAAACACCTTTAACAAATAAGAAGTTTTTCCTGGTACTGACAGCTGCCACGTCGTTCCAACTTTAAAAAATAAATAAAAAAGAACGACCTTGTTTATTCAAAAGAAGCCCAGACATAACATTTACCCTTTTCCGTTTTTCAGAAGAATTTTTGTTTTGTTTTTGTAAAAAGAGGGATGGCAAGGATAGCCAATGTTAGGGATTTTTTGTTTGTTTAAGTTAACTCATGCGAAATACGTCGACTTTACGAATGCTAGCTGGAAATTACACGAACTGGAAAATAAGCACAATTTAGACCTTTCGTCAAATACAGAAAGAAAAGAAGTGGAAAGTTAGGAAAACTTGGAAAAATAATCAACACATTTAATGTAAAATTTAAATTGTTGCGGAATTTGGAAATTTTTGAAAAGGTTCTTAAGAAAACATGGATATTGTTATGTAGAACAATTGGTTCTTGTAAGAAAACTCGTTTACCTTTTAATTTAACTTTAATGATTTACTATTTTTACAATTTTTGAAGACTTTGTATTTAGAATGACCGACTTAGAATGAACAATTTAGAATGATATAGAATGAATATGGATGTTCTCTCACTTGAGTTTATATACGTTTTTCTTATTGATAAGAACGTGTTATACCGTGGACTTTAACAAGTTATCAAGACAAATATATTACTTCTAGAAATAGTTTTAAAGTAAATAATAAACTGAACAGAAAGTTCCCAAGTGCGAGAATTACAAACAATAGATAAGTGTTGAATGATGAAAACTAAATTTAAAATTACAAATATAACATGAGATAATAAGCGTTAAATATTCCAACATGATAAAGTTATAACACCTCCCGGTTAAGGGAGACTCAACCAATTTTATTGTTTGAGGATCTTAATCTTCTGGCCAAGATTGTGTGCCTTTAGAAGCTTGGTTTTTGTTTTGCAGTCTCGATGATCGACGAACTTCCATAGGTATTTCTTCGGTAGATTGCGTTGAACGAGAAGTAGATTTGCTGTCATTAGGAGCTCGTCCAGAACAACTGTTGCGGTTTCTGATAAAAGGTAGAAGGCGGCCATGTTTGGAATTAACGAAACGTTTGTAACAGAAAGACAAAGGATTACATTTGCAACAAAATTGACACATGCAAAAAGATAGTAACAGTAGTATTATGACTGATAGAAACGAATACCAGGGTAGATGTTTGGTAATATGTGCTTTTAGACGTAGCACAGTTAATTCTTCTGATACGTCTTGTAACTGTTGCTGAGTTCTTCGAATGTCGCTAATGTGTACTGGAACAGTTTCGAGATGTTGAAAATTAAGGACAGGAATAGTTCCTTCAATTTCCTCTTCACAACAGCTGGTAAAGATTGGAGTCTCAGGTATATGGACAGTAGCATTCGATTTAAAAGATGATTCGCTGTGTAGAAATAATGCTCCAATATATGCATAGCATGAAGATTCCATTTGCAATAAAAAGGTGGTTGGTATTTTTTCTGTTCTGGTAATATCCTTGCAGGTAATGTCCATGTGAACTTCTGAAGTAGTTGTTATGATCCATTTATTTGGCTGCAGATAATTCCACAAAAATATCGGTCCTAATAAGGATATCTTTTTGCAGTTGGATGGTATTCTTGTTAAAGTGTGACGAAACAAGTCCACTTCGCAAGTGTCGCCTGTAGTTTTGGTCTGTAGATCTTGAGTGTAGCATATGTAGTGTAATGAAGAGACTGTTTTGCAGTGTGAATCAGTGCTCATTAATAGATATCGCTGCCTATCGCGTGTTATAAGTATGAAGTTGTTGGTTGGTTCAATAAGTTGGTGTTCGTGAGGATTTTGAGGATTTTGGATAGGCAAAGGATATATGGCATAAAAGTTATAAAGAAAAGAATCAATTAATGGAATATGAACAATAAATATCAAATTAGGTTCAGAATAGAGAACATCAACGGTTGAAATGTCTAATAAAATGTGAGCATAGCGAGAAGATAAAGTGACAGGAAATTTGCGATGGGGAGGCAAATAAGTGGTAACTTTTGTTAGTTCGCGAATAAATGATTTAGGATCTAAAATAATGGGGGATAAAATATTTTGTTTGGCGAATAAGATACTATTTACTCTGTAAAAGATTTAAGACGGTTGATATGAACTTGTATTGTTTTAGTTCCTATTTTTAATACTGCGTTGGTTTTATTTACAGATTCAATTTCATATGGCCCTTGATAAGCAGGTTGTAGTTTCTTATTTTCGTTTAGTTTATGATTTTCGTTTCTAAGAAGAACTAAATCACCTGGCAAGAAACATGGAACATTAATTTTGGTATCATAATATTCTTTAGATTTTTGTTTACTTTGTAGTAATCGTTCTTTAGCTATACGATGAGAATTTTGAAGATGAAGTTTAAGATTATCTAAATATGTGTCATAGGTATGATCGATGTGACGACCAATAGTTAATTCATGAGGCATAGTAATTTTATGACCAAATAGAAGTTCATAAGGAGCATACAAGGTGGAAGAATGTATATTTGAATTATAAGCTAAGACTGCAGTGGGAAGATATTGATCCCATAAAGTTTGATCAGACTGTACGTAATGCCTCAAATATTCTTTAATAACAGCATGCGCACGTTCTAAGGAGCCATTAGTTTGTGGATGATAGGCAGAAGTATGTTTTTTATCGATTTTAAATAGTTTATTTAATTTAGTAAAAAGCTGAGACATAAATTCGGAACCTTGATCTGTTAATATAGAAGAAGGTGTTCCATACAAACTAATAAATTTAACAAATTCGACGGCTACAGTTTCTGCTGTATGCCTAGATAAGGGGACGGCGTACAAGAATTTTGTTAAGTCGTCTTGCATAGTGAGAATATATTTGTATCCATCTTCTGTAGTGGGAAGGGGACCTACAACATCTAATGAGATTCGTTCAAAAGGTTTTTCACTTGTCGTAGTAATACTAAGGGGTAATTTAGTAGGTTTGCGATCGATTTTGGATTTTTGACAGGATTCACATTTTGAAACATAATTTCGTATATCGGTGTACATATTTGGCCAATGATATTTTGATTTGATCCTAGAGTAGGTACGTTGAAATCCTGGATGTCCAGCTAAAGGTGAATCATGATTAGCTTTAAGAATTTCGGGAATTTGTTCGGGAGCTACATCTTTTATTTTATTTAAGTATATAGCAACCTGAGTAGAATTTGGTAAAAGAAATCGTAAAATATCTAGCAAATACGGCGTTTTGATTAAATTAAAATCATCTAAAGGATGTAAAATGTCAATATTTTGAATTTTATTTTGTTTGCAATAAATGCCAATAGTATAAAGACATTGAAAAAGATCTTGATAAGTGACTTTGTCAAAAAAATTATTTTTATGAAAAGTCAACAAATAAGATTCAGAAATTCGTTCGCATTCAAAAAGTGAGGCAGCAGAAGAAGGTACTAAATTATGTTCATTAAGTAATGAAGTAGTTAACAAGGTTTCTTCGTTATCAAGTGAATGAAACAGCAGTTTTAAATATGGAGATCTTGTAATCGAGTCATCATAAATGGTAATTTGTTTTTGAGGTAACTCATCACAATTTCTAGCTTTAATAAAATCTGAAAAGGTTAATTTTTGAGTTGGTTCGGAAACGTATGAAATTTCATTAATTCTAGATAAAGCGTCTGCGTTGGAATTAATTCTACCTGGTTTATATATAATTTCATAATCATACTCTTCTAGAAGTAGTCGCCAACGAACGAGTTTAGAGCTAGGATCCCTACAGTTTTTTAAATAAGTAAGAGGTCGATGATCTGTGACAATTTTAAATTTTTGACCATACAAATAGGGACGAAAATGTTTGATACTCCAGACTATAGAAAGAAGTTCTTTTTCTGTTGTGCTTAGGTTTTGTTCATGTTTATTTAGAGTTCTTGATGCAAAAGCTATAGGACGATCTTGGTTTATTACACCTTGAGACAAAACTGAACCAATGGCGAAATTGCTAGCATCGGTAGTCAAAATAAATTCTTTAGAAAAATCTGGAAAGTGTAAAATTAAGTCTGTGGATAGAATTCGTTTTAATTCATCAAAAGCTTGTTGCTGTGCCAGTGTCCACAAAAATTTGTTGTTTTTGTGTAGTAACAGGGTTAAAGGTTTTATAATTTTTGAAAAATTGGGAATGAACTTTCTATAATAACCAGCCATACCTAGGAATGATTTTACTTGGGTTGGTGTTCGTGGCTGTGGAAAATGTACAATGCTTTTAATTTTTTCGGGGTTAGGTTTTATAGTTCCTTCACTAGTTATTATATGACCCAAATAAGCGATTTCTTTGTGCAAAAATTCGCACTTATCGGGTTGAAGTTTCAAATTATTGTCACGGAGTCTAGAAAATATGGCATGAAGTTTTTTGTCATGGTTTTCCAATGAACCAGCATAAATGACGATGTCATCTAGATAGACGAAGCATTGCGTACCCTGTAATCCTGATAAAATTGTATTCATAAGGCGCTGAAAAACAGCTGGGGCATTTTTAAGACCGTTTGGCATCCTGAGATACTCAAAATGACCAGTAGGAGTAGAAAAAGCAGTTTTTGGAGAATCTTCGGGATCCATAGGAATTTGATGGAACCCATTGGCAAGATCTAAGGTGGTAAAATATTGGGCATGACCTATTTGGCTGAGAATATCCTCAATATTTGGTAAGGGGTAAGCATCTCCAATAGTGATATCGTTAAGCTTCCGGTAATCAATAACAATACGCCATTTTTTTATTTTACTAGCATCTTCCTTTTTAGGAACAACCCATAAAGGTGAATTCCATGCAGAATTTGAAGGCTTTATAATATTTTGGTCGATCATTTTAGAAATTTGAGATTCTACTTCCTTTTTATGTACTTCTGGATATCTATAGATTTTGGTTGAAGTAGGAATATTAGAGGTAGTATTAATTTTGTGTGTAATTGCATTCGTATGAGATAAGATATCTCCAGGCAAATGAAAAATGTCATGAAAATTATGACAGGTTTTTAAAAGCGATGCCTTTTCTTCTGAATTTAAATGATTTATACGAAGGTTCTTATTTAATAAAGATATTCGCTGTGAAATAGAATTAGTAGTAGAATTAGTCAGCGAAGATTTAGAATCAGCACATACAGTAGAAGTAAAGATCTGTGCTTGATTATAATCAAAGGGAATTAATTTCACAGAAGTTATTGTATAAGTATAGTGTCGGTCTGTTGTGTTAGCTAAAGTAGCGATACACGTACGATTTGGTAAGACTTTAACTATTGCATTAGAAAGATATACCCCTGGGATCGAGTTCACCTGAGGTAATAAACCTTCTTGAATTTCAGGATTTGAAACGTGAAAAGGCACGACTGTTTCGGAACGAGCCGGAACTTTATAAGAAGCAGTAGAGGTACAAGAATTAGAATTTAAGGAAACAGTTACGTTGTGTAACTTTAAATACTGCATATTAAAAATTGTACAATTATTTTGTAATAAAAAGTCATTTCCTAACAAGCCATCAAAAGGAATATTAATTAAATCATTGACAAGATAAAATTTAGTAGGAATAGAATGTTGATGAATTTGTAAAGGTAAGGTTACAGAACCAATTGCTGTTAAAAGAGTTTGGGAAATACCACGTAGTTGGATTTGGTCATTGTAGTTAATATTTGTTAAAGAATTGAGTCGAGATAGTTTTAATAATGAAACTGATGCGCCTGTGTCGATTAAAAATGTAAATCTAGAATGTCTATTAAATTTATCTGAACAACCTAAACTAACTGATAGTTTAGTTAAAGAGGATGTGTTTGATAAGTAAATCAAATTTACATTTAAGTAATTTAAGCCAGATTTAAAGTTGCTACTTCCCCAGTACTGACTTGGGCTGGAGAATCCTGGTGGTTTAAATTACTAGTTTTGGAATTCGGTACATTATTTAGTTTTGGTGCATTATTGAATTTTCGTTTTCTGCAGTCATTTATATGATGACCTTTGAATTTACAATAAGCGCAAATGATGTTAGAATTTCTATTGTGAGAGTTGAGGTCTCTTGATTCACCATTTGTTACTTGTAAAACTTTTGCAGAGGATGGTTTTTTAAAATAGCACTTCTCAGTATTATGGGTATTGGTTTTACAAAACGAGCAAAACCGTTTTTCTGAAAATTTAGGCTTAGAATTAGAAGGATTGGGATTAGATTGATTCATCATACGTAAAGATGTTTCTTCGGAAAGAGCTAAAGTCAGAGCTTCGTTTAATGTGGAAATTTTAGCACCACGAAGACGATCGGAAATTTTTTGTTGAGTGAAATGTACAAAACGGGAAATCGCAATTTCATTCATTAGGTGTAACTGACCTTCTAATAATTCTGGTGGAGAGTCTTGGGAGATTGAAGCTGTAACCCGTTTTAATAGGGTTTCAGTTCTTTGTATAAATGAGGAAATCGTTTCATTTGATTTTTGTTGAAGATTTGTAAGTTCACAAAGCAGCTGTGCACGATGTTTTTTTATCTTGATAGTGCAACGAAAGGAAATCACGCAGATCTCTCCAATTTGAATATTTACGATTAGTGGTTAGAGAACCAGCCTTGCCAGTAATTTGATTTAGGACATATTTTAAAAGAATTTCACGTTGATTAGGAGCAGAAATTGAAAATGCAGAGCCCACTTTTGAAATGAAAGAAGACAATTCATCCCTGTTGCCATCAAAGGACGGGATAAATTTGAATAATTCTGTCATAGTTAGGACAGGTAAAAGGTTTTTAGAATCATCATCAGTAACGTTACTTCTTCCAGAAGATTGAGAATTTGCATCATCTTCCGGCATTTTATTAATAAGAAATTTGGAAAAGGAATAGGTGATTAAAGTTAGGATAAATAGCAAGCGATAAAAATTAACAAGCAGTATACTCACAACAGCAAAATCCAAATGGCAGGCATGTGTATAGGTTGGTTTGACGTGAGAAGAGTTGGTTTTCCTTGTTGATTGAAAACTTCTTCCGTCGTAGAAAATCTGCACTTCTGACACCAATTAATTTAGTACTTGTTATGTAGAACAATTGGTTCTTGTAAGAAAACTCGTTTACCTTTTAATTTAACTTTAATGATTTACTATTTTTACAATTTTTGAAGACTTTGTATTTAGAATGACCGACTTAGAATGAACAATTTAGAATGATATAGAATGAATATGGATGTTCTCTCACTTGAGTTTATATACGTTTTTCTTATTGATAAGAACGTGTTATACCGTGGACTTTAACAAGTTATCAAGACAAATATATTACTTCTAGAAATAGTTTTAAAGTAAATAATAAACTGAACAGAAAGTTCCCAAGTGCGAGAATTACAAACAATAGATAAGTGTTGAATGATGAAAACTAAATTTAAAATTACAAATATAACATGAGATAATAAGCGTTAAATATTCCAACATGATAAAGTTATAACAATATCGGATCAGAAACTGAGAGACAAAGGCAATAGAAACAAAGTACTTACAACAAAATGCCAAAATCAGATTAGATTTCAATCCAAAAGTAAGCATACGTTTTTAAACTTGATTTCTGCTAGAATAAAGAAATAAAGAACTTCAAAATTAAATTAAGCTTAAATTTGAATATCCTCAATCAAAATTATTTGGGTTCAGTCTAAAGATTAAAATTTAAATAAAATAAAAACTAAGATTAAGTTAAGATTTGGTATATTAGAATAAAACAAAACTGACTTAAACAGAGAGCTATAGATAGATAACCAAGCATAAAAAGGTAACATTTTTGGATTTAAATCCAACAGTTTAATCCGATTATAAAAAGTCTAAACTGATTTTGACACTTTTAAGTCAAGCTCAAGATAGGAAACCTGACGAGTTTAAATTGGAAACGTATTGAAATAAAACTCTAAACTTCAAACGTTTTCAAATTTGAAAACTCACTTTTAAATTCAAAAATCAACTTGGAGGTATTAAATACCGTTTAAAATAACAATAATCCTGCATTACCAAATTAAATCAACAGAAACACAAAGCATACAATATTTCTATTTCGAATCAGAAAATTAATCATTATTATCAATTGATTTTAAACTGAATAAAAAAGTGCATTCTGGATTCTCAAGTCATCCAACCCTTTCAACGAATTTGAGGATATCTGCCAGAGAAGTGCTGCCAATTCCAGCCATGTTCGGCCGGAAGTCTCCCAACATGGATCCTGTGATTTGAGCGAGTACAGGAACTGCTGTCTCGTCCTCAAGGTTGCACCCTAGACAGGTGGGGTCATCAGTCAACCCCATCCTGTGCATCTGTTTATTCAATTTGCAGTGGCCCCATTGTATTCCTACGATGAGTTGCAATTTACTCCGGGGCAACTGAGTACTCTTGAGGGCGCTGCAATAACCATCCTCGCATTTTCACCCACCTATCACAGTGGCGATTGAGGATTTCTTTGCTAATTAGGGTATGAAGCAAGGTTAATGAAGGCGCTAAAGCTGGCTCGGGGCCTCAAAAAAGGCTGCTTTGCTAAAGCATCAACCTTCTCGTTACCATCTAGGCCAGCATGAGCTTTAATTCGGACGAGTTCTAGATTATTATTCTCAGCAATTAAATCTAGGGTGCGGTAGCAATGGAGTACTATCCCTGAGACTTTGTAGTTGCCCAATGCTAATAGGGCAGCTCTACTGTCCCTAGCTATTCTGATGACTTCATTCCGAATGTTTCATTCCAGAATTATGTTTGCACTTTGCATTATACCAACTGTCTATACTTGAAAGTTCAGTTCATCTGAAAAGATGCCTGCTCCTGTAGCTTCTATAGTTTTAGATCCATCTGTAAATATGGATATATCAGGTTGGGTAGTGCTTTCAGATTTCAAAAAGATGCATAAATGTTTCCTAAATACATAAGTCGGCGGGAAGTAATCCACCACTGCGTCTTGTAAACAGCCTGCTTCAGGATATGTTGGTTGATGTCTTCTTTCAGTGCCTTTATCATTTCACAAATTCTTCATTTGCAATCGTAAGGCTGATCTCAGAGCCACTTCCTCCACAAAGATATCCAGTGGGGGGAGGCCTAAGGCAGTCTCCAGAGCTGCTGTGGGGGTGAAACGCAACTCCTGTGATATTCATATACGTGTGGGATCTCAGTTGATGTAGTAGCTTGTCTGACTCTGGGCTATCGGACTACAGCTCCATAACAAAACATGGGTCTTACCACAGTCTTATACAGCCATAGAACAGCCTTTGGTGAAGGCAAAGTCTGCCAATAGCACGGCGACACCGCTAGAGGAAGTATGTACATGTTTTTCCCAGTTCAGCTTCTTGTCAAGTATGACGCCCAGTATTGACATCTTCGTCGTCTGAAAAGGGTAAGGTCATTAGCGTTCTAAGCACCTCGAGTTTCCTTTTTTTTTGTGAACAAAACCATCTCCGTCTTAGTTGGATTGATAAATAGAGAGTGAGTTCAGTTGAAGTGCTGTTTGCATTAAGCAGAATAGTTATATCATCTCCATACCCAATAGTGTAGAAGCCTGCCAGCTACTAAGTTCCATAGTAGTGGCGACAAGACACCCCCCTGAGGACAACCTCCGCTCTGTATGAAAGAAACTGTGCAATCCATACTCCTCGTTCATGGAGGGCTGTATCGATATACTGGCGATCTGGCGAAGGCCATCTTCTATGTCTATTGTCTATGAATACACCCAGGGTGGACATTTTACCACCAAAAGATCTTTCTATTCACCTGCCACGTAGTGTAGGGAAGATTCGTTAGATCTTCCTGGGATATAGGCATGCTGGTTGGGACGTAGTCGATTAGTTACCAGTACATCATCCCATAATTCTCGGTCAGAATGTTTTCAAAAGAAATTATGTCAGACTAATAGGACGATAAGATTTGGTTGTGGAGTAGTCTCTACGGCCAGGTACATGTTTAAATCAAACTCAAACCGCTAACGTGCAATGCTCACTTTTCAAAATTTAGATTTAAATATAAAAATCACAATCAAGGTTTTACACAAGCCTGACTAATTGGATTGGGGTTCACTGTCAAAGTTTAAATGCCATTTTACAATAAAAATGTATTTTAATGAATTATGATATACATACATAGAAAAATATTATTGAACCACCAACCTTCGGCTCCACGAACGGTTTTTCGTAATTCATTAAAATATATTAAAAGTATTTCTCAAAAGGAGTGAATCCTTAAAAATGTAATTTCTAAAAGAAAATTATATATCAAAAATTGCAAGAACTGCAGACTACGGGATTTGAATATTCCTCAAAGCCAATCAATGTTTGAAAATGGAAGTTTTAGAATGCTCTAAAACAAATTTTGGAATATTAAAGTTTCAGCTTAAATTTGCATGTCAAAACAAACTGGTTTAAAAGCTTGAAATACGTTAAAAAAAATCAGGATTAGCAAATGCTATATCGGGAGGGAAAAATTGCCGACAACAGCAAGCTGTACAAGGAATAAAGAATATCAGAATCAGAGTAGAATTCAATCCAGGATTGATTTGAATACGCTTTCAAGTCAAATTTTAAAATGAATGCCTGAAAATTTTGAATATGAAGTCGTTTTTCACTTTCAATATTGCAATAATCAAATGCAAAATTTTGTACTTTAGATTATATTCAAACCAGGAGGTTCAATTTATTTCAAAATAAAGTATCAAGTTGGAGTTTTCTGCACAAAGAAATTAAATCGACACAGAGAAAAAAATCTTTAAAAATTGAATATAAAATTTCAATTCAAAGATTTAATTTTCACCTAAACATTTGAAATATCGAAGAACATGAACTCAGTACATATTCACCTCAAGCTTGATAACCTTTTTTTATACCGAAATGAATTAAACAGTTGATATTAAATTTAAAGTTCAGAATGGAATTGGAGTCCGTTGTCACTGCTTTACATTCAAATAAAAATAAAAACAACCGATTTGTAGTTCACATTTCCTATATCTAAAACGCCAGAAAATTACAACAAGTTTAAAGATTTTAATCCAATTTTGCCGAACCCTGACTGAGACCAGATTCAGTTCAATCTCAAAGCACGAGACACATTTTAAAATAAGAACAACAATAATTAATTAATTTGAGCACTCCTTTAAACTAGTTTCCTCCAAATACAGCAAAAGTTTGATTTCAAAGCTATAAAATTAAATTCATAAATAATTTTGGCAGAAGTTGGATTTGAGCTCAGTTTAAAACCTTGAAATCCGATTAATTAGGCATATTCTGTTCCTTTACTGCAAAAATAAGGAAAATCGACAGAAAAAAACAATTAATGGGATTAGGTTTCAATTTTGGATATAAAACTGGTTTCAGCACACTTTCAATCCAGAAAGCCTGCCAAATTTAATACTGAAGTGTACGAAGCAGAATTTAAAGGACTAATTTGGATTTCGAAATGAATAGTCAATCCAAAGCATTTTTATATAAATTCGATGATAGGAAACGAAAACCAATCACAATTTCAAATTAACATGCCTGGTTTTTACGAAGAATATCAGTCTTTTGTTCTCAGATCTCCCTCTTTCAGGACATTCATTTCTGTCGCTTTTTTTGATTTTATGCCTTTTATTTTTCCTTAAATTCCCTAAATTAAACCTTAAATTAGCTGAACTTTAAAAACCATTCAAAATTCGCGGCGTCTTCTTTCCTATTTTTTCTCTCGCATAATAATTAAGGCCACATATATTACTGATAGTTTAACGACCTTAATAGATCTTAGCATAATTTTCATCATTAAAAATACCCACTTGATTTGTATTTCCACGAAACTGATGTCATTACAATGCTCTTCGCATGTCGGTCTACCTACATCCGTCTAAAAGCACCCACATTCGTGTCGAAAAAGTCTTTAAATATTATGTTACGAATCTGTAATTATTTCTTTATGCAATTATAATAACCCTAATAATTTTGTGGTATTAAATTTGTGGTATTTCAACAATTCAACACTGCTGTACGATCACTCAAATTAAAAGAGATCAAGGATATGTATGTGGATTTTTTAAACGCAATTATTGCAAAACTGCATAGTCTGTTTCCAGTTATGTGGCAAAAATTTATTTCAATGCATGACTCAACTACTGCCTCACACATGCAGCCATTAATTCATGCCTGCTCTAAATACTTTCGGATTATTTTAGTAACTAATTAATTCCTTCGGAACTACAAAGGAGATATTTTAGTAGAATTTCGGTTTCGGTGTTTTTTTTAAATGACAATCACAACAGCTTTTAATAATTTTAGACTGGAAAGAAATTACATCTTATTGTTTTAGTTGAATTGCAAGCTTTCATTTCTAAATTACACAACAAAGATGATGATTATTTAACTAAACCTTAAGACACTGGAAATGATTATGTTATTCGTTTCGAAATTGAAGAAAGTTTTCGTTCCAAAAATTTAGTTGTTTTTCTTTCATCGAAGCCACTGGAAAACTGAATGGCAGAAGCCTTTGGTTAAGATGTGAATCTTTGTAAGTAGTAAATCAGTAAAATCACGAACATGCTTCAAATTCAGTAGCAGTAGATGCCTGAGATTGCCAATTTAAAATTCTTCTCTAATTTGAGGTAAGTAGTTTTACTCCTCGATTTTTCAGAGAAAATAATAAATTCACTTTACAGCCAAACCGTCCTTATAATCGATCCAAATCTTAAAAACTAATGGCCCACTATATTTTACAACAGCCATTAAGATTATTGATAAAATTAAAACAGAAAAGCAACGGTTTGGCCTTTAATCAAAACCCCCATCCTAAGTAAGCCAAGCATGATTTCCCTGAATTTTAAAAAAGAATTTGGATTTAAATCCAGTGTTCATTAAAGTGCCGATACTTTTTGTATTTCGCCAAAATAACATTTACACATTCACGTTAGAGTAAGCAGGAATTTTCTGTGAAAGCATCTATATTTATTTGTGGACTTTATCCGCTTGCGAATGTGTTTTTGCAGCCAGACTAAAGTAAACACTTCTATGCAGGGCAATGCATCAATTCAAGGTAAAACTAAACGGAGATCAAACACATTTATTTGTTATTTGGCTAGACGAGGCATTGCAGTATTTAGAATTAGCATTGAAGTTTGTTTTATAATTTTTTTTATTAATTTTTTGATCATTTCCCTTTCACTTTTAAAATTTAATGGATAAAATACAAATTGTAATCGTAAGCCTCTCTGGATGATTCAGTAGACTAAACATTCTTTTGTAATACAAAAAGGTTCCAACATAGCAGGCAGCAATTTATAATAAAAAGTAATTTCCATTTAATTTCACCCAGAGAATACCTACCTGGAGGGAGCTTGTTTTCAATTTTCAAAGAACGTTTATTTGTCTTACAAACTCTACCTTAAATCGAACGTTTAAAAAGCGAAATCACAAAAGAAAACAAATATCCTGGTTAATTTCGGCAAGAATTTTTTTCTTTATTAGCTTTAGTAATTCACCCCTCAAATATCATTACTTAAATTTGGTTTTCGGTAACTTAATCATTAACACATTTATTTATATTTAAAAATCAGCAATTATAAAGTTTTCCACGAACAAATAATAATAATCCAAAAATAAGGATGTCGATAAAACGTTTTAAAATTCCCGCCATTTTCCACACTTCTCAATATTGTTTGTCTGCGCACGTGGGTTGCGCATCCGCTGTTACATTAGCAACGCTTCAAACTTTGACAATTGACAGCTAAACGCGACCATTTAACCAATACCTGTCAGAAAATTAACTGCAAGCTTCAGTGAATCTGTGAGTAGTTTGATAAATAATTTGAACGATTTAACCTGAACCATTTGTATGGACGCTTTTTAAACATGAATCCGAATAAAATTATAAAACAATTCAAAGAAGCACTCGGCAAGATGATGAAAATGGCAGTTAAGGACACCAAAAAATTTGGAGCTGCTGGATCAACTCCATCGGAAACTTCGCGAGCCATGAGATTTCCTTATACATTTACTGCGAAGGTGATTCAGTTTCCGTGGGTGTACTACGTTACTAATAACTGGATTTATAAGTACTACATGATTGCACTTGTTGTTACTTTTCCAATATTCAAGAAAATCCACAATGTCTGTAAGTATTCAAATCCATTAGTAACCTTTGAAGAACTAGAAGTGAGGTTATGTTGTCTTAGAGTAAGGTTTAGCATACTCAAACTATATTGATTTAGTTTTATAGGTTGTTTAATTTTTATTAAAAGAAGTGTCTAATGTTGTTAATTAGCATTATTTCACCTAGCTTTTTTCTGTAGAAATTTAAAATAGGCAGGTTAGATTTTCAAAAGTGAGGTTAAGATTTTAAAAGTTAGGTTAGGTTAGCCATGCTTCGAGTTCTTTTCGTGAGATTTTAGATTTAATAAGTTAGTCCAGCATTATTTTATGGCAAATCTGATTAATTTCAACGGGTTTGCAGTATTAAATATCAAAATGCAGGAGCAAAAGCATGGCTAACGTTTGTTAAAAAAATGCGAATTTGATGGATAACTCACGCTTTAAAAAGTTCCAAAATGTAGTTTTGATAAAATTCACATAATGCTGATGCTGCTGCATTTTTCTTTCAGTTAATTCACCAACCAATGTGGCCAAATGGGAAGCAATAAAAGCAAAGGAACGCGAGGAAGAAAAACACCAACACCATTAAGTATTTGTGTATGTGATACGTTTATCACTAGATTTTTCGGGATAATCCCAAAAGCTATATCATAAATTTTTCCTTTTTGTAGTGCGCAATAAAAAATTCTTAGCGTGGCGTTGTTTCAGTTCCACTCTTTCCGTCTTTCCATAAATAAAGTTTGCCAAGCGGGCGCTTAAGGCTGTATTTTCGGTCAGAATGTTTAACCCAAAATTCACCTTAATTTTACAAGCTTTCGCATCAAATAAGCTCTGAGAAACCACCTTAATTCACTGTATTTTTTGTTCTTAATTTGAACTCAATCAAAACAAAAATTAAATAATTTAATTGTGGGGAAAATCCTTTGACCTTTGAGAAGCTACTGAAAAAACTTGTTGTTAACGAATTTGTTGAAGATGGATCAATCTACAATCTACACTTAAATAATAAACAAAACTTGACTACTTTCTAGTCTTACTATAAAGTGGAAGATCTAACTGAAGTTGTTGTTGTTAAAATTCTAATACTTTATAAAATACTTAAGTTTAATACCTATTAAACTGCCAGCTGCAGACGGATATTATAATTAAGAGAATTAAGTAAAGAAAGAATGCTTTGTCATTTCGAAACTGGCGATGAAAAACAACTGGAAAAACGTTCCAAACTAAATCGTAGTGAGAGGCAGTTATTGTGTCAAATGGACTTAAAAAATTATTTTCCTTTTATGCGAAAAACGCTGCGTTCGTACCGATTCATTAATTTTATGTGCAGAATGACCCAAATTTTCTGTTTTTCCGTAATTACTGTGCTTGGAGTTTTTAAAAAGCGCGCAGTTTCAGTTCGAAAGGGTGGTTTAAAACATCATGAAAGTTACAATCGCCCTTTTGGTGTTTGTTTAGTTCGAGATTGGGAAGTCCAAAAGATTTAAAATTTGATTTTAATAATTTAAATGTAACTCAAAATACGTTGATTTTGGATAATCATAAAAAAACAATTGTGATTCAGAGAGCTTCTACATCAAAAATTAACCAGAAAAAATTATTGTTAATACAAAAAGTAACGATCAGACTAGCAATGAATATATAGAGAAAAAAATAGGTTTTTAACGCACAAGAAAATCTTATTTCGTGACTGGAAACCATTATTAGATTTGATATCACAAGCTTGTATTTCTTTTTTAACGATGTTAAAGTATGATCTATGATTCATGATGTTAAAATGACGATAAGGACAGCTTTTATAAATCCTGTAATCAAATCTTGTTATTTTATTCTTCTGAATTTTTTAAGTTAAATCTGATAATTGTTTGAAATATTGCTGTGGTTTTAGCTTGGGAATAAATATGGAAAGACCGGACTATTTCAAAATGAAATAATTTCGCAACATTTGTTTTGTGTAATTTTCCTTGAATTAAAAATCCTGGCAAGTTTATAAAATGTGAAATTCACTAAGCTCATTTAATTTTTAAAAACTTAAGTAATTAATTTGATGGCATTTGAACGAATTATCAAAATTCTACATATATCAATTGAGCTACACACAAACTTAATTTCTTAAACAATTAATTGCAATATTTATTTTTATCCAATAAACTAGATACGAAACAAACACGCTAATATTTGCAGAAAACCTTCAAAGGGATAAATTAGAAGTACACAAACGTTAATTTCTCTTGTAATTACTAGAATAGTAAACACATTTCGATTTCTGTTCAAACCTGAGAAGAACCCTTTGATCCTTGATCTCGTAAAGGATCATCTTACACATAATTTGTGCTACGTACGTACGAAGGGAAGTTGCGAAACAAAATTCGGATTATTTTGTAACTCCTCCAAGTATTCCTTTGATTAAAATAATTAAAATTGCCAGCATTTATAAATCTTTTAATTAGCAAAAAATGCCGAAAGTTCGCAAAATATTTAACCACACATTACCAATCAAAACACCCAACGATTGCTAAAGATTAACAACAAATCTCGGATTTCAATATATTTAGGATGCTTTAAAAGCTTCTTGTACTTATTTCATACTGAAAAAATGACGCGGAAGTCTCTTGATTGATTGATAGAAGGAAGCCTTAAAGCAATTCCAATTCCTATTAGTTATTACAAAATTTATAGAAAACAATATAAAAGGTAACCCGACATCTATATTTCTTGATGAAGGAAAGCAACATAAAGAATTTTTATTGTTGATTGTCAATTTCGTCTGACTATGAACTTTTATGTTCTTTTTTTTATCGAAACAACCTTCACACTTCACTGTTTTCTTATTCGCTGTGTAAAAAACCTCATTAAAGAGTTTAAATTAATTTTTACTAATTTTAGTTTGAAATTTTCGTGTTAAAAAGTCACACTTTGGCCTTTACGTCTTAGAGTCCCAAATTTCGTACAAAAGCATTTTCAACTTCTAAATTGAAGTTTTTATTTTTAGTTTCGTTACATATTTCAGACAATAACTGAAAAAAAGAATTTGATGTAGAGCTTGTAAATTCAAAATTAATTTGAGTAGTGGTTTGATTGAATCTTGCTTGTTTAGAGGACTGGGAAGTTCGAGTTTCAAAGGCAGAGCCCCGAATCTGGCTTGGATTGGGCTTTAGTTTAATCCATTAAAGAACTACACCTAAGTTCAGCTATTCACCAAGGCAACAGATTTAATTTTAAATGTAATAATTCGACTCGAGATTTAAATTCTGTTTTTTGGAGGGTGGGAACATTCAAATTTCAAGTGCATGTATTCGAATCTGGCTCCGACTGAAGCTTAATTTAACCCATTAAAAAGCTACACAGAGATTCAATTATTCACCATGGTAATCGATTTAATTTTTAGTGCCTTTACAGCTTCGATGTAACTTAAGTTCCGGTTTGAATCCTGTTTTTTAGAAGGTTGAAAGTTTGAATTTCAACCGCAGAGATTCGAATCTGTCTTCGATTGAGCCTTAATTTAAACCATTAGAGAGCTACAGATAAGTTCAACTTATTTATAATCGATTTAACTTTTAATGCAATTGTGGTTTTCTTGACTGGCGGTTTAAATCCTGTTTTTCAGAGGGTTGGGACGTTCGAATCTGGCTTGGATTAAGCCTTAATTTAAACCATTAGAGAGCTACACATAGATTCACCACGATAATTTATTTAGTTTTTAGTTTCAATGTAATTTGACTCGTGATTTAAATCCTGTTTTTAAGATGGTCTGAAAGTTCGAGTTTCAAGTGCAGAGATTCGAAAATGACTCCACTTCAGCCTTAGTTTAAACCATTTAAGAGCCACACCTAAGTTTAACTATTCACCATTATAATCGATTTAATTTTTAGTGCAACTACAACCTCCACATGTAACTTGACTCGGGGTTTAAATCCTGTTCTTTTAGAGGATTGAAAAGTTTCAAGAGCAGTGATTCGAATCTGTCTTCGATTGGGCCTTAAGAGTTACACATAAGTTTAGCTATTCACCACGATAATCGATTTAATTTTTAGTGTAAAAATTACGGTTTGAATCCTGTTTTTAATGGGGTTTGAGAGTTCAAATTTCAAGTGCAGGGCTTCGATTGAGTCCTAACTTAAACCATTAAATGTAACTTTAATTATTCAGCATGATAATAGATTTGTAGTGTAGAGCACGATAAATCCACAAGGATAATTTCAGATTCATATTTATTACATTAATCAGCCTTGAACCTCCTTGCAGACAAAAGAAAACAAAAAAGGAACCACCTTCAAATGGTAGCGACGTTAATAAAAATTAATGTTATTTCGATGCACATCCCTGATTACAGAAATTCGTAGTAAAGGGGATGAATCATAGGAAATCCTTGCAAACCACAACAGCAAGCTTTTTTAGCGTCGCTGTTTAATCCGGACGAAGCCTGGCGATCGATTCTTCTAACCAATGAGCTTTATTTTAAATTGGATAGGGCTAATGAACACAAGAGGCTTAGCTAGTTTCTAATCGTTAAACATCCAATGCCCATGGTTACTTGTTCAAAAAGTCAACACAAATTGACAAAGTTGGGAGATTCATCATTAACGAACAGATCGCGTGATATCCGGCATTGATATTAAACAGAATCGCCACTTAAACCCTTTAGCGAGTTGTTGGGGCGTAAGTTAAATCAGTAAATAAGTAACAAGGTAAAAGAGTAAAAACGAGATGGAGATGAAACTTTAAGGAAGTGGTGAAGTGGAGCAATGCGCTCGAATTACCAGCACTTACACATTTCCTTTTATTAGCGCTCTTCGCCACCGTCGGGATTATTTTAGCGAGGAGCACGTATTATTTTTATTGTAAAACCACATACAAGCGAATGTATGTGTTCAAATAGAACCACCGCAGTAAGTCTTCGAGTTAAAACTTACGTGGCCGCCGCGATACGTGCAAGTAGGCGTTTATTGCTTTGCCATTTACGTTTAAATTCCAGAAATGGTTGAATGTATTTATATTTGAATTCCGTTGTGTTTGTGTTCAACTTGTAATTTGAAATCGTTTAAGTTGAAGAAGTTTTATGACTTTGTTGATGTGGAAAGCCGAAGGATGCCACGTGATTCGTGAAAAACTAACCTACATTTGTAACCGTTAAAGAGCAAAGCAATACATCTACCTGTTAACACACACAAAGCTTTTGAATAATTATTTAAATACAGCCAGCTAAGCTCAGTACGGTGCAACGGCGTATTGAAGATACAGCAAAAAAGAAAAATTAGGAAAACAAACACTGAACCTAATCTAACCTAACAAGTTCATACAAAAATAATACTAATTAGCAAAAGCTTATTTATACTTAGCCTGTTTCGCCCTGTACATAGACGCAAAAATAATTACATATCAACACGTTTATCTTCGGTGATACAAAATTATTAAATATATTAAAATTATTTGTAAATTTATCAATAAATTAATTAAAACAAAGTTAAAAGAGGCAGTTATTTAAATAATGAAAAATGGGTCCAACGAAAATTAGATTACAATTTATGAATTTACTAATCTTCAAATTCAACAGTAAAACAAGAAGTGATCAAATAACATTAAAATAAGTACGAGTATGTTTCAGAGTGATAAGTATTTTATTTGAATTTCATTCTAAATCTAAATGGCTGACTTCATAAGAGAATATGGAAGGTTTGACCTTATTTCCGTGTCTTCAAAGACCAAACAGGTGCTTATTTTACCAATCGTAATGATTAATCAAGAAGCTTGTTGGCGCAATGGTAAGAGCGCTAGGCACCTAGTTAGGAGCACTTGGGTTCAAATCGCACGCAGTGGTAAGGATTTTTACAAAGAATTCTCTACTGTTTGAGGTCGGTACTTGAGAGCCATTTAATCGTTTGGATAAGAAAAAGAGATATAACAAAGTTTAAAAATGTTACTTTGATCCCCCTCGCCAATGTCCTGAAAAATGATATGGCACTAAGAAGAAGGATGGATGTGCAGGTCAGTTATTTTATATCGATGATGATAATCAATAAATAATTTCTTACGTGTGAAAAGCAATTTTACTATTAATCCAAATATAATTATTCGATGAAAGAAAGAAGACTAAAATTAAATGAACACAATTAAAATAGGCAACATGAAGAATATGCGCGTTCACCACTTGATGAATGCCTTTTATTCCAAAAATATATAATTCAATCAAAATATAAATCCAATAATTTCTTAAAAAATATTACATTAAAATGCAATAAAAATGAATAATTTCACACACGAAGCCATTATAACGACCGCTTTAGTTAACAATTTGAAGGAAGTGGAAGAAGAATCGCCCAATCCTAGTAACGAGTTACGCCCCACGGCAAAATTTTTAAAAATTTCTGAATTATAATTAAGGCGATTTCAAACTGTTTAACATCATTTTAAGACGTTTTACAAGGTATTTATTGATAAGTTGTTTAGTACGTTACAGAGCCAAATGGGAATTGTTTAAATAAAAATCACATAAGAAATCCAGTTGTTTTATTAGGTACTTTAAAGAAATTCCGGATTATTCAGGAATTGGTAGTATTTGAAGACCTAAAAATGAACATTTTTCTGAAAATTCAAATTTCTAAAGTGCTTCAATTTCAGATAATGTTATAAGAGGTGTTCTGCAATAACTAAATAATTAAACTGGTTGACTTTTTCAGTTTTTGCACCATAGAGGCTTGCACGATCTTTTCAGCAAGGGTTATCGATCAAATTAAGCCTGATATGAAGCAATACTAGTTAACTAAAAAATTTGGAGTAGTTCACAGGAACAAAATATTTTCGAAAAATCCCTGCAAAACTTTCCGAAAATTTTCCAAAAAATTTATAAACCTGAAAATTTTTCCAAAAACTCCCAATACGACCGAGCTGGTTTATTTTCAGTTTTAGCTTCTATTTAACATCATATTAAGAGGTTTACGTGGTATTTACACTATTTACCGGTTTGGCATAATCACAAACCCAGTAGAGTTAATATGTTTTCAGAAAAATACCACATTTTGCACAATAAAAAAAAATCGGAAACTGCTTGTAGCTTTCGAAACCTTCGAAGAAAGAATGTTCGCCTGAACAATTCCTGAAGGTTCTGAAATCTACCAATTATGCTGATTTGGTTTTAATTTCAGATTATATTTAATATAATTACTGGAAATTCCTATAAGCTGTCTTTTAATATTATGGTTTGTTAAATTTCTCAGAGTAATGGTTATAGTTATAGAGTTATTAATAATCGTTTCAGAAAGGTTAAAATCAAGTTCGTAACGGAAGACGACCTGTAAGTAATGTAAAAAATTCAGCATTGTGTAGAAATTGCTAGCAATTTCTGAAATAAATATTCATTTTTGAAAATTCTTGAACTTTTCGATTTTAAGTTGAAAGAATTCGCTTTTTTAGTAAAACCAAAAGTATTAGCTTACATATTTTCAGGAAGTATGCATAAGTAAATAACTTCAAATTAAGCTCCAGAAAGAAGGCTTGCTTGCTGCTTCGTACAAGCTCAGAATTATATGGAAATTTCAGTAATTTTTGAAACCCTAAAAAAGGGCTGAAAATGCAAGTTTCCGAAATACAATTAAGCTATATTAAATTTATTGTATTACTTTAGGTTTTTAAGTGGGGTCTATCGATGTTAAACTTCATTACTTTTCAGTGTTTTTCAGATCATGGGGCCCGCAGTTTTTTCACGAAAAGTGAATGAATAAAATAAAGCTCCCAAAGAGGACTCAGTTGTTTTCTTTATTCAAAAAAATTCACGACCAAGTTGCCTAAAGAAGCGAATCCTTAAAACTTCTATCTTGAAAACACAGACAAATTGGCGGTAATTAATTTTATGAAATTTGTTTATTTTTGTTATTTCTCCTGGTTTTAACAGACCATGAACGTTAGCATAACCTATTTATTAATTTAAACAAGTTGCTAGGTACTTCTCAACCATACTTTTATCTTGTATTTATTTTATTTTTTTTACTTCACATTATTGGTTAACAAAGCGATTTTATTGTTATTGTTATTTTTTACAGCAATTTCTTACAGTCTGAATTCTTAGAAATACGTTCTTACAATAATAGGGGTTCTATTTTGTAGACATTCATGTTTTAGATCAGATTTTTATTTGCATACCAAAATAAATTTCCAACACAAATTGAGATGAGATTAATGATCAAGAAAGTATAATTGATTAAGTCTAAAGCTAATTTAATTAAGTGTAAACGGCGAAATCCGTGAATACCCTCAATTTTAATTACGAAATTTGTTTTTTTTTTTGCTGATTCTAAGCTACAGTTTTATATTTTAACTGAAAAAAATCTTGATATTTCAAATTTATTATTACAAAAATGCCAGAATCAAAAATTTTGTTTCAGAGTTTTCAGTTTTTAAACGAAGCAGTTGCTCGTGTTTCCTACGATTTATTAAAATTTCCAGTCCATAAATTTATACCTCAAACACAAGAACAACAGAAGCATGAAAGTTTGAAACAAACAATAATAATAATAATAATCATACATAAAAATATCAGCTTTTCAATATTTTACGAATTTCCTGGAAAAATCTATCGAAATAAATATTAATCAAAATCTCAAACCGTCATTTTTCTTACTGATTATCCCAAGAAGTTAAAACCCCATATTTTCAAAATTTTTGATAATATTTTGGATTTTACATTTACATTCGTACAAACGAGTTCAACCAACCACTCTACAAAAAACGGAATTTTCCATAACACAATTTTTTCTTGACATATCACTATTTCAAATTTTTCAGTGCAAGTAGAGATCCTGTATAATATAAAGATAAGAGTTGGGAAAATGCCGTGATACAGTTTGATTGGTTTGGATCAATTTTTGCATGGACTGCTTAATTAAAATGCATTTATTTGAAATCTGTTAAAATTGACACTTTTGATGTTTATTAATAAAGGGTCAAATACGACAAAATGACTGGCTGCAGCGCAAGAAATTGTAATAATAGAGCTGAAATAAAGGAAAATAATGTTAATCTGTTCAAATAAATCTTTTGTTAAAATATTTGCGGTTTTTATATTGGACTGGTTGAGTGACACTGTGATGACAATTAAAATGACGTTTTTGTTGATCACGTGTTTGGATCAAAAATTGCTGTCAAAAGTCAAAATAGTCTCATTTTCCCAACTCTTATCCTAATATATACAGGGTCTCTAAGTGCAAGATGACATCCGCGCCATCTATATCCGACACTAAACGATCGGTGTACAATAAGATTTTTTTTTCAAACTAAAATATGATGGCATTTTTACGAGCGTTGGCTTATTTAAATAACGTTCCTCTTGAAACCTGAAATTTGGAACTTTTAAGCATTGCACAATCTTAGGTTTACCAAGTACGTAGTTTATAGTTTATAATTAAAGTTAGTCTCAAAATAAAATTACAAATTCAACCGATATTTTACACATCTAAAAACACATCAATTGGTGAAATTTATGTGTAACGACACGAAAACATCGCCGTTTATAACAGTACGTATGTTAATGGTTTTTTTATAAACTCCCATGCGGCGGTTATTGATTCGCGGACAATAACATTAACCCTGAAATTTACTACCCCTCAATCCGCCTATTAATTATAAAATACTTTTCAGGGCTTAATGAAAAGATGAAACTACTACGTTTATAAATTCAAGCTGAAACTCACCACGTCAGTATTCCAATACGTTGAATTAAAGTAGGCTTGGGCTTACCTGCAACAACAAAAATCCATTAGAAATGTTTAACTGGGTCTATTATAAAATTAAATTGTGGAGGTAAAAACAAATATCAATTTATTACCTGACGTACCCACCTACTAACATAGTCATTCGGTAATTCACAAAAGTAACTTATTAAAACTTCTATAAAAATCGAGAAAAATATCTTCCAGGTTACGAAGGATATTAGAAAAGTAATACCAAAGGAAACAATCGTGGGTGGTTTAGAACATTTTTAATCCAATATTTTTACAAACGCTTTTAATTCAACGCTGCTTCTTCTTAATTAAAGTTATTGCTTCTATTTTTAGGATGCTCAGTTGGAAGAGTTTCCTTAATATTTCCTTTTTAAAAGCTCGCCAGAATTCCTCATAAACGGACGGGAGCAGAATTAAAGTGTGTTAGTAGTAGTATTTTAAAGCCGGATGTATATAAAACCATCCTGTCATGTGTTGTAATCTACACTTGACTCTGTTTACATGATTGAAAGACAAATTCCAAAAGCTTTGTATGAAAACTGTTGACGTTTGCTGGATTATATCTGAAGCTGTTTATTCAGAGATGAAAGATTAAAGCTAGCTCGAATTTCAGATAGTTAGCTACCAAATCCAAAGTGTTTGATGTAATCACTTTTATTTTTATAAACGAAGTTCTAAAAATTCCATTTTGATTAACGAAATGCAGGAATGGTTTAAATCGGCTTCAAAACGAGTACGAGTTACGGTCGGTTGACTTGTAAAGAATCTGTTTACAAATACATAATAAACATCAAAACATATGCCCAATTTCTAAATCATAATCCAGATTTATCGAAACTTAATCGAGTTGGATTTAAGTTTCAAATCATCTTAAAGCGACTTGAGTTTTCAAGGTAAATTAAATTAAAACAAGAAGATTGTAGTTTGAGCGTTAAAAGTCGAAATTGAAGCTCATTTGAGTAATCATAATCCATATTTTCCAGATTTACGGAGTTTCAACTGAGTTAAATTGAAGCACAACTCGGGCGATTGAAGTATATTTCAAAATGTAGGTACTTCAATATACCTTTCAAGTTTTACAAATTAAATCAAAAATTATGAAATTAAAATGAAAATTTAGAAATAATAATCCAAATGTATGGAATCTTAATCGAGTTGGATTGAACCCCAATCCAGAAGTTTCAAAGAACTCAATTTGTGGCTAACGTTTTCTGACTTGAAACTAAAACATTAAACTACTCAACTAACTTGTATCATAAGATACAAAAGGCCTTGATTGGATTGAATTTCGGCTTATGAATTTAATCCAAATAACACCGCGTTAAATATACTCCAATATATTAAAGTTTCGGTTGGGAAGTTTCTGATGTTAAATGGATTGTTATACAGTGTGATTGATTGATTGAGGACAATTTGAATTTGGTGCCACTAAACTGGATCAATTAACAGGGGCTACTCGCTAACTTTGTTGAAGCTTTTGTTTATTTCGTTTTCTAATACATAAAACTGACTGCAGGACTAAACTGGACACGATAAGCGCAGAATAGAAATAAATTGAGAGAAATGAGAGAAGCCTATGTTCAGAAATGGGCTGTAAGATAATAAGGCTTTGAGATTGAATACAATATCAACCATTCCTATTCGAGGCGCCAATGATAGAGCATGTCAGTTGCATATTGCCGACATACCAGTGAATTTGTATGGCGGTAAATTCAAACTGTCCTCAATCATTTTAGATCACACTGTACATTGAGGTAATGTTTAGATAGAAAACTTTAAAATTCTGAATATTAATTGAGACAAAGTATTCAAACAAAGGTAAAATTCGGGCTTTGAACATGGTTTGAGTTTATGTCATTCAGATTAAGGTCACAATTCAAAATTTAAGTTTGAGGCTTGGGCAATTTTTGAAACAACAAACTTTCCGAATGCCAAAGTTTATACTTAGGAACTCAATGTTTTACATTTCCACAATAAAATAAAATCGAAAGCTTTATTTAATCCGTTGCATAAACGCCGATCACTTTTAATTTACATGCTAATATTCCGAGCTTGTTCAAAGCGTTTGTAACCGAAGGGTTGAAATTAATAAGTTAAAACTTTCGCTTAAATAAATAACTTTCCCTCTTTAACACCCACGTAGTTTGTTTACATCACTATTAGTAATATCAGGTCGCTCATCCGGCGCTAATGAAGCTTAATGCGTGGAAGATTGATAAGTTTGGGAGGGTGCGTTCCACATACTGTTTGCTAGGCGTTGTTAATTGGAGCAAATACTCCTTCGACAGAAATTTGAATTGACCGATTTTTAGACTTTGCCTGGATTGAATTTTATTTTTAGATATATTTTTTTAATTGTGTGAGGCGAAATTTCCACTGACTTGAAAACGAACATACAAAACATATTACAAAAAAAAAGCTTATAGTTCATGCAGTCCTCCGCCCTCCGCTGTCAGGCGACATAAATTCAAACTCATCCAAAGCCAACTCATCTAATTCAATAAGCACATTTATGTTTGTCCTTTTGATAGATGTAACTTTAAAAGTCACAGTAAAAGCCATTGTTCCTAAATGATGGATTGTTTTCCATAACAATTTTTTGAAGGCTTGTTGTAAATCCTACGCTAAGAGACGTGCAAGCGAATTGATTTAAATGATGATTGAACTGCAGCCATATATGCACGTCTTGCAGAACAGGATTTGTTATTTTACTGTCACCTTTAGAGGTACTTATTTGTATATATGCGTTTTTGTTTTGTATTTATTATGAGTTTCATTGTCATCTTGTTGAGGTAACCTTTTACGGTTGTGAGTTTTTTTAATTATTTTTTCCGAAGTAAATTAAAATGTTGTTTTACAAAGAATGCTTTGCCTTTGTTAAGAAGATTCATTATTTCATTTCTGATACAAGAAAACTTTTTTAAATAAATATTTTAAGGGTATTTTAAAGTATGTGTTTAAACTCAAGCACAATTCAAAATAATTAATAGCATTGTAAATTTAAAAGGAAAGATTTAATTGTCTAAATATCAACGCAAAATAGAGTTATCTGAGTTCTGAAAATTGAAAACTAGGAAGATAGTATTTGAATACTTCTAACTAAGTAAAGAGTATTGGAAAGTCAGCCCCTGTAATTTAAGGTTTAACGAGGAAAAATTGAATCCTGAAAAATTTGAAATTAAAAAGGCATTTAAGTTTCTTTAAACTTCTGAGCCTGAAAAATTGAATATTAAAGTCTCAAGCGTCTAAATTGCCCAAGAAGTATCTAAAAATCCGTCCACGTTTTAGAAAGGAAGAATGGAGTTATCTGAATTCTGAAAAATTTGAAATTAAAAAGGCATTTAAGCTTCTTTAAACTTCCGAACTTGAGAAATTGAATATTAAACAGAGTCTCGAGCGTTTAAATTGCCCAACAAGTATCTGAAAAATTTGAAATTAAAAAGGTAGGTATTTAAATTTCCTTAAACTCTGAGCCTGAAAAATTGAACATGCCAATGTCTCAAACTTCCTAAAAAGTATCTAAAAAACAGCCCATCGATTTTCAACGAAAAATGGAGTTAGCTAAACCTGAAAAACTGGAAACTAGAAAGACGTTTAAAGCTTTTAAATTTCTCAAAAAGTATCTGAAAAACTGTCCAAGAGTTTTTACGTTTAACACGGAAGAAGTTTGAAAGAGTTACCCGAATTCTAAAAATTTGGAAACTAGAACGTTGTTCAAAAATTTTCTACCCGAAAAATAGTCCATAGGTTTTTCTGTTTAGCAATTATGAATGAAGTTATATGAGCCTGAAAAACTGACAACTCAAAAAGATATCTGAAGTCTTTTAAATTTGTTAAAAATTGTTTAAAAAGCAACCCACCGGATTTCCTGTATAATAAAAAATAGAGTTAATGAGCCTTAAAAATGGAGGCTAGAAAAATGTGTAAAGTTTCTATATTTTCTAAGAAGTACCTATCTGAAATACAGTTCAGAGGTTTCCATTTTTGAGAAGAAATAATTGGGTTATCTAAATCCTGAAAAACTGGAAACTAGAAAGGCATTTAAATTTATAGTCCAGTCAATATAGACAAAAAAAAGCGATTTGTTTGCAAAAGGTCGGGAAGATTTGAAATTTGGCATAGAGCTAGCTTTCGAGGTTCTTATTGAACTCCTGAATTTGCCAATATGGCGTTGCGCCGCTCGCGACGCCATCTTGAAAAAATGGCGCCGAAAAACATAAAAAGCTGTATATGTCCTAAGCCGTTGATTTTAGCGAAAAAATACTTCTATACAAAACTATTCCCTATAAAATTTTCTACAATTTTGCCCCGTATACTTTTGTTGTACGTGCAATAGTTATGGCGCTACAGCCTCTCAAATACGGGGTAAAAATTAAATTTTGCTTTTGTTCGCATTTTTAGACGTATAAGTTTATTTGTTGCATAAATAAAAGTACATTAAACCGAAATACATTAAGAGTGACGAATTCTAGTATGTTAATAGCAAAGAGAAGAATAACTATTCCCCTCCTCTAGCACTCTCTTCTCCAGGAACCCCTTTAGTCTGTAGTAGCCACTTAGGAATCAGTGAACAGCATGTCGATATGAGAGAAGCTCGTATGTGTCGCGATAGCCAGGATCTACATAAACTCATCGATTGGTTTGCTCAGCACTTTCCGTTTGTTGAGAACGATTGTGTTGTCTCCCTTAGTACAGGGATCGTCGGCAATAGTTCCATAAATTGTCATATGACGCGTGAAGCGGGTACAACTGCTATGCATCAAATTATCGGACAAACATTCGCTTCCATACAACTGAAAAGGGAAGATAGAGTTCTTCCACTTTCAACCATCAATTCCGGCATAATAGTCGATGGCGTTGTGGTTCCCATTAACCCGCTATTGCTTTTTCAAAGAATGTGTATTGTTAAGAGGACCGAACAACAATTGCAATAGTACCTTCATTACGAACTTGCACCATTCCCATTATCGTTATTCACGGAAGATGGTATACGCAAGGGAACGAAATCCTCTTTGTATGCTGTTTTTGAGCCAATTGATCACACTCTATGCGAACCAAACATTCATGTAGTCGACGGAGGACACCTCCTCCATAAAGTGCGTTGGCATAGTAATGACTCTTTCGCGTTAATATGTAGCAAATACCTCCAATATGTCAAGAAGAATTACAGCTCAAATGCAATCATAGTTTTCGACGGATATCCACAACGTTTATTTCCGAAAACCAGGCAAGGGTCGAATCTCAGAGAAAATATATAACTCACGCAGCTTGAAATTCAACGAAATTGTAGCAGATAACATTCTCTTTTTGCACGCATTCAGTGGTTGCGATACAACATCATCCGCCTACAATAAGGGAAAAGTGAAATTTCTCAATACGCTCAAAAACTCTCGGTCTCTTAATGACATTATTGGAGTGTTCAAAAATCGTGATGCTGAGCCTGATAGCGTAGCTGCGGCGGGGGAGAAATTTCTTATTGCTTTATACGGGAAAAATGACGAAACCAATTCCACCCTCAACTCGCTTCGCTATAATCTTTTTGCCAAGTGTGCTGCAAAAAGCACCTTCCATCTTGCTTCCCTACCACCAACAAGCGAGGCCGCTCGACTGCACTCATTCAGAATTTACCATCAAGTTCAACAGTGGCTTGGTTTAGAGAAGAATCCACTCGATTGGGGGTGGAAAATACCCAGAGATGGCCTGGTGGCCATAACTTCGCCCAAGGAACCTGCCCCAGCTAACCTGTTGAAGTGCGTTTCTTGTAAATGTTGAAAGGGTTGTGGTCCTGCTTGCAGCTGTCGCAAAGCGGGTTTGAAATGCTCGATAATCTGTGCTGTTTGTGACGGAAATGCATGTATTAACGCAGTTGACATAGTTCAAGATGACCACAACGATGCAGACCTTGACGATTTACAACTGTTTCAAGATATCCAGGACATAGATGGGAACGTTGAGGATGTTCCAGAGGATCCTGAGATCGAGGATGCCGATTGCGCCGGACCGTCGGGCCACCACTAAAGGGGTTCCTGGAGAAGGGAGTGCTAGAGGAGGGAGATGGTTATTCTTCTCTTTGCTATTTACATACTAGAATTCGTCACCGTTAATGTATTTCGGTTTAATGTACTTTTATTTATGCAACAAATAAACTTATACGTCTAAAAATGCGAATAAAGGCAAAATTTAATTTTTACCCCGTATTTGAGAGGCTGTATCTCCATAACTATTGCCCGTACAAAAAAATCATACAGAGCAAAATTGTAGAAAATTTTATAGAGAATAGTTTTGTATAGAAGTATTTTTTCGATAAAATCAACGGATTAGGACATGTAGAGCTATTTATGTTTTTCGGCGCCATTTATCCAAGATGGCGTCGCGAGCGGCGCGACGCCATATTGGCAAATTCAGGGGCTCAATAAGAACCTTGAAATCTAGCTCTGTGCCAAATTTCAAAACTTCCCGACCTTTTGCATCATCGAATGTATATATTGACTGGACTATTATTTAGATTCCCAAAAAATGTCTGAAACACAGCCTATGGGATTTTACTCTAACAAATATCTTTTAAATTTTGTAAGCAGTACCTGAAAAACAGTTTTTAAGTTTTAAGTTTAACAAGGACGAATTAGGTTATCTGAAACCAGAAATGTATTTAAACTTCTTTCAGTTTCCTATGAAATGTTTGAAAGACAGTCCATGGAGTTTCATATTTAACAAGTAAGAACGGAAACATCTGATTTCTAAAAAAAAAATGCTTGAAAGACAGTTCCTGGGTTTTACAATTAACAAGGAAGAATGGAGTTACCTGAATCCTGAAAATTTGGAAACTAGAAAGGTCGTATTTAAATTTATTCAAATTCGATAAGGCGTGTTTGAATGACAACCCCTGAAAGTTTACATCTAATTGAGTTATCTGAATCCTGAAAATCTAGAAACTAGAAAGATATTTATTTTTTTAAATTCCCTCCAGACTGTTTGAAAGACAGTCCATGCAATTTTACGTTTAGCAAGTAAGAATGTGAACATCTGAATTCTGAAGAAATGGAAACTAGAAAGATGTTCAACGTCCTTTAAATTTTCTAAGAAATATCTGAAAAACAGATTTTGGGGTTTTACATTAAACAAGGAAAAATTGATTAATTTGAATCCTGAAAATTTGGAAACTAGATAGGTATTTAAATCTATCTAAATTCGCTAAGATGTGTTTGAAAGACAACCCCTGAAATTTTACCTACATCTAATAAGTAAGAATGAAGACATTTGATTTCTGAAAAAATGGAAACTAGAAATATGTTTAATATCTGAAAGCCAGCCATGTTAAATAATTAAAAATGAAGTTATCTAAGCCTGAAAAATGCAAACTGGAAAGACGTTTAAAGTCTTTTCGATTTTCAAAAAAGTATTTGTAGGCAGCCCATTTAATTTCATAGTTAATAAAAAAAAATTATGTATGTATATTATCTTAATCTTAACAAATTTCGTGGGATTTTCAAAAATCATAAAAATGATTTGGTTTTAAAAATGCTGGATTACATTAGATTAAACATTTCTAAAATTGTCACAATGGCTGCTGTAGTTACTATAGAATCAGGTTTCTCGGAAATGTCTCCTCTTCTTTTTTGAAAAATATGTAACAATATCCTTTACTGTTGTTAAAATAAATCCTGAAAGTTCCCAAACAAAAGAATATAAAACCGCAAAAGTCTGTTGGAGAATCCAAAAATAAATCCCGAGACATTTGGACGTCGAAACTAAATGTGTGACGTGAAAAACAGTGTAACATAATATTCCGAGATTGTCATAAATATCAAGAAGACAATTTCAAAGTTTGAGTCTGAAAAGCATCCAACGTGAACGTGTAAGGACAAAGTACCTGCTTTAGACATCATTCTGTAAAATGAAATGTGTTACAAGCGTCAGATATATCTATGGTCGTTTTCTTCTGAAACCAACTAAAGCGAAATGGTTGCAGCTTGCAAGAACGGATGCATTCCCTTCAGATAAGATAGTAAGCTAGACGCGCTCGATAGAGCAAAGCTCATAAAGGAGCTTTGGCAGCGGTTGAAAACCTGAAATGTTGCTGACGCCCTCGCTACGAAGAAGACTACATACAAAATTGCTCGGTTTGTCACGATCCGCTGAATGCTATTTTACATTTAACAAAAGGAGATCTCTTTTTGTTATGCCGAGATACACTTTGCATTCTTATCTTGACCCACATTTTTCATTGTTCTGTAAATAAAGTGGTATTAAACTTGAAAATGCGCAACTTTAAGTTAATTAACTAAGGGGACGACAAGGAATTTTTAAGAAATTTTTGTGTAAAAATAATTTAACAAAATACTAAGGGAACGAGTATCTCCTTAAAAGTAGTGTTCGGGGAATTCAGGCTCCACTGGTCAAATATCAATCATAGACTCAATATAAACGACCTCGGTTATATTGACTGCTTTCTCATCTATGGCTGGAATGAAAACCTTATACTATTAATAGCTATGTTTATACGACAGTTGGAGAAAATGTCTGTTTTATGGCAATCCCAAAACCTACATCCTTTGTAACAGATTGTGATGAGAAAGAAGCTCGTTTAAAGCATCCTTGAAAACCAAAATTAGCACGCTTTCAAGAACTTGTTTTTGTGGGGGATTACTTCCAGTATTTTTGTGGAAATTTATGCAACTTCAAAGGCTGCGGAGGGCGTGAGGGCGTTGTAAGACTAAGGAGGGTTTGAGAAAGGGAGAAAGTTTGATAACAAAGTGCTTGAAAAGCTTGTGAAAATTTTACGGAAATTAAGAAGGGGATTCCAAAAAAATTCAATTCTTGATTTTTGGTCTGACATCAAGACACCTAAGAATATGGAAATTAAGTAAAAATTGTACCTCAAAATTTTCTGTTGCAAAGCTTAATTTTATAAAATAAAAAAAATCAGGGAAAAATCACCAATAACTTTCGAAAAGTTTACAGTTTTCAGAAGTCGTAATACTTTTAAAGAAAAAAATTAACACAATTCAGGGAAGAATAGGGAACCATGGTATAAGTAAACGACTGAGAATAGTAAGAAAAAACATCAGGAAATCTTAGGAATTTTCTAGTACCTACCTTAAAACTTCCGGACGCCTGAGACAGGGCTGTCAAGATTCGAAAATACTTGAATCCAAAAACAATCGGATTCTTAAGATTCAAAGCTCTGATTTCAAACTCGAGATTCTAACCTTCGATTATGATTTCGAAAATTCGGATTCAGATCTCAGATTTAATTCTTGAATCTCCAGTTCGGGTTTCAAAATTCCTATTTTTAATTTCAATTCTAGATTTGTGTACATCACAACTTATTATTTATTAGCATTCTGAAATTTGATGTTCAATTTGGAATTTCAGGTTACAATTTTTCTCTTTCAAATTTTATTAAGTCACAAAAATTCGGTGAATTGGCAAATTTACGTCAAGAAAGGAAAGTCTTATTTGATTTAATTACGTGAAGGTTTAACAGATACCAAATCTGACAACTGTGCTGAAGCATTTTTCATTTTAATTACCGCTGACATTTGAAAACAACAGAAACAAGAAAGGAAATTCTGTCGGAAAAAATATTAATAATCTTCAGGGAAATTATTAAAAATCAGCCAATTTTGTTTAACTTGCAATTAACATCAGTTAGAAGTTTTTATTTCATTTACTTCATAGAAATCAGAGTGCAATTAGGCTTTATGAATCCCTTTTTGTCTACTCATTTTCCCATCAGTTGTTCAAAGTGTGTAAAGTTAAAACATAAACCAGATATCCACCGTTTTATTAAAAAAAACCCCAAATAAGGCTGAACATTTATTAATTACAGCTTTTGTATTTATTTCCATAAACACAGCTTTTTCATAAATCCGTGAATTTAATTTTAATGCCATTTTGAAAACACCTTTTTGCTATGTTCCTTCTCGTACTCTGTCCCTCTCCCTCTTTCTATTTAAAAACGTTATTTAATTATCATAAATTATTTCCATACACAATGAGTAACTTTTCCGCTCTGCGAAACATTTCAAAATGTTAAACTGACAATTCATCAAATAAATTACGGTTTGATTCGGCATTTTATCAAAATATTCCAAGGGTAATTTTAATTAACACAACAGTAATAATAATCCCGAAATTACGTAAATGGATTAATATATGCTAGGTGTTAATGTACAATCTCTATTCCAGACATCCTCGTAACATTAAAACATAAATGTTAATTATGGTCAGTTATATTTGATGATTTCGAGACTGAACGGACTGAGAGGCAATTAGTAAAGTTTAATTATTAATTCGTAAGCATATTTAATTAACTTAGTAGTTAGTATCTCGAATTAAACCTAAATCCAGTCGACAAACTAAAAATATGAAGTAAACAACCGTTAAACCGGAGAGCTTTCCGTTAACTTTCTCTCCTCCGAACGGATATGCTCAAGAGTTTCGAGTTTGAGTTAGGTTAAGAAGAGTATTCACATGAGAATATGGAAAAGGGACGACATATTTCTCTGAGGGTATCTTAAAAGTTATCCAAACTATATCAAAGGCGATGACGCAAGTTCCTATATTATCTGTCTGTGTGAATTCCATTCCAACCGAATGAACTAATAACACCTAAATGAAGGCGAAGGCTGAATCGATAGAGCCGTACATTGATACCAGTTCACAAAGTCAAGAGCGGTCCTTGTAACCTCGTTATGGCATGCATCTGGAATGTATAAATAAAGCTCGTATTATAAATAGAGGAGGAGGCATTCACAGCTGCAAATACCAATCCCAGTCGCTATTTTTACGGGCGCATGTTAATGTAATTGCCATGTTGATTGCACCCAGTTTATAACACCTCAGTGCCGAATCAGTTGGTGTAGGTCATGATTATTCTGACAGCTACGTGTAGCCTACTTCGCAAGTCAACCGAGTGCATCATCTACTCAGCTTACTTAGTCTTCTTGTATTTTCAAACATTCGACCATAGCCAAAACTTTCTGCTGACGTACGATTTGAATGTTGGGAGGTCTCTCTAAATCTGGAAACGCAGTTGCTCCTCCTTCTGCTGGCTTTTGCTATTTCATCCACCACGAATTATAACCGTGTTCTACTCGAAATAAAACTGACACTGCACACGCATAAACTTTAACCAACTATCCAAATATTTAGACTTCCATTGATCTATTTCTACTGTTAAAAACAAAGAATGTGAATTTAACACTTTGAAATCCTTGCTTCTTTGGATTTTCTTTTCTTTCTGAAGGCTTAGCCGCTTAGCTTCATAAATGAATAAAAGGAAAATAACGGAGTCTCCCTCGTGAAAAGCAGTAGAAATCCGCGTCCTTTAAGGGCAAAGATTTATACAAATTCAGCGATTGAAAAAAAAAAGACATTCCGGCCTGGATTTGCTCTACAGTTCTACTTTATTAAGGAATGAAGATCTGCTCGATTTTAGGTTTCAGGGTTCGAATTTATTTCTGAAGAAAGCCCACCCTAGGCTTTCAGATAACCTTTGCACCATGCTAACTTTAAGCTTACACATCTTCAGCGAATTTTAGCTTTTAGGGGTATGGCTAAAACTATACTCAGGTGTATAGGAGTCCCGCCTCTTCCTACAGACTTGTAAGGCTTTAACAGCGTTAAAATGCTGTTAGAGAAATCATTCCATTCCACAGAATTTAATTTACTTAAATACAGCTCTGAAATAACCAACTAGAAAAATACAACCTTTACTCCAAGAGTATTTTATCGCAATCTAATATTGAAAGATTTTCCTTCAGGAAAATCAGCTTACCTGAAAGAAATGTCGTCGTCAGTAACACAACCCCAGCCTTACAGAAAAAGAAGTGAGAACAGAAAGGGAAGGGGGTAGATTAAATATGAAGCAGAGAAGATTGTGGAATGGTGCAAGGATCGGATTGATAAAATGGAGAAGAAGCAGAATGCAAAGAAAAAGAGGACCTTTAGTTTTAAACTGTTTGTGACAATTCAATACAGCTAATTTTCCAAATAATAAGCAGATTATTATCTACTCCTCCACACATGCATCTCATTAACTCTCGTCCGAACGGTTTCCTCGTCTTTAACTAAAATTAATGGTTTGTTCTTTCTTTTCAGCCTGTATTTTAGCAGTTTGATCTTCTACGAATTACATCTTTAAACTTCCACTGACCTGTTACTACTGTTAAAAATAAATAATGTGAATTTAACACTTTGGATTTTCTTCATTTGCTTGAGTTTGGAAGGCTTAGATTCTTAAACGAATAAAAGGAAAATAGCATATTCAGGGCGGTGGAAAGCAGCAGAAATTTGCGTCTTTAGTAAGGGCAAAGATTTATACAAATTAAGTAATTGGAAAAAAAAGGATTCTGGCGTAGCTTAACAACCCCCAGCAGAGTCCTGGATATATGACTTTGAAGTCCTACTTTATAAATGAATCAAGATCTGCCCGGTTTTAGAGTTCAGGTTTTGAACTGATTTTTGAAAAAGTCCACCTAGACTTTCATAGAACTTACACCATGCTAATTTTAAGCTCACACATTTTCAGCGAATTTTAGCTTTTCGGGGCTTGGCTAAAACGAAATCCAGACTAAGCTTAACTTCACTTGTTTTTAATTACTGATTGGAAGACATCTACAAAGATTCATGAAGCTTTAACATGCGTTAAAATGCCTGTAAACATAATTTTTAACTAGAAAATATTGCTGAAATCTTTCATAGCAATCTAATAAAAGAAGACTTTCAACAGATTTCAAGATTCCATTACGAAAACTAACTTAACTGAAAGAAATCCTGTTATCAACCACACAACCCACGCACTGAAATGTTTAGGGGACAAAGCACAAGTGGGAGAGGAAAAGAGAAGAAAAACCAGGTGGAGGAAGAAGAAAATACGAGGAAGTGAGAAAGCAGAGAACTAGGTGAAGTGGCGTAAGGACGAAAATGATAAAAAGAAGGACGAAAAGGAGAAACAGAAGGGAAAGAACTGCTCGTGACAATTTACTACAGAAAATTTTCCAAATAATAACTAGTTTACTACCTACTTTTCCACACATGTAAATCACGAACTCTTCTCAGAGCGGCTTCCTTGTCTTTAATTAAAATTAATGATTGTTCTTTTCGTTTAGTCTGTAGCTTAGCTGTTTGATCTTCTTCTACGAATTACATCGTCTATGGTATTTCGTAATTCTAGTTTTTGAGTATGTTTTTACTGAGAACAACGCCGAGCTTCCTTATAGAATTACAGGAATTTAACAGGGTTGGAAAAATCATGATTTTTTATATTTTTGCAGTTTGACAGGTTTTCGTAATGATTGTGTTGTTTAATTTAATTTATAAAAATAATTTAATTTTTCCAACAAATAATTAAATTTTGAACATTACTCGTATTTCTAATATTACCGCTACTTTCCTAGGTCTATGAAATGAAACGCCTTGGCGCAGACATGCCTGCCCTGTTACATGCTACTTTATGCTAGCTTAATCATTATTAAAATTCTTATTTTCAATTGTACTTCACATGATTTCACTTTTTGTGAATATATAAATTTTATTTTGAATCAGTTAAAATGAGCACCATAAAAGAAAAACATTTTACAAAATATATTTCCAAAGGGGCGAATCATTAATAATTTAACCATTAAATGTTCAACAATTTGTTTTAGTTTTCGGGGGAAAAAATTTTTTGATCTTAACTTCCAAATTTTTAAAGATTATCGCCAAAATACAGCAGTTTTCGGAAAATTTCAGACACATCGCTTTTCATAAATTTATTACTCAAATTTTGACGATTCTCTCTTGTAGGCTAATGTTTTTTTAAATCGTTTCATGTAGTTTTTGTTATGATTTCCTAAATGCTGATTTTAACTTTAAACTTTTCAAAGCTTCCGGTGAACTAATTCTGTTTTGAGAATTGAAAAAGTCAGTTAAATTCATGTTTCAACTGTATTTCAATAGGTTGTCTTTCGTCAAAGCAAAAAGGTGGATTTTTCTTGATCCAATTAACTATTTATTTACATGTTATTTCTCGATTTTTAATATCCCATGTTGTTAATATATTTTTGATGCTTAAAGAATCAAAACAGAACGCCTTTTACACTGCACAGCACAACCAAACGAACGAAGAAATTATGAGACAAACCTTGTAAGTGATGGAAGGATTAAAAGAAGCATAACAAGCAAGAATGTCCCAGTACTTGAAGAATGACGAGGAATCAAAATTATTTTTGGTTGACTTTTTTTGAAGGTGTTATAATACAATTTTTAATCATTTTCGAAACTTTTATTTTTAACATTGGAAATGTTTATGCGCTCGTATTTTGGACAGAGTTACAAGAATTTTAGTAGTTTCTCGCGACAGCAAAAGTGTCGTTACCGTAGGCGGAAGCGGAGTAGGGGAGGATCGCGGTTGGGTACATTCAAAATTCACGTCGTCAAGGAAAGTGTGGATAAAATGTTTATAGCAACAGTGTCGTCAAGGAAAGTGTGGATAAAATGTTTATAGCAACACTTTATTCACCCTTCACGTTAAAATGTTGGTTTGATAATTAGATTTGACACATTAAAATGCCACTTTATGTGTAAGAATTGGAAAAAAATATTAATTTACTCTCAGAGGTGCGATATTTCTACAATTTCGAAGTCGTAAGTGAGGTAAGTTTATATGTTTTATATATTATTTATATGGCATTATCATTTTCAATGTATCCTATGGTTGCAAGGATTGCGAAATCTGTGAATTTTTTAACCTATAAAAACAATACAAACTCCCTCGGTTATTTAAAGTGTTTGTTTATAAGGCTTCGTTCCACTCGTCCCTTTAATTCTTATTCAAGAAGAGAAAAACAGTCGTTAAACAGTCCATAGTTTTTCAACGTTTTACTGATAAGTCATTATATCAAAGATCTTTATCTCTTCGTTTACCACGTAACTTTTACCGATATTAATTTTTTTAAATAGCGTATGCAGTTTGGAATTTCAACTAATATGGATCGAATAAACAATAAAAATGGACTGAAATATATTCCTATGATCGTTAAACTCCTATTAAATATCCATGTTTCCAACCAGCAAACTAAACACAACAAAAATTCAAATACTGACCAAGTAGAGAAAAGGCTTAACAAGAAATGTTTTATACCACACGCTCGATATCGATTGTTTCCTTAATATAAAACGACTGAAATGACCCAAAAAAAGCAACGTTGAAAAAAATGTAAATTATAGCTTCCATCAAGGTTAACAACCTGTGTAGGAAATTTCCTTCTACTTGGAAATTCTGAATAGTAAATATTTAACCTTAGTTGCCGGTAAATTGATTCTTTTCTGGGAATAAAAGCGTCACGCATATTAAAATGGAAGCTCTACTAAATTACACGAGCCTTTAAAGTTTACGGAATCAATCGATCATATGATGTCCCCAACCCTACTAATAATTTTATCGATTTAAACCCTCCTCATGATTTTGCATCCTGATGAGGAAACGGGGCAATATTGAATAATATAAAGTTCACTTGTCCTCCTTAATTATGAACGAACGTATACGAAAATGTCAATATGTTTAATGTTATAAGCCGATATTATTCCTTAACAAAACGTATTCCTCATCACATGAAATATGAATACGCGTATTAATCGATCCAAGTTGGCCGCTATTGTAGATATTAAACTTCAATGGCTTGTGACCTTTCCCGGCTCTGCCTCGGCGCTTATGAGTAGCGTCCCGGTGACCTTCTCGCTCCATTCGCGGGACAACCAATCGCGACTGGGGGGACCAGAAGGTCACTAGACTGAACGCATTATGTTATTGCAATCAAGTCTCATTTCCACTGTTTATGGACCTTCAACTCTTGAACGAAAACATTGCCTGCCATTGTTACGAAAGGCAAATGACAAATCCCTTTTAATTCGAATTTTAACCCAGATTTTTTTTAATGGGGTCGTTTGTGAAAGAATTTAAATTTGTATCGCGAGAATTCACGAACGCATCTTTAGCAATTCTTTAAACGTTCCCATTATGGATGTTTTATGACGGAAAGTCGTGATCAGGACTTGAGTTTTTCTGTGGAAGGAGAAGGTTTAATAGGACGAAGGGGGAATCAAAAATCGCTTTGTAGTGATATCTATACGAAAAAACTGGAATTAACATAAAGTGTGGGGAATGAAGAATCTGAGGAAAATATACAGATGAACAATGGAAAAAAACAACAGATGAAGCCTCACGGCGACGCAAAAATAGCCCCATGTATAAACTTAAAGTTTACGAATTGGGACACAGAAGAACCACCCGATGATGATAGTACAACGGAAGTGGCACTAAAGGCACAATCGCAAAATACATAAGGCGAAAAGCCCCGAAAGAAGTGCTTGGAACCATTAAGTGAGGGTTGAAATATAAAGGTATACAGTACTACGCAAGAGTGGAACAAGATAAGAAATCAATGGGTTTATGACAGCATTATTTTGGTATTATTTGAATTCACAGCAAAAACTCAAGAGTAACTAAACAAAGCAAGCTATGTAAAGTTTGGTTGGCCGGTTCCAATACTTAAGGCCAAAAAAACACCTTAAACTAAGAACTCCAAGAGAGAGTTATATATCTTCGTCCTTCTCTAATCATAAATAATCCGCACTGAAGAAAATGCAAAGTTCCTGGTACTTTTCCAATTACAGGAACGGTAAGTACATACAGTGCAAATTTATGAAATATACCCAAAAAGACGCCAAGGCCGACGTAATTTTTGTAAATTAATATCTGTTGACAAAAATTCGTTAACTGTCAACGTCAAATTTTCGGCATTTGTAAATTGGTCATATCGTCTGCTATGTTCGTAGTAACAAAATTTGCACTGTATATGGATATATAAACAGGAAAATCAATGATAACAGACAAACATTTTTGAACCGACCCTTTTGTATAATTTATGTGCTTGGTTTGCACTTATTTAACAAGCTGGTCCAATTATAGTTCTTTCATTCGGAAGACACAAAGTATTCTTTTGCTTATTAAGCAGGCCATGACCGAATTTAAGACCTGATAATTTTGGGGAGAAAGTATGACAGCCTAATAGGTGAAACAGTTCAAAATTCCTGAAATGTAGGCCACTTCTCAAAATTAATAACGTCAGAAACTTCCCTCAAATTTTTAACATGAAAATTAATATGAAAATACGAGGTCTGTCCAATGAATACGCGAACTGAGCTACTAGGATGGCCTCGAGGTGATGTTTCACCACGTCGATTGGCTGTTCTGTTGGCGGAGAACCCACTGGAGCTTCAGTAACCGCCAGACGGTCGAGGCGAGCCTGTAAGATTTTTTTGTGGCGCCTTGTTTTTGCTCTTGTCGACGATGGAGAATAATGAACAGATGGAACAGCGACTCAACAACAAATTTTTGGTGAAACTTGGGAAAAACTCTCAGGAAAATCATGAACTGTTGAGGGCTGCTTGCGGAGGCAATGCACTGAAGAAAACAACTCTTTTCAAGTAGATAAAGCATTTCAGAGAGAGCCGTGAAGACTGCAACGACGATGCAAGGTCGTTTTTTTGACATTCCTGGTGTTGTATACTACGAATTTCTTCCTGAAGGACAAACAATGAATGCTGTCTTCTACGTGTAGGTTCTTAAGCGCTTGGGGGACCGTGTGCGACCAAATTTATGTGATGGTGATGGATGGCTGCTGCACCAAGACAATGCACTTGCACATTCACCAGTGATTGTCCGCGAGTTTCTGGCCAGAAATTCGATCACCAAGCTTGATCGCCTTCCCTACTCCCCTTAGCCCTCTGCGATTTCTTCTTGTTCCCGAAATGCAAAATGGTCATGCGAGCGCGGTACTGGGACGATGTGGAGACGCTAAAACGTGAAACGATGAGACGCTGACGAGCCTGACTTCTGAGGACTTCCAGGGATGCTTTGAACAGTGGAAACGGAGATGGGACAAGTACATTGCTACAAATGGGGAGTATTTTGAAGGGGTTAAAATTGATTTGCCCTAAATCTTGTAAAATACTATTTTTATGACCTGAGTTCGCGTATTTTTTGGACAGACCTCGTATCAAAGCATTAATTCTTTTTCATTCGCAAAAAGGTAAAAATTACATTTCTTATTGGCTTAGTGGATTAGACGTTTGTCTTGCAGCCAGATGGCCATCTGGTTCGAATCTCGAGTCGTGGTCGAATTTAAGACCTAATAAAATCGGTGTTTTTTTGGAAAAAAAATCTGAACACATGACAGACTCAATTAACACTTCAAAATTTCTGAAATTTAGGCCAATTTTTCAAAAGTAAAAAATCAGAAGTTTCCCCCCAAAAGACTTAAGAAAGGTAGAAATTACATTTCTTACTAACGGTTTAATGGATTAAACGAATGTCTTGTATCCAGAAGGACGCTGGAAGAATGAGCCGTGGCCAAATTTAAGACCTGATAATACAATCTGTTTTTTGAAAAAAAAAAAAATCTGAATAAATGAAAATTGATGGGAAAATTTCAGAGTTTCAGATTTAAAAAATTTCAAATTTTTGCATTTATAAAAATTATTTTAAAATAATCAAACAAAAACTAAATTATTTGAAATATTAGTTTCAAGAATTCAAAGCTGAAAATTATCAACAAATAGGAAATTCATAATCCTCATCCTCCGGGATTAAACCGTTTGGTTTGTGCCAAATTTAAAATTTTTAAAAATTAGGACAAATTTTAAATCTCTTATTCTACTTCCGAGGATTAGTATTTCGTTTTGTTGCTATCCAAATTCTAAACCAAAACGGTAATTTTAAAAATTTTGAAACTGCAAAATGTAGTAAATAAATGGCAATAACAATTTTTCCTTTGAAAGGTGAGTAAACTCAAAATTGAATAATTCAAATGTTCAGAACTGGATTAATTTACGGACTTTTCTTTTGGTAAATCAATCATTCTCCCTCATCTATAAATAAAAATCCATTTCATTTAGAAGTAAGAGTAAAGCGTTTCCCTCTTTTGGGTATTAAAATTCGTCCTTATTACTTTTATTAGGTTACTCGAGTGATTTACTTGTGCTAAGCTGAAAATTTACGAGGGTAACTCCGTTTTAAATTTATGAACATCCAGAAAAAGAAGATTCAAACGATTGTGTTGTACTTACATCCCGACGAACGCATAATTCCGATTTATGCTTTCTTTTCGGATCATTTACACTAAATAAGGTTTCTTTTTAATCTCTTTAATGGCTGCACGAACGTGAATGAGACGTTTTAATATGCAAATTCTGATATCTAAAACGTGGCCGCTTGTTACGTTTACATGTCTGATGGTTTCTTTTGAAAAATGAACGTTTGAAAATCACTGCTTTTTATGCTTATTGTAAATGGTTGTTTGTGGAGGTTTTGTGATCCTTTAATGGTAGGAAATTTTATTTACAGTCACGATAAGCGGCTATTTAAATGTAATTTTTATTATTATGATTAATAACGCTGCAACATAAAGAACATTTCCGCTAACCTTGGAAATATATTTAGGCCTTTGTGTTGAAGTAAATTACGCTAAACTTTGATGGCTTAAAAATTTTGAATTTACGATGTAACGCCGAAATGCAAAAACAATCATAAGGTTGAAATTAGTGATTCAAAAAAATGTGCAACCTTTTGACCTTTTTACCCTTTTAAGTGCCGTTCCGTTTACTGACACAAAAGCTGAAACGAAATGTCAATATGATCAACATGTATACCGTGTAAATAAAGAGATCCGAATTGTGCTTTTACTTCGCAAATTTCCATTTACGTGATCGTTCTGAAAACGTAAAAGCCTTGTTTTATATTTATAAAAATATACGAACACAGGTTAAAAGGATAGGTGTTTGTTCGTAAGACACTTTGATGGGTTGTTTAGTAAAACCTCCGGAGACAATAATGCTGTTTATTCCAGCTCGAGAACGTTTTTATTTTACTCTTGTATTTTTGTTGATGGTGACAACCTAATTTTTCTAGTGTTTCTTTGTGTTTTGCCTCTCCTTTTCGTTGCTATGGTAAATTCTGAAGAATCATGGTTAGAAAACTGCTTGGCTCGGGTGATGCGCTTTAATATTTTTTGCTTGATTTTCTTTGATTGTAAGATATAAAGTTTTTAGCTAGTTTTACTGTTTTGCTAAAACAGGATGAATTCGGGGTACGTTTTGGAAAAATCGAACTCAAACAAACATTTCTTAAGACTAAAAAAATCTTTTTGGTCGAAGAACTCCATGAGAAATCTTCTGGTTCAGTCGTAATTCTCACGAACATAACTTAACCAAATAGATCTACTAGAACCAGTACACTAATTAAACTGCAACCATTCCCTTTAAAAATAAAACCAGCTAACAAGTAGATTTTCCAGTTTTTCAATATTTCGTAAATAAATTTCACCCCAGCGAAAAGAGCCCACTAAACACCCCTCTTATTTTGGACAATAAGAAGCTAAGTGGAGGACCTTGTTAATTTTTTTCAAGGTTTTACAAATGAGGTTGGTCGTTTAAAGTTAAAGTGATTCAATATAATAGAGTAACTTGTTATTCGTTTCACGATTCGGAATGAATACAAATCAGGTCAGATTTTATTTGGCAGGACTGATTCGGGCATTAAGAAAAAATATGCGGCTTTCCTGAAGCGTGAGTTCATTTTTAATTAGAAAAGTTGGCATCAAGGCGGTGCTTAACGGCTGATTTTTTAAATGGAATATTAATGCCTGCCAGATGTGTAAAAAATGTCTCAGGGTTAAGCTTTTCAGTGTTTAAATCTGCTACACATTTGACCATGCCCTTTAACTGCACGCTGGATTCGGAATTCCTGACATTATTAATTTTGCAAAAACTGGCCTAAAGTGTAGAACTGTGAATCTGTCATTTGTTTAATTTTTCAAAACCTGTCCCCCTCTAGCTACAAGCCAGACGTCTAATCCACTAAACCACTAAGATTTTTCTTTTTTGTAATTAACACAATTCTCATCATATTTCCTTAGTGATTTTTGACATGTCAAAATAAATATGTAAATCGTTTTAAGTATACTCCAGTTTTCAATTTATAAGATTATTTTTGATAGATATTCCATAATAAATTCCAAGCATCTAAGCCTGCACTAATAATGTTTACTTCAGATTTAAGGTAAAATAGAAGTCGAAGCAGGTAAAATAGCGTGGGCTGGTGATTTGCGACAACAAAGCGTGGGAGTCTATAGTAATTAATATTTACAATTTCAGCCTACACACCTCATTAATATATACGTATACACTGTGAGACAAGTGTACCTATGGGAGGATTTAATCAACTCCTAGAAACATTAGAACGATGGAATTACATGCACTTGGTTGGATTCGTTTTCCTCTTGGAAATAAATCTTTTAAGCTTTTGTAAGGTAGTTTTTGATTACATCAATCCAGCCTGGAAAACAACGAAGATTTCTTTTATTTTTAAAAGCAATTTGTGGGAAAAATTCTGATAATATAAATATTTATTTTTAATTTGTTTTTATTTTTACGAAATTTAAAGTTTTACTGCTTTTCTATTTTTAGGTTTCAAGTAGACACCTACAAAATTAGCTTAACTTCTGAACCAGGCCCGCATTCGGAACAATTTGTAATTTTGTTTTTTCTATTTTAGCAATATTTACAAAAACGTAGGGAAAATTTAAATACAGAAAGTTATCTTTGTAAATCATGAAATCTTAGTAGGTTAGGGAAAACCGTTGCTGAATTTGTGTTAGAGTCAATTTCTGTATTCTGTAGGCATTGTTTTTGGAAAACTAAAAAGCATGAAGAATAATAAAAATTGAACGTGATTTCAGTAAATAAGAGATAAATTGCTGTACAACTTTATTTTCTTTAGTGACTTGGCGTTGCTGCCAAAGCCATAACTGAGATTCAAACCTGTGTCCTATTGGTTGCAAAACAAACGTCAAATCAACTGAGCCTTCGTGAAAACTACATTGAAAATAAGAATAAGTTTTAGAAAATTAGAAATTATCAACCTAAACCTAACAAAATTACATTATAAAAAAACATAGAGATTAATCATCGTTTTTTCAGGAATTTAATTTAAAAAGATAATAATTTTGATATGAATTTGTTTAAATTTCAGCTCTAAAAATAAATTTGGCGCAGAGATTATCTTCAAAGACCAATTACAGTAAATGTTGCCCAGAAAGTCTTTCACTTAGTTGCTGTAATACGTATTTGGGTTTTTAATACTTTTTTTTGTAATTTTCAGGATTTTACAGCGCTCCAGCATAAATTCTGTAAAATCCACTGTTGTTAACTTTAAAACATCTACAAATAAACCTCACCAATTTACCAAATTACTTGATTTTTTGTAACAAAATTCATTATCTAATTCCGAAACCTATAAAACTGCAACATAAAATAACCTGTTGATATCATACAAATATTTATAAACATTTCAACAAATTTGCTGAAAGTCGGTTATTTATTTTCCTTCCAAATTTTATACAAAATCGGGTTCAAGGTCGGCGATTCACAAGAATTAACTAAAAAAAAACTGAACATTTACTTTTTAATGCCAGTAGCCACATCATTTAGGATTAGCGTTATTTTATTGCTTGAATGACATTTTAAGGATTATTTAACTCTTAATTCCCTAATTGCTTCATTCTGTTAATTCATTAAGTGAGTTTAAATCAATTTTCGATTTTCTAAATGGCATTTTGGAAGGTTTGTTGATGTTTAAAATGGCACGCAGTTTTGTGTACATTTTTAACCTCCGCCGTGCTAATTAAATTTTTATTTGTGGACGGTAAGTTTGGTAGTTAATAGTTTGTTATCGCTGGCATGTGGAGGAAAGATTATGCAAGAAAACCAAGAAGTCTGGTTTTAAAATAGGAAGTTCATTGTGGCAATATTTCGAACGGTTTTAATACTTGGCTAAGACTGTTGCCAAAGGCTTGCGTTGCTTGCACGCTGTTGTGGTTAAGATTTAGTTTATATGATGCATGCAGTGCAATTTATAATAAGCACAAGTAATATGTGGAGTGCAGAGTTTCGTTGTTTGTTTACACACAAATGTTTGTGGTGAAATTTTATTGAAGAAAATCGAAATTCTGTAGTTTTTAGAATTAGTTTTTTAGGTATGGCAATTATTTTAATTTTTCGTGGCCTTAAATATTATCTCCAGAAGTATTGGGTACAATTCGATCTAGAAATTATAATAAATGGAGCTAGACTTTTTATTTGCTTTTTGTTAATCGTCAGAAAATAAATTAAAAACCAAATACTTTGAATGGTCATAATAATGGAAAATTGTGGCGATGAAATCGACGTCAATCTAAAGGTCTTTCAACTTACCAGAAATAACACACTTAAAACAAATCTATAAAACAGTTTTTGAAAAAATAAACGTTCAAATATTCTTTTTTGGTGTTCCCAATATAAAAGGCGTTGGAAAGGGAGACGGTTCCTCCTGTACAGATATAACATTTTGCACCACAAGCATCAGCAGAAGCGTGAGAAGCTGGAGAGTGATGGAAAAGGAAAACCTCAGTGACCACCGGAACATCTATTGTGAAATTGAGAAACCGATTAACGAAACGAAGACTGGAAACCATATCGCACGGTTGGAAGATGAAGCCGGAGGCAATGGAACACTTTGTCACAAAGCTGGATAATAATAATATAATAGAACAAGAAAGGACAGAGCAGGAAATAACATTGGAAGATCTTGTTCGACAACTAAAGACCACATGTGACCAAACATTACCAAAAAGATCTATTGGTGGAATGACAGAACAGCGGAAGCACAGGTGTAGAAGAGAATATCAGGCCCAGAAACAAATTCTTAAGAAAGCGATATGGAACGCCAAAGAAGAGGCATGGAAGAGAGTTTGCCAAGATGTAGATAAGGTATGGGGTGAGGGCTATAAAATAGTCTGCAAGAAGCTTAAAATTTCCCCTAAAATACATTTAACGCAAGGTCAGATGGAAAAAGAGGCAAACAAGCTGTTATCAAACAATCCCAAACAAAATTGGGAAGAAATAACAAGAGGTTTGAAAGAAGATGACCTGGTACGGTTCAGCGAAGATGAAATACTAAGAGCTGCCAATAAAATTAAAGCAGGGAAAGCTCCAGGATCGGATGCGATACCTGGGGAACTAATCAAAGTACTGCGATGATCCACAGACAACCGTAGTACGCCCTCAAAGTATATAACAGGTTATTAAACAGGAAGGAATAAGAGGCCAGATTGGTCCTTCTAGAAAAGCAGAAGAAGAAGAAGGCAGTTGAGCCGCAAACATACCGCCCGCTGCGAGAGGCTACACGAGGAAATAGAGGTAAAAGGGGGATTATGCGAGAGACAGTTCGGCTTCTGCAAGGGACGTTCCAGCATAGACGCCATGGAGATGGTCAAAAATAAGGCAGCAAACTCAGGATATAAAAGAGGAAGGCAATTCTGTGCAATGGTGATCCTGGACGTGGAGAACGCATTTAACAGCGCATCATGGCAAGGAATAGTACAGGAACTGAAGGAAAGGGAAATCTCTACATATCGCATACAAATAATAAGTAGCTACTTCACGAATAGAAGAGTAAAAATAGGGCAATCAGAGAAGGAAATAACATGTGCTGTTCCACAGGGGTCCCTACATGGGCCACTATTATGGAATTTATACTATGTTAGTATTTTAAAGCTCGATATGCCAGAACGAATACAACTAATAGGATAAGCAGATGACCTGGCGATAGCGGTCTGTGGAAGAACTGGAGAGGTGGTTGAAGAGAAAACCAATATCACAATACACAGGATACAGAATGAGATGCCCTTTTTGGGTTTCCCATCATAAAATGTGTTCATGAAAAGTTTTTGAGATGGAATTGACGCCAATCTAAAGGTCTTCGAACACGCCAAAGATGATAAATACTTAAAAAAAAAACATAAAACAGTCAAAAAAAAATTAAAAATTCGGCCTTTTTTGGTTTCCCGACATAAAAGGCCTTAATGAAAAATGTTGAAAATGAATCGACGCCATCGGAAAGGTCTTTTAGTATATTGGTCATCATCTCATCATAAAAGGGCCAAAGAAAAATTTTGGCGACGGGATTGACGCCATTTAAATGGTATTTAGCATGCATGATTAAAACTAAACTTCGAAATCTAACAAAGGCGTTTTCAATAACCAAAAACATATTCAAAAATTCGGTCCTTTTTGGGTTGTCTATCATAAGAGTATTAGAGAAAAATTTTGGCGATGTAGTCGACACCATTCAAAAGGCATTTGTGGGTTGGCCACCATAAAAAGTGTTACCGAAAAAATTTGGAGATGGGAAAAGAATTCGATTATTTTAAAGATTTTAAATTTTTGTCAAATTTAGAAGGTAAAAATCAAACCTGAAATAAAAAATAATTATGTTATTTAATTCCTTAAGGCCTAAAAAGGAAGCTGTATTCTAAACGGAAACACAAAACCGTTACAATTAATAAATCAAAACCCGAAAAATAGCACGAGTAATTTAATTAATCCTCGATAGGCAAACGAATAATTTAATACCAGCATTTTTTTATCTGTTTTCTATATAAGTGTAACCTACCAGGAGTACCAGGTTCTTCTACCTTAGGATATAATTAAGGCTGTTATCGCGTATAAGCAATCGATTTTTTGAAAAAATAAAGACTTAAGTAATTGTAAGGATAGTAGATATTAATTAATTCAGGTTTAGAATTATGGGTTGGAAATAGTAGAGCAATTTATCAATATTTACATACGGTTTAACAGATACGCCCTCATATGTGTTCGTATGATCGATTATTATGGGGTTCCAGTGATATACAACGAAAAAAATGTTAGGGAAATTCGTAGTAATAAATATTGAAAGTCAGAATTTGTAACAGGAAATTGTAAATATCAACGTTTCAGTTGCTTGTATTTCAAATTATACTTATTAGGTTTTGAGCCGGAGACGTTCAAAAGGTGGGTTTAGAATTAGTTAAGACGTCGAGATTTTTGTCATTGGTCCCTTTAGTCTAAAGGAAAATATTATTATTACAAAATTAAACAAAGGAATTTGAAAAGGTGGAAGCAAAATCAAAATTCTTCATTGAAACTATAAAAGACTGAATTATTTAAATTAATCTTTTAAAACAGGTTTAATTTTGTTAAAATCTGAGGTTATTTATTTTCTCATATTTTTCAAAAATTAAATACATTGGTGGTTTTAAATTCTTATATAAAAATTAATTAATAAATTCTGTTTGGAGAAGTAAATTTTCTTGTAAGTTCAAAATTTTCGGAAAATCGGGATATTTATTTAACGTTCGGCAAAATAAAGAACTTCATTTCCAGGATAAAAGTTTTTGCAATAATATTCGAAAAGTATACCTTGGTTTTAAATTCTTATTAAAATTAATTTATAAATTATGCTTAGAAAAATAAAATGTATTTTCAAAAAAACGGTATATTTAGGTAAAGTAAATTTAGGTAAATAAAGGGCTTTGTCTCCAACATAATACCTAGTTTTACTTTTGCAACATTTTTTGAAATCAATCAAATTCTGTTTATATGAGTTATTTTTATTTTAAGTTAAAAAGTTTCCAAAAAGTAGAATATTTGAGTAAAGTGCAGTGAAATAAAAGAATTTAAGTATTCCTAGTACGTGAGTTTTACTTTTAGACTATTTTTCGACAACTAAATACGGTAGCTTTAAATTTTTACAAAAAATCAATTTTTAAATTTCTAATTTTTGAGTTTTATTTTCGAAAATTGGCCTTTTAACTTCGTATATTAAATACATACCCATAAATTCAATCCAGAAATCATTCGACAAAGCGCGAAGTCCTGAATTTTTACATAGCCTTTAATTAAGATATTGCAAAGACAGAGACCATTTGATCTTTTAATAACCGAAACTAGCTTAATAGTAACATCAAACGATAGAAATTTATTTAAAGCAAATTTTAGTACGCGAATCATCCTCGTCTATTTTCGATTTAACGACTTAATGTGTTCATAACATGTCCTGCATGTATTTCTAAACGTTACCAAAGCATTTGTCCTTCATATCCACGTGCTGTTATTTCATTCTATGTAGAAAGTAATTTATTTAACGGCGCGAGTGTTGGTTGGTTATCTTTTAAATATTTTCAAAGTTTAAAACGTTTAAAGCCGGGCGCCTTGTATTGTGATTATTATAGCTCGTGCAATTTATTTAACGCGAGCAAATAGCTAAGGTCAAGGAAGTACAAGACATTTACGGGGGGAAAAAATTAAGGAATCGATCAGTAATGGAAAAGTGAATAATTAACGTGCATAATGAAATTTAAATTGAGTATCGATACGATATAACCAGGGTCTTTTTTAATTACAAATTATAGCAACAACAACATTAACAAAAGGCAATGACGCTGAATGGCTGTGTCAAAAGCACCCTTCTTCATTATACAGTTTAAATTAAAGGTTAAACCGCGCCACGTGTAGTATTAATTTCGAAATCAAGGCCAAATTGACAAATCGTAGTTACAAAACGCTAGCCCTATTGATATAAAAGCAATTGCTCGATGAATACTGATCATGAGATCATACTAAACGGATATAGGCAGCAGACGTGTATTAAACCTTGGCGACGTTTAATAACGGTCTTGCTGTAGTTTGTACAAAATTAATAGCCTTACCTATCTGCATTTATAAAACGGGTCGATTAACATTTACGCTCGTTAGCAAAATTGCAATCCGTAATTAAGTTCCCTTCTAAATGAACCTAGATATAAAACTCGAGTTGTGTGTTTGTCGTTTAAACAGATAAGAATATCTCTATATATCGCTACTTAAATGTACGTATCTAACTTCACAGTTATATGTTCTAAGCTGCAAATTGACTTGTTTAAAATTAATTTGGAATGTCTAACCTAAGCTTACTATGCAGACTTATACACATCTAAATTTGCATTAAGGGCAAAGTTTCATCAAATTCAGGAACCAATTTTTAGAATGCAGAGAACTGAAAGAAAATCCAAAAATTAATAAACAAAAGAAAATGAAAAAATCCAGAATTAAACCTTATAAAATTATATGGGTTCTTAAAACTGGAAAGAATAATTAAAACTTCGCAAATGTAAAATATAATTCTCTAATAATGAGACCTGAAAACCTTTAAAATTTTAAAACTCAAAAATAAACATTACAGAATTTAAAGTCGGAAATTTTTAAAATGAACAAAAAAATTCCTAAGCTCGGGATTCACCCCTGAAAATTTGTCATGAAACGTTTTTTATAAAAATAAAGTCCTGATTTATCTCAAAACTATTTCTAATTTCTGTAGGTTTACAGAGCAGAAACTGTGTTTTTTTCTAAAATTTGCTTCAATTTGTTAAGCAAGAAAAATAAAAAATTAAATACTTGATTTTTAATTTTGAAACTGAAAATTTATCTGCTAATGTTTGTCTGATGTGTTAAGAGATGTCTCAGCTTCTTCAGCTTAGGTAAATCAAACAATTCAGTTTTGCACATCGACAGCAGAATTTAAGCTCAGAAATTTTCAAAATGAGCTAAACAAATGCCTAAGCACGTAGCTCACAAGGCCTGAAACATTTTAAAAGAACAATCAAAACTTAAATACTTGATTTTTAATTTTGAAACTGAAACTTTATTTCCTAATGTTTGCAGTTTATTCAGCTCAGGCAAATCAAACAATTCAGTTTTACACATGCACAACAGAATTTAAAGTCAGAAATTTTTAAAATGAGCTTAACAAATGCCTAAGCACGTAGCTCACAAGGCCTGAAACGTTTTAAAAGAAAAATCAAAACTTAAATACTTGATTCTTAATTTTGAAACTGAAACTTTACTTCCCAATGTTTGCAGTTTCTTCAACTCAGGCAAATCAAACAATTTAGTTTTACACATCAACAACAAAATTTAAAGTAAAAAATTTTAAAAATGAGCCAAACAAATGCCAAGTACGTAGCCCACAAGGCCTAAAAGTTAATCATGAAACCTTTTAAAGTCCTAAATGTTGCAGTTTCTAAGCTTAGGTAAATCAAAGAATAATTCAGTTTTGCACATCAATAACAGAATTTAAAGTCAGAAATTTGTAAAATAAGCTACAAAATGCTGAAGCACGTGATTCACAAGGCCTGAAAGTTATAATGAAACCTTATGAAGTCCTCAATTGTTATAAGAATAAAGTCCAGATTTATTCTAAAACTATTTTTAATTTGTGTAGAGCAGAAACTGTTTTTCTACTTTAGTTTAACAATTCAAAAAAAATTCTTTAATTTATTAACAAACAAATTTGTTTTTTTATTTTTAAACATTGAAAATTCGCGTGAAAAGACATTACAGCTTCTTCGGCTCAGGCCACTCGGGTAAATCAAACAATTCAGTTTTATATATCGACAAATTCTGAAAATTTAAAAAATGCAGACCGAAGTAATCATACAACCTTACAATAATTGGTAACGTAATATGCTACAACCGTGGCTCATACAAAAAAAAAATATATTTTTTAGGCCGAATAAATAAAATCGGCTTTTCTTTAGTTTAATTCAAAATCAAATAAAACTTAAAAATTGCTGTACATTTTCAGAACGTAGGTCTGAAGATGGGTGCGAAACTCTGTTATGTAATTTTATTGGCTGTTAAGCGCATACGAAGGGCCCCACAAGAACTTACCATCAAATTGGCAACTGGCTATTTATTTTACTAATCAGTATTAAGGGTTTTTCGACTTCGCAAACTTTAAATTGGTGTTCTTAGCCCAAACATAGATTGGATAACAATTTGTCGAGACTGTCGTAAGCTGTAAGGACAAGGTATTTATAAAAAAACCTGTGTTATTTTAAATTTTCAAAAAAAAAATGCAAAATTCTTTCTAAACTCTATTACAAATAAAACCTCTAGGTCTGAAGTTAGATAGCATTGATATCATTGAAAAATAATTATCAAACTGAAATATTCCAACTTTTCGCAGGGTTTCCAACTTGAGGCAGCTTTTTATTAAAATTAAGTAATAATTTGAAATGGTAAGTCTTAAAAGGATTGAAGTTAACAAAATAGTGCTTTATAATAATTAAAAATGCTGCAAATTGTTTCGAAGCCCTATTTACAATAAGAAACAAGCTCTGAATATAGGTGCAAAGTTCTGCTGTAAAATTTGGTTGGTTGTTGATGAACAGGAGCGTGTGGTGGCACAGAAGAAATTTTTTGCCAAAAGGACGATCAGCAAGTTTCTGAAGAAGTTTAATAACGGAATAATATTACAAAAAGAAGCTAGGCATTCGGCTTTTATATTTCTTCAGCATTGTCAACTTCAGGCCTGTTTTCGCAACTTCAATGAATACTAAGTTATAATTTGGGGTGGTAAATCTCAAGAAAAAATTTATTATTTTAATTTAAAAAATGCTGTAAACTTGCAAAAAAAAAACAAATAGTTTCGAAACTCGGTTCAAAATAAGAAGGTTGGTCTGAATCTATATGCAAAGCTCTGCTGTTAAATTCGATTAGCTGTTCTTGAACAGGGGTGGCCTGGCCCAATTACATAATCAGAAAACTCCTAAAAAAAAATTAATAAACAGGTAGCATTTATGCAATCCATTATTTGCCAACCAAATGTTTTTCAGAATTGCCAACTTCTGACCTGTTTTCTCAGCTTCAATGAATATTAAGTAAATATTTGAAATGGTGCAACTCACGAGGAAATTAATTTTTTTGTAATTAAAATAAAACACTGTAAACTTATTAACAAAATCAAATGGTTTCTAAGCTCTATCCCAAATAATAAATCAGGTCTGAAGATAGGGGCAAAGCTCTTATGTTTAATATTATTGGCTGATGATAGTTAGGAGTCGAAATTAAATTTAAAACATTGTAAATTACCAGAATTATTAGGAAGTTTTGACTATATCTGTCAAATGAATATTCCTTCAGCGTGCTCAACTTCAGTTCTGTTTTCTTAACCACAATGAAGTTTAGGTAATAATGTGGGATTGTTTAAGATGAACTATTTTTTAAATGTCGGTTATCAGGAAGATTAGAAAGTTTCTAGATAAATAGGACAATATGATTTAAGCATTATGGATATGCCATTTTTGCTAACTGAAAAATTCTGATGTTGCAAACAATCTGTAGAAGTTCTAAAACTTGCAGCTGAGTTAGGATTAAACATTACGGCATTTCAAATCAGTAATTTCGAACATAAAGGCAGCAAAGTGATCGATTTAAATTTTCAAAACATAATTTATTATAATTATAATTAAACTGAAAGAAACTTGCAAAAATATGCGTTGATTTATTTATATTCAAGTTAAATAATTAAAAAAATAAATACCAATACCAAAATTCTGAGAATTATGCTGATAACGTAAAAGTCCGAAGAAATCAGCATTTTATTAAATAAAATTTTCTTTTTAATTACCAAAGGATCGTTTGACAGGTTTGTTTAAATTTATTTATATAGAAATTCAGATATAAAACCAATGATGAATTTGGAATTAGGAATCTTGAATTGAATGTATTTATAAATATTATTCTGATAATTAACGATTTCAGTTTCCTGTAAAAATTTTATAACCAAATCATGATTGCTTTTAAAACCATTTTATTATAACAATTATAAAGTTTGTGGACTAATTTGACTACTAAAAATCCGTCGATGAACACGAAAAAGATCTTAGATTTTTTATTCCTTTACAAAGGAAAACATCCAACCTAACACATTTTGAAAGATTAAAACAAACAAACATTACCATAAAAAACTAGGCCAAACTGTCAAGTAAAAACGAATAAATTCAACTAAAATGAAGGATGGCACACTTTAGGAATAAATATATTTTGAAAAATATTTCATCAACCTGCGAAAAAGCAGGAACAAAAAAATATTTTCGTCAACACAAGGATGTATCATGTAACAAATGGTATTCCAATTCCAATACCGAAAAGTGGGACAAATACAGGGTGGAATAAATGACCAGCAGGACAAATGATAGTACAAAAACGGGCTTCTAAAAGCTTTTAAAAAATTAGGTCAATAAGAAGTATAGTGGAGAAAATTGTTGTTGTTGAGAAATACATAAATAAATAATGATGGGTGGTTTCAGGGGTGCTGGGTTTTTGTTAAATAGGTCAAGTTTTCTATTTTCTTTTTGTTTCTAAAAAGCTTTGCACGATTGCTTTTGAAACCAATAGGCTACTTTCTACAGATAAGCAGGCTAGTACGTCCCTGGATGGCTTAATGGTGGAAAAAATGTACTGCATTGAAAAAAGGGAAAAAGGATAATAAAATAACTCAGAGGTTAAACATTTGAAAATGAGAATTTAATATTATTATTTATTTATAAAAAAACCCTCCAAACAAAAAAGCCTTGTACTTATTGAACTAAAACCAGCACACAACTCACTAATTTCAAACATATCCAAAAGGCTCAGGATGTTATTATTTACTAAAAATTCACGAAATGGGACGAAGAAAAACTGAGGTAAAAAGCAGGAACGAAGAAGGGTTGATTATCCTATAATTTGTGTATAAATGATCAAAGTAAAACCTCATCCCCAGACATTAAAAAAGCTGTCTCGTTTTGTACGAAGTAAAATATTCAGAGTTAAATTTATTTTCATTCATAAACCTCCAGATTTTAATTAATTAATGAATTTTCAAGTCGAATTTCACCCTAAAAATGAAACTAAAACGCGCAAACGTCTCTTTAAAAGGGAAAATTTTTGTTTGATCTCAAAGATACGTTTCATATATCATAAATGTAACATGGGTATTTCAGCAAGACTACCGAGATTATACCGGCGTGTATCTACGTGATTTGACTAAAAAAAGATTCGGAAAAACTCTGCTGGACGCCAGCCAAATATTCGAGCAAGAATTCAAGGACTTTAGTTTGTTGCTACCGTATCGAGGGTATAATAATAAAAATATTCTGATCTTCCGCTGAGAAAAGCAGTTCGAGTGCTCTATTAATAATGTGCAGGTTAGTAGAACCATTTAGATTTTATTATTTTGGTTTAAATACAAGGCTATGAACGTGGGTGTTTATTAAACACGAATCATTCGTTTACAATTTAATCAGTTTAACTGAATTTAAATTTGTTGAATTCGGGGAAATTTTCTGAAAATTGAAAACTCAATAAGGTTTTGGATTTTTTAAATTTAGATTTCTGCAGTTTATATTTTAATAATCATTCAAAAGTGCCTTTGAGTTTGTGTTACCAACACTTTTAGGTTTAAAAACATTTTAATTCAAACACAAACCTGAAAAATCTATATTCTGGAAATTTTCAGAACTTTTCTAAATTTAAAAAACCACCAAACATTTATGATACCGGTTAAGGCTGTTCTAATAAATAAAGTAACGATTTAAAAAAGTTATCTTGGACTAGAATCAAGGTTTAGAGTTACAATTTCAAGTCAAATTTTTTTTAATAATAAGCTAAAAAACAGTGGTTTTATGTTTAATTCAAAACAAAAATTTAATTTTAGAGAATGTATTTCCGATGATATGAAAGTCCAACCAATTAGGTTTCTAAGAATTACAAAAATTAAGACCAGCCTTTTAAGAAAATTTGCAGTTTTATCAGAATTCAACCTTAAATTTAGATTTATGAATATTTCCAAAATGTTGATTGAATTTCGATTTAAACCTAAACGTTTAGCTAATTGAAAAGCTTAGAAGAATTCTGATTATGTATATCTGTTTTCAGAAAATTGCAAATATATGGCCTAGTTTATCAAGGAAATTTTGTTTTAAACTTATTGATTTGGCGAAAATTTGTTGAAATTTGATTATCATATTGGTTTACAAGATTTTAACTTTTTTTAAATTTTGATATCTGCAGTTTATATAATTATACATTGCTAGGCCCAAAAACATATTCATTAGTACAAACAAAGCCTAAAACTTTTTTGTTTTAAATATCTCCAGAATCTAAATTCTTAATTTTTAAAAGGTTATCAAACAGTTATAATACCGGTTAAGGCAAGGCTGTTCTGATAAATAAATAAAAAGATCCAAAGAGGTGCAAAAGTTGTCTTGGAATAAGGTTTAAAGTAATAATTTGAAGTTAACTTTTTTAATGTTTAGTCAAATAAAAAGCCGAAGTTTTTAAAGTTTATAAAAATTCAAAATTTCTTTGCTTCAAGATAACAAGATTAAAATTCAACTTTACAAAATGTAATTAAGAACATTTTTAAAGGATAATTTTTTAAATATTTCCTATTTTGTTACTGATTTTGGATTTAAACCTCTATGTTCAGGTAATTGCAAGACTTATAAATTCTGACTGTTTCTAAAGATTTTCAGAAAATTAGAAATGCGGTTTAGCTTATACAAGGATCTGTTTTCAATTCAAAAAATTAAATTATTCCAAAAGTGATTAAATTACAATTTAAAAATAATCAATTTCGATGTATTGCTTACCTTTAAACTTAAAGGCTTCGATCCCCTTTCTGTTTTATGTCTTACAAAACTGTAAATAAAAACTCAATTTTCTGAATTTTCAATTTTTCAGCAAAATTGTAGCTGAAATATTTAGGCTATACAAAACGTCACAAACTGAACAGTATTGTTAATAAATAAATAAAGAAGTGAATTTTCGCCTACGAACATTCCAAGTCTTTCCGGCAATCCATTAAAAAAATGCGGATTTTGAAAAAGGCGCTTTGAACTGAAGAGTTTCATCCATGTGAGCTTCGACAGCTTCAACTTCAAAAAATTGTTGCTAAAAGGTTTAGGTTAAAAAACGCTCCAATATTATTACTAAATAAATAATCAACCTTCTTGCCTTTTCAGCAGCAAAGGCTGCCAAAGGCTTTGATTATTACCTGGTAAATTTAAATTTTAAAATAGTTCCAATTCTTTGATTGATTTTAGATATAAACTTCAACGTTTATATGATCACCAAACCTTTAATTCGGCTACTTCTAAAGATTATACGAAACAAAAAAGGCGTAGCTTATCAAAAACACCTTTTTCCCAAATGACACTCCTAACCGATTTTATGAATCCAATCCACCTATAAACATTTAGTATTTAAATTGAAACATCGATTAAAAATAATCGGAGAAGCTCCAATCCTTAAAAAAAAATATCTTAGATTTAAACCGCCTGCGTTTAATTAATTTCCACAGATTTTCTGAAAATCTGGGTTTTCAAAAAGATTTCAACTTAATTTGAAAATGAAACTTGACGAAACTAAACTGTTGATTAAAACAGTTAAATTGCAATTTTATCCTTAAACCTGGGTGAATTGAAGTGCAAATTTAGGTTGAAATTTTGATTGTGGGGAAGTTCCAGTCGGACATTTTTTTTTAATGTCATAAAATATTATTTTCGCTGTTGTTATTGTATATTTAAAACTAACAATTTTAGAGATATTTTTAAAGATCTTTTGGGGTTTTGTTTTGTTTCCAACTGGAAATAAAAACTCAATTTTCTGAGGTTTCAATTTCGTTTAGCCCAAAAAGAGTTCCAAGACTTTCCTTCTGGTTGGTGTAGCTCTATTCTTAAACCTACAAAATTATAGTTTTCAGCTTTCAAATCTTTTGAGAAAGTTTAAATTTTGCTATTGCTCGAATTAAAGGCAATAAACGATCCAACATTAAAAATATACTAGATCGGCCTGTTATTAAAAATTAAAAGTGGGGTTTTGCTATTTTCAGCTTTGGTTGTAAATACCTTGAAAATTTCATCAGATTTTCATCTTCAAACATTTTAACCTTTAAGGTTTTCAGCATAATTGTTGCTAAAATATTTAGGTCAAAAAACGCCTGCAACTAAACATTATTATTAATAAATTCTCATCTACCAACGATTCAATTTTCTTTTGCTATTGTTTTTTCAGCAGTCTGGGTAGCTCAGTCAGGTAAGTGCCTGCTAGCTAGCCAGCTGACACGGGTTCAATTCCAGTGGTGGCCATAGTACTATGGAGCCGATTTGCGTCGAATTCGTTATAAGGCTTAGGTTTAAGGTGTATGAATGTGTTGTGGATGAAAGCTGCTTGGAGCGTGATGCAAATCCAACCTCCACTGCAACCCAGCAAGTGTGAACGAGCCTCGACACTGCATTGCGGTAGAAGAGGAAATGGATTATGTATGTATGTATTATTTATGCAATTAATATGTACATATAATATCAGCATAATTGTACGAAAGAATTTACAAGGCATAAAGATGGACTGCAGCAACGCCATTGCTAAAGATTAGGATTCTGAAAAAGATTTTAACTAAAGAGTTTCTATGAAAGATTTAACTTCCAACGTTTTTCCAGTAAGGAATGCTGTTGCCAAAACATTTTCGCTTTGAAAGAGGTTCAGGAGATTTATGGCGATTAAAATTACAAATTCTGAAATCTGCAGGCTTCAACAGAGCCCAAAAAGCTCTTTTTTTTATTATAAATACGGATATAAGTTTGATGTTTAAGCAACAAAACTTAACTTTTAAAGATTATTTTTTCATCTTGGTAAATTTTCAAAAAATTTCTAGTCATTTTAGACGTTTAAATCAAGCCTAACATTCAAAATTTCAGAATAAAACTGCACAGCTAAACTAAAGTTGATATTTTTGTGTGAATTTTTACTTTTGAATTTTAACAATTTTAGATGAAAAAAGTTTTAATTAACTTAGCTGTGAAGGTGGTTAAATCAAGCCTGAATTTGATATATTAAAAGAAAAACTGCATAAGCAGCATCAAAGCTTGCAAAAACATTTTTTATATTTTTGGTGCGATTTTTCAACTACGAATTCGGACAATTTTGAATGAAAAAGGTTTTAGTTGACCTAACAACCTAGCTTGGAGTTTAAATTTTAAAAGAAAAACTGAACATTCATTGTCCCCTATTGTTAGTCCAACTTCTTAATATTAAAATACTAGTAATAATGAAAAAAGATTCATTCACTCATCAAAGTAGCACTAACTTACAATCGTAAACTTAAGCAATTACACGGATGAAATTGTCCTTGAAAAGGACACGAAACAAATTGAAAGCATTTCCTCAACCACGTCAGAGCTTAATTAATAACAACAAAATGCACAGGTACGAATATAAACTAAATAGAAAGCGTAACAATATCCAAAAACGTAGAAACGGAACTTAATTACAGTAGAAAATTTAATGAAAAGCTTTTATGAATTTGTAGCAGTCATTCAGACAAACATAATAAAGCGAAAGGGAAAGCACCCCATCTGATTGCGTCCTTGAATGTCGCTAACAAGAATTCTCCACGCTTAGAAGCTTCAAACCCCTGCTGACACGATAACTACGAATATATATGGTACATGTTGAATGAATTATATAGGTACTTCGTTTGGTGGTGTGCTTTATTAATGGGCTTTCCTTAGGGGAAAACCTTGGAATAGTTGCAGATCAAAATTATTGTTTATTGTTCTTATACGTTTCTAAAAAATTTAAACTACCTTCACACGTCAAAAACGCAATAAAAAAACATGTAAGTGGCGTGCTACTTACGTAAATTTTCAAGCGGTGGAAAACTGCGTCGAATTGAGGTCACTCACCTGAAAATTAAAAATGAAAACAGATAAGTATAGAAAGTAATTTAAAGATTATTGATTGTTTATCGATACAATAAATAATGTTTTTGCAGAAATTGAAAAAATAAGTTCCTTTGTGATCGATTTTTGACTTACAAATGAAGTGCGATGATGACTAGACGAAAATACTTCACTTTTAACTGATAACAGAAATTGAAATACCAGGCTAAAATTAGTTCATTATTTATTTAATACGATTTGGGTTGATTTTTGCATTTTTAAAAATTTCTCCAAGTTTTCTGAACATCCAAGAATTATTACTCAAATTTGGCAAAGATTCGTTCCTAGCTTTAAATTATACAGATCTAAATTCGTCAGTGAATTTATAAATAATATCGTGATGCCCATTCAAGTATAAAATTAATGTTTTATACTTAACAATCTGCTTAATTAATTAATTGGGTACTTAAAATACAAAATATAAATATTTAAAACCATTCACTTTCTGATACTTTTGAATCGAGCTCTTCTTAGGAATTATTGACGCACCCTTAAATAGTTATAGACAAAAACTGAAATGTCTGGGGGCGATTTTAATCTTTAACTATGAATCTGTTCTCTTAAAGTCACCCTTTCAGAAGTTGTTTGTCTGACAGTGTTGAAAAAATTTTGCCTTAAACTTAAAAGAATCAAAGAAATCACGACTTTGTTGCAGTTTGAACAATTTTCTTTCTAATTTTTCTGCTTAATTTGATTTGTCAAAAATCATTTTCCTACTCTATTTAAAACTGTGAACTTACTAAATTATTTTTATGTTCAATTAGTTTTATGTTATATTCACTTTCCTGTTTGTTAAATTTTAAATAAAATATTAAAACGTCTGTTTCGTTCTTTTTTGCAATTTAAATCAACCATAAATACAAAGAAATTTCATTGATTTAAACCATGTCAGGGCAGGTTGCCCGATTCTTTAAAAATGTTTTGATTTGCACTGTTTACCTTTAAACGTTTTGTAATTACCAACAATTTTGCTATTTAAACTTCGTATGATTTTTAGAATGTTGAACATTTGTATCGTTTACCTTTGAAGTCCTAAACTTGGCTTAAATAACAAGCAACATAATACTAACCAAAGAAATTGGTGGGGTAAATTAAGCCTACAAATTTAAGGTTTGTGTCGTTTAGAATTAAAATTTCATTTAAAACTAGAAAAATGTAATAATAATGAAAATCTTGAAGCTAAGCTTACAAGCATGGGTGGTGCAAATGGGTCAGTTCGTAGAGTTCTAGGTCACGTCAGAGTAGTTTAAGTAAATCTAAGGCAATTCGAGGCAATTTTTGTCTTTTTGAAACGATTAGGTCAACATTTAGTAATACTAATTCTTATTATCGCCGGAGTGGCCGAGTGGTTAAGGCATAGGACTACAGTGCGGACGGTCTCGGAATCAAATCCGAGTTGGATGCTACTACGCGGGTGGCCTACCACCCAGTCACTGAAAATAATTGGGAACCGAAATATAGTGGTGGTGGAGTAGGGAAGGTAGACGGTTGTTGAAGGCGTTATGCTTACCATACCGCCCCGTACGACTTAGTAGGAGTCCCTAACTCTCCATGTTGCTGGCATGCTCCCTCGCAGGGCGTTAGTGTTGATACCTTTACCTTTACTAATTCCTATTACACAAGTCGAGGTACAAAAAACGGCCAATCTTTTATCCCTAATCTAATTATGAATAATCCTTGTATTAAATATCTACGAGTGTTTGAGTAAAAGTCTTAAGACTTAGAAAACTATCGTTTTTCAAATGCAATTTTGGTTTTTACTATGTTCGTTCTTTTGGCAAATTATAAACCACACACAAAACTTTACTTTATAAGAGCGAAGAAGTAGCTTCAGTTTCAGTTAGAATTAGAATTTGTATTATCCTTAGTTTCCTGCTACGAAATGCTTTGAGCCTCAGGACAAGATTTTACACAGATTTTGTTTAAAAATACTTTAATTTTAATAGTTTGTTTTATTTTTAAAAATTCGATTCTAAAATGTAAAACATTTCCTTAAAAATCAAGTCTGTTTATAAATCAAACAATTTCGGTGTTTTAGGGAAATTTTAAGGATTTACTCCTTTTAGGATATATTTTTAATGAATTTACTTCAAATTAGTTAGTTTAAGGTTGTGAAATTCTTCCAATGCAGAAATTTTGAATTTTAGGAAAAGTTTTGTTTTACAGTCAATATTTCAGTATAAATTTCAGCAGGGCCTTTATATGAGTTGGACTTAGGTCCTAGTTTAAGCCAGTTTAATTTAAGCTTTGATTGATGACCACTTGGCGCTTTTTTAAATTTATTGAAATAATCAAACTTTGATAAGTTTTTAATTTCTCGTAAAGGTTTGCAAGAATTCTAAAATGCGAAATAAATATGTGCGAAAATGTTATTATTAAATTGAAGTTTCAGGCTGCTTTTTAAAAGTTAAATTATTATTATTATTATTATAACAATACATAAGAGCAGGGGTAAACAAAGTACATTTTCGACTGGCTTGTCACTTGGACTACCAAGAAGTTTAATGCAATTTTGAGTTGAGTTAACACGCTTTTTGAAAAATATTTGAATGAAAACGAAGAATGTATGCGAAAATTGCGGAATTTAAACTGATCTTCACTGTAAAGACAAAAATCTTAAATTTGCAAATTTGCAAATTTTTGGTAACAATTTATGAATGCACGGACATCCAACTGGAAATTTAAAAATATGTAAAATTTCACGGTATGGTTAAACAGCTTGGCCAAGGACGTGTTTCTAAAGCCACGTGGTAAAGTTAACTTTTTAAAAGTGCATTACTAAGCAAAACTTAGATTTCTGTTACTTACTGATGTATACCTACTTGTTCGCTGTATAATTTTTTTTTAAAGTTTATTTATCAATTATTATTTGGTATGTTCGGATGTAAATGCAAAAAAGGAGAAAAAACGAGAAAAAGGCCTACTTAGATTAAGCCGAAACATTGCAGTTCATGTTGTAATATTTCTAAATAGGGGTAAGGTTTCACTCAGTGGATATTTGTTAGGTTCATTCATCGATTACCCTGGAAGTCCTTGAGAAAAGAGAATGAGGTTAGAAATATACGTAACAAGTTTCGGATGTCAAATTGGTACGGCGATGTCACCAGAATTATCCCAAAGGAAAACAATCTAAACTTCGAGGGAATCAAGTTCAACAGCATTCGTAGTCGTCAATTCCCGGCTGATTCGTAGCGATAAAGATAGGCTTGCTTAAAGTAGCCGTCCCCGACATACACGCACGGTTGTGCAATGATACCGCCCATCGGACCAGCCGCACATTCACTTTCGAGCGCCGTTATCGACCGGCTTTAACAGACCCACTACTAGGCTGGGCCAACAGTGAAAACGAGGACATCGCCTGACCCAATAACAAGGCACAGCCTCTCGAAAATTTAACACGTTCCCATCGTTACACTCGACGAAGTTATAAAAGTCATAAAACAATTACCAGCGTATGAAAGAAAATACCTAATAATGGCTCCGGACAGGTTTTAACACCCAAGGATAACAACTCCTGTAGACAGGGGGTTATAAAATGATTATCTCCACTTCCGCTAATATTGATACTAAGAGCTTTTCCTATCGCTGACACGACTCCAACTGCCAAAAGAAATAAAGTCCCAATACTCCGGATCGATACGATTCAGCGAGACGTACGGGTGTTTCACGTTCATTCAAAAAGATTTATATCACTCCGAATATGCGGCACATGGGGAAATCGTGCAAAAATACTTTAATAAACAATGAAGGGGGGCTATTTTTGACTTGACCTTTCCTGACATTTCGACCGTTTTTTAATTTTTACCTACGGTCTGAAAATTTCAAAACGTTCTGAAACTGTCAATTCGAAAGCTTTACGTCGTAAGGATTACGTAGAATATTATATTATTCTGAGCACACGTGGCTATAATTACGTAAAAAATTTCACAAATGAGGTGCTAAAAGAAGGAGTGGACAAATGGATAATTAATTGTAATTAATGTGTCATACATTATGTGATGACATAATTAAATTGAATTCTTTATGAAGGGCGATGTGACCTTAAAATTCTGGTGTTGATATAATCCTAACGCTTTCGAGTTGTTTAAAAAGGAAAAGCGCGATACACTAATAATAAAAAGGGCTCAAAAGTCGATCTGTTCGAGTTTTTAAAATAAAAATCTCAAACATTGCATAAATACTCGATTGAAATCGCTTTAACTACATGTTAGTATGCAAACTAGTACATAAATTAGATTTATTGTCCTTAAACATGTTTGTTCAGAAATAAAGGAAGTATGAAAGGAAAAAGGCAGAATGAAGAAAAGGAAGAAATAATTAAAGAAAAAGGAAGGAAGGAAGTCAGGAAAAACAACGAAATTTGAGAACAACGATAAAATACAACGTTGTATTATGCCTAGCCTACCGGGTATGAAAGCAACATAGGAGGCCTTAACCCTCCATGTTGCCGACCATACTGCCTCGGGGATTATAATTGCCGATACTATTGATTATGTCTAAACTTATTTCATACACTTTCAGTATCTCACTTCTGAAGTACTTAAGCTCCTGTTTACACAATAATACGAATATACAACATTAAAAGATTTAGAACTGCTGTAGATATCCAACTGCTTCTTTATTCTTTAGTTTTATGCAAGATTAAATTAACTGATAGCCAAATATGTAATAACTTCTGACGGCAGTTTTGATAATAATTGGAAGTGTGTTACAACATACAAACATATACAAAAAGTTAACTCAACGTACTCTTGATGCTTTTTCTGGAACTCACGTTATTATTTAAATTTTAAGGTAACTACCAGATATGCAAAATTTGCTGATTGTGAGGCTTGCAAGCTTATTTTCCGGAAATTTCAATTTCGAAATAATTTTTCTATTGAAATTTTGTAAAAGACGTTTGTTTGTTCTAAAAATGTCAAAAAATTAAAAAGATTGATTTTTATTTTATTAACAAAGATTTTTGAATTTTTGGGATCTTTGTAATGCATCTCGCTGCAGGATTTAGAAAAGTAACTAAAAATACGTTCTAAATGTTTGAGGGAAGTCACTCAAACCTTAGAAACCCTTTTTCTTTTTGAAAGCTTTAACAGTTCCTACCATTTGCAAAGTTTTCTAGTTAAAACGTTTACCTAAAAGTTTGCTTAAGGCTTTTGCGCTATTCCTTTTTAATACATATTTAATTTGTTAAATATTAACAAATTACATGAAGATTAAAAATTAAAAGCAATACCTTTGATGGGTATTTCACCATCAATTTCTGTTAGTACTTTTACTATTTTTTTGCAATTCTCTGTGGCTAAAACCCCCAAAAAGTATGAAATATACCTAAATATCAAATTCGCTAAAACAAATGTTCAAAAAAATATATAAACCAACAGATTTCTTTAAAATGGAAAATCTTTTTGAAACTTTCAAAATAAGAAAAAAGTTGTAAACTCGATCAAAATCTTTATTTTACTATTTTTTATTTGTATACTATTTAATCGTTCTGTTTAAAACACAATAAGCCACTTGCCCTAGTTTAAGCTATTATGTGTTCAATAAGTAGCTGAATTAGAGCAAGTCTTGGAAATCCAAAATTGCATCTTTGATAGAATCATACACTCAAATAATGTCACTTTAGAAACTGTCACATGTTAAACTGACACAGATGCGTGAAATGAATCTTCTTCTTCTTGCAGTGACATGCCCTTTACATGGCGTTGCCGATCCTCTCTCCATATGCCTGTGGTGTGCGTGTCAAGTAGTCTACAGACATAGGGGACCTACAGCTATACGTGAGCTCCGAACCACGGAAGTGCTTGCACTTCTACTCCAGAGAGGACTCACTAGGCAGAATACATCTCGGTGGTTTGTTGCCTTCCGAGGAGAGTGGTCGGGTGTTTTCGGTGTATATGTGACCCTGGGAATCGAACCCGGGCCATCTCAGTGATCAGACGCACGCTGAACTGAGCCACGACCATCCGATTCTATAATTGACGTAAATATACCATGCACCGCCTACTCTAATTAAGCTACTTATTGAACATATAGTACATCAAACTAAACTTTAGTTTAAACCTGCAATCCTACAAATATTAAGCTTGCTTTAAATTAGAAATTTCCATGGTTACCAATGTGTTTCCATGGCATTTTTTGGTTAAATTATGCTTCAAGGTTGAGTAATTTTAATGTAAATGGTCCTTAGAATAAATCTAAATCCAAAATAATGCTCAATTTGTTGCATAAATTTTAGCTAATCTGCAAAATTTAGGGCTATTTTGCTTCTTTCAAAATACCAATGTCCTGAAATGTTTTGGTCTTTCTCTTCTAATAGGTTAGTTTAAAGGATTCGAAAAAAATTTTTTTAAGTCTTTAATGTAAAGGAAGAATAATGGGAGTAATTTGTATAAAAATGCTGTTTTGTTTACAAAGTTGAAATTTACTTTTGTTTTCTTTTCATAAATAAAATTTAAATAAAAATTAGGATTTTCAATTTCGATAATTTTCTAAAATAAAACAAGGTAAAGTCCTTTTGAAATTTGTTGTAAATTTGATAAAATCTCTGTTTTAACTGTTTTGTACTTGCATTTTATTCAATCATTCAATTATACCTAAACCTTTATTTTTCTAAGCAAATTTTTAAAAAATCTCCTTTTCAAATTTCGAACATGCTTTTACCAAGCAAACACATAATAATTTTCCGAAATGTTCCTTAATTACCTAATTCTTATTCTTTAAGTATGTAAAGCTTAGGAAGTACCTACCACGCACATTTTATTTAATATTTAGCCTTCATGGATTTTTAATGCTTTTATGAGTTTTTGAACTACACTTTCCATATTTTCCTTGACAAACTTCCAATTTGCTTTTACTAAGCAAAGCACCATGCAATTTTAGGAAAATTGTCTTAATAAGTTCTGATTTTTTTAAGCGGAGCTTTGAAAGGGGCAGTTTTTATTTCTATGTCCTTATCATTTCTAACTAGCATATTATCAAAAAGTCCTAGAATCGCGGTTGCTGTGGCGTTACATTTTATGGATCATCTTATATTCTTTTTGAAGCCTATTTAATTACAGTGTACTCACTTTTAAAGGACGGCAAGTAAACGTCAATGACATAAAAATAATAAAAGTATATAATTTCAGAGAGGGCTTCAATTCCACAGCAACCGCGATCCAAAGACTTTTTGATCATACTATACATTGAACCCCGTCGATTTATTTTTTAAATAATTTGTAAAAACTTTCAATTTTCCTTAACAAAATTTCGAACTTGCTATGCTTTTAGCAAGTAAAGCACCACGAAAATTTCTGAAGATCTTCTTACAAATTCTCTTTTTTATGCAGTACTCTGAAACCACCTCACAAGTGTGCCTTTTTTTTGAAAATCAATTTTAGTTTGTTATATTTTTTTTAGTAAAACTTGACTGAAAATGTTTTTGTATACAGAAAGTCGTTATTACCAAACAGTTTTCCTTTCATTTATTTAATGTTCGGTTTTCCCGGAATTTTATTTAATTTGATTTTCAATTTTTTGTTTTTCTAGAAATCCAGTTATTACACTTCAGTACTTTATTATATTGTTTAAATCCTTCGTGCATTCATACCTCTTCTCGGAAAAGCGTACAGTTTCTCTAATCATCTTATTTTCTTAGGCTTTTTTAATTGCAACTTTAAATGCAACGTTTTCTTTTTTCTTTAAATGTGTTTGACATAAATCTACACTTAGCAAAGGGATGATTTTATTATTTGTCACTCTTTCTCTTTCACACTTGTTTTGCACCGGATTAAACCTATAGAAGAACTGGTGTCCTGCAGTTTTGACCCGTGTGATTTTAGCTCACGACGTCATTCGTGCTGCTTCAGCTAACTGATGGCAGGTAAAAATAATTAGGTATACTTTCCGGTCAAGTGACTAACGTTTATTCGTACTAACACCTATTTAAAGATAACTTTCTTTCGTAAAAAACTTCTTTTAAAATAATTCGACTTTCAAATGTCACACCAGAAAAACAAATTTGACTGGTAAAACTTACATTTTCAACATTAATGGTGCTCTTAAATATAAAAATTGTTTTTTGTGTCACTTTTATAGCGATAATAAATGGAGCAACAGATAGGGCAATACTTTGAATCAATTTCTTTGTTGCTCTTTGTGTATTGACAAGTAATTGGTAAAACTAACATTAAAGCAACAACATAGTTGCTGAACAAAGTTCACATTTTACTTTATTACGATTATTTGATTAAAGGAGAACCGCATTTGTTTTACAAAAATTATGAATACGGAATTCGGAGGGAAACAGAAAAATTAATTGGTGATGTTAATATGAACGTAGAAAAAATGCAACATACTTATAGATTTTTTTAGCAATGGGGTTTATCTTTATTAGATGTTAGTACACGTAGATACCCGACTTGAGCGGAAAGTGCACCTAATTATCTTTACCTGCCATCGCTGGGATGAAACTGCACGATTGACATCATGAGCCGAAATCGCACGAGCCAAAACTGCACCGAACCAGAAGAGCAATTCAGCTCAGCATTATTATTATTAGTAGTATTATCAACAAACCCTTTTATTAAGCTCGAAAAATGTATTTGTTTCCTATTTTTATTTAATTTATGTTCAATACACTTAAATCCACGACGGTTCGTTCATCCTGTCAAAATTATTTTAAAACAGAAACCTCATTACATTTACCATAAATTATAACTTTCTAACTGTATTTCTAGATTTTCAAAAGCGTAGGTTCAAAATTATTTCAATTTCCATAAAATTTTTGGTGTTTTACCTATTTTTACTAGAATTTTAAGTTTCGTCAAGAAAGCTGTTTATTTTGTTTTAATTTCCAAAATAAATATACTTCGACCTCTCTTTGAAAATTGACTCAAACAGATTCCTCAGTTTTTTCACAACTGGAGAAAATATTTTCAGGCGATTTCCTTCTTAAAATTACCATTTCTTGCTAAATTTTCTGATTCATTCAAATAATATCATACTTTCTGAACTTTCACAACTTCTGGAATTTATTCCCAAAATTCAAAAGCTCAAGTGATTTGATCAGTGCACACCCCAAAAGAAGAAATTAAGAATCACTAAGATTACATATTTTTAAATTCTAACCAAACATTGGCATTATTTTGTTACAAGCATTTTTACTTAAAAACCAAATAAAAGTTTATTTAACAAAGTCCAAAACCGAAAATTTCTTTGGTAATATTTAAACTTGGTTTTGTGTCTTTTAAACGTCCAACCCATTTTCCTTAACCGCCACTGATATCCAAAAAAATAAAAAAATCTCAAGTGCACATCAAAAACAGAAGTCCTTCAAAGCAGAGATGAAAAGACGCCCTTTTTCCTTTCGTCAGCAAAAAAAGTCACCCTTGTGTGAGATGAATAAAGCCATGTGATAAAAACAGAACTGTAACTCGCTCTGGAGCTAATTTTAAGACGATGGTTTCCTGTGTACGGAAGGAAGACATTATTCAGGAACCAGTGTTGTTATCTGAACCCTTACTTTTCTACTATTTTCAGGTTTTAGCTTGAGTTAAACACAGGTCGAATTTTTGACTTTCGTTTTATGTTGAAATGAAAGGACTATGGTTGCCAAGCCTCCTGTATTTCTAATTTTATTTTTTAATTCTTTAAATACTTTAATGATCAGTTTCGAAATTCAGCTTTAAAGCACAAATTAAAAATATGTCAGTCAGTTTGGAAGCCTTTGTAAAAGGAAAGTAGACAAAGTATTGAATAACCTATTTTCTAAAATGTCATAAAATCCAATTATAACTCACACAACCAATTAGTTTACGTACTTCCTAATCCAATTTAAAAACCGCAGACCATATTAGAGGAGTGATATTCTATTAACATAGAAGCATAGCTCGTGGACAATTTACTACAACATAATTAGGCATTATGGTAACCACTTGAAGTAGTTCACCTACATAGTTTAAAAAGATTTAAAGTGCTTGCACAACTTAACTAGTGCACACTACTCGAACACAGAAAACACACTCGTGTAGTGATACACGTGCGTTTGTTGCGTCATTCCTTTTTACACTACTCCATATTGTGAGCAATGAAATTACCAAGTAGGGCAGGAGGTCGCCGACCTAACCATTATCAGCTGTTGGTATCCAGGTATCGTCCTTGGGGATCGAGTCTTTTCTGGGATTTAGGTCACCTATAATGTCAGGTGCACTGCGGAATTTGTTTTATGAATGTTTGGTTATTTGTTTAAGGGGGCACTAACCGGTTTGGTATTTTGTTTTTGGGAGGAATTTATGGAGTGTAAAATTTACTTTTATATTAACACATGCAATGCATGCATTTTTATAGACTTGTTTACTGGGTAAATAGTTTATAAATTATGCGCTTTTGGTATTTTTTTTGGGGGAAATACAACCTTGAATGTTGGAATATTCAAAAAATTGCTTCTGTTTTTTGGTATTTTTAAGAAGCATTTCTGAAATGCTCCAAGGTTATTTTTCAGTAGTAAATAAAAGTTCAGTAGTTTACCAGAGGTTTCGTATATTATGTAAAGGACTTGGCCTTTTCTTCGTACTTTTTTACATATCTAAAAATCAAATCATGTTAATCTTAAAAACTTTTCCATAAATTAAGTTGCTAAACTAGCTTTGAGTCGTCTGATGATTTTCGGAAATTTTCAATATGACTACGAAGGTACGAAGCGACAAAGTTTGCACTACGAAGAGTACGAAGAGCCAAGCCCTGTTTTATATTTTAATGAAATCAAAATTATTACAATCCTGCAGAATAATAACAAAAAAATCACCAACTTTTCTATAAATTAATTCGCTAAATTAACTTTGATGGCATGATTTACACCAGGAAGTGCCAAGCTTCGTTTTATATTTTAAAGAAATCGAAGCTATTTTAATCCTTCACAATATCAACCAAGAATCACCAATTTTTCTACAAATTAACTAACTTAATAGTAAGCTGATATTTTTGTAAAATTTTATTGGGTCTAAGAAGGGCCATGATTTGCACTGGAAAGGGCCAAACCCTCTCTTTATATTTAAAAAAATCGCAGTAATTTTAATCCTACAGAATATTAATTATCACCAACTTTTCTGCAAATTAATTTGCTAAGTTAACTTTGATTATGATGTTACATTTTTGGAACATACATTTGCACCATGAAGGACAAAGCCCGTTTTTATATTTAAAGAAATCGGGACCATTTCAATCCTGCAGGATATCAAATCAACCAAGAAACACAATTTTTTCTATAAATTAATTTGATAAGCTAATTATGATGATTAATTAATATTTTTGGAAATTTTCAATATGACTGCGAAGGGTCACGATTTACACTATAAAGAGCCAAACCCTTTCTTTATATTTTAAAGAAGGCACAGCCATTTTAATCCTGCAGAATACCAACTAAGTAGACAAACTTTTCCATAAATTAATTTGCTAAACTAACTTTAATTATTAAGTAAAATTTCTGGAAATTTTCAATAATACGAAAGGCCAAGCCCCTCCTTATATTTTAAGGAAATGGAAACCATTTCAATCCTGTAGAGTGTAGAATATCAACCAAGAATCGTCAACTTTGATCGTGAGCTAAAATGTATGGATAATTTGAATATGACGAAGGGACCTGAGTTGCAACGAGAAGCCAAGCCCTTTTTTATATTTTAAAGAAATGGAAACTATTTTGAATCCTGCAGATTATCACTTAAGAATCACAAACTTTTCCATGAATTAATTCCCAAACTTACTTGTATGATTAGCTAAATTTTTTGGATATTTTCGATATGACTATGAAGTCACCGAATTGGCAATATGAAAGACCAAGCCCTTTTTTATATTTTAAAGAAATGGAAACTATTTTGAATCCTGCAGAATATCACCTAAGAATCACAAACTTTTCCATGAATTAATTACTAAACTTAGGTACTTACATAATTAGCTAAAATTTTTGGATATTTTCGATATGACTATGAAGTGACATAATTTGCAATATGAAAGACCAAGCCCTTTTTTATATTTTAAAGAAATTGAAGTTATTCCGATCCTGTAGGAATATCAACCAAAAATCGCCAATTTTTCCATAAATGAAGCTGCTAAATCAACATTGATACAGTATTTTTCACCTAGGATTTGGGTTGTGATGTCAACGCGCTGTTTATAAATTCAACTATACTTGACCTCTTTCTAAACTAGGTTTTCATTACCCACTGCGCACGAACGCGTGTCTACCCATACAGTTTTTGGGCGGAGCAAGTTAACGTCACAACCCAAATGCTAGATGAAAAATTCTGTAATTAATATTTTTAGAAATTTTTAGTATAACTACAAAGAGGTATATGTAATTTGTATTCCGAAGGGCCAAGCCCTTTTTTATATTAAAAAAAAATGCAAACTATTTCAAATCTACAAAATGTTAACCAAGAATCTTTTCTATAAATTAATTTGCAAAACTAATTTTAGAGATTAGCCAATTTTTTTGGAAATCTTCTATATGACTATGACGGAACATAATTTGTATTCCGAAAAGCCAAGCCCTTTTTTATATTAAAAAAAAAGAAACCATTTCAATCTTGCGGAATAATAACCAAGAATCTCCAACTTTTCCATAAATTAATTTGATGAACTAACTTTAATGATTAGCTAATATTTTTAATATGATTAGCAAGGGACATGCTTCGCAATACGAAGGGCCAAGCCCTTTCTTTATATTTTAAAGAAAACGCAATCAATTCTTACTGAATATTAACCAAAGATCACCAATTTTTGTATGAATTACGTTGTTATTTTTTGTTAAATTTCACGACTGACTAATATTTTTGGAAATTTTTACGATTTATAAGAAGATAACTTATCCTTTCATGTTTCTTTCTATGATAGTATTTTTATGTAAAGGAATTTTTCGCGTTAGTTTTTTATGAAAGTTCTACGTTTTTGATCCTACCTATTTTGATTTCAAATTAATTTTCCTTGAGGCACACCAGTTAGTACATCAAAAAAATTTCAACTGAACTGTAAAATGTTCAGCATATAGAAAGAAAAAGGCTAAAAATACCAAAATGTCTGTATACAATTACAACCACCAGAGTAATTAACAAAAAATATTCCCACCAAAACTCCATTTACATTTTACCTTAATTTTTAATTCACAATATTTCCATTTGTGACTTGAGGGCCATATATACCTTAGGGCCTTTATTTCAGCACATATTTAAGTTAAAAGAAAAAAAAATCAAGCCAAGAATCAAGTCACTTAAAAATCCTAATTTAAACTTTAGGCTAAACTTAAATCTTAAAGCTTAAATCAGCACTGAAATACCAACTTTTTGCTGTGTAAATTTCGGTGGTTACTAATGTGTTTCCATGGCAATTTTGGATTTAAATTATACTTAAGGTTTGAGTAATTTTAATGTAAATGGTCCTCAGTAACTCAAAATTCAAAATAATGTTCGATTTGTTGTATAAATTTTGGCTAAACTGCAAGATTCAGGCCTGCTTTACTTGTTTCAAATTACAAATGAAATGTTTTGCCCTTTCTTCTCTCTTTTCTAATAGGCTCGTTTAAAGGTTGTAAAAAAAAGTAAATAAATAAATAATGAAAGTTCTAGTACAAATTCGAAATTTACCATCGCCATTGTTTTCTTGCCATAAATGAAAATCGTACAAATTTTTAATTTGGATAATTTTGTAAGATAAAACACGGCAAAATCGTTTTTTCTGCTGTATTGATATAAACAGAGTTATTGATCGATCAACCCTACAAACATTGTTTTCACAGTTGGGAATAAAAGCAAGCGTCCTGAGATTTTAGCTACTCTTGGAGCCTATTTATTTGTAGTGGTTGCAAATCAATAATAGCCAATCTCATTTCCAATATATTTAGGGCTATTTCGTTATGCTATTATGTGGGCTTTTCTGTGTGGAATTAATACTTGAAGATTTCAGTCAAAATATCAATGATGATCATAACAAATCAGTACTTTTGTTTTTCACATACTTTCCCCAAAAGCTACATCAACAAAATTTTAGGAATTTCACGGCAGAAAAACTTTCGTACGTGTGCATCTGCATATGGGCTGAAAGGACTTTCTAACAAAAGTTGTTTCTTTAAGGGCACCTAATCTAATCTAAGCCACGCCAAGTTAACCTAATCTAACTTTATCTAAGATAACCTAACTTGAAGCTCAGCAAACCTAAGCTAACCGTATTTAACCTATCTTAATCTAACCTTAAACGGTTCGGTTTATTTGTAACGATGGAAATGTTTTGTATTTTTTCAGCTAACCAATAAATCTAAATAAGTCGATCTTTACAAAAACTTTATCGCCTTTAAATCAGGCTTTTATGTTGTTTGTAATTAACCTAACTTTACTTCTCCACCGAAATAAGGATGAGTTTCCAAATACACTATATTTCCACGTTTTTTTTAATTCAAGAAAATATCACAAAAAGAAGTTGGCAATAAAAATATTGCCATTTTATTCATATTATTAAATATGTGAAGTCCATTTTTGATCCTTGTTAAGCTCAAGATTTTTCCAAATTTCAAGCTATCGCAAAGCATGTAACTAAAAAAGAAAATTTTTATTTCTGGTATTTCTTCGTTTTTGCTTTATCAAAAAAGATGACAAGATGAGACTTTCAAAAAATCTACAAAATTTGATTAAACAACTCAACAGACGGACAGAAGAAACTAAAGCATTTTGGCTCTTTTAAGGTTCATTTTCATTTCTGTTTCTCCTTACACCGAAATAACCAAATGACCTCAAAAATTAAAATTATCTAAACTGCATAAGAAAAATTTGAATTCGTCCTTAGTGATGTTTTGGTTTTATTTGGAATCTTTTTTAACAGTTATTAAAGATGAATAAATCGCTAACACTTTAACGTAACTCCTTACATTTAATTTAACAAATTTAATACAATCTCAAGGATAAATTAATACCAAGACAATAAAAAATCATATTTAGATTAGCAATAATTTTTTTAGGTTATTTAAAAAACTGCAATACGTCACACGTGTTATTAAAGACCGAGTGCGAAGTCCAAAATAAAAATTTTCAGTCGTTAATTGCTGATAACTGATAAGAGTTTATTTGGGTTAAGATACGATTTTTTTAAAGGCAAATAACTCAAAATAGTAACATTAAATTCGCAATTTTATAACAGTGGTACGAGAGGGACCTTATCACCCGCATTTATCGTTGTTATTAGGTCGCATTATTGTTTTACGCATTTAAATACTAATTTATTACCAGACTTTTTAAAAAATCAGTCGAACACATTCTGACCTTTAATTTAAATATTTTGCGATTGCTTAGACGGAATTAACAAGAACCAGACTAAGTGAAAGGCCGCGGTTACATTTTAAGATTTTAAATAAGTACAAATTAACCCCTTACAGGCATCGATGCATGTTCCACTTAAGTTTCACTTTATAAATATGACTTCATACATGTACGTATAGGTCAAACTAACGCAGAGAAATCGCCAGCGAAGAAAAAAAAATAAAAATACAAATATTTACATTTATATAAGCAAACATGAATAACCTGTCACGCGGTTTGAAAAGCTGAAAATAAAACTAGGATGGCATGAGAATTTTTTCACCTTTATTTATTTCCTCCAGCTTAACTGACAAGTATCAATACATAAATCCGATTTAAAGAATCTGATTATGGAAATTATTTGGAAAATATTATCGGTCTGGAATTTCAAAGTGTCTGAAAATGTTTAGCATAGTTTGAAGTTCGATATTTTCTCACCGTATTATCCAGGAAAAATCGGATTTAGTCTATAAATATTAAGAGCTAAAAGAATTTTAATCAACAATATTCAAAAATAATCTCCAAGGGGAAACCTGGCAGACAAACGAAAATAACAAGGCCAAGCGCACATGTGGTGTACTGGCACATTATCAATCAAAGGCTTGTACGTAAATAATGTTGACCTTGATAGGTTAATAAAACCACCAAATGTGTTTGTCCGAGCCAAGGCAATCACCTACGATATATCCCACCAATGGAAGCGGATGAGATGGTTATCATATCTTCCTACATATTAAATGCACATTCATCTCTGCTCTTAGCTCGTTTGCTTCGAATTATAAAACAAATGTCACATCTTCTCTGCGCTTTTAAATCCACGTTAAAAGCTCATGTTTAAAATTTGGTATGCTAATTCTGAATATTCTAGAAATTGTATTAAAAAACCATTTATGCCTATTCTCGAGGCCCATTTTATGTAAATAAATAAAAGGCCTGCAGAGTTAAAAGCCAGAAAAACTAAAATGTTAGAACGATTACTGAAACAATTGACGGTCCTGTTGGGAGAGACGGTGACGCAATGAAATTACTCTATGATAACTGAACTGGTTGAAGTCAATGTTATTATTATAACAGCAGTGCTGAATGTAAATTAGGAAAAATCGAGGATGACTGTAATACTTCAATTTTAGCACAAAAATAGTTTATTTTTATAATTTTTATCGCTTTAAAGATAACATTTTCTAATAGAGAATTAAGTAAGAATTATTAATATTTTATAAGCAATTTAATATAATGCTTAAAGTTTTATTTCAATCGGAAAGCTAACGTTTTCGAATTTTAAAAAAATGCCATTTTATCTGAACAACCGCATTTTTCAAACTTCAAGCAGTTTAAAAAAAATACAAAATTGCATAGAAAATTCCAAATACCCCTAGATAGAGCTTTCCATACAATTTAATAAACCACTCCTAAATAAATAGGATAAAAATTAACAAAAACGTTGTTTGGTTATGATGATTGCTCATGGTTTATGTTCTTCTGGTCTTTTTTGTCTTGCTAAAAAGGCAGAGGCCAAAAACGATGGGTTGGGGAAAATTTCTAAGTAAATCAGTGCTGTTAAAGGTCCCATGAGGTAGCAGTTGAGAAAAAATTACGTCCAACAAAATACAAAAATGCGGCTTAGAAAACTTAGAAATTTTTCCGAAGAAAACTTCTCCAAAAACCTTGAGGAAACTCAAGGCATTTGTAATTTGAATTTGAATTAACCCCAGATGTAAAGAATGTCTAACCAATTCGCATCTATGCGAAATTCTTAAGAAAAATAATTAACAAAAGTTAGAAGATATGGAGATGAGGAAAAGATCGACGAAGCTGTAATTTCAAGAGTACTGAACTCTGAATCAGAAGTGGCAGAAGACGAAAAAAAAAGCAGAGGAAGAAGAACAATGGGCTAAATCTAAAACCAGGGTTTTCGAGAAAACTCATGCTTAAACTGGAGGAAAGAAGAAAAAATGATCGACGAAAATGTAAAATTTCGTGAGGAAAAAAAAATATATATCTAAGGAGACCAACGAGAGGAAAAAAGGGGGTAGAAAGAGATCCAGATTTGAGCAAAACAAGACACCTATAACAAAATGCTATAAAATACAGTGACTTCATCAGAGTAAACATATTAGAAAATAATACCAAGATATAATCCTCGGGGGAGCCTGTCACTTCTAGAGGGCGCAGATTAGGGAATGCCCCCCAGAAATGAAGGACAAGGCGGAAATAATATAGGCCCCGCGGACCAACAGCCTGAAATTGAGCTAGTACTATGTTATCACAACAAGCAAGGCCTGAATCTTAACAAAGTTTGGATGCAAGGTCTTAGATAGACTACCACTAAGTCACCGTGACTCAATCGCCAAACCTACAAACAAATATGAAATGTTGAGTTTAAAAACAATACCCCAGGTCCCCAGGTGGGTAGGTCAAGATGCCCAACATTCCACACCTATGCATCGGTCAGCCTGGCGGACTCTGGGGGAGGCAAAAACTCGATTAACACAAGAATAAGACAAACTAAGTACAAACCAGGTTATAAACAAAACGAAAGGAAAATATCGGCAAACAAATGCAGTTAAAGATGAAGATGGTAAATCACATGTGAGAATGAAGTTTTAAAGAGATGGACAGAATATTTGTCAGAACACCTTTATAGATAAGGGTAAGTGAACGAAGCAACAGGAAGAGAACAAATCACAAGAGGAAGAAAATATCCACAAGTAAAGCACAAGAGGGACCCCACGAAAGAAAGAACAATTCACGAGGAGTAGAAAATAACTGATCAGAGAAAGAAAACAACCCATAACAGAAAAAACAGTAACCCACAAGAGGAAGAAAACAACCCATAAGCGAAAGAAAACGGCCTGGAAGAGAAAGAAAACAGTCTACCAGCAGAAGCAAACAACCCACAAGAGGAAGAAAACAGCCACAAACAAAGCACAAGAGGAATCTTTCAACAGAAAAAGAACAACTCAAACGAGGAAAAAAATAACCCACCAGAAGTATAAAATAACCCACAAGAGAAAGAAAACTATCCACAAGAGGCAGGTTATCAGATTTTGATAACCGTTAACCTCGCAACACTGTGGGTCGATTTTCATCACCTCGTTCGATGGGTAAGGTTAGCCTCCTGTCCGGCATACGTGTAAAGAGGGCTCACATAACTAACTAAATAACATGCTATTGGCCTAGGCTTCGGACATAACAGAAAGAAGAAGAAGAAGAAAATGATCCACAAGAGAAAGAATACGACCCGAAAAAGGAAGAATGTAACCCATCAGAAGAAGAAAACAACTCATAAACGAAGGAAAACGCGCAGTAAAATTAAGAAAAAAACTTACTAGAAGAAACGCAACCCACCATAAGACGAAAACAGCCCATAAGCAGAAGAAAACGACCCACAAAGGACGGAAAACAGGTTGTTGGAAGAAGAAAACAACCAATAAAAGAAAGAAACCGGCTCGCAAGAAGAAAAAAATGACCCAATTTTCATAAGAACAAGAAAAGAACTCATCAACCAAATGGACCAGGAAATTGAAAAACCAACGTCAAAAAGACAATAAATGCAAATTAACAACAAAGCTTCCAGAAAAAAACAAAAATCACCAGAAATTTTGAAAACATGGATACGAATCACCCCTTAGTAGCTTGTTTACGCGCTGAAAATTGTGTAATTTTAAAATAACGGTACGGTTAAATAACGACAGTTGAAAAGAAGGACGGGTATGAATTAAAATTTTTAGACCTTTCCTTCATACCCAACAAGGCCAGAACGACCAATTTTAGTATAGTAATTAAATTATGGCCTATTATATAAAACTTACAAAAAGGGACTTACACAAGACATCCACCAACAATGTATTGATTGTTGAATCAATAATATCTTCCTATGCATGTATCGACCCCAAATTTATATAATTTTGGCGTAATCTTTATTTGATTTTAGACAAAATTGCTTACTTATATTAAAAAAAACTGACTAAAGATAGGCAACTCAACATTAACCGACTTCAATGTTTACAAAGAGGCTTGAGAGATTAAAAATCGGTATTCGCAAATACTAGAAGATCCAATCCTTCATTTGCTGTTTTTAAGTCAGGCAACCCAAAATACTTAAAAACGAAAAATATTTTAACTAAAACCCACCCTTGTGATTATACGAACTTAGGAAAAGAAGAAAAATTTCGTCACAAATGGAGAATTATTGCAATCTGTTTTATAAATTTATAATTTTTTTTTAAACTCATACGTTGACCTCATTAATGTTACTATAAAATCAATATCGAGTGCAAAACGAAACTAGACCGGTATGGTAACTAAAACGAAGCGATCATTCAGGCAATTTGAGCACAAAAAAAGGAAATAATGCCTAAGGATAAAACAAAACGCACGAATGAGAAAGCAAACAGTAAAAGATCAACGCAAAATTCAAAAATATATCAATAATTATAAAAAAATTACACGGTTTATCACATCATTCTAAACCTAAAAAATATATGTATATTATCCTTAGCAACCAGAGAATTAAATCCAGCTTGATATATATAATTATTTTAAACGGACGAGATTTGAATCTGTCATAAAAATTTCCATAGATTTCTAATCAGCCGTTTTGTAGGTCATAAATATTGGGAAGTAATTTTCCAAACACAGTAAATGAACATAAATACTTTAGATTTACTTAAATTTTCTAGGTTAACAACTTGTTACTCAATATTGTTTAATAACACTTACAGGCCTGTGGATTAATTATTTATTGTTGGGCAAGGACGAAGCTAACCAAACACGTGTATTACAACACGAATTGTCTTAGAGATACTTGAACTTTGCGGTTAAGATTTAAAGTAAATGTTTAATTAATTTGATATTTCTCCGATGCTGTAATGCTTAAAAATGTAATTCCTAAATTAAAGTAAACGTTTGCAATTTCTATTGCGATTTAATAAATGTTGTAGGTGAACCAAACTCCTATCGCATTGCTTTGAATTATAGAAAAACTACACCTCTTTCATATTTGACGATACAAAAAGTAAAATTTGCTTGCTTAAGAGCCTGAAAATTACAAAAGTGAAATTAAAAAATTATTTAAAGAAGCTCAAAAAGGAAGCAGAAAATTATGTTGCAAATTTAGCAAAAACAAACTTACAAGCTGATATAAAAATCTGGATATAAATTAGGTCACAACTGCAATGAAAAAGTTTGAAATTCACTCAAAACAAACCCAAAATTCAAAAAAAAGGACCAGAATTTAAAGACCAACCGAAGTTTGAAAACCAATACATGAAAGAAGAAATCAAAACGGAAACGTAACCTAACGAAATCGATTATGAAATCATAATGTAATCAAAGGAAGCTAAAACATTAACAAAAATGAAAAATTGAATTAAATTAAAAAATTACAAATTAGGGAAGCCGAAAACTGCTCATTAGCAAACGTAAACCACAAGTTGAAAATTCAAATCCACCAACAACCTTCAATCCTCGAGAAACTGTGGGAATTTCGCAAAAGAACCGTTTTAAAACTTCAACGTCAACATATCAGATAGATTTTCAATGCTAAAAGGTTAAAGACTAGTTTTTTTCAGATTAACGTTTCAATTATAGAAACGGACGGGGGGTCAACCGAAGAATTACGTCAAAGGGTCTAATTTTAGATTAAAAGGGGCAAAATGTGCAAATAACTGTGATTATTAAATCTATCGAAAAATAAAACGCCCCTATTTCGGGGAAAATAACTTTTTGATTAATTTTCGAAAGTTTGGGAAGAGGACGATCAAAAGCAATGCTTGGTCGTCTATTTACATGAAGTTAGAATGCAGTAAACTCTGAACTATCACGAAAGAAGTTAAAACGTTTTGCTTGGCAATTAATTAAGTCTATCAGAAATATTAACTCCGTGTGTTTTTAACGTAAGTTGGTAATTTACTGAGGGTATTAAGAACCTTTTAGTCATGAAAAACGTGTCTCATGCGAATAGAATTGAAACGCTAGTCATGCGGAGCAAAATCGCAACTTCTTGTTGTGGAAAATTATCATCAGTGGGAATTCATAAATTTTACATACTTCTTGGTTAATCTTGAGTATTTCTTATACCTACTTCTTTATCATGTTCGATAGTATCTTCTTCTTCTTTCAGGCGTTTTTTAATTCCGACACTTCTTTATTTCTGGTAAATTCATGTTATTTTGCTAAACGTCTGTTAGTACTCTTAGTATTAGTTTTATTTTCTTAGCTATCCTTTAAACTTATCCCAAAACATAGATTTTTCCTTCCCTTTTTATTCAGAAATTATTTAAGTTAAGGGCGTTAAGGTATTTTGTTTTGGGTGTAACAAAAAACATGTAGGTTTAACATTAAGATTTTCAGGCAATGCACATTAATTCCACTTCATTTCCAATTACATACCTCGCGGTATGTACACAATAAAAAATACACAAGTAATAAACCTCAAACAAATTACAGTATTAAAACCTACAATTTAAACATTCCAAGTTGCAGTATAAAGTATAGAATACGTATTAACCTATTATCTTAACCACACAACTCGTTATAAAGATAAAAAACTTTTACTTGAAAATCATAATATATTCATCTCATGCAAAGCAAACAAGGTGGAACCTTCACATACTGTACAAATCAGAAACTCAAACGGTTGGAAAGTCGAACGAATTATCATTAATTTATTAATATAACCCACTATCAGTTTAAATATTGGAATAATTTAACGTGCGTGTGAATATTCATACGGATCGGTAAGAAAAGTAGGTCTAATTTTAAATTAAGTGAAAAGGGGATGTACTTTAGGAATTATTGAGTTGAACAAAGTAGGATAAATCGAAATTAATGGTCTTTTTATTGGCGTCTAAAATCCAAGGTCAGAGGCTCAAATTTTGTAGATTTTTAAAAGTAAAAGGGCGAACCCTTTGGACAAGAAAAATATAAAAAAAAATGGCAAAAATAAAATATTTTGTATCTTTAAAATTTTGTAAAATACAGCAAGTTTACCATCAAAATAAAAAATAAATGTTTAGATGCCTCCCAGGAAATTCTTAATCATCTTCGGCACACAGAAAACCAGAAGCACTCATGAATAAGCTACAAAACATAACTACTGGTAATAATAAAGAAAAAATTCAATTTCCCATAATAAATCCCGATCAAGTATTTAAAAAAAAGGTGATTTCTTAGTTGCGATTCTTGGTCGATGGCATTACCTAATAAATTCTGGTATACCGGTGGATTACCGTGGTGTGCGTCCGGTGAATTTACATGCAAAACGCATTTCTCAGGATGGTTTAGACAGCCGTGAGTGACGGGTACAAGCAAGGTGCGACAAGGTTAACAATATGCACGGACTAGTGGGAATGCACTTTGTATCGGACTTGCAAACTTGATATTCATGTTAATGTGGAAACAGCAAGACATTCCTGATGCATGCAATTCAACGATGGCACGACAATGAACGAAAAATATCAAACAGGCAACGTGCACACGACGGCGCTATTCAAATAACTTCCATTCTTTGCTTTTGTTATTACTTAACAGAATGAATTAATGGAAAGTATCGGAATGTAAGTGAGGTTAGACGTACAAAAACTCCGAGAAATAGAAGCCACACACAAGCTTCCTGAAGATGAATATTCGTATCAGGCAATGGCGATTCGTCTTGCCCAAACAAAACAATTTCTTCTTATTATTTTTAATTATTATTAATATTAAAGACATATTTCTATGTATAAACATTTCAATATTAAATATTATTGGCCTGATACAAAAGCTTTGATTAACATTTTAAGAGTCGCGTTTTCAAAGGATGTTCAACAAAACTCCAACACTTCAAACAAACTTAAAACTTCTTTGTCATACAATTTATAAATTTGATCAAGGAATGCACAAGTCCTTTCATTTTGTCTTGCAATGGTAAGTCTACTCATTTTTGAGTGAAGAAGGGGTCGCCATTGTCATCAGAACAAAATGAAGAAACAAAGGAAGGTGTTTAAAATAGCAAACACCTTAAACAGTCTTGAACGTATTACAGTCACAAATTCATATTGTTATGAAAAGAGGCCAAGTTAACTCTCTAACATTTAAGAAAGTCTACAAAATAAAGCAGGGCTGGATTATGCATTAAATATTCACAGATAAGGTTGTCTTCACCCAAAAATTATCGCTTTAGGGATCGTCACTAACTCCACTTCTTTTCTACAGCCTGTCTCTTGTTTATATTATTAGCATTCGACAGGTTTATTTACGTTACGAAAATTATTATAAAAAAAAAGTGATTGCTAATCCCTTAGACGACAATTTCAAAGGTATCCTTGTGTGTTTAAAGGACAATAAGGCTCTATCCAGAACAAGAAGCAAAATTTTACGTCCCTGGCGATGTTAGAGATTTTGGAATTTTAAATTTTTAGATTCAACAACAAAATATTGAACGTATCCACATCGTCTTTCAGTAAGACTGCCTTTATATTATATTATGTGTATACATGTTTGTTTAAGATAGAATGGTTATTTGTTTTTTTTTAACAACTACAGATTGCACAACAATTACAGCAAATACAACAGAATCCTCTCTCTAAATATCAATGACAAGAAAAGGTTATCATCAAAGCATTCTTAAACATTTAGCAAAAAATGTATCAAAATTTAAACATTCTTAAATTGCGATTTATATAAATAAAACACGATTGCAAAATTTTAGCAATAAATAACAGATTCTACGATTCTGTATTTTGTTTTTAGTTTTATCATTTCAAACCTTTTTTTTTGATTATAAAGTAATTTCCGGTATTTTTTAATTTTTAGTTATTTCGCAGAGATGTTGGTAACCTTAAGTATTTGAGATAACCCAACCTCAATAGCCAAACTATTCCAAAACTAATAAAACTATTCTCAAATATTTGCAGTCGAAGATTAAATTATCTTTAAATAAATGACGAAGAATCTTCGTTGGACCATCCATACTTGCTAATTAGAAACTTACACTTAGTTCTTTCTTTTTGAAAGTAGTCTTTGTTGATTTCTATTCGAATTGATTAGGAAATACGAAGGCCAGCTTTGTAGAACTACAATGTTAGAAAACAAAACTTTCAAAAAATTTAAAATAATCTCTGATTTACGACAAATCAATTTTCATCTATTTTTCTTTCTTCCCTTAAGCTTTTTCAAAATTTCCAAATTTACATTTAAGTTGCGAAACAACTTCAGACTTTAAAAACTTAAAAAAAAAATTAAAATAACTTCTAGTTTATGACAACTCAGTTTTAAAATCAGTTAAAAGTTCAGAGAAATTTCTGAAAAACTTTATTTTTCTAATTGTTTATTATCCTTCTTTCCCAAAGCCAGCTTTTTAGAACTACAATGTTAAAGTAACTTCAAAGACCTAAAACCTTTACAAAAATCTAAAACAAACTCTGACTTACGACATATTCATTTTAAAATCCATCAAAACTGCACCGAAAATTCTGAAAAACTCTTATTTTACTAATCGTTTGTTACCCATCTACCTCGTTGTTCCCCGAATCTTTTAGGAAATAGGGAAACCAACTTTTTAGAATTAAAATGTTACAACACTTCAAAAACCTAAAACTTAAAAAAAAATCTGAAGCAACTTCTGATTTACAATAAATTAATTTAAAAATCGATCAAAAGTTCGAGGATTCCCGAAAAACTCTATTTGTCTGATCGTTTTTCCTTGTTTTTTCCTAATTTTTTTAGGAAATAGGGAAACCAACTTTTTAGAACTCAACTTCCGAGACCTAAAACCTTTTAAAAAATGTAAAATGACTTCTGATTTACGAATCAATTTTAAAATCAACCAAAAATTCAGAAAATGTTCTACCCTTTTTCATCGTTCCTCTCCAAATCTATTAGGAAATAGGGAATCCAGCTTGTTAGAACTAAAATGTTAGAAAACAAATTCAGACACTTAATACCCTTTAAAAAATTTTAAGAATGATTTTGAAATTAATTTGTCTTAAATCGTAAGTTACAAAAGTTCTGGGAAGTTTCTGAAAACCCCTATTTTTCTAATCGTTTACTACCCTTCTTTGTTGTTCTTGCCCAAATCTATTAGGAAATAGATAAACCAGCTTTTAAGAACTAATATGTCAGAAAACTCCTGAGCCCTAAAACCTCCTTAAAATCTATCGATTTACTTTAAAAAAATAATTTAAAAATCATTCAAAAGTCTAAGGAAATTTCTGAGAAACTCTCATTTTCTAATCGTTTGCTATCCTTCTTCCTTGAATCTTTTAAGAAATAGGGAGAAACAGCTTTATAGGACTAAAATGTTAGAAAAGAACTTCAGAGACCTAAAACCTTTTAATAAATCAAAAGCAACTTCTGATTTATGATAACTTAATTAAAAGTTTATGGAAATTTTGGAATAACTATTTTTTCTAATCGTTTATTATCCTTCTTCCTCGATTCTTTTAAGAAATAGGGAAACAGATTTATAAGATTAAAATGTTAGAAAAGAACTTCAGAGGCCTAAAACCTTTTAATAAATCAAAAGTAACTTCTGATTTATAATAACTCAATCAAAAGGTTATGGAAATTTTTGAATAACTCTATTTTTCTAATCGTTTATCATTTTTCCTATCCAAAGCGCTTTAAAAGTTTCTCCAAACCAGTCCCAAAATTTGTAAGCAACAAAGCAAACAGTAAACAGTTTGCCTTGCATCTTACATAATTATAAGGTATAGTATCGGCACTAACGTCCCGCGGGGGAGCATGGCCGGCAACATGGAGGGTTAAGGCCGGCTAAGTAGCTTTTCATACCTCGGTTGTTTCACACAGCATACGTACGGGGTGATGTGGCAAGCACCACGCCATGCCTTCAGCAAGCGCCTATCATTTTTCGGTTTCCAATTATTTTCAGTTACTGAGTAGACCACCCGTAGAGCATCAGAATCGGGTTTGACCCCGAGACCATCCCTGCTGTAGTCGAATACCTTAACTACCTGGCCTCTCCGGCGATTACACAATTATAAGTTTACATACATTATTTGTTTCGTACATCAACACCAATAATAATTAATAAACAACATTCAAGGAAATGAAAAAATGCAACTTTTATCGTTAAGCCGTATGCAAAAGCTCATAAAGCCCTTCGTAATAAGTCTTATACAACCTATTTTCAAAAATAAATCGAATTATTTACCATTTCTGTAGAAAAAAAGAAACACAGAAACTGTGCATTATTCAAAATTGGCAACTCAGACAATCAAGTCCAAATAATCAATTTCGGGGTTGAATTTAGGGAAGCCGAGAAGCGATAATTTAATTTCGTTGGAAAATACCCACAGAAATGAAATTATTTCCTTTAAAATAAAATCAAAGCCACTAAACAAGACCAAAATTATAATAGAATTGTCCCGACGCTCTCCAGTAAATATTTTGAAAATTGTTACTAATTCAAAGTGTAATAAATAATAAATATTCTTCCTCTGTTTATTTGCTGCGTTGGTTTGGACCTTCTTCTTTTTGTTTGGGAATTTCGCTTAAAAGACTAAGACGTTTAAAAAAATTCTATCATAAGGAATGTTTTGGATTGTACCGAGGTTCTTTGGCTTTTCTAGGATTAACAAAGTTGGCGAGAAAAGTAGAATTTTTTTCAATGAAGAAAATTGTCTTCCTAGACCAAACCAGCAAGAGAAAAAATTTTGCCGCTAAATTAAGTCGAACTTCTTATTTTATTTCATTTCAGTGTTCGTTCTCTTGAGGATTAGCCCCTTTTGCTTTGTTGTATCTTGTTGAACCCGCGTTATCAAACGTCGAGTGGGCCAGCCTTGTACTAATAAGGGTTTGCTTTCCTGTTATATTCTGTTGACAAATTTCATTCCAGTTTATGTTACATCGTTTTGAAAACCTATGAACTTATAGTTTAATTTATACTACGTGTATAGTAAAATTACAAACGGTTTGTTGAGGATTACCTTCAACCAGCTTTTAATGTACGAAATATAAATATTTACACATAGCATGAACACAAACACAAAAGGGGCCTTGTAATCGTGTTTAGAATTAATCCCATATTTTGTGGTTAACTGAGTAAAGTTGTTGGGTGTAAAGTTAGCTTTCGTGACTGTTTGTATTAGAAATTAGAATATGGTTTGCTTTTGATTCCAAGTTTCCCTGAATTTTTTGTTTAACCTTACTTATTTAAACATTTATGGTTTTAGTTGCCTTTGATCTCCTTGAATAACTTGGATTTTACTTTAGTATAAATTTTGTAACAACAAACTTGTTTTATTTAGAAAATTGGGGTTTTGAAGTCTTCATGTAAAAAGAAGAAAATGCAATCCACCTTCTGCTTTCACAGATACTATTTTGGATTCGAGTTTTAAAGTACCTGTACTTCATATAATTTAGGGATGATTTTTCGTTTGTTGATTTACTGTTATTTAAAACTTCCCACAAATGTTGAGATATTTAAAGGCATTTAATTGAAAAGTATTTTATTCCATATGCAATATTTTTGATAACAATCTTTCGTCATCCCTTAAACAAATAAATTAACAAAAATAACACAATAAATAAAATAAATGTCCACCTTCCCCAAAATCTTATCATCTTATTTTATTTGTTATATTCATGAACCCTAATTTGAGGAAAGATTCATTAACAAAATTAACGAGAAATAGGAAAAGAAATAAATAAAATGTGAATTCAAGTATATGCCTCAAAATCGCGTTGTATGAAATGTAAAAGAAGTTTAGATATACAGCTCAACACATATAATCTGGCAAACTTTTAAAAATATTTTTGGTTTATTTTCAATTGCTTGAAACTAAAATGAGAAAGTACCTACCCACACATTTACTGTATTAATACCCCCTGACAATGTCACTGTCAGTGCACTCTAAAGCATTTCTAGTTATTGTAAATAGCACTTCAAATTTATTTTCCACGTATTAAATCTTAAAATTTTTAAATATTGCCTGTCGAACACCTTCACATGATAATTTATTAAAAAAGTGCCATTTGAGAACGTTTTAAAAAATGTAAAATGAAAGGAGGTTTCCACATCACTATGCCAAAAAGGCGTAAAACATTTAAGATGTCTTTCAAGCCCTCGACTTTAAACTACTTTCGCTAATTTTAGTAATTTTTAAAAACGCTTTAAAAGAATTTAAGATGAAAGAAGAAATATTTTCTGAAAATAACTACAGAACTGAAAATAACCATGTCGAAAACGTTTAAACACTTCAATTATTTTAGTTACTTTTCAGAAACGTTTTACGAAATTTTAAATTTAAATTTAAAGGTCTCCCTCCATATTAACAAATTTTCTAAAAATAACTGCAGAACTGAAAGTAATCATATAAAAAATGCGTAAACATTGAGATATCTAAAAGAAACCTTAATTTGCAAACCTTAGAATTTAAACTCACTTATTTTGGTTATTTTTTCAAAAACGTTTTCCAAAACTTTAAAATGAAAGGAGATGTCCAATCAACAAATTTTCTGAAAATAACTACATAACTGAAAATAATCATGTATAAAAGGCGTAAACACTGAAGGTATCCAAAACAAATCCTAATTTGCAAACCTTAGAATTTAAGCTCAATTATTTTGGTTATATTTTCAAACACGTTTTAAAAATTTAAAAAATGAAAAGTCTCCACATCAACAATTTTCTGAAAATAACTACAGAACCACATAAAAAAGCTTGTACTTAAGCTACTTATTTTGGTTAATTTTTCAAAAATGTTTTAAAATGAAGAAACGCACATCACACAATTTTCTGAAAATAACTACAAATCTTAAAATAACCATGTCAAAAAGAAGACTGAAGCATCTATCTATCTATCTATCTAAAACAAACCAAAATTTGCAAACCTTAGAATTTAAGCTCATTATTTTGGTTATTTTTCCAAAAAGCTTCTTCGCAATATGGATAAATATCAGTTAGATTCTTTACAAAAAAAATAGTCCTAAAATACTTTCAAGAAGTTAAGATTTCCGTCTTGAAACCTACTCATGTAACGTAAAATCAAATTCATAATTATTACTGGTCAAATTACCCAAAAGGCGTAAGCTAATATTAAGTGAGTAAAATTTAATGCAGCAGATTAAAAATTTAAAATGGGACCATTAAGAACCAAAATTCAGCAAAAAATAATAACTGAAAGATAAATAATAAGAAAATATTCGTCAAAATTAGTTGTTTATAAAAAAATTGCAAGAATTAAATATGGACGAACAGGCAAGCCCTAAGTGTTATATAAATAATAATAATAAATACGAGTATATGTAGATTAATGGTTGGAATTAATTAATTTATTGAATCTAAGTTTCACATGTGGGCAATAATTAAATTTTTAAAGATTCACTGCTTAGAGGTAATATTTTTGAAATGTATTTTAACGTTAACAAATGAAGCATATAGTAGGTATATCTTGAAAAGTAATTGCAGTAGATTTTAAGAACTATTAAAACAAAATATTTAAAGCTATAAGTTCACCTCAAATACTTACCCTCTTTTCCAGATTCTCATAATTATAATATTTAGTGAATTTTGAGAATTTTAGAATAGAAACGTAAAACAGTTCCCACAGTCGTCTAAAATTTACATCTTCTATTTTTTTCAAAAACAGGGTTTTTTTAAGATTTGAAAATTGTTTCTTGGCTTTCTTATACAAGCTGGATGTGCTGCGATGACTACTAAACTTCTGCCAAAATTGGAAGCAAATTGGATTCATGTTTAGGGCAGACGTTCAAATTAGACATAAACAAATTTGAAATTAAAAGCAGAGTGCATGGGGGGGGGGGGGCTTGGTATGCTCTAATTGTGGAAGGCAAATCCCTTTTTAAGCCTAGTTTTAACGAATTGTCATCATTAACAGTTCGTAAAACCACAAATAAAAAAGTTTCAATAGCTTTCTCAAGCTTAAACTTGAAATAAGTAATAAGTATGAGGTTAATTAAAAAAAACATCTCAAAGACTTTTAGGTAAAAAGGGCCAACAAATAAGATTACTGGTTTTCGATTTTTGTTCAATAATAAGAAATTTTACTAAAATCTAAATAGAAATTTTCAAAATGCTTTTATCCAAATTATTTAGAAGACTAACAGTTACAAATTGGCGATTTATTAATTAAATAATTTATTAACGGGGCAGCATCATCAGAACTTAACCAATCAAGAATATTCTCCTTCAAAAAGACAAGCTTTTTGCAAAATTTTGAAATTTAGTCTCCTTAACTTGTTTATATATTATATACCAAAAGTATAGTTTGGTAACGTATCGGACTCTTTAGGGACAACAAATGTTTTCAAAATTAACATCAAATCATTAGTATACAGGAGAATAGCAAAGAAAATTTATCAGAAAAATCGCAGCGTGAAATTTTCTGTTAACGAATTTTCGACTGGATTTTTAAGCATTTTGTGTTACTTTAAAACGTATATTAAAAAAATCGACGATGTACGAATTCTTGTGTTAAATGGCACAATTTCTATTAATTAAGTTTGTTACCAAAATCTAGATAAAACTTCCATAAATAAAAAATTCTTCGAGTTGCTAAATAAAAATCCAAGGAAAACACGAATTCTATATTAATCTTAAAATAAACTTCTCATACAGACATTAAACAAACAAAGCACACATGCATTTCGTTGTAAAGATATGCAGCGTGCATTTACGACGGTGTATTTTCAATCGAAGTATCAGTGACCCTTGAATTTATCAGTAGAACCAGAATACATCCTTCAAATAAACAACGAAAGCGAACTAAATCGTGTTATTTCCGTTGGAAACGGAAATTCCTTTTCCTAACTAAATTTTTATATTCGTACGTAACACCAAGTGTATCAAACACGGAACTTTTTTTTTTTTCACTAATGAGGTCGTTGTTTTTATTAATTAGAAATGATCGGAGTTATCAAAATACGTGTGTGATGAACACTTATTGGTTGAGTTGCCGCAGCTTTAATGAAACCACCGACAGGCTAAAAAGGGTAATTAACTTTAATTATCAGAAGTGTTTACATCAGAGAATAAAAATACAACATCCAAATCGGTTGGTTATCTAAAAGGCAATGGGTCAAGATCAAACCAACAAGCCACAACTGGAGAACCGATAAAACCCACAAGCCTGTCTGGAAAAATAACTAACGTTTGCAGCCGATTCTGGAATCAGGAAAAAACATTTCATAACGCCTGGCTTAATGGCGGTGGTTGTTGACATCACGTGTTATGCAGGCATCTTCATCATCTTCAAGAACGAATTCCAGATTAAATTAGATTTTTGTGACGCAAATTTGGAACGTGTGAATTTTATACGTACCGGGGCTTTCGGTGGGGTATTTTTGGGGCAATTTCACGTGTTTAGTGAATCAAACGAATGCAAAGAAAGGATTTTTCTAAATATTAAATCCAACTGTTATTTTCAATCAATATAAAACAATAACCTGTAAAAGAAGACGTTAGGCTGTAATAAATAATCGAAAATTGAAGAAAATAGGTTGATAATTCTAATTAAAATATTGAACACATCAAAAAACAAACCATGGAATTTAATAACAACGAAAATTAACGTTGACCAAATTAAAGAAACCCTGAATTTAGTAGAAAAATTTGAAGATCAAGTAAAGGGGCAAACGCTGAAAACTTTTGTAGCGAATTCCCAAAATTAAACTTTTAATGAAAAAAACATACACAATTTTGCACTTTAAAATTATTCAAAATAAGCTTGCAAATCGAAAAGACGTTTATGAAAATGATGTAATTTCAATAATTTAGAAAACTCCAGAGTTTAAACAATAGTCACTTCAGAACGTTCTGAGGCAAGTTGAGGCATTCTGAAGCAGTTCAAGGTATTTTAAGGCAGTTTTGGGATCGGTTTTGGGAAATATCAAGGACAATTTGGAGAAATTTCGTACCTTTATCAAAGCAAATTGACTTATGTTTAGTAGTAAAAAACTGTTGTAATATTTTGGAAAAATTAGTTAGATAGTTTTAACGTTTCTTTAAGATAGTATAAGAAAAAGGCACCTGTTTTCCTCTTCGAATCGACCGTTACGTTGCCAACCCTTTGGGAAAACCCTAAATTCAAACCTCAAAAAGTTTACAGGCGGCAGAACAAGCTTTGGTACGAGGTGAAATTGCTAGTAATACTCAGAAGAGGTTTAACGTAAAATAGTCTCAAAAGATACTCGAAAAAATTGATAAACCGCAAAAGCTTGTGAAAAATACTCAAAATTCGATGAGTTCTACTGTTTCATAATTCTATCTACAAAAACTTCTACAAACTAGTTTTGTTTTGGAATTAAATCAGCCCCTAAATTTAATTTTTCTTCGTATTTTCAGATGAATCTTAACACGAAATATAATGCACATACTCAGACTTGAAATTCAAAAAAGGCAAAAGCGTAGGATTTTTCAAAATTCATTAGAAATATACTACCAAAAAATAAATTCTTAATAATTTGATCTCTAAATTAATGCAAATTTTGGAAATTTTTCTGGAATAAAAAGAAGTTCTAAGCATTAAGAATATCCGTAAAAGTTTAAACATTTTAGAACAATTTTTTAAAATTTGAAAAAAGCTGAACCGAGAACAAGGGAGTAAAACGAGGTTTTGAAAATTTGAGAACAAATTCCATATAACAGAAATTTTTACGGATTTTCAGAATTTTGTAAATGAGCCGCCTAGTTAGAAAAACACTTGAATAAATAAATATGCAGTTTCAAAAGATAATCTACGATCTCGCGAATTTCAAAACAGATTTGTAAAAGTTGCTTGCTGTATAGAAGAATGTATTCAGGTGAAACACTCAAATTGAAATGAAAATTTAAAGAAACTTTGAACTAAAAAATGTTAGAACCAATTTTGCATATTGAAATCCTCAAAATTTCAAAAAGAATCAACGACCTTTTTAAAGGGCTAAAAACAGAAAAATTTCAAAAATTAAACAATTAATTGTCGCTGAGAGAGTTAACAATTTTCAGAATTTAAAAAAAAATAGGGTAAAATTTATGGACAACTCAAGCCCGAAATACATTTTGGAATTTTCCAAATTTTTCTGATTTTTGAGACGCCAAAAAATTATCAAACCTTTGAGCATTCAAGCCTGTTTTGACGCCTAAATTTTTTTACATTTTAATAAATCTTGAAGATTTAGCACCTTTAAAAGGCTTTTTAATTTCCAAGTCAAAAAATTAAGAAATAAATATTAGAATCGTCAAACCATAAAAACTTTGAAAAGTTATATTTAGAAAGTTGCTGATATTTAAGACTTTAAATAATCCAATATAATAAATTACAAAACTATAACAAATATTGTGATCGTTTCAATGAAACAAGATTGCAAAAAAGATTTTGAATTTTTTGGCAGATAACCTACTATTTAAAATCTTTGAATATTTCAAGTTTTTTTTAAATCAGAACGAATTATAGAAACTTAAAGCGTAAAGAACACTGGAGGAACACTAGATTTTCAAAATTTTAGAATACATTCCAAATATCAAACATTTTTAGATATTACTTTTTTTTTATAAAAAACCCTAGAAATATTTTAAAAATTACAAAAATAAATCAAAGACAAACTAAGAAAATTACAATAAAAAAGTAGATAACATTTTTACCTAGGATTTTCAGAATTTTGAAAAGGTTCCTGCAGAGAAGAATGCTTCAGCTGCAAAAACTTAAACTAAAGAAACTTACCAATGATATACAATTGAAATGAAAAAAATTGATGTATTAAAAAATTCTGAACAATAAAAACACCTTCAAAGTCGCACCGAAGGACCAGTTTCCGAGAAATAAAAAAAATGTAGAAGATATTTTTATTATCGAAATCCCCAGAATTTCAAAAAAGGAAGCAACATTTTTTAAAAAAATCATAAAACACTTTTCAAAATCAGAAAAATGTTCTTTCTCATTTTTCCTTCTTATATCTTTACAGTGGCGAGGAGGCCGGACACACCGAGCCGCAGAACGGTCACCCATCCAAGTTCTGGCCAAGCAGGCTCTTTCTTAACTTTCTATAGTTCAGTTTTACGTGCACTCCCACTCTGCCGTACTGCCGGTTTCCAGCAACATTTTAAAAATTAAAAAATCAATTTCCACCGTGTGAATTAAATGAAAATTCTAAGAATTTACAATTTTGAAATTAAGTCCATACGTCCTCAAAAATGTGGGTAGAAGTTATAGAAAATTCAAGAAATTTGGGGTCTTCGACCTTTTTCTGATTTTTTGAGACGTTAAAAATCAAAAAATATTTGAAGATTTACGCCTAATGTGAATTTTCAAATTAGTATATGAATTTTGAAGATTTAGCCCGTTTAAAAATGTTCATTAATTATAATTTTAAAAAAAAATACGGAATTCTGGAGAATATTTTTGGAATCATCAAACCATAAAATCTGATAAATTTTATAAATTTAGAAAGTTGTTGATATTTACCATTTAAAATAATTCAAGATACAAATGACAAAATTAAAGGAACCAAAGGAACAAATAGTAAATAACCTTCCTTCTCAATTTATTTAAATTTTTTTAAAACATTTCAAGTTCTTTTTTTATATAAAATCTGAACGAATTATAGAAACGGATTAATCAACCAAACTTCCAAGGATTTGATTTACTTTTGAAAACTGGAAATTGATCGATTTTATAAAAAATCCTATTTAAACCGAACTTAAACTACTTCCAAAACCCTCAAGTAATTTATGGGGCACTAAAATCCGCATAAAATGGATTTAATGCAAAAAGCTGTCCCAAATTCTATCGAGTTTTAGTTTATTAGGTCACTGTTTTAAACGTACTTTATTATCCGAATAAATCTAAATCCGAGCAAAGCTTAGTGAAAGTGCCGATTTCTTCGGCCTTTTTGAAATTTGCTATTTTTTCAATTTTTAAGGGAGGCAAATTAATTTAAAAAATCTACTTATTTAACCCTATATGTTGACGGTCGTCGTTACTACCTTTACTTATTTGACACGATTAACAACATAATAAAACAAGGCTATTTGGGCAACATTTTACGCAGTGAAAACCTTTTTGTCTGGAACTTCGAAACTAATTTTGCAGATTTGCGCCTAAAACGCGTACCTTATTAATTAATCAAAATCGTTCTAAATTTAGAAATCTGATATTTACTTTTTTGCCACGCGGAAATAAAAACTAGGCACTAATTTTAGCTTAAATCTGAATTATTTACGTAAAGTAAAATGATTTTCCACTACAACGAAGGTGGATGTTTGCTGGAGTTTCGGCAACCCTTTTTTTCTTTCAGAACGACCTCAAGAAATCTGAACAAAACGTTTTGATCCAACAATTTTAGGGTCCCCAAAATATGAAGTTCGACCTTGTAGGTGGATATGTAACCCTAAATAAACCGTCAAAATCAGAAGGATTTAAAGCAAGTACCCGAAGGTTAACGCCTACGTGCCCGCATTTTCAGGGATTTATTAAAAATTTCTAGAATTTTTACTGGAAAACCAACAAGGATTCTTTTTAAAAAAATAAACGTGGGTGACATCACATGCATTATAGAAAAGCCGGGCAAATATTAATTTAAAACTACCAGTTGTACTCGCAATATTCGCTTTCTCCCCGCAAGTGGAAATTTCAATCTAATTGGGTTGGCTGTTGCAAACAATTAACCTAGACTCACATACTATTGTTCGTACGCTCAAAACAAATTAAAGCACGTAACTCATTTCTTTGTGATTTAGTTGCGGTTTTATCTTCGATAACAATAAAATAATTAGTAAATACTAGCGTTTCGTGCTATTCTGGGTTAGCTTCACTCACACAACCCTGTTTAAAATCTCACGGGGGGTAATTTTAAGAGACGCACTTCGGTAATGAGCTTTTCCAAATGGTAAAAATAAAAGTAAAAGTTTAATAACCTCCTTTGACCAACTACTAATATTTAGCACAGCCGTGACGATTACGTTGGCGATTTCTGTGCCAAATTTGAAGCAAAGCCATCAAAATAACCACCGGGGCAGAAAATGAAGGCTTTCCAAACGACTGACGTACTTGCGATGCTAAATAAAAATAAATTTAAATTTTGAAACAAAACTTATTCGATTTTAGCTGTATTTGCTACGCAAGTCAAGGAAGTATTTGAATCGGGCAAACCCTTAATAGACATTTTTCTCTAACCACTTTAATGGGCATTCAGAATTTTTGAATATTTGTATATCTTCTAACAATAACCAAGAATAAATAAGTCGATGATTTTTAGGACTGCGTAGTTCACACCAAATTTAAACATTAAAACGTTTGAAAATAAATTTAATAATTTTAAAATAGATAAAAACCTTTGTAATGCCACAAATAAACAATTCAATATACATAAGTTAGAGGTTCATAATACACACGAATTTCTTCTTAATTAATTTTGAAAAAAATGATTTAAAATTGTAGGATCATGTGTTGTGGATCCACGGCGTCAATGATGCCCTCTGAAACAGGATGGTTGTACTTTCAGCCTAAATTATTACCATCTTATTACAACAACTGATAAAGATAATCGTATTTCTTTTTTAAAATTAAATATTAGTATAGAGAAAATTATAATTCCCAGAAACCTAATTTTCCTAGAAAACCCAGACGGGTTAATTATTAGCCAAAATAATTGGTTATAACTAATATCAACATAATAATATAAAACATAAGCATGACAGAAGGTGCGGTGCACTGAAGAACAATTTCATTAAAGAGCTTTAGGACTGCAAGTTTCTAATCAACAAGTATGGAAACATTACCGAAGATTCGATTAGAAATAAATAAATAATGCGACAATGTTTGGGGTTGGAGCTGCAACCCTAAAACAATGTGTGTTTACAAAAGTGCTTGCGGATACCAAGTAGCCCAACGCGCGTTGACAGGTCATTTAGCACATCCGATTAGAATTATACTGAATCCTAGGAGGTCCAACCGTAAAAGGAAGTTTTATCATATCAAAAATCGCTTTGGCATCGACTTAAGGTTTCATTCCGTATTCGGTAGAAGGCAGTTTCATTTGAGAACAATTTGAAAAAACTCGAAACTGCACCGGAGAAGCAGTATGTTTTTAAAATTTTAGAACAAATTCCAAATAACAGACATTTCGGTACTACTTTTTGTAATTAAAAATCTTAGAATAATTAAAGAAATTCAAAGCCCAACCAAGAAAACTAGGTTAAAAAATCAAAAGAAGTTTACCACAAAATTTGGAAAATAAGCCCACCTAAACTGAAAAAGTAAAAAAAATATTTGAATAATCTGCAAATCAAACGATAAAATAATTTACGATCTTCCAGAATTTAGAACGTTGTTGTAGGGAAGAACGCTACAGATGGAAAAGAAAACTTAGCAATCATACTAAATTTAAATGAAAATTTGAAGAAATGTTGAATTTGTTAAAAAAATCCGGAATAATAAGAAATCATTCAGCTCCAGTGAACGAACAGTTTTCAAAAAATTCAAAATTTTAGAACCAATTTTAAATATTGAAATCATCAACATTTCGAAAAGCCAACAGTTATCTTAGAGGGCTAAAACTCTTTAAAGAGTAAAATTTTAAAGCGAAAAACTTAGTTCACTGAGAGGCTTTACATAAAAATCCAAGGAACTCAGAATTTTAAAACTGAGTCCACACATATTTAAAAAATTGCGTAGAATGCATAGACCCTAAAACACATTTTGATATCTGGCAAAAGCCAGTTTCCAATTATTTTACGCATTAAAAATCTCACTGACCTGGAGCGTGAATCGAACCCAAGACCTCTGCTTTACAAGGTAACCTTGTCGTCATTTAATCCGGCGAAAACTTGTTAAAATTACCATGTAGGTACACCAAAAACTATGCAATGGGTTGAATGTACGGTTTGTAGTAATTAGAGACCGGATTTTAGGTGACACTTTTAGGTGAGGAGTCATCCAAATAGGTAAATTTAGATAAATACATAAGCGTACTAAATATTTGTAAATAAGGTTGCCCCTACCACTGTACCATTATGTTTCTTCAGTAACAAATGATTGGTTTGGTGGCTTAACGAAGGCTTGGCTACGCCTATTGTAAATCTATTGCACACTACTAGAATTTCTAGAGAGGCAATAGTTAAAGGTGCTACTTAAGTGTGCCGCTCTACTGAAATGATTGTACTAAAGTTTTATTAGATCCGGTCTCTAGTAATAATCATCTTGAAAAACAGAAAACAAGGTTAACCTAATTTAAACTACGGATATTTATCGTTGATTGAAATCATGAAAGAAAAAAAGGTTTAATTTTTTATTTAAAATTTAAAAATATAGGTAAATGAAAACATCATTACTCGAAAGAAAAAGGGGTATAAATTTAGTTACTTAAGTGATATTTTTGTATTATGTACCTACAAATTGCTAAAGATGAATGATAGATATTCACATTAAGATTCCTAAACTGAAAGTAAATGTAAGTCACTTTGAAAAAGTTTACTTTGAGTAGGGTAAGCTCAAGGAAGTTGAGCGGTTTTAAATATCTGGAAAGTAATCTATAATTCTACTCCTATTATTTATTGGAAAAAGTGAAAATTTATATTTTATTTTAATAAATTAAATTGAACAATACAATTATTAAGAAAGCCGGTAAAACTTACAACGAACTACAAGAAAAAAAAAAAAAAAACAGAGGCTATTTAATTTGTTTGAAGTATCAGTGATTTTTTATTTTTTTTAAACCATGATTGTTTTCCAATTAGAATATAATGTGGTCATTTACTCGGCCATGAATGTTGCTTTAATTTCTATAAATGTATCACAAACATTTATTATTTATTTTATTGTTACAACTGTAAGTAGCGAAAAACGAAAGATGTCAACCACGATATACGGCAACGTTCAAAAACTTCTTCATAAAATATATTCGCGTAAATGAATAATGATAATGTGAGTTACGGTCGACCTCTTTAAATAAACAACAAGATAACACAAACTTGCTTACTTTTTAAAGCATATGGAAAGTAAAACTTTTTAACATATTCTTCTTCTTCTTCTTTGTCTTTCATTTCAACATCTTTCATCTCAAGGTCTGTGTTTCTTCACGCCTTTTATTTTTATGTCATGGTGTCCTCTGATGTTAAAATATTAACATAAAGAACCAAGCGCAAAAAAAATGAAGTTGAATTACCTTTGTTAATAATTTTATATTTTGATTAGGTTGTAATTAAATTGTAGCTGTGAAGAAGACGACAAATAACCGCCGAAACGTTAACAAAAAAATCTATAATTTGTGAAAGTTTAATAAAATTCTGAAGATCTTAATCTACAAAATTAAAAAAAAAATAGATTGTATGTACTTGTATCACATTGAAGAAGGCATATTTGATTTTATAAATCTAAATATATTTTTTAGAAGACTGCAAACTACCAAAGGATAACAGAACATGTTCTAAGGTGATTGGAAAAAATACAAATAAAAACCAATAAGCTTGTGGAATTTCCTTTATATAATAAAGAGATTAAAATGAAAATCCAAAGATATATCTGTTATTTACTGGTAAGCTTCAAGGGTATGGCGAATCATCTTAATAAGTATAGCTTTTATTTAATCTATGCGAAATTACAATGTTAAAAGTATTTCATACAATGAATTTTTTACCTGTTTAGTTGTTACTGTCTTGGTTTACAAAAAAAAAATCAAATATACTGTGTTTCTCGTTTAAAACCGCATTATAGGAAAACTAAATGTAAAATGTTATACTTAAGTTTCTATCTTTATTCTTAAGCACGTTGGCGCAGTGGTAAGAGTGCTGGGCTCCTAGCTAGGAGTCTTGGGTTCGAATCTCACGTAGTTGCAAGGATTTTTATAAAGGATTCCCCACTTTTTGAGGTCGGTACTTGAGCGAGTGAAGCCATTTAATCGTTTGGTTACAATTAACGATTCTGTCTGCAGAGTGGTCGACTTCTGATAGTAACAAGACACATACACTACACACTTAATGCAACGGGAAACCACTGCAGAGAACACATTTTCCTAGTATAAGGGTGATATAAACAAAGTTCACAAGACGTCAAGTCGTTTAAAAATGTGGCTTTGACCCCCTTGCCAACACCCTTAGAAATAATAAGGCACAGAAAGAAGACCTTTACTGTAGGTTTTAGAGGGTAAAAGTAGATGGAACTTAATCAGAATTCGTTTGGGTATGATACACCATAATTAAATAACATTACTGATCGCTTAAAAGACTTTTATTATTTACAAGTAAACAAGCGGGTTCATTTCGATTCACGCTTTTATTTGTTTCATATACGCTTTATTCGCTTGCATTTCTTAAGAAAATATTAAAGAAATTAGCTGTATTTAATTTAGGGAAAAATTCTTACAAGTTCCATCTACTTTTCACCCCAAAAAAAAACCACAATTGGTGTATAAAGTGAATTTGCTGTAATTTTCCTAGGGTGCGTCTTAAAACGGGACATATGGTATACGTACATACTACAGGGCATTCAAAATTAAGTGTTTTTCAAACCGCAAACTATTGCAAAAAGCTTTCCAAACAAAAGTTTTTTGAATTTAAGCAAGCTATCTTAACAATATATTTTTTACGTGGAAGGTATTCGTCTTATTGTCGAAATTGTATTTTTTTAACCAAGCACCCTGTAGATTTCAAAAATTTTAGATTCTACGATTAATTTTGTAGTAAGTCGGTTTTCTTGAGAAAACTCTTTCATGCGAGTTACGAGCAATTATTTAAACAAATAACAAAAAACCAATTAATCTATCAACAAAATTACTATTATCTCTGATCGTACTGGAATTTACAATCACCTTAGTGAAATTGATTTTATTTTGCATTTAAAATTTGTCAATAATAACTGACCATCAAACTAATAAATCTCAACTGATGTTTACTTCGAACGGTATTTGATATTAATTTGCAGTGGGTCTGTGAATATTTGTGGGTCTGAAACCAATTTTCAATAATTCCTTGTGCTCGAAAACACAGGGTTTTTTGAAAAAAAAAATCCTTTCTTCAAACTAATCCAAAAATGTAAAGACAGGGTGTTTCATTTGAAAAAAGCAATTTCGCTAATAAAACGAATACCTTGCACGTAAAAGCTTGCTTAAATCTAATAATTAATAATTATTTATTGAATTTTTTTGTAATCATTTACGGTGTTCTGGTAATTTTGAATAACCCTGTATTTATACATAGAAACAGCTGAATAATTTCAACAAAATTATTGAGGAAATACTGAGCAATATTGGGTAATATGGGAAATCAGTAAGCAATACAGAGCAATATTTGCCATTGGGGCAGTATACAAAAATTCGCCCCCCTCACCCCTCCCATTTGATTCTTTTTAAACATATTAAAATTGTTTATACTTCATGACGGCGAAGTTTCTGAATAGACTTTTAAAAAAGCTTAGGCGGCCACGTGCTTATAATTTACAGCTGGAATACGTGTAGGCTCTTCAAGTTCATACTATAATGTAGTTTGAATATATAATAAAGGTTTTATTAATGCCCAAGAAGCTTAATGACCGCTACTAAATCTAATAAATGATCCTCGATTATATCGAGTTTATCTCTGTCAGTAAAAATATTTAAATTTGGTTAAGCTCTTCTTCAGTTTCGTAGCCCGAAGCTTGAATGGTTGTCAATTGAAAACTTGTTCGGCGATAAATGAGATCCGTAAATACCTTCATTAAATTTCCAAGAGCAAATGAAATTATTTTTCCTTTAAATAGACGGCTAAAAAGATTTCTTAGGCGATTACGACCGCGTATAATTAAATTTGAATGGGCGGAAGAGCGGAGCCACGCTTATTACAATCAAGGTCTCGTCTGGATCTCTTCACCGTGAACGTTTAATAGGATTAACATTGAAATATGTACTTAGGTTATGTGCCTACTTTATTTATTTGCGTACGTAATTTCGTTTCGGCGCGCCGGAACGAATGCACCGATAAATGCAGGAAAAAAACACCTAATGGTAGCCTCCTGGGGGCAGCCTACGTCCGAAATATTTAAAAATTACAACCGGCAAACAAAGTTAAAAAAAGTACATCGGCACTGGCTACGCGTATCTTTGTATTCGAGCAAGGCAAGCGCAAGGACATAAAACTTAAAAATATTAAGAAGGTTAGTTTAAAAATATCCGCCAATTAAATAATTTGAAAAATAATAACCGGCACGCGTTAATAAATCGCCTGTCGTTAATTAAAGGCATTTTTCACGTATTATTTATTAAACAAATTCCAGCTAATATAATAGGAGGAGCGATAAATTCTATGGGTCAATGATATTCCAAATATATTCAAAGCGGAGAAGACGAGGTTACCGGACCTTGATAACATAAATCATAGTGAGCTATGCAACTGTTATCGGTGCACTGTCGGTGCATTTTCAATTGACCTATTGAACTACTGATAAAATCGTTTGTAACCAATCGCATTTACCTTATACCGAGCGGTTGCATTTCGATTTATTTGTTTAAACGCATAAAGCAAACGGTGAATGAACACAGTTGGCCATGAAAATTCAATTACGTAATTGTACAATAAATTGTCCACAATTTAATAACGTTAATACTCGTAATTCTAAAGCCCTCGGTGTTGTAATTGTAATTATTTTTATGGCGGCCAAGTAGACATGTAAAACCATAGATATGAGAAAATGGAAATATGCAAATATGTACATAAAAAAATAAATCAAGGACGTTATAGGGTTTATAATAGTATAGAAAAATGTAAAAACAGAATTTTATTGCACGAAAAAATGTCTACTGGCAAACGAACCGAATAAAAATAAGCAATAAAATAATTCATGCCGAATGTTTAATTAACTTTTATGGCGATTAAAATCGGCCTGGTCATTAGTCAGGCAATAATAAACAAACCATATTTGGAGTTCAAGCTCACATTTTTCTAATTATACAAAAACAAACCGTGTCGAAATTATTTTAAAAACTGCTGTTATGAAATTGTAACGAAATTTTAATCATCTCTATATTGGGCTTCAGTTAATTTTGAAAGAGCAGCAGCATCCCCAAAAAAGGCCCTCTTTTATGATGACATTTCTTTTTATTCATTTAAAGTGAGTTTAAACTTAGCTAGCTAACGGGAATAAAATAATAAATTTTCGATCGAATAAAAGTTAAATAAGAAAGGTCAAACGAATCGTCAAGGATTCATCTTCAGAAATAACACAATTTAAGTGATCTACCACAAGCAGAAAGATTTATCGACCATGACAAAAATAATACATTTTGAAATAGTTCATCGTTATTTATAAACAAGCCACGAATAAACAAACAAAATTTAAGTAGTTTTAGGTTCCAAATAAAATTTCAACGTAGAGTTCTTCCTTTAACCAATAAAAAAATTTAAAACTTCATCTTTAATCGCCAATAATTTTTTCAGTAGGGGAATTAATTATTTAAATTCAGAATTTTCATTTTAATGGCTGAAAATAGCTTCTCAAACTTGGATATTCGTAGTAAACAACATATTAAAGCACTTTACTTTTTATTTAATTAATACAAAGGTGAAAGTGAACAGAGACTTAAAATAAATTTTAAAAATGTAATGCCAGAAGTCAGTGGTTTGAATCCTTTGGTATTCAATATTTTTCTGAATATAAAAATTCATCCAAATTCATTAAAAATACGATAAAAACGATATAAGTTACATTTAACAATTTGTGAGGTTAGGTTGTTAATTTTTTTCTTTAGGTTATTGCCATTTTCACGAATTAAACTTCCTGATTATCTTCAGAAATATTTTTTTTAAATCTTCAATGGCAGAAGGCATTGTCTTAAATTCTTGCGGAGCAAATATTTTTCAATATCCATAGAAAAATTTTAAGACGTTTAAAAAATTCTTTAAAATGCATTCATTTAAATAAAATTTAAATGAAACGAAATAAGTTACATTTAACGATTTGTAAGGTTAGGTTCTAACTTTTTGAGTATTTGAATGTAGGTTATGTTGTCATTTTTACGAAACTTTTTTAATGCGATTACAGGGTACTGATGGTTTTAAAATTACATTTGCAAGTAAAATTGACGAAATGACTGTTATGAAAAAAGACTAGCCCGTAAAACTAATATAAGTGTCGTAAATCATATAAATCGTAGACCAATTAGCCTTATGTCTTATGTCCTTCTGTTTAAAGACTATGAAAAAACTGGTAGACAGATATTGAGATGATATCATTTATAAAAGGATATTAGTAAAAAAAAACATTATTTATTTTATTAGTTGAGTGAAATTAATGTTGATTACAATCATTTATTGTTAAATGAATTATGCAGTTTTAATTAAAATAATAATGTAAAATAAAAGAATCTAGATAGACAGGATTAGAATAGTTTGATTGTTAAGGATATTATGTATTGTAACTACGAATATAAATTGCTAATAAATAAAAAAATTAAGAGGAACCAAGAAGACAGTATAGTGTAAGTAAATAAAAAAAAACTACAAATTTTTCTTTCTGTGGAAAGGAAGCAATAATTTCTTAAAAGAGAATTATAAAATTAATATTTTGTGAGTAATTGGAATTAATCCAGTTCCTGTAAATATTGGAATATTGGCAGTTAAATAATAAAATAATCCTGATGAATGGTATAACATATAATTTAGAGTGAAGATTGTTTAGTTACCTGAGTGAAATTAGTTATTATATAGTATTAAATTTATTTATAACAATTTAAATTAAAGAAGTCAGGGAATTTTACGGAAATTTTGTAAATAAATCTGCATAATTGTAATTTTCTTATTATTGATCAATATAAGATAATCAAAAGATAAAAGAAAAGGTAGAGAATCCTCGCAACGGCCCAACGCTGAGCTAACCGCAATAAATAATTTGTATTAAGATAATCATTACAATTTATAATTGTGTGGTAAATGTATCATATCAATATATACGAGATGGGGTCTTAAAAGATAATTTCCTTCATCGCAATCAACATGCCTATCAACCAGGAAAATCATAGGAATCTGCACTTCACAATCTAGTTAGTAGGATAAAGGTGTCAATAAGCAACACGAAAACAGCTCTAGCTGCTTTCTTGGACATAGAAGGCGAGTTTGACAACATCTCCCTCGAATCCATAATTGCAACGACCTTAAGACATGGGGTTGAAGACATGGATAAAAACCATGCTAAAAGGCTGTCAGATACAGGCCAACCTGGGTGGTAAATCCCTCAAGGTTTCCGCTACTAGAGGATGTCGATTTTGTGAATAGAGTCAATGACGAGGGGTTCTGCACCCAAGAATATGCGGATGACATAGTCATCCTAATCAAGAGCAAAAAGCACACCTGAATAACACGTTATCCTCATAGACTTATGTTTGGGAAAACATGAGGACTGAAACCAAAGATGGTTAAATGGTACCACATCACGGTTGTCAAACCCATGATAGCCTATGGCACCCTAGTCTGGTGGCCAAAGGTATAACAAAAAGTAGGTATCACGAAACTAACCAGGATTCAAAGACTGGCCTGTTTGTGCATATGCTGACTCATGAGAAGCACTACAACTGCGTCTACGGAAGCTTTTCTAGGATTAATCCCTCTAGATATTTAACTGAAAGGAGCATATAGAATGAAATCCACCGGCAATTGGCACATTCACAATGAACGGTGTGGACACAAACTAATACAGGAAGTGGTCAAAGGTGAACCCATCACTAGAATGGGCACTGACTATAGTGAACCAGAGTACTCTTTTGACAAACCATTCACTATGATTGGGTTCAAGGAACCCCACCCTATCTGAAGAAATGACTAGTCTAGTTTATGGATGGATCCTGCACAGGGTGTAAAGACCAAAAGAGAACAGAAGTGTATCTCTTGGGACCAACGCCACAGTCTTCCAAGCTGAAATCTTTGCTATAATGCAATGTGTACACGAGAATGTAAAACGTGGATGTACTCGACAACACATAAGCATTCTGCCTGACAATCAGCCAGTCTTAAAAGCGCTTGAATCACCTCGAATTAATTCTGAATTAACGAGCGAATCCTATCCGAGAAGAACAAGGTTCGATTCATATGGGTACTAGGACACATAGGTGTGGAGGGCAATGAAAACTGGTACATCCACCCCGTTTATAGGACCAAAACCTGTATTCGGAATACCCAAACGAAGTACCCGGACAATGATAGAGGCATGAACTAGAACGCAACATGCCTTCTCGCAGATTTACAACTGACGTACTCCATTTAAGACGTAGCCAGGTCAGACATCTACAAAAAATAGGTGTTTACAGAGGAGACACACTCTGCAGACTATGCGAAGAAGAAGAGGAAACAGCCTCGCACTGACTGTCCCGCGCTTTACCGTAAGAGACAGGAAATTTACCTTGGTATAGCTTTTACATACGATACTGGGCTAGCAACCTAGTGGAAACCCCACCGAAAATCGACAATCATCGTAAATCAGAAGAAATTCGTCAACCAAAATCCTATACAAATTTGGACAAAGACATGAGTTTCGGTGTTTGTATTTTTGATTACAGAAAACGCAAAATGCTTAATTTAACAAAACATTGTGGCTTTTCAAAAAAAGCCCAAGTAAATTTATAAGCAACTTATGAAATAAACATTAAAGCTGTCATGTTTTCAAAAATTATTAGCCTGCTACTAAACACGCGATGATAACATTTTTAAAAGAAGATGCCAAATTAAAATTCTGGCGGACTTAAATATTTACGTGCTGAAATTTTTAAATGCTTTTCGAAAACTGTTTCTTAATGAAATACTTAACCTTTGATAAATAAGAAATACGAGAGCAATTTTAATTGAGTTTCGACACCCTTACATGATAATTAGTTATTAATGTAACTTGATTAAAACAAAACACCTTGAAATTGTACTGAAAAGTTTTGTGATTGATTCTGTTGGCATTTCGTAATTAATTTTACGTCTACAAGTAAATAACGAAATTACCAGGGGAAATCTTGTTTTGTCAGTCGTTATTAATTATGAAACCTTATTTAGGCGTAAGAGAAAACAGAAAATTTTGTTTTTTTAATATTACTGATTCTGTAATTTGCATTTGGTACGAGAAATGTCTTTTAATCTGGTTGGGTTTGCTTTGAACAGGATTTCAAAGTGTGACGAGTTTATACTTTCATCAAACAGTGAAAAAGAAGGGTTAGAACTTAGAACAATTAAAAATGAATAAAGCTTACCTTTCAAACAATCCAACAAGCTGATACGTAATGGAGCGAATGTATTCCAATCGAATCCAAAAAACTTTGCACAGCAATTTTAAAAAGTTCGTATCTAATGTTTATTTATTATTAACGACGTAACTCGGCACTGAATGAGTAACTTACGATATTAATTTCTAGGTTATTATATAGGATAATGTGTAAATATGGATTATAAATATTTTTAGTAATAATAATAGAGCACGTACCGATTAAAGAGTTATAATGAGTGTTAAGTCACTGGCACTATATTGCACTAACGATACGAACTAGCCTCACTAAACGAAAACACTTACTATTATGTCTTCTAAAAGGGTTGGGGACCTCTTCCGGGGTGTTATGGGACGAGGGTGGTGGGTATAAGTTATACCCCGCGGTCAGCTTTTCATGGCACCGGAAATTGGTTTATAAGAACAGCACAGCTTATCCATTAAATCTGAAACAAACAAGAAAACGGTTTAATACGACTTCAAAGCGAGAAAATGGGGACAACTCCAAAACGAGAGGAAATTTCTCGGTAAACGTTTGAATTTTCGTTTACCAAAATAAACCCTACGTTTGCGAACGCTCACATTAGTTTGTGCGTGCTGTCTATCCTAAAGCATTTAAACACATGACTCCTAAGGCCTTGAAATGTTATTAGCCTTTGTTATGAAACAGAATGCTTGACAATGATATTTGTAAATTACAACTTAGCGGTGCCAATGTTGAACTTAGAGAGTAGTACCAAACAAGTTGTACACACTTTCGTTAGTCTGCCTTCAACCAACATTTATTCGAACTTCTTCCATATTTTTACATAAAGATACAATTTCAAAGCATCCTTAACATTCCATAATTATAAAAATCCAGAGTTTACAAGAAATTATTAATCGCCACGTAATTTTTAATGGCTACCTTTGATCTGCAAGATTTATAAAAATGACCTCATTAAAAGAAACCCCTTTCAAAATTAATTGCACAAAAATTATTTCGTGATTTATAGGGGTAATAAAACTTGGTCGTATTAAAAAATTCTTGGTGTTGATCGTAAAAATATTTATAGAAAAGTCAACGTACAAAATTCGAGGGTTTAAAAACAGAAGCTGAGTTTGCTTTGTTTTAGGGCTGGAAATTATCGTAGAATAAATTCTACAAAAAAAACAAGGGCTTATCAATGGATATGTTCGTAGGTTTACGCCAATTTTGATTACAGTGGAGGCCAAAACCACGAAAAAATGAACTGAATTTGCATTGCAACGAATAAATCGAATAATCGATTTCTTTCACGTATTGATTCATTCAATACATCTATTAACTCGATATATCGACCTATTTGTGGATTTAATCGATGACTCGATTATTTGTAAAATACATTCTTTGCAATATGTTCGATACTATTTAAAATCGTTTTCTATATCCGAATTTACCAATGTTAATTCAAAAACGTTTCTAAAAAAGTGTCCCAGGAATAAGTGGTAGGTTCTCTGCTATTTCACCTGAATGTACTAATTAATAAAGTTTCTATCTTCGTTGAGGTACAAATAAATAGATCAAACCCATCTATAACTATTATGAAAATAATAAGTAGTCTCTAATTAGAAACTGATTAACATTGAAAACAACCACAGCTGTAATATGTACATGGTTTTAAAAACCGCCTGAGCTCATTAATATTCTGTATTAGGGCGAATTCAGGGATCTTTTGAGAGAGGGAGAGAGACATCAGTGCTGAATATATTATGGTGCTGAGCTAATTAATGTTTTAAAAAGACCGAACGACGATGATATTGAGAGGCCTCTGGTGGACACCCTGTATAATAACTACATATCCATAGGTGGAAAACCTTAGCCAGTTATCACCCTCTTGAATTTAAGAAATTGTTCAAAATCTCTGTTAAAACTAGCAGATTTTTTTTAGAAGTTCTCTTCCGTAGTATATCGACGTCTAAATTAAAATTAAATCTGTAAAGGATAAAGTTTGAAGAATAAGAGTTTTATGTATATTAATTTTAACGATGAAACAGGAAAGTCAGTGTTTCCGAGCTCTAGTAATTTGTTTTCTACCGCATTTAATCCGAACTGACCTCGATCTAAATGTGTAATCCCTTGTTGGACAAATACCTTAATGGAACGACCTATATTCGCGACTAAACACATTAATTGAAATTTGATCATGCACTTGCTAATCCCGTCGATAGTACGTAAACAATTTTCATTATCCCACACGATGTTGTGGTCTGATTTGTGAAAGCATTATTCAAGGGTTTCCCCCTTTTCGATATCGATGGTTTTTCACGTCAAAACTTGAAGGCTAATTTTATAGAAGTCAAAATTTTTTATTTAAAGTAACATTTTATGACAGTTCTTGAACCTGTGTTCAAATGTGAATAATTTTCGTGAAAGCTTCTGCTTCAGCATCCGCATCGCATAGGTCATATAAAATTCAAAACAGATCAAAGCTGAAATTTTATGTTTCATGACTGACGTCAATAAAAGTGTTTTTAACGCCTTGTAATATTCGGAAAATCAACTTGAGTGCTGGTGTAAATGTACCGACCATATTTTATACTTAAGATGTAATTCTTACTGGAGATGTTTATTTTTGATTGACTGGCAAGGCCAACTACCAAGGCCAATTACTTTAGTCTTTCAAATAACAAAAACTGAAATTTGTGTAAACAAGATCGAAATTTTAATTACGTTTTAATTAGCTACTTTTTTGGGACTTAATTATAGGCAAGAGCAAGACTTGTATTTACAGAGTGTCCCACAATTGGCTACCTTTTAAAATGGCTTATGTTCATGTTTGACGTAAAAATTTCTAAATTATTTCAAAATTTTATTTTGGTCTTCAAATCGAACACAATTTGTGGATCAGATCGAAAATTGAGATTTATTGGATAACATTATTATTCAGCTTTCCACATGTATGGTAAAACTAAACGACACACTCGAATTACTGCTTTTTGATAATCACATTCTTGATCATGTTGTGTTTCAACAAGATGGGGCATCACGTCATTATGTACAGCTTGTCAAAGATAGGAAAAAGTGTGAGATCCCCACTTACCTGCGCTAGCCTGAGGTGAGCCTTATTATTATTATTATTCCCATTATTCGCGAGATATTCGCTGTAAATGCATTAAGTCCCAGTGCGCATCGTAGGCGTGTCGAATTCAGACTTACAGCTAAGTTTGACAAGCTGTACTAATTTGAAATGCAGGGATTCATAAAATTCTCAACAAAGATTTGACTTACGGTTTATAAATCTACTTGTTTTTGAATCACAATTAGCCAACAAACTGACGCTTGCATAGAAATAGATTCTGGGACACCCTGTATTGAGGGTTCACTTCATTAAAGATGCTGTTTTTTTTTGTGTTAAATATGTTTGCTAGTTTTTGTCTTTGTAAAAACTTGTTATTATTTTGCATTGACTACCACTGTAATTAATATACGACATTAATTTATTAAGACAAAGCCATAGTTGTTGGATAATTTTTAAATTTTCATAAATGCGCTTTTAGAAATCTTAAATATAAAAACATGAAACGTGCATGGATACGAAATGCAGTTACAGTCTGTAGGTAGGTTTCTAATTGATGATTATAACCTTTTTGAAATTTTATTTTTCAGTATTTCCAAAAACGTGCAAATTTCTAACGTATCAGTAGAGTGAAGCTTGGTTCTAGTCAGAAACAAATAAAAAATCTATGGCATTTATGTGAATGTGAACTAGCAGCGGCCCCACCACTTTTCCCTGTGGTATTTCTTTACATATGAAGACTGAAAACTAAAACTAGTTTTTGGGGGCCAATCAGTAACTTTTTGGATGAATATTAAATAAATTTAATTTACCTGCAATTGAAAAATGAAAAATGGTGCTATGCTTTTCAAAGGTTAATGTAATAATATAACTACGTTGAGTTCGTAGCTCAATTATTAAAAAGCAACTTAAAATGGATAAGTACAAAAATTATCGACATTATAAGGATTTAGATAGAATTTCATACTCGAACTTTTAAAGCAGTTGTTTTGACGCTTATATTTATTCAGTTTAATCGGAAGAGAATTAAAAAAAAGTGCTAGTTTTAAAGAAAGTTTAAAACAATTTTTTTAACTCAAGAAGGTAATAATTGGTTTTCCACCTTATGTAGGGTGTAATTATCGTTATATCATTTTAAAACGTTACTTCAGCACCATAATATATTCAGTACGGAGCTCACATATTTTCAAAAGGTGCCTAAATCTACCCTTATACAGAACAATAATTAGATGAGCTAGGTTAGGTTAGGTTAAGGTAAATATATACTACAGCTGTGGTTATTTCCTATATTAGTTTGTTTCCAATTAAGATTATTCACTTTAATAGTTTATTTGTACCTGCACAAAGACAGACACTATACCTATACTGAAATTCAGAGCGAAACTCCCTTTATGAGTACATATAGGTGAAATAACAGAGAACCTACCACTCATTCCTGGGACACTCCTCAAATAAATACATGTGCAAAATCAAACGTTATTTCCACAGTTAATCTAATTAAAGGCTAAAATGTTTATAAAAGTTGGACTGAAATCTCACTTATATAACTAAATAAAAACAGAAACTACAGAAAAAAAGAACCTGAATATTGACACGGCAAAACATAATAAGTAAACTTGACAAAGTGCCAATAATGAAGCTTAACTATATTCAGAAGAAAATACGAAATCTATGGCATTTATATGAGAGGACCTACCACTTTTCCCTGTGGTATGGGACGTCTTTACATATGAAGACCGAAAACTAACACTAATTTCGGCGGTCAGTTTTTAAGTAAGTTTACCAAATTTGGATAAATATCAAATGGGCTCAATTTACGTACAATTAAATAACAATAAATATTTCGAATATTGGAATTCAGCAGGATTGAAGAAAATGTACAAGAGACCAATGTTTTAAAAATGAAAAACCGAGTCTATTAGGCTATGATTTTCAAGGAAGATGCAATAATATAATTATGTTTAGTTCGGATCTCACTTTGAGCAACTTAAAATGGATAAGTACAATAATCCCTAAATTATCGACTTTGCAAGGATTTAGATAGAATTTCATACTCGAACTTTTAAAGCGGTTGTTTTAATCTACCATAATTAAAGGAGCTTAAGGATTACAGCAAAATGTCGCCAGATTTTCAAGCTTATTGTTTTTTCAAATTACTGTAAACCTTTAAGAATGCAAATATTCTGATTTCTTTTATTTTGAATTGAATTTCAATATAGGTATTAGTTTTTGCAGCAAATTTCTAACTATTTGCGTTTTTGTGGACCTCTAAGTGCCTCTACATTTTTAATACTGAATATTTTGGGCAATTCTTATACCTTTAGAACTCCGGTTAATTCCCATTTTTGTTACTGAATACGAACTTAAGAATTTTAAATGTGTTTTTTTTATTATAACAATGTAATTTCCGCACACTTTTTAGTTCGACAAAACTAATACAGACAAATAAAACCTTTTTTCTAGCAATTAAATTTTTAAGAATTCATTCCTTTGGGCAAATACTTTTAATAGGATTTTTCATAATTCATTAAAATAGATTAACACAATTTTTCTATTCCATTCTCACTACAAACTTGTTTAATAAATTAAAATTTAACATGAATCCACTTAATTTCAGTTTGATGTACCAATAATTCAAGAAAATTTAACACTTTGAAATTTAATAATCCCTTCTAAGTACTTTTATGTAAAATAAAGATGTAACTTAATTCAGTAGAAGTTCTGGTAGATAACTTTATATTTGGGGAGTGAAGTGTAGGCAAACTGAAGCACGAAACGCCTTGTTTTTAAGACTTCATAAGCAGCCGAGCTAATTTTTGAAAGCTGGATTCCTAATATAAGCCTTTTAACTTAATCTCTCCCTTTCTAAGGAAGACACTTAGAAACTCAGTCAAAGTTGTTAAAGAAGTAAGTCGAGGGTTAATGAGATTAGCATTTTCACAATTATTATTTCGAGAGGAACTTATTTATAATAATTATGTTCTTGGTTTTAGGCAGTTGAATGCTTTCTTAGGTTTGGTTGTCATTTTAAAAACTGGTGGTTGCCTTACAGTATTACCTGAAAATTTATCTAATTTTAAACTATCCCTGTTCTGCCACCCTCGACATGGTGGAAGTTTAACTGCACCAACTACGAGTCTACAGTTTTAATTTAAGGATGTGGATGTGGTAGCTTCAGAGAACACCTGTTAAATTTATAATACATCAATTTCCTAGATTCCAACCTCTCAGGAGTTTTCAAGTCTTCCACGAAGACAAACTACGCAGCGTCTAAATTAAAGGCTACCCTTGACTGAACAGGATAAATTTACGTAAGGATTCTATCCACGTCATGTCCAATATTCCCTTTCGTAACATCCCATCAGTTTATTTAAATATCTGTTTTTAGAATCTACACCGAGATCTCTAAGTAAATTCAAAAGATCCTCATACCCTAAAGGGAGGATTATGTTTGTATTGTATCGGTTTGTCTATCTGGTTTAATGTTAGGATTTCGATACCTTACGCTTGAGTAATGTAGGACATCTGGGCTTGTTCGTAGATATGCGGGTTACAAATTGTATAAATAACACATATCTATCTCCGTTTCCATTTCTATGATGCGGGTTTTGTTATAACAGCCGCCTTTTATGTTCTATTACTGAAATTTGTGGTCATTAAAAAGCCCACATTGAATTTATAAATTAACGAGCGTATGGCGAACTTGTGAATGATTACCTTGAAGATCTTAATAAAAGGTGTAATTGGTTTTATGAAAGCACCATAATTATTAGTTAACCCCTTTTTACACTTTTTTTAAGGAAACCCATACAAATTCTCGCACAAACGAATTAATTGAGACAAAACTAAAGAAGGTTCAAAGAATAATTGAATATCCTAACTGCGAGTGAAAATTTATTAAAAATCAGTTCAATAAAGACTGATTAGAAATATAGCGTTACAAAAAAAATACAGACACCTTTCAGGACCAAGAATATTATTACTTTACAGCTTCCAAAATGTGTTGTACAAATTCTACATATAAATATTATAATAAAGTAATAAATTAATAAAAACATTTAGGGTTGGCAACACAATTTTTTATATCTGCATTATACATTCCAGTAATAAGGCTTTAAGAGCAAATTTTACATTAAAACAAAAGTTTTCAATATTAAACATCACAACCTTCAATTTTACCATTTCTCAGAAACTCAAAATTGAAATTTAACTAAAAATTTAATTACACTAAAATCCGAGTCTCCAAAAGATAAAATAAAAGTTGAAATTGCATTCCTAGATAATTTCTATTTCGTGAAGGAGATTTCAATTTAAATTTTGCAAATTTGGAATTTCAGAGTCAGAAGTCAAAATTTGAATTTACAAAGTCAAAATGTTAATTTACAAAGTCAAAATGTTAATTTACAAATTCAAAACCTGAATTCTGATGGTAATAAGTAATAACGTACAAGAAACATATTCAGCGCACTGCACTGCAGGAGGTGTCAACGACTCAAACTGCAGTTTCAGATTCTTCCTATCTTCCTTAGTATTAAAATATGTATAGTCATTATTTCTTAAATTTTTGATTCAAATTACACAGAACTACTACGCTACCACACCATTTTTAAAAATATTTTGCCTCTTTATATTCTGAAACTGGATATCCAAAATTCGTCGAAGTTAAATTGAAGTTCAGTAACACACAGATTTAATTTGACAATTTCCAAATTTGCAAATACATTTTTGGACACAAAACAATTTGAAAAAGGAAATCTGAAATTAAATCTGAAGTTAAAACTGAAGTTCAGTAAAGCACGAATTTAATTTGATAATTTTTAGCTAAGACTGCAAATTTTGACTTGCAAATAAAAATGTTTCAAAAAATCAAACTTGTAACTAATCATTTAGAAAATGGAAACCTAAAAAAATTCATGGAAGTTAAAACTGAAGTTCAGAAAACCATGAATTTAATTTGATAATTTCTAGATGTGACTTTGATTTGCAAATAAAAAAGAGTCCAACAAATCAAAAATGTTGGTTTGCAAACAAATTTCAAAAATCAACTTTGTAACAAAACATTTTGAAAATGAAAATCCAAAATTCGTTAATGTTAAAAGTAAATTTCAGTAAAGCACGACTTTAATTTTATAGGTAATTTCTAACAGAAACGTTAAATATTGGTTTGCAAATAAAAAAATTTCCAAAAATCAAACTTGTAGCAAAACATTTTGAGAAAATTCGTGAAAGTTAAAACTGAAGTTCAGCAAAGCACGAATTTAATTTGATCATTCCTAGTTGAGGCTGCAAATCTTGATTTGCAACATTGCAACTAAACATTTTTCAAAAAAATCAAACTTGAAACAAAACATTTTGAAAATGAAAATCCGAAATTCGTGAACTGAACTGGAGTTCAGTAAAGCACAAATTAAATTTGATATTTTCGAGATGTGGCCTCAAACTTTTAGTTTGCAAATGAGAAAGTTTAAAAAATCAAACTTGTAATTAAATATGTGAAATGGAAATCCGAAATTTGTGAAAGTTGAAACTGAAGTTCACAGCAAACCATGAATTTAATTTGATAAATTCTAGCTGAGACATCAAATTTTGGTTTGCAAATAAAAATGTTTCAACAAACCAAAAACCTATACAAAATATTTTAAAATGGAAATACGAAATTTCCTCCAGCCTTTCACTCTTATTTCCTTCAGGTTCTGTATTACCTCGTCTTTCCACTTTCTGGGTATTAAAAGACCGGCTTTTTAAAGATTCTTTAGTTATTAAAATAATGTGAATTTTCCTGGGTTGTGGTGGAGGCGCCGCACTTAAAGTATGACAAACATGACAAAGCGTGCTTATTCCTTAAAACCCTTGTACTGTTTGTTGCAAAACACTAGCCGGAAGTAATACTTAATAAATTTTTTTCTCAGTTTTGGTAGAGGTGCCGAATTTGACAAACATATGTAGAAATAAATTGAAAGAGAAATTCAAAAAATGTAGAAATTATGTCCTTTTCTAAGGACCTTTACATCAATCAATTGATCCCAAATAGAGCTTTGTTTTTAGGAAAGCAGGAATTATCATGAAAATCTTAATCAATTTTGGTGAAGGTGTCGGATTCAAAGCTGAAAAATTACCCTCCTGAGGACCCTTTGTATCAGGTGATAGAAGTAATTACTGGTAAATAAAGGAAAAAAGTTAAATTCCTTAGATTCAGGGAAAATGCAACATACTTTTGGTGAAGAATCCAGACTAGGCAAGGATCATTCATAATAATCGAAAATGTTCAGAAATTATGTTTACTCTTCCTTAGCCTTAGAAATATTGATACGTATTATTTGATATGACATAACCAAAGGAAAGTAGAAATTGTCTCGATTTTGGTGTGAAGTTGTCGGACTTGAAAATATTAAATGGAAAATACACAAATCAGTCCTTGAGAACTAATTGATGTTAATTCTGATAAGAAACAAACAGGGAAAAAGTATTTTTTTAAGTTTCTTAGTTTTTGAGGGAATGTATAATACTGATACAAAATTTTTGGCGAAGATGCAGAGTACGGTGAAATGCGACGAAATTACTGCCTACTTTCTAGAAATTCTTATATGGTGCAATCCAAACTAAAGAAAACAAGCAGGAAAAGCAAATAATTTAAAAAAAATTTCCTAGTTTTTTTTTTTAGAAAAAGAATAATAATATTTTTATTAATTGTTAAGAATTGCGAATTATGTCTTTTGGTCAGAATCGTAATATATTTTATAAAAACCAAAACTGAAGTTTATTAAAAATTTACATAAACTAAAATGTCTTGAGTTTCATATTTCAATTTTAGCATCAACTTTTTCCTTAAAAGGGGAAAAAAGGAAAAGAATGAGAACGAAAAAGAAAAGATTTCCTTTCAACTTCAAAATTATAAAAAAATCTATCAAATCAGGAATTGCAATTTAATATATGTAAATGTTTTAACAAATTAGATGAATTAAATTATTTATAAGAGATTCTACATATTTATGTAATAATTTTAATTCTATATTTCCCTAACTCTACTTCATTTAACCCTGCATTTATAGACTAATTGATATTCATATTGCACATTTGAATGAAATCAACTAAAGCCTGAAAGTTATGAAAAAGCACATTTAGTATTATTTAAATGTATTTTTAAATTTAGAACTGTCAAGTTTTCGTTTGGCATGAGATGAAATGTTTGCTATAAAATTAATATTTGGATTTTGAGATTAATATTTACGAAGTTCTAACTTTTAATCTAAATATGATTACTAAAAGAAAAAAAAAATTGGATAGCCCGAAGTTGTAGTTCCAAAATTCGAATGTTTAACTGTATTGTGAACGCTTTTGAGAGAATTTTCAGAATTAAACTTTGTGTTTTTAAATTTCGAAAAGCAGAAAATATTTAGCAAAAATTGTTAAAATTAAACATTCGGTTAGAAATGTTTAATATCAATAAAAATAAATAAGAAAATTTCAGAATTTGTAATAACATACTAACCCTAAATAGTTTTAAGTTTCAGTTTGAAAACATACATTCTGCTCTTGCGTAACAAAAAGGATTGCCCCAAAACAAGCAAAAATTCAATTCAGAACTTTAATGGCAACATTTCAAAATGCTTGGATTAGCAGTCAACTAAAAAGTAAATCTCATTTCAGGCTTGGAATTTTGAGTAAATATTTGAAATTCAGGCAATTTTTTTCAGTTTCGTTTCAATTTGCAGAATGAAACTCCTTGTTTTAAACTTGAACACATCTCAATTTCAAGACCATACGTTTTTAATTTTAATGTAAAAATTCACCTGAAACGTAATTTTCAGTTCACATCTAAATAACTGGAAACCTCAGTAGCTTGAGGCTTTATGTTCCAAATGAAATTTGGTCTTTTTTTAGTTTTTAGTTTAATTTAATTTCAAACTGGTGTCTTATTAAATAAAGAAATAAGTCTCAAATAATTTTTTCAAACTGAAAATTTCGTTATGAAGTTTCAGGCTAAGTTTCAACAATTCTAAAATTTCCATAATAATTGTTGTTTTTTTTTAACCAATCACTTCAAAATACCAATCAAATATCTATCATAAAAATGCGGAAATTCCGAAAACCCTTTTATTAAACTAAAACTAAACTTCTAACCTATTTTTAATCTTTGTATTATAATCACTTTTGTTTCGTAATTTACGTAACAGCTGACCTAAAACAACAAAATCCAACATACCACTATAATAAATAGTGTTAGGAAGTTTGGCTTAGGTTAGTTTTAATTGTAAAGCTTATCTTCTTTCAAAGGCGTGATGCTTTAACACTACTAATCTCATTTTGTTGTTAAAAAATGTTGTTTACATACCGCCGGTGGATTTAGTGTTTAGTTTACTTTGATTTATATCTTATCTCTTAAAAAAAATGCAGACGAAAACAAATCCTTAATCATGTGCAAAAGGTATTCAAACATTACGTTATTACGTATCTACGAAATTTCTTTTTTTTATGACTACATTCGAATCATACGTCTTGGAATGCTCGCTTTAGTTTATGTAAACTCGTGTGTGTTTATTGGATATTAATGCATTTCTGACAGAAATGCACTTAGATATAGTTAACAAATCAAAAATGTAGTTGATAACATTAATCCGGCTTGTTTACGATTCGTAAATGCAATTCTATTTTCAGTTTTATGGAGCTCTATTTTGACATTGTTGGTTTGTTTTCGATTTTACATGCTATGCTTTGTACATACATTTCATGTTCAGGGTGAATTTTCTTGGATGAAAGCTAAGGTTAGTTGAGTTATTTCGGGCGTATTAAACAAGGTTGTTCAGATTCTTTAGACGCACGTTTTGTTACGGTTTCATCATTAAACATTCAAAGCTTGTTGATTTGAATTTACAAATGCAAAAATTTAGAATTACGAGCTTTGAATTATGCTTGATATGTATTTTGATCAATTTTGGTCAAATATGGAACTGAAACAATTAGGCAAACCTCTGGACTACCCAGAATATTTTTATCAACAACCGGAAATAAAATTATATTTACGTCTCAATTAAATTGAAAAATCTAAGAAAAATTGGGATTTTTAAGGCAGTCCAAATCGCTCCTTTTATCAACAATTTGTAGCTGTTGATTCTTCAAGAGTCCGTTTAAAATGACCGTCTTGATGACAATCGCAATGCTCTTTTCTAAAGTAAAATTTTGTATTCATAAACCTAGCCAACCGAAAGGACGTTGACTTTAGCTGCATTGCATGCAATCATGTTTCAGGGACACACCTTGACAACTCGGTTTACGATATTAATAAAATAACCTGAAAATTACTATTATTAAATTGTCATTACTGTAATGTTTAACAAAACATGTAGCAGAATGTGTGGATTTTTATTTTAATTAACGGCAATGGTAAATTGACACATGTCAAGGTAGATCTCTTATCAAGTTCATAATTGAAAATGAAAGGTTTTGCTTTTAACAACAACCAGGAGACACGTCTCATATTTTTTTAAGTAGTCGTCGCTCGAGCGTTTTCTCTTTACTTTAATTGCCTACAATTTATGCCAACTTTTAAAACAATATTTTTAGATTTTTCTTGTATATTTTAGGAACCGTTCGCTAATTGCCATAGCGTGTGAAAACACAGTGCGATTCACCTACGAATGGACAAGGCCAACTTTGAGTTGTTTTTTTTTTGTTCAAGGACTTTGGTGGTTTAGAAAAACAAACAAAAATTTTGATTTTGTTTATCATAACTTGATATATGCTGAAAAAATTATCGCTGAAATATCCTGAAAGAAACGCAGTTGAGAAAGTTACCAAAAATCATTGTTGTAGCCAAAATAAAACCGGCCACTTAGGTCGTTACTAAAATAAAACTGACCTAAGAATTGTGACAGAGTATAATGTTTACTCAGGGAAAATTTTTTATTGCAAAATCCTAAACTTTCCGGTGTTTAGCATATTTTGTCTTATCTTGCTATTTGTTTTTTCATTATTTTGTGCAACGCAGAACAACAAAATGAACAAGTAAATAATTAAAAGCAGAAGCAAACAAAAATGCATATGAATTCTAAAAGAAAAAAATTCTAAACTAAACAACGAATTTTATCAAATAAATCAATCGAATTTTAATGAAATTATCCGTGGTTAAATTCCCCCAACACCCCTACCAAAATGCACTTTTACAAAAGAATATCCCCCTTTATTAAAAGACATATGCGTCTAATTTCATTCCCTTCCCCTTTGTTATAAGTGTCAGAACTGATTATACACCAAGTGCTGTGTTACATCTGAGATGCTCGTAGCTTTGAAGTGGAACCTTCAGATCTGTTTTCTCTTGGATGAATTTATTTGAACTTGAACTGCAATTAAGTGACTTCTGGAATTCGTTATGTAAGACATTTTGAAAATACACAAATGAACTTCGAATAAAACAGGTGAAAAATGCTGGTTGTTTTCCTGGTTTCAAGGATAATACTTGGACACGGTTTTGAAATACAACTTTTCAACACCTTTAGAACACTCTTTAGAACATGAATTTTAAAATTGTAACAAGAAAAATAATTCTAAAATATCTTGAGACATTCTAAATGCCAATTCTTCTTTAAAAACGGCACAAACAAAAACTTAAAAATTTTCCTAATTCAATGCCTACAATAAATTTTTTGTACTAAGCGAATGTCAAATAAGGCACAAATAAACAAAGCACAAACTATGAAAATAATGTATTTTCCCTGTTTTACTACTTCAGCAAAATAAAAATGTGGTAGCGGAAATAATAAGTTCGATATTAAACCACAAGTTAACCCTAGGAAGTAAAACAAGATTACAATATTTACTGATATATAATCGGTAAATTATACCTGAATTGCTTTGATAAACGGTTAAATAAGAGTTCATGGTTAGATGTTGCGTTTGTTACATTATTTAACCAGTTCAACTCTTGAAAAGGTCACAGTTTTTATTTTCATTAATATCCATGCTGGTTTTTGTGAAATCGTTAAATGACAGAAATAGTTTACGAGGTGTGTTCAGTTGAAACTCATCTTTAGTCCATAAAAACTTTATTCAGAAATATAATTAGGTACAAATAATTACCACCACAATTAAGGCACCTATCCCATTGTTTCACCAACCGGTGTATACCCTGCTCATAGTATTCTTGTGACTGCTGACTGAAGAATTCTTTCACAGCATTTTGGTAAAAGAAAATATTCAACAGAAGAAATGGAGGATTTTAGAGCATCCACCCTACAGCCTTAATTGTGGTGGTAATTATTTGTAATTATATTTCGGAATAAATTTTGTATGGACTAAAGATGGGTTTCAATTGAACACACCTCGTAGTTATTTATTTGATCAAACGACATAAATAAATTATTTTACACTTAACAAATCTGAACTAATTGGCTTAAGACTAAATACCAAAATAACTAAGATATTCAAGTAAAATAGCAGAGAACCTATCACCCATCCCTAAGGAACTACTTTTCAGATACATGCTAAATTATTCGAACCTCGTAGGTTATTTTCAACAGCTAACTGACTTGTTTCTAATTAAAGATCAGGAAAATTTAATGAAAAATACATGTATTCAAAGGTAGAACATTAAAACAATCTTTTGACAACCAACTTAAAGTCCCTTTAGGGTTTAAATATTCCAAAGTTGAGGCAGTTTGAAATATTTACACAAACAATTAGAGGAAAATGGGTCAACTGACTTGTTTCTACTTGGTAAAGATGAGTAAAGTTTAATGTATGGATTCGAAGGGCAGAACGTTAAGGTCCTTAATGGAGAAGTTTAAAGCCACTTTTGGGTTTTTGGGGTTTGAATATTCCAAAGCTGAGGCAGTTTGAAACTTCACACACACCGAGGTAGGTTGTAGGCTCATTAAAGATCAGTCAAATTTAATGAAAAATGTTTGGATTCGAAGGGTAGACCATTAAGATAGTCTTTCGGTCCCTAATGGAGCAGCTTCAAGCCATTTTTGGGTTTTTATGATTTGCATATTCTAAAGCTGAGACAGTTTGAAATATTTACACAAACCGTTGGGGACAGGTTTCCAACAGTTACCCGACTTGTTTCTAATTAAAGATGAGTAAAATTTAACCTACAGATTCAAATAAGGCAGTTTTTTAGTCCTTAATAGAGAAGCTTAAAGCCACTTTTATGTACTGAATATTCCAAAGTTGAGGCGGTTTGAAACATTAGGTAGAACATCAAAACAGTCTTTTGAACCTTAATGGGAATGGGGCAACTTAGAACCACTGAACAGTCCAAAGCTGAGGCAGATTGCAACGTTCGCACAAATCGTTCCAGTAAGGATTAGCAAAAGGTAATAAAAAAAAGTGTATGAATTCGAAGAGTAAATTGTTAAGGCAGTCTTTCGGTCCTTAATGGTGCAACTTAGAGTCACTTTTGGATGTCTGAATGTTCCAAAGTTTCAAATATTCGCACAAGCCATTCGGGATGGGTTTCCAACAGTTAACTAATTTGTTTATAATTAAAGATGAGTAAAGTTTAATGTATGGGTTCGAAGAGGCAGTCTTTTGTGGGGTAAATGCATTCTTAGGTTTTTAGGTTCCGAATATTCTAAAGCATTCGCAGGTAGTTCGCAAGCATTTTGAAACCGTTCAGAGTAGTTCAGAAAAGTGTGAGCAAATTTTTGAAAGATATTTTTGGGGCCCTAAATGGGAGTCCGAGGCAGTTAAGGCAAAAGACCTTTCTAAGATCAAACTACGTATAAGCAGCTCCCTGGACGAAATTGATGAAGTACCATAGAACCAAACATATCGAGTATTAAAATTATCAGAACCGATAGATGAGAGCAAGGAAATTTACAAAAGTAATAAAAATTATGGGAATCTATTTGGCAACGATTGGCGACTTATATGAACAGCAAAGCACCTATCATGCATCCACGAGGTACCCCTTTAAAAATAAAGCGTTACGTGTTAGAACTAAGACTAACTTCGTATTTGTTTTACTTTTTCTGACTAAAATCAAAATTCGAAGATACCTTCGTTATATTTAAATCTGAAAAAAGAGCAATGAAACCCAGCAGGAAAGTTCAAAGCTGCAAATAAAATGTAATGTTATTGTTATTGTTAAAAAATAAAGGGTCAAAACACTGCTTCGAACGAGAGCTTTATAATAAAAAAGGAAATTACACAAAAAATGGGTATTCTTATACAGTAGTGAAACATGTGGGCATTAACAAAGGCAATAATTACAAGCAGTGAAAATGCACTATTTGGGAAATGTGTTGGGAATAAGATTAAAGGATAGGATAAGACACGAAGAGACAAGGGATCGACTAAAGGTGAAGACGGTAACAGGAGGTTTGAAGAAAATCAATTACGTTGGATTGGACATTTCTTCTTCTTTCAGCGGGGCGAAGTATCAGCACTCGCGTCCTAGGCCCATTGTGCATCCGCCGAAAATTAAGGGATGCCTTCATACAGACCGACACCTAGTTCAAAGGCCTAGATCTTGTCTATAGAGATACCTCAGAAGAAATCTGTAACTTGGGTCCTCAGAGAGGCACATCAGATGTAAATGTATTTTAAAGAGGCCATGGCGAAACCTAAGAAGCTGTTCCGACCTAGCTTTTGACGGTCTGTGGATGACTTGCTTCGCTTGTATCAGCCCAAGGCACAAAGCCCAATATGAGATGAACTGCGAGTGAGTTCAGTTTGTAATTCATTGCTGAATGCTGAATGCTTGCTTTAGGTAGGCTGAGGCCGGTTCAGGGCCTAAAAAGAGTTCCAAGGAGCCTGGAGGCCGGATTGGACATATGAAAGTGGGTTAAAAAAGATTGCCTGAAGTAGTGTGCAGCATGAAATTCAGTGAACGGAGACCTACATAAAGGAAAACCAAGTGAAGTGGGAAAATACCTACCGGAACGAGAAATATCATGGAAAGAAGACAAGGCACCATCGCAAGATAGACGTTAGTGTTTACGTTTATCAAGAATACCGAAGAAGACGACCCAATCAAGTGAAGTGAACATTGACAAAAGTATCAATAATTGGGCCGAGCCTATTCAAAAACGAATTGAAAAATCTATGGTACATTACATGAAATAGCGGAGAATCTACCACTTGTCCTTGGAACACCCCTTTAAGCACGAATACGTTAACTAAATCTAATATTTCTTGCATTTCATGAGTAAGTTTCTGATTGATGTAGACAAACTTTAATAAATTAGATTAGTTTGACATATTGATTAGTAGTCAAACAAAGACAGACAATTTAGCAGTAAAAGTTAAGGAGGATGGAAGATAAGAATATAAAATATAAATATTGACAAAAGTGTCCAACATAGAAGTATAAAAAAATGAACAAAGGTGTATATAAATACACAATAAATTTTAAAAAATTAGGCAATGCAAGACATGTTTCTTTAAGGATTACGGCCAAAATTACTAGTTAGTTTATGAATAACAAAAATTATCTACATCTCTTTGTATTTAAAATAATTTCTTTTAAAAATTATACCAAAAAAATTCAATTTAATTTTTGTGCATCCTGGGAACTTCCTCCACAAACATTTTGACTGCGTAGATTAATTCAAATTAATTCGGCTAAACGCTTGGGCGCATTGTTTTTAGCCTACAATTTGAATTAAAAAGTTTATTAGAACACCTGTTCCGAGTCGAACCTTTAATGCATTTCGCTTATTTCATAACCCAATTCGCTTAGTTCCTAACTTGTTTCGTAATGCAATTCGCTGGTTTCATAACTAACTGCGAGCTTCAAAGCTATGAATCAGTTTAGGACGGTGACCAAAGTTGTTAAAATTTGACGGAATGATTATGAATAGAAGTTAGCGTGTCCTCCAGTTTATATTTACATGGTGACTGCAGGTCTGGTAGCAATTGGAGTGTTTCTTGTTGACATCACGTCGATGTCAGAGGCGATGAATGTTAGTATGTTTTGTCTAGTTATAGCACTTTCAATCCCATGCATATTTGGCGTCCGCTGTTTTACCCAATTTATTGCACTGTTCATTATGCAGTCTGTGTTATGTCTGCGCTCGCATACTACAACGTCGGGGGAATGTTTTATAGGCGAATGCATTACGAATACCCGTTGCAACGAACACACGACAAAATTCATAAACTCTAAGTCACTACGAGAACAGAAATTAGAATTGTTTTTCAAGACATAAACAACAAAACGAGACTTTTACTTTGCAACCTACCGTATATCAATTAAACATAGACGTTTATGGCCTTTTAAATGTTTTTCTCACGCGTTTTATTGCGGAAAAAACAAACGCCGATTTTTGCCTTGATATTTAATGAAGATTTTTAACCCGGTCGTGTGTATTTTCGTCCACGTCAGTCACGTCAAATCCGAACGTAAATAAAACAGAACCGCGTTAAAAATAGAAAAGTAAATGAAAATCAAACGGGACAAGTACGAAATTTTATTAAATTATTCAATGAAGCCCGCTTAAAGCATCTAAATTGGGCAAATTAAGATTTATGGAAGGGCGTTAAACCATCAAAGACAAAAAAAGTTAACATAGAAGGTGGAACTGGAAAAAGGAACGGCAACAATACAATTTTTAACAATCTAACTACATAAAACAAGTTGCTACTCCCACATTCTTATATGGCATGGATTCACTATTCAAAGAATATTAACGACCCGCGGCACTTTACGATTCTCTAAAAAAGTAGGCGACCTTTTGACAACGAAACTTGTTTATGAGAGACGTAAACTCTTATGAAAAATAAGAAAAGCAGTAAAGATTAAGAATAACCACGTCGTTTTATACTATTTCTGAGATTTATCTAAAGAAAGATTTAATAACTGTACAGTTAATGTATTATATAAACCATTAAAATAGACTAAGGAAACATAAACGATGCCTTATTACGTAAGAATACATGTACTTAAAGGCTTAAAATACCGCAAACTATAAATTTACTACTTCGGTAACTTCGTTTTGTGCTTATCAAAGGGACAAGATTATAAATTTACAGTTTCTTCTGTATCTGATATAAAAGCTTTAACAATGGTCAACGAGAAGCCATTGATATATCCGGATTTTCTGCCCTTTTGAAACATTTAAAACCTTCTTTTGTCACGATCATTCCCAAAGTTTGCAAGTTTAAACGAATTTTATAACCCCAAAGTTTACATTTTGACAGATGAAACTGACACTTTATTTGTCCTTTTCTAGTTGTGGCAGTTTTAGGAGGTTTATAAGCACTTTTTTCTACACCTATTTAATTATATTGCAATTATTTGCATTTTTTTTGTGAAAAATAGTACCTATAATTCACTGCAGTGAATTATGGATTCATAATTCACTGCAGTGAATTATGATTTCGGCCAATCACAAATACATAAATATTTCGCTAATCCAATCATATTTTAAATCGCCCGCGATCAACTCCTTCTGCGGCTGACAATCGACTCGCGTGACACGCCCAAGTGTGTTGTCATATTGCTTGTTTACAAAGTTATCAAATTTGACTAATTTGAGTCTAATATATTTGTTTAATAGGTGTAGAAAAAGTATCGTATTACATTCGCGATTATGGCCATTATTCGCTCAGATGATTTGTGCCACTCGCCTGACGGCTCGTGGGCTCAAACGTCATCTTCGTGAATAATGGCTGTCATAATCGCTCATATAATAATATACTATTAAAACAGTAAATCCCTTCCAGAGTGGAATTAATCTTAATTTACGAAATTAAAAACGAACATGTGGGACTTGTAAATAGCATAACTTCAAACTTGACGTTTTGACAGCTTTTCTGGTTGTAGCAGAGTTAAAGGGTGTTTCTACGCACTTTTAGAACCGTTCTAAAGTGTAATTAATCTTAAATTTGACAAATTTTTGACAGACTAATTTGACATCTGTTTTAACCTTTTATATTCATTGCAACTTTCTCTAAACGTTTCAACCCATTTTCGGCGTAACTAATCTTAAATTTTGCAAGTAAATAATAACTTTGTAGAACTCTGAATCTCATCACATCACAATTGACATTTAGACAGCCGAAACTGACCTTTTTTGGTTGTAGTAGTTTTAGGTTTCTATGTACTTTCATTCAAACCCTTCTAAAGTGTAACTAATATTAAAAGTGAATTTGTTAAACTTTAAATCTCATAAACACAAAAGTAAAACTTTGAGAGCTGAAAATGACCTCTGCTTTGCTCTTTTCTAGTTTTGGGATGTTTCTATGCACTTTTAAAACACGCAAACCTTTTCAAAGTGTAATTAATCTTCTTCTTCTTTCTGTGCCTTATCCTCTAAGGATATTGGCAGGGAGGCCAAAGCCACATTTTTAAACGACTTAGCGCTGTGAACTTTGTTATATCCCCTATATACTATGGAAATGTGTTCTCTGCAGTGGTTTCCCGTTGCCTTCTGAAGTCCAGGGGTGGCCGGTCCTGTTTAGGGCCGAATAATTGAATTGCAAAATCGTTTTTAGAACCACTTAGGTGTATTTATACCTATTTTGAAAAGATAATCATTGATATACGCACAACGCAACCTGATACTATTCTTCGGTAAGTATAGAAATAACAAAACAAAACTAAACAACAGCATGGAATATAATTAATTTCATGGTTTTGATTCAATTCATATGGCATGGTGTGGGTTAACCATTGTATTGGAACCAAGGGGTTAAATATTTATAAATAGTTATTTTTATATTAGTTGTACTTATTATTACTTTTGAAAATTGGATAAAAATATCGCAAAAAAGGTGGCGAATTTGTAAAAAAAAGGTAGTTCAGAATATTGCCTGAACACTGTCTTATTAAAATCCTGTTTCAAGTAGCAAAAGCGTAGATATAAATGAAACTGAATTGAAATAAATTGTAGTTTCAATTCCCGGAAAAGGGCTGCCAACTAGGATGTTTCTTCAATATCATCCCCAAAGCTCCAAAGTGATACATAATTCTAAAGGTCGCCACTGACGATCGCTCCAAGCCAAATGGAACGTACCACCCCAAATAACGACCGTCAGTGTACAATCTCATGTGGATTTATTGGAGTGACGAGGAGCGGACGGATTTCCATCGGTCTGAAAATCCATCGCGCCGCTCCAACACTCCATCACTCCAACTGACCGTGAATGTGAAAAAATGATGTGATGGAGTGGGACGGCGCGCTCGTCAGTGCGAAATCTTTGTTTACTTAGGACTTCACATACAAGCAAACAGCCGTTGAAACAAGGAGCAATTCTTCATCCATGACTAGTATCAACTGCCTTTGATTCATTTTAGTGCCAAAACGGCTCATTTGCGGACATGGAGCTTATCAACAAAAATTTCTTGTTTTGGTGTCCTTGATAACCACCCAAATTTTGTCGGTCTAATTTTGGTACACCCTGTATCTGTATATAGATATACGTAGTCGCCCGTGGCATGAGAGAGGGTTGGAGCGATTGAATGGAGTGGAGCAATCGTCAATGACCCCCCGAAATTTTCTTCACTCCAACCGCTCCACTCAGCTGTCTCGTCACTCCATTTGGAACGATCGTCAGTGGCCAGCTTAAAACACGAAAACGAAGTCCTAAGGTAGTGATTAATATACAGGATGAAAAAATTCAGTTTGTTCAATAGTTTCTCAATCCTCAGACAACGGTGGATTTATTGAAGGTATGAAAGAGTGGAAACAAATGTATTTACCAACAAATTAAAGAACATGAAAAGACATACCTATAACCTATAAGGCATGCACACTCAAAACAAAACCTAACAAGAATCGCACTTTCAGGTCGACATGGGCGCAACCTTTGAACATAATAAATGTTAGTCAATGTAGGAAATAGAATGTAGCATTTAATGTTGTTTAAGTAAAATTAGAGGTGAAACGAATATTCGCTTAACTATTCGGAGTCGTAATATTCGGCCATTTTACCGAATATTCGGCGGAACCGAATATTTCGTCGACTTTATTTAAATGTATCATTCATGACTACTTATTTTAAGCTAAATCTAACTTATTTCATTTTAAGTTTGCTTAAAAAATACCAAAAAAGTTTATAGCCTGATATCTAGGCTTTTTCTCAAATTTCCTGCCTGAAACATATACTACTGAATTATACATAAATCAAGAATTTCGTTGACCGAACTTAATAATTATCACAAAAAAGTTGGTCCTAAACATGCACATTTTGAGTTGTTATTCGATTAATTTACCATTTTCTGCAGTTTTTCGAATGTTTCAGACAAACAACGTGACCATAAAAATAGACAAGTGGTGGACGGAGTTATTGATATGTATTATCGCTTTGTTAAACGTTCGTATTAATTTTTAATTCCAAATAAAATACTCCGCATACAGAATCGTTATTTGTAACCAAACGATTAAATGGCTTCACTCACTCAAGTACCGACCTCAAACAGTGGAGAATTGTTTATAAAAATCCTTGCCACTGCGTGAGATTCGAACCCAAGACAACGAGCTTCTCAATTAATCTTAAGTTTTACAAATTTGAAGGTAAATTTGTAACCGAGTGCAGGTAATACTGGCATATAGAAAGTTAAGCAGAGGCCTGCTCGGTCTAAACAAGAATGGGTGACCACCCGTCGGCTCGGTGGAACCTCAAAATTGAAATTTTGTCACATGAAAATGAAACGTTTTTAAATGCTTTGGTATTTAGTAAGGCTTTGGGAGAGTTCCTCTGATTTACCCTTTGAAATTTGCACCACCGCTTCTTCATTTTCTACACGAACAAATATTTTGAACTTTTCAGTTGTGAGGTTCTAAAATATTCATTTTCAGGACTTCGAAAACTTAGATGGTTTCATATTTAATTTTAAAATGCTTGGCATTTTAGAAGAAAATTACTAAAATGAAGTATGCCAATTTGCAATTTTTTTAATTTAATCTTTCTTTCTTTTCTCTTTTACCCTCTTATACGTTTACAGTGTCGAGGGGGCCGGACACACCGAGCCATCACCCATACAAGTTCTGGCCAAGCAGGATCTTGCTTAACTTTGTACATTTCAGTACCTATACATGCACTCCCACTCTGCCGTACTGCATAAATAAATTTGCCAAATTTGTTTCGCAAATAAAAAATCAGACCTACATATAAATTAAGTAATAAAAATAGAAAAGGAAAACATACCTGAAAAGTTGGAGAAGGTAGAAATCTGAAACAAATAACACTTCATTAAATTTCTATATATTAACTTTTTTATTTTATTATTTATAAATTTCAAGCGTAAGATTTGTTCGTATTTTTAGACAAGCCGGCACACAAACTAAAACCCTGAAATACATTTTTTTTTCCATTGACAAAACTCTAAATATTTATATTTACAAGGAATTTTCAGGGTAATATAAAAGTAACAAGTGGAGAATTGCAACAAACAATTGTCCAAAAAGCAATAAAATATTTTGATTTGGTTGTTCGGAGGATTAAGTTTTTTTAAAGGAATACATATTCGTAAGTTTGATATGAATGATCTTGATATATATCTAATGTTTATAGAAATCATTCAAGATCTTATAAGCTTTCGAAATACTCTCTTTTCAATGAGTCACTTTAAATGCCAGAAGTTGAAGCTTGCTTATCTTGTCAATCTGACGTCAATACAGAAATACAAATCGTTGCAAGCATAAATTGCGTAAGTTCGAGAAAATAAATCCAGCAGAGTTAACTATAAACCTAACCAGAGCAACAATGTATTTGAGAAATTTCGCAAAATAAGGCTATTATTTACAGCAAGATTTTAGAATTAATCCTAACTAAACTGAAAAATAACAAAATCCGAACAAAATTTATTACAGAAAAATCCAATAAAACTTTGCATTTTCTTAGATTTTTGTTGTTGTATGTGAAGTAATTAGACGAATGCCTGTTTTGTCCGTTTAAAAAAACAATTAAGAAGCAGTAAGTGCCTCTCCCACCCCTAAAGTAAAAAAAACTGCAACTCAAACGATGTAGTCGCAACTTAAAATTCTTAAACTCACTTTCAATAAATTTTCTAATTCACATATTCAGGAACACGTTACATCACAAAATATGATGATAAAACAACGATAAGAAGTTTGTTTATTATTCAGCTCAAACTGTTTTATAGTAATAACGTATTCAGTACTAAAAGCACACGCATGTTAGAAAGCGGTAGGAGTTCCTCGAAAGCTTCAATTTTAAACTAAAACTTTAACTGAATACTAAAATCCTTCCTTTACAAAATTGAAGAAATATTATAGACGGGAAGTAATTTTCATATTTAAACTTAGAATGAAAATTAGATGGTTTAATGTTAAAAGGGAGATTTCCCTGAATCCTGTTGTGCAAAAGAAAAATTCTTGAAAATTCCCAAATTCGAAGGCGATAAAATTTTATTACGGTCCTGAAACCTAATATTATATTTTTGGGTTTTCTTTAAATAAAAAATGATACTAAAATTCCGTTTTATAGGATTCTGACTATTAAATTTTGATGGTCAATAAAGTGATAAAGCAAGCGGACTACCGAACAAAAAATCATCATTTAAGATAAAAAAGACAAAAAAACAACTAAAAGATTTATTAACGACATAAACCGAGTGTCAAATTACTTGTTTGACCATGAAATGAGTTTCAATCGAACTTTGGTTTACTTAGTCTATTACCATTGGTGCTTAGAAACAGCTTGAAGATATATCGTTTCATGGTTTAAACTTTAAACAAAGATTTGCGAAACCTGTTTTCTCGGTGAGATTTTTTTACTTTGCAATTAAAATAATTCCACAGAATGAGTTCGTCGGGCACCTACTAAACAACGGCTTGTCAGAAAGCGATATTGGATATTTTATAAAAAAGTTGACAGCTTAATTAACCGGCCTTATATTAGCATTCCGATGCATTCCGATAACGATTTCTGAATTTTCAATCTTTGTTTATTCACTTTCGATACGCCCTATACGCTGGTTTTTCTTAACCTACGCCAACTTCGACTGTAAGGTTGGGAACTTCAGCTTATTAAAGAACATAACCTAATTAGAATAAAAAAGCCTTTTCATTTGCTCGAATTACTTTCGCTTACGCCTAAGATTTCACAATTCCTTTTTTAAACCGCTAGATTTACAATACAATAAAGTAATTAATATTAAGTGGGTTTCAAAAGAGACAGACATTATCGCGACAGATTTCTACTTAGATATAAGTGTACGTTCAATAATTAGATGTGTATAAATGGTGAGCCAACACGTTACACCTGTAAAAAAAACCGGCAAAGCTATGCAAATAAGTTAGCGATAAAACGCTGAGAAAACGTTTTGTACGTGTATTAGCACACAAATTGTCGTTGACCCTTCCTTAAAGGTTTCCCAACACATGCAATAAATAGAACTATTTCGCAAAAAAATATATAACAATTCTTATTTCGAAAGGATGACCAATCAATTTCGCTTAAACCCTTTTAAAAAACCGAAGGTTATAAAAAATGGAAGCCTAAATTTTTTTGGGTAATTATTGGGTTTGGGTGTTATTTTGAATCCATTAACGAAATCGGCTACTCATAATTCCATTAAGGAACAAATAAATCTAAGTGAAGAAAATTAAAGATTTTTTGTGCCTAAGAGTGGAGGAAGTCGTTAATATTTTATTTCTATGGGAAAATCAACCACTGTGACAAAATTGCCTAAGAAAATGAGAGGGCGGTGGTTTATGGGACTAATTTGATATTGTGGATTGTGGCCAAGGTTTGATATATCGAAAACCGAATTTATTTCTGGGAAAACGAAAAAATTAAAATTTTTGCATTTACAAATGCAATTACGAAAACTGACTAATTTTTTGAAAATTCCTTTTTATAAGCAAATATTCAAAATTATCTCAAATTTCTCTGTTTAAACTTCTCAAACTTTGAATAAACGAAAAAGGCTTAAAATAAAAAGTCACAGTTTTCACGTAATAAGAAAATGTATAGAATTAATTTTAAATTATTGGAGGAAAGCACTAGGATTTCGAAAATCATAAAATTATATTATTTCATCCTTGTTTAAAGAAAAACTTCTTTAATTTTACACTTTTTATCTGTGCTTAAGCTTCCCAAACTTTGTATGAAAGTAAGATTAAAAATAAAAATAAAGTCAGGTAATTAGAAAATTTACAGAATTAATTTTGAATTATTGGAAGAAAGCATTGGGTTTTTAAAAACCATAAAATCAATATTAATTCATCCTACATTAAAGAAAAATAAGTTAACTTCGTTAATTTTGCTTTTTTAATCTTCTAAAGCTTTATATGAAAGTAGAAGGCCCAAAATAATAATTAAAAAGTCAGAGTTTTTACGTAATTAGAAAATGTGCAGAAATAACTTTGAATTATTGGAGGAAAGCACTGGGTTTTGAAAAACTATAAAATTAATATTAATTTATGTTACATTAAAGTAGAATAAGTTAACTTCTTTAGTTTTGCCCTTGCTAATCTATATGTTTAAGTTTCCCAAACTTTGTACGAAAGTAAACGGTCAAAAATAAAAAAAATAAATCTGAGTTTTCAGGTAATTAATATCTGAGGAAAACACTGGGATTTGGAAAACTATAAAATTATTATTAAATCATCCTACGTTAAGGAAAAATATAAATTAAAATTATTTTAAACCTTTTGTATTCATTGCAGCTTTCGAAAGTTTCTACGTTTCTGAAACATTACAACTATTTTTTGGCGCAATTAACCTTAAATTTTGCAAACAACTGGTGAAACTTTAAATATCATAAACCTCAAAACTGACGTTTTGAAATTGGCTTTTCCTTTGCCCTTTTTTGGTTGTAGCAGTTCTAGTAGGTTTCCATGAACTTGTAAGACATTAAATCCCTTTTAAATTTCTCAAATTCCAAGTGAATTTGTGAAACTTTGAATCTCATAACCTCAAAATTGACATTTTTCAAGCTGAAATTGTCCTTTTCTGGTTGTCGTGACATTAAATTCTTTCTAAAGTGCAATTAATTTTAAATTTTACAAACTTAAAAGTAAATTTGTGAAACTTATAAGTAAATCTCAAAGAAATCTTGACAGATTAAACTGACGTTTGTTCTTAACTTTTTGTAGACAGTGCAGTTTCCGAAGGTTTCTCTACATTTCTGAAACGTTTCAACCCCTTTTCCGTGCGTTTAATCTTAAATTTAGCAAATGTATGGTGGATTTGTGAAGCTTTATATGTATATCTCAAAATTGACCTTTTCTGGTTGTGGCAGTTTTAGGAGGTTTCTATGCACTTAACAACAGTAAAATTCTTCAAAAATACAATCAATTTTGAACCTAATACATTTAAAGGTGAATTTGTGAAGCTGAATCACATAACTACAAAATTGACATTTTGACAGCTGAAATTAACCTGTTCTGGTTATGGCAGTTTTGGGAGGTTTCTATGCACTTAACACCAGTAAAATCCTTCGAAAGTACAATTAATTTTGAATTTAATATATTTAAAGGTGAATTTGTGAAGCTGAATCACATAACTCCAAAATTGACATTTTGACAGCTTAAATTAACCTGTTCTTTGCCCTTTTCTAGTTATGGCAGTTTTGGGAGGTTTCTATGCACTTAACAACAGTAAAATCTTTCGAAAGTACAATTAATTTTGAATTAAATATATTTAAAGGTGAATTTGTGAAGCTGAATCACATAACTCCAAAATTGACATTTTGACAGCTGGAATTAACCTTTTCTTTGCCCTTTTCTGGTTGTGGCAGTTTTAGGAGGTTTCTATGCACTTAATAGTTAACAACTGTAAAATCCTTCGAAAGTACAATTACCTAATTTGAATTTAATACATGTAAAGGTGAATTTGTGAAGCTGAATCACATAAAACCAAAATTGACATTTTGACAGCCGAAATAAATCTTTTCTTTGCCCTTTTCTGGTTGTTGCAGTTTTAGGAGGTTTCTTCGCACTTAACAACCGTAAAATCCTTCGAAAGTACAATTAATTTGAATTTAATACATTTAAAGGTGAATTTGTGAAGCTGAATCACATAACACCAAAACTGACATTTTGACAGCTGAAATTAATCTTTTCTTTGCCCTTTTCTGCTTGTGACAGTTTTAAGAGGTTTCCCTGCACTTAACAATACTAAAATCCTTCGAAAGTACAAATAATTTTGAATTAATACATTTAAAGATAAATTTGTGAAGCTGAATCACATAACTCCGAAATTGACAGTTTGACAGCTGAAATTGACCTTTTCTTTGCTTTGGTTGTATATAAAAAATAAAGACATTTGTAATAAATTAGAAAATAAATAGAATTAATTTTCAAAACTTGGGAGGATTTGGAAAAACATTAAAATTAATATTTCTTGTGTCGAAAAAAATTAATTTCTTTAATTTAACTTGTTTTAATCTTTGTTTAACTTTCTCAAACTTTGTATGAACGTAAGAGGTCAAAAAAAAATAAAAAGTCAGTTTGCAGGAAATTAGAAAGTTTATTGAATTAATTTTGAACTACTGGGAGAATTTGGAAAAGCATAAAATTAATATTCATTCATCCTACATGAAAGAAAAATTAGTTAACTTAAGCTTCTCAAAGTCAAGAATACAAAAAAATGCAAAATTTTCACGTTATTTGAAGCTAGAAAATTTATATTTTGAAGCACTATTTAGATTTGGAAAACCAGAAAATTAATATTACTTCATACTACATTAAAGAAAAATTAACTTCTTCATTTTGGATTATTTAAATCTTTGTTTAGGCTTCCCAAATTTTATTTGAAAATAAAAAATAAATATAAAGTTGACACAAATAAATTTTTAAAAGATGTCATAATTGTCATCCTCTTATATTACTTATATATATTGTTATATTTAATGTTTTGCCCACTGACGAAGAACTATAATTGTTCGAAACGTTTGAAAAATAAAAAAAAAAATTTCAAAAGAAATAAAATAAAATCAATAATTTATTTCTAAATAAGTGACTACAAAAATCTATTCCACATTTATAAAAAATAAAATTCAAACTTTTCTCGTTACTTAATTGCAATTGGAAAATTTATAGAATTACTTCTGAAATATTGGGGGAAAACACTGGGATTTGGAAAAAATTGAGAAGGCCATGTTTCTTGAATTAGTCCAACCTTTCCATTGAATGGCCAGATGGATTACCTTGAAATGCATGAAATTTCCATTGTGGAAAACACCCCACTAATTCCGAATTTTATTTGCTGGGTTTCCTCGAGTCCTTTGCAAATACCTACGTTTTGTGTTTTATTTACTAATAAGTAGAATCCCTTGGTGCTTACAATAAGTTTGTTGTTTTGCTTTTTTACGTTTTAATGAGGTTTCAAATGATTTTTTAGTGATTTTATTCAACAACAAGTTCGAAACATATTTGGTTTCAAGTCTATTCAACTCGACTCGACACAAAAAAAATCCAAAAAATCGTTTCTGGAATGTAAAAAATACAGAAATTTAGAAAAAGTAAAGTAAAAGTAAGGAATTTATGCGATTTTAATGACGGTAATCCAAGTTCAACAAGAACAAAGTAAAATTATTCATGAGTTTCCAGGAAAATCGATAAGTTCAATATATAAATAGAATAAGTAAATAACACTATAATGACCGATATCGGTAGACAATCTAATTCCATACATGCATGAATTTGTAGTAACTCTAATGAAGCAATCGATATGTAAACAAATCGATAGTAAATTTACCATTTGTAGTTGCATTTTCATGGAGTTGCTTAAAAAAGCCAAAAGTTCCAAATTTAGATTTTAGTCGGCTCATACCAAAGAAATCCCCTTCATGCCGTAGCTCAAAACTGGAAAACTCCGATTTTTTAATTAAACTACAAGTTTTTTAAAAATCATAAAACACAAAGGTTTATCCACTGAAAAAATTGTATAAAGCTTAAAAATGAATAAAAATGTACTTTTCCTCGAATTAACCTTGAATATCGCACCAATACCTGGCGGAATTCAAAAAAATATTCCACGAGAACGAATTATTAGATCTTATCGTTGTCATTTAAACGAAGATCCTTTATAGAATTTATATAATGAAAAGCACATTCCAACGGTGCCAGGAAGACATAAACAACTTCAGATACGAATAATAACCCGAATTAACGTTTTTAAAAATATTTTTGCATATCTCGACATTAACCTTTTCCACGTGGAAATTAAATTTTACTGTGAATTTCATGCTGAAAACAGCAATCAATTTGTTTAATCTCGAGTTATTTTGTACATTAACTTGTAGGAAGGTCGAGTATTTTTTATAAGAACTTTGAAGATCATTTACTGGAGTAATAGCAAATTTTTTTGCCTTTTTTACCAAAATATGCCATTGGAACATACCAAGGTTTACTGAGCTTTAAACATACAAATGGCCCTAAACTTTTAATTTCAGTAAGAATAATTTTTTCGTAGCGATTAGACGAAACACGAAAAAGATATTTCAAAGAAAATTAAAATCTATATCATTATGGCATAGGAAATCCATAAATTAAGCACTAAAAACATTAAAGCAAACCTGAAATCCGCACCGCGTATTAATTACGAGCTCCGACCGACCTAAATTTTAAGAGGACAAAATCCTCTTGCATAATTAAAACCTGAATAATCTGACCTATTTATTACAGAATCCTATTGAGAAATTTTTGAGCTATTTTAATGAGCTTCAAAGGAATGCAGTAGGCGTAAGAAAGACAACAAATAAATTCTAAAAGAATCTTTAGTTAAATGTCTGACGTACATTATTTAAGGACTAACATTTTTAATTTCGGTTTATATTTTTAGGATTTTTTCCAATTCGGTAAGAAGTAAATACGCCGAAGGGATTCGTTCCAACAAAACGAAAATCGGGATTCTTCGGGATGACGTATTAATACGTCACTTTGCTTTTCCAAATGGATTTATTCAACAAATCGAGGACTGCTTTTTTGAATAATGGAAGGCTTAGTTTGGTGACCAAACCAACCTATTATACGGTTTTGTGAATTTCTTATAAATGTTTTCAACAAGAAAGGCAAACCTAAGCTGTAATATACCACAAAAATTCGTACAACCACAAACATCAATTTTTAATGACTAAAATTGCCAGTAAATTTCTTAAATACGCTCGCTGGTGGTAATATTAAAGCTGAAAATTCAGCCTAAAAATGTAATTAATTTTTAATACATTACAACTACCCTACCCTACCAAAACAATAGCGTGACTCCCCACGTAATAAATTCAGAAAGCTTTCTTTCGGCGTGGTTTCTAACAAGCCCCTATCTTCCTTCACATAGAAGCGTAAAGTCTTACGTCACTGTTCTAAATTATCCTGTTCCCTCTTCAAAAACTGATGCTCTGAGTCATCAATAAAACATTTCAAGAAATTTTGGGGGAATCCTGCGGAGTTAATTGGCTTAGTTTACCATTCAAACAGTTTTGTGTTGCTGTGGCTGTTGATCTGATAAAATCTCGAAGTAAACGAAGGCATTGTCAAGAATTATAAGTTTACTGTTATAAAACATTCGCTGAACTTTCATGAAATTATAAAAAAACACGAAACTTTTATGAAGTTGAGGTACTAACCTCCTATTAATAACCTACTTCCGATAATAATAGGAACAAGAACCTTTATTAATGCCATCTGAATATACTCTAGTCGTACCCAGTAATTTACTTTGCTTTTTCCAATACAATTTTAATGAAATATTAATGAAAATACAGTTCCAGTCGTGAATAATGTCAAATTTAGTGAAGGACGAGAATAATTATTCCACGTCATGCGATTACGTTTCGCTAAATAAAAAGCGTAGGAAACAATATAAAATGAGAATAAAAACAGGGGAGAGATACTTATTATGGGAGGTGCAGTAACGAGAACGCTCGTTTCTTTACATCGAGATACAAGTCTTTTTAACATTTTGTGTGTTATCGGCCCGTCTAATCTACATGTGTATGAATACGGGGCGTGTAATCGAACCGACCGTATGGTAATGTAATCGACATAAAAGTTATATAATGAGGAAATGATCGATAGGGCGTCAACGTCCCCATTACATAGATACGAAGCGTGAGTTGACATAATTTTGCCGTGGCGTGGGCTACTGTTTCCGGTCACTTCGAGGTCGTAGTGGGTCATGACCAGCACACGGAAACTTCCAACTAAGTTATTGACCGTACCAAGGAGAATATTTACGTCGTCCATCACCCTCTTGACCGTTATTAACTTCCCTTATTTGGATACTACACGCAGTGTCTTCACGCAAATCGAACGTATTTCTTTTAGTAGTAACCCTACACGTTTCCCCTACGACCACAACCTTTTTACACTTCACGACCAACATATAAATTTGCTCGGAAAAGGCACTAACACTAAATTTTAGGTAGAAAGGAGGCTGTATTAAGGAGACTTCCACAACACCGACCCTTGTTGAGTATCTCGTATATCAGAGTCTTGACTTCTTCTATTACGAAAACATGAAGAAGAGCCAGGTTTTACTGGAATTATATTCTTTTCCCTGATTTACTTAAACGGCCTTCCAAGTTTAGTAAACGGTACTTAACAGAAAATATCACCCTGAAGATTATTTGCAATGTTTATTAACTGAAATTCTGGTTATAAATACGCTAGAAAGAGTCAACAAAGTTTCTAGAAGGTGTTGCGTCTTCCGAAGCGGTCACTTGTCTAGAAATAGAAACTTTATAGTCAAACCAAAAGTAAATCAGAAAACCACAATTTTCTAAAGATTTAACGATGGATTTGTGGTACCAACACTAATAATTTTCAGCACCAACGCATTATGAGGAAACATGATTCTAACTAGTTATTAAACAATTAAAAATCACCAAGAAAAGATACTTACGCACTATGAGGAAACATGATTCTAACTAGTTATTAAACTATTAAACAATTAAAAATCGCCAAGAAAAGATACTGACGCTGTGGAAAAGAATAATCCAGAGTAAACAAAGGTTAAAGGAAGCCAAAGGAAACACAGTTTAAGTAGTTTTTTTATGACAAATCAGAAAACCGTAATTTTCTAAACGTTAAACGATGGATTTCTAGTACCAATGCATTGCGAAGAAACACGCTTCTAGTTATAAAACAATTAAAACCACGAAATACTTAAACTGTGGAAGAGAGTAAATCAGAGCAAGCTAAGGTTAAGGTAATCACAGTGGATCAACGCAGTTTCAGTATTTTTTCTTATGATAAATCAGAAATCCATAATTTTCTAAAGATTTCACGATGGATTTCTGGTACCAAGCAAGAATTTTCAAATACTAACACCTCCAAAACAAAACATGTCTCTCTCTAGTCATTAAATAATTAAAAACCACAAAAAAAATCTTAAACTGTAGAAGACAGTAATCCAGAGAGAGAAAGCAACAATTAAGGCAATTATGGTAGAAAAATGGACGAACACAATTTAAGTACTTTTTCTTGTGGTAAATCAGACAACCACAATTTCCTAAACATTCAACCATGGATTTGTGGTACCAACACCAAGAACACCAAGAATTTTATATTACCAACGCATTAAAAGGAAATATGCCTTTAGTTACTAAGCAATTAAAAACCAAGAAAAAATGCTTAACACATTCACTGCCGCGGCGTATTTGGCAACCTAGCGTTACAAGCCGACCACGCCGTGAGGCTTGCTATTTATCTGTTATTTACTGTTTGTCTGCCATTGGCAGCTAGGCTATCTGCTTATGTCGGCATTATTGTGAAGGCCTGGATTTGCCGAATGCCGTTACAAGCAGAAAGTTTAGTCGCCAATGCCAGACAAACAATAACAAAATAAATAGCAAATGTGTGTATTAAGCCTCACGGCGTTTTGGCATGTAACACTAGGTTGCCGAGACGCTGACACGCTCAGCGTGATTGGCAGCGAACGTGTTAAGCTATGAAAGAGAGGAGTACCTACTTACTTACAGATAAGTCAATTCAATCGATATATCGATTTATTCGATATTTTTTTTCATATTGCGTAGGTCTAGTCCTAGCTGGCCATCAGATGCCGGACAGTCTACGATAAAGGTTGGACTGACGGTCTGTGATCAGTTCATCAGTTTGTTGGCTATTATTCTGTTGACAAACTGTTCTGTGAGAAATGAAATTTTCAAAACGAAAGCTATACCTAAGTATATTCTTTTAAGTCTTCTGTTACTAATTGAAGCTACTTCGAAAAGTAGAAGATGTTTTTGGGTGAAGAAATGGCTTCTAGAAAGCAACAAATATTCCCACATGAATTTAATCCAGAAATTAAGAAAGTCCAGTTCAGAAGACTTCAAAAATTATTTAAGAATGAATGAGGAATGCTCCTGACTGCGTTGACTTTTTTCATTTCTTTTCGTAAAAAGGAACATTTTCTTCACTGTATCCATATTCGTTAATGGATCGGTATTTTTATATAATTCAAGCAACTTATTATAGCCTATTTCTTTCACTTCTGTCGGAACAACATTTAGACTTAATTTTCCATAGAGCAGGGAGCAGGATGCTCTTTATAAATATTTATAAATTGACAAATAAATTCTTCTGAATTTGCCGTCACTAGTCACTATGTGCAATGTGCATATACGTATACGAATGACTCGGCCTGTCGCGAAAATATCAAAATCTCTTAATATTGGCCTTCAGTCTAGTCTGCTGATTTCCGGCCGCTGGCGACACACACTTGCGGTTTTTCATCAGTTCCGATAAACCTCAGGTGTGACTTGACAAGCGGTTAGTGTATGGACAAAATTGGACGAAGGCGGGCGGTATCGTTGGCCGGACTGTCAGTCCGTGGCCGGCCGGCCTGGGTATTTAAGCAAAAGTTAAGGCAATCATGGTAATCTTGTAAATTAAAAAACCATAATTTTCTACACATTCAACGATTGATTTCTGGTACCAACACAAAGATCCTTCAAGTACCAACGCATTAAGAGAAAACATGTTTCTAATTACTAAACAATTAAAAATCACCACGAAAAGCACGAGGGGGATTCAAATATGACACGGAATTTGGCTGTAACTTTTTATTTAACTGCAATAAGTATATGATTTTTACTCCATTTCTCCACGTATTCACCCTCTAAGTCTATGCACTTTTGCCATCGTTGTGGGAGTTTCATAATGCCACTTTTATAGAATGTTTTTGATTGGGCGCGAAGCCACTCGTGCACAAACTCGGCAACATCATCATCGTCTTGAAATTTTGAGCCACCCAATGCCCCTTTCAGCGGTCCAAAGAGATGGAAATCACATGGTGATAAATCCGGTATTGCTTGAAAAACTCAGTAGAGACTTCAACACGTCGCTGTTTTTGTTCCATAGTCAGCAACCTGGGTACCCATCTTGTGCAAACTTTTCGGTAATGCAAATGGTTATGGATGATTTCCTCGACGTTACCAACACTAATTTGTAATATTTGTGACATTTCAAGAACAGAAATTCAAGCTAGAGAAAGCAAACGTTAAGCAAACCATAATAGACAAATGGACCAACACGGTACCTAAAGTAAACTTTCAATTTTGGTTCTACGATGCCTGAAATTTTGTTCTTTCAAATATCGGAGACCAACGACTACTCTGGCAGTAGGCAAAAAGGACGATTATTACCATGATACCCATACGGAAACTGAGGCTTGTACTTTCTAAAAAAGGACCATTCCTTTATAAAAGATAAGCAATGAAATTGTTTGGTGAAACATCATTTTTAACATCACAAAGCTGCCATTTTTGGAATATAAATTTGTTTTTTTGTAATTTCTACAATTAAAATAAAATTTTGAGACCTTAAATTGACTGGTTTCATTTCAGGTTTTACTACATTTAAAATCTCCAAACTGTTATCAATTTCGACAACAAAAGGTATTTAGGAAAACTAAAAATTTACTTCACTCAGTCTTTACCTTCCAAAAACATCAATTATTCCCAAATTTTTTCTTATTCTATAAGGCTAACTTCATTCCTGTCAATTCAAGATTTTTGCACCCAATTTATTTTAAATAATTAATTCGATGGATTAGGTGCGGATGACTCCATGAAAAAAGACAAGAATTTAAATCTTTCACCATGGTTGAATCTTAAGGGCATGAAAGTGATTTTCTTTGACACTACCTCCTTCCTACGAAATGCCTCCTCGAAAATACATAGCAATTATTGCCTGCCTTACAAAATAAGGAGCATTGCACCCACAGGCGCAGTGTTTTCTTATGGTGATTCTTATGGGGGCACAGGTAAAGAACATTTCTTCTCTTATACATAGGTATACTGGAATATGGTTAGTCATGCAAAACATCTAACTAAGTTTGGAAGGCATTTTAATATACAAAACAGTTAACCTTATTTATGTAAAAGCCTTTGCTTCAATTATCAAATTTTACTGTTTGTTTTATGGTAGTACCTCCCCCATAAACATTTCATTATAGGGGCATAGGCTCCGATGCCCCGATGGAGTCGGCGGCTATGATTGCCATAATCCTAGATTGCCTTGCACTTTCAAAAACCATCTCAAAATGGCTTTAGAATGCCTTCAAATTCCAAAGAACGTCTTGGATTGCCTTAATCTTAATTGCACCATTAAGGCCGAAAAAGCCTCCCAAAATTCTCGGTATTAAATTAAGGTCGACTACTTCAACCAAATTAATCAAGGAAGTTTTATTTTCAGGAAAGCGAAACCTGCTTTGTTTCCATTAAAGATATTAATTTCTCACGTGTTCTCCTCTTCAGCAATCTTTCAGACCTTGCTTTTTACTACTGCTTTTAGCACAATGTTTGAAAACTAGTAATTTTCAGTCGACCCTTTAAAGCCTATTTAATTATTATAAACATTTCATCGAATTTCACAAAAGCAAAAGATATCTTGAGTTTCCTTTTAAATTAAATCAGAATTCCAAAAATTAAAATCAGATTTCAATAGATCCTTCCAAAAAAGCTACATAAACCGGTGCAAGTTTCTTAAATTTCAGGATTTCAACGTTGTGTTTCAGTAAATTGATGATTTTCAATTAAGAAGAAGCCTTTAAAATCATGTCGGTAACGCCCTATAATGGGCACGCCACTTCTAGAAGAAAGAAATATCATGTATAGTTTCAAGAATTTTTTGGAAAAATCGACAATAAAACGTTAGAGCTACTTGCTGACAAATATAAATAAATTCTACAAAAATTGAAACTTGAAAATGTTTTTGGTTTCAATGCTAAGACAGAAAGGAGCAGAAACTCCAAAAATACAGTTTTTCTGATACTTCAAACGGAAACATATACAAGACAAGTTTATTTTCGTAAAACCTCCATTACGTTTTCTTTTTACTGATTTTTTCACATGTGCGCATTTTATTGTTTGCTTGCTGGCCATTGAATTCGTTAGTGGGCGTCCTTGTTGCGTAAGACCGTTGTTGTTTCATGAACCGTGTATTTCCGATGTTTACGATTCAAATTTTCACTTTTCGAAGGAACCGAAAATAAGATCTACCAATTTCATCCGAGAAAGACCGTTTAAAGGTCAGACTGCAGACTGCCCTTTCGAAATTCACCGAACACAATAACAAAGTCCGAATTAAATCGATGCAGATAGAAGTTAAACAGAAAATTTGGATGGGCAAACGCTCTTCTTCCTTATTTATGAAGGAGTCGACAACACACGCAAAAATATCAAGGCGAAAACATTCTTGGGACTGATTTATGACTTTCACTGAGGATTTATCGAGTTGAAAAGTTAAAAACTCGTATAAGTCGACAATTACGTCAATACTTCCAATTCATTCGAATAAACTTTTTTCAACTTTTTAAATGTCGCCCACTCCTACTGACACCGTACCTTAATGGTTTCAAATTGGTCAACATTATGATATACGTCCATTCCACCACAGTTAATAGGTTTATCCGATCAAGAACTGCAAATGGTATACATAATGGGAATACGTGCTTGAACTGCAAATTACATAGGTTCGTACCGGTACCGATTGTTATTATAGAATTTACCTAAAAAAATATCCCGAACAGATCACTTGGAACAAAGGGACATCCTAACAACTTATAAATTATTATATAATCGTGACATTTTAGTGCTAAACAGGAAAGATTGTGGTCGGCTCATTAATGTATAAAGCATGTCAAATGATCACAAGTAGGTGTTTGATTTGTTAGAAGGTAACCATCTCCTTTTCCCACACACAAATCAATGTGAGCTCACAGGTTAAAAGTTCGAAATTTATTGTTGCATTTTCTTCCTTAAACTTGGAGAGCGTTTTATTCCGTTAATCATAAACCTTTTAGGTGCATTTCTACCAGAAAAAATAGAAGGCCGCATCCTGATAAATAATTGTTGAATATATCTTCAGATGTTCATAAAAACGAACAGCATTTTAAAGAATTGTTTTTCCCGAAAAGTGTTTCAGAAAAGTAAGTAATTGTTGCCAAAATAAATATTCCCCAGACAATGAACCTTCAAAACGATTTCTCTTGACAATTTTTTTGCGGGTGATGAAATATTGGATTATTAAGCCGTGGTTTATTTGAAGCCCAATTACGTAGCAACATTCTTGGAATTCTTGAATTTTGTACGCTATATATTGTTAGAATGTTTCCAAAAATATTAAAAAGCAACATGGAGTAACTATTTGAAAAGACTTGTTTTTAATAAACCGGAATCCATATTTCGCAAGGAAACCATCAGATTACAATATACAAGAGTTTATTATCGACATGGGGAGTATTTCAATACATTAATTCATTTCAAGTACCTATTGAATGTGTGGCTTTATTTGATCTATTAATAGTATCTATTCTTTTTCGGCATCGAAATATCGCGCAGGCCTAGTTGTAACAGGAAAAAGGAGAAAGATTAAGGAGAAACATTTAGAGGTAAGGATGAAGACGTCGAAGACAACAGAAGAAGCAGAAGTAAAAATGAAGAAGTAGAAGGAAAGAACGAAGAATCAGAAGGAAGGGAAGGAAAAGGAAGGAGAAGAACACGACAGCGAAGAGGGGGAAAAAGTTCACGAGGGAGGATGGAGAAAGATGAAGTGGAGGAAGAAATATGAAGAAAAAAAACGGGAGAAAGTGAGGAAGGTCATAAAAGAAAAACAGGAGGAAGTGAAAAGAGAACACAAGTATGAAAGGAATGAAGATAAGGGGATGAGTAACTTTTCAACATAGACTGACCTTTTTCTCAAAACAAAAGAAAGCCAAAGAAAATGTTCGGATGAAAATATAGGAAAATGTTTCTCTTAATGATGGGTTTTAACTACATTTTTGATAAGATTCGAAAATTGAGCACAATTACCAAGAACATGGGCACTTAATGAAAAAATCATTACAGAAAAGTCCTTCACCGATCTAAGCCATGATTTTTCTGAAAAGTATTATCAAAAATAAATTCAAGTTGCGTACTCCTCCTAAGCAAAACGGAGTGTTGAACAACACTGAACCTTTAAAAATTAGTATTTCAATTTCAGTTTAATATTCCGATACGTCAGAAGTCGGTTACTCGTATCAATCCCGATAACGTAAATTGTTAAATTAGAGAGAACCTGAAATGCGCATCCCCTCAAAACGAAATACTCATTATCAACGTATAGATGATGATAATGGGGGTAAATTCAGACTGTACAAAATTATTTAACGAAGCGAGGGGTTGCTGGTATATTATTAGTTATCATCGCAAATGACGAGACACACGGAAAGCTGTGAGTGATATGTACGATTGTATTTACAAAGGAATCGGAGGAAGCCCGATAACAGCAATTTTCTGGATGTCTCCAGCCTACGCTTTTCCACCACCCACACAATCGTCCAATAATTTCGGAGGGTTTACGAAAAACAAACAGCCAATGCAAGCACCGGTCGCTTTGGCTTAATTATAAAGCGTTTCTTCGCGGTCTTCTAAATGCGGACCCTTTTAACGGCACCTTAAATATCTTCCTTCAACTTGATGATGGTGCACCCGGAGTTACAGATATAGCAACTGCTCCTGGAGGGGCACAAGTGGGTCAGATGGTGCAGTAGCGCTGCAAGCTGGATCGTTGCGTTCTTTTTCCCTTTCGTCCCTCCAAATAACGCACCCACGCCGCTCTACGCACCGGCAGTTATCCTACGCACTTCTTCCCATTTTCTCTTTCACTCCTTCCACGTGCAAGAGCCACGCACGCACCGTTTCACTCTCGCCATCTGTACAAGAACTTTAGTACACATGCGTCCCACATTTCGATCCGTGTTCTTATTTTCATGGTGGATGGAATATATTTCAGTAGGCACGTTAGGAATTCCATATGGCAACAGTTTCGAATCGATTGTGCCCTCTTAAACACGTCAAATTCGAAAACTAACGCCGATAAAATTCGTTGGAGTTTTCTATAAATTTCTTTACGGACAAATTTAGAAATATGAAATTCTAATAAGTATTTCGTTAATGGTAATTTGTATATCCTAAACAAACCTATTTTAGGGTTCCACGCTGTATAGCCTGTTGGCACGCAATCGCTTTAAGCAGCTTATATTCTTGCACTTTTCTATTTTCAAATTTGCAAAGACAGCAATTAACAAAGAGATACAGTTAGCGAAACTACCTACTCGTCAACATAGAACCATGAAAACCTTCGAGCAAAGGATAAATTATCAGGTTAAACTGTAATTTATGGTGAAGCAAGCAACCTGTTTATTTAATTTTTTTTTAAATGTATTCCCTTCGAATGGCCTTGAACAACAAAAAATTTTCCTCAGTCTCAGGGACGAAAAAAACAAAAACCTTACACCCCCTCAAAAAATTACTGGAAATTTATCCAAATCAAATATCTTTTATTGGGCGGTAATCTAAAAGTGACTCCAATTTATTTTCACAGTTCGTACGATTTATGCTAACAGTTGTGGTAGTCACAATAAACAGTTTATCGCGTCTTAAAACTGTTTAATTTTATAGCTTATGTAATATTTTTTTTGGAAAAGATGAGACAGTGTTATGTTACAAAAAGCAACGTGTAAATCCTTCAAATCGTTTTGTAAATTTTTAATGTTTAAAAAACCGAAGTTTTCCATCTTTTAAAATCACAAACGCTGGATATAAATAAACATGTTGGAGTTGGTAACATGTTCGGCCCCGAAAAATAATTAACTCGGACGATTCAATTGGGATTCGTTGGTTATTTTTGATTTCATCGTTTTTTCAAAATTTGCTTAGCTGTGCTAAAGCTTCTAACAAAGCCTATTTGCCTTACAAATCTGTTCTACAATCGCAATTCCTTCGACCATACCCGAAAAATGGAGTCTTTTAATAAGTACACAACCAAAGCAATGGTTTCAAATTTTCGAAAAAATAAATAGTTATTAACTAATTTAATCGCTAAAAATTTGGAAAACAACATGAACTCACAAAAAGGTTAAATACCGATGTGGAAACTTATAGTTATTAATGACATATGTCATTCCTACCACTTCTGGCTTATTTCCAATCTCCCGATCCGTTAACACAAACCTCCCACGCAATGACAAAACGAATTTTTCTGAACTTCCAATCCCGATAATGTGGTAAACAAATTCGAATCAGAATTCGCTACTTATAGACTGGCCTTACCTACCCTTCTGAATAATGAAAACGCACCCCACCAAGAAAATAAGGGGAGCTTTGGAGAGCAACCCCCAATTTGACTAAATTTGATGGACCTCCTTTTAGGAAGAGTAAGAGTACTCAACTTTCGGAAATTGATAGAAAAACAACAAGCCTTTTTTCTCTTATCGATGCTTTTACTAAGTCTGGCGAACTTCCTTCCTTTTAAACTTTATCGCCCGATATCTAAAATGCGGCCCTGGAAGCGGCCAAAGGAATAAACAGGTCGTTTATAAATAGCTAAGCACGGTCGATATTCGCGCCTACTGCTATGTCTGAATGACGAACTCAGCCACTGCCCTATTTATTGCTCAAGTATCTCTTATAAACATTAGAAAATTTAAGCATTTTCAATGAGAAAACGCTCCGCAGCCAAATTCGAAGACCGAAATTCACACCACACGCAAAGCACCGATAAGGATGACGATAAAATTCGGAATAGGAAGAGCTCACGATAGTAAAAATTGAATACAGAGAAAATGCCTGACCGAGATACACATCACAGGTCGTTTATTTTTCAACCGGCTTCAAGAATTTATAGGTTTTTTATATGCAGCTTTTTCTGGATTTACTACCGATGACACAATCTGTTGTTTTTGAATTCCAGTTCACTGAAACAACTCATCAACAAACCTTCAACGTGGGATTTCGGAATTTTTTTCATAAAATAAACTTCGTAATTTTTCATAAAATAAATCTGCAACAGAAATGATATCTACTATAAAGTGTTTGTTTAACAATAATAAGTATTTACGTAGAAAATTGAAGCAGGTTTTAAAATACGTCCAGAATTCGGATTTAAAGTCAACTTTGAACCGATGGCGAAGAAATACATTAATATTCACTAACTAAATTTTGGAAAATCTTTCCAAATTGAAAGAAAGATTGAGACTGACACTTAACAGTTTAAAATATCATCGGGATTAGGATTTAATGTAAACTTTGAACCGATAAAGGTTGCTAATTCATCAACAAAAGCTTACGTAATTTATGGCAAAGAAATTCTTTAATATTCAGGTTTCGGGACGACTAAAATATTAAAGGCATGATTCAGAATTGAAAGAAAAATTGATACTTCCACAATCTTTTGCCGAATATTTACAAAATCGACAAACTCTCAAATTCAGAATTTTTTCATAAAATAAATTTGTTGATTTTTCAGGAAATAAACCTGAACTGAAATGAAATCTTCTGTAGTGTTTGATTAAAAATAATAGTCGAAAAGTAAAACATAGGTTTAAAATAACATCAGAATTCGGATTTTAAGTCTTTATGGTGGATATTTTTCAGAATACATATTTACAAAATCAAAACTTGGTATTTCAGGAAAAGTTTCTTTAAACTTGTTTCGGTTGTTGAAAATTCTGAACCTTCAGGCATAAAACTAAAAAGAAATTCTCAAACATTTTATCGAATCAGATATTTCTTTAATATTCAGATTTCGGGAAGACTAAATTCTGAAATGTTTCATAATTGAAGGAAACATAGTTACTTTTACATAAAACAATAAAAGACTTCAAAATCTTGCTGAATATTTACAAAATCAACAAACTCTCAACGCATCTTTTTTTTCATAAAATAAACTTGTAATTTTTCATAAAATAAACGTGTAACTCAAATGAAATCTTCTGTAACGTGTTTGTTTAAAAAGAACAGGCGATAGTTAAGTAGAAAATTAAAACAGGTTAAAATCTGAATTCGGATTTAAAGTAAATTTTGAACCGACCAAGGTTCTCAATTCATTAACGAAATGGTTATGTTATTTATGTCGCCGAAATTCTTTAACATTCGCCAAGTTTCAAAGCGACTACATTTTGGAAAATATTACAGAGAAAGATTGATGCTACATAAAAACAACGGCCTCCTGCTAAATATTTGCAAAATCAACAGACCTTCAAAAAGCGTTTGTTTAAAAATAACAGTAGATAGTCAAATAAAAAATTAAATTAAGTCTAAAATTCTGAAATATTCATGCTTCAGGAGGATTCAAAATCAACAAACCTTCAACTGGGTTTTATGAATTTTTTTCAAAAAATTAATTTAATGATTTTTCATGAAATAAACCTGTAACTAAAATGACATCTTCTATAAAGTGTTTTGTTTAAAAATAATAAATTTAAAGTCACTTTTGAACCGATTAAGATTGTTAATTCATCAAGAAAATGGTTAAGTAGGTAATTCATGCCGAAAAAATTCTTCAATACTCAGGTTTCAGGGCGTCTAAACTTTGGAAAATACTCCAAAAATCTTTCCAAATTGAAAGAAAGATTGATGTTTTGTATAAAAACAAAGGCCTTCAAAACCTTACCGAATATTTACGAAATCAACAAACCTTCAACGTGGAATTTCAGATTTTTTTTGTTATAAAACAAATTCTGTGACATTTCAGGAAGACTCAATTTTGTAAAATATTCCAGAAACATTTCCGAATTAAAAGAAAGATTCTTGCATAATATTCACAAAACCAACAAACCTTTTGCGTTGGTTTTAGAATTTTTTTCATAAAATAAACTTAACGATTTGTTATGCAATAAATCTGTAACTGAAATGAAATCCTGTACAGTGTTTTTTTAAAAATAATAGACGATACTAAAGCAGAAAAATAACACCAGAATTCGGATTTAAAGTCGACTTCAACTTGAAAAAATTCTTTAATATTCAGGTTTCAGGATGACTAAATTCTGGCAGAAATATTTCCGAATTGAAGGAATCATTGATACTTCCACATAAAAATAATAAAAGCCTTTAAAATCTTGCTGAATACTTTTAAAACCAAACTTTCGTATTTCAGGAAGAGTTTCATAGTATGCACAGAATGTGATTTCCTGCGGTCTTTTAAACGTGTTTCAATTGGTTAAATCTAAACTTTTCAGACACAAAACTAAACAAACGAGACTCAAAGAAATTCTAGAACATTTCATCAAATCAAGTATTATCGTTGTTTTATTATATTTAAATAAATTTGGTTTCTGAAATTTTCAGGCACTTCTAAATGTCCTAAATGTAAAAAATAAATCCCAAAAATTCTTTTAAAACGCTCTCGAATTTGTACAAAAATCTTTTGTCACACTTTCTACAATAAAATAAACTGAAAAGATAAAATACCAGATGCTTTTCTAGTATTATATAAATCTAGAAAATTTCAGGGTCGTTAATAAAAAGCAAGCAATTTTTCAAGCGAACGGAGAAAGCTAATTACGCCACACAATTACAAAATCCAAGAATGCGTTAAAACGTTAAAACAGCATAAAATGTTAAGAATAGAGCAAACGCAAACAAATATTCTTACAAACTGTTTCGTTGCAGAATTAGAAAGCAAATCGGTGTTATTGGAACAGCATGTCGTAACCAAGCAGAATTTCATATTTTGTCAATTTGCCGAACGAAAAGCCTGATCATTTCAACATTAATTAATTCCAATTAAGCTATCTAAGCTACAAGAACTAAAGCTTTGAAGGTTCCCTTTCATTACTAACATAACAAAGATGAGATTAAGTCTAAAATAGGTTCCCTTTTACTTACAGTAGAAGGATCTTATGATGCTTACCTATAATTTAAGATCTAATATTATACGGAAACTAAAATTAATATCCGCCTCGCCTGATTTAATAATTCAAAATAAATTTATTACATAGACCTTGTATATTTGAACAAACACAATAGGTACTTAACTCCACAGAAAGTAAAATTGGCATTAAAATTTATTTCAGACTTTTAAACACCGAAACAGTCATAACAAGTCGTTTTATTTGCAACTGAATTTTTTTATTAAATACATGCTCCTTAACCGTAACACTTGCGCGCTTGAGCCAGTAATAAATCAAATTTGGGTGCGAAATAAGATTGCAAAAAGGATTAACAACAAAGACTACATACTAATTTTAAACAAGACGGTGTTCGTACACTAAAATTTGTGAATATTTAGAACCCAGCTTTCGGCTTGGTAACAAATTTAATTACCAATAAATAAAACAGTTGGTTTTATTTGAACTATCTGGAAAAAATTAACGTTTACTGATAAAAATTGGCTCCAAGTGCAACTGGATTATCTACACAATTTAGATAATCCTCTATATAATTTAATTTAACCATAGCCATTTCAAAAATTAAAGCACCGCAAGTGCTGTTTTAATAAAGAAACTTATCTAATTACTATAATTAGTTCCAATTTATTTTTACAATAACCCAATTGTTATTTTATCGAATTTTTATGAAGATAATTAATAATAAGGATGATTTATTCCAACTCGCTAAAAACATGATTTTAAAACTGTGTTAGGATGTATTTTTCTGTCAATTAAAGGATAAGATCACAAGCATCAGCTTTTACCTACTCTGAATTAGAAACCGCCTGAAAATGTACGTTCTCAATGTGAATTGTTTTATTGGAATTTTCAGATTATTACATAAAAATAACATCTCAAATAAAATGCCTGTAATAAAGTCTTACTTGAAACGTCCTCCCTTCCATAAAGTAATATTTTTTTCAGAAGGTGCCCTGACCCTACTAACGTCACAGTGCACGCATCCGTGCTGAATAAACGAAAAAGTAGTACTGAAAATAACCGAAAATTGTGTTTACGTTCAGCTTATGTATAAGTACACAAGCACAAGACTAAATCAAATAAAAAAAGCATCCTGAAAATAGCTGTAATTCGCGTTTTGATGCCAGATTTTTCTTCTGGAAAATTATTTTGATTAAGCTGTTTGTTTCTGCTTTGGAGTTTTGGTAGTTCAGTATGTTGAAATGGTTATTTGGAAAGATTTCTGGGAATCTTTCGGAGAGGTTTTGAAATAACTGAAGATATGTAGAACTTTGGGAACTAACCTAAGCTAAACAGTGAAAACAAACCTAACAAAATTTCTAAATGGGGTTAAGGAATACTGAACTAACCTAAGCAGAAAGAATTTAATCGGAATAATTTTGAATATTTCTAAGTTATTCGTGTCAATATTTCCTTTTAAAAGCTTGTACAATTTTCAGGAAAATTAACATCTGTTAAAAACTGCGTTAAGAAGAAATTCGCGATATCAACATGCAACGACGAACTATATTCTTACTTCCTGTAAAACTGTAATCCAGTATCAATACCGTTATGCTTAAGAACAACTTAATCTATTTTGAAATTTTTGGGTGTATAAATCTGAATATAAAAAAAAACTCTTATCTGAAAGCTAACCTAACTAAAAATTTGATGTATTTAAAGAATTTTGCTTTAATAAAATGAGCAGAAATGGAAAACTTGGGAGAAACCTAACCAAAAACTGAGCTAACTTAACCAGAAATTAATTTAACTAACCAATTCCTAGGCTTTCAATTTCGACTGAAATTTTGGAAAACAGCTTTTTGGGCATTGAGAAACTCAAAGCAGAGCTAACCAAAAATTCTTCATAAATAATGAAATAAATTTGAGTGCTTAAAATTAAGTCTGGATTTTTTTGAGCTGAGCTGAGCTTAGCCAAAGTTAATCTTAACTACCTACCTAATTTAGAAGTCTTAATTTTTCTGAGTGAAATTTTACAAATCGAAGAGTTTTCAGATAAAATACTTAAACCAAAATCTAAGATAACCAAACTGCCCTTAAAATAAATATTTAAAATATTAAAATTTTTTAATTTGGCATTAGATTTTTAGCAACAAGATTTAGAATAATTTCAGCAAAAATTAAAAAAATTAACCTAGTCCAACCAGAACTAACCAAAAATTTCTGTAACTTGTATTTCACCTAACTAAACTAACATTTTCTTTAAGGAATCCATGAAAACTGTTGTTAAGAAGAAATCAACTCAAGGTAAGCTTAATTAAAATTATTTAAAATTTAAAGTGTGAAAGTAAACTTTAAATTGTTCTTTAAAAAAATTCAGAAAGTTTCAGAGATACTGAAATTGCGGTAAGCACATTTTGAAATTTTAACGTTTTGATTTATGCCTCATAATTTTGATTTAAACTTTTTCAGAAAAATGTTAAGCTAACCAACCTAACTAGAAGTAACTGAAACTAACCAGTCTAAATTTTTGTTGGATAAATTTTAAAGTTCTTTTTTTATAAAATAAATTCCAATATTTGCATATAAGCATTTTGGAATAAACAAAATACAACTTACAACTAAGCTAACCTAACAAGAAGTATGTTGAACTTGAATGTGAAAATCTAAAGCCTTGCATTTACTTGCAAAAATTTAGGTAAAATATACGAGTGTAATTAAAAAACCGCGCTAAAAATAATTTAATCTAACCAGAAATTGGCAAAGCTTTGTAATTTCTAAATTTAAGATTTGATTAAAATTAAAACATTCAGTTAGCCTTTAAATCTGAAATATATTTTTGGTTTTCCAAAAAGAATTTTAAATTTGTTTTCAATCTGAATTGCCGAGGGGCTGAGCGGCATTCGACCACAGCGCGGACGGTCTCGGGGTCAAACCCGAGTCGGATGTTCGGCAGGTGGTCTACCCAGTTACTGAAAGTAATTGGGAAACCGAAACACAGTGGTGGACTAGGGAAGGCGTGCGAGACAGCAGGCTATGAAAGCGACTTAGCAAGCCTTAACCCTCCATGTTGCCATTCCATACTCCTTCGTGGAGCGTAAGTGCCGATACATTTACCTTTTTTTTCAATCTGAAATCACAATTTTGGATTTCGGGAGATAATTTTAAAATATATTTAAAAAAAATTGTTTAAGATATTTGTAAACTGTTATTATCAAAAAAACCTACAGGGCCTGAGCCCCAGCTTCCTCATCTTTGTTAATCAATTGTCTTCAGATTTAAATTCTCTCATAAATTCAGACAAATTTTGAGCTCAAGCTCGAACCTTTTATAGAATATCCAAAACTAAATTTAAAATGTGCCTTTTTCCTTCATTCTTTCTTCATTCTTTATTAGCCCATAATATCCCTATATAGGGCAAAGGCCCCCTTCACTTTTTAGTGAGCGATAGTCATTAATAAAGAAATTTTAGAATTCATCCAAAAACAAAAAAATAATTCAGTCCAAAACACTAAATGTAAAAGAAAACCGTCCAGATTAAATTATCATTTAGATTTAGACCAACAAACGATGACATCAACCATCTGAGATGTTAACAACTTTTTCATTCCATCATTTCAAATAATGTCTGTAACATATGATTTACTGCCGACGAACTCAATTATACATCATATGGTCTTAATAAACTTAAAGAAAAGAAAAAAAAAGCCTAAAATTGAGCCATATTCTCGCCGAACATCTGCAACCTTGACATTAACCCCGCTTTATGCAAAACCCTCCCAGCCTGAAATGACGCCAACTAAATGCCTGTATTGTATATCGCGACCGGAAACATTTTTTTGTGTGATTGCTCACACAGTTAACCAGATTTCAAGGCCACTGTGTTTCGGTGGCATTATCTACATATTATCTAATGTCGACAAACCCAGACCATGAAAATGCACATCCAATCTCTGCCTTATTTATATTTTCAGTTAGGATTTTTTGGTGTTATTATATAATTTTGAGGGTATAATTAAGGAAAATTTAGAAGTGTACTACGACAAAATTCAGGATATTTCAGGTTTCTTGGATTTCATTATTTAAAAGGGAATCAGGGGAAAAGGAACTGATCATTTGGAGAACAATATGAACGAACTTCAGGGTTTGGTTTTGAAGTCTTCAGCTGATAATCAAAGCCTGACCTTTAACATTTTATGAACTCTCCTAGGTGGTTATCAAATTTTGAAGCGTAGGTTATGTAATTCACTTACAAATTTAACGATTTTTCATAAAAGTGATGCAATAATTATTACAAACATGTACTTGAGAGCTTTTAATGTTGCTTTGCTGTTATCAAAACAACTCCCATATTAATTTTATTGAAGCAGTGCTTGAAATTAATTGCGTTTTCGTTTACTTTCTTTTACTTCTTCTTTCTCATTCTTCCTTCTGTCTTCACGGCGTTGGAGACTTCTCTTTTACGGGTGTTAAATTTCAAAACCTTTGTACAATTTGCAAACAACGTATTATAATGCCTTAACCACGGTTTTAAGCCACAGTAGGCCATACTTGGAGTGACAGTTTAGTTAGTGTAAACAAGACTTCTGGTCCAATCAGATGTAAGGGTTGTGTTATTTACACTAAAACAAAGGACATCCTCAGCAATAGTAGCAATATAATAAATTAAAACCATGACCTACTGTGGCCCAAAAAAAGTCGCAAATGCATTATGCATTTTAACCTTTGTAATTTTATTTTTAGCAACTCCACGATAATATAATACCAATTTTTGTTAAATTAGGTATTTATGCGTTTTCCTAACCTAAAATCTGCGAGCATAACCTACAAACACAGAGCCTAACCCAAAAATAATCAACGTAACCCACTTACGTCACTCGTTTAAACCAATCCATATCCATCAAGTTATTATTTTTTCACTGCCTTTAGAATGATCTAATTGTCGAGATTAATTCAAACCGTCAATATAAAACTGAATGTCAGACTAAGTTAAAAATATAAGCTGATAATCCGATAAAAGCACATTTAAAACGAATTGATCGATTATCAGGGAAATACGTAATTGACCGTTGAGCAGGGCAGTAACCGCTTTATTAACTTAAAAATTTGAGATTTCTCTAATATTGTTTTATCGTTTGTTATTATTCCTTTATTATTTGTTATGTAAGTGGAATTTTTAACTCAGCTACGGTCACCCTTATGAAGTATTAATTATTTTTATCACTGTGACCGTATCATAACTTTAATTAACAACCAAACCAAAACTAGTTGAAGATATCAGAATGTAAATAATGATTATGTAAGGTCAATCTGATTATTACAGAAATTTCTTGGTTGCTACTGAGTTGCGGGTGACAACCAACTATCAAAATATTATCTTACGTTGGTGGGAAGAATAACAACGCCCAGACCACTAAAACAAATTTACATTAAAACATAAACAGTAAAACAATGTTAAGGCATTAATTGAGTAATATAAAATTCATGTTAGTCCCGCGAGTAGACGATGATAATTTTAATATTAATATTTTAGCCCAATCTTGGCACCGGGTCAGAGAGAAGTTGTCAGTTCCGCTTTTTATGATGCCATTTACTACACTGTTAAAAATAATGCTCTATATTTAAACCGCATACCTACTTTGTTAAAAATTTATGTCAAAAGGACAGTTCTAATTCTTCTTTTCAACCCGGCGTTTCCACTTCATTAATTATTTGCCGGGTTCGTTTCGGGGTTTACCAAACAATTAAAAATCAATTTCGCACGTTCGGACAATACACTAAAATATCACGCAATTAAACCAGGACTAATTTCCAACAACGCCACCCCACCCTTTAAAATTGTTTCATTTTATTAAAAAATAAGCCTTCGGCGCCTTTGTATATTAACCCGCATTTCGCCTAAAAATGTAATTGAACTAATGGACCAGGCTTTACTTTCACTTTTTTTAAGGTCTACACCCGCCCGTGGGTTTCCAAAGCGCAAAGTTATTTCAGCGAGCTCGTTGCTCATCAACCGAAATGGTTGCCAATACAGGATTTATATTTAGCATAATCATTTACTTGGTTCATTTGTGACAGGTCGTAGGAGAGACGGCTTTTCAACGGTGAAAGCTCACAAAATAAAAGCATCGATTTCTGGTTATTGTACGGTTAAACAACGTTTATTTTATCCAGGCCCGATTGCAGGGACGCAATAATTGGCACTTAAAACACGAAGCGGGGCACATAAAGAATATGAGGGGAAATATGAGAAGGACTCGCATACGGTTCGTCTCACCTTCACCTCGAAATTGGATATAATTGAATTCTTAAGATCTCAGACACTTCAACAACACTTTAAAAATGATGAAAGAAACACTACATGCGAAATCCAATGAAATAAAAAGTAACCAAAAATAAACTCAAGGTAGAAATTTAGCATGTTCTCAGTCTGCAACTCTTGGACTTGAACGTTAAAATATATGCATTGTCGTCTATTGACGACAGACGTTTTAATCATGGATCAATTGAATTGCAAGTACAAATAAAGGTGATATGTACGTTCTCTGTTGATTTTACCGTTATGTGTTTGAGAAGCATACAAAACGACTTTCATTTTTTCAACATACGATTGTCGCTTACAGATTAGACTTACGTTTTTCAGAATATTTTTATCGCTGATATAACGTCTGCAAGATAACAATAATTTATGAAGATTAAAAAGATGTAGGTACTATTTAAATGTAGTGTTTACTTAAAAATCCCTCTGATAGTCACTGAAAATTCATAACGATTACGTACGGTATTTTATGTTTTAACATCCAAAGATCAAGACTCCCCCAAACAGTTCCAAAGGAAAAAAATGAAAGTTCGTATAGGATTAGAGAAATTTCAGGAATTTCCGGAAATAAAAGAAAATTTATGGAGTTCCTTTGATATTATGTAGTATTCTGGCATTTCATTTATATTAAAGAATAAAGCGCATATGAATTCCAATGGAAAAACAATTAATCTGCCTGGAAATTTTGAAGAATTTCACGAATTTCCTGCAATTCCCGGAATTCCATTGAAATTATATGAAACTCTGGCAAAGGAATTCTAGTAGAAAAATAATGGAAATTGCGAAGATTTTCACGAATTCCCAGACAACGTGAAATTCCTTTAAAAGTATGTGAAATTCTGGTATTTCATTTATACTTGTGTTAAAGGTTTAAGCAGAGAGGATTTCTAGTAAAAACGAAAGAATTCCAGTGGAAAAACAATGAACCTGCGTAGAACATTCGAAGAATTTTACAAATTCCTTGGATATTCCTTTGAAGTTACGTGGAATTCTGGAATTTTATTTATATTAAAGGATAAAGCGCAGAGCAATTCCAGTAGAGCAAGAATGAAAGATCGTGTTTCACAGAATTTCACGAATTCCCGAAGTAACAAGAAATTCAGAGATTTCGTTGAAATTGCGTTGAATCATAACATTCCAATTATATTATAAGATGGATAGTAAAAAAAATGAAATTGTCTGATGTTTCCACGAATTGCACTAAATCCCTGAAGTAACACGAAAATCAGGAATTCCTTTGAAATTTTATGGAAGCTTGTCATACCTTTATATGAGAGGGTAACCACTGTAAACAGTAAAAGAATTCTTGTGGAAAACGAATGAAATTTCGAAAAATTTACCAAGTTTCTATAAATAATAAGAAATTGTATTTTATTTATACTTGTATTAATGGCAAAGCGCAAAGTCACCCAGTAGAAAACCAAAGATTTTGTTGAGATTTCGAAGAACCTCCCGAATTCCCTGAAACAACATGAAACTGATGAAATTCCTTCTCCCCCTCCTTGGAATTATGGTATTTCATTTATATTCAAAAATACAACGCAAAAGAATTCCGTTGGAAATGTGTGAAATTTCGTGGAGATTTCAAAGGCTTTTACGAATTCCGTGATATAAAGGAATCCTGGCATTCCATTATATTAAAGAATAAAACGCAAAGGAATGCCAGTGGCAACAAATGAAATTTCGTGGAGGTTTCAAAGATTTTCACTAATTCCCTGAAATAACGTGATGTTCATGAACTTCCTTTGAAATTATGTGAAACTATGGCATTCCATTTATATTGAAAGTTAGAGCACAAACGAATTCCAATGGAAAAGGAATGAATTTGGTGGAAGTTTTGAAGAGTTTTCCAAATTCCCTGAAATAACATGAAATTCTTGCATTTTCTTTGAAATTATGTCATATTCTGTCAATCCATTTAGATGTACATATTAAAGAATAGAGCGCAAAGGAATTCCAATGGAAAAAAATCACGGAAGTTTGGAAAATATGACGAATTTCCTGAAATAACGTGGAATAACTTGATCTCTTTAAATTATATGGCATCTTTGCATCACATTTATTTTAAAGCGTAAAGTGGCAACGAATGATATTTCGTGGAGGTTTCAAAGAATTTCACCCGTGAAATTCACAGAATTCCTTTAAAATAATGTGCGATGCTCGCATTTCAAACTCAAAAAAATCCAGTGGCAAAAGAATAAAATTTAGTGAAGTTTCGAAGAATTTCACGAATTCTCTGAAATAACGAAGTTTACAGAACTCGTTCGAATATCAAACGATCAGATTCTAGCGTAGCACCAAAAGGAATACTATGGAATCTGGAATCTCCTTGAAGTCAGAACTAAGGAAGAAACCAAATGAATTTCCGTGGGATTGCCACAAAATTCCTGTAGGATTCTGTAAGATTCTTCTTCAAGGTATGTATAAAATTTTGCTAAGCTTGCTTGCAACGATTATTTATAATCTCTAATCTCTGTTGTTTTTGATATTTCCAATTTTTTTACGCTTTAAAACTCATTGTTTTTCTGTAAGTTCAAAGTTTGTTGATGAAGACAAACAAATAATTGTGGAAGATATTTGTTAATACACATGTAAAGCCAAGTCACAAATTTCGAAATAAAACAGTATTCAGAAACACAAGAACGCTCGAAACAACAGAATTTCATTAAAAAATGTACATCTAAAACTTCATAATGAGTAAATGAGTTTATGGGTTTAACTATTTAAAATTCTGGTGTATACAATTTTTCCAGCAATTTACTCCTTGTCTAATCTTGCCTACGAGGCGTATATGTATAATCCTTACTGGCTTATTTTCAATCCAGATTTTCAAAATTTCTTCTTTTTCAAACTATAAAACTTACATATTCCATAACTTAGGACTTCACAAGATATTTGTTAATAAATATGTAAATATAAGTCACAAATTTCGAAATAAAATATTCAGAAATACAAGAACGCCCGAAACAACTTTTAAGCAACTGAATTTCATTAAAGAATTTATACCGAAAACTTTAGAATTGGTTTAACTATTTTTAGCGTTAGTATTTTCAATAATAAACAAGATCGTGTTAAGTTAATGGCACCACTTCGACCACTGCAATTATTTATTAAATGTTAGTTTTTAGGCCAGCTAATTGTCAGTTGGTCAACTGTTTGATATCGATACTGTAACCTAAATTTATTTACATTCTGAAATACTTTTTTAAATATTACTTTCAATACAAATTTTGGTTCTATTACTTATTTAAATCACATATACTGGGGATATGTATGGATTTCGTGTAAAATAAGGACGGATACTTCTAAAGTTACTGTTTCGGAAGGCTAGTTTTCAGTTTTTACTATGTTTAAAACTACCAAAACTTGCTTCAAAATCGTTCAACGAAATTTGAAATTGAAAATCAGGACAATTAGAATTTTCAACAATTATCCTGCTAAGAAACTGGCAGAAACCAGAAATCCATAACCTGGAATCAATATGAAACGTAGAAGCACCTCATCTGTTATCGCATTCTTTTCAATCATAAGTATCCTAAAAATACTCACTCAACAAAAACTAAAGCCAAATTTCATAACAATTATCCTTGAAGATATTACGACTGGCTTTATTATTTTGGCGGAGATTAAAGCAACAATTTGTATCAATACAACAGCATCTAAAGCGACAACTCAATTGATAATTAAAAGATTAACTTTAACCTTGCAATTCTTATTACAAATACCATTAAGAGTTTAACAATAGAAAGTACGAGATAGCAACCAAGGCTACCATTATAGAAATAATAAGGCGTCGAGTCGACCTGGCGCCAAAATTTGTAAGCAAGATTTTTTTCTCGTTTAAGATTGTCAAAAAAATTTTCCTAAAGAAGATTGAAAGTGTACCAGCTGCATTTGCGATTTTTTTTTCGTCTATGAAGAAAGTATTTTCAACAATTCGCAATATCTAAAATACTTATTTCTTAATATAAAAAAAAGGTGACATTTAAACGACATCGAAGCCCGTAATAAAAATTCAGGATACGCCGACCTCAAAGCGGTCAATATAAATAATAAATAAATAAATAACAAGGGACGTGAATTTCAGCTACCTATATCCAATGTTAAACTTCATGGTCCTGAGTTATTTTTGAAACAGAAAGTTGTGGGGTTATTTTTAAAACTCGAGTTATTGCGCAATACAAATACAGTGGGTTCAAAAGGTTCTAAATATAGAAAGTGAACGTGCTCCAGGTGCAAAGGCGTTAATAATCTTTTTTGAATCAAACAATCAACCCCTCAAGATGCAGAAATTTCATTATTTTTAGCTTAAAAACCGACGAGGGACACGCAAAGCTTGATCATTTTTAGCGAGTGGGAGGGTTTTTCTGTGAGTAGGCGAGTTCGAAACGTTCACCCCCGAATTATTTTTAATGATATCCCCAAAGTTCTAAAGTAAACAGAATTACAGAAAGGTAAACATTTATTACCGGGAAAAGAGGCTTGCTCTCCTCCGACTGCCCTAATTACCGGATAAAAATCCTTTTTCCGTTATAAAAAAAATAAAACTCCTCAGGCGTTTCTTAAGTAAAACCTTGTTGCTGAAGAATCAATAGAAGAAAGTTTTAACCACATTCGAATATATTGGGATAGGGTTGGAAATAGCGGAATTGAATTAAGTCACAAAGCGTGCTCCCTGACATTCTCCTGACCTAAAGATTTTAAATTCGAAAACATTTCCAGGTTAATGGAAAACGGGAAGCCCTCGCACAGTAAACTAGTTTAAAACGTATCCATTCCGACTGATCGAAACGTGAATAATTGCCACGTTCTCGAAAACTGAATTCCTATCTCGCGAGTCAAGTTCAAATTATTTAAACTTTGCTAATTTTAGTTACCTATGTGGGTGAAAATACACTCCGGACTTAATAAAATCGACACGACTTTAAATTGGCAGGAATTATACTGGAAATTGCGAGTATTCCTTTGTAATTAGATCGAATTTGAGTTACTTTTTTTGGTTCTAAATATGGATAATTCTCATAAATTTTGCAAGAAGTTTTTAAGTTTGTTTATAATCATAATTATTTTTCAAAAATTAATAACAATCATTTAAAAATGCTGAAATTTCAAGCAAAAAGGCTTAGCTTTTTGAAGATTATTAGACTTTCACAATGTAGAAAATGGAATTGATGAAAAACCACATGTCAAATTACGAAAATCAAAAAATGAGGTATTAATCAGTTCTGATTAAACTACAAGCTTTTGAATTCTTATCGCCATTTTTAATCAAAAATGTGTCAAAAATTAAGGACAAATTTCGCAACCATTAAACTTGAAAAGATTATCAGAAAGGCTTATCAAGAACTTGATTGTTAAATTCTGAAATTACACAATTTAGTTTCGGCTCTGGAAAAAAATAACCCAGCACTTATTACTTATTAAAAATCTTTTAAGATATTCAGGCGAGCATTTGAAAAGAAACATATGATTTTCTATATTTACTGGCTGAAGCAACTAAAAACTTACTAAGAAATCCATTTTTCAGAGGGATTTTCGCTGATTTTTTTAACTTTAAATACCTGTACAAAACGCCAATAAATTTTAAACCTACTCAAAAGGCTTCCAAAAATCATACTTTTGCCAAACATGATTCTCTTAAAACATTTTCAAAAATCGACTGAAAGTCGTTAATTTCAGCTTTGTAAAACAGATTTTCTTTACTTTGAAGGGTTGATCACTGAGGTTGAAGGGTTGGCCACAGTAAAGTCTTAGATGTAATTTTGCACTTTTTGAATGCCCTCAAGCTCAACATCCCCAAGAGTCACTGAGTCTAAGCATTGTCTGCATCAAACTACCAAATACACCAGATTTCCCCAACTTCCCCTGAATTTCCTTGGAAAAACTTTGAACATCCCCAATCTCAGAATTCCTTTGACTTGATCCATCACTAAAAAAGGGCTGCCTCAGGGGTCAAAAATCGAGCACTCATTCAATTAAAACCTGGAGTTAATTTCAGTTGATCACTGAAGTTGAGGAACTAATCACAATTAGGTCTAAGATGTCATTTTGTACTTTTTGAAAGCCCTTAATATGGCTCAACATCCCCAAGAATCATTGATTCTGAGCATTGTTTGCCCCATATTACCAAATACACCAGATTTCCACAACCTTCCCCGATTTTCGTTGGAATAACTTGGAACATCCTCAATCACAGAATTTTCAGGACTTCCTCAACCTCAGAATTACAAAAAATGACTTCGACTTGCTCCATCAACTAAACTAAAAAAAAGCTAGCTTAACAGTCAAGCCTTTCGTTGAGGCAGTCTTTCTGGGAGGTATTCTTAAAGGCAACCCTGGATAATTGGAAACTAATTTTGCACTCTTTGAAAGCCCTTAATATGGCTCAACATCTCCAAGAATCGTTGATTCTGAGCATTGTTTGCCTGAAACTACCAAATACACTAGATTTCCACAACTTTCCCCGAATTTCCTTCGAATAATTTTGAACATCCTCAACCTCAGAATTTTCAGGACTTCCCCAACCTCAAAATTACCAAAAATTGCCTCAGCCTCAGCATTCCTTTGACTTGCTTCATCAACTATAAAAAGGGTACCTCAGAGGTCAACCCATTCGCTGAGGCAGTTTTTCTGGGAGATATTCTTAAAGGCAGCCCTGGATATTGCGAAACTGATGCGTTTTAGAATTTCAGAGGCAATTCAGAGCATTTTAAAGCAGTTCAATGATTTAAGGAAAATCGGGGACATTTTGAAATAATTTTTCATCTTGTTGAAGAATGAACACTCTTAAAGGCAATTTGAGGCAATACATCGGTTTGGTTTTTGAATAATTAACTCGAATTTTTATGAAAAATTCAGGATATACTCCAAAGTTACAAATTCAATCAGTCATGAAATAACTGAATACCAAATAAAGTTGGAAAACCGAGTACGTATTTCGGCAACTAGTTTCCATCCCTTCTTGATAAAGCGAAAAAGCTTCAGAGTAATTGTAGCGAGGACGGTAACTCAGTTGCCGCAATACGTATTTAGTTTTTTTAAACGTTGTGTGCTTTTCAGGGTTATTCAGCGTCCTACTGGATTAAAACACAAACTTCCTTAAAGGTTTAGTAGCAAAAGCTAATCAAATCTAACAGAAATGAAAGGGTTTAATTTACAATCGCTTTGCTGCAGCAAAGGTGAAACTTTATTTTATTTATGGGTCAACTAAAAATGCAAATTCATGGTTTAAGCCCAGAGAACTTTAAGGTTAAAATAGAATGCTATCAAGCCAATTCTACCCAAGTTTAAAAAAACTGCCTGAAAATGCAATCCCACATTAAACAAAAAAACAAAACAAACTTAACCTCAATTTCAGGGGTTAAATTTTGGTTTAGCTTTACTTACAAAAATGAAGACTTTTGTAGATTATTTTAAGGTTTGTTAAAACTGAAAAATTTTAGGAGTAAATCCGAAAATACTCTCCATCAGAAAATTAAAAAATCCATCTCCATCTTCAATGTTACACAATTCATTAATAATTCCAATTTCAATCAAATTCGACCCATGTTTTATTATAACAATTATTAGCACCAATTATTAAATGTAATTACTAACTGCAACAACATACAGAATATAACACAGTATTAACGTATGTATTACAAAAGCGTCCAATAAAAACAGATGGCCTAAATTATTTTGTATTTCAAGTGGAAGGTGGTACTTATGAGTCTTATCAGTCTGTCCAGGTTTTGCAGGCGTTGATTTAAGCATGAAAATACACGCACAGGTGTTAATTATTGAAGAAGTATGCTGGCCTGTATTTTTAAAAGCATATAAAAGGACTTTTATTGTTGATAACAAGGATATGAAATAATTTTGTTTCCTTTCTTAATTTTGCTTGAATAAAGCTATTTCTTAAATTTCTAATTTTGCTAGAACATCTTTGCCGTTTTAAAATATTTTAGAAATTATTAATATTTGCACTAAATTTATAGATACTTTTTTTATACCAAACTGTCCAAAATCTTCACAAAAATTCCGTATGCAAGCTTTAAATTTCACAAATAATTTTTGGTTCGAAATAAAGTAACTAAACAAATAAATCAAAAACTAATCAAACAAATCATCAATAAACACATATATACCCTAATCTTCAATGGAAAAGTTAGCCTTAAACACAAACTTTCCAATAAAATACGTTTCAATAAACAACTGAAAACAAAGTTAACTCAGTTAACAAATTCTAAGGTGTAAAATTTAAAACGCTCGTTTTCAGATAGCAATCTTATTAATATTAAACAAAAAGGTAAAACTCCAACCGAGAAAATCGTAGAAGCACAGCCAAAATCTCGGTTTTAAATTGGATAGACAAAGATGGCGATCGTTTTTAGAAGGAATGCGAATTAAGTTGGAATTTTTTTTCAGGAAATTGATATTTTGTATAATTAGCTTCGCATCTAGACGGCGTGACTTCAAGCAGTGCCGTCGACAGCTGGTGATATACGGGTGACAGCAATTGTCGTTTCTGGACAAAATAATGGTCTAATGTTATGGACTGGTGGTTCATGTAATTTTTTATGCGAACAAAGCAATTTACTCTGAATAATACCTAAAGAAAATTAATGGTTTTTTAAGGATCCATTTTGGAAATTTTCCAATTTTTTTTCTCTGAAAAATGAAACCTTGTGGGTAAGAATAATTACAAAAAAAATATTCAAGGAACATCTTTCAGATTTGTGACATAAAATTTCTGTATTCTGTAAATTGGTGATCAATTCCCAATTTTAAAAATTGGGCATTTATTGTTTGTAACGTTTTGAATTTTGATAATCATAAATCATAAGCAACATTAGCAGAAAAAATCTGGATATTTAGAACAAAATTTGGGAATTAAAAACAATATTTGGGAACATAAAAATGGCCCCCAAATTCCCCTAAACTGTTCTGAATTTCCTTAAACCTGACTGCTCATTTAAAGACCAAAATGCTACCTCGGCAGACAACCCCAAAACAAAAATTCAAATTTTTCAGGTATGTAATTCTGGGATTATATCCTGAATTTTGGCTAATTAATATAAAAAAAAAAAAAAAAAAAAAAATGGAAAAATGTCAGATTCAAAATAAAGCCAAAATTTTAACATTTAAGATTCGCCAATTCTAATCCACTCAAAGCAATTCAGCTCTAAACATCTTAACTAATTAATTAATAATAATGAATAACAAAACCGAGGCACCAAAGAGTTTTAAAAAGTGCAAGTCACATTTTAAAAACGTTTCCAGCCAATTTAATAATAATTTGTAACAACAAAATGGACATTTGCACCATCTTAATTGCCTCGGTTGTAATATTAATAAGCAAAATAAACTGACGTAAAACCGAGCGTAAAATCCAACAAAATAATTTAATGCAAAATTAATCCGGTTATAAAAAGACAATAATTTATTATGTAATTAATGTAAGAAACTTCGCACTTCAAGTGGAATGTTTCTCGTGACTGTTTTGTGTTTGCAACTATCTCTGATTTTTATTACAATTTTGTATTAATAATAATAATAATAATAAACAGGATGCTTTGTTTTACGTTGTTGACAAATTGAAAATCCGCGAAACATACAAAAAGAAACATTCCGAATTTGAGTTCCTAATAAACGCAGCTTTTAGCCAAAAAGTTAACCACTGAGGCAGAAGGCATTCTTTGAGGCAATCCTGTAAAATCTGAAGCCGCTGTAGTTCGGGGTATTTCGAGGCATTCTAAGCCAAGTGCCGTAGTTAGACTGTCGCAATTTTCCAGTACTTTTGAGCAAGTCTCGACGATACTTATTATCAATACTTGTAAAGGGTTTTTGTCCCTAAAAAACTACAACAATAAATTTCAATTAATTCGAATCCTTAAATTTAATCTTTAGATAAAAATGAACCGTGTGTAAAAAACCATCTGCTAAATAACCGCCAGATGCAAGGATTCTGATAAAAAATTAGGATAAAAACGAGGTGAAAGTATAATTAATAATTGATTAATCATTTCTACCTAATTGTTGTTAGAAGACCCCATTTTTATTAAGGTTTTGATATTGAATTTAATTTTAGATTAGCCTGACACCATTCTTATGTATAAAGTTAACAATCAATGGGTGTCCCCAATAACTTGTTAGTAATTATAGGGCTCCTTTCAAGACTTTGGTTACAAAAAGTTATTAAAAAATGAAGTAAATAAATGTAAAAATAATTAATGAGTAAAAGCAGTGTCTTAAATTTCGACAAAAAAATTGTAGGACGGAAACGATTTCTAATGGATTTGATCTTCTTAAACAATTTCAATAATTTCAAGACGCTGAAAAAATCAGTTACAAAGCCTAAGAGTCCAAAGAATTCTAAATTTAAAGTATACACGTAGAATGTTTATAAATCATCTCGGAACTTTCAGTCGGTTTCAGCAAAGGAAAAAATTCGAAAATTCCCACAAATTGAAAAAAATCTCAAAATTAGTTATTTCTATTTTAATTATTTTGTCCAGGTAAGATCCTTTAATTGTTAGGAAAAATGAAAATGAAGCAATTTGGGATTTAATTCTCAAAAAGCTGTACTCAAAGTATGAAACTATGTCGAAAACAGACAGAAAAAATTAAACTACACCTTTTTCTATAATCTTAATAATACAAAGTCCTAATCGTCTCAAATTGTTGTTACTAACTTCCTAAGTCCATAGTAATAGAACAATAAATCATGCACAACAACAATATCTCTCTAATCTTCCTAATAAACAAACTCCAATTAATTAATTATTATTGTAAAATCTTGTCTAAAATCAGCTGTAGGTAAATGATAAACACTTAAAATGGCAAAATACCATTTGCTAATTAATTGTTTCGCACTTCTAATTTAAAGACTTTTGCGGTTCGTAAATGCATTCGTAGAAAATTAGAAACAACACCTACAGGAACTTTAATGACTGAGCAAATAAGCCAGCACACACAGGTAATTTAAGCAAACAAGTAAACCGTTTTAGATTCGGACAACGATAATGATAATCGCAACAAATTTAACGATAAGGTGCAGAAGTTTAATAAATACGTTCGTGGATTAGAATCTGCTTGAATAACTCAAAATTTTATGTTTGTGGAACAAAAACGAATGCACCTAGAAAATACAGCCGCCATAATAATGAAATTCTCAGCTGTCGCGGATTATTCAAGCGAAGACTGCAACGTATACTGTTTAACACTCGATTAGCGTTTGAAGGAAGTTCTAACAAAGGTGTTATTTTTGGAAATTGTACAAAGTAATGAGGAGATTTAAGACAACAATGTATCTAAGTATATTGCGCGAAATTAAAAAGAAAAGTTAAAAGTTCATCTCAACTATGAGGAAAACATTACTACAGGGATCTAAAACAACTTATTACGATGTACGTTCAGGAGATAACTGAACACAACGAGAATTTAAACAAAAAATAAATAATAAATAAACACAAAAAGGGAATGTCATTTTGACTTGGTTCCGAGCAAAACCATATTTAAAAAAAATTCAGCAGAGTGGAAAAGGCTGTGACGGTGGCTAAGGGTCAAAACAGTTGAAGCCAATTAATTTCACATAAATAGAAAAATTAAACATTTTATCCCAACTTTGAGGAAATCTTGGAGATTAAATTACTACAGGGAACCAAGATAACTTATTACGAGGTACGTTCAGAAAATAATTGAACATAAGGAGAACTTATTAAACAAAACAAAAACACAGTTTTGTTGATTATGTTTTAAATCAATACACCCAAAAACCATTGTTATTTGTGCTTGGTTTTAGCAAAGCCAAACTGGCAAAACTGGTGGCAAATTAACTTGAACTCCAGCACAGTAAAGAAGATTGTAACTATGACTAAGAGCCAAACCAGTTAAAGCTAATTAATTTCAAATTCGAGTACAACATTTAATTTTTTTTAAATCAATAAACATATCTTCATCGAAATAAGTATGCAAAGTTTGAAGTGGCAGACGCTTACGTAACGTAGTAAATCAAACTCATGTTGATAAGTAAAATTGATTAACGATTACTTTTTGAGTCCTGGTATGCCTGTAAACCCTCCCTAAAAACAGTTTAAATTGTTCTGTTTGCAGAACAGGGCATTTGCAGCTAACTTCAAGGTTTTAAACAATCATTCTTACTCTGAACGGAGTATATAGGGAAGAGCACCACTCATTAGAGAAAAAAAGGTCAAAATGATAAAAAGCACCTTGGAAGAAATGCAAAAAAATTTTCCAACCTTTCATAACAAGAACAAATAGTTTATAAACAGGAAAATTTGCAATTTTCATGAAGTTGCAAAGTCGAAAGGTGTTTATATATGCAGCCAGTAAATTTGTGACGGTAAAACATATCACGTATCCAACCTGCACATGATAAACCATGCAGATGTGTAGATTTATTGCACTTTCTTGCAAAATTTACAAGAAGTGCAGCCACGAATTTTTCAAGAATTCAAAACGAGGCGAGGTGATTGATCAACGTTATTTGTCAGGAAACTTTTGGTATCGACAAAATTATTTGTTCACTTCTCCCGTTACTGTTTTGAGAAAGGTCAGCGATTATTGATCCTAACTTTTATTGTTATTTTTTTTAACTAAACTTTTGAATTATACAAATTTGGTTTGGACATTACCCGGAGCGAAAGGGGTTGATTTTATTCACCATTGTTTTGCAGGGGTGAGGTCATTATTCGATGGATCCTCCTAACTTTTATAACATTTTTTAACAAAACTTTTAAATAACATAAATTTAGTTTGAGCATTAATCGGGGGTTGTTCGATTTTAATTGCCAATTTTTTTATTTTGTTTGAAATGATATCAAAATGAATACAGCAGTGAATATGGCAATTTTAAGGATGCAGCGTCGATCATGTTTGAATCTTAAGGACAAAGGGTTGTCTTTTTTAAACTGCCTTACGATTGTCTTTTTCAAGAATACTTCTGCCCAATGTTTAATAAGTATTAGAAAACATTGGCCAGGCTGGCCTAAAAAGGCATGAAATTCTACAGACTGTGCCAGATACCTCTAAACTATCACGAACTACTTCAAAATAGGCCACCAGGCTAGGCTGCCTTTAACTGTCCTTAAGAATACCTTCAATTTTTAGGATGGAGCTTCGGTCATGTTTAAATGTAAAGGACAAAGGGCTGTCGTTTTTTAAATTGCCTTACAAACCATCAGTCAGGCTGGCCGAAAAAGACAGGAAATTCTACAAAATATGGGCTAGGTCGTCCTAAAAAACAGGAAATTCTACAGACTGTTCCAGATATCTATCTCTAAACTATTCCGAATTACTTAGAAATATCCCCTAAGTGCTTTAAAATGCACCAGGCTACCATTAACTGCCCTTAAGAATACCTTCAATAAGGAATAAAAGGAGTGAATTTGGCAATTTTTAGGATGGAGCTTCGACCATGTTTGAATCTGAAGGATAAAGGGCTGCCTTTTTTTAACTGTCTTACAAATCATCGGTCAGGCTGGCTCAAAAAGACAGGTCAGGTTGTCCTACAAAACAGGAAATTTCTACAGATTGTTCCAAATATCTCTAAACTATCCCGAATTACTTCGAAATAGCCTTTAACTGCCCTTAAGAATACTTTCATTGAGGAATGAAAGAGTGCCTCAGTGAGCAACCCCTTAATTTGGGACAATTATTTATTTTATGAATGACAAATAAATTTTTAACAGATTTTCAGCTGTCAGCCCTTGGGTTAATTTTCATTAATCACTGGCTAAGGTACGGCTTACTGCTAATTTTTTCCGTTAATTTTTTAGAAATAAGTGATCCTGGCCTCTTTGTCATTTGTTTCTTTAAATCACAATAATTACAAAATTATGTAAATATCAAAAAATAAAAATCAAGTAAGTTTGAGTTGTGTTGATTTAAGCCCTTGAGTTAACAATTGAATTAATAATATCCTAAATACGGCCCTGTTTCCAAATTTTCGAATTTGGGAAGGTTAATCAAGTCTAGAATTTTCATGTATTTTATTTAACGAATTGAGTTAGGGGTTTAATCCTTGTTATTGATTTTGAGTTTGAATAAGTTGGAAAGTACAAAGTTTTAAAATGAATCCTTAAAACATGAATTTAGAGACATAAACAGGGTTGTTTATTTGCGAGAAAGGTCAGCGATAATCGATGGTGACTGAGATTTCAATGAAACTAACTTTGAATTATTTGAACTTTACTAGGACTTTCTGAAATGAGCATTTCTATGCATTTCAGGATATTAATTTGTTAATGGTTCACTATTAATTAGTTTCTTAATAAAACATATGTTTGAATAATGCAATGAAAAGATAAGTTAGAAAATAAATGAAAACTATTGAAGCTCCTTCACCAAAAACATTGGTAATGGGGTCGTTTGATAAAGCTGTTTAATTATGGGATGTCCTTGGGCAAATATTTAATTAACAACGGAAATAAATACAGCCCTGTTTGAATACTGTTCAAATGTACTAAAAAGCTGGACAAACAGGAATCGAGTTGTAAAACTCTTCAGGTGGTGTTAATGAATAAATCAAATAACCGGCGTATTTTTTCGAAAAACTCGGCGATTAAAAAAATATTCAACAATAGCACCATTCTTTTATAAACAAAGAATTTAACTTTCACGGTAGCAAAGTTACAAATTGACAAGAGTGCAACAGAAAACAGGCGAAAGCGTCGATGATTATAAACGGTATACTATTCAAATCGAAAATATTAGTTCGCGGAGGAAAAAACAAACGAAGTAATAATTTAAAAAAAATGCAAAACGGTGTCATTTGTTCGTTTGTAAACAAATGGAGAGCGCCCTTTAAACGGGCCCTTTAAATAGACCTTTAAAAATAGGTGAAGGTGTCCTCCCCGTGCGGAGAGAACAGCCGACTAAGATCCTTAAAATAAACAAGGGGGTCCCTCGCGAAATTTGACCTAAAGGATGAAATTTTAAGAAGAAAATCAAATATGACCATGACTTTCTCGTGGATTTATGAGGTCAATTTCATCAACGAAACGCGTCCCAATGAAATACTTTACCGGGGGAAAAAGCCCTACATAAATTTCATTCAAAAAAAAGGGAACAGTGCAGCCGGTCGGTCGGTCGGGAATTGTTTTCATTCATTAAAATGGGGATGCCGTTTCGAAATAATAAAATCGAAAACGAGGTGAAAATCGTGCGAACCGACTAACGAATGCATATAAAACGTGGAGCGAAAACGTCGAAACAACAAACAGGTTTTACTTATCAACGGTAAAAAAAAGTAACAGCTCGGAACAAAATCAAGTTCACTTGTGGTCTAAAGATAGCTACGAATACATAGCTGTTGTAGAGAGACCGCATAGCCACATGACCGAGTTGATAAGAAATATTCGGAGCGGCGACCTACAAAAATTTAGCTCTGTAAAAACTTACTTTCGAAGCACGCAGCGGGATTAATCCATTGTTATTATGAAAAGAGTTAGGTTTCACTTATCAACAATGTCACATATACGCACTGTTATTCACCCTCAGTATATAAATTTGTACATGTAAATAAAATCGCACGGCTGCAATACACAACACGTCTTTACTACATTCGCTGACACGACCGACTAACTTCTTGCGCATGAACATTGCGTTCTACGTAGAACGTAATGGTGGACGATCATGCGCTTTAAAATAGTAGCCCGCGAATACAAAATGTCAACAGAAAACATATACATTACAAAATACACCTTGCCAACCATCCGCATGCTTATACGTACAACATACGTGTGCGCCCTTATCCTAAAAACGCCGCAGAAAAACAAAAGAAGCGCACGTGTACCCAATAGGCGCCCTTTATAAAACAGCACGCTCTTGTTTATTTATCAACTGTTTTATGTTCCACTGTCCTCGAGGAAATACAACAAACAAACCGCATTTCATTCAACAAACAACAATGTCCTGTTACCGGATAGGCTAAACATACTACTGAAAACAAACGGTGGAAAATAAACTGTTACGAGATGTTATTATCTAACACATGCGTAAAATTTAACTTAAAAGGTCAGAAAGGGCTCTTTTGGGACTCTAAATGCACGAACTTAAACAAAAAGCTTATCGTAAAGCTAACATGATAATTAGAAAGCGAATGTTAAGCCTAATCAAGGAGATAGGGAGATAACTACAAACGTTGATAAACCGTTACGTAACGTTTAATAAACAACACTTTCAAAGACAAAAGATGGGCTTCTTCGTAATGCCCTTAAAAATGCAAAAATAATTAGTGAGGGTTGCCTTAGTTTTCTTTAACAGCCTTATAGGGCTGATTTTTCAGTGGTTTAGAACTTGATACAACTGGATATTATCAATGCTCGTTCAGCACCTGATATTTACATAAACGTTTGTTGATTTGAACTCAAATCATCTGAATTCGGTTCAATTGAATTTAAGCTTAAACTGTGATTGAAAAACCGGCCTTTAAAATGTTCTAAGTTGTCCCCAGGTCCGGCCATAGGGGGGTGAAATGCACCCTGGCCCCGCGCTTATAGGGGCCCGCCAAAGAGACCGATTGATACCGTTATTGTGCAATTCTCCAAGGGCAAAGGAAAAATAAAATCAAAAACAATCGCCCAATAAAGTGTTAAAGAAACAAACGAAGAACTACTTTTTCATAGGTATTTTGCCACCAAAACGTAGAAATCAAAAATCTCGGTCCAACGGACCTTCTAAAAATATCCTAAGAACAAACAACAACCCTAAAAACAAACAAACAAGCAAAGTTCTTTTGTGCTTTGTAGGATTCATTTACCTAAAATATCAAAAATCTTTGTTAGGGCATAGTTAAATAAAAGCCTGCAAGAAGCAGATTTTTGAGGCACTGAAAGGTTTGTTAGCACCGCCTATCAATTAAGTCCTAATTTAATCTTCCGAATAAGGTTCAAATAGGTATCTAACTAAAGCAGCAATCAAATTCTAAATTTCGAGACTTGAACTCTAGTTTGATTTAGAATAAAAAATCTCCCACCAAGCCATTAGACAGAATTCTAAAAGGATGACAAAAAATCTGGTCGACTTGGAAAAACTTAAAACAGTGCAATGCAGGGGTGAAAAACAGACTTGTCGCAAAAATAATAACGAAAAGAAGAAGAGGGACAATGATTACAATGAAGCAATCGAGGGCGAAGGAAGAAGAAAATAAGAAAGAGCTGAAGACGTATAAGAAACAGAAAGACGGGTAAAAAGAAGACAAACAAGAAGAAAAAGAAAGAAAAAGAAAAAGAGAAGTGACGAAGAAAAAGAAATCCAGGAAAAATAAGAATCAGAAGGAGCGGAAGAAGCAGAAAAAAATAGATTAAAATAAGAAGAAATACACAAATAAAGAAGGACAGAAGTAGAAGAAACAGATTAAAATAAGAATAAAAACACCAAGAACTAAAAAAAAAAAAAAAGAAGCAGAAGAAGGCAAAGCATAAAGAGCATATCAATTAAGTCCGAATTTTTTCCAGTAATAAATATTTACTACAGCGACAACCGATTCCGAAATTCAAATTCACATCTTGAGTACAGATTTCAAAACCTAAATTTTAATCAAAGCAGATTAGATTCTAATATGCTAGGTTTATGGTTTGATTGTAAATCAAAAAACTTTCGCCAAACCAAAAGGATGACAAAAAATCGGGTCATTGGGTTATTCTCTCAGAAAAATTGTAAACGGTAAAATAAAGAATGGAAAACAAACTTGGCCTAAAAATAATAATACAAAGGAAGAAGAGGGGGAGAAAGAGCAGGAGGGACGTAAGAATCAGGAAAAAGAAAAAAGTAAATAAGAAGAAGCGAAACAAGGAATAGAAAAAAGGCCAGGAAAAAGAAGAATCCGAACGAGTAAAATGAGCAGAAGAAGCTGAAAATATATTAAAATAAGAAGAATGCACAAGAAGAAAGACCAAGATGAAAGAACTAAAAACAGAAGTGAAAGAAGGCAAAGAAAGCATAAAGACCAGGAAAAAGAAACTCAGGAAGAGTAGAAGAAGGGGAATAAGGCAGAGTATAAAGAGTAGGAAAAATGAAGATCCGAAGGAGGAGAAAGAACAGAAGAAGCAGAAAATACAGACCAAAATAAGAAGAAAAGCTCCAAGAAAATATAGCTAATATTATTTCTAGTTTTTAGAAAAAAATGAATTAGCTAAATCACTCAAGGAATTTTGTAAAATTTTATAACAAGGATATAAACGAAGAAATTTTAGGAGAATATGGCTTATCTTCTTCTTTTTTCTTTCTTCTTTTTTCCTTTCCTTCTTTGTTCTTTTTACTTCTTCTGCTCCTGTCTCCTATAAATAAATAGCTAACAAACTGAGGCGCCATCCTTGAATATAAAATCGTGAAGTAACTTATTTTTATACTTTAAAATTGGGATTTAGCCTGTTTTTTTTTTAAATTGCATGGGCACCCAGAATTTCTACCTTTAGAAAGGTGTCTCTTTGCGAGTTTAACCAATTTATTAGTTATTCCTGACAGCACGGGCGCATCTGTGTTTGCTTGTTTTAATCCAATCGTTTAGGTTTTGCATCTCACACACCCCTCTTGTTTAACCAACTCAAATTTCCAAAAGTTATTAATTATTCAGGTTATGTTTTGTATTTGTTTATCATAAACTGCTTAAATAATTTATATTACTTCGATTTTTTTCATCTTCAGAAGGTCTCTGCTTGCTTCAAACTTTTATAGGTTGAAAAAGTCAAGACCTCCTTTCTCTAATATATTCTGCGTGTTTAAAACTGCAGTAAAATGTGGTCTTTACAGGCTCGTGCCACTTTACAATTCAAGCTTTGACTCAAAAACTTTTAAATTGGGCTTTGTTTTAAACGATTAAAATAGATCATTTCTTAGCAATTTCTTTTCTTGTTTTTGCAAGACTTTGCTTCTTCTTCTTTCACTTCTCAAAATGTCCACAAAACGTTCGAATTGTTTTATCTTCAAAAGGTTCCTGCTTACTTCAAAATACCACCTTGGACGCATTTAAATTTTAATTAGTTTTAAAAAGCCAAAGCCAAAGCCAAAGCCAATTTGATTCAAAAGCATAAAAATACATAACAGGCTTTTACTTTTTAAATTGTATTTTAATTATTGATTGACTTTCTTTTGTACAAGAAAACCTTCCTGAAAATATATATGATAATCATAACCACTAACCACACGTCAATTGCTGAAGGTTGTTATAAATTTCTGTAAACTGTCACAAACTGCCTTAAAATAGCTTAGTATTTGAATGTTCAAACTGTTGTAGCATCAAAACGTCCTCGATTACCTCAAACTAGTTAATTTCTAATAATCCTTCGACTGCCTCAAGTCTAACTTCTTGCCCAAACTTGTAGTACAATTTAGTTTATGTATGCTCATTCTAACTTTAAAATAAGAATAATAAAAACAAAATTGATTCATTCGATTTTAAACCCTTAAAATAGACCGCAAGTTAGCAAGAACACATCTTATCTTCGTCTTTTTCACCATCTTCTTCTTCTCCTTTGTTTTCTTTCTTACTTTGTTCTTCTTTCTCCTCCTTCTTCTTCTTCTTCTTGTCTCGTGGCAACAGGCACTGTCAGTGTTAACCAACTGTAGCCTTGAACTAACTTATCTTCTTTCTACTGGGTTTTAGCTTGGTATTTCCAATTTCATTGGCTTCTTGTATTCACCTATTAATTTATTGTTCTTGCCCAATTCTTGTTTTCTTATTTTAATTCAGTTGTTTTTGTCTTACATTTGACACTGTTCTTAATAAATGATAATAATATACCTATTGTAGTAATGTAATAATAAACCCAGCTGACAATCTTCACCATACTTACTTACCAAAACATTTATATTTTGTTAATTAATATGTCGAAGACGCATTTTCTATCAATATTTTAGTCTTGCGTAATGTATCTCAAAATATACAAGAAACTATCCCAAATTGCCTTAAAATGGTTCAAAATATCCTGAAATGCCTTAATTTTGGAATATTAAAATTCAGAACGAAATATTGCATTAGAGGCAGCTTATTTTGCATATCCAAAACTGCAGTATATATTATAACTGAATATAAGTGAAATTGTTGCAAAATGGATGAAAAATTGTTAGATGCTTGTCCCAAAATTTCCTTAAAATTCTCTTGAAAATCGGCGAAATCTCTCGAATATTCGAATTGCCTCGGAATGCCGTAGATTGCTCCAAATTGCCTCTAATTGTCTTTTTAAAAACCCAAAGACTCTCTTAAGGAGTGAGCTGCTAGCGTTAATGTACTCTTGTCCAAAATTGCAGAAAGATCTGCTTTCCGGCATGATGATTTACTCAAGATAGCTTTACAATTATTCTTCGTTTGGATCGGCTCTAAAATATCAAAATACAGATAACAATTAAGACTTTCTTTCTAAGAGTCTCTTCTACATTATACATTATATTTTCTATATTGCCCTCTTCTTTTCTTCCTCTGATTCTCCTTTTATTTGTGCTCCCTCTTTGTTCCTTTTATTATTTTTCCTTTTTACTTCCTTTTCCGCGCCCTCCTTTCTTTCTTTTTTCTTCCTTCTTTTTCTTCTATTGGTAGACGTTATCTTGTCATTTCTTAGAAATTGTAGGGTTATTATTGTATAAAAATAATAATAATAATAATAATAAATAATAATAACATTTTTGAATTTCTGTAGTTGTTGAAGAAGGATGTCAGATTGTATTAAATTTATTCAGAGCATCTGTCGTATGTTTGTCTCCGTATTATGTATTACTTTTGCTAATTTCAGTTTAAGCTTCCCTTTTCAATCCTTTTGAATTTGAAAAAATAACCTTTTTATGATTTTGATGCATTTTAAACTACGTTTAGAGCTATTCGTATCATCTGTCCTTAAAATTCTAACCTTATTGTAACCAAACATTTCCTTGGTCGCATTGTTCTATGCCTTTTTTAATAATAAACCGTGTCTAAATGTTAAGTAAGTCCGCTGTACTTCGCCACAGCAACTTTTCTTAAATAGCGGCCACTTGCTACTGTATTTACATAATATAAAAACCTAATAAAAGTGAAACTTTTTCTAGAAAAATAGAAATAATTTCTCAAGTACGTTTATTTCTGAATCATAATTGCTGACCTATTTGTCAGCACACGAATATTTCCCTGCAGCCTCCACAAGTCGTCATTAAAAAGCTCAAAAGCTCTTCCTCCTACCGTTCGGTAGAAAGAATAACCAATTTACGATTTGTTTATCTCGGGGATGTTTTTCAGTTATAAGATTTCGATAATTGGATAGCACAACATGACTGTTACAGTGAACAATATTTACACGCTGTGTTCGTGATAACTCCAGAAGGACAAGACCGAAAGTTAGTAAATAAACACTGTGTGATTGTTGATTGTACTAAATAAAACACTAAAGGCACGTGTACGGTAATCTTTCTTTCTTTGATCAACAATATACTCGTGGAGTAATTGTATGCATGCACACTGCGGATTAAAATAACAAACAGACTTGTTGCATTTGTATTCGCGACAGGATGTTGCTTAGTTGATGATTGTTTAAGGTGCTATTCGGTTAAAAAACTATTGAAAGCCACTTGCCGAACTATGACTATGGCCATTGTAAGACATGTGCTTACGAATTTAAAAACGAAATTTAGTTTTTTAGATTTGGTTTTAGACTTTCGAAGCGCATACGTCAGACACTACGTTTTTCATGCGAATTCCACCGAATAATTCTACCTAAATGAAAATGAAGAACGAAGAACTCATTTCAGAGACTTTTTTGCTTTTAAGTATGTTGCTATTTGAGTATATTCATTCAAACATGTGTGTGGGTGCCTGAAATTCTATATCAAAAACGTTTTTTGGTTACAAATTAAAAATTTTGTTATATACAACGCAACTTTCTTGTTTACACCGAACTAAAGTTTGTGTTTGTTTCTGGCTTTTTTCCCTGAGTAAATAAGAGAGAATGTTTACTTGCATTTGAATGAGTTCTTATTATAAAAAACTGCAAAAATAGTGCAACTGGGCATTTATTAAAAACAGAACCAAATATCTAAACTCGAAAGGATGTTCTTTAAATTTTGCAAATATTCAGTTGCTTTGCACCCATTGTTTAAGAATTTTCTTGGTTGAATCTTCGGACTAATCAAAAATTGAAAAATGTGTTGCTTGTTCGTGTCTTATAGATATTTTTACTCTAAATTTTGTGAGTGTTGCTGTAACAAACCTGCTTTTCACGAAATTTCTGCACTAAAAATACCACATAAAAATTGGAATTTGAAACATAACTGTTAAAAGTTATAGAAAACTATAAAATAATTGTTGGAATTATTTGAAAAGTAATAAATCTACCATAAAAGTGTGTGATTTAAAATATTTCAGATTCTTCAATTTCAAATTTGTTTTGCAAATTAAATGTCTGAGGTTTCACTTCTTTGGGAAAATATTTTTAATGCTAATTCAACGAGTTATGAAAATTCTATACAGCGTGTATAAGCTACAGGAGATGATTTCTGGGTTAATATTAAGGGTACTTTTTTATATAAACTTGTATTGTAAAATGCCTGCCCTGAAGAGTTAGGACGAGGTTTCTAATTTTTATCTGAAATTTGGACGAAGATAGAAAAATGAAAATCAGTTGACGTTTTCTACTAACAGGAAGGCTCCGTAAAAATATTCTTTTCATATAACGGGAAATTTACAACCCAATCAATTTTTTATTTGAACATTTTAATGCAGCGGAATTTATACATTTAAAAATATGGATCGGAAAGAGTGATTTATTTAGAAATATTTTTGCCTTTTGTATTCTTTCCGTGAGGGTAACAGTTTTCGAATAAAAAAGCAAAATAAATTGTAATGCACATCTTAGTTTTTTGAGAAAAAACCTATCAAAACTGAACCAAAAATTCAGCGGCGTATCAGTTTTTATATTCAACGATATAGTGGGGATTTACACACAAAATTAGCCCTTGGCGTTGCTTTTGTGCACACCAAATTTGTAATTAATATTTCAAGGATTTTTCGAAACTAACTATTTCTTTTTCTCTAAAAAACTTCATCACAACGTAATGATAATTTAATAAAAACTTTTTGTTTTAAAATAAACTAAGGAACATGCCAGTGAATTTTCTCCACAAACTTAGGAAACACCCTGTATACAGAAAAACAGTGCCCCCGCATTGCTTTGGCTTAAAATTTAAAGCCTACTTGAACTACGAATTTTCCTAGGATTCAATCGTCTTTTAATAGCAATTTGCAGTGTTAGTGGAATTGCAATTTTAATCAGAAACTTTGCAAACTTTTAAATACACAAAACAAATATTTTTGGAAATTTCTAAAATTTAACAAAACAAAGTTAAGACTTTCCAAATTTATTACAATTTTTTTTAAACGGTTAACAAACGTTTGAATTTTTTATTGCTGACGTGAGGTTTCATGTCCCATACTTCTGACAGCATGATATAAGACGACATTCGACATTTAGAAAATTTGAGATTTTTTTGAAAAATGGTTGAAGATAAATTTAACCAGGAATTTTCGTGAAAAATAAATTTTACAGTTAATTTCCACAAAGATTTAATTTCTTTTTAATTTTGTCCACTCCTGGCACGTATGGACGTATGTTTAAATACTTTTGTGGTGGGGTTCGGCGTCCCGCCTTTAAAATTGATTTTCTTATGATAAATAGATTTTTGAAATTTTTTCTTCCTTTTTTTATTTTTTACGTTTATTTTGAAATGAACTTTCGAAAAGCAAGGCAATAATTCTTAGAAGCTGTAAAGTTTTCTAGCTACATTATATTTTAATAAGTGTTTCCAGATTTTTTAAGATCCAGAAACTCAGAAACATCAAATTTAATTTTCTTTTAAATCTATTACCTACAAATACAGGGCTGCAGGGTTTTACTTTATTTATCGATACAGATTTTAAGCTTGCAAACAAAAAAATTCAAGCACTAGTATCGACCAACATGAAATTTTCAATATCTTATTAGAATTTTACTAAATATAGGGGGCCTCCGCCCTTAGTAGGGATTTTTACTTTGCCAAACGTGAGAACTTTCTCATAAGAGATGTAGATCTAAGCATCTAAACTTTTAAAGAAGTGGTTCAAGTGGCAACGACCAGCAAGACATTTGCAGTAATCTTACTAAATGCTCGGAGCTTCAACCCACCCCTTGTAGAGATTTGTATTTCACCAAATATGAAGAACTTTTATTTAAGATTTTAAGGGACAAACATGCTGTTCAGATCTAAGCCACTAGACTTGCAAACAAATAATTCAAATAACAACATCCAGTATAACATAGGCAATATCTTACTACAATTTTACTAAATCTGTGGGATCTCCACCCCTGGTAGGCATTCTGATTTCGCCAAACATGGACAACTGTCATTTAAGGGAGAAACATGTTGTCCAGTTCCATGCACCTAGACTTGTAGACAAATAATTCAAGTAACAACAGCCAGTATGACATAGGCAATATCTTACTACAATTTTGCTACACCTAGGGGACCTCCACCCCTGGTAAGGGTTCTTCTTTCATTTAATAGATAAGTATGTTGTATGTTGTCCAGATCTAAGCATCTAGGCTTGCAAACAAATAATCCACGGCATTTGCAATATCTTATTACAATTTTACTAAATCCAGGGGGTAGGTAAATCCTTGGTAGGTATTTTATTTCGTCAAACATTGAGAACTTTCACTTAAGCAATAGGTTTGTTAATTTTAATACCATCACGGCCCGCAGATTGTTATTGAAATTATTGAAAAATACACTTGTTGCTTTTAGTTTTAAGCTTCAATCTGGAAAGGAATTTAAAAATTCGAAAACCGGATCCTCGGCCCTTTTTACTTATCAAAGTAAGAGTTTTCATTTATTTTTGTGCGAGTCTAAATTTAAAATGTAAGAACTGGACAAATAAACTAATTCTGGATCTTCCCACCACTACAGTCCTAGATTTTAAAGCAAAATCTATTGTGAGGATCTCCTTATGTTCACCCTATAACTGTCCCTGAGTTCAAGGTTGCGACCTACTTCCTTATAGATTCAAAACGTTCGCCTTGAAATCACACAGTTGTGAAAGACGAACAAATAACTTGTTCTCTATTAAGTTAACTTAATTAATTCCAAAATTAAACATATGCTTAGCTTGCAGGGTGAAATCGTCAGTATTACAAGAATATCTGAATTTCCGAACGCTATCGTTCAGTTCAGGGTGAAACTATTTATCGTTATAAATTCTAAACCGAGCATCAAGTACAGCTATCATGGGAGAACACATGGCATTGAAATAGTATCTGCGCTTCTCTATCACTATTCTTGACTCCAAGGTCAAATTAATTCAGAATTACAAGAAAATTTTTACTACCGTTTTTTTAAATCAAGGATAGTTGTGAGGATAAACAGATGGCTTTGTAATGACTTCTGTCCTTGGTTTTAATGTAAAACTTATAACAATTTCAAGGACATTTTATTTTTAGCTTAAGGCAAAGGCCATTGCTTATTGTAAATATTTGACTTAAAGGGCAACTGTGCAAAAGAAAAAATAATGGTTTTATATTGACTTTTCTCTGCCGTCACTACTATTCTGAATTTCGAGGTCAAGCCCTTCAGAATTACAAAAATATTCATTACTTTTCACTCTTGTTTTTGAGCTTCAGGCCGATACTATTCATTATTATGAATTCAAAACCTTGAATCAAGGACAGTTATGAGGGAAAGCCAGATGCACTTGTAATGACATCTAATTCACCTTTGGCCTTGATTTGAATGTAAAACTTCAATTTCTAGGACATCGGTCCTCCTGCAGCAATGTTTTTGAGCTTAGGGCCAAAGCCATTGCTTATTGTAAATTCTTAACAGCAAAGTCAACTGTGAAGAGAACGCAATAGATTTGCAATGACATTTTTTTGCCTTTACTACTATTCTTGGTTTCAAGGCCCAATCAATTCCTTTTCGATTACCATTTTAGAAACTTTAGAAAACTTAAAGCCATGAATTTGAAATCAAGGACAGTTGTGAGGGAAGAACAGAAGACCTTATAATGATACCTTTTCTTCCCCACCTCTGCCCTTGGCTTTAATGTAAAACGAAATTTCAATGGCATCTGTCTTTGTCCTTTCTTATCCTTCCAGCACTTATTTTTGACATCGAGGGCAACTGAGCACGGTCACCACTAATTTTGACGTTAAACAGATCAAGAAAATTGATTATTGTTGCAAATTCGAAGATTTAATCTTCAAATTAAACACAACAAAATGAGTGACCATCCATCCTCCCCACACCATTTTCCTTGATTTCAAGATCAAGCTTCTTATTGTTACAAGAGCAGCTCCCTCCTCCACTGGTGTTGTTAAGCCGAAGGTCGAAACCATTCGTTATTATAGATTCAAAGCTTCAACCTTGAAATCAAGGAAACTATGAGGAAAATGCTGAGTCAACCTTGAAATCAAAGACAGTTGTGAGGGAATCTAGAAACACTCCATAATATTTTGCTTGTCTGCCTTAAAAAATTCTGTAACCCAAATAAGTATTACTTAATGTTGGAGCTAAAATATAATTTCAAAAAACCTTTGCTCTTCTTAAAGTGAAGTTCCCTTTACAGAGCGTTGCCAGTCGTCTCTGCATATATCTGCAGTGTGCGTGTCAAGTAGCCTGTCAACATAGGAAACCTACAGCTTGACATGAGCTCTAAACCACTTCTACTCCAGAGAAGACTTACTAGGTATAATACCTCGGTGGTTTGCCATTGCCTTTCAAGGGAAGCGGTCGGGTGTTTTCGGTGTACGTGTGGCCTCGGGAATCGAACCCGGGCAATCTCAATGGTCAGACGCTCGCCGAACCAGCTGAGCCTCGACCGCCAAATCTTTATAACTTTTTAAAGAGACAAGTTTAAAAAATTCTTACGAAATTTTGACTTAAATTTATTTTTTTTTACTCGGTGGTGTTTCAAGATCGAACCACAGGAAAATGATTGCTGCCACAGCTTGGTTTTCGTCGTTAAACATTTCGAAAAACTACACAGATAAATTAAGTGCAATCTTGCTATATTCATTTTAAAACACTTTTTTTTAAACAAATTCGAAAATTTCCAGTTATTCAAAGGACAGATAATTTTGTTAGAAAACCACAACAGAAAATAACTAAAAACGGAGGTATTATTGTACAGAAATTAACAAGATTTAGCAACACCCAGTGGCGTGTCGTGGGGTTTGAGTTTGGAGGGGCGCACCAGAAGTCAAACACCAAATAACCTACCAAAAGTTACGGGAAAATTTGTCTCTTTATTTTCCGAACCAATTTACATAAATACAAATCTGAAAATTGGCACATTTAAGTAAATATTATAACCGCAAATAAATGTATTCGGTACTTCTAGTGATTAGTTACTATTATCATTCTAGGTAGTTTTACTCGGCCTTTCACGAGTTCTAATAATTGCTTTCAAAATAATTAGGTATCGATTACTTCATTCTCAGTCATAACAAATATTAGACTGCATGACGCTTATTGCGTAATTTATGAAGTATACACCTACTAACTGCGTAAATAAATTTAATGGTAATTTGAAGCTATCGAAGCTGAAACCCAAACAATATTTAGATTTGAATATATCCTTCTTTACCCACTTTTTTAGATATTTTAAATCGACTGTAAATAAAATTGTAAATATTTTTAGTTATCTAAGCAATCGTACATATTTTAGTTTGTTTTTTTTTTAAATACTTATATTTTCATAATATGATATTTTTCTTTAAATGTTCTTGAACACCGAATATTGTAATGATATACAAATTGAAACAAACAATTTCATGTAACTGAAAGAAAACCATCTTTTTGTTACAAATTTAAAGTTCTAAAAGGCTCACTAGTTATTTTTTATTTCTTGCAGTAAAAAATATATCTACTAATTGCATTTATTATGAAATAATTCTGTAAAACGTTTCTTAATAAAATAACAGGATTTGAATAGCTACGAGTAGACGAGTACGAATCTTTGCGATGCTCCGATTAAATGAAAGAAGATTCATTGCTCCAACAATAAGTTACAGCAGGCCGCGCTAAAATCGCGGCCTGCTGTAACTTATACAATCGGCTATTATCGGCTAGTCTCCGGAGTCGTTCGGCGGCAATGTATAATGTTTGTTAAAGGCCGCAGATTTTCCGCGGCCGTTGGTTGAGGACGCGGATAATTAGAGATCTCAACGAGGACGGACAATTAGAGATGGGAGCGGATGTTTGGATAGAGTTGAATTTTTTGTTGAAATTTGAACTTAGTCATAGAATGTATGTAAAATAAATATTAATAATTTAGAAAAAAATTGTGTGTTCCTTAGCATTTCTTAGGAGGGGCGCGCGGCCGCGCGGCCTTATGGAGCAACCGCCACTGGCAACACCTCTGCACTTTCAAAGCTAATATTACGACAGTTGTTTTGTAAAGCACGTGTATACAAAGTAGTCTTTCAGTAATTAATAAAGCGACCATTAAACTATAAAACGAGCACCCAAAAATAACAATTGATGACTTAACTTTAAATAGCCACCAAGGATAAGTGATGTAACACGCATTTTTGCAGTTACGCATAAATATGCGTGAGTATTGTTATAAATTCCACGAATTCTGCGGTGTTTAACAAGAAAATATGCATAAACAAAATTGTTCAGAAGATCAAAGTTTGCGTGTTTGTGGTTTATTTATTTTAAGTGCATTAGTAAAAGCCACAAAACTAATGACGCTGCTTGATTGAAATTTCACTTAAAATCGACTTGTGGATTTCTTCTTGTTGGCATAATTTTGTTTACTTAAATGATATGTTTTACTTAAGTTTGTTATAATTAGTATGTATTTTAAATATGTCAACAAATTTTATCGCAATTTACGTCCAAACTACGCATCTGTGTGTCTGTCTGTCCGTCTGTTACACTTTTAGGGTCAACTTTTTTGTAGTAACTATTAAGTTAAATTAACGAAAGTCTGGATCTACATTCTGTAGTCAACGAAGAAGGTTGGCCTTAAAATTCATTAGAAAAGGATGGCGTGTAAGAGTACTTCTCTCTTCGCATCTTTCGATGAGGTCCAACTTTTTTGTCTTAAATATTGACCTACTTAAACCAAATGTCATATTTGAGGTCCGCATTGACTTCCATTGGTTGTTATCCAAATTCATTGAAGAGTCAACGGAGAGAGGTAGAACCTAGTATTCGGCTTTAATGTTACGAGGAGAACTAGAAAAATTATCTACCTAGCTATGAAACAAAAGACATTCGATATTTTTATAATTTTTATTTTCCAACATAATCTCCCCTAACTTCAATGCACTTGCGCCACCTGTCCTGCAACGACTTTATACCAGCAGAAAAAAATGATTTTTCTTGGTCTTCAAAATAGGCGTCAACGGCCCCTTTCAACTCGTTGTCGTCCAAAAACTGAAGATGTTTCTTCAAATTTCTAAATAAAACGAGGTTGGGAGGATCCAGATCGATCTGGCTATAGGGCGGGTGGTTTAGCTCAGAAAAATTACACTGGCCTTTGATTGCTTTGTGGACTCTGTCGTTGTCGTTTGTCGTGAAGAATGAGGACATTTTCATGACGCAAACCATGTCGATTTTTAATGTGTTACAGTAAGTGGCTGCTGCTGCTGTAGTGCCCTTCGGCATGTATTCAATGAAAATAATTCCTGCTTGATACTAAAAGACGGTGGCCATGAGATTCCCAGCTGAAGACTGTGTGCGAGCGTTTTTGGCGGAGGAGAGCCCTTATGGACCTACTGCATAGACTCCAATTTTGTTTCTGGATCCCAGTGATGGACCCAAGTTTCATCACCAGTCACGATCTTAGAGAAAAAGTCAGGGTCGGCTTCCAAAGATGTCAAATGATTTTGCGAAATTTCCTGCCTACGTGAGATAACACTCTTGGAACCCATCACGTTGAAACCTTACTCAAGCCCAAGTTATGGTGCAAAATCGACAAAACACTTGGTTCTGATATACTCAATGCTTTCGACACTTTTAAACGACGATCTTCAAGAACCATGGCTTCCACTTTTCTGCTGACTTCAGGATTGGTGGTATCTGAAGGTTTTCCGCTTCTTGGATCATCTTCAATGGAATCACGACCCCACTGAAATTGTTTAGATCAATATTTTACCATAAAATATGATGGAGCTTTATCTTCATACACTGCATTCATCCTTGTATGAAAATTTTTAGTACTAGTCCCCTCCTTTGTCAAAAATGTTATGACACTGCGATGTTCTAATTTCACAACACTCATTTTTTGTTTCAAAACACTTAATAGAAAATGTAATAATGAACGAATTCAAATCAAATTTGACACACAAGTAGAAAAAGATTTTCACTGTTTGACGTTTCAAGCAAAGCGCTATCAATTGTTTCTGTCATAGCTAGGTAGATAATTTTTCTAGTTGCCCTCGTAACATAAGAGAACCAAAGGCGTAAATGTAGAAACAAAGAGCGATAGAGATATATATTTTTCTCTTGTAGTATTTAAATAAAATTGGAAAAGTGTGGTGTTAACATGAAAACATCTATGATAAATGTTACATGTGAGATTCATATTCTTTTATGAAAGCTCAAGATAGTGCCTATATAACCACCAAATCAAATGAGGGCGCTTCATTAAAAAAATTCCAGAAAAATCGTGGTCGGCATTTTTCCAACACCTTGTATACTGGTAAACGCTAGCGTCGAGTAGTTCTAGCTAATCCATCAGTGATAAAGTCCTTAAATTAAATCCGGAGAAGGAATGCTTATTTCGAATTAATTTCGCAGTGGCACCCGTCCGAAGTGAGGTTGGATTTTTTAAAAGCAATTAAATAAGGCCTACATCATTGCATTCGTAGTTGAAGGACGATTCCGAATATCTCAAAATACATATACAGGGTGTTCCATTTGAAATAACGAAGTAGGGACTATAGTTTTGAGAATACTTTCAAACGATTTGTAATATCAGAGACAGTTGAAGGCATTTAAATGGCTTTTAAAACATATTTTAATGACTGAAGTTCTCCAGGGTTTAAGCAGATCTAAAAGGCATCTTAAAGGACCTGTAAGTACATTAAAAGGTTTTGGAAATACAAGGAAGGTTAAAACACCGTTCAAGGAATTCATAGCTTTACAAAATTCCTAAAAGGAAAGAGTTTAGAACACCTTGACAACTGGAAATCTTAAAGGTTCTAAGAAGATCTAAAAAGCATCTTTTAAACTTACAGGAAGATTAAAGAAACTTTGAAAGATTTAAAATTTTGAAAAGACATGACAAGTTTTGGAAGGTTTGTAAAACAGTTCGAAAAATTTATACTTTTACAAAATTTCTAAAAAGAGGAAAGGCTTAAAGGAATTAAGAACATCTAAAAAGCATCCTTAAACCGATAGGAAGATTAAGAAAATTTTGAAAGATTTTAACTTAGGAAAACTTACAAAACTTATAAAAGGACGTATCTCCAAGGATTTATAAATACATACTCCTATTAGATTCAATAAAAAATAAATTTAAGTAGGTGAATGTGCTTACCTAAATACTAAAAGGGAGCTATTTGGAGCGATTTTGTCATGTGTATTCCATTATACTGGGTTCGATCAGTGGTGGCGGAACGAATACTTTCTAGGGGGGGGCAAAAATATTTGATTGAAATGGTTTAAAAAAAAAAAAAAAAAAAAAAAAAAAAAAAATTAAATTAAATTAAATTACACTAATAAAACTACGTATCGGTGTATGTACACATATAATATTGAAACTGATTTGCATTACATAATTATAATCCATTCACTTAACTCCCGTGACATAAAAGTCACAGTGTGTTGGTTAATATGAAAATCCCTATTAGGCTATTAACAATTTTTAGATTTGAGATTTAAATTTAAACGCATTCTTGAAAACAAAACTGCAACACCAGACCTCCCTTTAAATGATGGTTTATCGGTTCCTTGAAAAGTTGCTTGCATTTTCATTTCTGTATTCTGTCAGTCTTTTTTATCAGACCAATATTTGATATTTGTTATAATATTATATATGATATGATTACGTACCAAATAACCAAACGCTTACAAATTGGCTTCTCTATCTCTATTAACACTTAATTTAACAGCAATTTAACACAACCAAATTTGTTTCCAGTTTCCAGGGTTTAGAAAAGTGTATAAAAAGATCGTTCACATTTTCACTTCTTTTCTGAGAAATATTGATTGATTCGTATCTGAATCTACATCCTGCAGGTAGAAGTTGTTAGCCCTCAACAACAAAAACAAAAATATAGGTATAAAAACCGAAATTTAATCAGAAATATTTCGTAGTTACTTGCTCCTAAGTGTTTTATTTACATTTATGCCTAATGATTTCCAGGGGGGGCTGTGCCCCCCCTGGTAAAATGCAGGGGGGGCAAGCGCCCCTGCTGCCCCCCCGGTTCCGCCACCTCTGGGTTCGATACACCTACCAAATAACAAACACACTGCAAAATTAGAAAAGATTCAAAAAATAAATTTTTCCTTTTTCTGCTTAAAACCACAAAAGGTTTCGAATAACGCACTAACACGTTACTTACTCCTTTTCGATTCTTACGCCAAAATATTTTATAATATCACAGCAGAACAAATTAGTTTGTTATTTTTATTACAAAATGATTGTATTAGCAATTTTCTTAATTTTGGAGACTGATTACATTTAAAACTTTATTTTATTTTTAATTAAGCTATAATTTGATAAACAGTCAGTATTAATTAATGAAAGGGAGGTGGTACGGTAGTAAGTATTGGCGTGGCGCATCACTCTGCAAAGTTAAGCATCGGTACCCATGGTCAGAACTTGGACGGGTGACCCGCATATTATCTAACAAATAATAATAATGAACAATCTCCGTTTATGTTAATTTTACTTTGAATATTTTTTATGTAAGTAATACGTTTTATCATCTTGATCGTTTTTAATTATTTTTTCGATATTTGTATTTTAAGGGTTTTAGTAGCATGTTTACGCGCTGAAAATTGTGTAATTTTAAAATAACGGTACTGTTAAATAATGACAGTTGAAAAGAAGGACGGGTATGACTTAAAATTTTTGACCTTTCCTTCATACACAACAAGGCCAGAACGATCAATTTTAATATAGTAATTAAATTATGACCTATTATGTAAAATTTACAAAAAAGACATCCATCAACAATGTATTGATTTTTGCATGTAGCGGGGTGGTTTCAATATTACTTCCTATAGGTACATGTATCAACCCTTTTGCAAATTTGTATAATTTTGGCGTAATCTTTATTTGACTTTAGAAAAAATTGCTTATAATTGTTGAAAAACTGATTAAAGGTAGGCAACCCAACCTTCACCGACTCTGTTCATCACTTTCAATGTTTACAAAGAGGTTTAAGAGATTAAAAATCGGTATTCGCAAATACTTATACTGAATTTGGAAGTTTTGTTAGGTAGAAGCAGTAGAAGCAATACTGGAAGATCCAATCCTTTCTTGGCTGTTTTTGAGTCCAGGCAACCCAAAATACTTTAAAACGAAAAATATTTTAACTAAAACCCACTCTTAAGTCGTGTGGCTCCTAATAATTGGTCTAAGTTTCATCGTGGGAATTTTTAATTTAAACAAAGGAACTCATCTCATGTCATATCTGACCTTTATAAAAAATAAGAAACGTCAATAAACGTGAACTTCAAAAAACAAATTCAATCATTTCTCCTTTGAAAAATCGGAGAGAATGTCACTTAACTTCGGCTTGCAAAAACAGCCGACCAAGGTGTATGTTAACATCGTTTAAGCTCAGATTTAACGCAATTTTGCCTTACAGAGCATAAAATCCAGCACGAGAAGATCTGATAGCAGAATTCTTCGTACTTGTTTTAACTTGATATATGAAGTAACTTGAAAAATTCCTACGGATTGTTTATATACAACTCATGCTGGTAGCGGCTGCAACTGATTCCTTAAAAGTTTATAATACTGTTGGTAAATTTAAATTACATTAATTTAATTCCACATTTTTTTCAGTTTTTATTTTTATAATATTGTATAACGATATTTTGACTTAATTTGAAATGTAAAAAAATGACTAATCATTTGGTTTTGTTGGTTAATATGGCCAGAAATTAATAATTAAAAGATTATCAAACATTTGGTTTAGCTTTTTATTCTGAATAAATATTTCTAATAAATTCAAAGTCACTACAAGCTACTTACTTCAAAATAGGGGTTTTCTAAAAGTACCTAAGTACAAAGCCTTTCTATTAACCTATTAATAGAAACTTTGAACTGAAAACATTAATAAAATCAAAATAAGCATATTTCATATTAAAATTAGAATTATAAATATGAATAATTTATAAAATGAAACAATTGTTATTATAAATTTTCCAGTATTAAGAAAATCAAGTCAAAAAGTAGAACACGTAGGTTTTCAAGGCGTCTTTTATGTAAACATGAATATTTCACATATTTATAGGTATGATTTGCATTTCTGTTTAAAGTTGTAAGCATAATTGTTATTTATTGTTTTAAGAAATATGAATAAATTTGAATAGATCTTTCCGAGGAATGGAGATCGGTTATATCGTTATATGTATTAAGATTTTTTTAATGTGACCATATAAAAATATCAGGAGGAGGAAAATTGATAAATTTATTGAATTTCGAAATGGATTTGATTTATAGGTCTATTTAGTTAGTTATTTCAAAGTACATAATAATATTCATTATTCAAAAGTCCGCTTGCTGAATTTTTTAATGATTAGTCGTGTTTAAGAATAGTTTAGACCAATTTACATTATTCAATGTTACTTACTATAAATATACGTTTTGCAATTGCGTCAAAAGTGAGTATTTTCCTGACACCTGGCCAGCGCGTTCTCTTGACATAAACTCGGCAGATTTTTTGAACTATGGTGTTATCTTGAAGAACTAAGTAGGTATTCAACAATTATCGACATTTCACCAAAAAATTAAAGGTATTAAGCCGAATTTGCTATAAATTGTTGTTCAAAGTACAGAAGCAAGGTTGTTGCTTATTGAATAGCAACAAGGAGGACAATATTCAACATTAGAACTGAATTAAATAAACCCCAACTATTTTGATTTTGTTTAGAGTTTAATTTTAGAATCATTTTGTATTTTGTTGTTTAATTGATTATGTTTTATACATTTTTAATAAATAATTCAAATTCAAATAATTGTTGACTTTTGATTTAAGATGGTTTTAAACTTTATTTGTTTAATTTTCAACTAGAAATTACACATTTAATCTCGCTGGTATTTGTTTGTAAGTTCAGCACGTTTATTTATTTTAGAGAAATAAAGTAAAATAAACAAATACTTTTCGTTTTACCTGTACGAAGAGGTATCAACTCTTGCTAAATGGTTCGAATCGTAAATGTATGAAATTTTACGTAATAAAATGTAGCTTCCTTTTTCGGTATTAATTATCGTTTATAGCGTTTAATTTTTGTTTAAAAGCTTATCTTTCGCTTACGCTTAAAATCGGTTAATTACCTCTGAGATAACTGATATTTTTACTTTTTTACACCAAATAAGCTTTCATTTGTTCCCCAGCAATTGAGGGAGGTTCTACTTAAAAAAATGTATTATGCTGAAAATTTCGAACGGTTTCAGCAGGTTTGCATAAATTTCAGAAGTATGGAAAGCAATTGAAGGGTAAATTATTATCTTAGGCCGGCGACATACGAGCGGCACCGCCGCAAAAATTTTTGGACCGACGACATACCTGCGGCGCCACCGTGTGCGGCCGCACCGCTGCCTACAAAATATTCAATTGACTGAATACTGCAATCTGCAATATACATAGCGGCTGTGCCGCAGGCATGAACACATTCAGAAGGAACAACGAAACGAATTACATTGAATGTTGCGACCGAGCCGCGGCTAGCTGTGTGTTACAAAGGTAGCGGCGCAAGTATGTCGCCGGCCTTAAATCTACCTTTATTATTATAACCAGTCAAAAAAGAATTTTTTAATTAAAAAAACAGTGCAGTTTCAAAAAGATTCAGCTTTCTCTTTACAATTGCTTAACTCAGAGTTCTCAGTCGTGTTCCTCTTTGGTGTTAATTCAATCTTCTAACATTTTTTAAGCCTATGTTTGAATGTGAGAAATACATACATACATACATACATAATCCATTTACTCTTTTACCGCAATGCAGTATCGAGGCTCATTCGCACTTGCTGGTGTGCAGTGGAGGTGATGGGTAGATGAGTCCTTCTTCCAGCGTTTCTTTTGCCCTGTATTTTACCCTGGATAATTAGTTGTAGCAATTGGTATTTTTCGTTACGCATCACATGCCCCAAGTAGTACATTTTTGTTTTTTTGATCATGTATTCGGTCTGGATTTAAAGATTCAAAAATCTGATTGTCGGCATTTATTTCTTGTTGGAGTAGGTATGTAATTTCAAATATTTTTTTAAAGTTGCCACTTAAGAATGCAATCGCCTCAGTAGCTGAGTGGTTAAGGCATTCGACCACAGCGTCAAACCCGAGTCGGCTGCTCGGTGGGTGGCCTACCCAGTCACTGAAATTAATTGGGAACCGAAACACAGTAGCGGAGTTGGGAAGGTAGGTCGTTATCGAAGGCGTTGACCACATCACGCATAACTATGCCAGACAACTGGGCATGAAAGCGATTTAGTTAAGAGGTCTTAACCCTCCATATTGCCGGCCATACTCTCTCGCAGAGTGCAAGTGCCATTACCTTTACCTTAAATTAAAGCCTCGATATAAAAAAAATCAAGGATTTTAACGCCTTTGAAAGTCTAAAAAACACCGCTTGATTCACTAAATTTACAGCATTTTCTTACTTTTCGGATATCCACCAGTCATTTATTTTACGAGAATATTTCGATACAAATATAGTACTTAAAATTCAGGTTTATAAAATTAATTTGGATTTTCTTTTCAAAAATAAATCTTAACTTTAAAAAAATAAATAAGCTTCTGCGCCATATGTAAAGAAGACGACAAATTCACAACCTGAAGTTCTATACTCTACAGTATTAAGACATTACTTATCTAATTCTACGACAAAAACATGTAAATCCAAAATAAAATTTAAAATTAATCCCACACAGAATATTATTTTCAGTATTTTAGTGTAAATTTAGTTCCACCATTGCCGCCATTTGATAAAACTCCAAAATGCACTTTAAAGCAACTAACTCGGTTTTAATAATCCTTTCTTAGTTGTGTATATACTCAAGTACTAATAAATTTACAAGATTGTACAATTATACAACATACTAAGTTTATTAATGCCTAACAACACATATACATTACATTTAACACACTACACATTAGCAATTAAAATGTAAAGATATTACTTCTTGTACCATCAAACAAGGACCATAAAGATTCAGAGATTTGTTTTAATTTGTTTTTCATGAGAGGTTGTTTACGTCCCGAGATTTTACTTCCTCTTTATTATATTTTAGATTTGTGAATGTCGTTCGTTTCAGAATTATTTTAGCGTTAGTCGAACATCAGAAGCACTATAAAAACACAAAATATTAATACAAACAAATACGTATTTCAGTGAGTTGCCATCCTTATAGTTAAACTTTCTTAACAATATTGGTTGCCGAAATACGTCTTCGTTTTTATTAAAATTTTGTGGTTTTTACAGGGCTTCGGATGTTCCTTGGTTTTAGTTTAGCTTTAACAATGCGATTTTTTAAATAAAAGTTGTGAAATGATTTTTAAAAATCTGATCATTATATCAGGCGGTTAATGTGTACAACATGGTCCAAAAGGTACTTTTGCCATTTTAAGACAAGTTTATTCAAACGAAAATTACAGTTTGACGTTGGTGCAACCTTTCAAAAACTAAAAAGCAAAAGTAAAACACACGGGCTGTTGTAGAGTAATGGGGTTTGTATAGTTCCGTTTATACGTTGAATTCCTTCATGTTGCTCTTCAATAAGCAATCTTATTTCTGTACTATGAATAACATTTTGTAGTAAATCTGACGGAACAAATGCAAAATTTTCGGTTCTTCGTTACTCGTGAGATTTTGCATGTTTTTAAAAATAATCTCAAAGTCCGAAAATTTGCCTGATACATGTTAGGTGAACGCGCTGATTAGGAGTTAGGAACATGCTTATGCGTATTATAAATCGATAGTGCATTCATGTTAACACTGAATAAGCCTGAACTGGTAAAGCAAAAGTGCCTTAAAATTTCAGTAAACAAACAGATGAAAGTTTATCGACAAATCGTGGTAATTACAAATTACAACTAATACATGTGGTCTAACAAACCTTATTGCTGTGTTATTTTTTGCCTCCATTTTGATTTTTTTAAGTTCTGGCAATTAATCCCATACAAAAAATTCAATGTAAAACTTGAAATTTGCTATTAAATTAATTACTGGGGTTACAGAATGATAATAAAATTTTAATGATTCATAAATAAACTGATTATTTAAAAGTAAAGAATGTAATTCATATAGGCGCCGACTCTTGCTGATTTTATGACGATTTTTCTTTTTCCGATATTAAAATTATTGCAAGGCTTTGCAATTTATTTTGCTGTTTAATTGCTGCAATTAAACCATATTGCAAAATTTGTTCTTAGTAATTACGGCTAATTAAATCTATGTAGCTTGGGAATTTGAGTATTTAACTATGTTTATGAAGTGAATTTTCAATTGGTTTTTTATTCTATTTTGATCTGAATTTTATTTTTTAGCAAAGTTGGAATAGTTTAAGATTCGAATTTTCTGAATTTATAGTAATTTTCCAATAAATAAACAGCTAAATAAATAATAGATTTTGATTTTACACGCAATAAAACCATCTATAATTTAATTTTTAGAATTGTTTCTTTCAGACATATCAGACAGCATTTGATTAAAAATATTTAAAGCTACAAGTCAGTTTATTGCGTATTTCGCTGCCTCAATTTTAAAATTACTTTGTCCATAATAAAAAAAAAAACACTTTTCTATGTATGCGAAATTTCTGTTAAAAATTCCAATAAAACTTAGAATTTCAAAGTAGTTTGGAAAATATTTATATAAAAAAAATCAAGGTTGTAAGGCAGCACCTCTGTAGTAGCGCCTTCTTAGTAGTTTCCTTATTATTCATGTAAAAAACAATTGTATAGTCCAATTGGCGATCCAGGTAATGCGCGTCATCAATCACATGATCAACGGTCGGCGTTACCAATAATGCGCGATAAAAAAATACAAAATGTAATTGCTGAATATAAATTATTTTTGTAGTTTTCTAAGATTAGGCAGCCGTATTTAATCACAAGGTCTATAAATTTTTGAAAATAAGAAAGAAATCGGGTTTTTATTTTCTAATTTAGCTCATATTTATTTTTTGTAAAGTTAGTATTATTTTTGGCATGTTTATATTTCCAATTTCCAATTTCACTTGCAAATTTTTGACAGATCGTGTTGTGTGTCATTAAGGTTTGTTTGACATTTGACGTTTTTTAGGTTATAAAATTTGTAAATCGTTTGGAACTTCATGTAGACGTACCAAGTTATGATGTCATAAAATTTACTGATGACGTGCATTACCTGGCTCGAAAATTCGACAATAGTAGTTGTCATAATAAAATGAATATTGAGAGTTTTCTTTTGCAAGCATCATATTTTCTCTTTAGTTATTTAACCCGTTACAATTCTGGCGCCCCACTCATAATGACGGGTTCTTCTTCTTCGGGTGCCTTATTCTCTACGAACGTTGGCGATTAGCATGGATATTCTTACTTTATTGCACAGATGACATCTCAAACCCCTGGCGTAGGTTTTGCAGCCACGAGTTTCTTCTTCTTCCTGGCTCCCTTCTGCCTTCAATTCTTCCCTGTATAATAAGTTGTAGTGTTCTATATTTCATGTTCCTTATAACGTGTCCGAAGTACTCGCTTTTTCACTGTATATGTTACTTCCTTCGTTTTGCCCATTCGTCTTAGTACTTAGTTACATACATGTTCTATCCATGAGATAGGTACGTAGAATTCTTCGATAAAGCCACATTTCAAACGTATCAAGCTTTTTCATCATTTCTGTCATGGACCACGCCTCAACGCCGTAAAGAAGGACTGGGAGTGTATAGCATCTTTCATTTTATTGAATACTGCTTTCGCCTTCTCGGTTCTGCATAGGATTTCTACGGATTGGTCCCAATTTATGTTTGTTATGGTTCCCAAGTAAGTGTATTTCTCGACTTATTCTATAGTCTGATTATTTTAAGTCAGAACTGTAAAAGGCTGGGCGCTTTTGCTGATGGTCATATGTCATATATTTTGTCTTGGAGGCGTTTAAGCTAAGTCCATATTTCTCGCATGTTGTATTTGTTTTCTCAAGAAGAGTTTGTAGTTCTCCTAAGCTGTTTGCAAGTATAACCGTATCATCGGCATATCTGACGTTGCTGATGTTTTCACCGTTTATTTTGATTCCTTCAGGAGAGTCGTTCAGTGCTTCTTGAAATATTTTTTCTGAGTAGATGTTGAATAAGGTCGGTGAGAGGACGCAGCCTTGGCGTAGGCCTTTTTGAATCTTCGTCTCTTCCGTTTTGTTGCCATCTACTTATAAGGTATTTACATAAGCTGACTAATTTGTATATCTTTGTTTTCTATACCTACTTATTTCAATATTTCTATAAGCTCTGTGTGTTTGACTCTGTCAAAAGCTTTCGTAAAATCTATGTAGCATGCGAATACATCGTGATTTATGTTCCTGCAGCGTTGCACTAGTACTTGGAGTGCAAAGATTGCTTCTCTAGTTCCCAGCGCATTTCTGAAACCAAACTGAGATTCACTGGTATATAGGTCACATTTATTGTATATATTCTGCTGTGGATGATCTTTGCGAACACTTGACGATGTAATTGATTATACTAATGAGTATATATTGGTCGCAGGAATTGGCTCGAGGCTTTTTAGGTATGGTGATGAAAGATGATATTAGCCAGTCCCTATCCGGAAATTTGTTCGAGAGAAATTTGTTCGACGGTAATTTGTTCGAGGTCGTTTGTTCGAACGGTAATTTGTTCGAACGGAAAAATATTCGATAGGGAATTTGTTCGAACGGAAATTTTTTCGAATCGAACATTTCCTAGTGGGTGTTCGAAAAATATTATCTTTAACAATTTTGAATATTTATCTAAAGAAAATAGATTTACCATCGCGTAAACAATTCTTAAGTTAGTTATGTGCAAGGAAAGTGATTAGTATTTCATTAGCGATAATTATCTAAATAAAATAGATTTATCATCGCGTAAACAATTCTTAAGTTAGTTATGTGCAAGAAAAGTGGTTAGTATTTCATTAGCGATCCCTGGTTTAAATGATTACTTTACTTAACTCAAAATAATCTTTTAAGACGCTGCTTGGAATGTAACTAACCATAATTAGGGTGAGGATCATTATTATAATAATCCGATCCCCATTATCTCAAGGTTACCATTGTGATTCCCTGAAAAATAAAAGTACTGATATTACCCCACTCCATTCAGCCACCATATAAACATTTGCTCAAGTGTTTCTAAATCATTCTAGTTTTTCTGTTTGATCACGTTGTGTATCTTCTCTTTCGAATATTTTTCCTTTAGAACATTTTTCCATTCAAACAAATTACTGTTCGAACAAATTACCGTTCGAACAAGTTACCGTTCGAACAAATTACCTCGAACAAATTACCGTCGAACAAATTTCCTTCGAACAAATTTCCGGGATTCAGCCAGTCAGGAGGTATTTTCCCTGTATCGTATATGAGATTGAAGATTTCTTCTAAAGATTTAAGAAACTCCATGTTATTTTCGCATAATATTTTTATCAATTCCACTCGGATGTCGTCAGGTCCAGGCGATTTATTATTGTGCATGTTGTGGATAGTTCTCTCAATTTCTTCTTTTGTTATGTTTGGGCATGGTTCAGATTCGTCAATATTGTAATATTCTGGTCGGTCATCTGAAAATGCTGTTTGAATTGTTTCCACGTCTTTAACTTATCTGTCATTTCTGTTATGAGCTTGCCGTTTGAATCTTTCAAAGTTGCTGGGGTGGTTTTTGAAGGGCTAAATTTCGTAATTTGACGATAAACCGCCTAATCATTGAGATTAGACGCCGAACTGAAAATAATTTAAAAAGAAGATATTCTTAAAAATATATTCACCCAAATATTGTCGAATTTTCTGTCAGGGATAACAAGTTAAGCTTTAATAATTATTATCAGCGAAATTTTCTACAAATGCTTTTGGTAATTGAAATCAGGCTTCGAATTTAGTGAAACTGTTCGTTGATAATTTTCAAATTTTGTCTGTGTATTTTATTTGAAGTGTCTTAGAAATTAAATCCAAAAATATTAACATCGGTTTATTATTCAGCATTATCCTGAAAAGGTTTTGCGTGCCGGTAGTAATTATTTCATCCGCATTAATATTATCTAAAATTAATCATCGTGTCATCAACATATAAATTTGCTTTTTAAAATATTACTTTATTTAAATAAACGAATCTATAATTTAAGCTGTGCCATTAAAACCAGTATGGTTCGTAAATTAATAATTCATAAGCTTGACTAAATTTGTAAATAATTAGCATTCGGTGTTATTTATTTATACAGAACTTGTCTTATTCGAAAAGTCGAAGCTAAAATTCGCACCGATGTAAATACTTACCAACAAAACTAACTCATTCCCTTGCAAATCTATTAAAATCCATAATTTTCTATTTACACGTGGGATTGGTAAAGCTAAAGTTTCGTTATAAGTTTCTATCTGGAAACATTTTTATGATGCCGTAATTCCGAACGGCGGCCTTTTCATTAAATAAAACCGGCACCGTTGTCTCTTAATACAGTTTACAGTCAGTCACATATCGTCAGTTTTATGTAGTGTGCCAATGCATGTTTTCATGAAACCTGAAATTATGTCGAGTAGGTATAACTTTCCATAAATAAAACGCGTGTTGTTGTTCTGTAAAACTCGTTTTGAACCGTTTTCGTCTAAAAGGCTAGCAGTAATGCATCTGCAATCGGTTCTCCATTCAAGGTCAGTCGGTCCGCATTAAAAACTAGACAATCAGCTTGTACCAGCGCAAAAATGGAATGTCGGGAGTGGGATTCGAACCCACGCCCACGGTATGGACTGCTGCGACCTGAACACACGGCAGCGTCGCCAGTTGACTCATTTTTAGTGGTATTATTGTTGGTTTTAGTGGAATTTGAACCAATTTTTTGTTTAGTTGCTCAATTATGGTACCATAATGCAAACATGGTTGCGTATTTAGACGAAAATGTGAAAATTTAAGCAAAAATTCGCGACTTATTCTCCTGAATATCAATGATAATAATAACAACAAAACAGGAAAATTATGAAAGCAGTCGACCCTATGTATTAAAAAAAAAAAAAATAAGAAAATATTACAAATGCAATTGGAGTACCTACAACCAAGTGTTGTTTTCAGTGCGATTCTTTCGCCCTAAAAATTTCTGAAACTGCCTGGATAAAAAATATTTAAGGTTGAAACCTTGAAAATGTTAGAACAGGACCCCTTTTAACATTCACTTGATTTGACTTTTTAACTCAAATGTCAGGTGTTTAAAAGAAAATTTCAAAAGGAGCTCCTCACTTTTTTAAAAATGGTTACTGAAACTTTCAGCTGCGTTTTTAACTTGAAAAAGAATTGCGGTATTTATAAAACCAAGATATCAATTTTAATGAAAAAAAAAATGGATTAAAAAGTACATTCTGACCTGTTGAAAACAGAGCGAATTAGTAGGCTCGAAAACTAAACAGATTTTATCAAAATTTTCATTCCAGACATGTTTGGAAATCAAAGCCAAAATTTTCAATTTTCCTAGAAGCAAATTGAAATTATTTTAAAGGTAAATTTATTAATGATTTGCTCATTCTGGGGTTTATTTTTTGTAATGTTATTATAGTGGCATCTTCGTAGTGTTAAATCAAAAACAAATTTAGCTAAAAAAAACTTGAAAATTGTGCTAGGTATGTGGTTTACAGCCATGTTTTAACCTATAATTTTTACATGTAATTCTAATTTTTCTTGAAAATATTAAACTATGAAATAAAATAACAATTACTAATATTTATTTGAGACCTTGGCGAAATATTTCATCAATGTTATGTTAGTTTTAATAAATTTAAAATACTCTTAACAATTTAATAAAATACTAGCCAAATTTGTTTATTTATTTCAAATAGATCTCCCTGCTAATAAAACCTACAAGAAACGCAAAATATAATTTATAGCATGAAATATTAAAGTAATTCATCTGATACAGTGTTGCCACACCGTGGGACTTTTCCTTATTCATGGGATATTTCCAAAAAGTGTTTTTTTTTTGCATACATTTAGGTACTATCCTTTCTTATTCATTGCTTTGAGTATCCAATCTGTTCAAATAGTTTGTATCTTGAATAATGTTGGCTGCAGTATTATGGTAAGCTACATTAAAGGAATTTCTTAATTAATAGTAAAATTATTCGATAATTCTAAAACCTACTATTAGTACTAAGTACATATGATTTTATCGAAATACCAGATTTGTGGAAATTTCTTAATCAAAAAGAAAACTTTTTAATGTGTACATATGTTTTGTGTGATGAAGATGGAAACCCTGCTTTGATTCGATTTCGTTTCACGATAAGGTTTTCAGAAATGGTTTTTACTTATTTTCAGCAAGAACATTGCTTATAATTTTTGCTTTCACTTATGTATAAATACTAACCTATCGAACCAACATTACCAAAGACTAGACTCCGATCTCTGTTGTTTACTGTTTACTTTTAAGCTTATCAAAAAGTTAATGAGCATTTTCCAGCCATGTTTTATTTTCCAATAAAAGGTCGATCAAATTTTTCAAGATACAAAATTTTGAAGTTAATACAAATAAAAACAAAATTTAATCATCGAAAAGTGCACTTAATTCGATGTTAGAACTTTTATGTGGCTTTTACAAGTATAAAAAATTCATTAGACTTTCAGTTGTGATCTTCCAAAATCGAAATTAATTCATTTTGCACTAACTCCTTAATCAATAAAAAACAACCTTCTTCAATAGACCAGAAAAGGTAAATCTTAATTTACGGAAAATTAAAATTTGATATTTTTAGTGTTTTGTTTGTAGGTAATCGAACTATGAGTTCCACCTACAAACTATTTATTCTAAAATCGGGAAAGCTAAAATAAGATCAGGTTGTAGATGTTAAATACTGTAAGAACATACATCATAGAGTTAATCCAAGCTTAAACAAAGGTATTGGATTATTAATAAATTTTTTGGATAAGACAAATTGGTTTTTATTAATAAATATTCAAATCCATTTTGATTTAAAAATATTTTCAGCTAGTTTTCGTACTCAATACAAGTTAATTAATCGCCTGTACCGGCATTTATTCTCAATATTCAACTGGCGTTAGGGGAAAATTCCATATTACGCCCATCAAATGGCAAGGAAAATATATATTTTAATAAATGAAATCAGAAATAAAATTCAAATTTTACTTTTTTGATTTGAAATCTAAATATTCCTTTCTATTTATGTTTTCCAATTTTAGCTACGATATATACAATGTAATTTTTTAAAAACTCAATTGCAGCAGGCCGTATTCTGTCTTAATAACCTTAGAACTGTCTGTATTAAGTCAGAATACGGCCTGCTGCAATTGAGTTTTTAAAAAATCACATTGTACTTTTCCTTGGAGATATATTTAAAAAACTACATGAAAAGCAGTCTTTATTATTTTGAATTTTTTTGAAAATAATTAACCAAAATTGTTTTCATTGCAGATGACATCTTTAAAATTGTTTTTTTTTTGCAGAAATCGAATGTTGTGTGATTTCAATGAATTAGAAACATATTTTGTTTTTATCAAACACGATTATAACAACGTTTTCCGGATTGGGACCATGTCATTGTTGAGAAAGAAGAACTCAACGTTTTACTCACTTTCTTAAGGGAGAAAAAAGGGGGCCGTAAAAGAGCACGGTAACTCAATGTGCTATACTGAATTCGAAGACTTCCACGGTCAGTGTTAGTATTAACAGAAGACAGAAGAACTCTAGCGTTTCGCCTACTTTTTTAAGAGGCTTCATCAGGAGGAAAAAAGGGACACTAAAAAAGCACTCTATGTATCAACCACACCAGAGGCGATACTCTTTTAGAAAGACGAAGAAGGGCACGGCAACTTAACTTGTAAACCAAGCAAGAGGCGAAACCTTTCTGAAGAAAAACAGGAGAAATCTGCGAATTTATATCGGAGTGGAGGGGGCGGAACCAGTAGCGATGACAGACTTCCATATATCTGTCAGATTATAACCAGCGTCACGATTCAAGTTGTTAGGGGTCTTAATGATTTCAGTTGAAAAAATGAGGAGAATTTGCAATGATCGACGATTTCTCAAATTAGATCTTATGGCCAGTGTTGTAATGGTATTTCACCAACAGCTGAGTGTGAGAAAAGACCTGACTTCAAGTAATGCTTGTGTTCACATATACGTGTGTGTACCAAGTGAGCAGCTTCTCTAATGTACAATAAATCACAAGAACAAGGGATGCTATTGACGCCTCTTGGTGGCAGGGGCTGAGGCTTATCTTTTACTGAAGGAAGTATTTGTTACAGTTTTGGAGAGGATTTGAACATTGTTTTGATTATTCTCTAAATTTTGTGTTTCGGAGTGTGTGAAAAGCCCAATTAACACCACTAATAGAAATGCACACTCGCAAACATAGAGAATACTTAAATATTCAGTATGGACCTGATGTTAATAAACTGTTCAGAGAGCTTGAGAATACCAGAAACAAGCTCGCGCAGGAAGAAAATCATCTAACCTTCCTGTGTAAATGCCGGGAAAAGAAGGTAATCCCGAAAGGTGTACGCCTGAAGGCTCCAGTTACAAGTCATCATTCCGTCGAAATAATGCGTAGAGCTAGTGAGGCAATGTCAAAAGAACGAATTAACCACCATCGGTTCTTAAAACAGAAATGCCAGACAGAATGTGATTATCTTACATACCAAATCAAAGATAAGGTGACCGAAGAAGATTACTCTAGGATCGTCTCGGCTGTAAATAGAAAAAAAAACGGAGTGTGCGAAAGGCTCAATTAACACTTCTAATGGTTTTGATGTTATTTTTTATGAGAATCCTACCTATGCGACCAGTAAGTTGGTAAATGTAGGACGAGAAGGCAGTAGCCTGGGGTGTACATGGATGGGAACCATGGTGAACAGAGAGGTACCTAACATCAAAACTGACAAGCAGGTCGTTAGGATCTACAGTGAGATTGTCGATGAGGTTTACAAAGTGGAAAGAATTTAGAAGAGGCGAAGAAGATTTACCTGTATATACCTTAAGGATGTCAGTGAGCTATTTGGCCAAGTTGTAGATGGGGGCATTTATGGTATTAACAATGCGGCGGAAAGGGATCTGCTGTTTGTGAGAAGACCATGCAACTTCAGCGGTTTGGATTCACGAGGGATTAGACGACGTCGAATGTGAGAGGCCAAATGATATATGAGCTTGACAACTTCGCGTTCGATTTTGGTAATGGGGCCTCGGGGAATGGGGGTGTATAAATTGTCCTGAAGAACATCATTCACTTTATTGAGTTTTATCTAAGACGACAGTGGCATTACCATTGTCAGCTGGTAATATCGAAGACCGAAGACACGTGGTGGACTCAACGTGGAGTTCTTCATTTTCAACAAGACACGTACGGTCCCAACCCGGAAAACGTTCTTTTAACACGGACATTGGCCGTTGAAGTCTTTGAATTCAAGATTATAAAAGTAATGTTAGTTTCAAGTTTAAGCCTAATTTGAGGCTGCTGTTTATCAAAAAAACAAATCAAAACGAATTTAAAAGGAAAGTGAGTATTGAACCTTGATTAAACTCAAAATGCTGAATTTGGTTATTTGCTTCGCATCATATTACAGATTTCATTTTAAGCTTCAAGATGGAAAAACTTGTTCTGTATTGTTCCAAATTCATATTTTTCTCGTGAAAACAGTAGAATTTTTGAATATTTTGTTTTGATTTTTTTGAGTAAGTAAATTAGGAAAATGGCAAATTACAGGACTAAATTTAACCAAGTAGAAAATTCAGTAAAAAAATTTAGCAATCATTTGTTTATTAATCGAACCATTAATTTCTTTGCAAATTATAAAAAACATAACAGTAAATGTAAAAAAACACGTTTAATTAAACAAAATGTCAGAAGTGCTTGTGACAGTTAATAACATTTATAATTAATACTGCAAACCTTACATAATAAATTACCGATTTCTTATTTATTTATTTAGTTATACAAGAATTGACCTTCAATAAAAAATAAATGTTAAGATGCTTATAATAAAACAAAAATAACTTTTGATTGCTCTTACTAAAAACAACGATTAAGATTTTGCTAGAAGAAAACAAAGATTTGTTTTCTGTTCCTTTTTATTATTAATTTTATCCTAATTGTGATAATTTAATTTTGTTTTTCGTAGACATACATTTTCTGAAAATTACAAAGGTACCTCTTTGGTAAAAAATTATACAAGAGATATACCTAATAAAAACTACAAAAATTGCTCCCAACAAGAAAAGTTATAATAAAAAGAAAAAAAAAACTAATAAAGTTTCTAACCGGGGATATTATTGGAACATGTACACACAAGTACAAGAATATGACTAGGAATGGTATAGAAAGGAAAAGCAGAAAATTACAAAGTTATAACCAAGGTTACAACACAACTACCCCTGCTTTCAGGGAATATGATTGACGTTGAGATACGAAGCTCGTACAACCTTAATTTATAGAAAACTCAATTACAAAGGAAGTCCCTGAAAAATTAATGAAAGATAATAGTAACTTTTTATGTTCGTAAGTAATATGGAAGGAAGGTAACTAATTACAATTTGTTTAGCAGCTGAATTAATTTTTAATTGGGTTAAACGTTCAGCTTTAATCACTAAAATGAGAGCAATATACATCAAGAGAAAACAAATAGTTTTTATTTATTTGTTTAAATTATTTGACATATCCAATCTACAAATTTTGTAGCAAAAGGAGACTATTAAATTATTATTATTATTATTATTATTAAAGTCAATAGTTTCCTTTGCTTTCAATTCTCGTTTCCGGAAGATATATTTATCTGATTAAAAAACTGCTTGTCTACAGTGTTTTTAACGAAACTTGGGTTTCCATCAATTACTCTCTTACAAAAGATTGCAAAAATAGATATTTATTATACAAGGGAAAAAAGTAACAGATTTTAGCTCGAGGTGTCTGTTTGTCTCCCAACGCGAAGCGGAGGGAGACACTCACACCGAGAACTGAAATCTTACTTTTTTCCTGTGTATAATACACTATTTTTTTCTGTGACGGGAAAACGCCGGTGTAATATATTGAAAAACGTATATAATAAAGTCGGAAAATTGGTCAATGTGGAATTTCCTTCTGGGTTTTGTTCTTCCACCCGTCTGGCAATAGCACTATCATTCATACGTCGCACATGACCTGCCTATCTTAGACTACCAAAACCTATAAATGACACTATATCGGTCTCTTTAAAAATTTGGTATAGTTCGTGGTTCCATCTTTTCCTCCACATATCTCTTTGATTGGTCCATACATCTTTCGTAGTACTTTCCTTTCAAAAACGCCTAATCTGTTTTCATTTTTCTGAATCATTATCCAGATTTCACTCCCGTATGTGATTATTGGTCTAATTAGAGTTTTATATATCATTGCCTTCACCTCTCTGTCAATATATCTGTCTTTCAAAATTCCATTGTACGCGTACAAAGCCCGATTTGCTTGTATTATCCTGGTCTTTATTTCTTCCGTCTCATCAGTGTCACTTGTTATTTTAACTCCCAGATATCTGAAACTTTTAACTACTTCCAGGTTATAGTCTTCGACTGTTAGCTTCTGTCTTACTCTAGGCTGATTTTTGATAACTGTCATCACTTTAGTTTTATCTTCATTAATTGTTCATCCTATTTTTCGCCCTTGTTGTTCTAGTTCTATAAATACTTCTCTTGTGCTTAAGACTGATCTTCCTATTATATTGACATCATCTGCATATATCAACAATTGTTTCGTTTTATGGTAAATTGTGCCATTTGGATCTATGTCTATGCTACGGATTACTTTTTCTAGAGCTAGATTAAACAATACTGGCGATAGGCTGTCCCCCTGTCTCAAACCTGTTGTTGTTTCCGCCAGTTCTGTTGTTCTGTTTTGTACTTTAACCTGAATGTACGTTTACTCCAGCGTGCATTTAATCATTTTTATTAATTTCTTTGTAATTTTAAATTCCTCGAGCATTGTGTACAATACTTTCCTACTTATACTATCGTAGGCTTGGTGGAAACCCACAAATATATGTAATAGGTGTCAATGTTAAATTCTCACGTTTTCTCTAGTATTTCTTTTAATATAAATATCTGCTCGATTGTTGATCTTCCTTTCCTGAATGCTGTTTGGTTTTGGCTTATTGTATTCTCGTAATAAGGTTCTAATCTTTCATGTATTATTGTTGCTAGTATCTTGTATGTCACATTAAGCAGGGTAATCCCTCGGTAATTACCACACTCAAGTTTATCCCCTTTTTTATATATGGGGCACACTGTACTAGTGTACTAATCTTCCACTCATGTGGTATCCTCTCCTCTTCCCAGATTTTCTTAATTAACTCCTTGTGCAACGTCTCTCTCCCAACTTTCAGAATTTCAACAGTTATCGTGTCTGGTTTAGGTGTTTTGTTGTTCTTTAATTTATAAATTGTATTTATTGTTTGTTCTAGTGTTGGTTCTTCCACCATTACTTCGTCTTCTTCCCCATTACTATTCCCTTCTTGTTCTTCGAGGTCATTTCCTGGTTCTTGCACTGTTCTATTTAGATGTTCTGAAAAATACTCTATTCATCTTCCCAATATTTTATTCTCTTCACATACTAGCTTTTCCCCTTTATCCTTGATTGCAGCGGTTCTTGCTTGGTACCATCCTTTGAGCTTATTTATGACCTGGTAGCATTCTCTGATTTGTTTATTTTTAGGTAGGTTTTGTATCTTGTCTAACATGTCCTTGTTGTACTTTCGTTTGTTACTTCTGCAAACTTTTATTGCTTCTCTTCTTGTATCTGCATATTCATCTTCTCTTCCTCGTGTTGGTTTATCTAAAAGTCTGTTTTTATATCAGCTTTGAAATAATTTAGTCGGAGAAGAACGTAGATGAATTAGTTAAATTTTCAGTTGCAATACGTATTTTGACAACCCCCCTTACTTGAAGGTTTGATTACTCAGATTAAATTAAAAAAATTACTAAAAATGTCTCTTTCCTGTTTTTTTATATAGGTTTTGAAATAATTTATTCTAAGAAGAACGACATGATGAGTTCGAATACGTATTTTAATAACTACCTTTACCTGAAGGTTTAATTAATTTTCAGCTGTGAAGAATGGGTTCGAATAAGTATTTTGACAACCACTTTCACTTGAATGAGGGTTTAATTAATTAAGTTAAATGGAATAAATTTCTAAACATTTTACCTATTTTTGAAATAATTTATTCTAAGAAGAACGTGGGTGAATTACTAAAGTTTTCAGCTGAGAATGGTGGTTTCGAGTATGTATTTTGTCAAGCACCCTTACTTCAATGTTTAATTAATCAGATTGAATGGAATACCTCCATCAGTTTTGAAACAGTTTATGCTAAAAAAAGTCGGTGAATTTGTTAAATTTTCAGCTGAAAACGATGAGTTCGAAAATGAATTTTGACAACCATGCTTACTTCATGGTTTAATTGATGACAGTAATTCTCCAAAAATTTCTCTTTGCCAGACTCAAACTGAACATTATTTAGGGAAAAACGCATTTTGAATACTGTGGCCAAATTTATTATTGGGGATGACGAATTAAAGTGGCTACATATTTTGATAACAAATCTATTATCTTTGCTACATTGCTACAAAGCCTAATTAATGAGGTTAAATGGAGCAAATCTCTGTTTGTCAGAAGCTAAAAATTTAAAATTTAGAAGAAACTTTATTTTCAGAAACAGCCAACCCAAAATTTGTAAAATTTGCACTTGAAAATGACGAGTTAAATTAAGTATTTTGCCTTCGAAACTCATTCATTTATCTTGTATCAGTTGAAAGATCAGGCTAGAAGACACTTACGCAGATTATTTAGGTAAAGCACATTTTATAAATATTACGGCCATCTTTATTATTCTGTTACCTAAACATTGTGACTTACTTTTCTAAATACGCATTTACGAATAGATTTATAAATAATTGCTAGTCTGAGGACTACAAAATAAGCCTAAATGAAGTAAAATTCTCACAATTTTTCCTTCATTAAATATGGAGGATCAACTGACAGAATTCTATAAATAACTTAAAGAAAAACATTATTAAAAATATTCCAGCTTACTTTCGTAGTCTTACAACTAACCAAAGACGACTAATCTTCGAAATACGCATTGAAATCGTTAGTAGAAGAATTATGTGGTAAGTTCGAGTTGAATAATTCTCCTCATCAGTCAAAGGCATAAAAAATTTTGAGCATACATAGCCTTGAAGAGCCTTGGTTTTAGAAATACTCAGGCCGATTTTATTCTTTCTTCCTGCGTTAATAATGGCGACTTGTTTTAATAATACGGATTTTGGTTAATTTAATATAATTTAATTTAATTTAATTTAATTTAATTTAATTTAATTTAATTTAATTTAATTTAATTTAATTTAATTTAATTTAATTTAATTTAATTTAATTTAATTTAATTTAATTTAATTTAATTTAATTTTAAATACATCCATAGGCTACAGATAGCATTGGAATTGTCAAGGTTATTATAAAACAACAAAGATACAAAATTCAAAAACTTACTACTTCTACAACATACTCCTATACATCGTTGCATTCATAGAATTGGTTTTGGGTATCACTGTCGATAGAAATTTATGAAAACATATATGTAACTGATTTTTCGAATCTTCTAATCAGTTGCTTGCCTTTTTCAAAAAATAACACATTTACAAAAAATCTTAGAAGATTTGGTAAACAAAATTAATGAATAAGGTTTAATAAAATTTTAAAAACGTAGGATTACATCCTGAAGGAGTTCTTTGCAGCTTAACGACATAAATCACTTGCCACTTCGCATAGCCGACTGTGATCTTTATCTTTACACTAATGATGACATGACTCTATTGTGTAGGAATTGGATTTGGTAAACATTAAGTGGGTGTAGTACCATTTGGAAGTACTCGAACAACGTCAATATGTATTTTTTTCTCATAAATTTAATTCTGCATAAAGCCACACCTTAAATGGTTGGATTTAAAAAACTAGAATTTTTTTGTATGGTTATTTATGGAGAATATCCTAACTTGTTTCATTTTCTAAAATTAGCAACATTTAAATTCTCTTAAAATATTCATTTACTAAGCAGAAAAATTTAAGAGATTCATTTATTTTCTAATAAAACAAACTTAAAATTGAATTGTTTTAAGATAATTTTTTAACGTATAATTATCTCCAGACAAGCATCTGCAAACACTTATTAACAAACTAGCTAAAATAAGAAGCTTCCCAGTTTGTAAACTTGTAAATCCGCATCCTTTATACCTTAATAAAAGCAAAACGCTGACGTTTTGTTCACCGCTCATTACAATGAACACGCCAAGCCTCTGGAAAATTAAGAGTTACCTTTGTATTGCACATTATGTTGGGTATAATAAGGGCCTGTACAAACTTAAATAATTACATAAAAGGTTTTTCGGCGTTGACAAACAGAATACAAGGACGCGTGGGCAAATTAAGGTATTTAAACCGATGACAGCGTCATTTAACCGTGAAAAATCTATTACGTTAACTGTTTTTGTTATGTCATTTAAAATATGGAACACAACGGTCAATTTAGAAAATTAGATTATGGGTGGAAAAACTTTAGAAAAACCCAATGACAACTGTTTTTATTGTACTGCTTGATTTGTTAAATATTCTTAGGTTAATTCACATACTTATAATTAACTAATTTGTTATAATAACATTAATTTTTGGTATAAGCTAAGAGATACATCTAAAATTAGTGCGAAATTCCGAATTTCCGATTTAAAAAAAAACTTAAAGAAGCTGCAGAACTCTTGGATTTAGACGAAAAGCTATAAGTTTCAGCACAGCTAACAAAAATGAAATAAATAAAATACATACATTTTAACTAAAAATTTAAGTTTTAGGTGGTATTCTCAAATTCTTTCTGTAGAAATTCAGCATCCAAATTAATATTATCATTCAGAATTTTGAAGTTTGTGATTAAAGCCAACTCAACTACAAGTTTGAACTTCAAAGTTGATCTGAAAAGAAATGTTACAATGTTACAAAGAAGGTTCAGATGTTAATGATAAAGACAAAAGTAAAATCTAAGAAAAGCTGACGCCAAAGTATTTAAACAATTGTTGAAATATTTAAAATTTTTATATTCAATAGGTGTACCTCTAAAAAATTTAAAATATCTCAGAAATGAAGATCTTAGATTTAGATCTTAAATGGAAAATACACAATTTGACCCACATTTTTAATATTTTAAAAGAACCTTTGAATATAAATTAGCGATGTGAATTTTTTGAAATTTCACAAAACCGTTGTAATTTATCATCCTTAAGGCATAAATTCTATCAGCAAATTCGCAATTTTAGGTCTACGCTAAAATAACATACAAAACTTTATAACTTACAGTTGAGATATCAGCTGATTCAGATTTAGAATTCTGAATTTGGAGACTTGCCTTTTAGAATTAAAATCATAAACCTTTTGAAAATCATGTGTTCCAAAGTCAAAATTGTGAATGACGAAAATGGTATTTAAAAAAAATCAAGAAAAAAATTTCAAAATACAAGTCATGGTTTGATTGTTGACATTTAAACTGCCCATTTGAAGCTAAAGCTTTTTTTATTATTAGAGAACCCTTAATGCGGTATTTATGAATATTACAATCTAATCAAAACGCAGACCAATGAGTAATTTTATTCCACCCTAACTTAACTATGCATGAAAAGCTTAACTACGAATGAGCTAAAACTTGAGGCTCTGAAATTCAAAAGCGTAGCTTCATAAGTTTAAGTATATTTTGTAAAACTTTTTAAAGATGAAGCAGCAAGGTTCCTAAATATTTAAATATTTATCGAAGCACAAATTTAAAACAATTTAAAATTAAGTCAAAAAGCAGAACTGATGAAATTAGAAGGATCCTTTTAAACCCAAATTATTTTGGAAAATAAAGCTTGAAGAAACAACATTATATTTTTTAATTTCAAACTGCCCTTTTAAAGACAAATTCTGATGCTCTAAAATTCAAAAGCACGGTTTTACAAATTTTAATTTATTTTTTGAAACTCAGAAGATTAGGTATATAAATTTGTAATGAGAGATTACATTTTAATAGTTTAAACGGTCCTTTTGAAAATAAAGTTCGACGCCCTATAATTCGAAAATTTCACTATTAAAAATGAGTTAAGAAGCAGAATTTTAAAAAAATTACAGGGACTCAGAAGAATGTTCGACTTTTGAAATCCAAACTCTACTTTGGAAAATAAAGCCTGAAGCTTTAAAATTCGAAATTTTTACTTTTGGCTTCTGACTTTTAAAATTGTCTTGGAAAATAAAAAAAAATAACTCAAGAAAAAAGAAGATCGAAGTTCAACCATTCAAAATAACAGCGTATTTTTGAATTTAAAATCACCCATTTGAAGGCAAACTTAAAAATTTAAAATTTGAAAAGGTTGAGTTAAAAAACTCTTATTTTTTGTAATTTAGTACTTACAAGCCAATGCAGTAAACAACCAGTTAATAAAAGTAGGTCTGAACTGCTTACACAAGAATCAATTTTAAAGTTAAAAAGTTCTATGTTTAAAAATGCCTTTGTGAACCTGAAGAATTTTTGAATTATTAGTTAAAAGGGTTATGATAAGTTATAAGTTTTAACTAATCAGTTAATAAAATATACCACCAAAGTATGACTTGAAATCAAATAACAATGACATTGAAATTAATATTTTTAATAAAATATTTTAAGAAATATTAATTATTTTATTTGATTTGTTTTATTTTATAAAAATTTAAACGAACTTGCGTTTAGAAAAATCTAAATTTAATTTATCTTTCACTGAAATTATATTTTTCAATTCAAACTCCATGTGAAGTATGATTTTAGCATTTGTTTTTAATTCGGGACAACAACATTCTAATCAAAAAATAAAACAAATGAAAATCAGGTATCTTAAAATCATAGTTAAGTAATGTGAATCTAACCTCAAACCTCAAACTCAAAAATGTAAGAAAATTATATTCTCAAATTTACAATTCAGTAAGCAGCAAACACCACATTTAAAATAATAAAATTGAAATTAGAAAAGAAAAATGATTTCGATTTTTAATCTTTAAATTATAAATTTTAATCAAATGGCCAGATTTATCTACAAAATTGGAGACTCCTGTGCCGACCAGGCTACGGAACGCATCGCTTTACGAGAGCTCCCGGCAGCTTCAATACTTGTAAGAGTTTTTTTAGAAGACGCAGTTCTATAAAAAAATATAAATAAATAAATAAATCGTATACCTAGCACGCGAGAGCTACCATGCAACCACAAAGTGCCAGTAATTGTAATTATAATAAAACTAGTGAATAAATAAACTAAAAGTGGGTTTAGTGCAAATGGTGTGAATAAGAAGAGGGTATGAACAAGGCGATGAAGGCAGGACTCAGGACTACAGATTACTACTTGTACAGGATATACACTTCCACCTGTGAATTCGTCGGGGAATTACAACATTCACCTCAATAAAGCGCAGTAACTGTAGCATTGTAACATTTTAACAATAGAGCGGTAGTTTAGCCTAGCATACACTGAATAATAATAATTGTCTATCTTATTAGTGCATCCAAATTAGGCGTACATAGTAATTATGTATAATGCGAATTATTGTGAATGCACTCAGTTGAATACAGCGTTACCATTGGGGTTGAGTTGGGACCACTAACACAGTAAACTGTGCCGCTGGCAGGTACCCTTCCAAGAATTTGCGAAGCCGAAACATCCCGTCGGTAGAAAAGAAATAATGGAGTAGCAGCCCAAGAGCTATAAATTATGTTTACAGAGACAACTGATTTATGCCAGAAAACGTGTATTTATAATATTTAAAATATAGTTATGAGGTAATACACAATAATATGCAATAAGCGTATGCGATTTGTATACAGGGTGTCTGATTTTTCATTGACCAGCTTATATCTCGTTTATTATTAAAAATACAAGAAAAAGTCAAAGGAAATAGTTTTTTTAGTAGTAATTCTTCTATAAAATGGCATAATTAGATATTTTTCATGGCCTACCGTTTTTCCGGAAAAATGTATAACTTTGGTTTTTGAAATGGAATACCCTGTATATTTATTCGCTAATGGATCTAGGGTTAAATTCTCTTTTCAAAAATGTATCACATGTGATATTTTAAGTGTCAATTAAAAAAATAACTCATAATAAAATCATTCTAGTTACCTATGCGCGGTTTTTGTTTTTAACAGTCTTTTGTACCTACTTTATTAAAATAAGTAATTATTTGTTTTATTTTGTTGCTTATTAATTTTTTACAGCATTATTACTTGGTACTATCAATTGTATGTAAAATAAACAGCAGGCATAGCCAACTAGTACGATTCTATTATTTGAGTTTTTTCCTCCAAATGAAACCTAAAATATCACATGTGATACATTTTTGAAAAGAGAATTTAACCCTCGATCCACTAGCGAATAAATATACAGGGTATTCTTTTTAAAAAATCAAAGTTATACATTTTTCCTGAAAAACAGTAGGCCATAAAAAATAATTGATTATGCCATTTTATAGAAGAATTACTACTAAAAAATTATTTCCTCTGACTTTTTCTTGTATTTCTAATAATAAACGAGATATAAGCTGGTCAATGAAAAATCAGACACCCTGTATATAAGTCGGTACATAGATTAAAAGTAGGGTTCATAGTTAGGAAGTAAGCATAAATACAAGAAATCCACGTAAAAAGCAAGAAATCACAAGCAACAGGATGGAATGAGAAACATCACCCACCATAAAATTCAAGAAATGAAAATAGCAGGTGACAGAAACTGTCTATTTACAGAAATAACGGATCAATTGACAGAAGCTAGAAGAAGCAAAGAAGAACTGAAGGAAGAAGTTCTGGACTTAAGAAGAAAAATCGCAAATTATGTGAAGGAAAACCAAGAAGAAATGCAACTGCAGCTGGAAGAAAATATCAAAGACTCAGTTCCCAAATACGAATCTGGATCACAGCCTCGGCCGCGCCTTGCAAATGGACGCCTGTATGGAAGATTTGGGAACAGAAGGATTCTGGAGGGGGATACGAATCCACTTTCTCAAAGGAAGAACTCAAGGAGTCCATAAGAAACAGGGAACAGGCTCAAGAAGAACACGAAGCAGAGAAGCGGGAAAAATTCTTCAAAGTACTACAACCGCATCCACCAGATCAAGAATCTGGGAAGCATACAAATACATCAAGAAATAGAGGAGAGCTGCCATCTAGAAGAGAATACCACAACAAACTTGGGAAGAATGGACAAGAAACAAAATTATGATGAAGAGGGAAATAAACCGCATATATGAATCAAGAGAAGAAGCAGACAACGAGAAAATAGAAGTAGAGGAAGAAGGGAAGAAGACATAAATATCGAAGAATAATGCAGAACAGTAAAGTAACAAGTATAATAATAATAACAATAAAAATAAGGAAACAAGGAATTGGTAGATACCTATACCTGTGACGTACAATGAAAATAAGAATATTAGTAATGATAATCATAATGATTAAACTAAGCTAACATAAAGTAACATGTAACAGAGCAGGCATGTCAAAACATGTTTGTTTAGCCATCTTGGTCATAGAGGGTTTTTCACAAGGGGTGATACGTTTTGAAATTGACATAGCGGCCATATTTGAAATGTCAAAATTGCCTGTCGTTGTCAAGTGTGTTTAGTAATAAAGTCTGCAATTTCATCATGGAAAGATATACGCTTCAGCAACGTTTGAGCATGAAGATTCCATTACTGTCAATGGTGAGCGGTACAGATCGATGATAACTAACTTTTTAGGGCCTGAACTGAATGATATTGATTTAACTAACATGTGGTTCCAACAAGACGGCGCTACGTGCCACACGGCCAGTCAAACAATTGGTTTAATGCGTCAAAAGTTTGGTCAGTTGATTATTTCCAGAAATGGACCTGTCGAATGGCCTTCAAGAAGCTGTGATTTAACACCTTTAGACTTCTTCTTGTGGGGTTATTTAAAGTCTACTGTTTATGAGAATAAACCAGACAATTGATGCATTAAAATTGAATATTTAACGCGCCATTCGTGACATAAGGCCTAATTTATTGAATAGAGTTCTTGAAAATTGGGTTCATCGAATTCGGTCTTGCAGGAGAACCAGAGGCGGTCATTTAAATGATGTTATTTTCAGAACTCAATTGCACCGACGACACTTCAAAATAAAATAAAAATTTTTGGTCTATTCCTATTTGTTATTGTTGTTTCTTTCAATTTAAAAACATATCGCTCTTATTGAAAAACCTTTATACAACTCCTATTGAATATGTGACTTACTAACTACCTTGCACTGTAGATGCGGTAGCTAGCGGCTGGCGTCACAGGCACTACAAAATTGCGATTTTTGGTTGGAAAGTTTAAGAAAGGTTAATAATTTAACTAAAATATTGCAATCCAGCCTGCATTTTAACAAACTAGAAATTTTATTTTTGAAACTATTACAATTAAATTATGTGTCAGAGTGGCACAGTGGTAGAGCGTCATGCTAGCGTTACGTTAGTCCTGGGTTCGAATCTCCCGATAGGCAGGATTTTCCCGCAGTCTGGAGGTCGGTATCGAGCCCTGGTTGTTGGGCATCAAATTAACGACGAATACAAGCGTAAGAGGTAGAGTAACAAGGTCCTACACGTACCCATACTTATACACGTGGTGCAGTATGTAGGTATAAAACGGCGCACCAATCACGTAACCCGCAGAGTCGGGCCGGATTGTGCATTGCACCCGTAAAGAACACATATTTATGCTAACGAACCAGCCTCGACACAGTAAGATAAAAGAGGTTACAGATACAGCAGCTACAATGAGATTATAATTACAAACATGATAATGAAAAAATATTTTTAAACCGAGTTTCGAAATTCTAAAATGTAACACGTAAAAAACATGCTTGTTTCGAATTCAAGAAAGCAAAATTCAAACCAACTTCATCTTTAAATTCACATCAAGTTTAAATCAGAAGCTCCTATGCATATTCTTACATTTAAAGTCAAAAATAAGATAATTAACAGAATTTTTAAATTTCGGATTTAAAGAATTTAGTCAAGTCTTAGCCTGGGAAAGTTCTGAATTTTATGCTAAAAATTTTGAAAAATTATTGAGGGATGTATAAAAAGAACAACTTGATAAATAAACTGAAATTTAGTGAAATTAAAAAAAAAAAATTAATACTTACAGTTTCAAAATTAATAAAAATGTATTTTTAGAAATCTGAAATGTTACTGCTGAAAATGAAAACTAAAAGTTTATACAAACAAAATAAACTATTAAATAGAATTTGGGAAATCACCTTGACACGAATGCATCCAACAAAATTTCATTACCTAACAGATTCTGTAATTTTCTACGACATTCGTTTGAAAGCCTTTTCCCTTACTAAGAAATATATTGTAGAAGCTTAAAAGGGTTTCCTTTTATTGGGTCTGAGCTTCCGAATAAAAAGGACAGCAATAAATCTATTCAGATCGTTTCAAATATTATGTAATATTAAATTCTGTTACTGTAGTAGGTCTATCTTTGCAGAAAATACGCATTTCGATTTAAAAATCACTTAAATTTGAACGTGGTCAAGAGAGGCTCACACGAAAATGTTTTAAAGCACATCTGCTTCGGTACTGTACAGAAATAAATGAAACTGTCACCCACTATCCTATAAATATCAAAGCAACAAACTCTGGCGAAATACGCTTTGGCTACGATTATTATTGCATATCTCGGTCCTTAATCTTGACTTCCAGCCGGTTTTTCAGAACTGTTGGTTGTGTTTGTTTCGCGCTTTTCAAACACGTTTATAAATATTCAAAACTAAAGAAATCTTTGATGTATAAATGCGTTCAAGGCAAAATTAGTAGACTGACTAGTTTTTTTGATTTTTATTAATTATAATCCAGTAAAAATTATGGAAACTTTTGTGTGAAAAAATGAAAAGTTATTTGTTGCACGTATTTATCATAATCATTTAAATTAAAACATACGAATTAAATGCGATGATTTTTCTAGGAAAAAGCGTTTAATTTATTAGAAGCACAGGTAACAAACCACTACGTGGGTCATTTTTCATTCTAGGAGTTTGAAGGTTAATGATTTCATTTTTTTTTTAAACAATATCTAAATAAACTCTTGAGCTGGTTCCAACACCGATTTTTATCTGAAATCTCGAGAACGCAAAAATACCGGGCATCCTTGAATTAAGATTGATAATGCCTTGTCATTCAAAACATTGAGTTTACTGAATGATACATGTAAAGAATGTCTCGACTGAAAAGTACATATATTTAATTCTTGCGGTTTATTTAAAAATTAATAATAATAACAATTATAACAATTAAAAGATAAGTTCTAACATGCCTATTATTACTTCTTTCCGAAGATGTTTTTACAGCGATGAAGAAGAGGAATCCGCTCACCTTCGGTCTTAAATAATTTTAAATTTCCAGTAAAGAAGTTAAGCGTTTGTTTATCTCTGTTATGTGCTCAAACCATAGTGGTTCGTGTATCAAGTTAGATGAGAATCGTTTGTGTGGACTTGGTCCATCTAGAGATGCAGTTTCGCGCGCCAACTTTTTTTTGCGCCGCGAGCTTGGCGAGGTTTCAAGGTCAGAGAAACAGAAAGGACATAGTAGAGGAGAACTCGGCTTGTCGTGCGACTGGTACACTCCATAAATAGTACAACAGAACATGGTACACTCAAACAAAAAACGTACGATACACGAGAATAACTATCCGGAATTTTTATTCAGACTACCAACGTTGGATTATTGCAATTCCTGAATTTAACTTTGTTTATCAGCACTCGAGGCTATTTCGTGCATTAAATTTGCAAAATATTCGAAAAATTTTATCCCTGCACGAACGTTAATTAATAGTTACTTCGGGAAATTTAAAAAGAAATAAATAAATAAACAGAGTAAAGCTAATGCCAGAAACTTTAATTAAAATTAGTATTTGTAATAAAATGCAGTTCGTCTAGCAGTAATATTTTTAGTTAAGTATTTCAGGAACTTGGAACTGAGTCATGAGCCAAAAGTTAGGAAAGTATACTACATATTTAAGGTTTGTATTATTGTGTGGAGATTTACAGAATCGTACGTTTCGAAATGTTTGGATAACAGGCTGTACTTTGGAGAAATACGTTCAACAAACTGTAATAATAAGTAATTAAAGTTGTTAAAACCGCAGAATCAACTATGATAAAACAACCAATAAAATAAAATAATATAATAAGTTTTATCAAACAAGAAAATTTCTTATAAAAACCTGAAAGTACAGAAAATCATTTTTTACATAGGAAATGACGATTCTAATTTACAAACCCAAAAGAATCATTTTCAGCTTTTGCTCAAAATTGATAATTTTCTTTCAGAGCTCCAAGTTTTAAAATTAGAATTTTGAAACTCATAGTTAATATACTGAAACTCACTTTTGCAACTGTAAATTTGGCAACTTTCTGTTTATATTTAAAGATCAAAAACTTTACAACAGGAATAAGCATTTCAAAGTAAAAATTTGTGTTGGCAAATAAATATTTTTAGTTACACATTCAATATTTTCAATTAAAACGGGAACATTCTTAATTAAAAAAATCAAGATTTCCACATGAAAAATAAATATTGTCAGTTAAAAAGTCAAGATTTTCTGTTAAAACGTCGAGATTTTTAATTAAAAGAATTTTTATTTAAAAAATGTTTTCAGATAAAAAGTCAATATTTTCAGTTAAAATGCTAACATTTTCGTTAGAAAGTCTTAAGTCCAGAAGAGAGAATTTGAACAATAATTGAGTTTATAAAATTTCCGTTTTTTAAAAGATGAAAAGCTTGATTTTTCTTACGAAAACCTGAAAATTTCAGAACATAATTTATACAAGTGACGATTTTAACTTTCACAAATGAAAATCATTATCTTCAATTCTTACCTAAAATTTAGAATTGTCTTTTAGAGCCCCAAAAGATTTGGTTTATTAAAATTAGAATTTTAAAATTAATAATTAATATTGTAAATTTTCCAACTTTCCGTTATATATTTGTTTTTTTATAGGAGATGAAATCCTTTATAGACTATCGCCAGGCGTGTGGTTCTTCCCCCACTCAGGAGTGCTGGACTCCAGTGACTCTAGTTACTGTACACCAGCTAAAACACCTCCTCATGGTCCTCATCCTAATCAATGACACGGCACCGTTTCTCACATTACTTCGTATCATTGACGGTCTTATTCATTTAGTCGCCATCTTAGTCTCTAGTCTCTAGTCTTTCTTATAATGTTTTTTTCAGTCCTCAGGTTCTTCGCCGTATTCATAATCGCTACTATCATGTCTGTAATAATGTTCCACTTAAAGTCGCTCTGCAGCATTTCACCAATCATGTTTTGAGGCGTTATTTTAATGCCTAGTATTGTTTCTATTCTTCTTCTTAAATCCGCCCATTTTGGGCATTCAAAAATAGCGTGTCTAGCGTCATCCTTTGCATGTTGACAGTAGATGCAGGTCTCTTCGTCTATTTTACCACTCCTTTTCAGGTATGATTAAAAACTGCCGTGTGAAGTAAAACAATGTGTAAGATAGTACTGTATTTCTCGGTGCTCTCTGAAGTACCATGGCCTTAAATCAGGGATTAATTCGTGTATCCATACATGCTTCTCGCTCCTCTACCAGAGCCCGTGCCATTTGTCTACAGTTTCTTTCCGGATAGCTTTCTTCTGGTTTTTATTTTAGCCTTGCCCTTCAGTCCTCTCTTCTATCAGCAGTTAGATTGGAATTATCCTTGCCAATACCCTGGCCGCCTCAGTCGATACTGTCGTATAGCCTCTGGCTGTTCGTAGGGCCATTTTGCACTGCGCTCGGTCCAGAACGTTTTTGTATTTTTGAGCTTTCAGAGCGTCCACCCAGATTGGCGCGGCATATAACATTATGGAGTCAGTTACTGTCTCTAGGGTTCTCCTCTTTGCTTCGCTGCTGCCTGCAGTTCTCGGCATTAATCGGCCTAGGGCCGTGGAGGCTTACTCTCTTGATGTGCTTAGAGAAATTAAGTACCTATTTTGTCCATACAGACGCCAAGGTAGTAGTTGTCCCCCTCATCAGTTCAATACTGAGCATTTTGTTGTAAAGGATGTTTCAGAGCAGTGGTCCGAAGATACTACCCTGAGTCACTTCAGCACTTATGCATATTGTAACGATGCGGCTTTTTAATTATTGAGGGTTAGGGCCTCTTATGTTATTATATTTATTATGAGGGTAGAGACTCATAGCCAACTTCATTACGAGTGTTTAGGCTTGGCTTTTGCAAGAGGTTATATTAAAATACCGAATTAACTAACATCAGATATATTGGTATAACTGAGTTACAAACATTATTTAACTGTTCAACAAACATTTAACAAGTCCTAAGTCTGATTGACTTAATACGGCGTACAAAACATTAATATCAAGTTATAATCAAGGAACGGATTTTATGCAAATGCATATCCTATACTAATAATATGTGCTAAGTGAGCTTTTGTATTTACGCGTATCTAATAAAACAGACCTAAATGGAATCAATATTTTTTTGCATATTTTGCATGTTTTAGGCATTTCGTGCATAAATTTGTTCCAAGAGCATATTAAAGCATATTTCTTTATACATTTGGTTAGAGATAAATGTAGCTACACAGTTTCACTAAAATACGAGAAATGTAGAAAAATGAGCGAATGTCTAAATTTCGGAGAAACTATAATTCTCTGGTAAATGTCTATTTTTGTTAGGAATTTCTAAAATGAGGTATTTACCTACAAATATTTATGTACTTTTAAAAACTGCCCACTTCCCAGGCGAATACCAGCTTAAAATTTATCTCTTTATCTGGAAGGGCTGTGACAGGCATACAAAACTTTTACTTTCCAAGAATTGACTAATGAACCACTGATACCATGGAATTTTCATGTTTTTGACCGTTGTTGGTCTTACTCGTTAGTTAGTTTTTGTTTTACTTTCGAGTTTCGCTTAACACTGTTGAATGAAAATAGGTACTTAAGATTCATTTTATTATCATATTATATATTATCGGTTATAAATTGGTCATACATCGAACAGTGTGATGATGTTAATCAGATGTGTGAGGAATTTTACAGAATATTCGAAATGGTCTTTAAGTACTGCGTTCCTGTCTACAATAATGTTAACAAGAAAAGCTTTCCACCATGGTTCACGAAGGAAATAATTAAAAATATCAGTAGTAAATATCAGGCTCATAGGAAATATAAAACATGTCGTTCGAAATTTTACTATGAAAGGTTTAGACATTTACGATCTCTTGTGAAAAGGCAAATACGGGATTCCTATAGTAATTATTTGGCTAATATAGAGCAAACCATTTCTGTTGATCCCAAAAAGTTCTGGTCCTTTATTCAAGCTAAAAAGGGTAATTCAAGAATTCCTGGCTCAGTCACACTTAATAATACTTCATACGATGATCCACAGTCCATTGTTAGTGCATTTGCAGACTATTTCTCTAGCGTGTATAAACCCTCTAACTCATCATTTGAAACTCTGAACACCGATATACACCTAAACAACTTCTGTATCAACCCGGTAACAGAAAGTGATGTATTACTAGCTTTAAGAAGACTCAAGAATAAAGCGACTGCTGGTCCTGATGGTATACCGAGCTTTATTGTACGCGACTGCGCAGTAATATTGGCACATCCATTGAAATTAATCTTTAATGTCGCTATTAAAACAAATATATTTCCAAAATTGTGGCAAACAGCTCGTGTTTGTCCTGTCCTTAAAAAAGGTGATCCCGCAAACATTACCAATTATCGGCCAATATCTATTTTGTCCAACTTTTCGAAAGTCTTCGAAGTAATTATTTACAATCAACTTTACAATTCGGTGAAGTCTCATTTATCTCAATTTCAACATGGGTTTGTCGAAAAGCGTTCTACTGTTTCGAATTTACTATCTTTTACACAATATGTTTCGGAAACATTAGATTCTCAGAGTCAAGTTGATGTCATTTACACAGATGTACAGAAAGCATTTGATCAAATTGATCATTATCTTATTCTTGCGAAGTTGAACCAACTGGGAGCAAGCTCTGCATGTTTGAAGTTATTTAAAAGTTATTTAGTTGGAAGAAAACAATACGTAGAATATAATAACTATAAATCTGATGTCTTCTATGCTGTATCTGGGGTTCCACAAGGGTCAAACCTTGGACCTTTATTGTTTTTAATTTTTATCAACGATTTACCCTCTCATCTAAAATGTCACAAATTGCTATACGCTGACGACTTAAAGATATTTACAACTATTAATTCTCTCAATGATTACAATTTTCTTCAAAACGAGTTGAATATTGTTAACGAATGGTTTACTCACAACTCCTTAAGCCTAAACATAAACAAATGCCGAGTCATGAGTTATTGCAGGAGAAAATTTCCAATTATAATGGCATACAGTATTGGTAGCGCCGAACTTATCAGATGTGATGACATCAAGGACTTGGGTGGTTACTTTGACAGTCAGCTTACTTTCTCTAACCATGTCAATACTACTGTCAAATCATCTACTGCCACGCTTGGTTTTGTAATTCGGAACAGTCGCGGTTTTATAAATGAGTTAAGTATAAAGACGCTCTACTTTGCCTATGTCAGAAGTAAACTTGAATACGCAGTGTTGGTGTGGTACCCTTTTTATGAAAAATACATTAATATTCTTGAATCTGTTCAACGGAGGTTTCTTAAATTTTTAGCATTTAAAACTGACGGTGTTTATCCTCAGCAAGGCTCAGATCAAAATGTTTTGCTTCAGCGATTTGATACTGATTCTTTAAATAAAAGACGCAAATCTATATCCATTGCATTTCTGTACAACCTACTTCATAATAAAGTTGATTGTTTAGACTTATTAGGGAAAATTAATTTTAGAATACCACGTCCCTCGTCACGTTTACAAAATGTTTTTTATTGTTGTAAAAGTAATACAAATGTCTTGGTTAAATCACCTGTACATATTATGTGTAATAACTTCAATGCTATCTCACATTTATGTGATGTTAACAATGATTGTTTAAATTATATCTTGTCCTTTTTAGAAGACAAATAATACGCGTGCAATAAATATTATTAAATATTATTAGGTAATTCCCTTTTGTGTTTTTCTAAATATATATATTATACAGTTTGGTATGTGTAATTAATGTAATTAATGTAAAATGTTCTTTATTATATACAAGTAAATAGATTAGTAAGTTATATTCATTAGTGCATGCAAAGTTTATATAATATTATGTGTGTCCTGTTTTGGTGTAATACTGTTGGGCCTTTAATATATATTATTATTATTATTATTATTATTTTTCTCCAAAATTACCATTAGTTCTATAAAGATATAAGTAGTTTATAGTTTAGTATTAATTATGTTTCCGTTAGCTATTTGTATTTAATAATGTGTTAACAATTAAAATAAATAAATTCGTTTCATCCAAAAATTTCTGTTTTAAATATATACATAAAATAATTAAGGTCAATAATTTGCATATTTTAAAGCTTATTTCATGAAAACCACTGAATATTTGGCATGTAATTTGAGCATATATATGCGCATATTTTAACACTTTTTGGTGCATACAAGTCCGTGCCTTGGTTATAATAATAAACACTAATCTTACATGAACATCTCTAAGAAGGCACACATCTTGGTAATCACTGTTAGAAACGATATGTAATCCAACCCCTGGTTTACTACCAGAGTTGGTCCTGCCGGACTGCCGATGCCGGTTCAAATATTTTTTTAAATTAAAAGTAAATTGAGGTCAATCACAAAAACATCACGAAATTAATTGAAAAATAATTAAAACTAAAAATAACATTTCCAAGTACCAACGAAGATTACAAATTTCTAAATTTTGAGGTTAAAATTTTATGTTATAAAGTGGTTTCGGGATTTAGAATCTGCCAACTTTACTTTTGTAATTTGACGATGAGAATATTTTCAGACTCCCTCTAACCAACTAACATTGATTTATTAGCACTTTGTTGTGGTTTTTACAGGGTTCCTAATGTTCAATTGGAATAGCAAAGTTCAAGGGAAAATCCTTACAGTAAAAAATTTTTAGTTTATCTACACCAGTTTTGCATCAGAATTAAAATTTTAAAACTTTACGAGAAAAATTTAAACTTCTAATTTCCGAATTCTAAATTTTGGAATAGGTTTATGAATGCTCTGAACAAGAATAAAAAACTAAAACAATTCTGAAACACCTTTATCCCAAAAATTACAATTTAAAATTTTTGATCAAATTCTTCAACTTTTGATCGGCAACAAGAAGCGCAATAGTTCTCCGGGGAAATTTTCCGTGCACGGTTAGTGTAATGGTACTTTTATATCTCTGCAGGCGTTAAACAACCCGTATGATTCGCAAAATCTCCCATTTACTTCGGCTTTCAAATGCTGGTTTTAGTTGATAGAACGATATTCAGTAAATTTCACTTGCATTTTACTTACTTACCTTTAAATATCGTTAAAACTGTCAGATTGGGATAAATTTACTTTATCAAGAAAGCTAGTTATACACTATACAAATAAGCTGCTTAAACATAATAAAATATAAAATAAAATTCTACATCTTTAGTAATTAATGAAATTGTCAGTAATTTACAGTTCTCATAATTAATATATGCACAAAGTAATTTAATAATTATGTCAACATGTGAATTAAAACCTTCACTTAGAACTAAAAATATAAAATTTATCTTAGCCTTACATTTCCAAGTTGCTTAATTTTATTTGCAAAGGAACTTTCCATCGTCACCTTAGTAAATTATTTAAATGTCACTAATTCAAAATAATACAGAAAATGTTATTGTATTCCGTTTAATTGACTAAATTAATTGGGCTTGTTTGAGTTCGAAGAACATTGTCTTCACTTTTGTCCTTTCCTTTTTCAGCTTCGTTTAAGTTAAGTGTTTTCAGGAAAGCTATTCTTTAACCTCTGCCCTTTCCAAAAATCCGACGTTTTTTGCTTACACTACCTTGTCTAATTTGTAATTTCACACATTTTTATTTGTTTTAGTTTGTTTACTGAATTTTTCTTTGTCAAATTTATTGAGAAGCATTTTTCATTTAACATTTGCTAAAAGTCATTGTTTTTAAGCTAAAATCAACATTTTCAGTTAAAAGTCAATATTTTTAGATAAAAAGAAAATCAACATTTTCAGGTAAAAGTCTACATATTTATTTAAAAAGTAAACATTCTCAGTTGAAAGTCAATATTTTCAGTTAAAAATCAATACTTTTAACAAAAAAGTAAACACTTTCAGTTAGTAAGTCAACATTTTCAGTTGAAGAGTCGACATTATCAGCTAAAAAGTAAACATTTTGAGTTCAAAAATCAAAACCTTCAGTTAACAGATCGGCATTTTCAGTTCAAAAAATCGTAATTTTTAGGTTTTGCAAGTTTCGCTTTGGTACAAGTAGTTTTCCAAAATTTAAAAATTAAAAATTGACATCAAAATAATTTAGTTTCAAAATTCTGAAGAAATACAATTTCTTTTTAATTAAAAGTTCCAAGACACATACCAAATACATTTCAGAAAACTTTCTAAAATTGTAAGCCACCATTTTCATATAAGAAACATCAAAATAAAATAGTAGGAAGGCAAATTTTGAGTCTGAAAATAATATATTAAAGCTTAAATTCTTGAGAAGTCAATCAATATCCTGAGTTTTTTTTTTAATGGGTTTGAAACCTGCAGAATTGGTTATAAAATTCAAAGACTCAGTTTCGAAATTCAGCTCAGATACCGAATCTCAAAATCCTATATTTGCAACCCAAAATTAAAAACCAAAAATTCCTCGAAAAGAAAAAATGAAACAGTAAATTTAAAATATTTGAATCGCGACTCTATTTCCAGAGTTAACAGTTTAGAAAGCTATTTACGTCACCCAATAAAAATTATAAACCAAACACTTTTTAAAATAAAACTTCAAACTGATTTGTTTTTATTAAAATGCGTTACCTTTTCTTGAAATATAAAACTCATCTAGGAAGAAACACAGTTAAAATTTTAAATATTATATCTTAATATTATAAGCCTGAAAGTATTTCTTTTAAGACTGGAAATGTTTTTAAATTTCTGAAGAATCAAAAATAAAATCATTTTCAGATTTAGTTCGAAATTTTTTTTAGAGTTCCAAGGTTTATTACTTTAATATTAGAATAGTTAATATACTAAAACTTACATTTGCATGTAAATTTGGCAACTTTCTGTTTATATTTAAAGATCAAAAACTTTACAACAGAAATAAGCATTTTCAAAGTGCAAATCAACATTTTTAGTTACACATTTTCAGTTAGAAAGGGAACAGAAAGAGGCATTTCAAAGTCAAAATATTGCGTTAGAAATGTAACGCTTTTGTTTAAAAGCTCAATATTTTCAATTATAAAACCAATATTTTTAAATAAAAGGTGAACATTTTTAGCTAATAGGTCGATATTTTTTTAAATTAAACAGTCAACAGTTTTAGTTTTAAATCAACATTTTCTGTTAGAAAATCGACATTTTTAATTATAAACTCAACATTTTCATTAGAAAGACAATGTTGTTAATTAAAAAGTCAACATCTTCAGGTAAAAGGTCAACATTTTTAATTAAAATGTCAAATGTTTTATTAAAAAATCTGTATTTTTAGTTGAAAAATCAACATATTTAGTTATAGAAACATTTTCAGCCAACACTTTTGGTGAAGATACGAAATTTTCAGTTAAAAAAGTAAGAAGGTCAACACACACAAAATCAGAATTTTATGAAAAAAATGTTTTCTAAATTATCGAACTTCCAAGAAACGCACTTTGCTGAATTATTTGATTAATGCCTTCAAAGAAACAAATCAAAATTATTCAAAATTGTTGTTGTATGTACTCAACAAGAGGTATAAAAAAGTCAATCAGAATGATTCGAAAGATGTTTGAAAAATTTAAATTTTGGGATATTAAACTTAAACACATGGAACCGTGTTTTTTTAGGCATGAAAGTTTATTTTTAAGGATGAAAGGCTTATTTTTAAATCTTGTTCTAATCCTGAATTTGCTAAATGTTTAAATCTTATGTCTATACATAAAATTCAGTTTTAAATCAGAATTTTGAATTTCAATATCGGAATTTTGTAGCTAAACAGAATTTTGAAACCTAATACTTCATAATATGGCTTCGGCCGATCAAGCTTTGTAAACCACCAGCGTGATATAAGAAATATGAAAATAAAAAATAGAAATTGTGAAGACAAATTTTGGGTTTGAAAATGATATATTTTAGCCTAAATTCTTCAAATCCAATCACTGTCTTGAATTTAGTAGACAAAAATGACTCTGGGACTCCTAGAATTGGTCATATATGACCGAGTTATAACTCGGCTTTGAAACTCAGTTGAGATGCCGAAGCTCAACATTAAAATCCTTAAAATACTTAAAAGTGAAAACTCAAAAAAAAACGAAACAGGAAAGTCAATCAAAATATTCTAATTTTGTTGTGCCGATGTGTATGTTTATTTACAAAGTTTAGTTTAGTTTTTAAGTAACAAAACAAGAGTTTTAAACTCTTTTCTCTTCTCGAAGTGGCGTGCCCTTTAAAGGGCGTTGCCGGTTTTCTCTCCATATGTCTGTAGTGTGCGTGTCAAGTAGTCTACAGACAGCTTTTCGTAATCTCCGAATCCCAGAAGTGCTTGCACTTCTACTACAGAGAAGACTTACTAGGCAGAAATACCTCGGTGATTTGCCATTGCCATCCGAGGGAAGCGGTCGTGTATTTTCGGTGTATGTGTAGCCCTGGGAATCGAACCCGACCCACTCTTAACCCCAGTGGTCAGATGGACGTTGAACAACCTGAGCCACGCCCGCGACGATAAATCCATACACTTCTAAAAAGGAAACCTAAAACTGAAATTTTTAAATTAGAACCTGAATTTCCTTTTCTTAAGATATCAAACCCAAAAGTCATCCTGGAAGAAACAAATATAAAATAATAAATTTAAAATCATGACATTTTGCATTTTATAAGTTAAAATTAGAGGCCTGAAATTGACTTATCTAAGCCTGAGAATGTTCTAAAATTTTGGAAAAATGTTGAGCTTTAAGACTAAGAAAGACAGTGTAGAAACCTGATATTTTCATTTAAATTAGAATGTAAAAGTCGACGCATTCAAGTTAATAAATTATATTTGGAATTAGAAATAAATTTAAAAAACCTTCCAAAAATAATTCAGAAAATTAGAAATACAAAACAAATTCCAAAATACTAGAGAAAATCAAAAATTTTTGAATTTAAAATAAGAATTTAGGTCGGCTTAGAAGTTAGAATTTTGGTCCGTAAGTTTAGTTTTTCGGTTGGCAATCTTAAAAGAATTCAAAATAGAAATAAGAAAATATGTATTAATTTTTGGGTTTTTAGGCCAAGGAAAATTACCGGTTTAATTTTTTTTTCATGTTTACAGTTTCATTTTAAACAAACCAATTTCCCTTTTCAACACTTAGCAAATCTACTCCGTATTAACATTTTCTCTTTGCAAAAAATCCAACGATTTCGCTATTACCTTGTCCAGTTTCCTGCATCTATTTTGAGTAGGCATTTATTTCGATTAATTTAGCAAATAAATATTTTTCATACATGATGTTGGAAATTTGATAATTGTGAAAGTTTAGACTTTAAAAAGCAAAATAAAAACAACGCACTTGGGCCTATCTATTTAAGCCATTCCATGCTACTGCAGAAGCAGGTAAACCATTAGCTACCCACATTTACATTTAATCGAAATTATAGTCATTCATTATATTGACCTTTTCAGAACTTTCTGACAAGTTCACATTAATGCCAAATTATTAATAGATACATAATAAAAACTGGTTGTTAGTTACTGTCGTGTTTTATTCTCAAATATCAAAAGACAACCGTGTTAAAAACGTAAGTTCTTATAGTCAGTATTTCGATTTCAGCTGAATAAAATTTAGTTTAAAGTTTCAGGCAACTTAGATTACGGTCTCTATGCGGTGATAATAATAATACAATTTTATGGCCATTAGTGTAGCGATTACCTACTTAGATCAAGACAGTGTCAGAAATAACTACAAAAAATATTACAAACATATTGCTAGTGAAAGCGATGAAAGAATAATAAACTTTAAAAATGTAAGCAATGTTACGAATATTCAAAACCAATTATAGATACAAATACAATTAATTAAATGTTTATTCTGAAAAGGCTAAAAATTAGCTTTAGTCTTAATTTAAATCTATTTAAACTAAGCTTCAATGTAACCGTTAAAATATAGCCCCTTAATAATCTAGTGAAAGTTTTTATTAAATATTATTAGGATCAAGTGAGTTATTTATTAATTAACTCGAATTTTTCAACCTTCAGGGAGGAAAATCCAAGAAAATGTTGGTAGTAAATTTTAAATTTTCAGGAAGATTTTTGATAATTTGAAGTGGAAAAACTAATTGTTTAGTTGAAATAAATCAAAAGCGAAATTTCGGACATGAAATTACAACAAAGTAATAGTTATTTATTATACATGCGGATTAAATTAATGTTTAATGAGCGGTACGTTTACACGCGCGAGCGGCGGTAGCCGCAAGCGCGTTAATACCGCGAGTTAATACATTAATTTAATCCGCAAGTGTAATACAACTGTTTATTCAATTTTGACATTTACTTGACATTTTTAAAGCGATTTGACATTTTTAAAGCGCTAGCGGAATAAAAATTTTAAATCGCTAGCGGAATAAAAATTTTAAACGATTGTTTATAAAACATCAACTTTTATGGGCAGGCCAGAAACAAATAAACGTCAGTTTATACGGCAAAATTGAATAAAATTAATTAACTAATAATTAAATTCATAACGAAACTAAGTACCTAGTGTTTCATAATTAATAAAATATTTTGGAAATTTGAGGTTATAAAGCCTTCTCAAGAGATAATGCGAGATGCAAAAAAACTTAAGGGACAAACTATATGAATAAACGAAGACTATTCAAAACAAATCCTAGAAGAAAGAAAGGGAATTAATAAAACATATGCATGAAGCACGAAATAAGAGATAATAAGCCAATAATTAATGAAGAAACCTTCACACTACAACAACTAGAGAAGATAGAAAAACTAGAGCATACAAACAAAGAAGAAACAACAGAACCACAAGGATCAAACACAAAAATAGAATACTTGTCAAAGGACAAAAGTCAAAAAGCAAGAAAATTAAGCGAAAGATCACTCCAAGACAAGGAGGACGACGAATTAAGAAAACAAATAAGAACAATCACTAACACTGGCCGGAGGCCAAAAAACTAAGTAAAGAAATAAATGATGCTACCAACAAAAGATACGACCGCTACGAAACTGGAATTAGAGAAGAAAGTCGAAAATGAACACAGAAACAGGAAACAATGGATCTAAGGAAAATAAAAAAATAGAAACAATCAAACAAATACGAATAGGGACGTGGAATATAACTTCGATGCAGGAAAAGAATTCGAGATAGTGGAAGAAATGAAACAATATGACATTAGAATTATGGGTCTAAGTGAAATAAAAAAAAAAGGAACAGGAAATCAAATGTTAAGAGACAATTATAATTATAATCCATACTTTTCAGGAAGACATGCAGAACAAAGCGCAAAAGAGGGAGTAGAGATTATAGTAAGAAAAGTAAGCAATTTCGAAACAATAAATTCAAGAATTATGACTATAGAATTAGATCTACAGGGTAAAATCAATATAGTGCAAATATACGCACCGGTAGAAGGAGCAGAAGAGCAAGAAACATTAAATTTTTACACAGAACTGCGATAAAATTATAGAAGAAAATGATCAAATAATAATAATAATGGTAGACTGGAACACGAGAATTGGAAAAGACGAAAATAAGGGTATGGGCTGCATGGAAAAATATGGAAAAACTACAATAAATAGAAATGGAAAGAAACTGAATAAGTTTTGCCAATTAAATGACCTAAAAATAGGAAATAGTTACTGGCATCAACCATTAGAAGACAGATACACGTTCATAGAGGAAGAGAGAAAGGCCAGAAGCATAGTAGATTATGTAGTATACACACCAGAAATGGGAGACAGAATACAACAGATTAGAACAATACCAGAGGTAGAAATGGGTACTCAACATAGACTAATAACAGCAATAATTAAAGATCCTACTGATATAACAATGGAAATAACAAAAGAATATAAACGAATACAAATACAAAGACTAAGAAATGAAGAAACGAGAATAGAATTCCAAGAAAAAGTTGATTACGAATTAATAAAACGGGAACAACTAGAGGACAATTGGATATTAAAAAGAAGGTGGGGGACCTTTAGGGAAACAATATATATAATAGCAAAAGAGATTTGTAAAACAAAAAAGTATAACAAAAACCAGAGAAAGAAAACAACATGGTGCAGTGAAGAAGTGCGACCAGCAGTCAAAAACAAAAAAATTGCATGGAGAAGGTTCAGAGAGGCAAATATAATTAAGAGAAACATAGTGAAGAAATAAATAAGAGAAACCAAGAGAAAAAGCTGGGAGGAATTCGTGAAAGAACTTGGACAAAATTATGAAACAAACAACAGAAAATTCTGGAATACCACAAGAATGATGAACGGGAACAAAAAGAAAATACTAAAAGGAATAAGAAACAAGAATAATGAAGTTATATCAGACATACAAGGCATACTAGACGTATGGACAGAATATTTCTCAAAGAAATTCAAAATCAAAGAAAGGGAAAACGATAGGGGAAGTACAATAAATAATGTTGAAGAAGACGAAACTGGAGAAGTGCTAAATAGAGTTGAATTAGAGGAAGCAATGAACGACATAAAATTAGGAAAGGTTAGTGGACAAGATAAAATTGAACCAGAGATGATAAAGTATTTATGAGAGAAAGGAAGAGAATGGCTACTAAACATATTTAGAAAAGTATGGCAGATAGAAGAAATCCCAGAAGAGTCGCAAGAAAACACAGGAATCCCATTATATAAGAAAGGCGTAAACAAATTGCGAGAATTACAGTGCTATATGCCTATCCTCCACCAACTTTAAACTATACACGAAATTAATAGAAAGGCGATTAAGAACATTTATTGACAACAAACAGCCAGCGTTTAGGACAGGAAGACAAACAAATGACAATATACATATATTAAGAAACCTAATAGAAAAAAAGACCTTCATTGACCTAAGAACTGACTTTGATTCAATACAGAGGAAAATAATTTGGAAATGCCTAGAACGACAGGAGGTATCAAAGAAATTAATAAAGGTTATAAAAAGTATATAAGTACAATAAAGTAAACGGAGTAGTTAAAATAAATGGGGAAGAATCAGGGAAATGTAGTATGAACTTAGGAATAAAACAAGGATATAGTCTGAGCCCGTTGCTGTTTATAGTGGTTATCGACAGACTATTAAAAAATACCAGACTAAAAACTGGACAATACCAAACAGTGATTGGATATATGTAATAGATTAGTACCAATAAAAATCGATTGCCTCCTGTATGCCGATGATATTGTACTAATACCCGATAACCATAGAAAAATGAAACAACTAGTGAAAATATGGATTGAAGAAATAGAAAAACTAGGAATGGAGGTAAACATAAATAAATGTAAAACAATGATAATAAACAACAAGGCAAAAGAGGAAATAAGAGAAATAGACATTAACAATAGAATAAACACAAAAGTGTAAAGATTTACTACGCCTTAAATAAAACAATTTTTGGAAAACGGGAAATAGACAGGAAAACTAAAATAAGGGTATATAATACAGTGGTGGTGCCAGTGTTGACATACGCAAGTGAATCATGGGCGCTACAAGATAACCACGAAGATACAATTAGTGCCGCAGAGATGAAATTTCTTAGAAAAATTACAGGAAAAGCAAAGATGGATAGGGAACGTAATGAACAAATAAGACAAATGACTCAACAAGAAGCAATCACAGTTGAGAAAGAGAAGAAACAACTAAAATGGTATGACCATATACTACGAATGAACCACAACGGATTAATGAAAAAGATAATGGAGGCAGGCAGAATAGGGAAACGAAGAATAGGGAAGACCCAGGAAGAGCTGGATGCAGATAATGCAGGCACTGGGTAAACAGAGAGGAAAAACGAGAGAAGAGATGAAAATAATTGTAATGGACCGGAAAGGATGAAAAAATTGGGTTAACACGACACAAGAAGAATAATCCGGCACCCTTAAGGGTATAAAGATACTGGAAGAAGAAGAAAGTCATCTCAGCCCAAAAATCACAATTTTACGCAAATTTTTCAGGTGTAAACTAACAAAACAGTTTGTTGCTTCCTGATTGTTTTCTAACCCTTTCTTTGAACTTCTCATCGGTGTTTATTCAGCAGATGTTCACATAATTTTACTTTTAAAACGTTTTATTTGATTTTTTACGTACGGTCACCTTCACCTGCTTACTTCTAACAAGATACAATAAACTATTATCTTGCATAACCCGCATGTTCCTAGTATAGACATGAACATGCATAAATAAATGGATAACAACTGGTACAAGCTACAAACAAGCGTTTACACATCACATTTTGTGCCAATAACAACAAATGTAATGTTAACTAATAATAATAAAGGGTACACTTAGTTTTGTATTCCTGTTTATTTTTATTGTTGTAGTTTTTCCACACATAAAAAAGATATTTTGGTTTTATGGCAATTTTATGTTTGTTTACGAGTTGTTCTTGATTTTGTTATTAATCAGAAGTAAGTTTTATGATGCTGGGAATTTTATATTTAAGGCAGAAATTATGGAAGAATTTACGACTTATCTGAAATTTGAATTTATTCCAAATAAAGTTGGATTAATTGTGTGATCTTTCATTTGACAACGACAAACAAGCTTGCAAATAAAGGACGGTTTGTAGTAAACTGAACTGAAGTTACACGTTGTTAAAATTTTTAGGAATCTTCTATTTGTTATAACACGTAGCAGTGTTTTGATGATTTTGGAAGCTTAAGAAAAATATTTTTAATTGGTTGTGCTTTCCAACTTTCAAAATTTCGAACTTCTGAATAGAACTAACTTAATTCGTTTCATTTATACTAGAGAGTAGGTATTGGTAATTAGTTTGAGGATTTTTGATTATGTCTTCAGATAACAAAATTTAAAATCTGCATTTGTGATTTGAAATTGGAAATTTTTATAAAAAAAAAATTCCCAGATCCTTTTTGGTTACACCAATTTCAAAATTGCAGATTTCTAAAGTAGTTTTTAAAAGCAAATTCTGAAATAATAAGCTGGTTTTGCAAGATGGAAATATTAGGGATAAAGCAATAAAAAACACTTTGATTCGAAAATTTTCAGGAAAAATTACTGTCAAATTTTTTTAATATTAATTTCAAAAGTGGCTTTTTATTTGGTTCGTAAAATATTGTAAAATATATTTAATAATTTCAAATCGTTTCCACAAGGAAAGACTTTTCTTCAATGTAACTCAGTGCCAAATAAACGTCTGTGTTATAAGACAATTATTCTAGCTGCTAAGAAATCACAAAAATTTAAAACAATTTAAATAAATAAAAAACATACATTTTATAATGTAAGAAACACCAACAACAAAATTAAGCGTCAGTGAATTAAGCACCATTCAAACAAGGCATTCTCAAATTAGAAAGTCATTTAACAAGTGAATTACTCTTCTTTACTTTAAAAGGCCTCGTTAGTGATTGCCGATACTGTTATAGAATTTATTGCCGTTGCACTTAAATAGTCTTTAGTCTACTCACTTATGCAGAACAGTATCGCCTGATTTGTATAACTACAGGCCGTCCGTTGATGGTTTATACAGTTTCACGTATCCATCTGTTTTGTTATTGAAGAGTTTTAATACCAGTAGTTAACAAGAACCTTTATAAGATTTTTTATTGGTTCAAGTACGTATGGAAAAATTAAAAAAAATAAATATAAAAGGTTTACCTTTTATAATATTTTACGATAGGGTTAATTTTGCAAAAAGGTAATATCATGCGATCAATAATATTGTGTCCTTTTCGTCGATAATTGCAACTGTCTTAATGTCATTTTGATGAATACCAAAGGACTGCTTTAATTCATTAAACGGTATGAAATGTAAAAAATAAAACTGCAAAGTCGAAAACCGAATCTCAAAATACAATGACATGTTGAGTTTGATAGTTGGAATTATTACTAAAATAAAAGTTTATTGATCGTGTGGTATTGAGATGTTATCATTTATAAGAGGATTTTATTAAAAAGATCATTATCTATTTTATTAGTCGATTGAAATTATTGTTGATTACAACCATTTGTTGTTAAATTAATTATGCAGCTTTAATTAAAATAATAATGTAAAATAAAAGAATCCAGATAGACAGGGTTAGAATGGTTTGATTGTTAAGGATATTACGTGTTGTAACTATGAAAATCAGTTAGTTAGCAACATACAATAGTTAAGAAAGAATGTAAGTAGTTAAGATTTGTTACCAAGAAGAATGAGAAATTGCTAATAAAAGAAAAATGAAGAGGAACGAAGGAGACGGTAGTGCGAGTAAATAGAAAAACAAGAACTACGAATTTTTCTTTCTGTGGAAAGGAAGCAATAATTTCTTTTAAAAGAGAATTATAAAATTAATATTTCGTTTGTGAGTAATTGGAATTAATCCAGCTCCTGTGAATATTGGATATTTGAAATAAACGAGATAAAATAAATATTTTGTTTGCAAGTCATTGAAATCAATCTAGTTCCTGTAAATATTGGATATTGGCAGTTTAATCATAAAATAATCCTGATGAATGGTATAACATTGAAGTTTCATTTTGTTAATGGTTGGACATATAATTTAGAGTGAAGATTGTTTAGTTACGTGAATGAAATTAGTTATTATTTAGTATTAAATTTATTTATACCAATTTTAATTAAACAAATCAGGAAATTTTAGGGAAATTTTGTAAATAAATCTGCATAATTGTAATTTTGTTATTATTGATCAATATTAGATAATCAGAACATAAAAGAAAAGGTAAAGGAATCCTCTCAACGACCCAACGCTGAGCTAACCGCAAAAATAGAAGAAAACTTATGAGAAGACCAGTTCGGTTTTCGGAGGAAAGTTAGAACAAAGTTAGCAGTTAGACTGTTAGTAGCAAAATCAAGGAAAATAGGAAAAATAGACGTGGAAAAGGCCATTCGACAATGTAAAATGGATTAAAATGCTTAAAATCCTCAGAGATATATGAGTATGCTACAAAGATAGAAGAATTATATTTAACTTATACAAAAAACAAACGACAATTATAAGATAAGCGAGAACAACGAGAAGCTAAGATCAAAAAAGGAGTTAGACAAGTATGTTCAACCTCACCGTTACCTTTTGATATATGTTACGGGCAGAGTCCGCAGGGTGTGCAGAGTCAGCACTGTTCCATTTAATATACTGTATTTGACATAGCATGTTGGGAGAGGCGTTTATTGGAGGTTAGAAGTAGTATAGGGGAAAGCGGTTTTTTAAAGAAAAACACAAACATCACTTCCTCCGACAGCGGACACTGCCCGGGCATCTGACTCTGCACACCCTGCGGACTCTACCCGTAGTATACACACATACAAAGGGCAATCTAAGAACAACTAGAACAATCACTGAATGACCCGACTCCTGACTAACCAATACAGTACGAAACTGAAAACAAAGAAAATGATATGTACAAAGGGACTAATCTAAAATCACCAAAATATATCAATTGCAAATGAAATAATACAACAAGTTGAACTGCTATACCTAGGCAGGATTATCACTAATGATGGTCGAAGTAAAAAAGAAATTATTAATAGAATTTAAAAAGCAAACCGAGCTTTCTTCAACAAAAAGAAATTACTGACATCTAGAAAAATTTCCAATGAAACAAAGAAAAAGTTTATACAAACCTATATCTAGAGTGTGGCAACGTATGAGAGAGAAAGGTTGGAGGCTACAGAAGAATGATGAAGATAAGCTGGATAAATAGAGCAACAAACCAAGAAGTGAGAAGAAGAGCTCAGACAGAAAATAACTTGTGGAGTCATATCGAAAAAAAAAGAGAGACCAGCTAATAGGCCACATATTAAGAGGAGAGGGACTATTAAAAATTATTATTGAAGGGAACATAGTAGCAAGAAGTGCACGAGGACAAACGGCTACAATACATGAATCAGATAATAAATTACTATATGGAACTAAAAAGAAGGCCTCAACTCAAGATCGTAGAAAGTGGAAAGCTGCGTCCCACCAGTCCAAGAACTGAAAATCTAAGAAAGAGAGAAACATAGTGCTTGTTCAGCTGAACAATGTAAAGTGGAAAAGAGGGCCCTCAGCTCCTCACTTTGATGATAATCCGGACCTGTTAAAAAATCAGACGTTTGCCTTTTACTATCTTGTTTTATTTTATTATGTTGTTTATTGTTATTTTCTGTTTGTCTGCAAGTCTGGCTGTTTTCCTGTCTGTCTGTCTGTCCGTCTGTCATCTGTCTGTCTGTCTGTGTTTTTATCAGTCCGTCCGTTTTTCTGTCTGTTTGTCTGTCTGTCTGTATCTTAAACAATAATATAAATCGCTTATAGTTTTTAACGAGCAACTCTTGTTTTTTCTTACATCATTACAAAATTTGCATTTGTTGAAATCATAAGTCAAATGTTAAGTGGGTTTCGAGTTTATTCTAATGCAAAAATATGAAATTTAAACAAAAAAGGAAAATAAAAATTGGGATTTTAGCATAAAAATGGCAAACAGCATACAAACGACAATTTTGTGTAAATTTAGTTCCATAAGAGTAATTGAGCTCCACCTAAAATAACTGACATCATCTTTTAAAAACAGCAAGGTCAAAGTCACAATTGGGTTTTTTGTAGAATAAATTGTCTCTTAACTACTGTTTATTCTAACAATTAAAATGGCAAAATGTTAACTCGTTTACTAAGGCGAAATTTAACCCACGGGATTTCTTTCTAGTACTTCCAGCGAAGTGTCTATTGCTATTTTTTTTTTGGTAAAAACTAATAATAAAAATAGATTAATTCATGTGTGTAAAAAGGTCGAAGTGTACGAAGAAAGAAAATAAGAAAATAATCGTCCAAGATAATCAATGGAAAAGTAAGTTCCGACAGAAACCCTTCAAGTATTGACTTTAATTAATTTTGTCCGAAAACAAGAAAACTAGAAAAATAGCACACGTAACTAAGCGTTCGTCAAATTTTTTAATAGTAAACTACTTTTTTATCAGCAGGTAAACTTTGGAGACTGCGGAAGTACCTAAAACAAAACGGATCGGATTTGTAGCCACTGACCTATTCATTATGTCGTTTACGACGTTTCACTAACTCGAAGGAATTTCCGCTTAGAAGACCGCATCTACAGCTGTAGAAAAATAGTGAGCCGGAGGTGTAGCGATTTTTATTTCATCTTATTTACTCCACTTTTTTAAACAGAAGAAACTTAAGAGTTCTAAACCTTCGTTCTTTTCATATTGATTGATTATTTTTACTGATAAAGTTTTTCCACCGAACAACAAAGAAATGTGAAAAATAAGATATCAACGAAAAAGTTTATCCCGTTAGAAGGTTTTGTGACATTGGCCGACCTGTGTGAGTTTCAGACAAACGTGTTATCTCTAAGAACAAATCACACTTGGCAACAAAACACATCTAAAATGAATATTACTGACCTCGAGAACTTAGCGCAATAAAACAATGCTAAAATCCAGAGATAACTCAACAAGTACATGAAAATTAGTTTGTCCTTGTTTGGTCGTACGTTTTTACTCGTCTTACATTTTTAAATTGGCCATTACCTGACACCGGAGGTAAATTGAGGTAAGTGTATGGGCAATTGAAACGAATGGCCCAATAAACTTACCAACCCGGTCAGATTTATAATCCACTCTACACAAAATGTTACGCTTTATTATAAGATTCTACTGAAATTGACTTTACGTCACCTTTGTTTTATGTCTGAACTTTGATGAGTAAAAATATAATTTTATAGTAATTAATGAATAGCCTTGAGATTGAGAATGAGTGTTACAGAAAGAAGAAAAAGAGTAACAAACAGAGGAAGAAGAAGCCAAAGATAAACACGAAAAAGAGGAAGAAAAAAGATGCAACTCTGCAAACCACAACTGATAATTTCATTCTAAAAATTATTACAGTTACAGTTCCACCATTAAAGCCTGCTGGAACAAATAATAATTAGAGTAGGCTGTGATTTCTGTTATGTGGTTTGTTGAATGGGCGAGATCTAGGCTTGCGGGTGCCAAGGAGTTGAACATCGACTGTGATAACACAGCAAACTTAAATTTTCGATTGAATTAAAATTTTTTTGAATGGTTATAACCTCGCAAATGGTTTGCCGTAACAACTAAGAAAAATTAGTTTTACTAGAAATGTATTCTCAAAATTAGCATGAAATTTTAATTTAACAATCAGTGTTTAACCCTAGTATGAAAATTAGGCTATCATGTCAGACCATAGTTGAGGTTAAAAATTATTAATAATTTACCCCTTAACACCTGTGAAATGGTTTAGGGTGTCATTTTGCATAAACCGTATCCACCTTGTTTATAATTCACGACTCACGAGGGTACATATTCAAACAGGATTTGCGGTGGCAGCTAGGAAGATCTTGTGATATTTTTATATTTGAATATTTTTTAAAGTAAAATTTTGACTAAGAATTTTTTATTAGGACTTTACCTATATAAAAGATTTTGTTTTACAACTTGATAAAAACATTAAAATCGCTTAAAAGCCCAACATTGTATAAAGCTTAAACAGTCGCTTATTGGATAAACTTTAAATAAGTCAAAAATAAGTTTTTTGCTTATAAAAGTCTTTTTATATTTCTTTTAAATTCACCACATAAAAGTGGTGGTTGAAACGACGACAAAACGATTTTCAATGTAAAACAACACTGATGAATAGCAAATCTGGTAGTTCGTAAACATTTTTTCACATTTTCGAACCACAAACAAAAATTGAGCTCCGAAGCTCTATAAAACTAGGTTCCTAAATTCATAATAAAAGAGAATTTTAATACCAATCTTAATGAGGCAATGCCAACAAATTCATATGAATATCGTAAAAAAAAAAACAAATCAGAAGTTGAACTAAATTGTTACAACATTGGTTGTATCGTATCACGTATATGTAATGTCAGCTATTCCTAACATCCTAACATCTCAGCCTTGTCAGTTATGTTGCTAGCACGAGTAGATATTTTATGCTAAATCCATTATGAGTCTGAAGCTATGAAATTTGTTCCTGCTTAAATATTTAAAAGAATCCAAAATTTGAAGCTTCTACTTTAACAGTTCAACAGAAATCGGCAATAACAAAAAACAAATCCTTAATTTTCGTGCTCTCTCTAAAACGAAAGTATGATTTTAATTTTATTTACATGGAAATGTAATAATATTTCATAAAAGATTTCTATGCGGACGACCTAATGTCAAGAACCAACTCCACAGAAGAGGCCATTCGACTAAAAGAAGAATTAATTAGTCTATTGAAATCGGGAGGTTTCACTCTAAGAAAATGGTCTACCAACGATGAAGAACTGCCGAAAACAATCCCAGAATTAAGGGACCAAAGCCCTACTAAAATCACCGAAGATGGGACAAGAAAATCTCTAGATGTGCATTGGTGTCCTTCTGATGACACTGTCAAGTTCAAGTTCAAGTTCAAGCAAAGAGCTAACCAAGAGAGCAATACTGTCTGATATTGCAAACTCTTTAATCCATTAGGATGGTCGGGCACCTGTCGGCATCAAAGCAAGGGACTATGGGTAACTCAGCTAGAATGGAATCAGCCAGTACCAAAACAAATCAAAATAAGCTGGACATCATTTCGGGACCAATTACCATTACTAACGGAAACCACCATACCAAGATGGATCAACTATTTACCTCACCAATTATCACTGGAACTCCATGGTTTTTGTGATGCATCTGAGAAAGTCTTTGAAGCTGTTATTTACAGCAAAACTAATACTATAGGAAAAATCAGTATAAATCTCGTAGTCGCAAAATCCAAGATTGTACCTATTAAGATGAAGAAAACATTGCCTCGTCTAGAATTGTGTGCAGCCAAGTTAATGAAGAGAACAACAACTGCATTGGAAGCGGAAGCTCAAGATATTTCCAATTTATAATTTAATAATATACTTAATTTAGTTGTAACTAAGTATTTACTGTTATTTTTAAAAAGAAAAAATAGAAATGGCCAAAAAAATTAGTTTATAAAAGAAAAGAGGAACTTCAAAAATTCAAAAGAAATCGTTGCAAAATAAAGAAATCCAATAAACCTGACAGATATACATGGGTAAGGTAAACGACGCAGAGATGCACCATATTCAAACTCAACGCACAACCGATAAGTTTGATCTTTTAAACGAGCACTTGTCGAGTTTCAGCTCATTGCAATGTGAGGTTATTGTTTGGTCGCGCGAAGTAGACGAACGTACAAGCATTTTCAGAAATGATGGACTGAAAGGAGATTCGTGCCGTGATAAAATTTTATTTTTTGAAGAGGAAAACGGCGACCCAAATAAATAATAAGTTAATATTCCCCTTCATTTAAGACCGTACATTTGTAAATTGCGGACTTTAAACGTGGCTGAATAAGTACCGAAGATGAATCTGACAACTTCTGATATAGTAACTAAGATCCGCAAAGTAGTTTCGAGGGACCGAAAATTGAAGATCAGATCTCAACCGAACGAGTTCATTATATTTTACATGAACATTTGGACATGGGAAAGGTAAAATGTACCGAGCTCAATGGAGATTATGTTGAAAAATAAATACAAGTTGCTCAAATTAATTCAAATTTTCTTTTTCATTTACTTTTCAAACGACCCACGTACATAACACTCTAGTTAATTGCAATTGTTTAACTCTTAATTTAGAAAAAACAGAAATAGTACTTAATAAAATAAAAAACTTACCAAATTCACCAGATACAAAATCAAGGAACCCAAGAAACTTCCAACCTTAATATTTTATTTGATCGCCATATACATTATTAAGTGTAATTTTAACTTCACTTCTGTTTACATCTCAAACTAAGCTTTAATATTCAAACAGTTGCACTTGGTTCCACATATGCACTTGCCTAGCTTACAAGAAATATAACATTTATTTATATATCAAATAAATTTTATTGATATAACGAACTCAAAACTTACGTATGTTAAAGGATATTCTATCCGCCATATGCTACTTTTAAATTATTTAAATATCTTCTAATTATTGTTAAAAAATAACTTAAGTGTCCACATGTCAATACAGTCGTATTAGAATGTTTGAATTAAATTTATAGCAATGCTAAACCGGTTTTAATATTTGTGTGAGTTTCCTTTAACTAAGTACTTTTTCCTTGTAGTTTTTGTAGTTTACAGAGAAGCAGGATAAAATTGCTTTGATATCGTTTTCTCTACCAATGTTTAATGTTTACATAATCCGAGCAAATGTGGGAGTGGAATACAACAAACTATGTATATTATTTGTATTTACTTTGCAAGATGATTGGTTTTAAATGCTGCACTATTTTTGACATAACCAGGGGCTGACTGAATAAAAGTAAATATCAATTTTAATTAAATAATGTTTAAATACTAGTTTGCAATTTTATTCGCATTTTCAAATCAAATTTATACAAAAAAATCGAGAAGCTTAAAAATACAGCCAATTCAGTTCTACTCTTTTATCGGTTTCTATATTTGTTTAAATCGACTCATGCTTGGTTTTTTATTTTTGGTGTGGGTTTAAAAATCATTACTGAAAATTTATAAGCAGCCTCTGATACTTCAACAAACATTCTAACAAAAGGTAAATAATAGTATTTCTTAAAATTTAGTTTTCGAAGTTTGAACAGTTTGAATGGATTCAATATAAAAAAAATTCGAAGCTCCTTCTTAAAACTTCGAGTTGTGATTATAATCTGGGAATTCTTAGTTTTATTCATAAATTATTTTAAATTTTCTTCAATTTGGCTTATTTGAAGCTTTATTCTGTTTTTGGCATCAGCTAAATTTTCAAGAACTAATTCATGTATTTTAAATATAGTTTCAAAAACCTTAGTTTTTAAAATATTTTTTTTTTAAACAGTTTGAAAGAGTAAGCATGCAAGCAAACATCTGCTTATTTACTTACCAATCTACCTCAGGATGAAAACCCAGGGCACGTGCGGCATCTGTGAAAAAGAAATGGGTGATTATTCTTAACTGTTTTCATACTTTAAAATTGTAGGGAAGGTACATATTTTGAGTAGTTATTCTCTTCTAAAACAATTAAATTCCATGCCAAGGAAACTTTTAAGACAAAATTTCGTACTGGTTGCAAAATAATCAGGGAAAAATACACGTACTTATTTGAATATCATCGCTTGGCGGGCAAAACCTTCTATGCCTTGTTCTGAAACAGGGTTTTTGTCTATTTCGATTATTTTGGCCTTTCTGCAGTGTTTAGTAAAACCTCCTCCTTGAAAATTTTGGTTTTGCCCGCCAAGCGACGATATGTTATAATTTACAAAGACCAAAGGTTTTTCAGGGACAGGAAAGTTAGATGAAATTAGATAGGGATGTTTTAAGTTTGTCGACATTTTCCTTGAAGGGAATAAAATTACTTTTCATGAAGAAGTCGTTGTCGACTTTGTAAATACAGTTTTTGTTTGATTTTTGGAGCACTGGCACTTGTTGGCAGCAAAATCTCGTTCAGAGCAGATGTTCCAGCTATCATCTCCTGATATCCTAAACGACGTGTTCAGTCCAGAGCCTTGAGCCATGTTATTGGTTGCGCAATATTAAGGATCTGGTTGTTGTCACAATCATTTAGACTTCGAATTAAGGCCTTTTCAAGTCTAAGAATTTAAGAATTCCTAACACCGAACGGACTTTTTCAAGCCTTCGAAGTCCGCGAGGAATGAGAAGGTGCTCTCACTTTTGTCCGTTGAGAAATTCCATAATTCCATTAAATCCGCAGCGAGCTCTCCAGAAGCCAATCTCAACCCAATGCGTCAGAATAGGAAGGAGCCAAATGGACGCTGAAGCACTCCCCGCCATCGCAGCCGTCGAAGAAGATGATTTCCAACCACCGAAGTAGCATCGAAAAACGAAACGGCAGAAAAGCCTCAAATGTCGGGGAGTGCTACTATAAATAGGTTCTACCCCCTCCCTTCAGACGTCGATTTCGGCAATCCCTTCACCGAAGCCACCCGCATTCGTCCCGTTGACCTTCAAATGAAGGAAAACTGGGTAGCGATATCCCCGGAACTTACGTGACAACACCTAAACTTCACCAAGGCAAGCACTGTCTCAGATTAATTAACCTCCACGCAAAACCGTTACCTGTGCAGGAAGGCATGGAGTCCCAGTGATTCCCTGTAATTTTGGTAGCCAGAATGCACCGTCGTCTGGAGAGAATCTCTATGCCGCTCGTATCGACTCTTGACACTTGACTAAGTCAAAGAAAGATGCAGATAGGTTATTGCCTTCGCCGCCAGAAGTTCTGCCATTTTCAGCAAGGATGTCACGCCGCCCCCAGATATGTTAAGTGTGCAGCTGACCACAATATCGGGGAGTGCAAGAAGTCGAAGTGGGAGAACTGTAACGGCGCTCACCGCGCCAACTATAAGGGGTGCAGTTCGTACCCCCAAGGCTAAGACCGCTTCCCGCTGTCGTCGCCATGAATACCTTAAATGTCGTTCCCCCAACTCCCCAATCCCAACCACAACTCTACACGTCGAAAACTACCTTTCCTGGGCCTGAGCCTGGGCCAGCTTCGCTGCAGCTGTCCCCTCTATTTTGGAATTGTTCCAAGATAAATTTCACTCATCTGGCCGCCCTGGCCAAAAAGATCCTATCTACCCTAGGGGATGCAAAAAGCCCCATGGACATCCTGACCGCCCTCCTGAGCTGTGCTTAGGACTTCTAAAACCTGTTGCTGCCCCGTAATGGGTAAAAAATCCAAAAGTTGTTTTTTTTTCCAGGTAAATGAGAACTTCAGGACCTTCAGAGACTCCAATGAAGAGTATCGCCACCGTTGGAAGTGAATAGTTCTACTGCCCCTGCCACTGCGAGGGGCTTTTCACAAGAATTCCGCTTCAGATCTTCACAACTTCCTTAAACGCCAAGTAGAAGACCCACAGATGGAGGAGCTGTGAAACTAAGTTTTGGTAATTCGTAAGCCCAGAAGTTCATCGTTCATCTTTCACAATTTTTGTTTCTTAACGGTTGTCGAAGGCGTAGTGCTTACCACATCAGCTCGTATGCACAGCCTGCGAGACAACGGTGCATGAAAGCGACTTGGACCGCTTTAACCCTCCAAGTTGCCGGATATACCTACTCCTTCACGAAGTATAAATGCCGATACTTTTACCTTTACCTTTACCAAATTATTAACAAAGTAATGCTCAAATCTCAAATACGGGTAACTTTTCAAAGATAAAGAAGTTAGAAGACTTTTTTGCTTTTTAAAATGTTAACCTTAAAAATCCACTTAAAAATTACAAAACTTGTTTCACCCATTTGATGCACCAAGCACTAAGAGACAGAAAAAATTATTGGAACAACAAGCTGTTTATGCCCAAAACCATGTTCATACCTTAAGAACAGATTTAGAATAAATTGTCAAAAAGTACAAGACATAAATTGGCTCCAGCTAGCTATTTATTAAGAGAACAAAGAGAACTGTGAAATATCTGAAGATAAATATGTTGGAAAAACCTAGAAATCTACAATACAATAAATTATACCAAATACTTCAGTAAAAGAAAACAGGTAAGAAATTTGGCTTAAAAGATATAAAAAAAGAAACTGAAATTGTATGGATACGATAGGGAAATAAACTATTCTGGAAATTCGCAGTGAAGTCAATGTTGTGGAGGGGAATCAAGGAAAGAAATATAAGAAGAAAGGGAAAAAGAAAGAAAACGAAGAAAATCAAAAAATGATAGGGGAAGGAAGAGAAGAAGGGCGAGGAGAGAAAAGGAGAAGAGGTAAGAGAAGAGAAAGAAGAGGGAGAGAAGGGGGAGGATAGTAAGTAAGAAAGTCAGGAGGGAGAGGGGGAGAGAGAAAGACGAAAAAGAGTCCGAAGAAGAGGACGAAAAAGGGAAGAGGAGACAGAACAGTAGGCAGAAGCGGAAAACCAAGATGATAAAGGAAAGGAGAGAGAGAGAGAGAGAAGTAAGGAGAGGACGAGTAAAAAAGGCAAAAGAATAAGGGCGAAAACTGAAAAAGTGAACACAAAAAACTTTGTATAAAGTTATTCTTAACGAGTAATTAATAAAGGACGAACTTTGTAAAAATTCGCCTTCAAGAAATTCGTCCATAAAACTTTTTCGGGAATACCCTTAAGTTAATGAATAATTACTTCTTTTGGGAAACCCTTCAATTTCTGTTCTGTTGTAACCACGAAAAATTCTTTGCGAAATAAATATCCAACGTGTGGAAAATTTTCAGTCGATTAGTCTTTTCTAACAAAAACCATAAATGTTTAAAATGTACATATAAAGGTATAAACTAGCACTTAAACGACCAAGGCTTTAGATTATATTCCTGTAAAATAGTCAGGATTCTCTAAACGCTGAAATAATCCAGAAGTTGCCTTTAAAATCCTATCTAGATTTTCATTAAAGCCCGAAAGTAGAAACACAATACGAATTCGCGTTGAAAATATACGTATAACCCACCAACATGCAACCACTTTAAAATAATTCTAAAACAGCGTAAAGCAAAAGCCTCTTCTGGTTTTGTCATTTGAAAATAACACATTTGTTGCGAGCAACTAGTGTGTAGGTACTTCGGGCAGAGAAACTCAAGGGCCGCAGAAAACATAATAAACAATGTAAAAGCAAGAAAGCTGTTTTGTGTAAGCTTGTTGCTCTTGTTCCTATTGCGAGAGAGCTTTTCCACCACGTATATTAGTAGCAATCCCAAATGGAAAACTTTACCCCCGGGACCGAAAATAATCATGGAGATGTAATTTTCGACTGAAGACCAACTTGGGATTTTCGTGGGAAAACTTTCTTTTTCATTTCCTTAGTAAAATGTGGGTTAATCGATTTCTGTTTTCGTTTTTTGTTAGGTTTTTTTAACACATAGGAAAGACTTGTTTAGATCAGAAAGTTAACACAACGCGGATTTATATGCGCATAGTAAGTTTAGGCTTAATTTAAGTAAAGCATGTTAAATACAACAAAAAGTAAAAACAGCTTTAAAACTAGCTTGGAATTTTGAGAAATATTATATACTTTGAAATTAATTATTTTAGAAAGGTTTTACTGAGTTTCAAGCTTTGATTTTTTTGCCAAAAATTTTGAGGAACATGACATGACGGTTTTTTTTTGTCAAAAGCCTTTCCTTTTAGGAAAAAAATATTCAACATACGAAGGCTTGTAGTTATCTGAAAAAGTTCTTATATTAACTTAGTACAAAAACTTCCCAAATACAGGAAAAAAACTCACTGTTGAAATAGTCAATTTTCAAAATGAAATTTCTGAATAAAAATTAGAAATAGATCTTCCTCTTCTTCAGAAATTTAATTTTACAGAGCTAGTTTATTTTAAGCAGCATCAGAAGATACAGACATTCGCAACTTTTAAAAAAAGCCAAGTTGGAATAAAATATACACAATGCCACTTGAAATTCTGTTGTACAATAAAGCACAGTAAATTTGTATAGGATATGACGTCATAGATTTAATGAAAGTCACGATCGCCGACAGTTTCTGCACAGAGAACAGACATCACGATGCACGACCCAGGCGACCTACCCAGCCTACCAAGGTTTCATAAAGAGTTGTAGATCTCTCTATAGCCTGTCTGGTCTTTCAAGATTTATAAAATGTTGTAATCAACAACGCCTAATTACCCATATACCAAATTACATACGAGAGCTTCATAATTCTTGACGTCTTAATATTAGAAAACTGTTTCTCGTGCGTTCGGATTTTATGAAACCTTGGAAAAACCGTGCACGGCTAGTAATAAAGTGCAACTTGAAAAAATATTGATCTAACTACCAATTAATTACGGTAGATAATTAAATAAACGGGTAAGTCATCAATAAGTCTTGTGGAGTTGTAATAAATTAACAGTAGTTGTGGCATGACTTCTACAACTAGGAAATTTAAAATTTTAAATTTTGATTCGTGATACACGTTTGTGTTTTATATTTAAATGTTTAACCTTTAACTTTATAAAATATTAAAATAGAGAAATATTAATATCCTCGAGTATTTCAATAATAAATAAATAAATCAATTTATTACAAAAAACAGAAAGAAAACGCATTTTTATAAAAAGAAAGATAAATAAAAGAATCGGTTTTAAGGAAAGTAATCAAAAATTCAAGGCAAGAATTGGAAGGTCCAAAAAATGGAAGTTTACTGAAATTTAAATCGAAGTACACTTGCCCGGCGTGTTCTTAAATTTTCACGACATTAAATTCAAAATTTAACGAATTAATTCAAAGCCGAAACCAGACCGAGACTGAAAACTGGGAATTAAAGATTCAGAACTCAAATCGGGACCAAATGGATGGTCAAGTCTGGATTGAATCAAAAGTCAAATTTCATCTGAACCCAAGTTCGAAGCTGGAAAAAATTTAAGGTCGAACGCAAACGAATAAAAATTCGAATCTGAATGCGAGGTCTGAAGTCTCAAATAAATTTAGAAATGTCAGTCAATATTAAAGGTTCGAAAGTCAAATCTGAAGGTCGTATCGGGGCAGAATTAAAGGCCGAATTCCAATAGGAATTCAAGATCTAAATCAAGTTCCTGATAAGTTTAGAAATTCTAATCATTAAAGATTCGGAACTCAAAACTGGGCACAATCGAAGTTCGAGCTTCAATTGAATAGAAAGTCGAATCTGGAGTGAACCTAAGGTCTACTCTGGACAGAGTTAAAGGTCGAATACAAAATGAGAACGAAAATTCGGATTAGAGGCCTGATAAGTTTAGAGTATTAAAGATTCAGACCTCAAACCTGGACGGAATCGAAAGTTAAGGTTGGGATAAATAGAAAGTCGAAGCTAAAGTGAACCTAAGGTCGAATCTGGACAAAATTGAAGGTCGAATGCAAACTAAGAATGATAATTGGAATAGTGATTCGAGATCTAAATCAAGATTCTGATAAGTTTAAAAATTCTAATCAGTATTAAAGATTAAGAACTCAAATCTGGATCGAAATTTGGATCAAATCGAACTAGAATCTTAGATAGAATTAAAGGTTGAATACTAACTAAGAAAAAAAAATTAGAATGGGAATTCGAAGCATGAATTCAGTTTAGAAGTTTAGAAATTTTAATGAGTATTAAAGATTCAAGATACAAAAGTGAACCAAATGGAAGTTCGAGTTTAGATTGAATAAAAAATCGAATTTCAGCTGAACCGAATTTGCGCAAGAATTGAAAACAAACCGAGACCTGAATCACTTTTCATATAAGTTTAGAAATAAATGTCAGTCAATATTGGAGATTCGAAATTCAAATCTGAACGAAATTGAAGGTCGAGTATTCATTGAATAGCAGGTCGTGTCGAGAATTTTCAAGTCAAATAACAACGGTATTAAAGGTCGCGAGTACAGAGAATGAAAATTCGAATCGGAATGAGGTCTGTTAAGTTTAGAAATTTTAATCGCCATTAAAGATTCGAAACTTAAATCTGAACCAAATGGAAGGACGAATTCGGACTGAATAGAAAGTCAATTTTGGAGTGAATCTAAGGCCGAATCAGAACAGAATTAATGGCCGAATATTAACTAAGAATGAAAATTCGAATCGAGATTCAAGGTCTAAATCCAAACTCAAATCTGAACCAAATCGAAGGTGGAGTTTGGACTGAATAGAAGTCGAATTTATAGTGAACCTGAAGTCAAATCTGGACAGAACTAAAGGTCGACTAAAAATTCCGTATTGGGATTTGAGGTGTGAATCAAATTTCTGATATGTTATTCAAATCTGTATGGAATCGAACGTCGAGAGTGGATAGAATAGAAAGTCGAATCTTGAAGGAACCTAAGGGCGAATTTTGACAAAATTAAGGTTCAAATATAAACTAAAAATAATAATTCGAATGTGGATTTAAAGGCCTGGCAAGTTTTTAAATCGAAGAATCGGAACTCAAACCTGGACGGAATCGAAATTCGAGCTTAGAATGAATAGAAAATAGAATCTATAGTAAACCTAAGGTTAAATTTGAACAAAATTGAATGCAAATTCGAATATGAATTTGAGGTCTAAATCGAAGGTGGAATTCGACCTAAATCAAAAGTCAAAATTCAAGGTCTTATCCGGAGAAAATCAATGGTCTAAGAATTTCAAGCCCCGATTAATTGTGTGAATTCTCTCTTAACAGGTTTTAAATTTCCAAAACTAAAAACCAAAAAGCTATAATCGAAACAAAATTTAAATTTAATTAAATTTGATTAGCGGTTCGAATTGTAACAGATTTAATTTTTAGTGGAGTTACAGTTGATTAAGTTTTGAGGTGAATAGCATTTCACCTACATTTTAGATACATGCTGCGTAAAAAATCGTTCGTTTTGTTACTAATTTGCTTTTGCAATGTTTAATTTTTTAAACGCAAACTTGGTAAAGTCGCCAAACTTTAGATTTACTTTTGCAAACGAATAATTATTACTTAAATATTTTTGATTCATTACATTAATCTTAATTAAGTTGGTGCTCATTATTTCCTGCAGATTATTTTCGGTTAACATAAATAGTAATAAGCCTAAATTTCTAGCAATAAATAATTAAATAAATAAATAATAACAACAAAAAACAATAAACTGTAAATTAGATTACTTGACTGATATTAATATTTGTATAGGTCAGAAGTCAAGGATTCACTTATTTATTAATAACAGAAAACTAACCGTATTGTCCTGTATTTCATTACTTTCATGGATAACTAAACTATTTTGATCAATAAAAGTAACACCAACTTTTTCGAAAATTACCCAATTTTGACAATTTATTAACGATAATGTAATATTATTACAAAATTATAATACTAATATTTTAATGAAATTGTGCAGTTCGAATTAAATATACGTCAGTTAAAATAACAATAAAAATATCAAAGCAAGTACCAAAAGTATAAATCAAGTCGATCAGTATTCAAGAATCGCATTTGTAAATATTAGAACCAAAATTGTTCACCGATATCACAAACGTTAATCAAAGTCGAATACGTGAAGTGGACACAAATGTGGATACCTATTATAGTTGGGACTTAGCCTTCTGTTAATTATTATAGTTGGGACTTAGCCTTCTGTTAATTGAATGTTCGATCACTTTCTCGTTTCATCGTTTTAATGCTTTATGGGCGTTTGTTTGTTTCTTGTAGATACGTGTCATCGTTTTTAATTAATAAAATTTAAAGATTTTGGCTTTTAGTACGCATTTAAATAAAGTTTTTAGTTAATTTTTAATTTATTTTCTTTTTAATAGCAAATGCTGCGACCTATGTATTTTGGAGTACGAAGTGTTCACATTTCCTAAAACATATTATATATTTTTCAGGTAAGATTGGAGTGAAGTAGTATTCTAGTATATTTAAGATTTTTTCATCAATACCTCTTTATTTTGTTATGGTTATGGGTAATATTAAGTACCTAGCGACAATAAAAGTTCAGAAAATATTCAGGTACAGAAAATAAACCAAAAAGGTTTTGAAAGTGTAGATACTGTATTTTGGAATTTTGCTTAATACAAAAAGTACCTGAAAATCAGTGAATTTCAGCAATTGTTCTTTCTCAAAAGTTAAAGTTTAATGGTTAACACATGTAATTTCGAAATTAACTGAAATTTGGAAACGACTGAAATATTAGCGAAATTTTGAAAAGAAGGAATTCTCTAAATTTCACAAAAATATTAATTTCCACAAAAACATTTTCTTTCAGTCCCTTTTGTAAATTATTTTCTCAACGCTTGTTGTGGTAAATTGCTCGACATGTTTGTGAATTATTTAAAATTAAAACATTATTGAAAAATATATAGTAGGTACAGGCTTAAATTTGAAATTTACGTTTGAAATTTCTAAATGCTAGAAAATTTGAAACTGATTACCTAATGCAAAGTTTTTTGTTATATTTGTCACAAGCTCTTATTACAAAAATAAGCGGAAACAATTATTTTGGAGGAGCAGTGCTTTTTGAAATGACGATTTTTTTAAATATGGGTTTTTGATCAAAAGTTAGAATATAAAATGAAACTGCAAGTCAGTTTTTCAAAAATTCTAAATTTTAAAGTTCTAAGTTTTAGTTTTATGAAAAACCTTAAAAATACGAATTTTTTTAAAATTGCGTTTTTGACTTAAGTTGCCTTTTTCGTCTTCTTTCGGCAAAGTAGCAGCACTCAAACTCTAAGTCCATTGTGCATCCGCCGCAAATTAAGAGCTGCCTTCGTACAGACTGGCATCTAGCCCAAAGTCCAAAACCTTGGTCAACGAGACGCTCCGTATCGTAATATCATCGAGCTCTAGAAGACCGGCATCAAAAGAAGATGAAGGAAGGTTTCATCTGCTTCATTACAGAATCTGCAACTTGGGTTCTCAGAGAGGCCCATCAGATGCAGATGTCTTTTAAAGAGGCCATAGCCCGTAATGAGGCCTATGACTATAAAAAGGGTTCCAAGGAGCCTTCCTTGGCCAGGCGGTCGGCCTCCTCATTACCTGGAATGTTACTGTGACCGGGCCCCCAGATTAATTGAACCCAGTTGGTTAAGCTTAGCCTTTCCAGGGCCCCTCGACATTCCGTAACCAGTTTTGATTGGGTCTTTATAGAGCTCAAAGCTTTGAGTATTGCTTGACTGTTCTGATAGCTTCTGGCAAGGTTTTCTTGGGAACAGACTAAGATTGCAAAGACCTCGGAAGGCAGGAAACTTGCCTAGTGCGAGCGACAACCTCATTCTAGGTTGCTCATGCCAACACCGGCCTACGTCGGTTTTCGATCCATCTGTGAACCACAATAGATCAGAAGACCTGACGCGGTCTGTGAGCAGTAATGAGCATTCGTCCCTTACAGCGATAGGTATCTTGTAATCTCTGGTGAAGGAATAGCAGAGAGACACTAAATCGTTGCGGGCACGCAGCGAGTCAGACTCTATCCAACGAGACACAATCTGAACGTGTCTCTTCAGCCTCCCATCATCCTTTCAAAGGCCGCTGGTGAACAGCCTGTAGGCCGACTTTCGTGCTTCCGCTTTAGTTACAATGTGAAGGGGCGTTTGGTTGAGAAGGGCTTCCAGGGCCGTCGAGGGTGTGGTATGACCAGCCCCCGTCATAGTAGAGCTTGATAACCTCTAAAATTGGGTTAGAACCGTCTGTGTGGCCCACCACACCAGTGAACCAAACGTGATGACTGGTCATCAGCACTTGAGGGGACAGACGCAATGTGATGCCGAAGCTCCCACGACGTGCACAGAAGGTGGTCGTGGCTCCTTTTTCTGGTGAAGATTACAAGCTCGGCTTTGGAAGGATTAACTGTCAGGCCCTGAGGTGAACACCACCTCTGCACTATAGATAGCACTTCTTGCATTAATCTGCTAACTGTACCAGGAAATTTTCCTGAGGCCAAGATTTTATGATCATCTGTATAACCCTGGGAATAATAGCAAGCGGCTTCCAGTTCCACAAGAAGCCCATCGAGGACAAGGCACCACAGGAGAGGTGATAAAACACTACCCTGAGTGTAGCCTTGTCTCACCAAGGCCCTCACTGTGACACCACCAAGCGATGCTAGTATTTCCCGTTCAGTCAGCAGGGATTTAACCCGGTAGTGTTGCTGCCATGATTAATGGCAGCTCGACTAACGAGTCGAAGGATCTGGGTGAAGTGCCATCTCCACAGATTTACCTGTTTGATAGTGTTGACGCCGTTGTCTTAAAAATCCGAGTTTTTACCAAAAATTTTAAACGAAATTGTAGTTCAGTATTTCATAATAGAACATGCCTAATTCCACAAAAGCCCTAATTTACATCACTTTTAAAAATCTTTTAGGCCCAGTAAGCTCATAGTTTTAAAACGTTTATATTCGAAAAATTTATAATTATTAGTTTAAAGTTGAAATTAAGGAAATATTTGTCAAATCTGCAAGTTTTAAAAAAATTGAAATTGATTTACTTAATCCAAAATTATAAAAAGTTAAAGTTCTCTGCTGTAATTTTCAGACATTTATTTAAAAGAATAACATGAAACGATTATGCAGGGGAAGATGTTCATTGAAGTTGCGATTCGTAACTAAAAGTGATTTAAAAACACAAATTTTTGCCGAAAACTTAAAATGTTAAAATGAAACTGTACATCTACGTGCCAAAACAGAGGATTCCCAATTTCACCAATATCCTAATTTACATCCAAAAAAATCCTTCGGCCCTTGTAAGTTAACAGTTTTATATTTGAAAAATTTAAATTTATAAGTCTAAAGTTGAAAAATAAGGTGTGTTCGAAATGTTTACAAAATTTGAAACCAATCGCCTAATTCAAAATTTTAGGAAGTAATTTGTTTGACGTGCTTAGGTTTTTATAAAATTAATTCTCCTATAATTTTCTGAAAAAAAGATGCTTAATCCGTGACTTAACTTTTTATTATTTTAAGTGGAAATTCTCGTGAAAATTCAATTTGGTTTTTAATAATATTCTAATTTTCATAATTTATGAATATGAATATTTAAAACGATGTATGTTTCGAAAAGAAATTTATTTTTCCAACAAAAGTCCTTCTCAATAACTCAACTTAAAATTACGAATATTTAAGTACAAATTTTTATCTAACCTTGATTTTGTTTATGTAGCGCATAAAATGGAATATTTTTATACAGAAAGCATAATTCTCTCGTAAATTGTACATAAACAAAGTTTCACGGTGTTAACCTTGACTCCTTTCAGTAACAAACGTCGTATGTCACTCGATGTAACGTATAATTTAATTTGGAGTTTGTTCTCCTTTGTTGTCAAAAGACACATGAGAGTTTTTGGTAGCTATGTACTAATGGCATATCATTGTGTTATAGAAGCAGCTTGTGTTTTTCCCCCTCGGATAATCACAAGAGCCAAAAATAACCCATCCACTCTCACAGAAAATTACCGCTTCTACGATTTAATGGCTTATAAAGCTACAAGTTGCAAAAAAGACAAAATAATAATCGCGTGCACGAAACTTACAATTTAGTCGTTTTGTGAAGAACTGCAGTAGCGTGGATCTGCAACAAAATAATCCAGGAACGTTCAATATGGAATGCAGTCTCTGTAATATTGTAAATAGGGGAATGGTGGTAACTTGTTTCATGGTTAATTACTGAAAGCGATAGCCATAAAAGCACGCTAGGTTTTCGTCACGGAATTTTCAAATTAAAAGGTTCAAACCCGGCTGCTGATAGTAAACATCACTTAAAACAACGTAGCGTTACATTTAAAAATATACACACACGTATGCTGAATGCTGAAAGTATTCAATTGAATTTCGATTTTAAAATTCTTGTTTGGTTTTAAGACCATTAACCGACGGCTGAAATTTTGTTTGAAGATTTAGGCGATAGTTTAATTTAGTTTAATGGAGGCAGCGAAACAAAAACTATTTTCACAATATCTCAGTAACGGTTGAAATTTGACCATATGTTTATTATACTTTTTTTGTTTCTTTTAGTTCCCTGAACACATTATCCAAATATGGGGGGTTCCTCACAAATCACCCTGTATAATTGTTTTAAAAACGAATGGTTGTCAATTTAAAAGTAGGCAATCATAACAATATATAAAAGTATGTCATTAATAAATCACTTAGAACATGGTAATTTAAAACACACGATTAAAAAAAATTCAATAACATTATAATTTCCGTCAGTTAATTTTAGATAGGTATTTATACGTAACAAAATTAATATAATTATTAAATATGTAAAAAATTGCTCTTTGAATATTATGAGCAGGAAACTACCAATTCTTCAAAATCTAATATAAAATTTTCGTTTTTTAATTGTTCGTCTTTAATTTTTAATTAAAAAATTCCGAATTTAGACCTTCCGAACCAAGTATTATTTTCATTTCTCTGTTCAATGTTGTCAAGGTTTTAACCTGAAAATTAAAATATGGATCAAGGTCTCGAAATTTTGCATATTTTGGAATTAAATCATGTATATTGAAAGACAATAAAAAATTGTATCAAAGTAGATGCCCTGAATTACGAAAACCACCTTCAGATTTATTGCACAAGAAATGGGGCTATTGTTTCAGTTCTTGAAATATTAATAACCTCATAAAAATTGTAAATTTGAAAAAGTTTGTTTTTTTGGGACAGGGTTACTTTTAAGATAAAAGAAACAAATCTTAAAAAACTAAATACATTTTTATGATTATATAATTACCTATATTTTAAAAAGTTTAAATTCTTTAATGGATTTGTTCAGTTTCAAAGACTTGGAAAGAATTTTTTCAGTATGTATGTTAAAACAAAATAGGTCGGGATCTTTTAATTTCAGGTGAAGCTCATTCACCTTTGAAATACGAAAAATTAAATAGATTTTTAAAATACAAAGAAACTACCGTATACAAATATTTCACATTTTATTGTTTAATATATCTGAACGATTAACAGAAAACTCAAGGTCAGGAGCAGAATTCAGGATGTTTGTGGTGCAACGTTTGATTTTAGCACTGCAATAAATGTTTATTTATTTGAGACGGTACTGAATTTTAATGTACTTATTATGCAAAAATGTTTGTTTCCCATTTTTAACTACCGAATTTACATCGAAAAGTTTGACCAGAATAAAAAGTAGAATGGTTTGTCAACAGTAACTATACTGAGTTTGTCCATCACTTCCCCTGAAGTAGGTTAATCACTACGGCATAAAAATTAAGTTTAATATCAAGGCACCATTAAGCTAATACCGAGTCTTTCAGTTTAATAAATTGTTACTGCGTCTCAAAGAAGGATTCATTACGTGTAATAGGTAAATATTTGGGTCTCCTTTTTTGGCGGAGATAATTTCCTGTGACACAATAAGAAACTGAACTTTCCTCCCTCGGTAAATCCAACAAAAACACAAGTAACGAAGTAAACACCTTACAAACAAGTGGCTTCAATCCAATAAAATTGACCTATTTACGAATGGTCTGTAATTGCAGGAGGGGCAGGCAGATAAATTCGTCTTATTTCAACATTTCGCCAAATTGTTAAATTAGGCGTTTGCTTTTGTTTTCCTTTGTTACTTTATGATTTAATCTTTGAAACTTACAAATTACAAATTCGTTTTCAAGTTTGTTTCCTTAAAGCTCGGTAATTGTTGGTTAATGCTTTAAATCCAGCGAAATTTTTTAAAAATTTTAGTTTTTACGTTATTGAAATTTTGATAGAAATTCTGCTTGGAAAATGAAGAATATAAAATAATTATTTTAAAAGTTTAACAACTAAGAATAAGTTGTTGTTATTTTGTGACTGAATTAATTATCTCTTTGTGTTTTAAAACCTAAGACCAATTTACTTAAAACCATTTTGTGCATCAAGGACCATTTTAATCGAGTTTCGCACAATTTCATCACTTTGCAAGGTTTCTGGAATACGCTCGGTGTGAAATTACCTGAGTTAAATAAAGCACAATGTGCATAACAAACAATTTCAGTGACGCTGCCACCATTTTTTTAAAAACGTTATTGCCCTCATTTCCTGTTTTCTGTCTGTCACACATGGGATCTTTAAAAAAACATTCAAGTAAATTGCTTTTTAGTCGCTGAAGAGGGATTGTTTCGGGTATATTTAAGATAAAACTGTATTAAAACAAATTGCTTTGTTACAACTTCTACTTTAGTATAAAAAAAAGAAGATGGTCTTTCAAGACGATTGTGATTGGGTTTAGTTACGTGTATATGATTGTCAAATTTTCTTTGGTTAGAAAAGAACCAAAAATTTTAATGAATTTTCTACACATCAAAGTAATTAAAATCTACTGGAATTGCTAGTCTGAAAGAATGAACTAAATTAAAAGTTAAAAAACTTCCTTTTCCACATTGCAAATTTGTACTCAATTTTAATATACAAATCGTTACAGAAATCTCATTGTAAGAATATCCCTCTAAGAAGTTCAAAGCGAATATGATTTTGTGCTAGCTTGCTAGCTAGAAGTATCGCTTAAGTAGTACTTTACGAAAAGAACCACGACTTTCATTTAAAGTTAGCAACAGACACATCAAAGGAAACAATGATTAGTTGATTTATTATTCCATTCTCGCATCAGCTCGCTTACCAATGCAGTGTTGACAGAGAATAATTAATTATTACTTATGGACGTAGACATCGATCCAATAAATTTATTAAACGGAGAAGAAGACGAATTACCATCTTTACTAAATCGGACAGTTTATTATTCTTAGGATATAAGAAGATTAAATTCCAACTTATGTTTAAAATCAGGTTTGATGTTCCAAAAATTCATTAATTAAGTTAAAAAGCCCAAGGTTAATGCCATGTGTTAAAACTTGAAGATGTGGTATTTTACAGTCATTTTCTTTTTATAAATAAAAATATTTCGACCTTCCTCTTAACGGTGCTTTTTTAATACGTGGTACGAAACAATCGTGCAGAAAGTGCGATTGTATCATCCCTTCAAGGAGTTTCCCACATATAAGTTACAGTAACCGTCTTCCATTCGTATAAAATAAGCAATTATGGTAATTGAAAAATGTATTGGAAATCATACAAACGACCTTAGCCTTTAATTATTTAAGCATGATTATGTCTTAGATCTTATGGGCAAATAATAAGTGGATGCAATTTATGACTCCATGAGTTACAGCTTATAATAACAAGCTACAACCGTTTATTGCTTGGCAATAAAACGATGCAGTCTACAAAAATGTACTTGTATTAACTCTCGGTTATAGCAAATTGTATGAAAGCATTTTCAGTTAATGGGTTAGTTTTGTTACTTTGGTTTTATTGCACCTACAAAACTATACTTTGTGGTTTGTTTGACCTTGAACTGATTATTTATTAAGTTGCCTAAATTGGAACTTGGTTTATTGTATTTTCAATTCTTTGTTCTTTAAAAACTTAAAACAAAAGGATATCCAGGTATTGAGTTGAAGAACAATTCATGAAGGATTCAAAAAAATTAAAAAATTAATTCCAATTCATTAAACCCATTCAATGAAAAATCAATGAAAACAAACTAAAATTGAACTCCTGATTTCTGCAGATTGTTTAAGAATTTCTATTTCTACCAGTGGTAAAAGTCTCTGAAAGATTCGTTTTTACACTATTTTTTTAAAATACAAATGTTTAAGTTTTTAAGGTCCAGAAAACGCCTCGATTTTTAAAATCTCAGTAATTTTTTAGATTAATACTATTTTTGCCTACAAGAAAAGTAAAAATCCACTTTTTCTTTATTTATCAATCCACCAACACATTTGCTTGTTTTCCTTTGCCTGTATACTTTTGGCTTTAATAAATTAATATAAAAATGTGTTTAATTACAAAAATATGCAAGTTTGTTTCTGAAATGGTGTTTATTATTTTTTTTCAGTCTGAATTAAATACTAACATCCGCTAAATCTCAGGAAAAAAGAAAACTTATAAAAGTAACCATGGAAAATTTGCTCTTTGGCTAAATTTATGTAGAGAACAGCTGCTCTCTAAGGTATTCTATAGGTTTTCAGAAAGTAAAGGTCATTTCTGAAATCAGATATAATCTGAAAGTAAAGTCGGAGAATTTATTATAAGATGAGAAAATATGTTTTTCAACTCTTTCCGCGGCTGACAATCGACTCGCGTGACACGCCTAAGTGTGTTGTCATATTGTTTGTTTACGTTTTTCCATTAAAGTTATCAAATTTGAGTCTAATCTATTTGTTTAATAGGTGTAGAAAAAGCATTGCATTACATTCGCGATTATGGCCATTATTCGCTCAGATGATTTGAGCCACTCGCATGCGGCTCGTGGGCTCAAACGTCATCTTCGTGAATAATGGCTATCATAATTGCTCATATAATAATATACTATTAACCTTCTCAGTCATATATCCAACTCCCATTGAATATGTGACTTACTAACTACCTTGCACTGTAGAAGCGGTGTCCATCGGATGGCGTCACTGGCATGTTAACGTTATACAGTGCTCCCAATCCCCACCTATCATAAAAAAAATCACATCTTTTTGGCATGGGGTGGGCCTGGCGTAATCCAGTATTGATACACGGGGATCTGTTTCATGTCAATTGATGATGATGACTGATGACCTTCGTCTTTCTTTTTAAAAAAGTTTTTACCATATTTACAGTTCTGAGTTGCAAAAAGTAATTTGTAAATTTTACAGACTTGAAGATTGATTTTTCAATCATTACAAATCTGTTTTTCTCATAAAAACTTTGAAAATTTCAGTCTTCAAAGTTTTGTGAAAAATTATTTTAATTTTCTTGGTTTCAAAATTAGTTTTAAAATATATGAAAGCGTCGTGTTTCTGTGAAAAGTTTCAAAAACTGCGGAATTTTCATTAATTTTTAAACTGTGCAGTCCTACAAATTAAATTTGCCATCAATACAGTTTCTTGTGGCCTAAATCGTTTTGAAAAATTCAACGGTGTTTTATTCCAAAAATGATTTCAGTATGAATGGGTTTTATTAAATATTATACAAACAATTCTTTTAACTCTCTTTCAGTTGCAAATATATATTGTGAAACCGCTGAAAATACAATTTTCTTTTTAAAAATTCCCGAAGTTTTCAATCGAGTTGCTAAAATTAATTTTTACGTTTTACGCTACCTAAGATTAATTTTTTGATCAATAACGATTTGTCTTCCAAGTTTCTTTCTTTTAAGTCAAAACGTAATTTTTGTTGCCTTGATTTTACCACCCTTTCAAAATTAATTTTCGTGTGCTTAAAAACACTTCCTCCACTTCGTCCTATTGAGAAAAGCCACCAAAATTAATTTTTAAATTTTGGCCTTTAAGATTCATTGTTCGATTATTAGCAATTAAAAATTCAGTCCTGAAAATTGTTTTCAGTTTGAAATGACACACACTACGGAAGAAACAAAAACATATGCTCAATCCTCAAATCTTAAACTACAACTAACCTAACGTTCGACTCCGATTGCATCATTCGCTCCGCAGTGTTGACAACCTGTGCATTATTTATGAAATATCCCTCGTATTTTCATTTTTATTTATCTTTGAACTTAAGTTTGGTTACATAATATATGGGTTAATTTATTAATACGTAATATATCATTTATACATTTAATTTATTAACGTATTTACCTAACGTACTTTACGTATCCATTTCTTTAGTTACATATAAGGTTATTTACCTTATATTTATTGATTACTTACGCTAATTACAAAACTTCTGCTTATAACTGACCTGATGTAGCAGTGGAAGAAACAAATTAGCTCATTATTATTATTATTTATTCGTGCATATGGTTTGTATCGGTATAAGATGTCAGTGTTCCAATATCAAAAAACTTAAAAAAGTGCACGAAAAAAAGGTAAACATTAGCGTACAATTGTTATCTCGTTTTGTGTTGGACTTTTATTAATTTTTTTTTCACAAATCAACTTCTTATTTAAAGGTGCATGTATGGTTAAAATTTTTCGGGTAAGTTGTGTTACACCCTGTATATATTCCTGCTCATAGAGACATAGACTAACAAAAGTTGAAAATGGCCCTATGATTACATCAACCATCAACTAAAATTTACAATCATCTGCCATTAAAATTTATGAATATCTAGAGCTTCAAACGATTTAAAGTCATTTAATCGATAAATGTTACTACAATATTTAGCTGATTTCTTTAACGAAAGGTTTTGGTTGGTAGCAGTATATATCTACTATCTATTAGTTATTGTTATAATCAGATTTTACTATTTCCTGTGACAATTTCCAACATTTGTTAAGCAAATCTTAATGGAAATAAGTAAAATAAATTAATAAATAAGTATATAAAAAACATATATAAATTTTAAGCAGTTGTACTACTGACAGTTTAAACCTTCTTAAATAAAATAAAACCTTTGCTTGTTACCACCGCCAGAAAATACGTAAATAAATCAGAATAGAAATACCGTGTGCCCATTTTAAATCGTGACCCCTTACTGCCTCTGAATATGCAACCCATATTACATTACAGGTATAAACTATAGATACATGTAATATAATATGGGTTGCATACTCAGAGCCAGTAAGGGGTCACGATTTAAAATGGGCAAAACGTTCTCCGGATTGGAACCGTGCCATTGCTGAGACAGAACAGTGCTTCTGTCTCAACAATGACACGGTTCCAATCCGGAAAACGTTTTGTTAATACTGACACTGACCGTGGAAGTCTTCGAATTCAGAATAGAAGTAATAACTAAAAATTTTTGTCAGTGTTAAAAATATTTCTTATTTTAATTTAAAGTTTTTAATAAATAAACAAATAAACAATATTTTTGGGTTTTCTGAGTAAATTTCCAAATCGAGTGTTCGATTACCAAAGAATTAAAACTACATAACTATTCTAATTTTCCTGACATGCCAATATAATAAGATATTTAATAGCAATATATCAGCATTAATTCAACCAATTTATCCATTCACTACGGGAACAAGCAAAAAGCGAAGATCCACTCGCGGCTGGAAATAATTTAAGAAAGTAATATACTGTGCGAACTGATGTTTTAAAACTTGATTTATAGAAGCTGTTAATACCTCAATATTCTGGTAGCACGCAGCAGAGTTAGATCGAACGGAAAAAAACATTACAAAATGTTCCTATTACATAAATGCCTTTTCTTAAATAAATATTAATGAGAAGAAAGATATTAAGAATAAATTTGTGACATTTTAGACGGTGTACTTTAGTAACGTCGTAGAACTATATAAGTAATGACTGTTTAATGTTGTGAGCTTAATTTCACTCGACTAAATTTTGAATGGGAACCTACATTCGCTTCGATATTTGAACAAGTATGATGTCTGGAACTAAATTACTTTTCGTAGTCTTTGTAAAATGCTGTCTGTGTTATTTTAACTAATCGATTAAATTGTTAGACACTGGGAAGAAGCTGTAATTATCTTTATTGCATTTTAAGGTTCTACTTTCAGATTAACTGCGAAAATTAATAAATTAGAAATGTTAGGAAATCAAGATCGTTTCATAAAATTACACTTTTTACAAAAAAAAGGTATCTAGAGGATGGGCCAAATTCGAGGCTCACCACTGGGTTTTTGTTTTGTTTTAAATTACAATCTGAAAAGATATCGAACCTAGCTTTGTGTTAATCAAAAGTAAAAAATTTGAAATTTTCGGAATTGGCTTGTTATTTTTAGACCTCGTACATTATTTAAATAAGGATGAAAATTTAAGCCACCCTGTACATATTTTAAAATATATGTTGTAATGTTACCTTTGTTTACAATTATTAACAACCAGTTAGCTCAGTCATTTGGTCGTTAATGAGGTTCTTTTACTTTAATACATTAATATTAATACTTTTATGTGATATAACAATAATCAGGCGAACTTAATTTTTCTATGCAGATTTATTACATCTTTTACTTATTTATACAGGGTGATTTGTGAGGAACCCCCCATATTTGGATAATGTGTTCAGGGAACTAAAAGAAACAAAAAAAGTATAATAAACATATGGTCAAATTTCAACCGTTACTGAGATATTGTGAAAATAGTTTTTAATCAGGTGAATTTATTGCAATGCATTAAGAAGGAAAACTGCTTATTTCGTAACATAAAATACAAACTAATTAATTAAATTCTCAAAAATACAGCCGCTCATCTCGATGCATGCGTCAGCTCATTTGTGAATTGCACGGGTAGCTCGTTGAAGCCCAAGGTGATTATCTCTGATGAGTGCTGCGCAGTTAGTCATTCTAGTGTTCACTTTTGTTTAATAAACTAATGATTTCAACCATCCCCAAAGGTAATAATCTAGAGGAGTGAGGTCTGGTGACCTTAGCGGCCAATTCTGAAAACTCCCACAGCCAATCCAGTGTTGAGGGAAGCGATTATTAAGGCCACCTGATTAAAAACTATTTTCCCAATATCTCAGTAACGGTTGAAATTTGAGCATATGTTTATTATACTTTTTTTGTTCCTTTTAGTTCCCTGAACACATTATCCAAATATGGGGGGTTCCTCACAAATCACCCTGTATTTCCCTATCTTCCCTATCTATTTACTTATTATAGATTACATTATAACAGTATTAAATTAGCTCACATATCACTTGTTCAGTATTCAAATCAATTCATATCCAACATTTAATAATTTTCAGTTCATCTTCAACTTCTGCAACATCCAATATAAACCGGACCAAACCTTTTACTCTCAGAAGAATAACAACCAGTTATTTATTTTGACCTCTTTTATAAGAGATTACTATTTTTATTTCCAGCAAAGTACCAATTAATTATTTAATTATTTTATTCTTTCCTTTTAGGAAAGTACCATTCTCCTTTTTTTAAATTATAATATTTCACACTTATTTACTTTATTATATTTTCCGTCCCAAAGGAAATACGTGTTCCCTTTTTTGAGAGCATAATTTCAGTCATGTTTATTTATCTCTTGTCTTCCGTTTCCCTGGTTCTCTGATGTTTTTCCTCTAATGAAAATTCTCTTTGCTTTTCCTTGGTAATTATTAAATACTAGGTTTCTAGCTAACTTATTTTATAATTACAATACAACATTTCCAACAATTAAATTATTCTATCCTAACTATCTAGATTCTTGTTATTGCATTTTTAAATGAACTTATATTAAATCTGCATAAATTAACTTGCAATTAAACTATAACTTTATATTCACTAACAATTATATTCAACTTAAAATTTTTAATACCGACAAATATCATCTCAACGTATTAATTGGTTCGATTTCTAGACTTTTTGCCTTCATTTTGAAGGTTTCTTTCGCTCATGGCTTTCCGTATAATAGTTCCCAATGTTATTCTGGGTCTTCCCCTCTTTCTTTTTTCGAGGTTATTCTTGGCAACCTATTTGTGTGCATTATTTTTACGTGGCCATACCATAGTAATTGTTTCTTTTCTACATTCTGATCAATAGCTTCCTTAATATCCACCATTCGCTTTATCGTGTCGTTGGATATTCTTTCCATCCTAGATACTCCGCAAGATCTTCTTAATCCATCCATTTCTAAAGCTTCGAGTATTCTTCTATCCGCTCCATTCATTCGTCATGTTTCCGTTCCGTATAAGGCAATGCTTTTAATAATTGTACTGTAGATGCTATATTTTTTTCTTTTGGATATTTCCTTATTCCGCCATATTCTATTAATAGCGTTTTCCACGTCCATGCACTTGGTGCGCACCAGCACTAACCCCGTGCTATCAAACACTCAACTAGTTGTGCATGAAAACTTAAAAAGAGCAGAAACACGTGGAACATACTGATTTTATCAGTACCAACATTTTGGCGCGCTAAACGAATGTTTTAAAGGCTTATGTCGTAATCCTATTATAATTTGATATTATAACTAAAAATGGTTCCCTCCCTCTGTACATAGTGCAGTAAAGATGTAAAATGCACAGTTGGTTATTGGTGAAATGCTTTCCACTCAATTTATTGTATTGCGCGCAATTTTTTAGTTGCACTGGATTTGACACCGTCAAAAAACCTGGTGCTAAATTTACGCACTGAGTGCAAAAAAACTGCACTCATTTTAGGAGGTGGAACATGCAAGTTGCCCGCGGTGCATAGGTGAAACATGCTGATATTGGCCAGTGCGCACTGAGGGCAGCCAGTGCAGTAAGGTGGAAAACGCTATAAGTCTTTTTATCGCCGTTCTTCCTTGTCCTTGTCTTTCTCTAATCTCTTGCTCATCTCGTTCGTCTTTCGTTGTATTGACCCCAAGGTATTTGTAATGGTAATTGGTATTTTTTCCTAAATTCCCCTAGTCTAGTTCATCTGTTTCTTCTCCTATATCGGGACCATCGTTATTACGATGGTCCCGCCTATATACTTGGTTTTGCTCAAAATCCTTTAACAGTCCTGCGTCTTCATATTCTTCTTTGATTTTGCCCGTCATGAATTACATGTCCTCTTTGTATTGGGCCAGGAGGACCTGATCGCCAGCAAATTTTAATGCATATATAGGGTGGTATTATTTATGGGTATGCCCATACTTGCACATTTCTTTTTCCAGTTTTTAAGTACATGTTCGGCATGGATTTTAAAAAGAGTCGGTGAAAGACAACAACCCTGTCTAAGACCTTTGTTTCTTTAAATCCTTTTGTTAACTGTTGCCCTTTCTTATTAATCTTGATTTGTTTTATAATTTTACTATGTTATTTATATTTGTTTGTTCTAGCTATTACCACATCATTGTAATAGGTTCTCGTAGCACTCTTCCATACAATCGGATAAATGTCGATGTTTTTGTATATTGGTATGAATATGTTTATGTTGGAAGAAACCATTTGTTATTTTCAAATTGTTGTGTGCACATAAGTCTATTAGTATATTTCCGTTGTCATTTGTTTGAGTTTCTCCAAATTTTCCTATTACTTTATTACCTGTTTTTTGATCCTACTCAATGATTGAAATCGCCTAACAAAATTATCTTTCTATTTTCTCCAATCTCATCTAAAGGTGCTTGTAGATCTTTATAGAATTCTTCTTTTATTTGAACTGGCTCATCATCGCTTGGTCCATATTGTTCAAACATTGCAATCCTTTGTCCCAGGATGTTACTATGTATTTTAAGAATGTCTTTTGGTACTCCTGAGTGTTACAATAGCATGAATTTATCAATTTCTGCGCTTCCGGAACTTTTCTTTTTTGTTTCTGTTAACGCTGTTATATCTATTTTTATTATCTTATTATCTTTTTACCATTGCAGGAACGAAGAAATGTTGGGTGGGTGGATCGAACATCTGTTTCGCAATCAAAGGTGCACAGGTTCGAATTTCAGTTTAGTTGAATTTTTAAAACGAATCTTGTTAGGTAATTCAGGTTAGATTAGATAGTTAAACGTAGTGAAACATTTTCATTGCCAACTAAACCTAAAACAGTTCTATAATCTCATCCGAGGGATAGTTGAACAACGGTCGGAAATACAATCAAATATACAGGTGCTGATTAATATTAGAACGGATTCCGGCTAGACGCTGTTTAAGGACCTTCTCTCTATTACATGATTCTGGTTAGGAATTTTTTATTTACAAACGAGTTGTTTTTATTGGCCAGAGTGAGATTTAATGAACATTATGAACAATTGGTTGAAAACACTTTCTTAATTATAATTAACTTCAGAAACTGAAACAATTATTTGTTAACCAATAGAGCATGAGATAACTAATAGTAATGGACATGAACTAATTATTTATGAAATAAAAAAATGCAAACAGTTTAGTATTAGCTCGCCTTTATATTTCTATTGGATTGTGCTTTCCCAAATATGTATTTTAAAAAATAAGTTTTCCATTACAGACGACAGCCCATGATTTTACTGCTGTAATTTTTAAAAAATATTTTGACTTTCCATCATCTTCCAGTTTTCGAATTTTCGAAGTAGAATCAGACATTTAAAACTAAAATGACGAAAAATTCTACTAATAACAAATATTTTGAATAAGGGCCGTGTTAATATTTTTATTGCAGGTGCTATTCTGAATTTGAATTTCAGAAAATCACTCCAACCCTTTACCTATTCATTCTTAAGAATACATTTTATATATTCGTCAGAGGATAAAAAAGCTGCTTTGCCTAAACATGTAATTCTTGGATTTTTATTAACAGGGTGACACTTAATTAAATTAGCAGGTACATGTATGTACATTAGGGTGGAGTGAAACTTTCAAAAAAAAATTTTTTTCAAAAATAATTATGTCCTATATGTTCAATAGTTGCTACTTAGTATTCTTAATACCCCTTTCAAATCTTATTAGCCTACAGTACCGCCTTCAGGTGGCGCAGGCCACTAAAAAAAAATTAAAATAACATTTTTTTTTTTTCAAAATTTATTGAGCCCTATATATATGCATTTATGCAATAGTTTCTTATTAGGATTCTTAATATCCCTTCCAAATTTTGTTAGCCTACAGTACCGTCTTCAGGTGGCCCAGACAAGCTTTTTATTTCAAAAATGGAAATAGCAAAAAAAATTGTTTTTGAATTTATTGTTCACTATATTTACGATAAAAATATTAGTATTAATAACAGTTCTGCATACACTTTTTACTCCACTGTCTCATCTTCAAGTGGCGTAGAGCTATTTTTTTGGAAAAAATGGTATTTTCTATGGAACGCTGGCAGATCTTTTCTTGATTGAATGCGAGCTCGTATAAGGCCATCTCTTGCTTCTTCCCCACAAACAGACGATGCAGCCTCTGTCACCAATTTCACATGTCTTTCGACTGCCTGGGAATGACAAGGAAAGTTTGCGATATCAAGTTTTTCACATCCAAAAACAATAATTTGTTTCAAATCTTCGTCACTGTATTTCTTCGTCAAAGGAGGTTCATTTATTTCTAAGCTGTCATTCCAATTTATTAATTCATAATATTCCTGGGCGTCAAAGTTCAGCCGAGGTATTATGAAATGACGAATATTTGTAGCTGTTCTCGATTTCCTGGTAATTCATTTGTATGGAGTAGGCAAATGAACCAGTGCAATGCATGACCTAACTTCGTCTCGATTTGAGCTATCACACCATTTTTAAAACCAGTATTGACAACAGTTCCGTCACATCCAATGGCTACAAGACTGGTAACATCAAATTTATTTATATCTAAGTGATGCATGATACTGTCCTGAATATTCTTTGCAGATCCAGAAGACGGTATTACGTGGCCAATGTATTGCGATTCAGGTTCAGAAATAAGAACAATATGTTCTTCTACGACAGTATTTCTGTGAAAATGATTCCCTCGCTTTTCTTGTTTTAGGGTTTTGTCCTTCCTCCCATAAAAATAAAGTCCCTGTAACTTATCCTTAACAGAAAGCTTCCGTAAATCACCACGATTCTTTTGACGTTCTCGTCTTAACTTACTTCTATCTATAACTTTAGATGGGTCTTCTTTCGTAACTATTCCAAAATCGTGGAGAACAGCGGTCGCTATAATTGCTGCAGATCTATCCGAAATGCCGGTTCTATCACATGCTGCTGCAAGATGGCTTAGAGAAAATCTCATTTGTGACGATGTTGAAGTTGATGTCGATGGTCGGGTTTGTTCTTGAATATTACAGTAAAATGGTGGGTCCTTTACAGTGCAATCCTGAATGTTACATATTTCTATATCTAATGAAGCGGATGTTAAAATGTCAATGTCCTCATTAGGTTGAGGTGTTCCACTTTGTCTTCTTAAACGTTTTTCTTTCCTGTCTTCTCTTCGTTGTAGTTGTGTACTTGCTTTTACGTCTATCCCTGCTATTATCATCTTCCTCGCGGCCCTTTGGTCTTTTAGAAACTCACGTTCACTTATAGGCACTTTTGTTGGACATTTGCACAAGGAAAAATCAAAACATTTGCAAACTGAAATATCAAATAGGGTTTTCTTGCCATTTTCCAAAAACTTAACTTTGTCTGCTGGTTTACGGCATTTTTTCAAAGCCTTCAGTTTTTTGTAATATTCTTTTATGCAGTGTAAGATTTGTTGACGAGACACCACTGGTAGAGATGCTTTAGCCCACAAGTTTTGTACGTCGTTTGCTACTATATTACAAACATCACTAATGGCTGGATCTTTTCCATTTGTCAAACATAAGAGGTCATTTCTGACCCATATGTAATATTGGATCATGTCAGCATAAGTAGGAAGAACATTTCCTATGAAAAATAAATTTTAATTACTATCAACTAACTCAAATAAATCTAAAGTAAGTAATATTACCTTTCAACATTTTAGGACTTCCAAACACGGGACAATTAACATTTTTCCGGGTTTTAGGCATTTTATATATTACTTTTACTAATAAACACACACAAAACACGTTTTTAAAAACAGCGAAACGTCCGACTCAGACAACGGTTCTTCTCAAACTAATTTCTACGGACTTTCGCGGTTTACTAGGAAGAGTCCAAATGGTGGGGAAGATGGAAGGCGGGAAATGGTGCTAAGATTTGAAACAAGTAATCCTGAGTAGGTGGAAATACCAGGGTAAGAAGTATAATTAACGGGAATAGACAAATTAATTTTTTTTTTTATAAAAAGACGGATGAAAATAAGTGTACTTATTTTTTCTGAAACCGTTTTTTCAAATGCTATGCGCCACCTGTAAATGAATTTTAATAAAAAAAAAAAAAATAGGTGCATTCTTATATCATCCTTAGGCAACCATTGATCATATAGGGTAGCGAAAATTTCAGAAAAAAAATTTTCACTCCACCCTAATGTACATGTATTAGGATTACTGTAATTTAACAATTAATGAAATCGTAAACAAAACGTGTTATTTAAGGCTTAAAACAAAGTGTAAAGGACATCAAAAGGTCTTTTTTTAATATTTCTATATAAAAGAATAATCAAAAGTTCTTTTGGTTTAATTTATTTATTTCTCTCAACGAAGCTGAGCAATCAAATCTTTTCGACCTTTCGAAATTTAAGTCTTTGAGTGGTGTAACAGGCTCATTTGAGTTTAGTTGCTTATGAAATAATTAGAACAAAATTTGAATTTAAGGTTCGAATCCTTATCCTTTGAACTGAATGCTGGATTCTACGCATTAAGACAGAATTCAAACCTCAAATCAAGGATTTACTTTCAATTATTGTGCTTTAAATAACAACATTAGATTCAATTCGAATTATATTAACACGACATTTAAAATTTGAAGCAATATTTTTAATGGACTCATTTTATTTGACGTATTTTTGTAAAGAAGCAAATTTTATTTTTAAATTTGTTTATAAAATTTAAAAACACATGATTCACGTACAGTTGTGGACAGAAAAAAATAGGACAAGTCGAAAAATCAAGTAAACTTTATCCTATAAAATTTAGTAACTTGATTTTGGCTTTTATTATAATTATGACATTAATTTGTCACATTGACTTGCAATCAAATTACAACACAGGGGCCATTTTAAACTAGAAAAAAAACACTGTCCTATTTTTTTCTGTCCACAACTGTACGTCCCAAAAACAAATTAGTGAATAATCAAAATTCTATACTTAAGTCTATTGAAATTTTAATCTTAATCTGCATCTGAAATATCAAGTTTTGAATTACTGTAGATTCGATTAAACATAACATGAAGCTTGGTTCTGCTCAGAGAGATTCAGTAAAGTTTCTGAAATATTTAGGTATTTATTTTGGTTATCAGGGTTCAGCAGTGTTCTACTAAAAATCTGAGTATCGAATTTGAAAGAGCAGATTTAAACTCTCATTTCGAATTTTAATGATAAGATAAAAGATATGACGAAACGTAAAGTTTCACGACTAAAGCTCACAAGCTTCCATGTAAATGAAAGCGATTTTCACGTACAAATTTCGAATCTGGATTCGAAAAATCTTAAACCCAAGTTCGGTTGAGACATTCACTCAAACCTTCGTGTTTTGTTGTAAAGAATTTTCTCAGCAAGGAATGTTTTCATCACCGAGCTTAACTTAATTGGAGGGTTAACTTTTTTAGAACACGAAAAAAGGTGGTAACCCAACGCTTCAACCACGTGAAACCCTTCTGAAGCCCATTTCAAAAACGTTGAAACGTCGAGGCATTTTTTTAAACAAGGACGTTGCCTAATTCCGATGGTCCTGTTTTAGTATAATAAACTAAACAAACACTAACTTTCATTTTAAAATTTCATTTACTGTACCAGATTCGGAGGTTTGAATTTTATTGATTTAAAGCTTTTAAGTTTGGAAATGTCGAGACTTTATTGGATATTTTAAAAGATAGCTACAAGTTTGGTTATACTATTTCATTATGTTATATTTCATCGAAACACATATTTGTATTAAACAACAAAGATGTACCTCTCTTCCGGTGTAAATTTTCTTTCCAATAATTTGTTTCGGAGTAAATACGAGTAGGTTGTCCACACAAGTGTATCTATGAATATGTTGGAAGTGTTGTGTGCATATAAGTTTTTCCAAATATTCCTATTACTTTGAGAAAGAATCACCTGTTTTTTTTTTATCTTACTCGAGGATTGAAATCGCCTAACAAAATAATTTTTCTGTTTTGCCTATACATGGACTTTTTTGATTTTCATTAAAAGGGCGAGACTTTAAGGCTCAATTAATTAATAGATATTTGTATTAAGATTACTGTAATTTAACAGAAAATGAAATTGTAAAGAAACCGTGTTATTTAAGACTCAAAACAGAGTGTAAAGGACAAAAAAGAAGGATAAAGAAAATAAACCAAGCAGCCCATTTGGCTAGTGTTGGAAAAAGTTTAAAGTATTTTCGAAAAAAACTAAATTTGTAACATTTGAAATCAAGCACTTATGATGCTGATGTTGAGCTTTCCTTTTTCTATTTAAACAAGGACATTTGTCTAGTTCCGATAGTATTGTTTTAGGAATAAACTAAACAAATAGTCATCCCAAAAGTCTATTTATTGTACCAAATTCAGAAGTTTGAATTTTATGGATTTTAAGTTTCGCAATTTGGAGTCTGTAATATTTGAAAAGATACCTACAAGTCTGGTTATATTTCGTTGTGTAGTATTCGGTTCTATTAAAAACAAATTTCTCTGTTAAACAACAAACAAAGATGGCTCAAGTAAAAAAAATTAAAATACGAGCTAATTTCAGAAATATATTTTTTAAATCCATTCTAAAGCCGAAGGTTCGGTTATAGAATTTCATTAGAATTTTCATCAGTGTTTGGTCTTTAAAAATGAATTAAGTTTAGTTGCCCAACTATGAAGTAACTAACACCTTCACCAAATCAATCATTATAGATTAAAATCAAACCAGAATTCAAATTTATGTGGTAAATAACACATTAAACAAACAAATTATGCTCTTTGATCGTTGGTTAATTTAACAAAAGTTATATGCAAACCACCGAAAGCCTGTTACTAAAAATTCTTTGAAACTTCAATATGATATTGAAGTTTTTACGTTCCGTTTACATATGTTGCATGTTAAAAATATTTGCACAATTTCATTTTCAAAATCAGCATTTTCAGAAGACGAAAATAAAACTGAAACTGAAATTTTGACATTAGTCCATGGTGATTCTTTTCTTGACATTTCAAACTCAAAACATCAGTTTAGAAAATATAAATTTGATTGAATCGACTTTTACTTGATGAAAATCCATAATGCAATAGTTAAACAAATTTGGAATACTACACTCAAACACTTGAAACTTTGGATCTGAAAAGTATCCTCTGTAAATCTGACAAAGTTCCTAAATTCAGCCAAAATTCTGAATTTGGTACATGGTTTAAATTTAGTTTTGGGTTACAATATTTGGTTTTAGAATCTGAACTTTTAAACTAAAAAATGTTTCGAAACTTGTTGTTTCAACTAAACATATCTCTTTAGAACAGGGGTTATTTTGGTGTGCAGCTCTAGCTTGTTTGTGCAGCTCTAACTTTCAAATGTGCAGTTCTAATTTTAATTTTGTGCAGTAGAAAATAAAAATAATCTTACGATTAAAAATTTTAAATAAATCAAAATAAATCAATGGCTTTGGCTGCTTGCTGTTCGCCTAGTTTTATCACCATCAAGCACAATATAATTTTTTTTAATTACCCATCCCTACACATCACGAACTATCATTCCTCGCAATTATGCGTATAAGTCAAGAATCACCCTGTATATCATAATTTTCAATAAGCATATTATTCGATTTTATTGAATTATTACTTGCATGATTTTAAATTTTCAGAAATCAAAAATTTACCCCTCCCCTCCGCTTCTTACCAAAATATCTGAGTCCAGTCAGGCTAATTTGTGCAGTTCTAGATTATCCTCAAAATAATCCCTGCTTTAGAAGATCAAGTTTGGCACATTCAAGCACGATATTTAAAAATAAAAATAAATTGAGGCCAACCACAAAACATTTTACCATAAAGTGGTTTCAATATTTAGGATAAGAAAACCTATCGGATTTAAATTATATTTTTCAAGTTGTACAGTAAAATTTGGGCATTCAACATATCACCACGGAAAATCAAAATGAAAATGGAAATTTAGCCAACTTTACTTCTATAAGTTGTCGAAGAGAATATCTTCAGACTCCCTCCAACCAACCAACATTGTATAACACTAAAGATGGCAACTTAGTTGCCGAAATACGTATTTGGCTTATTAATACTTTGTTATGGTTTTTACAGGGTTTCTAATGTTCGATCAAATAACGAGGTTCAACTAAAATTCTTAAAGTAACAAATTTGCATTTTAAGTATTTTTCATGAACAACATTTTTTAAATATTTCGTCGAATCCTCTTTTTAAATGGGATTTTACTTATTAAAATATTTCCCTACGAAAATATAATTTTCCTATAAATAAAACTTTTATAATTCATGAATGTATGGGTCTTTCATTAGGATAATTTAAGGTGTTTAGATGCCTAATTTGTAATTAATTTCGAGATTAAAATTTTAAACCATCAAGAGAAAATTTGAAACTTCTCATTTTTGAATTTTAAATTTCGGAATAGGTTTATGAAAATTCAGAACTTTAAGAATACCAATCCATATGTTAAGCTAGACTGTCAGAAATTCAAATTTTAAGTTACAATTTTGAGCTTGTATTAACATTTGGACAAGTTACCTAAGTAGTTATTTCCAATCTGATTGGCAATGAAAGTAGCTAAAATAAGTAGTTTAGGTTACCAATTTTTTTAGTAGTATTCACCGAAATAACTTTATGTAATTCGTCCCTCTGCTCTTAATTTGAGGCTGCGTATTATTAATACTTAACTTAACTTTCTATAGTATATTGAAGTTTCGAAGAATTTTTAATAATAGGCTTTTGGGATGCATATACCTGTTGTTAGACTAATGAACGATCAAATACACAATGACAAAAGAATATACATTTGATTTTCATGGAATGATTGATTTGACGAAGCTGTTGCATCATGCTTGGCCAACTAAACTTAATTTTTTAAAAGCCAAACCGAATTTTCGAAAAATTAGAATTATTTCTATGTAACTATTTTGTAATGAATTAAAAAAAAAAATTCTGAAATTAACCAGATTTTCAATTTTTTACTTAAGTCATCTTTGTTGTTTAATAAAAATTTGTGTTTCGATTAAATATAAAACAACGAAATACTGTAACCAGGCTTGTAGGTATCTTTACAAATATCCAATAAAGACTCGACATTTCGAAACTTGAAAGCTTAAAATAATACCTAATCGAACCTGGGTTTAAGATTTTTCGAATCGAGATTCGAAATTTGTACGTGAAAATCGCGTTCATTTACACGGAAGCTTGAGTTTTAGTCGTGAAACTTTACGTTTCGTCATATCTTTCATCTTATCATTGAAATTCCAAATGAGAGTTTAATTCTGCTCTTTCAAACTCGATACTCAGATTTTTAGTAGAACACTGCTGAACCCTGAAAATCTAAATATTTCAGAAACTTAACTGAATCCGTTTGAGTAGAACCAGGCTTCATGTTATGTTTAATCGGATCTACAGTAATACAAAACTTGATATTTCAGATGCAGATTAAGATTAAAATTTCAATAGATTTAAGTTTACAATTTTGATTATTCACTTGTTTTGGGGATGTACGTGAATCATAAGTGTTTTCAAATTTTATAAACAAATTTAAAAATAAAATTAGCTTCTTTACAAAAATACGTCAAATAAAATGCGTACATTAAAAATATTGCTTCAAATTTTAAATTTCGTACTAACAATTCGAATTGAATCTAATGTTATTCAAAGCACAATGATTGAATTAAATCCTTGATTTGCGGTTTAAATTCTGTCTTAATTGGTAGAATACAGCTCAAAAGATAAGGATTCGAACTTTAAATCCAAGTTTTGTTCTAATTATTATATTATACTAAACTCAAACCAGCCTGTTAGGTTGAAAGGTTGAGAGGATTTGATTGCTCAGCTTTGTTGGAAGAAATAAATAAATTAAACCAAAGGAACTTTTGATTATTTTTTCATCTAGAAATATTAAGAAAAATCTTTTTGAAACATTTGGTTTATTTTCTTTATCCTTCATTTGTGTCCTTTGTACTACTCTGTTTTAAGCTTTGAATAACACGTTTTGTTCACAATTTCATTATTTGTTAAATTACAGTAATCCTAATAACATGTACCTATTAATTACTTAATTAAGTCTCGCCCTTTTAATAAAAATCAAAAAAATACATGTTTAGACAACGTTAAGTTACAATTTTGAGCTTGTCTCAACATTTGGGCAGGTTACCTAAATATTTGGTATGAAAGTAGCTGAAATAAGTAGTTTAGGTTGCCAATTGTTTTAATAGAATTCACCAAAATAACTTTATAAGTATGTAATTCGTCTCTCTACTCTTAATTTGAGGCTGCGTATTATTAATACGATAAAATTATTAAAAAATATCACTTCTAATATATCGTTATTGAACTATTAATTGATCAATTTCTGAGAAAACTTGGCAACATATTCATTAATAATAATTGGTGGCTTCACCGAAAATGATGTTTATTGACAATAATTTTCAAGGAGTTCAAAAGCATTCTTTTGGCTGATATAAAACAGAGCAAATTAAAATTTCATTCCTTCTAAAGATTCTTAATTTGGAATTTTCAAGAATATGAAAATATTCTCTCAATTCTTCAAAAAATTACTAGTTTTATTCAATCTTAAAGCTTATAGAACAAGAGTTAAGTTTAAAAAACCAGTTCGAAGATTTTTTACAGTGCAATTTTGAAAATAACCACAGATTTTTAAATTTAGTTTTTCTACTCATCAGTTCTGATTCATAGGAAGTCCCTAGGTTTCTTTCACGATTTATTTTAACATGAAAACGCTTCACCTACGCCATGTTAAAGGTCGTCCCTTGTTTAATATCACAGCCGGTGGTAAAACAATTTCCAAGAATAGTTTCATCACATTTTTATATAAATAATATGTAATTATTAGACAAGCTAAGAGTTGGATAGAGTTATAATTCTCCCTACTTTTTATAACTTCAAGAATCATGAAGGAATACGAGAAATGTAGAAATTTAATTAGAACAAAAGCAAAATGATGAAAGTTCTGCATTTGCCTTTTAATTTTTTAATTTTCTAATATATTTAGCTGGCTTAATTTTTTTTCAAAGTCCTTGGGAATTTTAAAGTACCACTTTTATTTTTCTGAAAACGAAGCATCGTATTATTACGACAAACTTAACGAGTACCTGCTTATTTGAATGCATTGTACAGACCTAGGTTTCCCACGATTATAACAGACTTAATATAACATTTATTGACAGCATTTTGCACCACCACGTGCATCTATTTATAAATTATTAAAGTATTCCCAACTCTGAAAACATATTGAGCACTCTGACTAATTTTTTAAAGATACGTAAACACAAAAAAATTGCGGTTGCTTGTGGTAACATAAAAGTTGATTTCTGGTGTCTCCCAGTTATACTTGTGGTTGTTTCTTTGACGTACTTTACACCTATAAAAACTTTTATTCAAAACAAGCGTGACGTTAACTAGGGTCTCGTTTTTTTGTCTTTCTACTTCTTTACTTTAATATTATACAAAAAGAAAGCATGCGCGAGAGATGGCAGCAATTGTGATATTTTAATATTTCGAAAACTTCAAACAAAACCAAAATGACATTTTTAGACTCACAAGAATTCCCATAAATTTATTTTTACAATTCTAGATAACCTTATTATCGCTGTTTACCCCGCTTACAAATAAAAACTTGTCACAATAATAAAATATGAGATTTTCTTATTTAAACAATAACAACAAGCTAATTGGTTAATATTAATTACAGCCATTGTGATAAGTCTGACATTAAATTAAATGTTAATGGCAACCTTATTGATTTTTATACTTTTCAGCAATTTTAATAAAAGTAGCCTTGCACTTTGAGTAAATGATCGAAATTATTCGACATTCTTGAATGCAATAACCTAAAAAAATAAATACCTTTCCAAGTTTAATTAACTCGAAAAAATGCTGAACTTTTATTAACGTCGTAAATAACGTTTATGTACTTAATAATAAATTAATGAAGCGAAATAAAATGAAGTTAAGAACATTTTAATGTATTTAAAAAGAAAGCCATCACTTGAAAAATAAAACATTAGGAATCGATTTCGTAATAAACTTTAAAAGCAATAAAGGAAAATATTCCCAATTAAAAGTTAGGAAAGCCATAGTTGATGATAAAAGATAAACTAATTTCTGCTTTTCTGTTCTTCATTTGCTATTGTTGTGTAAGATAAACAAGGAGAATAAATTAAATACCAGAAGAAACAGAAACGACAAATACATTTAATTAAGAGTTATAAATAAATTAAAATTTAATTAAAAAAGAAAAAAGTTAAAAAAAAATTAAAACAAAGGATTACGTCTATCGCAAAAATGTGCAATAAAACTTTCACATCGACGTGCTCGATGTCATTTGCATCAAGTTTTACATCACCTGCAGTAAGTTCAGTCATGCATTCACTGTTTGCTCATAACTCTTTTTATAATACGAGCAAATAAAGGCACTTCGTGAACCGTAGATTTATTGACGCTTAAATCAATGAGTATCTATATTCTCCATTATATGTTTCACAAAGAAAAATGAATAATTTCAAGCAAAGCTCTGTGCCAATAACAATAAATGTAATAAACACGGATTTATTGGACGCTTCGAAAATATGAAGAAAATATTGATTTTTCTTAAATATTGATATTTTTGAACTTCCAAATGTTAAATCTAAGTCGCACTTTAATTTGAGCAGTTTCAAAACTGGCCAAATTTTTATCAGCATGGTCCAGAACCCCCACTGTTTAACTACTGAAAAATACCTAACTTGCTTTTAATCCTAGCAATAAAATTAATGAGAAAGAAATTGGAGAATTAACAGTAAATTAAGAAATGATGGAGGAGATAAAGAAGAATATGGAAGGAAACAGGGAGATGAGTGAGGAGATAAGAAGGAGAGAACGGGAATGGGATAGAGAGAAAAAACAACTAAAAAGCAGAATAGAAAAGCTGGAAATTATAGAAACAGATAAAAAGAGATGTAATATAGTAGTTAATGGAGTAAAATTTGATGAAAGCTGTAAAACAACTTCTAAGCGAGAGGTTGGAAGCAGACGTAGGAATAAACAGAGTGATTACAATTGGAAACAAAAAGGAGGTAACAATAAATATAGTAGAAATGGAGAACTGGGCAGAGAAACAACAAGTAATGAGCAACAAACGCAAGTTAAGTGGATCAAAAATTTATATCGAAAATGATATGACATGATAGGAGAGGAATATACAAATGGAAATTGAAAAACTCGGGAAGGCAGAACAAAATAAGGGAAACTGAGTGAAAATAGGATATAAAAAGATAATCGTTAACGAAGAAGAATTTGACTGAGATGAAAAGGAAGGAGGAGTGGTAATACAAGCAAAAAACTAAGACGTCAAGAAGCCCAATATGACAGGAAGACGAAACCAGCAAAGGACTTGGACGACGATGAAGTAAAAAGGAAACAAAAAAAGATAGGAAAGAGAGTGGCGAATACCGCAAAGGGAAGGAGCAAAGGAAAAAAGGGAATAGGGCAAATCATGACGACAAACGCGACTAAACAAGCATGGCAGAGGAAGTTAAAAGAAAAAGAAGGGAATAATTTATAATAGGTACTTGGATATGAAGAGGGTGCATTGAGAAATTTAGCAGCGAAGGTGAAGAAATATAAATTGGATATAGTGGCGTTGCAAGAAACTAAACAAAAAAGCAATAAAATTATGGAAATAGCAGAGTATATGTTCTTTTACAGTGGAGGTATAAACAGAAGATTTGGCACTGGATTTCTTTAAGCAAAAACTGGCAGCATGTGGTGATAAATTTCGAAGCGATAACGGACAGAATGTGCAGCATAAGACCCCGAGGAAAATGTCAAAAGATAACAATTATAAACATGCACTATCAGAAGGAAAAACAGTAGAGGAGAAAGAAGCATTTTACGATAAATTAGGAGAAGTGTTTCAAAAATACCCAAATATGGTTTAAAAATTATACTAGGAGATTGCAATGCCAAAGTGGGGAGGGAAGAAGAATATATGACAACCATTGGAAGATTTGCCCCCGATGGCAATACTATCAATCAAATCGATCACGTCTTGGCTTGGTGCAAGAAAATCATATGAGTTCAATAAGTAATACGCCAAGTTGTAGAGGGGCGGATGCTGATTCCGATCATTATTTAGTTAACATTAAAGTAAAACAAATCGTGGCAAATAAGAATAAGAAAAAATTAGGAGAAATGGAAATTACAGAGCGAGAACGGCAGAGTTAAGTATCTAAAGCAATTAAACGTACAACTCAGGGAAAAAGGAGAAAGCTCTAATATAGAAGAAAAATGAGAGAAAATAAAAAGTGTAGTATGGGAAACGGCAAAACACGTACTCGGAAAAAGAAAGACCGGAAGAACAAAGAGAAAGTGGTATGACGAGAAACGTGAGAAAGGGATAGGGGAGAGAAGACAAGTAAAAATAAATATGATAAACAATAAGACAGGGAAACCCGACAAACGCTTTCCCCGGTTTACCCTCAACAAAGCCCCTTTTCCCAGGTAACCAAATTCAAGGCCGCCCTTTTACTTGCCGGTAGGGGGTGTACCAACTCAACCCTAATTCAGAACCGTATATTATCGATTACTCGTAGAGATTTTGTCGGTAATTCAAGTACATCGAGCATTCTTCCTTTTGTTTAATTTATTCGGCGAAGTGTTTAAATCTTCAACCAGTGTGTATTACCTTATCGCGATGTATAATTATTTGTAATCGAATTTTTAGTTTAAGCTTTGTGATTTCCATACATTTTATTGCGATTAAGGGAGCCTAGCTGTTAATTATATTTGCCATAACTTGAGTAGATGTGGCATCCCTCAATCCCCTTTCACGTAAATTAAGATTATAGATTTATTTTGTGTCATATTTTGAATATTTCTCACTTTCATTAAATCTCATTGTCAAATCATTATTGCCTTTTATTTGTGTTTTATGTCTATTGTGTAATAACTGTGTATAGCTTGTCAGCCCGGCTATCAGTACCTCAATGTTTTATGTCAGTAAGAGTAAGTAGAGGTAAGTACATCGAGCAGTAGGGTGCAGCCACCCCAACCCCCTTCGAGCCCAGAATTAACAATCTGTGGTACGTTCCTCGAAACCATCTTGAGTGATTTCCGCAGGGGAGCCCCCCCCCCATTTGAAGGATTTAGCGTTGCGAACCCCCTTTCTTCGACTGCTTGTTAGCCGCGAGCCTAAGGACATCGACGTCTCCTATAAGATAACAAAAGTTCAGGAGAAGATGGTATCCAGGAGGAACTAATCAAGTATGGGGGAGAAGTGATAGAGGAAGAGATATACTAGCTAATCAAGAAAATATGGCAAAATGAAAAAATGCCTAGTTCATGGTCGCAAGCAATAATATATTCAATTTTCAAGAAGGGCGAGAAAACAAAATGGGCAAATTACCGGGGGTATAGCGCTTTGCTATGTTGTCTATAAAATACTAGCAACTTATATCAAGGGTAGAATGCAATTATATATAGAGCAAAATGTGGGTGAATATCAATGTGGCTTTAGACCTAACAGATCGGTCACAGACCAAATTTTTACCCTTCGGCAAGTCCAAGGAAAGTGCCACGAATATAAGATTATGCAGCCTTTGTAGACATCAAGCAAGGATATGATTCTCTTAGTAGAAACCATCTATGCAAAATAATGCTTGAACTAAGAATACCAAAGAAGCTAGTAACACTAACTAAGATGACTCTGACAAATATATGCAATAAAATAACAGCAAATGGGAAACTCGAAATCGTTCAATGTAAACGAAGGTCTACGGCAAAGAGACCCGCTATCGGCGATGCTTTTTATCGTGGCAGAAGAATGGATGGTAAGGAAGGCAGGTATGAACAGAGATGGAACCTTATATAATAAAGGACACCAAATTATAGCCTACGCGGACGACCTGACCATTCCAGCACGAACGAAATCGAAATTGAAAGAGATTTTGATAAGTGTGGAGGTTACTTCAAAGATTAGCCATTAAGGAAAGCAAAACGAAATATATGAAGATGAGCGGATACCGAATACACTTTTGAATAGTTATTGTAGCTCAAGACGGGAAAACAGTATAAGTTCGAAGAGGTAGAACAATTCTGTTTTTTAGCAACGATAATAACTAGAAGTAATGACTACAGTAAAGGAACAAACGCCAGAACAGCAGCGGGGAGTAAAAGTGTTAATGTAGTGTCCAAGGATATGTCACGCAAAGTTAAGGTAAAAGTGTACAAGTCAGTGATACGGCCGGTAGTAACATACCTTATGCCTGTGAAATGTGTACCTACAATCAGTAAGAAAGATCAAGAAAAGTTGAAGGTAGGGGAAAGGAGGGTGTTGCGATCGATTTACGGAGGAAAGAAAGTGGGTGACGAGTGGATAAGAAGAACCAACGCAGAGATTTATGAGCTGTACGGAGAACCACTCATACGCGACGCAACCAAATCACAACGCATTAGATGGCTGGGATACGTGGTGAGACTCCCGGAGATCAGGACCACAAGAAAGGCGATGGAAGGAAGACTGCTGGGTGTAAGAAGAAGGGGGAGACCTAAGAACAGATGGATGGACGCAGTTGAAAGCGATTTAAAGGTGTTGGAAATAAGAAGATGGAAAGAAACAGCGCAAAATAGAGAGAGATGGAGAGTTGTAGTTTAACAAGCCCAGGGTCTGCATGGCCCGTAGAGCTCTATTATACAACAAAACTAATTAAAAATAAACAACCTTTAAGACGAAGGTTTTATACAAGAGCAAAAATAAACAACTAAGAATTTGGAGTTAGTAAAAGTTAGTTTTAGTAAAATTTGAAGGTTGTTCTAAATTAGGAAAATTCTCTAAGCCCTAACAGCTTGTAATAAAGTTGTGCTGTGCTGAGTTTCAGAACTCAGTTTTATCGAGGGAATGAGCAAGGGGATGTTTTGGTTAAATAGGGTTTAGATGAGGATCTTCAAAGGTCGTAACAAGCATGGGTGTGGATTCTTGGCCTTAAAACATAAGTAAAGATGGGTCTTTATTTATATTTTGATAGAAAATTATAATCTCAAAATATATTACAATTTGACTAATAAACAGAATATTATTTTAAAGATAAAGATTTGGGTTTTGGGAGTATATTTTTACTGAATTTGAATTAATAATACAGAGGGATTCGAGCCGATAGCATCAATTTATTATTTAACCTTACGATTTTTAAAATATTCCAAACCTAATAGTTAATATGATTCTGAATTTAAAAAAGGTTACAGTTTGTAAAATCTTTGTCTTAAATACGGTTTATAAATCTAGAAAAATTCTGGAAATTTTTGAAAAGTCACACTTAATCTGCAAGCGTGTAATGTAAATTTACCAACTGAAAGAGCATAGCGGATCACGTTGAACGTATAATTCGATCAAACAGGTAATTTTCAGTAGCGTAAAATGCCGCAGTAAGGGTGTTGTTGCACTGTAATAAACACGCACCTATTCCTGGAATGTCAAAGAAACTAAATTACTATTGTCTGGATAATTTGCATGAAAATAACCAAAGAACTTTTAACTTAGGTTTGAAGTTGTGGCGAGGAATTCGACTTTTGTGTGCGTTTAAACTTCTTGCAAATCATCAAGCATGCTGTATCCTGCACATTCTGATATTTTCTTATAAATTAACCAAAATATGATATTTTAGATAAATAATACAAAATTATAATGTAACAAGGAACTAATCTAAAATAATACATAATCACAAAAAACACAACTGTTGAATACACATAAAGAAACTTATCAGCGGAACTGCAGACACTCCATTTTCAAAGCTTATGAATTCGCTTAATTGAAGTTTCCAATTAATTACCATAGCTACGAATCCTCTTTTCTTTGTGATTATAGCTGAAAGGTATCCGAAGCATTAGAACGTAAAGGAAATACCAAATATGTAAAGAAAAAAATATATAACATTGCAATAAACTACCTAGCTGAACTTAATAAAAAAATAATGAAAATCCTTGACAAAGTCTGTGTCGCTTTTTATAATCAAGGAATTTTGAAGAGAAAAGTACATATGAAGTGTTTTTGCCAGTATAAAGGAAAATAATTTAAATAACACTCCTTCAAAATCTCTTTTTACCTTATTCTTTGCAATAAGGGTTGTTGTAGGATAAGAAAAATAAACATTAATAATTTTACATAAAACCTTCTCCATGTCGAATTTAACAAAAATAAATTCTGAAGCTGCCATGATTTTTTAAAATTTGATTTCCACCTTTAAGACAGGTCTGTAGAAGAACAATATTACCAGTAAATATGTAACACTTTCAAGGTTAGTATTTTCAAAAATGTTAAAGAGGTGGAGATTGCCAGAAAATGTAAAAAGTTTGAAACTCTGAGCATTTCAAGAATATCTATTATACCAATTTCAAGTAAATTCAAAAACTTTCAAAAAAACCTTCAAGAGAATTTTAAGGACGTTCACAAAACAAGTTGTTTTCCTCTTTAATATCTTACAAACCCTTGGTATGCTGAAAGAATTAAATCATATACTTGATCACCTCTCCTGAAAACAAAAACTTTCTAATTTTGGTCTTAAAGCATCTTCAGAATGTAATCTGTTCTTATAAAATTTAAAAAAGTTTAACGAAGGTTGAATACGTAGTTTAAATATTTATTTGGAAATGTACGATATAATGTGAAAACTCACAATTTTTAACAATGTTGCCAGATGAATGTTTGAGGAAAAATAAATAGTTGGAAAAGCGTTATACCTGAAAACGCGAAAGACTTTAGAAGAGCCAGATAATACAAATCTCACAAAAATTATTTTCTGAATGCTTTAAATATGTCTTCTTTTTAGAATATTATTAAGATTATTGAGGGTAACATTTGAAACATTTGGAAATTACAAAACTTTATAAACTCTGTGAGTTGATTAAAGCTTTGTGTACGAAGTGAAGGATGGTTTTGATGTTTCGCCAGAAAATAAGGTGCAATTCTTGAAGGATTTTTTAAACGATTTCTTTGGGATTAGCTCCAGTTCAAATAAAATTATTTTTATGGAGTGTTAAAAACGGCAAAGGAAAGAGCATATCAGAGCTACAAAACGTTCTAAAAACGTGGAAGACATACTACAGTAGAAAATTCAAGGCATCAAGGAACAGTAGGGCGCAAAACTATCCCACAGATACAGAACAAGATGATGAAGAAGATGACACAATAACAAAAGAAGAAATAAAAGAAGCAATTTGACACATGAAAGTAGGGAAATCGGCAGGAAGAGACGGAATAAATCTAGAGATGGTAGAATATGGAGGAGAACAACTGAGAAAATAGATCTGTAAGATATGCCAATAAGTATGCGAAGGAGAACACATACCCAAGAATTGGGAGGAAAAGATCATAGTATCGATTCATAAAAAAGGCAACACTAACGACTGCTAAAATTACCGTGCTATAGGTCTGTCCTCCTGTGTGCAAAAGGTATACTCCAGAATACTAGAAAAGGTGATTAGACACCACGTAGGGGGCGAACTACAAAAGGAACAGGTAACTTACAGGAAAAACAGACGAACACAGGATCGCATCTTTGCAATAAGGACAAAAATAGAAAGGAACCTATGGAAAGCACTGGAAAAAGTGAGGATTCCCGAGAAACTAAGGAAAGCTATAAGAACACTATACGGCAACACAATAGATGTAGACAGAATGCAATGACAATCCGAAAACGTCAAAACAGAGAGAGGAAGAAAACAATATCACTCACTTAGCCCAATACTTTTCATAATAATGATGTACGAAATAATAAAAGGTAGCAAGGACAATAGATTGAATAAAAAAAGTGGGGAACTGGAATATGAGAGCAGTAAACGTACAAAACTGGGTGTTTACAGGCGGAATTACATTCATAGCAAACAATAATAAGAAACTACAAGTATTTAGTAAACAATAAGGAAAGCAGGAATGACAATAAACACAAAAAAAGTAGTGAGAATAGGCAAGAGAATAGAAAAGAAAATTAAAACACAATCATTAAATATGAAGGGAAACAGTTAGAAGGCGTGGAAAGCTATGAATACTTAGGAGTCATAACAAACCAAGAAGGAATGTTAGAGTAAGAAATCAAGAACGGGGTATATTACCAAATAAATACAACACTAATTAATAAAAAAAAGAGCTTAGTAAAGTGAACAAACTACCTACCCACACCCCAAAATAAACATAAGAGCAAAATGACTGCATTAGGGATTAAATATCTAAGGCGAGTGTACGAAGAACAAAAAAGGACAGAGTTAGAAACACAACCACAAGAGAGGAGACCCTGTCACGGCCTCTTTGAATATTGCGTCATTTTGAATTTATGTTATTTTCGCTACAGTTTAAATTCATTTCAGTCTGTAGGGCACGCAAAGTTAAGCCAAGTCAGCGCGTTTTCCTTACAGTTCTACGAAATCTTCAAAGTCACCCCAATATTCCGTCATTGTTAATTCGGGGAAGCCCCGATTGATCATGGGGTACATGCTTTCACTCAAATCTTTAGAGTTGCTTGAATACTTCTTACAGTAACATGCCGGTCCTCTTCAATCATGTTCTGAATAAGACCAATATTCTTTTCGGTAGCGGCTGTTTTTGGTTTAGGAATTCGAAAACTGTCATTTAAGGAAAGTCGACCACTTTGAAATTCATTGTACCACCGCTTTATAGTAGCTAAAGAACACGACTTGCCACCGAATACTCCATTGATTTCATCAAAACATTGTTTACGGCTTAAACCACGTTTGAAATTGTAAAAGATCACAGCTCGATATTGTTTATTGTTTAATTTCATTTCTTGTCACTGTCATTAAACTTGTAAACAAAGCTTCCACTGTCAAAGAAAATTTGTTGCAAATTTTAATGGCCCTAATAGATAGACCCAGCGGAAAGAGGCCCTTGTATATTAAAATTGATGTTAATTCCAAAGAAGGGTAGAAATAAATAAGATGTAGGAAGAAGATGTAAATGATTTTAAAAAAAGAACCAAACATAAAAACGAGAAGAAGAAGAAGAAGAAGAAGAAGAAGAATCAAAAGGAAAGATAATGAGCCAACAACAAAGCCTCATCTAAACCGTCTTTGCAAAACAAATGTTTCATGTTCTGAAGATTAACTATTCAATTGACAATTGATATTAATTTCGCTTCGTTAGTTCTTTTATCCTGTTAAGAAAATTATTAAAGCGAAAGAGACATAAAAGATGGTACATTTTTGCTGAGAAAGAAGAAAGGATAGAAAAGAAGAAGATATACTAATAAGAATACTGCGAAGAAGAAACAATCAAAACAAAAACTAGAGCAAAATACTATAATTTAATAAAAGTTTTTGTGGATTATTATTATTTTGTATAATCAGATTAAAAGGCGAAATTTTAAGACAAAGAATTGTCATGGTTATTCTTGTTATCACACAATTTTTTAGGTCAGTGGTAGGTTAAATAAATTACTTAGTTTCTTATTAATTTTAATTTAAAATATCTGGTAGAGACGCTGGGTTCTGACAAAGTCACATATAAAATGCAACGAAATTCAAATAAAGTACCTTACAATTTAGTAACGCAAATCATTACAGTTGAATTCGATATTTAGGATGTGAATGTTACATTTTGTGGGTTGGAAGGGAAGCTAAAGAAGTACAAAAGATAGCCGAAAAGAAGTGACCAGGTTGTTAGGAAAAGTAGAATATGAAGAACGAAGAAAAAGTGAAGAAGAAAACGAAGGATAGCAACAAAGGCAAACAAAAACCCAAAATGGCAAAATCAGAACAAATAAAATAAAGGCAAGGAATAAGGTACTATCACCGGAGTGGCCGAGTGGTTAAGGCATTCGACTATAGCGCGGACGGTCTCGGGGTCAAACTCGAGTCGGATGCTCGACGGGTGGCCTATCCCGCCACTGAAAATAATTGGGAATCGAAACACAGCGGTAGAGAAGGGAAGGTAGGTAGGTAGGTAGGCGGTTGTCGAAGGCGTGATGCTTACCACATCACCCCGTACGCATAGCGCGCGCGACAACCCTCCAAATTGAGCTCATTAACCTTCCTTGTCTTAGTCCCTCCCTAGTTTTAAATGTTTCCCATTTCACGTTCCGTGTTATAACATAATTTATGTTCTCTGAATATAAACTTCTTATTGTTTTGACGAGTGTGACATCTGCCCCTCTTTCTTCTAAAATTTTCCAAATTTGATTTCATTTTCCTCGATCAAATGCTTTTTCAAGGTCTATGAATGTGAAAACTATTTTGGTCTCGCTCGTTCATGCTATGTCTATGATTTGTTTCAGCGTAAAAACATGATCCTGTATGCCTCTCCCCCTTCTGAAACCACTTTGAGATTCTTCCAATGCGTCTTCTATTACTTTCCTTAATCTGTTTTCCAATATTTTTCATATGTTTTCACTGCCGTGCTTAAAAATCTGATTCCTCTAAAATTTTCACAATCATAAACATCACCCTTCATGTGAATTGGTGCTACCCGTATTACACCCACTTGCCAATCCTTTGGTGTTTTTCCTTTCTGAAGTACTACTTATATTATTACATATTTCTAGAAATAACTTCTTTCCTTCTATTCCCATATATTTAAGCATTTCTGAAGTTATTCTATCGTGTCTTGAGGTTTTCCATTTTTTAATTATTTAATTGCCTTTTCTAATTCTTCTAGAGTTATTTTATGATTGTCTTCGTCATGTTCTGTATTTAGTTTTTAGTCGCAAATCTTCGTTTTGCAGGGATTCTTCTTGTGTGACGTTTAGTAATCCTTCAAAATACTTCCTCCATCTTTTCATTATTTCTTCTTCCTTTGTAATTATATCACCTTGTTGTATTCTGGATTGATCTTTGTTTTCTAGCGTTCTTCAGAATTTTATAAAATAATATTTGGTTTTTCAATTTTTTCACCGAATATTCTTCATTTTTTTCTTTCTCCCTTTTTACCATCTCTTTAACTTCATTTCTTTGCTGTTTGTATGCCTCATATTTGTTATCAGTTCTATCACTCAAATACTCCAACCAATTGTCTTTTTTTAGTTTTATTTGTTCTTTTATTGCTTGGTTCCACCATGATATCTGTTTTTTCCATTCACAAACTGTTACTGCCCCACATGCTTCTTTAGCCGATTGGATTACTATGGTATTTTCTTAAATATTATAACTATAACCTTTGTGTCTGAATTCTCATCAATTTTCCCTAATTTTATTTTATTTTTAATTAGAATTTGGTATTTATTTTGTACTTCATCTTCTTTCAGTTTATATGTATAGTTTTTTAAATTCCCAAATTCAATTTTCCTGTTAGTTCTTTGACAATTATTGTATGTAGTGATCGCTATAATATATTTCCGGGCCTCTTCGTACTTGCACGTCTAATACATCTCTCTTCTTTTTGTTGTCTTAGCTCAAGTGATAAATTATAATTTAAAGTTGTGGAAGTAGTAATAATTCAGTAATATCGTAATCTCGAAGATAAAGCCCCCAAATAACAGAAAAATGATACCACCGCGAGGAATCGAACCTCCGACCAAGGTTATACGCACCTTTGCTCTTACCAATGAGCTACGGCGGCCGATACTCGGGAAAGCGTCAATCCTCCATACATTGAAAACTTTTAATTCGAGATATTCTAACAGCCGTAGTTAAAGTTTAAGAGCCGCATTAAGCGGATTCACAGAAACATCATACGACTAACAATGAATTCTTGAGGTGGGAAATATCACCCATTAAGAATTAAATCAAATTTTTAATTAAATATGTAGAATCACACTTCCAAGGATTCTAAGGTAATATTAAATTATTATTAAATACTGAAGAAATTGGTTTAAAGTTGTGGAAGTAGTAATAATTCAGTAATATCGTAATCTCGAAGATAAAGCCCCCAAATAACAGAAAAATGATACCACCGCGAGGAATCGAACCTCCGACCAAGGTTATACGCACCTTTGCTCTTGCTCATTGGTAAGAGCAAAGGTGCGTATAACCTTGGTCGGAGGTTCGATTCCTCGCGGTGGTATCATTTTTCTGTTATTTGGGGGCTTTATCTTCGAGATTACGATATTACTGAATTATTACTACTTCCACAACTTTAAACCAATTTCTTCAGTATTTAATAATAATTTAATAAATTATAATATTTAGGAAATATTTAGTATGAGGGCCTGTGAAATAAAGAATGCAATATTTTTTCAATGAAAGAAAGTTTTATTCTTACAATTTTTAAACTACTTGTTGGAACAGGACAAACTGTTGTGACATTTCGAATTAAAGAGTATCACATGCCTTTTGCAGCCGTATTTTGGCGACAGACATTTTGCCTTACAATTACATCTCTTGAACCTTTGACCGCCTGTGATTGACGATTTCTTGGCACACTCGCGAAGGGACAAAATGTCATCGGAAACTTCTTCTTGTGAAATGAAAGTCTTTTGAATACTTTTGAGCCAATTTTCCTTTTTTGGTACCAATCTCATACATATCGCGATCAGTATCCACCTGCAGAATAACCCCTAGAATGTTCCTGGAACCATCCCTTCCCCTGGCAACTTCAGGAACTTGTACTTTTTCGGTATTTCCAATCTTACCCCTTGGAAATTTTGTTTCGGACATTTGTCTCATATTTTTTGCCTGAGACTGCATTGCACTTCTGGCATCGCCACTCTTTTTCTTGATATTGTTGATTCTACCAGGAATAATATTCTCCCCTGAAAATCCCCCAATAGCGCTGTTTCTGTCTACTACTTGTCCATCTTCCTTTTCGCCGTTCTCTATTCGTCTATTTTTCTCGTCTCCGTTCTCATCTATTTGTCCATCTTGCTCATCTCCTTCCACGGTACCCGACGAGGAGTCGACTTCAAGATCCTCTTCAGATTCAAGGTTTCCAATGGGATCAGTAGAAAGTGATGTTGTAAGGCCAACTTTTGCTGGAATCCCAAACATGGCTTCATATGGGCTGCAATTTATGCCTGCATGATGAGCTCTGTTCTTCATAAATTGAATAAACCTCAGGCCAACTTGCACAAACGCGGAATTTATCACTCTAATTATTCATAATAATAAGTTAATCTGATTAATTTTTAAAAAACATGAATCATTTATCAAATTTACCAAAACTGTTGGTTATTATGCATAACATCCGGTGATTATGCATATTAACCGGATTTATCACATTAACAGTAACATATCTAAAGGAAACATATCAATCTCAAATTTACCTAAGATGGAAAAACTGGCTCTTAAGGTTCTTAGATGCCCAAATCTGTAATTTGTATTTGTTGATAAATAAATCAATTAACGTGTAAGTAGTAAAAACGTTTGAAATTTCCATTACTAAGAAAGAAAATAACCAATTAGATTTTATAACTTACACCGCCAGCGTAATAATTAAAATGTTATAAAACTTTATTTATGGAATAAATAATTAAATTCTGATGTTTTAAAAGTCACCTTGACCTTGTCTAATAAGAATTATTATAGTTGTGCATCATTTTTATATGCTATTGCAGTCTGATCGTTGCACTTTTAATTCAAGTCAAGTTTGTTTGGTTAATCCTTTTATAATTTCAACATCCTAAACGGTTCGTATGCATTTAGTTATAATTTGCCGTACGATGGTTGTCACCACGTTACCGGATATAGGGTTGGATGACTGCTGCAGTTCCGGATAGAATGTTTATCTACATTTCATATTCGTGACAAACTTTGAAACCTCTATTTAAACCAACATTACCGTCACAATCTAGATTTTATTTTGTTTTATTGCTTTCAACAAATTTTAATGTCTGTTTGCTGTACTACCTGTTCCTAAGGAGTTGAAAAATGATCTATTTTGCAGAAGCTTAGGGTTTTGGTTTATTTTTAAATGTAATGGATAAAGTTTCAACGAGTTTCTTTATTTAAACCGTGTAGGTAGATGAAACTTTAGTCTAACTTTTATTAATTAAGCGAATGACGAACGGAATAACAGAAACGGACCCCATGTAGGGAAAGAACGATTTAGTAACCGTGCAAAAAAATGTTGTTCATTCACGCGAGTGTGGTTTTAATTGTTTGTTAATCGATTTTTATCTGCCTTTAATAAATGTCGGTTAGATTTTTAATTGTAAGCTCGTCTATACAAGTGACCGACTTTAATTGTCGGTTTTCGATTGTTTATTAAAGATTAAACGCCGACTCTTACTTTGCAGTCAATATTTAAAGAGATTTGTTTTTACATTTTACAATGCCATTAAATTAAAGAAAGAAAGAAATTGCACGTTTTATGTTTGTTTCGAGTCGTTTTCGACATTAAATTGGCTTGATAAATTTTTAAAACATTAATAAAACCTCTGTTTTACACAACAGGATTCAAAAAAAAAAACACCGAACAAAAGACCTCCAAAACGTTCAACGGCGAAACAATAAATTAAGCTTGTTCAGTGCTACAATTCAAGTGAACAAGCAATAACAGTTTCCTTCGTTTTTATAGGCCGAAACGTTTACACTTGAACTTTCAGGACTATTCATGGTAAATGTCACAAATCCCGTTCTACAGCAAAGTTTAGCCTTCGGTTAGCAAGGATTGAACGTCTACTTCACGTTAAACCGTGCTATCCTTCGAGTGTCACATAACATCCTATTATTCCAAGCCTGGCAGTTCATTTATAAAACAGTCTTGGGAATTGTGGTCAGAATTTTGAAGAGTACTAAATATTCATGAATTTAAACGTTTACAAACAAGATTCGTCAACATACGAGATGTATTTGTTAGTTCGTAATTTACCCTTCATCCTTTTTTATTTTACATCCACAAATTAGAGAATAAATGAAGCCTTTGTTAGTATCAACAAAGAATAAATGATACAAAAATTAATTGACAATATACTAAAAATATATCCTTTAGATTTCGCATTTTCTTAATTGATTTCCTATCACGAAATCGTCGATATTTACATGGTTACAGAAAAAGAGCCTGAAAGACCCATCTCAATTACTGCTGTAAAATGAGGGATTCGGTTGTATATAGTAGAAATTATAAGTCGTGGATATTACGAACTTCAAATTTCAAAATCATATGAATATTGGGCAACCCAATTTTGATTTTTCTTAACTAAAACAAACATTTACAAAATACCTTTGTAAAGAATATTTTAATGTGAATTTTACAGGGAATTTTCATGAACATAAATAAGAGAATTCAGTCTTTGTTCCTTCATTTTAGGATTTCAGACGTTAGTTCAACCTGCACTTACTTTAATCAAAATTGATAGACAGAAATGAACTTTCTGAGACATTAAACTTTAGGCTTCCCAACTGAAAGTTAGGAAATCTGTTTCTTACTTCTGGATACTTCAGCTTTTACCATTGTTCACTTTTACGTGCAACTCTTTCTTTAAAAAATTTAGTTTTAGTATTTAGTTTGCACTGCGCTTTAATTTTATATTAAGACGCAATTATAATTTTAAAATTTATTCCCAGTATGGAACCTGTCAGCTGATATAAGGGAAAACAGGGTAAGAAACAATGGAAAACAAGCAATTTACTGTTCAATAAATATTTTTAGATTCGCTCCAAGAAGTTGGTTTTAACCCATTGTGTTTACAGTGTAATTCAAACCTCAAAGTTTTAAAAAATGGAAGCTGTAATTAAAATATGAGCTAACTTTGCTTTGAATTCGTCTCAGCTCTTTTAAAAAAGAAAGGGCAAAGCAAACATTTAAAAATGAAAAATTACAATTTAATACTTTGGGCTTGTTTTGTTAATATAAAATTCTCTTTTTATCCGCCAAGAATAAAATATTTAAAGCTATTTTTATATATTAGTGAAATTACAACCTTTTAGTCAACAAAAAGATTTTACTTTATTAGTCTTTAGTCCATTATTTTCCCGAGAAAAAAGAGAAGCAAAAAAGCAATATATTTGTTTCCAGCTTAATAAATAACAGTATTTAAAAGGTCCTTTATTTTGAACTGTAGAAACAAAATAAACTTAGTTTTTGGGGTAGCAAATAAAAGAACATTCGTAGTTTATCTAATTTTCTAGAATTCTCAAATTTTTATACTTTTATTTTTTAATCTAAGATTCTTATTATAAAGAAGAGAGAGAGGATGTGGAAGTTCAAAAAACCATGCAAAAAAATCTTTGTATATTACAAACCTAATTGGACTACAAATTTTAGAATTTGGCACAGTTTGTTTTGTATTTCTTTAAATTTAATGTTTATGACAGTTTTATTGCTGCACAAGGAAGAAGCAAAATAAAGAATAAGTGAGAAACAAAAATAATTAAAGATAATGGCGCAAGAAGGAGCAAAGGGGAAGATGATAAGCTAACGTTTTGGAAGATTCACTGCTCGAATTAAAATTAATATTAATTTCGCTCTGTGATTTTTAAAATAATTATTCTTGTTTTACAGCTAAAGGAGGAAGGATAAAAGTAAAAAATAAGAAAATGTTAATAAAAAAAGAACCAAAGATAAGGACAAACAGAAGAAACAAAGAAAACGATGATATAAGCTAACGAAAATTTAAGGTTTTTAATGATTTAAATTAAAATTGATAATAATTTTGCTTTGTCGTTTTTAATAGTATATTATAATACAAGTGTATAAGAAAGCCTTTAAAGCACGCGACGGATTTAAGAACACGAGGGAACGCCGATTATTATTATGCACGATCGCATTATAATTTGACATAAACGTCTCTTTATAGCCCGTGGGCGTCTTTATAGCCCGCCGGGCTATAATGAAACGTCAAAAATTGATAAACAGTTTAACAGTCTTATAAAGAATTTTTTTAAACTAAAATCGAAAGTATGCTCTCTATTAATACTCTATTTGGGGCAATTTATATTAACAACACAGTTAACACAATTATTTATGTGAATATTCCTAGGCGCAACTGCTTCAACCATTTGACAGTAGTTAGCAGAACAAAAAAATTGAGCAACTAACTACTCGATGTGGGTAGAAAATTAATTTATTTCTTTTATTTCAGTCTTAAAATCTTCGATCGTGCATAAAATTATGTATGTACCACTGGCGTAACTTGCTTTTACGGCATTCGACGTGTATTTAGCCCGCGGCTGACGTCTCGGGCCCAAAATCACTTCTCAGGCCATAAAAGCTTCTTTACGCCCTTGGTACATAAATAACTATAATATCATAGAGTTTTCAAACTGAGTCAAAATTGCATGCTGAAGGTGTTCGACAACAACAATAATTTAAACAATTGAAATTTAGAATTTGCCAATTATCACAGCCACCCAATTACATTAACAAAGTTTAAAATTTATTAAAGTGTGTGAAACGCAATTTTATGTATTATTAATTCTAACGATCAAGGTTAGAAAACATAAACTTTCTTTGTAGGATTTCCAGCAGAATTCCAATTATATCTAACAAATATTCTGAAACCTCGATTTGATTTTCATTTATTTCCAGCTTACCTTCATACTTTAGAACAATTTAAATTAAACTTAAAAGTTTTACTTTATGTTTCCTTCAATATTATATTACAAAATTCTACAAACTCGAAACATTTGTTGAATACCCATGCGTTAGGAAGCACTTTTATCGATTGAATCTCAAGGACAGAGTGAATGACGTTCATATTTCATTCACTTCAGGATCCTTATATTAAAGGCTCTGAAAGAGGATCATATTAAATAAAAAGTGAAACCTTGAGGCTTCAGGTTTATTTTTACTTAATTGGAACCAAGGAGTATAAAAATAGAATAGGAGCAGCTACTCCCTATACCGCTCTCGTTCCGCCAGTGTTCACATAAAGCACGCACAAGAGCGGGATGGATGCTAGAGAGAGACGCTACAGGAGGTCTGGCGAATACAACAAATGTATCCAAGTTTACAGGCAATAAAATAAAATAACAGTTACGTTTTTTGTTATTTATTTTTATGAATTTAAAGTAACATTAAGAAATAATCTGTCAATATTTATATTGATTCATAATAGTTGATAAGCCAATAGTAATCAAGATTAAAACAGTTATAATATCGCTATAGGTATACCTACACATTGAGAAAGAAAAGGACGAGCTCTTAATTTGCCTGTAGTTTCGACAATTTATTTTTGTCTTTAAAGTTTGATTTCATTTTTAATTCTTCCGCTTTAAAGTACTGTCTCATTCGCATTGAAATAAAAAGATGCAGAACAGTAGAAACCATTATAATCTTATGTGCCTCGCAGGTAAATTTAAATTGAATCTTATCAATACACTCATTCATTGTATCGTCGTATAGATGCTTGGACTTTGACTTTACATGTCCTAGAAAAATTTCCTCTGCTCTTTTAAAAAATATGAAACAATTCAATTGCGGAATGAGTTAAAAATCCTTTCGTTTTACAGTTAACGAGATCAGCAACAGAAACATTTTGAAAAGTTACGTTTCCAGATAAGCCATTATATTATAATTGCATGAACGAAGGACATGAAGGATGGTCGTTACGATCCCCTGATTGTCTAATCACTCCAAAAAAATGCTAAAACGAAATTATACTAAAACATTTTTTTATAGTGCATGCCTCTATAGGATCTTGATTAATTTTTCTTGTTAGTACATATTTGAAACCTTGCTTAGATATCAGATATTTGATAATATCTAAAGAAGTTAATAAGGTGACCCTAAGACCTTCAGCAGTCGATTCTGATAAAAATTCATCTTTTTGAATTTGTCCATCCTTTAAATATTGTTCCCAACTATTTAATCATTCCAGACCCTCTGTTATCTGTTATAATCTATAACTTAGAAAATAAATATTGATTTCTTCTCATTTTATGTAATTAGGTACCTTCATTTCTGCAGAACCTAACTTGATTCCCTTACTCGAATTTGGAGAATCAAAAAGATCGTCCATTTTTTTGTGAATAAAATTGTCATATCTGCGTCGTCCAATTCTTTAAGTTCCTTTGTTTAAATAATACAACATAAGACCATCTGTCACGGAGTTACTGAAAACCTATAAAATTTTAATTAAAATAATATAAGAAAGACGATCTTAAATAAAATTATCAATTGAACTGAATCATATAAGAAGCATGCGAGCCGGTGGCCGGCCGCCGGAGGTGAAAGGCTCCCCTCCAGCGTCTTTGTCACAGGATCTCTGTCGCACAATGCGTGCTTTACATCAACACGCCACATTAACCGAGTGGCTGCTCCTATTCTATTTTTATACTCCTTGATTGGAACATACTTTTAAGATCTAAATTAAGTTTTGGTTTTATTTATAATTTTGATTTTAATCGAATTTGTGTTGGTCTACAATTTGGGGTTTTGTTTTATTAAAACTTTTTCTTAGGTGCAACTTAAGAATTTGTGTATTGTTACGTTGGCCTGGATTTACTTATAATAATGTGCCAAGCGGTTTTTAAAACGTTTTTAGCAAGTTTTACTGTGAAAACAATATCTGCTTGTCCTTGAATTGTTTACATATTTACAATTAATTTTTTGTTATATTAATATTTTTAGATTAAGATTCGTTGAATTTTTGCTGCATTTATTTTAGAATTTTTAATTTATTGAGAACAGGCTAAAATTGATAATTTCTAAATTAAGTAAATAAGTTACAGTTAGCAAACGTATAATAGTATTTATTCATACACACATTCTTACTCTAATTAGTTTTATTTTAGAATTATAATCCTTTTTAATTTTGAAACCTAATATCATCAACGATTCTTCACTTACAGAGCCATAAACATTCATACAAGTCAGACAAAGTACGTACGAACGTACGTATGTAAAGTTATGAAAAACAATTTAAAATAAAAGAATTACGCTTTGTACATACAGGCTGATTACGTTACATAATTTTAACTAAACATGCACGAAAACTTAACGAAATTTATTTAATATAACTCGATTCTTATCAGAAAGCAAATTCGGTATATTTGGGAAAAAATGAATTAAAACTCTCTGGGTGGCCGTAAAACCCAGAAAAGGGGGAAATAAAAGAAGAGCAAGGGCAAAAAGTCAAGCATTCATCAGGGCGAAACCTAGTGAAAACAAAATGCAAAAAGTAATCAATTTTTATAAATTTCAATAGTTTGAATAGAAAATATAGTTAAAGGAAACTTTCTGTTTATTACTCAAACTCTTAAATTTAGATAAATATTTAATGAGATGAATATTAACTTAGTTTGACGTAAGTTTTGCTTTCTTTATATTTTAATATTAATTACAATTTCGATATCCACGACATTTTAAAGGACGGTTTAGTGCTAAGATAGTATTTATAAAATTAATCGTCGTTAATTTTTTACAGTAATTACAATTTTATGATATAAACACCAAACTTGACCTTTTTAACCTTCAAAGTGTAATTTAGTTAACCATTAACATATGCGTAAGGATCCGACGCGATCCTTTAGCAATAACGAGTATTCCTCTCTAGCAGGGATAATTGCTTAGTAATTTCTGGCGAAAGAGCAGCAGGGAGACACTGTATTGTTGTTCAGCCTCCCATCACCTTTGGTAAACAGCCTGTAGGCCGACTTTCGTGCTTCAGCTTCAATCACAATGTGAAGTCTCCGAAGGCGTAGTGTGAGCAGTCCTCGTAATAGCAGAACCTGCTAACCTCTGGAACTGGGTAAAAACTGTTTGTGTGGGTAGCTTTACAGTTACGGGCCACCACACCAGTGAAGTATAGGTGATGACTGGTTTAATCACCATAGTGTAGATCCAGATCAACACTTGAAGGGACAGACGCAACGGCGTATAGAACGGTCTCTACTGAGGCCGTCCTACTAATCGCTGGCTTAAGACCACTGGCAAAATGATTGAGGTTAGGAAGAAATGTTTCATAGAAGGGAAAGGAGGAAAAGAGATAGAAGAGGAAGCTCCGAATAACTGGATCAGAGACTGGAATACGAACACTACTAAGGGACAGTGGACCAAAACTCTTGGTGCGTGGCTAAGAAGAAAGTATGGTGAAGTGAACTTCTTTATAACACAATTTTTCAGCGATCAAGGTTGCTTCAGAACCTATCTGAATGGATTTAAGAAAAGAGACAGTGATATCTGTACATACTGCAATGCAACAGAGACGGCGGAACACACTGTTCTCGAGTGTATGTGCTGGGATAGTGTAAGAACAAAGGTGGAACTTAGCACCCGATTAACTAGAAATAACATCGTGGACTTCATGCTGGGCAGTAAAGAAAATTGGAACACCATTGGTAAGATGATCTGAAAAATTCTTACGGATAAGGATAAAGCAGATTTAAATGGAGATCTATAATAATCAGGTAGTCAGATATATTTAGAGTGTGTGTTTGATATGTATTAATAAATATTTCAAGTTTGTATTGGCTGTGAAAATGTGATTGTATAAATATGCACGACCACGAACCATGTATATGTAATAAATAAATGTGTAACATCCCACCCTGAAATAATGCTATACGTGGTCCCAGGGTGGGTTGGTTTCTAAAGAGCCACTTGATGCGGTTAGCGCCAGAGCCGCCAACGTCCATAAAAAAAGGAACCTTGTGATTCCAAAGGTCAGATGACATACCCAAAAAGTGGCCGTGGCTGTCTGGCTACGTGATTATTCCAGGCAAACTTGCTATCTAAGGTTAGACCCAGGTACCTTACTGTGCCTGACGGTCTCAATTCAATTCAAGTCCAATCATCTTTTGCCGATGAAGATTACGAGTTTGGCCTTGCTTTTGAGGCCCTGCACCGTACCAGGGAATTTCCTTGGGGCAAAGATTGCAAGATTATCTGCATAACCCTACGCGCAATAGCTAGGCGCTTCTAACACCACAACAAGGGTTATAGAACACCTGGCTGCGGGCAGCCTCGTGTCACTTTCAAGTGACGCTAGGATTTCCCCCGTTCAGTCAGCAGTCTGACCCATCTGACGACGTAGTGTCGAGGCCATGATTGATAGAAGTTCGACTAATGCAGTTAAAGGATGTTTTTACTCTAGTTATTTTTCAACCTTGAAAACAATCAGATGAAGCGCCCTGCCCTTTCTACGGATTTTCCTGAAGGAGGGCAGGCGAAACGTTATCGGCCCTTGGGTTTTTAAATGGATCAACTGAGGTAATCAAGAGTGACCACTTTGGAAACCGTTGTCCAGTCTGAAGTAAAATGCTGGAAATGACCGTTGTGGGGCAGCTAGTGCCACCAAGAAAGTGCGCTTCCAAAAGATACTCCAGGCAGTCTTTGTGGCTGGAAGTAACAATACCATCTGGGAGTTTTGAAGACTCCAATCGCGACTGCTTGTTCTTACCAAGAATTTTAGTACGACTAAGGCGAGTTGTTTCTGGGGAAGATTTAATGCTGGAGCAGAAGTTCTTCCATGCATCTTTCTTATGACTGCGAATGCAGTCTTTGTAAAGGCGCTGAAAACTCTTGAAAATATTCTAGTCCTCTGGTTTATGAAAACGTGGTGTATCTGAAGTTCAGAGGAGCCCTTTCACCTCTAATAAAAGCATTAGAATTAGTTAAAGAATTGCACCCTGATGTTTTGCTATGTACTTAATTTACACCCTGTATATGTGACAAATCAGGATTAATGAAATTAAATTTTCGGTAGTTTCGCAAAATTTTGTTATGAATCTGAACAATGCATTCCCACATATTAACGCAAAATAAACATAAATTTGAAAAATACAAAAAGAATATGTTTATAAACCTCTATAAAGAAACTATCAAAATAAAATCTACGCGAAAGCCTCAAGTATCTAACATAGAAATCTTAAAATTAGTCAAAGAATTGCACCCTGATGATGTGCTTTGTACTTAGTTTACGCCCTATATATGTGCCAAACAATCAGAGTTAACTAAAACCGTAAGAAGCGATGGATTCCTGGTAATTTTATAAAAAATTAAAAACAAAGTACCTACATGTATCAAAATTGGTTTTCTGTACGTCTTGTGGTTTATTTTATAGGGCATCCACCATTATTTGCACATATTCAAACTTAATTAATTAAATTGGATTTTCGATGGCTTCGTAAAAATTTCCTGGCGATAGCCGAGATATGAACCCGATGTAACGAAATGTCTTTATTAATCTGACTAGGGCGTTACCAAACATTGCACGAAGTAAATAGAAATTGAAAATGTACAAAAACTGTATTTTTATAAATTTAAATGCGGAAACACTAAAAATAACCTGTGTGAAAGTATTAACGTATCGAAAATAAAAGTAACGGGTTTATTAACAATTCCACTTTTAATGATTTACCCGTACAACATTTTTATAAAATCACCAAAGCAACCTGCAGCAAATTCATTCATGAAACATATTAGCTTAGTCATTCATCAAGCTGTGTTTTACTCCAGTTTCGTACAATTAATTTTCACGTTATGAGTTTTTCACATACTACTTATTATTAACTACTGAAATTTAATTTTTAGATATACGGATATTGATGAATGCTTTTGTGTTAAATGCATTGTTTATTTGTTAATTTGCTTATTTATTTATTTATTCATTTGTATATTTATTTAATTATTTATGTATTCATTTATTTGTCGTATTTGCTTTTATATTTATTAATAAAAAAGCTTTTACGAACTAAAAATATTTATTGACAAATTTATATATTTGACAAAAACTAACTAAAATAAAAATACTAGCCGCCTCGATATTTCTGCAATGCCAGTGGCGCGAGTACCGCCACAGTACCCCCGCCACATATTCATTCATTTATTTATTTTTTAATTATTTATGTTAATAAAAGTCACCCTAAGAACACCTATTAATGATAACTTCCTCACAAAAATTATGAATAAATCTCAAAAAACAGAAGTCAAAATATGTTCGAAAGAAAATGTAAGAAATTTAATAAATATACTGTGATCAAAAATGGTTCACTTAAATGGTGCATGTGCGGGTTGGCGCTGTTGCCAAACGACTTTCAACGACATGTAGCAGCAATCCATATGTCATTGGCAGTTATCATTTTCAAATAAACGGTCGGTAACGATACTCTATCAAAAAACTAGAGTTTTCGAGTGGTACAGGACGTTCAAGGAAGGTACAAAACGCGTAGAAGACCATCTTTGTTGAAGATGAACAACGCTCTGGTAGACCACCCACTTCAACTGATGCACAACACGTCGCTTGAGTTAAAGATTTGATACTCAAAGATCGTCGTGTAACAATTAGGGATATTACTGAACATGTTCCAGTATCATTTGTAATTTTAAAAGATCATCTGGGCTTGCGACGCGTATCTTCTCGTGTCGTTTTGAAAACGTTGAATTTTTCCAAAAACAAGAACGTCTTAAAATGGCCGAGAAAATGCTTTCTCAAGACGAATCCTTTTTGGAACTCAGCATTGCAGGTGATGAAACCTCGATTTACAGCTCAACAACCAAGTGAATAGCGCTCGAAAGCTGAAGCAAAACCGAAAAGACCACGCCAAAGTCAATCAAAAATCAAGGTAATGTTGACGGTTTTCTTCGATTGTCGTAGTGTTGTGCATCACGAATTTATTCCCACTGGCCAAATCGCTAACAATGAATAGTACATATTCAAGGGTTCTGCGTCGTTTACGTGAAGCAATTCGTAGAAAAAGACCTGATTTGAGGCGAGCTAACTCATAAATTTTCATGAATCAATGCTTTTGTCGTTCCGCAAGCTCCCTATTTATCTGACGTCGCACCACGTGACCTTTTCCTATACCTTCGATTAAAATTTCCTCTTCGTGGTCACGATTTCGAGTCGATTGACCCCATCAAATGAAATTCGCTACCAGTTTTGAAGGGATTTCAGGAAAACGACTTTAAAGCATATTTAGAGAATTAGAAAAAACGTTGGTATAAGTGCATTGCAGTAGGAGGGGATTATTTTGAATTTTGACGAATAAATACAAATTTTGCATTTTCTTGAACCATTCTCGATACTTTTTGATCACAGTCGTTAGTCGTTATGTATGTTTAGCTAGACATTCAATCGACAGTTTAAAACATTGTCACGGCTTTTGAAATTTTGCGTGAATTAAGTTTAATACGGCCCTGTTGTTCGAAGTTTAAACTCGTCTGAAGTTGCGGAATTTGCAAAAATAATGCTAAATCGGCATATCCTTGTTGCTGCGGAATATTTCGGAGAAATCGCAATTATAAGACCAAATAGGATGAGGTAATATTTTGTTCAGGATATTTTCTTTGTTAATCCGGGGAACCACCGATTGCGTAATACGCCAAACGAAGGTTTCAGTACCTCCCCCCGCGTACAAAGGCGCGTTTGTTCATCTTCCTCTAACATCAATTCGCTTTACGTAAAGTAAGAAGACAGAGCAGAGTTTAGCTATCTTTCAAGTCAATCGGTTGTGCAAGTTTCATTCCGGCTTGGGTAGTGAATTCTGTCGGATTATCACAGAGAGTGCTTTACAGTTTGGGAAAAATATAGTTCTGTGTGAAAGTTAGTGTTATGTGAAGTGCCGTTTTCACACGGTTTCGTTTTGGATCAAGAAAACCTACAGCTTTAGGAACACCCCCCTTTCTTTGCCGATTGCCGCTACTTCTACCTGGAACCCGAAGTTACCGTCGCTTCCATCTGGGCCACCCTCAACCAAGCCCCTTTTCCCCGGTAATAATATTTAAGGTTGTGACTACCAACTCAACCTTAATTCAGTACCGTATATTGCGGTTCACTCGTGGACAGGCACAAGTTAATTATTGTCTGTAATTTAAGTACATCAAGCGCCCCTTTTGTTTGATCTGTTCGGGCGAAGTGTTCACTTCTTCAACCAGTGCATATTACTTTTTGGTTTAGTGTTAGAAACTCCGAAACAGTGCGAACTGTCGCAATGATTACCTACTCATTTTATGTTGCATGTGTGAAATTATTTGTAATCAAATTTTTAGCTTAAGTTTAATCATCACCATTCTTTTGATTGCGATTAAGGGAGCCTAGCTGTTAACTACATCTGCCGTAGCCTGAGTAAATGTGGCATCCCTTAATCACCCTTTCCATATAACCTAAGATAGAACTTTTAGATTCATTTTGTGTCATATTTTGAATAATCTTTACATTCATTAAATGCCATTCTTAATTCATTACCGCCTTTTATTTGTGTTTTGTGTTTATTTTGTAATAATTGTGTATAGCTTGTGAGCCTGGCTACCAGTACACCAGTATTTTATTTCGGTAAGTAAAGGGTAAATACACCAGCAGTAGGGTGTAGTCACTCCAACCCCCTTTCAAACCCAAAGGAACAATCTGTGGTAGGTTTCTCGAGACCAACCTGGGTGATTTCCGCAGTGGCGCCCATTTTCCTCCCGATTACGACCCCTCTATCTGAAGGGTTTAGCGTTTCGAACAGCCTTCTTCGACTGCTTGTTAGCCGCGAGCTACCCGACTTTGACATCGCATCCAGAAGTTGTCGTAGTGCGGAATTAACACGTGACAACATATGTTGACTGTGTTGAAACCAATTCTAAGAAAATAAATAATACTGCAGAACATACCTGGGATCAGTCTCCAAAAAACCTTTTGTGATTTTCCTTAAATGTTAGTTCATACGTTATTTAACCCACAGTACGTATCACTCGAACGTTAATAAAGGTATTGATTGACAAATATAATAAGCAGCAAAGGTCCCAAAGAGCATCCTAGAGAAACACTTGATTCAAATGGCTTTCTTATAATATGCCTTTCTTTAATAACGAATTCTATTGGGAAACTTATTTTTTATCATTAACAAAAGCGTATCGTTTTTATGCCTTTAATAGCAAACCATGTAATGACACGGATTTTCAAAAACATCACAATAAGTATCTCATAATCGATATCCGAATTGAATTTCATGAAAATCTGCAACGACTAAGCACTAACAAAAGATGTTTTGAGTGACAAGAAAATAACGTTTTGACGTCATACAAGATCGGTATTTCCCACAATACAGATGAGCTATCCCGTGCAAGGCAACCAATAAAAGTTTCAGATATTTATAAAGTTTTTCCAAGGGCGTATCTAAAGACAACGACGAGTCGGCTACTAACTCAATAAATTATCAACATGCCGATACCATCGATCACTCTAAAGTGGACAATAACGCCAACGTGAGATTTAGGTCGAATTTGCTAATGTAAACTGCAGCTGATATTTAAATTTTCATTAGTTTTCAGGAATCATGAAACACGTGCACTTCACTTCAAACTTTTCGCGTGTTCCTCCGAGTGCTTTTAATTGATCTGATTTTCTTATTAGATCAACAAGGATTTCTTTCTAATTTTAGTTTTATACTTCGAAATACGTATCAATGCTTTCTTAGAGGTTTAATTACCTAGTTATGGTAAATAAAAAATCTGGAAAACTCCCACAAAACAAATCAAGCAAGGCTTTCCAGGCATCATCAGGTTGCCAACCTTTGATTTAACATCCTTCTAAGGCATTTAGAGATCAAATCTTCCGCAAGAACGAATCTTCCACCTTGCTATGCAAAAGTTTAAACAAAAAATGGTGAAAATCTACATCGTTTTAATCAACAGCTGTTTCTAAGTTTTCATAACCGTCCTTCATTTTCCCTGTTCACATGACGTACAAATCGGAAAAATATTTATAACTTTCTCAACAAGGTAAAATTCGGCAAATTTTTTTACTTAATGCCGGAATTACAATAATTCAATAAATAAAAACATAAATCATCGTTAAGAAAAACTTCGATACCACACTAGAAATGTCACCTCGGTTTAATAATAATACAAAAATACCGAGTGAATTATTAACGGCAATTTCTACATTTAATTTGCAGTTTATTGCTTTTAGCTATCATTAAACCTGTAAAATTAAATGTGTAGTAGTTGTGTACGTCGAATCATAATTTATTGTAATTGCCTTTTTAACACTAATTAGATCAACATAACTATTAAGAATAATCAAACCAAATAAATTATTGTGCTGTCAGTTTGACTTATATCGGAAAAACCGACGTACGAGTTTATGCTAACGCTATAATATGTATAGAAACGTCAATTGACTCATTAAATGTTTTCTATTTTATGTTAAAATCGAAATTTATATACAGTCGTTTTATATTAAGAGCGTCAATTGTCGTTTTGAAAACGAAACTTCTGAACTGTTTTCAAGTTTCGTTAAACTCATTGTAAAATTTTCTAATCTTTTGCAGAAATCTAAACAAGACCCAACGAAGGTGAAAAGGGAAAGATTTTTGGAAAAAAATTTAATTTGCTTTCTGTAGATGTTAACGAGAAATACGACAGTCAGTTATTATAAAATTAATATGTTTAATTACAGAATTTTAAAATAATTCGGTTCCCAAAAAGTTAAGAAATTTGTATTGATTTTCTGCTTTTACATACCTATAACTTTAGCTCAAATCTAAACATACATTTTTGAATTTTATTTGAAATTGATGTGACTAGAATTTCTTTTACTTATTTGTCTTGAACATATTATCCAAGTATAATGCATTAAGTTAAAAAATTATAATAATATTAATTATGCAGAAAAATAAAGAATTAAGAAAAATTGTTTATTTTAGTGTGATTTTTCTACTAATGTCACCAGACGGCTTGAAGGGGTCAAGACGGCGTCTGTGGCGACTCGCAAAGATGGACGCTCAATCTGGTTTAAATTTATTATTTACACACACACACAGGTTATATACAGGGTGATTCAAAAGGTATGGTCCAAACTTAAGGGTGTGATTGGTGATGTTAAAATAAGTAAAAAATGCCAATAAACTCATGTCCGATTCACAATTGTTTTCTAGTTATAACAACATTTAGGATAATTTATTATTAATAAAGAGCATATACAATTATACGAAAAATTAAAAAGTATCACAACAAAAAATGTTCAAAATGTCCACCTAGTACTTGTATACAAAGTTGGCAACGCCGACGCACAGAATCTCGAACATTCCTCAACTGTTGAGGATGTTTTCGAATATCTTCAACAGCTTCATTTATCCTATTAACTAAATGGCCCCTGTCCTGAATTTCCGTTGCATAAACTTTTTCTTTTAATGCACCCCACAAGTAAAAATCTAGTGGATGTGAATTGTGCAACGGTGCCCCGTCATGCTGATACCACATGGATCTTCGCACATCAAGATGCAGATCTTCTAATAATTCCGACAAGGTATTATCTAAAAGGTCCTAAATACATATTCGGTGGTTAGACTGTCTCCGGTGAGGATACCTTCTCCCATATTCTACCACAGGTGCATGGGCATTTCCGCTGCAATAACCATACACAAAATGCATTTCTGCACGTACAGAAAATGGCTCCATCATTACCACGTTTATTGAAAACTACGCCAATTCAAGCTTGAAACGTCTTCTGCCATAAGGAATTAACATTTGTTTTACTTAGTTCCTTGAGAACGCGATTTGGCAAAACACAGATAAAAACAAAGAAAACCTCTGTAACTAGATAGCGGTTGGAAATAAGACATGTGTTTATTGGCATTTTTTGCTTATTTTAACAACACCAATCACACCCTTAAGTTTGGACCATACCTTTTGAATCACCCTGTATACAAAAAATTACAATACAATAGACACACAAATACGAGAAAGCAAATATGGTTTAAGCGGGTAAAGAAATGTACACAGGGGAAGTTAGATATTGGTCGATTTGGGGAATTCACTAAGTCCATAAAGTACTAGTACCGCGGTATTGGCACGTCCACGGTTGGGTGTCAACGACGGCGGTCCTCGATGGGTGTCAGCGGCGTGACGGTCCTCGGTGGATGTCAACGGCGCGACGGTCCTCGGTAGGCAGCGTGACGGTCCACGGATGGATGTCGGTGAAGGCGAAGGCTCGTGATGGTCCACGGTTGATTGCAATCTTCCCAGAAAAAGTTTTCTTAAAAGACTGTTTCTTTTTATTTTCCCAAAATTTCCTTCTTTTTTCAGGAAAGTTTTCTTCGGGGCTTTCAGGACTTTTTTAAATTACGACTCATTTTCTTAATTTTTTCAAAAATTTCTTATACCTTCTTCTGAAAACTTCTGGAAGTCTTAACAAACATTTTATTTATGTTTATTATTTATATTTATTCTCCGTTAAAAGATCTTGATCTTGTGGAAAGCATGGTATGTTACTCATTTGTATGTATAAAGCTTAGAATATTTGGAATGCATGATGATCAAACGTTTTTCAAAGCGCTATAATTCAATATTTTAAAGATTACAAAATATTGTAAAATACGTATGTAATTGACCTTGTTTCGAAATAAAATTTGAAGAATTTAGCATTTTTGAGTTTTTCTGTTTTCGTTTCTGGAAATCTTCAAATTTGATTCTAAGTAATTTATTTTTCATATTCGTTTTCTTTATCTTAAAAATAGAATTTAGATTTACATTTTTACAGGTACATATTACTATTATTTCACAAAATATAATACAACCTCATTCTTAAATCCTTTTGCTTTGTAAAGTAACTATGGAAATTAATAACGTGAAGTTTTAAAAGGGTTTTCTCTATGTATGTATTTGTAAAAATATTTGACAATGTATAGGAAATTTTCGAATTCTATCCCATTTCGAATGCAGCCAAGAAAAATTACAAGTTATTAAAAACGATTTATATCCAATATTTTCTAGATAATTACTTAATTTAACTTTTTTTCCTGTTTTAACTCAGTAATTTCTAGATAGCAAATCCACCAAAAACTATAAATCTCTGTTTTTGTTTATTAACTTTAAAATTTTCATTACTGCGAGTTTAAAATTAATCAAAAAAGTTTCTTCATTGTACATAAATCATTTAATTATTTGTTTTGATTGAATTTTATCAGAACTATTTACATTGGAGTTGTTTTCTGTTTCTTTACAACATTGAAAAAAATCGTATCGTTATAAATAATAGTATTTGCCGTCTTGTTTCGCAATGAATGAAGATTGTGGTTGGCGTAAGAATGCAGTTTGTGGAAATGAGGAAACGGGGTCGAGCGATGACCGTTTATCACTTTCAAGTGGGTTATCAGCTGATACAAGCCCTATTGCCTTGGTTTGATAACAACACACTCACACAAGTACGTGCCAGAACAAACACTTTTATCTAACGTTCCCTCTGTGTTTAGTTCGTGCTTTACATAAAGATGACAGATCATTGCATTCATAAACGTTAATAAAACGACGGTATTATGTTATATGATAGATGTGTATTTAAGAGTGAATCCTGCACGTTTATGATAAACCGATGCCCCCGCCATCGGGGGATTCAATACACGATTGAAATCGTGCTTTACGGATCATACTAATAATAGTAAATTAAGACGATTTGTAATTTGAAGTTGTACTTAAAGCAATTTTATGAGAACAGTAGGTAGTGCATGAAATTGGTTCCAAATTGCACCTTTACTTCTTGATTTTCATTCTACGAAATTGTTGAAAGTAACATCTTTAAACTTTCTTAGATTAAAACTATAGATTATTACAGTTTTAGTTAAAAATTGATCAAAAATATAATTTCTGCCTCACAATTTTCTACGATTAGAAAACTCGATTTTCTTAAAAATTATTGAAAATTTGAGAGGAAGAAAAGGAATTAACAATTAAAAAAATGCAATATTTTCGCTGTTTACTGAATTTCCAAACTTTTGTGGTTTTGGAATTTCAAAAAATTTAATTTAAGGATTGTTTCAAACTACCAAACCCTCCTCAGTTAGCATAACAACTGTTAACAAATCTCCAATTTTAAGTCATAAATTTTGGTTTTTCCGAATTTTTGAATCCTTCATAATTTGATTTATTAATTTGAAGCTTCTAAAAAGTAAGAGTTTTACCGAAACAATTATAGACATTTTGAAATATTTATTTGTCAAAGGGAAAAGAGAATCAAATACTTTTTAGAATCTCGTGCTAGGGCGGTGCAGCGGTAAAGCGTAAGGCTAGCGTTACGTTGGTGCTTGATTCGTATCTTCCGATGGGCAGAATTTTCCTGCAGTCTGGTGGTCGGTATCGAGTCCTAGTGGCCATTCGTTGTTGGGTATTGGGCACCTAATTAACGACGCTCTCTTCCGAATACAGGCCTAAGCGCCTAAGAGGTAGAGTAACAAGGTCCTATACTTACACAGTATACGCAGCATGTAAGTAAAACGGCGCGGCGCACCAACCATACAACTTGCAGAGACGGGGCGGGCTGTGCATACATATGTGCATTGCACCCGTAGAAACCACACACACTAAAGCACCAGCCTCGACACCGAAAGGTAAAAGAGGTTGCAGATACAAACTTATGTTAAACAAGCTCTTGAAAACTGAAAAAATACAATCAACAACTAAAAATAGGTATAGTTTCTCGGCAAACTTAAATTTTGAGTTTGAAATTACAAGCTTTAGCTTTTTCGGTATTTACAAATTACCAAAAAAACCAACTCCAAACAAACGAGTTGAAAATAAATCAGCAGCTACAAATGAAGTTTTTCAATAAACTTCAATTTTGAATTGAACACAAAGATTGTATTTTGAATTATTTTTTAATCGTCAATAAAGATCGTGATAACAGAAACGTAGCAAGTGTAACTGTACGAACCCCAGGTGTGTTACCCTTTACAGTTTTTCGCTGTGATCGTCTAGTTTTTCACTAAGATTTCCTTCACCCTCAACTATTCTATTATTTTGCGTATTCCTTCTAGGATTGGACGCCTACTTAGGGGCCAGTGGTCCGTTTCTTCTATTTCCAAAATCCCATAGTGTTTATCCGCTATTTTTAGGTTTTTCCAGCTGCTCATTAGGATATATTCTCTTCTTGATGCGGTGACGATTCTCCTCTGTTTCTCGATGTGTTTGCATGCTTCCCCGTTTTCTCCGACGAAGTTTTCCCATTTCTCTGCTCCAAAATGTCAGCAGAATACTAATATTCCTTATTAAACTTACTGTTCACTAAAAAATTTGGTCGAGAATTCAATAAACTGTTTTTTAAAATTGCTTGAAAATTTCAAAATGTGGTGGTATTTTAAATGTTAAGAAAAATGTGAATTAAATTTTTTTGTTAAAAGGTGTGGTTGGAATCATCAGAGGCGAGGAAGACTTATCGACAGAAACTGGTAAGTGATCTCAAAAATTTTAAGAATCTTTTTCACACTAGTTTTGTTTGGAAATTAATTAATTAATCTTTTAACATGAACCTGTTCCAATTTTAAAAATTTACTTCATTTAGAATGCTTTAATATTATTTGATTTTTTCTCTTTGTCCGTTTCTTTTGGTTTTAATATAATCACTGTTGGAATAAATTAAAGGGGTGTAAAACCTTGTAGGCCCTAAAAGTCCAGTTTATTTAGTAACTAAGTTCGAGGCTAGCGGATATCAAGTTATTTTATATTTGTTATGTGCTATTATTATTGCTTCCATATTAATCCGAACAACTTATTATAAGTCATATTTATAAACAGTGTTCAAAATTAAATGGAACCAATTATCACATATATTAATTAAACGGATTGAATTTCGACCTAAATCTTATTAATTTTAATTTCTGATTATGAATACAGTCGTAAATATTTTACAGAAAAGCTTAATTAATTTTTTTGTACATGCTCCCAAAAGTAGCTATTTTACGGACTCATTTAAGTCCGTAAAATGAGTCTTTTCTGGACTCAATCCCAAAAAGTCTGATTACTATTATAGTGACAGTCATTTAAGTCCGTAAAATGCTATATTTTCGGCCTAGTCCCTAAAAGTTGTCATAGCAACCTTTTGCGCACTACTATAGTAACATGTGCTCTGATCACATTAATCATACATAATAAAAAGTTTGAATCTGTTTTTGGAAGCTTTAACAAAAAAATGTTGTATGTAACACGTACCTAAATCAATTTTGTTGGGACTCATCTGCTATTCGTCCCAAAAAACTTGATTTTAGGTACTTCTTACAAAAATAACTATTTTGATACATTTTCTAACCAGAATAAATGCAAAACTTTTCGCCTTAGCAATGTACTTATTCTGAACCAACAGCAACAACCAAGTTTATAAAAGCACTAAAAGCAGCCTTGAATAAGATGTAATATAAATTTGCAAATAATTACGTACAAGCCGTGTCAATAACTTTTAATTCGATAATCTTGAACCGTAACGAAATCAAGATAACGTTTTTCAATGTCGCTTTAAAAACTCTTACTTTCAAAAGCAATCCGTTTGAACCATGACAGTTTTAGATAATTCAGCTTCGAGTATTTTGTTGTTAAATAACGCAACGTCAGGCGCCCGCTCGTTTATGTATGTTTTAATGTTGGAAATTACCCATTAATAAATGAATCGACATTAATTGTTATTATTATAATTAAAACACATTACATTACGAAAGTTCAAGGAAGGTGATAAATATTTAAATTATATAGAAAGTTTATAACAATATGCGGACAGTTAGACGGGTTATTTTAAATTCTTTTTTGCAACGCCGGTTATTTTAATGCCTTTCATTTGTTTTACAGACGTCCTACTCTTGGGTTTGCTGACAACTCAATTAAGAAATTTCGTGGTAGGTTGACGCTGATATGTTTAAATGTTTTAATAATTATTAGCATTACTTAATGTACGTTTCCTTTGTGCTTAAGCGTTCTGGACGTGGACGCATTAGAAAGAGGGCAGATTTTCAAAAACATCTGTTTTTAAATAGAAATTCTTTCATTTTTTAAATAAAACTTGCATCAGTAAGGATAACATTAAAAATTGAGTTTCTCTTTTGAGAAATGCTTAAACCTATAAAAATAATAAAAATTATGTTCAAACTTTTGCTTTAAAATCTTTGTTTCAAGTTTAGTTATTTGGGAATTTGTAAATAAAGCTAAAGATACGTCGAAAGGAAATATTTGAAAATAAATTTTATTATATTGGCAGGTTGAAACTTTTTTCAACAGAAAAACTCAAATTTGTTAATGTCGTCCTTACTGATAATGGTTTTAAGGGTCGCCGAATTGAAATTTGCTTTGGAAATTAAAAAAAAAAAATCCTTGTTTTCCCCACAAAATAGAAAACATGTCAATATTTTTGAAACTTTTTATTGCGGTTTTTGTTGATGATCAAAAAATGCACTGCTAAATACAAACATCCTGTCAAATTCAAAATTGAAGTTTATTGAAAAACTATATCCTTAGGATTCTAAAAGTTGTTAAAAACCAAATGTAATTGATATTCTTTTTGAAAAGTAAATATTTCAAAATTCCTATAATTATTTCAGCGAAACTCTTTATTCTTTTACAATAATTACTATTATTTAAAATGTACGTTGCTTAAGGGTTCTAAACGCACCAGAAGGAGGCCAAATTTCTAAAAACATAAGCTTTTACTTAGATATATTCCGGGTGTCAATGAAACCTGGGACACCCCTATATTTTTAAATTATATTTTAAGACTTCAATATGAAATTTGATGTAGGTAATACACTATTAATTTGCATTATTTGACATAGAGCACAAGTTTCTGCCACTTCCAAACTTCCACTGTTAAATAGAACACCTTTTACACACATTTACACATTCTCATTTCTGTTTGAACAGAAAATTCTATCATTTTTTCAGTAAACATTCTTATTTTGTATAATAGTAACTATTTACAATTCACGTTTCCTTTGCTCGGACGGATCAGAAGGAGGGTGAATGTTCGAAAACATACTTTGATTTAGATTTTCATTTTTTTTTTAATTTTTCTAAACCAAATTTCAATACGGTAACCATTAAAACAAATATAAATTGGGACGATTATCAAAATGTTGAGTTTTGAAAAAAAATTAAACCTATAAAAATAATAATTATTATTTTCAACCTTTTCCTTTCAAATCTTTTTTATTTCGAGTTAGCTTTTTTGGTAATTTGTAAGTACTGAAAAGTCACTACTTTTTACTGCTTTTTACAACAAAATAGAAAGCACTTCCACATTTGTGAAGGCTTGATAAGGAAACTTTCTGCGTTTGTTTTATGGTTTTTGATTAAAAATTTGTCATTCTAAATACGTGTAACTACAGTCTTCGCCTTAAATTCAAAATTAAAGTACTTACTGAAAAGTTAAATTTTTAACAGCTGACTGAATTTTTTCGTAGTTTTCAAGAGCTTCTTCAACATATATTGTAAGTAAGTAAGTAAATATTATTAAAAACAAAGAAAAGTCTTTCATCAAAAATAAATAAATATTTCAAAATATCTATATCTTTCTAGTAAATTTCTTAGTTTTTATAATAATGATTGGTATTATTTAAAATATATGTTTTCCTTTGCTTAAATAATGTTCTTGGCGCATCAGAGGGATTTTTTTTTAAATTTTCTAAAAGAGGTTTTCATACGGTGGCCATTAAAACCACTGAAAGGGCAACAATTTAATGAATTTTTTTTTTAATTTCTTTATTGGGTAATTTGTAAATACTGTTTTTTTACTACAAAATGGGAAGCATTTTAACATTTGTGAAGGCTTTGCTGGTGCTCAGAAATTTATAATTCAAAGTACAATCTTCATGCCAAATTCAAATTTTAAGTTTACTGGAAAACTTCATTTCTAACTACTGAATTTTTTTCAAGAATTTGTCATCATAACATAATGTAAGTTCTCAGGATTCTAAATGTTATTAGTTATTAGAAATAAAAAGTATCCTCTTTTTCCTTTGAAAAAGAAATACCTATTTCACAATTTCTGTAATGTTAATATTTTTGTAATAATAATTATGTATTATTATTAAAATGTACGTTTTCTTTACTTAAACATTCCGAGTGCATCAGGAGGGCGGATTTTTGAAACCATGGTATTTTATCTAGATTTTGTTAGGTTTCTAAAGCAAGCAATTAAAACTAATATCAGTGAGAAGAAAATTAAAAAAATTGGGTGTCTAAGAATCGTAACCATCGAAAAGTAATAAAAATAATTTTTTTTTCTTTAAATCTTCTCTTTCGAGTTTGCTTTTTAGTAATTTGTAATTACTGAAAAAGTCAAAGCTATTCCTTGCCTTTTGTTCCGAAATTTAAACATTTCCACATTTTTATAGGCTTTATAAGAAACTTGTGCGGTAGCCACCTGCGCGTGTATAATTTTAATTTTCTATTTTTCAGATATTTTAATGTATTTTTTATTCAAAGCATAACGGTGTTTTTGTTTGGACAAGAATGTGGCAAGAAAGTTAATTTCATTTCTAAATTAATAACAGCAATAGGTATCATAACTCCCCGGACGCCCCTTTTAAAAATCAGTTTCGGCGCCTTGTGTGGAAACGAAAATATCAAATTACAAAGAAATTTAAAATACATCAAAGCATTAGGATTTTAACTCAACTACGAAATTTATTAGTCTTGGGGCAAATGTCACTCATGTGAACGTTTTGATACCAACCCACTTATGAAAACACCCGTGAGAACGTTTAATCACACACCCCTCTGCACGCGGATTTGGCACTATAAATAAGAGATCAAATCTTACTGCAGGATCTAGTCTTCACTATTCAGTTACGCTGTATAGTGGTCTGGAATTTCGATTAGCACACTGATACGTGTATCTAATTACTATAAAGTATACAGTTAGTTGTATTGCACTTTGTTGCTTTGCATTAACTGGAAAAAAATTATTATTGAAACTGAAAATTTGTTGAATTTTGCTTTCATTATAATTTTCTTTATAGTTATACCAATCATAATTGGAGTTGTTTTTTTAATATTTCCAATTTTTCTTTATGTGGGTTGCCTTTTCTTTCTGGGTTTTATTCTAAACAATCGCCAAACTACAACGCATTATTGTGCACATAATAAAACGGACAACACTGTTTTATTTTAAAAAAGGACCGCATGAGTGAAATAACTCCCATACGAAGCTGTACTTCAATCTAAGGTAAGAGCGGACTGTAGTATAAGTTGTCGAAAAAAAGGAAAATTATGAAATGCCAAAATTTGAAGAAGGCAAAACTCAAGAAAAGTGCGGAACGTGAAAATTGAATCAAAGAAAAATGTTAAAGAATATCAATAAAAAAAAGTAAAAATTAGGTTATTCCAGAAAAAAAGTAAGTCAATTAAAAGAAGGTCGGGGGAACATTGAAGAAAAAGAAATTAAGGAATATGACAATAATTAGAAGAAAACACAAATTAATTCGTTCAGGGAAACGGTGGAAGCATATTAACTAACATGGTTTGGCGAATGAGCAGAACAGAAAGTAAAACACATGGAGGAAAGTTTTTAGAAACTAAAAATAATAAAACATTTAATATTCCGAAAACGAGTTCAGCATGAGTGAAGCAAAGTAGCCTGCAGCTAAAGAAGAAAAACTCATACGTTGATATCCTTAACAACAACAACGAAGTTGAAGATTAAGAAGAAAAAAACATAAAAAATGTAAACACCTTAAAATTGATCAAATTTAGTTTTTATTATAAAAATCTTCCTTTAACCTAAGTTACCAGTTTTAAAAAATTAGTTATTTAATCCACTGCTCAGTTCATCAAATTTACAATCGAAACTCAGTCAAAACGTACAGTAAGTAAGCTGTTCCACTTGCAACAAACCATTATTATCTAAAATTAGATACAAAGACTTCTTATCGACACAGTGCTGAAGGTGTGTCCATAATAAACCAGAACCAACTCTCATATTTATTCCTCTAGCCGTGAAAAATGGACGGTAATCAATTTTACCAACGGGCGTGGCCATAAGTAATGAGATTCACTGTTTATTGTCAACATAATAAAATATACTGTGTTTACATCTCCACTTCATGTTGTTACCAGTACATTAGTCAACTACCGAAATTCAAATAAAGAACAAAAGGATGTTGTTATCATTCGTCCCTAAAATTACGATGGTCTTGGTGATTTTTATAGGACCACGGAACCCTTATTTGAATATTGTATAAACAATGACAGGGATATTTTTGAAATTTTAATATTCTGAGGCTTCAGAAGCATGAATTTTTAAATATTCCAAACACTGGAAATAAAAAATTTAAAACTGAGTTGGCTAAAAGTGCATACTTGGATGGATGTATGTTGAAGGCTGGTTAAATAATAGCGAGTTTTAAAAATATCCTAAATTAAAAGGTGAAATTCTATTTTTAAAAAAAGGGCTTAATTTAGGCCACGGTTTTTGTCAAAGCGGTCATGTCCACTTTTGTGCTCATTTCCGGCTTCCTAAGTAAATAATTAACAAATCCTGCAGCGTGAATGTTAATAAAATGAGGGCTGAAAAAGAACCTTGATCTAACTATAGATTTCTTGCTGAATTTTTAATATGATAATAATCAGAATCTAATACTGATATTTTTAAATCGATCTATTTTGAAATTTTTCAGATGGAATTTAATAATTAAGTTTTAGAATGGTCCAAAAATATGTACACCTCTTAAAATGAGAACAAATGAAAATATTCATTACACTGGTAAGCATTCCTAAAAAAACAAAAAAAAACAAAGAATCAAGAAAAGAGAAATAAAATCAGTTCACAATTAAATCCCATATTTATAGAATAGGAATTACTAAGAGCTAATGTCATTTTTGAAATAGAAGAGCTGATTTAATAATAATATTGCGAAAAATTAACATTCAAAATTGTTATAAAAACCATTTAAAAAAATGTTAAAACTTGACGAATCTACGACATCAAACAATCGAACTTTGCATTTTAGTTCGAACTCCAATTATTTGCAACCCAACTGAAGAACCTGAATTTTACCCCCAACACTTGAAACTAAATTACTGAATTCCAAACATAACATTAAATTAAATTAAATTGCGAATTCAGGATTGAATTCAGATTTAAAAAGAATAATAAACCAATCCACTATGTACATTTGGAAGCTTCCAACATAATTAAGACTTATTTTAAAATTCAGATTATAATACTCATGTTATCTATTTTATCACAAAATAAAGATTTGAAATTCTGTTTTAGAACTCGGAGTTTTAGACGGATCAAAGTTTACACAACCAGGTTTAAATTTCAAACATAAATTCCATAACAAAATTTGAGTTCCAATAACAAAATTGGTCTATTTAAATATAAGATTAAATATTAAAATTCTGCTTTAGAAATTCGAATACTCTTAAGTCCTAAACCGAAGCTCAATTTTCAAATCTAAATTCGATAAACAAAACTAGTTATAATCTGCTTTCAGTAATACAATTGATGTTTTGATTTAAAATTCTTGTTCTGGAATCTAATTCTGAGTGTTGTAGTTTAGACACAACAAAGCTAAAGTAGAATATTAACCCAAATTCGCTACAGCTAAATTGAATGCAAATTAAAAGATTTATGTTTTTTATTCGAATATAAGACTGAGATTCAAAACTTGAGTAGTTCAAATATAAAACTAAATTGTGAATATAAATTTGAATATCTAACCTAGATTTGATAGAAAAAGACTTAATCTTCGCTGTTTGAATTTCATGTATAAAATTCGCGTTTCATATTCAAATATAAGATTGAAATTCAAAATTCTGATTTGGAATTGAAACCTTGAGTTTTAAAACGACTTGTAATTAAATCACGAAGCTAAATTTGAATTTTAAATCTAAATCTGAACCTAAAACCTTAATTTTCATTTGGGTTTCAGTAATAATATTGTTGTTTCCTATTCGATAGTATGATAAGGATTCAAAATCCTTCTTTTGAAATCCAATTTTGAGATTTGCATTTTAGATTCCAAATTTAAAATTACAAAGCTAAATTGGAATAATAATCTAAATTCGCTGGAGATAAATTCAGGTTTCTTATTTGAATATGTGATTGGGATTGAAAATCTGATTGTGAAATTCAAATTTGGATTTATGTACTCGTTACTCGTGGTTCAAATACAAAACTTATTTGTGTATCTAAATTTGAATATCAAATCTGAATTCGGTAAAAACGAAATGAATATCATTTTTGAGTTTCATTTATAAAATCCACCCTTGATATCGGTCGCCAGGGCTTTATAGTTTACTGTATTATGGAGGTAGATTGGTGGTATTCTGGTATTTTAGTCTTAGCTGAGGTAGCAGCAGCAGACTGCTGTGATGGCGCATTTTCAGTTGGTTTTTGGCTAGTTTCGTTCACCTCTTGTTGGGCTAACTGATGAAGTTTGTTTTGTTTAAACAATCTTCGGTTAACCATAGGTATCGTATCGCTTTTGCACCTCATTTATTGGTGGTGTACGGTGATCAACATTGCGCTTAATAGGCGCTTGATTTTGCATGCAAGTTTCATTGACTGATGTTTGGTTAGTTTGGGTGGTGTTCTTTATTTATGTAATTAAATACACGGAATTTTTCTTTTTAGTATATATTGTTATGACATTCGACGTTGTATTTGAATTAAGAAGAATGCATACAATTTTTCTTTATATTTCCAGCTATTACCACATTAACAAGAAACTCAATGAGTGCTAAAAAATGCTAAACTTACTCTACCCATTAATTAATCCCAAATCATCGTTAAAGACGGAATTTAGCTCAGTTTGTATTTACTCTATAATCAGTTTTTAGAGATCTCCTAATCCAGGGTCACTTAAAAGGGATCGCATTTATGAATTTTGATTTTAAAATTCATAAAGTAAATTTTTAAAATAAACACCCCAAATTATCCAAAAACCCAACAATAATCAATAACAATTCTTATTACTAAACAAACACCCTTCTTTAAAATTATTAATTCTAAAACTACCTTTTATTTTAACACGAACAAAACACCTTTAGCTTTAACTCCAAAATGTTCCAAATCCTGTCTTATTTCTTCATCCAATAACACATCCTGCTTTTACAGACAGCTCAAATAACACATCTCCTATTTTTACTCCAAATTGCAGCAAGACCAAATTTATTGTTTCTTTCTTCTAAGCAAAATTTTATTTTTTATATACATATATAAAATAAAATTTACATAATTCCAAATCATATTTCCATACCATAACACCAATCTTTATACAACTTGTAATCAAATGATAACTTTATTTGCTTTCAAATTACAGTTTTAATGAAAATAAATTGAATTTTAGTTTGAATTTATCAAACTCAAATTTTCATTCAATATTTTACCTTCAACTATTTTTTTTTATATCATCACCTTGGTTTCTAAATTTTAACATACTATACAAATTATTTTTATAAAATTACTTATCAAGCTAACCTATACTTTATACTATTTATTTACAACGCTATCTATAATTAACAATTAACATTTTATTAACACTAATTTAACATTATTTTAAAATTAACAACTAACACAACATTATTTACAATGTTTTTAAAAGTGTTCTTTTTTTTATAGTATCCCAATTAAATGATATTTTCCTGCATCAAGGATATTTCCTAAATATATCATATCAATATATTCCCTATGTATTATTTAGAAAATAACGTGCCAAAAGTGCTGTATGTAGGCAACCAACTATACACTAAACGTCACTCTGGCTGTGAATTTAGGGACATTAGTTTTTATTTTTTGTGGTGTGTAAAGGTTATGTTTGTAGATAAATCAAAATTAGTAGAATATCAAAATAATTTTAATTCCACTATTATTCTCAAACATAAGATTAAATCTTTGAATTAAGATATTCTACTAATTTTGATTTATTTACAAACATAACCTTTACACACCACATAAAATAAAAACTAATGTCTCTAAATTTACAGCCAGAATGACCTTTAGTGTATAGTTGGTTGCCTACATATAGCACTTTTGACACTTTTTTTAATCATTCATAGGGAATATGTATACTAAAAAGAAAAATTTCCTGTATGTTGTACTCACAGGTAAAGGCTAGTAGTAATAGTAATTAGTAGTTTCACTGCACATATTCGACTCAAAATCCTTCTTTTTAAAATTTAATTCTGAGTATTGTAGTTTAGACTCAACAAAATTGCGAACTTAAATTCAAATTTGGACTTGTATGTACTCGTGGTTCTTAACTTAATGAGAGTTTAAATTTGAATATCAAATCTAAATTCGATAAAAAAGGTTTGATTTTCATTTCTGAGTTTCATATATAAAATTTACGTTTCCGATTCAAATATAAATTGAAATTCAAAATTCTTCTTTGAAAGTCTAGCTCTAGCTCTAGCTAGAGTTGTAAAATGACTTGACTTTAAATCACTAAATTTGAAATAAGAAATAAGTTTAATCAAAATTATAAGGTTAATGTTTTCTACTCGAATACGAGATTGTGATTCAAAATTTGATTCTGAAATTGAAATTTGGATTTGTATAAACTCTTAGTGCAAATATAAAACTTAATTGTGATTATTAAATCTAAATTCGACCAAAAACATTTAATCTTCATTTTTGATTTTTATTTCTAAAATTCACGTTTCCTAATCAAATATACGATTGAAATTCAAAATTCCTCTTTGGAATTCCAACCCTTCAGTTTTAAACCAAATTTAATATCAATATATCATTCTACCCACAAAACTATAATTTTCATTCAGTAATAAAACTGATGTTTCCCTTTCGGATATAAAAACAGGATTCAGAATTCTTTTTTTGAATTCTAATTTCGAGTTGTACTTACTTCAGATTCAAAATTTAAAATTACAGAGAATTTGAATACGAATCTAAATTCTCTGAAGATAATTATGCAAATTATAAGATTAATATTTCCTATTTGAATATGAGATTAATATTCAAAACTTGATTCTGGAATTCAAATTTGGATTGGTATGAACTTATAATTCAAATATATAACAAAATTGTGACTTCAAAAAATTTGAATATCAAATCTAATTAATTTTCATTTTTCAAGTTTAATTTACAAAATTCATGTTTCAGGCTTTCAGGATAAGATTGAAAATCAAAATTCTTCTTTACAATTCGAACTCTTGGGCTTTAAACCGACTTGGAATTTAAATCATGGAGCTAAATTTGAATTTCTTATCCAAATTCGATAAATAAAATTATAATTTTCATTCAGTAAAAAAATGATGTTTGCTATTCGAATATAAGATAAGGCTTCAAAATTCTTCTTTTGAAATCCAATTTTGGGTGTTGTGGCTTATATTTAAAATTGAAAATTACAATAATAATCTAAATTACCTGAAAACTTTCAATATTAAATCTAAATTGCATAAACAAAGCTATAATCTTTATGCAGTAATAAAATTTATGTTTCCCATTCGAATAAGATTACGACTCAATTTTGGATTTGTATCTACTTGTAATTCAAATGTAAAACTTAATTGGGAGCCTAAATTTGAATGTCAAATATAAATTCGATAAAACAGATTTAATTTTCATTTAATTGTTTCATTTATAAAATTTATGTCTGCTATACCAATTTAAAATTGAAATTCAAAACCTCTTTGGAATTCCAACTCTTGAGTTTGACTTGAAATTTTTTAAATGACGAACCTAAATTTGAATTTCAAATCCAAATTCTATAACCGAAGCTATAATTTCAGTAATAAAATTAATGTTGCCGTTTCGAATATAAGATTCTGAAACCTTCAATTACAATGATGTATTTCATTATCAATCTAAATTCGTTGAAAAAAGACTTAATCCAAGTTAGAAGATTACCTATTTGAATATCAAATTAAGATTTAAAATTTGATTCTGGAATTCAAATTTGGATTTCTATGTATTTGTGGTTCAAATTAAAAATTGTGAGTCGAAATTTGAATATAAAATCCAAACTCGACAGTTCGAATTTAGTTTCCACTTAAGTTTTTAAAAACTTTAATTTTATTTTAACAAAATGGATTTAACTACCGTAAAATATTAACAAAGTTAATAGAATCCAATGTTCCTAAATAATAACTGGCCTATTACGAAATTAAAAGACAATTTCATGCATTTTTAAACTAATTTACTTATAAATGTTTAAACTTTATTTCATAAAAATTCTAAAAATATATTCGTGTTCTGTGAGGTAGTCCGGGACAAGCTTCTGCTATGTTCTAAAAATAATTTTGAATTTTTATGTATTTTGATTTTTCTGTGTTAAAACAAGGTTACATTAGTATTATTTTAATTAAAGGCTCGAAATATGTTTATAATTTTAATATAAACAATATTTTAAATAAAGAAAAATCCCATTAATGATAAAAATAACCTGGGCTTTGTAATTACATCACAGGAAATAAATCGTTTAGTAGTCAGGATGGCCGAGCGGTCTAAGGCGCTGCGTTCAGGTCGCAGTCCACTCTGTGGGCGTGGGTTCGAATCCCACTTCTGACAAACGTTTTTTTATTATAAATATTTAATTTTAAACATCAAAAACACAATGCAAAATTCAACCATAAACATTTAAAAATTCTTGATGACCAAATTGCAATTTAAAATTATTTCAACGCAAATCAGCTAGATATCATTTACAATTTCAGTGAAGTTGGAGTAATTCCAACACCCATAGGTCTGAAATATCAAATTTTAATTACTCACACGATTTAGTGTAGGTATTTCATATCAATTCGAAAAAAGGCTTGATTTGCAAAGCTTCTCAAAAATGTTAAATACAAAATTGAGATTTCTTAAGATAACAAATCAAAACATTTGATGAATACATATTTGATCTAATATGAAACTAAAAGTTTAGAATTTGGAAAATATTTGTCAAATCCGATTAAACAAATCCTTTTAAATACAGTGTGATCAATACTTGAGAAGCAATAAACTCCGACGTTTCTTATTAATTCAAGGACTGTTCCAAAAATGTTGGTAATTAAACAAAAACCCGCCCCATAATCTGAAATTTTTCGATTACCTACACGTTGGAGATTGGCTAGCGCTAGACTATCGACAATAGCGCAACATTAAATTTACATCGTAAGTTGATATTAAAAGGTCATGAAAGAAATTAAAGGAATAAACAAAAGGTTTGAGAAAATTTATTGTTTGGCTTAAAAGGGGTGCACTTTAACATAAAAAGGGCCCTCTTTATGTTAAAGTGCACCCTTTCAATACAGGCAGCCATGTTCTAGCTTTGTTTCTGCTTTGTTCTGTTGTTTTTGTCTTAAGTTCTACAAAAATGTACCAACAAACTCGATTTAAATATAATCTTTTGCTAAAATTTTTACATTTTGACTGAACCTTTACCTTAATAAATGCCAGAAATATTCTACGTTTGGCAACCTATTTAAATATAGACCTTCCAAATAATCAAACATAAATTATGCAGCGTAACGTAAAATAATGATGTAAAATCAGTCATCTTTCAAGCCCGTTTCTCAGCTAATTTATAAGGATCGTTGTCAAACGCATAGTCTTACACGAAAGATGAAAGCACTCATTTTGTTCCACTTGTTTTGATCAGCCAAGTGGAAAACCGTGTGACTCTTGATGACTAGAATGTGTAGCCATTAAGGCAAAAATCGGTAATAAGATGCTACTGTTCGTTTTCTTTGATGTTCTAAGCTGACGGAAAAGGCCGCCGATTCTTTTTATTTAGGCCTTTATGCATGTGGAAAAGGTCGTTTTTTGGTTTTCTAGTAATAAATATGGATGAATTGATAATACGAGTATTAAGGGGGGAATCATTTTCGTTTGCTTTTTTACTTATTGTTTAAAGCAAGGTTAATTGTAAGCAGTTGCGGTTAGTGAGAGAGGACTTTTCCATTCTATTCTTTTATGTTAATATTTTTTAGCTTGATATAATATTAGTAATGTTTTGTGTGAATGCATACAATTTTGTCAGTTACTTATACCTCAAAGCAATTGTTTTTGATATTGTAGTACAGTTTCTATTTGGAATGTCTGAATGTTCCGGTTAAAAGATTAACTGAACATTTAACAAAATTGTGTATGTTTATATGAAACACAGAAACTTTATTAAAAGATATATTTAGAATTTAAAATAAAATTACTTCTCACGTTTGAAGTAAAATGGAAAGACGTTTGGGTAATTTTTAGGTTTTTAGAAAAAGGTTCACATCAAGACTAGATCTATAACATACGACAAACTACCCAGAAGGCTAAAGGCCACTGATGATGATCTATCACGGTGTTTGAAATTTTGTATAAATTGAGTGTAATACGGTCCGTTGCTTGAAGTTTAAGCCCGCCTGAAGCTGCGGAAATAACGCCAGGTCGGCGCATTCTTTCGTAATAATTCGAAGAAGTCCCGAATAGGACGATCTAATGTTTGTTTCAGTGTATTTCTTTGTTAAAAAGTCCGGGGAATCACCGGATCACGAGGCGCCATTCAAGGTTTCCCCCGTGTACAAAAGGCACGTTTGGTCTTCTTTTTCTAACACCCTGTCCGCTTTACGGAAAAGTAGGAAGACGAAGCAGAGTATAGCCAGCTTTCAGATCAGTCGATCATGTAAATTTTCTTTCCGGGCTCTTGGAGGACAAACGCGAAAAAGCCTCTCGTTTTAGTTATGGGGAATTATCTTACAACGTGTTTGTTGGATTCTTGTAGAGAGTGCTTTACCGTTTCGAAAATATATTTCTGTGTGAAAGTTTAGTGTTTGGTGAAGTACCGTTTTCACATGGTTTCGTATCGGATCAAATAACCTCAAGTCCTAGGAACTCCCGTTATCTTCGCACCCGCTTCCGAGAAAGGACATCACCCCCCCCCCTTCCACACCGACCGCGGCTACTCTCCCTGGGACAAAAAGCCTACCATCGCTTCCAAGGGCCATCCCCTGACAACCAACGCCCCTGCCAAGGTAACAATATTTCAGGCTGCCCCTTGCATTTGGCGGTTGCAATTATACCAGCTTCAACCCTATTTAATACCGTATACTACGGTCAACTATTGTCTGTAATTTTAAGTACATCAAGCGACCCTTTTTAATCCGTTTGGGCGAAGTGTTTAAATCATAAATCAGTGCGTATTATATTTGCATTAGTGGTAACGATTTAGAAACAGTGCGAGCTGTACCGGCGTTTACCAATTTTGTGTTGTCTTCCTTTGCCCTGATGTTGTCTAGTTTTGCCATTAGGAGTTTCTTGGATATTCTCTGATCATCCATGCGTAATACATGCCCTAGTCATTTAATCTTCTGCGACTTTATGGCGCCTATTATATCCAGTAGAGTTCTTGATTTGTTCTTCTTTCCCAATGCTCTCCCACCTTATACTTAACACTGATTTAGGAAAAGAGTACAGCATGGAAAGTGTAAATCACGTTACTTACTTAGGCACTGTAATTATCAACAAAAGCGACAAAACCAAAGAAATCAAAGGGCGGATGATGGCAGGAAGCTGAAGTATAGCGGCCTTAGAGAAGTTGCTAATGTCAAAAAGTTAGAATCAGAGTGTATAAAACTATAATAAGACCGTGATTTACGCTAGTGAAGGGTATTAAATAAAAACGACATACAAAACTAAGTGTATGGAAATAGTATATTACGTGCTAAGTGCTCGTAAGTAATATTTTTTTGGACATGCCTCGGTTTTCCAATCATGCGCGGCCAAAAAAATACTTACGAAACAAGGCGCATATACTACTTTTTCGACCGCCTGGAAAAAATATCAAAAAACGTAATATTGAAATTAAATTAACATGACTGACAGTTGTCACAATAAAATTACGAAGTGGGTAGAGTCACATGGCGGAGTATACTGTTCACTTACGAGTACGCCGTTCTCGTAAGTAATATTAAGTATAGTAATATTATAGTACTGTTATTACATTCATTACTATGACAACAATAAACAAACGGTAAATTCCACTTACGGTTCTAATTTTTCGTCAATAATAGTCCACTTACTAATCAGGAGGTCGAAAAAGAAGTATTCTAAGAAGAATATAAGGTGGAAAGAAGGTGAGAGAACGATGAAAATAGAGGAATGAATTTAAATTGAAGAAATGATACATTGAAAATAAAACTTGGTAAGTATGTATGTAAAACAGAACACATTTTACTGGTATGGTATCGATTGTTCTTTATGTTTTCTACTCAGTCCTCGCCACGTAAAATGTCATGACTCGTTACTGATTATACTTAAATGATCAAAAAGGTAAACAAAATCGCTACGAACTCTTCAAAAATGTTAAGGGCAAAAACAGAATAATTTGAATTGTACCAAGGAAATATTTAAAGCTTCTGTTTCATGAAATAAATCACGTATATGAATTGATTTTTTTCATATCAAAATCCGTCACTCATTTAAGGTTTATTATTTTTTAATTTATTATAATAGTTAGCACAACTCACACCAAACTAATATACAGTATATAACATGAATCAAATGGTTTTGAAAAAGATAGCTAAATGCAGTAAACATTATATTAAAAAAATTCGAAAGGCATTAACAAGAATGAAACACTTAAATAACCTTATACGAACGTCAAAATCAAAATAGAACGAACGTTTCAACGTTGTATTTATGAAATACAGCACAGGGTCGTTCGTTCTCTGTATTGATCTGTTGCCATCAGTTCTTATTTACTACAATGCCGTATTTTTAGTTCGTTATTAAGAATTTCTAGGAACTAAAATAGCATTCTGCAGTGGAAGTATTTTTAGATCAATAAAAAATTTAACCGTAACAGGTTTCCACTTAACTTTACACCAAGCTTAATTTTTTTTAACGATTTTTGTCGAGAATTTTATTCCAGGAATAATTTTTTTAAGGATTCACTCCTTTGGAAAAATTCTTTTACTATTGGTGCATAGAACTGAAGGTGATTTTTTTTCTAAATACAAAATTTTTGTTTTGTTTGATTGCAAATATTTTATGTTTGACAGACTTAAGCTCAATTTAAACTCATAAAATTCGTGATTTCTATGATATGCTTAAACCGTGTCAAACTAGTCCCATAAGTCAGCTACCAAACAACCAGCTTTGGTTTAGGTTACACGGGCTATAAAACATGACCTTTCCAACTTAGATTTTTAAATGATGAAGCCCAAAATGGATTAAAATTTTAATCAAAAAACCCAATTTCCAACAACTACTATGTTTTAACCTCTGAATAAATAAAATGTAGTGTGTTATTCGGTCGGGGAGTGCGTACATTTGCGTATTTCCGAAATTAGTGTAGGAGGTGCGTGAGTTATCGATTAGTACGCACAGAAAGTACGGCTTGCAGGCCACAAGGTTTCTAGAAAATATCGGGTTATAAGCGCCGAACTCAATTATTGTAACACTTGGGCTTAGAATTAGGATATAATTTTGTACACGATAGGAATCCATTAACCAATTAACTTTAATGTAATATGGGTATTACTGGTTGGTGGATTTAGAAAACATACAGTAATGAACGATGGAAAATATGGAGTTGAATTACAACAATAATACATGGTGTAAATAATTGATAGGTTTGGTTAGAGATGGTATTTTATTAATTAATTGTTCCTTTATTAAATAAATAGGTATAAAACACTTTAGATTTTAGAACTTGACATTGAATGACTTTGGAAGCTTATTTAATGAGTTCTTCTCAATATTAATAGATTTTTGATGTATCTAATCTAATTTAAGTGGCTTTATACAAAAAAAAGCCAAACAACTGATGAGTGAATAATTATTCTTAAGATTATTATAGTCTTCTGCAGATAAGAAAAACAGAAAAACACACTAAAACTTCCACACACACAACTATCTTTCTGGAAGTATATGGCACTCTTTTGGTGAATCCGTCCAAGTCGTAATTGTAACTTTTCACGAAAGTTACCGATAATAGAGGGCTTCCCGGTGATTTAAGGACCCAAGCTGGAGACGATAAACTTCCACCACGTCTTAAAAGACGTACGATATGGTTGACATACTGCCACGCACTGAGGAGGGGTGTGAAACATTCGGGCGACGTTAAGCCATGTCACCTGACATAGCCTCGCATCCAGGGGATTCCCCGACTGGAATAATATGGCATCATGTCTCGATGAAATGCGCGTGAATTGGGTCACCTTGGGATTTTTAACAAAGGAAACTTTTACAAAGAATTACCAAAAATTCAAAATAACGTAAACTTCCCAAGATAACACGGAATTGCAAAACCACGTGACAAAAGGATTGAAGAGATTAATATAAATGAAGTAGAAATGGCAATTAATAGATTAAAAAATGACAGAGCAGCAGGTTATGATAATATAAAACCTGGACAACTGAAATACATGGGAGAGACAGGAAATAAGATGCTACATAGACTAATCTTATTTGTAGAAAGAGAAAGTTAGTTTTACGTTTTCCTAAACCCGTTTTTTTGTTTCTATCGATGTTTTTATCAACGTTACTTCTACTACATTTTCTCTTTAAAACGCCTGTTTTATCGCTCAAGGTTTCTTATTTTTTCACAAATCCGTCTTAACGTTTTTATTTATTTACTTGTTTATTTACTCTCGAGACCGTTACTTTTATTCGAATCAATTTAAACTTTTATACCAGTTTTTCTTCAACTTCTTTAAAAAGCAACTCTATATAATACCTTTCTTCCTATGAAAAACAGTCCTTCATTTTTGCTATAAAAAACAGTCCTTATTTCGTTCATTATTAACAGCAAACACAAGGGACGCATATGTAAAGAAAGCATAACGCACCTGCGACACTCATTATAATGAAATAATGAGAACAATCGATTTCTAACCAAAAGAAGGTAGGCGTTAAGTTGAAAAGATTGGGTTGAATATAAAATCGTGTAGGTTTTTTGCGATGCTATCAAAAAATGTAAATAAAATAAATACGAGGTGTTTTGTTTTTGTGCAATTTTTTTACGTTCAACTTTTGGGTTTATTGCTCTGACGTTTTGATAAAAAAATCTGATAAGTTTTCTCGTAAATACTAAAAGGGTTAAATTCTGATTTTATGGTGATTTTAATGTTTGGAGAAAGTTGATGTACCAGGGCCATTCACGAAGTTTACATACAGTATTGTTGAAAATTATTTTGGAAAAGGTGATTTTTGATTAATTTTGTTAGACATAACTAAATTGCTGTTACATGTTACATGCTTGGCTTTAACTAGATGAAATGTTTATAATTTTTGGAGAAGAGTCTATTCTCTGACGCAGTCTTAAAATCCGGCAACGATCCAGGCATGGCACTTGTTATCTGCATTAACCACGCAGTTGGGCAATTTAATTTGATCCGTGAAACTTTCGCATAATTATTTTTACAGGTGCTGTTGACTCGTTTATTATATTAGTATAATATGGTTGAATAAATTCGAATTTAATGTAAAAATTACAAATGCTGTGAATTTTTTAGGGCTTATTGGCCCTTTTGCATCTTTTCTGTGTGGCTGCTTTTTCTCCATGTTATCAGGGTTGTGTCTTCGATACAATCATTCGCAAGGGGCTGATTATATATTTAGTTCAATTTTCTCAAAAAACTTTTTCGAAAATATAACCTTAAGTATCAGTTAGCTTGCCTCAAAATAACTGAACGGTAATATAGTGTGTCCCACAATCCACAAACTGCCTAAGAATGCCTCTGGAAAGTCCCATCAAGGAATAAAAAACTACCTCTCTACTACCTGCGCTTTGGCCTGGTTCTTCTTCTTTATTTACCTTTTCCAACTGAACCTAATTTGGTGATATTTTTTCGTTCACCTTCATTAAGTCTTCATTCCGGGTGTCCATTCCATCTCATAACGTTTTAATTACTCTAAACCTCCCATAATACCTTCGACATGTAATGTGTTGCCTATTTAGAGCCGATAAGCGATTACGAGATAAAATGTGCTGTATTTCGATCGGTTCTCTGTACAATTTTTGTATCTCTGAAATGATTTCTTTTTCGAATCCTTTTTTCTCAAAATATTCTTCTTAGTATCTCCTTCTAACACATTCTTAGTTTTTTCTCATCGCCCAACCTTGCTTACTAGCGACACCGCGCTAGGATCCATCAGTTTCCACCTTCTTATGATTTTAGATACTCATTTTTGCTGCTTCTTTCTATGTGTATGTTTAATATATCGTTGTCTGTCATATTTTTCTTTCTGCTTGTTCAATACAGAGTAACTTATTCTTTTTCTTCTCCGTAAATTAGGAAGTAATCGTCGTATAGCCCCGCTATGGATCTTCGGTGGAGGTTGAGACGCAGCTGTTCTCCTGTCTTTTGGGTGATCCTCCTTGTGGCCATTTGGTGTTTGTCTTTCGACGTGGTCTCTCCAACGCCTTCGTCCATCTCAGACCCATTTTCTCACGTCCGCGATTTTCCAGTTTTCTCTTATTTGTGCGTCTCTGTCTCTAACGCTTGCCCGGTTTTCATTCTCAGAGTCTGTTGCTGTCAATATTCATATATTTATTTCCCCATATTACATCCCGTAGTATGTAGCAATGATATCAGGATATATCGTACTGGTCTTACTCCTTCTGTTATACCCACTCGTAAATATATACATTCTCACTTGCTCAATAATGTTCTCTTCCACCATCAACTTGCAGCGTATTCGATCTTTCGCTATAGGCATCGCTTTAGTCTTTTTTGTTGCTATTTTGATATTATATTGTTTGGTTATTCTGTTGAGTAGAACTTTAATAGAAATTTAAACTTTAATAGTTATGCCTATGGTAAAATAACATGATTCGCCCAATAATGCCTTATATAAAAGCTGTTGGTTTTCGATAAAAAGCATCTTGAATTTTTTCTAAAAATGTTTGGGAGCCACAAATATTTCTTTTAAATGGGCTGAGGCTATTTATTTTTAATGGCATGTTGATATCTTCTTTTTGAAAAATACTAAAATGGCTGTTATCCACGCTGAGAGGACTGCATTAGCTCGAGAACTCCATCATGAACGTTATTCCTTCGACGGAGACTGGCCAACGTGCGAACATTTGTGCGTATGTTACAGCATCTCAGAGTTTTTGGTTGCTTTGGAGTGGATAAAAGCGATATTGGCCGTCAACATGAGGATCGGATCCTCATTGCAGAAGAGGAAATAAGTACACGTCGCCTTGCTGACCAAAAGTATCCCAGTTTGTACTCTAATAAACTTTAAAAGATCCAGGGTTACACCTGAATGAAGAATTACTTCGTCGTATTCGTCTTGATGAATGACATCTCCATAACCAAGCTGAATATCCGAATTTTGTTTATAGCCAATGTCTTAGCTACAGGTAAGGCTAGTTTTCTCGAAATGGAGTTCATAACGATCATAATACACAATACACATTCGGAATAATGCAAACCCTAGTGAAACTCGAGAACATAACTTCCAGCAATCATTTTCCATCAATACGAAACGTTACTATTATGAATCCAATTGTAATAAGTTTGACTAAAAATGGCACAACTGCAGTGATAATTGCTTGAAGTTTACTTAGTGCAAGTTCCAATCCACTTCTTGCCAGTTTGTTTGACTTTATTGCTGTTTGGGGTGAGTGAGTAGGAATTGTAGAAGTTCATAATTTTGCCCAGACAGTTAAATAAATGGCAATAGCTACCTCGAATTTTTGGAGAATATTCTAGCTTCTCGGATATTCTTGAAAAAGCTCCACTGGATACGAGGCAAAACATATTTTATCTCCATGATGGTGCTCCGCTTCATTACACTACGCGAATGACGATGTGAATAAATAACATGTTTCCCAAATCGTTGGAGCGGCCATAACGGACCAATACTGTGATCTCCGAAGTCAACTCACTTAAATTCATGTGATTTCTTTTGTATGAAGTTATATGAAGCAACTTCTTTATACTATTTCAGTCAGACGAATTAATTAAATTCGGATATTTTGAAACACGTTCAGAATTTTTGTATATACATCGTGCGAATGCTTGTGTTGGCAATTCTGGTCAGCATTTTGAGCAACTCCTCTAGCAATTTGACTCGAAAAGTCTAATTTATTACTGTGTTTTTCACAATCACCACAAAAATGTTCTGCTCGTTGTTCATCTTTCATTTTCTTCATTTTTTGTTAAGACGAATAGAATTGTTTACTGTACTTTTATCCTTCTTGGGCTCCATTCAAAATCTTCTGATTTAACTGGTTACGTTTCATACCAATAGTTCCGTGTCCAATTTGTAGAATTCCAGTAGCTCTCAAACATTCCTCCTAACTGCGTTTCTCAAAAAATAGTATATTGAAAGACAAGTGTTACAATAACCCTTATTGTAATATGAGTACAGTTTGCGTAAACGAGCCGTAGGCGTGTTTGGCAATGTATGAATATTACAACTCGTCATTGTAACACATGTTTTTCATACTATTTCGCATAATTTATTTTTCGTATTTCGCATTATTTATTTTAATTTAAAAAATTAATATTAAGTAGAAATATTAAATGTCAAGGTTGATAAGATTGACAGTTCCAATAAACATTTGAAATTCAATTAACAATATTTATTTTGACGTTTATTACAAATATATCCGAAAGTTACATGTAATAAGATTTCTATCTCAAAATGGACAGAGAATTACAATGCACTCCTCCTGAGGTAAGAAACATTGCCTCTAATGCAGTTAACTAAATTTAATTGCAGTATTTTTACATATGCAATAATGACAGATGTGTTTGACATATAGACTCAGTTACCAACGTTACAGATAAAATATTCCCTAAAAACAGCTATACAAAAATTTTCATTGTAGCACTGTTTTTGATAAAAACAGTTGTACAAAAATCACTTTGTGAACGCAATATAGGAAAAACATTTGTCTACGTTTAACGCGGACTATCACTGCTTAAAATATCTGCAAAACTATTTAAGTTACTCTAGATACAGCTCCCAGACGCAAACAAAGTCCCCGGAAAATATGTGAACTAAATTTAAAAATTTTAAATATCTATTTACATCGATTTTCAATGTTTTATATATTTTAAGTAAGTATTTATATCATTCCATAGACCTATTGCACACGCTTTATAAATACGTGAAATTCTGAATTTGCCATCCATTTGAATTTACCGCCAAGATACTTTTTACCCTGAGTGTACTCTTCAAATGTAGAGCCACCAGGACACGCCCCTTCGGGGACTTTGTTTGCTGTTGTTAGCTGTAATCAATGTTGGGACTTTAACTTGCTTACGGCTTTCATTAGTTCATAATGTATATTTTCTTTTCTACTTGGCGCTCATTTAAGCTTTTATTTTTACTCTTCTTCGTTAAATATTTATTAAAATATCTACGTTAACTTCCTTTCTAAATTGCTACGTATTTCTTCGATTAATCCCTAAACATTAACATTCGAGCAATTCACAAAGAAGAAACAGATTTAGATCAATGGTATGGGGTTACGCACTATCATGGTTTACTAGGCCAAAACCGTATTTGATCACACGATATATTTAATGATGCCTTTTTTAAGGTAGAAGTTATATAGGTACTTGGCAAAAACAACCTGCTAAAGTAACAGTATGTTACTTTGATGGGACTAAAATTAAAATTTTGGGTGGGACTGTGGGACAAAACTTTTTAATTAATAGATCTTTAAAAGATACCACAAAGTGTTTCCTGAACAAGTTTCTAATTTCCACGATTTTTTCCAAAGACATTTCCATTTTTCGAAATTTGGGATTCCATTAGGAGAGGGAGAAAGTCATGTTTTATGATTGCAGTAATTTGTAATAACCAGAGCTCTGAATATCAATTCAGCAAATCCGCCCCTGCATTCAAATAGTAAAACATTTACGTAGGTCACGTTGTTCAAGGACACAAGCGACGAATTGGGGATGTAACAAAATGTAAAGCGTGTAAGTGGCTAAAAAGCATGGGCCAAAACTTCCAACGACCGTGTTAAATAAATCCCAAAACCAGCCCTACCCTCGTTTTACTTCGTATTTACAATAAAACACTCTCAAATGTGACGTAATAAACATCCAGGCGATTTTTCAAAAATTTCGGTCGAAAGCTCGGGGGGTGAAAGTAATAACATAAGACCCATTGGAAATGTTGAAAAATGGCACATCTCTCCTTGAAATTTTAACGAAGTAACCCAACCGTGAATATCAGTCTCCCGGGTATAGTTCTAAAATGTGCCACTATCTGTGGCGTAATTCGGCAACGGCCCTGGCGAGACGGCAATGACATTGACCCGGCTGCCGACGCCCTCGACGCTGCATCATTGATTGTACACAAACGCCACTCTCGCCCCACCCAGCAGTGACGCTTTTCCGACCTTGAGCGAGGTCGCACACCCGTGCTATCTGTATCTCTATCTAATATCAATAGCTTTTCCACGCAGATATTTTCAGTCCCAGGAAATTTATTTATACTCCTTTTGAACATGTTTGGTTGTAACAAATTCCTTACTAAATACGGGAGGGGGGGGGGGGCATCGATTAAGGATACTTACACTATTTTCCCAAAAATTAATTATGTTAACAATTATTATCAACAAAAAAAATCGAGTTAACGAACTCGTGTTGTTATTTGTATAATAACAAGGTGAATTTACATAACTCACCGGGAGGTTATATAACTTTCGGTTCCTGTCGTGAAAAACATAGGCTTATAAATTCCTACGTTTCTGTGTTGAAGGAACACCAACGGTATCGATTTATAAACCTTATGACACAATAGTCCACAGCCACAGTTTACGCATGTCTGAACCAAACATCGTAAAAAGAGCAAGTGGGTTTCTGGAAAATATACAAATAAAAATGATGGAAGATTAATTTAAAACATTATAAATTTTGGCTTTAAATACTTTACACGCAAATCCTGAAAGCTTTTTCTGGTAATATTTATATTTTACAATTTTCGAGTTTCATTGGAATAATTTTTGCAAATTTAGTTTGGTTCTAACAAATGAGATTTTTACAGAATTAAAACAAGGAGTTTAATGGATTTTTAAATGAATATTACTCTCTGTATTTTTGTGGCAATGCCACAATAGCGAAAATACGGCGTAAACAAAGTGAAACCATAGAATTTTTTGTATTTTAAATTGAGTTTTTGTAGTGCCTTTTTCGGTTATGCACAGTCGATTAATTGTCCCCTTTTATTGACGTTCAACTAGCTAGTTCTTTTTTAAGTCGGCATTAATAAAAAATCATAATAAAAAATATACAAATAACTACCTAAATGGATAAAATAAAAACATAAATTCTGAAATAAAAATTCAGAGTTAATTCTTAAAATTGGAAAAAAATTTAAAAAAAATTGGAAGCTAGAAAGTACATAAGAACTTTCCCCGAGAAAATTATAAAAAAAAAACTTAAATATAAGTAAAACTTTATCGATCTGAGTTAACTTACAGACTGTTGTCGCCACTTTACGATTCAACACAGGTTATTTTTTTGCTCCTGTCCATTATCAAATTTTGCCGTTTCTCTTTTCTGTTATACGTTTTCATTCTTTTAGTTCGTTATAGTGTTTACGTGTTTGTGTCGAATCAATTCTTGTTGTTGTTGTGCTCAATTCGTCGTCCTTAAAGATAACATTTCGTGTCTAATAGCTTTCTTAATCTGCTGATCATTTAATCACAATAATTTTCTTATTAATTTATTTTTCTTATTTTGTGTATCAATTCTTTCTCCTTTTTCCGGTTTTGTTTTGTAGTAATTTTGGCGTTTACTAATGTAAGGTTTTTCCCATATGGTTGTAACGTTATTATGTTATTAAACATTTAGATTTTGCATTTTGTTGGTAAAACAATAGGATTCTGTTCTAACATAAATAAATAATAAAATTTAAATATGCCCCCCAACGTGTTGCTTAATATTCTGAAAATTCCATTTCAGTTAATAAATTAATTGTTAATTATTTCCAGGATACTCATTTATGTATAAAATGATAATTTTTAAAGTGTAATTAACAGATTAATATGAATGAAAAATTGGAAATGCATTAATTAAGTATATCCGAAACGTGGAGAACTGCTATTGTTTCATTGATTTAAATTATTGGTCTAAACCACAATAAAGAAATAATCATATATAGAAAGCTTATTGGGCCAATGTTCAAAATACATTTTTAATTATTTCTTTTCTCCTACAGGATATTGGCGATCATCAACGCTACCTCTACTTTGGATGCCACTGCTCGGAAGAGCGATTTTATACTTTTACCATACCACTAACGTAAGTTTTTTAGTCAGGATGTCCGTCTCCTACCTGCACTTCTTTTGCCATCTACTTTACCTTGGATAATAACATTTAATATTTTTGGTTCCGCATTATGTGGTCGACATACGAGGATCGTTCGATAACTACCTGGACTAACTCGAATTCGGCGGAATCTTCTTTACCATTCTGTAGAACCATCCTTTGTTAGGTTAAATGTTAAATTTAAATCGTTAAATATGACAGTATAGAGCGATCTGTCCATTAGTCTGTGTTTGACAGTGCCCGGATATGATTGAAAAAGTTTTGGATGACTGTCGAGATAGCAGACATAGTGGGTATCTCAAATGCCAGAGTGCACAGAATTTTAACTGAAGAATTGTAAATGAAAAAAATGCTCGAGGCGTTGGGTGCCGTGGTTGCTTAGCTTACACCGGCACCGGAGAAAAAACTGAATCGTTTGAGTGTTTCTCGCGATCTTTTGGCACGTTTTCGCCGCAATCCGAAGGACGTTTTGCACCGCTTTATAACCGTCGATGAAACCTGAGTCTACCATAACACTCCCGAAACCAAAGAAAAAGAACAGTTTAAACAATGGACACACAAAGGTTCACCGTTCACCGCCCCCGCAGAAGGCAAAAACGGTTTTGTCAGCAGGAAGGCTATGGAAACTGTGTTTTGGGATTTTCATGGAATTATGTTCGTCGACTACTTAGAAAAGAGGAAAACAATAAATCATGAGTATTATGCCAATTTGTTGCAACAATTGAGCGACAAAATCAAAGAGAAACGGCCTCATTTGGCAAAGAAGAAAGTGCTTTTACATCAGGATAACGCACCTGCCCACAAGTCTGCGATCGCCATGGCCCAAATTCATGAATGGGATTTGAATTAGTGCCTCATTCGCACTATTCGCCAGACTTAGCTCCCAACGATTATCATCTATTTCCAAACATGAAAAAATAGCTCGGCGGTAAGAGATTTTCGTCCAATTCCGAAGTAATCGCTGATGTAAATACCTATTTCGAGGACTTGGATTCATCGACCTACAATGAAGGCATTGCTAATTTTAAGTATCGTTGGAATAAGTGTGTTGAGTGAGCAAGAGACTGTATTAAAAAATAAATTATTTTTTTTATCAAAAATACTAAAAAAGGCGAGAACTCCAGTCCAGTTTACGAAGTTCATAATTATGTACTATATATTGGGCATTATTCAGGGGCGGACTGGGTCGGAATTTTATATGCGGAAAATTTTTCAACCGGCCATCCTTTTTTTATGAAAATGTCAATAAATAAAAAATAAATTACTCTTGGGATAATAGTTAGAAAATTAAAATCATTTTATTTTACATTTAATACCACATACAAACACATAAATAAGAAGCATTGAAACATTTTTTTTAACAAAAAAAAGGTTACTCAAAAATTAACAAAAAAAGACATTTCTTTGCAAAAAAATTAAATAAATAATATTGTAATAAATTAATACATTAGTACCTAAATAAAAATATTTTTATAAAGGAAGATTTTCTTTTAAAAGATTGCTTTTTTGAGCAACTAAGTACCTATACCGGGTGTTAATGAAACCTGGAGCACCCCTATTTTTTAAATTATATTTTAAGATATCAAAATGAAATTTGGTATATGCAATATACTCTTTAAATAGTATTTTTTGACATAGAACACACGTTTCTGCCACTTCCGATTTCGCCGGAATTACCCTCAATTTTGTTATTTTAAATGAACAACCTGTATATTTATACATTTTTGGAATTTCCATTTCATTCTACGTATGGTATATCAAGTTTGAAACATTTTGATGACAAAGTAGATGCCATGACCTGCGCAGTCGGGGTGCTACGACACCCAAAACAAATTATTTTAGTACTTCAACTGTAGCAAGTCTGTCACTTTTTTGTGCATTTCATTTGTTTCACCGAATTGAATTTTCATATTAATCCAGCGTTATTGGTATCAATAAAATCCTTGAAAAACGCTCGTTTTTAATATCCTAGTGTCTCACCCTAGTGCCATTTGAAAAAATAGAGTTATTCTCGAAAAAGCATTTTTGCCAACTTTAGGTTATTCTAATACAGCAACTAAAATAGTTAAAGTTCTAAAACAATTTGTCTGGAGTGTTGGGGCACCTTGACTTTCATTTTGCGTAAGTTATCAAAATATTTCGGACTTGATACTAGCATACGTAAAATTGAATGGAGATTCCAAAAATGTATAAATATACAGGGTGTTCCATTTAAAATAACAAAGTTGATGTCAATTCCGGCGAAACCGGAAGTGACAGAAACTTGTTTCCTATGTCAGTAAATGCTATTTAAAGAGTATATACATATACCAAATTTCATTTTGATATCTTAAAAAATAAGAAATTTATGGGGGTACCCCAGGTTTCGTTGACACCCGGTATACAGTATTGTTATCTCGACTACTGAGATCGGTAACGACGGTTTTTCGCGTTTTTGAATTTGTAATGTGTGAAGTTGGTGTGAATCGCGCTATAAAATAATTTTAATAATTTAGGTTTTTTGTCAAACCGGCCCATAATCGGACCGGCCCGTGCGGAAATTTCCGCATCCTCCACATGGCCAGTCCGCCCCTGGCATTATTATTAATCTTAATTATTTATTACGATCAGAACACAAAACTACTTACAAAATTCTAATTTAGTACAGAACATAACTAATATAACAGTCAATTTCAACATTTATGTCGTTTTACTTTGTTTACATAATTAAAAATTAAAAAGGTAAAAAACATAATTAGTCTGGCTGTATAGCTTTATAGCTAATGTCATTAAGTGGAATGAAAAAGCAGAACAAAAGGCCTTTGTTTACATTGGATTGAATCGTCATAGTTCCATGAAATGTCCCAGTACAGCACTACGAACTACGATTTTAAAGTTATTCTATGCAAGATTTTCCTAATCTTGGGGAAATGATTTTTTTTAGTTGAATCAAAGAATACCTAACAATTTATGCTCTTTGGGTGAATTACAAAAGTACATTCTGACAATAAAAACGTTAGCCTTCGAAGTAGCTCAATTTATCATTTTTTAAATATTTTTTTATCAATTACAGTTTAAAAATTATGTTGAGAATAACTAATAATAAATCCAAGGATTTTAATACATTAACACCAAAATGCACAGTAAAATCGAAACGATTTAAATAATAACAATTCAAGGAGCTACAATTGTTAGTATACTTTTTATTTGACCTTCAATGGACTTATTTTTCTTTCGTTTCTGTAAGTTATTATCACAAACACAACTTAGTCCATTAGTCATGCTATTAATACTCTGATAGCTTAACAAAAAAGTAAAAATAAAAGCTAAGCCAGGGTTGAAAAGCCTGTTTAGTTTCAAACGAATTGAAAATAATAAAAACAATCCAGCTTAGAGTGCAAACAATTTTTATTGTAATTTCAGTTATTTTTTAATTTGTTTATCTTTCTTAAGAAAAAATAAAAAGTAAAAATATCAAAAATCATCGAATAGAACATAAAATAAACAGCAACCTAAAGTTTTAAGAGCCACACTAAAATTACGAAATCCTTGGCATCCACAAGCTTAATAAAGAAAAACTAAGCTGTTGGCTCCCTATAGGTTTAATAAAGCATCAATGGAGCATACTTGTGGTAACACACACAAAAGTGAAATAAATTTACGAAAAAAGGATTTCTTTACTTTCGTTTTTGTTTTATTTTTTTTAAGTTTATTACTATTAAAAAGAAATATAAGCAAAACTTAGCCTGTAGTGATCGTGTTTGAAAAATAAATAAATATATTAAACGCTGCTAAGACAAGCACCAACGAAAAATATGTCTCCATTTCTACACAAAACTTCATTCAAATTACACGAAACGAATCGATATCTCAAGGATTTCCTAAACAGATAAAACATTTTCTGAATTTAGTAGTGGTAACGCCATCTACTAAACGTCCTTGGAGCTACCAGAGGATAAGGTTGCGTTTCCAATTTCCAATCTTTGTAATTATTGTTATTTTTTTAATAATAAACAAATTCTATCAAAAATACTGCGTTTACTTATCTTTTTTTAAGTCTTAACTTAAATAACATATTTCGAGATTATTTGATATGTGATATTTATTATCACTGATAGACCGCTGTTATAGTAGATAATAATTATTGTGTTTACTTTTTGGTAACTCCCCCTCCCCACGCCCTTCTAGGCACATTTATTTCTTAGTATTATTTCTAAAATCCCAATGGGACAATTACTACAAAGCACGCAATTAACCTTCCCTGAAACAAGGCCTGGAAACAAATATACAATTAAACCTGATAACTGAAACGAGTTTCTGGTTCTTCTAATCATCAAAAACCTTGAACTAAATCTTAAATTCGATTAAATGACCTGTAATAAATTAATTTTAATTGTCGAGCTCGTAACTTGAATCTAGCTCCTTTTGAGTTAAGGAAACAAGAAAATCGGAACAGAAATAAAGCTCTGAGAATAAAGTGTAACGTAAATGTTTTATACCCTTCCTTTGTTAATACTAAGTTAAAGTTTCGTCGTTTAGAATGATTTAACAAAAGAATCTAAACAATTGGGATTAAATTCAACAGGAAAAGAACGGAATTAATATCTTTTGCATAAAATTTTAAGATAAATGCAAGCCCTAAGGACGTTGGATAAAAGGTGTTAATTTTAGCTAGAAAAATAATTGAATTAACATTTTTCGAATAAATACGAACCTTAAGGACGCTGAAATATAAAGGAGTTTTAGCAATTAATTCTTCTAAACACTAAAAGGTTTGACGCTAAATTATTGTTGGGATCGATCTTCCTCATACGAAGCCAAGCATTTAAAACTGTAACATCTAATAAGTACGCAAAGATTGGCCACCACCATTTTCTTTGTCGTATTCGGGAACGATAAGAAGTTACAGCTTGATCCATTTTATCCACGCCTTCCATTGCTTTATTGAAATGGCCGAAATAGGCAATTAGTTTTGGTTGGACAACAGAAATTTTAGCATTGCTGTCACGTGAATATCTAGTACCTTCTTCAATTCCATCATAGTTGGTTATGTATGTAACTGATTTGTTGTCCTTCCACTTTACTAATGATATTTGGTTATTTCTTTCGTCTCAATGAGAGGACATTTTCCAGTTCGGAAATCTTAAATGGTGCCTGTAGCACAATATCCTGCTTCTGAAAGGTGATTCAAGAGGTCAGTTGAAGAAACATAATTATGAAAAAATATTTTGAATCCTTTATACGGAGGAATGTTTGCCTGATTTAGAAGCGAAACTACCGTGTCCGTGTCGCCTCCTATACCAAAAACTCTGTTGTCATTGGTGGCCTTTCCAGTGTATATATATCAAATGTTAATAAACACCCAGAACTTGTACAGCAAGCCCAATTCTTGAAATTGAATCTTATCGGCTTTCCTCGCATGTATTGCTTCCTATAAGAGGGTATCATGCTTTCGTCTATCGATATATTTTCTTCACAGCCACATTGCCGTCTGTTGTATATTAGACCATTTCTTTGTATATCACATTCTCTAATTATCACCTCTAGGATGAAATTAAACAGGGTTGTTGACATCGGGTCCTCTCCTCGTTTCAAATTCTTTGGACAATCTTCCTTCTATAATCACTTTATTGGTAGTATTTCGCAACGCCATCTTAATTAACTTAATTAATTTTCTAGGCACTCTTAGTTCTTCCAAAGTTGCATAGAGTTTCTTTCTTGATATGGAATCGTACGCCTTAAAATTAATAAATAACATGAGGAGTCCTAAGTTTTGTGCGTATGTGTTAAGTAGAATTTGTTTCATTTGGTCTAGTGTTGACCATCCTGCTCTATATCCTCTTGAATTTTATGCAATCTATTTCTTATTCCTGTTGTCACTATCTTGTAAAATATATCCAGCAGTGCTACCCCCGATAATTATCGCAGACAGTCCTATCCTCTTTCTTACGACGTCTTCCATATATTGGGCATATTCTCTTCTCACCATATTCTTTTTACCAACTTCTGCGGGGATTCCATTTTCGCTAGGGCTTTTAGTATATTTTAATTTCCTATTACATTGATTATTTCTTCTTCAGATGGTTCTTCGACTATGGTCTGGGTTTGCGGTTCCTCTTCTGCATCTTCTTCTTCCTTATCTTTTCTTCCTCTAAGTATTTCCCCTTCCAATAGTTCTTCGTACGAGTAGTACTGAACCCATCTATCTAATTTCCTTCCCTGTCTCCTGTTATTAGTCCTTCTTTATTCTTCACATATTGTGTTGCCCATTATATATTTGCTTCCTGGTAAAAATTTCTTATCTCATTGTTAACGTAGTATTCTTCTATTTTTTTGTATAGTTTCTTCTCCATATATTCTCTCTTCTTTTTCTGGCATATTTGTTTCCTTGCTTCGTTTTTCTGCCTTAGAGCTTTTCCGCATTCCTCGTCGAACCACTCTGTATCTTTCTCTGTTTTTCTCTCTAAACCTTTTTCGGTCTCGTACCTAATGATCCCTTAATCCCTTCACATTTGTTCCATTCTTCTTGGACATTTTGTAATTGCGGATTACTTTCCAATGTTTTAATTAATGCTTCTTTAAAGTTTGTTGTAACTGTAGCGTTGTGACTTTTCTTTTCATTCATTAGGGATTTGCTGCTTTATCTTTACTATTACTAACATTTAATCAGAATTCGCATCTTCCCCTCTGTAACTTCTGACAACGTTTACAGCTCTTGCATACTTACTCTCTATAATCATGTGATCTATCTGGTTCCCTGTTCTGCCATCAGGTGATGTCCATGTTATACGAGTATTGTGAATATCTTCGTGTTCAAAGGCAGTGCTCATTATCTTCATGTTCATTTCCATAGTAAATTGCAATCATCTTTTCCCAAATCATTGCTTTCTAAATGTTTACTTTTTCCTCTAGTACACTTTCTATATATTTCTTCCTTCTTACTTGTGCATTCAGATCCCCTATTAGTGTTTTAATGTCATACCTTGGTATTTGTTCAGTCATGTATCTCTTCATTTTAATAAAGAAAGCATTTAACTAACATTGTTTTCGTATATTAATGACAGAAACACGTTGACGATAAAAAAAAATTTAATTTGAGTCAAAATTAACAGAAAAATAATTTAATTTATATTTGTGAAATAAATGCAAAATTAAGGACGTTGGTAATAAAAAATATTTTTTCATCGGCAAAAGAAAAATAATTTCAGCAACCAACTTAGGTTCAAATTAACAAAAAGAGGATTTAATCTTTTATATAAAAGCTTACGACAAATGTTAGCTTCGCCTGTTTTAACCGAGGTAAAGAATTAATTCAGCTTGTCTTATTATAACATAATTAAACTTAGAACTTAACGATAATTTAATAGCACATTGTCTTAGAAGGAAACAGGCAAAAAATTATTTTAGCTCCAAAAACGGCAAACGTAAAACAAGAAATGTCCGAGTTCTTTCCTCAGGCACTGCATTTTAAATTGCAACTAATTATATATTATTAAAACTACAGACTTTTCAAACATAAAGTTAGTATGGCGTCGGTTATTCCTAAACCTTGTTTTTCCCTCCTAATCAATTTTTAATATAAAGACCAGGCTTTACATCCCGAGACCACAATTATTTTTAATCCAAAAACTTTTGTAGTAAACGGAAATTGTCTACTTTTTGGTTGTTGATTGTTAAAACATGCATAATGGGTAAGTGAACATGAAATTATATTTCCTGGAAACTTATTGATCACATGAAAACCATTAGTATAATTTAAGTGTTTATTATTTGAGTGCGGAAATTTAACAGGTTCGCTTAACTGTATGAAACTGAATTTTTTTAAAGAGTTTATTCAAACCATCTATCATTTTTACTGACGTACATTTACATAATACCAATGCACGGTGTAATTTACTTTCGTTATTTTATTAGTGGATCATATTATGAAAACTTTACGTTTAACTTCTTGTAAAGTTTTCCTAGACGTTTATTTAGTTCTAAGAATCACATATTGAACGATCATGTTCTGAAAATTAGGCATGAAAACATAAATTCAATTTTTGAAATTTAACTAATTTACCAGAAATTGTAAACAACGAAACTTTATTTATGAGTTTCAGTCTTTTAAGTTTCTGCTTTTCATAACTGTATTAATCAAAATTAATATTCCTATACAAAATTAGATCAAAGGATGTCTGAACTTGAGAGTAAGTTTACAGTTCTCTATGTAAAAGCTATTAAAGCAATTTTTTAATTTTCAATTCAATTTTGTTCCGCTGTAAAGCTTTAAATACTTAAAAAACGAATGAAAAGAAATGTATGGAAATAAATATTGTTCATAGCCAATCTGTTTATTAGAAAATTTGAAACCTAATTTAAAAATAAAGCAGTTTTTGATCAATCCAAATGCAATATGGAATGATTTTGTAAATGAACTAAATAAACTCCAAATTTCATAGTGTTAAGCTCACATGTGAAATATAAAACGGTAAACAGTTGCCATTTTTAGATGCATTGGTAATTAGAAATAATAATTGTAATTAGAAATTAAAATTTGATATTTATAGGAAAGAAATCACCATTAACAGATTTATTTAGGCAGATTCACATCACAATTTTTCGAACAAAATGGCAGCCTTTAACTTCTTAGTTAACAGATTATTAAATTTTAAAAAGTACCTATTTATAACCTTATAAAAAGACAGATGATAACAATCAGTATTCGAGATTCCTAAACCCTCCAAAGCCCTTTCATTCAGAATTTCGTTGATTTTTGCCGCAGTTTATACTTTTACTTTCCATACTTGCAACGCATGTATAGGAAAGTATTGGAATCGTGCAAAAATTCAAAATCGTAAAAATTCGAAAAAAACACATTTTAGGGTCCAGGCATCCTAAATATGTGTTTTTTGAAAAATGTCTGTGGGTGGGTGCGTGCGTGCGTGCGTTATCGTCATATCTCGAAAACTACTGGGCCGATTTTCATCAAATTTGGTATGCGGGCCTATAATTACAGTACATCTCGTCTGATCACCAAAGTTAAGCAATGTCGGGCGCGGTCAGTACTTGGATGGGTGACCGCCTGGGAACACCGCGTGCCGTTGTCTCCTTTTTTCCCTTTTTACTGTTCTCGGAAACGACACACACGATTTTTTTTTAATGTTCTGGGTCGATAGTAGATCAAGATGCCTTTCAAATAGCGTTGATCGCATCCCCAAAATATAAAACGCTAAAAGAGTTCCGAAAGTCGAATACAATATTTATTGCAATATTTGCAGTTTTTTTGTCTTTTTACTTTTTGTTGTTGTTTTTGTAGACAGTGTTATCGCTGTTTTATGTTAATCTGTGTTTATTCGTGCATGTTGATTTTTAATTTACGTTGTTTTCGATAAAATTAAAACGAGCGGCAACGATGTTCGAAAAGCGACAATAATGTTTAGATATCGTTGTTGCTGTGAATACGTAGAAAATTTAAATTAACCGCTCTTTGTAATATTAGGTTTTTGATTGCGCTATTCTTTGCACGAATTAAAAACTAATATAGTTTTTTTTTTAAGGAATTTACGTAACAAATTTAGGTATATGTTGTAAAGATTTTTCGGAGTTCTAAAAATGACCTTTTTTATGATCACAACAAAAATTTTAAAATAAATTCTTATAAACGAATTTTTTAAATTAAGTACATTAATAATTAATGGTTGCATATTTTAAAACGGAAATGATTGCAGGATCTACATTAATTTCAACAAATTCACCCTGTAAAATTTTTGAAACTATGAAGAATTTTCAAACCTTCATTTTGTATTTAGAACAGCATTGAGTTTTGGTTTACTGATATTTTCAATTTTTCCAGTAACTTTGTCAATCGCATATTTACACAGATGCCTTCCAAGAACAAGTAAAATATTGTTGACAACTATTCAGGGATTAAGAAGCGAACACCCCAGAAAAAATTGTAGATATTTAATGCAACAAACGAATACCACAATAAAAGCATTATACACATAAACCAGCATTTCGGAAAATCCCCTAATCCGCTTGAAATTTTTCTGAGTAAGTTAGTGAAGGTAACAATGCGAAGGAATTTCCTAAATTTCTAGGCTTTCCTACCTGGGGGATTCTTTTTAAAGTTTTATTATTTTAAAAACACCCCAAATCCTAAACACCTAAAATAAAGTAAGCCCTCTAACACAGACTGTTTTATTTTTTTTTTGTCTTTAAAATACAAACATAATTTAATGCTACGTTTTAATAGTTTTGATGTGGAACTCTGAAATCGTTCATGGGTGAAAGAGACCTTGCTTATCCTCACGCTTATGACATATTTGTTATGCATTTTTCAATTGTGTAAGTATGGAAAGTCCAGCGAAGATTCTTCGCCCATTTTTTGGCTTAGGTACTAGTTTATGTTGTAACAATTATTCTTCATTATATGGAACTACAATGTACCTTCTGTCAGAGTACACGACCAAAAGGTATTATTTACAGCATTTAGAAGATTGCCGATGCGCTAAACAACAGACTAAATAGTCTTTACATAACTCTGTATTTTTTAAAGGTCTTATTCAATACAACAAATTAGCGCACTCGGTAAGGCAGCTTGAATCAATAGCTAGTTTTAAGATTAATGTTAGGAATATATGTATTAGCAGTAGAGTAGATATAATTATATATAATTATTTTCAAGAAAATGTAAATGTATAGCTTATTAGCTAAATAAACATTATTACATATTATTATTATATTATGTTGCTCATTTTCCAAATTTTAAAATATTCGAATTAAAATTATATTTTATCATATAACAGACAAACAAGAACACTTATAAAATTTAAGAGAAGTATTATTATGCACATAAACATAAAGATCTTCTTTATTATGAAATTCACATAAATAACGTAAAAAAAGTTTTATGGCAATTCCGAGAAGATCGAAACCAAATAATTATAGTCAGGGGCCGCTCCAAGGGTGGGCAGGATGGACCCTTACCCCAGGGCAGCACATCGCAAAGAATGATAATTTTTGTAAAACAAAAATGTAATAAATAATGCAAGTTAACAAAAAGCCTAAACAGCTTTAAACAGATGGATAATTAAGTAAATTAGGATAAATATTAATGTGTTGGCAAGTTATTAGGATTTATAAAAAATAAGCGCAGCACATTTCCGTTTTGTCCAGAGCAGTAGAAAAGTCCGTGATAGTTGTTACCTACTTAGGTAAGGGATTCAAAAAGTATCCGATGAGCGTATAACAAACCAAAAGGGTGTTACCGACACTTGGTGGCACCACTGTATAGCTGGTAAACATTACAGAAAACGACTCCAAAACGTCAGAATTTTAGTAATTACTCTTTTCGGGTGAATTCAAAAACATACAATTTAAGAGGGCGCAGTCGCTATCAAAAGAACTCAAAATGGTCGAAGACTGAAACTAAGATCCAAATATTTGAGACCGTATAAGATCATCAAGGTTAAGCCGAACGATATCTATGACGTTGGAAAAGAAGGCACCCACGAAGATCTTTTCCCTACTCTACATCAACATGTGCTGAATGTATGAAATCACGGATCCCTAAACAAATGGGTCAGATGATACTCAGGATGGCCGAACTGTGGGAATTATAGCAGACGACAGATATTTAGGTGGGGGTCCGGCGTGCATCGGGTGAGTCAGTAGTATTTACGATTTTTTGTTTTAATTTATTCCCAAAATCTTTTCCCGATTCACATCTACTTCAGCAAGTTATTAACCACAACGAATTCGCACAACAAAAAACTCCTAACACCCTGAGCTTTTTCTCTTTTGACACTAGGTAATTATTTGTTGGTATTTAATAAAATACAGTTTTGCACAAAATTTACAAGAGTATTAAAAGCAAACTTTTAAATGAAATATTAAATCACAAAATGTACGTCCTTACTAAGTTTACTTACTGCGTGGAGTTCGCAATAAAAAATCAAGTTATAAAACCCAACTCGTTGCTAAGTTTGTTGTTTGGTTTTAACGCGAAAAGTTTGTATTAAGATGACACCTTATTTTTCATTAAATCAAATCAAAATAAGTGGGCGAATTTAACTGTATGAAAAAATCCAATTTTTTTAATTAAAAACTTTAGGAGAGCTAAGCGTAAGCTGCTAATTGATTAATGTTTTAGTAAAACTAATAAAAACGGGCAATTTCTGTTTCGACAATAAATATTGGCAAATCTGAGATGGAATACTGATGAACCCCAAAAACCACAATTTATTAAAGTAGTTTTTCAACTGAGCATTACAAGATTACAACTTATTTATTGAAATACGTATTTGGTTTCAATCAATTATTCAAGTTTTCAGGATTCATCGGTGTTCCATGAGATCAGATTTCAGAATAACTTCCAGCTTGACAAATCTGTGGTGGAAGTAAAGCAAGTAAAATTTAATTTCTGTAAGAATACAGTTTCAAGAATTAATAAACCTTTTATAAATTATAAACTTTATATTCTATGTTGAAATAAGTATTTAAAATCCTTTAGAAACCGAATAAACTGTTGATTAATAAATACATTAACAAATGAATAAGATGTAAAATCAATAAATTTTCATGGTACATAAACACAACCGCGAACGCATATGTAAAATTAATAACCATATCGAGAAAACTACATTTCAAATTCCCAGTAGGCTACTCTAACTTGCAAATTTTGTTCGAGAATATGAGATATTGATATGGCTTCAAATAAATCACGGAGAAACCAATGGAATACTAATGGGGGCTATTGAATTTAATTTACCACAAAGGCATAAAGGCAGAGCTTGTAAAAATTTTTTTTTGAGTTTAAAGTTTGCTGACAAATGTGTTTTATTTTTTTAAATAACTATTTGTTTTTACTATGCGCGATCTAGGCTTGGGGATTCCAAGTATCTTAACGAACGTTTAGAAATATTACAATTAAAAATAAAAAAAAAGAAAAATGGAAGAATAAAAATCACCGATTGCATACAAATGTAAGAACTAACTTTACATAATATCCCATGTTCATGTTGGTTTACGTATTTTATAATTACAGTCCTGATAGTAACACAAACCTGTATTTTAATTAATAAATATTAATTTAAACAAACAAACTAAATCAGTGCTGCAATACACAGAAAATAAGCTAAAAGTCCAAACTCGCCTGGTATGAGGTAGAAAACATTAAAAGCAGCAAACATATTTTTCTTTTTATTTAAACAATGTGTCTAGGTACTATCGATTTCAGTACTTTTGTAATTTTTATTATAGTATAATGCATATTATAATGAAACCCCATGAAAAACAAAAACTAATTTACATATTCGTGAACGTCAAACAGCGAGAATTTTATACCTTGTTGTTGCTTTTATTTAAATTGTGGAAAGATTGCGTGAAACATTATAAAACAATCGTCACTAAATAGAACGGCATTTCAAGTCGCTATGGAGCTTATAAAATATTCTAACCCGTTGTGAAAAGCGGGAACATGATAATTTAATTTCGAAAACAGGATCTAATTAACGAAGTTTTTTTGTTGAGCCTAAAGCGGTTTCGTTTAAACATTAACGATAACCTTGTTTACTATTCTGGAGTTTTACTTCGGTATACAGTGCGAACAAATAAAAGAAAATCTCAGTTAAGCCTGAAGCTCCTGAAAGAAAATCTTAAAATCTGTTTCAATTGAAGTCATGGTTATTCTGATTAAAACAATTTTAATCACACGGCTATCTCGATTAAAAAGGCTTCTACAAAACTTAGTACTGAGATCATTTCGAAAATTAGATATTAGAAAACTCAACCAATTAATAGAAAAGTGATGTACCTGCCTACTCACATTCACAATGAAGTACAGTTAGAGTGATATGCAAATTACGTGGGTGATGGATGCATGTAGTGGGAAGATACAACTGGGTTACGGTTTGTTATTCGGTTGGATAAAACGACCCTAATCATATTCTATAAACAGTAGGGTACTGTTTGTGATTGTTTATATGTATGTTTAATTATGTACTTGTACAGTAACTTACTGACCTTGTATTAAGCTATTTTAAAGTGCAAACTTTGTTTATGTACGAGTAGATAGCGCATGCAATAAAATTAAATCCCCGCAAAGCTTAGCGAGAGCATTTACCTAATGTTATAGAGTATATTTATACACTGGTTATTTGGGGAAACGGAAATAATAAGTTTTGAATCCATAAAATGAGAATCAAAATATTTAAGAAATTAATTCTCCGAAATTGGTAGTTTTCAATTTATTTTGACACAAATCGTCTATAGTAACCCTTCTTCGTAGTTAAAGCTTTAAGGCGTGAAATATTTCCCAATAAATACCTGTTATATGAGGGCAATTTGAAATTTTCGCGGCCTGACATATAGATGGCGCTGCCAGATATAAAATTTGTGGTTCGTTGCAATGCTACAGTCTATTTATGTATAACTGTCAAGTATCAAACGGATGGGTCGTGTACGTCATTGTCAGCAGAAGTTTAAATAAATTCGTTTGTGTGTATTATACGAAATGGATAAAATTGAACACCAAGTTTCTTGTTAAAAAAGGTTTAACACCACAGAAAATTTTTAATGATATGCGAAGTGTATTAGGTGATAATGCACCATCATTTACGACAGTTAAAAAATGGGCTGCATAATTTAAACGTGGTCGTACGAGCTTGCAAGGTGACCCCCGCAGTGGACGACCAAAAACTGCAACCACATGCGAAATCATCAATAAAGTCCACGATACTGTTTTGAAGGACCGGTGATTAAGGGTATCTGAAATTGCTATGGTTATGGGGATTTCAAATGAACGAGTATATCATGTCTTAACTGAAAAATTAGGCATGAGAAAGCTATCGGCAAGATGGGTGCCGCGCTTGTTATCCATTGATCACAAACGCGCTCGAATGCAAATTGAGCGGTTCAAGAAGAATTATTCTACTGATTTTGTCCGCCGATTTGTAACGTGTGATAAAACCTGTGTACATCACTATACCCCCGAAACAAAACAACAATCAAAACAATGGAAGCATAGCGATTCTCCACCTCCGAAGAAGGCAAAATCAATTTTATCGGCAGGAAAAGTTCTGACTTCCATTTTGTGGGACGCTAAAGGCATATTGTCGATAGACCATCTTCCTAAATCCTAAGGGTGAGATGATAACCGGGGAGTATTATAGTAAACTTTTAGACCAACTACTTAAATTGCAATATTATTGAAAAACGGCCGGGCTAAAGTACGACTTATTGCCCCATCCAGCTTGTTCGCCAGATTTAGCTCCATCTGACTTCCACTTGTTTCTGAAGTTGAAAATTTTCCTTGGAGGCAAGCGATTTTCGTCAGATGATGAGCTGAAAGCAGAAGTAAATAGCTATTTTAAAGAGCTCGAAGAATCTGAGTTCCGGGATGGGATAAAGGCGCTGGAGCATCGCTGGACTAAGTGTATAGATGTTCAGGGAGACTATATTGAAAAATAAAAATAATTTCAAATAGTAAAATACAGTCTTTCATTATCAGGCCGCGAAGATTTCAAATTGCCCTCGTATAATAAATAACTGTAATGAAATATTTTTAAAAATCCAAAATCCCTAAAATGGCACCAGGAAATCCCTAACTTCTTAAGTTTCAATTCATTTTAAGTTCAATGTTGAATTCGTTCACCCAACAACTGAAATTCGTACTCCATCACTGTGTTTCCCAATTATTTTCAGTAACTGGGTAGGCCACCCGCCGAGCATCCGACTCGAGTTTGACCGTCAGCGCTGTAGTCGACAGCTTTAACCACTTGGCCACTCCGGCGACATTTGAAAATATATATTGACAAATATTACATAGATAATAGGATTTTAGGATTCATATGCATATTATGTACAACATGAACCTTGACAATTCGAGTAATATTATCAAACTTTTGTGGTAATCACCGGCTAATGACGTAACGACGTCGTTGCTTGGTTCATATTGTTTCAGCCGAGGGATGGTAAATTGCACAAAAAACCTTCAACTTTTTCCTGTTTGTATAAAATATTGCTTGAATATTCAAATTAATTTTTAAAACACTGAAAAACCAGTTAATGAAATGGATCAAAAGCAATTGAATATTATTCATTAAAATCCAATATTGTAACGAGGCGCGTCAGCTGTCGGTGGGAGCGTGAATCATTTCGCTCGTATGCAGACAGACTTCCAGACTATTCGACGATTGCGTCATTGTCTCGAGACTGTTCAATTACGTCGTCGCTTCGAGACTTCGTATGTTCTGGATTGGTGGATTCTGGGACACCGCAACTGGTACATAAAAGGCGCGTTTTATTAGGGACGGAGAGTCTACCAAAGTTTACCAACAGTTTACCAGTGCGAATACATAACACGTAGTGAACGCTCGTGCATATAAATTTAGTGTTTCGGGTTAATATTAGTGTTGTCGTGTTGTGTTGTTAGTCTTTATTATACCTTGTTTAAATTTGTTAATAAATGATTTACGCCACGGACCGAACTTTAACTAAACGATTTAAAAACGTTACAATATGTAGAAGGTTATAATTTTCATGACATACATACTTCGGTTCAGGAATAAAATATCAAAGTTTCTTATTAGTAGATACCTACCGGATGTTTTTGAAATTTAATTCGATTTAAATACTACAAAAAACTCAAACTTCTGAAAATTCTAACCAAAGCATATTTTTATATTTTTTTTACTACACTAATATTTTTTAAATAAAATTATTACGGCTTCGCAATCATGATAAACGCAATACAGAATACATTCTTGAGCTAAAATTAGAAATTTTTTAAATTTGAAAATCATAGGATTTAAATCCTTGGCATAATTTTTTAATTTAATTAATTAATAAAATATTTCTTTCTTTCTTTCTCTTTTACCCCATCATACCTTTACAGTGTCGAGGGGGCCGAGCACACCGAGCCGCAGAGTGGTCCACCCATTTTCGTTCAGGCCAAGTAGGCCGCAGCTTAACTTTAAGTAATCATTTGTTAATTCAAACAATGGTTTACGTTTCGACCACTTCTTTTTGTCCTCTTCAGAGCTACAACAAAACAAACCCTTGCGTTTTCTCTATGCACATTATAACATAATCAGTTAATAAACTGCCTTGCCATTTGTTTAATTACTCGTAAATTCATTCGTTTATTTGTTGGTTTTCTTGATGTGACTTAGAGTGGGATTCGTTAACAAATGATCAAAGAATATTAAAGTAAATATATATTTTTGTTTGTTAGCGCCTTATTTGTCATATAAGTTTGATATTTTGGTTTGATTTTGTTCATTGTTACTAATGATTAAAGCAATGAAGCCGCTTAATCATATTTGTGCAAGGTTTTTTTTTTAGTCCTGAAGGATACAACCAAAAATGTCAAAACATTTCTAGAAATTAGTCTTTTCGAAATTTTATTACAAGCAGAATTTTGAAACTTACACAGAAGAGAAATTAAATAGATGAAAAGAACATTTTGAAGAGATCTTAAATGAATTATGTTTCCAGTGAAACACTTTTTCCTCAAAAACCTAGAAGAAATCGTTTCAGTTTAGATCATGTTTATTTTAGGAAAGCTTAAGTTCGTCCCTTTTAAGGATTATCTATGTATTAACAAATATTTATCTCGTAGTTATCTGAAAGCAGAACCAGCTTTGCAAAAGCGTACAAGTAGCAATTCCAAATTTATATTTCTATATAAACATAATACAGTACAAATTCAGTTTAATTTTCTCGATATTTGCGTCCTTGTCCTGAAGCCTACAAAATTCCATCTAAATTTCGTATCTCATTTGCATTTGTAAATTTGTTTACGTTCCCCATAATATTACATCATAAAGTTGGCAACGCGAAAATATTTCAAAGGAAAGAGAGAGAACTCGATTCGGGAAACAAGCAAAGCACTCAAGCTGAAACGTGAACCTTGGACTTGGTTTGTTTCGACCTAGAGCATGAGGCTTATGTTACCCTCTGTTCGTTCGTTTTTAGGTGAGTGACGTGTTGTTCTCGTGATAAGCGCCTCATTGTACGTTATCTACAATAAAACTGGTGTATAAAAGCATCGAGCTGTAAACAAAGGAATGCCGGAGTTAAAGAGAGAGGGGTGCAACAAGCCAATGACCATGACGCTGCAACCCCAAGGGCGTCCGACCTGTCGCGACGCCAGACGTCATTCACCTGGATATGTACCCCGTCCCTTCCGTCTGCTCTTGCCACATACTGTTATATGCAAATCAACTTCATATCCACCAACTTATAGTGTAAAACGGAACCTACGTGTGTGCTTTATATTACATTCCCTCGATGTAATTTTTGAATGCCGAAGAAGCGCAGTACTAGCTTTTCAACCGAAGAAAACGGATGATTAAAAATGTTTTTTATACTTGTTGCACATGGCACTTTCTCTCTGTTACTTTTCAAAATGAAGCGCTTTTTGTTACTTTATTTTGTAATAATTTTCCAAGTAGGAATTTTTAATAAAGACGTGCATGGAGAACGTTTTTATCGGACTGATTTTTCTTGTAAAATACTTACATAGTCAAAGTTATACGGCGGGTGACTTTGAATATACATGTTGGATGATAAGGAAGAAACGTGGAAAACATGCAAAATATATGTGAATTTTAATTTATCAAGAAGTTTAACTTTGGTCAAGATCTTAAAAAATCTGCTAACCGAGCTTGCAAATACCAAAACATTGAATAAAGATTAAACAATCAACAAAGAAAGTCTCTCAAGGGAAAATACACAGTTTCTTTAAACCAACCTCCTTTTCCTCGGCTAAGAATCTCGAACTGATTTTACTTCTTATTTAAAAATAGGTAATTGTTACTATTGAAAATGACTCCTTTTTATAGCTCTATTTTGTAAAAAATTCCAAAAAGGAAATTTAATAAAGGCTAATAAAGAATAATAAATTATTCCACGTTTAAAAAATCAATAAATAAAGTCTTTCATTGGTAAACTAACATTTTCTTTAAAACGAACTTACTTTTCCTCAGTTAAAACTTAAAGCTGCTAGGAAAATTGATTTCAAACTCAAGTACTTTTTGTTCCTCTACTTTGTAATAATATCCAAGCAGAAATTTTTAATAAAGCCGTGCATGAAGAACACTTTTATCTGCCTGAATTTTCTTGTGAAGTATTAAACGTTTTAAGTTAATCAAGGATGGCTTTGATTAAGTATGTTGGATGATAAGAAGGAAACGTGGTAAACTCAAGAAAAGTTGTATAATCCGCGTACATTTTAATTTATTAAGGAATTTAGTTTTCGTTATATTCTTGAAAAAATCTACTAACAAAACCTACAAATGCCAAACCATTCAGTGAGTTACTTAGACTTAGACCCTTCCATGTTTAAAAAAATCAGTAAAGAAACTTTTTCATTGTCAAACTCGTACTGCTTTTAAACCAAATTTCGTTTTCTTTAGTTAAAGCTTAAGCCAACAAGGATTGATTGATATTTGATTTTATCGAATTTTACTGAAAATTGGTAACTGTTACTACTCAAAATGATGTCTATTTTGAAATAATTTCCGAGCAGGAATTTTTAATAAGGACGTGCATGGAGGACACTTTCATCTACAAGGTTTTTCTTGAGAAATATTAAAGGGTTTAACTTAAGGGAAATTATATCGATGGCAACTTTGATTAAGCACGTTGGATGATAAGAAGGGAACATGAAAAACTCGAGAAAAGTTGTAAAATATGGGTAAATTTTAATTTATTAAAAAATTTAACTTTCGTTAAATTATTTACTACTTACAAAATTTGTAAATGCCAAAAAATTCAGTAGATTAGACACTCTTACGTTTAAAAAATAAATAAGAGTAGATTATTCTACAAGCTATGAGGACTGAGGACCATTTTCTTTAGTTTGTGATGTGATTTAACCACACAATAACTGAAACCTAATGAAGATTTTAAAAAGGCTGGTTTTCATATTAATGAGTTAGTTACAAACAGAAGTAAAAAATTTACAGAAAACTGCAATTCTCCGAAATATGTGTCTTGGAAAACTAGCTGTCAGGCTAATTATTAAGTAAAAATAAAAATAAAGCAAAAGCCAAAATTTGTTTTATTGTATTTTTAACGAATCGTGAAAATCCTATAGGTATAGAGAAAAATATCACCTCCGCAGGAATTTGAACCACTGACCTTCGGCTTTGCGCGCCAGTGGCCTACCAATTGAACTACATAGGCAAAAGCTACTGAAGATATGATTGGTGGAGCATTGGCGTGTAAAGCCGAAGGTCAGTGGTTCAAATTTCTGCGAAGGTGATGTTTTTCGATATATAGAATTTTCATAATTTGTTAAAATACATTAAAACATTTTCCCAAAAGGGTGAATCCTGCAGACAGTTAGTTTCTAAAAAACCCAAATTCTTATTATTTTATTTAGGTAAAAGTGTAAAGTTTGGAAATAAATATGTTAAAAATTTAGGAACGCTTTATGAATACCTATAAATAACTAAAAGTAAACAATTTTCAGTAAATATGACATTTGTTCCTCGAGGAATTCCATACAGTTTTATTCAGCTGTACACTAATTTCAGTACGGTTTGGCCCTCGATAAATTGTCTTACAATTTTCAGGCTAGAGAAGAAATTCAGGTCTTCCCAAACCGTTTCTTTCCACGTCTTCCTCGGTCTACCCTTCTTCCTTTTTCCTTTCGGTATTTTCCAACCAATATTTTTAACAGTTCTGTAATTTTCCATCCGCTCCATGTATCCAAGCCACTGCAGTCTTCGGGATTTTATCACTTGAGTTATGGAGGCTTCATTATAAAGCTCGTACACTTCTGCATTTGTGCGTCTTACCCATATATCATCCACTTTTCTTCCTCCATAGATCTTTCGAAGAATCTTTCTCTCCCACCTTTCTAACTTTTGTTGATTTTTTGTTGTCATTATCCACGTCTCGCAGCCGTAGATCAAAGTTGGTCTGATTATGCTTTTATATAATCGTATCTTTGCTTTACGTGAGATGTCGTTAGATTTGAGCAGCGTATTCAAACCAAATACACTTCTATTACTTTTAGCAATCCTTAGATTTATTTGTGTTTCTTCGTTAGCCCTATTGTCTATCAGGACCCCTAGGTATACATATTCCTCTACTTCTTCTCCACTTACTGTTTCTTTTTCTTATCTGATCCTTGTTTATTTTTGAGTTCCATGTATTTACTTTTGTTTTCATTGATTTGGAGACCCACTTGTTTTACTGCATTAATCAATCTGTCTGCTACTTCTTTTAGTTCTTTCCTACTTCTCGCTATTAGTAAAATATCAGCCGCGAACGCAAGACATTGGTGGCTTTTGTTAAAAACTGTTCCCGTTCTGAGAGAGAATATAAATAAAATAAAAATAGAAAGTTAGTTGAAGATTAATTTACAAAACGTTACAATCTTTAGTTCGAAGACTATTTTTAAGAAAGAAAACTTTAGATTTTTCAGAGATAACAAAATAACAATTTAGAAGAACAGAACTTGGTGCAAACCTGAAGATATAAATTGCAAGGTGAGTCGAAGCCTGTTCACATATTTAGTGTTTTGGTCCTTCTATTAAACGATTAAGCAGTTATTATAAAATGGAGCAGGAAAAGAGGAAAATGCTAAAGATAGCTCTAAACTGCCCTAAACTGGACCTTAGAATCTGCCAAACTGCCACATAATCTCTTAAAATGCATCAAATAGTCCTTAAGGATCCCTCGAAACTGATCTTTAATTAATAAAAAGCTACCCCAGTCCTTCCACTATTAGTTTTAGAAACACAAAAAGCAATAAAAAGGTTTTTAAAACCGATCAAAAATCTATAATACGATCAAAAAGTTGCTGTGAAGTTTAAAAGTAATTTATGAAATTATTTACTTCTATTATTTTCATGTTCAAATTATAAAAAAAGTCAGTTTTCAAAAGCTCATTCTTTTCCACTAACTCGAAAAAAAAACTTTGTTAATCAGAAACAGTTATTTGCGCAGAGGACGTGGGTTTATTGCTTATTACTAACGGGTGTTCATAAACAGTCGTCATCCCAGTAGGTTGTGATTTCATAAACATATTTCGTAATTTGATTCAGAACACAAAACTAAATGTCAAGATTTGTAAAATGTCATTGTCTATGATTTAATCTAAGACTTGTAATTTGTTTTTCAAAGCAACCGAGATGACGACTGTTTGTGAACACACGTTATATCCTAACCCATATTTTTTTAGATCTTCTTCTTAATCGGTTGCTCTTATACCCTTCGGATTCGAGTTTACTCGTTGCATAGTTTCCTTAGCGCTTATCTGTTTATCAGTCTTCTTGTAGCTTCAGTCCAATCTATTCCATTGATGTTGGGGGATTTGTTTATTGCATCGTCCCATTTTAACCGTGATCTTCCCCCTGGGCCCTTTCCGTATGGTTCGAATTTTCATGCTAGTTTCGGAAGTCTATTTTCTTCCATTGCCCAAACCATTGTAGCTGATTACTTTCTGTTCTTTTGATCACTGGTTTGCAGCGCGAGTTTTGTCTGAACACCTTATATCCTGGGCCTGAGGACCAACGACTCACGTCATAATTGGAACTAGGATCGAATTAAAAACTGCCATTTTTGTCGTTTTGGAGATTTACTTATTACATGCACTTTCCTGTTTATCGCTTAGTACAGCGGTTCTTTACCTGTGGTCCGCGGATCCCCAGGAGTCCGCGACGCCTTTATAAGGGGTCCGCGAAAAATGTTGAGAGTTACTCGACTTCACATTAAAGTATAGGCTTTGGTGTCTTAAAAAAAATCGTGGGGTCCGCGGCATTCAAAAATTTGCTCGCTGTACCTAGTCTGTAGTTGAGTTCTTCCATCACAGCTTACAATTGCTCCTAAGTATTTAAAGGCCTCCACTTGTTTGACTGTTGTATTTCATAAATTCACACTAACTTGTTTATAATATTTACTCACTTTAAGCACTCTTGTTTTGTCTTTGCTTATTGTCATTCCAAATTTCCGTAATACATTGTCCCACAGATTTACGTTTGATGGTTTGATTACAAATTTTGTTCATTGTTGCTGATCAGCAGTATATCATCCGTGTACACTAATTCGGTCACAAACACATATCTTAGATTGAGGTTACCTACCTATTTTCTATTTTATAATTAGCTGTTTAGTTTCATGAAATACTTCGTCCATGGCTAAATTAAATAGTAAGCGGCTCAGTATACTTCTCTGCCTTGCTTCTACATCTGTTTTAAATGGTTCTGATATTTTATTATGTGTCCTTACCTCCTTACGAAGTTTACGTTTTCTTTATACAGGGTGTCTCAAAATTGACGCCCGTGCTTCTGGGATTTGATTTAGAGGGCTAAAAAAAATCGAAAATGAAGAGTGGAAAATTTTGCGATTGTCATTTGTTATCGAGTTTTGAAGAAGCATCAACATGGAAAGAGAAGACTGCATCGATTTCAGTTGACTACAGCCCAGAAAACGTATCTAATATCGATGAGACTGGGATTTACTATAAAGCGCTTCCTACAAGGACTATAGCATTGAAAAGTGAAAAGTGTTCAGGTGAAAAGTGTGCTAAAGAACGTTTGACAATTTTGTGCTGTTGGCGAAAAAGAAAACCCCCTTGTTATAGGGAAATCTAGAAAGTCAAGATGTTTGAAAGGAATTGATGTAAACAAGCTACCAGTTGAGTGGTATAGTAACAAGAAAGCTTGAGTGACATCTGATATAATGGCAGAGTGGCTTAGAAGACTTGACAACATAATGAAAAAACAAAAACGAAACATTTTGCTTGTGCTCATCCACAAAACCTTAATTTACAAAATGTATCACTTTAGTCGAAATAAACCCATAAATTATAAATATTCGGCCATTATTAAATTTAAAAAAAATGTTTGAAAGTTACTCAAAAATGCTATTTTAACTTTTTAAATAATTAATTATATCAATATATACTTGACTTAAATTTAGTTAATCAATACAAACATTAACGAAACCAAAAAGAAACAACCATAAAAGATGTAAGAACTGCAGATAGCCAAAAATACGACTTTTGGTGGCAGCGCTTAGATTCGATTTTATTTCGCCAAAAACATCCGCATCAACGTAACTAGATATTAAAGTTGTTCTTAACAAAATTGTAATTCTGAACTTCAAGAAACATAAGCAGAACGTTTTTGAAGCTTTATTATCAAAACTTCAAATAGTTTCCTAAAATTTCGACCAGGATTAAAATATTTCAACGGAATAAATTTAAAATAGAACAAAGGTCATTTTTAAGAGTTCACAAATTTTATATTTTTATTTGAGTTAATTTATATTTTAGCAACTGTTGACGAAATATCCAATTAAGAAACCGGCCACAACAATCCTTTTTAAATATTTTAAAACTTTTGTTAAATTAATTAAAAATTTTGAGTTGTGAAACCTATTTTCAAATTTTCGTTTTATGGAGGACTAAGAAGGAAAAAAGCAAATTTTTTCCTTAAAGTTCAATCCAAACAAATTATAAAAGTCCCCCTGTACTTCACTGGAAATTATTAAATTTAAGTACAAATAATAAAAAAAGCATAACCTGAAAATTAAGACATTTGAAAACATTAATTTCTAACAATTTATTGTGTAAGTATAAATTCGATTGACCCGATATTATTTAAAATATTTAAAGAATTTATAGCTAAGCTATGGTACAAAATGTTAGTTTTTTAAGGATTTACTCTTTTCAAACTTCATTTATTTATAGATAGATAGGTGTAAGTGTTAAAAATAATCCGCATCATGCCTAAACGGGTAGGTATTTACTGAATTACGTATAAGTCTAAAAATCACACAATCTGAATCAGAATTAATAGCTACAAAAGCAGATATGTGTTTTCTAAAATGGAAATGCACACGTCGGCGCGTAAAAATAATCAAGGTAAGCGTGGATACGCGAAACAAAATTAACATCGTAGGAAGCAAATTGTCCAATTTGCACTTATAATTCACATTCTACCGCATTATTCCGTATGCAAATTGATAAATATTCGCCTTCCACTTATAACCGAGCCTTATCATTTTCACTTAACATGAATTATGAGGTTTTATTTACCACTTACGTTCGTTACACGCTCTTTAATCCTCGAGCAAACGATCTTCTAATAGATTTCATTTAAAAAAATTCCCGGCAATATCAGTTGGCATTTCCATTTTTATTAGTTTAAAATATTCTTCGGGTCTTTCTTAAAGTGGCTATTTTGAAAATTCTGGCCGGTTGAATGCGAGCCATTCCTATGGAAATGGATCTGGCTATTACTTTTCGGAGCGCTTCTAAAAGATACGAGTGGGATCAAAGTAAAGATAGAAACCTATTCGGAGGCACAGAATATATACAGCAAATAAAAACACAATGTTGATTTTGATTTTCAAGTTTAGAAAATACTTCGCAGTAGAATTCGAAGGAGGAAGGCTATTTCTACGGTTATCTGAGTTTGCTTTTATAATTTTCTTCGTTATCGTTCGATTTTTGTTTTTGTAAGGGCGGTTTGATTATATTCCAAAAATTGGTCGGCGCAGAAGACTACAAAAACGCACGATTGTTAGATAAATATTATCGTAAGGTTATGTGAACTGAAACAGGTTATGTAAGATAAACCTATTCTGATACATATCGGAAGAATGAAATAAGTAATTGAAATATTTTTAGAAATTCAGTCCTAATTTTCAGAGGCGCATTTAACGTTTTTAATTTTGGTTGAATTATTGCCAAATATTAGGTATTTTAAAGATCAAAGTTTGGGAGTATATTTTTAATGATTGTAAATCATTCATTCATTGAGTCATTCATTGATAATTATAAAACAATCATATATTTCCTGTTGTTAAGTAGCCTGAATTTCAAACCAAACAAGAAACCGTTTCTGTATATTTAAATTTCGTAATATTCGTATCTTTAAGTTTAAGAATAAGAAACACAATTTGCTAAATGAAGATTTTGGACCGAAATAGTTTTCGTAGGTAAAAAACTTGATGACAAAATTTAGAACTTCTATCAAAATAAGACATAAAAAGTTTGGTTCGTTGCCCCATTTTCTGCAATTTCCGGACAGTTCGTTACCTCACATTCCAAGATTGCTTGCTTACATTTCGCTGGCAGCAATTTAAAATCGTTAAAACCAACTTTTTCTATAAGAAAAAAAAAAACTAAATCGTTTCTATGCTCTTTAAAAAAGCGTTTGCCATAACTCTTATACCTGCTCAAACAAACAGAAGTTGTAAAAACTGGAAATTACATAATCGTCAACTAGCACAGGTAAAAATACGAACAAAACAAAAATTTTCTTTAAAAAAAGCAATGGAAACATCTGCGAACAAATATAAAACTCAAAAAATGACTTGTTGGCAAAACAGTATTTCTGCTGACAATATTAAGGACAATAAAGTAAAGGATGTCTTTGGTAAGCATGTGTGGAAAACAAGTCCCTTTATTTCTCATGGGGGTGCAAGCGTTCCAATTTCGGCGACGCAGTGACGCCAGGACGGCACGTGCTGCCCTAGTTTCCGTCCCAGGATAGCAAGAATCATATAATCCCTGGACAATGCAGCAAGAGCTGCACCATATTTCGTCAGTTTTTTTCCGAAAATCTCCCGGGGTAAATTAATATAATTTGAGACTTTCTCATACTGTGGATTAAAACGTACACCATCAGTAAATTAAAAAATATTATAATATATCGTTGATGTCGTTAAATGAGTTTTAAAAATCAAAGTTTAAGGATGCGTTCCTTTTGAGACATATTTTTAATTAAAAGCTGTTGGATAAAAAATACACGAAATTATGAAAACTTCGACAAAAGGAATTTATATTTTCTGAAAACCTAGCCCATTACTACCTACAATGGTTGCCCGACTTCAATAATTAACAGAGTAAAGTTAATCGTATACGAAAATTAATACATATATTATAACAATTTCAGAATTCAAATTCTAGTTTTGCTTTTGAAATACTGAAGAGCAACCTTGCTTTTGTGAGGAGTTTTTGCCCGAAATATGTTTACCTGAATCTCTAACAGCAACAAAACACCCTGTGTAGTTTGCTTTTCTCTCCTGTTACTAGATCCAATATCACTTTAAAGTAAAATCGTAAGAAAAAAATCTGTGTAAATTCTGCGAACGCAGTGAAACAAATTCCAATTTCCACAAAGTACTTAGATAATTCTCGCGCTAACAAACAATACTTATCTGCTCCATTAATTAATTTAAAATCAAAAATTAACTAACCTTTAACTCTCAAAATTTTTCTTCAGAAACCAACACCAAACTTTAAAATGTCAATAACGGTGTTTCGCATTGTATTGTTTATTATTAAACAGAGACCTTAAATTTATGACTGTCACACATCACAACAAATAAAACGAATGCGCTCATTAAAGTTATAAAACCATCAGTAATTTCGTTAATTTAATAATAATTACTTATTATAAACGCGGCATGCGCGTCCCGCTTCGTATTTAAACTAAAACTGCAGGTCCGAACTGGCAGATTTCGGAGGTGTGCATAGTGTGATGTGATCCGATTTTTTCACAGATGTTCATTATTTTCGACCCATTGAAATAGACATTATAATAAAGAAATGCACGTGTTATCAAATTTTGCCTGTCCCAGTGGATTTGATTATTGCAGATAAGGGATAAAATGCCAGATGGTTATTGTGTTAAAAGTTTTTATCTATTTTAAAGGAAATAAAGAGTTTAAAATTATTAGGAATTGAATTTTCGTAATTGTGCTATTATTTAAAAAAACGTTGTAAATAAATAGAATAACAGCGATTCTTAAGTGGGAGACTGCGGCCCCTGTGGGGTTCTGGAAGGTTTTTATGGGGGCCCCGAAAAATTTATTATTTGGATTTTAAAATATTAGTCTTTGGTCTTATTAAATAGTCTACATTTAAGTAAATTTGTTTCTATCTTATGATTTTTTGTCTGATCGTCAGTATAATAAAAGCCCTATTTTTAGATCAATTTTAATACTATAATATTATGTTTTTACAAACTAGAAAAAATATTTTAAAATGTTTAAAGGGCCGCACCTAAAAATAAAAGATAAATAACCACTGGACTAATAGACTTTGAAATGAACTTGGAAATGCCGTAGTGCTTGGAAAAATAAACTAATAAATACTTAGACTATACCACTCACATTTTGCTTAACCAATCAGATTGATGGATTTCCGTAGCAACAGCCAATAAAAACGATTTTCAAGTGAAAAAATCACACGTGCGTTTTAATAAGTGAAAAAACCACGCGTGGTTTTTTCACTTAGGTATTTTAAATAAGTGAATACAATTCATAAATAGTAATTAACTGTTCGTGGTATAGTCTTAACGAATACAACGCGTGATCCGATTTTCCTATGATAAATTTGGATCGGATAATTAATTCGTGCTAGTTAATTTTAGAAAATTTCACTCGCCCTGACGGGCTCGTGAAATTGTCAAATTAACTAGCACTCATAAACTATCCGATCCAAATTTATCGGAAAAACGGCATCACTTGTTATATTACTGTTGATAAATAAATAAACTATAGAATAATTAATACACATACGTTAAAAACAATAAATGACAATTATTATTTTAAACAAGGTATAGAAAGCAAATTATTAAAATAAATGCAGTTCAAAATTGTTTTGTAAAAAATGAAACAGAGAAAAAGACAATCAGCTAAAGATACAGACAGACCGACCCGGAAACAATAGTTTAAGAGACAGACAGAGAAATTGAATGAGAAATAGATTAAAACAGAAAAAAACGGACAGGAAAATAGAGAGGCCGATGAATAGTCAAATAGGCTAACAGCCAGTAAGTCAGACAGATAAAGGAATAGAGAAGCAGAGAGGCAGAATATACACATAAACAGAAAAGTAGACAGGTAAGCAGACAAACTAACAGACAGACGAACAAATAAATATTGAAATAAACTTACAGAGAAACAAAGAGGTGTAGAAATAGACAAACAGTCAACTAAACAATTAGAAAAACAGACGTATAGACAGTTAGAAATGTAAACAAGCAGAGAAGCAGACAGGTAGACAAACAGACAAATAAACACACAAAGAAACAGAGAGACATACAGTTGGACATACAAACAAATACACATACAGATAAACAGTTAGAAAGGTAAAGAAACAGAAAGATAGACAGATAAATGAACAGACAGATGGGTAGAAAAACAAATAGAAAGACACATAGACAGAGAATCAACTAGGCAAACAAATAAGGAGACAAACAAATAAATAGGGAGATAAATTTACAGAGAAACAAAGAGGCATAGAAATAGACAGACAGATAGAAAAACAGATAGGCCGATCTACAGACAGATGGCAAGGTAAATAAGCAGAAATGCGGACAGATAGACAGACAAACAAACAGAGAAGCAGATATATAAACAAACAAAAAGGCATTATAAACAGACAAACAAATACAAAACAAGTAGAAATGCCTACACACAGACAGTTAAAGGTAATGAAACAGAGAGACAGATAGTCAAATAAGCAAACTGATAAATGGGTGAAAACCAATAGACACATAAACATAAAAGCAAAGAAACAGAGAGGCAGATACAGAGAAACAAACAAAGCAGCATAGAGACAGACAAACAGAGAGATAAACATATAGACAATGTATGTACTCGTATGTATTGTCTGTAACCTCTTATACCTTTCGGTGTTGAGGCTGGTGCGTTAACGTATGAGGCTCTACGGGTGCAATATACAACCCGACCCGTCTCTGCAGCCTACGAAGTTGGTGAGCCGTTTAATGTCTACATACTGCACCATGTGTATAGTGTTAGTGTGTGTATGTGTAGGACATTGTTGCTCTACCTCTTAGGCCTGTATTCGGAGGAAAGCATCGTTAACTAGGTGCCCAACGACTAATGGTCACCAGGGCTCGATACCGACTTCTAGACTGCAGTAAAATCTTGCCCATCAGGAGATTCGGACTAGTGGACTAGTGCAACGCTAGCCTGACGTTCTATCACTGTGCCACACTGGCTATATATGTTTATAGACAAACAAATAGAAAGTCGCGTCGACAGAAAAGCAAAGAAGTAGACAAACAGACAGATAAACAAATAAATAAAGAGATAAACTTACAGAGAAACAAAGAGGCATGGAAATAGACAGTTAAACAGCTTCAAAATCAAATATAAAAACCGACATACACAAGAAAGGTAAAGAAGCAGAAAAGCAGGCAGAGTCAAACAAACAAACAGAGAAGCAGATATAGAAATAAACAGAGGGTCATAGAAACGGATAAACACATAGACAAACAAATAGAAAAACAAGTAGAAATGCCAACACACAAACAGTTAGAAAGGTAAAGAAGCAGAGAAACAGACAGATAGACAGATGAATAAACAGAACAGCAAAGAAACGCCAAAGCAGACAGATAAGCAGATACAGAAACAAACAGAGAGGTATAGTATAGTGACAAACCAACAGATAAATACAGAGCTTGTCTATGGAAAACAAACAGACGCACAGACAGTTAGAAAAGTAAAGAAACATGGAGACAGACAGATAAACAAACAGACAAATGGGTAAAACACAAATAAAACGACACAAAACAAAGAAACAGAAGCAGACAGATAAGCGGACATATAGACAAATAGATCGCAAAACAAATAAAAAGACCAATAAACAAACAGAAAAAAATAAGTATAACACGAACTAAGGAAACATGGAGAACAATAAAGGGTATGCGAAATGACAGAAAAGAACGAGCCAATCTAGAGATGATTAGCTTACAGAAATGGGAACAATATTACGAAAAATTACTTAATGAAGACAGACCTCAATTCATCAATGGTGGAATGAGCACGAAAAAGAACAAGATATAAACGACTTGGCAGAAGAGGAAGAAATAACACTTGAAGAGTTCAGATTGGCCTTAAAACAAATTAAAAATGGTCGAGCAGCTGGACCAGCAGGCATACCTATTGAATTAATAAAACATGGAACGGAAAATTTATTTGAACTACTGCTATATGTGTTTAACAAATTCTTACAAGGCAACGAACTACCGCAAGAATGGCGAGCAGCTTACATAAGCAATCTACACAAGAAAGGTGATCGTACAAAATGTGAGAATTATAGAGGTATCAGTGTGACAAATTCTCTTAGTAGACTTTATGGTAGGATAATCAAGAGCAAGATAGAAAAGCATTTGGAAGAAGACGAGGAACAGTGCGGCTTTAGACAAGGACGGTCTTGTACAGATAATATATTTTGCTTAACTCAGGTTATCGAAAAGAGGCTAGCCTATAATCTACAGACTCACGTGGTATTCGTTGATCTACATAAGGCGTACGACACTGTACCCCTAACCAAGCTGTGGGAAATAATGGAAAAGAAAGGGGTTGAAACTATCTTAATACAGGCATTAAAGAATCTATATAGCAATATGACCAGCTACATCAAAACGGTGTCAAATAAAATCGCCGTAACTAAAGGCCTACGACAGGGTTGCTGTATATCACCAACATTATTTAAACTGTATGTGAGTGGTGCGTTAGAAATATGGAAGAAAAAGTGTAAAAATATGGGAATAGCCCTTGAAGATAATAATAAGTTATACTCGATGTTTTTTGCGGACGATCAGGTGGTATTGGCAGAAGATCAGGATGACGTAGAGTATATGCTCAGAAAATTAAGGGAGGAATACGACGAGTGGGGCCTACAAATAAATTTTAAGAAAACAGAATATTTAGTCATTGGAGACCAGGCAACCGATATTCAACTTGGATATGAAACGATTAAACAGGTCCAGGAATACAACTACCTCGGAGTAAAAATTACTAATGACGGAAGATGTAAGAGTGAAATTTTACGAAGGATAGGCCAAGGACGGGCAGCAATAAAAACATTACACCCTCTGTTATGGAGCAAAAGCATATCACAGACAACTAAGATTAGAATATACAAAACCGTAATAGAGAGTATAACCCTATATGGATTTGAACTATGGAGTATAGGTAAAAGAGAGGAAAGCAAAATAGCAGCCTTGGAGATGGAGTACTGGAGGAAATGTTGCAGTTTGACCAGACTAGATAGGGTACGAAATACGCAAATAAGAGAACAAATGGGCATTGATACAACCATAATTGATACTGTTGAGGCAAAAAGATTAAAATGGTACGGCCATTTAAGACGCATGGCAGATGACCGCCTGCCAAAGCAAGTGTGGGAGTGGCAACCTCGGGTAAGACGAAAAAGAGGGAGACCTCGAAAGAATTGGAAAAGAGGAGTAGAAGAAGCCATGGAACAAAGAGGACTAGAAGAACATGATTGGCACGACCGAAGAAAATGGCGAAAAACGGTTATAAACTGTAAAAAATTCGCAAATATAAAAAAATAAGTAAACCGAGAGGCAGACAAACCAAAAAATAGACAAAAGGGTAGGAAATTAAATAAAAAGACATAAAGGCAGAAAAGCATAGAAGCAGGCAGATAAGCAGACAAACTAATAGACGCACAAACAAACAAATATGGATAAAAACTTACAAAGAAACAGAGAGGCACGGAAATAGACAAATAGGCAGCTAAACAGATACAAAAACAAATAGAAGGGCGTACAGACAGATATAAAAAAGGAGAGAAGCAAACAGAGAGGCATACAGACAGACAAACTGACAGATAAACACACAAACAACCAATAATTCTTTCAATAACTTAGTAGGTTTTAAATGTAATTAATCTTTTGAAAATGCCTGAAATTTTAAAAACACATTTTAGCAATAAACTATCACCATGGATTTTCTTCCATTTAATACCAATATTTATGCCTCGCTTAAGATCTAAAAAATTAATATTTTTTTACAAGAATTATTGCAAATTTTTTTCTCTAATAAAAAATATATAAATTTAACGTTTTCAGAATTGGGAATTCCAATTGAAATACGAAGGAGCGTTATTGGAATAAAAATATTTAAAATGCTTTATTTATTTCAAATTTTCGAAAGATTAATAAACGATATATAATTTATTAGTTGTTTTGTTTTAAAGATCTACAAATTTGTATACTGAATACAAATAAAAAAAGAAAATATGCAGAAAAATCAAAATTCAGAAGTAACAAAGTAATGAAAAATGTCCAATGTTTCCTAATATCGTGTTCATATTTTCTTGGCTTTTTGTTTGCTTGTTCATAGGGCTACAATAATTAAACAAAAATCAAAAATTAAATGGAACGTGTTTGATTTAAGTAGCAACATATTCAGCATATTTCCTTGGGCAAGTTAACAAGTCGCATGTTTATTATTTCGTTTCCTATTTTTCAGAAATTATGTCCCATATTCTAGTATGTAATGCAATTTGAGTTAGCTGTCATGGTGCAGCACAAATAAAAATAGTATGTATAACTAATAGGTATAAAATATAGCTAACCTCAATTTTCAACAGTAAAAGACATTTACAAGTAAATAAATATTTCTCTGTGAAACTGGACAAATCGTATCTGTCTCTAATAACCACAGTATTTCACTATAAATTCTGATTATTTTTAAATATAAAACACGCCGGTAAATAGGTATAATTTTTACGTATAAAATGTTAAAGTCGTAGCGTGAAATGCCAGCACTACGTTTAGAAAACGTGGCTATATTTTAAATATTTTAAACACGAGTATTTAGGGCATGATTCTAAATTTAAACAGATTTAATTGGAAGAAAAAACTTTGTAGCTTAAGACAACAGCCCTGAAGATGTGAGCTTTGTTCTGACGTTATTCAAGTGTAGAAATTTTATTTACTGTTGTTTTAAAGAATTGGTTTTTGTTATTGTTTTTATGAGTATTTCGTCACCAAAATAAATAATAGTAATATGACAAAATAGTACTTCGACTAAGAAATACAAAACAATATTTTGAAATTCATTTTCCAAAAATTAAAATTCAAAATTGCTGCCTAGTTTAAAGTGAAGCAAACAGTTTATTCCAGTTCCAGCTTTACAGCTTTCTATGTACTATACTTTTACTTTTTAAATTTATTTTATTTCTACAAAACATTAAGAAACCCGTCTTTTGCACAATCATTGCTTAAAAAGAGTTCTATTATTATTTTACAGGGCGCAATTAATTCCCGAAAACAAATTAGCTTAGCCACTCTATTTATTTTAAAAAATCCAGATCACCCATAAAGACCTTCAAACACGATTACTGTAAATTTAATAACCAATTTATATCAAACACTAAGCTTTTAATCACATTACAGTTTCCACCTGTTCGGTAATAAACAAAGCATAATTAACCACATGTTTATATCACAAAAATAAAATTCGTGTAGGTTTAACTATCAGACTGTATATTATAATCTCGTCAGACTGGATATCGATTTTATCAGTAAAATCTCTGAAATTCCTTTTAACAATGTGAAAGATATATTTTAATTAAACAACAAGACACACATTATACTACAACTTATTGGAAATATATGTTTTCCAAGGTTCACAACTCAAGTGTGATTCGAGGAAATTGAAAATTCTTAATTTGTTAATTTATAATAACCGGTTTAAAAAAGTATGTAAATTTATCTTTGGGTGCCATTTTGTTATTTGAATCACTAGAAATTTTACTTTTGCCTAATATTTCATCCGATTATGTTTATTTACACTTGAAGCCAGTATTTCAGTACAGTTTTAAGTAGAAGCTTAGCTTAAGTAGGTGAAAATTAAAGCTTAAGTCAATGAAACAGGAGGTGAAGTGGAAAAAGAAAAAGGCTGAATTACGTAATGAAATTGAGATAATGAAGAAAAACCTCGAGAACCAGGACAGAAAATAAAGGAATAAATAACATAATGGTAAGAGAAAAGGACTTTAACAAAGAAAATAGTAAACAAGAAATAAAGGAATTCGTACAGAGTAGATATGGCCATAGAAAAGGCGTACAGAGTAAGAGAAAGGGAAATAATGATGCCGGTAGTAAAGCTAGAAAATGTTGAACAGAAAGTTGAGATATTAAAGAGGAAAAGAAGATTGAGACACCAGGTAATATATATAGAATGCAACTTGATCCAAGAAGAACAAAAAATACACGTGGCCGTTAACAAAGTGGCAAGTGAGGAAAATAATAAGGGTAAGAAAACAAAAATAGGATTCAGGAAAATCGAGATAGATGGGATTAAGTTGCAAATGTAGTACGAAGAGGGGGCAAACCTAAAAACAATACAAGGCCCTGGGTAAAAAAACTAATTAATAGAAGTGTGAAAGTAGACGAAAAGGCAACGGACAAGGACATTATGATTGCGAATTGGAATATTCAAGGTACTTTTGAAGCGGGAGCAGTGAAGAATTTAGCAGAAGTTTTCCAGGGGTATCATATACATAGAACAAAAAAATAGAAAAAATAGAAGATTTTTTTAAGAGTAAGAAATCAGAAATTTATATCAAGAGGCAAAGAATCAAAAGAGCACGGGAACCACTAAAACGATATTTTGTGAAAGTAAAGAAGGCAAGCTATTAGGGGGCACAGAAGAAACATTAAATAGATGGAAAAAGCATTTTAAAGATATCTTAATGAAGAAGGGTATGAGGAAAGCTCGGATGAACATACGGTAGAAAATATGAATTTTGAAAACCAAATTTTTAATATCCAAACAGTACCTAGTGAAAATGAAATGATCATGACAATTGAGACTGAGAAACAATAAAAGTTCAGAAGAGAATGACATAACGGAGGAAATATTGAAATTGGGAGGCAATACCTTACGAAAACATAGTTGACGTGATAGAAATAATATGGGATGAAGAAGTAATGCCAGTGCTTTGGACTGAAGCTCTATTATGTTCTATATACAAAAAATGGCAACAGGGCTAATGTCAAAATTATCGTGGTATAGCTCTACAAGATGTGACGTATAAGCTATTGGCTATGGATATTAAAGACAGATTGAAAAACAAAGCTAAGGAAATTATTGGAGAATACTAGAGAGAATAGATCAGTAAATGAGCCTAATCATCACTGATTATAAGCAGTTATGACAGAATAAAAAGAAGAAAAGCCAATTGATGTAATGAAAACGTGTGGAATACCAAGTGAAATAATAAATTTAATAAAGATATTATTACGTAATTATATACTGTGAAACCAGTGCCAAAGGGTATTTGGATCCAACCAAACGAAAAAAATCAAGATGGAGGGAGGCGTTCGACAGGGAGACACCAAGTTGTTTACATTTGCACTAGAATACAAGTTTAATAATAATAATAATAATAATAAATGGTTTTATTTAATGCGAAAAAAAACATATACATGTGTAGGTAAATAACTAAAGTACTAAAGTAAATTTCACATTAAAATCTCAAGGAGCTAATATTCAGTTAGAAAACTGCTTTTCAATCAGCCCTTGACATTATATAACTCAAAATTCTTATTAATTTAATGCCTAAATCTACTAAAAAACATTTAAGTAAAACAATTTATTAAAGACATGAACACTAATAATATAACCAATAATAATAATCAACCTGCGCACATTTTATACCTTATAAACACTATTGCCGATTTGTAACTGTAAAAGTTTGTTAGAGTATTGTTTTCTAAATGACTTAATTGATAAAGATTTTAAATATGAAGGAATGTTGTTATAAATTTTACTTATATTATATTGAAATGATCTTTCAAATATAGCAGTTCGGTGTTGCGGGGCTGTAATCAAACCTCTGAATCTCAAGTTTAAATTATGCACATCTGTTCTAAAAGTTATTTTATTATACAAATACGGTGGTTTTTTATTTAAGATTATTTTGTGATATAAGGATGCAGTTTGTAGCAGTCGTCTATTTTTCATGTTAAGCCAATTACTATTTTTTAATGCGCTAGAAATATGGTCATACTTACGTATACCATAAATATATCTTAAACATGAATTTTGAACTCTTTGAATTCTCATTGATGTGTCATAGTCTATGCAATTTGAATATATTTCACAGCAATAAGTAAAATGCGATAGCACAAGAGTTTCGCAAAGTATCTTCTTCTGAGTCTGATCCAGATAGGCTCTGTGAGGAAACAGTAGCTTTAGATTCAAATAAGCTTTTTGTATACACGAATTAATATAACTCTTGTATCTAAAACTACTGTCTAATATAAGACCCAAATTTTTAGCCTCGTCCTTTACAGCAATCTCGGCGTTGTTTATCGTGATATGTTTAAGGAACTTTGGTAGGAAGATAAGGGCATAAACATAGAAGAAGAACATCCTAACTACATATCTGCGATTTGCTGATGATATCGTGCTTATAACGACCATCAAAGAATAACTGCAACAGATGTTAACAGAATGAAATAACAACTCGAAGGAAGTTGGACTAAAAATAAACATCACTAAAACGATGTTCATAACAAACGATAGTCCCTGCGAGAACGATACATTATTGATTGAAAACACCGAAATAACAAATACAACTTCATACATTTATCTTAGCCAGAAATGCAAATTTCCAAAGAAAATCTCAAAGCAGACGTTTCAAGAAGAATATCGTTGGCGTGGTCAGCTTTCGGTAAACTTAAGAACATCCTTTTGTCTAATATACCGAACACCCTGAAGGCACGAACATTTGACCAATGCATACTACCGGTGCTAACTTACGAAACAGGGAACTGGGCTCTTAATAAAATCACAATGAAAGTTGTTCAAAGTGCAATTGAGAGAAGATTGTTGGGTGCATCACTGCCAGACAGACTGACCACTGAAGACATCCGCAGGCAGTCTAAAGTGACAGATGTGGCAGTCAGAATATATAAACTGAGATGGAGCTGGGTGGGCCATATCGCAAGAAGATGAGATAACTGCTTGATAGATTAGTAGAGTGGCGACCTTGGAGCGAAAGAAGAAGCAGATGGACGGATGACATATGACATAAAACGCTTGATAGAAACCAATTGGATAGAGGAAGCGCAGAACAGAGATAGATGGATTTATTTAGGGGAGGCTTATGTCCGACAATTGACTACATAGCTGATGATGGCAATTTTAAGCATTTAATAATATCTAACGTTGTTATCATAAAGGGCTTGTGGTTCCTTATAACGCCTGGGCTCATTTAAAGTAGCCCATCCACTCCCGGTGCCAGGCATCGATCCTAACAAGAAATTTCGTAGATATGTTGGAACTTTGGAATCGAAAGGTATTAAGAAAAATATGTGGCAGTATAAAAGGAGGAGACTTGTGGAGGAGAAGAACAAATGACGAGTTAATAAAACTGTATAGAAGAGATAAAATTACCATTATAGCCAAGAAACAACGACTTTGATGGCTGGGTCACTTACATCTACTTCTTAAAGAAAGGCCCTACAAGACAGCAATGGAAGCACGAGAAGGATCCAAAAGAAGGAGAGGCCGACCCAAAAGAAGATGGATGAACGCAGTGAATGAAAATCTGAGGCGACTTGGTGTACTGAATTGAAAGAAACAGCAACCAACCGAAAACAGTGGAAGCGGATAGTAGAAACACTGAGAGAGAGCTAACCTATAATATATTTAAAGGGCAAAAGTTAACACCGACAATATGCAAAACACAAGCCAAAAGCTCAAAAGCCGAAGCTATAATAATTGAAATTTTATACCTGAATATTTGATTCAAATTTCAATACTTTAAAGAATTAAAGTTTTTAGTTTAAACTGCAAATATTTGGATTGGCAGGCAGTGCTGTAACAACAATTTTTCGAAATAAAACAAATTAATACCACGAAAACTTGAAGTGGAAACGAAGGGAAATTCAATTTGAACTCAATTTTATAAACCCAGCTTCAATTTTTTAATTTTCATAAAGTTAAAAATTAAAAATAAATGTGGTTTTTAAAAAACTCTTTTCTTCTATAAAATAGAATAAATCAATAAATTATTAAAAAAAGAAACACTACGAAAAAGAAGCAAAAAAGGGAGAATTGAGGAACCAAAAGGAAAAGAAGAATTAGAAGAGGAACTATCAAAAAATAAGAAGACAAAAGAAGTCCCAGAAACTTAAAGGACGATTTTTCTAACTTTGGACTTTCAAAATCTGAAAATTGTTTATAGTTCCAGTACAAATATTTTCAAATTTTTTAATTATAAACACAATTTAATCTCAACACCCTAGCTTCTTAAAGAAAAGAATTATCTGACCAGCTGTCTACGCAAATTTAAGAAAGCATCAGGCACTAGAATTATAAAATAACAAGAAAAAAACTTCGTTAGTAACAAAATCGAAATTTAATTAAATTAGTGAGCGAACAAGATCTTCGCGCACAAGAGTGAAAAGTAAGTAAGAACACTTTTTACACCCACACTCCTTCCTTTATTGATCAGTAAAAGCAAGAATGTGGGCGTGAAGACTTTTCTACTCATTTTTTACTAATTAACAAAATTTACTTTTACCGTACTTACTTTGGCCAAGTAATCAAGTTTAATTTACGTTCTCGTAAACAAAAAAACAAGATTTTCAGGGTAATAAATGAGAACTTTAAAATTTAAAAAGGCATCCTTAATTAAAACTGCGAAATATAATTTTTAATTATATACCGTGCGAAACTTCGAGTAATAATTTTCTGTGATTCATTTATAAAAGGTACATTCGTTTTGTTGGTATTCTGTACTGCCTCAATAGCTTTTATGTTAGTTCTCCATTTTGCTCTTGGCCTTGATCCCGATGAAAGTTATTGATGCCGCCTGACCTAATGAAGAACTCTACGCACAATTGTAAAGTGGGTTGCCTACGCCATTGATAATAAAATTGGATAAAAGCGGGAAATTGCGAATATTAAAACTAATCAGCTTTAAATATACACTTCAGGGAACTTATGAAACAAATGGAAAAACAAGCGCAAAAAGCGGGTTAACCATTTATACTTTAAGTGTCAGCAGTGGACACAACCGACTGTCCAAATACAGAACGCCTAAATTATTTGTAATTAGATGACCTGTCGAGTTTGTAAAGCCCTTGGACCATATAATGCCGGATTTACACCAAGCGGACTTTTAGCGAACAGAACACGAACTCGGTCCGTTTGTGACAGTTCGCGAACAGTTTTATATTATTGCGAACAAATTATAGACAAATAACGAACTAAAACGTGTTTAGGGACTGTCTTGTCGGAAAGATCAAAAGGTTTCCATGTTACAAATCTGGTCCGCTGTCCAGGTGCGTTTAGTGTGAACAAGCTGTTCGTTGTTCGTAAACATACTGCATGCAGCACGTGGCCAGTCTTCATGCGTTCTTCATAGAGAAAACACCGAACATTATTTACTGTACATAAATAAATAATAATGCCTAAAAAAAGTTGGACAACCGAAGAAACGTGTAGGTTAATTCAGTTAATTTAAATGTACAAAAATTACCAAAATTTGTGGAATCCCAAAGATCCAATATATAAATACAGGATTAAAAAAAGCTACTTGAAAGAGTTGGGAAATGCGTTTGAGGTAACTGCAGCTACCTCGTCTGCACTTGAATGTAAACTGAATTAAAATTGAAAAAAACTCGGACTAATTTGTCTCCATTTTCTTTAAGTTTTGTCCGCTTGGTGTGAACTACTGTCCAAATTTTGTTCGTTCATAAACATGTCTCAGTTTTGTTTTAATTTTATAACAAACGGACTGTTTCTGTTTTGTTTTCGGTTGTCCGTTTGGTGTAAATCCAGCATAAGATAAGCAATTTTTTTAAAGAACTCTAACGAAAGACGAACAGCTTCAATTTTAATCATCAGTTATGTAAAAATGCCCAGGCCTTCTAGTTCTTCGGTTCTTAGTATTCAGCCTAACTAGTACCGATCGTCTTGTACAATTTACCTACTTCCGTGATATTTAGAGATAGATATCACCTAATAAAGTTAAATGGGCAAAAAGAAAACCTTTAATAAAGTATGCAAATAAGTGCAGTAAATTGCATGACTGTAATCGTTAAAGCAACTTGTATCAGTCGTCCACCTTTTTCTAGTGACCTCGATGTGTCATCGAGTTGTAAATTAACACCCTTAAGTATTAAAAATTTCCGTACATTATCATTAGTTCTGTAGATTTATAGTTAGAGTAAGAAATGAGTTGCAATAAGCATCTTAAAAACTATTATTTATTATTGATATTAGTGAATCAGTGATATTCTTTATATACAGAATTTTTAAAATTAATAAATAACGATTTTAAGCATCAATAAAATAATTTAAAAAGTTAGTATTTAATTTTGCCGGGGTTTTTGATTCATGTTAAAGCAATTCGATATTGTTGATTTTAAAAAAGGAGATTAATACTCTGAGATACTTAAAAGATTTCAGTCTCCAAATCCAGACTTCGGAAACAAATTTTAAAATTGTAGGTACTCAAAACTTAATTTCTTAGATAAAAATTCTCTATTCATCACTGCATCCACGTTTTTTAGTTAAAATTTAAAACAATAACGTCCAAAGTATAACTCTAAAGCAATAACTGGAATCTTTAAAATTTCGATTATAAGTAGGATTTGTGTTGGTTATCAAAAGCAGAGTGCAATCCAAACACAGTATTTCGAAAATCTCAGAATTAAGTACCAGCCTAAATTTGAATATTGTATTACCTATCCAGCATTAGAATTTCGGAAATACAAGTTTTAATTTTTAAAACCAAATCTGAAGTTTCAGTTCTGATTGGCTTTTCTCGATTTGATATTAAGTCAAAATTCGAAAAAATAATGTATAAAAGCTAACTCTGAAGCAGTGGCTATTTTCAATTCCTGAATTAATTAAATTTTAAAACCAAATCTGAAGTTTCAGTTCTGATTGGCTCCACTTTTCTCGGTTTGGTATTATGACAAAATTCGAAAAAGTAATGTGTAAAAGCGAACTCTGTTATTTTCAGTCCCTGAATTGATCGACTAGAAGAATTAAAATTTAAAGCTGAATTTTCAAAATTTCGTTCATACGATTTGTATTACTTATCGAAAAACCAAACGGCGCTCCAAACATTGATCTTGAAATTCCGAATCAAAAAAGTCTTTTGATTCAAAATTTGAATTTGAGTATTGAATTAGAATTTCTAAAATACAAATTTAAAGCTTCAATTTTGACAAAAAAAAATATATATATAACGAACTCTGAAGCACCTAAATTCATCGGTTCGAAGGATCAAAGTTTAAGGCTTTTTAAAGAGTTTAAAGATTCCAGTTATACGATTCCCGTTACATTTCTAAACTCCAAACTTTAAATTTAGAACCTTGATTCCTCTCATCCGACGGAGATTCAAGATTCAAAACACAAATTTGAATATTGAATTGAAGCCGTTATTCGAGAATCGAGATTCGAATCCACATTCGAGACTGAACACTATTCTAATGAAAATTTTGATTATAAAGGCTTGAATAATTCAATGTGAAGATTTATGTTAATTAATATAATATTTCTGTATACAGATTTCCGAAAATTAAATGAAAATATGTTTTATTTCAATTATTATAATAAATATATATATTTTTTGTATATCCTAATGTACAGTATAAAAAGGAATTTTATAATTCAAACTTTCATCATTTCTAGTTGTTACATGTTTATTTGTTTTGTATTGATTTTTATTCATTATGATTCATGTTACTATTTCTTTTCTTTTATTTCCAAATATTTTACATTAAAAAAACATGAAATAAAGTAAAACTTCAGTTTTAAACGTTTTAAACGTTTTAAAGTTTAATCAACGAAAACATCTTTTGCTCTTCTTTTATTATTTGTGGGTAGTTCGCCACCAATTGCTGAAAATTAAAAGTGAAACAACTGGTGGTGGCGAAATACTCACAAATAATAAAAAATGCCAAGAAATTCCCCACAATCAGCAAGCAGAAAACATGCAAAATTCAATTACTGCATTAAAACTAGCTGCCATTTTCCAACATATTTTTTTATAAATTGAAAAACAGGTCTTTTATGTAACACTAAATATATTTTTTTTATTTACTGCAAATTTACAATCACTCCAATATTCCAAAATTTTCTATTATTGATGCTGTATTCTTGATTTATTTCATTACCTAGATCTTTCCAGCTCTTCGTCTTTACCTCTTTTACTAGTTTTTTAATTCTGTTTCTTAGTCTATTGTATTCTAATCTATCCTGTGTTAGGTTTGTTTGATTGTATTTTTTTCGTGCTGCCTTCTTTTTTCTTACTTCCTCTTTTATTTCATTGTTCCACCATTTGGTTATTTTTTCATGTTTTCTTATTTTCTTTTTTCCGCATATTTTTCTGCTGCTTTTCCACGTATCGTTTTCTTAAAATTTATCCACATTTCATCCAGAATCCAATCTTTTTCTGTCTCTTCTAGTCTTTGAAACTCCTGGTCTGTTTCTTTGCGGTATCTTTGTCTTTTTCGGAGTCTTGTAATTTTTGTATTGTTATCTTAGGATATTCATATTGTTCTATTGGATTTGTTATTTTCAGGTCTATATCTGCCTTTACCATTCTATGTGCCGTTCCTAATTCTGCTTCCTTAATTGTTTTTATCTCTTTGAATAATTTTTTCATTTCTCGTGTGTATACTATGGAAATCTATTCGGCCATTTTTTTAATTCGAGAAAATAAAATAACGAAAATCTGAGAAAAAGTTGATTTTCTGGTCCAGAAAAATAACAAACGAAGAAAACCAGATAAATATTTTTTTAAGAAATCGTAATATTGACTAAAAATTTACCGGTTTTTTTAAAATTAAAAGTAAGTAAAACCACGAAATCCAAGAAATACTGATTTTCTGGTTCAGAATATTTAATAATAAAATCGCAGCAAGTGTTGGGGAAAAAGCCACCGAGAAATATAGCAAATATCTTTGATTATCTAGTTGATTAGATTAACAAAAGCTATTGCTGCGAAAACTATGCGAAAATAATATACAAATAAGATTTAAGGTATTCGATGGGTTGCCTATACACAGGCGTTTGGCATTCCATATCGATTTTTATTTGTAGAATATTTTAAATTTTATTCTACGAATTGCCAGTTAGTTAGTCAACCCATCCAGCAACTAATTTGGAAGGCTTGTATACCTCTCGGCGAATACTTAAACTTATTTTGTTAATAACAAGACACTAAATATAACAGAAAACAGATTTAAAAAAACAACGTAGGATTGATTTTAGGTTACACTAGATATACATTTATTAAATGAGATGCGAAAGAAAATTTTCTCACAAATGTTATTTTAATACCTGCTCAAAAAATAGTTTGTTAAAAAGTTATTATCACTGAGAGGAAATAGCTTAAACCTTTTAATACAATTTTTTTCATTTATGTTTATGTGCGTCCGTCTAAGCTCTAAGATTTATTGATCGCAAGTAAAACCTGTAGTTTAATTTAAGGTAAAATAAATAATAAGAATTAGAATAGCTAATCCAGAAAATAACACAATAAAAGCTACTAGAAATGAATGATTAATTACAAGTTTCCAAAAGTTCTGAATTTCTTCCTTCTTACTTCTACCAACGCCTACATGCAGGTAAGTTATTTCAAACATATTTCAACTTTCTACTCCTTAAAATTAATATTTTCATATAAAATACAATCACAAAAATTCCGATTATCTAAAGTCTCGAATCTGCATAAAGCTTATTTGTTTGTTGTTATAGGAATGCAGGTTTAAAGACGCTCACTTTTACTTTATATAAAACTATGCAATATTCGAAAGGTCTGAACTTATTACATAAAAACGCCCATCCGGAAGCAGTACATATTTTCTAATTTAAACGCATATGTATCGTATATATTTCGTTACCTGCGTAGTATTAATTGTTAAACTTGTTTGTTTTACACAGGAACTTCCGGATTCTTGGATAGTAATTGCTTTTTATCTCCAGATCTAAAAACAGCTGAGGTTTTAGTCGTTTTCGCATACCTTTGGTTTTTATGACCTACTAAACAGATTTTTTTCTTTTGGTAAAATATTCCATGAAGTAAATTAAATGGTATTTACGTCAAGATCTTTGATGAGAGGGAGGGGGGAGGGGTAAATTTCCATAGATATATTTGATCGAAGGAGGAAATAAATCTTTTTGGAGCGAACAGTATTTCACATTGCTGTTAAAAAATATTTTTTTACGTAAAATTTGAGTCGGCGGAGAATTACTTAACCCCCAGGTTTGTAGACTATTTTTAACAATCAAGGCCCAGCAACATAATAATTGTTATATTTTATTTTGTTAGTTGCCAGTTTATTTTTCATTTAAAAGGGAAAATGTAAATAATTAAAACAAAATGATTTTGAAACTACGTTGTTTTTTTATAATAATAGAACTGTTAACAGCGTTCATATCACTTGATTATTCACTAAAAATAAATAAATAATCAAGTAAATAAACAAATAAATAAATACAGAAATAAGACATCGAATACATAAAGTTAGAAGAGTGTAAGATACATACGACTTTTACTAATGAAATAATAAAACCGCCCATTACAGTAAAATTCACAAAAACCTAAAAATTACACAAATTATTTGTATTCGTAACTTTTAATTAACTTCAATGACTGAGGTCGTAAGTTTCATGAACCATAAATAAAGGAAATCAAAAACAAGGCAATTTAAATAAAAAAAATAAAATAAATTGTTTTCCTTTGTAAACAGACAGGACTTTAATATCCGTCGTGTTTCAGCACATGTAATTATTTATTTACTCTTTAATGTGAGATTTTAGTGCCTGATATTACGTGAAGAAAGATTCTGCTGAAATGGTAGTGTTTTATAATTTAGAAAAATCTAAAATTTAAGTTTAAACAAGATTATTTTAATTCCAAATTTAAAAAGCCCCCTCTTATTGTGTTGGGTCATATAATCTAAAATATCTAACACGACAAATTTTCAGGTTTTAGTATTAAGCAAACTATTTTTGAAAATTTTATTTTAGGGACAATTTTACTGTAAGAAAAATGAAACAAGTCAGAATGCGGTTTTTATTCGTACATGAACCCTATCAAAAATATGAAGTAAATAAAAAGAAAAGCACGAATTTATATATTTCTTACAATTTTATTTCGATAAGAAACAACTAAATCATTAATATAAAAAAATTGTTGAAAAAGATTCAAATGATAATAAAGCGATACATCTAAGCAACAAGAACGGGTGTAAAAGAGGGTGAAATGGAATTTCCAAACATAATAAAAGAAAGCTAAAATGGAGGATTCTAAAAATTGAAATTATTTACAATTTTATTTCAATTAGAAACAACACTTTAATCAGTATGAAAAAAGTGTAAAAATATAGGAATTATAATAAAAAGATACATCTAAGCAACAATAAAGCTGGTGAAATCGACTTTCTAAGCAGACATAACATAAAATGAAAGAATCTAAAAATTGCAATAATAACGTAATAATCAACGTGAAATGGAGTTTCTAAGCAGAATGAAAGAAACATTAATAATATAATTGGAAGAATATAAAACTGCAAAAACAGTAGAAATACTAAAACTATGCAGCTAAGCAATAAGAAAGAGCGTAAGAGCGGTGAAATGGAGTTCTTAATCAGAATGAAAAAAACATAAAATGGAAGAATCTAAAAATTGGAATTACCTACAATTTAATTTCAATTTCAATAAGCAAAAATAAATAATCAATACAAAAAGGTGTCAAAAAAGAGTAGAATTGATAAATAAAACAACAAGATAGGGTATAAAAACTAAGGAAATTGACCTTCCCTAAGCAGAATGAAAGAAGCAGAAAATGGAAGAAATCTAAGAATTGGAATTGGATGGAAGTAAAAGATGGTTTAACAACAATAGCAGAACGATAAAAGAACCGAAGGAAATTTTTAATAAAAACCTGGCATAATAAAATCCATAGCAAAAACGTTAAATGATACAGTAAACTACAATGCAATCAACAGAAGAGGCCCAAAAGCTTAGTATTTAATGAAAAACATACTTTAAGTTGATTAAGATAAAGTGAAGCAATAAAAGAAGAATGACAAAAAGTTGAAATAGAAAGAAAATAAGCAACAAAAGAAGAGGAAGCCAGAGGAAGGCAGGCCAAGAAGCATGATGAAGATTAGAAGAGGAAGAAAAGAAGGATGAAAGGAAAAACTGAGCAAACGAGAATTGCGTAAGAAGCAGCAGAAAAAGAAGGACTGAAAAGGCAGAGAAGCTTTTACTAATCTCTATTTCCCTATCTTCCCTATCTAATTTACTTATTATAGATCATAAATTATAACAATATTAAATTAGCTCACATATCACTTGTTCAGTATCCAAATCAACTTTAATCACAATTCCATATATTCATATCCAACATTTAATAATTTTCAATTCATCCCCAACTTCTGCAACATCCAATATAAGCCGGACCAAACCTTTTCTCTCAGAAGAATAACAACCAGTTATTTATTTTGGCCTCTTTATAAGAGATTACTACCTATTTTTCTTTTCAGAAAAGTACCAATTAATTATTTAATCATTTTACTCTTTCCTTTTAGGAAAGTTTTTATTCATTAACAATTATATTCAATTTTTAATACCAACAACTATAATCTCAATATATACTAATCCACCTCAGTAAACAGATCTGAGGTGATTCATCTGAAGCGGCAAAGTAAATGGAAATTTATATTCTACATATATACAGCTACAACTATTTCTGTTTAACTTAAATGTGTTGAATCTAATATATGTATGTCAATATAACAATATAACATTTGCAAATTGCAGGTTTTACTGTTAAAAACGACATTATACAACCACAAACAAGCATGATATGCACTTTTGCACCATGTTACTAGAACAAAATACGGAATACTCTTAAATTCTTTAATATGCCGCTGCACATTAATTATTTCCTGCATTAACTTGTATTACATAATCCCGCATAATGTTCCAGAAGTACATTCTTTAGCTAGAATCATCAGTTCATCAGTACCCTTCCTTTAATGAAACTTTCACCTCTGATTTTGATTAAGGTAATAACAAAATTAATTATTGGAATTCTTGGGTAATTTTGTAATTTTTACACCAAATTTAAACGTAGCTTTTATTCTTATCGATTAAAGTGTTTGTGTTACGTCTTGAAATTGAAGATTATATTTAAGAATCTCTATGAATCAGTGTGATTTCATAAATAAATTTAGTTGCAAACATCCAAAAACAACCTGTGCAACGTACATCACCTTAATTAGCTTATTATCCTTATGGCTGGTCTTAAACAAGCGAACGTGCCTTCTTAATGTGGGTCTAATTGCAGTTTATTTTGTAATTAATTACAACAGCTTATGATAGGACAATTTTAGCTTTTGTACGTTGCAGGTTTAACAAACATCGGTCGACGTAACATTTTTAGGCAACGACATTCTTGGGATGAATGTTAATTATTATTCCATACCTTTATATATTATTATTATTACAAAAGGTAACACTAAACCGGTTGAGAAATTTACAACTAACGTGTTATATAATGATAAAAGCACAGAGTAACAATCTAACAACAAGTTAATTTATGTTAGATTGAAGGAAATGTGCATTTTGATTCGCTAAAAACAATTAGGATAACAGTTTTTATTTTCATAAGGATTCGAAGAATAGAAATCTGAAATTATATATGGTAAATCCATTTACGCAAAGTTCTCTTTTGCTATCCTAAATTAATAATTTCCTTATTGCATTTGATTTGTTTTTTAGTCTTTTTAGCTTATTTTTGAACCTTTCAAAATTGATATGCAATATGGAAGAATTAAAAATGGCAGGCTTCAAGTCAGGTTTACTTTTCAACTACTTCCATCAAAAACTGTTTTAAAAATTTTCCTGTCATACGTGAATAATATAACAATTTTATTAACATAAACCGGAAAAATTATTATTAAAATAAGAAAGTGTAAAGTTTTATATAAGAATAATCCCTGCAAGTTTTGTATACATTGTTAAAATTGTTTAAATCATTAACCGAAGTGTTACAAATTTGATTGTTTTTAAAATTTTATATCAAACATAAACAGTTCGCTTTTACACTTTTACTGTCGCTCTAAAATTCACACTAAAACGATCCACCTATCATTATAAACCTATTGTTTCCAACTTTCATACCAACTGAAGGCTGTCGCAAATTGTCACCCGAAAAGTGTGAATATCTTTTCGTAGAGTAAAATAACTAGAACAAAATAAAAACTTGAATACCTCTTTTATGTTATTCTAATCGTTTCACTTTCTCCAATGCCGTCAGAGTGCTTGGGTAATTTTATGTAACGCAAGATTGCTTTAAGCGGACTTATAGCGAAACGATTACCAAGAAGTAATTTTCGATATGTAGAAAATAAAGATCAGGTAATTTTGAACAGGAAATTTTTTGCAGGTTAATTGTTTGCCCACTTCGTAGAATTGAAGATTTACGTAATATGAATGTAAAGTTCGAACCACGGAAGATGACCCCTGCCTCACGCTGAATTTAGTAACGACAAACACGCGTGTACATTTGTTCACAAACCCCATGCACACGACAAGGATAGCATTACAATAAGCCTGTGTTATGATTAAAGTGCTTATTTGACTAGAGCAGTTTAAGTCAAATGCGCGTGTTGTCACTAAAAAGTCAAACTGTCAAATTATTAATACATTTACATTATTTTATTTTATTAGGTATCTAAATTCCTATTTTAATTGGAAATCGTTTTTGTAGTACCTATTTGTGTTGTGAGGTTTAGATAAATGAACATTTTATTTGGTTTATTGCGTTGCAGAAGAAATACAGTTGTACATTTATTGGTTAGATTATTAATAGTTTAAGGTTAAAATTCGTATTGAAAGTACTTGACAGCTGTTTGTTTTCCGGTTAAAGCGCCAATCATAATTCCTTGAGAATACAACTGATGCTAATTTGACTAGCAAGTAAAATCTTACTTCATACGGATAGCATTGATGAGGCAGGGTTCATCTTTCGTGGTTTCAATATTAGGTTTGATATGGCAAACTATAAATATGCTTCAGCCCAAAACTTAAGATTCATAGAATCCTGAAAGTAAACTCAGTTCATGAGTTCAGAATTTAACCTTGAAAATTTTGTTGCATTTTAAAGCAGCAAAAAACTGTTGCAATTTATAAATAGGATATGGAATTGATTGTTAACAAAACAAGAAAAAAAGCTAAAAGTTCAAATTTACACTACTTGGCCTGAAAGTAATTAAAAGAAAACTTGAAATATCAGGAAACTTTAGCATGGAACCCAACAAATCAAGCAAATAAAAGACAAATGCAGAGCATCAATCAATGTTATAAAAACCATATCCCACCAAGAATGGGGGACCAACACTCAGACACTATTGACCATAGTCAATGCCCTCATCAGATCAAAAATTGAATACTGCTTGTGCATCTATGGATCCAGCAACAAGAATCTATTATCGTCACTGTATGCTATATACAATCAAGGACTGCGATTAGCCACAGGGGCACATCGAACAAGCCCAATCCCAACCCTCTTCTCATTAACTGGACAACTTCCCCTAAAATATAGACTTTCAACTCAATTAATAGCATACACCATCCAAATCGCCGGAAATCCAAATCACCCCCTGTATAACTGCATAAACCAACCCTTATTCCAAAACCTATACTCCCGATCCCAAAAAATATCACCTCCCTTCAATATTCGAGCTCGTCAGCTACTCTCTGAATACCAGATGACACTACCAATTACACCAGTTCCTAAAGGTCCCCCTCCCTGGACCATAACTCCTCCAAAAATCAACCTCGAACTGACAAGATTCGACAAAGCTACTACCATCCCCAAAATATATAAATCCCACTTCCTTGAAATACTTTCCCGGACTAAATCCAAAGAAATTTTCACGGATGGCTCAAAATTCAACAATTCTGTCGGTTGTGCATTCTTATCCAACCAAGTAAACAAGAAATTCAGACTTCACGACATGACAACTGTTTATAGCGCAGAACTGTTCGCAATAAAAGAAGCCCTGATACACACCTTAAGTTGTAAGGAGAATAAGTTCACCATTATTACAGATTCTCTCAGCGCTCTTCAAGGCATACAAAACATTTATTCACCAAACGAGTACATTAAAGAAATCCAGAACATAACACATCACATAGAATCAGAGAACAAATATGTACAATATCTATGGATTCCATCACATTCGAATATATGTGGAAACGAAACAGTAGACAAATACGCAAAAGAAGCCACTCAAATGGATACCTACAACACAGAACTCGCCTCAAGGTCAGACATAAAAACCTATGTAAAACAACAAATAACCACCAAATGGCACAATGAATGGACGGATATAGCAGAAAGAAACGCATACTTTAAACCTCCTCTTCCCCTCAAATGGATAGAAAACAATGATCTCAACAGAAAAGAAGAGACTGTTTTAACACGCCTCAAAATCGGTCACTCTAAAATCACACATGACTACCTGCTACAACGAACAGCCCAACCCACCTGTGATGCATGTGAAGAAATTCTTACTGCGAAACACATTCTGTGTGAATGTCCTAAATTTACTGCAGCTCGATCAAAATATGCTATTGGAGACTCACTTCAAAAAGCACTATCTAAATCAACAGATTTAATTAACTTCCTTAGAGAAATTCAAGTTTTTAATTACCTGTAATATATGTACATATACTGTGAAATGTAGTGCCATAAGACCTAGATGTTAAGGCACAAACAAACTCCTTTAATAAAAAAAAAAAAAAAATAAAAAAGGGCCCACGGTACGGGAGAGTGGGAGCGCACGTAGTACTGCAATATAGAAAGTTAAACAAAGATCTGCTTGGTCAGAACAAGAATGGGTGGCCACTCTGCGGCTCGGTGTGTTCGGGCCCCTCGACATCATAAAGGTATAGGGTATAAGAGGGTAAAAGGAAAAGAACGAAAGAAGAAAATTAAAAGAAAATTATTTTAAATTTATTAATACTTCAAAATACTAGAAACTAGAGCTTAAGCTACTGAATGCCTTGAAGGTGATTTAAGAACAACTCAGAAAATTAGAAAAGTTTTTCCTGGAAATCTTTATTCCTTGCATTTTTAAAAGCAACTAGAACTGCTCTAAATGCATGAATGTACCAATTTAATTTCTTTTTAACAAAATATCAGAGTTTAAGCTACTGAGAGCGTTGAAGGTGATTTAAAAGAACTTGCAGAATTTTATCCTGGAAACATTTATTTATTGCATCCTTAAAAATCAACAGGAATTACTTTAAATTTATGAATATACGAAATTAAATCCTTTTAGCAAAATATGGGAGCTAACAGTCCAAATTTAATCCACAGGGTTGCCTTGAAGGTTATATTTAAGAAAAGCTTAGAAAATAAGGTTTTATCCTGGATATCTTTAGTCCTTAGCATTTTTAGAATTAACAAGGGCTGCTTTAAGTTTATGAATATACGAATTTAATTCCGCTTTAAAAATATATTAAAGTTTAAGGTATTGCAAGCCTTGAAGCTGATTTAAAAGAAATTTGAAAATCTGAAAAATGGATCCTGAAAATATTTAATTATTATATCCTTAAAAACAATAAAAACCACTTTACATTTGTCAAAACACGAAAATAAATCCTTTTTGGCAAAATATGAGAGTTAACAGCCCAAATTTAATCGACAGGGTGCCTAGAAGGTGATAATTAAGAAAATTTAGAAAATTATAAAACTTTTTTCTGAAAATCTTTATTCCTTACATTTTTAAAAGCAACAAGAACTGCTCTAAATGCATGAATGTACCAATTTAATTTCTCTTTAACAAAATATCAGAGTTTAAGCTACTGAGTGCGTTGCAGGTGATTTAAAAACATTTCAGAAAATTCGAGAATTTTATCCTGAAAACATTTATTTATTACATCCTTAAAAATCAACAGGAATTACTTTAAATTTATGAATAAACAAAACTAAATCCCTTTTAGCAAAATATTAGAGTTAACAACCCAAATTTAATCCACATCTATTAGAACTTGAGCTACTGAGTGCCTTGAAAAACTTAAGAAATTAGACAATTATTATATTCTTAAAAATCCCATATTAAATTTATGAATACACGAAATTAAATCCTTTTTAGCAATATATTATGATAGTGAACTCTGCTTTCAATTTATGAATATACGAATTTAATCCCTCTTTAAAAAAATATTTAAGCTAGGTACTGAGTGCCTTGAAGCTGATTTAAAAAACTTTAGACAATTCGAAAATTTAATCCTGGAAATATTTATTTGTTACATTTTTGAAATCAGATAAAACTCCTTTAATATTTAATTAATTAATTTAATTCTTCTTAAACAAAATATCAGAATTAGCGAGAATAAACTTCTTGTGTATGCAATTTAAAGAAAACAACAATAAAAATATAAGATATAAAACAGAAATTGAAAGCCTTTCCGAAATATTGCATTGTGTACTAAAATCCTTGAGTCACTTTATTATATTCAAATATTATATAGTATTTACAAACAAATTAATCCAAAAGCACATTTACATTTTACGCGCTCATTTCTGATAAAAGGGCACCTTTACTCGTTTTACTTGCTTATACCGGTACAAATAAAATAAAAATTATTATAAATTAAAATATTGCCCTCAATTTTAATAAACTGCATTCGATTAATTGAAAGGTTATTTGATGTTGTGTTGCATAATTACCGTGTACGCACTTTGTATAGTTTCACTTGTGTTTTTGACGTCAACAAAGTCAAAGAACCGATTTTATGTAATTTCGTGTTAAGCGTTACATAATTCGCTGTTACAAAAATCTTAAACAAGTTTTCATAGTGTTATGTGTGTTTAATGTACGTCAAAATTACTTTCTTAATTTATTGAAACCTATATTATGCGTTCACTAATATACATAAACAGATGCTAAACAAAATATTCAATATACATTACAGTGTTTTTCTTTTGCTTTTCCTCTTTTGTCAATTGCGTTTCCCTGTTTAGCAAATGACTTTCCAGATTATGAAACGTCAAAGTTATCTTGCAAATGACATTCCCTATTTGTCAAATCTCTTTCCGTTTTTAGATAATGCTTTTCCCACTTTTTTTAAAAAGTAGGTATGTAATAAAAAAAAACTGGGAAAAGCATTATCTAAAAACGGAAAGAGATTTGACAAATAGGGAATGTCATTTGCAACATAGCTTTGACGTTTCATAATCTGGAAAGTCATTTGCTAAACAGGGAAACGCAATTGACAAAAGAGGAAAAGCAAAAGAAAAACACTTTATTTTATTTAAGTTATTATAAAAATGATAATAAGGTGAAATTGAAAAAAGGAAAAAACAAAATGTTTCATTTTAGCCTAACTGACTAACATAACAAGTGATGTAACTTTCTGCTCATTCAAAACAGACATTTTATTCATGTGGTGCTGAAGTCTCTTCTACAACAGTAAGAATATGTACTCGTATGATTTTAAAAATATTGAAAGTAGTATTTTAAAAATTACTTCTTGCTTTGAAAACAAAAACCAAAACCAAAAAATGTTACAAAAACAGGGCATACAAAGTAACCCACTCTAAAGCTAGGTTCATGCACTAGCGATTCGCGATTTGCGGATTGCGATTTTTGTTCTGATTGATTAAATTTGAACGCAGATTAAGCGGCGATATCCGCTAGTTATATTCTGAACTGCACATGCATTAATCGAAGCGTTGTTAACTGTGGAACACGTTTTTAACATAACCTTAAAATACTTGTATTGGTTGCACAGAATACGTTGGTTGTCTTTGATTATGTTCACGAATTCGGTTAAAAACCAATACTATTGTTTATATTTGCTGAAACATGAGCATACAACAAAAAACGAAACCTCAAAATTGTCCAAGTACCTCTACCAACCTACAAAACACCCTGTTTGTTCATGAAAATTTACTACTTTCTGCGAGTGAAATCGCTGCTGCATGAATTAGCTGGTAAAAACACCGGAAAGCGGAAAGCGACTGAAGTAAATTTACTCACCACTCACCATTAATAAGTATAATGAACTAATATTAATAAATACGAGGATTGTTCAATAGAAACCTGTTTGGACTGCGCAACCGCGACTTCATCGCCACGACAACGGAATTTAGTTGTTTATATTGATTGTTTGAGTACTAGTGTCGCGTCTGTCAAAAGTATTTGATGTTTGCTTCTTTCTAAACATTGTGATTAAGTTGGAAAATGGCATTTATGGTAGGAAATCCGTCCAAAGATAATTTGCTTACTGTTCAATTCAATTTTTGGTCGTTGAAAGTCGTCAGTTAATGTAAATTTATATGAGAATAAAAGCTGTATATGGTAACTATAGTTATTCTCATATTAAAAATAAATTTTGACAAGGAAGATAATCCACTAAAGATTAGCCCGCCCAGGACATGCTCAAATGTTCATATTGCAGCATCAGATGAAAATGTGAGACAGTTGGAAATTGCTTTACGGGCAAATAGTGGCATTAAGTTAGAGAACTTTTTGAAATGTTGAGCATCAGTGTGGGAATTGTCCATTCCATTATTCGTAGCCTTGGCTATCACAAAGTTGCTGCTCAGTGGATTCCACAACTCCTTACTGATGAGCAGAAGAATTTGCGTTCGACCTTGCCACTACAGCATTTGGTACGCTATAAACAACAAAGTAATGTCTTTTTACATCAGTTGTTGCCGGTAATGAGTCTTGGTGTTATCACTACAAACCAGAATCCAAACGCCATGTATGTAGTGGAAGCACGTAGAAAAAATGTCAACCTTCAGCAGGAAAAGTAACTATCACCGTATTTTTTTATTACCTCTTAGATTTTAAAGAACCTGGTGTTTTAAGTGCCAGCATCAAGAATAAACTATTAAAATAATTAGAGTGATGCTCTCTTGAATACACTTAATATATTACTTAGCCAATAACTATTAAACTTATTTATTAATTAGATAAAGTTGCACATACATATTGGTTACAAGGTTACATCACCAAGAACAGGAAACGGAAACTTATCTTAGTTTAGAATAATATATGGTAGGTAAGGTTTCTATAAATATATACCGACTGATGAACGCGCGAAATTCAAAGACTAAATAGGTACAGTGGCCCGTATTCTGATCTCATATTTAAATTTAACGTCATGTTTAATTACCATGGCAACATCGTGTATCTCTCTTATACACATATAAAATTATATAAAGCTATATCGTTTTATGTTTACGCTAAACACGACTTTAGTTAGAGACAACTTTAAACATAAGATCAGAATACGGCCCAATATTTTTAATATAAACGTCACAAACGGTGTCATTCTTCTGCACGATAATGCTCGCCCCCATGTAGCCCTAAAGGTTCAAGATTTGCTTGCTCGTATGCTTTGAAAAGTCTTACAACATTCACCTTACAGTTCCGACTTGTCCCCGTGCGATTTCCATGTGTTTGGCCCATCAAAACAATCGCTAAAAAGGCGGCGGTTCAATTCCGACACTGAGGAAGAGTTTTCTGTTGGTTCCGCAAATTGAGATTTTTTTAAATTCATTGAATAAAATTTGCTTTACGGCCTCTAAACGCGTTTCTATTGAACAATCCTCGTAATAACATTAACAAAATAAAGATTATAGTAATAATAAAACTACATATAAAACATTAAAATAAATTCTTGTTCTGGAATAGCCTGAAAAATAACCAAAAGAATGGAAGAAGTATCGAGATATTCTGCATATAAGTTAATACATGTAGTTCGAAGTGACTCATTAATTCAATATATCTGTTAGATTTGAAAGTGTTGAGGAATGAGGAAGAATTAACTTTACACGTGATAAATGTCACCAATTTATAGTTTGATTAAATCTACTTGTTTATGTTATGTTTTAAAAGAATGTTAATAAAAATGCAGTTTTTATTTAATAAAAAAATTAGCCAATTTCTACTCAGAGTTCAGAGTAAAAATTTATTTGTATATTTATTTACGAGTTTTAGATGTTTTCGTCTAATTTTTGCAATTCCTTAAAGTTTAAAAAATTATTTTTGCATTGCAGGTTTTTAAAGAAGATGGTGTTTGGATTTATTTTGCAGATTTTGCATTGAAGTTCATAAAAGGAAAAAATTAGTATTACCACAGTATTACGCAAATGTAAAATAATTAGGGATAATTCCAAAAAATCATTTTAGCTTAAATATCTCTAAACATTCCTTTTACTGCTTTTACTGAAGAATATTTTTTAAGAGTTATGTCATAAAATATTTATTAAAAGTTAAAAGTTACCATAAGTAAAAACAAAAAATTAAAAACATGACTTTAGTTAAAGAAATCTAAATCTAAGAAATTAATTTGTTTCGTCATTTTTAATTAAAAAGTGCAACAGATGCGATAATTTCCTTTCACACACAAATAGAACGAATGTTTCTATACGCACAAGCGTGAAGTGTAAAAGTAGACGCAAAAACCAAAAATCCTTAATTATTGAAGCAAAGTTAAAATTAATTTAATCTCAGTTTTGGATTTTTGTTTTTAAAAACTCATGTAAATGTTGAAGTACATATTATAACCAAACGATTTTCAGCTTTAAGAAAAGTTGAAAAAAGTACTTTTGTGTCATTAAATTGATAAATATAGACACTTCCGTCTTAGATAATCTTAAATTTATGCTTAAAAATAAGTTTTTATCGTGCTCTGATTTTATACAACCATGTGCGTTACGGTTCGTCAAGTAAGTTAATAAATTTATAAACTCAACAAAGTCTCTTTTATTAGTGTTGTATTATCTACAGTACATTTATTTACGTATATAAGTTTTTAATAAAAGAACAGCTGATACAAACTAACTTGATGTGGATTGCTTTGTCAAATTAATCCAATCATAATTAATAGAATCAAATCAAATCCAAATTTATCTGACAAACAATGCATTATTAGACAAAATTTTAATTATTCGTTAATTTAACGAAACCTTTGTGCAACCCACAATTCATTTAACTTCTTTGTAGTGAAAATCGACTTTATTTCAATGACTGAGTGAAGATGTTCTGATAATGACTGTTATTTTCCCATTTCTATAATGTAACCTAAATAGGACGCTTAGAAGTATATAGTAATAAAATTGCATTACTAAAAGTGATCTAAAATTAAACCACAGAAATCTTTCTATTTTAAGCAGTATGTTTGTGTACCAAAAATACAACGTGTTGTTGTTTATCCTTTTAGTTTTTTATGAAAAACTGAACTGAATTAAATTAAGTAATTAAAGTGAATGGAATCCTGAAGTCGTATTTAATTCAATAATGTAAGTTGCTTTTCAAAACAAATAAACTGTCTCAAGTAATTAAGCAAAGAACTTGTTATGGACGAGGTTTAATTATTTGTGTGCTCATTCCGTTTCTTGCGCAAGTTGATGCTGTTGTTTCTTGCTATACAAAGTCTAAGTAGAATGTTCATTTTATTCTATAGCTTTCCATAATTATAAAATAATTTATGGTTAAGTTGTTAAAACCCGGTAATTAAGGTTTGAACAGAAGCTTAGCCCAAATCGACTTAAACTAAAGCTTACGTCTATTTAAACTGTGCACCAGAAATAGTTTAAACAATTTTTTAAGTTTACCTTATTAAATACTTTGAAGTCAATTTACATTACGTAAAGGAACAGCATACCAAGTTCAAAATACAATCTTTAGCTTTTCAAGAAAATAATGAAATGCATGTACGAGTCTATCTCGTAGTTAAAACATTGAAAGAAAATAAAAATACAAATTTTTAATTTAAATAAAAAGAATATATCGATACCTTTATTCTAATAACCACGTATGAGGAGCTAGAAAAAAACTAACCAACATGTTACGAGCTCGATTTTTGTGAGAAACTGAATGCCGAAAACCGCACATCGATATTTTGAACTGTTTAGAAGATATAGGGTGGTTTTCAATTTTGTGCATTTTTGACCCACCCCCGTAACTTATTTATTTATGAATATTTTTTGTTTCTGTAAAAACATTCTTAAGGCACTTTTTTTAAGGGAATCCAATAGTGTCCCAAGTTTTTTTGTAAAAAGAATGGTTTTGAAGCTATGACATAAACTTGTACTTTTTCTTATGGACCACCCTGTATATTTTTGTATATTCTTTTTCTAAATATATAAAATACTTGATACTTTCCTTTTTAAACATTTATTTCATTGCCGTTTCTAAAATACTATAGATGAATTTTGTAAATCTGGAGTGCCACATGCTTGAAAAATAGAACGAAATAAATTTACAGCTGTTATAAAATATTTATTGCCTATTTTTTAGTAATTTATTGATTTAATTAAACAACACAAACTAACAAAAGCAAACAATATAACATTAAAACTACATTATAAATAGTTTTTTTGTGCAGCCGGACGCGAAGTGGTCATTTCGCGTACGCAATACAGGACGCGAAATCCGATTTCGCGGCCTTGCCCTTAGTAACGGCCGCGAAATATTTTAACGGCCGTTACCCTTAGTAACGGCCGCGAAATTACAATTTCGCGGCCGTTACTAAGGGTAACGGCCGTTAAAATATTTCGCGGCCGTTACTAAGGGTAAGGCCGCGAAATATGAATATGTCAGTTGTATGTATTTTTTACGGCTGCACAAAAAATGTTGTGTATACTTCGGCCGCGAAATTCTTTAGCGCCCTCGAGATTGTCTTGCCTCGGCCGCAAGCGGCCTCGGCGACAATTTTTCTCTCGGTACGCTAAAATGGAATTTCGCGGCCTTAGCATACAAATAATATTTCTATCTCCTCTAGAAATTGGTGGTTCCTATCAAAAGTGTCCAATTTGGACCACCCTGTACATAGTGGCCCACTGAAAACAGTAAACGCAAGTTTTGACCACTTAACGTTTGATACCCCTTTCTATTTTAAATTTATGGGGTGCAATTCACCCTCATCTTAGAGTTGAAGTTATGTAAATAATACTAATCAATTCAGATGTCCCCCTTGATTCTAAAATTGACGATTATTTTATCCTCAGTGTCGTCTCTATAGCGTACCCTATGGAGAAAAATGCAAGATAATTAATTTAAAGTATGTAGCAAGGCTGAAAAATCAGTTTTTCCTTTTCCTTTTCATATTACGTGATATTAGAATCGACATGTGCCTTGATCTTTTAAGGAATTCACAAATTGGACAAGTTTTTTATTAATTTTTTTCATACGCTGCGTAACAGAAGTAGTTTAAACCCTGAACATTTTTTTTTTAATTTATTTCCTAAACATTTCCATCACTTAACATAAAGGAAAAGAACACCAAGCTTTTACAAAATTTGTAAAACATTTTCCATCCTACTACAGCTTTTGTAAGAAGTTGCAAGAAAATCAAAATGCAAATTTTTAATTTATAGAAACGAGATATGAGCCTTAATTTTTCAAGGAATTCGCAGTTTGGCAAAGCTTTTTGTTAATTTTGTTCCGTACCCAGTGTAATACTTTTAAAAATTATCACGAAACAAAAAATTCATTATCATTCCTCTACTGAGACTTTTTACGGGATCAAAAACTGTATTATTGTAATAAAATGAAAGAAATAATTACTGAATATTAATTATTCTAAACATTGTCAAACCATGGAAATTAATAAGCAAAATTGAGAAGTACATAATTTAGTTACATATTATCGAAACGCGAAACAGAATTTTAAAAAAAAGTTAAAACTTAAAAAATTAAAATGTAAAAAGTTTTGATCTAAATAAGTAAACATAAACATATGTGCCTTGATTTTTCAAGAAATTCACAATTTTTTGTTAATTTTGTTTTTTACCTTGTGTAACTGAAAATGTTTAAATCCTAAACATTTTCTTTAAGTAGTTTTTGAAGCTTATGTTACGGATATAGATACAGACACATGAGTTTTACCCACGTTTTACCACATTTCATGTTTTATTTACATTTTACAGATATTAAACTACCTAGCTTCATTTTTTTAAATTCTATTTACGAATAACACCGCGAAAGTATTATTAAAATACTACTAACTGTATAAAAACTGATTTTATGGAACGCCGAGAGCCTTAAAAACCTCAAAAATTAAAAAGAGTTTTACAAAAAATTCCGTTATTTTCATATTTATTGATTATTTATTTATTAACGTCCTATGCATTGCATAATTAATACTGTTTCGGAAATTCTTATGAATCCATATCTTTTTTTGATTACACCGAAATATTCCAACGAAAACATGGTAAAATTCCCTTTACCATTGATTTATTGATTCTAGATTATCTTCAAGTATTACATGTGGTTAACACCATATATTATGTTTATAGGTCATTGCTGAAGGAATACTAATTTATAATAACAAAACATTAATATTCTTTTGTTCATGTGCAGCGATTTATGAAGCATTCAAGTTTTTTTCTAAATTGGTTTCGTTTGCATATATTTATTTAATTACTAATTTGCAGCACGTGTAAGTGTGCAAATATAAAAATGTGATGTTTTACTTTTAATGAGTTTAACGAACATTCGAAACGCATAAGTATGACAATATAAATAAGTGCGGAAAAGTCGTTAAAGTTGAAAAAGCTAATCGAAAATTAAACCATACAAAGTTAATTACGCATATAAAATGCTTTTAATGATTATTTCCTGACTTCATTATGTTTGTTCTTAGGAATGACTAATTTTGTATTAATCATGCGAGAGCTTGCATTGTGCCTGATTAATACTTTTCCTCGCAATACGCTAATGCATGTGTGCATTTACTTATCTGTACACAAATTTCTCTATTGTGTTTTTAAAAGATTTCAAAATTAACTTAAAATTCTTATGATTTTTTCTTTATTTCCCATATTATTACAACAGCCAGGTGAAAGCTGTTGCTTGTCAAAATTTAGATTCTCACAAATATGTCTAAAAGAAAGCTGAATTGTTAATCGAATGCAAATCCGAATCCAAAACAAAATTCAAATTTACGAATAAAATCAAATTTTGATTAAAGTCGAACGATAAATCCAGGCCTAATAAGGACTGAAATTTGCATATTTCGAATTTTAAGGCAGGTTTGACTTACCTTGCCTTAATGAAAATTAACGAGAAAAAACATCAAGTCAGTTAAATTGTTTGAAAGTCGAATCATCACATACTAATTCGATTTTTAAAGCTTAAATAACGACTGAAATTTGTAAATTTCGAATCTCAATCCGGACTTAGTTTACCTTCTTGTCAAGTTTAAATTTTTCTAAAAAATTTAGTCAGTTAGACTAGTAATCGAATCGAAATTAAATATTGAGATTTTTAAAATTAAAATTCGGATTTCTAACAACGTCGAATACAGATTAGATTTTTGAATCTTGAATAAAAGCTCACATTCGCAGATTTTAAATATCAATCCGAGCTTGGCTTGTCGAATTATCAACATTTAGATTTCCCTTAAATGCTTTGTTTGAGCTGTTAATTGAATCTACATACAAATCCACATTCAAATTATTATTAATCATATTCCTTTGAACACAAAAACGTACGGATTGGTGGAACGAAGAAATACAAGAAGATGTGAAAAGAAAGAAAAAAGTCTGGAAACATTACATTAATACGAAAACGGAACAGGATAAAAAAGAATACCATAGACACAGAAATAAAGTAAAAGAAATGGTACCTAACAGAAGCAAAGAAGGAGAGCTGGAAAGGACACGGAGAAGAATTAAATCAAAATAACAGAAACAATAATATAAGTTTCTGGAATAAAATAAGAGCAATAAGAGGAAGTAAAAGGAAAGAGATAAGAGGACTGAGAGATAAAAATAATCAAGCGAAAACACAAATAAACGACGTACTTGAAATAAAGATGGAGTACTATAAGGACAAATACAAAAGAAAAAAGGAGGAGCAAACGTCACATGCAATGGATATGCAAAACAAGACAGAGGTAAATAAATATGAAAACGAAATAGAAGAAATACAGCAAGAGGAACTCGAGGAGGCTTTAAGAAAAATACGAGCTGGAAAAGCGAGTGGAACAGATAGAATACCTATAGATCCAGAGATGATAAAATGGATAGGCGAGAGAGGAAAGGAGTAGACAATCATGGCAAACAAACTCAATGCCAAAAGAATGGAAAAAGAATTTATTGGTACCTATTTATTCATAAAAAAGGGGATGAATTCAAATACCAAAACTATAGAGACATATGCCTGTCATCGGTTGTATACAAGCTGTACACCAGACTAATAACTAGAAAAGAGATTGAGGGCAGAAGTGGAGGGAAAACTGGAAGAAGACCAAGCGGTGTCCAGACAAATAGTAGATAACATATGCATACTAATGAACCTCATGGAGAAGAAAAATGAACAAGGAGAAGAGATGCTTATCACCTTTATCGACCTTAAGCCTGCGTTCAATACAGCAGACAGGAAAATATTATGGGAAACCATGAAATATCGTGAGAAAAATAATACAAGTAGCGAAAAGTACGTATAACAGAACAAGGGGAAAAGTGCAAATAGGTGGTAAAAGGTCGTCAGAACTTGAAATGGGAAAAGAAATTAAACAGAGAGACAGTCTCAGCCCATTGTTATTTATACTCATAATAGATAAAAGATAAAATACCCAAAAATACTAAAGAAAGGACAGCACACATACAAACGACAATAGAATATACAAATCTAAGACCGATAACAATGGAAGGACTGTTAGCAACAGTTGTTAGATATATGAGTGGAAGAAATAGAAAAAATGAATTAAACATCAACAAATGTAGGTACATGGGGATAAGTCAAAAATAACAAGAGGAAGGAAACAGAATTCAATTGAGTTGCAGAGGACAACAAATAGAGAGAGTGACAGTATATGAATATCTCGGGGTGATGATATCAACTGATGGAAAGATCGATTTAGAAATTGCAAACAGAGTTAAAACGGCAACAAAAATGTATTGCGCTCTAAACAATACAGTATTTGGCAAGAGGGAAATACAACAGAAAACAAGAATTCACGTATATAATGCAATCACAGTACCAACATTGATCTATACAAGCGAGACATGGGTTATAAATGAAAAACACAGAAGTACAATAAATGCGGCAGAAATGAAACAATTAAGAAGAATAGCGGGAAAAACAAAAATAGATAGATGTAGAAGTAAAAACATCAGGGGAGAACTAAAGATAGATTGGTGAAGAGAGTGATGAAGGCCAAAAGAGGTAGACGGAGAAGAATGAACAGGCCGAGAACAAATAGAGGAGATTGGAAGGCAAATAGGAAAACATTACAACAATTGAAACAGATGGCAAGGAACCGGAAGGATTGGAAGAAGTGGGTGAATGGTGAATGAACTAATACCTCCGACGCCTAAAGGGGCAGAAGGAGTTGGGGGCAGAAGAAGAAGAAGTTTGCTTACAACAAAGATAATCAAGATATTAAGTCGGAATCTAGATTTTAAGTGTTAAAAACCTCGAATTTCTGAACCAATATTCAAACCCAAGATTAAAGATTTAAATATTTTATAAAAAAATAAACAGGAATTTTTAGATGAGTGTTGAAACTCATATAATTAGAAAATTTTGAATTGGAAATTTACAATAAGATTTGAGATCATATTAGATTCGTAATCCAGATTCAGATGTTTGGAGATTAAGTCTTGAGTATCCCAAGATTCGAGTCCCTTATTCGAATATGAAACAAATGAATTTTTAAATACTGACAGAACCGACGAAATTTCCACGAATTCATTAAAAATCACAGTTGTTATATTAATCCAGTTAAATGAACTAATAACGGGCATTTCTATGGTCGAACTGTAAAAAAATCACACTAAGAGTTGCAATCAGAAGTAACAACTGAATCATTTATATATGTAAGCATAAATGCATAAAACATTAACGGTCAAACTGAATATCATGCTGAGAAATGAACCGCTAAATATGACAAACCGAACAATTTAATAACCGTTTTATAATTTCAATAAATCAAGACTTAATTTTAAGCTTAAAACGATTAGCTTAAACATTTCTAGTATTCAAATAATATATTGAAAATACATTTTCTTTGGTTTAAAACTCACTTTCTTAAAATTTTAGTTTAATTATGAAATGAAGTGAAAATCTAAGTTTAGTTCTGAAATTTCCTAACTTTTAGAGAGTATATTTGATAGGTAGCCTTGAAAATTCCTAAATTTTACATAATAACTGAATTTTGGACAAAATGTTTAATCAGCCAGATTTTTTATGAAAATCAAAAATGAAATGTAAACGTAAAAAATTTAAATATAAAAATGTGAAAATATTTAAAACTTGTAATAAATAAATTGTAAAATTCGAATTACTTTTAATATTTTTTTCGGAAATGTAGATTAAGATTTTATTTCCTGTTATGGGCACTTTGACGTAATTCGGTAACTGAAAGCACTCGTACGTCTTGGGTTTTCATTAGTTATACCATACGTAGTATAACCAAAAGCACACGTTCATCATTCTCATAAATACACTTTGGTTGCTTCTGATTAACTAGGTTCAATTTTATCAATTTCCTATTAACTACTTTCAGTTCTCTCGTTTATCCCCAATTTGTAGATTTTCGTAATTTCTTATTACAATTTGTGATGTAGTCAGTATCAAATTTACGTAACTTAAACATTTTATCAAACTGTTCTTAAATATAAGAAAAATTAGAATTAGAATTTATTAAAATTAGCAATTTCGTTTTGTACTTGCAAGCAGACTGTTAACAAAGTAATTGTAATTAGATAAGACGTCCAAATTTGAATAATAATAATACCTCAGCGCTATCGGCCCTAAAGGCCCTTGGCTTTCTCCATGCTTTCCTATCCATAGTTGTAATCTCCCAGTTATTAACTTCTAGTTTCTTCAGATTTTGTTCTACTTCATTTTTCCAGTTTAGTGTGTGCCTGCCACGCTGATTCCTTTCTTCTGGTTCCAATTTGTAAACTTCATTCACTAATCTTGTGTTTGGTAATCTGGGCAGGTGGCCTATCCATCTTATTCTATTTTGTTTTATAATTTTTAATACTGTTATGTCTCTAAAAAGATCCTCAAATTCTTTGTTTGTTCGTCTTCTCCAAATGCCATCTTCATGTATACCTCCATATATTAGTATCAGTATCTTCCTCTCCCATGCTTCAATTTTGTTTTCTTCCTGCCTTGTCATAACCCAGCACGCGCTTGCGTATGGAACTACCGGTCTTATAATTTTTTTATAAAGTTTAACTTTGGCTTTGCAAAAAACTTGAAACTCATTCGAAAAATATTCTGTCCCATTATCACAACAAAGGGACGACAATTTTGTATTGAAGTGAAACGTTGCAATAGCTTTAAATTCTTTAATAGCTATTAAGACAACAAGTGTTTTATAGAAGGTTTAAAAATCAAGGTCGTAGTTCAAATCCGAGCGAACGAAGTGAGCCGAGGATTTGATAGACCGGGATTTTTAAACTATAAAACACGAGTTATCTTCAAGATTTTTTCTAACACTAATATCAGACATTTTCTTTCACTAATATATTATTAGAAATTTTAATAAATTATTATTTGAGACGTGTCATAATACACAAAATGCGAAGATTGCTAGGCAACGACGTATTTAAAGGCCTATAAAATACGTTGCCATTGACGGCGTATTTTATAGAGAAAGCGTATTTTAAAGCAAACATAACAAGTGAGCTCTTATGCACCATAGAAACAGTATAAGATATTAGTGTTAGAAAAAGTACTTTAAAAGCTCACTTTTGAACTTTAATAAATAATTGTAAAATGTGTGTAGACGTCAATAAATGTTAAGAAATATGTATACATACAATGTGATTTTTTAAAAACTCAATGCAGCAGGCCGTATTCTGTCTTAATAACCTTAGAACTGTCTGTATTAAGTCAGAATACGGCCTGCTGCAATTGAGTTTTTAAAAATCACATTGTACATCACTGTGTACTAATTCTAAAGGTCTTTTTGTTTCCCGACTGGAGCATTTTGCAAATGGTAACCTAGTTATCTTACTTTCACAGCAAATACTACAAATATTTTCAGTAACAGTTTTACCATTTTCAAAATTCACAGCTTCGGTTAGTGATCGCAAATTTTTGTAATTCAAATGGCCAAGCCGTTTGTGCCAAGCTTCAATAGTACATTTAGTTTTACAAATATGCGCCTCGGCTTTTAAAATATTAAACTCAATTTCATAAAGGTTTTCAATCTTTTTACCATAAGTTAATGGAACTCAATTTTCCTCTATAACTGCTTCATCATTTTCGAAAATTACCTTTAGACCTGAGTGTTTAGTTTACAGATAACAAGTTATGTTTAAGATCTGTTTTTAATTTCGGCAATAACACCATTATCTAATCTAACATGCATTTCTCCTATTTTAGTAGCATACAGGGCTTCATTTTCCTTTGCAACACATACTTAAATCACAGGTTCTAACTCACGCACTTCCACCAAATGTTCCAGAGAATTTACCATGTGATCAGTAGCTGCTGTGTCGATGTACCATTTCACACTGTTTGTTTTTACCAAGCTGGCTGATGTTTGTTGTCACCATGAATGCAACGTACTGTTCAGTGCTGGAGGTTTCTTTTGCTCTCTCAGTTTGGTTGGCTTGCTTCTTGATTCTGCAGTCCCGCCTCATATGGCCGCGTTCTCCACAATTATGGCATTTAAATGGAAACCTTCCACCATCATTCCGTTGTGTTTTTGTTCCACGACTATGATTCATCTTTTGAAAAGTATTATGCAACTTACTTACGCATGCTGCAGTACCAGGGTTTTCTGAGTCCTCATATTGCTGGTTATTCTTTTATATTTCTTGGTCCAGCAACTTACCCTTGACAAATTCCAAAGTTATCTTGCTAGGTTCCAACGTTCCTAACCGTGTTACAATTACCTCATAGCTCTTCGGTAACGTGAGCAGGAGATGGCATACAATATCAGTTTCGTCTAGTTTTGCTCCGGGGGTTTGAGTCCACATATAGTTTCATCGAAACTTCCTCCGTAAATAGAGTTGGCTAGCTACGCCTTTTCTTTGAAATACTGCAACTACGAGTTTGCAATACATTGTATAATTAACGACTTACCTACATTTTTTCTCTGATTTCTGAAAATTTTTGTCCCGTTCCAGATGTTCTTCTTCAATGCATTTTTTTTACGTCCTGTTGGTCCAATATTATTTCCATGCAAAATTTCCAGTTGTCAAATCCAGTTCTATCAAATTGGGGTACGCCAAATTTTTCCAAAACATGTGCCATATTTGAGGTTAGGTTAATGGGTTTTCCCTATTTTTTGTTCCTCGTTATTATCTCAATTTCTTGGGTAGCCTGGGCCCATAACCTGCTGAGTTTCAGTGTTTGTAGATTAAACGAGTGCTTATTTAATAGACTTTTATTCAGTAACACATAACAACAACGCATAACTAAAGTTTATGTCCTTAGTTACATCATTTTGTTTCTACCAACCTTGATTACTTTAGTAAACATCTCCTCACTTCAAATTCTTTAGATAATCTTTCTTCTTCCCTCTATAGTCACTTTATTACTACTATTTTGTAACGTCATTTTAATTAACTTAATTAACTTTCTAAGCACTCTCAGTTTTTCTAAAGCTGCATACCTACAGCTTCTTTCTTAGTAGGCCTTAAAGTCAAGTTTTGTTCGTATGTGTTATGTAGTATTTGTTTCTTTACGAAAATCTAGTCTTTTGCTACATCCAGCACTGCTATCCCGCGTTAATTATCGCAGACAGTCCTAGCCTCTTATACAGGGTGTATCGTAAATGGCGCATAATATCACGCGATTCTACGTCAAAATCCAAGCAAAAACCTCCAGTACCGATTAGCTGTTAACTCTTTAGTTATGGAGTTATTAGCAGCTTTAAGTCATATTCTGGTTTGCTTGTTGTGTCATATTTTTATGAAATAATGATTTTTAGCTGTAGTTTAATCAACAAGAGAAATAACTAATTTGTAATCGTACTCAACATACCCTTCGTTTAATTAGAATTTCCATCCGAAGTTTGAAATTTTTGCAGTGCTTTTGCTTTTCATAAATGTTGCAACGACGTACAATGCAATTATATTAAATCAAGCGGGTTGCTATTGGTGATATCGCAGGTGACGTAGTATGACTGACCGCACCGTGTTCCTAAGTTTACAAGACTTTAATTAACAATTCTTCAAAAACTACACGTTTTGGCCTAAAACATTTTTTGTCCAGTTTTTAACGCAGAATCGCGTGGTGCGAATATTGTGCGCCATTTAGGATACACCCTGTATATGGGACACATACATTGGGCATATTCTGTTCTTGCCATATTCTTTTTACCAACTGATCTATCCTTTTCTGTACATTTATTCCACCTACTTCCAAAAATTCTGCAGGTATTCCATTTTCGTCAGAGCTTTTATTATATTTTAATTTTCCTATTGCATCGATTATTTCTTCTTCAGATGGATCTTCGCCTATGGTCTGTGTTTGAGGTTCCTTTTCTGCAGCTTCTTCTTCCTTATATTGTTTTTCATCTAGTTCCACTTCCAATAGCTCTTCGTTGTCGTAGTAGTCCTTCTTTATTTTATACATATTATGCTGCCAATGTATAGCTTTGTTTGTTTTTCTTTACTTCCTGGTAAAAATTTCTCTCATTGTTAACGTAGTATTCTTCTATTTTTTATAGTTTCTTCTCCATATATTCTCTCTTAATTTTCTGGCATATTTGTTTTGCTGTTTTCCTTGCTCTGTCAAAATTGCTTTTGTTTTCTAAAATGTTTGTTTTTAACATCTTTATCCTTTCTTCGTTTTTCTGCTTTAGAGCTTTTCCGTGTTCCTCGTTGAGCCTTCGTTTCTTTTTCGTTTTTTTCCTCCCTAAACCTTTTTCGGCCTCCTCCCTAAAGATCCCTTCACATCTGTTCCATTTTTCTTGATTGTTTTGTAATTGCGAATTACTTTCCACCGTTTTTGTTAATGCTTCTTTAGACCGTATCTTAAATTCTGAAAATTTTGCAGTTATGGCGCTATTGAACTAGGAGTACGATATGATTGATAATAAGGACTTTCATAATCTTTACCTTTACTTTTGTATAATGTAACTTTCCGCAATTGATTATTCGCAAATATTATTTTCGAGTTTTTCAAGTGAATATTTTTTTTATTTTATTAAATAACATTAATAATCGTTCTTGTATTTTAACCATATATAAAAACAAATGAAAATAGAAATTTTCAATTTAAACCTGTATTATATTTTAAAATCTATCAATTCTGTAAGAATATATTATCGAAAATTCAGTTAAGAGAGTTTTCGTAATGTTAGACAGAACAATATCAGTTATACACAGAATGGTATCCAGATTTAAATTTGATGTTATCTCATTATTATTAACCTTGTTCATAAACCTGTATCATAGTTAAAAAACAACACATTAGCTATTAGTTCTCTTTGTTCAGAATATGGCAATCCCACTAGCATGATGCTCGACTACTAGTCATTATCGTGCTAAAAAAAACACGTAATTTTCGTTGTCAGAAAGGCCATCTCCGTTTTAACTGAAGCATCCAATGTCAGATTAAATCTAAACTCACATTGTGTGGAAAATCAATTTTTTTAACTCTTTTGATGTAAACAACTGCCAACGTCAGGTTGATATTAGGTACGTTAGCAAAGGGATACGAAATAGGTGGTAAAAGTGCAAACTGTGATTTTTAACTACTAAAGGAAAAATCGAGAAATCCACGTCACAAATGCAAGGTAAGAGATATTTAGATATTTTACTGCATTTTGTTCCGGGCTCAGGTAATAGCAGGTGTAGGGCCAGGTAGAATTTTAAATGTTGAACATAATGGAAGGGACTGAAAAAATGAATGTTCTTACTATAAAAACCTATAGAAAAACAAGAATTCTGACAGTTTACAATAAGAAAAGGAATGAAGTTGTTCTTAGAATTTCTCGGAGCCTTCGTAGCTCTTCATGATTAGAAAAGGTGTTGCACCTTAAAAGAATTTAAAAACATTTTTTTTTGATTTTAAACACTATTTTTAATAAAATTAATTATTTCGCAAATTCACTTTCTTAATTCTTAAATGATAAATAAATAGGGGTTAACTAAATTTTATTTACTTAGCACCTATTTTTATTATAAAAAATGCTGTATTTAATTTATATATTTAACAAGTTTTGAACTTGAACTCTTTTAATAACACTCTCAATCAACAACTTGAAGTATCCCATATAAAAAGAAACTGTCTTTGTTAACAAATAGACTTGTTATATCAATTTTGTATGCAAAAACAACTTGATAATTATGTATGTACTTCGTTTTACATAATCATTAAAGCCAAAGATTTAAATTAGAAATTTCAGGTTTTACGACCCTTAACCATTAAAATAATTCAAAAAATATTTTAACACCTAACAAACTTTAGTTAATTCAATCTTATATGAATTTATTACATTGATTAGTTTCTTAAATTTAAACAAAAAATATTTTACTATAGCAGCAAGAATGTATTTTATGTCGTAACGCAGCATTCACATCTCCATGCATTGAAATACATACGTAGTAAATCGTAAGAACAGATCTAAGTATTCTGGTAATCCAAAGTTTTACTACTATTTATAAAAGAAACATTACTTCCTCAATTTAGCATTCCACAAATTCGTTTATTACTTCCTTAATTTTAATTGTTTCTATTAATAATTAAAACTAATTAAAGCTTCGCCCTAATTTAATGAAATTAAAATAATATTTTGACAGTAACGATAAAGAAAAAATCATCCAAAAAATTCTAAAATCTGGCAAAACAGCACTTACTGAAAATGACAAAAAATGGGGGAATTTTCTTTTTAATGAAGCGAAATTACAAACAATAAATTATTAAGGATTCGCTCCTTTAAAAGTAAACTAAATTTAATAAGGCAAGCTTGACAAATAATATTCAAAAATACTCTTATTTGTTTTACCGTGGTTTTACCAACGTGAGTTTGTGTTGTTACTTCTGAAAAATATTTCACCCCTTTGTTGTTTGTAATCAGTATTCCTTTCTAACAATCTAAGAGTGACGTGAAACTCAGCACAAGTTTTCACCAATAAGCGACAACCACATGGGAAACAAAACAATTGTCTATTTTAGTATCTAAACAGGATGTTGAATATCGTGACCTCGTGCAACATTTTGATAACAATAAAATTTTTAATATTTCGTAGAAATGAATTTTACACTCTTCAAATTTCAATCCAATAAAACAAGTAACAAAAAATATATCAAAATGAATTTATGCATCATAAAAGAAATATACCTGATATTTGTATTTCCAGAAAAATTATTTCCATCTTAAGCGTTTGTGTGATTGATGCATTTTAAAAAAATATAAAGAAACAAGAACTCTGGCAGTTTATAATAAGAAAAAAAAATGAAGTTCTTAGAATTATTTGGCGGCTTCATCGTTCTTGGTGATTAGAAAAAGGGGGTTCAACTTAGGAACACTATTTTTAAACTTTGTTTAATAATAAATTTCTTTGAATTTTAAACACTATTTTTAGAAAGAATAATTATTTCGGAAATCTCCTTATTTAATTCTTAAATAATAAATAAGCAGGAGCACAATTTTATGTAACATCCTACTTTTCTTATAACAAAATGCTTTAGGTATTTGACAAGTTTTAAAAATTAAATATTTCACAAATTCTTAAATAATAAATAAATAAGGGTTAACTACATTTTATTTAACGCCTATTTTGTTAGAAAAAAATGCTTTACTTGATTTATATGTATATCTTTTGAAAACACTTATTAATATTCTCTTGAAAATTGAAGTAACCCAAATATAAAAAGCAAAAATTAAGAAAATACCCGTCTTTATTAAGAAACGAACTTAGTTATATCAATTTTGAATATAAAAACAATATATTTATTACTTTTGTATACTTGATAATTACTTTGTTTTGCATAATAACTAAAACGAAAGGTTTAAATGAACAATTTCTAGTTTTAGGTGGACTTAACCATTAAAATAACTAACTAAAATTCAAAAAATATTTAACACCTAACAAAAGCGCACTTTATTCTATCCATATTTTTTTGGTTTCCTAAATTTCTCGAATTAAAAATATTTTACGAAGTAACAAGAACGTATTTTCTATCGTAACGCAGCGTTGAAATCTCCATGCATTGAAGCAGTAAATTGTGATCATTCTGGTAATCCAACATATCTTTATAAAAGAAAGATTATTCGATCAATTTAAAATTCAAAAAATTCATTTATTACTACATACTATAATTGTTTTTAATAATAATTAAAGCGACTTCCACCCTTTAAACATTAAAATAACCCAATAAAATTCAAAAAAGATTTTGACAGTACAGATAAATAAATTTATTTGAATTATTTGGTCTTATAAAGATCTTAGCCCACTGGCATATTTATTGGCAAGAGGAAATATTTTATTTAAGTGACAAATGGACAAAACTGAGGTTTCTATCGTAAGCCAGCATAGAAGTCTTCAAGCAAACTTACACTTATGCCTGTAATTCGTTGATTCCGTGTAATTATTCAACCCAAACATTCGTTTACTACGTCCTTAATTGTTTTTAATAATAATTAAAGGTAGTTAAATCATCATCTTTTAAACATTTAAATTATTTCTTGAAATTCATTAAATATTTTGACAGTAAAGATAAATAAAGCATAAAGCGAGATCCGAGTTTGGAGAAAAATAGGTATAAAGAATGAAAATACAGTTGAGAAAATACTGAAGGATATAAATACAAAGTTGAACAAATTAAACGATCTAGACGCAAGAACCAAAGATATAAACAATAAACTGCAAAAAATAAGCAAGGAATTGGAACAAAACAAGACCCAGAATGAAGAACTAAAAAAAAAATGAAAGGTTTAAGAGGCACAAAATACGCGAATTAAAAGGCTAGAAAAGAAGATACGTAAGAGAGCAATTATAATACAGCGAGTAGAAAATAAATCCAATAAATCAGATCTTGAACTAAAAAAAAACAAAAGCAACCTTTAGTTAGGGAGTCAAAATAGACATGGAAAAAGAAACCCAATAAGTCAGAAGATTAGGACGAAAAAAGAAGTGCACAAATACTGGAGGCTACAAAAACTTAAAAGGACAGAATATCTGGATTAGCGAAGACTACCCTAAGGACATCGCCCAAAAAACTAGATAAGAAATAAAGAAGTAGGAAAATAAAGAAATAAAGAACAACAAGGTATCCTACATCGAATGTGGGTACGTTAAAACCATGAGTGAAGTAAGTAAAATCGAACAAATAGCTAGAGAAATGTCAAAGTATACCGTAAACATTTTAGGAATAAACGAAGCCAGGTGGAACGGAAACGGAAACATAACACCACAAATGAAAACTTACTAGTCTATTCTGGACTACAAGAAGAATCAGCATCGAAAGAAAAAAGGGTAGCAATAGTGGTTGACAGAACAATTAAACACAACTTAATGAAATAGGAGCGAATATCGGAGAGGATAATATGGGCAAGGTTTAAAGGACAATTCAGAAACTCAATCATAATAAATATATTTAGCCCTACAAATGATAATCATATAAACTAAAAATAGACAAGGAGAGCCAGAAGGGTTTCGCCTCTGGCTTGGTTGATAAGTTGAGTTACCGTTGCCATTCTACCTCTTGCTAAAAGAATATCGCCTCTGGCGTGGTTAACACATTGAGGTATCGTGCTCTTTTAGTGTTCCCTTTTCCTCCTGAAGAAGCCCCTTAAAACGAAACGTTGAGTTCTTCTATCTCAACAATGACACGGTCCCAACCTGGAAGACGTTCTGTTAATACTGACACTGACCGTGGAAGTCTTCGCATTCAATAGAAATAGAAATATTGCGCATACTAGTAAACAAGGTGTGGTTCGAAGAATGTATTCCAGAAGATTGGACACAGGGAATACTAATAAATATACCAAAGAACGGCGACTTAACTCGATGCGAGAACTTTAGACTCGTAATGCTTCCATCAATAGCAAGCAAAATTATGACCAAATTAAGTTTGAAGAGAATGAAATCTGCCATAGGCTTCAAGCTAAGGGAGAACCAAGCGGGATTTAAGGAAAGAATACTGATAAAACAGACAGACTACATATTATGTATTAACTTTGTCGACTTTGAAAAGGCTTTCGATTTAGTCTCAAGAGAGAAAATGTGGAAAATACTAAAGTACTATGGTCTACCTGACAAATACATAAGAACAATCAAACTAATGTACGGCTTTCCGCAAGAGTCGAACATTCAGGGAAATTATCGGAGAAAATCTATATATGTAAAATCTGTGAAGGTTGCATTACGTCTCCAACACTTTTCCTTATTATCGTCGACTGGATTATGAGAACTACAAATTCGGAATAAATTGGGGCATATTCAGCAAACTGGAAGACTTTGAGTTTGCAGATGATATCTGCTTGCTCACAGCGAACAAAAAGCTAATGCAAGGAAAGTTGAACAAGTTAAACCTAGAAGCAGAAGGACCAACGATAACACTCAGGGACTGAGATATAGAGAAAGTTGATGAATTTTGCTATTTAGGTAATGTGATAGATACTAACGGCGCCATACAAGAAGATATAACCTTAGCACAAACAGCATTTAATATGCTAAAGAAAACATGGAGATCAAAAAACATACTGATAAAAACAAAACTCCGCCTATTCGATATAAACAAAGTGTGCTACTCTATGGGGCAGAAACATGGATTACGATTACAAACAAAAAAAAATATTAAAAAGCTTCATACCTTTGTTACTAAATGCCTTAGATGCATACACCGAATATTTTGGCCCGAAAAAATATCAAACCAACATCTGTGCGAAATTTCAAATGAGGAAAAGATCGAAGAAGAAAATGGGACTGGATAGAACATACACTTAGAAAACCATATAACAACATAACAAAACAACATCATATTTTAACGCATAAGGAAAGCGTAGACCGAAAGATACCTACCTGGAAGAGCAACGTGCTGAAAGACCTACAACTACAAAATCTATCATGGAGCGAAGCCAAAAATACCTAGTACAGGACCAAGAAAAATTGAAGAAATTAGTTCAGAACCCACGATGTTCAGGACTAGCACTCTGTCATCTATTTTGCTTTTGAAACGCCCGCTCCGGTACCCTTTGCTTCTTAATGAACTACAGGGATAAGAAGAAGAAAATAAATAAATTTATTTGATTTATTTATTCTTATAAAAATCTTAGTCCACTGGTATTGTATGTAATATGTATAGTGGCAACGGAAATTGTTTTATTTAAGTGACAAAACTGAGGTTTCTGTCGTAATCCACCGTAGAAGTCTCTAAGCACCTGCCTGTATTTAATTAACCCCACGTTATTATTCAATCCGATTAGTCAACTCATTCTTAATAAAATCATCTAGCATTATGTTAAAAAATAAAACGGAAAATTCTAAAACATATATTTCTGAAATATTCAAAAACTTATAAACCGTCCGCCTAATTACTGGAAATAACAATAAATCGAAGCAAAATTACACCTTAAGATTCCGCTTTCTTTACATACAAATTATTTTTTTCCAGTTCCGGCCCTGAATTTCCGAATACGTACTACTTGACACAGAATTCATCCAAAATAAGGATGTAATAAGAAAGTGAATGCGGACGTTGCTTTTTTCTTTCTTTGAACATAATAATTATGGGTTTACATTTCGGTTTTTGTTTATACCATTTCATTAATAGGATGAGACGTTATTGTAGTGAAAACTACTGTAAATTAATTCAAAACTTCGCTTATTTAAAATTCTTGATAAAAAAAACTTTTCCTGTAGGGTGTTTTTAACAATTGCAATGAAGGGATAAAATCGATTTTATTAAATAAAATTTGTTACTCCAAAAGTAATTCACACAGCTGTTAATTCAGTTACGTTATTTGACAGTTCAATTATAGAAGTAAAAGTTAAAATTATTTAAAATAACATTAATTTAATCTGTAACTGATCTGCTTAGAACTATGATCATTTAACAATCACCGAGATAGTCTAAAATTTAATGAAAATGTCAAAACGTGTTAAAGTGAACTTTCATAAGTACAACCTTTAGTACAACACATAGTTGTGTTATCTTTATCTAGAAATGTACTACTTACAGCATTGTTTTCCTACACGCGGGTTATCAAAACTTCCGTTTACAATTTATCTTTCAGCTTAGTCATCCTTCCTGCTACAGACAATGTATGTTTTGTTTACTTTTACTAATTTTTATTCGGGTCTTAAAAACTTATCAAATGCAAACGAGGAAAATTTTCGATTTTTCTTGTTTCTTTGAAAGGTAAATTTGGATTTTACTTCCTGTATAGGCACTTTGACGAAATTCGATAACTGGAAAAACACTGACGTCTTGTGCTTTCATAAGTTACACAACCAAAAGCGCACGTTTATCTTTCACAGAAAAACACTTTCGTTGCTTCTGATTAACTAGGTTCACTTTTATCAATTTCCTATTGCCTTCAGCTCTCTCGTTTATGGTTTATCTCCAATGAGTTGCTTTTCCTAATTTTCTATTATGTTATGTGATGTGGTTAGTATCAAATTTACGTAACTTAAACATTTTGTCAACCTGTCCTTAAACATTAGAAAGCACTTTCGTTTTGCATTTGTTAAAAAGGTAATTGTAATTAGACAATTATAATTAGATAATTACCATTAATTAATTACAATTGCATAATTAAAATTGGATACTTTTAAAGGCACTCGCTCTCTAAGATGTTCAGCTTTGAATGCCCATTTTAAGTTGATCTGAAAACAAAGGCAGAAATAGGTTAGCTCATTTTAATGGGAGCAGCACAGATATTTTAGAATTACTGAAGTACAACCTATCCAAAAACTTCTTAAAAATAATTTTCAGATCAACAGCTGAAGCAAAAACAAGCTGAAACCCTTGCTTTGGCAAAATATAATTGAAAGTTAAGTGTTCCAATAGCTAATGAATATTCATAATATTTATCGTAAATTGTTTACGATGTAATATTTTGGAAATCCACTTGAAATTGGCTGTGGCATTTAAATAATTTTAATAATATTTTTTTATTTACGATGATATATTCTTTGAAATTCATTAAAAATTGGTTGGTGCAGCAAAATCTTTACATAATACTTTTTTTAGTACTTTTAACTTCAGTTAGCTTAGAACCATATTTGTAATAAGTTGAATCTAAATAATTTTTCAATTTGATATCTTCTTGTTTTATTAAATAACAATAATTTTTCTTGTATCTTAACCAATATTAATGGAAATAGAATAACATATAACAATTAAGATTTGAGATTTTATATTTTAGCTTTTGTATTCTCTGGTACAGACAATATTTGTTTACTTTTACTATTGTTTTTTTCGGATTTCAGATCGCGATCGTTCCTCGGGGCTTTATTTCTATGTTTTTAAAATTTTAGTTTTTTCAATTCTTGTTTGAAATATAGAACTGAATTTTATTTTCTGTATCATTTTTTCAGTGTGCAACAAAATATTTAAATTAAATTATTAAACAACAAATTAGGGTCCCGGGCTAGGTTCCCGCAGGATCAGGAGAGTTAAGCATCGTTGTCTCCGGGCCAGTGTTGGAATGGGTAGCCCGATTGCTCAATTAACGCAACACCTCTCTCCCACAGTGAGAAAGTATGAACAGTTGAGAAACAAGGTAGAACACCGTAGGCTGTTTAATGTGATAGAAAAGAATCGGACGCTCTGAAAGGGCATAAGGATAAGGGAGAAAAAAATAATAACAAAGTATTAAGAATTCACTTCGTTAAAATTAAATTAAAAATGGCAAGACAAACATTACAAATAACATTGCAAAAATATTTTTATATGCATACATAATATAACGAACGTCTCTATAGCGAATTTCTCTATATGTATAACGGAATTTTGCGCTTTACACTGCACTTTTAACCAAAAATGCACATAAAATTGTGTCCAAATAGCGAAGTTAAATCTAGTTAAATTTCGATTTAGCGAATTTTTTAGCGTAAAAAAAATAAATTTTAGGGAAATCTTAATGGATTTGGGAATTATGTATGTACCAAAATATTTAATTTTATAAATTCTTCCGGTACGGTCATAGAAAATTTTCCAAGAATTGTATAGAATTTGTCAAGTTGCAAGGATTTCTCAAGTTTACGTTAAGCCTCTATGTAAACATTCTTATTGAAAATCTTGCTTGGAACTTAAATTTCTTTATCTTGACCTTATCTTTCCCTAATGGAAATTTAAAAGTGAAAATTTCAATAGAAGTCCTCAGTTTTGAACAAAGAACGTTTTTCAACTGTTCCGTGCAACAAACAATTACAGACTTTTTTTACAAAAGAATGAAGTATATGCGTATGGAATAGGAATATGTAAATATGCGTAAAGAAATCGTATTAAATTTTTTTCTAAAACATCTTTCTCTATAACAAAATTTCCCTATAGCGAATTTTTTTTTCGGATTTAGCGACTTCGCTATATAGAAGTTTGACTGTATTTGTATTTTAACTTTACAAACATGTTTCAAGCTTGCCATCCCTCGATTGTTTGTAGTCGATATTTCTGGATGGTGGTCAAGGTTAGTCTTGTAAACCAGAGATCTCAGGTTCGATTCCCGGTCCCAATCCAAGAAATTTTTAATACGGAATAAATATCTGAAAGTATGCCGTTCTTCGAATACGACGTAAAAACCATACGTCCCGTACCAATAGAAATCACTTGGGTTTGGTAAAATTCTAGTCGGATAGTGCCAATTTTTATAGCAGTCAACGCGCTTGGCAATCCCTAACCTCCGCAAGCCTAGATTTCTCCCAATAAATAAACAAACAAACTCATGCTGAGTTTCATCAATACGCCATAACAATTAAATTTTTAATATTCTGTAGCCAACGTTTTAGATTTTGATGTAAAACGTCTTTATTCGACCCATGACCTTCTTGATTTTACGAGCTAACGTCTCTCTACGGCCTGGGCATATGCTCAGTTTAAGTGTCCTCCGCATGGCGCTAGTAAACACCTTTTGCTAAGTTGTTAATGGCGCGAAATTTAAAGAACGGAATTTTAGTGCATACCCTTTTTGGAATAAATTGAATAGCAAATTAACCTATAAATACGGTTTCTTAGGGTGCATTCTGTAGAATATAAAACATTCTCCGGCATGGATGCTGTCAAGGTTAGCCCAATCGAAGAAAATTTTAATGTGGAATTATTAATGCGATTATTAATTTTGTGTTTTCCATTTGTATACTTGAAGAGTTTGTTGTGGTCCATTTTCTGTTCAAATTTATGGTTGATGTTATTAATTTTACGGATGGACTCGGGATCAAATCCGAGTCAGACGCTCGGCAGGTGGCCTGCGCAATCACTGAAAATAATTGGGAACCGAAACACAGTGGTAGAGTAGGGAAAATAGCATAGCGTACGAGACAACCGGGTATAGAAAGCGACTTGGGAGGTCTGAACCCTCATGTTGCCGACCGTACTCCCTCGTGGAGTGTAAGTGTCGATACCGTTATCTTAGTTACGTTATTAGGGAGTTATCGCAACGACTACGTTAAATTTCCGTTAACGCTAAATAGTCGAGTCAATGAAGGTTTTTACTTCTAAACCCACTAAAACAGAACCGATTTTGATGATTTTTTTTTTAAATTGTTTGTTATATTAAATTATTCAAAATCAGAAACATTTCAGCTGGCGCTATCAAGTATTTATATTGTTTAAACAATTTAAAAAAATATATTAAAATTTTTTTTTTTAATTGTTTAAACAATATAAATACTTGATAGCGCCAGCTGAAATGTTTCTGATTTTGAATAATTTAATATAACAAACAATTTAGAAAAAAAATCATCAAAATCGGTTCTGTTTTAGTGGGTTTAGAAGTAAAAACCTTCATTGACTCGACTATTTAGCGTTAACGGAAATTTAACGTAGTCGTTGCGATAACTCCCTAATAATTTTATACGAATATCGCTAAAATAAGAACCAATACTTTTCCTACTACAGCTACTTCTTTCTAAACTACTAACTGTCTATAAAAGTATTAGTTTTAAAACCTGTAAAGCAGGTGAATAATCTTCATTGTTGTTGTTTATACCTCTAAAATGTCTAACTGTTACAAAATCTGCATATTTAGAACCATATTTTTTAAAATTAAACTTATTTTAAAGTAATTTTGTTGGTTGTTAACCTAAAACATTTAATAAAAATTAAATTTCTTTGATGAACTACTTTAATACTGGCATTCACATACAGTGACTTGCTATTTGACGTATCTAAAGTTGCATAACCACTTAAATAAGCAAAATGGTTTGTGCACGAATTTGTATATGGCTCAAAACTGTAGAGTCGGGTGATAACTGAGAAGTTGAGATAATTAAATTGTTTCTTGGAACAATACGATCTATCGCACTCTGTTAGTTGAGTTACCTACACGCTACATTATGAATAGTGAGTTACAACGATGTTTCTAACATTTTATTTCCCTTATTTCCGAATTAATTTGCATTTTGGAAAAATGTTCACGTGGCCTTTGAAAAGGGGATGTTTTTACCTATCTATTGACGTGGAGATTTTTTCGATCTCTCAATTTTTGCAAATACTATTTGAATTTTTTAAAGTAAAATAGAGTTGTACGTTTTATATTGCTAAAACGTTATTTTTTTTAATTTAACAAAACCGAGGTGTCTATAGACAGACAAAAGATAAATGATTAGAAATAAAAATCGCCCGCCATCCCTACATTAAAATTGGTTCTCAAAAAATGGAGCAAAGTCAAGGTGTAAACTCCGTCGTTAAGGTCAGTGGTTCAAATCCCTGCAGAGGCAATATTTTTCTATATATAGGATTTTCATCATTCGTAAAAAACGCCGTAAACCCAAACCAAATAACCGTCACAAATAAATAAACGTTATTGTAAGTAGCTAGCCCAATTCAGCGAAGTATCTGACCATCAGGTATGCATAAACGGTGGCTGTGACAGAGATGACAATATATCATAAATCATAACCTTATAGAAAAAAGTAAACAGTATTCAAAAGCTTTTAAACTAGCACAGGAAACGATGTACGTTCTTATGGGAACGTCCCCACCATATCTAAACCTCAATAACTTTTAACTGACATCATTAGCGTTTCGCTCAATGATAATTATTGTGTTGGCCGGTGGCTCCATGCAGAGCACACTCGAAACTAGCATTCGAGCAGGCCGGATAAAGACTTTTAACTTTAAAATCTAGAAAGTCGTGTTTCATAAAAACGAATTTTACACTTCCTAATATTTCAGGCCCAATAAATAAACAATAAACAAACAACAAAATATATTTATTGATATGATGTTTTGAATGATCTCTTAAGAAAGTGAGTTGTTAATAAGTAAACACCTTTAAAATAATGTAAATGTAATGTTAAAATGTAAATACATAGTTGTTAATTTAAAAATTAGTGTTGTATATAAGTAGATTAGGATATCTAGATAGTTAATTTTAATAAATATGTCATAATAAAAATGTATAGAGTGTTAGTTTATAAGAAATTTAAGATAACCAAAGGAATGTCAAAATAAATAAATAGTTAAACATTAAAGTTGGGGAACAAAAGTTGAGTTTTAAAATTGTGAAATTTAAACTTGATTCATTATCATAAAATTGTAATTTTAAAACGAGTTAAAGTTATAATTGATTTAAAATTATATGAAGATTATTATTGTTATAAAGGATATAATTTGGAATAATATAATAAAAATTTTATGAAATTAAAATTTTATTTTGAAGAAAGCAGTTGTAAAATTTTGTCAATTTGGAGTTAAAAGGTGAGATGTTGGATTGATAAAGGAGAAAAATGTATTGCTGAATATAAAATAAGCCAGGACTTGGTAAATTTTGGAGTTGAAGCATGAATTGTGTTTATTCGAGTTATTATAAAAAGGTAGTTTGTAAATTTATTAATTTTAGAAAGTGTTTATTTAGTTATTCGAATTTGTTGTTGTTGTTTGTAAAGGTTTGTATAATTTTGAAGGTGTTTAAAGGTGTTCAAAGTTCATAAAAGCGATCCCTTCAACGACCATGGATTAAGAGATCTTTTAGAATTTATTAAAATTTAATAACAAACTGAGCTAGTTGGAAATATAAAATTATATGCAATTATCTTAAACTGATTAAAGCATATCATTATATATTACATTTATTTCTACTTGTACGTTCAATATGGTTATTATTAAGTTATATATTTTTTTTATTTGCATTATTTGTGGTGTATGTTTATAGTTTATACCGTGAGTTCAAAAAGTTTTTACATAAGGGTTGGCCATGAGACACAAAAGTAATGTCTACTGCAAGATTTAGAACCTTTGTTTTTCAATTTTATTGAAATTTGCACAACAGTATTGTGCCAGCAACACAATGATGACAGTTAATAAATTCTAAATTTTGCAATTGACATTATTTTTGTGTCTCATGGCCAACCCTTATGTAAAGACTTTTTGAACTCACGGTATAAGGTTGCTGTGGATATTTTGAAGAAGGCATATGCAAAATAAAAAAAAATGAATAAATACATTGAATTCTCCTACACATCTAGAATGTTCAAAAAGAAAATCAAAATATAAAAATCAATAATAATATTTCTAAAAGACGAATAAATGACAGCAATGACAATAATAATGAATTACAATGTCAAATAATTTAAAAAGTAAAACACTATAATAAACTAGAATGAAAAATCTAAAACTAACATATTGAAAAACCACCATAAAATAAATCTTTAAAAAAATTAAAAGCCTTGAAACATTATTTTTTTTTAAATACAGCGGAATTACTACATAAATAACTAAAACAATGCGCAAGGTGGTTATTTATAAATTCTGTAACGAACGAAAAATTATTAAAGTAAATACATAAGTACGCGTATGTACTATACCCAACGAGAGATTAGGTTTTAAAAACTTCAGACTTATTGACAAATATGTGTTGTGAAAGCGTGTAAAATTATTAATAATTCGTAACTTAATTGGGCACAAATAACTGCTATAAATTGCATGTAATTATTTAGTGTACAAATATTTTGCAACGGATTTATCTAAAATTTTACGATTGGGTATTAACTTTACGGTTTCTTGTCCAACCGTATTTTCACTTTCAAATTGGCAATAATAATGGACACGGATGTATTTTTCTTTTTTTAGATCTTGTTAAAATTTTGATAATTTGGCCAACCAATCTTAATAAGTATTAAAAAAAAAAGAAAAATGTGCTATTACCGCATTAATTTCTTAAAGCAAATTATCAAATTACACAAAATAAAAGAATTTTCTTACGTTGTTATAAACAGTTTAGGGAAAGAAAAAATCGGGTTATGATTTTTGAAATAGTTTTTCGATAGTTTTCCTGAAAAAAATCCAAATTTTTACAAGTAGAAATTTTGAATTTTTTTGTGTTGCAAAGTTAATTTTTCTCAAAAGCACAACAGTATATTCATATCAAATACGTATTTTGTTTGAAGATATTTTCAAACAAACGACTGGTGTCATTTCTTTTTTATTACTTTTCTATACACTGCTGGCTTTTCAATGTATCTCAACATTTTTAACTGGATAAAATCTATATAGTTGTTTGAGGGAACTGGCCTTGTCAACTTCGCAGTTAAAGTTATAAAAAATCGAAAATTTTTGTTGAGATTTAAACAAGCTATGTTAAGTAAGTTTGGCCCCAACTGGCAGCTGGGACACCCCTTGTAAGATGCCTGTTAAAAACCAAAAATTCATTACTGTAAATTTTGACAGATAAGTCTCCAATCAACATGCCGTGTGTCCGTAGAGCATCGCATAAATACGACGAAACAGCCATCCAACTAGGATGGCAAAAAGATCGGATAAATCCATATCATCATCGTGACAGCCGAACATTCCCATAGCCCTGTCGAAGGAAACTTGCAATAGGGCACTTACGAAGGACTGTGCGACTGTTGCCCATAGATCTCCGTGGAAAATGTAATGGAAAGCACCTGGACCACCATGACCGCCTGTTCCTCCAGGAATTCCACCCTTTAGGCCTTCTTGGACATGCATGTCGTAGATGTCACGTTTCTTTTTATCAGACAAAACTTCATACGCCTCTGCAATCTCCTTAAATTTTTCCTCGGCACCGGCAGCTTTATTCTTATCTGGATGGTATTTTAGTGCCAGATTTCGATATGCTTTTTTGATGTCATGGTCTGTTGCATTACGGGGTATGTCCAAAGTTTTATAATAATCCTTTCCCATTTTCGGCTTAGTTTATCAACAGGTATACACTAAACCGTTACAGCAAATTTCACAGTTTTTACTTTTCTTGGTGCACTGAAGCACTGAGCTATCTAAAAGGTTTTTTAATAGGGGTGATATGTTTTGAAATTGACATAGCGGCCATATTTGAAATGTCAAAATTGTCTGTCATTGTCAAGTGTGTTTAGTAAAGTCTGCAATTTCATCATGGAAAGATATATGCTTCAGTTTATTTCTTCCAAAATGAGAATGGAGATTTCATTACTGTCAATGGTGATCGGTACAGATCGATGATAACTAACTTTGTATGGCCTGTCAGTTGATTATTTCCAGAAATGGACCTGTCGAATAGCCTTCAAGAAGCTGTGATTTAATACCTTTAGACTTCTTCTTGTGGGGTTATTTAAAGTCTATTGTTTATGAGAATAAACCAGAGACAATTGATGCATTAAAATTGAATATTCGTGACATAAGGCCTAATTTATTGAATAGAGTTCTTTAAAATTGGGTTCATCGAATTCGGTCTTGCACGAGAACCAGAGGCGGTAATTTAAATGATATTATTTTTGGTCTATTTCTATTTGTTGTTGTTTCATTTCAATTTAAAAACATATCGCTCTTATTGAAAAACCCTTTATAAATTTTGCCTTCTTCTCTTTAGAAGCAGTCGTTTTCATCGGATGACTAATTTTGTCAGCAACATGATTTAACCTTTCATCCAATATGTTCATTTCTAATTCACTGGTAGTTTTATTATTATAATGAACATCTGGATGCAGTGGCGGCTCGTGGGTCAAAAAATAGGTGAATTTTTATTTGGACTTACCTTCTGTCTTTTAGGGTAGCAAATTTGTTGATAATATCTTCGTAAAATGGTTGGTTTTTAATTAAACCTAGTAAGAGTTGAAGAAGAATTGAAATATTCGCCAAAGAGGAGAGTTTATCGTGAGATATCGTATTCCTTAGGTATATAATTTCTATAGGACTAAAAGTTCCTTGAAATGTCCTCGGTTTGTTGAATCTTTGCTTTCATCATGACCGCGAAACGCTAATTCTTGTTTACTTAAATATAGAACTGCGTCGATAACTGTCTGACTTCAAAGTCTATTCAATCGAACGTTTTCATTAAACTACGCCTTAAAAAGTCTAGTATTTTCTTTTAAAGCATCACTTATGGTTTGCGGGGTTTTTTTCAAAATTTTTCAATTTTAATGCACACATTAAATGTTCTTTAGAGTCAGCGTGCTTATGAAACGCCCTTGTAATATTTAATAAATCTGAAAATCAATTTTACCCAACTTCTTTCTGATGTTCATTAATTTTCTAGTCTCAAATATATTTGAGGCGAACTTTGGTTTGATCAGTTTCAGCTGAGGTAATTGTTGAACTGTAGAAACAGAAGTCGGTCGATCTCCTTGATTATCTGAAGTGTTTATTTCAACCTCGATAGTTGTTAAAGCCAAGTGTATTGCTGAAACATTACCGTCATGAACCTGGTCCGAATTGCCAGAATCACCAGAACTCGAGCCGGAATTAGCTACTGAAGAATTCTGGCTCGACTTCTGTAACTGAGAAGACACTGATAAGTCGGCAAATGAACTGGAAGAACTATGTGTGCCTGAATGTCCATCACTCGAATCTCGATCAGTCGATCTGCGATTTGATGGTTTTATTTTTAAACCATAATGGTCATCTTTGGAAATATTTGAAAAAGTGAAAAGAATAAAGGAAAGAGGGGGGCTTTTGCCCTAGATAGGGATGCAAGGCTAATAATAATAGATAATAAAGAAGAAAATCAACCGGAAATAGATGCGGGAATCTAGCTGGCCATACTTTGAGTCACTTATCAATCCATCGATTCAAAAACACTTTATTTAAATAATGCTGTCCCAGTTTGATAGAATATACGTAAATATACCATAAAAATTGAAGATTAGAAGAATGAATTCGGTAAGAAGTTCGCAATTTGAACATTTAAATTAGTTTGTATTATTCCAAATTTTTATTTTCGTTTATCAAATTTTTGAACTTCGAAATCTTTTCCCTCAAAATGTTTCTTAATAAATAATAAACCTATCCCAATTTTTTCAGGTTGGACTGAAAGAGGCAAGAAAAATATGGGATGCCATTTAAAAAAATATTCAATAACGTCATCCATCCCAAACATAAACTCCAAAAAGTCGATTTTTTCTGATAACAAATTTGTTACCGTTTTACTGAATTTATGCAATACTTTACGGACACTCCACCCCGTATATAAAATAAAATAATTTAAATTTGCTCCAATACTTTTGAAAAAAACAAACAGCAATGAGGCACTTCATTTAGTTTTATGCAAACAAAATAATTATAACCACAGAATAAAAAACATAAACCTAAAAACGAATTAAAAGTAGTTTAGGAAATGAAAACATATATTTTAGAAATTCTTTCGTAGAGATTATTTTGGGAAATTAATTATATCAAAAAGCATTAGTTTACCTTTTTTTCATTAAATTGCAAATAATTTTTACAAGATTTAGACCTTTCCCTTCCACTTTCAAAACTAACACAAACGATGTATATTAACAAGGTAGTATTAATTATTCAAAATAAATATTTTCAGATGACAAAAGGTCAGAAACAATTAAAAAAATGAACACATTCGCTCCCTCTTTTGGTCTTCTTCTTTAAATGGGGAAAGCAAACCTGATCCTGTACCACCGGATTTTGGTTGCTAATATTTAATTCGATTCCCTATAATGGTTACAGTACATTAAGAAAGGGAGGGGGTGCGATTATACATTGTAGGAATTATATGTTATAAGAATCTTACGCTTTTAAATTATGACTTAAAAATCTGATGTTACAGCTGTTGTCTAAGGTGTATATCAAGGGTTTCCTGAAATAAGCGGTTATAAACTAAAACTTAATTTCTTTCAATCAGCGTTTATGATTAATTTCTAAACCTTTACGATAAGCAGTTATAGGTCTAATAATTATTATAAATTGCAATACCTTCCGTTGGCACGTGAAGAAAATTTCTAATGGCAAGGTAAATGTTAGAAAACCAATTTTACTAAAATAATTCTCATGCCTTTCTCACAGGAAGCCCTTGATTTTTAATCTTCCGATATAAAACGTTAGACTTCTTAAATTAATTCCTAAAATAACAACATTTTAAAAATTTTGAAGGTGTTAAATAAGTTCTAAACTTTAAAGTTTTTAAACAGCATTTTTTATACCTCAATTTGTCAAATATCTAAATTGATTTAAACTAACTGCTGTTGCTATCAGGAGGAAAAAAAGCATCAGGATTATATTCAGGGTGTTCAACAAAAACTAAGGTATTAATAGACAAACAACATTTAAACATTTACTAAATTTTTATTGGAATTATGAATTAGTAGAGCACTGACGTGTAAAAAGACGAAGGTCAGTGGTTTAAATCGCAGCGGAAGTGATGATGCTTTTCTATAGGTATAAAGAATTTTCAAAATAATTTAAAAAATCATTGTCCACATTAAGAATCGTTTGTTTCAGTTTTGTTTCTTAAATTGAAACTGAAATCTTTCAATAAAAATCGACAAAAACTACACGTAACATTTCTTCAATTTTCCAAAAAGAATCAAAAAGTAACCCCCATCGATATATTACACTTATTAGTCCATTGCAGAAATTCCTCTCCATAGTGCCGTAACAACAAGTGTTAAGCATTAAGTAGTAGTAATAAGGAAGGATATATCACTAAAGTAGCAAGTGGGGCACCGAACTGTCGGTGCTGCCTACAGAAAGTAGCCATGGGTTCCTCTCAGTCCGTGGCGGGCTCTTCTGAGACTCGGAGGATTCTTAGTGAAAAGTTGTGTTAAAGTGGCGCCTGGTGAAAGACGTTCATTCGTTCGGACACTTGTTGCTTGCACTAAACACGGAAGTGCGGTTTGTTTTTTACACGTGAAGTTCCTCTCGTATTTTATCGAATAAAAGTATATTCAAGTTAATTGCTGGTACTTTCAGTTTGAATTGTTAATTGTCTTAATAAATACGTTAATTGTCACGATTAATCCGACCGATTTAAATCTGCATTTGCTACTTTCTTATTTAACAATAATGCAATAACCAAAAAGTACAATTGTGGGATTTGTAATAAAAAATAAAACTTGTTTAAGAGTGCAATGTGAGTTTAGTGAATTTTCAGTCAGAGTGCAATGTGCTTTTTGGATTATTTACTTTAAGAGGATAATTTGGACTTTACTTCAATTTTTTATTACTTTTAAAAGTTTTCGGGAATAAAATTAAAGGTAGGTATTTTTAAGAATTATTCGTTGTTTTCCTATAAACGGAAAAATTATTAAGTTTAGTTTAAAAACGATGTAATAATAAACTGTTTCTTGGGTTTTACCAAGTGAAATGTGAGATGCGAAACGTAAATTTGCATTTCGGAAACCGAAGAAAGGTAATTTATGTATTCCATGAACTACAAAGGTTAAAGGCCATAATTTCTCAAGCAAACTGCCTTAAATAATTGTTGACCATTTAAATGCATGTTTTTGTTTAATTGTTTGGTGGGCCCATTAAAATATAAATTCTCAAATTAAACTCGAAGAATGAGTAAAAACGAGGAAGTAATTTTTGAATATTTTTCAAAAATATTGTTGATCAAAACTGCACGTTTGAGTTAATAATGTGTTATTTTAATTTTCTTTTGGTAAGCAATTGTTTTTGAAGAAGTTTTTGGAAATATTTGACAATCTGTTTTCTAACAACTTAAGCTCCATTTAATTTCTGATTTGGAGCATAAGATTTTTTGAGGAAATTTCTGAGCACGTTTTACAACCTCTGTAAAAATAAATAAATGAAAAATTAAATTACCAATAAATATATTTTTAAAATTAATTTCCAAAAATTTTGGGTAGGTTTTTAACTCCTTAAAAGATTAAACCATCTCCAACAGGTAGAAAATATACTTTTAAATTAAATATGTTTATTTTTTTGATGTTTTCTAGCGATATTTGCTTTGAATGTTTGTTGTAGTAGATTTCTTACATATTTTATTTTTCTTTTTACTAACAATGAAAAATCAACTACATAAGTGCCACCGCAATTAATTAGTTTCAAGGACAAACAAGCAGCTTAACTCTACCTGAAATTGCTTTAAATTGTCTTTTGCACCCCCCCCCCTCCCCAGGGGTATGCTAACTTAAACTGTATATTCTAACTGTTACATTTATAGTTTCAAAAATTCATTGGGATGGGAACATTTTTCATTCATTCATCAATTAATAGAAATAAAATTATGTATTTGTATTATACCGTATGTACAGTTTCAAAACGAACTAAAGCAAAATTACATGTAAAATTCTAAATTTCAGTTGCTATCTCTATTACGGGTTTTTGAGAAAAAAAGTAAATTAAATGAGTTCAGATTTTTTATAATATACTATAATGCACTGAGTAATTAAGTACTACTTATGATAACAGACATTTACTTCGGTGTCCGGAATTTTTTGTCCGCGAGTGTATTAGCTAATTTTTTAGTTAAGAGTTGCTTGAAAAATATTATATTATTTAATTACTTAGTGTATTTAGTTCAAAAAAAAATTATGCCTACTATTTTCCCCTAAAACTCATAGAAATAGAAACTGAAATTTAAGATATAATTTCTCTTTGCTGCGTTTTGAAACAGGACACACGGTATGTGTTATTTCCTTGAACTTTTGTTTGAAAATTGCTGAACCCCTCCTCCCTCAAAGCACACCGTAAAATCGCCACTGAACATATTAACTCCTGTGGTTTTCTTCTTCTGATTTATTATTTGACTTCATTTGAGGCTGAATAGTTTCTACGCCGATATTGTCATTTACAATGGGCAAAACGTTTGATTCCTGCCTCAACTATGACTGTTTGAAGATCTCGATGGATTTCTTTGTTTTGTGAGTACCAAAGGTCTTGGGCAATGTACTCTGTTTTAAAACCTTTATACCTCGCCTATATTTGTAGACTTAACATAGCCCCCAAGCTTCCTAAGTTCATACAGGTTGTAGCACGTGGTTGTAGATTAGCAACTTATTATAATATACTCATAATTTGGATTTTCTTCCGAGCATCCAGCCACTCACTCCTCTCTTATTCAGCCGTTGTTGTTTGTCCCATAATGAACGTAAGCCTTCCCTTTCTTCTTCCATAATCCTCTGCTTAAAGTGATTCTGCCCAATGTTTTCCCAGCTATCTTCTTAAAGTTGTCGTCCCATCTTGCCCTCGGTCTTCCGATACTTCTCTTCACTGTCCATGATCGCCACACAGTTACCTTTTTAGCCCACCTTTGGTCTTCCTGTCTCACGAGATGACCCGCCCATTGCCATTTTAAGTTCTCCACCCTTTGTTTTGTTCCTGATCTACTGGTGCATCTTATAGTCCCGGAGATTTACTCCTAACATGGCCCTTTCCATAGCTCTTTGACTATCTTGTAGCATGTTAATGTTGTCTTTTGTAAAGTACCCTGTCTCCGATCCATATGATATATTTGGAAGGATCCACTGTTTGTAAACCTTTGTTTTCAAGCATGCTGTACATTTTACTATATTTTAAATCCAGTTAGTCTATTTCTTTCGGTACTTTCATTAGGAATAGATAATATATCCCATGCCATTTCTGGCACATTTGAAAGCAGTGCCATTTCTAGCTCTTGCCATCTCTGACTCACTCCAAAAATGCCAGTTCTGGTCCACTACAAGGTATCATTTGATACTGCTCATGATTTTAGCTTCAAACAGACTGCACCATTGCCGGTAAATGGTGAGCCAGAACGGGAATTGTTTTGGAATTGCATGAGCTAGAAATGCCAGTGTTTTGAAGTGAACCAGAACTGGCATGAGCTGGAAATGGCACTGCTTTCAAGTGAGTTAGAAATGGCGTGAGCTAAAAATGGCATATATTATCTACCTTATTAGGCTTTCACATTTAAGTATTTTGTAGCTTTTCAGTATGGAACGAATGTGCTCCTTATTACCAGCACTTTATTTCTGCAATTTATTGTTTTAAGCAATCTAATTCGTCATTTTTTGATACATCTATTGACCTTATCATCCTCTGCAAATATCGCTAAAGTTCGATTCGTTAAAGAAATGTCATTTGTATAGCCATAGTACGAGACCTATTACACTTCCCTGCGACACACCGCTTACGGTACACTAGCTATTATAGCTTTAAAAGTTTAAAATATCGTCTACATAGGGCGCTAGTCAATTTCAGGAGTAGCCCATTTTACCACACTTTATCTTTAGGCTAGCGTTACATCAAGAAATACCGAGACGGTGCTTCTTTCTAAGGTTGGAACCAACTATAGCCACTTACTGTAATGTGAAAGATGTGTTACTACCATTTCTTAAGGTAGTATTTTAATAATGCCTTGTTTGCCAATTTTATCAAGATTTCGTCACCTATCAAATCGAAGCCTGCTCCCTTTTTGGTACTCACATTGCTTTGAATCTCCTTTCAGTTTTCTGACTGTAACTCCCCAGGATTAGTTTTTCCCGATTATTGTCAAGATTGTTTCTTCATTATTTTGAAGATTTATTGAGCTTAAAATAGTTTGCTAGTATTCAGCAGAAGAATCCAGCATATGTATCCAGCTTTTTGTTTATTGTTTCGAACTCAACTTCCATTGTTAGTTAGTTCTGTTAAATACTTAATTTTTTATTTTATGAATTTCACGTTTTGTTCTGTGGGTAACGTTGTTTAAAAGGCTTTTATTTCCTGGTGTTCTTCCTTGTTGCTTTCCTGTCAGCTACTTTCTTGACTTCACTTTTTTATTTATGGAGCTTTTTATTTCCATGCTGCTTGTTGTATGTTGTATACTTTCTCAATTTCTTTGAATTGTGCTTTAATTTTTCGTGGTATATTTCGATAACTTATTCTTTTGGAGTATTTCGAAACCTTGTTAATCTTAATTTGTTGATTTGTTGATTGGATATGGATTATGTCAATTTTTATATGTATAAAAATAAATAGAAATAGAACAACGTATTTACGCGGTTTTTCCAAGAAACCACCATAAACTAGATTAATTTATTAAGCTAAGCTATTGAAGCTATTGTCTTGAACTAATAATTTTACAACAAATTAATGTGCCGTTATTTTTAGAAATTGCCCAACATATTAAAAAGTAACAAATCAGTCAAAGAACAAATGACAAAAACTTTTAAATCTGCAATATTAACAGTTAGGTACCTCTGTAAGTTCATTGGCCAGATTGCAATTCTGCAAACAACTTTTGCATAAATTAAATTTGATGATTTTATTTTAAACAAGTATTAACTTAGACTTTAAAATGAATTATCATCGATCGGCTTTGAATGCATAAATAAAATCCAAAAGTTAAGAAAACTAAAATATTATCATTGTGAACAAAATCAAAAAATTTGATTTGCAAAGATCGTCTTCATTATCAAGATTCCCTGCGTAGATTGGTAACATATGATCAAACAAACGCTTTCTTTGCCAATTTGACGTGTGAAGAATTAATAAAAATATTAACTATTAAGGTTAAATTTCTATCGCAATTTGTTTACGAGGAAACACTGGCCGTGAATCACAAAGCATACTCAACTCAATATAATTAACAGTCGTTATAAGTACAGGGTACGTTTAGCTTTCGATTTATTGCGGGCATTGCGGTATTTCATTCCAGAAAATCTAGGTAGAATTTGGAAAAGTTGTAATTAGCAAATATTAAAACTTAATGTTAAAATGAAACTTTCAAAATGTGGAATTGCTACTTAATCGATGAGTTACTGATAAGTGATAAGTTACTAAATTTGTAATAAAAAAATTAATGTTCCTAAAGCATTCAAGTCAAGGTTGTATGCAAAAAATGCTCCGGTTTAAATAAAGATGTGTTGTAATAATCAACTTTTCTAAAAGCCTGGCAATTTTTATTATTTTTTACTGGTGCGAGACATAAGCCGTAGAGAATTTCATAATGTTTACAGCTCGAATGTTAACAAATTACAATTAACAAAACCCATAAGGCGTAGGCAGGTGAAGGTCGTTGATTTTGTTATTTATTTATCTTTAAGGAATGTTTTAAATGATCAGAATAAGTCTTGAAAGTGCAATGTTTTTAATAACACTGCACTTAATTGTGCATAAACGAATGCCATAAACTATGTATAATTATCTTTGCGAAGCTATTTTGCAATTGAGTTATCTAGGGTTAAATAATTAAATTAATATTAATTTTCCAGCAATCTAATTTTTTAAGAAAGCGAATTAATATGCATATTTAAATATGCAGTTATTAATATTTTGTATGTGCAAGTATGGCTATAATCAAACAAATTGCGAATTTAATAGGCACATTCTTATTCTTATGCATATTTATGTACATATTTTTTTAAATATATGGTTCTTGTCGTTACATATTGTTTTTAACGTTGATTAATTATTCAGACAAACAATTAGCAACGATTTTTATTTAATCTATAAGTTGCTTAGACTTTAAATAAAAATCTTTGCGCCTATTTTAAGTTATTAAACATAGTACTATATGCTTAACATACTTCTTCAGTGAAGCGAAAGACAAATTTTCATAACCCAATGTTCACTTTAAAACTATAGCTACCATAGCTAGTTCGAGGTAATTACTATGTACCTATATCAAATGTGCATTTTTGCAAATTTCATGAAACGTACGATTTATTTTGTTAAGCAGGTGTCCTTTCTATACAACAAAGATGAATTATTTAGATACATATCTTTAGTATAATTGGCTATTTAACAAGAATCTCGACTCTTTAATTGCATATTGTAAATTATTAATATTAATTTTATTTAATGCTTTTGTACAACAAATATTTGGATGCATAACTTTTTTAAATGCATATTTCTACATATTAAGTGCATTTTTTTGCTCGCCAATTTATGTGTATTTTGTAAATACATTGCTATGATACTCTGCCTTATCCGTATTATTGAAAAATTCTTATTTAATTATTATTTTTTAAAAATACCTCGGTTAGCTCGGTCTTTCGGGTCGTTAAAGAGGTTCTATGGTTAATGACATTTATTTAATTTATGTTTATAGATGCTTTATATTATATAATACATTAACTCAATAATAACAAATGTAAATTTTTATATGCAGATTTAATTCAGAATGTTTTCCCTATCTACCCTATCTTTGTTCAAATTAATTTTAAAACACTGTAAATACTAATTAGAAATTAAAGTAAAGTATGATGAACATTAAACAGAAGATGCCAGATATAAATAAAGGTAATGATAAACGCAGGAAAACATATGATGTTAAAAACTAAGAGGAAGAGAATATGCAAATAAAATTCGCCGAAAGTGTTACTATGCCACTCAATCAGAACAGCGTTGATAAATGTCGCTGAAAACATATATGAGACGAAAGAAAAATAAATCCCAAAAAGAATGGTTTGATGAAGAATGTAGGCGTGCTCTAGAGAACAGAAATGTAGCACGATTAGAAATGCTTAAAGAAAATAACGAATAGAGTAGAAGAAAATATGAAAGCCAAAAGATGTGTAGAAGCAAAAAGAGGAAATATTGGGAGATGAGGATGCAACTGTTGGAAAATAAATTGGTGAACAATGAAGTAAGGAATTTCCACCAAGATTTGAAAGATCTGAGATCAACATCAACAAGAACTGTATATTCTAGGCACTTTAAGAGGAGATATAGAAGGGAAGTTAGATTTATGGGTCGAATATTTCGAAAAGTTACTCAATTCTGAGGTAGACGATGTAGTGACAAGTTCAACTGACGAAGAAGATGAAAATACTCCAGAGACGCAAGAGAGACTAGATGAGCCGGAGGAACAAGAAGATATGCGAATAATAGGCAATATGAAAAATAACAAAGGTGGGGGGGAGAACGGAATAGTAGCATAAGCTTTGAAATTGGACGGAGTTGCACTTAAAGAAAGAATCTACCAGTTGAGAGGAAAGATATGGAAAGAGGAGAAGATGGCTGAATAATGGAACATACACAAGAAAGGTGATAGAAGTGTACGTAGTAATTATAGAGGAATATCACGGATGGATATATGTATGTTACAAGATCCTGGCGCTGGTAATAAGGGACAGGCTGAGTACTTACGGAGACAAAGAGACTGAGGAGTTTCAAAGAGGATTCCGGAAAGGAAGGTCAACGATAGACCAAATGTTTACCGTGAAACAAATTCAAAGCAATAGCTACTCACACAACATTGGTTTACATAGGCTATTTATAGACTATAAACAAGCATACGATTCAATAGTTAGGAGTAAAATGTATGCACTGAAGATCCCGAAAAAATTAATAAACCTGATTAGATTAACAATCAGTGAGACGATTAGCAGAGTTAAGAGTTACGGTGGAAGGCCAAATGTCTAAGTCATTTATGGTAAATAGGGGACTGCGACAAGGAGACCCCCTCCCCACACTGCTTTTAAATTTGTTTTTCGAATGGGTAACAAGGGAAAGTAATATAATAGCTCCTAACATCCTCTATTACAGTAGACACCAAATAATAGCTTATGCTGACGATATTGTGATTATGGCAAGGTTAAAACACGAACTAAAGAGAGTGTTTGAGAAGCTGGAAATAACAGCAAAGAGATACGGATTGAGTGTAAATGAAAACAAGACCAAATACATGGGGGCCGAAACAGCACAAGGAGTTGGCGAGCAAAAGATGAGGATTGTAATAGAGAATAAGGAATATAACTTCGAAAAGGTTCAGCAGTTCGAATATTTAGGGGTCATTTTAACCAGTAATTGTGAAGAAAAAGTAGAAATAGATAAAAGAATAAATAAGGGCAGTAAAGCAGCAGAACCAATGATAAAATTATTAAAATCTAAGAACGTCTCCAGGAAGACAAAAGTATGAGTATATAGGACCGTCATTAGAGCATCAGCTCTTTACGGACCTGAACAAAAACATGGAACAAAAGTTAAGCATATGGGAAAGAAAGATATTAAGGAGAATCTTCGAAGGTATTAAGAATAATAATGGGGAATGGAGGAGGATGACAAACCAAGAGGTAGCAGATAGATACGATCATCCAAGTATTACCAGTATCGCTAGGAAGCAAAGAGCAAAATGGTTAGGCCATGTCTGCAGAATGTCGGAGAAAAGGTTTGCAATAAAAGCTCTGCTAGGTGGCGAGGGAGGTAAAAAAAGAGGACGACCCAAGAAAAAGTGGTTGGATGCTATTAAAGAGGATTTAAGAAACCAAGGGGTAAAGGACTGGAAATCTGTGGCAATCGACAGAGGAAAATGGAAGAAGTTAATCAACAAACTTTAAGCCATGAGCCTCCAAGGCTCCTCCAAGGCTCGCAGTGCTGATTATTATTATTTTAATATAAAAGGTTGTTCACAGGCGAACAAATAACAGTTTCCAATTACCAATAAGCTTCTTAGGATATTACGAATAACTCCTTCTTTGCTTACAGAAGGACAATAATTTCTTTTTCCATGAAAGGAAACACCACACTACTTTATTTATTTTATTCTTCTTCTTATCAAAAGAAAATAACTTTCTTTTCCACGAAAGGAAAAATCGCACACTTTTATTTGTTATTACTTCTTCCCTTGAATAGAAAAAACTCTCGCTTATTTGTTTATTTTTCTCTTGCTTTCTTGTTTCCAAGTTCCCAAAATAATTTTCTTCCAATCAGAAAACTGCTTCTGCTACTTGCTAACGGTTATTTTAATATTTGGATCGGGTGAAGGTGAATTTGTAATAAAAAATATTTTATCTAGTGACCGATGGCGTTCATCCCATGTGACATACTACAACAATTTCTAGCTATTTAATTTACAATTATTATTTAACAATGTACATTTTAACATCTAAATTCTTATTTTTGCACATTTACTTGAATTAAATCTGCATAAAAAATACTTCTAATCTGCAACAATGAACGACTATACCCAATCAAAGCTCACTTCAAATAAAATGCATTTAACTCAAATCATCAGTCTTTATACCACCAAATATCATCTCAATATTTTTATAAAATTTATTTTATAAAATAAATTGTCTGTTTTGTGATGCATATTGCTGCTATTATGCGATATACTAAGTTTGAACAACTATTGGCCCTATAAATGTATATTTCGAATTATTAAACTTCTGTCTTCTCACTTTTGAATCTTTAAAATCATTTATGAGTACAGACTGAGCCTGCATGTCTATTCTTAGAATCTGATTTAATTTTTTGGTGCATAATTAACTGCGTTTGGCATATTTCGAATCATTAGGGCAACAAATCTGTTTATCAAATTAATACTTCTGCATATTTTATCTTCATGAAATGTACTGTTTGTATTGTTATCCATATTTGCCTTAGAAACAAATTAATCCTTAGGAATATATTTAACCGATGTACATTCCTGCATGTTAAATGCGTACATTTTTGCTCACCTATTTCAGGAATTTTTTATAAATTTCTTATAAAATTTGTTTTATAAAATATGATTTGTATTGTATGTACATATTTTCCTACCAAAGAAGTTAATTAATTGTTAACAAATTTAGCCGTGGATACTACCATGGCTATTATGCGATATACTAAGTCTAAATAAAAATCTTGATGCTTTAAATGTATCTTTAGAATTATTAAGTTTCTATTTTCTCGCTTTTGGACCTTTAAAATCGCTTATGAATAGATATTGAGCCTCTACGTCTAGTTTTATAAGCTGATTTTAATTCAGCACGCACATTCCAACTCATTAGGGTAACAAATCGGTATCAAATTAATATTTTTGCACATTTCTGTATAGTTATTTGACCTTCATAAAATCTGCTGTTGGTATTGTTATTCATATTTCCTTTCCAACAAATTAATCGTTAGGAATATATTTTAACCAATGTATATTGTGGCGTAAGGGTTTTGAACCGATATGTTACCAGTTAACAAAAATAAGTTAATTTGATTTAGGTAGAGTCTTTTGGCCAACTACGTCACGAGAGGTTTTATTGAAAGTCGAATTCAACTAATAACATATATTTTGTGACTTTGCTTCAGGTTTTACAAAGGTTATTGTAAGTTACAATTTCAAGTAAACACTTAAACAAGTTAAGAGGTAAATTCCAATTACATTTAAACAACGACGTTCATGAAAAGCATTAAAATATTTTATACAAAAAATTAGTAAGTCTCGCTTTAAGGTTAAATTAAATATAAAATCTTACATAAAAATTGCAGGAAACGTCGTTTTGAATCCAGATCTTTTTTTGTTTTATAAAATATGATTTGTATTATGATGCATATTGTCCTACCAAAGAAGTTAAATTAATTGTTATGTACAAATTTATTGGTGGATATGCTATGGACCAAGTGATTAATAGGTCGTTATTTATAATGCCTGGTCAATGTGATCAATTCGGACAGTGTTAACAATGACCGGTCACTGTGAATAATGTACTTTTATTTTTTTTAACTGTTCTTCCTCTACCTCTAACCTCCAATAAAAACCTCTACTGTTTTGGCAGAGACGTTAATTTATTGGAGGTTAGAGGTAGAGGAAGAACAGTTTTTTAATTGCTATACCAAGTACATTATCCACATTGATAACATGTAACATACGGCCATTATTCATACCGGGATTTATGCACAATGATCGACTGGCCGGATCGATCACATTGACCAGGCATTATAAATAATGACCTATTAATCACTTGGTCCATAACAGATACATATTTCAATATTTGTGCTATTATGCGGTATACCAAGTCTAAATAAGTCTAGATGCTTTAAATTTCACTTTCTCGCTTTTGGATCTTTAAAATCATTTTATGAGTACGAACTGAGCCTCCACATCTATTCTTAGAAGCTTATATTAATATTTTAGTTCATGATTAACTTCGTTTTGCATATTTCTATTCATTAGGGCAACAATTTTGCATATCAAATTAATATTGTTGCACATTTCTACATATTTGACCTTCATAAAATCTACTGTTTGTATTACTATCTAGATTTACCTTAGAAACAAATGAATCGTTAGGAATGTATTTAACCGATGCATGTTTCTGTTTTATAAAATATCAAAATATGATTTGTATTATGATGCAGTCTAGCCAAGTCTTAATGCTTTAAATGTATCTTTAGAATTATAAAATTTCTACTTTCTCGCCTTTGGATCTTTAAAATCGTTTATGAATAGGTATTGAGCTTCTACGTCTAGTCTTATAAGCTGATTTTAATTCTTTAGTGCATAATTAACTCCATTAAGCACAATTCAACTCATTAGGGCAACAAATCGATATATCAAATTAATATTTTTGCACATTTCTGCATACTTGATCTTCATAAAATCGGCTATTTGTATTGTTATCCATATTTAACTTAGAAACAAATTAATCTCTAGAAATATATTTAACTGATGCACATTGATTGCTGCGATTATGCAATATACTTAAAATAAAACCGCCACACTTTAAATGTATATTGGAAATTATTAAATATGCACGATTTCTGCCATTTCATATACTTATAAAGAGTTACGAGCATAGCTTTTATGTCCGACTTTAACTTTTTTCATAGCTTATTTGGCATTTTTCAACTCATTGGGTACATAGTTTAACCATATAAGGAACATTTAGTAACCTGTATCAGTCGGTAAAAATATATGTATTTCAAGAAGTTTATATTTTCTTTTCTTCTTTATGTGTATATTTTTAAATTATATTCACATGCATGTGCTTGTCATAAACATTTGCTAAATCTTTTAATTGATTTGTTTTGCATGTTTTAGTTATTGCCTTTATATGCATCTCTTGAGGAAGAAAATGTCATGTTTTTCTCTAGCCCTTTAAATGTATATTTCAATGTTCATATATGTATATTGTTTATCTTAGCAATGTTGAAACTCACTTCAAACGTAAATAATAAAAATAAGATCACCTGATGAGTAAATACGAGAAAATAAAAATAATCACATATTTAGTAAGAAAACAGAAGGTGGCATAAGTGGCACAAGCAAAACTTTAATGAGGATGTTAAAGCAATTGAAAGGTTTATTAAGGAGAAATCGCTTTTGATTGTCATACGTCGGTTTACCTAACGATGGAACGAACGAAAGCTGAACGACCTCTAATATTTCGCTGCATCGATAGTATTTTTCTGGTGAAATCATTTTATTCTAATAAGTTATTTAATGAAGAATACCGAAAAGAAGTTATGTAAAACAACGCGATTTATCGATGTGTGTAGTATTTTGAAATTTCTTGTTACTTTCACATCGAGTTCTGTTAAGAGACCGGTTTTGTGTTTAATTCGTTTGAATCTAGACGTATAAAAATCTCTTCTTAAAAATTGCACAAATTGCAACTCTAGAAAGTAAACAGAAAATAGACACGAAACGTTTTACGTGTGACTCTGATGACTACCTACCAAATTAAAAAGCTCGCTTATTACACGAAAAATTACTATGCTAATGTCCGAGGAAAATAAACAAACTCGCGTGTTCTCTGCATTGTAGAACTATTAACTAAGGCATTACATATTAAAACACACCGTCGTTTTCTACACAAGACACTTTCATTAACTGAACAGCTTACAAAACTACAGATACAGCCCGATTTGCTAGAATAATTCATTTCACGGTTAACTAGGGCAAGTGTTGAGCTGTGCTGTTTGGATTTTTGCACTTATTAATTGTTACGTCTAAAAACGTAATGGTTTTCTACAATAACGAGCGCTCTCAAGCGAGAAACTGAAAAATCCGAAGCAATGCAAAACCCAACACTTGCAAAGGTTCATTTAATTGTATTTGCATGCAATGTGTTTCTAACATCCAATTATCTTCTATGGTTAGAGAGACTGAAAGCATATACAAAAGCCATTTTTTATGAAAAAACTAATCACTTCGGTAATTTTGACCTTGAAATAAACAAGACAAATTTCTTGTGCAAAAGGAAGTTTTTTGGATGTGAAAACTTTCAAAACTAGTAAAGCTGCAGGACGTCTGCATATCTCCTTTTTGACATATACTTTTTATTAATGTACAAAACTGCAAAAAATTAACTGCCAAATTACGTGTTTAATCCAAGAAGTGCCTATTTCAGTCCATTATTTGATAGACATTAACTGCAATTAAAGTCCTAACCTTTCAAAAACGATGCTCAGTATATTTAATAAAATATACTACCTAAGTTCGTGTACATTTGAAGACATAAATCGATTCGTTGTGTAAGCATGTATCGACTGTCTAACAGCATATTAATTCCTGAAAGACATTTTTTTATTCTTTTAGTGCATCGCGAATCAGTTAAAATATATATTATAATTCGTTTAATGCATACTTTAATCTCCCAAGGAATATTTGGTATTGTGCGACCTATACAAACCATTAACGAACACAATATGCCTGTTTAATACGAAATCTTGTTCGATTTTCTTTTAGATAAGCTCAAAGAAGCATTCTTAAACATGTTTTTATGTGTATGTTTGGTCCTTTTTAGACTCCACATATTTAAATTTAAGGAACGTACCCTGTGATTTGGTTCACTCCATATATTAGTAACTTCATTTTAAACATCATCTTTATGCCCTTAAAGGTGTTATATGTTTGCGTTATTATTTACACGTTTATTTAAATGGCAATTGCATATTATTCACTTTCGTAACACAAAATTTGAATGTTTGAAAACCTATTCAAGCCTACAAAATATCATTTTATTTTTAGAATTAATAAGCAGGAGTCCATACAATGTGTTAATTCTAATCTAAAATTAATTTTTTTGTTAGTAAAAAACAAGAAAATGGACATTTTTCTTGATAATTAATTAACGGATGGTTATTTTTAACACGTCGTAAATTTAAAAACTAAGGAAATCCATAGAAATTCGGATGTCTTAAAATGTAAGCGCCAGGCGCCAGGTACACTCTCAATAAATAAATCGAATTAACGTTCTAGTTTAATAAAAACCCCGTCAGTTATTTCACCTTTTAGCAATTAACGTTACAATTAATCTTAAGCTATTTTCGGTGATTTGAAAATTAAACACAGAATCGATTATGTTTGCCATTCGACGACCACTGCAGCTTTTCCTCGACTACGTTTCCACATAAATAATAGTTTAATAAAAGTAGGAAGAAATCCGAAACTCATAGTTGAACATCGTCACCCACCACGTAAATAATAAACCTGATATTTTATTTATATAAGTTCAAGTCGAAAGTGAAACATAAATCCACGTAATTCAATCGGTGTAATTTAATTTTTCCTCGTTTCCAGAATTATGTAATAAAATGTAGGACTCATTAATTAGTTGTGTTTAATTAGTTGTTAGTTTGTTAGGCAGTTTTCAAATCCTCAGAAAATAAAGTTAATGTATTAATTAAACTAGTCCTGATTAAGTCACATTTAAAGTATCATGTGTAATGATTGTAATTAATGAAATTTGCGGTCCAAAATTCTTCACAGGATTAAAAAATAAAACTAGAATTATGACAACAATAATCAAATAAAGTGCGACAGTAAACAGGGGCCAATTTGTTGGAAATAACCAGTTGATTTGATACACAGGAAATAGATTTTTCTCTTATTTACATGTTTTGAAATTACTTTCTAGAATTTAATTATCAAATAATTACAAGTTCTCCTTAAAAGATAAATTCCAAACACTAAATAACAACTATTCTTTTAACTTCTCAATTTCAATGCTTTCCCCTTTCTTCTGCTTTTCCTTCTTTGTCTTCTTCGCTTTCTTCTTCGCCTTCTTCTCCATCTTCATCGTCTTTTTCTTCTTCTATTCTGTAACCTTTGTTGGGCTAAATTCCTTTTCATTACCAATAACTCAACTTAGTTTACGTAATATTTGAAAATACAGGCTATTCAAATTTTTATCATTTCTCACGCTTTCAAATGGAGCTGATCAAATTACCAGATCATAAAAATTGTTAAAATACCGAAAAGTGCTTAAAATATCCTAAATTTACTCATTTCTAAACTCTACTTTTTCGATTTACAGAGTTTCAAACCAATTGAAATCGAGAATTCCTACATTTCTTTTAAAGAAATGTTTGAAATATTCAGCTCAAAAGCTCATACTTTTAAAATGACACTTAATCTATGGCCCATCCTGAATTGGGAGGCAAAAATTCATAAAAAATTGTTTGACCTCACCACTAAAATTATCACAGTTTAATTTTAAAATACGCAAATCAACATGATAAAAGATTAAAGCAAACCCCATTAATTAATCTTTTGATCAGAGCTAAGAATATACATGAAAATAATTAACAAAATTAAATATTTTCAAGAGGAGTATTTTATTTTTGGGATAAAAGAATATGAGAGTTACAACCAACAATTTCATTTAAAAAAATCATAAAAAAATTGTTTGATCTCAACACTGAAACAACCACAGTTTAATTTAAGAATAAGCAAAACAACGACATACAAAAATTGAAAAACTCATTAATTAGTCTTTCGATCAAAGATTATAACTGAAAATAATATTGAAAAAATTAGTACTTTTTAGAAAATATTTGCTATTTGCAAGCCTTATTTTTGGGGTTAAAAGATTTGAGAGGTTCAGCAAATACGTCAAAAATGACGCTTAATCTTTGAACCATTGGAAGGTTCATGCAAATTCCATTTGGAAACGTTAAAATTTTGTGTGAAACATTTTAAAGTTTTAGATAATAACCATCTTATGTGTTTCTAAAGGTGGATTTTACCAAACTCTTATTATCATTATCAAATTATCATTAATAGGTGTAGGATTTGTATGCATTTGCATGTTTTTTCTACTTATAGCAAACATATGCAGAGTTAAGGCTGATTTATAGTTCCGTAAACATACAACATAACATAAACATATAAGTTAACATAACGTAGAATTTAAGCTTACCCTTTCATAGATCCATAACCTGTCAAATTTACCAAAATGTCAGACGGCGAAGTAGAAGCTGCTATAATAGTAGTAATGTTGTATAGATATTATTATAACAGTGAAAAAGTTCATAAGCGAAAGAAAAGAGCATTTAAACAAGATTTATAAATCGCTTTAGAGAATCAACTGGTTTTGATTTTTTCACTTTCATACATCTAAACAGAATTCTGCTTACTTGATCTGTATAATTTCATATGTTTATGTTAAAAATTAAAATTGAACCAATTCATATGTAAACGATTATGTATAACGGTTATGTTTATGGATCTATGAATGGTAATACTGCAGTACTATATTTTATTTTGTTATGTTTATGTTATGTTGTATGTTTACGGAACTATAAATCAGCCTTTATATTTCTACATGTTTAAGCCACATATGAATCACATATGTCAATTTGAAAGTGCATATACATGCATATTTAGGTGTTTTTTATAAATTCATGCATATTTTAGCATTTTTGAACGATAGCGCATATTTTACCACTTTTTGAGCGTTTTAATTATGAAATTTCTAATATTTTTTAAATAACTTTAGTATTTTAGACAACCAACCAAGGGCGGTTTAGTTGAGTCTAGGGGAAACCCATAATCTAAGCCTATTGTTAAATACTAGGCTTTAAAATATTTTACTGCGTTAACCATCTGTGTACTTGTTAATATTTTTTAAGAAAGAAAAGGAGTTAACTAAAATTTAAATACATCCTGCGATATTATGATAAATAGGTATTAAGAAATTCCAAAGGCCCTTTGACAACTTACTGTTTATAGAAAAATTTACCTGTACTTTTGTTTACTAATCTTTCAAATAAGACAGTTCAGAAAGTTTCAGATAAGGTGTTGTATTGTACAATGTGCGACGATAAAGTAAATGCAACAAAACGCTTTCAAGTTATACAACATCTCAACACGGTTCGACATCAAAAGTGCATATATTAATTAAAAATTTCTAATAAACGCATATTTTATGATTTTTAAGTGCATATTTCACGTTTTTATAGTGCATAAGTGCATGCATATTTCAGCATTTTTAAGTGCATATAAATCCTATACATAATTCATTATCATTTTTTGTTTACTGTTACTGTTTTCATTTTTGATTTTGTGGAATGTTTAATTTGTCGAAGCTGTTAAACTTTCATGATCAACACCAGGTCTTGACGAAGTTCCTGCATATTTTATTAAAAGCTGTGCTGAGTTCTTAATCTTTCCTTTAAGGATAATTTTTAATTTGTCTCTGAAAACTACTACCTTTCCTGAGGTTTGAAAAAATACCAGAGTTGTACCAGTTTTCAAGACTGGCGACAAATGTTTAATTGAAAGACCCATTAGTATTATATCTGCATTTGCTAAGGTTTCCGAACGAATAATTTACAATAGGTTGTACTGTCATCTGGAACAAACTATTTCTTTGAGCCAACACGGTTTTGTCAAAGGCAGGAGTACAAATACTAATTAATTGACTTTTTCGAAATATATATTAAGTAACATAAAGAATGGATATACTTTTCGAAGGCATGAAATATTGTCATATAAACTTCAATGCTTCAGTTTTAGTGAAAACTTAATAGATTTCCCCATGAGTTATCACAAGGATAGGCAAAATATGGCCACAGTATATAATCAAACCTCTTATACATTCAAACCATCTTCTGGAGTTCCCCAAGGAACTATCCTAGGTCCTCTTCTGTTTGTGTTTTATATAAATAATTTGTGTGAAGTTTTATCAAGTTCTTGTTGATTACTTTATGCTGATGATTTAAAAATATATCGAAGAATCACAACAGTAAATGAATGCCAACAGCTACAAAATGATATCAATAGTGTTGTTAAGTGGTGTGCTGATAATCGCTTAAAACTCAATTTCTGTAAATGAAAGGTGATAAGCTTTTACAGAACTAAAAGTAAAATAGAGTGGGATTATCAAATTTGAGTGCCCCACATTAAAGACTTCGATGTTGTATTTAATTCGGATTTCTATTTTAAGGATAATATTAATTCTATAATTAACAAATCTCACCAAAACCTTTCATTTATGTTAAAAAATTCTACTAATTTTACAAACCTTACTGTACTATTAATTTTGTATTACTCCTTGGCAAGGTGTCTCTTAGACTAATGCTTTTATTATATGGATGCCTGACAGCTATTCATTAATTAATGAAATTGAAATCGTTTCTTATATTTTAAGGCATTTGAAATATACCCAACATATTCTATTAAAGTTTCATATTTAAATCAGTTGTTAGGATTAGCCAATGAAAAAATATAATATTGTTAGACTCTAGAAGAAAAGTCGGTTGTTTAAGTTTTATATACAATATTGTAATGTCTAATATTAATGATGGCAATTTGCTATACCTAATTCGTGTTAAGGTCCCTGAACCAAACTCCGCAGGAGTAATGATATTTTTCGATCAACACTATACAATTGTCGATAGAATGCTGAACATTACAAATAGTATTCTAAGCCCTTGTAAGATTGATATATTTTCTACGTCTCTGAAAAACATTCCAAACAAATTTATAGAAATTAATCATTAAGTTAGGTTATTACGTAGTTTTTAACTTTATGTACCTACAGATTCATGTAAGTTTTAAATAAAAGTTTGTATCTTGTTATCATTAAATTAAATTAAATTATTTTTGGGGTGAAAAGATTTGAGAGGTTCAGCAAATATATTAAAACCTTAAAATGTTTAATTTGACGAAGATTTTAAATCACATTTATTGGAATTTTTGAAAATTATTGGTTTTATATGATTTTAGGATATTTTCAATTTTAAAGGGCCGAACGAGCGTAACATTATGTACATTCAATAAGAAACATTTGAAAATTATGCATTATTACGCAGTTTCAAACACCGTAAATAATTTTAGGCATATTATGGAGCGCAGTCCACAAAATTGTCCTGCTGTAAGGATATTTACTTAGTAAACCACAACTAACATCTTTAAGGTTGTTTTCTTCGAAAATAACTCAATTCTGCTGCTTTTTCCAAAAGTTGCTAAGTACAAATGCATGTAAAATGTAACTGTGATTCTTCAGATTTGTATTCAGAAACAATACAAAACATTTTCTGGGACTTTCTTGACATTCGTTTATTTATTTTGGAGATTTAAGATTTAAAAATGCCAGAATAAGAGTGTAAAATAACAATCTCACAGTGATTTTAAAAAATGTTAAACTGCCAAGCACTTTTTTAGAAATAAACAAAATTTTTGGTTTATTAGTAAAACAAAAACGCTTTCGGTTCGTTTTTTTTTAAATTTCAAGTAACAAATTACTAAATTTTCAACAGTTGGGGGCGAAATACCTATTAGAAAAACTAAAAATATCAAAACAATCACCACAACTAGAACTAGCATTCAAAAATATTCGAGCTACCTTGCAACAAATACTGCTGTTCAAATATGCCGGACAATACAACTCTGGCGCATAATTTTAATGTTAAACGGCTTTATTATTTATATATCGATTCGACACCAACAAAGTCCAAAATTCCTGTTTTATTTTAGTTAATTATTATCTCATGTGTAGTACAGTATAAAATTATTTTTAAACTATTTTATCTACATTCTCTGTCAATGCATTAGCCAAACGACGCACACATTGATTGTTAAACAATAATTTTGTACAGGAACAAAGTACAAAAGATTTGTTATTAATAAGCGTATAAAGGTCATAAAACCTAAATTGTTAATTGAATTACCATTCCAACGACTTTATTTATAAATAAATTTATAAATTAATTATTTCACCTTTATTTAAAATCTGAACCACAGCTTAAAAGATAAACATAAAAATGAAGAAATGCAACAAATCAGTTTTTGTTAGAATTTAGATATAAAGTATGTTAGCACAGGTGTTTTCGTTAGAAAGATGCAATTTGTTACATATTTAACAGGCATAAAGACTTTGTGACATTTTACACGCTTCTGAAACATGTTTCTTATGAATTATTGTTTAAAAATTGCTTTAACGTTACACGCAATTACGCTGCATACTTCGCAGCGTTCTCATATGTCTACAAAGCTCACTCTTTTGGGATGAAATCGAAAATTCGAATCACAAAATTGAGTTTCAAATCTACAATTTCCACAAAATTTGAATCTTCGAATCTGTAATCAGCACTCGAAATTTTGACCTCGAAAGAGGAACTTTGATGTTCAAACTTTAATTTAACTTCCGAATTAAGATTCGATGTTTGAAAGTTCCTGGTTAGAAATGTAATTTTAGTATCTAATTTTTTTTATTAAATTTAATTGTGGCGTCTAACATTCTAACACTTTTTATTTCTTAATTTTCTACTTCACAGTATTCTCAAATTGTCAGTAAGTTCGCTTTTTTGGAAAGAAGTAGAAAATTCCAAATGTTAAAATTTAAATCTTTGAATCTGTATAATCAGAACTCGAAATTTTGACCTCGAAAGAGGGCTTTGATGTTCAAACTTTCATTTTTATCAGAATTTTTGTTACGAAAAAATATTTAATTTCCAAATTAAGATTCGATGTTTGAAAGTTCCTGGTTAGAAATGTATTTTTTGGTACCTAGTTTTTTTTTTTTTTATTGAATTTAATTGTAAAATCTCTGTTAAAACCATTTCATCGAGCGTCTAACATTCTAACACTTTTTATTTCCTAATTTTCTATTTCGCAATGTTTTTAGATTTTTATTTAGTTCACTGGAGAAAATGCTAAAATTCAAATATTCAAATTTAATTTTCAAATTTAAAACTTTCATCGGACTTCTACCGTTCTAACCTTTTTTATTTTCCATTCTTCTACGTAATGTTCAATGTTCGGAGAAAATTAGAATTTTAATTCAAAACTTTGATCGCGAAGGCCTTCATTGATATTAGAGTTTAGGCTTCCAATCCAGATTTAATTTTTGAATATCCAAATTATTTGAGTTGCCAACTCGAAATGGAAATGCGCAGCAAATTCCAGATTTGATAATAAGTTAAACATTAATCCGAATTTTGACATCCCAATTTAATATTCTAAAGTGACATTTGGAAATCGTATATTCGATTCTTATTTTAACAAATAAGTAATATAAGACTTTGATTATAATTGGCCTTAAATGTTTTATATAATTTATAAGTAGAGAAATTCTCACAAAACGAAAAGTAAAAGCTGATTCTTGATACAATAAAAAACACAGATGTAAGTTTGTGTATTATTTTATTCATAAAATCTCACCATTTACAAATCAAACTTGCTAATTTTAATGTAGATAAATAAGATTGCGCGTACAGATTAAAATAAAAATATTTCACATTAGTTTGCCTGTATTTTTTTAATTTTTGTCAACACCCTTATCGTAAATATGTGTGCCTCTTAATCGGTCAACAAGTACGTAACTTCGTTCATTTTCTATGCAGATTTCAAAATATTTGCTTTTGCTTAAATAATAAGTTTCGCCAAATGGAATGCAAGGCGTTGCTGTTGTTGGAAAACTAAAAACAATCGGATCTAATAAGAAATTCCATCCTCTATATGCTCGTGCCAATTCTTCACAGATTATTTCCGGATTATCTATTCCTGTGGTAGCGTAAATTACTCTAAATTTATTCAAAATTTTCTTTTGCGTCAGAAATGGCATATTTGGCGAAGCGGATATTTTAACCTGAAACAATGTTTTGTACATTTTCTGATGGTTTTTCTATTTTGTGTTTTTTTAATAAAATATTTTTAAATTACTACAGTTAAAATTAAACCGAGTTTTTAGTACTAAAATAAAAAGGTATTATTAAAAAAATATTATTTTGCATAAACAAAGTTAAAGGGTAACTTACAACTATACCAGGAATTATCACATCCTGAGCAATGCCACAAATTACCAAACAGGTAGCAACAATAAATACAGCAATTTTAAACGTTGCCATTGTATGTAATTCGTCACTTGACAGCTTCACATACGAACTATTAACTACAAAGGTTTTTGCAAATCCTACATTTTATACAAAAAGTAACTGACTTATTTACAACTGCAGATAATGTGACATTCATAATTAAATTAGTTCAAACATTTAAATTCTCGGCTCTTGCAAAAATAAAAATTTTAGTGACGCTGCTCATTCAATATCATACCTGAAACATGCTCAAAAAAATCCAAGAAAGCAAAAAACACGCAATTTCGCCGAATAAGAATGAGTGAAAAACCTCAATAATTTTAGAAAATTATTTTAAACTTAGCGTCAAGATAAGCACTGAGCGTAAACAATTTTAAAATTTTTGTTTTCTTTCTTTTATTACAAGAAGGGACTTTAAACACGATTTATAAAATTAATAATTTATAATGAAAATCAAAAGTAGATAATGCCTCCCTTGCGGCTAAATCAATTTTTACGCAACTGCACTATTAACATTTAAGTGACCCAGTTCTTTTCAGTTTCTTGTCGAAGTTCGTTTCTCAAGAATTTTCTTTTTTTTTACAATAAGAATTTAATAATGTTGCAGAACTTAGATTAATTTAGGACTCCGAATTCTTAGTAATTCGAAATTTAAACCATTTACTTAATTAGTTAATCACAGAGTATTACCGAAATTATTTCTTGACATTTTTTTGATTATACGGAAAACATAAACGAATAGAATTTTTTGTAAGCTTTATTAATTTTGTCATTAAATTTAGTGATGAAATATTTAGAAAGTTCTTAGTTATGGTTATCATTATCAATTATTAAATACTTAAATTATTTCGCCATCCAATTCGGATTTAAAGCAGAAAATTGATGTTGCATATACTGAACGATTTAAAATAATTTTACCCCTTTCGTAATAGACGGGAGTAAAATCATAGTTATTAAAGTAAAGAATATTAGTCTATGTAACACTTTAAATTTGGTAGGTACAAAGCTTTAAATTTCCGAACTTCAAGCTGCTCTTTTACCTTTTTTTCCTTTTAACTTTCATTTTAATTGTTGTTTATGCCAGGTTTTTAAAAGATTTTGCCACTGTCAATTTACTATAAGTAAAATAACTCATTAAAAGTTTAAAAAAATTAAAAACACTTAGAGCATTGCCGAATAGAGCTTTACAAATATTTAGGGCTTTTCGGTCCATACAGCTCTAGGGCTGTGAGGTGTAATGGGTTTTCTTCTCTTGTCTCATACTTTTCTATTGCATTTCTTACCTTTTCTTTTCTAATGGAATCCAATAAACTCTGAAACCCACTGTCTGCGTTTCTTGGCTTTTTTGTATTTGTTTTTATTGATGTTGCCTCGTATATTTACCTGGTTGCTCGTTCTTCAAGCTTTCAGGTTACATGGCCGAACCATCTCATCCTTTTACTGGATTTGCTTCCAATAATTACTCTCTGAGATTTGTTTTTGATTTTATTCACATTCGCTTTTTTTGGAATTTTTCGTTCGAATTTAATTTCAGTTGTAATACAATAATATTAAAACTTTCCCGCTGTATAATTAGATATGTGCTTGGGTTTCATTCTTTGTATTAAAATTGTATTTTTGGTAGTATTACACTGTTTTTTTTTTTTTTATAATATGTTCTTTTAATCTTGCATTATCACAGAGCCAGAATGTTTAAATTTATTTACTTTTTGCGTTCAAAATCCACCGCAGAAGTTTAATTTTTTTCATTTTGAAGCTTTGCTGTCAGTCAGGGTAATTGATATTTCTCATTCTCCAATTTTCTGTTTACTTATTTTATTAAATCGCCGGAGTGGCCGAGTGGTTAATGCATTCTACTGAGATCAAACACGGATCAGATGCTCGACAGGTGGCTTACCCAGTCATTGAGAAGACATAGGACTTACCACATGACTCCGTACGCATGGCGTACGAGACAATCGGGTATGAAAGCGACTTAGGAGGCCTTAACCCTCCATGTTGCCCACCATACTCTTTCGCGGAATGTGCCGTGTGAATTGCCGATACCTTATTTTCTCGAATTTTTATTATACTTGTATCATTTTATTTTCAAATTAAAATTCGATGTATGAGTTCTGATCAGAAGTATTTTTTTAAACATTTAACTTTTTTATTAATTTCCCTCTCTCGGTATTAACACCGGTGCTCTGAATTATTTCGAATTTTCTACTTTGTAATATGTATTACCAAACTTTCGAATTTAAAATCTCCATAAAATTTTCAAATATGTAAGCGGAACTCGGAATTTTGAGCTCAAAAATGGGGCTTTGATGTTCCTCGTTAATTTTTATCAGCATTTTGTTTGTAAAATATGGCTATTTAGCTTTCAAATTAAGAGTCGATACTTGGGTTCCCGATTAGAAGTGTTTCTTTTTGAAAACATTTTTAGTTTTATTTGCCGATTATTCGCTCTCACTCTCTGTTAAAACCATTTTCATTAGGCTTTTAACATCAGAATCTGTAATCAGAACCTGGAATTTCGACTTCGAGCTTTGATGTTTGAACTTTAATTTCTATCATCATTTTGTTTACAAATTAAGATTCGCCCTTGCTGTAAACCTGTTAGACAACAACAACAAAACCCATAGGCTGAAAAGACCTACCGGGCCATTTTTAATCAGATCTCTATATGCTTAATGTTATCTGTATCTTTACTACATCCATTTAATGTACCTAATTAAGTTAAGATTCGATGTTTGAGTTCTGCTTGTTTTTTTGGAAACACCTAAGTGTTTAATTGATGATTATCTCTTCTCCCTTTCTCTTAAAACCATTTCATGAGGCTTCTTACATTTTTTATTTCCCAATCTTCTCGTTTTTTCCCAGTCAATGTTCTCGAATTACTATTACGGCCACTCTTTTGAAGAGAGATCAAAAATTCGAATTTTCAAATTTAAAATTTCCAAAAAAAATATGAATTTTCGAATTTATAATTAGACTTCGAAATTTCTACCTCAAAAGTGAAGTTTTGACGCTCAAACATTAATTTTTATCGGCATTTTTGTTACGAAATATTTAGCTTCCAGACTAAGATTCAATGTTTGAGTTTTAAAATATCTAAGTTTTAATTAATTTTAATTTTAAAATCTCTGTTAAAGCCATTTCATGGAGCGTCTAACATTCCCATTTTTCTACTTCGCAGTGTTCTCATATGTCTATAAGCTCACTCTTTTGGGGAGAAGTCGAAAATTCGAATCACAAAATTGAGTTTCAAATCTAAAATTTCCACAAAATTTGAATCTTCGAATCTGTAATCAGACCTCGAAAGATGGACTTTGATGTTCAAACTTTAATTCTTATCAGAATTTTTGTTACGAAATATTTAACTTCCAAATTAAGATTCGATGTTTGGAAGTTCCTGATTACAAATAGGTATATTTTTTTAGTATCTAATTTTTTTTTATTAAATTTAATTGTGGACGTCTAACATTCTAACACTTTTTATTTCATAATTTTCTACTACACAGTGTTCTCAAATTGTCAGTAAGCTCGCTTTTTTGGAAAGAAGTAGAAAATTCCAAGATTATAAAATTTCTGTAAAATTCGAATCTTTGAATCTGTAATCAGAACTCGAAATTTTGACTTCGAAAGAGGGCTTTGATGTGCAAACTTTAATTTGTATCAGAATTTTTTTCACGAAATATTTAACCTCCAAATTAAGATTCAATGTTTGGAAGTTCCTGGTTAGAAATGTATTTCGCAATGTTCTTCAATTTTTTATTAAGTTCACTCTTTTGGAGAAAATGCTAAAATTCGACTCTTGGAATTTAACTGTCAAATTTAAAACTTTAGTTTCCAAATTAAGATTCGATGTTAGAGTTCCTGATTAAAAGTGTTTTTTAAACACCTAAGTTTTTAATTGATGGTTATCCCTCTCCCTTTCTGTTAAAACTATTTCATAGGACTTCTACCGTTCTAACCTTTTTTATTTCCCAATCTTCTACGCAATGTTCGGCGAGAAGTCGAAAATTCGAAAATTAAAAACTTTGTTCTCGAAGATGTTTGATTTTAAGGCGTTCATTGCTATTAGAGTTTAGGCTTCCAATTCAAAATTCCAATTCAATATCCAAATTGTTTGAGTTACCAACTCGAAATGGAAATGCGCGAATTCCAGATTTGATAATAAGCCAAACACTAATCCTATATTCAATTCTTATTTTAATAATAAGTATAACGCTTTGATTATAATTGGCCTTAAATGTTTTATATAATTTATAAGTAGAGAAATTCTCACAAAACGAAAAGTAAAAGCTGATTCTTGATATAATAAAAAACACAGATGTAATTTTGTGTATTATTTTATTCATAAAATCTCACCATCTACAAACCAAACCTGCTCATTTTAATGTAGATAAATAAGATAACGTGTACAGATTAAGATAAAAATATTTCACATTAGTTTGCCTGTATTTTTTTTTTATTTTTGTCAAAATCCTTATCGTAAATATGTTTGCCTCTCAATCAGTCAACAAGTACGTAACTTCGTTCTTCTTCTATGCAAATTTCATAATATTTCCTTTTGCCTAAATAATAAGTTTCACCAAATGGAATGCAAGGAATTCCTACTTTTGGAAAACTAAAAACAATCGGATCTGATAAGAAATTCCATCCTTTATATGCTCGTGCCAATTCTTCACAGATTATTTCCGGATTATCTGGTCCTGTGGTAGCGTAAATTACTTTAAATTTATTCAGAATTTTCAATTTCGTCTGAAATGGTATATTTACCGAAGGGGTTGTTTTAACCTGAAACAATGTTTTGTACATTTTCTATTTTGTGTTTTTTTTTAATAAAATATTTTTTTAAATTAAAGTAGTTAAAATTAAACCGAGGTTTTAGTAACTTACAACTTTATTAGGAATTATTATATCCTGGGCAATGCCACAAATTATCAAACAGGTAGCAACAATAAATACAACAATTTTAAACGTTGCCATTGTATGTAATTCGTCACTTGACAACTTCACGTACGAACTATTAACTGCAAATGTTTTTGCAAATCCTACATTTTATACAAAAAGTAACTGACTTATTTACAACTGCAGATAATAAGGTGACATTCATAATTAAATTAGTTCAAATATTTAAATTGTCGGCTCTTGCAAAAATAAAAATTTTAGTGACGCTGTTCATTTAATATAATACCTGAAACATGCTAAAAAAATTCCAAGAAATACAGTAATAAGCAAAAATTAATCCCTTTTAACAAAATGTGCAATAAAACCGTTCGTAAAAATTATTATTTAATATTTATGTAAGGATTAAGCGGGTACACAAAACGAAATCAGTGTAATAAAGTCTTAAATAACATGTTGGAAGAAAAATCTTCTAGAAAATATTATTTATCTTTAACGTATGGGCTTAAGGTTAGCTATAATAAATATTATATCAAGGCTATATTAATGAAAATAAAATTTTAGATGTAAAGGGTAACTCATGAAAAAGGGCAACGCAATGTTGGATATTTCAAAGAGAAAGAAAAATATTTGAGATACTTAAGCACTGCAAGTTAATTGTTTAAAATTATTGCATAGATATAAATTAACCCTTTAAAATAAAACCTTAATAATTTTTTTTAATTGACGTTTTTATGGCAATAAATTTTTTAAATTCGATTGTATACATTTACATTACCCTCTTAAATTTGCAATGTGTAAAAATTACGTTATTAGTAATTGTTAAACTATTTTATGCACATTTAATGATCAAATTACGTAAATTTGCTTTATTCATAATGTTTTAAGTGCTAACATATCCCAAAATAGCATTACTAAAATTTAAAAAAATTAGATTATATTTTTAAAATTAAACTTTAATTGGCTTCCACTTCACAGGTAAATGTAAAAGCTATTTCTTTCTAACCTATTTAGAAAACACTACATAAAATTAAAATCTTTGGGAGGAAAATGGGCCAAAAGAAAGACAATTTAAGTTAAACTGGCTTAAAAATATCATATTCTGGAAAATAATCTCCTATAAAAGTAAAAATATTAGATTCTAAGAAACCAATTCCAAAAACTAAATGTTGAAGTTTGAAAACTTGATTTTTTCAGTTAATTAAACTCTTAAGCCTTAATTTACACATAACTAAAGAAATATCGTATTTAATGTTTTTGAAAATGTCCCTATATTCATGATGCTACAGTCCCATCTGGACCTGACCCTCCCTTAACTTTTGCCTCCATTCATCTCGTTGCTGCGCTCTGACTCTCCAATTCTGGACTTTTAGTATTTTTCGAGCATATTTTTCTATGTTATCCACCCATCTTTGTCTTGATTCTCCTTCCTTCTATTTGCCTTGGTATATTTTCTTTGGTATTCTACTGGTATCCATTCATTCTACGCCCCCTGTCCCCTTTAATCTTAGTAATTTCGAACTTCTACTATATCTGCCTCCTTATACAATTCTTTCAATATCGTTTACTCTAGTAGCCATCTTTTTATATTGTCCGAAGATTCTTCTTAGAATTCATCTTTCAAAACGCAGCAGTGTTTCTTCTGCTTCTTTGGCCATTGTTCATGTGTAACACCCTTGTGTTGCTACTAGCCTTACTAACACGTTATACAGTAAGCAGAACCTTCACATTCGATCTTGGCTCTTTAGAAAGCTTCATTGGGACGATTGGACCTTAGTTTCGACGTCATATCCGTACACCCATGTTTCATAACCAGTTATGACCGGTTTGAGCAGTTCTGGATCGCCGTTGAATTCATTCAGCAACTCCTCAGCAATGTTCATTCGGCAGTGCTTTTGGTCGAAACAAATTCTGCTGCCATACATTTCATGCCCAAAACATCCGAAAAAATTGCTTGGCATGAGCTAAATGATATGCCAACATCATCAGCAACCTCTCTGAGAGTGAGTCGGCGATTGCCCATAATCATTTTCTTCTCTTTTTCGACGCTGTCATCGGTTGTTGATGTGCTGGGGCATCCAGGGTGCTCGTCACCTTCAGTGTCTTCACGGCTCTCTTGCAAACGTTTGTAAACGCTTGTTTTACGCATAGAAGACTCGCCAAGAGCAACATTCGACATTTCCAATACGGTGCTGTACTTTATTCCATTCTTAAAGCAAAATTTAATGCAAATCCTTTGTTCCATTTGTTCCACAAGTAAAAAATCGTCGATCGCACCAAAACACTTGTAACCTTTTCCACAGCCAATAATAAAGTTGGCATCCAGTATGGCTACAAATGTCAGTATACGTCAAGGATAAGTGTACCAACACAACAAAAATAACATTGTGACAATTGGACTTATACATCCCGCGAAATTTTTTGATCAAGCCTCGTATACTTATTGGCTTTTTCTGGCTATATCTGGTGTTCTAACGATCGGTAGCAGTGCAAAATATGTCCTATTTCCAACTGCGATACGTGCATGAATTTCTTGTTGGATTTTGTTCTCACTATTTATTTGTGCACATAACCGTCCGCATAACCTATTATTTGATGTGATTTGTTTACAATTGTGGCGTTGATATTGTTTGTGGATTCTCTGATCACTTTCTCCAAAGCAACGTTGAAGAGGATCGGGACTAATCCATCTCCTTGTCTCACCTCTTTGGTTGTTACAAATGTTGGGGATAGTTTGTTTTGTATTTTCACCGTGGCCTTGGATTTTTTCATAGTCATTTTGGTTAATTTAGTAAGTTTAATTGGTATTCCCAATCCTTCCATAGTAATAGATATCACCTTACTATGCTGTTATACGTCTCTTTAAAATCTAGAAATATATTGGTGTATTGTGCTCCCACCCTTTTTCTAATATTTATCTTGTGGTGAAAATTTGGTCAATTGTAGATCTGCCCTGTCTGGAACCAGCTTGGTACTCGCCTATTATAATATGTTCTCCGTTGGTCAGTAACATTCGTGAGTATTTTATAGATGACGCATAGTAGTAAGTAGTGTTTTGAATCATCATAAAAAATAAAACTTAATATAAAGGTACTATTTATTGATTTGAAATAAATAACTATTATTGTTTAACATTATTTTAAATATGTCTTTCACTACAAAAGTTGTTGAAATATTCAGAATTGGTTAATAATAAAAATGTTAAATTCCGATCTTACAACCTCCATATCTTCAAGGAATCACGAGAATTTTTTTAACATTTTTCTAGTACTCAGGGGGTGTCCCTGAATAGTCTGGTGTAGTGTTGTTTCGCCATTTTTTAAGCACCCTGTATATGGGGCAGATTACTTTTCCGGAATTTTTTTTTCCGTCCATATTTGTAACATTAACTCATATATCTCCTTTGTTAATGATTCCTCACCATGCTTTATTAATTTACAAGAAATGCCATCTAAACGTGGTGCTTTGCAGCTCTTCATTTTTTTTTATTTCAGTTGGGTTCTTTAATCTCGGGTTATACAGTCTGTTTTCTTATGTGTGGGGTTTCTTCTTCACTCCCCTTTGTTTTAACAGTTGTGTAAAGTATTCCCATCTTTCTAGTACCTCCTGTTCTTGTGCTAAATATTTCCCTTCTTGGCTGTTGCACATTGATGGTCTTGGGTGGAAATCTTGTTTAATGCTCCTAATTGTATTGTAAATTCTATTAGCTTCGTTCTTTTATCGTGCTTTTTCTATGTCTGCTATCTGCTTATCTAGGATCTCTCTTTGCTTCCTTCTTAGCATCTTCTTAATCTCCCTTCTTAGTTTCTCATATTCTTCCGTTTTACTCCTGATTGGTCTTTATATTAGTCTCCTCTTCGCTTTGTTTCTTTTGTTTATTGTCTCTGCACAGCTTTTGCCCCCTTGACCTTTGTTTGTTTTTGATGTAGTTTATGTTTGCTTCTGCTGCACTGTGAATATTGCTTTTTTCCACCTTTCTTCTAACTGATCTTCTATAATAGCTTATTGATACTGTCTCTTACATCTCGCATCGCAGTTTCTGTATATTATACTTTCTGCAGCTATGTGTGGGTATAGCCTTGGCATTGTCTATTATGCTCTTGAATACCACTTTAACTAACATGGCGTCTGCTTTACTTGCAGTTCCCCTCATGATTCTTGTGTCTATTATACTAGATTGATTCCTGTTTGATCTTAAGACGTGGTCTATTTGAATTACAGTGTTGTCGTGCGGAGAGATCCATCGGTTTGTGTGTGAAGTTAGTACTTTTAACCGTCCTTCCCTTGGCCGTTGCGGTTCTTTCAGTCTTACCCCGTTCTTGTTATATTCTTCGTGTAGGCTGTGTTTCCCTATGGTTGGACGATTTATTTCTTCTCTACTCTTGGCATGTAGATCACCTATCACTATTAAGATGTCATTACCAGGTGTTTTATCCGTTTTCCTTTCTAAGGAGGTGTCCAATAGTTCTTTTATCTCATCTTCCTCTTCTCCTGTTAGTGCGTGTACTGAGAACATGGATATATTGTCGAATTTCGTTTTTAATCTGATATAAGCTACTCTCTCATTGACTGGTGCAAACTCCGTATTTTGTCTTTTATACGTGTTACTACCACGAACGCTGTGCATAATTGATAAGTGTCCTCTGTTCCGCTGTAGTATACTTGACAACCTAGCTTATCAATCCTTCCATTTCCTGTCCACCATATTTCTTTACCTGTTTGAAAATATATTTACTGAAAATTCAAATAACAAAAGGCAAAAAGACATTGACAATTTTTAATTGTTTCAACAATTAAAACAAGCAAAGGGACGAATGGAGGCAAAATTAAGGTAAATTAAGGCTTAAGAGCTTAATTAACCGAAAAAATTTCAAACATCAATATTTAGTTTTTGTCAACTTTTTGCTGTAAAGGCCGTTTTTTGAATCTTATTTTTAAATATTTTTGCTTTTATAGGAGATTCTTTTCCAGCATATGATATTTTTAAGCAAGTTTAACTTAAATTGTCTTTCTTTTGTCCCATTTTCCATCCAAAGATCTTATGTAGTCTTTTCTAAATAGGTTAGAAAAAAATAGCTTTTACATTTTCCTGTGAAATGGAAGCCAATTAAAGTTTCAGAAATGTAGTCTAATTTTTTAAATTTTAGTAATGCTATTTTGGGATATGTTAGCACTTAAAACATTATGAATAAAGCAAATTTACGTAATTTGATCATTAAAAATGTGCATAAAATAGTTTAACAATTACTAATAACGTGATTTGTACACATTGCAAATTTAAGAGGGTAATATACATGTATACAATCGAATTTATGAAATGTATTTCTTCTCTGCTCTTGGCATGTAGATTATGTAGATCACCTATCAGTATTAAGATGACATTACCTGATGTTTTATCCATTTCCCTTTCTAGAGAGATGTAAAATAGTTCTTTGACCTTGTCTTCCTTTTCTTCTGTTGCTGTGTGTACTGGGAACATGGATATTTGAATTTTAATTTGGTTTTTAATCTAATCTCTCATTGACTGGTGCAAACTCCAGTATTTTGTCTTTCATGTGTGTTCCTACCACTGTAGTATACTTGACAACCTAACTTATCAATCCTTCCATTTCCTGTCAATCTTATTTCTTTACTTTTTTGCAAATATACTTACTGAAAATTCAAATAACAAAAGGCAATAGGACGTTGAAAATTTTTAATTGTTGAAACAAAATTTTAACGTTTAGGGAAGTTAAACTAATAAAATTCTATTTAAACGAATGCGCCTCGGAACAAGACATTTCTTGGAAGAAATGGTCTCCTAAACTAAAATTGAATTTTCTTTTAAAAGCATAATGATAGATGAAATCATGGAACTTATTTTCAAAATTAACTAAGCTTACAACTCTGTAAGACTAATTAGTTTTCAGGAAAAATGCGAATATTAAAAAAAAACTCAAAGGTAAATGTTCCAAAATTCTAAATTTTTGTAAAAAGCATTAAGCTTTTAATTTTGCAATCAACTAAGAAGTTTCTTGAACATTCTATAGGAATCAATGTCCCGTAAAAATGAAAAATTTAAATAATAAAAACGTATTTGAAAGTGAAAAAATATAAAAAGTTATTGTATAAAATTAAAACTTAAACTTAAACTTGATTAAACAAAATTATGAATTATGAAAGCCTTATAAAAATTGATTTTTAAAATCTAAAAAAATTCAAATCTTATAATAACAAAATTCCATTGAAAAGTATAAAGGATTTTAATTGTTTTAAATACCTATACATTTTTTATAGGTCAAGCAAACTAAGATTAAACCTAAATTTGCTATAAAAAATCTCCAATTTTTTGAAATATAAGAATTACTTTACAAACTGTAAGGTTTTTACATACTACATATTTAATAATTTCAAAAAATCCACATTTTTGTTTGATTCAAAACTTCTATTTCTGTTCTGATTATTCAGAATCATTATTAAAAACCGTCGCCTGCGTTGATTCAAAACTGGGTTTATATAAACCTTCAAAAAATCAAAACAGTTATAATCACTCCTCGATAAACGCCTTGATTCATTAATAAAAATATTCAAGGTAGCAAAGATAACACCAGGAATACTGAACACCTCATACCTGAACAATGATTCTTGTTCATGAATCACAGATGTCAATAAACTTAAATTGTAAACACCTGATTGTACCTTTCAATCATAAACGATTAAGATATTTATTAATAAAAACAATGCTCTTTGTAACCACCAAAGGTTTTTCTAATTTATTCATAATCATCAACTAACCATGAAAACTTCTTGATAAGCTTAATATTCGTTATTCGTCTTGGCAACATATTTTATTGATAATCTGTTAATTTACAAATTTGCAAGGATTTTGAAAAATGAACACGTTTAACATACAAATAAAAATAGAGTGGGATGTGTTGTGAGTACTGTCTATAAAATAAAGGAATCTATTAAATGGGCTTGAACACAATTTCAAGTCATTTAAATCCCAATTAATTTGAATTATGTTGATTTTGAAAAAGTTAAACCGCCTTTCAATGCGATCAAAATAAGTTATTTACAACAAAATCACCAGTTTAGTAGGCTGACAACAGATAATTGAGATAATTACTTCTTTCCACAACAATTAAACAATCAAATCTGCAATTACGAAACCGAAGAATGTGAAAGTAAAAGCAAAACGTAATTTTTCTATTTAAAAGAATTTCCTCTACAAAGAAAAGCCTGTTCTCAAAACATTCGTATCCAAACTAAAAATTAATCTTTAAATTACTAAACCGAATTATCTCCAACAAATGGAATAGACTTGTTTAGTACGTTGTTTATATTTTACTACGTACGTTGACCACGTTGATAACCCTTCGGGTTTTGAGAGCAGATATTCGCATGAAAAACATGAATGCTGATTTGTGTATAAAACCACTTCGTAACAATTGTTTTATGATTCTTGTAAATTCTATTTTTTATTACTTTCTGAACAAATCTAAAATTTCACCTTTTGGAAACGCAATTAAAAATTTATAAAATTTATCAAAGAAATTAATAATAATTATCACGAACTGCTCACTATTTAACATTTTACATGCTCCAGTTAGCGTTTAATTAAAAATTTGAAGAACTTGTAACTGTAAAGTTCTACAAACCTGTCCTTACGTATGTTTTTCTATTAAAAAAAATCAACCATATTACACAGAGTGATTCAGATAGGATGTGCAATTAAGTGATTCTCTTGCATTCGCTTTGTTCTGGGATGATGACACATCAACCCGAAAATTACTATTGCAGTCTGGTAATTTAGGTTACTTTTGTGGTTTGAAAGATTAGCTTCAATTTATTTTAAATCGGGCATTTTTGTGGGTTTCTGGCGTTTCAAAACTTTATATTTTGCGTTTTATGTAAGCTTAAGTATGTGTGAAGTTGAATTAGTTATTTTAATAAGTAATTTTGCTTCGGGCTGTGGGTTATAAGGTTAATGTATTTGTGTTGTTTATACCACACAATATGGACTTAAATTGGCCGTTAAATTAAATGTTATTGATAGTATAATTAATAGTTGATTAAAGATGAAGATTAAAGACAAATAAACACAGTTTTATTAAAGAAGCTTAAATTTAAAACTAATTAATTAGAAAGGATTGTAAAAAAGTAGCTTTGTGGAAGAGGTATTGTTGTTTTTCAATGATTAGACAGCAGATTGTTAAAGTCAATGATTGTTTGATAAAAATTCCAAAATTAAGTAATCAGAATTATTAGAGAAAGTTAACATAAAACTATCAAATTTCCGAAAGCTTTTCTCAACAAATACCTAAAATTCTAAGAAAACTAAATAAAGAGGTTAACCAATTTATGAATAAAACATGTGGTTTTCTTAGGCTCTTAGTGTTTGGGTTCAGTTCGTTTATCTATTATTCAAAAAATAAAAATAAATAGAAAGGAAAAACCACAGCTCGTTTTTAATAAATTTAATTCTTAACTTAATTTTGTTTTTTACTTACTAAAAATATTTGTATTTGCGCTCTCTTAAAGTACAAATTCCCAAATTTTTATTAAATAACTTAAAATCCCTAAATCCTTCGAATCCTTAAAAAAAACAAATACACTAGAACGGTGTTTTAATAAATTTTTCAAAATATTTAGTTCTTTTTTTATTTTTCAAAAAAAAAACATCACAAGCATTTTTTATAAATTCAATTTTTTACTATCTTGCTATATTCTTTATCCCTATGCCTTTCAGCGTCGCATAAGCAGTTGGTGTAGTCCTTCTTCATCGATTCTTTCCATGATTTTTCGTCCCTCGCTAGTGTTTTTATTTCTGCCAGATTTTTTCCTCTTGTGTTACCTGTTTCTTCAATTCTTTTGTACCATGTTTTCCCGGGTCTTCCTCTCTTCTTTCTATCTTCTGTTCTTATTTCTAAAAATATTTTTCATCTTTTTCAACTTTGTCAGAAATGGTTTTTGTCCTAATTGTCATCTGATGTCCTCGTTCCTCACGCTGTCCCACTTAGTCTTTCCTACGGTAATCCGTAGGAATTTCATCTTGAATACATTTACTTTACTTTCTTGTTTTAACTGTAACGCCCATGATTCACTGGCGTAGTGTATAGTGGGTATATTGCCCACTCTCAGCTTAATTTATTGTTCTAATTCCTCTTTTTCCAATACCGATTTATTGATTGCATAGTATATTCTTGTTGCTATGTTCGCTCTGTTTGCTATTTCTGCATTAATCTCTTCGTCATTCGACATAGCACTTCCTAGATACGCATATGTGGTCACCGTTTCTAAACTTCTGCCCTTGCATCTTATATCTGTAAATCTGTCAATCATATTTTCATTTATTACCATAACTTTGCCCATGTTTATGTTTATTTCCATTTTTATTTTCTCAACTTCTTCTATCCACAGGTTAACAAACCGCCGTTTCATTTCATGTGAGTCTGCAATTAGTACTATGTCGTCAGCATATAATAAACTGTCCACTTCTATTGGTATTAGGTTTCTACTAGTATTATCTTCTGCGATTTTACTTTGGTTTTCTTTAGTATTCTATCCATTATTATTATGAACGGAAGTGGACTTAGTTCATCCCCTTTTCCATTTTGAATACTTCTAATCTCTCATCATTTATTTGAACTATGCCTCTATCAATTGTGTCAAATACTGATTTCAGATCTATCAATGTTAGGATGAATTGTTGTCTGATTTCGATAGTACTTTCAATTATTTTCCGTATTATACTTTTGTTATCAATACATTGCCGAGTTGTTCTAAATGCAGCTTGTTCATCCTCCAACTTATTTTCCATTGCCTCTCTTAGTTTATTGTTTACAATCCTTGTATATATTTTGTATATTTCTGAAGACATAAGGGTCTGTAACTAGACTGATCCCCTTGATCGTGTGTATCGGAACTATAACGTTGATTTCCCAATCCCTTAGTATCTTCCTCCTCCTCCATGCTTCCTTACCTATTCTATAGACTCTCCTTCCAGCCCATTTACTAATCTCTGTCCTCTCCGCGTGCCTTTGCTACTTTGATCCTATTTATAGCTTCCTCTATTTCCTCCATTCATATACTATTTAATTGTTCTTCCTTTGTTTATTTCTGAATCTTGTTCTTCTTGTCGAAATTTTTCCGTATAGTACTCCCCCATATTTCCATCACTTCTATGTTTAATTGATCATGCTTTTCTTTAATTCGTCTTATTATTTTCTTCATTCTTCCACCTAGTGCTCTTATCCTGTTCCAAAATGTTCTATTGTTTTTTATAAGATGTTTCATTCAATTCCTTTCTGAATTTTCTCCAACTAATTCATTTTGCTTCTTTGATCTTTACGTTTGCCATGTTTCCTCTTCCTGTCTACCTCCAGTTTTGTCTTCATATACTTTTTCCACGCCTCCTTCTTAGTTAATTAAATTATATTTTTACTTAACTAAATACGGCGCACTAATCACGTAACTCGCAAGCGGGCCGGATTGTGCGTTTCACGCGTAAGACATCGCTAACGCACCAGCCTCAACACCGAAAGGTATAAGAGGTTAACGATTACATACATACTGTACTGTACAGCCCCTTCGTTGGGTTCGACAAATTTTCGTACTGTACTTTACAATTCTAAAAATTTACTTTGCTCTTTAATTTATTTGATTTCGGAGATCTCACCTCACGGGTCGTTAAGTGGGTTCGTTGTATTTTCAATTTATATTTAATTAACAAAAATAAAATTTTACTCAAATTTTCAATGCAGATTTTTTTTATTTTATTATGTTTTTCGCCCTATCAGCCCTACTTAAAAATATCTTAAAGTTACGGTTTTTACACTCACTATCTACACTTCCCCTTCTTTTCCAAAATTTCTTTGATTCAACACCAAAATCCAATTTGCATCTGTTTTGAATTGCCTCTGTTTTTAAGGGCTTCTTCTTGAATTGACTCTGTTTTGAACTGCTTCTACTTGAATTTCAATTTTCAATTGAATTTTCTTCTATTTCACTTCCTTTTGATTTAATACTGATTCTAATGATCATTAACTTTATTTAAATTTAAATATTCGTTTGATATTTATTGTTTTGGGGACGAGCAAACCTATCTGGTTGTTGCCCCTTTGAATGCAAAATATCAATTAATTATAAAATTGTTTTTTCTCTGTATCCAGGATATTTTATCTTCAATTTGTTTTTCACTATAAGGTTTCTAAAGTAACTAATTTTATGTTTCTATGACGACTGAATTTAGCTAATTATTCTCTAACAATGATTATTACCATAACTTATTTACATTAACAACTTAATTTTAATCTAGCTACCTAAAATTTATGTTACAATTTTTTATAATTTAAAAATCTGCATTAACAATCTTTGCAAAAATAACTTTCGTTAACAAAACAACAAATAACATAATCTTTAATTATAAGCATCCAAATCAAATATCATCTCAATACATACTTAACTAAATATATGCTTTACTGGCATTCCCACATTTTTAAAAATAAATAAAATTTTTGTATTATGTAACTAAAAACCTTTCTTTAAATTCTTAATTTTTAGGTGTTCATTGGGTTCGTTTTTTTAAAGAAATGAAGAACACGCAAAAAAGTGTTTAAATAAATTTAATATTTTTAAGTATTTTTAAACGCAAATTTCTCCAAAAATCTACAAATTTTTATCATTTATTCATTTATTTTTTTAACGCAAAAAAAGAGGCAACTCAAAGATATTTTTAAGAAAAGTTAGGTTTTAAACTGCAATCCTTGCCTATCTGTTTTTCTGTGTAAAGAAATTCACTTGAAATTAAATAAACCACTCAAAAGTCAATTATTTGTTTTATGTTATATAAAATTATTTTACTAAAAGCCTAGCAACGAAATAATTACTTTTAATAACAAATATTGTAAAAAAAAATAATTCGTTTGTTGGGTAAAACAAATTCAATTTTAAAATTATGTTTTCTAATGTAAAGTAGTTGTGTAATCTAAAATAAGAGAAACTGAATCTAATTTCCAAATTTTGCACTTTTTGCAGAAAGAAGTTTTCCTTTATTACAAGAAAATACATTTTAGTCTATGTATAAATGCTGTTTATTTAAGCGTGTTAAATATTCATGTTTATTTATTCATACTGATTTGTTTGTTTTTTTTTAAATAAGGAAGTTTTTTTAATAAAAAAGTAATGGAATTAGGTATTATAAAATACCGAAAAATCGATAAAACGAAGGTGGTTTTGATGTGGGATTGTGGGATATCAAATTTAACAAGTCAAAGTTGATCTTAAATCTATCCTAAGAGGACACAAGTCTTTGAAAAACCCGTAACGGTCCACATTCAAATTCGATAAGTTAGAACGCCAATGACGACATAAATTAATACCTAACCGCGTTTTTTAAGACCATTTGCACTAAACTTACTTAATATTTTAAATATAATTGAAACCAAAATGTAGTAGCAACATTAAAAATAATGGAAGCCACGAAAATTTCTGGTTTAAACCTAAACTTTAAAATTGTATCCAAATTGCCCTTAATAACAAAAATAGCTATATATTTTAAAAACATCTCAATTACGTATTAATTTTGCCTTCAAATTTTGAGCTAATTTAATTCATTTGTTCCATTTCACACTATTAAAGAATAGCCAAAACAAACCAATACATATCCACATATCCAAATTCAAGTAGGTAAAGTTAAATAGCCTAAGCATTTGGATTATTTTCTAGATTGTAGGAATCGTAATTTTGTGTAGTATATGAAATGTAAAATTACAAACGCCTAATTTAGACAAAAAAAGTTCCTTGCCCTTTCTTATTATTAAGTAAGTCAGGAACGGCTCTTCTAACGTGTATAGAAAACTCGAATTAATATTAGGGCACGCATTAAATCATTGAATTTAATTCAATATGTAAATCTGCCGCATCCGCACGTTTATTTAACTTAAATACATTAATGACAAGTTAGTGGTTACGTCCCTTCAGGTCTTTTATCAAGGATGCCTTTAATTATAATTTTGGAACTTTGGAATTTTTTATCAATTTCTGAATAAAAACTATTCGTTAGATACGCAAATCAACAAAGAAATAGGCGAAGGCCAATTCACGTTCTAATTAAAATACATAATGAGGTAAAATAAGATAAAAATTATAAAACATTACAAAGTGGGCAGGATTTCTTCAAATTTAGAAGTAAAAAAAAATAACGAAACCCCCTTTTTAATTAAAAATAATATTTCAGATGCAGATTTTTTTTATTAAAATTGCTGAAAAGGACTGAATCAAAAGTCAACAAAATACGATCTCAACAAAATAAATAAACATTCTAAAATTAAAAATTAAATAATATTTGGAAGTCGTAATAAACACGATTAACTTACATAAAATAAAGTAAAAACAACGAGAAGGTTACGTAAATACCGTTTAATTGTAAACACAATTCATATCTTGACATCGTGCCGACTGCAGGAAAAATTTTGGAATCAAGGATCATTGCAGATGTTAAAGATAATCGAAAACTTGTGGAATCTTCTTCTTCTACTAACAATTAAAATGTTTGATAATTCTGTTTTACAAGTTAAGTGTAATAAATTCTGTTGCAACTATTTTTGTTATAATTTTTACTTCAAAATAAATTTTTAATCAAATTTTTAAACAATCCTTGGGTCTCGCAACCAAGTATCTGTAATTTTATGTAAAAAAATATACATATTATAGTGGTGTATTTCAGGTGTTAGCAAATAATTATGAAGAAAATGCTATTGCATTCCCAAAATAACATTTTCGGATTAATCCAAGTCAATGAAAAAAAAAATGAAAGTAACGTTTGGAAAATAAATGCAAGTAAAATCCACGACACGATTTTAACTCTGATTTCGCATAAACTTCAAATCTAAAACCAAAAATCCCCAGAAATCTAAATTAATCTTCCTTCAGAAAGATCTTAGAAAATAATTATTTCATATTTAAAATTAAGAAATCGGTTTTGAAGAAATAAAACAGAGTTCGTTAACTAATTTATTTTTTGTGAATAATTTAAGAAAATTTACTTCCCGCAGTTAAATTCGTTAATCTAACAAAATGAAACAGTGTTATCACTTGATGACCTTGTATTAATAAAATATCAATAAAATGTCGTCACAAAATTATCAGTGAAGAGATTTCTGAAGTCCAAAGTTCTTTCAGGGTGCAAAATCTGAACTCAATGTAAATAAACTCATATTTAATTCGAGTACATTCTAGAAAAAGGACTGATTAAACTAATTTGAGTACATCGTTCTTATTTTATTTTTAATTTTATTTATTCATGCAGCTTGCATGGTTTATTTTCCTAATATTCTTGGTATCCACAAGCCTATGTACATCTCGCCCAATTAAACAGTTAACCTTTTTAATAAATTTCAATTCCCAATAGTTGCAAAATTCTCAAATATTCAAAGGCTTTGATAAATACTTCAATTGTATTCACAACAAGCATTTTATTACAGAAATCAGTTTGTCTACGCGGTTCTTAAACTAATAATAATAATAATAAATGACAAAGACCCCAAACTACTGGGATCTCAGTAAGGATTGTGTATGTAAAAGAACGTTTTAAAAAATTCAACTCCAATGTAAACGACCATAGCAGTTAAGGTTCTTGGTATCCACAAGCCTACATCTCGCCCAATTAAACAATTAACTTTTCGATTTTAATAAATTTCAATCCCCAACAGTTGCAAAATTCTCAAATATTCAAAGATTATGATCTTATAACTGTTTAATTTAACGTAGGGTTATTGTGGGAACAGTGAATCTACAGTACACAGTGAATCAGTGACGTATAGGGTTAAAAGAATAACGCGATCGTATTGTCTCTTTCCCACTAGTTCACATTCCTAGAGCCTCTCAGTTGACTCCAGCTGTGACGCCGGTATAAGTTTGCACACGTTTTCTGGGAGTGCGTTTTTGTTTTTTATGGACCAAAAAAAAAAATTCCATGTAAGTTTCATTAGTTATTCTTGTCCTAATTCTTGAAAATAATCTATATGTTAATATTTGTATGTAATAATCATTCATTGAGCATTATTTTTATGATATACCCACTGCTCAAGTCGGTGTTTAAGTTAGGAAATGAGTTAACAAAATCAAAATGGCGGGAGTGGTACACAGTGAATCTTTACAAACTAGTACACAGTGAATCAATCCACTGTGTACTTTTATCATGATTAACTGTGTACTTTTAAATTAAATTTTAAATTTCTGAATTTAAATTTACTTGGTAAGGTGGCAGGCAAATTTGTTCCTAGAATTGATAAAAGACTGGTATGGGTCTGATATGCGTACTAAGCTAATGTTTAAAAATTACAATAAGTACAAATTGTAATGTTCTGTGATTTGCCATAGATAAGGTAAACTGATGTTACATTAATTACAAGCGATATTTAAATGAACATTACTGTGTTTTCCTTACATAAATCTTGTGATTCTCTGTGTACTTTGCTGTGAGTCATTGTGTACACCCCTAAGTACACAGTGAATCATTACCCACTTTTTTTTTAAACATTTATTACCTACTTAAACATCCTAATAGTCCAAGGAGGGATGTCTTAGAAGAAAATGTTGCTAAATGCCAGCATTGTACACATTTAAGTTTGACTTGTACAATATGCATTTACGAAGTTATATGGCACTGAAAAAATGGTGATTCACTGTTCCCACAATGACCCTACACACTTTGACAAATAATTCAATTGTATTCGCAAGCATTTTATTACAGCAATCAATTTGTATACTAACATTTTCACCAATTCCCATCGTTAGATGTAATCTAGATTTACATTACGCGTTCCAGATCTGCTGTACAACTATTTTTAATGTTTTAATCGGTTTTAATCTTGTTTTCCTTTTTTTAATTTCATTGGAGATTCGGAAAAATTACACGAAAGGTAATTTACAACTAAAAGAACGTCAGTCTCATTTATAAGTATTGTTTTATTACATCTGCAAACACAGAAGATTGCGGCCTTCTTGTTATTGATACAAGACAATCCTCGTGATAAAATTAGGATTTTTTTTGAATAAATTTTCCACTTTTAAAATTAATTTAATCAAAACTACGTTGACAATTAAGTAAAAATATTAAATTATTATTGCGTTATGTTTAGTTAACCTTTCTTGTAATACAACGTATTAAACTGTGATTATAAAGGAAAATGATTGTGGTAACAGTTCAGAGGTCATTTTTTACCTGTTTATCAGAATTTATCTTCATTTGAGCTTTTTATTTTCTTTGCTTTGTAAGTTATAGGTGCAGGCATCTGGAGTTTTCTAAAATCACTTTGCTTTTACGTTTTGACAGTTAAAATAAGCAAAAGCTTTCCTTTTTTGCTAAAAGCTGAATAAGTGTTCTCCCTACATTTGCAATCTATATTTTTTTCAAAAATTCGCAAAAGACAGGATTCGCAAGGGCGACATTTAATACCTAATTTCTGGGCAACAAATTAAAAATCCTTCGTTTCCATATTTACATTACTTTTACTTTCAATAAAAATTCCCTATTCCCAAGTTGCAAAATAACAAAAATCCCTTGAATTAATTTCATTCTCTGAATATTATTTGTTGTTGATTTGTTGTCGTATTTGCCATATAGATTTGATTTTGTTCGATGAAGCTGCTACATTAAATTCCCTCAAAGTAACTAAAGAATTTCTGTTATGCTCATAATTACTCTATTTTATCATATTAATTAATAAACACCAAAGCTAGTTCCTTCTCGTTACTGATATGAATAATCTTAAGAATAAAAATAGGACCGCTTTTTATTTTGAATAAATTTTCCATTCACATTACACACTGATTAACCAAAACTTCGCAAACAATTAAACTGTTTTGCAATAAGTTTTGACAATAATCTAAAGTTCTTTTTTACACATACACGGAATCAAAACCTAATTATAAGTACAATGGCGACTCGTTGATAACAATTGTCTATTTATCAGAATTTATGGTCGTTGTTCTGAACTTTTGAGTTTCCTTTGATTAAATTTTGTAGTTAAGAGGCGTAGCTCGAATGCGTACAGTTTATCTGAAATTTTATTTTATGTTTTCAAGCTAAAAAAGAGAGATTTCTAGTAATTGAAAACTCTCTTAAAGTGTATTAAAAGCTAAAAAATTTTGATGTTGTTTTATATTAACGTTACAAATTTAACAAATACAAATCGCAAGTGATGTTAATGGTCTCAATTTATAACCAAAAATTATATGCCTTTTGCACTGAAGCTCTTTGAAATTTAAACGTCTTGTTCAAGGTGTGCCTCAAGGATCAGTATTGGGACCCTTGCTTTTTATTATCTTTGTCAATGACCTTTCCAGTTATTTAAATATACCTACTTTGTATCAGTTTGCTGATGATACGTCATGTGTGTTAGCTAGAGACAGTGTGCAAGAACTTTCGTGTGAAATGAGTCAGCTATCGCAAAAAATGGTTGATGGTGTAAAGCAAATATGTTACTCTTAAACACTGAAAAAACTAATTTAATGTCTTTCAAAAGCTTCAAGTCCTTACTTGTTAAAATAAATGGCAGATCTATAAAACAAGTTGACATTCTAACATTTTTAGGAAAAACTCGACCGCAATTGTTCGTGGACAGAGCAAATCATTTTTCTGGTTACAAAAATTAACTCGGCATGTTATACAGTTCGATATTTGAAACATAGTCTTTAGCCTTACTACTATAAGTCATATTACTTTGGATGTGTACAAAGCATACTGCAATATAGCATTCTCTTTTGGTATAACGCAGTTGACACAAACAGAGTGTTCATTGCTCAAAAGAGATTAATTAGAGCCATGCTTAGTTTAAGAAAGGATGCTTCCTGTCGAACTTGCTTTAAAGAATTAAAAATTATGACTCTTGCCAGCCTTTACATATATACATCGACAATTTACACTAGAAAAAAGCTAAACCTATTTCCTACAAATAGCCAGATATCCCAATCTATCCCAATCCATAGAATTACTTTATATGAAAGGGGGTGGTATTACAACTGTATTAAATTTATAACGCCATACCACCAGATATAAAGTCATCTTCAACACTTGCAAAATTTAAATATAACTTCAAAAATTATTTGCTGCAAAAAGCATATTATTCGATACAGGAGTTCGTGTTGTGTAATGACTAATGTCCGTATAAGGGTTTATATACAGTTTTTAAAATGTGCAATTAATATGTTATTATACATGTAGTTTATGTACTGTATTTTTTTTTGTATCTATGTGACAATGCTCTGTTACAAAATGTAACTCTATAGCCATAAAGTATTATTATTATATTATTATATAATTTTATGATGTAACACAACCACTTTTAATTGTTCATAATCTAATTGTTAATGAATTTAAGTAAAACAGATTTAAGTCTCTTCATTATAAGAGATGTGCACACCAGTTTTTGGTTCCTAATTTTTTAAAGCTTGGAGGTCAAACCTTCGTACAGATTATTAAAATATGTTATAATATAAACCAGCCTAATAATTTTTATGTTATTTTCAATATATTTTATTATGAAAATCCCTATTACTAAATGTTTTCATAAGAATTCCCGTTACTAAATCAGGAAAAATGTACTTCCCTCGGTTTCCCATAATTATGCTTTAATATTTATGATAAATTGTTGTTTTTATATACAAATTCTCTTATCTAAGGTCAAAATAACGAGCCATGAACGTGCACGGCACGTGTTTGATAATACGAGTTACGAGTAGTTTGAGTTTTCAAAATTATAAATATGCTTATAGGCCGAAATTACTCGTATAATTAATTAAACGAAATTTTAGTAATATAAATGGATTTATCTTAATTGACCATTAATTAAATATTTAATTTAATTCATTTAATATATACCTAATATAAAAATTCCAAACTGCTAACAAATTCAAATTATCGTTAGATTTAGCGAATTCTCACAAATTCCCCTTAAATTACTTTTATTCTAAATAACCTTTTTTAAATTTTCAAAATTGAAACTGAAACCAAAAAAATCGTAAAAAAATGTTTCAATTAAATCAAAGTTTATAATATTACCCAAAGTTTCTTAAAAATGCTTTTGAATTTCTTGAAAGACTTAAAACATGCAGTAGAGTTTTAAATTATTATTCTAATAATTTAAATTTAATATTTTATTAATTTAAATTTGATGTTTTATTAATTTTAATTTGATTTTTTATTATTAAGTGAAACACATTGTTAAGCAATTTTTGATTAAACTTTTACAGATTCTTTCCTATAAGGAAATATGTTATTTGTTTAATTTCAGAGGTTCAAATCCATGCGGAGGTGATTTTTTTCTCGTTTCAGAATTCATATGTTACATACATTTCTAGAAAGTCCCAGATTTTCCATTTTGTCATAGTGTAGAAAGTTAAACACGATTTAAAATTTCAAAAACTCCAAAAAAAACCAAAAATAGCAATTTTTTACTTAAAATCTGAGTTGACGTGCACATTTTCCAGAGGTTTCCACCGTTCTAATATACTGAAAAAAGCTTAAAAGTCCCTGAATGTAGTCTGAACGATGTTTCAGTTAATATGACAACTTTTTAAATCCAAATTCAAATTTAAGAACTGAAAATTTCTACTCCGATCTTTTGTTAGGATTTTCATGGGTTCATTATAAACCACAGAAGTTTTGGGTTAGAATGTCTTTCAAATATCTGTTTTAATGGTTTTTTTTTGATGAGTCAACGAAAGTTCATGAAAATAATTTGCAGCTTAGGTTGGGGTTCTTCTTGATTCTTGAAAGCTTGTTTAACTTCTTTAATCTTTTTCATCTTAATCCTTTCTTAAACTTGATATGGGTCTTCTTGTGTAACTTCTTGGAAAGCTTTTCTGTTATATATTTGTGTCTCGTGGATGTTGAAAGTTTCAAAATCTTGTTTAACCTGTTTGAACCAAAGCTATGTTTGGCTCTGTGCATGATGCTGGTTAGTCTTACTTCTTCCATTCCTTCTAGGTATCTAGAAAAACTGAGGCGTCTTTTGATAAACGTGTCCGTCAAAGGTTCTTCGTTGGGTCTGTGGTATCAATCTGCGTTTATAATCCTTGGGCCTAGTATCCTTCTCAGGATGGTTCTTTCCTTGACCTCTAGTTTCTGTAATATTTTTGCTCCTGTAATGGACAAGATTTCTACCACATAAAGAACTTTGGGTTTAATCACTGTGGTTTAATGTCTCATTATTGTATTGAATGATATGTAGCTACATAAGTTGTTGGCTCCGTCCATTTTCCTAACTCTCTCCTCTAATGCTTTGTGATTTTTGAGATCTTGACTGATACACTCCTCTAGGTATTTGAACTCTTTGGCTTTTTGGATGTCGTTGTTGGGTAAAAGGTATTCTGGTTCTGATGTGTCGTTGGTCATCAAGACTGTAAAAAATTGTAAAATAGCTTGGCGGCTATAGACTGGAGGGTTTTGATTTGGGCTATTACTGTTTCCAGAACGGCTATATCATCTGCGAAGGCCAAGCAATCCAGTTTAATATTTATTCAAGTTTTCTGTTTCTGACTCTAATAAGTCCTGTATCGAGTAGGGCTCTTTTCCTTCCTCGGATTATCTTTTCTAATACAAAGTTGAATACGATGGCCCACCTCCTTGTCGAACTTTTAATATCAAAAGATTCTAAAATTTTTCCCTTAAACTTAGAAGTCATGTCTTTTTAGAGTCGACAAATGTAACTACTTAGTTATTGTATTGTTTCTTAGTTTGCATGATGACCGATTAGCGGTCGTATACTGGTACTATCCTAACTAGTTGTTTATCTAATTGCATTTCTAATCTTACGAGTAGCATTTTGGAGAGAATTTTGTATGTTACTGGGAGCAGGGAAATACCTCTATAGCTGTTTACGTCCTCTTTGTCTCCTTTCTTGTGCAGTGGGTGGATTAAAGCAATGGTCCATTCTCCCGGAATTTCTTCTTTACTCTAGATGTCTTGTATAATTTTGGTTCTGCTATCCGGGTGTTTCCATAGTTCATTCAGCTATTATAGAGTCTTCCTCGGAGGCTTTGTAGTTCTTGAGTTTTTTGATAGCTTGTTTCGCCTCATTTTTTGATGTTATAGAGGCTTCTGGGCGTTCGGGTTTCTTAAATGTTAACTGTTCTTTTGACGGCTCACAGTTAAGTAGCTGTTCAAAGTATTTTGCCAGAATCTCACACTTTTCTTACTGTGTTATGCCTTTCCTCGTATTTTTAGATGCTCCTTTTAAAGGTTTTGTAGAAGTTCCTTTTAAAGTCTTCTTCTATGGACTGAAGAGTGTCTTTATCAGACACTCTTTTAATATGTCTAAAGACCTTGGCTGTTTGCTTTCTTTGTAAAGTAAGTAGAGGCATTCCTGTTGCTTTTTGGTCTTGTTCTACTTTTCCCAAGTTTCTTATCTTCTCTGTATGGCCTTCTCTCAGTCTTGGTTCCATTTTTATTTTAACTTTTATTATAGTAATTTTATTGCGAAAGTGATTGAACATTAACTATTTAAAGATACGTAATAAAACATCATGGTTTTGTTCTTTAATAAATAATTTAAACAACAACACGTTTATTCAAGACCAAATCAAATCACATTTACAACGGGTGTTACAGTCTCTTCCGATAAATATACAGGCTTGTGCTAAATTGGAAACGAGGTCTACCAACTTTTGATTGATCAATCCAACGAAAGGATTACCTATTTGTTACTACATAGTTAACTTGAATTACAAACAGGGACGAACATGGCCGTACATAATAATTTAACTTTTATATAACCTGCTGTTAGTGTCGCAAGCAATTACGTTGTTTACGCGATGCACTGATCGGCCAATCAATAAAATTATTAATAGCAAGTGCAAGATAATTACTAGTCTTTTGCAAATATCACATCCAAATTTGGAAGTTTGTGAATCAAGATCTGTATATGGGTCAAATTCAGTAAACCTTTGAATTTACCAATCTTAATAAACAAATCATGATTCAAATACGTTGTTTACTGTAAAGTCCACCTTCTTCACTTTTTTATTAATGAGTCTGCCTTGGTCTTGATTTAGAGACCTACAAAAAGTGATTCTGATCACGCTGTAAGCAAACAGCATTGGGTTACAAAATTCGGACGTAAACTGTACGTTTTTAGAATATCAATTAAAGCGAGTTCCACTTACGCACAACGATATAAGTAATGGCTACTTAGTATGACTCAACTTTTAAGACAACCAACAGTAAAAGTGATATGGAAATGTATCGTAACTTTTTTTTAAGTTAAAACCACTTCTAGAAAACGGTACTTGGTTATACTTAAAACGGAGTGGATGAATTTTTATCGATAACGTAAAAATATCCATAGTTATTTTCTTTTGTTTATGACCTCGATGACAAACAAACAAAGGCGTATAAAGAAAAAGGGTGAATGGAAATATAAATATTAACACCGTTTCAGTAGTTTGATATTAGAAACTGTGAGTGTATGTATGTTAGAAAATTATCTATTCGAACTATAAAATAATAACTGTAAGTCTTAACGTATAAGAAGTTTAAATCATCGAATTTCTCAGCCTTATGCTTAACTAAACTTAAAAATTCCACTATTTTAACCTTTAAGGTAATACAATAACGGCTCAATCTCCTAATTAATGCATAGGGATTTTATAAGATTTTGAATTACCTAGTCTAAATTTTTGTAAAACTTTCGAAAGTAAACTACTTGAAATGTTCTATTTTATTACGGAAAATAGTTTAAAAGTTCCGAACAGCTAAAATTCCACTATTGTTATTATTTATTATTAGTTTAAAATTCTAGTATTCTTTAAAAACACGAAAAATAATTATTAATGAGCAAAAATCAAACTGGAAAAAACTCCTCCTTTCTGAATTTTCAAAAATTTTAAAGACTTAAATTTTTAGGATGTGTTAAATTAATACAGCAAAAGTTTTAGTGTATTTATTTATCAAAGCAAATAAATCATCAGCAAATATGAGAAACTCGAAATATTTTTCGAAGCTTCTCGAAATCTCTTTTTATTTGTATCAAATTTGTTAATTTATACCTCGAACAATTACAAATAAATTATTTTAGCTTCAAAAATAGAATCGAGAGATCCAAGTTCAAGAATTCTTTTTTACCAAAACATTAAGTAACTTAATTATCTAAATAAATAGCCCCCAATTTTTCTAGTTCTCTAAGGTTATCTAAGATTTTAGTCCAATTATTATTATTACATAATATTAAAAATATTAATCTTCCTAATTGTTGGAATATTTAACACAAGGAGGGATGATAAAGTTGGAAAATATTGTCTCACTTTTAATATAATTATTAGAAAATTTCAAGAAGGCCTAAACATCCCGTTAATCCTAGATTAACGTATTTTATTCCAAGATCCTTTTCGTTGCTTGTTGTATTGCCATTAAATTAAAAAAATATATATTAAATCCTGCTAGTTGGTTTAGGTAGAAGATTTTATATGTTTTTAGGATTAAAATAATATTGATTGAGATAATGGTGTAAACTATAAAGTTCAAATTGTTTCTGTAATTAGCATTGTTCTTATTATTGATCCTATATGGTTAGAATGGCCGCATAACCTTAGTAGTTAATCGATTTAAAAAATAAATAAAACATTCCCAAACTTTCTTTTTAAACTACCTGAAACCTCAAAAAAAAATATTAAAATTTCTTTCTATTACCCTGAGTAAAACCAAAACTCATTAACCAAATTTTCAAAAATGTATAAACTGAAGATAAAATCAAAAACAAACTTCGTCAAATTTTGCAATTAATATCCATACATTGTTTAATATTTCTTGGAAAAAATTCAGATAAACCAAAATTGGTCCAAGATGACCTAAAGTTAGTTTAAATGCTCTTGAATTTGTCGATAGCTTCAAATATTTATTTAGTTATTATATAAAGAGCAGCAAAATAAGTTTTAAAGTTTAGTATTTCAAAAATAAATTAGGAATTCGAATTTGTAGCAAATCTCGTACTATTTTTAAAAGTTTCAACGTTTCTGCTTTTTCTTCGATTTACAAACTTCATTTCAAATTTAATATACACAAAGTTTTTCTTAACATACAATTTTTAGTTTTTCAACAAATTATTTTTGATTTTCGATTTGTAACTTCGATGTTTGCATATAATGACATATTTATATTTTACATAAAAAAACAAAAGAAGATAATTAGGCGACTTAGACAATTAACAAGCAAAAACCACAAGGTATTGTTCTTACTGACCCTCAGTTATTAACCCCAGGGTGATAACATCCACAATTGAAGCCTTAAATAATTAATTAAAGTTTTCATAGGTGATTCATAAACTTTCAGTTAGTCATAATTGAAACCACAATTTCCTTCCTTTAGTAATTGTATTTTTTAAAAACTAATAATAAAAGAAACGTGTCCAGATGATGAAACTGATTTACAGCTTTAGGTTTTGAATCATACAGTTTTAAATTCTTCTGTAACCACTTTTAGCTTTCTTGGAAATTTATAACTTACAGTTTTTAGAAAAGGGATTTCGTAAATCTTTGCTGAAATATTCTGAGTTGTTGTAAAAATCAAACTGATAAGAATGCATTGATTGAATCCTTGTTTTGTTGTATTTTGTTTGTTTTAATTCATGTTGTATCTGGCTGATAACAATTTTCAACTGATTTAACAACTTAGGTATTGTCTTACATGGAATTTAAACAAATATAAAAGAAATAGAACACTCAAAAATCGAAGAATTTCTTCAACTCTTTCAAGAATCGTTTTACATAACCACCAAGTACTGCGCTCACTACAACTAACCAAATTTTTAAGAAAAATTAAATAAATAAAAGAGATCTAAACAAAGCCACACTTTCACTCAATTAACATTTGTGTTTGTGCAGATGTTTGCTGATACATGTTTATTATAAACCACCGTTAATTTTATTAATTAATTGCTCATATGTGGTATTTAAGTTTCTACATTAAAAAATTAAGAAAATTATTTTAATTACATTTACTTTTGACAAATGAAATACAAAAACAAACCTAAGTAATTTTAAAGTATTGGCAAATTGTTGCATTTTGGGGGTTCAATTCCAATTATTCTTTTTACTAATTTCAAACTCAAGTTCGAGCCCATCCCAACCTCTCATTTCGATCCATTGTAAATCTCTGCAAGTTTCCGATTTTACTTAAGAAGGCCACAGTCTACTTAGTAATAATAACATTTCTTGCAGAAGTACTCAGCTCTCCAATTAAATTAATAAACATTTCCGCAAAGGTCAAAGTACTCTATGATGATAATGATAAAACATCATATATACGTCTGAAGCTCACTCATACTGAGAATTATTATAGTAATAAATAATGATAATCAGTCAGTCCCCTTTTCATTGACTAATCAATTTAAGTTCGGTGGGTGTTGTTTTATTTGGCTATAATTGTAATATTCCTTTGTATTTCGAAAAAGTCGTGGCGATTCCTGTATTAGTGCAAAGTGTTACGGAAATAAACAAAATGATTGATTTTCTGAAACAATGCAACCGAGAAAATCAAAAAACTGCAAGGTCTAATTAATAGTTTGTTTGTGATTCTTCATTTAATAACAAAACTTCATTATTTTTTCTCAGATATATTAATAAGCAATTAAATAGAGAATGATTACTTCAATTAAATAATGAGATAATAAACCTTTGTTTGAAACAAATCAGTTTGATGTTTGTGATAAGTGCAAAGAAAACAACAAGGTTCGTGTCGTTCGTGAGAATAATTCAATTTGCAAAGCAAATACTTGCGGTGTTAATTATGTATTTTACAATATCAACTCCTCGTATTTGCATTAAAAATAAATATGTTAATTAAACAATTAAAATAAAAATGCACGAAGATCTTCACCTTCTCCTTTAAAGCTAATGAATTACAGATGCAATTAAGGCATTTTATTTTTAAAAATTAGTCCAAGTGTATTAAATTCTAATATCAAAAGAGCGTCGTTCATGTCGTTTGACGGATTAGTAAAGCAATTTAGCAACAATGATAATAAAAGAAGAATAAGCTAGCTGATGAGCAAAGCCATAAAAGAAAGAAAGAAAAAATATAAATTAAAAACTCTCAAGTTAACCAACGATTTCAAAAGAATACATAGAGACTACAAAAAAAAACTAATGAAACACAAAATATGATACATAAAACAAACAGCATCAACCAAGCAAACAAAACTACGAAAAAATAAATAAACAGCCACAATTATTTAACGAACTTATGATATGCTGACGACATAGTGTTAAGAACCAAACATAACATAGCATAAAATGGGAAAAGAAAATCAAGAAGCGCAAGTAAATAGAAGGATTAAGTTGGCCTGACCAGCCTTCGGAAAACTAGGTTACATGCTAAAATCATAAAAATACTCCATAAAATTGGGGACGAAAGTATATAATAAGACATGTGTGTTGTCTGCATTAACCTATGGTATGGAAACAGTCACCCTCACTGAAAAGATCATACACAATTATTAAAGGTAGCACAAAGAGCGATGGAAAGGAGAATGGTGGATGTATGACTAAAATACAAAATAAGAAATATTGATATAAAAAATAGAAGACTGGCAAAAATAAAATGGAGTTGAGAAGGTCATGTTTGGAATGTTAGGAAATGAAAAAGGTCCAGTAGAGCCAGGACAAGTAAGCGCAGCGTAGGAAGTCCACCAACAAGATGGAGAGACGACATTGTGGATGCTGCTGGGCTACTTAAGAAAATAATCGTTATGTACAGAAAGACATGAAAACTAAGGGGAGGAGTATATCCAGAAATGGATGAATATCTGAATAAAAAGACAACTAAACAAAATAACTACGGAAACAGGGGAGGTATAAATAATAATAAAGACATTCCACTAGACGCATGGAAAGACAGAAACATGAAATGTCACAGGGAGGGAGAGAGAAACGTTCGTAAGACATCATCAAGGTTACCTAATTATAAGCTCGACGTTTTGAAATTGTTAAAGTCTTTTCAATAAATATCACAAAAAACGTCATTTGTTGTACTAACTAGTATCTTTGGTTAAAATATATTTTTTTTATTGTTATAACTTAGCCCTGATTAGACTTTTAATTACTGTAATAATAAATATAAATTGCAAAGAGACAAACTCATTAAGTTTTACATAAACTAATGAATACATTTAAAATATGTATAGCTAAAAACATTAAATTTTATGTGGCACTACAACTGCAAAATAATTTTCATGATACATCACTGAAGTAGCTCAATTGTCGTTTTATACTTATTCTTTTCAAAATCCATTTTGTTTAAAATTTAGGGGCGAGCAATACATTTTTTAATATAAATAAATTAGGTTAATATATAGTTAATTTAATATATCTAAAAAATTAAATTAACAACGCTCGAAATTGTACAAGTTTACGCTCCAACAAGCAGCCACGAAGATGAGGAGGTTGAAAAATTCAATGAAAACATATCGGAAGCCATCTCGGGAAATCCAACACAATATACCTTAGTAATTGGAGATTTCAATTGTAAAATTGGCCAAAGATAATACAGAGAAATGTATAGGTAAATATGGCCTAGGAACCTTGCAACAAGAAGGACTGTTTAACGAAAACACTTTCTTTAAGAAGAATGACAAGAGAAAATGGACTTGTATATTGTATAAGCCCAGATGGGAAAACAAAAAATCAAATAGATTATATACTGAATAGGAATATAAGATTGATACAAGATGTACAACATAGGCGCGACCATCGAATAGTCGGTGCCAAAGTAAACATAAATTTAAAACTAGAAAGATACAAGAAAATCAAACTAACAAGAACGCACATAATTCGTGAAGAACTTATTTTCAATCAGCACAATTCGAAGAAACATTCAAAAATAAATTGTGAAAGTATTTAGAAGAAAGACTAAGAAAAGAGAGATTACAAAACTGAAACAGAAAGTAGGCACTACAGTTAATAACAGACAACAACTTCTTGAGATAGTGGAAGAAATGAAGAATTCTATATTGAACTAAACAATTCTAGAATATAAAACACAATGAATTATGACGAAAGGGAACGAAAGATCCTAAACGTAGGTTCAGAGGATATGCCACTGATAAGCAAAGACGAAATCAGACAAGGCATTAAACAACTGAAAAATGGCGGCAATGATGAAACAGGGAGGAGAAACATTAGTACAACAACACTAGAAGAGCTATTTGACAAATATCTAAATCAGGAAGGCAAAACTGATGCCTGAAAAAATGCTTTAGTCATCTTGATCTATAAAAAAAGCGACCCCAAAGATCTAGAAAATTATAGACCCATCAGTCTATTATCACAAATATACAAAACCTACTCACGAATTATAATAAATCGCTTAACATTAAAACTTGACTCCTTCCAGCCAATAGAGCAAGCTGGATTCCGAGCAGGATACAATACCATTGTACATCTACAAACGGTAAGAATCTTGATTGAGAAGTGCATCGAATATAATATTCCAATATGGATAGCCTTTATTGACTTCAAGAAGGCTTTTGATACCATCCAGGAAAATTGATCTTAAAAGAGGAGTCCGACAAGGTGACTCTATGTCACACAAGCTGTTTATGCTTGCTTTAGAGGATGCAATGAGACAGATAGACTTGGGAAACAGGGGCATTAATATCAGTGGAGACAAGTTAACACGCCTACAGTTCGCCGATGATGTAATTGTGTTCGGACAAACAAAGACTGAACTAGAAAGTATGGTGAATGACATCGGCAGAACAACTGAGGATATAGGACTAGTTATGAACTTTAATAAAACAAAGTACAAGACAAGTGAACACGATATAGAAGGAACAATGACTCTCGATGATAAACAGCTAGAACTTTTAAAAACGTACAAATACCTAGGATAGACAATAACAACGGGAAAAGCAAATCAAGAACTGTAAATTAATGAAAGAATTAGGCTAACGTGGGCGGCATACGCAAAGGTAAAAGATGCCCTAAAATCACAAATCTACAACCAATGCGTCTTACCGATAACTACCTACGGCTCCGAAACATGGGTACTCACAAAATCCATCCTTAACAAACTGAGGGTGGATCAAAGAGCCATAGAGTGAAAAATACTGGGTATTACTCCGAGAGATAGGAAGAACAACTTCTGGATACGGGAAAAACAATGGTACAAGATGTAATAAGAAGAGTAGCTGCCCTGAAGTGGAGCTGAACCGGTCATGTCGGTAGGAACGAGAACAACTGAACAACTGGAGTGGTATACTGCTGAGATGGAGGCCGTGGACACAAAAAAGAAGTGTAGGACGGGGACGGCCACAGGCAAGATGGTTCGACGATCTAAAAAGGACAGCTGGCTTTAACTGGTATCAAGTAGCACAAAACCGACAGAATTGGAAGAGCAAAGGGGAGGCTTAGATTCACAGAATAGAAAATAGCTAGAGAAAGAAAGAAGAAGAAAAAATCACTGCGAAAGTTTGTCGGGATAATTTAGGAACACCCTGTAGTATTAGTCCTTCAAAAATTAGTCAGTTCTGATATTTACAAAGTATTTTTGTTTTCTGTTAAAATTGCTTTAACAATATAACGTTACTGACAAATACAAAGTTTTATTAGGTTACTCCATAACGCATCTAACGTAATATTTATTTTGAAGATCGACAACCTGTGGATTCTAAAAGTAGTTTAGCTTTAGTTTAGTACCACAGCTTCGGGACACCCTGTATTTAAATTACAATTTCATATAAATTTCTGGAAATTAAGTTAAGGCATTAATTACTAAACGAAAGTGAAGTAAAATTATGGGTTTTAATAATGTTGGGTTGATAAAAATAATTTAAACAAATAAAGAGTGGCGGTCTTGGCTCAGTTGGTTTAACGTGCGTCTGACTACTGAAATTAGGACTGGCCCGGGTTACATTCCCAGGGCCACACATACACCGAAAACACCCGACTGCTTTCCTCGGAAATCAAAGGCAAACCACCGAGGTATTCTGTCTAGGAAGTCTTCTCTGAAGTAAAAGTGCAAGCGTTTCCGTAGTTCCAAGAGCCCACGTAAAGCTGTAGGTCCCCTAAGTCTTTAGGCCACTTGACATGCACACCACAGGCATATGAAGAGAAGACGACAACACCTTGTAAAGGGAACGCCACTCAAAGAAGAAACTAATAAAAATTTATTTATTTTGTCAATAGTGAATCTCCGAAAAGCTTTTTTTAATGTCATCAATTTTTCGTTCTATAAAATTGTTAAATTCTGTCGAGACTTCCAAATTATTTTAAGTATTTTTTACCGAAAATCTAGGGATAAAACATAAAACAAATTAAAAATATTAAAACAAAATACCTTTTTTCAAATGTATCTGTATCTGCAACCTCTTTTACCTTTCGGTGTCGAGGCTGGTGCGTTAGTGTATGTGTTTTTTTTTTTTTCAAATGTACTAAGGCAAACGCATAGAACCTCTCATTCCGGAACATATAAAAGATGAAATAGTAGGAAGCATCAGTTTTTGTGAACAATTCAGTACTCGGTATGGTCACATTCAGCATTCAGCCACCGTTTTATCAGGGTACTTTAGACGATGCTCTCAAAGAAGCTTGTCCAAAATCTGCAAAAAATCGCAAAATCTTGGCAGTTTATTTGCACCATGATGCAAGCGTTCTTCCAAATGTCTTCTGCACTCAATTATTGGGATTTGAGAGCGTAATTCAAACCATTGCATCTAATTTCATTCATTCTGTGAATCGTTGTCTTGGCACAACGGCTGCCGTCCTGTAGATAGATTACCTGCTATTATAATTATTATGCAAATTCGCTCATAGACTAACGTATTCAGTGTTGTAGATGGTAATGTTGGAGTTAATGAATTATACTCAAGTTTAATTGAGACTGTGGAAGTGTTCACTGAACACCAGAGGGTAGAAATGAAAGAAGAAGACGAAGGGAATTTTAGTTACATTGGAACAAGATCAGGCATATAGGGAAAGTCTAGAAGCAGACAGGGCAAAAGAAGAAGCAAAACGAATGCAAGAACAGGCTTTGCACGAAGAACGTCGACGCATAGAATCAGAAAAGGTAGAAAAAGCATTCCGAAAACAAGTGGAAGCTGCACTACCTCCTGAACCACCGCTAGATCATGGTGATAATATCAAAAAAATGGGATTTCGATTGCCTAAAGAAGAAAATTTGGTAAGACGTTTTCTTCTAGATTATTTAATACTGAAAGGTTATCCATCTGAAGAGTATAAAGTTATTTCTAGCTGGCCTAAAAGAGATTTGACATCTCTAGACAGCAGTAAAACATTACAGGAGTTGAAGCTTGGTGCTCAAGAGACTGTGATTTTGGAAGAGCGGTAAACCGGCACATTCCCTCAGTTGGCTTTGCAGCACTCAGTGCACTCCTATTATTAAAAAAAGAAGAAGAAAAAGAATAGAAAGGTAGAAAACCTTCAGATTAAGATAAGTAAGAGGAAGACATAGAAGTAGAAGAAGAAGAAAAATGAAATAAAATTGAAAGGAATAAACAGAAGAAGCATAAGAGAAAGAACAAAAAGAAGGAGAAACAGAAAAATATTAGACAAGAAAATTAGTTCTCTGGGCAAGTCACATATAAACAGCTCCAATTTTTCTATATGATTGAAAACCCAAATCTCTTAAAATAGCCTCATAAACTCGAGATCTATTTATTTATAATAATTCTTTTCAGTCTGAAATTTACATAGTTGTTGGAGTACTCTTTCAATCTAATAAAAAGCAATTGTATGTGATACGATTCTGCTTTCAAAATCATTATCTTAATTTTTAAACTTAAAAATCCAATACCCAACCTTCTTAATTGCAATATCCATCAAGAAAAAGAAAGCAACAAAGAAACAGGAGCAAAACTTAACCTAAATTACATTTTTTGGAAAACCTCATAGTGAAATCAAAAAGTAGTAAATAAGTTAGTGAATCAGTAAAGTAAGGCAATCGTTTATGACTAAAAAAAATCTTTTGAAAATAATTCGAAAGTTAGAAAAACCACACACAATACCACAAATTAATTTCGTAATGAACCGTGTGTCAAACAACAGTATAATTTAAATTAAATGGCAGTTTCTTGATAATCCGTAGTTTTCACTAACTATTGAGTAACTCAAGCATGCCGATGCTCTCATTCTTAATAAGTAGAATATCATTATTACCGAATCCGTTAGTTTTATTTTGCGGCACACTTCGTTTTATTTAACATGATCTTAATTTACTATTAATATTATTACAATTAATTAAACGAAGTGCTACGTGCACTACGTACACACTAACAAAGAGAACATTTGGTCACCGATTCTTAAGAAGGAAATTTAGAAAGTTATTAACGTTATTTTAAAGAATAATGACAAGCAAAATACAAAAAGAAGAATTAAAATTCGGAATCGAACCTTAATCACTTGGATTGGTTAAAATTAGCAACAAAATGCTAGGCCGGAAATAATTATTAAATCTGTTGATCTGCAGACATTTGGGCAGGACAGGTTAGGCTAAAATTAAAAAGAAAGAAAAGTATATCACTAAGCCTTTACTATTTTATTGATCAGCGTAAAATATGTTACCCGTTAAACCAGACATAATTAACCAAATTTATTTATTTTTCAATATTTTACTCACATATTTTTATTTATTTTATTTTGCCAAATTTCCATCATATTACAAAGACCGGAATTTTTCACTCGGTTTTAAGTGACTTTAAACCTTGAATGAAGCTAGTTTACAAGTTCAAAAAGCTTAACCAGCGTCGTGTGATCCCCTGTTTAATTTAGCCTAATTAGAAATTTCATAATTTAATATCCCGTTAAAGTTAGACGAATCACAGACTGAACACATGCCATTACCGTTCGAAAGTGTTTCATTTAGTGAGTTTTTTTGTATTCATTTAACGCAGAAGGAACAGAATTTTAGCGAGAGTTAAAAGCTCCTCGAGCGATTTTACAGGCTATTTCACAGAACGTGATGGCGCCTTGGTCAGCAGGTTATTTTGAAGTCAGTAGGTCTCCCAAGTAGGCTCTACAATACACCTTCGCAAAAATCGTCCACCGTTAACCGTTATCAAACGTCCTAACATAGCCACCAGCTAAAAACCGGATATTGTTACGCAGTTAATTAATAATCACGCGAATTACCTATTATTATCTAAGGCAAAATGGAGTAACTTCGATTAGTGAAAGGAAACTCAAGGCAATTATTCTTGTTGTTAATGTATTCCATTTGCATTTGTACTGATCTTTAAACTTTCAATGATATTTGTAGTAAATCCTTAAGTAAACATTTATTGTTCCTTAGAATACTTCCTACAGGAAGTACAGGGTCGGATTTAACGCTGGATGAACATTCATTCGTAAATAAAAACAAAACGAAAATGAAAATGAAAGCGTTAATTATTTTTTTTGGATATGGTACAATAACAATCGGATTTACTGGTTATAAATCGAGATGCTGTTAATACTTCGATTTAATGGGATAATAAAACCTGAAATTGAGGAAGAGTTGGCTTATTTATTGTTATTAATAAATCAACATTGATACGACATAAAATTACAAGCAGAATAAGTAGCTGCTTAAGTCTCTTTATTAAGGGACTTTCAAAAATGTTTAATGGAAGAAGTAGGATGAAAAGATAAACATTTTCACTTCAACTGATTTTAACTCAAAATAAATTAAATCTAAGTTACACTCAACATTTCTACATAATTTTACCTAAATTTTTGTCTTGGAAGAAGAGCTTAGAATTCGCATTAAATCCAAAGTAAAAAGCTTCGCAGAGCACGAAGTTAGACATGTTCGTTTTCCAAAATAAAAATGAAACTGAAAATATCAGCAGAAATTCAAAATGCTCTTATATTTTCAACAATGTTATTTAAAGCCTTGCAGGTTTTTTTCAAATGTTGAAGGAGAGGTTTGCAATAAGTTTTTTTACCTTCGTAGAACTTGGAATTATCATTTAAATACCATTAACAGAATTTCAAAGTTTCCCTAATTTTCTACATTATTGGAAATACTTACTTAAAAATGACAAAAATTGAAGACTACATATTGTTATTTGTCAAATTTTTGAATTTTCTCGTCAAATCAGAGTTTCGGATTCTTGTTTAAAGGTCAAAATCAAAATATCAACAGAAGTAAAAATTCTATTAGGTTCTCCGGCTAGAGTTAAGTGATTTAAAACCTCAAATATTTAAAACTATCAAGCGTTGAGGAAAACTAAGAACTTTGAATTAAATTTTTCTGAATTTTTAAAATTTAAAAAAAAAGTTTAAATTCTCATTTTAAACCCAAAAATTTCTAAAATTTCTGTAATTTTCAGGTTTAAATCCATCTAGATTATTGAATATTCATATGCTAAAAAGTAGCTAAAGGTTTTGAATTCTTGCTTAAAGGCCAAAATATGAAGAAATTTTTAAAATTCTCCTAGATTTTCAAACATTTTTGAATTTTCAAGCTTAAACTAAATTTGTTACAGTTTCAGTTTACACTTTGAAGAGTTTATATTTATTTGTATTCTTGAATTTTCAGGATTTTTGTTTTCAAAGAAGAGTTACGAATTCTTGTTTAAAGGTCAAAAATGTACAGTTTTAAATTTTCTTAGTTTTCAGCTTTAAAGCTAGTTTCTAAATTATTTAAAACCTCGAATTTTTAAAACTCTCAAACATTGAGAAAAATCTAAAGTTTGGGTTAAATTGTTATCATCAAAGAATATTGACAGAATTTCAAAATTTCTCTAATTTTCAGCTTTAACTTAAAGTTCTACAGTTTTGAAAATCTCAAATGCTGAAAAATAACAAAGGTTATGACATTTAAAATTACGTTCTGAAAACTTCATATCTGTTTTTCAAATTTTTGCCTTCAGACTCTCGGTTAAAGGCCAAAACATTAACAGTTTTAAAATTCTATTAGCTTTTCAGATTAAAGCTAAATAAGTTATTTAAAACCTCGAATACTTAAAACTATAAAACTTTGAGAAAAATCAAAAGCCTTAGGTTAAATTTTTATCATAAAAAAAAACTATAAATTCACATTTGAAGACCAAAATGCTGAGAGAATTTTAAAAATTTCTCTAATTTTCAGAGTTAAACCCAAATTTTCTACATTATTGGAAATGCCAATGTTTAAAAGCAGCAGTTGAGAAGCCCCGAAGACTTTATATTTACTTATATTTCCCAAATTTTTGAATATTGTCTTCAAATAAGAGTTTAGAATTCTTGTTTAAAGGTCAAAATGTTAACAAAATTTTGTTAAATTCTGTTAGGTTTTCAGCTTTAAAGCTAAAGTTTCGAAATTATTTGAAACTTCAAATGAGAAAAAGAAAAATTAAGAGCTTTAGATTAAATTTTTCTGAATTTTTATCATAAATAAAAAGCTCTCATTGGAAGACGAAATAATTGACAGAATTTGAAAATTTTGTATATTATTGGTAAGCTTAAGAAAATCAAGATTACTCCCTGAAGACCTTGTATTTATATTTATCAAATTTTTAAATTTTGTCTTCAGAGAAGAGTTTTAATTATTGTCTGACGGCTCAATATTCAAAATTGTTAAATGTTGAGGAAAGTCAAAGGCTTTTGGTAAAATTTTTATCATCAAAGAAAAACTTCTAATTTTGATTGGACGACCAAAGTATTGATAAAATTTCTCGGATTTTTGGATTTAAAACTCAAATTTTCTACATAATTGGAAGTCTCAAATTTTCTAAATTTTTTCGCGGAAAAGTTTCCAATTTCCATTCAAATGCCAAAATATTAACAGAGCTTTAAAATTTCTTAAATTTTCAGATTTAAAACTCAAATTTTCTACATTATTGGAAATATTAAATGTTTAAAAATAACGAAGGTCGAGAAAATCAAAAATTACCCCATAAAGGTTTATATTTAGTTTTAGAATTTTGGCCTGGTAGTCTTTTTTAAATATGTTTCACTCTTTAACTACACTGAAACGCGAAAATAAAGGCACATGTTCCTCCAGTTTGCAGCTTCTTGTCTATTCATTCTGTTTGCTCATAAAAAAATTTATTAAATGTGGATCGAACAAAAAAACAATGAAATACGAAAACAGTTTCGATTTTCGAAAACTTTTGAATAGTTTTTAAAAAATTGATCCTGAAGGGTATGACTACAACAGAAAGATTTTTTGAAGTAGAAATTTACAAAAAAAGGTTAATTTGCGATTGTACTTTTGGTAATTAGACAAGTAAATTCTTCAACAATTTGGTTTTTAGAAAGCATAAAAAATACCCAAAATTGAAGAATTTGATTCCACCAAGGAAATTTTTATAGCCTTAATTTGTGGGAAATTTGTTGAAATAAACTTTCAGTTTTAAAGCCGAATTTATTTGAAACTGTCAGGCGTTAAGAAAAATCAAGAGCTTTAACTCACATTTTTCTAGCTTAAACCAAATTTTCTACAATTTTGAAAATCTCAAAAAGTAAAGGCTGGGAAATTACGCTTTGAAAACTTATATTTATATTCTTAAAAAACAGGCACTGTGCCTACTATAAGAGAAGAAAAATTTTGTAGTCAAAGAAGGATTTCAAATTCTCTTTTGAAAATCCAAATATTAACAGAATTTTAAATTCTCTTAGGTTTTCAGCTTTAAAGATAAAGTTTCTAAATTCTTTAAAACCCAAATATTTAAGCAAAATCTTTAGATTAAATTTTTCTGAAATTTTATCATCAAAGAAAATTTTTAAGCACCAAAATATTAAGAAAATTTCAAATTTTCGTTATTTTTCAGATTTAAATCCCAAATTTTATACAATATTGGAAATCTAAAATGTTTAAAAATAGAAAAGGTTAAAATGCCCTGAAGGCTAATATTTATTTGTTTTTCAAATTTTTATACTTTGACTTCAAAGCAGAATTTCGAATTCCCAATTAATGGTCAAAATAATAACAGAGTTTTAAAATACTCTTAGATTTACAGCTTGAAAGCTAAATATTTTTTTTAAATCTCGAATATTTAAAATATAAAGCTTTAGAAAAATCAAGATCTTCAGTTTAATTTTTTTCTAAAAGAAAAGCTTCAAATTCTCATTTGAAGCCCAAAATATTGACAGAATTCTAAACTATTCTTCAATTTTCAATCAATTTAAAGCATTCAAAAATAACACTTGCAACTAAAGCATAACAAAATTCCTTCCCAAGATTAATTGATACATTTAAAAGAAGCAATATTTTAATACAATAAACGATCAAGAATGCCATGAAGCATTCATGCCCTTACTAGCACACTCACAAAGGAGTGGTTAATAATTATGCTGTAAAAATATTAATACTAACTAGAACGTACTGATACAGTTGTTTTACAATTCACTTGATATTTACAGGTGACTGGGTAAATATTAATCAACACGTATAATACGTATCTTTTATCGCAATCCATTGTTCCACTACTTTAATTTAATTTTTAAAATTCCCACTGCGCAAAATTTGAAATACTAGAAAAATTTCAAATATCGATTGGTAAAAGCAGAAAGCCTTCAAATATCGTGCAGGTTTTTCCCTTTTACCTGTAAGACTTTTCAGTTTATTATTTCAAAATGGTGTCGTAATTAATTAAAGTGGTCATTGCACATACAAATACGTATGTGGAATTACAAATGCATAATTAAATCCAGTTATTATTTCTAGGAACCTGAATTGGTATAAGTTTTGTTCTAAATTTCTACTTGTAATTTAAAAAATTGTAACCTACCACTTTTGTTGCAAAATTAAGTTACGGATGAAATAGGCCGAGTGACCTTTGAAAGTGCTAAAATTTTATATACGAAGATGTTCATATAAGAATGACACACATTTGGCAACAATAGAAATGTGAAACAATGAGTGACAAGGCGAACGAAATCGTGCGTAGTGAAATACCAGTGAATCTAATGCGACGTTAAAATAAATTTAATTTAGAGCAAATGAAAACAAAACGTTTTTCCGGTATAATTTTAAAAATATTAAAATGGGGTGAGTGATAAAAGGTGTTCATGTTTAATCCATATTTGTCAACTAACCTAAATTATGTACTTATTTCAAGCGATGACTCACCGTGTTAATAAAGGATTTCTAAAATTACGGAATTAAAGATTCTTCACGGTTACGACAGAAACTTTGGAATACTGAGAGGCGGAATTTGTCAAAATTTCTAATTTACTCTCAATTTTCAACGTTTATAAGACAATGATGATGAATGAAATTGTTTAAATGTGTGTCGTCTCGAAAGCTGCGGAAAACGTTACTGTAAATCTTCACAGATTTTTAAAATATAAATTCACAGATGTTTCCCTTAAAGATCTTTGGGAATTAAAGGTTTCGCAAAGGTCTTTGAATTATGTTCTAACAATTTTGCGCATCTTTTAAAATATTCTGATAACTGTAAAATTTATCAGAAACTTCAGAACTTTAAAGCCGAAAAGCAGGCGCTTTTCTAAATCACTTAAATAAAATGTTTAAGCTCTAAAAAAAAAAACACAAATACTCCTACTTCTAGACTTTTGTATTCGATTTCTAGCTTGATTTTAATCTAGAATGTTAGCTAAATTTCCAAATTTCATTCATTTTCTTTAGTATTTTGCCATGGGACGGATCTCTGGGAGTACTCGTAGGGCCTTCTTTTTTCCTTTATTACTCTGCCTGGGCAAGATCTCTGAAAGTCCTGAAAAAGACGAATCTCGAATTTCCTCGCAATATATCCATGAAGGTTCAAGGCCTTACAATTCAACGTTGGCCTAATGTTAGTAAATTAATTCTAGATCCGTAATACATGGTTTCAAAGAACGTGCAGCTTTGAATATGCTTTGCTGCTTTGCATAAGCATATGTCGTAACTATCACTAAAACTTTTGAACTTAATGTCTCATAAACAAGGAATCCTGGAATGTGCGGGGTACTTACAATGAAGGAGCACTAAAGAATTTGGCATTGATAATGAGGAAGTATAGTATGGATATACTTGCAGTGCAGGAGACAAAGCAAAAAGGGCAACAGGTTATCCCGGTTGATGGCTATACCTTTTTCAACAGTGGAGGAGAGGTTAGGTACCTGGGGGTGGGATTTTTAATAAGTAACGAAATTAAGGATACAGTAGTAGATTTTGAAGCCGTGAATGAAAGAGTTTGTCGGCTAAGATTGAGAGGAAGATACAGAAAAATAACCCTATTGAATATACACGCCCCCACCGAGGACAAGGATCTGACAGTTAAGAGCGAATTCTATGAAGAGGTGGAAAGAATATTAGAGGAAATTCCCAAGTATGATGTCAAAATAGTATTAGGGGATCTAAATGCAAAAATAGGTAGGGAGGAGGCATATAAAAAAGTAACAGGGGGTAATGGTAAACACCCGCATTCGAATGAAAATGGAAAAATTGTGATAGAATTTGCCCTGGAAAACAAATTAAAAGTAATGAGCACAAATTTCAAACATAAAGAAATACACCAAACAACGTGGATCTCACCGGACGCTAAAACCAAAAACCAGATTGATCATGTGTTAATTGAATATAAACATCAAAGAAACGTAATGGACGTAAGAAGTTACAGGGGAGCGGATATGGACTCAGACCATTTCCTGGTAATTACTACATTAAAACAAAGACTGCCAAAGAATATAAAAGTAACAAATAATCCCTTAATGAAATATAATGTGGAAAAAATGCTAGATAATGACGTACTAGTCGAAACGAAAGCGCAACTCGATAGCAGGTTAAAGAAATTACAGAAACCAAACAACATTGAGGATGAATGGAGACAAATCGAAACTACGGTTCAAGAAACGATGAAAAGATGTTTAGGGAGTAAAACCAAAGGGAAACAAAAAGTCTGGTTCGACGAGCAATGCAAGATGGTATTACAAGTAAGGAACGAGGCTAGAATGAAACTACTAAGACAAAGTACGGAAGAAAATAAGCGGAAATACAAGGAGGCAAGAAGAAGGTCCAAGCAAATATGCAGACTGAAAAAGAGAATATATTTGGAGGTAAAACTGGAAAAAATAGAGCAAAATTATGCGAATAAAGAACTAAGAAATTTCTATCAGGAAACGAAGAAACACCGTGAAGACACAAAGCCCAATGCTATTTCATATCTAAAAAACAAGAACGGGGAAATGATAGGAAATACCCAAGAAAAGCTCAAGATATTTAAGGAATATTATGAGAAACTGATTAGGGATGAGAATGAACAGGAGGAAGGGCAGCGAGTGGAAGAGGAGGGGATAGAGGAAGAGAGAAACCGATCTGTAACAAACGAGCCAACGCAGGAGGAGATAATAGAAGAGATAAATAAATTAAAAAATAACAAAAGTACTGGAGAAAACGGAATACCAGCGGAAGTATACAAATGGGGGGGAGATGGGCTCAAGCAGAGGATAGTTAAACTAATCACAAACGTGTGGAAAAATGAACAAATGCCACTGGCATGGCATAACGCGATAGTCTGTCTCATCCATAAGAAGGGCGATAGGTGCCAATGCGAAAATTACCGGGGAATATCATTGTTGGATGTGGTATATAAGATATTGGCGCGGCTTATTCGAAATAGACTGAGTGAGTACCAAGAGCGAGTCATAGGGGAGTATCAAGGAGGATTCAAGAAAGGACGAGGCACCGCAGATCAAATCTTTACGGTAAAGATGATCCAATACAACAGCTACGAACAAAATTTAGGGCTGCATATGCTCTTTATCGATTTCCGCCAAGCGTACGATACGATCATCAGAAGAAAACTCTACGAGGCCCTTAAAAAGCTGGGGATTCCAGCGAAGCTTATAAATTTAGTAAAAATGACCCTAATGAGGACCAATAACAAAATTCTGATAGATGGGCAGGTAACGGAAAGTGTCACCGGAAATAAAGGTGTGAGACAAGGGGACCCTATCTCAACGGTGCTGTTCAACTTTGTCCTAGAAGCAATATTGAGAGAAAGTGGTATTGAAGCGGGTGGAATAATTTACCAAAGAAGACATCAGATAGTTGCATATGCAGACGACCTAGCTATAATTACAAGATCAAGAAAGGAGTTAGAAACGGTATTTGGTAAACTGGAAAGCATAGCAAGAACATATGGGCTAGCAGTAAACGAGAAGAAAACGAAGTACATGGAAATGCGTCAAAACATTGGGAGAGATACAGTTGTCAGCTTCAAGGTGGAAGGAAGGGAATATAAATTCGAGAAAGTAAACAGTTTCGATTACCTGGGGGTGACATTAACAAATACCATAGATGAGAGTTTAGAAATCCAAAAACGAATTACAAGGGGTAGTAAGGCGGTAGGTGCTATCAGCAACATATTTAAGTCCAAAGAAATCTCTAAAGCCGCGAAATTAAGAATTTACAAAACGATTGTACGACCATCCGTAACATACTCGAGTGAATTATGGGCAATGACAAAACAGATGGAAGTAAAACTGGAAGTATGGGAGAGGAGAGTTTTAAGAAAAATACTTGGAGGAGTGAAAACAGAGGACGGCGAATGGAGACGAAGAACTAATAAAGAGGTACAGGAAATCTATGGTGACCCATCCGTAACGGCGTTCATAAGAGCCCAGAGGGTAAGGTGGCTAGGGCACGTCAGCCGTATGCCGGAAAACAGACATGCGAAGAGGATGCTGGAAGAAGGAACTGGTGGAAAAAAGAAAAAAGGACGACCAAAAAAGAAGTGGCTGGATGCTGTGGTGAAAGATGTGAAAAGAGCAGGAGTGGAAGATTGGAGAAACAGAGCAAGAGACAGAGTCAGATGGAAAAGAGTCGTTAGTAAAGTTAAGGAAATGTAAAATGTAAAAAGTGAAATGTAAAATGAAATGTAATAAGGACTAAGCCATAGGCCTAGAAGGCCCGTAGTGCTGAAATATATATATATATAAACAAGGAGGTGCTAAATATAGATGGAGAAATACGCAGAGGTACCTGAGATAGGCTTTGTGAGTCACTGAGTCACTGTGACTGCAGGAGAAATAATACTTTCATAAACAAGAATCAAATAGGGAGATGTATGGATGTATATTTTTAACAAAACCATTGAAATACACCTTAAGGACCGATGTCTCATTAAAATTAGATATCTAAATTGACAGATCCTATTGACAGACCCTTAGACGTAAATCCTTTTGAGACTCCGCCTTGGTCGGGATATGTTGAGATGCTGGGAACTGAGAGCTTCGTATTTCATTGTAATAGATAACCTACATAAAGCTTGTGGGGCTTCCCATTCGGCAATAGTTTGATACAGGTTAAAATGGATTAGAGACAGCGTAAGTAGATTGGTAAATCCTGCCTACGGACACTTAGATTACCTACTTCCTTTTGAGACTTCGCTCTGGTAACGATATGTTGAGATGCTGGGAACTGAGAGCTTCTTATTTCATTGTAATAGATAACCTACATAAAGCTTGTGGGGCTTCCCATTCGGCAATAGTTTGATACAGGATACAGGTTAAAATGGACTAGAGACAGCGTAAGTAGATTGGTAAATCCTGCCTACGGACACTTAGATTACCTACTTCCTTTTGAGACTTCGCTCTGGTAGGGATATGTTGAGATGCAGGGAACTGAGGACTTTGTATTTGATTCCAATAGACACATAAAGCTTCTGGGGTTTATCACTCGACAATAGTTTGATACATGTTAAAATGGATTAGAGACAGGGTAAAGGTAGATTGGTAAATCCTGCCTATGGACTACTTCATTCGGAGACTCCGCCCTGGTCGGGATATGTTGAGATGCTGGGAACTGAGGGCTTCGTATTTCTTTGTAATTAATACATTGTGGGGCTTACAATTCAACAATAGCTTGGCACAGGTTAAAATAGGTTAGGATCAGGGTTTTCTTTGATATTGGTCGTAAATGGGACATCTCAAAGTGCTAAGGATTTAAAATTTCGCATTTCTTTGCATTAGATCCCTAGATTGTGGCCTTTATCATTCGACGCTAATTCGGTGTCAATTTAAATGAATTGAAGAAAAGGTAAAAGCAGATTGGTAGGGTCCTACGTAGGAGTTTCCAAGTTTTACCATTATATGCCAGCGTTAATCAGGTTGAAATGGGTTAGAGATATGGTAAAAGTAGATTGTTAAAGCCTATCCAAAGCTTCTTAACTTTTCTTTTCCTTTGGGCTCTTCCGTGACAGAATTCGTTGGGAGTACTGAGTACATATCCTTGTATTTCTTGACAAGAGATCAATGAAGGTTGTAAGCCTTACCATATATGCTAACCTTATGCAAATTAAAATGGTTTAGAGAAATTGTAAAAATAGCTAGTTAAACCCTACCCAAAGATACTTAGCCTCAATTTTTCTTTGATATCCTATCATGGGTGTGACCTTAGAAGTATTGGGGACTGATAGCTTTTTATTTTGTTACAAGAGGCCCATGAAGGTCGCAAGTCTCAAGTCTGACCATTCAGGTTGAAGTGGGTTAGAGAAATTGTAAAAATAGGTTGTTAATCCTATACAAAGATACTTAATCAGTAATGGGTGGAGCTTCTGAAAGTACTGGGCACTGAGAGCTTTGTATTTCGGTTCAAGCGATCCATGATTGTTGTAAGCCTCACCATTCGACACTGGCTTATATGGGTTAAATTGAGAATTTGAAGTTCGTCCTTGAAATTATAAATTTATAAAGTTGAAAAATTTAATTTAAAGCTTTCGGAATCTTGTTGAGGCTCTGAGTAATATAAAGCTCTTCTAAATTATTAATTTTAATTGTATTTTTGTGGATATATTTAACCTTGAAGGAATTTTAGCATAAAGTTTGATTTCAATTAAATGAATCGAATTGAAAATTGCTTCAAATGTTGATAAAAATTAAAAAAAATTTAAGGTTAAGCTTTTTCATTTTTCTCAACGTTTGACAGATAATCCAAGAAAATTTTAAAATTCTGTTAATTTTTGACTTTTAAACGAGAATTCAAAGCTCTTCTTTGAAGACAATTCAGACATTGAGAAATATAAAAGTTTGCCAATAATATATAAAATGTGGGTTTTAAATCTGACAATTTAAGAAAGTTTGAAATTCTATCAATTATCAAATGAGAATCTGAAGTTTTCTTTAATGATAAAATATTTTAAAAAAATATATCAAAAGCTCTTGATTGTTCTCAATGTTCTACCGGTTTAATTATTCGAGGTTTTAAATAATTCGGAAACTTTAGCTTTAAAGAGGAAAACCTTTGTTAATATTTTGACCTTAAAACCACAACCACAACAAAGACAGAATTCAGACATTTGAAAATCTATAAAATCTATAAAGCCTTCAGGATGTAATTTTCTCAACTTAAGTACATATTTTCAATAATGTAGAACATTTTGGTTTTAAATCTGAAGATTTAAAAAATTTCCAAATTTTGTTAATATTCTGGTCTACAAAGAAAGTTTGAAGTTTTTATTTGATGATAAAAATTCAGAAACATTTAACCTAAAGCTCTTGATTTTTACCAATGTTTTAAACATTCGAGGTTTTCAATAATTTAAAAACTTTAAACTTTGAAGCTGATGCTTGAAGGGAATTTTAAAACTTTGTTAATATTTCGGCCTTTGAATAATAATTCGACCTCTTCTTTGAAGACAAAATTCACAAATTTGAAAAATATAAATAAATATAGTCTTCAGGTCTTCTCAACCTTTGCTATTTTTAAGCATTTGAAATTTCCAAATGTAGAAAATTTAAGTTTAACCTTAAATATTAGAGAGATTTTAGAAGTTCTGTCAATATTTTCACCTTTAAATAATAATTCAAAGTTCATGTACGAGGTAAAAATGTATAACAAAGTTAAAAAAATTTAAAGTAAAGTTCTCAAGATCTTGGTTTTTAGCATCGTTCAACATTTGAAAAAACGCGATGACTTTAAATAACTAACTTTCAGGTTTAGAAATGAAAATATTGTGAAATTCGCTCGATATTTTGGCCTTCAACTGAAATTTAAAAATTTATTTTCCAAAGTAAGAATTCCTAAAGTTACTTAAAGAAACACTTTATTTAAAGCTTGTTCTGTGTAATTCTCATCTGTCAGCATTTTGAAGCTTAAAAACAAATGCTTTTCAAAACCTTTAAAATAAACATGCTTAAAATATTCTAGAAATACAAATAATGACTGATTCCAACTTTAAGATTTGAAATTAAACTTTTGTATTGCATAGGGATTTTTAAAATGAAAATAAGTTCATAATTTTTTATTTTTAACTCAGAATTTTGAACCAAAATTTTAAAATTAATTAGTTTAGTAATTCCAAAATTTTATGATTCGAAATACCGATTTTTTTTGTAATATTTGAAATTAGAATTGTTAAAAACATTTTTATCATCAAAATGCAATATAATTTAGAAACTCCAAAGCTAAAATTTAAACTGAAATTTTAATATTATTGAACTTAATTTAAAAATTCCACTTCGTGCTACAAAATGTTTATATAGATTCAAAGTTTTTTAAAGCGTACATAAAATTCACTTCAGGATTTAAAGTCGTAGATCTGTGAAATCCTTGAAATAATCTTCAACAATTGTTTAAAAACTTCAAAGAGCCTTACTAACCACAACAACTCGAAAACGCTTATCTCCATACTTTTGTATGTGGTTGCCAGATGAATGTTTGCAGGTTCTTCCTAGTACCACCAGGCATTTTTTCAAACTAAGAAATCTCAAAATTTAAGACTATTTCTCTCAAATTAGGACTCCAAAAAAGTCCCTAATGAAATTAAATTCTTTAATTTTAGGTATCTTTTGTAATTTTTAAAAACCAGATTGTTGATGAATTATTTGTCTAATAACTTTTTGTAAATTAAAAACTTTAAAAGGTTCAAATCTTTCTGCTTTGTTTACACCCTTCACATTAAATTTATTTCGAACTAGAAAATTTAATTTTTCAAAAACTCGCAGAGGAAAATAAAAATACGTTCAAGAGAAATTATGAGAGTTTATTTGCTTTTCTCGAGTTAGATCCATGTTTAATAGAATTTTTAATCAATAAACAGAATTAATAGGCAAGAAGCTGCAAACAGAATTAATGTATGCCTTCATTTTCGTTTTTCAATGTAGTTAAAAAGTGAAACATATTAAAATAGACTACCAACTCAAGATTCTAAAACTATTCGTGCCCTAAATTCTAGAATAAACCCGTAAATTAAAAACAAAACAAGAAGAAAAGAAAATCTAAACGAGCTTCATTAAGAAAAACTGCGTAAAGTAATTAACGCACATAAACAAAGAACAATATAGACTTTTATTCGCACCACAAGCGTATGATTACGCACAACACAAAATACTAAAGCCTAGCTGATTTTTCACAAGAATGACGCAAAAAATGAACACAATTTAACTTTTACCGGCCCTAAAAATACGGTGAAAACGTGAGAAATAAACACACCGGTATTTTTCTCACCGTATTTAAATGTTTTCCTATTATTGACATTTTTGGGTTGAATTTCCATTATAGTCGTATCTTTAACACGCAATTTATTACATTTAAATTTGAATCTTTGAACTCAAATATAAATCATTAAAATACACCTACTAAAACTTTCTATTTCAAACTTTTGTTTACTTTGCCCTTTAAACATAAGCGCTAATCTTTGACAAGAAAGACAATTTAAAAGAAAAACGTGCGCACTAACATGACATTCGCTATTCTCTCGTCCCATTTCAGTAAATTACTGGCTCATCCGCCAAGAAAGTGAATTGTATGAGAAGGAAACCGAGACGAAGACATATCGGACTTAAAGTTCCAAGTAAATATTAGTGTCAGAACGCAACGGGAAATTGTTTAATAACGATGTTTGTTTATAACAAGCCTTTGACACGCATAGATTTCTAGTTATAAATACAGTTTATAAAAACATTGCGGAAGACGAAAGTCGGTGATTTTGTTAAGCAAAGCACTTGGTTTGTGTGCTAAAAACTGAAATTTAAATAAGAAAACAATTTGAATCGATTTTTAGTTAAAATAACAAAGCCTATGTGGGTCGTTTGAAAAGTAAGGTAAACAACGCAGAGAAGGCAGCACCATAATCAACTCGATGCACAGCCGATAAGTTTGACCCTTCAAACAAGCCCTTGTCGGGTTTCAGCTCAGTGCATTGTGAGGTTATTGTTTGGTGATGCGAAGTAGACGAACGTGCAAGCATTTTCAAAAGCTATGGACAGAAGGGAGATTCGTACCGTGATAAAGTTTTATTTTTTGAAGGGGAAAACGCCCACTCAAATAAAAAGTAGACTAAATCGTGACCTTCGCGAGTATTTTCTTTCATTTACTGAAGACGCTACCTAGAAAGGCCATCGTGCTGTTAACAACGATTTATAATCGTACGCTCAGTCTATTTTACTACCTAATTCTCTGGAAATATGCACACAAACTAATGGTGCCTAAGCCTGGGAAAGAACCAGAAAATGTCACGTCGTATCGACCGATTAGCCTTTCGCCTAATATGAGTAAGATATTCAAAAAGCTTTTCCTCAAAAGACTCCGTGATGATACAGATATCTTTACGAAATTGCCTCTACATCAGTTTGGATTTCACCTCCACCACACAACAGATTCACAGAATTGACAATGAAATAGTAAAATGTTTGAAAGATAAGAACTACTGTGCTGCTGTATTCCTAGATGTCTCTCAGGCATTCGATAAGGATTTCGATTTCGATTTAAGGATTTAATGAGTAGATCGATTGATTCGATACCGATATCTTCGATACTGATATTTATATGGATGCATCAATTTAATCGATATTTAAAGAATTTTTATTTGTGAAATAATTCTACAAAATCCATCTATAGAAATTACCAGATTAAAATACCTATAACAGAGTATTATCGATATGTGGAGAATTTGATGAATCAACACATTTCACGTGTTAAATCAGGAGACGTATGGATTTATTGGATTTATCGATTAATTTGACACTTCAATTTACTTGGTAAAGCGATTTGATATATCGATTGGTTCTCAATATTTTTGATGCCGATATTTTTCAATATCGCACAGATCTAGTATACATAGAGGGATTTTTTCTATATATCGATGTAAATATCAATAGTTTAATATATCTAATATCTATACGAAATTCTAAAACTATCGACATATTGAAATATCTTGATATTAATTGATTTATTGCGGTAGGTATATCCTTTTAATCAATATTATAAAAATTTTCATTTGTGAAATAATTCTGTAAAAATCATATTTCTTAAGGAAACTATGAGAATAAAGTATCTACAGTCATTTATTATCGATATATGGAGCATTTGATGAATCAATACGTCAACTTATTTCACGTAGTAAATCAATAGACGTACGGATTTACTTATTCAATATGCTGAATTATTCGATACTTCAGTTTAGTCGATAAAACGATTTTATTAATATGTCTATTGATTCGATACATCACTGTTGTCGGTATTTTCGATACCTATCGACATCTTTCAACATCGCGTAGGCCTTCCATGTCTGGGAATTGTTTCGATATATTATCGATATAAATACCAATTGTGTGATATCTCGGATATGGATACAAAATTTTTAAAATCTAAATATTGATTTATTACGATATATCAATTTAATCCATATTGTAATTCAATATTCGTCGTTAACCGTAAAATTTTAAAGATGCCGTCTTCTTGACTATTACTAAACTATGTATTATAAATTACTTTGTAAGTACAGATTTAATATTGCAAAGCTATTTCAATCAAAAATGGAATTTGCAAACATATTCCAAAGTTTTTAATATTTTCCTTAGAAATGCCTTTTTGAAACACAAAAAACCTTGCTAATGTAAAAGAAAGAGGGAAAGCTTCCAAGCTTGACTTGAATCTATCTACCCAAAAAGCCTCAAAGTTTACTTCAAATTCAAAATGAAATCCAAAAATTAGTTTCTTATAAGTTTATCAAAATTTACTTAACTTTTAACGTTATTCCTTTTTATTTTCTTGGTATTAGTTGCTTTCAGTAGCTTCACAACTGTTCAATTTTCATAAATTTACACAAAAAGTATTGTTCTTAATGTCGAAAGATTGTAAATTTAGTTTTAAACCCATGGAATCGAGATATAAAAAATAAAAATTAAATTAAATTCTGGAATATTCTGTAAAATAAAGTAATTTGAACTCGAATTTTTAAGACCCCGACCGATTCAAATTTTTTTAATCCCTATTTTTTGTGCATGGTTGATTTTAATGCCAATGTTTTTATTCATCAAATTGCATTTTTTTTTTATTTGTTGCTAAATAATATAATTCAAGGTTTATAAATGAAAAAATCAACATTCAAAATTGTTCTAATAAACCTCTTCTGTTTTCCAAATTGTTAAATAATTTGAATTTTCATTTTCTATTTAAAAGTAAACTTTTACAGTTTAAATCTTAATTTTAGCTTAAAACTTTTAGCTTTTAGTATTTCAAATTACATGATTTTGTCTCTTGAAAACCATAATTTAAAAACTAGATAGTATTTTTATTTTCTTTTAAAATTCTCATTAAAATTCTAATTCTAACTTTTTTTTGCGAAATAACAAAAGTTACAACAAAAACTTAGAAGAAATAGAAACAAAGAAATTTAGTTCCTTATTGATTAATTAAACAAATAAAATTAAAAAGAAACCAAAAACAAAGTTGCAAATATTATTAGAAAACGAACTATTAAAACTTTGGCAATATGCTTAACTCAAAATTCTCGTTAAGCAGCCTGCAGTTTTAAAGGACGTGCATTACTTAATACACCTTGAAATTACATTTTTTGAAACAACTAAACAAAATTGTGTGCAATTTATGCAGAATTCCCGTTATGCATGTATAAATTAACAGAATTTCTAAAATAGGAAGCTTCGAACTGTTAATTAAGTTATATTAATTTGTTGTTTTTAATTACAATTCTTGACACAGAACAATAACCGAATACAAATTTATTATTTAAAATTTCATTTTTTAATGTATTCATTATCAATCCCATAATTGCAAAGAAAATTGATGAAGGTTGTGGCACACATTCTGCAAATATATATTAAATGATCGGGAAATCCTTCCTTAGGAGCAATTATACATAACTAATTAAATTCAGAGCTCAAATTTATGTAAAGCATGGCTGATTATTACCTTCTACAATTTCAGAAGGCATTTTTTAATTACTTACTTATCAGTTACTAAACCAAAACCGATTATGTCTAATATTTACAACAACAACGCAGATTTATTAGTTTATATTAATTTTTTATCGGATTTATTTAGACTAGGTTTATGATTTCCAAGTATCTCCAATCCCTGTATCACTCTTGTTTCTCATAAAAGTTGGCTGAATATTCAATATTTGGGGTGAATTTGAAGTAAAAAACAACTCTAAAGCAAACTTAGAATGATTGAATATAAAAAACTTTTACATTCGACAAATATTTCCTATTATTCGAAATTTGACTTCAAATCACTAACGCTGCGTAAAAAGGCACGTTAATAACCGCAATAATCGGTGAAATGCCCCATAATTACATGTAGGATTACGTTGCTACTCACTATGTTAGTTTTTGAGACGATCAAGATTTGTTTCCGGTATCCAGTATAACTTTAAAGGAGTTCATTAAAAGGTGGAAAGTATAATTTCAGCAAATTGCGTTCATTTATTTATTAATAAACATAGATATAAGAGTCGTGTTGTAATTAAATAGAAGGTCTTTAGTGTTAAGCAAACCTTTACGGTTTATTAATATTCACTAAAGCATTACGAACATTTAATGTTTCATTACGTATCGTTCTGCAATATCAGTGCCTGAAAGGGAAGTTTTATTATTATCGCTGTTGTTTACGGTTCTTGTAAAGCCTTTTGTATTTTCTATGACCATGAAACGCTAATTTCTAGATTAACAATAACAAAATTTGACAAATTACCACCTTGTTGTGCCTTTTTTCAAAAAAGAAATTAAGTTTGGGAATTCCAACAGGACGGTGCACCAGTACATAAATCCTCTCACTAACAAATTTTGGTATTTACAACGGAAATCCCAACAACACAAGTTTACGTTTTCAGAATTTAAAAAATACAGCAAAATATTGTTAGAAAGTAGAATCGAAGGATGTATCGCTCAAAATGGTTGTGTGTGATTGTATATTACATATTTTATAGAAACAATTATAGATTTATAGCCCGTACAATAGAAGGTACGGTAAACAAGTCAAGCCGGTCATATTTATCAGACAGTAAACGGTTCATGCAGTTGCTATTAATCTTTTACGAAACACGAGCTACTTTTACAAATTAATTTTATTTTTTAAAATAAATCTGACAAACCAATACACGAAACATTTCAAAATTAATATCGCTAAAAGTTACCTGCATAAAAGGTGGTCATGAAATTTTACAGTCATTAAAAATAATAACAAATGTCTATGTCATGAACAGTTTGGTATTTTTTTGTTTTATGATGACATCAAACGTCCATAGCCAACTCCTATACAGAGGGCGTCAGAAATACAAACATGAAATTAAAAAAAGATTTTTATATTAAGTAAAACGGTTTTAAAAACCACTGTTATGAATTTGATCTCATTATTCAGGAAAAATATAAGCAGGTTAAAAGTAAATGTCCGATTTATTTACATACTGTCACTTATATAAATAAATGAAATAATAAAAGTTAAATTCCAGTCGATGGTTGCTAATTTAACTTGGAACGTAAGAGCTGATTTATTAAGTTCATGAATTATTATCTCCTGATTTTGTTGAAGTTTCTTTGGAGTAGCATCTTAAAGTTATTTGATACTATTTTTTCAAAAGTAAAACAAAAGGGTTAAATACGGCCCTGACATCGAAATCATTCGTAAGCCCTCCTTGCAACCCTTCAAGAAATAGTTCTTCCTAAAAAAGGGATTTGTTTACAAGCTATTTTAATAAAAACCTCAATTTCTAAGTTTGGTAATGTTTGTTCTAGAACTTTGGGAAGTTTTTGGTATTCTGGAATAAATTGGTTCAGCAGTACGATGGCGTTTTAAAATTACTTCTATTCCTATCTAAACTTCGAGTAGCTAACGAAGTTTCGGTTTTTGTCAAGAAAATAAACCAAAACATCCGAAAATCATCCAATTTAATCAATTTTTATGATTATTGCAATCGTAGAAGCTGTGAATTTTTTAAGAATACAAGAAGGAAGTAAACGTTATGACCACCCTGTGCATTAAAATATATTAAACATAGAAAGCTGTGATCATTTCAATTGTTTCCAAAGTGACACACTAAGCCTTGAAAACAAAAGCAAGAAAATTGTTTTGTTTTAAGAACACCTGATGCATGGCCTACTTAGTTCTGCATCTTATCTTGCATTTTTTCGAATCTTAACAGACGAAAATGTTGCATTATTTAAAAATACAAGCAAAACAAAGGTGTAATCATGCTTGTACATTATAACCAGAAAATTCTTAACCAATTGAAAGGAAGTTGAGAAAGTGATTCTTAATTCTGATAATGATTTTTAATTGGTCAGATTACAAATTTCATTTTTTAAAGGCCATTATTTTCATAATTTCATACCACGTGTTAATAAGCACTTGCACGGCTATAAAATTAATTAAACCATAAAGATTCGAAAATGAGACCGACTATTTAGGTTATCGTATTTCCGATACATAAATTTGATTATATCGAAATCATATTTCTGGTGCTTTTGGGTTAATCCTGCTTGCTCTATCTGATTAATTTTTAATTGTAAGATTACAGGAGTTGAAACTAAAAATAAATTGTTTGTTTCAGATGGGATTCCGATGTTTAGACGACTTTTTAAATCGATCCTTTTACGGATTGGGCCTGTTAGTTGGCCGGCATCCTGGTTACTTCTTCATAGTTCCTATTCTAGTATTCCTTTTATGTAGTACTGGATATCAACGGATTCACTACAACATCGACCCGGAATACCTATTCAGTCCGGTTAATGGTCCGGGGAAATATGAGCGAGCTGTCGCTGAAGAACACTTTAAAGTTAATTACACAAGTCGGTTTAACGTAGCGAGAATTACTAGAGCAGGTATAAAATCATTTTATTAAATTCATGAATTATTTAAGACTTTATAATTATGATAAATGTTGCACTCATAAAATATATAAAAGAATTGTTTGATCTACAATTCTATCCTGAAAAATATGAATGAATGAATGAGTGAATTACTCTTTGTCTTTGATTGGAAGATAACCTTTTCGTTAATGCATCGATTTTTGTAATGAATGAATGTTGGTAATTAATAGGTGAATTCAATCACATGCAAAAACATTAAAATTAAATTATCCCCCTTTCTTTTAATGCATTAACTGTAAAGTTTCAATTAGATAAGTTTTTCCCAAAACAAATGTACATCTGCAGCTGATATGTTCGTTTTAACTAAACATTACAAAAAAGCAAGCTGATGGGTAAGGGTATGAAAGCGACTCATGAGGCCTTAACCTTCCATGTTGCCGGCCATATTTCCTCCTTTAAGCTGATGTGACTTTTAAAAAGCTTTAAATTCAAAATTTAAACCCTAAATAATCCGCAACAAGTGAAGTATTAAAGTATGTCATTTTACACTCATTATAATAGTTGTCTCTCTGCATTAACCTAATTTTTACTACACCAAAAACGAGATTTTTAAACCCGCAAAACGCGTCCAAACTCGATAAAAACAGGAAAACTACAATCGGAAATAAAAAAAAACTTACGTGTCTTGCGTGATAATAAAGAATAAAACAATAACACCAGTAAGAAAAATATGAATAATACATGTACAAATTGAAAACAAGTTCAGGTTAGTAGAACAGTGCAATGTTATTATTATATCACACGTGCATTCACACTCGTCCTGGCGAATTTTTCCCATACTTATTCCGTAGAGAAATTCTTCCTGTCAATGCTTAATTTGTTTTCATAATTATTAATCTGCACGATAGTAACACAGATAGAAAGCCCATACTTTTTTAAGCAGAAAATAATTTAAAGTAATTCGAAAGATTGTGAATTAATAAAGATAAGAACAGTTTTATCTCCGCTTTCTAATTTGTTGTAATTCAACCGTACATTATATAAAATTCGAAGAATATCCAATAAAAACGATTAAAAAGAAACTCAAGTGAGAGGTTCCACAAATGTAAACTAAATATTTTGTTAGCTCGCATGTTCGGAATAAATTCTTCCTTTTTTTGTTGATTTATTTTAAGAAGCTGGCAGATAATTGCAGTGAAAATGCAAATTAGTGGTTAAAGTTAACGGATTGAAAGGAGATGTGAATGTTTCTAGGATCTTTTATTTTATAGTCTTATGTGATAAACTAACAGTGTTGATTAGAATATACCTAACTGCAAATTATTCGTTTTATCAGAGTTAAAAATAAACTACAAATCTGTTTCATTAATCACATAATTCCTTGTTTAAATTTAGCTTAGCTATTTATTTAATAGGTGCATCGTATTCGAATATTTAAGTATCAAAATTGTAAAATACTACAGTAAAATGTATATATCTTTACAATATTTTGAATATTTAAAATGTGCAGTTTAAAATTTTGTAAAATCAGATTGAGATTAATCTATAGTTTTAAACATCTAACATAAACGTATTGCATTTTGAACTTTACACCTTGAACCAAGGTTTTAAAATTAGCAAATTTAGTTCAAAAAGGCCTTTAAAAAATTGGCCCAGTTCCTTATCATTTAAAAAGAAAAAAAGTTATATGATTTTGAAGATTTGAACATAATTTTGAATAAAAACTTTAAATTAAGACTGAGAACCTTTTTAATCAGGTTAAAATACAGATCTAGTAGTAATCGTTAAATTTAAATGAAACGCAATTTTTAACGAGAAGACAATTTTAAATCAATGTCAAATGTCAACTCAGTTCAACCTAGCCAAACAAGCACATTCAAGCACAAGCAAGAATCAACAACTAAAACTCTGATCAAATAACGACACCAACAACAAAAAAAAAAAGAAACCTCCACCAATCTACATTCATGGAGTCACTAATTATGAGAAGATGATTGAAAATCTCACTAAAGTTCTGGAAAAAGAGCAATATTATACGATTACAACAGCGACATCCAACAACACAATTAAAATCAATCCCTTAACCTCAGATTCTTACAAAAAATTAACGAAATATCTCAAAGATAAAAACATAATATACCTCATCTATCAGTTCAAGGGAGAAAGGGGTTATGATTTGGGGACTAGGTACAACTGGCTTGGGAAATGTAGTTTAATCGTATATAACAGGCCCTCATGCCACACCTTATCAAAAGCTTGTTTAATATCTAAGACTGCGACTGTACATAGGCGTTTTGTCTCTAAGCTCTCCATGATATGAGTAACAATCCTATGAATTTGATGGATTGTCGAATGATATTGTCGGAAGCCAAATTGATAGGACGGGATTATGCTGTCGAGATCTATAGTTTCTTGAATTCTTTTGAGTAGCAGTCTTTCGAAAATCTTGGACATTGAGGGCAGGAGGCTATAGGTCTGTAGGAAGAAGGTTGTGTGGGTAGTTTGCCAGGTTTGGCAATCATAATAATCTGGCCATATTTCCATTGAGCAGCAAAATAACATAGTCGTAGGATGCCGTCGTAAATGGTGGTGAGTAACACTATGGCTTTACGAGGGAGGTTTTGTAATACTTCTCCTACTATCAAGTCGTATCCAGGAGCTTTGCGAGCATTGGTAGGTTGAATTTGTTGGCGTGCTTCAGCTGGCGAAAATTATTTGACATGGAGCAGTGAGAAATGATTCAATTTCAGTGTCATCATGAATACCTTGGGGCTGTGGTGTTGTGAAGACGGTAGCGAGATGCTCGGTGAATGTATTTGCTTTTTCCTTTTCAGATCTGGCCCAGGTGCCGTCAAGTTTTTTTATTAGGGGTATCATTACTATCTAACAATAAACAATACAGTTTCGGATTACTATCAAATTGCTTGTGGAGTTCAACAAGGCACCTATTCTTTTAGCTAACAAAATACCAGAAGTAGCAGCAAAACATCTATAGCACCACATCGATATACTGTAAGATTTGACCAACAAATGGAGAATAACGGTCAAACATCCGCACAAATAACCTTCACCAACAGACGCTTAGTTTGCCCGCAAACTAGGTTTAACAACATCCCAATACCGATAAAGTCCGAAATAAAATACTTCGGAATACACCTTGATAACAAGGTTACCTGGAGCATACATATCAGAACTAAGAGGAAACAACTAGATCTAAAAACGAAACAAATGTACTGGCTCAAGCTCAAGCTACATCTTTACAAAATATTGAAGCATATATGGACCTACGGGATTCAACTATGGGTTTGTGCAAAGGCATCCCACAGCAAAATACTCCAGAAGTTCCAGACCCTTCGTATGATGACTAATGCGCAATGGTAGACTCTCCACACCGATCTGAAGATCGCATACGTAGCCCCCGAAATCCAAAGGCTTGCAAGAGCATACAACTACAAGTTAGCAGGACATGGAAATGACCTTGTGTAACTTAAACCTAATACACACCTGTCGGGAAAATAGCGTTGGCTTTGTCACTCGTGCCATGTACAGACAAACACGATCACGTTTACCTATTACTCTAACTATAAGAGTAGATTATAAATATGCAAATAAAATATAATAAAATAAAAATGAATCATCATCATCACTGCTCTGCGGCCCTTGCAGAGCCTTCGCTTCTTCTACAACTGCTTTCTATATTTGTCTTTCCAGTGTCTCGTTGGTCCAATTAGGCACTCATATTGGTCTTAGGTCCTCTGTGACGTTATCGCACCATCTAGTCCGAGGTCGTCCTCTTGTACGTCGTCCCTCTGGCCTGCCTGTGAAACCTTTCTGGGTGTTCTTGTGTTTGGCATTCTCCATAAGTGTCCCACCCACCTTATTCTTTGCTTTTTGATGAACCCTACCAGATCTTGCTCTTGAAACATCTCTCGTAATTCATGATTCGTTCGGATTCGCCATTCTTATTCGTTGTCATCAAATATAGGCCCATATATTTTCCTCAACACTCGCCTTTCAAAACGGTTCAGTAGTTCTGCACTCTTTTGTATCAGAGTCCATGACTCAGAGCCCTAATTACCCTTGTAAAGAGCCGCAATTTACAGGTTCTAGACATCTTTCTGGATTGTAATATACTGTTAAGACTAAAAATACACAAAATTTCGTATTTTCTAAAAATTAAGGAATTAAGGAATAAACAAACAAAATTATTAAATGCCAAGCTTCAAATGTGTATCTCGAAACCCCACAGCTTTAAAAACTTTCATCATGACTGATATAATCACTTCGCTTAAAACGTTTCCTCAATAAAAAAAATATATAAAAATAATTCATCAATCATTTTAACGCACTAACTAATTTAGTAAATGTAACACTCCAAAATTCAAGCTTACACAACAATAACGAAAATCAAATTAAGAAATTACAAAATAGAAAGTTTATCTCAATACAAATCCAGTCCAATTCAATTCAATCTTCCTCTAGCAATACAATACTATTATTATATATCCATCTGCGTCACATAAAAAAGATATTGTTTTTAACACTTTTATTATTGTTTCCAGGTCGTTTTGGCAGAGTGATAGTGACAGCAAGTGATGGCGACAGAAATTTGTTGAGAACGGAAGTTTGGAATGAACTACGATTATTAGACGACTTAATACAAAATCTTACCGTGTATTACGACGAAGAATATTATACTTACAGAGACATTTGTGCAAAATGGGGCAGCCAATGTTTTGAAAATGATATTTTGAATTTGGACAAAATTATGTCTCAGGTAAGAAAATTCGTCATAAATTTGGAGAATAAAAGAAAATAAAACTGAAAAATATTGACATGAAATAAAACGTTTTTAAGTCAATAATTAATTAAAGTTTAAAAGAATTTCATTGAAGAATTTGGGGTTATTTTTAGTTTTTGTGGATTTTCTCACTTAATGGAGAAGTTCTTGTAATTTTAACCATTACTCCTCAAGAATTTTGTCCAAATAATTGCGTTCATCTCGCTTATAAAATAAAATCATTTTTAATCTTGATTTAAAAAATAAGCCAGAAATTAACGCAAAACAAACCAATTTCGGGCGTTTAAGAACAATTTACTTATCCCTAAGCTCTAAATTTCGCTGAAAATACATTTCACGCACGTGTTTACAGTTTTATAAATAGATAACATAATTTTTGATGAATAAGGACTCAAGGGAATATAAATGTAACTTACACGCACGAGCGAGTTTACTGAATTAGATAAAAAGGTTATCTGATCCACGAGCCTTCTCTCTCATTTTTTTCATTTATTTTTAATTCGTTAAAACTAAAAACTTCGAGGTTTAAATATTTTTATCGCCAACAGAAAAGAGTTTGAAATTTTATAATAAAACTCCTTGCAATTGAGGTTAAGTTTGATTATTCGAGTAAATGTTGTAAGAAGCAATGTTGCATAAGGATAAGGAATACCATTAAAAATCATACTAAGATTGAAGAATGATTAAACAGGAAGAATTCGACCTCCAAACTAGGAGGTCGATTTTTTAAATAAATCATAATAAATTAATTGATAAATACTTAATTAAAAGAGTCCCTGACATCCATAGGCCTACATCTCAATAAATGAACAAACCAAATTACAAAAAAATATAAAAAAAATTGTGTATTGTCGTAACTTGAAATATTGGTCTTATTAAAAACTTTTATTGGCTAAAATTTAAGCATTGAGCATGAATGTACAAAACCGAAAGGAAAACTTGGGAAAACTCACCTAAAATTAATATATCCAAATGTAAAAGATGCAATAATCCAAGTATTAAATTTAAATTAAGCTTTTTCATATACTTAAAAGATCTGGAGCATTTTTTTGAAAAACAATTAAGAATAAACTTATGAAAATTAAAATAGTAATTAAGCCCAACAAAACTAAAACCAAAATAAATAATACCAATCGTGCACTTTCTCGATGAACAAGGTCAAAGATCATAGTTTTCACCAAGCTTAAATTTATTATGACCATCCAACAGGTTTCATTATCAACGTCGTTAAAAGGAACTTCATTTCTATAATGGCTTTTATTGATTAGAAATTTAAATAAATATTTAATAATGACTTAACTGATATAACAACTGCTCGTTAATTACTAGAATCTTGGTAAAAGTTTAATTAGGTGTTTTAAAAATTATTGAATTTAATTAATGAATTAAACTAGCTAAACAAGAATGAAAAAAACCTTTAGGCAGTTTGTTCAATTATTTGTTTGTTATCTAATTTCTGACTAAATTACTAAATTTTAATTGTAAATTTCTGGATGACAAAAATGTAGAAATTCATTAATTTTCTATATTTTTATATTTCTATTTATTTTTACAATCAAACGAAAATTATGTCATCAATTATGGCTACTTTACAGAAATTCAAATTTCCAAAAACCTCAAACCTTCCACATCAAATTTTACATAATTCCTTAAACACTTAATTAAATCCTTAAACGTGACACAGCTCGCACAAATCTTCTATAAAATCCTCAATAAAACCTTTTTAAACTTAATAAAATTCCCATAATTTGATTTTCTCCTGAAATTAATTCAATACGAGAACCATTTCCGATATCAATTTGCGATACTTAAACTCGAGTCTGTATGAAACATTAAATTACGTATCATCATCTGTTTAAGTAATAACGACTTCCTTCTAGTGACGTTTACTTTGCAATCAATTCGGTTCTTGAAATAAACTGTACGTAAACATCCACTTTAAAGACAATCGTTACATGTATATAGTCGTATATAAAAATGTATGTGCGGCAAATACACGCAATATGTTGCTATTATAGTGAAAGTAGAACAGGACAAATAAAATGTTGCCTGAATAAAGTGGATACGTGCGTTTGATCAGTATTAGAAATTTTGCTTAGATAATCCTTACTTCACGCTTAATCTATTTATTTACTTGTGAACACACCTTTTTAATTATCATCATTATTATTCAATAACTTATTGTTATTACTCTGAGTAACTTGAAATAGTTTAACATTTGAATTTTGAAATAGGAAGTGGTTAATGTTCCTGGAATTAAGGCAAAATCAAAAGCTTTTCGTATTTTTGCAGTTCACTAAAAAAGCTGAAATTATCCTGAAAGCTTCAAGCACTGAACAGAAACGTATATTTTTCAGTTAGTTTTGGAAAATAAATTTGTGCATATACTTAAAATTGCGTTTTAAATCCTACCTAGCTTCTTTATAACCTGAAACCTGAAACTAAGAACTAAGTGGTATTATTTAACTCAATCTTTAAAATTAGGTAGTTTTAACTGTTAAAGACTACCTTAATTATTAAATTCGCACGGGAATTATAGATTTCATAAAATTAACGAAAGTGTCAAATGTTCAGATATAATTTTCCAAAATGTATGGGAAACAGAAAGCACGCAAACCCCAGGGATATATGGAGAATCGTTTATTAGAAATGATCGTTAATTGGACCAGAACAAAATTGCCCAAGGAAGCGTTATGTGTTGCGTGTAATTGCAAAATTTTGCTCTATTTGGTACAATTATATAATAAAACGATCACTCTTCTTTATTTTTTAGCATTTAATTTTGTGAATAATTATTTACGTTACCAAATGGTTTGAAGGTTTCGGCTACGCACAGATTTGCCTATGCAAATATCAAACATGATCGAGGTGAGCTAGTTTACAGACAGATATTTTAGGGATGGATTTATTTTCCTGTATTTTAAATAGTATTATCGTAAACACTAAAGTCTAAATTACGTTCTGTACCTAAACAAATAAATAACTATCAAAATTTCGTACTTTTAATATGTTGCTGATTAAACAAAAAAAAGAGAATTTTAACAATATATTATTCAAGTCTAACTTTTGTTAGTTTGAGCTTTTAAAATACTGAAATTCGAATTTCACACAATCATATTACAGGCACAAATTATATCAAGTTTTACTTAAATATTCACCAGAATATACGGAAAACCACTTGTGTACAACAACTACTACTACACCAAAGCCAATTCCCAGCAACTTGTAATAAATTTCAATATTTACGACAAGTTTAAGCATAAATTCCAAGAAATACCTGCAATGGGACTTAAATATTTTACCTGAGTGAAATATACTAATTTAAGCAACTTAGTGGAGTTTTACAGGACGCTTTTTCTTGTTGAAAAATCTTTAAGATTAGATTAGGTTAGATTATAATTTAAGGTTTCTGGAACTGTCCTTTCAAATCGGCTGTGCTTTTACGTTAAATATGAAATTCTGTTGTGTATAAGTATTTTAATTAATTATTATCTACCAAACAAACACATGATAAATTGCCCAAAAATGTGTGCCACATACTATTATAAAAGCTAGCAAAAAGACATTTATCAGAAATCAGTAAACTCTGTTCAAAATTCAAAATATATTTGGCAAAAAATACGTTAACAAGTGCAATTTATTTATCTTTCGCATTCACTAGAAGACGGAACAACCAGAAAAACAACAAAATATTTATAATAATAATATTATAAATCTCCAAGTAAAATAATCAGAAGAAAAATTCTAAAGGTTTTTGAAGCCCTTGATGTTTCAAAAAATATCAAGAAAAGCAAAAAAGTTCGGAAAACTTTACTTTATCGCCTGTTTATTTGTTTCAATTAATATTAATGTATAAAGCTGAAAACCAAAATGTTAAAAATTTCAGTTTAAAAACAATATTTTTTTGTGAAAAAACGAATCTTGGGTTTTGAAATCTTCATTTTTTTTTAAATTTAAATTTGAAAAGCATTTCTAAACTTTCTCAGGTTGATATAAATTTTTAATCTTATGTAAATAAATAGTACGCAAAGATCAACTTTGAAAAATCATTCTTGTACCAAATAAAAAGAATCTTACATTTTTAAAAACCAAAAATTATTCAATTAGTGCTTACAAAGGAATTCAACAATTTAAAAATAGTTTGATTTAAGGTTTAGGCCAATTTTTACTATTAAATTATCTAACATATCTAAAAATGTTCAATCTAACAAATCGCGTTTTGTGCCAAATAAACTCACTAAATAGAAAAGCTTTAACAGAAATTACGAAAAATATTAGTTTAAAACCAATTATTTTATCAAAGAAAATTCTTAATTTTTTTTTAACCTGAAAAAAATTTCTAAGCTTTACGGGTTTTTATTAATTTTGAATTATCAAATTTCAAAATCGTTTCTTGTGCCAAATAAGCAAATTAGAACTTACAAAAATCTAAGATTTAAGGTTTATGGACATCTCTAATATTTAACATTTTTGATACCAAATCAAAAAAAAATACTTCAAATTCTTCTGAAACTTCTTTGAATGGATCTTTCAAAATAGTTTGCTCTAATTTTTAAATATTAAAATATCTACAAATACAATCTAAGACACCATTTTTTTATGCCAACTAAACTCAATCTAAATAAAAAAGCTTTATCAAAAATTGCAGTTTGAAACCAACTGTTTTAACAAAGAAAGATCTTAAGTTCTAATAACTTCATTTTTTTTTTAATTTACATCTAAAAAGAATTTCTACACCTCCTCAGGTTTGAATTATCAAACACAAAGATCAAAGTTTAAAAATCATTTATGTACCAAATACAAAGAGAAAATCTCAAATTTGTAAAAATCAAAAAATTGCCTAATTAGGGCGTACAAAGGATTTAAGATTTATGTTAATTCTTTAATATTTAAAATTCCCAAAAAATTCTATTAATAGCAAATCCCAAGAACAAATCTAGAAGTTCCTTAATTTTTGGAGTGTAAATTCAAGAATAATTTTATTCGAGGTTTGAGCCAATTTTTGTTAGTAAGATACCTAGTATCTAAAAATGCCCAAAACTACAATCTAAGAAACCACTTTTTATACCAAATAAACTCACTACAAATCGAAAAACTTTAACAGAAATTATAAAGTTTAAGATCTTTAGGGTTCACGTTAATTCCATTTTAAAACAATTGTGTTATCAAAGAAATTTTGGCAGTTTCATTTTTTAATTTAAATTTGAAGAAAATTTCTAGGCCGCTTCAGGTTTTTATTAATTTTCAATTATCAAATGAATAGTACAAAGATCAAATTTCAAAAATTCCTTCGTATACCAAATAAAACCAAATCTCATATTTTAAAATGTGAAAATTTTCAATTTAATAGTATATTACATACCGAGGTGGAAAGCAGTTCATTACTGTCGAGAGATAATTATAGTTAACCGAGACGCGAAGCATCGAGGTTCACTATATCTTGAGACAGTAATGAAACTTTTCACCAAGGTTTGTATACTATTTTATTCACAAGCACAAGCATTATAGTAATATGTCGATTCCTAACATTTTAGAGGTTGGGAAATACGTCATTCCTAATTGTAATGAAAATCTCTTGGGTGGGAAGTAACAGAAAACACCTCCCACCCACTGGCGGGAAATGTTTATATACGGTTACCTAGCGACACTGTCATAGATCTATATGTTAAAGTAGGCTAAAATAAATTATAATAGAGCTGTCAAAAAATATTAATAAAATTAATTTAAAATTCAATTATTAATAATTGTGAATAAACAATAAAATAGTATATATACCTCGGTGGGAGTTTCATCACAGCCTCGCGCTAATGAAACATTTCCCACGTCGGATGTAATGTACTATTATTTTCAACCATACATATTTGAATTAATATGAATCATTTATAATAATAATTCATATACAAGTGGAAGAGATTATTGTAGTCCCAATTATATCGAAATAAATTAAGATTTATTTCATTTGAATAAATTTTTTATTTATCAAACGTTTCGAACGTTAAAGTTCTTCGTCAGTGGGTTTAAAACAACAAGATATATCTAAAAATGAAAATACATAATTAAAATAATAAATAAGTGAAAGAAATTTAATTTAAAAAGTACTTACAAGTAATATAATATAATAATATATACGAAGATGACAATTATGACATCTTTTAAAAAATTTTTATTTTGTGTCAAAAATAATAATTGGAAAAGCACATCATATTAAAATTTTGAAAAAATATAAATGTAAGATTTAAAGTGCTTGGAAATTTATAAAAATGTAAGTGTATGGTTATTCTAATAGATTATAATATATTGTGTTTAAATTGTCTATATCTGTTTTGTAATTAATTGCATTATTATTTTTTTTAATTTCTATGCTTTCTGTAAGAATGCGTTTTTTTAAATTGGATTCATATTTCAAAATTTTTGGATTTATTGTATTAAAACTGTGTAGAAATTGATAAGCATGATCAGCATAGGCAGTATTAGGTTTATTGGGGTTTGTTATTTTTGTTTGGATTGAATGTTGATGTTGTTTAATTCTGTTTTTTAGGTATTGTTTAGTTTGTCCAATGTAAACAGCATTACAATAAATCCAAAAATTTTGAAATATGAATCCAATTTAAAAAAACGCATTCTTACAGAAAGCATAGAAATTAAAAAAAATAATAATGCAATTAATTACAAAACAGATATAGACAATTTAAACACAATATATTATAATCTATTAGAATAACCATACACTTACATTTTTATAAATTTCCAAGCACTTTAAATCTTACATTTATATTTTTTCAAAATTTTAATATGATGTGCTTTTCCAATTATTATTTTTGACACAGAATAAAAATTTTTTAAAAGATGTCATAATTGTCATCTTCGTATATATTATTATATTATATTACTTGTAAGTACTTTTTAAATTAAATTTCTTTCACTTATTTATTATTTTAATTATGTATTTTCATTTTTAGATATATCTTGTTGTTTTAAACCCACTGACGAAGAACTTTAACGTTCGAAACGTTTGATAAATAAAAAATTTATTCAAATGAAATAAATCTTAATTTATTTCGATATAATTGGGACTACAATAATCTCTTCCACTTGTATATAACTTCGTTTTAGTCCATATTTTCAATTTTATATTCATAATAATTCATATTTTGCACAAACAAGCTGTCACTTGATGACAGTTGATCACTTGATCAGCTGATCACTTTCCACCCGCGTGGAAAGTAACAGTCAGTCAAGGCCAATTTTCCAACTTACAAAACAGTTAGTAATAACGTCATTATATATATGGTTGAAAATAATAGTATATTGTAATACAAGTGCTGAAAGCTTATGTTTGCCACACGAATGTGAAGTTTGCAGCACGAACGATAGTGAGTGCTGCAGTCACATTAGTATATTCAAAAATATATTTAAATGATAAATATTGACGTTTCGTAATTTTTAATTAGAAGTTCCAATAAAATCTGAGGCTTATATAAATCTTTAATGCAAAAAAATCTAAGAACCAGACTTCCAAATTTTGTTTAAAAACAAAACGATTTTTTTTAATATCAAACGAAAGAAAAACCCAATAATTCTCAAAAGCCTAGTGAATTCAATGCAATTTAAAATTCAAGGTTTGTTTTACTCTTCAATGGTCAGAACCCAAACAAATCAAAATAAAATTAGAAAATCTCAAATTTACATTGAAACATTCACATATTTTACTATAAAATTATAAAAGAAAGTTTAAGAAATTTATGTGAAAAAATGGTTTCTTTATTTGAAGATTTTAGAACAGTTTATAGAAAATAATTTTAAAAATAATCCAAACCTGTAACACCAAATTTTTGATATTTACATGCATTTACACAGGACTTTCAATTATAATTTTGATTTTAAATTTCTTTGGAAAAGTTCGATCCCTAATAAACAAATTTAAATCACAGATTTGAGAATCACTGCTCAAAATTGGTTGGTTTAAATGTATAATCTCGAGATTAGATTTAAATTTCGTATTTTAAAATTTGAATTTCAGGGTTAAACTATGGCACTTTTAGTTAGAATTCCAAGTTTGTAAGTAAAATCACAAATCTAGAATGGATTTTTGAAATTAAACTCAGTTTTCTGTTTCAAATCTGTTTTATTTCAGACGGTCTCTTTGACCACAAATCTTATACAAAATGCTAAACCAGGTCGAAATAATCAAAAACAATTCAAATTTTAACTTTCGAATTAAAAGTTTTGTAATTTAAAAACAACGTTCAAAAGTCATAATTGATTCAGAACGAAATTCTGGAATTTGGATTCAAAGTCGAAGATTCGAATTTAAAGTGAAAAGCCTAAACCTTTTCATGAAATATTCGAAATCATAACAACCTTAATTTAAATATGTTTATATTAATAACCTCCAAATCTCCATTTTACTTAATTTAGAAAAGATTAAAATACTTGAGGAGTAAATATTCAATCTACTTATAGATAAAAAAATAAATATAAAATTTTTCAGCTAAATAAGTGTTATGGATAACTTGCTCTAAATATAAGAACCAAAACTTGTTACTTAGTGTTTTATCAGAACTAGCAGTATCAAAAAAAGCTGGTTATTATACTCCGGAGACACTTACGTGCTCCATATTTTTTCCTACTTATCATTATTTTTCTTTATGCTCTACTAGTAGAGTAGATCAACTTTATCTGTTAAATGAACCACGATACACGAGATTTTTGTGTGTCACAAACCATCATTAAATAAAATGATCCACATAAAAACCCTTTTCTATAATTTCAGGTAGAAACAGGAGAATTAAACATGACATTCCCCTTAATGTTTAACCCAGTGACATGGGAGGCTCACGCCTTCCCTGTGTTTTTCGGCGGAACGGAAGTGAGTGAAGATGGATTGATTATAAGTGTTCCTTCTGTGCAATTAGCCTATTTTATAAACGTAGACACGAAGAAACTGGACGCTAAGTAAGATCTTTATCTTAGGTTTTAGAAGAAGATCACTAATCATTTTAATTTACAGAGGAGCAGCATGGGAGGACGACTTCTTAGATCTGATTGGAAACGCCCAAGAGACGAGTTTATTTAAACATATTCGAATAGCACGATTTGCTTCAAGAACCTTAGATCACGAATTAGAAAAAAACACACAAACTGTTATACCATATTTTTCTTCGACTTTTATTATTATGGCACTTTTTTCTGTTTGTAAGTAAATTGGTTTCAATTGTAACATTTATACTCAACTGGAGGGATTCGACGAAGATGTGAAATCAGCTTGTATATTAAATACATCGATAGAGTAGACTTACATCACATTTAAAAAGCAAATTTATATCTCTAATGAAAGAATTGACATATTTTTCGAATCCTGCCAATTGAAACTGCGCGAACTATACATTCAAAATTTCAACATTTGTTTATTTAAGAATTTGATTTTCGTCTCTTATATTAAATAAGTTGTGGCTTATATAGTCAGGTGTAATATATTCTAAATTATATATGATTGCAGTGACGTGCATGATGTCCGACTGGGTGAGATCAAAACCATGGTTGGGATTTTTGGGCAACGTAAGTGCAGCCATGGCCACCGTTGCTGCTTTTGGAATGTGTATTTACTTCGGAGTCGATTTTATTGGAATTAATTTAGCGGCGCCTTTCCTTATGATTGGTAAATATGCTTAAAATAATTTAATAACTAAAGTACATCCCTTCATTCCATTAAAATTAGCCCAAATAAAATAAAAGCGAACTGGAAATTTTGGATCAAATTTGAGAAAAGGTTTTACTAAAACAAGTTAAAACTATCCAATAAATATTCAGAAGTCTTTAAATGCATTTTGATTTAATTCCAGGTATTGGAATTGATGACACGTTTGTGATGTTAGCAGCTTGGAGAAGAACGTCCATAAAAGACACCGTCCCAGAACGAATGGCAAAAATGTTAAGCGAAGCCGCAGTATCAATTACAATTACCTCTGTTACAGATATGATTAGCTTCTTTATTGGAATTTTCAATCCGTTTCCATCTGTTAGGATATTTTGCTTGTACTCCAGTAAGTCTTGTTTTTATCTAATTTTTTTTCCAAATACTTTCTCTAAAATGCAAATGGTTGTTTTATCATGAAACATATTAGCCAAATTGAAGGTGGAAATTTTCTTAAATAAGTTTATTCCAAAAATAATCTTCATAACTTTAAAAAGCGTTGCCTTTTTGGTTTTAAACTGAGTCTATATTTAAAATACTCAACAAGTTACAATAGGATTTATTATTGTTAATATTTGTGTATGATTTTATTAGTTGAGTAACAGAACCACAAATTATGGTAGCTGAAAAAAGGCTAACACTTTCAATCAAGCGATTTTCTCAACATAAAAACTGCACTTTTTTCTTCTACAGGTGTCGCAACACTTTTCACTTTCCTTTGGCATATAACATTCTTCGCGTCTTGCGTTGCCATTGCTGGATACTGCGAGCAAAGTAATCGGCACTCTCTTATCTGTGTCAGAGTACAACCTGTCTCCAAATCGAGTAAGTCTCACTTTTTATTATTATTATTATTATTATTATTATTATTACACCACCATTAAAAATGTTATCAGAACTCAAATTTCTGCAGATACAAAACAGCTAGAAAAGACAAAAAAGAAATATAAACTTGTCTTATATTTATATGCAAAACCAAATCAGTTAGAATAAAATTTGAATTTAAAATTACATTTTAATTAATTCCGAATTTCACGTGCTTGTTTTAAATTAATACTTCCACTAGTAATAATAATTGTAGAATTAATAAACGAAAGAAAGCCATACAAACAAGTGGTTACGTGTAAATTACATAAGGATCCAACGATTGATCTTCTACATAACAGCTTGCGGAAGAAGAAATACTTTCTTCTTCCGGAATTGAATATTACGTCAGTTCAACATGATCTCGTTATTTCCAGTTCAGTTATCATACCCGACAGATGGAATGTTTAGCTCTATTCTGAAATTCCGTAATGTTAATCAGTGTAAAGCAAATTACAGATAATTAAAACAATAACTGGACTGCGCCAAAAATTAATGAGAGTCATTATTCGACGTATAATTTGTAGTTTTATTTATTTTTATTTAATAAAACAAAGTAGGTATTAGTTTAGAAAATAGAACCAAAATTGTAATTTCATTTCGTTTCATATAAAGTAAATGTAAACAACCTTAAGATTTTGCAAGAACCAAAATCAAAACTCCTGTCAAATAGAAGAATATACTACAAATTTTTAACCAACGCTATATCTAAAACAATAAAAATTCGTAACAGGGTTGGAAACCCTCTGAATCCAAATAAATTGTTTTAGTTAAACGGCCATGACAGTCAAGCGAGTTGTACAACATTATGTAACAACTTCGTCAAAGTGAAGCAAATCTAAATGCATGCAACAAACAATTTCAATTAATGGTTAATTTAACAAAAGTTTTGTAAAAGCCACCCCAAATCCCTTCAAATGAATAAGTTTTAAAAATTGAAAAATTCCAGAATTATTTTAAGTATCGTGGAATAAACGAAAGACGTAGGAGAAAGTTCTTGTTTATGAATTAAATGTTATCAGCGCGTGTTATACACGTGAGAGCCAATTAAACAGAACAATAATGACGTAATATACGAAACCGTTTATATTTTTTAAATATTTACACCGGAAATGTTACCTCATTTAGAGTCACTTTCGAGATGTTAAGAATACATGCACTTTAGGGAAATCCCAGGTATCTCATTTTACACCTCAGTTGTGAAAGTACATACTTTTAAAACATTTTCCAGAATAGTTAATTTTATAATCTAGTTTAAATATTGCAATCCGATATAAATTGGTAGCTACCAATGTGTCGTTCATGAAAAATTGCCTTTAAGTAATAGGATCATTACTTGTTTATTGTAAAAAAAAAATCAACCACTTGTTGTCGTTGCGGTTGCAGGTTTTGAATTTTCAAATTTAATCAGAGCATGTATTTTAATAACCGATTTGCCAAAATATTTATTTGTAACAGAATCAAAAAGGACTTCCTACCTGTGATTTGTCACGTGCTTATTCTGCCCTACGACATTTAAATAGCGATGTCAAAATTGATAGTACGCGGCTAGACTAGCAGTTAAGAAGGGGCGGTTCGAAACACTTAAAAACCCTCCAAGAGAAAAGATCGTAAACGGTAGAAAGGGCGCCATTGTGCTATTTTATTCGCCCAAAGGTCTAAAAGAAGGAAACCCACCATAGAAGATTCCCAAAGGGGTTATAGCTGCATCCTGCCGCAAGATGTGACTTACCTTGCTTAACTAAAAATGACTTACTTACTGGAATTCTCCACTTGTAGGCAAGCTAACACTTTACACATAAATCTTTAACAAAACACTGACACAAATATTATCGGGGCGGACTGAACACAATAACGAGACTAACCTGAATTGACAAATAGATATATTTAATGAATAAAAAGACAACAATGAATACAAAGAAATTACACAAGAGAGGTCGACAATCAAAAATATGATACTTTAAAAAAAATAATAAAACTACACTTACGTTACGGGACGATAGAATTGAGGGTGCTACATTTACGATAAGTAAGGCAAAACATTTTCAAGCTTAGCCCCTCAATTCCAAACAAAACATAGGATCAATAAATCTTAAATTAACAATTCAACAAGCACCGTAGAATTTTACACATGCAACAAAACACAAAATAGTATCTTACTTGACTTGAACACAAATGAAATCTCTGAAGTGAATCAGTACTGACAAACTTAAACTACAACCTGAACACCAAGATCTAACATTAATTAAGCATGACTTAAAACTGAAACTACATTTTGAACACGAAATATCTTTACTTGAACACAAAACCAAAGAAACAACTGGTCCACTGAATTGCCAGGGGCCCTCAACCTTTACAATGTGAATGTTAAAGCCACCAAAAGGCGATTCACAAAGCCCTCTTACAATACCACCCGACAAGCAGATAGACCAGCAATCGACTACTTTAAAACCAGGTTGCAAATAAAATACAAAGCTAAAACAAAAGGCGGCACTCATTAAACTCTAAATTGAGCAACATTTAAAAGGCCTGCTAGCAAGAGGCAAACATAAGGGGTTGAACTAGTGTTGAAACCCAAACGACGAAAGCAGATGCAGCAAAAAGGAAAAGCAGATTTTACCTGGCGAGATGTTCGTACTTGATTGGCACAGGGAATACGTGGCGGACGTTAAATGGTGGCGATCGGCAACGAAGGACGTGGTGTCCTTTTCCGGGAAGACGGGTGCAAGACAACGACGAAAAGATTCCTTAGGCTATGGGTTTTCTTAATCGCTCAAATGAGGAAATTGCGTGAACGACACTTTAACTAACTTTTCACAACTTTCACACAAGACTATGTTACTCCGAGATTATATGGCACTCCTCTGGGATTATCCGGATTTATACCGTAATATAGCTTAAAGAAACTAACGAGTTTTGGAAGACCTTCTCGGTGGGGTAAATACCCAAACGGAAAATAATGAACTTACACACCCGTCTTAAGCCAAAAACGTCCGATATGATCGAAGACTTGCCACGTACTGACGAAGGGGGGTGTAGAAGACTCCAAAGGACGCCACAGGTCAGCTAACATAGCCTGGCGTGCAGGGGGATTCCCCGAACTGTATCACGCGGAGCTGCATCAACCGAGACAATATGACATCATGTCTCGATAAAATACATGTAAATTGGGTCACCTTGGGATTTTTAACAAAGGAAACTTTTACAACGACGAAGCGCACTGAAATGACTTTTAAAAATTTCGTAGAACTGCAAAGAAAATGCGCTGACTGGTAACCTTTCGTGACCCTCAGACTAAAATGAAATTAACTGTGGCAAAAATAACATAACAAAGCACGAAAGGCAGGACCGTACTAAAGAATTTACCACAAATTCCAAATGACTCTAAGCTTCCCAAATAACACGGAATTGCAAAACCACGTGACAAATTGTTAAGCTGAAGCATTATAATTCAAAGGACAGCCAGAAATTTTCAGAGACGTAATTTATTATAATAATTTAGTCCTTGGTCCGGATCCCCCTGGTGACGATTCGTCGTTGGGCACCTAATTAACGACGCTCTCCTCCGAATACAGGGCTAGGAGGTAAAATAACAAGGTCTTACACGTAGGTACACGTACTTTTTGGGTTCCGCGTTCCGCGTATCACCCAAAAAATATCAAAATTTCTCCGTACCCTCTTTATAAAAAATTTCAGCATCAAAATAAAAAAATTGGTAGGCAAATAAAAAAATATGTATTTTAGTTTTTTGGTAACCAAACCATAATTAATAATTATCATAATATAATTTAAATATTTAACTTATTTAGAAACAAAATATCTATTATTATTACTAGCATTTTCAAAATTATTACATAAAAAAATATTAAAAAAATTATTAAACAAAAAAATTATTTAAAATTACATCGGGCTCCGTGTTACCTACTTAATTTTAAGCTTAAATTGAAGATCCCTTTTCGCATAAATAGGTGGTGCAAAATGGCATTAAAAAATTAATAGTTTTATCTGCAACTTCTTTAAAATCGTTCTTTCACCGAATCCAAAAGTCTACAAATAATGTACGAGGAGGGTTCAAATTTAACTCGGATTTTTTTTGTAACTTTTTATTTAAACAAACACGTTACAATAATTATGATTTAGCCTACATTTCAACATATTTCCCTTCTAGCTCTACATAGTACATCTTCAAATCGAATACCACCCATTGCTTCCTTGAGTGGTCCAAACAAATGAAGTCACAAGGAGACAAATCCGGCTGTAAGGAGGATGTGGAAGTGTCTCGCAATGTAATTTATCTAAAGTTTCCCCTGTACGGGCGAGCATTGTCATGGCAGAGAACCACACTCCTAATCGAACGCATTCGTCTTTTCGTCCGAAATGCAAGCTTAACCTTTTTCGGCAAACAGTTGAGCGTAATTAGGGGCATTAATTGTATGCCTTTCTTCTAAAAAAATCTGTAAACAAAGTCCTTTCTGCGTCCCAAAACACAGTGGCCATTCCCTGCCGAAGGGATAACCTTTGCTGCTTTAGACTTCGGTGAAGTTTTGTGTCTCCATTCCACATTCCATGCTTGATTTTTCGATTCTGCGACATGATGAACCCAAGCTACGTCACAAGTCAGTATTGAATTTAAAAAACGTCTCCTTCTCGCTCGTATCGATGACGGAGTTCGGTTGAGATTTCAAACCGTATTTGTTTCTGTTCAACAGAAAGCAGTTTTGGGACCTACGTTGCACAGATTTTTGGAAATTTCAAATGTTCATGGATTATTTTTTTCTTCAGCACTACCTATACTCATCTGAGGTCTGTTTGATAAATCACGGACGGAAATTCGTCGATCACTTCGGATCAGCCTATAAATTTCCTGATTGTTCACCTCAGTGAGTGAGGTGCGTGGTCGCTTAGCATGGCATAAATTTTCCACCTGAGTTCGGCCTTCTCTGAATTTCTGGCACCACTGAAACACTTGAATCTTTGACAGTGACGAGTGTCTACCCCGAATTGTCTTCGAAGTCGTTCAAGAACTTCAAAAGATTTAAACACGATTTAAATGATTTCATTAATAAGAAATTCGCTACGCAACAGAATTATGAACTGGTTGTTCCGTCATGATTGCAGATACAAAACAAAAACAATTGTAACCATAACAACGGCACACACGGCTTCTAGATTGTCTAGTCGTCTAGTGTATTATCAAGAAGAGCTATTTCGTCATATATTTACAAATTATTTTGTATATAACGGCAAAAGTCCGGACTAAATTTGAACTCTCCTCGTATTATTTTTTAAATCTTCCATTAGCGCTCTGTAGGAGGACATTTCTATTAACTGTTATTTCTCTTTGGGTGAGAAATTTTCTGGTATATCTGCAATCAGTAGATTTCTAATTCAATTGTCGGTTTCATAGTTTTCCGGAAAATGTTTATTGAAGTTTTCGAAAAAAAAAATTATATAATTTTTTTTCTTATTTTGGGCTGAAGAATATACCCCTAAAAGGATGACATTACTTCATGTTACACCCTGTTACCCTGTATATAAGAAAATTAAGGTATTTGATTCACTGCTAGGCAACAAAAACGTCAAATGTCAAACCTTTGTCAACTGTCAAGCAAAAATCACTATTACCAACCTACTATTTTACCAAAATTTCCCCAACTGAAAATGGGGAAGTATTTTTATAAAAATAAACCTGACTATTTCCCACATACAATATAAGCCAATCATTTGATCCATATTTACAAGTTTTAACCAATCACGTACAAAGTATAACGGCAAAAACAGCAAAATTTCCCAAGGGCTATTTTCGCGACAAAAATGTCGTGTAACCATGATCACCCACTATATCTACAAACAAACAAACAAAAATTGTTGCAGTGACATTTCGCATTATTTGTGAAAATGAGACGTTTGTTATAGTTTTCCGAGTCTCATTTGGGCAATAGTCTGATCAAATATATCTCTGGAACTTTATTTTGCAAACAAAATTGTACCTCAAGATTGTTGCTTTGAGGTAACGTCCCTCAACAAATGGATAGACAAAATCCCTCGCTATTGCTCGGGATTTTGATCATGTCCATTTGTCTCGGGACGTTACCAAAGCAACAATCGTTCGGATACAAATTTTGCCAGCAAAATAAAGTTCCCTTGATATACCATGAGATCGAAAAAAAAATGATTCTGAGCAGGCCTTGACTAGTACAACACGATTGGCTACACTGGTTCTAGAATGCTAGTCAAGGCCTGCTCAGAATCATCTTTTTTTTGATCTCATGGTATTATGACTGAATAAATAATGTAAATGGACGCCGAAACAGAGAAAATAATATTAAATACTCGTTACAGAAGGCGTTGGAGCACTCGTCCGTTCGGCCACTTGCCGCTACGCGGCTCGTGTACAAATTTCGGACTCGTGCGCGAAAAGGTTGCCTTCTGTAACTTGTGTTTTAATATACCTAACATTCTGTTCAGTATTTGAATGTTTATAAACATGGAATGATGTTTTCCGTGGTTGGAATTTGCGTTGTCGGCACTAAAACTAAACGAACTCGCCATTTGCCAATCTAATTCTAGATTTTGAAAGGTCTCTTTTAATAGTTTTAATGCATTGACCATTGAACATACCATCATTTCATCATATAGTTTTCAAAGTAATCAATTCGGTAATTAATGTACCTTGTTCTTTAGTAAAAAATTGTACGGATATAGGAAATAATTTTATATTTTTGCGATTCGGGGCACAGAAAAATATCAAGAAATGGTAGAATTGCTCCATTTGAATTTTTACGTACGAAGCTCCCTAAAACTGATACCATGATGATACATGATATTGTAACAAGTTATGCAATGACATCATCGCTGCGTCAGCTGATCCCGAACGTATGAGTAAATTCGATGAGTCTAGAAAAATCCACAACCGACTGGAGTCAAAGGCCGCCGCAGGTATAAGAGCTGGACCGACAAAAACCCAGGCAGTCTTGAACTGATAAGCGTGGCGAGAATTGTGAATACGTATAAATAAATAGTTAAATAAATAACTGTTACAAATAAATTACTTTAGTGTTCGGTTTTAATATTAGTGTTCCGTTTAGTTTTACGTTAGTGTTTAATTGTTGTTTCGTTATAATTATTTCGTACTTTAAGTTTGTTTAATAAATTAATTTACACCACGAACCGAGTTTATTTTAAATAAACGTCTAAAAAGCGTTACAATATCTTCTTCGACAACGCCGAATCCAAATATATTTTAGAATTAAGTTTCAAAGAACAGTCTAAAGTCTAAAGAATTGTAGGAGTGTTGATAGCTTATGCTTATGCAATGACAAATGTGTGAAACTTCTGCGGCTATAACATTATCTTCTTCTTCAGTATTTTTCTTATCAAAAATGTTTCTATGTAGGTACCGCCATGGCGGCAAATTTGACTCGTTCTATTCTAAACTCTAGTTGGCGGTTTATAGTTCTTGATTCTCGAAAATTAATTTCAATAGCTTTTTAGGTAAATTATTGAATTATTTTTTATAAATTACTTTAAATAAGGACAAAGCCTTTGCTTTCCTGTTACACGAAAGGACGAAGGAAGAAGAACCTCTTAGAAATGAGGACTATCCTTCCCAAAAAAGGTCAGTTGGAAACCTTTCGTGGGCCACGCACGATTCGAATTCTGCACATTATCGCGAAACGAATATTAAATTTTTAGTTATTATACCACTGAAACACGGCTACAAATATCAAAATATACCGCAAAATAACATTATAACTCAACACATACCACAAATACATCCACCTTTACAACAAAAAATCTGGTTTTATGCCCAAAGTTACGGTTACAATCAATCCGCTTTGATCACTTGTTTTCTAAAAACAAATGTCATTTTAGCGGTAAATTTAAATTTTTGTTTATATAGACTTTCTACTGTTTTGCTATTCTGTGAATTTTACTTGGAGGAATTAAAGTAGTAGATACCTACTCAAATGATAACATTTTTTTTATTATTGAGTGTAGTTAAATTAATTTTTAAAAATCTTTTGAAAAAATTTCATGTGTTAAATATTGAACTAAAAAAAATTAATTAACATTAAAACTAAAAATGAAATTTTTCAGAACATCGATCTTGGTTCTATCGATTTTTCTGCACTGGCGGTGTGGATGTCAATGATCCTGACAATCCTATCGATAACAAAGAACATGCTTTTATGGTGTTCTTCCGAGACTACTTCGCAAAATTCTTAAATAATGGCTGCGTTAAAGTCCTAGTCATTATAACGTTCCTATTATACTTACTTGGTGCTGGTTACGGAGTTACTCAAATTGAAGAAGGTCTCGAACGACGCAAAGTAGCCAAGAAGGATTCGTACGCTGTTGAATTCTTTGATCGTGAAGACGATTACTTCCGAGAATTTCCATATAGGTTTGTATGAAAAGTTTCTTTGTAGAAAATAGTATTAAGTTTACTTCTTATAGAATACAAGTAATCGTAAGTGGGGAACTTGATTATTCGGATCCAAAAATTCAATGGCAGATAGAAAACCTCACAGAGACTTTTGAAAATACCTCGTTTGTCTCTGGACCTTTGTATTCGGAATCTTGGCTGCGTAGTTTCGTACAGTATGCTAACCAAAATGAAGATTATTTAAATATCTCTCTTAAGACTGAACAAAGTTTCCTCTCCGCACTTAAGCAAGTAAGTTGGAGTCTTATTATACTTATACTACTTAACAATAATGTAAATATTGCAGTTCTGGTTATATCCGACTAGCCCATTCTCTCTTGATGTACAGTTCGACGAAAAAGGAGATAAAATAACAGCAATGAGATTTATGATACAAGCAGTTAATATTTCGGGCACAGAACACGAAAAGGAAATGGTTCAGGCTTTAAGAAGAATTTGTCATGAGTCACCACTTAATGTCAGCGTTTTCCATCCGTATTTTGTCTTTTTCGACCAGGTAAATTGAATAATTTGTTTTAAGTAGTACCAAACATTTATTTTTTACCTTTTTTTGCAGTTCGAATTAGTAAAACCAATGTCAATTCAAAACATGGTAATGGGAGCTGGAATCATGATGGTGATTTCATTCCTTTTTATTCCAAATCCTTTATGTTCGTTATGGGTAGCATTCAGCATCGTTTCGATCGAAACTGGAGTTGTAGGATACATGGCATTATGGAAAGTAAATCTCGACTCCATATCTATGATAAACCTTATCATGTGTCTTGGATTTAGTGTGGACTTCACTGCACACATATGTTATGCCTACATGTCTTCTAAAGCAAAACGGCCTGATGAAAGAGTTCGAGAATGTTTATACGCACTGGGACTACCGATATTCCAAGGCGCAATCAGTACAATTTTGGGAATGATAGCTCTTTTATTGCCGAATAACTACCTATTCTCGGTGTTTTTCAAAATGGTATTCCTAGTAGTTTTCTTTGGAGCCATGCATGGGTTATTCCTACTACCTGTCTTGCTTTCTCTTTTTGGACCAGGTTCATGTAAAGATTACGATGACGAGGACGTAATAAAATTATCCTCTATCGAGAAAAGTTTTCCCCATCCTTACTGCATTCCACATCCACAGTTTACACTTAACGGAGCAAATCTAGCCAATAATATAAAAAATCGGAACCTATCAAATCTCGAAAAGAACCTGGGAAGTGCCAAGGTCAATAAAGGATACGTCGATCTTGAAAAGGATTTAGGTTTGGGAACGTCCGAGGAAAATTCCAGCGAGTCTAGTTCGAACAAATCAAACAAGAAAACAATGTTAGAAGACGACATGGCAGTTTGGCGACGTAGTTCGAGCTTAGATGTATCGCAAAGTCAGTGTCAAGTTCCACGAGTTTTGGATATTTTTGGCACCGATTCCGAAAAAGAATGGCGCAAATGTAAAGAAATATATCAGCAAAATAGGAGACGTTTCAGTGATAACTGGCAAAAATATGATGACTCGCAACATCAACTCGATGAACAAAGGTACAAAAGAAGATACTCACCACCTGAACAAAGATATCACAGAAGACCACTAACTCGCTCAAGTTCACATCATAATCTACAGCATCCTAGATATGTGAAAGAACTGAGATTTCCATGAAACTTAAGACTTAAGTAGTATATTTTTTTCCTTTAAGAAACTGTTATGATTAAAATATTCAGTTCAGTGAGAATATCGTTTACCAAATATTTAATGCAAAAGCTGTTATTAATAAGAGAATTTTCCCATAACAGCTTTTGCTTTTTTGTGCTAGATATAATAATCTGGTGCCTCATCATAACAACAACTAAAATTATTTAATTACATGTTGATTTCTATTAGACTTTGTATAGTGATAGATAGTTATTTAAAACAGTAAATAGGCAATGTAAAGAATGCAAATTGTTTTAAGTTAATACCCTGATAGTAATTAAAAAATAAGCAGCCACTAGTTAAAATTGCAAGAGTTACTTAAAATCGACAAGCCTTCACTTGCAATTATTTTATACAAATCCTATGTGTAATTAGTGATTGAACTTTTACAATTAATATTTAGCATTATATTTATTTAAATCTGGGATAATTTAATTGCATTTTCTTAATCCAGTGTGCTCTTGTTACCTATTTTATCTTAGAACTGATCTGAATTAGGTACCTCATTTCAATAACTGACAGTAATTTTATTCTTTTTCACTCAATTACAAAAGCTTCTTTCTTAACACTTTGCTTAATGGCTACAGCATAAATATATTGAAATATTAAAAAGTACCTCCAACTACAACAAAAAATTAATACTAATGAAAAATAAATGCTGCCAGTTATTAATTTCTGTAAAAATCTAGTTCTAACTTTTTCCTAAAGTAAGTTATAAATATCAAATATACAAAATGTGCTCAATAAAGTTATGATGTGTACATATAAATAGCGAGATTTTTTTATAAATAAATTTTAAATAAATCATTTTCAAAATAATATGCGCCTTTAATATTGCACTTATTACATAATTAGTCTGAAATTTGATGCTTACATTGGAATCTTTGAAACTTATACCTGATTTTATATTACCAAGTAGTTTAAGTTATTAAATATGCATCGCAGATTTAACAAAGGTGAAATGTTCACTAACATTTGAGTAGGTTGCTCTGTCTATACTTTATAAGCCACTGATTTATGTTAAATTGTTAGCAAACAAAGGCATCAATAGGTTTTGAACTAACATCACAGTTTCCAAGATTCAATGGCAAGCATCCACTTCTCCACATAACACTCACTTGAAATTTCCATCATTTGAAAGTCATGCAAACAAAACTTTAATGAAGCAGAACTTGCTACATACATATTTCTACTGTTACTGCTGCTGCTGTAATGCCGCACTTATCGAGCAAAAGGAATCTAACGATGTGCAAACAATAAGAAATAAAATATATATGTGGTGCAGATTAATCAGATTTATTTTGCTGAATGAAGCAAGTACCTACATATAACAATTAATTACTAGTAAATCCATTATAAAAACATTCACACTATTTTTAAATTAACTTACATAATAATTACCTTCTTATTATATCCACATACTTTAAACAGTCTTACTTAAATTATCGTTAAAAATATCTACATATACCTTAGTGTAAATTTTGTTTTTTAAAACTACATTGAAAGTTCACTTTGCAACATATAAATAAAATATAATGATGTTCCTATAAAAAATACAAATTAAAATATACATAAATGAAGGTATGTACACTACCCTATACATTAAATATTTAGAAGTCAATATGACCCTCACTTGGTCCTACGTTTGGTAATTTCTTCGTATATTCATTTACATAATTAGCAAAATACCCAACAAGGTCATTGTAGGGTATTTTATTAAATAAGGAAACAACCAACGGTTTAAGCTGATCTTGTTTCAATTCGTCCTTTGGTAAATGTTGCAGTAACATCGAACAACTTTCAATAATACCATCATTTGATCCAGACGAGATTATTCCACGGGTCAACTCCTTATGATCGTACATTACCAACATTTTATCCTTCGGAAATACATTTGCGAGCATCGGTTTTTCTGTTACAGTAATGATCCTTTCTATAAAATTATTCAAGTCTTTTTTGGTGGAATTTGAACGATGCAATGTTTTATCATCTAATTGTACAATATTAATGTGTCGAAAACTTGGAATAATATCCTCGATGCTTGGACTAAACGTGAACGCAGCAAACTTGAAAAATTCTTCAGTGGAAAACTTTGAATCCTCGCACATAAGACGTAATTCTTTAACAATCTGTTGTACACCGAGTTGTTTTAAGATTACAGCGAGAGATACGGTTTCCATTATACGCAAAGCAACCTTCTCAACATGTGCATCTTTTCCTGTAAACTGTTCAAATATTGCATCGACAAGGTTTAACGGTGACATTTTAGGTATTCGAGTCAACCAAAAAATAAATTTTCTAACGCCTATGTTATCGACGATTTCACGGAATAACCCCGACCAGTCGTTATCTTTAATAAAGTGTGTTATACATAATGATTTGTTATTTTGTAAAATCGACACGAAGATTTCCGGCCCTACAATTTCAATAATTGTTTCGTATAGTGACGATTCCTTAAGACCCTGAAATAAAAACAATTACATAAATATTTTAATTTGAACTGAGAATTGCATAGAACATTTATTAAATAATTCAAAAAAAATAAGTCCGTTTGGTATATGCCTCGGTGAAAGTTTGTGGCTATCGCAAGTAGTTTTCCGAGCAATTGCGCAAAAGGTAAGTGTATCTAACATCCATATTCTGTGCTGTGTAGCTATGAAAATGGAGGCAAATAACGGGCATTTTTAACATATTTTGTTTTATTTCAAAACCTCAACACCTTTGGGTAGGAAGAGGACAGATTATGTATGTATGTATTTCAAAAAAGGCAAACATGCTGTGGAGGCACATAAAAAAAAATGCCGCATATACAGGGATGATGCCTTAACATGTTCGCTGCCAGCTCATTAAGGTATTACTTACCCCAGAAGCCACGCAACGTAAAACATTGTAACTAATGATTTTTGCTATTTTCATGGTAATATAAAATTAAAATATAATATCTATATTCCTCGATTTTCATCTGATTGCAATTTTTTTAATTATAATGCCTAAAGGCGTGATTACAGAATAAACAATACAGAAGCGACACTCTCGTACTTTCACCGTCTTCAATTTCATTGCGCATGTTTGCTAGACGTCATTTTGGCGTTGGTATTGCTGTCACAACATTGACAATTTAGCTGGTTAGCACGTGTTTTTTAGTAGGTAGCTGTGTGTAATTAAAGTTTTTTAAATGATAAAAGTGTTTTGACCGTGAGTGTTTAAATTTACCTGTTGTGCAAAATGAGGAAATCTGGTGGAACATCTTGTGCTTATCGTGGCTGTTCAAGCTGCACCAAAAATAAGACAATGAGTTTATTTAGATTTCCAAACGATCCAGAAAAGTAAGTACCATACTTGTATTAATTTTTAGCAGATAAAAATAGGATCATTAAAAACCTTAAATGTATTTAACTATACTGGAAAAGACATTACTTCTTCGATGAGGTTCATTAAATGTAGGCAAATTACCATACAAGGAATGCTGCATTTGTGGGAAATATTGATGCCCTACAACATAAAGTATTTAATGACGAGACGCATTAACCAAGATGCAGTGGAAAATTTATTTGGGAATATCAGACAGCAAGGAGGCAATTGCATTAACCCAACACCCGTTCAATTCAAACGGACATTTAGAAAACTGTTCTGTCAAAGTCACAAGTTTACAAGAGAAAATGTTAATAGAGCAGAAAAATCGATTATAGATTATATTTTAATAGAAAAAACAATGAGAAAACTGATACTAGATGTTAGAGTAAAAAGAGGGCCAGAAATTTTCAGCAATCATTATATGGTGATAGCCAAAGTAAGAGAGAGACTATGATAATATACGTAATAAACAAAAAACACGGAAATCAGATATGGCAAGACACGAAACCATAAAGATGCATAAATTGAAGGAAAAGGATATTGCAAGTAAATACCAAGAACTAACAGAAAAAGACATGGAGGAAGTATTACACCGTGCCAAACAATTAAGTATAGAAGAACTCTGGCTTTTTTTTAAAGAATAGTTTACTAGAAGCAGCTAAAGCAGTGTGTGGTACATCAAGAGCAAATAGAGAAAACAGAATTGGAAAGACTGTATTAATAATAAAACAACGAGATCATACGGTGTGTACAAAGCACAAAGGAAAAAGGTGAAGAAGAAGGTGTCAAAGGCTAAGCAAGAGTCATGGGAACAGTTTGAGAAGGTGATGGAAGAAAGTAGTAAAGAAAACCAAAAGCTATTCTATAAGACACTCAAAACCTTAAAAAATAGAGATGGAAAAATACTAACAGAAAGTCCGAATTTTTAGCTGAAAATTTGCATACCAACGTAAAATGCCATTCTGAACAACTTTTCCATATAAGATTTTTCGAAAAAATCATAAAAAAGGCCACTTCTGAAGATTTTTTTCAAAAAGTGTCAAATTTGACAGGTACAGAATGTCACTTGACCAAATCTGTAATCTGTGTGCACTTTTTTTAGTCCTTAGACAAGTACAAACCAACCCCGTATTGATTTTTTTAATAAATACTTTAATAAAAAAAAGTCCCACATGATCCGTACTTTTTGACAAACCCCGTATATCCCCATACGATTAACTGTGGAAACGCTAAGAAAATGGCCCATTCTTGAATGGTGACGGGCAAGGAAAAGTGATCATCTACAATAATACAATGTGTAAAAGATCATGGAGGCACCGCAATCAGTCGCCGCAACCTCGAAAGTGGGCTTGCACCTAAGATCATGCTCTGTCTGTGGTGGGATTTCAAGAGCGTCATCTACTACAAGCTGTTACCATTAAGCAAAACAATTGATTCAACCATATACTACTCGCAATTAACGAGATTGGACCAACAAATATGCACAAAACGTCCAGAACTGGCAAATCAGAAGGGTGTTGTCTTCCGCCACCACAATGCCAGGTCCCATATGTCTTTGACCATTCGGAACCAATTGCTTACTCTTGGCTGGGTATTCACCAGACCTAGCCCCTTCCCCCCCTATGAATGGGAAAACCTTCAATAATGAGTGAGCCATCAAAAAGCACCTAGATTGGTTTTTTGCCGCTAAACCCACGACCTTTTATAAACACGGCATAATGTAGCTGTTGGAAAGATGATAAGAGGTCATTCATAAAACTGATCAAAACGTAATTGATTCAAATTTATTTTTTGTGTCAAAATGAATCTGTTTCATTTTACTCTAAAAACCGAACGAACTTATTTGTCAACTCTATACTTGAATTCTGTTTCTGTCTGTTATTTTTAATAAATGATTAATTTAATAAATCACAATACAATTTCACTTACCTGCTGCAATACTTTCTTCTGTAAACTTTTGAAATCATTCATGAGGTCGCTTATAGCAGCCTGTAATTTTTTGCGTTCTTCCATAGTACCAGATGCAACCAATGAAACTGTAGTAATGTCCGATGCATTTGATGATACAATGTGCGAAGTGTCAGCAGTTTTTTTAACTGTACTGGGAAACACAGCTTTTAAAGGAATTCTCCTCAAAATTTTACGATTTGGTAATATCATGGGTTTTTCCATTTGTACTTTATGCTCTGGTAAGGGAGTAATCTGTAGAGTTACTGGAGTAACAATTTCTGTATTAACAGCTCCACTGATGTTTAAAGAATTTTTTTCTTGTAATTTTTGATCATTCAATGTTTGAACAACACGATCGTCTCCTGAGGGTTGTACTGTAAAATCTGCTTCGTTTTCAAATATACCAACAACTTGTTCCATATCCTCCTCGTAATTTCCATTAATACTCTGTGCGTTGGTAATAACTACAGATGACTGCTTAGATTTTTTGTCTTCGTATAATTTGGACAAAGCTTTATGAACATTTGTAACTTTTGGTTGCTTAAGTGGTAACCTATTTACTTCAACTTCGGTTAATTTTGCCAAATCACCAACGGTGTGTAATTTTTTAATTTGAAGTTCTTCAAGTAATGCTGGTACAAACATCGGATTTGTAATCAGGCCCAAAATATTATGAATATTTTCCTTAGAATCGACAAGATCAGGAAATATTGGCCGTTTTCCATCTAACAAATGCACATCTGTTGTATCAAGACTGCCTAGACTTTCTATGCTTTGTGATTGTGTATCCATTTCAGACAACGGTACATCAGATGAGATCACAACTTCTTCATGGAGTTCCACATTTTTATCAATTACCATAACGTTATTACTTGCTTGTTGTAAATCGTTATTATCGTTAGGTTTATTATCATACCGAATGTGTTCATTTTCATCTCGGATGAACATCTTCTTACAAGTCATTGGAGGATCGCTAAAGTTCACTCGTTTTTGCTGCAACAAAGATTCAAACATCACAAAAAAAAGCTTGATTATGGCAACACTTTATATAAACATAAAACAACTTACTTTTGAGCAATATAAGCATAAAATACAAGCCTATCTTAAAAATAATGCCTCTTATAGTGATGAAGAATACTTAAAGCATGTCTCTACTAACACTGTGATGTGAAATGTTTGTTTCTTATATAATTGTAATGTTTTATACATATATCTTTTTTATTTTTTTACTAGTAGAATTTTTGACTTGTGCAAATACGTTATGTATACAGGGTGTCCTTAAGCGCGGCCCCCGACTCTTATCTCGGAAAGTATTTGACTTACGTTAACGGGGAAAAAAATTACGAATAAATTTGAGCCTAAGAAATCCATTAAAAATATTTTTAGCCGACGATTCTTTCAGCGGGCGGCGCAATCGGGGTGCGACATCATTAAATCGTACTTTTTTCGAAACATTTCTAAATGAAGGTCTATTAGAATATGTCTATGTAGATCAAAAGAACGTCTAATTTTACATAAAATGGATTCTTGAAGTTTCCGCGACTGCACCACGGCCGGTCCACAGCCACCAGCCTGAATCAACCTTAAATCGGACCTCTTGATAGAAACACAATAATGTAATTTTTTTAATATTTCATACTTAAATTTAAAAAATAAGGCTGCCCCAGGTTTCATTAACACCCGGTATGTTACTGACAATGTTAAAGATTTTTCCGCTACAATCAGAATTTAATCTAAACTGATTCAACTGTAATGCAAATTTCTAATTCATTATGCCATCGAAGTCTTAAGTATATGCAATTAATAATAAACAAGCGGCTTACCTTTCTAGGTGGCGATAACCCTTCATCATCGGGTGTTCTCCTTCGTTTTAAAATACTGAATTTGGGAGATGCTGTAGGTTCTGGAAGTTCCCTTGTGAACCGTAAAAGATCATTTTCTAAAATAAGTGCTCTGTCATCTTCTTGACTGTCTTCTATTTGTACTTCCTCTTTAGACGGTTCTTCAAATTCAAGTTTCTTTTCACACTTTTGCATCATTTTTATAGTTCGATAACCTTTAGGTGAGGCGGCGATAATATTGATGCGAGGCTTATCAATATTACCAGTGGTGATTTTTTTGATTCTTTTAGGAGACGGAGTTCCGGCAACCATATTTAGGAGTTTTGCGGATCTACTTAAGGCCAATGTATTTTTATTTAACGATGTGCTTTCGAATTTCTTTTGATCGGTGCTTAGAATAAAATTCGATAACTTTTCTAAATGATGATCGTCGACTTCAGGTTCGTTCAAATTTGTTGACATACTTTCAAAAATGTCTTCTGATTTTTGTGTGAGAGATTTACGATTTGTCACATCTTCATTAACGCATGGTTCCGAATCGAACAAATCCTGCGTTTTTTGACATTTATTGTCTTTACTTTCAGGTACGATTTTAATAGGAGAAATATTTAGAGTATCATTAAGCAATTCGCTTGTTCTGGTAGGTGTGTCGGCACTAACAGGAGAAGAGAGAATATTAATTGATTTTCTAGGTGTAACCATTTCTTCAGTTTCTGAGTCTATTTCATAAATATTTCTTGGATCGCCACTTAAACTAATTATTCTCGGAGTTAAATCAATTCTCATTAATTCGTCAGGTCTACATAAGCCTATATTTTCAGTTGTTTGTTTATCTTTCACTTCTTCACTTTTATTTTTAGTTAACTCAGTCTTTGTATTGTTCGAATCGCTCTCTTCTGTTTTAGATTTTGTTGGTTCATCATCCAGATTACTAAGTGTGAGTGTAGTATCAAAACTACTGTTAGGCGATTCTTTTTGCTGATTTCGTTGTGACATTCGTATCACAATTTGTTGAATCTCTGAATTCAGTTCTTGAAATACATCCACATTATTTGCATCTAACGAGTTTTTCAAATTGAAAGGTGGTGCTTTTTTATTATCAAATGAAGAATCTACTCTTAAATACTTCTGATATGGATCAATTTCTACAAATGATTCTTGGGAACTTTCAATAACATCTTCACTACTTTGGGAATCTGTATTTGTCCCAACTAAATTAGATTCGAGCGCCGTTTCTGAAGGACTACGTTCAGGCTTTGTTCTTACTTTATGCTTATTTTCCTTCGCATTTTCTTCACATTTTTCAGTATAATCATCTGTCTTGCTTCTTTTCTCCTTAAATTTTTTAATTTTTTTCCTTTCCTTTACTTTTGTATCGGAACCCTTTTCAGCTATTTGGACAGAATGCTCCAAAATATCATTTAAACATTTTTTGACGGAGGAGAATTTCTTTTCTTGAATATTCGTGTGCCCTTTTTCCTTCTTTTCGGGGGTATAATCAGAATCTTGTAAGTCTTCTTCTTGTAACAACGATCTTCTCCTACTACGCTTCTTTGGAACCGAATCACTATTCAACGTAGAATCATCTTTAAGTGTGCTATTCTCATCAACTTTATCACTTAGAAGTTTACGCTGCATAGGAGAAGTTTTAATGTCCCCATTAGTTAACTTACTTTTGGGTGATGAAGTTGGCACCGCTGATTTGTAACTTTTTGGGCTAAGTGTTCGCCTGTCTTTCGATTTGTCAACTATCGCCACTGTAGATCTAATTTTCGATTTACGGTTGGATTCGCTTCCGCTTGAACTTTTAGAATCATCACTGTCATAATTAACTTTAGACGACGATCGAAGTCTTAGGCCTTTAAGCGAATTTGGGGGATCTGTTCTACCACGTGTCTTTACTTTATTTTCTGTCAAATTCAGATTCTGTACAAACATATCCCCACCGACAATGTCCATTTTGATTTTATTCAATTCTTTTTGAACCCTGCTAAGTCTCTTGAGATCTTTCTCTGCTAAAGATTCTTGCTCCATATTTTCTTCTCCACTTAATGCGAACAACTTCTCTTTAATGGTATTTACAGGGCTAAGTTTTACAGTCTCTTTTGCTTCGTCATCAGGTAATGCAGAAGTTTGTGTTGTGGCTCCCTCTGTTTGGTCCTGTTGGAAGTTTTTCTCTGAATTGCTTTTGAAATCAGCTACACTGTGTTTTTCTTTATTTGATTTTTTCATAGAAAAACTATGATGAACAGAATTTTTATATTGCTTTGGTTTTCTTTCTTCTACAAAAGTAGTTCCATTTATTCCAAGTAAAAAGTTGGTGCCTTTCTCATATGTAGAAGTTGATGGTGTACAATGATCAGAAAGTTCTTCGTTTTTGTCTTTGCTAATATGCTGCGGCCCAATACTTGAATTTGTCTCATCAGATTTATGAGTAGCAACATTAAGTAATGATAAATCACTCTTTGACGAAGCTTGTTCAACGTTATGTAACTTTGAACTTAATATCAAGTTATTTTGTACCAAAGAAACGGATGCACTCGAAGCTGGTATTATTGAAAAATCTTCTATAATTACAGCTTTTGATTTTTGTGAATCTTCACAATTTTGATTAGGTAAAGTAACATCTGTTTTACTTTCGGTATTAACAACACGATCTTCTTTAGTTCCATTCATATCCGTTTTGGTGTAACTATGATCTTCCGAACAGAACAAATCTCCTTGCGACATTTCTTTTTTATTTGCATCTTTAATATTTTCAACCTGATTCTGCGATTCTTTAGTGGTTTTATCTTCACTGCTTTGAAACAAGCTCTGTGAGCTTGACTGACTTTGTGATAAATCTTGATATAATGCAGGAATATCTGATCGACGTTTCTTTAGTGTTTCTAATTGATGTTCGCTAAGTTTCTCGCGATTAAATTCGTAGCGACTATCAATCAATACATAATTTGCATCGTCATCTTGATCAATTACTGGATTCTTGTTTAAGTCAGTAAAAACATTTGCGGCTTTACGCTTTTGAGATTTTGATTTATCATTATTTAACTGACTCCCTCTAACTGCTATAGAAGAATGTGCCTTTGAAGCTGTATCTTTTCCAAACATATGAAATATTGATGATGCCTCTTTGGAAGTCTTTGCTTCTACAGAAGGTGAGTTTGCTGCTTGAGATGACGTTCGTGCCATGTAAGTAATTTTAGCTGCTCTGCTCGATTGTTTTAATTTGGGTTGCAGAAACATTTGATCAAGTTTAACTGGCGTTTCTTTCGATGGGTTATTTAACTTATTTAATAACCTATCTGCCTTTTGTGAAATCTTCACGTCGCTGTGCTTTTTTAAATCATCAATAACTGTACGAAGCGATTTGGGAATGCTTTCTATAAAGCTGCTGGGAATTTTTTCGAAGAATCGTTCCAAAGGTTCCAATATTTTCAGTTGCTGTGAAAAATTATAATTAGTTTAGTTTGAAAGTACTTTAAAGGTATTAAAAAAATAAATAAATAAATTTACCTCAAATGGTTGAATTAAATGATGGCAACAAAGACATAACGTTTGGAATGTTGAATTTTTTGTAGCTTCGTCACTTTTTGGAGCAATAATATCCATAAGTATTACAGCTACCGGCAATAATAGACCTGCATCTTCTTTACTGAGATCTGGTAACGTCAGTAACTCATATGTAAGATTAAGAAGAGAGTTAACTGCAAAAACAATAATTAAGATTATACTCAACTCAATCAACAATATTTAAAACTATTCAAGACACGAGTGAATGAGGGGATTGTCGCATTTTTTTTTAAATCTGGTAATTGCAGCAACTCACATGTAAGATAATAAGAAGAGAGTTAACTACAAAAACAATAATTAAGATTTTGATAATGACTCGACCAACATATTAAAAGCAATTGAAGACATGAGCAGATCAATGGATTATGTTGCATTTAAAAAAAAATTAGTTAGCTCAATGATGTATACAGGGTGATTCAAAAGTATTGTCATTAATTTTAAGGGTAGGTAGAGCATATCAAATAGAACAACTTTTCTCAATAAACCATGTGTCGCAAGTAAGCCGTAACCACAGAAAAAAATTATAAACATTAATACAAAAATTGTTTTGGGGTAACTGGAATAGCGGAATAGGTCAATTATGTTTACATTAAAAATTTTAATTTATCAATCGTCTTTCTTGCCCGTACTGATAAAGAGCCCAGGTGTGACGTGACGTAGCTTAGCTAGTTCATTCTTCACTGTAAAACTGCACTGTTCGAACGCGTTAATGGAAGGTCATCCTAACCGTATGACCGAATTAATTAATAATTGACGTTTTAATTTACGAGAAAGCTCTTCAAAATGCTGAAGTAGCTCTGAAAGACAGTTTTTTGTTTGTGTTGTGTTTGTTTGTTTGTGTGTGTTTGTTTGTTGAAGGAACATTTTTTGTATCACTTTTTAAACATGCCACTAATTGTTTACTGTCATCAGCAGAGAGCGGATTTTATGCAAAATGCATATCGCTTATTTTTTATAGTTGAAGAATATCGTTTTGTTTCTAGACGAATTGCATTAAATGCAATCATGTGACGTTAATTAATTTTTACATATTTTGCATATTTCGCCAAATACTGCATAATTGGAATTTTATGCATAAATTAACATATATTTAACATTTTTTTAAATTTTCCATTGCCAGATGTACGTAGTTCAGTGTCTAATTGTTTCGATTCCGAGTTCCAAATTCGCTTTAAAATGCATTTTTCTAACTTAGAAAGTGTATTTCTAAATGAATAATAGCTTTAAAGAGAGATCTGTCAACAGTTATTAAAACAGGCATTAAAAGCAACATTAATACTTTCGGATTATGAAGCTGTAATGCCACTATTTTCTAGTATTTTCAAATTCTAAAGGTTCTAAGTAGTTAAAGTTATTTGGACTTCCCCAATGTAACTGTTTAGTTATTTATTTCTTCTTGAAAAACATTTTGTTCTGCAAAATTTTAAACATTCTTTACGGGAAGACATAACTGAATAGTGTGAACTTCAAGATGCCAAAAGTTAAAAATAATTTAGTTCAAGTATGGATAAAAAATATATCCGAGCTCCGCCTGTATGACGAAAAATAATAATAATAATAAGATGTAATTTTTTTTTTAATCTATAGCGTATAAGCGTATAAGTAAATATTACGTAGTTTTTTAAATATAATTTTAAATAACACTCATAATTTTTTATGTTAAAATAATAATTTTATACCTTATTAAGTTTTTCCTATTAAAAGAATTACCAGCATATCGTTTTTTATATGTATTTCATGTTATAATTTGGAAGTAATACAGGCAAATAGAAAATTCATTATTTGTACATATTTTGAATTAATAATGCATTTTTGTTGCATATTTTAAGGTTTTTAAGTGCATACATATGCACATATTTTGGCATTTTATAGTGCATAAAATCCGCTCTCTATTTATAACCAATAGGAGCAGCGTATTTTATTTGGTAACCATAGTTACGCGAGTTGTTGATGTTTCTTAATTGCACGGATGTAAGTAACTAACTGGATACCCGTCTGGTACCTCGCAAGTGAAGCAGGGTGACGTCACGGCGGCCATGTTAGTTGTGGTTTAAAATTTGAATCATTGCATAGCGATTACAAAGCATTTTATTCTTTTAACTTTGATTTTCGTATTTCTTTGACATTCACTTTTTTTGTATAATAAAATTATAATGAAGCTAAATATTTCTGTAATTCACTTTATAGGTATAGGCAGGGTGCGAATCACCGCCGGGGATGCCAGGGATTTCCCTGGCTGTGCTTATATTTTCCCCCCCTGTAAAATAAAAATCGTACCGCTGCCGGGGATGAATATTTCTCCGTCTGTGTAAATGTATAACATTAAAATATGTATAAAAAAATTCTGGAATAGTATCCCCCCCTGTAAAAGTTGTATGATTCGCACCCTGGGTATAGGTAAGAATACTTATTTACCATATATAAATAAAATAAATCTTCAATAAATATTGCAGAGGCGAATTTCTATTTATTTATATTTGCAAAAAATGTTAAAACTACAAGCTATAATACACAGAAATATTAATCATTATTGAATAAAATTAATTTATTCAGCTGGTGTCTTTTACTTACTGGTTTTATAATTTCTGTAGTACAATATTTTCCAAATGAAAAGAATCTAATTTTCAAATATCGTTTGCCAACAGATTTTATTAATTGAATTTTGGGGGGGTACTTCAAAGCCAATTTCTATAAATGGGCATTGATTGTGATTGTGATTGGAAAATACTGTAGATCAAAGTAATTTAGATAAGTAGCACTATTTCAAATAAACTAGTCAACAGGTTTGCTCTTGATGGTACAATATTTTCCGATCACAATCAATGCCCATTTATAGAAATTGGCTTTGAAGTACCCCCCAAAATTCAACTAATAAAATCCGTTGGCAAACGATATTTGAAAATTAGATTCTTTTCATTTGGAAAATATTGTATGTACTAAAGAAATTATAAAACCAGTAAGCAAAAGACACCAGCTGAATAAATTAATTTTATTCAATAATGATTAATGTTTCTGTGTATTATAGCTTGTAGTTTTAACATTTTTTGCAAATATAAATAAATAGAAATTCGTCTCTAAAATATTTATTGAAGATTTATTTTATTTATATGGAAGTATTCTTACCTATACCTATAAAGTGAATTACAGAAATATTTAGTTTCATTATAATTTTATTATTCAAAAAAAGTGAATTGGTAAGGAAATACGAAAATCAAAGTTAAAAGAATAAAATGCTTTGTAATCTCTATGCAATGATTCAAATTTTAAACCACAACTAACATGGCCGCCGCGGCTTCACTTTTTGAAGGCGTAGCAATAGGCAGTCAGGTATCCAGTTAGTTATTTACATCCGTGCTTAATTGAGATAACCAATAGCAGCAAAGTATCTTGTTGTCAAAAGTAAGGTTAGCAGCTTTTCAGAAGGTGTCTATTTTTTCATTATTATGACTGTCGTAGAAAAAATAGTGTATGCAACTCGCATTTAATGGCTATTAAGACACTCATATTCATTAAGACACTCGCCTGTGGCTCGTGTCTTAATTCTCATACTCGTGTCTTAATAGCTATCATTAAATGCTCATAATATACTATTATGATGGTTACATGTACCACAATATAAACTTTTTCTATATGTTATACAGAAAAAACTGCTGTATTATAAACTTTAAAGGCATTTATCTCAAAACTTACTTTTTGCTACATAACTCCTTTATCCACTTATGTCTTCAATTAAAATTTATAACTATTGAAACCAGCAGATGGTGAATGTTGACTTTGGAATATTGATAATTAAAATCGTTGAATCATTAATACGAAATTTTCATTGTATGTTAAATTTGATACAACCTCAAAAGCCACAATTACGTGTAATGTTTTGTAAATCAAATATCAACCTAATAAATAAAAGACATAACTAATTTAACTTACTAAATTTCTCATCGCCATCACTTGTAAGCATGGATCGAAAACCACGAAAAAGTGAAGTCACATTGGAAGCGAATCCGGGTTTTTCCTTGGCACTACTTTGCAATTTAACCATAAAAGCTAATGATTCTTTAGGAAATGTTTTATGCATTTGTTGGAATGTACTTCCCCACTTATCCAAAAACTCCTACAATTTTTTATACAATCATGTAAAAGAAGAATAACCTTATAAAATGATAAAACATACGTTATTAATCTTCCTTTGAGTTATTTTCTGTACATACGAAATTGGCCACTCCATAAATTCAACTCCGGTATCTAAGACAATCTCTTTGGTTTCTTCAGTTGGAAACCTACATATATGAATGAGCATGTCGGCACATTCAACCCAGTACAAAATCAAATTGTTTATATTTCTTTTCGCTTCCACTTTTTGGAAAATGCCGTACGATCGTTTAAACCAGGCATTCTTATTCTCTGTATTTTTTCCGTAACAGACAAGCTCTAATATTATCTTCCTTCCACTAATGTTAAAAATATAAGTTTGTTAAAATTTAAAATGTAAACATACTACACTCTTCACTTACCTCACAAAAACAATATCGCTATGATTTAGAAAATCTTTTATTAACGGGAATAAAAACATTCTATTATACACATCGATTTGGAAAAACTGTTCCTGTAGTAACAAATCTAAAACTGGCTTTAATATGTACTCGAAATAATCCGGCTTTTCTGGGCTCTTCTGCAAATACAAAAAGTAAGCATTGGGTTATTAAAAGTTAGTGTCTTTCTTACCTCAATATAACAATGTAATTGTGCAGTAACTCTGCTTATGCCTATTTCCTGCGAAGTAGCATCTAATTGTTTAATTATATTAAACAGCGAACCCCAAAGACATCTTATAACCTAGAAATAAAAATAAGTTTACTACATTTAAAACAGCGTTAACAGGTGCAACACGCAACCTGATCCGTCTGTGCCGTTTTAAGTAAAAAGCAAGATTCAAAATTAATAAAAGATTTTCACCTTTCTTATAGTATGTTTATCAATCCACTGCAACATTAACGTGGAGCATTCTCCTATTGCATTCGTAATAATATAATCCAACGTTAGAAAATTACCAGAATTAACTATAGGTCTGTTTAACTTCAAAACACTATAGTCTGCGTATTCCATACATGTATTCTCACCAGTATGTCCATAATGACCTATCAAAGACAAGTTATTCAACTTTATATTTAACCAATTTTTTGAAAACTTACCGACAATCTCCAACAAAGCTCGGGTGCTTTCTTGCCACAATTTTGCAACTTTTCGGCCAGGGCTACTTATATTTGGATGTTCTACAGCAATGCAAGGGGTTTCACCAAGTGGACCGAAACAAAACCCTAGGAAAGGTTCTAAACACACAAATGCCCTTTCTTGTAGGACACTAAAGAGGTGCGTCCATATTTTAAATCTTTTATAGGTAACGTGGTCATTTTTTGACACGTTTGTTTTCAAAGGCGTGATTATTAGCTTCATTTGTTTAGAATTACACATCCGTTCTATATCAAGACTATAATTATCGATCAATTCCTACAAATAACATAGATATTTAATTTGGAGGTTCAGCGGCACAAGTTTGCTTTATAATCTCATCAGTGGCACGAATTCTGTTAATTAAGATTATAATCCGTTTCAACCTTAAAAAGATGTATACTCTGGGCCAATAGACCAGGGTTAACTCATAGCAAGGCGTTTATTAAAGGACCTTGCAGAAAAAGTACTATAGAACTGCTTATGCTAAGCAGGACAGCGCTCAGAATCATCACGGGCCTCTTGACAGGACACGCAACTGTAAAGGACCACCTGAGGAGGATCAAAAAATTTGATGGAGACCCCACATGTAGACTCTGCAACGAGGAACCAGAAACTGCAATGCACATACTATGCAACTGTAATGCGCTGGCTGGCAAAAGACAACGCATATTCGGACTTCCACATATGGAACCGGAGGACTTCAATACACACCCCGTGAGTGACCTGTGCTCTATGCTGCAGGGAATCAAGATCACGGACTGGGTGTGAGTAATCACCAGGGTGAGCACAATAAGCCTTGTAGGCTGCAGTGCCTCCGGAACCAGGGGTAGACGGCCCCAAGGGGAAAAAAAAAAAAAAAACTCTTGAAGATGGAAATAGCAATCACAATAGAAGATGCGTACAAAGAAGCCAAAGATAACAGTTGTAAGAATTAAAAACTACGAGCAAAAACTAAAGCAAAAGCAAAAGCAAAAAAAGAAGTTGCCCAGACACACTTTCATAGACAATGACCTCACTGACGAGGAACAGAACATACAGGCGGCTATAAGAAACATGGTAAAGAATGAAAAAAACAAGGGAAAGAAAACGCAAAAGATAAAAATAGATGGGCGTTGATTATAAATGGTCTGAAGAGAAGGTAGGAAGTTTGAAAAAAGCAGAAGCCCTGGATCCAAAAATCTAAAACGCTCTAATGATAGAATAAAAAAGAAGACGAACACTGCAACGACAATGGCACATGATAAGGAACACAATAAAAAGGATTCAAAGCACAAAAGCCTAATAACAATAGCATCATGGAATGTGAGGGGCACATACGAAGAAGTGGCATTAACAAACCTAATAAGCGAAGTGAGAAGATACGCATAGATATTAGGAAGCAGATCAGAAACATAGATGGGTATACTTTCTTTAATAGCGAAGGAAGAACGAGAACATATAGAGTGGGCTTCCTGGTAAACAAAAAGATGGGGAACCTAATTACAAATTTCATTGATAAGTTTGACAGACTGTGAATCATACAAATAAAGGGGCCACACAGAATTTGAGCTTAATAAACGTACATGCACCTAAGGAGGAGAAGGACAAGTACTACAAAGAATTGGATACTCTTTATTAATCTTTACCCAAACATGACGTAAAAAAAATAATTGAAGATTGCAACGCCAAGGTGGAGGCTACAGCAAACATTGATAGCAATGTTAATGGACTACGATTAATTTCTGCAGCAAAAAAGTAAATGGAAATCAGGCGCACCCATTTCGAGAGGTACGTGGCAGGTACTGGGTAGATATGTTACGGTCAGTATGATTAATTGGAAATTATTAATAATTACCGGTTATTATTAATAGAGACCGAGTTGCGAGGTTAAAGTAATAAATATATGAGAATGAATCACATCAACCGGTAATTATTAATAGTTCCGGCCTTCAGATGGTATGTATGTATGTTCCCTTTCGTTCCTAGTGGAGCATAGGGCGTCCTGAGACGTTTCTTGGCTAGGTTTATATTGCCACTAGTTTGCTAGACTTATGGCACCTTTCTTGTATTTTACTTTTTCTGTGTGGATGTGTATGTGTGTGTGAGTGTATGTATGTGACCTTGTTACTCTACCTCTTAGGCCTGTATTCGGAGGAGAGCGTCGTTAATTAGGTGCCCAACGACGAATGGTCAGATGGTAAACGTAATAAAATTCAATAGGGTGGCGATAATAAAGCCACGTTAATATTTAATTTAAAATATTACCATAATTTTTGTTTTTGTTTTTTGTTGTATTATATATTTCTTATTTTATTTCAGTTGAATTGAAAATAAATTTGGCATGAACAACGACAATAATATATCTCAACCGTCAACTTCAAAAAGAATTCGTGTACATAATCATCCACTGACTGATGCTGAACTGTTGAAAGCTTTGGAAGAGTCGGATGACGAAATCGACTGATTCTGATCAGGGTGAAACAAATGAGTTACTGAATTCGCCGTCATCACCAACTTGAATCGGTGAAGATAATGAGCCCGTGGAAGCAGGTCCAAGTAGTGAAACAAGAGAGAGGCTTTGGTTGAACAAAGCGCCAGGTGTGACAACAATTCAGTATTCTGCAGTTTCTGAATTACAAATTGTCATGGACTCTCGTGATTCCATTGATTATTTCAATTTATTATCCAATAACAATTTTTATGAATTAATTGTTCAGAATTCCAACTTATACGCAGTGGATATTCTGTCAAGGAGTACTTGCTTCTGAACAAAGCAGGATAGCATCCTGGAGAAATGCGACGAAAGAAGAATTTAAAATCTTTCTTGGTCTTTTGTTTCATAGGGGGCAATTAAAATAAATCTTTTGAACTACTGGAAATAGTTTCCTTTTAATACTACATGGAATGGAAGGACAAAGTAGACTGGCAAAAATACTACCCCTTGTAGATTTTTTCAACTTACGAATGGAGGAAATTTACTATCAAAGTAGAGAACTAGCGCTAGAGGAGTCCATGGTCCTTTGGCAAGGTCGATTAAGTTTCCGGCAGTACATAAAAAGAAAGCGGCACAAGTTTGGAATAAAGCTATACGTGCTGGCTGAACCAACCGGAATGGCACAGAAGTTATTAGTATATGGAGGTTCAGCAAATCCAAATACAGGAGGTTCTAAACACACTGAAAAAGTTGCTCCATGGACGGTAAACTCAACGTTGGACATGCTTTGTACATGGACAATTTCTACAGTAGTATAGATTTGTCAGAGAAATTGCTACAAGCAAAAACCTACTCAACTGGAACTCTTAGAGCGAATCGAGCTGAGAATCCAAAAAATGTAGCCACAAGAAAATTGAAGAAAGGCAAATCCTGCTGCGAGTACAGGCACGAGAAAGGATCGTCGAGATATATTGGTGATTTCAACAGAATTCGATGGCAAAATGGTTGAACCAAGATCAAAAAGAGGTACAGAACAATCCAAGCCAAAACGGATCCTGGAGTACAATCAGTTCATGGGAGACATTGATCGCAACTCAATTACTACTCTTGCGAACATAAAACTTTAAGATGGTATAAAAAATTGGCCATACTTCTTTTCCAAATTATGTTGACAAATTCGCATTTTCGGTATAATAAGTACGAAGAGAAAAAAATTAACTTATATGACTTTAGATTGTCTTATTAGCACCACTACCACCCAAGCAGGAGAAACAGAAGCTTATTTACCATATACCAGAGTACTGTCCAAAATGCCAAAGGTGACGATGCAAATATTGCTACCAGACCAAGAAGATTAGAAAAGATTATTTTTGTCCCCAATGTTTGACACCATGTTTCCGATTGTTTCACGAGCAGTACATATTTACATGTTATATCTTTCACATGGTGTAACTACAGTCGAACTTCGATAACTCGAACCATGACTTGCCAGAAAAAAAGTTCGAGTTATCAAGACTTCGGCTTATTAAATAAAATACATAATATGTATATATTATTTTATAGAGGTGAAACGAATATTTGGTTAACGGTTAACTATTCGGCAGCCGTAATATTCGGTCACTTTAACGGATATTCAGCATAACCAAATATTTCGCCGACTTTATTTAAATTTATCATTCATGACTTCTTATTTTAAGGTAAATCTAACTTATTTCATTTTAAGTTTGCTTAAAAAATACCAAAAAAGTTTATAGCCTGAAGTCTAGCTTTTTTTTTAAATTACCCGTCTGAGACATATAAATTAATATTAAAAATATTTTACGTTGAAAATAATTAATACCCCGGATTCAAAAAGTTTGATGTCCATGACTAATTAATTACCCAGAATTTAGGGTTTGTAAACAAATTTCTGAACGAATGCATTATTGTTTTGTCTACTCTTAGCAGCAGGGCATTTAATAATTAAACAATAAATTAGTTCGCTGGTGACGGCAAAGAAACTAAAATAAAACTACGATTTCTTAATCGGTGTAACAATAAGGCACGGGCAGGGGAGGGGACATATTATGGTTAAGGGTTCAATGTTGTTTAAACCTTTATACAGAGAATCGGTTGTATGTTCATTGATTTTTAAATACGAACGCAAAACGCCCAACGATTCCCAGAAAATTCGACTTATAGGTGGTGTCAAATATTCTGTTCGAGTTATCAAGATATTCGAGTAATAGAAGTTCGAGTTATCAAGTAAAAATTACACATAATTCTCACTCTTGACGCTAACGCCAACCAATTTGTTTCGAGTTATCAAAAATTCGAGTTATCAAAGTTCGACTGTAATATTAAAAAATAAATCTGTATGCTTTTATGTTGTTTCTATATTTCTCTTTCTTTCTTTTTCCCCTTCCATTTACCCTTCCGATCGTCAGATTTGGGTTGGTTTATTGAGGTTCGTTCACCCATCTCTTCCATGCTTTCCTGTTTTCAATCATAGCTTTCATTTCCTCTTCTTCTTTTTTCTTCTTTTTCCCACCTCTATTATTTGCTGAATCCATTTTCTATATTTCTCAAGTACATACAATATACACATGTATGTCCAAATTATAAAGAATGCATGTGCCGCGTTGATGGCATATCAGGAGGCTCTTGTTGGTTGGGTGCCAGCAACGCGTATTATGCGTTGGTTTTTTTTATAAAAAAGTTTGAACTTCTGGTAGTGAAATAATACTGTAAGAACTTAAAAACATAAGAATATCTAACATTTTCTGGAAAATTAAAAACTGGATCTTGGAGTTCAACCTCGTTTACAGGGTGGTAGTGAACATGTTAATAACACCTATTCACAAAAAAGGGGACACCACAGAGTGTACCAATTATAGAGGGATTGCATTGCTAGATATTGTGCACAAAATATTAGTGACAATAATAAAACAAAAAATAGAGGATTATGCCAAAAAATCATTGGCAGAATAACAATGCCGTTTCTGCAGAGGTAAATCTTTAACACATCAAATTTCTATTTTAAAACAAGCAATAATAGGCTGCTATGAATACAAAATTCCTGTGTGCTATTTTCATGGATTTTAAGCAAGCCTGTGATGCCATAACCAGAAAGAAAATGTATAAAGCAATGCAGGAATTCAGGATACCGGAAAAGCTGATAAGACTAGCAAAATTGATAACCACAGACACAAAAAAAAAAAACAGAATAAAGGTAAATGGTGTTATATCAAGGAATTTTATGGTTAAAAAGGCTGAGACAAGGAGACCCCTTATCATCATTATTATTTAATATAGGTAGTACAGAATAAGCAAAATCAACAGAACAAGAACCATATTTAACAAAAACCATCAATGTTTAGCCTACACGGATGACGTTACACTCATAGCTAGAACGAAAGAAGAACTAAACAGAATTATAGCAAATTTGGAGGAAGCCGCAGAAAAAAGGATAAACCAAGAAAAGACTAAATTCATGACAGTAGAAATAGGTACACCGACAGCACAGTTAGACACAAAAGTAGAACCGAGATTAAAAAAGGACAGAATAATGTACATACAAAAATTGAACAGTTTTGTTTGTGGGGACTCTTAATGACGAACACATGTGAGAAGGACAAAGAGGTAAATGCACAAATGTTGAAAGGTAACAGGTGCACAGAGGCTCTTAACGAAATTTTAAGATCAAAGGACGTTCAGTGCAACCTATGATGACATACGCGCGTGGGCAGTGGGTATTGACAACAAAGACTTAAAGTGTGGGAAAGGAAGATTCTCAGGAGAATTTATGTAGGAAAACGTAGCGAAGGGGGTGGGAAAGGAGAATTAACGAGGAGATAGGAAGATTATATGGACACCCGAATATCATACAATACATAAAGGCACAAAGAACAAGGTGGTTGTGGTACATGGAGAGACAAGAGGATGACAAAAATTATGATGACGAGTGCCGCAGGGGACGTGGAAGAGGGGTAGACTAATACGATATAATAAATTGGAGAATTAAAGCATTAAATTGGGGTATGTCTATCTTTGTTTAATTTGAGAGTTTTTTCAATCATGCCATCCTTTTTTAACAAAAGTCAGTTTTATTATGTGCATAATTAAACGTCTCCTGTATTTCTTTCTAAGGTTGAGACGGACTATATATGTAATTTTATTTGTCACTCTTAATATAAACACTTACTTTCCAACAGTTATAAGCATTAAGTCTGTCTTCTGTATCCACACTACGAAAAGCACTTTCAACAGCTTTTAAAAGACTATTCATAATATCCACTTGTAAATGTAGCATTCTTCCGCAACATCTTATTAAAAATATCCATAAATTATGCCAATTTGGATCTTTCCCAGTTCTCAATTCTATCACTTTATCTACATACCTAAAAATTTACTAATTAATTTTTTAAATATGATACTTTACCCAATGCCCTAAAAGGCAATTATGGGGATAGGCAAAGAACTACATACTTAAAAAAAAATTAAATACCTAGCTTTGATTTTAACTTTGAACATATCCAGTTTTTCATTGCTGAGTAAAGTTATCGAACAGCGTGATAATAAATTCAAAGCTTCATCGACGAGATTACTTCTTACAGCAACAGATTCAGTATCGAACATTCGAGGAATAAGCTGGTCGTAGAAAAATATCAAACATCTTTGAGTTGGTATTTCAGCGCATACTTTTTCTATTAATTCAGACATCTGCAATTTCAAAGAATTATTATAAAAACAAATTTATCTGATATTAAACAGAACATTTTGTTTTCTAATAGGATCATTACAATCTCATCCAAAACTGATAATTGTTGTTGTTATTTAAGAAACATAGAAAAGATGCCTTGCCTAGTGATGGACGAACGAATGTTCATTCCCATTTGTTGCTGTTTTGAACATTTTTAAAAAACTAATGTGACAAAGGCATTTTCATTTATATTAATTATTAAAAGCTTGTGTGAGTAACGGATTTGTTATTAATCCAATTAATTCAACATATTCCTACATAAACCATACAGTATTTAGTAAATAATAGCTAACTTTACATGTCGAATCTAGTATATTAAGTAAGCACCCTTTCAACTTGGTTTTATTTCAATTAAAAATACATTGCCCTCGTTTTACCTTACTGACTAATAATATAATACCATAATTACATAGAAAATTTATAAACTTGAATACATTTAAAGTAGAACAATGAAACGGCTAACAAATTACAACCGAACATGAATGATGACTTAAACTCCTACAGCTCAATTTTGTGTTTAAATAATTGAGTAAGTTTGATTCATAATTATGGGGATGAAACGTCCATGTGTAGTTTAAGGCTTTTAAGTTAAAAAAATACCACCTGTTGATTTTATAATTAACATACAAGTTTAAATTATTCATATCCACCTATTAAAAATTAATTTTTACTTTTGAAAAAGCTCACAACAATTGAAATGCATAATTTTTGAACATTCAAACTGTATAACCTGCCTTTTATATATTCATTTATTCAAATAAAATTTATATAAGATTACATTATAAACAATAATAATCTACAATTATCTAGATTGTCCTAGAAAAATTTACTTTACCCAGATTTTAAACTCAATCCGTTTATGAATTAATTAATAAAAATTTAAATAATTTTAAATTCAAGACACAACTACACACATGGGGTAATTTTCATTGAAAAAATTGTCGCATTTATGACTAATACAAACTCTGCGTTTATATACTAAAGTGAAGGCCTAACTTAAAACTAGTATTGGGAAAACTACGTAATTTAAACATGAATAATTAAAAACAAAGTACTAAACTCACATAATAACATAATAATAGTCTATTAAAATTTAGGGAAAAATGCAGGTGTTATTATTGATCGATTGAAAAAGAAAACCTTTGTTTTCAGGATGACTGTGGGGACCACAGTTAAATATTTCTTAAAACAAAATGTCGCATTGTTTAAACGAATTTAATATAAAAAAGTAACTTTCAAATACATCGACCTTACATTAAATTTTTAGAATGATTTTGTATTTAATTTTAGATTATGAATGACTATGAATAATTGCCAACAAACGTAATAAATTATAAATCGATTCCAGTGACACTTACTTTCTTTCTTGTGACATCGCTATTAAGTTTTAGTAACAACTTCTCTGGATCACATTTATTCTGTATAATCAGTCCTTGTAAGCATGCTCGGACACAATTTAACGCTGTTTCAACTACAGCCTTTCCGCTTTCCGTTGAATCTTCGAAAGCAAATCGAAGGTACACATCGGGTATATCATCGAAGAAGTGATTTCTACATTTACACTTAAAAAGTAAATCCAATGTCAGTAACACTGAGTGCTGTACATCAGAATTGTTGCTAGTCACATCCTTATTAGCGCAAACAAAGACACGACGAATGGTATCGTTATCTTCTATAATTTCACCCTTCGTATAAATATTATCCAAAGCGTCCTTTATTACCGAATAATGTTGCAATCTTGATTCTGTAGTTAAATTATCATCTTTTAAAGATTCCACCGCCGTTTTAATAGCCTGCATACTGCTCATTGTTTACCAACAAGTAATAAATACTGAATGTTAAAATAACTTCCGGTAAATTAAAATTCACGTTATACAATTTATTATTGGTCGAAATATTATGTTCATTATACGTAAATATTCAACCGAACTTATTTAATAATAAAACACCGACATTTCAGAAATATACTGTCACTGTCAAACAATCATCAAACCATAGTGACCACTCCACGCAGCTTCCATTTCAAAACGCGGGAAAGCAATCAGGGCTGTCAACTTAACAACATTTAACTTTTTTTTAAATCAGGACCGGAGTTTCTCGAATACTACAAACGAGCAAAAAAGGATTAAAAAATGAAGATTGAATTTTAAATATTAATTTATTTGCACTACATAATTTAAAAACATTTAGGCTAAATGCATTTATAGCGACGACAGTTTAGTTTTAAAAAACAAAAGAAAATTTAAATGTTAAAAACAACAACGCGCATGTGTAAGGTGGCCCTTTCACTAATATTATAATATCAGCCCCTTTAATAATTATCGGGCATTTTTATTAGTAAGCTACCAATAAGAACACGTATAATATAATAAATATTACACTAAACTCAAACCCTCTTAGTATGTGAATAATCAATACTTAATTTCAAATGCTGGTAACAATGAACCCTTAAAACAAAGGGCTATTTTTTCATGTTTTTCTCAGTTTTTTTTAAACTGAGGGCGGGTGACGTAAACATGATTTAACGACTTCGTCAAATTAATCAATTGAAAAATTCATATGACAAATAACACATTAGTAAACAAAAATTGATGCTCTTTCGATAACTTTAATCATTCGTTAATTTATCAAAAGCTTTAAGTATATGCAACCCATCCTATGACTGCAAATTTTTTAAATTAACGTACCTATTGAAATATAAAGTTATTTATTCTTCTTGCTGAAAATTACAAAAAAGCCTTTAAAAGAAAGGATTACACATAGGCGCCGATTCCGAGCAGATTGGCTATACACGCATAATAAAGACACACACAAAAAGAAAGAAAGAAACAATAGGCGCTGAGTTTTTAAGATCCACGGCACTGCTAAATAACATTTTCTCGTGGACTGGAATACCATTAGTCAAGTAAAACAGTTACATAACTTTTGGATCTACTATCTATTCACTGGTTTGAAAGACACTAAATTTAAAAACCTAGTGCATTTTTTGTTATTGAATTGACAGCACTACATGTTTTTAAAACTTTTAGTGAGATTTTTAGTTCCATAAAATGTTAGGTTATGTTGTCACGTTGATGGACGTCAGTTAAATTTAACTATCTATAGTTCCATATGCAGTTTTCACTTCTTTCTAACATAAATATATTGCCTTCTGCTCCCTTTCGTGGTTCATCATTTATTCATTTAGGTTCATTGAATGACAAAAAATATTTGATAATTTTTATTTCAAATTTTAATAAATTTCCCGCCAATCATATAGTAACCAGAATTAACAACATTACAGAGCAAATTTTGTGTGCCAGTAGGTAACAATAGTTCAGTTCACACCAACATAAATCTGGTGTTTTTAAGATCAGTGACCAGAATATGCACCTTAACCACAGAATATCTCTTAACATACCTATAAAACAGTTAACCTTGATAATGTAAAAGTTTCTGCTTTAATTAGCAAATTTTGTTATTTGCTTTGTGGGAGCACACCCCATAAACATTTCATTTTAAGGGCATAGGCCCCCCCGAAGTCGGCGCATATGGGATTACATTTACTATAGTATATTTCACTTTTAAAAAACCACCACCTTTTGAATTATGTTGGCAAAATTAAAATTACCCTAATATTCCAATTTTTGAAATAAATCATTTGTCAGATTTGAATTAATTTTCAATATTTCAAATTCAATTTGTCTAACTTTTTTGGAAAATTGGGACGTAACAAACGCAATTTATTAGATCGAAAGATGAAAAATGCGTTAGTCAAATACTTTGAAGAGTTAAATGATAGACAGATTCACGAAAAATTAGAGAATATTTTTTCGGTAAATACAAATCATGTTCCTTTATTTACAATATTTACAATTTACGATTTCCGAAAATAATCCAGATGTATACATGTGGTATACATCATGGAAATTGACGAAGTTGAAGATACGGATTAATTCCAAACAGTTTATTTTCCCTTCAGTGATTGCGTTATAGAGTCCTTAAAGTGTGGCGCTTCACTTCTTACACTGCCCCTTCTCTGTGTTCTAAAAGGTTTATTTAAAAGAACTAGAATTATTATTATAACTGATCATAACCTCTAAAAGTCAAGCTGAAATATTTCTCACTAAGCATTGTTGCCGGTTGTATTTCTAAGGTATAATGCGACATTAGTGGTTTTTTTAAAAATGAAATAGAGTATACTACTTTAGGGCACGGTGCACGGTCATCACAAAAAATTGGAAAATATAACCAGAAATCACTAGGTAATAGAATAAATAAAACAAATCAAATATATTACATGATAAACTAGTATATTATGCAATGAGCATTTAATGATAGCTATTAAGACAAGAGTATGAGAATTAAGACACGAGCCGCAGGCGAGTGTCTTAATGAATACGACCAGTAAAAAAATAAGCACCTTCTGAAAAGCTGCTAACTAACCTTATTTTTGACAACAAAATACTCTGCTGCTATTGGTTATCTCAATTAAGAAACATCAACAACTCCAGCCACTATAGTTACCAAATAAAATACTTTGCTGCTATTGGTTATAAACCTGTATCTTAATGAAAAATCTGTATCTTAATTAATCTCATTGGGCCGTATTCTGTTCTTATGTTTAAAGTTGTCTCTAACTAAAGTCGTGTTTAGCGTAAACATAAAACGATATAGCTTTATATAATTTTATATGTGTATAAGAGAGATACACGATGTTGCCATGGTAATTAAACATGACGTTAAATTTAAATATGAGATCAGAATAGGGGCCATTAACATTAAACTACAGGTTGTAAATGCTTAATAAATCACTTAAAGTACAGGAGTAGAAAAAATAACATAATAGGAAAACCAGAAATTAGCAATAAAACTAAACTACAGATATATAATACAATATACTTACCAACACTGCTATATGCATCAGAGAACTGGGTACTGACAGACAATTTAAGATCTAGAATAACAGCTACAGAGATGACGTACCTAAGAATAATAACAGGACACACCAGAAGAGACAGAATACACGATGAAACAATAAGAGATATGCTAGAAGTTGAATCAGTAATTAAGAAGATAGAAGATAAACAGCTGAAATGCTATGGCCATATCTGTAGGATGAAAGATAACAGAATCCCAAGAATTACGACAGAGATGGAAGTAGAATGAAAAAGAAAAAGAGGGAGGCCTAGAATAACATGGCTGAAACAAGTAGAAGACATAGCGGGAAGGAAAGGAAAAACTCTACCAGAAGTAAGAAGACTAGGAAGAGATAGAAAGCAATATCGAAAATGGATAGAAAATGAATAGAACAGCAAGGAACACCCGACGCTCTAGGGGCATAAGGGATGGATTACACACTGCATGTATGTGTAGAAACACTATTGTTAGATAATACTTTATTTGCGTAATGTAGTGTAATAAATTAAAACTAATAGTAACATTAAACTAATGACAGAACACAAAACCGTAACACATATCACATAGAAAAACAATAAATTAAAAAAATATCTTAATTTCTATCAATTTTGGAAAAATAGGAAAACGATTTTTAAATTTAAAGTTTATTAATCATTTCTAGACCAATTCGTTTTCTCTCCACTTCAACATTAATAACTTTAACTTCAACCCTATCACCTATTTGTAAATTAAAACCTTTTGATTTACTCTGATGAATTAAACCTGCCTGTCCAACACCGATATCAACAAACGATCCAAAATGAGTAACATTATTTACACTACCTGTTACAATACAGCCAATTTTTAAATCACTAATATTTGTTAACCCCTTCTTAAACAAAGGCACCTGTGAACATTCACTTCGCAAATCAAAATTCAATGGTTTACTTAACGTTTCTAAAATTAACTTAACAGTCTCTACCGAGCTCTTAAATGAGGAACTTAATTCGGAAACATCTAACTGTTGTGTTTTAAATTTCACATTCTCAATAAATTGTTGATGACCAATATCATTGATACTTAAATTTAATTTTTTTATTAACTTCGTTGCCACTTCGTAAGATTCGGGATGTATATAAGTACAATCTAATCTATTTGTACCAGAACGTTTGTAAAATTCACTAGATTGACTTGCATTTGCAGGAGCTACACGAAGAAAACCAGCACATTGTTCGAATACACGAGGACCTATACCTTTAACATCCATTAATTGTTTTCGGGATGTAAATATGCCATTCTTTTCTCTGTGCTCTATGATTTGTGTTGCTCTTTTATCAGTTAATCCAGCAATGCGCCTAAAATTGCTTATAACTTTAACATAATTCAATAATGAACTCAATGATTTTATACCTTAACAAGCACTGTGAAGTAGTATTTAAATCAACACCAACAAAACTAACACTTTCTGTAACAACTTCGTCTAACGCTTGTTCTAACTGCTTCTTCTGTAAATCATGTTGGTACATTCCAACTCCTAAATGCTTTGGTTCCACTTTTACTAGTTCTGCAAGGGGTTCTTGTATTCTTCTTGCTAATGATACTGAAATATGGCTTTTAAAGATGTTTTAAAACAATATTTATATTCAATACCTGCACTGATAATATTTGGATCTAATGTCGGAAATTCCTTTTTTGCTTCAGCACTACACGAATAAATTGATGCACCACTTTCATTGACGATGGTATAAGTCACATCCAGAGGTGTAAATATATTACTCTGCAATAAATCAGAGAGCCACGCTTCAGTCTCCCGACATGCAGTACCATTCCCGAGCGCAATAACGGTGCAACTATAATCATATAAATCAAAAAACAGCTAAATTAAATTACGAATTATACCTACTTGTACTCTTTTAACATATTTTTCAGAATATTTACATCTTTAACAGTTTTATTTTTGTGAGGATAAATCACGGCGTTATCTAAAAGGCTTCCTGTTTCTGATATAACAGCCAACTTACATCCATTTGAAAAACCTGGGTCGATACCCAGGATTGGTTTGCCTTTTAGCGGTGGCATCAAAAGTAATTGCTTTAGATTAGTACTGAATACTTCGTATGATGCTTTTTCAGCTTTGGATTTCAACTCCGAACGTACTTCTCTTATTATATATGGCTGAACTAAATTTCTAAAGTAAAAATTAATTCTTTAAAAATGTGTTCATGCTTACGTAGCCGTGTATAGGCATCATTAATCGACATTTCTAAAATTCTTTTTCTGATATCGCTTCGGTTTCCATTATTTATCAATTTAGTAAAACAGAAATTAAACAATTTATTATAAACAAAGTCGGGAACTATTATTTTAACAGACAAAATTTTTAAAGATTCTCCTCTGTTAAGCGCCAAAATCTACAAATCAAGAGATAGAACACAGATTAAACCAAGGATTTAACATACTTGATGAGGTTTAATGTACTTCACTGGTATTTTAAAATCGAAGTACGTAGCAAATTTAGTTTCATCAGTGTCTTTATATCTACTTCCACCCTCCTTACCAAGCTTAGTTTTTGTTGTAGAATCTTTTTTAGCATGTGATTTTTTGGACTCTACAGAAAAATTTGTTTCTGTTCGTCTACAATAAAAAAAAAATAATTTAAATTCTGATACCAATACGTTAGGTTTTAAGCAAAACTTATTCCCATGACAAAGATAGATAAGAATATTATTTTTTTAAGCTAAAATCTCTTACAGTTTTCGCAAAAAAGCGAGAACTTCTGTATCAGTTGCAACAATTGAAGCTATGATATGCATTACTCCTTTTTCAACATCAGTGATACTTCGTAGATCTTTATTGTTTGTATCTATATAACTTTCCAGATTTACATTTTCAATGCCATTTATTATATTTAAAGCTGGTTCTTCTAAACCTAAAGCTTTTGCTCTTTCTGCTAAACTTCGTTTAGTTCCTGGTTTATATGGGGCATACTACAAAAAAAATTACTTGCTATAATTTTATTTTGTAAATGTATAGCGCAAGCCAGGTACTCACAATATGCTCCACTTCTTCTATGGTGCGTGCACTTAAGACAGCTCTTTTTACAGAAGGATCTAGACATCCCAATTTTTCGATATTTTTAAGTACCGTTTTAGATTTTGCTTTCAGTTCGATTATTTTGTCGTATTCTTCCTTAATATCCCTTAGTTGTTCTGCTGTTAGGTTTTCAGTTATATCTTTTCTATATCTAGCAATAAAAGGTATGGTGTTTCCTTCTTCAAATAGTTTAATAGTAGTCTTGGCTACATTTTCGCTTAAACTCTGCGTTTCTGCAAGAAGTTCATAATCCTCCCACAATGATTCATCTTGCTCATTTTTAATATTAGCATACGACGAGGATGGTTGCAACTCTTGTTTAATACTCTTTAACTTCTTAGGGTTTTTAGCATCACAATCTTCATTAGTACGACCTCGTTTAACTGCAGGCTGTTGTACAGAATGTTTAAAATTATTATTTCTTTTAAAAATATACAGGGAATGCCTGATTTACTGTCCAACTATTAACCTTGCAGTGCCACCAGATTTATTATTGCAAATACATTACTTACACATCACTGTGTTGCCACCAAAGTTAAAAACACTGCATTACTCTTAACGATTTAGGAAAAAGCTTGCAGGCCAAGCCCTTGGTAAAACCTGCTAAGTACTTGCAGTGACCCACTGTCTTTCTTTATGATGTGTTAATAATATCTTTGCAATATCAACGTAGTGGCACTACAAAAAGGGCTTGGCCCGCAAGTTTCTTCCAAAATCGCTCAAGAGTAAAGAGGTGTTTATTCGGGATCGATCGGGTTGTAACTTTGGTGGTAACACTTTATGGTGTGTTAATAATGTATTTACAATATCAAGGTACTTGCACTAGGGAAAGGGCTTGGCCTGCAAGGATTAATAGTTGGTCAGCAAATTTAGGCATTCCCAAATACACATACTTTTTGTTTAAATTCAGTCTTAATTTTAGAATTGCTTGTTTCCATTGTTATTGAAGTTTTTTCACTTTTTACTTTGGCTTTCTTCCTGTCCATCCTTTTAAATTTAAAATATAGGTTAAGCTAACAGGTTAAAGAGGAGGTTATGTTTTTGGGTGCATCACGTGACTAAACTACAGTTGACCGGTGAGGGTTTATTTCTTTGCTGACCGGCCGCTTGTACAGGGTGGCTCATTTCCGAAGGGATTCCAGGCTATCTCCTTAACTATTACATCTACGCAAAAAGTAATAAAGGTGTCTCAGGCCAAATTTTTGAGAAAAATCTAATGGTGCAAACTGAAATTTAATATCGTCTTTTGTTTTCGAGCTACAAGCGAAAATTTAATTTTTCGGAAATTCTTTTCGGAGTTATAAAACTCTTTTGTTTGTAGAGATAGGGACAAAAAATAAAAACATTTAAATAACTGTGATCAGGAATCAGGGATGGAAGTAAAGATTGGCAATGGCAATACCTGCCTTGGAAAGTAGTTTTTTTCGGTCAACCTTTTCTGTTCTCCCTGTATACAACAAACAACGAATTTTATTTTCAACCATATACAGGGTTTGTCAAAAAGTACGGATCATATGGAACTTTTTTTTATTATAGTACCTATTTATTAAAAAAATTAATTGGTTTGTGCTTGTTTAAGGACTAAAAAAAGTGCACACAGTTTTGGTCAAATGACATTCTGTACCTACCTGTCAAATTTATATATAAGGCATTTGCTAAAAAACTAACTTTGCACAGCAATCTGCCACAAACACAGTAAGTAGAACCAAAAGACAAAAGATGATGTTGTTTTTAAGAAATTATCAAAAGCCACTTGATTTCTTTTTTAATCGTTTTCAAATTTTGATCATTTAATAGGTACTCTACAATCTACATGTTATACCCAATTTACTACCAAAAAATTATTACAATATACCTATTGATGTTTACTCAGTTTACTCAGCAGTGACGGCTCGTCAGGGACGGCAGGGTCGGCCGGGCCGTACCAAAATTGAAAAATTAAAAATTAAAATTTTCGGTCAAATAAATATTTTTTATTTAGTTAATGTTAATTATACGCGAGAACAGTTGCATATTTTATTTACTGTGTTAGAATAATGAATTAATTCTGATCGATCAGAACACAGTCCGAAGCTCGCGTTATATACCTAGAAGTGCACGCGATGCTTTCTACAACAAGTACGGCCAGCCGAAATTGTTTGGGAAATCATGAATTAATTCAGGCGCTACGGCCCGTCCGGTTTGGTGGATCAGAGCACAGTCCGAAGCTCGCGTTATATATAAGTGCACGCGTAGCTTGCTACATACAGGTACGGCCGACCACTACTTCGCCGTACCTACCGGATATTTCTGCGCAAACGAGTGTTCGTGTTTTGCGGAAATTTCAGTTTTGTATGATTTTCAGATTTTCTGCTGGTTTTCTGATACCATATCAAATAAAAGATAAACATTTAGGATTCTACTTCTACTTTAAATTAAATGTGGCCATAATTTGCAGTAAAAATAATAATTAGATATTTCAATTTCCCAGTTATTCAAATTTGTTAAAACGCGAAAATGAGCATTGTTATTAATTTGTAGGATGAATGTGTTAATTCAAAATCTAAATTGTACAATACTTTGTAGTTTCCAATTTTTAAAATTGAAATAGTGCTAATAATATGATAATTGATAATAACTCTTGTTAGTTCGGCTGGCCGATCCCCGGTTTAAATGAATCACCTCCACGTCACGTGTTACTCGTGCACTTGTTGCACACAAAAACTAAAAACTGTTGTAGTACATCTAGCATCTAGCATAGCATCTAGTCGTTGTTGGGTGTTCTTTTTTCAAGGTACAGTAAATTTACAGATTTGTGATTAAATTGCGATGGCAAGTGTACGGGAAATCGTCGACAGCACTGCAGATTTGGTAAGGTATTTAGCCGATGTTCCGGAGTTGTATAAATTGTTTTGCCTAATATTGTCTCTTCCACCAACATCGGCATCCGTTGAAAGAAGCTTTTCTGCGTTAAAACGAATTAAATCCTACACCCGAAATACCATATCCCAATCGCGTCTAAATAATTTATCGGTTTTAGCAATTGAACGGGGATTGGTTAAAGAGTTGATGAAAGATGAGAGTTTTCATAATGTTATTATTGACGATTTCGCGACAACTAAACCGCGTAGAATCGATTTAATATTTAAAAATGATTAAATATGTGGAACATAGGACCCTATACCTACATAAATATTGGGCATCTTCGCAACTTACCTTTGTGTTGAACCTGTGTACCTGTCAGTAGAGTTGTGCTTATCGATATTTTTGACATTCGATACGATACCGATACGATATCGATATTTAGTTATTGTATCGATATTGTATTCCTTGGTAATTATCGATATCGATACGATATTTTTTATAAATAAAGCACTAATTAATATTAAGGCATATATTGAAACTGCATATTTCGTAAAAGAAACAATTTACAAGAGTAAACTTGTACGACGTCGATCGGGTAAAGTTGGCTTATAAATATTAAAACAACTGTATGTAAAAAACTTAGAAATTATTTTGTAAAAATGCGAAACGCAAAAAATAATAATTATAACGATACATATCGATCCTGTATCGATATTTAAATTGTGTATCGATATTGTCTGCTTATTTTCTGAATCGATATGATATCGATATATCGTATCGCTAAGCACAACTCTACCTGTCAGTGTCCACAAATGTTTCTATTTTTATTGTTAGAATTTATGTTTGTCAAAGGATTTGGCTGGCAGTCGGCAGATTGCACTGCAAAACCTTCTTCTCATTTTTAACATTTTTAATTGATTTTTATTGGTTTGAAAACGGAGATACAGTTGCCTCCGTTACCGTTTTTGATATTGTAATTAACTACATAGTTTTATTTCTTATTATTTGAAAATTGGTGGCGTAGATCTGCAGAGTTCGTAAGGGCCACTCATTCCAGTTAGCCTGCTAAGGGCGCTGGCGACGCCCCCAATTATTCTTAATATTATAATTTGCTAGTTAATTTCTAATTTTTAAGAAACTGGTGGCGAAAAACCCTACGCTTGGCCGACCCAAGTTTTCAGGGCACGAGCCGTCACTGGTTTACTGGGTGTTGCATTTTCAATGTCACGCAGTATATAAATCAATAAATTGATCTACACCTTTTCAACTTCAAATTGAGACTAATCATTTTCAAATTGAGAATAAACACATTCAAATTGCGACAAAATCTGAAATTGATTAAATACATTCAAATTGAGAATAATCAATTTCAAATTGATTAAACACATTCAAATCAGAACAAACACCTTCGGATTGAAAATAAACGCATCTAAACTCGTCTAAATAACTTCAACTTGGTAAATCAATCAATATTACTAATTCAAAAGGATATACCAACAATAAATGAAACTATGTACTGTTAGGAGCGTTAGGTTAGTGCAATTGCCAGAAATGACACCAAAGTGGATTTCTTTTTTGCCAGCTAAAAAAACATATGAAAGCCTTCATGAATTGGGGAAAAACGAATAAGCGAATAAGCCTACTAGCTAATAGATAATAAGACAAATATGCCAATAAGTGTAATAAATGTTAGGTAGGTACCTAAAATAACTTAGGTAGTGGACATGTTGTTAACTTTGTTGCTATTAATTTTTGTATTTGCTGCAACAAACTGAATTGCTTCCCAATTTGTAACTCCCAGGCTGATTTACAGTAGCTCATCCACCCCTGGTTGGGTCCGAAGCTAGGGCCTCGCTCGCTACACCACTGAGAGGCCCAAATTTAAACATATTTTCATTGTTGCAGTAAAACAAAAATTGCAGTTTGAAAAACTATATTTAGATTTAAATTAAGGTTAAGCCTAGAATAAATAACATTATAAATGAAATTTTTTTGGATCATTCTTACAAAATGCTTTTAAACATATTGCACATTTTAATTCTTTATAGATATTCAATAAACAATTCTTACAGTACAAATGATTACAAGGAAGAGCATACAAGTTACTGTCCATTTTACATCGTTCACATTTAGGGGAATCAGATTTTGCAGGTATTGTTTCACTAGTAAAACGAACAAAACCTTTACTGCTAGTTATTTTTTCAATCGCTTCACTTAATCTATCATCTGCATCACAAGAATTAACACTAACTACTATCTTCTTATTATCACATGTACTAATACGTTTAGCTTCCTTATAAATACCATATTCGGCTTTTCGTTTATTGTTAGTTTTATTCTCATCACTGTCTGCAGTAACAATCCTTCCTAAAGTCCTTTTAAGTTTAAAAGTTTCACTCTTATGGGAATGTTGCAAAAGGAACATATCAATTCGATGTTTCAAAGAAACATTGAACACAGGTTTAAGTGCGTCGGTAAATTTTTGACCTGTAAAAGGATCCGACGGTGCTCTTCCATAAGAGGCTTCATTTTCTACGCATTTTTCAAGAGTGCTTTGATCTACAGTGTTTCCACTAGGTAGAGTAATAGGAAGAGACATTATCTCAAATGTAAGTGAATCTTTAAAATCGTCCGGAATTTCTAGATCTTCCAGTGAAGGTATTTGCTTAGTTGAAGTTGACACGGAATGCATTGGTGATTGATTAGTGGAACTAATCGGTTTCTGCATTAAATGATTAATAGTATTCACAGTAGTTACAGAACAAGTTTTCGAAGGTTTACCCCATATTTGTACTTTTCCTAAGCAAGGCACCAAACCTTCCGTTTTTAGAATGCGTATCTTAATCATATTAGCTGTTGTAAATGAACGAAAGGCATTACGCTTAAAGAAGCTTAAATAATAAGTCTGATCTATGTTAGGCGGTGGATTATTCGTTGAATACATTCGATCATTACAAAATACAGCTCCACAATTATTATAGCGTGCGTAAGCGATCGAAGCGAAGTCTCTGTTAGAATTCTTGGCTAAAATTTCTACTGTTGTATATCTTGACGTATTAAGAGTTGTCGTTAAAACGATATGATGTATGTTAATAGGGCAGATTAATTCAAGTATTATATCAACAGGCGGTTTTATAACACAATATGCTAAAAATCCACGTGATCTAGTTAAGGAATTTTCGTTAATTAAATTTTCCACTTCATAATTATCCATGCAAGGTGTCGATGTGCTAACTTTGGGAGATAATTTTGAATCCAGGAAATTGTACAATTCCATCAAACCGACTATTTGAACTTTGTTTGCTTCTTTATTTATTGGACGACAATTAACCAATGACGTACCTGAAATATTATAAGTCAAAATAAATTCCGTACTCACTTTCTTTTAACTGCCATAATTTTTAAATTTAATTTTCTACGCATCAATTTTTCATATGAAACTTAAAACAAAAATTCTCTATAATATTATTATATTACTTTAAAGCGCATAAGGTTGTCGTTTTCTTGATAACGTGAATTATGTTTACATTTAAAAGATGCTGAATTCACTAACGTCATCCTACATTTAAAAATTAAATGACAGTTAGCAGAAGACGGTGGCGTGAGGTACTCGTTGTGCGGTGTAAACATTTGTATTTTATTATAATATAAAATAAATTAAAGACAATACGTAATAAAATTACACAAACTTAAAGCATACAAAGTAAAAATCAAGGTTTAGTGTTTGTGATACGAACTTACCCTTTAATAACTTGCGGTGTTCTTTAAAAGATTTTGTGTCTTATTTTGGCGGTTAAACGCTTGCCCCAAACACGCAAGTACAGTGTTTTCATAAAAAAAACAGCAGTTGTAAGCCCGAAGTTAATCAACAACCCGGAGTTGTCTGATTAACAGTTTTATGATTAATTTTAATCCTTTACGTAAGTACTAATTTATTAGTTTAAGCATTATTTTTAACCTAACGTTTTAACACATGAATATCTAATTTAAAAGGATGAGTTTGTGCTGTCACTTATTAGTACCTTCATTTACTAAAGGTTAGGTTAGTTTATTACTAACCGAAAAGCTATTACGTCAGGACGCTTTAAAATTTAAATTTGATTTTTAGATTATCGAAGATTGAAAACGTAAAAATGCCCACTAATTTTACTGAACAGTATGGGCTGTTGCGGATACTTAACTGTGAAGCATGCGATTTACAAACTTATTCGCTTCAACCAGGACGACATTCAATAGGAAGCAGTTTGGAAGCTAAAATTAGAATATACAACAAATACATACAACCCTTGCATTGCATTATACATGTATATGAAAATAAACTGGTACGATATTAAGTTTTTATAATAAGTACTGAACTGTTATTTTAATTCGTTTTTGACGTTATAGGCAACATTGATCGCTACATCAACATTATACCCCACTAATTTAAACAATAAGTCCCTGCGCAAAGATAAAGTTCAACTTTTAAAACCAGGAGATATTATTGAATTGGGAGGCATTCATATTGCTTATGAAAATTCTTCATTAACTAAGGAGGTTTGTATTTTGTAATGTCTAGTTATTGGTTTACTAAATATAATGTTCTTTAAAGGAAATAGCAGCAAGCAGTGATGTTATTGTTAAACCGTCACAGTTATTCCGTACTCCACTTAGAAGAAAATCGACATTTTTGAGCACCCCAAAAATCAAGGCTTTAAGGACACTTCTTGCCAGTCCAAGGTATAATTTTCTTTAATTGGTTTTTGTAAGAGTTTTTAATAATGCTAATGTCTTTGTAGGTCGGCTCCTAGAACTAGTGATGAAAGACATAAAAAAGAATGGTAATTTAATTTTAGTCTAATATGAAATTTTTAAATTAACTTATTTTATATGAATTAAAAAGTTAAATCAATTAGAATCTAGTTAATATTTACGAGGACTTTTTCATGTTTCAGGAAAACCGATATAATAACCACAACATTATTTCCCAGCAGCAACAGCAGCAGTTCACTTGAACAGTAAGTAACTTCCTTTTGTTCTTTCTTCTATGATGGGTCTCTATGTCCTGTTCCTTTTTCGGTTTTTCCTCGTCCTGGGTCTCCCATCTTTTTCTTGGGTGCCCATGCTTCGTCTTCCATTGGGGGATTCATCCTTGGCTATTCTCAGCAGCTTATCATTTGTTATTATTTTGGCTTATGTGTTGATTCTAGAGATAAAACGAATATTGATTTGGCCTTACCAAATATTTTCTTTGCGCAAACTTTTGTGTGCAACTAAAATATCATTATTAACTTAATAATCCAATCCTTAACCTTAAATCTTATTTACCACAGACACGATTCCATAAATGGAGAAAACAATGGTTTTTTTTATACATATTCAGGGGTCGGATTGTTCAACTATTTCAACTAAAAGTCACTTTTTTTTAAATTTCAACTTTTTTGTCACTATTTTTAGAAACAATTACTTTTTCAACTATTTTCGGAAATCTGGTTAGTTAACAACTTTTTTCTTGTAGAATAACTGTATGTTTTAATTTAAAGTGGAAGAATTTCAAAGTAGTCATATTGAGAAATCATTCGGCTTATCGTATTTCATAGTACCTTTACATATTAATTTTAGTTGTGGTTCATGTATTTAATAATTACGGTCAATATAAGGCTTTTTCTTTTTTGCTTATATTGAGTTGTAGTTAGTGTAAACGAGAGCGCATCATATCGAATAGGAAGTGAATATGGGTTTGTTTGGTCTTCGTTAATAAATAAAAACTGCAAACGGTGCAGTCAACGAAGTTCTGGTTTTATTAAACCAATTTGTGATAGTCTAAGCAGAGTAGGCATTGTGTAAGAATGTTTGTTGTAAAATGATCGTGTTAATTCTATTTGTTCAATGTGAATTTTCAACAGTAATATAACAAGTGATGCCGTTTTTCCGATAAATTTGGATCGAATAGTTTATGAGTGCTAGTTAATTTGATAATTTCACGAGCCCGTAGGGCGAGTGAAATTTTCCAAAATTAACTAGCACGAATTAATTATCCGATCCAAATTTATCACAGGAAAATCGGATCACGCGTTGTATTTGTTAAGACTGTATCACGAACAGTTAATTACTATTTATGAATTGTTTTCACTTATTTAAAATACCTACGTGAAAAAACTACGCGTGGTTTTTTCACTTATTAAAACGCACGTCTGATTTTTTCAGTTGAAAATTGTTTTTATTGGCTGTTGCTAAGGAAATCGATCAATCTGATTGGTTAAGCAAAATGTGAGTGGTATAGTCAGTATATTATCCGGTTTTGTGGTTTAAGTAAATATTGTACTGCTTGTGCGTACGCCACTGAATATAGTAGCACTCAAGGGCGGAGTTACCAGCAAAAGTGACCACCTTGTCTGACCGTTCTTTCGCCAGCCAGAAGAGAATAAGCTCTATGAACACAGTGTATGTGGTTGTTGTGTCTTTAATAAGTAAAGAGGTGTGTGGAATGCATTCCTCTGCTAAGTAAGAGCACAGTATACTATGAGATCAAAAAGTAGAAAATAGTTGGCAATCAAATAATATTATATTGGCTGCATGGAATTAGCAATTAGCACGCGCACTTTGTTTATTTTGACGTCCTGTGGTTCTTTGAGGTTACTTGTTTTGAAAATAGTTTTGTGTGTAATATTATTTGAATTATTATAGGGATTTTTAAAAAATGTGCTGCCAACTATTTTCTACTTTTTGATCTCATGGTATATGCTAATACTGTGTTTTTATTTAGCCACCATTAGAACGTCTACTTAAAGAGAACATGTAAGAATATAATAAATAAGATATGTAGGTATATTAAAAATGTAGACTTGACAATGGTAAAAAATAACACATTTTAAAGTTAAAAGTTGATTACAAAAATGGAAAAAATGATAGAAACGTAACATCTTTCAAGATTATTGCACATTTTCCAAGGCAACTGCTAAATTATTCCAAAATTATTGTCTATTTGTAGGTGTAGGAATCACACTTCCTAGTTTCTCGAAAATGTCTCTTTTTTTCCCTTCAGGCACACCACAATATCCTTTCTTTGGACTTGGCATTTCCATTGAACGTATTGCTTTTTTGTTCAAAAAGTCTAGTTCCACCATAATTGGCGTGTCATACTCGCGTAACATTATTATTTCTTACCATGATAGTTTGTTTTCCTCTTTCCACTACGATGTTAACCATATCTGATAAGTATGGCCGTGAATTCAATTTATTCACTTTATACAGAGAAGTGTAATCCTTCCATTCATAAATATCACTAAATTGCATTTCGTGAACTTCACATTTTCCCTTATTTGTTTCCTTTACTGCAGACACGAAATCCCCAAAGTCATAGGTTTTCTTTTGCTTCTTAAGCGACAGTTCTATTTGATAATGGAAATGGTCGGTGCTCATAAAGGTATGGCCTGATTCAAAATAATAAAATTCTATAGATTGAGCCTCTTATTTGATTAGAATTAATCATATAAACTAAAAATGTAATTAGTGTCCAGTTCCTATTCTGGCTAGCACAATTGTCTAACCACATGACAATTTTCTTTTTGTCCCTGCTTTTTAACAAAAACATATAAAACGTGCTGATTATATCTTCTTTGAACCGGCCAGATATTCCTTGGTGCCAAAGGACTGCAAGGGGTGCTACTTTGGATGGTTTACCTAAAGGTGTAAAACTTTCATTGCAAACTATGATGCGCTTGGTAAATACTACCCGTTTGAAACAGTCTATGCGTGGTAGCATTATAACTTTGTGCAAAGCTGCTGACACGTAAACGACGTCATCTTCGTGTTTTACCTGACTCCATAGTCTATATTTATCTTTTGCTTTAGTTGCTCGTGTTTTGACCATGCTTGTTAGTTATTACAATCATCTTTCAAATTATCTTTGGTGTGGTCTGTACTGTGTCGTTGAAATTCTTTGCAACTTTAAGTAAGAAATATATTCAGAAATAGGATACATTCTAATATTTTATAACATAAATAAAAAACAAACACTATTTATGTTCTAATCGAGTGAAATTTAATTTTTCTCCTTTACAACTTTACGGTACAGATCATAGGAACACTGTAAATTCGGGTATTTCTCCAAAAAATCTTTATGCATACTTGCCACCGTTCAGTGGCGTACCTATCTTTGGGAGGCGGAGGGGGCAATATGTCTTGAAGGCGCCTTAGGACCCTTAGATATTATAGGGAAAAAATGACAGGCGAAAATTTTAGTTTGGGCTAATTTTAGTAGCGCGTTTTTTGTCTATTTTTTGCACTTGAACGACGATTTTTTTTGTTTTTAACAATTTAAAATACGTTTTAAGCACGGAGCATGCTTATAAGCAAATCTTTACTCTACAAAATCAAACAGCACTTTGTCAAAACGAAAAACAGAACACTGCTCTATTCTTTTTAATTTTTTATACATTATGTTTGAGTTTCGACAGATCGGCGGCTCTTAAAAATAAAGTTACAGATAAAAGGAATTCTTTGCCGCCGCGACGTAAATCGTAAATAATGTACTTTTTTATAAATATTAGCTGGAAATACGATATGATGACAAAGGATAAAAGTTACCGCTGCCGACGCCCACCAGTGCGACGTCATCGGCAGGTTTCTAGATAATGATTTCTTTGTCTAGAAAATTAAAACGGCCACACCGCCACTATTTAAGAATATTTAAAATAAATGCAGACATTATTTATCAGGGCGGTAAAAAATAAAATAAATACAATGTGGGGGTTAGGTTGTTATAAGGAATATAAAGATTTTGCTCATTGCCATTTTGATTTTATCGCGCCTATAGAATTATGTAATGAGCATAATTATATTTTTTATTTTGATTGAATTAAAAATAAAATATCAAAAAAATGCAGGGCGCCGAAACCGCCAAAAGGAAGAAGGCGGGAGGGGGCAGACACCCCCCCCCGTAGGTACGCCACTGCCACCGTTATATCGCTAGGTAAATATCGTAGACGTGTAAGTTCTTGTGTTAAACGTTGGCCATCATATTTTAACAATTCGTTTTGTAATTCATCCTGTCCAGGGAATTTCCTGTTTTTAAAAAACTTACTGCTTTATCTACGGCCTGGATGTTGGGGAAAACACTGCCAAGGCGATCGTCACCCCAGAGAAGAGCTTGTTCAGTTCGTCATCATTAAAGCTCGGATTTTAGGCAAAATGCCTTTTTTTGCCTATTTTGCCTATTTAACCTGTTTTCTGCCCTATTTGCCTTTTTTTACATTGGATGCCTATTGTTGCCTTTTTATTAAATTCCACGCCAAATTTTAGCAATTTTCCGTTTCTGAGACAAGGTTTTTTTAAGAAACACTAACCACATAATCGCAGTGTGAGGTGTAGTAAGCCGTAAGTAAGCCTTGAGCGATTATAGACTATAATCTCTCAAGGGTTTCAGCAATAAATGAACAGGTAGACAGTTTTACGACTCGTCGATCTGTACTTTCTGGAATTTATTAATGGTGGGGAATTTCCTTAATCCCCTTATTGTCGGAGGATGAATAGAAATTTGTCTATTTACGTTGTAATATTTCTACGTATTTGTATTTCATATTTAAGTAGTGAAAAGAGTAAGAGTTGCCTTCGAGATGTATTTAAAACTTTGTGCGTGGATACGCTCTCATCCTGAGCTTTCTCTCGATGGCGATGGTGTTATTTGTCCAGTAAAAATTTAAAAAATAAAATAATAAATCCAAAATAAAAGTTTTATTATGCTGATACATAAAAGAATAAATTTTGTAACCGTTATTCTGCAAATTAGAACAACTAAATGACTTTAAAAAAGTTTTTTTTAAAATTCACCTTTTTGCCTATATTTTTGCCTATTTCCAATTTTAGCTGCCTATTTATCAAAAATTCCTGCCTTTATAGGCGCCTATTTGGCGCTTTTTTTCTGCCTATATATCCGAGCTTTAGTCATCATTGTGAATGGCAAGCTAGCGGTCTTCTTGTTGTCCCTGGCGGCCAAGTACTTTTTCCAGGATGTGGACTTTCACATGTCTTATGTGACTATTAAATAATTTTGTTAATTATTCCCGTTTGCGTTTAGGTATCTGATTTGTCTTATAGAGTTCTGTTGTTTTCTGATGTTGTCTTATTATTCGCCACATCTGTTTTTGTACACTGTAAAAATCCCCTTCCAGTCTTTTCAAAAACTGTTCCCAATGTTTATTTTTACATGTTTAACCAACAGATTCATTTCACTCCGAATTGTTTTATACTTGTAAGGAACTTTAATTATATAATTAGGGCCAAAAAACAGATTAAGCTAGTTACTGTTACAAGGATGTAATGATATAGCTGCAAGATTAAATTTATTGTAGCAAGTTATGGGCTGTTTGTTATTTATGAAAACTTGGTTAAAATGATTCTTGTAATACGGCCAGCTATTAAAAAAGAAAGAATGAAAGTAAACCTTATTATATTTGCATTTGAAAGTAATTATTAAAAGTATCTAATATAGAAAATTTTTTAATTTTTAGGAGCAAATCTGACGACCATTCCACTGACAAAGACAAAAAACTGAAGCCTGTGACGTCCATCAAATCAGCTTCTAAAATTCCATGTCTGGTTGGTGATTATTCAAACTTGTCACTAACAGATACAGACTCTGAAGTATCATCATCGCATAAATTTACTCGTTTATCAAAAAGTGCTTTGGAAATTTTCGACTTGACCACACCCTTAAAGAAAATTGCGGAGTCATCGAAACTTGCAGATGTTACTCAGAGTGACATGGAATCATCAATCATGTTGGAAAAGACTCCAAGCAGACGTTCTAGTATACAAACTCCAGCTTCCCTTAAGTCGAAAAGTAAGAGTTTTTCTGCAATCAGCACACCATTTTCTGCTTCAAAATCGAAAGCTCAGACTCCAACTTCGACGATTATAAAAACTCCTAAATCAATTTTGAAGCGTTGTTCATCCATGAATTTTGAAAAATCATCGAAAAAAATTAGATATATTGAAGATGAAACCCCGCCGGATTTACAAAAATCTGTCCGACGTAGTACTCGAAACTCAAAATCTGATCAATCATTCTCAACTTCTGCATTGTCTCCTATAAATGATTCTCATCGATCGGAAACAACTAGGTTTATGCAAGAAGAAGACATTGGAGAACCATATGATCGTAGTAAAATCAGCATAGCATCAACAAGTAAACATTCGTTTAATGATGAGGCTTCCCATGTTTCCTCAGTCGAATCGTCATCATTTGAATATTTTATGCCTTCCCCTTCAACATCAAATCGACAAACTATGAGCGTTTTTCAGAAGAATCTTTCTTCTAATGAGAGATCTACTCGTACTGATCTTATTCAGTTTACTAGCGAATCAGAAAAAAATTCCACCTTTAATATGAGTGGAATATCAGAGTTGACAAGTACTTCTCAAACAGCAACAAGACGAAACTCACAAAGTTTAAGGAAATCTCTTAGCAGAAATTCAAAAGTTATACATCCTGAAGATGAAAGTGTAATAGACGTTCTTAACGATTCTAATGATACTGTTGATGTTAATGGAGTAGAAAATAAAGTGTCAAATTTATCTTATAGTTTTTCAAAATTGAAAACGGATAGTTTTACTGCAGCTTCGAGTTCAAGTTCGAGTTCCCCAGACAGGCGTTCTACTGGTACAAATGAGCTGAACAGTTTTAATATTAGTGGAGTAAATGAACTGGTAAGCACACCTAGCCAAAGAATTATTGCTCAAAATACCAGAAATTCCAGGAAATCCCTTAGAAGGAGTTCTCTAAGAGTTGCTGCTATTCAGAATCAGAGCGCCTCGGTTTCGCATAACGATTCCAGCGAATTAGAAAGTTTAATCGATAATGACACAGAAGATTCAGTCACAATCGAAGTGAGCCAGTTATCTAAATTGGTGCAAAGCAGATTTGAAACGTCACTTCCATCGGCTAATTCCACTTTCTTGGAGAGTAATTTGAGCGAACCTGAAAGTGATTCTCCAGTTACAAAAGTTACACGAAGCTGTGACAAACTAAGTAATAAGATCAAACAATCCCTGAGGCAACTAAATTCGCCTAAAAATGATTTAACCAACGTGAGTGGTCCATCTACAGCTGATCTAACTGGCGTTAACACTCCAAGAGCACAAAAATCTCCTCATAATGACTTAACTAATGTGTTCGGAGTTAAAAAACTAATGAAGACTCCTAAAATACAAAACTCACCTAAAAATGAGTTGGAAGACGTTAGCGGGCTAAAACGTCTACTTAAAACACCTGGCGTGCAAAATTCTCCTGAAAATGACTTAAGGGATGTTAGAGGTATTAAGAGATTAATGAAAACTCCAAAAGTACAACGATCACCTGAAAACGATTTAAGAAACATTTTTGGTGTGAAGAAATTAATGGCAACCCCAAAGGTACAGCGTCCGCCTGAAAACGATTTACAAGACGTTGCGGGTGTTAAGCAACTAATGAAAACTCCGAAAGCACAGCGTTCTCCTGAAAACGATTTGAGAAACGTCAGGGGCGTTAAGAGATTAATGAAAACTCCGAAAGTACAACATTCTCCCAAAAATGATCTGAGAGATGTGAAGGGAATTAAGAGATTAATGAGAACTCCGAAAGTACAATATCCCCCTAAAAATGATTTAAGTGACGTTCGTGGTGTTAAGAAATTGTTACGAACACCAAGACTCCAATCTTCTCCTCTAAATACACTAGAAGACGTAAGCGGCATTAGTAGACTATTTAAAGCAAAGTGCCCTAGAAACGATCTTACAAATGTTAGCGGCATAAGCGATTTGTTTAACAATACCAAAGCTAGTACGTCGAAAGATTCTGATACCAATGAGCGAGAATTGGAAAATACTGATATGAATGCCGAAGAAGAAGCAGCCGCTAGAAACGATTTGAATGTTTCTGAAGTTGTTGATACTTTCCAATCGGCAGATACAAGCCTAAGCTCGCAAGCTTTTGATTTGCTGATTAATAAAAAACCTGTTCGAACATATCGCGGTAAGAGTTCATCACCTGCTAAGTTAAATCGTTTAGCAACATTAAGAAGAAGCGTCGGTGCTGTTCCTGCTGTGTCTCCGGACGTGGTGGAATGGGTGGAAACTCACAGTAAATATATTGAAAAAGATAATGTTAGTGTTTCGTCAGAGCCACTAATAACTGAAGACTCCACAAAAGCATATGTTACTCCTCTAAAACGTTCTAAAAGAATTGCATCGAAAACACCATCTTCGGTTAAAAATTCCGTTGGTAAGAAATTACGTTCGGTTCAGTCTTCTGTTGCTTCAGATAGTGTAACTTCACGTAGTACTCGACAGTTGGTTGCATCAAGTCGAAATACATCGATAGCTGAATTTGATTTCAGTCAACATAATATTACAGATGAAAATGTACTCCTAAATAAAACGAAAACTCCCAAAAGGGCGGTTGTTATTGAATTAGAACAGGTTAAAAAATCTGTTACTAAAGAAACAAGTAATATTTTAAAGGACTTACAAAATCTCACACCTGTTCTTAAAGATAGGAACAGTCTTAAAACATCTTTTGTAACTCCACTCAGAAGAAGCATAAAAGAAAATGTTACACCTACGGTTCAAGTCAGCAGAATGGAAGAACTAATGGTAACTCCAAAGGTGTTCGTTTCTCCTGCCGAAGGAGACAGTACAAGAAAGAGTAAACGAAGTCATGTTACACCAACTGTTCAAGTCAGTAGAATGGACGAATTAATGGTAACTCCAAAAGTGTTCGTTTCTCCTGCCGAAGGAAACAGTACAAGAAAGGATAAACGAAGTCATGTTACACCAACTGTTCAAGAATTAATGGTAACTCCGGAGATGTTAGTTTCTCCAGCAGAAGGAGACAGTACAAGAAAGAGTCAACGAAGTCACCAAAAACCAGTCAGACTCAGGGATGATTTCATGTCGGACATAGATTTGGCCGTGAAGGTAAACAATAGGTCTTATCGGCGCTCTTCAACTAAGAAAACCGATCCTGAAAATAAAGAAACAGATGAAGCACCAACTGATGAATTAATCCAATCAAAACTCACGCCGCAACAAACTAAAGGTAAACGTGAAGTTAAAGAAACTGATGTTGAAGTGATTGAACCGAAAGTAATAAACAAACGTGGCAGGAAAGGGTCTGTCAAGGACACAGATCAATCTACAGTATCTATCGATGAAGAAATGATCGAAGTGAAAGCTAAAGCAGTTCGTAAACGTAAAACAACAAAAACTTCTAACCAAAAACCAGAATATAAAACTGAACAGAAAGCCGAGGAAGTGAAAACTAAAGTGGTACGTAAACGTGGAGCACCAAAAGCTTCTATCGAAAATATAGAAGATAAAAATAAGCAACACATTGAAAAAATAAAACCAGTTCGCAAACGTGGTGCAAAGAGAAGCAATAAAGAATCTGGCGATGAGTCTGAAAATGAAAAAATCGAAATTGAAGGTGAAAAAATAGAGCAAACTACTCGAAAGCGTGGTAGAAAGAAAGTCGAAACACAGCCTAAAACATCAGTAGATGAAGACGAACCTGTTAAAAAGCAAAGAGCAACTCGTACACGTGAAAACAAGAAAGCTAATGGGAAAAAGGAGATTGGTACTGAATCTGAATCGTCTAGGATTGATGACGAGCAGGTTGATGTAAAGACGAGAGCGACACGTAGACGTGGGGCAAAACAAGTTGATGATACAGCTGACGTCAAAAATGCAAATGAAATTAGCGATACTGTTCCACAGAAGAAAAGTCGTACACGAGCAACAAAAAAAGATTATAAAGACATCCAAGAAGAAGAGCAGAATAACCATGATTCTTTAAAAGACGACCAAGAAAACAGTTCCGACTCCCAATCTATGAATTCACAGCGTTCAACTCGTAAACGTACCTTAAAAAAAGATAATGACAAACTAGAAGGCGAACAAGAAAATTCCAAAACTGTAAAAAGGGAAGAAACGCAGACTGTTGTGCAAAGATCTACTCGTAATCGCAGGGCGAAGAAAACTGATGCTGGAGATCAAGAAAAAGTAGAAAATTCCAAGTCATTGACCGACAGTAGTAGTGATATAAGTGAAATTAAATCCACTGAATCGCAGCGGGTGACACGTAAACATGGTGCAAAGAAAACAGTTGAAAGTAATGAGGATATTGAAGAACGGCAATCGTCTAAAGAAGATATTTCTGATACTCTAAGTGAAAACTCATCTGTAAGTACACGAAGTGCAAGAAGAGTGCATTTTGAAATGTCCAAAGAAAAGAAATCAAAACAAGTAGAATTTACTGACGAAAATTTTATAAAACCAAATGAGAAAACAACACGCAAACGTGGAAAACCGAAAGCTATTGATGTAGACACAGATGAAGAACCAACCACCAAAAAACGTGGAAATAGAGGGAAAGCTAGTGACGTAAAAAATGTGTCCGATGCTCCTGTGGTAAGAAGTACGCGTCGACGTGGTAATAAGGTCGATTACGATGAAACGGATAGTGATACCGAGAATTCAGTAAAGTCGGGAGGTTCGGTAAAAAAGATAAAGAAAGAAGTTGAAGTGCCAGTACGAAAATCAGCACGTACAAGAAGATAAATATATTTTAAAGTTCATTTACGTTTTATATTTTATATAGTACAAATATTTGAGGTCTCGTACAGTTTTAATTTTTGAAATTCATGCTGAAAATGTCTGCTTTTGTGTTTAATATTTATAATTATTAATATAATATGTAAGTCTGGCTTTAATTGAAAAAAGCGTTTAATTACTTACGGTAATATTTTGATAATTATTAGTTATTGGCGTTATTGCATTTGAAAAATTATAGTTAGTAGATTTAGTAGTATTTGAGAAAAATAATGTAGCTCAAAGTAGTTAGTGCAAATTTTAATATTAAAATAAATGAAAATGATATATAAAAATCCATTAGTAACTATAAGTTAATCCCTCTTTTTGCAAGGGTTTTAGTTGTAGCTTAGTATTTTTATATAAACGTTTTTTAGTGTAAATAAATATATTTTTCGAACAATTCTTCTTTATTATTTAGGTAATGTTGTTTGGTTGGATTCAAAATGAAATATGATTTTAACCAACAATGAAGAACTAAAAGTTCTCGATTAAAACGTCTACCTTTCAGTTTTCGAAACAATAATATTCTTGCACAAACATCTAAATTAAAAAAAAATTGTTGGTATTCTAAATCGACGCCATAGTCATTATTTTTTATTTAACAAAATCTAAAGCTTAATCTTACCAATTATACCTTAACAGACAACGATTATTACAGTAAGCAATACTATTTATTGTTGGCGTTTCTTATTATATGGAAAAAATAAAGATGGGCAAAATCGCAACACTGTCTGAAGTGCCTAGGGAATTTCTTTTTTGGAGAATTTAGCAATCAAAACGGTTTACAGAGTTTGCTCTATGAGCTAATATTGTGCTAATAAATAGTAGAACTAGTATTAAGAAGTGGAAGGTGACAACCACTTGTGCTTGTCCAGATATTAGAATGTACTATACAGGGTGCTGCATTGATGAACGCAACATAGAAAGTGTTCCTGGTGTTCAAATATTGGCTTCCCTAATTATTTTACGGGAAAGCAAACAATCCATGATAAAGGCAGGAGATTATGTCAACTAGCAGCAGCTAACGGTTTGGTAATAAGTAGCACAATGTTTAAACATAAATGAGTGCATAAAGTTACATGAAACGCACCAGGAGGAAAATCACAAAGTTAAATAGACCATATATTAATCTCTAAAAGAAGAGCAACAATAATACAAGATGTTAGGTCATTCAGAGGAGTAAACTGCAATTCCTATCATTACCTGGTAGGAGCAGTAATGAAAGAAAAAATAAGAAATACGAACAACAAGGGCAAAAAACCAGAACAGAATATGGGATATAGGACAACAAAAAAATTAGGAAAAAAGCAAAAAATTTAAAGAAATGAAAAAAAACAGGAAACGACAGAAATAGACCATGAATGGGAGAACATAAAAGCAAATATAATCGAATCAGCAGAACAACAAATAGGATACAAGAAGAGAAAAGAAAAAACAGAGTGGTTTGATGATGAATGTAAAGAACAAATAAAAAAGAAGAACGAAAACAGGTTAATATGGATCCAAAACCCAACACAAGAAAATAAACAAAAAAAATTATGTAGAAGGAAAAAACGAGAATGGATAAATAGTAGACTACAGGAAATAGAAGAAACCGACAACAATAACAATACAAGAAAATAAAGGAAAATATGGCGCCCAAATCAAAGATAACAATAACAGGTTGTAAAAATAAAGAAGGAAAATATACTGGGTGATTCAGGTTGGTATTCGCACCCTTTATACATATCTTTAGTGATTTTAAAGATAAGTAGTTGATTTTTTGGTATGATTAATGGTCCATAAATATACGCTTATGGAAAAGTAGTATTTTCAATAAAATACCTACTACTTCCGGTTTAACCGGAAGTTAGAATAATTTTCATTTTTCAAATGGAATTTGAAGAAACCGACCGATCGACCCTCCAGATATAATTATTAATAACACACATATCCCATGGAACCCGAAGGATAGAGCAGTGCGTTACCTCGGTATATACCTGGATCGTAGATTAAGTTGGAGTCTCCACATAAACAAAAAATTATCTGACAGTTATGCAAGACTACGAATGTTATACCCCATAATAAACAGGAAATCCTCACTAAAAATCGCCAGTGGAACCCTCATCTATAAATCCTTAATTAGACCTATATTCACCTACGGATGTAGCGTATGAAGTGCCACATCCAAGACCAATATAAACAAACTTCAAATTCTGCAAAATAAGATTCTACAAATCATAACCAAAGCAGAGTGGTTTATTAGGAACTCACAGATTCACAAAGAGACCAACACTCCCACTATAGAAGAATTTATCGTAAAAGTTCGAAAAAAATTCTATACAAACATTAAACATTGCGAAGGCGCTACCTACTTTAACCTCGGACGAACATCAATCCATAATAGGCTAAAACGGAAACTACCAGCTGACCTCTTAGATAGTAACAGTGAATAAACCATATTCGCAAATATAGCAACCATAACTCAAACAAAGTGTATTAAAACTAAACAATAAAATAGACTCCTACCATTAAAAACCAGTGACTAGTGATTACGAAGTTAACAACCCAATAGTGAACTCTGCCTTGAATAGCAGTAAATGCTGAACTGGCAAACCTGAAGTTTAAAAAAAAAAAAAAAAAAAGAGAGATAGAAGAAGAAAATCCAGATACCGAACCAGAACCAACAGAAGATGAGATAAGAAACCCAAGGTACGAGAAAATGAGTGAAATAATACAAAAAATTAAAAACGGAAAAGCACCCGGACATGACAACATAACAATAGAACTGATTAAACAGGGAGGACAAAGGCTAAAAAAACAGAATTTACCAACTAATAACATAAATATGGAATAAAGAGCAAATGCCGCAAGAATGAAAGTAATTATTCCAGTACATAAGAAAGGAGACAGAGCAAAATGCAAAAACTACAGAGGAATAAGTTTATTAAGCACAATATACAAAATAGTATCAAGCATAATATATAGAAGAATAGAACCCGGATTCAGGCCGAATAGATCAACAATTGATGGAATTGACACAATAAGACAGATACTTGAAAAAAGCAAAGAACACAATATCGATCTCCATGTGTTATTTATCGATTATAAACAGGCTTTTGACAAGATTAAAAGAAGACAAATATACATGGAACTAAGAAAACTAGGAATACCAAGAAAGATAATACAGCTTATTAAAATGACAAGGGAAGGATCAAAAGCATATGTAAAAACACAAATGGGAGACACGGAACCCTTTATAATCAGCACGGGAGTAAGGCAGGGAGATGCGCTGTCTACAATCATATTCAACCTAATAATGGAAGCTACCTATTGTAAGAAAAACAAAAATCCAAGGAACAATAAACACACATATGACACAGATATCAGCATATGCGGATGATTTAGTTATAATAAGTTCATAAGTAGGAGCAAGAAAGAACTAAAAGAAGCCTATGTGAAAATAGAAGAAACAGCACAAAAGATGGGACTACAAGTAAACACAGAGAAAACAAAATTTATGAGAACACAGAAAACTAAACAAACTGAACTGAAAAGCATAGAAATAAATCGTCAATAGGTCTTGCTTTCGACACATTCGGCGGATGAAGATCCTTTGACACAAAATTGATGCTCTGCGACCTCAGCCAATTTTGGATAGTTTTGACATAGTGAGAAGTGGTCAAATCAAACCAAAATACATAATTATTGTTGGAGTGGTGAGTGTTAATAAATTGCTTTAAAATCGGGAGACAGCATTGTTGATACACGTCAGCATTAATGGCACAAGCTGTTGAATCCCTAATAATGGGAGCTGAAATTCTCTTATCAAGAATCGCCGAATGTGCCGAAAGCAAGACCTATTGAGGAGTTTTGGGCAATTTTGGCGAGAATACTTTACACTGAATCCAAAACAGTCCAAGGGCCGAAACTTAGAATAAAAGAAAAAAAATGAGCAAGTCGATGTAACTCTCGCCCAAGGAATGATGCGTAGTGTAAAGGGAAAACTACGAGCAAGAAAAGAAGGAGGGCCGTTCTCAATATTATGGTTTTAAATATTTGTTAATAATAATATGTATTTTTCATCAATAAAATATAGTTTATGTAAGTTACATACTATTCCTCTTATAACACCTTGAACTTTTTCCGGATACTTTTAGCTCATACTTTAAGTAGGTAATGCCTTTCGGAGTAACTAATTTGGAACCCAAGTCCCAGTGGGTATGTTTTAAAATCGCCAGCAACTATGAATGATGGTATGATGGATGATAAAATTGAATGCTAGAGATGAGTACACTTGAATGATGTTGAAAATCAAATTATTAAATAACTTCAACAATCGAATGATTTTTCAAAATACAAACGATACATTACTACCAAAGTCGTGCAAAGCAAATGAAAATTAATTCGGATTTGGTTTTACTTTGGATGATTTGTTCAGTGGTCGTTATAAACTATATTTAATCGTAATACTTGATTATTTGATTACCAATCAAAACAAGAAAAAAGAAATTGTGTGTTTATCTTGTATTAGGTATTAGAAACGAAAATTCGAATTCGAATAATCTATAGGAAAAAGTAATGCGATATGTGATTGTGAATAACTTTCATCTTTGTCTGACACTTGCTTTGTTATAATAACGATCAACGAGTGCAAGAAAAATAACTCGATTAGGATAGAAATTCATTCGTCATTTACTATTAGTTTTAATGTGTTGCTCATTTTGAGTTTCAAAAATAAAAATCATGTGAATGATTTGACAACAATCGAAACATTCCGAAAACCGACAGCAATCGAATAATTCAATTTTTTCATTCCCATTCGCCCTTCAGCAGTTTGAAATCCTAATCAAACAAGAATCGGAAACCAGACATAAGCAATATGTTGTGGACAGTCATAAAAGCCAAATTGATACAAGCTTATCCAAATTTTAATTATTGGCTTTAAGTAAAAGTTTTCTTCCCTGTGTTGCATTTCTTATTTTCATCTTGCTAAGCGTTTTGCGGACTCTATTTTATTTCTTATTAGAACTGATCCTTAGTAATCGTCTTAAATCAACTAACAAAACAACAAAAAAGGAAATTAAGGTACTCCTAATGAATAACAAAATATCTTAAAGCCGGTCCTGACAGAAAACTTTTGAGACATGCGCAGTGTAGTTGTTTTGAACAAAGTTTTCGTTTGTTCTTCAGTTCGTGTTTGTTGTTCGTGTTGGAATGGTTGTGTTTTACGTCGTTCGTGTGTGTTACGATACCTGTTGCTTTGATAAGAATAACAAAACATGAAATAGCCGCCCGTGTATAATTTAATAATATTAAAACGTGTTTAAAAGAATATGTGTAACAGTACAGCGTAATTTCGTAAGAATGGGATTATTAACATCAAAAGAAGACTCTGCGCCACAGCAGAGCATACCGGACAGACCAGAGAGCATTATTTCTTCGAAACATGGGCATGGCAGACAACCCAGCATTCGTGCAAAGGCTAAACGGCCCATGCCTGATCCAAGTGAACTCGAAAGAAGGTTCACTGAAGTCTTGGTAAGTTCAGTTTTTGTTTAAAATTAAATTTGTTTAAAAGTCTTCATTTGTTTACGACCAGGACTCCACGATATAAAAATACAAAGTTGTTCCGTTAAGTAATCAAAAGGACACTCGTTCTTTGTTGTATGTTTATTTATTATAAAATCAAAGTTTAGAGCATTCACCCAACGAAATTAGTCTACCCTTTGAGTCTTTTGTTATTCAATTTAAAGCCGGTTGTATAACAATAGCCCCAAGTGGAATTTATTGTGGAGCTACGTAAGAGAGCCAATTGTGGTTGCTATAGAGAAGTTTGTAATATTGTTATAATTTATATTATAAGGATCTCTAACAAGAGGTTTTTGAATTTTCCCGATTTAAAACTAGATTACTTTTGCGAATTTTATGAAGTAATCTAAAAGGGAGATACTTTGAAATGTTTTCAAATGAGAGAGATTCAGGAAATGTTTTTATATTCACTTCACCAGACAATAGACGGTCCATAATTATGAAATTACAGTCATTAACATTAGTGCGCCTTTTAAGGAACTGTACAAACATAGAAGAACAAGTGTTTTTATTTAATATAATAAAGTAATTAAACTTGACGTGGTCTAATAAAATAAAAAAAGAAGAATGAAGAATACAGGTTCGTGTAAAGTTTCTACATTAATAAAATTGCCAAAGTTGAACGGGAATTTACGAGGCGATTTGAAAAGTGAGGTTAGATTTAACTTAATATTATTGTAGTAATTAAATTGAAAAATAAACCGGTAAGATTGAGAAGAATATGAATTTCAACAATAATCTCGACAACAACGTTCTAAATCTATTTGTTTATGTCACTAAAATTTGAAGGTGTGAAGTGAAAAAAGTGAGGTTAGATTTAATTCAAATTAGATTTTTATTTTTATTCTTTGCCCTTTTTCAAATTTGAGTATTTTATTAGCCCGTTGGTTAGTAAATGCATTTTAAGGATGGAAGTATCAAAATAATCCTTTGATAAAATTAACGAGTTTTTCACGTTTTGAATTCGGATAGCATTTTAGATGAACTCATTCAAATATATTTTCGCATTTAAATATAGCAAATTTAAGTACATTTTGTACAATAAACACTATCTATACTCGTATTTTTATCAATCAAAAATGTAAAACTGAGGAAGTATGGAGGTTGAACCAATTAGCCATATAAAGAAAGAACCAAACAGGCGCCTTTTATCAGTAGATACTCGTGCTAATGCTTTTGTTATTTTTTTTAATGAATAACTCTTTAAGGAATTTAGGAATGTAGAAAGGAATTTTGATTATTGCATTCTTCTTAGACTGATGTAGTGATGTTGGTAAATTCCTCACAAAATCCTGTTGCATGTTAGTTTAGGGCTTTAAAGACGTTTTAAATTTTCCAGCTAAATATTTCTTTAGGTAAATATGCAGTGGGGCCTGCAATGTTTTTAGATTTCTTGTGCTGATCTTACGAATTTTGAAACCATTTTTATGCTTTTTAATATTTTTAAGTTGTTTTTCCCTTCAAATTAACGCCAAAATACTTTTAAAATTTCAGTGGTTTTCTGTGCCTTGTCAAAAATGTTCTGATTTTTTCGAAGTTCCTAGTTTCGGCGACCGAAATAAAAGTAGCTGCTTCAAGTTGTTAAATTTATTTAAAATGAAAATTTAATAGTGTAATGGGTCGAGTGTCTGTTTGGTCTTCAAGGGAACACAGGTTCGAAACATATCGGATTTTTAACTATTCTTTCTAAATTTGTTTATTAAAAGGGTTTGGACGTCTGTTTCCCTCAAATTCAAATCCTACTGGAATTTTTAACAAATCCGTCGAGCTCTTAACCCTGTTAAGTAAGCTAAATTAGAAAGCTAATAATCTTAACAATCGACCTATAAAATAAATAAATTAGTTGCAAAGTTCTAAAGTTTTATTAGCTTATTAAATTATACTTGAGAAACTAATACACCGATTACGTGTAAGATTTCCCATTAATCCATAAACCTCGGTTATAATTTACATGGGAATTTACGTAAGGAGCCATTGAGCGTTAAAATTAGAACACTTCGTGTTATAAAGTAAGACGTTTACAAACGCAGTGGTTAAATTGGTACAAACGAGTAGATTGGTGTATTTTTAAATATTTCTACTAACAACTAAATTACTGGATTAACTAGTAAAACCACTGACGTAATTTAACTAAATTTTATTTTTTGTATGCTTGTACATCGTTAGCAAATTGAATACCGTTAAGAAAGTGCAGATTGTTAACGAATTTACATAAACTTGTATTAAAAACAAGTGTTGTTAACATGGATTTACATTCCGTACAAAGTCCTTTAAGGGAAATTGCCGGCGGTAATGGTGTATCCGTTTGAAATCTGTAATTCTCAAGATTAACATTCCTGACTGAATGTATTATCATCTCGGTCTTACTCGTACAAAAAATGTCAAGATTATTGTGAGTTATGGACAAGGAAGTTGTGGTCAACTTAGAACTTTATTTTAATCTAAGTTTTGTAAACTTATTTTAGTTGATTCATTGGGAATATTGCAGTCAAGTTCGTATTAGTTTAAATTCTATGTTAAAAACCCAACGTTTGCTTTAATGAATAATTAAAATTAGTTCATTAGCACTTTCTGTAGTTTATTTCAATGGATTGCTCATGTTTTACCACGAAATGCTTGAGGCGTGGTAAATTCAGGGCCGGCTTTATTTCGCATTGTTCTGATTTTATAAAATATGTAGTGTCATGAGTACCTCCACTTTCCTAAAAATTAATTAAATTTACGACGAAATGTTTGCAAATTTGCCTAATAAACATTTTTTTTTAATTCCATCAATTTTCATCATTTTCTTCTGAAGTTTCATGAATCTTGTAATGGTGCCTTAACTCTTCTGCTTTATTTGTCTATTACCCTGTCGGGTTTGTCATTTTTTGTTTCCATACCTCCTTCATTTAGATCTCTTTCCGCCATTGCACTTCTAATATACGTTTTCCAACCTAAATTGACCTTCTTTTTCTTCTTCTTCTCCTTGGAGACCATTCCGTTATTTTCTTCGGCCTTTGGCGTGGCTGTACCCATTCCTTCCCAAATTGCTCCCGTTGTGAGTTTATCCCTCCTTGTTACTTGCATACATCTTGTCATCTAGTCTAGTTCTACTGTTCTTATTTTGTCTTTTCTTGGTTTTGTCAGCTGCCACATTTCAGCTCCATATAGCGCGATACTTTCAGCTACTTCCTGTGTAAAAGTTGTTTGTTTATGTCTTTGCTGATGTTTGTGCTCCACAGTATGCAATATAGTGTTTTTGTCGCTTATTCACCCATGGTAATTCTGATATGTATATCCTTCCCGCGTGTTGCTGCAGCATTTAGCATTGAGCCCAAATATTTTGATTGCATTGCTTGGTCGTTTATTCCAATTATTTTGTGTCTCAGTACCTGCGGATTGTGTGTTCTGTTTTGTTTTAAATCAATTGTCAGTCTTCCTTGATAAAATTGTTTCGGGTTTTTAGCCTAACTCACCGCGCTGGCCAAACGTGTTGGTGAGTAAACATAGTTCATCTGGCTGGAGTTTGACTGCCACCGTTGGTTATTTAACTCATCCGCTGCCTACTCTAAGTCGCCATCCTTTCTGTAATGGTAGCTAGTTGTCAGAGCCCTAGTTTTGTTACAAAACCTGCCTCTGACAGTCCACTCACTTAAGTTTAGCCCGTGTGTTTACACGGTTACCGGGATGTGGCAGCTCTTTATCTAGAATCTAGAGCTTCTAGGAGCCATAAGTGAGGTTTAAACTGCTTGAGGACCAATCCCTTCTAACAATTAAATTCGGCAATTACAGAAGAATAGCATAGGCTTGTTTTGGCAAATTACAAAAGATTTTTAAATCGAATTTACCAAATACAATAAAAGCAAAAATGTCTTACCTGTAGTAACTTATGGTACTGAAACTTGGACATTAATTAAAAGCATAAGAGAAAGATTACAAATTACTCAGAGGTCAATGGAACGACGAATGCTGAACATCCCCAAAGACCGCATACGAAATAAGGCGACGATCAAAGGTAACTGACGTTTTCTACCAAACATGCAAGTTGAGATGGAATTGGGCTGGGCACATTGCCAGACTGCCGGATAATCGCTGGATCAAATGTCTAACTCATGGGGATCACGTGGCACAAAAGAAAAATAAGACGTCCACCAACAAGATGGACAGATGATATCAAAAGAGCTGCAAATAGACAGGAATGGAGGCAACTTGGGGAGGATTACATCGGAGGATGGATGGAATAGCTTTGATGATGATGATTCTTCTTCTTTAAGCTTTTCCAATATATACTTATTTCATGTCCCCGTCGTGTTGCGCAACTATTATCTGGGCAAAGTGTTTGCGGTATATTTTTACTCCCATTCCCTTGCATTTTTCGTACCAGGCCTCCAAAGCTTTCTCGGTATGTATATTAAAAATTAAAGGGGATATTCCGCACCCCTATTTTAGGCCCTTCGTTGGATCTATTGGTGTTGTTACTCTGCTTCTGATTTTAATTCTAACTTGATCGTTATGGTATATTCTGTTCACTAGGTTCATTCATTTTTCTTTTATGTATAATCTTCTCATTGCTGTCCACAATTTACATCTAGGCTTTTTGCAGGTCTATTAAAGTCAGACATGTAGCTACCCCCTTTGCCTTCTTTTATTACCTATCTGGGGAGCTCGTTGGCGCAGTGGTAGCTAGGAGTCTGGGGTTCGAATCTCACCCAGTGGTAAGGATTTCTATAAAGAATTCTCCACTGTTCGAGGTCGGTACTTCAGCGAGTGAAGCCATTTAATCGTTTGATTACAATTAACGATTCTGTCTGCAGAGTGGTCAGCTGCAGATAGTAACACAACACAAACACTACACTTAATATACACGCTCCCAAACTGCAGAAGGCAACGGGAAACTACTGCAGAGAACACATTTTCCTGTCATAACGAAGGGATATAACAAAGTTCACGACGCCAAGTCGTTTCAAAATGTGGCTTTGATTACCTCAACTGGCAGCCAAACCGCCACTACGTGATCTCCTGCCTACAAATGCCATACGATAAATTAAATTATCGATGGTAAAACAGTAATTCCTCTATAGTTAGTACACAGCTCCCTTGTCTCCTTCTTGTATGTGGAGATGGCGTATGATTGATTCCATTCTCTAGTGATTTTGGGTCTTCTATTTTGTAAAACATTTTTCTTATACAGGTATGTTCCATCTTTTCTTCACCATGCTTAAGGACCTCCATTCATATATTTCCAGGACATGGGGGCTTTGTTGTTTTTAGTGCTTTGTCATTTCAGGTGTTGGGTCGTCTTTTTGGGTGGTTTCTGTATACTGGTGTTCTTGTACTATATTGAAGTAGTGTTCAATCCATCATTTTGTAATTATTGCCTGTATTAGTCCTTTGGTGGTGTTACCATTTCTGATTCTCTTTATTGTCTTTTATGTCTCTGATGATTTATTTAATACTAACGCGTTGTCAACGTCTATACAGAGCCTCTGCAAATATTCCTAATTTTTTTCTTTGACTTTTGGTTTTACAAGTTTTCTTAATCACACATACTTATTCTCCTTTTTTGGTTTTACTTCTGAGGTACTCCTTTATACGAGTATATGCTTCTTTTCTTGTATCCATCCATCCAGATCTGAGAAGTTTCCCTTGTATTAGCTTTTCTATTTTTTACACCAAGAGCTTCACTGGTTGCGTTGACTACCTTCTCCAGGTGTTGATACGTTTCTTCAGGAGTACCATCCTTGTTCATACCTAGTTTGTTTTGTAATCTGTTTTGATATAGCAATTTCACACTGTATTGATTTAGTAACTGTTTTGAATGTAGCTTCTTTTAGAATATCCATTTCTTCTTCATTTATACTTTTATTTCTCGTTGTTACCAAGAATATCAGGCATATGGTGATTGCTAGCGCATACTGGTTGTCTATATATCCTACCCTACCTTCCTTACTCATTATTAAAAAGTCTGTGATTGATTCCCGATTTCTAGTTGGATCAATCCATATATATTTTTGAACGTCTTTGTGCTATTTTGCCTCTTTTATTCGTTTGCTCTTGCCCAAATTTTCTTACCACGTCCTCTTTCCTCTTTATTGGTTCCTACTCTACTGTGTAGGTTCTCTATTAGAATTAGTTCCTTGGGTTGTGGTATCTATTCTATAATTCCTCCTAGTTTACCAAAGGTTTTTTCCTCATGAGAAGCGTTGTCTTTATTTCATATATTCCCAAAATAACCGTGAGACACCCCCGAATATTCATTTTTACTTTAATCATTCGTTCATTGTACAGTTCAAATGTAATAATATATTTCTTCCATGACTTTTCTATCACCTTACTTTTAGTTCATTGGAATTTAGGTACACCGCTTCATAAGTGGTGATAATTATCCAGATGTTCTTCACCTTCTTTTTTAACTCGCTGAGGATGCCTAATTTTGGTTTTTTCTATTCTTCTGCTTGGTATTGTATATTCCTCAAATATTTCACGTTGCAGTATTTTAGTTACGGTTCTCCATTCTTTTTATTTCTTTTTTCTGTTTATTTTGGCTATGTGAAGTAGTTTGGTTAAACGTGAATCTTTGCCCTCCCCAGAATTCCCAGGGCCGACAGCTGAAACAGTGCGAGATCCTGAACTGAGTGTCCTACTCGCCTGTGGTAGTTTTGTTTTAAAATTGCATATTTAGGAAACTCTTTGGTGAATGTATTTTCCATGTGTTGGATAGCCTTTTCAACGCCACACCCCTGCTCCTTTTCCTGGGCTTGGCGCCAGCAGTGGAAACTCAGAGCTGCCTTAACTTAGATAAAAAATAATATAGAAAGGGTTACAGTTTGATTTGGTGCTTTAACTTTAAAAATAATAAAGCCAATTGAATTTTTTTATCTTTAAAGGTTTAAAGTTTGATTTAAGCCGGGTGGGAATTTTCTTGTTTATTGTGCTGCTATTCATTGGTTTTTTCTCAGCTTAAAGTATTATTAAATTCTCAGAAATTAAGTGCAACTAGCCATAGGGCTTACTTAAACTTCAGTTGTTTACCTTATTTATATAGTTAAATAAGGTAAACATCTGAAGTTTAAGTATTAATGTTCATAGCTGACGTTGCATGATAAATAAGATAATTTAGGTTATAAACTTATCAAAAATATGAAATAGTTCATTTTCTAATGTTGGTTCTGATAATCAAGATTGCCTCAGATTTTGTTAGTTTTCCCAAAAAATTTGTAACTGTGAAATTTTTAAATATTTCAAAGTTACGTCTAACAGCAGCATCAGACATTTTCTGAAATGCCCTTTAACCAATCATCTTTCAAAGCAAAAAATTAGTAACTGTAACACATTTCTGCTGTCTTATTTTGAACGAAGATTAGAAATTCCAGAAATACTCTTTCTGCTTTAATACAGAATCCGATTATAATTATTCAGTTATGATAATTCTTATTAAAAATAAAAGAAATTGTCGAAATCCTTGGCTTCCGCAAGTCTAACTCTCATTCAATAAATAAACCTGGAAATAAACAAACAAAATTGTTAAAATGAAAGTAACTAAACGAATTCGTTCACGCTTATAAAATAACGAAAGAGCAACGATCAATGAATGAAAGCGGATCTAAACGTTTGTAATTACTTAATTTAGCAAGTAAAAAGATGAATAGATTTATGTACCGTCAAGGGATGATGTGAGGATGAATGTTATTTAGTTATTAGGTTACTTATTGAGACACTTACAAACGAGGAACTAACTGTGCTATATTAAAGTTAGCTAGTTGAGTTGAGAGTGGACTCGATTAAATTAAGTTTGATTAGCAAAACTCTTGTTTTAAATTAGGAGGTTTGATTAATGGCACTTTGGTTTGTTTTTTTGTTTGGGTAATTGGTCGATTTAGCTTCTTCCATGTGGGAAGTTAACCCATTTTAATTTGTTGCAGTTGTGACATTTTGTAACTTGTTTATTTATTTATTAGACGAGGTAACTTATTAGAATTTATATAATCAGAATGTAACTAAGCAATTTGAAACCAGTTTCGTAATCTCCTCGGGTGGTATGTAATCCCTTAAGGATGGATAAATAAACAAAAGGTTTTACGTGCACTAATTATTAAGTATGCATTGATGACAGTAACTGATCTAAACAAAAGGTTTTAACACTTTTAACATAAATCAACTAACGATAAGGCGCATTTTTCAACGTAATTATCAAGTCGTGTTTAGGTTTCCGATAGTAACGACGTGTGATATCAAAAATTTCAAAAACAGGGAGCTATGCACTTCATATGAATTATCTTATCTGCTGTTTAATGAATTTGTAAAAAATAACACGAAAATACTAAATATACTTTAGTAGAAGTTTTATAGAGCAATCGCTCTTGTTTGTATTTATAAATATTTGTCCTGGAAAATTTGGTTGAACCCAGATGTTTATATCAATTAATGCTCAGATTTTATTTAAAACTAGGGCTTTCAGGTCACTAAAATTTAGTCGTTGATAAAATTAAAAATACTTCTGTCAACATGTTTTGCAAAGGACCTTAAATTAATGCCTGTTAACAATAATTTGTTCTTATAAAAATTACCTTATGAAAGGTATTTGTCAGGATTTGAAGCACTTGGCACTGTTCCTGGTTAAACAAACAAAATTTTATAGCTGCTCCTTGTCGTTTTTAACTTAATTATGATGTTAAAAACTAAATATGTTTTAAGAACTTGGTTTATCTATTTTTAAATTAAAAATAGGCGATTTTTTCGTGTTTTCTGGATTGGTCCTGAATGTGTAATTTAAGCCAAAAAGGTTAAATCTGCAAATTGCAACAAAGCTATTTTTAGTTTTAAAGGTTTATTCTCCTGAGATATTTTTAGTGAGTTTTTATTAATTTTGAAAATTGTGTATATTAAAAAAAAACACGCCTCCGCTGGGATTTGAAGCAACGACTTTCAAAGGTGATATTTTTTCATTTGCGGATTTTTCAAAATTCATTCAGGTTACCTATTACTGTTAAAAATATATACATTTAAACTGATCGTTTTAAGTTCAGTAAGCTAATAATATTACACAGAAAAATAAAAGTAATGCATTATTTATTTCCAGTCTGTACTTTTATTATTCTATTTTATCAAACATCAGTCGGTTATCAAGGATCATCATTTTCCACTAACAATGATATATGTTGTTGGTTCGTTCGTGAATTATGAATGGCCTTTATGGCGTTATTGGAGGTCATTTTGTTTTTATATCGGGGAATTCTCGTAGATGTTTTGGATTTGTGCTATTTTAAACATACACCGAATAAGTTCTACAGCTTTTAAAGATTTAAACTTTAGTAAGACTAAATTTCCATCGTTCTGCTCAGATTGGTTAATATTTGTTTGGAAAGAAAATATAAGCTTTTTATACAATTTACAATTAATACGAGAAAATCAATGTGTTGGTTGTTGACTTTAAAAAAATTCTGAAATAAAACAAACTGTCAGCATCACAAAAATTGTCCTCGCTTTCAGAGGTTTTAAATTTTAACAAGTAATTCTTTTAACTACTAATTTATTTAACAAGGGGAGCTTTGACAGTCTGAAATAAAACCCTTTACAAAATGCATGTCGTCTAATTTAACTTGCCCCAAATAGCCATCCACCCTAACGTTTATAGATAAACGTCTACGAGTTGTGGGTGCGGCGGTACTTATAATAGATTTTAGACTTTGTGAAAACTTCCTGGGGAGAAGCCGTTCCTAATTCTTACACTAGCTGATGAATTAATTTATGTTGGGACAATGCCTTATTAAGGCAGAGTTTTCATAACGTATAATAAATTCAAGTTAAACAGTTTTTCTGTGGATCTCGTCCACTAAATAACCAAACATTTTTTTCGAGTTTGTTTGCTTCTGAGCCTTTTGACGCTTTTTTGGGTAATTTGAACAATAGTTAATTTTCAATATCTCATAACTTTTATAAATTTCCACCTTTTTTAAAGTTCTTAATTTGAAAAACCTGAACCTGTTTAGCTTTATGAAGCTTGGCCAAGTTTCCTTTTATTGGTCTAAAACACTTACGATTTTCTGAAAGGACGGAAGCGATTGGTCAAGTTTCTTTGATTTATTGGCTTTTTTGATTTTCCGGATCTTTCCAGTTTTATTATTCGTTATTTTCTAACTTAATTCTTTCAATTTGTACAATTTTGCTAGAGTTCAAAGCTCAAAATATCTTTTAGGTTTTTCAATTGCAATTGCAAATGCTGAAACCAATCGTAAGTTTTGGACTTCAAACTTCTAAAAATTTGCGTTTTGCAATTGAATTAAATCTTTTTATTGAGCTGAGTAGACTTTATTTGAGTTTCTTCGTTTATTCTCGAGTTTGATTTTATGAATTGTCAAATATGTATTCCAAACATTGAAAGTTTGAAATTGGAAAATTATTTAAGCCTTATGGCACTTTTTGGTTTTCTTTATTATTTTCGAAATCTAACACTTGTTTAATGCGGTTTAACAGTTAATCTTCTTCTTCTTCTTCATTTGACTGTGGAATGATAAAGAATGATTTGTATTTAAAACACATTGTTATAATAATTAATAAGTAAAAAATAAATTATGCGTGGAGAATCCTTTAACGCCCATTAGTATTTTACCACAGATTCAGAGATTCCGAGAAAAATTAAAAAAGTCAAAATTATTGTTTGTATGAATTGCATCTGCATAACCCACTCCATTATATTATTGCGTAATACTTTAAAAAAATTAAAATCGGAGAAAGCGAGAACATCTCTCTATAATAAGATGCGTTGTACTTAGTTCAACAATTGATTATTACGGATGTATTTACCGTAACATCCACTTAACTTCTAACAAATATGCAATTAAATATTTCATGGCTAGATACTTCTTCCGACATTTCTTGTTGTTATATATGTATTTGACAACTAACAGTTACACGTATAAGCAAGGCACGGATTTTATGCAAATGCATATCCTATACTAATAATATGTGCTAAGTGAGCTTTTGTTTTTACGCGTATCTAATAAAACAGACCTAAATGGAATCAATTTTTTTTTGCATATTTTGCATATTGTAGGCATTTCGTGCATTAATTTGTTTCAAGAGCATATTAAAGCATATTTCTTTATACATTTGGTTAGAGATCAATGTAGCTACACAGTTTTACTAAAATACGAGAAATGTAGAAAAATGAGCGAATGTCGAAATTTCTGAGAGACTATAATTCTCTGGTAAATGTCTATTTTTGTTGGGAATTTCTAAAATGAGGTATTTACCTACAAATATTTATGTACTTTTAAAAACTGCCCACTTCCCAGGCGTCTAATCCTAGCTTAACATTTATCTCTTTATCTGGAAGGGCTGTGACAGGCATACAAAACTTTCACTTTCCAAGAAGTGACTAATGAACCACTGATACCATGGGATTTTCATGTTTTTGACCGTTGTTGGTCTTACTCGTTAGTTAGTTTTTGTTTTACTTTCGAGTTTCGCTTAACACTGTTGAATGAAAATAGGTAGTTAAGATTTATTTTATTATTTTTCCCTAAAATTACCATTAGTTCTATAAAGATATAAGTAGTTTAGTATTAATTATGTTTTCTTTTGCTATTTGTATTTAATAATGTGTTAACAATTAAAATAAATAAATTCGTTTCATCCAAAAATTTCTGTTTTAAATATAGACATAAAATAATTAAGGTGAATAATATGCATATTTTAAAGCATATTTCATGAAAACCACTGCATATTTGGAATGTAATTTGAGCATATATATGCGCATATTTTAACACTTTTTGGTGCATACAAGTCCGTGCCTTGCTTATAAGTAATTCTATATCGCCGGAGTGGCTATAAGACATTCGACTACAGCGCGGACAGTCTTGGGGTCAAACTCGAGTCAGATGCTCGGTGGTTGGCCTACCCAGTCACTGAAAATAATTGGGAACCGACACGCGCTGTACGTATAGCGTGCGAGGCAACCGAGTATGAAAGAGACTTAGGAGACCTTAACCCTCTACGTTACCGGCCATACTCCCTCGCGGAGTGTACCAAACAAATTTTAGATTAACACCAAGCCGACGGCATTGAAGGCCGTAAAATCGATCGTTATATTTTTATCTTTGCTAAATCTACAAATTATTTTAAAGCAACGCTACAGCATGCTTAATTTAATAAACAAAGGGTATGCTAATTTTACAAATAATTAAGTAATTTGTAATAGAAAAATTTTTTTGTCAAAAGCAACAGCAGTTTTTGCCCAAAATCATGTTTTGTAATTTTTTTTTTTTTTATTAAAGGCATTGTCAACTTATGCAACATATTTAGTAAATATCAAAATACGTTAGTTAAAATACTCGTAAAAGTACCCGCATTGGTAGAATTTCAATATCTTTGATAATAACCACAATAAAACCAAAATAAAATTCAGATCCTACGTACATGACGTCACGAGTGTCGACAACATAACCTAAATTTAGCGTTGTACTTGTAGCTATGCTAGAGCTCTTACCGGCGACCGACGTAGGTGACGTCATAGCTTAAACTTTTAGCTTCCATAACACGGTAACGAATTAAAATTTGGCCGTAAAATTTTGCAAAGGTGCAATACTCAGTTTACTCAATCAAATTACAAAATAAAAAAAAATCGACTTTTCATAAGTTGACAATGCCTTTAATTTATTTATGACTTCAAAACAGCTTGTTAGCTGGTACCAAAGTCTACTAATACATTACATTTTTTTTAAAACAAATTCAAGTGGGTAAATATTTAAATAATCATAACCCTAAATTAAATACTCGTATGTATCTAAATAATAACATTAACATTTAAATTTAAATAAATAAATAAACAATTGAAAGTCTAATTAACTGCAATTACATTTTTATTATTAAATTACTTGTTGTTACCATAAAAATATTGTGATTTGAATTTCCTTGAATGTCAGTTCGTTTCTACGATTTTTGAAAATGTTGAAACAACTTGATGTTTTTGCGATTTGAAAGCCCCGAGCTTTGTGAAGTACAATGTGATATTTTAAAAACTCAATTGCAGCAAGCCGTGTTCTGTTTTAATAACCTTAGAACTGTCTGTATTAAGTCAGAATACGGCCTGCTGCAATTGAGTTTTTAAAAAATCACATTGTACGTCTAACCTTCCTTGAGCTTTTGGTAACCTTGGTTTCTCAAAATTTGCTGAAAGTGCTTATTAATTCAGGCCAAAGTTTATTTGGACTTCAGATATCTTAAGATATTTTCAGTGTTTCTAACTTAACAAAAGTTTTCCAAAGCATTCTTATAATTTTCTTCAAAAATTTTGAGTTTCTAAGGCTATGTCCTAAAAACTTTTGGACCGCCTTGGAAATTTTAAAACATATTTTAAGGCTGAAGATTTTTATGCTTCGCTACGTTTTCAAATTGGAGAAGATTTATTCACCGAGTTGTGATGACAATAATAGATTTAGGTAAATCTTTGTTCAGAAATTAATTATGATTTCTGAACATCTGAACAAGGGTGTGAACTCATTCAACCCCTGTTAATAAAACACGATTAATTGAGATCCTCAAGCTGCCTGTCATTGGTAAAATGTCAAAATAGAATTTAAGTAGCAGAGGCGTTAACCCAATTTAGAAATTTTTCAAAAATAAATGAAGATCGAAATCAAATCGAATTTGCATGTTTTTTCGGTAATTTAATTGCGTCTACAAAAACTCGTCTTCAATGTAATTTAACCCATATTTCCGAAATACACTTTCCACATTTCCGCCATTTATCTCTGATAGATGCTAATCACAACCCACTCAAAATTTAAGACTATTGCCATTTTTCCATCACGGTAAGAACAAAAGTCGTCGCGACATGCAACAACCTATGCAAATTAAAGTGCTGGCTTATTTGCAAACTCTTATCTGACAGATAAAACATAATGTGGTACCGGTTGATCATTCAACCTACACAAAGGCATTTCAAAGGCCTATCCGCCTACAACACAGCGTGGAGTTTCACCTGAAGACGGGATTTATAGTAACTTCATAATTTAAAAAAAATGTATTTTATATTTTTATTCATTTTTGTATTTTGCGTGGATGGATTTCATGTTGCAGAAATGATTTCAAATTACAGGAAGCCAAGTTCTGTTACGACCACCGGTTTAACATTAAATGCAATGCCACAAGTTGATACACACCCGGATTCGATTAAATATTCGTGTGCTTTTTAACAATGTATTTACAATTGCGCAAAATGTAAATCACTTGATCACAATTGATGCAGTTAAAGCTTAGGCAGGATATATCGAATTAAATATTTTCAGTCAGGATTTTTTTTTAAATTAAACACCATAAATTCAAAGCATGATTTTATAAATTTATAAGGATTTTCTACTGCATTTAAAAAATAATAATAACAAAGGATCTTCATTAGTGTTTCCAAAAATAGCAATTATTTACGTGATTTTGGGGCTCGCATGCTAGAATTTTCAAAATTTTCCGGGCCAGGATTCCTCAGTGTTTTGGAATCGTAATCAAACTTTTTTAACTAATCTTATTAATTTATTATGAACAAAATATTAAGCTTTCATATTTTAGTATTTAGTTTTTAAATCGTAGTTAAATAATTTTAGGTTTGCAATACTAGTGTTTACAATGCAATACAATTCTGCACTTTTTGTGACAATAAAAAAATAAACAAGCATTTTATCGGTTAAACTGCATAACTGTATTTTATTTTCTGCACACATATGTAAAACGGATGTGTTTTTATGTTCTTCAACACGCAAACAAACAAAAAAACCGCCTTACTTTCCAGTTATAATAATAGTCTTATGCATTATTTATGCATCTGATGCATAAGTCGTTTAATAGTTTGCAAACCGTAGCAACAGAAATAATTAAAAAACCTTGGAATACATTTGATATCCACAAGGCCTTTACAAGTTTGCTGTAACAAAGAAATTCATTAACAACTATATCGTGACCACGTGAAGTACTCTTATAAATTCTAAAACACTACCTACGTAGGATGTGATATTTTATGCACTCGTAACTGCTACATACATTTTATGACGAACACATGAAATGGCTTTTATGCGTGTTAAAAGTAAAAGTGAGCCAGTTTGCTATGTAAAAAATTATAATAATAAATAAATCCTTTGATACTTTTAAGGGTTCACTACTTTCGGAATGTATGTACCTACCTATGTTTAATCAAAAATTAAGTTGTTTTTACTGTATAAATTTATATCGCCAGAAAAATTCCTATAACCTTTTAAAGACAAATAAATAAATAAGTTGCTTGCAACTAAGCAATTGATGAGATGATCTGAGGTGAGATTTGTAGGCAAAGACGTGCAAAGACGTGAACTTCTTTAATACTTTAACAAAATGGGCGTCACAAATACAACTGTAAATCCTTTCTTGTAAACAAGGAAATGAAACGTCAGACAGCTTATAATAATGTTGGAGCTTAAGGAAAAGCACAAAGAGAAAACGTCATATTATGTCAAAATAGCAAGAAAATCTTCTGCAGATTATAAAAGAATTTTTGAAACACCCTACAATGTGAGAAGATAATGTTGGATGTAGAATTTTCCACTTTTATGTTTCTAAAATGCAACTAAATTTCTTCTTCCTCTTGTTTTATTATTAAGAAGTCCGGAAAATCCCCAAATCTGAGGATAGAATGTTAATTGACAACTTGTTTATATTTAAATTAATTATATTTAATAGTAATAATAATAAATGGCTTTATTTCTTTCAACTAAAATCATCTGGAATATATATACAATATAACAAATATAACAACAAAGTCGAAGAAATCTCAATGCGCAGTTTAGTCAAAAAGACTGATCTTCCACTGAAACCTTGATATGCATAAATAGTAGGTTTTTATACTCCGTGGTAGTGACATACCTTAGCAGAGTAGCACTCATTCATCTACGAAGTACCTTATTAAATTTTACCTTTTCAGATCTGCAATACATCTTAAGCGAGATTTTAAGATTTTTGTGATACCTGACGTTTTTTTTGTAAAAGTATAACATGCTGCAGTTCAAAAATCTCCAAATATAGGCATAAAACTGTCTGATCCCCTCCTGTATCTTTAAATGTTTAAAATTTTCAGGTCTGGATTTTTTTTAAAGAGATTAATAAGGTAATTTAAGGCTTTTAAAAACGATTTAAAACATTTTGAAAATTTGGGGCATTTTAGAGGAAGTTCGGAGCATTTGGAGTAAGGTGGTTGGGGACATTTTTAAAAAGTTTCAACGATTTGCAGGGAGTTAGATGTATTTTTAAGCCAGTTTTTTGCGTATTAAGGCACTTTTGAGGGAATTTAAGACACTTTACAGGATATTCAAGGCATTTTTGAGCCAGTTCGAAGCATTTTAAGGCACTTCAAGGCATTCTAACGAATGTTTAAGACATTATTGACTAAGTTCTACACATTTAAGGCAGTATTGGCATATTAAGGCAGTTACAGACAATTTTGGGGAAGTTCATTGTTCATAGTTAAAGGCAGTTGAAAACCCGTTAGAAATAGTTTAAGATATTTGATAAAAATTCGAAATTTCAGTTCATAGCCTTGCTGAAGAAGTTCGAGGCATTTTAAATCAGTTCATGGAATTTTGTGAGAAAATTTTTAGGCATTTTACAGCAGTTCAAAGCGTTTCTGTAGGAAGTTAGAGATAGTCTAACGACGTGTATGGCTAGTTCTGAGTATTATTCAGAAAGTTCAATGTATTTTAAGCCAGTTAAAGGCAGTTTCGGACATTTTATAGGAAGTTTAAGACATTTTGAAGTATATTCAAAACATTTTTGAGTCAGTTCGAAGCGTTTTAATACACTTCAAGGCAGTTTAGCGCAAGTTTGAGACATTTTTGGGAAGTTGAATGCATTTAAAGTTTTTAAAAATCTGGGACAATCCCTAACGATTTTCCGTCGTTTTTGAGGAATTATGGGAAAGTTGGGGTATACCGAAGCTGTACATGAGAAACACGATCTCTTGTCCGTAATAAAATCTTTGAAGCTAAAATTCATTTGAAAATAAAAGTCAAAACTTGCACTGAATCCATACCTCGATGGAATCTAAGAATTCTTCATAAAATTAGAAATCAAATTGAAAAACTTCGAAATTTCAGTTCGTAGCATTTGTGAAGAAGTTTGGGGCAATTTAAGTCAGTTCATGGCATTTTTGAAGAAATTTTGGGCAATTTATGGAACTACAGGACGTTTTTATAGAAAGTTAGGTATATTATATAAGGAAGTGCCAAAACGGTTTTGGGCATTATCGAGAATGTAGGGTAAAGGTTGGTATTATCGTGATAACTAAATGTGGAATTTTACCACGGTATTAATAAGCGAGGTAGAAACGAGTTTAGCGTGCAAGATCGTCGACAATGTGGTACGGCTTCAGTGAGCATTATGAGGCTGCAGAAGAAAACATGTGTGACAGTAAAAGTATCAACAAATAAAGAAAGGTGTGTTAAAAACATGTAAAATTTAGTACTTGTAGTTATATATATATATATATATGAAGTAGAGAGGCTTACGAAGTGCATGACCATGCATATCACGATAATAACCTATATACGATTACATTAGTTAACTTTATACTTTTACCGTTAAGTTTAAACATTATATGCATTTCTTGTATTTTTTTGTTTAAATAATAGTTCTTTTTGTATTTTGAAAGTTGTGTTATTCATGTTAGTTTTGGAATAAATCACTTATCATTCCAAGTTATCACGATAATGCCAACCTTTACCCTACATGACATTTTAAGGGACTCAAGAGCAAGACATGCCTGTAGATCAAGGCATTTTAAAGCAACTCATGATTTTCTACGAGATCTCAGACAGTTCATGGCGTTTTTGAGAAAATTCTAAACATTTTATGAGACAATTTAAGATATTCTGGCGGAAGCTTGAGAGACATTTTTAAGAAAATTCGATATAGTTAAAGTAACTGTTAGCATATTGAGGCAATTCCAGACACTTTTGAGGAAGTTTAATGTATTTTAAGACGCCTAAAAGCAGTTTAAGACCTTTCAGCGGAAGTTTAAGATATTTTACAGGATATTCAAGCCATTTTTTTTTAGCAATTCGAAACATTTTTGGGGAAGTCCAAGATTTTGTAGAAGAAAGTTAGTTACCTATGATATTTTAAAAGACACTCAAGGTATTTTTGACTAAGTTCAAGGCATTTTGGGGGAAGTTTGACATGTTTTTGAGGAAGTTCGATGTAGTTAAGACAGTTATTGACATTACAAGTTTGACAGTTTGAGGCCTTTTAAGGGACATTTTTGAGGAAGTTTGATGCATTTAACGTTTAATTTCAAAGCATTTTAAGACAGCACAAGTTAGTCTCAAAAGATTTGAGGTAATCCCTAACGACTTTCTGTCATTTTTTGAGCAAGTTTGAGGAAGTTAAGGCAGTCTGTTGTCCCTAAATAAAAGTTATCATTCTATTTTTAACGCAATTTGAAAATAAAACTCAAACTTAAGCTGAACTCATTCCTTATCATTTTTATAAAAGTTTTACTTTACCAAGGTAAGAAATAAAAATTTTAAAGCTAAGAAATGCAGTTGAATTACTGAGATATCTGTCAAGGACTCCATGATAAAAAGATAAAGTACTGAAAGCAAATATGGATACGTTCTTGATAGCAAAAATGCACCCATCGTAAGAACGAGGTATCGATTTTGGAACTTTAAAATTTCCGTTTTCAAACTGGGAAGATAAGTAGATAATTTCAATACGAAACGAAACCGAAAATCTCTAATGAAATGCCAATTAGACATGACAACGATAAAAACAGATGTTAAAAACATTTTTCAAAATAAACAAAGCAAATGTTCGTTATCAAAACAGAAAATTGAATAGAAAGTTGAATACCCTAAAAACCACAGTATATTACAACCAAATACGTATTTCGAGTGCACAACACAAACTGAAATTTAATAAAAAGTCTTCAAGCCCCAACATTGTAGTCAAAGACGGAACTAGTCAGCCAAGAAATCTCATCTAACTTTCATCGGTAAACATCATTAAAAGCACCAGGACATAACTTAGTACGCTGTGAAAACCTACTGTCGACGGATTTTACAAAAGATATTTAATTATAATCTTACTTTATATACTGCAGAACTCATTAAGATCACCAAAAACAAAGCCTTTACTTTTTGGGATGTTGAAAACGCAGAGTTCTAAAATAAACCTTCAAGGGGCTTGACAGTGTGATTTTTTGGAAATGTAGCTCGTTTAATAATAAAATAATTTATTAAACACGTGTGGCATAAGCCACTTCGGTGATAAATATTAATAAGGGTTAGAAAATGTCGACACCCTTATCAAAGGATGACTAAGCTTTGGAATTTTCAGATTATTATTAGGCACAATTTCCACAATTTATGTATGAAGTAAATAGCTGGTCTCACTGGTATTAATTAACCTAATACGACGTTCGTTCACTTCCAATTTTCAAGGAAATATCGAAATGAAAACGTTAAGAAAATAACTAGTTAAAAAGGGGGACGAAGAACAAAAGTAGACGAAAAAGAATATTGATTTATCAAAAATTCAGTCGTTATAATACATATATAAAACAATAATTAAACTAACATCTTAAACGAAGCTTTCATTCAATTCCGCCAACAAATTTAACAATTTCACACTTCATAAATTAGTTACATCAAATTTGTTGGTGAAAGTGTAGAAATTAATTCGTATCTGTAAAGCAATTAATTTTAATTTCAAACTTAAATTGTTTAAAGCTAAAAGCTGACGTAACGACAAATATTTAAAATTGAAGTTTAAGATGAATTTCATTAATAATAAAGCAATTATTTTAAAAAAATTTGGTAAATTTGTAAGGATTGAGTAAATGAATTGCTAATAAAAAGTCGTTTGCAATAAATTGGATTACGGCTAATTCTGAATTGAATGAAACGGGAAAAGAGAATTAGGAAAATGAAACTTTTGGCGAGCTGAGATTTCTCTTGCCGTTGCGATTAAGTACGCATTAATGTAATATTCTTTTTGGGAGAGGTAAACGATGAAAAATTCACGACTTATTTGGAGGTTGAAAATTAAATAAAATGAAAACATTTCGTACTTTAACTAACTGAGATTTTGGTTGCAAATTGTAAAATTTGGAATAACTGCGCTCCAGTTAGGATTGTTACGGTCAATAATATTAAATATTAAAATAATTTTTATAAATCTGAATATTTATCGTCTAAATAGAAACATGAATGTCGAAAATAAAAATAAGAATGTGTTAATCTTGGAACTCCAACTAATTTTGTGTTAAGGAAAACATGGCAAACAACAGGAAAATAAAGGAGTGAGTAGGTTTGTTCCTTCGGGGCAATAAATTTGATTATCTACGTAACTCATCAATTTCAGAAAACAAGCGAAAGCCTTGAACAAATAACATGTTACAAAATTTTAGAAACACATGAAATATACGAAATTTTTAAAAGAATTTCTTTTGGCCTGACCAACAGTAGAGCTCAAAAATTCGGCCCAACAAAGCTTACTTTTGCAAAAATAAAATGTTTAAGGAAAAATTTTCCATTTTGCAACATAAATGCTTAAATTCGTAATCACAAAAGGAAAGAAAGCAAACCAGTGGTTTAAGGGTTAGAAAGTGTAAACAATGGGGATCAAATCGTTCAAGGGTCAGCCCCTGGAAAGGTGGTGTATTTAAAAAGCCAGACAGCGTGGTAGACTGTAAACGAACTGCAAACGGGGTTGTGTTCAACTGAATATAAGCACGTGTAACGATCGCTTTGTGCACGTAAAACTGCCTCCTTTCATTATTTGCTGATTAGTGGAAATGTTAAAGTGAGTCGATCAGAAGGGATGATAATTAAATCTCTATAACGAGATGCTTCCATTCGCTCACACTTGATTAACAACGATTATACAAAACTGGTTCTGATTCATTTTCGTTTTGAAATGTGGTTTCACTTAATAATTTCATAATTATCTAATTACGGTTGACGTAATTAATGAGGTTCAAATATAAATTTAATTAACAATTATGCCGTTAAATTGCGAATTGATGTCGTTTTGTTGTTCAAGGTTAGGAACTAATGTGATAACAAAATACATGCTGGTTTGTATAATCCTACTGCACGTAAGGATTATCATTAATTAGAGCGTGCATGTTGATTAAACTAACATTCCAAATATGAATTTCATTTAAAAAATAAACAATTCGCAAATTGAAGCAATTTATACATTTAGGAAAGAACCAGAAAACATATTCCTAGACTTACGGATTTTTGTAAACTCATTTACTTAACTGCCTTATAACATTTTGAACTTTCTCAGAAATGCCCGCAACTTACCCTTAATATACTTTAAAATATCTTAAAATGCTTTTAAATGCCCCCCCCCCCCCAACTTATTCAAAAATGTTGTGAACTTCCTTAGAATATCTCGAACGTTAAACTGTCAGAATATTAAAAAACAGGAAGATGTAGGCAACAATAATTAAAATAATAATTTTCGCAATTTTTAGTCGAATTCTAAAATTCCAAATAAATATTACATGAGCTGTAAATTATCACTGAAAATCATTATATTAAAAATAAAAATTATTTCGTTGGCAATTGTGATATTATAATAAACATCGGTAATTTACCTCTGTGATATCAACCACAATTCCGGCACCACATGCGCGTCATATCCGGCAAATTGCTTACCTACATGAAAAGTACTGACTAGGAAATTCAAACACAAGATACCAGTTAACATTTCGCCTTAAAAATAAAAATTCTTCCTTCCGTATGAACGAATACTCGTCTTCGATAAACCTTATCGCGTGATTCAATATTAATTCATTTATTTTTTTAGAACTTGAGTAATCGTGGATTTTTTAAATTGGAGCACTGTTGTTAATTACGTCATTTAGGGGAAATTTATTTAGTTATATTTGTTTCATTAAGTACAATTTTCCTCCTCTTTCTGTAATTATTTATTTATGTTTATTTGATTGATATTTCTTTAATTATAATTTTCTATATAACATTTAAAAAAAATACAGTGATGTATAGTCCTTAGCCGGTGCCTGTACTTCAGAAACAATAGAATATCACAACTTTGATTTCTTAAAACGATACACAATAGAGTTGTAATGATTGTATGAATCTCTTCTTTTTAACAAAGTTAGCTTCCTTATGCGACGGTGCAACAATAATAACTTTCAAAACTACAATAACTAAGTGGAGTACATGTGCATAATAAACTTTGTATACCACTAAAAACAACAATTACGGTGAAAGTTTGTTTTGATATTTTATTTTATGATGCCTGGATAACTAGGATTACGATTGTTATCGTTTGTTAGTCCTTTGTTTTGTTGAAAGGCTGAAAGTATCATAATATTTGTTTAATATTTGTAGAACAAATGTTGGAACGTTTTATTTACTTAGTGAATAATACTAATAATAATTTAAACATCTGAAATGGATAGCCAGCTATTCTGTTAATTCGCTAGAAATGAAAAATTATTCGAATCGAAATGTGTGTTTGCGTAAGATTTAAAGATAAATAATAAATAGAAGAAAAGGCGTAGTATGTAGGAATTTAACATAACTAATACGAAATCAAGATCATATCTAGAATATTTTTGGAAAATACTTAAAGATATCTTGAAATTCCTGAAGCTTTTCAACGGTATCAAAATTATCCAAATTTTTCTAAGTTTTTCTGAATTTCAAGAAATGTTAGCCTTCCAAGCATTTCACCTTTTGCATATTCATATACCGCTCAAACTTCACCTTTTGCGTAATTTGATTCCTTTGGATAAACCAAAATTCTTTAATTAACTTCTGAAATTTTTTCAATATTTTTAAAACTATTGCGAACTTTTAAAATCATCAATTATAATTATTTTTAATTTTAAACTCGTTAAAATGCCTTGACAGTCCTTGATAATACCTGGAAGTGCTTAGAACTGACATAAAATTCCATGAACTGACTTAAAATGCCTATAACTTTCCAAAGCCGTCATGAACAGTTTAGAAAAGGCATGGAACTTCGTAAAGAACATCACAAGCTGTCTTAAAAATGCTTCGATGGTCATACAAAGATGCTTTCATCTTCCTTAAAAGTCTTGAACCTCCTCGATAATCCCTGAAACTGCCTTGAACTACCATCAAATGTTTCATACTTGCTCAAAATTCCATGTATTGACTTAAAATGTCCGTAACTTCGTAAGAAATATCAGGAGCTGCCTTAAAATGCTTCGATCGTCTCACAAAAATGCCTTCATCTTCCTACAAAAATACCTTAAGTCCCTTAAAATGACTTGATCTTCCTCGATAATGTCTAAAACTGCATCGAACTGCCACAAAATATTTCATACTTGCTTAAAATTCCACGAACCGACTTAAAATAAAATAAAAGTTTGCTTTAAGTTGCTTAAAATGTCTTGTATTTTTTCGATAAAGCCCGAAACTGCCTTGAACTGCTTAAAATGTTTCAAACTGTATGAAAAATACCATAACTTACTAAAAAAGACATGTAGGTACGTATTATCTGTAACCTCTTATACCTTTCGTTGTCGAGCTGGTGTGTTAACGTATGAGGCTCTACGAGTGCAATGCGCAACCCGACCTGTCTCTGCGGTGCTCTGGTGCGCCGTTTTACCTACATACTGCACCATGTGTAGAGTGTAATGTGTATGTATGTGCAAGACCTTGTTACTCTACCTCCTAGGCCTGTATTCGGAGGAGGGTATCGTTAATTAGGTTCCCAACGACGAATGGTCACCAGGGGGATTCGAACCAACGACTAGCGCAACGCTAGCCTGATGCTCCACCACTACGCTATCCTGGGTGTTTAAAAAACGACATGAGTTACCTTAAAATGCCTCAATCGTGCTACAAAGTTGCCTTGATCTTCCTTACAAGCATGTCTTAAGTCATATAAATTGTTTTGTATTTCCTCGATAATGCGTGAAACTGTCTTGATAAAATGCTTCAAACTATCTCAAAAATTACAGTAGCTTACTTAAAACTTAACTAAAAAACGTCATGAGTTGCCTTAAAATGCCTCGATCGTCCTACAGAGATGGCCTTGATCTGTCTATGAACATGCCTTTGACTTCCTTAAATTGTCTGGTATTTCCTCGATAATGCCTGAAACTGCCTTGAACTGTCGTAAAATGTTTCAAACTATTTCAAAAATGCCATTAGCATTACCCAGAACTTACTACAAATGCCGCAAGTTGCCTTAAAATGCCTTGATCTTCTTACAAGCATGCCTTGAGTTCCTGAAAATGTCTTGAACATCCTGCAACAATGCCGTAAGTTGCTATAAAATACCTAAAATTTCCCCAAAAAGATGACAAAAATTGATTTAAAATGCCTCGCACTTTCTTAAAAACGCGATCCATGTACTGAAATTTCGAATTTTTTAATTTTGATTTTCGATTTTGTGAAGATTAGATTTTTCTCGTAATTTTCTACCATGAACAATTTGCGGTTATTTCGTATTCCACTGCATTTAAAATTTCAAAATGTTTTGCATTTTTAAACAACTGAGATTTCCTGAAGCCATTACCAATATTTTCAAAAAATTCTTTTGAGTTTTTGGAATCAATAAACTTAACTGAATTTCAGTAATTCACCAAGATTTCCTTATTTTCAGGGGGAAAAAACAATTTTTACACAAAATTTTCAGTTTACAGAACAGCAAGTATCGAATGCCTTTTGGACGTCTTAAAATTCTTTGAAATGTGTATATTAAACTTCCTCGTATTCTTTTAAAATACATAATTATGTAAATCGCTCACTTCAAATTCTCAAAAAATTATAACAATTCCTTAAGATATGCAAATTTTCCACCCTTTTAGAAATCACCTATCATAGATTTTTTTTCTAGATTTTGTTTTCACAAAACATCTTATCTGTATGTAACATTTGAAATTTGTGGCTGTTTGAAAGTTGCTGTTGCTGCAGTTCTAAGTAAATCTTTACTGTATTAAAAACTTGAAATTTTGAAATGTTTGGCGATTTTAAAAGAAATATTTAGTAATTTTTGTATAATTTCTTATCTATACAAAGATTTTTCCAATTTACGAGGGTGGTAAGATTTCGAAAAATGTGCATAAAAACTGCAAATTTTCAAAAATTTCTGTTGTCTAAATTACTATTAATAGTGTTTTTGAAAGTTTTCAATAATTCATTAAAACCATTTTCATGCTTTTTATAACAACAATAAAAATTCTTTTTTTATTTTTGCTTGCTATGTATTAAGATTTTTTGCATTTTGAGGCAAATATTTCAATTTCTTGTTTAAATAACCGAAATTTCCCCAAGCATTTTTGAATATACATATTTAAAAAAAAAACTTATATTCAGTTTTTGAAATCCAAAACATTTCTTCGCTGGGCTTTGCTTATTTTCGGGGAAAAAATTAAAAATATAATTGAATTCTTGGTTAATCTTTTAATGCACAAGGGCATCAAGGTATCCTCAAAATTCTAGTTTTCTTGAAGAATATTTGAATTTTCTTAAAAATTCCCCTGAAATTTTCTTTGTTTTTCTTCAGATCCTTATAATTTTCAAACTTAAGAAAAGTTATCAGGTTCGCTCAGAAAATTTAGTTTTTTAACCTTGTAAGAAATCTTTTATGGAAAAAAACTAGTATTTTCTATTTTTCGTCATAAATAATTGTAAACATTTTTTGTAAACATTTTTTAAGTGGTGCAATTTTTGAAATCCAGAAATTTCTTCGCCTTGTAAAATCGGCCTTTCCTTAAAAAAAAAAAGTGTAATTAAATTCCTACACAAACAATAAATTATTTAATCCACAAGGGCCGATAGGTATCATTAAAATTGTTTTTTTGAGAAATATTAGAATTTTTCTTGAACATGTGAACATGTCCTTAGGAGTCTTCTTAAATTATTCTTTAAGTCTTTAACATTCTCTACAACTTCCAGATTTCCAAAAATTTATCAGGTTCGCTCAAAAAATTCAATTTTTAACTTTGTATTTTTTATTTTTCTTCAAAAATTCTGCTTCTAATATTTTTGACAATTCCACTCATAATCTGTCATCCAATTAAATCACAGTATTTTGGTGAATTGAACCAATCACATTCGAATTACACAGACAATTTTCACTAGTGAAAATTGCCGCGGCAATTTCACGATTAGGCGTTGCTTAGACACAACGTCTGTCAAAATTATTTTTTGTGTGATAAGTATTTCAGTAATTTCAAATATTATAATTCGAGGAATTGTCATGCCGAATACCATTCGTGACTAGAATTTTACAGGTAGTTTTTGCCGTCATGATCACTCTTGCTTGTTGCTTTAGAAAATCGTCGCAACAAGCAGTCGTGATCATGACATCAAAAATTGCCGGTAATATTCTAGTCACTTATGGTATTACTTATAAAAATTGCGAACCTTCAAAATTCCAAAAAAGCTAAAGTTTCGTTGTAATTTTGTTTCACTACAGAAAAATTTCGAAGGTTCATAAGATTTCCAGAAAGTCTTCAAATTCGAAGATTTCTTTGCCAAGTTTCTAGAATTTCCAAAAGATTGACGTTTGTGGAGCTTTTCCCGTTTTATCACTTATTTAACCATTGTTTAACGTATTGTCCTTGACTTAATTTTTTCTTATTTAATATTTAACCTGTTGAAACTCACCTAAACACAATTAAAGGACTATCAATCAATAACATCATCGATTGCCTGAACATAATACAGCAACTAAGTGTAAATAATTTAAGATGCTTTTAGATAGGATTCTTATTGAAGATGAACCCTTCAGATGATAATAATAATATTACCATAGAGGTGATCAAATTTTTTATTGTATTTAATAATCGTCTTTGATTACAGGCATCCATGGATTTACCACCTGATAAAGCAAAACTCTTGAAGAATTACGACTACGAAAAGAAATGGGACATTATCTGTGATCAGGTTAGTAAGTTAAATTAACCATTCAATAATTAAAAATAAAACTGTACCGATTTCCAAACAAAATAATCAAGGTGAACTCTCTCATCATCTAAAATTCGTTATGAGGTCAGAGTACGTGGTAGCTGTAAATAATTAATTTGTTTTCATTGTTATGGTCCAATAATTTTTATTTAGTTTATTATGTTACAAAATTAATGTGCCATGTGAACTTTAAAGATATTTTCTTGATAAATGCTATGACTAATTCGGTTCACAGACGGTGTGTTTTTATTATTTTTGTTTAATTGTTAGATATGTGTCTGTGCTGTGTCTCTTGTCGCGTTTTATGGACATTAAATTTCGCAACTTCTTATGTAATTATTCGCTTGGTACACATTCGGTAAATTGTGGTTTACTTCATAATGCAAAAAGAAAGTCGGTAGATTTATTGGTTACGAAATGTTTGTTTTAGTTTATTGAATTTTTGTTGAAAGACGGAGTTTTGAAATTTTCAGCGTAGGTTTTTTAAATTTATTATTTAAAGAAATATTTGGATATATTTGACAAAAAGGAGAATTTCTATGTTTTTATGTATTCTACCGAATGTTTCTCATTTGGTAATTTGGTTACAGTAACCCCAAAAATCCGCTTTAATCTAAATAATCCTATTTATTTTAATCGAAATCAATCTAACAAGAGAAAAATAATTAAATAAAACAATTTCGTACGCTCCATTTCATAAGTAAAGGTAAGAATTAACGTTGCTGAAAGATACGAATCTGATTGTTCTTTGAATCCTAGCTAAAGAAATGGGGGCATTATTTAATAATACAAAAGAATAAAGGAAATCAGTTATAATTACCTACATTTTATAAAACAATAGAATAAGATGAACGTTTATTATAACTTATAACTGTTGTTATCATTATAAATGCAGAATTTATTTCTTCTGCTTTGGGTCAGATTTTATTCATTTAATTTTATACAACTTTTGTGAAGGACATTTAGGAAACTTTGATTAATTGATTGATTAGTTTATAAACTTATCACTCGAACAAAAATCTATAAAATAAATTAATTTATGGCAAAAATAATACTTACTAGATAGCCTGAAAATCTCAGTTGATTATTAATTAATTATTTGTAGTAAAAGGAAAATTTATTATAATAAAATAATTATGTATTTTTAAAAATGCTGAGGTATTCCTTTAATAACATTAAACGAGATTTTAGGCAACTGGGTAATGAGTCCGAGAAACAAAAATAGAAACTAGTGTTTCGTGTTCTTTAATAATTAGCCATGTATTTTAAGTACAATTTACTATTTCGTTGAATTTCATAATTACAAGTAATGACTATAAAAAGTCGCAATGAACTTTAAACTGGCTAGACGTTGTTTTTGTTTAGAAGTGGAGGGAAATTGTCCCAATTTGATTTTTGTTATTTGCTCTCAAAATTCTAAAAAACTAAGCACAGACAAGGCGATTGTTACTTTGTTAACATTGACGAAGCATTCAAAAATTTAAGGATGCACATATTTTAAAGTTCAATAAACAATTCCCAGAATGCATTTTACGAGCAAGTTGCATTCAAAAAAGGTAAAAGTTTATCCACTGTTTATGACTAAAGCCCGTCATTTGCTCATAAAAGGAAATTAACAATAAAACCGACAAAGACGGGATCTTTTCTCAACAATTACTATACTGCAAAGAATTAAATCTTAAGCCAGAACAAAGGCCTATTTTTACTGTATTTAAGTATCTGTCGTTTGTTCCAAACTTAAAAAGCACAAATGCTCTGCAGATGTGCAGCTAACAGTCCTTAGATTAATTCTTTACTGTTTTGTTACTGCATCATGAAGAAGGCATTCATAACACATAATATTCCCAACACAGTTGCACAAATCGCGTTCACTCTCGATTAACTGGTGAGGTACATGAGAATTTGAATAATTCAGTCGTATACATTCCGGTATCTGCGAGTAATGTTCCGATATTGTTGTTTTAGTGAACTTTATGCATAATTGGATATGGTAATGCATAATTGGCATATTAGATGAGTTTGATTCTATATTAATATTGATGATTCATTTTAACATTGAGTACGTTATTGCGATCACTCATACGTTACGACAATGCTCGAACTTTTCATAAATAAAACAATTGTTAACAAATTGTTGTAATATTAATTATTTAAAATGAATGAATATTTGCCCCTTTTAGAACAAATTTTTGAGTTTTTTAGGTTAGTTTAGTTAATACATAAAATAATAATAAAATAATATAAAATAGAATTTTGTAATGTTTGTCATTTCGAAAATTATTGCCTTTCTTTGAGTTTTAATTATTTTAGAAGTGTGAATATTTGCCTTTGTGTCGGACAAATTTTTGAATTTTTAAAGTTTAAATTCCTGGACCGAATAACAATTTTTCTCCTCGGATTTTAATTAAAAAATCAGAATTTTACAATCAATTTTTTAGTTTTCTTAAACCAGCGGGAAAGGCTCAAAATGTTTACTTCTTTTTGTTCATAAAAAAAAGGAAAAATATAGAATTTTGTACTACCAAATTTAATCTTAGTTTTAAAGGAAATAGAATATTTCTTTTTCAGTTCCAAATTTGTGAAAGAAGAACAAAAATCCAGGTTCTGTCTCACGTTTTGATGTTTAAAAGACACTTACCGAAACAAAATTTTGAAAAATTAGGAAATTTTCCAGCTTTACAAATAGATTTTTTTTATTGTGCTAATCATTCAAAAAACTTAGTTTAAACGATAATTAACTTTGAAGAGAAACATGGAAAATTTTAAACATTTGAGTTTTGAATTATGAAAACAAATTTTCAGGTTTGATTTTTTAATAACTAAAAAAAGAAAATTCAGCGTCTTTCACGCATTTTCTTGATTTAAAATATAATTTATCTAACAGAAAATTCAAAAATATCGGTTTTTGAGTTCTAAAAATAGATTGTTTGGGTTTAGAATTATGTATAATAATTTTTCAAAAACAAGGAAATTTATATTCTGTTTCAACTTTTCTTAGCTTATAAGAAGAAAAAGAAAATTCTGTGAGATTTCAAAAATGTGGTTTTGCATTCTGAAAACAGATGTTTCAGGTTTGAACTTTGTTCTAAAAAATAAATAAAAGCTGTCTGTTTCGTCTTTTGCTATTCAAATTCAACAAAATTTAAAAAAAATTAAATTTTGAGATATGAAAACAAAGGTTTGAATTTTGAAGATCTTCCAAAAAAATGCAAAAATTCAATTTCTGGTTCCTTTTTTGTCGATTTCAATCATTTCAAAACCGTTTTCAAATTAAACAATTTTTAAATTTAAATCCTGGATTTTTCAGATTTTTATAATCGTTCAAGAAACTAAAGAAAATCTTTTTGGTATTTCACCTTTTCTTGTTTTAGAAACAAATATCGAAAGAAAAACCTGTAAAATTAAAAAAAAGTTCTATGCTGTGAAAACTGATTTTTGATGTTCTAATATCGTCTGATAGAAATCCAGCTTTTGCTTCATTTTTTGCCGTTTATAAGACAGTTACTTAAATAAAATCCTGGAAAATTTAGGTTTCGGGTTCCTCAAATAGATTTTTTTATTCAACTTCGACTTCATCTTTTCTTAGAAAATCCTGTACAATTTAAAAAAAAATTGGTTTTGAGCTCTGAGACCAGGTTTTTCAAATTTCTTCAGATTTTTCTTTATAAAACGCCAATTATCTTAAAGAAGATTCTGATTTCCTAAAAACAAAAAAACCTTGTGTTGAATAAAATCTGTTTTTTAAAGATTTATTCGGGCTTTAATTGTATTCGAAGTTCGGCAGGGGAGACCTCTTAACCCCCTTCTTCAGAACTATTTGGACACTCCAAACAAGGTTAAAAGATCAAGTTTTCCCTTTAAAATCACACCAAAACGAGAAATTCTGGCGTAGACTTGTTTTGCTTTTATTTAACCAGTGGGAACGACTTTAACTTTCCACTTGCCATGGTAGCCCAAAAACCCCAAAGAATTAAGAACTACAGCTAAAAGCTTCAATTTTTAAACCTTTACGTTTGCCATTTCAGTCCCAAAATTATTGATTTTCTTTGTGTTTTAATTATTTTATAGAAGCGAATATTTGCCTAAACTCTTTTGATTTTCTAAAGCCAGAATTCCTGGAGGACCTGGACACAATTTTTTTTCTTTAAGATTTAATTAAAAAATTTAAAGGTTTTAGGTCGGAGCTTCACTGTAGTCATACTGTAACTGTTCCTTCTGTACTTAAATTAATGTAGATTTTAACACAATTATAGTAGGTGCCTTTCTGAAAGAGTGCTTGCTGTCTCATCAACTGGGATTTGGAGATTATGCTGGTTTCTAGTGGTCATTTCGCTATAAGCGTCATTGTTTTTGGGGAAATATGTTTTTTTTTTGCGTACAGGACAATGTTCTAGATATAAAGTGATGGTAAAGTCATAACGCCTAGATTCTTAAAATGATACAAGAAGCGTGTGCTGGTATATTTTGATATCTTTTGGATTTGGAACAAACTTTTGGTTTGTTATAATCAGTATTTCTGGAGTAAATAGTAGTATTTTTCTTTAAATTAAAAAAAAACCTTCAAGATTTTACAAACATTTTTAAATGTAAATTCGTAATTAAAACAAGTTAACAAATTTTTAATTGGTAGGGTTTTATTGTAGTGGAATTTAGGCTTCCTGAAAATTGGCTCTGGTGGATTTGTATATTCGCTTTTACAAATCTCCAACCATACTGTCTACTTTTAGTGTTAAAATTGTAACCTAATCAAACTCGAACTTCTCCTGAACAAAACCATAGAGACAATACTGTAAATAAACTTTTAATTAATGGAGTTTTGTCGTAGTGACATTTAAGTGAAAATTTCAATTTGCGAGTATATTAACTTTCGTAATTAATTCTTTATGGGCATATAGTTTATCCCAGATTTGTCACTTCGGAAGATTTATTAATATTGTACATATTTGATTTAAACGATTTTGAACCGGTGACATATTTAAGCCATGGGAAAAATTGTCAATTTGTGCAACATGACATAACTAGCAACAAGATTAATTACTTTAGTTATAAACAAAATCTCCTATAAATCTAAACCTACTCAATTTTTTTTAAATTTCCTTAGAAAGTTACTTGCTTAAATTTTAATAATCAAATTGAGCACAATCTAGTCACAATTTGCTGCTTGTGTAATGGATACAAATTCGTGACTTCGCAAGATTTATCACAGTCGTATATTAAAATTGTCATCGTTTAAAACAATACAGTTAACAAGTAAACTACCTTTTCTAAGTCATTGTAATATGAGGTTTGCATGATTCACGGGTCACAGGTGACCTCATCCACTACCCAACCTACCTATATTATTTCTATACCGAACCCGAACGTTCGTTCCCTGACCGTCTCAATTGTCTGCTCAAGACTGCTGTAAGTGAAAGTGAACATGTGCAGAAAACGATCTAAATTTAAAACTGTTTTGTAATAATTAACAAGTGTAAAAGGGAAAGATTTGATTATTTTTAGCTTTAGGCTGATCGAGGATCGAGGGGAAAAATGTAGAGAAAATGAGAAGCTCGATTAAGTTTCTATTAATTATTTATGCGTATAAAATAATAAAGTTAGAAAGATTAATTGCTTATTTCGTTTGTGATATTATTATGATTGTATTTAACAATGAGAAATCCCATAAATTCAAATTTTCAGGGACATAAATTGCTTATTTTCAAATTATCATTAATTCCAATTTTGATCTGCCAGAAATTCTGCAGCCGATTTTGTGTTAAATGCATTGTCTTCCTATTTTAATTATACACATATTTATAGTTTAATAAAAATTCCATAGAAACACTGAAGAATATTTAAAATATTCCTGTTCCATCGAAACATCCTTTTGTGGCCACTTTGTAAAATGCTAAATGTTCACATCTTCTTTAGCTCAGGAAGTTGCACTTGGTATAATTCTAGCGAAAGAAAGTATTTGTACGTTGTAGCATTTGAGAAATCCCATAATTTAAAATTCTCAAAGTACCAGCAATCATCAATCAAAATTCCTATATTTTATGCAACTCTACCTTTGTTTTTATAGGCACTCCTTTCTAACATTGTTTCTAAGTCTAAGTACATGGTTATGATTACAGAATAACAAAATTTCATTTCGCAAAAAAGGCGTTAATTTTCAGGAAATCTTAAAATTCTGAAATTTTAACATCATTCGAAATTTTCCAAAAATTAAAGCTATGAGCTCTCCATAATTTTATTATTATTTTTTAATGCAATCCCTGTTTCATTGTTGTTCTGCTATATCGAATTATTGCTGCTTCCAAATCCCATTAGCTAAAACTATCAACAAACACAATTGAGATTGAGCAACCCTTTCTGTACAAACACACATGTTCGGAAACTTAAAAATTCATAAAAATTGTTGAATAATCATAGCAAATCGTACTATGAATTTAAAATAGTTAAAACTCACACGAAAAGTAATAAAGAGGACCTTGAACAAGTCAAAACTGCCACGGATATAGTAAATTTGGGCACTTAAGGATGCTTCGCACGTGATTCACTTCCTTCTGAAGGACAAGCACACTGACCTCTTTGTAAATAAAAGCTATTTGTTAATACCTATTTATAACTGCAAACTCAGAATCAATTTTTTTAACTAACACCATAGCAAAAGATACTCGTAGAATCATAAAAAGCAAATATTACGTAGATCTATCAAGAAAAACCGGTCAGTATACGCAAATACTACTTAAAATGCGGTAGGAGAATCTATGATTCATTCAAGACTAACCAGAAGTTTTATTAAATGAGTTAATGTTCTTGAACGATGATGGAAGGATTTCCATGATTTCGAAATTTTTACGTCAGCGTGACAGTTTGCGATAAGTTTGCACTGTCATTTTTACTTTCCATACTTGCAACGCATGTATAGGAAAGTATTGGAATCGTGCGCCAATTCAAAATCGTAAAAATTCGAAAAAAACACGTTTTAGAGTTACTTTCCATACTTGCAACGCATGTATAGGAAAGTATTGGAATCGTGCAAAAATTCAAAATCATAAAAATTCGAAAAAAACACGTTTTAGGGGTCCAGGCATCCTAAATATGTGTTTGTTTTTAAGTGTCTGTGGGTGGGTGCGTGCGTGCGTGCGTGCGTGCGTTATCGTCATATCTCGAAAACTACTGGGCCGATTTTCATCAAATTTGGTATGCGGGCCTATAATTGCAGTACATCTATAAAATAAGCTTATCAAACAAATCCGGAACCGGAAACGGAAGTTAGCCATGTTTTTTGGGCGCAGATTTTTCCTTGAAAAAAATTTCAAAATTTTACTTAGGAAATCAATACAGAATTTGAAAAGAAATTGAATAATTTTTTCCCGAAGTTTCTATGTCAAAAATTGCGCCCGCGGCGAATTTTTGAAAAGCGCAACTTTAAGGACGGTTTTCCCAAAAACGCATCAACATATTTTTATAAATCTAAGGCCAAATTATACCTCTAGCTCGGCTGATTAGAACTAGCTGAAAAAAAAATTCAAAATTTCAAAAATAAAAAGTCCGGACAGTTTTGGAAATTTTCAAATTTTCAAAAAAGCTTTTCTCGGAAACGACACACACGATTTTTTTTAAATGTTCTGGGTCGATAGTAAATCAAGATGCCTTTCAAATAGCGTTGATCGCATCCCCAAAATTTTTCCCTAACGCCTTTTATGACCATTTGAAGTTTTGGACTTTAACATTTTTTTTCGCAAAAACACATCAACATCTTGGCATAAACTAAACGCCAAATTGTACCCCTACCTCTACTGATTATAATTAGCTGAAAAAATTTTTCAAAATTGCAAAAAAAAATTTCTCGGAAACGGCACATTCCAAAGATAGAAGATAAATATCAGGGCAGGAGTCACCGTGTTAACGAAAGGCGGTTTTGGTCCAGCGGTAAGAGACCAAGCTTCCACCCGCATAAGGTTGGAGGTTCGAATCTGCGTGACTACAATATATATTTTTTTGTTTACATTACCCACTTTTTCAAAAAAATATTATCTTACTCTGCTCATTTATATTGAAAATACAAATTATTTATTATAAAAGCATTATTACATATTATATAGGATTATTATTAAATAACTTGTCGGGACTTTTTCGTTGCAAAGTCTTTAATTATGTATTTACTTGACTTTAGGCATAAACACCTAAAATAAAGTAAGCCCTCTAGCACAGACTGTTTTATTTTTTTTTTTGGCATTAAAATACAAACATAATTTAATGCTACGTTTTAATAGTTTTGATGTGGAACTCTGAAATCGTTCATGGGTGACAGAGACCTTGCTTATCCTCACGCTTATGATATATTTGTTATGCATTTTTCAATTGTGTAAGTATGGAAAGTCCAGCGAAGATTCTTCGCCAATTTTTAGATTTCTATGCAGAACTTGTTGCTCTTGATAATTATTAATTATGCATTCGTTGAATGTTCAGTTCATCGTGGGTGGAAGTTTTTGCAGTTTGGTTTAAGTTTTGGTTAAGTAAATCCATTCAAAATGTAGGCGTAAAAAGTTGTATTTTTTTTCGTTCGAAGTTGGGGATAGGAAATTTGCCGTACCTTAATTTTTTGAACTGTGCAGGTTAATTTTGCGAACATTTATTTCGTCCGTGGTTTTCTTGGGAGTTTTCTGTGTGTGGATGCATGTTTTTAAATTTATAACAGTTGGAAAAATCATGTTTTAAAAGAATAAAAATCATTGATATTTAAGGAAAATCACGGAAATCATTTTGTTTGGTTTTTTGTTTAATGGCCAGTTTTCGTGCTAATTTTCTTGTTTGATTTAAATTACGATTTTAATCATGATTTCAATCAAACTACCCTGGTTTACATTGGTCAAAAAAACGCATGGATTTCAGAAGTTTTCATAATTAAAATTAAATATTTCAAACCTTGCTGATGAAATCTTTTTGGCTCGTTCTCCTACACGCAATGTAATTTTGATAATTTTATATTTCAGTACAAATTAATATTAATAAACCTTTCAGGATACTCTGATTTCTTGTTTTCTATTATTATTTTCTTTGTTGTCTGGATTTATTTATAATCTTATTTTTGTGGTGATTAGTTTTGATTAACATTTCCTTTGTGATTCTTGAAAATTTAATGGTTTGGCGCTGTTTTTGTGAAGTTTATTTCATAATTTTATTATGGGTTGATTTACCTTTAAATTAAAATAAGAAATTAAAACATTATTTTCCGGATAAGCCAAGATTAGCTGATAAAAGTATTGATCTGCAGAGGGTTGTAAAATGACCTATGAAATACGTACTTTAATTCTATTGGCAATACTTTCGGTTTCAGAATTTTTAATTTTTTAAAATTGTAGTTTTTCAAAAAAAGATATAGTCTTTGGGTTTGAAGTCCGAAATTTCTAAAAATATTCTCCAATTTTATTCCAATAAATTTATTCTTAAGCCCCATTTGGACTTAAAAGTATTTTTTTTGTATTTTGAAGGGTCCCTTGTGAGTCCAACTTAACAATTCTTCAAGAATTTCCCTCAAGCACAGTCTAATGTTGCAACAAAAACTCTGAAATAATTTATCGGTAACAAAATATAACAAAGATTTATGAAACGTGATTCGAAGATATTGTTTTTCAGAACGTTGTTTATAGATAGATTATTGTCTGACTGGTTTTGTAGGTGCGTAAAAGCGTAGGTGAATGCGTTCGTTGATCCGATGTGGACCACAGTGTTGAAATTTGAAATATAAGTTACACAAAAATACAATGTAAAATAGTTTTAGGAATATTAATTAATGTCCTTTCAGCATACAGTTTCGATGTTTTAAATCCATTTTATTTTTTCGTGAGTAAATTTACTTGCCAAGTTAAAGCCCATCCTTACAGATTGCTTTCTAGAAATTTTCTATATCTTTTTTAATATTGGTAAGTAATTGCTTGATGGGCTTCAAAGTGTTTTAGGGTTAAAATGAATCGCAAGTGTTCTCAGTTCTGACAAATAATTAGGAACCTTCTCAGATTTTTTGAAAAAATTCCAAGAATTCTTAAATTTTTGGGGCTTGATTATTATTAGTACCTATTGGTTTTGTTTTTAAGATGTATTTTTGAAAATTTTGTTAAGTTATTGAAGTATTGCAGAAACCTTAACGAATTTTAGTTGCCCTGTATTTATTTTCAATCAGTAAATATCCAGATTTTGCTACACTCTTACCAGCTATTTCTAATAAATTTCGTATTTCATTTTCCTTTGCCATCCCGAGGGAAAATAGTATTTTTCTTAATAGTATACCCAACATCCAAGTAGGGTATTATTGGCTTTGAAAACCGTAGATGAGAACCCTAATCCCAAATGTGTATTTCGGGTATGTGTAACATGAACGTGATTTGTAGTTTACACTCGCTACTTCTAATAAACCAACTCTAAAACAAGCACATTGGTGGTGTGGTGGTAGTAGTGTTAATTTGTAGTACAAAACATCAACTTTCGACTAATTTGGGAACGGAAGCTCAACTATCACGAGTCCGGAATTTTTGTATAACAATAACATTATAACATACTGCTGGTTCGTTCAACTCCATATAACCGAAATTCTGATACATTAAGAATTTCTAACTTTAAAGAAAAATATAAGTGGTATCAAATAAATATTTAATTATATACGACCTAGAACATAATATCTGAATTAAACTTCGGTGTTCTATTATAAAATTTCCCAGAATTCAAAACGCCTGGAAATAACTTTCAAGGCTAACTACATTAATTTTTTGTACCCCAATTTAGATAAATAATGAACGTATTAAGATCACGAGTACAGGCAACATCCTTACGTGCAAAAACTTCATCTGATGCTGATTACTCATAACTGGATATGCAAAAACCGCAACACGGCGGAGACGTCTCGTTTTTATTATAATTTGCAATATGCATTTGTAATACTCAAGTTCACTTACCCTAATTTTATAGAATCCTCTTGACTTGTTTTTGCATTAAACAAAACGGCTGATAAGTGTAATTAATATTAATTCATTTAAATTAAAACCTAAAACGTAGGAAATAGCCACTTCGGAAAGGCACAAAGATTAGTCAGAATTTCAATGTCGACGAAGTTGATTCCCAAGACCGAAATATTAAAAACAAATAGCTTTGTTTTACATTAAATTAAAATTAAATATGAACTAAAGAAGATAAAAAATCAAAACAAACTTTACTTTACTGCCTAGTTTGAACGCATAATTTTACTTGAAAATTCGTACTTCCTAATTTAATTAATTTTATTAGCTGATATTTAATCGGTTTAATTTTCAAATTACATATATTAATTTGTAGTTAAGAAATTAAATGTAAATTGGGAAATTTTAGTGTGGCAAATACTTTGGTTTAAAAAAAGTTGAAAATTTTATTTTTCTCTTAAAAATTCTAAGTAATTTATGTCAGGGTTGCCCTGATTGAAATTGTGATAAAAATTATAATTTAAATCAGCGCATTTTTGTACATTAATTTGTTGTTGATTTAAGTCGTGAAAAAGAACAAAAAAAAATTCTTATTTAAAATTTAAAAAATATAAAGTGAAGACAACATAAAAACAGTTATTTTTCTTTTTCTGTGATGCATGTAGAAAAATGAGAGAATAATAAAAGGAATGAAACATCAAAGTGTTTAGTCAGCTGTTTTAAATAGCGTATTTGTAACATGTTTAAAATTTAGTATTTATTGGAAAGAATGAAAAATTATTTTAATAAATTAAATCAAAGAACATAATTATTACGAAAACTGGCTAAAACTACAACAAAAAAATTATGATTAATTTGATTTTTTAGCATAATTTGTCCAGCCCTGGTTTATTTACATAATTTAATTCAAGCAAATAAAAACCTAACCAAAATATATTATATGCTTATTTGTTTTTTTTTTAAATTTAATTTGTATTTCAATAGGTGGATAGGATAAATAAATAAAATATTGAAAACATTAAAAGTCACTCAATTGTTTTTCAATTTTAAAAGTTCTCTCTCTTCATTGGAAACAAAGAAAGAACGGTGTAAAAGTCAAAACATAATTTCTTCAAAATTTGGCACTGAATGAAATTTATTTGGATTTCAGTTTTTAAATTAATTCTGCACCTGCACTGCAACATAATAAAATACCAACAGAAATATGATTTATTTGATTTTTAAATACCAATGCATAACGCATATGGCATATAGCATATCTCATCTCGCATATTGCATATTGCTCATTGCATATTGCCTACTGCATATTACCTACTGCATATTGCATATTACCTACTGCATATTGCATATTACCTACTGCATATTGCTTATTGAATGTTGCTAGTCGCATATCGCATATGGCATATCGTATATTACATATTGAATATTGCGTACTACATATTGAATATCGCATATTACATATTGAATATTTCGTATATGCTATATGGCTATATCGCATATTACATGTTGAATATTGCATATCGCATATTGCATACTGCATATTGAATATCGCATACTACATATTGAATATTACATATTGCTTATTGCATAACGCATATGGCATATATTTTTGATTTTTTAAAACCTTGGGTTTTTTCCCCTCAATTTATATACGAATTGCTCAGAATTTAATATGAAAGTGATATAATAATTAAATAAATCAGTTGGAGAGCTAATCAAACTTCCATCACATTGATTGATACAGCAAAAAACTGCTTAAAATTTAATTGCTTTTCCAATTTAGAAATTGTTTAAAAATAAAGTCTGTAAATTGTTTGCTGACGCAGAAACTTTTTTCTGGAGTTTTATTATTTTTTATTAACTGGTTAATTCTTTAAATGAAATTGGCAAGACGTTGGTTGGTTTAAATTTATTTTAATTGTGATAACAAGTCAGGTGTCTTATAATAGCCTTTAAGAAGTTTACTTGTTAGTACAAGCATTTAAACATAAACTAAATTTAGAGGTTGCAAAAATTAATAATAAATTCATTTAATTGGTTGAAGTATTTTTAGTAAATCATAGCAAATACGTTTATTTATTTAAATATTTAGCACATACAAATTCAATTCTTATTTCGTAATACAGATTGATGTTTGTTAATTCAAACCAAAATTGTATCAAAATTTTATTTATTAAATTTATTTAAAAACATGTTTTGTTTATACAAATCTTGGAAATGATATTTTTATCGCTTTAAACTTTAAAGTGTTGGGAATATTAAATTTCCATTTAACAAATTGTCATTTCGTAATGATCAATTTCATCTAAAACTTCGTTGGTTCAATATGCCAGCACGCCAGCAGATTAAAGTACATTTTACAAATAGTTAGTTTTGTACGTAATTCGTTGCCTGAAAAGGGACAGAAAAGATTTCCATTTTATAATAAACTTCTTAGTTAAATTTAGGGTTTCGGCTAACTTCGTCAGATCAAAATGAAATGTATTAAATTTTCGAAAAAATTTTCATAAGTATTTTAGAAGGGAAAATATATCAGCTCAGAATAATTGTAACTAATAAATTCCTAATTCCTATTTTCCTAAATAATTCATACAATACAAGCTTTGTTTTCATAAATATTTAAAAGTGAGAATATTGTTACTTAAATATGTAAGTCAAAATTTTAGATTTTCCCGTGATAGGTGGTTTGTTTGTATTGAATTTAGAGGGATTTCGCCTGAAACTTTGTCCGTATTATTGAATTTATTAAGTCCATATTTTGTCTAATAATTCATAAAAAGTATTGTTTCATAAATAAAAAATGGAAATTCTGTCTCAATTCTGCTACTTTAAAATTCAAATTCAAAAACATATTAATGCGAAAGGATTTCGTCCAAAACTTCGTAGATTCAAAACATCAGCTTATCAAAGTTTTATTTAATAAATCGTAGTTTTTACAAATATTCTTTACAATATGTTTTACATTTCACATGTATTGTACCTACTAAAAATTTTCCAGGGAATAATATTGCATATTTTAGCAAAGCTAGGCGAATTTAATATTGAGATATTCGTAAAACATCTGTTGATACTTTTCTGGTGATGAAATTCTAAAAATCCAACAATGGTAATTTTTTAAATTTAGGAAATTGTCGGTATTTAAGTATAAAATTACTGATTAATGCGTGAGTCAGTTTTTTAATTTGTCAGGAAAAATCCAACAAAGGTCGACAAATTTCAAATAATTGACCGTAACTTCTTTAATGGCATAAAATTATCAAAGGTTACTGACTTATTTATATCATCAGTTAAAGAAATCGTAGGCATTCGATGAACAGCCTTAATTTTTTGTCCATGACATTCAACATCCTACGGATGACCAGAGATTATAAAATAATAATTTTCGATGGAAGTTGAAGTGTTGCATATTAAACTTTTTCTAATAATAGACACTTTAGGGGTTTTGAGCTTCCGGAAAGAGGACGTGATGTAATTATATATGAAAAAGAACTAACTCCTTTTATACTTTATTGTCCCACTTAATGTCATATTCATTGCTCAGCCTTAAGTGCCACTCGTAATATTATTTTAATATATGAATGATGGTACGGTAGTTCAACACACTCGGAATTTCTCTCTCTGTGTTACGAATACTACGTGAAGCTCATCAATCCTTGGCGGCTCTACATATCCGTGATGACCGTGATGTCATCATTGCGGTTTATGATAATTAGTAAAGTTGCCCTATTTTAGAACACATTATTTTTGTTTTATTGTGTTGCCCAAGAAAATATAAATACAGAATTATTTTATTTTATTTTTTACCTTGGTAGAGGTGGCATAATTGGATTTATATTTTTGTATTGCGACCTTTTCAGCTTAATATTTACTAAATTTTAAAACTCAAACAAAACTATTCGCAATCCTTTCATCCGAAGGATTTGAGAAGTGGAGAGAAATTCAGAGGAGTTTATTTAAATTTGTAAACAAGTCGTTTTCGTCATTTTCCATCCCCTTTTTCTCTTCTTCTTCTGTCTTTCAATTCTTCTCCTCCTTTTATCCCCCTTCCTGCCTCCTATCTTCTTATCTTGCATCCCTTTTTCTTCAGACACCTTCTTTTCCATTCCTTCGTGCTTATTCTCCCTTCTTCTAATTTTTCCGGCCCTATTTACTTCTCCCTTCATTCCTTCCATCTTTTTTCTTCCACTTTTTTCGTCACCTTCATCCTCTCCTGCACCCCTTATTTTTCATATTCCTCCCCACTACCTCCTGCACTATCTACTCTTTCTCTTCCTTCTGTACCTTGCTCTTCTACACCTCCTCCTCTTTTTCCTCTTCCTATTGCTATTTTTTATTCACTTCCTCTGTTTTTGTTTATATCGTCGTTTCGAATTTAGAATCTGTGGGGTGTTTGGTTTCCCCAACTTTTCCCTTTTCACCGATAATTTTTCTTCTTTTCACTCCTTTTATTTGAGAGTTTACGTTGATTTTAGTTTATTTTTGGGGTTATAAGGCTTTTCGCCCTTTCGTTGCTTCAGTTTATTTTTCTTATAGACCTTCTACGGTTGCCTTTTAATTTTCTGAATTTCTGTATTGTTCTATTTTTTAACTGAATTCTCCCTCTTTTGCTTTACCACTTCCTTGCGTCGTCCAATTTTCGTACGTAATTTAATATCGGGGATTTTAAAGTAGATAAATAAATTCTGGATAAGTCCTAAAAGAAACGAGAAAAAAAATAATCCAGGTATTTTCATGTTTCCTCTTCTTCTTTCGTAAGTTTTTGCAACTGTTGTGCTGTGCTCTTTACCCGTCTTTACCTCTTTACCCTATTTGGCAATTCTACATCGTTTCTGTGGCTCTGATTTTATTCGTTCTGACCTCTTGCATTTCTTTATTCCACGCTTCCTTTGCCTTATTCTTTTATCCTCTTCTAATGACACACATTAAACAAATTGTTTGTTTATTTTTTTTGTCTAAAAAAAGGATTCGTAAAACCATTAAGTTCGTATAAAATTTCTGTCTTAAAACAATAGTAAAATTTCACGAAGAAAATGTGGATTTATGACTTATGCGTCTTTGCCTTTCTCAGTTATTCATTTCTAATGGCGCACATTAAGGAAATAATTTGATTATTTTTTCTTCTCCAAAAAAGGATTCCTGAAACCATTAAGTTTATAAAAATGTTTGTCTTCACACAACATAAAAATTTTGTTGAAATCAGTAACAATTTTTTTTATGACCCTTTGCTTTTCTTTTTTCACAGTTTCTTTTGCCTTCTTCTTTTATCCTCTTCTAAAGTAATACTCTAACCAAATTATTTGATTATTTTTTCTTGCCCAAACCATTAAGTTTATGTAAAAGGTTTGTCTTGAAGCAATTTTTTATGGCCTCTTGTGTTTCTGTTTTCCACAGTTTCCTTCGACTTTCTCATTTATTCCCTGCTAATGGCACACATTAAACAATTATGTTTGCCCAAAAAATATCGCGAAACAATTAAGTAATACTTTATACAAATTATTTGATTATTTTTTCGTGTGCAAAAAGGATCCTTGAAACCATTAAATTTTTGTCTTAAAACAATGAGTATTTCACATAGGAAATGTGAATTGAAGTCCGAAACTACATATTTTTTAAATTACCTCTTGCATTTATTTTTTCTATAGTGTCCTTTGCACTCTTCTTTTATTCCCTTTTAAAGGTAAACAAGTTATTTGATTATTTTTTCTTGTCCAAAAAGGATTCTTTTTATTGCCTTTTGCGTTTCCTCTTTCCACAATTTCCTTTGCTTTCCTCATTTATTCCCTTCTAATGACGCACATTAAACCTGCGAGTTGTCCAAAAAGGGATTTGAGAAACCATTAAATTTTAGTAAGTATGTATCTTAAAAAAATGGATGACTTCCTGCATTCCTTTTCTCTACAGTTTCCTTTGCCTTCTTTTATTTCCTTCTAATGCCATACATTAAACAAATTATTTGATTATCTTGTTCTTGTTCAAGAAAGGATTCGTGAAACTATTAGGTTTATACGTTTATATGTATAAAATATTTGTTTGAAAACAACATTAAAATTTCACGTTAAAAGATTTTTATTGAAACCCGAAACAATTTTTTAAGACCTCTGCTTTCCTCGTTTATTCCCTTCTAATGGCACACATTAAACAAATTACGAGGAGTCGTTTTTATATTCCCGGACTGGACATGAAAACAAATGACTAGAGCAACAATAAAATATAGTTCCCCTGCTTTTGAATACAGATATTACACTGTTGCAATAACATCTTTACCCCCTGTAAAAATATTCATTTGGTTTGTCCACAAAATGGTGCTTAACAGCTGCTATAAGTTGATCATTGTCCCTAAATTTTGTCCCTCTAAGTGTTTTTTTGAGATCTCGAAACAAAAAGTAGTCACTTGGTGCTAAATCTGGACTATAAGGTGCATGTTCAATTTCTTCGAAGCCACAATCAGCAACAGCAGTTTTCGAAAGTTTTGACTTGTGCACCTCGCGTGAGTTTTCTGCGTGGTTTCTGAAACTCGTAGTAAAGCTGCTAATTGTCGCTTCTTTAGTCTTGCATCCTCCAGTACCAAACACTCGGTTTTTTCAACAACATCTGAAGTGATCACGTCAATAGGGCGACCTGGACGGGGATCATCATCCAATGATTCACGATTCACGGCCACGTTTAAACAATTTTGACCATTCGCAGATTGTCGACTTGGAAGGATAATCATTCCCGTACACAGCCAACATTTCTTCAAGAATAATTTTTGGAGCTTTTCCTTATTTTGCAAGGAATTTTATAACAGCCCGATATTCGATTTTGTTCATTTTGATATACATACAAATAACGCACGACAACACAAACTGACAGATAATAAAATTAATAATGCTGCAACTGTTTTGTAAATTGACACACAAGTTACCAAGGCATATGTGATTTAAAAAAAGCATAATGGAAAATTGTATCAAAATTTAAACCTCCCAGTCCGGGAATATAAAAACAGCCCCTCGTATGTGAGTATTTTTTATTTCTCAAAAAAGAATTTGCAAAACCATTAAGTTTATATAAATGTTTTGTTGTTAACACAACTTTAAATTTCACGTAAAAAAATATATGTTGAAGTTCGAAACAATTTCTAATGGCTCCTTGCATTTCCTTTTTCGCAGTTTCCGTTGCCTTCTTTTAGCCCATTCGAATGGCACACATCAAACAAATTATTTAATTATTTTCTTTGTCTAAAAAAGTATTCGTGAAACCATTGGGTTTATATTAATTCTTTGTCTTTAAATAACATTAAAATTTCACGTAAAAATATTTTTTTATGGCATCTTGCGTTTCTTTTTTCCGCAGTTTCCTTGGCCTTTCTTCGTCTTTTGTGCAACCGTTAGGTTTACATAAAATGCTTGTCTTAAAACAATATTAAATTTACTGTAAAAACAACTCCGAAATACTAACACGATAATCTTAAATCAATTACAGAAGGTATGTAAAACCGCTAAAGATTAAATTGACGTGCAAAAAATAATAACAATAGGAGTGTCTTGTATGAAATTCGAAACCTGTGCATCTAAAGTACTCAATTTACCATCGAAAGGAATTTTAATTAACTGTAATTTTTTCCTCGGTGTACTTCCGAACCAGAAAATTAGCTATAGCTTGACTAATCGTATGTTATCGAAGCCGTACATTTTTTTATCGATGGTTTGTTACCGAACTTCCCGTGGTGATGTTGAACTTATTTTGCTATTTTTGCCAAGTTTCTTCGGGGACTCTTTGATTCATATTGTTATTTAAACAAATTCTTGAAAGAACATTTTTATGAGGTATTGCGGATTCCAAGTATCTCCAATTAACTTGATTTTATCGTACATTTTTAAAGAGCATAATATGATTTGAACTATTAAATGTGCTTTACCAAACTTTAGTCGCAGCAGATATTTAAATGTTTCTATAATTTACTTATATGTGTGTTCAAAATTTTTTATAATCTTTAACTTACGTTCTAATAATAACCGATGATAAAACGCTAACACAATATTCCGGATATTTATGGAAACAACTGTAAATAATGATACCACAGATAAATATTTGATTATTTTCTTAAGATGATAATTTAAATTATATTGGCTGTGTTGTAACTTCAGGAAAGTACTTATTACTTATTTCTGTTTGTAAAATGATCATCAGAATCGATTTCATAGTTCGTGGTTAAAAATCCTTGAGTAACAAGCGTACAATTTCCTGTAATTTTATCAATTTGTGACTAACGTTAGTGTGGTTTAATTAAAAAATATGCGGCTGTGGGTCACGAAATCGTAGGAAATACATCAGACATTAATTAAATTTCAATTATTGTTAGCTTCAATCTTTGTTATTATTTTGTTAGATGAAATTATCTGGATTTTTTATTTTTTCAAAATCTTTTACTGTCCTTAAGGTTTTAAGTTTAGTTTAAACTTAAGATGTGGTTTAAACCAAGAATTTCCTTGGTTATCAGTTCTTGGATGTTGATTTAATGATGTTTAAATTGTAAAAAAGTTCGGTGTAAATGACCCACAATAAACAAATTTTATGGAATATTTAGGCATTGCTCTAAAATTAATTAAGTTTGTGAAAAAAAGCTTAAGTTTTAATTTTTTAATGAAAACGTAGTCATGTAAAAATGCAATTAATTACATAAGGTGTAACAACGTAGGCTATTACATAAACTAAAAAAAAATCCATGTAAATATTTAATAATGTGAGAGTGTATTTAATGTCAGATTTAATTGCCAATGCAATCTGTTTAAAAACAAAAATTACAGGAAACACTTTTACTTTCAATTTGTTTCTCTATTTCAACGATTGATTCTACGTATTTTAAATTATGTTTTTATCTCTGTTAATTATTTAAATTTTTTGACAACGATATCATGCAAGTTTTATCTGCGTCCTTTAGATTTGTATTTATGAGTCATACATTTAATAGTGATTCATTATGTAAAAGCGTGTAATTATATTGTCGGTTTTAAATGACCTACGATGATGACTTTTTATCTTTTAATGTTTAGGCAGCGTTTGGTACACACTTTAGCGGTTAAAGTACAAAATCATCAGCCATAAATATCGGTAATTGTTGTATTAAAACCTTGACTTATTTATTTATCTATTTGTTTATTTTTAAGCGCAGCTGTTATAATACTCAATTTTATTCATGACCCTATCTGATTAAAACCTGCATGTTTAATTAGATTCCGCATTAATTCATAAAAACTGAACGGATGTTTGTTGTAAAATGTGGCAGTTGTAAAGGATATCAGGATGCTTAGACTTCTACATCATCGCTATGTTAAAAGACAGGGACGGATTGAGGCATATCTTAAATCTTAAAACATTTCATGAAATTGTTTTCATAATTTTTAATTTACTGGACCGTTGCCAAAAATAAATGTTGACATTAGATAATAATAATAATAATATAGTAGTAGTAATAAGAAGTAATCTTGTAAGATGGGCACCAAGTTTTGAGCGTAAAACTTTTGCTATGTGTGTTAAAACTGCCAAAAAGGTTGGATTTCCCAATTCAGGCAGTATTTGATTGGGTCCACCTCTGGCTGTGGCCCTGTATTCATAGAGTAAGCAGTGAAGATAATTGGTCCGGTCCCTCTTGGACTTGCAGCACAGTCCACCCAGTTACTTACCATGTACATCATAACGTGAATAACATAACTTCTAGAGTAAGCACAAAACGAGAAGGATATGTACGTCATCAACGATCTGCGCGGCAGGAAAATTCCAGTGGCGTAACATAAGATTTTTAACTTTTTAACACGAAACAAACACCACAAACGCCAATGACAAACAATAAAGAGTCTCCCCCTCCGTAACAATTTGGACTTATGGCGCATAGTTACGTGAGTGCTGTTCTCGTTTTGAGTCTACTCTACCAAAGAGCATAATATAATTGTTGGGTATTCTTTGCTCCTACCTTAAAAGTTCGACTTAATGCAACTTCACCATCAATTATGACTGCTACTGAAATCGGTATAGTTTGCTAGCAAGTGTTTGTCCAATTGCACTAGCAAATCAAAATCTATTTTAATTTATTAATGATTTTAACCTTAGTTTTCTTGCCGTTTCAGGAGATGGTTCAAGCTAAGGACCCTCCATCTTATTACCTTCATAAACTACGAACATATCTAGATCCAAAAGCTTCCAGAAGTCACAGGGTTAGTATAAACAACCGTTGTTATCATTTAGAAAATTATAGGCAGAGAATCATTAACAGACAATTAAGAAATTTGCTTTTTTGCAGAAAAGGAAAATGGTTGGAGATTCGACGTCAACACAAGTTCTTAGAGATTTAGAAATTTCTTTACGTACAAATCATATCGAGTAAGTTTTATTGGTTGGTTTTTTCTCATTCACACTTAAAAAGCAACTTATTTAGCTAAAAATTATAAAAGGAAATATATGAATGACTACGTAGGCTATGCATTTCAATATTCTCTGCTACTTTGTGCAACGAAAAAATTAAGGCGTAATTTTAGTAGCATGTTTACACGATAAAAATTATATAATTTTGAAATAACGCTACGGTTAAATAATGACAGTTGAGAAGTAGGACGGGTAGGAATTAAAATTTTTAGACCTTTCCTTCATACGCAGCAAGGCCAGAACGACCAATTTTAATATAGTAATTAAATTATGGCCTATTATGTAAAACTTACAAAAAGGGACTTACACAAGACATCCATCAACAATGTATTGATTTTTGCATGTCGCGGGGCGGGTTTCAATATTATTTTTCTATGCATGTATTGACCCTTTTGCAAATTTGTATAATTTTGGCGTAATCTTTATTTGACTTTTGAAAAAATTGCTTATAATTTTTTAAAACTGATTAAAGATAGGTAACCCAACATTCACCGACTCTGTTCATCACTTTCAATGTTTACAAAGAGGATTAAAAGAGATTAAAAATCGGTATTCGCAAATACTTTAATACGTTAGGTAGAAGCAATACTAGAAGATTCAATCCTTTCTTGGCTGTTTTTAAGTCAGGTAACCCAAAATACTTGAAAACGAAAAATATTTTAACTAAAAGGAAGAGGTTAATTTCAAAGCCCACCATTGGAATATTTCATAAATCAACGATTTTTTTAGGACGCTGGGAGGTTTCTTTTCATTGCTTAAGTGTGCCAATTTTTTTTTAACTAGTCAGAATTAAAGTAATAAATAATTCATAGTTGTATATTGGTTTCTAATCGTAGCTATGAATTTTTTTCACTGTTACAATTTGAATAATTAATTTTTTCGACTACCATTTCCTAAAGGAGGCTATTATTTGACACTTTCCATACGCCGATTCCCTCGAAATGCTGGACACTATCAACGCTGACCCCGAGTTTCTTAACACCGTTACACCGTGATAACTGGAGATGAGTCATGCGTGTACGGGTACGACCCGGAAACAAAAGCACAGTCATCGCAATGGAAGCATCCCTGGTCCCCAAGGCCGAAAAAACCGCGACAGGTGCGAAGCAAAATCAAGGTGATGCTGACTGTCTTCTTTGATAGCCGTGGAATTGTGCATCACGAATACGCACCGGAAGGACAAACAGTAAACGAAAGAGTACAATCAAGAAGTTCTCCGCCGTCTCCGTGATGCAGTTCGACACAAAAGACCAGACCTCTGGACGGCGAAAACTGGCAGTTGCATCATGACAATGCTCCAGCTCATTCATCGCACCTGATCCCGAATTTCTTAACGAAAAATGGAATTCCAGTCGTTCGCCAAGCTCCCTACTCTCCAGACATGGCTCCTTCCGACTTCTGGTTCTTTCCGAAATTAAATAGGCCACTGAAAGGATCCCGTTTTGAGAGTAGAGAAGAGATAATGCGGAACGCGACGGCGGCTGCAGACCATTCCAAAAGAAGGCTTCCAGAGATGTTTCCAGCAGTGGAAGAATCGGTGGGCTAAAATATTTTGAAGGGGATTAGGGTCCCAATTCCGTCGGCTACGCAATATTTTTTCCTAGCCGAAGGTCGAATTCTTTTTAGACAGGCCTCGTATGTACCAATGCCAGCAGAATTTCCTTCACTAAAACTCAACACTCGGCAGCAACATACGATGTAGCTCCTGCAAAAAAACTAGAAATGACATACATTCAATTAACATTATTAGAAAAGAGCAACACTGACCAAAATCAAAATAGAACAATCATGAAACTCATGACAGAAACAAAAGGCGTAAGACCCACTTACTAATGAAATAATTATATTGTTTGATTTTCTCCACCCTTTTATGCCCAAAACCTTTGCAAATGACTTCGAATGTTCGATGACGTCATCGTTCTGGAGAAACGTCGAACTTACTGGATTTATAAAAAGGCGCATTCCCTGTGGAAGCGACCAGTCTACCAAAGTCTACCTTCGCGATCTCGTACGTGTAGTACAAGTGCGTGCATGAATAAATAAATTAGTTAATGTTTCGGGTTAATATTAGTGTTGTGTTTTAGTGTTTAAGTTGTTGTTTCGTGTTAATTTTTACGTTGTTTAAATTTGTTAGCCCTGGGTCTCCATGGCCTGTTGAGCTGATATAATATAAATATTAAATTTGTTAATAAATAACTGACACCAAACGTTTTAAAAACGTTACAATATCATTAGGTGTAACCTAAGAAAAAAGTTATTAACAAAAGATATACTACGAGCCCAGAATCATATCATTTGGCCCAGTTTATATTCAACAGATAATATTTTAAACAACTTTATTTTACAGACAAAATGGAATATATTTTCAGACAAATTGTTTTAACAATAATTGTAATAACTTTGGACAACATGTTATTGCTGTTAACAGTACTAAATAACAAACAATAGTTAGGTAACAATTACCAAAAAATTACTATAACGATTCATTTCATTTGGCCCAAATATAATGCTTACAGTTAATACTGTGTTACGTCAGCTTTGCTTCGTAAAACGGCCTGAATTAGCTTAGGCATAGTTTTTACCAAATTTTTACAATATTCACGAGTGAACGCTTTATGAATTTTAATAATCCTTTCTTCGAATTCAGAAATAGTCCTAGATCTCTGAGCTCTTAATTTTTTCTTCATTATAGGCCAAAGAGTTTCAATGGGCGAAAGGTCAGGGCTTCTGGATGTCCAATTTAGTAAACTAATATCATGTTTTGGCAACCATTCTTCGACTATTTTCGCCGTATGGCATGCAGCTCCATCCTACTGGAAGATATACCCATTTTCCTCTGTTTGTAAGCTATCTATAGAAGGAATTAAACTATCTCTAAGAATCTTTATATACTCAGCAGCTTTACCAGTGCCTTCTATGAAGTGTAATTTTCCAGTGCCCTGAGCCGACATGCAGCCCCAAATCATAAGAGCCGCAGGAAATTCAATTTTTCGGCGTAACAGTTAGGATGATAAGTTTCAGTTTTAGTTCTCAAAACCCTACTTCGGCTATCTCCAACACACACCTCGAATTTTGACTCGTCGCTCCATATTACACTATTCCACTGAGTTTGTGTCCAATTTACAAAGCTTTTTGCCCAAATCAGTCTTATTCTTTTTTTATGTCGTTGTTAGCAAAGGTTTTTCCTTCGCCTAAAATTGAGTACGTTTATAGAAAAGTTATTTTATTACCTGGTGTACTTACTTTATAAAATTAAAATCCAGTTTCTTGATGGCTCTAAGACAGGCTGATCTTGACAAATTTTTACCGGTTGCTTTGTTCCATTCTACACTTAACTCTTCACAGTTGGCACGACGATTTTGTTTCAAAATGCGCCGTAAAGATCTTAAATTTGCTAGTGTTACAATTGAAATTCTACCTAAATTCGGTTTTTCGGTTATTGATCCCGTAGTTTTATGTAATTTTACAATATTTCTAATGGTATAGCGTGGAAATTTCAGCAATTTTGCCACAAGATAAACCTGAAGTAGACAAATTAACAATAACTTTCCGTAAATCAGTCGATAAACTTTTACCACGAACCATTGTTCCAAACTAAATAATGAAACCAGACTGCCAAATTGTTACTAAACAAGAGGCAGCAATAAGAAATTGTTTTGTTTTAACCACAGGCTGATTAGAAAAAGAAAATGAACTTTAAATCACATTTAAATAGATGGGCCAAATGAAATGAATCGTTATAGTAATATTTTGGTAATTGTTACCTAACTATTGTTTGTTATTTATTAATGCTAACAGCAATAACATGTTGTTTAAAGTTATTACAATTATTGTTAAAACGATTTGCCTGAAAATATATTCCACTTTGTCTTTAAAATAAAGTTGTTTAAAATATTATCTGTTGAATATAAACTGGGCCAAATGATATGATTCTGGGCTCGTAATAATTTAAAGTTTATAAGAATTTTCTTCTCTAGATTATATTGTGTACAATCTTTAATTTGTAATTCTTTTACATTGAGGTTGTTTGAAAACCTGTGCCCTTTTTTGCCTATTTATTATCTATTAGACACAATTTATTAATCTTATCTCATTCTGTTTACTGCTGTGATGTCCTTTTATTGTGACGAAAATTAAATGCAATGTGTATTTAACCTACTTTTATTAATTTATCTTAACCTTTGATCACTAACATCATTTCAGTAAGATCAAAGGCTTCCATTACTCTTGCATTTTTATTACCGACTACAGACTATGTACAGGTAAAAAATTATTACAAAATGAGTCATAATTAAATTTAAAATTAAAATTATTTCAATTCTTTAGTTGCCAATTTTTTTTAGGCATCAACATTTAGAAGTTTTTAGGTTTCAAATCTTAGTCACTCGCAAATTTCAAAATTTTTAGCTACAGTCAGGATTTGCACATATGTACTCCCAGTGTGAAATGAAATTTTTACCCCACTATTGATGACCCTCAATCTTCTAACATTTTTCATTTAACCAACATTATTGCGTTGTTTGAATTGATACTAACGAAACAATTTTCTCTTTATAGATGGGTGCGAGAATTTCTTAACGAAGAAAATTTAGGCCTGGATGTACTCATAGACTATTTAAGCTTTAGGTTAGGAATGATGAGACACGAGCAGCGAATTACAGAATCTCAAACAACATCCGAAGAACGACTTAACCCGTCTATACAAACAACCAATTCTATAATCTTGGAGAAACAGAACGGACATGCTAGGCCTGCTTTAGATATGTCGGACAGTCCGAGTATCCGAAGGAGGTCAAAACATGTTGCTAAATTAAATATGGGTGAATCGAAAGACGATATCCACGTATGCATTATGTGTATGAGGGCAATTATGAACAATAAAGTTAGTATTGTCGTATTAATCTCTTAAATTTAGAATAATGCCTTTTCTTTCAGTATGGTTTTAATATGGTTATCCAACATCGAGAAGCAATTAATTGTATATCGCTCAGTTTAATACACAAAAGTTTGCGTACAAAAGCCTTAGTTTTAGAACTGTTGGCTGCCATTTGTCTCGTCAAAGGCGGTCATGAAATTATATTAAACGCTTTTGATAACTTCAAAGAAGTTTGTCAAGAGCGCCATCGATTTCAAACACTTATGGATTACTTTATTAATTATGAAGTATTCCATATCGAATTTATGGTGAGTTTAAACGATATCTTAATCAAAGCTACTATTTTAATTAATATTTTAGGTAGCTTGTATGCAATTTGTAAATATAATAGTCCATTCAGTAGAAGATATGAATTTCCGGGTACATTTGCAATATGAATTTACGGCATTAGGTCTAGACGAATATCTCGAACGATTACGCCACACTGAAAGTGAAGAATTACAAGTGCAAATCTCAGCATATTTAGACAATGTGTTTGATGTCGCCGCACTTATGGAGGATAGCGAAACAAAAACCGCTACACTAGAAAAGGTTGCAGATCTTGAGGACGAATTAGGCCAGGTGGGTTTATTTACCTTTATAGTTTCCCGAATCAATTAATTTCCTGTTTATTTATAGTGTTAATGGTTTTTCACGTTTAGATAAAGTTCTGGCTATTTTATTGAATGCTTTATCTCGATTGTTTATTTTTTTTATGTGTAGGTTTTCCCTATCTGATACAATGTATTAAGTGAGCCTTATCGTATCTGTAATGATTATTTACTTTATATAAGTATTTTTGAGCAGCTTAAGTAAGCTTGAGAATGAAGTAAGCCTTGTAGTTGTAAATTATTTTTTCTAAGAGTGTAGATCTTTTTCTTAATTTTTTATTTATATATCTATAAGTATGATTGTGAAGAATATTTTGGTAAGTTGAGGATTATTTAGCGCTACTTTTAATCCGTGTGTAACAATAATAATGCAAGTGAATTATTTGTTTTATTTGTAGGCTCATGACCGACTCCATGAACTCGAAAATGAATCTCTCGTTAAACTAGCAGAATTAGAGACTGAGGTAGTTAAAGTTAGGCAAGAAAGAGACGACCTTTTAGAAAACAGAAGACAAGTCGACGAAGAGGTTAGCACCCTGCGCCGAGCCGTACAACACCATGAACAAGAATCTAAAAATCGGCAATCTTTGCTAGAATCAAAGATTATGCAGCTGGAAACAATTACGAAAAGCCTTCCAAAAGGAGCATCAAGTATGTCCTTTAACCTCTTTACTTTTTTTAGTATTAAAACTCAAATAAAAATGCTGCTGCAGTTTGTGACATTGTTTAAAAGTTTTTTACTAATTTTTAATTCTATATTTTTTTTTATTTTAAAAACCTGGACATAAAAATGGTAAGTTTTTGATTATATTTTGAAAATGAAAGTCAATTTTCAGTGTGACAGTTACGAAATTATTTTGTTACAGTTGTTGGCTTGGCTGAAATTCTTCAAATGACACCACCGAATTCATCAGCAGACTCGATAGAATCTAATCCACCTGTGATAACAACACCTGCCCCTGCACCACCTCCACCTCCTCCATGTCCACCACCTCCACCACAAAGAATATCATCAGTTCCTGTACCTCCTCCACCTGCTGGTTTGCTTCAAGCACCAGATGGAGCCATGACGATTAAACGTAAAGTACAGACAAAGTACAAACTTCCGACAGTTAATTGGATTCCCTTAAAACCTAATCAAGTTCGTGGAACTATATTTAACGAGCTCGACGATGATCGTTTACATAATACCATTGATTTTGTTGAATTCGAGGAACGTTTCAAAATTGGTAGCATTGGTTTATTGAATAGTAATTCCAGTGAAGTAGACGGTTTATCCACATTCCCAAGCAAACGCTTCAAAAAGCCGGAGAATGTTACTTTACTTGAACATACTCGACTGAGAAATATAGGTAAATATATTGTTGGAAGTTTTGTAGGTTAAATTTACTGACTTGAATGTAATTGCAGCAATTTCAAGAAGAAAATTAGATATGCCTGTAGATAGAGTAATAAATGCAATAAATTTGTTAGACTTAAAACAATTATCGCTTGAAAATGTAGAATTGTTACAAAGAATGGTTCCTACAGAGCAAGAATGTAAAGGTTATCGGGAGTATGTTATCGAAAAGAAAAACGTTAATATATTAACAGAAGAAGATAAATTCTTGATGCATTTAACAAAGGTAGAACGAATATCAGCGAAACTGTCAATTATGAGCTACATAGGAAACTTTTACGATAATATACATTTAATAGCGCCTGTAAGTTTTATCATTTAATAATCTTTCAGTGTCACTAATCTCCAATTTTTTTACAGCAAACTCATGCCGTAATCTCAGGTTCAAATTCGGTAAAGAATTCGAAGAAATTACGATCTGTGTTAGAAATAATTTTGGCCTTTGGAAATTATTTAAATAGCAGTAGACGCGGACCGGCGTATGGTTTTAAACTTCAATCGCTCGAGTCCTTATTAGATATTAAATCAACAGATAAACGAATGTGCCTTCTTCATTATATTGTTGTAACAATCAGACAGAAATTCCCAGAATTAGTGAATTTCGACTCTGAACTTTTGTACATTGAAAAAGCTGCTGTCGGTGTGTATTAATACTTCTTCATATTGTCGTTAATAACATTAAGAATAATTTATTTCAATTACAGTATCATTGGAGAACATTGTAACAGACGTACACGAGTTAGAAAAGGGCATGGAAACTGTGCGTAAAGAAGCAGACATTCGAGGAAAGGGTGCCCAAAGCATGGTTCTTAGGGATTTCCTTGGAAATTCGGAGGAAAAATTAAGGAGGCTCAGGAGTGACACAAAAACTGCACAGGAATCGTTTAGGGAGTGTGTGGAATATTTTGCTGAATCTTCTCGTACAACTGATGCGAATACTTTCTTCTCTCTGCTCGTTCGATTTGCAAAAGCATTTAAGGTTATTTAATATTTTAACTTATTATATAAATAAAACTTAAGATACGTCTGGGATTCACGTCCCAGGATGGGGTTCAACTTAGACCTTCATTTCAAATGAATATAAAGAACGTTTTGGCTGTTTGCATTACAGGCCATATTATGTATGTAAATGTATTATCTTTTTCTTCTTTGTTTCCATCTTGTCAGAAGCGTCGTGATCACATGTCACTTACAGCTTGTTGTAGCTGCTTTAACAATTGCGGCCGCTCGGCCTCTCACTCTAGTTCCTTCTATCTTTCCATAAACAATCAATCTCTTCTAGATATATGCCTGCAATTCTTCAATTATGTCTCTGAGTATGACTTGTTAGTTCTCTGGGCTGTCCAAGGAATACGTAATATTCGCTTCCAGCACCATATTTCTAGGGCGTCAATTTTCTTTTTATCACCTGATTTAAGTCCAGGATTCGCAACCGTAGAGAGCTATAGGAAGGATAATTGAAGCGTGCTATATGCAAAAGTGCTTAAGTGCCAAATGACAGATTTTACAGGAGGAACAAAAATATTGTTTAAACCCCAACTGTCTACTTAAAATTGTTGTGTTTCACTATAATAATATCTTCAGACGTGAGTGATAGTTTTGATAATAAAATTACACAAATTTTGAATATTTTAAGGTCCCTTCACACCTCTAAATATCAAAACGTCTTATGTACCAATCTACTTGCACTTAATTAAACTGTTACATCTTGGTTAAATAATACAAGCTAAGATTATAAGGAATATTGCTATATTACAACATAAACAAATAACAAATACATACAATGTACAGGGCTTATTCCATTAGATAAGGCCTCCTGTTGAGTGACTATGCTTTCATAAAAATCTTGGTTTTCAGGCTAGATGTCTTTAATTTGCTTGATTTTCCCTTGATTCCAAGGATGCATATTCTGTTCGGTTAGTTCAACGATCAATGTTTCAAAATATTGCTGGTTGAAACCCGGTTTGAAAACCCTAACTGTTCTCCAAGGAGCTACCTCAGAGTAAGAAGTCTTGATTTCAACTGACCTAGGTTTTTTCTTATCTATTTTTATCATTGTAGCTTGCGAAATACCCAGATGTTTAGTTGACAGCAGTTTTTGCAACTTGCATTCAATCAAAAAATTTCTTATGTTTACGTGCACTTGCCATAATTCGTATTAGATCCATAGGAACTTCAACTTTCAGACCCTTTTTGGCCTTTTCAATGTAGTCAAAGTCTCTGTCACAAGAAAGAAATGTGTGGCCACATTGTGGAAAACTGTGCAGTATTTCGTCAACATAGCGTTTTGCCACAAGAGTGATATACATAGCTAAAAGCCTTTGATTTTTGTTCTGGCCGCTGCAGTTATCTGACCAGAAAATTAACTTCTTCTCGCTTTTCAACTCAGGTGTAATAAAGGTGTATTAACAGCTGCCAATTTCGTTGCATCCTCGTTTGCCTGCTATTTCGTCCCACATGTACATAAAACCTTTTCCCTCATCTTCAAAATGAATACAAAGATTAATGCAAGTATACATCTGAGTGTGAGTAAGGGTAGGAAGATATGATTGCTTTTGCAAGTCATAGGAAATAACAATTGTGTCAGAATTAGGTTCTTGGCTATCCTTGATATTTTGAGCCATTAAAATTTTACGATGACGAATATCTCGTTTCAGTTCTTTCATCCGCTTTCCTCAGGATTTTTAGCTGTAGATATTGCAATTTTATACGCATCGTAAGTACTGCATTTGTCAACTCTTGGTGGGGCAAAAGACAGACCAAATTCTTTATTAAAAATTTCATTAAACCACTGACGTGAAACAGGTGGTTTCTCTTGCATATTAAGTTCATATTTTTCAAGAAAAGCAGTATATAACTTTCTTACATTTAAATCGCTTGAAAGGTACCTCTTGTTACGGTGATTTTCTCGGCCATAGTGACTCTCCCTGCTTGGTATTGATGTGATAAATTCAACGATTTTTGCTTGATTTCTCTATGGTCTTTTACCACCTTGTTTGTCGCTAACAGAGAGATCTCCTAACAAAGTTTTCTTACAAAGAACAGTCACCCTTTTTTGCGTTATTCCAAACATTTCACAAAAAGTAGTTTTACGGACTTGTACTTGAGAGGAACCAGGAAGAGGTAACAAATATTTGAAAAAACGTTGCCGTTTAGTGTTGCTGGGATCATCATATGTGCCATGTCGCCTTCTATTAATCAAAGCAGCTCTAATAAAACCACGGAGAAAACTTTGCTGTTCATTCTATAAAAGTCACTGAACATCTTCTGCCTAATGCCCTGCCTTACAAGTATATAAAAAATTAACTTAAATTAACCGTGTAAACTAATGGTAAAAGTAAATTTTTGGAAACTCACCTCTCCTGGAGGCGCTTTGCCCCTTTTTCTTATTTAAGGTTAGATATGCATTTCCGAAGTTTTTATTTAACTGCATATGTACTCTTACGTCCGGGTCTTTTTCTTTTCTTCGCTCTAATATCTTCTGAAATTTGCATCATGGGCCTTTTAAACTATTTGAATTATTTTATTATTTACAATCAAACACCAAGCATCGAACGAAAGTACCTACTGTGGCACTTCGGACGTTTTGATAATAGGGTTCCTATTACTGCCACTGATGGTAGCACTATTGACCCCACAAAAATTCTGCAAGTAAAGCATGGCACTTAGAACCCATTATTAAAACGTATTTCTTAAAAATTGGCACTTACGACCTTTTGTTTCTTTGTATTCACCACTATTTGTTATTAGCGTACCTAGATGACCACCTGGCACTGTCTAATTTGTATTATGTCGGGTCTGTTATTCTTTCTATCGATAATCATGATTTTGATTTTTTCATGATTTATTTCTAGTCCCAGGCTTTGACTTTCTTCTTCTGGTTTTCCCATTAGTTGGTATAGTTTATCAACATCACTTGCAAGTAGCACAGTCTTGTCGGCATAAAGTAGGTTATGTACTTTTACTCCTCCAATCGAAATTCCATCGTCCCAGTATTCGATGAGAGTCTTACTCATGACATATTCTCCATAAATGTTGCAAAGAATTGGGTATTTTCTCATTTTTCAAATTGTGTTTCAAACGTTAGATTATTGGTAGCATATCACCAAAACTTAATTAAAAAAACAATGCAGGTTGAGTTTTTGAAGAAAAAAATTATTTAAGTACAAAACTAAAAACTTCCCGCGTAAACGCTCGACAGCGCGATCAACGTCACGTTGTTGGACATGACGTCACCGGCCATATCTTTACATTGAACCGCTCATCATTTTTGATGAATTCCATCACCATAAACATATCTACAGATGGTAAATTGTTGGATGAGGCTTTCACAAAACCAACTGATGCCATTTTTTACTCAAAAAATTCGCAAACACCGAAATAAGACACGGAGACGAAGAGACGATCTTCTTTACGTTGAAACCGCGTTAAAACAAGGTAGTAGACGCCATTTATATGGCCGGTGACGTCACGATAGTCATAGCCAATGAGATGCGTTTCGGAAGCGGGTTTGAAATAGCCAATTTTAAGGAATTTTCTAAAGCGATTTTTGCCAAAAAAAACTCAATAAACATGTTTTTAATATGTTTAGGCCGTTAGTGGCGTATGTTTCTGCGTAGAAACATGAATATAACGAAAATTTAAAGAAATGGAAAGTAGCCAATTGGGGAAAGGATGCAGCCTTGCCTTACCCCTTTGTTTATCTCTAAGTCATCTGACAGATAACCGTCTAATTGTATTACGATTTTGGTATTCATATACAGCCCCTGGATAAGTGATATTAAGTGTTTGGTGAGATGCCCATATCAATCTACACCTCCCATAGTGGGTTTCAATTTATAAGAGGGTTGTCTTTTTAATTTTGCATATAGCTGCATACAGGGTGCCACCAATGAAATGTTACCAGTCAAAATTAACCTCAATATTAAGATAATCTAATTTACAAATCAGCAATACGACCAGTAGTTATATATGCAGCTGAGGCAATGTACAATCTGGGACAAATGTTTTTGCCAGGCTTGACTGGTGACCTGGAGGATAGACAACCCACTTACCGAAATAGTTTAAGAGGTTGCATAAAAGTTCGCTGTTAAAAGTTTAAGCGTTTTACTTACGTAGTTGGTAACACTGCAAAACTGGAAGTGTAAAAAGTGTGATTTATTTCGACCCTTCAGAGGATTAACATTCCTGCCTTTAATATTTACTTTAAGCCGAAGCGAGATTGTTATCTTTTGCAATTTTAAACTATTGCCAGTTAAATACATATCCTAATGTGTAATTTAGTTTTTGAATCCTTCTTATTAATTTCACATTGTGACCATTTAATTATCCTTGATATTTTTTGATCTTAAATCTTATGATTAGATTGAAAATACCTTCATATGAGCACAAATCATAGTAAAAGCAACGATATTTTCCAAACTTTTTTAACCTTTTTTTGCTTATTTCAAGATGTTATGCTTGTAGGTAATTTAAATGCTTTTTTCTACTTATTTTATAATTTTTAGTTGTTCCCTGGGTTTCTTTATGTTAATTTAGATAAAACATTTAGATTGTTTGCGTAAAAACTTAAAATTAATCACCTATTGTATTTGACAACTTGTTTTAATTGTAAGGGTATTTTTAGTTCCTCCCAAACAATTCTAAACTTCTTGGTATTGTTGAAAAACTACCGCTCTAAACGCCTCAGCACATGGTCACTACAACTATTTCTTGGAAATATTATAATGCGACCTTACTTAGTTCTTGAATTAGTTTGAATTGCTTGAAAAGGGATACAGGCTGGCAGATTTTTTAATTGTGAGATTTTTTGTTTTGGAAAACACAATTACAAAAATTAAACCAATTGTTGACGAATGGAATTGCATATTTTTAATTGGCTTTTTTATGCTTATAGTAATGTTTACGTACTATTTTTAATCTTATTTCTTCGGTTTTTAAGCTTTTTAAGCGCTTTTTTCTATTTTTTTGTGCTTATAAATCCGCACTTTGTTATGACAATTAATACAGTGATAAACAAATTTTGATGATCCCGGATTAACTTAGTATGGAATTAATCTGCTTTTTGTGACAATAATTAGGAACATTCGTCGATGAAAATGTTATTAGACTGTCTTATTATGGGCAGAATAGCGCTAAATTCGAACTGAAAGGTGCTACTGCGTTTACTAGCTAAATTTAGAAATTTTGAATTTAAAGTTTTATTGTAAGATTATTAAAACTCACGGATTTTTATTTGTTAACTAAGTATCAGATTGTTATAGAAAGAATTTAGTGGAACGTAATTTAAGAGCTGTAAAACTGTGGTTGAATTATTCTCCTTCATTGCAGTTTGTTTTTTTATATCTTATTTCAACATTTAGTTACGGTAATACCGTGAAATTAATAATAAATAATATAAAAATAAATTACACATTACGATATACAGGCTATATTAAAAATGGCGCATAATAATTATATCACGCGATTCGACGTTGAAAAACAAGCAAAAACTTTAGTGAACAGTTTAGTGTTAACTAATGAGAAATACAATTAAATAGTATCAGCAACATATACTTCAACAAGTAAAATAAATATTGCATAATGAATTTTGCCATTTTGATAATTACAATTTAGTCAAAATGCAAAAGCTTTGCTGTTCATAATTTTTGAAACTGATTTTTAGATCTTAATTAAAATCAAGGATAATTAAATGGCAACAATTTGAAATTAATAATAAGTATTCAAAAACTAAATTGCACATTAGGATATGTATTTAACTGGCAACAGTTTAAAATTGCAAAAGACAATAATCTCGCTTCGGCTTAAATTAAGGAATGTTAAATATTATTTCTATCAGTCAATTAAATATCTGAAAACCACATAGATTTTATAAAAATAAAATTAAGATTTCGTGCTTTATTCAACAACTGACAATATAACTACAAAAATTAATAAATAATAATAAGTGACACATTATGAGAATAGTACACGTGACTTTTTAATATTTAGTATAGAAACCGTTGTTGTTCAGGCATTCCTCCATTCTTCTTCTCATTGATGTAACAAGATTATTACATATAACCTCTCCTCGAAATCGGTCCCACACCAAACGACTATGCTCCATAAGGGCAGCTTCCGTTCTTGGTCTCACCCCATGCCAGTCAACGTCCTCCCAGTCACGAACCATTCGCGCCCAAAGGTTTTCAATTGGGTTCAGATCAGGAGACCTAGCTGGCCATCGAAGCACTTCAAACTCTGGGTGCTCTTGGAACCAATTCCTTACGACACGTGCAGTATGGATGGGCGAATTATCTTGCACAATGACAACTCGCTCATATTCGTGTGCAGGAAAAGTCTGTCGCACTGCTGGTAAAAACTGATGTTCCAAGAGCTCAACATATCTGAGTGCGTTGAAACGTGGGGGTGAGACCTGTATCAGCTGTCCAGGGCCATTTTGGGTCATCCATCCCCAACAACCGATTGTGATTCGACCACTTGTTCTATTGGCACAAACGTATTTCGGTTCATACCGAGTGTTTTGTGGGCGCCATACCTTCAGATGAGGGCTGTCTTGGGACGTGGCAAACGTTTTTTCGTCAATAAAAACGGCATTTCTCCAGTCTCTCTCCATATTTATTCTGCAAAACTCCATTCGAGATTCTGCCAGCTCTGGAGTTAGAATGCACTTCTTTGCTGGCACTCTACTTTTCAAAGCGGCGTCTGCTAATCTCCTGCCCACTGTTTTGGTAGAGATCGCCAGGTTTACTTGTTCCCGGATAACAGATAACGAATCAAAAGGATGATCGGTGCTGTAATTGACAATTCTGGCATCCTCGTCCATAGTTGTCTTCCGCGGACATCCGGATTTGATGGTCACTAGATTCTCCCGACCCTCTAATTCTGCTCTGCGCAGCCAGTACCTTACCGCACCTCTCTAAAAAGCAAACTGAAGATATTAAAAGGGAAATATAAAACTATGGGTATATATGCTGCATCATAATTATCTCAATTGCCTGTTTTTTTTATTATTATTAACAACATCTGTGGTGCTTTCTGTTAATACAGTGTATATGTAATAATGAAATACTTACAGATAGACCAACGTTTCTTGATATGTAGGAAATCGATCTGCCCTCCTGTCGCAAAGTAGGTATAATCCCCCTTATTTCTCGGGGGCAGTCCCGTTGTCCTGGTCTTCTACCGCCCATATTCGTGATTGAATTAAATTAAATTAAAAGTTCTCGTAGATTCACTTTTACAAAAACACAATTGAACTTCAAAATCCACAAACCAGAATCAAAAACCAAAAAACACGCGAAATATTAAATAATCAAGCAAACCGTAAATAATTGTCGTAATCCAAAATCAAAATCCAAAATCCAGCCAAAAATCGAAAACCAATAAAAATAATACCGTAAAGAAGAAACACAATCGAAAGCAGAAACAGTCAAACTAAAACTAATTTCAAAGTAACTTTTCTCTTTTAAAGCAAATGTTTGGTCATCAGAATTTTCCAGTTCTTAATACTTAGGTACCCGTGGGGTAAAGATAAGCTTTCATTACAAGAAAAAGCTATTAACTAAAGAAGCTTTACCTATAGGCAGCTTCTTTTCAACCATCCAGGGAATTTGTTTAAAATTTACAAAGCACTGTAGATGCAAAAAGCGTGATTCATTTCAAAGCATTAACATTCCTTACTTTAAGCCGAATCGAAATAATGGAAGAATGGCTGAACAACACGGGTTGTTACACAAAATATTGAAAAAAAAACTTGAAATATTGAAATGTTTCGCTGGACATATTCTAACAAATTCGGTAACAAGAAAAATAAGTTTCTATAAGACAGTCTAACATATGGTGGGCCATTCTACTTTTTAACAACATGCAGCAATTGGTAAACATCATTATTATATAAATAAAATGTTTACCTATTTTCTTGGTAACTTATATCGAAAAAACTTCATTCAATTTCAGCGTTTACATAACCTGAAAATTTGACTGAATAGTAACGGAAAAATTAATTTCAAATATGTCATTAACTTATTCTTAAATCCGAATTTATTTTTTTGTATATCGAAGAAATACAATTACAAATACGTTTTTGCATATTCTTAATTCAGAATTAAAAAGAAGGCTTTGATTAAAAATACCCTTACAATTAAAACAAGTTGTTAAATACAATAGGTGAATAATTTTAAGTTTTTGCGCAAACAATCTAAATGTTTTATCTAAATTAACATAAAGAAACCCAGAAAAAACCTAATAACCATAAAATAAGCAGAAAAACCATTCCATTCGTCTACACTTGGTTTAATTTTTGTAATTGTGTTTTCCAAAACAAAAAATCTCACAATTAAAAAATCTGCCAGCCTGTCTCCCTTTTCAAGCATTTCAAACTAATTCAAGAACTAAGTAAGGTCGCATTATAATATTTCCAAGAAATATTTGTAGTGACCATGTGCTGAGGCGTTTAGAGCGGTAGCTTTTCAACAATACCAAGAAGTTTAGAATTGTTTGGGAGGAACTAAAAATACCCTTACAATTAAAACAAGTTGTCGAATACAATAGGTGATTAATTTTAAGTTTTTACGCAAACAATCTAAATGTTTTATCTAAATTAACATAAAGAAACCCAGGGAACACCTAAAAATTATAAAATAAGTAGAAAAAAGCATTTAAATTACCTACAAGCATAACATCTTGAAATAAGCAAAAAAAGGTTAAAAAAGTTTGGAAAATATCGTTGCTTTTACTATGATTTGTGCTCATATGAAGGTATTTTCAATCTAATCATAAGATTTAAGATCAAAAAATATCAAGGATAATTAAATGGTCACAATGTGAAATTAATAAGAAGGATTCAAAAACTAAATTACACATTAGGATATGTATTTAACTGGCAATAGTTTAAAATTGCAAAAGATAACAATCTCGCTTCGGCTTAAAGTAAATATTAAAGGCAGGAATGTTAATCCTCTGAAGGGTCGAAATAAATCACACTTTTTACACTTCCAGTTTTGCAGTGTTACCAACTACGTAAGTAAAACGCTTAAACTTTTAACAGCGAACTTTTATGCAACCTCTTAAACTATTTCGGTAAGTGGGTTGTCTATCCTCCAGGTCACCAGTCAAGCCTGGCAAAAACATTTGTCCCAGATTGTACATGACAAAAGCAGATGAAGAGAAACTAAAGATCTTCAAAAGGAAAATAATGAGGAAGGTATATGGCCCTATAAAAACAGACAAAGGAGAATTCAGAGGTCTACTAAGGAGCGGTCACAATTCCTAAAGGAGTGTACAGTTATACCGGGTGGTGCATTGTCTCACGCACCATAGGGATTTCAATGGTAAATTTTTAATTTGTAAATATTTGCTTCCCCAATTATTTTAGAGCAAAAGTGCAAATATGGTTTTTGTAGAGAAAAAAATACCCAATCCAATGATGCTATTTTGCAGTTTTTCAATTTTTCCGTAACAGATAAACTGTGGAAATTAGTTCTTGCACTTTGATAAAAATCACTGATGCCTTGAAATTACTGAAACAGTCTGGCTTGTCAGTTAGTTACACTTGTTAAAATTCGCACATAAAATAATTTTATTTTCGGTTAAGTTTGTTTTAAAAAGTAATTTCCCTTCCTGTTGAATTTGTTGAATAATGGTTATTTGTTTACTAAGGCCAAAAAGTTACATTTTTCGTATTGAAAAATAATTTCAAACTATCATTATGACAGAGGGGTGGAGCTATAATAGTGTCATAGTTCCACCCCTCCGTCATGGCATTAGTGATTTTTGTCAAAGTGCAAGAATTAATCCACACAGTTCTTCTGTTACACGAAACTCGAAAATTGTATGGAATAGCATCAATCGATGCTTTATTTTTTTCTCTACAAAAAACTGAATTACACTTTTGGTCTAAAATAATAATTAGGGAAGCAAATAATTACATATTAAGAAATTACCATAAAAACCCCTACGGTGCGTGAGGCAACGCACCACCCGGTATATATACACATAATATAATCCAGCACTAAGTTGTAAAATGCTTCCAGCTATTTGCACTGGTCTCTGAACAAACTACTACTATGTTTATACTTATTAATTGGTGTAGAGTGCAGTCTGGCTGTTGTCATTCTATCGTTTACAATGTTGTACACTAGCAAATATTTGCTCAAAGCTGCTGTTAGTATTATAGCCACACCATTTTTGCTTTGTGTATCATTGCCCGAAAAGAGTACCATGTGCCATTCACTGTCCCTTCTAGTGCGTTTCAGATATTCCTGTAAAGGCAATGTTGTATCATTCAAGTTCTTTTTCTACTAAATACAGCTTTCCCACTTGGAGAAGGCCGCGGACATTCATAGGTTTTCCACTGGCTTCTCTCAAGCTCATCCCCCTGGCAATCCGATCGGGGGATGTATTTACCTTCGGATTCTTTAGCTTTAAGTGATATCATGTGATTCTCTTACAAATTAAATAGTATAGTTGAGGTAGGTTTCCGTTACTTTCCTCAAGGGACTAGATGGAGGTATAATATAGGATTGAGTAGGATTAAGGATCTACCCGCTACCCATATTGTATGTATTAACGTTATATTATTTCAGGTTGCAGATCAAGAGAATGAGCAGAGGCGGAGGTTAGAGTTAGCGGCACAGAATTCAAATAAAGTGAACGAAGATGTCGTAAAGAGGAACAAAATAAATCAGAAAAAGCAACAGGTGAGTGATGTCCAAAGTTTTGTAAGAAATGAAATTTTAAGCCGCAAGTGTTGTGGAGTTAAAATTTAAAGGACGTGTTTGTTTGCTTTTAAATATTTTGTCGATTTGTTATGTGTCAAGCATGTTACAATTTTTTATTTAATTGTAAAGCATGTTATGTAAAACTGCATGAAATGTATTATATCTTAAGGCTATGTATGTTAAAATGAACAAAATCACTGTGATATTATGTAAATATACCTATGTCGCTTGTGCAATGTAAGTGTTTGTAATGTGTTTGTCATATTATATGTTGCATTTTTATCTAGCTTATAGTTTTATTTATTAAGCAAATTATGTACTGTTGCAAATGCACCAGGGTTTATTGCTTTTGCCTTATGTTCTGCTTAAAAATGGTTATGACTGAGACCTTACCTACCGGAAAACTTTCACTGATAACCCAAATCGTATCCTAAATTCTTATTTGCCAAACGTTGACTGAAGATCAGAAAGGTTCCACTTGTAAACATTTTTAAGTGGGTCACATCTTAAAAATGTGCAAGTAACTGATTTGGATCTATTTTTAATAGGAAGCAGTTATAAACGAATTGAAGCACAAAACAAGAATGGTGCAGGAAAAGAAGCTGCTTCAGCAAGATGAGGTTTATAACGGAGCGTTAGAAGACATATTATTGGGGTTAAAGAGTGAACCTTATCGTCGTGCTGATGCAGTAAGAAGGAGTCAAAGGCGACGAATAGACAATAATCGACTTTCAAAGACGATGGAAGAAATGGAATTTTAATATACGACTACACTGTTACTTTAGGTAACTTGACACAATTATAACAAAAAAGCACAAGCTTTTTGCTTAATTCAGCACATGGTTGGGCTGAAATTAACAGACATGTTTTGTTATTGTAAATTTTGCTTGTAATTCTTAAAAAGACATATTTTTACTTGACGTTTTGTTCGGACGCATTTGTTAATTTATTTATACTACAGTTTTATGAAATATATTGTTTCCGATAAATTATTAAATATTAACTCGATATTTTGGTGCACATATTAGCAAATGAGACTTAAGTTTTGTTTAACAAAAAATGTTAAAATTCATTTTTAAATTCAAAGAAAACCATAACTTTTGCCTCATTTATTTGTATATAAAATAATATTAATGACTTTACAAATGCACATTAGTGCTGTGGTGTATAGAATTTAATATATTAACAATATTTTTAAAAAATTAAAAAGCAATGAGTTTTAATATTATTTTTGTAAATAGTGTTTATTACAATTTTACATTTTACAGCTCTCGTCGGAAAGTTTTGTTGAATTTTGGAAATTATAGAAAAATCAAAATCCCGTTAATTCGTAATTATAAGTTAAGTTTATATGTATTTGACAAAGCAAAAGTTGCACTGTTTTTGTATCATTCCTTTGAATATCTAAGTATGTGATGTTAAAATGTCAAAGGGACAAATTTTGAAGCCAAAATACCTTCAAATAAACTCTTGTTTTACAAGTAATGAGAATCCTTAAATTTTTATATAGTTGCTGTTTTGTATATATAAAAAGCTGTTATTTTTCATAATAAATGTTTCTTCACATTTATGTTATTTTAAAATGTAAATGCCTTGGTTTTGATTAAACATTCTGACATACAAGAAAACACAAAAAACAAGATGAATACAATATTTCGTTGTTGTAGTTGCTCATTTGAAAGTTGGTTTTACAACGCATAAGCAAGTATAAAATTGATGCAGACAGCAGAAAAAAGGTAGGTAGTAGTATGCTACTTTGTAATTAGTCCAGTATTTCAAAACTAGTCAAAACAGGTAAATTGAGCACATGAAATTACAAGATTAATGATTAAACTTAACAGGACAAATTGTTATCTATGTGTAAAGCAGTAAAGCATCAAAAGAATATAGAATACATTAACAAACAGTTCTGATGTTGACTGAAAAAAGAAAACCTACCTAGCATTTAAACCTTCACACAAAGCCCACTGTAAAAATAAAGTAGAAAGTAATACATACACATCAAACATACATAAACCACCCACCAACATTAGTATCAAAACGGATGATGCTGACTAATCTTCATCTATTTTGTTACGTGAGTTAGCTGATAATTATTACCACCTATTATTTGCTTGATGCACCAGTTCTTTGTCAATCACAAGATCAACTGAAAATGATAAGGAATTTCTCTTGATCGCTCGGGGCTGGAATTTAATCTCAAATGGCATGATTACAAAGTAAAATATAAAATTGGGGTAAAATTCAAATTTCCCACCACCATTTGCACGAAACATCCTGTAACGCAAATTTATACTTTTATATAGTTTAATTAGTAGTAGTATTTATTACAATGCGTTCCCACTTATGTTAAATTAATGGTTATTTACGATTTAGAAAATTTGCTTCTTTATTCAATTCACATTTCTAAAAAATTTGAAATGAATATAGTGGTGGCCTCTATGAATATTTAGTAAAAGTAGACGCCAGCTCCGCCGCGATATAAAGTACTTATTAATAAATTATACACTAATACATGGTTTATGTAGAGATATTTGATTATATATATTTAATCTAATTTATTTCTAACGACGTATTCGTATACATTCTTAATTTTACGTAAATTTTCAGAATTATAGTGTTCATTTGATGTCGGCAGTAGTGACGTCACAGACTGCTAGGGAAAAAATAGAAGAAGCAATGCAAATGGCGTCTTGCTGTCAGGATCGGGCATAATAAAATTCCTAAATCTGGCTTTTTTTACATGATATATGTTGCATCAAATGTAATGAAACTAATTAAAGCAAAATAATAAGTCTAAGAACACTTGCTGAAGTACTAGTTTTGAGAAAAACTAACTGAATTATTCACAAAAAGCTTAAAGAAAGATACCATAAATGACCTGTAAAAAGTTCTGTATAAAACTGTGTTGTGAATTGTGCGAGTGAATTATACGTGTGGGTTAAGGATATTTCACGTTTGTGGTAAGTTTACTTTGTATTTACCCCAATTTTAATTCGTTTTTCGAAACAGAAGGGTTTTTTCTTGCACTATTAACAGTTAACGACCCACCCAAAAACATTCCCGTCATTCAAGGTCACGTACGTCAACCGAGTATAAAATTCTGGAATTGTTTTTTTACGTCACCATCCACGGTTTTTTATTGTATCAAAATTCTGACTCGTTTTCGCAATCGTCAAAATTGTGTAATGTTCCTTAGTATTAACTTCGTGAAATATGGATCGTATTACAAACCTTCATGTGTACCACCTTCAACATAACCACAAAACAATTCTCTAGAAAATGATAATTATGAAGTGGTTTTTCAGGATACTACCAGGGTATGGTAGTACACCAGCACTGAATACTATGTGCTGGACGGGTACTAGTTTGGTGTAAAATGGAAAAAAGTCGTCATGGTAAACACAGTAAAGAAAAATCTAAACGACCATCAAAGAAACGCAAGTCACGTGAAGAAGTCGGTAGTCCAGATAGCGTCAACGTAGTAGTTAAAACGACCACGAAACCATTAGTGGAATACTCCGATGTAAGTTCTGAAGATTTATCAGGTCCCGAAGCTGGTGAAATACAAAGCGGAGAAAGTGTTTTTAGTTTTAGTGATGATTGTGAGTTAAGTGGCCATTCAATGCATAGGAGCAGCAGCTATTATAGTGCTAGTAATCGTCATTCACACGCTAGTCGTCTTGTGGAAGACGAATACTATGTAGCACGTCAACCGCAGTATTCACCCAGTCGTCGTGTACACAGATATGATGCCGCAGTTATTCCACGTTCTCCTTCCCCAGCGATAGAGCGTCGAGAACGTAAGCTTTCTGTTTCTTCAAGATCTTCCCGATCTAGTGACGTTAGGCATCGGAGAAAAGTAGAAGCTTCGCCGGTTCCCGAATTTAAGCAAGTTGTTAATGTTGCATCACCTTCGTATACCGCAGAATTCGATAATGTCGAAAGGCGGAAAAAGAAAAAAAGGGAAAGGAAACGTAAAAAAGATAAACGAAAAAGGAAAAGAAAAAGGAAACATCGATCTCGCAGTTCTAGCTTAGAAACTGTAGAATCTGCGTCACCAACTACACCTCCTCATAAAACTAACAAAAAATTCTCGCCTCGCCTCGATGCAGAAGGGGAACCCTTATCTGACTGGGAAAACCCGCCAATTGAATCGCCAATTGTAATAGATAATATAGATACAAACGAATGTTCACCTGTGTCCAACGATAGTCATATAGCTTCTCCTGAACCCGAAGAGAAACTGAAGTCACCTAGCCCGAAACCAATAACGCCTCCTTTAAGGAAAGGATTAAAGGATAGCGTAACCCCACGAGAATCACCTCACACGCCTCCTTTAGCCCCTGCAAAATTGTCTATTTCAAATCATAATTCGATTGATCCCATCGAAGATCGTCCCAAAAGTCCCACTCCATCACCGATTGAAATAGATGAACCTTCTCTAGATCATACCAGTTCAAAACACAGTTTGTCTCCTGTAAAATCGTCACCTTTTCGAAACCCTAGTCCTGAATATAGTTACCATCAGGGACACCAGGTAATTAGTCGGTCCAGCATGTCACCGTCACGAAAACGCAGAAAATTAGAAAGAGAAACTAATCACCGACGACATAGGAAAGAAAAGGAAATTTTAAGGGAAAGGCGAAGAGTATCAAGAAGTAGAAGTCCAGCTAGGAGAAGAATTTCACGATCTCCAAGTTGGGGACGAAAACATTATAGTCGATCACCAAGTAGAACCAAAATTGCTAAAAGATATCGATCTCGAAGTCCAAGGCCAGTTAGAGATAGAGAACGTTATTCCAGATCACCACCACCTAGGTTAGTATTATTTTTTTTTCTATTATCAAAGGTAAACAGTTTATTGATACATTGTGAATCGTATACATGGACTATGTCCATTAGAAATCATAAGTTTGGTGCTTGAATGCGTCATTATTTTTAATTGGTACATTGTTTATGGTAATTTATTACAGACGGGAAAGAATTAGAAGTCCATCTCCGCATTCCATTAAATCGTCTCAGCTTAAAAATAAAATAACCGACACGAGCTTATTTGCGGAGCTCGTGAAAGACCGACAGAAACGAGAGATGGAGCTAAAGAAACTTGAAAATTTACTGGAAAAAAAAGGTGATAAACAGGAAACTAATACTGCGGAAAAGGCGCCAGATGAATCGGACAGTAAAATTAATATCAATGATGTTAATCCTGTACCGCTTCCGATAGCCATAAATGATATACCAATACCATCAGACAATAATATAGCAGAAATGGTAAAATTGGACGAAATTGTTCTGCCTAATAATGAAGCATCTGCATCATCGACTGAGAAAAAACTAGATGGTTCTTTGAATTCTTCGCCCATTCCACCACCCTTACCTAATACAGTTCCTAATAATAAATCTCCGGATGCTGCCCCACCACCATTGCCTAATAAATTTGAAATCAAGCCTCCAAGTGCTAATGCGTCCTTTACGAAGAAGTTAGGTTCGGATACAAATAAAATTAATAAACCTAAAAACATTAATAAACTGCCTATGCCACCGGGTATTAATCAGACTGATTTGGAAGCTATCGAATCACCACCAAGTAGATCACCTAGTCCTGCACCTCCACCTAAACCTAAAACACCACCTAGAAAAAGTATTATTAATCTACCAATGCCACCAGGTAAGTTTATTAATTTTGTTTTAAACAAATTGTTTGCTGTTTTATTCATATTTTACAAACGGCAAGACAACAAACTGTCAAAAACCTAAAATTATAGTTTATAGATTATTAAAAATCCTTTATTGTTGTAGTTATACCAGGTACAGAAGAGCTGAGTGGCGATGAAGATGTGATAGGTACCCCCCCTAGACAATCAGTGAATAAAACAGTGGAAAAAGTGCGAGCTTTACCAAAACCAAAAGTTAAGAGGCCAAAAATTTTAAAACGGAAAGGTTCCCGTAATGTTACAGGTAGAGATTGGGGTGAACGATGTGTAGATGTATTCGAAGTTATCGTTCAAATAGGAGAAGGTATGTAACATTTTTATATATTTTTTTTAATAACATTTGAAATTGGAAGTATGTTAAAAAATCCCCATTAAAACATCAAGCGTTCACATCTCCACAACATGCTTCCACCTCGCACCGTTTTAGGTGGTAACCTTTATCTGATTTCGTGTTTATTGCTTATTGTTTATTGTTTATTGCTGCTTTGGTATTCTCTACATATTCTTGTCTTATCGTTTCATGTTGTAGTCTTTTGACCTCCCATTTTTTGCTTTTAACCTTATTTTTTCTTGTTAGATCCGGGATCATTTGCATTATTTTTATTTATGAATACATTGGGCATGCAATTTGTTCACTATCAGATGGTCTATTTGATTTCGTGTTTTTTGGTTTGGGCTTATCCATGTAATTTTATGGATCTTCTTTCGTTGTAGCATTGTACTCTTTACCACCATATTTCTTGTTGCAGCAAAATCCACTAACAATTGGCCATTTTTATTTGTTATCTCGTGTAGACTTTCTTTACCTGCTACCGCTATATTCCATTCTTCCTTCCCGATCTTAGCATTTAAATCCCCAATTATGATCTTAACATCAAATCTTGGAACTTTATTTAATATATCATCCAGATCTTTGTAAAATCGCTCTTTCTTTTCTGTTTCTGCTTCTTCAGTGAGATTTTTCGATACTGGCCTTTAATTCTTAAATAGCTAATTCTACTATTTACTACGTTATAGTCTACTATCACTTCTTTTAAGTTGTTTTTTATTAGAAAACCTGTTCCCAATCTGTTCTCTTCTCCCCCTCCATTAAACCATACATAGTTATCATAATTATAATGTTGCTTACCCTTAATGTTAGTTTCTTGAATTGCAAGCACGTCCAAGTTGTACTTTCTGGCTTCTGCTAATAATTGTTTGAATTTCCCCACTTTGTTTAACCCTTGAACATTCCAAGATCCTATATTTAGTGCATCTAACTGTTTTTTTCCTTTTATTTTTTGTCTCATTATATCCTTTCCCATCAATGTCCTGTCCTTCGCCTGATTCGTCAACTGTAAATTCTATCCTGGCTGTCTGCGTTCTATCCGTTTTTTGATACACCGGTAGAATATTCCATTTTCTCCAGTTTTTCCCGTTTGGTATTCCATTTCCACCAGATGTTATCAATACATATTTTTTCAATTTTAGCCATATCTCTAAGTTCTTTCTGTAATTTTGCTTCTGCCTGGGTCAGGTCATTTTCTATGTAATATATGATGATCCTTTTAATTGATTTTTTGCTTTTATGACTTTTTCGTTTTCTTCCCAGCTGTCCATTTGCATTATTATCATCATTGTTTGTTTTTCTTTATTTCTTATTTTTTGTATATCCTTGATTTTAACATCTTCCTTTAGAGTATCTGCAATGAATTTTACAACCTCCGCTTTACCTTCATTTTCTTTGAGTTCATATCCTCTAATTAATTATGCCATTTTAAAGAAGAATTACTACTAAAAAACTATTTCCTCTGACTTTTTCTTGTATTTCTAATAATAAACGAGATATAAGCTGGTCAATGAAAAATCAGACACCCTGTGTATGCACTTAAAAACCTTAAAATATGCAACAAAAATGCATTATTAATTCAAAATACGAGGGGCGTTCAAAGTGTGTTGCAATTTGGGGGTATCTAGCAAAGTTTAGATTTTCGTTCAAATTTTGTTTGATGCATTAGATCTAGTTACCCTTGCTTGCAAAAATTGGTTGTCCTATCTGCTTTTGTTTTCCATCTGTCAGTTGTGAAATATGGCTGAGTGTAGTTTAAAGAAGTACGAGTAGGTATCGAAGCATCATCAAGTTTTTGTGTAAAGAGGGTGTAACTGCAAAGGAAATTTTGGATCGCTTATCGAAAGTGACCGTAGCATACGAAGGCGTATCCGATCTGTACACTTTCGATAAGCGATCCAAAATTTCCTTTGCATTTACACCCTCTTTACACAAAAACTTGATGATGCTTCGATACCTACTCGTACTTCTTTAAACTACACTCAGCCATATTTCACAACTGACAGAAGGAAAACAAAAGCAGATAGGACAACCAATTTTTGCAAGCAAGGGTAACTAGATCTAATGTATCAAACAAAATTTGAACGAAAATCGAAACTTTGCTAGATACCCCCAAATTGCAACACACTTTGAACGCCCCTCGTATGCACAAATAATGAATTTTCTATTTGCCAGAATTAATTCCAAATTGTAACATGAAATATAAAAAACTATATGCTGGTAATTCTTTTAATAGGAAAAACTTAATTACATACAAAATTATTATTATTATTTTGCCAGTTACTCTCAAATGTTTTTCAAGAAGGATTAAATAACTAAACAGTGACGTTGGGGAAGTCCAAATAACTTTAACTACTTAGAACCTTTAGAATTTTTAAATACTAGGAAATAGTGGCATTGCAGCTTCATAATCCAGAAGTGTTATTGTTGCTTTTAACGCCAGGTAATAACTGTTGGCAGGCTATTTATGATCTTTCTTTAAAGCTATTATTCATTTAAAGATACACTTTCTAAGTTACAAAAATGCATTTTAAAGCGAATTTAGAGAACTCAGGATCGAAACAATTAGACACTGAATTATGTACATCTGGCAATGGAAAATTAAAAAAAATGTTAAATATGTTAATTTGTGCATAAAAATGTAAAATATACATAAAATTCTAATATATGCAGTATTTGGCGAAATATGCAAAATATGCAAAAATTAATTAACGTCAAATGATTGCATTTAGTGCAATTTGTCTAGCAACAAAACGATATTCTTCAACTATAAAAAATAAGCGATATGCATTTTGCATAAAATCCGTTGTCTAGTTATAACCGTTGTGTCCAACAATGTGTTAATATACTGTTTCTTAAAATGCGATACGCGTTATGTTGTGGTGATGTCCAAGTATCAGTCTCATTCCCCTTTCATTCGTCTCTCCTAATCCCCAGTCTCCCACCGTGTCATTAACTCTACCTTCTCCCACCTTTGCATTAAAATTGCGTATGTAAATATCAGTGGCGGTTTCTGTTAAAGGGCACAAGGGCACGTGCCCACAGCTCTAAATTTTGTTTTCTAAGTCTTTAATTTATTTTGAACGTCACTGATTATTAAAACACCTCATTTTTTAATTTAATATTGAGAAAAGTAATACAATAGCCACTGACACCCATTCGTATTCAGTTGTGTCCATGATTTAACTAATGATGGGCATCGTACGTTTGTGACCATTCCACCGCATGCATGCTTGCAGGCGGTTGCCTATACTTAAAGCTAAAAATACCGAACAATGGGTCAACAAATTTACTGTGACATCGTGGCTTTCGTAGATATTCGGACGAATTCGAACATGTCCTATCTTAACGTGACAGTTGGTGAAAGTTCTAGGCGTAACGGGGGCTTAACCTTCAGGCCACTTCAGGCCAAGTAAATTGGTCATTCGCCGAATTGTCGGAATGTTTTCAGTTTTGTTTTGTTTAAGAAATTGTTTTGAATATTTTGATTTTTTACTAAATAAGTAGGTGCGTTAAAATTGACTGAAAAACATCAAAATGCAGCAACAACCTCTTAATACGGTTGACTTTTTGATTAAAAACGAAGTGTTAACACATGAACTGCTTATGGAAATTAAGTTGTACATATGTATTTTTATAAGTTTGAAACGTGCCCACTCAATCCTAATAACCATGAGCCGCCACTGGTAAATATTTAAATCACATGCGTCCGTCATTTTTCGTACATTTTCAATATGCTCGTAAAAATTCCTCTTCAGATTTGTCACTGGTAGGGGCATATATTTGAATTATGTTTACTTTAAACGGCTTGGAATTTAATTGTATTAACTTACTTCTGTCTGACTGAGGTATAAAGTTTGTAACATACTTCGTTAACTATGGTCTTATTATAACAGCAACACCGTACTGGTTATTTATGGCATCTCCAGGGTAGTACACAATACATGATAGTCGTCAATAGTGTGTATTATTCCATTGTCTTTCCATGTAACTTCACTGAATCCTAACATGTCTATTTTCAGTCTTTTCATTTCATGTGCAACATTTTTTAATAAACTTTTAACGTTTCATGTAGCTAATTTAACTTTCCTCCTGGGGATTCTTAACACCCCCTGGCCACTAAAGGCCTGCTGGGGACTGGGGGCCATATCTACACTGTTACTCACCATAATAATTTTCTTAGGATAGTAATAATAATGTGGTAGTTTCCACATTCTATGCCGTTTACCTTCTTGATTAGTTGGTTCTTCTGCCTTTGGGACAATTTCTCTTCGCCAGGACAAGTGAGTGCCCTGTCATCAATTATTATTGATGTTTTATGCTTATCCCGGCATCACTCGGCCCCCACCTACGTTCGCCACTTGAAGCCTTACAGGTGCCCGCCCTCCACCGCGAGGAGGTGTAGGTTGGATTTTTTTCTTTCATCATAGTTGATAGATGATTTCGTCCCTATTTGTTAATAGTCTTCTATTTTTGTTATAACTCTGGGTTTATAACACGTTATAAATTGCCATAAATTTGATTAAATGTTGCTATCATGGAATCTTATTTTGTAGAACAATTTAATATTGTAAGTTCGTCATTTTTTAACATACATGTATCGTTCTTATAGGTACTTACGGTCAAGTTTATAAAGCTAGAGATTTGCAATCTAGCGAGTTAGTTGCTCTAAAGAAAGTTCGATTGGAAAATGAAAAAGAAGGGTTTCCAATAACTGCCGTTAGAGAAATTAAAATCCTTAGACAGCTAAACCATAAAAATATAGTAAATTTGAGAGAAATAGTGACTGATAAACAAGATGCTGTGGACTTCAGAAAGGTAGGTTATATTTCAGGATCATATTAATAACCATATTAATTGTTTGATTATAAAAAAAAGGATAAAGGATCCTTCTATCTTGTGTTCGAATATATGGACCATGACTTAATGGGACTGTTAGAATCGGGCATGGTCGACTTTAACGAACTTAACAACGCCTGCATAATGCGACAGCTTTTAGATGGACTCAATTATTGTCATAAGAAGAATTTCCTCCATCGGGATATTAAATGTAGTAACATCTTAATGAACAATAAGTATGTTTGGTTTGAACTTACAATGAAATAAATTTTTATTAAAACTTTGCTTAGGGGAGAAGTAAAACTGGGAGATTTTGGCTTAGCGCGTTTATACAATGCGGAAGATCGCCAAAGACCTTATACCAATAAAGTAATAACTTTGTGGTATCGCCCACCCGAATTACTTCTCGGCGAGGAACGTTACGGACCTGCGATAGACGTCTGGAGCTGCGGCTGCATTCTTGGAGAATTGTTTTTAAAAAGGCCTTTATTCCAAGTGCGTTTTTAATAATAATACAACGTTTAAATATGATTTAAATATAATTTTTTCGTAGGCGAATGCAGAAATGATGCAATTAGAAATGATCTCAAGGTTATGTGGTACACCTACGCCTGCCGTTTGGCCTTCAGTTATCAAATTGCCACTGTTTCATACACTTAAACCAAAAAAACTCCACAGAAGACGGATACGAGAAGAATTTATTTTCATGCCTACTTCGGCCCTTGATCTGTTAGATAAAATGTTAGAATTAGATCCTGATAAACGAATTACCGCCGAAGATGCACTTAAATCCGCGTGGTTAAAGAACATTAATCCTGAACAGTAAGTTATTTTATTCAGTGTAACTCTTAATATTATTATTATATATTTGTGCTTAAATTTAAATTTGATTATTGGCTCTTAGAATCTGTAGGGGAATGTTCGATAAATGAAGTAGAAAAAGATTGTTTATTTTTAACTAAATATCTCACTTAATCCTTAGAATAAGAAAAGGGTAAGCATTAAATATCGGAACCGTGTTTGTGTTTTTGAAAGGTACGTATACGAGCAACGTACTTATAGTAATTGTTAATATTGTAGGATGAATGCGCCCGAACTTCCAACTTGGCAAGACTGTCACGAATTGTGGAGTAAAAAGCGTAGACGACAACTAAGAGAACAACAGGAAGCAATGCAAAACCTTCCCCCAGGAAAGCCACCGTTACTAGCGAAAGATGGAAAACCGTTCCCTATTAAACCTGAGGAAGGTTCCGAAGTGGGCGGGTGAGTGTTACTGTCAACTTGGAAGATTTCTGAGTTGTTAGTAATGGAATGCATTGTTAGACAAACTGAGTTTGTGGCAGTCTTTTTATTTTTACTGTTAAGAATATAACCTCCCTATTGCTTGCAAATTTTATTTTAAGAATTAAATAAACTCCCAGAACCCTTACGACCTTATGGTTGGTGCCAGATGTTGCAATTATCCGATCTCTTAATAACCATAGGTGCAATATTTATCAAATAAAATAAAGTTTAAGTGTAAATTAATTACCTGCAATGTTTATAAATTTGGCAGTCGTGGAAGAGTGAGATCAGACGAAATACCTAAATTCGCAATTATAGTCAGGTTAATGCTTCACTTTGAGCTTTTTTTTTAATGAGAGCAGAGCCATTGTAAAAACGAATGAAACTACGATACTTATTTCTTTGTAATCATGTAACTAAGTTGATTATCTTTTTTATTATTCTTAATACTTTTAGTTGTAATTAAATGACAAAGTTTTTAATGAATTATAGTGATTCCCTTTAATTTTATTTCGGATAATGCGAATATATGAATGATTTTTATTATTTTTTTGTTTTTAATTACGAGGCTGATTGTACGATTTTTGATCTGATAACAAAGTCAAGGAAATAGACTGTAGACGGGGTGAATGCTGTCTGGATTAAATCCTTTTATCTATTTTTTGTTCAAACAAATCTTTACGGCACGTTTAATTTTGTCTGAGCACACCTCATCCGACTAAATATAAGGCTTAGAAAGCCTCGTTCACATTACTCACGCTCGTACTCGTGCCGATGAGACTTGCTAGACTTTAGAGACAACTGTCCACACTACTCGCTCAGTTATTAGTTGCATTTTGGCTCGTAGGTGTCCGTGCTTTCGGTACATTATTGTTACATTAAGGTGTGTCTATTTTCTGTCTAAAAGGCTTGCAAGTTTCTACGAGTTTTTCTTTGACGTTCCAACTACGGATGGAGACGTACAAGTCGCTGACTCGAGCGACTCGACCAGCTCGGCGTGTGACTTGCATATACAGCCGAGTAATGAGTATGAACACAGTAATGTGGACACTCCTTAAAACAGAAGAACCATATTTCGTGTCGATTAAATTTTTCATGATATGCGTATTTGAATTGTTTACCCCAGCACATCCTGATATTTTGTTCCTTTAAATAAAAAAGCGAATAAAAATTATTTGACCTGTTGAAATATTGCACCATTGTGAAAATACTTGAAACATCACCTAACAACTCAGATTTGTTCTAAGTTTGTTATGTGCATATGTATGCAAATGCATTTTGCCTTTACACGTAAGAAACGTTAGTATTTTAGAAGTATGAGTTGTTAGATACGAAAAACATGCCAGACTAATTAAAAAAAAAATGTTTAGTATAGTCTACTTTTTATTATAATAGAAGTTAAACATATATGCATGTGTGACATCCTAGTTATGTATTAAATTGTATTTATTTAAGCATGTAGATGTGTTACATTTTAAATTGTAAATTATAGTTTTTTAGTTGTAGAATTGTTTAGCAAACTGCATCACGTCATTATACGGTTTTTGTGTAGCTGCATTATTATTTAGTTTTAATTAATAGTCAGAATATTGGTTAATTACGTTTGAAAATGATCACGACAGCTTTGTGATATAAACTTTAAAAGTTGCTGTTGTTTTTACAGTTTATGATGCAGAATTCGTAAACGGTACAAGTTTTTGAACAAGTGCATTGTACGGACTTCTTGCAGCTACCCATAAATGATGTAGTTGTTGGTGATTTATAATAATTATGATGGTTTAAAATATTGAAATGAGGAACGTGCCTAATAGATTATTTTTAATTTGATTATCCGATTATATAAAAATATGGTATATTTTGAGCACAATAATTAATTATCATATTCTATTTTAATTGTAAAAAAAAAGTTGAAAATATATATATTAATTTATATTAAATACACCAAAATGAATTCAAGAACAAAGTTTGTTCTTGTTTGTATATATTAGCAATATTGTGGTTTAATGGTAAATCTACTATTACAACTATAGCAATTTGTTCATTTATTTATAAGTTTGTACATAGTTTTAATTTAGTTTCAGTTATAAATAAATGGGATTTACATTATGTTTTTATTTATTTTGCGTTTTGTTTTTTTTTTGTCTTTCGATAGAAAACAATTTTGAACAAATTATTTTAAAAATGTCGCAGTCATTACTTTGGAAGCAAACAGGAGAAACCATTTGTTTTTTTGTTTAGGTTTCTTGCTGAAGTTATATTTTATTATTTAACAACAAGCCTTTGAGATACGTTTTCCCTATTTTCCAAAGTATACTGCGATAACTTTTTTTGGGTCACTGTATCGTATTGCAGTTGGTTTATAAATGATATGTTAGCAACCTGTTAACTTAAATAAAGTGTGTTTAATAAGAATTGATACCTACTTTAATACATGGTTAATTGCTTCGTGTACCATAGGAATTGCTATGGTATGTAAACATTTGCTTCCCTAATTATTTTAGGCCAAAACCATAAATATGTCTTTGTAGAAAAAAAATATCAAGCAGGATTCAGAACAGGTAGAAGTACTCAAGACTGGATTTTTTGTCTTCGACAAATTTGTGAAAAAAACTATTAATCATTACGAGACGCTCTACATACTATGTGGAATCGACTTACAAAAGGCCTTCGACAGTGTAAACCGGGAACAAATATGGGAGGTGTTAGAGAATAGAGGGATAAACGATCAGAAGAGTTCGAAACCACTAGAGGCGTAAGACAGGGTAGTATATTTAATTCATTGCTTTTCATCGTAGTTATGGACGAAATAGCAAGAAAAGCAAACATCAAAGTAAAAGCTGCAGTGTTAGGAATAAAAAACCTGCTTCATGTAAAATTAAACTGATTTATGGACGCCGACGACCTGATTCTGCTATCAAATTCGCAAAAAGACCTCCAAACAAGTGTAGTTGCCTGGGAAGAAGCAGTAAAGACAATAAACGCAAATAAAACAGAAACAATGGTCATATCGAAACAGCACAAAGAAATAAACATAAAGTTAGGAAACGAGGAAATAAAACATATATCATTGAAGTACCTGGGTGCAATAGTAAAAGAAGATGGAGGAATAAATAATGAGGTCAACAACAGAATTGGCGCAGCAACGAAGGTATTCAGAGCCCTTAATAAAAAGTTTATAAGCAAAAAAGAAGTATCCATAAACACAAAAGTGAAGATATACAACACGGTATGTATATCATGGGTCCTAACTAAAAAAAATAAAAGCAAAATACAGGCATGTGAGATGCGCTTCTTAAGAAGAATTCTAGGAAAAACAAAAATGGACAGAATCCCCAACACCGAGATAAGAAAAACCCTATTCAAATAAAAATAGAAAGAAGACAGTTAAGCTGGTTCGGGCACGTAGTAAGAAAGCAACAAAGTATACTAAAGGATATATGGGAGATGGGCTATGTCAAGAAGAAACTCTGAGGCAGACCTAAGAAGTCGTGGAACGATGAGATTAGAGAAATCCTGCGGCAGAAAGGTAGTAACTGGACACAGGCAAAATTAATGTCAAAGGATAGAAAAAAGTGTAGTTAAAAATAAAGAAAACCCTCAACACTAATTGGTATAAGAGAGAAAAAAATAACGCATCCAGTGGTACCAGTTAATGGAGAAACTGTGGAAATTAATTCTTGTGCTTTGACAAAAATCAATGATAAAACTGCTAACTACACTTCAAATTTGTATTCATTGTTTCCTTTACCTTTCAACGTTAGCCCTCTTCCAAGTAAGTTCTGGTTACCTCCCATTTCCATACATTTTGTTTTTTTCCTGGTTGATTCTTAAACCAAACTCTTGTAACCTCCAAAGACTCTTTGCAGTTCTTCTACCGATCTTGTTAATAACACAATGTCGTCAGCATACCCTACCAACTGATGGTTGTGCTGATATATTATTCCCCCTCGTTAACACTTTTTCCAAAACTATGAAGAGCGTGATTTACACTCAAACTATCAGAAATCTTCCCATCAGTCACTAGCTTACACTTTGTTTTACTGAAAGCAATTTTTGTTAGCCGAATTTATCAGGTATATAGCACTAATTTTTCTCTTCTCACTGCATTTTTAATAAATAATATAGGTACACAATTTTAGTTTCTGCTCATGGCTGTTTTGCTTTATTGTGAAAATCTGGTCGCTAATTGCCCTTCCTTCCCGAAACCCACACTGATATTCAGCTAGCACCATCTCTGTTTTTTCTACAATTTTATTTCTAATTGTTACCGCCAGTATTGTATGCACAACATCGAACTGAGATCCCCCTTCTTATGTACAGGATATACCGGGTGTCTTAAAATGAAATACATCTAGTATGCTTTGAAACAATCTAGTGGCAGATTAGTTATTTTCATAACAAGTGCGGGAAGTTAGTGATTCCGAAACGAATGCAGGACGTGTTATGAACAACGTTTTTCCTACAAACGTTTAGGAATCGTCCTAAACTATCATTTTGTAAGTTTTCAAGTTGTCAAATTTGACATTTCCTTTTAAAGTAATAATCTAGTAAGGATGGTTGCTATGCGATTTTCTGATTTTTCAGAAATCGCTGTCACTTTCCGGCACTCCATGCGGGAAAGTGGACTTTCCCGCACGCAAAATGAGTTTGGGAAAATAACATTCCTAAACGTTTGTCGGAAAAAAAGTTTACATGCAAACAAATTTCAAAGATAACTAGATGTAGTTCTTTTAAGATATCCTAATAGCTTCGTGCCAGCTAGCTGGCATTATTTCTTGTCTCCAAACTTTCATCAATGTATATTTTTTTTTGTAATGCCTCTCCTTACTTAATACAGTGCAACCTCGATAATCCGAACTAATAGAAATTAGGGTGGTTCGGATTTGGCAATTGTTCGGATTAACGAATTTTACTTAAAAAGGTGGTTCACATAATAAAAACAAAATCTTGAACTTTTTGTCGGAATTGCCTTTGAAATGGCTTAATGACGGAAACATCGCTGAATAATTTTTCTCCACTGACAGTTAGTTGCCGTATTCCAAATCGCTTTTTAAATTTGTCTAGCCATTCAGAGCTTGCTTGAAAATCAGTTTTACCAGTAGGTAATCTTTTCATAGAAAAATTTTGCCTTTTCTCGCAAAATTTCTCCCGACAGTGGCGTGTTAAGAGATCTTTCTTGAAGAAATCACGTTAAAGTGTAGATTAAACTCCTGGATGTTCAGCGGCCCTCAGAGTTTTTCGCTTCTTCGGATCTTTATCAGCGGTGCTAACAAAATTAATAATTTTGTCTTTGTTTTTCTTAATATCACTAATCGTAGATTTCCCGACACCGCAGTTTTTAGCTAATTGTGTTGCACATTGTCCACTATTAAGCTTATTTAAAATTTCAGCTTTTTCAAAGACACTTAAAGTCGTATGTTTCCTTTTTTGGGATGTGAAACCACGTTCGTAATAACTGGCATCGAATGCACACTACCGGTGAAAAATAAGAACAATTCGGCCTGTCAGCTGTAAACAGACGGGCTTGCTGGCTGCTGGAAACGTCACGGTTAGCATAAACATTATTAGTCACATCGGATTTTGTGTCTGCATAATCAGAAATGCAACAGTGGCGTTCTGACGCACGTAACTAGGATTTTCAAGTTTAGTTCGGATTATCAAATTTTTGATTGTCGAAGTTGTTCAGATTACTGGAGTTAGTTATGAATTCGGATTACTGGAGGTTTGGATTATAGAGGTTGCACTGTAATTTCTGCTGTTACCCCATGTTCCTTGGAACTTCTATTTTTCATCTTCCTCATTACTGCTTTTATTTCCTGGTAGCTGTAATACTCTCCTACGGCTGGAGTTGCTTGCTTCTCGTCTTTATTTAGCACCTCTCGAAAATATTCCATCCATCTTTCCGATTTCTCATTTACTCCTCGTAATAAATCTCTTGTTTATTTTCATAGTAAGATGCTCTACATCGGTATGCTTGTCTCTCTTTTTTTGTTCCTTGATAGAAGTTCCTTATTTCTTTACTATTACAATTATGCTTTGCCTTTTTCTACTTCTGCATATTGTCTTACTTTACTTACTTACTTACTCTACCAATCTTTATTTTTCCCTGTGCTTCTGTCTGTTGGTAATATTTCCCTAGCTCCTTCTTGAATTACTTCCTGAATTTTTCTCCATTCCTCTTCTATATTCTTTACAGATTTTAATCCTTATAACTCCATTGTTACTCTCTCTTCAAATGATTCTTTTATTTCTTCCTTTTGCATTAACCCTACAGTAAACTTCTCTGCGATCATTTTTTTCTGCTTTTGGAAATGTTTGAATCATTTCCGTTTTAACTAGGTAGTGGTCAGAATCTGTATCTACTCCCCTGTAGCTTCTTACATCTATACCTTTTCAACTTCAAATTGGGATTAAACAATTTGACATCGATTAAACACATTCAAATTGAGAAGAAACACAATCAAATTGTTAAATTGAGACTCATCAAGTTCAATTTGGGAAGCAATTCAGTTTGTTCTAGCTGTTCTAGCAAATACAAAAATTAACAGCAACAAAGTTAACTACATACCTATATTAAGTTATTTTAGGTAACATTTATACACTTATCAGCTTATTTATCCCATTATCTATTAGGATTATTCATTTCTTCCCATTTCATTATACAGTGATGGGTAAATGTGTGGAACCAAGTAAATATCTCTGGAGTTTTTAGAGATATCGAAATGAAATTTGGTAGTTAGATATTACAATAAATGTTGTATTTGCGTTGAATATTTTTAACAATCTTGAGCTTCCAGTTTGGCCGGAAGTAATGCCGATTTTAAAGTTTGTAATGGAACACCCTGTATATTATTTTAATTTTGAATAGAACATTTTATTACGATTACAAAAATATGGGGTTCGATATCTTTTATTTCAATTTGACATTAATATTGATACATTTTAATTTGCAGTGGCTTTTTCCCAATTTGAAGTTATTTAAACCCAATTTTGATGTGTTTATTTTCAATCTGAAACTGTCTGGTCTGATTCCAATGAGTTTAATCCATTTGAAATTGATTATTCTCAATTTGATTATGTTTAATCGATTTCAGATTGTTTTGTCCCAATTTGAAAATGATTAGTCTCTATTTGAAGTTGAAAAGGTATAGAATTCACTTCATATGTTTACTTCCTATAGTTCCTATTAGGATGTGATCATTCTGATTAACAGAATTTCCACCTGGTATTTTTCAAGTCTCTGTATGTATTTCCTTATGATCAAATCTAGTACTCACAATAATTTTCATGTCAAATATCGCTCCAAATTCAATTAGTTTTCCGTCATTAAAGTTGCTTCTAGAGTGTAAGCAAATCAAAGAAATAAGGAAAGTAGAAGACAAATGGGCTCAAATTAAGAAAGCAGTACAAATGACTGTCCAAGAAACCCTACCTCACCGGATAAAAATAAAGAAAAAGACAAGCTCGTTTAGCGAAACATGTAAAGAAGATGTTAAGGACCGGGACAGAAGAGGATCCCGAAGAATACAGGAAGCAAGAGAAATATGCAGAAGAAAGAAAAGGCAACACAGAGATACGCAAACAGAGAAATACGAAATTTCTACTTGGAAATAAAGAAAGCAAGGTAGGGATATATGGGTAGTGCAAGATTTTATAAAGAACAAGAAAACCTTATTGGAAATGAAGAGCAAATTAGAGAAAGATGGAAAGAATATTTTGATGAAGTACTAAAAGATCAAACAATTATTGAACAACCAAATAAACAAGTAAGCGCACCAACAAAAAAAGAAGTGTTAAGTTAATATTAGGACAAAAAAATCTCCAGGGGCAAATGAAATATCTGCCAAATATGGTGGGGAGGAACTTCGCAATCAAATTTATAACCTAATTAAACAGGCATGGGAAGAGGAAGTAATGCCTAATGAGTGAAGAAATGGCAATACACAAGGAAAGGGACAAAACGGGTTGCTAGACACCATATATAAAGTAATGGCAACACTAGTAAAACAAAAATTAGAAGTCTATACTGAAAGAACGCTGGGTGAATACCAATGCAGTTTTAGGAAAAACCGATCTGTAATTGATCATATCAGATCTTTACAGTAAAGCAAATTTTATTAACTTGCTGCTACCGCAACACACATACTTATGCGGCGTTTATAGATTTTAAAAGAGTTTTGGAAATACCGATTAAGCTAATAAACTTGGTCAAAATGACATTGGAAGTTAGAGCAAACAGAAATCTATCTGAGAGCTTTAAAGTTCACAATGGGGTTAGACAAGGTGATCCTCTGTCAACAATATTATTCAATCTCTCACTCGAAACAATTATCAGACAGTGGTACAACAACTAAAGGATCCATAATCAACAAAAGCCATCAATGTCTAGGTCAGAAGCTGACCTAAAAACCGTAATAAAGAATTTGGACAAACAAGAAGAGGGAAAGACTAAGTTTGATTCTAAGGAACCGAGAAGTATGCACAAACGATAACCTGAATATTACATTAGATAATGGGAAATGTATGGGTATTTAGAGGATGGAAAGCTATGTGTTTCTAGGAATCCTGATCTTTAAATGCTGTGTTAACATCTAAACATGTATCGAGAATTACAAAATCACAAGTTTATAAAACAGTGATAAGACAAACAATTATTTATGCATGTGAGGCATGGCTGCTCAACAAAAAAGAACAAACCAACTAAACTTGAAAGTATGGGAGCGAAAGACTCTTAGACGCATATTTGGAGGGAAGAAAATAGGTGATCAATGGGAATGACTTTGTTCAATCAACTAAGCATCACTCAGGTTATAATAACACAAAGGATAAGGTGGCTGGGGCATTTAGAAAGACTAGAAAAGGGAATAATGTCAAAATAGATCTTGTACAGGGAAAGAGAGGTTGTTAGGAGAGTGGGCCGTCCAAAACGTAAATGGATGAAAGCTGTTATGAAACGCCTGGAGGCATATATAACTGGAGAACTAAAGCCATAGATAGAAAACAGTGAAGGAAGATTGTACAGCAATGAGCGAGCCTAAAGGCTTGTGAAAACTCTTGTATATATAGAGTGTTTGCATCTCCACCGTATGAAGATGTTTCCTAGACAATTTTTCCTAATTCCCCATAAAATTTGTTTTTTATTTCTTCTTTAACTTCAGTTGGTGTCTGAAACTTAAATTCTTTCAGAGGTCGGTGAAATTTTATGTGTTATTTTTTCTCTACAAAAAACATTTACAGTTTTGGCCTAAAATAATTAGGGAAGCAAACATATTAAAATTCCAATGGTCAGTAAAGCAATTCACCACCCTGTATATATTGAGCGCAATAGAAACAAAGAAATCAACCAACATTGTAACTTTAGAAGAATAAACTTTGTTTTACTTATAGCTAGCTAATTTTTCAAAGTTTATTTAAAGCATCAACTGCTAAAGTTATACAATTATCTCAAGTAACATTTGAACTTTGATGGCTTCTGGAAATTTCTCATGCCTCTGTTGGGATTTGAATCTGCTTGAGTCATTCGCAGTCTTCTACTGCACCTTCGTTGTAGCTAAATTGTTAGCAAAGCATATATAAAACAACTGTGTATTGTACAAAGTGTTTCCTTTTTAATTGGTTTATGTTGATAGTTAGTAAACGATTACAATAGTTGTATAAAAAAACAATCTCAATAATGAACTTTTTTACTTAAAAAAATCTTTATATTACAAGCACGATTGTAAAAGAAAATGTGTTATACATTTTTATTTGTGTCTTGGTAACGATAATAAAAACTGATTGATAGCATGGTAGCTTTTAAAAACACCTGAATGATATGTTTTTCATTTTCCGTTTCAGTTAAATATAAACTAAAGTGTGAATTAAGTGTCTTAAAGAGTATTCATTCCTTAGTTCATCAAAGACAATGAAGATGGATGCATACAATACGGCTGTACTATCGTATGCTTTGGCAACAGCAGCAGGCAAGCTTAAACCTGGATTATTAGGCATAGCGCCAAGTTTAAATGTATTACCACCACTCAATCCTCCTGTACCTCCAAGAACGGAAGAAATATCATTAACACCACCTAGGCCGGAACCTCCGCCGCAAGAACCTGAAGATTCACAAACCAATCTTGTTCAGTTATTAACGAATCTTGAACAGGCTTTGTTAAATAAAAATACTATTCAACTAAATCAACTACTTGCACTTGGTGCTAATAATAAACAGGTGAATATTTATAATTTAACACGTAAAATTGTGAATAAATGACATTTTGTTTCAACAGTTGGATGCTCAGGGTGCAAATTTGTTGGAATCACTAGAAAATGAATTACGACAGGTTTGTAAAATACAACCTGGTGTGGCTCATCAACTGGATCTTAATGAAGGTAAGTTTATTATTGATTGTTGTTGTGAAATTATCAATTGTCTGGAGAACAGTTGTACCTACCCTGAAAACTTTTGCCTTAACACAGTTAATAGATATTTCAGTTAACCGGATGGACGATGTTGAATTTTTAATATTAACAGTTTAACACAATTAAAACCTTTGATTTGTAAATATTTTTAAATTGCACTGCCCCTTTGTGAAACATAAGGTGATGTAACACCGAAGTATCTACTTGTCGAAGCTTTGCTTCATGATCAACAGTCTATAATTTTGAGGCTACTACTGCACTTGAATATCCATTAATTACGACCGGTTAAGTTCTCTCATAATCAATGTGAGATGAACAAAATGTTAGTTTGTTCTTTTTTGGGATGTGTGGTAGTACCTACCTCCAAGCGTAAATCTTATTCAATAAATAAATAAGTCTTTGCCCTACAAAGATGTGTTTGTTTTAGGTGATTCATCAAAGGTATCATCTGGGTCTCTAAAAACAGAACCAGTGTGTGTTGCACTTGCAGAACTATTCCGACACTATGGATTAACTGAGGGTGCAAATTTATTATGGTCGCAATTTTTTTAGGTGTATTGATATATTGTAATAAATATTTGTCATATATTCGAAATGTTCACAAAGATATTAGTAGAAATATACATATGATTTGCTTTTAATTACGAATTATTCTGTATGTTTGCAATTTAAAAAGTTTCCGTCTCACTCTTCGATTAAAAAAAGGTGTATAAGTTTTGCACCTGTATGAAATTAGACGCGTACGGTAATTACGTTGTATAACAAGTGCACACTGTTATGAAATTCCAGATGCGAACTGTCAAAACAGATGTGAGAAGTGAATGGTTTCTCATAAATGAATTTATAAATTAGAATTTGAAAATGAGCGCTTTTTATAAAAGTATAACTGAAAAAATTTAAGTGACATAGTGTTGAAACGATGTGATGGTAATAACTTTATATTTGTGTAAAGTGATTAAAGTTTCGCGTATTAAAATAAGGTTATCGATGTTTGTGGACGCGCATCCTATATGTTTTGATAACTTGTTTATTCGGTCCTGACGTCACATAAAAATTATAGCCCGCGGCTATTAAAATTCTTACAGAATCCAATTAATTTATGAATAAAATCCAGCATCCCGTTTAGTGTTAAACGTGCAGGAATTAAGTCGCCAGATTGTCTGTCACCATGGCAACTCTTCCGCATCTGGGATTCCGCACTATAGATTGCAGCCATAGATATATTAGATAAAATAGGCCGATAAGCGTGACCGATATTTATTTTTTTACACACAGCCGAAACCTCAACAATGGATGCATCTGAAGCTCAACATTTCGAAAATACCGACGTTAATGAAAACGATTGTGATAATAATGCCAGTCCAAGTGTAGAAGATTCCTGCCAGTTTTTAAAGTGCAAATCCAAAGAAACGGAATCTTCCCACGACGTCTCAACTTCCACCGCTATTTCAAATTTAGGGTGTGATGTAAATAAACACAGTACGTTAAAGAGAACAACGAATAAAATACACGGTGATAACGGAGACAATTGTGGTGAAGGATCTCATTCTAGTCAAAATGACTCAGTGCCTAATGTTCTTAGGGATACCGTGGACGTGGACGATATAATTAATAATTTTAATAATTGTGACGGTGATAATAAACTCTTTGCTGAACAAGACGATGATGGTACTTGGATACTGAGGTGGCAAATACAGGATCAGCAAGATGACGATTTCATTGCACTTTGTTACACTGGTGAGTTATTATATTTTTAGTATTACACTCCTACCTGCATGTCTAATAATTCCAAGAACCTGGAAATGAATGTACCTTTTTTAACATTTACTCTAATTGTAAATTTTAAATCAGATGAATCAGCATCTAAAGACATTTAATGATTTAATCTAATAACATTTTACTGTAGTTTCCTACCTATTACCCTAAAACTTCAATCTTTACTTTAGAAATCGACAAATGAAACTGAAATTTATTAACAATATTGATATTACCTACTGATGATAATGATGTTACTGATTGTACTGGTTTTTAAGAATTATTTATAAATAAGTTTAAACATAAAAGCAAATGATTGTAGAGATTTTAAACTTATAATATGTTACAAATAAAGCCAATACATTTAAACTGCCCTCTCAATAATTGCCTAAAAATTTGTAAACAGTTAAATACCCCTAATTGGCTGGTTGTATCGTAACTAACGACTGTTTTGAACAAAACCACATCACATTTTATTTGTTAAACAGTTGAAGTCTGATGCTCTTTTGTTCTACATAATCGTGGAAAACTAATTTAATTTATTTTTAATTAGTTTTCGCCAGTAAATCCGTTGACGATATTTAGTAATGCATTCGTATAATATTTGTCACCTCTTCCCAAGAACAAATTCCAGAAGATACATAATTTCTATAAGTTACACTTTTTAATTCAAGAATCAGCAGCATGTTAACACGAAATGAGACGAATTGCATGAAGCCTGAAGCATTGGTGATGCCTTTATGATTAAACTTTACTTACAATCTCAGCCTAGAATTCGTTAAACAAACACTGAAATTAGTCAGTCGTTACTTAAGCAAAATATGCTAACTAACTTTAAGTTAATAGTTGTAGAGTGATTTGTACTTTAACGTAACATATTCTAGAATTCGTAACAAAGTAACTCTGAATGAGCATTTAAAGCCATAATCATTGTAAATCGAAGGCTGTTCGAGTAAAATGCCTGTTCAACAAGTGGAAAATTGACTGTAGTTAGAACTTATTTTGACGAATACTTCGGATGTTTCGAGGATCGTTTTGCTTTGTGGTCTTGTTTTAAACTGAATATTTTGTTCTGAGCCTAGAATTACCAAAATACTTTGAAAAGTAAGAAGAGAAACAGATTTACGTTGTTTCATCCTATTTTGCACTTTTAGCTTGTTTTTGAAGGAACAATTATGCATCAGTATTTATTTAAATTAAATCGAAAGGAAAAACATGTTCTTACTTAGTTTCCAGTCATAATAAATTCTGTATTCGTCGATCAATTGAAATGGGAAGTTCGGAGATGAAAACTGCTCCTGCATCAAAATTTCATTCGAGTTTTCAAACCCGTTCAATTTCCAACATTCTCACGTGAATTTTTGATGCTTGCATAAAGCTCATTTAATATCCTGAAATTGAATTTTAGCTAGGAAGTTTAGTTGCAATAATATCACAAAAGAGTAGATACAAAAAAATTAAAAATCCAAAATTATGCATTCCTTTAAAAGGTAAATCCCACTCTTATTATTGAACAACCTCAAGGGAAATGTAATAATAAAAACCCACTCTTCGTAACGATTCCATTATCTCTTAACAACCGGAAACAGAAATGATAATACGAGTCAGTCAAATGCCAAATGTGCAGGTTGCTAACGTATAGCAGAAAAGAATAAAAAGTAATTTTTTTAAATTCGAAAGAACCGGACGTGCCTTTCAACTTATTACCCTTAACGTCCGGTTTGTCCTTGAATAATCGGATAAAGATAAATTTACAACTATTTGTCCTTAGGGAATACACCTGCATAATCCACCTTGCACGCAGGCACGCACGTTTAAATTTACAGGTATATAATTTACTTGAATACGATTATCGGACAGGTAAAATGTAATAAAATACACTGTTAAGTTTTAAATAAAGTTCGCTACTTGTGGTATTTAAACAGCTTAATGGGCAATAAAAATTTATGCTCTTGAGTTATTCCAACGTGAACGTTAAGCGAATGTTATTAATGACACAATTAATATTTGCATTTGTTTAATTAATTGATGCTAATAACTCGTGTAGTTTAAATAATACAATTCATTCATCGGTAAATATATGGGAGATTGTTATTTTATATAGAAATTTTGGAAAATTAAGAATTAAAAGGTTCCACAACAAACTTCTAGAAATAACTTACAGTCGATGTAACTATTTCAGAAAATTTACATAAACAAAAGGGAAAATTTTTAATGTTGTTTGTGTTGAATTAATTGTTTCATGGAAGTTTTTAATGTTTCTTTGAAGCATATGAATAGGCTTTATTGTACGTACAAAAACTAATTAGGAACTTCTAAAAAATGAAGGTCTCAAAGCTGATTTTAAAATTGCATTTCGTTTTTGAACTTTGAAGTTCGAAATGGGTTTAGCGTAAAATTTCAATAGCCTTCAGTCATAATCGTAAATACTAAGTTTTGAAACACATATAAATTCTTATTAAAATAAGCAATGAATTTCGGCTAGAAATTTTAGGTTTTAAATTAATTCTGAAGATTTCTTCAGCATCACTTTTGAACTTCATTCCATCTTTTTTAAATTTTATAGGTATTTGATTTCAACTTCTTATTTGTCTTCTACCCTTTATTTACAATCTGTTTTTACGAACAATAAGTAAATCAGATAAAAAAGACTGGAAGATTTGTTCAGCTTAACCTTTTTGCCTTCTAATTTTTATTTACAATATGTTTTTTAAACAATAAGTACGTAAATCAAATGAAAGTCTAGCAAGCTTAAAAGTTAAAATTGTGAATTTTAATTAAAAATTCATTCCGCCTTAAATTTTAGGTTTTGATTTCACTTCGCGAAATACCTAATTTCGTAAAAGTCTATTAAACTAAAAATTTCGAATTTCCACCTGAAAGTTTAGGTTCTAAATTGATTCTGATTCTTTTCAGCGTCACCTTTGAAGTTTATTAATATAATAGTCTTTTATTGCTGCTTTACAGCTTGCAAGAAAGTTGAGTTTACATATATTATATAATTACATTACATTTACCACTTGTTACTAAATTCAGGCTTCTTCTTCTCTGCACCTCTTTTATCCATCCCATACCCCTTTCACTGTTTTTCCTACACTTATATCCTGGATTTTGTAGCACTGGTACACTAAATGTTCTATTGTATCTGCCCCTTCGTCACATCTCTTCGGCTTTTTTCCATGTTTTCCTGCCATTTTCTTCATTTCCACACCTAAATCGTGCTACTGTTTTATGGTGTCCTTTATCTTCGTTTTTCTTTAAATATTTAGGTAATTCTGATATCATTAACTATATACCGGTAGGTCTTATTGCTTGTACTGCCATTTATGCGGTTATATTGTTCCTGTTTTTGTATTTCTTCATTTCTGGTTCTGAGTTTTTCTCTTATTTGTTGTTGTTCTTGGCGTCTTCTTTCTACCTCTTGTGTGGAATAACCATATCTACCGATATCTACGGTAGTAGTTCCTTCTTTTCTTTTCCCATTTGTTTAGATAGGCTTCTGTTCCTTTCTCTTCATTTTTCCTTATTTCTTACCAGCACTCCACCAATCTTGCGTGCGTTTTTGTATTTTCTCTTATTCCGTCTTCATATTTTACTGCCTTGTCTCCCGCTTATATTCTTAACTTTCTTCTTTTTGTTTCCTCTAGCACTATGTAATATATGTATGTTGGTGTATTTATGCCAATGTCCAATAGCCATTTTATCTGAATTTTCTCTACTTCCTCCATCTCTTCCCAGCCATGGTGTCTGTCCCATACATAATTATACTTTTTGTTATCGTGTCGAACAACATCAACCTCCTTCTGAAATGTTCTCTTTCCTATTCCTCATATTTGCTCCACCGCCTTCATTGCTTTACTTATAATTTCCCGTAGATGTTTCGCCGGTCCGTTGTTTCTTTGAAATGTATGTCCTAAATATTTTATTTCTTTTGCTTCTTCCAGTTCTTTTTCGTACCACATCCATTTATCCTTTATTTCTTCTCCCCCTCATTTCTTAAAAACAACAATCTTTGATTTTTCCACATTTAGGGCCATTTTCTTTTATTCTAAATATCTTTGGAATCGTGGTATCATGTCTTTTATTTATCTGGCTTCTTTTGCTAATAATACTATGTATGTCATTTTACTACCTATCACTGCTCCTCCAGATTGCCATTTCCTTAGTTTGTCCTCCAAGTCTGAGATGTATATCAGGAAAGGAATTGGACTTAGTGGACATTCATGTCGTAGGCCTCTCTCTGTCCAAAATGTTGTTGTTTTCTTTCCATTGATTTTTACTGCATTTATAGTTTCTTCATAAAGTTCCTTTATACGTGTTGTAAGATGCTGATCTACTGCCTTTTTTCCATCATTTTCCATAATTCTTGTGTATCCACCATGTCAAAGGCTGCTTGCAGATCGATAATAAATGTAAATAGTTTTCCATTTTCGTCGCCTTTTTCTTTTATTATTTATTTTTCTATAACATGATTTAATGTATATGTTGTCAATTATTGTGCTTCTTTCTGTTCTTCCTAGATCCTGATTGTGATTCTTAAAAATCTTGTCTTAGTTTTTCTTCCAAGATCATAGCGTACAATTTATACCCTGTTTCCATTAGTAATCTCTGTGTAGTTTTCTACCTTACTATAATTCCAGTTCTCTACCTACTTGGTATTCCTTTGCCTTCCCATATACCTATATTATAGTTTATACACTCTGGTCGTCTTTTTATTACATTATCTGGAGCGATTAACCAAACTTCATTTTGCAGCTCATCATCTCCTGGAGAAATTTATTCTTTTTTATTCTCGTTATCTGACGTTTTACATCGTCCTTAGTTATCGTCGTTATTAATTACCTACCTGTTTCTGTCGTCCTTTCTTGTATTTGAACTCTTCTTTCCTCACTTCCTTGCTGAAATGTTTTTCCCAAGTTTTCATGTCTATTTCGTCACTTATTTGAGATCTACTCTTTCTCTCCTTGTTGATATATTTCCATACTTCTGATTCACTCTTTCTTTCTCTTATCTCTTTTTCGTACTGTTCCATTTTCGTATTTTTCTTTTCCTTGCATAATTTCTTTATATATACTTCTGTTGTTACTTTCCTATTTTTCCATTTTCTTAATTTAACGTTTGAGGGTTTTTTCCGCATTGAATTCTAGATTTTGATTTCGACTCTTAAAATAATGTTAAATTAATTCTGATGATTGCTTCAGCTTCATTTTCGAAATTCATTCCACCTAAACTTTAGATTGCGAGTGCAACTCGCGAAATAATTTTTTGAGTCAAGCATGCTAAACACTTTAATGCAGCCTGGAGATTTAGGTTTTAAATTAATTCTGAAAATTTCTTCAGCTTCAGTTTTGAAATTCATCGGGTCTTAAATCTTAGATTTTTATTTCAACGCACGAAATAATTATTTGAAAGTCTAGTCAAGCTGAAAATTAATTCTTATTTCTCCAGGTTCATGTTTGAAATTTGCTCTTCTTAAATTTTGGGTTTTGGTGTCAACTCCCGAAATAATTGTTTAAAAGTCTTATTAAGCTAAAAATTTAGAATTTCGGTCTGAAGATTTAAGTTTTAAATTAATTCTAAAGATTCCCTCGGCGTCACTTTTGAAATCATCCTGCTTTAAATTTTTTAGTTTTTATTTCCAAATATGTATTTGAACAAATAAAAGTAAATCAGAGTAAAAGTCTACCAAGTTAAGCTTTTTGATTTTTAAGCAAAGTTTGAGGTTTTTAATCGAATCTGAAAGTTTATTCGTCATCACTTGAAATTCATTTCACCTTAAAGTTTAGGTTTGGATTTCAATTCGCAAATAATTTCTTAAAAGTCTATCAAATCTATAAAAATTTCGAATTTCAACCTTAAAGTTTAGTTTCAAATTTTGGCCTAGACGTTTAAGTTTTTAATTAATTCTGAAGCTTTCTTCAGTTTCGTTTTCGAAATTCGTTTCGCTTTAAATCTGAAATCTCGATTGCCAAATTATTTTTAGAAGTTTAGCTAAGAGTTTCAAATTTTGGCCTTGTGGTTTAGGTTTTGTATTAATTTTGAAGGTATCTTCAGGGCTATCAAGTTAAAAAATGTCGAAATTCAAAGCTCGGAGCTTCATTTTTAAAATGCATTCCGCTTTAAATTGGAGGTTTCGATTTTAACTCGCCAAATGATTTTTGGAAGTCTATCAACCTAAGAGAAATTTCAAATTTCAGCCTGGAAAATTAATTTTGTTGATTTCATTAGCTTCAAAATTCGTTCCGTTTTAAATTTGAGATTTCGATTTCAATTTGCGAAATAATTTGTCGAAAATCTAACAAGCTAAAAATTTCGAATAATTTTGAAGATGTCTTCAGCGTCACAAAATTTTAAGTTTCTACCTCAACTCGGGAAACTAAAAATTTCAAATTTCGCCTTTGGGATTTAGGTTTGATATTGATTTTGAAGATATGTTCATCGCTATCAAGTTAAAAAATTTCAAATTTCAGCTCGGAAGATTAAGTTTTAAATTAATTCTGATGATTTCTTCAGCACCATTTTTTTTAAAATTCATCCATTCTTTAATTTCAAGTTTGATTTCAACCCGCCACATATTTGTCTTGAGCGACAAGCTAAGAATTCTGAATTTCGTCCAAAAATGTAGACTTCAAATTTCTTTTTTTTAAATTCCTTCGGCCTTTTGCAATATTTTTACTTACGAAACAAAACAAACAGAAAATTATAAAGAATTTAAAGAGGAAAATTTAATTTTCAAGTTGAAGTTACAAAGCTTTAACCACAAAAACATTAAAGTTAACTCTGAACATAGATTTATAACATCAATCTTTAACTGCATTGTTTTTTTGGAAAACCAAGTAAATAAATCTTCGTTTCTCACTGCAAAAATTTCCACCAAAGTAAAATATAGTGGGGTGGTCAGTATTTTTACTTCCTGATAATATTTCACCTTTGCTGTCCACCTTTCTCATGTTGAGCCCGATGTAACAGGAAATGCCCCTGATTTTAAGTCCGACGTTGTAGATTTTGCTGTTTAAGCACGATTTAGGAAAGGAAGTAATTCAAACTCGCTACCTGAAAAAACCACAGTTAGTTCATAGGGGATTCCAATTATACAAGATACCCCGAAACGTTTAGTTTTGTTTTGTTTTATAAATTTTTAGGTGGGTTTTAATTGCTTTCTGTGAATTTAAGTAATCTGTGAGATAATGTTAGTTTAGAGAAACATAAACTTAGGAACAAGCTTAGCTTATTTCATCGGTCGTTTCGCTTAAATAAATAATACATTATAAATTAGAATTAAGAAGCAACAGGAACAGAAGCTTCCAAGAATCGATGTGGAATTGGAGAAATTTAAACTTTTTTTTTGTTCTTTGAGATGGTTTTCTCAAATATCAATCGAAGTTATTATAAGTTTTTGATGACTTCCGTGCTTTGTGAGTCTGTTTATTTGGTGACAGTTAAGGTTATCTTCTTCCGGACTGTTAAATATTTGCTTTCATTCAAGAACAGTTGACGTTAGTCATTTATTTGTAACATTTTGATGAATCAGCGGAAATAGTATTTATTGGTGTTTTAAATTTGCAAAGAGAATCCATAAATTTCCGAAATTGTTGATTGATGGAAAGTTTCGAGTTTCTAACGGATGTTCCAAAATTGGACGGCGCCTATGTTCGAACCGTGTCTGTAAATATTTGGAGTCTAAACGTCGGTGCGACCTTGGCACCTGTATTTACACCAGAAGTTTTTCTACACACACATTTTATCAGTTTTATTCTTTATTATGTAACTCAACGGTTCTGTGTAATCATTAATAAACTTTGGAAGTTTGCTTTAATACCCGTAGGTGGTAAGCCATCTGGTCGAGAGAAAAATCACCTTTTGCTTTTTTAACCAGGTTTTGCAAACTTCGAGCTTTTCTGGCTTTCTCATGTTTTCAATTAATTTCATCCATTTATTATTCATCATAACTAAATATCACGCGGAGGGAAACATAAATTACCTACCCAAAATATATCTCGGGAAAGTTTCCCCATTGTTCACGTTTATCAAAAAAACAAACAGCAAAATACGATGTTTTTCTATCTCGTATTTCCTAGCACGTTCCCAGGACATTCCGCATAGATCATCTTCCGTATTGTCTCTTGGGTCCACATGTAAAATAAGGATGCTAACGCAGTACATCCGTCTTATTTTGTACTTCCTTCGAATTTTAGAAAGCCGTAAGAGAACTCACTTTGTATCTTCCATTAACGATGCTTTCAGAAGTGGGTTATAATTCCAATATTGCATGCTTCCTTTTTATTTCCTTTGGATTTTGGATTAATGTAAAATTTCACTTTTTGATAATTTTTTGATCGTAGACTTGGTGCTAAACAATTTAAAACCCAACTCAAGCGAATTTCAGGATTTTTCACTAACATAATGGAAGTTATGGAAATGACTTGCGCTTTGTTAAGAAAGTGCTTTCCTTTCAGCTCGAGTAAAAGTGAAAGTTAGGAATGTTAAATGAGGGGTAGGTAAACTTTATTCTGAAATAACAAAGCAAATTAGGGCAAAGGGCATCGGATTTACAGAACAAAGGGGACGTTTCCAACTTCAGGAATATGCAAAGTCAAATTAGGGTGCTACTAATTTGCAGTTGTACTGTGAATGTCGTTAGATTTATTAAATCTGGACTTTTAAGATTTGCTGCAGTTGAGTGAGAAAATTTAATTTTTAATTAATTCCCGGAAAGCTGGGACTTGCGATTTGTAAATAAAAGAATATACGATTCTTAAAATAGAATTGGAGAAAGTTTAGGTTCACCAATTCATGTTTAATTCTTTTTGTTTGAAATTTGCGCGATAGTTTTGTTTCCGGTTTAAGTTTCTTAGAGGTGGTTGGTTAGTTACTTTATATCTGCCAACAACATTTTAATTGCGAATTTGTAAATTTTTAAGAACAAGGAATTGATAGAAATTTCTCTGTTTTATTTATCTATTTGTTCGTCTATTACTGTCTGTCTATCTGGTTGTCTGTCTATCTGGTTGTCTGCCCATCGGCTGTCTATCTGTCTATTCATCTGCCTGTATGTTTATCTGCTTGAGCAAACGAAGGACGGATATATTATTTTTTCGGATTTTTCTTTTCGAAATCGGTGAAAATCTTTTTGTGTTTCCTTAGCATCTGTCCCACCCCTCCCTCCTCTTTGGCACCCTTGTTGCCTTTCACTAGCTTCCCTCCTATATCCTCATGTCTATGTAACTATGTCTACCTGTTTATTTGTCTGTTGGCAACCTCTTGTGGAAACTCAACATGTTTTGTAAAGCAGAATAAATGTTCACTAACTTACATCATTTAAAAATAAATATTAAGAGAATTAAAATAGTCTACTTGGAAAATCTAATTTTTGCAGTTTTTTTCGTGTTTAAAAATTTAGAAAAGAAGTAGTAGTAAGAATGTTTTTTTGTGTTTTTCTGTTGGTGTCTCTTTCTTCCTTTGTCCCTCTTTTTCTTTCCCTCGCGTCTACTTCTCTCCCTCTTTCCGCCATTTCTGTGTATTTGCAAATTCTTCGGAAGATGAAAATATTTTGGAAAGCAGAATAAATGTTCACCAACTTACATCACTTAGAAACTGCAGTTTCTTAAATATAACGACAATTACGATATTAGGATATTGTAGCTTTTCCCGTATTTAAAACGCATTATTTCTACTTCCTAATTTGATTTTCTGTCCACCTACCTGTCTGTCTGAGCAGAAAGGACATTTAAATTTCAGTATTAAAAGAATTTGATTTTTTGTCTAGAATTTTGCATTTTGTTGTTAAAATTAAAATTTTAATTAAAAACATCGACAGATTTGATTTCTCATATTTACTGCTTTACATGTTTTTAATAATTTTTTTATTTGGAAATTATTAAATTTTTTAAAATATTAAAGTGAAATATAAAATACATATAAAAGTGAGATTTTGAATTTTTGTTTTATAAACGGACTCCTATGGCTAGTAATTGTGCTATTTCAGGGTTGATTTTGTATTGACTTTGTTTTTGATTAGATATTGTGGTTTCTTAAAAAAAGAGAAATATTTTAATTTGCAGATAAAAAATCCAAATTATCAAGATTTGGATTTTGGATTTGGAAAAGTTCAACGTTTTAACAGGATACGTTTACAATTTACAACGTTAGTGTTGTAATTTCTATTTTAAAAATTTTAAACTTCAAACGTATAGTATTGCAAACTTCGATTTGGCACTGATTTTCATTTTTAAAATTAATAAGTAAGTTCAAGAAAGCTAAACATTTTGTATATATTTTTAAAGGTTTGTAAATGTTTTAAATGTTCTTATTGTTAAAAACCTCTGAGGCAAATGATTTTGCATATGAAATTTTAATTTTGCACTGATTTTTATTTCGACCACTTTTCACATAAAAGAAAACTGTTTGTTTAACAGTTACCGTTAACCTCTTATATGTACTATCTACTGACCTAAATTTTACAAATGTTATTAACAGTAATAATCAAAAATAAAAAGTAATTTCCGAAATTACTTTTTATTTATTATTATTATTATTATTATTAATTAATTAAAACAGCATTACATTATACTTTCAACGTAGACATTAATTAAATCACTTCCGAAAATACCGCGCACATCATAATACAATAAATACATGAATTCAAAGCTTCCTTCCGGGCGGAGAAATTTCTGGCACGGTTTAAATTGCAACAACGTGCGGAAATACCCGATTATAGTTTAAGTTTAAAGCATTACGTTTTCACCGTGCTACCGAAATTATCGCACTGTTAGTTAGGTATTCGTCGGTGTTTAGAGAGAATGAACAACATATCGATACCTTCATTCTAATACCACGTATGAGAATTTCAGGTTTTGAATGTATGTATGATTTATAAATATAGTTAAATTATTTTTAGGGAATATTTTATTTTAAGGGCCGATCTTTCCATCACCTAATAAATTTATCGTCCAATTATTTTCTATGACAACCTTTGTTAATACAATCGTTTCCATAGAAAATATTTGCCAAATAGCGTATTATTAGGAGGTTTATATTGAGATGGAAAAACCGGTCCTAAGTCCCTAAGTGTTATCTCTGTAGTGTACCTTATAGAGAAAAATGCAAGATAATTAAATTAAAATATGTTTTTCCTTTCCCCTGTAAAATGACGATTTTGTCACATACGTTGTATTAGAATGAAGGTATCGATATGCTGCTAGGTACTTCAAAACACGGTAGACAGGAAGATTCTGTAACAGCTAACGCAAAGGAAGTATGTGATTTGGTAGTATCACAAGTTCAAGACAGATTTTGTTCTGTGGAACACTTTGACATCACAAAATTGATCGATTATACGGAATTGAGTGCAAATTCGAAAATAGATCCAGAAAGTAATTTAAACATTGGGGTAGAAACATATCCTACGATTATATTAATCAAAAACAGATTAAAAACTGAACTGACAGACAAGATCTACGGAAAATTGATGGTGCATTGTCTTTGTTATATTTTACACTTCGCAATAATATCGAAGATACCTTTAAAGAAGCTACCGAACTTTTACGGATTTTAGTTACAACTCCAATGTTCAGTGCTGAAGCAGAACGCTGTTTTTCTACGTTAAAAAGAATAAAAGCATTCATATTTAAGAAACACTATGTCGCAAGAACGATTAGATGCTTTAGCTATGTTATCAATAGAAAATGATTTGGTCCAAAATATTAAAAACTTTAATTCTAAAGTTATATACAAGTTTGTGAGTTAGAAAAACCATCGCATGGACTTTATTTTCCGCCATTTATAAAATTAAGGTAAGATTTTGTCATTAATTTAGAGTTATTTTTTTCTGCAGCCCTTATCCCTAAAAACTCACGAGCCGCCACTGTTCTTATACCTTTCGGTGTCGATGCCGATGCGTTAACATATGAGGTTTTACGAGTGCAATGCACAAGCACAACCCGGCCCGACTCTGCGGGTTACGTGATTGGTGTGCCGTTTTATCTACATACTGCACTGTATGTATAGTGTATAAGTGTGTGTTGGACCTTGTTACTCTGCCTCTTATGAATGTAGATCTGTACTCGGGGGGTGAGCGTCAATGTTGGTATGTATATGAAATGCACTGCAGCTCCCACCAATCGGCTGCAAAATTCCCACTTTAGTATTAAAAATCCCTCCCCACTACATTTATTTACTATATTTGATACGTGATTATCAAAACTGATTTTTTTTATCTATAGTTATTCCCAAGTATTTTATTTCAGATATTTGATTTATTTCCACATTGTTTAAATAAATTTCTATTTTCTTACCAATTGCAAAGTGTAAGTGTGTGTATGTGGAGGACCTTGTTGCTCTGCCTCTTAGGTCGGTATTCGCAGGAGAGCGTTGTTCATTTGATTCCCAAAGACGAATGGTCGTCAGGGCTCAATACCGACCTCCAGACTGCAGGAAAATCCTGCCGATAGTGGGATTTGAACCAAGGACTAGCGCAACGCTAGCCTGACGCTCTACCACCGCGCCACCCTGGCATTACATTACTATATTGGTACCTATTTAAAAAAAAAAACGATCAAGTTGGATAAAAACGTTTTGCGTCAAAATCGAGGAGGTCGTAAATTGCAAATTAAAGTTGTTATTATTATCGCGATATCTTTGAAAAAATTAAAAGCATTTTTTTTAACAAATTAGCAAAATAAACATTATGCATTGTTTGAGTTAGTGTCGATGTCAGATACACACGAATTAAGAAAATTTTCATATTTCCCTTAATTTGTGCTTGCATAACTATAATTGCACGTAACATAAGATTTTGCAAAAATGAAAGCAGAAGATACTCCTAAACCCGAATCTACATTTTCTCCCTACTCAGAAAATGTAGAACCGAAAGAAGATATTGAAGGTAATGTACAAATAAATCGCAGTAAATCTGTTAAAGCTAAGCCATTAAAAACGGGATTCAGACAAAAAGAGCCGCGATATTCGGTATCTCAAAGAGAAGATCAGTTTATTAATGAAAAACTTGCGATAATTAAAAGTCCGACAACTAATCTACCTTCAATTAAACATGTGGAGATAAAATTTTCTGGTCGGGCACGCCTTTATATCGGTAATTTACCACCAAAAATTACGGAAGATGAAATTAAATCATTATTTGGTAAATACGGTGAAACTGATGAAATTTTCATTAATCAAACAAAAGGATTTGGCTTTATAAAAATGGACTATTGTATTAATGCTGAAAGAGCCAAAAACGAGTTAAGCAAATATAATTTACAAGGACGATCCCTTATCATTAGAAATGCTCACCCTGCAGCTATCCGCGTGAAGAATGTCCCATCACTTGTCTCTAATGAATTATTGCATATGGCATTTTCTGTGTTTGGGGAAATAGAGCATGCTTACATTATTGTTGATGATCGCGGGAAGTCTACAGGAGAAGGTGTTGTTGAATACTTTCGAAAACCTGCTGCCGTTCTTGCTTTGAAAAGATGTAACGAAGGATGTTACTTTCTCACGTCATCTTTAAAACCTGTAATCGTAGAGACATATGAACCACCGTTAGATACTACAGGCTATCCAGAACAAATGGTATCTATATAGTTTATATTATTTATATTTTACTTTAAATACAGAGCGGAAGGCAAAATAAATGTTACATGTTATACAGAACAAAATGATTTTTAAAAGTTTCGGAATTTTCTGTTGCATTACTTGCAGTATTAAATTAATAGTGAAAAAATTGTTTGCGTAGATCAAAAAATCACAGGAATACTACAGGGAACGCGAAATTGGACCTCGATTTGCTACCCCTGGATCATTTCAATTTGATTATGCCGAACGTTGGAAGGATTTGGATCAGAAATATAAGGAGAAAATGGCAGAACTAAAAACTGTCAAATATTTTGAAGAACAAAAATTGGAAGCAGAAATGAGGAGTGCTCAGTATGACCATGAAACGGAACAGTTAAAAGAGATGTTGCGTATAAGAGAGATGGATAGAAAACGTTTTAAACAGGATTGGGAAATGCGTCAGCAACAACTAGAGGAGCAATGTTTACGAGAACGACAAAAATATGCCGAGGAACCAAGAACTACACTTCAAGACAGTTTATTTATACAAGCTAATCAACTTAACAATTTGTTGGATCATGAAGAACATCAATTACAAGTAGGCAAACAATTTTTTTATAATGAAGTCAAAAGGGCCTTCATTTCGACAATTAACATTTTATTTTAAAATATAATAACCCCTACAAATGCCAATGTTAATTGTTAACTTTGCAAAATGCCAACGTCTTCACAGTTTGCACTTCGGTAACATAAACTAATTGTTTCATGTGACCCCAGAGGTAGATGTCTGGTGAATTCGACTATGTTACAATTTTGCATTATAAATAAATAAATAAATTATTGTCTAGGAACAATGGCGTATAGCTGAGTATTCTGGGGATGGAAAATTTTCTTCAAAAAGAAGTGAACTAGCCCAACCTTCAAGTACTACTCAGTGCTGGGTTAATCCTACGGCTGAACATTTTAGTCATACTTACAGACCAATGAATAAACGTTCCCGTCATTGAAATTTCTATTTAATAACAGAATATAATTTGTTGCGTTGGTTTTTATTTCTGTTAAAACTGTAGTTGTTTTAACTTTAATAAAACACTTTATATCGTTAATTCTTTAATGTATTGCCTTGTTCTTACACACACATTGTTATTATTCATGTACTTACTTTTTCGTTCCTTACTTCACACCTGAGCGTCGTTAAATAGGTGCCTGCCTAACGACAGATGGTTAACAGGGCTCTATACCGATCTCCAGACTGTAGGAAAATCCTGCCGATTGTGAAATTCGAACCAAGAACTAACGCAACGCTAGCCTGACGCTCTACTACTGCACTGCCTTGACATTTATGGATTTATGTATACATACAGTTATGTCCACGGATTGAGTTACAAAGAGGAAAATAGTTTGAAGCAATCAAAAATATTGTTATGCTCGCACTTCTTTATAAGTATTGCATACAATTTTTGAAAATTTTAGCTGGCTCAGTCGGTATTAAATTTTATATCAATTTTAGAAAATCTCTTAATCCGGGTCGTTAAAGGGATCGCATTTATGAATTTTAAAAATTAAAATTCATAAAGTAATTTTTAAAATCAATCAAATTTTGTATAACTTTAACAATAATCAACAACAATTGAAGGCATGAGAATGAAAAATGGATAAAAACCATTTTTGCCAATTTTTGGTTTTGATCAGTTTTCGACTCTCCTAACAGAGCCGCATCGTTTAATGTGCAAGATGGACAAATTCGCTTATGTTACTGATTAACACAGAGCGTTTTGTTATATCCAAAGTTGAACACAACTAACAAATGAGAATGACAAGTGGTTAAATCCGGATATGTCTAATTGTCATTCTAAACGTTTTGATGTGTCTAAAAAGGAAATAATTCATTATTTTGTTAATGTTGTATCTTGTGTAGTAATACTATAAATAATCAAAGTGTCAGTGAATCATATTTTGATGATATGGACGCTGATCCGACTTATGAAGAGGTTGAAGCAAATGAGGTTGTTATTCAAAAGAGGAAGAAGAATCCTAATAGGTGGCTTCAAAATCTTAGAAAATATAGTGAGTGTAAAAAGAAGTTTAGTACAATAAAATTCAGTGATCAGGCTAAACAAAAACTTTTAAACAATTTCAATTCACTGGCAAATAAAAATATCCAAGAAGCTTATTTACACGGGTTAATAGCTGTTCACACTGTGGCGAGGTAAACGATGCATAGAGTAATGTGTATCTAAATTTTGCAAATTAATATTATATTCTTTCAGACGTCGGATAGATCTTATGATATTATTTGTTTTACTTTTACTCCAACCATAAAGTGATTTGAATCTCCATCTGGTCCTCTGTAAGTTCTTACATTCGTATGCATCTTTCTCCTTTATTTTCGATTAGCGCATGATCTATTTGGTTTGTGTAACTTTGGTTTGGTGAGATCCATGTTCCTTTGTAAACGTCTTTATGCTCCAAATATGTACTCTTTATCTTCATATTTCTTCTTTTTGCAAAATCAATTAAAATTTTGCCATTTTCATTGCTCCTGGAATGTTTAGTGTACTTTCCTATTGTAGGTAGGTCTATAAATTTCTTCTTTTCCTATTTGTGCATTAAAATCGCCTAATACTATTTTCAGATTATACCTTGGTACACTTTCATATTTCATTTCTAATCTATCATAAAATTTTTCTTTTATATCCAGCTGTGTGTCTTCCGTTGGCGAGTGAACGTTTATAATCGTTATTTTCTGGTATCTGCCCTTAGTCTTAAAGTGGAAATCCTTTCCGATACTGGCTTAAAATTTATTATTGCCGGTTTTAACCTTTTGCTTATAAGAAATCCTGTCCCTAACCGTCTATTTTCACCTCCACTATTTAAGAAAGTATAGTTGTCTATTTCCATTACTTCGTTTCTTTTCTACTTGGTTTCCTGTAATGTTATGATGTCCAATCCATATTTTGAAATTTCTCTTATCAATTTTTTGCGCCTTCTTCATATGTTCCCATTACATTCCATGTTGCTATTTTGTATTCCAAAAAGTTCGACCCTTTGAACATTAAAAATCAGGACTTAACTTGCATCTTAAAAATTTTAATTAAAAGCATTGGGCGAAATCTGATATGGTATGGAATACAGGATAAAATCAATGAAACAAACTTAGAAAGAGAACTTAAAATAAAAGAAATTCGTAAAAAATTAGAAATCAATCTTAATTTCACCTGCTTCAGGTTGGGTAAAGCTCAAGAAAATAAAAATAGGCCTGTACTTGTGACATTAACTACTAAAAATAAAAAAGCAGAAATACTTAAAAATGTATACAAACTGAAAAACACGGAATTATGGATAAATGAAGAATACACGCAGAAAGAACAAGAGATATGGAAAGAAGGAAAGAACTAAAAGTACACCTAAACGAAGCCAGAAAAAATAATTTGAATGCTAAACTAAGAGGAACTAAACTAATTGTCAACGGCGAGATTTTTACAATAGAAATGCCACAAAATGAAGAAATACAAATACAAATGAATGAAAAGTTACAGAATAAAACCGGAAGAAAGAAAACAACTAAAAGAGCGACAAGTGAAAGATCCCCCGAAGCAGGAGAGGAAGACGGGAATAGAAAGAAGGCCAATAAACAAACCGACGAAAAAGATAAAGAAGAAAAGAGAAACACAGGAGAAAACAACGATAAACCAAAAGCATGGCAAGCCTTATTAGCGCCATTACTGGAATCCCCTAAAACAAATACGCCAATTAAGAGAAACTACGGAAATTCAAGTAAAAACAATCAACAAAATAAACAGTCATAGCAATTAAAAAATAAATACATGCCTTTTAGCGTAGGAACGGCCGACCTACCTATAGAAACAGAACTCATGGCCATGAAAGCTCCAATCACAAAAAGTAAAAAAAAAATAAAATTAAAAAATAAAACGAAAAAAATGAGCAGGCAAAGACCTACCTAGGGTTATAACGCTGTTAGAAGAAGAAGAAGAATATTAATTTAAGAATTTAATATTTTGAGTTTTTTGAATTACAATTTTGGATTTTGAAAAGTTTTGTTGTACTTACTTTTAAATATTTGAGATATTCGTGTTCTATTTTTAAAACTTTAAACTTCCGAAGCAAATGTTTTTGCATTTAAATTTTTGATTTGGCATTGATTTTTATTTTTAAAATTAGTAAGCAGATTCAAATTTTTTTACTTAACGCTCCGCTCCGACGCTCGTTTAAGGGGCATAATGAGATACGAGAAGATTTTTTATTTAACGAAAATCCAGTTTGGAGGCTAAAAAATTAAAATTATTGAATGATCAAAAAATAAATGGAAATTTAATGGCTGTAATTTTGAGTTAGTTTTTTGAATTCTAGGAAGTTACACTTTCTGAAAACCTGAAAGATTGTTTCAGATATGATTGATTCTATTTTAAAGGGTTTTTATATTACAAAAATATTGCTATTTGTGGTTCCGATTTTCGTATTTTAACATTTATAAAACACAAATGACCACTCTGCGGCTCGGTGTGTTCGGCCCCCTCGACACTGTAAAGGCATAACAGGGTGAAAGGAAAAGAAAAATAAAACACAAATTAAAATAGTGTTTTACACGTAATTTCGAAGTTTAGCTGATGTGAATTGAAGTACTTCAGCTTCAATTTGTTTTTAAATTAAAATAATTCAGTTTTTTTTTTTAATTTTATTTATACTATCCTATGATTCCTATGTCACGTTTTTTAATTCTAGGCAGTTTTGTGAACTATACTTTCTTTTTTTAAGTAGCTTAAAAATCAATCTTATTTTGAATTATCTATAGCTATTAATGTGTGCTTACGCAGGATTTAAAAACCTCTTGAATTGTTTGTTACGGCCTCAAATATTCAAAATTAATTGTTCTGGTTTCTGACGAAGTTTCATTTGATCAGAAAATAAGAAAATTTTATACCTACTTTTAAAATACCTGGTTTAAAATATTATAATTTGATTGTCACTGAAGTTCTCAGGTAGTTTTTCCTTATTTTTTCGGTTTTATGCTTTACGAATTTTGAATTGAATTTTTTAAACAACAATTTTTTTTTCAATTTGTCGTTTTTCCGTAATTGTTTTTGCTACTTTTATTCTTCTTCATCAAAAAGATATCTAGAATTCAGATCGAATCAGTGTAATTGCTTCCAACAATTCCATTTGAGGCGTTCAATAAATAATTAACGTACGAAAAACCTCTCGTGTCAGAAATAAATCTGAGTTTTTCCCATGTGTCCGATAAAAGCGAAATTCTGCTAAAATGTTTGCGGTTTTCCTTCGTATGCTCCACGAACGATTTTCAAGCTTTAATGACAGAGAAGCCCTTGAAGAACGAGAGGTGATTAATGTTTAAATCTGTCCCCTTTGGAACGTGTTGAACTTGTAAACGCGTTAAGGGCTTATAACACTATTTATAGCGACACTAACGTCCATGTAGTAATAGTAAACTCGCATATGAGTGACATATTTCATTTCTAAAGTGTCGTGTGCCCCCATTTGCTCGGTTTAGAACTGATGTAGTTGCGCAATATCCGATTTCAAAACGCGTTTTCCATTCATGAAACATAGCCTCTGATCTTTCATTCATAACTCATACTTGATCGCCGCTTTTATTCATGATGGCCTTCCTTTTGATTTTTATTAATAAAAATATCTGCTTTACATATGAATTAAAAATTATGGGGTACAACTTGTACTTTGTTGTTGATTGCGTTCCTTTGGGAATGTGATTGGGATGAAAACGGATGAAAGGGAAATAATTTATAAAGTTGAAGGTCAGGGTCAGATTTTAATCAAAAGACTTCAAGAGATTAATAGTAAAGGTCTGTAATTGTTGAATGTTTTTAATATTTATAGTTTGGAAGCAATTCGAGGGCTCGCTTTTCGTAGCACCTTTTTAATACAGTCAGTCCGGCCCTGATGGTGTTTAAACATTTATGAAATCCATCTTGTTGACCTAAAAAAAGATTTTCAATTCGTTCAAATCTACATTTATTACAAAGATTTTCTTTCTTTAGGCCAAATACGATTCAGGCCCCTTTTCCTTAATGCATTCGATTATTTCAGATTTATTTCGCAGGCTTACAAATTCAGAAAAGGAAATGTGTTCAATACAAGAGAGGAAACTATAAATTTATTTTTAGACTCGCGTCTCTAAGAGTATCCACTTCAGAAAAGCGTGAGATGTATTGAAACGGATGTCCTTTTAAAAGGCTGTGAAAAATCAGGCTTCCTTATTCGTTGGATGGGTTATTTTTTATTAAGGATTCCTGTTCTTGTTTAGTAGGAGAGATTTATTCGCGATTATTTTACTTAGATTAAATCGAACGGAAATTAATTAATCCTGTATTAACAACGATTATTCTGTAAATCGTGCTTCAATCGTTTTCTAGAATTTAATACAATAAATTTAAATGGATTTAATGAATAGCACTTTGACATCCTTTCCGGATTTTTCAAATTTTTTTGGCGTGTTGATTATAATGCTGTTATAATGTTCTTCCAAATTGTGCATTTGGTTATTTGTTAATCAATTAGGTTGGCCAACTCCCTTTTTTGCCATGCAACTCTAACTTTCGACTCTGTAAAAGGCCACAAAAATTTATTTCGAGAACCTGTTCAAAGTTCCTCTTAATTAATTTCGCCGGTTTCCCAATTTTATATGAAAATAAGGCCATACAATTCAACTGTTTCGAAATTAATTAAATACAATTGAATTTTCGAGTAATTTGTTCAGTTTGTCCTTTAATGTAAACAAATTAGAAATTTCCAATTCCGACTTGTTCTGGAATTTAATTTCATCATTATAAAGAATTAGAGCGGCTCTTTTTCATCTAGAAAAACGTTTATTAATCCACAAAATGACGCAATGTTTGTGAATTGTCAATTACTGCATTTCCAGCCTCTGTTGATTATATTAAAGCTCACTGGGAGCACTGAAAATATCAAACGGCGAACACCATGACCTTTAGTAATGGAATAATTTGATGTGTTTGTATTGTCTCACTTTTTCGATACCATTTTATTATCTGTTTCTTTTTTTTTGGATTGTTTTGTTAGGGTTTTTATTTACATTTTGTTGAGTTTAATTTTCGTTTTCGTTCGATGCTTTTTTTATTTGTTTTGGATTGTTTTTATTTATTTTACCTCTTTGTATTTACTGTTGCCTGATTATATTTATTTTAGTTTACTTTTAAGTATTTTAATTTATATTTACTTTTATTGGTAATATTTGTTTACTCTTATATAAATCACAATTGTAATCTCTAATTTTAGTAACAGTAAAAGCTTTGATAGGCATTTAATGGAACACATAAAACCCATTATTAACGAACACATATTCGTAATTTTTTCTAGCCCTTAATCTTTTAGACTTCGAGCTACATTTTAGATGATTTTAATAAAATAAATATTAAACTTTAATGTATAAAACTCGACTGAATAAATAAACGAAGCTTGTATATCTGGAAATAAGCGGTTATAGTTTATGTAAAGTTCTTTTTCTTCAAAATATATATACGACACTGTGTATTTAGTTGTATAGTTATTTATTTATAATGAGCTTCAGTTTCCTTACTCTGTGTTGTATAAATTATTATTAAATATGTTAGAATCATTTATTAACAAGAACAGTTCGCATTTCCTCTGTTCTTTATGCAAACTGTTGTTTTGTACTTCCTCGTATAAACAATGGTGTAGGTTTTTTCTTGCAAAATAGCAGGCTTTTTGCCTTCATTTCATTTGTTGCGTTATACATGTGCGTATTATACTTACGGGCGTGTAATATTATTTAAACAAAAAAACCTTTTAATTATTCATATGTGTAGCAGTGTAACTTTTTGCATGAACGGAAAAATTTGTTATCGAAAACAAAAATTCGTCTCCATGAATTCATCCTGGGTTTAGTCAGGTTTTTAAAATATCTTTGATTTAATTTTGCACTTAAAATTATAAATAACTGATTTAGTAAATAAAAATAACAAAAGAAGAAATTGAGAGAGCTATCCACAACATGCACAATAATAAATCGCCTAGACCTGGCGACATCCGAGCGGTATTGATAAAAATATTATGGGAAAATCACATGGAAGAAATTTTCAATCTCATATACGATACAGGGAAAATACCTCCTGACTGGCTTGCGACCAATATAGACTCATTAGTCTAATCTCTAATCAATCACATCGTCAAAGTGTCCACAAAGATGATCTACAGCAGAATATACAAGAAATGTGACCTATATACCAGCGAATCTCAGTTTGGTTTCAGAAATGCGCTAGGAACTAGAGAAGCAATCTTTGCACTGCAAGTTCTTGTGCAACACTGCAGGGACATAAATCATGATGCATAGATTTTACGAAGGGTTTTGACAAAGTCAAACAAAGCTAATAGAAATATTGAAAGAAGTAGGTATAGAAAACAAAGATAAACAAATAATCGCGAACCTATACTGGAATCACGGAATCAGTCAGCTTATATAAATATAGATGGCAACAAAACAGAAGAGGTGAAGATCCAAAGAGGCGCACGCCAAGGGTGCGTCCTCTCACCTACCTTATTTAACATCTAATCAGAATAAATATTTCAAGAAGCACTGAACGACTCTTCGGAAGGAATCAAAATAAATGCTGAAAACATCAGATACGCAGATGATACAGTTATACTTGCAAGCAGCTCAGAAGAACTACAGACTCTTCTTGAGAAAACAAATACAACATGCGAGAAATATGGACTTAGCTTAAACGCCTCCAAGACAAAATATGTGACCATCAGCAAACGCCAGCCTTTTACAGTTCTGACTTTAAATAATCAAACTATAGAACAAGTCGGGAAATACACTTTTCCGACAAACGTTTAGGAATGTTACTTTTCCGACAAACGTTTAGGAATGTTACTTTCCCACACTCATTTTGCGTGCGTGCAGGAAAGTTACTTTCCCGCACGGAGTGCCGGAAAGTGACAGCGATTTCTGAAAAATCAGAAAATCGCATAGCAACCATCCTTACTAGATTATTACTTTAAAAGGAAATGTCAAATTTGACAAATTGAAAACTTACAAAATGATAGTTTAGGACGATTCCTGAACGTTTGTAGGAAAAACGTTGTTCAAAACAGGTGCGGGAAGAGCGATTCCGAAACTAATGCAGGTACAGAAACTTTAAGGCTCTTCACGAGTTATTTATTGATTTCTAGAAACAACTTGTTGGTATTCGGTTTTTAAAATTATTGTGATTTGTTGCCTCTTTAAAATTTTGTGTTTCTAGGGTTGTTTTTTTTTTAATTTTTGAAAGCTATTGATAGTACTTGTTCCTGACATTTCATTAGGCCCATATAACTTTATTCTCCTTTCTAAAAAATCGTTTTCAGGAACATTCGAATGTTTGTTTTTGAAGTTATTTATTGAATTTTATTTATAGTAACAACTTGAGCTTTTGTAGGTAATATTCAGTTTTTTTAAATTTTTATGATTTGTTATTTCTTTAAAGTCTTGAGTTATTTTTAGAAACTTTTGAAAAGTTTTGAAAGCCTTTGATGTGTTCGTCACCGGCGGCGAAGTTTCTATAACCATTTATGATTTATTTTACTTATCTAATTCACGTGTTTTTGTTTATAAACAATATTAAAAATGTTTTCTGACTGTCAAGATATTTTATTAACATTTTTATGACTTTCTCTATTTACCTTCTCAAAAAAATATTGCAATTTTTGGAAAATCATCAGCTAATTATTTCAAATTTTTTTTTCGTTGAACTTTTCGAAAGGTTTTGATAGTATGTATTTCCGTGATTGCCACTGTTGTTATTGCTGTTGCTTCCATGATTTTTATAGATGTTTTATTAGCTTTTATGACTTTCTCTATTGATCTTCTTTAAAAAATATTCAATTGTAAGTTTTGGAAAATCAGTTTTGAATTACATCAGTTATTTTGCAGATCATTCGAGTTTTCGTAGATTTATTGAGTTTATCGATAAATGTTTAAACTTTAGCCGTTTTCATATATTTCTTTTTTTAATTTTATTTTCTTTAAACTTTTCGAAAGGTTTTGATAGTATTTTCATGATTACCACTGATATTTAATTAACCTTGTTTGGCTTTATTGCTTTATTCCCTTTTCATATTCAGATACACATATATATATTTGAAGCTTTTTGCAACTTAAATTTATGAACATTTTTAAGGTTTCATAGTGAATATTTATTTTTTTAAATATTTTGTGTGGAAGTTTGGTTTCGTGTTTCCTTTTTACCAATCACGCGATTTCATTATTTGCTATATCTTTAAAATATTAGGTTTTTAACAGTTTGTTTTTAGACATTTCTGAAAGTGTTCATCGTCATTCACAAAACTCCTTCAACAAGTTATAACTTACTTTTCTTATGTACTTAAAAAATTCTGGTGTTTTCCTTTTATAATTATATTTGACAATTTCCTAATTATGTCTTTATTTTTGTTTGGACTTTTTGAAAGGTTTTGATTTCTATTGTTGTCACTAATGTTTCATTAACTTTATGACTTTATTTTGCCTTATAAAAAAAATGTGAGCTTTATATTTAGAAACGTATTCAGACACATTCAAATGTTTGATTTTGACGGTTTTTTTAACTTATCAAATACCAATTTTACCAATCACGTGATTTTGTAATTTGTTATCTCTTTAAAATTTTAGGTTTTTAACAGTTTTTTTTTTTGATAGGAATTTTTAGACATGTTTTAAAGAGTTCATCACCGTGAGTGAAATTCCTTTACTTTTTTATAACTTACCTTGCTTATTGACCTGTTTCATTTTTACAGAATTTCCCAATTTTTTATTTTCTAAAGATTTGCTGATCGCGTAGATATTTTGAACTTTTAGAATACTGTTGCTGTTACTTCCATGGCTGTTACAGATATTTTTTAGCATTTTGTAACTTTCCCTATTTACATTTTTTTTGCAAAATCAGTTTTGAATTGCACCAAATTTTTTGAATTGAAGATCATTCAAGTTTTCACGAGCTTTAATTGTTGTCACTAATATTTCTTTAATTTAATTATGACTTTCCTAAGTTGTTTAAAGAATTAATGAGTTTAAAAGTAATTGTTCTAATATTTTCTAATACTTGAGTTCTCAAATATTTTTGGAACCTTCAGAGATTTTATGGGCTTTTATAAAAGAAGAACAGTTCTTTTTGAAAGTTTGAAGAAACAATGATTTAGTTATCTTAAAATGTATAAATCTTACATTTCTTGGTCACTTTTACGTGTTTATTTTTACAAAAATTTGTGAAATTTTCTTAATTTCTTATTTCCTAAAGGTTTTCCGACCGTTTGAACTTTTAGAAGGCCGTCGCTGTTGCTTCTCTATTTACCTTCTTAAAAAATACTGCAAATTTTTGCAAAATCGATTTTGCTTCCATTTTTTAATTGAAAATCATTCGAGTTTTCACAGATTTATCGGGTTTTGGGGAGAAAATTCAGTCTTCAGCTGTCACTGATATTTCCTTAATTTTTTTACATTTTTTGACTTTCGTAGGTTACGTAAGTAAGTTCATGAGTTTTAAGAGTACCTAACTGTTGAAACATTTTCTAATGCTTTGGTTCTCAAACATTTTTGAAACCTTCAAAGATCTCAGGAGCTTTTATAAAAGAAGAATAATTCTTGAACTTTTCAAAGGTTCTAAATTTTGAAAAAACAAAGTCATAAAATGCAGGGTTTTTCAATTATTCCAATGCGCTAGAATTTGTTTGAATTCCTTCAAAGATCAATCGTACCTAAGTAAAATCTCTTTTAGAAAGTACAAGACCTTTGGGTAATTAAAGGAAAATATTTTCTAATAATTGTTATTTTGCATTTTTTAAGTTATTTGTTACGTATCGGCGAATCCATTCATTCATTATGCTTTAAATAATTCAAATATGTGAGACAAATTTTATTATCAGTGAACTTGAACAATGATCCGAACGGTCAGTAACCCAAACTGACGTGTTTTACTTACGTTGAGGAACTTTGAGCCCAAGATATTACTCTTGTGTATGAAACACTTTTTACAAATTACTTTGCAAAAGGCAAGTGAAAAGTTGCTTTCTGCCTTGGCGTTTTGAAGTTATTTAATGTTTTATTAGTATTTTAACAATTGAGTCTAATTCGGAGGGGATTCGCTATTTAATTTAGAAATTGTGTCAGTTCTTTATTCTAATAAAGTTTTGGTTTCCATTTTTCATTTTATGTGCATTTCAACAAGTTCAACTAAATTGTTTATAATAATTATCCGTACAATTCACAATGGTGTGTTCTATCAGGTTGTGACGTAAACGATTTTTATGACTGTGTTAATATTTGGCAACTTATTAATATTAATATCGCAAAGTACGAGCTGTTTATTCTGCAGCATTCTTTTTTTATTAATGACTACCTCAACAACAGAATCTTCTCATATTACCACTTAGAATTGCATGTACTTTTGAAGTTGCACGTCTTCAAGTGGTCTTTCAATTGACATTACATTTTGAACTCAAAAGGACGCCTCGAAACCTATTCTGCTTGCAACAAGAGGTTTAATCAAGGCCCACACCCCATTGTTCTGAGTAGAATGAATATTAGTATAACACATGTCTTCAAAATGCATAAGTGCAATACCCGCATACATTTGCCGATGTCAGTATTTATTACATTACTTCACACGAAGTGTCATTGTCCAGGAACGGGTCTCATTAGAATATGTAATTCGGCTTAATGTATTGTAATGAAATCTGGCGGATGTGGCTGCTAAGGCAGGTGTTAGAGTGATCGGCTTGTAGATCCCCATAGTTCACCGAGTCGTGTTTCTCTGGTCTTTGACTTTAAAAAGACAACGACCACATTGTTGCTTTAAATCTTTGTACAAAATCTCAAAAGAATTCCATTTAAAAATTCCAGATTAATCAGAAAGTTGAGAGAAAACTTACCAGACCGATATTCAAAGCTTTTTTTTAAGTTTTAACAGTGGAAGGCCTTGAATATTTTTGCTAAATTGGAAGAACTTTGAATATGTCGTCCTTTACAAACCTTGAAATTATTTTGAAAGTTAATACGGACTCGATTTACATATTTTTTGAAAAATCACCAGACTTTGATATTGAGCTCAAAATATCATGCGTGATCTATTTAAAAAAACGAATTCATTGTCATTTTAGAAACGTTTCGGGTCTGTTTTTATTTTTGTTGTTTTATTATTCAGCTCGTTTTTATCATTGATACTTATCATCTGAACGTTGATGAAACTATTTTTGGATCCTTGTATTTATAATAATGGAATTTTTGTCTGATTGCGTTATACAAAGTATTTCGAATTTAAATTAGTTAGCCTTTTTGAAATTATTTTGTCGGAGCATTATTCGTAATTAAACATTTATTGCTGATAAACATGTTTAACCAAATTTTAAAAAAATGTAATCTTCGAATTCCTAAAGTTTTCAAGGTCTTTTAGAGAGATTTCAACAGAGGAGTTCGTTTTTGTCGTTATTCGTAATTAAAGTTTTGTAATCATTTTCACTTTAAATGTTGAAAATGTTTGCACTTTGGTCGTTGTTATAATATTTCTTTAACTATTTTTTGGAATTTTTTAAAATTCGTTTAACAGAGGAATTAGTTTTTATTGTTATTCCTAATTAAAGTTTTATTGCTGGTAATCATTTTCAGCCAAATTTTGAAAATTTTCAGTATTTTCTGCTGTTTGTGCTTTTTCTGTTAGTATTTCTATATAATTAGTTTACTTTATCTTTTTTACTACTGTTCTTCACTTCCTTACTCACTATTCGATATGGTCTCTGTACTGATTGATTGTAATCAATCCAATCAATCCCCTTTGTTTCAGTGATTTCCTTTTCTTATTTTTTCCCAGGTCATTTGACTGATCCATTCGCTCCATTGGTTTGATTTGATTCCTATCACTTCTTCTTCTTCTTAAAGCGCCGTCTCTCTCCGGAGGTTGGCTATCATCATGGCAATTCTTATTTTTGACGTTGCTGCTCGGAAAAGTTGTAGAGAAGTGCAACCAAACCATTCCCTCAAATAGGACCTGGCATTCTCCTATCTTTGCGATCCAAGCCTCTATTACATGCAAGGTCAAAAACACATAGCATTTTATCACTACATTTTTTTACTGGATAAAAAACGCTTCCAAGGGTAATACTTTTAGTTAAGAGTCATACAAACATTTTGAAAGATAAAAAACCTTTTTTCGACTATTGGTTCCGGTTTTACACCCTTGGCAAAAAACAGTTTACGTTAGACCTGGCTGGCAGAGGTATTTTTGGATTGTTCTCGATGTCGGGAAACATATTTCACATTGCAAGTGAAAAGTCTCAACAAAACATCGATGTAACATTTCAATTTGAATTTAACAGGTCACATGACCGCTTCCACCACCCGGACATAGTACCCTTTGTTCACCCCGCGCTCCCCTGCACGTACTGCCAAATCGCCAGCAAAAAATCGAGACAGGGCTTTTTTTGCAGCGAACGTAGGAGGAACTATTATTAGAGTAGATTGTAAATGTGTAGTAACAATAAAAAAAGTAACACTTAATTAAAAAGTTGCTGTGCAAAGAATCTTACAGAAGTTTTTATTTACATTAGTTATTTTAAACGCTAAACCAGGCATCATAGTCATTAATATATTCAGGCATAAAATTTGGTAATGTAGCATTAAGAAAACTCTGGCAATCCTCACGCAAAATGGGGATATACGATAACTGAACGTAATTATCACAATCTAAATAACCAGAATAAAATTCATTACCAATAACGCCGACTACGTTACAGTCACATATTACAGGCATTCCAAGTTGTGCTGAACAAGCGTAAAACTCTCCTTGGACAGGCATTAACCTATTATACTCATATGTCTCGTTAGGTTCTATCGTCACTTCACGTGGTATTAACTGAACAGCAATTTTGTCGAGAGGAAACCCAGGATTATTAATTGCTTCTCTATATTTCCATTCTCCAATCATACAAGTTGTGTTGTAAGAAAAGTTGTCTAAATCTCTTGGGAAAGGTATTCGACCAGTTGAAATGAACCAAGTAAAACGTATGCTTCTTGACAGTAACACAACTGCTAAATTAAGTGCGTTGTCGCTCGGTTTCCAATCAGTTGATAGGTATGTCCGTTCATAATCGATGCAGTTATTTTCTATTTCATTAATAGAAGCATCCGATATATTTGGATATCCAGGAAGAAAACAATGTAAACCTCGTGGCATTATCGCAATTGGATAAGCAGTAGAAAGGACATATTTTTCACTTACAATGGTTCCAGAACAAATAGCAGCCGCTGGATATTTACGTTTGTACACAAATGGCGCTACAAATGCAAATTCAGTTTGACTGTTCACTATTGATAATAAAACAAAACTTATAGTTGCAAAGAACATTTTACATAATCTGACATCAACTAACGTCATTTAGTGTTTGTTTTTTTAAATGTTTGTTAAGATAATATCAAGAAGGTTCTAACAGGAAGATATAGTTGTGTCAACCCCCACTATTTTATATACAAAAAAATTCAACCAAAACGAATGACAAGATGTGGACAAGATCAAGGACCGGTTCGAAAGTTTTCCGTTAGATGGGGCAGTAATCGACATTTACAGTATTCTTTCTTATACTGTAACACATTCTTTTGACATTTTGAATTTAAAATTACCCATCACTTTGTAAAAAATTACAAATAGGTTAGTTTTACATAATTGTGGATTTTGTACAGTTTAGAAGTATTAACAGTGTGCGTATAAATATTACCAACGAAATTAGAGTAAGTAGAATTCTAACAACAATTTTACAATAAACAACGATTTAGGGTAGGTACAGTTAAATATCTACATTTAAGATAGAAAGCCACAAGCCAAAAAATTCCACATTCTACAGAAGAAAGAAGAAATTACTGTAGATGGAATTAAAATGATTCTTCAACTTAAGTGTTGGTATTTACCAGTGGTGTAGTCCTAAATTAAGCAGTACCGGAACGTGTATTAATTTGAAAGAAGATCGCACTGTTTTAAAGGAGGTATTTTACATTTTTTCTTTATTTCTTGTAAAAAAAATAAGCAGTGCGGGAATGGCGAACCGGCGCGTTCCGGCTCCACTACACCCCTGGTATTTACGCAGAAAATTGGTGATGTTGAAGATGAGGATAACTGGTTGCAGACATTGTAAAGGGTGATTTGAATTGTGAAATTTATTTCATGACAGAAAAAATTAAATTTAGCAAAGCTTTGACAGTTTAGCAGGTTGCTTGCATTTATCTTGACAACTTCTTATTTTAACTTCCTTTTGTCAGGTTAACGTTTGCCTTAATATAACGAAATTTCGAAGACTAAACATCCCAGCAAATGCTTAAATTTGTGTTTGTTTAGCACTGTTGCAATCTTTCTGTAATTTTTAAATATATGACTAGTACCATTTCAACATCCAAAAGGAAGTCATAAAGAGGTTTTGATGCGTAAGTAAGACAATAAAGGCTTTGCAGTCTGAGCTCTTCATGTTGTTATATTTACGGGCCACGTAACCACACAAATAAGAAGCAAATGCCTCATTATTGTCTTGAAATTCTTCGAAATGTATGGTAGGTTCATCACCAATTACCTACTATACTAAAAGTTAATTTAAAATTTTGATTTATAGGATCTTAATGAACATTTTCTACATTTATGAGCGTCTGTAACATTTCACCCCCCAAGTTTAACTTGCAAATATATGGACATGAGTCGAAATATTTGCCCTACTTGTAAAGATTCTCGGTGGTTATTGCATCTTCCAGCAGGCATCATTTCAAAAAAGTGCTAAAATAATATTTACAAAAATAATCTATTAAACAAAAATATTAAAATATTACTGCTAGGTCATCTTGATTTAACCTGGCAGTCATCAAATATTTATATGCGACCTTTACTGTTAAATACTTCACTAAATTTAATGTTGAAGAAATTTTCTTGTTCTTGAGTTCCTAAAGCTTTTTCATACTTTTACAGAAATTTTCTGAACTTTTCGAAAGCTCTTTATAGTGCTTTCATGGCTGCCAGTGGTACTTCATTAACTTTATGACTTTTTCCGGTTATCTTCCTTAAAGAAATATTTTATCAAAGCAGTTTTCCAAAGCTCAATTTTTTAATTTTCGACAATTTTTTGAGTTATTGAACTTTTTGTAATGATTTGGGCTTCGATCATTGTTACTAATATTTTTTAACATTTTTTACTGTTTAGGTACCTGCATAAAAAGATTTCGTGTTTATTTTGAAGAGTAATTTTTACCTTTTTAAAATAAACTCACTTGTTTTCTAAATTTGAACCATCGACCCTTTTTCTAACCTTTTAGAATTGCTTTAACACAACAATTTTAGTTATTACTCGTAATTAAAGTTTTATTGCTGGCAAGCATTTTTAGGAAATTGAATTGACTTCTTTTGACATAAAAAACACAAGATTAAGGTCTTATCATGTAATTTATTAGAAAAGGGATATTAAAGAAGCCTAAATACCCTATTAGAAGGGTTGGGATACGTTGTTGAGTTTTTTATTGCTTCCTCTGTTTTTAATTCCAGTCGATTACCCTCATCTCTTTTAATAGCATCGTTCTGATGATTATTTCTGTTGTTTTCCCTTGATTTTACTGTGTAGTCTTTCATAAAAAAAAAGATATTGAAATTAATTGAGTTCATTATGGAGCTTCCCTAATTTTTTTCGTTTTCAGGCAGATTTACAATTATAAAGAAAAATGCGTGAATATCTTACAGTTAACGGATATTAAAGGTTTAATATGCTTAAATTTCCAGCTTTACACTTACTAAATTATCATTAAACTAATTAATTAAAACTAATTTAGTGCCTGTTTTTAGCTTTATTTGACACTGAAATTAATCAACGTGTTTCTTAGCATTATTTAATCAAAGTACTTTTAAAGTAAATATTTTCAAGAACATTTGGCAATCGTTAAATCGACAAAAACCCATTTCAGTAACAAACAATACTATTTCCTTTATTAATTCAGTCACATATTTTTCATCACGTTAAAAATTATTTCCTGTGTATGTGCGTTTAACTATCAATAATCACCTAAAATGCAGTGTCGTAATTAATTTTTAAGTGTCACTATCTGCCCACTTATTAGTACATCTAAATTCCACTAACCACTTATCTCTCAGTTGGAGACAAGAAAACGGTGGCATTTCCTGCTTTCCTTGAATTATAACCAAATGGTTAACATTGCTTGCTCGTTCCTATTTATTTTTAGGTTAAATTTACACGAAGCTGTTTAATTCGGTGTACGTTGGATTTATTATTTTTTTAAACAGGGCCATGGTACCGTACTAAACCACGTTTTGGCTGTGTGATCGTAGACGATTGCCTTTTATGAAACAACGCTGTGATTTGAATCTAAAATAGGTGACTGACACCTTCCGAGGAAATGAAATACAAATTATAATTTTGAAAGTTTATTATCCTTAACTGAAAGGTTACTGAAATCACGAGAGACGTTTCTGGCAAACTTAATTGTTTTATTTGTTGATCGTGCTTTGTCATTGTTTTATTATTGTTGTATAATTGTTATGTTATTAACAATATTAACGTAGGTAATGATTTGAATTTTTTTTTTAAATAATAGAATCGAAATATTTCTGTACTTAATCAAAATGTAATTAAATGATTCTACAAATTGTTGAAGATCATTTGAGAGAACCGTGAAAGCGAACGAAAGTAAAGAAAAAAGCAAAAGTAAGAATTTAACCTTTGACAAGGCCTTTGATAACGCCTACTTACGTATACGTGAATCCCATCAATTTATTGCTGATTATTTAATTTCTCATTAACATTTGTATTTCATCACCTGTAAATAAAAATGTTTAAGTTTAAGCTACTGAAATAGCTGGCATTCAGAAATTGCACACCTGTTTTTTAGCACCTTTAAAAAACATGGCTTGAAGTTAGTTGAACATAATTTATTCATACTTTTCTTTTCATTTGCACCGTCGCCTTTTGAACAAATGAAATTATTTTTATTCAGGGGGAATTTTGAGGTAACACAATATTTCTTTTCTGAAGGTTTGTTGTATAATATTTATTTAACGAAATTACAACACGAATTTGTTGATTTTTCACAAACTTGTTTCTAAAATGGTAATAAATGTAAATATCAGAAATGTTCTATTCATATTTAAATTGTTTTAAATCAATATTTAATTAAATATTTGAATAAATGAGGTTTGATAAAATATTCGAATAAATACCTAGAATTTATTTTATCCAGCATTTTGAAACAACGCAACGATTTAGAAAGGGTTGAATCTTGAATATTTATTTTTAAATTAAACTTGTAATTTTGAGAGAGGTAACTGAGTTCCACAAATGCCCTGCTCGTATATAAAATTCTAAAGTTTTTTCTGCGCTTATTAAAAAAAATTCCATTTTTGAAACTTTCAGAAAAATAACTAATAAAAAGGGGTTAATTTTTTTGTGTGTAAATATTTCAATAAAGCTAAATTGTTTTTTAATTAGCGTAATTTTGAAACGTTGCCAAGTTTAAGTTTCCTAAGTATTCTGTCCATGTTTTACATCTATTAATAGCCACACGTTGTTCTAGAATTTTTTAAAAACTTTTCGTTTTGAATATTTGAATCTACGCATCTCTGTGGATATCAAGTACATCGACTAGGATTTTCAGACAATAAACTATCTATACAGAAAACGTTAAATATTTAGCTTTTAATCATGTAAATGTATTAATATTAATCAATCTAATTTGCCTATAATTAATTTGGGTTACATAAATCTACTCTGGTTTAACTGGTGCAATTTTGAAACGGTGCGGTGTGACAAATTCATAGCCCAGAAAAGTCCGATGTGAAAACTACATTGACATTTTAGTTTTCTCTTGGGTGTTTGGTTAATATTTGGAAAAAAAAATTAACCAAACAACAGTTTTATGATTTTATAGAACTTTTGAGGACTTCGAGACTACTCTGAAAACTAAAATTTGGAAATTTTGGAAGCTTCTGGATTTTGTAAAAAATTACAGCTGTTTTTAAATTTCCGATAATTTTAAAATTCTAAGTCCTTATTTTAAAAAATGTACAGAGGGCGAGGGCTAAAGAAATGAACTTTAATTAATGAAAAAATGTTACAATTAATTTTTTTTCGATTGTAACTATGTAGGTACTTATTTCCCTGCATCGGCACTTCCAGCTCTGAAAACTTTTCGCGGTCATATCAGGAGAAAGACTGTTCCACTTTTCTTGTAAAATTTTCGAAAGGTTGGAACATACGCTGTTTCAGCCAGCCGAAGCCAAAAACTCCGTAGGACTGGCATCAGGAGATTTGACAGGAACCTCACTATTGCTTATAATCTCTGGACCGCCACTTTTTTTGACCTCTGGAGCGTATTCCTGGGTCAATCTTACAATCTTGCAGTATGTGTCTTAGTTGCATCATGATGAATGAATACCTTTCCCTCCTCCCCAGGATAAAGTCCTGGAATTCTTTCTTCCCCCAAAGACTTCAACACTTCTTCGACGGAGTTGGCACTCGAATAAGTCCCCTTTTCGAAATGATTCCGACCATCATGAATTGGGAACCGAATCACTCCTTTGTTTCACAAATCCAAGATTCGGGCACGGTTTCGCCATCTTTGACGTAACAAATCTTGCGTTTCCCCTTGCAATAGTCTACTCTAAACCAAGCTGCATCTAGTGACACCACATACTCTGATCTTTGACCTGCAAGACGCTTCTCTTCTTACATTTGTTTTGGGGTTTGCGCAGTGCGCTGCTTTTAGCACATGTACTTTACCTTTTTTGACCTTCTTTTTCCTCAAATCTCCATAGATGACCTGCCGAATGGTCTTTGGGTGGACTTCAACTGCTTTGGCCATTGGACGTTGAGTCGGCGGGTTTTCCTTGCGGCACATTCTGGAGATTTTTTTTTGACTTCGCGAGGCGGGGTAGGAAAATTTGTGCCTGAAATTGGCAGCGTACACCTTCACAGTGGTTCACATTTTGTATTGCACCCAAACTGATATCAGTTCATTCGGATTTTAAATCTGGAATAACTTTGCTTAAAAAGAATGTTCACAGCAGTCTCTGTTTTCGGTGATAACAACTTTGGCATTTTTTGAAAAGTCCAAAGTATAAACAATCCGCTCGATCCGGGGGGCTCTGTGATATCGTAAAAGTGTTTACTTCTTAATAAAACTCGACCATTTGTAGTTTGGAATTTCTCAAGGTATTTGTAAAGTTTGACACAGAAAAATTCGAAAATAGTAAGGCTTCAAAGGAAATTTCAAAACTTTTAAAGACAATTTCAAAATTCAAACAAATTTTCAATTTTTTCAAAATCCACGTTTGTAGCGAATTGTTAAAGCTTACACATCCAAAAATGTTCAACAATTTTGAAGATATTTAAAATTTTTTTGTTGAATAACTAAGATTTCCAAAAACTTAAATATCTGCCAAGCTTTTATCAAACTTGGAGACAGAAAGACAAATAAGAATATTAATAATTGGGTACATTATATTAACTAGAATTCGAGACTAACGCAATATTTTCAGAAAAAGTTAAATCTAAATTTTTTTATATAAAGCTCGTTTAAAATCGGCTTGTTTTAATTCTTGAAATGTCCCAAATCCTGCAAATCCTCCAATATTGTAGCTATAAATTCACCTTAAATCTTTCTTGTTTTTTTTTTTTTGATAATTTTAATATTTGCAGAAATGGGCTTTCTTTTCTTGTCTCAATGAATTTCCGAAATTCTTAATTCCTGTAAACATGCAAATAAAACCAACTTACATTAGTTTCTTAGATAAATTAGACGTTTGAAGAGAAATCTACTTCGCTGAATGGTTTATTAAATATCAAAATTAATTTATTAAATAAATAAATAGAATATTGGGCGTATTGCTTGCCTAGCTTTAAAACAAAAGGGACACAGATTTGAATCTCAGTCATGAGCGAATTTTTAAGGTCTGGGGCGAGGCATGTTGATTTTTGAATCCTGTTGTAAATTAGATGGCTAATGACTATGGAAGTCGACGCCTAAGGTAATTAAAAAAAATTCTCACTTGAAGTAAACCGGCTTGGCAAATCGGTAATAATTCTAATTTTTGAGCTTTCTGTTGGGATTTTGAGACAAGGATATATTTGTAGACCTATAAATATACAAAAAACGCATATTTCAAGTTCAAAAAAATTTGTTTAGCGACTTTTGTAGATTTTTCAGAATTTGGACAATATTTGAGCTTTTGGATTTTTGACAAACATCTAAGGTGTAAATAAAACCTTTGAGTTTTGCGTTGTTGTTCAAAATTTGCCCCCAACTAATTAATCAAGTTTTAATCAAACTTTTAAATCCTGTTAGATAAGTTAGATGGCCAATGACTATAGAAGTCGATATTTAAGCTTAAAAAAAAAGAGTTATGTTTTGTGTAAGTGAATTGGTTTGTTTTAACTGCTGCAATTTTGAAATAGTGATGATCTTAAATTTTGCAAATATGTTTAACCGCCGCCATTTTTAAACGGTGGTAACCTTCAATTTTGCAAGTTTAAATGTATGACCTAATCTTGCAAGTCTTTCCATAAAATTAGTAAATGAAAAGCGGTAATAATTTTATTTTTGGAATAAATCTGTGGCTTTTGAGGCAACCATATTTATTTTTAATTTTTATTGTTTATAATTTTATAAGTATAATGCTTTTATTTTGGCTTAAATCCCTGGCAACATGTAATAAAATTAGTAAATGACGTTGGCCTTTTAAAAATGTCAAATTTCAGCATTTAATTTTGTGCTCCTACACGAATTTTTCAAAATTGCTCTTTTTTGTTAATTGAAAGAGCGAAGTAAAACCCAGCTCATTTAGCCAATGGAATTTCGAAATAAGCTACTGAAGTTTTCATTTTAAACCATTGTCGTTCATTGAATTTACCATTTGCTGATAAACAGATTAACTTTATCAGTCACTTATTAACGAAGTTTTCTTGAAGTTTTGTTAAAGTAACCACCAGCGAAACAGGTGGATTTAAAGAAACCAGCAACTTAAATCAGTGAAGCGAAAATTTTCCCTGCTTTGAGGTGATGTTATTTTTTAGAAAAACAAGTGCAGCTGCAAACCTTTCAGGTAGTTTGCTTGAATTAGAAGATAAGTTTAATCATAATTTTTTGTAGTTCAGGTTGTGATTTACAATTGCTTATTAAATAACCTTTTGCCCAAAAATATTTAAAAAAGAAATATTTGTCTTTGAGTTAAGTTTTAATAAAACTTATTGTTGATTAGCTTAAATTTTCTGCCATGCATAAGTTTTAATTTCAGTTTGATTTATGAAAAATACGGCTGCAAGCATTTTGAATATTTAAAGTCTTCAGTTCTAGTATTGTTTAGACTGCTTTTGATTTGCAAGAAAATTCTTTCAATTTCAACTAAAAAAATTGTTTTTGAATAGTTGAAAAGCTCTGAAACCATAAGTACCTAAGTATCACAAAAACCAAATACGTATTTCGATAAGTAAGTGGATTAGACTTCAGGTTTAATCTTAACGTAAATTAATTAGACTTTTCGTTGCTAAATAAACAAGTAAAATAATTGAATTATTAATTTCCTTTGGTTTTGGTCACACAATTTACAAGTGTTTTGTCCTTTCTGTTATCTTCCTCTTTAAATGACCACTTGTCTGAGAATTAACCACCCATTAAACTAATCGCTATAATTTAATCAAGGGATCCGCCTTCGGTCCTCCTTGAGTTTCATTTTCAACCGAACAAAGTAATTATCTCCTACTCGATTAATTGTTTCCTAGAGCATAGGAAAGGCGATTCATTTTCATCGTGAGTCACGTCTTAGTTTCCTGGTTTAAGCGAATATTCTAACATCGACTTAGGTCATCGTTAGTTGCGAATTTAATTTTAATTTTTCCGAAACAGAAATCATACTACACACACGAACATTCCAGGAGTTCCGGTCTGATCCGCTCATTTTAATCCAATTTCAATTATTCACGGTCTGGATAAATTCGGATTTCCTCGAAATTCCACGCCAGAACGGCAGCGTTCAATATTCCTTTTAGGGATTTAGAGAACCGGGCGGATTTTAAGGATTTAAAAAACAGCCGGGTCTTAAAAACGAAGCCCATAAATATCTGCAAAGAAGGTAGGCCTTAAACATTCCGACAAACAGTCGATCAAGTTTCGCATCACGTATGAAGTACACATCAATATTATCAAGTAACTACGGCCTGTGAAAACATTACTATAAGCAGGATGATGCGTACTCTCGCATCCTTGGTTCCGTTAAATTAGGATAGGTTCCCGGTATTTCAACGAACATTCGTGTACTTTCACACGTGGATCCGCGAATGTTTGTGAATTTTAATTGCAATTTATACGCCCATTCGGCCTTTTTTTATACACCGAATAAACAGATATCTATATGTATAAATAAGCGTTTCCGTTATTCAAGGACAATTTTGCAATTTATTTAAATCATTAAACGTCACCAGATTAGATAAGGTTATATTGCTTTATTGTGTTAGAAAGACTTGTAGATAATGGGAAGGAAACGTTTAAAATTTCATGTGTGTGGGGAATAAATAAATAATCAAATTAGCTTTTATTATTTACTTCTGTTTCCTGTTTTACAAAACTGCAAATTGCAAGAATTAAGTAGGCTGTGATAAATAAACTTTGAACTATTTGTTTATCCAAAGTGCTCAAGTAATATTTAAAGTCAGCTTCTTCGTTTAATGACCTTTATAGACTACCAAATTTAATTTTTTGTGCGTTTTTAAGGAGCCTTTAGTTAATTTTTCTGGCTGTAAATAAAACCTTCGAGTTTTGTTTTTTTGTTGAAGGTTTGCCCCCCAATGGATTAGCCGAGCTTTAATCGAATTTTTAAATCTTGTTAGGTAAGTTAAATGGCCAAATGACTGTATAAATCGATATTTCAGCTAACAAAATACAGAGATCTCCCTTGAATTTTGTTTTATGTAATTAAACCGCCTTGTTTTAACCGCTGCAATTTTTGCAAGTTTAAATGTATGGCCTTGCTTGCAGGTCTTTCCATAAAACTCATTAAATCCTAAAAAAGTGTTCTTTCCAAATCCATAATAATTATAATTTTTGAGGAAATGAGATTTTTCTGTTGGGATGTTAAGACAAAATTTTCAAATATTAATGTTGCCAAGAAAATATCAAAACTTCCAAAGAAACAAGAAACTTAATTTACAATTTTTTTTAGTATGGTTTTATAAAGAATTTTTGAGGCTTCCATTTTCAAAAGTTTACAAAGATTTTTATGATGTATAAGGACCTTTCGTTGAAACCATGATATTTCTATATCTGTTTAGTTTTTATCAGACTTGTAAAAAGGTCTAAATTTGGTAAAGGTTTGTGATGGATTTTTTGAGACCTAAATTTTTATACTTTTTCATTGATTTTTTTAATAATCAAACAAAATTAGTTGTAGAAAAAATGGTTAGCAAATTTTTACACAGAAATTGGCACCAATTCTGATGCTTCAACGAAAATTTGTAAACTTCTGAAGAAATACTTTCAAAAATTTCAAAATTTGATAATTTTTAGAAATCTTTTGTGAAAGTTTGAGATGAATGTTTTAAATTATACTTAAGAGGCAAAAATTTATATTTTAAAAATCTAAGTTTTGAAGGAACTTTGGTGAATTTTGAGGCAAATTTGCACATATTTTTAATGATGTAAAAGCTTCGAAGAACTGCTGAATATTTTTGCTACTACATATGTACCATGAGATCGAAAAAAAGATGATTCTGAGCAGGCCTTGACTAGTACAACACGATTGGCTACACTGGTTCTAGAATGCCTATGTAGTATAATGTGACAGTGACATTTCAAATGTAAGTCAGTTTTGCAATCTTGTTTCCAGAATTATTTAAGTTTATCGTTGTAATACTAGTGAAGGATCACATTTTGAACACCTACTCTAACATGTATTCATCTTAGTTTTCAGTTTGTTCCCTAAATAAATACTGTTTTGTGTTTTAATTTATTTGACATTTATTAACCTCTAACCTACTGCCACATTTTGAAATCAGTCTTGCCAATCGTGTTGTACTAGTCAAGGCCTGCTCAGAATCATCTTTTTTTCGATCTCATGGTATATTCTTAATTATTGACGGCAAAAATAACTAAATTACTTCTAGAATTTGTATAAATTTTTTGTAGTTTCGGCAACATGAATCCAGATAAAACGGATATTTGTAGATTTTTCAGAATTTGGACAATATGTGGGCCACCAAATTTAAGTACTTGTAGATTTTTGGTGATTTAAGTGGGTATGAATAAAACCTTTGAGTTTTGCTTTTCTGTTGAAAATTGGCCACCAATCAATTAGTCAAACTTTGTAGATTTTTCAGAATTTGAACTACATTTGGGCTACCAAATTTAGTATTGATTCATTTTTCTGGATGTGAATAAACCTGCGAGTTATGCTTTTTTGTTGAAAAATCCCCCCAACCCCCTAATAAACTTAATTTAATCAAGCCTTAATCGAACTCATTGAGATTTCATCGAGTGTATGGGTTGCAGCTGATGCACATATGCACAATGCTATTAGCATAGAGGAAATAATTTATATCTAATTTATGTCCTTGGTTATAGTACTAAACAATATCCGTGGTTTTCCTAATAAAGGTAGCTTTTGTCACAGGGGTAGTCAAGATCTTTAACAGCAAAAAAATAATTTAAAACTGTCAAAACCTCATATTAGTTTAATCGGAAGCGAAACAGTTGTCTCAACAAATTTGTTCAAAAAAAGTGGAAATAACACTTCAATATGTAAACATCAAAAAATGAAATTTCAATATCCTGTAGTTGATCAAAACAACTTCCAAGGAAGCAAACTCAATGTTTTCTCAGAAAATTATGTTTACGAAGTTTTCAAGGCGTCGGTTATTATTACTTAATAAAACATTTCAACAGATAATGGAACAAGTTAATTAATAAAAATTATAATTATACTGTTAGTAAACATCAGCTGAATGTTATTTTCTTTTTGTGCGAATTCTTTGAATATAGTTAATTTAAAACCTTACAATCCGGTTTTCTAATGATTTGTGGTAACAAACGAAAAAACCTCCACAAAAAGCGGTGTTATAAAGTAAAATTCCATTTTCAACAGGCTATTTTTATAAGAAATTTTATTCAAATGTAGACGACATAGTAGTTATACCTTTGGTGTTCTGCATCAACGTAGAAAAAGTCATCAATTGTTCATAATACCGAAAAAAGCCAAGGGTATTTGTGGTCAATTAAGACGTAATAAATCCAAGAACTGTTTGAATGCATAAAAACCGAATTTCTAGAAATAGTGGCCAGATGATTGGCAATCTCATATCATTAGATGTTTGTTTACTTTAGCACTTGTCGTTGTTTATTTAAGAGTTAAACCATGATAGCACTAAATTAAGTTCCAAAAAATCCCAGAGCTACTTGAAAAATACGTAGAATTTTACACATTTCTGACGACTGTTTCAGATATAAACAACTTTTTATCCATTTATATGGGACCTCGGAAATACTTTCTATCGGATTCTATAATTTACTTAAAAAATCCTACTTTTTGCTTAGAAATTTGAAGCTGTTTAAGGAAAAAAATATATAAACATGCTTTTCGTAGGGTTTTTGTTAGAATTTTTTTGTTTACAATTATAACAAAAAAGAGATCATCATGTGTCAATTTTTTTAGATTTTTTAAACACTTCTAATCTAAATTTTGGGAAATTATTAATTATTACGTCATTCAGTTTCAGTTATATAACTAATAAATGTAAGTAAATGCTGTTTATAATTATTAACACTTATTTAAGAACTGGCTAATTTGCTTCATAAAAGAAGTCGTTCGTGAAATAATTTTGTTAGATTCTAACTTCTCACTTCTAACTAAATTTTGAAAATATGTATACCAAAGTTCCAAAATTCAAAAAGGCCGATTACAAAATTAAAAGCGACCTTTAACTTGAATTTGTTACCATTTCAAGCGTTTTTAAAAATTGTCTTCAATGTTTAAGGTCCTGGAATTTTCACAGACTTTTATGTATATTTGTGTAAATTTTGAAGGTCTTTTGGAAACTATGCACATTCAAAAAGCTTTCAACTTTTTGAATTTTTGTAAAAACGACGAATTCCAAGCAGTTGGGAAATGATTTTTAAACCTTGAACTTGTAACATTTTTTCAATAAACCTTGGTGACATTTTCGTCTAAAGACGTTTTCACAGATTTGTTAAGCTTAAAAATCTAATTGATTTGTAAAGTTTAATTTGACAGAAAACTTCTGCAAAGATTTTTTTTTAATTTTAGCGAAATTTTAGAAGGGAATTTGGACAAATTTAAGATTTTCTGAAACTTTTATAGATTTCGAGTTTCTGCTGAAAACTGAAACTTGGAAATTTTGAGAGCTTTAGAGTTTTATAACAAATTATAGTTTTACAGAAATTTCCAATGCTGTTGCATTCTTAAAAGTTCCTAATTTAAAAAAAGGGGGTTTGAATATTTATACAATTTGACGCAGATATTTCCAAAACATTAAGGTTTAAAAGAAAATGTCAAAACTTCTGGAGAAACAATTTCAAAGCTTAATTTGAATATTTATAAATTTACTTCTTCTTCTTCTTCTTCTTCCTCTTATGGCCGAACCCTAGGCCGATGGCCTGTTATACACTCGTAAGGACGAGTTCCGTGAGCCCTCTTAGCACGTACGCTGGACACAGGGCCCGCTCTAGGGGCGGACGATCCGGACATTTGTCATTTATCAAAGGTGTTTAAATTTACAATTTGTTTTAAATCTCCACGTTTTGTAAGGTTTTATAATAGTCCAGTGAAATTAGACATTGCTCTCCGGAAAAATTCCCGGAAAGCTGGATTTTGGTATGGACCTTGATATTGTGGTTCTAAACAAAATGTCAAAAGTCCCCATCGATCCGAGTGCCGCTAAAATTTTCACGCAGTGTCAAAAGTCACACAACACGGTTTTTCGTGAATATCTCGTTAACGGTCACTTTTACGGAAATAATATTTATTATCAAATTTGTAGCTTATGAAATTTCCTACAAAACAGATGTAATGACTTTTATTTATAGGAGTGGCCGTTTTGGAGATAATGTGATCTACAAAGTTGTAACGAATGGTGTGCACTCCTCAACGGCATGTATGTATACGCCACGTGCACACTGTTCGTTACAACTTTGTAGATCACATTATATCCAAAACGGTCACTCCTATGAATAAAAGACGTTACATCATTTTTGTTTGAAATTTCCTAAGCTACAAATTTGATAATAAATACTTTTTCCATAAAAGTAACCGTTAATGAGATATTCGCGAAAAACCGCGTTGTGTGACCTTTAATCCTGCGTGAAACTTTTAGCGGCACTGTGATCGATGGGGACTTTTGACATTTTGTTTAGAACCACAATATCAAAGTCTATGCCAAAATCCAGCTTTCCGGGAATTTTTCCGGAGATGAGACTTTGGTTTGTCTAATTTCACTGGACTATAGTATTATTTTTAAATCAACAGTTTTCAAACAAAAAGAAACGTGGATTAGGCTTACTGCAGACACCACGTACAAAAAACTCAGCTTGTATTCTACCTCGAAGGTAGAAGGTAGTGTGGAAAGGAGTGCACGTTTCGTAAGAAAAATAAAGATTACAACTCTGTAGATCGCATTATCTCCAAAAGAGTTACTTCTATGAATAAAAGTCATTACATGGTTTTTGTAGGAAATTTCCTAAGTTACAAATTTGATAATAAACATTTTTTCCATAAATGTGACCGTTAACGAGATATTTACAAAAAACCGTTTTTTGTGACCTTTGACCCCACATGAAATTTTTAGCGGCACTCGGATCGATGGGGACTTTTGACATTTTGTTTAGAACCACAATATCAAGGTCCATACCAAAATTCAGCTTTCCGGGAATTTTTCCGGAGATGGGCTTTTATTTTGTCTAATTTCTCTGGACTATAAAGAATTTTTAGGCTTAGATTTCCCAAAAACGGCAAAGATTTTTAAGATGTGCTTTTCGTTGAAAAAATGAGGTTTCTAAAAATCTCATTAGCTGTTAAGCTTTTAACAAACTGGGGGACAGAAATTTGGAAAAGTAATAAGAATAAGAAACCTTTCCACATTTTTAAAAAGGCCAAGTTTTGGTAAAATTTTCAATTTCAATTGATTTTTTAAGAAGAAAAAAAAAATTAGATTTACAAACAATTGTTTGAAAATTTTGAGACAGAATTTGGACACAAATTCTGAGACTTCAATTAAAATTTGAAAATTTCTGAAGAAATTCTTTCAATACCTAGTTAAGTTCATTAAATATAAACTTCCTGATTTTTTAAAATCTTCTGCCATGCTTTGTGACGGATTTTCTAAATTGATAACATTATACTGATACTTAAGGTTTGTAAGTATGCGAATTTTTGAGACAAATTTCCAAGTATCATATGATCAAAAAAGATCGGCTTGATAACATTTATGCCCAACACCCTAAACGGTAAATATGGGTTTAAAAGAAAGAAAGATAACATTTATGGTAATTTCAGTTAAATATTAAATAAATCAATGTAAAAGGCATTGGTTTACATTTCCATGGCTAAGCTTGATTTCGATATTTTTTGATCATACGGTATTTCATACTGCAACCTGAAACCTGAAACACGTACTTCAGGTCCCTTGATGGCCAATTAGATTTTTCCAAATTCAAATTAGAAACCAAAGTGTGTTACATATTATATTCGATTAGACGTGCCAAATCGTCTTGGAAACAAGTTTGTACGCCAAATAATCTTTCAAAGTCAAATTTTTGTAAAAAATAACCGACAAATGTTATTCGTATAAAGTAAATGTTAAAAATTATTCTGCCCAAACCCATAGTAATTTCAGAAGTTAGCTTAGAAATTCTGAAGATTTTCTTACAGAAGATCTCGTCATATATTAAAAAGCAAGGTGAAAATTAAAAAAACAGACATGTTCAGTGGAAATCTCGCAGATTACAAATTCACTTCAAATAATATTCTCATTTTAAACTTAAATAAATAAAGAAATTAATGCTCGATATTGATTTTTTTAGACATATTTTTATTGGTATATTTTAATTATTGAGGGCAAAAATAATTCTAAAAAAGTTTTTCGCAGTTTTTGGAATATGAATCCATGGGGCCTTCGAATTCCAACCCTTTCCAATTTTTAATTTTAAAAACCAAGGAACTTCTACATGTTTTTTTAAATTCTTAAGCCACATACATACTTTAGAACTATTATTATGCTAAAAATTATTGGTATTATTATTACTGTTTTATAGACATGAAAATTAAATCAAAATGAATGGGTTTTCAAGCACAAAAATTCAGTTATTCGAGATAGATTTGTATAAAAAGTCTTTACATTCAAAGAGCTTTAATTTAAAGCATTACATAAATGTAGTACATTTATTCTAACTTTTCGGTTATTAAAATTTGGCGTAACAAATAATCAACATTTGTCACCCAACCAAGTTACATTTCCAACCGGAAATTATGAAACCACACGATAGGGCTGTTAATTTCAAGCATGTTTTTTAAAACTTAAGTATGTAATTATTAAAATACTTGTAATAATTAGAACTGTTGTGTTAAATAACGGCGAAACTACAACCACTTCCTACGTTTCCTTCTTAAAAAAAAAAAAAAATAGTAGGAAATACGTGGGATACTTGAAAATCTGGAGGAAAATCTTGGTTTGTTTATTTACGTGTAAGTTTTTCCGAATTCTTTACAAGGATTTCCAAAAAATCACGTACACTTTTCTTTTTGCATATTTATCACATTCTTCGAATTGCACGAGACTTGTTGTCCTCCGATGAAGATAACGTGACGTGTACGACGTAAAACCACCCATTCATGTGACCAGTTTTTAAGTTTTGCATATTCTTGTTTTATGTATGTTATGTAGCGATTCCAGGATTCGTTGGAATTATCGTCGGATGTTTTTTTTATTATTTATAATTGACGACAAATGCCCTTGATATCAGTAAATTACGCAAGATTTTCTTGTTAGTTTCATAATTGTGCAAACATTTTATATAATAGTATTTTATGTATCTAGGACGAAAAGTAAGTCTTTAAGGTATGAGCAAGTTGTTTACGGCCGAGGCGGGTAGCCGAGGCCGTAATTACTTGCGAGTACCTTAAAGACACTTTTCGTCTGAGGTACATACATAATTTTATGTCATACTGGTTTCTAAAGTTGTTAAATTATTAAAAGAAATCTCCAGCAATTTGTAGCAGTATTAGTTTTAAGTAAGTAGTCTAAGGCGCAACAATTCGTATCTCCTAGCAACGAGCATTTATAGAACAAAAAGTGACACTTTAAAGAACTAGGACTTTAAAATGGCACTTTAAAGTCCTAGCACTTTAAAGTGTCACTTTTCGTCCTATAAATCGTTCGAAAAACGTTGCTTTAGAAACGAGTATGACATAAAAATATTTAAGGATCAACATTCTCCGATATTATTCCATTATTTTAAATACATTATTTTATCTGCACGAAACCGGTTTTAAGTGGAATTTTAATGTAGGATGCAACTTTTTGTGTTTAAGTTTTTTCTTGACATTGACATGGATAGTTTCAAAGAACCGGATTGTTTTTTCTGAAAATAATATTCTGGATTTTAGTTAGTTTTTTTTGTTTTTTAAGTGCACAACAAAATATTTCATTCTGATCTTTCAAACTAAATTTGCAAAATTATTTTGACGAAGATAGAAATAAAAGTTCACAAAATAAGAAAAATTTTCAGAAGGTTTTTCGAAAATTGTATAACTCTCCGAACAAAACTAAAATTTCTGTAAATTTTCAGCACAAAAAAATTCAGGAAGTGTTCAGATAATTGTTTCCTTAGAGGGTGTTCAAAAAGCTTTGGCAAGTCTCTTATTTTATTAAATCTCGCTGAAGAAAAATTAATTTTGCCTTTCCCTTAATCTGTGGCTCTGAAAAATACTGGGAAATACTAAAAATCTGGGAATAATATTATTGAAAACTACCTTCTGTGAACTTCCAGAAAAGATATTAACTACAATTTTAAATTCAAAAATAAAAACGGCTTAATTATTTATTATATTTGAGATATTTTTCAAACAAATGCTTTCCATGGTTTTCAAAAATCACTGATAATTTTCTGGTCGTTCTGGACCTTTTTAATCAGTCATAGCCGGTGTCTTTTGTGTTATTAAACCTCGCCGAAAAAACGTTTGTCCTTGAAACAGTTGCCGATACATCTGTGGGTCTAAAAAACTGAAGAATAATATCAAAAGATACCTTCTGTGAACTTCCAGAATTGATATTAAATACAATTTGTAATCGAAAAGCTAAACCAATTAATTATTATTCTTCAGGTATTGTACTTTTCAGGAAATTTTGTAGGTTTTTACATACCATTGGAAGTTTCCTGGCAGTTCTGGGCTTTTTTGAATTCGGACACAGCTGACCTTTTTTATATTATTAAATCTTGTTAAAGGGATTATGCTGCGTGAATAATCCTGTAAAGTTCTGAACAGGTCACTAATTGTAATTCTGAAAGTTAACATCTGAAAAATTACTAAAATGTTTTTAAATATTAATTCGAATTTTTGGGGGGAATCTTTTGGAAAACATTCAAGTAGTGTTTCGAAAAATGTTTAGGGAATTTTCGGAAAACTTTCAGGAAGTGTTGGACAATTCTTTAGAATCAGAAAAATGTTTGCTTGTAGATATTTGAATGATTATTGAACCACATTCGTTTACAAACTAATTTTTACCTGCTAATAATGACAAATCGTAAAAATGAAACTTGTGAATTATATTGACAGTTGTACGTATTTCTCAAAATTTTATATCGGATTAGTTCTTTAAAATCATTTAAAATAATCCATTCGAATTTCTGTTTGAAAGAACTTCTGCATGAAGAACCGTATGATCAAAAAAGATTGAAATCGGACGTGGCTTGGAAAACAAAACATTAACCCTTTCATTAGGGCTTGAATATTCAGTAATCAAATTTTGACTTATGTCTCAGGCTTGAAAAGCATTGTTGAATCATAGTTTCGACATGGCACGCGGCGTGTAAATGGAGTCTGGAATTACTATTTTATAACGTGTAATTTCAATTTAATAAAATTAACTGCTTGATAACATTTACGCCCAGCACCCTAAAGGGTAATATGGGTTTAGAAGAAAGATAGATAATATTTATGGTAATTTCAGTTAAATAGTAAATAAACCAATTTAAAAGGCATTGGTTTACATTTCCAATTTCCATGGCTAAGCTTGATTTCGATATTTTTTGATCGTACGGTATTTCATACTACAACCCGAAACCTGAAATACGTACTTCAGGTCCCTTGATGTCCAATTAGATTTTTCCAAATTCAAATTAAAAACCAAAGTGTGTTACAGATATTCGATTAGACGTGCCAAATCGTCTTGGAAACACGTTCATGCTCCAAATAATCTTTTAAAGTCGAATTTTTGTAAAAAATAACCGACGAATTTTATTCGTATAAAGTAAATTTGAAAAATATTCTGCCCAAACCCATAGTAATTTCAGAAGTTAGCTTTGAAATTCTGAAGATTTTCTTACAGAAGATCTCGTCATATAATGAAAAGCAAGCTGGAAAAAAAACAGACATGTTCAGTGGAAATCTCGCAGATTACAAATTCACTTCAAATAATACTCATTTTAAACTTAAATAAACAAAGAAAGGATTGATTCTTTTTTTAGACATTAATGCGTCAGAACAAATTATTTACCGTTTGTTTCATAACTCCATTCTTTCGAATATCTTTGATGTTTTCTAAACAATGTTTTTTTCATAATAACTTACATTGTATTCAAAAATTCAGAATTAATTAGATCTAAATTTGTTAATTAATTATAAATTGCAAAGTTTGAAAATAAACGAACTGAAAAGGAAAAGTTCCCTGTAATTCATTTTCAGCAAGCACAGAGGTTGGCTTTGATAGCTAGCAATAGTTATTTACATAACAAGGAAAGTAAGTAATCCCTGTGTTATGTACAATATTTTTCCCACTCCTGATACAAACTTCCTTACTTCCCTTAAAAATTTGACATAACTTCACATGAATTGTCGCTAAATTAATTACTTGATTTACTTTTCTAGGGCGGTAAATTTGCTTGTATTGCCCTACCGGCACGATAACCAATCAAATGGTAATATCAACCAACTTACCTCCTTCAAATATGATCAGATATCACATTGTAAATGCAACGTATTAAACTGAAACAGGACAAAAATACCGAAGTTGTAAATGTTTGGCAGAATTTTCAAAACGAAAAATGGAACTATTGTGTTGCAAAATTACAATATTTCTGTATAACTTTCATAATTCTTTTTATATTTAAATACTACATATATTAATCTAGATTTCGAAGACCAGGGTTAGTAAATTGACGGTTGCATTTCCTTCCTAAAGGAACTTTTTAAATTTCGAATTAAAACCGCTTTTGTCGGCTTGAATGGCGTCGAAGTTAGCATACTTGCCTTGTAAACCAAAACACTCGGGTTCGATTTAAGTTTAGGACGGTGACATGTTTAATTGTTTAATGTGGAAAATTATCCAAAAGTATGTCCTCTTTCGGATACGAAATTAACGTAAGCGTTTGGTACGATAAAAACCCTTCCAGGGGTGGACACGCCATGGATTTGGCAACATTCTATTCGGGTATGCCAATGACCGTAGTAGATAACGCGCGTTGTCATCCGTAGATTTGGCCTAATAAATAAATAAAACTGTTTTAAACTAAAAGCCCTAATTTCTTTAAACTTTCAATGCCAGATGCCAGCCTTGGTTTTTCAAATGGAGGGAAAATATTGTATTAGAAAAGTGATAATTTCAACATGTAAAACTTCAGACTTATCTTTAAAAAAATTAAATATAGAAATTTAATTTTAATTTAAATAAATCAAGAATTTTCCTGAATATTAGTAATGTAGGCCCCGAGTTGCGGTAGCAGCGATGTCTCAGGGGTCAGTACTAGAATGGGTGGCCCGATTGCGCCGTCAACGCGGCATTTCTCTCCCACGGGAACCGGCCACTATGGGAGAGTAGACCAAAACCCCTCACCAAAAAGTGAGTAGAAAAGAAAGAAGTGCGAAAAGAATGAGAGAAAGGGGGAGGCCTTTGCCCTACATAGGGATATTGCAGACTGATAAACTGATAATAATAATAATTAGTAGGTACCTAATGTATTTTATTTGTAACAATCAGCAAGTGCCACACGTACAATTTTCTTAGCAATATTCAAAAAATTTCCCTAAAAACTAGTTAGAAAAGCGGATTAAACTTTCAGAAAACGATTATCCATGGTCTAAAATAAAATTCAATAAATTTTAGAATTAAAAATCAGACCTGAAGTCAAAGGTCTAAACATTGAAAATTGAAACTGAAGAATGAATTTGAAGCTTGAATTGAAAGTTGACAATTCATCATTTATACACGCAAAACTCGAAAGACAACCATTTTTAGGTATGTAAATCGAAATTCTGAGACTGAGTTTTCTGATCCAGTTCCAAGAAGTTTTAATCGCCAAGCCGGTACGTAGAAATTTTCGGATTTACAATTCGAATTGTGAGCAATATTAACTCTTTACGCCTTTAATAAAAGTTAAATTTTCTTTGATCAAATTGCTAACAGTCCCAAATTTTTTCACTCTAATGTTAGAGATTATGTTTTGCTTCAAATGAATCTCCACATACTGATTAAACTTCTGGAATCTGGATAAAGCAAGGTTTTACAGCAGAACAAACAAGTTACAAATAGCATATGAAGATTAGAATTGGCTGTAACGTGCTTTACAATAAATATGAGGTTATGTGTTATGCTGTTATGTCCCTGTTGACACCTCATTAAAATAACGAAACAACAATTAGTTTATATCACCACTTTCTGGATTTTCGTATACGGCCTGGACATATTTATATCGTTGCTTGGCGGGCAAAATCTTCTATGTGTCATTTTGTTCTGAAATAGGGGCCTTTCTGCAGTGTTTGGCAAAACCTCCTACGTGCTAAATGGCGTATAAAGGGTATAAAAATTATTAAAATAATATTACATTAAAGTTATGAACATTACAAAGAGTTTTTGCTCCTTTTTGACACCCTGTATGTTGGCACTGTATAAAAACCAGGGTTAAAGTTTGAAGGAAACCCGATTATGAATGATGTAAAAATAGCACACTCTTCAAGTAACATTTTGCTTTATGTCTACGCCACTGGTAGAAAGTTACCACAAGAAGAAAAAACAAAACACGTCTCGTTTTATTACTAATAATTTCGCTCGTGCAGCTCCTCCTACGTAAACTAAATCAATTCGCATTCCTAGAAATCGAAACAATATCAAAGTCCAGGTGCAAAATGAAAGCTTAGATTGTTTTTTTTTTAAATAAGACGCAGCTCATATTTTACTTCCTTGAAAATAATCTTTACATAATGATTTATTCGCACCTGATTAATAAAATGTTGCGAGCCTGAATAATAGCCTCATTAAAATACGTTTGTTTTAAAACTGATAATCATCCAATATTCCTGCGGTTGACTGTACAAGTCGGTATGGAATTTGATCGTCATCGTGTCCACGGGTTTAGTAGAGACCGGATCTTCCCCCCTTTCCCTTCCTTAAGGTCGACCGATTATGAATGAAACACCTTCTTTCCCCTTGCTTTTGCCTCCTATCCCCTCTCATTGATATTCTCGTTCATGCTCCCTTCCATAGAATGGAAGGTGTGTGCTCAGTTGTAAATTCGGAAGTATGGTGTTTAGAAGTTTTTTCGTTTATCTTTGCGTTTTCACGAACTCTTAAGGATACAATTTTTGAAGTGCCGAAAGTGCCGATTTTGTTGGATTGGATCATTTTTAACGAGGAGCTTAACGTTCACGTAAGCCTCTTTTTTTATCTAAACGAGAATGGTGAAAGTTATGAATGAAAGTGCGATTAAGAGAATGAGTTAAAACCTGGTGCGAATGCGCCGCCGTTTTTAATTGTTTATGAATTAGATTTAATACGAAATGCCTACTTGATGTCTATTTTTAAATGGTTTAATGGACTTCGCCTTCTTAATTCTTGGGAAGTTTGAATTAGTCCAGCCGGTTAAACAAACCAAATATTTTCTCGCAAGGAAAATACTTAGAAAAACTGCGTAAAATACTAATTTATGGGAGGGCAGTTTAAGTTAATCATATCATTAAAACAAATGGCCCAAATTTAATACGTAATACGGTCGTAAAAATTCAGATTAGAGTAGGCTTTGACCGGTTTGTAATTTGTTATAACCTCAATTTTTTGACATTTGGTCACCAATCACAGACTTGCAAATTTATGCTTTGAATTTTTCTCGAACTTATACCGAACGAAAGTAAAGCAGAAGTGAATTTATAACCAAGAAACAGAAATAAAACGATCCAAAATGCAGGCACGGAAATAAAACAAAAATTCACGTGTGGGTTGGTTTTAAGTACTTTCGCTGTCCAATAACCCAAAGAAAGTTTTAGTTTCATATAATTATATTTCGAATTAAAACGAATTTGTGGGTTCGGAAGTATAAATTTATGAAGCAGGAAAAAAATAATGCACGTCTTAAAGGTGACTTTCTAGCGTATAATTAAAAACCTACTGAAAATAGCTCTGTGGCAGTTTAAAACCTTGAAAGTGCGGACGGATGTAGGTGATAATTTTTTATGGTTATGAAAGGTGTATCTGATAGTGTAATAATGAAACAAGGTGTAACTTTTTTAAATTAGAATGTGCAAACTGTTGCTGATTAGTGAGTTTTCTTTTTAACTAAGCTTTTCTGTTTTAAAATATGCATAAATATCGAATTTAGCTGCATCGACGCAACAAACGCTGTTGCAAAATCCACTCACTTCCTATTTATTATAAAACGAAAGCATATTTTCATAACGTAATTCTCAAGAAAATCCATGCGTTTTTTGTTTGCTCTTCAATTTAGCCGTTTTCCTGTTTTCTCTTCAATTTACATACACTTTCTTTCTAGAAGTCTCGAACTTTTCAAAATTAAAACAGGTAAACAGGATTCGGAAAATTAAACCGAATACTAAGTAGGTACAACAGGATACAAATTCTTCTCCCCAATTTTTTGTTCTTAATAATCCATCAACATAGCTTTTAAAATCTCTTAATTGCAGTTCATTAGTACAAAAATTAAAGCATTAAAATAATTAAAATAATGAAAGTTGAAATGTTAACACGTTATTATTGTTGATTATTTCATTATCTGACTTTTAAGTATGTACGTAGATCGTAGATTATGAAACGGATATCACCAAATTAGGCTCAGAAAACGATGTAAACAATGCAGTTGTGGTATTCGTATGTTGACTTTGTACTCTAACTTTTGAAATTTGCTAGATAATCATCTCCTGATTATTTCACAACGATGTGTGTGTGATTTGAGATCGTAGTACGCGTGTTATGGCGCAATTTTACTGATTTTTAGTTTGATAGCAGAATTACATTCCACATTTGAAAAGGCCGCAGGATTGATAGTCGAAATTTGAATGAAAGATAAATTAGGGGATTTTGTGGTATTTAACAAATCTCTCAGCTTTATCTCGATTTCTAAGTTAACCTTTATAGCACAATATCAAAGCTGTCTGATCGTTAAAAGTGAATAAAATTGAGTAACTTTGCAACTTCAGAATTATGACATTCAGAAATAATAAAAATAAAATAATTTGTAGTATTTTTGAACGTTAATTTTAGTAATTTCTGTATTTAAAAAAAAAACGCAAAATGTTTGGCGAGTGCGATTATATAATATTAATCAGAATTTTCTTATTCCGCTTAACGTAATCAATCAGTATTAAATTTCTTCCAAATTTAAGAAAGTATAAATATCAAAATATCTGTAGATTAATTAATTATTCGATGACATTTTTTAGTTTTAGTAAGATTAGGTAACGATTGCACATGAGATTATGTAAGTAATTAATTAAAATGGTCACGAAGTTCCGTGCTTTTAGAAGTAATTTTTAAGAATTATCCTCAATGTCAATTCGATTAGATTTAGTTCGAAAGGTGACTTACAACTTGCAAGTTTGACTTCAAAAAAAGGCTTGATAAATTTTTATATTGAAGATGAGCTTAGATCTCGGCTTAGATTTTTGATTTGTATAACCAAAGCGTAAGGAATTATTTTGAAAAACTGAGACGTGAAAAATACCTTTGAAATTCTTTGAATAAATATATTCCAAAGGAGTTTTCATAACTTTTGTGGTAGAATAATAATTTTTCCACATTTGTAGATGTGGAAAGTGAACTTTAAATTTGTCGAAAATTTTCAGAAGTAATACCACAAGTGACTAGAATTTTACCGGAAATTTTTTTGCCGTCACCAACACGACTGCTTGTTGCGACGATTTTCCAAAGCAACAAGCAAGAGTGTTTGTGACGGCAAAAATTTCCTGTAAAATTCTAGTCACGAATGGTATTCGGAATGATAATTCCTCGAATTAGGTATAATGAAATTACTGAAATACTTGTCACTCAAAAAATTTTGACAGACGTTGTCTCTAAGCAACGCTGCTAGTCGCAAAATTTTCTAGAAAATTTCACTAGTGGTATTTTCGATTTAATTCGATTGTGATTGGTTCAATTCACCAAAATACTGTGATTTGATTGGATGAGTGGAATAATCTTTTTTATTCAAAATTTCACAGCTTTTGACATGTGTTTTTTGTCATAAGTTAGAAAAATGTGTGCAAATGCAGTATCTATGAAAACTGGAACGTAAATAATACTGAATAGGCTTGAAATTTATACGAATTTATCCTTCATTAACATTGAAACAAATATAGATGGACATTTGTCATTTTAAAGTAGAAAAAATCAGGAAAAGAAAACAGAATTTTTCCAAAAAAAGCGAAAAAAATGAGATTTGATTTGATTTTTTATAATAAACTTTGGCAGAATTTTATATGTGTTATGTAAAAAGAATATGCAACATTTTTAAGAAACTTAACAGCCTAAACTGAATGAAGTGGTTTTTAATAGACTTTTAAATGCATTTTGAGAAGTATATTTCATTTTAGAGTAGAAAAATTTCCCAATTTGAAGTGTGCAAATGGAAAATCTGTATAATAAAGCTTGGGGCACATTTGGATACGTGTTTTGTGTTAGAAAATATAAAATTAAAAAAAAAATTGTATTCTCGAAATATCTAATGCGTGAAAAATAAGCTTGAAATTTTTAGGAAATTTTCGCGAAAGAATGTTTAAATAATAATAAGTGTCTCGGCTAGGACAGACTGACTTGTGGAAAACGACTTTCCATTTTTCTTTAAATCCATCATTAGCTATATGTATTTTGAAAAAATATAAACTTTTAAAAAACTTCAAAATGGGTCTGAAATTCGTAGATATTCGTTAAATAGTATTCTAACAAATATTGAAAATTGTATTGTTATTGAAAAGTGAGAGGATTTGAAAAGAAAAATGTTTGAGGGGTAGAAAATATGATTTCGATTTTTTTGAGAATTTCTTGAAGAATAACCGGTTTTTTTGTACATATAAATATTTGGAAAGATAGCAAAAAAGCAATATTTTCCCAAACCTAGAGCTTAGAAAATTGTCCTTCGACAAAATTTTATGAATATTAAAACTTTTGTTGGAATGTAACACTAAAAAAACAGGCTTTAGGAAATTTTTATTGCATAATAATCAAAACAAATTTTGAAAGAGGAGTAATAGGTATTTATATTATATTAGTAGGTAATAGTTAATCTTGAAATTTTTTTGAAATTCAAGTAAATAATTATATATTTTTTTCATTGTGGGATATAAAAATATATGAAGTGTGAAGAAACCTAATTGAACCAAATTGCTTTTAATTCTCTCAAATTTTCGGTGTAGATTTTGTTATATTGTAGAATAAAAGAAAAAACTTGGCAAATAAACAAACTTTTTGAAAAACTGTAACGTGTAAAATAGACTTGAAAGCTTTAGTTAATATTTATAGGTACGTAGAGTAGGAAAATTTGATACACAGTGTTTTTCCAAATTTGAAGCATGAAAAATCGGCTCTTAAGGTTTGGAAACGTTTCTTTCTGGCAATTCAGAAAACTACAATATTTTTAAAAAGGGGAGAAATGGATTTGAAACTTTAGGAAATTCGCCTTAAATCACATTTAGATAAATTTCAATGCGTCGTTGTAGAGCAGAAAATTTTCGAAAAAGGGGGGGAGGGTATTTTTTTGAACTTTGTACAGGAAAAAATAAAATAAAAATGGCAATGAAATTGTGCGATATTTCCCAGTAAAATTAAGTAGATTAACTACATAGACTATATTGAAAAAGTTTCAATTATTAGCTTATTTATTGATTAAATACTGCTTTGAGGTTGTATTTAAATCATTTTATTGTTTCTGTATTGACTGATTCCTTGCTTTCTACTTGTGTACCTATTCCTTTTTCGCGTTGATGTGTTTAATAATTCATTGCAAAAAGTGTGCTCTTTCATTTTTACGAAGAACGTTGACATTAGTCAATTTATGCTTCAGAATTTTCATAGCTATTTCTTCAAATCTCAAAACAGCTCTTAATTTTTTCATTTAGGTACTTATCTCTCATTAAAAGCAGTATATCTACCAGATTTGGGTTTCATAAAATAGTTCAATTTCTATTTCTATTACTACATCTTCAAATTTCCCTTTTATCTTTCCTTATCAAGACCTTTTTTTGTAAAATATGACGTTTTCACAAGTATAACGTTTTGTCTCTAAATGATATGAATCAAAGCCCTTGATATTTCTATAAACGTAATTACGATTAATTTTCAGCTCCCAGTTCACTGTTTTTTGTTGTAACTTTGAACGGTTGTTATTGTTTTTTCGAATATTATCGCTTTCTTCAGGAAACGGAGATGAGATAACGTTAAAATTATTACTAATAAATTTCGCCTTATCTTTTAAAAGTAGGTGGTACATTGACATTTAATTAGTTGTTTTAAATACGTAAAGCGATAAGTTTGACGCGGTGACTAATTGGTTGTTTTATTTTTTGTGATTTTTTTGTAAGTATTTTTTTTAGAGTAATGTTTTAGTTTCTTTATCCCAAGTTGGCCCAGGTTTAGACTTACGAAATTTAATTTTTATTAAAGTCGATTCCGTTCGGTAGGCATTTAAAACAAGCCCAAAGGAGTTTCGGAGTTTTCTAAAAATGTGTTACTACGAAATGTAGCTTTATTTATTTCTCAATTTGCTTCTCAAAAAAATGATAAAACAATTATGTAAAGTTTAAAGCCAGTTCGTTTTGTAAGTATTAAATACAAACTCACAGAGAAGTTACCATATTTCCCAAAATGTGTTCTTAATCCCATGTAATTTGTGTCATCTTCATCTCAAAATATATTCTAGGAAATAAAGCTTTGGCTATTCCACGATTGTGTTCCCAAAAATTGAAAAAACAATTAAGTAAAGCTTCAGAAAGTCTGTTTGTTTTGTAATTATTAAATACCAATTCACAGAGGAGTTCTAAAATTTCTGTGAAATAAAGCTTTTTTATTTCTCGATTTTGTTCTCAAAAAATAAAAAAAAACAGTTTAAAAGGCAGTTCGTTTTGTAAGTAACAAAATTACAAAAGTTCCAAAAGTTTGCCATTCATCCCATATCCCATATAACTTGTGTCGTCTTCATCTCGAAATATATTTCTAGGAAATAAAGTTTTGTTTATTCCTCGATTGTGTTCCCAAAAAATAAAAAAAACATTGAGTAGAATTTAAAAGTCAGTTCGTTTTGTGAGTAACAAAATTACAAAGGAGTTCCAAAATTTCCCAAAGTTTGTCAGTCATCCCATATAACTTGTGTCATCTTCATCTCAAAATATATTTCTAGAAAATAAAGCTTGAGTTTGTTTCTACAAAATGATAAAGTAAAATTTAAAAGCCAGTTCGTTCTGTAAGTATTAATTACAAAATCATAAACGAGTTCCAAAATTTGTTATCCATCCCATGTATTCGAAATTGAGCTTCATTTCTTCTTCACTTTTTATTCCTATGAAATTCAAGAAAAAACTATAATTCAAGCTTTAACGAATTCATTGTGTATTAGTTACAATAACAATTTTTTTTCAATTTTTTGTGTATGAATTGAATTTTTAATGATTTTGTTTTCTAAAGCCAGTTGCAGGAGTTACAGTAGAACTCCGATTATCCGAATCAACTGGGACCGGACCCTATTCGGATAATCAAATATTCGGATAATTGGATAATTTACGAACAAAGGTAATTTCTTAGAAAAAAAGCTCATTTTACTGATATATAATGTACTAATGTATGTATTATATTAAATACTTTTCATCAAAAATAATGTTGTTTATATGGTACCTATGTAATGTACTTACATAAAGTGCTTTCGAGTAGTAAAAAACAGTAAAGTATCAATTTTTACTTTTTTTAAAAGTTACATATGTATGTATGTATGTACCTATTTAGTTTTTGTCCCCCGAAAACCGATTCGGATAATTGGCGATTCGGATAGCTGGAGTTCGGATAATCGGAGTTCTACTGTACTATAAAATTCAATTCTTTGGTTTTGGATTGTTTTTTGGAAACATCCAATTTGTTTAGCATTTGTTTTATCTTAAAAATTCGTGCATTTGAAATTGGAAAATTAATAAACTTTTTGTTGTTTCAATATAAATAATTTCGTTTTTTATATTGATTGGCAATTAGTACATTTCTAACAGATTGCATTGAGCTTTAATTCTAGAAAAATATGGGTTTAGCTTGAAGTAAACTACAAGTTGGTGATAAGATTGATTTTTAAATACTTTGTAGGCTAATTTTTAATTACTTTTAAATAAAATACGTCGGTCTAATTTCGCCTTCCACCTATTAATTTTCATTGCACCACATGCAATGCATCGTGGGATTGGGATATGGTAATGAGAGCGTGTGAGAGGTGTGAATATGTGTACACGACATTCAACCTGCTATGTTCTTTTTGCGGTGAAAGACCTAACTACCCACATAAACAGTCATTTGCAAATACCACTAGGAAGAGAAATTCATGCTGGTTAAGTGTACATTTGCTTTGAAAAAAGTCCGTTGCATTACGTATTCGTTAATTTTCCTCCTCGTTACCCGTTTAGAAATATAATCGCGAGGATCCGTGGGATTTTTTTTAGGAAAATAGTGCGATCGGTTTACATATCGCAAATTTGATTCGGTTTTAATATTTTAATCGTAGGATGTTTGGTTCTGATTTGTAACACCACGCATTTTTTGAAAGTTTTATTACCCTTTACCTAACGTTTATGGACTTTTACTTTTTTATAAATGCATCGAGTTTATTATCATTCAACTCATTAATGATTTAGGTGCACCGACAGTTAATTAAAGTAAGAAAAAGGTTTTTGGTTTTTGTTAAAGGAAACAATCAACAATAAATTTCTCTTTATGACGTTTTTACATCCTACATTATAAAGAAAATTCCCTTTAAGAATTTTCGGATTTTTATGGTCCTTACAAAATCGTTCGCCCACTATTCAGGTGTTCATTTTTATTATGGTTATTAATGCCCACACGGGTTTTTATTTATAGTTCTTATAATAAACTGATTATAATTCGGACGGATGAGTACAGGATGTTTATGGCGTAGGAAATATTAATTTTGTTATAAATATTAATTTAATTATTTATACAAACTTTATAATAACAGCGGTTGAGAAATTCAGCCCAGTTACTGCTATGATTTAGAACCGTTTATTATTATTAAAACCGTATGGACATTTTTGGAGCACGTAATAATAATGTATTCAGAATACGAGCAGGTGCAAGTTATTCATTCATAAAGGGTGTATGCACTTTACCTTGACCAATATCTCGATAAGGATATTAGATTATAACAAGTTTAATTTATTACATGTGATACGCTTCCATTCAAGGACTGATAAGTAATAATTGCTTTTAATCGCATTGAATAAGGTAAAGGAGTTATAAATAATTTAACAAAATTGGTATAATTGAGATTTCATGTTCTGTTTGTCACTTTCTGATAAAATCTTACTTATAACATGTCGCAAAATTAATAAATTTCAGGATTAAAATAGATTAGTCTGTGTGTGATCAAGGATCATTTGAAAAGGAAATGAATAACAAAATTTGATAACCTTATGTTCGAATTATGTTTGAGCCTTGAACCTTGTATAAGGCAAGTAATTCTCAATGAGAGATTATTTTCATTAAGAACACTTGCAGGTTAATCACACTTAAGCCACATTTAAACAACGACTTAGTGTTAATTTTATAAATGCAGTAAAAATTTACACACTACAAGAAAATCAGTGTTAAACCAAATAATGTAACACGCCACCCCACGTTTTTATCAAAAATAATTACAAATTTTGGAAATCATGTTAGTATTTAAATTGAAAATTTAGACGTTTTCTTTTAACTTGGGATTTGTTTCAAAATGTTTTGTTTTTGTTTGTTCAGTTTTTTCAACTCAAACCCTTTGCAACCTGTAAAATACTGCCTACATTCTTCTTACTTTCGTCTTCACTCTATTACAAGTCGACTTGTAAGGAATTCGAATTTTCTCAAAATTGTTTTTTTTTTCTCAAAGTTCTGTTGAGTTTATTTGTTGATCCTTCGACCTTTTGAAACCGGGAAGCTTTTTCTTCAGTATAACTTCGAAACTTGTAACTAATTGAAATTTATTGGGCTTGTTTCAGAGTTAGCGTATGTAGTGTTCGGATCTTTGAAACTGAAGACCTAGTAGGCCCATGGCTTGTTTTACTGTCTTTCTCCAGGTTTGCTTGTATTGTGTCTTCTCTCTCCAGTTGTTGATATTACACTTTTCTACGTCTTCCATTACTTCATCTTTCCATCATGCTCTTGGTCTTCCTCTTCTTTTTCTACCTCTAATAGTTTTTTTGTAGTCTAGCGTCGTCCATTCTTGCTACTTCTTCTTCCTCTCCCATGCTCCCTGTCATTTCACTTTCAATCCCCTTGATGTAATCTCACTACTTATAAATACATCTTCTGAGTGCTTGAATGCATCGATTTCCCGCCATGATTCTTCTCTGTATTTCTCTTGTATCTGGTATTCTGTATAAATTTCTCTGTTTCCTCTATGTTGTAGCTCTTTCTTTGTTTCGTTGTTATGGCCAATCGGCCTAATCTGTTGTAATCTTGTAATCTGTAAGAAATTACATTTTCCAAAATTTCTTTAACTTCTTTTTAAGCTAACCCAACCCGAACCCTTTGAAACGCGTCAAGAATTCAAATTTTTCGAAAGTCTTGTTTTCTATTCAACCTTTTTTTGAACTTAACTTTTCTTAAAATATTGTTTATTTTTCTTTTTAAGTTAGCCAAACTCAAACGTTCTGATATGTGTAAAAAATTTACATTTTTCCAAAACTTGCTGGGCTGGTTTTTAGATCCAACATAATTAATTTGATCCTGGAACTTGAAAGAAATGAAATTTTCCATATTTTCGGTGATTTTCATTTTTAAGTTAACTCTTCTCAAGCTTTGAGATGTGTAAAGAATTAAACATTTTCTGTTGAGCTTGTTTTTAGATTCGAGATAGCTTGGCTGTTTGAAATTTGTAAGAAATTAAATTTTCAAATTTAATTTTCCATTTTAAGTTGACCAAAAACCTTTTGAAACGTGTAAAAAAATCAAAATTTTCCTAAAACTGTTGGATTTGATTTTAGATTCTGCATTGTTAAAACACTGCTTGTACTTACAGGAATTAATAGTATTTTCCAAAAATTCTCTTGATTTTCCTTTTTAAGCTAACCCAACTCGAAACCTTTTGAAGAGTGTAAAAATTTCAAAACTTCTCAAAAATGTATTGGGCTTGTTTCTAGATCCAACGTAGTTAAACTCTTTGGAACTTGTAAGAAATTAAATTTCCCAGAAATTCTGTCGATTTTCCATTTTAAGTTGATCCAACTTTAAACCATTTGAAAAGTGTAAAATCCCAATTGTTCCCAAAATTGTTGGGCTGGTTTTTATATTCTGCATTAGTCCTTTGATACTTGCAAGAATTAAAATTAAAAACTTCGTGGATTTTCCTTTTCCTAACCCAACTCAAACCCTCGCAAACTTGTGAAAAACTTAAATTTTCATAATTTTGTTTGGTTTCGTTAAAGTTAAAATTTTTAAGATTAATTATTAATCATAAGGTCCGGAATTACGGTAGTTAGGTACCTCAGTCTCGCACGATCAGGAAGGTTAAGCATCGTTGTCTCCAGTCACTGCTGGGCTGGGATGGGTGGCACCTCACTCCCACGAAAACCGAACACTATGGGAGAGTAGACCAAAACCCTTCAGTAAAAAGTGAGAAAATTACAAAGGAATGAGAGAAGAGGGAGGTCTTTGCCCTGTATAGGGATGTATGGGCTACTAATAATAATTAATAAAAATTAAATTAGATTAGGTGTGAGGCATTTGAGTTGGGTTAGATCGAAAAATCGAATTAAATAGGTTCTTACTCCTCAAATTGAAAACAAATTTATGAATTAAAATCATTGGTTAAGTTTAACCCGAAGCTTAGCTTAAGTCGACTTATGTTTGGTCTAAGCCTGTGCTTAACTTGTACCAAAATACCTAGCTTAAGAACCAGTTAAAGCTACAAAGGATTGAAACCAAAAAATAGCAAAAAAGTGGCAAAACAGAGGCTTACATTTTAAATCGGCTTTAAGAAAGCTTCAACTTGAAATGCCCTACATTTAAGCCTTAATTTTAGCTTTTGTTTAAATTTATACTGAAATAACTCTTCTGTAACTAACTACTAAAACAATTAATTTGATTATGAGGAAATGTACTTCGAAGGCCCTAATTAACTAATTGCTTCTACAAATTTCGAACAATTTTCTGCTTCAAGCATTCCATTTTTTCAAATTTTATTTTTACAATTAGGTTTCTTAAATTTTAAACTTCCACAGATTCCTAGATATCAATCCTAATAATTAGTTGCAAAACTTTTAAAATCGTTTTTTATGTTTTCAAAAAAGTATAAATTATAATTCGTTAAGTTCCTTGCACAAGGTAAAAATACTCCCGTATTATGTGAAGTTTTCTTTCCTGTGTGAACGAACAAGTGCATTATAAAATTTCACAGCAAAAAACTCCACAAGAAACTCGAGTGAGTGAGTAGATAATCGTTGTTTTAAATGAAGTCTGTAATCATTGCGACAAGTAATGTAGATTGTATTAATAAACCGTTGGTGAAGGGCCTCCCACAGTTGAGACAAAATTACTATAACTAATGTGACATGACTTATCTAAGATCTTATGAGTAACTTGCGTAGGTCACTACCATTGATCAGGGTCGGACTTAACTTTTTTTATTTTTTTCCTTTAGGTTTTTATAACTTTCTTGTGTTCTATTTTTAGTTACTTTTACATTTAAAATGCAAATCACTTGAATGGAGTACTTATCTATAATTACATGGATTGTTGAAGGATTTAATCGTTGATTATTTTTGTTGTTTAACACTTGACAGGCGTTACCTTTAACTTAACGATTAAATGATACGTTATTGATTATCATTTGTAAAAGTATGGCATTAAAAGGAATGCGGAATTATTGCAGCTTAAAAGCTGTTTCGTTTTTATCCTGCTATTAGAACTGAGTATATTTCTCGAATTCTTTGAAGCCGTACAAATGTTGTATTTATGTATTTTTAAGTTAAAGCCTTGTTATTCGTTCGTTCGTGTTTGACCATACCAACCAGTGATATGTTGACTCGTTAAATGTATTTGTTATTAATATCAATGCACAGGGTTGCATCCTAATATCAAAAAATAAGGTTAGATTGTGTTTTTAAAAATACAGAAGTAACAAATATATTAAGAGGATGATTCTGTAAAGTTAGACAAAACGGTAAATTTTGCTTTATGAGACTCGAATTTGAGTTTAAGCTTCGTCGTTTATGGAATTTAATTGAAAAGGTCTAAGATTAATTTTTTACTGTATAAAGTTGTTGATACTTAAAAGTAAAGATTTTTAAAGCGCAGAAATTATTTAAAGAATTGGAATGGGATGTGTCCAAAATATTTTTTCCATAAACCCACGAAGTACTCAGGCATATAGGTACTAATGTATTGGCATAAACGGGCACAGGCCCAATTACAAATGCCATTAATCCTACATATAGATACAAAACAATCTATATTACTAACAACAAACTGAAGAAGACAACCAAATCCGAACAAGTACCAACTTAGATTTAATATTATATTAATATTAATATTAGGATAAATATTTGATTAGGTATATTTTTGTAATTTGTTTCTTAAAATGAATAAAACGTGTATTAAAGATATTAATATCGTCACTCTCAGAGAGCACGCGATTGACACACGTAAGCATTCTCACAATTGGCGAATTTACTCTTAAGTTTGTACGAAAAGGTGGAACAAATAGTACCTCACGTGGTCTTGTCCTATAGGCTGGGACATATAGACCTACTAATTTCACTTTATCAGAATCAGAAATTGAGTTTACGCTCCATAATTTTTGAAATTCCATTCAAACAGCCCAAAACGTAAATTTTTCAATCTTTAAATCAGTTGACGTACTAAATTCAGATTATTAAAGCTTAAAAATACTTAAATACGATGGACTGACTTAAAACGATTAAAAAATAGGTTTTCACCAGTAGAATCTAAGCTTACTTTAAATTTACAAATTGGCGTTGGGTTTCTTTATTCTGGAAATTTGAATCAACAAAACTAAACCAACCTTTGTACAGTAATTAATAAATCAAGCACATCCCTCGACCGAAATTTTAAAACTTTTAATCTGCAGTGGTTTCAAAATTGATTCGAAGAAACTCGTAATATTTATTGACGTAGATCCATCCAATATTGCGGTTGCACTTGAATTCCAACGCTCATAAAATTCTAAGAATGTGCAAAGGTGAAGGAAGTAATTAAAACAGCTAGAATTATTTATAGTAAAAATGATAGTAACCGAAAGTTATGCAATTTAAAACCAGTTTTTGTATATCATTAAACAGAAGTGAGCGAACATTTTATTAATGGGGAGAAGTTTAATTACGATTATTTATCACAAAAGGCCTTGCCTGGACTTGTTTTATTCAAGCGGAAAAGCTTCAAAGCTGAAAATAATAAATTACCTAAAATGTAGGTTGGAAATGAAAATTAAAAAGGAGTGGGTGTGAAAATCGTAAATTTCTTACTCCGGAAATATGAATATTAATGTATGAAAATGCCTTTGAATATACATAACCTTACTAATTTTAACCTTTAATTGATGGATTAAACGGCCATAAAAGGTAGAAAAGATTAGGATAGGTTATGAATTACGATCTGCTTGAGTATTTTGTTTATGGTGGAGGTTATTTTATGGCGGTTTTAACCTTTAAGGTCCTTGATTTTAGATTAGAAGTTTGTTCAAAGGGTTCTTTTTAATTCCTCTAGATTTGTAATTTAATCTTTCAGTTTTTGTATCGTTGGAAAGTCAGAATTCAGATTTAAAAGCCTAAAGGGCGTTGTTGGTTATAGCCTGTAAACATTTTCCATTTTCCAATCCAAATTAATTTCAAGGCAAAATCATAGTTCAAACTCGGTTCGTTATTACCATAAACCAGAAGCTCAATTTTAATTTTCGAAATAAGCATAACTAAGCAACATTCTGTACGTACATGAAACACAGGCTGAGAATGTGAAAAGTGAATTAATAGGGACTCCCCATATTTACGCAAGTACAATCCACCACCACTAATGAATCAGATACGTTTTTACTTTCTTAGAAATTTCCATAACGTGTGACGTTAATTGAAATTAATTTGTTCGTTCGTTTGAATCAGAATGAGGCTTTTATGGTAAGGTCATTTTCCTTAAGAAACTTGGCAGCTCGGTTGGCAGGTTAGAAATCAAAGGAATTTACTGCTTTGGAAAATACTACCTTTCATCATCATCAGCATAAAAAATACATAAAGGTTGGCCGTGAATTGGTAATAGCATCCTTAAGACTTCAATTATCGACAAAAAGATTGTTTATATACGAAGCCAGAAATTAATAAATTCTCTTTAAAAAAATTTATGAATAGACTGCAAAATCCACAACAACAAAATGCAGAAAAATCATCAAAACGCAAAGGAACTCAAAACCAAAAAGATCCAGCCCATCCTATTAATATAATAAGGAAATCAAATTGGATTGGGTTTGAATTGTTCAATAACTACTTTCAACTGTCACGTGAATTTTAACGATATTTTTAAACCTATCCTAACTTACAATTTCTTAAACTAACCTTGCATATGTAAAAATCAAATTTGAATATTTGGACATTAATTAGCCGGTGAAGTTAGGTTAGATTTAAATTATTTAAATTAGGTTAGACCCATAAAAAGTTGAAATTTCTTGTGAATTTTAAATAAAAATCAAAGTTCAGAATTACAAATTTCAGTATTAAAAAATAATTAAAATAAGCTTCGAATTATTTAATTTTAAATTAATTTTGCTAACATAACCTCCTAACTGGAGATTTTTTGAATTAACCTCACATGGATCTCCCAACTTCAAAATTAAAATATTCTTACTCTTCTAATTTTCAAAGATTCTGGGAATCCAATGACATTTTTAAAGGCTAGATTGAAATTACATACAAAGTTGGAATTTCAAATAATTCTAAATGAAATATTAAAGGTTTTTACTCAGCTTGTGAATTTTAAATAAAGACATTTTAGAACTTCATATTTTGATTATAAAAACTAATTAACAAATGACCTTGGGTTAGCTTTGAATTATCTAAATTTGAAATTGATTTTATTGATTTTGCTACCCTAACCCAACTCGAGACTGTTTGAACTAACTCACGTAAGTTTCCAAAATTAAAGATTAAAAGAAATCCATATAAAACTGTCCAATTTTCAAATATTACATGAATTTTAACGATATTTTAAAAGCTAATATAGCTATTTCTTAAATTAACTCTACATAATATATTGTAATGTTGCCTTTGTTTACAATTATTAACAGCCGGTTAGCTCAGTCATTTGGTAGTTAATGCGGTTCTTTTACTTTAATAAATGAATATTAATACTTTTATGTTATATAACAATAATCAGAACAACTTAATTTTTCTATGCAGATTTATTACATATTTTACTAATCTCTATTTCCCTGTCTATTTGCTTATTATAGATCATAAATTATAACAGTATTAAATTAGCTCACATATCACTTGTTCAGTATCCAAATCAACTTTAATCACAATTCCATATTCATATCCAACATTTAATAATTTTCAATTCATCTTCAGCTTCTGCAACATCCAATATAAACCAGACCAAACCTTTTTCTCTCAGAAGAATAACAACCAGTTATTTATTTTGGCCTCTTTTATAAGAGATTATTATTTTTGTTTCCAGCAAAGCACCATTTAATTGTTTTATTCGTTCCTTTTAGGAAAGTACCATTCTCCTTTTTTTTAAATAATATTTCACACTTATTTACTTTATTATATTTTCCTTCCCAAAGGAAATACGTGTACCTTTTTGAGAAGATAATTTCAATCTTGTTTATTTATCTCTTGTCTTCCCTCTCCCTGGTTCTCTGATATTTTTCCTCCAATGAAAATTCCCTTTGCTTTTCCTTGGAAATTATTAAATACTAGGTTTCTAGCTAACTTATTTTATAATTACAATACAACATTCCTAACAATTAAATTATTCTACCCTAACTATCCAGATTCATGTTTTTATTACATTTTTGAATGAACTTATATTAAATCTGCATACATTAACTTGCAATTAAACTATAACTTTATATGCATTAACAATTATTATATTCAACTCAAAATCTTTAATACCCACAAATGTCATCTCAATACGTATGTAAAAATCAAATTTGAATATTTCGAAATTAATTAGCCGATGAAGTTAGGTTAGATTTAAATTACTTGAATTATGTTGGTTATTGAATAAGAATATATTTTTATCCCATAGTTGGACCCATAACAATTTGGAATAAAAGAAAACTATACAAAATTAAAAATTGTAAGCCGTGTTTTTAAATTTTCAAAATTGATTAAGAGATAACCTTAGGTTAGCTTTGAATTATTTAAATTTTGAAATTAATTTTATAGATTTTGCTAAGCTGATCTAATTTGAGACTCTTGTAACTAACCTCCCATGAATTTCTAAAATTAAACATAAAAAATTAATTGTTAAACTCTTCAAACTGCCATACTTTTAAAACTAACCTAAGATAAAATTTGGAAATTAATTAGCAGATGAAGTTAGGTTAGGTTTGAATTACTTAAATTAGGTTAGACTTATAAAGAATCCGAGAAGTAAAAATTAAATATTTTTTAGTCAGTTGCTGAAATTGTGAAATTCTTGTGAATTTTAGATAAAAATCATTAAAGTTTCAATTCTAAAAATTAAGTAGAAGGGGCCCTGCGGTTAGCTTTGAATTATTTTTGAATTGTTTTATACTAACCTCACATATGTAAAAATCAAATTAAAAAGTTTGAAAATTAGTGAGCAATTAAAAGGTTTTTTAGCCAGCTGCTCCAATTTTGGCGTTTCTTGTAAAATTTAGGCAAAAATCAAATTTCAGAACTTTAAATACCAATTATAAAAAACAATTAATAAATGTAAGTTAGCTTTAAATCCGACTTAACTCGATGCCTTTTGGAATTAACCTCAGATAGATTTCTACATTAAATTAAAAAAAAAAAAATCGTTATTAAACTGTTCAGAGTTGGAGAAAAAAACTTACAAATTAATTAAATTAAAGCTTTTTAGCCAGCTGTTTTCATTTTTTGAATTTTTTGTGAGTTTTGGGCAAAAATCAAATTTCAGAATTAGAAACCTCAATTTAAAAAACCCAGTTACAGCATTTTTCACCTAGGATTTGGGTTGGGACGTCAACGCGCTGCTTATAAATTCACAATCCAACTATACTTCATCTCTGTCTAAACTAGGTTTTCATTACCTATTGCGCACGAACGCGTGTCTACCACAGATAACCAAAGTTTGGTTATCTGTGGTGTCTGCCAATGCAGTTTTTGGGCGGAATTTGCTGACGTCACAACCCAAATGCTAGATGAAAAATACTGTAGTAGATAACCTTAGGTTATCTTTAAATTATTTAATTCTGAAATTTGATTTGATTTATAAAGGTTTATAAAGCTAAAAATGAAAACCTTTTAATCCGCTGGTTTAAATGAGAAAAAGAATGTAAGCGTTAAATTAACTTTTTAACGGTTTAACCCGGTTACAACTTTTTGAAAGTTCTAGAATTAGATGAAATAATAAGTATTTTTGTTTTTATGATGATGCAAAAGAATTGTCGTGCTTGTTTGAAATGTTTAAGTAAAGCTTGAAATAAATTGAGGTTTCTAATAAAACTCAGAGCACAACATAAATAGATTTTCGTGCATGATTTTCCTGTGTGTAGTATTTATTTTTTCTCTCATTTTTCTTTTCTTTCGTTTTTCGTTTCTTTCTTTCTTTTCACTTCTTCTTTTTTTGTTAAACGTGAAGTAAACTGAAACAAAACAACAATAGATAAAGCAAATTCCTTATTTTTTGAAAAATAATTCTTAGGACTTAATTAAACTTAAATAATTGACGAAGATTTAATCAACTAATCAACCTAACTTCAAGGCTTTTAAACTAACCTAACTTGGATTGATCAAAATGCAAATTGAAAATTTTGTCAACCAGAAATTAATTACGAAGAGGAAAGTCTTTATAAAGCATATTGGTTAGCAGGAACTCAAAATCAAAAGAAATACAGCCCATCCTTTTACTATAATAAGCTTGTCATTTTAACAGAAATAAAATGTTTACATATGCGTAAGCGGTCTCCTTACTCAATTTAAGTTGTATAAATATTTATCTTGGTAACAAATCGTCGATTGCTGTAATAATTTCGTTATTTCCCGGGGCCATTATTAGAAATTCAAGTAGAAATGCAACCGTTTTTTTTTTCTTTGAGTGAGCATCCACGATGTTGGCGTCTCCGACGTTACATAAAAAGTCAAAACAACAAACCTATCATTAAGTTTATTAAATTTTTGGTACATTAGCATTCGAGACTCCTACTTAAAGAACGTAGGTATACACAAATTTGAATACCTACATAAATTAATATAAAAATCCGCCCGAATTCGTTTTGATGATTCTCTTTTTAGGTATTGAAAAGTCGCTGAAAATGGTCAAACTTTCATCTTTAATTACCGAACCAAAAGTTCGCCGCTAGTTTTGACCTTTCAAAAAAGTAATGAATTAATTGGCGATAAATGGGGATTTTTATAGTTAATCGTAATTGTTCGCTTACGTAATTATTATTTATTATATTTTGGCATAAAAAAGTAGCCAAATGAATATATAAACGAACATGTGCTCCGTGCTTGATAGAAATAAACACCACACGTGGTAAATTTTAGGACTTAATTTTTACGAGTCCTCCCACTCATATCCTGTCCGTTTCGTTGCAGCAGCGGACACAAAACAGATCCGTATTCGTTAAAAATATCGTGTTTATTTAAAACTTAAAGGTTACTGCCGCGTGAATCGGTTTAATTCCGATTTTTTTAAAAATCGAGAGAAACTCAATTCAATGTTACCCACAATGATAAAAAAATCGTAATCGTTTGAGAAATTGAGCACACGCCTTTTCTGTTTAGAAAGTAAATGAACACGAATAGTGACATAATATGAATTGAATGCAAAAGCGTCGTGACTTTAAAATGCTCTTTACACGGAGTGAACTTGCTCACCCGGATATCCATTGCACAAACTGAAATAAAATCTCACGTCTGCACTCCGTGAAAATTACGTAAAATTTATAAAAGGCGAACAGTTTTTTGCGGGAGAAATGTTATAAACAATTAAATAAAAACCAACCGCATTAATTTTCATCCGTCAACGCAGATTACGCAAGCAACTTTTTAGAATTTCTTTTAAGATTTAGATTTCATAATGTCGCAATTTTTAAAAATACAGGGGACCTTGCTTACTTCCGAGAATTTTTTGAGATGTTTTTTACACAATAATTCTTTGTTAAAAATAAAATTCAGGAAACTGTCCGAAATATCTATGCTTCAGTTTTATTTTAAGGAGTTCTAAACGAAATTCTGTTTTTAAGATTAATTTTAAGTAAACGTAATTATTGCAAGTTCAACAACCCTGAGTTTAAAAAAAATGAAAACAATCTTCTTAGAAACTCGAAAATTATTCAGACATCGGAAGTCCTGTATTTATTTACTTATTTATTAAATTTAAATTTTAGATTAGATTACTCTTACGAGTTAGTTTACAGCTTCAGTTGAAAATTAATTCGGTAAAATATTAATTAAGTGGAGTACCGTCTCATGTATGAGTAATTTCGTAAATCAAATATCTATAAATCATTTCTAAATTAAAGCCGTACATCAAAGCCGAAATTAAATTGGAAATTATGACGTGAGTAAATCAGTTTTGATTAGGGTGAAACGTTTGTACACATGAGTTTGTGTAGGTTTTGATCGTGATTTTGGAAGTTAATTTTAGATTAGGCAGCTATCAAGATTTGGAAACGTTTATATTTCGATATGAAATAAACAAGCTTGAAAATTGAAGAAGAATTCAAAAAGAAAAAAAATCATGGGTTGCCAGTAGGGTTGACCTGATTTAAATCATGATAAAAATCAATAATTTAAATCAACGATTTTTTTAATATTTGTTGTTGATTTAAATCGTGAAAAAATAAAGACATTTTAATCTTTAATTTAAAATTTAAAGAAATAAATTGCTATGGCAACCTTTATTATTTTTAATACTTTAATTGTAATTTTGATAAATTTTAATTTTGGTATCAAATTTATTTGCTCCAGCTAACTATCTCGGGTCGTCAAATGAGGTCCTTTCTTTTAAGTTCATTAAGAATAATAAAAATATGTTTTATGCAGTTTTATTAACAATTTTTAATATACTACCTTCCCTAAATGTAATATCTACCACTTATAACAGTTTTGAAATACGCTCCCATTTTTGTGTTTTCAATCCATATCAAATATACAGTTTTCTTACTCCAAAACAGTTGATATAATTTTCTTAGTCCAAAGCAGTTTATGCGTAGTAATTGACTTTCATTCCAATTTTTCCATTTAGCTGTCCAGGAATCCGATTTCAATCCTCAGGTGATCAGCAAATCAGTCCAATTTTATTTATATCACGTTATTTTTCCTTTTTCAATTTCGAGGAAACCATTTATTTAACCTCCTCCACGCAAGAATGCAATCTCCTTTTGAAAATACAACTGCACTGCTATTTTATCTTCATTTTTAGGCTCACAGATAAAATACACAACTTCCTTTTCCAGAAGAAAAATTCTACTTAATTATTTATTTACTTTGACTCCCGTTGTCCTGATTTTCTCATATTTTCCCCCAATTAAAATATTTGTCCCTTTTCTTGGTGACACTTAAATATTCATTCAATTTCCTTGGTAACACTTCAATAACAATACTCTCCTTTCAAATACATGTTTCTACGTTTTTAACTATCTTAAATTGAATTTATAATACAACAACATTATCTAATCCTATTTAAATTTTTTTAATATATAAAAACTGCATAAAAATAATTATCAATCTTAATTCGTTAAAAATAAAAGTAACCTCTATTTGTCTATTTAATATAATATGCTAATACCAATTGATATTATCTCAATATAAATGGACACAACCTAAACGCAGTTATTTATTGCATAATGTAATAAAAGCTTATTTTAATAAATTCATTTAAACAATAAAATTATTACGAAAACTGACTAAAACTGCAACAAAATTAAAACAAATCAGAAGATCATGTCTTTTTAAATATCATGATTTTTTCCAATCCTAGGTTATACACCTAATTTAATTCAAGTAAACAAAAATCCAATCACATTAAATGCACTTAGGAATCTATGCTAAGTGAAACGGCTTTCTATTTTTAAAAATTCGCTCCTTTGGAACAGCAGCATTAGGTATTACGTATTAGGTAATAAAAATAAGCAACCCAATTATTACGAAAATTGGTCAAAACTGCGACAATAAAAAAAATTAGGATTTATTTGATTTTTTAAAAATATGACAGGGTGGGAGTGCATGTAGCATGTATACTAAAATGTACAAAGTTAAGCAAGAGCCTGCTTGGCCAGAACCTGGATGGGTGACCGTTCTGCGGCTCGGTGTGTCCGGCCCCTCGATACTGTAAAGGTAACGGGTCTTATCAGAGTCACCTGTGCTTATTAAAATGTATGTTCTGTATTGGTCCTGTATTGGTACATACTTAAGTTAATTTTCAAGTAGACTTAATCACAATTAGTTAAATGACAGCAGCTGTCAGTAGTTCTAATGAATAGTGGATATTTAAGAATTAATGTAAGACACTTAATTTTTTTTTCATAGGTGACTCTGATAAGACGAGTTTTCTAACACTCGTTATAAGAGGGCGAAAGAAAGAAAGGAAAATATATCAATGATTTCTGATTTTTTTTAACTCGGTTGGCAGCCTTAAAAATCTAAAAAAAATCTTGCCTAAGAGATTAACTAAATTAGGTTACATTTTAAGGTTTCAATCTACTACTGCAAAAAGTTGGTTAATGAATGCAGCCAGGAAGCGTAAATCGAAGTGTTTTATAACAAATTGTATTCAGAATTGAAGTTTATAAATTTTATAAAAATTCATTCATTTATTTAACTCCACTGAAATTGTATTTTTTTAATAAATATTATGTAATTCTAAAAATCTAGTAGGTACTGAGATATTTCAGTTAGGTTAGTTCTATAGAATCTTACGTTCAACGTAACCTAAATATTCCAAAATTGTGAAAGAAAAAATTAACATTTTCCAATTACATCTAGCTTATTATTATTTTTTTTTAATTAATGGAATCTCCAAATTATTTATTTAAGCGTATGGCATTTTGTAGCCAGGAGATCACGTAGTGACGGTTAGGCTGTCATTTGTTCAAAGCCACATTTTTAAACGACTTGGCGTCGTGAACTTTGTTATAACTATTCCCTTTATGTTAGGGAAGTGGGTTCTCTGCAGTAGTTTCCCGAGGCCTCTTGCAGAGTTTGTGAGCGTGTATTAAGTGTATAGTGTTTGTGTCTTGTTACTGCAGTTGACCTCTTTGCAGACAGAATCGTTAATTGTAACCGAACGATTGAATGGCTTCACTTGCTCGAGTACCGACCTCAAACAGTGGGGAATTCTTTATAAAAATCCTTACCACTGCGCCAACGAGCGACATCTCTAAATTTACTTGTACATTTGAAAAAGCGAATTAAAAAGAAACCAATATGCCTGTAAATTTAAAAAAATATGTATATGAATCAAATTACATTATCGAAATCAACGAAAAATCAAAATCACTTGTAACAATCAGTAATTCATTTTCAGGCTCAAAAAACTTCAAAGTTCAAAATTTAAACATTATATGTAGAATTTTCACGTTGTGGTGTATTTTTTAAATTATTTCAGTTTTTATTAGTTTACTTACTTAAGTTGTTGGGATTACTGCAATTTAATTTGATTAGAATTGATTTTCACGATTCTACCCAAAACAGATTTGGCTTTTTTGATTTAGTAGTTCGATGTAATCAAATTTACCAAAAAAATTCTAAAATTAGGGGCAGAAAGGGAAAAACCTCTTAAATAACTATAACAACAGTATTTATATTCAATGTAAATTAAAATAAGTATCTTGGATTTTCGAAATTACAAAATTTCAAACTCTTTTCAAAAATACTTTTGAATTTTTTAATTCGTCCAATTTAACAGCTTAAATCCTTACAATATATTACAAACAGTTCAGAAATTAAGTTTCGAGATTTGGAAAATTAATTAAGAAATTAAATTAAGTCAGGTTCGAATTATTTAAATTATGTTAAATCGATATAAACCTGAAATTAAGATAATTTGAAAGAAACTGTCCAAAGCTAAAACTTAAGAGATTCATGTGTCAGTTGTTTAGATTATGAAAATTCCTGTGAATTTTTTGTTTAACCTAAGCGAATTCGAGAGTTTTTGAACCAAATTAAACCTAACCTAACTTGCATTTTTAAAATCTAACCTCAAATAGTTAAAAACCGACTGAAAATTTCTGTGAATTGGATCGATTTTCTTAGCCTAAGCGAACTCGAAGCTCTTTGAACTAACATCACATGAATTCTAAAAATTTTAGTTTAAAAATATTACTCATTCTTTCTAATGTTAATAACCTAACTTACAAATTTTCAAACTAACCTTACATAGCTAAAAATTAAACGAAAATGTCTGTGAATGAGATTGCCTTTTTAGCTTATCCTTACTCGGGACCTTTTAAACTAACCTCGCATTAATTTTCAAAACTGAAATTTAAAAAAAGTACTCATTAAACCTACTGAACTTTGCAACCTCACTTAAGTAAAAATCAAATTTGAGAGTTTTAAAAATTAATTTGCAGATAGACGAATTCGAACTTTTAAAAAACGGAATAAAATAACTTTCCAAGGTTTCAAAATTAAAAACGAAAATCTTTAATTTCAGCTGTTCAAACTCTGCATTTTTTTTTGTGAATTTTGGTTAAAAACGAACTTTAGGAATTTGAAAAATTAAGTAGTAGATGAAATTACCTCAATTAGGATAGACACATAAAAGTTGTAATTAAAGTAACTTACAAAATTAAAATGAAAAGCTTCTTTTTTAAACAAATGCTTAAAGTAAAAAATATTGAGGATTTTACTGTTTTTAAACCCAACTTAATTTTCAGTTATAAAAATAATTTTGAGACTTTAATCTAATTTGATTAGATAAAAACAAAGTTAGAATATTTTGAGAATTAATTAGTAAATTGAATTACCAACCTCTTTTATCTAAAATTAAATTAAAGAATTTTAAAAGAAAAATGAAAGCTTTTAAGGTCATTCTGGAATTTCTTGTGAATTTTAGGTAAAAATAAAATTTGGGAAAATGAAAAGAACTTAGGTTAGGTTTGAATTAATTAAATTAGGTTGGACCCATAAAATTCGCAATTAAAATAACTTACAAAATTAAAATGAAAAATTTGTTTAAACAAGTGCTCAAATAAAAAAGAATCTTGAGATATTTGCTGGTTTTTCTTAACCTAATTTAGGGACTTTAATCTAATTTGATTTGATACAAATAAATTTTGAATATTAATAAACGGATTAGATTAGGTTTAAACGACAGATTATACCAAATACATACATAAATAACTCTTGTTTCTGTTGATAATGTACAGTACTTAAGTATAAAGTACAAACAAGAAATACCAGCCCAAGTAGAGTGGTTACATTTTCTCGTGAACTGCTGCGCGGAAGACGAAATTGTGTTTACGGCGGTTACAGGCCATCTTAAAAACATCGTCATTGCGTCCATCTTGGGTTAGCACGTGCGTTTGTTTTGAGTTGTTGTGTTTAATTATCTGTCTTGACCTTGGGGCTTCTAAAAACTTTTAAATTTGCCGCGTAAGAGAGTTCGATGTTTTCAGGTTTCACTTTTAAGTATATTGCTCTTCTTTTTTCTATAGTCATCTCTTTCCCCGCTCTGCGCATTTCGCGGTCCACGAGAAAATGTAACCACTCTAATAACTCTAAAATCTGAAAATCCGTGTTTGTTATTGTTTTTACTGACCCAACTTATACCTCTTGAAACTAACTGAGTTTAATAAATAATAAGAAATTTCGGAATTTCAATTAATTATTGTAGATAATAATTCGGATTTTGTAGTAATTTTTGTATTTATTTCCCTAATTTAGCTTCAAATCCAAGAATTAGCTTAACATAGGTTAGCAAAAATTAAATTAAAAATTTTAGAGAGGGCAAGTGAAGTAAAATGAACCGTTTGAAATAGTTGAAACGCCAAAAGTTAAAATTAAAATAATTTGTAAAAATTCTGAAAATTTGAATATTGGGAAGTTGTGGCCAAGTGCGATATAAGTAATTTTCAGGGAATTAAATTAAATGGGGGTTTGAATGAGGTGTAATAAATTAAAGTTGAACGTTCTGCATAAAATTATAGTCATTAGAAATTATTTTCCCAAAGGAGTGAACTCTTAAAAATTTAATCTTTATAATAATAATAATAATAATAATATATTTCAGTGCTCTTTACAGAGATGTATAACATGTAACATAAACACTAACAAAAGTTACAATAATAACAGCACATTAATACATACACTCATAAATAATATAACTGCAATAAAAAGAAAATAAAAATCGAGAGTGGTAATTTGTTAACTCATTTAGTCATTTAGGCTAATGTTATTCATTCTATAGCTCTATATTGTTCAAAATAAAATAAATAAATAAATACATTAAATAATCAAAGACATTTTCGTCGAATTAATTAATTGACTTAACTGCAAATTAAAGCACAATCAAACAATTACCACTTTTGGCTTTTCATTCATTTCTTGTTTATTTTGCAAAATAGGCTTCCAGTTTAAGTCTGGAAAAGTAGAAAATGAAATTATTACCTTTTGAATTTAAATCAAAAATTGAAGTTTTAGAAGTTTTGGATATGAAATTTACTCGAAAAAAAAAACTAAGTTAATTCTTGGCCATTTAAAAAATTTTAAAAGTAGTTTTTCAAAGCAAATTATATTTTTTTAATTTTGGGATTCATCAAACTTAACAGTCTCGTTGTTAGTCATTTTCACGGAAATCCATAATGAAAATTTATCATACACCGGCGTTTATAAAACGACGTCGTTAATCAGTGTCTTTTTCGCCACATGTTTTTTTCATGGGACGTTTAATGAATCGAGGGAGCGTAGATGAGCATAACAATAACGTTTAGAACAATGCAAAAAGGACACCTGTATGTATACACATGCGATCATCTCGACCTTCCTCAATAAACATTATATTAATTGTGCTGGGCATAATAAATGCCTACCATTTCCGATTGTCGGATGTTGCGCATGTAGTCACTTCCGCTTTATAATCCTTTTTACATCCTTAGAAGGTGGGAGATGAAAAAGATGACCTAATAAACGATTTATTTTAATATAAAGAGCACGTGACACTTGATGCTGACGCAGTATGCAGATGGTCCATGATGAGAATTAGAATTACTTAGCTGATTTTCAAAGTTGTATAATTGGATGAAATAATAAGTATTTTTGCTTTTATGATGATGCAAGAGAGTACCTAGTTCTTATTTGGGCGTTTTTAAGCCTAAGGCAAACTCAGAGTATTTGATATTTTTCCCCTTTTTTTAGTTTTTCTTTCTTCTCCTGCTTTCTTGTTTTCTTATTTGTCTTTTTGCCAAATGCGAATTAAATCAAGGGGAAACGCCAACGGATAAACCACTTATGAAATACAAACTGAGAAACCCCCAAAAACCGACGAATGATATAAGCAAACTTCAAATAGAATTTAGGCCTTAATTAAACCCTGAATCATTTAAGCTCTCTGTGAAAATTAACGAACTTAAATTATTCTTTAAGTTTTTGTAATTTAGATAACATAAATTGTGCCTTGAGCGTTCAATTTAACTGGGAAGGCTAAAATTAGTAACTTCGATCGTTGTTTTTAATACGCCAAGTCCTTTTCAGATTTTATATAAAACAAGAAGAGATTTAGGTACTGTTTTGTTTTAATTAAAATCTTCTTCGTCAAAATGCCACAAAAGGTAATTTTTTTTAATTATTAAACGTTTGAAATAAAAACATGAACGAGTGTTGTAGTTAAGAATAAATAATTAAAAATAAGTAGGCGAAAGAATTGGCTCTCCTTATTTCACAACGAAATCAAGTAGGTGTCAATAATTGGAGAAGTAAAATAAGGGTCAGAAGTCAATCTGAATTAATGCATTTTATTGCAGGTGGATAATTTGACAGATATCCTTATTAAAGTCTAAAAATAGCTTTTGTTTTTATTTTAAGCTTTAGATTTTTGAAAATTTCTTGTCTTATTTACTGTCAGTTTTTGAATTTTTGTTTTGTAGAATACATTCTATTTTGGGGCTTTGGTTTTTTTTTTGAAAGAAATCAGTTCTTAGGAATACAAAAAAATTAAATTGGTTTGGACCTGTATTTATTTATTTTTGATTTTAGGCTTTGGATTTTCGAAAACCCCAGATTTTAGGAAGACCAAAATATTAAATTTCTTTTATTCACTATAAGTTTTTGAAATGTTTTGGTTAAAGATAGTCGATAGTTATTTTAAGCTTGGTATTTTGGAAAAAAATCCATTTTAGGAATTATTAAATTATACAAGAAAGCTGAAGAAACCCGCGGATTTCTCTTATTTTCTGCCAGTTTTTGATTTGGTTTGTTTGTTGAATAAATTGGATTTTGGGCCGATAATTAGGAAATTTATGTCTCATTTTAGGCTTTAGATTTATTCAAAAATTCAGTTCTTAGGAAGGCAGAATATCAAATTGGCGTAAGAAATTCGCGTATTTCTCTTATTTGCTGTCGGTGTTTGATTTTTTTGTATACGAAATTCGGCTTTATTTATTATTTATTTTAGGTTGTAGAGTTCAGAATTCAGTTCATAGGAATGCAAAAATATTAAATTGGTTTGGGAAATCCTCGAATTTCTCGTATTTACTGTCGGTTTTTAATAGTTATTTGTACAACTAGTAATGAAAGCAATACTTTTTTTCATGAGTTTGAAGTTTGATGTACGACGGCGAAGCCGGAGTGCATCAATCAAACGAGTGAAAAAAATATGCTTTTTCTTCAAACGTCAGAAAAACACGACTTTGTGTCCTTGGATACACACAGTTAAACATTCACTTTTACTCCTAGGAGTAAAAGTGACATAAACATTCACTTTTACTCCTAGGAGTAAAAGTGACACTTAATGAGCCAATGGCAACTCGTAATTTTTATTTTTTATAACAAAGCAACGACAGCTGGTATGACGTTCATTTTTGACTTTTTTTTAATTTTCTTGCTGAATTGCTTTTAATTTATGCGTTTGAAGAAAAAATAACATGTGTTATTCGGAGTAAAAGTGTCATTTTGTGTGCCGAGCATGACGTTTGAACGACGAGCGCTAGCGAGTCGGACATTCATGCGAGGCACAATATACTATTTTCTACAACCACCATGGAAAGTGGGATTTTCAGACTTCGTCTCCATAGATACGAGTATTGAAAATGAGTGTTTGCCGAACAAGTGAAAATTAGCGTGCGGAAAGTTTACTTTCCGCACGCAAATCTGGATTAATCTGGATTTGCGTGCGGAAAGTAAACTTTCCACACTCAAATTTTGATTTGCGTGCGGAAAGTAAACTTTCCACACGCTAATTTGTTTACTTTCCGCACGCAAATCAAAATGTCATAAATGACATTTGATGAATGTCAGATTTGATTTTGCAGAAATATTTAAATTTTTTGTGGTTGTAGAAAAAATAGTGTGTAATACATGTGTTGAAAGCTTGTATTTGCCACACTCATGTGACTGCAGCACTCACTAGCGTTCGTGCTGCAAACTTCACATTCGTGTGGCAAACGCAAGCTTTCAACACTTGTATTACAAATTACTATTCATACGAGTTGTACACAATATTTTTTTGCATTTTTACATCTTAAATCCCTCAAAACACGATAAAAAGGATTTGAGAATTGACAGTTGTCAAACTGACAATTTACAATATTTTATTTAAAGCATACTTACTTAATGCAAAATGTAAAATTAAATAGTTAAAAAAGGGGTGCTTTCTTTATGATTTTTTAATAAAAAAAGTCCACTTTTCTTGTCAAAATGCAAAAAAATATGTTTGTTGACGAAATTCGATTTTGAACCCATATTTAGTCATTTTTTATTTTAGACTTTGAACTTTCGGAAAAACTCAGCTCTTGGAAGGCAAAAATATTATTAGTAGTGCGAAAAATGTCCGAATTTCTCTTATTTACTGTCTGTCTTTTAAATTTATTTGTTAAAGAAATTCGATTTTTGGCCTTGTTTTCTGTTTCAGGCTTTGGATTTTTAAAAAAATTCGGTTCTTAAGAAGCCAAAAATATTAAATTGGGTTGGGGCAATCCTTGAATTTCTCTTATTTATTGTCAGTTTTTAATGGCTTTGTTGAAGAAATTCGATTTTGGGCCAATATTTAGCAACTTTTTATTTTAGAGCTTGGATTTATGAAGAAACTCAGTTCTTTGAACGGCAAAAATATTATTAAAGTGGTGCGAAACATGCGCGAATTTCTCTTATTTACCATCAGTTTTAAACTTTTTTTTGTTAAGTAAATTTGAATTTGGGCGGATATTTATTCATTTTTATTTTAGGAATTGAATTTTTGAAAAAAATCAGTCCTTGGAAAGGCAAAAATATTAAATTAGGATGAGAAATCAGCGAATTGCTCTTATTTACTAACAGTTTTTCGAATCTTTTTGTTGAGACAATTGAATACATATTTATTTTTTATGCATGGAATTCTTGAAAAATTCAGTTTTTAGGAAGGCAAAACTATTGAATTTTGTGAGAAATCCGCGAATTTCTATTATTTGCTGTCAGTTTTTGAAATGGTTTTGTTGAAGAAATTCGATTTTAGGACGATATTTACTTATTTTTATTTTAGGAATTGGATTTTTGAATAAAATCATTTCTTGGAAAGGCAAAAATATTAAATTAGTGTGAGGTATTTGCGAATTTGTCGTATTTACTGCCAGTTTTTGGAATTCTTTTGTTGAAGAAATTCGATTTTGGGCCTACATTAATTAATTTTTTTAATTTAGTGTATGAATTTTTGAAAAAAATCAGTTCTTAGGAAGGCAAAGATATTAAAGTGGTGTAAAAAATTCGCGTATTTCTCTTATTTACTATCAACTTTTCAAATTTTGTTGTTGTTAAATTGGATTTTAGACTTATATTTATTCATTTCTTTATTTGAAGCTTCGGATTTTCGAAAAAATTCAGTTCTTAGGAAGGCAAAAATATTAAATTAGCGGCGAGAAATTTGCGAGTATCTCCTATTTACCGTTAGTCTTTGGCATTTATTTGTTGAAGAAATTGGATTTCGCACCTTCTTTGGCTTCATAAACTTTTCCTGCTCAGAAAATGCCTCATTTTTGTATTATCATTGAATTATATGCGAAAATGTTAAGATTAAATAAGCCACTTCTGACTAAAACGAATCATTTGTTATGTTTAATAAACTATAATTATTAATTCCTTAAAAGAAGTAGAAACTTACCAAATAGAATTTCTTAAGTCGTATTTACCTTAATTTATTGGTTTTTACGCCAATAAAAATTAAGTGTGAATTTACATCCCTAGGGTGGTAAGTGAAGTGACAATTGAAATCAAATCAAAAATTACTTAAATTGTTAGTGGCAGTTTGTATCAGCAGTTGAAGAAAATAATGTGTAAAATGTTTAGTTAGTTCAATGATTTACTTTGTCTTGTATGGACCTTCCCTACTAGACGGAGTAAACTGCCCTTACCTCCCTTATTATGTAAGCGACTATAGCTTCATATGCTGAGTAAACTTGTCACACGCATATGCTTTGGAACGTTTATTAATCTAATTTTACTTGATTTCGTTGTGGTAAATGCATTAATGCTTTTTATTTTCTTAACACTAAACTGAAGATAGAACAAACAAAATCAGGTAGTAAGTTTAACTCGTAAAAACCTCTTCCAAAAGAATCATTTTACTTTTAAAAATTGAAGAATACATTCGTACTCATATAACAATGCCGATTTATTTAATCAAACTTGTTCTTTGAACACAAACTAAAAGCCTGTCAGGTGAAGTTGGCTACAATTTAGGGAAGTTTTCCTTTTGCTTAACCTTTGATTAAAAAAAAAAAAATACAACAATTTTAAAGAGTAACTTTCTCTTGAATATCCTTATACCTAATTTGCCCTTCATTCAAGTCTTTTAATTAATTTTTTTTATTACTGATATGATTGACTGATATTCGCAATAAATTTCTGTTAATTTTTTTGCCCAATTTTTAACAATTTCATCCAAATAATTAACCTTCTGCTCAACAGGTGCATGCTAATAAACCCTAACGCCAGCAGTTCCAATCTATTTTTTATTACACAAGCCCAATTAACTACTCTTAGTTACCTGAGCCGACCTACGCAAAACTCATAAAAAGGTAGCAATTGCTTCGCTAATTGGAACCCTAGTACTTGTTGAAAGTTAATAGAGATATTTAATATTATCGTAGGTTCGAATTTATAACGTTGCAGGACTTAGCGGTAAAGTAGGCCATATGTACAGGATCGATTGTGTAACATAGAAACGCTTAACTCTGTGACCAAAGCTTTTTATGTGAAGTACATATTAATGCATATATCTGATAACGAATTAGAGGATTTATATGTGGCACGTGCTTTATTATTCCCTTGGAAACTGGAACTCTTGAACAACGTCCTACTCTTTTAGATAGTCATAAAACTAACAGCTTGCGTTATCGGGAATCCTTCGTTAAATATTGTAATAAAATGAGTGTGATAATAGTTAGATTAAAAAAAATGATGAATGTGAGGTTATAATTTAACAACTCCTATTGGATTTTATTGATATTTTAAATCATGAAGCTGTAAACACTATGAAAACCGAATTAAAAAAGTTTTAAAGTAACTATGGTCAAATTTCAATTTTCCTGAGTGAAAGCCCGTCTTTTGCAGCTTTTCCTTTAGGAGGTATTTAATTAAACCCAGGAAAGAAAATTAATGGCGGCCTTAAAAAGAAAACAGACAAGAAATGGCTTCAGGCTGAATTATAAAAGAACCTTAATGATCCCCCATTCTCAGGAGAATTTTTCCTTCCCAATTCTGCTCCAGATATTTTATCTGTTTTATTTCCTAAAAATGAGAAAGTGAAAATTTCGGACGTTTTTCCCATTGCTTTATTTTTCAGTTCGTAAGAGTCGCTGCTGCTAATTTCTTTTTTTTGTTTAATATAAATATTTCCTTTTTTTTTTTGCTTTTAAATAATTATAATTTTAAGATTTTACGTCCATTTGTATCTGAAAGTTGCCACGTTTGCTTTGATTTAAAAAAATTTAAAGAAGGCCTAGATTTAATTCGGGTTTTGGAAATCAAAAATTTTGTTTCGTAAAACACTTGATCTAAATCAAGTCAAGTTTCCAATTTAAAATTTAATTCTCTTTGAAACTGCAATCTGAGTTTTCTTATTTGCTTCCTGTTAATTTAAAATTTGTGAAAACGTTCGGGATAATCTTACAAAACTTTATGGAATTAAAAAGCTCTTCGAAAATAACCAACGATCTAATTTGTTTGTAGCTTAGAAGTTCCTGAAGCTTGAAGAGAAAGCTGAAACAAGAAGCATATTCAGTGTTTCGTTTCTTTTAATTTATAGGGAATTTCAATTTTTGTGTATTGTGAGCACCATTATCTCTGGTTTTCAGTAGCATATTCTCTGAAACATAGTTCTGCTTTAAGAGCTTTCAGCATTTAACTAACTAATTTATGATTGTAATTAGTAATTGTCATGAAACAAACCATTTCTTTTATGCGGTTTTTATATACAACCCACATTTTTTGCAAACAAAGTACAAGGAACAGGTTCGTGAAAGCTTGCGTTAAATCACCAACACAAATCCTGTTCGTTTCTATAAGGCTTCAGAACTAACAAAAAAATTCATTCATACAGTAAGTTTTCATTTCCGAATAAAATAGCAGAGATGGGTAAAATGCATTCTAAAATCTATTTAAAATAGAAAATACAAAATGGTTTCTATATATGTATTTAAAATACAAAATACAAAATAGTTTTTTCGATTGTATGTAAAATGCAAAATGGAAAATAGGTATTTCAAATGAAACAACAAAATAGAAAATACAATTTTTATTTAAATAATTTACAATTTGCTTTTAACAACAATTTTTCGAAATTGTGATCGCTTGATTTCCCTCTCTTGAGTCTCATGACCATACCACAATACGAAAATTCTCTTTCCACTGGTCCTGATGACGGTAAAGGAGTATTATATTTAATGAATAGGTACTTCTTTAACATATTTATAATTATTTAACATATTTAATTCGGTACTACGGTCTTGCAAATACTGTAATATTTGAAGCTCTACAGTATTTGTCGTCGAAATTTCACCATTACCATCGTCCTCGTCATCAAATAAAAATATTCATCAATATTCTTATTTTCTACTGCAACATCTTTGTTTACAAAAATTGAAATTTCTAATCTTTTATTAATAACTGTTTAATATAATTTCGCTTTTCCTTTACTGCCCATTTTAGCTTAAAATATGGGTGCGTAACCGATTGCTACTTACCAAACTGAGCAAATTTCACTACAAGAAACTGATTGTTTTTTACACAGTCTATCACAAAAGGAACCTGCTATCAAGCCAATAGTGACTAAAGAACTAAACACCCGACCATATAAAATAGACAGGAACAAAGCTAAACTTAGCATGTAAAAGTGGTGGTTATTACAAAAATATAGGAAATTCCCATCGACTTGTACCGTTTATGTAGGTATTAGAAAGTTCCCACCCTTACCCCTTGCTGTTCTTACTTAAAAGTAAAACTTATTTATTTAGGAGCTTTGTTTGTTGTTGCAGAGGATTATATATTCAGTAGAAAGAAATCTTCTTTAAGCCTTTCTAAAAACGAAGTCTTGTTCTATGAATCAGAAAACTGAACTTCCTTCTTAAAATAAATTTGAGGAAAAGACACCTAAATCAATATCTGCAATGTATTTTAAATAGGAAATGTTCTTAAAAATCCATTTGAAATGAAAAATGGAAAATACATTTTTAAAATGCATTTAAAATGTAAAATACAAAATGCCATTTTCCATTTTAAATAGCTATTTTAAATAGAATTATTCAAAATAGTTACCCATCTCTGTAAAATACCAACATATTTCACAGATTTTCAGGGCGTTGAAAATGGAACATATTTTTAACTGTCCCCCATTTCTCTTTCACTAACCTTCTCTTCTATTCAACCCTTATTATTGAATCTCAGGTACGTTTCATCAATCTTCTGATTTGCAGTTCAGCTGAAGAGACGTAATCCATCATTTAACTTATAATTAAATCCCAGGGACTCGGTAGATTAATTCTCGGAAAATAAAACGTTGTTTCATAATTCCTGTAATCTTTGATGACCTCCTGAAATTGTTTCTGAGTAAAAGAAATAAATTTTTAGATTTGACAGGCTTTCGTAATCCTCTTTGCAGGTTTTTTTTTTTTTTGAGCTTAATAACGGAGATAAAGAAAAGGTATGGGCGTATTTAGGGTGTTGCAAATTAATTTTGATTAAAACCAAGGCTTTTCAAGACTTTGAATTTGACAGAGTAATTTCGCAAGATTTTTTTGATTGAAATCGGGGCGAATTTTCAGGATTTTCCTTTCAGTTTAATTCGGAATTGAAAGGCGGAAGGTTTGAAAAAATAAATATTTCCGTTATAAATATGGAGCAATGAAGAATTAAATTTTTGACAGATTTGTTTGCTTATAGATTCTCTATTTAAAGCATTTGGTTAGTAGCACGTCATAAACTTTTGGAAGGTTTCCAAATTATCTCCTCGAAGCATCAAAAGCGTGAAAAGCTAATAAACGAGACGATGTTGCCGAGCAGAAGCGGTCGAACAGTTCGATTATGCATTTTAAACGCCTTTTCGAAATACGTACGCACACGCAAACACATTCTGTTACTAAATATAAAGTGAAGTGAACAAAATGTTAGCTCTCGACGTATTAAATATGCATTTCTTTTCCTTTCATCTTGTCCCACATGTCGGTTAGTTTGGGGGTCGGCGCCGCGACGCAGGATGTGTACCACTAATATTTTGGCGGAAGTGGGAAGCACGGTTCTTATAATTTTGCGGTTGCCGCAGATAAAATTAGCCACGCCACCGCACAGAAGGCAGGATATGCATCTATACTTTAAGTGGTTCTTTATTTATCTCATCGTTACTTCCTTAGATTTTTTAAGTACTCAAATTGATTGCTTTTTGAGAGTGATGTGTCTAAATTTAACTCGTTTTTTAGAAAAAAGCCCCAGTTTAATCATTGATCAACCTCAAAAATATAGCCCCATTTTTTTTTAATATTCGGAGAAACGTTTCAAACAAGTCTACGAAGAATTTTTTTTTAAAATGCAAGTTTAATATACTTTCCGTACGACAGATAGGCAAATCGACTAAGTTAAAATTGAGTTAGGTTGGTCGTGAAAAGTTAAATTAAAGGACTTAAATTCGGTTAAGGCTAATTGTTTTAGGGCCGGTATTTCAGTACAGGTTTAAACCGAAGCTTAAATACTTTTAGACCAAACTTAGCCCTAGTTTAAACGGTTTTAAATTGAATTTTAGGTTAAAATTGCACTGAAAAACCGACCCTAAACTGGAATAATAAATTGAGACAGCTGATACATATTTTTAAATTGAAATATTGTTAATTATTCAAGCTTTCACAACATTTTTCTTTCGATCTAATCTAAAATCTTTCAAATTTTATGAAACCTAAAATAAATCTAAAAATGGAAGAAAACCCAAGTTTAAACCAGTGTTAGCTTGATTGAAGTTTAAGTTGAACCTCTACTGCCCTAAATTAGACTAATAAATTGAAGCAACTTAATTGTTCAAATTTTCCGAACATTTTCTTTTGATCCAATGTGAAATATTTCAAATTTTCTGACAAAAATCTAAAATAAACCTAGAAATTAACGAAATCCGAGGTTTAAGCCAGTCTTAATTCGACGTAAGTCATACTTTAAGCGGTCTTAAATCGAGTTATAGCTTGAATCTGTAAATTCAAAAACCGAAGTTTAAGACAGTCTTAGCTTGACTAAAGCCCTACTTTAAGCAGTTTTAAAGTAAGTGTTAGTCTAAACCTGTGCTGAAATACTTACCCTAAATTAATATAACAAATTCAGGTTAAAAATATTTCTAAATTGGAAAACAGATTTTTATAACAAAATTTAAAATAAATCTAGAAATTTTCAAAAAATAGCAAGCTGTATTTGCTAATTTTTAACATAGTTTTGCATAGGAAAAGTTAGGTTAGATGCAGAGTTAACTTAGAAACTGAAAGCCAAGCAATTTTTATTCAGTTCCAAATGACTATTAAACCGTTTCTTTTTGTTTCCCTCAAAGAAGTGAATCCTCAGAAAAAGAAAAACCGTATTACTAACTTTTCAATTTTCTCAATATTTTATTTATTTATCCACCTTTTGAAATCCAAACTAAGTGAAACAAAATAAATTTTCAGAATTTGTAGGTACAACCGAGATTCGTATTTTTTTATTTTGTTACAATTTTTGACCAGTTTTCGTAATATGTGTATTCAATTTAATATATTAAAATAATCTTTCAATTGATTTTAGTCTGCTGCCTTTAAATCCTTCAAATCCAACCTAATTTAATTCATCTCGCAAACAACCATTTTCAGTTGTGCTTTTTAAAGCTGATAACCACAGCTGAAAAAAATTGTGATTTCTTTTTATTTTGTTGCAGTTTTGACCAGTTTTCGTAATAATTGAGTTATTTAATTTAATTTTTTAAAACAGGCTTTCATTGTTTCCAACAAATAATTAAATTGTAGACATTCTGTTCCAGATAGGCTATTTAAAACCGATGAACTTTCGTGAATTTCTAAGTTATTGATCTTTTCATTTGTTATTATTATGTAACTTTTCTGTATATATTTTTAAAATTTGAAATAATAAGGTGAAACTTTATTTTCTTTTGGTGACTTAAATCAACGATAAATATAAAGAAATATTTAAATTGTGATTGTAATCATGGCTTAAATCATGATTTAAATCAACTGATTTTAATCAGGCCAACCCTGGCATAAAATTAAAATATTATGGACAATGCAACTGCTCACCTTCAACCTAACAATATTGTATAAGAAAAGTGCTGCTCAGATCTTTCGTTAAAAAACGATGATTTTACCTTTTCTCAGGGTTTCTTAAATACATCTGGGAATTGAAAAGAATATTCGAAATTTGCCATTTTGCAAATTGTAACATATAGAGTTCGACTTGTAACACTAGCAAAAACAGAATTGCTACATTACATACGTAAAAATGAATTCTTTCTTTCTTTTTCTTTTACCCTCTTATATCTTTACAGTGTTGAGGGGGGCCGGACACACCGAGCCACAGAGCGATCACTCAACCAAGTAATGGCCAAGCAGGCTCTTGCTTAACTTTGTACAATTCAGTATTACGTGCCCTCCCACTCTGCCGTACTGCCGATAAAAAAAATTCAAAATACATAATTTCTATGCAGTCGAAATTGTTGCAAAATTTGTTTTATGAATTAAAATAAATTTAAATAATAACGGAAATTTACAAAGAAATCCAAATTTAATGTGTTGAAAGTTTTATTTATTTGGTTAACTTAATCTAACTGAAGAGCAAGCAAATTAAGTTCGCTTGTTAGAATTCAATATTCAGAATTTAATAAATCAGTAAGTGGATTGATTCCATGTAATTAGATTTTTGATCACGCGAATTAGGTTAGATACATAAAAAGTTTAAATCAAAATACCGTAGATTGGCCCTTTGTTTTGTGTTTATTTGCAAGTCAGTGTTCAGGTTTGAAACTCCATCTATATTTTTATTAAATCTTATAGCTACTCTAAAATATTTCATATTACAATAATAAATGATTGTAAAATTAATTCAACTTTAAAAAGGTGGATTTCGAATGTCGTTATCTGTATTTCACTAGAAGCCCGGAAGTAGATTTCAGTAGAATTGTTGCATATTTCGAAACTCAATTTAGATTTATAGTGGTAAACTAAAGAATTTTCGGAAATTTTTGGGAATATTTTTGTTGTTTTTACATTGTTTATGTTGGGAAGTAGAGCCTTATAGTGAAAATGTAGAAAATCCTTGTGTTCATGAAATTAGCAGCAGAATTATTCAAGTTGTCTAGAAAACGAGCATTTTATTTATAAATTAAGACCTGAAAGTTTACAAAAGTTTTTAGGATTTAATACCAGAGCATTTCGAAAGTTTAATTAAGTTATAGTTAGGAAAGAAATTTAAGACAGGAAACCTAGAAAACCTCTCAAATCCATCAAAAAAATAAAATCTGCCTGGTGTTTTTCAAAATGTGGGTTACGGAATTAAAATTAAATTCTGCTGTAATTGGAGCGCAAATGCATTGTGTTGAAACATCACCGACTGTGTAAACGATAAAAATTGCTTTCTGGGAAAATTTTGTAATACAACAAATAAACAAAGGCGTACCAAAAAACGTGGCTTATTTTGTTGGTAGGATTAGTAAAGTGGAGTTCATCGTTTCAACGTTTTTTAAGTAAATGATTCATTCAGTGCACTAATTAAACTTTTCCCACAATGAAACATTGTGCTCATTTTTGCAGACGTTTAGAATTGTGTGTGTTATTCATTATGGCCGGAGACCGTGGTGCATAATAAGGAAGTTTAAAATTGCCAACAAGTGCATATTAAAATTCATACTCGGCAACTAACAATAATAAAATAGGTACGGTGTAGGTACTTGGGTATCTAAAATGAAATCTTTCATTACTTACTTAGTTTGTAATTGAAGTTAAATATTCTTATGTTTATTTTCTAATGGCTTAAGTGTAGCAGCACATCCGGTTCCGGTGGGCATGTGGATAATATTTCCGCTCTAGACCGGCGATTGATAACCTTAATGAGTGTTTACTGAGGGTTTTCGGAAAGGATGGAAACTTCCAGGACATATCGAATTCAGGATATTCGATCAATTTCACTTTTACTTGAATCATAAACGCAATTGTCAACACTTTTTATTAACGTTTTCAGAATAACAAAACCTATTTTTTACTATTTCTCACGAAATGAAATTTTTTCCTGCTTCAAAAGAACATTTGTTCCTTTTGTGCCTATTTCTTACTAATAAAATTCCACGGAAACATTTTCCCTGAGGATTTTCCATTTTTACGATAGAATATTAGAAATGGCGATTAAATTACACAAATGCGATTTCTTTCCTCCAGCAACCGCATCGTAAAAATTTTCCAGGTTTTTAAATTAAATTTCTCAGAACGAACGGCTAAATCTTGCGTTTGCGGGTGAAATTCGCCGTCACTTTATCTTTGTTATGTGCTCAATGTGAAAAAGTTAGGTCATTGTTTTTCCAGATAACAAGTCGTGATGGTTCGAGTGTTAGTCGCTTCTTTATTTTAGACTTTCCTTTTGTGTTACCATCAGTTTTTCATAATTTGTTTTTATTGGACTTTCTACTTTTTCTTTTTGGTCGTCCGTTTAGTGCATTTATAATTATTAGATTATCGGTTAAATTTGTCATACTACTAATTAAGTGATTGGTTTTATCAATATTGTTTTTTAAAATGTGTATTTCAAATTAGCTGAATAAAGTCAATCTTAGCCTACATCCTACATGGATTAATAATTAAATCCTAGATGAACCTGGGTTCTATCTTGCAGCTTTCCCTTTTCTTAATTTTGCTCACGAATTCTTAAACCATTAAAACTTTGAAGAGGATTTGGCTTCAGTTTTATGATTCGAAACTGTACCAAGACAGCCTCAAACTCTAAATCTGCATTCGAATTTTGTTGTAGTTAGTTCGAAGAAGCATAGCGAATACGAAGCTTCTGGAATTTGGGACCAACTTCTGCAATTTTAAGCCCAAAGTTCGTACTGAAATTCAGATAAGCAGTTAAGTGCCTGAATCAAAATCTCAAACTTTGGCTTTAAATTTCAGTCTTGTTGAGAAAAAACAAATATGAACTCAAAATTAACGCCAAATCTAATTCGAAGTTCGAAATTCAGGCACATATTTCGCACACTCTTGTCGGAATTAAAGTCTTATTTTAGTGATTTTAGATTTGTATTTGTATCTTATTTATTTTTATTATTGTTGTATTTTTAATGAAAACTGTGGCATAAGAAGCTATCACGTATAAAATAAAGTGAAACGCCTTAACTGCAATCTAAAATCTGAGTCGACTTATTTTGATTTCAAATTTACGAAGATCGGTTCCGAATTCCAAGTTTTCCAGAGATTTTGGGATTTAAATTCGAAACTAAAGATTCACCTTTCGATAGATAAATTTAAAACTAACTCAGTTTGGAATTTACATTTAGTTTTTAATGCCAAGGACCCAGAATCCTTGCTTTTCAAATCTGAGTCCAGAATTCCATGATTAAGCAACTTCAGTAAAAGATTTTAATTTAAATACTTATTGCATTTTAAACGCAACTTCAGCTGAGTTTTAGATCGAGGAGGATACGCCAGGCCCACTAAAAGCCAGTAGATGAAGTTTAATTATAATAAAAGTAGCTTTGCATCAGTTTTTCATGCTTGAGAATCTTCACCAAAGTATTTCTTTGTATTTGCAAATTACGTTTCACTTAAGCTTGATAAATAAGAAAACTCCAAAATTCGTTTAACACGAAAGATGGGGTTGTTCCAAGACTTGCTTGATTAGAACTAACCCTTGGCTCTTAAAACATTTAAGCTCACTAAGGTAGGTCGAATTAATCGATAAATATTTAAACAAGTAGTAGGAACCTAAATTTCAATTTTACCTTCAGACTGCTCTTATTCAGCTTGAGTTTTAAGATTCCGTACTGTTTAAAGTTTTACGTACTTAGGTACTTAGCAGGAGGAGCATTCAACTAAAACAGATTTGGTCATTTTGATAATAAGTTCTTAGCTGAATTAGAACCAAGTACGTAGCTTGTAAAATAACACCCCTACTTGTGTTTTAGTATTGTGACAATAAATGTTAATAATCCACAGATAAATCTTCTCGTGGCGGTTTTCCATTGGCAATAAATTATATTTATAATAAATCGGCTTTGATTAGTTGTCGTGCAATGAATTATAGTATATCTTAACAATGCACCGTACTTTTCCTTGGTTTAATTCAGAAATATTCCTTTAATTAAAAGTCCCTTTTATTTATTTATCAAAGTTCCACGATCTAAAACGACTATAAGTTGTAGGGAATTTCTCACGTTTTTCGTGGATGTAAAGGAAGTAGATGTGTATAAATAGGCATAATAGTTACTGACAGACAGCAAAGGAACCTTTAAGAAGCAATAATAATTTCATTAGAGCCTTGTATAGTAGTTTCCGTTCTTACCGGAAGCGTATAAACAAGTCATTGTGTCAGCTGGGTCAGCTTTGTGTGATGTCACTTATGTGCTTAATACGTGTGGCTCTAATCAAAATCCATTCAGGCTAATGGATAATGGATGAATTAATACGTTCTTTTTTTAAATACAAAACCTGCCAGGTAGCTATCGATTAAATAGAACTTCGGTTAATTTATGTGTGGTAAGGATTAACGTGGAATTTTTCTTTGAAATAAAAACCATTGTGCTTTCATAATAACACTTGTGTGAACCATATGGCATGAAAGATAGCGGAAATTGAATTATGTAATCATAAAATTAACGCGTTGTAGTTAGAGTTGAGCTAGTTCAATTTTTTTAAATTGATGCCGCTATTTTGTCGGTTTGTAATTGTTCATTGTTTTGTTGCTTCACAAAAAATTGTAGCTTTTAATTTTAAATTCTGTTTGTCGCATTTTTTATTTGGTTTATCTGAAGTATTACTGGCTAAAAACTATCCAATCAAAGAATTTTGATTATTATTTGCTTAAAATTTTCAAAACTTTAATTTAATTGGTGATAATATTAAATTTGTATTTTTTTGCAACATAAAATCTTGGTCGTTTATTTGCCTAAAAACATTTCAAATTTGTTGCAAATCAACAAAAATTCAAAAAGCTAGCTTTCCATGCACGTAGTAAATATAAGTAAGCTTTTTTTATTTCTGTTAACAGTATTTTTTATCTTGCATATCAAATGCTTCACACATGTATGCCTTCATTTTTCTCACCTCTCTGCGTTTGAATTTTTCTGAAATAACAACGTTTTTGTTATGCTCGGTTATTTTACAAAACGGAAATTAAAATTTTACACGCTTCCTTGAATGTTACCCGAATTTATTCCTGAAAAATGATAAATTTTAAGTGATGTTCTTTATTTAAGCCAATTTTCAAGTAATCGAATTCAACATTAAAAAATTCTGACGAATGTGATCGTTCAAGCATGAATTATCCCATTGAATTCGTTGATATCAAAACTTAGAATTAAATTATTTATTCCAGATTCAATTTGCTTTATCCAGTCATAAAGTTAGCATTAATCCAAATGGAAATGGAGATTACTGAATTCGGAATTGAAATTAATTACTGTTGTATTTTGGGCAAGATGATTCAGTAATTAATTTAGGTAATCGAAATTACAGGATTTAGAATTAAAATTAATTAAGATGAAGTTAAAATGTTCAGTCCTAATTTATATTGTTGTATCCGGCTTAAAGTTGATTAATCCAAGAGTAAAGCCTTGTAATTGAAACGCCCCCTGTAAAACGATTTAAGCCTGAATACAAAGCAGTCCTTAATCCAGGAGAGTAGAGATATGTAATATTTTAAAGTTTCAAGTGATATGATTTTTGCTTTATTTGTTTGCTCCTTTATTTTTTAATTGCAACCCAAACTTAAGTACATACTTAATATAAAATCGCTGAAATCAACATCAATGGATTAATCCAATGGCTTTTTGTTAAATTTAGAGTTAATGAGATTGAATCCAAAACCGACTACTTAATCCACTGTTAAAATCTTGCGATGTTTTAATTTAAACTAATATTAAATTACCTAGTTCCATCCAAATCCTTGCAATAATTAAAATTAATTGTGTGTGATTTAAAAGTAAGAGTAATTTAATCATAAAATGAACCGTTTGAGCTAATTTCGGAATTTTTTTAAATCCTGTTTTGCCCCAAAATTAATTCACTAAAATCGTCCAGTTAATAGTTAAGTTTATTCGATCAAAAGATCAAAAGTAGTTTCATGAAATACATAAACTGGGACTGATTTTACATTTTAAGTTTACACATAACGGGATTCAATCCAAACTCTATTGATTAATCCACTGTTAATTAAAATGTAAAAATTCATTAAATAATAAGATGAATTTTGTGTTATTTAAGAATAAGTTTAATTAATCCTAAAATAAACCGTTTAAGCTGATGTTAAATTTCACGAAAATTTTTAACCCCAATTTTAAGATCATTTATCCCGAAACTGAAAAATCGTAAGTAATAATGAAGTTTAATCGATCAAAAGCTGTTTTATTGAAGACATAATTTAGAACTGATTTTACCTTCTGAGTTTAAAGTTAACGGAATTGGATGTTTAATATAATATGAAAATTGCGTAATTCAAAATCCAAATTCTAGCAAATTAAAATTGTTTTTGTGCGATTTAAAAGTAAAATCAATTAATCCCAAAATAAATTGTATTAGATTTCAGAAAATTTTTAATCCTATTTTATCTCAAAATCAAATTAGAAAAATCGTTCGGTTAATTATTAAGTTTAATCAGTCAAAAGGTTTTCCTAAAGACATAATTTGGACTGAGTTTAATTAACATGATTGAATCCAAAACCGATTACTTAACCCTGTTAAAATCTTGGGATATCTAATCTAATGTCAAAATTACGTGGTTTAAATTCAAAGTTTTGTAATAATTATAATTAATATTGTGTGATATAAAAATAGAATCACTTAATCCTAAAATAGACTATTTGATCATAAACTCTGCAAAAGGCAATGGGAAAGCACTGTAGACAACACGTTTCCCTAGTTAGTGTAATGGGGATACATATAGAATAAAATTCACGACGCCAAGTTGTTTAAAAATGTGGCTTTGATCCCCCTCGCTAACGTCCTCAAAAGGATGTGGCACTAAGAGAAGAAGCTGAGTTGATTTCAGAAAAGTTGTTAATCTTGCTTTATCCCAAAATTAAATCACTAAAATCGTTGAGCCTTTACCTTTTGAGTTTAGAGTTAACAGGACGATATTTAATCATAGCTCAAAATCAAAATTCTTGTAATCATTAAAATTAATTCTGTGTGATTGAAAAGTGACATCGATTACTCCCAAAATAAACCGCTTAAACTCATATTAGATTTCGCGAAAATCCTTAATCCTGGGAAATCTAAATTTTGAAAAACTTAGACTTGTTTTTAGTTCGTAGAAAAACATTGACTAGAAAGACTTTAGAGAGGATTTGTGTCATTAAGCTAATAATAAAAGCCTCTTGTTTAGTTTTTTTGTAAGTTTTTCACTTTCAGGCAGACGAATCAAACAAGTGTTAACTTTAAAATATTAGCATTTAATCAGTGAAATTTGTACCAACTGGGCAATTAAGTGGCAATTTTGCATTTTTAAGAATCGGAAATTTTTAGATTTTAAGAAACTGAAATAATTGTGTTTTAGAAAAACCCATTTTGAACATTTTAAGTTCCGATCAGAAACAATCTAATCTTGTTTCCACACTTAGCTTATTGAAATTTTCTTGTTAATTCTAAAGTTTTTGAGTATTCCGTAATAGAAAAGAGTCCCATTAGGGTTTTGTTTAATAACCAAAAATATAAAAAAGAAGATTCATTATGTATGTTCTTTTAATAAAACTTCCTATATTTTAAAAGAACTAAAAGTTCAACAAATTGTCGGATCGACAGACGGGCGTTATTTGCGCTTTTAGAAAAATAGTAGTTTTTCTTACGAATTCTCATTACGAATTCTCAAAAAGATAAATTAGGCTTCGTTAAGTCTAATAAAGCAGGAATTTTTTTAGGAATTTTAATTTTGAGAGAAATTCGAATGTTTTTAGTTTTTAAAAAATACATTGATTAGAAAAGCTTATTTGTGTCATTATTCGATTTAAGCTTTTCACTTTAAGACAGATGAATCCAACAAACGTTAATTTTAAAATGTTAACATTTAACCAATAAAATGTATACCAACTGCAATTGTTATATAGAGTGTTTGACTTAGGGTTTGATCTGCTTTTGGTCTGCTTTTTGTGAATAAAATGCAAATTATTTATTACAGTTTTTAAGCTATTTCTTTCTTAAACAAGCAACAAATTCAAGTAAAGTGGTATCAAATTAAGGGCATTTTTTTGTCTTTCGATTGTTCGCCCCTTAAGTCAAACACTCGGTATATATTTCCTTAGATTATTTGGAAATTAGGTGAAATGGCATTTTTGCATTGTTGGAGATTTTAGATCTTAAAAACTAAAATCATTTTTAAATATCTACCAATTTCTTTCTCTACAAAGAAATCTATTTTAGGAAACTTATTTTGACAATGCAGAGAGAAAGAAGTAACAACTGAAATTTTTGAGTATTAACAGAATCTACTCACATTTGGATTTAATTTAATGCCAAAATTTTTTAACATCATTTATTCCGAAAACAAATCACAAAAATCGTCCAGTTTAATCGATCAGAACATCAAAACTAGTTTTATTAAAGACCTAATTTGGGAATGAGTTTCGAGTTAACAGCAGAATTGGATCCAAACCCTACTGTTTCAAATCTTACGTAAATCTACTATGAAAATTACGTAACTCCAAATCAAATCCAAAATCTTGCAATAATTAAAATTATTTTTGTATGATTTAAAACTAAAATTAATTAATCCTAAAATAAACCACTTGAGCAGATTACAGTAAATTTTTAATGCTGTTTTATTCTAAAATCAAATCACTAAAATCGTTCAAATCAAAACTAGTTTTACTAAATACATAATTTGCGAGTGATTTTACCTAACTGAATATCCAAAAATTCCAATCTGATTGAAATAACAATCGTCTTAAAAATAGCCGACTTAACGTCCCTTTTCCCTTTTACAACAAGTCGCAAAAGCCAGATGTTGTGTTAGGCTACGGTGAGGAAACGGAACCTGGCATTGTTACCTACCGGTTGTCAAAGCCGCATCGGACATCCTATATCCGGTGTTGTGTACAAAGAGACCGGAAGAACAGTTAGATCCCCGGAATGCAGTTAAAACCGAAAAGTACAGATGACTTTCCGGTTTGCATACGTCAACACGAAATCATTTGGCGCTGACGGTTCGTTCCATTCATTGTTATTGATGAATGCAATATGCAGCTCGTACGTTTTTATGTGCAGTCGTTCTTTCTCTTTCTTCCTTTTCGACTTTGTTCAGTTATATTCATTGCTTTGTTAACTGTTTGAGTTTGACCAGCTGGTGCATGCCTTACTGTGTTTGTTTTTCAAAATTTCGAAACGGTTTCTGACCGATTAAGACTCATCAGGTCATCAGTTGTATTTTGGTGCAGGACGGAATGTAAAATTTGAGCTTCCAGGTTGCGCTTAATCAAGACTATTTATATTTTAATATCCAATAATGTCCTTGAAGAAAAACAAACATGCTTATCGTTTGTTACGGTATTTGATAATCTCAAAATAAACAAATTAATTAGTTACTTTTGTTTGTGAATGAACTTTAATTGAAGTGTTTACAATGTTTATAAGCGTGTATTTGCTCAGTTTCCCATGCCAGTAAAATATAACGTGGGAATTACTTCATTTAATCGTTTGAAATCTAAATTACTGTACTGAAATCTAAAACTGAAAAAGCAATTTTTTTTTATCAACCCTATTTGTGTATGCTATATTTAAAAATAATACCCAGAAGTGATGCTGAAATTGATTAAACTGGTAAGGGGCTGAGAGACCTTTTTAGAGCTTTGTCCCTTCTAGATGGATGAACCATTATTGGGAAAAATCTTGTTTTAGTCAGTTCAAGTTAGGCAACCAACAATACTGTATTGTGTTTGTAGTTAATAAGATTTGAACGCTTGTTACAAATTTAATATTTGCGTCCCTTTAGAGTTGGTATTTTTAGAAGTTTTGCGTTTATAAAAATAGATTTTTTAACAAAACAGTACTTTTTTGATTTGTTTAACAAAGAAATTAAAATATTTTTTTACATTGCAGACAGCACCATTGCTGAAGAGTGTTTGGGCCGACAAAACGTTTATGGAAGAAAGCAGAGCACTATGTGGTTACTCGATCTACCTCATGCCCATACTGGTAAGTCATCGATTTTCTTTCGATTTATCTCGTAATTCAAGGCGAGAAACCAAAATACAATGTTTTACCCACCTTTTCGGTTCCTAACTTTAGTGCCGGTTTATCCATGCAGTCAGTCCCGTGCTGAGGCTGATGCTTTGGAGCCAAAAACAAACATGACTCCAATTATTTAAATTGAGACGGGAATAAATAAGTTATGTGTTAGAAAGCAGGAAGCTTTAAGCCTCGCATATTGTTAATTTGGCTTATTTATTGGCACAAAAGTCATTATTTTATAGGAGTGAACTTTGGGGATTTATTTTTATAGAGTTTGAATTAATCTTGGAAAATCTGTATATAAAAGCCTTAATAAGAAACATTTTCTTAACAACCGGTTTCAAAATAATTTTCGGACTGCATTATATTATCAGAAAAAATTCCATTTTGTCATGAATATGTAAACTTTAAATAATTTCTTGGATCCGTTTTAACCTGGTCACCCTCATAGTAGTGAGTCATGCCGGTGCATGTGTCATCAACTTGCCAGTTATCCTTTGTTACATATACGGTTACAAATGCCTGTGGTTGAATATTGTATGCATTATTTTAATTAGCTGCAGCGAAACCCTCATTTACTTATTTTACTTCGTTTCAGATTGCGGTAAACTTCTGTGTTTTCGTTACTATGGTGGCTCAACATTAGACTGCTTAGCCCAAACGGAACCTCTTATAATAAAAGAACCAACAGATAAATTTAGAAAATTTATAAAAATAAGACAAAAGTCGAAGTGCAATGGAATAGAAAACGTTGGTTTTCAAGATGAACCTGTTTTACTACCTCTAAAAACCTCCAGTTCATTAGAAGATCTAAGATTGAATACGACTAAAGATCAGATACAATCCGGTGTAAAGAAAAAATCGTCAGCGGGACTGAGGAGATCGGAAAGTACGAATATGAGCGGTGTTAAAAAGAAAGTAAGACAGAATATGACACCTAAATCACCTAATAAAGAATATTACCAAATTTGGGCAGCGACTTCATCGGCTTCTTCTGTAGATGATAAAAGAATGTCTGATCCCTCCTCTAGTACAAATTCCCTTTTAGATGACGAGGCAGCCCCGCCTTTACCTCCTAGGACTGTACATAGGCCTTTAGAAAGGTCCAACGCTGTCAACGGATTATTTACGCCACCTGCAGTTCTTAGATCGCACAAACCAAAAAAGATGCAGAAACCTGAGGACACTTTCGGTTTCGAACTAATCGATATAGATGAATTTTCAAAGAGGCATAATCAAAGTTGTGAGGCAACAAGCTCAAGTACGACAGGGGCTGTGGAACTGAACAATATGTGCACTTCGAGCCATAAATTAAAAACCGCTTTATTAGAAAATAGTAAAACGTTGATCGGAAGTGATAATTATATTACGACGGTTTTAATGAAGAATTTAGATTTAGATAATACTGTAACGACTAGTCCTTGTAAAGAACAATCAAATATAACTGCTCATGCTAGTTTAGAAGCTAAGGAAAGCCAAAGTTCTGTATCTACTTATAGTACTAGTTCCTTGGAAGGTGCAGAAAGCGACGCCAAATCCGACTTATTTATAAAACCACACAAACCTTTAACTAGACAGATATCAAATTCCAACATAGCAGCGTCACCGTCCTGTGAATGTGACCCTTCAAATAAGGAGTTACAAGAAAAGGTGTCAGGTACTTCTGAGGAATCCACGTCCGATGAAGCAAGTGCAAAAATCAGCTTGTTAGCCACTCCATTACATAGCTCATCTGATAAGGTGGACAAGCAAGCCTTCCCGAATCTATTAGTTAAACCACAAGTGAAAGCCTTGACCCGTGTTGCTTCCGCAACTAATCACGTACTAGTCTGTCCACCTACACCGACTCATCATGCAAGACGACTGAAAAACTCGGATGTTTTACGTCCACCAACGTTAAAAAATACAGATCACAATCTGGAATTACCTGTTGAAGGACAGGAAATTGTTCCTTCTCCTGAAATCAGACTCGCTGATATCTGTAGTTTAGACACTTTAAATGGTTGGGCAGCATGTAATGGTATGGCTTCTGGATTAAGCGCAGATACTGAAGCCGTACACCCTGAAAGTTCAAAAGTGAATGGACATCCTGTGCTAAGAAAACCTGAAGTTGTTTTGCAATATAAGGAAAATCCACGATTGAGTTTACGTGCTTTGACCGACTTACATAATATTGATAGTAGATCACCAGAATTACGTAGCAAAGATATTGCAAGGCCAAGTATAGATTTAAGGGTGCGAGAATGTAACAGTAATGGTAGCAGAGGTGGAGAAGCCAGTGGTGGGATTCCGTTACCTTTACGTCATCTCACTAGTACGAGGTTACCTTCAATACCAGAAAGGACACCCCGAGTTTTGGCTGTTACTGAAATTCCTGGCGAACCAGAAGATCCATTACCACCTTGTGAGTATTTCTGTAGATCTTTTCTAATGTGGTGCTAATATTCGTATTCGTTTACAGCATGGGAAGCAAGAATGGACAGCCACGGACGAGTGTTCTACATAGATCATGCCACACGAACAACGTCTTGGCAAAGACCAGGTGGAGGTACTGCAATTGTACCGATTGGTGGTGGTGCCGAACAACAACGCCGTCAATTAGATCGTCGATACCAAAGCATTCGTCGTACTATAAGTTCGCACCAAGTTGAGGAAGCCGATTATTCTGCAGTGCCTCCTGGTTGTCGACTTTTAACCCGTCCTGATTTCTTTACTATTCTCCACATGAACCAGGTGAGTTATTACATTTCTAGTAGAACTTACGGCAAGATTTAATACATATATTTGAATTCTAGGATGCACTGTCTTTGTATAATCGAAACGGTACACTTAAACATATGATTGTACGGATAAGAAGAGATCCGGGTACTTTTGAAAAATACCAGCATAATAAAGATTTGGTCGCTTTAGTCAATATGTTTGCGGATAGAACAGAAGATCTTCCTAATGGTTGGGATGCTAAAAAAGATCGAAATTCGAAGGTGAGTTTAACCAATTAATTAAAGATACTAACAAAACTGATACCTAACAGCGTATGTGAAATAATACTAACATTAACGTATTGTGCTTTGCATTAATTACTAACAATGCTTTCGGTAGCAATTCTTCATAGATCATAATAACCGGCGAACCTCATACATGGATCCCCGCCTTCCCACCGAAGCAGCTTTGTATACTAACAGAAGGTTTCCTGAAGATAATCAAGGTGTAAGTAATTTTAATCGTAGGTCGTTAATTAATTTTCTAACTTGTGCTAACCTAAATTATTTAATCAACTCTCAGGTATAACGAGGCAACTTAGAAGTTCGTGTTTTGTTTATAGGCACCGGTGCCGCCACCAAGACCAAGCACAACAAGTACATTTGTTCCTACCAATCCAGGCCTGGAAGTGCCCATTGCTTATAATGATAAAGTAGTGGCCTTTTTACGTCAACCTAATATCTTTGATATCCTTCGAGAAAGGCATCCACCTGTTGGTACTTCTTCATCTTTGAGGGATAAGATAAACGCTGTTCGTGTCGATGGAACGACTGCACTCGATAGGCTCAGTCATGATATTCATCTTACCATTCTTTTAAGGTAGGTGAATATTTTAAATAAGTTGTAAACAATGATTATAAGACCAGCTAGTTACTACACAAGCAAAACGTTGCATTTGTTTAGGTTTGCAATGCTTTAATACGCCTGTTGGTTAGCATACTTCTATTGGGCCGTGTAAATGAAGTTGCCTAACTTGTAGGCGCAAAGTAAATGTATTTTGTAAATTGTACCGGTATTATACAGTGAGAGCAGAAAAGTTGACCGACTTTCCAAGGCCGGTATTGCCAATCTTTACTTTTATATGCGTCTTGCGGTTCAGTGTGATATTAGCTTCGCAGTTTAACGTTTGCCTTGCAAGTTTAATTTTTCGCCTTTGCTCGTGTTAAAGCATCGAAGCTTAATGAATGCAATTATTGTTTATTGTTATGGGATAATTTACCATTTAGCTCAACACAACGGGCTTAACCTAAAACGACAAACAAAATGTCAAAATAAACACGAATGTAGGCGCAGTCCAAGCTTACATACATACGAAGCGGCACATTTGTACTATGTTCATTTTTCAAGGAGGCGGCACGGTCAGCTATTATTGTTCTCGTATATCATTTTAACGTTTGAAATAAGGAAAAGGATTAGTATAAGAAAATCAATAAAATGAACCTGTTACTGTTTTTAACATAATTTTGAACAAAGAGTAAATGAAAATCAGAACTATTCAAAAATTATATACTGTGCGTGATCCACATAAGACGCGCGCACCGCTTAAGAGCTCCAAATGCAGCCCAACATACATGTTTCCAAAAGCTGCTAGAAATACAATGTGATTTTTTAAAAACTCAATTGCAGCAGGCCGTATTCTGTTTTAATAACCTTAGAACTGTCAGAATACGGCCTGCTGCAATTGAATTTTTAAGGTCTATAATTCTTCAACTTAGTCCTCTCTCCCTTTTTGTATAGTAGTATTAAGATGGCATTATTTCATTTGGAAGGTATTCTTCCCTCATTGAGGCACTCATTGAATATTATTTTCAACTGTTTTAATAGTTCCATGCCTCCATCCTTCAACATTTCTGCCATTTCTGGTATCATCTTTTCCTGGTATTTTGGTGTCTTTAATGCATTTCTTCTTCTTTTTCTTCTTTCGGCTTCTTAACCTTTTGTGTGTTATTGACTTTTCTATTTTCGTTTTCAAGCTTACGTATCCTTGCGTTGATTAGAGAGGGGGGATGTCTGGTCTCGTCGCCCTTTAATACATTTACTATTTCAAATATTTGGAATTTCCTTCGAATTCACATTTATTATTTTTCTGCTTTGAAATTTAAAATATATAAAATAACGGTTTGGCCAATATTAACATAAGCGAAACTAGAGCAGAGACATCAATATCAAAACGCAAAGTAAGAACAACGGAAATGAGAGTCTTCTTATTAATTTAGGTCCTTGACCTGTAATTGCTGGTTATAAATTATTATTCCTGCGATATTGCAGCTCAACTGTTCTTTGGTTTGCCCAGCTCTCTTCTTCTTTCTGGCCTTTTATCTCTTGCAATCTTTGCTATCCTGTTCTCGTCCATCCGTGACACATGTGCATTCCATATTCTTCTTCTCTGTCGTACCCATCTTGTATGTTCTGGTGCTATCATTCCGAATTCTGTGCCTTAGAGTTTTGCCACTGATTGCTCTTAGCACTCTGAGCTCTGTTATTCTTAATATTCTCTTGCATTTGCTGTTGTCTTGCAACACCGCTGGGTGGATTCAGTAGCTTGACGGTGCCCAAGCCCGGATAAAGGAGGAGAGACATCTGCAAACCAGGCTAACAACCTACTTGCAGATGCTAACATAATAATGCTCAAGCCTCGAAATGAGAGTCTTGAGAAATTAATGGGAATAACACTGAGAAACAGGCAAACAAACATTAAAATAAGAAGTATCCTTTTCGGGACGTTGGGGGGGTGATCAGAGCCACATTTTTAAACGATTTTGCGTGGTGAATTATGTTAAACCGGCGGTCCCGGTTATCATACTAACACCTTTGATAAACGTTAACCTCGCAACATGGTGGGTCGATCTTCTTTACCTCTCTCGATGGGTTAGGTTAGAAGGTTAGCCTCCTGCCCAGTATACGTGCAAAGAGGGCGCCCAGAACTCGTTCTTATGAGTTTCTAACAGTCCATCAGCCTAGGCTTCGGCCATAAGAGGAAGAAGAAAAAAAATTATGCTTTGTTATTCTAAAGTAACCTCTGATTACACAAATTTAATTGAGAATTAACACAGATTAAGGCGCCTCCGGACTGCTGATAGAAATCAGTGTTGCGCCTATGTCGAATTAAAATAGGCAACCCTACTTACATAAGTACTGTGTGTATCCAAGGACACAAAGTCGTGTTTTTATGACGTTTGAAGAAAAATATTATTTATAATTATATGTGATATTTGGGTTGCATACATGCTCCAACGTTTTCTCACTAAAATATGTTGAAACTCGACCTTTTAAAAACTTTCTCTACAAATTGTAGTCGTAAAACAAAACTTGTAACTTTTCTAAGGTCTTCAATCTATCCATAATTTCAATTAAATTTGTCCTACAAGAGCCTTTTTTTGATTTTTTGATTTGTTTTTGATATAAAAAGGACGACGTAACATCTAATTAAATTAAATATACGCTTATCAAAATTCTAAAATAAAAAAACGGCTTTGTAGGACAAATTCTATTGCAGTTATTTATACATTTTCATATCAGGAATTGCTTCAAATTAATTTTTGAGCCCGTAGTTTGTATAGAAAGTTTACCGGAATATACGTTAACGTTAGCCACTTGTCCAAGCAGTCCGGAGGCGCCTTAACGTCATTTATGAATGTGAGTTGGGTTGCCTACTCTAATTGTTAAGAGGCGCCCAGTATTTGTCCTTTGTAATTCTTGGGAGTTTTTGTAGATGTTTATAACAAATCTGATTTTTTTAAACTGTTTGTTTGCACTGTAAATATTTTATTTAAACTTGACAGGAGTCCAATTGCTTTATGCTATTTTTTCTCAAGCTTTGGCTTTTATGAAACAATGTAAATTTCTGTCGATTGACCATAAATTAATTTTTACAATCTTATTGAATATAAACTCTTAATGTATAAGCGGATAATATTCAAAATTCTATTTATTTCATTTTATATTTCTTAATTTCTTTGTCATACAAAACTCTTCGTTTCTAAAGCTTTTTGATTTCTTTGAAAACGGAGATAGACTTGCCTCTGAAATTTTATGTTCAGTGAGTTGGTAGTTCAGTAATTTAATTCGAACTCTCCACAACAAACCTTTAGAAAATTATTTATTTCATATTAAACAAAGGACTCGAAATTGTATTGGTAACTATAAACTCAAAATTTTGATTGTTCCACCAAAGTCGAATATGTTATTATAAAATAATGATTTTAAATTATTCGCAGGACTTTTCTTGTCATACAGATATAATTAAAAAGAGTTTATTGAACTAAATTTCAAGCAATTGTCTTAGAAATAACCTTGGATCAAAGGTGTAAATTTAATTTTCTAACGTCTGTAAATTTTCCATTAGGCAGGTGTATTCTTCGTATCAAGTATCACCTGCACAATTCACTTTATTCACGGAAGTTTGCAAGGAAATAGCCTTCCGGTCTTTTCGCGCCAATATTGCAATATTTTCATGTTACGAGTATATTCAAAAACCTTGGCGTGTTTCTAAGTTAAACATAGGTTTTATTTATTAGCTTTTTATATGTAGGTATTGTTGGTTTTTATAAGGTGTGTCTTGGTTTTGTAATATTTTTCTCTCTTGGGAATATCGAAGAATAAAATAGTTCCTGATTTTTTAAATTTGTTTGAAAATAAAATAATTTTGAGGTCAGATTATTTTATTATAATTTAATTTTTTAACTGCTTAAAATTCATGTAATTAGTGCAATTTGCTGTTAAAAATTAGTCAGCTTCCTGTTTTTCAAATATCCTTATTGCTAAAGAAACCCCCATTAATATAGGATTTTGTAAACTATTTTCTAAATTATGCTAAATTGTTATTTTGTGCCGATTTCATAACGTTCATATCTTCAACACCAGACCGCAGTATTATTAAAAAATCAAACAATAAATCACCGGTTGTTGTCATAACTATATACATAATGGTATATAAAGTAATCAGTTTGAAATAAGCAAAAAGTGCCCCAAAAAGCGACATGTGTTGCAATTTCTTTAATACGTGATTCAATCAACTTTAGAACTTAATTCAGTCGAGCCTGTTGCCCGCATGTTGGCTTGCTTGTTATTATTAAAAGCGTTAGAATGTGAATTAGTGCGTGAATTGACGGTTTAGTTCAAGGGACTTGCACTCCTACGAATTAAACTGTAACGAAATAATCGATAGCTTAATTAATTTTACTCGAAGGCATCCATTTTTGACTCTTTCCTTTAATTTCGTAACTTTTAATAGTTTAAAACCTTGTCTTTTACTGAACGTTCCTGAAGGTATTAATTGTTCAATTGAGAAAGAAATAAATGCTTCTGTTTTTATAAGGTTCGTAATTGAAGTAGAAAATTGTGCCTAAAAATTGGCAGCTTGAACATTCTTGCACTGCATTCATTTTAAATTGTTTATTGTTGCTTTGGTAGTGCAGAGTTAAAATATTTGTCGATATTGTTTAGAATGTTTTCAAATCTAAAAAGTGAAAGCTAAAACGGAAGGCTGATACATAAATTAAAAATTTCTAATTGAAAACTTTAGATAAAGGTCCTGAACTTTCACAGGAATTGCTACTAATTTCCAAATCCAAGTTAAGGTGGTAGATTTTTAAATCATTTTACAGTTTGATTTTCAGAAACTTATCGCCCAAAATGTTCTACATATTTTTATAAAAAAGGGAAAAAACAGAAAGAAGAGCAAGATTTTGCAGTTTTAAAGCTTTTGAATTTGCCTAGGAATTTCAGTGTGAAAATTCAGCTAAGGGAAAGATTCCATTTATGTAATTTACAAGTATAGACTTTTCTAATTTCCATTTTAGGGCAGTTTGTAATTAGACGATGTATATTTTCTGATAAAATTGTTTTAATACCTAAATGCTTATTCATAAAATGCATGCAATGCAATTGTGCATAATGCAGTGGTCAAACAATGCGTTCGTGTTTTAAACAATTAAGTAAAAAACTTGATTAACATTACCCAACTACACATCTGTTTCCTTTGACTTTTAACCTTCCATTACTTGTCCCACTTTATATTAAATGAGCTATACCTATTGTGCTGTACTTCTACTACAATTGCGCTAAAAATAATGCATCGTTTAACAGGGCAATTTCCGAAAGCGTTAAAACCCCCAAAAATACCGACATAAATATAAAATTGATATTCTAGCGAAAGTAAGAGTTATTTTATAAGTGATAAAAATAAAAAAAAGCCACGGGTTCACCGACACTGTGGGTTATTGGCATGTTATTCCACAGGAACTCAAAAACTGAAAATACTCGTGCTGAAAAGAATTGTATTATTAGAAAGGGCGTTACAGAGCAGTTCCTTAACCGAATCGTAATAATAATTATCGTAAACTAGTAAACAAGTAAATAGCATAATTAAACCTGAATCGATTCAGTAGTTTAATACCAAATTATACTATTGTTATTCTAACGGCATGACCGTGATTGAGTATTTCCGTTTGAAAACAATAAAACCTGCCATTTTGTCACTGAAATAAATTACAAGTTTTTTCAATCAAGTACCTGCATTCGTGAATGTATGTTTACATCGCACACCTTTAAAGTGCAAAACAAAGATGTTAGAATGTTTGTTAGAAGGTTTTTCATCACTGAAAACTTGAAATAATAAATACACAAAAGAATGGTTTTAATGAGATGATTAACAACTAGCAATTATTCAGTTTGGAAATTCTTATACTACATCTCTGAAGAAATACCCGGAGAATTATGAATTTTTAATTGCAAAAGATCCGAAAAGTTTTGGACAAAAATCGATAAACAAAGTCAAATAATAGAGTTTAGTAAGAGAAGGAAAATAAATAAAATAAGTGGAGAAAAATGAGGAGATTCACAAACGGGCAAAAGAGCAAGGGAGTAAAGGGGTAAGATAAGGAAAGTGAGAGAGAAAAGTGTAAAAGGTGAAAAACACATTTTTGAAAATTAGTAGAATTGGCAAAGTACAGCAAGGAACGAAGAGGTGAAATAAACAAAATAACGAGAAAATCTGTTAAAGATAGGGATAGAACAACAAGGAAGAGGAGCAAGAGCGTAAAAGAGGAAAAATTAGGTAGGTACAGAAAGAGAATAAGGGAAGGGAAGAGAAAGAGTGAAACAGGCAGATTTTCAATGAGATGATTAGTAATTAATAATTACCCAGTGCGAATATTCTCAGACGCCTGAGGAAACCCGCAAATTTATGAATTTTTAATTGCTGCAAAAGATCCAAAAATTCTTCCCAAAAAATGGATAAAGAAATCTAAATAACAAAGTGTAGTAAGAGAAAAAAACAAAATAAACAGTGGAAAAAATTAGGCGGTAGATAGAACAGCAAGGGGGAAAAGAGCAAGGCAGAGAAGGAAATAGAGTAAACGGTATGGAAAAGCAAAGTGAAGGAGATAAAAGAAAAGTGCAAAAAGTGGAAAAAAACAAATGAATAGGAATGATAAAGCACAGCAATGAAAGAAGAGGCGAAATTAACACAATGAAGAGAAAAAATGTCAAAATATAGGAATAGAACAACTGCTTCTCGAAGCAGTAAAAGAGAAAGAATAAGAAAGGTACAGAAAGAGAATAAGGGAAGAAGAGAAAGGGTAAAACAGACAGAGGAAGTGTGTTAAAGGTGACAAAAATAATTTCTTACAAATGAAACTTGAAATAAGTAATAAACTGACAAAAATTCTCACACATCTCTAAAAAAATCTGCAAAATTATGAATTTGTAATTGCAAAAAAAATCTGATAAGTGCTTCCCGAAAAGCTTTGAACAAAAGTTGTCGAAATGCATTGACAAACCCAAATAGCAAAGTATAGTACGGTCAGGAGAGAAAGAAACAAAATGAGATGGAAAAAACAACAAGGGGTGAAAGAGCAAGCAAGGGAAAGCAAGAGACTAAAGGGACAAATAAAGGAAAATGGGAGACAGAAGAAGATTGTGAAATGTGGAAAAGCAAATTTTCGAAAATGAACAATAGCAAAATACAGCAAGGAAAGAAAAGGAAAAATAAACAAAATGAAAAGGAAAGTGTTAAAGCTGTGGATAGAACAACAAGGTGGGGGAAAAGAAAGGTAAGAAAGCAAGAATAGGGGAGGCGCAGAAAGAGAATAAGCGAGGAAAGGAAAATAGTAAAATAGGCAGTAGAAAAACTATTTTTTAAAAATTAAACGTAATAGCGAAGTATGGCAAGCGAAAAAGAAAAGAAACAAAGAAAACAGCGGAGAAAATGAGAGGAGGCGGAAGGGGTTAATAGAGGGAGAGAAAAAATGGGAGAACTGTAGCAAAAACGAATTCTCGAAAATGAAAAGGGAATGTGCTATACTTTTATTCTTTCTTGTTATTTTCCTTTATAAATTAATACAATTTGGTTATAATAATATGTCATTTAATATGATCTCAGGGTTTAAACATTTTTTTTTCTACAACCACCATGGAAAGTGGGATTTTCAGACTTCGTCTCCATAGATACGAGTATTGAAAATGAGTGTTTGCCGAACAAGTGAAAATTAGCGTGCGGAAAGTTTACTTTCCGCACGCAAATCTGGATTAATCTGGATTTGCGTGCGGAAAGTAAACTTTCCACACTCAAATTTTGATTTGCGTGCGGAAAGTAAACTTTCCACACGCTAATTTGTTTACTTTCCGCACGCAAATCAAAATGTCATAAATGACATTTGATGAATGTCAGATTTGATTTTGCAGAAATATTTAAATTTTTTGTGGTTGTAGAAAAAATAGTGTGTAATACATGTGTTGAAAGCTTGTATTTGCCACACTCATGTGACTGCAGCACTCACTAGCGTTCGTGCTGCAAACTTCACATTCGTGTGGCAAACGCAAGCTTTCAACACTTGTATTACAAATTACTATTCTAACACTAATATCTTATACTGTTTCTATGGTGCATAAGAGCTCACTTGTTATGTTGCCTTTAAAATTCGCCTTTCTCTATAAAATACGTCGTCAATGACAACGTATTTTATAGGCCTTTAAAATACACGTTCCTCTATAAAATACGTCGTTGCCTAGTAATCTTCGCATTTTGTGTATTGTGACGCGTCTCAAATAATAATTTATTAAAATTTCTAATAATATATTAGTGAAAGATATTAGTATTACAAAAAATCTTGAAGACAACTCGTGTTTTATAGTTTAAAAATCTCGGTCTATCAAATCCTCGGCTCACTTCGTTCGCTCGGATTTGAACTACGACCTTGATTTTTAAACCTTCTATAAAACACTTGTTGTCTTAATAGCTATAAATTTCGGCAATTTTTACTTTATTAATATTCCTATAAATTTTCAAAAAATCCTTCAGTTCGGTATTATTAAGACTTTATATCATTATGTATTACAAAAAATTTGAATAAATTCACTTTGTATAACACATAATTCCTACAACATATAATCGTATCCCCTCTTTTCTAGAAATAATAGTTTTCCTGTATCATTGATCAGAACTAACAAGAAGAGGGATGCCCTGAATAGTTGTCTGTCTTCTTTCATTTTTAAAAGTGGTAGAAAGCCGTACCATCATTAAACTTCTATTTTTTCATCAAACATTTTAAAATAATTCCTTCAACTTAATATTTCAACCTTGAAAATTAAATTTGTAGCGGAAATTGTTGTAAACGTTCGAATTGAATTTGTTAGGCGGAGCTTTCCACATATTTCTTTATTTAACTAGCGCATTTCTTTGAAAACTTTGCCAAATATTTGTTAGTTGTCGTTTAAAAATCGGAAAACCCCATAACACACGGTTTTGCGTTTTTGGTTCCTAATGTTTTCGGCATTTAAATATTTTAAGACTTCTTCTGTTGATTTTCTAGTTTTTGTTTAGGAATTTTGTTTAATCGTATCAAAAGCTTCGAATTATCGATGTTAGTAATTTATTTGATTAATTAATGTGTTTCAAATATTTATTTGTGGATTACATGTGATATTAGTGTGCATTGAAATCGAAGCTCAAGCTTTGTAAATCCTAACATAAAACAGGATTTTTTGCTTCTCAAATTCGCATCTCAATTGTAATTTCAAGGATGTTCTAGGTAGAAATTTTTCTCACAAATATAAACGAGGAAATCAATGGGGCGTTTCGACAAATCTCCACCTTTTTTACCTCTTTCGCTTTCAATAATACGATTCATCATATCCGAAAAGTGTAGGGATTTCTATAGAATTGAAGAAAATTACAGGTTGGGGTGCGATTTCTTTACTTTAATATGCAGGTAGGTGGACGTTTTATAAAACGGCACAAATTCTCTTGATCCCGGTGTTCCCTAGATTTTACCGTTAGGCTATTTAAAACGGATTTTTCGTCTAAAATAACATCGTTACAAATAAAACCATCTGTTTACCTACTTTCCTGAAACACGCCACTTCTCCTCTTGAAATACCTGCGCATATTTTCCCGTCTATAAGTTGGAATTTGTGATTTTGGGTGTTGAAAATTACCGAAGGATCCCGTTATACATACTTATCCAGACCTGCTTGATTTGCTTTAAAATACTTTTAAAAAATTAGGTTGTAGATTTATATTTTAGGTTTGGCCTTACAGAATGTTTTTTTGATATTTTTTCGATGATTTAGTAAGAACCTAAATAAAAAGAATTTTGTTTTGTATTAAGTTACCCTTTCGACCTGTACGCCACTGTTTATTACAAAATCCAAAAATTATCCAGAACATCAAAATTAATCAAGTTTTTATATAAACAACCGAACTCCATTTCCGCATTTCTTCCAAGGTCATAAATTAACGTAAACCTTAAAAAAAACATCTAATGCGACAGGTTGCTCAAAATAAATAACATTAAAAATATGTTGCCGATTAAACAAAACTGTACATTGTTAATGATCCGATCAATAAGTTCGGTTTTCGATATGTTGATTATCGTTTCATTTTTTGCACTTTCTGTGCGTTGAAAGGAACGAAACGATATTAAAGAAGAAGCGAAACAAGGCGTTTGAGTGACGGTTCCATTAATTTCGACCTATACCTTGTACGTACTTACATACCTACACATCGTTCCAGTCTATAATTTTCATAACTACAAAAATTTGGATCATAAATTATAATTTGGGTCTAGTACAGTTGCACGTATTCACTTCAGGCGTTTTAGTGCGACCCTTTTACTAGCCGAGCGGAAGATTTTAGTTTGAGCTGAGATTTTTGTATGATGTAACGATGTTGAGCTTATTACTTGCGCTTTTATTCATTGAAGGCCTTTTATGATGTAAAATTTAAGAGAATTGAAAATATTGTATTTGTCTTCTTGCCTTTCTTCCTTTTTCCCCCTTTTGTTCTTCTTCCTCTTCCTCGCCTTCATTCTCTTCATCTTTTTAATCATCTCTGCCGCCTCCTGCCTTTTACCATAGAGGAAATATCTATGCTGTTACTCTAGTCCTATTTATTCCTCCCCTTTTCTTTTTCATCAGCTTCTTCTACCTATGTTTCCCCTTGCTCCCCTTTTTCATTACCCAGCACTTCCTTTTCTTTTTATCTCTTTCTTGTTCTCCTGCCCTTCTTCTCTTCTTCTTTTTCTCCTATCCTTCTAATCCTTCTTTAATTCTTCTTCTCCTATCTTTATCTTTCTCTTCTCATTCTACTTCTCCTATTCTTGTTCTCCTTTTATTTTTCTAGTTATATCCTTCTCGTCTCGTCTTACTTTTCTTCTCCTCTCATTGCTCTTCTTCGATCCTTTTTCGTTTCTTCTTTTTGAAGAACGTCTGAATTTTGAAGATGAAGGAAGTGAAAGAAAAACGAAGAGGGAGTTTATTGCTAAACAAAAATATTGAGACATTCGAAATAAATACGAACAAATATATTTTAAGATCCACAATAAAGTGAAAAGCGTCATAGATTTTTCTTGAAATCTGAAGTTTGTGAACAGATAAATTGAAGTATTTTTTCCTTCTTTTTCGCCCCGTTTTTTCTCTTATTTTGGCTTTTGTGCTTCTTTCTCCCCCTCGCCCTCTTTCTCCTCAACTTTTTCCTTCATCCCTGCTGCACCTTTCTACTTATTCTTATTCTTCTTCTGTTTTTTCTCTTCTTTTTTTCGTCGACTTCTATCTATTTTTCCCTTGTCCCTTTTCTTCTTACCCTTTCCATTACCTACTTTTTCTTCTCCTTTCTTCCTTTTACCCTGCATCTTCTGTTATGGAACGCTTTATTTTTCCATTCACATAGTTTTAGTTTATTATCCATATTTTGTATAAGTTTCATTACTGATTCACGAACAACGTGTTATCCAAATAAATAAGCAAATATTGGAAAGTATCAACGCTCATAACAATATTTACCAAAATTAGTAACAGTTTTCGTATTGTTTTGAACTTAAGTCATTTGCATGTTTATACAAATAAAATTAGTGTTAGAAAGTTTGGAATATTTCTTATGAGAATAATGATCTTTGAAACGCATCAGTATGTTGACTTACAACAATATAAAACCAGTCAAAAGACTGCTCTTAAGTTAGTTTTTAGTTAGTTGAATTTTAGAATCAATAGCAGACAGTAATATGTTCGTAACAGTTCGATATAAAAGATGTACTTATTCTCGATCCAACGAATTTATATTAATACACATAAAACTTCTCCTCTCTTTCTTCACCTCCCCTTCTTCTTCTCATATCCTTCTTCTCCTCTTATTCCTTTTCTTCTATCCTTCTTCATATCCTTTGCTTCCTCTTTATTCTTTTTTTTTTAATTGAAAGTATGAATTTTGAAGCTTTTAAAAATTACTTTTGGCTTTAACTTTTCGAGTTTGTTTATCACAATTTCTTGAATTGCCTTTCCATTGCCGAAAACCTGAAAATTATTTGTTTGAAAAACATTTTCGGTTACATTCAGAGGTGTGAATTAATCTCTTCGTCATTTTCCTAAAATACTATTTCGGAGATTTTTCCAAAATGCATCTGCATTATTAAGAAGGGCTTTCTTTTCCTACAAACTAACAAATTAAATTCCTTCTTCTACCCTTATTCTTCTTCCCCCCACCGTTTTTTCGTTCTTGCTTGAAGAAAGTCTGAATTCGAGAGCTTTTAAGATTATTTTTGTTCGTGTATTTCTTAAACAAATATTTTCGGAGATTTTTCCAAAATGCAAACGGTTCCCTTACATTTTGATTATTAGAAAGGACTTTTTCTCTGTGTACAAACTACTTTAACAAATTAAAGTTTTAGGTTAAAATTGACTCCTACGTAAGTCAAAAGATAAAAGAAAAGGAGAATTCAAATCAGGACCCGAATCCTTATTGCTAGTTTCAGCCGAGAAATATTGTCTAGTTCGAAATAAATACGACGAAGCATATTTTAAGAAACATAAATTAAATTAATTTTCCATTAAATTTTTAATTACTGCAATATAGAAATTCGCTGAGGTTTATGGGCAGAGAAATTGAAGTATTTTTTCTTCTTCGTTCCGTTTTTCTCTCATTTTTGTTCTTCTTCCTCCCTCGTTCTTTCTCCTCATCTTTTTCATATGTCCCTGCTGCCTCCTTCGTCGTATTCTTTTTCGTGTTTCTCCTCTTCTTCTATTTCTTTTTCGTCAACTTTTCCTCTTCTTATCTCCTTTCCTTCTACCCTCCTTCCTCTATTTCTTCCATTTTTTTAAAGCCTGAATTTAGAAGCTTTCGTGTTTTTTCTAAACAAATATTTTCGAAGATTTTTCCAACACGCAAACGATTCCTTAAATTTAATTTTTAATTGGCCTCAAGTCAAAAGCTAAAATGAAAAGGACCAGTGCAAATCTGACCCGAATCCTTGTTGCTAAAAAAATAAATTTCAGTCGAAAAACATGGACACATTCCAAATAAATATGAACAAGCATATTTTAAGAAACATAAATAAAATGAAAACCGTCATGGATTTTCATTGAAATATGAAATTGCCGCAGTGCAGAAATTTATTGAGGTTTATGAATAGTGAAATTGAAGTATTTTTGCTTCTTCGTCTTTTTGGCCTTCTTTCTCCGCCTCGCCCTCTTTCTCCTCGTCTTTTTCATTCGTCCCCACTCCCTCCTTCCTCTTATTCTTCTTCATTTTTGTTTCTTCTCTTTTTCTCCCTATTTCTCCTCTTGCTTCCTTCTACTCTTCTTCTCACCTTATCCTCTCTTTCTTCTTCTCTCCTTCTTCTACCCTCCTTCTTTTACCCCCCCCTCTTTTTCTTCTGTTGCTTGAAAAAAATCTGAATTTAAGAGCTTTTAAGACTGTTTTTCGGAGTTTTTCCAAATACAAACAGTTTCTTAAATTTACATTATTAGAAAGGGGTTCATCTGCCTGCGAACTACTTTAACAAGCTAAATTAACCCCTACGTAAGGCAAAGAAGTGAAAGGAAAAGAAGTTCAACTCCGTATTGCTACAAAAATAGATTCAGCGGAAGAATATTGACACGTACGAAATAAATACGAACAAGCGTATTTTCAGAACCATAAATAAAATGAAAAACGTCCTAGATATTCCTCGAAATTTCAAATTGCCGCAGTACAGAAATTTACTGAAGTTTATGAACTTGATCTAAAAAATAAATTTAGGTAAATATTTATGTGTTTATATACTGCATATTATATTTGTGTACCAAGGGTGCCCCTAAATAAATTCACAGAAAATTTTGTTTTTGGTACATCAAGAAATATTATTGAATATCTTCAAGGTGAACTTATTAATGGGCGGCACCAAAGTTATAGGGATAGATAGGTTAAGAAATTGAAATTCCGACCAGTTCATGAATCGAACTTATCAAAAAAAATTTATACGACCCAGAAGAAGCTAAAAAATTAAAATTATTCACAACACATGACTCAGCTTTAGTATTGGTTTAATTTTGCCACATTGAACCTTGCTTTAAAATTATGAGCATCACATCACAGAACTTTTCAAGAATAATCATTGAAACGGCAGACCTTTGGGCTTCATCGTTTCACTTTTTTTTTAAATGAGCTTAGTCAGTTATGCATTAAGAACACTTTCGTTTATTTGATGGACCAAAAATCCCGATTAATAAATTAAAGAAACCTATTTTCTTGCTTCTCATTTCTTTCAATAGAACCAATAAATTCTCGATAAATCTCATAGAAAAAAGAAAATCACGGTGAAAAGGGCGTCTCGGATTAAATCCCGCAGGGTTTTAGTCTAATCTCATAGAAAAAACTTCCACTTACTCGTAGTTGCATTTTCTAAGTTTAATTTCAGCAGAATGAATAGAGAAAAATAATACATCAACTTTCAAACATATAATTCCTACAACGTACAATCGTACAAAGGTACGATTAGTATTTTCACCTTGTCATGGCAATATCGTGCATCCCTTTTCTGCATATTAAAACCACACCCTTTATTATTTATTTTAAGCAATATTACTTTAAGTATGGGCTCAGAATGTGGAGCCCTGTATTCCGGACTATAAAAATGTTCAAATAAAAAAAGATGGCACAAAGGGAGTTGAACAAATCTCTTATCCAATATCTTTTGTACTTGTTCTTGTTTACGCTTACTGTGGTAGTGGAAGGGAGCGAATTATACGTTGTAGGAATTAAGTGTTGTTGTTGATATTCTACACTTTTAGGGCAGAATTTACGCAGTTTTATTTTGGAAATTTTTCGATTTTAGGTTTTGCAGTTAATTCGAAATCCATAATTCTTGTTTATGAAGCACAGGAGGTAAAAGTTTAAGATATAATTGAACATCGGGTTATCGGTCAACTGTAACAGATAATTATAGTAAATACACGGACACGTGTTCAGCCTAAAAATAAATCCACATGTTATACTAGTAACAAACGTAATTAATTTCATTAAGCCTGCTTCCTACATTTTAATAAAACAAAAGATTATTTACGTTCGTTCATTTGTTATTTTGGAAATGTGTATTCATTTATTTTGCCAGGCTATTAAAATTTTAGTTATTTTTATTAAATTATCCGAGGCGAAAAGGGCAGTGGCGGGTTTTTGTTTTTACCAGGTTGGCAGTTGACCAATTGCATGAAATTAGAATTAAAAATACATTTAACTGACTGAACGATTTTAAAGATAGTAGAGTATCTTTTTAAAATGCAGAGTACCGTTGACAAGTCTCGTTTTTGAAAGTTATACCTTTCGTAATAACCCACCATAACCATAAAATTAGGGACCTTGACTAAAATTTATTATAATTTATTACCTTTTTTCCTTCTAAAAGCTTAGGTAATAGACAAATTGAAGACCTAAGTTTATAACATCTGTTATGGGTCGGAGTGACCTTCTTACTAAAACTGATTTTTTGGTGGACACGTTTATTTTAAGTACTATTTTTGGAAGGTTCGTTTCAGCGACATCGGTACTGGTATGAATAAACAGGCCTTTGTCTTATTTTTTGTGTTTAATTTGTTTGCTTGGGTTTGAAAAAAATAGATGACTTTGCTTTTTGTACTCGGACAAGTACTTTTGATATTCTTTTATTCGGATGCAAGGTTAATTCGAAGGTTTATATTCTTCAGTTCCCAGCGAGGGATTCCCTTAACCTGGGAGAAATTGGCTATCAAACTAAAATTTTCGAAACATTTGAGTATCCCGAAAAGAAGCATTGGATTGGATGTGATTGTTTTCTAACAGACACAAAATAAAAGTTTTCGAAACAATGAACCATCTCGAATTAAAAGGTTGACTCACGCCTTGATTGGTTGTTGATTGAATTCTATTGTTTTTGAACAGACAAACTTCTAATGTTTCGGAAAACACTCGTCTATCCAAGTTTTTTTTGAACTTTCAGGAAATACTTTGATGGTGTTTTTGAAAACATCTGACTATTCAAAACGTTTGTTTTTAGATGTTCAGTGGCGGTTAAACTTAGAAAAAACATATCGAAAGTGCTATTTTCAGCTTGAATTTTGATGAATTTTCATGAAATAACCCTGAAAACTTTAGTCAGTTAAAAATATCCAAATATAATCTTTTAAAATATTATCAAGCTAAGTGGTTTATGGAATGTTGTTGTTTTCAGACAGATACGTGAAAAATTGGTTCTATTGTTTTAGCAAAACTTCTAATGTTTTGAAAAACATCCGCCTATCCAAGTTTTTTTGAACTTTCAGGAAATGAGAATGTCCAAATACTTTGTTGACGTTTTTGAAAACATCTGACTGTTCAAAACGTTTGTTTTTAGATGATCAGTGGCGGTTAAATTTGAAAAACAAACGGAAAGTGCTATTTTCAGCTTGCGTTTGAAAATTATTAGAATTATCTTGATACATTTTCATGAAATAATCCTAATTTATCCCCTCAGCCAGTTAAAAATAATTCTGTCCTAAAAATAATCCTTTAAAATATTGTCAAGCTAAGTCGTTTATGACACTTTAAAATATCATTTCATCGTCGTTTTTCATGGTTTATTTCGGGAAATCATTAAACCATCTGGCTGCAGGTTTTCTTGTGGTGTTAAAATGCAACAGTTTAAAATATACATGCAGATGTCTTTATTTTTACACCTACTAGAGTTAAACGATCGTCGAATTTAGTCTCCTCTAATATTCCAGACGTCGATTTTTGATTTGGGAAACTGGGATTTTTAGCACGCTGACTCACAGATGGTTGTAAATCATTCAGTTACGTTTTGTGATTATTTTTGGTACGAGATTGTGTTGCTCTGATTTTCAATTAGGATTTACGGAAGCTTTTTTATGATGGGATTTTTTTTTGACGTTGAATAAGAGGTTTATTCAAGAAAACATTGTTCAATATTTGATTGACGTGTTGGTATCGGTTTTGGGAACTGCAATTAAGAATTTTTAGATCAAGGATTTAACATTGAAGGAAAGTAATTCATAAGAAGTACTTTTATTAAATATATCCAGGAAAAATCAGACTTGAGAGAGGAATTCCCTGAAATTATTAAAAATAACTCAAAAACAGAAGCTTCAAAATTTCCAATCAATAAAAGTTAGTGCGTTTTTGAGAAAATCTATTTTTTTATGTGTGATTTCTTTTAAAACAAATATGTACTGAGAAAATCCTGAGTTATAGCCAAAAATTCCGAAACTCTTTACAGGAAAATATTTTTAAAAATCACAATTTTGGCAATAATTCAAAAAACTGCGTGGTTTCAAAAATAATTCAAATTTGTAGTTGCAACTTGTATTTTGAAAAACTCTTATTTCCAACTTTGTTTTTAACTCCTTTGTTTCCTGTTAATTCAGGCTTACAAGAATGGCAAATTTAAAAAGTGGGGTGAATCAAAAATTTAATAAATACGAAAAACCTCTGAAATAGCATTAAATGGGGCTGATTTTTTAGCTTTCCTGAAAATACTTTTGTGGATGCTTAATCACCGAACAGCCTAGTTTTAACAGTTTTGTTGAGCTTTTGTGTTTAATTTAAATTTTATTTTATAATTTTAATTTCATTTATTCACTAAAGAATTTATTCAAATCCGCAAAGCACCCAATCATATGCATTGTCGAAACCTCATCAGCGAAATAACATTGATGATTTACTTTCACAACCACACATTATTACCAAATTATAACGTCACGGTGTGTGATTGAAACAAACGTTAATTTAAAACAGGTGAATTTGAAGAACCAAGGACGAAATTATATTGTCCGTTTAAATTAAATTTAGTCGGTTAAGAAACTCAAATGACGGCAGGTGAACAAGGTGAACTTAACAAAAGGGCCGTTTAGGGTTGACGCGTTTATAATTTCAATATTATTCCTTTAAAAAAATGGCAGGTGTAATCAGACCTTCTAATTTTTATCCAACCTTGAATTTTAGTTTTTGCAGGTTGAAAAAAACGTTGGAAATTTCCAATTTTTCGGGTACTCGAATGTCTTAAGTCTCGTCAAAAATACGTATTCAACCTAATTAATCTACTTTGGTTACATAACAAAAATAAATAAATTTATCATCTTCAAGTACGAGAAACAAAGATTCAATGGCAGTTTTTAAATCCAAGGTGTAAATAATTTGTTTAATGTGATTATAATGAAATTTTGCGTGTGAAATAGGATGAATTTATATTATTCATTCTTTTATAATCCCAAAGCCTTTCCAATTAGTTTTTTTTTTGTTGATAAGAAATTCAGGATGTAAAAACCATCTTCTGTTTTATGTAATGGCTAGTTCGAAATGGCAGCTTTGCATTATAAAGATTGTATCCCTGTTATTTTTACTTTAAAAATAGACTTACAAATATTTTTGTTTTTGTGTTAATCAAACAACGTATTAGATCAGATACGTTAATATTGTCACGTATTGTTTACGTCTGGATGATATAAACATTCGGTTTATATGTATAAATATTTTAAATATTCTTCTGAAGCGAAAATTGTGGTTAACCAAAATTTCTTACTGATTTTTTAAAATTGCAATTCAAATATTTGTTTGCTTTTTAAATGATTTGAAAAGGTGCTAAATAGCTAACTGAGCATATAATTCAGTTGCTTCAAAGGCGTTGGTTCATTACAATTTTGAAAAATTACGTTTATTTTAAATGTTCCTTGAAAATTTCCAACAAAGCTCCTCATCCTTCAGGTGCCTATTTAAAGGTAGAGGTCGTCAATATGCCATTGTCTTCTTCTTAAAAGAATAATTGAGCAGATAATTAATTTGCTGCAACAAGTTTCTTCGAAAAGCCCAAAAAAATATTAATTTAAAATATTCTTAAAATAGATTTTGAAAATTTTCAGCGAAGACCCTCGTCCTTCGGGTGCGTTTTCAAAGATTGAAGTCGTCGGTAATGTCGTTGCCTTCTTCTTAAAAGAATAATTGAGCAGGTGATTCATTTGTAGCCAAAAGTTTCCACAAAAAATTCCTGGAAAATGTCAATTGAAGTTGAAATAAATTTTGAAAATTTCCGAAAAAGATCCTCGCCCTTCAGGTACGTTTTTAAATGTTGAGGTCGTCAATAATGCTGTGGTCTTCGTCTTAAAAGTAGAGTTGAACAGACGATTAATTTTTTCCAAAAAGTTCCGTACAAAAAGTGTTAATTTAAAATATTTCAGAATATTAAAAAATTTTGAAAATTTGTAACAAAAATCCTCATCCAGTAGATTCAAAGATTAAAGATTAAAGTCTTCAATAATGACATTGTTCCCTTGAACAGAAATTTTGAAATGGTTTATAAAAAAATTAACACAAACTAACTGAAAGTTGACGAATATCTTTGGGAATTTGGAAATTCATCTTTAAAGAGATGCTTTGACGGTCTAAAAATGTGGTTTTTCAAAATTACTTGTAAAAATGTCAGTTTAGATATTTAGGTTTGCCATCTGTTATGCACAAACCATTTATTTTTATTATATTAAGATTTATCAACATTTATTTAAGATAATCAGTATCTTTGTTATTGTGAATATTGGACGTCAACTATCATAGGTTCTATGCATTTAAATATTGTGCTATTTAATAGATTCGATATTATTCTTGTTTGGTATTTAGATCTGATAACAAATTTTCGGTATTATTTCTTGTTACCCTTGATACCTGTGATCTTTGGTACCCCATGTGAACAGGGTTTTATTTGGGAAGCATAACACCATCACTTAAAATGATGTTCTAATTAATATTTTCTGCAAAGAAAAACTTTGAGCTTTTAAAAAGCCAAGAAGTGCTTTCGTTTTTTTTTCCGTTAGAGTATCAGTTTCAGCATTCGTTTTTTTTTTATAAATTGATTTCACCAAGAAATAATATTATTTTACAGCTAAACAGGGAAATCCCCGTCCTTTTTTTGTACTAAAATCGACGCCAGACTTTTGAAAAGACCTCGAAAATAGAACTTATCAATATAAACCTAATTAACGAAAATTTTAAAAGCTTCAAGTTTCTAATGAAGCTGTTTATTTGGTCTTTAAAGGTATTAAAAAGGATTAAATATCCAATCGTTCTTGATATCTTCTGAAAAAGTTTCCAAAATAATTTCTGAACAAAGAGCAATAGAAAACTTTGTAATTCAAGATGTTCCTGAAATATCAAAGAATTTTGAAAGTTGTAGCCAAATAGTAGTCCTGGAGGTTTAGAAGTCGGTTTACCATCACGCCTTGTTTCGTCCTGAAAGGAAATTCCAAAATTGTTTTTGATAGGAATGTAAAAACTTCCAAAAAGAAACCTAAATAATCAAAATTTTGAAAGTTTTAAATCTTTCATTGACAATATTTGTTTGATTGAAATGAATTATTAATGCTTAAATATCCAATTGTTATATGTATGGACCTATATTTCTTTTGAAAGTTTTCGCAATAATTCGTGAAAAATCAACATAACAAAACTTAAGCTGGGAATTAACCAATTGTTATTGATTTTTTTTGATAAGTTTTCCAAAGTCAATGTTTGTGTATTAAGAAAGACTTGTGGAATTTCAAAAGGATTTTTTTTTAGAAAACCTAATTTTGCTGGTGCAATTTTAGGAGTTTAGGTTGCCATTATTCTGTCCCAAAATTTAGAAATTCCAAAAACGTTGTATTAATATTTTGAAAAACGTTGAAGGATTCGACGGAAAATTAATCTTTTAAAAATGAATTTTTTAAGCTCAAATTACAATAAGTTATTCCAATTTGAGAAAGATTTTCAAACTTAAATGAAAATAACATTTAAAAAGAGTTGAATCCAAAAGAAAAACACACTAACTTCTGAAAATTCTAATAACCTAAAGTTGACATTTAGGTGCGGTGTGGGTATTCAAATATTATTAATGAAAAATTATGCATTCGACGAAGAACTCGCAGTTTTTCGAAAGCTGAGATTTACACATTTTAGATAAATATAAATTAAGTCTTGAAAATCATATTTTGTTCGTCCATTTTTTTAATACTAGAATGCGGATTTAATTAAAAAGACTTCAGAAAACAAAGTTGAACCTAATTAAATACAATTTAGGAAATTGCTTACAATTTTCACTTGCAATGAACTTAACTTCTTTGCCTTCGGAGCCGTGAAATTCAGCTTCAAAAATATGAATGTTTAAAATCAAACCATTTGAGAAGGAAGCCTAACCCTAACCTAACTGTTGAAAATTTCGCCGAGGAAATTCGAGTCCTAAAATCGAAATTTTGGTGATACAAGTTTCCATTGCTCAGTTTTGAAGAAAGCATTTAAAGGTCTACAAATTTTAAGTATAAATTTTTGTTTCTTCTTCTTCTTTGTTGGCCCTGTGTCTTCCATCCTTGGACATAGGCCTCTCCCATTCTGGGCACTTTTCATCCAGTTTAGTTTTTGTTTATTTATAAAAAATAAAGCTAACCTTTTAACGTGCTGTCCGCAGTCGAAATTGATGCCAGTGGTTTCATAAAAAAAAATCCGTCAAAAGTTACAAAACAGTCTTTATAAATTTTAAAGAAATCAGAACTTAAAGGAACGATATTGATGTTTTCTTTAAAAAAGTTCAAAGGAATTAGCCTGAAATTTTTGTAAAAAATGTGCATACTTTTGTTTAGGATTTCATGAAAAAAACTAATCTTCTAATCCTTCCAAGATTTATAATTTTATTTGTCAATCCTTGCTTTTCATTTATATAATATGCTTTCTTCGTGAAAAACATTAAAACATCCAGGTAGCTAACTAAGAATTTGTTATTTTTTTCGTTGGGGTAACTTCTGTCCATTTAATCAAATAGCATGAATTTCAATGGCGTCAAGATTAGTGTGCTTTCTTTGTAATCTAAAAATCTCGGGTTCGATCCCGCTCGGGGTCAGGTGAAATTTTGAATTTGGAAGATCTGAAGCTTGATTTTGTTTCAAATACGAAGTAAAACCATATATGCGTAGGTCGTGAGCCAATACTACCCTATTTGGCACGAAAACCCATGGATTCCCCTAAATTATTGTCGTCACGCGTTGAGATCTTTGGCGCCCGCAAGCCTAGATCTCGCCCAATAAATAAACAAACAAATTTCCTTTCAGGATTAAAATCGCGCCGGTATTTAAAGAGCAAATACCTTAATTTGGATAAACCTACAAAAGGATAATTAAGCGTATTTGTATTTTTGTCGTTTCCCGTATTTACATGTTTTCAACACCCAAACAAAACATGTATTCGTCGTACATCTCATCTACCTATCCCAATAAACAAAATTTAATAATAACCTTTATAAATTTACCACCACGTGAAAACGTTTCAATTTTATTATGACGCAGCCAGTTTTATCTGGAATGGAAGTAAAGAATCACAAGGTATTCTTGTCTGTTTACAAAATAAATATTTACAAGATTTTACTTTTATCTATTGTCGTTTGTTTTTATGAATGTGCACTCTTTAATCGATTAAAATATGAACGATTAGGGAATCTACCCAATGTAAATAAAAGTTCACGGTTTGAATGGATGCTCGTTTGTATTGATTAAATATTTCATGTTTGTGATGGTTTATGCCCTTTTAATTATTATTAACCACAGGTTGTAATTGTTTTGAAAATAAAATTGCAACACTCGAAAAATGTAACGTACTCGAACTCTGTTCATAATCACTGCTATCCCTGTTATTACTGTTTGCTTTAATGTACAAAAACATGCCGGGTGTTTAATTATAGTATATTGCATAGTGTTGACATGTTTTAATAATTCAACATCAAAAGTAAAATTTACAAAGATTTTTTTCATACTTGTGTTTGTGTGGCATTATTATTAAAGTAATTTATAGAAAAGTAAATAATAAATATAACGTTAACTGCCTAGTAGTATACAATATTTTTTAATCAAAGAAAAAAAATTTTTTCTGATTATTAAATAATACGCCCATTATTACGCGTTCCCTGTTAAATAATAACCTGCATAATTCCAGCCGTTTAATAATGATTTATAACTCACAGCCTGTGTCCTCATTACACGCTCGTTGAATAATGTACCACTACAGGACTACAGCTTTCCTTCAAAATTTTGATTTGTAAATTTTTCTTGTATTTATAATTCGAGCATTCTCTTTAATATTTGTAAAAGTTCTAAGTGTTTTTGAAAGTTTTAGGCTAAGTTTTTCTTTTGATATGTTTTAATTTCTCTTACTTTTAAAGAAATTCGTTTCAGCACAGCACAAGAAAACAAACGGCGTTTTGAGTATTTAAAACTGATTGAATTACCAAATAGTGCTCAGCTTTCTTGAAATTCTGTAAGCGAGAAAATTTTCAGAATTCTCCTGCTCTATTTTGAGTTTTTTTTTTCGAGCAAAATAACAACATTTTGATTTTTTAAGACTTTATTTTCGGAACTCATTTTTGTACAATTTTTATATTTTTTCTATAGTTTATACGAAGTTTTTTCTGTTTTTGGAAACGCTTTTGGAGACATATGCTTTATTTCTTAATGTTTTCTTATTATTAAATGGCAAACGAAATTTTTAATTTAGGCTTTTGGGATATTTTCAGTTCAGTTTGAGTTTGGAATTAACTTCTCAGCTGCATAATATTTTGCTTTAGTTTCTCTTTAAGGTTTGTTTTTAAATTTCTGTCCCAAGTGCAATACAACGTTTTCCCGGACGTTTTTCAAAGTGTTTTTCAAGACAATTTTGGTCCCTAATTTCCAGAATTTATTCGTTTGGTTAGTATTTCTAAAAATAATTCAAACATACTCCTAACTCTGAAAAGTTTTCTCATTTTAAGGTTCAAAGATTTTCGAGTTTATCTATTTTGGTTAGTTTTATAAATTCCATTAAAAAATTTCCAACACTTTCAGCAAATGTTCTGAAAACTGTGTTTATATTGAAGGTTTTTCTGTTCTTGTTCTTTTCCTGAACGTTTTTCAAGGTGCTTTTCAGAAAATTTCGATCTTATAATTTTAGTTTCGGAGTTTTCTCAGTTGGGTATTTCCTTTGGGAAATCTCAATATTACGAGATTAGTTTGATACATAATTCCTAAAAATGTTGAATGTAATGAGTTTTTCGGTTTTTCCTTGAATGAAGTTCGCAATTTTTAGTTTTAAAGTTTAAAAATTATATGGAGTTTTCACTAAAGCTTTTTGAAGTGAATTTCTTTGAAATCTTTTTTGTGCTAATCTAATCTTTTGAAAGGCAAAACTCAAGGACTCCAATTTTTAAAAATATGTTTTCCTTTGTGTGAGGTTGTTCGGAAAAATTACATTTAAAAAGTTTTCTTAAAATTTAATTGCAAAATTATTCAATACGCATTTTGAACTTTCTTGGTGTTTTCTATAAAAAAAATACTTTAAAACGTTGTCGGCCAGTGTTTCAGAGTAATTTTATTTTCTGAAAGGTTGTATAAAGAGCTCAAAGTCTTTTTTATTTTAGTGTTTCTAATTTAACCATTCTCTGACTCTAAAACTCAACTAAATTTTTAATTTTTGATTTTGTACTTTTTGTATGTTTTAAAAATTCATTGATTTTCGAGTCTTAATTTCTTTTAAAAAATTTTAGTTTTCGAAATTTATTAAAATTTCATTAAAAAATACTCAGAAGTTTTTAGGAAACTTTGAGCTTTTTTAAATGTTAAATGTATTAAAGGTTTTCCTTTTGATACACGTTTTTCAAAAAGTGTTTCGGGAAGTTTCAATCGTAAAATGTCATTTTGAATGTTTGTTTTAGCTTCTTATTTGTCTATTTTGGTTGCAATTTTTAGAGTTTGTTCTTATACATTTTCGAAACGTTTTTAAATTGTTTTTTTTTGAGAATAATTTGATTTTGTAAAATGCTTTTTCGTAGCTTAAAGGTTTATTTTAAAATTTTAAAACATTGTGAGGTTGATTTTTGGGGCTTCTTGGCATCTTGGCTCTAAAACTTTGCTTTTGCATGGAAACTTTTGTGGGGTGTATAGTTCAAAGGACGAGTTTTCCAGTTTTTCAAAATATATGTTTTCCTTTCTATGAACATGTGAAAATTGCACTTAATTTTTTTTATAATTTAATTACAAAATTCTTACGAGATTTTAAACTTTATTGGTGTTTTTTATAAAAATTTATTTTACAATTTTTCGAAATAATTTGACTTTTTTAAGTGTGGGTATAAATACCTGAAAGTTTTCTTTTCTCAATTAAAAAACATATGGTTTTCACGAAACCTTTTTTGGACGAGTTTTCTATAAAACTTGCTTTTGTATCTAAAAATTAGAAAGCTTTCAAGAATCGTCGTTTTCGTTATTTTTATTAAGCTAAGAATTTGCTTTTAATTTGTATTGATCTTTCAGAATTGTTTAAAATCCGAAATGTCTTAACATTCTATCATACATTTTCAAAAACTTGTAAACTTTTCCCTTCCAAATCTCTAAATTAGCAGTTTTTCTTCGATTGCTTTTGTTTTCACAAATGTATTCTTGGGAAAAGTTTTCGGAGCAGCACAATGACAATAATTCGTTCCAGCTATTTTCCAATTTTCTTAAATTCCGAAGTGAAAATAATATTCCAGAGGATATTTTTATTTTCCAATTATTTTATAGCTAATTTCTAATGTTAACAATTATTTTATTAGTTTTGTTTATTTTTCAGAGCTTTTTAAAGTTTCAAAATTATCTTCTATAATTTTTCAATGTGAAGTCAGTTTTCTTTTTCTAAAGTTAAAATTAATTATCTTTTATTTTTTTGTTATTTTCTAAAGTTAAAATTATTTTCTATATTTTTTTTATGTATTTCGGCTACAATTACCAAAAACTGTTGAGTTTTCTTGAATGTTTTCCTTTTGGACCTTTTTAAAAATACTTTTTTTTAATTTATTTGAAATTTTTCAGACGATTAACAGTTTGTCTATCTGAATTTTAATTTTCCCATTTAAGCGGGGCTTTTTATGAATTTTTTGGAAATCATTCTTGAGGGAACAGGTAAAGATTTTATTTTTAGCATTGGAAACTTCTGTTTAAATTTTTTAAATTATCCATAAGCTCCTTAAGAATTGGTTAAATGTATGCAGTTTTTGGAAATTTTTTATAGTTTAATTTATTAGAAAGTTCGATGTTTAAAGGTTTGTCTTTATATCTTCAAAGGCCCTTTTCGTTCTTTATTTTGTTTTTCCTGTTGAGAAAGGACATTTTTTAGGAATCTGTTTGCGGATTCAGTTATTTATGAACTTATGGTTAAACGTTTTCCAGTTTGCAAATTTCTGAATTTTCCGAGCTTTCATATGTTTTTGCTCGATGTGTTAAAATTTTAAGGCGATATTTATAAGCCGTGATATTTTACAAACCGGACCAATTTCCAAAAATAAAATTGTCAACAAAGTCGTTTTTCTAACTTATCAATTTAGCCTTATATCAAGCTCAAAATAAAACTAGACTGTTAATCGAACAGAAAAAAACACGGTGGTTATTCCCGGTCATTGGTTTTAAGGGAGGTTGTTTAATATCCCAAATTTTCCGTCAATTTGCATTTTCGTGGGCGTTTATCCATTTCATCTATCATATAAAGGGGAATATTTTTCTTGTAGTTTTTTCATGCTTGAGGTTTCCACATCGACTTGTCTGTCCCTTTTTGCCCACGTGTTTGTGAGGTGTTTTTCTCGCTCTGCTGACCGTATACATCAACCATTGTGTGTATTTAGCTAGAATAGGTCGAATCCCCTCCCGGTACACGAGTAGTTAGTTATGTCCACCTTCGTACTATTATTATTTTGTAGTTCACATTTTAGGTCGGCGCTGTTAGGTATCTTACAAATGCGGTCCTGTGTATGCGTGTTTACAGCGCGCGTGCGTTCTTTTAAAACACTTCTTTAATTATTAAACATTAAAAATTGCGTTAAAGAAAAAAGGATACAATTTACGTACCTGCGTTAATTTCTATAGTAAATATTGGATTAAGTGTCGATCGCTAAAAACTAAACAAAAATGTGACTGTTTTTCCTCTCTGTGTTTATAATTCAATCTTCGGCCTGTGTGTAATTTAAATTTAAAGTTTGTTGACTCTACAGTAAATTTTAAAAGCGAGTGGCTAAATATTTAAAAACTGAATTTTTTAGCGCTTCTTTAATGTTGCCTATTATATTACGTGTGTTTGTTTTGTGAAAAACTTTGTGTACGGATTTGGTGATATTATGAGGAATTTTTGAAATTTGTGTTCGAATCAAAATGGGGATCGTTACTAAAACTTTAGGAATTATTTTTAGTCTGTAAGTATTCGAGTTTGTTTAGCACTTACACGTGTTTATTTGGTTTGCGAGTACGCTAACCGCAAATATTCCAATAAAAATGTTTTTATGCGTGTACATTGAAATTATTCCATTTTTTTTTTAATTTATAACATTTTTCAGTTTGAATTTATTTTCTAGCACTTAAGTTTTACCGACTTCTTATATCAAAAAGGATAAAGCTTTCAGATTTTTCAAAACGGTTTTGCGATCAGCAGTTTACTTAGATTTCACAAATTAATCACCAACCAATGTCTTTACAAATAACTATATGTGGATAATCCCAATTTTTAAGATAATTATGTTTGATGTTTGATTAGGCGGGCAAGTTTTTATTCCCAAACCTTATTCTTGTTTTATTCTCGAAGTGTCAAAGTTATGTTATTGTTACTATTATTTCTATTATTATTAAAATAATATTTTTGGAGAGCAAACCTTAGCAGAGTTTAATTATTTAATATCTGCTTTGGTTCTCCTTTTGTTTCTGAATTTATCAAGACATTCCATTTTGGATTTTTCTTTTTCCCCCTACCTTTCTCAGTTTTTTGGGCCAACGGCGTCAACTTTAGTGCAAAAAAGGGGCTATTTTGACTTTCAAATATATTGTTCTTGTAAACAATCTTTCATTATACAAATTTCAGCACAAACTTCATCTATTTTCCCAATTTAGGGCGTCTGTCTGGAGTTAGATAGATTTTTTGAACTTCAGTTGTTTCCCTTTTCTTTAGAACACTTTTAAAAAATTGAAGAATTCAAGAAGATATTTAAGATTCTGGACTGGCCAGAAGACCTACAATTGCTTTATAAATAAACTATCGGTTTACCTTTTTGTTAATAATCGACTCAGGTTGAGGAAAATTAACTGAAAGTTTGGAATTTATTCCAATTTCTGAAAAAATGTTTTATACTTTCGGTTGTTGACATTTATAAATTAGGTTTGGAATTATTTTGTTTATTAATTGCTTTCAAGAATTTCTTAAGTAATGTATGTATTGTAAATATTTTCCATAAAATTATTTAAGAATATTTTGACCTGTATATGTTTTTTTAAATGGTTGTTAGATTAACTTTGGCTTTTCACTAATTATCCTTTACTTCCTGTTTTCTTTAGTAATGCCAATCGTTTGTATACTCATTGGGTGAGATCTTGGCTGAGTATCTCATAGCCAGTTGATTAAAAACTTCACAAAAAAAGCAGAAGTTTTAAATTTTTTAGTGTAGTAAAGATTCATATTTCAGGAATGTTTAAATTTTGATTTTATGTCCAAGGTTTTATTGATTTTCGAGACTTTGCGCGCCTTTATTCTCTAGTTTTAAACTCAGGGAAAATGATATGTTAAGTAGTTTCTAGTTTGTTTGACCTTTGCACCAATTTTTTTCATCTATAAAATTTTTCAAACAATAGTATATTGTGTTATTAGGAGTAAAAGTGTCATTTTGTGTGCCGAGCGTGACGTTTGAACGACGAGCGCTAGCGAGTCGTACAATTTCATGCGAGGCACACAAAATCACTTTTACTCCGAATAACACATGTTATTTTTTCTTCAAACGCACAAATTAAAAGCAATTCAGCAAGAAAATTTAAAAAAAGTCAAAAATGAATGTCATACCAGCTGTCGTTGCTTTGTTATAAAAAATAAAAATTACGAGTTGCCATTGGCTCATTAAGTGTCACTTTTACTCCTAGGAGTAAAAGTGAATGTTTATGTCACTTTTACTCCTAGGAGTAAAAGTGAATGTTTAACTGTGTGTATCCAAGGACACAAAGTCGTGTTTTTCTGACGTTTGAAGAAAAAGCTATTTTTCAATAGTTTGGATTTAATTCAAAATTTCTTTGAACATTTCAATTACTACTTAGTTTTGAGTCTGGGCTTAAAATGTTTCTTGAGTTTTACTCAAATTTATCTTACTTCGAAGACTTTCAAGAATATAACTTTTTTGAATATTTTTTTTTAGAAAGTTTTGCTGATTTTCCTGCGACTTTCCACGTCGTTATTTTCTAGTTTTAAACTCGGGGAAATACTGCGTTTAGTATTTTCTTATCTGTTTGGCTTTTACATAGATCTTTCTCAAGATTTTCCAAAAGCGTAAAGCAGTTTTCAATAGTTTGGTTTTAATTCAGAAATTTACTGAAAGCTTCAACTTCTTTATTTTTGAGTTTAGGTTTAAAATGTCTTTATTTCTTGAGTTTTATACAAATTTATCTCATTTCGAAGACTTCCGAATTATTTCTTTAATTTATAAAGTTTCTAAAAATTGCTGATTTTCCGGATAGTTTCCACTAATTTAATTTTCAATTTCAAGCGTTAAGAATGTTTAGAATTTCTTTGTTCCTGATGTTAATACAAATCTTGCTCGTTTAAGTTTTTGAAGAAGAAGACTTCTTTTTTAACATTACTTTTTTTAGATTTGAAGAAACATTTTCTGCGTTCTGGGTTTCAAAAAGAGCAAGGAATATCTCGAACTTTCATATTTTAAACTGATCGTTTTCAGTTCTTTTTCGCAAAATGGCCTTTTTTTTAGTTTTCCTAGTTGCTGCCAACTATCATATATTTATGATACTTAGAATATAGAATATTATTTAATGAAAACTTTAAGGTTTGATATGCCATTTGCTAGAATTTCCCAATTTAGTATTGCCTCAGATTCTTTTAAAGAATATTCATAAAGATTAGTTTCTCTTGTCCGTTTTGAAGTTCGGGAAAAATTGTCAAATGGCTTGTAAATATTAGACTATAATTTTTTAAAATTTTCCTTTTCTTTATAAAGCCTAATTTTTAAGGCACAGTCAAAACGCACTCTTTGCACAACAGCTAAACTACATGTTCCTTATTGGAAGAACTGTTTAAAAGACTTTTCTATTATTTAGCAAGGGAAATCAGTCTCTTTAACTACCTTTTGGACCTTTTTTGCAAATCACTTTTATTTCTTCCTCTTCTAAATTTAGCAAATTCGATTATAAATAAAAAATAAAAGAAGGCACTGACTGACGATGATTACGATTACAGTCAAAACTTGTTTTTTAAGTTTGTTGTGCTTTTTTTGTGTAATAACCCCTAAGCCTAAGCTCAGTTGTAGTTATATCAAACATAAGCTTAAATGATGCTCATTTTCTTTACTCCAAAAAAGTGGCAGTTTCTGTCTCAGTTTTAGTTTCATTTGGCTTTCTTGGTATAATCTAAAACTTCAAGAAGATTTCAGTGCTTTCTTTACTTTAAAATTATTAAGATGAAAGGGAGCTTCTCGAACTTTCGTTTTCTAAACGGACCCATCTTCCAGTTTTGCTTTCTAACACGAGAATTCGTTTATGACCCTTTGACGTTTACAACTGTCATAAAATTTTAACAAGGATATCTTTTGAAAGAGAAAAGCTTTCTGAATCTTATGTAGTTCGTGGAAGTATTTTTTAACGCCTTTAACATAAACTTCAAGTTATTTTACGTTTAAAAAATGATTATAGTCTTATCTGCTTCTAAAAGTTTTTAGAAAATCAGTAGTTATTTTTGGGTTTTCTTAATTATATTTAATTTAAATACACCTCATTGTGGCGTAGCAAGAGTGACTGAGCTTCAACGATACATTGCGTTATAAGAAGGAAATCAGAATGAATGAATGAAAATCACAAAAAGCAGCTAAATGAAAGCAAAAACTGAACTTCTTAAAATCTATACCGACATTTAATAAGGTAACATGTATCAATTTGGTTATTTAAACCTTCTCCAACTGATGTTAATAAATTTACTAGTTGACCCCTTTATAAAAGCATGGGTGTAAGTTTTGCTGAATTTAATTAATACGAAGTTCAAATCGTGACATTATTATGCCTATGCTTATATTTCTCAACGTTTAATGCATAAAATACTTTTTTCTGTTTGTTTCTGACTCATTCTGTAGTTTTTATGTAAACTTTCTGATTGAAAATTAAAAATTATTAAATTGTGCAACTTTAACTAACGGTTGAGATTGTTTAAACTTGTTTACTTACTTATTTATGTATTTATCTATTTATTTATTCATTTGTTGGCGTGAGTCATCTTAATTTTCTTTGAAAAGTTTTGGTTGTTTTATTTCTGAACGATCCGATTAAGTGTTTTTTATTAAATACCAATAGTTGTGTTGGATCTTTAAAATTCATGATTAAACACGATTTAATTTCTGCGAAAATTTAATTAAATGGATGTTAATAATTGTCAACTTCCTGACCTTCCAAGATTTAATCGTAAGCCATTATTCTAATTGTATAATTTTTATTCCTGTCCTATCCTGTCCTGCCTAAAGCTTGATTGACAATGAAGGTTAAGAATCACAATTTTCTTGCAGAGAATTGGTTTTTTTATATTTTTCATATTTTAATTTCTTGGTTTTTAAGGCAGTTTCCTGGAAATCTAACTCAGTCTTGTTAAATAATAAATCCATAATAAAACAATTAAACGTTCGGAAACGTGGGAATGAAAAGCGTATTTAATCCGAGTAATTAAATTAATTACCTTAATTAATTGTCATAAAAATTTCCTATAGAGGGTTAAAATGTATGTAAAATATACAATTCGAGGTGAAAATGCCAGCCGAAAAAACAAGAAATCACACACCGTTGCAAAAATTTAATGATTTCTTTGTTCGAAATCAGAATTACATAAAACGTGTAATTTAAAATGGTCATAATGAGATGTCATTGTCACATAAATTGACGTCCTGATGATGTACGAAAAATAAGGCGAATCTGTAGGTTATTGTACGTTCGATGTATTACATTGATTTTCGGGTCAATGACGTTCCGAACATCACACGTCCTGTGCAATTTTCCTTTCTCTGGATATAACCGTGATTTTCAATTTATTAGGAAACACTCTGATTTCCAGTTAAAGATTTATTTCCTGAATTTTTCATTAGAGTTTTGGATTTTCTGTTACATTCTGGTTTTTCGTCCTTTGCCACTCCATTTAGAGATATTAGCTTTGTTACGTTTTGGATTTTTGGTATCTTGTGTATTTCGTATTTTAAGATCAAAATCCGAATTTCTAAACCAAAAATCTAATAAACATCTAAAAAATTACAGAACTTTAAGCGAAGCTTTTGAGCACAGCATCTGTTTGCCCAATATTGTCCTGATTATTTGTACAAAACCAACACGAAGGATTTTTTTGTACACAAAGTTCATTTGCGCTTAAAAAAGATACCACAATTTTGCACTAAATATAAAAGTTCTAAAATTAAACGTGTGACTGGCTTGCAACAAAAGCCACACCATGAGCACCGGTCCAGTAATTTTTAGATCAACATCACGAGTTGGTGGTCTTGATTTAGTTGACCATTTGTCAATCTTCATTTTCGTATTTTATTCTCATTTTTAATTTAGGATTTCCAGGATTTTACCCATTTTTATCACTTTTCTAGGTCGTTTCTATAAAAGTCAAATTTTATTTCTTAGATGTTCTTTTAGTTTAACCGGGATTAGCAAAAAGTAAACGTTAAATTTACGTAATCTGAAGATGAAGTTTATTTTCGTAATAAATGGAACAATTCGAGGGAAGTAGTTGTGGTTAAATATTAGCACAGCTCTCTGTTTAAACGACGATGATGTAAAGCTTTGTTTATTTCTTTAATCATAGTTTCGCCAAAACAGATTAGGAGTTCCGTTGTTGTTAAATTTGGGATGAAAGTCGCCTTTTCGTGTATTTGAATCGAATTATCAACATTGATTTTTGAAATTATTCATTTACTAAATTACTTTTGATTACAATTGAACTCCCACGACAGAATCATTAATAATAATCTTTGGAAAAATGAGTAAAAAGAAACCAGCCCTTCATCTAATTTAATTCACAATTTTAAAAACTGCTTCTGTGAGGAAATAACAATCTTCCCAATTGGAAATGAAAAAAGTATCAAAATAAATTTTTAATTCTTTTCCTGGGTTTCAAATGTCGGTTCTTCAGATGTCCTCATTTGGAATTTCGCCAGTTAAAATTAAAGCTTCGTACTTTTCTTTTGAAAATGAAAAAGTTACGAAAACCATTTGAAATTTTTTCAGGAAATACCAGAGTTGCCAACCTTTCTTTTACAAATGACAAAGATATCAAATTAATTTTCTAAATGCTTTCCCGGTGTTTTAAATGTCAGTCCTTCGAATGCCTTAATTGGGAATACTGCTAGAAAAAAAGCAAAGCTTTCAAAGCAAATGGAAAAGATATGGAATGGTTCACCAGTCTCAAAAGTGGGTGATTTAAATGTCTTAATTTGAAATTTTGCCAGGAAAATCAAAAGCTTCGAACATTTTGTTTGTAAATGCTTTCCTGAGTTTCAGAAATGCCCTAATTTGCAATATTGCTAGGAAAAATCAAAGCCTCGGGCCTTTCTTTTACAAATGCCAAGCATATGAAGGTCATTTTTTAAATATTTTCCTGAATTTCAAATATCGGCCCTTCAGATGCCTTAATTTGGAATTTGTCCAGGAAATACCAAAGCTTCAAACCGTTTGCAAATGAAAAAATACGAAAATAACTTTTTAATTGTTTTTCCTGAGTTTCAAGTTTCGGTCCTTAAAATGCCTTAATTTGGAATTTTTACAGGAAATACCAAAGTTTCCAAACCTTCCTTTTACAAATGAAAAAGAATGCCGAGTTTCAAATGTTGGTCCTTCAAATGCCTTCATTTGGAATACTGCTAGGAAAAACTAAAGCTTTCGGAATATATAAACGAAAAAAGTATGAAAATAATTTTGTGAATGATTCTCCAGCACTCCAGAGTTTCAAAAGTCGCTTTATTTGTCTTAATTCGAAATTTTGCAAGGAAAAGCCAAAGCTTCGAACCTTTCTTTTATAAACGAAAAAGATGTGAAAATAACTATTTAAATGATTTTCGAGTTTCAAAATTCGGTCCTTCAAATACTTTAATTTGGAATTTTCCCAGAAAAAAACATAGTTTCGAACCTTTGTTTTGCAATTCAAAACACTATATTTTTTTAATATTTTTTGGTCGCTTCTTAGAATTTTGCTACAACAACCAAAATTTTTTAAATGTTTTCCTGAGTTTCAAATTTTTACGCTTGAACTATTTTTAATTAAGAGCTTGGAAGGAAAAACCGTAGCTCAGAATCTTCCTTTTGCAAATGAAAAATAATTCTCTAAAGTTTTCAGTATTTAATAAAAACATCCCAGCTCTAAAATTAATCTAAAACCATTATTGCTAACATTTGTGCAAAAACCCAAACGCATCCGAAATGCAAGAGTTAATGCAACTTAACTTTCGTAAATTGCCCAACAAAACAAAGACGGCATTTCCTCCATTAATAAATGGAGCAATGTTGATAAACATCCGATTTCAGTAAAGATAATGTTTTATCGGTTAAAATAATTGGGCAATTTGCCCTTGTGGGGCATTGTTCCAGAAATAAACCTTTATTTACTGAACATTGACATTTACATTAAGTTCGACGTTTTCGAAGAGCATCAGAAAGTAAACAGATAATTTTAAGTTATTTTGTTTGTTTGTAATTTATTTTAAATCACTATTATCAAGATTACCTTGCGTAGATTAATTACGAAATACAAATAAGTACTATAATCAGAAAAAAAAAATTGGGAAAACAGGATGAAGGTGACGCTTGCGACCGTGCTTTAGTAAACTTTTAACAGCGTTTGATGAAAATACGCTCAAAAATTCTATTTATAACTAGTATTTCAATAGCAAAGTAGGTAATTAAAACTTCCGCTTTTAAAAATACACGAACGACGCTAAAATAAATGTTACTACAGCATAAAATCAAATCGTAATGGTGTATTATTATTCATCAAAGTCACGAAATAATTACTCATCCAGTTAACTGAGCAAAAACTTGAAAAGTAGTCAAATCGGATTAAGTTCTGACTTTGATGCAGATTTCCAATAGGATATCCGGCACGATTTTTTAAAATTGTTGTTGGGCCGCTCACTGTTTCTATAATTTAAAGATGCCTTTTTATTATATTAATTCTTCCAGAGAAATTAATTAATAATATGGTCAGGGCCGTATTGCGATAAGTTGAATTAAGTTTGTTGAAATATCCAAACTTGGAAAGAGAACTTTTTGCCTTTTTAAAAGTGTAGGACAAGAAAAATTTACTAGTGCGTCCCTGTAGTTAGGTACGGCAGATTGTTTGTTTTTAAATAAAAATTATCCGTGCTTTTTGGTATTATTAAGGAATTGTTCTTCTTTATCTTTTGCTTGTGCCTTTCGGCGTCGGATTTGGATGTGGATGTGTTATATCCTTCATCTATCCATTTCCCCCATTTTCTTCTATCTCTCTTCTATTTCCTATTGCTTTCAACCTGTCCTCCATTGTTTTCCTGAGTCTTCCTGCTCTCCTTCTCCCCCTTGTTTTTATTTCACTTATTACTTTGGTTAATCTTGTTTCTTTCATTCTACATATTTACATGTCCGAACCATTGCAGCTGCATCCATTCTACCTTTTTTTACCATTGCTTCACCACTATCTATTATTTAATCCTCATTTGGTCTTTCCTGCCATCTTCCTTATAAACTTCATTTCTGTTGCCGCTATTCTACTTTCATGTATCTCTTAGATATTCCATGTTTCCGCTCCGTACAAAAGTATTGGTACCACTACTGTATTAAGAATAATTTTCTTGGACTCCATTTCTACTTCTTTTTTTCCAAATATTGTTGTGTTTGTTGCATAGTAAATGTTCATCGCATTCTTACATGGATTTACTATTTCCCATTCTATTTTTCCATCGTTTGTAATTGTTGTTTCTAAATATTCTATTATTAATACTTCTTCGAATACTTTATCCTCTATAAAGATTGGTATTTCTCTTCCTACTTCTTGTTTTTTATTTTTATTTATCATCATTATTTTAGTTTTCTTAACATTCATCTCCATCTTCCTTATCCTACATTCTTCCTTCCATACGTTTACTATCTACTGCATATTCTCTATAAAAGTCTTTGTAGATGGGTGAATGTTATTCGATCTTCTTTCTTGGACTTTCTCCATTTTACGTATAATAAAAAACTTAATAAAAGAGTAAATTTTTTAATTACAATAGCCTTCGATTACAGTTCTGACGACGATTGCAGAATTGTAATCGAAAGCTATCGTAATTAAAGAACTTGCTCTTTTATTAAGTGTTTTATTATACGTAAGATGGAGGAAGTCCAAGAAACAAGAACGAATGTCCTGCATCTTCTTTCTTGTATTCGTTGTTGATACCAAATCATCCACTAGCATATGCTAGCTAGCGCCTGAATTTTGACTGGTTTCTTGTTCCTATATGCGAAGGTTATTAGCGGTCCTTTCTCTTTACAATTCTGTATAATTTTTTCTGTACCCTATACAGGGATGTATAGGCTAATAATAATAGGAAGAGCAGTGGATAGCTGCTTCACCACTCGGTCCATCTTAAAAGGTTTTCCTAAGTCTCCTTCAATTCTTACTGTATCTATCGCTGTGTCATATACACCCTTTATAACCTTTATTAATTTACTGCCCACTTTCTAATCTTGTAATATTTCCCACAGTTTCCTTCTACATACCATATCGAACGCCGATTTTAGATCAACAAACTCTAAAAATAGCACCTCTCCTTTTTCTTCCGCATGCTCTATTATTTTCCTTATTATACTAATATTGTCCTGAGTTTGGCTTCCTCCTCTATATGCTGCGTGTTGCTCTCCTAACATTTCTTCCGTTCCATTATATACATAGTGTATACCTTAAAAACCACTTCTGAAAAGTGAAAGGCACATTGCTCTATATTCTCTCTGTTGTTACCATCTCCATTTTTGTACAGCGGTACAATTATATTTTTCTCCCAATCATTTGACATTTTATTGTTTTTCCATGCTAATTTACAGATCTTCCAAACCCATTCTCGCACTGCTCTACCTGCCGACTTAATTTCAGACGTTATTCTGCCTTCTCCTCCCGTTTTCCCTACTTTTAACTTTCCCATCGTTTGTTCGATTTCCATTTGAAAAAATTCATCTCCTTCCCCTTCATCGCATCTTCGATTTCTTCATTTCCACCAGGTTGACTCTGCTCTTTTAATTCGTATTTCTTGATGATGAATTCATTTTAATTTTCCTTCTATTGTTGTTTCAATTCCATCGTAATCATTTCTGATACTCCACTTTACCTCCCCCTTCTTTTTCTTTAACGATTTCACAATGTACCAAAACTTTGTATTATTTTCTACGTAACAGTCTTCTAATTCTTCTCCAAACCTTATCCAGATTTCTGGCTTTGCTTTCCTCACTTCTTTTGCCTTGTCTCTCTTTTCCTTGTAGATTTCTTAATTCTCAGTGGTTTTTATATATTTTTTCCCAGGCGTTTGCTTTGCTTTTAATTTTCTTTCTCACTTTTTCGTTCCACCATCTCGTTGCTTTCCTCCCTTCTTTTATTTTGTTAACCCCACATACTTCTACGGCTGTATGTAGTAATATTTGCCAACCATCTTCTAACGTCCACTCCCCGATTTTTCTTTCTTGGTTTTTGCTTAATTCCTCTTGTAATTTCTCCTGAAATATATACAAACTTAAAATAATTTAATGAGTCAGTCGGGGCTGGAATTTCTTGGGAAAAATTATACGAAACCCCTTTAAAAAAAAAATAGAACGCAGTGTTAAATTAAGCGAAAAAAACAGAAAATCATTTTTACTTTAGGAAAAGATCGAAAATAATTTTAACATAAAATAAGAAAATATCCAAACATTTTGGATATTTTCTCAGAGTACGAAAATATCATCAATACGTTTCTGTATTTACTCAAAACGATAAGGCTGCAGATTTATCCAAGTTAAAATTGCCTTCAATTTTCTAAAAATTGAAAATTCGATTAAAAAATAAAATTTAATCCTTAATAACCCTTCTGAATTTTAAACAAAATTTTCTGAAGTAAAGTGTCATTATTTTCCTTTTAAAATTAAAGTAAATCTTTGCAAAAATAATAAAAAACACGAAAGAGTGTGCAAAACCTGGACTTAATTAATAATCTAGTCACGGTTGTAATCTAGTCACGGTTGTATTATGTTCATTAATTTGAATTTACATAATTTGTTTATCAGATGAGATGCTTAAAAGTCTTCAATGGACGGACTTTCTTAAGAAAATTTCTTGAAATTGCTCAAAATTAGTATCAACAATTATGTTTTTTTTGGGCAGTAATCTCTTAAGAAACACTTTAAATTACCAAAGTGTTTGAAATTTGCCCAAGTAATCAAATTTCATTAATGCTTCTCTGTGCTTACAATACTATGAATGTGTTTAAGGAAACATTTGAGCTTGTTTTTTAATATTTGCAAATTTAACTGAAAGTTTTTGGCAATACTAAAAAATATTATTTTTGGCACTCAAATTAAAATTAAACAAAACGAAGGGAATTTGTTATTAATTTTAAATTCGAATCTTTCTGGATTTTAAAATTAAAAAACTAATTAAAAATTTCCCGCTGTGATTCAAATCTTTTTTTTAGAAAGAGGCTTTGTTGTTTTCTAAACTTATTAACTGAAGAGGAAATTTTAAAACAAAATTTTGGAAATCGGTGCTTTGCATACTAAACATTTTCAAAATCTGAATATTATTCTTGTTCATCTTTCTTAATTTTCTAGTTTAAAAAAAAACTTTACAGATCTCAGTTTTGGGAAGTGTTCCTCAAGGTTCAGTTTTGAGGCCGCTTCTGTTTTTTTGTTGTTGTAATTAACGACTTGCCAGAGGCGCGTTGTACTTAACCCAAATGATCTTAAACAATAGTAAAAATACATTTGAGGAACAATTCTTGCTTATTTCTGCTAATTTTCTAATTTCCAGAAGAAGTTCCCGTACGTATACCAGTTTAAATCAGTTCCAAAATTCATCAGCCAAAAAAACAAATTAATTAAAACGAAAATCTCATCCACGTTTTAAATTTAACTGTCGTTTTGGCCCGATTTGCTTTAAAAGTACTTACAAAGTTATCAAGCAATAATCCGAATGTCGAATTTTGAATGTTTCTGGTATTTTCATTGTCCTTTTTTCTTTAGTTTCAAATTTCCTTTTTCTTAGATTTCCAAAAATGCCACTTATTATGTTTTAATTGCCGTTGTCGAAATACCCACCTTAAAATATAATTTTAGCGCAGTCGAGGATACTTTAAAAACAACCAAGTCTGTTTTGTTGTTGTTTTTATCATTATTATTTGATCTAATTGTGCTTATTTTCTACCAATTAATAGTTATAATGACGCACGACTTTCTTAAGTAATTATTACAATTAAAAAATGGTTTGCTCTTTGCAAATTTATTAGCATAGCCTGTTTTATGTGTATTTCGTTTCAAGGTTGTTATTATTTCTTAAAAATTTTAAGGCTTTAAACGATCACTTTTGACAATTCTTAGCGCACCTGAAAATCTATTCAATTTACTTTTATTAACACTTCATTGTAAAACTAATTAGTTTTTCATATATTTTCGTTGGTAAGTAAATAAATAATAAATGTTAAAAAACACATAGAGCTTACTAATAAAAAAAAATAACAAACGTTAATATGGACATTCACATGATAAAACCAACCGTCTTTAAAAGATCAAAGGGTCGATTATAATCCGTTTTATGCATTAACGGTCGTGTTCCCTTTTGTTAATTTTACTTTAAAATTAAATGCAAAATTCGTTAACAGTCATTCCTTTTCCGCTGTCCTACGTGTTTTAAATTAACATGTATTAATCAAGCACGAAAGGTTACTGACTTTGTTGTTTAATTTTGCGACAAGTTCTATGAAAATTTTTAGGTTATGTAAATATAAAATTTTTATTACGCCAGTATTCGTGATCATGGAACGCTGTTAATCACGTTTTCTATTTTTAAAAAATCAACGATATAAAATTAGGTTTTTTTAAGAATTTTCTCCAATGATTCTGCTAAATTTAAGCCTTTGATTGAGTTCATTAAATTTTGAAGTTTTTTGGGTTTTAATTTCGCCTCTTCAATTTATTTATTGGAAGTTTCCACTACGATTTGTGTCATGTAAATCGACTTTTTGTAACAATTTAAATAAATTCCGCTTTATTATAAGTACAGATTTTTCGATGCCAATTTCTACCAATTTAACCAAAATGTAGGTCATAAACTTATCCAATTAAAACTTCACTGTGTTATTTATATCATAAAAACCTCACCAGATTGTGTAATGGGATGACGGATATTATTATTCGTTTACGTAAACTAATACTAAACTCGATTCCAATACAAAAAGTTGTTAATTATTTTGCACTTGGTACTTCTGATTCATAAAACTTGCTCAGCGGCTTTGTTTTTAGAATTATATATGTATTTATAATTTCGTGGATATTATTATTAAAAAGGCATCATCATTTATGTGATGCACATGCATTAAACCGCATAAGATAATGTTTTAACATACGCCTATACGAGTGTTGGATTTATGTGTTCTTGTGGGAAATTATACATGAATTGTGATAAAGCTCAGCTTTTAAAAAATTATAAATTGCTGAAATTACCACACACGCTGTCTAGTAACAGATGCGAATTACATATTTTTGCTAAAATGTAACGCTCCTGGTGGCTTTTTTTAAGTGTATTTGTGTGTCTTAATTTTTCTAAATATAATTTTCCTTATTTCTTTTATTAATTTAACTTATTTTTGTTGTGAATTTATCGCTGTAAATTCTTACTCTTAATATTTCCTGAAGTAAATGTTCAAAAATTAAATGAGTTTTGTCTCTAAAATTTTCCATAAATGGTCCTAACCGACCGGAAACCTTCGGAAATATTAATTTGCAAAGATTAAAATTGTAAACTTGGAAACGAAGTAGTCGATAGTAAAAAAAAAACGTGGAAATAATTTTATAAAAATAGGAAAACTGCCAGATTTAAGTTTGTAAAATCAAAAAAAAACCTGCATTGTGAAACAGTCAAGGTGACATTTCATTCATGCTCTTATTTTTGGATTCTAAGTAATAAGCTTACTTGAACTTTTTACCAAGTTATTTTTGGATTTTTCAGATTTTTAAATCATTAATTCGAACGATTTTTACATATTTGTAATAATTATAATATTGCAAACTCATAAGTTAAGATTAGATCTTTGTTATTGTATTAATAATTATTAAATAATTTAAGACCTATTTAAAAAATTTGTTCTTTAATTTATTGCTAAAAAAATTTTAAATGTTTTGTACAGTTAACAATGGTTATAAACACCAAATTTTGTTTAACCTTCTCATTTGTGTATTTTAAGGTTTAATTGTTTACGTATTGTTGCATTTCATAAGTTTTTCAGTCGATAATTTGTATGTAAATCAGTTTAATGACCAGGCAAGATAATGAGCGTCATGAGTTTATGATTCAGCTATGACAGTAAAAGGGGGAATGAGGTGACTAACATCATCAACACATAATTAGTCATTACGTTCATGCTTTTTCAATTTTTATGCAATACTGTTTGTTTTTAAGATTATGCATTACATAGGAAATAAAAGATCGTCTTTTTAAAGCGAGTTTTAAATTTATTAAAATCGATCTGCGTCAGTATCATCGCCCTTTTATATGTTATATATTATGTGGTGTCGAGGCTGGTGCGTTAAGTATGTGGCTTTTGCTGGTTCCTTGTCCATCTCAGCAGGTCAGATGATGGTGTGTATATGTAGCACCGTAGCACCCCACACACACATTGTGCTATGACCCATGTATGTAGGGTCTTGGCCTTCTGCACAACTGCCTCGATTTTTGGCTTTCACTTTTAGTTTTTTAAGGTCTTTTTCCATCTCCCTTTAGGTCGTTGTCCATCTGGAACCGACGTTAACACTTTCTTGGTGACATACTCTAACTACCTTATCCACTGTTTCTTAATGTAGCCTACGTCTTGCTCACCCATGATTTGTTTAAGTTCATGATTTATCCTAGGTCTCCATCCACTTGTTTCCTTGTCAAAGGCAGGACCATAGGTTTGTTGAATGACTTTCCTCTCAAATCGATTAAGTAGCTCTTCTTGGTTTTAGGTTAAAGTCCAAGTTCTCACAGCCCTAAATATTAAGTTACAACTTACAACCGGCCTTATTATGGTTTTTTAGAGTCGCTATTGATCCTAGATACTTAAACTTGTGAACCTCGATCTCCTATCTTGATTGCTTATGCTGGCTTATCTCTGCCTCTTTGTAATTTCATAAATTTAGTCTTAAACTTATTGTTATTAGCACTTCGTTCAACTCATTTTGCCTTCTTCCTAAGATCGCAACGTCATCGGGAAAGGCTAGTATTTGTTTCGGTGGTAAACAGTGCCAGTCGTCTTTAGGCTGGCCTTTCGTAAGACACTTTCCAATATTAAATTGAAGATGGTAGTTGATAGAACATCTCTCCGTTTGACTCCTCTCGTGGCTTTAAAGGTGGTAGATTCTTCTCCGTCTATCCTGCATTTGCATTCCATTCCTACTATTGTAGTTTTTATTAGTCTAATCTTCTTTGGCACTCCAAAGTCTAGTAATGCTTCTCATATGCGTTGGTGTTTTATGCCGTCATAGGCTTGCTTGAAGTCTATGTACAGTTGAAATAAATGTATATGATATTTCCAGCACTTTTCAAGCATCATCCTTATCGTAAAGATTTGGTCTGCGGCTGAGTGGCTTGCTCTGAATCCAGCCTACCACTGCTTCACATAGTAGTGTTATTCGACCATTGATAATAGTCGTTAGTAATTTATAGGCTACACTGAGGAGACAGATTCCTCGGTAGTTGCTGCAACTCAGTTTTTCCCCTTTTTTTATGGATTCTTGTGTCCAAGATGTCTATTTTCCACTCCTATGGTTTCATTCATTTTTCCAAACATCAAGTAATAAAAGTAAGATACTTGTTAGCTGTTCTCCACCATATTTCAAAAATTCTGCAGGGATGTCATCATTACCAGGAGATTTGTTTTTTCTTAGTCTGTGAATTGCTCCTTACTTCTTGAGCGTTGGAGGTTCGAGATTGTAGATCTCTTCTGCATCATCAGAGGAATTCTTGAGATCTGGGTCATTTATTACAGTGGCATTTAATTTCCTTGTTACTGATCGTCACCATTTAGGAGTTCATGAAAGTACTTAATCCGCCCATCTGTTTATGAGTCGTTGGTTGTCATTAATTAAACTACCATCTTTGCTTCTATACATGTTACGAGGTACTATCCTTTAATTCCGAGAATATGTTCACAAAACAATAATTTTGTACTTTTAAGTCCTAATGTCCAACGTCATCTTCAAAGTAGTGACCCTGAGCCTGTATGCAACGATTCTAGCGATTTTTTCCATGATTGGAAACACTTCTCAAACTCTGCTGAAGTTATAGTGTTGAGTACCTGTTGCGAATCCGCTTGAATCTCTTCAATGGTGTCTAAGCGGCGCCCTTTCAATCGTAATTTCGTTTTTGGGAAGAGAAAGAAATCACATGGTGCAAGGTCCAGTGAGTACAGGGAGTGCGGGACAGTAGTCATGTTGGCCTTCCCGGTGACTAACGCCTGAGCCGTAATTCAGAAAGTCGGTGTGCTAGGCTGGCGCCCGGACATCGTCCGGGTGGGTGAGGTCGGTGCAACGGCCAAACTCGCTTCATTCCCCTAAAGACGTCCCAGGTGCTTAACTGCTTGGTGTCGCCTAGTCTAGTCATATTCCAATATAAAAAAAAAGTAGTCATGTTGTTGTCACAACGAGTGAGGTGTGGGCCGGTGTAAACTTACCAGTAACGGTCTGACCGGGTGGGACGATTTCTCGAATATCAAAGAAAACTATCAGCATAGACTTGATTTTGCTGCGAACTTGACGTGCTTTTTTGGACGAGGGGATAATGGCGACTTCTATTGTAAAGATTGTTGCTTAGTTTCTGGGTCATATCCGTACACCCGTTATGATCTTAGAGATAAGTTAGAGTCATTTCTACACATTTCTCGCATCTCGGCGCACACTTGAAATCGCGCGTTTCGCTGATCATTGCTCAAAAGACAAGAACAAACTTGGCTGCAATTCGTCTCGTATTTAGTGCATCTGCCAGAATGTGCCGACATGTCCCGTATCGTCGGTGGTCTGCCTGGATGCCTTCTGTCTGTGAAAATGGTTTCACGTACTTTCGCAATCATTTCTGGAGTTGTACTTGACGACGATCTACTTGAACGTGCATCATCGTCGACCGATTCCCGTCCCTCTTTGAAACGCTTAAACCACTCAAATGTTCTTGCTTGACTTAGTGACTTAGCGCTTCGTTACCAAAAGCCTCTATTAACATTCAGTGTGTTTCTGCCGCAGTTTTGTTTAGCTTGAAACAAAATTTGGTTCAAATTCGTTGCTCGTGGGTATCAGCCATATCGACGATCGCAGAACTACACAAACACGTTGTACACAATCGAGTTAAAACTTCGTAATAACTACACGTAAAACGACGCCACTTGACACACGATACAGCTACATCTACAAGTAGTTAGCGGCGCAAGTGCGTGCTATGATTGGTTAGCGCGGGATATTTAAATTCTCGGAATTAATGGGTAGCATCTCCTATTATTATTATTAATACTAAAACCATATAAGTTTATTTACAAAAAAGTATGACTTAGAAATGATTGGAAGTTCATTGCATAATAAAGGTACAATTAATAGTGGTCCATTAATTTTTTTAAGCAGTGTACATAGAGATTACAATCATCTAAACAAATTGAAATGTTCCAAAGTCTATAATGATTCCTTTTCCTTTCAGCCTGTTCGAGCAGGAGATTATGTCATATGTGCCAGCAGTAACGACAACAACGCCTGGATCGACAGGTGGTCGAAGCCCTCGAGGTTCACCACAGCCATCTCCTGTAGCTTCGCCTGGTCTTAGCAGGCATCGCACACCTGCTCCTCATAGAAGAGATTTTGAAGCCAAACTTAGGAATTTCTATAGGAAATTAGAAAGTAAAGGATACGGACAAGGACCAGGAAAATTCAAGTATGTATTACTATTTGTACCGTGTTGAAAATTGATGATAGTAAATAACAAGGTATAATTGTAAGAAATAACATGTAATCTTTTTTGCAGATTGCATATTAGACGAGATCATTTACTAGAAGATGCATTTAGACGTATCATGTCCGCAAATAAAAAAGAACTCCAAAAAGGAAAACTATGTGTTGTGTGGGATAACGAAGAAGGTTTAGATTACGGGGGGCCTTCACGAGAATTCTTCTTTTTGCTCTCTCGTGAACTTTTCAACCCTTATTACGGACTTTTCGAATATTCTGCCAATGATACCTACACAGTACAAGTCTCGCCCATGTCAGCTTTCGTCGATAATTACCACGAATGGTAAGCAAAATCGACAATACCGTCTTACCGACTTCTTAAATTTGGTATATTACAGGTTTAGGTTTAGTGGAAGAGTCTTAGGTTTAGCTCTAGTTCATCAATATTTATTGGATGCCTTTTTTACGAGACCATTTTATAAAGCACTGCTCCGCTTACCTGTAGCACTTTCAGACTTAGAAAGTTTAGATTTTGAATTTCATCAATCGCTTCAGTGGATTCGTGAAAATGACGTTTCCATGCAGGGAGAACTTGAACTCACTTTTTCTGTTACTGAGGAAGTTTTCGGGCAAGTTCTTGAACGAGAACTTAAACCTGGAGGAAGGAATGTTCCTGTTACTGAAAAAAATAAAAAAGTAAGTTGTTCATATCATTATTATTAAGGAAACACATTGTAACTAATTGATTTTACAGGAATATTTAGAAAGAGTAGTTCGGTGGCGTTTAGAAAGAGGAGTGTCGGAACAAACTGAATGTTTAGTAAGAGGTTTTTACGAAGTCGTCGACCCAAGACTTGTAAGTGTATTTGATGCAAGAGAACTGGAGTTAGTAATGGCTGGTACCGCAGAAATAGATTTAGTAGACTGGAGACAAAACACCGAATATCGAGGAGGATACCACGATCAACATCCTGTTGTGGTTTGGTTCTGGCAAGCTATCGAAAGGTGCGTTAATAATCTTAGTCTAAACCTTCAGTTTTAACCTAATTTAATTTACAGATTTACAAACGAACAAAGGCTACGCTTGCTACAATTCGTAACAGGAACTTCAAGTATACCATACGAGGGCTTCGCAGCGTTACGGGGTTCGATAGGTCCCCGTAAATTTTGCATAGAAAAATGGGGTAAACCTAATAGTCTTCCTAGAGCTCATACATGTTTTAATCGGCTTGATCTACCTCCTTATCCAACAATAGAAGTATTGTACGAAAAATTATTACTAGCTGTTGAAGAAACGAATACATTTGGTATCGAGTGAAAAAATTCTTTGGAATATTACGGGATACCTCCTTTTCAATGTCCAAAAATTATGAGTATGATTACAGGTAACAAAAATGTACTTATAAAAGTCAGCTTTATTAGTCTGTTTCCTGTTACGATTTAGAGATTCTGTTGTGAATTTTATAATACTGTACATTGGTCTGCAGGGAATTGCGCCAAATTTTATTGTTTCGGCGTGTTTAGGATGTGCGAAAGTGAATTTTGATATATATTATAGTCATATTGGGATAACTGTTGTGATTTTTTATGAGCACAATTTACATATTTTGTAAAATCTGCAAAGATTAAGAGTAAGAACTCGGTTATTAGAGTCATCAAGGGGTGTGTTATGACTGAATGCAGCTGTAATAACAGTCGGGTTGTCCGAATAGCAATTGTAACTAATATTTTATACTTTGTATATAATTGATATAGTATGCTACAGTAGAGATTCAATTTTGGTTGCTTGTAATTGTAGTCGAACTTCTGTAGAAGTAGTGTCATCTGCTTAGAAATCAAATAGTTTGACTTCTGACGCATCTAGAACCATTTATTTTTAACATAAGTTCTCTTCAGTGTATCTTTTTGTATATCATCGACATTTAACTGAATTTTTCTAATATTTTTTATTTTAGTTACCAATGTTCGAAGTATTACTTATTTACTTGATTACACTGTATAGATTCGTCTATTCCTTATCATTTAAATTTAGGTTAGCACTTTGTGATCAACCGAATTCTAGTCACTTGTTAGATTATTAACTTTTATAAAATCAGTTCAGTTTAATTTATAATTATCGTGATTTTAATATATTGTTAGAAAGAAATCAAACAAACTTACTTTACTTTTTTGCCAACTGTATATTGTTTTTGTATAATTTATTATTGATTATGTGTGTATTGATTATATGAAATTCAGCTGCATGTAACATTCCAGAGATATAAACGTTTGTTACTTAAATTGAGTTTTTTTTCTTTAATAATCTAGTCCAGGATTTACGAGAGTTAATAATTGGTAAGGATGAAATATGTAGGTCTCTCAGGAATGTAGCGAGTGAATGCCTGCTTCACCAACGAGACGTCCCGGGTTCGGATCCAACCATGACCAGACTTCCATCTGGAGCGTGACTTACTTCTAACCCATTACGATAAGTTTAGGTTAATCGTAAAAGGATAATTACCAATCCAGTGTACACCGATAAGGCTAAGTAAAACCTACATAACCTACCTAGGACCTACAGGCCGCTTGTCAGGTCATACCTGAGGTTTATCGGAACTGATAAAAAACTGCATGTGTGTGTCGCCAGCGGCCGGCAATCAGCTTCAGACTAGACTGGGGGCCAATATTAAGAGATTTTGGTATTTTGATTAGAGGTGAAACGAATATTGATTTGTGGCGGTAACCGAATACGAATATTCGGCTGTTAGTATTCGGCCTTGCCGAATAGTTTTTTTGCGCCAAATTTTATTAAATAAACGTGTAGGTACCTATCTATAACGGTTATAACTAACATTAAGATACAAGTCTAAAAAGGTAACCGTGAGTCCCACCCAGGAGCCACAAGTGTAGCTAAAATATCAATTAACAGCGATAATTATTAATTTAATAATCCAACCCTTGACCTTAAATAAATCTCATTCACTGGAGACACGATTCTATAAATAGAGAAAATAATGTTTTTTTGTTAGACCCGTGACATATCTGCGACCACACCGTCGCTACTTTTTATGTGAGGTGTTATATCGCAAATATGTCTTGTCCCCGGCCTTATTGTTACACCTATTAAGAAATCGTAGCTTTTATTTTAGTTTCGTTGCCCTCACCAGCGAACTAATTTATTGTTTAATTATTAAATTGCCCTGCTGTAGACAAAACAATAATGGAATAATGTATTCGTTCAGAAATTTGCTTACAGACCCTAAATTCTCGATAATTAATTAGTCATGGACATCAAACTTTTTGATTATTATTATTTTCAGCGTAAAATATTTTTAATAATTCAGTAGTATATATTATGTTCCGGGCAGGAAATTTGAGAAAAAGGCTAGATTTCAGGCTATAAACTTTTTTGGTACTTTTTAAGCACACTTAAAATGAAATAAGTTAGATTTAGCTTAAAATAAGTAATCACGAATGATCAATTTAAATAAAGTCTGCGAAATATTCGGTTATGCTGAATATTCGTCACGAATATTCGGGAAGCCGAATATTACGACTGCCGAATAGTTAACCGAATATTCGTTTCACCTCTAATTTTGATGACAGGCTGAGTCATTTGTGTGTTGGAAAATTCAAAAGAATTTATTTGTGAATTTATAAATATCTATAAAGAGCATCCTGGTCTGTGGAAAATTAAGTCTAAATAGTATTCCGACAGAAGACTGAAAGAAATAGGCTATAATAAGTTGCTTGAATTATATAAAAATACCAATCCAGTGAAGAAAAAAACCAATTAATATTCGTTCGTCTTTTTGAAAAGAAATGAAACAAATTAATAAGTCAAAGCGGTTAGGAGCATCTACCGATGAGATTTGTAATCTTTCCTTGTGGTATTTTGACTTTACTTTTTACAGCTGATCAAGAAGAATTATTACTCCTAATGCTTGTGGAGAAATAATGGCTGAAAATTTCAGATCCTCAAAATTTCGTCCAGTGGAGTGGCCAAATATCTCAAAGTCTTTCTTCAGCACTTATTGCTTGTCGCATTTTCATATTCTTCTTAGAAATATATAGCTTTACTAACTTCAATATGGGAATACAGTCGAACTTCCATAACTCGAACCATAACTTGCCAGAAAAAAGTTCGAGTTATCAAGACTTCGGGTTATTAAATAAAATACCTACATAATATGTATGTAAATATTATTTATGTATGTATATGTAGATACTTTAAAACTTTAATACATATATGTGCTCATATGTATACTTTTACCAAAGAATTGCACAATAAATTGTGATGCAACGGAATTCCTATGCTGAAAAGTATACATACATAATAGATAATACATATGTTGTACATATTATCATAGATTAAAGAATTATTTCCTCTATGATATTATGTAGTTTTTATTTTAGTGTAAAAAAGTGAGTTATTTGTGACTGACAAAAGGATTTTTATTTTGATTTTTAAAAAAAACTTCAATGTTATTTAAACCATTATACAGAGACTCGGTTGAATGTTCATTGGTTTTTAAACACGAACGTAAAACGCTCAACGAATTTGCAACCAACTCGTTTGAAGGTGGTTGCTGCAAATCATCCTCTATCATGTCACTTTTGCTGTCATCTTTATTGTCGAGCTGTACAGATTCGGATTCAGATCTGTAGAGCTCGATAATATCTTCATCCGTGCAGTGGCGGATTTCCGCACAGGCGGAGGAGGCGCGCGCCTGGGGCTTCTTAAATCGAGGAGGCCCCAAATGTCTCTCTCAGGTCTCAAAAAAAATAAAATTGTTTCATTTTAAATTTTTACACTCATCTTTATTACCATTACTGAATAAAAAACTATAATCACAGAGCAGGTATACAGGGTGTTAATTAATGTCATGCAGATATTTCAGGGAGTGATAGTACTCGGCAAAATAAGAAAAAAATGCTAATATACACATGATCTAAAACGCGCCATTTCCGGTATACAGGGTGCCGAAGTTTCAATTTTTTTTTTCGTATTTTGCGTTTTTCTCCTGTATGTTTTGAGATAATTATTTGCAATTTAGTACAGCTACTATCTTTTAGAATCTCTACCATAAAATGTCAAAATCATTAGTTGCAGTATACGGGGTGTTAAACACAAACAAAAAAGAAACTTTATTTTGACTCTACTTTATTTCGACTACACTTGGTTTGTATTGATCGCTATTTTTTCAAATAACTCTGAAACTGATAGATAATAATATATTTAATATACGGGAATAATGGAATAATGGAAAAAACCAAAAAGCCGGAGAAAAAAACCGGAAATTCAATTATGAAATTTATACAGGGTGCTCAAAAAAAAAGTCCCGGAAGGTAAAATGGTCGGTGACCCAAAGAAATGTAACACCCTGTATACTGCAACTGATGATTTTGACATTTTATTGTAGAAATTCTAAAATATAGTAGCTGTACTAAATTTCAAATAATTATCTCAAAACAAACGGGAAAAAAACGCAAAATACGAAAAAAAAAATTGAAACTTCGGCAGCTGTCAGAGATAGATAACTAGCGCCACGAGCAAGCAGTGTCAAAAATTTGCATAATGGCCATTTTTGCCGTCGCCTGCGTTGATTAAAAACGGAATTTATAAAGCCTGCCGAGGTGATACTACTTATCCACAAAGAGTATGTATTTGACTTTGTTACTTGGAAACTCATGATAGGTTACACCCCGACTTGAATTATGGCAAGGAAGGATGCAACAAGACATTTTTAGAAAGTAATTTTTGTTGAATAACCGAAGGAATAACCAACAATTAACAAATTTAAATTAGGAATACAGCTGTCAGTGAAAGGATAACTAGTGCCGCGGACAAAATTTGAACAAGTCGATTAACTGTCAAATAGTCTTATTCGGCAGGCTTTATAAACCCCGTTTTGAATCAACGCAGGCGACGATTTTTGCTATTATTTGGCCGGCTATATAAACTCCGTTTTTAATCAACGCAGGCGACGAAGTAAAGTAACTGCGAAACTTTTTAAATTTGACTATTTTTAATGTTATTTAAGGATATATCAACAAGTTAACGAAATAAGATTAAGGTTTGACAATTTCTCCTAGGCCCTAGATATAATTTGACCAGATACAAATTTAACTAGTGAAAATTGTACAATTGGCAATTTATTTACTCTATGGGAATTCCAGGAAAATCCAATTAGTAATTTCTAACCTTAAACGTCAAATTTTAAGTTAATTTAAAATCTTATCACATCTTGAATTTGAAATATGTCAGAAACAATAACAGAAACAGAACAAGACAAACCACCAGAATTAGAATGGCTTCAACTACATCACGAAATGGACAGGATACACAAAACAGAAACTATGCTCGATAAGATGACACGAAAGACTTATGAAAACCCTTTCGTACCTATTGGTAAATTTATATCTTGGTTAAAATATTTGGTATAAAAGTTTGAGTATATCTTGTAGGATGTTTAGCAACACTTGCAGCGTTATCATACGGGCTTTGGAGTTTTCGACAAGGCAGGAGGAAAACGTCACAGTACATGATGAGAGCTAGGATTCTTGCACAGGGTTTTACGATTATGGCATTTGTGATAGGCATGGGGCTTACAGCTTCAAAAGATAAAAAAACTTAATACCATGTCGTTTGCTAGCTGTGTATATATCGATTGTAATTAGCCCAATAAATTTTAGTAACGAAAGGTCGAGTTTTATTTAAGCTTATGTAAGGAAAGTTCGTAGCATTCCCTGGTAAGTTTTTGTTTTTAATTGTGTACAGAGTAACTCTAAAGGAAGTTTTTTCGTTTTGTTGTGTTCATTACAAGTTTTTCGAATGCGTTTTAAAGGTTTCTTCGGTTTATTTGAGTTTTTAGTGTAACGAGTTTGGTATAGATGGCGCAAGATGTCTTTGGTTGAATTGGTGTATTATTGAAATTGGTATAACCTAAAGTTTGAGCAAATAATGAACCAACAGTTGCGTCAAGGCATAGCAAGCCGTTGGTTGTGTGTATTGGCTTGATTTTGTTGCAACCCATGTTTTGTTGATTATCTCTTAACCGAGTGCACTAAATGTTTTGTGAATTATGTAATGAAAAAAATGTAAATAAATGCTTACGTATGTTCAAAAATCGGAAGTCTTAACGGTTTAAAATTCGAAATTTGGACAGTTACATTTGAATTTTGTACCTAACCTTTCCGTGTGAAGAGAGTTAACGGAAGGCAGGTGTTGTCGGTGAACTTCAAGGTTCGAGAAACCTCTGAACTTCGTTTTATGCATTTTCAGAGGACAAATAAACTGTGAAAAAATCAAGTTGGTTGAGAAAAAAAGTTAACATCGTCTTTTGTCTGTGACAGTTGTCCAAAGTTTAATTAACGTACGTTAACCTACTGTTGGCGATTAAAATTTGTAATTTGTTAGTGGTGAAACAGCAGTGAATATGTTGTCTGAAATTAAAAGCTCACGTGAAGGACTCTTGAGCGTTTCCCCAAATTTACTACAAAAATTGGTGCGCAAGGACCCGATATCTGAAGCCTATGATGTGGAAGAAACACCTTTTGCCAGGTTAGTTTTTTATTATCTTATCTCATTCGTACTAAAACCTTTTATCACAACTGATTTCTTGTTTGAACAGCTTCTAATCTTTCGATATTTTATATTTTTAATCTTCTAGACTTTGCAAACAGTCGAAAAGTTAACCTAAAATAGGTTATGTCACATTTTGAACTCATAGAAACTATCTACTCGGTTCACTCAGGCCAAAAATTCACAGGCGTAAAGGATAACATTTAAGCTGGAACACCATGGATGTTCTAAAAATAAATTAATGAAGTGTGAGAAATTAATTAAATTAATAAACGGCTGCGTGAGCAGCAAAATATTGTTTGGAAATTTTCAGTGGGCTACAATTCACTTGTAAAAGCGTACAGGCAAATACTTGTTCAGAAGTCCTTGCTAGTATGAATAACACCAGAATAATTAGTAAACATTTTCTAGCATTGCTTGATTTTTGCTTTAGGAGTTATTATTTTATGAAGTAATTTTAAATAATCCCTACAATTTAGGGCCAAACTACATTAAATAGTTAATCCAACACTTTGAACTTTGGTGCATTGCCATTTAACAAAGGTTAATAATCGATTTTTAATGATCACATACTTCCCAGGAGGTGGCTTTCTAGAATCTAGAATACACAAGATTTCTTTTAATAGGTAATTTCGTATAAAATTTTGTAACAATGTGAAATTCGCAACTCCTACTCAGAGTGTATTTCTAACATTGCCATTTTAGAATTTCCGGATTTTTTTTTGCGAAGTGTCAAAAACACTGAAAGTGCGTTTTCACTTTACGTTTTTAATAATAAAACACGTACTTGCTGATTCTTTCCAATATCACCTGAATGGCTGAACTTTTGATTTTATGTAATCATACTACTTCGAATTCAATAGGCTTTTCCGAGCTGTTGACTGAAACGCAATTCGTTAGCTCTACTTTTGGGCATATTTTTAAATTATAGAAAATTGTAAATAATTGATTAGTATAAAATGAAATCACAAGTTGTGGTGTACGTGATTTAAAACCAGTAATTGATCCCCATACCACCATAATGTGGATATGTTTATGCAATCAAACTGGCTCGGAATATTTATTACGCGTATATGCAAAGAACATTTTTATTAACATAGTAAAGTCCGGATATGCTGTTGATAAAACGCTTATAAAAATGTGGTTATGATAACGAAACTGAGCACACACACTTTGTATACTTGATTAAACACACTTTTTCCATAATATTGCCTGCATGTAAACCGGAAATATTTGCGTGCGAAATTTTCCACTCTGAACGTAGAGGTTTTAAGTTTGTATTCTTGTATCTTGTTGCATTTGTATCTTTTTAGATCAAAACCCTAATGCTGATATTAAATTAAATCTGAAAGATTTAACGTGTAGGTTAATTTTTTAACGAGTTTGTTAACGATTTCTAAAGGTAATTCTGATGTTAATAAAGCCACACACGTAGTGTGCATAATTAAAATGGCAATTTTAATCCTGTTAATTAGAAGTGGCCATTTCATAGATATCCTTGAATTTGTGGAAGCAGCAATTACAAATTAATAAACACTAATTTGATTAAAAAAAATTAAAATCGCTTGCCATCCATGTTGTAAAAATACAAGGAATTATTTTGGGTTGAATATTTGAAGACATTTTAGAAGTAATATTGTTCGAAATAAAAATGGAAAATTTCTGAAATGCAAATGCCACTTAATAATGAAATAATTTAAAAATTACTCTTTGTCTTCAGTAGCCGAGGTTAAATTTTTTTATTGTTATGAATCAATCAAACTGTTATTTACATTTTGAAAAGATCAGAGCTAGCTTTGCCTTATGTAATTAAAGTCCGTTTAGAATATGAATTTAAATGTCTGAAATTTGAAACTTTAACACAACGCAGCTGACAAAGAAAACTAAGCTTAGTAAATCGTCGGAATTGATCAATTATTTATTTTGGCAACTCAAAATTGCGAATAAGTGTCTTTTAACCAATCAGAATAGTTAGATTTGTGGTCATATTCAGACAAAAACACGTTATTTTGGTTTGTTATTTATCAGAAGTGTTTGTATACGAAGAGATCCAGTAGATTTAGCCTTATATCAGAGGTAAAAGCTATAACAAAACGACCTTGTTATTTTCATGGGGTCAGGTACTAAAAATCAAACGTTAGGAAGTGTTTTGATCCTGCTCTAAACAATAATTAGGCGATAAAAAACAGCACCTTTTTAGTGTTCTGACTTAAATTAGATTCACCTTAAAAGCAACGTTTAAATTTATGATTCCAACCCGTCTTTTTCCCAAGGAATATTATTTTGTTTTTATTTTTTTTTAACGTGATATTTTTCCTGCTTCTTGCCACACCTTTACCGTGTACTTTTTTCGTCTTATGATACGTGTACTTTTTTTCTATCGAATTGTAATTGTAAGGCATGCTTGGTAACAATGATGGTAGTGTACGACCTTGGTACTTGCTACTCTTTGTCTGTTTTTTTTTCTTTCTTAAACGTAAATACTTCCTACTTAAGCGAGGAATAATCAGCTTCTCATTATACAGGATCTCGCGTTTGATTACATATCGTGCATCAGAAATGATTCCGTAGCCTACTTTCTCTTCTAGTATTTCGCGACCTTTCAGGGTATGCAAGACAAGACCAACTTCTATGTTTGCTTTTAGAATGTCGGTTTGTTAAACACGTTCGGTTTTAATTCCATATTTTCTGGGTTAAAATGCGGAATAATTATCTTAATTATATAATTTATTTCTAATTTAATATTTATGCGCCTGTTCTCTCGCGTTTTGTTTATATTTACGCACGTTTTTGTCCTCTTTTTTCTGTTGGATGCCCTAGAATTAAAATAATGAACGAAGATGATTATTAAACTCGAAAACTACGTACTAGAAAAGAATGTCGTAGGAGTTAATTGCTGACATAGATTAACACTTAATTTTCTAAGAATGTTTGATGCAATTGTAATCCGTTGTCATGAATGAAACGATTTGATTAACCCAACAATTTCTGTGAAACATTCCTGCTTCCTCAGGTTGTTGCGGTCGCACGATTCTCAATAAGCCTTATTGTTCTCCTAATTTGTCTATTTTTAAGTTTTTGACGAATATTAGAAATTTAGTTACCTAACTCTCGAAAGTTTAAACAAATAGTTTCTCTTCCACTAAAAAATGATTTGCATACTCATTCTTCTTTCATTATTTTTGTACAGTTTTGCCGGATTTAGTAGTGGTTGTTTCGCCTACGCCTTTTTTTGTGTGAAGTTAACTCCAGTTTAAGCTAAATGAAAGCAAATAAATGGTAATTTTATTAGCATAAAGTAAAAATGACAGTAAGGAATTGCTTAAATAAGCTTTGTATTTGCATACCGGCGAAGTGCAGGAAAGTTTTCTAGCCAAATTCAATGCTTAGTATTTAAATAAGTATGCAAATTTTAAATTTATATGTTAAGTAGTATTTGATCTTTCTAATTGCATATAAAAGGTGGTATTAATTAAATGTTTGGAAATAAAATTTAATTACACTTCAGGTTTTCTGCAGTTCGAAATTAAAAACCGATAATTCTGGAAATAAATTAACCCTGAGTTTTTTGTTGTGCCATATTTATTGCGTACTTGAAACAAAAAATTAAACTTTATTGGTCAAGTAATGTGAAGCATTTTTGGTAATATAGCCGCCCTGCTTAAACAGAGAAAAAAAGAAAATTTTGAACAATAGTCTGTTGGAAAAAAAGCAAAGTTTATTTATTTGTTTAAGAGATAAAAGACAAGAACAACTGAATAATTAAAATTTAAAAAAGGCAAAGTAAGTTGAAACATAGCCAGATTGTCTACAGGAAATTATAAATTAAATTTCTTAGGCGATTATAAAAAAATAAGCCGAGATCAGTCGGATCAAATTAATATTAATTTGTTTCAACTTTCAATCTTTCAATTAATTGTATCCTGTTTAGGCAGGTACGAAATACGTTTTCATCTCGGTTTTCGTAAATACAACTAAGCGGAGTTTTCAAACATTGCTTGATAATCTTTGAAAGATTTCTTTGATGATAACTCAATCCGTTTTTAAATGAATCTCTTTTCCTTGTCTCGTAAAGTTTGCTCAGAATTTCCTTAACTAATTTCATGGTTCAGGCTAAGTTTTCTTCCTACTTTTAATTGCTTCTTCTTTAGTTTTCAGTAAAAGTGAAACAAATACAGACTAGGAAGTTATAAACTGTTTGGCATATTTGTATAATTAAAATTAATTTGTTAATTACGTATAATTTTCCTATAATTACTCATTATTGTTGTAATTAATTATTATGAATAATTTCTCTCTAATTTGCTGGTTTGGTAATAAATCACTTGCGTTTCTGTAGTAATTAGATGAATTTTCACTTAATATTGCGTTTGCTGCTTAAATCGTTGGCTTCCAATGTTTGTGAATCCGTAATCATGAATCCCTTTTTAAATTTTGCAGTCGAATTATGTATGTTTTTGGTTTTTGGTAGTTTAAGCCGGACGAATGGTGAATAAAACAAACAAGCAAATATTAATTAGTCATATTTATCAATTTAAAACTTTTGCCAGCTTAATACTTTACACGTTAAACAATGCAGTCTTATTATTTATCGGTGTTTGATGTTGGTTGTGACGTATATTTATAACTTTATTGGCTTGCATTAAAGATAAACCTTATCAAAAATTCCTGATTTATCTGTGATTTTTAGGAATTTTTTGATTATCGTCATGTGCATTGCAAACAAAAAGAAATTGACCTGAAGCTTTTTACTCCGGCATTTATCGAACAGCTGTTGCATTGCACCAATATTAGTTTTGTAATCTTTATTAGAGACAATACTCCCTTTATTAAATGCCAAATAATAAAAAAAGCTGCAATTTTTGTTCGTTTTTTATTTATTTTCTTTAAAATTCGAACATGTGTTGTTTATCAGAGTAGGTTAAAGGTTCTTTGGGTCGGATTGGAACTACATACATTTTAGGACAAAGAATAGATACTTTTAGATCTTTTTTTATTTGTAAGGAGTATTTCGATACACATTTTTAAATTAGCTAATCAGAAGCATATTTCTTCTTTAATATTTGTACTTTATTTGACTTTTTACGGAAGAATTGTTAAGTATTAAACAATATAAATAATAAAAATTCTTTGATTTCTTCAAAAAAAATTATTTCAAAGCCTTTTTAAGTCAGCCTCGCACACCTTAATTTTTCTATTTTTAGGTTTCACCCTGTATAATTTAAAATTGGGACGCTTCAGGTTGTTTATTTTGCACAAATATCAAGGTGCAAACATCATAATTTCTAACTCACCTTGTAAAATGTAGATCTTCGTAATTAGTTAGCGCATAAGGTTGAAATTTAAATCGTTGGTAAAATCGAAAATTACACCTTGCGTTAATTGAACAAATTTAATCAATACTGAGACTGTTTATGCATGCATTTCTGGGATGGTCAGGGTGCAGTGAATGCACGATAAGGCGACGTCATGCAGTTTGCAGAAAATTGCAAATTTTATTAGGTTCATTTAATTGAGGATGTTCGTAATTGTTTTATTCATAATTAATATTGGGAAACTTTTAATTGTATTAGTATAAGTTAATGAACTGAAGTTTTACTAAATTTTAATTTGTTTAATTTGAATACGATTTTGGTTAATTAATATTTTTATAATTAAAAATTCTTTTTGGTATTACTCAAATTTATATTTTTAGGAAGTTGATAATAAAATTTAATGACGTTTTCGATTGCAGAAAGGCGGATTTTTGTGACTTCATCAGAACTACTAATTGAAAATGTTTTTACGTTTTAAAGAGAACATTTCTTCGTCTTTTTCTGCTCCTACTTTTTCAGTTTTCTTTTCTGTTTGCTGCTTTTCCTCTTGTATTCTACTGTTTATTTCTCTTCAGCTTGTTCTTTTTCATTTTCTGGTTTTTCTTTTTTCCTATTTTTCCTGTTTTTTGTTTGCATTTTTACCTTACTTTGCGTCCCATTTTCCCTTCTTTCCTATTTTTGCTCTTTATTTTCCTGTTTCTGTGTTCTGTCTGCTTCTGCTTCTTCTCCAACTTGTATATTAAGAAATTCAGTTATGAAAAAACCGTAGCTGCAATACTGTTGTAGCAATTTACTTGGAATTACCATTCAGAATTGAATTGAAACGTGCAACCTTGCTTCATCTCGGGTGTTTTCTTATTTGAAATGATTCTTTGAACAGATGAACCTAACCTCATATATGAAATTTCTAAATTATGGTTTATAATCTCAGAAATGCATCTTCAGCTTTTCACAAGTAAAAGGAGGATCATCATTTGCTAGAAAGGACGTTCGTATTCTTAAGAAACATCCGAACTATTCTAAGTTTGCAAAATACGTGTGCATATTCATTTCGATATTTAAAACTTGAAAGTTAAAAAGACGAAGATGAGCTCCGCTCTCAATTGGAATCCGTTTAAAATGAATAAAAATCGTCCCACAATTTTCACTTAAAAAACCAATTACGAAATGACATAAATGTGCAGAGGCAGTAAAGTGCAGCGCATAATGGAATGCAATGAATCATTTTCCAATAATGACTGTAAGTGCGGGTCATCGCGAACTCGGCCACGTGTGACCGCGACGGATTCGATACGCCGATGGTAATTGTAAACTCACGAGAGGAAGGAAACCGTATTTATGACAAAAAGCATCATCATCCAATCACCTCCTTTATCGAGGACACAACGCACTCTTCTTTCGCTACCGCAATAATAAGAACATGCCAAACGTCGTCACAGTTTCTTCTGACAACACAACGTCAACATCTATTTGTTACGATGTGGATGTTTAGAATTGTTTGTAGAAAAAATTAACTGTGCAAAAAATCAACATGACAAACGTTCGTGAGGTTTCCGCCAGTCAGGCGTGTAATTGGTTTAATTGTATGATTGATTCAGAAGAGATAAGGAAAGAAAGACTTTCGGGACGATCTTTTGGATGCTAAATATTTCCGAAAGAGAGATATTTTCATACGATTTCTGCCCTTTTTCAACACCTAGCGACTTAATTTTTTATTAAACTGCTAAGTTCACGAAGTAGTATTCGTGTTCTAATGAATTCTTCAAGCGAGAGATAAAAGATTGCCTTTTTCTTGTACTGCCTTTGAAGGCCTTTAAAACTGCCTTAATTTTCCCTGAGTTTAAATTATTGGATTACTAAATGTCGAGGGGTTGGCCCTTGAGGCAGTTCTTCAAGGGAAGTAGTTGTACACAGTCTAGACTGAAGCTTAAGGCAAGTGAAGGCAATTTACGACAGGTTGAAGGATTGCAAGACAATCAGGACATTCTGATCTGTATTTCGCAGATTGCGTATTTTAAGGAAGGCATTTTAAGAGAGGTTGAGATTTTAAGTCTTTCTGTCTGCGGAGTGGTCGCCTTCAGATAGCAACAAGACACACGTACCATACATTTAATATACATATACTCTCATAAACTCTGCAGAAGGCAATGGGAAACCACTGCAGAGAACACATTTCCCTAGTAAAAGCAGCGTAAGGCTGCAACCAACCAGCTCTAACAGCTGATAACCATACTTGAAGATTTAGACTTACCTTTAATACTAAAACAGCCTACCTTAAAAAATCAGGAAATGTTGCAAATACTCAGGTTTTCTTAAAGTGCCTTTCGAGTCCCCTAGACTGCCTTCGACAATCTTGCACTGTTTTAAAAACGAAATGTCCCGAACTGTTTCGGACTGTTTCGAAGTGGTCTAAAATCTTTTAGGTGGCTTCTTCTATTCTGGACAGGCTGGAATTGCTCTAAAGAATGCATTTTGTTTAGCTTGAAAAATCAATTAACTTGTCGCCGTTGTCACTCTTCTCCATATTTTCCCAATCCCCTTATCTTCTTCTGCTTTACCCACTTTGTAGTTGAAATCACCTATAACTATGGTTTTGTGTGTTTTGTTTGTCCTCTCCAGTATCTCATCTAAGTAATTTGTCGAAAGTCGAGTATCCTAATTTTTCCCGTCTTTTTCCTTTCTTCTTCGTTTCTGTTAAGATGGTTATGTCCTGGTTCATTTTTTTCTATTTCGTGCACCATCTCCCGTATTTTAGGTGTGAGTCTTCTTACATTGCATGTTTTTTATATTGTAATTGTCTCTTGTTCGTGGTCTTATTTTTGCTGAATTTGTTATCCTCCCCGTATCCTGTGATCTCATTTTTCCGAGATTGAGACTGGCAATAGCAACAGAATAAACTAGTCTATCACTGTTGTAGTTTTTTAATTCCTTTACTACCCCTACAAAATCATTGAATTCTGGTTGATCTTCTTGACGATAGTCGTTTTCTAAAGTTTCTTGTTCTTCGCCAAGCTCCTGGAATTATTTAGTAAGTTCTCTTTCATTTAATAGTTCTTCAAAATATTCTGCCCATCTCTCCATTATTCATAACCTCCTATCAAATTTCCATCCTGTCTTTATATAATGGTGGTTTAGCCTGTCAACATCTTAAAAAATATAGACAAACATACTTATTTCCAACATTCTCTGTCTCTTATGGCTGCAGTGTATGGCGTGTAGCAAATCTAATTTATTTCGTCCAAATTATGACAGATAGCAAAATCGAAAAATCCTTAAAAATAAAAATAGACCCTTAAAATTACGATTACGACGTTTTGGCCAATGTGCTGTCCCGGTGCTAACATGTGGATGCCAGATATGGACAATAACGAAACAATTTATTAAGAAAATAGCAGTGACCCAAAGAACACTGGAGAGAGATACATCCTAGATCCTAGGAATGTTCATAAAAGATAAGAAAACTATAGCCCGGCAAACTACGAACGAGAAGCAACCAGCGCATTAGACGTATGACTTCAAATTAACAGCTGGGTTTAATTGGAATAGATTTTCAGGTTTCTCAAGACCTTTGAAGTTCCGTCATTTTTATCTACCTTCTTCTACAGAGCCTTTCAAAACCTTCCAATTCCAATACATTTCTGAGTTCAAATATTTTGAAAACATTTTGAAATTGGTTGATTTAAAAAATCGATTTTTCTGAAAATGTTTTCAGTTTTTTAAGATATCTTTTACTATCGATTTTTTTATGTTCAATCTTCAAGTGCTGAAGTTAAATTTAGTATTTTCTGTTTCAACTTTTTTAGTATTTAAATTTAAAGTTAAATTTGGTAATTTCGTATGTTTCCAATTTCTTAAATTTTCCAAAATTCGTTATGTGGTATATTGTTAATAATTTAATCTTCAAACGTTTTTGACATTTTAATCTTTAAATATAATCTTCAACTTAGCTTTAGTATATTTTTTGATTTTTAACTGTTTACATTTCCAAAAGTAGAAAATTTTTGATGATATTTTAAGCAGTATTCTTTAATCTTTTAACTTTTTTTTAATATTTCAATCTTCAAATGTTGAAGATTAGCTTTACAATTTCGTATTTTCTCGACAGGCAGTAAATTTTCGAGTTTACATGTTGAGAATAAATCAGCTGATCAACGCGCAACAATCCACATCCAATCCTTCTCATTAGTATTATTCAAATAAAGAAACAAATAATTACAGTTAATTGAAGGTTGAACACTTGCTGTTTTTTTAATACCCCGAAGTCCTTGGGCTTTCAGAAATAGCATAGGCTTTGCTATTCCCGGATTTGGTAAATCGGCGTGCTTAATAAGTGCCGATCCTGGCGAAAGGTCAGAAACCATCTAAAATTACGTAAAGCAGTTTTCGCCCAAGAATTATTTATTTATTTATTTCTGTAGTGGAGAAGGGGTGGGAAATTTCTTTGATTACTTTCTGAAGCAGATGTTAGAGATTGTATCTGATAAAATCAAGCTTCCTGTTGTTTACTATTTTTTTACTACTGTTTTTTATGCAACTCTTGCATGGACTAATTAGAAAGTAGAACTTAATAATTAAACAAACAAATTAATATAAAAAATTATAAAGTAGATTATTAGATAATAATCAGCTACCTTCACCGCCTTCGTTATTGTGAGAATAGAAAACTGTAAAATATTTAGAAATAATAGCCAATTATTAGATAATAAATATTGTTTATAAATAAGTTTACATAGTTTAAAATTTCACAAGGTTTATTATTATAATCTCAACGTTACTTTATAAAGTGTTGCATTGTGTAGGTATACTCGTTTTCTCTAACATGCTCGATTAAGCAAAGGTCGATGGAATTGATTTTTGGGAGACTATCGTTCGATGTTGCCTTTTAAGACGATATTAATTCGGGGTGTAGAAAAAAAAACCGTAGATTCCATTCCTTTTTTTGATTTGTTTCACTTCAGTTTCAATTATATTTAATTGAGTTCCTTTATCGGTCATCCCAGGTGAATCCTATTAAATTTCAATTTGGTGGAAGGATAATTTATTATTTCGACTGTTGTTTAAATCTTAGATTTATAATGCTTTTAGGACCATTTGAGTAGTCTATTTTTAAAGACCTATCAGAATTTTCTTTGGTTAGTATTAGGCTGATTTAAATCAAGTTAGTATTTTAATTAAGTTCCATGCAGATGACCCTTAAGAATTTAATTAGCCGAACTAAATTGTTATTTCTTTGCAGGTAAGCCTTTGATTTTATTAAGAGGAGCAACGTCCCAAACTGGTAAGCTTATTAAGCTCCCTGTACTTATTCGTTAAACTTTAACAGCTTTTCCATGTCGTGGAACGCATTTAAAAACAGCAGAAAAGCAGTTCAGTTCAATCATTAATAAATGTAAAATTAGCAAGATTGCTCGATACACATAGCGGACCTTTCTGCCTTTAAGCTCTTCTTTGAGACAGGTCTGGGTTTTCATCGTTCATTCTTACCGGTTTAAAATGTCCGTCCCTCTGATTCACCTCTCGAATTCATTCAAGAATTCGATAGGATCTACTTTTAATGATGATCTAATATTTTTGATTCAGAACTGAACTTCTTTAAGTGCTACCAGGCACGTAAAAGTAAAAAAAATAGAGGTTAAATATCAGCACTTCGACATGTAAAATTTGTAAGTAATAAATACGTATGATAAAAAATTAGTTCGAGGGCATAAACTTTGATAATAAATTTAGTTCGGTGTTGTAAATTTAATCTCAAAATGTAACAAAAATAAAAGAGATTGATCCGAAATTTTAAAATTAGATTAAAGATATAAAGTGGCAATTAAAACAGATAATTTAAGATATTTGGGTTGGACATGTAAAAAAATCTTCTTGGAAATATTGTTTTTTAATGTAAAATTTTTATAGTTCCTGCAAGGAAATGGGAAAGTCGTTGGATTTTTGTTCAGTCACGTATGAAAAGCTTTGATTTTTAGTTGAAATACATTTCAATTTTTCTGCGTTAAATTGCGAGATTGCTAGATAAATGATTTAATCGTTTTAGAAACTTGTTTTAATTTTACACATTCGAAGTTATTGATTCGTAAAAATGTTTTCTCGGAATGATTGTTTTTATTTTCTGTTTGTTTTGGGTTTAATTAATTGGATTTGTAATAAATTGTTTTGAAACTGAAAAAATCCATTTCTCGGTTTGTTGAATTTAAACAGATTTGTTTTGTTCGGTTTTACGTTGTTTTATTTCGCATCAAATTCAACATTTTTTCGTTAATTCTGATAATTAGTTTTAGACGATTTTAGCAAATTATTAGGTTTAGAGTTTGAAGTTCGAAACGTTAATTGAAATTATTTGATTATTTTGCTAGGTTATTAACCAATGAAACATTTTTATTCCGTAGATTTGCTTTCCAAAGACAGTGTAGTAGCATACGATCAAGTAAATTTGTAATTAGAGCCATGGTCGATGCTGTGCAGTTGGCACCAGTGGAAAACAAATGAGAAAGCTATCAAACTGACACTTGTCAGTCGTTAGGTTTGAGGTTAGGTTTATCTTTTGGTCATGCAGGTGGATATCTCAAAGATCCCCCAGTCAGTGTTACCAACCGTGTAACAAAAAGTCACGGCCTACTCTAGTTATGAATTAATTATTTGACCGCATGTTACTAAATGGCGTTAAATAACAAATCTTTTGTGTATAAAAAACTTTTGACTTAACTCTTTCAGTAATGATTAGTTTATTAAAATTATTTATGGTCGCTGAAACAATCCAAAAAAATACAAATTCCGATAGAAGCCGCTCCCTGTGTGTTACTAAGCGGAATAATCGTTAACAAGGGGGGCCCCATAACGTTCTATTCTGTGTAATCGTTTAATGTATAAACCACGAAAACAAAGTATTGGTTTTTGTCGCCGTTTAACTGTACTCGTACAAGCGTGTGGCCGAGGGGAATGAATGAACTCCTCTTCTCCATTCTTCGTCCGCAATTCCGCATCCTTCCATATCAATATCGCGGCTTTGTGTGAAGTAGGCCACAGACGGATGCAGCTGCTGTTTCTCTGACCAGGTGTAAATAAAGGTAGATTTATTCCCTGTTACATAGTTGACATTACGTCTTTTTTAAATACCATAAATTCGTGTGCTGAATATTTAGAAATTTTAGTGTTCGATGATAAAAATTTCTAGGACGTTGCCGACTTCCTCAAAGGTAACAAACCGAAACGTTATGTTTCGACCATAAAAGGATTATTGATGTTATTCGATCGGTTTTATAAACAGTTCGATCTGTTCTTCCTCTTTTAAGGAGATTTAATGTTAATTTGGTGGAAATTTACGATCATTTTGGAAGATATCTCGTTTAACAAAGAACCACGAACTAGATGAGCGAGTTCAGAACGATTGTGTTGGCTGAAGAATTTTAAATGAGGAGGCGATTGTTGTAACTAAATCACAATTACATGACATCTCACGGAAGCACTTAACCATAATCGAAATTTAGAGCTCTCGTTTTAGATCCTACTATATGTAAATGTAAATTTATACATTTATTATCTTCAACCAGCATATGATTATTTATTGTTTCAGTTTTTTACGCCTAAAGAGTTAGACTTTGGGGACAAAAACTTTGATGTAATTTGTCTTGCTTGAGTTACATTCTTGTTTATCAAGAAGGCAAAGTTATTGTTTAAGTTGTTTTAAAAAGATCAAAATACGCATTATTTTGAAAGGGTCAAATACCTGCTCAGTTTCACACACGTGGAAAAAATTATGTTTGTTTACTGAATCCTTTCCATTAGCTTATTATTGCTTCTTTTCGTCTTTCACATGCTAATTTGTGTTTATTTCCCCCAGTTTTTGAATCTACCTGATCAATACATTTCTTCTGTTAATACACAGTTTGATTTCATAAAAACAAATAGATGACGATAAATTTTGAAAAACATTCAAGGATTTTGTTCTTCAGTAACAAATTTGAAATCATAAAATTGACAAAATTTGTAGTGACAATGCTTCATTTTGAGTTTTTTTTAAGGTTTCGATATATTTTTGGGCATTAGGAGTTTTTATATATACTTTTTGACTTCTCAAGCTCGCGAAGATTTTCAAAGATTCTTGAAATTTTCTTTGACATCAAGTTTTTACATATTCACTAATCCTTATTTAGGTGCTTCTTTGGAGTCTTTCATTTCACCTCATGGAATTTTCTTTGACTTCAAGAGTACATATTCACTAATCCTTATTTAGGTGCTTCTTTAGAGTCCTTCAAGCTCTTACAATATTTTCTGTAGTCTTTTTGGAACGTTTTGGTAATTCAGGAATTCTAGAAAATTTCATTTGAGGTTCTTGTTTAGAATTTTTTTGGAAATTTCTTGGCTTTACACAGGTTTTTTGCTTCTGCTAATTTTCGTATAACTGCGTCGTTACAGGCCTTTACCGTGTTAATGTTTTTCTAAGATCGTGTAAACAATTGAATTTTAAAGGTTTCCCCAAGGCTGCTTTTCAGACCAAACGAGATTTATTTTAATTCTTTAAAGCTTTCGTCGGTTTCCAGTACCTTCTTTAATTTTTCCATGGCTTTTTGAATATGATTGACTTCCAAAACATTTTTCTGCCCAGAACTTTAGTTGATTCTCCCTAACTGATTTTGTTATTAATTTTTCTAGGACTTCCAACCTACGAAAGTTTCTCAATTGAGTTAGTTGATTATTACCAAATTTACAAATATTGACTTAACATTTTCGATGGGTTTTTGAAATATTTCAGGTTTTGGTTAATTTTTTGGACGGTTTATCATGTGCAGAACACTTTTTATTATACTTTTGTTTTTGGGATTTTCATGATTTTTAAAGATTTTTTAATTATTATAGAGTTTTTTTTAAAGATATTTCAGGATTTCATTGACTTTATTAATATTTATTAAGTAACAGTAACAGCAATGAATTTTTTTAGTTTTTTCTTGGAATTTTCTGATATTGTGTTTCATAAGACTTTTAAAGTACATATTTCGTAATTTGGTTAATTTTCCTAGCGTTGGTCGATATGCCCAAAGCTTACTCTGGTTTTCTTAGATTTACTTTTGGGATAATTCGTTTTAATTTGTAAGATTTTAACGTTTCGTAAAGCGTTTCTAATGCATGAATCTTTTTTACTTGGGTCTTTGGAACCCTTCGAATTTTTGATCGAGTTAAAAGAAGCTTCCGGGATATTTCAGCTTTAGTTTTTTGGGCTTTCATTGGTTCGTCCAGATTTTTTTATGCTAGTTTGTATTCTTTTGATTTTTACGTACTTTTTTTTAGGACTTTCCAGACCCATCAAATTTCTTCAATTAACTCTTTTGAGGCGTTCGAAATTGCCTAATATTTTCGTGAGTTTTTTTTTTTATAAAAATACTGGAATGTTTCATGTGCTTTGTTGGCCTTCGCTGATATGCCAAGAACTTCTTTGTAGGTTCCGAAGTTAGTTTTTTTTACAATTTTTTAGCAATTCCTTCGAACGACTTCGAACCCGCAGTTATTTTTAGTCCAATCTTCGGAATTTTTTGAGAGTTTTAAATGTATATGAAGTTTTTTGAAACGTTTCCAGAATATTTCCAAAGTTGATTTAGTTAAAAATATGTATTAATTTCCCTTTATTTCGAATTTTTCAAAATTTTCAGGATTTCAAACCCTTCGAGGACTGTTCGGGATATTTCCAAACATTTTTAGGTTATATCGGTAGTTGGTAAATTTTATTTGCTGATGCTTTTGGTTTTTTTGCAATCTACTGATTTTTTTAAACTGAGCTTTCAAGGTTTTCTTTGGAGTATTTTAGAACTTCCTTCTTTTGGGGTGTTTATTGATACGTCCAAACCTTCCTTCAACTTTATGAAAGTTGATTTGTCGGTTTGGGTGCTTATTCATTGGGGAAGATGTAGACTTGCTATTTTAATTTGTATAGGCTGTTTAATACTTGAAATGAAACAATCAATTTTTTAACTGTTTCTTTAAGGTACTTCAAAAATCTTTAATACTTTTTAAGTAGTTCAAGAAATCAGAATAATTTGTTGCCCAGTCGAAATTTACTTCTTTCGACTTTATGAAAGCTTATTTTCTAATTAGTCTGGTTGCTTATTCATTGGACAAGATGTAGACTTATTTTAATTTTGTGGAATTTTAGTACTGTTCAATGGTTAAAAAAACATTCAATTTTTTTTTAGCTGTATGCTTAATGTGTTTCAAAGAACTTTAATATTTTTTCGAGTTCTTCAAAAGATTGATTTTGTTGCTTTATTTTGGCTTACTGCAATTTGCCGTGACTTTTGAAGATTTCTTTTGAATTTTCTAAGAAATAGGAACTCCTAATTTTTATTGTGTTTTTAAGTTGCGTCTCCAATTTCTTTGTTTTCTTAAGTTTACCTTTGCAATTACTTTTTAAAGATTATTTGAGACCACTACAGAAGTCTCAAACGTTTAAAAAAATAGTTCTCTTATTATTTCTTCGGTTAAACGCAGACATTGCCTAGAGACAAACTACTGCATTTCAACGCTTCCTAAACGTTTTAATTAATCATCTTTAATAAAAATAAAAAGAGGTTACAAGTGTTACAAGTATGAACTTAACCTTTATTTTCACGTTGGACTTTTCTGCGATATAAAAAATTTTATTACAAACTTAACCTCTATTTTCATGATTAATTTTTTGACCTCACGTGATGGATCATCGGTTCGGTAGTTAATTCGGTTTTCGTGGAACATAATCGTTAACAATTTATCTAGTTCACCTGGTTTAAACCTACCTTCAAAAACTTTTCTTCTTGGTGTCGGGGCTTTTGCATTCGCAACCGTCTGATTGGGAGATGCCGGTACAGTTATACGTGATGACCAACACAGCTCGGTCAGACGGTCAAACCCTCAGGCCTTAACTCTATGCCTTCGATTTTCGAATCATGGGAAACTTCAATTAGACGCCCTAAAATTCGATTTTTTCGAAAATCCTAGCTTTGGGCATAAGTCTCTGAAAGCTGTAGATGGAAGAAAACCGTGTGAAAGCTGTAATGTTAATTTGATAATTAGTTTTGCTGCTGAATTGATTGATTTCTTTACCATAAAGGGATTGTTTGGGTTATTGAAATATGCAATTTCTTGAAGAATGTAGCTGTTTGTGGCTGCATTGTTTTTATTAAGTTGTCAAAAAGAAAAGCTAGCAACATTAGGAAGGTTACGGAAATCTTTGCATAATTAGCTGCCAAATTTTCTTGAATTATCTGCAAATCTTAGTTTTAAAATATTCAATTAATTATTAGGTACGTAAAAAATTACCCAATTTTTTGGAATCTCCGCAAATTCAACAACTGTTCCACTAATTCAGTAATAAATCTTCATACGATTAAATCACTAATTATCATTTAAAATTGCTTTTTTCAGGCCAGAATTGTAATGCCTGTGTCTAAGTAACATGTTAAAAAAGTTAAATTAGAAAGTGGATGTTAATAAGGCCTGGTATGACCTTAGTTGTCAGATTGCCTATAAATTTTATAGTTTATCTTCGAAACGGAAGTAGGTCGTCAGTTTCGAAATGCAAGATTTCATTGTGGAAGCGTTTGTAATTTGCTGAAATGATGTTGGATTTTATCTTTTGTTTTTTGAAGATTTTGTATCGAATTTTGATTAATTTTGGGTTTATTATTGCTTTTTAAACGGAAACTCAACAGGAAAATAAATTAGTTGGCTTTTGAAGTTTGTTACACATAATTCTAGTAAACTATTTTGTAATAATTGAAACATTTAATCTTTGTTTAGTATTTTAGTTCAGTTGGGTAAGAAACGATGTAAATATCTTGTTTTTTGAAGATGCCTTTTGAAATTTTCTGCACAAAATTCAAATTTAGTTTACGTTTAGATAATAGAATGAAGCATTTAATCGTGGTTTCAGTCTTTCAGTCTTATAGACAGGTTACTAAATTTAGTTTCGACATTAACCTAAAAAATTTGGTGTCGTCAACAGTTAATAAATAAAAATGCGTAACAAAACGTATAGAACAGAGCAAGTTTCCATAAAAATTTTAGAAAAGTATCAATATTTATTTATGCGAATTTAAGTAGGTTGAATTTTAGTGTAAAATTATATTATTAAACATTCCGAAGGCCAGGACTAATAGAACTAGTATTACAAAACGTATTTATACTTTCTGGTTGAATTACTTGGAAATTACGCAGTTTTACTGGTTACGAAAAACAAAAATTTACATTTTTAGATTAATTTATTGTAAGATATCTTATTGTTTCAAGCGTGATATTTAAAAATCGCTTTATATCAACAAAAAAATAATATAAATTTGCAAATTAAAATCTACCAACTAAAGCATTGGTGGTTTTGTCAACGAAAGCGTTATCAATCAACAAACCAACAAACGGATTTGTTAATTAAACCCAGTTTTTCTTAGTGAATGCCTGTTGCTGCCCTTGAAATATCTAACAATTTTTTATTAAGACAAGGACATACGTAACACTTTGAAAACGTATGTGAACTGAGATTTGTAACTCGCAAACAAGTTCTAAGGAATTCGATATTACCACACATACCTAGACGGTTACGTATATTGTTTCAATTATTTTTAAAACAGTTATTAGGGCGTGCGTATTTATGAAGTACCCCATTGTGACATTCGTTTCTTGTACAAATTAGAACGGTTTGAATTCGTCGAAGGCTCTTAAAGGAGACCGGAAGGCGCTTATTTAGAACTTTCAAAGCTAACAAACTGGCCGTTGCGATAGCCTTCGTATCATATCTAAGTTCATACAAGCGCATTTCCCCTTTGTTTGCAATTGTGCCGGTCGAAACATCATCAAGATGAGCCTTTTTACTTGTTAAACAACGCGTGCTGTATAACATGGTTACGTGGAAAGAAACGTTCATTCAAGTTTTGGTTTTATGGTGCTCCAAGAATAGCTGGTTATGGAGCATTGTACCATATGATACGTCCGCTGTTCATTCAGTAGTACGCCTTTTAATTGTTCGAGACGTTTGTAGATCGTAAATCCCTGTAAAAGCCACTTGGTCATACATTAAGGGAGCCCAGATCTGCTACCGAAACGTACTAAATCCACGTTATAATAGAGCAAGTTCGTTTGGAATAGACTGACCATGAAATTTAGAATGTTAAATTGTTTCTGTTTGAGTCGACTGAAAAGTGAATGCGTTTATTTATAGTGGGTGTGTTTCCACAGGGAGTTTTTTGATACCAGAATAGGAAATTTATTATAATTCCGCGGATGTCCACAGTTTTGCGATTTGGTTTTTCCATCGCTGAATATTCATAGAAATAAAAAAACATAGCCGATGTTGTCCATAAATTTTAATATTTATGCTAATAATTTGGTCAACAAGGTGTCGCATTTATCAATTTGAAATTTAGCAGAGGGTGTAAATCCATCAAATTTTCTATATTTGAACGAGCAGGTGTTATCGACAACTTTACCTGTTTATAGCTGACATAAAATCAATTTTCAGCTCTACATCCGCAGAATAAAGCTTATTATTAACAAATTCCTTTAAATTATGCAGTTAATTGTGAATTAAATTAGATTTGTGTCTTGTAATCATACGCTTCAACCGTTCCTTAATTTATAGGAATCTTTGAAAAAAATCCCAGTTTTAATTAGGTTTTAATATTTTGGACCGCAATTAACTTATCAAACTTGACATTTACTGTAATTACATTGATTGATCTTCAATTTAATTAAATTACTGGGATAATAAAGCTGTTAAACCAACATCCCAGAGGTAAAAAACCCTAAAAACCTTTTTTCAAAATTCAAAAGCCTTTCATGTAGTTACCTTTGAAATTAGTTTGCATGCGGCACAGTTTATTTTACATGGGAAAGTCAAAGCATGCATATTAATTTATGATTAAATGACAATATTTAGAACCTCTTTTTAAAACTAATCTTGCCATTTACAAATTGTTAATTCCGAAAAATTCTCCATTTATGGAAACATTGTAAATCCCTAAAAAGATTTCAACCTGAAGTTATCGGCTATAAATACTGGAGAATAAAATTGACTTCATTTACCTATTAAAATAAAATTCGAAATACTGGTTTTGGATTTAAATTATGAAACTATATGAGATTCAAATTAACAATTGCAGACTGAAAACTATTAGGATTGAAAACCCACCAGCGTCTGAAATTCAGAGCGATTTAAGTTCTAGCTTAATTCGGATTGAATTTCCCAAACAAATCTGGAATTTTACATCTTTATTCGGATACAAATCTTTACTAGTATTACTAAGGCCCAGTTTTACAATGCTGAAATTTGAATTTTTTAATTAAACTCAATTTTAAAACTGAAAAGTCGTTTGTGGATTCACTACCCTGCCCTTCAATCTAAGGATTCAAAATTAAAATCACGGCTACTGAATTCAATACTCGAATCCAGACGCCTTCTTCTTTCGATTCCAGTTCGAATACAAACTAAACGTACAGAATGTTGATCTACTTTTGCAGTTCGAATTTATAATGCAGTATAAAGATTCGAGATTCAAATCAAATTTCAAAATTTGAAATCTTTTCTTTAAGTTCAGTCTAAAGCATTCAACCTTTAAATCTAAATTCAAATTTATGTTTTGAAAATTTCATATTTAAAAAATGGATTCAGCCTTAGAATTCGGTTTTCGAATCCAGATTATCTTTTTTAATCTTTAAATCCTAAATCTACATGGATCTTAGATCTTCAAATCCAAGATTTGGGCATCAAGATCCAAACGTCCTGAGAGAATATCAAGTTTCACAAGATCTGAATTCGGTGTAAGAATGTAGCTTTAGATTCATGTCTTACCTTCAAATCCGGATTTAAAAATTTGAATCCGCATAAACCCCAAATCTTCAAATCCTATATTAGCACTGTGAAGATTTAAACAGTATTTGATTTCGGTCTAAGAATTTTATTCGAGTCCAGATTCGACTTTGGAACCTTTGAATCCAAATCCAAAATTTAAATACTATATCCAGGCTGACAACTAACAAGACTGAAAACTTTCTACGTTCTGAAAACCAGAAGGATTTCATTTTTAATTTAAGATTTTCGAATACAAATTCAAGACTGGAACCTTGCAATTCGAGTGGTAAATAAATTCAAATCCTAAACTACATAGTCGAATTTTGGATTTAGAATTTCTTACTGGAAGTTATCATTTTTGATTTCAGCTTCAAGTTTTAATTCTTCTATCAGGTTTAAGAGTTTGAAATTGGCGTTCAGTTGCTTGCAAATTCGTGTTATAGTTCGAATCGGATAGAAATCTTTACTGGTATTATTAAGGCCCAGTTTTATGAATCCGAGGTTGTAATTTAAATTAACCTCAAACTCAAAACTAACAAATTTAATCGCATTCATCACTATCCTCTGAAATCGCAGGATGCAAATTTCGAATCAAGATTGTTCTTCCGATTTCAATTTGAATCCACTTTTGAAGTTCAAACCTTCGATCCACAGTTGAAATGGAGATTCAAATTGGCAATTAAATCCTAACTCGGTTCAATTCTTGTATTCAGTACAAATTGACGCTTTCAAGCATGTAATTTTAGGGTTCGGTTTTCGAGTCCAAATTCGGGCTTAAAGTTTGAGTCCCAAGATCAAACATTCAAATTCAGGGTTAGGGCTGCCAACATTCAAACATTTTGAGAAACTCAAATTCAGTCTTACGATTTATCTAATCTAAAGTGTGTTTTTTACCCTTTGAATCGAGATTTAAACTTTGAATTACAATTGAAGAGTTGCAGAATTCAATACTCAATCGATCCACTGTTCAAATGAAGATTGAAATTTACAATTAAATTTAAAAATCACAAACCGATTCAATTCTTACTTTCACGACTGCAGAACTTAATGCTCGAAATTTGAATCCTCTTTAAAGTTAGAACCTCCGGTTTACTATCGAGCATCGAAATAAAAATCCAGCACCAAATTTCAGAATTCGAATTTGATTCAATCGTTGCTGTAGTAAACGGACTGATACTATACGCAGAATCGACTATAGATTTGGATTCGGTTGAGACTTGTAATCAGATTCAAATATAAAGAGACTAGAAATATAATGCGAATGCATCCTAGTTAAGACTTGCATTTCGATTATATAAGAGTTTTATTCGCGTTTTGAAGCACGTTAATAGCTGGAGTTAGAAACCAAAGTTTTCATGCTTATGAATTTGTTCTATATAATGATCCTGTTCGATAAGTATGGAATTTCCAATAATTAATTTAAAAATGTGATTTTGAAATTAAAAATATTCGGTCAGCAACTGAATTATTGAATTACATCCTAATTTGCCAGATTAAAAGAAAGAACTTCCGAGACTGGAAATGTATAAGCTTTTGCGGCGTTTTTAATAATGCTTCAAAAACATTTGCAGAGTATTTCTGAATTTATTTATTTATTATTTATTTATGGTTATCATTGACTCCTGAAAAATTCACTATTTCCACAATTTGCTCACCTTTTCGAAGCTTGCTTTATTAAATAATAATTCAATATTGTTAGGTTGGAGCTTCAGGTTTTTTTTAAGTGTTTTCCGAAACGTTTCTTATTTTTATTAATGCTTCATTGATTTTCAGGGGATTTGTATATTATCAAAATATCTTTGGTAAAGTATACGAACTAAAAATCTTCTAGATTTTTAATATTTTCTGTAGGTTTTCAGAGCATTTTGAAGATGTATTAGTAAATGGTCGACTTTATAAGATTTTCTTGACTCACCCAGAACTATTTTGATCTTTTCAAAAGAATTGTGAGCTTCGCAAGTCTTCCCCGCCTTACTAAATATGATTTGCATCTTGGAAGTCTTTCGGAATGTTCAACATCTTCTCCAGTTTTTCAAAACATTTTCAGGATATATCAGGGGTTCATTATTAATCGCTTTGTTATCAGTACACTTCTTTGCTTGATTTTTGGAAAAAATATAAGCTTCTCAAGGCTCGAAGCTCACAAAATTTACTTCTTTAGAGTCCTTCTAGATTTTTAATGTTTCCTCAAAGTTTTAAAGGTATTCTTAGAGCGTATTAGATTTTTATAAAGTTTTTGAAAAAAGTTTCAATTGCTTTCCTTTTTTTATATTTGTCTGGGGGACTAATCAACTTTATAAGTTTTTATTAATATACTCAAAGAATCCCAAAGCGTTTGGTAAAATTCACGAGCTTCTCAAGATTTTCAAGTTCGTTAAATGTTTCTTCGTTGTATCATGGAAGAATATTTTCAAGTTTCGTTAATAATTTAAATTTGAGTTATTATTAATCCTTTTTTTTAGCTTTGAAAAAAACATCGTTTTTTCGATGCTTTGTTTTCAGTAGGTAACGCCTTTAAAGTTAAAGGTGATTTTTAAATATATTTTCAGTTCTTCAAAAAAATTTGAAGTTCTTCGGGTTAACTTTCAAGCCATTTACTGATACGTTCAAAACTGTTTCGACTTTCAATCGATGATTTTAGAGATTTCTTAAGGTTTTCCAAAACCTCTCGAACTCTGATTTTTGTAAACCTTTGATTTTTTTGGGGGTCTGTTAGTACGTCCAAGGCACCAATTCCAAACTTATTTTTGATATACATATATTTTTCTACGCCTTAAATTGGATTTATTTCAGTTGAGGTAATTTATTGTTAATTCCAATAAAATAAGTGATATTTATTTATTGACCTGAAAATTCGTAAATATGCCGAGAAGACGACCACTGCAAATAGCATATTTTTAGTTTTGTGGAAGTCTTAAAATGTAAGTAGATAATATTTTAGTTATAGAAATTTCCAAAATTTTTTATGGCAAAAGCCTGGGCCTTTATTGGAAAAATTTGCCGAAATTATTAATAATTTTTGTTATTTTCTATCCAGATTTATAACTACATTGCCATAATTGAACGATATTGCAAAATTTCTAAGACTACAAAACAAGGAAATGAAAATTTATCAGCTAATAAGTAACGATATTTTATTTTCCTATTTAATGGCAATAAAATTATAGTTTTTAGCTATCAAATTCACTCGTTTTGAATATATTTTGTAATGAATGTGCCTTATCTTTGAATTTCCACTAAGTAGTTCTGATAGTTTCTTCAATTTCTAAAAAATAATTTTCAAAAACAATGAATGATTTTATTCATTGAATATACAAAACAAGGAAACGAAAATTTATCAGCTAATAAGTAACGACATTTTATTTTCCCATTTAATTGGCAATGAAATTATAGTTTTTGGCTATCAAATTCACTTGTTTTGGATATACATATTATTTTAATGAATATGCCTTAACATTGAATTTCCACTAGTTCCGATAGTTTCTTCAGTTTCTGAAAAATAATTTTAAAAAACAACCTAAAGGATTTTGTTCGTTGAATAGGTACTTAAAAAAAATGTAAGCTTGTTTCTATCGAATCATTCGTTAACCTCATAAAAATTTGTACCTGATGTTGATGTATGCGTGGATTAAGATGACTAACAAAATATGACCTTAGCTATTGAGTCACATATAAATATACTCACAAATCTTATCGAACATTTTACTTGTGTGTAGTGAGCAAGTGGTTGCATTTTCAATTATGATTACAATAGAATTACATAGGCATGAAGCAGAAGATACAAGTTTCTGGTATTTGTTTTGGTTTTAATGAATGAATCATCTTTTATGACGCAATTAGACGGTATAAAAATCAATTTGTAATTTTTAGCTATGATCAAAAGGTGCTGTAATCCTTTTACAGACAAGTTTTGTTGATGCAGTAAACATTAAACAAATTTACGTTTTTGATAATTTTCTTTGAAGTTGCATAATTTTTTTTTACGGACAAGTTTTGTGGACGTAGTAAACATTTTAATATAAAAAAGGCCCCAAAACTCCCTATTTTGAAAGTGAATTCTAAAATATTCCGACATTTTAACTGATTGTTATTAAACGTCTTGACGAAATTAAAAAGATAAGGTATGGGGAGCTAATTTTTTATAACTCGTATTTCTAAATTTAGCATCTTACCTAACCTGCCAAATAAATCTAAAATCTAATAATAAACAATCATGTATCAGAAATTTCTAAGTGGTGTATCATTAATTTTAAAACTATTGCAACATATAACATGGCAACAACCCAAACTGCATAGAAAAACGTTTTCGAATCCGAACAATATTGATGTCGTGTCATAATTATTGATGAGTATCGAAAATGAAAGGACCACCCATTCAAGAAAATCACATGCCACATATGTAAGTAAAATAATAAAGAAGTCGTTCCATTGTTAACATTTAATGGCTTTACGAGAAGAAATTTTTCAAGTAAGTGGATCAACAACCCTTTTTGTCTTCTCGCAACACCTCCAGATTGCACAAATGGAAATTTTTAATTATTGTGTGCGAATTTCAACACGTTTAATCTGGATTTGCGAAGGACTTGCACTTTCTACGTGTAATTGAATCCGCAGTATAAACATGCACGGCTTCTGGTTGGACGTACTAATAACTTCAAACTACTGTGTTACAAAATTATCTCAGTAACTTATAATTAACAACGGTACAGAGTGGAATTTAACGAATTACTAATAATGGGCACAAACACGCAATGAAAGTAGTTCATATACTCGTTGCTAGATAAAGCCGGTATAAATCTCAAATAAAGAAAAAAGAACTCGTCGCATATTTCCAAAGCGATGAAAAGAGATTTCACTGAAGTGCACACCCATAGGATTAAACGTTGAAAAATGACTTCGGATTATTTTACACCTAATCTAATCCTTAACAACAGGCACGATTTTGCAATAATTCTTGAGGTTCGTAAGAATAAATCTTAAAATTTATATAAAGATAAATTGTATTTTGTACTGATAAGAAAAAAAATTTAAGGAGAAATCGATATGGTATTGTCTGGGTTAGTAAGAATTTATGACTGCATATAAAACGCCTTTCTCCAAGATGGGCTTTTTTATGTTGGTGCAAAGTTCTATTTTAATAACCCAGCCGGCTTGGCGTTAACCGTGTCGTTTTGGTTAATGAAAAATGAGAAAATATGCGACCCAGAATATTAAGAATACGTTGCTTAACACATTCACTTTAGTACTTTAAAGGAGCGATTTGAATTAATTCTCGATTTTTATATAAATTTACGTTTTTTACATATATGAAAGAACCTCGTGCTCCTATCGTTAACCTTGTTAGAAATTTTAAATACCGCAATCAGTAAACTTGCACACTTTCTTAAAGGACTTTGGAAATTTATCTTTGCCTAAAAATGCATTTCAAAGAATTAACCTTCGACTTTGGATTAGTCGAAGATAAACGACGTAAGTGAAATAGCCTTTATAAAAGTCATCACTCGGCGGTTCCATTGTCAAAACCACCAAGGAAAACTAACGTGCAAGCATGCAACGAAAGTTCATTAAACGTAAACAACTAATTAAATATTCTTTGGATTGAGATGGCGTGTTAAAGGATATTGTTTGTTTATTATTTTTCGAACTACTCCGATAATTTAAAAGTTCTGGTCTGATGCTTAAACGAATGCAGCCCTTTTTATTTTTCGTTTTAAGATCAAATTGAATAATAAATCGTAGAACACCATTATGTTAGTAACTTACTAAAAATATTCCTACGATATGCGATTTTATTTGAGTTTAGTTAGTATCTTTAGTTGTCTCTTTAAGGCCCTTTTTAATGGGGTATTTCTGAATGTTTACGTTCAAATTGTACTTTATTTAGCTTTCCTTTGGGGGTATTCAGTCTTTTCTGGATTTCAGAGTCTTTAGAAGTTTTACAATTTTTTGCAAACATTCTTTATTAATAATAGATGTCTGCTAGAAACCAAAGAAGCAAGAAAGATTTTATTATAAAAAAAGAAAGGAGAAAATCAGAAGGCGAAGTTCAGTAAACGCTGCTCTTTTATTTAGCCTTGAAACTTCAAATATACATAATATTAATAACTCATCAATATGCCGAAAGCTTCATTTTTGAAGCTGGTTTTATCGCTATTGAGGTTTTTTGTGGATTTTGTAAACTTTAAAGATCAAATTTCTTAAGAAATACACTCCTTTGGCAACATACCGTTAAAGCTTTCGTACACTTCCTAATTTTTTTACAGTTGAATAATTGTTGGTAACTTTAAAATTCTTCAAAGCTTTTAACATTTTCTTTGACTTCAAGTTTTTAAAATTAAAACAATTTCCATAATTTATTAATTGTTTATTTTTAAGTTGCTTGTTGGGTCTTTAAAGGTTTTCTGTTTGCTTGATAGCTTGATATTCATCATCTTCATCAATTGACGTGTAGCAGATCCCCGTGGGTCAATCCTGGATTAGGCCAGGCCCACCCCATGCCAATAAGGTGTGAAGGGATTTATTATAGGTGGGGATTGGGAGCACTGTATAATGTTAACATGCCTGTGACACTAGCCGCTAGACACCGCGTCTACAGTGCAAGGTGGTTAGTAGATCACATATTCAATGGGAGTTGGATACATGACAGAGATGGTTATCATCTTATACTAGTATTACTGCTAATTTCCTAGGTCTATGATATGAAACGTCTTAGCACAGACATGCCTGCCCTGTTACATGTTACTTTATGCTAGCTTAGGGCCGGTTGCACAAAGCTCTTGTTAAATTAACGAATGATCAAAGTTGACAAAAGAGCATCATTTTTTGTTTATTGATGTGTTATTTGCCATATGCATTTGAACTTTGATTCGATTTTGTTCACTTTAACCAATGATTAGTTGACCAAGCTGTTGAATCACGTTAATGCAACCCGCCCTTAGTCTAGTTATTACTATTATCAGTATTAATTCTCAATGTTACAATTTTGTGATAACACTTAGCTTTGCACAGGTGAACATCTGTGATGTCGCCGTGAAATTCCACGTATGTGCCCTTACATGCGTGATTTTGGCCCCTGTGATTGAGTCCTCCTTGCGCCACCTCTTTTATCGCCTTCTGCCCGCTTACCACTTGCGCTTGCACTAATCCACTTTTATTATTAATACAATTACTAGAGCTTTGCTATTGTCCCGGTAGCTCTCGCGTGCTAGTTATACGATTTATTTCTTTCAATACAACCGTGTTTCCTAAAGAAAACTTAAAGACAGTGAAGCAGCCCGGAGAGCTTCGTAAAAGCGTGCGTCCTCTGGCATAGTCGGGACGCGTCTCCCATTAAAGCTTTTCTGTTTGCTTGTTATTTAAAAAAAAATTATGGATATTTTATTTTTTCTTAAACTTTTTGGGCGATTGTTGAAGGATTAAGAACGTCCTTTAACGTTGTTATGTTTATTTTATTACTTTGTGGTTTTGAAAAGTTGCTTAAGCTCGCGTTAAACTTTTCAAACCTCCACTATTTCTTAATTTATGCCATTAGTGTTAAAGAATTTTTCGACTTTTTGAAACAGTTTTGGCCTTCATTTCCTGACATTGTTGGAATTTTTTTATTTTTGACTTTCAGAAAGCTTTTTTTTACCTTGTTAGATTCTTAATAAAGCGATTTTTAGGGATTTTCCTAGACGTGTTACAAGTTTTTCTATCCACGATTATCTTGAGGTTCTTCAAGATTTTTAAATGTTTTTCCAGACTTTAAAAATTTTGTGGACGACATGATTTGTTATTAAAATATCGGAAATTTGTTCCTTTTGACTTTTGAAAAATGTTTGGGCTTCCTTTCCTGAACATTTTTTAAATTTTTTGGTTTTTGGCTTTCAAAACGTTTTTTTGTTTACTATTTTTGATTTATCAGAGTTCTTATGCTTCCTATGCCACAATTAATTATGCTATATCTTTTAGACGTAGCATTTAGATTTAGGATTTAGATTTTTAAAACATTTTTGAGTATCCTTTCGGAACTTTAAAAATGTTCGATATTTTACTGATTTAAAGAATATTTATTATAGCCAGAAATTTTTTTTGTTTTAAACGTGTTGCTTTTCTGAGCTTTCAACTTTATAAAGCTGTCTTTTTTTAAATATTTTTGGGGGGTATTGTAGGTGCGCTGCAAGTTTATAATATCGACGATTGTTGAGTGTTAACGTTCTTCAGAATATTTTAATATTTCTCCCAAATTTACAGAATTTTATGGCCTTAATGCCTCTATTAAAATATTGGGAAGTGATTCTTTTGACTTTTGAAAATGTTTAGGCTTCCTGTTCTCTTCCTAAACCACAACTTATTAAGTTACATCTTTAGACTTCAGGGTTTTTGAGAATTTTTGGTATTTTAGCGTTTGGAGCGTTCGGCTTTATAAAGCTGTTTTTGATTTTTAATTGGGGGAGGGGGTCATTTGTGTGTTTAATAAAATACGATCGTTAAGCTTTAAGGCTTCTGGATTTTTAAAATATTCCAATTTTTCAGGATGTTGACTTAATAACTATTTATTAAAATATCGGGAATTATTTCTTTTGAGTTTTTGATAAAGATTTGAGATTTCTTTCGGGATATTTTCAGAATTTATAGACTGGCAGAAAGACCGTTGATAGTTTCAGAATTTCTTTTGATTTATTACAATTTTATTTTAACTTACCAACATTTTACAAGGTAATTATTATTATTATTATTATTAAGATCTTCTAATATTTTTTTGCTTTCTTCGTATTATGCTTCAGGATATTTTAGGGTTTTGTTTAATTTTCAGGCAGTTTAGGGGGAACGTGTTCTGACACTGAGAAATTTTAAACCTTGTAACTTTCTGAAAATCACAGTTATTAAGATTGTGGATCGAAAGTTCTTCAGGTTGTTCGAATAATTTCTCGGGGTTTTCAGGAAATTTCAGAATTTTATTAATTTGATGAGTATTTATTCTTTTGCTTTGTGGAAAATTTTGAGCTTCTTTCTGGGAATGTTTTTAGAATTTGTTGATGCTTTCAAAATTTCTTTGGAAACCTATATTGTAGTTCAATAGCCAACTTATTATTTCAACCTGTAAAAGTTTTTGTGTTAATATCCACATATTTAAAATCCTTCATGAAGAGAATGCCACCAGTTACAATGGAGTCAGAGATACATAAAACAATTAGTCACATGCGATTATTTATTTGTAATTAATGTTTTAATGCAAATAATAAATTTGCAAATTTTGTAGTATATTAAAGGTCAACTGTATTTATTTTCTTTTCAAGAGCTGATATTTGTCAAGGTTTTATATAAAGTAATGACTTCCTGTATTTATTTAACAGTACGTTGTATGGAAATAACACTTTATCAAGTTATTCTAAAAATAAGGAATTCTCCTCTAACTTAAAAAAAAAATTGAGTTTCAAATTTTAAATTACTTGAAAGTGGTTCACTAATATTTGCTTTTCAAAGTAACGAATATAAATTGTTTTTGATGACAAGTGGATTTATTAAGGTCTGGGATTTTTTTCTAATTATTTTAAAAATTTTGTTTAACCTGTGTCGTAGAACGGTAAAATTCTTATGTATAATTTTTTCATAAGTTAAACTAAAATGATGGCAAATACAAATGATAAAAAATCATTTAAACTCTATTGTTTTGTTCACTCAGTCCTTCCTGGCTATTTTTAATTCCCAAGCATCTAACTGTGTATGTGGCCCACCGTTACAGCATTTAATTTTTTTATTATTAATTCTTGATTCTTAATTCTAAAATTTTATAGGTCGAATACTAGGAAGCGACAAACGTTTGAAAAAAAAGTGCCAAGTCTGGTTCTATTCACTGATAGCAGTTATGTCATTAATCCTTGGTCGTTATCATTCTGATATTAATGACATAATGACACATAAAGCCAATCGTGTAGGTCTCTAAGATAAATATACGAGTTGTCTCATATGTGCAATAAAATTTTCTTTGAGTACGTGACATTTAACATTCTTTTTTTATTTGTTTCAGGTAAGCCAGTTTGAGTATTGCAGATTTATAGTAAGCTGGAGGGGGTAAGTTTGGTATTTTTGTGCAGTGAGCTTTAATTATACAGGGTGGTTGTTAATAAGTTTTGTTTCCTTGGCGTTTGCTTAAATATTCGATTTTAGGTCCTTAATACGACTGCTCCAATATGATTAATGAAAACTATAATTTGTCCCGGAGCCAATAGCCACAAATAATTCTAATAATCTTTAAAATTGTTTGTTTGTTTAATTCTTTAATTTCCAAAGTAACGTGTTTTGTTTTATGCTGAAAGAAATTTGTATCGGAGGAACGTTATTTTAAGCTCTGCAAATTATAGATGTGTATTTTTAAAAATCGAAAGATTTCCAGTTGTGATTTTTTCGTCTGTTGCATACAGTCATAACAGTTGTAACTAATAATTTTTCTTGTAATCGTTAGTAGTTACGTTCTGTTTAATGCAATTGCAAAAATCGTTTAATGCAATTGCAAAAATCGCCCCTAAGATGTATTTAATTGGCATCAAACAGGATGCTTGCAATGTGGTAGATTGTAATCTCAACTGTAATACGCGGCAAATTTCCTTTTATTTTAATTACAAACGCAATTATTATGGATCCGTAGAGATAAACATTGGATTTACGTCCCGATACAAAACGCGAAAGAATACAACGAGGCCGTCTTCTTGTATTTCGTTATTAAAATTCTTTAACCGTCTTGGAATTCTATTGTCGTCCACATCGTGCATAAATCTCCACCATTTGCAGTTAGTTTTATGATCAAACTGCCTACCTACTTCTAGTTTTCTCGCAAAATTAAGTTATAAAAAACTCGGATGATTTTTTTTAGGTTAATGGCTTTGCATAATTTGATTAAGCATAGTCGCCTTTATTAAAGCACGTTCTGCAGAGGTTTCATGTATCTTTTATAATTTAATTCGTCTTCGTATATCACCGAATCGTATATCATTGAGATGTTCAAATGGTAAAAGATCGGACCCCATGTTGTGTTTAAACCTATATTTTTTTTATGAAACTTTAGAGCAAGAATTCCGTGATCTCTGTGGGTGTAGTTTTAGTTTATTGGCATCTAAAAGTATTTCCTGTAAAAATTCTTGTTGCTAATTAAATTTGACTTGTTCGGGTAAATTATGCGAATTTTTAAATAAATTCCGGATATGTTTTGTGGATTTAAAGCATTTCAAGTGATTTCCGCATTTTTTTCTTGAGCAAAATGTGTGGTTTTGTTTTATGTAAGTGAAGAAAGTATTACGATTCAACGGATATTTAGGAAAAAGAAAAACGTAGGAGTGCCTTTGGTAAAAAATAATAAAAACTTTTGGGACTATAAATTAGGAATAAATATGTCTGTACGATTTTGTTTTATTCTTTCGCTCGTTATTTTTGATTAGGAATATGTTTGGGTTCTGGAAATTACTAATTAATCCCATTTTTATCGCCATTAAAACCACAGCTTGGAGAGAGAAATAAACATTAATTAAAAGAAAAAATTGAGCCCAAATTCACTCAACTGAAACATGTTTACTCTGTAACTCTGTTACAATAAAATAAATGTATCTAGTGAGCCATGAAAGGTCCTATCTGAGATTAATCTTATTTATTCCGTTTTTTTGGAACTTTCAAAGCTGGTATTTTTCGCACGAATTTTGTCCCAGATTTTTTTATTCGTTTGTTAAAATCTGATAACCTTGGCGAATTCTGACAATAATTTCATATTTCATTTTATTTCAAATATGAATGAATGCAAGGATTTATTAATTTTAACAAAGTGCATTTGAATAAAACAGGCAAATGTGACATTACAAATTTTTTTCCCACAGTTTCCAAGGTTCAAGGTTCACCGTTCACTTTGAAACAAATTTTCAAATGGTTTTTACGCTTCAGTTGTCATGTTATATTGTTAATTGTTGTGTGTAACGTACTTGTGCATTTTTTAAGTGTGAGTCAAAAAGCCTCGAGGATAAGTTCGAATGCTCCCATTAACTTTTTTTACTTGTGCTTTGCGTCTGTTACATTTTCGGCATTTTTTCGAATTTTCTAAACATAAATTTACTCAAAAAGAAAGTACTCGAAAATTTATAAAATCCCCAATAAAGATGGCCAAATTTTATTGCTGAAATAATTAATGAGCCGATGAATAAAATTAGAAAATTAGAAAGCAGCGCTTAAAAATTTGCATGTTTTTTGTCTTCGCACCTTCCATCTTAAATCTTGATTTGTAAAATTTTCCACTGGCATCCAAAGACTTTAATTAATCGATTTTGTATTAAACTGAACTTTTATTTTAAATTAAAAAAAGTCCCTTATTTTAAGCACACAAATTCTAACTTTAACTTGGTATAATAATTGTCATACTAAGAACCGTTTAAATTCATTTGTGCTCTTTCCAAAACTGCACGTATAAAACTGAAAATAATTGTGTGATACGCTCAAACACAACTTTGAAGTAATTTATTTCTGTTTGATGTTGGAGATGTGAGTAATTTGAAGAGTTGGTGAACAAAAGGGGTTTGAGTCATATTTTTGTCACTTACTAAGTTCGAGTTATTTGTGAACGTTCTGAGTAACTTGATTTTTCTTTTTTTTTTGAGTTTAAGTATTTTTAGTGAAAACTAATTCCCTAATTAGGTGGCATTAAGATTGAATCTTGGGTGGAGATTCAAATTCTCGTTTAAAAATATGTTTGGTTTTGAAATTGTTAAACATTCAAAGATTTCTGAAAATTTTGCAAAATTTTTTGGCTGGCCTTTCATTTATTTACTACTACTTATACAATGAAAACCAAATTATTTAATTAAAGCTTCAAGGTTGGAAGTTTCAATGTAAAGTAAACTTGCTGGACATATCTTTAAATTGTTAAATAAATTAGTGACGTTTATATAGTCGTAAATACATAAAAAAGAGTGTAATAAAATTAAAATTATTTGTAATTTGAATTGGAAATAACATTAATTGAAAACAAGTTGTTTAAAACTTCCAAATATTTCGGTAGCTGACATATTCCTGATTTAATGATCATTAAGAAAGAAATACCAAGGATATTTAACTCATAATATAAGCTGACCATATTTTTATATTACTGGAATTTCGCTTACTTGTCCATCATTTATCAAGTTTCATAAACTTCACCATTACCTAATCAATTATTTCAATAATTTCGCTGATACGGTTGAAAGTGGCCAGTCGTAAATGTTGATGTAACAGCGTTTCTGTGTTACGTATCCTGAAATTATGGGCGATTAATATTAATAATTTTTATGAAAAATGTGTTTTGGTGAACGGTTGGATGTTTTTGGTTATTTGTATGTGTTACTTAAGATGTCCCATGGATAGAAAGTAGTTAATAAAATACCCAGGAGCGTAAACTGAACCAGGTCAAGTGTGTAGGTATTAAAATCGAAGTCTACCCAACGCTCCTGCTGTTGCCGTTTCCGGTGCTGGAGCGGAAGCGTCAATTTCCCATGTCTTGAACCCTAACCAAGATCTGTTGAATTGTAATTATCACATTATATTATTTTTCTTTGTGCTGCGTTAATTTTCTATTTTTTATTGTTGTGTTTAAGCTTTTTACTTCTCGTTGTAAGAGTTTGCTTCTTAATTTTTTATTTTATTTATCTCGTTGAGTGTTTTATGGATTTTAGTAATTTTTTCTGTAGCTTTTCTTAAAGGTATGACCAATTGTTTGTTTATTCGACTTGAAAGTGCTAAGGTATTCCGAATTATTTTTAATTTCCAGGAATAAGTTGGAGTGAAAAGCCTTGTTCGTCGTAAATTTTTAGAAATTTTACTTTGTTTTAGTTTAATCCAAAGCATTTCGAGGGCCTCACTTTGTTTTTTTAATGTCAACTTCTAAGATTTTTGTGATTTTCAATTTATGTTTTCTGTAATTTACGATATTTTTTCAATTTGAGTTATGGAAACGCACGTAAAATGTATATTAAACGATAAAATCGCCATATTTTTCTTCATCATTCCCAATCTATGATTTACAACTTTTATTATTAAATTATGTTACATTCAAAAGGGTTCTGTTTCTCATAAAATTCTAGGATTTTTCCCATCTTACTGATTGCCCTGGGCTTTACACCTTCGGAGATCATCATCAATTGACATGGAGCAGATCCCCGTGGATCAATCCTGGATTAGACGAATTCATTTTTTTTAGATTTCGCGGGCTATTCTTTCTGGTACGGCTGCCCTTTAAAATAAGCGAGTTTTATCAGTGGCAGGCCCAAAAGGGATTCAAGGACCTTTAGGTTCCCTCTAAATTGAATATACTTTAAGAAAGACACCCAATTTGGTTGATTTCAGTATTTTAGAATATTCAAGTTAGTCAATATTTTGCACTTTTTTTTTTAAATTAATTAACAAAATTGTTAATTTTTGTCATAACCGAATTGTGGGACTTCCACTGAATATTATATTAAACTTTAAAAAGGGTAAAATTATTTTGTTTACTACAGTTAATCTTCCAACGAAATTAAAGGTTGTAAACTGTGTTTTTTTTAATGTGAAAATTAGATTTGTACTGAAGAAGTGAAGTTCGGATTTCAGGTTTAAAAATTTTAGAAAATATTTTCCACTATTAACCAAATAAAGCTGAAGATAAGTGCAGGAAGTTTAGTGGAGGGGAATCAGTCTTAGGGGTATGCTCAGGAACCGTTTGAGGCAATTCAGGGCATTCTGGGGTACTTGGAAGTAGTTTAGGGCATTTTAAGGAAATTCGAGGTACATAGTTAAAGAAGCTCTGGGACAGTTTATAGTTTGCCCCTTCTTTTTTATCGAGACAGCCTAGCTCACAGTTAGCAGTTTTCACAAAAGCATTCTTGGGGAAGTGCAGGCATTCTGAGGCAATAAAACGAAAGAAAGGGGCAGCCCTTTGTTCTCAAAATTCAACTGTAATTAATTCTTCAAAACTTAACTGTAATTCACAGCTGGGAAGCTTTTGGTATCCAAAATTTGGTTAGTTTTTGAAATTTAATATGTTTTTTTAAATTAGTATTTTCTTAAAACCCAATTAAGTAGTAATTTCAGCAAAAAACTGCTCCAGAATAATAACATAGACAAATATCCGATTATTAAAAGCTGGAAGCATGGAAAAATCAAAAAGTTTATAACCAGGCACGTTTCCTTAAAAGGGCCTTCAGGAATCCTTCGAAATGTAAACGATTTATTGTTATTAAAAGCTGTAATTGAATTTCGTGTACCCCAGCGGCCAAAACATGTAGCTTGTAACCTTAATTAAAGTAATTACTTTTCGATCTCGATTTAATTATGTCTTGTGCGCATTTAAAATCGTTCATAACAGAACAAGAATTATTTTTTTGTTTTTGTTGCTGTACTTGCACATTTTTAATAAATTTTATTATGCTTCTTGGTGTTCTTCGAATGGAATTTTTCAAAACCGAAATCACAAATGAAAATCAGGGTTAGAAAAAATCATGATTTTTGGAGTTTGTTGCAGTTTTGATCAGTTCAATTTAATTTATTAAAATAATTTTTTATTTTTGCTTGTAAATAATTAAACTTTAGATATCGAGGTCTAACTAAATACGTTATATAAAGCAGCCGAACTTCTGTGAACTTACTAAATTATTATGTTTTCATTTGTTATTATTATCTAATTTATCTACATTGTGTTGCGTTGTATATTTTTTATTTAATTGTAAATATAAAAAAATCTGTTGATTTAAGTTACGATTTTCATCATGATTCAAATCAGGTCTGGATTTAATTAATGTCTCCAAATCATGAACCCGAAATTTGGTCTTTTGACTTGATTACGAAAAATTCGGCTTTCTGACAGGAAACCAAACTAAAGAAGTCTAATTAAATTATCATGTAAACACAAAGCAGCGATTTCCGTCGGTACTTTTACAAAACGTCGCAATTGTGTCGTGTGTGTAACTTTAATTAATCCAATCTGTGTGCAAAAAGTAAACAAATTACCTGTTACATTGTGTAAACGCCAAATAGAGCGGTACTTAAGTTACCAAATAAATTTACCGAGACGTTGGTACAATCTTGAGACAAGGACGCCCTAAGAAATTATGGTTTTATGGCTTAATTGGCTGGGAACTCTTTCCTTTGATGTAAAAAAGCTAACTTCTTGGTGTTCCACTGTGTAACTGACGTAACGAAGTTGTTAGCCTGTTTTGCTTTAAAAGTACGTTTCCTGTTTGATTTAGATTAATTTTAACGTGTGTGGTTGTAATTTACTCATTAATTTTGATATCCAGCAGATTTTCTTTGGAGATGGTTGAGGGTTAATTGTAAAATAATAATCGAAGAATTTTAAGTTTTAAACATTTTAAACCTTTCATAATAATGATACTTTAAAGCATTTGAAGGCGTGTTATAGTCTAAGTAAGTTTTAAATGGCGGTTGAACGGGTTTTTGTTTCCTAGCCCTATGCAGTTTCAGATTTAGTTACAACAAGATAAAACGCATATCCGTGTCCCGCTCTGACTCGTGAAATTTTCCATGCGTTATATCTTGTTGTAACTAAATCTGAAGCTGCATAGGGCGAGGAAACAAAAACCCGTTCAACCGCCATTTAAAACTTACTTAGACTGTAAGTTAGATTTTGCTTTTCAGACTTGCCTGAAACTCATTTTTTCTAAATATCTATGTCGAATATGGTTTTTAGTTTGCTTTTTCTAATTTCAAAATTTTCAGATGTGTCCAAAAGTTGATTTCTACCTGCCAGTTCTGTTCGTTATTCCAAAGCCTATTCGGTTGCAAATTTAAATTTATCAAGACGCAAATTTTCTAAGCTTGTTTCTACAAAAAAAATCTGTTCGGGTCCGTAATGACCTGTATTTTTTACGGTATTTAATTTAATCCACCTCAATGTTAGTACGACACGTAATTTTTTGCATGAAATCCTACTTAACGAAATAAAACTGTTATAATAAGTACATACATCAAACATGTGTTTAGTAAATAATAATCTCCGTAAATAACACAATACTGTTATCTTCTGCTTTAATAATAAATAATGTCAAGCTACGAACCAAAACACGGAGTGTACCTAGGAATTTAGATAAAAAATCTCCATATATTTAGATAATTATCCCAAACAAAAAAACGGCACGCACAAAACTAGCTATTTTATTTACTTAAGTTACCGTTAACGTCTACAACTATAAACATCTAGAAAAATGTTGCGTATTATTCGGTCTCTTGACAATATTTGTTCATAATAAACACGCATTGACATAAATATATATAAATAGATAAAAATTACGTAGGAGTGTTTGAATACCTTTATAATACAAAAATAAATATAAAAAAGTATTTATGTAATTATCTTCCCAGATGTTTCCAATTACGTATAGGCAACCCACAAATTATTCAATTACGGAGACAAATCGAACGCTGTTTTTGTATTCAATTTGTTAAAACTGCGAAAACCTTCCAGACTTCTCAGGGTCAGGGTTATGAATCACTAGATTAAATTTTAACCTTTTGACATTGGATATCTAAAAATTCGAACTCGGGAGACTTTGAGGCAAGTCTCGGGCTAAAGTTTATCAATTATTCGTATTAATTAACGCACATTAAGATGTTTCAAGCTTTTTATTTAGTTTTCTGTTTTCTGATACCATGGTTTTTATTTTCTCTTAATTTCTTTTGAGCAGAAGTTTAGAAATTTCTCTTTTTTGCTGTTAAAAATCTGGCAAATTTCAGCAGTAGGGGAACTTTAAATATCATTCATAGAAGTAATAAAAGTCGGTTGTTTTGGACTAAATACTTTAAGCTAAGAAAATTTAGGTAATTACCTTGATGGCCCGAAAGATTAGCATTAGAATCCTCTAGAAAAAGAGAAAGGTAAACATACTTCGACCTTGTCTTTGTATTGACCTGATACCTCATTTTAATTTTGCGTTAATGTGTGCATTTTGGTTTTAATGTGTTTCTTGCTATTGAGCAATGCCATCCTTGATTTGGCGCCTAAAATTGTTAAAATCTATAATTAAAAAGGCGAAATATCAAGTTTTTTTCTATAAGCCTTTGAATGGAAAGCAATTAACGTTACTAAAATCGTCTTTAGATTCCCAGTTTCTTTAATTGCCGAGTGGGATTCTTGGACTAGATACATAATGAAAAAATCTTAAAATTATTTTAATTCGAAGCCATTTTAATTATGTAATTTGAAATTTTAAGTAACTTTGATTAAATTCAAAATTATAAGTAATTTCAATTAAGTTTAAGCTTCCTAGGAAGTTCAAAAATATTAACAGCAACCATCCAGCCGTTGCCGTTTTTGCATATTTAAATATTAAGCAACTTTCGCCATATTAGTTTAAAACCGTATAAAAACTAGTCACGGTGGACAAGGTCGCCTTATATATTTAAAAAAAAGCCAAACAAAAATATACATAACAAAGTCCAAGTTGCACAAACTAGGAAATGTCATTAGTTTTTTCTGTTATTCGGGGCACAACACTAAAACCAGACGTTCGCCAAATTAGAAACAATTTGGAATTCAAATTACCTGTATTACCAAAACAAATAATTCTTACGTTAAGTGTTTGTAATCGTACTCAATGGTTTTTAAGTTGGTAAAAAGTGAAAACAGCATTCACCTGAAATTTTACACCCAGCTCTTTAAAAACGATTGCACATATAATGGCTGTGTAAACACTACAAATTGTAAACTAATGTTTAAATAATAATAGTCGCCTTTTAGTTTCCAATTATTAACGTGCAAAAACTTTCTATTGCTTGGAGATGGGCATTATTATGTATTACGTTTTTAAGAGTTTTCCAACGATCTTTTAAATGCTTTTGGGGCAATCTACTAATAATTGGAGAATGTTTTAAAATAAATGAAATTCAAAATTGTTAACAAATGTATTCGTGTAGTTTGAGGCAAGGCTTGAGGCTTTGAGGGAACTTTGAGATATTTTTAAAATTAGAATTCACCTGTTCTGTAACAAAATGTCTATTTTTAAATTTTAGAGATTCAAAAAAAGACGTAAATATGTACTCCGAAGATTTAAATGAAAAGTCTTTGGTTTTTAAGAAGCGACATTTTTTAATATCAAAAGCAGTTTCAATCAAATGATCCTAAAAACTAGACATTTTTCCTAGGCAATAACTACAAAAAGTGTTTTATTACGTTGCTTAAAATCAAAGGCTTGATGTTTGAGGAAAAATTTTGTTCCTGAATGGAACAATTCAAAGGCAATCTTAGAGACAATTTAAGGCATTTGTTGATATTTTGAGGGCGAGGCAATTCGAGGTAAATTTAGGATATTCGAGGCAACCATTTTTCATCCTTTTGAAGCAGTCTTGACTCGTTTTCAAAAAGGCATTCTTTGGGAAGGAAGGACAGTATCAAAGACGCCATTATCGTTGAGTTGAAAGTATGAAAATTTTTCCAAAATTGTCTTCTTTTTTGTTAACACAAACTAAAAAGCAAAAATTTCTAATTGTCTCTTTTAAAAGGTTTTTAGAATTGTTCCAAAATATTATATAAAAAAGATCGATCCAAATCAACCTGTGGCCTGATTTAAATCACGATTAAAAATTTATATCAACAGATTTTTTAAAAATATTTGCTGATAATTTAAATGGTGAAAAGAAAACGATGTTTTAATTTTTTATTTGAACTGAACACCACATAAACAGTTCTTTTATTATATTAATATACATAGAAAAATTCAGTAATAATAACAAATAATGAAATATAAATGAAAACATTAATATTTTAATAAGTTGACGGAAGTGGAGCAGTTTTAAATCTTTGAAAAATAATGTCAAAAATGTAATTATTTATTGGAAAAATGAAAAATTATTTCAATAAATTAAATTGTGGGTATGCCAACTAAAAATCCACACAACTTTCAGTTACACAAAATTTATTAAACTTGTGAAACAGTAACAAAAAATCAATAAAGCGATATTGAATTTACATAGTGTGAAATCAGCCGTTTTCCTCACTTTTGTAAGAACTCAGACAATTAAATTTTTGAAGTGGTCAGATGCATGCATGCCTCTTTTGCGATAATTGATACCAGAACCTTTTAATGGGTTGCAATTTTAGTACATTTGCAACATTTCTGTTCCGTTTAACGTATCGAATTTGAAATTGTTCATAAAGATCGATCATGCTTCGGGCATAATAATGTGCTGTTGCCATGTCGGCCCAGAAAATATACTTTTGGTATTTTTTGACGAATGGGACTAATCGTTTCGAAATACATTTTTTTGAGTAAGATTTTGATTGATACCAAAACTCTGATGGTGCAATAAAAGCCCCGTTCACTTGTTGCTATCCACACAACAACCTTTCTCTGAAACTTTGCATTGTCTTTTGAATTTCACTCCAGGATGAATCTCTACTTCTTTATTGTAATAAGTGTTGTTTCCTGCGCAATCATCCAATGTGAACTATGAATCGTCGTCCATGATTTACCGACAGTTGGTTTAAAAGTTTCAACGAGGACTATCTCTCAGGTTTCCTTACTGTTATATTGCGTTTTTTAAATAATTTTCTTGACATATAATCATGCATTATCTTTTTTCCAGTTTTTCATAGGATTAGCCAATTTAACTCACAGCTTCAGCCTCAAGTTTCTTTTGTTTTAGCTTCTATCGTTTCACGAACTATTCTTCCTGTTCCTATTGTTTTTTTAAGCTGTTCCCTTTTTCAATCATAAGTAGTTCTTCGTACAATACCTATACTTTCAAGATGATTCACAGTGCAGCATTTCAAATGTGTTTTTGGTAATGATAACACTTGCTATTACTTTTCTTCGATCATTTCTTTTAATCGCTTGCATTTTGTAAAATAGCTTTGTTTGAATACGCTTAAAGAATTAACTCGCCAATAGTAGTTGATAGCTAGAAAGATTTGTAGTTGATGCACCCTTAACACAGTTACGAAAATATGCCAAAACTCCCAACAAAATAAAAAAAAATCAGATTTATTATTTGTTTGATTTTTAAATATCAGTTATTTGTGATTTTTTAAATTATGATTTTTACAACCCTGAAATCAGCTATGTTGGGTTTGATACTTTTTTTAAAGTTTCTGTAGGGAATTCATGGAAAGTTAATTAAAAAGCTGCTATCAGAGTTAAAGAAACGATCCAAGATAATCCAAATTACTTTTTCTTTTTCTTTTTTATACAGAACTAGGTAGTTTTTAGTATTAAATTTAAAAAAAAAATTCAGAATCTAAGGAAAATTGGACATTTTTTCAGAATTTAATGAGTTTGCTTGGTTTTTTAAAGAAATGGAAATAGAGGGCTAAAGTTGCATAACCAAAATGTATGGAAAATCTGACGTTTTTTCAGAGTAACTGTTGAGGAATTTCATGCAGTTTTTTTAAAAAGATATTTAAGGTTGCAAATTTCTACAAATTAATTTTAATATTCGAACAAATGCACCAGAAACTTCATTCTATCAGAATTTAAATTAAGAACAGGAGCTTAAAATTCATTTCTGTTGTTTGCAAAATTGTTCAGAAATGCATAGAAAATCTTAGGTTTTTCCAGAGGAGTGGCGAAGTTTGAAGTAGTTTCTGTGCTTTTTTTAAAGATAGGCAGGTCAAGTTTCAAATTTCCACCGAATAATTTAATTTCTCAGAAGAGTGCATCAGAAACAAGTTCTTTAAAATTAGAATACAGAATAGCAAATTAAAATTACTTTGTTTATTTCAAAAGTGGTCCTGAAATGGATGGAAAATTGGAAATCCCCAGAGAAACTGCGAAGAATTTACCCGGCCCTTCTTTTGTTTCAAATGCGTTAATGATTAATATATAATAATTGCTTAATTAAAATACTGCCAGTAAAAGACTAAATACTAATTTAAATATTCGAAAAAAGGCAGCAAGAATTTTTTTAAATTTAATTACATAAATGGAAACTAAAATGTTGTTATTAAAGAACAAGAAATTGCAGAAGAAGAATTTTTTAGAGTACCCATGATTTTCTACTTAAAAGTGAAGTAAAAGACTAGAATTAAATGATATTTTCTCAAATGGTCAAGTTTTAACACCAGACATGCAGTCTGAGAGTGCGATAAACAAGCTTGTAAAGTAAGATAACAGAAAACAAACGTCCTCCAAGTGCTGACATAATTTGATTAGATTTACACGTGTTCTGCAACGACCTAAATCTTGTTTTAAAGGCAAGTAGTGCCCTAATTATCATGGTTAGAATAAACAAGCAAATGTGGGAGAATTGAATTTGCTTTAAGTGCAGAAATTAGCAGTGATTATTAGAAACATTTTAGTTAGTTGTTTATTAAAGTCATACGTTTCCTTTGTTCTCAGAAAATCAAATTGTTGTTTCGTTTCTTTTGCAAAACTTTAAATAAGGATTTCTAATCTTTGTTTTTAACTGTATTTAGGTTTTATTATTTTAGGTATTTTCTAATGTTGTATCGGTTAAGAAACTGCTAAACGAAAACTATTTGCAAGTGCAACACCATAGACAAAATATGTGTTAGACCCAACTCGAATTATTAAAATTAATAGCATAATAATAGTAGGCAGTTTAATAGTTAAAAGCCACGAATTTAACGGTCGCCTCATTAAACTTCGTGTAACCGTCAGAATTTAACCAAATTGTCTCCAGTTTAGAATATTTTAAATTATTAAACCACTTAAAATTCCAATACGAATAATTCAAGGTTTGGAACGAAGTCAACTATCAAAAACTTGCACTACAAATATGCGATTGACCCAGATTTACTTATCAACAAGTATTTAGGCGACTGCAGTTTGGAAATTTTAAGTCTGCTGCATTTCGTTCGTATTTTTATTACCATTTATAAATTTTTTCGAAGGTTTTTTAATTTCTTAAAAATTGTTTAATGTTTGTTTTATAATGATTTTTTCCGATTTTTAAAATTATCTGTAATCGCAAAATTAAGACCAGTTTAATTAGAAAAATGTTAATATTTTAAAGTGTGCTAATAGGGCAAGTAAGTAAACGTGAGATAAATCATCGAAGCTTTGCCTTTGAGTATGTAATCGATATGGTGAGCAAAAGTTTTTGGTCATTCAGTGACGTAAGTGTGTTAGGATGATATATTTTTAAAGATTCTATCTTACTTCCTGTTCGGTGATTAATGTTCATTAGTTTTCTTTGGAAATTACGTTCCTTTTATAAATTTTTTGACGAACGAATCTGGGACGATAATTGACTAAATTACTTCGTTTTCCTGAGAGTCCACTTAATTCAATACTAAAACTTTAATAGTAAATTTTGAGGTTAGGTTAGGTGAGCGTAAGGTTATTAATTTCTCAAACAATTGTTGACTTTTTTATTGTTATTTATTTTTTCTGTACGTTTCTTGACCTGCGGCTACTAAATATCTCACTTTTTCTTAAGAAGCAAAGTTGCAAAATTCACATTGAAATAAATTTTGAGCCTTCAGTAATCGAACAATTTGATTTATGGAGTCCAATGTTTACTCTTTAAAACCAATAATAATTATTATTTTTATTAAAGTTCCTATTTCCTTTTCCTTTACGGAAAGGTTAAGGTTTCAGGCTAACAGGCAAGTGACAATTATTTTCGAAATCTGAACAAGCAAACAATATTAAAACGTTAAAAGTTTGAAATGATAGATTGACACGGTTCAAAGTTCACATGCAAATTTGCACTTCTGGCTTTGCCGATTATTGAATATTGTGCAGGAGTACATATTTTATCCTACGAAAGGCGGAACGTTATTGGCAAGGACGAAACGAAATAGCATAACGCCACGAGCAAGTGCATAAACAGCACAACACAAGTGTTTCGCAATATTGGAAGTTTTTAATTATTAATTATGGTCTGCCATTTCGGTTATAAAAAAATTACCTAGCTTTGATTCGTGATCGATTTAATTTGTGCACGGATTTCTTTCTTTTATGGTGAATGCCTTGAACTTCCCTGTCATAATAATAATTCATCAGTCGGGTTGTAATTTTATTCATAATTTGTTTTCAACACGTTATTTAGGTGCATAAATTTGAACGGGTGAACCTTGGAAATTCGGAAGTGTTTTAGGATTGAGAAATAGGTTAGGTTTTAATGGGTTTGAGCTGATATTTATATTATTAAATATAGCCCACCGTGTTTCAAAATGCTTATTTATATGTCTAACTGTATTAAATAATTAATATTGCAATAAAAATTCAAAATGAACACGACTAACTCGATTTGTAAATGAATAAATTTTCAATTCTTCTGTATTTTTTCCGGGATTTTCGACTGAATATGGGTTTAGCAATCTATTTTTTTTTTATAACAGTGACACTGAAATTCTGAGGTGGCATCGAGAGCGTTTTGATCTAAATTTTAAAACTCCACACCTACGTATTTATTTAAACAATTATTTGGTCATGATTATTAATCGAGATGGCCATTTAAGATTCTCCCTTAATTACTCTAGTGATGAGGGGGTCTTTACTTACTTATTATTATTTTTACTTATTTTGTAGTACATATTCTTAAAAACCTAAAAGTATTGAAAATATTTAATCAGACTTTGGAATATTGTATAGCAGAAATTGGGTTTTTTGAGAGTTTAAACCTTCAAATCTGGAATAATTTCAAGGTCTCTAAATATCGCGAAATATTTTCAGAAAATTAATTTTGTCTTCTGGAGCTTCTTCCAAGCTTTAAACGAATCGAAATCATTAAATTAAAAAAAAAATGAATGGGGCATTTCAGGGAGTTTTAAACCTTCAATTCTGAAAAAAATTGCAGGGTCGAATTTTCGCCTGAAACTATTTTCAAAACAACAAATCTCTGTTGCTGATCTTTTGATATTCTTGAGTTAATCTGAATTTTCCAGGATTTAAGCGAATTGAATCTAAATTGTAAGCAAATAAATAATATAGTTTTTCGGAGAGTTTGAAATCTTTAAATCTGCAAATTTCCAGACAAAACATATTTTCACAAAGTAAATTTCTGGGTAGACGTTTGAGTCTTCTTGGGTTAGTCTAAAATCGATTATTTAATCTTTAAGCAGAAAATTCAGTTTTTTGGAGAGTTAAAACCTTTAAATCAACAGAAATTTTTGGATTTTTAAAAACCCCAAATTTTTAGATCTTTAAAAACCCTAAATTTTTAGATAAAATATATAAATTTCTGTGGCCGACGTTCTAATCTTCCTGAGTTAATTTAAAATTGCCATAAGCGAATGAAATCTTTAAATTTTAAGCTTTAAATGGAGCTTTTCGGGGAGTTTAAATCTTTAAATGTGAAAAAATTTCTGGGTCTCTAAAAATCTCATATTTTCAGTCATATTTCCACAAAGTAAACTTTTGGGCGGAGGTTTTATTCTGCTGGATTAGTTAGGTTTTAATGAATCAATATCCAAATTTTTGGAAAATTTGGGGTTTTTGTAGAGTTCAAACCTTAAAATTTGCAAACATTTCTGGGTCTTTCGGAATAACGAATTTCCAAAAAATTGATTACTGTAGATGACCTTTTGATCTCTTTGAGTTAATTTAGATTTGCCACGCTTTAAATGAATCTAATCTTTGGGACTTTAAAAGCACCGAATTTTTTTTAACTTATTAAAAATTGATGTGTAAAATGTTAACTATCTATGTTAAATATTTCAAAATTTTCCTAAACTTTAGAAGAATTTTTTGAAAACTTGTTGGTTCTAAAAATATGTTTGAAATATTTCCAAAAACGTCGAAGAGGAAGAAAAATACGTATGACGAACTCGTGAAATGTTCTGTAATAATCAGAAATTTTAGCTTGGTTGAAACTTCTAATATTTCCTTCAATTCTGAAAATAATTTTCAAAATCACTTGAAAATAATTAAAGATCTTTAGTTTTTACTCAATGGTAGTTTCATAACTATAATTTTTTAGATATTTTGCTCGTCAGTCGTCACAATTCTTTACTCATTAACGAAATCTTATGCATAAATATTTTTGAAATTTGCCGAATGGGTCTTTTTAAGGACTCGAAAATATTTTAAATATTGAGATTTTGAAGTCTTTTTTATGGGGTATTTTAATGGCTATGAAAATTAGATTGAAAATTCTTATCGTTTTCGAATTTGTCCATTAATTTTGAGTCTAATTTTTGCAATTTCGATTTTTGTTGTACACAGGAACTTTGTTAAAGATTAAAGAAACTTGTGACTTTACACATTAAACGATAAATAAATATTCTTTCAATTTGCCGAATTTTCCCATTTCTTTCTAACTTATCGTTTATTTTTCAAAATTAGAAAAAATTAGAGACAATAGTTATACAAATTAACCCCCCCAATTTCGATCCTCTCGTATACACTGAAACTTTGTTAAAGGTTGAAGAAACATTTCTTTGTTTTTAATTTTCGTATCTTCAAATTAGTTTAGGCGTAACATTATAGGAAATCTTGAGCATGAATGAATATTGAATATTCTTGAGATTTGCTTAATATTAAAATAACGAGATGTTGGAATCTTTTCTGTGGCTTAGTTTATGCTTCGAAAAATGTAGGGTATATTAATTTAATTTGTCAATTTCTCTAAATAACTTGGAATTTGGAAATTCTTACATTTTTCGAATTTGTCCTTTAACGTTGGAACTACTAATTTTTTAATTTTCAAAATTAGAAGTTGTATAAATTAGGTGCCGAATGTCGATATTTTCATGTACACCGAAATTTTTGTAAACGTGATAGAAACTATTTAAGTTTGCTTGGAACTCAAATTTCAGCACGCAAATTCAGATTTTGATATCTTGAAATTGCTTTAGAAAATATTAAAATAACTTCTTCTTCTTCTAGCTCTCCGTCCCTTTCGTGGAATATAGCCTGTTTAACACATTCCCGACATTAATTTTATGGAGGTTTCGCCTTCACTTTTAAAATAACTTGTTGCAATTTTTTAGAAATACTTTTGTGGGGATTTTCAGAAAGTTCTGAAATGTATTAGTGACTTTTTTATTGACATGCCGAAGAAGTTTTTTTTGTAGAGAATTGTTTTCTGCATTTTCTTAAATTTAAATATTTAAACAGAACCTGTTAAATTTTCTATAGTATTTGTTTTTTCGAAAATGTAATATTGAAACACTGACATTTTAATTTTAAATTTTGATTATGAATTAATGTTACAAAGATTGCTGAATTTAACTTACTTGAAGCTATCTATCTATAAATATTTTTGAACGGGCTTTAGTCAACCGGATAATTTGTAAAATTTTATAATTGTTTAAACGTTTAACCCTTCTTTTTGTTTTTCAAGTTGAAGGCTTTTAATTCAGGTTTAGTAATCGAATTGTTTAATTTATATTTAAGAATTTCAGGAAATTTTAAATGTAAGCTTCTTAAGTTTTTAAGTTCATAAAATTGAAATATAAGGTGTTGGCGTTTGCACTTCTCTAAAGGTCTTCGCAAGAATACCAAATTTGTAAAGATACCATTTCTTGAGGGTCTTTCATATGCCATACGTTTTGTAAATTTTATCAACAGTCATTGCTTTCTTTAGTCTTCTTAAAAATTCCAGAAGTTTTTCAAATTTAACCCTAAAACGTCAATTCATAACGATTAACCATTTCTACTGAATTCTTTACTTTGAAGGGGCGTTGGAAAGTTTCAGTTACTCCAAAAATTTGTTAATTCATTGGTGGAGCAGGCATAAAGTGTTATGTTGTCAGGATTTTTCTAAAGACTGCCTGAACTTAACTTTTGATGAAAATGCGTTAATTATTCTAGGTAATTTTTGTTAAATTCTAATTTTCGGATGTGTATATTTTGTAAACTTCTCCATGCGTGTGTGTTAATGTATAATAATATTTGCTCTATTTTCCATATTTTCGTTTTCACCTAGTCTGTAATAAATGCATTAAACGTAAGGTTTTCACGGTTTAGTTTTTACATTATAAAAGTGAAAACGCTTTCTTACATAACCGAGCAATTCGTTATCCTTATCTGCAAGTATACGTAATCTAAATGCTTATTTATCTGTGAAACAACTTAAACAATATCACGAATGGGAATATTTTAAGTGTTTAGTTGCTAAGTTTAGAGCAAAGGAATAAATAAAAAACTCCCTTTCTATCGCCTTTGAAAGCAACAAGACCTTAGAAAACGAGCTTGTCCGTAAATCATATTGCAACACAAACCTCTATTGTTTGATATTTTTGCATGCTCTTGGTGGTACTAAATCGAGACTAGGCAATTGATACTCGAGTTGCAACTCGGACATGTTCATTGCATAAGATAATTGATTTATATGCGCAGGTGTTAACAAAAGTTCATTCTAATTAAAGGCCGATTCACACTTTCGGTCAGATTACGGTTCGGTCACAGTACGGTCACAGTCAAGTAATTTTGCGTACTATTCACATTGCACGGTCATTTATCGGTTAAAAATCATAAACTAGTATGTTTAAGAATTTTTCATTATGTGATTTGGCTATAATAGCATTTATTTTGGATGAAGAAGAGCAAAGTGATAACTTGCTCAGAAAGAGAAGACGTAAAAGCATATGGGTGCATCCAATACTTCAGAATCGAAAAACCGAAGGAGAGTTTTTCACTTTATACAAAGACCTTATATTATGGATCACGAAACAAAATGTTTTCAATACTTTCGGATGCCAAAGGATAAGTTCCAATACCTAATAAATAAAATTACAGGCGACATCACAAAGAAAAATACACGTTTCCGAGAAGCACTTGTTCACACTATTGGTCAATGCACCGAGAGGTACGATCACGGTCCGCTCAAAGATTGCTATGAAAGAAATACCGCGGTCATTTTACTGGAGCGTGACTAGCCCGTGCCTTATAATGTGAACTACTCCATATAAAACCAATGTTACAATATTTGTCCTGACCGTGACCGTACTGTGACCGAACCGTGATCTGACCGAAAGTGTGAATCGGCCTTTAGTTTATCCGAGATGTCCGGCTAATCTGATCTAATCGGACCCTGTTTACACTTCATAAATATGGCACATGCTTATTAAAGCTCGTTAAAGCTTTTTATTTTACTAGTGAAAATTGCACGTTTGAAATTATAAAATTACGATCTCCTTTCGTACCTACTCCAGATTAGAAAATTATACAACTTGTTTTGTTATTATGAGAATTCATTCTCAATTTCAGATTCCGTACTTTTGTTTTTCGTTTTGCCCATAAAACCAGCAGGTTGCGAATAAAATGTTGGCTCGTTTAGAATTCCATAACGGTCTGAAATGCCCCCAGTATTAGTCATCTCTTCGCATACCTGCATGCGCAATTATTTATATGAGAAGTGCTGTTGGAACCAACTCAAACAATGATTCACCTTGGGTTTGCTTTACAAGTTCAAAATTCGTTACGTTCGTGAAAATTTGAATTTTTTTAAGGCATCTAAACGGTTATTATGCGACTATTTTGGATCCTGTCCAGTTTATTAATATTTACAGTTTCTTTTGCCGAATTTAGAAAATTAAGTAAGTTTTAAACTTCATAAAAAAGATAATGACTTTTAAGCGGCGTCCTTTTTGGGTTCTGCACGTGGCTTTATTGAGATGTAGTTTTGAGATTAAAAAATGGATTATTACCTTGGCCTAACCCCTTTTGGTTTTTTAGAATTGAGCTTGTCTGGAAATTTGTTTGGATAGAAATTTGAGAATATCAAATTTATCAAAGTTTGAAGTCTGCAGATTAAGGTTTAGTTTAATGTGAGGAAAGTTTGGAATTGGTTTACTGCGAGGCGAATTAAGACCATAATCAAAGAGTTATAAGAACCTGCACGAAAATGAAATGCAATACAAAAGTATGACTGAAAAAATACCACAAATCTGCCTGAAATAAGTTGAATTTCCAAATAATAAAAAGGGATGCATCAGGCGTGGCTATTTTACTTATTTAAAAAAATCTTTGTGAAAATTTTGGGTTTTTAGTAGAAGGAGGCGATAACTCATCTGATTAGAAATTTCTGTTTTTTAGACGTTTTAAAATCCTTGGGAGACGAATTTAAATACACAATTTAAACGTCAGCTGTATATAAGTTTATTAATTAAAAAATCATTTGTTTAATGTTGATTTGTTAAAAATTGTATTGAATGTCGTTTCTGCCATTTCTAACTTGAGCTTTCAAATACAACTCTGGTTTCCTCTTAGATACAACAGAGACTTTTTGTTTTTCAATTTTTAGAAGTCGGTCAACGCTCATAAAATTGGTTTTCCTATAATTTATATTTTCATTTCTTTAAGATTGAATTTTTGCAATTTATATCCTATACATCCTTCCAAAAACATTTTGGATCTCGCTGGAGATAAATATTTCAAGTAATATTCAGTATTTTTATTGAAAAGCTTTATCTGCTTTCAAACGTAGAAATAGAAATTAATCAAACCTTAAGATTGCTGTTTCCATAAATTCCAAATGTCAAAAGATTTTTATGAAGTTTGATGATTATGAACACTTTTTATTGTATTTGCATTTAAATAATAGAAAAGGCGTGCTTGGTTAATTGTATTAAATAAATGGCTTTCTCGTTATACTGCCTCGAAAAGCCTGACCTGACCGTAACTTTACCATCCTGAAATACCTGGAGAAGTACTTCGTTCTTTCCCTTTTTCCACTTCTCTTACCAATATTTGTGCTTCCATTTTTCTCCCAGCCAGTTCTTTTGAGTTCTCAGTCGTTCTTCCAATAATTTTCACCATCTTCACTATCTTACTTAATCTCATTATTTGATACCAACAGCACTTATGATTTTTTTCAACAAGTAATAATATCAAACAAAATCCGGGAAGTTATGGAAGTTAATTGTTTAAATGTAGGAAGATCGTTTAAGGTTGCCTAGGCTTTTCTCAAAACTTGTTGGTAGATATGAACCACTAGGTCTTAATTAAGGTAGAAAATTGTTGGAAATTATTCCATGTTGTGTTAAATTGTTTTTGTATACTTTGAATTCTCTCACATTGCCTCAAAATGCCTTAGAATGTCCTGAATTGCTTGAGAATACCTTCAACTGTCCTAAGAATGCTTTAAAACAGCCTTAGAATGCTCTCAAGTGTCACTTTTCCGAATTATAATAGCTTAGTCTAGATTCCATTAAAGGACAAAGAACTAGCTCAGTAGTCATCTTCGCCTTTCGATCTTGCAGTTGCCAAAATAAAAATTAAATCAATAAACTTTTAACACATTGAAAGTATCGAAATGCCCAAAAAAAGTAGAAAATGTCAAATTTTATTTTGAATTCATTGTTTTCAATTTCTATTTTGTTCCTCGTTTGGAATTTTCTTTATTGTTAAGAAATTTCCAGAACCTCCAAGGTGGTTGGTTTGTCAGCAATCCTTCAAGGTTTATCACATTATTGATTTTCGTCACATCATCCACCTTAATCACTTCGTTTATTTTTTAAAGGTTATTCGCCATATATGAACAATTAATTCCCAGAATATTTAATTACATTGAAAATAAAAATCTCACCACAGAAACACCATTGTCTTTGAATTAATCGAAAAAAATTCAAAATTCCACTCGCGTATCCCAAAAAATACGATGTCGTCTTTTAATTATTTATTCAGCGCACCTTTTCTGCCATCAGCGAAGTCAACGACGTGCAAAAGTCATGGTACGATTTGCAATGCAGAACCACATACAACGTGGTGGTGCTGTGCAAGAATTATACGAGGTAACGATTGCAAAATCCAATATTTTTTTTTATGATCTAATGCCAAACAACGAAATACTTTCGCCTTTGAATTATAGATTCAGTCCAGGGTGCCTTGTGTACCAACGTAGTACATATTAAAATCGCCTTTTTACCCATAGTTACGTGCATCAGAATTACAATTCAACGTAAGACCATAGAAAGTGGGAAGTAAAGTGAGTTTACTTTTGTTAGCTCATCGCAACTGGAGCGATTACGAAACTTGGAATAAATTTATTTACATCGTGAATCACGTCGCTTATTTTATGATTAGATCCCTGATAACTCGTTATTAATTATAGTTGTACTGATAGGAAAGGAAACGGCGTTAATACGAATGGTTTTGATAAAAATCTCGTGATATGTCAAAGAGCGAAAGCTAATAAGGCTTTTTAGATATTTTTCAGTATTTATGTTAACGGTAGTTTTTTCGTTAAAGTCGGCGAACGTTCGTACAACAACCCAGTCGTTAAAAGCCAGTGCACCGTATTTAAAAACCATTAAATGAAATTGTAAACCACAGTGTGGAGAGTTAATTTGATGTTTTCTTTTGCACCATCATGCTGACTCGTTACTTAAGAGGCCCATATTTAACTTTAAACTTTTTTTATTTATTTACGGTTCTCAGGTTCTTCCCGTTGGTAAATTTAGAATTTTGAGGGGTTTAAGTAACGAAGATGAAATTTTCCCCTTAACTTGAATGTTACGTAATTATTTTGGAGAATTTAATGATTTAGAAAATAATTTAGAGCAAGCCTTGGAGATGGCGGTACAGGGTCGCAATAGAAATCATTTAATTATATCGTATTTGCTAATTGTGAAGTTACATGTAACGATTGTGCTAAGTGATTAAAGTTACTTTTAAGTAATGTGTAATAATTGAGTTAACAGGGAAAATTTTAAGCTTCAAGAACGTGATACCAACTTACTTACCTCATGATTTCATAAGATTAATTCGAAATAGGCTCTTTCCTTTTACATGTTTATACAATTTCAGTTTTTATAAGAACTCGATAACTGGAAATTTCTCAATTACAGCTTAAGTTGTGCAGTTTTTTGGTTAGATTGTTAAGGATTCCAATTTCTGGAAATGCCCTTAATAGTGCCCTGACATTCTTAAGAATCCTTACCACTAAGAGTCGATCAGGCTATTTCAAAAATATAGAAAAATTTTACCTAAAAACTGCCTTAGATTTGTTCATACAATTTCAGTTTTTACAAGAACTGAAAATTTCTAAATTCTGGTATAAGTTGTACAGGATTCCTGTTGAATTCTTAAGGATTGTAATTTCTCGAAATGCCTTTAATACTGATCTGGTGCCCTTAAGGATCTTTAACATTAAATATCTACCAAACTATTTCAGAAATACAAAAAAGATTGCCTTAAGCTATCCCCAACTGCCTTAGAACGCCTCGGAAAGGGCCGAACTATAAAATTTTGAAGATTGTCCGTAAGATTCCACCTGGATTACTCCCTTGAAGAACAAAAGGCAGCCTCACCTGTCAACCCCTTAGTTTCGTGAAATATATTATTGCGTTCGAGAAACACTAACAAAAATTGAAGCAAACTAAAGTTACTAACCCATCTTTAAAGTTGCTTTTAATGTGTTAATGTACTTTTTCAATAAATATGTAGATATTTTCTTGAATTAGTTTTCTGAAGATTTGGGCTTTGTGATGATACGGATTAGGAGAGTCGTAATTAATTCGGATTATTAAGGCAGTATGTACTGTAATCGCAAAGTTTTAATGCTAAAGAAAATTCTAAAACTTTTTATTAAAAATTAACTTCGAAAAAATAACCTTCCCTTTTCCACGAAAAGCACAAAGTTTTTTGATTACCCTAACATACCACCACCTTTCGCTTCAGGTTATCCTGTTATTAGGAACAGAATAATTGTTTGGTAGTTTTCGTATTTTTGTACAGTATTATAGCTTTGTTGCATAGTTCGACTGTACTTTAAGGAGCGATTAGTATTAATTAATAACAAAAACATACTTCAGAAACTAAGGTCTTTTAGTAAACGTTTAAGCAAAAAATAGATTTAACTAAACATTACCGTATTTACGCCCTGTTTTAAGTTTTAGCTTAAACCCGTATTGAAACATTGATCCTAAGAATGAAAATTTTCTCTGCTGTATTTTACATCATTTGCTTCCATGACAACGTAAAAAATCGGGGGTTTTCAACGTTTTTACGCAATACAGATGTAATGTAATATGTATCTGCAATAAATTGAACAATTTCTCATTCGCAGTTTTTGAGAAGTATTTTCATTGATTAGTACGGGCTGTTTATAAAAGTATGCCGAAGTAAAAAATAAATTAAATTTGTCACCGGAACTGTAATAGGATTTTTATTCTTTCTTTCTTTTCCTTTTACCCTCGTATAGAAGTAATAGCTTATTAGAGCATCATTTGAATGATTTTTGTTTTAGACAGAAAAAAGGAGAATTTCAATTCTTCGTAGTTCTCCTGAATTTTTGTTCATGGATTTAAAATTAAATTTTTTCGAATTTGTTTAAGCAAGCTCGTTTTCAGGAATATTTTGCAGAGTCAAAATTTAGAAGAATTTTCAATTGATAAAAGTCCCCACAAAGCACGTCCGTTACCAATAAAAATGCAAAATTGTCGATTGTTACAGCACAACATAGATTTTTCCAAAATTAATCGTTTAAACAAAGTGATGCAAAGTTCCACAATAAATATAAATGTGTGTAAACCGTTTTAAATCATAAATTAAATTTTTAAAGTTAATTTTTTTGGTGTTATTGATCAAATTCTCGTATATCTTGAAAATATATTTGAAGGTTTTGAGTTCTTGAACAGGGTGTTCTATTACATCAACATAGAAGTACATATTACAAAATTGTAAAATAGTAAAGAAATCAGAAAAAATTATGAAGTGAATTTCAATGTAAACGGATACCTGTAATCTACACATCTTAAGAATGCATTTTAGGAGTTTTACTATACCGTAATATGTATTTGAAAATAGTTTAATTTGGAATTTTCCAAGTCGTAACGTTAAAAATCTTTTGATGTAATTTAATTATGAAAATTTAATATAGGTATAGAAAAATTTCGCCTCCGTAGGGATTTGAACCACTGACCTTCGGCTTTATGCTCCAATGCTCTACCAACTGAGCTGCAGAAACAAATCATTGAAGATATTGATATTTGGAAACTGTAAAATCTAGTGTAATGCATCAAAAATATTTCCCCAAAGGCGTGAATCCTATAAAAAATTATCGTTAAAAATCTTATTAACCTTACCTGTCTCTACTCCCAAAACTTGAAAGTATCAAAACTTTTTCATTTTCCATATGATTCAAGAAAAATAATAAGTTTAATTAATATAAATTAAAACAATTTGTTGAAATTAAAGTTCAACTTTTATTGTAATTCGTTAAGTAGTTTTCAGTTATTGTAACATTGAGTAATCTATTTTTTTAATATAACTAATACGTTTTGTTTATCGAACATTTCCCATTTTTCCCCCATATTTATAAGCAAAAGAAACTAAAGGTGAATTTCAGGACCTTTTACATGTATTTTATATAAAACGTAATACATTGGTATGTATTTCGTTTGTTCCAAATTGTTTAAACTAAAAATTTCATACTTTAATTTGAGAGGGGGGTGCGGCATGCGGGCAACCAAATATTATTGATTTTGAGTTATAAATCTTCCAGATTTGGGGTTATATTCTGAAAGGCTAATAATTTTGTTTTTATTTTCAGGTAAGAAAACGTGCTAACACTTATTATTTGGGTTGCAATCTACCTTACTTGGTAAGTGATTCTGATTACAAATCGTTTACTTTATTTCTTTATCATCATTGATTTAAAAAATGCCATCCTATATTTTTTCCTGTACTTTTAAGCCCTTAATAGTATATTAAAACACAAGTTACAGAAGGCAACCTTTTCGCGCTCGAGTCCGAAATTTGGAAACGAGCCGCGTAGCGGCGAGTGGCCGAACGGACGAGTCCTCGAATGCCTCCTGTAACGTGTATTTTATACTATTTTCTCTGTTTCGGCTTCCATTTACATTATTTATTCGTGCTTATTTTTATAAAAATACTTGACCATTTCCAATGGGGGAAATTTTGGTAAATGTAGTTGGGTTGATAATAGCGATTTTTGCTTGACAGTTGACAGAAGTTTGACGTTTGACATTTTTGTTCCCTAGCAATGAATGGGTGCCTATGTATTTTGTATATTATTTGATACAATATCACCAATTTTTGACAACAAAATGTCATCAAAAATCGTCTCATTCTAGCATCAAAATGCATGCTAGAATAATGTCATTCTATTGCCGAAACAGAGAAAAATATTTTTTAATAATAATAAAAAATATATATCAACATCGTAATTAACCTTTTCAGTCTAGTTTTCGTAATGCATGACTTATCATGAGTACCTATTTGTTATTTATTTATTTTAAAGAGCATTAACTAAATCGTGTTTTTAAGCATTTATTATAAACGTACAGATAATTATCGATACGACATTAAATAGCTCGATAGTGTGTAATTAAAGGGTAACAAATGGTTATTGAACAGCTGATAATTCGAGAACGAATCACTAAGTGATTATTAAATGGTTAGAGTTATTACGGTGGTACAATATTACCGGTGGTTTGTAATTGGCGATTTGTTAGTAGAAAATTAATAATTGAAGACTCGTTAGTGGCTTATAATTATTTATTTGCTTTGATTTATATAAAAATTTTAAATTTTTAAAGGCTTGATTTAAGAAAGCGGGTAGCTTGTAGTAAAAAAAACAGTTTTGGTAATGTGAAATTCTGGTTGGCGTTTGTTACCATTTTCTAGGTCAAATTTTCCAAAACTGATAGTTGTAAATAGAATCGATTTGAGTGTTGAATAAAGTTGTAAAAAGAATCGATTTGAGTGTTGAATAAGTACCTTCCAAGATATTTAAAAGATTACAGTCTTCAAATCTAGCTTTTGGAAACAAATTCTCGAATTTTGCTGATTTTTTAATTTAGAAATGGTAGAAGACATTGGGAAAAAATATGATGAGCAGAACACTGGTAGAAAATTCTAATGTCTAAGAAAGTAAATTTGTTGTTAAATTCACGTGCCAGAAAATTCAAATTTAAAATTATGTTCAGATAACATTGAATCGAGTGTTTCCATTGTTTCTCTTCATTCAACAATGGAATTTTAGATTGATTAATTACCCACGAATGCCCAGTTTAAACTTGTGAAACGTAAAATGCAACGTTGCAAAAAATAGTCGAACCTAAACTTCGCAGATAAAAACATATTTAAACATAAAAAGATCCACCAAAGTCATTTTTAATTATCTAAATCTTGTATTTGTTTAAACTAATAATTGGCCAGCATGGTTTTCTTCTTGTAATTAACAAAGAAAGCACTTTAAAAATAAGTGACATTTTTTTTTCTTGATTTAATCTAAAGATAACTGAGATAAGAGTAAAATCTTTAATTAACCTGAATATCCCCGCATTATATTCATAATTAGTCACATTACTACCAAATAAAGAGTAATAACCAAAACCCAAACAAACTGACGAAACACGCATTGTTTCAATCCTATTTATTTCCGTCATTAATTAAATATGCTTTTGTTAATTTTCGCGAAGGAATGTGCAGATAAGCATTCTAGGAGAAGTTAAGTCTAGTCGGTATGCACTTTATGTCTCAGTAGGCGCCATGTTTAAGCGCGGCTAGGTACTTTACTCAATGCGTTCTTTACTGAAATAAGAAATAGTTAGAATTGACTGATATCGTCACGTACAGATCTTGCCTTCGCTTTCCGTAATTGTTTTTCCATTGTAATGCAATGCAGCCATTGTTTTGGTTCTTGTAACAATAACAGTTAGCGTGTTTGTATGCCCTAGGCAGAAATCAACACCTTTTCAGGAAGTAATTGAATATTAAGTTTAGAATTTCACCACAATATGGTTTGTGTTTACACGTCTCGTTCTGTAATTGACAACTAATGTGGAATTAGAATGTTGGAAGGATGGTGTTCATTTCAGTGAACCATTCATTTCCTAATGTTGCTTGTTGGAATTTATCTTCATTAGATTTATTTTTTCTTTAAAATAATGCATGCAATGAATCTTTAAACTTTAAGTTCGTAAACCTGTGAAAATTATATACTTTATTGTTTAAACACCTTTGTTTTTCTGTTCCTTATAAATATCTTCACCCAAAATACATTTCGTCTTTCCTTTGTTTTCCGTCTCTCTTTTTTCCCTTTCTTCGGTTATCTTTTTACCTTCCCTACACTTCTCGTTCCTTCCTTTTTATTCTATTTTCTTTTGTCCTTTTTTCCCAGCTGTTACAACCTCCGTTTTCTTGCTTATACATACATATTTTCTTAAGTTCAATACATATTTTTATTTTGCTTTTTGTTGAAATTCATGTAAGTGTACCGGGAAAGTACTGCTATGACGGTCCTGTGTTCTACATTAACAGTAACACGTTGTACCGACAAATATGTTATGATACCAACTTTATACTTGCAATTGCAATTTTGTTATTTTAATTTTGTATCAATTTTATTTACCGCGGCTAACTCAGTCTCTGCATTGAAACTCTATTTGAGGACATTTGTATTAACAACACAGTTAACACAATTATTTATGTGAATATTCCTAGACGCAACTACTTCAACCATTTGACAGTAGTTAGTATAAAAAGAAAAATGAGCAACTAACTATTCGATATGGGTAGAAAATTAATTTATTCCTTTTATTTTAGTTTTAAAATCTTCGATCGTACATAAAATTATGTATGTATCATGGGCGTAACTTACTTTTTCGGCATTCGACGTGTTTTTAGCCCTCGGCTTACGGCTCGGGCTTAAAATCATATCTCAGGCCATAAGAACTTCCTTACGACATTGATACATAAATAACTATTAAAATACACGCAGGCTTTAGTTATCGGGATAACTTGTAAAATTCTAGAATTTTTCAAATCTGATTCCTTTTGTTTTTCGTGTGAGTCACTTCTTTTAATTCGGGTTAGTAATCGAAATCTTTAATTTATGTTGAAGAATTTCAAGGACGTTTTTTTAAGTGTAAACTTCTCGAGTTTTCAATTTACATGCAGCTAAACTATTTGATTTTGTAATTTTCTAAAGGCCTTCGTAAAATTCCCAAGTTTGCAAAGTTCCAATAATGGAACACTAAATTAAGAGTTTATGTTTTGTCGAATATTTTCAATATCTGGAAAATCCGTTTAAATTTTTTCTGGGTTGCTTTAAAGATTACCAACTTTTTAAAATTTAATTTAATTCTACATCTTTTGTTAAACCGAAGGTCATAGAAGTTAATCTGTTTTGCACCCGAATTTTTTTTTTAATTTCCGTAGGTTAATTTACATAAATCCCTGCAAATTAAGAAGTCAATTAATTTAAGCAACATCATCTTTCCAAAAAATATATGCATGTGTGAAATTAACGTATAAATTCAGAATATTTCTGTTATTGAACTCTATTATTTAAAAAAGTTGACTTATTTGACGCCCCGTCCCGCTTTCTTGAAAAAATTATTTTAAAAATTAAATCACATAAATCTGTACTAATTGAGGACTTCTCCGAAGCTAATTCTAGAGTTTGCCTTATGAATATCCCAGACTTTTTTCTAGCTTAAAAAAACGATAAGGTTTTGAGGTTAAAACTTCGCTGCTGTTAAAATTGATGTTATGTTTATGTCTTTATGTACATAAAATTTCGTTTTGGAATCCTGCTTTTTTTAAACATTGCTGAGTTTTTAACATTTAAATACACAAATCTATGACATTTGAGAACTTCTTTGGCTACGAAAATTTACGAATGAAATTCACATAGATTAATCCCCTGATTTAAAAAGAATTTGGTATATTAGGGGACATTCTTGCTGATTGAAATTCACGTAGATTAAACTCGATGAATATCCAGATTTCTTAAAAAAACAACAATTATTCTTAAAAGGTGATTTTGACATTTTAAAGGGGCATTCTCGCTGATTGATTTGTCTTGAACTATGAACAACTGAGTCCTTATAAACAAAAATGGCAAATTTCTTAGATTTATTTTGCAGAAGCTCCTGGGAATTACAGTTGCAGAAAATCAAGATTCGGGCGTAAGTAAATATGTACGTGGAAATTGGTGACATATGTTTATAAACAATATTTATTTTGACAATATTTCATTGAAATTTCATCAATTTCTTGATAATGCACATCTTGACTTTGTAGACCTTAGAAGCTATCAAAATTTGCATGGAATATTTTTTCTTGCTTTGTTTTCTTTAGGAAAGCGTGATTTTTGTTTATTTGAGGAGTTTTAACGATCGATCCACTTTAAATTTTGAATGTTTTAACTTTGATGTTGCTTTCTGCAAATTTTTAATTAGTCTGTTTTAGGTATTTTGTTAACATTGAAATATTTATTGTTGTTGAGTTTTGATAGGCTAAAAGGATTAAAGTTTGACTTCTAGTAATACCTTTTATTTACATTAATAAATACTTGGTAAACTAATTTGTTGTAACCGGAAACGGTAATTTACAGTCATCAAATAAACACGTTCTTTTAGATTAATCTTGTATAACATGTTTCCAGTCGTCTTCCCAAATTTGTAAGACTAATTTCAATTTTCCATTTTCGGCGGGCATAAGTTGGATAACGTGTAAAACAGCTCATTAATTTTCCTTCTTTTATCTGCGCAGGTATGATGATATAAGACAGAATAAAGCATTTAACTTTTTTTCTTGCTTTATGCTTACATAAAGGTCATGCTTTGGGTGTTGGTTATGTCTGCGTTAACTCGTATGGGCATTTATTATTTATTTGTTAAGTCTTGTGTACGTAAAGGTGGGCGGTAATGTCTGTTGAACATTTAGTAGTGAAATAGTTCAAACCTGAAGGTCCAATAGATAGATTGTCGGTATTGTTTATTGTTTTCCATGTCGGTTCAATAAACAATTGTAGTTACTTGTGATTTATTTATTGGTGGCTGAATTGTCGTAAAAGTGCCCTATTTGGACCTTGTTTATGTTTTCTTGTAAAATTACCTGTTTTCATGCTTATTTTTAGGTCTACATTTGCAATGAACTTTGTAAATAATACATGAAAGTTCAAGCGCTCTTTCGTTGAACGTAAAATTTTCATTGTTTAATACTCCCATAAACAATTCACTTTAAAGTGTGATGGGAATTCTGGCTTGCATGTTTATTTGTTTACAAAGACATACACACGGCCAGTATGGTTTATGTACAACTGCATTTTAAAATAAGCAAGAAATAGAAATTCGCGTTATTTGTGCCACTTAATGTGTATGATAACAGTACAAGTACTGCTTCAAAGAAAATTAGCGGTATTGCTGGCTACAAATTACACAATTAGACACTTGTCAAATACAGGATTTGTTGTATGTATTCAGCAGTTTATTTAGTGGAAAGTTTGCGAATTTTTGAGGTTGGTGGTTGCAGAAGAATTCCTTGTTACGCGAGGGATTAACAATAAAAACCAAAACCTATGCAATAAATCTTATCTTCCCTGAAAACCCCGACAAAAATGCCTTTGGACTAAAATTCATAAGAAGACTCTTAATAAACATTTTTCACGTCAATTGAAGCTCGTACAGGTCAAAGGGCTTGTATTTTTAAAGCCCTTTATGGCTTGTTTGGTTTCTCTTCCACTATTGAAAATTCCACCCACTATTTCAATTGAATGCAAAACCATCATTTCCCATAGAAAGTCAATTTTTTTTTTTAGAAAAGGCAGGATTTCTAATAACCCCCGTTTTAATTACAATTCCTTCTGTCTTGTGTTTCAAAAATGAAATCAGGTTCGTTAATTACATACGTGTCGCATGTTCGCAACAGGTGCCATATGATTATAACACACAAAATTGATACTTGCAGACACACCTACTGCTTTCACTTGCATTTTGAGGTAAACAGATGTTTTTAAATAAAAGAGCAAAGGAAAGTTGTTGTTTTTTTTCGCGGATTGTTCAACCTTGACCTTCTCGTATTTTTTATTGTACGCGGTTTTGCTTTTAACGTTTTAACTAGCTACAAATAATTGAAATACGCATTTTAATGTGTTGTTGGGTTTTCTCTTCGCGGCCAAATATGGGTTTTATTGCTGGTGGTTTGAAAATTACGAATTTTTTTGTTTGGGTTAATGGAAATGGTGGGAATCGGCGGCAAATTTGGTGGATTTCACGTAGAAATATTGGAAAAATTCTTGGGAAATTAATCAATAATAATTTCTCAATTTTGTTTTTTATTTATTAGTCGGGTTCCGGGGTTGGAACAACAAGCGTTCTTTCTAAATTTACAGATTTTTTAAAAAATTTTTTAGAATTGAAATTCAAAAATGTCGTTCTGTTCTCTTCTCTGAAGTAACATTAAGAAAAAAATGCTCGATATTTTTAGCTTCAAATTTTTAAATATTTAGTTGTGTTAAAATCGTTTTGTTTTTCTCTTTGAATACTGTCAATTAATTGAATGGATTGGAAATCTCTGGGGAAAAACTTAGTAAATAGCCTTCGAAGAAAAAATAAAAGTTTTGAGCAAAAAAGCATTTACAACTTTTACAATTTTTAATATTTAATGTATTTATGAACTTTTAAGGGTTAAAGTTATGCCCAAATTTCGTTGGTTGTGGATTTTAAAAAGTCCATATAGGTAGAAAAATGAAATAATTTATTTAGTTAAAGTTAAAGCTAAATACTAAAAACGAAGACATATATGTTTCTCTCTTACCCATCTACTCCTCCGTCTCCACAATTTTTAACTTATGTACGTAAATTCCAAAAGGGAACTGAAAAGCCGAACTTAATTTCAAAAGATTGTTGGAGAGTTCAAATATTGCGTTTAGGTTTTAAACAAAAAATCAGCTTTCAAACACCGATTTTATATGGCAATCGGTAATTAATATTTTCAAACTTACTTGGCTTTCTATACTTCGAATAAAATTTGAATTCCGTTTTTAAAAATTTTCTCAGAATAGTCTAAAAATGATTTGTAATGCTAATCAACGAGGCACAGTTCTGTTGTGTCAATTACTCTTATTTTTTTATTTTGATAAGAGTTGATTTAATTTTTTTTAAATTTATTAATTTAATTTTAGGCTTTCTGAAGGTGAGAATTCACCATTCAAACGTAGATTTTGTTTAATAATCAGGAAAAATATTTGTTTTATTGTTTATGATCTAGTATTTCAGAATCTCCCCAAAATTTTGAAAAACTAGTTCAAGCGTCAGAAATCTTGAAAATTTGAAAATTAAATTTTGATGTTCTAAATTTCAACCGTAATTTGGTAAATTTTGGTCGCTTCCCCTGATGGCCTGATGTGATTACTTCTGATATTTGACAGTTAAAAACTTCAAAACCTTGGATTGAAAGTCCCAAACTTAGTTTTAAAAAAGTTTAAAAGTACTAAATTTCGATGGCCTGAAGAGAATTTGTTCTTCAAACATAGCTTTTGTTTTAACAAATTGTGTCTTCTAACTTAATATATTCTGGCTTTTAAAATTTTAATAATCCATGTTTTGTTTTCAAGAACTTTTTAGAAATTTGTAAATTGTATTCTGAAAGAGCTATTTCCAACGACGATTAATTAGACAAAAGGTTTCGACGACAGTTTGATTGGCCGTTAAATTAATATTATCTGATCGTTTGTTTATTCTTCTGTTAAGAAGATTTAATGTTTATTCTTGCGACGCTAACTTGGTTATAAACCTGGCCAAAAATCCTTGAAGGATTTTTTCAGTGAAAAGGTTATGAATTGTTAACATTTTAATTTATTCTTAAACTTTTTAAATTTTAATTATGTGCAAAATCCGATTGTTAGCAAGTTTTGCTAGTTCTGGGATAATCCTACGAAGTTGAAAAATGCTCAGTTTTTAGCTATTTATCCCCGAAGGATTTTTGACAATTTTTATAATGCGGACATTAAGGAACTTTTGGGAAACTTAAGTAGGTAATCTTTTCTTTTTTCTTAAAACTAAAAAACATTGAAATAAGCGTTTTTCGAAATCCAGTTAATTTCAAAAAAATCCTACATAAGGAAAACTTGGGTCATGTTTGTAAACTACGCAAAATCTGCAAAATACAGAAAATAGTATTTCCTTGCTTATGTAGAATGAAAATTATTTGTCGCAAAGTATAAAGCCAGAACTTTTTAACCCTTCAGGGAAACGTGAAAAGCAAAATCCTAGAATAATTCAAGAACCCTTGAGAAATCGGGAAAGGATTTGTTAGAAAACATTTTTTAAATTGAAGCACCCAAAAAAGTTTATTTCCAAATGTTGTTATTTTCAAAAACTTCCCCTACAAGGAAAATTTGCAACATGTTTGAAAATTCCACAAAATAAAAAAGTCCGGGGAGAATTGATCAAGAATGACCTGAATTCTTGCTTATGTTGAATGAAAATCACCTGCATCATCTGTGACAAAGTAGAAAGTCAGAAACTTTTTTAATTCTTAAGGAAACAAAAAGCAAAATCCTAGATAATTGAAGGATCCTTGGGAAATTCAAGGATTTGTTTCTTTCCAAATCTGTTAACTTAAAAAAAATCCTAAATACGCAAAACGTGGTTCACGTTAGGAAATTACAGACAATCGATAAAAAATTCAAGAAGAATATTAACCACGTCCTGAATTTATTTTGGCTTATGAAGAATGAAAATCATCTGTGACAATGTATAATGCCAGAATGTTTTAAAAATTCTTCAAGAAAACAAACTCCCCGGATAATTCAATAATCCTTTGGAAATTTAGGAATTTGTTACCAAACCCATATTTATGTAAGTCCTGTTAATTTAAAAAAATCCTACACAAGGAAAATTTGGGTTATGTATACCTATAACATTTTAGTTTATTCCTATAAACTTTTTAAATTTTAATTATGTCCAAAATCCTTTTGTTCGCAAATCTTAACGAATTCTAGGAATTTTCCTGTTATTTTATCCTACGAAATCGAAAAATTCTTGAAGGACTCTTAACAATTCTTTTAATGCAGCTATTTTGTTGAGAATTCTTAAGATTTTAGTGTGTTCCTGAACTTTCAAGTCTTAATTATGCCCAACATCCTTTTGTTTGCAAATTTTACAAATATTCGGATGGATTTTTGCAAGTTTATGTTAATTTTGTCCTATTAAGTCGAAAAAAAGGTTATCACATCAAATTTTTGAAAACGGCCAGGTTAAAACGTGACCTCAGCAACTCTTAAACAGTCTTTTTCTAACACTTCTCCTAAAACGTTTAAATTTTTTGCTGATGCGGCGCTAATTTTATTTATGTAAATTTACGTAAATTGTTTACTTGGTTACTAGATAGAAACACAAATGACAATGACAAATTCAGATGTTTTGATTTTCTTTCTGTTTTGATTACGTAACTACTACACATTTGTAGGAGACTCCTTCAAGTAGGATTACCGTGCTGATTTGATTTACAAATACCTTATACATTAATCATAATACCTTATTTTGATTTCTTAGTGAATGTAATTTAATCAAACGTGTCGTTTCAATGCTAGATCAAGCGACAAACCCTACCCTTGAAATGTGCTTACTTATTTAACTTTTTCATTATATTAAAGGATTTGTCTCCAATTTTTATTTTAGTAAAAAGCGTTGCGTGCAGCAGGTCATTTCCTGGGTACTCAATAACTGGCTCAATAAATAACATGGAGGAAGTTTAAAAAGTTTATGGCAAAACAACAAAGTCGAACTAGATAATCAAATTCGTACAAGTTCCGCGAGCCATGGGGCATTAAGTTGTAAATTTTATTGTGTGAAATTAATGAATGAATATAAAACATGAGGTCTCACTCTTAGCTAACTGTTCTGCAGAAATAATTGCCTACCTACTGCGGATCTATAATAATAAAGTGGTCGTCCTTCTTGGGATTGCGGCCTTACTGCAAAAATCGACCACTCTTTGATTGTTTTTTCCTTATTTACCTCACGTTTCCGATCGGTTGGTTCTCCAAGTCGTGAAATAAATTTAAAGTTCACGTAATAAAACGACGTTACGCAATCGTTAAGATGTTTACCGAAACCATTAAAATTTAAATAATTAGGAGGCTGACATTTTTTGCTGGTTTTATGGCTGTGTTTTTGTAGAATGCATTTTTGAGATAGCACAAGATTGCCTGTTTTTTTCTGAAAGGTCGCGGAATGCAAATGAGAGAAGCGTTGTAGTTTTTATCTTTCGCATCGGATTGCAGAATTTGGTTTATTGTCGTGTTGAATTCGAGTTAATGATGCAGTTTTTTTGCATAAGGTAGGTCGGAATCTGAATTTTAATTTTTATTGTGAAGTCTTATTTCTCAACAAGGCGAAGATACAACCTTTTTATGTTAACAGCAAAATTGAAAAGTTCGACTTTAATTCGAAAAATAAGACGAAATGGGATGAAGATTGAAAATCGTTTGTTTAAACTTGAATTCCAGCGACTTAGGAGGGTTTAACCCTCCATGTTGCCGGCCATACTCCCTCCATATTTTAGGACTATTAATTTTATTTAGTTAAACGCTTAATATTGTGCCAAAGGCTAAAAAATACATCAAATTTCGAAACAATTTCATCCCAACAAATTACCATAGCTTCAAGTAGCTAAATTTAATAGCCCATTTAAATTCGAGATTATTTCGTAGCTACCATTATTATTATGGCTTTGGTATACGTTACAACCGCCTAACGAGTCATTAGTATAATAAATGTGAGTAACTAATAAATTTAACCTGCTCACAAAAGCATAAAAAGCCTTTCGTCCGTATAATTATAAGGCAATTAGAAGAATAACAATTAAGCCGCCGAAATTTTTTACGTAATTATAAGACGGTAACATCGCCCAATGTGTCGTAAATTACTAATTCTTTACGTTCCATACGTGAGATAAACAGGAACACTATAGTATAATGATGAAATAACTTCGAGTAATAAAATGTCAAACGGCGATTGAAAGATCGATCGAGTGCTCTTGCAGTTGCTTAATTTATGGTTATTGAATTGTTCGCAAGTAGATAATACAATCGTGCTATTAAACGGTGTACCATTGGTAAGCTTGCCATTTTTACAAACCTCCGTGAAAAAAATAATAGATGAAAGGTTTCCGCTCGAGTGAAATTCCCTTTGTTTCTCGCCGCTTTATTTTACAGCCAAATGAAAACTTTAATTATTATTATCAAATGGGTTGGTTACTTTGGCCTTCGTCTTGCTGGTTGTTAAGATTATTCTTTGGTTTTAAGTGTCGGTTTAACAAGACTGATCTTGAAGGGGCGGTTAGTAAGAGCACACGCCTTTTAAGTAACCTTGCTCTATTATGATAAGAAGATTAGCTTGCAATGAATGTACCAATATACGATTTTAATGGTTACTTTTAGCGTTTGCTGATTTTTCTGGAAAAAATTCAATCAAGGCCAAAAGCCAAGACATACGAAAATTATACTGGATTAAATGGCGAAGTATCTTAGGCGGACTTTCTATTATCGCTAATAATATGTTAACTTTAAACATAATATAATTATTTATAATTTTTGAATTATTTTAACAGCTTAGATGCGTATATTAACGCTCTATCTGTTATTTAAAAAAAGCTCGAGAGATGCAAATTATTAACTGAGGCGTAGAAGATACAAGCGACAAAACCCAATTAACTGTGCAAGCTTATCCCTTTTTATAAAAATTGTATTTCTGTCCAAAAATATAAAATTTTCGTAAACAAATTTGGTACGATTTGAAATGTTTTTAAAAAATTTAAATGTATGAAAAGGTTTTCTGCTTTTAATTTATCAAGAATTCTTTGAGAATTCATTTATGAAGCTGATAAAACTTAATCGTACCCAAAATCATTTTGTTTGCAAATTTTTGCGAATATAAGGTAAACCCTTAAAATATTAATTGGGCGTCTTTCGGTTTGTGACCGTGTCATTGTTGAGACAGAAGAACTCAACGTTTTGCCCTCTTTCTTAAGGAACTTCATCCGGAGTAAAAGGGAGCACTAAAAAAGCACGGTAACTCAACATGTCAATCAAGCCAGAGGCGAAACCCTTCTGAAGAAAAACAAAAAAATTGCAGCGATTTTATTTCGGCTATAACCGGCCAAGAGTGTAAGACGAAGACGATGATTGGTCAGACGTGGAGGGGGCGGAGCCAGTAGTGATTGCAGAGTTCCAAATGTCTGATAGATAATAACCAGTTAGTGTCTAAACTTAAAAAAAAAAATTAAGGCTGTCCCATTTCATTGTCAAATTTATTTAAAATATTATTTCATGTAACCAATTTCAGATTATCAGAAATAAAGATACTCTGAAAATGATCTCATTATCTCCTGCCATTTCTGTAAGTTTTTATTGAATATTAAGTAAATAACTAAGTAAATGTGGAGTTGAAAATTAAATTTGAGAATTGTTCCAACTTCCAACGTCATCCGGAACATGCATCAAGTATGACATAATTCTGTTAGCATATTTGGAATTTTTTTGAAAAATCCAATTAGAAACAGTTTTAAACAGAAAAAAAACGTTTGGCAGATGAGTGTATTACATCTTTACGGGCCTTTTCGAATTTTAATAAATTCGAATGAGCCAAAAAATTGTTAAGAAAACGTGAAAAATGTCAAGGTTGTCCAAATTTGTTCAAATTTGGTAGATTGGTAGAAAACGAAAAAAGAAACAACTTTTTAATTTAACATTTTTCGAAATTTTGAAAAATAACCTAACTTTTTGTAATTTTTTTGAAAATATGTCGAATCTGACAGGTATAGCCGATCAATAAAAAAAAATCGTCAACGTCATTTTGCATTATTTTCCACGCAAAAACTGTTCATGAAATCTAAATTTGCGTAAACTAAATAATAAAAAAAATTCCCATATGATGCGGACTTTAACGGTGACGCTGTATGTAATTGGATAGGTATGTAGTTACTGTTCAAAGTTAAACTATTCTGCTGCAATAACAGATGAAAATACAAATATTCACAGTTTATACAATAAATTACTTATTACTAGTGAAAAAAAAGAGATTAATTTAATACAAATATAATAGCAATATTGTTTTATTACTGTCATCGTTTTATTTTTGCTTAACAATTCTTTATATACATATAATAATTTTTATGTACAACTAATAACAAAATGCTACTAAATAGTACTTACTATATTTTTTAATTCACAAGTGCAGATTTTTTTCAATTTTTATTTCAGAATGAACTTGTAATAATTTTATTTCTATGCATATATGTAATTGCATTATTTGATATAAATATTTATATTACAAACTATTAAAATTAATACCTAAAGCAGTTAGATACTTGTGACTGCCAGTAACACTATTTTAGGGTGTTAATGAAACCTAGTCTTAGCATTTTAGAGTAATGAATAAATTTTCTGCTTAAATTTACTTTGGCATGAAAATGTTTCAAACTTGACAGTAACATACGTAGAATTTAATACAGATTCCAAAAATGTATAAATGTACAGGATGTTCTATTTGAAATAATAAAGTTGAGATTAATTCCGGCGAAACCGTTTGTGAGTTGTGACAGAAACTACGTCAAATAGACTCTAAATTCTAACATTTCCGAGATTTTGGACTTCATAGGTTTATCTTAAAATTATTGTGAAGCATTGGTAAAACCTATAAGTTCCACCAAAATTTTTTAAAAACCAAGGAACGGTTTAATATCAGAAGTCAAACTTAATTTTGATGTTCATATCTTCACGGTACGGTAGTTTATTAAAACTATGATAATATCTAATGAAACGTTCCTTAATCCATCCCTGTGGTAAAATTCCCGACCGCAGAAATGTGCAGTAAGAGAAGTCATCATCCGGAATGCGTGTATTCCACACTTCACATATTTCTGGCATAGCTTCATAAAACGGAAATGCTGTTTAAATAAGATTGTAAGGAAACTAATAACGATCTCGCTTTCTCACGCAGCTGTACTTTAACAACCCGTTCTAGTTATTAATTAACAAGTTACGGATATAATGAGCACTCTGTGAATTCAGCATAACTTAGAAGTTTTATCCCGTCTAGGGATCTTTCGACTTGAGGCTAATGCTAATAAGTTAGTGGTTAATGTGGAAATATTTTCTACTAAGGATAAACTGCATTCTTTTTATCCATATTGGGAAACCCTTCTAGACTTCCTTGATTAAAAAAAAGTTATTCGATTAGATTTTTCAAAAAGGTAAATTAAGGAATTTTTCTCGGAGATTACTTTGGCTCCGCATTATTTATTTGTTTATTGTGTAGCAAATAAAAAAAGGAGAAGAAATTTAGATTGGAATGAAGATTTGAAGGTGGCTATTCTTGTTATTTTACATAAGTTAACCCGCCTGCATTGTCGTTGTGTCCTTTTATGCATTTGTGAATTTGTTATTTCTCGGAAATGTCGTGTAAATCGTTCGTAAACTAATATTTCGTGTTGGGAAATGCTGATAAAATGTCTCAATATTTAGATACTCTGAAGTTTTAACTTCATTACGCTTATTTTGGGTGCCAGATCCACCGTATGGCAATAAATAATCGAAAGAAGTCAGAGCTGGCCTTTTTAAGAATTGCGTTTATTTTTGTGTATATTAGTAATACATTATTAGTTAAAAAGCATAACAAATAAATGATGTCAGTGTGTACACGTAAATTCTGCAATCATCTGAAGTCATCCATAACAAACAAGTTCACGAGATAAAAAGGTCAAGACAATCGTAATATTTAATAACAATTTTGTGTTACACGAATAACAATTACAATGTTGAGCGTGGGTTTAACGATAAATACGTATGTTTTACGTTTACTGTAGATTCGTGTGGCCATGAGGTGCGAAATGACAAAATAAACCAGCATTATTGTAGGAATTAATCGGGCTCATCGTGAATTTACAGCGAGGCCAATTCGGGCCGGGCAGATTTCGCAAATTGTTTTTTATGTCCTCTGTATTTGTGCAGGCGAGACGGTGTTTGACATTTTAAAGGTTTTCTAGAAATGAACGGCTATTATTATATCTGGATTTACCGTTGGACACCTAATAGGGAGAAGGAGTAGAACCCGATAGGATTTTTGACTCGCTAATTAAGTCTCGGCTCTAAGTTCAGTCGGTTTGCCGTTTTATTCCGTAAAACGGTCGAAACCTTTGAAATCTGATTAATCATTTAACAATGGATGCAATCTAAGATGGTCGTGGAAGGAAGTGCAAATTAGGAATTTGCGAATTTTTATGAACACGGAATATTTACGTCCGAAGTGCCGTTATTTGACCAACTCTGAAACTAATAAATTCTTAAAAACTGTTTGCGTAATTTTTGTTAAATATGCAACAAATTAATTTGTTTGTGGGAATTTAGCTCTGATTGATTCATTACAGAATTTGTAATTGATCTGTGATTGGTTTTTAATTGCGTAATTCTATTAAAGTATTTAGATTAGGCGGTACTAATGGAGGTTTCTATAATTAGTTTGTATTTAAGTCATTGTTAATTTTTGTAGATTTGTTTAAATTCTTTTTTGTTTGTTTTAGTGGACGAGTTGCGTAAGTTTTCGTCCTTACTGGATTTTCTTAGTTCAAAAACAAAGTGTATTATGTTACTAGGAATAGAAAGTGCACTTTTTGTGCTAAGCTCAGAAGCTTGCGGCCGAGGCTTTAGCCGAGGCCAAGCAATCTGGGCGAAGCACAAGAAAGAGCTTTCTGCTCCGAGTGACATATGCTATTTTTTCTTCAAGCGCTATATAACTATTTTGCATGTTAATCAATGAAAACGACAGAACATTTAAAAATACTTACTTGAATGTCAACAACTTGTGTAGACGTGTGCACAGATAAGATCTTTCTACGAAAAAAAAAATATCGTTCGAAAATAATTTTCGAAGCGTACAACACGCTTTTGAAGTAATTTTACCTTTTAAACTGTATTCACATTTGACACTTGTAATCAAAACAATGACAAGTGGCGCCACCATTTGAGACGAGTTGCACCAACATTATGTTACTAGTAACATAATGATTTCCATTGTTGTATTAGTAATATGATGGAGTATTTTTACCTTGTGTGTTCAGTAGCAAAATGTTACAATTATGATACGCTTGAAGAAAAATGAATTTTCATCACTCGATTAGCTGGAAGTTTTACCCTTTGCCTCAGTTTTTTTACGCGTAGAATTATTATTGATTTTAGTTGTCAATTTTCGCTTTTATAACTTAGTCTTTACCGGCAGTACGGCAGAGTGAGAGTAAACTCAAATATTGGGAGTTAAGCAAGGGTCTGCTTGGCCACAACTTGAATGGATTACCGCTCTGTCCCTCGGTGTGTCCGTTCCCCTTAACACTGTAAAGTGTAAAGGTACCATGAGTTCAAAAAGAAATTACATAAGGCTTGGCCATGGAAAAATAAAATAATATCTACTGCAAGCTTTAGAATTTAATTTTTAGGTTAATTTTGCCGCTGACAGTGTTATAACAGCAACACAATAATCACAGTTAATATTAAATTCTAAGTGCAGTAGACATTATTTTATTTTTCCATGGCCAAGCCTTATGTAATTTCTTTTAGAACTCATGGCATAAGAGGATAAAAGAGAAAGACAGAAATATAACCTAGTCTTTGTGATTTTCAATCTTCTTAAAGGAAAACTTCTGTCATTGTCATTGTCGATAAATTTTCGCATTTGGCTCTCATTTTTATTTAATATTTTCCTCCACCTTTAGTTTATTTTCACACTCTCTTCAAATCTATGATCGACTATTTTTGTTTTGAGCTTTTAACGTTGGTTTTTAATTTGATTTTCTTAAATAAAATTTTTCTCTTACTGGATTTCGTTGCTTTTGATTAATTTCCGCTGCTATCTCTTTTTTTATGAATTGTTTTCTCTGGGTTTATTTGACTTTTGCATTTCAAAGTACATATTTGTATTATTTCGATCTTTTCATCTTTATGGTTTTATAATTGTGTCGAGTTTTTGTCCTTACTGAACTTTCTTATTTTCAAAAAATCGGAAAAATTTTCTTAATAAAAAAATCATTATTTTAAAGTTATTACATGACGGTCTTTAATTTCGTAGGAAAACTTGTATTTATCCTTTTAGATTTTCTTGTTTTTATAGAATTCTTTCATCTACCCCTGTTTTTTATTTTCTACTTTCAGTTGATGGTCTGCTTGCTATACATCTTTTTTAAGTTTTATTGGTGTGTGGACCTTGATTAAAATTGTCACTTTTTATTGTTATCCTTCACGCTTTTTAATGTTGTCCTATGTCCCCTTTGAATTTTTCTTGTCGATAAGTCACCACTTCGGGTTTTCATCGTCTTTTGATTTTTTTTTTTGTATTTTCATAGCTGCAATTTTCATGCATTTTCTCAAAGTTCATAGGTGTATGAACCTTGATTTGCGTTGTCAGTGTGAGCCTTAATTCGAGTTATGAATTATCTTTAATATTCGCCTTTTACCTTTGTTATTTTTAATTTAGGTACTTAAACCCATATTTGTCATTTTTGGATTTTTCGTTGTCCATAAATTTACACTTTGGTGTTTCATTTGTTTCTTTTATCTGCTTCGGTTTTCATTTCACTGCCCCCTACAAAATTCTGCGTAAGCCTTGAATTATTAATTTCGATTTTTGCATTTTTATCTTTCACCTGCTTATTTTTTAAATTGCGTGGGTCTTTTTTCTATTGTTTTTGCTGCCGGTAAATTTCCACACTAATCCCGAATTTTCTCGCCTGACTGCGATTTTCAGGCCTTATTTTAAATGTCTTTAGTATGCGAATATTGAGCTAATTTCTTAACTTCCAAATTTAGCTTTGTTCCTTTAACTTTTATATTTTTTAAATTAATTTCCGTAAAAAAAGTTTGTCACTGAAGTATCCCGTTATCGATAAATGTCCACGTAAGTTTCTCTTTCTTTTGATTTTTTTCTGCATCCAGCGAATTGGTTTCAATTTATACTGTTCGTTTCTAATTTCCTTGGTATCAAATCTTGATTTGCTTACTAGTTGAATTTTTTCTAATAAAAAGAATAATTTCTGGTATCTTATTGGCTACAGCAGCTTTCAGTATTTACTTATTTATCATAAATTTCATCGGTTTATGAGCCTTGATTCGAATTACCAACCTCTTCTTATTGCTAAATGTTTGAATATTTTTCTGCATTAGGTTGATTTGCTTTAAGTTTCAAGTTTGCATTGACTATTAATGCTTTCTGATTGGATTTTCCAACGATTTATCAGTTTCTTACATTTTTCTGTGCAAAGATGTTATCTTATTAGTGATATTGATCGGTAGTCCGATGTTTCCCAGAAAGGGTATGAGTATGAGCAAAACCCTAACTCGCCCGAATCTTACAGATCTTCATTCATTACAGAGGAAGGTTAGCCAGACAAATGAAATGCAGCAATGCGAAATCAACAGAGGTTCAAACCTACAACAAGAGATATTTCTATTTCTTTGTGTGTTGTCTGCTTTTTTGTATTCATTTTCTTTTATTTTCCGTTTCCGCTTTTCACTGTGCCTAATCGGTATTCTTCTTTTAAGATTCAATATTTTGCTCTTGTGCTACTTACTCGTTTATTGTTTGAAAGCACTAATTTTAAAAACTCGCAGTTTATGTTTTCCATCAATCAAAAACAAATTTGTAAAACTATTAAGCTCGCAATAAAAAAGCATAAAACACTCATTAAATACAAAGTATAAATATAACCATGATTTCTTCTACGCTGTTATTAAGACATAAATCAAAATTACAACTAATTTATTTAATATAAGACGCAGTAATAATAATGTAAATGTGCAAATATACAGTAGGCATTAATGATAGGCCACGTTTAAACGTCAATAATTACAATTCGGCGGGACTTAATGTATTATTGTTTCTGGATCTAGCTGACAGTGAAACATGTCCTTTTTTCTGGAGTTTCCCGTAAAGGCCTCGTGAGGGACGCGCGTGGGGCCGTCGTGACTCATTGCAGAGTTGTACCGAGTAGGACGAAACGCACTTCTTTTTCAATTTGGCACCGGTGAAAAATAAAAACGAGAGCAATCGAATAAATTTATCTTGAAATTTTTTATGAGGTTGAACTATATTTTTTAGATGTCCTCCCAACATTATTTAACCGAAGAATGGTCAAACCAATTAATTTTTCCTGGAATTGAATTTGCATTAATTTTTCTCCAGGGAATTTTAGTTAACTTTTGAACGTGCGTTTTCAGCCTAAATCTAAAACTTGTTCGATGCTTTAATTTGTAATTCATTAAGGGTTTCTCAAATTTGAAGGTAAAACACAGTCTAAAAATAGTGACTTATAATTAGTGTTCGATTTCCAATTTTGGCATAAATTATCGACTTTAACTTGCGAAGATCAAAATTAATTGAGTTATATCTTGAAGGCATTCAAGAAAATGCAAATTGCATCGTGATATAATCAGTTCCATTATCTCCTGCTTTCTACCCGTAATGCATGTTCTGGTACTTCTCGACTTTGATTGATCGAGTTCTATTTCGTTTATTTCCTTGTTGATAGAAAGGCTCATAAAACTGGGACATAGATTTTTGCATATTAAGAATGCCACAAGTCACTCTATTTCCAATTGAACCTAAGCTAGGCTTGTTTATTCTTATCCTTTGTACTTAGAATTAAGATGAAAAGCGTGTATTTCTTCCTACATAATTTTAAACTGAGTATTTCGAACTTGAAGTGTATAATTGCTTTTATGTTTATTAACTTGTAAATATAATCGAAATGACGCCGACCTTGTTCTTTATTCACATTCAGTGAAATGGCGACAACTAAAAGTGTAGAAATTGTATCGTTTATTGATATACTTTCTCCATTAGCCCCAATTAATAATAATATTTTACCGTAGGGTGTGTTTAAATAGATTAATAACTGGTGTAAGTGGGATTATTTTAGTTCAAAACAAAAATAGCAATGTGCTGTCTTTTTAATTTAACGAGCTGTGGATAATCTTGATTTCGTTTTGCCTTTTGCATTCAATTTTTGCCTTTCGTGCCATAAAATACCTTTAAGAAAATTAATTAAAAGTGCTGCTTAGATAATTTGAAAAAGCATAAAAAAATTATGAGCTGAAAATGGTTTTATTCATTTTACAATAATGTAACCTCACCATTTTAAGTTAAACACCATCTTGGTGAATAAAAAAGCACCATCCAAATAGATATTGATTAGTCTGACCCACTTAAAAAATGACACTATGTGGGATAGTCGTTAACTCGTTAACTTGTATGGTAAATTGTGTTTTTGTACCGGGTATTAATCTTTGTCTATATTTGGAACAGTTTTATTATTAAAGTACTCGAGTCCGTTTCGCAAGAAGTTAACCTATTTGAGCTACCGTGTTCCGCCTAACCTTACTCTGTTTATGCTATTAAAAACAAAGGAAACGCAGTTTAATTTAATCATAATCTCCATTTAATACCTGTTACTTATTTGTAATTGTTGCAGACGTTCTTATATGGGTTTATGATCGTCATGAATAATTTTTTCCAGATTAACGATTAGATTTGTTTTAGAAGGACGAATGCGTAATTTTTATTATTAATGTAAGGCGGTTTTCCCAGATATTATGCGTAATTTACCCTTGTAGGTGTTGTAATTTATATTTGAAAAAATTAAACAAAGCCGCCGCCGCTTTCAATTGTTGAAATGTAGTCTTGAAATCAGAAAAATTTTGTTATTAGTTTTGGCCTCTTTGGGGTTTTGTCAAGGTTTTATTTTAACTACGGAAATTTTCGTGTTTTTAATCGAAAATATCTGAAATTATGTATTACCAAATCTTCTCCAACTTAAAGATGAAACCTTTCGTAAATCATAGGCGATTATTTTTGATTCCTAGCAAAAGTTTTCGAAAATTATAGGAAATTGTCGCTTTATATTTTTAAGTTCAGGTCGAAGATTAAAAGTTTTGTGCTCTGAGTGATACCTTAATCTAAATCAAAAAGAATCCCATAAACTTCAGTGAGATATAAAATCAGAATTTTTGGAATTCAAGACTTAAATATAAGTTTTTATATTTTCATATTAAAATCGCTTTCTGGGTTTGATTCTGATTTCTGGGCTTCCGGTTCAAATCAGATGCTGACTAACAATTTTTACCAAAAATTTAAAAACTGGAAATTCAATAAAGATATTCAAAAACTAAAAATAACGTTGGAAATAACTAAATTCAGAAGTGATTTTAACCAAGAATGCCTTCGAAATTTGGTTCTCAATTTCTGAAACTGATAACATTTTTAAAAATTAGAATTTTGAAATTTCTGTTGTTTGCAAAATGAGAAAAAATAAATTTATGTATTTAGGCTCAAATATAAATACAAGGTGTTTCATTTAATTCAAAATTTAAATTTTGAGTCTTCTCTATTTTGAATTACAGGATTTATCTTTTGGAGTCCTAAATTCACAATCTGAGGTTCAAAGTTTGGTTTTGAATGAGATTTTAATTTTTTTTTGCATTTTAATGTCCCAATTTACCCTTAAAAGTCCAACTATGTATTTGGCTATTTTAGTCAAATTTTTGAATTTGGAGTTTTGTGCTGAATTTTTTTAATTCAAAATTTTAATTTCGACTCTAACTTCTATTTTGGATTAGAAGGTTCATACATTGGAGTCCTAACTCCACTATCTGAGGTTCAAAATTTAGTTTTCAATGAGATTTGAATTTTTTTTTGGCATTTTAATGTCCCAATTTTTCTTTAAAATTCCAACTACAATTTGGCTATTTTAGTTAAATTTTTGAATTTGGAGTTATTTTGTGCTGAATTTCTTTAATTCAAAATGTAAATTTCGAATCTAACTTCTTCTAGTTTGGATTAGAAGGTTCATACATTGGAGTCCTAAATTCAAAATCTGAGGTTTAAAATTTAGTTTTCAATGAGATTTGATTTTTTTTTAAATTTTAATATCCCATTTTTTCCCTAAAATTCCTACTATTCGGCTATTTTAGACAAAATGAACTACCAGAAAAGTTCCACAAAATGCTTACAAATCTACGAATTTTGTAATTAAATATGATGCAAAGTTGGGAGGTACGAATCAGAATCTAAAGTTCATGTTTCATGTTGTTGAGCATGCAATTATCATAATGTAATGCCCAGGATACTCAAATCTTCTAATCTAATCCTTTTTAGAAGATTCAAACTTCTAGTCTTGAATTTGAACATCGATTTTATGGATTAAAATTTATTCAGATGATATTTAATTTTTTTTTCAGTTTTAAACAGGATTTGAACTTTTTTTGGTATTTTGTATTTCAGCGGAAAGTTTTAGTTTAAGTTCACTCCGGTCAGAATTTTGAATCTGAAAGCATGTTTAATTCCAATTCTATATTTTAAGGCTTTGAAACACCACAAAGTAATTTCTTCTGCAAAATGCAAAACTAAATCTTAGGAATCAAAATCGAGAGATTTAAATTCAGAATTGAACTTTATGAAATCGATTTTTCAGTTATATAATTCCAGAAGAAGAATTTTCTAATTTTGTTAACCTTATTTATTGAATATACTTAATTGAAAAATCATGTTCAAACTACATATAATGTTTGGAAGATTTCTTTTCAGGATTTAAATTTCGAGCAATTTCGTCCAATTTGGTTTAGAGGATTCATAAATTGGAGTCCTAAATCCAAACTCCGAGGTTTAACATTTATAAACGTAGGCGTTTTTAGTTTTTTTAACCTGTTTTATGGTATTTTAACGTCACAATTTTTGGCTAAAATTCTAACTTTTCGTGTATTTTAGGCAAAAAAAGTTCTACAAAATGTAAATCTAAAGACTTGTTTGACATTTTATACTTTGTTCATATTTAAACCTTTTCGATTTGTTGGAAAACGAAGCTAGGATTGTCCCCGAAATATTACGTTCAGATTGAGTTTAATAGTTCATTGATTTAATTTCAATACTCGCTTAAGAAGTATAAAACCTGTTTACAAATCTTCCGAAATTTAATTATGATGCAAAATTGAGAGGTGTGAATCAGGGCTGAAGATTCGTGTTTCATCCTGTTTAGGGCGCAATTTTGAGCTTGTAGCTTTGTAATTCATAATGTAGGTAAGCCTGTGGACTGTGGATACTCAAATCTTCTAATGTAATTATTCATTTTAGAAAATTTAAATAGTCTTCAATCTGAATATTAATATTCGAATTTTTGCAGATGCAAAACTCGCATTCCAAATATTTTCAGTCACATTTTCAATTTGAACCTGAAATAATAGTTTCAAGTTCTGGATATAAGGTTGACTATGTACTTTACTATTTGTTTTTAAATTTGAAATTTTTAATTTGCAATCTAGCTTGTTCCAGACTGGATTGGAAAATTCAAATCTCGGGGCGTTTGTTTGGATTTTCAAGGTTTCCAAATCGTATCCTACTGGTTTCAATTGCTGACGATTTTTGAAATTGTTTTAGACAATTTTCGACTATTGACAACCCTATCTTTGGATTTAAGTTTGGTTTTTGTACAAAATAAAAATTTTCAGTCTGAAATCGCTCAAATTTTTGATTTAAAGGAAATTTAATTTTACTTTAAATTTTATCCACCCTAAAATTTACGGTCTTTGAAATGCAAAATTTTATTATCAAATTGGAAATTTAAGTTTTTTTAAAGGTAAATCAATTCAGTGATTTTTAAAAATTAATTTTCAAGATGTTGCTTTTATAATTATGAACCAGAAAATGTTGAAATATGAAATATGCAAGATGATGAAATTGAACATGTGTGCGATCGTTATCCTATTAGGAAGACAACGAAAGCAATTAAATTCATGACATCCCTCCAAAATCAACATTTCATTCCGTTGTATACGTTCACAGCCAACCGAAAATTAATTCCATTGTGACATGGCTATGTTTAATTCATTTAATTCAACACCAAGGACGTTCGTTCATATTTAAAGCCAAATAAAAAACTATTAATGGATTTATGTCCGCGAAAGATGCGTCTTTCTAAATTGTTTACTGCGTGAAACTCCAGGAGGTAGGAGTGAAACCCTACGTATTTTTTACTAAATTTTTTATTTACGAGACACCGTGAAGAATTTACGTTTTATTAGTTTCGATTGGGAGATAAGAATTGAACAAGTTGGCGTGTTTGCTTTGTAGGTACGGACGGACGGGTACTACAAAAGGATTTATTTTCTTTTTCTTTGCAGTTGGTCGTTTTCCACACGTTGGGCGTATAAAAATGTTTATTGTTGATGTCTGTATGTGCCAGATTGATAAGATACTTGACAAGTTAACATGTAGCTAATTCGAAAAACGGCATTTGCATTCGTTGTTTACGACGCGTTTCGCGGTGCTTTTAATATTCACAATGTAAAGAGTGATATCTCGAGAGATGATTTGCAATGTCAGGAGCATTTTTATCGACACGGGTTAGTGCTTAAGCCATCCGATTCTTTTGCCGGAGGAGCTGGCAATAAATTGAACAGGATTTTTACTCAACTCCAAAGACGCCGCAGCCGCAGTTCAAACTTAATCGATTTATACCATATTAAAGTAATTTTCCTTATAACTATTTGTAATATTCTGTTGCAGATTAAAAGGCTGCGTTCGCGTAAATGACGTTATTTATTACACCCAGATGATATTAGAACGATTGTTTAAACATAAAGCTACATAAATAACTGTAATCCATAGTTGATTTACTCCGATTTTATTTATTGAATTGCTAATTGATTTATCGATCTGAATAATTAAGCGATTAAAGCTCGACTTCCCATTGTAAAAAAAGCCCTTTACTTTATTAAACTTGATTAAAAACACTCGAACAAGTAATTTAACTTGATTAAAAACACTCGAACAAGTAATTTACAAGCTGCTGCAGAAACGGTTCGATTTAATTTCATATTACGTTATAAATTCCCTATTTTTTCTTATTTCTTTTACCATTTAATTATAGATTAATTATTTATTCAACTCTTTGTTTTGTTTCAGGTGAGACTTGCTTGCTTTCGATGTTACTTCAGTTACTTGGTTAAGAGTGGGTTTCGGTGAGTAAACAGTTGCAAAGCATGTTTTTATCTATCGTAATAACTGATTTTCTCAAGAAAATTAAAATCATAGCCTGTGTTAAAATTCCCAGTAATAAATTATGCCGTTAAATGCAGTCATAATTAAAATACCACAATAATTGTTAGACGACTGAGTGCACATTTGAGCGGAACGCATCTATGAAATATGAGTAATTTAACCCATTTTATGACATAGCTGGAGGACAGAAAAATACGTCGGAATAAAATTTCCACGTTTCTTTAACAAAAGATCTGCGGGGAATTTTTAATACGCGAAACTCAGATGAGTAACTAAATGGAAATTAATTAAATAAAAAAATTAATTTAAATTTAAGTGGTTTTTCTAAATTTTCTGAATGATATTTTGAATTAATATTAAAATTACGAAGTTCGAAGGATGAACTTTTAATGGAAATTTTTATTGCGTTAAATTATGAAATCGGGTTTTACACTCGTACAAAACTCATTTTCCATTTTTGGTTTATTTGAGGTTGATTTTATCCGTTGAGCTTAAGCTTTAGTATCCCAAGAAAGTTTTCGAAACTTAGGTAGTTAAATTTCGACATTCATTTTTATACCAAGAAAATCTGATTATGAGAAAATGTTTGAACGATTTTCATTTGATGGATTCAAATCCCAAATCCAGATTCATACATTTGACTTCAGATCAGATTTCGAACTTTGCAAACGTCAGCGAGCTTTGTGTGTTTTTATATATCTTGGCGTCTGAATGTTTAGACTGAAGCTAAATTTATTTGGTTAATCCCAATTTTAATTTTGAAATTGAGGATTTTTAGTTGCGAGTTTAATTAATTTTTTCCAACTCCAAATGTCATAGAATCGAATTTTTGTAAGATTTTTCAGCTTTCAGCGTGCCATGAAACTTTATATCTTCAATTATTAATTTGAAGATGAATTTCTTTAATCTCAATTTTAAGTTTGAAATTCACAATTTTTAGTTTCGAATTTAATTTTCTCCTTCAAACTTCAAGTTCTAAATCCAGGTTTATAGATTCGAATATTTTTAAGATTTTGGACTTTTCAGCTTTCAGCGAATTTTGTGTGTTAAATTATCGTAGGTATATCTTGATGTCTCAATTTTTAGTTTGAAAGTGAATTTTTTTGGTTGATCTCAATTCAGGATTTTAAGTTTTGAGCTTAATTTTGCCCTTCTTTCAAAGTTCGAAGTTCCAAATCGTTCAAATTCGGAGGTTTAAACTTTAAGGAATTTTTCAGCTTTCAGCGAATTTTAAACTTTTCTTTAACCACATTTGTTTTCTTGACAGTTGGATCTTTAATTCGTAAATGATTTCAAAATTCCTCCTTTCAATGCATTTCGAAAGACCATTTTGAATTTTGGGGCTAAAATTCTTCTCCAAATATTAAAAAGTAAGTTTCATCCTACAAAATGCAACGCTAAAAACTAGTTTCCATATTATTTTCCCAGTTTTAGGGCATACATGTATTTTAGATTTAGATTGAATTTGTTTGTATTTTATCCCCCTTTGGTTCGGGCTTTTTTTTTTGGGGAGTGATCGATAATCAAACTTTTGGATTCGATTGTAGTTTCAAAATGGGATGCAACTTAACGATTTTTAGAGAATTAACGTTGAAACGAAAATTCATTATTTATTCAAAATTGTGACTTTGTTTGTATACGATTTCTAAGATTTAGTCTTAGTTTGAAGTTCTTGCTTTTTAATTATTGAACTTAATTTAACCAAACTGATCATGTATGCTTTAAGCAAGGAAATAAATAGGAAAATTTCGACCGACTGCTCAAATTGTCTACATCAGCAAGAAAATGCCTTTTTACGATTGATATTCTTAAAAATTAAAAATTGGTATTTAGTTTTCTAGTTTTGAGTATCTAATTGAATATCTTTACCTACAATTTAGAATTTTTTATAGTAAATAGGAAACGGAGTAATGTCAGAAATATTCCTAAATAAAAATTCTAGTTCAAAATATTGGATTTGAATCTAAATGTGGTTTGAAATCTAAATATAATTTTTGAAGTTTAGATTTTTAAGTCTCTAGCTTTTGTAGTAGATACATTTCTAAATGCAAAACGATTTTGAGAAATAAACCTTAGATACTGGAACACATATTGAGGGGCATAATTCTTTTGTAAATTGGTTCCGATAATTTTAGAAAACAAGACTTATTAACATATTAATTATCGTACATTAGATTCAGCTGATAATTTCTACTTTAAGGTAGAAAATAAATTCTGAAATCTCAACCAAAAGCTTAAAACATCATAATACTGCCTTTGTGATTTATATTTTTTAAACTGTCTTTGAAGTTTCCAATTTTCAGTTTGTAATTTAAAAAAATTGAAGTAAATGTGACGTTTTTATATTCCTAAATAAAAATTCCAAGTTTGGTTTGGATACAAATCCAATTTAATTTTCAGTCCTAAGATTTTTAATGCTAAATGTGCAGGTTAATGATTTTTCCAATAAGTTTCTATAGGCAAAGGAAAGATTTTATCTGGAATTTTCAAGAAGTAAGACTTGTTAACATAAAGAAGTGTTCGACCTATGGTATCACAATAAAACTTTCAATCGATACCTAATAACATTACGTACTTAATAGTGCCACTTTACATATAAAGGCGATTTGTTTACTCAAATAAAGTTGCCAGGAAATCTCGTCGAGTATTATTTACCAACGCATTTAAGTTTGAATTTGCATAGACAAGAGCTTAGAAATTTCTTGAAGGTTATGTGTAAACAAATAGTTCAGGCTCCATCCATTGCTACTTGTAGGTGTAGGTGTGGCAGAGAACCGTTCGGTAGTGGGTGATTAAGCCATTAAGTCGTTAATCATACCAGGGAAAAATTATGAAATTTTGACGTGGATAGATTTGATAAGGTGCGGAAGGTGGTTGTTTTACTGTACTTTTCAGTTTATGAGTAATCGAGTAACATGTTCTTACACTTCGATTTAATCTGCCTTTTGTTGAGATTTAGTTTGAAAATTTTTGGATCCTGACGACGTAGATTCGAATCCCAACCATTCTTTTATTTGTATGTCAACTAAATGTAAAAGCTTTAAAATATTAGTTTGGCCATGAAGAAGGCTGAAGTTCAAGCGTTATTTCCAAAGTGACTTTTAAAAAAATGTCAAGAACGTGTCACCAATAAACATAATGGAATATTACGAACTCAATTTGTATCCGCCAAACGTTAGATATCTCCCTGTAACAATCTCAATGTAGCACTTCTTTGTTTAATTAAAATAGATAACATTTTACGATCGTTTTATTGACTTGGATATTGTTGTAACGGATTGCACGTCGTTACGGCATACGCCGTGGGTTTGCCTTTATGAATTCATTATCATTATTATTGTGCAAATTGCGATGTCGTGATGTACGGCCTTGAAAATAATTCCGAAAACAGTTAAGTAAATAATCATAACTTGTAGAAAAATTGATCATTAAGGTGGTAATTGTCGATCGAGAAAAATAATAAATTTTTTTATGAAACAAGAATGCGGCGTTTTATACAGAAAGGTCACGGAATTCTTACATTATAACGCTGAAATGCATTCCTTAGAAGGTTGTCTAGTTTTTGCATATTTATCGCCTGCAGTAGGTATCATTTGAAACAGGATATGTTAAGAGTGGTATTTTTAGGCTTAACGGGAGGAAACGTCGCGTTCTGCACAACAAAACCGTGTATGTGGTTGTTACACCGTGAAATTATTCCACGGATACCGAATTACATTAGAATTTTGTCTTTTTTTATACCAGTTTATTTAGTTAATTTAAGTTGAAGTCGCTGAAATATGACGTAATGTAGCATTTTAGAAGTTTTTAAAAATATTGGTGAGGAGCACAGAATTCTAGTTAAGTCAGTAAGTTTCTGTTTTTAGAAGAACTAAGTTACGACCAATAAACTTTAGAAACATTAATAAAAGCTCAATATTTATTCCTTTAATTTTTTAAGAAATGTATACCAAAAATGAAACTGAAACTTCAGATTTTTTAGACTTCTAACTGCTGGTTTGTGTGTTCAAATCGTACTAAAACTGTAAATGTGAAAGCTAAGAACTTTAAGAAATGGGGCATAACATGCAAACGAAATCTCAAAATTCTCACCAATCTTTGAAATTCAAAAGAAATTCAGGCCTAAAATATTTTGACATTTGGAATTGTAATTTTTGAAAAATATTGAAAGCTTCATTAGTTTCACTGCCAAAATTTAAAATTAAGTAAGAAACTCCTGGTAATATTTGAAAATTGCATTATTTGTCTAAAATTTTTGTGTTTATTCGATTTATTTTTGTATAGTAAATAATAGAATTAAATGACTATTTCTGCTAAAAACTAATTTCGAAAATATACATATTCAAAAGCAATGATGACAATTCACCCGTTTAACATTTTGCGACTTCTATCGGAAAGTTTGGAAGGTTTTATCCAGGATTACCCAATGCAACACTTTAGAATTTTAGGGCCAGCAATAGTTATTTACATTACAAGCTGCGAAAGTTTACTTTTCGGTGTGAGGTGTTTTTGAATGGCCGAAGCGAAGCGTAAGCGTAGCCGAGGCTAGTTAAAAACTCCGAGCACCTGAAGGGCTTTCGCAGCGTGTAATGTATTAAACTTTTCATTCTCCCCTCGACATTTAACCACCGTAAAAGGTGCAATTATAATAAAATAAAATGATTCAGTGATCAATAAGGTGGCTTGTTGGCAACGTTACTAGGGTACTGTTCTATTTGTTTTCGCTTTCAATTGCGTTACCAAGATAGAAAGTTACACTTTCGTAGGGTGGAGAATGAAAAGTAAAGTTTCAAAATTGAAAAACAATTATAGCAGTTGAATATTACCGCTTAAAAAATGCTTCCACTTTTTTTGCAAAACTCTTGAAAATTTCGAAGCTGAATTTCTAATTCTTTTTCTTTCTCTCTTACCCTCTTATACCTTATACCAGGGGTCGCCAAATTTTTGGTCCGTCGACCCCTTCAAGAGTTTCTTGACCTTTTATCGACCCCTTCTATTCTACTATTACAAGCAAAAAAGACGCTTATGTGAGTTTTTAGATTGTTTATTTAATAGTTATTCAACTCTTCAACATAGAGAAGTTTAGTTCATGAATGAATAACAATTGAATTAAAGCATTAACGCTCACTTGTATGTCGATGCGCAAAAAGGATAGACTGGGATCGAATACGTGTAAGTATAAGTAAATAAGCAACCGCGCACGTATTGCAATTTCGCTCCCGCCGCGTCGGCCGGCGGGAACCACCGATTAAATATTATCCGTACAATGATGTCTTATATTTTGCTATCGACCCCTAACAATGTTATATCGATCGCTTTGGCGACCACTGCCTTATACAGTGTCGAGGGGGGCGGACACCGAGCACAGCGGTCACCCATCTAAGTTCTGGCCAAGCAGGCCCTTGCTTAGCCTTCTATATTTCAGTATTACGTGCCCTCCCACTCTGCCGTACCGCCGGTTGAAATTCTAATTTTGTTAAAACAAAAATGGCAATATTTGTTCAAAATCCAAATACAGAAGTGTGAAAGTTTACAGTTTTCTTCTCTCTTCTTCTTCTGCAAAAATTTCTGTAGTCAAAATCAAAAATATTTTTCAATCCAAGAGCCACCTCTAAAACTCTAAAGTGAAATTAAGAAATTGAATCAGTGAATGCTTGAAAATTGGCTTCTTCTTTCTTCAAAGATTTTTTGAAAGTTTTCAAGTTTCAATTAAAAGAAGGAATTAAATTTTATTAAAATCATAATTTTTTTTCTAAAATTAATTACAAAAACTACAAGCTTGGAATCGTTCAGCTTTTGCTTTTCGAAGCTTTAAAGTTTTAGATTTTTTAAACGAAACGTTTTTGTTTAAATTGTATTAGGATTAAATTATCAGACAAATCATTTATATAACAGCTTGAACTCTTTGCTTCATTAAAATCGCAACATCAAAAATAGAAGATTGAACTTTTTGAATTTTATTCAATCTCGATTTTGTTTTTTTTTTGCAAAATACTCCAAATTTTCCCTAAGGAAATGATGATGTAAGTATTTTGCAATTTTTTTAAAAATGTTGGTGAAGAGTCCAGAATTCTGGTTAATTTTCAAAATCAATTTGTGGTTTTAGAAGAACTTAAATTGAAATCGAAATTTTTTAGAAAAATTAATAAATTTTTTTCTTTAAATCTTTAAGAAACTTATACTAAAAATGAAACTGTAAATTGAGATTTTTCTGAAATAAAAATTTTCAAATTTTCTGATTTCACGCCTGAAATTTTTGTTTAGACTTCTAATTTCTGTGTCTTCAAATTTTTTATCTAAAACTGCAAATTTGAAAGTTGAAAACCTTCAGAAATGCGGTTCATAACCTCATAACATGCAAACGAAGTCTCAAAGCTCACCTTAAATACGTATTGCTGAAATTTAAAGTAAATTCAGGACCAAACGATTTTGACATGGAAGTTTAAGTCTTAATTTTTTTTAAATATTGAAACCTGATTTTTTCAATGCCAAAATTTAAGATTAAGTAAGAAACTTCCGACACCATTGAGAAATGGTAATATTTCATGTGGTCACTTTCAATTGTCGTTTCTGAAATTTGAGAATTCAGTAGTTCAGTGGGTTTTAATGTGATGATTTGATCTCCGAGGACCTTTACATTACTTTACTGTGATTTATTTTACATCCATTGAATACTTCTTTAATGTTTTGGGTTTATGAAGCTTATTTTTTAAGAAGTCCTGTGTAAAATATTGCTCAACTCAGGTTTCATTTTTCAAATATCAGAGGCTGAAATTATCATGATTTAAAAAATAGTGAAGATTTTTTATGCTTCAATCCATTGGATTTATTCACAAATCGAGCTTCTGAAATGTTTTTGCGTTCATTTTTAATTCCTGTATTTTTAGAATATTTAGAACATTAAAAATTAGGATTTTTTATTTGGTATTTTTCTTGTTTGAAAGACCAGCTTGGTTTTTTTATTTAACGAGTTTATATAAATAAAATTTAAACCTTTTTTAGTGTTTTAAAATCAGATTAAAACAGGCAAACTCCACTGAAATGCTGGATATGAATGACTTCCGGAGTTCCACAAACCATAAAATGAGATGTATTCCTCTAATTACATTAATTTTACATGCACTTCACCGAAATTACATAACAAAAAACATTAAAACCCCTTTTTCTCATAAATAAATTCCCATAATCAAGCAGGCTAATTTTTCAAGTTAATTAAATAAAGACTTCGTAATAAGTAATAACAATGACGTGAAATGAAGTAAGTCACGAGATTATATAAATTATTATTTATTGAATTAATAAACCACGTATGTATGTATAGAAGAGGATGTATGAATGTTGTGTGTTAATATTTATGCGTTTAAATTAATATGACCGCATTAATTTATATAAATATTAATTTGTATAGTCGATTATCATAAGGACGTGGATGTGTAAATCAAATACAGCGATCCTTTATTAAATAAACGCCAGGCGCCACAAGACTGTCATCATACATCCTGCATTGCGAAGGTGCTTGACTAATGTTTATGTGTAATCGGTCATGTTTTTCTGGAGAATCTGAATTTCCCCAGCTTTCACAATGAACTCTCTTGTTCTTTAGGGTTCAACGGGATTTATTATTGTTTCTGTTTATTTTCTTTATTGTTGTTTTTATGTTACGAGGTTTTAATCTTAATAATAACAATAAGTATCTGGAATAAAGTTTAAAAATGCAGGAATTTATTAATGTAAGAATAAGCAACTGGAGTTGGTAATATCAGAATGAACAATAACAAAAGTCGGAGATGGATTTTTAATCCGGTTACAACCTTGAAGGGAAATTTAAGGAAGATTAAACTTTTCTCTTTATTTGTACATGGTTTTATTGTGCCATATATGGACGGAATCAAAAGGACGGCTTGATTTTAAACCGCTTTAAATACTTGTACTCGTATACAGAACCGGAAATGAGTTAATGAAATCTTATACTTTAATAAATTCGGGGCCTCTTAAAGTTTAAAGCATTACAGCTATTTTTTTTAGAACTAAAATTTTTGATTATTTTTGTTATACATTTTTTAAAAGTGTTGAAGAATTTTTGCTAGAGACTGCAAGATAATTTTTTCGTGTGTGTTTTATTACAACTCATTCACAGCTTCCAAATGTTAAAACCGCAATTTTGCCCTTTTAGGTATTTGAGGTATCTTTCCAAATTTTGATTGTTTTAAATAACAGCATATCTTTAACCTTGTTATTTCAAAAAGGCGATTCTACAAAATGTTACATTCTTGGGGTCTTAAAATCACAGTTTTGTATTTGTAAGGTTAACGCTTTTTTTTCTAACTTTATGGTCATTTGCTAAAATGCCAAGAAACATTCTTGAGATAATGTGGCAGTTCATTGTTTCTTTTACAACAAATTAATATAATAAACTTGTAACCAATTTGAAACGAGCATTTTGAGTTTTCAGTCGCTGCATCAGACAACTCACAATATTTGAAGTTAATAACAGATCAAGAAATAAAAAAATTTGCAAACACCTCGAAAGCGTTTATTGGATTGGATATATGCGGAATTGAAATTTTGTTTGATAAATAATATAATTAAATGAATATTTTCAGTAAAAACACACATTTTAAAAAATAGATATGTATTCAAAAGCAAAGATGAAAATTTAATTTTGTTTTCCTGTAATTTTTAGCCGAAACCTTCAAAAGTTGTTCTAGTCGCTCAATCCAACACTTTGAACATTCCTAAAAAAAAACTCAAAAATTGCAGATTGCAAACTGAAGTTTGAAAATTTAAAAAAAAATCACAGCAGTTGAATATCAACACCAAAACACAAAAACTTCCTTTTTTTTTGCAAAGCACTTGGAAGTTTAAAAGGTGAATTTTTTAACTTATATTTTTATTCAAATTTTATCAACAGTAATTACATAAGTGGTGATAATTTTTTGATAATTTTAACTAGATGCACGAATCTTTATTGCTATGGAAATTTCACGAGTGGACGAAGTCCACGAGTGGAATTTCCTAATAGCAATAAAGATGAGTGCTAATCTAGTTAAAATTATCAAAAAAAATTATTACCACGAATGTAATTCGGCGTGATTATTTTTTAAACTATTACACAATGATGACAGTCTTGACGTTTGTCAAAGTCAAAGCTAACTTTTTTATGCATTTATTTAAACAAAGATCCAATCACAGGGCAGGTATTTCTCTGTGATCCAATGAAACAACGTGAAAAAATTATCGCTGTGGTCAGCTACTAGCTAATTATCAGTGTAATTATGATGCTATTGGTCGATTTGAATTTTTTTCTCATTATGATTGGCTGACAGGACTGTTTAAAAAATAATCAAAATAAAAATGCAAACTTAAAACTGGCAATTTTTATGTTCAAGATACAAATATTCAAATATACAAACATTTGAAAAATTGAAATTTTCAGTTCTGATTTTCCTTTTAAAAATTTTGATTTTTTGAAACCAAAGGTTTTCCCGAATTCTATTAAAACAGAAATACCCAAAATCAAAACAACCTTTGCTTTTTCACCATTAAAATTTCACTAATTTGGAACTTAAAAATTTTCTGCGATTTTTCCTTTCTTTATCGCAAATACTTCGAAGTTCCAAAGTTTGATTCTTTATTCAAAAATAGAAATACCAAAACAACATTTAAATGGCAAGCTTTGCTTGTTGGAAATTCGGAATAAAAATTTAATTTGATTTGAAAAGTTAATTTCTTTTTTGCAATATAGCTGAAAATGTTCAATTTTTGAATTTGTTTTCTAAATTTGAGAGCTTCAAATTCTAGTTTGGAATCTTGTAAAATACTTGGAAGTTTCGAAGTTTTTTAAATCAATTGTTTTTGTTTAAATTGTATTACAATATCAAAGAAATCAAAGTTTCAAAAATAAAAATAAAAAATAAATGGCAAAATTTCTGTTTTCAAATTGTAAATTTGTAATTTAATTTTATTTTTTTCAATGACCCCATATTTTTGATTTTTTGTACCAAAGGCAACCTTTGTTTAGGAATCAAATTTAAATTTGAAAGCTTGAAAGTATGGTTCCGGATTATTATTCTTTTTATGTAAAATTTCAGAGTTTCAAAGTTTTAAATTTTTTAAACCAAACATTATTTGTTGTTTAAATTTTATTGCAGCTGGCAGTAACTGAAATATAGAAAGTTAAGCAAAAACCTGCTCAGTCAGAACTTGAATGGGTGGCCACTCTGCGGCTCGGTGTGTTCGGCCCCCTCGACACTGTAAGAGGGTAAAAGGAAAAGAAAGAAAAATAAATTTTATTCGAATTAAAATATTAACAACAACAATTGAAATTGTTTCCGTTTTCAAATTCAAATTCAACAATTCAAAAACTTGTCTTAATTTTTTAGAAGCCATAATTTAAATTTAAAAAAAAAATTGAATCTTTTTGCAAAGCACTTGGGAGTTTAAAAGGTGAATTTTTTAACTTATATTTTTATTCAAATTTTATCAAAATAAAAATGCAAACTTAAAACTGGCAATTTTTATGTTCAAGATACAAATATTCAAATACAAACATTTGAAAAATTGAAATTTTCAGTTCCGATTTTCCTTTTAAAACTTTTGACTTTTTTAAACCGAACGTTTTCCCGAATTCTATTAAAACAGAAATACCCAAAATCAAAACAACCTTTGCTTTTTCACCATTAAAATTTCACCAATGTGGAACTTAAAATTTTCTGCGATTTTTCCTTTCTTTATCGTAAATCTTCAGTTTTGGCAAAATGCGTGGGAATTAGCTTCTTTTTTCGTCAAAGATTTTTTGAACGTTTTAAAGTTTAACAGCAACTTTTGTACAAAAAAGAATTATTTTAAAAAAATGCAAGCTTGGAATTTGCAGCCCCTGCTTTGTAATCTAAAAGCCGTCAATGCTTATTTCCATTTGATTTTTTATTCAAACAGTTTTTTAAAACAAACATACCTACCAACAAAAAGATATTTAAACAGAAGGCTTTTGGATATTCGAAATAAATAAAAATTTGGAAGTTTTAATTTCCTTTTTTTGCAATAGGTATAGCTGAAAACTTCAAAATTCTTATTTTTTACTGCAAAAGTAATCTTTACTTGTTCAAGAATATCAAATTTAAATTTGTAAGTTTGATAATCAAATTTTGAAACTTTATTTTAATTCTTTAATTTCAAAAGTTTTTTTCGAATTTAGAAGTAGCTTTTTCCCAAAAATCAGTTTAATCAAATTTGGAAGCTTTAAACTTGCAGTCCCGATTTTTTGGTAAAATGCTTGGAAATTAGCCTTTTCTTTCTTAAAAGATTTTTTGAAAATATCAGCAACAAAACATTTAACTGGCAAGCTTTGTCTGTTTAAAATTCGAAATTGAAAATTTGAAAACTTGGAATTTTCGGCCTCATTTCTTCATTGCTGTAACAGCCGGAAATTTTCAAATTTTGATTTTTTAATGCAAAAGCAATCTTCGCTTGTTCGGGAATCACATTTAAATTTGAAAACTTAAAAATCCAGTTTCGTGTCTATTTTTTGCGAAATAGTTTTAAATTTTTTAAACTAAACGTTCTTGTGTCAGAAATAAACTATCAAGAACAAAGTTTACAATTGAAAATTTAGAAGTTCGGTCTCGATTTTATTTTTGCAAAACACTAGCATATATTTCCAAATTTTGATTTTTCAATCCAAAAGCAACCTTTGTCCAAACCTGCAGTCCTGATTTTTTGACAAATTGTTTGGTTGAGTTTCTTCTCTTTCCAAAGATTTTTGAAAGTTTTAAAGTTTCGATTTTAGAATCAAAAGATTTTATTTAGATTTCATTAAAATCACAAATCAAACATTGAAAAACGAAGCAGCAACCTTTGAATTGTCAGTTGCGATTCTCCCTTTATTACAGAATAGTCTTAGATTTTCCAAATTTTATTTTTTTGGTCTAAAAACGACCAAGAAAGGCTTAACTAAAAATATTGAACAGTTCTGTAATCCAAACCAAACTTTGCGTGCTTAATATTAAAATTCAAAGATTCCGAATTTTCAGTGTTGATTCTCTCTTTTAGAAAATGCTTCCAAGTTTTTAAGTTTTGATTTTCTTATTTAACTTTGCTTATTCGATATTTATATTCAAAAACCTCAAAGCTTCGAATTTTCAATATAGACTCCTTTTTCGAAAATGTCCTCAACTTTGTACGTTTTGAGTTTTTTTTTTTAATTTGAAAGCAACCTTTGCCTGTTCGGGTTTTAACAAATTACAAATTTTAAAGCTTTGAATTTTCATTCTAACTAGGACGAAGTTATTTTAGATTTTTTTTCTTCATTTTGCAGAATCTTTGGAATCTTTACCTGTCCAAGATTTCGTTCTGAAATTTAGCAAGTTTCAGAAAGCTCATTGGAATGATGTTATTATTTCAATTTTAAATATAATGACCAAAATGTATACTTTTATCTTGATTATTTTTAAGTTTGAGGAAATAATCAAAATAGCCAACGAATTGTTGATAACAGCTTACTTATCAGGAAATTTATTTTTTTTTATTTATCGAGAAGTTTAATGGCTTTGGTTTTGTTAGAAATTTTAAAAATGATATTTGCAAACTTCATCTTATTCCAAAAATTTTGATCAGTTTTTAGTTTCGATTGGATTTTTTACAATTTGTTTGTGGAATCCAGAATCCTATTCTTAAATTTGATTATTAATGAGTTCAGTGAAATATTTTATCAGTCAATTTGCATATTTTCGTAAATAACATTCCAATCAAAAGTTTATCTATTTATCGTACGTTAAAAAAACAACAAAAAACTTTAATGTAACACCAAAAATTCCTCTAAAAGTGCCGAAGAACCAAAAGAAATAAGAAATTTACATGCAAGATTTCGTGACTTCCTAAAGATTAACATATGTATCAGTAAACCAAATCTTTACAAAAACAAACAAGAAAATAAAATCGGGACAGTTTAATTTAATTTCATAAGACGAATTTAATGTCAATTAAGGACAAATTATGCTGGAAACGAAAAGGAATCTCGTACGTTAAAAAAGTCCCAACTTCTTAATTACATCACGAACTCTGAAATAAAAAATGGCGTTTTTAAATCCATAGTCATTTCCTTTTACAAATTCAAAAAACGTCTTTATTAACAAGTTACAAAATTCATGCATATGCATAACAGATTATGTCGAAGATAAACTGATAATTAACCATAATAAAAATGAGGTTCGTTTTTACAACTGTGGTACATTTGAAATAATAATCTATTGGCACCGATCTTTAAATATAATCAGATGTTTTGACTACGTCTAGTTTAGAGAACCTATCAATTAACGATAACAAAATTATTTTACGTTTATCAGTCCGATCTAACAAGAGCAATTGAAACTAAATGTCGGCCAATTAGGGGCACATTATGGTTATTCCCGCAACGCAGGTGGGCAGACACTTGATAGTTGTAGGTGGATGGAGAAATACTTAGGGATAACAAGCACCGACCTACTTGATCACAGTCCGTGATAGACAAGCCATAAAGTTACACAACTTCGAAATTTAAACCGCAACGCACACGATTACTGCATGAATACTAATTTTGTACATGTAAAAAGTCCTCAGACTGAGGTTTTCTTAGGAAGGAACTTGTAAAACAGAGGATTTCTTGGGAGGAACGTGAAGGACAGGAAACACACGGGATGTACAGGAAGGATCATTTATAAGAAGCATAAAGAAGAACGGATGTTCGAGACTTATTCGACAGGATTTCCTTTTGGTTCAAAGTTGCGAATACCAACTTGATTTTTTTTAACGAAATTTTTCAAAATTGAATTATTTCGTTTGCTTCACCAACCGTAAAGTACTTCCTGTTGCGTACTTAAACAGAGGGGAAAAAGTTTACGATTTTCGGGAATTAATTAAAATGGCCACGACCAACCGCAGTGCAAATTCTAAGTATTAACCGTAATTTAAAGAAAACCAAGAAAAACCGGCCCCTAATTAGTTCAAAAGGCTCCCGTTTCCGAAACGGATCATTAATGCTTAAGAATCTCTACAGATTGAATTACATAATTCGAAGAGAACATAAATATTAATATTAGAGACGGTTTATTACGCACGTACGCAATTTATACAAGAATGCGTGCCTTCCTCTAATTAATATTCATTAAGAGTTATTTTGAAAGTTCATAAGGTTCTAATGCGATCGTCAAGTTCAGACTGTCGAATATTTTGTGATTTTAAAGCGATTTGTCATTGTGTCAGAACGAGTTAATAAGTGTCGAAAAAACAAGTACGGTCGGCGAGTTAATAGCAAAACCACCGTTACGATGGCGTTTTAATTATTTCAAGGTAATGCGACAATCAAGTAATAACAATTATGAAATAACTTTGACATTCTACTTAGTATGTTGTAATTAGTACAAACAATTTTAATAAACTCGTGGAAATTTTAAGGAATAAGCGAAGAATAGTTTGATACTTTAGCTGAAGAAAGGCATTGTTGACGGTCAAAGGGTGCAAGTTGGGGTCCCAATCGTATCTTAATTTTTGTATTCGAAATATTTTAATTGCGAACAATCAATACAAAAAGAATCGATTTCGTTCTGGAAACTGTTCTTCTTTTATCACCACTCAAAACCTTCAAAATTCAAAAATTACTTGTAAATTTTGAAATTTGCGCATTTTAATCAAAAATTATTTTGGATATTTTGACGAAGAAACGTTCGTGGGACACATGCTCGAACCTCGGTAGTTTTTTTTTTATAATAACCAAAAATAATTGATGGTTGAAATGAAGACTAAAGAAAAACCAATAATTGAAACTTTTAAGTTCTTTTTAAACCCAAAATTCCAACTTAAATTCTGCTTTCGTATTTGGAAATTAAAAAATTTAACCAAAAAATGAAATTCTTTCCCTAGAATTCGGAAATTAGCTTTGAAATTTAAAGTCTGAGTATCAAAAGCCACACAGTAAAAGGGTGTACGTATCAGGAAAACAAAGAAAAACCAAAAATAGAAATTACTGGCTGGTTACTTCGATAAATCAAGTTGTAAAGAATTAGTTAATAATTAAAATGTAATCAGAACGTAAAACAAAACTAAAAAAGGGCATAATCGGATTTTGGTTTAAAGTTTTACAAAGCGTTTTTACAACAAATTCTTAAATATGGCTCTTCGCTGTAAATTCCTAAAATTGAAGACTCAAAATATCACTGAAATTGTGCATCAAATGTAAATGAACGGTTTAAAAATTTTTGAACGTCTGTTTTAACATTTTTTACTTGCCATTAGAGTTTTTTTTTTTTTTTTTGATAGTGGACAAAGAATCTCATTTTGAAGTCCATGGGACACTCGTTCAAATCAATAGCCATAGCTACAGCTTAATTTTAAAAAAATCGAGATTTAAAACACGGTATTTGGAAATTAGTAATAACAAATGTTTGTTGAATCCTTTTTGAAAACTCCAATTTTTAACCTCAAAATGTTTACAGTTGAAGAAATAAGCGTTGAAATTTCCGAATAAGGTATAGGTAAACGTATCGGCACCAACGCCACGCGAAGGTGCACGGCGGGCAACATGGCGGGTTAAGGCCTCCCTAAGTCGCTTTGTCATATCTTGGTTGTTTCGCACGCTATACGTACGGGATGGTGTGGCAAGCACCGCTTACTTTCCCTACTCCGCCATTGCGTTTCGGTTCCCAATTATTTTCAGTGACTGGGTAGGCCACCCGTCGAGCATCCGACTTTGGTTTGACCCCGAGACTGACCGCGCTGTAGTCGAATTACCTTAATTAATTACTTTAACTACTGGGCCACTTCAGCGTTGATTTCCGAATAAAATCAAGCTTAAAAACCAAGTTGAAACGCATGAATTAGGAACGGATAGTTTATTTTAGTAACCCACTGTTACGATATTAAAAAAAATAATTGAAAAAAGCAAAAATTAAAATAATTTGCAGAATAGGTACGTATTTTGAAAAATCTAAGCGCTGGGGGAATTATTTCAAGTTAAAAAACTGCTTCAGTTTTCGCTATTCTTTCTTTAATCTCATCTTGTATAGTTCCATTTTTATTTAGGACTACCTCAAGATATTTAATTTTGTTTACTTGTTCCACTATTTCCTCATTTATTCTTATAGTGTGTTTTGTATCTCGTTGTCCAATTACCATTGTTTTAGTTTTTAGTGTTTTCATGTTTTGTGTTTTGAGTTCTTCTTTAAAAATGTTATTATTACTAAATCACCTGCGTAGGGCAGTTCTGATATACGTATGTTTTTCATTTTCCAATATCCAACATTATATGGTTTTATTCTAACTTTACACTTTTTAATTACTTTATCTAGGATGGATCAGATTAAATAATACGTTAATACGGGACTCAGACTGCATCCTTGTTTTGATCCAATTTTACTAATGAAAAGTTTTGATTTTTCGTTTCTTATCCTTGTACATAATTTTCAGTTTTCTCATATAGACTTTTTATATTTTGTATTAGATCATTTTCTATTCTTCTATCTTCTAGGGTTTTCCAGACATCTTCTCTTCTTATTCGATCGAAAATTTTCTCCATATCGATAAAACAAACATGTATCTGTCTTCCAATTTTTAATTGCTTTCTCTGATATTTGTCTGAGTATGAATATTTGGTCATTAGTCCCTCTTTCTCTTCTGAATCTGCTCTAGCTTTCTTCCAATGTAGTATCTATTTTGTCTCTTATTCTATGTTCCAAAATTCTGGTGTATATTTTTCCTACTGTGCTTCCCAGCGTTATCCCTCTAAAATTAGAGCAGTCCTTACTATCTCCTTTTTTATATATCGGCGCAATAATACCTATTTGCCAATCTAGACGCACTTTCTTCTCTCTTTTTGCCTGGTTCATCATATCTAGTAGTTCTTGTCGTCTCTCCTCGTTCATATATTTGATCATTTCTGTCGACCTATTTTCATTTTTTGTAATGCATCTATTAGTTTCTGTTATTCTTCCTGCTTCGTTATAACCTTCCTATTGTATATTTTGTTCTCCATTGACTTGTTCGTTATTCTCTACTTCTATTGCATCTTCTTCTAGTAGTTCTTTACAATGTTCCTTCCCTCCATCTTTCCACAATTTTTTCATCATCTGTAGTTATGACTCCATTTTTGTCTTTTATGTTCTTTAACATGTTGGTTTTTGGTGTCCTCATTTGTTTAAGTATATTGTGAAAATTTTTTTTGTTTTTCCTAAATGCTGTGGTCAGATTTTTTCCAAGATCTACCCATGTTTTGTCTTTACTGTCTTTTATCATTAGTTTAAAATGTTTTAAATCGAACTTGTAATTTCGGATTGAAATGGATATTTTTTTAAAAATAAATATGGGGTTACAAATTTAGTACTAATTCCGAAATGTGGTCAGCCTGAAAAATGTAAAAAGAAGCAGCAAATGTCATAACAAAGTAGCTAACGAAAATCTAAAACCAAACGTGAAAATCATTAACTTTGATTTGATTTTTATTTGTCAGTTTATACAATTTGAGTTTTAGGCACAACGTTTATTTAAAAGTGAGGAAAGCAAGTAAATCGAAACAAAAATGACAGTAATTCGCAGAATACTTTGATAAATCAAAGCGGTGGGAGGATTATTTAATACTTATATGTTTAGAAGAAGAACGTTTTAAACAGAACTTTAAAATTCCAGAGTGGGAAGGTCTTTTAACAAAGTTCAAAAATATAAAAGTTTGCACTAATTCTTAACTATAGTAAGTCTGAAAAATGTAAAAAGAAGCAACAACAGTTAACGAGAATCAAAAATCGAACGTGAAAAACATTAGCTTTGAGACTTGATTTGTTGATATGGTTTTCATTTTTCAGTTTGTCCAATTTGTATTTGTGTCCATTGTTTATTTAGAAATCAAAAAAGCAATTAAACTTGAAGTATTTAAATATTAGAAACTGAGAAATTTTTAATTTTTTTGCTAGCATTCAAGTATTTTAAGCTAATGTAATCAAACCCACAACCCTTATATTTAAAGTGAAGTAAATTTTACCTTGATTCAGAAATATTAGTTTTATATTTAATTTGAGGTTAAAAACAATATTAAAGTGGAGTGACGCTTAGCAGTGTTTTGTGCTTAAAAAGACATTTATCATTTTTTAAGTCTCAAAAACTTATAATTACGTTTAAATGCAAAATTAAGTCGAATTTTAATTACTAATAATAACACAACTTTTGTTTGGTCCTAAATTATAGAAGAAAATCTACCTAACGCATGATTATTTCAATAAAAACTAAGCGTCTGTTTTTATTATTATTATTATTATAATAATTATTACGTTTCTCTCAAGTTCCTAAATTGTTATTTAAAATCGACTTCGTCATTTATTAACGCGAAAATTTTGGGACTTTCTTTAAACAAAAAAACTAACCCACACTTTGTTAATTTGTTGATAATGATTCAAAACGATACGTTTCTTTTACAATTAACCATTATTATGGTGAAATTGTTTTTCGTTTTATTCTCACGCCAATTATTTTGAAAAATAAAAACCGTTCTCTTTTGTTTTGGTCTTTAAAAACCACGGGTTGAAAGATACATGTTAATAAAAATTAGGAACTATAATGTTAAATAAATAAGAAAAACACTTAGCTGGATATTAATTGCCAAAAACTTGACCTCAAACTGTTCGTTATTCGTTATTAGTAAAAGTGTTGTAGGCGAAACAGTTGTTCTCACGAATTCGTCCTCAAAATCCTTTCTACGTGAATTCTGGCTGAAATGACTTTTTACATTTTTTTTTTCTTAATTTGTAGCTTTCTGATACTTGCATGAATTAGAAAGGTCACAGTGAGAACCTTATTTATTTAAGTTTCTAAAGTAAATTTTCGACTAGCGAATTATTTTAAGAATTTTGAAATAAATCAAAATATTAATAGCAATTCCCGTTCCTGTAGAAATAAAATAATAAAAGGGGTTTTTGAAGTATTAAACAAAGGATTTATTATCGCATGGAAGTTTATTGATCACCGTATAAAATAAAAATTATTAATCAAGAGTCTACTACGTTTTGTTCGTAGTAATTTCCGTTGCAGAGTGAAGTTCATTGGCTTTCGATAGAAACAAAGTAGGGGTACTCGCTTTATACTTATTATAAACTATCGATAAATCGATTCAGGATAACGAGTAGTGCAACAAGTAATAATGCATCGTGGTGTAAAAAGTCCAGGAATGTTGCAATCTATTTATAGAGTGCTACATTCCGGTAAAGCTCACTCTCGTGACTCGTCCGTCCTCCACTAGAAGCGGCCTCAAGACCAGATTTATTGTTATTTTTATTGTTGTCTCTTGATACTTCGGAGGTTGTCCTGTTTGTCTTGTCCATTGTTGCGTACCCATCGCGGCGCCATCCTACCCTTTTTTTTATTCCTTTTGCTGCGTTCTTCTAGCGAAACCCCGTGGTAAGATGGATTTTTTAATGGTAACTCTTGTTCTATCATCTTGTTGCTAGATGATCAGATCGACAAGTATTGACAGATCTTGTCGGTGACGACGTGAATGTGTTGACAGCATTCTTCTAATTCTCGTGTTTCTGACGCTTTCTAAAGGAGAGTGGTGACTTGGGCGATGCAAGTCATGAATTGCATTTTTTGAGTTCATTTATGCAGATGAAATCCCTGTTGCTTTTAACTTCAGAAATTCGCCTGTATTTTTCAAAAAAAGGTTCTACCTATTTGTATAAACTTAACCCCAAGTTATGGCCCCAGGTCCACTGATTTTAACCATCTGAAATCTCAAAATTGTGTTGTTGATGCCCATGGGCACAATTTTTAAAAAGTTCAAAGAAATCGAGATTTAAAATGTGATAGGTAAAGGGCGGTTTTGTAGGCACAATAAAACATTAAATTAGGCAAAATAACTGTTGAAAATAGGCAAAATAACTGTTGAAAATAGGCACATTTCAGGCAACAACGATTGAGTAAAACAATAGAACTAAACAAAAGAGGCATGCATTTTTTTTCAAGATTTATTAACACATTAACTATTTACACGTAAAATGAATTTGTTACTATGTATTTTTCTAAATTTTCCTGGATAAATTTGGTTCTTCTATCAGTTAAAATATGCTTATATTTAGAAAACGACCGCAAAACATCACAAGAAGTGATGGGGGCATATTTAAAGCACGATATTTCTTTTGGACTCAAGTTGTCAATAGCTGCTGCTGTGCCTTCTCCTTTTAGTGTTTTTTTGATGGAATTAATTTTTGTCCATCCGAGATTTTTTTCTAACACCATTTCAATTTTGGCTTGAATTTTTTTCCCCTTCGCCCCCGGGAAGTTTGACGGGGCTTGCTCCACTAACTGAATGCTTTCTATAAGCGATAAAGATTGGATTGATCTTCAAGTCGTTTAATTAAATTTGGAAGATGGTTAAAGTGAGCCCCAATGTCACTACCAGTTTTTTCTTGTATGCGCTTGCTCACAACATAAATTTTTTGTACAAAATAATGTCACGTTGCATACGGAAATCTATCATTTTTCAAAAAAAATATTATCCCATTTGCTATAAATATTTTTCAAAAAATCTTATACAAAATTTTATACAAAATTAAGTATTTTCAGTCACTTTGACATGCGAAATGAAAATTATATAAAAAATTGTTAGCGAATAATAGCAAAAAAGGCACATAAAAGGTCAAATCACTAATTTAGGCATGTTTTAGGCATTTACCTTCAAACAGGCATTTTTAGGCAAAATAAAATTTTTGTAGAAGCATTCCCACCTCTAAAAACGCATTTATATTTTATTAAAATATTAATTGGAAGTGTCAAAACAAACAGGCAAAATAGGCAAAATCCGCCCTTTAGTGATAGGAATCAGTGATAGCGAATGTTTGTTGATTCCTTTTTGAACGCAACACTTCACAGCTTAAGTTCCATTTTTAAACTTCAAAAAGTTTCTAACCGAAGAAAATTGTAGTTTTTCCCCCCTTCTTCTTAAGCTTTGAAATGTAAAGCAGCATTTTGAATAGTAATCCACAATTTAGGACTATTAAGAAAATAATAAAAACAGGTGAAAAGTTAAAAATGAAAATAATTACAAATCATTTACTTACTTACTTATGAATCAAAACATTGGGAGGATTTATTTAATACTTATATGTTTAAATAAGGGAATGTTCTTAACAGAACTTAAAAATTCCAGATCATCTTTTAAACAAATTTTGGGTTGCAGAATTTCAAATTTTGCATTATTAATTTTGGAATGTTGTAAGCAGCAACAAAATGCTCAACGAAAATCTAAAATCAAGTATGTAACATGAAAAAGGCCGGCCTCGATGGCGATAAGGTTAGCATACAATGCCTTATAAACTAGAGATTTCGGGTTTGATTTCCAGTCCTGGTCGGTAAGATTTTTACTGCGGAAAAATGTTTGGAAGTACAGTGGAACTCCTGTAAGTCGAACTCCTGTAACTCGAAATTTTCTTTAACTCGAATATTTTTCTATACCTGTGCGTTTACTGTTGAGTTTATATGCATATTAACCTTCTTAACTCGAATTTCTCTAACTCGAATTTATCTGTAACTCGAAAGAGATTTGACCAAATTTAAGACATAGAACCTCTCTAACTTGAAATTTCCGGTGAAGGTACGCGGTATTACCATCTGTTTGCAAACAGGGAATGACAGAATTCGGGGAAGTACCGACGACGTATGTTTATTGTGTCACCAGTCAGTCGGCATAACAGAGTTAAAAGTGTAATCTGAAATATGATACTCCAAAAATGACGTACTAGCCTTGAATACTGCAAAAATAAGCAAGCCATTCATTATTTGTTTATTATTGTTGTTTTGCTTTGACGGTTCCTTTCAAGCTAAATTCGCCTATAATGCTATACTATATTGACTATGTTATTTGTATTTGTGTTCATATGCTTTCAACATGCCTCCGCAACGAAAATTCAACAGTTTAACAGTACGACGGAAACTGGAAATATTAAAAAAAGTGGATAATCGGATTAAAAAGCAGACAATAGCTGCTGACTATTGTGGAAAAACCATCACACAAGCCACTTCTGCAAGCATTCGAGGCCTTAAAAAATTATTTCATGACCGAGGAACAAACATCAGATTCGATTTACATGTCGATAAACAAAATTGAAAAATTCTATGAACTAAGCCACGAGATGAAAGTTCGCCAACAATTTATTACGGATTACTTTTCTAAAATAAATTAATTTGCATATTGATTAAGTTTTTAATGTTACATCCATATGTAACTATAATACATATGTATTTTTTTGTATTTTTTTATTGATATATCCTAATATCGTTCGTTTTTTATATTATTCCTCTATCATGTTATGTATGCCTTAAAAACACATAATAAGAAATAAATCGAAGAAGTTTAAGATCTTTCTATATCTCGAATTTTCTCTAACTCGAATTTTTTTCTGGGATTTTGGTGGTTGGAGTTAGAGAGGTTCCACTGTATACTCTTTTCCGGATACGCGATAAAATCTGAGATGCTTTCCAGGCTGGGAATCCCCTCGATTCAACGAAATTCTTTAATATTTTCAAAATTTGTGAAAAATATATAAAACTATTAGTTAAAGTTTTTGAATATAAAAAAATCACATTTTTGTTGTACAAGAACCGATGGAACGATAGCGTTTTTTTTTTATTGCTGTTTCTCAACCTGTCTCACCTTATCCTTTTCCACGGTGCTTTGGACCATTTCCCGTTACTTTTCTATTCCTGCTTTTCCCATGTGTTTTATCACTTCGGGTGATATTTTATCATATCCTGCTGCTGCTGCTTTTCGGCTTTTAATATTTTATTTATTGCTGTTACCTGTCATTTCTACCTCTGTCAGTGTGTCCTTCTCTTCTTCGTTATGCCTATCACTTTTTGTTTCGTTATTAATAGGCCTCAGAAATATTCGTTCCGCCTTTCCATAATTATCCTGTTCTTCAGTAATGATTTTTCTTGCTTACCCTTTTATTTGAGTTTTGATTTTTGGAATTCTGTAAAACATTTTTTGGTTCTCTCAATTTCCATTTTCCTTTCGAATTTCCTACTTTTGTTCTCTGACCCCATTTTTGACCTGTTTCCTTTTCATATGTTTCTTTAACTTGGAATTATTTCTGCCGTAAGTTTTTCCTTCTTTACTTCATCACTTCCATCTTTGCTTGTACTATATACACCTTTTGCTGCTTTTAATATTTGTGTATTTGTTCCATATTTCCACATTTTCTTGATCTCTGTGGTTTTCTACTTCTTCCTTAATCCTTTTCTAATATTATTCTGCGTGTTGAGCTTGTCTTTATTTTGTTATTTTTGTATATTATATTTTTAATCTTGTTAGTACTCGTCAATTACTTTTACCACCATAGTTACTACTATTTCTGCACTTCTTCTAACTCTTACATCTTTTATCAGGTTCTTGATTATTAATTTTTTGATCTAATTCCTCTCTTCACAGGTGAATTTATGGAGGCGTTTGTTTAAAAAACGAATTACCTATTACCACTTATTTTGTATTCATTGTTGCTCGAGAGTTTCTTGTGTCGTTTTCAATTCTGCAATTTAAATCCCCTAATATAAATACTTGTCCTTCACTTATTTCGAGCATATACAGCATGTGGTTCCAGAATTTTTCTAATTCGTCTATTGAATCTCCTTTGTTAGCTCTATAATGCAGTTCCTATTTATGTATTTACCTTTATTAGCATGGCTCTTTCCGATATGAAGTGTCTATTTCATTATGTTTTTAAAGATTAAGCAATTCGCTCCTGATTTTACTGCATCATTTTGTTCTCTCACTATGTATTAGTGTGTGTTGTTTAAGATCCATCTCTGTATGTATGCACCTTACATATCATGTTGCCACTTTCTTCCGAATATTATTTTGATTATTGTGATTTCGTTTATAGTTTTGTTTGTTCGCCTATTTTTTTTTCTTAGTTGCTTCCTCTACGTTATTTCTTTCGTATTCGAGTCTTTTGTTGTGCTCCTTTTTATGTCCGTTTTCATCCTGATCGTTACGGTCGTCTTCGAGTTTTCCATATTTTGTATGGTTATTTATTTTTTGAAATTCAGTCTTCGCTATTTTTCTGGCTTCCTCCATTTTCTTCAGCCCGTTCATAATCCGTGCCATTTATTTCAGTTTTAAGTAATTTTGTGGTTACTGTTTTCTTCTGTGGCTATTTTTCTTGAAGCCTCCTGGACCTTTTTTTCGCCTAAAATGTCCCAATATATGTTTGAATGTTAATGTATGTTTGTCTGAGGATGGCTAGATTTGTTTGAAATTATTATATTTTATCACAGCATCTTCGTTTTTTCTTTGGCCATTTTATGCACTTCTTCGATTTTCCTTCCTGTGCCTTCTGAAAGTAATCGTTTACTTCTTGTTTGAGGTTTCCGAATAATTGTATTATTTTTTGCTGCTTCTTTGTGGACTCGCTATTGTCCTTTTTATTCGTGTTATTTCTGTGCATATTTCTATTTTTGCCACTTCCCACTTCGCTTCGTTGTTTAAGGAGTTTTTAAGGTTTCTTATTTCTTCTCCAAATGTGTGCTTATGCCTTCTTTCGTGCTTCTGATATTGTCTTACCATTTCCATTTTCCACATTTTCCGTATTTGCAGGTCACTCGTTTTTTGTCCTCTGATAGTGTCCCTAACCACGCCGACGGTAGGGTTCTCTGCATTAGTTTGCTGTTCTGAAAAATCACGACTTCTTTTTTTTGTCTCTTCTTTGTCCTCTATTGTTCTCATTTTATGAACAAAAATACTTTGCCTCTTTCGGGTTAAATTTTGTAAGGACAGTTTTCATAATTTGACCCTCGAATTGCCTTACTAGTTAACCTCTTAGTTCACCGTTTTATCGTATTTTTAACTTTGATTCCTCAGTTCTCACTCGTTTTTCACGTTTAAAGTGTCTGTTTGCGCTTTAGCACACCTTGAAACGTTAATCTGCCCAAGGGTTGTAGGGACCGTTATCACATGCGATGTTAACGTCGCCAACACCTGAAAAAAAAATTCATTAAATGTCTTGGCGAGTTAATTATAAATTTGTAATTAACAAGTATGGAAAGTTCAGTGGGGATTCTTCGTCATTTATTTAACTTAAGTTATTGTTAAATGCCAATTTTAAAATAATCACCTTCAGCTTGTACTAACTTCTTAAAACTCTTAAAACGTCGAAAGCATATTTTTTAATGCAGAGATAAAACTAATAATTTTCGTATATCTCAGTCGAATGATAAAACACAAGCTGCTCCTTTCAAATTGCTTTCAGAAATGGTAATTTGTACAATAAAATTGAAACTCAGAACATCGAACGAGTAAGTTTGATGACTTCCGTCTACTAAATTAACACGTTTAGTTGGTAGCTCGCGTGTGAACCCTTTGTTAAAGTTACAAAACATTAATCTTGCAATTAAGCAGGATTTCAGCTCGAAACTTCAGCTTTTGAACTGAAAATCATCAACTAGCTGGATTGGAAAGATTCTTCTACGTTTGTGTAGTTTATTTCAGCACCAAAATTATTTTGGCGTGAGATTACGAAGTGAATCAAATTTTTATTTTCATGAAGAACATTGTTAAGATGTGTAGTTTTTTTTAATAAGTTAAGTTTCACTAACAATTTCTAAAATATTATGTGTGTCAAATAATTGTAGCAAGCCAATTCTATGCTAAATTTGAAAGATAAGAAGCCAGAATTTTACTAAAAGGTGGAACAGATAAATCGGTGCTTAAAATGTACAACCTTTCGTAATTGCAGTTTTATTGTCCTTTCATTAATTTCAGCTTATACAGGCGCATCAACTTTCCACCGTTTTAGAAAAACACATCTCGTGCTCTTACAAAAATACCATAAAGCTACTGATCTTGCAAAAACTAATTGAAGTCTTTGCAACACTTAGTTCTCACGATGGTTTTCTTGCAATACCATTAGTGGGATTATTATTTTTACATTACCAGCTTTCTTATCCACGTTATTATTGAAAATATCGCTTACATGTATGGCAATTTTGCGAAATAATTGACGGCTGCTTGTGCAATTTAGGTTTTGCCATTCTGTATTTTTTGATGTTTAATTTATGAACCTTTTGGTCTTCTTCCGTAAAAATCATGCCTTGAACATGTGAAAACGCGTGAATCAGTTATTATTATTTTTTTAATTGCTGCTTCAAAGAACGTTTTGTGTTAATTATGAAAATATAAGCTTTACAGGCGCCGCGAAGAACACCACAGAATAATCAATTGTGAGAGCTTAAAATTATGTAATCATATATTCACTGGCAAAAATCCAGCCCCGCAATACACAAAAACCGCAATCCTTCAAGAATATTTCTAAAGTATTGCACAATAAACCAAATGCTTAATTATCTAATAAATAACAACCAAAATACCGTAGCATGAGCTTATAATTAATGTAAATCTTTCATATTCTAAGAAGTGCAAGCCAATTAAAGCTGCACTTCCGTCATACTATCATATACATTATAAGCACAAAAACACATAAAATAAATCAGCACAAGTCAAATTAACCAGATACGAAACCGTCAGGTATGCGCAAGGTATGCAGAAAATCGGGACAGCGGATCAAAAACTTAAAAACTTCCTTCAAGGAAACGGCACCACGGCGATTTTAATCTTTGATATTAAAATTAATCGCAGAGATTTCCGCTTTTTGTACGGAGGAAAGCTAGTGGTTTAATTTTGTCGGAGGAATTTCTAAAAAAAAAATCAATTGGTATTTTATGTTGTTTGCGGTGTCAGGACAAGAAGCTTTTTTGAAGTTGATAAAAAGTCTTTTAAGTTTTTAGAAAATCCTACAGAATAAATAGAGTTTCAATTATCCTGAACAATAATTCAGATTATTTTGAAAATCATTGCTTAACACTGTACACTTTTTATGTTGCTTGTATTAAAGAATTACATAAATTAAAAATTTTACCTCTTTTTTCAACGGGGAGGAATCAAAGACTGCCAGCTTTTTGAGTGAGTTGCGGTTAAAATATTATAAATTAAAGGAATATTTTTTTAAGTCATGCATGGATTTATGCGGTTCTTTTTTTATTTAATGAATGAAGTCACTTTCTTTGTATTGCTAAAAATTATTTCTTTTGATATTTAATGTGCTTATCAGAGAACATTTATTTACCATTTTCGAATTTTTTAAATTAATTATTAGGCCCCAAGAGTTATTTTTTTTTAGATATTTCAAAAATCGTTCTTTAAAAATTTTTAATACCGCTTTTTGCGGATAAAAATGAGTTTATAAGAAGCAAAACTGTAAGTTTAAGTTAACTACTAAGGATAGAAAAATTAAAAAAAGAGTTTCTACAAATGTAAACACTTAATCTGATTTAATCATTTAAATATTACAATTACGTCAACTGTTCCCATTGCCGATTATTTAAATTATACCTATAAATTTACAGAAGGAATAATTTAATTCCCTTTTTCCAACTAAACCAACATGTTGACTTTTGTTAAAAGTAATATTTATACTTATGTATAAATTGTGGATTAAACAATTACAGCAAAAATTACACGAAGACAAGCATGTAAAGTAATAATGTGCATTTTTACATAGGTAAAAGTAACGAGTTTTAGATTTGTTGTTGTCTGGTTTCTGGCAATTAAAATAAAGATAAGCTTTGGCTTAACGTTTTTTGTGGAAAAGACCCTCTAAATTCAAAATATTTGTAATTTGTGCAAGAGTCTCCAGTCCGAAAGACATTGTAATGGTCTTTGCTGTTTCATTAATTTCAAAAGCTGTTAGACACACAGATCGTAAAGCTGACGTTGCTGATTTAAATACTCTTAAGCATATTGCCCCAAAGCTTTCTTTTAAATAGCACTTTACCTTATTGAATGTCTATCTTTTAAATCCAGCGTTTTAAAAATCTTTTAAAATACAAGAAGTTCAGAATATTATTTTAAAATCTTTGGCAAACTGCTTTATGAGGATTTATGATAGTTTACTCGTTCGTTGCTGTTCACTGTAATGTAAAGCAATAAAGGTAAATGTATCGGCACTAACGCTCCACGAGCCACAAGGGAGCATGGCCGGCAACATGGAGGGTTAAGCCCTCCTAAAGTTGCATGGTCTACCTAAAAAAAAATTAGCTTTACATGTAGTCTTCATTACATCGTACTGTCAAATTATATTTTTAAGTAAAAGAAATCGCCTCACTTTTTTTTATCATGCTTACTGAAATCTTTAAGTAGAAAAAGCTATAAAAATGATCACGAATGAGATTTAGAGTTTTTAAAAGATTATGTATTTTTAAAATTGCTAGAATTCATAGTTTTAGATATGACCCTGATATTATAAGTTTAAGCTATCTTAATTGTATCAAAGAACTATATAAATTAGTGTAGGAATTACAGCAGACGACCACTGTTCAGGTGGGGATCCGACGTGCATCGGGTGAGTCAGGGAGTAAGTCGGGTGCATCAGTTTGAAAAATACTAAAGCACGGAATGTAGTTTAATTAAAATAAAGTTGTTCAAAGGCTCCGTTTAGCTTTCCTAGAATCCCACATTAGTTAAACTTTTTTGGTGGGCCTCAAGCATTCTGTTTTTTTTTTGTTTTACGTAAGCGGGAAAAATCATAGACTGGCGGTTTTTGGGATTCATAAAATCTAATTTGAAATTATTTAATTTTAGGCAGTTTTATCTTTATGTTTCAAAGGTATTGTTGACGTAATTTTAAAATGAAAATACTAATAAAAGTAGTGCTATGAAAATATGCAAATAGCGATATGGATTTCTTTATGAATTTTAGCACGCTTTTAAAATCATGACTGTGAAATACTGAGGGTTGATTGATAACAGTAATAACTCAGCAGCTTTTTGTGTCTTATTGGGGCAGTTCAAATTCCAGACTGTTTAGAGACATTCTTTGGAGCAGGTTATTTAAGGCATGGTTGACTAGATTTAAAGCAGTTGATTTAAATCAACGAATTTTTCACGTTAAGGATTTCCAAAGGTCCATCAACCAACTCCCAATCTCTGTAATTACTGCTTTTTATTCTCTTAGTTAGAGTGTAGATAATTGCTCCGCATATCATAGGAAAACCTACGATCCAATACACCAATGTCTGTAATTCAGGAAGTAATAAATAATATTTATCCTTAATTTAAATTGCGAATAGAAAAAATAACAAATATGTAGTAAGATAAATTAAAACATCAATAAATTAGTAATTTTACGAATTTCAGCTGTTTTAAATAGTTTAGGGGGGGGGGGTCAAAAAAACATCAAAAAGCGATTTGTTTTTATTTAAATCGGATTTTTTTTAATTTAAATCAAACACATACTTATGTTACATTATATTCCCGAATGCAAATTTGAAATTTGTTTATGCCAAAATAAATTTTATATTCTGTCAGTTATCTATTCACTTATCTACCTAATTACTATGAATAATAATGTTGAATATTCTTCTAATGAGGAGAGGGTATTTATTGCCAAAACACTTTATAATAATATAAATTTCCTTCATAGTAGTTAAATCTTTAACTAAAGCTTTTGGTCAATTAGGAAGTGTTTGTCTTTTTACCAGTAGGTCAGTACTTTTGTGTAATTTGTTTTTGTTTGTTAATTTGTCAAAATCTAGAACCATGATTTAAATCAGGCATGGGCAATCTTTCCTAGTTCTGGGGCCAAATTATCATTTTGTTTCCGAGGCAAGGGCCGGACCATATTATTAAATTAAATAAATTAATATTAAATGAATTAAAACAAAAGTTACTATACTACTTCTTATTTCATTTATTTATCATAATGCTCTGGTATAAAGCTCGATGTTGGCAGGTGCCTTAAATGCTATGCTAAAGCTCTGATTTATTGGTGTCATAAAATTTCTATGAGTTATTTTGCGTCTACTAACTTCGCTGAGATGAATCTGGGCCGGATCAAAAAAAGTAGGGGGCCGGATCCGGCCCGCGGGCCGTGGATTGCCCATATGTGATTTAAATCAATGATTTTTTTAAATAAATCGCTTGATTTAAAACACGATTTTAATTGTGATTTAAATCGAATGATTTGAAGCATGCCAACCCTGGTTTAAGGTCTAAAATTTAATTGTTTAATAGAGACAACAAAAACGATATTTTCATAAATTAAATTAAACAACACAATTATTACGAAAACTGGTCCAAACTGTAACATATTAAAGAAAAATTATGATTTATTTGATTTTTAAAAATATCAGTGATTTTTGATTTTTTCAAACTCTGATTTAAGGCAATTCCTAATAGACTAGGACATTCTTCCGAAGTACCATTAGTTCCAAAGCCATTAGTTTTCTATGTATTTGAGGCAAACTATCCATTATTTATTTATTGAAATGATCTAACGATTTACCCGTAACCAGCTCAGCTCCTCAATGAAAACGTTTTCACCTTTTTAATTAATTCTCTCCGTGTTTTTTCCTTAACTTGTTTTACATTATATTCTCTCTAAGTTCAGCTACCAAAAATATCTTTGATATTATCTTGTGGAAAACAGCTCGAGTGCATTGTTCGTTCCTACTCCCGTCCCATTGAATTACTGTATTAAAACTCAACGTTTGTTTGTAACGTTTCGTGTGAACAATACTCCTAGAAATTTCATGGAACTAATTCTTTTGTAACAGCAGTAATTAGTTCCAAGTAGAGTGAGTGCATTCCGAAGGATGTATTCGTGGAAAATTCAGCGTTTTCTAAGTTTAAACTACCAGGCATAATTTTCTGTTAATTAAAATAAATTCCTTTTTTCTTTTTTGATTTTCTCTGGCTACGCCTGTTTGTTTTCTCATTCTCGTTTCTTTCACTTGTCTTCCTTCCTTGCCTATTTTTTAAAAATTGATTTAAACCTTATGCCACTGAGCACGATTAAAACAGTCGGAAATTATCGAAGATAAACTTGGAGGGAATTTAAATTATGGTTTGATAAAGTGGGGTTAGTTTTCATTGAATGTTTTAGGACCAATTCTTTTTGCTGGTAATTTAAACTTCGGGATATTTCTCTTGGTAACCTTTGTTAATACAATTGTTTCCATCTGAATGTTAAATTTATCAAGCTATAAAAATTCAGCCCTTAATGGAGAGAATTCGATTATTCGACCAAAAATTATTTTTTATTTATTTACTCGATGACATTCACTAAAAATTCCTGAATGTCCAAAAGTTCATTTCAAAAATCAACATAGTCTTTGTGAAGGATCTTTTAACAATTAAACCCTTGAAACAGAAGGGTACTTCAAAGTGGTGTGTCTGCAAAACCATAAATGGTTAGGCTCTTCAGAATGGAATTTCGAACGTGAAGAGTTGAATAGGCGACGTGTACAATAAGAGATGAATTTTTAGTATCACTAAGCCACCGTTAGTGGCGGTTTTCGACCAACAATAGCCCATTTTTTCCCTTTGGTATAGAATTAACATCCCATGTACGAAAGAAAGTACTACTAACGCAACCGTAGTACGTTATAATAAAACAACAATACAACCGGAACAAAGAGCAACGTGCGTCCTTGCGTGAGTCAGAAGACCTTGCCGCACCACATCATCTTCACACCTGTGCACGCCACATGCACCTCTCTTTTTCTAACACACAGCAGTAATAAAGGAATCTGTGAAGACCAAAAAGGCGTAGTCGCTTCTTCAACGGCATTGCTTGAGGTCGAGAACCACTAGCGGGCTCACCGAACCGAGGAGAACTCATCCATGTGTGAAGAATAAAAAAATTCTCAAAAAACACCACAAGAAGTTCGTTGGGTTCGTAACTCTCTGAATGGATTATGTAGAAAGTGTTCGCGGTCTGTCCGGTTTTCTGTGTCCTTAAATCATGGTAGTATCGAACATCCCCAACGTGGCGCCAGCTAAACAATTTGCGTCACCTGTGTCTGCATCTTGAATTGGATTCATTAAATTTTTGGGCACGCACCAAAGTCTACCGGACAAGGTCACTTTCCAAAATTAGAGGACGTTGTCGATATCTAACGTAACGCGAATGAAAGGACGTGCGTTTCAATGCCGTAAAATGATGATAAAATTCCCAATTTGGAGCGTAAGATTAGCATTTTCATGTTCCTTTTTGTCGGTCATTTATTGGTGCAAAAATAATCTTTTAGGAAGCTCATATTATCCAGATAACTTACTAGGATTTTAGTTACGTAATTCAGGCTACATTCTTGGAATTTTTTTAGGTGGACCAACTCTTTCAGATCACAGTCTAAAACGGCAAACTACGGGTAAAACATTAAGTGATCTTCTTAACTTGTTTATTTTAAAAGTTTTTAAGAATGCTGGATTTTCAACAAATTGACTTTATTTTATTTAGGATTCTAATAAGGTGAAGTGTGAAGATTTAGTAATATGGTGTAATAATGGCTTGAGATTATTTAAATTAATGACATCATTTTTAAAATTTGTTTGTGTGGAATAGTAGTCGAAGATAATGAAGTGGCGAACATCTGCAATGCTTTTTTGACGGTTTCATCTTGAAGATTTCTACGCAGATTAAAAATAAAAATCTAAAATTTTTGACTTACAATAGGATTTTTGAAGTCATCCCCATAGAAAATAAAGCCAAAGCAATTTTGCGGTCTAATATTATGAAGTAAAAGCCCCAATTTCCGTTATTAGAAGTAATACAATTTTTTTTATAATCTCCGTTTTCAATAGGTTTACTTTAAGATATTCCTGTGCTTTATGCATTGTAATAATACAATTCAGAAATGTAAAAATTATTTTCAACAACCGTGCTGGCCCCCCAATTTAACAGAATTTTTCCTGGAGGGATTTTCCTCTGGCTTATTTGCTAAAAATAACCTTGTGTGTTTCACTAACTAGGAATTGTGCTTTTCTAAAGTAGTGATTTAAGAACAATTTAAACGAAACAGTTTAATATGTTTTGGTTTATTTTCAAAACAAATCTGGGCCCGAACTCCCTGTTCACAAAAGTATGCAACCCTAACTTATTAAATTAAAATATCTTCCATTAATTTAGCTAGAATTTTCATCATCAAACTTGTGAGAAGTTGTAGCTATCCTGATTTATTAGAAGACGCAAAAAAAGTGAAAATCTTTAACTAATGATATTTTCATTAAGAGGTTTTTTGATTTACATCTGGTATTTTTGGAAGTTTTGTAAAAATGCAATTAAAAATCATAGTCGTATTGGTGGTAAGTGCGACGAAATTATTTAAATGTAATCAGAGTTGATGTTTTAAACAACAAACAAGGACAGTTTTTCTGTATCGAATCATTTTTATAATAATAATAAACACTACCGTGTTAAAGGTGTTTGTAGAATCTCATTTTTAAATTTATTTTAAATTTTCCTATTCCTTAGTAAAACTAGGCCTAAAATTTTATTTTTAATAAATTAATTGTCCTCAGTAAGTAGGTATATCATCTATTAGAAATGAAATAATTTTTATATTTTTAAATAAAAAAGGAAGCTCAACGTCCACGATTTTGTGGTTAAACCTTTACAAGTTTGTTTTGTTTTTTGGAATTTTCATGCACAATTTGATGATACCAAAATCGGTACTAAATTGATGAAATATTTTAGATACTTGGATACAATCTTGTTATTATGAGATCTTTATTTATTTTACATAGGTTTATTTAAGGCCTCGAAAGTTGATTTTAAATTTGTATTTTTTCAAAGACTAATAGACGAAATCCTTCAAAATATTAATTTCTTATGAAACCTTTTGGAATTTAAAGAAAATAGTTCGGGATTTTCTTAAAATTAGGAAAGTTTATAATTCAAGAAAAAGGCAAAATGTTTCAGAGAACTAAAATTCCCTACTAAACCCAAGTAAATATTTTAAATTTATAATTCTTTCAAGAAATAAAAGACGAAATCCTTTTAAGTTTATACCACCGATTTTGTATTTTTTCAAAATCTCAGTGGTTAGTATTAAGGAAGTCAAATACCCGACAGTCGAAGTTATTCATTTTCAAACTGCAGTTTGGTTTAACTCCATATTTTAACTTAAATTTGAAATATGACAAATAACCTTATTGCTTCAAATAATAAAAAGAGAAACTCCAAATAATTCGTGTTTTAATTTATTTTGCCAAGAAATGAAAAATGAAATGCAATCTTAAAGTTCAAAAGTGTTCTTATCTGCTTGCGTTTTCCACCTTTCATCTTCATTTTTATTAAATGATCTGATCATGAAGAATATCGTACTCTAATCAGAATGCTTTTCTAATGAGTATAACTAAACATTATTCGATTATTATACCTAATGTATAAACAGAATTTTTTTACAAGTACTAATTCCCACTTTGCGTCCATTAGTTCGTAATTCTCATAGCCTGCTTAGTGACTGGAAACACGTTATTGATCACACTTGCTCAAAATATTTTATGAGTCATCCAATTCTTAACAATGTTAACACAACATTTCCCCTGTAAATTTAATTTGTAACGACCATTATGTCCAGAAAATTAATTAAAATCATTTATAATCCTACGTAAGATTTCGAATGTTTGCTTCAGATCTGTATAGAAAAATAATAAAATTCCGTTCGAAGCATTTCAATAACACAACAATTACACTTTCACATCGAGACATTCTTGATCGGTCCCCGATTGAGCAATGCATTACATAAATGTCTCTCTAAAGGCTATACAAAATGTATAATCATCGGTCATTAATTTTTATCCATATTCTGCAGACAATAAGGTGCCTTCTGTTGAGTCACACGCATCCTACAAATCGCCACCTGAATGTTTAAAAAATAATAATAATTAATACGCCAGCAAGACCATTTATAATTTATAGTTGTGACAACAAACGTATCTAAATCGAACGTTTCTCTTGAAAAACCGTCCAGTCATGTTACCTGTTAATTTATTTCCGTAACAAAATACCTCCTGGTTCGTATACATAAATTATTTAGGCCTACGCGATACCAAACATCAATTATAATGGAGAAATAGTTGGCTTTATGTACCGAGAGCAAAAGGTGCTTTCTATATCGGTTACACACGCCTTATTACTATAATGAAGCATTTTTTATGCATTCGACCATCAGCAAGGTCATTATTGTTAATATCTCAGTGAAATATTTCTATCTAAAGCAAAAGGAAGGCGAGATTAAAGGTGTGGTAAAAAGCAACAGTAGTGGAACATGGAATTTGCACCAGCCAGCCGGCCGGCAACAGGATTTTAATAGTTTTTTTTGTTATCTAAACTATTAAATGTAACAACTCATTATCGACCGTATAATAAAATTTAAGGAAAATAAGTTCAAATTAACCACGGTGTTTTGTAATTATTTATCGACGTACTTGAGATTTATTTGCAATTATTGTGACGTGCGGGCTTCACGTGATTTGAAAATTGAAAACAGGAATAAATTAATATGATAAAAGTATTTCGCTGCATTATTTTACTTAGGTAATTTAAATGGCATGCGCTTCCGCAACTTTCTACACGCAGGTTATGCGTAAAAAATGTTCCAGAGGTGAAAATATCACTTCGTAAATAAAAACTGACGGGTGGAGAAATCGGTGTTTTGTACGTGTTGCTACTGTAAAGATGAAAATTCTCCTTTTGACCGGGCTTGGCAAAAAGGAATTTGATCAAAAAAGCTAAAAATAAATTGAGATCCATGGCAGCTCTCGTCCGATAAATAAATAAACAAGTAAAAAGAAAACACCCTTAGAAATTACGAACAAAAATACCAATAGATTTGCCTAAACATTTTACTGAAACTTGCACAAAAAATAAACAGAAAAATCCAATTGAAGATTTATTGGGGAAACAGACAGTTATCCACAGAGATATTTCCAAAATACACAAGAAAGGGTAATTTGACAAATCATTAAGCAATTAGTGTCAAGGTTATTTTTGAAAAACAATGGCCATTGTTAATAAAAATAACAATTAAAACCAAAACATACCTACGTAATGAACAAAGAATGATCCGTAATAAAATACAAACAAATGTAATTGGATTAAAATTGAAAGTAGGCCATAATTTGTAACAAACAATCTTAAAAGATATAAGAAAAAAAGCATGTAAGCAGTATTTGGGAAAAACTTGAATTTTTTTTTAATGACTGTCATGGATTGCTTAAATTTAATTCATTAGTTTAATTCCGAACATTTCCTGCTTTTCAATTTACAGTTTGTTTTTAACTCGTTCTCAGTTTCAATATTTGCATTTCCAGTTGAATTATGGTATAATTAACTACCCTTCTAAATTTTTTTATTTATGTAATTAGTCATTCATTGTTTAAATTAATTAATTTTATGGATATCTAGAAATTTGTACTGTTTTTCTTTTGTTTGAGATTGGCTAAATTTATTTATTTTTTCTGTGCCAACTGTTAAAGTGCTATTTTATCTATTGATTTGTGTAGATAAAATAGCACTTTAACAGCAAAGGTAGATAAAGTACCACTTTAACAGCAATGTAACCCTAGCAACGCCCATACTAATGAGATTTTAAAACGTGACTCGATTTGAAATACATAATTTCAAACGTCAATGTCAAATAAAATTTATTTATAATTTTTTTCCTTTAAAATAAATGCTATAGAAAAAAATAGAATATTATACACGACGATAAAATTTAATTATCTTCTCGAGCGTAATTAGCGTCTCGACGCTAAAATACGCCCTAGAAGATAAAATACAATTTTATCGTCGTGTATAATAACTAACTATTATTTGTCTATTTATAAACGGATAAAGTTGTCCTGAAATCTGAAATTCTTTAATTTCTTTACCCTTTTATCAGAATGGTTGGCAGGTATTTATGTTTTGTTTCTTAGTTTGGAGATTGATTTCAGAAAGCTGTTTACATTAAATACAAAAAATAAGTTTCTGTACCAATTTGCTTTAAGGAAAATAAAAGGCATGTATAGATTAAAGTTTTTATGTATTTTGACTTCCTACTTGAGACGAATTATATAACTTTCAGGCCACGAACACACGAGGCGGTCTGTGACAAATCAGCTGACGATTCGTCCGCCAATTCGGCAGATGAATCGTTTATAAGCAGTTGTAGCGCTTGTAGAACGGTGTGTACTACGGTTCCATTCTTTTCAAGCGATTCGTCACAAACCGCCTCGTGTGTTCTTGCTCTAATTCCTTTGTTTATTAATTCCATATTTCCTGTTTTTTCGATCAAAATTTGTTTAATTTTTTACTATTTTTAGAACAGGCCTCAAGTTCAAATTTTTTTAAGTTTTACAGTGGTTTTCACATTAAGTAGCAATATAGTTGTGTGTTTTTAATGAATTTGAATTAAGTTTTGAGACTGTATTTAATTAAATATTACATTTGCAGTGATTTGCGTCTCTGATTTCAAACGTTAAGTCGGAGTATTTAAATTATTTGAAATTCATTAAAATTACTTCAAATTCATTGCAAATACGAGCATCTTGTTGCATTTTTAATAACTAATAAAAGTATCATTAAAACCAAGGAAGTAAAATTTGTTCGTGGTTGGTTAATCCAAAATGCTAGAAATTATCAAAAGAGATGCAAAAGTAATCTGTTGTGGTTGTTATTGAAAGGAAATGAAAACCATGATACATTCTTGCTATTAAATAATTAAATATTAATAAAACCTTCAAATAAATATTTCTGTAAGTAATAAGTTTGGCATTTTTTTATTATAAAATTTAAATAATTCAGTTATGCTACCTATATTTTTTAAATGCGAATGCCTTGACTGTTTTTCCTTTAGTACCTTTTAATATTTCTCTGCTTAAAGAAGCAGCCATTCGGATCCACATAAAGGAATTAAATATTCATATAGAAATCTATTTGGTTGCAACAATTCTCATGTGTTTTTTATAGGATTAAAAATAATTTACCTTGCCTGAAATATAAAATACCTTTCTTATGAATAACACTAGATTGCTAGTAAATCCCGAAATATTTAGAATTTTTGGCACGTATAAATTCGTAAACAATCGTACACTTCCTTCATTACAAATTTTAAGTCTGAATCACATTATCTACCGGTTAGTAGGCACATACCTTTCGAAGCAACATTTTTTAAAATGTTTTTAAGGCATTGACACTGCGCGTAATTTTTTTTTTGTTTATAACATAAATTGAGATGCGTGGCACCCGTAATCCGGTATCATCTCGCTCTGTAAATATTAATCGAATTTACTCTCGCAAAAGCCTTTCGAAATCAGAATTAAGATATTTATTAGTTATTAGGTTTCGTTCTGGCTGATATGCTTGGCACTCGCCTATATCTTGCTCTATAAACAAATAAATAGAATTTGCTCAGAATTTGGCTTTTGGTTTCGTAAACCTTTGGAATTTAAAATTAAGATAAATCTAATGAAAACGATCAAGTTTCGTTCTGGCTGAAATGTAAACATTGCCCGTGTGTTAGTCAACAATAATTAAGTAAAAATCGGCGTTGAACCAACCTGATGTCGAAATAAAACTTGGAAACTAAAAGATACACGTAAGTTCGATCATTGAAATCGTTAAATAAATGCATCCTTTGTTACTTACTCAGGATCGATTAAAGAAACTTGAGTTGAGAATGAGTGTTTTCACATGTCGTAACCAGAATAAAAAACCATAAAAACTTAAGATCCAAGTTACTAATAAATTACGAAATTTAAACAAAATATTACATGCGATTCTTTTGTTGTAATACTTACAGTGGTATTTTTATTATTAGTTTGATTAATTTTCTCGTGTTTTTATTAACAATAACTCTTTGTTTCAGGTAATTATGAGTGAATTGGCAGTGGTACAATGAATTCCTTTCCGTCGTCGCATTAAAAATACGTGAGTACGTCACAAATTCCAACCGAGCTAATGTTGCATTGCGATGCAATACGTTGTCGTTAAAATGTAACCACACGCATCAAGAATTTTATAACATTTCATAAGCGCCGGCTTCGTTTTACTACTTATTATGCTTGCTAGGTGAACATAAAAAATTTTATACAAATTGACATTAATTTTATCCTCGGACGGATCTTTACTACTTACTAACCGTCCGTCTGAAATTTATTTATTTTTATTCGGTTATATTTTTAAAAAGCTGGTGTAGCAATAATTTACTAGTGTTGCTTAACGCATTCTCATTGTTCGCATACCGAAGTTTTTATCTCAAAAAAGGTCGAGCGAATTACAAATCGCGTTTCGATAAAACTCAGTTTTTACAAAGTCATTATTCGAAAGGATAATTAAATTTCGTAACCTTTTTTTAAATCTCTTATTAGCTGCATACCTACCTATTGGCTATAAATTTGTACAATTTTACTGTTTCGTTCGTTGTGTAATTCGCCTTTTTTTAATGCACCAGCGTAAATTTAGGTTTTATCAATGGATTGGTAATGTTTATATTTGGAACGGAATGTAATTCGATTTCTTAGTTTTCTGTGATTATTTTAATCTTGAGGCATTGAGGCATTACGGTTTGTTGTATGATCTTGATTGAATTAACAAATGGCAAATTAATAGAATTATAAATTCAGTAAAAAGGGCAAAAACAAAAGCTTGGTGTAAGATAAACAGGGCCTTTTACATAGCTTTACCTTGTTTAAAGGAATTCAGTAGTATTTACTGGAGTTATTATGTCAAAATTACTGGCAGTATGACATTAATAATTCACCAGTAAAACGATAGATTTCAATTTTTGATACAATAATATTAATTCGTAAATATCGCATTTTAACTAAAATTGAAAAATTGCTTTCAGAATTTCGAATTTTCCGGTAGTTGTAAATACTAATACTTGATTCCAGGCTTTAGATTTTTTTCTGGTTTGGTTTTACAATCTCTGGCTTTTCAAATAACAATTTCAAAGTCTGCTGTTTTTAACTCGGAAAGTTTGTTTCGGTGTCTGCATTTTCACATTTGTAGAATCGTTTTCCCTGTTTTAAATTAAAATTAAAATTTCAACCAATTTTTGAGTTTTAGGTTTTTTGAACGAGCTTTCAGAAAGAAGAAACCCTCGACCCTTTGTGTTTTTAATGTTTTTAACGAGTTTTCGTTTAAAGTTTCAACCGGGCTTCTTTTGAGTTTTACGTATTTTGAGCCTTCAAAAAGAACAAGGAGTCCTTTGATTATTGTTTTTCAATGAGCTTTTTCGTGCTGAATTTCGAACTTAAAATTTTAAGCAAAATTATTTAGAGATCTACGATTTTTGAGCGTTCAGAAAGAACAAGGAATCCTTTGGAAAGTGTTTTTTTAATACTGAATTTCATATTTTAACCAGGCTTCTTTTGATCTTTAAGATTTCTAGGCGTTTAGAAACAACAAAGAATTATTTGAAAAGTGTTTTTAAGGAGTTTTCCTGCTGAATGTCGAAGTTCTAATTTTAACCAAGCTTGCTTTGCGCTTTACAATTTTTAAACATTCAGAAAGAACAAAAAATTCGTTGAAAAGTGTTTTTTCTTGTTGAATTTCGAAGTTCAAATTTTAACCAGGCTTTCTTTGGAATTTTACGATTTTTAAGCGCTCAGAAACAGAAAGACCAAACAATCCTATGAAAGAATTTTTAACTAGTTTTTCTTGTTGCATTTCGAAGCTATAATTTTAACCAAGCTTCTTTTAATTTTTACAACTTTTGAGCGTTCAGAAAGCACAAAGAATGCGTTGGAAAGTGTTTTTTGTTACTCTTATTTTACTGAATTTCGAAGTTTAAATTTTAACCATACTTTTGAGAGTTTTACGATTTTTGAGTGTTCAGAAAGAATTGTTGAAAAGTATTTTTAATGAGTTTTCTTCTTGGTGAATTTCGAAGTTCGAATTTCATTCAGTTTCTTTCGAATTTTAAAATTTTTGCAAGTTCAGAAACAACAAAACCCCCCAACAAGTTTTGCTACATTTTGAAATTTATAATTAATATTTAAATTTAGTTTTTTCGTTTCAAATTTCAATTAAGGGCGAATATAAAATTAATTACCAACAAAAAGTTTCAGAGAATTTTAAAGCATATTCGTAGTGCACTAATCTAATAATAAATCCTATATTTAAAAGTTGTTAACCTTTAGTTAAAAAAAGACAAAATCGCTAATCTTAAAAACTGCAGCTGTAAATCTCAAGAAGTGAAAAGAGGTCCTTTCGTTTACCCCAATAACCTATACATTCAAAAATAACTCTTCTTAGTCAACAAAAGAAGGTTACAAAGTTGCAAAAACTTTTTAGTGGTTATTTATTGATATTTAATTTTTAAAATATCAAAACTGCATCCATAAAATTTGATATTTACTTTAAAAAGTCAATTCTTGTTCGAGAAGCGTTCCCGATTAGAACTTCTTTTGTTGCAATTTTTGTTGTTAGCCTTGCCTGTTGACAAGTTACAGAATAGCAAATTGGTCCTTTAATGTCAAATTTTATTCTCAGATTGTTAATTATAGCAATTAGCTTGATTTTTTGTTTTTATTTAGGGTTTACCTACCCCATCAATTGTTAAAATCAAACGTTAAACAAGCCAAACTTTACGATTTTATTAGTCGAATTTTTTAAGACTATTTTGCCACCAGTTGCTAATTTAATTTTTAATTTTTACGAAATGGCAGAGAAGTACATGAAATACATAATATTATCGGTTTCTTTCAAGACGAAATCTACACAACATTCCGACTGCCCCGGCCTCAGCTGTAAGGAATCCAAAGCTTACAAATGTGAAGGACGCTTTTAGTTAAACGAATTAATGTGTGAATTTGGTAGCATTTTTTAACAGTCTGCCGGAAATTAAAATTCTTCCAAATCCATTGCCAAAGGGCGGTTAAATTTGCACTTTTAGCAAAGGTTGAAATACAGAGGTAAAAAGAATCGAGGGATCTTTGCCGGTAGTTCTTTCCTCGAGGAAGAAAGGCACGTCAACATTAATCAACTTATCTTCATTTCAAAGCTTTGTTATATTTTAAAATTCAAGATCAAAGAACTACGAATGCTTCTCTATTTTAACAAGATTCAGTAAAATTCTCGAGGGTTCTTTTTATGAACTGTAGATAGTAGTAGAATGCTGATCAATACAAGTTTTTCCCATGGATCGTCTGAAATGCGTGCGGACGGAAATGTAAAAAGTTTTTTCAAGAATTAATTTCAAGTAAATGCCCGATTTACAACTCACCGACAATCTTTATTAAGTCATACTAGAAATAAAACAAAAATTTTAATAGGGTATACAAACGCTAGTTGCATTCCAGGGTAATAATTTTAGCTAAGAATGCGCATCGCACTATTAAAGGCTGCACAGGTGAGCTCCACATTCTAATTGTATGAGGCATCATCTAAAAACCGGCTACCCATATATTTATTCATACTGTAACTAAACGGATAGTTTATTTAATTGCCCGAAGGGAGAAAATTGAACTTTCCTGATCATGACCGTCAAGCTTTGTTCCAAGACCAGAAATTATACGAATTCGATACGCTTTTGGTTTATTATTTATTAACAGCCGAGTGCCAAGACTTCTTAATTTCACGTATTCCTTAGTAATTTATTAGACCGTACTTAAGACACACCTAAAATATTTCGAACTAAACAATATTAAGAAGAGTGAGTTATGCAGTAAACATTCACTTTCGTTACTTAATCTTTGGCATGTCGAACTTGATCGACTGTTCGGTATTAATGAACCAGTTAACTACCAACTGCTGTGAGTGAGTTTTTACTGCCGCATAACCAGCAAGTTTTTACTGGCGATATAAATAAATTAAAAAATTTGGTGTCAATCCTGATGGGTCGTTTATAAAATATAATTTAAAAACGTCCGATTTTATTAACATTGAAGAAAGCTCAGCTTGACTTGTCAGTTTCACTAAAAATATTATAATTTGTTGGTTTGAAAATCTTAACAGATCTGTTTTAAATCTTATTAATTATTGCTAGCGTATTTATAGCGCGGGTTTAAAATATTTTTAAAATAATTTTGTCAGAATTCGTTAAAAAGATTGATGGTTGGAAATTTTTTAATTTATTTCAAATTTTTAGACTTCCCCGTAGGTTTCCTCCACTCTTCCAAATAATTAGTCAAAAAATTTGTCCGTTAAACACTTAGCTAAACCGGCAATTTTTTTTTCAGAAAAGTTCTTTACGATCCTCGCTCAACTATTTAATACCGGTATTAAAGTGTGATTTAAAACCAGCCATTTTAGAATAGTCGACTAAACTGATGATTCTCGACAATATTTTTAATGCTTAAACGCACTAAATCACGAGTGGAATGCTCTTAATCAACGGGGTTGCAATAAATGTAAATCTTAGGAACCGAATGCGCTCGTGCGCATAAATATTTCACTCTGATGTCTTGGCATAGCTAATCCTTGCAGGTATATTGCAATAATATGCAGGTATACACGTATGAGCACATACACGCTGTGTAACACAGTAGTTACATTCACATGCCGACTGCCGGTTATCAATATGAAGTTAGTATCCTAGAAACTTCAAGGTTTATGGGTTTGTTGTTCCCCATTCAATCGGATGATGATAACCGTCCGATGGTTGTTAAATTATTGTTTGGTGTAATTACTATGATTATTGCACTTTGGTATGCAGGTTTTTTTTCAATACTTTATTACAACAATGCAATTTTATTGTTCTGTTATTTCGGAGATAAAAGTAAGAATTTCTTATTAATTACAAATATTAGTAAACACTGTTGTTTTCCTCCAAATTGTGAGGTTATGTCTAGGCTTACGTGATATTGAAAAAATATTGAAAATAATATGGATATCGAAAAGTATCGATATATCGATAGTAGAATTAATGTATATATCAAATCACTCAATAGTCAAATCAGTGAATTTATCGAATCACTCCATATATCTTTAGTCGTATCTCGTATCAATGAATAGGTATATCGATAGTCAAATTAATGGATATATTGATAGTCGAATCACTCGTTCTATTAATACGGTACTGCCACAATAATCTGGATTAATTGAAACAATGCAATCCGTAGTATCTAAATTCCAAATCGCCAGAAAAAAGGCAAAAAAATAAAAATATTACAAGAACAAAAGTGTGTTTATTGAAAAATTTTTTTTTGCCTTTTTCGAAAACAATTTTTAACCAACGTGAACAACTTCTAATTTACAACTAATTAATAACCCATTTTTGGCAATGTCAGAATGTGCAGAAGTGTAATGCGTGCAGACCAAGCATATCCGATGAGCACTATGCAGCAGATTAATAATAATAAGCATTGGCAGAAACTGCTTTATTTTATTTCCAATATTTATACGGGTTAAACATATTTAAACTAAAGACTCGGATTACCAAAACGCAAAAAATTCGGACTTACTATAACATACATAATGTAAACATTTTTGAATCCGGATTATCGTTGGCTCCGCATCACCAATAACTCGGATTATCAAAACAATACTTATTGACAACGCAATACTGCAGTCGAATGAATGAATATACCGAATCGCTCAATATAGCGATAATAAATTCTTATAAATACTTTAATCTGAGAGTTTTCTTGTGAAATATGGATTTTATGGAATTATTTCATAAATGAAAAGGTCATAAAAGATCAATTAAATCGATAGATATCCGATAATTAAATCGATACATCGATCATCAATATTCGACATATTGATGCGTCGATATTTGTATCGATACATCGAAAACAAAATATTGATTTTATGAAATCATGTATTTCATAAATGAAAAAACCTTAAAAATAGAAAAATTTAACTATCAAACGAACCCTGAAAAATAGAGCGTGCCAGGAAACGATGATTAATAATTTATAAGACAATGTCAGTATCTATCTTAATGTACGGCAGCGAATATTGGACAATAACAAAACAGAACGAACGAAGGCTACAAACTTCGGAAATAAAATATTTAAGAAGCGTAGCTGGAGATACAAGAAACGACAGAAGGAGAAATACCGATATTCGACGTGAATTGAATATACAGTGACCGGCAAAAAGTTCGCAACATATGGAAATTTTTTTTATTATTGGAATATCGAAAAAACTTTTATGGGGGATGGGTTCTGCATGTCCGATAACCTAAAAATCGAATTTGAGGTATGTCACGTGACCACTGGTATGGTGGCAAATTTAAAAAAAAAATCACTATGAAATCGCAAAAAGTGGGGTTAGATGACAAAATATCGAAGAAAATTATTAGAAAAAGTTGCTTAGAATTTAATTTAAAGGCCATATGCAAGTAATTATTTAAAGAAATCGCAATTTTTTGTGAATATGTTTTTATGTATATGGATACCAATGGAAGAACTTTCTTGTTTTTTCCACAATGCCGGTCACTGTATATAGCATAAACGAAAAAATAGTGGAATACAGGAATAAATGGAAAAATCACATCGACAGAATGGATAGAAGTAAAATACCTAAGATAATCTTAGAATACAGAGCAAACGGCAGAAGAGGTATAGGAAGGCCAAAGAAAAGGTGGAAGGACCAATGAAATAAGAATGTGATACCCGTAACGAACCAAAGGTTCAAAACATGCAGAGACGAAGAAGAAGAAACCTTAAAAGATCGATTAAATCAATATGTCCCCAATAATTAAACGGATACATCGATATTTTTAGAATTTCATCTCATTATTGATATATCAGTATATCGATATTTGTTTCGATATGTCGGAAACGAAATATGGATTTTATAAATGAAAAAGTCTTAAAATATCGATTAAAAGAATATATCACAAATCGATATATCGAAAACAATTCCCAGCCCTAGTTATGTCAATGCAATTTTATAAAAGTGAAGTTATATCGGTAAATTGGTGCTACAACCTACAACCAAAAGTGCAGTTATTAATTTTACACTTATAAGAATCTATTTTGAACTCGAACTACACAAACGAAGCATGCCTGAATAAATAAATATAAAAAATCGAAGTTACCTTTTTGAAATCCGCAGTCCTAAATCTAAACTTGAAAGAGTACCGTCATAATGTTTATCTTCCTAGTTTCTCTTTTAAAAAAATGTAACAAAAATTACCTTGAGTTGAAAAAAATGAAACAGAAAAGTAACTTGGCATGAAATAATAAAACAAACATTTTAAAATTCCACTGTCAAGTGTATGTCCGTGATAATCACAGGAAAATATTCTTAAATGTAGCGTGTAACCGTCGTATAACAGGTGTATAAAATCAAAGAGCAAAGTAAAATGCTTGTTTCACCTCAGTGTTAACACGAAAATTGATACGACACAGTTAGATGTTGTTACGTAAAATACTTATAGTTTTGTAATCATCCAGGAATTTTTCCTGGTCTAAATTTGTTTCGCTTTTAAAAAAAATTAAGTCTTTAAACTCGGCTCACTCATGCTAAAAGAACGATCGGCATGAGAAATTTATTTTGTCATACAATTTGAAAGGGGATTTTGTTATCTAATTTTAAAAGAACGAATCATTGTTTTGCAAAGATGCGACGTTTATTTTTGATACTCAGAAAAAGAAACACGTGGCGGCGGATTTACGATTTTTCTTAATGAATTGTGACATAATGCCTGGCCAAATTTGATTGTTAATTTACAATAATGTTTTGTGGATGGCAACACCATTTATAAAGCAGCTTAAGTTAACTTAGGTCAGGTGGGATTATCCATAGATTAATTTAATAAGTTTGAAAAAAGACGAATTTTGGTTTGAGGGGGGGTCGCATGGTTCCGTAAATGGACCACTGTTTTATATTAGTTAATTATTTTCATCGTTTTATATACTAAGGTGTTCAGAAGAGTTTTCCACAAATTAATTTAAAAAGTTTCGAAGTATCTGCGGATAAATTTTGGTTTGAAGGGGCATCGCATGGTTCTGGAAAAGGACCACTTTTTTGCGAATTCCATTGTTTTATATATGAAGGTTAATTGTTTTCAGAGTGCAGCTGTAGGTAATGGTTTTTATAGTCTTTCATGTTCTTTATCAAAGAATATTAAAATCCCAAGTGGTAAGAGCAATACTTGTAATCAGTTATTAGTGTGTGCGAATAATGCACCAAAAGATAGATAAATACATTCAGGGTGTGAAGTGAAATGACTCAGATGCAATTCCAAACTTGTCGATTTCTGGTGTGATGTTTTTAAGAGTCGAATAGTCCGAACATTCCGTTATCTCGCTCGTGCCCGAAGAGATTAACGACAGTTTCTTATATCGGTGCGTGCAGGAGCTTCTTTCGAAAGCATCCCCAGTCTATAAATACGTAGTAGGCAGTTTTTTGCGGCTATTTGCGGTGAATTCCTCTGCAATTAGTCTGGCACTCATCTTACGCCTATCCTTCTTCCTCCGAGTGCGTATTAGAATCCGTTATCTCGTTCTTGTCTATCTTTAGGCGTTTTAAGTTTTTTCTCGTGCGTCGGTATGCGACTCCGGTATGCGGGGCGCTAAACCTGGACGTGCGGATTCAGGTTTAGGTTATGTAAAGCACAATTATCCGGTTAAGTTTAGAGCGGGAATGACGACCCGATGCCAGCTTTGCTAGGATAATTATAGTAAGGTTGTTTGTTGGGATGATTGTGTTTTGGTTGATGTGGCATTTGATGAATCAAGCTTGAGTAATGAACTTCTCTTAGCTGAAAATAAAAGCCGAGGTTAACCGGGAATTTGCTGATCATACTGATAATAGCTACATTATGTTTCCAAACATAACATTGGGATACTAAACATTTTATTTTGAAACAACCCACTCTCTCGAATTTTTCCTCTTCCCATCCTTATAAGCTTAGAGAGGGACTGATAAAATAGGATTTTTCTCTGGGTTTATTGATATCTTAAATTTTACTAAAACGAATCACATTACCTACAAAGTGCGCTGCCACCATTTTTTGCCCAGCAGATTTGATCTACATACTTAGTGGAAAATTCAAATTCTTACAATTCATCTACACTGCAATTCTATGATTGGATTATATTTCCTTATCCTACTAATTGATTCTTATTTTAGACTTGTCACTTAAAAACAGGACAAAAATCGCCTAACAAACAAACTCCTTGAAAATAAATATTTGTAAGCCTTAAAAAAGCACCTTTTTAGTCTTTCGGATTCTTTACATAGAACGGCTTATTAAAATTAGTTGTGTTTTAAACAACACGGGATTAAAGCAATCTTTCAAGGTCAAGTAAAACCTTCAGACGGGATTAACACGGAATATATTGTCCGTTAACGTAATGTAGACGTTTTCTTATTTTACATAGGTACATCGAAATAGATACAACCATGTTAAAATCCAAATATCATCATATTTCTTTCACCGGTTTCCCAAAATACAACCGTTAAATATACAAACCAAAAGTGTAGGGGAAAATAAACATTGATGGTTCGTTTTTACCCTAACTAACTGAAGCCCATATGCGCACACATATTAATTTCGGTCGTAAATCCTACCACCATATCGCAATCACTATCTTAATTTCTTAATGTTAAAAACAAGCAGAGCTGTCGCAGTAGGCAGCAGCAGACTACGAGGGCGTCATAAGTGGCATCAACCCTTCTTGTTTTCTTTCCCACACATAAACTAATAAAGCACTGTTGGGTGACAATATAAAACGGGGACAATGTACGTAACTCATTCCCTAGACTAATAAAGTTTTAATAGTGTCTGGTACATGTTTACTTATGGATATTCAGGATTGTTTTGCATTTTAAATGATCCCAGAAAATCGATGGAAGGGTTTATTTAGGATCTTAGTAGTTTGGGTGGCATCTAATTTGGGAATGTTTCCGTATTTAGTGAGTTTCAGGGAGGGCTTCCAGGGCGTTTTTCTTTGTAGAAATTGTTAATAATGTAAACGTTCTTAGCACGGAGCTATTTTGATAATAATAACAAAAAATAAAACAATTAAAAGCAAACTAAAATTGACGAAAATTAAATTCCAAACCCTGAGTAGAGCTCCGAATTTATTATTATCGAGTTTTATTATTTTGTATGATTTGTTTCGGTAAAGAACTTGCAGAAAATCAATCTTTTTAAAAAGTTTTGTTCGAGCTAAATATCCCAAAGTGTCTTTAACTGGAACTATTTCACTATGATTAAAATTTTCAGTGAGTCTCCTAAATTTGAATTAGTTAGGAATTATTGCATTCTGCGACCTAGCTTTTGCAAAGAAAAAAATTTCGAGAATTTATTTTGCGAAAGCTCTTCGAATGTAAAGTAAATCAAGGTATGTTCTAAATTAAAATCATTTACAAGCGTATGGAAATCTTAAGGGCTTAATTTTACTGCAGCAACGAGGGTTTAAGTACCTCCTCCAGGATTTAATAACTTTCTAAATTAAAATTAACTTCAGCAGTTGTACTAAATTGAAGTTATTTAGGAATTATTACATTTCTGAAGCTATGGTTACTAAGATTATAAAAACGGTTGGAAACTTTTGCTCGAAATTAAAATTATTGTAGAATTTTTTGGTAATTTTACGAAACGAAGATTTCAACTTCCGGTGTTTCATAATTTTCCAAATTTAAGTTAGAATTGGAATTAGTGCAATTCTAGGAAGATGTCATTAACAAATCAAGGAATCAGTTTGTAACTACATAATTATATTAAAAATAATTCAAGGGATGCCCTAAGTTTATGGAAATTTTGGAATTTTATTTACTGCAACAACGAAGGTTTCAGAATGCCTAAAGTTTAAACATTTTCAAGTTTAAATCTTAAAACTTAGTGGAGGTCCCAGATTGAGATTAGTTAGGAATGATTGGAGTTCTAAGGGCCAAGATTTTCATTGGATCGAACTTGAAGCTTCTTGAAATTTTTAGGTAATTCAAAGGATGCCCAAAAGTAAAGTGAGTTAGTAGTAATTTATTGGAATTTCCAGAAAGTTACAAAGTCAAAGTTTCTCAAATTAAAATATGTATTAAGAACTTAATTTTTTTAAACCAAAGAGTTGAAAATTAAATTTCCTTGAAACTTTCCAAAATTAAGGTAATTTAAGGGACGATGCCGTTAATTAAAATTAACTAACCTGAGCAATGTCTTTAAATTTAAGGTAATTCAAGGGGCCATGCCTTCAAAATTATTTAAAAGTTTCTAAGAAATTTATTGAAATTTCGACTAATCTTTAAACTTTACAAAATTTCAACTAAACGAGCAGCTTCTTAAGTTTGAATTATACTGTTGACATTCTAATGCCTAGCAGGTTTGAGAGGGAAAAGTGCAGGAAATTCCAAGTTATCCCAAGAAAGAAAATTTTATAAAGTTCCATTCAATCTCCCACCCGGTATAACCGAAATCCCAATGATTTTCATAGATGTTTCAAGTAACACAACATGAATTTTACAAAATACGAGATTTAGTGATGCATCAAAATTCCTCTACGTTTTAAGCGCTTCTCTCTTCGTTTATTTTTAACTCGAAATCGCATAAACCAAAAAGGTATTTTGTTTCTTAGTAAACCAAATACTTTCAACCATTTTCTCTTAAAAGTCATATTTTTGATACAGCCAGGTTTCGATTTTTAAGGGCGGCTAGGTTGGCCTAGACAATCCGGCCCCTGATATTAAATTCAATTAATTCCTTTAGTTAATTGGAGTTTATGGGCAAAATTTTTGTGGGAGCAGCGACGATTTTAGAATTTCCAACGTTTTAAAAAATTTCCCAAATGCAACTAATGCATTACGGATTGTTCTCAGTTGAAATTATCCACAAATGTAGCGGAAGTTTATAAAATCTTGGAAAATGTTTGGACTTTTCTAAACTGGGATTCAAATTTTAAAGAATTATTAATATATTGCAAAATTTGGAATTATTCAGTGGGTACCCTGAATTATAACTTTTTACAAATCTTTCATACGAAGAGGATTCTCCAATTTTTATTTTCATAAACTTTCTATGTGACTTTTAAGAGCAAAAAATATCAAATAAGTATCAAATCTGGACAAACGCTTTAGGGACTGCCCTCAGTTGACATTATCCATAAATGCCACTACATTTTAAAGGTGCTAATTTTATAGCAGCAAGCTTTTGGAAAAATTCCGAATTTCCCAAATTAGAATTAAAATTGTAAAAATTTTTTCATATTGTATCAAAATTTTGGATTATTTAAGAGGTGCCGGAATTATTATTTTGACAAGCTTGTTTAATTAATATGGAGCCTTTCAGAATTGTTTGGGAATTTTCCAAGTAAAGCCAAAGCACTTGATTATATTTTTTGAAACACTTTAATTTCAAAAAGGAGGCGATGATGTTTCGTTTAACGAAGTACACTTTTTTGTTTCTAAATAAAATCCTGGGAGTTTTCGTAGTAACGGCATTTTCTAATATCTTTATTTTTATAAACTTTCTATGCAATTTTACATATTCGAGTAGCCGTTCGAAGTTGATGGAGCAAATTCAGGGCCGTATTCGAAAATTTGTTTTATAATTATGAGGGTTTACGAGAGTCACAGTCGAATGATCGCCTTAAAAGAACCATCTTAAGTGTTTGTTGAACTCTAAACTACCGAGTAAACAGTAAAAGAACCTGAACTATATAACATATTAACGTGTCTTCAAAAAAAATTGTCGTGGGGTGTCCCAAGTTGCATCAAAGGTTGCCTTCATAAATTACGTGGTCTCCTTTGACAAAAGTGTTCTTAACGCCCATGGTTTTGTCTGTTTTAAGTTTATTGCCCCATTTTATCTTTAATTTCGTAATCGTGAGTATTTTGGCCTTCATAATTTTTAAACCGTCTGTACAAGCTCTGCGGGTTGCAAATCAGAAATGTCCCAAGACTTTAATCCCACGCGAAGAACTGTCAGGAGCACTTTCTACACGCGTATCCGTCCCACCTGGGAAGCGGGTATTATTTTTCATTATTCGGAGCGATCTACGTTTTTAATAAATATCCCATCCATAATTTGACTTTTGTGTAGCATCCCACGTGCTCGTAAATTTTTCTTTTGAATCACCGTGTTTATCTCGGTGATCAAATTGTTCATTTTTCACTGATTTTGAAATTAGACAATAACGATTCAATTAAAACGTTGGAATTTTAATGTTGAATACGGTTAAGGTGAATTCCATTTTAAGTGACTATTTTTAGAGCGTGCTATTTTTAAATACGCGCATTCTTTCGAGTTCAGAATTCTCTCGTGCTGGAAGTGGGAGGATTTTCTGAAGAGCTAGATGCACGCTCGTTAAAAATAAAATTGGAAGAAGTGCAGCGAACATGTGAAATATGGCATCAACATGTGATGCGTCTGTTAACATTAATAAGAACAAATTGTTTTTGGAGGTCTGCTTTGAAGCGGCCAATAGCCGTCCGTAATTCATCAGCGCGATCTTGGAAATCACTTAAAACTTCTAATTTTTTGTACAAATGACCCCTAAAATTCCCATTTTTCAAATTTAATAAATTTAAGGTACGAAAATTAAGCACGTTTAACGTGTTGCCTATTTTCATCCGTAAATTTAATAAAAAGTACTTACATAACGTATATCGCAGGCGGCCGCATAATTTTTTTAAAAAACACCATGCGGTTTGGTGTGAAAACCAGACAGGTCAGGAGTCAAACGTGGGCTTTTGTTGGAGTTCGTATTGTTACAGTGTAAACAATATTTAATAAATTGTGAAGTGTTAAAATTGCCTTTAACAACGCCTTTGCAATAATTGAAATATGTACTTGACATCAAATTAACGAAAGTATCCTTCGGCGTCTGAGTTGAATATACGACTATTTAAAATTTAATAAAATGAAATGTTTACAGAGAACGTCGAGGAGTAAACTGAAACTACTTTTGCGAGTCTTAATTGTTCGTTGAATTTCTAACATCCTCTCTGAGATCAAACAGAATAAATTTTCACTTAACCTAAAAAAGCTTGGACAAAATGCACTTTTGTTAGAGAAAATTTACACATTAATAATTCCCAAATTAGATTTCTCTTGTTAAAATGACACAAATTTTGACTGTTGTAAATGAGATATAAAATTCCAAAGTAGGAATTCACGAAATTAAAAATTATAATAAAGGTTTTTGCTTGTTATTTCAAAAGTAACCATGAAAAATCGTGTTTTTAAAACGGTATTTTCCGGGGTGAACACTAAAAGCTCGTTTGATCATTTTATAGTAAACAGGAAAGTGAATTTACGACCAACATTTATGGGCAGTTTTCCAATTTCAAAAACGTGAAAATTGAAAAACAGTAGCGTGCGTATAAATAACCTTGACATTTTATTAAATACTAAATTCTTAGCATTTTTTTGATTTACGAGAGCCGCCTGTTTTTGATTATCAAACTTCAACTTAAACTGTTTATGTTGCTCGAGTATTTTTTAAAGCAATGTTTCTGACGTCAACGAATGTATTTATGAATGGTGCAAGTATTCATAAAAGTGTTATTTTGTAGTAAAAGCAATAAAAATGTTCGATTTGGAGTTTAATGCGATTGATGTGCTTAAAACCCTTTGATCTTTGTTTAATTTCTGGAAACACGATGTGTGATTAATATCAGATTGATTTGCTTATAAATCTGAAGCTTCCATAAAACTACCGATTGATTTATTTTTAGTCTGTTTTCGACAGATTTCCAACCTATAAACTTGAAAAAAATAATTTAAACTAAACAGATTTTCGAGTTTGCTTACAGTACATTCATAATATTTTAAGAACATCTGAAGTTTGTAGGTAATTGCTTTAAAATCATGACTTCAATTGATTAAAACAAAGGTTTTCATGAAAACTTTTTGCTATTTCATTGAAATTTTTTCCACGTTGGGAATCTGCATAAAACATGGCCTTTTTAGAACACGGTTTAATTAGAATTAGAGTGAAGATGGAAGTATATTAATTAACTTCTGAAACATAGCTAGAAACTACAAAACTAAGTCTTTTTACACTTTTCAACACAACCATAAAATATTTCTCAAAAAAAAACAGTAGATATTTTTAATTTACAAAAGTGAAAAGCCGAGTTGGGAATTTCTTCTCATTGATAAAAAAAACAAAAAGAAATTGATTTAGAATTGCAAAAATACTCCTTCTCTTAAACTTTAATCTTTTAAAGACAAAAACTTTAATTGAACATTTTTTCTAATTGTTATTATTTAATTTAAATTGATTTTATTTTATTTTTAAGGCCAATCTTTTCACCTTTTTGTAATAACACTAATAACTTGTTAAATGTTTATCGATGTATTAGGCCTTTTTAGACTTCCAGATAAGTATCTCAACTTAACGATATGTTTACTAGATTGATCTTTAATTAAAAAAAGAACAAAAAAAAAATACAAATTTTCAGAAAGATATTGATAAAATAGCGAAATCGGTATTAAAGAGATTTCTTCTTCATTGTGCTAATTAAATTTGCCTAAAGACAAAAACGTTTAACGTTTTAATTTTAATTTAATTTCATCTTGCAATAACTTGTTAAATGTTTATCGATTTATTAGGCCTTTGTTAGACTTGCAAATGTACAGTATCTGAACGTAAAAAGATATTGTTAGAAAGAGTGTTGAATCTTTAATTTAAAAAAAAAAAAAACTAACAAAATAAAAATTTCCTAAAAGAAATTGATAAAATAGCGAAACCTACACTGAAGAGATTTCTTCACCAAGCTAACTGCATTTGCTTAAACATTAATCTTCTAAAGGATTTATTGGGCCTTTTCTAAACTTGCAGATGTGACGTATCTCATCTTGAAGATATATTTATTAAAAAGAAAGATTATTGACCTTTAATTTAAAAAAAATAATTTTGAAAAAGAAAAATAAGACATTATTTCTTCTTCATCAAAAAACATGAATCTTCTAAAGCCAACAAAAACTTTAAGTTATGCATTTTGCTAATTGTTATTAATTTTAGTTTATATTTATTTTATTTTATCTTATCTTCAAAGCCAGTCTTTTCACCTTTTTGTACACTAATCGACAACTATTTTATATGGAATGAACTTGATGTTATTTATTAATTGTTTGTTAATTTGCTGGGCTGGATTTAGACTTGCATATGGGATGTACATATCTTAACTTGGAGATGTATTTATTAATCTTTAAAGAAAAAACAAAAAAGTAAAAATTCTCAAAAGCATTACGAAAAGTGAGAAATCCTAAAAGATTTTTCTTCGTCAAACGAATTAATTTTGTTTAGATCTTCTAAAACAAATCTTTGAATAAGGTATTTTTCTAATTATTACTATTATTTTAAATTGATTTTTATTTTTCTGTCCGTCCTTTTCATCTTTTTGTACCCTAATTGAGGAATGTTTTGAATGGAAAGAACTTGTAGCAACTTGTTAATTGTTTGCTTATTTGCTGGGCCTTTTCTAGACTTGCAGATGTGAAGTATCTTAACTTGATTTTTTTCTTTAATTAAAATAAACGAGAACATAAAAGTTTCGAAAAATAAATTAATGAACTTAAAATTTGTATTTCTGCACCAAACTAACTAAATTTACTTAAATCATCTGAAGCTAAAAACTTTGAATTGGGCATTTTGTTCTAATTGTTATTAATTTTAATTTAAATTGATTTTATTTTATTTTAAGACCAATCTTTTAAACTCTTTGTAACTTGTTAAATGTTTGATTTATTAACTTTTTTTTAGACTTGCAGATGTGAAATATCTCAACTTGAAGATACATTTATTAAAAAAATAATTGACCTTTAATTAAAAAGAAAACTAAAAAATAAAAATTTTCGCAAAATTTATAAAATTGCAAAGTCAAAAGATCTTTCTCTCTGCTTAAAACTAACTTAAATTTGCTGAAACATTAATTTTCTAAAGCCAAAAGCTTTAAATTGGGCATTTTCCTAATTGTTACTAATTTTAATTTTATCTTTTCACCTTTTTGTGCAAAAATTTGTGAATATTTGCTTTCGAAAGAAGTTGCAGTAACTTGTTAATCGTGTGTTGATTTGCTGGGCCTGATTTGGACTTGTAGATGTGAAATATTCCAACTTGAAGGTGTATCTATTAAAATGAACGATTTACCTTTAACTTAAAAAAGAAACGAATAAAATTGCGAATCTGTACCGAGAAGACTTTCTCTAACTAAATAAATACCTTCATTATTAATCGTCTGAAGCGAAAAATTTTGAATGAGGCATTTGTTTTTAATTGATATTAATTTTAATTGATTTCACTACATCTTTAAGGCTGATCTTTTTATTAATTGACAAATATTTTTTATGAAAAAAATTTGAAATAACCTGCTGTTTGCTGATTTATTGGGGCTTTTCGAGAATTGTTTCTCAACTTGAAGATATATTTATTAAAAACAATGGCTGATCTTTAATTTAAAAAAAAGTTACTAATTTCAATATGTACTGAAAACGCTCTTCTTCATTAAATTAAATTTGCTGAAAGATTAATCTTCAAAACCAATACCCAAGAAATAAACGTGTAGTGTAAGAACTCTTGTCCAAATACTTTTTGAAGCAACACCGTAACAATGTTCACCGTTTTAAAGAGGCGTTAAGACGTAGCAAATTATCAAAAACTGATCTCACCAAGGTGAGGATGATGTTTAATTATTTTGACACCTCAATAATTTACTTTCGGTTCCACGAATTACAAAATATACCGTTATAATCGTGAACTTAATTTTTTTTATTTATAGTAAATTCGAATGGGCAGGGCTTGATGGAATTTTAATTAAAGCTAATATTAAAGGTGAAGAAATTTGCGAATTGCAACTTCTCTTTGTTGTGACCACGTTAACTGATGAGTTTGCTTGGCTTATTTCGGAAATCCGAAGATTTCGGCGCAATTTTTTAATTTTTTGAAGTTAGTTCTTTACAGAAAAGTCTGTAGAGAGTAGAGACTGCTGGTTAAAAGGAGTTGGGCGTTGTGAAGTGGAAGTTTAGTAAGACTTGCGAATTCGCGAAACTCGTTCAAGTTTCAGACCCTTTCGTTTAGGATTTCCTGGGGTGGAATCCACGGAAAGCTTTGCATTTTTAAAATAGCCTAATCTCAAGTTTTAGTTTCTCCGTCTATTTAGGATTTACAGGGCCGTATTGAAATATTTTCAAGTAAAGAATTACTTAAAGACAAATCAATTCGGTGACGTAATTTTTCTGTTTAATAAAAACAACTTGTAGATTTCCGGTTATTTAATTTTCCGATCAGATTATACATTTATTTTAGTAGGTAAGCAGGATCTGTTTTAGCTCATAGTAAACGAGCGAATATCTAATGATGCCTTTCAAGTGCCAAATACATTAAGAGGGTAACGTGCAACTTTCTCCGGCATTTCGTTTGATAAATTATGCAGACAAAAACCATTCAAGTCGCACTTTAGATAATGCACTAAAGCCCCATTATTCTTAAGTTACATGTAAAAATGTACCGTCACTTCTTGGTATCTTTTTAAGGAAGAATGCACCGCATCGTTCCTAGAGTGCTAAAGTTTCCTTTTTAATCTTGGAATTAATTCTTTTTTATTGTGTTAGATTGTTATGGGTGTGAAAGAATTTCTGGAATAATTTTGTGGGATGAGACTAATAAAATTGTAAAACAAAAATTCTTGAAATTTGGTAAAAAAATCTTCTCCAAAAGGTTATAATTTGTGGTGATTATCATACTTGGTTGTCCAAATATTTCATCCGAAAAAAGCGAAAAGTAATAACAAGGAGTCCATAAAATATATAACAATAAAATCATTAAATCCAAATCGGGCTGTCATTGTAAACTATATTTTATTATAAAAAATGCGCGTAGGTTTAAAAAATGCAAATTTCATAAGTAAAATTACTGCCGTTCAAAAATGGGCGACCAGTTTTGTTTCGTTACAATAGGTAGCTCGTTCCTTAACCATAAATAAATGTCTAGCGAGTGAGATATATATTTTAAGGTCGACTTTAATTAATTATCGTAATTAAAAGACTGTGGTCGCATTTGTAAAAATTAATACAAAATTAACGTCGTTTAAAGCCATTCGCTTGTCGCTTACATTGAGAATTAATTGGAAATTATGTAACATTAACTGTGTTTCCGAGTTTTTCTGATGAAATATCACCATGTATGCGTATAAAATATTTTAGCCGGAAATCGCACACCTAAATTTTATTTTTTTTTACGTTGAATTATGTGATGATTTTATTGGAGTGAAAGATTTAATCGGTCTAGTTTTACATGCTGATTGATAAATTATTTTCTGGGTCGATTATTTTTTGGTTTCGTTTCCTCTTTTGAGACAGAATTTTGGTTATTTTATTAACTTAATTTTCTAGTTTGTTCTAAATATGAAAGGCTTGGGTTTTTATTTATTTTAAAAATTCTTTTACATTTTAAATTGTTCTATGGTGTTTGAGTTGATTTCATTTTACTGTTTAAATTGTCTTTTTTGGGGGTTTGTAATTTCGACTTGATAAATTTGTAAACTTTAATTCGTGCTGGGTTGTTTTCCTGAGGTTTTGATTTTTTTCTATCTTCAGTTTTCGTTTAGTTTGAAGCTTTATTCCCTTCCTTAGATCTTTAATTTGTGCCTCAGTTTTGCGATTTTTAGAATTAGTGACGTTTATCAATTGATTTTAGAATGTTTGCAATTTTACCCCAGCTTTCGTGAGACCCATTTAATCGCCTCACCTTTAAAATGAAGATTACGATAACGACACATTTATTTCTTTTTGTAATTCTGGAATCTTAATCTTTATATCCTTGATCCTTTCACAAACCTAAAATTGTAATAGCATAAATGTGTTGTTTATACTTGGTTTAATTATGTTATAAAACGGTTAATTAACTCTACTTTACCAGTGTACTGAACGAATGATTTAAATTCCATTTAGCAATTCTTAAACCAAGAGTGGGCAGTCGAAAATATTTCAAACCCCAGAAGTGATCGAACTTCCAAATCTTTTCCAGCTAATCTTCGTCATTATTTTCTTGATTTATTTCGAACACCACTAATCATTATTCATTCTAATATGTTTGTTGCCCTTTAAAATTATTCGGTGTGGTCCCGACTAATTCCATGCATAACAAAGTAATTTTTTTGCAATTAACTGAGGTAATTTTCTATGTTAAAATTATACATTTCGCTTTTGTTTACATTGAAGAATGACCTAATCGAATTATCAGTCAGCTGATGCGAAGATGAACATTATGGGGAAAAAACTTAAACTGACCGTGGGAGGTAAAATAGTAAATGAATAATTATATCATATAAACTTCACTTCGTGAAGTATTAATTGAGAAATACATGAATAAGGTGTAATATACGCTTCAATAAATGCCTAATAATCCCCAGTCCCTCATTAAAGACACGTGCACCTGAAGTGTCTCGATAAAACGCACAAAACGTGGGCGACGCCATTAAATTCAGCCATCATTTGCATACATGTTATTAAAGTTTATAGTTGAGTTTGTACAACATAATATGGAGATCGTCCTTGACTGAGACGCGAACAACGATACAGCGGCCCTTATCTGGACAAATCGCACAGGATATGAATAAAATAATACAAAAGGCTCGTTGACTGTAAATTCCAAACAGTAAACACACTGGTTTTTTAGTTATTAATAGATTTTGCGCTTTTATTTTTTATTTTTATGGTTTTCGCTTCTGTTTTTGCACTTTTTGGTATGCTTTTATTTTCCGACTTTCGCTTTTTCAAAGTTTTCCGTTGAATATTTTCGCATTTTTGTAGAACTTCCGTAACTTCCAGAAAAAATAAAATTAGCGAGGATTGTTCAATAGAAACACGCTTAGAGGCCCTAAAGCAATTTTTATTCAATGAATTTAAAAGAAATGTCCATAAACATTAAGGCATGTGTCCCACTGGTGCACTGCTGGTAAAATTCCTGCGACTATTTGGGGAACCATTCTCTAATAAAACACCATCCGAATTGAATCGCCGCTCTTGTAGTGATTTTTTAAATGGGCCAAACATATACAGGGTGCTGAAAAAATGGCGTATTAACTCAATGGTATGCTGTTAAGGGACACTTGGTGAACATGGGAAAATAATTTAAAAAAATCTTTGAGTTTTATTCTTCAAGATATGGAGGTACTATTTATTTATGAAAATTAGTTGAACTGGCAACGTGGTTTATTAATAAAAAAGTAGTAGGTACAGTATTTAAGTAAGGTATCTTAGAAACAATGTAACAAACAAATAACAATTAAATAATATCATCATACAAATGTTGTTGAAATAATTAAAGAAGGTGTTCGAAGTTAAGACCCTGTGCGTCCAAGCAAGCTCAAGCTCTTTTGATAATATTACTTGAAACTCTTTCTAACATATTTTGATTTATTAATTGAAAGGCTGCTTGTATCCGATTAATTAGATCTTCTCTATTTTGAACTGGCGTTCGATAAACAATTTTTTTTATGTAACTCCAAAGGAAGAAATCGATCGCAGTCAAGTCTGGTGATCTTGGCGGCCAAAGTACGGGGCCGTTTCTGCCAATCCATTGGTTAGGATAATTGTTATCAAGCCATGCTCGGACTGGTGCTGTGTTATGTACCGGTGCACCGTCTTATTGAAATCACAAATTATTCACTGCTGCCAGAGGAATATGGTCTATAAGCTCAACAAAAGTACTTATTCGTTCAAAACTGCAAAAAGTTTTCCCAGCGTAGCCGTCCTGGTAAAAAAGCAGGTCTATTTACATGGTTCCCCAAGATCCCAGCCCATACTTTTACACTAAAACGATGTTGATAGTTTCTAACATAATGTTTGGTGTTGATTTTCAAAGCTTTAATAATGTTCGTTGTGCTGATTGAACATACCGTCTCTACTGAAATTTATTGCTTTCGTCTGTCCGAATCACCCTAGATGCTTTGTTTTGTGCAAGTAACCAGTTGCAAAAGTTAATTCGCCTGTTGTTATCTTCTGGTGGTAAAGAATGAACTTTGGTGTAGTGGAATGGGTGGTATCCCTCATCATTAATAATAGTCCACGTTAATCTTCTAACTAAACCCAATTCCTGTGCTATACCTCTAGTACTTCTCGTTGGATTTTCTTCTATTAGGTCTAGCACGGCCTCTTCTATTTCTGGGGTACGTATAGCTCTTGGACAGCCACGATCAATATTTTGCACTGGTAGAAAGTTTCCATTCTGCCTCGCTCGTTGGTCTAATCTTCTAATGACATTTGGATCAGGATGTCTTCTTAGAGGGTATTGTTGTTCATAATGTCTAGGAGCTGCAGTCGCATTGCCATTACAGCGGCCTAATGCTAAATACATATCGGCGTATTCATTGAATTGGTACATTTTCAGGATGAAAATAATTCAGAAAAATTTGACAAAAATGTCAAATACCGAATAAATAAAAATATTAAATCACGTAGGTGTGTGTTAAAATGCCTGTGCAAAAGCGACGTCTGTGTTGTTCCTGTCGCTGTTGCCAAATGGATTTAGTGCTTGTTGCTCCAAATTTTTAACATTTTTGAATTTATAATTTTCGAATTTTTCTTCGGCGACGGCCTAAATTATTTACAACTTTCATCATTTACGTTATTAACTTTCAAAATAAAGGTATAACTTTTGTTAATATAAAATAATAAGTAAGTTAAAAACTCAACTTTGGGCCTCCACATCTTGAAGAATATGCTACACATAATTTTTTTACTACTTTTCCCATAGCCAGGAAGTATCCGTAAACAACGCACCATTGAGTTAATACGCCATTTTTTCAGCACCCTGTAGAAATCACACGGGGACAAGCCAGAACTGTAAGGTGGATGTTGTAAGACTTCCCAACGCATACGAGTAAGCAGATCTTGAACCGTTGGGGCTACATGTGGACGAGCATTATCGTGCAGAAGAATGATGCTGTTACGTAAACAGTTTTAAGGTGTCTGCATTTCGTTCAGCATTGATGTTGATACCAGGTTCTTTAAAAATCTCAGAGCAGTACACCTTGGTAATCAAAAAATTCGATCACCATTACTATTACTGCTGAAGGTTGAGCTCGAGATTTTTTCGCCTTCGTTGATTCTGCATGTTTCCACTGCATACTCTGGCGTTTGGATTCTGATTCGTGGTGATAACACCAAGATTCATCACCGACAACAATTCAGTGTAAAAACGCATTACATTAGCTTGTTGATAGCGTATCAAATGCCGTAGTGATAAGGCCGAACGTAAACTTAAATTCTTCTACTCGTCAGAAAGCAGTCGTGGAGTCCACTGAGCAGCAACTTTGTGATAAACAAGAATAATGGAATGAATAGTTCCCACACTGATGCCCAACATTTCAGAAAGTTCTCTAACTTGAACGCTCCTGTTTATCTCTATCTTTAGCGGATTCTCGTCATTGTCGAAATGTATTGCACCAATCAACTACTGCCGCATGAGAATAACTATGTAGAGCTTTCATTCTCGTAGAAATTTCCATTGGCTGACGCCTTTCAGCGGCCAAAAATGGAATAACAGTTGGACGGATTTTCTACCATAAACGCCATTTTCCAACTTAATCACAACGCTTAGAAAGAAGCAAACAGACGCGTCACTAGTACTTAAATAATCAATATATCAACTGAATCCCGTTGCCGGGGCGATGAAGTCACAGCTGCGCAGTTCAAACGTGTTTCTATTGAACAATCCTCCTAACCAAAGAAGTCAAAGTTTAGAACGCGAGGCTTATTATTCGATCAGTTTTGGGAATCATAGGCATCATTTTGTGAGAGAACATAAATTATTTGTATTCTAGGCATTAGCCGGATGATTAGTTTTGATGAAATTTTGTGTGCGTAAATCAAAGGTTTTGGATTAAATTCTGGCCAAGATTAAATAAGGCTTTTAAGGTAGAACTTTTTCGATTAGAAATTCTTTAGGTTAGGAAAAATTCAAGCGGGGTAGTGCTAACAACCAAAGCAGTCGAAATATTTGGTATACGCAAGCCTAGATCTTTTCAGTTTTTTAAAAAAATTTCATTTGATAAATCTGGCACAATTCAGCTTGTTAATCAAAGATCGACGCCCTTTTTATTAGCGTGTATTAAAAACCAATATTAACAATTGCTGATTGTTGATTAGCTGGATTTAGCATCGCATTAGACCCAATCTATTTACAGATTATTGTCGGACTGTCGCCGATTATGGTGATTGCTATACAATTGATTATTGCTGTTTTTAATTAACAGTTGCAGTGCTGATCTTGCTTTTTGGCGAATTGTTGTAGGAACTTCAGTTATTTTTTCACGATTTAGTCATTAAATGTTTAATTCTTGAATTCTTAGGAAATTTTCGAAATAATATCAAAATTTTAACCTTTGCTTGAATAAGTACTAATTTATAGTGGTTTAATAAGGCTAGTTAAAAAAAATTCCCAGAGTATATCATATTTAGAGAATGAGACAAGCAGCACCTTTATATTTACACATGTTTTTTGAGTTTGGTTGAAGAATCAGAAGCAAGGAACTTCTTAACATAATAAGGTTAATATGTGTTTTCTTTAATGGAAACAACACCACTTTTTAAATACTTTAGCGTAGCCAAGACACCTAATTACCTCGCCAATTTTCTGATGATATTCCGCAAAGTTGACTCTTAGAATTATATACTCTTTGGTATGATGATACTGAAATGATTGTGGTATTATATGATTTTCACTTCCTCAGTTTACTCGTTTTAATTTCTACATTGTGTTAAAAAGTAATTATTGTTGAACTCTGGAACTATTAAAAGGTTGGTTTTAGGCTATTCGATTCCCTTTGATTTTTAGTTGACGTTCAGGAGATTGCCTTTTATAGCTATTAATATAACAAGAATATTATGCGATTTATAATAGACGAGGACGTTGCTAGGTGACGAGGCGCTAGCCGAGTCAACCACGCAACGTCCGAGTCGGTTTAAATCGCATAATATTCGAGTTATATTTCAAGCTTTATCGTATCATTGGCAACAGTACACAAATAGTATGTAACTAACGAATTATGAAGTTGGAGTTGCTATGCTATTATGTTATGTATAATTACTAATAAAAGTGTAATATAAAGTTGACTTAATAATCAATGATACGATAAAATTATTTTTCTGTAATTTTTTTTAAATAGATTTTCTTGTGTTTTTTGTTTATTTTTGATTTTTCTTAAATTATTCTTTATTTTGTTTAAATTATTTCTGTCTAATTTAGACGTTGTATTACGTTATAAGACGGTGTAAATCTAAAATAAATTATTTAATTGTTGAGAGCTACTGAAATATTTTTAAAGCTATCGCTGTCCCACCAATTTTTATTGCATGGATACCTTCAATTAATTAATATAAATCTTGTCAACTTGTAAATCTTTAGATATCTTCTTTCTGCCCCAAACATTTTTCCCCTAAATAAACTGGCAAACGGTTATATTTATTTATAGATTCGTTTTCGAGATCAACAAACCCAAATTATCGTTACTTCGATAAGTTCCACTCTATTCACACCACCAACACAGAAAACGAGGCACATCAATACTTAAAACGTCCAAGAGACACCGTGGCGTAATGTGTGAATTGAATGAACAGTTACACCTCGTGGGTTTTTATTACTTGTGCGTTCTTAAAAAAGAAATGTAAGCAACGCGTATGTATGCCCTTAAAGAGGCAACGAACTAGAACAACGCATGAATACAACAACAAATGACTAAAGCTCAATGAAATATTTGGAAATATCTTGAATTTTGTTAAACATTACCAAAGAAATAAAACTAATACCTAACTGGTTACCGTATTTGGTTGAATTTACATACGAAGAATAGAAAAAAACCCATGTGAAAAAGGTCCCAGCAGGCTTCGGCTTTAAATTTAGATACAAAACTTGTCGAGAAAACTGTTGTGTATTAATAAATTAATTGTGCAATTGTTATAGAAAGTAGACCTTCAAGTTTTGAACATAAAGTAGATTTTTGTTTTGTGTACGTCATTCTCTTATACCAACTTATATTTATATGGAAGTTAATCAACCATAAATTTATTTAGAAATTAACTTTTACTAATAAATATGTTGAAATTAAGTGAACGTTTTATCTTCGGTTTACTTACAAAGCATATTTAAAAATCCCAAATAATGTTACGAAAAACGAAATTTGAGGGAGATGGAACAATTTGGACTAAGACCACCTTGAAGATTAAACATCAAACCTGTGAAATATCATTAATATCATGTCACCTAATTGAGGAAATAGTCAAATTATGTTTTCGTAAATAATCAATCAGTAATCTTTCCATACCAAATTCAGATTGTTAATTTAAGGCAACTTAAGAGAATCCTAATCGATTTCATATCATAATTAAACAAATAAATTACAAAATTTCCACGTCTTGTGTGGTATTTTTCTTTCGTAATTTTTCAATTTCACACGTCAAAATTTACGACCAATTTTTAAGAAAGTCGAACCATAAAAGGTCAAATAAAATTGCCAAACAAAAAGGGACTGGAATTTATCGAATTGTCCGGCACACTTTTTATGTCTTATTAGATAATAAAATGTCCTCTGTTTTTTTTTCTTCCATTGTTACGTGCACACTGTTTGTTTAGTGGGTGGGTGGCGCCATTGACATAAAACGAGTTGACAATAACTGTCATGTATAAGGTTACATGCAGTCTCTGGTATTTGATTACATTGTACACCGTTCACTTAATTACGTATAAAATACAGAAGGTGCAATTGATTTGTATCTGAAAACATGTTTAAAGAGAGTTTACAAAGAGTTCTCGAAGGTTTGCATTACCTATGTCTATGTGGTAATACTTTTTCTGATTATTTTTCTTCTTGTCGAAAAGAAATCTTTTATTCGCCGAAAATTATTGTATGTACATTTCAATCAAAGAGTTCTTAGTTCTTATGGCATCAGTTTCGCCCCTTTTGAGCCTCATCAACTACGATTTTTAATTTTCCAACTTGTGAAACATTGCTTTTGATCTATTTAATAGAAAGTGTACAAACAACATTATTTGACAAGTATAACAAGAACTTATCTAAAATGTCATCTTTGATATGACTGACTCCTGCGGATGTGGAGAACTCAAGCGTCACGTTAAGACAGCGCCTATAATCCCGGCGCCGCGCCGTCATGTAAATTGTGAGTTATGTAGAGATTACGATAATTAAATTTAATGTACATGAATTCCATGTTTATGAAAAATTTTATAACTGTTTCAGAAGCAGAAGTGATTAGGAATGTTGTGATATGTTCTTAATTGAAAATCGGAGCTTGAGTTTAATTATGACACTTATTAATGCGATTGGGAGGAAGGTTTTGTGCCCTTCTTCTCGATCTTGAAATAAATGTGGTAATAGTTCGATAGTTATGGCTTGTTTAAGCATGCTTTGCATTTCTGAAGACGGCAAGCTTTACTGAAACTGAACGCTTTTGGTTTTCTTAGCTTAAAAAGCTGTTTTTTGCTTCTCATTGTTTTTTTAAATTTGGAAGTTGTAAACAAATTAGGATTGTGACTAAAACAATACATATTTTCAGCTGTGTAACATCCCAAAATTTTCCATTTTCTGTATTTCAAAAGTTTGAGTTTAATTGAAGTTCCAAACCGTCGAAAGGTTTGAGTTTGTGCTTTAACTGAAAGCTTTTGTTCAAGTCTTCCAATCCCAAACGTGAGACTTTTCCTGCATCTTAATTTTAAAAAACTCGAGCTTTTTGCAGTTTGAAGTGAAAGCTTTTGTTATTTTCTAACCCAGTATTTTTGTGGTTTGAAATTTTATAGTAAGACTGAAGCTATTCGCTGCTGCAAATCCAAACTTTCCTAAAGTACTCTGTTTCTTCAGCCTTTTTTTAGACGTACCGCAGCTTTGCATAAGCTTAGAGTCACGAAAAGTTCAAATCTTTTTCAGTAGTAAACATTAAAACTTCTAATAAGAAATATTTTTCTTGCGTCTTTCAAAGTTTATCGTAAAAAATCAAGCTTTATTAGTCTGCTCAGCATTTTTGTTTGCATCTTCAAGACTACAATAAAAAAGAAGTTTTATTAGCTTTCTCGGTATTTTTCTTGCATCTGCAAAATTTAAAGCTTGCTTAATTTATCGTTGTAATTAAAAGCTTTTGGTGAAAATTGTATATCCTATTCTCTCTCCTGTTTATCGAAATGTTTGTGATAAAAGTACAGACATTGCAGCAGCTTAGTATAAACCATTCCAACGGCCGAGCTTTTTTCAGCTGGAAGCCGGAGTTTTCTATTATTAAAGGCTATTTTTTGCAGTTTCAAAAATATCAAGTAAAATTTCAAACTATTTAAAGCTTTTTTAAGTGAATGAAAGCTGTTGACTAAATATATTCCGGTTGTTTTTCCCCTTATTTATTGAAATTTTCGTAAACATTCAGCTGCAACTGTTCTTAAACTTTGAATAATGTAAAGGTCGAACTTTTTTCAGTCCGTTTAATTCGGAGCTATTCTTGCTGTTTTTATAGTCCTGGCATTTTCAGAAAAGTGTAATTTTTGCAGTTCCAATTGTTTCTTCTGTTTCTTAAAATGCTTTAATCCCAATGAAAGCTTCGAATCAGTTAAAAGTTGAGCTTTTTCAGCTGTTACAACTGGTTTTGTTGAAGTTCAAGAAGGGATGTTTTTTTTTAACTCCTTTTATACCTGCTACAAATGAAAGCTTTTCGCGAAATTTTCAAATCCTAGACTTTGCTTTCACATGTCTTGAAACTTGGGTGGAAATTCAGTTGCAGTTTTTTACAAAAATGTTCGCATTTTCGGCTGATGTAAGTAAAAGCCTTTGTCATAATTTTTTAATTCCAGAATTACTCTTTCGTTGTAATTTCCTTAAACTTCCGTAAAATAACTTAAGAAGGTTGTAGCAATCACCTCAACTTGTTTTTAGCTCCTGTAAGCAAAGTACTCCCTTTTTTTTAATTTTTCTGTGCAATTTAGAAGTTGTAGCCTAATGGAAGCTCCGACTCATTCACATATTGAACTTTTTTGAGCTTTTGACTGAATGTTCTTGTTATTGATGTTCAAAAAGGGATATTTTTGCATTACTCAGTATCAGTTCAAGGTTCAAGGTGCTACAAATGAAAGCTTTTGACGAAATTTTCAAATTCCAAGCATTTCTTTTGTTTCATAAAATTGTTGTGTTAAAACTCAGAAATTGCAGTTGCATTTTTTTACAAAAATTTCCGAATTTAAGCTGATGTTAGTAAAAGCCTCTGTCATACTTTTTAGATTGCAGAATTTCTCTTTTTCCTGCTTGTTAAGTTTTTTATAATTTGCGTATCCGGAATTTTTCTGGTTTCTCATACTTTTGTTAAAGAACTTAGGAGGTTGTTATTTAATACAAATTCGGAATCTCAAATTTTTTTTACTGCTCTAAACAAAGACTTTTGGTACACATTGTTATTTCTTCTGGGTTTTTCCATTTTTAATATTTTTTCAGTTGGAGCTTAACGTAGGTTTAAATCATCAAACTTTTTGTATTTTGGCGTGCCATAACCGAAAGATTTTATTTGAATTGTATCTTAAAATTCAGGAGATTCAATTGATTTCTTGTATATTCGTAATTTCTCGAAAAAATATGCTTTAACACCCGTATTTCGATTTTAACAAGTTTTTATTTGGCTATTGAATTTGGGGCTGTTGCGATGTCTAGTTCAATTTCTCTTTAAAGCAACTTTGTAAGCAGCTTGTTGATTAGAAAAGCTAAAAACTCTGTAGTGCGTTTGTATAATATTTTGAATGCAGAAATATCAACAAATAAATTGAAATAAATCCAATTAAACTGTTTAGCTTATTGATTTTTTATTTGTTGCAAGACATATCTGGTTCATTTCCTTTCCATTTTATTTATTTAATTAAATTTATTATTAAAACCGCAAGCATTAAATAAATTCTAACTGTATAATTTAATCCCGGGAAAGAAAAACCTTATACGATATAAATAAATAAACGAGGTTATAACAGAACCTTTTATACTTTTGTGTGTACGTATAACATGCAAAGCGGGTTACACTCCTTACTACTGATACTTTCCCTTCTATTTGCTGGCAATTACAAGATTTTATGAGGCGTGTGAACCGTTTCCACAGTCCTTACAAAGAAACGGCATCCATTTTGGTTTGATATTTTTAACGTTTGCCCTGTGCTAGATAGATTAACATTAAAACCTTACAACTTGCAGCACGTACTTCGCCCTAAATGTTTACTGCATTCAAGTGCACGACTTCCTATAAATGGCTATATTTAAAATTTACGATTTAAAGATTAAGCACTTCCAGTGGATTTTATTTCGAAATCATCTCAGGTTAAAATTTGCATCGAAGGCATCTCGCGTTAATCTTAATTATTCGACAGTTGTCAGTTCGAATTATTTCGATCAGATTATTATATTAGTTTTTAATAAGTAACGTGTCAAAACAGGGATCAATATTTCTTTATCGAAAAACCGCGGTCATTCCAAAGGTAAACGACATGATGACATTAACACGTGCAAATTTCGATTACGTCCGTCAATTTATGATGTCCGAATTCGGTATCGACCACACCTCGATTAACATTTTTAATTTTATATCGATCGATTTTACTGATTAATACCCGTGGCTATTGTTTTTGAAGTTTGCTCCTCGCTTTATTACCAAGTTTCCGCCTACGTACGAAATTTGCATTATTTTTAACTTAATTTTTTACTAAATTTTTTAAACAGCTTGTTGAAGTAATAACAAGACTGAGAAAATCGTTCGGAAATTGCGTCAATGTCTACGGTTTATTAATAATAATAATGCGCAATTTTGACATCATAGGTTAGTCATAAAGTTTTTATTTTACCATTAATACCTGCACTATAAATATTCTTTGATACTGGTTAAATAACGTCATCTTGATTTCTTAATCGTTTGTTTTTGTTTGCATTTGCATGGTAATTTCTGTATGCAATCGTATGCCGTTAAAAGATAACTGGATTTAATTTCGTATCTACTTATTTTACGTCAACGTTATGATGATTGTTACTTCCTGAGTATCGTTTCTAATTGGAGCATTGCAATTTTTGATTTCTTGTTGATAAAAATTTCAAACACGACTTCGGAGTTTTTAATTTTACTTTCAGTTATTAATACGTCAGTATATGTTACTTAAAAGTCTTTTTATACTTTAAGGGTCTTAAAAATCCCTTACTTTGCTCTATTACGTTTACTGGAACAGTAAATCCAAGTTGTTAAATTGAAACGAAAATTTACATCAGTATCACATTGGTTAGTGATTGTCCAAGTATTTTGAAAATAAATTATTAGTGTTGGGCTTTTCTGAAGGTCTTCGAAGTGTACTTTGGGCTTTTTTTTAAATATAAACCTATATTAAAAATTATATTGAGGGCTATCTGTTTGAATTCATATTCAAAATGGAATATTTTCTCTGCCGAATAGCCAACTTAAACCAGGAGCGGTCTGATTTAAATCACGATTAAGTTGATAATAATATTTTGAATCAACTATTTTTTTTTTATAGTTATAGTTGGTTTAATTCGTCAAAAAAGACGTTTTGATTTTTTAATTAGAATTTAAAAATATACAAATGAAAACAACACCAAACAGTCATTTTTCCATAATGCACGTAGAAAAATTAGATAGTAGTAATAATATACATACATGAAAACATCAATAATTTAGTAAATATACAGAATAGCACCATAATGCTGCCTAAAATTTAATTGTTTATTTATTGGAAAAGATTTAAAATTATTTTAATAAATTAAAGGACACAAATAAAATCATGATTTTTTCCAACTCTAATTTAAACCCTTTTTGTTTTTCTTTATTCTTTAACTCTTAACAAAATTGTTAATGCAGAACAAGTCGGTAAGATGCCCATGATATAAGGTAAGGAAAAATTAAAAATTACAGATCAAAGCCGTTGAAAGCCGTTCCGTACTTTGACTGTTTCATAATTTTAGATTTTGAAAATAAATTATTAACATTGAGCTGTTTGAGATCTTTGAATTGTGCTACTTGATAAAAACCTTGAGGGGATGTTTTAGATGGAAATATAAAACATTAATTTTATACGAAGAATTTGTGGAGCTTCATAAACACACATATTTTTCCAATAAGAGTTTTTTGAAAATCAAGCTTTTCCTATAAATAATTTGCACGTAATACAAACAGTATTTATTTTACATCAGAACCTTCCCCAATATATCCATTTTTAATGAAATCGGCCTCTTTAAACCGTTTCTGCCCCTCCGTTTTTAGGCCTTTTCAGTAAGAGTGCTTTTATATAAATAATGGTTTGTAGGGTTATTTTTTAAGGGTGATGTTTTTAAATATAAAACTTTCTTTTATTCAGGGGGCCTAAGAACCTTAAAATGAATGAAACTCATACTACAAATTTAAAAAAAATAATCATACAAATTTTAAGGTTAAAGTTCCCATTCCCACCTTCACCAAGATGTGTGGAAATTAATTAAAATATTTTCAGATTAAAAAATTAAAAGCATGTGATTTTCTGCTAGAATTAAATTCTCAGATGAAATGCACGACTGATTGATAACATTTGATTTAAGACATTTGTATCAAAATTTATTTTAGAGCAACAAAATTTTGAATTGTTTCGGGATGCTTGGATAAAAAGCAATTAGAATCAAAAATTAAAAACTGATAAAAAACTTTAGCTTTCTAATTTTAAAACCTGAAAATCCTGATAAAATTGGTTTGATAATTTTAAGATGCTCATTTGGCAATCAGAAACCAAAAGCTGATTTAAAAAACCGAAAACTTGTAGTTTTCAAAGTTTTCGATAAATTTAAAACCTGAAAATCCTGACGGTGGGAGTTCTTTTACTTTTTGATAATTGTAGGTCTGAAAATGACGTTAGTTTTCACTGAAGTTTAAAAAAATTTGTTAACAAAGCATTTTTGGTTCCTATCTTGTGACGCAACAAATTTTTATTATGTTAAGTACTAAATTGGAATTTAAAAAAATTATTAACCGAGGCACTTGACCCATCAATTTTTTCCCTTTTTTCCCCAAAAATGTATTAACAAGATACTTGAAACCAGTAATTTGGAGAAAAGCGCGTTTTTAATATTCAAGGGAAATTTGAAACTCCAAGCCATTTTTTAAATGAGAAAACAAAGCGGATAAAATTAAATTAAATCACAACTTCTGATCGTGTTAATCATACAAAGTCGTAACTTACATAGGTGGAAAAACACAAATTAATTTATTTTCTGCTAAAATTATTCCAATATTTGAAGATCACACAAGGAACTACTCATTAAATATGGGAAAAACAAGGAAATATTGGAATGAAGTCCAAGCTTGAAATTTCTCGAATGATTATCCTGTTTTACATTTTGTCATTCGGATATGCCATAAAACCGTAGATCCCGTGTCAATACGATGTTTGGCACGATAAAGATCCCTGCCAGGGGTGAATTCCAGTTGGCTAGTACTAATAATCATAGTTTAAGCGCATTGAAATCCCTAGCACCCCCAAGCCTAAATTTCGCCCTTTAAATAAATAAATAAATCTGCTTAGCAGTATTGGATTTATTTAATCAAATGTATGAATAAATTAATAGGATAAATTAGATAATTGCGGACAAATACATTCTAACAAGTGGCAAATCGATTTTCCTACCTTTAAATTCTTAAAAACAAGTTCAGTCATCAAATAATTAAAACTATATTATCCATGTAATGGATACATTCAGATCCAATTACGGTCATTTACTTTTTCTGTATGAATCCTCTCGAAAACTAGATGTTTTCCAAACGAATGACGCATGTTCCACTTACGAAAAACCTTTTTGTACAACATTCGCAAGTGTTTCTGTCAACACTTTTTAACAAACAAAAACAATTAACATGTGTCTGTCACTCCTGAATACATCAAGGATGTTTTAATTGTTCATACGTTGAACCATGTCTTTGTGTAGATTTCAACTTGCATCGGTATTGTTTTTACTGTATAAAAACCCCATTCAAATATACCGTTGTTGTTATTATTGCCGTGTCATTGCTGCTCGGCAGACCTTGCTAAAAATCTTGCGACCTGCAAAAATAAGGGCGTTTCCACTGGCTTTTTCTATGCTTTTTCTCGATTATTACGTTATTAGTCGTACCAGTTCCACTTAATTAACGAAAGTGGAGCTAATATTCCTTCGATTTTATTATAGTGCTTACCTCTGTTACACCCACATTAGTTGATTCACTTTTATATTAAGGAATTTTGGTTCAAGGAATTAATTTTTTTGCGCTTTTTATTTGAGCGATTACCATAATTATAATCCTGATCTAAAATAAATCACTCGAAGCTAGATTTGGATTGGCAAGGTCTTTAACACTTCCATAAATACATTAAAATCAGAATTAGAAGACCTTTGGAGTTCTGACGCAGTTTTGCCTAATTTCTTATACCCACTTGGTAGTGATTTTAAGATTTTAACGTAAAACAATGAGGCCTAATGAAAAACAAAAGGCGTTTCCAACTCGTATTGCCCTTACTTGGACGTCCTTGGTATTAACGTGTTATTAGCGGCGAAGAAGAGTTTCTAGATAATCGTTACTTACCCTGAATAAAATGCAACGTTATGTTTTAAAATCGCCTGCTAGTCTTGGCAGTTTTTGCGCGAAACTTTACAGTAATTGCTTGTTTGCTTGATAGGAATATGGTTTTCTTACTTTGCACCACGCGGTGTGTCTAATAGCTTGTCTACAGTCTTTAATTCAAGTTTGTATTTTATATTCTTTGTGTTTTGTAACAACCTTTGTACGACCGCAACCCGCACCTGACATAACCCGACACAATGATGAAAAACCAACGGTGGGAAAAGTTTTATTTGCAATTCTGTGGGAGATTAAAAGGGTAAAAGATTCGTGTAGACTGTCGGATTTAATTTCTTGCTTCAGTGAACTACTTTGCTTGTTACAAAAGGAATCAGAAATCAGAACCTTTAGTGAAGTGGATGATCTTTAATTGGAATTATATTGAAACATTTTCAGATGAAATGCTTGACTGACTGATAGATTTAAGAAATTTGCATTTAAATGTAATTTAGAGCCAAGCAAAGACAAGCAAATTTAAGATTGTTTGGGGATGTTCAATTGAAAAGCAATCAGAAATTAAAAACTGATTAAAAACAGAAGTATATGCAGTTTTCAGATTTTCAGTAATTTTAAAAATTGAAATTCCCGACGCACAAACAGCGTTAATGTTTCTTTGCTTTCTTTTAATATAAAATTGGGTTGATTTTGCAGAATCTCCGATTTTTAACTTAAAATCGTACGTTGAAAACCAATTCACAGTTACTTATTAACATTTAAAATCAAACTGTATGTCAGAATTGTTTAAACAAGAAAAAATCTGAAAGTGTTAAGAGATCAAAGGTGGCTTGGCATTTCAATCAATTACATTTTAATCGCCATAGCAGGAATAAATAATTCCTCATTTGTCATTATTTCACTCATGGTTGGTGATTAATTCCTTAAGGTATCAATTAAATTCCCAGAATTATCTGCACCATTGTGTTTTGAGAATCTGATTTTATCTAATCAGTTTTAACAACAGCAATTATTGTATTATCGCAGTAAACTCTCAGCAAATCATAAATAAAAACATGAGCTCGTTTCGCAACCGCCCTCGTGTTTTTAAGAATTTTCCTGCGAAAGTCAGAGTTGCCACCAAATTATTGTTATTAAATGACGACGCAAGAGTAATCCGGAAACGTTTGTGTTGTTTCCCAGGTTGATTTAATGCAAAAGATCAAGCTGGAATTTGCATGTTTTCCTGGGAAAATGATTGTTTCATCGGTTGTGTTCATGAAAAATTTACGAGTTGGGGAAAATTTATTAATTCTGTTGCTTGCGTAATTTTGTGATTCATTGAATTTATTAACAAGCTTTTTCGAATTGTTGCAGTATAATGTTTGATTATTCGGTTGCGTTTAAATTTTCTTCATCTTTAATAACAGAAGTTTTAAGTCTTCCTGAGTGCCCCCTTGCCTTACGGTAGTTCTGCCCCTGGCCCTCTGTATTTTCAAAAATTTTTCTATTTTCAGCTTTTAGAAAACCTGTAATAACAACTGCAAGAAGTGAACAAAAATGGGATATCAACTAGGTAATTTGAATAAAACTCGCTTTTGCAATGAAGTCTTTCTATTGCAAATCGAGATCTCACCCGACGAGTTTCTCGAATTCAGTCAAGTATTGCAATTGCACCGTCGTTATTATATTATTGAGTAATGTGTTATTCCAGTGAACGTAATCAGATCTAGTTGTCAGATATTGTCGTATAAGTGCGGCGTCTTAGGTGAGTGCCCTCAGATCTGCTCTTAAAGCTTAACATAAACAGAGGACCGCGAACCGTTCGTGGTCAACGCGGTCATTTCCGTTGCTAAATAACACAAGGGCCCCCATCAACGCTTCATAAACCTTTTAATGAATGGCATTGGCGCATTGGAGTTTGCATTAATGCTACTTGTGATGGATTTTCTTAAGGTTAATGATTGAACGTTTTTATTTTGTTGGGCTCTGTTGTTGGTGGTCTTTATCCAACGTATGCACAAAAATTGATTTGAAAGGGAAAATTAGGGATATCGTTATTAAAAATTTCTTGGAGTTTCGGAGAAATTCTTGAAAATCCGCGAATGCGGGTCAAATTTCAGTCTGAAAACTAGGAACTTTGAAAGTTACTTCTCAATAAATAATTGATAAAAATTTGCCGAACAGAAGATAGTACTGAAGTGTTTCTAAGGTTATTCAGGAAACACCTTTCTTCTCCTGGATTTTATCTTCTTTTCCCAGTAGAATTATTTCACATGTTTTCTTCTTTTTGGTTTCGCTTTTTTGTTTTTGTAGTTGGATCCCATCTCCTTTCTTCTTATTCAATTTCCAGCATTTCTTTATTTTTTCCTTCATTTCTTTCCTCTTCCTTTATTTCATGCTTGACTTTCCTTCATTTTTTCATTCTTATCAGCCCTTTTTCTTTCGTAATTTTTCCCTTTCATCTTTTTCTTTTCTTCTCTTCTCTTGCCTTCTTCCGTTCTGTCTCCTTCGTTTCACATTTTCCTTTTGCCTTCCTACTTTTTTCCTTTTTTTTGGTTTGTCTCCTTTTGCATTATTTTTTCTCATTTCCCTTTTTCTTTCTCTCTTTTCTTCTGTGCCTTTTTCATTTTCTGTTAATTTTATTTAGTTTCTAATTCGTATATATATATATATTTGTTTTAATCTTACGAAAGATTAACGATCTGCAATCGTAAAGGCATTTGCAGGAAGTGTAAAAGAAACTTTCTTCTGAAATTCAAACCTGAACCGCCCCTTTTGAGACCCTTTTATGAAATATGTATTTAGATTTAGACAGTTACGTTATCCTTTCCAATCTGCGCGATTATTGTATTTTCATTATTTAATTAAAAAACTGGAATATAATTATGTAATAAACTGGTCATCACAAAATTCCTATAAAAATATTTCCGTTTGTATCACTCAGGCACGTCTTACGTTTTATAATCCACTTCATGGTTCAGTTTTTCACGATGGCTTTATTCTTTATTACTAAATGTTGAAACTACCTATAAATTTTATCAAGCTACGTAAAACGTGCTTTATCGCGGATTATGTTGCTCTAATTTTTAGGACAGTTGCACAAGTATGACTTCACGGTATTGAAGATAGTCCTTTTGAGGGATATGTTTCTAGTGAAAACCATTTTTTAGGCTTCCTTCTTTATTTACTTCTAAAACAAAAAAAAGTTATTAATTAATTGTAGTAACCTGGTCTTGTTTATTTATTAGCCGGATCTAAACTTTCAAGTGGCAAATACCATGAGATCGAAAAAAAGATGATTCTGAGCAGGCCTTGACTAGTACAACACGATTGGTTACACTGGTTCTAGAATGCCTATGAATTATAATGTGACAGTGACATTTCAAATGTAAGTCAGTTTTGCAATCTTGTTTCCAGAATTATTTAAGTTTATCGTTGTAATACTAGTGAAGGATCACATTTTGAACACCTACTCTAACATGTATTCATCTTAGTTTTCAGTTTGTTCCCTAAATAAATACTGTTTTGTGTTTTAATTTATTTGACATTTATTAACCTCTAACTTACTGCCACATTTTGAAATCAGTCTTGCCAATCGTGTTGTACTAGTCAAGGCCTGCTCAGAATCATCTTTTTTTCGATCTCATGGTATTTGGCCCTAATTTTTTGTAATAGAAATAGAAATGTTAGTTTTATCTGAAAGATTCACTCATTCCGTTTTTTTTTTTCCTTTGTCCCGTTTTTCCAATTTTTAATGAAGTTTATGTGAGGGAATTTCAACACCGGATAAAAAACAACCTAGCAAAATTAGATTAATAAATATTCTTAGTCATTGATTACAAATCTTTTATCTGGAAAGTTCGCTTATCTGATAGTTAAGTACTCAAGGACGAGGTCGTTATTTGACCGTCTATTGTTCTTCGTTATCGTAGTTTTTAATTTTTCTCCAACAACCAAAGAAATATTCCGGTGATTGTAATAACTAAAGTATTTTTCTTTTTGTTTCAGGTAAATCTATTTATAAAGCAAATAATAGAGGTGAAGAATTCCTTAGACAAAGGTAAACTCTGAATTATGGTGTCTTTAAGCATTTTTGCATAAAATAAAACGGTGTACAACCGTGTTAACATCCTTGATGCAATAATCTTCAAGATCGCGTAATTAATTGCACATTAAAACCGCATTCTTGAACAAATCTGTCATTCACGGGCACATATTTTACAAATACGTACGCAATATTTATAAAATACGATCTCTTCGGTACTATAAATAGCAAAATACAAACATTTACTCGCCGTCTAGGAGAGGAGCATTTCGTTTTTGAGTACACGTCCGTAACGAAGAAAACCATCTTCGTCAAGAGATGGACGAGAAGATGACGGGAAATCGCGTTTCTTTAGGCAAAAACCGACTGGTTCGAGTCCCAAGTTTGCATAGTTAAAGAGAGAAGATGATCTTCTCACGGCGAGAATGTTGGCGCATTCCTGCCTCGTGGGTAGGTCACGATGGGGTCATTCGCTACAGCTTGCCACCCGCTTATTAGAAGACGCCCCGCCACGTCCTATCCGGGATATCCTGGGGATATCCGACTCTTGACCGCGAAAAATTGCATTTAATGGCCCATTGCAACAATGTATCTTTGCTGTGTATAAACTGTGGTATCTGATTTTTGCAAGGACGACAGGTTGATTATACCCAAGAGATGTTTTTAGTTGATTTCTACGATAAATATGTGCCTGCTTTTAACTTTTATATCTGTCGCTTTTTATACGGAATTAGTAGGAAATTTAGGATTTTAGCGCGATAAAATCGGAATCAAATTTTTTCTCGATTAATTTTATAACCGAAAATGGGGCCATTAAAATTTTTGAATTTAATTTCGAGGATATTTTATACACATTTAAATAACAGTACCGTAATACTTTGATTAAAAGACGAGTTTTTTTTTTAAATCATTGGATATAAAAAGGCGTTGAGCCATTGTTTCATTTTAAAGTATGTATTTGGCACTGCCGGCCTGATTTTTACAGTTATCTTAACTGAACAATTTCAAACGCGTAAGACTTATGTTGAGGGTTGTTTGAATTACATGAATCCCTCTTTAAAAATGCGTATTTCCATAGGTGAGTAGCAATCATTGTCAGTGGATAAAATTGGCTGGGAATATCTTTGATGATAACTTTAGAAATCGTTCGCTTAAACGTTAGCTGAAATATAGTCCTCGGTCAGGATTTTTTCCTCCAGAACAGCTTACCTTAAATTTTAGCATGTTGAACACTAGAAAAATTAGCCGAAATAGGCAACTACCGTGAGATAGCCTGATATCTTAATTACAAGGGCAACACGCCCTTATTGGGTCCTCGAAATAAGGATATTCATTAAATCAGAAATCAGAAGCTCTTCAAAGTTGAAACACCTTTTCTTCTTCTTTTATTTATTTATTGTATTCAATTTGCTTTTGGTCTTGTGTCTCTTCAGGCCTTATTTTATCTTGATACCTTCTTTTCCATTTCCTGTTCAGCAAATAATCGGAAGAAGCCCTTTTTTTGTTTACAATGGTGATGATAAATTAATTGCCGAAATGCATATTTGCTTTTGATAATAAAGAAAAAAACAGTACTTTTTGGGCAGTTTGAGTATTTCTTGATACAAATTAATTGTAAAATTTTCAGTTGAAGTCTTCGGTTTCGAAAAAGTATCCTAAAACATTGTAGTTTGCTGTAAGGTTTCTCACGATTAAACATCCTTTTCTTTATAATTTAAGTGGTTAACAGACTCATTTTAATTTTAATTTGTTACGTGTTAAAAGCTTCTAAATTTTTAACTAAAATGGCACATCAAACGTTTATAAAAATCGTAAAACTTATCTATTCGTCCTTTATCTAAATAGTTCCCATGGTGGTAGGATCGTTAAATTTACAAGTTTTATAAACATTTAAATGTTAGATAAAAATTTGCATTCGTAATCTGCTTTTAAGTTGTAAAAATTGCCAGATGTCTTTTATTAATTTATATTGTGAGAAATACCTTAGAAGATTTTAATTTTTGTTTTCGGTTCTGGTGTTGTTAGTTATTTCGAATTTGTTTATTTTCCCTACATGTCTATGAAGGTGAATCATTAATGTGTTTTAACGCATTATGAAAATAAGAAAATATATAGAAAATTATTACCTCGGCAAGGATTTGAACCACTGACCTTCAAATCCTTTCGGATTGATATTTTTCTTGTTTAGAATTTTGATAATTCATTATAATGCAAGTAATTCTACAAAGTTTAATTTCCAAAAGATAAATCATTACCCAAAAATTAATTTAAGGGTCAAATTTTCTCTATATTTTTAATGAATTGAAAATACTCTTGAAAAATTTTTATAAGGAAATTTAGCCGGAAGTCCTTGGTTCAAAACTCTGATGTGCTTTTTTTTATTTACAGATTTTCAAAATGTTGCTATTTATAAAAAAATGCAGCGAAATTATCACAACGAATTATTGCAAATAAACATTCCACCAAGTCAATTGAACGTTCAAAATCACTGCTCCAGTGTACGTAATCGCAATTATGCACTTACATTTTTGTTTTTGTTGGTTTTGTATTTAGTAACCAAAAAACCATCGATGATTCCATTGAATTGTTGGAAGCGACGTTTGCAGCTGTTAGGTTTGCAGTCTAATGTAACGTTGAAGTCACCGGAGCATTACTTGAGTTATTATGCTGCCGGCTGGAAAATTAAGGTGGTCTCCGTTCTTATTTGGAAGATTCTCGTTCAGCTTGGTCTGATTGAGTGATTTATGGAAACTTTTATGATTTATTATTGCCTTTAGGCAATAAAAGCGTTGAAGTACGTTTGTAACTGGATAGGGTTTTGGGTCGCTGCTAAATTCAGCCTCGATTTTGGTTAAAACTTAAAGATTTCTTATGTTCAAGGGGCAGTTTATATTGATTATGAAAAATATTTTCAAAGGCTTTCCTGTGGAACGGCTTGGGTTTTGGGTCGCTGCTAAATTCAGCCCCGATTTTGCTTAAAACTTAACGATTTCTTATGTTGAAGGGGCAGTTTATATTGATTATGAAAATATTTTTAAAGGCTTTCCCATGAAACGATTTGGAAGCACCAACTTATTAAAAAATCTAAAATGGTGGCTTTGGTGTGTATTTAATTCAAATCAGCCCTGAAACTAAAATTGTTAGCATGGAATTGTATTCATTCCGGTTTGAATTTTATGGAAATTTTATTGAAGACAAAAGTTTCACACCTTAATTACATCAGCAAACTTAAATTTAGAAACAGAAACCACTAGGTATGCAATGAGTTAATATTTTTGTTCTAACACCACAAATAAAAATAGAAACGCAACGCAATTCTTATAAGATTCGTATCCGGTGCGGTTCTTTTGTTGCACTATTGGGTGTGAAGTGTACACGTTTACTTTCAATTTCCGTCCCTCCATTGTTAATTAGAAATTAAAGTACGCACGAGGGATCCTAATGAATGTGATAAAATCTAATGTTCCTAATATTTCCAGTATCATTCATGATTCTTTCTTTCTTTCTCTTTTATTCTTATGGGCGTCGGATCTCTTTTCATTTGCCCACCCACTGTGTCTTATCTAATTATCCTACTCTCTCACTCTCACCATGTGGGAGGGAGGTGCCTCGTTAACGGACCAGTCGGGCAACCCATCCAAGTACTGACCCCAGACAACGAAGCTTAACTTTCGTGCAGTGATTGTAACATTACTTTTAAAAAGGAATGCATTACAATTACTAATTACTCAGTCAAAAAAGTAATGCATTACCATTACTAATTACTTTCTGTAGAAAGTAATTCATTACCATTATTAATTACCGAAAAAAGTAATGCATTACTTTAGGCATTACTTTGTCGCCATATAACGCTGTGGTATTCTAGCCACTTCACCTGAAGAGTGATAAAATGCTTGTACTGAATTAAAACCTGAATTAAACTGAAGATACTGACAGTAACATTCTTAGCACTGCTTCTTTCAAAATACTGTAACGAGATATGCGAATTACGGAATTACATCACGGCTTCGTCAGCGGTTGCCGATTGTTTGAGTGTCAACAACAATGTATAAATAAATAGACTTGTAGGCAGGAACTTTCCGAAAATTGCTTCTTTAAAAATGTTTGATCTCATGGCTATTTCTTCAGTCTTCTGTTAAATATAAAAGTATGTAATGGCAACAGTAATGCATTTTTTCATTACATTACTCAGTCAAAAAAGTAATGCATTCCCATTACTAATTACTTGGAGAAAAAAGTAATGCATTAAATTACCCATTACCGAAAAAAGTAATTTAATTACAGTAATGCATTACTTGTAATGCATTACTTCCAACCACTGCTTTCGTGATCGCACTTGACTGGGATACCTTGTCATTCAAGTTTCAAGTATGAAAAATATTAAAAATTCAAATTGTAAATTTGCAGATATTTAGAGCAAATCAGAACTGTTCGGATATACAGATTGTCCGAAAACCAGTCTAAACATACAAAAATGCAACAAGGAAGACATAAACAATATGGGTAGCACAACAAAGATAGAATGCAAGAATGCAATCATGGCTAGGTAAATTTTTAAACTAAAGATCTCTCTCTGAGGTTAAATTGCTGATCGTTTTAATTCGTGTATTCAAAGTGTGCAGTTAAAACTACGATAATAATTATTATGCTATTCTATTGAAGAAGAGATGTGATACCATAAGAACCACTAATCGATACGGAGAAAGAATTGGAATTTATATACCTATTTAATGACAGATAAAATATTTATGACAGATGTTTTTGCTTGCTTGCTTGTTATTGGAGAGAGATCTTTAGCTAAAAATGTACCTAGCCATGATCGCATTACATCTTTGTTGTGCTACCCATATTGCTTATGTCTTTCGTGTTGCACTCATTAATTTTTGTATGTTTAGACTGGTTTTCGGACAATCTGTATATTGGAGAGTAATCAAAAGTACTAACTGCAGTCTTTGCAACTGTTAAGTCAGTAAGTAAAGTTCCGAAGAATTAAATTTAAAAAGAACTAACGGTTATGTGGTTGTTGGGTTGTTAAGCAAGCTAGGCACGAATCCCTTTTTATTGGTTTAAACGAAGGTTTAGTATTACATCTAGCTAAAAATCAAAAATGGAAATGTTTTGACATTTTCGTGCAGTGTTCACTTGTTAGCGTTGAAATAAACGTGAATTTCACTTTCATGGCTCATGGTCGTGCAGTGCATGGGTGCATGCACTCCTGCAGAATTTCACCACCTCTTTACTTAGCGAACTGGTATTTATTAATCACGGGAATTAAACGACTAGTAAATTGTGTTGCATCATACGCCCCAGTTTTCGCCTTCTGATTAATTACACAAAACACAAATTTTATCCGCTCCGTAGTTTTGTGATATAATACTTAGTTGCGATAATAGTACGATTTATGCCTGCCTGTTGTAAATTAATTTACGAGTTGAAATTACTACCGTTGTTCTTATTGGATAATGGTAGACATTGAACTATATTATCGAATTAAATTGCAGAGGAAAAAACGCCAAGTTTAACTTTTTAATGAGGATATAAATAGGAGTTTGTTGCAGTTTGCAGAGGAAACTAGCCCAATACAGCCTTGTTTGTATTTAACACCAATTCTCGTAATGTGACATCATTTCAAGGATGTTTCTGTATTATTTTTTTATGGCGAGTATTTGTAACAATGTATGTTTATTTGCAAACATTTAAGACCTTCACATTTATAACTTGCAGTATGCAAATAATGCAGGTGCCATTTTTAAAATATACGATGACGTAACTGCATCTCCAGTTTTTTTTTGTATAATACAGGATTGCTTTCTGGATTAAGACAGACATGCAAATTCAGGTTCATCGTTTTTATTCAAAAGTTAATTCAAGAATGTAAAACGTTGTGACTGATTCAGAAGTGGAATTTTTTGACAGAAAGTGCCAGGTAAATTTATTTATTTTTTTATTATTATTTCCAAACAGGCTCAAGGCCTTATTACAATAATTAATGAACGTGTTTAATTGGGTATTTATTAATGAAATTATGTACTCAGTTCGTGTGGATTAAATCGGCTTTGCGAATTCACAAAACCACCCAAAAACTTTATTTTCCTACCCTTAAAACCTCATCGCCAACATGTTGAACTTGCCTGAATTAAACAAACAAACATCTTTTGTGTCGATTATTTAACATTAAATAATGCGTTTTTTATAAATTTCACGGCCATCAAAGATACTGCTCTTATTTCTTGTTCAACCAGTTTGTAAAACATTTCCCTGTTGATTGTTATGACCATTTTACTTTTTGTTTTGTCAACAAGCAAGTCTGTTGTAAAATTTTCAACCAAATTTAATTATTGCTTTGTTAGTAAATAAATCTTCTTGTCTCAAAGTAAATATTTTAATAATCCACCTTCCTTGTTAATCGTGATGCACAAGCAAAACAATGGAACAGATCAGATAACAGAATTCACCGTTAACTTGTCATGTTGCCTGATATCTGGAAAACGGTACAAGAATCCAAATTAGAAACGCACATGCTTTAGCTTTGTACAAGCGGACGTTTTTTGTAAACAGATGGTTTGTCATTGTTTCGTATTCGATTGAATTCCAATGAATTCGATTTGTACTTTGTACATTTAAATGCTTACTTTCAATACGTACATCGAGGAATAATTATGTAATTGTCAGTTAACTGTAATTTATATAAATGTTTTTTTGTTCTTGTGTGTTCTTTTGTCGCTTTTTTTGGATCGGCTTAAACAGCAATATTGTTTTGATTGAATAATAAATATGACTTTCTGGTTGTTGAACTTGAGTACTGCTAGTTTTAAGTGGGGTTTGGTGAACAAAGTTTGCTTTTCTTTATCTAATTTAATATTAAAAATGACCTAAAATTAATGAAGAAAATGAGGAAATTTTTACCACGTTGTTAAAATCGAATAATAAAAGCCAGAAGGGCGTAAACAAGCTGTTTTTGCTTGACGGTCTAAAGATTATAACACGAGGCGCGAAGGCCGAGTGCTATAATATGTTAGGAACCACAAAAACCTGAGATACAGTCAAAATTGTTTGCATAAAGGAAAACCTAAAATTATTTCGTTGTGATTATTTTTTAAATTTGCAAATTTTCAAAATATGATGAGGTAACAAGTATTAAAATGTGAATGTGAAGCGGGATAGTTCGCCCGAGAGTGCCGAAACCAATTTCTTTTCCTTTTATGTAAAACAAAATCTAGTTTAAAACCAATGTAATATTTTTTCAACCTTCCCCCGAATAAACAACATAAGATTCTGTCTTCTTATGATAGTAAAATTTGGTAAAGAAACTTAACTTATTTATTCACTATTAATGATAAAAAATGCAAAGAAAATAGCACAACTGTAAATGAATATCCCACAAAATCGCTCGTTTAGAAAAATATTTCATTTTGCACTGCAACTAAATGTTAAAATCACTGATGCAACACGGTTATTGTGTAAGTAATCTCAATTATGCACTTGCATTTTTATTTTTGTTGGTTTTATATTTAGCAACCGAAAAATTATCGCTGTTTTCCATGATGCAAGGTTTGCAGTTACCGGGTTTCGGTTTGCAGTCTAACGTAACGTTGAAGTCACCAGAGCATACTTTAGTTATTATGCTACCGGTTGGAAAATTCAGGTGGTATTCTTTGTTATTTGAAGATTCTCTTTCAGCTTGGTCTGATTGAGTGTTTCGTGGCAATATTTTCGATTTATATGATTTATTATTACCTTTAAGCGATCTGAATGTCGAAGTACGTTTGTAGCTGAATAGGACTTCGAGTCGCTATTAAATTCAGCCCCGATTTTGGTTAAAACTTAATGATTTCTTACGTTTACTGGATCCTGGATCAGTTTATATTGATTATTAAAGTAGGTATTTTTAAAGGGGTTCTTGTGAAATGGTTTGGAAGCACCAAATTATTTAAAAAAAAAATCAAAAGTGGTGGGCTTTAATGTGGATTGAGTGCTTCACGGAAATATTTTCGTTTTTATGCTTAAAACTGTAGTACATACATATTTCCTTTGCATATACCTTCCCCAAATTAGTCTTGATATTGAAATGTTTGCATCAAACTGTAGTAATTTATTGTTTTGGTGCTAAAAACTGTTTAAGTCGTAGTTAAATAGGACGTCCCGTTCGGTCGCAATTAAAATTTCGCGCAATTACTGCAATTACTTAAGTAGTTTCTCGATTAATCAAGTAATTTTTGATTGATTTATTCTGTATTAATACAGGAATATTAAATTATTTGAAAAATCGACAAAGGTGGGTCTTTAAATCGGGCCGTGACATTCGCGTCGTGAAAAGCTTACTTAAAAATCAATTTGTCGAAATTAAGTCTTAACCACGAGTTGATTTGCATGCAAAATTCATTAATAAAACTCAACTACCGACAAACTAACCCACATAACACATAATTCCACAGGTGTCTTGTCCCCTGTAAAATTCTGACGTTTTAATTATAGGAGAAATTGGTAACATTAATATATCAATGCAAATGTGTTTCGCTACGCATAATTTTAATAAATCTAGGATAGAATGAGAGACCTAAACCAGACTTTCTCTTAAAAACCAGATTTTTTTGGTTTTTTAAATTGTGCGGTATCTGTGCCCAAGGTTTTACTTTCTTCATTAGGCAGGCTTCGATTAGCCTACTTCGGAGATTCGTTGGAGCGTTTTATCTAGGATAACACCTCGAGGGCTTGGCAAAGGTGGTGTTGATATAGGGGCGACCGTTAAAGGTCGTGAGTCACGAATTTAACCTTGGTGACCCACCATTGACCCCTCCCGCCCTTTTGGCCGACCGGAACCATAATCTGTGTGACAATACTTGCCGCTTCCGCATTGCGCATTACTTATTACTCTCCTATAACTGTTACCTTAAGTCCATTATCTCGATATTACTGTTGTGACCAAGTTGAACGATAAATCTTAATGGGTTTCCCGTTTCTTTACCTACGCGGAACCATGAGACATACAAACGTAAAGGCAACTCCTGACATTGTTGTTTTCAGCGGCAGATAGTAATTTTTAAATCGGGATAATGAAAATAGCAATTACTTGATGGGAACGCTGACAAACACAGGCACGCCGGGAAACTCGGTAATGATAGGATAAATTGTCTTAAGTATAAAGTGTTGGGTTCTTTGTCTTAATGCTTTAATAACGGCTTTAACATTGTGAGATCGCGTTAGGTCGGCTTTGTCTAGAAATGATGACGGTGGCAATGACTCTATGACCTTAGCATTGACTAGCGGCGCGAAATATCCACCAAATATGGAAGTAATTTAACTTGCGGCCGGTGTTACGGTAAAAAGGTTTGAATACAAATTTCACAAGAAATGCGCACGTTTGGTTTTTCCACATTTTTGGACGCACCCTTATTAAAATTCCACGCTCGTAAGAAACCGTAGCGTATCACTCTCGATGTCGCTAACCTAAACAAATAATGAATATTTGAAATCCCCTTTCGTTAAACCGTCAAATTGTATGCATTCGTTTTGGTAAACGGCCAAAGGCTCAGCTGGCGCATTCCGACGTCGAGACGTCAGCCAAGAATTTGTGAAACACACCGGTCTCGTGAATGCAACTCGTACTCTCGTGGCGACGGCGGCGTCTCCGTCTAGACGCAGATGCGCCCATTCAAGTTGTCCGTCGGCGCCGTACTCCCACATTTTACGTGTTTTTTGTTATTATTCGACCTGTAAATCCATCCTTAGATGTAGTTCGAAATGTTACACGTAATCTGTCATCTTCGCTCATGCTAAACAAGATGTTTTCAATCTTTCATCGGACTTGAAATTAATCGGTGCGTTTAATTAACGAGACGTACAGGGACGGACTTTCATCATTAATATTCAGACGTTACAACCATCAAAAATTTATTAGTAAAAATTTTTGCATTTTAAAACTGTATTTAGAAATCCACAAATATCCGTCACTTATGAAACTGTTCGAGGTTCTTTCCGCTTTTCTGCTTTGTAATATTCAGTAGGATAGGCTTGCAATTATTCGTTCAGGCTTATTGTACCCTCCAGTCATTGGAGCGACTGCTCAACACACATTGCATTGCATTGCATTGTATTGAACTAACGCATGAAGCATGTTAAAGATATGAGGCCAGGTGATTAAGAGGGCCATAGTGCAGACTAATCAATTTGCCATGAAAAAATTAATAAGAAATGTGGGTGTCATAGGAAAGCGCACAAAAATCACATTAAATGATTGAATAAATAATTTAATTTTTTTTTATCAAAAAATATTTTGGATAAGGGATTTTAATAAAAACGTCTACCAACTTTATTTTTGTTCTTTTCATTTTATTCTACTGTTTGTGACTACATATTTGATTTTTAGATTGATTTAATCGTAGAATAAATTAATAAAAAAATTGCTGATCTCAGAGGAGAAACCAATAATCACATTAAATGATCTAAATTCGAAGTGTTCTTTAAGCAGCTTTTTTTTTATAAAAAAAAATATTTTGTACAAGCGGTTTGAGTAACCATATTCAGCAATTTCTTTTATATCTGCTCCCTTCTATTTTTCCGCTGTGTTGTATGATGCTTTGATTTTTAATTTGTTTTAATAATAAAATAAATGTTGGATAACAAGAAAAGCAGGGCAACAAAAAAACGCAGACTTTTCAAATTCCCCTCTCCCTCAAATATTTATGCGTATTGCAAATACATATGTACGTAATTAAAAAAACACGTTAATTTATATCACGTAAGAGTTTTAACGTTGCAAATTGCAAGAATTTACAAGATTTTTTTTTTCTGGCAAGAGAAGGAAGCTGAGGTCTGGGTTCTCCCTCCCTCCCCCAACATTTAATTGTATTGGAAATAGAAAAGAAAAAAGAAAACTTGGGATAATTTCTATCACTTAAGCTTTTTAAGGTTGAAAAACTAGAGGAAATTGCAAAGATTTTCCCAATAGTTTTTGGTTTTGTTTTTAGAAGGTGACACATGCAAATCTTAAGACAACTTTTTATTTGTAATTATGAAATATTTAACAAGGTAATATAAAGCAAAATTTTGCAACCTGTTTCTTGGGAGCCGCGAAAAATTTGTTATGCAGCTATAAAATATAACGCTTTTATCTGCACTTTTCGTTTTCGGAAAACTATAAATAGAGGGTGATTCAAATGTATTCTCATTAATTTTAAGGGTAGGTAGAGCATATCAAATAGAACAACTTTTCTCAATAAACCATGTGTCGCAAGTAAACGGTAAGCTCAGAAAAAGATAAAAATGTCAATACAAAAATTGGTTTGGAGTCACTGGAATAGGTCAGTTCTGTTTCCATTCAAAATCTAAATTTATCAAACGCCTTTCTTGTTCATACTGATAAAGAGAGTCCAGATATGTGTACGTAGGTTAATATCAGTTCATTACACAATTGTGTAATGTTTCATTTGTTTTTGCACGGTCAAATTTCTATCACAGGCTTTTTAAATGCACATTAGCCAGCGGTTCTCAAAAGTGTGTAACAAACAAACAAAAATCTGTAATTTACTTCTATTAAGGTCAGCATATACCCATTTAATTTAATGACAATACTTTTGAATCACCTTGTATAAATTCAGAACAATTTGATTTTGTTTTGCTATAATAATCTTTTATTCAACAATAAAATTTAGTTTCGTTTAGTTTCCATTGGTTGATACCTTAAATTTAAAAAAATTTCCACAAAATCTTTTACAATGCAGTCACGAATTACCTATTTTGCTTTCCTAATATTTTCATGGTTCGATTCTAAATGGATCACCCAAATATTATGGTTAAAAGGTTGAGAACTACTGATCTAATGTATCACTTTTTCTTACATAGTTTGGTCAACTAAAAAATTCTAAAATAATATTTCTGTTTTTCTATACAATTTGGGTCAATCAAGAGAAATTATTGTTTTTCTCTAATAACTTCAATTATCACATTAATAATTTTTTTGTATCCATAATTTTCTCGCTTTCACTCCGATTAATATAATAATGTAAGGGAATCACCAAAATGTTACAGTTATCTTAGTGGGTCCGATGGTTAAATGCTTGAAAATCACTGATCCAAAACATAAGTTTTTCTCTCAGATAATTTTCTCGGCTGAAAAATGCTGTGAACATATTTTTGTTTTTACAATTTGGCCCATCATGAAAAGTTATTGGGCTTTTATACCAAAGAAATCGAACAAAATTCGCATAAATTTCAATTGTTTTTATCTAATAACCCCAATTATCACATTAATGATTTTTTTGTAGCCATAATTTTCTCGCTTTCACTCCGATAAATATAATAATTTAAATATTTAACATATTGTTTAATATATTCACAACAACAAAAGAAATCGTTGCGTTATTTAGAAAACTAGGTTAATTTTTTAATTTCATCTCTAATGGGACGATTTGGATGATTTATGTATTAAATTAATACACACGGATATAGCATAATGTGCTTTCATAAATTGCAAGTGTACTATTGTGTAAGCATTTAAACCGGAAGCAATAAAGTAATACCGGTAATCTGATGAGATGCGTCCCATTTTCACGAACAAAAGCCGAACAAGGACGCTATTTTGTCACGTAATCGTGTGAATTTTTATTAAATTACGTTATCAAACGTTTTTTTAAATTAACTTGAAGAATTTCCTCGTCGTAGTTTCCTATACTTTTTTTACATAACAAAAGTTCGTGGGCGAATTTGAATGTTAATGCCTCGACTAGCATGGTTTATTTTACTATTACGTAATTATTTTTGTACCGGTAAAATTTAGATTTCGCGGCGTTAATGCGGCATATATAAACGTTGATAAAAACGTGTAAATGGACATTTTAGTGGGTTGCGGTTCCGCGTGTTTGAAAATACAGATGCATTTTCCACCTCGTTTCTGTTAGATTTAAGCCGGCTTTTAATTCTAAAAATATTTTATATCATTACGCACGCACGGCTTACTTTTAGTGTCGTTTGAAACACATTCGTGAGCCATAAAACATTTCACTTGAATCCTGCCCTAACTCTAAAAGAAACGTTAAGGTATTTTGGCTTCGTATCAGGTATGCCGGGCGCTTCTTAAAATACCAAACACATAAACTACATACCGCACTATACATGTAATTGGGAAAGGTAATGAGCTCAGAAGTTATCCAGGATTGGTTCCAGAATTATCCTGGGAAGCGGTCATAAAACAAAAGTGAGCCTTTTCATATGACAACGTGCATGCTAAACGATGTAAACACGTAGCGCATTAATTTTATGTTGTAGTGAACAGGAGTTGTATTTATTACATGTTTAGTTCCGCCAGGAATTCCAACAGTACTTTTTTACACATTTCAAATAGTTACCACTTAATTAAGACATTTATTTTGAAAATTTTAACACTTTTTTATTGAAATTAAAAAAATCGATTTTGGTTTGAAGTGTACCCAGGTTAAAATCTCAAAATTATCGGTATTTTAAAATACATTCTTCAATTAAAAGTGTTTAACTTAAGTTGTTACTTACTTTCAAGGTGGAAATTCCCAAAAAAACTTCAAAGTTTGCAATCAACTTCAATTATTATTTAGATCCAAAAACACAACAAATTTCCTTGCTTTTGAACTTAAAAGTTTTCAATCTACTTCAGTTACATTTATTATGCAAACTCTTTGAATCTGAAAACACGAATTTTTCTTGCTTTCAAACGTCAACGTTTTCAGTCCACTTCAGTTAAACTTTTCCTACAAGCTGTTTCGATCTAAAAACACGAATTTTCTTTGTTTTCAAACTTCAAAGGTTTCAATTTACTTCAGTTCAAATTTTTATGAAAACTAGTATGATCTGAAAACACGAATTTTCCTTGCCTTAAAACTTGAAAGTTTTCAATTTACTCCAGTAAAATGTTTCATAAATACAATTTGGATCTGAAAATACGAATTTTTCTTGCCTTAAAACTTCAAAGTTTTCAATTCACTTCAGTTCAGATTTTCTTAAAAACTATTATGATCTGAAAACACGAATGTTCCTTGCCTTCAAACTTCAAAGTTTTCAATTCACTTCAGCTAAATTTTCCATAATAGGTATTTTGATCTGAAAACACAAATTTCCTTGCTTTCAAACTTCGAAGTTTTAAATTTATTTCAGCCAAATTTTGCATGAATTATACGAAGTTTTCAAACCACTTGAGTGAAATTTCTTCATAAAAACGATTTCGATGTGAAAATACGAATTTTCTTTGCATTTTCTGTATTTCACTTTAAGGAGTTGAGTTGCAATATTTGACATAATTTTTTAGTGGAAATTGCAAAAATAAAATTGTTTTTATGTTACAAATTTCTCGAATTTTGACAGTATTTTTCATCTCTAGTTTTAAACGCGATTGGGAAATCCTTCAGTGGATTGAAATTCACATCATTTAAATCTCTGCAAAGCTTTAAATCTGCTAAAATTATTGGAAATATTAGAAGTGTTGCTTATAATTCTTTTGTACATTGTATTTAGATTCCGAAATAAGATTTGTTAAATAAATGCCCAAATAGTTTAAATATAATTTTCAATTTTTAATACCGAATTGAAATCTCTATTTTGTTTTCAGTTTGAAAACGGTCTTTAATTAAGACATTTACAGGGGCCGGATTGTTCACTATTTTAACTAAAATTTGCCTTTTTTTGGCGCTAATTCCAGAAGCAATGACTTTAACAACTTTGTTCCATGTAGAATAATAATAGTGTACTCTTGCTGTTAGTCATATATGTATTGAAGAGCATAGATATTTATTAAAAGTAAAAAAGTTCGAGTTTCCTTTAGTTTTTAATTCAAATTTGAGGAATTTTCCTTCTTAAAGAAGCTGCCTGAAATTTCCTATTCAGCTTGTGTTCGAGGAAACTCCCATTTAAACTCGTTTTTTAATGAAAATATAAAACTTTTGTCAACTAAGTATTAAACCGGTTGACTCTTGAAAACTCGACTGTAATTCCCTATTTTATCAGGTAGCCGAAAAATATTCAGCCCAAAATAGCTTAACCAATGCTTGAAGTAATTTTCGTAAAATACGTGTTAAATCGTTGTACTCGTCATAAATCGACTGTAAAGCCTATGTTTGGCGAAACTTCTGAAATTTCCACAAGTTCTTTAAACCTGATTTTTAAATTAAAATATTAATAATTTTTCTTAACCAAGAAATTAGCTATTTTACCACTTAAAAATCGCCCTAATGGTAAATTTTGAGGTGATCTGAAGAAATAAGTAATATTTCTTCAGATCACCTCAAAATATTCCGTTTGAAAAACTCGTAGAGTCTTGAAACTTCCAAATATCGTTTAGACGCGTTACCAAATCAAAATACCAATGATTTAACCAAGTAGGTAATTGGTTTACTCCTTATGAATCACCTGAAAGTTCCTAGTTGTTCTGGCAAACTAAAAACATTCAGCTTGTCAATTTCAAATTATGTTTAAGGAAACCACTAAAGAGTTTTAAAATTTCAAAAAACCGCTGAAACTCATGTTTAAATAAAGATATCAGTAATTGTTCTAACTAAAAGGTTTATTGTTTTACTCCTGAAAAATCGGTCGAATTTCTCTGTTTTTGTTTTTTCGAGCAACCTCAAAATATTGAACCTGAAAAGGCTAAGAATTTGTTGAGAAAACTCCCTGAAATTTTCTAAAATCGATTGTTTTTTAAATAAATGTAACGATAAATTTTATTAACCAAGTAGATAATGGGATTACTCCTAAATAATCTCCCAAAAGTTCGTAATTTTTCTGGTAACTTATTCGGCCTGAAAATGTGTAAAGAAAATTTAGGAATTTCGGAAAATCGTTTAAACTCGTTTTTAAATAATTCCTTAAAAATCGGCCGTTTTTTTCTGGTTTTTTTCAGACAACCTGAATGAATATTCAACTGGAATTAGTTTAGATTTTGTTAAGCTTTGAAATTTTTTAAAATTGTTGAAACTTTTTCTAACTAAGAAGTTAGTTAAGTAGAATTCTGGCAAATATCTTAAAAGCGTATTTATCACAGCGCTGCATTCCAAATCGTAGCAATAGGGGCAACCATCTCGATTTGGAAAATAATTTCGAAGAATTTAGCACAAATTTCTGTTGCAGCTGAGACTTTATTCAAAATAAAAAGTAATTGAAATTAAAAAAGCATCTTCGAGATAATAAAAGGAAACGCATTCATCTTGGTTATTTTATGATATTATATGTAAGTAAACGCATTTCAAATCAATCAACTAACATTAATTTATCCTCGTAGAAATTGACAGTTCCAAAGCTAGAAGAACCAAGAAAAATCCAAATGAAAGCGTGCCATTGTAATTAATTATTCAAAAAGTGCCTTTGTTATCGATGAACGATGAAATTAAGCATTCCACAATCTAACAACCTGAATATTTTCTCCAATTGTTACATAAAGTATTACGTAAAGCTCACATCAGTTCCGATTGTCGTTTATTTTATAATTTTGACTCCCATCAAGATCATCAAAAATTACGAAAGAGATTCAAGCTTGGCTCTTCCAACACTAAATAATGAGAAAATGCGCCCATTAAAGTCAAGCGAGTGTAGTAAAGCATTTAATAAAGTTAATAGTTTAGGCAACAATACAAAGCATACGTTATTGAAGTTGTTGGACAACGGTCAGAGGTCAACCCTATAGAAACGTGCGGGTCAACTGATTAATAACAAGCACGCTTTCTCTGGGCGAATTCAGATGACGCCATCTTCAAATAGTTAAACTAAAGACTATTTATTTACTTTCGTTTCCCTACATGAATTTACCTATTTTGTACCATTGTTAATGTTCGTTAGAAAATATGAAAGTATTTTACGTATTCGATCTTTCGAAACTGTAATATTGTTAGGTTTTCTCGCCTTACTATTATTTATTTATTTTGGCTTATCTAGCGTATTCGAGTTCGAGAATGTGACAGGAAACTTATTCAATTTAATTAAGACTTAATATTTTTGTGAATAAATGACCAAAATTTGCTGCCAAAGCCTTTTGAAGTTCTTGCAATAACAAAAATTCATTTATCTTTGTGGTCTTAAGTGGTTACTGAAATGCAAATTGGGTGGGTGAAAAGGCATTTTTGTCCGAATAGAAATATCCCGACAGTGAATGGTTTTAAGAATGAATAGAAAGAAAAGAATGTAAAGCTAACATTTCTTGTCTTAATTCCTCATGCATCCGTGAGAAAAACCTTGACTGTTATTAAGCAAATTGGTCTGAAACAGTTTTAGTTTGAAAAATGTGCAGCAGCAAATCTTGTTTTTGTTAAAATTATATAACTGTACCAAGGCGAAAGTTATTAAGCTGGTAGTTTTATTATTTTTTTTATTTTGTTCAATTCCATTTGAAATTCCTTGCGCTTTTTGTGGTTATTTCTGGTACCAGATTTCAAAAATTTTCTGTAATTTAGAAAAAGTAAAAGACTTCCTAGAAGTCCAAATTTTTCTGTGTTGAAATCGAACCAAATTAACTGAACAAACTCACGCAAGATTTTCCAAAATTTTCCTACCATTTCGAAACTTTGATACGTGTGAGAGAATTTAATCGAACTCGTCACAAACCATATGTGTTCTCAAGGATGTCAGTCACAATGCGGACAATTAAAATGAGGCAATGTGTATGCATCGTGTATACCAATCAGGTACCAAGCAATTATGGTTAAGTACGACGCAATGAGTTTATGCAACGAAGGAAATGCGAACGAAATTACAGCAAACTGCAACAACGTCACAGCAAAAGACGACAATCAACGGTCTTAACTTATGACAATTTAAATGGATCACTGAATCGAAACGGTAATAAATACCCGGTAGTTGCATTAGTAACGCACCTGGGTCGTTATCTTTTTATGGAGAGCCTTATAAACTCGGGGAATTAATCAAAAGATGATTGGCATTTTCAGTTATTCGTTAACAAGATGTCCTTTTGTTCGAAATCATTGTATTTAAGAGAATAACGATGCACCGTAAAGAAGTAAACAATTTTTTCGTGTCGTTATAAATGCATAACACCTACAGTTAATTAATTAAAGATTAACGCATTCGTCAGGTTGGAGACGAGTGAAATGTTTAATCAGGCGATTATTTCCTTTTTTCTGTCAAAAGGCTGTGCTTCCTTGTTCATTGTTGATAAATCCAACGTTTTAACATGGTCTTACAATCCAAACAAAATGTTTAGATTGTAAGGCAACATTAGCATTTATACCTCATAGAAACTGCTAAACAAAGCCTTCGAAGATACATGGAATATGGAACAATGAATTAAAATTGATATTAAAAAACGAAAATTTCCTAGAAATTTTGTTGAAGGCAATGCTGAATTACCCAATGCCGAAAACAACATAATTTTTGGACTTATTTAACTTGCATAAAGCATTCAATCTTTTCTTACCAGATTTTTTAATTTTAACCCTTTTTTTAATTTACTGTTTAAGTTGCAAAGGATGATCTTGCAAATTTGGTGGTTTTAAAGTTTTAAAATGCCAGGTATTCAAAAACAAAAATCAACAAACTGGTTTATTTGTTTGTCAAGTTATATCTTCTTTAGAAAGGTAATTTACTTTCAGATAGTCGAAATTCGATTCAGATATTTCCAAGATTTTTGTAATAAAATGTCAATTTCCTCCCAAAGTTCGTCCACAAGACCGAATTTCTGATGTCCACAGGTTTCTCTGTTTTCTCACTTTGTCGTCCACGTTTCGATCATAATGAATAACAAAAATAATTTCAACTAACAGTTCAAAGAGTTGTCACTAAAGTCCTTGCCAACGAGACATTCTAACAGGAAAATATTTAAAAAAATTAATCCGTTTTTAATTAAAGGTCTCAATTTCGAAATCATTAACGTCAGTAGTAAGTAACAACAGGATAAAGCGTTCTATAATCCTTTTTAATTCATTAAACTGTAACACAAATGACGCAAAGACAAAACAAAGCAATAGCTAAGTCCCAAGACGGTTAAATCCCCGCTGTACTTCCTTTTCCAAAATGGAAAATGGCAAAGAACTTCCCGTTAGCCTACGTGAGTTTAAATGTGCGTGTGTGTTAACTGATTACCGTGTTAAAGTAACGGCTAAGCCCTAATACTTTCTGAGATTATGTCGAAAAACGGGCGTCTTACTGTTTTATTTACAGGACTAACTATATGGGCTAGAAACCCACGACCTCCATCTTGTTTTGGTTTAATGTAAACATGCAGAACTGGATTAGAATTACTGTTAAGTTGCAGTTGAAGAATAAGGAAGCAAAAATTGCGGTTAAGTTTGTAAAAATTCGGCTACGCACACAACTGTGACTTCCAAGAGCCGTTAATTGTAATATTTTCATTTAGTTGATGAACTGGTAAGTTAAGTGAATTTCTTGCTTTCAATCGAAAATTCTTTTGAAGGTTGAAATTCAGCAAACATTTTGAGAAACGCTCAGTAGAAAATCCTTCAAAATCGACTATTCGAAATACAACTACAATTTCGACGTATTTAAAGTTCTTTGATCCTTGCTATGAGCACTAATTTTTATTTTAAAGCTGCAATTTTTTACATTATAACCACCCAAAGCTGATTCCTGTTCACTGTTTCAGCATTAACTGAAATTTATCCTTCTACCCCCCCCCCCCCCCCCAGATTTCGTTAAAAGAAAACAAAAATAATCACACTTAAGAATTTAAAACGCAGAAAATTATTATTATTACCGGTTTATAAATGTACGGTAATAACGTCGTAACATTTTTTAATACCTTTTGTCATAAGCATTATAAATGCACTGACAAAGTAGGTAATTAAGACTGTAAACTGCAAGGATAATGAGGATCAATTAAACAAACATGCCAACAGATGCGTAAAACGTTCCACTTCTAGCTCCTAGTTTTTATTCCTATATGAAATCCCTGGAATGCGTTTAAATTACTGTGCATTGGCTTTATTTTGTCTGCTGCGTTAATATCACCAGTTGGTTTAGTCGTTTCAAACGATCGTTTTTAATGATTTTTTGAAGGGATTTGTTTCTTTTAATTTTAGAATTTCGTTTTTATCTAACGGGAATTTATCCAATGAAGGCTTTATCGCCTGAGAATTGTACCAATAAATAAAAATTTCTAAAAGTGCTTAAGGCTGTTGGGATTTTTTGAATTTCTGGGATTATATTTGATCGTCGCAGTTGTTTCTGTGTTCAGAACAAAAAGTTAAGAAAGCTACTTTAGCACCACTAAACATTGTTTTTATCCTACTGAAATTGACTGAAAGTATAGTTTATTCCATGGAAATTATACTAATAAATAAAAAGTACCAAAGTGCTAAGGGCTGTTGAAATTCCTTTGAAATATGTAGCTTTGATTTGTCCAAATTATTCCTTCAGTCAAAAAGTTCACAAAGTCACTAAACTTGTTTAATCCACGATCCACGAATTAACATTACTGGACATAGAGAAAATCTTCGCAATTTTTCTTTATCCAACTGGAATTGACTTAAAGTGGGTTTTATCCCATAGAAATTAGACCAACGAATAAAAATTCCCAGAAGTGCTTAGGGCTATTGGGATTTTTTAACTTTTGAAAATTATGTCTTTGATTTGGCGAAATCGCTTCTTTCTGCAGAACAAAAATTTAAGAAAGCTATTAAACTGGTGTAACACACAGATTAAGACAATTGAACATAAAGAAAATCTTCACAAAAAGTTTTGATTTTTCCAAAATTAGACCAATGAATAAAAATTCCGAAAGCGCTTAGGGCTGTTGGAATTTTTTGAACTTTTGCAGCAACCTATATTTGATTTTCTTCGTACAAAAAGCTAAGAAAACTACCAAATAGTTTTAACCTACAAATTAACAATTGAATACAAAGAAAATTTTCACAAAAATCTGGAAACTTCTCATGAGTTCCAAAAAACAAAGAATTAATTGTAATAGCGTGGAATTTACAGAAAATTACATACTAAAACCTGTTAAGTTTTGCACTAAGAAATAATCAAAAGTAGTATGCGAAGGTCGTTAATCAAAGATAAAAATCATAACATTTCTTGCTGTTTTGTTCCTTTGCACAAAATAACCTACTTTTCGCCGCAAATATATTTCCTATACATTCCAAAAATTTCATATAACCTAAACGTAATGCATCCTCTTGTTAATTCGATTAGTGAAAGTAGCATTTCCTCAATAAGGCTATTATTTTTCTTTTAAGTAGAAAGGCATGCGTGTTATCGGGCGTTTTCTTAACGGTTATGATTGATTTTGACGTAACTTATTTTGCAATAATTCACATCCTTAACAATCGACCGTAAATGGGGAAAGAAAGTTCTTTTTTGTACGGGCGTTTAATCTCTTATGTCATTTATTATGGTCTTTCGTAGTTAATTTAATGGCATTTTGAGTTTTTGGTGAGGTTTGTCGTTTGTCTTCGCTAAGGACCGGGCTTCCATAAACGAACTGTTTTATTTTGTGAAAGTTGGATGTTTTACGACAACGTCCACGTTTATAAAATTAATTTTGGCACTTAGATAACCGTAATGATCGCCGACGTCAATTAGTTTGTTAATGAGGCGAGGAAAATCACTTTGAATGCTTTTATTTGTGCTTTGAAGCAACGTCATTTTTATAATGGTTTCACGATAGATTTCCTTGATACTTTTGTGTCCTTTAAGAAAATTGTTGTTAAAAGAAGCAGTTATTTACTAGATCGTCAATATTTTTTTAATTTTTAGGACATAGTAAGTAGGTACCTAATTAGTATGAAGTGCTTTTGTGAATTTTCAAACCTAGAAAGTATTACGGTGTCATCACTTTTGTGGCTTGTTATGAAATATGAGATTTTATTTTTGTTCTGAAGTTGAAGTAAATCAAAACGTCCATAATTTAGTAAGAGTTCAGCTGTTTTAAATGGCGTATTTGGAACGTAATGTCTAAAATGTAATTATTTATTGGACAAAATGAAAAATTATTTTGACAAAATAAATTAATATTTTCTCTTCGAAAAGTTTCGCATATCTTTTATTAATATTTTATGTATACATTTTTTTGTTATCTTTCAAAAGTTTAGTTTGCTATTTGAACTGTTTTTCTTTTTATTAAGTTTATTGAGTTTCTTTGTTGTTGTGGTTTTCAGGATTTTCATAAATTTCCGCCTTTTCTCGATGTCCTCTATTTTTTATTGAAGTTTGCGTCGCAGTGACGCTGCCCCTAATTTTAAGTCGAAGTTGATCCCAAAATGTTCCTCTTTTTCCTATTATAATGTTTACTTTGGGGGCTGAGATTTTGTGTAAATTATTAAAAGCTGTTTCCAGGTTTTTCTGCGTTGAATTTTTTTTTTTTACTTTTAAAACTGTCACAACTTTCAAGCTTTTTTTATAAACTATGTATTTCTAAATACATATAACGACGAAGAAGATTGGCTAGTTTTTCATTTTGCTTTCGTGTTGTTTTAAGTAATTATTTATTAATTTATGATTGATAATAATCTGTCTTTGAGTTGCAAAATTTGAACCAAATATATTTTTCGAACTTGCAGGGTTGGACATAATCTTCATGTTTAAAAAAAGCATCAAAAATTATTGATATTTATTTTGATTTTTTGTTGCAGTTTTGGGCAATTTTCGTAGTAATTATGTTGTTTAATTTTAATTAATTAAAATATTTTTTCAATAAATATTATAAATAATAAATTTTACACATTATGTTCCATAAAACTCTGTTTAAAACATCTGAACTAACTAGTTTATATTATTATTTTTGTATAGTAGTCTAATTTTTCTATTATGAAACGAGAGAACCGAGTTTAAGTTGTTTATTTGTATATTTTTAAAATTTTAAATAACATTAAACATCAACAATAAATATTAAAAAAATCCGTTTATTTAAATTATGATTTTAATCATGATTCAAATTAGGCCAACGCTGTTAACTTTGTCTATACTTTTCAGGTTTTTAATAAACGAAAATGTTTTTTTTCCGTATAAATCTTAGATTTTTCCTTCTTTATCTTCATCTTTTTTCTTTTTGTTCTTCGTTTTTCTTTCTTTGTTATAGGATTTCTTAGTTAAAGAATTCCCTTAAACCTCTCTTCGGTTTGTTATTCTGATTACTAAAGCAAACTCCTTTTTCAGTTGTTTTTCAGCAGCTGAAACCTTTCTTTTTTGTAAATAAAACCAAGATCCTTTTAATTTTTAAGTTTGTGTTGGGATTCTATAAACCAAATTCAGCCAACTGTTTACAGAGCCCCTTAATTCTTAGTTGATACAACGCAGTGTTTTTCAATATTCCCATTCAATGCCCTTTTTCTCATTCAGTATAAGTTTTGTGTTAAATTTTGCTCAATTTTATGTGAATTTTAAATTTCTCATCGTCGTCTTCTTCATCGTACAGCCAGCCTTCTGATTTCTTCATTTTTGTCACTCTGTCCTATTCTTTCCCATAACTTCTTGTTTGATATTGTCTCAGGCCACCAAATTTTTAAAATTGACCCCAGGCACATAGTTATCCCCCGTTATAGGATTTCTTAATTATAAGAATTATACAGGGTGTTCGAAAAATAGACGGAGATATTTCAGAGGGTGACTCTTTGTCATAAAATATGAAAAAAAAATTCCTATAAACATGGGTCCGGAAATGCATAGTCATCTATTCTGATTTCTTTTAATTTTTGTTTTTTTTTAATTGTTTTATGCATCTGTCTTTTTAATTTTCCTTTTTTCGACACTTTCAATATAAATGTGGAAAATTTATGTATTACGTTTTAGTCACTTTTATCCAGATTTTCTTTTAGTTTTGTTGAAGTTCAAAACAGTCAAATCTGTCTCAAGTTTCTTGAATTTTTTCAAATCGCCTTACAGCTTTCCGATTTTTGGATCGCCATTTTTAGTTCCTTTTAGGGGTATAAATATTGAGGTTGTGTGTTAAAACGTTAAAAGTCCTCGGATATAGATAAGTTAGAATTAAGTCCCAAACGACGCTGCCACCAATTTGCATGACCTACTTCGCTCGAAAGTTGTAAAATGTTTTGATATTAGAGAATTTATCTCTGAAACTCCTGTTTGGAAATTGTAAAATTTTCTTCCTGTTTTATAAGTGTTTGGCTTATTTTTGATTAAATGTTTAAACTTAACATCTTCAAGCAATGTGCTTCGGATGAAAACCACGAAAACATCCAAATGATAAATGGCGTGCATTAAGGTCGTTATAAAGAACAAAAAAACCGTTTAGAATGTAGCACTTTCGAAGAATACAACGTCCTTGATAATTGGAGCCGTAGTAAATGGAGGTGTTGGATCTAAAAATAATGAATCGTTGGTACGTATTTTGCCAGCTGGGTTTTCGCACGAATAGAGACTTATAACTGTATCGCATCATAGGTCGGCTAATAAAAGGATAATCAGGCATAATAATATGAAACGAAACGGTGACGTGCATGTCGTTACCATTATTATGTGCTTAGTGCAGTTCCTCCGGTTTCCGGGGTTAAGAGACTCGACAAAAACATGTAGCGCCCGGTTGACTGCCGGGTAACGTTACCGATTACCCAAGAACGGACGTTATAATAGTCAAGGTCAACCACGGCCATAAGTGATCAGCGACCGTTCTTCTCTGGTACTTCGACGTCCTTCGTCTTCCTCTTCTTTTCTGCAACGTTTTATACACGGCTGGTTTGCCACACGGAGACAGCTGCAGCTCGATGCCCGTAAATTGCGGGCAGCTGATGACAGGACGGGTTCCAGGTTTCCATATTCATGCTGGATTGAGTACGCTTCTTGCATTTCTTAGTTGAACACCAGTGGGTGTTGCTGCTAACGGGGAATACTGCGCTAATTGCTTAGACATTACGTGACTTTGTTGGTTATGCACGGGAGTCGATGTTTGCCGGACTTGTCTTCGATGTTATTTATTGTTCCGTTGGGCAATTTAAAAGTACCATATGGGTACATCAGACCGCTATGGATTTTTTTAAGCGATCCCACATGATGTAATCCCCAAAAAATTGACTTTTTAAGTTACTTTCGCTTACGTACTACTTTGTATGAAAACATCACGAATATGGTTTTGGGTACACCAGTTTGGAAGTCGATCATATTAATAGCGTTCCTTTCTTCATTCATAACCCATAATTACTCGATGTTCGTGTCGTTCGCATTTTTTAAGGTTTAAGTCACCTTTCGTTTTTTAAAATCAATTTAAGCCACTCTAGAAGGTAAAACAGGAGTTTAGTTAAATATGTTGTGATCGTTCTCACTAACTTTAGTAAAATTAAGATGAAGCTGTTGTCGTCTGAAGGATTTTCTTGTAGAAAACTTGGTCAAAACATTTTGAAGGTTTGTTTTACTTGTATTCTTTCTCTGCTGATTCCCTTTCTGTGCCCTCGCCCTTCTACTCTTTTCTGCGTATTTTTTCGATTCTCTTACTGCCGCTTTCTTTCTCTTCATATTTTCTTTTGTATTCTTTACCTTCTTCGTTTTTCTTCTGTGTTTCTTTCTTTCTTTCTTCCTCTTCCTACGTATATTTTAGAATTCAATAGGGTAGGGTCGTCTGTCCTTGCTACAATTCTTCTTTACTGGCTATTTACTAAGAGTTTTTTTGTTGGTTTAAATCTGAATTTTGCTGGTCTGTTTCATCTAGTTTTAATAAACAGGGTGACCATTGAGGAAGCCTTTTATTCTTTAGTGGCAGTTTAGAAGCATAATTGGAGTGGGGATGCCCTTTAAGTTTAAGGTATTCGAAGATAGTTTAAGGTTGAAACGTTGAGGTAGTCGAAGTCTTCCATTGCAGTTCGGATAACTTTAAGGAAATTTGGCAAGAATTTGTCTTTTTAATATATTCTTTGGAAATCTAGAATTAATAATGTTCCTATATTTCCAAAAACGTATTTGAAGCTAGTCATACTAATGAGTTAATAACGGGTTATTGGCGGAGGCTTCGGCCATAGAAGAAGAAGAAGCGTTTGATTCTTTTGCTTATATTTTTCTGATCTTTCGTTTTCTTTATCATCCTCTTTTTGTTACTTTCGTATCTTTTTTTTGTTAATCATTTTTCTCTTATCATGCATCATACTATCTTCCTGTGAAATTTTCTATCACTCGTCATTGCCCTTATTTCGTCTGTAATTTTTAATTTCGGTCCAGTTCTTTAGTAGATATTTATTGGGCATCTTCTTTGTAGGCCGATTCTACCATCGTTCATTTGTTTGATATGTGTAGTTTTGACGAGGGGTTAACCTGAGGTAAACTTTTTTCTTTGTGGGGTAGTTTATAGCCATTATTGGAGAGCGCAGACCCTTTAAGGCATTCCTAGATGTTTAAAGGTTGGGATAGTTTGAGGCGTTGAGGAAGTTCGAAGTCTTTCATCGCAATTCGGTCTGGAACAACCATGGCAACAATCTATCTTTTAAAGGCAGTGTGATATTTAGTTTTTTTTAAGGCTGATATTTAGTTTTTGGAAATATGCAATTAATAATCTTCGTGTATTTCCAAAAAAACGCATTTTGCCTATGTTCTTCTGCCTTTTCATGTTCTTTGTCGTCGTTTTTCTGTTAGTTTCTTACCTCTTTCTAATATTTTTTTTATTTTTCTTCTTACTCTTAACTTGCAATCCTTCCTTGAAATTTATTACCACTCATCATTGCCCTTATTTCTTCTGTAGTTTTTAATTGTATTCCAATTATTTGGTAGATATTTATAAGGCATCTTTTTGGAGTCTGATTTTTCATCTATTATTTTGTTTGATGTAGTTTAAACAAGAGATTAACCATTCAGGTAGCCTAACGGAGCAGTTTTCCTTTTGCTTATATTCTTTTTTTACAAGTTCGCCTTCTTTTTGCCGTCGCGTTTCTGTTCATTTCTTACCTTTCTTTAATTTTTTGTTAATCTTCTTTCTCTTTTATTTTTTTTCTGCCTTTTTTGTTTACCTTCATGTTTTCTTTCTTTCCTACAGTTTCTCTCTCTCATAATTGTCCCTGCTTCTTCAAATCGGCAAATATTTATTTGGCATCTTCTTTGTACATTATTTCGACCACTGTTCTTTTGGTTGAAATAGTATAGAGTAAGGGTTAACCTGAGGTAGCATTTTTTTTCCTTTAGTGGGGTAGTTTGCAGGTATTATTGGAAAGTGGAGACTCTTCAAGGCATTCCTAGACGTTTAGAGGTTGCGGTAGTTCGAAGTCTTTCATCGCAATTCGCATATCTTTAAGGAAATCTAGGGCAGTCTTAGCAAGAGTCTCTCTTTTTCTTCTGACATTTAGTTTTTGGAAAAATAGAATTAATAATGATAATATGGTGCTAAAAACTATTTTTTTTGTTAATCTTCGTTCTCTTTTATTCTTATTTTTCTACCCTTTGTAGGTCCCTTCATGTTTTGTTCCGTTCCTATAGTCTCTCGTAATTGTCCTTATTTCTTCACTGGTTTTTCATTTTGTCCCAGTCGTTTGGTAGATATTTAATGGGTATGTTCTTTGTAGACTGATTCTACCTGTGTTCTTTTGTTTCGTATGGTTTAGATAAGGAATTAACCATTGAGGTGGCGTTTTATTCATCAGTGGTTCGGTTTAAGATAGTCCTGAACAATGTGAGTTAAAGGCTGCGTTTCGGAACATTCCGAAATAATTTGAGATTTTCCAAGGCAGAAAATCTGGGACAATTTCTGTAATTTTGAGGCAATATGGCCGATATTTTGAAATATAATTTTGGGTGCTTCGGAAGACGCGTTAATTTAACAATCCCGGTTGTCATTTTTTCCCCATAATATTTATCACTGCATCTTTTCTTCATTCAATAAATAAGGCCGATCACTTTAAGAGGACCCATAGCGCCTAAATTTTTTATAGCCATAAACAAGCAATTGGCCTTAAAAAACACGCAGGAGATTGAAGATTAAAAGCATTTGGAGCAGTACAAACCATTTCGTTGATGTTTCATACTGGTTCAATAGTACTTGGAATTTTAATTCAGAAAGTAATAGAAGACCTCTAAATACTGTGTTGAACTAACCGAGAGCGTAAAGAAAATACCTTTAAAATAGTGCCATTTAACCTTAATTTGACCAATACAAATAGTAGAAAAGTAATAAAATGCACGTCCCGTATTACTTGAATATTATAAGATAAATTTAAGTCATTAATTTGTGTAGCTTACGGGTGCAAGAAGCGGAAAATCGGCTTAAATATAATATATCCTCGAGTGTTCTTCCGCGTGCAACCGTTGCCATTTCTCAAACACAATATGTCCGACAATTCCTTGTTCCAATAAAATTGCATAATACCCAGATGAGATAACTCGATTTGCATATACGTAACAGTTATACTCTCGTATCTGCACAGTTACAATTTCTAGGTGTTCGGGTCCGTTTCCGCATTGAAAAAGTCGTCTCTCCAAAGCGTTTCTATGGCCCGAAAGGTGTAATCGTGTCCGATAGATTTTCTGGAAAATACGAATTTAATTTTATACAAGAATCATAATCTTAACTAACAAACTGTAAATTGCAAAATATGATTATACATTTCAATATGTTTTAATGATACGTAATTATGAATAATCGAGAGTGAGTGAACGCACTCACCTAGAAATTATGGTTGTTAGTGATTTTCCAATGCAATTTGACTTGTTGAGAGCTTACTGTGTAAGGTTTTTTTTTGTAAATTTTTGCGAAATTGTAAAATTTAAATGTTTAAGAGCAAAGGACGACTGGAAAGGAAAACGGGATAAATCGAAGTTTGCAATAACAGTTCATAATTTACGTTGTGTAATACATATATTGGAAAGGAAGTTATCAAATACCAGTATGACTCGTGTAATTATCTTAAATTCGAAAGGAGAACATAAGAAAAATATGGATCCGCATTTTCAGCACAGGAACTAAAAATGGCTCGAAGCTAATCAAAATTTTTATGTAATAGCAAAAAATTTATGTCGGCATTAAATCTTTAAAAGATGAGCATAAAAAGATTCAGTTTGCGTGGGTTTATTTTTAGTAGACGAACCTGAACTTATTAAATATCACAGCGTGTGTAACATTGAATTTCAAATTTTTGCACAAAAGATTATAAAAACCAAAAATATATTATGTTTATATGGAATTATAAATGAGGCACACCTTTCTTCCATAAAAAGTTGTATATTGTCTAAAAATATATTCATTAGGAACAATAAAAAAACGTGCAAAACGTGAGTTGTTAAGAAACTTTAACTGACTGACCTTGCTTTAATTACTGGCAATAAATTAATGAATATTTTTCAGATTGTTATAAGTCTTTCTTACCGGAAAAGGTGAGGTGAAAATTGGGTATTCTTTTTATTTTAGTAAAGCTTTCGTTCTGTTTGAGAGGGTTTTTCAGTGCAAACGAGACGTGAAAACTTACTGAATATCTTTAATTAGTGTTTATTTAACTTAAACCTTTTTAATAAAAATATTTTTTCATTTCAGGAAAAGTCGAGCCTTAATTAATAATCTATTTTCACTTATTGCCTAATTTAAATATTAGACTGCAATTAAAGTCGCGTAATTAAATATCGCGTGAAATATTATTCAGTTTTGTATCTCACGAAGGCGTGCCTTCTGTGTTAATTTAAATCATTTAATTTACTAAAGGGAGGAGTACCATGCAAAATCCTAACTTATTACACCATGTAAAATTAAAAGGTGATGGTATTCTTAAAAGCTTTTGTATTTATTATTTTTTTCTCGCCAGTTTAATTAAGAATTGTTTATTGTTATACATTGCTTGCGTCCCATAAATTCATTTTTGGAAATGTTTATTACGGTTGTATCTTTATGTGAGTAATGTCATTGCAGGTATTCACAAAATTGGTTTGTATGTATGCAAGTGTGGTTGTTTCTTCAGTAAAACTAGCTGAAAAAGATTATATACCTAACTTATACGTATGTGCGTTCGTGGCAGACCAACAATTTTTTTTAGGTAAAAAACTACATTTAAACTCTCCTGTTTACCTATTCTATGATGATAATCACGTAATAACTTAGGCTCATCCATAATTAATAATTCAGGAACCAATGTAAAATTACATAACGTTCCAGTTGAACTTGTATATAAGTAAAAGTGTTTTATCAGCCGAAGATAAATTCTTTTTAAACGTTTTTTTGAAAGTGTATTCGCTTAATTACTTCCACCTTAGTTTGTACAATTGTGCTAAATATAATTAATTGCTTGTTAAAAACCGGTATTTTTAATGTTTCAAAGTTTTGAGGTTACTACGATTCACTGTTACCTCGTTACCTTTTTCAGATTTCTAATGAGATCATCGATGTTTATTTTTCTGTTTCTTAATACATTCTGAATCGAGTCATCCTTAAATTTCGAGCATTTTCTAGCATAAATTATTATTTCAACATATCCTTTTTGTTTCAGAGGAAAATTTGCAACAGTTCGTCGTGCAAATCACAGAGCCACAGGAATTCCGTATGCTGCCAAATTCATAAAGAAGAGACGCAGAGCTGCCGATCAGACTAAGGAAATTTTCCACGAAATAGCCGTTCTTTTACAATGCGAATCAAGCGGCAGAGTTGTTCGTTTACACGAAGTCTACGAAACAACATCCGATATGGTGTTGGTTCTCGAACTTGCCGCTGGCGGTGAGCTACAACGAATCCTCGAGGCTGATGAATGTCTTGTCGAATTGGAAGCTAAAAGGGCTATGAAACAAATCTTAGAAGGACTTGCTTATCTTCACGAACGTAACATCGCACACTTAGATTTAAAACCACAGAATTTACTGTTAACTGTTGAAAATAGTTGCGACGATATTAAATTGTGTGATTTCGGTATTTCAAGGGTATTGGAACCTGGCGTTGAAGTTAGGGAATTAATAGGTATGTTTTGATTTGTACGTTGTTGATTGATTCGTAACTTTTATGTTTTCTTTATAGGAACACCAGACTACGTAGCACCAGAAGTACTAAGTTACGAACCAATCACTTTAGCAACAGATATATGGTCGGTAGGAGTCTTAGCGTACGTTTTACTCACAGGATATTCACCATTCGGTGCATCTGATAAACAACAAACATACCTTAATATATCCAAATGTGCCTTATCGTTTGAATCAGAACTATTCGAAGACATTTCGAGCTCAGCGATTGATTTCATTACATCGTCTTTGGTCGTAGACCCAAGGTATGTTTAATTTTATATTATGTAAGTCTCAAGGTAAATACATAATAATATACTTCATAAATACCTGACCTTTACTTTTCTGACATTTTCATGAAATGTTAAAGCTGCTCATTTAATTTATTTAATAACATAATTTACAATGTTATTATTGCAGAAAACGACCGACAGTACAACAACTTTTAGACCACCCCTGGATATCACTCAAAGCACACATACTTCCTCAAATAACCAAAATGTCACCAGAAATCCTTTCGGTGACTCCGAAATCGACACCATTGAGTCAACGTAAAACACTTCCGTGTGTAACAACGGATACGCCAAAATCACAACGGAAAACCTACAGTTCGGACTCTTTGAATGGAACCTATACCGATTCACCAACTCGTACGTACAATGTATCAGCAAACTGCCTTTGCCCTCAATGTGGGACCACCTGCAGGCATCTGCCACATACACCTGTGTCTAAAACGCCTATCACTGTGGACCGTGGCATATTATGCTAGCATTACACCTTTGATTGGTGCTGCATCTGTTAATGGTCTGTGCGCCTTTGTAAAGTGATCGTACTTTGTACTATGTGTTGACTTTCATGTGTCTTGTGGTAGTTGAGTCTGTCTTTATCATTCATGATGCTACAGCAGCAGTTGCGACTTTCCATTTTTGTGATTGTTGTTAGAGGGTTAAGTACGAATGTGTCCTGTTTAGATTACATGGTAGCATTACGAAACTATTGCTCTAAGTATAACATACAGTATAAAAAGTATCAATTATTTTTTTTGTGTTTTCCTATGAAACGATTTATTTTCCTTGCGTTAAATAATTATGATTTCAAAGATCCATCACCCAGTGATATATTTTTATTTATAACCGAAAGGTTTTATGTTGACATTTTCTAATAATTGGGGACATTTTTTTTTGACTGTACGAGTAATGCATTTCTACTCAACTTATTTGAAAGAAACTGAATAATATCAAAACTTGTCGATTGATAAATACATACGAATTTATTAATCGACTTAAAAAGGTGCCTTGTAAAAAAAATAGTTAAATGTTTCAAAATGAAGAATGGACTTTAGTGCACATATATGATTACTTATATGGAAACCAGTATATGCGTGAGACATATTTATTTAATATAGCTATCTCAGGTTTGTAAAATACGAAAACGTTGCCCAACTGTAAACGTAAATGTGAAGCTGCTGAAACTGTCAAAAGATCCTCGCTGTAGATTAAATTTAATTTAAAAGCGAACAGTTCATCGCAACTTTACCTGTTTCCAGTAATTAATAGTTTAATGTAAAAGTACTTGGCAATCGTAAATAAAGTATTTTGAAGTTATTTCAACAAATACTAATGATTGGTTATCAGTTATCAGTAATGTACATATAGCTAGATTATGTGGTGTTTTTTTCTGTTTGTATGAGTGTACGAGTGTGGGATATTTGGGCTGTGGTTACACCATGTTTGAAATTACGAAGTATTGAGTTACGTTCAGAAAGAATTAATAAAGTAGTTTCAAATATGGGACTCTGTTTCTTGTATAATTGAAGTAAATTGCACTAAGTTTACATTTTGTATTATGTCCATTTGTCTGTCCGTATCGAAGTGCTCTACATGATAAAAAAAAATGAGAGGAATATCATCTACAGTACAACGATACAACATGGAAGTGTGAATTTCCAGACATGCATCGCTGTCGAGGAATATTTAATTTTTAATTACTGTTTTCATAGTTGGCTATGCTGTTACAGTGCCTTTTTATTTTAGTTTTCTTCCTGTGATTCTTAGTAAAAATATCAAATTGAAACTGCCCTTCTAATAAGATAAACGACATGAAAATTAAAAGGCATTGTTAAGAGTTTTACTATTTAAGTTCTTTTTCTAAATATTTGTGGATGTAGTGGTTTCATGTGGAATTTTTCTTTAGTAGTTTTTGCCACGTGTTTAGCTTAAGTCGCTGTGTTTGCATCCACAATTTGTATTGATAAATAAATCGTTCGATAAATTTTCTTTATTTTTATTTTTTTACAGAAATTCCCGATGCTTTAGATATAACTCTAAGCGAAGGCAAATAACATGGAAAGTATTTAGTACAGTAAATTATATAAATACTTTTAAAAAAGACTTTAGAGGCTAGTCATGTACAACAAAGGAACGTTCAATGTTTAACATCAAATGTGGATGTTACAACAAAGGAGCGATTGTTAATTGTATTGATTTATTAAGTTTAGAAAAATTTAATAATTTATTTAGGTACATAATTATGTAAATTCTAATGCATGTTTTTATAGCATATTATAATATAGGAAGAACTAATAAAACCGAGTTTACGAAGTACAAATCTTAGAGTTTCATAAGAAAATCTTCTGCAAAGGTAACTTTTGTAGCAGTAAAAGGTACATTAAATGATTCTGCTACCTATATTAATTGTGCGAGGTAACAAATCCAAACAATTTTGAATAGAATACACAATTCAAGACGTGTCATGTGATAAAAGTGGTATGCCGGTCTTCTACAGCTTTAACGGTACCAAAATAACATTTGTTTTTATAAATCTATAATTTAAAGATAACTACTTATATAGTTAAATATACAAAGACAATCAAAATGATGTTACAGCATGCTTTAAATAGAAACCTCGGTCCGAGTTTAGCATATACCTGAAGTGAATCACGTAGTTCTAAAGGCGTTTTATTTACCGAGCAAGTTAATCTGAAAGATAATAATCGTTTAAGTTTAGTTTTTGTATGATTTCACAATTAATGTGAAGGTATTTTTGAATTCAAATTCTAACCATCATTTTTATCGTATGGGAATTGCTCTAATAAGAATTGTAGCAGTGAAATTTGGAACTAATGCAACCAAATGCATGTTGACAGTTCTAATCACAATGGCGTAATTTGCGCTTCATTGCGATTTTAGTCGTAATACTGTGTGATAATTTCTGTAGTCATCGAATTACATTACTATTGTAAAGTGATCAGTGTGTTCCACTAAACTGCAAATATTCTTCAGGCATAATTATTTAGATTTTAAAGGTAAGTTACTGACCTAGTGCTCGTTTTACAGCTAATCAATAGTAGGGAAGTGCCCTTCTTAGTAAAATTATAAATGCAGGCATGATTTAACTAATAAGAAATGCACTTTTGTCTGATTTTTCTTGTTAGTATAAGCATATTAAGGAATTCAAAGGAAATACGTTTTTCAGGTAAACAAAAATGTACAACGGTATTGGACTTGCAACTCCAAGAGGTTCGGGTACAAATGGACACGTACAAAGAAATTGGGCCCTTGTTAGACCCAAAGAAAAAGAGAAAAACTATCGTACAGAAGAAGAATTGGCAAAATTGGACGCTGCGACAAATCGCCAACCAAATAAAGAAATACTAGATCATGAACGTAAGAGAAAGATCGAATTAAAGTGTGCCGAATTTGCTGAAATTCTTGAGGAACAAGGGTAAGAAAACATGTCGCTTGAAAATATTTGTGAAAGTAGCTTTAAGGAAGAACCTAAACTTAATTACTATTTAATTATAGATTCACTGATGAAGCAATCAAAAACAAGGTTAACAACTACAGAACTATGTTGATGGGACACGATGGCAAATTGGATCGACCGTTCGATCACTGGGGAAGAATAAGGTAGGTGATTTTTTAATAATTTTATATGGTAATTATTGGATATTCTTTGGCACACTGAAGTCGCACTGTCTCAAAAAGGGCGTGCTTTTCTATGTTACCTACGTTAAGCGTTTTGACATAAAAGTTAAGGGAACGTATTTTGAACTAGGTCGAACAAGCAATTCCTACCTTTAATTTTGCTGTTGCATAACATTGACTGTGGTAGTTATTTAATGGTGGTCATTGAACTAAAAATAGGTGTTACATAATAAATATTAGGCCACATGGTAAGAGAATATTGGTTGACCTTGAACATTTGCATGCTATAGTTGTGTATACTCCTGTTCAAGTCAGCTCCTTATAGAACAGTTATTGGTTGATTATTTGGAATGATTGTAAAAAACAGAAAACCCTATTTTCCTCCTTATAAATAAATTATTAAATATACGTTCGCCAATACAATAAAAGTTTTGGTTGTACGATGTAGAAAATATCCTTAAATAAGGTTTAAATTAAGAATGTTTTTGAAATTGGGCTGATATATTCAGCAATGAATTTGGTTTCGATGATGAAATTTGTAGGGGTATTCGGAATGCTTTGTTTTAATTCCATACATGTGCTACATAATTTATTATCCCCTTCCTTCTGTTTTGATCAAAGTCTAGGCTGTTGTTGTGCGCAGAATTCCATGAAGGGATTGGGATAGGATCTTGATTTAACGAGTTTTAGGTAATATGGACTCTTTTATATAAACTTGAAGGTATAATCCATTCACTTAACTCCCGTGACGTTTACGCTGTCAAATGAAAATTTTGGAGTGTACTTTATGTACAGAACCTATCAACTTTTTTAGGGAATGTACTTAACGTCAAACTGAAAGTAAGGTTATGATAAATCATTTGTCATTTTCATAAAATTAAGTAGAACAAGGTAAAAATGGGTTTATTAGGAGATGTAGGATTGGAAAAGTGGTTATAAAGGATAAAATGTAGGAAATCTTTCTGAAAATATATATGCAGCCTTTTCAAAAATTGTATATTTATTTAAGTGAGGGCTGATTTCTTGCCTTTCTAAGCAGTATTTGCGTACAGCTTCTTTCTCTCTCTTTGATAATAAACTTCGTTGGTGCTTCTGTTCATCCATTTTTCTAAAGATTATTAATTATAAAACGTAACTTGAATAATAAATAATTTAAGTGTCAAAGTGAAAACAAAAAAACAAAAGCATTAAATTTAAATTTAAAGGTGCGCCAATCTCAAATCTAAAAATTGTTAATAGCCTAATAGGGATTTTCATATTAACCAACACATTGTGACTTTTATGTCATGGGAGTTAAGTGAATGGATTATAGTTACTTCACTGCACTTTAGCATCAATAAATGTATTAACTAAAACATTTCATATGTTACCTAATATTGAAACCACGAAAGATGAACCCTGCCTCATCAATGCTATCCGTATGATATAAGATTTTACTTGCTAGTCAAATTAGCATCAGTTGTATTCTCAAGGAATTATGATTGGTGCTTTAACCGGAAAACAAACAGCTGTCAAGTACTTTCAATACGAATTTTAACCTTAAATTATTAATAATCTAACCAATAAATGTACAACTGTATTTCTTCTGCAACGCAATAAACCAAATAAAATGTTCATTTATCTAAACCTCACAACACAAATAGGTACTACAAAAACGAATTCCAATTAACATAGGAATTTAGGTACCTAATAAAATAAAATAATGTAAATGTATTAATAATTTGACAGTTTGACGTTTTAGTGACAACACGCGCATTTGACTTAAACTACTCTAGTCAAATAAGCACTTTAATCATAACACAGGCTTATTGTAATGCTATCCTTGTCGTGTGCATGGGGTTTGTGAACAAATGTACACGCGTGTTTGTCGTTACTAAATTCAGCGTGTGATGAGGCAGGGGTCATCTCTCGTGATTCGGATAATACTTATATTGATCTCGCGGACACTAGATTTATGTTGGCATGAACTGAACAATCAGTATCCATTGGTACAGAAAATTTGCTCTGTAATGTTGTTATTTCTGATCACTACATGATTGGAGGGAAATTTGACATTTAAACAAATTATAAAATAAAAATTTTCATACAATGTAACCTAAATGTTGAACCATGAATTTTACCGAAAGAGGGCAGAAGGCAATTTATCTATGTTACGAAGAATTAAAAACTGCATGTGGAACTATTTATAAACATTTTGATTTTGATATCTGTCAACATAACAACATAACCCATCATTTCAGGGAACTAAATATCTCACTAAATTTTAAAAACATGTAGTGCTGCCAATCCAATATCCAATAACAAAAAAATTCACCAGGTATTTTAATTTAGTGCTTTTCATAGTAGTGAATAGATACATAGATAGTACTTAATCCTGTTCTCTCCATACCCGTAGGTGTCGAGGGTCTTTTCTTTTCTATTGTTTTTTTCACTTTTAATCAGTTTGCACTAATCTTTTCTGTTTTCTGTTATTTCTTTTCCTTCTCTCCGTGTTTTTCCTTTTTCTTGCAACAATCCTGTTATACATTTTTGTTCCATGTTTTTCGAGGTCTACTGTTTTATGCAGCTCTTAAATTAATTATTATGTTTTTTTGACAACATAATATCTCTCTTAAACAATATTCTAATACACAAGGGTTCATATAAACTTAACACATTTATTTCAAAAACAACCTAAGTTCGTTCCTTTTAGCAATAAACTACAACTAACTATTTATTATAAACAAAAATAAATTTTGCTATTCTGCTTATCAATACCGCAAGATAATAAGTAGCAGTCTCACTGCAGCCACTACCACCCACCACCACCCATTGCCATCAACCACCACCAATTAAAATAATCCTGTGCAGTCCCACTGAAGCAAGTAGTGACCACCAGTATTAGTTAAAATTTTAAATTTCGCGCTTGTTTTATGTATCGCCAACCTAGCTAGCTTAGCACTGTTATTATTATTTCCTATTAAGTTATGTCCATTGGTTTGCGTCAGTGTTTGTTTACTATTGTTACGTAGTGCTTAATAAATAATAAACCGAATTATTGGAAAATATGTCATCATCAGACGATTCACGCTAGCACTACCAAAAACGAAAATCCCCTGAACAGGAAATGTTTAAATTTTTAGTTGCCGTAAAGTCCACCACCGCTTGCCACCAACCACCAAAATTCGAACATGTTGGAAATTTCAAACTGGTGGTCACCGTTTGAAGGCAGTGGGTGGCTAGCGGTGGATTAGTGGGACCAGCGCTATAATTTAACACATGTTTAAATTTTAGTTGATGGCTGTGGGTGGTTGATGGTGGCTCAGTGAGACTGCTGCCTAACATCTTTATTATTAAACGTTTTTTTTTCCCCCAAAAGTTGTGCAAATTATTTCAGCAATAAACGATTCAATTGTTTCTTCACTTTTGTTTTTCATATGTGTCAGGATATGCTTGTTTTTATTTCTCAGTCTTTGTTGTTTCATAAAAAATTTTAATGTTATTCTCTACCGGTGGAAGAAATTTAGATATTTTAATGATTTTTTAAGCCAATTGTAGCAATTTGTGGAAATTAAACATATGTTTGGATAGAGTTTACATTACATCATTTGACGTTACCCCCCAAATAGGGGGAATAGGTTCTTCCAAATTTGTACCAACTTATTCTTTTTGCTTCCATTTTTTCTTGCACTTTATTTCTTTGTTCCTTATATAGTTTGTGGTTCTGAGGTGTTTTATTATTTAGATAATCTCTCCAAAGTTTCTTCTTCTTTTTAACCTCTATTTTAACTTGTTCATTCCACCGTGCACTATGTTTTTTATTTTCATTTTGTCTAGTAATTCCGTATACCTCCTTTCCTTGACTGTGTTTAAAATAGTGTCTTTGAAGTTTTTCCACCATTTTTCGATATTTTTGTTAATTCCTGGAGTTAGGTAAGGTGGTTTTTTTTATAAATTCCTCTTCCATTTTTTTAATATGTATATTTTAGTCTGATTTCGTTTTCTTTTAGTTTGTAGACTTTTATGCTTTCTTTAAAATGTTGTCCTTTTCTGCTTTCATTACCATCTATTCTCTTTTCATTGTTTTTTATCGCTGTCTCCAAGAGGAAGTGATCGTTTACTATTTCAGCACCTCTCTTCACTCTTGTGTCTTTGATTTCTTTTTTCATTGATTTAGGTAGGTACTAAAGTGTAGTCTATAATTGATTTTTCTCTTCTACTGGCTACTTTCCTTGTTATTTTGTGGTTCATTTTGTGTTTAAAGAAAGTATTTGTAATGATCAGATTATTGTCTACCATTAGTATTTATATGTTCTTCGCCTTCTTTATAATACTAATAATAATAACTTATTTCCGTTTGACAGCACTTAAGTACACTGTATAGGAATTGTAATATTTGAAGGCAATACGAGCACATTAAAAATGTTACGCCCTACATAGTTTGGTGATTTCATGGTAACATTAAGTCTACAGTGTGGTATACAGGGTGGTCCATAAGTAATGGTACATAGACCAAGAGTAGATTTGTGCGGCCAAAATATTACGATTTACCTAAAATTACCTTAGTCCAAAAGTTAATATATAGGGAGATACAGGGTGTCAAAGTCGAAATTGTAATTTCCGTCCGGGTTTTCGGCGATTTTCAGTTTGCCCACGTCTTCATAACCATTCATATTTTATCCCTTCTATCTCTTAACTTTCGATATCCTATTCGGGTTCTTTTACCATTGTTTTTCTCCGTTCTTACAACTCTCCTAATTTCAGCTGGTATTTTCTGCTCGTCAATAGTTAAGTCGCTGTCTATGTAAATCTGTAGTATTTCGTATTTTGTTTTAGCACCTCCATTTTTTTCATCGAAACTCCTAAACTTCACTTCACAACTATCGGTTTTGGCTCTTTTCTTCCTACTTTAAAAACTTCTATGTCCGTATTTACTCTTCGTTCTGTATAAAATCTTCTACTGCTTGTTTCAAATGTTGTTCTCCAAAGTTAGTTCCTTTTTATTATCAAATTGTTTTTTTGCGCTTTTCTCTTGGTTCTCCAGCCTTCCTTTCAGCATTCTTATCTATATCTCCTCTCGTACATTTCATATGTTTGTTGTATAAATAACGAAAACAGCAAGTTGTGATACGGTCCAAGTTTTGAAAATGTGCTAACGCCAAACGACTGGTATTTTAAAATTCTATTTAAAAAAAATCGTGTTTCTACCTATCATTAATACGTATTAGAAAAAGATTTGCTATTTGCAATAGCAACCGAATACATTACGAAAATAATCAGAATCGAAATTAACTTTTTTTTATTAATTTACTAGTTTTTCAAGTTAAATTTCCGCACATATATTTCTGCCATTAGTTGTGTAAAGGTTAATATTTCTTAGTTGTATCGGGTGTTTTATGCTTGGTTTTACGGAAGCTAACGTGTGCCTGATGAATAATTGCTTTAATAACAGTTTGTAAGTTGTTTTTGAAATATTGAAGGTTTGCTGGAAGCATTTATCTTGCCAATTTTAAGGACAAATAAAAAACTTGATATTTTAAAAACTATTTCTTAAATTTGCCAGAAACATGCATAAACCTAAATTTTACAAAACATTTTAGTTTTCCCTGTTTTCGTGAGGTGTAGAACGTCCGGTGTTCTTTCGTTTTTTTACATAATTAAAGCAAACAGTAAAACTTTTCCTTTACTTATTTGATATTCTTTCATTTTATGCTGAATATTTAAAAACAGAATTTCGTTTTTGAAACGAACGAATTACTTAGTTAACCTAATTTAAATTTTCATTAACCCTCATTTTAACATTAGAAGTTAAAGGAACACCAAATGCCTTTCAAATTATATAAACTGACATCAAACATGTTCTAAATTACGTAAACTGACACTTTGATAGCACCATTATCGATTATTGTAGCATCTCAGCGACCAAATAATATCAAATGACTAAATGTAACGTAAACCTGGAACCAACAATAGTATTGTTGATAAAAGCGCCAGACAGTTTATCATCCCTATCAGGTAATATATTAGGTTTGTGCTGAACTAACACTGAACAGTATCTCGAGTAGGAGCTTGGAAGTTTGGTTTCTTGTGTAGGTAATATTTTTGTGGAAATACGAAGCTATCACAGAATAGAATTCCTTTCAAATGTGAGGTTCCTTTCGCAATTCTTTGAAAATTGAATTTGTGTAAGAATTGAAAGTTCGTTTTCTTTAAATATGTGAAGTTTTTAAGACTAAAAAGAGTCAAATAATTTGGAAATTTGTTAACAGAACCTCTTCCGGGTTGGAACCGTGTCATTGTTGAGACAGAAAAACTCAACGATTCGCCCACTTTTTTAAGGGGCTTCTTTAGGAGGAAATCTTTTGCGACTCCACTTCCAAAATTGAACGCGAGGTTGCCACACTCATCAAATCATCTGACCTCCCACAGGATATTCAACATCGTCTGATCCCTCGTGCATCCAAACCGCCAAGGATGTATGGTCTTCCTAAAATTCACAAACAACCGATCCCTTTCCGTCCCATTGTTAATACCAAAAATTCTCCCACGTACAACCTGGCCAAATATCTCGCTGGCATTCTTATGGCATGTACAAGGAAATCTTCACATATTTTAAATTCTACCCACTTTGTAAACCTCATCGACAATCTTAGCGTAGATCCTAATGACCTGCTTGTCAGCTCTGTTCACCAAGGTCCCCATCCCTGACTGAGTAGTTATCATCGAACAGTTACTGGTTCATAGACATATTTTCTGTTTAACAACCGATTCTATAAGCAAGTAACGGGCGCTGCTATCGGTTCTCCCCTTTCTGCGGTGGCTGCGAATATCTTTATGGAATCTTTTGAGGCAATAGCCCTGAAGAAATCCTTTGATTTGATACCTCTCTCTCTCTTTTTTGTGTGTATATTTTATGCGTGTATAGCCAATCTGCTCGGAATCGCCTTTAGACATTACTTCAAGTCAAACGGCTGTGTCATGTATTGTTACTACGTGTGTAGTGGTCTTGTTACTCTATCTCATAGACCAGCCTTTCGAGTAGAGCACAATTAATTAAGCCCAACTGTGAATGGTCTCACCAGGCCTAGTAGTCCTAGTACTGATCCCAGAGGCCTGAGAAAAAATCTCCACCAACGTAGAGATTCGAACCCGGGACTTGCAACATGCAAGCCCTCTTACAACTGAGCTACCTGGCTTTCCCTGATTTAAAACCTAAAGTCTGGTTCCGTTGATGACACTTTTATTATCTAGCCCCATGGAAGACATAACCTTGCTTCCTTTCTGGAACATCTTAATAATCAGCATCCTGATATCAAGTTCACCATGGAAATAGAATCGAACGGTTCTCTCCATTTTCTCGACGTCCTGGTAACTCGTAAACTGAGTGGTTATCTTGCACAATCAGTTTATCGTAAATCCACACACACGCCAGTTCACATCATCATCTGGCACAAAAGCTCTCCGTAATCAATTCCCTCGTTCGTGCGATCACAGTGTCTCAGCCCGACAGTCTTCAAGTCGAGTTAACTCATATCCAAGACAATCTCGTCAAGAATGGGTATAACAAAAGGGATGTTAGGAAAGTTATCGACAAACAATTACACCCCTACTCCCTAAAAGTCCTCAAAATACCTGTACACCCCAGGCTACTGCTTTCTTGCCCTCCATTTGCCAAGTATAGGTAGGATTCTCAAAAAACATACCATCAAAACCGTCTTCAAACCCCCTCCAAAAGTGCCACAGATACTCCCCTCAGTAAAAGATAAGCCTCAACCCTTGTCATCAAGAGGCGTGTATAGTATTTCCTGTTCTTGTGGTTTAGTGTACATTGGAGAAACTGGTTGCTCAGTACCTACACACGTATCTGTGAACACAGACGTTACTTGAAATCAGGTCTTCTCTCACACTCAGCCGTTGCTGAACATCATCACGACACTGGTCATAAAATATTGTTTGAAAAATCTTCGATCATTGCCAATGTCCCCTATTTTTTCAACAGAAAAATTCGCGAGGCCATTGAAATCATCAAGGCCCCTAACAACTTGAATCGTGCCACTGGTTATCATCTATCAGGCATATGGAGTTCTGTAATTCCTACAGGCTCCGCCTCCTCCACTTCTGACCAGTTGTCGTCTTTGTCCGATACGCTTGACCGGTTACAGCAGGTATAAGTCGCTTCCTTTTTCTGTTTTTCTTTAGATGTTACCGTGCTCTTTTAGTGCTCCCCTTTTCCTCCTGAAGAAGCCCCTTAAAAAAGTAGGCAAAATGTTGAGTTCTGTCTCAACAATGACACGGTTCTAACACGGAAGACGTTCTGTTAACACTCACACTGGCCGTGGAAGTCTTCGAATTCATTATAATTTGAAAATTTGCTGATTGGGAGTGCTTTTGATTAGGAGGAACAACGCCGTCAAGATTTGTCTCTTTTAGCACAGAATAATTAAATAACGTAGGTTTTACTAAATTTCGAAAACTTGTAAATTTTTTCGTGAAATTTGAAGTAAGTCTTCTAACTTCTAAGAACCACTTTAAATTTGTAAAGTGGCGGTGCGAATTTTTAGTTTTTTTTCTAAGTTCAACTCGGAGAAAATTTGAAACATGCTCGGTTCTGCTCGGAGAAAATGTTAAATATTCTCGGCTCGGCTCGGTTTCCGAACATCGGGCTTTTCCCGAGTTTTGATCTGGTATCGAGTGTTGGCAGTTTACCGAGCTTTGAGCCTTTACTGAGGAGCTCAAAGAAAGAAGAGAGAAATATGCACTCGACCAATTACTTGAATTTAATTGAATATCGAGTATTTACCAAACTTTAAGCCGAGCCTACCGAGCTTCACGTTCCATGAAAGAGATTGGGAGTGTGGTTTCTTGTGTATGCAATTTTTTTGTGGAAATACGTAGTTATCACAGAATAGAATTCCTTGCAATGTGTTTGCAAGAGTTTCGTTTGAAATTTGAAACATGCTCGACTTGGCTCGAATATTCTCGGTTCGGCGTGGCTCGGTTACCGAGCTCTGATCTTCGAACCTTTACCGAGCTTTGAGCCTTTACCGAAGAGCACGAAGAAGATAAGACATGTGGGCACTCGACCAATTATTATGTTAAGCCTCCATAGAATTTCGAGATTTTAACGACTTTCGAGCCTGAAACGAGTTCCGAGCTTTACAAGCAATTTAGAAAAAGGTCGGCTCGGCTCGGTTCAACAAATCTTAGGCTCGATCTCGCTCAAAGCTTGAGCCAAGCCGAGCTCGAGCTTCGGGGTCTCGTCCCCCTTAGTGCAAGGGACTTAAACATTTTCTGTTTATAAAAATCTCATTATATTTAATTATTTGGATCGAAGTTTTTTTCTTGTATCTCTGAATATTCGAACAAAAAAAAATGAAATTCATAAACAAAAGATAAATTCGTAAAAAATGCTCTTATCACGTTCCATTTTCCATAACCAAAAGCAATTTTAAATCCATTATCGGTGCTTTCAGGTTAACGAAAGTAATTTGATCGTCCTGAAAGTAGCGGGCACGCGGTTTCGAGGAGTTCATCTTATAGAAAACTTGACGTGACAGTTTACGAAGTAACCCAGTTTATTTTACCGAAGTACTTCATTGTTAGGGAAAAGTAAAAAATAGCGGAAGAATTTCAGAAACAATAGCGTAAGTTGGTAGAGCGCGTATCGATTTGCAATTCCGGCGCCTCCGCCAAACCGGGGTTCCTTGATATGGATGCTGCGCGTCGGTTAATTTCCTCATGCCGCCCCCGCAGTTCGCCTCAAGCCCAGAAAGGGGCCGCTACGGCACCGCGCAATATTAAACGATTACATTCCCGTATGCATCTATAGAAATGTGAAATCCCAAACACAAATATCTAAAGACTGATCATGTCTTCCATGTAGTTCCCGACATTCGGGACTACTTAGTTTTAAGGGTAACCCAAGTCTTCCAATAATATTTTCAAACGTGTACATATTTTTGTGTATTATAAAGTGAATGTTATTTAAAAAGCAAGTAAATTTAAATTTTAATAATTGTTTTCTCGTAAGAAATATTTAATAACTCGAGATTATTGGCTGTTTACATACGTTAACGAAGTGTGCTCTGCTTTTATCAAAAAGCGTTGTTAACTAAGAAAGTGAAGCTACAACTTAAGACGGTGATAATGTTTTATGGAGGCGGTGCGCTTAGAAATCGTTACCCAGTGGACGAACGTATTATATTCGAAAGACTTTGGCGTGGTGCTCTTTGTCAAGCTTTGGGGGCAAAAGCGCCCATTAGGGCTGCACCTAGGAGGCAGCAGTGTTGCTGTCACTGCCATTGTGGCGGCTACCCTGCTCCCAACAACAACACTTCTGAAAATGTGCTTCGGAGATTGTCCCCCAGGAAAACCATGCGGTCTGTTGTTAGGTAATTTCATGTCTTCGTGTCTTTAATTGTGAATCATCACAATCATAGCAAATTTTTTGAAAATCTTACGTTTTTATTGTTTATTACAATAATTCTTTATTGGGACTTTTGTACTTATGCTATGGATTATTCACTAAATAACGGTGCTGATTGTAAGGTTTTTATTATATCAAAATCCCAATAAAAGTGATTTGAATTATTTAAAAGTGAGAGTTCTTCAAATTTACCTAGTTTCAAATATGGTTAAATTCTTTAATATTTCCAACTTCGTGCCTTAGAACCTGATATGTTGAATTTGTCGAAAAATTATTAAATTCGTAGAAAACTAGAAAAAGTCCAACTTTGCGTTAAATTCAAAATTTTACATTAAAAGCAACTGAAGATATTTGGAATTTAGCAATTCTTGGTTTTGATGATGATGAACATCTTGTTCTTGGATGATGACTTCTTGCTTTACGACATTCAAAGCTTGGAAAATACGAAAAGTGAATTTAATTCACAAAAAAAATGACGAAAAACTTCCTGCTTGGAGCGCAGTCTCATACTAACAATGGAAAATTTTGAGTAATTTCTCCCTTTCTGGCCATTCTCTGTTTAAATTTTCTGATTGAATTACTTATTCTGTTAATAAAAATATTATTTTTTTTTAATGTTTTACCCCACTACACCTACGTCCAACAATTTGAAATTCTTGTGTATAAAAAATTATATTAGTTCTGATTATTATTTATATTCGATAATTATTTAAATATCTTAGTTGAAATAAATTACCAGTTTTAGTTTATTTTGATTTTAAATTTCTGAAAAGATTAGAAAATTTCGAATTAGAAATTTTCCAAATGTGCCCCTATTTATTTCAAATTTAGGGCTTTGTCCTTTAGGATACTATAAAGATACAACATTTATGGCATTTTTAAAAAAGCACCCCAGTCGATTACGATTACTGTTGTTACGATTTTCCTGCTTTAATCTCGTACTTGGTTAAAATATGTTTCGTTTCTGTTGGTTTTAGGTTTTGCTAATTTGAAAAACATACTATTTTAAACTTGTTTGTTGGACAATTGTATTATTCATGCTCATTTGCATGTGAAATTTGGTTGATGTCATTTAATCGAATATAAATGTAAAACGAATGAGATTGCCATTATTTGGTATATTTGGTCATCGACTCCAGTTTTTACGAAATTCGAGATTTTTAAATATTATATGGAGTTTATTCTAAATGTGATCCAAACTGTAACAAATTTTGAGCGTTGTGCAAGCGTTAATCTTAAAAAAAAAAGCTGATTGCCAACAAAATAAATGTTTTCCTGTCTTGAATAATAAGTCTCATACTGAAAAGATGAATCTCTCTTGTCAGTTTCTCTTTAAATTTCTGGCTTGATTAGATTAACAAACTTGTTTCGGAATTATTCAATAATTTTCTTCGTAAATTTTGCAAATTCCAGCAGGATGTGTTTATAGTTTAAAAGTCTTTTGTATAAAAAAACTCATATTATACTTAATTGTTTGTATAAATGTTCGGGAAAGATTATACATTTTTACCTTGAAAACGCCAGTCCCAATTTATGGAAATATGATAATAAGGAGTTTATTAAGCTTTTGTTTATTTTGGTAGAAATTCCCTAAAATCAATTTTCCAAGGATTTTTTGAAATTTAGAACTTTGTACCTTTAAGCGTTAAAAGTTTCCAAAGTAATGCTGATTCCACGAAACTTAAATTGCTAAGAAATTTTAAATCTTTATAGACAAAAGTGGTGGATTCGTATCTCAAAGAAATCATTTCCTATTGAAAATAAGAATTAGTTTTGGTTTTTCTTTTACTGGCGTTTTTCTCCTTAAATTTCGTCCCTGATTGAAATGCTTATATGTTTTTAATGAATACTTTTGGTTGGTTTTCAACAAATTTGTTTCTGTTTTTGTACACATTTCCGTATCATTTCATATAAACCTAATTCGCAATATCAAAAATATTTCAGATTTTATGTTGTGATTATGTATTTAGATGCACTTAATGAAAATCAGGGGTGAACAGGTTCATTTTTAGATTGAATTTTCCGAAAAGGAATTGAATTAGTATTGATCTTCTAATTAAAATTTAAGCTTGCTTAAACCAAAAGAATATCATAGCAGCACAATTTCTTTAATTGAGCTTAAAATTTTGAGTTTAGGGTGTATGCATAGTCGTCTCAGAAGAGTTCTTTGGGACACCTCTAATAGTTTTTGGTCCTTTTTAGGTTTGAACTTTAAATTTCGTAGGCGTTTTGCATTGATCTTGATTAAAACTTAGGCTTGTTTAAACCAAAAGATTCATAAAGGTTCATAAGGTTTTTGGAATTGATCTTTAGGTTGACACTTTAAATTTCGTAAAACATTTAGCATTGATTTTGATTAAAGTAAAAGATTTATTAAACCATAAATTGTCGGAGCATCACAATTTCGTCAAATTTTAAGTTTAAATGTAAGTTTAAGGCATATGTGTGGTCCTCACAGAAGAACTATTTAGGATACCTCCAATAATGTTTGGTCCTATTTAGGTTTGAACTTTAAATTTCGTACGGCCTTTGGGATTGATTTTGATTAAAGTAGAAGTTTGATTAAATCAAAAAATGTCACAGCAGCACAATTTCTTCAAATTTTAAAGTTTTAAGTTTAGGGCGTATGTAGAGTCCTCACAGAAGAGTTAGATAAGTTTTGGCCCCTTTTAGGTTTGAACTTTAAATTTCGTAGAGCCTTCTTTAGCACTGATTTTGATTAAAATTTAAGCTTGTTTAAACGAAAAAGTGTAGCAGCAAACTAAGCCAAAAATTTTAAGTTTAAGGCGTATGTAATGGTCTTCATAGAAGAATTATTTGGGATATCTCCAATAATTTTTGACTTTTTTTAGGTTTGAACTTTAAATTTCGTGTGGTCTTTATCATTGCTCTTGATTAAAATTTAAGCTTATTTAAACTAAAAAATGTCGCAGTAGCACAATTTCTTTAATTGAGCTTAAAATAATAAGTTTAAGGCGTATTTATGATTGTCATAGAAGAATTAGTTGGGATGCCTCCAATAATTCTTGGTCATTTTTGATTCGAATTTTAAGTTTGGTGGGGCCTTTAGCATCGATCCTGATTAAAATTTAAGTTTAAGGCATATGTGTGGTTCTCAACTGTTTAGGACATCTCCAATAATTTTTAGCCCCTTTTAGGTTTGAACCTTAAATTTCGTAGGGTCTTTGCCATTGATTTTGGTTACCATTTAAGCTGGTTTAAACTACAAATTTTGAAGGCCTCAGACGAATTATTTGAGACACTTCTATAGTTTTTAGCCCTTTTTAGGTTTCCTAAACCTTGAGGTGTATTTGTATATACGTAATTAAAGAATTTTGTATAAAAGAATTTCATCAATTGATAGTTGTTATATATTCAGTGTTTACAAAATTACATTCTTAGTTTTTAAAATGAACGCAAACTTACTTTAAAGGTTAAAAAAATTGATAACAATTGTTTATTTTGTGAAAATTTAGGCTCTTGCATTTTAAGGGAAATCCAAAGAAATTACTGCTTCTATGTTTTTCTGAAAATAACGTCAAATTTTCATTCTACTTAATGCTACGTTGTTCCGTTGAATCTTTTCGAATCTTTCAAATCCATAATGAAATTTTGGAAGTTTCAGAAAGCTTTGGATCTTCCACGATTTAAAAAAAACGTTGTAGTTGTGACCTTCACTCAGCCAAGCACTTACATTTATTTCTGATATAGAAAGGTATTTATCACACATTTCGTGTATTGATAATACGTTCAAAGTTGCTTTAAGATTTAACAAACCCATAAACCGAAAGACTCGTATAAAGTATATCCGATTGCGTTCTACCGTTGCGGCGGATTTTGTGAAAAGTTAATGCCTTTGATCCGATTAGTGAACTGAAATTCCTCGATTCCAAATTCACTGAATTAGTTTCAAGCGTGACTTCCCTTTATATTTTTACAACCGGTGTCAAATTTGTTGTTTTATAATTTCAGTTTTCGTTTATTTAAATCAACATGATTTCGTGCTTTTGTTTTTTAATTTTTTTACATTTAAAAAACATGGGTTTTCTTTAATTCTATTTGTTTATTTGCAGAGTGCGTAGTTGTACCTTTAATTTGTTTTTATGCAGGTTCTTGTTAGTAAGGGAATTTTAAAATTTAAAAAAAAAGCAAAATGGAAATTTGTCATGTGTTAAAAGATCCACGTACCCCAGTAATGTTTAAAACAACTGCCAAGGGGGTGAGTCACCCTCTGTTGTATATATTGATCAATTCGCGTGGCACTGAAAATGGGGAGGGTAAAATAGAAAATAGAGAAGGTGAGCTAATCGGTTTCTCATTTCAACTTTTCACTTTACAACTGTATTTCTAAACTTCTTCGTTACTTATTCTTTAAATAATTTTATCTGTAATATTAATGTAATTCATAAATTTTCTTCAAATTATGGGTAACACTTGAAGATAAATTTGTATCCTGGGATGCCTATAATTATGTCAATGTTATTTACGAGAATTTCCCTTGGGTGATCGCTGACGATATTGAAATTGCTACGTTAAATTTTGCTGCCTTATTGATGAAGTACGAGGGTTATTATGTTAATAATCCAGGTATAAATAATAGATTAACACGTATTAGATTACCTCCCCGTTTTCACCTTGGCTATAGTTAGCACTACAAACCCCATTTAAAATTGGATTTTTTCCTAGCGTTAGTTAAAAATCATATTTAGTGGTGCTGACATTCACTTACGTACCGTTTATTTATGTATTTATTTTCCTTTTAAAAATCTTCAAAAGAATGGTGTGCTTTAACACAGAAATCGAACAAAATATCAAGTAATTATTTAAATATTTTTTTTAAATTCAATTAACCGAATTAAAAATTAATTAATTTGTTTTTATTGAAGTGTGACGGAAACGCATCAGCTAGCAGAAGCCCAACAGGAAAAGAACGCAAGGCTTCGGGAGGCATTCGGAATATCAGAATATTTTGTTGATGGTAGCAGCTTTGATCCTGACAGGGAAGCCAAAGAACAAGTTGCAAGATCTGTTGCGATACAAGAGAAAGAAAAACAAAAGGCGTTAGACAGGGAAAAGGAAAAGGAACAGGAAAAAGCTCAGGCTGCACGCTATGAACTTGTACATACACCTAGTCCTGAACCTCCTGCCAGTGAGGGCAAGAAGAAGAAAAAACGTAAAAATAGAGATAGGTAAGTCACCCATACTTTTTGCATTAAATTTAAGATGGTCTTGTTTTGCCATTTTTTGAAATTAAAAATCATTGAAACATTTTTTAAATCTCCAGACAATAAAGTTCAAAGAATATTTTTTATTCCGACTGCAACATAAAATAACTTTTAAGTAACAGGATTCACGGTTTATGAATTTTATAACATATGGTACTGCCTCGATAATGTGAGTTATTGGTGATATGGAGCACACGATAATCACGTGATTATCGGATTATAGAGGCAGTACTGTCCTTCCGATTTAATTATTAATGACAGTTTGGTTTAATTGATTGATTTTTTATTTATAGAAACCTTTTAAAATTCATATTTTGTAAGGAAACTAACAGATTAAAAGTATTTAAAAAAAGATCTATCCATCCAGTGACGCTATAACTCAAATCGAGCCTTGGCTACCTCTATTTCCCACTTCCATAGGATCCGATCCGATCCATAACCACTGTTTTCCATTTTGTTAAGATGTAGTATATTTTTGCATCTTTTTTTATTTTTCTATCTCGTTTTGGGTTTTCCTATAAGTTGCTTCCCTTCTATCTAACGCCTATTAAAATGAAGTACACCTTATTTGATGCTGTAATTCTTTTCTGAGTTTCTTGTGTTTGGTCAATGTTGTTGTTATGTTTGAGCCCACTATTTTCAAATTTTGTTCGCCTATCATGAGATTTTGTCTTTGTCGTCTATTGCTTCTTGTTTGTATCATTATTTTGATGTTATCGTCGTTCAGTCACCACCAATCCCATTTCCTTAGCTGCAGCTTCTAGTTCTATATAGGCTATTGATCTTCCCAGGATGCTGATATCATTTGTGTATGCTGCTATTTGTCTTGATTTGTTAGGCGGCAGTCTCATTGAGCCACCAGCCACTAATAACCAAAATTTGGGCATATGCAATCACATGCCGTTAGTCTCACTGAACCACCGACATCCACCCACCGTCAACAGATGGTGGTCACCGGTTTAAAATTTTCAACTTGTTTGAATTTTGGTGGACGGTGGACGTTGGTTGTTAACACTGCGCGTGCGCCAAGGCATGTAGCGTCAGCTGATTTTCGATTGCCAAAGGCGGGAAATTTAAGTATAAGTTAAACTTGGGCAGGTTATTCCATTTGTGGGTATTCTGATCTAAAATAAACATAATCGATTTTCCGCCATCCCTTGAAGCTATTTTATTATTACCATCAAAATACTGATTCACACGTGGCACTCGAATAACATAAACATAAACATAACCAACACAAAGACACGTGAACAACCTTTAACACCAAAGTTACTACCAAGATATCAATTTCAAGTCAAAAAATCACTAAGAGGCAAACGGGAAATTTAAATTTTTGGCGATCAGCGGTGGTGCAGTGAGACTGCAGCATGTAATTTCAGTTGGTGGTGGTGGGTGATGATGCCTCCCGCCTTTAAGAATTTTAACTTTTGTTTTTTAGGTTACATGTTCTAATACAGGGTTAAACACAACATAGGCACCAGCCCATCACCTTGCTTTAACCCCAGGTTCACACTGAAGGGTTTACTTAACTCATTTTGAACTTTGACCTGGCTCTTTGTGTTTGTTAATGTTATAGTCATTAGTCTTCTATACTTTGAAGGTATGTTTATGCTAGCATTGGTCTCTCATAAATCTATATGCACTAGGCACTACTGCTCTTGGAAGCATGGAGGCTTACAAAATATACAAAAAAGCTCATCTTAATTAATTAACTTACACGAATTTAACCAAACTTTCTTCTTGATGAAGCATAGCCCTTTTAAATTAATAACTACTCAATTCTCGTTGCAATGCTGCCCAAAGTTCATTTCTTGATGTTACACATATCGTATGAATCCATCTATTGTGTTCGGCCCATAATAGTTCAATCAGATTTAAATCTGGCCTCTGGGGCGGCCATGTCATTAGTTCTTGTCATAGATAACTTTTGCACGGCAGTGGCATGTGTTTAGGATCGTTGTTTTGCATGAGTGGTAGTGTACATTTGGTATTCAATTAGTTACTTATAGTATTTGGTACATTGTGGTTCTTCCTGGCCTGAGACCTCCTTGATATTCACCAATTAGCTTTTCGGTAAATGGCATCTTCTTTTCCGTTAGAATACTTCAATGCTTGGGAATTTGTTCTGATTTCCATACATGATTTAGTAGGTCAGTTCTTGTAAAAGTTGTTCTCTGTTATGTTTTATTAATTCGGTAGAAATGCCATCTATGCCTGGAGTTTTGTTGTTGCTTAGTGAATTAATGGCTTTTCTAACTTCGTCCTTGGTTGGTGGATTGTTATATTCCTCATTCTTCCTATTTTGTCCAGTTGAGAGTATGTTCCAAGTTTACATTATCAGGGGTAGTCAGCCCCTTGCCCTTTACTCGGGTACTTGGGGGTTGCAAAACCTGTACCAACACTTAAAGATGTCTGGCACAGAGGAAAGTATTTATAAGGGTTTATCATTTATTCCTCGACAAGCTATCGGCCTTAATGGCCTGTTAAAAGCTGAATATACAGGGTTTTTATAAAAGAACTCCTTGGTTTCAAAAAATCACTATGAAATAACGGACAGTCATGGCTACACCGCAACAGAAAGCTCAGTGCGCGATTTGGTTCATTGAAACGCGTTCAGTAATCACAGTTCAGTGTAATTAGCGGCGTATGCTGCGCCTACCGATATGCTGGCGAATGCGTGGGAAGAGCTGGATTACAGTTTGGACGTGTGCAGGGCAACGAATGGTGCACATATCGAACTTTATTAAACACACAAAAAAACTTCATAATTTACCCTTTCAGAATACAGGGTGTTTATAAAAGAACTCCTCTGTTTCAAGTGTTATTTAAACAGCAATATATTCCAAGAATTGCTTACATGAGTATATTATATTCTGAAAGGGTAAATTCTAAAGTTTTTTTATGTGTTTAATAAAGTTCGATATGTGCACCATTCGTTGCCGTGCACACTTCCAAACGGTAATCCAGCTCTTCCCACTGCAGAATTGTTTTATTCGTAGGCGCTAGTGATGGGCACAATCGAATGATTTTGAGAATCGAATAATCGGCAATCGTATAATTTTAACAATCGAATAATCATTCGAATGATTTAACACTCGAATTAAAAATCATTCGAATGATTTTTCATTCGTCACATTCATTTCAGAGTTTCCGAATGAAAAATCATTCGAATGATATTTCACTCGAATGAAAAATCATTCGAATGATTTTTCATTCGTTATTCGTTTCAAAGTTTCCGAATGAAAAATCATTCGAATGATCATTCGTAATTCGCAATGCGAGTGATGAATCGGAATGCGAATGATCACTCGAGTTGCATGCGCAAACTCATACTGCGCTTATAATAAAAGAAACTTTTCAAAATTAAAGTAATACGGTGTGCAGTTATGTATTACTTTATCTTTGTCTGACGCTTGCCTTGCAACAGCGACAACCCGCACGTGCCAGGCGTCGTTAATGCCATACAAAAATAACTGTATGTGGATGGGAATTTATTCGCATTCGCATTCGTCATTCGGTATTCGCTATTCGTTTCCGAATGAAAAATCATTCGAATGATTTGACGACAACAATCGAAAATTTCGAATACCGACGATAATCGAATGATCCGATTTTTTTCATTCGAATTCGCCCATCACTAGTAGGCGCAGTACCGCCATATTCACGCCGATAATTACGCTGAACTGTGTTTACTGAACGCGTTTCAATGAACCAAATCACGCACTGAGCTTTCTGCTGCGGTGTAGCCATGACTGACAGTGAAACTGCCGGCCGGATACGTCCAGTACCGCGCGCGCGCCAAGATCATGCAGATGTGCTAACCGCGACGAATATTAGTGGTGAAAAACTTAATAATATACCGAACATAAATATGAAAACCGCATGTTTTTAACCTATCCCGTTATTTTTTGAAACCAACGAGTTCTTTTATAAACACCCTGTATATACTCATGTAAGTAATTCTTGGAATATATTGCTGTTTAAATAACACTTGAAACCGAGGGGTTCTTTTATAAATACCCTATATATTAATTGTTAATCCTGCTTTCTTTGCTTTAGATTTTAATTTTTCTAGGCTTCTAATTGTATCATTACATCATCTACATAATCTAAATGGCTTAACCGTCTGTTAGTCTGTTGTATCCCAAAATGTGTGACATTTGCGACTTTTCTCATGATGTCATCCAATACTAAGATGAAAAGTAGAGGAAATAGTAAACATCCCTGCTTTACACGGCATTTTACTTTGATAGTATGTTGTGTTGATTCAGTTGATTGCCTCTCATGTTTAACTCTGCAACTGTAGGATTGATTAAGTTGTTTAATTAATCATAAAATTTTTAATTCCCTCTTCTTTCTAATACTTCCATATATATTATTTCTTTTTAGACGGTCAAAGGCTTTATTGAAATTCACAGAACAGAACATATGTATTTCTCCTTCATTTTAAGCTTTGTTCTATGATAATTTTCAAGGTTTATGCACGATCTACTCAGTCTGAAACCTGCTTGTTCAGGCATTATGGTTTGTTTGATGTTGAATTCCAGTTAATTAATATTCTTGCAAATATCGGGATGCGACTGTTAGCCAGGTTATTTCCCTTCAGTTATCACATTTACTCAGGTTGCCTTTCTCCTTGATTTTATTCGTCTGGTATTCTTTACTTTAATTTTCCCACTATAGTCTGTTTTTAAACTAGGAGGAGCGTTTCAAATTTGCCGTGCTAAAATGTACGCACGCTATTGGCTCTGCGCGCGAATTTCTGTGTTTTGTTTTGACACATCAGCTGTTCTCAGTCTCAGTAATTTTAACTGTGTATCTACAACATATTTTGTGGTCAACATTATAGTTGAAATAATTCAAATTTACCGCCACAACTTTTCTAGTGTGTTTTCTGGTAACATTTATTGAGTGAATGTGACTTTTATATTTACTCCTCCTAGTTTAAAAACAGACTATAGTAGAGGATGAAGTATGTCTGTTGATATTTGGGGGTCTGCTTTAAATATTTCTGCTGGATCCTATAGTTTCTTCACATGTTTTGTTAGACACCTTTTTAATATTTCTTCAGTTATCGAGAGTTTCATGGTTTTTTCTTCGGCTAGTTACAAAATTGTGCCTTCTTTCTATATTTTAGTTTTGACATATCAGGCTCTCGGTGCTTCATTTGTTCCTTGCACTCGCTCAAGTCAGAGGATCCATGCTAGGGGACTTCTGGCCTAGTATGACCAGTATTAGCAACATCCCTCTGGCAAGTATCCTCAGGTTCATTCAAAGGTTAGGATGGCTTGAGTGATGTGCCTAAGGTGAGGATGTTGCAATGGAAGCAGCACAATAGGCCCAACTGAGGCCTAAGTGCACGTGACATAGTCACCCTCCATCCATAATCCAGAATCCTTCTAGGACTGGCTATTTTTAGTCTATTTCTTTCGTCTCACAATCATCTATTTCCTTTTGTAGGTGCATAGCATTGTATTATGGAAACTATTTTTTTCCCTTCGTGGTGACTGTTGTTTTCATTTTTCTTTTGTTAATACATATAAGAAAGTAACTCCGTCGGTTGTCATTTCACCACAAGTATTAGACCATGTTTCACCTGGTCCCAAATTTTCTATTTTGTATGGTCTCATTTCTTGTATTGCTTGATGTAATCTGCTGGCTTCCATGAGGGTTTTCACATTCCAGGTATCAATTCTTGTCTGTTTTTTCACTTAAAGGTCGCCATCATTCGATGCGTCCGGCTGTTTACGGTTTCAGATTCTTTAATCAGTTGATTTATGCTTTATGTGTGTTTAATCCATTAGCCGATTCTGGTGATGGGGTTGCCATCTGTAACACCTAGGTTTTGGCACTACTCCTTACCCTCTCTTACTGGTATTATATATTTAGCTTTAACAGGCCATTGAGGCTCATAGCTGTATTAGAGTTATTAAAACAGTTTTGAAAATTAATTTTCAAATTCATAAAAATTGTAATTTGTCGATTTTAAACCGAATATTTTGTTACAGTTCCTCATCGGAAGAGCAAAAAAAGAAAAAGAAGTCAAAGAAACGTAAAAAAGAAAGGTAATATTTGCAAGAAAATATTTCTATATAATTTTTTAGTATAGGTACCCCTAGGCATTCCATTTTTTGACATGATGGAAAAAGGTCAGATTAAAGTAATTTTTCTTCAAAATTTTATTAGAAAGTGTAATTTAAATTTTTCCATTGTGTACAAAAATAATAATAGTCGATGTGGCAGATTATATTTTGTTAGTATTTTTTTGTATTATACTGAACTACTTAAATTTCTACTAATATATTGGTGATATATTTTTGTGCCGTGCGTGTGAAGGCCCACAGGTAATGGTATGGTTTCGTTGCATATTTGGTAACACATTTTTGATCTTGCATATGTCTAGTGCAGCACGGGTGGACTGAAGGTGCGTTCAACCCTTAGACTTTCAGTCTTACGTCTGTTTTCAGTTTCTGCAGCTCTGATGTTTTTGGTGAATGTAATCTGTACTTTAGTTGTCTTTAGCATGAAATTAAAATAACTTTCCATTGCATTACAATAAACTAATCAAATTACCTATTTATCTGTTGCTTATAGAATGTAATTAAGTGTAGAAGACAATTGTAATTGCTAAACACAGTAATAAAGTGCGAAATGATCCAGTAAAAATATATTGTGAAAGACAACAACTTACTTTTATAACATGTAATATATAATTATTTAGTTTATTAAATTATGAGTCATCGTTCAATCCATAAAATGTTAACCAGTAATGGAAGCGACAGTTTACGTCACCAAAAGTTTTAATTCGTGGTTGTCCATTGTACTTACCAAATTAAACTTTAAACAGAATACTAAAGAGCAGTAATTTTTTCTATAGATCTGGAAAGTCAAAGGAAAAGAAGAAGAGGTCAAAACGTAAACAATCGGTAAATTCTTCCGACAGCGAGGATTCAAATTCGTCACAGTCGGATGATTCTGGGAGCGAAGACGACCGGAAGAAGAGGAAGAAATTAAAGAAAAAGGAGGTTAGTTTCTGAATGTTGTTAAATGAATATTTGATAGTTTTCGATCTTTATTAATTACATCAGCTAATTTCTTTGTTTTTAATACTTTGCCTTTCGTTTTATCAATCATAGGTTTGTATACTTCTTACTACTGTTTTTTTTCTACGTTTTGTTTTGTAATATTATTTTGAGGGTACAGTAAGTTTTGACTGGAGTAATGGACAAATTTATTTAAAATTAATCAATAGTTTTCTTGATTGTAATCAATTTCCTTAACTTATTTATTTAATTTCTTCAAAAACAACCCTGACTTTAATTGACCTTTTTTGTTATAATTTTTTCCAATACTAATTTTTAAGTTTATCTCATCCTAAATTTGTTTTGAAAGAATTATTTTCTTATCAGCATCCAGTATTTCAAATTTAAGGTGGTTCAGTAGGTTTAGAACGAAAGTGAATTCTGGAAGGGGGCGCAAGCATCAGCACAGAGAAATATTTTGCTAAATACGAACTAGGCGGTAACTGAGTTTTGCTCAGCTAGTAATTCAACTTTTCTTAGAAGTATACCGGGTGTCAACGAAACCTGGGGCACCCCCATTATTTTTTTTATTTTTTAACATATTAAAATGAAATTTGGTACATGTAATATATATATTATATTCTTTAAATGGCATTTATTGGCATAGGAAACAAGTTTCTCTCACTTCCGATTTCGCCGGAATTGACATCAACTTTGTTATTTTAAATGGAACACCCTGTATATTTATACATTTTTGGAATATCCAATCAATTTTACGTATGGTAGTATCAAGTTCGAAACATTTTGATGCCAAAGTAAATTTTTGCAGAAATTAATCTAGAGTGCCATGACTTACGCAAAATGAAAGTCAAGGTGCCCCAACACTCGAGAATGACCTAGACCTAGAATGACCTAAAGTTGGCAAAAATGCTTTTTCGAGAATAACTCTATTTTTTCAAATGGCACTAGGATATTAAAAATGAGCGTTTTTCAAGGATTTTATTGATACCAATAAAGCGGGATTAATTGAAAATTTAATTCGGAATAACACCCTCCGTTCAAAAAAACCGTATTTTTGACATTTAAATCTAGACACTGGGTTTCAAAACAAGTGAAACAAATGAATTGCACAAAAAAGTGACAGACTTGCTACAGTTGAAGTCCTAAAATAATTTGTTTTGAGTGTCGTAGCACCCTAATTTCCATTTTACGCAGGTCATGGCATCCTAGATTTATTAATAAATTCTTCTGTAAATATTTACTTTGTCATCAAAATGTTTCAAACTTGATATAACATACGTAGAATCATTGAATATATATTATATTCTTATTCAATGGTAGAATGAAATGGAAATTCCAAAAATGTATAAATACACAGAGTGTTCTATTTAAAATAACAAAATTGAGGATAATTCCGGCGAAACCGGAAGTGACAGAAACGTGTGTTCTATGTCAAAAAATGCCATTTAAAGAGTATATTACATATACCAAATTTCATTTTGATATCTTAAAATATAATTTAAAAAATAGGGGTGCCCCAGGTTTCATTGACACCCGGTACACTCTTATGCAAAACAATACTGCTGCAAATACAAAAGCGTTTGGTTGTACGTACTTAGAGGTTTTACGAATTTTTATATTTAGTATTCAAGAATTAATTTTACTAACTTTTGGTCGAAACATATTTGTTTTTTTTTCGCTAAAAGCATAATGAGAGCGCAACAATATATTAATTAAAACCGATTAAAACACATCTTCAAAGCCATTAAGATTAATAAAGTAATTTTTTTTTATATTTTGTCATTGGATCTTCAGTAGTTATAGGCCCAACAGAACATTTTTGGAGCAGGAAATATGTATAAATTGTAGTTGCTGTGTTATATAAACCTGTAAATATAGTTTTACTTAGCAAAACACGTGTACAGCCGAAATACCATCACATAACCTACAAATTTGGAAGTAAACATACGTTAAATGTTATTTAATACTTACTTTTATGGCTTAAAAACAGTTTGTAACATCCGAAGCTAGTGTTTATGGAAGTACTTTGCTTTAAATTCGTCTAAACTACACAACTTATTACAACTGTCAAGTTGCGCACTTTTTTGCACAGGTCGTAAAGGTGGTCTAACTTTTCGTGTAACTTTTGGCGTAAAAAAGTGCGCAACGGTTTCGTGAATAGGGTTACATAGGCGTAACTCCCGTTAGTCTGACTAACAAGTTAGACCCCATTGATGAATCGGGCTGTTAAGGATGGTTTTCATACTAATTCACAATAAATTGATAAACATTTTACACAAGCCGGTCAAACTATTCGATTAGCATAACATGAACAAGAATGGCACAAAACCCAACAAAAATGGAAGTAAATATTTAGCATTTGCATAAAAGTAAAGAGTATCTGACGTGAATTGACAAAAAATAGGACAATAAATTCAAGAAATACAACATATAAACCAAACGAGAAAAATAGTTTAACAATTCCTGTACTAAAATAATTATAAATAACCTATTGATATCTTATCCCTAACTTTTAACGTTATTATAGCAATGAAATTTATTTTGACACCATTACCATTGCAACCAATATATTTTTAGATCTGAATATTACCCCAGATTAACAATTCCTTAATAATTGTTTCTTCTACCATTGGTCCTTAAGGCTAGGGAATTTGACGGCAAAATGCAGCGTCTTCTGTTGTCAATTGTCATGATCAGCGCCGAAACCACTGGGTATTTTATTAATAATTATTCAACATTTATTTAAGAAGGTGTGTCGACGAGACAAATAAAGATTTTATTCGAAAAAACACATTCTAGATACTTAGAAGGCCGCTGTTTGTTAATTTTTTAAGTACAGCTTTTGTTGCCAAAGACGCCCATAATAAAGCACACGGTTGAATTTTAAACTATATTGCCTCATTTACATTCAGCCATTGCCACTGCTCCTCGCGCTGCTGTATTTTACTCCCCAAAATACGTCTGTGGCAGCGTCGAAGGCAGTGAGTGTTTACATTGCCGCTTCATACTTCGCATTCGACCTTGGGCAGTGAAGGACGGAGAATTAGGCGCAGCTTCAGCGCTCTGCCTCCTGAGTTTATGTAACTATGTGTCTATGTGAGTGTTTTAAAAAGAAAAAATATAGAAAATAGACGCCATCGTCGCAAGAGGAGATGTTGGATAAAAATCTCGCATTTTTAAAAATATGAAAAATCAATAAATTCGTTTTAAACCAATTTTACCTAGTTAGATAGGTTGTTTATAGTCTAAAAAGAACATTTAGAAGTTTGCATCACCTACGGTTTAGCCTGAAGAATTATAGAAATCTCTTTCGCGCGCACGGCGGCAACTGAGCGAGAGCAGAATATAAACACTCAAAATATTTCTTTCAAAACAAATCAATTTGACGTGTTCAAGCGTTTTTCGAAAATTCCTACGGGGGAAAAAATATAAATACAGGGTTTGAAACTTTGTACGCTCTCTGTTATAAAAAACCTAACGAACCACCTTAACTGATTTATTTAGTTTCTACCAAAAAAAACTGACTTTAATAACTTCTCTTGTTATATTTTGGAATTTCCAATACTAATTTTTAAGCTCATTTCATCCTAAATTTGCTTTGAAATAATTATTTTCTGCTTACCAGCATCCAGTGCTTCGAATTTAAGTTATCCTAATCAAGCTTTCGGATTTTTATAAAATCATAATAAAGTTTCTTCAGTTAAAACCGACTTACTGTATTTAAAGTATATGTACAATGAAATAAATATCTTATAATTTTTTTTAATAATTTTTTATTTAAGAGCTGCTTATCTACGTTTCTTTTTTCAATTAAATTATATCATTTTGTTCTCTTTTGTAGATGATTTTATTTGAGACAAATTTCATAATTAGGCAAAATTTATTCACTTAGAAATGTGTGTAAAAAAATAATTGATTACTTAGTAATCAATGTACAAATCATTTTCATATGTGTGTTTTTTTATTTATTATGTTATTAATTTATTTTTACTTGTGCATGTGCTCAATTTTGTGTTTATGGAAGTTAAACATTGTTCTGTTTGAACCTTGCGCATCATAACATAGGATTAGCCTGACTGGCTTACAACGCTGCTAGTAAGTACAGGCCCATAGGCCCCTAGCACTCAACTGCATGCACTTCATACGTAAACAAAGAGTTAAATAGGCATACAGCTACTGTATAGGTGGTTTTTTGTTTGTAATTTTCAACACAATAAATTCCGAGTGGATGTTCTGATGATTGCTGTTTTAATATGATGGTTGTTATTTGATTTTACTGACCGTCATTTTAAAATTAGTTTTGAAGTAATGATAAATGTTAAGTCACAAAACACTTAGAGTGCTGTATTTGCCTAAATTTTGGTATCTTAATAAATAGGTTTATCATAATATTTAGCAAAGAATGTAAAATTAAGCAAGTAATAAAAAATACCCCGAGAGTAAATATTTAAATCTAAATAAATATTTGAATTTATGTGTGTTTTATTTTTATAATTTTAGATTAATCACAATCTTAAAACTATTGTTATTTTCTCACAGAAAAAGAAATCTGTCAAGAAGAAGCATACATCCAGCGATAGCTCATGCGAAAGGTATGTGACCAATTAAATACATTTCTAAGATTTTCAACGATTCTGTTTTCAGTTCACCAGAACCACCGAATAAAAAATCATCGGAAAAATATAGTAATAGTACGAGGAATAGAGAGAATGAAGATTTCGATGATGTACGGAAACAACACAATAAAAAACGAGAGCACGATAAGTATGATTATCAAAAAAACGTTTCGCCTCCACCAAAACGTTCGAGGAGAAGGAGCGAAATAGAGCACAATAAACAATCCAGAAACGATAGTCAGGGTTCATATAAATCAAGATCAAGAACACCAGAACGATCCAAATACAATCATAATAAAAGAAGACAGGATGAGGACACTTCCTATCATTCTCATCCAAACAGGCCCAATATACTTGATGAAAAAAAATCACGCGATAACAAAAGAATAAGATCGAAATCGCCTAATTACAGACAGAAGTCACCTGGTTACAAACGTAGAACAAAATCAAAGTCACCTAATTATAGAAACAGTGATAAATATTCGAGACAAACATCAAAATCACCTGATGCCAAGTTTGTTAATAAACGTGAGAGAAGAAGTCGGTCCTTGCAGCAGAGACATAAATCACCGTCAAGTCAAAATACTCCTCCGCACAATTCCTACAGGCACAAGTATAAAAATGCTAAAGATTCCGAAAGCATAAAGGATAGAAATAACTCGGTGGAGAAAAAACGAAAATCGCCGGATGCAAGGATGAGGTCACCAGACATGAGGAGAATATCACCAGATTCAAGAAGGAAGTCACCTGATGTAAAAAGGTCACCTAATATGAGGAGGAAGTCGTCAGATTCAAGACGGAGATCACCCGATGTTAGAAGGAAATCTCCTGTTTCAAAAGGAAAGTCAGATTCGAGAAGAAAATCGCTTGACGAAAGAAAGTCATTCGAAGAAGACGATAAATCACCTGTTAGAAAAAGGTCAAACGAAAGAGAGAACAAATCTCGAGAAAGACGTGATAGAAGTTATCAGTCATTAGAAGACAGATCGAGTAGAAAACGTTCTCCTGTTAAATCTAAATCTATTGATGATCATAAAGAGAAGTTAAGAAGTACAACACCGGATCATGATAACGCCGAGTCGAGGAAGAAATACAGAAGAAGCAAGTCCCGTTCTAGGAGTAGGGATCGAAATAAGAACGAATACAAGCGTTCTAGCAGAAGCAACGATAAAGTTGTAACAAAATCTGGATCGGTTCGAGATTCTGAAGAAAAAATTAAAATTGAGAAACGATACGAGTCCGGTCAGAATTATAACAGAAACGATGTGAAATCTCCGGAATTGGCCAGAAGTTCTGAGTCGAAAAGAAGTCGGACTCCGCCTAGAATCAAAGGGCATAGAAGTAAAAGTGTGCAGTCAAATTCGAGCGTAGATTCACCTAATAACTTATCGCAATCTAAAACACCACCTAGAGATTTACATAAAGCCAGTAGTGATCAAAAAGACACCAAGAAAAATTCCGACAAATCTCCGAAGAGGAAAAATCGACAACAGATGCCAGTTGTACGTTTAAGATCATCGAGCGAGGATGAAAAATCCGATCACGAAAATGATAACGTTGACGAAGAAAGGGAAAAGGAACTGAGAATGTTGAGATTATTAAAATCGGGTTTAGCCGCTAAAGCCAAAGAAAGTCTTGAAAAGAAAATACCGAAAGTTAAACCGGTTAAAGATTTTGGATCTAAAGAATCAAAAATTGTAGTTGAAAAGACGGTTAGTCCTAGGGTGCTGGATCAAAAGTACATTATTGAACCTGATACGTTTGATATTAAAGTGTTACCGCTTAAACCGGATGTTACTGACAAAGTCAAATTAGATGACGTAGGGATTGTTGCAAAAGAGAAATCCAGAAATCATCATGATGAAAATGATGAATTTATTCTTAACAAGCGAGAGGGCAGTGCTAGTAAGAAATCCTCAAGCAGTAGTCGATCAAGATCAAGGTCAAGATCTAAATCTAACAGTACATCATCGAAAATTCAGAAATCGAAATCCAGAAGTTCTTCTAGGTCTTCATACAGGTACGTTCTGTTATTCAACTTTAATTTAAAAATTGACGCCTAAACATTCTTTATTTTAATAGGAGTAGGTCATCATCATCGAGCAGTAGTAATTCAGCATCACGGTCGCCTTCACGTGTACGCAGTAGTCACTCCCGCTCAAGAAGTTCATCTCGCAGCTCCAGCAGTGACAGTTCAAGGTCTCGGTCTCCTTCAATACCCCGTCGACATGGATCTCCCAGTTTTCTTGATCGTCGAAGGATAACAAGGTATCGTACTGCATGTTGATACCTGTAGATTTATATTTTTGCATGAATAGTTGTTTAATTTTATTTTATTTTTATTTCAGCAGGAAGGTGTAAAACTTCAGAAGTGTTTATTTGGTTTTTTTTTGTAGTTTTTCTTTATTAATTTCCTTGTAATTGTGTTAAGTCCTTGTCAGTTTTTATGATGCAATTTTTATGTATTATCGATTATCTCAAGTTGATTCAATTTAATTTTTAATGGTTGTCCCTAACCATAGGGAACATTTTATTTTATATTATTTTGTAGGTGTACACAATAAATTTGCTGTTGTATTCTGCACTTTGATTTATTTTAGTATTAGAGTTGTATTTATGCAGCTTTTTGTAATTTATATTTTTGCTTTTTTAAAATATATTACATACTCCCTTGCGGAGTGTAAGTGAAGATAATTTTTTTTTTAATTTATCAAAAATGTGGACAAGAAAATTAAGCAAACTTTTAATATTGGATTGAATCTTAGGTATTACCTACCCCAATTTGTTTTATTTTTCAGTGCTATTTTATTGGTTAACTTTAAATATTTATTGTTTACTAATTACAAACAATAATAGTGTTTAACCAAAGAATATAAATAGAGAAGAAGTGGGATCCCTTTGTGTTTATGTATAATTGTGGTATAAGGAAATCCAATCTTAATCCATGTATTTTTTTTTTTTGTAAAGCCTCCGTGACACTCAACAAATTCGCAGAAAGTAGCTACAAAAGAAAGGGCTTGAATGTCAGTTTTACAGCCTTGAAAATTCATACTTTTTCATACCTGCAGCATTTTCAGTAGATTATATTTAAGGCAGAAGTGACCTACAGAACGTCTATTTCCTGATATTACCAGTGTTGCCAGATGATCTAAAACGCTTTACCCCACCACAGCGTAAAAAATATCCCTTTTTTCATACGAAAACTCCCATCCCATACAAAAAATTTGTGGATTTTTGCAATTTATAGCAAAATCAGCTAACACTTGATTACATAGATAAGATAGGTTAGTAGTTATAGATGTTGAGCTCATTGTTATTGTCAGAAGCAGAGTTTGCAGCGCCACCATAAGGTGTAGTCTTGAATTAATCGTGCATGGCGCTAAATTTAAATGTTTGTTCCTTTTTTATCCATAAATTGTATTTATATAAAACTGTCAACCGAAAAATTACATTGTTCTTAAATGAAATTAATAATTGTTGCATTATGTACGTATAGCTAGAGATTTCTAGTTATCACACATTTCTTTAATTATTTCAAATTTACATTATTGAGAGATTGAGAAAATACTCTCCAAAATGCAGGATTACCCTTTTACCCTTTTTGCAGCAAAAAAACCCTCGAAAAGGGGTAAAACCCTCCCATCTGGCAGCACTGGATATTACCTACTATTAAAGCAATACCAACAATAATAATAAATAACGCGCATGAAGTTAGCGTCGACTCTATTTGCCTATAACCGAACTCAAGATAGGCAACCTGCACTGCACAGCACAAACCGGTTTCCAGTTAATATTTCGTAAAGTAATTTGAATAATTAATTGAAACTTACAGGAAGTGTGTAGCATACTTCCCGCTACTCCTTCACAAAAAATTTAAAAAATCATGTTACTACAACCTGAAAAAAAAATTAGAATTTGTCACGTCAGAATGGCCAGATAGCGCTTACGGGCGCTGTCAGGTTTTAGCTAATATTTCGTAAAGAAATCTGGACAATTAATTGAGATTTATAGGAAATGTTTAACATACTTCCCTCTACTCCTTTACAAAAAATTAAGAAAATCACACCACTACAACCTGCTAAAATAAACCGTGAATTTGTACCCCCAAAAACTTCTCTGCAGGTACTAAGCAACCCAGCACAGAGTTCTAAAGACTAATATTGTGGTAATGTTTTTGTCATAATAACTGTGAATAATGTTGATTTTATAATATTTAAGGTATTCATGAATATACACTTTATATTCGGCACATTTCATTAGTTATACTTTAAATAGTTATGATCTAATAGAAAATAGATTTTCATAAGAATGGCTTTTACGTTGCACGTTGGCGTAATATTTTACATTTAAAGCTTTTTATGTGCTAGTTTACTTGTAGAAAGAATGCCGTGTATTTTTCTTTATTTCATAAAACTGGAATGCAAAAGTTGTCCTGAAAATAACCATCAGTTTTTACCTGACGGTTTAACACCACTAACACTACTAACAAATACTAATAATAGCGCTCGCAAACGCCCAATTCCATATCATCGACCAACACCATCTTCACCGTCATCAGTAAGTAGTTACAGCAGCAGCCCGTGGTATTCCAGACACCGCAGTACAACCCGAAGTCAGTCTTTAAGCACCAGTTCAAGATCGATCTCGAGATCACCTTTACATTCACCATGATTATGATTGTATTTATATTTAAAGAACTTCTCTTACTTGAATGTTATATTTAGTTTTAAAATCAAAAGTGTTTTAAAAAAACACGGTACAGTTCGTAGCCTTTTATTTAATATGAATTAATATAGTTATTGACTATGAAAGCACCCGAAAAACAAATTGTTCTTATTGAAATCTCGATGTGCAATATTTATGATAATGCAAATAACAAGGTTTTCTGAGGAATAAATGCATTAAATGGGGGACGATTATAACTAAAAAGAGTTAATGACATCTTCCATCTACCAAAAGTGCATCTTGGGCAATTCTTGGATATTTTGATGTAATTTTGAAACGAAAAGAAGCCTACATTAAATGATATTTGTAATCTCTCTATGTAGGTAGTAGAGTTAGTACTTAAATGAATATACTTGTCATCTATTAGGTTGTGAAATACTCTGTAAATATTATTATTTTATTAATGTATTTACATTACTTTTGTGCAATTTTAAAATCGAAAGACTCCACTTCATACATTCCATTCTAGTCATTTTAGCGTAGATTTTAAATTTGTGATAAGACATGTAGTTTTAATATTTATTCCCTTATTTATTTATCTACTTATTTATTATGTATTTAAAACTCATGTACAGTTTGTTGTTAGCTTAATTAATTTCAGCTAATTTGTTACATCTAGTCAAATTGTGCTACTTTAATCACTTGTATCATTATAGAAATGTGTGTCGATATTCTTAACAACAGTCAAAGATATATTTTTGTGGATATCCAGCACCTAACGAATTAACCAATAGAATTAAGTTAAAAAAATACTTTGCTTCATCACTATTTAATTAGGAAATAATAAAGTTTACCGTAGTTTATTATTGTCAAATTCTCTATACAGTATGAAATCCGATTTAAAAAATATTAAATGTAAAAAAGCGCATATTTTTCAATGGTTTCGTGTTATTGTTGTAAGTAGTACCTTTACAAAAAAAATTCCTTAGAATAAATTTGATGAATAAAATGGTACCTAACTACTTAGTTAAAAGACAAGGTTGTAACAGTTAAAATTTGTCAACCCCTTAGTGGAATGACCCTTGTTAGACTGCTTAACAATAAAACCTTTCAAAATATTATTTGTTATTTATTATGACTACAAACTATAAGTGGACTACATTTCAGAGATTTTTACTGGAGACTGCAAATTAGATATGGACTGTACCTGCGAGCTATGAGGTTAATTCTTTTTAAGAAATGACTACAGAGCAAGTAAGTACCGAAAGGTTTTTGTTTATCATATTTGTATACTTGTAACATGGTGTTCTTTTTCTTATCAGCCCTCTTCCACCCACTTTCAGGTAGGAGAAACTCGGCTAATTTTGTGATATTAAGAACTATTTTCATTGTAACATTCTTAAATTAAAAGGAAGCTTGTGTTCTGAAAAAGATACAACCTTCATCTGACAAACTATGAATTGTGACTCCGAAATTTTTAATTTTATTGTAGATGTAGTATGTAGTGCCAAGCCGACTTCGATGGTAATGTGAAGGTCGTATAATTTCGTGATAACTAGGATAATTCCGATTTTATCGTGTACCAAAGTAAGAATGTTTACAACAGATAAACAAGCATTAGCTCTACTCGAGTGTATCAAATACTTAACTATTTTTGTTAAGAAATAATTAATATGAATTTGAAGACTTCCACGGTCAGTATCAGTATTAACCAGGGCCGGCCCAAGCTTTTTTGCCGCTCCACGCAAACTTTTTTTGGCGCCCCGCCCCTATCTAATTTTTTAATTTCTCCAAAAACCCTTCTTAGCTCATGTGTTCCTATTACCAAAAGTTCGTTTTCGAGTGCGACAAATTATCAATTTTGGACTGAAATACATAGCCAAACTTACCCTTCTTAACTCATGTGTTCCTATTACCAAAAGTTCGCTTTCGAGTGCGACAACTTATCAATTTTGCACTGAAATACAAAGCCAAACTTACCCTTCTTAGCTCAGCTCATGTGTTCCTATTACCAAAAGTTCGTTTTCGAGTGCGACAAATTATCACTTTTGGACTGAAATACATAGCCAAACTTACCCTTCGTAACTCATGTATTCCTGTTACAAACAGTTCATTTTCGAGTATGAAAAATTATTAATTTTGGATTGAAATACAAAGCCAAATTTACCCTTCTTAGCTCATGTGTTGCTATTACCAAAAGTTCGTTTTCGAGTGCGACAAATCATTAATTTTGGACTGAAATACATAGCCAAACGTACCCTTCTTAACTCATGTGTTCCTGTTACAAACAGTTCATTTTCGAGTATGAAAAATTATTAATTTTGGGCTGAAATACAAAGCCAAACTTACCCCTCTTAACTCTCATGTGTTCCTATTACCAGAATTTCGTTTTCGAGTGCTACAAATTATCAATTTTGGACTGAAATACATAGCCAAACTTACCCTTCGTAACTCATGTAGAGTCATTCGGGTTAAGTGTGCGCACTTTAGACTTCTAAACCCTATTAAATAAAAATAGTTAAGTATATGAAAACAATTTCAACATTTTTAGATAGAGCATTTATTATTCTTTGAACATCGACTTTAACAAAAAAAGTAAATTCCCTAAATTTCTCATAAACTAAGAATAAAACAGTTTTGTCGGCATGCGTTCACTTGACCCGTATTGCGGGTAACTGTGCGCACCCGTATGGGGCAAGTGAACGCATACGGGGCAAGTGTGCGCATGGAAACTTAGAGTCATTCGGGTTAAGTGTGCGCACTTTAGACTTCTAAGCCCTATTAAATAAAAAGTATATGAAAACAATTTCAACATTTTTAGATAGAGCATTTATTATTCTTTGAACATCGACTTTAACAAAAAAAGTAAATTCCCTAAATTTCTCATAAACTAAGGATAAAATAGTTTTGTCGGCATGCGCTCACTTGACCCGTATTGCGGGTAACTGTGCGCACCCATATGGGGTAAGTGAACGCATACGGGGCAAGTGTACGCATGCGCACACTTACCCGCGCACACTTGCCCCCCGGGACCAAAATTGAAAACAAAAATCGCGAATCCGATAGTGACGATTATAACCTTAAGCTTTCTACTGATATTCATTCTGAGATTGGCTCTGACAGCATGAAAAAATACTCACCGTTTGCAAATAAAAAACCTGGGTATGACACACTTTTCCGCGATGTTAAAATCTATTAATTGATATCACAAATTTTGTTGTATTGTAATTAGTTATGGAGCAAGCGACAAGTGACACAGTGACATGTCTGAAATAAGTCTAAAGCTGGGGTCGCTGATTTTTCGGAAAAAAGGTTTGGCCGCCCTTGCCACATTTCCAAAATACAGCCCGTGCGCACACTTACCCGCTGCGCTCGGTTACCCCGAATGACTCTATTCCTGTTACAAACAGTTCATTTTCGAGTATGAAAAATTATTAATTTTGGATTGAAATACAAAGCCAAATTTACCCTTCTTAGCTCATGTGTTCCTATTACCAAAAGTTCGTTTTCGAGTGCGACAAATTATCACTTTTGGACTGAAATACATAGCCAAACTTACCCTTCGTAACTCATGTATTCCTGTTACAAACAGTTCATTTTCGAGTATGAAAAATTATTAATTTTGGATTGAAATACAAAGCCAAATTTACCCTTCTTAGCTCATGTGTTGCTATTACCAAAAGTTCGTTTTCGAGTGCGACAAATCATTAATTTTGGACTGAAATACATAGCCAAACGTACCCTTCTTAACTCATGTGTTCCTGTTACAAACAGTTCATTTTCGAGTATGAAAAATTATTAATTTTGGGCTGAAATACAAAGCCAAACTTACCCCTCTTAACTCTCATGTGTTCCTATTACCAGAATTTCGTTTTCGAGTGCTACAAATTATCAATTTTGGACTGAAATACATAGCCAAACTTACCCTTCGTAACTCATGTATTCCTGTTACAAACAGTTCATTTTCGAGTATGAAAAATTATTAATTTTGGATTGAAATACAAAGCCAAATTTACCCTTCTTAGCTCATGTGTTCCTATTACCAAAAGTTCGTTTTCGAGTGCGACAAATTATCACTTTTGGACTGAAATACATAGCCAAACTTACCCTTCGTAACTCATGTATTCCTGTTACAAACAGTTCATTTTCGAGTATGAAAAATTATTAATTTTGGATTGAAATACAAAGCCAAATTTACCCTTCTTAGCTCATGTGTTGCTATTACCAAAAGTTCGTTTTCGAGTGCGACAAATCATTAATTTTGGACTGAAATACATAGCCAAACGTACCCTTCTTAACTCATGTGTTCCTGTTACAAACAGTTCATTTTCGAGTATGAAAAATTATTAATTTTGGGCTGAAATACAAAGCCAAACTTACCCCTCTTAACTCTCATGTGTTCCTATTACCAGAATTTCGTTTTCGAGTGCTACAAATTATCAATTTTGGACTGAAATACATAGCCAAACTTACCCTTCGTAACTCGTGTATTCCTGTTACAAACAGTTCATTTTCGAGTATGAAAAATTATTAATTTTGGATTGAAATACAAAGCCAAATTTACCCTTCTTAGCTCATGTGTTCCTATTACCAAAAGTTCGTTTTCGAGTGCGACAAATTATCACTTTTGGACTGAAATACATAGCCAAACTTACCCTTCGTAACTCATGTATTCCTGTTACAAACAGTTCATTTTCGAGTATGAAAAATTATTAATTTTGGATTGAAATACAAAGCCAAATTTACCCTTCTTAGCTCATGTGTTGCTATTACCAAAAGTTCGTTTTCGAGTGCGACAAATCATTAATTTTGGACTGAAATACATAGCCAAACGTACCCTTCTTAACTCATGTGTTCCTGTTACAAACAGTTCATTTTCGAGTATGAAAAATTATTAATTTTGGGCTGAAATACAAAGCCAAACTTACCCCTCTTAACTCTCATGTGTTCCTATTACCAGAATTTCGTTTTCGAGTGCTACAAATTATCAATTTTGGACTGAAATACATAGCCAAACTTACCCTTCGTAACTCATGTATTCCTGTTACAAACAGTTCATTTTCGAGTATGAAAAATTATTAATTTTGGATTGAAATACAAAGCCAAATTTACCCTTCTTAGCTCATGTGTTCCTATTACCAAAAGTTCGTTTTCGAGTGCGACAAATTATCACTTTTGGACTGAAATACATAGCCAAACTTACCCTTCGTAACTCATGTATTCCTGTTACAAACAGTTCATTTTCGAGTATGAAAAATTATTAATTTTGGATTGAAATACAAAGCCAAATTTACCCTTCTTAGCTCATGTGTTGCTATTACCAAAAGTTCGTTTTCGAGTGCGACAAATCATTAATTTTGGACTGAAATACATAGCCAAACGTACCCTTCTTAACTCATGTGTTCCTGTTACAAACAGTTCATTTTCGAGTATGAAAAATTATTAATTTTGGGCTGAAATACAAAGCCAAACTTACCCCTCTTAACTCTCATGTGTTCCTATTACCAGAATTTCGTTTTCGAGTGCTACAAATTATCAATTTTGGACTGAAATACATAGCCAAACTTACCCTTCGTAACTCATGTATTCCTGTTACAAACAGTTCATTTTCGAGTATGAAAAATTATTAATTTTGGATTGAAATACAAAGCCAAATTTACCCTTCTTAGCTCATGTGTTCCTATTACCAAAAGTTCGTTTTCGAGTGCGACAAATTATCACTTTTGGACTGAAATACATAGCCAAACTTACCCTTCGTAACTCATGTATTCCTGTTACAAACAGTTCATTTTCGAGTATGAAAAATTATTAATTTTGGATTGAAATACAAAGCCAAATTTACCCTTCTTAGCTCATGTGTTGCTATTACCAAAAGTTCGTTTTCGAGTGCGACAAATCATTAATTTTGGACTGAAATACATAGCCAAACGTACCCTTCTTAACTCATGTGTTCCTGTTACAAACAGTTCATTTTCGAGTATGAAAAATTATTAATTTTGGGCTGAAATACAAAGCCAAACTTACCCCTCTTAACTCTCATGTGTTCCTATTACCAGAATTTCGTTTTCGAGTGCTACAAATTATCAATTTTGGACTGAAATACATAGCCAAACTTACCCTTCGTAACTCATGTATTCCTGTTACAAACAGTTCATTTTCGAGTATGAAAAATTATTAATTTTGGATTGAAATACAAAGCCAAATTTACCCTTCTTAGCTCATGTGTTCCTATTACCAAAAGTTCGTTTTCGAGTGCGACAAATCATTAATTTTGGACTGAAATACATAGCCAAACTTACCCTTCTTAACTCATGTGTTCCTGTTACAAACAGTTCATTTTCGAGTATGAAAAATTATTAATTTTGGGCTGAAATACAAAGCCAAACTTACCCCTCTTAACTCTCATGTGTTCCTATTACCAGAATTTCGTTTTCGAGTGCTACAAATTATCAATTTTGGACTGAAATACAAAGCCAAACTTACCCTTCGTAACTCATGTGTTCCTGTTACAAACAGTTCATTTCCGAGTATGAAAAATTATTAATTTTGGACACTGAAATACAAAGCCAAACTTACCCTTCTTAACTAATGTGTTCCTATCACCAAAAGTTCGTTTTCGAGAGCGACAAATTATCAATTTTGGACTGCAATACAAAGCTAAACTTACCTTTTTAACTCATGTGTTCCTGTTACAAACAGTTCATTTTCGAGTATGAAGAATTATTAATTTTGGACACTGAAATACAAAGCCAAATTTACCCTTCTTAACCCATGTGTTCCTGTTACCAAAAGTTCGTTTTCGAGTGCGACAAATTTTCAATTTTGCACTGAAATACAAAGCCGAACTTACCCTTCTTAACTCATGTGTCCTTGTTACAAACAGTACATTTTCGAGTATTAAAAATTATTAATTTTAGCCTGAAATTGAAATACAAAGCCCAACTTACCCTTCTTAACTCATGTGTTCTTGTTACAAACAGTGCATTTTCGAGTATGAAAAATTATTAATTTTGGACTGAAATACAAAGCCAAACGTTATGAGAAATTTTAATAAATTATTATTTGAGATGCGTTACAATACACAAAATGCGAAGATTGCTAGGCAACGACGTATGTTATAGAGAAAAGCGTATTTTAAAGGCATATAAAATACGTTGTCATTGACGACGTATTTTATAGAGAAAACGTATTTTAAAGGCAACATAACAAGTGAGCTCTTATGCACCATAGAAACAGTATAAGATATTAGTGTTAGAAAAAAATTTATTATAAACACAAATAATTTGTTAAATATTAGAAGTTTTAGACGTCAAAGGTTAATTTTGATTTAGGTTACGGTTTTATTTTGTTTATTTTAAAATCATGTTTGAATCTTGATATATTTGTAAGGTAAGGTTAGAATTTTTAATTAAAATTAGGTTAGAATTTTGTGCCGTTAGTGTAAATAAAAGATTTCCTATAAATAAATTTTTATGAATCTTAAATGCTGTGTAATTTTCTACCCAACTAAAATCCTGTATGAATTTTGTCCGGTAGATCAAATGAACCTTGAAAGTGATGTATAAAATTTGAAATTCCATGAGTTTCTGATGTCAGTCGCAGATGCTCTATACAGTGTGCCTCACTTTAGACGGCACCACCCCAGTATTTTTTTTATATATTATCGATTTAAAAAATCCCTAATATGACTTCTTCAAGTTTGCTGTTTATTTTAAATCGTAGTAGAAAGTAACATACCCTAAAAGTACAATTTAGTGAGGGGTATAATCAGAAAAAAGAAATTTTTTAAATCGATAATATATAAAAAAAATACTGGGGTGGGGCCGTCTAAAGTGAGACACACTGTAGATACAGCCAAGACAAATGAGGAAAAAAAGATCAGATAAATTATGAAGCTAAAGGTTGTGGGTTCGATTCCCAATACCTGCCATACTAACTTAGCATTTTTTGGACACAAGGAGCACGCAGATTTGGAAGATGAAATTTAGTGTACGAATTACACAACTAGTGACAGTAACAATTGCCTTGAAGCGCATTTGAGGTAGGTTTTCTAAATTTTTTTAAAGTAGTATTCAACTGGAAACATGGGTACTTGTGTGATCATAAATTAATCAATGTGAAGCGTAGGTCAGAGGTTTTAGCATTGGGCTGTAAAACCAAAGGTTGTGGGTTCGATTCCCATCACCCGCCATATTAAAAATAATCGTTTTTGCACTCTAAGGTGCACTCAGCCTTTGGAATTGAGTATATGGGTTACATAACCGGTGGTAAATAATTAGTCGGCTTGTAACGATTCAAGTTTTTCGAACTTTTTAAAAACAGGATTTAACACGGTAAAAGTAGGAACTTGCATCTTTGTCTTTCTCAATCCATATAGGATGATGCGAGCTGTGAAGGAAAATAGAATTTAAGTTGGAAACTACCAAAACCCTAAGATATGTTAGTAGTTTATACTTCGATTGTTAGGCATTGCGATCCAATTTTGTAGGGGGCATCCTCCTCCCGCCCCCTAACCAACCCACCCAAATATATTAAGCTCCTCTATATAACTCTCTTGTGTTCAGTTTACCTGTGACTGACAATTCTCCTGACATCTTTTGATTCAAATATTAGTTTGAGATATATAAAAATTAAAAATCTGTTTCAATTACAGTTTCCGCTTTTAGAATTATAGTACAAGAATTACAACATGGCGTAGCGATTTATATTATACGTCCACACTTTGTCACGTGCTTATTCTGCACTACCACATTTAATGGGGGACGTTGTTGTCCCTTGGCGCGCGGCTAGCAAACAGCGGAGAAGGGGGGTTTGAAACGGTAAACCATTCAAATAGGGGTGGTCATAATCGGAATAAAAATAGGGCACCACGACGGAAATCACCCAAAGATAGTTCCTCTAGGGCTCGAAGGGGTTGGGGTTAGCTGGACCCCGCTGCAAGATGTGATTTACCTTGCTTAATGAAATAGCTTACTGAAATTCTTAAAACTTGTAGGCAGGCTCACACTGTATACGTAAATCTAACACACAAAATATGATCGGGAGGCACTGAAAACACTGACAAGACCAAACTAAATTGACAATTAGATATTTAATAAATCAAAAAGGCAAATATGGATACACAAAAGGGGCGACAGTTAACATGTTACGTCAAAAATAAATAATAAATGCGATACTTACTTTAAGGGACGATGGGACGATAGAATTGAGGGTACTACATTTACGTTACGTACGGCAAATCATTCACAAACTAAGCCCCTCAATCCCAGGCAGAATATAGGATTAACAAATATTAAACTAAAATTCAAACAGTAAAGCTAAATCTTTATACATGCAACATAACACAAATTTTAACTTGACTTTACTTAAAACTTGCGACAATGAAATCTTTAAAGGTGAATTGTTACTGACAAACTTGAACTACAATCTGAACACAAAAATCTTTACTCAAACACAAAATTACTAAGACAAACTAGTCAACCGTTTGCCAACGGTCCTCAACCTTTGCAATGTGAATATTATCAAAGCCGCCTAAAGGCGAATCACAAAGCCTTCACACATTATCGCCGGATCAAACAAATTGACCAGACATCGGCTACTCTAAAATTACAAGTTGCAAACAAAACACAAAAATAATAAAAAGGAGGTACTTACTAAACTTCAAACCCAACTGAACAACATCGATAGAGGCCTGTCCGCAAGCGGCAATCGTAGGAATTGAAACAGTTCTCAGAACTACAATTTGTTGAAAGATTTTGTTGTTAGGTAATTTTGAAATACACCTATACCACTCCCTTATGAGACGCCACTGAAAAATAAATCATGATAAATTCGAGTTGCCAATGTGACAACAATTTAATGTGGCCGGAAATTCAACCTGTCTTCAATCAATGTGGATCACATATAATGATATGATATTGCTATTAATTATCATTCAATTCAAAAGTCAACTTTTATAGGCAAAAATTATTATTTTCAGATGAGAATCTAATTATCTCATTCTTAACACGAGACTTTTACGGCCGGTATTATCAACATATTTAAAGCCTCCTTTAAGCTTAAAGGGCATTTAACCCGTGCGGTGCAGTATTACTAACAATTTTAACGGCCGGTTAGTTCTTCAAGCGGCTTTAAACTTAAATGCCCGATTTCGGATAGTTAAAATATTTAAAGCCAGGTTATTTTGACACATAACACACATAACCTCAATCTGAATTGTAAACATGACATCCAGCGATTCCGATATTTCAAGTGATTACTCATCCGACGAGGAATTATTTAATTATACTTATACGTATGATACAACTAAATAAACCATGTATTTTTTGAAGCAATTACTGGTACTGTAGCCATAATCGTAATTAATAACAAATTACAATAGCAAATAACGAGTAACAAGATATATTTGACTTGTGGAGTTGTTTGACACCAAAAGCTAAAATATTAATAAGATTTTTGAGTTGTATCACTCTTCTTGCAAGGTAACGGTATGTATTTTGTAGGTTATGTTAGAACCTTTATTCTAGGGTTTTTCTTGTCGGCGTTACCAATTCAAAGTAAAGGACCGTTTAGTTAAATGTGCATTAAATACTTTGGTAATACGGGTAGCACGCATAAATGAGGGTTTAGTTTAAAGCTTACTTAACTAAAGCTACCTTTAACTAAAGTTGATGATAAGTATTATAATCTAAACCGCAAATATTTACGTGTATGGCTGTATGCTGTAAAACATCCATGTAAAACCAGCAAGTATATGCCTATTAACTATTAATAGTTTTACAGTTTTACTACAGTCTTATACTAAGAAGAAATTATACAACAGATATATGCACATCATTGCACAAATGCGCCTACGCGTGTATGAAACCAGTTATACAAGGGTCAAATCATATCTAAACATGCAATGCACCACTTTTGGTGTATGTGCCATAGGTTGGCCATCCCTGCCCTAAGGGTATAACGTTTACCGAAGAAGCGTTGTCTCGTCTTTCTTGTATTATCTGTTCACTGACCTCGCGGACACTAGATTTATGTTGGCATGCACTGAACAATTGGTACCTACTGGTACAGAAAATTTGCTTTGTAATGTTGTTATTTCTGGTTACTATATGATTGAAGGGAAATTTGAAATCTGACATTTAAACAAATTATAAAAAAAAATTTTCATCAATGTAACCTAAATGTTGAACCATGAATTTTACCGAAATAGGACACAAGGCAATTTATCTATGTTACGAAGAATTAAATAGCTATTTATGGAACGAGTTGCAAAATGATGGACTTTTTATCACCAGGCGTGAAATTGTTCGTCGAGGCGAAGCCGAGATGAACAACACGCCATGTGATAAAAAGACATGTTTTGCAACGTGTTTCATACAAGATTTTATCCAATTCAGATAACAAAATGTAAATGCCACATCTTCTTAAAAAAGGAGTTGGGTCATCGTGATAAAATGGGAGCATATTTTGTAACTAGTTACAAAATGAACCACTTTTCGCAACTCAAATCATCTTTTTGTAACTAGTTACAAAATGGGAGCATATTTTGTAACTAGTTACAAAATGAACCACTTTTCGCAACTCAAATCATCTTTTTGTAACTAGTTACAAAATGGGAGCATATTTTGTAACTAGTTACAAAATGAACCACTTTTCACAACTAAAATCAATGTCGAAATGTTGACATTTCGTAACTGAATTGGATAAAACTACATATGAAACTATTTATAAAAATTTTGATTTTGATATCTGTCAACATGACAGCATAACCCAACATTTCAGGGAACAAAATATGTCACCAAATTTTAAAAACATGTAGTGCTGTCAATTCAATAACAAAAAAATTCACCAGATATTTCAATTTAGTGCTTTTCCTAGTTGTGAATAGATACCGGGTGATCAACGGAATTTATAATTAGAGCAGGCTGTGATGTTTACTATAAAGTTGGCAACACAGGCTTGCAGTTTAAAATTAAAAATTTTAAGTGTCAGATTTGTGACATTTATTTTTAAAAATGTTTGATATTCAACATAAAATCTTTCTCACTGAAAGTAATTTCAATTTTTTCTTCAAACTTATTTTATTTCTGCGTTTCAGCAAAATAATGTTTACTATATCATCAAAGATCGTACAAAGCACGAGCATAACCTCAAATATAACAATTGTCAATTTATTATTAATTTCTCAGTGTGTCCAACCACACAGCATAAAATATCACCTATCACAGCCTCCTCTAATTATAAATTCCGATGATCACCCGGTAATACGTATCACTAACAAAACCAGGTTGATTTTTAAAACAATTTAATAACAAACATATAATTTGTACGTAAAATATCTTAATTATTAATACAACGTTCTTAAAATCTATATCGTTAACTTTGTGCTTGAAAACTCGTGTAAAAAAAAAGATATGTAACTTATATTAAACATTAAAAAAAATTAGGAAAATTCTATAAATCAATATGGTCCGAGTTTTCAAGCATGTAATATGTAAAACTAATTTATAAATATAAAAAGCTTAGGTTAACATAATGTGACTCATACATAAAACACAAAAGTTAAAAACAAATGTTATCACTGGTAGAGGTATATAATCGTTTATGTTGTAATCCTTCTAAAGCTTGACACCTCTGGAATATTAAATAAGTTTTACCAATTGATAACTAATAAATAACAAATATTTTATATACTAAGGGATGTATAAAATCTACTTTTGTATAACTAAAATTGATACTCAAACCAAGCTTATGTAGTTCTAAATTTATTAGTAAATTTATTTAATATGCCAGAGAATAAATCTTATAAACAAAGATGTACTTAGTACTATAACAAAAACTATATTTTAATAAATAATGCAGTTTGGTAAATTATAACAATCATGTGATGTGTACGATATTATAGAGTTTTGTAATTAAACAAAAATAAATAGTCAAAATTTCAATTCTTTAAAACAAAAGAATTGAACTAAAAAAATAACAACATAACTGCAAAACGTGAAGAAAATGTACGTTGTATGTACCTATTCGAGCAGTGTGCATAACTTTGGTTCAGTTGTACATCAACTAAATCGTGTGTATGTTTTACGATTTGAATAAATTTTATTTAGATTTAATAAATCACAGTGGTGGATCCAAAACGGACACTTATGTCAATGTGACCAAGAATATAAAAGGGGAAACATAATTAGATACCTCATGATTTCATACAAAATTTGTAATTCTAGTACTTTCGACTCCACCACTGTAAAACTCTGAATTTACGAAACAGAAGAAGGATTACACTGCACAACCTATTTCTAAAACATTTTAAAAATGTTATGACGCTTGATGTTTAAGATCGAATATTTCAATAAGGAGTGGTTCAACATCGGATGGATTCACATTTAAATATACGTTTATAACTTCGTCGTTTAATTTATGCAGTTCCGAAATTTTCTGTATTAATTTTAAGAATGTCGATTTAGCTTCACATCCTTGATAAACACTTTCTAGGTATCTTCTTAACAAATAATAGTACGAGTTCTAAAAATAAAAAGGTTAGGAACTTTTAATTAGTTAACGTAAGTGCTTACTTGTTCTAATTTTATAACATCTTGATGGATGACCCTCGGCCTGTCCGGGGTAAATAGAGTAATTGCACATAATATCAAAATTATATTTTCATCCGATCTCCATTTCGGATCAAATGTCTTAATGAAACGTTCATGTTCGTGGTATATGTTTCCTTTGGCCAGTTTTAAAACATCCACCTTTAAGTTGCTCAAGGATTCTTGACTATGTGGTATCTGAAATCAATAAATGTTACAAAAAAAGTAATTCAAAATATCAATTTAATATATGTAATAACCAATGAAGGGAAACACGTTTTATGTTTAGTAAAATAATCGAGGATACAAAGGTTGATTCACTTATAGAACTAATAATATTATAGCCAAGCTATTTTAATCTCATGTTACTATCCAGATTCTATAAAAGAACTTCGGAAAGAAAGTTATTTTTGAATTAATTTCCACAGTAAATCCAATTTCCTTAGCGAGGTTTATCGATTAATATTGCCGTAGTTAACAAACCCAAGTCTCAGAAATTAATATAATTCGCCTGCGCTTACCCGCCACGTTTGTTTTGTAGGATCATAATTCATAGCGCTTCTTAAAATCATCATTTCCGTACATCCTCCTTTTAATAAAGCAACTTGATCTTCTTGGCACATATTTTTAAAAGCATTTATTTTCTTCGCCATTTTTATTAAACGACGTATTGCAACGGCTGTTAGATTTATTACATCAACAAGGGCTGGATCCGCATGGAGTGCCTGCTCGGGATTCGACTGAAAGGCAAACTGACATAAATATTAAAACAAATTAAATTAACGGGCAAAATGTGAAATTACCTGAAATCGACAGTCTTCTCCAATAAGGTTGTTAAAGTCATCGTCTAAAGGTGTTAAGAGGGCTTTGTTGGCTACTATTAGTTCATTTAATTTGGCCCTTTCTGCATCGTTTAATTCTCTAGAACTACTATGGCACTGAGCTAAAGACGTGTATGCTTCAAACTCGAGTTTTATGGCTTCGCAAAGTATTGATTCAATGGAATTTGCTTCTATGGGTATTCTGAAAATAAATGCCAATATAAAAGCCACTGAATCTCTCCTAATTTAAAATTTTCTGATTTTTAAAACATTAAAACACACAAGTGACTATGAAAAACTTCCTTGTAATCATTGAGAATGTATGTTTCATATTATTTTAAAAAGAGGAAGAGATCTTAAATATTCGACTGATATTTTCAAATTAAATCAAGTAATATTAGGTATATCCGGTGAGTGACATTCAAGGAAGGATGTGGAAGCCCACCTCGGAACACATACAAGAATCATCTCAGATCTTCAGCTTTCAGCATTAATGTGGTTTCGCTCACTACAAAACAATCCGGTATAAATAGTTCCCCAATCGGATCTCGGGAGGGGTGGGGGTTTGAGAAACGCCATGCAACTTAGATATGAAATATCATTGAATAAGTATTCAATGGAAATATGTATCGGAACATGGATTGTACGAGGCCTACTTCACATAGTACAGAGATGCAATGCCTAAATACGAGATCAATTTTAGGTATATCCGAAACACATTGGAAGGACCATGAGCATTTCAAAAGTAACAATAATAATATGGTTTTTAACTCGAGTTACGATCATGGTAGCAACGGCACAAGTTTTTTAGTAAATAAGGGGTACATACGTCATGGACTATGCTACAACGACAGATTAATGTCTCTAAAAATAAGTGTCTCTCCACATAATCTTAATTCAAGTAGTATATGTCAAAACAGTGGTGTCAAGTGAGGAGGAAATTGAACAATTTTACAAAGAACTTCATGAACTTTTATCAATTCAATGCCAAATAGACAAATACTTATAATACTGGGCGATTTTTCTACAATTTTACATAGAAAAACAATTTACCATCGCCAATACAACATTCAAGTATCACACAAGAAGCCCATACACCTGGAAACATTCAGACTCCATCCATAGGAACTAAATTGACTATGTCCTTATCAGCAAAAGATGGTGCTCGCCTATAAAAAAGGTCAAAACGTTCGCAGGTGTGGAATGCAGCTCCGACCACTACTAACTACCAAATTCAAGCTTAACCTCTTAACTTAAAACGCCAGGAAATAATAAAAGCAAATATTTTGTGACCGACAAAAATGAATTTAAATAATCGTTTGCAAATATTGTAACATAATGGAATAATAATATGAAAATATTATTATTGCATAAAGTAACCTTGCTTGTAAATTGCAATTGTTTCATGGTGAATCATTTGTTATCAACTACAATGTCTATTTTGGTAACAAGATTATCCATGCAGCTGCAAGTCGTAAAAAGTATAATTTGCATGTAACCTGATATCTACCCAGCTGCAATTTATTGTTTTTTGAAACAAGGTTACTAAACCACCTGCAGAACAGATGATAATTAGCATTCCTTGGAAAAGACAGATTAGCACGTTCGGTACAAGGTGGGAGTTGACTTTTGGGTATATATAGAAGAGCTTAAATTTAAATGCACTTGGCATGATCAGTCAGTGGCAGACCGTCAGTGCAGTCAGGGTGCATGGGAGTAGGCAGATTGAGACATATACACTCAAACTCCTCCAGTAAAGTCGAGATGCTTGGGAGTAGGCAGATTGAGGCCTAAGAATTCAGATTTCTCAAGTTAGTTCAGTCATGGTGTTCAGAGGTCAGGTCCCATTCTTCGTGCTTAGTGGTTGCTGCATATACAGGGTGATTCAAAAGGTATGGTCCAAACTTAAGGGTGTGATTGGTGATATTAAAATGAGCAAAAAATGCCAATAAACTCATGCCCGATTCGCAATTGTTTTCTAGTTATAACAACATTTACGATAATTTATTATTCATAAAGAACGTATACAATTACAAGAAAAATTAAAAAATATCACAACAAATGTTTAAAATGTCCACCTTGTACTTGTATACAAAGTTGGCAACGCCGACGCAGGGAATCTCGAACATTCCTCAACTGTTGAGGATGTCTTCGAATATCTTCAACAGCTTCATTTATTCTATTAACTAAATCGACCTGAATTTCCGATGCATAAACTTTTTCTTTTAAGTCACCCCACAAGTAAAAATCTAGTGGAGTAATGTCAGGCGAACGAGCCGGCCATAGTACTGGACTGCCTTTTCCAACCTAGCGCCAGCGCTGTGGAAAGCGGTTATTGGGTGGTCAGGCTGTCTCCGGTGAGGATACCTTCTCCCATAGTTTACCACTGCTGCACGGTCACTTTCGCTGCAATAACCATACACAAAATGCATTTCTGCATAATCGCGTACCACATTTATTGAAAACTACGCCAGTTCAAGCTTGAAACGTCCTCTGCCATAAGAAATTAACATTTGTTTTACTTATTTCCTAGATAACGTGATTTGACAGAATACAGATAGAAACAAAGAAAACCTTTGTAACTGGATAACAGTTGGAAATAAGACATGGGTTTATTAACATTTTTTGCTTATTTTAACATCACCAATCACACCCTTAAGTTTGGACCATACCTTTTGAATCACCCTGTATGTAAGAATATTTTTCTGTATTTAATCATAGAGGAAATAATATAAATAGAGGTACCACGTTACGGGCGAAACTGTAACCCGTGTCTACTTAGACAAGGGGGTTAAGGAGATGACGAACGGTAACCTCGATCGGTGCTGCTCCAAAATATTTATGAACTATTTGTCATAAACTCAAGGAACTTCACTGCATTCACTTTACCCCGCCCGGCCGCTATTGTTTCCATGTAGACGTATACTTCTTAATTGTAGCGTGATACACCGAAATACCATTCCATAATGTTTGTAAACGTTTAGTAAATATACACACAAAATAGTAATAGAGTTAAACCCGAACAGATCACGTAATAATCGACTGGTTGAGCATATGTATACAAATTGAAACTTTTGGTCAACTTACAGCTTACAGTATTAATTTTAATACACATGAGTAAAATACCCAAAGATTCCAAAGAATGATTCCCATCTCTTGTACTTTTACTTAAATTGTCAGACGCAGGGCCGGCCTTCTCCATGAAGGGGCCCTAAAACAATTTTTTAAAGGTAAAAATAACAGTATTAAAAAAAGAACGCATATTGCGTCATACATTATGTTCTCTTTGAGGGCTCTATACAGGGTGGTCCATAAGTAATGGGTCACAGACCAACAGTAGATTCCTGAGGCCAAAATATTACGATTTACCTAAAATTACCTTAGTCCAAAAGTTAATATTTAGGGAGGTACAGGGTGTCAAAGTTGACATTTTTATTTTAATTTTCTTCTGTAATTTCTAAAGTTTTCGTAATATTCGTATAAAAGTTGGTAAAACTACCTTTTTTGGGCCGGGAAATAATAATCCGTTCTCAATTTTAATGCGGCTCTTAAAATAACGTTATTTGTCCTACACCTAATACCCTAAAAATACTTAATCTGCCCTAAATTTAGCTACTAAAAAGCTGAAGTATTTTTAAGGTATTAGGTGTAGCAAAAATAACTTTTTTTTAAGAGCTGCATTAAAATTGAGAACGGATTATTATTCGGATTATTCCCGTCCCAAAAAAGGTAGTTTCACCAATTTTCGTATGAATACCCCGAAAACTTCTGAAATTACAGCAGAAAATTAAAATTAAAATTTCGACTTTGACATAAATATGTTCAATTTCCCAAGCATTTCACCTATGTCTCACATGTCAGGCCACACCCGGTATAGCTGTTTCTGCATTCTACATACAGGGTGAGTTTTTTTTTTCATTTTAAGCATTGGGATCTCGGAAACCATAAGACATAGAGATTCGGTTAAATGAGGAAAGAGTTGTCGTTTTATGAGTTTATGCAAGATATGCTAGATATGAGCGAATAACAGATTTAGTGATTTTTCATTTAAATGTTATAGAATCGTTATTATTAGGAATACAATAAAATGACACGAATGAAAGTTTTAGACATTTTAATGCTTAACATGATGAACATACTAATTTCCTTCTCGATTTTACGGTGTTTGAGTTGTAATACAAACTTTCGTTTTTTTAAAGGGCAGTCATAGTTGGCTTTGACATTTTTAAAAAGTGCATTTTTTCTGTTTGCAGAGATATAAGGTTCGCTGTACTTACTTTGACAAATAAACACGATACAGGACTATTTGTAATATTGAGAGTAGCAAAAACAGAGCCTGCCATGGAAAACATTTTTTTCCTCTTAAAGTAATTACTTAGTTTATTATAATGTTTCACCTAAAGACTTTAGGGCCTCAAATAGAACAACAACGCAAAGAAACTACGAATTATTACATTTAAATTTCTACTTTGAAGTAATTACATGTAAAAAAATTAATCTATCTCGGCAAATGTTCAAAATGTCCACCATTATTATTTACACACAAGGGGCATCTTTTCGCAATAGAATTTACAGCTTTCCCTATTTTCCTACCATCTAAATTGCGAAAAGCACATACCACAGCATCACGAAGTTCTTCTTTTGTCGCATACGTTCGCTGATAAACTAAATTTTTTAGAACAGCGAAAAGAAAGAAATCCAAAATTGAAAGGTCTGGCGATCTTGGTGACGAAAGGACCGGCCCGTTCCTACCTATCCAAGAATTTGGAAACAGTTGGTTTAGGTGCTCTCTTACTTGCAGTTGGTAGTGCGGCGGAGCACCGTCGTGTTGGAACCAGCGTAAATTACGTCGTGTTTCCAAATCTAAGCCATCCAACATATCTTGAAATTCATTTTGTAGAAAATGAAGATAACGCTGGCCTGTCAAATTTTCATCGTAAACGAAAGGTCCAAGAATTCGCGATCCAATAATTCCGCACCAAACATTAAATCAAAATTTTCTTTGGGGCCTTCTTTCACGAAGTCTTCTAGGTTTTTCCTGCTTCCACAAATGTTCATTGTGCCTATTTAACATACCGCAATTGGTAAATTTGATTTCATCAGTCCATAAAATTTGATTTTGAAACTCTGGATTCTGTTGAATCATATTAATGTACCAATTACTAAAGCCAATTCTTGAAGCATAGTCTCCTGGATGCAGTGTCTGTCCTACTGATAAGGATATGCGTGAAATTTATGTTTCTTCAAAATTCTCATGACTGTGCTTTACGACACACCAACTTCAGCTGCAATTTGTCGGGTCGAAGTAGAAGGATTCTGGTCAACGTAGGCCAATACATTTATTTGGATATCCTCGGTAATAACGCCTTCATCCCTCTTTGGTTTCGAAAAGGACCCAAACTGCCTGAGATTTCGGTATAAATAAATTGTTGAACGTCGGTAGAGATGGTTGACGTCGATTTTCATAAAATTGTTGGTACCGTTCGGCAGCAAGAACACTATTTTCTATTTTTATTACAAAAAATAAAACATTCGACCATATTAAGTTTTTCGCGATTAGAAAACATCTTTAATTTAATTGTAGAAGTTACAGAACTGTCAAATTTCAACTAAAACAATGAGCAACAGTACTTTGTTTGTTTATTGTTTTCCACGGCAAACTTTGTTTATTTACCTCTCAATAATACGAAAATTTCTGCATCGCGTTTTGCGTTTATTTATCAAAGTATAGCAATTAGCAAACCTTATATCGTTAAAAAGAGAAACATTTGTCATTTTTAAAAATGTCAAAGCCAACTATGACTGCTATTTAAAAAAATTTAAGTTTGCGTTATAACTCGAAAATTATAAAAGCAGAATGGAAATTAATAAATGTATCTTATTAAGCGGAAAAATATCTACAATTTTTGTTTTTATCGTATTTCTGTATCTCTAATATTAACGATTTTAGAACACTTTAAAGAAAAATTGCTAATTTCTTTTTTGCTCATATCTAGTAAACTGTGGATTTTTTTCAAAAAACAAAAGCATATCTTGCATAAGCTCTTAAAACGACAACTCTTTCCTCATTTAACCGAATCTCAATGTCTTATGGTTTCCGAGATCCCAAAGCTTAAAATGAAAAAATAAAACTCACCCTGTATTATTGTCAATTGAATTGGCCTTATTGCAGTAGCACATGTAAAGAAAATGCAAGTAAATTCGACGAAAATGTAAGGTAATGTACGGGCAAATATGGTTCGTAATTGTCAACTTTATAAATACGTTTTTTCCTTCAAAAACCAAAAACATGTATTCATGAATAGATGTATACGATTGCCGACTTTAGGGTTTACATTCGTTCTGTTGAGCTATTAGGTTAAAATTTTAACCCAGCTGTTCCAAGATCCTTTGCCAAACCGTGAGTTAAAAAAAATAGATAAGGGTTGCCCAGGAGAAACAAAAATAATGTCTATTGCCTATTGCAAGATTTATAGTTTATTAACCGTCATCACTGTGTTATTGACATAATTCCGTTTTGCAAATATCAGTAAAATTGCAAAAAAAATAATTCTAAATTTTGCAGTAGACATTATTTTTGTTTTACATTGCCAGGCCTTATTTAAAATTTCTTTTTGAACTCGCTAGTTGTTTAACGAAATTTTGTGCAACGTAACTGCGTTTTTTTTTGTAATTGTTAAATATACATACATATTTTTATTTTTATTCCAAATGTTAAATCTTTTAACACATAATTATACTACCTATTTGCTGTTTAGTAAAAGACGAAGGCAGTAAATAAAATTCTAAGCATAACATAAATAAATTGTATCTGGGACAAATAACTTCATCCATAAATACAATAATACGTGCTGATTTTATAAACACGCTTGAATTCGCATGGCATTAATATCAATACGACTAATGCTGATTATTAATAACGCACGTATTTTGTTTGATCAAATGTTGTTGATATGTTAGAATTATTGATATATCGGTTTTATTCTAGGATGGTTAAAAAACATTCTCGATCAGAGATGGCCAAGGTGCTGCCATCTCTATGTCAGAATTTTTTTCGGGTTACATATAAAAAGGTACCGTTGCGTATCTATTCTATTATTTAATCTATGATTTAATTTAAATGTAATTCAGTCCATTGTAAGGCTTGCTACTCGTAATAGTTTGGATGTAACCCTTTGGTTATAACTTGTCGCTAGAATTCTTTAATGGATTTATTTGTAACTTTGTCAGTAAATAATATTTGTGAAACATAATTCAGAGTTCGGACAATATACAGGGTTTGTCAAAAAGTACGGATCATATGGGACTTTTTTTTATTAAATTATTTATTAAAAAAATCAATACGGCGTTGGTTTGTGCTTGTCTAAGGACTAAAAAAAGTGCACACAGATTTGGTCAAATGACATTCTGTACCTGTCAAATTTGACAATTCTCAAAATGAATCTTCAGAAGTGGCTCTATTTATGATTTTTTCGAAAGATTTCATTTGGAAAAGTTGTTCAGAATGGCATTTTACGTCGGTCAGCTAAAAATTCAGACTTATTATTTTTTACTCATTTGTTTGTATACCCCTTTGGATTATTTTCTATGGGGATATGTGAAGTCGCTAGTCTACGCCGATATACCAGAGACGATGGACGACTTGGAAGCCAACATTCGCCGCGATATTGCCGATATACGGCCCCAGCTGCTCGAAAATTGAACTTCCAGATTGCGCTGTAACCGAGCCAGCCGCGGCACCCATATTTAAAAACTAATGGCATAAAATTATCTTTCCAATAAAGCCAATACCATGGCCATTACCACGATTTTTATGTGTTTTATTTCATTTAAAGTTCTATACCTCTAAAAAAAACACCCGTTATAAACAGATACTTAAATTCTTTGGACACATTACAAGAAGAGACAGTAGAAGCTTAGAAAAACTGGTAATTCAGGAAGCGGACCACCGAAAGATGGATTAACCAAATAAAAAACACGATAGGGAAGCCTATACAACAAATTAACTACATAGCTCAAGATTGTAAGATATGGAAACAACTGGTGGCAACACCGACATAAACCACAAATTAATTAAATGAAGATGATCACGACTCTTCGCTAGCATAGAAGAAACGATGCAGAGAGAGACATCTGGTAAAAACTAAATTTGCAAACAGAAATTCAAGGACATGAAGAAAAAGACTTTGTTACCAAGTTATCCTTGGTATAATTAAGATAAACCTTACTGTTGAAAAGACACTTATCTGATATGTTAGTAAAAATTCGATACCTTCGATTCTCTCAAATCGTATCTTACTTGACGTATGACAGGTACAAAAGTACGGACATAATTAATCATGTTAGTGCAACATGATTTTTTATTTATAAGTACACTAATAAACGTGATTTAAAAAAGATTAGAATGAGGCGTTCCAATACTTTTTTATCTTGATGTTAATTGTTATTTATATTCATCACTGGAACTCCATAAAAAATTGCCTTCTTATTAAAAAAAATCAATTTAATTGAATGCTGACAAGCAATGAAATTTCAAAAATGGTATAAAGGGAATACATATAAAAGCAAAAATAGCACATCCTTTTATAAACATTATTATCATATGAGAATCCGGATGGTCAATATTGTCTAAAACGCTTACATTTTTAGAGTAAACAAATGATAAAAGCATCAATAAAGTCGAGTATCCTGATACGCCAATCGAAAAATATTCTGTGCACATATTATTTAATGAAAACTAATATATGAAACATTTATTTAAGAAATCTGTAATTTTATATGACGCTGAAATATAAAACTTTCAGTAGAAAAAAGGAAGTAAAATATGTATATAATTGATATTTTTAATATTTCCATCTCGACAAATTTGTTCTGGATTTCTAACAAATGAATTTATTCAACTGGAATTTAATCAGAACTCAAAGCACTGGTTTTATTGGCTTTCTGTATTTTAAATATAGGCTGAATTTGCCCAAGGATACAATTATGTATTTTAAGAGCATTAACTGACAAAAAATAACGCAAAACTGTTCTTTTCAAAACTCTAAAATAGGAACGCAGAAAGTCGACCATAGTAAATTGTCCAATAATTGCTTATTTTATAGACCAGGTTTCTATCGAAACGGTTTTATACATAGTTATCAACTATAAAAGTATCCCAGACAACACGGGAAGCCAGCAACAGCTTTTTAACTAAAAAATTCTAACAGGCTTTGGAGGACATTTGCAAAATGTGAAACTACTATAAAATTGTAATATTTTTTCGTTTGAATTTAAACATTTTAATATTCAATCAATTATTAAATGGCTGTATTAACCATCACACAATTATAAATTCATTGAAAATCAGACTGTAAAAAAACCTTTTAGAAAATAGTATATTTCTTTTTCTACTTTAGGAAAAAATTGATAAGAATTACGGATTAACATGTAAGTATGTATTATGATTGCGTAATTTCCTTTAATAAAAACTTTATCAACGAACAAAACACTGAACCATTTATTAACTAAAGTAAGGTTAAATAGTTCTTTTAAAATAAAGGACACCGACAACATTTTACAAGGACGAACTTCTAATACCTACTTATTTCAAAATCGCTGCAACAATTGCACTCCAACCTAATTTAAATGTTTATTTAATTTAGTTATTAGCAAATTTTGTATATATTTTGCAATACTTCAATATTCAAAACAAACAAATTTCCATTAAATATCAACTGTTTGCAATTATTTCATGTGATCGACAGGTTTTTTAAAGTTAAAATACTAAAATAATTACCTTTGAACATCCTGAAGAACATCTTTTGCTACGTTGGTTGTGTTATTATGGTTGACAACTGGGCCAGTAGTGTTATGATTGCAATTTTGTACGTTGTTATTGATTAGTGATGTTAATAAAGGGCTTCCTTCATCTTCTCCATTTTTAATACTGCCGTTCGGTGTAGGATTTAAAATAGTTCGTATCATTGATGTTGACGTTTCCTCAGGCGAGCGTTCTGCTTGTTCGGGCGATTGTAAATTGTCACTCGTATAAGAATTTGATGAATCGCTGTGATTACCACCTGTTATTTCTGTGTTGTTAAAATTGATGACACTAACTAAATTGCCATTCGTTAAAGTCATTTGCTTAGGTCCATCTTCTCCGTTTTCGTATACATTCGAGAATAGTTTTTCGTCTCCCGAATCTTGGACGGGTAACGAGAGTGGGTCTTCTTGTTTCATTTTTTTAAAACCGCTTTTAAATCCATTTGTCTTTTTCTTCTTGTCCCGGTTTTCTTGGATCTTTCGTTTTTTGGCAACTTTATCTTCTTCTGACATAATGTAATCTTTTCGCATACCGATTGTAAAGCATTTTTCTAGTCGACATCGTTGGCAGAATCTTCTGGTAACAGTCGTTATATCACATTTTTCATTAAAGGGACATTTGAAATCTTTATTAGTAAGAGCGTTCCTTCGAAAGAAAGCCTTACAGCTTTCGCAGGTAACCGCATTAAAGTTATATCCTAAAGCTTTGTCTCCGCACACACCACAAACTTTTGAGTAGTCCATTCTCAACTACACGATGACTCTGTCTTAGAAATATTACAAGTGTTACTTAGATGTCTTATCTATGAGATAAACGATGGTATTCTTTAATCGCAAATGCGTCATGATTTCCTACCAACCTGGAGGTTTTATTCTAAGCTACAGCTTTTATAGGAATTGCCCCTTTTTTTACCATACACTTTACATTGCGTAAACACAATTAATTTAATGATGTTTATAAGTTGATCATCATATTACGACCTTGAAAACATATGAAATTTCTACTCTCGTGACTGATAAATTTTCATCAATCAAATAGGTACCATCAGAAGATGACATAAAAATTCCCTGTAGTAACAGGGCAATGTTGTGAAGTTAGCTGCGACTCAAAATAAACAAATAGAAATAGGACTATAACTGATAATGTATTGTGTATACTGCATAGGCCGTCCTTTAAATTAAATCGTGTTCAAACTAATTCCGAATTTCTTTTATGTATATTAAATGCTAATCTATTACTGATTTAATTTCTTTTCGAGGAAAATAATTTATACAAGAATTTAAAGAAGCTTTCCCTTTAACTCCGCCAACCTTAATCAATGAAAACTGCGTAAGAGAGAATATAGACAAAAATGTTAAATTGTAAAAGCTAGCAAAAGGTTAGGAACGGCCGACAAGGTCAGTAACTTTTAAGAGTCTTGCTTCCCCGTCACAAAGTTTCTCAGGGGTCCAGCAGTGAGAGACGAAGTACCCAGGAGGCTGGGCTAAACGGGTGCCATTCGTAGTTATTCAGTACTTTTCGGTAACGTTCGGGTACGATTGCCCATAGAAATACTAATATTAAAAGAAAGCTAAAAGATTCTTACATTTGCAGTTTCCAAATTATACTTGTCTTCAGTAGCGCCCTTAAGGTCGGTCAACCGACTGAAGGACATCGGAAATGGGAAATCACAAATTAAAATATTGACATTAACAAAGGGATTAATTAAAGAGTAAACACTTGACTGTATTCAATAAAGACAAATAAACGCGGAAATACATTGGCGCGAAGTTTTGAAAATTATCATGCACTATATACAATATTTGGCCAAACATAATTATGCATTTCGTGGAAGAAGTAATATAATATTTACAGAAAGCAGTAGAAAATTTTTAGGTTTAATTAAAATGATCGCAAAATTTGATGTTGGAATAAGAGAACATCTTAAAACCTTAAAAGAATAAAAAATAAGGAAATTAGTGATCATTATTTGGGACCTACTTTTTGAAACACTTTAGAAATACTGGTTTTGCAGAATCCAAAGTCGAAGCTGAAAAATTATGTGAAAAATTTAATATTCCTCCAGAATTTAAATTAAATAGAATTAGAAAAAGGAAGCGCCATTTTAGCATTAAATTGTTCAACAGCATTACTGTCGACATCATAAATTAGGCTATTCGCATGTTTTGCTATGTATTGGACGTGATTCATCATATTACTGTAGATATCTAAATAGAAACAATCAGGAATGCATTAATATCTATACAGGGTTACTGGTAATTCGATACATTCCTTTGGAGATGTGATGGGGCAGGAGCTAAGAAACAAATTTAACCCTAATATACATTATGCAAAACTCAATAGTTTTTGAGATATTTCAATTTTTGTGTTTTTCTCAAAAAAGTAGATCGTAATGTCTTTAAAGTTAATTTTAAAAAAATTTGCTTGCCATTTTTTTGAACTTTTTTTACTGCATTACTTGTCCCACTCTATGGTCATCCGTTTGGAATGGAAAATATCTGGAAACATTTCGATCATGTGAAAATTTTAAATAAAAACTTATAAAAAATAATTTTTAAAAATCAACTATGAAAATTACCAATTCGTTTTTCTCAAAAATTATCAACATAACATGCGTACAAATTATTTTAAAAACTTCCTTATTTCAACAGCTATCTATAAAAGTACAAATGTTCAACGTGCCCTTGATAGTTCTAATAAAAAAATAGTAAAAGTGATGCAAGTAGTATGGTTCTTATTTTTGGATAAACAGGTAAAAAGTAAAAGTGTGCGTAAAAAAAATAACAAATCGTTCATGTCAGTCAGTCAGTCCTCGACTTTGATGCTTACTTGCTTACGCATGTGTATTATTAACTGACATTATTATCTCCGTGTCCCTTAAGTTTGTTGCTCTTGTTGAGTTTGTTGCTGAAGATTTTGGTTTAGGTCGTTGTTGTTGTTATTGTATTTTAAGTGCCATGGCCACCTACACCAATGCAGAATACGCTGACATCTTGTTTGTCTACGGATATTGTGACGGCAAAGCTGCCGAAGCTCGCCGAGAATATGAACGTCGCTTCCCTAACCGTCGTATACCAAATGTTCGTGTATTCGGTACGACATATCGAAATGTCGCTGAAATTGGCTCCGTGAAACGTAGACAAGGTAACGCCGGTGCTCCTCGCGTTTATCAACCAGATGATGAGGAAGAAATATTGCGACATTCTGATGAAGACCCAAGAACTTCAACTAATAAAGTCGCAAGACTAACCGCAACGTCACAATGGAAAGTTTGGTCTACGATACGCAGTATTCGATGACATCCTTACCACTATACTCCTGTGCAAGGCTTTCATGAAGGTGATCCTGGAAGGAGAGTGGAATTCTGCCGCTTTATGTTAAATTCAGATGCAGACAATGCAAATTTCTTACTGAACATTTTATGGACGGATGAAGATGTTCCTCTCACCGTGAGACAGCGAATGATATTTCAGCACGACAGCACGACGGTTGTCCAGCACATTATCGGCTGACAATACTACAGTTACTCGGTCAACGTTTTCCTAACCGTTGGATTGGAAGGGCAGGCCCAATACCTTGGCCAGCGCGAAATTCAGATTTAACACCTCTAGATTTCTCCATATGCAAGAGATGGTCTATGAAACACCAGCCGATACGGAGAATAACTTAGAAGAAGAAGAACTGTAGTACAACTTTGAAATTAATTAAGAATTAAACGATTACCTTTACAATACGGTTTTTACTGTTTATCCAAAAATAAGAACCATACTACTTGCATCACGTTTGCTATTTTTTTATTAGAACTATCAAGGGCACGTTGAATATTTGTACCTTGATAGATAGCTGTTGAAATAAGGAAGTTTTTAAAATAATTTGTACGCATGTTGTGTTGATAATTTTTGAGAAAAACGAATTGGTAATTTTCATAGCTGATTTTTAAAAATTATTTTTTATAAGTTTTTATTTAAAATTTTCACATGATCGAAATGTTTCCGGATATTTTCCATTCCAAACGGATGACCATAGAGTAATGCAGTAAAAAAGTTCAAAAAATGTCAAGCAGATTTTTTTAAAATTAACTTTAAAGACATTAAGATCTACTTTTATGAGAAAAACACAAAATTTAAAATATGTCAAAAACTATTCAGTTTTGTATAATGTATCTCAGGGTTAAATTTGTTTCTTAGCTCCTGCCCCATCACATCTCCAAAGGAATGTATCGAATTACCAGTAACCCTGTATAGGGCGGTGAATTGCTTCATGCACAAAAGAAACTCCAACGGTAAATTTTTAATAATGTAAATATTTGTATTCCTAATTATTTTAAACCAAAAGTACAACTAAGTTTGTTGTAGAGAAACAAATACATGCGGTATTGATGCTATTTTATATATTAAAAATTTCCCGTTGCAATTCATATTACGAGTGAAGCAATGTACATCATGTATGTCAGATACAGAACGTTGGTATGAAATATTAAAAGAGCACTTGTATGACCAAAAGCAAGTCGAAATGTCGTAATCAAAATGTGTTCAGAGATCAATCAAAATGAAACCTACACATAAAATTATGTGCTGAATTATGGGTTTTTGAATTATGGCAGTAACATTTGTTCAGGAAGGAAATTTTAGAAATTATCTATATTTTACCTGTTAACTTAAAATCCTTTATAATTGAGTTACAGTTAAATTTTTCTGAGCAAAAGTATTCTAACTGAAGACACCCTTTATGCTGCGGAAACACATGTGAAGGACTATTTAAAATATCCTTCCTTAAATTTTCAGCCTTTTGATGCATTACGTCTGTAGATGACTTTCTACGAACTTTGTACGAACACGCCTATCTTTTAAAATTTCTTTTATAACGAATAACAACAAAATTAAGATGGTGCTCAATATTTCACTGTTAATAATGTTCGTTATATCCCTTTTTTCATATTTCTAGGGATTTGAGTATTTAGGAAATGATATTCTTTAAAGTTAATTACAATTCAATAAAAATCGCACAGGATTATTTCAGTGACAAATATTTTTTGATTCGAATCTGTATAGTTCAAATTTCACAATATTACGAATTTTTGTAAAAAAGCGGATGCATTTCTTTTAAATTTTCTTGGTCCTCTAAATTGAAAACTAAAAACGCACGTAATATAAGGAGAGATTATTGCATTTTCCTGATTTTAAAATGTTTTGACTGTAAAATAATAATTACAGAAGCGAATAGTTGCAGATTAATGATTAACTGAAGGTAGTATTTTAAGAGAAGTATAAAGATTGCTATACATAAGTATCACAAATTTCTTGGTATATTTTTATTGGAATAAATAATATTACATTTATATGACACATTCAACAAATAATAAATATTGAAAAAGTATTTGCTAATATCAATTTATTTTTTGAATACACAGAATTTTCAAAAATATATTCAAATGATCAAATTAAGCGCGCCGCTTATTTGCTTATGGTAGTTAATTATATTATTACCTTGTTTAGTATAAAACAGAATATTAAAACCGACAATCTTTATTTTTTAACCTATGGAATGATACTTTTGTCGTTGGTTCTGTCCACTACGTGGCGCTCTTGTACAGTGCAATTTTAAAGTACGATTTTGAGTGTGCAGACTCTACGCTCGTGTCTGTTTTTGGAAGAATGTTTAATCCAATGTCTTTATAATAAATACAGTGGGAAAAACAAAATCCAAGGCTATGCCTCTATATAAATAGTTTTCCATAAAACTGAAAGATTTAGCAGCAATTAATTCTTAAAAATCCCCTAAAACCGGCTTTTTCAATGATTAATTATTTTAAATTAACAATTTAATTGTAAATTTTAGCCATATAGAAGCATGCATTAAAGGGTTTACTAAACAGTAATAGCTTTTATTTTAAAGTATTTGGTGTAAGTTTTTCAAAAACAGACACGAGCGACAACGCTGAAAATGCTTGAATTTGGTCGGGAAGCAAGACTCTTAAGCGCGAAGATACATACTACGTGTATAGAAAAAATCAAGTAGAACGCGACGAAAGTTTTGAAGAGGGAGTGTTTGAGGATGCAAATTGACCTTCAAACTATGAAAAACGGAAAATAAGGATATTGGAACAAGAATTAGCAGAATTCCAAGCCTCAATGTTAAAAAGGACGGCAGATTTGAAAGCTGAGATAAGGGCAAATAAATAAATAACGCAGAAGTATAACAACTCAGAGAAGAATTAAAATTTAAAGGATAAATGGAACCAGGAAAAGGAAAAAATGAACAATAGGATTTATAATTTGGAACAAAAACTGCAAGGGGAAGAAAAGAAGAGAAAAGGGGACAATATAGTTATCAGTGGTATGGATATAAAAACATCTAATAAAAGACGGGATTGAGGATCTGTTTCAAAAAGAGATGGGGATTGCAGTAAACATAAAAACCGCTTACGAAATAGGTAAAAATCCAAAGAAAAACAATACATACCTATATTAGTAGTAACGGTTTCAATAGTAGAACCACAGTCTAGTAATATAACCAGTCGTCTCACTTAGTGTCGGCACCTTTGATGTTCATGTCTCCGAAATGTGCAGTGCGCATTCGGCTGATCATGAATATTTTGGCGCGATTTTTGAATGAACGAATAACAAGCACCGCTCAAACACCTACAAGCACGTGGTTTACGGCTAACAACCACTAACAACTGCAAACTGCACCGCAAACACGTTTTATTCTAACTGCGCATTCGGCTAAACTTTACACAGGCGCACTGGAATTCGGACCCACAAAATCCGGCGAGTGAGACGACTGGTTATATTACTAGACTGTGGTAGAACCAACTGAGTCAAGCTCTACCATTTTGTTAAAATTGTTCTTCCATGGCATTATAGACATTTGTACTTCTTATATAGCAACGTATCACGTTCTGATTTATTTCTTTGATCCATTTGATATGTTTACCTTGTGTTCCTGCTTTAGTTGTTAATTGATCATGGCCAATTAAAACACCTTCAGCAAATTAAACTGTTGTAGATAGGTGATTAGTCAATAAAGTGTTTTCGTCTGTTACTGTTTCGGATTGTACGACCATTGCCCACCGTGCCCTGACGCCCCTCAGGAAGCGTTTGTTTTCCGAGGCTTTGATGTGTTTTTCTCTCCATATTGTAATGGTGCGCATGTTATAGACATTTTAAAATAAGGACTTATTGGTTTTTCTTTTATTTTTTGTAAATGATTGTACGTAATATTAAGGCCGATTCTGTAAACAGTTTACAATGCGAGATTTAAATAGATTTAAGGGACAGGCGGACCATAAACGAAATGTTTCGTTTCGTCTTGTAATTTATGTTTTCTTTGTAGGGATAACAATTGCTTTTCAGGCCAGTTCTGAAGGGTGGTGTCCGAAAAAGGGTCTTTCTTTGTCCTAGCTAAGACATGTGCTCAACCAGATGCACTTCAACAAGCTAGCGTAGCAAATTGCCAATTGTTAAACAGATCTGCTTATATTGCGATACTACAAACAGAACTATAAATCTCTTTAGTAATATAAAAGCATTTCTAGGAAAATTAGTTTCTTAGAAGTGTTTAATACCAAAACCGGCCAGCCAATCACGGCTAAACTTTAACAAAAAGTTCGATTTGATTTGACGAAAGGCACCCCTTCTAGTTTGGGGTGTTCCAAAATAATCGTATAAATACAATGATCATCAGATCAAAAAGGATTCCCATTCCTTACTCCACGCACGAGCTACTCTAGAATTTCACACATTCTATTAGGCTAATTGCGATCCTAATACTTTATTGACTTCCGTTCCTCCAACCTTCCTTCGGTAACAGACGCTACTCTGAGCCTCACACTCTCAGTAGGCGTACTGAAATCCTCCTGCATCCCGTTTGACATACACAAGCTACTCTGGAGGTGACTTCATTAGGCTACTGTGATCATAACCCTTGATTGACTTCCGCTCCTCCAACCTGCTTGCCGTAACAAAAGCTACTCTATGACACCACCCGTCATATTAGGCTCTGGTAACCTTCCGTCCCGTATTCCACATACGCGAGCTACTCTGTGACCTCACAAGTCATACTAGGCTCAGATAACCCCCTCTAACCCCTTTCTGTATGAGAGCTAATCTGTGACCTCACAAGTCACACCTAGCCTTCTCCACCTTTGTTTATTTTTCAGGAACACAACGTAAATGCTTTAAAACAAAACCCTTCGGCAACACCCTTCCATCAGCGTCTACGGCATCCGTCCCGACCAGCCCGCTGGGTGGCGACTATGCCGTCCGTGCCGATCATCCACCCTCGAGGGAGCATACAACGAATTCCATTGAATAAATATATTAATATGTTTGAGATCTGCGTTTCTTTGACTTTTCTTTCCTACCCTTTCTAAAAGACTGGTTTACAAATACACAACAAAATTAAACGAGGGTCCAAAAGCTTCGGGGTTTTCACCAGTTATTGAAAATTGTGAATTTTCAAACGCCCCCATCGTTATAATATTAATGGGTTTACACTGTTTACAGAATCTTTACTACAAGGCCTTATGATTTACGATAGATTAGATTGTAACTGATGCAAGTATAAAAGTGTTTAACAAATGTGTGCTACCAACACTAACATACGGAGTGCAGACGTGGGCATTAACTAAAAGATCGGTAAAATGTTTTTAAAAATTAAATTAAGGGACTATAAAAAAAATAAGAAAACGGATTGTAACGGGAGAAAGTTGTAAGCTGCTCAAGTGGAAATTGGACAAACAGCACCACAAACTGAATACCCGTTCTGGCTAAAAGAAGAAGAAGGAAACCAAGAGTAAAAAGATGGGTGGACGAAATTGAGGAGTTCGCAGGAAAAATATGGAGGATGAAGCAAGAGACAGGACATGGAGGAGGCCTTTGCCCTGGTCCGGGATGCTTAACTAGGCTATTATTATAACTACACCAACATTAGTCAATGAAAACTGTATTTGCAATATTTTTATATAGTTTGATGTTACAGAAGAATAAAGCGCGGAGTTTTTTAAATGTAAAATTAGACATTACAACTTGAAGATTGTCAGAGATCCTTAGATAATCAATTTTTAGAGTTTATGGAACGGGATGTAAAAATTGAATTCTGCTCTGAAATAGTAACAAAGGTTCTTCAGATTTTCGTCGTTGTTTTACAATGTGGAAATTTCAAAATAATTTTGTTATGTTTTGTTATTTCCAAACATAACATAAACATCGTACTGCTTCCTAAATCGTTCTAAATATTTATGCCAGTACCTGCAAGTACCTACTTTAATTTGCTGATCAAACATATTTTCAATACATAAACATAGCTTGCATTTCTATTAAACTTTAATCGGTTATTTTTTGTGCCAGTCAGTAATTTAGAACAACTACTGCGCAGTGCACGTTTAGGTGTTTTTGAATATTCACCCTTTAAACATTGAGTAAAAAAATTCAAATGCGTTGCAATCATACAAAATGTTAAGGAAATTTATATTGCTGTTAATTACGTTTAATGCAACTTTCATTGAAGCTGAAACTAAAGAAGTAACCTGTATTATAAATGGCAAAAAAACTTTACACACCGTAAAAGAAGAGTTTCTTAGTTTTTCTGTAGATCCTGCTACACTTTTAGCGGGATCAAATATTAGGTAAGTAAAACCTTTTTTAATCTAATGTCTTTTCATGAAAATCATGTTTTTAATTAATGTAACTGAAGTATATTTTCGAAACAAATAAAAATCAAATACGCTTTTTAGAATTTCGGAATTAGGCTCTCATTCTTTTTGAACAGTATTTTAAGTAAATTTTCTGTTAGTTAAATGTGACCACCTACAGTCCTTAATGCAAAAAACTAAGTCCTTAATAAACATAAATTCTTTTAGTTCCACGTCCCTGCTTTTGGCAAAGCATTTAAGCCCAGCATTTATAAGGTTATCGGGACCTTCAACCGAATTTATCCAGTTTTCCGAGAAGGAAAACATCGCGGGTTCTTCACTACCAAGTGACGGAAAGTCACTCTTCGTTACGCCTCAAGTATGGCGCTCTTTTAGTTACTGGATTAAAAGCGTAAATCTTACGCCTATTTTTGCCATAAATGATAACAAAGTTAATGGAATTTGGGATCCCAAAACAATTGTTCCTTTTCTTAACATGAACGAGGAAATGGGTTTCAGTAGTTACTGGCAATTAGGTCATGGTAAATATATATTTTTGTAATTCTGTTGTAATCATGACAAATAGTTATACAGTTGATGTAATTATTTTGGGTTTAGTTCCTAATAAGTATGACTTTTCTTTTATAACAATTAGTGAAAACTTAAAATTAAATAGGCACAATGTCTATGAAAGAGCAGCTTTAAAAGTCACAAAAGTAACGCACAAATAATTTTAGACTGTGGATACAAATCTTTAAGTCAATACAAGGAAGACTTAAAGGCATTAAGACACGTCCTAGATGATTACCCCTCAACGAAAGTAGTAGGAAGTAACTTCGCGTCCTGTGTAGTAGGGCGAGGCTCTGAAACGGTTCGCAAAACCTTTGCAGATCTTGGAGGCGTAGCAGATGCGGTCGTATGGTAAATAAGCCCAAAACAAAAATTAAAATATCGAATTTTCTTAAATTCATGTTTCAGGGAATCCACAAATAGGCTGCATATACCTTTAAGTCCTCCGCATCTTACAAAATCATACCTCCCAGTCTGGCTGATCATACCAAAATCAGATGGACCAGTAACATTTTCTTCAGGTTTGCTTTGGGCAAAGCAAATTGGGGAAGCAGCAAAGGATGGTTATGAGGTGATTTTTAGAGAGCCACGATTCCATGAACTTTTTACTGATACACCTGTAAGAATTTTCTGGTTTACTTTAATTTCCTTCTGATTACAAAATTACATATTTAAAGGTGTTTTGGATTTCTCTGATTCATAAATCTCTAATGGGCCGCAATGTGCTTGATGTGAAGACAAATTCACTTCCTGTACCCGGAGCTGCTATTTATGCCCATTGTACTAAACGGCAAAATCAGTATTCAAGACAAGGGGCGATGACTGTTTTCGTGGTTAATTCTGGAAATTACGAGTTTACTGCCTCGCTTAGGGTTGCGAGTACTCATCCAAAAAGCATCGACGTCCACTCATACATTATGACTGCCAACAAAGAAGATTCTACGTAAGATCATTGTTTTATTAGCTACCCAACACACTAATTATTAAACTTTCTTTAAATATTGTTCTTTGATTTCAAATTCCTTAGTTTTTGGCTTGAAGGGATACTAAATTTAACTGCAATCTAACAAACTAAAATAGTAGTAATTTACCAAAAGCGTTTACAGGGAAACATATTTAAATGGTCAAAAGTTAACAATAAACATCCTTAAAAACGACCGTCTTTTATTTTCACCAACACTGAGAAGAATAAAAGTTGACAAGCTGCTAAATCTGAACCTACCCGCAAAATCAGTGGGTTTCTTCGTCCTTCCTGGAGCTCGAATACCCGTCTGCATCGACAAAGAAGATGACACCTATTTACTAATGGACGAATTTGAAGATCAAAAGGACTTTCTTGTGAATTCGAAAGAAGATACTCAATTACGCAAAGGACTAATGGGCCTCAGCAAGTTATTTAACTTGCTACCACAAGAATCAGAGCCAGACCAGGAAGTTTATACGAAGACTGAGAACATGTTGTCGAACGCGTTGAAGAAAAGCTTGTTAGAACATCCGATTAACCCCAGTAAGATTTCGAAACCAAAAGATGTGGTGGGAAATTCGTTAACAACGAAAGATTTCCGCCAGTATTTATTGAGTAGGACAAAAGCACCAGAATGGCAGCCAAAGGAGGAGAAAACAACAAAACTAATGGGTGTCAGCAAGTTATTTAACTTGCTACCACAAGAATCAGAGCCAGACCAGGAATTTTATACGAAGACTGACAACATGTTGTTGAACGCGTTGAAGAAAAGCTTGTTAGAAATTTCGATTAACCCCAGTAAGATTTCGAAACCAAAAGATGTGGTGGGAAATTCGTTAACAACGAAAGATTTCCGCCAGTATTTATTGAGTAGGACAAAAGCACCAGAATGGCAGCCAAAGGAGGAGAAAACAACAAAACTGGAGATAATTTTCACGGAAAGGCCTGCGAGTAGTTATTCGTCCTCAAATAGATCCAAACAGATCGAACTTCAGTTAACTAACGACGAAATTAAGAACATCTTAACTAACCGTGCCAAATCCCGAGCTAAAGAAGTGAATATAGACGTGACGAGTGCAGAACTTGAAAATCTCATGACGAAAGCTACGGATAATTTCATAAGTAGAGAAAGTACAACGTCGAGCACGCATCCTAAGCGGGAGCGTATTGTAACTTTTAGAAGCTTGAAGAGAAGGGAAAATGAGGGACCTGCGAAGAGACGATTTAGAAACAGGAAACGTGAAAAACGTGATATTAATATGGAGATGCTCAGGCGAAACACGCAGCAAGAGAAGACCTCTAGGCCGAAGAGTAGGCAGGGGGTTAAGAAACCAGTTAGGAATTTCTTCCAAGGTTCTGAAGAATCCTTCAGGGATGCACATGAATCTTCAGAAGCGCGCAGTATATTTGCTGAGTTGGCACGATCATGGGGAGGAGAAGATTCACAAGATTTCCATGATTTTCATTCGGATGGTTTTGATAACTATGGTAGCAGAAGCCATTTCGACAACATGGATGAATTACCAGTTGACGATTTACATTCCGGTGAAAGATTCTTAGATGAAAGAATTAGGTTTTTAAAGGGGCCTGTTGCTGAAGACTTTACACGTGATGAAGGCATGAGTGGTTATCATACTTTCCATGAAAATTTAGAAAGGGATCAGTTTATGAATCCAAAATCAAGGGTTTATAGCGAGTTGTGGAAGATGGAAAGAGCGCGAGGAAACAATGATAAATCAAGCACAAACGACGTAAGGAAATTCCTTTCTGATCTTTCTTCTAAAAAGGTAAATTTCAATTAGGTAAACATTTTTTTAGTTAATGCAGGTTGTTTTAGGGAAAATACGATTTTAACAAAGACGTTGAAGTTATCACCAATCCCAGGTTTGCCGAAGAAGACGAGTTTGATTCAAGATTCGACTGGGAAAACATGGATCAACCACGGATGAGATTCAAACGCGATGCTAATATTACAAAATCTGACATAAAAAATTTCAAGAAATTCATGGTCGATCAGTTACAGACCTTGAAGGTGAGAAGGAATGATGATGGTAATAAACGAAACGGGATTGAAGCGAAAGGTAGGAAAAGTAACGAGGCTGGTAGGAGCAGGACTGAAAAAGCAAAAAGAAAAAACGAAGAAGGCATCAGAAGAAAAAATGAAGAAGGTAGAAGGAAAAGCCAAGAAGGAAGTAAAAGAAGAAATGATGTATGGAACAAAAGGAAAAACGAAGGATGGAACAAAGGAAAGAACGAAGTAGGCAGCCGAAATCAAGAATGGAGGCGTAGAAAAGACGAAGAAAAGCATAAGAAAAATTCAGGGGTGAAAAGCAAAACGAGTTTGTTAGATCAAAAGGAGGATAATGAGGGTTTGTTCTCCAAAGGGCAACATTTACACATTGTAATTGGGAAACCGTATGATCCTGAAAAAGTACAAATTGACGAACGGAAGAGGGAAAGTCAAGTTAGATACTTAAAACAAAGGCTGCAAAATCGTAAAAAGCTGAATGAAAAGGCACGAGAAAAGCACAAAGAACAAAATCCAATCGCAGAAGGTGCAGGAGCGTCGAGACGTAAACGTATGTCGTCTCCTAAATCCAACGTTTACATCCCAAAAGTGAGGCATTCTAATAACGCCGCGAAGCGTTACGCCCGGAAAAGCATACAAAAGAAGCTCTGGCAACCTCAAGATTTGCGTAAGATTAAAAGAACCCCGTCATATTCAGTTGAAGACCTGAATTCCAGGGAATTTTTCCACAGGGAAGCTCCGTTTCTCACAAATGAAGTAAGGAAGAATAGAAGGCTAAAACGCAAAGTGAGTGATGAAATAGATGTCGCTATAAATGAGATCGAAGATGATTCTTCAAACTTGATTTTAAAACCTAAAGGCTTGTCTGAGGGAAGCAAAAATATTTTTTCTCAAAGTACGGCTACTACTAAAAACAGACGTTTAACTTCAATCGGTGTGGTAGACAATGAAAATGCAACAATGACTTCGAACAAATCCCTCGAGCAATCAACGGAGAGCCTCAAAGCTGTAACTACGAACAGCTCGATTGATTACTGCACTAGTAATTATAAGAAAACAACAACGGCGAAGGGGAACGAAACAAATTCTTCCACCAAAGCACAAAATGATGGAAACATTAGTCATACTCATGTTATAGACGATATTGTTAATTTTGCTTCCACATTTTTCGAAGGAATTTTTAATAAAGTTTCACTTTTTATGGTGAATTAAACACATCGTGTTCTAAACTTGTTAATTAGTTAATTTACTTATAATTTAAGCACGTGTTTTTTACTTATTGGTATTTAGTGTCAAACCTATATTGAGTTATTTATTAAGCACCTTTGTTTTACTTACTAATAAAATTGATACAAATTTGTGTTTTTTTTTTAAATTTTCAGTATTTGGTAAAAAATACCAAGCGATCCAATTTAGTTATCCTGAGTAACCCCCTAAATTAAAAGTCATGTCTAAACTAATAAAAATTAATGTATCTAAATTTATGCGATTACTTATTAATTGCTTTTGTATTTTGTCAACAGTTCCTGAACTTAGCTAAAACGCGACTTAATTCCGTGGATTACTGAGGACGATTTTAAGTTGACTCACTTGATAAAATACACTATGAAATTCAGTTGGGCAAACGCTTGCTGTTTTGTAAAATATCATCAAAGAATGAGGCCTAAAAATTCTTTAAATTAAGGTCATAACGAAGCACCCACATATTTTTTAACAAACAAAAATATATCTTCCTTCTTTCTTTTTTTTACCCTCTCATACCTTTAGTGTCGAGGGGGCCGGACACACCGAGCGGTCACCCATCCAACTTCTTACCAAGCAGGCCCTTGTTTAACGTTCTATATTTCAGTATTACGTACACTCCCACTCTGGCATACTGCCGGTTCAAAAATCTATCTAAAAAAGAAAAATTCACTCCAAAATCGACCAAAAAATTTCAGCTTACTTCAATTATCAAAATAAAGTTTTGACTTTCATACTGTAAGGTTGTGTGTCGCTTCGTGTGCTCGGTAGGTGAGGGATGAGTTATCAAAAGGTCAAACGATAACCTTCTAAATTTACATTAGACGAAATACGTACGTAAATAATGGACATATTCAACTAAGTAGTTAATTAACTACAAAAGGCCGCCATGTTTAACGCGCCGACTTACGGGTATCATATCCTCCTGTGATACCAATGATGATTGATCAGCATAAATTCACCAACAAATGCTTCTGAATCAACAACAGCAACTACAATAATCACCCATACAATCACAGTCACAGGAATGACTTACCTGTCCCCCATATCCAATGCAACAATTAACCCAGCAAGGAACACAGGCTTCAATTCTCGACGATAATTGGCAAACAACAAACACAAGAAAAATAAAACGTAACGGTAATGTTAAACAAACGAAAATGTCAGACTACTGGCTTAATGCCCCAACTAGCTCGAACAGATACCAAACTCTCGCCGATTCTGATTTCGCAGAAGAGACAGACGAAATAAAATCGCCCTCTATATTTATTTTTGGCGTAAATAACCCGAAACACCTAAGAGATATGCTTGATGATAAAGCCAAAGATTGTTTTTCTTCTTCTTCTGGGATAGTGAGCACCCGTCTGATAGGTTAACTTAGCAATTGCCCAGCATGAACCTCCCTGCCTCGGAACCGCCTAGCATAACTTCGAGGCAAGGCTGTCTTTTTTTCTTCGGTTCCTTCCTTACTCTTATAATAATTCTTCGATTATGTTTTAATCAAGGAGAGAGACGCTGGTTCGGTCTGCTCCTCTCCTCAGTTTCTTTAATTTTCCTAATTTGTGTTAGTTTTTTACTAATGCCTTCCCGCTTCTCGCTTGTCTGCAGCATATTATGTATGATCAGGTTGTGTTTTGTTACATCTTCCCCCGCTATTATGTTTATGTTCTGAGCCTGACCCATCTAGGGCAGTGGAAAATGGAATGTTTCGCCGTATCCAGCTCCTGACAATATACACATTGGTCCTGGTTATAGATCTTCATTCTGTGTAAATATGCGGCAAAACATCCATGCCCTGTGAGTATTTGTGTTTTGTTACATCTTCCCCCGCTATTATGTTTATGTTCTGAGCCTGACTCATCTAGGGCAGTGGAAAATGGAATGTTTCACCGGTATTACGTATTAGCAGCCTCTGCTATATCCTTTATTTTACTCATGGCGTCTAATGTACTCCTACCCTTACGGAATCCATGCTGATGTTCATTCAGTTCGTGATTCCCTACCAACTCTTCTACAATTCTAGTATTTAGCATCTTTTCTAGTACTTTTGCCATAGTGATCATTAAAGATTTTCTTTGGTTTTGGTATTAACACTAACCTTGATTTCTTCCACTCTTCAGGAAATTTTGACCTCGAAAGTAAATTATTATATATACTCTTAAACAGTATCCGGCGTATTCCTGTATTACGGTTTTTAGTATATCGGTGGTAATAGGTACCATCCGGACCTGGCGCAGCATTTTGTATTAATATCTGTGATTGCCGTCACCATCTCATTCTGTATCTCTGTGAAGTATGATATGGAATTAATTTTATCTTCTGTAAGTGTGTTGTTTCGCCATACAGTCTCTTCCACCTTTGGAAAGAGTCTCTCCGCTTCTCCAATTTTCTCCCCATCTGTTAATTCTGTTTTTTGTTTGACATGCATACGCTCGGCGTTGCCTCGTGTTCTTAAAACCGTCGCGCGTGCTTTAAAGGCTTTCTTATACACTTGTATTATAATGTACTATTTTGCACACATCTGTCACTTTTTTACACGCTTCTGTCAAAAGTGTTCAATTTAAAACAATGAAAGCGTATTGTACCATCTACCATCGTGTTCAAAGGATACTGGTACAGTGTGTTACTGCAGACACTTCCAAAACTCAAAATTTCATGTAGACACTTCTTTTGTGTGTAAATCGGATATGTCAAATAGAGGTTAAGTATTTGTCAAACTGACAAGTTTTTTAGATTTTTCATTCATAGAACTGTCACGTTGATGTTTCATGGTCATAGCCTGCTAACGCAATTGATTATGTGGCCTCAAACCAAATTTAAACAGCCAAAATTTCGCTGTACCAGTATTCTTTGAACACGATGGTACCTAACATGATTTTTTTTAGTGAGATTTCAATTTGAAATTACGTTGACGTTTTTGTAATCTTTTTTAGCACAAATATGTGGTAGTCGAAAAAATTATGTATAAAACTCGTATCTAAAGCTCCTTTTTTGCACTTGTGAGATTTAAAGAATTCGCCTTCGGCTCATTCTTTAAACTTTCTCACGCGTGCAAAAAAGTTGCACTTTAGCTACTCGTTGTATAAATAACTATTGTAGGATGCATTGTAAATGTCTGTGCTATTCTGCATAATATGTGTATTGATAATAATGTCCTCTTTGAAGAAGATGCCTTGCTTCCTCTTAATGAAGATGTGTACAATATAAATAATGGTGATAATAATGTACATAATGTATTAAAGGTCGAAGAATTCATCAAAATATTGTAAATATATATTTTAGATAGCAAATACATAGGTGTAGGCTAGGAGAATAATTTGAAAGCACATTATAATTATTTCAAATTAGATTATTTTATAGTATTGCTGGTAGGTACATGCATTTTTAAAATTAAATCAAACTTAAGTTATTTAATCTGAAAATAGTAAATTGACGTGCTAAAACGATAGATTGTTTTATTATTAGTAAATATTTGAAAAGGTTATTTTTTATTATTACTTGATATACCTACTAATTATTTTATATAATTTTACTAGATAAAAAATTATATTTTATAATTATATATAAATTAAAATTATATTATTATACTAAATAGGTAGGTATTAATAATAATTAGTCCTGTAGCATTTATTGCAGAATTTACATGCAGATGTTTGCACAGCATTTGTTAGTTCATTTATGTTGTGAGTAACATCCTTCAGCCTTTGATCTGATATATTTGTTATATTACTACTTATGTTATGCTTCGCCATTTAGTTAGTTTCTATATAATTTAATAAAGGAGTCATCTGTTGTTGCCCTTTTTTTTGGCTTAGTCAAGATTACTAACTTCACCTTCATTGATTTTTCTGTTATTCACTTGTGATTGATAAGAGCATGAAGGAGAAGGCTCGAAAGAAGTGTCTACAACAAAGGCTTCATCTTCCTCCATAATAGCACAATTTTCTTGCTCGTTTTTGTTCTCACGAAATTCAAACTGTAAACAATAAAAAAAAGTTATTGCAGTATTCATAATTACCTGTGTTCTGACTGTAGTTACATCGAACTTTTCTTTTCTACAGGTAAAAATTATATAAAGCCATATTGTTTTATGTTTATAGGTACATGAAATTATAATACGGACCTTTGTTATTTGTTAACCATGTTCCTATTCAGTTCTCCCAAAAAAGATTCACAATTTTAGTTATAAAACTTATAATAACATTTGTCATTGTTTACTGATTGATCAATTATTAAAAAGAAGATCTCAACTTTTTATGATATTAATAATAATATGGTAATCCTATTAATTATTTAATACAAAATCATTGGTGTATACTTACTCCGCCTTCAGACACATTGCAGCCTTTATAAAAGATTTTCCCTAAAACAGCTAACAATTTTAACTCTATTGGCGTTAATTTGTTTTCCATTTCTGGACCCCCGCCAGTCTATAGCTGAGATTTTCTAATGTCTGTCTAATGGCTTTTTTAAAACACATTTAAAATCGCCCCATGGCTAAAATCAAATCAGAAATATATTGTTTAAAATCATTTCTTAACGGTTAACTTACTTTTTGCCACTTTTCAAGATTTTCACCATACCCCGCAGAATTCAATTTCATAGTTAATTTATCCCAAAATTCTCTATACTTCTCCCTCCCAGATGGCACATTTAATTTTCCAGAAGCAAAATCTGGATGGTCTTTAAAGAAACCCCCAAAAATTTCCTAGTGTGCATCTTTCACTTATGTAAATAATGCACATTTTTGGAAATTTATATTTTCTGTAAAATATTCATGTTCTGTTTTACGAGTTTTAGAATATTTGAAATATAAATTAAAAAGCAAGTATTTTGTTTGATATAGGATAAAATTATTACTTACATGTTACAATATGGTGTTAACATGATCCGCTAGATTTGGTTAACAGATTTGACTAAGATTCTCAGTTTAGTGTAGTTTTTAGGTTTAGATTTAAATTTTCGAGCTACTGCAAAATACAGTGTAAAGAAGTAATGCTAAAGGGCTTTACTTCCTCATGTTATGTACTAAATCAAATAATTTATTGAACGTTAATGTTCGATTGTAAATATTTCGAGCAACAAAATGTGAAAAAAATAACATGAATCTAAATTCCATATGTTTAAATATTTCCGTCTGTTCAAAATTAAATAACTACCGTTTATGTAATACCTACTTACGTAGTACTAAAAACGCTGTAAGTGATAAATTATCTACAAGGTTTAAACATGGAACATTGTCAGATGTCTGATAAAGTTTTATTTATAGCCTTATTAGGTAAAAGTCAAAGTGGTGTTTTATTTCCGGTCTTATAATTCTTCCTCTCGAATTTTAATATTCATAAAAACTGATTTATTACCTAATTCACGGGTTTTTGAGCTTTGCTCGGTTATAAAATGCTTGTTGCTGTAAATAACGTTGTACACGATAAGTTAATTGTAATCAACACCGTGTTATAATTAATTCAGGGATTTTTGGGTGAAATATATTTTTTGATTTTTATCTGGAAAAAATATAATTAACTCTAAACTTTTTGTGTTTTATGTGCTTGAAGGCCTGATATTGAAGCAATTTCTGTTTGAAGCATGAAACTTTGTTAAGATAGTTTGTAGGTACTTTTAATTTCGTTGGTTTTTCTGTAAGAAGCTTTATTTAAACAATTTCATTAAAAATTCCCTTATTCCTAAATCAGAGGTATAAATACTTTTCGAATTACAGGAAAACTGAGAATGGAAGAATTTATTTCCGGCCTTAGCTTTTTTATTGTGTGATATTGTTGTTTACTGTTTTTCTGAAAAAATGTGATATCATTCAAAATGCCTCAACTTTATTAAGAGAAGACCAAATACTGTTATTATGATGAATATACGAGAAATTTATTTTTTATTTGTCGACTTTTTTAATTAACAATTTTGCATATTTCGCTTAAAAATAAAATCATGCAACAAACGTCAGTCCTAACCTAAGAATTTATGTTAAAGTTCAAATTTAATTAAATTTTCTTTTCATGAAAAATGTTCACAAACCTAAAGCGTTTGCAAAGGAACCATTTGTGCCTTTTTGATAATAATAAAAAATACGATGTACATATTTATTGCTGAATAGGGTTTATAACATTCGAGATTATTTAAGTTTCAAATCTCCAAAATTCGATTCAACTTTTTGATATTCTTAAAATTTTTTTGGTGAGTATTTTGTCACCATTTGCTGACAAAAAATAAATAAAAACAGTTAAGCAACTTGGCCCGATTTTTGTGTGAGATTTAAATTTTGGCATTTAAAATTTTGCAGAGACTGGAATTTTTGTTAAAAAGGATGCAGAATTCAAATGACGAAAGTAGTCCGTTCTGATTGTTGGATAAACGTGTTACATCCATTTTATATAGGAGTACTTTATTTTATTAGAGGCAGAAAACCTCGATAAATAATTATCTAGTCTTCCATGTTGGGGGTTGAGTCGTTGGGCCAGCCTCCTAACATTCGTAAAAACTTTAAAATTTTCAAACATTTGCTAAAATGCCTAAGTTACAGCCGCAAATGGATAATGAAATTGAGTATTTCGATAACAAGAAATCCTAAAAGAAATCAAATAAAAAGGGTTAGATATTGCCGTCCTCTCAGAAACTAAAGAAAGTAAACGAATGTGAGAGTTTAGAAAGCTACTTGAATTTTGACACAGGAGTATATAAGAAAGAGCGGCGTCTCAGTATTAATAAATAAAAAAAGTATATAAAACCGTGGGAGGCCATAAATGAGCGTATTATAATGATGAAATTAAATATCAGAATGCATAACTAATAAAAGAAGAGCTTGAACAATGACTGAGACCTGTGCTGGAAACCATTCCGGATAGTTATGAAATAATTTTGGTTGGAGATTTTAATGATAAAGTAGGAAAGCAAACAGGAAGTGCAATAGTGGGAATTAACGGTAAAGATCATTTAAATGATAATGGGACTTATGTGTGAAGAATTTAATCTTAGCATAACGAACACATTCTTTGCCCATAAGTATTCATGGTATCAGCCGATTAGAGGATTAATATCAATCATTGATTACTTTATCATGAAACAGACCCCCAATATTAAGGTGCAAGATAGTAGAGTAAAACGAGGAGCGGATTGCGGTTCTGATGACCATCAAGTAGATGCTAAATTGTATATACTGTATAAGTACAAAATGGAGGAAGAAGAATCAAACCATGAAGTAAAAGATATAAAAGTTTCGAGAATGAAAGTACAGTATATCTATGTAAAAAATATTGGAAGGAAAACTGGTTGAGAAGAGGAGATCTACGGAACAAGAACATGAGCATATAAAGCGGCAAATAAAGAAACCCGCAACTGAAGCGCTGGGGTATTACGAAACTAACAAACGATCATATTACTGGTGAGACCAAGCTATAGAAGACCAAGTTAAAAGGAAGAAGAAACTTTGTTTAAATTGGCTAAGTAAAGCCGACAATGAGAGTAAGGAAATGTATAAAACAGCCAAAAAGGAAGTTAAAAGAGAAGAGAAAAAACGAGTCTTGGGCCAAGAGATGTGACCAACTGGAACACAGAAGGTAATTAAACCTCTAAAAAATCAACAAAGCAAACGATTAAACTAAGGAACAAGGATTGGATGAAATATTTCCAGAATCTATTACAAGAAGATAGGCCAGAATTTATCAAAAGTGAACTACAGATTGAATGCGAATAAAGTACCAGAAAGTAGAAGCAACCATTAGAAGTATAAAACCAGGTAGATCCCCGGGACACGGTGGAATATATCCGGAACTAGTAAAACTCACGAACAAGTTTAGAGAACTTTATGAGAGATGTCTAAATGGAGAGGAAGTCCTGAGAGAATGGCGCACATCATACATAAGAAGGGGTCCAAAAGTGGCCCTGGCGACTGTAGAGGAATAGCTGCTTCTAAATACAATGGCTGTAATAAGTTCACTAGGAAGGGTGTATTCAAAAATTATTAAAAACCTAATAGAAAAAGAAATCCACGATAAACAACCAGAAGAGCAAGCACGGTTTACAGCTGGCAGATACACTATGGATAACATCTTTACACTGAAAATAGCTGCATAGAAGAGGGTAGCAAGAAATAGAGAGTTACACTTGACATTTATAGATCTGTAGAAAGCACATGATAATGTACCCATATCACAGTTATGGGAAGAAATGCAAAATAAGGATATTAACCCTGTACTTATCAATGCTACAGTACCACTATACAAAGGTAATACCGCCAAAATAAAACACTGTAATATGACACAACGATTCGCAGCCACGAAAGGCTTGAGACAGGGCTGTTGCCTCTTCCCTACACTTTTTAAAAATATACAAGTATTTTTGGAATGGCTAGTACTCGAGGGAGGTTCGTGCGGCAGGTGGCATTCCATTCCTTGGCTCATAGCATTTCACTTCCAATTGCCATCATGGAACCGTGGACGCTAGAACACCGCATGTTCGCATATAATTGTTTTGTTAGGAGTGTTCAGCGTGAGTTTCACCGCAGATTCAATATTTATCGAAATGATTCTGTTCCCACTCGTGACACAATCTTACGTTGGGTTAACAATCTCCGAACAGGAGGCCCAATAATCGAAAAAAAAACCGCCCGGCCCCCAACATACTGTGCGTATTCCAGAAAACGTTGAAAGGGTCAGACAAGCGATGTTGCAAAGCCCAGGCCGCTCTTCTCGGAGACATTCAGATCATTTCGAATCAGCAATCGTACTGTAAGACGGATTTTGCATGGAGAATTACGTTTTCACCCATACAAGTTAGAGATTGTGCAGGAATTGAATGTAAGGGATAGCCCCCAACGATTGAATTTTGCATAGAAAATGCTTGCACTTTATGAGCAGAAGGAAAACATGATGGTGGCAATGAGTGATGAAGCCCATTTTTACCTTAGTGGGGCTGTCAACAAACAAAATTGTTTGTACTGGGCTGCTGAAAATCCGCGACAACTCCATGAAAAACCGCGGCATAGCGGTGTTCTAGCGTCCACGATTCCATGATGGCAACTGAAAGTGAAATGCCATGAGCCAAGGAATGGAATGCCACCTGCTGCACGACCCTCCCTCTCCTAATCCTAATGGCCGGGTACTAGCCATTCCAAAAACACTTGGTTCCCGTGTCCAACCTTGTATATGGATCAATCTCTTAGACTTAGAGGTTGCGAAAGACAAGTTGTTGTATAGTAAGATAAAGACTATCTTAGCTGCATGGCGCGAAAATTAAAAGAAAGCTATGAAACGCCGGACCAACAATAAATATGGAAAAGTCAGAATATTTTATTTTCAGTAAAACTATAAATATTATACAATAAATGTTTGGAGGAAGGCAAAATTCCAACAGCCTGGTTAAATACTAGTGGTTTTCATATTCAACAAGTGAAAAAAATATAAGTTGGTGAACTATAGGCTCATTAGTCTGTTATCTGCTCTTAATCAACTTTTCTCCAGGATATTAGTGCAGCGATTAACAAATAAACTAGACAACTATCAGCTACGAGAACAGGTCAGTTTGATTAAACTTTAAGATCGCATATTCAAAAGAAGATCGATAATAACAGATGCGATACAACGACTATTTATGTACATTAAAATGGAACTGGGTGGGACATAGCGAGAATGACAGATAACAGATGGATTCCCAAAATTGTGGAGTGGAGACCTAGAGCCCACAAGAGAAACAGAGGAAGACCAAAAACTGGATGGATGATGTACTTAAAAAGAACTGCTATATACGACTGGATGCAAAAAGCGAACAACAGAGAAGAATGGAAACGTTTAAGGGAGGTTTACATCCGACGAGGAATGAGATAAGCTGATGATGATATTTAGTAATATATCACATCTGATACATTTTTGAAAAGAGAATTTAACCCTCGGTCCACTAGCGAATAAATATTCAGGATGTTCTATTTAAAAACCCAAAGTTATACATTTTTCCTGAAAAACAGTAGGCCATGAAAAATAATTGATTATGCCATTTTATAGAAGAATTACTACTAAAAAACTATTTCCTCTGACTTTTTCTTGTATTTCTAATAATAAACTGGCCAATGAAAAATCAGACACCCTGTAAAGCACAGAACAGACGTTTAAGGGCTGTAAAAATGGACTGTATGCGAAGAAGTGCAACTATACACATTAAGGATATGGTGGGAGTAGACAAGGATATTGTAGACGAAATCGAAAGATGACAGCTAGTATGGTTAGGGCATACACATAGAATGAATATTAGCAGATGCCCGAAAAGGGTAACAACGTGGAAGATCAAGATGAAGTTGGCAAAAGGGAATAGAGGAAGCAAAGGAAGCAGGAAGGAAGAACAATGCCAAAAAAAGAGAGAATGAAAACCAGGCTCGGAAAAGCGGCGACAGCTGTAGAAATGATCTGTTTATATATAGTGCGTTCAAAAATGATTGAGATCAAGGTCAAATTAATGGAAAAAAATTCAAAATTTATGTTGGTAGTAAACAAAATCTCTACTATTCTACAGCAGTTGTTAATTGTAAAACCGTGTATTTGCGAGCTGTGTTTTTGGTTTTCGTTTGTAGACGCTTTTTGCAGGGTTTTTGAGTTTTAATAAATCAGTTTTGTTAAGAACTACTGAGAGTATTTTAGTGTTCTAATCATCTAATGCAAGACTACAAATCTAATTATAAGTTATTTAGTTTAATGAAGGTTATACAAAGTGATTTTTTGAAAACTGAATTGCAGCAGGCTCTGGATAACCTTAGAACTGTTTGTATTATTATTAACTGATTAAATGTGAAGTTTTTATTTATGAAACTGACAAATATTTTTGTTACTTCAGATTTCCAATAGTTATGGGTGGGGGGGGGGACAACAAAAGCTTAATACAGACAGTTCTAATGTTATCCAGGGCCTGCTGCAATTCAGTTTTTAAAAAATCACTCTGTAGGTTGTTTAAATTACAAATGGTCCATTATGGCAATGCAACTCTAAATGCAGGTGGATTTTAGTAACTTTTTTTAGTGATTTTTGTATTGTGAAATACCAATCGTGTATGATTGGTTGCCTATACTATCGTTTCAAACATTTAGGAGCGCATTGTATATACTGGGTGATTCACGTAAGTCGCGCCCCTTAAAATCTTTAAATGCAACCCAACATACAATTTCCCAAAGCTACTAGAAATGCATGCAAATTATGGTAATTTACTAATTTATATATAAAATTTTTATATAGTTTTGTATTAACAATTTATAAAAATTTATTTTTGTTTTGCTGTTTTCATAATTTTCTAATTATTTTTCAGTTAGGTACTCTTCAGCTGGATACATAACCTAGACATGATATTTAATTATTATCAGTCTGAAGTAAGCTAGCTCTGATTACATACGTTTAATTGAGGATTAACATACATAGATCAAGGTTATTTCTGAATTTGTAAGTTGGGTTGCGTATTTCCATTGTTAAGGGGCGCGTCTTATGTGAATCAACCAGTATTTTACTAGTAGCTGTGCTATTTTTTTTTTCATTAAAAATTGTAAGTTGTGATACGTTATTTTTTAAAGTAATAGACTTTAACATAATTCTGACTATTATACTAAAAGCTCAAACTATATTTTTTAGTTTTTTCTTGTGAATTTGAGAAAGCTTGCCAATTGAAAATCATAGATCAGATGTTATTAAGTTACTATTTCTTTGATACAGCAATAAATAACAAAAAAGTACTAGATTTTACTCCACTTTAAGTATAGTTTTTCTAATACATTCTGATTATTAACCCCCCAACATTTAGGAAGTATAATGAGTGAACAATATTCACTAAAAGTTTTGTATGCTTACCTTTTATGTTTAAAATCATCTCTAGCTTTTTATTATTCAGAAAACGAAAGCATTTAGCTCGAAAAAATTAGTCTTAGCTTCTGCTAATATTTGACACATTTGCATTGAGATATTTTCAAAACGCTGGAAAATTTTCAATTATTATAATTTTATTAATGGCAAATGAAAGATAAAACCACTTAAGTTATGCAATGAGGTAGATTTATTCTAGTACTGGACAAAAGCTCCAACTGAAATTTTACACATTTGGAACGAGTTTTCCATGCTGGAAAATTTCATTTAGATTTATTTATGTTAATGAAAAACGAGGTCGGAGTGTTTATGATGTAAACCACGGCAGAATGATTCCAATATTGTTCAAAAGTTTCAACTGAAATTTCGTACGTTTGCTTCGGAAAGTTTTCCAAAGCCTTCTGTTAAAGAAAAATTAAAGATGGAATTAAATCGATTCATTTAAGTATATGACAAAAGCATTATTTATATGTACCTACGTTAATAACTTACTTCACTAACTTGTCTACACTCTACACTTACCTTAAAGGTGTAAAAAGGTGACAATGAAGATCGTTGTTTATTGTCGGCCACGATTAACAAAGCTGTATAATTATAAAGTTAAAACAATAAACAAATAAACAAAATTGAAGAATCTACAGTTAAAATTTGGTAATTATTTATTTGAAAAAGGGTTTTTAAAAAACTTCTGAAATAAAGGTATGTAAACCGTAATCTTTTATTGATTTCCTTTCTCGTCTAGTTGTTTAATAAATGTTGTGGATGGTTGTACAACTTCTCAACAATCATCAGTTTAGACTTATCGTACCTTATTTTTATTATCATTTAACAACGTGAACAGCCTTATCTAACTAAAGGTACTCTGGCAACTACTAACGTGGTTGTCTCATTGCATATTAAACAATTACTATAGTAAATATATAAATACAAAAGGCTGCTACATGCTTTTAAGAATTATTAATAACAAAATCGCAGGACAGGTTTTTAATAATAAAAAATAGCTATATTCGATTAATTCATTTTTTTAAATGTATAAATATCGTTAATAAGTCCCTTTTATTATTATCATCATCATCATCATTATTAAACTAAACGTTTATACAAATTTGCACTCCCGCAATTCCATTATAAATATTTATTAAAAACAAACTAAATAATCGAATCAACAACAATATCTACAATAGGTCATAATAATATATACTGTGAATATTATCAATTGTTATAACAATACAACATTGATCATTTTTTCATAATTTAACGATATTTTTTAGGTTTTTATTTTCAGCAAAAATGTATCACTACTTCAAATGTCCTTTGTGAAGCAGAAAGCCGAGTTTACGGGAGGAACAGAACCTCGTGCCGTTTTGCATAAAAAAGAAACTTCACGAAATTCCGTCACCCTAAACTTTACTAACTTAACCGGAAATGTATCAAACGTTCCGTAAATAGGAACGTTTAATACCTCCAGGGAAAGTTCCACAATTTCATTTAATTATGTAAGTATTTAATGGCTACATGTTTATCTAGTATTAAATGCTGTTTACTATAACTAGGTTATATATGTGTCGTTGTCTCCAAGATTTAGATATTCCAAACGCAACTCTTCAGGAAAATGATTTGAGTTCGGAATTCGGCGTAAGCGATCTTTAAAGAACTTTCAGTTTTTGTTACGACATTAGCAAAATCGACAAGTTTCTCTAAGCTTAGAATTTAACGGCGGAAAAATATTTCGAACGCGAATTTGAATAATCACAGTTGACGAACAAAGCTGGATCCGGAGAGGAAATATTTACTCGTAATATTTTGACTACAAATTTCAACTAAAAAAATTAAGAATTATTATTTTGTAAATATTCATTTCAGATTCAAAATGTTCGCTTATTTGTAGTCAAACTTTGCCTTAACATTCTTTTAACGACATGAAAGAATGGATAGGTTAGGTTTAGGTTCTGAAGTACCTTTTCGTTTTGATTCACAAGCTTTTGAGTACATTTTTCTATCAATTTGTTTTAATGAAATGTTAAGTATACCACTGCTTAGAATAAGTTTAAAAATTTCGTAGAAAAACTTATCCCAAACCTTTTTAAATTTGGCAAAGTTTAGCTTAAGAATGTTATTCTCCTAAAAATTTATATAGAGAGGGATCGAAAATTTTCATTATGAGAATTAAAATTTGTTTATTAATGCTTTGACAAAATATTTAATAATTCTTAAGTTTGTTGGGAGGGGGTCGTTTGAAGTTTACCCACTGAAATAGAATTTACCTAAGTTAAGGTGTTTGTTAAAGCAGTAGGGTAGTCGCTCCGTCTCATAATTACAGGTAAAGACGTTCGAACACCAGCATGGTTGAACATTTTTCATTGCAGTGCAGCTGAGTTTCGCACGCATAGCTTTCGAAGGAAAATTATCTACGAAGTTTGAATTTTTATTATGAAATGCAATGATCGAAAAGGTCCCCTTCAATTTGTTTACTTCGTAATAATTTTGTCTGTGTTTTACTAAATACAATTATTGTCTCAACAGGTTTTTTTAATCTTGGAAATAGCTTTCCTTCCGATGTTACAGCAATTATTAATAAATGAAATGAGATGACAGTGGGGTAAATTTTCTACTTTGCAAAAGTACATAAGTTTGGACCAATGCTCACTGAAATCTTGACAAGCTGAGATTTTCATGTGTTTCAGCAACCTTTTTGAAAAAAATGTTTGGTCTAAAAACTTCAAGATTATCACAATATAAATTTATAAACAGGGTGATCGAAAATTCCCTTCCATTTCTTTTTTAGAAATATTGTTTAATCTTGGTGCCTTTGAAGAATGCTTCGGACTTACTTCATTCTGGATTATGTTAATCGTAATCATTAATAAATGAAATAAGAGGACAGTGGGGTTGTCCCACAGTACAGATGTTCGTGTCTCACCTGCCTGAAATTTTTAAAATTAGAGTAGCTGAGATTCGAAAATTGATTTTCATGATTTGAGCAATCTGCGCCATATAAAGAGGTCTATATAAAAATTATTTTGAAGTTAACAAAGTTTGTAAAATGATTTCTGCAGAAATTAAAGCAAAATACAGGTTAAATTTTCTTGAGTAACGTCGATAAGTGCTAATGTCGTAGTAAAACGTCGAGTCCATTATAACTTATATTTGTAATACAGTGGTTTTTAACACATTATAAACATATAATAATATATATCACACACTAGGCTAAGTCGTACTACGATTGCTTACGATGTTTTACACTAAAGTGAAGTTTACAACAACAGGTTAAGTTAGGAACAACGATTTGGGTGTGTATTTTTAGAGTAGCGTGATTTCTTTATTTATTTTTCGCAGTTTCTTTAAAAATACCACCCAAATCTTAAATCACCTTGACTCCCGGATAACAATTTAAGTGCTACATAAAATACTACAGTAGTGTTGCATTGATTTGCATTAGCGTGTAAAAAGTACGAACAAAATGGCGATTCGGAATAAAATCGCTAAAAATGAAACAGAAGATCGAATTAATTAATAATTTTTTTTTTATTATATCTCATGATGATTTCACCCAAATTCCACATTAAACATTGCGTTTTGCCAAAAAGACATTTAAGTTATTTTAAACACACTTGAGCAACGACACCTATAAATACACACATCAACACAGTCTATTTACGCTATAGTTTACAAAGATGCAACCACTATCACCAACTACTATAAGACAGATATAGATATACGAATAAGTACACTCTACAGAGAAAGAGAGAGACGATGATATATAGATATAATTGACACAGACAACTTGAAAGATGCAGCAATCACGTAGTTCGAAAGAAAAAACATAATCGAAGGGACGCCTTTCGAACACAGCTGGATTTCGAAAGGGGTCTCCGTTAAAAACAAAAACTTAATCAGTGCTCTGAAAGATGCGGTGCAGTTTATACAAAGTGCATTAAATTAAAACTAAACAATCGCGATGCAAATTTATCAACCAATCACGTGCACTTAATTATATCAAAAGTTAAGCAGCATCAAGTTCAGTCAGTGGATACTTGAATTAATGTTGGTTGTATAAAAAGCTTGCAAGTGGTTTCAGAGACGACAAGAATAGAGAAAACGGACACGAACGTGACGTTAGAGACAAGAAAAAGAACTCGAGGACCATAATTCAATGGCAGTTTCTTCTTTTTGGTTTGTTTTTCTAGTCCATCGGTTCTAAGAAAAAAATGTATTGCTTTTGATGTGGAGCTTTCCCGTCTTTCTAATTTGTAAACCGACCGCAATTAACGCCGTTAACTGTTAATTATGTTGATGGTGTTATATCTATGCATGCGACTGACTGACCCTAAAGATCGCACATAAGGTTGTCAAGATGGGTGTCGAAGAAGCACACAGCAAACTTTACATAATAAAGTGGTAGCTGTAACTAATAAATTAAAATAAAAACACATCCAGCTATTTCAAAACTAATCACGTAGCTCTTCACAAAACTAAGTGTCTGTAGTAAATTAAGCATTTTTTTTTTGTTTTAAATACGAATACATTGGTTAATAAGTAAATACATTCTGGTGTTATAAACTTGGTCGTATGGGGCTAGGTAGTATCGTAGAAGATATCCACAAAGAGACAGAGACAACAACAATGAACAACGAACAATTCAGGAATGACATGCAACACCGACACAAGAAGCAGTTGCCATAGGAATTGGAAATGACAAGGCATTTGCAATCTGCAGGGAAACAATTCCGAAAGGCTATCAATTTCGATCTGCTCCGTTTTAAACGGCGACTTTCTGACTTGTGATGCTCCCTTTGCTTGCAAACACGAGGGCGCAATTACAATCTTCAGTTCTCATTAAAACACGAAAAAGTCGCTACTGTTTTTAGATTTTCATCTTCTTCTTTTAGAATTGCACAAAGGAACAAACAAGTCGACATTGAAAGCGTTCAACGTGGGATGAATCACTAAAAATTAAATCGAAAGGTTTTTCCTGAGGTTATTTAACAAAATCACATATATTAAAGCGCAAAATTAAAGGGTACAAACACAGTTAATAATACTAATTGTCGATTATAACACTTACTTTTCAAATGTTAACACAAAGGACGAGTTTTATCAAGTTTCAAACAGGGAAAGTTTGCCTTTTCATCAGGATAATAATAATAACGAGCTGATTTTACTTTCTAGGCAAGCTTTCATTGCTCGTTGTAGAAAAGTTGTTGGTATTGGTGAAGTTTTATTTTGTTTTCATTTAAATAATTTAAATAATTTAGTTAAAATGAGTTTACAGTAACAACATTAAAAGCATGGATTTAATTTTCTCTTTTAATTATCATTTTCCAGAATCAGCATTCGATTATTTATTTTAACATTTTATCGAGGTATTTTTAATTTAACCAATTCAATTTTGCGGAATTAATTAAACAATTCGGATAATCAAGCCTCAAACTAAAGCCTTCAAACACCAAAGCAAACCAAGCAAAAGCTCAACTTGTTTTGAACATTCTTCCAATTTTTCTTCAAATTCACATCCTGTCAAGGATTTGCACTTCTTAAATAATTGAAATTTTGATCAATTTTTAGGCGAAATTCCGACATTTATCTGAACTTTCTAAATGTCTCTTAAACGATCACTATTGCAAGATATCAATTAACTTTTCCCAAATATGTCAGGTTAAATTTATAACCGTAGGTTTAACCCTGGTAATAATTTATTGCTTTTTATGGAACTTCGTAACTTGAATTTAAGGCCTGCTTCTTTAGTTTTTAATAAAGGAAATTCATCAATATTTTACTGCAACTTTTTAAATGTTAGTAGGCTATGAAGTTTATTGGTTTCGTTTTTATGAAGACTTGCTGAAGGTCTTCTTGAGTTGAGTTTTGGTAAAGCTTGTAATTGGAATTTATTAATTTGGTTAATTCAGTTTATTCAATTTTATTTAATTTCATTCAATTTATTTACTTAAAATTATGTGTAGTATGGGTTTTTCAGATTAGACTTGAAAATAGTGAATGTGGCTTTAAAAGTAACTCTAAAGAGTTTTGAAAGTGATTTAAGGCAGGTATTACAATCGACAATGTAGCGGACATCGAAGGCGATCTAAGGAATTTGGATGATGACCAATCACAGTGTTGGAAGGTGAAGAGCCGTAGGGCAGTGAAGGAAAAGTGTTAAAGAAGCCTCAAACATCCCTCATTAACAAACTACATGCGTTTTATCATACCGAAACGAAAAGAACGCACACATTTGGTAGATTTGTTACAAAAAATAGGTAACACTATCTCTATCTACATAACTTGGTAACAATTTAGTAACATTACGACAAAAGTATTATGACAATGCGAATCGGTGTACCACGTCATCATAATATTTTTGTTATTTGTTAATTGTTTAAATATCGCAGTCTCTTTTAATGTGTGGCAGTTTGCTGCGCGACGAATTCTGTGTAATTCTTTTGTCCTCTCGTTTAAAACGTTTTAACTGACCAAAAATCTAACAAACGCACGAAAAAATATATTTATAAACCAATCGATTTTCGAATTTTATTTTTATAAAACTAAAACCATGGTTGTTAATATCAATATTTTAAAGAGTTCGATCACAGGTTTGCGTCTACCTAACAACTTGGGTTCACCCTAAAAACTAATTTTTTATTTATGTTTTGTTTTTAAAATGTTATCTAAAGCAGATGTAGGTACGTTTTCTGAGCTGTTAGCAGATCTACAGAGGCCGCGCAGAAATTGCCTCGTGGATGTCTCCAAATTCATTGCATCACACATTTACTCTCTATTTGAGACTTGAGTTCGTTTACTTGTGTCTCTATCGTGTTCTTCAACTCTGAAAACAAAAACGGTTACATACACGTCAACCAAGATGCTAGAAATTAAGAAGAAAGGTTAAAACACTTAAAGCTAACCAGCTGATGGCTTTTATAATAATAATAATAACAATAATACGACAACAATTATACAGTTAGGACACAAGATCGTGGTGGTGGTGAGGTGACATTCTCATCCACAGATAACGATACAACTATAAATGCCATAATGCAGAAAGAAGAATAATAACAATGCCAAGCTCGTTATAAAAACCACCAATATTACTGAAACAGGGGGAGAAAACAAGACTAATAGAGTAGTACTTACATATTAAATTATTTACAATAGCCTAAACAACAAAAGTAAAAAACGAACAAAAATCTTTCGGGTTTCTTTCGACATTTGAAACCAACATAACTGTAGTTTTAAAACTGAAAAGAAACATACTTTTCTAACACAAATAAATAAAAACAAACAAATCAATGCAAATCAATACAAAATTATATTAATAAAGTACATAAATATAAACAAATAAAGAGGTAAAATTAAGATTTATAAAGTTTAGGATTCCCTTAATCTCAGAAATTCAAATAATTCACTTGATTTAATCAGAAAATTACAACAACGAAAAGCTAAGGTAGAAACAAGTTGAGATAACAAAATTGTGTCACTTAAAGCCAGTTGGATCACACAAACCAAGCTTAAAATAAGTTTTAACCAATGAAATTTGGATGAAATGATGTTTTTAATGAAATGAATTTAGGTTAAGTAAGAATTGAGTTAATTAACAATCAGGACTAATAAAACTTGAACAGCCTTAAATATCTGAAATAATCTTTAAAAATTTGTGTTAATAATCTATTTGAACGAACTTTGCAATTTTTTTTTGTGGTTTCCGACGTTCGATAGAAGATTTAATAAAACCACTTATTAAATACTGAATAATAAATATTTCGTGTAGGAATCTTCTGATTAAGGGAATCTAAATACTGTTAGCACAAAGCCAACTAAAATTAAAGTACGTAAAAGTAAGTAAGTAAACTTAAAGAATAATTTAATAAACATAAGAATTAAAAACATTAAAGTAAACAATATATGTACTACAAATGAATTCCTCGGGTGATTTTGAAGTTAACCGGAATATTTTTATATCTATTTAACTTTTATCTACGTTTTTAACGGTGATTAGTTAAGGCTAACATTCGTTTGTGCAAATTATGATTGTCAAGGTTTCATTGTTTAAATTTAAGGAAAAATTTGGCACTTTAACTTGCAAAAATGTGATGCATCTTTTTGAGTTTTTTTTCTCTTTTGAGACTAAAGTAGCTTCATAGCTGATTCTTTGTATGTATTTCAATTGTGAGTATTTATGTATATTTAAGAAATCCTTTCGAAATGTTGGAGTGATTTAGGTAAAGTTAATACGTTTTGTTATAACAAATTTTTGCTCTGCTTCAATTTAAATTTCCGTAAAATTACACATCTAACTAAAACTAAGTTGGTCGCATTTTTTTTTTCTTAAATTTTGTTAGTTAATACTTAGGTTGGTTATTAAGCTGAATTAGTATATCTGTAAGATAAGTAGAAGCAATCGAAGAGTATGGTTAAAATTAAAACTTTTGATAAAAATTGTTTTCCATTTAAAAATTATAAATTTTTTGAAAACAACAGTTAGGGTTTTAGACTAATTGGAAATATACCAAACTCTCAAAAAGCCCAATGAAAGAGGTTGGTAAATATTTATAGTTCTAGCTGAAAAAGATTCCTGAGGTGTTTTTAAAAAATTATTTCGTTGTATTAATCTAATGCACGTTGGTTAAAATTATCAGTGCTAAGGCAACGTGTAAATTCGTTGCAAAATTAAGTTTAATTAGCAGACTTGAAAATTCTAAAAGGTATGGAAAATCTTAAAAATTATGAAAGTTCTAAGGCAGGTTTAAATATTCACAAAGATCTGGAAATGTTTTAATATTCACCTTTTTATTACAAAACGCAAAACTTCACAGAATAATTTTTTTTTAATATAATAATAATAAATATTTATTAGTTTGCAGTGTTTATGAAAAACACAGAAAATATTAGAATTCCTGCAAAGAATTTTATTACTTTTAAAAATCGAATTTATTATTTCGATTCTGAATCAAAATTCTGAATGTATCAGCATTTCCTAGCATTAATTTTTCGCTTAAAATTCATCACTCAATAAGTGCAGAACCAAAATTTTTAAAATCCCACGACTATACAGAATTCCAATTTCTTTTATGGCTGAGTAAAGGTTTTAGAGAAAAAATACAAAGCTGATAGATTTCAATGTTGAGTTCAAAGTTTTGTTAATTGTAATTATATTCAAAATTTATTTACGAACTAAAAACATCGAAAGATTTTAGAAATGGTTAAAATTTGGTTTACTAAGCCCCAAAATAAAACTTGGAACAACGGAAATTTGAGAATTTTCAGCAATACATTTAGAAAATTAGGCCAAAAAGTGAATTTTAGAGATGTTTTCCACAATTATCTCATAAAAAGGCAGTGCCAAAATTCGAAATTTGTTTTGGGTTATTTTTATGATTTGGAATATAAACTTTTTCAAACTGAAGTACTTTGTTTGTTAAAAAGTAAAAACCTTCTACGTAACCCTTTTATTTAAAACAAAAAATAATATTAATAACTTTGATGGAATTTTTTCCATTTAACTAAGAAAACTCTACTTTCATTTTCCAAGATTTTCTGCCATTTAGAGTTTATTTATATGGTCTCCCAATGTTTGATTTTTATTAGTTATAACCTCCCTTTAAAGGTTGAATGTAAGTACTGGATATATTTATGCAAAACCTGTGGTTTCAATTTAAACCTTAGTTTAGCTGACGAAGCTCAGTTCAAGCGAAGTTCAATTAAGTAACATTTATTATAAGTTGGTTAAGTAAGGAAAAAACCACACGAGGAACTCATTCATTCTAAATGCGTCAATTTTGGCAATACGTCTAATATTGTCACAGTATTAGGCCAAAAAAGGCACTAAATATACTTGCAAAACTCCTTTCAGGAGCCGATTTAAGGTTTTTTTATTTTACTAATCGAATAACTACAGCGCGATTGTGTAAGTCTTATTTTGTACTTATGTATGTAGGCCTTTCGTAATTGAGTGCTATTGATTTCTAACTACGTGTTTTTCAAGTGATTGATCCAAATATTTAAAGACAACATTTATAATTTTTTAAAACGTCTAAAATCCTTTAATAACTACTAGCCTAAACACACTTAAAACATCTAAAACATCAAAAATTTGTGATTATTACTGTTTGAAGAAAGCTCTGTTACTATTTCTCTTTTAGAATATTAGCTTAGAATATTGCATATTATGATTGCTTAAATGTTTGAATTTGCTGAAAATTAATTTGGGCAATTTGAGCTTTTTATTATTATTTAAAAATGAAAAAGTTAAAATAACTACATAACTTCGCAACGTTGTTTCATTTTTGTAAACCTGGAAAAACACTCACTCGTGAATTCGTCCTCATCTTCGAGTTCAGCTTCTCTCGCCAATTCTTCAGGAGTCTTTTTCTTACGCATTAAGGGATTTGGTTCCTCTTGAACGGCATCGACTACTTCTTCTTTCTTCTTTATGTTATACTGCAACAAGGAAAAGGATCGATTTTGTAATGTCCCTGCGTGTTCTATCATTTTAGCTAATGCCAAACGAACCGTGAATATAAATAGAAACAAAAGACTTAACAGCTCGTTAAATTTTCACAAAGGTTGCCTCTACTTGACATAAATCTATTAGAACAATGAGATTGAGATTCGTGGTACGGCATTCAATTTAGTTTCAATTTAGTTCTTGGTAATGCGATACGTTCTGGAACCACATTGACAAATGGCATTATTTTAAGATTACGTTCGGATGAATTGGTGGGTAACATTTGTTGAATTATAAAAGTATAAAAGTAGTTCTGACTACCACAACTAATTCAGAAAATACTGTGCGGTGATTTCAGAGTGTTTTTACGATTTCAAGGCTTCAAAACAGATTCTATAAACCGTCTTATGATGCAACTTTTGGATAGTTTAAATTTTGAATTTGTAGTGATTAATTCAGTAATATATTTTTACGTTATGAAATACAAAAATAATAAACATAAATACCGAATACAAAAATTTGGTTACAAGAAGTAAAAGCAGGATATTAAAAGAGACAACAATTGGTACAGAATATTCAGTAGTAATAACAGAATTTGATAATAAAATCTTATTTGAAGCATTGCAATTAAGGGATTGGGTTTGGCCATTGCTAAATCTGGCAAAAGGTTACCTCTTTTTGGTATTGCTTCAGAATGCCCTTAAGATACTCTTTATTTTTATTATTACTATTCGTGATTGTTTCTTGAATTAACCTTAATTTTAAAAATAACGAAATATTGAACAAACTGCCTCAAACCGATTCTACAGAGTGTCCTATGGTTCCCCGAACAGCCCCTTACAAACCCCCAGAATTCCATAAAATTCCTGAAACTTTCGTTAAGAATGTCTGCATTACCAGGAAACAACAGGCCGCCTCAGTGGTCAAAGTCAGTTATAAATAATTTTCGAAAATTTGTTGTCAATCCTTTTGAATTCTTTCACAATTCTTTTTCGTGCATTTACAACTTTGAATTTAAAAAAAGTATTTCTCAATTTTAGATAATTGCAAAAGCTTGATTTTATTATAACAAAAAAGGACATAAAACATGAGGCTCTTTAGAGGCTCATTGAAATGGCAACACATCTTTCAAAACTCTTATTTTCCGTGCACTTCAAATTTAAATAAATTAAACACTGTGTTACCTTGAAGATGTCAACTGCAAAAGCTTTGTTTTGTTAAATATTTTGCGTTTTATGAGTAACAAAAAAGAATGTAAAACATAAAATTCTAAGAAACTCCTTGAAACATTAACATATCTTCCATGATGTTTATTTTTCGTGCATTTCCAACTTCAAATTTTATAAAATTATGCATTATTAACCTTGAATTAGGAACTGCAAAAACCTCGATTATTATTAAAAATTTTACTTTTTATAAGTAACAAAACTTTTTAGATTAATAATGCTTAAAACTCTTCAAAACTCAGAGAAACTCCTTGAAATGTTAACACATCCATAGTTTTTATTTTTTGTGTATTTACAATTTCAAATTTAAAATAATTATGCATTGTTAACTTTAAGCTGTTACTTGCAAAAGCTTGATTTTATTAAACATTTCGAATTTTATAAGTAACAAAAAAGGACACAAAACTTAAAACTTGTTAGATTAACAATTCACAAATTTTCTAAAACTCAAATAAACTCATTGAAACATTAACAGATTTTTTATTTCTCGTGCATTTGTAACTTCAAATAAAAAAAAAATAGACATACTTAACTTTAAACTGTTTATGTTAATAATGCTTTTCAACTCTCTAAAACTCAAATAAACTCCTAGAAAACCGTGTTGGATAAGTTGGCTGAGCTGGTTGTAATTTAACTACAACATTTTTTTTTAAATCAAAAAATCACAAATTTACATTTTCATCATAAAAAATAAAATCATCTTCTTTATTTTTAGTTAGAAATTCTGTAGAAAACCGTTGATTTTTCCAAATTTTAATCGTAAGATTCAGATTGGATTGGCAATTTTCATTAGGAATTTATTTAGCTTGGTTTTTTTATGGGAAGAAAATGTAGAAAACGACAAATAATTGTTAAAAAAAATTAATTCGTTTCTATAGGCACTGTCAAATAAATATAACATGATTTACAATTTTAAGGTGTTACATACTGCTTAGTTATTTACAGGGTGATTCAAAAGTATTGTCATTAAATTAAATGGGTACCTATATGCTGACCTTAATAGAAGCACATTACAGCAAAAATTTAAAGCTTATCGCAATTTCTGTTTATTTTAAATTTGGTTACACACGTTTGAGAACCGCTCGCTAATATGCATTTAAAAAGCTTGCGATAGAAATTTGACCCTGGAAAAATAAATAAAACATTACACAAATATGGAATTTACAGGTTTCATTTTCCTCTCATATTTTTTCAGGTTTGAGACTGACAGTAAACAATTAGCGGCATGTTTAAAAAGTGACATTAGAAACAATTGTTATTAATAAAGAGAAACAGGTCTTACAAAAAATATTCAAATTCCTCCATGCAAAAAACACAAAACTTCTACACAAACACACAAACGAAAACTGTCTTTCAGAGCTGTTGCAGCATTTTGAAGAGCTTTCCCGTAAATTAAAATAATAAATTAATTCAGTTATAAAGTTAGAATGACTTTCCATTAAAGCGTTCGAACGGTGCACTTTCCAAGCGAACAATGAACTAGGCACACACACATGCATGGCTTGTATCAGTACTGACAAGAAAGACGATTGACAAATTTAAATTGTGAATGTAAACAGAACTTGTTTCAGTGACCCTAAAATAATTTTGGTAATAATATTTAAAAATTTTTACCGTTTACTTGCGACACATGGTTTATTGAGAAAAGTTGTTCTATTTGATATGCTCCACCTACCCTTAAAGTTAATGACAATCACCTTGTATAGAAGCAGTGCATAAGGATTTTTGTAAGACAAAAGTTAAATAGGAATATGAATATTTAACTTAAATACAAAAAAAAAAGAAAACTACATTTTATTTGATAGCAAGTACCTAACATCCTGTGATTTTCAGATTGTTTTTCAGAAAACAAGAGATTAATTAATTTAAGTTAGTAGTAATTTAAATTTATCAAATCAGGTTTTTAAATGCAGGGAATTTTCTGAAATAAATTGTTAATTATTCAATTTCGGGTGGTTAAAAACCACAATGAAAAAGTTTACTTGATCCAAATTTTAGTTAAATTCAATTCTAAACCTAAACTTAAAAATTAAACCGTTTAATTCACGAAAAAATTAAATTTCTTCTCTTCCTTTAAGGCCGAAGCAAAACAATTACTGATAACGAGTTGTTTGAGATTTTTACAAACTTGATATTGCAAAAATTGCAAAACGTTTCCGGAAGATTTTGTAAAGCCATTAAACACAAAGGAAAACAAAACTTAGCAATAATATATATTTTTTACATTTACTGCGGCCCTGAAATTGTGTAAAATTACAAAATATTTGCCTAAACTAAAGTAGACTATTGAATCATAATAATACTTTTAAAAGTAATAATTTTTAAATCGTCTCAAATTTCCGAAAAATCTCCAGAATAACCTTGATTCGTATTAACAGTTTATAATTATAATTATTTATGATCTAAGGATCATTGTATTAGAGTTTTAAGGATTGATAAAAAATTCTACACAGTTGAGTTGCCGAGATCAAAAATTTGGTTAAATGTGGAATTACATACTAAATTGTCGAAAGGAAACTTTTAACTTTAAACATATTTAAAAACTATATTTTATTCAGAAATCGCCGATTAATAGATAATAAGGCTACGTGGTTAAAGCATTTGACTACAACGCGGACGGTTTCGGGGTCCAATCTGAGTCCGATGCTTGGCGGGTGGCCTACCTAGTAACTGAAAATAATTGGAAATCGAAACACGATGGTGGAGTAGGAAAAGCAGGCGGTTGTCGAAGACATGGCGCTTACCACACTACCCCGAACGAATAACGTGCGAAACAATCGAGGAATAAGAAGCGACTTAGGAAGCCTTAACCCTCCATGTTGCCGGCCATATTCTCTCGTGGGGCGTTAGTGCCGATACCTTTACCTTTACCTAATTTAGAATTAAAGAATTCTGTGTGATTTTTGCATATCTACGAACTAAAAATATCAACCTCGAGAACAAAACTTTAACCTGGAACAATAACGGATTTGTAGAGCCAAAAATATTTGACAATTTTTAGCAATACATTTGGAAAATTAGTTAAAAGAAAATCGAATTTCAGTGAAGTTTTTCATAATTTTCTCTATTTAGATTGTAAATCTTTTCAAAGCTTACCTGCTAAAATCAAAAATCTACGCAACTCTTTTGCTTAACAACATAAATAACATTAAGAACTTTGATGAAATTCCTAAATATTTATAATCAGTTTTAAGGATTGATCAAAATATACCTCTCTTTATCCTAAAAAATTAAAAATACCTTTAGAGATTCTCGTGAGATTTTCGTGCATTTCTAGACGAAAAACAATTATTTTCGAGGTGTTTCAGCACGCTCTTGTGATATTTTAAGATTTATTTCTAAGCAATGTGTTATGTTTGCATGACTTCTGTTAATTTTAATACTTTCGAATTAATTTTAATTTAATTAATTTAAAATTTAAAACTGAGCGCTACGGACAGCATTGTGATTTTCTTCACCAACAGATTTGCCGAAATAAATTATAAAATTTCGATGTTTAATATCAGTTAACGAGTTTTAATGTAAAGAGATTCCCTACTGATTAAAGTTTAAAGTTTTCAGTTGATCCAATTCCTAACTCATCTAAGTCTACTTAACCCAAACTTCAGTTAATCTAAATTTTCTTTTTTGAAAACTTAATGCTTAAAAACTAGGTAAAGCTTCACAGTAAAGAAATTCACAACTGACTAAATTTGTTAATTGAAGGTTCTGATTTAATATAATTATTAGTCAGCCTAAGTTTACTTGGCTTAAACTTCAGTTAATTAAAATTTCTTGGTCTTACTTTTTTTAAACGTTTAAAAACCAGGTAAAGTTTCACAACAAAATTCTAATCCTTAATTGAAAGTTCTAATTTAATACAATTGTCAACTTGGCTCAGATTTCAGTTAGTCTAAATTTCCGTGTTTTAAAACTTAATGTTTACAAACTAGGTAAAGAAATTCACAGCTGACTAAATTCTAATTGTTAACGGAAAGTTCTCATTTCCTACAATTGTTAGTCAATTTAAATTTGACTCAAACTTCGTTTAATCTAAACTTCTTTGTTTTAAAACATAATCCTTAATGCTTAAAAATTAATTAATTGAAAGCTCTCATTGAATACAATAATTGTTAACCAAATTTTCTTGTTTCATAACCTAATAGTTAATGCTGAAAAACCAAGTAAAGAAATCCACAACTGACTAAATTCATTAAAGTTCTCATTTAATACAATTAGTCAACCTAAGTTTATTTGGGCCAAACTTCAGTTAATCTAAATTTCTTTACTTTAAAACTAATGTTTAATACTTAAAAACAAGGCAAAGTCCCACTGAAAAGAAATTCAAATCTTTAATTGAAAGTTCTCGTTTAATACAAGTGTTAACAAATCTATGTTTATTTGGCCCAAGTTTGAATTAATCTAAATTCCACACATTCAATTCGGTAGACGTAATGTAAGTTTTTTTTAAATTGTTACAGAAGGAAACTGTGAGTTTCAGATTTAATTATTCGAAAATCTTTGGAGGTTTGCCAAAGATTTTGTAGAAAAGTTACAGGAAAGTAAAATTTGGAACTAGAAATTTTGTTAAAAATGACTGTAATTCCGTTTACAAAATTAAATATCTGAGTCGACGATTGATGTTTAAAAATGCTTTCAAAACGTTTGGAATTTTAGCATAATTTTTAAATGATTTTCAGTTGTTGCCAAATGTTCTAAACAGCTTTAATTCCCATTAGCAACTTTATCAACAACCCAAAGAGTTTGTTTTAACGGTATAGAGATTTTTTGTAACTACAAATATTTCCTTGATGATGAAACTTTAATCATCAGAGGTGTTTTAACATTTTTTCGTACGTTTTTAAACGAAAATAAATTAGTTCTGTGACATTTAATTTTATTTCGAATTTAGTAAAGCTCGGAAGTGTTCAAATAGCCTTTTTAAAAACCGAAAATTAAAAAATGTAAAACTGCCTAAAAACTTTTAAAAACAATCTCCATTTGAATATTAAAATATCTTAATTTACCGAAGTAAACTGTTAGATAAGCAAGGTTTTCAGATTACTAAGGTGATCATGAAAAGTAATGAAAGAGGTGTATTTGACTCAAATATCTGTTAGTTGAAACTCGTAGTACGATTGCAACATTTCGGTTGGCCCATCATCATCAGGCAGATTTACTGGATTTTTAATTATAATTAATATTTAAATAAATTTACACTCAAAGTAAGAGTTATACAATGAAGATTCTGATCCTTTTAAATAAGGATAATCCATGACGTAGGCTATGCAGATTGTTGGTGTCTAAATAAAAAAAGGTATTTGGTTGAAAAATTATTTAAAAGCTATGCAATTCGCACATTTAAACCTTGGAATTTGATCGAAAATTTTAATTTCTCAAACGGTTTGTTAACACAAAGGCGCAAAACTGTTGAAATATTTAGGATACTTCTTCTTTTGAACGATTAAAGTTGTTTTTTATTTTGTGACCCAGAAAAAATAAAGCTCTTAAGTTGTAAAATCCAAAGGGCTTTTGCAATGTTTGAGTTTAAATTAGCCTAGGATTATTAAAACGCTTTACTAGTTTTACAACAAAACAGTTGTTCTGCTTTAATGGCCAACTTAGTTCCTGCAAAATTTTAGTTAAAAACGAAAAATAAAGTTCGATGTTTTAATTGCATTCTTAAAAAATAAAATTCACTCGAACTATTTGGTTTGACTATTTCGTTCGAGTACTTAATAAAAGGTCGTTCGGTTGAGGATATAAAAAGAGTAAGGAAAGAAAAGGTAAAAAATGTAGGGAAACAGGAGACGTTTCTAGTCGTAATATAAGTAAGTGAGAAGAAGTTAACTAAAGCAGACAAAGCATGAATAAAAGGCGCAAACAAGTACAGTTAAGAGTGTTAACTTATTAAAGTAACAGCAGGCGGGAGCGAGCTTAATAAAATACGTTAAGGCAGGCACGCTGCAAAGCTCTCAAATTAATATAGAGAAAGCTTTAACATTGTTTGAGATATAATCTTATCTCGGGGTCGGTATAACCGAGAGATATCTTTGAAATTACAAATTCAGTAGTTTCATCCGTCACGGTTTAGAAACAAAAGGTGAACGAACATAGAAATGGCACGTCACGTACGGGGTTGCAGAAAATTATGACAATGCAAATTAGTTCGTATATTATTGTAAAGCCGGGAGGATATAATGTGCCACATCACTCACGGTTTTACTCCGTGCAAAATTGCAAATTTTGAGTCGTGTTTAAAGCAAGTTGATTTCAATTCGGCCAATTTCCCTTGCAAATTGAAACAAACACTTATATAGGCGGGCTTCGGGGCTTACAACTTCCAACCGCGAATTGCTGTCGAAGTTTCCAAGTTAAAGTTTAGCGAGATTGTGATGACTTTAAACTAGGAGATGTGATAAAAGTTATAAAATATGAAAATCCCATAATGAAAGATATATTCTTTTTATTTTATTTTTTCTTTCGACTTTAAATACCAATTTTATTTTATACAAACTTCTTCGTTTATTCTTTGTTATTCTTCCATATTTTTAAACCTCACAAACTTTAACAAACTGAAATATTTCATGCTTTTAAAGATGATGGAAAACCTGGTCATAGTTTTACTATTTGGACTTATTGCAAGTTTTACAGTCGCGAAATCTTTAAAAATTGAATTCATATTCAACTATACTAATTTTGGAAGGAAAGGGTGGGTAGGTACCAGGAATAAAAATTTATCTTGGGAACTTCAGATATTACTATCAACCTAACTTAACGCAAAACTAGAATTTCATAATTTAAATTTCAAAATTGAAAATAAAAATGTGAAAATTTCATAATAATTACAAAAAGCAGAAATAAAGTTGAAAACATAGATGTTATAAAATTTCATAAAAACTCGAGCTCTACGTCCGTCTACATAATTACAGATATTGTAACTGAAATAAAAAGATACATTCAGCAATTTCTTGTAAACTTCAGATTACAAAAACGTTAATATTAATTATTTGAGATGCTTAATTACTAGCAACGAAGTATATTAATAAATTCAAAAACGTAAAAAATATAGGAAATCATAAAGAATATTTTCAAAAATTCGATATAGGGTTTTTAAACTACAAATTTGAAAGAAAAATGCACATTTTATCATAAAACTCGTGAATTTTCAGAAATCCTTGGTTTAAAAACCGTAAAAGTTTTAAACAATTTTTTGATCTTTAGCAAAGTTTAAATATAAAATATTGGCCTTCAAATTTCGAAAATTCCATGTAGTTTAAAAAGTTTGACTTTAATACAATAATAACAAATAAATGTGAGTTTTACAATTAAAAAAAAAGGTGTAAATTGTAAATGCACTTAAAACGTTTTACGTTTCTATAGAAATTTAAACATCAAACATTTCTTCAAATTAGAGTTAAGAATTACGAAATTTAATATTTAAAAAAATATGTATTGATTTGGTTTCAGAAGAAAATGTCAATTTCAAATTGTCTTTTAAATTCAGAAAATCACATTTTTTATTATTTATTGTTATTTTCTTCTGAAACCAAATCGGCACATATACAGGGTGTCCGCAAAAAGGAGGTCAATCCGTTAACCACATGTTCCTTGAGCAAAAATAATATGACTTTTATAATGCCATTTTTGATTTTAGATCCACACGTGCGATGTACAGGGCGTCAAAGTTTGAAATTGAAACTGATTATTTTTAATAAATGAAGTATTTAATAAGCTATCAATTTCAAATTTGGTACAGAGCTTCAACATAAATAGTCACATCTTTTGATAAAAGCAAAACGAAAACAACGGTCAAATAATCAAAATACGGGGGGTGCAGTACCCACTGACCTCCCCTGTTTTTTAGTACCTACGCCAGTGACTTCCAAGCTATTTTTTTTGAGATAATCATGCATTTTGGATTATTTTTTGTCTCTTATCAAATTTTGATAAAATCGTTCGTTTTAGAGAGAACTTGAAAAGTACTGGTCCTTGATACGCGGTTTACGGCAATCTCATACGTATCTAATACTAGAATAAAAAAATTAAAAAAAAAATGGCAGTATAAAAGTCATATTATTTTTTCTCAGGGCACATATTCCTTGAGAAAAAATAATATGACTTTTATAATGCCATTTTTTTTTTAATTTTTTTATTCTAGTATTAGATACGTATGAGATTGCCGTAAACCGCGTATCAAGGACCAGTACTTTTCAAGTTCTCTCTAAAACGAAAAAATGTTAATCAATTTGTTTTCAGAACAAAAACAACAATGAACAATAACAAATTTAATTTTAACAACAAAGGTAGACCTTCTTTTGACATTAAATACCAATTTATTCGTTTATTTTTTGTTATTCCTACATACTTTTAAACCTCAATTTATCAAACTGAAACATTGTATGCATTTAAGGACGAAAAAATATGCTGGATTTTCTTTTGTTATACCAACACATCAGAAGTTTTTACAATCACAAAATATTTGAAGATATCAGTAAAAAGGTACGCTTTAAAACGCCAGACTCTAGAATTCGTCTAGTTAAGTAGTTTTTGAATCTTGTTATTCAAATATACTAATTTTGGAAGAAAAGGGTAAAAGGAATAATTCCAAAAAGAGAACGCCTAGAAAAAATTACTCTAGAAACTTCAATTGTTTTATTTTACTTCTAACCTAACTTTACGTAAAACTAAAATTTTCTTATTGTAAATTTCAAAATGTTTAAAATCTGAAAATCTTAAAGCTTTAAAGAAAAGGCAAGGAAAGTGGAAAACATTTTTGTCATCAAATTGTTCCCAAAATTTCATAAAAAACTTAAGCTTTACACCAACATAATCACACATATTATAAAAAAGGATACTTTCCGCAATCGCCAATATCTGAAATTTATTAACTTTGAGGTTAGAAATGAAATATATTAATAAATTCCAGATTTGTTAACTTAAAGACTACAGGAAATGATAAAGAATATTCTCAAAAATTCAGTTTAGTCTTTAAACGACAAATCTGAAAGAAACTCACCTTTTATAAATCACACAATAATAACAAATAAATGTGAGTTTTATAATTTCCAAATCATTTTAAGTTTTCAAAATTTAAAGGTTTTTTAAATTACAGTTAAGAACTTCGAAATTTTAACTTTTGGAAAATATTTATCGATTTGTTTTCGGTAATAAGCAAAACAAAGTTGATGTTTTGATTTTTAAAAATTTACAAAATAAACTTTTGTGTTTCCAGCGATGAAGTTTAAACAAAGGCAAATCTTCTTGTGGCTTTAAATAATAATAAATAAATGTAAAACCGTACCAAATTGAAAGGTTTTCTGCTTTTAGGTAAGATGAAGAAAGCTGGATATATTTTTTTGCTATTTCGACATATCGTAAGTTTCTACAGTCTTCAAAGTTTTAAGTTTTTGAGTTAAAAATGTGTCTTTAAAATGCCAATCGCTAGAATTTGTCAACTAATTTTTTGAATTTTGATAATGAAATATACTAGTTTCGAAGGGAAATAATAAGAGAGGAGCCCAGAAACAGAAGATGTAAAATTTCTATGTTTTACTTTACGTAAATTTAACTTCTAACCTAACTTTAAGCAAAACTACAGTTTTACAATCACAAAATATTTGAAGATTTATGTAGCGTAGTTTCTTTTTAACAGGTCAGAATTTTCTAAATCATTGTTTGAATCTTGATATTCGAATATACTAATTTTGGAAGGAAAGGTAAGAAGAATGAGCTCAAAAAGAAAACCTTAGAAACCCCACTCTAAAAGAAGGTGAAAAACATAGATGTTACAAAATTGTTCTTAAAATTTTCTAAAAACTCCAGCTTTACACCAACAGAATTACACAAATTATAACTCTGAGACGTTTAATTATTAGTAAAAATATATTAACAAATTTAACTTAAAAATACAGGAAAATATAAAGGCCGCTCTTAACACTTCAATTACGTATTTTTAAATGATAAATTAAAAAAAAAAGATCAAAATTTTGTTATAAAACTCACGTTTTATAAATTACAAATTCTGATTTTTCAGAAGTCCTTGGATTATAAACTATTAAAAGTCTTAACGTTTTTAGATATTCCTGCATATTTAAGCATAACTTATTTTATTTCCACATTTCGAAAATTACATAGAAGTAGATTAAAAACTTTGACTTGAAAACAATAATAAAAAATAAAAATATTTTATGATTCAAATGAAAAAGAAAAAACTGGAAAAGTGAATTTTGAAATTACAACTGTTAAAAAATATTAAAGGTTTTGTTGTCAACAACAAACAACAACTTTGATTTTCTGAATTTAAAAAAAAAATCTATAATCCTTCCAAAGAAGTTTAAACAAAGGTTCTTTCGGTTTTAAACACTAATTTTATTTCAAACAAATTTCTTCGTTTATTCTTAGTTATTCCTCAATATTTTTACATTTGAAAAACTAATAAATTGAAAAATTCTATGCTTAGACGTAATGGATGAGAAAGTCGAATATTTTTTGGGTATTTCGACATATCAGAAGTTCTTACAATAGTTTTGAGTTAATATTTTCAGCTTTCAAAAAATACGATTTGCTTTTAGTAAGTAAGTAGAAAATACGAGTACCTTAAGATTTTATGTATTTAAAGAAGCTTAAACATAGGCAAATCTTTTGAATTATATTTAAGAATTTTTTATCGTTTTAAAAACAATTATTTATCAATTTTAGAAACTTTGATTTTCAGAACAATAAGATTAAACAAGGTTGGTTTTTCTAATGTGGACAAATTTAGAAAATACTAGAAGAAAATTTTTAATTTCTCGTAACTTTTAGTTCTTTAAAAAAGCACAAAAATTTAAATTTTCCTACAGGTTTTAACCTTAAAACCGCTAGTTTTTGCAAATAAACATTATTTTAACTTTGCGCAACACGCATGCTTATTCACAAGTTTAGAAAAGTTAGGTTCAACCACATTTCTGCTCATTAACAATTTAAAAGCCTTCCATAATTTGGAAATTCCACAAATAATTTCGTAACCCGAATATTCTTCTAACTTAATTACATCCCTGAAATATGGATATATACACGACATGCTAGTTTTCTTTCAATTACGTTCCAATTCCTGCTGGATTGGATGGCAAAACTAGTTAGGGAAGCAATTTATTTCCTGCTTGTTATTTTGATAGACTTCTATGCAAATTGCTGTATATTACACATGTACTGATTCAAAAATAATTGGGGGAAACAATAATAACTTCATTTCTAAACGTCAGTTCCGTGAAATCGCATTTGCAAATATTCTGGAAAAATCTCAAATGTATTTGAAGGCTTTGGCCATTAAAGAAACGCGTTGTATTTTATTTATTTATGTCGAGGTTGTAAATCATTTAAATTATCGTGTTTTTTAAGAAACGTACAAAAAGCTTTTTAAATTACATCGATGATAACCAAAAAGTGGCGAAGCTTTTTTTTAAATTTAGCAAAGTAGAAGATGTAATAAAGAGCCAAGAAATAATACAATCTACAGATAATACAATGCACAAAATATACGAGGGCCTTGCTGAAAAAATTGATTGTGACACTTAAATTAAAAATACCCAATTGGATCATTTTATTTAAAATAGAAAGCTTAATTCCTTTCTAAAATTTTTGATTTAATTACAGAACATTTCTTTTGGCCTGACTGATTAGTGCAATTTTTTTCAGAATGGCCCTCGTGTTCACTTGATATTACATGTATTAAATTTAATCGTTTCAAAATTTCTACAAAGAAACAACCAAACTTGAGGTTGCCTCTTCGAAGAAAAACACCAGAAAGATCCTTGAAAGTCCTTAATCCTGGTGGAGATATCCCTCAAAGGGAGTCAACCTGACTCCGTTAGGGAGTCGCTGTAAATTAACGGACTCCCTACTAGAGTCAATTTGACCCCGATTAAGATCGCTGGCCTCTTCTTTTTTCTCTTCTTCATTAAAACCATCCTTTCTCGCCGAATTCTTGGACGTTTTATCGAATCGTGTTTGGGGCTGTTGTGTTTAAAATTCCGAGTGAATTCGCGGACGTCCACAGAGAACAAATTAATTAATTAATACATCGGCGACGTGCGGCCTAGTCGAATGATTAAAACACCATCAGTGGGAAATAAATCACAATTGAAATTGAATCAAGCGATTGCCCATTATTTGAATTATTTTTTTTTGGGATTTTGGTACACGGACAGATTGACAACGGAAAGATTTACAGTTGTAACGCTGTTTTATTTATTTATGGGCAAATTATGATGTCAGTTCGATGAAAAATATTGAAATAGTTAGTGTAGTAGAGATTAAACTATGGGAAACAATTAATCAATCGAAACTAAAGCAACACTTTTTGAGTTTGTAAAGCAACACTTATTTAAGACCAGCAATATTAAAACTCTAGTCAATACTTCTTCTAAATAAATATTTTTATAACTGAAATTTATATCCAGAAGCACCGATTAATTTTTTTATCAAAAGTTTCATAAGTTTCTTCTGATTTAAAAATTTAAAAGGTGTCTAAAAGTCGCAAAAGAAAAAATAAGAAAGTTTCGAAATTCAGATGTAACTTGAAATTTTACAAATGTTTGAAGACTTTACCCGAAATTCATTTAAAATTCTTTGAAAACTGGAGAACATTTAGGCCAAAAAATAAACAAACAATTTAGGAACTTTAATATTGAAGAAGTTCGTGTTTTAAACGAGTTTCAAAGGTCTTCAAACACATATGCTTTAAGCGATACTTCTAGCACAAAAACAATAATATCTTAGGCGTCAAATTACATTCAAATATTCAAATTGAATTCATTATTTTAACTTAGTTGCTATAAATATTTTACGCCGGCTAAACTAAAGGAATTAAACATTAAAATATTAGACTTTAATCTGAAATTAACAATTTTGATGCAAGTCAGTTTAGATTAACTGGGAATTAGATCAAATAAAATTTTAACTTTTAACAAATAAAATTTCAATAACTAGAGAACATTTGAACTAGAAAATATTTGTATTTCTACTCATTTTAATAACGAAACGAGTTAAACTATAATATTGAAGAACTTCGTGTTTTAAACGAACAAAGCAAACGTTCTCAATCATTTTAAACACATGCTAAAAAGAGATCTAATTATTTACTTTAAATTCATTATTTTAACTAACATGCTTTAAATACTGCAGGCCAGTTGAATTAAATAAAATATAGGTTTTAATCAGTGTCAATTTGATGAGCTGATATTTTAATGCAAGTCAGTTTAGATCAACTGAACATTGGATCAAATGAAATTTTTAACCGTTAACGATTAAAATTTCAGTGTGCAGAGAATATCTAACTCAGGAATTGTTCGTATTTCATTTTAATTTAAAGATATGTTAAGAGTTCTAATATGAAATTAGTTTGTGTTTTAAACGAGCTGTAAGGCCTTCAACTATTTTAAATACAGATGCGTTGAGCACAAAAATAATAATATCAATTAATCAGTTTAAATTGATTATTTTAACTGACTTGCTTTAAATATTCTAAGCCAATTGAATTAAATTAAATAAAAAGTTTTCATCAGGCTGAATTAGATGAGCTGAAATTTTGATGCAAGTCAGTTTAGTTCAACTGGGAATTAGGCCAAATACAATTTTAAACTTTTAACAACTAAAATTTCAAGAAGTGAACAGTGAGAAAACATTGATATTTCTACTCATTTTAATAAAATAACAAATTAATAGCTTCGATATGCAGGAAGTTTGTGTTTTAAACGAGCTGCAAAGGTCTTCAAATATTTTTAACACAGATGCTACCACTTGCTTCTTTAATTAAATAATGTTCCAAACTAGTGCCTACCTTACTTTGAGTCCGGTGAATTAAGTAAATTATACTTTAAAATACTAGGTTTTAATTAGTGTGCATTGCATGAGCTAAAATTTGGATGCAAATCAGTTTAGATCAACTGACAATTAGATTGTAAATGTATAACTTTTAGCAAATTTAGAAAATCTAATAAAGTGGAGAATATCTGAATTGAAAAGCATTTGCATTTCTACTCATTTTAATATTTAATAAAGAAACAAGTTACAAACTTTAACAATAAATAAGTTTATATTTAAAACGAGTTGCAAGGGTCCTCAAATATTTTAAACGCAGAAGTTTTAAGAGACACTTCTACCATGGAAATGACAATTTTAAGAGGATATCTAAATGTTCAGTTTAAAGTCTTTTAATTAATTTGCATTAAATACTTTAAGCTAGTCGAATTAAACGAATTAAACTTTAAAATATTAAGTTTTAATCTTAGACTTAGATGAGCCGAAATTTTGATGCAAGTCACTTTAGATCAACTGGGAATTCGATCAAACTTTTAACAATTAGAATTTACGTAAGTGGAGAAAGATTGGAGCAGAAGATGTTTGTATTTCTAGCATTTTAATAAACAAAGAAGCCAGAAACTTTGATTTTTAAGAAGTTCGTGATTTAAATATTTTATTAAAAACAGATGATTTAAGTGACATTTTCAGCATAAAAATAATAAGATTATGAGGTTAGGCTATATGTAATTATTCAGTTAAAATTCAGTAGTTTTAAATACTTTTAACCAATTGAATAAATGAATTGAACTTTAAAATATTTAGTTTTAGTCAATGTGCCTTCGATGGGTTCAAATTTTGATGCAAATCAGTTTAGATCAACTGGGAATTAGATCAAATAAACTTTGTACCTTTTAACTATTAAAATTGCAATAAATTTACAGTAAAACAAACCTGCATTTTTTAAGTATTTCTGATATAAGAAATAAATTTACTTTCAAATACATACATTTTGAAATCATCCAAGCACTAGGAAATCATTAAATTTTTTTAAAATTACAGAATATTTGGAAAAAAACGTGACAATAAAGCAGTTTGTTCTATTTAAAATATATCTTTTAAATTTTGTATTTATTTTAATAAGGAAAAACTTGGAAATCCTTAGGAAAATAGTGACTAAAAAACACATTAATAGAGTTAGATTTCCTTTATTATCTGAGATTTTTTCTTTACTCCAGCTGAGCCAAACAGATTTAACATTAAAATATTTGAGTTATATGAAGTTTTAAGTTACATCAGTTTAGTCTAACTGGGAATTAGGTTAAATAGAAACCTTTAATCAGTGATTAAAATTGTAACCTTTACAAACTTGTTTTAGTTTCTTAGTTTTAACGAATATTGAATAATTGGTAATTGTGTGTAAACGTATGAATTGTGTACTTAATGAAACACCTCAAAAACGGCAAAGTGCAAATGAAAAGCACTATTATGAGTATTTAGAGCTTTTCGAAAAATAAAGCTATTTTTGCAAATTCCCGAATATTTATACCCTTTTATGGAAAATCTGTAGGTTTCGATAAATTAAATAAAGCAGGAATATTAAATTTCATGAATTCTAAATTTACAAAAAATTTGAAAGTTGCAATGTATTTAGTTCTCAATTTTTTTTTAGTTTTTCTTGATCAGAAAAGCTTTAAAGCTCTTGTGATGTTAAACTAATAAAGTCTGGTTTATTTTTCGTTATTCAAGTTTTTCACTTTAAGGCAAATGAGTCAAGCTAACATAAAATTAAATAAACCTTCCTGGATTAAAAATAAATAAATTAGATCGAATGACATTTTTAAAATTTTGAATAATTTGGAATTGAGAGATATTAAACAGATATTAAAAATTCAATAAAAATTGTGATTTTTAGATGAAAACCAATATTTACATTAACCTTCAATTTTCTGAAAATTCCATGAAAATTCTAAAGCTTTCTGATGTAGAGTTACAGAATGTGCTCATGTTTCGGTTCAGTTTAATAAAAAAAAAGAACAAAATTTCCTAAATTGTCACAAAGGCCCCTATTAAAAATCATGAAAATACTCGCCCGAAAGGCTAAGAATTCATCTGAAATAAAGAAAACAAGCAACTCAAAATTGTGAGGGCGAGGAAGACTGCCTGTTGTTTTATTCTATTATTATTTCACCCCACTTGAACACACATAACAAATTATTTAAATTGAATGTTTAAACTGTAGCACACAAAAAATGAAAAGTTATGTATTTTTGTGAAAGTATTTGCTTAGTAAATTATTAAAATAAAATATGCAGAAGGAAGAATAACAAATAAAATGCAAGTTTTTGTACATTTATCTTTGTTTTGATAACAAGCACCTTTGACATGCAAAAGTTCATTGAAATCTGAACGTGACTGAGTGTAATTAAGGTAGTCGTTTGTTATTTGCACTTTCTTAAAAATGTGTGAATACATTTTGATGCGAAGGACTGTGATTCTTGTAAGTGAGGTGATATACACATGCTTTTGGTTTTTGTCCTCGAACGAACAAAAAAATTCTATTTCAAAACTGAAAAATCCGAAACTTCCTGAGTTTGATAGATTAGTAAAATTTTCTATTTTATTGAATTAATTAAAATTATTGAAAGTACCCAAAAATGTAAAATTCATTTGTTAGCTAGCTTATTAAAAATACACACGAATTTTCTCAAAAATGTCCAAAAATAAATCTGCAACAAAATTGTATTGACCTTTAAAGGGCAATGCCAGGAAGATAATTCAGATAAAAGATATTCGATAGAGACCCAATATCGTGCCTGATGAAAAACGTTTGAGCGCTGAAAGTCGTGAAATTGAATTTAGGCACTTAAAAAACTTAAGCTCCGCTTTAACGTAAACAGGTAATGTTTGAAGTTAAATTGGATTTGAATAAAAAAGACAGTCAACTAGGTGGAATATCGTTCCCTTCCGTTCAGGAAGTTTCACTTCGAATTTAAAGAGAAAAAATCCTTTGGAAAACCTTTGGAAAAGTTGCAGAAAATAAAAGCCCAATTTAATTAACGGATATTTACAGAAATGTATTAAGCAAAACGTTAAAAAGGCATCAAAAGAATCTGCAAATTCAAATGTAGTAAACTGACGCATTTTAATTAACTTGAAGAAGTTTTAAAAATAATCTCAAGACTGCTGAAGAAAGAAGTAAGTGACGCACGTTCGGTATGTTTAATTGGACATCTCCAGCTTACTTGCTAAATATAAGGTAATTAGGTTATTTTTAGGGTACAAATAAACCAATTTGAAAGGACGTAAGTAAGATGGATATAAGGAAGTTTGTAAATGTAAAAGGCTCACTACGTCTTCATTTACGAATTTAGAATCGTTAAAATGGAAATGTACGATGTAAATAAATGGAAAGTAGTTTGTTAGGAAGCACTTTGAAAAATTAACCATTGCGGGATTAATTTATTAATTTACAACCCCTCAGTGTATTCTGACATTAAAGTTTTTATTACACATGCCGACTTTAATAGTAAAACATATAAAAACATTTACAATTTTCTAATTTAAGACGCAATCCAAACGCAACAAAAAATATTTAGAAACAAGTTTAATATTTATTATTATTGTAAGTAAATTAAACTCCAACGAAATTTATAATAGAACCTGAAGAAAGGTTACGGTTCGCCCAGTTTTTCTATATTAATAAAAATATATGCGAACATAAAAAAATGCTAGGATTATGATACTGAGGAAGTCGTAACTTGCTAACTTACTTTTATGGTTATTAGTTACGTGTCAATACAGAGGGGTTAGGTTTGAAAGCAGTTGAGAAGGGTGAAGATAGGCTTTACAAAGCGCACATGCTCAAATTTTCATATTTGAACTCATAAACTCATGTTGTAGCTTTTTATCGCAAGTCGTAAATATACTGAAAGTTTAAACTGGACGTTTCAATCTTTCAATTAAGGAGATGAAACCCCTTTTTGGATTTGTTCTAATTTCGAAATTAACTTCTTCAGAAAAGCTTCTGTTTAATTTTGCAAATTGTTTTGGTAGATTAATTTCTTTTTTATTTAAATGATTTTTGATATCCATATGTGGGTTGCAATGATAAAAAGAGTAAAATAACAGATGTTTTCACAAAAATATACAACCTTTCATTTTTTTGCAGTGTAGTTTAAATAGTCAATTTATTTACTTGATTTAAATAATTCCTGTTATAGGTATTCAAGCGGGGGCGAAACAATAAAAAAATAAAATAATAGCCAAGTTTCCTCTCCCTCCCAAATTTGCGATAAAAATTCTTCATTTTCAACACAAATATTTCCATGCTTTTTTAAAAATTAAATTAAGACTTTTCTCTTAAAATGTAGGAAGTTTATTTAAGAAGCTAATGAACCTTGTTATATTTTTTGTTATTAAATTAAAATCGTCGTCGGACTGGCTGAGCGGTGAAGGCATTCGGATACAGTGCGGACGGTCTTGGGGTCAAACCCGATTCGGATGCTCGGCGGGTGGCCTACTGAGCAACTGAAAATAATTGGAAACCGACACACACTGGTGGCGAAGGGAAAGTAGGCGGTCGTCGAAGGCGTGGTGCTTACTACACCACCCCGTACGTATAGCGTGCGAGACAACCGGGTAAGAAATTAATTTAGGTGGCCTTAACCCTCCATGTTACCGGCCATACTCCCTCGTGGAGTGTAAGAGCCGTTACCTCAAATTAAACACAGATGTGAGTATGTTCTCTTATTAAATTCTCAAAAATAATTTCAGTAAGTTTAAGTGCTTAAGTTTTAATTTCTACAAATGTTGTTTCTTATCTAAATTCCAGAAATTTCAAAATTAGTCTCTAATATAGATTCACTTGCAGATTGTTTACATAGCAGTGGTAGATATTTATAAATTATTTCAATTTTTTATGATCTAAAATCTGCAACTCTTAAAAATGTAAAAGTGTCACTTAACCTAATCTTCAATTAATCTAAGAAAGTCTACTTAACCAGTTGATATAAAGTGTCATTGCTTAAATGCTAAATATTTTAAAGTTAACCCTATTTTTTTATTTTGATTCATCTGACCTAAAGTGAAAAACAAATTGAATAATGAAAAATAAATCAAGCTTTGATTATTTATTAACTCAATGATGTAAAACCCTTTTAAAGCCTTTCTAACCAAGGTTTTTCTAAGAACTATAAACGTTGCATTTTCTCTAAATTTTCCCAAAATTTACGATTGTAAAATCGAGTCCTGCTTTATTAAATTTAGCGAAGCATATCGATTTTCTATCAGTATGCATTTTCGCGAATTTGTAACATTTATTTTTCAGAAAGCCACGTTTACGTGAAGAGCAAAATTTTAAATAAAAAAAAATTTGTTCGTCTGTCACTCTGATAATTATTCCAGGAAATTTTAGTTCTTTTATGTAGGAAGTTTTATTAAATGAAGTTATTGAACCTTCTTCACACATTTTTTGTTATTAAACTGAATCCAAATGCGATTAGGTTCGGTGAGTTCATACACAAAAACTTCAGGAAATCTCAGTAAGCTAATAAGCTTACGTGGTTAAGCAAGACTCAATTGTTACAAATGTTGTTTCTTCTTTGAATTTTCAAAACGAGTTTTCTGAAAATATTATTGCTAGAAGAAGGAGATCTAAAATAGCGTTAAAAATGTAAAACTTAACCTAACTTCCAATGACTCTAAGGAAATCCATTTAACAATGCCAATTGACATAAATTTCATTGATACCAATCTCTAAAAGTTTGTTTGAGTTTGATTCATCTGCTTTAAAGTGAAAATCTAAACATAGGCTTTGATTATTAGCACAAGCCTCCTGTAAAGATTTTTTAATCCATGTTTTTCTAAGAACTAAAAACATTGAGTTTTCAAAATTTAGAATTCCTAAACGAGTTCAACAAGGCCTAAAGATTTATATTTTCCAGAATTTATAAGAAAAACTTCAACTTTTCTAAAAGCCAAGTCTAAGTCAAAAGCAAGATTTTATATAACGCCCGTCTGTCGATTTGACAATTTCAGGACATTTTTGTTCATTTAACATGAAGGAAGTTGTGTTATTAATCTAAACCTTTTTTGTTAATAGACTTCAGAATCTTCAACAAAATTTCAATAAACTTAAGGGGTGAAGTAATATTTAATTGTTAAAAACGTCGTTTCTCATTTGAATTTCAGGATTTTCAAAATGAGTTTCCCTAAAACAGATTGCCCTGCAAATTTTTTATATAGCAACTGGCAAATATTTTAAAATTATTTCGGGCTAAAATTCCTAATTACTAATTACTAAGGGCCATATTCATAGACAGTGTTTAAAGTTAGATGTTACTAATTGCTATAGCAACATATATTAATTATATTGGTTTAATATCTAGTAAACCCCTACTAACTTTAAATACTGTCTATGAATATGGCCCTAAAGGTTTATAAACATAATTTCAGTTTTTCTGATCTAAAATGCCCAATTGTTAGAAATGCAAAAATGCCACTTAACCCACTTTCCAAGTAATCTAAGAAAATAATGTAACAATGCCAGTTGGTATAAATTTCACTGAGTAAATGCAAATATTTTAAAGTTAACGTTTGGCTGATTTTGATTCGTCTACCTTCAAGTAAAAAATTAAACTAAACAAGGCTTTGATTATTAGTTAAATGACATAATTTCCCCCAAAGCCATTCTAATCAATGTTTTTCTAAGCGTTCAAAACATTGCGACTTCTCTAACTTTAGTTTTCTTAAAAGATTTCAGCTTTATTAAATTTAGCGAAGACTGCAGATTTATACTTTTCAGAATTTGTAAGAAAAACTTCTATTTTTTTAAAAGCCACGTTTGCGCGAAAAACAAAATTTTAAATAAGTCCGTCTGTTGGTCTGTCGGTCCGAGAATTTCAGGGCATTAATTCTTTTAAAATGTAGGTAGTTTTATTAAAAGAAGTGAATTTTCTTCATAAATTTTTTGTTATTAAGCTAAATGCACTTTCTATTAATAAATACTCAAAAATTGCAGAATTTTCTAGGAAACTTCAGTAAGATTAAGTAGTTAAGCAAATTAATTGTTAAAAATATTGTTTCTTATCTGAACTTCAGATATTATTTATTAAAAGTGTTACTTAACCTAATTTCCGAATAATCTAAAGAAATTTATTTAATAATGCCAGTTGGTGTAAATTAGCATTTAATCAATGAAATTTAAAGTTATCGTTTGTTGAATTCATTTGCTTTAAGTAAAGTGAAAAACGTCACAAATCCTCTCTAATGCCTTCCTAATCAATATTTTTTAAGAACTAAACACACTGCAGCTTTTCTAAATCTCCTCAAGATTCTTTCAAAATTCCTGTTTTATCGAATTTAGCGAAGATATCTTTGAGAGTTTTTAAAGATAACTGTATATTTCATAAAGCTGTATAAATTATCAAGATCGTGCTTTTTCTCTACGTTTTCCTAAAATTTAGAATTCTTAAAAAATTCCTGTTTATTAAATTTAGTGAAACTTGCAGATTTTCCAGTATTTTTGGGAATTTGAAACAAAACTTTTTTTCTAAAAGCCACGCAACATTTTAAATAACGCCCTTCTGTCCTCTATGTACTCTCTTTAATTTTCTTAAAATCCTGGTTTTCAATTGAACTTCGATATGTTCAAAATGAGTTTTATTACGTATAAAAATTTATTAAAACTTATTAATTATTCAGTATTCGATAAAGCTAACAAATTAGTACAAGCTTTCCAGGTTTTAATTATATTGTTGGTTAAAGATTTGTGTTTAATTTAAATTTGTCAGAAACGTTTATCAATTTTTATAAGTACTTAGTTACGAAATTTATCTTTTACGAAATTTCGAAAATTTCTTGAAATACTTTTAAAACCGAAGAAAATTGCTAAAATATTGAGTTCGGAGTAAATCTTCCTAAATTTTTTGAAAAGTAAAGACAAGAACTATGGCCAAATAAAAACATTTTGCTACGAAATAATTGTCTATAAAGCAAGGATTTTTGTATGTTTCAAGGCGAAGTGTTTCTTTTGTAATTAATTTAGCGATGAAAAACCTATCCATAAATAATGTTAAAAATATTCAGCCAACGAAACAAATATATGTAACGCTAAAGCTATCCTGAAGTCAAACATATCCGAAGACTAATATGCATTTTTAGAAATATGAATATTTGCATAAATAGCGATTGAATGCGAAATAAAAAAAGAATGCAAAAAAAAAATAATTTTTTAATGTGAAGTGTTCCGTTTGTTAAAATTTGCTTAAATTTCAACGAATTTTAATAAAAAACAATAGAAGTATTCAAATGTAGAATTAAGTGTTTACAATATAAGGGTTTCTTAAAGTTTTCAAAATGTTTTTGCTAAAGCAAAAAGTAGAATTATCCCGAAGAAAACTGCCAAGTATTGAACTATAAACTATATTTTAGGGACTTTAATTTGAAGCATTTTTTAAATAAACTTTTAAAACATAATCCAAAATGCAACTACTTCTTAGAAAAGTCAGAAACGATGGCTGGATGAAGTCGAAAATACTAAAACTACAAAAGTAGTCTCATAAAACAAGGATTTTGGAAAGTTTAGGGTGAAGCGTTCAGCCTTACTTTCACAAAATTTTCAAGATCCTTTAAGTCCTTTAATATGAATATTGTTTCGAAAATGTAATAAAAATTATTTTCAATTGTTAAATCTAAATAATGCGTGCACGGTGGGCTAAGTTCAGTCATTTTACAACATACAATTTTTGGAATATTTTAACGAATCCGTATTAGTTTAACCTCTAAAATAAAAACCTTAAAACACTTCAAAATGGTTTGCCAAATGTGAGCTTTTAGTTTGGAGTTTGAGGTTACTGGAACATTTCAAAGGAGAAAATTGCTGTTAAATCTGCTACCATGCTGGAACCGCTGAACAATTTGGGATAATAAAAAACAAATAAAATCCAAATAGTGAATGTAAATACATCAATTCATTTGGCACGGGTGTAAAAAATGCTTCCACAGACCGTAACCAAAATTCGAATTTTTTAATGCTTCATTTTACAATGAGGTTACAGTTTATTCCGAAAGAGTCGATAAAAAAAAGTCTAAACTGAAGTAATTTTGGAGATTTTTCCTTGCTAATTGTGTTTCATATATGGAAGTTATTTTAGGATTAATCTAACAAATCAATAATTAGGATTTGGACTGCAACTGATTTATCAACGTAAGTTCGATTCCTACTTAAGATTTAAGAACTAGGTAACCAATTCGATTTCTAGAGGTCTTATTAATTTTGCAACTAAGACGACACGGATTCGAACTTGAGATATGTGCAAATCCTGTTCAGTAAGTTAAATAAAAAGTTATTTCCAAGTGCCAGGCTTTATAAACAAATTCCAAACATGATATTCGCAGAATAAAACACTCAAATTTAATTTCAGACGAAGAACAAATACTGACTGTGGTTGTTGAAATAACACGGCTGATTTTCTATTTAAGACAAACACACAAATGCACAAAAGGATAAACAATGCGGGCTCCATGCACATTTGCACAAGCTCACCATTAGTTATTGTCTATTGAGGTAAGTTTGTTACACAAATAAGCAAACCGTAGGTGGTAAACACAGATGCAGCTCGCTAATTAATTAATACACTGGTTAAACCACTACCTTATTTTGCTTACATTAAGTTTCTGTTTACTGTACTGAAAGGCAGAAATGTATTGCTGCAGTATAAAATATTTAATTATTTAGTAGGTTTAAGCTGAAAACTTACTTAATCTAATACTTAAGCCCACCCTTGCTGTACTTAAGTCCTAAGTTTCAGCTCAAATTCGTACAGAAACAATAATAAATAGCAAAATTAAATTAATTAAATTAATAACTACTCTTAACCTATTAAGTTAAAGCGGATTTTCATTAACCGAAAGGTGAAAAACCTTTAATTAAATCCCCCGAGTATTCCTCGATTAAATCTTGTTTATGAATTAAACCCCAATAACATTTACCCTGTTCAAGTAATGTAAAATTGAAGGGGTTTATTATAAACGAACCAAAGCATTCAATTATGTTTACGATGCCTTTAAATATATCTGGAAATGGAAAACAAAAAGGATAAAGATCAAGGTTCGTAGTAATTTACCGCAGGCTTCGGCCATTACACAACAAAATAAGGAGAACATTTGGAAATTGAGCGCATTACACAAAAATAATGTGCTTTAAAATTGTTTTCCCAAAATCCGGGAAGATTTAACGCTACTCGGATCGTTTATTTCAAATCCCAACGAACTGCTGGAACTATCTTTTTGAATCCCAGCAATCCAGAAATTACCAGCTATTTGTATTGGAAGTAAACCGAGGGGGCAACTCAATTAATTTTACTGAGTAACGATATAATCGCATCGTTACGCTTCCTTAGTTCCTTTCATAATTTTCGACCTTTATTTGTTTTCCCAACTTTCTTTGTGTCGAATTTAATAACGACTTTAAGGTCGTTAATTCGTTCGGGATGTTTTCGAGTAATTTGTTTTGTTACTTAAATTTTGAATGCGCTTTGTGACCGGAATGTCGATGTTCTTTTTTTGTTTGTCGCATTTACTAAACGAACCAAAAAAGCACGAACGTAAAAACAACAAGTCTGAACAACGGAAAGAATATAAATTATGAAAACAATTTCAGGAAATATCCAAGAAATTTACTGTGCAATTTACGTGATGAAAACGTAACCGTCTTGTTTATTATACGAAATTATTAGATTAATTCCGGAATTTAAGTACGCGCCATGCTACAAACCCGGGGAAGGAGACGCATTTGCATGTACTTGTAAGTAAGACAACTAATTAGTAATTCCTGTATTACACATCCTTAGGACCCTTACGACTTGCTTGTTTTAATAGGCTTGAGAAAATATCGTGGGACATTTCAAAGGGGGGATTAGGAAATTTAAATTAATATGGTAATCTTCGTTTAGTACGACCTTATAAAGAACACTTTGATCGAGTTACGTGTATTTATTTCCACAAAAAATAATTTCTGTTGGATTATAATATTTCAGCAAGTTTAGAAAGTGTAAGTCATCGGGAGCTTAAAATCAACTTCGAAATTAGACAAATCAAATAAAGCATTGCTTGCATGGCTTGCGGAACAAGGCGGAGAAGATTATTTGGCGTTAAATGTAGGGATAGAAAGGGAAAAAGGGAAATTCACGAATATTCAACTCACTTAAGCCATTACAAGAAGAAAAAGAGGAAGGAAAGAAAAAAGAAGAAGGAGGAGAAAAATAACAAGGAGAAGAAAACGGAGAGGGAAACGTGCCGAAGTACTGAAGAATTGCAACAATGAGACGAATTCGAAGACTTCCACAGTCAGTGCCAATATTAGAACGTCTTCCGGGTTAGGACCGTGTCATTGTTGAGAAAGAACTCAACGTTTCGCTCACTTTCTTTAAGGTGCGTCATCAGGAGGAAAAGGGGGCACTAAAATAATCCGGAAGACGTTGTTTTAACAGAAACAATGGGATCGAGTAGTAGAAATACTATTCTACAGCAATGAAATAAAAAAGGGCCATACAATTAAAAAAATAGAATTAGCACAGATGCCTTAATAACGTTCATTTATATTTTCTTTATAAATGTACTGAAAGATAGGAAAATCGTTAAAGAAGAACACTTGCCAACTATAGAGGCATTATTTTAGTATACATATACAATATTAAAAAGTTTCGTCTATAATAAGAACAAAAATAACAAAATAGCTCAAGAATAACGACGGTATAGAGGAAACGGGAGCAACATAGATAATCACGATAGGACAGTTTACTGGAGTTGGTGGAACTTAGCGTTTCAAAATATTTAGATATTGTAACAAAGGCGAATGTAAAAATATTAAGCAAAGTTTGAAATGCATCCAATTTATTCAATTCACTCGCATGCGCGGTTGATATGACGTCAGTTTATAAGGGGTTATTATTCTGGCGAGATACACACGTGTAACGTATCGAGTTACATCTTATAAGAATACAAGATAAGGCACGTATATGATGTGCAATGTACCGAAACTTGACTAAAAGAGAGTGATAGCCATACAGACAAATAGAGAGACGTACAGCTTTTAAGTTATCCTTTTCGTGATCTACACTTTAGGTTCGGTATTCGTGTACCATTTTCGACTTTTCGAAAGTTTCCGACAGACAACACTAAACTATGTATAATGGCCCCGTATTACGAAACGTATCGTAGATGTGTCCCTAAAGAGGCAAGCAGGAGAAGGCGAAAATATGAAGAACAGGAGATGAAGACAAAAAGAAGTTAAAGAGGAAGAATAAAGGAAGGATAAAATAGTTCAAATTCCTAATTTTACTCATACCTTTAATAAAATTTTCTTTGGTTATTGAGAAGGTAATTAAAATAACGCAGGCGTTGAATTTTAACAAAACTGGTGAAGACTATCTTAATGAGCATGGGTAACTACCAAAATTACAACTTAATCGACGGTGTGGACATTCTGAAGCAAAATGAGGTGTGGAAGAGAAAGGTTTTCAGAATGATAGAAGAGTGTAAATGGCACTAAAGGGCCATAGAAAGTAAAGTGTACCGAGCAGATCTTTTTTTTTGTACCAGAAGGATAAATTTATCCTGTTTGAGTAAATAAATATTGAGAACAACTGTTTTAGAAATTAAATTTTTAAGAATTTACTCCCGCAAGGACTTGAACCGTTGTAGCTCAATTGGTAAAGCACTGGCACGTGAAGCCGAAGATCAGTGGTTCAAATCCTTGCGGAGGTGATAGTTTTCAATTTATAGAATTTTCATAATTCGTTAAAAATACATCGAAAATAAATTTTTGTATTGTTAGGATTTAAATATTAAGTAACTAAAGAGGTTTTCCAGTGGGAGTACTCAATCTTAGTCATCCGTGAGTTTCCAGTAACTCACTAAAATTTATATCACAACCGAAATGATTACAATATATATCGATAAGGATCATGAAGAATAAGCTCACGCAAACCCGCCCCGTGCAAAACTAAACTGAATATTTAATTTGGTACAGCACACGCAATCCCAACACACGCCTCCGTTATAAGCTACATTTTTTACAAAACATCGCATGATTAGAACTTAGTAAGAGGTTGATTAGTCTTATCGATTCGTTCAACCGTCACTTAACCTGCGTAAATTATAAATCGTGGAAAAAATATAAAGCCGTTTTATTCATACGGGAGTTTAGATCTTAAGCCGTAATCGGGGGTATGAGAAAACGCACACATAAAATGCATTATAAAACCTTTTGTTAAGCCCTCGAAAAAAGCACGGAAATCCTTCAGAATTCGAAAACTCGGAAAATCCATGGAAATCCCATAATCGTTGTGTACCTACGAAGCAGAAATGATAAATATAGGTAATAAGTTCGCCTGCAAAACATAGTTCGTACAAGCGAATTTCCCCCCGGTTTTCTGTTTTTTAATGTCGCGAATTCAGAAATACAGCCGTTTTCGAGCTTCCGAAAGCTCGCTCGTTCGTTTGTCGCCTCGTTGCTTCTCTCCCTACAATTTATTCTAATAGCTTATTATATTCTCGAGTTCTTTATAATTGGAACGGAATTAAGAGCCGCTTTATGGAGGTAATTTACTTTTTGATACGCATTATGTATGGGCTGGAATTACATTTGTTGAATTAATAGCAGCGCCTGCTTTTCGCTTAAATTTTTTTTTCAATTTAATTAGCTCTTCGCTAATTTTGTTGTTTTCTTCGTTCTTTACGTTATCCCGATTTAATAAATGGCGATTATTTAGACTTTAAAACCCTATAGACAAAGCCCTTTAGCAAGGAAAGGAAAACAACACGTATTAGCAAATATTTTAAGAAACTTATAAAAAAGTGTTTTGGAGGACCTCAGAAATAAATCTTTAGCAAGAAGAAAAAGTCGTAAAGTCAGAAGTTACAGGAAAATGGATGAGGGAAACGTTTTGGGGTCACATGCATGCAATTTTGCAACGCATCACAGCAAATCAGTAGAATTTAAACCATTTTCGCAATTTACATTTGGAAATGAAATGTTTGTCATCAAACGACATATTAGTCATCTCAATCAATAGGACTGTGGTAATTTAACACGCCACAAAATATGATCTGTTGTTGAAATTTAACGCTCAATAACGTTTGTATTTTATGCAATTCCATGGCGTTTGCACGGTAATTTATTTACATTAATAAATCCTGATTTATATCTACGGCAAAAGGATGTAGTTTACATTTTTACTTTCAATAAGTACTTGCAATGCAAATAAGAAAAAATAAACACGTTTTAGAGCTCCGTTATTATTTGCAAAATATCAATTTGTGGGTAGACGAGTTTATGTCAATCCACATCTTCAGAAATAACCGGGTCGAATTTGATAAGATTTGGTGTGCCGGGTTTAACAAAAATCCATTGGAACCGGAATTTTCTTTTCCCTATCTGGCAAAAATCTTACTTCAGAAATAGATATGAAAGCTTAAAACAAATCGAACAGTTAGTTATTCCAAGTTTTTAATTCAAAATTCCAACCTAAAATCCATCAACAAAACAATCCTTCCAAAAAATCCGGAACTGGAAACGGAAACTTCTCTTGGATGAATTCTTTCGTGGAAGAAATGTTGAAGACCTTTCCTAAGAAATGGCTAAGAGAGCTTAAAAGTTAAAACAAATCAAACGGCCTTTAGCCGAGGATTTTAATAGAAAATTCCAACTTATAAAAAATCCTTTAAAACTTCCGGAACCCGAAACTGGAAACGCAAACTTCTTTGGACGAATTTTTTCCCGGAAAGAATCTTACTTCAGAAATCGATAGGAGGGTTTAAAACAAATCCAAGAGTTTTTAGGCAAAATTCATTGATAAAATAGTATTTTCAAAAAATCAGGAACCAAAAATGAGAAATCTCTTTTGGGTGAATTTTTTCCCTGAAAAATATTGAAAACTTTGGTTCAGGAATCGAAAGAGGCGCTTAAAATAACCGAAGTTTTTAATTCAAAATTCCAACCTAAAATCCACCGATAAAACAATATTTTTAAAAAGTACTGAACCGGAAACGGAAATTTCTTTGGGATACATTTCTTTCCGGCAAAATGTCAAATCTTTTACTTCAGAAATCGATAAAAAAAGCTTATTACAAATCGAACGACCTTCAACTGAAATTATTAATTCAAAAAATCGATCGATGAAACAATAATTTTGAAAAATCCCGAACCGAAAACGGAAATTTCTATTGGGCGTATCCTTTTCCGGAAAAATGTTGAAAACCTTACTTCAGAAGTCGATAGGGAAACTTAAAACAAATCGAACGGTCTATAGTTTTTATCAAAATTCCAACTCATCGACAAGATAATCCTTTCAAAAAATATTCGGAACCGGAAATGGAAATTTCTTTTATTGTGAATTTTTCGCAAGATCTAAGCGTGTTCGATGTTTATTTACTCAAACAGGATAGATTTATCATTCTGATACAAAACAGTATTTGTAATTCTAACGTTGGATCCTGAGAAGTGAAATAATGGTTTTATTATGAAAGTTTACGTAGCTTTCGTTTCGAGTTCGTGCCTTCTTAAGTTAATAGAATCAAGAGTGGGATTGGCTACAATTAATCACTGAAAAAGGCTCTCCAATTTTAGGTTCGCCTTTTTCATTACTGAAAAAGCCGCGAATTATAACGTGGTTATTTATTGGATCTCTTGCATTGCTTAATATTTTTTTTCGTGCGAATTAACTTACGAAACAACTGCACGAACACGTTCTAACCTTAATTTCAAAAAGCTGTATTGTTTTACACAACATCCACTATTCTTTTTTAAGTTTCGACTAGCCTAAATATAATTTAATCGACAACATAGAAACCTAATTAAAGTCGTATCAGAAACACTTTCAGTGCCCTAAAGGTTCCTGAAACGATCGAGAAAACCTTCACTACCGCCCTGATAAAATTCAAGCAGGATTATAACTAGGAATTCGTACCAGTATAATTGAAATGCCGTAAGGTTCGAACTATGAATATCCATTTCGTCAGAAACAGCGGTCGTTTCGATAGTAACACGTTGAAGGTACGAACATTACATGGCAATCGTGACTTCGATGAATTCGGATTACAGATACTCAGGGGAGCACTATCATGAACCTAATGACCAATGGGAAATCAGTGCTCGAATCGTCCTTTATGAAGACCTTTATGTTTCTGAATTTAAGGTATTAAAGCTCCGATTTTATTAAGGAAATTTCTGTTCTCATAATTAAACTAATTTTCTTGAATCGAGTAGGTAAAATCTTCTATTCGTCTTATTTTAAGGTTAATATAATTAAAGGAAAATGAAACAAACGGAACTAAATTAATAGGAAAAGTATTACATTAAGTAAGACATGGTTGTTGAACAGCGACTGAAAGAAGGGGGAGATAAAAGGCGGTGGAAGTTGAAAACTTGAAGAACGGACTTTAGCTGAAGAGGAAGAGACGAAGAAAACAGGAGAGAGAAGAAGAAAAGGAAGAAGAAAAAGCAAAAAAGGGGGAGAAGAAGAATAAGGAAAAGCACAAGAAAAAGAACCAAAACTATCCAGAACAAAAAATTTTCCTTATGTAGAACAGATGTTTCTATTCAGGAAAAATATTATATCTTCATTTAATTAACTAAAATTCTTCAAAATTTAAGGATAATAATTTAAATAAAAATCTATATGAATAAAACAGTTCGCATAAATAATACATATTATATTAAGTTACTTCGGAATATAATTAAGGTGTTTTAAGCCAATGATTGATTACATTCGGTAGACAAGCCGAGCACTTTTCATGAATTTTTCTAACAGAGATGTCTAGATTAAGGTTTGTGTGATTCGTGCACATAATTTGGGTAATCATTTTGTCAGAACAAATTTGGCGTAGTAAAACCCTGACGTGCCATTAATTTTGAAATTGTTTTACTTATCTGCGAATGTGATTGCTTTATTATTAGTTTAGGTACAAAACACTATAATTTTTAGGCATATCTATTTGAATGAATATTTTTAAAGGCAAAAATTTGAGTAAAACTTAAAAAAAACCCGAAAACTTTGTTAAGAAGTTTTTATGCACAAACGAAAAACAGGGCGTTGCCGATCTTCTCTCCAGATGTCCGTAGTGTGCGTGTGAAGTCTACAGAAATAGGGGACATAACAGTTTATAACGTGTGCTCAGTGCTCAGTGGTCAGACACACGCTGAACGAATTAACCCACGATCGCGGACTGAAAAATTTAAAATATTTAAATATTTTTAAGGATGCTGATACCAAGGAGTTTTGTTGTATCTTAAGCTGACCATTAAATTTTGGTAGTTTCTCAAAGTGTTTTTACAAGATTCAATTTGAATATTTGGGATTTTTTCCTGCTAGTAGCAGCCCCTAAAAATTTCAAAATAAGCAAAGATGTTTCGCATTTCAACGAGTTTTTCAGAAACAAAGTTGGAATTAGGTAATTAAAAAAATATATTATATTAAGATAGCAATGGTAGAGAGACAACTAAAAGAAAAGCCAGTGGAAGAAAAAACGATAAATTCGGAGAAAGGGCTTTCACTGAAGAAGAAGAATAAGATAGATAAAGCTGAAAGACGACTGAAAGAAGGGAAATATCAAAGGCTGTGGAATGAGAAAATGGCAAACTTGGAGAAAGGGTTCTAGCTGAAAATGAAGAAGACGAAAGCTTGACAGTTTTTCAAAAATAAGTCTTTTCTTGGCTTGAAAAAGCAAAATTAAACCAGTTGCTTTGTAAAATATCATCAAAAAGCAAATTTTGAGTGTCTAAAATTTTTTAAACAAAATTTTGGGAAAGCTTTGGAAATTCAAAAACGAAAGTCAGATTTTAAATTTTAAATTTATAGTTTCAGCGCATCAGTTGGAAAAGATGAAGTTTTGAAGTATTTAAGGAAGATACTAAAAATATTTTAGGAACAGTACTGGAAGACACATGCAGGGACCTTAAACTGTATGGCAAAAAATAAAAGGTAAATATCTGGGAGTTGAACTAGATACCAGACTTACCTTCAAACACCATGAGAAAAAATACAAAAAGAAAAATTTTCAAAAATGCATAACTAATTCAATTTGAATGAAGTCAAACTCATAATTTATATTTTATCCAAAATAAAATTTGCGTTAAGATCTTAAATTAGAATCTTCCAAGCAAAAATTCCCAAACTTGACTGCCAAATTTCGATTTTATAGTAGCAGGAAACACAAAAAATGATTTTGAAGTGTTAAATTGGAATTTATTAACTCAGTCCATATCTTTTCGAAAAAGACAAAAATCACATTTACAGTTTACTTTCTGAGTTTATTCTAGATATTTCTTTTGAATTCAAAATCAAAATTTTTAACATGTAAGCTTGTATTCATTAAAGTTTCATATTAACTAGAATTTTACGATCAAACTCAAAGTTCAAGGTTCCCTTTCTAATTTCGAGTCTGCCGTTTTCAGCAACAAGAAACAGAAGCAAAGCGAAAGATTTAGATGTCGATAGACTAAGAATTATTTAATGCAATCTAAATTTTGAATGAAGATTAAAATTCTTCATTTTAGAATTATACTTTTAGGAAGATGCATCTGAGGTTTGAAAAAAAAATTACGTGAATTTGAAAATCCTCAAGAATGACACACAGGAGGTTCAGGGGCTTTAAAAATTGTTAGCTTTGACAAATTTTAATGAGAATATTTTCAATTTTTTTCACTGCAAAGTAAGTATAGACGAATGCAAAAAACTGGATTTTATAAAGAAAATTATTACCTCAAGAATTAGGTTAGGAAAAACATTTTTAGAGATATTGTTTTAAGGAAAATTATAAATATAACGAACATTCTGGTAACCTACGCAACTGAAGCAAAAACGGAACGAAACAAAGAAAATATCTAAATTGTTAGAAATGATAAAATAATAGGAGTATTTGTTTGTGAAGCCTAGAAAAAATACTTAAATAAGAAACTTTAGAAATAATAATATTGTGTTAGTTTATGTTAGGTTAAATTGGATTTAAATGTAATAATTTTTAATTTATAAATGTGATTTTGGTTTTAAAATATGACGAGAGAACCACTGTTTCATTTCAATTTTATTTTAATTTAACTTTCAACTTAAAAGGCTTAAATTTTAAAGATGAGAAGACCTTATAGAGTTTTACATTTCTTGATTTATTAGCAAGTTTTTATAATTAAACCAAGTTAAAAATGAAACATTTCCCTGGCTTTAAACAGAAGTTATTTTAAAACATGACGTTTAAAGCTCAAACACTTGAAAATTTAGTTAGCCCAAAGAAAATTGCCCCAGAAAAAATATATACTTGACCAAGCAGATGGTTAAAAGTATTCTACAAAAATATAATTTGAAAATAACTATTGGCCAATTTTGGGATAACTTTTTATAAATGGCGCCTCATCACTGCATTTTCAGAGTTGTTTGAGCTTTAGGATTTACTTACTTTTAAATTTTACTTTTCTTTATGTTTATATCTACCCAATACGAAGCCCTGTTGTAAACATTTGTAAGCCTAATTTTTTTATACGAAATAATTCGGCCAGTCGTCTTCTTAGTTTTGCTGTAATTCTTGAACAGTTTCAAATTCTGCTAAACAGAAAGGTTTCTTTTGAAAAATATTTTGTAATAAACCCACGTCTCATTCAAACCTTATATTGCTGTTTCCATATTTTACCCTAATGGTTATCAAAGTTCTTATTTAAATAAAGCTTAATTGTTATCAAAGTCCTTTATAATTGATTATAAAATGTTGTTAGTCACAGAGCTTTCAAAATATTGTTATCAAAATAATAATCAAGGATATTATACGGAAATTTTGTATAACAAAAGCGACCTATTTATACTGATTTCAGAAGCCAATTTGTTACTATTTATTTTCTACTTGATTTCTGTAAAAGCAAGTGCAAGTAAGTAAACCCAACTGCCAGATGGAAGGATATTGTATTGTCTATTTTCATTATGAGTAACACCTTGGGATACTATCTAGACTTTGATAAATAAAAGCAATTCTTGTGATAAACTGCCTTTAAAATTGAGAAACAGATTAAATTCGCTGCTGTCGCACTGTGAAATTTTCCTGACGTCGGAATTTTTCAAAGTATCCCATTACACGGCCGCCAACAATATCATTCGGGATTTAATCTTAAGATATCGTGATCGTAATCACTCCTGTTATTAATTGGCTCGATTATTCACGCTTTTAGATTATAAGCTGTAAGAATTATCAGGAGGATCATCGTTTCAGCTGTGCACCGGTTTAAAATGCCGCCGAATTCCATCTTCTTAAAATAGAACAGAAATAAAATAAGGAAGCTTTATGAAAATTCGCTGAAATGGAGCATCCGTTTTTCATCACCGAAAAACTGAACAGATGAAAAATGTAAGAATCGCTTTCAGGACGTACCAAATAAATTTCAAACACCTTAAAACGAGGATATTTTAAGGAAGTAGTGCGCTCTGTTATCAAAAAAGCTATAACTTTAAAACATATTTTCATAAGCGAACCAGAAATGTTATGAAAATTTATTGCGTCGCCCTTGGCACTTACATATTTCTGGAAATAAAATTTATTATGGCGGTCGGCTTCTTGCTTATTAAGAAAATCCGAGTGGAGCATCAACCGTTTTAAACAGCTTAATTTTTTTAATTTACTGTTTAACTTGAAAGTCCAACTTAAAACAGGTTTTGTTAGATTTCGAGTTAGTACTTAAAATACATAAAATTTGTTTTTGTTTGTTAAATTTCGACACAAGAAATTCAAAGTTCCGGTGCTTGTTTTTGTTATTTTATACAGTTCTAAAGCGCATTTTCTTGTTCCAATTTAAACTGATTCCAATTAAGATTTTACCTTTTCAGTTCCACCGTGGAAAGCAGAGTAAAGGTTTATTAGCAATTCCAAACAGAAATATTCATTCGGTAACTCCGTAAATAATTCACCTCCGAAAACGTTTCGTTTCATAATGCACCTCGTTTCAGGTTCAGTTACAAAGAACATACATTGTGTATTTTAGGTGGATCGACTCGAATGAAATCCTCCGGAGTATTACAATGCTCGGCTACAATCGATTTTTACTAAAACGTTTTATTATGGACAGATCAAAAGCAGGTTCCTGCTTTCCTAAGGAGCAGGATTTATTGTGTATTATTTGAGGGAAGAATGGGGCCCAACCACCAAGCACTCTACAGCGGAACTAATACAAATTGTTTGTGATTAACGAGTATTCTCGACAAACATCATGGCATGAAGTATTTGAGATACTTTTGTGGTTTTAGAGAATTTTTACTATATATTTTTAGTAAATGAAGGCGCAGGATTAACAAACGGCGAAGAATCTTCCCTGTACCTTCCGTATTTATCAATTACACATTTATTTAACTATGATGTCATTATTTCGACCTTATACAGCTGTAGAATTATTAGAATTTCTATGGTATTATTTGCAATTTTGGTAACTTTTTCCAAGAGGCAAGGCTAGCGCCGCAAAGTTTGTTGCGTTGATCTGTACAATAGAAAGAAAAACCAAATTTTATTACTGTTGAGGTTGTTTTGGCCCCAGCCCCTTTAAAGACAAGGCCGGTCTTGACCGGGATATTTACCGAAATGTAAACTTTGAATAATTTCCTAAATATGTTAATTTTAATGTAAATTTAATTCATATTAAATTATTCAAAAGTATACTGAATAGCACTTATTATAAATATAAATTATTATGTTTAATTCATCTGATAAAGATTTTAATACAATAAGAAATCAACATAATTGGGATACAAATAAATCGAAGATGTCAACAAGCATTAATTCCTAATAAATTTTAAGACCTCACGCCGGCTTTGCTACGAATGAGAGACAATTTATTTACCGAATTTTACACTCCATAAACCTAGTTTACTTTAATTCCGAATTAATACAATTAGTAAAATCATTTGAAAATTATTAAAAAAGGCCTGCAAGTAAAAGGACAACTTTACACACTTTCATGAGCAAAGCGTTACAGTTTAAGTTAATTTATTTAAGGATAAAAATTTCAGTGCAAGTTTAAGCAGAAGCTTAGCTCATGGAGACTTAAATTAGGGCTTAAGTGTGTATTGCTTGGCTTAAGTCCTATTTTAAGCCTACTTATGCTAATATTGAACTTAAACTTGTACTGAAATATTGGACCCTAGAAGAATATAATTTTCTGGGTTTAAACAGTGGAACAGGAAAACTTAGTTAAATTTAGTTTAAAATTAGGAAAATTAAGTTTTCTGTTGAAAATAGGAAATTAGTTTCAATAGTGGAAAATTAAAATAATTTCCTTTGCATTTCATCCCTTCTTAGAAGGGAAAAATGTGAAAACAAAACGGAAATCTGTTATACCAAACCAAGTTGGAAACATTGCAATAAAACAAAAAGTACAATAATATTTAAAAAAAATTGCATTTATGTCTTTAAGGGGGAACATTAAGGAGAAGGAAAACTACGAAGAAAGCTGATATAAAATGCATTTAAAAAAAGCATAATAATTCTTTAAAAACCTTCCTAAATGTAAATGGCTGTAAACAAGTAACAAGCTCTGAATCCCAAAAAACAAAAATAAAAATTCACATAAAATATTCTGAAAACCCTACGAAGTACTCAGTAATGCATTAGTAAACGTTGAAGCATTCGCATTAGGAGCCCAAAAAGGCTTGGCAAAATCTTCAAAGGATAAAATAATAATAAACTAAACTTAATTAGATGGTAGAAAAAGTTACAGTAAGGATCGATTGCACAAAGCTTTTATTAAATTAATGAATGATCAAAGTTGACAAAGGAGAATCATTTTTTTTTGTTAACCAATGTGTTATTTGCCATATGAATTCGAATTTTGATTCCATTTTGTTCATTTTGACGAATGATTAATATGAAGAATCTGTTAAATTATGTTTGTGCAATCCGTCTTAAGCGTATCAAAATTAGTGTGTAGGATATGAAGAGACTTGATAAACTCGAGAAATTAAACGCAAGGTAAAAGAAGTTCCGAAAAAAAAATTGTGAAATACCCTGAAATTCCTACCAAGTAGTTAAGCATTGGTAAATGTTGAACAATTCCAAAAAACAGAGGAAAAGATTGTGAGGGCCTAGAGGCTTTGTAAAATCACCGAAGGTCAAAATAATAATAAATTAAATTTAGTCAGATATCAGAGAAAGCCTTAGTAAATATAAAAAAACCGCCAAAAGTGTGAAACCCCTAAAAGCTCAAGAATATGTTAGTAAATGTTGAAAGATTATAAAAACTACAAACGAAAAAATTTCAGGGGCATAAAAAGGTTTTGTAAAATCACCAAAGGCCAAAATAATAACAAATTAAGCTTAGCCAAGTGTCGGGAGAAGTACATAAAAAATTAGTGGATACAACGAGACTCGATAAACTAAAGAAATTTGTAAGACGTATGTTAAAAAATACACCAAAATGGTAAAATATTTCGAAAATCCTACAAAGCGCCTGGTAAATGCTGAAGGATTCGAAAAATACAAACGATAACATTTTAGGGGCCCAAAAAGGCTCTGTAAATTTGGCCAGATGTCAGAATAAACTCAAGAAGGTCAAAAGAAGTTCCGAATGTAAAAAGTATGTTAGTAAATGTCGGAGGATTCGAAAAGTACAAACGAAAAAAATACGTGAGCCCAAAAAAGCTCAGTCAAATCTCCAAAGGACAAAATAATAACAAATTAAACTTTGATGTCAGAAGGGTTTTGGCAACTGCATAAAATTAGTGGATATGAAGGGACTTGACAAATTTGAGAAATTTGCAAAACATAAGGTTCACAAAGTCAAAAAAGTTCCGAATGTACGAGGCACTCAAGAAAACGTTAGCAAATTCGAAGGATTCGAAAAATACAAAATAAAAAATTTTGTCTGTCCAAAAAGGTTTCGTAAAATTACCAAAGACCAAAAGAATAACAAATAAAGCTTAGTCAAATGTCAGAAGAAGTATATACAAATTAGTGGATACGACGAAACTTGAGGAACTAAAAAAAAAATGTAAAACAAATTCTAAAAACGTCCTGAAGGAAAACTTAAAACATTTTTCAAAAAGTCCAAAAGAAATTTTGTACATTTTATCAAATGGTCATCAAGTCAGTGCAACTTTATCGGACGATAGGAGTCCTGCCCAAATAAAAAACCACCATAAAATATTAAAACTAAATACGTTTTTGGGCGCCTAAGTTGCCGTCTTCAGTGGAAAGGTTTTTTGATAATATTGGTTGGAAGTGCTAGTCTCCTAAGATATTCTTTGTGTGACGATTTGATGAAGAGTATATCTTTTGGGGTTCTGTCTCAGACAACTTTATTTTCTGTAAGTTAATGAAGAGAATATCTTCAGAAACTATTGTATGATCCAACAAAATCGACACCAGATGTGGCTTTGCAAACAAAAAATTAAGCCTTTTATCGGGTGATCAAATGAATTTCAGATTAGGGTAGGCGCTGTAAGTGCAGAGCATGTTTTAGATTAAAAAATTTAAGATTAAACTAAGACATGCTTAAAAAATAAATAGCCTACTAGATGTGAAATTCATTTGACCATCCTAGCCGTTATAAAGGCTCGTACATTCGGTATGTCAAACATGTCAGTCAAAATGTGTAAGGCATTCATTGTTGAATGACAGCTTCTGAGTTTCGAAATAGCACGCGGCATAGGGTTTGGAATTACTCTTTTATAACGTTCTGTAATTTCAGCATAATTTTAATAAACTTAGTAACATTTATAGAGATATATTAAAGTAAGAACAACACATCAGCTGATGTCTGTATGCGCAGTAAAAGTACGCCAGTGGCGTAACATAAAGACATTGAAAGTTAGGTTATGAAATGAAAATCTAATAATTTCTGTAAAACCTACCTTGAACACGATCAATTCTAAGCACATTTGTTCTGAAAAGAACAGTTTTTTGCAGAAACGCTGAACCACCGATAATCAAGATACAAAAATACAAGTCAAAGCACAATCCAAAAATCCACCGGTAACTAAGAATCGCACTGTACTAGCGGCTGCCACTGAATGATGCGTCTTCCTCCAGAAACTTGGGAATGGAATAGTCAGACCGAAATTCACGCTATGCGCCGAACACGTGATATGTTGTTCTTATTTCGTTTTAAGTCTAATTTCAGTTACGCATTAAATACGCCAATTTAAAAGGCATTGATTTACACTTCTATGGCTAAGTCCGAGTTCGATCTTTTTGATGATACTGTCAAAAAATTCTTCACTGAGGATGGACGACGATGCTGAAATACGTATTTGGTTATTAATATCATTGTAGGTTTTTACAGGGCTCCTAACACCCGACTGGATCAAACAACAGATTTCGTCCTTTGGTTTAATCAACAAAATCTTGAAAATGTTAGGAAAAATCCCGAACAACCCCAGGCCACAATAGTCGTGGATTTAAAACGTTTCAAAACGCCTTCGAAAATCTCTAAAAATCAACTAACATTTTCACATGGGCGGGAAATAATTTAGGAAGAAGAAACGAACAAATACTAGAGAGTGGGAAGAAGAAGAAGAGAAAAAATTCTCAAAAGTTAGACGACTTAAGGTCAAGGTAAGTCCAAGGGTTAACAATTCCAGAGGGCACAAAATACTCTGACGGGTAGAAAAAGGGCAAATTTAAGAATTTAAAACGGGTAAATCCGATCGGTTACAAATTTTAATAAGAAAAGCTGTGAAAAACTACTCGATAATAAGAAAAATAATCCAAAGAAAAAAAGGTAAGAACGTAATCCACAAGCAAAAGCTTTAAGCAGCGTTGATAATCTTTTAATCGAACTTTAATTAATTTAATTAACTAAGCCTAATCTTAAAAAGTTGTAATTTAAAAACCTTGTGAAAATTCACTCCAGAATATTAATCTACAAAAAAGCAATTTGCCCTCTCCAGAGAAAAAAAGTGAAACATCGTATTATATGTACTTTCGAGGAGTATTTTCAAATAAAATTGTAAGTGCTCAATTTATACTTTAAACTTAGTATTTTACGAGAAAATATCATATACGCTTTATAGTCTTCTACGGACGATAAAACTGAAGTGGTGTTATTTGTAGTTTTTTTGATTATATATCCAGTTATTATTGGAGCTTTTAGGGAATTTCGTGCACGTAAAAGGTTAACATTGTACAGTTTATACTATCGGAGTTAGCTTTGAGTTTTCCTATCGATATTGATGTAGCGATTCATTTGTCGTTAAACTAGAACTCTAAACGATTCTGAATTAAATTTTTAGGTGACTTACTTATAAAGCAATAAATGTTTATAGCCCTTTAGTTGGTTTAAATGAACTTGCAGTTAAGGGTAAATCTTACTGAAAATGCTGAAAACGAACAAATGAAAGCTTGTTTCCAGTTTTGACCCTGAAAATTCAATCATTTATTCTGGCATTTTATCTCTGTCTAGCCGTTTAACCTAAAAAAAGCTTTCCATAAATTTTCACAAATTTTCTTCTACGGCAATTCTGACAACACATTTTTACAAAATGTTCAGGCATTTAATTGGTATACAATTTAATTTTTCCAATTTCGCCCCTCTCTACATTTAGCATAATTAGTTTAACCGTAGCCGCATCAATTTACAATTAATTTCACTAAATTTCGAGTTGCTGAAATACGTTTACCTTCCGTAATTCAACGCAGCAAAAATTTGAATACCTTCAAAGTTCAGTTAATGTTATTCATACTAATTCAGTATTGCTAAATATGTTTTGAATTTGAATCGTTATTGTTTCAAATTCACAGAATTACAAAAGCACAACTATTATTGTTTATAACATTTCTAATAACGTTTCCGCAGGAATTGTTTTGGAAATGTTTGATCGATTGCTTTCGGAGCGGACCGTTTTGTCGTAACAACACCAATTTTAATTAAATTTAAGGTGGTTGATCCATTTATTGTTCGACTAATTTGATGGCGTTAAAAAATTTGTAAGCAAGTAGGGAATCAGGTTAATGGTTTTTAAATTAAAGTTGTTTACGTGCTAAAAACAGCATTGATTTTATTCCGGGGCTTTATTTAGTTTTGGTAATCGCAGAACTTTTTTGTTGTATTTTTATAGTTATTAGTCGTAAGTTAAAAATAAAAAGGGAGTAAATGGAGATTTCGACGAGTTTTTCAACGCTCCAGAAATCCAGAAATGAAGGTCTATTAAAATTTAAAATTTAATCACTTTAATTGGAAACGGCGAAGGTCTGTGAAAATATTAAAAATATGACTCAGCAACATTAGTAGAAACACTTTAAAAAGATCAATGTAGAAAGTAGGCAGAATGATATAACAAGTTGCAAAAAAGGTTTTCAATTTCAGTGTTTGAATTCAATATCAAAATTTGTGTTTGAAGTTGGACTTTTATATTCTTAGCTTCTCTAAGTTTAAACTTTACAGATTTACTTTAAACTTTTCCAATTACAATCTTGGATTTAAGCTCAAACCTTACTCGAACTTGAAAATTTATATTTTATGGTAATTCTGGTTAATAATTCCAGCTACAGCAAACAGGAACAAGCTGAAATAAACAACGACTAACTAAAGTGGTTGAAGTTTAAGGTTGATTTTCATTGAATGTGAGGTTTTTGAAATTTTTTTAAAATTTGATTGTTAATGTTTTAAAGTTTTAAAGACGAAATAGACATAAAAAACTAAAAATTTCCCGATTTAACTCAAATTTTCAATTCTAAATATTGAATTCTTTTATTTAAGAATCAGAATTTCGTATTATGTGAATGTAAATCAAAATTAACCGGAAAGGGACAGTTAGGCGCGCACCTTTAGGCGCGCATTTTTAGACGCGAGTTTTTAGGCGCTGCACCATTAGGCGCGGACGTCATTGGCCGCAGGGACGTTTAGACGCGAACACTTTAGACGCCGAACCTTTAGGCGCTAGAAACTTTTATACTGATATTTACCATTTGGTTTAAAAAAAAATAGTAATCAGGGATAGTTACCTTGCATCAAGAAGCATAATTAAATCATACTTAAAACCATCTTTACCTGTAACTTCTATGTATATATTTTTTATTTAATTTTCAAGCAGCTTGATTGATAAGAAGTTTGTGTATCCTTTGAAATTTAAAAAATTCGTAAAATTTAAATTAATAAGAGTAAACTATCTTTATCTTTCAAAACTGAAAAATATTCTAGTACTGGTTTAATCTATTTAGAATATAGACTCTAAAATAAGGTTATATTAATTTTTAATTTTAATAATAAATATCGTAATTCGAATAATACAGTGTTTTTCTTTTGCTTTTCCTCTTTTGTCAATTGCGTTTCCCTGTTTAGCAAATGACTTTCCAGATTATGAAACGTCAAAGTTATGTTGCAAATGACATTCCCTATTTGTCAAATCTCTTTCCGTTTTTAGATAATGCTTTTCCCACTTTTTTTATTACATTACATACTTACCTTCTACATTTCAAAATTGAAATATGTTCTACATATACAGAAAAGTCACAGATTTACTTTATTTTTATTCACAGAAACACATAGTAACAACACTATTGTATACATACATATTATATACGTAACCTAAACCTATTTCAAAATTTCATTTCTTTGTAAACAGTCGTGTAAATATGATTCCATATGTTGAACATAATGCAAACAATTTTCTGGACTAATATGCTCAGATGCATTATGAACTGCCTCATATAATTCGTTTTCATTCGCCGGCTGAGCTCTTTTTATTATCTGTTTCCACTGACTGAATAATTCTTCTATGGGATTTAAAAAAGGACTATAAGCAGGTAAAAACACTGGAAAATGACCATGGGCTCTAATGAGAGCCAATACTTCTTCATTTTTATGGAATCTAACATTATACATAACAATATGCGCTCCTTCTACACCGTCCTGATGTAAATGGTTAATTAACGTTGTGAGAAATTCAGAAAAGTGAACCGCATTGTAGGGCATATCTTGAATTTGAAACACATACACGGAATTTGTGTTCATGGCCGCAGCAACAGAATAATTGCGTCCTCTTAATTGGGCTTTTATTTTTGATGCACGGGTATTTTTCATAGACCTTCCGTAGGAAACTCTCGAGTTTACTTGAATGCCATACTCATCAATAAAATAAATTTTTTCTCTTTCCAGCATAATTCTATTATACTGCACGGCGTAATCAAAACGAGTTTGAATTATTTCAGGTGTATTTCTTCTTTCAGGTACAAATGACGTTCTTTTAAAAGAGTAGTGAAAGTTCCTAAGAGCCCTATCAATCGTAGACACTGATATTTGTTGCAGAAGTGGCCATTCGTTTAAACATTTTTCTTTCAACTGGCACAGAGTCAAGGAGCAGTCTACATCAACCCAGTCACAAATTTGTTCTTTCTGAGCTAAAGATAATTTTGGCTGTCGATGCCCAGCACTTACCTTTGCAACATTATTAGTCCTCCTATAAGTTGCATACATTTTCCTAACGGTATCAGGTAAAACTGAAAATTGTGTTGCTACATTTTTCACCGTGGAACCATTATTCAAAGAATTAATGATTAAGATGCGTACTTCGTTGCTTATTTTGGCGTTTCTTCTCCTGTGACCATTATCCATATCAATACGCCAAATATTTAAACATGCAAAATGTTTGTGAAAGTCAACTGACAAATACGGAAACACATTTGACACAAAGGGAATTTCATTGACAAAACAAGCCTACTAATATAGAATCATTGGAAAACCATTAGACACACATTGAAACACAATTGACAAAAGAGGAAAAGCAATAGAAAATGACTGTAATTTACTTAATTTTTTTATACTTAATTTTTTTGCCCGATGTGACATGTTTGGTTCTATGGAACATATTTGTAACTAGTTAAATTTAAATCAGTTTTTATACCTTTATAATTAAGAAGAGAATCTCTTATTATAAAGCAATTTGGTTTCAAATACGCTTCCAACGTTCAGAAGGTACAATTTAAAACAGATCGTATAGCTTTTAATGCCTGGCGTCTAACCGTCCCCGCGCCAAAAAACGCCAGCGTCTAAACGTCCCCGCGCCTAAAGGTTCCTGCGCCTAAAATGCCGGCGGTTAATAGCTCGCGCCGTATGGTGCGCGCCTAAAGATGCGCGCCTAAACGTCCTAGACCGAAAATTAACATCTTTAAATTTTCACGTTTTCACGTTTATAAGATTTAAAATTAGAATCTAAGACCTAAAATTTCAAAAGTTGTATTCAACAAGGAACAGGAATAAACCGAAATATCCAAATATTCACCACTTTCATTCGGGTTTACGTTGAGAATTATTTAACACAATTGAAATTTTCAGATTGAAGATTAAAATCCTTCACTACGAAATTATCCTGAGCGTTCAGGCTTAACAAAAATTTCAATAATGTACTAAAATTTGAAACCCCTTAAGGATGATACTACAAGGGCGCTGCAGAGATTTACGAAAAATCCTTGAAGAATAATTATTTCAATTCCCAAAAATCTAGAAATGTTTCTCAACAAATGTGAAAATTTTCATTGTCATTGCAAAGTAAATAAAGCCGCTCAAAAACAGAAAAATCGGCTGTTTAAATAAAATTGTTGTGAAAAACATTTTCAACGCTTTTAAGTATTACATGGTGATTCAAAAGTCATTAATTTTAAGGGTAGGTAGAGCATATCAAATAGAACAACTTACTTTTCTCAATAAACCATTTGTCGCAAGTAAACGGTGAGCTCAGAAAAAAATTAAAAAGGTCAATACTGAAATTGGTTGGGGGTCACTGGAATAGGCAAGTTCGGTTTACATTCAAAATCTAAATTTATTAAACCCCTTCCTTGTCCATGTTGATAAGAGAGTCTAGGTACATACGTGTACGTAGGTTAATGTCAGTTCATTACATAATTGTGTAATGTTACATTTCTTTTTGCAGAGTCAAATTTCTATCGCAGGTTTTTAAAATGCAGATTAGCCAGCGGTTCTCAAAAGCGTGTAACAAAATTTAAAATAAATAAAAATCGCGATAAGCTTTAAATTTTTGCTGTGATGAACTTCTATTAAGATCTGCACATAACCATTTAATTTAATTACAATACTTTTTAATCACCCTGTCCAGAAGATGCACCTGAGACTTACAAAAAAATTAAGGATGATACAAAGGGCCCTTAAAAATTTAAGAAAAACATTCAAAAATAAGAGGAACTGGGTTTTTAAAGGAAACTAATGAAAATCATTTCTAAAGCTTCTAAAAATATTTAGGAAGGGTGCATTCGAGATGTACACTTAAATTCGAAAATCCTTAAGAATGATACGAAGGAGCTTCAAAGATTTAAGAAATTTGTAATTTTTAAATTTCAAAAAACCTGAGATTCTTGTTTTGCCACCGCAAAGTAAACAGAAACGATTAAGTAGAGGAAAACTGGCCTGTTTAAGGCAAGTAGTTAGGAAAAACATTTTCAAAGCTTTTAGAAATATTTAGGAAGAATGTACTCGGCACTAAAAGAATACGCTTAAAAGACGTGCCTTTTGAATGCTACGAAGGACCTTCAAAGATTTATGAGAAATGTTAAAAAATTTTAATTTTTAGACTCCAAAAATATACCTAAAAATTATCTTTAAAAAAATGAGATAATAGAGGCGATCAGGAAAATAAAAAACTGGCCTTTTTAAAGGAAATAGTTACGATAAACATTTCCAAAGTTTTTAGAGATATTTAGGAAGGCACTTGAAACTTAAAAAATACATTTTAAGGACAATTTATACGAATGATACTAAGGACCTTCCAAGATTTAAGAAAAACTGTAAACCATTCAATTTTTTGATTTCAATAATCTGGAAATTTTCTCCAAAAACCGCGAGAATATTTTCACATTTTTTCCACTGCAAAATAAATAAAAATGATTAAGGAAAACTGACTTTTTTCAAAGAAAAAGTTAATTGTAAACACATTTTGAAAGCTTTTATTTAGGAAGGCACTTGAGACTCATAAAACACACTTTAGAGAATTATTAATAACGATACAAATATTCTTCAAAGATTTAAGAAATGTTTAAAAAAGTCTTATAAGTTTCTCTAAAGAAACGCCGAATATTTGCATTACCACTACAAAGTAACTAAAGACGTTCGAGTAAAGGAAAACTGATTTTATAAAGAAAATAGCTAGGAAAATAATTTTTAAAGCATTTTAAAATAATTTGGAAAGGTGCATAAATTTGAAAATTTCATACGAAATACCTTTATAAAATGTTGACTTTTTATTTTCCAAGAATTTGAAATTTTTCATAAAAAATGGGCCACATTTAATTTATTACTTTGAATACTTATTTAATTCAACGCCTTTCTACCTCGGGGTGTAAGGTTAGGTATAGGTATTATAAATAAAGACAAACAAAATAAAAGGCCGAATATTTAAAGGAAAATGAGATATAAATTTTAAAACACTTAAGCATGATTATTAAGAGTTTCCTTTGTATTCTTAAGACTTTAAGGAACGTTTGCAAATAATATTTTTCATTTAAATATATATTCTTTAATTTGATCGAGAATGCTTTAAAAATTTAATTTAATAATTCAAAAAAAGGAATTATGTTTTTAATAAGGAAATTTCCCTGAAGAAAACATTTATGGAAAACATTTTTCGAGCTTTCAGAAAACTATTATTTCTTTGGCTACATTCCTAGAAAATGAGAAAGTTAAATAACTGACGGAAGTCAAATAAAAAGTAAGGAAATGTGTCTGTGTAGTAGACTTTGAAGCTAAGCATGTCTTTTCGAGAAAACTCTTAAAATCTACGAGAAAGCCCTTGAAAATATCAATATTGTGTTATGTTACGTAAAATTAGGGTTACAACTGTCACAGGTTTGTCAAAACCTGTTAAAACTGAAACTTTCGTACCAAAATGAAGTCAAACTTGCGCTAAAAGTGCTAAAACCCATTGGGCTTCAATAAATTAATTACTTCAAAAGCCTAATTTTGAAAACTACGAATAAAATTAAGGTTTCGTAGGCATTTTTAAAAATTTGTAACTGTTTTAATAATGGAAGAAATCAAAACCTGTTAACATTTAGTATAATTCTGGTTTTTGATCTGCAGAGAAAATACAAAAATCAAGTTGAAGGTAATTGTGCTTCCATAAATTATTTTATACAAAAAATTAATTAGATAATACGAATACAATAAATTTTGTAGAATTCCAAACTGTTTTAACGCGGAAGAAATAGTCAAAACCTGTTCGAATTTAATCATTCGTACCAAGATTAATTAAAATCTGTATCTGCTTTTTACCTTCAAATAAACATCAAAAATCAAGTTAAAACCATTGTACTCCCATCGATTAATAAATTGAAAAGACTGATTTTGAAAATTCTGAATAAAATTTGTCCAACACAGGAATTTTTTGAAATTTCAAATCGTTTTAGTACCGAACGAAAGGCCAAACCTTTTGTACCAAAATTAATTAAAATTTGCAACTGTTCTTTGGATCTTGAGATAAACTTCAAATATCAAGCTGAAAACCACTGTGGCTCCTTACATTACTTAATTCAAAAGACTAATTTTCAAAATTATGAATATTTTTTTTCAAAATTCAGCAGCTAAACACAGCACTGTTTCTTGCGGTCTTTAAAACCCGTTTGCCTTTTGAATACGCATACAAGTTACGCTTTGTAAACAACAAAATTCCGTTTGCTTAAATTCAATAAAATCAAAACTGATACACTTCAGAGACCTTAACCTTCTTCAATACGTTGGGACAGGACATGACCAGAATTGGCTCGGAGTGTCACACCCTTCGCCTCAGGAATTCAATTTGGGAAAACATGTGCTCCTGTGTTCCACCGGAACTAGTTAAATTTTTGTGAAAATCGAATCTCCGATTTCATGTGTTTGCAGAATTTTCAGCAATTTAACTTGAAAACGTTGGAATATGATGTTTTTGGTAAAATTTTAAGAAGCTTAAGCTCGCCGGTGGAAAACTATAAACTGAAGAAAATTTAGATTTTACAAAAGCTTCTTTTTGAGGTTGGTAGTGGGTGGGGGAGTTAAGGTTTTAGGTTTGAAAGTGCAATTTTGATTTTCAGATGATCACAAATAATCTGCGAATATTTCGAAAAAAAAGTGGTTTTCACGCGAGGTAATTCAGTTGTTGCAGAATGTAAATCGAATCCCGAACAGTTGTGATAAAACGAAATAAAAGCTTGATAAAGTGGGAATACAAACAATTTAAAAAAGTATCAAAATGAAATCTGTTGATTATACTTGTTGACCTATTTCAAAATCCAATTAGAAGAAATAAATGCAAAAAACAACAAAGCGCACCAGCTGTGCAGTACAATAATAATTCCATTCAGTAAATAAATCCTCCGACGCTCTAAATATATGTTGACTCACAAAAAAAAAAGTAATTCCAAGTAACACGCAGGTTGTTTAGCACACACACACACTTCGTATAGGAAACGCCACACACACGAATCCTAGGTTTTTCCTGTATGAATTTATCGGGTGGCTGAAAAAGAAGATTTCGCGTAGACGTAGGGGAAAATTTAATGTGAAAAACATAAAAAGAGGAAGCTTGCGTGGAGTCACGTTTTCAACCGAACCGAACGCAAGCCGTATTTCACCGGTTCGCGGTGCATAAATTACCGCTAAGCACGCTCTGTTTGGATAATTAAGGAAATCCAGGCTTGTATGTTTAATTCACTAAAGCAAAAATCGTAATAATCATCGTGAGTACTATTTCATTGGATTTTATCATTTAACAACCTGGCGATTATTTCAGGAAAAACCACTCGAAATTATACACTTACAAAACATATAAAAGCTCGATTCAACTTGAACGAATCCAGAAAACGTTCCTAAGCTACTTATTTTTGATAAAAATCGCATTAAGATGATTAAGTTCCACTAATAATGTTAAATAATGGAACAGTTCTTTGTGGCTCTTTATAAATACCTACAACAGAGATCATTACTGTTAATAGAAAAATCGGATTTATTTTTTCTTCGTCTTAGCGTAAACGACTGAACGTTCATTAAATTTGAACTTGACGGAAGCAAGAGCATCAAAGTTTTTCCATTTTTAAATTAAGTTCGATTTTTAAACTATTCTCTAACAGGCTCACAAAAATAATTCAGTAGGTACAATCCACAAATTATTTGCCTTAATGTATTCTTCAAACGAGGTCAGTGAAATAAGAAGATGAACATTAAACTTAGTAATTTTGTGTGCTTTTATATCAAAGCTTTTTAGGTCAATGGGTTTTGATCTCAGTCAAAGGCTTTAAGGAACTGTAATCGTCATTAATTATTGATTTTTTTAATTACTTTATTTCCGATGAAATGTAACTTGTAAATACTGAAAATTAGATAGAAAGCTTTAAAGCTTTCATAACTGAAAAATTTATGAGTTTTAGGTTTTAAGAATTTCGATGGCTATTAAACAATTTTTGGGTTTAGAGGTTTTAATTAGCAAGAGATTATGTGAAAAAATTGAGTAAAACTCACTTTACCATTACGAAATTAATTTTATGACCTGTCTTAACAGTATTCTAATAGTCTAATACACAAAGCCCTAATTTAAATTGTAAATTTAAACAACCACGGAAAGAGTAGGACTCTAATATCCGAAAACTGGAAATATTGAATTAAAAACTACTAAATTGGTTTCCAATACAGAGCTTTAAAATTATTTAAGTTTAATGAAATTAAGTTAAATTAAAATTTATGAAGAGCTTCAATGATGAGCTGTGATAATTGAGTCTTCTTCAAAAACATTGCCACGCTATGAACTCGTTAAAAACCATTATACATAATTTTAGACAAAAAGCTGAAACAGATTGAGGAAGGTAACATAAAGATAACAGAAAGAGCATGAGAGCAGGAGGAGGGAAAATGAAGTTGGCAGAAAAGAGGCTATAAACAAACAGAAAAAAAAGATAAAAAAAGATTAGTTCAGTTCAGTATCGAAAATTGACTTTGTTGAATAGTCAGCTGCATCCTTTTTAAAATGACAAAAAAATTTTAAGCCATAAGGGAAAAGAAAGGATATAATGGGAAACAACGAATGAGAAAAGGGAAAAAATATCGATGAGAAAATAGACGCCAGTATGTTATCAAGGAAAATTGAAAAGTGAAATTGCAGAGGCAGGAAAGAAAATGGGAACAAAAGAGTACAGCAAAAATGGGGTGACAAGAAAATAACCAAAGAAAATAATATTTTAATACAGTAAAGCTCAAACTCCAATTACAGATTTCACAAATTTCAGAAAAAGTAGAGTTTGAGGACCTGGAAATTTTGATTTAAGTAGTTTTCAAGAACATCGTTGGTTTTAAAGGTCCAGAATAATGATTTAGGAAGTCAATTTTACTAGAATAACAAGCTACACAAACTTCCTTCATTTTCCGCCTTAAGTTTTATATTAGAATTAAATGCAACTGAAAATAGCAGAATAAAAAGAGAAATACTGTGGAAGGGGGAGAGAGAGAGAGAGGAGGTTGAAACAAGGAAAGGGAAATACTTAAATAAGAACAACTCAAATTTAACTGCAGATTTCGATAAATTCAGAAGATTATGGGACTTCAAGATTCAAAATTTAAAATTCTCGAAAACCGGCTAAAACATATTGCTAAAACTTCTTCTTCTTGAAGTGGCGTGCCCTTTCCATACGTCTGTAGTGTGCGTGTCAAGTAATCTACAGACATAGGGGACCTTCAGCTTTACGTTGGCTCCGAACCACGGAAGTGCTTGCACTTCCGCCCCAGAGAAGATTTGTTAACTAATTAATTGTTTGGTACCTTGTTTGGAGAACTTGAGTTGTTTTGGAATATAGAATTGGATTGAAAAAGGCCGAAACTGAAAGAGAATAAAAAGAAGGAAAGAGAACAAGGAAAAGAACAAAAATGGAAAAAGCAGAAGATAACTAAAACAAATAATGTCTTCATAGAAACTAGAATTGCAGAATTGAATAAATTTGGTTCTGGGCTCTACAACGCGAAAAGTTGAATGAAAAATTGATAAAAGTCAATAATAATAATAATAATAATTTATTTTCCATAAAGACAACAAGTGCATAGGAATCGTCGTAGAAGCGTAGGTATACAAAATGTATAAATGTATATAAACAATATAAACAAAAATTAAACATAGAAATACAAGTTACAAATACCAATCATTAACACAATAAAGACACTTATTAACAAGTACAGATTTAAGTTTCCTTTAAAAATTAAGCAATGTTTTACAATTTTTTAGGTCATCCAATGATTTCGAAGCCTTAAAAAGAATTATAACAATTTTCTTCTTTTTAAAACATTTATCACGATACAAAAATATTAAAAGGTTATTTCAAAAAATCTAGAAAAAAATTAGAGAAGAAAGGTGAAGAGAGGTAAAGAGTGAAGAAGAAATAGAGGTAGAAAAGGAAAAATTTGGGCCCGGAATCTGAAATATCAAAATATTGACTAAAGACTAAATTTGTTAAAAATAATGTTGGTGTTTCTATCCCCATCTTCATTAAAAATCACTAAATTAAGAAAAAAAATAGAGACAGATGGATGGAAAAGCATAAATAGTGCTGAAAGGAAAAGTAAAAAAAATAAATAAAACAAGAAAAGACAAGAAAAAGGGATGAAGCAAAAATAAAAAAATAAGCAGTATTAAGGGCAAGATAAATAAAGAAAATAATGTTATTTTAACACATATTTAAAGCCAAATCGAAATGCATATTACAATTAAAATAAATTATAAAATTAGAATTTTCGCACTAAAAGTTATTAAATGTAATTTTGGAATTTAGAGCCTTAAAATAATTAATTATTAATTAATAAACACATGAAAGATCCTTAAAACTTTTCAGACGAATGCAATTACAAATAGGGAAAACAGAGAGAAAGAGGGAGGAAAAATCGAGAAGACAGCCTCAAAGGAGGCTATTTAAATGCATAAATCCCCAAAAAAAGATTAAAATTAGAATGACTTTTCACACTCTCAGACTTAAAAACAACACGAAATTGTAAATTTAAAATTTCGAATAAATGTTCTTCAAATTTAAATACTTACTGAAAATCAACAGTTAAAGCGTCGTTTTGAAAATTCAATGTATACAACAGCAAAGAAACTGGTACCGAGCGATGACCAAAATACTTTTGTTTTTCTAAATATGTATTATAAAAAGGTCGCTAAATAACCTAAAATAAAAAATATAAAAGACAGAAGAGAGAATAAACGTGGAAGATATAGAGATAAGAAAAGACGGTAAGAAAGAGGGCACAATCTAAATTAATAAATTCTTCCCTCTATTTTTAGTTTGTGCCTTTTGATTTTTGATCAAAGTAGATTCAGCCCATCTTTTAAGCCAGTTATTTTTGTCATATATCAAAAGAGTCATTCCGTTTATTTCCCGAAGGTATAAACTTATTTGTAAAAGTGCTCCTCAAGATATTTCGAGTTTGTTATATTTTAATACCTTCTAAAATCACATTTGTGCTGTTTTTATTATAAAAATTAATTTTGTTTAAGAGCAGAAGTTTCAATGATCAGACTTTTCACAAAGTTATTTTCATGTTGAAAAACTGATAACTACAGATGCAAATGTTAACTCAGATTTAAACAATTAAATCTAATTTTTAGTTTCAATTTAATAAATTTCAATAGCCTTGGGATTTTCAGCAATTGATATTCGAACAATTTTCATTAAAAGAAAATGTTGATTTTATATTAGCATCAGAACTGAAATAAAAATAAAAGAAATTCTTTATTTCTTTAGAAATGGTTAAATTAACAAAGAAGTAAAGTACATAAATAAAAGCACTTCTCACTTGAACTTTCTATCGGTCGTAATAATAATATTTATAATCTAATATTTCTGAATAATGGGGCAATAAATTGTAAGGTATTTCAAATATAGAGAATAATACGAAAGAAGAGATTTAAGAAGCACTTATTTTGATGAATAGTATGAATTAAGCATAAATGTTCAAGTATTTTTGAGAACCGAATTTTGTTGCTGAATGGATTTATTTAACTTTGAATATTGTTATTTTAGTTTTCTAATTTATTTTCTGTTATTTTGATTTTCTAATTTATTTGTAAAGAATTTCTGCACGAAAATTGTTTCGTCCGAACACCTTTTTAGACGTGTCAAGCTTGACGCTGAAAACGTGAAAAAAAGGAAAAAGGTAAATTTGTAAGAACGTAAAGAAAGTGCTTCGAATACAAACAATAACAAAACAAATTTAGAACTCGAACTTGTATTTGGTTTCAAATCTCAAGAGTAACAACTTTTCTGTCCCTTGTAATTTTCAGTAATTGGAATACCACGATAAATTCTCAAGCTTCTCCTGTTTTACGAATCACAGAATCCTTGTTAAAGCCTAATCCAATTACGAACTTCTTTTAATTCACTAGCCTGTCTTGTTATTCCAGGGCTGTGTTTTCTTCACTACGTTAATAAACTAAAATGAAAATTCATGAGCTGATCCGAACACGCACGCTATTAATATTGTTTTACTCGCGTTATTTTCGTTACGATAAGCTATAATTAAGGGAAACGTAATAGGTTGTGCAGTTTTCGAAATGTAATCAACTTATCTGAAAAGGGTTAAAACGAGAGTGACGTGAAAATTTCATTTCGTAATAAACGCATATTTAACGTTTATTCGGTTTGAAATATTTGAATTTAATTGCGAATTGTTTTCTGAAATGTTATTTACAGCTTTGCCTGTGTATGTTTGTTCATTACTGCGAAAAAAATTACTGGAATTTACAGGGTTTTCATTTTAAAGTTTTGGAATTTAAAGCTGAACCCTAATTTTCTGTGGTTGAGACTGTTTGATTTAATGGGAAAAGTTGCAATTTTTATTAGAATTGCCACGATAATATTCAAAAACCTGTCGAATCCTGATTATTAATTAAAAATCCTGGATTTAAGGTAATTTTAATAAGCTTGAATATTTGATTAAATTAAAATGTTAAAGTAAACATTTACTCTGAAATTGATAAAGTTTTGAACTCCATATTATGCTCCCGCCGTTAGAAGAACTGAACTCAAAATTAGCACAGATTTTTAACTGGAATCGTAAATTTAAAAATGTTAATTCTGGGTTCTGAAATTTGAATTTAAATAGTATCTATTTGAAGCCAATTCAATCTGAATTTAAAATCAAGTTTGAATTTTGACGATTTTAATCCATTATTCGATCTAATTCTGTGCTTCGTGAATCCTCAATGCCCACCAAACACAAATTCGGAAAATATAGGTCGGTTCTAAGAGTTTTTGAGGAGTAAATTCTATATACAATGTCCGAACTCTGCAGATTATAATTTCAAAGTTAAATTCTTATTTTGAAGCACTCAATTTGAATTTAAAATTAGGATTAAATTAAGTTCTTAAATTAAAAGATTTTAATCGTATTTTAATTATTTTTCTTGCGTTTCCTGTTGTTTAAAGGGAAGAAACCATGAATTGTCAGAAAGCAAAACTTTCAAAGTTTCAATTTGTTTCTACGATATGCTTTGAAATATTAATATAAACAATTTTTACTGAATTTTGAAGTCCATTAAAACTGAATTTTTAAAGCTTCTTGATCTTTCAAATAAATTTGAATGTTCAAACTGTGACTACAACATTAAATGTTTCAAATTCAAATTTGGGACTTAGCTTTTCACTCCTTTTTAGTTGCTCTTCCTCGGGGTCTTTAATCAATCTAAGAGGCATAAAATATTTTTCTTAGACACCGAAACTTTACCTTTTACAACCACAATGACCGAAATTCAAAATTTAAAACTAAAACTTAACTTTTGAAGGTTTAAATTCTTCACAGAAACTTCAAAGTTTCACTCCTGAAAAAAAAATCTTAAAAGTGACATTTTTGAATACAAAAGTTTCGTTTCTGAATTTAAAATACATCTAAATTCAGATTTCAAAATAGGAATTTTAAACATAGATTTTAGCCTAAATTCAAACTTCAGCTTGCATCAGAGACTTTCGAATTTGGCAAATTTAATCAATTCTTATTTCTAAGTATAAAATTAGATTCCTGTGCTTCAAAGAGAAAAGCCCTTAAATTCCTGAAGTTTTAGGTGGATTCTAGTATTTAATTTTAAACTTCAAATCTTTTAAGGCTGCTTCTAAGGTTTGATTTTGAAATTTTTAACACAAACCTAAAAATGAAATTTTGAATACAAAATCTCAGATTTAAAAATAAGTTTCGCGTCTGAATTCAAAACTGTTGCTTTGAATTTTGAATACAAAATTTGAACTTAAAAAAAGCTTCGTTTCTGAATTTAAAACTGTTGCTTTGAAGTGAAAGTTATCTAAATGCAAACTTCAGGAAAGGATTTCTGAAACGTAGATTTCAGTCCGAACTTAAAATTTAGTCTGCATCAGCAATTTTTGAATTTCAATTTAAGAAATTGAATCAATCCTTATTTTTAAGTTTAAATTATTATTAAATTATATCATCAGGATTTATTTTGGTGTGTACATGACTCTTGTGCTTGAGAGAAAAAATTCTGAAATCTTTGAAGTTTCAGGTGGATTCTAATAGTTAGTTTGAAACTTTCTGAGGTTTGATTTTAAAATCTTTAACACAGACTTGAAAATGCAAATTATGTATACAAAATCTGACACTTAAAAAATAAGTTTCGTTTCTGAATTTAAAAATATTGCTTTGAAGTGAGAGATATCTAAATGCAAACTTCAGAAAGGGAATTTTAAACGTAGATTTCAGCAGAATTCAAAATTCAGCCTGCATCCGATTTATTCAATAGTTGTTTCTAAGTTAAAATTTCGATTATTTACTCAGTATTTATTTGGATTTGTTCATGTTTTCTGGCCTTGAAAAGTTCTGGAATTTCTGAAGTTTTAGGTGGAATCTGGTATTTAATCTGAAACTGAAACATTTCAGGCTGATTCTAAGGTTTGGTTTTGCAAATTTTGAATACAAAATCTGAGACTTAAAAAATTCGCTTTTGAATTTAAAAATGTTGCTTTGAAGTCAAAGTTATCCAAATGCAAACTTCAGAATAGGAATTTAAAAGGGGGATTCTAGTATTTAATCTGAAACTTTAAAACTTTTTAGGCTGATTCTAAGGTTTGATTTTGAAATCTTTAATACAGACTTCAAAATGCAAATTTTGAATATAAAATTTGAGGCTTACAAAGTAAGTTTCGTTTCTAAATTTAAAAATATTGCTTTGAAATGAAGGATATTCAAACATAAACTTCAGAAAAGGAATTTCAAACGAAGATTTCAGTCTGCATCAGGAAGTTCTGAATTTGAATTTTGACGAATTTAATCAATACTTATTTCTACGTTTAAATTTCGATTATTTAATTAGTATTTATTTCGATGTATTCATGTTTCTTGTGCTTGAAAGAGGAAAGCCCTTAAATTTCTGAAACTTTGGGTAGATTCTAGTATTTAATTTGAAACTTTAAAACTGTTCAGGCTTATTCTAAGACTGACTTTGAAATCTTTAGACTTGACAATGCAAAGTTTGAATACATAATTTGAGACTAAATTTAAAATTACTTCTTTGAAGTGAAAGATATCTAAATTGAAACTTCAGAATAGGAATTTTAAAATTTTAGATTTCAGTCTGAATTCAAAGTTCAGTCTGTATCAGGAACTTGAATGTTGATGAAATTTATTTCAGTTTGTTCATATTTCTTGTGCATGAAAGAGAAAAATCGTCAGACCTTCGAAGTTTCGGGTGATAATATCTTAAATTTGTAAATTTATATCATTGGCAGTATACTAGAACTGTAGCATGAATTTGAATATCAAAATTTTGATTTCATAATGATAATTCTGAGCACAATTTGAAGGAAATGTGACAAAATAAATAAACGGAAAACCGATGCTGAGCTGCCTGAAAAGTTTAACATCTGAGTTGAAAGGTCATCCAAGATTTTCTGCGAATTCTCCAAAGGCTTTAAAAATATTTCCAAGAACTTAAATTTCGTATGTTGTGCTCAGACCTAATGAAAGCTGCAGGGTATAAAATGTTCATAAATTTGCATGAGATATTGTGGGCTTTAAATGTTTTAAATAAATATTTACAGCGTATTTTTAAATGTTTTTAGTTAATTAAATAAGACGTTGTTTAAACGAAGCCGAAAGTAAATAAATAAATCTAGGTATAAATAAATACGTAAACAATAAAAATAAATAAAAACAATAAATAAATAGAAAACTAAATAAACCGTGCCAACGTTATATTTTTCTGGCACGTGTATTTCTGCTGAAAACGCATAACAAAGGCACTTCAGGAAAGAACAACTTCCTACTCGTCGAAAAAAAAAATTGTTTATTTCACCAATATCTGTATTTCAGTCGATAGCGTTCTTTTAGCTTCGCCTTGCAAACACTGAAAAGTAATCCGGGGTTCCTTGTGTCTGTTTTTCTACACCTGTTTAACCTCTGTGTAAATTTCCTCTGTTGAAACTTACAAGCAAAAGCAATTCCGTTAAGAATACCAAGGAAACGTTCACTCAAACCGAAGAGTTTTTAAATTTCTTAACGATAAATCCCGCTTTTTCGACTGTTGTTTGGTGATTTATTTATTCGAATTTGATTTAACGACTTGTCTAAACAACTGCGAATGTATGACTGCGATAAGAGATTAAAATGAATTATCCGGGGTTTAATGGAGGCGAGTTTACTTTTTAATAGAATCAAGAAATCCGTTAACCCTTCAAAGATGTCCTTTTTGGAGAGGAAGTGGGAGAAAATAAAACCATTTATGTTCCATCCCTCGTTTTTCGGCGAGTGGCAGAAATAATTAGGGAAAATGGCGTACAATTAACACTAAACAAACTTTACTGTAAAATAGTAAACGGCCACTTAATTGTAAAGCAAATAACATTCCGTTTACAGTAACGACTCGGAGAGGCTGTTTTCGACGTACGTCGGAAATAAATGCGGGAAATGTCACAAACGTTTTACACATATACAAGGATTTTAATACGATCGGATCTCAGATATTCTCTCGTAAAAAAACTGTCCTTTAAGCCACCGAACATAAACAAATTTAAAGAAGGAATACACTCACTGATGCGATTTTGTGTTATGAACGAAGGAAAATCCTTTTACCCTAGAAAATCCTGTTTGCTTTTCGTATTTTATCACAAAAAAGAATGAAAATACGATTTTTCTGCCAAATCAAGATTAATACAACTACGTACTTGCAAGGACAAAAGAGTTCGTGTGGATTTTAAAGCGAAAGGTCAAAGGTAAACGAATTCGTGTGTCAGTTTAGGACTTAAAGAACAAAAATTCAACAAAAACGATAACCCAAGGGTAGATTTGGGTTTATTTGTTACTTGCCAGCTTTAATTTTTGGTACTTTTTTAGTTAATCAGAATTTATTTACGAGTAGGGGACAAAGCCGATAAATTCATGCACATTTTGACGTAATTTTTACAGTTTGTATGTACTTTACCTCTAAACAAACTTACAATAATTTCAAGGCTTCTAACTGGATTTATTTAATTTTCCAAAAACTGCATTTATTTTCAGATTTTTTTCGTAATGCAAATATAAAATTATGAGCTGAATTTTGTAGAACTTTCAATTCCTTAGAGTTAATTAAATTGAGGGACAGAAAATAACGAAAACCTAATATAGCCTCCTTCAATTTAGATAATATTTCCACACAACTTTCAACTCCTTTTGATTCAGAAACCTGAATCGAACTAAGGTTTCTTGTATGTTTACATCAAACTCTAAGAGACAGATTCTTTCTTTTGCAACCCTTTTTTTAAATTATAGTAACGTAACTGAATGTGTTAAGGGCTTGTGGTAGGTTTAGGTTTTTATTTTATCTTTAAATAAAACGTTTTTTAGTTACTTTTGCTTACATAATCTATAAAACTAAACATTTTTAAACCAAATGTGGAATTTATTTACGTATAAAACGAAAAACCTATTTAAGAGTGGTAAACATTTAGCAAAATATCTAAAATCATAAAGATAGTTTGTAAGAATCACAAATAAACAAACCAATCGAAATTTTCGAATTTGGTAAGCAGATTTGCGATTGGATCCTTAAAATCCAACCAGAAATTTTGCAATTTCACTAAAAAGTTGGATTTCCTGGTCATACTAATTCAGACCTTTCATTAATAACAAACCGAACAAACTGAAAAAAACATGTAAAATTATCTAAACTCAGATTTGAAATTTTCTGACCTAATCACAATTTCGAATTAATTAATTAATCTTTCCATAATCACAATTTAAGTGTTTTAATCCAAAATCAAAATTCATATTTTTGAAGTTTGATTTTCCAGAATGTAAACTTTAAATCTACTCTTAAATTCTGATTTTAAAATTTAATACTTTTGTGGATTTTAAAATTTTCTGAATTTGTTTAAATCCCTTATTTAGATTTTTTACGAATTTCAAGCATTTGGCGAAAGATACTAAAATATTATTCGTGACAACAAAGTTAAAAAAATGATGTCAATCGAGACGAACACGTTAAAATGTACTTTGGGATTTTTCACAGCAACGATAAAAGTCAAAATATTTCTTAAGGGGTTGTTGATTCAATTAAAATATGCTCAACCGTTTTGAGTTTTCTTTTCTTGACAAAGGCTTCCCAATTATTTTAAAGCATTTACTCTTAAATTTTTAGAAAACATCAAAAATTTGTCCAAGGAATTATCTCAACCGGGTTGGGTTATAGAAACAAAATATCAAAGCAGAAAGGTATTTTTATTTTAAACTATTTTCAAATTTTCTTGAAATCTTGAACTTGAGTTTGATAGATTTCCTAACGATCTGGAAACCTCTGCAGAATCATTGTTTAAAATTAAAATATTCTCAAGGAAACTGTACAAAAAAGCCAAAAAGCTAAAAAAACATTACATGTTATTTTGTAGAACAGGAAAAGTCCAGAAATATTTTTTCTATTTCTAAACGTTTCCTGAAAACTTGAAGCTTTTTTCGATAAAGTTTAACTAGCAATTTTATATTGTTTCTAAAACTGTAAGTTGAAAGTGAAATGAAATTTGTTAAACTGAAATGTCTGAAAAATACTAATCTTGAAAAAAATACTTCATACAAGTAATGAAAACTGTTTTTCATGAATAAAACAAGGAACAGAATTTTTGCCTTTTTGAAAAGATTTTTAAAGCGTTTAAGCACACGCAATTTTGTTTAAATTTTGAAATTTTTAGAAAATATCAAAAAAGGAAGGTATTTTCATTTCAAAGTATTTTGAAATACGTTTTCTGAAGCAAATTTAGGCATTCCAAATGGTTACCCAAAATTTTCCTGCAAACTTTAGCTTTTGTTTTTTCGATAAAGATAGAGTCAGCAAGAATTTGTAAAACTGTAAGTTGAAACTGGAACAAATTGAAATCTGTTTAATTGAAATATGTATCTAAAAAATACTACTAATTGTCAAAAAAAAGAAATAAAACTCGATTTTTATATAAAAGTACATCCCTTTGTTACAACACTAAATTATCGTTCTGTCCAAACAGGAAAGAGAAGTCGAAAAACATTTGCCTTTTTGAAACAAATCACAAATTTAAGTATTTCCACGAATCATTCCTGAAAATTTATTTAAGATCAACTAACGATTTGCAAAAATGCAAGTTAAAAGTGAAATAAACTGAAATTTGTTTTATTGAAATGTTCAAAAAAATACTAAAATTTTCAGAAAAAAAAAAAAAAGAAATAAAACTCGAATAACTATTTTCCACGAACAAAGAAGGAAATTTTTATCTTTTTGAAAACATTTTAAAATAATTTCCAAAAATATGAAATTCTTTTAATTTTTTTTAAAACACCTCGACAATAGTTTTACAGTGACTTACGGCACCTACTGAATTTATTAAATTTTCTGGAAAATATCACAAACTTGTCCAAGAAGTTATCTCAGTAGAGTTGTAGAAGCAAAACATCAAAGCAGGGAAGTATTTTCATTTCGAAGTATTCTTAAGGACCTTCATATATTGTCAAAATTTTGCTGAAACATTGAACTTCGGCTTAATAAAGTCTTCCTAACATTACTAAATAAGTTGTAGAATTCAATATTTTTAACATTAAAATATTTTCAAAGGCCAAAAGACAAAACCTGGAAGAAAATTGATAAAAAAGACGTTTTTACATAAAAATACCTACATCCCTTTGTTGCAATATGGAATCGTTATTTTGTACAAATAGAAAAGAAAATTCGAAAAGTATTTGCTTTTTTGGAACAAACTTAGATATTTCTAAAAATTAGGCAAAATTTACCTTGTTATAAAATTAACTCTCGATTTGCAAAATTGCAAGTTGAAAGTGAAATAAATTGAAATGTATTTAAAAAAATGCTAAAATTCCCCCCACCAAAATATACAAGCAATAAAGATGAAAATATTTTTCATAGTAATGAATAACTGTTTTTCATAACTAAAAGAAAGAAACAGAAACAGAAAGAATTTTAAAAATCATGAAACGTTTAAATACAATTTAAAACGTCTTCGATAATAGTTTTACAGCGATTTACAGTACCTACTTACTGAATTTATTAAATTTCTGGAACACATCAAAACTTTGTTCAAGAAACTATCTCAATGGAGTTGTAGAAACAAAGTATCAAAAAAGAGTACCTATTTCTATTTTAAGGTATTCGTAAGGACTTTCAACTATTGTCAAAATTTTCTTTGAACTTTGAACTTCCGTTTGATAAAGTCTTCCTAACATTGCTAAAGCCGTTGTTGAGTGCAACATTTTTAACATCAGAATATTCTCAAAGAATCCGTACAAAAAGGTCAAAAAGCTGAGAGCAGGAGGAAAAATGATGAAAAGGACATTTTTACATAAAAACTCATCCCTTTGTCACTGAATTGTTATTTCGTACAACCAGAGAGGAAAGTCGAGAAATATTTGTCTTTTTGAAACACATTTAGGTATTTCCAAAATTATTAAATTTCTGGAAAATATCAAAAATGTATCCAAGAAACTTCTTTCTCAATAGAGTTGTAGAAAAGCAGAAAAGTATTTTTAAGGTTCTTCAAATATTGTCACAATTTTCTTAACGATAGTAAAGCCGGTGTAGAATCAATAATATTGGACTATTCTCAAATACATTGTACGAAAACGCCGAAAAGTCAAAAAGGAGAAAATTGATAAAAATAATGCCATTGAATGGCCATGGTTATTGTCTACAAATAGGAAAGAAAAGAGAAATACCCATTTAACTTTTTGAAACAAATTTAGATATTTCAAAATCATTTCCAATTGTCCTTCCTGAACACCTTCAGCTTGTTTTTGGAAAAAAAATTAGCAATTTGTAAAACTACAAGTTGAAGGTGAAATAATCTGAAATTCGTTTAATTTAAACGTTTTAAACATAAGTAGTAAATAAAAACAATTTTCGCAAATTAATAAAGAAAGAAATAGAGATTTTGCCTTTTTAAAAACCTTTTTAAGGAATCTTAAATAACATAAAATTTTTTAAAACGTCTTCGATAATAATAGTTATTTATGTACCAAGGGTATTTAGAGTGATTTACAGCAATTATTCAAGAAGCTAAGAAGGCAACCTTTCTGTTTTTCAAAAGCTTTCAAATGGTAACTACATTTTTCTTAAAAAAAGTTTTGATTTGAAAAAGACTTAGTGATTTTCAACCATTCTTTAAATATTTTCCTAAAGTATTTAGTAGCATAAAAGGACTTAAATTGTTTTGAGAATATTTTGTAATGTGAAAGACTTAGGTACTTAAAATTCAGTATTAGATTTCCGAAATCTTTTATATATTTTTTTATATTATCTTCTTTAATATGTTTAAGATTTTTCAGAATTTTGATTTGCTGCACTTCTGTAGTTCAATTTAAAGAATTCCCCCTTTGGACCTGAATATTTTTAAATTTGAGAAGAAACAAAACGAGGATATGGGAGAAGGAAATCAAGGCCTAGGAAGACGTGGCTGGAACAAGTAGAGGAGATAGGCAGAGCAAAGGGAAGGACGATGAGGGAAATGGCAATGGATCGGAAGGCATGGAAGAATTAGGTGAACAGTTGAAGATAGGAATAAACTCCAACGCCCTAAAGGGCAAAAGGAGATAACGGCAAGAAGAAGAAAAATAAAAGAAGATTCCCAACTAAACATAATTTCGTGAATTATAAAACTGAAAGTAAATTGAAAACTGGAATTTTAGTAGGAGTAAAGCTAGAAACACCTATAATATTTGCACAATCCTCTACTTTAATAATTACATTAAAACAAATTAGAAGTTACTACATATTCTTATGGAAATTACCTTCAGGCAATTTTCTGTTGTAATAAAAAAAGGCTGTATTTATCGCCGACACTCTACACATTTTACCTACTATAAAATTAAAATTGGTATAATACTGCAAATTTAGGACACATGCAACTATTTAATTCATACACAAATGCAAATTTGCAGTTTTATTATGTAATTTAGACACACGCAGGCCTATTTGTAATCGGTTTTTCACGCAACCGTTAACATCAATCTATGCAAATTGCAAATCAAAGGTACGAAACTTCGGATTAAGTTTCTTAACGTTTACCTTTTTTATTGTAAAAAAGAGCAACAAAATATTGCTCGTTACGTATCTGCTTGTATTTGAGGAATGGAGAGTAGGAGCAAGGTGAGTAAATAAAATTTCTGCTGGAGATAACATGCCATATTTACACAAGTCAATACGAGAAAGTTCAGAATTTTCTGTTTCAATTTAGCTATCAAACCAAGTTTATTTGTTGCCAAAATCTAGAGTTCTTAGACTTAAGAAAACATCACTGTTAATACGTTGAGGTTAGTAAAAATTATTTAATAATATTTTGCATCCTTTTTCATCGTACAACAAGTTATATTTATGTTGCATCTTTGTTTTGTTCTATTTTTATATAAAAATAATTGAGAAGACGATTAAAAACGGTTGATAAAACTTGCAAACTCAGGTCGTATAATAAATTGTATGTTGGTTACTTCTTTAAACGAAGTTAAGTGAATTACAGGAAGTTTTGTTTGTTATTCAAGTCAGTTTTAGACATCGAACAAGTAGGTCGTATCAATATATTGATAGTATGACACTGTAACGAGAGTTGAAGGGTAAACTATATTTGTAGAAGACTGCCCGTATTTTACAATGAAAAATGAGTAAAATGTCAGACATGCACTATCGATTTCACGTGTACAAAGTCGAGAATTGCCCTGCATGAACTTTTATGCAACGCCGGGCTATAATATTAGACGAACAAGAATCGCATGTTGGTTTCATTTACTATAACAACCGTTTTTGCAAGCGCCACGTTTAAAAAAATTAAAGCACGATAACGTGATAATAAAAAAGCTCGAGTGGTAGCTTTTTCCTATGAAAAAGTTTACATTTCAGAAAGTAAACCGCATGCAATCGTTGGATTATTTTCAAAACTCACCTTATCCCTGATTTCTTGTCGCATTTTTTCTCGTTCCTCTTCCATTTTTCTGTGTTTTTCCTTTCTTCGTTCTTCAGCCTCCCGGATGGCTTCCAGCCGCTCTCTTTCGGCCTCTTCTTCTTTTTCCTTGTCATCGGAGTCATCGTCACCTCCAACTGCTCCTGAAAATTTAAAGATAAATTACTAGTAACATTAGAAATAAATAAATCTCTTGTAATACTTATAAAAATAAGTCTCTTTTTTTTTGATTAGAATGTTATAACTTAAATGAAAGTTTAAAGTTTTGATAATCCTGATTGTTTTTTGGGAAATAAACTTGACAAACCCAAATACACAAACAAAATTTGATACTTTTGTTCTAAATCCTAGTTTTTAAGTCTAAAAAGGCTTTATTTAAATGTTAAAATTTAACTAAGAGATCGTATTTTTTGTAATTCGAAAATTCGTATGGATAGTTAATTCAGCTATACTGTTTTTAAATTTTCAGATATTTACAGGAAATACCTATCAAAATTCATATTTTTTTCTGATAATCATCAAAGCCTTTCCTTAACAAGCTTATGAGAAACTTGTACTTCAATACTGAGATTCAAATAAAGATTCCTAGTTACGAAAATTCGGAAATTCACATGGAAAATTCATTAAGCAATTTCGGCGTCTTGAAAATCTTTAAGCATTTTCAGGAAGTGAATAATAAAATACGTGGTTTCCGTCTGATAAGCGAAGTCTTTATTTTGTTAACAAGCTTATAAGAAACTTGTATTTCAACGTTCATATTTAATTCGGAATTCGTATTTATGAAAATATGTAACTTTGCTTGAACATTTTTAAACATTCACAGGAAATAAATGATAAAACAGATCGTTTTCTTATGATAAGCAAAGCCTGTATTTTGTTAACAAGCTTACGAGAAACCAGTATTTCAAGACTGAGCTTGAAATAAGAATTCATGTTTACGAAAAGTCGCATGGAAAATTCAGTTATTAATTTCGGCAATTTTTAAACATTTTCAGGGAATATATAATAAAACGGATGGGTTTCCTCTCATAAGTATTTATTTTGTTAACAAGCTTACGAGAAACTCGTATTTCAACATTGAGATTGAAATAAGAATTCATATTCACGAAAATTCGGAAATCCAATGGAAAATTCATGAAACAATTCTTTTAAAATTTTTAAACGTTTCTAGGAAATCAGATGTTTTCCTCTGATAATCAAAGCCTTTATTTTGTTAACCAGTTAATAAGAAACTTGTACTTCAACGTTCAGACTGAAATAAGAATTCACATGGATAATTCATAACACAATTTGGTATCTTTAAATTTTTTTAAGTATTTCCAGGAAGTAAATAATAACAGGGCTGGTTTTTCTCTGATAAGCAAAGCCTTTGTTTTATTAACCAGCTTTAGTATTGAGATTTAAAAAGGAATTTCTATTTAGAAAAATTCGGAAATTCACATAGAAAATTCCTTAAGCAATTTAGATGTCTTTAAAAATTTTAAACATTTTCAAAAGATAAATGATAAAATGGACGGTTTTCCTCTGATAAGCAAAGCCTTAATTTTGTTAAAAGCTTACAAGATACTTGTACTTCAACGTTAAGAACATTCGGAAATTTACATGGAAAATTCATTAAGCAATATTGGTATCTTTAAAATTATTAGTCATTTTCAAGAAATCAATAATAAAACAGACGGTTTTCCTCTGATAAGTAAAGCCTTTGTTCTGTTAACAAGCTTACGGGAAACTTGTCCTCCAACGTTGAGACTCAAATAAGAATTCCTTTTTTTCGGCGTCTTTAACATTTTTTACATTTCCAGTAAATAAGTATTAAAGGAGATGGTTTTCTTGTGATAAGCCAAGCCTTTGTTTTAAACAGAAGCTCATAAGAAGCGCAAGATTCAGATGAAATAAGAATTTGTATTTATGAAAATTTGGAAATTCATTAAGTAATTTTGGTGTCTTCAAAATTTTTAACATTTTCAGAAAATAAACATTAAAGGAGACGGCTTTCTTCTTATAAGCAAAGCCTTTCTTTTATAAAGAAGCTCTTAAGGCTCAGATTGAAATACGGAAATTTACATGGAGCATCAAGCAATTTTGGCGTCTTTAATATTATTAAACATTTACAGGAAATCAATAATAAAACGGGCAGTTTTCCTAGATTAGCAAAGCCTTTGTTCTGTTAACAAGCTTACCATTTTCAGAAAATAAATGATACAATGTATGGCATGGCATCTCTTTGATTTTGTTAATAAGCTCACGAGATATTTGTACTTCAACGTTGAGATTGAATTAAGAATTCCTATTTAAGAGTATTCGGAAAATTCGTTAAGCAATTTCAGCCTTTAAAATTTTTAAATATTTCCTAAATAAATATTAAAATGGATAGTTTTCTTCTGTTAAATAAAACCTTTATTTTGTTAACAAGCTTACGAGAGACTTATACGCCAACGTTGAGATTGAAGTAATACCTATTAACGAAAATTCATAAAGTAATTTCGGCGTTTCATTGATTTTTAAATATAGCTAGGAAAAATATTAAAGCAAATGACGATCTTCTGATAAGCAAAGACCAATTTTGTTCATAAGCTTACCGGAAACGTAGTTCAATGTTAAGATTCAAATAAGAATTTTTGAATCGAAAATTCGTATGGAAAATTCATGCTTTTGGAAACCGAATTCAGCAACTGAATATCGAATCTTTCTTCTATGAACAAACATTTAAAATGAAGTTTTTGGTCGAAGATTCTTAAAAATGTTGCAAAAAAGGCTTTGTCTAAGATTTTCTTAGGTGCATTTAGCTCCAAGCTCTTAAGAGAAAAAGACTTTTGTCTTCTTTAGTTTTAATAAGCATAAAAAATTAAAAAGAACTTTCTTAACTTGAAAAAGTTTAAATCCACCCCGTATATTTTCGTAATCAATGAAACCCTACTACAACGAGAATTTTCTGTCCAAAACACAGGGAGTCGGTTGATTAAAGAAAAGAAGTACGAGATCGGCCCCGGGACCGTTTACCGTTGAAATTAGCCCGGTCCGGCAGTGCATATAAAACAGAATAGCCGAATGGGGAGGTAATTTGGGCCTAAGCAACCTCGCTAGACCCTGCACGTATTCGAAAAGGGAACCATTAAAATTGATTCCATCAGGAAGATAGTGCGAAAGGAGGGAAAAAAGGCTTTAAACTTTTCATCCTAAATAAACAGGAGATGGAATGTAATAAAAAGTTAAAATAGGAAGCGTTGTTATTCGGATAAAGGGAAGAGGAAATATTAAAACAACTTCTCTAATGCCTAGCTAGAAGTGCTTTATAACCCATTTACGTAGCAAATTCTAGAAAAAAAAAGTTGACGTAGAGATTTATAGTGGTAGTTTGAAAAGATTAACGCGAGTCTGAGAATGCGAATTCGAGTTTTTCACCCGTGTGAAAACACTAGCTGAAAATGTTATTGTTACGAATTACTTTAATACAGAAAGCAACGGTGGAAAGTTGCCAGTTTTAAAAATGCGACGACTCTTAATATATGCCTCATAAAGTACGAAAAAATTTTTTTGTTAAACAAAATAACGTCCAGAAAAGCAATTTCCGAGCGTCACCGACTGCGAAATCGTTCCAAAAACGTAATATATCAGTTTTTACAATAATAAAATATTGATGTTGGGTCATAAGAAATAAACGAGCGGTATTTTGGCATGGGATCCGATTTCGATCTTGATTTATGATCCAATGAAACAAGAGTTATTCTTTTGGAAATTGAACATTAAAACCACAAGTTGAGATTTTTCTGTTGATATGATTTACAGGAAACATACCGAATTTTGAATTATTTATTCGACAAGTTTAACCTGCGCATTTGGCCAGTATTCCATAATTTAACATAAAAATACATATATAAACATCTTTAGTTTTGTTTCTTATAAAACAAAATTTGGAATGCTTAGACATACATTTCCATATTTGTAATTCAGGGCATAAATCTCAATAGCCTTAGTTTTTAAGATATTCTACTTAGAAATAGAAAATACCCAAAAGAGTTTAATTTCCACCGAGATACGTATTTGGATTTAAGAGTTCATTGTATTTTCAGAGTTCAGCAGTGCTTTACTGAAAACAGCCAGTAATTCACCGAAAAACGAATAAAATAAGTTAGTTAAACACAAATCTACAAGTTTATCAAATCTGCTTTACTTCATGTCGAATATAAAAAAAGCCAAAACTGAAAGATTTTCCGACGAATATAGTATTATTTATTGGGCCCCATCGGGAAAAGCAGCCCTTTTTGGAATTTTGTATCTTAAACAAGTTTAAACGCGACCTAATAAAACCAAAGCTATGAAAAATTTCGATTATGTTGAACCTCTGGGGAACATAACATAGTGGAATTTATTACGTAAGTTATTATCCTGCATTATTAAGTTTGTGTTTACGGAATATTCGGAATTTTAAATTGGGAATTTGGTGAAAATAACAATACATAACATAGTTGAACACATATTTTAAGATTTTGTTATTTAAAGCACAGAATGAAAATACGCCAGCATAAAGAGAGTTTTAATAGATTTTCAATATTAAGAAATAAAACATCATTTGAATTTAATATTGGGAGCTTCGAGAAAAGGTTAGGTTTTACCTTTAATTTCACGAATGTCAATAAATTGGCAAAAAATCGTAAAAGAAATGTTAGCGTACTTGGGCCCTTGTTATTTGGTAATTCTGTTTAACATTTCAAGCGGTTTTTCTTTTATATTTAATATAATTCTAACATCGAACTCCTCATTTCTCAAAACAAGGACTTTTAAGGAAAGCTCAGAGTGTATCCTTAGTTTCAAAATTTTAAGGGCAATTAAGGACGTATAACTACAATCGGAATACTTCGCGTTAGAGTTTTAAATGTAAATATAAATCGTAAATCTAGCTGTAAGACTGAAAAAGCTTTGAAAAATCTACTGATATAATTCGATTGTAAATATTAAGCTTATCAGAGTTTCGGTTATGATTGTTTCAGCTTTATCATTTATTTTTGTAACCCTAAAATGGCTTCATTCTGAGAAGTTTAAAACGAAGCAGTTTTAATAGAGTATTGCTCAGTAGGTACTAAAGCTTGGTACTTTAAATCAAAGTTTCGCCTGTGATTTACAAGTCATCTTCAACGTCAAGAGCTTTACCTGTCGGGTTTTGGTTTGAAAGTTATGAAGGTGGTTTAAGTATTTCAGATTTATTTAAACTCACGTGTCAATCTAGATTTTTATAATTTAGTCTGAAAAATTAAAATTTTAGTCCAGTTAGGAAGTGCAAAATATTTCAAAGTCATATTTAAACTTAAGTGTTTAACCAGATTTCCGTAAATTACTTAGTAAAAATTGAAATTTCATTTAAGTAAGAAGTTTCAAAATTCCCACAATTTATAATTTCCAGTAGCAAATTTAAGAAGAGTGAGTAAGTTTAAAACTTCAGGTAAAAACTCCAAACAATATTTTACTCCTATTTTAAGCAAATCCAAAGTAAATCTTCAAACTTTTTGAGTGTTTAAATTTATGTACATACTTCCAACAAACAGGAACTATTATTTTCATCTGAAATTAGCTTTCCTATAGTCGAGTTAACAACGTTTTTAACATCTTCAGTTTGCCACAAACTAAATTTGAACAAATCTAAATACAACCTCAGCCACAAGCTCAAAAAGAAAGGATTTAATATTAAGCTTTATCCATTGCTTCAATGCTTTCATTAAAGTTTATTTGAAGAGAGGAGGAAGAAGAAGGAAAAGGTGGGGATAGGAGGCTGGAGATGAAAGGCAAGGGGAGAAAGAGGAGACCAAAGGAGAGTAGAGCACAGGTGGGGGAGGAGAAGAAGAAGAAGGAGGAGGAACAAGTGCAGGAAGGAAGGAAACGAGGAGGAGATGAGGGAGACGGAGAAGGAGAAGAATAAGAAAAGTGATAATAAGTAGAAAAAAAGAAGAGGATGAACAAAAAAAATCAAGGTTCCCGTTTGAAATATGGAAATTGTAGGAAATTTTTGGAAAAATAAAACAAAGGCAAGTTTATCTTCTTTTTATGTGTTTATGTAATATTCTGTCGAAGAAGGATAAGTTTTGTAGTTTCATTTAAAATTATTTTTCTTAGCAATAACGTGACATAAAATTACTTCTAATAAAGGAGCCCTTTGAATAAATATAAAACAAGTTTCTGTTTTCAACCCACCTTCTCAAGCAAGTTATTTACAGCAATAAAGAATCGATCAGTTTGAATTTTTCATGAATAAAACGTCAATAATTGCATTAAAGTAGAACATTTGCGTTTCCTGTTTAAAACAGGACAGCTTTGGCCTTGTTTGTAATTAATTGATTGTTAATTTATGAGATGCTCACTTGCTGGTTCGTAGAGCTCGGTTAACCTTTCGAGACCCAGAACTTATCGGTTTCCTTAAAGGTCTTAAAAACACTCACTTGTACTTTAGCTTAGTTTTTATTTACAGTAAATATACAAAATTAACTACAGTGTTTGGGTAACTGAAGGGAACTGACCTTACATCGAAAAAAGGTTCTTAGCGGCTCAAAGGGCTTAGCGCACATGCGCTCTTCAAAAAGGTGGTAGTTTACTTAACAGGCCTTATTTAACCAACGCTCGTTTTTCCGAAAATTCGAACCTTAAGCTCTTAGAATATTGAATGTACTGTATATAACGAGATTTATTGGTAATTTTCAAGCAATGTAAGGGGTTAGAGCCATCAAAAATACAAAACGTCACATCAGACAGCACGAAAGGCAGGACACTTTGAAAACAAATTTCGAAAGGCAATGAGCCATAACTCATAGAATAGATTTTTTGGCTTATCAGTTTCTTTGATATATACAGAATAATTGTAAAGATATCAGAATCTGAAAATTGGTTAATCGACCGAAACATAATAAAAATCTTCAGCTTCCACACGATCGAACATATTCAGCAGGTTTCTTTGTAAAGGCGAGGTCAGATTATGCGACGGACACAAAGAATTCAAATGGAACTATTTATAAACCAGAAAATATCTTTGACAAGGTGCGTTCTTAATCCTACTCATCTGAAAGAAAACAACAATAATCTGAAAAATCTCAAGTTAGCCTAGAAAATTGATTGGGTTCCGTCTAAATTCGTCAAACAAGACGTGATTGGAAATCCATTCGACGGTTTATTGGATCTAAGCAATCAGGACTATTCAAAGTGTGCCTGTCGTTTTCAATTACAAAAAGTAGAGGAGTGAACGAGACACACACTCGCTGATATTCACATCGGCACCATCTACATATCGACCGCAGCACGTCATTCATTACGAATTCAAGAGCAGCTGGTCAGAAATTGAGCGGTTACCCATTTCAATTACGGGGGATGTAGTGACTTGTTTAGAACGCGTTCTCAATCCTCTGCTCACCAGATCGTATTGCAAGATAATTAATTCAATTTTGTACTTTATAACACCAGATGGGACCGTACGCAACCTACTACCGGAGATTTCTCGTTATTTCGCTAGATTTGCACTAATAGTGTGGCTGAACTACATTATGTCGAACATATTGTCGAACATGTGATGCTCCATTGTGAGAGCTTCGACGATGATAGTCGCAATTAATAACCACTTAAGCGAAACGACCTGGTTCGTGAGTTTAAAGGTGATGTTTCCTTTTATTCGATGAATATTCTATTTTTGTGCCAACATATAGAAGGGTGTAGGTTGTAGGTGTTTATCGAACGAGACGTGTCTGATTTAGTAAGCAGTACGCGTGTGGTTAGCGTTAATAACAAGAAAATGCGTTCTTTAAGTAAATGACAGAAACGATTCCTCTGAAAATTAATGTGAAAGTTATAGAACAATTTATTGGGGCCGGAAGGTATTCTTTTGTATACCTATAGTAAACCGATGCGCAGAATTCTTGGCTTTACCTTTATTAAATTCAACTTATCATTGATAGCCTGAGTTTTTCTATTAATGTGGAACACATCCAGAATTTGTCCCATTCATAAACAAAAATCAAAATGTATCTCACCAGGTTCAACAATGTATTACTGTAAATCAATATGGTTTCATCAAAACTAGATCAATTTCAACGAACTTCAACTTTTCACATCATGTTTCGAATGCTTTAGAAAATAAATTTATAAATAGAAGTCTAAGTAATGGGACACACCGCAACAGCAGACTCATAAGGTTAAAATATTGCGATTTACCTGGAATTACCTTAGTCCAAAATTTAACATTAAAACAGATACATGGTGTCAAATTTTTAACTTTAATTTTCTTCCATAATTGCAAAAGTTTTCGAAATTTCTTTAAAAAATTAGCGAAACTAATTTTTTAGAAAGGGAAACAATAATCTGTCCCTGCTTTTAATATAGCTCGGAAAAAGCGTTATTTTTGCTACACGTAATACCTTAAAAGAAGGAGAAGCATGCCGACTATGCCAGAGAACGCACGCTTTACGAAGCTCTCTGGGATGCTTCATTGCTTTTTAAGTTTTCTTAATAATAAATCGTATAACTAGCACACGAGTGCTGCCGGGGCAATAAGAAACTGCCAGTGATTGCAATTATAATAAGACTGGTGAATAAATAAACTAAAAAGTAGGTTTAGTGTAAATAGTGTATGTGTAAACAATGCGACAAAAGCAGGGCTCAAACGGAGTAAAGCTAAGTAACATTGTAGGATTTAGTAGGTAGTTTAGCCTAGCATAGACCGAATAATAACATTGTCTGTCTTATTTCTGCATCCAAATTAGGCGTACATATAGTATTTATAACGCGAAGTAAATGCAAGCAACGTCACTATTTTCGCCCAACGGACCGCGAGCAAGTAGATTTTCTACAGACCTTTCCAGGAATCTGTGAAAACGAAGCCGAGATGGCAGCTCGCTGCTATAGATCATATCTGCAGCGTAGTTGGCACCTTTAAGAGGGCAGGAACTGACCGATGCAAAAAAGGCAGATGGTTGCAATGTTTAAAATATAGTTGTAAGGTAATGTATGAATATGGGGAATGGAATTCGGTAATAGGCAATAATCGCATGCGATTTGTGTATATTTGTACATATACGCAGATCGAAAGTAGGATTCATAGTTAGTATTATTAGTAGTTCAACATAAACAAATGTTTTGCGATAAATTCTACCAGAACTGTTGTATTGGCTACCATCGTTTAATTTAAATAGCCACGCCCAAGGTGTAACTTGAGTTACAATATGTTTTCAAATATTCTTTATAATGGCATCACAGTAAATTACTGCAATTATTATCCACATCTCGTAAAAACAAACTGTATTACAGATTAAAAAAATCTTCTATGTTTAGATTAACATGCAAATTCACCTTTAACAGCTTTCCTTAAATATATTTAAGTATTATTTTGACTAAAAAATACAGAATTGGAAGGACGTACTGAAGAATCTTGTAAAAGGCAACAAGTTGTAAAAACACTCGTTAAATACAAATTAAAAAGGCGCAAGTTTAGGGAGTTGATGAAAAATTATACAGTAAGTGTAAATGATAACCATATTATTAATTCTAATAGCAAGTCAAAAATGGTTTGGTCAACAAAATTTTAAAGATATCTTATAACAGTTCTCTCATGTTAATATGTCATAACAATGTTAGCGTATACAATCCTTAAATAATTACTGAAAGGTAAAGGTATCGGCACTTACGCGAGGGAGTATGGCCGGCAACATGTAGGGTTAAAGCCTCCTAAGTCGCTTTTTAGATCCGGTTATCTTGTACGTTATGCGTAGAGGTTAATAAATGCGGTAAGCACCGCAGCCGCCTACCTTCCTTACTGCCTGTCCACCACTCTGTTTCGGTTCACAATTATTTTTAGTGACTGGGTAGGCCACCCGCTGAGGGTTTGACCGTCCGTGCTGTAGTCGAATACCTTAACCACTTTTATAGGAATCGTTTTTTTAGAAAACCCTTTACAAGCACTATTCAAACTTAAGTTCGTACCCACAAGTATCGACAGAAACGTTGCAAATTAATATCAAGCAGCAGCTCTAAACGAATGTCAATTGTGAGAATTATTCATTTGATTTGATGCTCAGTTATTCCACTACAATGAGACATAATTTTGCTAATTGACTAATTGGTTCTTTGTTATTTATTTGTCATTTTGTCAACGCTCTGTATGTGAGAAAATATTCTTAATTTGAAGTTTATGAGTTTAGACTAATTTTGAATGATTGCGCCCAACTGGAAAATGAAGAATTTTCCAAAAAAATAATCCCTACAGAAGTTTATCATAAGTAATTAAACGTAGAATAAAAAAAAAATGTAAACATACATACGGTTTCATTTGAAAAAACTTTACGATAAGTTGCTGATAATATGTAAAATAATATGATGTTTAAACATATATAAAATAATTGATGACCCTAACATTCTCAAAGAAATAAACTTTTATGTCCCTCGCCCCTTAATTTAATTCAATGAAGCCACTTACATTCAGATGTAAAAATGCAAAACTCCATATACGTATATGTAATAATTTTAATAACTGCTGATGATTTACATGTTTTTAATATGACAGTAGTGCGGAGTTTTAAAACAATTTAATATTTAATTAACATTATGCAGTAGTACGTAATATAATTGCAACTTTATCGCTATAAACTATAAAATATAAAACATTAATTTACTACAAAGCTGTCCGGTCATTTTATTTTATTTTATTTATTCATTGTTAATTATTTTATACTCCAATTGGGCTTAAAGCCTGCTGAACGATAAACGTATTTTATTTTCCGTAGGCAATCAAGCTGATTACAGAAGTTCTAATGGTTAAGGTTTTAGTTTTTAAAGATAAACAGTCTCGATTAAAATCGAGAAAACAACCATAAATTTCAACAAAGCGACAAAAATGCCTTAAGGTTTTATATTGATCATTTAAAATTTGTAATATAAGAAATTTATGAAACGAAACGTAAAGCAACTGTTGCTTCGGTGCGAGTTTTAACTAAGTAATACTAAATTTTTAATGTGTTAGTGTTTTGATCATGAGGAGGTCCTACTATTTCAATTGAATCAATTTTTAATACGTTCGTAAGGTTAACTGTGTTCCATCAAAATTGATGAAAAAATTTTTGATAAAACCTACAGTATTTTTCATCTAGCATTTGGGTTGTGACGTCAACTTGACGCGTCCAAAAACTGTATGAATAGACACGCGTTCGTGCGCAGTAGGTATTGAGAACCTTGTTTAGAAAGAGATGAAGTATAGTTGGATTGTGAATTTATCAACAGCGCGTTGACGTCACAACCCAAATCCTAGGTGAAAAATACTGTATGTAGGTATGAAGATATTATTGTTTACTGACATCACATTGACCTTTTAGTTGCTTGTATGCAAAGAACTATTATATATGCGACAAAAGGAATTTCAAAAGCTTCAGGATTCACTACGCTAACAAAGACCTTGTTTTTATTGTTACTCGACTTCGGGCTTGAAGGTAGCTAGCCTGGTAAAAATTACTGCGTTTCAGATGTAGGTCACTATGGAAAATGTTTACTTAGGAATGTCATTCGAACGCATGTAACTTCGAATACAATACCTCTAAAAATGGTTAATGTTTGTTTATTTATCGACAGTAACTTCATAAACACCACTTATAAGAAAATATAAAAATAAGAAAGGTTTTCGTTGAACGCCTGAAAGAAACTGAAAGCTCTTAATTAATACGATTTCAAGATTGTAAAATATTAGCTCCATAAATATGGAAAACGAAATGCTAATTTTCGATTCGTTTGTTTTCAAGGAAGGAATTTTTGAAAAGAGAATTGTTATACTAAAATACCAAGAAACTTATGGTAGTAACATTTAAAGCCAAGAAAATTTATATGTATTAAAGAACAGTAGATTCGAAAAGACGAAAATTACGTGTTCTAGAACAAATCTGTAGTGTTGCCGAAAATTCTGACCGAAGTTACTCCATCATTTGCAAAAGTTAACCATACATTCGATGTAAGGTTAGATTCTTGTGCAGGTAAGGATGAACTGTTAGTTAACAAGTTATAGGACCAAACAATTAATAAGTGGTTGAAACTACGAATATCACTTTGCCAAAAACGGTCGTTTCGATAGTAACACGCCAAGGTACGACCATTACATGGCAATCGTGACTTCGATAAATTCGGATTACAGATACTCAGGGGATACTATCAGGAACTTAATGACCAATGGGAAATCAGTGCTCCAATCGTCCTTTATGGAAACTTTTCGTTTCTGAATGTAACAACTTAAAGCTTCCGATTTTATTTATTAAATTTTTGTACTCATAATTAAATTAATTTGTTGAATCTAAGAGAGTAAAACTGTACTTGAATATTAGATCTGTCTTGTTTTCGTCTTCTTTTAAAAATGAATTAATGGCAAAATATATTACATGAAGATAGCAATGATAGAAAGAGGACTAAAAGAAGTCTGTGGAAAGAGAAACGATTGGAGAAAGGGTTTTAGCTTCAGCCTTCAGCCGAGGAAGGAGTGGAGTATAAGTACGACAACAAGAATACAAAACAGACAAAAAAGTACAACAAAGAGAACGAGAATAAGAAAATGTTGGAAGATTTAGGCTATTTCTCTGAGGAAAACGCTTTTTCATTATTACGGAACATCGTATATTGAGACCACTTCATAATAAGTACGCCTCAAATCTCAGTTTTGATCTCATTTTGATTAAAAAAATTCTACCATTTTTAATTTAGTTTTGAATACGAACCAAAGTACTCGCCACGTAAGGCTTACAAATCCCAGGAAGATAAATGAAAAATACTAAGTAAGAAGGTTCTAAATCATTGGCTTTATTTTTAAATATTTCGTGAAAAACGGCTTTATACATAGAAAAATAAAAATAAATAAATGCCCGAAATTGAAAGTGAAAGCAGATACGATTCACAGAAAATATGTTCTAAATATATAAAGAAAAATATGTGTTTTAATACAAATTATTTTTGCATACTTACGTAATTTATATATCTATTAAAGTAATTACTATTCTTTATAATGCGCTTGTTAGATCTAAATTAGAGTATGCAAGCAGAGTTTGGGATTCATATCTACTAATTAATCAAAATAAAATTGAGACAATACAAAATAAATTTCTAAAATACTTACATTTTAAAAAATACGGTTTCTATCCTGAATACGGTTCGTATAAAGATATCAGAAGTGACTTTCGTGTTATAAAGTTACAGTTTCGCCGTGAAATGAATGACATTTTGTTTATATACAAACTCATTAACAACAGAATTGATTGCCCTAATTTGTTGCCTGCTATTTGTTTATATGTGCCAGCTTATAGATCTAGACCACGGAATCTGTTTTATGTGCCTCCTTATCGTACCAACTTAAGAATGAATTCGCCTATGGTGAGAATGATAATACGGTTGAATTGTTTCACTTCAGTGATTGATGTGGATGTCTTTAGTTCCTCTGAGTCGAATTTTAAAAAACAATTAAAATGTTATTTACATAATAAAGTTTGAATGTTTATAATTTTTAATTCTGATTAAAATTACATTTTTGTTGTTGTCTGGTTTTCCTATAACTTTTTTATTAGTTTTAGTTTTCTTTTTGTTGTATTTCTCTATTATTATAATTTAAAATATTGTAAAATACATGTAGGTATATTTTATATTGTAACTTGTGAGAAGGCAGACAATGTAATTGGGGTTTCCACCCGTTTTGTCTGTTTCTTAATAAAATTAAATTAAATTAAATTTGCACAAAGAAACCAGCTTAGAACCAATGTAGTTCAAAGCAACAACAAAAAAAAAACACATTTTAAAATACAATCTTAAAGCTTAATTAAAAGTTAATAAAAATTTAATGCCTAAATCATTGAATTTGGCTATCTCATATTAATTAATCGATACCAATTTCTGCAAGAGTTTCCCAGCTAAATTTCAATCAGGTTTTTCAATCACAGTCGAGATTCGAAAGTATATCACCCTGAAAATTGAGAGTACTTACTCCATTTTTTATTGAAGCATTCCGAAGAATACTGTTTATAAAACTTGCTTAATTATAAGGTAAAGGTATCGGCTCTTATTAGACTCCGCGAGGGAGTGAGGCCGGCGACATTGAGGGATAATGCCTCCTAAGTTGCTTTCATTCCCGGTGTCTCGCTTGCTAAGCGTACGGGGTGATTTTGTAAGCACCATGCCTTCGACAACCGCCTTCCTTATCTGCTCCGACATTGTGTTCCCAATATTATTTTCAATAGGCCACCTGCCGAGCATCTGACTCGGATTTGATCCCGAGACCGTCCGAGTTGTAGTAGAATGCCTTAACCACTCCGGCGATTAAAGCTTAATTATTATAAGGCAATACAAATTTAATACTTAGTAATTAGTACTAAAAACTGAAAGTAGGTATTGAATAAATTGTTAAAGCTCTAGCTTCTAGCTGAACAATTTTCATAAAACATATAAAATATAAAGTAAATAATAATAATTTCAAAGTTTAATTATAAAGGTAATACATAAAACATTGGGGATTGCTGACGATCTTGGGGCATTTAAATTGCTGCGAGAGTTTCCCAGTTAAATTAGAAACAGGTCTTTTGAAACTTGATATTCGAAAAGATATCGCTTTCAAACTTGACTAAAGCACTTAATTATTGAAACCTTTCGGAAAATATTGTTATTAATTTTTATAAAAGTTTGTAGAAATTTAGCTTAATTAATCTAAAAACAATTGTTTAATTTTTACTTCTATGATTTAAAAGATCGAGTTTTAAAGAATCAGAAAATACGATAACAATATAAGAGAGGAAAATACTGCACCAGTTGTTGTAATTCGAATTGCACAATTCATTTACTTAAACGAGCTTAAAAAGAAGCGAAAACAGAAACAAAGAGATTTGCGTTTTAAAACACCAGAAAATCGAAATCGTTCTTACTTACATAAATTTTACTTTAGGCTAAAGTAACTCATGCTACCAATTTACCACGTGATACATGCTCATATAATTTGAAGGAGATTGAATTTACATTTGTTTTCTGGTTGTCGAACGTAGGAAAGTAAACTTGAATTTATTTCCTTAGGGAAGTAAGCGATTTAGTTTTAATTAATGTCAAATTATAATGGCAATTATGGCAATTAGTATCGCAAAACATGTTGTACATATTACAGGAGTTTCGCTGCAATTTTTTATGCTTGTCAGAGTAAATCTCCCATGTTACGTAAATAAACTATTAAAATAGGCATTAAGCCAATTGGTTTAAATTAAATTATCACAAATTAAGCTAAATTAAAGATTAAAAGTTGATATTTCATTAACTAAATTTGACAATTTAATTCCGAATGATGATGTTAATCCGACATACCAGCCTCGTATTTTACTGAAAACTGTAACCATTACATTTGCTGCTTTATTATAGCAGTGTTTATTAATTTTGAAATTTAAACAACCAATGAATTAAATAACAGTTCACGAATCCAAATAATATTTGTTGTAATATTTCATTAATAAAAATAAGTTAGAAGAAAATTAATTAATTTGAGTAGCTGTTTCTATTTATTAAAAAAAAACCTTGCTTGTAGAAAATGAGAATCACAAAACCAAGTTCAAAGGTAAAAATCAGAGTCGCAGAATCAAAGTTGGAGTTAAATAATTACTTCCAAATTAATTATCATAAAGTGCATCTATTAAATTAAATTGCATTTTATTTCCGCCCGTTATTTCATTAAATCCGAATTTAATAGCAAGCATGTGAACGTTGAAAGTTCGAATTTCCTTCCACTGGAAATTGCAATAAGTTATTCAAGGACCTCCAACCATAGCCTGTCATAATGTACGTGATGACGTTCTTCCTGCAACAAATAGTCTAACAAGTTCACTTCGAAGATCGATTTTGACCAAGTTTTGTGATGTTCAACGTATATTTCATATCCCTTGCCCGACGTGGCTTTCATGTCTAAAACCAATTGAATTCGTACGGGAGCATACAAATTTTATCTGTTTTGAAATGAATTACGTCCCGAATTCCGTCTTTTATTTTACAATTTTAACAGTAAAGTTGATGTTATGGGACAAAAGACGGGCCCTAACGATTTACTTTAATTAGCCGTCTACGAAAAGGTTCGCCGTACGTTTCTAAATTACTTTAATTGCGACAAGAATTCGACATCCGTGAATATCGCGGGGCATTTTATTATGCCCATTATTAAAGTTCTCCTTCCTTTCTGTTTAGTTTCCTAATTATATGGTGAGTTCTATCGTTCAATTTGGAAGTTTAAGGGCGCAGAGCAGATTGTGAATTATTACCATTTTAATTGCGACATGTATGATTGCATTTTGGCTTGGTGTTTCATGAAAAACCAGGACTGGATTTAATTTTTTTCATTCAAAAACTTTGCTTGGCCTGATTCTTATTTTAAGTAGTAAATTATACGAAAATCTGTTCAGCAACAAAGTGATTGTTATTTTTCGCGCGAGGCTTTTTGGAAAAATCCGGGCCCTAAAGCAATTCAAAATACTGAAGAAATCAGTTTGAAGTTAAACTTTAATTCGAGTACGACAGATGAAGGCATGGATATTTTGGGTTATTTCCTTCAGTTTAGTAATCTTTTTACACCCATATGAGTCTTTTATTTAGTAATAAATATATGTTTAAGCTGACCATAGCTTTACCTTTAATCTTATTTTCTAATCTAATTTCAAGCCAGTATAGTTTTTACCTGCAGCTCAAGAATTTTCATGAAGGAACTCAAGGATTTAAAAAAGTTATATATGAAATCAGTTGTTTAACCTCATGTATTTAGACTGAAATCAAATTCGCTCGTTCTTTTACAACATACAAGTGGTTGAATGCAATTTCATCAATACGTTCGCGGATATAAACTTGCAAAGCGTCTCTCGTCTTCATAATGCAAGATGCAAGACGTTTTAAAGTAGTAAAGTAACCGAGAATGTCTGAACATATCGAGGATATTCGCGTCTATGTCTAAAGTCTGCATTAACTTCTCCAGAGGCGTCTAGGTAAGTGCATCATCTAAAGATTTCAATAACATCGTGGCTGCTCTCGAAGATACGGCGTTTTCAATTACTTTCAGTAAGTGTACCGTGAAATGCTGTACTTTTACACCTCTTGCGGTACGTCAATTCCTATCAGTTCCGCGAGACTTGCGTCACTGACAGGCATTTTAAGTAACCACTTTTCTTATTTTCTTGATGTACCTTTTTATGTTCTTATTTACTTGAGGTTCTCTAAAATACTCTCAGATTTTTTTTAAAGTTATTGGAAAATAATGTAGCGGAAATCTAATGGTAAATACTGATCTTTAACAAAATTCTGCTTTTATGCATGTGGAGGTTAATGTTTAAAAAAGAGAAAAACAAAAGTTGCCCCAAGCAGGCCTATCCTGAGGCAAATTTTATCACTTTTACAAGGTCAAAAGTCCACGAGTTAGATATTTAAGCAAGTTTTTAAAAACAAAATAATTTTACTAAAAATGAACCGGAAGTGAGAGTTAGTTAATCCGCTCTAAAGTTAAAATTAGCATTTTCTGAATGACAACATTAAAACGATCCTATCCTAATATCCTAACCTAATTTAATGTTCTGTTCCATTAACAATCGGCTAAAGTTTCCACTCGAATTCATATTTGATATTCATACGAAACTTAAAAAAAAAATCCACATTCAGAGAGATGGAAAGTTAAATAACAAAGTTGTCGATTTCAGAATTTAAAAAGCGCATTACTGGAAGTTTAAGGCCCGAAAGTTGGTTTCCAGCTATGAAATTTAATTAATTTTCCAGTTTGAAAGTTTAAGGGCAACATTATCCATTAAAAAAATCTGAAAGTTTTAGGATTCCTGAAAAAGTGTGAAAAACACAGGTGATTGACTTTAATATTCATGTGCGTTCGAATGCTATGTTTACATAAAGGCATTGGGATAATTATGGGGTTTATTTGAGATCTTCTACAAATTTCTTAAACTTAGAAAGGCCTAAAATTCCAGAAAAAAATTCAGTTCATCGTAAGATATAAAAATAATTCCTGGAGAAGTGTGAAAATACATGCGACTGGCTTTAATGCTCACGTGTGTTCGAATGTGATGTTTAAATAAAGGGAATGGGAAAATTACAGGGTTTATATGGGATGTTCTATAAATGTATTAAGCCCAGAAAGGCCTAAACTTCCGGTAACAAATTTAGTTCTTTTAAAGATTTAAAAATAGTGGATAATTCCTGCAAAAGTGTGATTGACTTTAATAGTTTTGTGTGTTAGAATTTCATGTTTAAAGAAAGCAGAATGGGAAAATGATGGAGTTTATGTGGGATCTTTTAGACATTTTTTAAGCCAGTTATTTATGAGATTCAAACACACCTAGTCGATATTTTCTGAAACGTGTGAAAATACAGGCGATTTAATAATATCGATGTGTTGGAATGCTATGTTTAAATAAGGAGAATTGGAAAAGTATGGAGTTTATCTGGGATGTTATAAACATTTTTTGAGCCTAGGAGGGCCTAAACCCCCGAAAAATTCAGTGATTTTTAATATTAAAAAAATAGTAGATAATTCCTAAAAAAGTGCAAAAATACGAGTGATTGACTTTAATATTTATGTGTGTTCGAATGTGATTTTTAACTAAAGGGAATTGGATAATTACAGGGTTTATATGGGGTGATCTACAAATGTTTTAAGCCTAGAAAGGCCTAAACTACCGGCAACAAATTTGGTTCTTTTTAAGATTTAAGAATAGTCGATAATTCTTGAAAAAGTGTAAAAACACGGTAATTGACTTTAATATTTTTGTGTGTTCGAATCCCATGTTTAAACAAAACAGAATGGGAAAATGATGGAGTTTATGTGGGATCTTCTAGAATTTTTTTAATCCCGGAGAAGCCTAAACTTCCGAAAAGATGCAGTTATCTATGAGATTCAAACATAGTCGATATTTTCTGAATCGTGTGAAAATACAGGCGATTGACTTTAATATCGATGTGTGTTGAAATGCTATGTTTAAATAAGGAGAATGGGAAAAGTATGGAGTTTATGTGGGATGGTCTAAAAATTTTTTAAGCCTAGAAAGGCCGAAAAATTCGGTTATTTTTAATATTACAAAATAGAAGATCCTGAAAAGTGTAAAAATAATGGCGATTGACTCTAATATTCTTGTGTGTTTGAATCTCATGTTTAAATAAAGAGAATGGAAAAATCATGGAATTTATGTGGAATTGTATAGAAATTGTTCAAGCCTGGAAAAGTCTAAACTTCCAAAAAGAGGCAGTTAGTTTTGAGATTCAAACACAGTCGATATTTCCTGAAACGTGTGTAAATACAGGCGATTGGCTTTACTATCGATGTGTGTTAGAATGCTATGTTTAAATAAGGAAAGTGGGAAAAGTATGGGGTTTATGTGGGATGTTCTAAAAACTTTTTAAACCTAGAAGAGCCTAAACTAAAAATTCAGTTATTTTTAAGATTCAAACATAGTTGATAATTCCTGAAAAAGTCCGAAATTGCAAGTGTTGACTTTGATATTCATGTGTGTTCAAATTTCAAATGCCAAGTTTAATTAAAGACAATGGGAAAATTAGGGGATTATGTGGGATCTTCTTGAAAATTTTTAAGCCTACAAAGGCCTAAACTTCCTGTAAACTTCCTGTAAAAGTGTAAAAATACGAGTGATTGACTTTAATATTTATGTGTGTTCGAATGCTATATTTAAATAAAGGGAATGGGACAATTACAGGGTTTATATGGGATCTTCTAGAAATGTTTTAAGCCTAGAAAGGTCTAAACTTCAGAAAAATTCAGTTACTTTTAAGATCTAAAAATAGTCGACAATTTCTGCGAAAATGCGAAAAGAGTTGCGATTGGCTTTATTTGTTCATGTGTGTTCGAACGATTGTCGAAATAAAGAGAATGGGAAATTTATGGGGTTTATGTGGGATCTTATAGAATTATTTAAGCTTAGAAAGGCCCAAATTTCCGAAAAAAAATCAGTTACTTTTAATATTAAAGAATGTGGTAGATAATTCCTGACAAAGTGTGAAAATACAATTGACCGACTTCATTCATGTGTGTTCGAATGGGAAAATTATGGGGTTTATGTAATATCAACTGGAATTTTTTTAAGCCTAGAAAGGACAAACTTTCGAAAAATTTAAAAATAGTGGATAATTTTTGAAAAAGTGGTACAAACAGGTGACTTATTTTAATGTCCACATATACTCTTGAAAGAGTGTAAAAAATGGATTAGGAAGCCCTAAATATCCGACACCCGAAGGGTATAAGGATAAATGGAGAAGAAGATGTGTGCTCGAATGCTATGTTGAAATAAAAAGAATGGGAAAATTAGGGTGCTATATGGGAATTCTTGAATTTTTTTAAGCCTACAAAGGCATAAATTTCCGAAAAAATCCAGCTATTTTTTTAATATTCAGAAATAGTCGATAATTCTTGAAACGTGTGAAAATACAGGTGACTGGCTTTAATATTCGAATGTTCGAATGCAACGTTTAAATAAAGACATGGGAAAATTATGGGGCTTATTAGGGAATTTTTTGAATTTGTTTTAAGCTTAGAAAGGCCCAAATTTCCGGTAAATATTCAGTTATTATTAAAATTCAGAACCTGAAAAAGTGTGAAAACACTGGTGATTGACTCTAATATTCTTTTGTGTTCGAATCCCATACCTATTTAAATAAAGACAAAGGCAAAGTTATGGGGTTTATGTGGGATCGTTTGGAAATTTGTTAAGCCTACAATGGTCTAAACTTCTGGAAAAGTTCAGTTATTCTCAAGATTCAAAATCAGTGCTTGAATGCCATGTTTAAATAAAGACAATGGAAAAATTATGGGGTTTATATGGAACTTTTTAGAAATTCTTGAAGACTAGAAGGCTCTAAACTTCCCGAAGAAATTCAGTTACGTTTAGGAATAAAAAATAGTGGATAATGCCAGAAAAAGTTTGGAAATACAAGTTCGAATGCTATGTTTAAATGAAGGAAATGAGAAAATTATGGGACCTTTTCGAATTCTTTTAAGCGCCTTTAGAAATCTTTTAAGTCCAGAAGGGTCTAAAACTTAAGTTATTTTAAAGATTTATAAATAGTCTGCAATTCCGGAAAAAGTGTAAAAATACAGGTGACTGACTTTCATATTCTTGTATGTTTGAATGTTATATTTATTACTATTATAAATAAAGAAAATGGGAAAATTATAGAGTTTATGCGGAATCTTCTTGAAATTTTGGAAGTCTAGAAAGGTTTGTTTTGAAGATTTACAAATAGTCGGCAATTTCGGAAAAAGTGTGAAAATACAGGTGACTGATTTTCATATTCTTGTACGTTTGAATGTTATATTTATTGTTATTATAAATAAAGAGATTGGGAAAACTATGAAGTTTATACGGAATCTTCTGGAAAGGTTTAAACTTCCGAAAAAGAAGTTATTTTTGAGGTTCAGAAATAGGCGGTAATTCCTGAAGAAGTGTGAAAATACAAGTGACTGACTTTAATATCCATGTGTGCTCGAATGGCATGTTTAAATAAAAATAATGGTAAAATTGTTGGATTTATGTGGGATCTTCTGGAATTTTTTAAAAGCCTTAAAAGGCCTAGATTAAAAATTCAATTCCTTTTAAGCCTCAAAAATACTGGATAATGCCTATAATTTAAATTCTTTCCTTTAAAATTGGGGACTCATTTCAGGAAGAAGTAATTTCTAAGCACTAGATAAAGACAAAATAGGCAACTTTAATCCGTTTTACGATTAAACCTAATTTAACAATAAATTATCAACTAGTCTTCGAGCTGAAAATTTAATTTCAAGTTTAACTAACTCGAAAATCTGTAGATTAATTCCAACACAAAATTTCTCTAAAACGAACACGATTAAACTAAAACCACGAACTTCAATTATTAAATTTATATGATTATACTTTGTGCAGATACTCACGTACTGACATAAATCTATAATAAATTCGAAAATTTATGCGTGGACTAAATATCCGTTATAAATTATAAGCGGAATATAGATGAAATGCTAGATTATGTTAATTAAGCACCTGTTATTAAGTTTACCGATTCATTATTTTGCTCGTTTGTGAATTATGAAACGAAAAAGTTTACGTTTAATAAGCACGGGTTCGTTTTATGAGATAAAAATTAAATAACACTGGTAACAATGAATTATTTATAGCGAGTGCGTTTGAATAGAACAAACGCTGTGTGTAAAACAAAAAAATATATAAAGGAAAAGTAAGTTAAAATTATCTCTGCAAATTCTAAATTACTCTTTTGTTGTACGTATATTTTTAACGCCCTTTTATTTCGGTTTTAATGTAAATATAAATATAAAATACTTTTGCTTTTTTAAACTTAATTTCCGTATCTGGTTTTAAGGGCCCCATACATTATCAAATGCTTCGTTCGATCCATTTGATCAGACGTATGTGATGCGATTATTGGAAAGTGTATGGGTAAAAAAGCTATTAAATCATGTTTGTGTAACCCGCTTTTCTTTTCATTAACCATGACTTCTCCATCTAGTTCTTTTTCTTTTTTCTTTCTTTTTCTTCAATGGCGATAACTATTGCAGCATTGCAGAGAAGTTCACTCTCGAAATCCATGCCCACATCTAAATAAAAATCAGACGACAAATTTTATAATGTGTGGTTCCAATCCGATTCGATAAATCGCACCAGATTTATCGGATTCAATCAATCTGACGACGTATTTGATAATGTATGGGGCCCTTTAAACAAACAGCCTTTTTTAGCAAATGCTTCAGAAACAAAGTTTTTAACACGTTCGTCGTACGAAATTCTCAAGGCCGAAATTGAATAAGTTATAACTAAAATCGAGTTTGATAAAATACGGCCAAGTCACACTACGAAGTAATTCTTAAAACGTCTGACAGGTCAATTATTACTTTTTTCAAAAGTTATTTCAAGCCGACTTTCTTTAGACGTTTGTGTCACTTCACCGTAAAATATCTTTTTAAGTGAGCATGAAAAAAGTTCGATTTAAAGCAGTGAATTCCTCATAATTTATGTGACGGCCTCTTAAATATTTTTGATAAGTTTCCTTGATTCATTAAACCATAATTTTAGATTAATGCTTCCAAAGGGAAATCAACAAAGTAAGGTAACAAAAGCAAATTTTGCTAAATCTCTTGGGAAACCAGCAGAAGAAGTTTCTGATAATCAGTAATCGTTTGTCGTGATGAGGGATTTGTATTTTAAATTGCCTGCTTAAATTTTAGATTTGATTCCTCGAATCATGGTTGAATTCTGCAGTTTAGGCCAACTTAAGATGCGACGTTGAACTTCACAAACTTTATTTTTTCATATATAATTTTTGAATCGAAATTCAGATCAGAATGATAGAATGTCAACTCAAGCTTCAATCCTAAGCTTCATAAAAAAGTTTTATTTTTTCATAATTAATTTAATCTTTGAAGCGAAATTCCGATTCGATTTATCAAATCCAGAATGACTTCTGTCGTTCAGTCCAATTGACAATTCATCCTAAATTTTATACAGAGTTTTACTTCTTCACCTACGACTTTCGAATTACAAATTAGCTTCGATTTTTCTAATTCAGCCTGAATTTTAGGGTGCAATTCAACTCAAGATTCGAACCAGAATTTCACAATTTTTTTTTTCATATTTAGTCTATGAATTCAAATTCGAATTTGATTTATCAATCCTAGAATGACTTCTTTCGTTCAGTTTAATCGACAATTCAATCTAAATTTCATACAGTAAGTCTTAGATTTGCATCTGCGACTTTCGAATTAAAAATTAGGTTGGATTTTTTTAATTCGAGCCTAAATTTCACAAATTTTTTTTTTCATATTTAACCTTTGATTTGTATTCGATTCACGAAACCTAGAGTAACTTCGTTTGTTCAGTTCAATCGACAATTCAATCTTAAATTTCATACAAAAAGTCTTAGCTTTGCATCTGCGACTTCCGAATTAATTAGATTAGATTTTTCTAATCCAGCCTAAATAGAGTTCGATACAATTCACAGTTGGTCGACTTCCAAATTTCACATAAAAATTTCTTTCATCTTCAACCTTCTGAAATTCAGATTCGATTTATCGAATCAAGGCTTTCATACTGCAGTTTTAGACCGTTACTCTCGGTTTGATTTATTTATTTATTATATTTAGAAGCTTCGACTTTCGAGTTGAAATTCAGATTCGACTTTAACAAACCAAGCTTAATTTCAGAAGATTGACAGACATTTAGTTCATAATATTGAAATAACCGTTTAGTGGAGGTTTTATGATGGATTTGTGACCTTATTGCTAGTTCTGACCAAATTAAGTTTACTATTTGCTACTCAAAATTCAGATTAACAATTTAAACTGAAAGCCGATTAGGATCTACAATTTAAGTGAATTTGAATTTAATATAAGTTTACAATCAGTATTTGATAAACAATTTTCTTATTTTTGGTTTCGCAGCTGTTCAATTAAGTAGAATGAAATTGTCAGCCATTTTTTAAGATGCTCATTTTTAAGGGAACACCAGAAGAGAATTTTCTGATTAATTTTTAATAAATTTCTAAAGTTTCCAATTTTTGTATAATTTTCGAATTTAATTGAATACAATTTTATATCAGCAATTAGTTACCTGTTAAAATCGTAAACATCTAACATAACTCCAAAAGGATGTAATTTTTCCAAGACAGTCTTTTCACGGGAACTTATTTTCATACACCGCTTGTTAAATTCTCGATTGGTCAAACAATTTACCACAAACGGAACATAAGCAAACTGAGAATCGGCTGTCTACAAAAAAGTGCTTATTTGGGGAACACTCCAGTTGACAGAACGCATATCCTAGCAGTCGAACGCAGAAAGCTCGTCCTGTTTTTATCTCGGATATTCCAATCTCCGGTTGAACAAAGGGCAGCTGTGCGTGACGTCACTGCCTGTAAGTGGCCAGACGAAGAGTCCTTTGAAATGCGCCAGATCTAATTACGTTATGACATAGTGGAAATCACATTTCAGTGTTCTATGGCATGTATTGATAGAGCTTATAGAAGGTTCAAGTACTAACTTGAAAGGGGTGCCATACACCACACGCAGCCGATTCAATTGAATGCAGTTTATTTCTACGTATGAATAAACTCATAACACTTCTGCTGAGAAAATTTGCTCCAGTTCTGATAGTTCATCAATATTTTTTTTTTGATGAAGGGTTTTCTCATTTTCCGTTTGGAACCTTTTGTAAAAAACAATTTGTCTGTAGTGCTGTGTTTTCATCTGAAGATGTGTTATGGTTAAGATACACTTTCAATTGTAAGTGAGGAAATTTAAAAGGGGGTTTCCTGTTTCGAATAAATAATTTCAAGCTTCAATATTTATAAAATGTTCTCCAAAATTCGTTAAATTTGTTGCTTTACTTCCTGTTCTTAAATATTTGTATAGGAAATTTCAACATTTTCCTGTCCAAATTTGGCTTTTCCACGACAAATATTCCAAAATACAACGCCTTAATGGTAATTCGCAGTGTATATCAAATGTCAAAATTCTTTATTTATAAAATTTTAAGTTTTATAATTTTTTAATGGTTGTTATTCTGAGTAATTTTTCTTTTGAAAAAATTCCAAATGATGTTTTTTGGATAATTATCTCAACATTTAAACATAGGTACCGAGATTTTTTGTAGTTTTAAGGTTTTATTTACACAAAATTCCTGATCGTTAAAGATTTAAAAAAATTATTGAATTCAATTAAATTCGAAAATTATCCAAAAATTGGAAACTAAATTTATTAAAAATTAATCAGAAAATTTAACTCTTCTGGCTTTCAATTTTTTTCATGTAAAATTCGGACATCTGCGAAGCCTAAATACGGAAATTCTGAATTACTTATATGAAATTCAAATTTGCTTGAATTTCGAATATGAATTGGCTTCGGGGCCTATTTAAAATCTCACACTCGAGTAGCGGTTGTTTTGAGTAGCACGTATGAATCTATATGGCAGATCTGGCGAAAAATTGGCAGAAAAGTCACAACTTCCACTAAAGGATTATTTACATATCACCCACTAAAATTTCTGCAAATCATTTTAAACCAGCTTGATTTTCTAACGCCAAATTTCAAGACTGAAAATCTTAAATAAAACAAAATCTTTATATACAACTTAGAATCAAATCGTGATTTGACCTAAATTGTAGAATTTAACATTGATTCGAAAAATCGAATTAGAATTTCTATTAGAAGGTTGAAGATGAAAGAAAATGTGAGTTGAATCGAACTCTAGAATTCAGGCTGAACTAAGAAAATTGAATGTAACTTTTAGTTCGACAGTCGAAGATGCAAAACTAAAACCTTTTGTATGAAATTTAGGATTGAATTGCCAGTTGAACTTAACGACACAAACCATTCTGGATTTGACAAATCGAATCTGAATTTTGATTCAAAGGTTAAATATGAAAGAATAAAACTTTTTTGTGAAACGTTAGGTCGAATCTTGAGTTGAATCGAACTCTAGAATATAGGGTAGATTAGAAAAATCGAATTTTAATTGGAAAGTCGTAGATAAAACAGTAAAATTTTTGTGTGAAATTTAAGAATGAATTGTGAATTGAACTGAACGACGAAAGTCATTTTGATAAATCCAAGCAACGAAGTTTTCAATTATTGTATCCAAGATTCGAATGTCTGCGAAACCAGAAGTCAAATACCAATTATGGAATTCAAAAATAAAAATGTCGGTTTACTGAAGGGGAATTTATTGGAAAAGTTTAAATTTTGAATGTTGTTGTTTAGGGTCAGACTTTGAAGTAATGATAATCTAGGAAATTAATTAAAATTAATCAGAAAATTTCTGTTATTCGCTTATTTTAAACCCATGAAATTGATCCATTCTCAGAGTGGATTTCAATATTTATTATTATTAATAAAGGCCAATTTGTTTTACACACAAAAACTTATTTCGAAGAAATTGTTTAAAAAGTCTTATTTTGCTAATCCATAAAAAATCCAAACGAATCGAAAATTGCGAATTCATTAATTGATATTGCAATGCAGGCTTTAAACATTAAAACCACGCAAATTAATTCAAAAATTGTACAGAAAAACTGGCCTGGCCCTTTGAGAACATGTTAAATGGCCATCCGTTTTTTATCGACTAATTAACTGTCGTTACAAAAATGAGATTAATCCAAAATTATTTGTTACTTTTACTACTAAGGAGTTTAAATAATTATAAGTTAATTTAAAAATAAATTAAAAAGTACGGATTCGCGAAGGATATAAATATTAAATATCAATTATTTTATATAAAAGAAATTGTCTGAAGCCACCTTTCATTATTTAAATCAGCAGAAACTCAAACTAAACCATCGCAAATTAAATTAAAAATCACACAGAAAAGGCAATTCGTTTGAGGATGCTGCTGACGATAGATATTATTTAAGAGGAGTTATTTAAACACTTTATAATTATTGACACTTGATACAAAATCGTAACTGCTTTTTTTCTATCTTAATAAAAGTCCAAAGACCAAGGCCCAAAGTCCAAAATTGAAAATATTTCAATTCATTTTGAATACTGAATTTTTATTATTTGAGAAAATAGCGAGTGCCAAAAATTATTTCACCTAGTTTTTCTGAAAATCTATTAATATAACACTAATTAAACAACTGCAACCTCGAAAACTCAAATGGAATCCTCCAATTTAAATATCCCAAGGTGATCCACAACGAATTAAGAAATTTTAGGTTAAATTTTCAAGGAATAAAATTTACTTTAATTAGCAATTTTACCCAATAAAAAGAAATGGAAACAAGTTCCTGGTACGTCTTTATAACCGAAGTATTTTAACCTGCTATTAAATTAGAAAATGTAGACCATTATGTAGATATTTCCCCGTTCGTGACAAAAGTAGCGCTTTATTAATATTTTCGTATTCACTCCCATTAAAGTGGTCCAATTCGTTCCTTTTTTTGATAAATTATATACACGTCTTAGTCATTTTGTTAAATTGATATCATTTGTTAGTACAATTAATTGCAGACACACTTTTTTGATCGCTCTAAAAAATACGAGCATAGATTAAAAAAAAGGGAAACTCTGTTGCTCGACAAATAAAATAAACAGTACGTAAATATCTACTTAAGTTCTTATATAAAAAGTCCACTCGCTCAAAATAACTTTTCCTAAACTGTCAACAGCAGAAAAATGAATTTTTATAAAAACTTTTTTGGCAGGAACTGACCTTGCCTTAAGTGCTGAAATTGCGTCCAATTTCAGTTAAGTTAAGGATAAATAAGACTAAGTTGACATTTTTATCGGCGTTAGTTGTATTAATAATATTTTATGGCACGAATTTCCTTTTTTTTTCCGTTAGAGTTATGTAGGTTAAGATGGAACTAATTCAGAAAGTAGCCTCGTCTTCGTATTTTAACCGCCTGGAATACTTAATAAAGTAATAAATCAAAGACGTTAAAAGGACGTATTTTCCACGCATAAAAATGTGTTGATTTTTAAACGGTCGTGAAAAACAAGGCATGCGGTTTTTGAATATTTTAGCATGAGTGAAGGTCAGGGAAAATCGATGGGCGCAAAGGAAAAAACGTATTTTGCGGGAAAATAAAATTTTAGCAAAATATACAAAAGAAATATTAGATAAAGCAACGTATATTTTATAAGATAAATGTAGAAGTGTCCAAATGTCGGGTTATGTTAATGTTTGGGCCTTCAACCTTTTACAAAAAATTGAAGAAGAAAGGACGCCCCGAAAATGGTGCGTTTTTGCTAGTTTTATAGTTTGGTTAGGTTCAGGGTTGGGCCACAATATGTTCGTATTGTTTTTGTTTTTAATAAAATCATTCTAACGTAAGAATAACGTACGTCGCATCTAAAAATAAACAGGTCGCTGATCTAATAAAAAAGAAGCTTGCAAGTAAATAAAACAGATTGTAAAATTAATGTTTAAATTTGGAATCGAGGATGTTTTACTTTTATTATAGTACTTGGTTTGTAATGAACTGTTAAATAACATTCCCGGTATGAGGTAGTTACAACAGAAATTAATCTGTAATCTAATACAAAATCTCTATCATAACCTAACAGCAACGTAAACTGATGCGCTGTAAATACAGATAAGAGTCAATTAAGGTCAAATGTCTCATTACCAATAGCTGTAGCTTTTATTATTTTTTTATTTCGATACTTTATTACAGCAGCAAGAAGAGTTTATTATTGACGTTTTATTAATAATTACGAGGGATTTTTACACCAATTTTGCATAATTTCGATTATTTTCAATAATGAAAGGACGAAAATTCTTTCTTGATAGGATAGGTAATTCGGAGTAGTAGAATATCGGGAACAAAATTCAAGACCTACTATTCTTATTTAAGAATAATTAATTACACAATTATAATAATATATTTTGCTGTGAAATAAGACAAATATGCACTGCGAACAGAATAAATATATTAAAGGAAATTCAGAAAACAAATTAAAAGCTTACGAATCACAGTTCAAAAATCAAAAACATACAAACTAGCTTGTAAGCCCATTATAACTACAAAAGCAAAGTAAACACCAAAACACGCCGAACTAGGATTACTAATACAAAACAATAAATAAACCCATCGTTACGAAGTAGAGGAAACAAGTAAATTATCTGATTGTACTGTAATTATTCTGATGCATAATTAAACAACCACGGACTGAACGAAAATGGATAAATTTAATCTGCTTGTTTTTCTTACGTATTAACCAGTAATTATTTTAACCTGTTACGCGGGCTTATCTTATTAGTTTTTTAAATTTCTGCCCTTTTAGTTTCGCAAATTGCTTAGATAGACATTCCGGATGAAGTGACCGGCAAAAAGTACGCAAACTGTGGGAAAACATTTTATTATTAGGGTATCGAAAAAACTTTTCTGGGGAATCGATTCTGCCTAATAGGTACTCCAATTTGACATATTGTAACAAAGACGAATGTACAAATATCAAATATTATAATCTAAGCATAATTACAAGCAAGCAAGCAGGATGGCGTCATTTGATAAGGTAATTCACTAGCGAGCTACACGTGCGACGTATCGAGGTTACATCTTTTAAAAATTCAAGAAAAGCATGTTCATGAAGTGCAATGTACTGTGAAACTAGACACCTCACACGTGCTCCTATGCAATTCAACACTTCCCACGAGTATAGATAAGAGACTGAGAATATTGAGAGAAGGGAGTCAATTTTCTGTATAAATACTGCTGGAAATACGCTAAAAAGAGATGGTTTATATCCAGCCATCAAAGAAGCAGTATCTACGACAAATTGATACCCTCCAACACGATGTTCCAGTAATATGCATGTAAGACTATTTTATTTTAACTTAACTTTAATTCAAGAATTGTGAAATGTTTGTGAAAATATTTAAATTCATTTTATGGACTTAGTCGTTTTAAATGTACATAATTGGGATTTAGAATAATTTGTGTCACTTTACTTTGAATCAGGATTTAGAATAATTTGTATCCCTTCACTTTCAACTGGGACTTAGAATCATTTGGTACCATTTTGTAAAACTAAAGCACAGATATGAAATACATGAAGTTGAATTTGACTTTGAATAAAAACATCTCGTAAAAGCCAAGCGATATACCAAATGGCGACGTTGGTCAAAAAATCTACCTAAATATTAAAATAACTTATTTCTATTTACTTCTAACATTATCGGCAAACCGGCTTCGCCACAATATGTCACGTGATCACTGGTATGTCGAAAAATTTAAAAAAACCACTGTGAAGCCGCAAAAAGTGGGGTTAGATGACAAGATATCGAAGAAAATGATTTAATTTTATTAATTTACAAATACCCATTTTCAGTTCCTTATAATTTCTTGATTTAAGTAAAAACCTATGTATTTGGAAGCCAATGGAAGAAGTTTCTCATTTTTCCACAATTGACAGGACTAAATCTAAAATATAGGCTTTCCCTAGAACGCGCACTGTTGCAATGGTTTGTATCTAACAGCTGTATCAAAACTTTAGAAATATGTATACTAGAGCGCTTAGAAAAGATTGGTTTTCTCCGTTATAATCAAGTTTCACCGATAAATGTGAATACATTCCCTAAAATATTATGTAAAAGAAAGATTTACGAAAGGGGAAAATAAGGTGAAGCTTTTCTTATTCACAAACGATTACAGAGCACAATACAAAACATTGATTACGTGTCGCCTAGATTACTAATTATTACAATACTAATTTAAACAGAGAAACTCATGGATACGAGAAAAGACTGGCGTTACTGATATAATAGAAAGAGCTGCAAAACTCAGATGGAGCTGGGCTGGACATATTGCCAGAATAACCGACGAAAGCTGGGCGAACAGACTTTTAACTTGGAGAGTTAGATGCAGCAGAAAAGTAGGACGACCTATAAAACGGTGGGCCGATGATATAAAAGAAGTGGCAGGAAGAAGATGGATGCGACAAGCACAAAACAGACAAATGTGGAAATCAAAAAGGGACAGATAAAGTTTGAAAAAGAAGAAGAATGCAAAAAGGTAAAATAGGTACATGTATGTAGCGGCTATGTACCAGAAGAAAACAAGCCTAGTGATCTAGGGAAGACAAGGAACTAGCCAAATTGTCTGTCAACGATCGCATCTTAATGTTGGGGGATTTAATTGCAAGAGTAGGAAATACCCACATCCCTGGCCTTAAACAAAGATTTAACGAATATGTTATAAACAAGAATGGAGAACTACTTATTCAGCTTTGTGCTGAACATGGAATGCGAATATGAAATACCTACTTTGATCTAAAACTATAGTATAAATACACATTCGAAAACACAAGAAATCAAGTCAACAATATGTTACATGATACGAGTATGTAATAATAATATATTGAACATTCACTTTTGCTTGGAGAGATAAAAATATACACTCAACACAAAATAAAACGAAAAACCACGGCACAGAACAAAAATTAAGAATAGAGTCTATAGAAGTAACCCATTTAATGACCAGGACAGCGTAAACGAATTATGAGATAACATTCTGAATAGCGCAAACTGTCAACAAAAACAGACACAATACTAAAACCAGAAATCAAAGAACTTGCCAAAAAGAAAGGAAAGGCATCCTTGAAATACAAATCGCAGAATACTCCCCAAAGCTTATGAAGAGTTAGAAATAGCGTAAATCTAGACATAAAATAGCCAAAGCAAGGTTACTGGGAAACGTAGCCCAAAAAGATTGTAAACGACTTCTATGGCACCCAGAAGCAAATATGGAGAGTTCTGAGAAACCAAAAAGTGAAACTACTTATCAAATAAAATAAACTCCGAGCAATGCGTAACTTTATTCTCGAATACATCAAATGATGGAGGTGTAAAGGTGGATTTACGTTGAACGATTTTCCGATGTGTTCCGAGACGAGACGATGCATTGCGTCCGATAACGGCCAATCGTATTTACGTTGTTCCGATATTTTTCTGTCCGATACAGTTCCGACGAATTTCAGCAGTGACAGTTGTTTTGATATTTCAGATGCGGTTTCGGGTACAAAGAAATTTAACTTGCGTATGTTACGAGAACTGAATTTTTTATGAGAAATGAATCTCAGTTCTGAAATTCATAATGTTTGATCTACTCGGAATGATAACATCATCATCATCATCCATTAACATGGAGCAGATCCCTTAGAAAATATTTACTTAGAGCGAAAAGATTAATAAATACAATATTTATTTTTTGAAATAACGACGAAAGAACTTATATTTACAGAACCCTTTAAGGCTTAAAAACGCTTCGATGACCAATAAAATCTTTAAATAGACTGTGTATTTATTTTGAAGGTATTGTCACTTTTTACTGGGCACTAGATTTAGGAACTCCCTGCAAAGGGTAGCCACTCTAAGAAGAAGATTTAGGAAGCAATGCAACTGGTCCACTATAGTCTATTCACCTTTCTTGGTACTATTTGCCAAGATACTTCCGAAGTGTTAAAGAGAAATGTGCCGAGGCAACATCGTGCATGAACATTAATTCACGTCTGGTGTTCCCAATGGTACCTAACATAACATTGCCAGCATCTTCAAAACTAGTTGTTTTTGGACTTAATGTATTGAGACTTTCCAGTTCTTTTGGATCATACAACCTGATATGGAAGTTTTTAACATCCTCTATTATTGATATAACTTTACACTATATACACTATATACTTTCGAGAAATAATCTAGAGATTTATTTTACGCAGTCGACGCCCGTTCGATAATTTTTTTCTATTAAAAAATCTCGTACAGGTGTGCTAATGGCAAAAAGATTTGAATCGTTTCTTTTTTAACGACTAAAAACGTCGTGGTTTGATGCGCGCGTATTAAATTCTCGCACGATACATCCGAGACAAACGACGGATAGTCTCGTCTCGGAACACATCGGACGAGAATTATACGAAATCATCCAACGTAAATCCACCTTAATGCAACAAAACGAACAAAACATATCTACGGTTTTGGAACACGTGGACTTGAATGAAAATGATGTTAGGCAAGTTTTAGCAAAATTAAGAAAAAGAAAGACCCCAGGAAGAAATCAAATCTACAATGAAATGCTAAAATATGGGGGTGAACAATTATTGATACAACTTACAAAACTACATAATTAGAAAAATATTTGAACAACAAAAGGTACAGTTGTGGACAGAAAAAAATAGGACAAGTCGAAAAATCAAGTAAACTTTATCCTATAAAATTTAGTAACTTGATTTTGGCTTTTATTATAATTATGACATTAATTTGTCACATTGACTTGCAATCAAATTACAACACAGGGGCCATTTTAAACTAGAAAAAAAACACTGTCCTATTTTTTTCTGTCCACAACTGTACCTGACGAACTGGTATATTGATAAAAATTTAAAAAAACTTTACTTGACTCAACCCTAAAACTGGCAAAAAAAATAATTACAAATAGGATTAATGATATAATAACATTAGAAGACGAACAGCAGGGGTTTAGGTCAGGAAGATCTTGCATAGACGCAATATTTGTTATGAGACAGTTAATAAAGTAATCTATTAAATTTAATAAACCTGCCTGTGTATGCTTTTTAGGTTTAGAAAATGCATTTGACTGTATATTGCTGAGCAACATACTCATCTTACTAAGGGGAAGAAGATGTTCCCGAGCAAACAGTACATCTAATTGAGAAGATTTATACACAAAACAATACACTAATTAAAGTGAATGCGGTATACGCCAAAGAGACTCGCTCAGCCCACATAAGCATGGGCGAAGTCATTAAAGCAGTAAAAATGTCGAAAGGGTACACGTTTTACCAAGATCAAATAAAAGTGATATGCTTTGCTGATGACGCTGCACTGATCGCAGAGAGTGAAGACGACTAACAAAGAGTGCTACACTCCGCAGTACAAAAAGGCAAACAGTTAAACATGAAGGTGTCCAATGTCAAAACTAAATGTATGTCCATAAGCAAAACTCTAATAAGGTGTAAGCTGGAAATAGAAGAGAAAGTTATCGGAGAGGTCTCAGAATTCACGTATATAGAAATAAATATAACGAGCTGGGGAATAACAAAAGATGAAGTAATGATGGAAACCATAAAAGCAAATCTGATAGCTCGAGCGCTTAAGGCTGTTTGCTGTTTGGTACCTGTTCAATCAAAATAAATCCGCTACGGGGCGCTAGTTGTACTAGGTATTCCCCTCTTCAGTTTACCTACCACCTCCCTTTTACTTTCGTCGCAGGTTTACCACCCCTAATTTGTACGAAAATACAAATAAATTCATCTTTTAGGTATTTTATGCTCGGGCTCGGGATAGCATGAATGTGAATTGCCAAAACTTCATTGACATTTTTTTAATATAAATTAGTATATCTTCGGATGTCATTACTAATTGCATATTTCTGTTGATGGTCCAAAATTCCCTTTATATAAAATATATAATCTATTTGAGATTTTGGATTTTAAAATAAATAATAATAATTAATTAGGTATAATAAATTGTAGGACCTCAGAGGTGTCTTAATTAAATTTAAAATAAGTCCATGAGTAAATTAATTTTTTCTCAACATTTTATCGAAACTGCGATTCTTGAACATAATTACATAATTCATTTATTTTGCCTAAAATGATTAGTACTTTTCACAGATTAAATAATTTATTATACTAAATAAATTGCATATTATTTTTAAATATACAAAGTACCTATTATCTTGAAAGTTATTAACCAACCTTTAATTTAAAAAGCTACTTTAGAGGCAGTGGCGTAGCAGAAAACTTCCTTGACTCGGAGACAGAATGATAATTTTGCCCCAGAACTAGGAAAGGTTGCCCATGTCTGGTTTAGAGGTTAAATTAACAAAGTTATGCAGAATTACGATCGAAATATATTGAATTCTACAAAAAATTATCAATAAGAAAGTGTATTGGCATTAGCTATAAACAGTGGCGGCTGGTGACAATAGAAACAGGTGGGGCCAGGGGACAAAAACAACTTAATTTTTTTATTCTTCTAGACTTAATAACGAGAAATGTTATTCCGATAAACTATCGATTTTGTTCATAGTTAAAATATATCGTTTATTATATTTAATAATTAAACACACTAAAAACAATAAAACAGATCAACAACGAGGAAAAAATAATAAAGCAATGAAAGAATCGCGCGCGCGTAAATACATACAAACGCAGCGACGGGCCAGACTAAACGGGCCCTAAGATAAGCTTTGCGCGCGGTAAGTAAACGCGACTGGTAGTGCGAGCGCGTCATACATGCTCCGTGCTCTACACTTATAAAATACACGGCTGGCCTCAAAGATTGTACTAATTTGTTGCATTATACAATATTGCCACAAAATACTGCAGTAATTTTTTATTAAACAATAAAACGTGTTGGAAATAGATCAAAAATTAATAATTACAAGAAACATATTTTTTAAAACTATAATTATTGGGTTAGTTATACAAATATAGGTGGGGCCCGGCCCCTAAGGCCCCTATACACGAGCCGCCACTGGCTATAAATTAAACGGTTATGAAAATAAATAAACTTGAAAACACTGGCAGTCCAATTAATTGTTCGTCAATGTCTTTAGGATTCTCTCGATATCCAGATCTTCTAAAGGACTACTAATAATAAAGCTTGTTTGTAACTGATAAGTCGTTAGTTATTATTTTGTTACCTTTCGGATTCAGTTTCACTAGGTGCAGGTGAAAAACCTATACGGAAAATCTCCAGTTCTTTCTTTTAAATTATCATTTTGTGTGTTAAAAAGGTAAGACTTCTAAAATGCTGAATAAAGGAAATATTTCGAACCAACTTAATTATTATATTATATTACCCAGCCTTTTTTCTTTCAAAATTCATCCTTGCCGATTTAAGATTTCATATACTTCTTAATCTGGGAGACTTTTCTCATTGCTTTCGACAGCTTACTTCTTTTACCAGATTTAGACAAAACATACTTACTTGTTCTTAGGCATGATCTAAAATATGTACTTTACACAGATATACAGTAGAAGGGAAGCGTTGTAACTTAATACGACACTTTTCAAAATTATATTAAATTGTCACAATTTAAATTTTTTTGACATTATAAGCTATCGCAGATGCCGAGTACTCCCCTACATCTATTACTAGGCGGGGGTAATTAAAGTGAATAAAAGCTAATGAAGGATAACAAGTGTTAATTGCAAGGTTCTACCATTTCTTAGCTTTCTCTATTACTACAACACCGATTTTGATGGAAAAAGGGTTAAGAGCAAGTAGACACCTTGGACAAGAGGATGAATATAATTTTAATTCGATTAGCGCCTTGATACTGACTTAAAAATAGTAATATTTGTAGAGTAAATTTCGCTGCTGTTTTTAATTCTTCTAAAATAATTATTTTACGCGAAATGGTTTTTATAATAATAATTAAAATTATGTCATCCCAAAATAGACTATAAAAGCTATCATTTCCCAAATTAAACTTGCTAATCCGATATGTGGATGTTTCAAAAGCTAGGAAATAATATCGACTTTAAAAGACGTGATAACGGGTAAACGAACAAACTTTTTATATATTTTTATTCTACATATCTTAATCTGATACTGTGATCTAACAATTTTATAAAAATATTTATATACTACATAGGTTTGACTTCAAGCAAGCTATTTAAAAGGAAAAAGTTTTATGTTTGTAAATTAATAGAAAAATAATCAAGAAAAATTGGGAGTTTCAAGTTTGCTTAAAATTAAATTCTAAGCAACTTTTTCGAATAATTTTCTTCTATATCCAGTCATCTAACTAATTTTTTAAATTTTCCGCCACATCAATGGTCATGTGACACACATCAGATTTGATTATTACGTTGTCGGACATGCAGAATAGCAGAATCGACCCCTAGAAAAGTTTTTTTGATACTCTAATTATAAAAATCTTTTATCGATCATTGTATTTATAAGTATAAAGCTTTAAATTTCTAAATGGGAAACCTAATTCTGCAGAATTTAAGGGCAAAATTAATATCAAAGGTTATGGAATGAAATTAATCAAAATTTTAATTAATTTCGATTTAATTAAAGTCGATCATCATCATCAATTTCCCATTTAATACTATGTGCATTGATCTTCCTTATGAAATAACAAGAGCACTGCCACCATTTTAGTATCGAACTCGGCAATAATTTCATCACTGAAGTAATTTGGGGTGTTCATAATTCAATTATAGAAGCTCATCTGAATAGTATTGATTGAATTTCCCCTTCTGCCTTGTTTAATATAAAGGCCATTTTTTTCCGACGCCTTTAAATAAAGAAAAACGAGGTTCTGAGTTCTGAGTGCGGAATGTGACAGCAAAATGCATGGTATTTCGATGAAAATTGAATTAAATTTTCTGTTTTATTAAACCTGTTCGACGGTCTCGCTTAGAGTGCTGTGGAATTGGCGTCGTCGGATATTGGCATTTCTTCGTGTTTTAGAAAATTTAATTCACTCGTACTGCAGTTTTAATTAAAGGAATCATCCTCGAATGCGAATGTTTCTTAATATGAATGTTGGGGAATTATAAACACTTTGAAGACTCGTCTTTCTTGTTTCCTGTTTAATTCGAGGTAGTTTTTATGTAAGTCTTAAATAAGAAATTATTTGGAACGTTGAAAAGGGTTGAAATTACACATAATTCTCACTTGTAGTAAATTTAAACAAGTTAAAACTAGCCCTTTTATATGACAAAGTTAAGATATTCGATTTCGCGACTTTATAAGAATTTTTCAAATAAGTAAAGCAAAATAAAGTCCGGAAATAACTTTATAAATTTATAGTGGAAAAATTGAAAACGTAAACGTGATCTACGATAGTACGCTTTCAAACCACATATCGCGATATGAAAATCTAGCAACAAAGCTAGCAAAGCGTAAAAGAATTTTAGAGGTATGAGATGTGATCTTTTGTGCAACGTATGCAGAATATTAGAGGAAGGATCAAGCGTTCACTGTATTTTTGAAATATGGCCTCTGGCTATCGGCCAAGTTTAATCCTTCCGACAACAAAAAAAGGACACTGAACGTTACCTAAATACACAATGAAGCCTACACGCTTTGGATAACTAGGGTTACATAAAATAAGGTTTAAAATAACAGACTGCCGAAAAATTAAAAATCGGTTTTTTAAATTTAATATAAATGAATGATATTTTGCGTGGAAGGGAAAATTTGGGAATTTTTGGACCCAATCCAAGCTTTTTGAGTTTCAAGACTGTTTTGGCCTACAAGCATTTTCTTGATGATTTTAAGTATTTACTTTTGGACTTTTACAAATAAAGGTAGACAATTTTTATAGAAATATTAAACGGTTTTATAACGGTAATAATAAACCTCCATCAATTTTTTTCAAATCTCTCGTACGTATACCAAAGTTTTATAGGTCGCAAAATTTACGAGAGCATAACTTTAACAAAATCGTCAACTTCCAGGCGTATATAAGGTTGAACTAACGACCCGTTGCGTTTATAACTAGTAGCTGTAGGTCACTTCGAATATTTCTTTAAGAGATAAAATTTTATGGTTTTCTGGGTTAAATATTTTCCTTTTCTGGGTTCGTGAACGAGTTTATTCTTTATTTAGATTTATTTAAGTATAAAGAAGCTATAAAAATTTCAGAAATGGGGCTCAAACTTCACCTTTAATTAATTGTAATCAATTTGGATTCCGGGGCAAAATACCTGAAATTTTTAACTCTAGAATTTCAGCTCTAAACCGATATAATTTTTCCAATCTGAACCTATAATTTATTTCTGAAAGGTTTAAGTTGCATTAAATTTGAATTCTTAACAGCAGTAAAAGAAATTTAGACTTTTAAGAAAAACTATACATGGTTTACTATGGAGTGAAAATCTTAGTCAGAAGACCAAAAAGCATATCTTTCATAGCCTGGTTGAAAATATTGTACTTTATGGAGCTGAAATGAGATCATATGAGAAGGTGCCTGAGAGACGCAAGAAGAGAGTTGGAAAAAATGGAAATAACCAACTCAATCGCCAAAATGTTGAAAAATCGAGCTCTCCAATGGTATCGACATGTCAAAGTTATGTCAGAAAACAGAAGGCGCCCAAAAAATAACGGAAAAACTGGAAAACTCATAAAATAATATAACAGAAAAAGACTGGGAGAATAGAAAATTATGGATGGCAAACAGCAAACCCAAGAGGGTAATAACCGAAGAAGAAGAAGCGAATTTTGAAAATGTATGGGCTTAACACCTGAGTTTAGCTAGATTTTTAAATATTTAAATCTTCAGAACTGTAAAACCAAAGCCGAAAACTGAAAAAGTTTACTGAAGTTTAAAACTCATCTTTGAAGAGGGTAAGTAACTCAGAGACAAAACTTTGATCTGAAATATGAAGCTCGAGTTCTTAAAAAGATCTTGAAATATTACTAAACAAACAATAAAGGTATTTTAGGGTTGTAAAAATTAATCAAAAAATGCATAACAATTAGCATTGAAATTCCGATTAAAGTTTGAATTTTTTACAACCAGATTAAATCAGTAGATTTTCGAATGGGGAACGAGCTTTTGGTTTTAAAGTCAGATTTTTGAGATATTTTTGAAATTGGCATTGATATTTCAAACGTTAACAGAACGTCTTTCGGGTTGAAACCGTATCATTGTTGAGACAGAAGAATTCTTCTCAACAATAACACGGTTTCAACTCGTAAGACGTTCCTGTTAACACTGACACTGACCGTGGAAGTCTTCGAATTCGATATGTCAAACCTTTACATGAAGCATTAAATTTTCTTAATTAATCTCAAGATTTCTGAAACTTAAAATCCGACCTTATCTTAAAAGTCTTAAGATGAAAACTATTTTTTAAAGGACGACAATTTTCGAAATTACAAAGGACATTCTGGTCTTGAAGTCAGAATTCTATTAATTGTTAAAAAAATAAAGTTGTAATGTTCCAAAATCAAACCCAAAAAAGTTAAAATGCCTTTATTTTAACTTAAATGGCGGCGATTTAAGAGAAATTAAACGTAAAATTTTTTCAGTCCTAAGAGTAAACGTATGTCCTGCAGAGAGATTACGTGAGTCGCCTTAAAATTATTAAATATCAAATAATCGAGTTAAAATGTATCAAAATGAGATTAAAAAGGCCCAAATAAGCTAAAATTTTAACTTAATTTAAAAGGCAGATTTTCGTTAATCTTCAAATTAAACATATAATTTTACTTTTTTTCAAAGTCCTAAGATCAAACATGTATCTTGAAGAGAGGAAACTTTGAAATTATGAAGGAAACGCTGGTTTTAAAATTAAAATCTTATTCAATAACAGAAAAAAAGGTTCAAAAACGCTGATATTGCTTTTATTATAAAATTATTATTATTCTTCGGTATCGTAAGCCACCTACAATTTTACTTTTTTCAAAGTCCTAAGATGTCATAAGACGTGTGCCTTCAAAAGAGGAAACTTTGGATTTACAAAAAATACTGGTTTTGGAATTCTATTAAGTATCAAAAAATTAAATTGAAGTGCTCCACGTCAGATGAAAAAGGCCTAAAAAACTAACATTGTTTTGATTTTAACTTAAATTATAGATTTTTCGGTAATTTAAGAACAATCCTGGGATTAAACCTTGAAGTGTTCCAAAATTAGATTAAATAAAATCTTGAAATTAAACCTAAGATTTTACCTTTTTACAAAGTCTTAAGACCAAATGCGTGTGTTGTAGAGAGAAAACCTTCAAATTACGATATAAATGCTGGTTTTAAAATTAGAATTTTATTGACTATCAAAAAACCAAGTTGAAGTGTTCCAAAATTAGATTAAATTGCTTTAATTTTAACTGAAATTACAGATTTTTCCGTAGGTAATTTAAGAGAAATTTTAAAATTAAACGTAAAAGTCGTAATATTAGATGTGCGCCTTGAAGAGAAGAAACTTTAAAATTACGAAGAAAATGCCGATTAGAAAATTAGATTTTTTTAAATATTGAAAAATCCGCTTTCATTTAGAATTTATTTGTAACAGATCAGTGTCCATACAAACTAAATAGTTTTTGCTTATTTAAATAAAAATTAATATTAAAAAAGATCTTTTCAATATAAAACCGGAATTCTGCATCGATTTAAAAAAAATTACATTTTCCAGTAGTAAATTCCGTAAATACACCCCGAGTATGAGTTATACTCGGTTAGCAAACATTCACGTAGTTTAGTAATCTCCTCTATTTTCCACCGTAACAGGGAAACCTCTTGACCGTGGTATTTCAACGGGATTAGAGTAATGTGTACGTGCATAGTTTCCGGTGTGAAAATTTCGTTTCGGTGTTATTGATTAAATTCTAGACAGGTTACAGATATCATTAATAGCAATTTGTCCTCTCTTTTCAACTGAAACGGTTAACAGGGAAGTGCATTTGTATTCCACACGTAACCTCTGCTTTCCAAACCTGCCATTGTCAGTTACAAATTGTAAAAGTGGATTAAAAGAAGGAGGAAGTGCACCGTGTATTGATTGCAAGCTTTGAAGAATTTGCTGTTGTTGCACTCACTACAAATTGGCTTCGATATATCAACTTTTATTATTGTGTTTTTTTAATGTAAAAGGAACATAGTTATTGGAGTTTTTTTTAGGGCAATTAGTTAATTGCGTTCGATTGTTTGGTATGGATGAATCGATTCGTTATCCATGATGTAATTTGACAACTAAATCCAGAAACGAACTTGAGAGTGAATTTTGAAACCTTTCAGGTTTTCAGTAAAGTACTTCGGTTTGTACACGTAGTCCTTGCGTGTCCTAATAAAATATTCGAAACGGTCTACCAAGGATTTACTGTTGTCTGGACTGAATTAAACTGTTATTTTAAACAGCTAGGTGAATTAAGTTGAGGGTTTTAAAATTTCAAACACGTACGAAATTAACAAAAAATGTCAAAATGTCCTCAAGGAAAGAAATCGAAGTAGGACACTCAAAAAATTATCTAATCTGTTTTTAGAGCCTTAATGTTAATCTAATTTGTCTACAAGGATTCGTACCTCAGTTACTTCAGATATAAAAATCCGGTTTCACTGAGATTAAAATCGGCGTCTTCTCGGTTGCAAGGTAGACATTTAGTCCACTAAGCTACCAAGAGACGTAGTTTAAAAAGCTTAACTTTACAAGGCTTTTAAAAGTATCTAAAAATACAAAATGTTTGGATTTAGTACTCACCACCAAATGACCTTGATTAGCGATTCTTTAACAATTCTAAGCGCTTACCTGGAAAGAAAAACCACAATTAGTATAAAATACATTGTAATGACCTCATTACACATCACAAGAAGAAATACTGCAAGATTTTAAAAAATACCAGCAAAGACAAACTGATATTATTTGCTTGTTAACGCTGAAGAAAAACAAGGAAATCCTTGTTTAATTTTTCAGCTCAATTTCAGGGTTACAAAATTAGAGCAAAGATCAGACATAGCTCTAAAATTTCTTGTTAAACAGTACGATTTAAACAGCAATAAAAACCACAAATTTTTCAGCATTAAAAACAGTAAATGTTCTGACAAGCATGTATCTTGTCAGTCAATTTTAAACACGCTAAAAATTCGAGCCAAATAAAATTCTGATGGGCATAAACTAAGGGAAGTAATAAAATTACAGCTTTTAATCAGGCCTTCTAAATCACTTACAAATATAATTTATTATCGGGGTGAAAAATTCATCCAGCCTTCTTTGTCGGCTGAAAAACCCCACTAAATTATTTTGTTATAATGAAAAGGGCAACTTGACCCTATCATATCCAGTTGAACGAATTCTGAACATTTCAGAACAGTTTTAAAAGACTATCATAAAGCATTTTATATCTAGGAAGAGTTCAAAGCGAAAATGATTGATTTGAAATTTACAGAGACCACCCGAGGCACAAATGTGGCACTTTCATTATACGCCACTTCGTACACCTAAAGATCCCTTTGACGATAGGCTTTCAAAGCTTATAATGTTACAGAGTTCGTATTAATATTCCTAACTATTCTGATTTCAGGTAACAATAACGCTTGTTTAATTATTTTTATTTTCATGGATTTTATCAGCTGTTTACTTATTAGGTTAATTAGCTCTTGTTTGATAAATAACTTAGATTTAATGAAAATTGGATTTGGTAACTTTTGTTTCTGACAATTTTAAATGCGAATTTGGGTTATCAAATTTTGTTTTTAATAAATAATTTAGATTGAATGAAAATTGGATTTGGTAACTTTTGTTTCTGACAATTTTAATATTAAATGCGAATTTAGGTTATTAAATTGTGTTTTTAATAATAACTAATAAGAATTTTCAGCTTAACTGATAGTTTGTTACTTTTAGATTAAATGAAGACCCGTTAAATATCGTTCGCTCCTAGTAAAAAATTTAGATTAAATGAAAATAGGGTTTAGTAGCTTCTGCTTCTGACAATAATTTGAATATTTTATGCAAGTTTAGTTTATTAGTTTTGATTTTAATAATAATTTAGAACTGTTATTAAGAGTTTTTTACTCTTAAATTAAATAAAAATTGGGTTAATTAACGCTTGTTTCTAATTAAGAAAATAGATTAAATGAAAATTGGGTTTTGTTTTTAACAATAATTTTAATATTAAATGACGAGTTTTGTTACTTTTAAATTAAATAGAATTTGGATTAATTACCATTGGTTCCTAATCAAACAAATAGTTTAAATGAAAATTAGGTTCAGTGGCTTTTATCCCTGATAATAATTTTAATATTAAATGAGAATTTAGTTTATTATTTTTAGTTTTTAATAATAACTACGAATTTTTAGATTCTTTCGCGAGTTTTGTTACTTTTAGATTAAGTAAAAATTGAGTTAATTAACGCTTGTTTCTAATTAAAGAAAGTTGAAATGAAAACTGCGTTTAATTTGTTTCTGGCAATAATTTGAATATTAAATGCGAATTTAGTTTCTTAGTTTTTGTTTTTGATAATAACTAAGAAGCTTGAGATTAAATAATGGTTTATTCAAATCAGATAAATACAAATTTGGTTTAGTAGCTTTTGTTTCTGATAATAATTTTAACATGAAATGCGAATTTAGTCTTGTGTTTTTAATAATAACTAAGAATTGTTAAATTAAGTGATGAGTTTTGTTATTTTTAGATTAAGTAAAAATTGGCTTAATTAACACCTAATTAAATAAATTTAGATTAAATCAAAAGTGGGTTTAGTAGTTTTTATACTTACTTACTTACTTAATCCTATCCTCTTTTACCGTGTTACACGGTGTCGAGGTAGTAGTTTTTATATTTAATCATAATTTTCATGTGAAAAAGGAATTTAGTTATGTTTTTGTTTTTAATAATAACTAAGAATTTTTAGATTAAGTGGCGAGTTTTGTTATTTTTAGGTAGAATAATTGGGTTAATTTATGTTTATTTCTAATAAATGAAAATTAGATTTAGTAGCTTTTGATTCAGACAATAAATTTAATTTTAAATGCCAATTTAGTTTATTGGCCTTTATTTCTAGTAGTAACCAAGAATGTTCAGATTAAATGGCGAGTTTTGTTACTTTTAAATTAAATAAAAATTGGGTTTACGTGTGTTTCTAATAAAAAATTTAAATTAAGTGAAAATTGAGTTTAGTAGCTTTTGTTTCTGATAATAATTTTAATTTTTATGTAAGTTTAATTTATTGTTATTTTTGGCTTGAATAGTAACTAAGAATTTTTAGATTAAATGACGAGCTTTGTTATTTTTAGATTAAATAAAAGTTGTGCTAATTTACTTTTATTTCTGTTGGAAATCTGTGTATGTTCCGTCGACAATCTTCACGTATTTTATATTTAGTCTAGTGTGCATAATAATGTAATTGACATTATATAGTTTGTCATAATTTGTCCGAATAAAAGGTTGTCACTCTTATAAATTTAACTACGTCTCAGTCTATCTCTGGTCTACCACCTCTTTATAATAACGAATAGGTTATGGGCCCAGCGTGCCCGAGATAGCACCGATATAAAAAGTAAAAACGCGACACGTGGCATATTAAATTTTGGTTGTGAGTGACAGTGTGATCGCGATAGTTTACAAAAGATGGCTTCAGGTACATCGTCAGGTTGGCGCATTGAGTTGTTGTCCAAGACGAATTATGATACGTGGTGTATACAAGTAGAAGCACTTTTGGTAGAGAGCGATCTGTGGGAGTATGTCGATGGTACTATTCCGAAGCCACCAACAGGCGATGACACGATTCAAGCCTGGATAAATAAAGACAAAAAGGCAAAAGCAAAGTTGACTATGGCAATTGAACCAATACTGGTCACACAAATTCGTAATTGTGAGACGTCAAAAGATGTATGGTTAAAATTGGAGTCAACTTATGCGTCTAAGGGTCCTGCGAGAAAGGCGACATTATTGAAGCGACTGATGCTTCAAAAGCTGGATGAAGGCGGTGACGTAAGAGACCACTTGACTAAATTTTTCGATGCTGTGGATAAATTGAAAAGCATGAAAGTGGACATAAATGATGATCTCTTGACTGTAATGCTGTTGTATAGTCTTCCTTCGTCGTATGAAAGTTTTCGGTGTGCAATTGAAACAAGAGACGCGTTGCCGACACCGGAAGAATTGAAGGTGAAGATTATGGACAAGCACGATTCAGATAGACAGGGATCTGGAGGTTTCGTCACAGTAATGACCGCCAGTCAAAATCCAATGAAGGAGAAAACGAAGAAGAAACGCGTGTTCAAATGCTTCAAGTGTGGGGCGCCGGGACATAAAGCAAATGAGTGTACAGGTCAATTCGACAGTAGCCAAAGAAAGCCAAAACCGTCGGCGAACAATGTTGACGAGTCGTTTGCAGTGAACCATACAGTTTTAAATGTAGATAGTGTATGCAAAGCAAAGACAAAAACATTGAGTAAACCATGGTTATTGGATAGCGGCTGTACCGCGCATTTGTGTGGTGTGGAAGCGTGTTTTAAGTCTTTAAGTGAATCCCCGAATGTGAAATTAAGTCTCGCGAGTCAAGCGTCTGCTGAAGTGAAAAGAAAAGGCATTGTTCATTTGTCAGTTGCAAGTGATAATAATGATCATCGACTGATTGAATTCAAGGACACTTTATATGTGCCTGAATTGAGAACAAACCTAATTTCAGTTGCAAAAATTACGAATAAAGGACACGAGGTGATTTTTCGTAAAGAGGACGCAGTTGTTCGTGACAAGCGCGGGAACATTTCGCTAATCGCCGAGCGACGGGGCGATTTGTATTTTGTGCGTGAGAACTTAGAGTGTGCTGAAGCGGTAGTCCAACCAATGGGTTCAGAATTGATGAAGTGGCATGAAAGATTAGGCCATCTAAACAGTAAAGACCTAGTGAAATTGATTCGTGATGGTGTAGTACCCAAGGTTGATGTGAGTGATGCAGCACAATTATCACGTTGTGAAGTGTGTTTGAAGGGAAAAATGGCCGTGTTACCTTTCCCTAACGATCGAGTACCGTGCACTGAGACATTGCAAATAGTGTACTCGGACGTTGTTGGTCCATTTAGAACGGAATCCACGGGACGTGCTAAGTATTTTGTAACTTTTATTGACGATAGCACGAGATGGTGCGAAGTGTACTTTTTGAGACAAAAGTGTGGAGTGTTCGATGCGTTCAAGCTTTATCAGAAGCTAGTAGAGAAACAAACCGGAAAGAAAGTAAAATGTTTACAATCAGACAATGGACGTGAGTATTGTAGTACCGAATTTAATGAATATCTAGCGGATCAAGGTATTAAAAGACAATTTACGGTTCCCCATACTCCGCAGCAAAACGGTGTCGCGGAAAGAATGAATCGTACGTTGTTGAATATGGCTAGGTGCCTGTTGTTGCATTCCGGTTTGAGCGCGATGTTTTGGTCGGAAGCTGTTGCCACAGCTTGTCACATTCGTAACCGATGCCCGACTAGTGGATTAAATGGAAAGATTCCGTATGAAAAGTGGACGAAAGATAAAGTAAACGTGAATTACTTTAAAAAGTTTGGGTCGAAAGTGTTTGTCTTAGATAAAAATCGCAACAAAGACAAACTTTCACAGAGATCTGTTGAAGGCGTATTCATGGGGTATCCTAGAGAAAGAAAAGGCTTCCGTGTGTGGATACCGAGTAAGAGACAGATGATAGAGGCCCGTGATGTAAAATTTTTAGAACAGACTAGTATCGGTCCTTGTGATACGCGCGTACTTGAAGAGTGGTTTATGTCAACGGAAGAGGGGCAGGAGGATGAAAACAGTCATCTAAAATATATAGAGTTTTCGCCGCAATCTGTGGAGTGTAACGAGACTCCGAAAAATCGACCAGACATCCCGGAGATAGTTATAAAGGATGCGGAAGAGCAGATGAGAGCCCCTGGTAGACCAAAATTGTTGCGTACTGGTAATAGAGGGCGACCGAGAAAGCTGTATCAGTCAAGAAGTAGAGCAACACAAGACGAAGAAGATATTTGTACTGAAAATGATTCTGACTTAGATGACGATGTGTTCGTCGGTGTAGCAGAGATCAGAGTACAAGATGCTTTAAAAAGTGATGCGTGTGATGAATGGAAGGATGCAATTGAATCCGAATTCATGAATTTAGTGAAGAATGATACGTGGGATATCATTCATAATGACGACAATAAAAACATAATTGGGTGTCGTTTGATTTTGACAAATAAACATGGACCTGATGGTAAAATTGAAAGACGCAAGGCCCGACTGGTAGCGAAGGGTTACAGTCAAAAGTACGGCGTCGATTATCATCAAACATTTGCTCCAGTGGCAAGACTGGAAACATTAAGGTTATTATTGGCTCTTGCGGCTCAATTTGATCTAAAGATCTGGCAGTTCGACGTGGTGACAGCGTATCTCAATGGATCACTGGAAGAAAAAGTGATCATGAGAGTCCCAGAAATGTTGCACGAAATATTGCAACGGATTGTGTCCAAACAAGGGGAGACTTCAAAGATTGGAGCTCGAGCGAAAAAGATGATAGTGAATTTAAATGATGGCGGTAATGTGTGTAGACTAAAAAAAGCCTTGTATGGTTTGAAACAAGCCGGTCGTCAATGGTACTCGCGATTATGTAAAAAGCTCGTAAGCTTAGGTCTGAAACCCACGAAAAATGAGCCATGTTTGTTTTATGGTGAATGCGAGGGTGATACGCTATTGTTGTTAGTGTATGTGGATGATATGCTCGTAGCATCACGTAATATAGAGTGTATTACGAAGTTAAAACAAAAATTGTTGGAGGATTTTGAATTGAAAGATCTTGGTCTTGCAAAATATTGTCTTGGTCTTGAAATTGACCAAAATGGTGGTCAAATGGAGCTTTCTCAAACAGGATATATATTGGGATTACTTAAACAGTACGGAATGAGTGAATGTAATCCGGTTACGACACCATCACAAGTGAATTGGCATTTTGATGAAACAGGTGAGGAAAATGCGCATGAAAAATATCCGTATCGTGAATTGATAGGAGCGTTGATGTGGTTATCAGTGGCTACACGTCCGGATATAGCAAATACTGTATCAAGGTTAGCGCAATTTGTAGAAAAACCGTGTAAGTGTCATTGGCTTGCTACAAAGAGAGTCTTAAGGTATCTGTGTGGTACAGCAAATTTTGGATTAGTGTATAGAAAGACTGAACAATCGTTGATTGGGTATACAGACGCTGATTGGGGTAATTGTACTATAAATCGTCGTTCGTATACTGGATACGCGTTTATACTCAGTGGCGCGGCGATTACATGGAAATCACAAAAACAACGGACTGTCGCGTTGTCATCAACGGAGGCTGAGTATGTCAGTCTTGCAGAAGCAGCTAAAGAAGCAATTTATTTACGTAGTTTATTGTGTGAACTCGGTTTTGATGAGTGGATCAATATTACGATTTTTATTGATAATCGTGGAGCCCAGTGTTTGGCAAATGATCCCGTATTTCATGCGCGTACGAAGCACATTGATATCAAGCATCATTTTGTTCGTGAGTCGATTAGTGCTGGAACATTTGCGTTAACGTTAACGAGATATTTACAAAAAACCGTTTTTTGTGACCTTTGAACCCACATGAAATTTTTAGCGGCACTCGGATCGATGGGGACTTTTGACATTTTGTTTAGAACCACAATATCAAGGTCCATACCAAAATTCAGCTTTCCGGGAATTTTTCCGGAGATGGGCTTTTATTTTGTCTAATTTCTCTGGACTATTATTAATTTTTGCTTTTAATAATAATTAAGAATTTTCAGATTAATTAAATATTCTAGAATAAATAAAGATTGACAAAAAGGCAATAGTTTTAATATTAAATGCGAATTTAGTTTATTAGTTTTTGTTTCTAATAATAATTTTTACTCTTTGTTACTTCTAAATTAAATAAAAAATTGAGTTAACTAACTGTTGTTTCTAATAAAAAATTCAGATTGAATGAAAATTGGGTTTAGGCCCGGTCTTTCCATCTCCTAATAAACCTCCTAATAAGCTATTTAGCAAATATTTTCGATGGAAACGATTGTATTAACAAAGGTTGCCATAGAAAATAATAGGAGAATAAATTTGTTAGGAGATTGAAAGACCGGCCCTTAGTAGCTTTTATTTCTAATATTTTATGCAAGTGTAATTTTTAATCATGACTGAGAATTTTTAGGTTACTGTTTTTTACTTTTAAATTAAATAAAAGTTGGGTTATTTAACGCTTGTTTTTAGTAAAAAAATTAGATTAAATCAAAAGTGGGTTTAGTAGCTTTTGTTTCTGAGAATAATTTTAAAATGAAATGCGAATTTTGTTTATTATTTTTCGTTTTTGATAATAACGAAGACTACTGAGATTAAAAGATAATTTATTCATTTAAGATTAAATAAAAATACTGTTAATTAACGCTTGTATATAATATAAAATTTAGATTAAATGAAAATTGGGTTTAGTAGCATTTGTTACTGATACTAGGTTTAACATTGGTTGGTTTAGTTTTTGGTTTTAATTAATGATTAGATTAAATGAAAGTTAGGTTAATGAGGTTAAATATCTGATAATAATTTTAGGACTAAATGAAGATCTGGTTTATGGCCTTTGTTTCTGATAAGAAACCTTAGATTAAATGGGAACTTCTTGGGTATAACTCGATTTTTAGTTAAGCCAATTAATTCTCCGTATAAATTACAATTCTTCCAGAAATAATTACTTTTGTATAATATGCGAAAAACAATTGCATCAAAATGATAATTTTCTTGTACTTTTATAAGTTCCAAAATTATTTAGAAACTTCTTTTGTTTAAAATTTAAAGCGAAAGCAATTTCGGCTTGGAATTTATGTATAACGAGTGTTTGGATAATCGAAATTTCTAAAGGACGAAAAGCTTTTCTGTGGGAAGAAGGAAAAGTGCTTTGGGGCATAAAAAGAAAGGCTTGAACAGGAAATTAAGGCAACTCGTAAACGTCGGGCTTATAATAACACAACGCGTGTACCATGTAACTATTTATACGTGTTTTGCTTCGTGGTTCTTGTAAAAGCTTTTATTTGGTGCTCGTTACACTTTTCTAAACGATGTTTTTAAGGTGAAATATTTGTTGTACTTTAAATGTTGGGGATTTTTTGCATATAAGACAGAGCGCGCCTTAGGTTAGATTATTTATTTTTCTGCTATGTGGGATGACTCAACGCAAATATAAGCACTTCTGGGCATTAGGAAGTTTGGAAATGAGAAGGAAACAGAAGTTGCTTGGTTTAAATTTGAAAAATATTAGGTTTACCTAATGAAAAAACGGAAATGCAGAACTGGCTTTGGATTGAAATTTTGAGGTTGGCTGGTTCAACTTGGGACTGCTTCACATTTTGCAGTTATAGAAGTTGGTCTACTCAGAATGAATTCTTTTTGAGAGTTGAAAGTTAGAGCCATTTAGCAAAGAAGGGCTAAGTCATACCTCACCGACTAAGGAACACCAAATGCTGAGCTGATCGCTAATTACTTAAACTCCTGAGTATAAGTAAAAGTCAAATTGCAATATAAATTGGAGCTTTCGGTGAGGCCCATTTAGAATTATTTCCCGAAACATTACAAAAAATTTCTCCAAAATAAACAAATCTATAAGTCCTTGTAAGTCTCTCGTATAAAGAATAAGCTTACCGAAATAAAAACTCGGAAAACCTTAAGAAATATAGCCACATTAAATCAATGATACCGTTGTCCTTGACTTCCTTTGCCAAAAACGAAACACTAAATTTAGTCAGTTGAAGAACGTAATTTAAAGTCGTAAAAAGCTTCTCTGCCATTTATTAATTTGTTAAATTTCCAAGAAAAACTTCACATTGGGTTTGATAGATGCATTTATTAAATTCATCATAAAAGCTGCAGCAATTCAATAAAAGAAATGCAATTAGTCTCCTCCGGTGTTTACGTAGAAACTTCCCTAATGTTCAACAATGAAACAAAATATCCGCAGTATGAAATTTAATCACAGCATATCGTAATTACTAAAAGTTTTGATGAGGTCCTTAAACAATTCTGCCGGCGATTATAGCTTTAAATTCCGCTTTCTTCCATAATGCGATACGTAATACGAATTTAAACTCGAATTACTAAAAGTTTAAGATTTATAAGACGGCATTTGTTAAATTTACGCAAACGATTATTGCAGAGAAAGGAAATCCACTGAAAATTTGCAACTTTTAACGATAATTAAAGCTTGATTGGTTTCAAGGATTTTGTGAATGTTTATTAAGCAAATGTAGAGGATTTAGATATCTGGTAAATCACAAATTTAAATCAATATTTGCAGTTTAAAATAAAAAATGATATAAAGTACGCATATTCAATTTCGCATGAGCGAATGAAAATTGAAGAATATTTTTTCCTGACCTATTCAATGAGTTCTCCAATTAGAGAATGAAATTGGAAACGTGCAGCGTGCACGCAAACTTTACAGATTTATGCTCTGAGGGACAATTTCGATATTCTACGTTTTCGCAGATTGGTTTTCTGTTTCCATTAATTTACTTTCCATAAGCGTACGTAAACCTTCAAGCAGGAAACAGTTGATAAATAATCAGTGGTGACTTTCGCTTTTCACAAAGTAACAATTCTGATTTCTTTATTAGTTGGATGAGGAAATATTTTAAATAAAGATTGATATGTGCATTAGTTGAAGAACAAAGAACATACCCATCAAACTAACATTAAATTATCAAACAAGTATTCACATAGTCTATCTATATTTAGCTTATTAAGCATAAAACCACATTTTAGCTCTATAATTGCATGTTATTCGAATGGTTAATGCTTAATTTCACATTAATTTAGTTTACTGAAACTCACTCATGTTAAGCAAATTACGTTGACATCAACTGAAATGGATGTGTTTTTATTTTCAACATTTTTATCGCGTTAAAAATTAAACGAGATTTGAATCGAATTAATTTTAAAATACCTACGCTGGAAATTTATTTATTTCGTAAATGATTTTCAGGTAATCGATTATGCTCTAAAATCAGAAACTCGAGGGATATTCAAATTATTAATTCAGATTTTTCTTTAATATCTTAAGTTAACCTTATTTAACGAGGAGTATAAGGAATATTAATAAAGAAAATTTGTAAACGACAGTAAGAAACGCAAAGAAATCGATGTTCTCGAACCGCATCTCGCTTAACAGCTGTGTCATGCGTCAAATTACGGGCAGCAAATTAATCGTCTCCTCATAAACTCGCCGTAGAATGGAGCTATTTAGTTCTGTATTATACCGAATTACTAGAATATTCAGTTCGAGTAATTTTAGAAGCAGCAAGGCCGAATTAAATTATCCGTTGTCTGATAGTCCGAATTAATTATATTATCAGTACTGATTGCCCTAACTTTATGTGTGATGTCCCAATTTATCAAATTAAGCTGATATAATGTACGGAGTATTGAAGCTTAGTGTTAGCGGTTTTAGAGAAGATTGCATGTTTGCTACAAATCACAAACAGAATAAAAGATGTGTGGCTTGTTATCTTGGGCTAATGTAATCAAAGTTAATGTAATCAAACTGCATTAGGAGAACAAGCATACGCGATTGGAGAACAGGATGACCTCGTTTTATGCCTGTTTTGTTGAAAACTTAAACTTTAACTTTGTACTTTAAAGTTTGAGTCAGATGATAATGCAGTTTTACTATAATACCTTGGAGAAATTAGAAATAAATAAAACAAATAATCTGCTTGAAATGAGCTTCAATAAATTTAGAAAAGATAAACAAACTTTCGACACACAAGACTTCGAAAGATAGGTAAATAAATAAGTAAATTAAGGAACGAACGAAGGAACGAATGAATAAACAAACACACCAATTTCCAGTAAGTTTTTCTATCATTTTTTGCAGAAAATGCAATTCAGACAACTTGCACAAGCAACAGTTTATTAAAAAAACGCTTATTTCTGAATCATTAAACAGGCTATTTCTACCTTCTGATGTTTAATAAATGCGACTGTCTGTTCCAAATTTTCATTTAAAAACCGAAAGGTGTTTCGGAGTGTTTCTCCCTTTTCATTCATTCTGCAAATCGTTCTGTTTTCGTTTCTGTACACGAAGCCCTTTTCGGAAGGTTTTCATTTATTTTTTACTTTCGCTGCGTGATTTTACAAGTTCCCAGTGATTTTAAATTTTAAGCAGGTCCAGTTTCTCCGAATTTTTGTTTCAGTCATTCGGTGAAAATTACAATAAAATATTAAAATAAATTGTAAATAAATTAAAATCGTGTTAGGAGGTTCAGCTTGGCGCCTCCACCAATTTTTATTGGGCCTGAAAGTTTGCTGAAAAATCGATCGCTTTAATCATTAAAAATTATACTTCATTTTTATTTAAAAATCTGAACGCTCGGCTCGTCAATCAGGTGTATTTCTGGAAACTTTTTGCTTTCATTCTTCATTGAACAAATCGACCTTTCATTTTGTTTCAGTAAACCCTGACCTCTCCAGTACCTTTAAAGAGCTTTATTTCGAGTTCTCTTTTATTTAATTTTGACCTTTCGAAGGTTTCTTTGCTGATAATTTTTATATTGTTCAAATTTTTTAAAAGAATTTTTATTGTTCATTTAGCAAAAGCCCCTCTGTAAAATAATTAATTAGCAATTCGTTCAAAGCAGCGCATTTTTAAAAATTAAAAATTGTAATTTGTTTTCACATATATTCATAATTCGTTAATACAGAAAACCTCTCCCCTAACATCTGAAAATTCTGTGTTATTTTAATACATGAATAAATTTTCCTACAAAATCCTGTTACAACAAAAACATATTGCAAACACGTATCTGCTTTGAAATTAAAATAACTTTTTCCTCATTCTCATGCCACGTAATGTTTATAGTTTATTTACGTTACATGCAAAATAAACTTAATATTTTCTGCTGGATTGCCTGGACTAGGTTTTCAGTTTTTGTTGTAGAAATATCAAAGTTTTTAGCCTAAAATAATTTTAAATTTTCGTTATTTATTTGTTTATTTATTGGACGAAATGTTGGTTTACAAAAGTGCTTACTTTAATTATTTTTAAATTAAAGAAATGCAAAGGAATTGATAAAAATGCAGAGCAATTTGGGGAATAAAAAGCCCTAATTAGCCTGCTTGTTTTTTTAAATAAACTAAATATTTTCTGTAGGATTACCAAAATTGGCCACAAGGTTTTCGTTCTTTGCTGTAGAAATATACCACTTTTTTAGATATGAAACAGTTTCTAATTTTCGTTATTTATTGGGCGAAATCTTGGCTTGCAAAGGTCGCTAAAATAATTATTTTTGAATTAAAGAAATGTAAGAAAAATTATAGAAACAGATAGAAATTTGGTTAATAAAAAATCCTAATTAGAACTATCGAGGCTTTTGAATTTTACAATTAGAGGTTTATAACTATAAATTTTAGATGGTGGATTCCCAATTAGATAATGTGAACTTCAAGTTTAAGATATCTGAATTCCAAATTTCAGGCTTTTAATGAATATTCAAAGCTTTGACTTTCATATTTTAAGTGTAAAACTTTGAATTTTCAATCACGCTTTTAATATAACTCTGAAACGTTTAAAGATGTGTTCTCTAAATCAAACTGGGAAATTTGGAATCAGAAACAATTATTTGACAAAATTTCGATATTATTAGTCCATATTCCAAGTAGAAATACTAAAATTGTAGTGAATTTTAAATATTCAAATTGAGAAATTTTTGATTCAAAATTATTCAAGATTTACAGTGTCACATTCGAAGTTTTGAATTCAATATTGAAGATTTCGAGTTTCAAATTCGAGATTTTGAACTCCAAATTAGGGATTTAGATATTGAGATTCGACGCTTCACGCATTCAAATTCGATTCTTTACCTTTCAAATTTGGAGTTCATAATTTTAAATATGAGATTTTTAATTTCAAATTGGGTCTTATGAATTTCAAATTGGGTCTTATGAATTTCAAATATCAGATTTTCTATGTAGAACTCAAACCTTTGGCCTTTAAATTCCAAATTTAAAATAAAACCTTGAATTTTTAATCTCGTTTTCAATATACTTCTGATAATCTCAAAGATGTGTTTCCTAAATTAAATTTGGAAATTTTATATCAGAAACAATTTGGAGACTACGATACTCCTAATCCAGATTCGAAGTACAAATACTTCAAAGTGTAGTAAAATCTTATGCATTGAATTTGAGTTAAAATTATGTATTAAAATTCCGAATTTTAGAAACAAAATTATTTCAGATTTTCAGTGTCAAGTTCGAGCTTTTGAATTTTACTTTGAACATTTTTGAGTTTTAATTCGAGATTTTAAAGATGAAATTGGCATATGCAAATTTAAATTCGAAGTTTTCAATTTCAAATTTTGGGTTTGTAATTGCAAATCTGAGGCGTTGAATTCCAAATTGGGCATTGTGAATTCCAAATTCCAGATTTTCAATGTAAACTTCAAATCCGCGACTTTTCCAAATCTACAGTTCCAACTTTAAAATTTCAATTTCGAGATTCAGGTTTTCAAAGCCCAGGTTTATAATTTCTGAAACCTCCAAAGATGTGTTTTCCAAATCTTAAAATTTAGAGTAAGAAACAATTGCAATTGCAACTTCGATATTTTAAATCTAGATTTGAAGTAGAACTATTTAAAATTGTAGTCGAATTTTACTGTGTTCAAAATCTTGAAGATTGGACTCAAAATTATTTCAGATTTTCAATGTTAAATCCGAGGTTCTGATTGACATTTTGAAGATTTTGAATACCAAATTTTAAATTTCAAATTAGGAATTTAGAAATTGAAATTCAAAGCTTTGACTGTCAAATTCCGAATTTAGAATTTATTTATTGGACTAAATCTTGGTTTTAAATTATTTTTGAATCAATAAAAGAAAAGCCCTAATTGGCATCTTTTTTTTTAATAAACTAAATATTTTCTGATGAATTGTTAGGTTGACACACAAGGTTTTCATTCTGCGTTGCAGAAATATGAGTGTTTTTTATCCAAAACAATTTATAATTTTCGTTGTTTATTTATTTATCTATTTATTTATTCGACAAAATCTCGGATTGCGAAGGGGCCTATTTTAATAATTTTTGAATTAAATAAACGTAAGTGAAATGATAACAATAGAGAGAACTTTAGTTAATGAAAAACTTTAATTAGCCTGTTTTGTATTTGTTTGAACTTCCATTAAACAACTTAAAACGTTTGTTCGAACAGAATCGCAATTTAATCACTGCTGACTTCATCCGGAAAGTAAACATTTGGTACTTGTGTTAATTAATAGCAATTACTGGAATTGAACTTAACTGAGTATTCCTTCAATTTTCAAACAAATCTAAATAGGTCCGAATTGCATTTAATCGTTAAAAATAATTTCCCTCGAACGCGGAATTTTTTATGTTATCTCAATTAGGAAATCCATTAGGGATAATAAATACATAGAAATCCCAATTATCAGAACCACACGGAGTAATATTAGAGATCCAGCTTTTCGTAGATGATACCAGCATTTCGAATGCTTTCGTTGGTTATCTCGTTATCCTTTTTTGTATTACACGTTGCGAAATACCGCTTTTTGGCTTAATTAATGAACGTTACAGCATCGCGTACCATTTTTATGGCTTTTTTGCGTTTCGAAACACAATCCTGAACGCTATTTTTCGACCATTTTTATCAGTTGTTTAACATTAACTACAAATAATACAATTCACTAGGGAGTTACATTAAATTGAAAGCATTCCTATTGTTAATACAGTTTCAGAAAAGGATAAAAAGTGTGTCATCGGAATTAATTAAGGGAGCGATTTTAATTAATATCAGAGCTATTTATTCGGTATTCTATGGAACCTTAAGATAAAACAAGCAACATAGCAGACTAACACATGCTGTTAAGTTAATTAACTTCCTGAAGCAACGTTCTTGTCACGCTGTCAGGCTCACATATGTCAAAAGCATGCAAACAGTAGCGGAAGAGTCGTTCGCGTAGTAGGACGAGTATAAAACACTCGTCAGAAACGGTAATGCTCTTCATTTATCTAGCTAGACTTGCATGTAAATCTGAGGGACTATGGAGAGCTACATCCGGCTGATTAATGTTTCGCCTCCGGAGAAAATTTATGAAAAATTAGGGTATTATAACGGATTATTAAGTTATCTCTTAAAGAATACAATGAAATTACTAGGTAAAATGAACCGGGTCCTCATCAATCAAAGCCTTTTGAAAAATATCGAAATAATTGAGTTTCTCTCGTGAAAATATGTACCGCACAAATATTGTTCTATTTTTGTCATGCAAAACGTGTCTTCTGTTTGCACTGCGAGCGATTGCTTTTTAATATGAAATGCGCTCCGAAGCCTGTGGTGAAACAATTTCCTTTATTACTACAATTTAAAATGTGCATTTATGATGAACGGGGCTTTTCATCGTTTTATGTCACTTACTTTAAAGAGTTATTTAAAAAAATTTCATATATGGTTTTACTGATGTTTTTGAAACCGTTCCAAATTTACATAATGAAACCGAGGATATACGCACCAAAAGACAGGAAGATAACAACTGAGGTCGTGCGACATTTGCTCGAAATGAAGCAAAGATAAATTTTTTGTTTTAACTTCGTAACAAACCACGGAGGAGGGATGAACAGAGGGTTGTCAAAAACATACAAAACTTTTATAGCAAAAAGTAGTCATAAACGCGAATGTTCGACCCCATAATGTGTTCATGAAGAGCGATTATATCAGACAAAAGCTCTCGTTACTGTAGTGCGACATTATAGCGAAACACAGCTGCAGGCTTTAATATTATGATACTCTGAAATGCAAGGGAAACAACAGGAAGCTGTTGCTAACTTAATACTGAAAACAGCCATCAGATTATGCAGCAACGTTTGCATATCGTGCCTGTAATGTTATAGCGATTCAAATGTATGATTAGAATATTGAAATTCTCTAAACATCCACGTTTAAGAACATGAGATTATTTTTAGCTTGTAGGTAAATATTAGCTATGGAATCTACATATCAGTTTACATAGAAATCGAACTACTTTCCTGCTGTTTTCCAACTTAAACAAACCAACAATTTGCTTTTCTGTTTGTAAGTAAATTTTCAAAAGGTTGCCTGATGATTTAGTAGTCTATAAACTGATGTAATCTAAACACATGGAAATATAAAGTATCAATTCTAAAAGTAGAAAAGAGATAACAAAGTATTAATTAATGTAACTGCAATTAGGAAAGCTCGAAGAATAAACTAATAAATTGACGAAGGAGAATATTGGGAGGCCAAGAAATAACAACCACGATACAGGAAAGGTAACATCAAAAATAAAAGTAAGAAAACGTCGAAGAAGAAAAACTTAGATGATAAATGGGCGATCATGAAGATAACAGGTGTAGAGGCGTAAAGAGGACGTCAGAAGGTGATCAGGAAGATAACAAAAGCTGGCCTTGGAAAAAGACTTAAACATGAATAGAACCAAATTTACAGTCAAACGTGAATGGCATACTGAAAGCACCAAACGACAGATAAATAAACGAAAACAAACTAGATGAAACTTTAACATTTAAGATATTGGAAGTGAAAACTACAATGCAATTTGAGGAACGGAAAAAGCACAATTAAACAGACTTAAAGAAAAATATAAATCAGAAATTAATGACTTATTGTTGGAAAGAACAATGCCCGCAGATCGATACAAAATATGCGCAGAGTGCGAAGCAACAAAGAAAAAGAGCATGATAAATGTTATTAACAAGGTGAAGAAGATTAAGAAACAAGACAGGAAGGGGAAATGTGTACTAAAAATAACAAATGATAAATCTATGAATAAAATTAATAGTAATATAGAAAAGAGGAGATAAAACAACGACTAGAACCCCAACACAAAACTGGGAAAAGCCTGTAATGTAAACTATAGCAGTGGAACAGAAATAAACACTGAAATAAAGCAAAATATAAACGAAACAAGTGGGGAAAAGGATCGAACGAAACAGCAAAATAAGAGGAGAAACGAAGAAGATGACGAAAAAAAAAATGTGAAAGAAAGGGAAAGGTAAGATAAGAAAGACAATGAATAAGAGGCAAAGAAACGTGACAAACAAAGAGTAGAAGAAGGAAAAAGTCGATAATCAAGATAAGCATAAAGAAGGTGACGACAAGCAAGCAACATCAGAAAAATGAAGATGATGAAGTCGAAGTTGATGAAAGCGAAGGTAATGAAGGCAAAGGCGAGGACCACATAGACCAGCAAGAACAATAAAGATGAACAAGACGAAGTTGACAAGAACGACAAAGGTCAGGAAGATCAAGATGAGAATAACAAAGGTGACGAAGACGAAGGTAAGGACGATGAAGGTCAGGTGGATCAAGACGAGAACAACAAAGGCGAAGAAGACGAAGGTGATAAAGAAAAAACGTGAGGACGATGAAAGTCAGGAAGACCAAGATGAGAACAACAAAGAAGATAAAGGCGAAGATGACGAAGACCAGGAAAACCACAATGAGAACAACAAAATTGAAGAAGACGAAGGTGATGAAGACAAAGGCGAAGATGAAGAAGGTCAGGAAGAGCAAGATGAGAACAACAGAGGTGAAGAAGGCGAGAATAATTATTGAAGTGAGAAAGAAGATAAGGAAAATGGAAAAAAGAACACCGAAGGCAAAGCAGGCCAAGGTGAGGAAAACTAAAGTGAGAAAAACGAGGGTTAGAAAGCAAGGAAAAAGTAGGAAAACATAAAGGAAAGGAAAAAGGCAGGAGAAAGAACAAAGGGTATAACATAAAACAAAAAAGATCACAAATAACCTTAAGAAAAAAAAAAAATAAAACGCCTGAAATATACAAGGTGACCACGAGGCACGTACTCATTTTCGAAGGAACTGTACTCGGCAAAGAGGGTACCTGCAGGGTCGGCGGGGCAGTCATTTTTCCTGTCGATTTGCCATTTACTGGGTAGAGGAAAATCCAATACAACTCCATGAGAGACTTCTTCATTCACCCCGTGTAACAGTGCGGTGTGCAATTTCTAGACGTTATGTTATCGGACCCTGCTTTTTTAAAGAAAACGGTGTAAACTCTGATCGATACGTGGACATGATACACAACTTTTTTCTGCCACAACTGCGAATGTTGAACTTGGAACATGTTGTATGGTTTCAACAAGATGGGGCTACGGCCCACACCGCCAGGAATTCAATGAACCTCCTACTGATTTACATGTTCGGAGATGTGCCCTGGCCCCCTCAATCTCCAGACCTGAGTAGGTGTGACTTTTTTTATGGGTGTATTTAAAGGAGTTTTACGTTGGTAAATCCCGTTCATTAAACGACTTGAAGACGGCCATTCGTAGAGAGGTACGACGGATAAACGACAAGACATTGGAACAAGTGTGGGACAGCTTTAAGATCCGAGCTGAAAACTGCATCAGGGAAGACGAATGTCACATTCAAGATGTGCTACGTAAAATAAATGGCATACACTCACGCACATGTTAAAAAAAGATAATAAAGTTTTTGTGAAAAATTAACTTTGTACTATTTATTTAAAAATGAGTGGTCAGCCTGTATAAAGAACAAAATGAAGAATAAGACCGGTGGAAATTTTCGAGGACTCTTTGATAAGCTCACTGGATGCATACTTATGTAAATACAGTAATCTCGCGTATTTTCATAGTTTTTACCTGAACTTATTTCCTTTATACCATACATTCAAAGATGTTTTAACAAATTAATTTGTTCCAAGTAAGAGTTACTTACAAAAAAAAGCTCGAAGTGAAAGCCTAAATTTCGCCAATTATTACTTAAATTCTACAAAATAGGTACGAAATATTCGTTTATTGATTTAAAAGGTGACCATTTAAAACCAAAGCGATTTTAAACCACAGACGAATAAAATCAAGCTCGAATACTGCATTTGACCAACTTTACACACAAAACGAAAACCATTAAATGCAATTGCTAACCCACAAATGGTCACACAACAAACGTCCAATTTGGTTATCTTTAGCACTGCCATGCAAATTGAAACAATTATTAGCTTTTCTTCAACGGTTATGTTTTCTGAAAATAGCAGAATTCAAAAAATAACACATAAGAAAATCCAAAGCCTTATTAATACGGCCAGAAATAACTTGACCTTCTACAATTTTCTGATACGATCTATAGGTGTCGATGTTGTAACTTGGCAAGCTTTCGGGTCAAGAGAACGAAGTTCAAGGAAGTGATCGACAAAAGCTCCGCGAGGTGAAACCAGGAATATCCTTGTAAATGTGGTTCTTACGTGCTTTACACGTCAGTTTAGGTTTTAGGTTGTAATAAATTTCATGTTATTATTAATAATAAAATTCTGAGTTAATTAGACTAAACTACTAATTACTAAAATTTCATTAATTTTATTTACAAAAAACATGTAGTTTGTGAGGGACTCTTAGATTTATAACGAAATTGGGGTGGCCAAAATTTGGAGTCTTAAACCCTAAATAATGGAATCTTTAATGAATTGGATTTATTTCAAAAATTATTGCTCAAAGTTCAATGTAAATGTAATAATTAAATGAGGAAATACACTGAAACAAATAAGATCGGTGTGAATGATAAGGATTTATAGTCAAGGGTAAAAATTCCAAAATAGTAACAAATTATGCTACCCACACCAACAAAAAAAGTGTTTTAGGCGGAAAAAAAAACAAATAAAAGAGCAGAATTTACAAATAAAATTTCCAAAATTCCACATTTCATTGCCGCTTCTGCGAATAAATTTAAAAAAAACGCAGGCATTATCATCAAAACACAATTTGAAAATCCCGTAATGGATAAAGCATGCCAATTATTCAAAAACACGCCCGGGCAGTTATTTACAAATAAATTTAACGAACAATACAATTTTGACAGATACGAAAATATCTAAACGCTGTTACGTTGTGCTTTTTTAACGCTCTTGTTTGTGTATGCATCCGCGTAAACGCGAGTGCAGATCTGGAATTCCGTAATAAACTTGATGTATATTTATGAAACATACATTTGAAAAGATCAATAAAGTTGTAGCTTTTATAATTTTTACGTTGCCATTGGTTTTTCCAAGAATTTCCCGGACTGCTATGTAATAACCTCTAATTATGTTGTAATTGAAATATTTATTTCTTTCATGACTTGGAACTGTTGTAAAATGTAAGTGGTTAATTAAAATTCTACTTTGAAAATGTAGTCAATAGAGGTACATTTTAGTTATGGAATTTTATTAACAGTCAAAGAACTTAAGCATACGTAAATACCTAAATTGCTAAATTAAAAAGATTACTGTTTTTAATAATTATTAGCCAAATATAATAGGAGTATCTATTAATTGATTTTCACTGAATAATTATCACAGTTTTAAATCAATTTAACTTCTAATAATGATAACAATAATAATAATCAAAAAACACCTTTTCGGAAGCAGTTCTAATAAATTTAGGAATTTTCTTGGTGGATTTAAAATGTAAAGATTAAAGTACCTAGAAATCAATACGTTTAACAAAATTCAATTTCTCTCCCAAAGAAAATTACGTCAACTCCATTAAATGCCAAAATTCTAAATAGGAAAGTTTATAGTCAACAATGCAAACAAGGGTTGTTAACCTTTCATAGGGAGTGTATTGTAAATTCCCTGATTTTGCGATTGCGCGAGTTTAAATTTATTCCAGGGATTTAAGCAGGAGTTTGAGATTGTGCGTGTGATTTTACTCCATGCATTTACTTGTGTTCCTTTAATTTCAGTTAAGATTATTGCGCTATAAAATTATTTATGGTTTACATGCAGGTGTAATTATGGTTCCATTAGGATAAAGTTTAGAATTGTTTGGTTTTACGAGTCTAGTCCGGGAAATGGGCACCGAATTTTATTTTTAAAAATTAGATGCGACGAAGACAAATTTTGAATTGCACTAATAAATAAATAAAAAACAAATAATAAAAGAACACAAGTAGGAAAAGTTTTTTCAAATTTGGGCAATAGCAAGAAAACGAAGTCGGAACCTCCTCACGGAGGGCTTAAACTATCATGGTTAAACTCCTGGCCTGAAATTATACCCCAAACTTCAAAACTTTCTTATGAGTATTTCATTTTTAAATATTAAAACATTTGCTGCAGCGGTTCGGGATTTCCAGGGTAAAAAATTCAATTCCCCTACTTCGCATTAAATTTCAAGATCGACGTACAAAATCTTCTATAAATTTAAATCTTCTAGCCAACTTCTAGACAGACTAAAGCTTCGAATTTTCATATCTTCGAACTTTAGATTTATATAGAAATATAGAATATAAAAATTATTATCTGCCATTTGTTCAAATTTGAGAAATTGCAGCATAAATACCAAGTCAGATTCTCCAAGGATAGAGTAAACTATCAGGATCAATATTTCAAATTTTCCTCGTGGTTTATGTTTAAATATTAAAACTTTGACTGCAGTTTCGAGCTTTCATAAAGAGATGTTCTTTGGTACATAAATTTATATCTTCTAAACTTAAACTTAAGCTAAATTAAATAATAAAACTTCAAAAGAAATATTACGCACTCAAAGCTGGAACTTTGATGTTTTCCATTTCGAATTTCGACGTAAAATATCAAACATTATCTCTGCTGCTTTTGTTTGCCAGCACAAAATTTCTATGAAAATTTACTCCTATAAAGCCACAAAATAATTCTTACATTCTGCGATATCAAGTTGTAATTAATATTTTATTTAAAGGATTATTGTTTATTGATTTGGATGAGATGTAAGCTTGCGGCTGTCAGGGATAGCAACATGCATTGCCTGTTATTATAATTAAAATTAATTTCAGTAATATGAGCAACAGTAACATTAAACTGAAGTCACGTGCGCTCAAAGGACTATTTAAAGCACCAGGATTAAACCGTGTTGACCTGAAACCTTAAACACTCGTTTGCATGTAATAGGTACTCGGAATAGTTATTTGTATGCTAAGGCCGCGAAATTCCATTTTAGCGTACCGAGAGAAAAATTGTCGCAGAGGCCGCTTGCGGCCGAGGCAAGACAATCTCGAGGGCGCTAAAGAATTTCGCGGCCGAAGTATACACAACATTTTTTGTGCAGCTGTAAAAAATACATAATAAAACTGACATTTTCATATTATCTATTATGTCAACTCTCCTGTGTCAAATAAGTGACGTTTAGTTTAACGGCCGTTACCCTAAGGGTAAGGGTATTTCGCGGCCGTTACTAAGGGTAAGGCCGCGAAATCGGATTTCGCGTCCTGTATTGCGTACGCGAAATGACCACTTCGCGTCCGGCTGCACAAAAACAAATTTAATTTTTACGAGTTCTGAATTTTTCAACAGAAAAATGATAGGCACTTCACCATAAATATCTATTTAATTTTTGAGAATTTTTGAAGCAAGCTTAGTTTTTGCTGAATCAGCTGGAATCATAAAAAGCTATAATTTTGACATTATTTCAGATTTCTGAAATCAAAAATGTATTTTTTATGTACTTTTTCAACGCCAACTGTAGAATTAAAATAAAACACATTAAAATACCTAAATGGGAATCTGAATGAAACAAAGATATATAAAAAAGTAAGTCTACAAAATTTTGATTAAACCTTTCAAATATAAACCTTTGGATTTTTCTCGTTTAAAGACGAACCAGTCCTAAACAATGCGGCTGTTAATATTTTTATCGGACTTCCCCAAAACATTAAAATTATGCATCAAAATATCCAGTCTCTACGTGGGAAAATCGAAGATATTTAAACTTAATTTTAGAAGACGTGGCTGAGTGAAGATGAAATTAATAGTACAATGTTAGATAATTATAAACTGCAAAATTATTTTTGTAGGACCACCTTTTCCGCATGGCGGTTTCTCCATCTATGCAAGGAGTGATCTGGAAGTTAATAATGTGTGCGAGTTACGACAAAAATTTTGAATGTTGTGCAGTGAAGTGTAAAATTTCAGGAGAAGAGTTAACAGTCTGTGTATCGTTCACCTAATTCGGATGCAAATGAATTTATCACCAAACTAGAAGAAAGTTTGGCACTACTGATTAACAAGAAATCTAAAAACAGTAAAATCGTTGTCTGTGGAGACTTCAATGTAAACTTTCTACCATGAGATCGAAAAAAAGATGATTCTGAGCAGGCCTTGACTAGTACAACACGGTTGGCAAGACTGATTTCAAAATGTGGCAGTAGGTTAGAGGTTAGAGGTTAATAAATGTCAAATAAATTAAAACACAAAACAGTATTTATTTAGGGAACAAACTGAAAACTAAGATGAATACATGTTAGAGTAGGTGTTCAAAATGTGACCCTTCACTAGTATTACAACGATAAACTTAAATAATTGTGGAAACAAGATTGCAAGACAGACTGACTTACATTTGAAATGTCACTGTCACATTATAATTCATAGGCATTCTAGAACCAGTGTAACCAATCGCGTTGTACTAGTCAAGGCCTGCTCAGAATCATCTTTTTTTCGATCTCATGGTAGAAAACAGTAACATTAAAGTATCTTTAATTGAATTGTTTATGTCGTATGGTCTACAATCAAAGTTGCAGGCACCAACGAGAATAACGGCAGTGTCTTCAACACAAACTGACAATATATTTGCAAATATTGTCCAAAATAATTCTAAAATTATCGACACAAAGTTGTCCGACCACACTGCACAGACATTTGAATTCTCTGTTTATCCGAACGTAAATAATAAGAATGAATGTAAACGATTATTCACCAACAATAACAATAAGGCTGAATATAAAAGATTTTATTCTAAAGATGATAAAAGGGTTTTTGTCGAACTATTGACTTTTCAGAAAATTGGTATGATGTGTTTGCAGAAACAAAATGTATAAATACTTGTTTAGGCATATTTGAAGAAAGGTTAAAGTATTATGTTGAAACAAATTTTCCATTAAAATTGTGTTTAAAACATATTAAGCAATAAAAATTCAAAATAGGACCTGGCAAAGTTAAGGTGTATATAAAGATGTGCAAGAAAAAGTAATGAACCTGAGGAAAAGGAATAAATAAGAGGGAAGAAAACAGTGATCAGGAAAATTAGGAAGAAAAAGGGAATTATATGAAAACGAAAGCAGAATAAAAAATGATAAGTAGAGAGTTAAAACAGATACCTTAGGAAGAAGGACAGAGTAGGATGAAGGCAAAAAGGGGGAGAAAAGCAAAGAGAAGAATGAAGTAGGCAAGGACGAGGAGAAAGGCAAGGAGGAAGAGGAAGACAAGGAGCAGGAGAAGGGCAAAGAGAAGGATAAAGAAGGCAAAAGGGTGAGAGGAAGAGCAGGACGAAGGCAAGGAGGAGGAGGAAAAAGGCAAGGACGAAGCGGAAAAAGGTAAGGAGGAGGAAAAAGGTAAGGAGGAGTGGGAAAAAGGCAAAGACGAGATGGAAAGCAAGAAAGAGGAGGAGGGGAGCAGCAGAAAAGTGAAAAATAGGAGATGAAGAAATGCTAATAATGGAAGGTGAACGAAGTTGAAGAGGAGGACGAATCAAAGAATGGGAAGAAGAACACAAAAGGAGCATGAAAGGAAACAAAAATGTGTACCAAAACTACAAGTTCTGCGAGAGTTGCAAAAATTTGGCAAGTAAAAATTATATCAAATTTCTTCTTTCAATTTAAGTTGTTCTTATACTGTATTTGCAAGGATCAAATAATATTAATTTTAATTCTGATTGGAACTTCTTAAAGACATGATGTAAAGGAGACGAAAATTTACAGGAATTTTCTTTGTATGAAAATCACGAGCAGAATATCATTTCCACAACGAAATTAATTTGCAGCATTTTTTAGTTTAATCATTTTATTTCATTCGGCACTTTTAGTTTCTTTTTTAATTCGTTGGTCCCTTGTCACCCACTCAACAATTTTTAATAAAGTTTTAAATCTAGTAATAAGGAAAGAAACAGACTTCTGGACTTTAGTTAGAATTCCTTCAGATCGAAGGTAATTTCAGGAAATTAAGAAGAAAATTTAGAATTAGGCGAAACGTTTTTTGGGCTTCTTTAAGGCCTTTTGTGAAATTTTGAAAATATTTGGGTGGAACATTCAGTCTCTTTGAGTTAGAAATTTCATAAAAGCACTTTCTAAAAGTATTTGTGCTGCTTTTAAATATATACAAAATTTCGAAATTCTTAAATATTTTAATGGAATTCCTTGTACTCCAGGATAACGAAGAATTAACTTTGAATATTTCTTAATTGATGCTTTCAAGAATCTTAATATTCAGATTTGAATAATCCTTAATTCTAACTCTTTGACTTCCTTTAGTAAACGAAACTGTGAATCTGAGTTACTTTACTTTTTGCTATTTTTTAAAAGTCTTTATGGAATATTTTCGCCAGTATTTGGCCCGTGAAAAAAACACAGAAATATTTAAAAATATTTTTGTAATTCGATTCACAAGGAAGCTTCCGCGTAAGACTATACTATTTCATTTTATTTTATTCAGATATCATTCAGCTTAGTATTAGTATTTCTGAAAAGTTATGAGTTAATAACAGGCCACTGGCCTAGGTTTCGGTCATAAGAGGAAGAAGAAGAAGAGAAGAAAATCCTGATATAGTTAAATCGGAAAACTTAAAAATTAAATTATCTTTTTTGAATTTGAATTTTTCTTTAAAAACAATTAGCATTTTAGCAGAATAACACGATAAAAACTAAAGTCTTCAGCTTTACCAGGCCCTTAAGGCCTATAGCTTGTCGAGGAGGACACACCGCGCCGTAGTAAGCTGAGCCTGGATCGGGTGACCTGTCCAAGTTCAGACCATGGACACCGATGCTTAACTTTGCAGAGCAATGTGCCAACCCAATACTCATTACCGTACCGCCTCTAAAGTCTTTCATAACAAAATAAATTATTTAATCAAATGTACTCATCAATAAATGTAGAAGCCCTGCAGTCCATATAGGCCGTGCTTAAAAATTATTCCATAAAGCTTTACTACTAAAATATCATTACTGAGAGAGCAAACTGAAATCCTTGTTCTTTTTTCAATATGTAACATTAATCAGGGGAATACAATTTTTATGTTAGTTATTTCGCATTAAGGATTCCGGTTAGTACAATTAACAAGCTAAATTATGGAAAGGGAAAAATTTGTCAGATTTTGAGATGTTTAAAGCGTATAAAAACGTCATAAATAAAAAAATATCAAGACAATCGCCAGAAGAATTAAAAGCGACGAACACAAGACAATCAACGTGTTTTATTTGGTCCAAATCGTCGACGTTGATGATTTCATTCAAACTTTTCGCCTAACAAAAGTTACCGTTTATTAGCATTTAAATGTGGTAATCCTTTTTTCCCTAACCAAAAGTTTTTATTTCGCAAAATAGCACGAACGGTAATTCCGTAAATGGTTATTAGCCGCATAAAGATAAAACTTCTCCTCAGTTCCCTATTTAAAACGGCGAGTTCGAAACATTCAGATTGTTTCCCAGTCGAACGGACGGACCTAACAGTTTAATCTTTCAACCTTAATAATGCGATAAAATGTGATGACATGGTCCAGTATCGAATCGAATTACTCGATTAAATCCTTGTAATTAACTTAGTATTAATAGGATAGGTGGATGACAACATGACCGTGCCACAATTGACATCAATTTCATTAATATTCACCTGACACGAATGTCATTCGGACGGAAAAGATAAGGAGGGCACGCCTAAATAAAAGTCTTCCCACTTTGAATTTATTGGTTGTCGCATTAAAGCCGATACGCAAGGGAAGAAGGGTTGTTATTTATATTTTAGTATTTGATATTCTGAGTGATATGCGATCGTGTTATTCTAAGTTTGCGTGTTATACTAAATGTTTGAATTTATTGTTTTAGATTTATTTTTAGAGAACGTTTAATAAAGGTTAAGGGCGAAAATAATAATTTGTGGTTTATTTATAGCCTGTACAAAAGTAGTTTTGATTTGTTTTTGTAGGTGAATAAGGAAGAATAAGGGTTAACGTTTAAAGATCAATTTTCATCACCTTTACGCACTTGAGTCAATATTTTTGAACTCCTGAGATATTTTACAAACTTTTGAAAAATGATTTAAGCACACAAAAATTAGGAAAAGACAATTTAAATACTGAAACAAAAAATCTGAATTTTATTCACGTAATGAAAAAATGAAAAAATTCACAAAATAAAAACAAGGTTTCAATAAAGTGTTTTATAATAATGTTTAAAATTTGAAGGCCTAGTACGTACACGAATTGTTCGATTTGCATTTTTGCTCCTTACTGAAACTAATGCTTTTGTATTAGTAAACCTTCAAAATATTTATAAAGTTGAGAATCGCTGAAAATAAACTTCAGAGAAAAGTTATTAGCGATTATTTTCCCCCGATTTGAACATGTAAGAAAACAAAAATATTTTTGTAATTCGATTCACAAGGAAACCGCAAAGATTTTCCCTTCTTACTAAGTGAAAAAGGCTTTAATATTTCGTTTTATTTTATTCAAATATGCTTCAGCTTTTCACCCTAGTATTAGTATTTCTGAAAAAAAATCTTGAAACATCGAAACTGGGAAATTTTAAAATTTTAAGGTTTCTTTAAAAAAATTTAGCATTTTAGGGTTTAAAAAACATCCGAGTATTACTATAAAAAACCATCCTTCCTCAACAAAATAAGATTTTATAAATTATTTTAATCAAATGTAGGTTGGTGGCTGCCGAGGATAGCAACATGCATCGACCTAATGGAGGAATAACATTAGTAACGAAATTAAATAGGAATATCTTAAACGGTAACGTAAAACTGGGGTCAAATCCACCCTAAGGACTATTTAAAGCATTAGGATTAACCTGAATTTATGTTCAACATCTCAAAAACTCTTTTGGAAAAAAACTTTATTTTCAAATATTTAAATTTTTCAACAAAAGGATGATATTCCACTACAAATATTTAATTTTTTACTAAAATACAAAATTTTGAAGCTAATCTGAATCAAAGACAGCGACATGCTTAAATGGTAATATAAAAGCTGGAGTCATACCCACTCCAATCACGATTAAACTATGTCGATCTGAATCTAAGTTCAACACCTCAAAAGCTCTCTTTGACGAGTTTTGAAAAACGATATATAAAGGGAGAGAAGGGTGCGAAAAGGAAATTGGGAAGAAAATCGGAATTATATAGAAAAGAAGGAGCAACAAATTATGGAGCAAATCCTTACATTTTCTAGAAAAGCCTACAAAATATTATCAGGATAAAAAACAAGTCTTCCTCCACAAAATACGACTTTGAAAATTATTTTTATCAAGTAATCAGGGTACTTCCAAAAGCTTATTTGCTAGACCCATAATCTATGGAGTGTTATAACAATTCAGAAGATCTATCAAATTAAAAAAATACATATTGGTTTGTGATGTCATCCTTCAACTATATCAAACACAAATCTTATCTACATACATCGAACGTTCAGAAAATATCAAAATATAAATCGATTAATTAAAATATTTTAAGAGAGATTCAAATAAAAATGGAGAAGAAAATTTAAAAGAGCAGTTTTAGGGGTTTCTAGAGCTACCTTGAAGTATTGAAACAAAATTGACCTTAGCCAATATTCAATAAGAAATTTTCTTTAAAAGAATATATGCACAGAATGACGGTAAAGAAAGTCAGAATTTTTTTAATATTTCATATTTCGATAAAAAACAAGTATTATTTTCTGGCTTCCATATACTCGTAGTTCTCTTTTATAACACTGCCGAACTTTTATAAATTTGAATCTCGAAATTTTGTGGGAATTATAACAGACGATCGATGTTCAGGTGGGATCCGGTGTGCATCGGGTGAGTCAGAGGAGTAAGTACGATAACGACGGCAGACGTGCAAGACAGTTGGAAAAATACTAAAGTATGAAATGTAATTTAATTAAAATAAAGAAGTTGTGCAAATGCTCTAGTTAGCTTTCCTAGAATCCTACAATATTTAAATTCTAAGAGGGCTCGCAGTTCTATATCATACTATAACTGAAGAAGAAGAAGAAGAAAAGCAAAAAGAAAATGTCCTTAATTTGATTCACAAAATGAAAGTTCACAAAAGGACGCCTCTAACTGGAAACTTTTGAACAACACTTAAGTAACTAACTCTGCTTCCCTACGGGTTTCTTTAGTTTTCTTTAATTAAGCTTATTCATTGTCGAGTCTTGATGTTAGTATACAAAGTTATACAAGATTGCAGTAAAACAGAAATTAGAAACATTAAAGAGGGTTGAGAAAGGAATTAAATTAACTCACAATCCATAATCGTCAGAACTATACCTTAAATGCCATGCTTATCCGCACTATTTGTATGTACGAAGAATCCAGAACATCCAGAATAAAATATTTATGGCTGGCCTATATTGGCAAAGATGTTGCGTGATCGCTGATTTTATTGCGTAAATGAGACTTTATTCATTTCCTTCGCGTACGAATAGTATGGGTGAGCGTAAACAGCACGTGGTCATTCCATTGGTTTGGTATTTCAAGTATAGTACCTTGGTGAGAAGTTTGATAAGGTCAATTAAAAATGAAAACGTAAAACTAAAAATTTCCGAATAGTTAACCACTGCTAAAAATAAATATTTGTCAGGATAAAACACACTTATAATTACAAGTTTTAAGGTAAGTAAAAGGTAGAGGCTAAACGAATTCAAAAAATATATACTACTGAAGATCTCTCTTTTTCTTCATAGAGAGATAGAAGAAAATTGAAAGGTTAAGCGAAAGGACAAAGGTTAAGGAAATAACGGAGTGGACTGCAGAACAGAAATGGAGTTGGGTAGGACATATAGTACGAGCGGATGACAAGTGGTGGATAAATAGAGTGCTCCACTGGCAGCGCAAAGCAGGGGAAATAAGCATCGGCAGACCATTCAAGCGATAGGAAGGTGAAATAAGTATGATAGAAAGAAAGAAAAATGGAGAAAAAAGAGGAGAATTATGTCCTATACTACACAACAAGAGTCTGAAAAAAGAAGAAGAGAAGATACTATTGAGGATAGTTTCCAGACTGGTTTATATTTTACTACTTTCCCTGTGTTTACATACGATTTAGTACAAAACAGTTGTTTAGATACGGTAAGGTAGACAAGAAAGCTCATGGTAAGCATCTGAAAACCTTGATTTTGACGTTAACTTGAGTGATATGTGCGGAAGTTGATGTTTTATCAGGAAATTTGGGGTAGCTTGAAGAAGATGATCATATTTAGTGCAGATGAGAATGGATTCTTTTTCATATGCTTATCAGAAGAAACGGTTTATTAATGTCAAATACAAGTGAAATTCAGATTACTAAGCAACCAAAATACACGACTATGAATAGAGTTCAGTGGTTGCAAGTAGATTAAATCAGCAGTAGTAATGTGTTTGTTACTTCCAAGTAATTTGAGAAGCTGTTACTAACTAAAACTGGACCAACAGTCTTAGTGAGACACCAAAAGCTGTAGGTTTAACCTCTAAACAAGGTATTCATCCTAGAACTTTTAGATCAAAAAGTTATAGAAGATTTTAAACGCCACAAAAGAATTTGGATGGAAGCTATTAAAAACTACTTCAACAGAAGAGATTTAAAGAATATAGGTTTTATGAGGGCGAAGGTGGAATTCCATTGATTCCAAAAACGAAAGAGAAATGAAAGAACAAGAATGGTGAAGAGTCGCAAAACCTTAAATTACGGAATGTCTAAAACGTTAACCTCCAAGATTTTTTTTAGAAGTGGTGTGATATTAAAAGAAGAGATTATCTAAGAGACCAGGATGTTTTACAAAAGTGTTTCCATTGTTTCCACAATTGCATTTTAGAACAATAAAATTCCCTACAAATTATTACCCAAGTCATGAGCAAGTAGGGCCTACGAAAGTTTTACAAGTTTACGAAATTTTATATTCCTATACGGTAGAGGAAAACATGTCTGATAATATCTACAAGTTAATAAACTCGAAAATTTCTATAAGCCAGGGCAAGAAATTAATCAAATTAATTTTTTGTAATTTGTTTCAGCAATGAATACGTAATAATAGTTATTTACATAACAAGGGAGGTAAGTGAGGGTGAGCGTGAAAGATTGCAGCCTACGTGTAACGGGGGTCTGCAACCATGCCCAGATTTTTCAGTAAATAATTCTTATATCTTACGCAATACGCCGTGAATATAAAAAGTATAATTTACACAGGAAAATTTTCAAAAATTAACATCCCACGACAAAGCCTTGATTTTCATTATCCGACACTAACATTTAATATGAAACATTTATAAAAGAGCTTCACGAATGAAATTATCAAGGATCTTCATTTGTAGAGGCGACAATTGGGAATAAACTCACCCCACTTTGGTAATCTTTTATTTCGAACAAAAGATTAAACATGTCTAGCGCGAAGCCCTATTCTTATTCCGTAAGGAAAGTAAAGTTTCCCGCCTTTGATCTTGTCCTTATAAAATTTTAGGACTGCGAACGTAGCGAATAAGGTCGGACTGGATACCTCAAAGGTGCGGTGGCACTCTCATGGGAACGAACTAATAAAAATCTAGAGAACACCGCGATAGATTTTCACGTTGGGTCACAGAAAATAGAACATTTTCTACAATTTTCCACCGGAGCGAATAAGCTAACCTTAAGTCCCATAAAAATGCTGGAAAATTGCCTTTGCAGGTCCCCCTTATTGAATACATTGTGACAATCTCAAATGGGATTCAATATTTCTCATTCAAAAGGATTTCCTTTTAGTGTCGAACGGCATAAAGATATTTCGTGTATGATTAAAGTTTCACCTAAGTGCAAAATATTTTCCGAGTTTTACCCAACTTTGTTTAAACTTTTAATACATTCCTAGGTAAAAATCGGTTATGCTCTACATAAAGTAGATGGATTGCCGAGATGAACAAGAGAAGTTTTAGTTGTGATACTTTTAACATTTCCCAAGGGGACAATATTACTATCTTTATCTTTATGGGGAGACCAACTAGAAAATAAAGTACCCGTCGATGCAACCTGCATGAAGTTTCCTAATAATAAAAACGGCGGTTTTTCGTTATTTTATACGTTTGGGGAACTCGACGATATCATGAAGGTCTTTATGTTTGAAAAAATTAAAATGAATAAAAAAGCATTTAAAATTTCAGAACTTCCATTTAAATGCAACCCAACAGGGTTACTAAAATTTTTAGACCATAAAGGGAGCAAGCGTGACCAAATTATAATGCATCCCAAGGGTGTTATTAAGATTATGTTGGGCATAATCGTCTCCTGTCTGCACCATACTGTGAAAAAATACGTTTAGCTAGCACTTTATAAGAGTTTTCTCCACTTTAACCGTCAATTGACCCACTTCTTTATTTTGTAAAATTCGGCCTTATTCAGTCAAAATGAATAAATTCATATGGCAAATAACACATTAAAAAATGAAAAATGATGCTCGTTTGTTAATCATTCTTTAATTTAACAAAAGTTTTCTGCAACCCACCCTTAGGCTATAATTAAACAGAGAAAAAAAAATGATAAATTTGGATCAGCGCTGGGATTATACCACTTTCGAGACGTAAGGTTGCCTAGCAACTAATAAAGCTTGCTTGTAAACAAACGAAGATGTGTTTTCTGCAAAAAATTCCGCACTTCTAACATTGCCTAAAGCTCTAAAATTAACAGCAATTCCCGGCAACCTAAAATATGTCAGAGTAATGACAACAAGAGAGTAGTTAGTAAATAATTGCCGAAATTCGTGATACCAAATAGACTAATAACCGCTGAAATTCAGTGACGTCACATGAGATGATTCCAGCACCAAGTGTAAACAAGTGCGTTTTTCAGTTGAAAACAAAGTAAACCGATATGTGTTTTAAAATATAGCATTTTAACGAACTAGCTGGGTCATTATCGCCATTCGTTTGATAATTTACGTTCGAGTCGTTAACTGTCCATAGTGAAATACGATGGTTAACTAAATTTCTACAAAATACGCTCGAAACGGCTACATTTTAAGTTTTACGAGGGAAGAGTGCTAAAAAATTGCAACCTAAATTTACGGTTTCGAAAAGTGAAATTATTTTTCCTTGTAATTTATATAATTATTCCAATTTTCAGTTTTTGGTTAAAATTTTGGTTTTTCTCACAGCAAAGAGGATAAATTTATTTTTAGAAAAAGACAGATGCTCCAAGAATTCTAGAAATTATTACAGTCCACTTTCAAAATAAATAAAAAAATAAAATAAAATCATCACTTCTGAAATGTGCACAGGAATTCGATTTTTAGATTTCTCAAAATGGACCGAAATAATCACCGTTGGGGCTTAGCAAAAAATACAAAATCTATCAGTTTTGGAATAATTATTGAAGTCTCATATTTTCAAAAAATGACCGAAATACTCACGGTTTGTTTTTATAAATTGTTATTTTTCGAAATATGTTAGGTTTGTCAAGTATACAGTGTGTTCACGAATGGACCTAACTATGCCCATAAACTGTTTTATTTTTCATTTTTATAGAGAAGCCCATACCGTTTATAAGAAAATTGTTTAGTCTGAAAAGTCCTTAGTCATAGTTAGAATGTCGATAACAATTAAAAATTAACAAAATATAAAATGGTGCCAAACGTAAGAGATTTATTAGATATGGATTTTTAGGTTGCATCTCAAAGTTAATATTTTTGTCTTGATGTATGATTAAATTGTACAAAATTAAACAAAATGCATTCAACAAAATTATGGAACTGATAAGAAGGTTATGCCATAAAAATTATTCTACATAATGTCCTCTTACTATTACACATTTTTCTCTTCTGAACTCTTTATAAACATGTTAATTGTATGCTCATTTATTTGTGCTAGTGCTTTGGTAATTTTTTTAAAGGTCTACATTATCGTGGAAATCAGACACATACACGTTTTGCTTTAGGTATCCCCACAATTAAAAATGTAGTGGAGTAATGTCAGGGGAGCCTCAAGGCCATCTTATGAGACCGAACTATCGAATCCATTTATTATGAAAGTGTATAGTAATTTTATACTACAAGCTTATTCTCAACTTCACAATTTTGGGTTGATGTCATTCAATTTAGTAAGAATTTTGTACAATTCAATCATAATGAAGAAAAAAATTAGAGGTAAACATCACAATTTCATAACTAAATGTCTGTTGACAATAACTTTTACTTAAGAAATTCTTAATTTACCATTAAATTTAAAAGACAATGGTATAACTCCAACGAGAAATAGAAGCGAACAAAAGATACAGAGTAGGTTTTTTTAATAAATTATATGGTATAAATTATATGGTATAAATTATATGGTATAAATGGTACCGTATAAGGTATAGCAGGATAAAACGAAAATAGATACAGGCCAGGAAGACAGGGAACAACGGGAACTAAATAAACAGAGACAGTGAAAATACGTAGGTTATAGTGGCTGGGACATCCTGAAAGGGTGACGAACTCAAGAAAGTTCGAAGGTGAGCGAAAGAGGGGAAGACCGAGGAGAAAATGGTGGGAAGCACTACAGGAAGATCTAAAAGATAAAGCAATAACAAAATGGGGAAAAAAAGCTATGGAAAGAATGGGCAAAACTGATAAAAACGCAACAGGCATAAAAACTGCAAAATGCGAAATTAATAATAATAATAATAATTAAATATTTGGTACATTACTCTTGACACTATTTCCTTAATTTCTAACCACTCCGTAAGTGTTATCGACGTTCTAACTCTGACTAAGGACTTTTCAAAATAAGTAAAACTTTTATAACTAATGATCTATTCTCTAAAAATAAGAAATCCGTGCACTTCTACTTGCTTGCATATAAGTACGAGAGGAGAATGCTTTCTTTGTTAAATGCAAATTGATTATTAAGCATCAATATTTTAACTTGTTGTACTACATACCATTACGTCTTTATGTATATGTCTATTGTCATGTAATTTCTTATCCTATTTTGTTTCAAAATTAGAAAGCTATTTCGTCATCTTCCAGAGTTCGTTTCGACCTTAGAAAATACAGGGTTTATGGAGAACAGTTTGCCATATTGCACCCCGTATTCGTAGGCCACTGAAACATGGCCCATAATTGTACATATAATAAAACACGCAACACTAGGTACTTTGTCAAAAAAGGATGGGGTGATTGAGAAAACTCTCAAGTTGAACAAGATAAGAGTCTGTGCTTTTTTCTAAGGTTGAGAGGGGCTATAGTGTTTTTCTCAATTTTTCTTTATGTTTAATTTGAACTTCTTCATAACAAGATTGTGATCGCTGTCTTATATAGTCCTGGGCAGAGATAAAACGAATATTCGGCCGTTTTACCGAATATTCGGTGAGCCGAATATCCATGACGAATGTTCGGCATAACCGAATAACTTTAAAATACACGTCGATGAAGACTAAACAACATTTTAAGGTGGTAACATTTTTTTATAACGAATTTCACAGGTGGAGCGTGGGAATGAGAATGAGGTTAAGGGTTAGATTATTAAGCTAATAATTATCGCTGTTTATTGATGTTTTAGTTGCACTCCTGTGACTCACTTATTAGACCCATAGTAGTTTATGCCGCAGCAACTTGGACCATGACAATGAAGGAAGAAGTAGACCTGCATATTTTTTAACGCGCAAGATATTAAGAAAAATATTAGGACCGATAAAAGTGGGAGAAGATAAACATCGACAAAGAATGAATCACGAACTGTTGGAAGAAATGGAAGGAGATAGTATATAGTAACACACATAAAATCACAAAGTATAAAATGGCTAGGAGTTGCAATGCGAGCAGAAAAGGAAAGAACAATCAGAAAAATAACAGAATGGGCTCCAGATTACCAAAGATGAAGAGGAAAACTGGGATTAAAATGATAGGAGACGTTACGAAAGATCTAGATGTATTAGGAACAACAGGATGGAAAACAAATGCAGAGATAGAAGAAGGTGGAAATAAATTGCAGAAACAGCAAAGGCAAACAAGAAACTCTGAAAGAAGCAAAAGAAAAAAAGGGAATTTATCCAACCCAAAAAGTGGATATGAAAGCCACAACTGACACATTGTATGTTTTTCCTTCGCAATACATAATAAAGCTTTTATTGTCAACTAAAGTATTGCTCTTTAAACATTTAAGTGCAAATTGTGATATATGAACAGGTGAGTGCAGTTTCTAAACGCGTACAATTATCCTGGATAATTAGAAACTTCATGCACACGTCTGAAATTTCTCACGTCATAAATCCATTAAGTAATAAACACTTTCAGATATATGCCACAAAAGCGAACGCAAATTATGACCTTTAAATATTAATTACCATCGTTACTCAAATATCGACAATAATAAAAAAGGCATAAAAACCGAACAGCAAACAATAAACGAATATTAACGAATGTTTTATACACATTTTGTTTATTATATATAAAGCAAGCAATCGTGTTTAGGACGTTTAGGTGTTGAAATAAAATAAACGAAGCACCAACTACTAACAGAGAACTAATACACGAACCTGGTAACAAAAGGATAATTAACATTCAATTTATGTCGCCTCGTAAATTTCATTAAACGTCAAAAGCACAGGACACCACCTAAATATCACTAACAATCAAACAGCGAAACAGCGAGAATCGTGTGACAGGTGAGTGCTATTATTTCAGGAAATCAATAGTGTCAATATCGCTAAACTCACACTAAATGTTTCACAGGATTTTAAGGACTCACTGATTTTCTAGCTTGTTCCGACGAAATTATTTCCGGTTACACCTTGCCTTTGTTTCTATTATGAAAGATATTATTTGCAGGTAACGATTCACTGGCGAAATTTTTATAATTTAATGAATTGAGTTCACATTAAAATATTTTGCAAAACTTGCTTTCATTTTGTTTTACTGTAAGGATTATTGATAAATAGTTAGAAACTGCATTAAGCATTAAGATTGAAAATCTCTAATGTTTTTTATATTCCCAATTTTTGGTATCTGTTTTTTATAAAACTTAAAAATTCAATAAACATTCTAAAGCTTTATTCTGTTAACTTTTTCTTCAAAATATCACTGAAATTTCAGCTTCCCAAGCACAAGCTCTAAAGCTCACTTATTAATAGCGTATAATTTTTATTATGATTTATTATTTTTAATCCTAAAACTCGTAAATTTGCGTTTTCTACTCATTGCAGCATGCAATTTGCAACATAAAACCTAATTAAAGTAAGCACGCTCCGAAGTTCGTTTCCTATACGTTTCGACTTCGAATGCACCACCAACTGAAACTCGAAACCCAGAAGTTTGTACTTACAAATTACTCCTGGGAAATAACGGTTACCACTACCACTACAATTGGAATTATGGGATTAACTACTGGTTATGTTTAAGAATCCAGTTGAACTATGAAGCTTGTTAATATTAAATGTTGTGGATGATTACAAGCTTATGTTGCACTCTGTCTCGTCAGTTTCATAATATTTTGTGGGCAAACTAAAAATAAAATTAAAGAGAAATTTTTGAAATGGATAGATAAATCAAATTGAAAGTAATTAATTACAAATACAAATTTCGAGACACTGAGATACAAATTTTCAGGAGACACATTTTGAATTTTCAGGAGGAAATTCTAAAGCTCAAAAATGGAAACTTCAACGGAAGTTTTAGAACGAAATAGTCAAATTTTAAGTAATTACAAACTTAAATATGCAGATCCTAAGATACAAGTATATTTTTAGAAAAAAAGTTCAGATCAAAATATAGGTACACATATTCAGAAGAAACATTTTTTGGAGGAAGATTTAAATTTCATAGGAAGAAAGATTGAAACTTCAACAGACAGAATTGTAAGTACGAGATATTGAAATCCAAAATATAAGTAGATTATCAAGAGAAAAATTTCGAAATTCAGAAAAAAGAATTTCCGCTATCAAAACTAAACTGAATTTTTGAAATGGAATTGCAAAGTGTCATGAAGAAAATCTCGAATTTTCAGAAGAAAAAGTTAAAATTTCCATAAAATTTCAGCAGAAATTGTGCTATGTAACGTGATGATAAGCTTATGATGCACTAGCAATACGACAAGAAGTTCCTGAAACTGTATTTATCCCAAAAGTTGATTGAATGTAGCATGAATCCAGAATTTTAGCAAATTACTTTAAAAATGTAAGTTAAGGAAATTCCTGCCGGTTTCAGGAAGTCCTTGAAACTTCTCAAGTTTACCGATTTATATTCGTTTAGTTTTGTTTAACATTTGTTTTAACATTTAAACCTAACAGTTAACCAAAGAATTGCTGTCAAAATTACGGTGTAATCGTCAAAATTAAGATCCATACATAATTATAAACCTGAAGGAAACGTTTAAGCCTTGTATTAATACAGTTTAAATAAGTTTCATACAAAGTTCCGGAGTTTAGAGTAGACGTCGAGCGTCCTATAAATACCCATGTAGATGTAACGAGAAAATTAATTTCGTTTAAGTATATATTCATCAGTAAGCATGGATGCAAGGATTCGTTAACGAATCTTAGTCGAGAATGTTTAACTATTTTAACTAAAAACTTTTCAAGAAGTTTTACCGCAATCTTTATAAATTCCCCACACCGGAGATGTCAGTACTTATAAACTTAAACTTTCCTAAAACTAAATCACTAAATAAGACTTTGGATTTACTGTTGTTAAGAGACGGATTTCGGGGTTGAAATGTGGATGATGAAGTACACCCTTGCTTGTCGTTTTTCAAGAGTACTATTAGATAATAATTATGTATAAGAGAAAAAATTGTTATTTCATATTTTACGAACTTTTATAAATAAACATTGAAATTGAATATATGCAAAGTGCATTTCGCCTTTCAAAATCCACATTACGTAAAATAATATTCAAATAAATCCTCGGCTTTGCAGCACGTTTTAATAAACATGGTATTTGCACATTGTCAGTATTGTTGTCCTGGTTTTAATTGTTATAAGTTGAAATTATTATATATATACAAATTTTCAGAAGAAACATTTTGAATTGTCAGGAGGAAAGCAAATCTTAATTTCAAAGGTGGAAACTTCAACCTTAATTTTGAGAACGAAGTATTCACATTCAAATATTTACAACTTATTTTTCAGACACCAAAATATAAGTAAATCACCATGAGAAAAAATTCGATTTTTCAGAAGAAAAAATATAAAATTTCCATAACCAGAACTTCAGCAGAAATGGATTATTCAAACTGTAAGTAATCACTAATCACAAATTTGAATGATGGAAATATCAACAGAATTTTTGAAACGGAATATTCAATTATAAGTAAAAACAATTTGATATATCAAACCCTTAAGGATCAGTAAATCATCACCAGGAAACTATCGAACTATCAGAAGAAAATTTTTAATTTTCACAATAAACTTCCGCACAATTTGTGAAATGGAATATTCATATTGTAAGTACTTAATTGCAAATTTCAGATCCTACGAAATAAATTTTCCTAAGATATAAATCTTCAGAAGAAACAATTTGAATTTTTAGGAGAAAAATTTCATTTGAGAAGTGGAAGCTTCAACAGAATTTCAAAACCGAAACATGCTAATTTAAATAATTACAAATTATTTTTTCAGCCCCTAAAATATTGGTAAATCATCGAATTTTCAAAAGAAAAACCTTAGAGTTACATAATCAAAACTTACAAATTTTCCTAATAATCATAAAATAGAAATTGTTCGAAAAAATTTGAGAAATTTTCAAATGGAACATTTTGAATTTTTAGGAGGAAAAATTTCAAACATGAAAACTTGAGAATTTTGAGAAGAAATGTGCAAATTACAACTTAATTTAGACCCTAAAATATAGGTAAATCGCGAATTTTCAGAAGAAAAGATTTAAATATCCACAATCAAAACTTCCACAGGATTTTTGAAACGGAATATTCAAAGTATGAGTAATCATTAGAAATTTAAATTTTCCGATTTTGAAATTAAATTTTCAGAAGAAAATTTCAGACCCTAAGATATAAGTTTTTAGAAGGAATATTTTGAATTTTCAGAAGCAATTTAATAAAACTTCAACAGAATTTTTTAAACGGAATATTGAAATTGTGAGTAATTGTAAATCTAAAGTTTAAGATCCTAACACATACATTTTCCGAAGTGATTTGTAGGTTCTAGGATATGCATTTTCAGAGGAACGCCTTGAATTTCCAGAAGAAAATAGTAAATTCGAAGATGGAAACTTCACAGAATTTTGAGAAGAAATATGGAAATTACAACCTGATTTTCAAACCCTAAAATATGAATAATTCTCCATGAACAAAATTTCCGACTTTCAGAAGAAACAATTTAAATTTTCACAACCAAAATTAAGAGGATTTTTGAAACGGAAACTTTGACATAATTTTGAAAACAAAATATTACAACTTATTAACTAATTACAAACTAAAGTTTTCAGAGCATAAAATACAAATATTCGGAAGGAAATTTCAAGAAAAACGCAAAACTTGCAGAATCCAAATTTCAAAAGTTTGTAAGTGAAATATTCAAGTTGTAGACAATCGAATTAAGTTAAAATCAAGCCCAAAATTTCCATTTAAATTTACATTTGTATTGAGCAAAGATAAGATTCATCTTGAATGTAATTAAGAAATAATATTAAACTGTTGGATAAACTTTAAAAGTCAAAAACAATTTTCTATATAAAATTTACAATGTGAAATTCCCAAGTGCGATGCTTTAATAAAAGTGGTAAATTTTCAGTTGGTGTTGGGCTTTTAAAATATAACAATTCATAAACTAATTTCATGGCTTGTTACGTAAAATGTTAGGCATCGGACTGCCTAAAAAAGTCAAACTTTTCCAGATAAAAATAGCTGGCAAAATGTTAGATAAGTTTTCTGTTGTTCAGGAATTCGGTAATTGTTTAAATTTAAAACCACCGAACTTCCAGGGAACAATTTTTAAAAAATAAATAGAGGAAATTTCATTTGATTTTTCAGGCTTCCTTTTTGTTAATTTGCCGAATTAAAATGTTGGAGAAATTTAGTTAATTTTAGTTATATACGTTTTCAAAAAGGGTTTATTTCAAGGATATTTGAAAAAAGTAATCTTTAAAGATTTGACACTTCGTCAATGTTGATACATACTGAAAACTTAAGAGAAAATGCCATTGTTTAGGGGTAATTACAGTGTTTAACTTATAAGTTTAGATTCAAGAAATTAACTAGACTGGAAAATGGAGAAGACAAGCATATCATCTAAAAATAAGTTAAAAATGAAAGGTAGCAAAACATCATCTTCGCTTCTATATTATTTACCCCAGACTTCCCAAATAGCTTCAAAATTACAAACCTGCCCATAACATAAATTTAATCCCCCGGAGTTAAAGATTTGAATAATTCCGAATTTGTTTAACGAGCCGCATGCATGATGTGTCAATAGTAAAGGTTTTTAATATAATCGTATCGTAAAATGGACATTTCTCAAGGGTAAAATAAACGATTGTATGGTACTGTTTGCCAATTTCCTTTAAAGCTCTCCTAAAATGGAATTTATATAATATCATGGTTCTTATCGATTCAGGAATAACTCGAAAGGATGGGAATTTCTTTTGATAAATGGTTGCAATAGTACTACGCGTATAGTTGGGAATTTTCACGGATGTCAGATTTTATAACTTTATCTAGATGATTGATTATCAAATTACGGTGTTCGGAGTTTAAAGATGACTATTTCTGATGGGTTTTAGTAGTATGAGCTGCTAAAAATGTGTGTGTCCTCTTGAGGAAACAACAAAATATTCGGAAAATTATGCTTATTTACAACTAACTTGGGTACATTTTTCATATCTATTTCCTTAGTTCATACAATTGGTTTCCAAAGAATTAAATTAGAATTTAAACACAGTTTTAGGTGCATCAGTGAGCGCAATTTTGAACTCTTATTTTTGGATATTCAAAATCAGAAATTTTTTGGTTATAGGAAACTTTCTAAAGCATTGAGGAAAGCCACACAAATATTTGTTATATATTTGAAGTAAACCAAATTTTTAAAAAACTAAAGAATATTTGGAATTTTGAGAAAGACTATTGAAATTGGGAAAATACTTAGTTACAAAGATTATGTGAAAGTTTAAACAATCATTGAAATACGAATGAATTCAGGAAAATTCTAAAAAATGTGAACTTCAAAACTACAAATAAAAAAGCGGAAAATTCGTTTACTTTTGTTATTAATAAAGAAATTGTAGTGAGACAAATATTAGATTTTTCAATATAAAGATTTAATAATGTAGCAAAGCCTGTTGAGAATTTTTTCAGTGGTAAAATATTACAACAAATAAAAGCTTTATTTACAAGAATTTTTCCATTTACGCCCGACACTGACAGTCTATTTCTAGCGCAAAGCTGCACTGAAGTTGCTTAAAACAAAAACCAAATAAAAACGCATAGAAAACTATCTCGCTTTTATATCATTTCATCAAGTCCGACATAAGGGACGACATTTTAAGAGCAGCACATACACGTTTGACAGCAAAATAAATACACCATGAAAATATGAAAAGAGTTTTCCAAGCTTCCACATCGCTACAACGTACTTAATTTCTTCGTGTATATATTTATTGTAGCGCGTAAACTACAAACGAACAAAAATTCCTGCTCGAACCAGACGAAGAGAACGTTCTTAAAAGCCTGAACAATACAAAATGAAGATGTTATGTTAATGAGAACGTGCTATGAAACACCACTTTAAAACAACAAAGCCACACGTATGTAGATTAGAAGTACACTTAAATTGAATGAATGCACGTCGGAAGCCGCTATCACTATCAGACGTATACTGAATCTTTAGAATTGGAAGAATCAGGACGTAGAGAAGAACTGAAGGATGCAAGAGACCTCTGTAAGGTTTCCAAGTCCTTCGCGATTCTATTTCAATGAAACTTCTACGGGGGAAACCGTTTATTACTTTACATCAATATAAGCAAAACTTAATGTGCGAAGTTGAAATATTAAATCAATGGAAAATTGCCGTGGAAAGCAAACTTCTGGGAAAAACTGTTGGAAATTCAAAATTCTTTGAGGCTGAGCAGAACATGGACGTTTGTCGATAGATATTTAAAAGCAGAAAGGTGGGTTTAACGTCTGCAGGAATGCTTCAAATCAATGTTTGAAGTCCAACGCAGCGAAGCGATAAGATTTTGGTTAACCTAGAAATGAGTAAATTTTTCAAAATTATTGCTGAAGCGTTAATAAACAAACAAATGTTTGGAAGGTCTTCCAAGACCTTATTCAGGGTTCCGTAATAATTCTTTTTGGGGTTCTATTCCCTTTAACGTAGCATAGAAATACTTAGAGATGATTATTTCCAAAAAAAATACCCTTAAGCTTCTCTGCAAACTACTTCAGTATATTTTTTTCCCTGGCGGCATTGCAATATAGCAAAATTAATTAATACAATCACTAAAGCTGATATTGTCCCGAATTGCAACTTGAAACTAGTAAATCATTGTACATAACCACCGAACAATTTCTGCACGATTGTACAAAGACGACTTTAGTCCCGGGTTGTAAATCCTGAAGATACATGGTTAATGCATTTAGAATATCGAGCCCGATGTAACAATTAAGCAAATTAAATGGTATTATAATTTAATTGCTCAGACTAACCAGTTCTACATGTGATCCTACTTCTACTAACATATATAGAACTATATATTCTATTAACTAAATAACCTGCACTACGTTGCATTTTCTAAGTTAATTACAATTGTACGGAATTAGTTCGTTGGTGTTGAACATAAGATTCATTCATGTAATTTCAGAAACGCATCTGTAGTTAAATATAGCTGGGTTGGTAGTGTAAAAAGGATAAATAGGCGGAAAGGGCAAATTTTAGGAAGTGTTAACATTTGAAAGAGTCTAAAGCAGAATTTTAGAAACTTTAGGTTGAAATTAAGTTAATTAAAGTTTTTGTACGAAATAACAGTTTTCGCCTTCTTGTCAGAAACTCAAGAACGTTGGTGAGTTATATTTAGCTTTAATTTTTTAGTTAAACCAGAATATCTTTTGGAAAACCCAGATTTAATATATGTTTCCAGGACAATCTGCAGAATTTTGAATATAATAAAAAATCTATGATAAAAATTAAAGTTTTTCAGGAAAACCTACAGATTTTCAAACATAGTAAATACTCATACTTTTTCCCTTGATTTATTGTATTAAAGGTAGAAATAGTTTTATGAAGGCAGTGAATCCTAATTAAAATAAGAACACCATGATTGTTTGAAACAATATAAAAAGGTATGTTAAATAATTAATTCAAGAAAAATACTGCCCGAAAAATAGTTTAGGTAAAGATTTACAGCGAAGGTTCGTTTTCGTTTCGAAATATTCAGATTTAGTGCTAAATTCACATTAAAAAGTACAGAAAAAGTTAGTATTTATGTCTACAAATTGCTTTAATAATCTCATTACATTTAAAGAGTATTTAAAAAGCAAGCTTTTCGGATTTTGAGCAGCTTTTAATCTGACTTTTGCAACGTCTCTCCATGAAAACAAATTGTGAAATGCTCTTTACAAGGATGTCCCGGAAATTCGTTAATAAAAGAAAGGAAAATATTTCACAAGCGTGCTCTTGCAGTAATATTTAATGTAAAAGCTATTTTATCCCCCCACCTTTTTACCTTATTACTTTATTTATTTATTATTATTACAGTAATAAACTGTTTCATATTTGGTGCATTCGTTGATGAAAACCTCTAATTTAAAAAAATATTTCTTTCAGTCAATACTGAATATAAAGTTAATACTTTAATATTTGAAGGTATTAACTATCCCAAAGCCTGTTCTTGTATATTAAGAACCAAAAACAAGCCGAAAATGACGTCGTAGTCGTCACTGCTAAAGCTCAACATTAACCTTTGCTTAGTAGTTCCTGTTAAAGCCTCCTTTGCTAATTTATAGTTCTTGATCTACGTGTTCTTGGCTTTTCCCAGCCTTTTCTTGGTCATAAAAACTTACACGCTTGTATAACAATTTTAAAGTCAATCCTACGTCAGTTTTACGTTCGGTGGCTTGGAAATAAAGATATACAGAAAAACGAAGACAGTGTTTGATAAAGCAAGAAAAAAGGCTTGAAAAATATTTGAAAACAAGATACAAAACTTTTGACTTAAAACAATAGGCAAGGTGCTGAATTATTAGAAATATAAGGTTTTATGTTAGAAAATTTATTCATGTTTTTGGTTCGTAGGGACGATTATTCACATTTATTTCCTTTTATCGAGACCATTTTGTGCTGAAAGCTGAATTTAAGTTAAAAAACTTATTTTCAAAATTTTGCTTTGGTTATTTTGATTAATCTTTGTAATAAACTGAAAAGGCTTGCAACAATGCAATTGGAAAAGAAACAAAAATTTACAATCAAATTTTCAATTCTCATAAACTCCAAGAAAAGCTGAAAAATTAAATGTAAACAAAGAACATGGGCATTTCCTACAAGTTCTTTGTGCGTTTGTGACATTTATTTTTAAAAAATTTATAAAAAAAGAGTACTAAAAAACACCAAAATTTCTAATTTCAGAAAAGCAGTGTTTAAGTAAGAAATATTAAGTTAATTAACTTTAACTATTCTGAAGCCCTTTCAAATAATTTTCATTTAACAAAATTTTGTGAAATTTAAATAATTAAACTGAAAGCAGGATTCTAAATGTCTAAATAAAAAAATTAGAAACTGTAATTAAAATTTGGACAAATAAAAGCTTCCTATAAAAGTGATGGTCTGAACTGCCATTTCTGGTATAATAATTTCTAATAGTTACGAAAGGACTTCAGACAAATTGATCTACTTGAATTACCAGAAAATAGCCCGTATATGAATTCAATTAAAAATATTTGGTCAATTCTTAAAAAAAAAAAAACTACGGGAGATGAGACCAAAAGTCAATGATAGGAAAATAGTTCAGCATGCTGTCAATATCATTAACTGCATGCCAAGAAGAATTCCAGCTCTAAAGGCTGCCAAGGGATACTTCACAAAATATTAATTAAATTAATTTTTAATGTTAAAAATTAAATAAGGGTCTTACGAAACGTGTATCTGAGATTTCTTCTAATTTTAATTCAATTTCTATTTGTACACAAATTTGAAGTTTTAAAGCAGCTTTTAACAATCCAATTGCGTTGGAAATTTCATGGATGCATCGGTGCAAGCCTTAAATCCTAAAAATCCCTGCAGTATTTGTTCTACTTTAAAACTTTCAGTTGAGTTTCTGGTGCTTGAACCTTAATCAATAAATTTACGATACAGTAGTAAAGTCACAACCCAACTTAGAACTAAAGCTGTTTGAAACTAAATACTCGACTTATGATACATGTTAGGCCAGAAGAGTTTCGATTAGGTTAGAAATTAATAATATTATTCACCCGGTTTCATTTGTTCCACTTCTAGAGCTCCAACTTAAGTAGCATGAAACCTTAATATTCATTAAGTTTGCATTAGAATGATAAAGGAACATTAAAGAAAGATAAAGTTAAATAGGTGTTATTACACCGTTTCTGAACTAGTAAAATAGCCAACCTCATAAAACAGCCGTTGTGGTATAAGCGAAGGTAAGTTACGATACGATCCATCAGACCTTACTCATAGGTGTGTGCCTTCTGCATATACAAGCATAAATTTGTGTTAGCAGTTAGAGAGATTTAGGGGGCTGTCATACATGTACAGTTTAATGGTAATCCACACATTATCTTGAGGTTTATGCTGGTACGCGTTCGCAACTGCAAACAACTGCGTTTCAAACAAACAGCTTCGATTATTCATTTTGTTACACTATTATTTTTCCTGCAGAATTTTTATCTAATTCTGCTGACTCTGCTGTGAATTTTAAACATGTAAAATTTTAAACTGATATTTAAAAGTGTTCTAAAAATTGGTGTGGTTAGAGGACGTTCCAGAGGATTCTTAAACCGAAGTTAGTTCTTAACTAGATCAACATTTAAAACTCTGAAAAGTGCAATGATTATAAAGAAACACTCACGGTATAAATATAAAATTCGATTGAAGTTATTTAGCCCACTACGATGTTATTGAAGGTTCTCAGAACTTTGGTTAAAAAATTGGCAGAATTTTAAGCCTTCACCAAAGTTTAAACATAGTATTTTCTTGCAGTCTATGTTATATAAATTCAAAATTTGCCTGAGTTGCTTAGATCAATATGAATTTAATTTAGAAATTGAAATTGTAAGCAAAATGTTGAATTTTAAATCAAACCTTAAATCACACGTAGAAAAAGCTGGCTTCATCACTTAAAATTCTTAAAAGTGCAGCATTTAAAGTATCAATGTAAAATTTAGCTGAATCTGCTTTATCCCTTTAAAATTGTCTCAGAATTTATTTAATTAAGAAATTGAAATTTTTAGTAAAATTGTGAATGTTAAAGGAACGTTTTGATTCAATGTATTAAAAGTTTTCACTTACAATACACGAATGGTATTTGAGGGACTATTCAACGAAAAAAAAATCATTTCCATCGAATCATTCTTCATAAATTAGTCCATATTCAAGTTTGTTTACATGAAAATTGTACTCTGTGGGATATAACTAGCAATAAACTGTTTTCAAAAAATTGTCGCTTCGTATCACTAGTGAAATTTTATCGACGATTCAACTCATATGTCATCTGTCAAAAATCGGCCAATCAAAATGCAAGATTTGACGTTTTTGAGCCAATCAAAACGAATTGTATCGACAATTTTCACTAGAAAAAATTGTCGATAAAATTTCACTAGTGATACGAAGCGACAATTTTTTGAAAACAGTTTATTGCTAGTTATATCCAACAGAGAACAATTTTCATGTAAACAAACTTGAATGTGGACTAATTTATGAAAAATGATTTTTTTTTTTCGTTGAATACTCCCTCAAATACCAATCGTGGTCAAAGAATTGTAGAATATTTTTGCTGTAAAATCACTCATGTTCCTTGTGATTGCGAATACCACTCGTGCTGCGCACTCGTGGTATATGCAAGCACAAGGAACATTCGTGATGTTACAGCAAAAAAATAATCGACAATTCTTTGACCACTCGTGGTATTGTAAGTGACAATTTTTTCTAGTAAAAATTGTCGATACAATTCGTTTTGATTGACTCAAAAACGTCAAATTTTGCATTTTGATTGATCAATTTTTGACAGATGACATATGAGTTGAATAGTCTTCAAAATTTAAAGCTTTCAAAAGTGCAACATTTAATGTATAATGTTAAAATTGCTTAGATCATCACAAGCCCAAAATTTTGAATTTTAAACGAAATTTGAATCAGATAACAAGTTGCCCTAAACATTTAAAACTGTCAAAAGTTAATCTCCAAAGTTTGAATGAAGTTGTGAGCTTAACTGTGATGTTATTATTAATTTTCACAGCTTTAGGTTCAAGATTGAAATTTTTAACAGAATTAGGATGGATGCATGTGGAATCAACAACCTAAACTGAAAGCCAACCTCAGAAGATGGGGTAAAAAATTAAACATTTTGGCAAGATGTTGAACTTTTAAACTGAAGTTTAAATCTTTTCCAACCTTTCACCAACAGTGAAAATTTCAAGGCGTCCAAAATACATTATATGATTGAAGTTGCGTAACTCATTATAATGTCACTAAATTTTCGTAGAATTTTCATGAAAAACTTTAAATTATCAGCAGAATTGCGTTTCTTGAGTGAGATCAGCATTTAAAGAGTAAAATGTAACATTTAAAAGAAAACTCTGGGACAGAAATCTGTTATGTTTAGTTTTGAACTTTAAATTAAAACTTGAATCAGATGCAGTAAAATCTTCTTTATTATATGTCGCCCATGTCAAAGCGTCGTTCAGAATTATAAAAATAAAGTATTTGACTTCAGATTTTTGAAGTATCATCCAAAAATTTGAATTAAGCTTAACTCACTATTGTTATTGAAGTTATGATAAAATATTGACTTTTTGGCAGAATTCTAAATTTTAAGTTCAAACTTAAATCAGATGCAGAACAAGTTCTAAACGAGCTCTACATTTCGCATGTCACGTCAACATTTAAAATTCTAAAAATAAAGTATTTAATGTAAAACCTTTGAGATATAGATCTAAAACATGACTGAAGGGCCTTAACTCGCTAGAATGGCATCAAATTTTCTTGGTATGTCAGGCAAACGATTGAAACTTTTAACAAAACGTTTCAAAAGTCTGAAAAATGAAACAGTTACAGTAAAACTGAAATAAAACTGCTTAGTTTACCAGGATATTATAAAATTTTCTACCAGAAGAACCAAAAGGAAAACTGTAAGGTGTAAATTCAAAAATTGATTTAAATTGCTTAGTTCACTAGAATTTCATTCAATTTTCTGTAAATTGCGAGTGAAAATATTAAAACGTTCAGCAGAATTTTGAAATTTAAGATTTAAATTGGATGTAAAAAGGCTCTTTCTATTTTGTTTTTTGTGTGAAATCGTCATTCAAAGCTCTGAAAATGAATCATTCAAAATCTAAATTCAATATCCACTTTAAACTCTCAAAATTTAAGTTAAACTGCTTTATTTTAAGCATGTACGTTTCAGGATTCAGTACAATTTTTAAACCATAAATAAGTCAAAATTTATAGATCGAAGTCACCTTAAACTAAGTTTAATTTTATTAAACAAATTTCAAACTTCCTACATTTTTTTATCAAAATAAGTTTGGAAGCATGAGTTTCTTTGGGTTGTATGTTTAAAGTTTCTTGTAAGTAAAGTAGACAAAACGGCGTAGATTATACCTTGAGTTCAAAAAGTCTTTACATATGGGTTGGTCATGAGACACAAAAGTAATGTCAATTGCAAGATTTAGAATTTATTAACTGTCATCATTGTGTTGCTGGCATAATACTGTTGTGCAAATTTCAATAAAATTGTGAAAACAAAGGTTCTAAATCTTGCAGTAGACATTACTTTTGTGTCTCATGGCCAACCCTTACGTAAAAGCTTTTTGAACTCGCGGTATAATGATTGTACCGGGTAGAAAAGGGATGCATCATAATAACTAAACAAGGAGTTAAATTTTAACATGCTAAACCAAAACCTATATCAAATGGAAAAAAGCCCTTTAATTGTCCTTCGCCTCAACACTCTGAAACATCTACAGCAAAACCTGCAAGTTTTAAACGCAAAATTTAAATAAAGCTGTTTAGTTCACCACGAAGTCATTGAACTTTCTATACAAGCAAAAAAAAGTCAAAAATTTAGTTTAAATTGTTAGCTTCATTAGGATTTCAGTAAATTTCCTAGAAATATAGTGTGAAAATATTGAAATTTTTGGCAGAATTTTGATGTAAAAGAGCTCTTTGATTTCATGCTTTTCGTGCGAAATCATTGTAATTCTGAAAATGAAACATTTAAATTGAAATTTTCAAGATATCAAAAAATATACCATCAACAACCAGATGTACTTAATATCTCAAAAATTAAATCAAACAAAACAACGAATTGCTTTCTTCAAAACGCACGTTTCAGAATTCGCTGTGATTTTAAAATGGTAAATAATATATTAGTGATAGATCGATTTAACCTTAAACTTCAAGATTAATTTTATTAATCAAATTTCAAACTTCCTAGATTTTTTAACAAAAGGGGTTTGTAAGTATAATTTTTTTTGGGTAACTAAAGTCGTGATTAAAGTAAATATAAAACGGCGTAGCTTAATAGAATTTTAATGGGTAGGAAAGGGATGCATCATAATAATAAAACAAGGCCTTGTGTTCAAGTATTTAATATATAATCAAGAATTTTCATTGCTTATGTATCGGGTGAATGCCAATAATCTCAACTCGCTTGGACAGTTACGGCCATTTACATTAATTTATTATCTACCAACCACAATATACCCCGAGAATTTCACAATGCAATTGCAGTACTAAATCTGCAATTTTAGCTTTAATAATCTTGAACACTTCAGTACTATGAATAAATATTTTAAAGTATTTTCGAGTTGAAATTAAAATTGTTTTGTAATCCAAATAAAGCTGATGTGTAGGAGATTTGAAAAACGAATTAATTAAATCAGCAGGAATTAGCTACACGTTGTGTAAATCCTTTAAAATTTATACATGTTGTGGATTAAAATTATTACCCTGAACTTTATTAAAGTAGTTTCAGAATTTTATTGTACTACATGAAGGTTATTTACACCCGGTAGATTTTGCATTAAGGAGATTAACTGCTTGCTTCAAGAATAATATTTAAAGGGAAATTTCTAATTTTCACATTATGTAAGCCTTTAAATTGGGCTTATTTTAAAGTGAACTATAGATTGTTATATGTAGCTTTATTTAAAAATTAAATTCTGGTTCTGATCAAAATCAATAAAGCAAAGCCTAGCATTGAAACAACCATTCATGCTAGACAAATGGTGACAATTTAGGACGTTCTAGTTCTGCTTTAATTAAATTACACCCCATAAAAAATTCGGTTCGTTTTTGTCCAAACTTCGGCTGCGAATTGTTTTGTGCGACCTTATTCATTGTGCAGAGTAAGAACCTCGGGGGACATTTCTTGTCTAGTTTCATGTCATTGTCATTATGTGTTATTGCCGAAGTTTTTGTTCGAAATTTTGGAAATTTCCGGGCATGGCTATCAACCTATAGGTACTGTATTTCTGGAGATTATTATTTGCACTTTTGGGAAGCTATTAAGGCTTACGCTTTCCAGTTATTTTCCTGGAGTTAAAATATAGTTTATTAGGAGATGGAAACTTCTCCAACGGACATTAAATTTATTTAAATTAGATTATATTAAAATCAAAACGAAACCTAAAATCTTTGAGGAAGCATAAACGGACCCGAAGAAACGGTCAAAAAGCACGAGCTTTTAAGGATTTGGATTAATTAAGCCAACTTTCAGGACTTAATAGCAAGCATTAAGGCGAACAAACAAAATACATTTAAAGCCAAAATTCTTGTCTTCACAATTAGTAGAACTGAGCTGGTACGCCATTAAGCCCTGTTTATTACGTCTGATTGATGCCCTGTTTTCTTCGTACTTAATCCTGTTGCCCTAAGAAATCCTTGTGCTTTTGTGCAAATGAACCCTTTGGTTTTGCTTACTTTTTTGGGATACTTTTTGTTGTTCAAAGCCAAAAGTCAAAAGTTTGGTGTTAACTGGGAATTTTCTAAAACTGATTGATTTTAGTTAAGACAATTAGTTTTAACTTTGGTTGTCTTGGTTTTGACTTGGAAATTTAGCCTAAATTGCGATTGTTTTAGACCACCTACTTTGGTAAGTTTTGTACGAAAGCGATGGTTTTAACTTTTTCGAAGTTTTCCCTAAATAAATTGTTAGTTATTTAAAAGTTTCCGCAGAATGGGGGACACTTTAAAAACTTTTGCAATTAAAATTCCACAATTAATTATCCGGAAGTTTTCCTGTTTCTATAAAAAAATCATCATTAATTTGTCAAACTTCCAATGGTTTTATGTCAATTCATCATCACTAATTCCTTTCGTCCTTTTAACGTTGGAAAGTTGAAACGAACGAAAGGCACTATAAATAACTAATTTTAGGTTCTTTTCGTTCTTCGACAGCGAGTAAAACTTAGCAGATTCGTCACACAGAGCCTTAATGGACAAGCTGAGCGGTACACATAAATTATTAACGAATCACTTTGGATATGTACGGGAGTGGAAAATGCAGAAAAAGGTTTTCCGACACGAAAAGCGTAACTTGCCTGCAATTTTGTGGTTAGAATTTCTCATTAACGTTGATTAATGGGGAAAAGTTTCAAATCACAAGGGATTTCGGCCCATTTCGTGGAAAAAACGCATTTTCTTAAAATATTACCGTTATTAATAGGTTTTAGAAATGTCACAAGTTTTTGTTCCTAAAATTTAAAAATTTGATTTATTCCAAGAAAATTACAAAAACCTTTAGTCCAATTCTGGTATAATTTATCAACCGAAACTCGCACCAACAATTTAATTTTTACTATAAGAGCTGGACTTGTTTATATGTTTACGTTTTGCGCCACGAAAACGTTAACAACGAAGTTTCGTGAAAAGTCAAGTACAATCGCGAAATTTAATAGAATAACAAACATGCACGGCAGAGAAAGTAGAAACGTAGAGAAACATCGAAAGTTGAAAAATAACAGTTTCAAGCAAACAACATCAAATATGAATCAAAATCCAGTCGTACCAGTCCAACCAAATAGTTGACTCGCAGGCAGGACACGGCTTACCTAGAATGTTCATACCTCACCGCCGGCACACTAGATGTCAGACTGATTCGGTGTCTGCCCGTATTTTGTTCCGCACTGCGTGTTACGTCACTTCCCCCACCACGAGGTGCATTGGGGGTGGCATGGGAAGAGCTTTCAACGTGCTGTAGAAGGGGTAAAATATTGAACTTAAAGCCCTCTGAACTAAGTGCAGCATTCCCACTACTATTTGAAAGTGGGGCGGCTATTACGACTTGCATGAGCCTTTAAAAGACTTTTAAAGGAGAACGGAATTAAAGAGAATTGTTCCACAGAATGCTATAAGGAAAATTTAAGGACGCTCTTACAAAAGGCGCTGAAAGAACTTAGTTTTGTAAATAGAGGACTTCACCACGAGCAGCACAAAAAATCTCTAAACGAAGAATTTCACCAAAAACTATAAGTAGTAGTTCCACGTTATAACGATTAAACCAGTAGAAAAATCGTCCTGCTCAATAAATACAAAAGGAGTGTGAGCGAAATTAATAAAAGCCCAAATTAATTTCCTTCATAAATAAATAAATAAGTGAAACTGACAAGTGTCTGTTAGAATTCTTAATTAATCGGTAGTAATTAAAACTCTTTAGTACTTCAGGCTTCCGGAAATAAATTACGTTGGTTATCACTAATTAATTAAATTTATGAAGAGTACTTCTGTTGCTTTCTACTTTTATGTTTACTAAAAACGATCCTTCTGGTTATGAAATAACTGAACGGAATTTTAACTAAATACAAGCATCCTTCAAAGAACAATTAAACATTCGGGGTGTCTAATTTCAGAGGTAAAATTTAAGCATTCACCCGTTTGGGGAAGTGTTTTTAATTTAATTTATATAATTTGGATCAAACAGTCTAAGACAGCGGAAAAGATCCAGCGGTGTCTCACGAGAAGCAGTGGTAGGGCCGCTGTTTTTTAAAGTAAGCAAGGATTGCAGTTTAATTTTATTGTAAATCGAAGAATGTGCTAAAGATTTATTCGTGTTATTGATGATCTAAGGAAATGGCGTCTCTCACATGGATTAGTGGTAGGGCAAAAAGATGATTAAGAAAATCAGACTGCCTATTAAGTCAAATCATTCTGTTTAAATAAATAACAGGTTTGAAAGGACCGTAAATCCTCATATTGTTGAAGTTTGCATACTAGAAATCAAAGTTACAAAATCATTTAAGGTTTGGTAACAACTAAAACAACTTTTAAATAGATAAAGAAAGCAACACTTCAATTTTTCAGTAAAAATCAAACATTTCGAATTTGAATTCGAATTTACTAAAAAACTAAAGCACCCTAAATACGCATCAAATGTTCAACTGTAGAAAACTGCAAATTATACAAAATCCAAAATCTCATTAATCTAATTTTCGACATAATCGTAATTAAACCAAATGTTATCCTAAAATCGGCTTAATTTTCAGGTTCCCACCGGGCTAATAATATTTATCCCACCATTAACGCCATACTACGATCGAAAATTGCAACGAATGCAATATGCAAAAATCGTATGAAGTTCTAAAATAATCTAAATACAAGTGTTCGATTGTTAACATTCATCAAAGTGGCTTTATCGCACCGATTTCCGGCCCTCTGGAAATGAATGCAACTTAGAACTTGCGATCAATAATGAAATTAATTGGCGCTTTAGCCACGGGTGATTAGCTATCATTTCCACTAACAATGAAAAGTTAAATTGTTACAATTGAACTCGGCGAGTACTATAAAAAGATAAGTTTTAGCGTTTTATATTTAAGCGTTTGTATTGAACGTTACGGTTTTTGTTTGTCTAAAACTCTAAAAGCTGCAACAGAATGTTGTTTTAAATCTGACGATGATTATTTAGGTGGTTAAGAATAGAAAGGAAATTGTTTAGTGCAGGCGTTTGTAGAAAGAATTACAAGAATACAAGTCTCTCAAGAGGTGCGTCGAGAGAGCAAATTAACAGAATCAATAGCGTCAACACAATGGTTTTTCCCAACAGTAGAATGCAAACATTTGTGACCAGTGCTAATTCCCATTTCCACTTTACTTTTAGGATTCGGTCCGACGTTACTGCATCTATCCTTTAGCAACAATGCCCCTCGGGAAACCAGGCGAAGAAAGATGAAGAATATTAGACTTTCAAGTGTTGATTTTCAGTTTAATTCGAGTATTTGTATACTTCAGGGATGGTTCGTTTTGTCCAAGAGGAGTGATTTAGCAGGGAAGGCTCTTACTGAGAATGAAATGTTTTGAATTTCAAATGCACTGCCATCGGAAACGTAAAATGAATGGAGATTTTATGGTTTGTTACAAAAGATTGATTTACATGCACTTTAACACAAGACCTTATAATAATAAAAGGAGCTCTGGACGAAATGAGGAAGTATTTTCTTTTTTGTACAATTTAGCACTAATATTAGGAAATTCACACCGTCTAAAAGGGGCACATAAACGCAATAACATTTGAAAAATGTACTGATGTGGCAAAAAAACGGCGAAGATCTAATAATGGCGGAATCATAAATAAAAATGACTGCTCATTTTAATAAATGTGTACAACAAAACGGAAGGGTGGAATGGTGCGTTTCTATATTTAGAAAACTAAACTTTTCTATGACAGAATTCTTCCGAATTGGTGATTTTAAGAGGAAGATTTGAAATCTGTGTCTGACTTTCAGCCCAAGATTATTTAGCCCGAAGCTTTTATGTTATGAAGTCGGAATAATTAGTATCAAAATTAATATTTGGTTTGGCGATTTTGAAGGTGAAAAACGCCAAAACACAAAAAATGTATTGTTTTTGCAAATTGAAGGGGTTTTAAGGGACGGATTTAAATCAGAAAAAGCTATTTAACATTTATTTTTGAAAACATAAATCTTATATTTGGCTACCACCATCATTAAAAGTGCAGAGAATGATTTAATATTTGGTTGCCTGCCCCATAATATTAGGTAATCAAAAATTTCGGTTTTAATTTTACAGGCGTTTAAAAAGTTTTTCTTTGGATTAAACTATGCATGAAATAAATGTACAAGAATTCCCTAAGGCTTTTAAATTATTACAAAATGGGCTTAATTGTCGCATACGATTTTCAGAAGTAATACAAATAAATCTATTTGATCTGGCAATAAACGAAAATGGCGTATAACTACAGAAAATTAGATGGAACTCCCGCCAACTAATTAAAAAACTACATATTTTGGCAGTGAATCAGGTCATAAGATTCGTTTTAGGTTCAAATAAAAATCTGAATGGACCAATAGAGACCTGTGCAGCACAATATAAAAATAATTTTATATAAAACATGAAAGATACTGAAAAAAACGACCAAAATATGGAACTAAAAATTACACTCCGGAATTTCTGGAGCAATCAATGGCGGCAGCCAGTTCCCTTTCATTCTTGAGACATAGAAGAAGATTCGAAATTTTTTTATTATTAATTATTAACCTCATTAAATATATTTAATGCACAAGGAACGATTTCCTTTTAAATTGAAGGCCAACACAGAACCAGAAGATTTCAACTAAATAAAAGACATCTCTTAATTCCTAAAAACTTTTGTGGTTAAGGACAACCATTTCTAACATATCACTAAATAACTGTAGAAAATTTTCGTGCTATAGTCGGATTTGATCTAATTTGGCATGTACTGAAGCGTTCTGAATATCTTTTCGTTTCACAAGTCATTTCATAAATTTCAGAGCGGCCATCTGCAAGACTTGCGCTCGCTCTAATAGCCTATGCGCACTAACAAGCTAGAAAGAGAGCAGTATAACTACACAAGTAACTATACTACGAAAACCCACATGCCAAATTAAATCGAATCCGACTATAGAAATGGCTACATCAAAGTCTCAATTTTTAACGTGTTGGGAGTTATTTAATATTTAATTAAAGTGTGAAGTTGGCACAAAACATATGGAACAAAAAATACATAAATCAGCTAAACTAAAAATTAAACTCCGGAATTTTCCGAGTAAGCCAATGGTGGTAGGCAAATCTCTTCCATTTATTAATAAATAGGAAAAGATCCAAAAGCCAAGGCAAGTCCTTTTTATTATTATTTATCAACCTTTAACAATTAATGTCTCACTAAATATTATTAATTAAGAATCAATGATTTCAAATTTCTCTTTAAATTTCAATACGAAAGCCAGAAAATTTCACTTAAATAAAAGCTAAACATCTTTAATTCATATAAACTTTTGTTAAAAAGACATTGGATGAAATTCTAGGAGGCACCTTGGATAACTTACCGAAACTTTTTACTTTTCTGCAGAATATAAATTTGCTACACAAACTGTAAAACTGCTGTAAATATCGTATTTGTATCACGCCAATAACCCTAGTGGTTGACGCGCTGTTAAATAAAAAAAAAATATTTACTATGATTTCTAACAAATTCACTAAATAACTGTGGAGAATTTTCGTGCCAGAAATGGCAAACGCCACAGCCTCGATTTCCTAAGATATAAATGTGTGGCAAATTATTTGATGTTTAAAGTGTGAAGTTGGCACAAAACATGTGCATTGAACTAAATATACATATGAATCAGCTAAAGTAAAAATTAATCCCCGGAATATTTGGAGTAAGGCAAAACAATCCTTATTAATGGTGACAGGCAAATCCCTTCCACTTATTAAGAAATAGGAAAAGATCTGAAAGTCATGACAAGTTTTTATTATAAATTATTAACCTCTAATAATTATTAATGCCTCATTAAATACTATAAATGAATAATCAGGGATTACAAATTTCACCTAAACAAAAGCTAAATCTCAGTTAATTCACAGAAATTTTTGTTTACTGATTAAACACGCTAAATCCTAACAAATTCACCAAATAACTGAAGAAAATTTTCGTGTTGGAATTGGCAAACCGCGTAATAAAGTAATTTTTTTAAAGAAGTTATTTAATATTTAATTAAAGTGTGAAGTTGGCACTCCTTCTGATAGCATCTTCTGGCAGAATTCTGAAGATCAATAAATCATCGACTTGTCGTTTCCGCACCATCAGATCTTTTTATAAAAAAATTATCTGCCAGTTTTGAAAAATGGTAAAATTTTATCTATCTAACCTGATAAAATCACATAATTACAGTTAAGATACTTATGTTGATCTACATAAAACTGAGTTTTTTGAATAAATGACTTTTTCTTATTTATTATAGCTTTTGAAACTTGCCAGTTGAAAAATACGAGGAATTTACAGAATATGAAAATTTCCATAAAATCCGTTTCTCTTCTATTTTTCAGTTTACATTAATTTCAGGGGGTTTCTCGTGCCAGGCCTTTACATTATTTATTTTAAACCATTACAATTTTCCAATAAATATAAATTTTGGAGCTAAAATACTTAATAAATTATTCATGGTTATGTAAATATTTGCTAAACACCGATACGACCCATGATTAAAATTGGGTTTATTTATTCAGCAGATTTAGCTTTAATAATTAATAGATTTATGAAGATGAAGCCTGCAAAGTTTTAAATAACATATATTTTGAAAACAATGGTAGTTTATTGTATTATTAACTGCTTCCTGTTGACTTGCTTCTCAATTTGTACGGCAGAAATTTCAGTAAAATTACAGTCAAATACCTAGAAATCCTTTTATCTAAAAATATTTTTTTAATGGGCAAGGAAGCAATTTGTATTTGAACTTGCCAATAATAAAATTTTAACGCTAAACAGTTTTTTGCATCATTGGTAGCTTTCCAATTAAATGTTTGTTTTAAGGTTCATTGTGTATGATTCTTAAGGAAGCCGCACCAAACAGAAATTTATTTAGCAAAAGGTTTAAAAATGTAGAGCATTAATAAATTCTGTGACATTGAAGCAACAAAAGCCCTATTATCCGTATATGAAAAATAAAGTTAGGGCTATTTTTCAAAAAATAACTAATGAATCTACTCCCCACCAGCAGTTACAAATTAATTTATCTCGAGGCAGCGACCAAACAATAAAGATAAAATAACTGCCGGCTCTGCTAATATCTGAGCTTGCACATGAAAGGAAAAGCTCCGGCCTAATTTGCTTCCATTGAAATCGAGCCTACTTGGTTTATTACAAATGCAAATAAACAAAATGTGTCCGAATTTTCTGATTGCTGAAAAAGTTCAAAGCTCGTTTGTTTTCACCAAGATACTCAGAAATGGTAAATTTTGGTGTAGCCTAAAGTCCAAATAAATGTAAGGTGGACTAGTGTTTGTGTAACGAGAATCCTTTTGAAGTAACGGATCGGACCGTTTTTTGAAATCGGTTACAAGGCTTTATTGAAAAATTAGACTTTTAGATAAAAGAGGTCGACTTACGCTTGTCGTAAAGCTCTCTCTAGCGACACTTTCAAAAAACTTGGAACAAAACGAGCGAAATCTTAGATTGCATTGTCGTATAACAAAACCGCCACCTTTTTTCATTTAAAACTCGAAGTAGAGTTAGAGTTTCCTCGTAGCCAGCAGAAACCCGTGTTTTATTCCGCCTTCAATTCGTTCCTCTATCTTTGCGGTCCTTTGTTGGTAAAAAGTTGTCTGATCTATAAAAACTACGTATGACTTGTGGCCTGAAAGCTGCACAGTTTTATTTCACCATATTTTTTGCGAATGTGACTCTCGGTGTCTTTTATCGCACACGTGACCAAAGAAGAAGAAGGAAACGTCAGCTTATGTAAATAAATGACACGCATGCGTACGAGGTTTCAGGATAATAGACGGTCTGAGCTTACATGGCAATTGCATTTGGGTCAAAAGTGGATTAGCGATTGAATTTTTTATTTTTTATCCTACAACACGTCCGCTTGTCACGAGGTGTACGTTTTCAGTTTGCCTGTCTATGATTTATTGTCCCACATTTTCAATTTTACACTTTTATATAGGGGAAACTTTCTCGAACTCTCTTTTTCTCTCTTTATCCAAGCGAAGGCCATACTTTACACAGTTTATTAAAGCTCTGTTAGTTTAGATTTCGCACTCGTAAAGAAACAGCTTTAAAATTGGATTGTAAATTTTTAATTTCTGGTTAGAACAACATTCTACAAAGGCATACGATAAGCTTTTGTCTAGGTCTAGACGGTTGTTCAAATATACAAGCTTGGATATTCGGGAAAAAACGAGTTTCTAAAGCTCAGAAAGCTCGATTCTTCGAGAAGAACTTAACAAGAATATATCTTAGTGCTACATTTGTGTTTGCTTGGTCGCGGTTGAAAAAACATTTTGGTAAAAAGTTTACCAACATTATTTTTGGGTTTTTGTTCTAGGTTTTAAAGTAAATACAACAACAAAGATCTGCTATGAATTTAATCTAACGTGAGCTGAATTATCAAAATTTGTTTAGCGCTTCCACCATGTGCTCTACAGATATCTAAAAACCATCTCAAAAAGCTTCATGGTTTAAACCTTTAAACCAACTAAAACAACTTTTGTTACACTTTTGTATACGACACGTTACATGTAGCATACTTATTATGAAACATTTATTAAGAATTGCTCGACGCTTTGGAAACCCTTGCCACTTTGAAAAATTAAAATTAAACGGTTTAAGGACCTTAATGCAAACTTCTTAACAATAAATTCGTGTAATGCACATAATAACAAGTGATATGCTTCAAAATCACCAAAATATTTTGATTGTCCCAGCGCCTCCACCATTTACTTTACATATTAACATTTCACATTGTTTAAAGAATTTGAGAAATTAATAAGAATAGCAAATCCTGAAATCCTACTTGACATTAGCAAAAAAGCTTATAGGATTCGTCCTGCGCATTCACCATTTTTTCCCCCAAAAATCCTTGGGATTTGCATAATTATAATAAGACTGAAAAGTTCTACGTATGGAGAAAACTGAATCATAAAATCAAGTACGTAGTAAGTATACATTTTAATAGCCTGTTTCACAAATATCAAATAGTTTGTCGGCGCCTCCACCATTATTTCTACAAATCCTTTGTTTTGAATAACTAACAATGGAATTGTTCGTGTTTTAAAAGAAACTTGGACATAATCTTATGATAGCAAAGATACATTGAAAATGTGCTCGGCGCCTCCACCATTTGTTTATTGCCGTACATTAACAGTTTTAAACATTTTGAAACTTTTTATGAGTTACAAAATTGGGAACTATGATATGGACTTTTAAATTGAGACCAAAGAATTCACCGCAACTTTAATATTCGAAACCTCGTTAATTTTGCCTAAGAAATAACTTTCATTTTAGCTTTTACATTTTTAGGAAAAGGTTTATTTAATCGATGAATTTTCGCGCACCAAATTTCGTTAAAATCGACGCAAATGGTTTAGTACGGATGTAAAGTGATAAACTTTTTCGAATTATTGTTCCAAAATTAAAATAATTTTGAATAGAGATGTATCTATAACTTAAATTGCTATTATTTAACGCTTTTGTATAGCTGCATGGTTCAGTTGTTTCGCACGCTATACGCACGGGGTGGTGTGGTAAGCATCATGCCTTCAACAACCGCCTACCTTTCCTACACCACCACTGTTTTTCGGTTCGGAATTATTTTCAGTGACTGCGTAGGCTACCCGCCGAGCATCCGACTCGGGTTTGACCCTGAGCCCACTCGTGCTGTAGACGAATGCCTTAACAACAAATTCAAGTAAAGTAGTATCAAATTAAGCGCATTGTTTTTGTCTTTCGATTGATACCACTATAAATCCTATCAACTCAAACGGGGAGCAGGAATCTGCGTATATACGATTTCCCATGCTATTTCCCTATGTTCGCCCCTTAAGTCAAACACCCGGTATGTAATCAGCCAATACCTTTAATTTAATAGCGAAGGACGAATTGTCAGTCTTTTACTGTATCATAGGAATTGGGTGTTTCCGGACACATTTATCTAAGATTTTTGGCGTAGAATCAGCAAGGTAGTTACACCTTAAAACCCGTATTTAGGAAATACGCTGTATAAAGTAGAAAATTAAAAATATATGTGAAGAATTGTAATTCCAATAAATTAATATTGTGGCTGCAAAATAAGTTAGTTTTTTTACCGTATATTTATATATTTTTATAGTGGCTAAACACCTGTCTACGCTAAGAATTTTTAGTGCTTGAATTTTTGGCCTGAAGAATAGTAACGCCGTTTTGCAACTGAAACAATTCTGATAACCGAAACAAACCCTCAACAACTAACTTATTATCATTTTCTTGAGAAAATTATGCTTTCCCTTAACAAAATTTGGCCGTGAAGAGTTAATTGAAGTGTTATTTTTTAAACTATGTAAAGTACCGGCTGTCTTAAAAAGAATTACTTCTAGTTACCTTTGATGTGCCATTACATTGTTATTGGTATTGCATTTTCCAGAGCTCTCATTACTTGCTATTAGTTCATTGTAAAATTAAAAAGTAAAATAATTCATTCCAAATAAGTTTTATTTAAATTTGTTAATACAACACACAATGTACACTGTGCAAGAAAACATTTTTATTTTTGAGGCATATTTTCGACCAGGTTATGTTATTCTTCCGTCTACTAGCATAACAGCATTGCGCGAGAGTGGCACATTTTATTTTACATGTGAAATTCAAAGCATAGATGTATTTCATTTTAAGAGACTCGGTATAAGTTAATAGTTAATTTTATTCATTAAATTGTATGGGAAAAATCGGTCATTTCGAATTTTAAATCACATCAAAATTTACCTGTTACTGCATATTTTCGGATGTTTCTATAATTAATAGAATTTGGGTTTGAATATAGTGCTTTAAATAAGCTGCTTCTCCTTATTTAGTACAATTTCTGCAGTAAATTAACTGAAACATTTCCAATGCAATAAAATAGAACTGGAAAATGCCATGTCTAGAAGTTAATGGCTTGTCTGAAGTGAAATCGTCAGTTACCATCTTTACTCAAGAGCAAGTATTAAATGTTAACTTAACTTAAGGCACCATTTTTTTTGTTTTAAGAATCCCCATTGAAGCTCCAATATATTTTTAATCAAGAACTAATATCCACCGTCTAGATAAGTTTAAAGGTTTCTTAAGAGTGATTAACCGAAACTGCAGGCGGCTATTTTGAAGTGAAGAAGTTTGAATGGAAAGGGAAATGTGGATGATGTTTTAAAATGTTCTTTTTTATTAAAAATTTTACATAAAAGAGTAAAGGAGTTTCGGGCTAGGGTGGCCGAGTGTATTGCGGATTTGAGAGGAGGTAATTTCGAAGAACTTTACAACTGAAATATCCGGGAACAAGAAAACCGCGATAAAAATCTTCAAGTGCAAAGTTCAGGACTGAAAAATAGCGCAGCCCACTTTGCGAGATTCCGTACTTCTGTTGGTGCAGAATCTTTCCATTCCAATTGCATCAAGATTAAGGTGGCCATTTGCGACAGCAGTGGCGGAAATATATCTAAGTGCCGTTATGTCTTGAATAAGGAATCCTCTACACCGAAAATACATTTTTACGACGATTTTTGCCAAATAATACGTGCTTTGAGAGCACTCACAGCACCACCATTCTTCAAGATATAGCGATGATTTAGGATTAAGCGAAATGGAGCGTGCCGAGATTAAGACTTCTTTGCACATTTAAAATAAGAGATTTATTATCGCAGATCCGGTGTCTTATTATAACGCCCTCGGCGACAATTTCCTTTTATAGATAAGAATTTATATAAATTGAAAACATTCTTATAATTGTTCATTCATTTCTTTGCACTTAACACCGAAATAATACTAAACGAACGTTCACATATATTAAATTTAGGAGTTTAAAAAAAGCCTTAAATTCAGCAGCAGGGAAAGTACGACGACCCTTCGTCGTTTCAGGGCTGAAAGATGATTTAACAATGGACGACACATAATACCAGACGACATTAACTGACAGATTTAATTCTTTAAAGCTCGTTATTCATTCTCTCCTTTGGAAATTTGTTTCGTAGTACACGCCATGGGGAGGTCAAAAATTACTTTCCACAAATTGTTGGTTAAATTTAAAAATACTGGCACGAAAGCGCACTAAATAGCTAAATGCTCGGCGCCTCCACCATTTTTAAGAGATATTCTGCTTTTCGTTTACCTATCTAAATCAAACAGTCATAATACAAAAAATTAAAAACAGTATTTGATATTTGGAAATAAATGGAAAACTTCACTTAATTAAACCAACTTTGAGTTCCATTAATGAGGGGGTTTCTTAACGCCGAATTCTGGTAAGCAAAGGCGTTAAATATTTGTTTTGACCACAAACAACTTTCATATTCGAAAATGAAGCAAACCACCAAATTCTAAATTTATTTTTATATAGAGAACAAAAAACACCTTGAAGATTTAGATTTAGAAACTCTGATAAACAAAAGCGTAAAATAATTTTGGTGCCTTCTCCGTGATTTGCTAGACGTTTTTCTTGCTACGGGCAAACCTACAGGTTTAAATGTTTTACCCCAGCAAATCTATTAAGAAATTAGTAAATTAAACAATAAAATTAGGCCCTGGATTCAATGAACAAGCTACGAAAAAATTCGAAATATAAGCAGCGCCTCCACCATTTGTAACATATTATAATCAAACAAACAGAAAGGTTCTTCACTAAATCCAGAGCATTTAAAGAAGCCTCAAAAAGTATCTTCAATAGATGAAATCTTAGCGGAACACGATGTGGGGAAACTTCAGTTCTGAGTAGTAAAGTAGAGCACGAAGGGAAAATGGTGCCGGCGAAATGGCCATGATATCTATTTTCCTCCTTTTTCCAATCGTTAGCCTCATCATTCCAGCAATTTACAAAGCTTTAGTGCTTTCATGCAAAGTCTATAACACGCACGTTACACAAATTGCCTCACGCTGGTGTTTGAGACGTAAAAGTCTCTCACTCACTACCTTTAAGATTAGCTAAAAAAGGATATTTATTTATAGAGTAAGAGGTGATTATTGTATGCGATTGTTTACGATTTAAAGGGATTTTTTTTGTAAATGATGATGTCGTAATTGCTGAGGCCGTGCTTAATGGGAAAATTAAATGAGCTGATGATCGTAAACTCGTAAAAAAGGGTCGTAACGGAAATACTGATTTTTAAACGTTTATACAACTGGTAATAATTTAATAAATCGATACCTAATTGGCACTTCTATTTTTAAACCCTCTTTAATTCGTGTTCCAATTCTCATGAAAACGTTTAATATTTTTATCTTTATCTGTGTTGCTTTGAAAACCGCCTGTGTTAGTATTTCTATATATATTAACATTTATTAATATAAACGCGACCGCTATTATTAGTAGTTTCGCCCCCGTATTAGGGTGGATGGATTGCGTGTGCATTTATGATGATTATTAATTGACGTTACAGACTAAACCCTTTGATGCCGACATTCACTGTTCGGCCGAATTTAAATGTATGAAACTATTCTGGACCACCCATGCTTAGGGCTTTATGCTTTGTTCTGTCATACTTTGAAGTTGAGAAAAGTTAATATTTTTAATGGTTTATGTCAAACCTGGAAAGAATTGATCTTAAAGGAACATATGTTGTTTTATGATTCGTGTATTCCCATTTCTCTACTCCTTAAAACCTATTTTAATGTCATAAATATTGATGTAACATTCATGTCGTTTCTTTCGAAATGTTATTAGAATTTAAATGAATTTAGTACGAGTGCTAACAGTTTCAATGCATAAGTCAAAGGAAATAGAATTATTCACCATTAGAGTCGTATATTGGAGGAAAATCAACTTACACTTCAAAGAAAATAAAAAATCCATTTATACGTATCGGTAACGTACATCCATAATGGCAATCTGCAATTCGCAGGGTTCTATTTGTAGTCAATTTGTCGAGATGCATCGGTTCTAGTATTGAATTAGGATGAAATGGTAGAACATTACCAACCTACAAATTCACCTAGGGTATTAAGCGAGGTTTAGAGCAAAGCCGTATCGCATCAGATTCGCTTAAGGCCGTTCAAAACATTTCGCAATTGAATTCGGTTATCAGCAGTGCAAGAGGCAGCTGTGACGTCAGTCTGTCAGATGTCTGCAATCCGGTTCTCTCTTCATTTATCACATTGTTTCTATGTCTGTCCGCCGAGCCGCTTATCGGGACCATTTCATCTTAATTCATCATTGTTCCACTCGCTGTGCCACTATCTACATTCATTTGTTAGCCGAGAAAACTTAGGCGAGTGTTTGAAAACGTGGCGTTTGTTAAGAGGTCGGATGGGGAATGCATTTTAGTACGAGTTTAGCGGTGGAAATGCGGCCAGGGCGTAGCAGGAAAACGGGGATTAATGCAAAGGGATAATGTTTAAAAAGGGTTCTTCTAAAGGAAATATCCGTTCCGTGAAAAATTTGCTCTTCCTTCGGTAATCCCGACAGCTGACCATTTCTCAAAATATTCGGTTACGTTTCGTCCCTTTGGGGAAGCTTAGGTTGTGAATATAAAAAACGTAAACGTTATAGAAAAAATTCAAACAGCAATCACATGAAATGTTAAATACAAAGAATTGCGTTCGTTTAGTGCAAGTGGGTTAAGTACAATTCAATGGGAACGCTACGCTATAGCTGCGAATTTTACGACCCTCCCTTGGATGTTTCACAGCTGGGAATGCTCAAAGTTAGTAGTAATTAAGGGCTCATAAACCTTTCAGACATTATTTCATCATTAAATTAGATATATGGAGCTGAATTTGTTTCAAATGTACAGAATCGAATTGGGTTTGTATGACAGAGAAATTATCATTGCTTGAACAGAATTGGCTTAACATTTCACAGAGGAAACCCTACAATCTACTGTAAGGTAGCACCCCCACCAAAAGCCTTTTCTAGAATACTTTTTAACGAGTTCTCAGCATTTTTTTAAATTGGATTTTATAGGAACGTTTTCCAAAAAATTTCCTATTAATGGACGTTTCTAACATTTAAAAAAAAAAAATGTTTAAAGTGGCGTCTCCACCAAAACAATTTCAATCAAATTCCTTTTTAAGACGACGTCTTCACAAATTCCTTCAGTGAACTGGCCCCTGCATTAACGATATTTTTTAAAAGACGCACATTGGTGGAGGCATTGCGCCAAAAAACGAATTCAATTGGTGGAGGCGCCACTTTGAAACTTATTAATTTAGTGGAGATGCACATCATCAAATTTTAGATGAGTTTTGGAGACACCAAAAGCTTCGTAAAATCCTTTTAGGGCGGTGTCTGTACATTTTTAAATTATTTTTAAGGTGACGCCTCCACCAAAAGAAACATCAGGAAAGCAGACACCTAGCTGGAAAACTACAAAGAGGTTGAAATACACCAGTTATAAACAGGTTTCTTACCCTGACAGGCTAGTAGAAGGAGAAGTTAAATCGACGAAAAACGGGCTTCAAAAGTTTTCTGCTAATTTCATTAATGGTCATGGCTTCCATTTTATGAATTGGTAGTTTCAGTTGAAAAAAATCACATTATATAATTTCTATGATATCATGGTCCAGCTGTATGCCATTTGATGAGATGTGAAATCCAAAAAGTAAAAGGTATATAACACCAATAATCTGTATAGTATTTCTAAAATGAAAAGACTACTTTGTAACATGGGACCTGGGCCCTCACAACGAATCTATGCAAAAATTCGAAACTTTGGAACTCTGGATGTTACGAATTTCTTGGACCGATAGAATTTCGAATGTACGAGTACTCCAACGTGTAAACATAGAACAAGAAATTCTAAACATCGTTAAGAAGAGAAAATTGCAGTACTTCGGACACATCATGAGGCATGAGAGATATTACCTCCTGCAATTTATAATGCAAGGAAAGATCGAAGGCAAGAGGAGCGCAGGTAGAAGGCGAACATCTTGGCTGAAGAACCTGCGAGATATGTCTGTATCAAAAGTACAAATCGCCAATATGATAGCTGACTTCCAATAGGAGAAGCACAAAAAGAAGAAGAATCTGTATTAAAATAAGCCAAGACGTTCAGATAAAAAAAAAAATGTGATAAATTCCAGCTTGTCGGTTTAAAATACGTAGTGCAAGCTCCAGAAGAGTCTGTGAAAAATGACCATCGATTGAAAAACGGAGAAAATTTCAAATATTTCCACGCTTATAAGGCGACAAGCTGGAGGATGGGGTAGTTATTGAATATCTGAAGTAGGAGTAAATGGTTATGAACTTCAATAGGGGGAAGAAATTGGTCAGTGAAACTCATCGATTCGTGAAGCTGAAGGAATACGAGCAATACAGACTGCAAAAACATTTCTTTGACATATAAAACCGTAAATATAAATGGAAGTACGTGATGAAATATTTTTCTTGGTTTAAAGGGTTCGTTAATCAAACCTTTAGTTTTCCTTTTCTGAGGTTTTCCGCTGAAACTTTGTTAATATGAACAATCTTACAGAAGATTAAATCTTTGTGCTTTGGTTTGGTAAAAAAATCGTGATTTGGTGGGAATTTGAACGGTTGACCTAATTTTCAAATTGAGTAGCAGTAAAGCATTAAGCATCCTATTCCATTAATACAAGAACAAATGTTGCAGTTGGTTTTAGTGCCAGTAATGGGCCAACGGTCGAAACCACAGTTCCAGTGGCAGTAAAATACAAAATGAACCGAAATTACAAATCCGTTGTTGAAATTTAGCACGTTAATTGTAGGATTTCTCTGTGGATGTAATTGGTTTACTGCAGCATGCACGGTCCCTTTGTTCACTAAAACAGGAATACGACTTTGATGTTCAGTGCAGTTCGCAGGACATTTCTACTAGTTTTATAAATTTGTGGAAACCTCTGTCTTTACGAACCTCGTTCTACCGCAAACAGCTTTCTGTATACGTGATTCAGGTGTTTTATTTTCCTTTTGTTATCGTGTGTCGGTGAATTATTGAGCTTTTTGTTATCTTCCCGGCTGAAATATTGTGTTTTGTGATTTTAGTTTAGATAGGTAAATTTTTCTTGCATTTTATACCGGTGCTTTGTGCGGCTTCGAGCTATTCACGTTACGAAATCCCCGATGGGAGATCGCGGCATAAAAATCCCAGCGCTAGACGTTTATTGAGAACAGAGCTCTAATTGCTTTCCGAAGAAAAAATGAGGTCTTTTAGACGTCGGTGCAGAGCTGCCTCTGCAGGTATTAATCGATAATACCCTTGCAGGATAACGGTGGTCAAACGGCGCTTGATAAATCGCCCCTGGAATTCCGATCTTTGGCCATCTATAATCAAATCTTGGCAACTGATCGGCTATTTTTTTCAAGGCTCGGCTTTACCCTGAACTTTCAAAAGATTACTTTGCTCTCTGTCCCCGAGGAATTCCCGTATTTTAAAGTTCGGTTCTGTTTGACAGTCCGGAGAGGAGTATTTTACAATTAGTTTCCTTACGGATGAGTTACGATACTGTAACGTCCACAATGCAATTTTCCATTATATTTGCGTGAAAGGGAGATTATAGGATATTGTATTATAATTAGCTCTGCATTAACTTTAGCGTGGCGAGCGATAACACGGATGTTACGCCGTACAAAAGGATGGGTCATCCAATCCAATTATAGTTATGAAAGCTGTTAAACTATGGTTAAATGCATCCATGTGTTAAAGAACATGGGTGCTGCCGTCAGACGGATAACTAAATCCTGCGATTTACATAACCCTGCTACGGGATTATAAAGGATTTCGTTTTAATAAACGATCCTGAGAGAATGGATCGTTCCTGTGTCTGTAGAATTCTAAACGCTCGGAAATTTGCTTACACAATTTTACGTCTAGTAATGGTACGTGCATGGAATTGAGGCACATATATGTAATTGTTTGCTAGCCCTAATTTAATTAAAACTTCAAACAGCCAAGGGTTTTTGGGGCCAAAGGACACTAGAAAAATTATCATGCAACCTACTAACATTTGATTACTTCACTCAACTCTATTTCTGGCACAAAAGGTCAAGAGATAACACTTTTCCACTGCTTTCAGCACATACTAACCATACTAAGTTACTTAGTTTTCCGTATTGTGTTTAAAAAAAGTATAAACGTAAGAAAAATTCGAATTAAAGTTGACATAAACAATCTTTACTGCTTTCTAATATTTTTGAAACCAAAAGTTTTTGCAAAAGGTTTTGACGCATACGTTTCACTTCAAGGTTAACGTTGCTTGATATTTCTCAGAAAGTTTTTGCTACATACAGTGAAACTCGGTTATTACGCTAACTTGGCTAGAACGTCATGTTTTGACAGGTCCCTGCAGTGGTGATGTACGTCGGTTGTAGCGGCAATGTTTACAATAACAATTCGGTTACAAAAACACAATTTTAATCGAGGCTTGTCCTCAAACTCATTCATAACTACAGTATTATGTTTACAGTTTTTAATTTCCAGCTTTTAGCTTTGATATTTGGTAGTCTTCATTTAGCAACATTTAATCACGTGTGTCAGTTAATGCATGGTTGTAATTTCATAAAATTTTTGATAAATAATTTAAAAATTTTAGCCCTCCGCATTCCACCCGCTCGGTCAAAATCTCAAACAAGTGCAAGCAATTTCCTATAAACAATGAACATTATTCATCAGTAAAATAAAGAAATATAGCTACTTTAGAAAAATATTTATTATGTTACAATATTATCTTTAAGTTTTAAATTAAGTATCTAACCATTCAAATGTTTTGGGACAATAAATTAATAAAGAAGTATAAATAAAAAACCTTCAGAAATATTATATTGCATGTTTCGTTATAGGGGAATCTTGGTTATAACGATGTTGTTATATCAGAGTTTTAAAATCAAGTGTGTGAAATTAAACCAATAAACTATACCTTTCCAACTTCAATTTGCGACTTATCATTTTCAAATTGGGAATAAACTCATTGAATTTGAGACAAAACAGCCTGGAATTGATTAAACACATTCAAATTGAGAATAGACATGTTTATATTGAGAATAAACATATTCAAATTAAGAATAATCAATTGATTGTACCAAATGCAAGAATTAATAAAAACCAAAGTTACTACAACATGTATATTAAATTATTGTAAATAAGATTTATACAGTTCTCGGCATTTTTATCCTATAACCTAATATTATTCGTTTTCCTCTGGTTAATGATTTTGTTATATGTACGTTTTCATACATGATATGTAGCTGACAAGGAGAACCTCAGTTTAGAGTATATAATTTCTGGCAATTGCATTTGACTAATAGCAGTTCAATTTATAACAATTATTGTTGATATATTTTTTGACATTAATATTGTCTATTCTCTTTTCAATGTGTTCAATGAATTTGAAAATGATTAGTCTCAATTTGAAGTTGGAAAGGTATAAATGCTAAATGAAAATCTTTAACATTTGTTCTTTTCGTGGAAATGCGTTAAACAAAGTTAATATACGAGTAAATTCAAGATTTCTGAAAACTAATGCATATTGAAACAAATTTAAATTAACTAAGGATCACTTTAAAAAAATTTCATAATATTTAATTGCAGCTTTTGCTTCTTGAAATTGGAGAATGAAATTAAATCTCATGGAAAATTTCAACAATGAATTTGTAAAACAAAGAGGTTCTTGGGTAGGATAAAATTTGAGACTTTTTATACCTAATAATCTTTTGAATGTTATTTGTAAGTATGGTAACTGAAAATCACAGCATTGATTTAATGAAATTTTCAGGCAAAAACTGGAACTCGATAGCACAATGAGACACTTTAACATATGTTCCAAAAACCTTGGAATTTTCAAAATTTATAATACATCCGATTGAAACTGGTTTTTTTTTTGGTGGATCCGTCTTTAACAAGGTTAATATAAATTTAAGATTTATGATATCCGATACTTACTGAAACAACACCCAGTTTAATTAGATAATTAAAAAAAAACAGACTTTAAATTTTTAGAATATTTAATTGCAGCTTTTGTATTCTGAAATTGGAGAATTAAAATAAATTCCATAAAGTTTGGTTTGGAATGATATTTTTGAATATCATAGCTGAAAATCATAGAGTTGGTTTTGTTTCCTGAAATTAGAGAATAAAAATACATCGAATGGAAAATTTAAGTAGTAGATTTTTCGAACTAAATGTTCTTGAATTATACTAATTTGAGGATTTGTTTATGCATAACAAAATACAGCAGTGGTTTAATGACATTTTCGGGCAAAAACTGGACTTTAATCGAATGCTGAAACATTTTAACATGTGTTCGAAAAGCCTTTGAGATCAACCATTGTTTAGGTAGTTTTCAAATTTCAAAATGTTTAGACCAAAACAGGTTTTTCAAATTTGTTCTTTTGGTGGAGACGCCTTTATCAAGGTTAATAAAAATTTAAGATTTATGATAACCGATTGGTATTGAAACAAATTCCAATTTAATTAAAGATCTTTAATGGATTTCTAGATCTATTAATTTTAAAATGTCAGACTTTGAATTTTCGCAATATTTAATTGCAGCTTTTATATCCTGAAATTGGAAAATGAAAAGAAATCCCATGGAAGAGCATTGTAGAGCAAAATGTCCTTGAATAAAATAAGATGTGAAATTGATTCTGAATAGCCTTCGTTTAATGAAATGTCTTTTCAAGTAAAAGCGGTTGTTAATCGCATAATGGGACATTCTAACATGCGTTCAGAAAATCTTGGAATTAACACCGGTCAACATAAGTTTATTTATAAAAGCTTAAAATTTATTTAATTCATCTTTAACTGCAACTGACTTCGACTTATCTGAAAAACGATTTACTCCAAGTTTCAGGACATACGAATTTTCATTAAACATTTTAAGTACCTACTACTACTTAAAAATATTTCCATGTTTGGGCCAAATAATAACAAAAATTTAGATCCACACATAAAACATAATTAAACACAACGGAGGATTTTCATTAAAAAATTATTACGCCGAAGTTAGCCACATTTGGGTATTTTAGCGGAAGTAAAACGGAATGACGGTCATTTTGGACATTCAAATAATAAAATTTTATTGGGCGATGTAGCCATGGAGCGAAATGAAGGTCGAGCAATGATTTTTAATACAACAATATTGAACATTTACTTTAAAACCGTCTATATGGTTCTAGGAATGGTCTGCGATCGATTTTCCTGACAGGATCTTACAATACTTTTCAAAGGCCGCTGAAGACGACTGAAAATTTCTTTTATTTCATGTTTTAATAAATTACAAATAATTTGAGGTAGTTTTATCATACATTAGTATAAAAAAGTGACAATTTTTAAATTTCAAATGTAGTTTAAAGGTTGGCAGAAAGGCACACGAATACTTCAGAGTTTTTAAAAAATTTCTGAAGATTGGGAAAGCTCAACAATTCTACTACCTAAAGTTAAGTTAATATTCACACAAAGGCAATTTTGGTCCAAAATTTTAGAGTTAATGCAAAGATAATTAAAAGAATTACTATAAATTTGTCGTGCGTTTATGTAAATTAAATGAACTCAGAGAATCAACTAAATTTCCATGAATTAAGAAATGATTTAAACAAAACAGTCTAACGAATCCCTTTGGAGGTGATTCTAATTACAGTGAAACTTAACGTCATGTAAACTAACCGTTATTTAATTAACGTAAACCATATCTTAATGCTTAAAGCTTTTCCCGAATTGCTTTGTAATTTCAGTTCCATTATATCGTACGTTTTCATGGGAAACGCACGGCATAATTCGAAATTAAAATACTCGGCGGCGTTAGACAGGTTTTATTCAACTCGGCGCGTTTCTTAGGTAACACCACCCGCAATCGCTATTGTCTCTTCATCCACTAATTGCTTCTCATTTACGAAGAACCGAGAGGCATTTAGTTGATCACCTACATTCACGCATCCTGATAAAGCCAAGGTCCTTGTACGCCACTTAAACGAATTGTATGGTAATGAAACAATTTCGTAATCTTTCGGTGCCTTTTTCTCGACGGGATGACTTTGACAAATCCATCGGAAAATTGACTGGTTGTGTATGTTGTAAAGCGAAAGTGTCTATACAGAGTATAATAAAGCATTTGTAAGATCCTTAAATCCATGTATACTGGATCTTTTGTATTTGTACGTTTAATCTGTCGCAGCTGAGATATTCTCAACTATTCTGTTGGTATAGGCTTTCCGGTAGATAATCAAACTTTACTGTCAATTTATTACCAACACAAACGACGTATTTATACCTTTCTGGCAGTAAAACAACCCAGCGTTGTAATGGAAGCTAAAAACAAGCACGGGAACGAACGTTTTATTTTTCGGGGGATGCTTCGCGGCGTGTTAACTGTTATTGCGAAATAACAAACACCGAATTATCATAAATTAAAATGCAAATGTAATACACAGAAGTGGAAATGAAAAATGTATGCAGTCCTGTCAACAAATATGCAGTAGAAATGTGCAAGTTGTTGTTTGTCGGTGGCGTAAACGAAAGGAATCGTGCACTAACTAAAAGCGAAATGCAGATCCTGAACACTGTGTTTCCGATAAACCTGTATACATTTTCATGATTCACGCTCTCAGTTCCGTTTGTTAGATCTATAAATCCATCACTTCTGCTTATCCATTAAACATTTACATACGTATAATTCAGCGCCACCATTAGAATTGCGGATTTTCGAGAAAATACGATAGAAAATGTATTAAACAGACAGCAAACAGATAACACCGAAACTTCAATAATGGATTTCGTCAAGGATTTAACGTTGCTCTTTAATACATTTCCTCCACTTAATAAATCGTAAAATATTCGCTAGTAAGAGTTTTACCCTTTATTACGAGTTCTACTCTTAATTACAGATTCTACTCATTATTAAGAGCGACATTTTCTCAAAATATCTATCAAACTAGCAAGAATATTGGCAGTATTTGGTATTTAATTAAGCTAAACAAATCTTCGAAGACTTCTTGTGGTGAAATACACCGACGCAAGCTCTTTAATAAACAAGAAGCTTTGTGTAACCAGATTACTTAACTTCAAAAGCTTTCGTTCCTACAAAAATATTGCATCGTGCTTTAGTTGAATACTAATTAATTTGTTCGATGAAACAATACATTTTTGAGAATAAAAGAACGGTTTCTGAATTAGAATATAAGCGTATAAAATTATAATACTCGTGAAAAATTCTTTTGGGGTATTTTGAAAATTTACGTATTCTTTAAACTTTAAAAATTTAGCATTTCGCTGAAGGCGACCGAATTAAACAATACGTACAAGCAATTTTAATTCTGAAATCCTGAAAATATGTCAAGTTTAAGGGATTTTTTATTCCAAATTCGAATTTCAAGTTTTTCTCATTCTTTCTTCTCTTTTTTTCTGGTGTCTTTAGTGATTATTTAAATATTTAATCAAAACTGCCAGAATTTTTATGTACTGAAACGTCACCAATCGACACCTTTTCAAACAGCAAAAGAACAGCCGAATCCGAAACTTTTTGATGTTTGAGGATTTATAAATTTTTCGAATAATTCGAGTTGCGTTTTGATGGAAGCCCTGCTTTAAACTAAATGTAGGCTTTAATTGTGTTAATTCAAGCTTTCCTTGCTGTCCTTAGGGGGCATTTAATTCAAGGAAAAACGCCAAACTTTTCGGCTAAGATTTATGTAATTAAATGTCATCGATCGAAACCTTTTAAAACAGCAAAAGAAATTAGCTAATTCTGAAGCTTCCTGATTTTCAAAATTTAGTGATTTTTGAAAAATTTATATCTACGTTTTGATGGTCTGATATAAACTAAACGTAGGCTTTACTTGATCAAGGGTTTTCATAAAATATTAATTTTTTAAATGTTTCTGAAGATGCTAAGTTTATTCAAAAATATGCAAAAAACGTTATTTCAAATTTATGTTGCACTGTCTTTTATTTTTCTTGTTTCTTTAGGAGGTATTTAACTTAATCATAAATGCTGAAATTTAGGTTTGATGTAATTAAATGGAAACATTTTAAAACAGAAAAATAACACAGCCAAGTCCTGAAGCTTGCTGAATTTTCATATAACTTAAATCTTAAAATGTAGCTGAAAATGTCAAGTTTACGGCATTATTTATTCCAAAATTTTTTAAAATTTTCTTGCCGTTTTTTTTAATTTATAGCCTTTTTAGAAGGTAAGTTAATTTAATCAAAAATGTAATTAAATGCTGTTAATCAAAATATTCTGAAACAAAGGTGAAGTTTTCTGAATTTTCAAAAATTTACAAATTTTCTGAAAAATTCGAATTCGCGTTATGATGTAGGCGCCTGATCTAAACTAAACGTTGGCTTTAATTGATCCAAGGTTTTCATATAATTTTGATTTTAAACTGTTGCTGAAGATGCTAAGCTTAAGGTATTATTTATTCGAAACATTTGAGAAAATGTAATTTCAAGTTTTTCTTGTTCTGTTTTTTCTTTATTTCTTATATCTTTAGGGGCTATTTACATTAATCAAAAATATCAACATTTGTGAGTAGGCTTCTTGTAATTAAATGCCAAATTAGAAAAAGGACAAAGTCGTGCCTGAATTTTAAAATGTAGTCGGTTTTTGGAAAAATCGTAGATTTTAGATTTTTCACAATTAGGATTTTTTGAAAAATTCGAATGTGCGTTTTGATGGAGGCACTTGATCTAAAGCAAACGGATGTAGGTCGCTGAGCATGCTAAGTTTAAAATATTTATTTGAAATTTTTGAAAAATGGTATTTCAAGTGTTTTTTTCTGGCATCTCTTTACTGGGTAATTTAATTTGATCAAAAATAAAAACTGATTTGAGTAGGCTTCATGTAATTAAAGGTAAATCGAAATATTCTAGAATACACTGTCGAATCTGAAGTTTTCCGAATTTTCCAAATTTTAATAACTTTTTGAGAAATTACGTATGCGTTTTGGTGCATGTGCCTGATCTAAAGTAAACGTAAGCTTCGAGGGTTTTCATATAGTTTTGATTTTAAAATGTTGTTGAAGATGTCAATTTTGAGCAAATGTAATTTCGAATTTTCCTTGCTTTCTTTGTTCTTTATTTCTAACCTTTTAGGTGGGTAATTAATTTAATCAAAAATGCCAAACTTTGTGAGTAGGTTTAAAGTAAACAAATAACAGAAACATTCCAAAACGGGAATATAATACAGTTAACCTTGAGGCTTTATTTGTCAGAATTTTCAGTAATTTTGGATTAATTCTGGTGGAAACGCAACTCATTATTTTGTTTCAGAGGCTGAATTTCCGAACATTAAATTGAATACAAAAAAGTAAAAGTGAGGTAAAAATCTAAGGTTGAAATTTGATGTTTGAAGTTCCAACGTACCCAATTTTATTTTTGGCGGAGGTACCAATTTCAGATATTTCTGCATGCTAAATATGATTCCAAATATTTTTGAAAAGCTCAAAATTAGTATTTGAATTTTACCATCAACTAATTCAACCTTTCATGATTAAAATTATAAAGAAATTATATGATTACAATTCTTCTTCCTCTTATGGCCGAAGCCTAAGCCTATGGCCTGCTATTAACATAACTATGAGTTCTGTGAGTCCTCCTTACACGTATGCCGGGCAGGAGGTTAGCCTTACTCGTTGAAAGAGGGTACGATTCCGGCAGGGATATCGCCGCTCTCGGGAATCGAACCCGAGATGCCTATATGAGAAACCGAGGCCTTTTACACGTGGTTATCCGCTCCTCATAAATAAAAAACAGATAAAATTGGAGTGAAAATATAACAAGTCCATATTTGATTAAGTTCATAAGTTTTACTGTCAAATTTTAAAAAAGCCCACGAGTTTAAATTTGGGTTTTAAGTTTGAATTTTTGGAAGAATTTGGAAATACGAAGAAAACTTCATGCCAATATCAGATATCAAACAGTTTTATTAAAACTTAAGCATTTATTAATAACCAAATTCTGCAATTTTAAGGGCCACATATAAAGTCTCCATTTAAATTTAACTGAAGACTTTCACGGTTAATTTTCAAGAGGAAACTTCAGGCTTCAATTGCGAAAACAGTATTTAATTAACATTACAAACCTTTAGTTAATAAAAAAATTAAATTAAACCGAACATAAAAATATTAGGTGAAATGCGTAAATCGACAAATTTTGGTGGAGGCGCCAAAAGTTTAAACCTCGTCGATTTCGTAATCTAAAGACGTCACTTATAATTTTAAAAATTCAAAAACTAATTCCCACGTCACCTTTTCCAAAGGTCAAGCTTCAAATCTCGGTTTTGATTTTGTGATAAATAATTACAACGTGAGGACGTTTGAACCTAAGCAACACGAATGAATCTTAAAGAATAAATCATAAGGGTTTGTTGGTTGAAGATTGATTTAGAAAGCTTAAACTTACGAATTCGTAAATGCATGATGAAGTTTCATAAGCTGCCGTTTAGCATCTTGAATTGCAGGATATTTAGATTTTGTGCCTTTACTTCGAAGACTAGTATTTAATTTATGTTTAATTTCTGCAATCTAAATCATTGAAGATTATTAAAAAGAATTAAAAAACTAAAACCCACAATTGTGTAAGTACCTGAAAGCGTTCAATTTCTCAAATGGAATTTTAAAGAGAGCAATTGCTTCAACAGAAGTTTAACAATTGTAACGTTTCTTCGCCTTGGGGTCAGTTCGTTCCGTGTAAGGAGCTGATGTACACAAACACATCTCATCTAAATGCAGTAGATTTCGTTCTAATACTCATGTATAGTCAATGTGATTTTGCTCGGATCAGAAGTTAAACTACGAAAACTCGGTAACAAAAACACGGCGTCTGTTGGGTTGTTAAAGCCTTTTGGAAACTTTCAACTTTAACATAATCACTCATCAAGAAAGTTTCTCTATGAATTAATTATGCTTCTATAACTTATGTATGCTGTAAAGTTAGCCTATTAAACGCAAAAATTTTGTCATTGCTGAAAAGTGATATTCAAAGCGTCAAAATCGATTTTACTTTTATTATGAAGGGTGTGTGGTTAAGCCTATCCAAAGAATAGAATTCGAAAACTTTGATTTGATTTTCTGAAGTTCATGTTATTGCGAATCTCCAACCTTTAAAATGTAGAAAGTGGAGAAACATTTACAGGCAGATGCTGCTGAAAACGTGCCCCGCTTTTAAAATCTTACATACATTGCGAAAAAAACTGCAGTCGTTTATTGATTATTCATGAAATTCACCTTCGAAGTAGCCAAAAATAAACCCAAAGGCTTTAATTTGAACATGGCTATTTCAGTATCGGTGTCTGACTAAAAATAGTTAACACTAATTGGACAAAAACATCCTAAAATTACGGTTTCTTCAATATTTTTTTCTTACAAAGTAAACTTTCGAACCAAAAGCAGAATAAAAAGGAAACCCGAACCATTAATCCCTATAAAATTACACCAATTTGGTAAAAAAACGCCTTTTCACGAAAATGAAACACAAAACATAACAATGGAAAAAATAATCACTTCAGCGTTAATGAAACGAAATGTGAGAAAGTCGCGTCAGTTTTTTCCGAACGTGCTTCAAGTTCTCGTCCGGTAAAATCGAAATCTTTTATTTGATTAAACTACGTACAGAACGGAAACCGAAGCCATCTGGATTTAATCATTCTTTCAGATAACAAATGTTCTTTTTCAGTTCATTTAATTTTTTTTAAAGCAAGAATTACAAATCAGTTTTGTTGAATTAGAAAATATTAAAATCAAAAAGGACTTTTTTAATTGATAAAATTAACGCCAGACTTCTAATTAAACTACCATGGATGACTAGATTGAAGATTCGACTCAATAATAAATTAAACATTTTAGGGGTGGTGCTTCCACCTTTCCTATTTCGCAAATATTTTGTACGTAAATAATTTATTATTATTTTGCCAAATTCGAGGCTAGAAAAACTTTAAAGTCCAAGACAATATAATTCCATGCCGCTTGCTCATGTTAGATACAGTCTACATAAATATGTCCCAGCAGATTTAGATGCGACAACATACAATTTTATCCTAGAAAGATGAAATATCCAACTATGGAAGTTTCAGAGTGCAACGTTTATCTGCATATGAAATATTTTTCTCTCGTTGCAACCTTATTATTTTTCGCATACAAAATGAATTTTCACGTATTCCGTATCAAATGAAGCTGACAGTTCAGTTTATGAAAATAACAAAAGCATTAACAATTCGCGAAACTTAAAAAAAGGCAAAACGTCAAATAATCGTCCTTTCAAGAATTTGTTTACCGGCAGGATTTGGAAATTTAATTTGTAGCTTATAAATTGATCAAAGTAGGCTTTATGAAGTATCAGAACGTGTTCGCGAACGGCGTTGATTTCGTGCCTCCTAAAATAGGCCGACCTCAGAAGTCGAATAGAGCAAAGGTTAATTCCTCGTTCATTTCTGCTTAGTTTCATTCTAAAGGTATACTTCGACTTTGACGTACTTTTATTTGGAAAGGAAGCTTATTTATTTAAGCTTCAGTTGAGTATCATCATTCAATATTGTTATATTTTAACAAAAGCATAACATTTTCATTCAAACCCCGAAAATATTAAAATTTTAGATGTAAGGACGCATATCTAAATGGTTCAGTCTGATAATAATTTAAAATTGTAGCAATTTTACCGACAAATAACGATTCTACAAAAATTTGAAAAATATATGAACTAAAAATGTCAGAGCTTTCAAGTTTGAATTTTTCATCACGACTCATCTAAATTTTAGATTTTAGAATCTAAAAGCAGCCGAAAAAACAACAAACCTGGATGATAAATGGAAAACTGGAAAACCCCCAAGAATATTTAGAAAATCAAATACGTATTTTGGTACTTAGTAATTAATTAAGTTGTCAAAATACGTATCTGATTATATACATAATACCATTATCGTTAGGATTCTTTAAATTTGCAATTCATGGGTACTTCAAGAGAAACTACCATCAAATATGCGGTGTGGATGTTAAACCCAGTTATCAAAATACGTATTTGGTTTTCTAAACGTTAACGCAGCTTGCCACATTTCTTAAAAATAAAAGTTGTTAATGCAAAGATTTGACCTTAAAATATCAAAATTTTCAAGACTTCCAGACCAAAATTACCTACTAAAATAAGAATTCTATAAAATAAATGTTTGTTTTAAATAAATATTGTGGGAATTATAGCAGACGACTTATATTCAGGTGGGGGTCCGGCGTGCATCGAGGGAGTCAGGAAGTAAGTCACGGGCGCGAGAAGTATGACAAGGATGGCAGACATTTGAAAAATACTAGAGTCTGAACTGTAATTTAATTAAAATAAAGAATATTCTCTAAAAGTCTTTGGAGATGGGTGAATGTTATCCTCTCTTCTTTCTTGGACTTCCTCCATCTTACTTATAATAAAACACTTAATAAATGATCAAGGTTTTTAATTGCAAAAGCTTTCGATTACTATTTATTAATTAATAATTGATGACGATTGCATAATAGTAATCGAAAGCTTTTGTAATTTAATTAAAAACCTTGATCATTTATTAAGTGTTTTATTATAAGTAAGAATTAAGATGGAGGAAGTTCAAGAAAGAAGAGAGAATAAAATAAAGTTGTACAAATGCTCTATTTAGCTTTAATAGAATCCCACAATATAAATAAATGTACATTATTTTTTGACTGACAAGTCTGAAAACTAGATATTCCAGAATTTTCAGTCAAAATAATTTTCACTAAAATAAGAACTTGAAAGAATTTGAAATTTTGAGAAATGAGCTTTTGTTTTACATTGAAACAAAATTTGTTATAATATATCGTTCTAGCATCAAATTTAAACATATTGAAAATTTTGGGTGACAAGCCTGAAAGTTTGAAATTCACGAAATTCAGATGTTCAAAAAATGGAAATTTAAGTGCAGGGTGTAGGCATGAATTTTACTAACGGACTATGATTATACCAAAATTTAAAAAATATGAAACAAACAAAAAATGTTAGAACTTGGGTTTCAAGTTTGAATCTTAGGACTCTAAAACTTTGGAGAAAATGCAAAACTACAAACTTGTAAGATAAAGAAAAGCCTGGAAAAGTCTCACGGGAATTCCAATATATCAAATACGTATTTTGGTACTTAAATTAGTTAATTAAATACTATCTGATTAGTTGAATACCGCTGCAATTTTTAGGATTATTCAAATCTGAAAAGCATGGGCATTTAAAGAGAAACTTCGAAATATGTAGCCCGACTGTTAAACCCAGTTATGAAAATACCTATTTAGTTTCCTCGACATTATTGCAGCTTTCTAAATTTTGATGTAAGTTGAAATAGCCGATGTAAAGATATAGCCTTAGGACTACAAATTTGTAAAGACGTTTCAAGACAAAACCACCTACTAACATAAGAATTCGATAAAAATTTTAAATTTTGGAATATTAATTTTTATTTTAGAATGAAACAAACATTTAGTTAGTTTTAATTCACACACTATATTGAAAATCCCGACTGACAAGAGCGACAAGCTTGAATACTTTAACCAAAATAAAAATTCGATGACAATTTTAAATTCTGAGAAATGACTATTTTATATTTAAACAAAATTTTGTATAAATTGTTACAGCCTCAAATTTAAACTTTATACTGAAAATTTTAGGTGACAAATGTGAAGCTTGAAATTCAAGAAATTGAAATGTCCAAGAAACTTAAGAGTAAGGATGAATTTTCAAAGGTTTTCCTAAATTTCAGGCTGAAAACAATTTCAAACTGGAAATTCATGAATTTTACTGAAATTATGATTCTAACAAAATTTTAACGCTCCAGCCTCGACACCGAAAGGTATAAGAGGTTACAGAATTTGTATTTATGGAAAAATTTAAAATACGAAGATTGTCAAAATTTTGAGTTTTGAATCAAACTTAGAATATCTGCTTCAGAATTTTAGAATTAAAAACGGTTTTATTAAAACTTAAGCATTAAATAACCAAATTCCGTAATTTTAAGGGTCACATTTTAAGCGTCAATTTAAATTTAAGTGTAGAGTTTAATGCTTGAGGGTTACACTGTCTCATTTCAAGGTGAATTATGAAGGTAAAAACAATAAGATTAGTTAATTAGTTAAAGGCTAAAATTAGTGATTTTCAAAAATGGTTTTATTGAAGCTTAAGCATCAAACAACCAAATACGCATTTTTTTTTATATTGAATTGGCTCAATTTGAAAATATGACAAATTTTGCTATTTGCGTATAAATCATCTTTAACTAATTAGCTATTTTTAATGTTATGGTCTTCATAATTCAAAATTCCTCTTGCAATTAAGAACTTTAACCCTCCAACATCAAACTTCAATTTAAGTTGACACTTTAAATGTGGCCCTTAAAAAATTCCGATTCATCAAGCTAACTCGCCAAATTACTGACAAATTGTTATCAAAATGAAAGTTTAGAATGGAAACTTGGGTCAAAAGTTTGAACTTAAACTATGAATTAATATCAGAACATTAAAATTAGTTGAGGACGGTTTACAAACCTTAAAAAAATGGTGACTTTTGGATGAAATTTCGAATTTTAGAAAATTCAAAGTTAAGTTTGACTATACCACTCACCTTTTGCTTAACCAATCAGATTGATCGATTTCCTTAGCAACAGCCAATAAAAACAATTTGCAAGTGAAAAAATCACACGTGCGTTTTAATAAGTGAAAACAATTCATAAATAGTAATTAACTGTTCGTGATATAGTCTTAACGAATACAACGCGTGATCCGATTTTTCTGTGATAAATTTGGATCGGATACTTAATTCGTGCTAGTTAATTAGTTAGTTTTAACTAGCACTCATGAACTATCCGATCCAAATTTATCGGAAAAACGGCATCACTTGTTATATTACTGTTGATAAATCTCTTGTTGAAATTCAAATGCACCAAGCCAACTTGTCAAGTTTTAGAAAACGTGTCAACAAAATAAGAGTCTTATATTTTTTATAATGTAAATTCAAAATGTAAATTATATATTCAAATTTAAGTGCGAAAACGTACAAAGTCAAAATTAAAATTCGAAATTTATTTTCAGAACACAAATTATTAAAAACAAAATATAATTGATTGTCAGGAATATTAAAAAAAGTCGATTTTAACAAGGTTGTTCCAGAATTTCAAACTTAACTGACTTCAATTCTTAAATTTCAAACACCTCATATGAAAATTCTGAGTGCGAAGTCAAAGCCCACATTCAATTGCGTGGATTTTGAAAAAATAGGGCAAATTTATACTTAATTTTGTGTATTTAAAAAGTATTTTACAGTAAAATTAACTGATGTTGGTAAATCGTTCGGCAAAGCCGGCAAAGGAGAAATTAGACGTTAACAAATATCGTGGTGTTCAGTAACGACAGTAAAAAAGGAAAAATTAAGTTGGTTGACCCTTTTCCACAACCTTAACATCTCAAAACGAGGTACATAAACGAAAAAGTTCAGAGCACGATCCGTTCGGTTGATTCAGTTATTTATCACTTACTGATGAATGTGCAGGGTCCCTGAACGGATTTATTTACTTAAAACCTACCTCATTGGGTGAACTCGTAAATTTACACGATAGTAGTTCTAACAAGCATTTAAAAGTCGAACAAAAACAGAACGCATTTCACTAGAAAACCATCCTAGAATAAACGAAAACGTACAAATGCTGCAGAAGTTAAGTAAATATTATGCGCATTTAGTTCCTCGGCAGAATTCCCAATACATCCGTTGCAATATCCTCTGCTTTTCCGGGTTAATCGAAACTTAAACAAAGGCTTTCGCTCACGGGTATATGCGGTATTTTACAGAACATAAAAAGCCGTTTAAACTTAATACAAAGTAGCCCCCCGTACATCGGTGAAATGTTTTGCGGAATACTAGTTCCGTTTAATTAGTAAGAACCTTGCACAGCCAATGTCCGAGGTGTACCAGGAACGGAATATCAAACTAGGTTACGAGATCGAACCTGAAATTTCGTTTTTGCTTCCTTCGCATTGCAGCCACAGTCCGCTGGCCTCTTGCCAAAATTCAGGACGATATTGAACGACCACATTTTACTGCGCGTTCTTGCGGACTGCGAGTTTTACCCCCCACAGAATTATCTTTTGCGTAGATAACCCTATTCTAACAGTCGGATACGAAATGTTCGCCATAAACGTGTATATTTTATTATAGTTCGAGTTCCTTTAAATTGCACCTTGCAATATTGAATACATTTTATGGGACTCAGCTAAGTTACTTATTAGAACTAATCCGAATTTTCTAACCTCAAGTTAGGCGAAGAAACATTTATATTTGTCTTATTAAATCTTAATGAGTGCTGATTGTTGTTGTAGTGATTGGCCATTTAGCTTAATGTAAGTAGCTTATCGGAGGTTCGTACCTCCAATTAAAATATTGGGCACGACTGAGATTCGAAGAACAAGCAGATCTTTCGGTGGGTTTGTGATTAACAACCGTTTAAAAAACAGTGAAATATACTTTCAAGATTAATCATCGCCACAACGTAAAAATTCTTCATACATTAATTTTTAAGTATCCGAAAGTCTCGGTTTATCAGCGTTTTTAATCGTTTGATTGTCCTTGCCTGCTAAGCCCAAAAGCTACATTTTTGAGAAAATCGATCTGTACGGTCGTTATGTGAAATTGCAGCATAAAATGAATCTATTACTAGAATTTTATGGCGGTATCTGGCCAAAACATTCTTAGCTATCACTACAAATATGGATCAATATACAGTGACCAGCAAAAAGTTTGGAAAATATGGGAAAACTTTCTGTCATTCGACTATCGAACTATGTCAGTTACCTGCTGGTGGACTTGGTACGGCTGCGTAGAAGTTCGAATTAGGGAAAAATTAAGCCAAATTAAAACTTCGAAGTACCACACTATCATAATTCAGGTATTGAGCCCTAAATATACCACATTCATGTAAAAACCTGATCTTAATGAATCTGGAAAACTAATAAACGCTTCTGTTGGATTAGAAATAGCCTTGCCTTTTTAATGTTTTAGATTGTGTTAATTGTATTAATTTATGTTATCAACTTCATGCTTAAAGTAAGAAGTTACATACAATTTCCAAAATTAGATTTATAATTGCGGGTTTTAGATTGGAAATGCCATCAGAATTAAGACTCATCCAAAGCCTTAAAGCAAATGAAAAACGATAAATCTGGAAGATGAAGAAAAACCGGAAAAGCTTCAAAAGAGCTGTAAGGATAATTAGGAAACCAAGTACGTATTTTGGTACTTAAGGTGTCGAAATACGTAACTGATAAGCCGAATACCACTCTAGTTTTTAGGATGCTTCAAATTTGCAAAGTGTGAATATTTTAAGAGAAACTGTCGTCAAATAAACTCAGATTTAAAAATACGTAATTGGTTTTCTAAACATTATTGCAATTTTAAGGCTTTTTTGGCTTTCCAAGTATGAGGGTTTTGTATGGAGTTACTCTCAGACATTAAAAACACCTTTAAAGAGAACCCTTTATATTTTTTTTGTATAAAACATCAAACTAGCTGCAACAGACGTCCAGAAAATATTTATTTTCAACTATTACCATAAGCCCTAAAATAACGACAGATCAATAAAAAAACCAATTAGGGTAGGCTTTGAAATCTAATTATTTTGAATTGGTATTTTAGCCACATACACAGAATGACATTCTGACATGAAAATTTAAAACTGAACCTCTTGTCAAATTTTTTAAGTTTTTTATTTGGTGAAAAAATTTAAAGTTTGAAAAAATGGTATTCACTACACAACAAAAAGCGAAAGCTATTGAATGTTTCTTTCGAACCGGCGTAAGAATAAATGGAGAGTGGCAATATTCACTTCATGACTGCATGACTGATTTTCGTGAAGAATACCCCGATTTAGTGTTCAATTACAATTATTTTCGTGATGTTGTAACTAAATCTGTGCAGTTATTTAGAGAAAGTGGTAGTGTCGCTCGTAAAAGTGGAAGTGGACCGCCGCTTAGACGAACAGACGCAACGATTGAAGCTGCCCGGCAGATTATAGATGAACACATGAACAGCCAAAAACTTCCATTAGAGTATTGGCTCAACAAATAAATTTATCTAATGGCACAACTCGAACAATCCTAAAAAAATATTTAAACCGTCATGCATATAAACTGCAATGTTTTCATGAACTTTTACCAATAGACCCTCCAAGACGAATAGAATTCTGCAATTGGTTTCAAAATAATCTCAACAATGAAGCAGCTCTGAACACTGTATTTTTTTCTGATTAGGCATGGTTTTATCTTTCTGGATATGTCAATTCACAGAATATGAGGTGGTGGTCAAGTGAAAATCCTCATTTTTTTGTTGAACAACCTTTGCCAATTCATAATCTGGAAGAACTGAGAAATCGCATAACAGAAAAGTGTAAAGAAATCAACAACTCACCTCAAATGTTACATAATGTTTTTGCTGGATTGCAAAGAAGAATTCGTTTATGTTTAGACGAAACTGGACAACATTTTCAACAAATCCTATAGTTTTATGTAGAATTCAATATCGTAAATTAATAATTTTTTCATTTTTTTGTTTCAGAAAAATGTCAAATTACAAACGTTATAAAATGTCATTCTGTAGATGTGGCTAAAGTACCAATTCAAAATAATTCAATTTCACAGCCTACCCTAATTGGTTTTTTTATTGATCTCTCGTTATAAAAAAAAATTAAAGCATTGCTAAGAATTAAAAAGAATATGCTAATGCGTTCTAAGTAGGCCGTAATCCAACAATAAACACTGAATGTAAATATTTCCAGTTTCACTTTTCTCTTTCGTTTTGTTATTTTTAGTTTTCTTTTTTAAAGGCTCCAAGGTGGTAGCTTTAGTTCCGAGTTTCCAAAATATAAAAAAAATAAAATAAAGATTTTTTTGGTTAGCAAATCCGATAATAACTGAAATTATTTTTACTTTCTGTATTTATTTAAAAAAATCAAAATCAGAGTTACGATTTGAACGATTTAAAGTTAAAGCATTAAAGTAAATGAAAAAATGATACCCGGAGGATAAAAGAAAAACTGGAAAATCCTCAAGAGAGTTACAAGAATATTTAGAAAACCAAATACGTATTTTGTCGGTAAACTTAGTTTTCGGGATTCTTCAACTTTGCAAAGTGCGGGTATTTTAAGAGAAATCATGTCAAATCCAGTTTTCAAGATACGTATTTGCGTTTTTAATAGTAATTGCAGCTTTCCAAGCACGGGATTTTGTTTACTTTTTTGCACAAAATGTCAAACTAGCCGCGACAACCTCCCAGAAAACATTTAAAGTGGATTCTTTCGGTTTAAACCTTAAGCCCTAAGATAAACAAAAACTTAAAGCAGTGTTAAGAATAAAAGAAAAAACAAAACGCGTTGAGCTTTTAAGTACGCCATAATCCTAATATAAACATTAAATGTAAATATTCTCATTTGCCCTTTTTTCCTTTTTTGTTTTCTTTTAAAGTTTCCACAAACAATTCATCTAAAGCATGAAAGTGAAAACGAAAAACGATACCTGGAAGGTAAAGAGAAAACTGTCAAAGCCCCAAGAGAGCTACAAGAATATTTAGAAAACTAAATACGTATTCTGATGATAAATGTAGTTGGAGAAATACGAATCTTCAAGATGCAAAGTGTGGGCACTTTATAAGAGAAACTGTAATCAAACTTGCAGTAAGAATGATGGACCCAGTTTTTAAAATACGAATTTAGTTTTCTAAATGTTATCGTAGGCTTTTCAGCTTGCCAACGATGTGTGTTTTGTACGCAATTACTTTCAAACATTAAAAAAATAATTTAAAGAGGGCTCTTTTGTTTTAAACTATCACCTACTAAGGTACTAAAATAAACAAAAACTTAAAGCAATGCTAACAATTAAAAAAAAGAAAAAACATGAAAACGGTAGAGAGTTTAACGTACCTCATAATCCTAAACATAAACACTGCATGTAAATATTATTGTTTGTCCTTTTGCTGTTTTTCTTATTTTTTTGTATCTAAAAGTTCAAGCTACAATTTTTGGTTCAAAGTTTCCACAATTACTAAATCTTTTCTTTTCTGATCTATTTAATTAACTTCTGCCAATTTTCGGAATTTTCAAATGTTTTTATATCGGTCTTTAGACTGAAAATCAGAAATCAAATTCATTTGTTAGTAATTTCGAAACTGGCCGAAACGAATTTCAGTTGCTGTAATTTTTCTGCTTTCTATGATTTATTAACATTCAGTTTTTTAAACCTCAATAAATAAAAGTAAAGCGTGCAAATCAGCGTGAAAACTTTCTTATTTAAAAGCTTTGCCATATTTTAAACGAATAACTAAATCGTACAAAGTCACGAATTTCTAATATTTTCTGTTACTGTAAGTAATTAAGTCGTTTAATTTCTTCGCACTTATATATTTTAATTAACTTTTTTTATATCTTAACGACCTCTTTAGTTGGATGTTATTTAGGTAATTTAAAGAAATAACAGTCTTAAAAATACCAAGTGAGCGAATTTACATTAAAAATACATTACAGACCTGTACTTCCACGGTTTTCTGGAATATTTCCACATTTTTCCAGAAGAAGTTTTCAGGTTTTCAAAACAGTTAATGCATTAAATTTATACGTATAAATAGTGGTGGGTTAACCTAATTTTTACTTTGGAGTTATTCTGGATACTTTTACTATTTTTCTTTAGTAACAATTGTGTAATTTCAGGCTAAATAAATGAAGTTGTAAAATACTAACATTTAACATTTATTATGTTTAAGGTCCTGTCAATTTATAGGTCGAAATGTCGTAGAAGTGAAAAAAATGTAAATGACTTTTGTTGCCAATTCGTTTAAGACAGAAGTGAACTGTAAGAAGAGAGTTAAGTGTTTTCTGAAGTACTCCCTTCAAAATGCGTAATTCTTGGTCGCATGACTGGGGATCTTACGCTGCTTTCCAGGGTTTCAAATCTAATTATACATCTACTCGCCTGCAAGGTAATTCCAGAGAGCTTTTAATACAACGAGGCCAAAACACGAAGCTGCTAAGAAAATAACCACTTTAACATAAGCAGCACCTTACGCTTTACACAGTGCGAGTAAATTAATGCTATTACACGGGATATTCTCCCATTTCCCTTATGCAAGTTAGATTATATACTATAGTAATGTTATACTTAATCAACTTATTTTAAACGCTTCGTCGGGGTACATGAACTGAATATACATCATCGGCTCTATTAATCCCAAGCGTTCGTTTTTAAGACCTTCTTTTTAAGGTCACGTAGGTAATACGCGACCCTTACAGTTTTTTAGAAGTTTATCTGGAAAGTTTTAAATATTTGGATTGATATTATTATTTTATGAGGACCGAACGTTGATTTAACGTTATTAACTCTTCGTGCTTTAGGCATAAACCTTTATTATTTTTAAGTGATCAACTGCTTCCCAAAAGTTCGTTACTATCTACCTTGTTTTAGGTTTGTTTAATGTTTTTATTTACGCTATTTTGGTTAATTTTTCGAAACGTGGATGTGTATAAAAATATTTCCTTCGCAAGGACTTGAACCACCGACTTGCGCAGAAATTATTAATTAAATTCATTATACATAATAGTATATTATAATTATTATTAGGGGAGGCTTTACGTTAGTGAGTATTGGTATGGCGCGTCGCTCTACAAAGTTAAGCATCGGTTCCCATGATCAGAACTCGAATGTGTGACCGGAACCAGGTTCAGCTTACTACGGCTCGGTGTGTCCTCCTCGACAAGCTATGTGTCTCAATGTCCTGTTAAAGCATAATCATTATTTTATTAAAGAAAATCCCCAAATGTGGTATTCTTAATAATTTGTTGATCTTTAAACGAGGATTTTCATACAACAAACTTTGATCCCGATTTTATGGAATTCAACGCATAAGAAATGAAAAATAATCATCAAAGCAGCGTTTCTTGGAACAATAATATCATTAATATTAATAATATAAGTTTTAATTTTAATAGGAAAAAGTTTGGCTGGTATTACTTTACCAGAAAAAATGTGCCCTAAAAATCAATTCTGCAATAATCTACTATTTTTTATATAATTTTTGGAATTGGCCTGGTTCCAAAATAGGTCGATTTTGAATTAATTTATAAACTTTGAAAAAAAAAATTAAGAACCAACTGATATTTCAACAAATAAAGTTGCCATCAACCTCAACAGGATTACTTACTGGCAAAGTTGGTTTGTGCTAGGCTCTGATGATTTTTCATTTACAAAAGCATTGGCTAAAGTTGGACCCAAAAACTTTGGAAGATATGTTCTGCACCAGATTATTAACGGAGTATGTATTTGAGTATTAGCTTTTGTAGTAATCCTTGTACTTTCGGTTGGATCAAACCACAAACTATATTTTTGTCTGAGAAAATGTTTATTAATCTCCTTTTAATTCAAATTGTATTATTAATAAATGGCGGCAGTGCATACAAATGATTGATGTAAATGTATAATACATTTTTAATTTGACTTGAAAATGTAAGTAAAAATTCGGCAACCTGAAGGGTAAGTGCCTCCTAAGCTTCTAATACTTGTTGTTGTTGTTTCGCGCGCTATACGTACTGGGTGCAGTGGTAAGCACAACAACCTTTGCACCACTGTGTTTCGGTTCACAATTATTTTCAGTGATTGGGTAGGCCACCCGCCGAGCAGCCGACTCGGGTTTGAGCCCGAGACCGCCCGCGCTGTAGTCGAATGCCTTAGCTACTCGGCCACTGCGGCAACTAGGACACATTAAATCAAATTTAATTTGGAACCTATAGAAAATCATGACCGAAAGACGAAAAGCTCATCAACTAAGAAGTCGTTTCAATACTATGCAAACAATTTCCTAGCAAATTCTTAAAATTTGCAGATGTAAACTAAAACTATCAATTTTAACGACAGTAACTAAGAATATCAATATCAAAAATCAAATAAATAGCACAGAATTCCACAGAGATCTCTTAATATAACCAGCTATTTAAAAATTGGGAAAAAACATTAATTCAAGGGAAATCTACCAATGAAAAAATCTTGAGTTATGTTATAATTAACAAACAAGCTTTATCAAAAGAAACAGAACAAAGCTTATAAACTGATGCAATAATAATGAGTATTAAGAAGATGAATGACAAACCTCTAATATTAGATATAAAAACAGTTTTAACTTGAAATTAAAAAAGGTTTGCTATCCGAATGATATCTGAGGAATGTTTGATGTTAACAGCGATATAAAGGTGTAGTAAAAACAATATCGACCCAAAACTTCACGATTTTATAAAATAATTGATTGGCTAGAAGAATAGATTGGTACATGTCGACAGTTAGATAACCAGAGAGACCGAAAAATAAACAGACAGACAGTCAAATAAATTGACATCGACGGACAAGCACACAAACATAGAAGCCGAGAGAAAAAAGAAAGCAAGATAGACAAGTAGATTGACGAATAAGCAGACAAACATCAAGGCCGAGAGGAAAACGCAGATATAAGCAGCAAGAGAGGACGCAAGGGACAACGCCAGAAAATTCACGTTATTACCACAAAGACAATAAAACACAGAAGAAGGAAAATTAAAATAAAGAGTGAAAGGGATAGCGGGTATATGGGAAGTAGGAAGAGACAGAGACAAAGATAAAGAATCCAAGAAACAAAAAGTAATGAATAAGAAAACCTGAATTTTAAGAAAAGCTTGCTGAATATTTAGGTTGTTGGTTATACATATATTTTAATGAACTAATTTTTGCAAGAAAGTTGTTAATTTAAAACAATGGTATGCGAAATTGAGTAAATATTACTTAATGTTAATCCAAATTCACATAAATCAAATGGTGAATCTGTCTAAGCGAAATCTCCAAAATTGTGAGATTTTTTTAGTAAAAAAACTAAAATAGCCAGAGAAAGAAATATGAAATCCCCATTTTGTCTAAGAATGTTTAGCTCCGGGCAATACATAAAATACCGAAATAAATTTTATTCACCTAACTTGATTCGGCCACCTTAATAACACTAAACACTTTCAATAACTGAAGCAATTTCTAGGACAAAAAGGTTATTTGAGGAAGTTCTCGACGAAAAGAACTCGGAGGTAATCTTTGGAAAAACCTTGTCATATAACAAACATGAAACGCCGTAAATTGTTTCATTCCAATTTTCCGCTTTAATTTTGTCGGACTTTTACCGTGGAACGAGGTTATTTATTGCTTTTTGTCGGCTACCAATAACCAATACTGCTGACTAAAAGAAAAACTTAGGGGATATAATAACCGTCGTGTGTGGCACGCAATGCGTGTTTGGCCGGTTAGTCAGTTTTAGAAAGATACAATTTACGGATTGTTTTATAAGTGGAACATTCCCAGTTGGTCACTGTTCGATGCAAGTTTTGCCAAGCTTTGTGAAAACCAACATAAATTTTGGGGTATTTTATTTTTTAAGCTTGCTAAAACAGATCTCGCTTTTGTTTGAAGGTTTTGTCGAAATATTCGTATAAATCGTACGATTTATTTAATATAAGGACAGAATTTGAACTGTTTTGTTTTGTTTATGCATATACTGGGCGAGATCTAAACCTGCAGCTACCAAGAATCTCAATGCCCGTGGACGCTACGGCTTTATCGATCCAAAGAGTTTTAAATCGTATCCAAAAGACGGCAAGTTTAAGATTTTTCGCATTAAAACTCGTACCTCACTTCGGCCTTTGATTTACAAAGCCTGTTCAGCACCAGTGCTGGCCTTTACAATTTTTAAATTCCTGAATTCTTTGTGTAATTACGGGAGCGGTGGGTGCCAAAATCTTCGATTCCAATATCTGAGGGGTTTAGAAACGTTTGGATTTTGCCGTTATTCGGATAATTTACATGAAGAATTTCAACACCCGTCGACTGCTACGGCCACTTAGCATTACCTGCCTAGAATTTTGCTGTATCAAAGGGACTCCTGCAAATGGTGTTCATCGTGCCAAATACTTTCAAATTGTATACAAAAGAAGGCGGTTTCAGATTTTCCGCATAAAAACCTCGGCCTTTGGTTTATAAGGCATGTTCAGCATCTTTTAAAATGTTTTAATTCCTAAATTCTTTGTGTATTTATTAGGCGAGATTTATACTCGTGGGTGCTAAAATCTTATTTGTTTTCAATTCTAATACTTGAAGTGTTTAGAAACCCTTGGGTTTCGTCGTTATTCGAATAATTTAAATGAAGAATCTCTGCACCCATCCACTGCTATGGTTAGTTAGCACTATCTGGCTAGAATTTTGCTGAAACAAAGGGATTTCTACCCCATCAAATTGTTTGTATTGAGCCAAGCAGTTTTAAATTGTGTCCAAAGAAGGTTTCAAATTTGCCGTATTAAAACCTAGGTCTTTGGTTGACAAGGCCTTATGTTTAGCATCAGTGCCGGCCTTTAAATTTAAGTTTAAGTCCTAAATTTTTTTGTAAATTATCGGGCGAGATTTAGACTTGTGGGTACCAAATCTTATTTGTTTTCAATTCTAATATTTGATATGTTTAGAAACCCTTGGGCTTTGCTGTTATTCGGATAATTTAAATGAAGAATCTCAACACCCATTGATTGCTATCTATCTAGCTATCTAGCACTATCTGGCTAGAATTTTGCTGAAACAAAGGGATTTTTACCCCTGTACTTGGTTTTCAACGAGCTAACAGATTTAAATTGTGCCCAAAAGAAGATTTCCGCATTAAAACCTCGGCATTTGGTTTACATGGCCTGTCCAAGTGTCCAACAGTAATTATTGGGCGAGGACTAGACTTGCGGTTACCAAATTAATCTAACACCTGAGGTGTTTAGAAACCCTTGCGTTTTGCCATTATTCGGATAATTTGAATGGAGAATCGACTGTTATGTTCACTTAGCACTAACAGACTAGAGTTTTACCGAATCAAAGGGACTTCTGCGCCTGCAAATGGTCTTTATCGAACTAAGATTTAAATTGTGCCCAAAAGAAGTTATCAAATTTTTCGTACTAAAACCTTGGTTTATAAGGCCCGTTCAAATCTAGTGCCAGCGTTTACAATTTTTGAATTCCTAAATTTTTTGTGTAGGTAATTATTGGGCGAGATTTAGGCTTGCGGTTGCTAAAATAATCTCATTTGTTGTCAATTTTAATACCTGAGGTGTTTAACAATCTTTGGGTTTTGCCGTTATTCGGTTAATTTAGTATCTCAACACTCATCGACTGCTAGGGCTACTTAGCACTACCTAGCTAGAATTTTACAGAAGCAAATTGATTTCTACACCTGCAAATCGTCTTTATCGGGACAAACAGTTTTACATTGTGCCTAAAAGAAGGTTTCAAATGTTGGCAGCACCAGTGCCAGCCTTCATAATTTTTAAATTCATATATTCCTTGTTTAATTATAGGGCGAAATTTAGACTTGCGGTTGCCAAAATCTTATTCATTTTCAATTATAATACCCGAGGTGTTTAAAAAACCGTGTATTTTCCGATAATTTAAATCAGAATGGTGCAACGCGAAAGTGTTACGACACAAATTAGAACAGAAGCGAGGAGATAATTAAATGCCCGAGTTTCTAAATTTCATGTACGTACGTTAAACTTCTGAAACCGTGCACGGAAAACAACCAAATTTGCGTGTGTTTATGATAAGATTAGAAAATAGTTTGTCGTTGTCAAGCTTCCCAAATTAAATTCTGATTGTGGCGCCGGAATTAAATGCACCAACGCCCGTGAAATGCAAAAGCGCATGTGAACGCGCGATAAAGTGATTAACGATTTAGCTTTTGTTCGCTGGTGGAGAACCACCACAACGTTCGAAAAAAGTCTAAATATACGGGGGGGAAAAACAAAGATCTTTCCATGTAATTTTCCGCCTGGCCACTACGTAGACCGCGACGAGGCGTCGAATTTATTTACGAGTATTTACTTTGGAGTAAACTAAACTCGTATATTAAGGGAAATTATAACAGTTCACGAAACGCGAGAGCTTATCTGAAGTTGTTTGCCAGACTGGAAAGTGCCGCTAACTTTCCATACGGGGAATAATGTCGCTTTGATGGAATTATTAGTCGTTTGGTGCATTTATGTAAACGATCAGATTACCATTTTAATTTAGGTATAATCAAATTCCCTAATTCGAACCGTGTACTCTGTACTACGAACAGGTTTAAAATTGGGGTACGTACAGTAAGTAAATCGATCGCCATATCGGATTTGTTAATGGGTTTATAATTTGAAATTCTATCCCCCGACGGAGACTTCGGTTCGAGGAGTGTATTTATCGACATTATTTCCACTTATATTGTTTGATATTCGGAAAAGAAAAGTCTACGTTTGTGGAAAAGTACAGGTTTGGAAAGTCTAACAAAGATTGCGAGCTCGATTTGCAAAAACTTACTTTCAGACGTGATCTGACGACAAATGCGCTTTCGAGGATTTGAACACTTGGATGTGTGAAATTGCCAACATACCTGAAACAAAGGAGAACATAAAATGCGACTGGCTTCTTAAATAAATATATTAAATTATATATTTTTTTACAATAAACACTTTGGATGTCAACCTTATTCAATTTACCCTATGAAGTTTGAACTTTCTCCTGGTACTTTAAGCGTCAGACAAAAAAAGGCAGAAACAAAGATTGTAGAACAAAAAATTAAAGATCGAATAAAATCAATTCAGTTCAGACTTCAGGACATAAAGATATTCAATTTATATTGCACGAGTAATAAAGTACCACAAAAAAAAAATAAAACAGATTTTAATGGCATTTAGCAGGGAATCTGAATTGATATCGAAAACCGTCTGCTTTGGAATGAGTAAAAGCATCTCCATTATAACCTTTTCATCACTTATTTCAATAATAAAAGTTGTGTCGATGTAAAGTCAAAAAATTTTCACAAATATTTTAGGTTCATTTGCTAGAAATTCTAAAATTAAAGCAATAAAGTACAGGTTCGGAAAGTCTTCGTATTTTGAGTCTGCATAAACCAATACTACTAATAGTTATTTATTATACAAGACGATAAAATTGTATTTTATCTTCGAGGGCGTATTTTAGCGTCGAGACGCTAATTGCGCTCGAGAAGATAATTAAATTTTATCGCCGTGTATTTTTTTCTATAGCATTTATTTTAAAGGAAAAAAATTAAAATATAAATATTATTTGACATTTATTTGACATCGACGTTTAAAAAATTACAAATCGTGTCACGTTTTAAATGTCATTAGTATGGGCGTTTTAGGGTTAAAAACAAAAAATAAAGTACTTTATCTACCCTTGCTGTTAAAGTGCTACTTTATCTACTCAAATTAATAGATAAAGTAGCACTTTAACAGCTGCTATAGAAAAAACATGTTTTTTCAATTGTGGAAAAATCAACAATGTTAAGTTTTCAATCTGAAATGAAAATTCAGAACTTCAAAATTAAATTAAAAGGTGAAACTTAACCTTGCGCATTTAATTTTTTAAAATTCAAAACAACACCTGGAATTGCAAATGCGTTTTTAAAATTAAAATTAACATTGAATCTTCAAATTACGAACTTCAGTTGGCTTCTAGTGTTTTGAAATGAAGGCTGAATATAACTACAAAATAGTCAATTTGGGGGCTTTTGAATTTAAGATTTTACAATCACATTTTGAGCTAACATATATAAAGAAGAACATTTTTGAACATTTTAATTAGGAAATGGACTTTCTGGGACAAAACATCAAATTAAAATCAAAACTAAATTTTCAAGAAATGACTTTGTTAAAATTCGATATGCATGATTGAACATTTGTGAACGTTTTAATTAGGAAACAGAATTTAAGAAGTATAGCTTTAATCCTAAAGTAAAACATCAGATATTGCACATTAAAATCAAAACTGAAATTCCCTAGATATGATTTCCAATTTTTGTAAGTCTGAAATTTATATCTGAATATGTTATTTAACAAACAGAATTTACAAAGTTTAGTTTTAATTCTAGAATGAGACTCCAGATATTTCAAATTGAACTCAAAAAGAAAACTTTCGAAAAATGACTTTTAACTTTCTTAAATTCGATAAGCATTTTTGATAGTTATCGAACACTTTAATTAGGAAATCGAATTTAAAAACTTCAACAGATATTCCAAATTAAAGTAAAAACTGAAACTTTGAATTTCCACTTCTAATATTTTTAAATTCCAAATTTAGGGTCTGGAATAGTAATTCAAATTATTGAAACTCAGAATTTCAATTGGAATAATCCAGAATTTCAGATTTTGTGAACAAATTTTGAAGATACACTTAAAATTCATAACATTATAAATTTGAAAGAGCAAATATGTATTAATTATGAGAATATCAAAATATTTGGTTTTAAATCTGAAATAAAAATTGAGAAATTCAAAATTAAACTTAAAATTTACACTTTTCGTTGCGATTTCAAAATTCAGACAACTCAAATATTATTTAGAATTATTTCAATTTTTAAATAAAAATAGTTATCAAGTGAAGGCTTAGAAGAGATCTACCAAATATTCAATTTGAAGGCCTCTGAATTTACATTTTTACAATAAATTACATTTTGGGTTTGCATAAAGAATATCTTAACAACGGAGTTTACACCTTGAAAAATAGTCGATTATATGCAGACTTGGCTCCATTTTTTGAGAACCAATTTTAATGTAGGGGTGGCAGGCGATTTTTGTTTCTAATCATTTATCTTTTGTCTGTCTATAGACACTTCGGTTTTGTTAAATTTAAAAAAAATATCGTTTTAGCAATAAAAAACGTAAAACTCTATTTTACTTTAAAAAATTAAAACAGTATTTGCAAAAATAGAGACATCGAAAAAATCTCCACGTCAATAGACAGATAAAAACAACCCCTTTTCAAAGGCCACAAGAACATTTTTCCAAAATGCAAATTAATTCGGAAATAATGGAAATAAGATTTTAGAAATACTGTTGTAACTATCTATTCATAATGTAGCGTGTAGGCAACTCAACTAACATGCGAACCAATAATAGGAAATATTTAAAATATGAAACCGCATTCGAAGGCAAACTATTTCGTATTATTTTAAGAAACAATTTAATCATCTCAACTTGTCAGTTGTTACCCGACTCTACAGTTTTGAGTCGTGCACAAGCCATTTTGCTTATTATTTGTTAAATAAGCAAAATGGTCACTATGTAAATGCCAGTCTTAATTACGTAACTGAATTTAAAAACTTCACTTCTTCCAAATATTAAAAACAAAACTGAATCTTTTCAAAAATGATTTCTAAGATTTGTAAAGTAAAAATGCATGTCTGAACATTTATGAACATTTTAATTAGTAGAAGGAATTTAAATTGTAGAATGAGATTTCAGATATTCTAAATTAAAATCAAAACTAAAATTTTAAAATGCAAATTCTAATCTTTTAAAATTTCAAATATGCATTGGACACCTAGAATAGTAATTCGAATGAGTGAAAATCGCAATTTTAATTGGAAGAATCCAAAATTTCAGGTTTTACAACATTGTTGGCTGTAAAACTTAACTCACGGTTAATGTTAAAAATGAAACAAACAATGAATTTTGCATTAGGTCGCCTAACTTTTCAAATTTTAAATATACTACATTCGAAGTTTTAAATAGATATTTGGAAATTAAGGGCAATTCTGAACAGAATTTCAATTATATTTTATAAATCTGGTTCTTAAAAGTGAAAGCTATGAATGTAAATCGAAATTGTAACCATTTTTGTTAGAGCTTGTAGATCAAAAATTTGAATTTAAATGTTTAAAAGTATTGAAAGAAGAAAGAATGATATTGGGAGTTAGAATTTAGCTCCTGAAAAATGGTGGCAGCTCTTCACACGAAATTAAATATCCAAACAATTCGCTTCGGGTTTAATTTAAAATTAATCTCAGAAAATCCCAATAATTTATTAACTTTTAAATTAATACAGCCTTGAAAACCCTAACTACAAAATTTATATTATGCAACATAAAAACCCTTTGTTTGGAACAAAAAATAATTTGGATATTATGGTTTAAAAATCAGCAAGGGTTTCGTGTACGTGTACAACAATCAGCCAATTTTGTATAAAAATAAACTGTAAAATGATTATCTTTTTCTTCCTCCTCTTATGGCCGAACCCTATGTCAATGGCTGGTTAACAACTCAAAAGTATAGGTAGATAGGTACTATGAGCCCTCTTGGCACGCTAATCTTTCCCATCGAAAGAATTGAAGAATTGCCCGCAGTGTTGCGAGATTAACGGTTATCAAAGATGTTAGTTAGTATGATAACCGGCACTTAACGTGACCTGCGAAGCATGGTCTCGGGAATCGAACCCGAGTTGCCTACGTGAGAGACCGAGGCGTTTTACACGTGGCTTCGCTCCGTATTAGGCTTATAACGTTATAACTAAGGCAATTCTTAAAATTGTTTAGTTCATTGAAAGTAAAAGAGGACGGAAAATGGCCAAATAAAAAGGTTTAATACCTATATGAAATGCCCCAAAACAAAAAACAAAATTCAAAATTTTTGAATGGTTAGGATCGCCATAAATTATCACAATAATTAAAGAGGCTGTGAGGAAGCTTCACAGATATAGTAAGTAGCATAAGGATGTCTAATTAACGATTTTCCGGAATTAATATTTTTGAATAATTCTTTAACTCATTCTAAAGCAAGGGGATGATCATGGCTTTCAGCAATATATTATTAATAATAAAATATTGCGTAAGAAAGCCTTAAAAGGTGCATTGCTACGGACTGCGTAGGTTTTCGCCAACTTCCACAGACTTCGCTGAAACTTCAAACTGCCAGAACACAAGCTGTTTCAGCTCCAGAAGGATTCTGAACTTCCTTAAACTGTCCCCAAAAGCTTTAGTGGTCAAGCCATGGTTTTATAAATTAGGTTAATTTTACACTAATATTTCAAGCTCTTAAATAATTTCAAAATGTGTTGTTATTTCGGTATAGCAACAGTCTTTTATTTATTTAAGCCACAATTTATTCGGAAAGTGTATTTAAAAGGATCTAAAAATAATTAAAAGTATTTTCCATCTATAAACAAGTCTTAATGAGGGTAGGATTTTAATACGTACGTATTCAGAGAATGTTATCGAGTTCGTGTTTATTAAATATAATTTCAACCCGTCATGAAACCAGAACATTGTGTATAATGTATAAAAGCGCAAACGTAACTCTGACATTAAACTGGTACCGTTGTTATTATACGTACTTTAAACCGTTCTCAAGCTATTTTCATACAATACTGATAGTACTTGAAGCGCGGACAATAAATTTTACGTTATTTCCCCCCCGGTTTGTTTAATAATACGTTTTCTTGCTCGTGAAATTTAAATAGAAAATCCTATTTCATATTAAAATTTACGCAAATGGATTTAACTTCATTCATGGCGATAAAAAAGGTAGATACCTACACGTTATTGGTAATTACAAATCGAAAATAACTGATGTATGAATAAATAAGCACTTTTCTCATATCGCATTTTATTGTGCTCGTATATTGGATTTGATGTAAGCTTCATATTTTTGTTCGGAGGAATTATAAACGACAGCTCTTTGTCCTCCCGTTTTCGTGCAGTTTTTTTGATTAATTCTTTTATAACACCATACTCGCCGAACAAAATACATTTTTCCCAAATTTACCACAAAACTTCTATTCACATTTGCTCCCTTAATTTCGCCCAAACTTTTCACTTAAAATCACGTAACATTCCACAACCACTTGGTTGCTTTAAATCTCTTTGAAGGAAAGTTAACCTAACAACCACAAGCAAAATAATTTTTAAGCAAAAATTCGAAGTGAAAGGAAACAATAACTCGGAGCTATCAAAATGGACAAAAACATCCAAAAATAATTTAGCATTTCAAATGTTAAACGGTAGCTATAAAAGGCGGTCCTCGGGCTTCACTTTTTTGTGATGATGTGAGGGAAGAGTTGTTTTTTTGGGTCCTTCCATCCCTTTTTTAAAGGAAGGCATTTATTTGAAATCTTTATCCTGTGGAATTTTCGCTTATACACGTTTGGATATCAAAGGAAACTTTTAATAATTCTTCAGAAACTGACTTTAAAGCACCAGAAACCCTAAAATATCAAAGTTTTAAAATGTTAATTAATATAGATATCTTTAGACAGAAAAAATTACATTGATTGAATAATTGATGCAGTTTTTATAAAGGAACTAAATTTGGGCACTAAGGTGAGGTTAATAAATTCATTCCATTAAGGAATGATTTCTTTGGTGAAGCTTTCCACAACTGTCAATAATTTCAGCCAAAATAGCAAATATTAAAACACTCTTCATCACCATGTGAATGAAATACCAACACATAAAAGCTTCACTGATAAAATTAAAGGAAAACAAACGATGGCCGCATAACGAGTGTTTTAAAATTTCAAGCACTTAAAACGTAGAAACTTGCATTTCAATACGTATTTCTGCATAGAAATACCACCCATTTTACTGTGTAATATTTCTTTACATAAACCGAAAAACAGCACTCTGTAAAGCTACACAAACTGAATTTTAAACATTTTATACTTTTGTGCTTCAACAAGAAGGATTAGTATACAAAATAAAGCAAATAGGCATAGATTTACTGCAACGTGCAGCCTTTTATACGTCCTCCTTACGTGATACAAGACTCGAGTGGATATATTTGTATGAAAATTGCTGGATTATAAATTTAGATTCGTTCTGTTTCATCTGGTTTTACGGTTAAATCAAATATCAGGTCATGAAAAATACTTCTAAATCTGTTATTCTTATGATTACAAACAAAATATTTAGGTTAAAGTATTCAACGAACGATTACAAACACAGAAATACTTAATCTTAAATTTAATCACATTCCTAGTATGAAATAATAGCTGAATTATTACCGCTGGTAATGGCAGAATAGTAATCAGTGGCAGATAGATATTAGATGCGAATATATGGAGGAAGTATAATTGAAATATACTGGGTAATAACAACCACCATCCAAATTGCACGCTAGGATAATTGATCTTGTTTCGGAACAACTTCGGGAACAGCAAACAATAAAACAAAACGTTTTAAATAAATTGGAAATTAATCTTGTGACTCGCTTTTTCGTTAAAATTATTTCCAAGATTTCGTCCAACCAACAAACCAATACATCTGCTAGAATTACAGTTTTCACAACCGATAACATAGATTTAACACAGGTTCTGATATTAAAAATAACCCGAACGATGAGAAATGTCGAAATAATATTCAGAAGAAATTCGAAAGGTTTATCAAGTTTCAGCACCTGGGCCTGAAATTTATTTCCTGTACGAATAAGGATCGAAAAGTAATATTTGAATCGTAACGCTGATTTTATAGGAAGTATTATGGAATCTAACGTTATCAATTCTGGGGCGAGTATATTTTTTATAGATGACGGCTGAATTTAGTTTTATACTGAAAAATATCACTGAAAATTTTAACCATTTATTTGATTTATAACAAAATCTTGAAGTTTACGTGGTAGCCATTGCTTGTTTTGCTGTTTAACGTTTTACGTTCTTATTTTATTAAGAACAATTTCGAAGTAGTGTTTGAAACTAATAAACCAATCTAAATCAATTTTACAAATTTTCCAGATTTGAAAATAAAGCTTGTTGAAATAATAGTAAATTTTTTGCAACCTGCTGTGAACTCGTACTTCATTCTAGTTAATTTCGTACATTGGAGTAACCACACATTTATTTTGCTTGAAATTTCTAAAAAGTATCTATGTATTTTAAAAACAAAGAGAATGACTTCGGAAAAAACAGTGTCTTTGTTTAGGTAACCTTCAAAGTTTCATACGAAAAAGTCATTGCTTTTATAACTTACGTGCAATATCCAAACTCACCAAATTAGTTATTATCACAAAGAATTCTTACATAACAATAATAAAAATACTTGAATTTATGTCACAAATGAAAACCAAACCCAACCTCCACAAAAACAGCACAGACTTTTTCTAGTATTCACAATAGTCTATATAACAAAGTTCACCCACAATACAGCAATCACTTACGTAAAAATCAACCCAAAAGTACTGGTACTGTAGAGTAACACAAGATTAAATTAATATCCGACATTACAACCACAACCGTTGCTAAACGAAAACTACAAGTGACGACTGGTCATTTATATGGCTGGCTTGATTACTTTTTGTCCAGGTGTTTGTGATTTCTTCGGCCAATCTAGAATTACAATTGCCTGCTTATCGCTGTTTGCACGATGCACGTGCGGTACTTGAAGGCCACCAAAGTGATTTTAGATCTTGCAAATGGTATTTGAAGATAAAATGGTGTATTTATTTAAATTGAGTTCTAGTATGGGTATGGGACTAATTTCAAGGAGTTGCCATGGAGTGCCTTTGGAGATCGTGGACTTCTTCGAGGAAGCTTTTTCGAATATACTCGATTTGTATTACTGAATGTCTAGTCCACGTTGCTCCAAAAAGAAGACTAGACTATCTTAAAAACTGCCCCAAAAACTTTACAATTTTTTCAAATTAAAAAAAATGTCTGGAATTAATATTTAGAATCGGAGATCTTTAAATTAAAGTTAAAAATGAACCTTAAATATTAGGAACCTCAGAATTGACTTCTAATGTTTCGAAATGAGGACTGAATTATAAGTACAAAATATTCAAACTGGAGGATGTTGAATTTGAGATTTTACTACCATCATATTTTGAGCTATCATAAAGAACATTTTAATTAGAAAATAGAATTTAAAAAGTTTAGTTTTAATTATCAAATGAAACTTTAGGTATTCCAAAGTAAAATCAAAACTGCAACTTTCAAGAATTTATTTCCAATTTTTTTAAATTTGAAATGCATTTTTTAAACAATTTTGAATATTTTTATTAGGAATTAGGAATTGAAGTGCATTTTAAACTTGTGATGGATGCAAATTTGAAACAATTTGGGCCTAAATTTCAGAAAAATATTTAAATTCAATCGATTCCAATCAAGTTTCATTTCTCGAAACAATGTTGAATTCTGCAGTTTAGATCAACTCAAGAAAGCTTAATTTTTTTCATATTTAACCTTTCAATAGAAATTCAGATTGCATTTATTGAATCCAGGTTTCTGAAGTTCAGTTCAACTGACAATTCAATCCTAAATTTCATAAAAAAATTACATTCGATTTTTTTAATCCAGCCTTAATTCGAGTTTGATTCAATATACGATTCGGACCTAAATTTTACAAAAAAGCTTTTTCATCTTCAACCTTACGATCAGGTTTGATTTTTCGAATCAAAGTTGAATTCAGCAGTTTAGATCAACTCAAGATTCGATCCTAAATTTTATATATAACCTTTTAATCGCAATTCGGATTCCATTTATCGAATCTAGCGTGACTTCTGTTGTTCAGTTCAACTGACAATTCAATTCTAAATTTCATACAAACAGTTTTAGTTTCTCATCTATGACTTTCGAATTAAAATTTAGATTCGATTTTTTAATCCATTGAATTCGAGTTCGATTCAACTAAAGATTCGACCATAAAATCACAAATAAATCATTTTTTCATATTTAACCTTTGAACCCAAATTCATTCAGTTCAACTAACAATTTAATGCTAAATTTTGGGTAAAAAGTTTTAAGGTTTGCATTTTCGACTTTCGAATTAAAACTAAGATATTTTTAATTCGGCCCGAATATCAGAATTTGATTCAACTCACAATTGGTCGAAGCACAAATTTCACATAACTTTCTACTCGAAATTCAGATTCGGTTTTCGGCATTACAGAGTAGAAATTTCCTGTTAAATTTGTGCTTTAACTGTGAGTTTTCTCTATACGAGTATATGCCAATTAGGTTCATATAAATTTGCTACTCAAAAGTCACATTAACAATAAAAACTCGAGTGTGGGATTTTAAACAAGCCAAGAAGCCGATTCAGATTCGAAATTTAAGTGTAATTAAAATACACTTAAATTTCGAAGCTCAATCGGCTTGTGGGCTTGTTTAAAATCCCAAACTCGAGTTTTTTATTTATATTTTAATTTAATAGTTCACAATTAATAAGTTAAGTTCACAATTGGTATTCGGCAAGAATAAAAATCTTATTTCTAATCTTGCATTCCGAATTTGGGATTTGATTTCTGGTTTCGCAGACAGTTGAATAGATGTAAAAACAGAAAATTTAGTTGTTCGGATTAGAAACCGACTCACAATCCCGTTCTTAGGAATTCACTAAACTGTTGTTTATTTAGCGACAAACGAAAAATAGCAAACATTTTATGGACACAACTATGATTGAAAAGTGGTTGTTTAAGTAGGTGTACTCAAGAATAATCTAATTTCCAATTACAGAATTTTGTATCGAAATTTTTGAACTTAAAATTTAATTTTTAAGCCCGAGAAGATGTCAGCCATAATTATAAGATGAATTTTTATACAAGAATTAATAGGTTTATCGTGAAAATATCATGCTTTTCCACCAGACACTGAGACTTAACTACAATTTTGACATGAACATTATTGATATAAAGCAAAATTCTTGACTTTAGGGATAGAATTTCATCCTAATTTATCAGAACGACAAATTGAATGAAAATACGTTTCAGAAAATTACGCAATTGCCATCTTCGGATGGATTAAAACGCATTGAATTGAATTGTATGTACTTATTTTATTTATATTAAACTTTTAGTTTTATTTAAAAAACAAAGCTGTTTTGCATAGGAATTTAAAATAAATCCATAAATAAATAAAATGTTTTTCAAAATTATGAAAAGTTGTCTCCAATTTGGGAATAATAATCAAAAAAGCTATTTTACTTGAGCTTCAGGCAAATACTGTTTTGGTAAAGATTTTATTTTACTGACGAACGCCAATTAATTGTTTAAAACACGAATTTCAGACGAATATCAAAGGCGTTTACAAGTAATGTTTAAGACCCAAAAGAAGAAATTTTAGAACATTTTCACAATGATATTCTTCGTTTCCTTTAATTGTGCATAATAAAATACTTTAAACAACTTTTACGACCAATTAACCAACAAAATTATTTAATTAATATTAATACTTCCATTAAAATCTGATCTTGAAAAAAATTTAATTAAACACTTTAACAGATAATAAAGTTAAAAGTAATTTTTATTATAACTTCCACCGGACAACTCTATTCGCTAAGAAAACAAATTGCTGACAGTTAACAATAAATTATTCACCTTGGTTTTTTACGTCCAGGAATTTGTAGTAAACGTTTAATGAGTTTTTCTTGTTTATAAATTACTACAACTGCACTGTAAATTTAATCATCATTCATAATGCTTGTTTATTTTTTGCTTACACGAATACAAAGAAGAAGAAAACGGAGAGCCATGCAAGCATATGAAATATCTTGAGCTTATAACTTCCAATACAGTAGGCTAAGTAATTCTGCTGAATATTTTTTATTTGAATTTTTGGTTTGAAATAAATTTTTCGAAGTTTTAGAAAATTTAAAGGCCACCATTTTGGGGTAAAAATTGTTCAAGGTTATAGAATTTGAATCTCCTAAAGCGGCTTTTAAATATTGGTAGGAATTGCTAGAGTTTAGCTAATTTTTAAAATTAGTAGGAAATATGGAAAGATATCTACACTGAAAAATTTGAACAAGCACAAAATGAGACATCAAGAATATGAGGAAAGTTACGAACAAATGGAAAGAGATAGAAAAAGCATTTAAAACAGGAAAAGCATGAGGAGCAGACAATATCGAGCCGGAAATGATAAAGCAGGTGCGCGAAGAAAAAGATGGCTGTATTTAATATGTAGAGAGACATAGGAAAAAGAAAACCTAGATCTACAAATAGCGAAAAGAAGGCAGAATGCGATGAACATATACCATGCAGTAAACGAAACCACCTTACAGCAGAGTGAAATAGACACGACTACAACAAAGACGCGATTATACATACAACATACTTGTTCTACCAACTATAATATATTATGTTAGCGAATCATAGTAAATGCAATAGAAATTAAACATCTGAGGAAAATAGTGGGAAAAACAAAAACTGATAAAGTGAGAAATTCAAAAATAAGAACAATGATCGGATAAGAATCAATTATGCTGAAACTGGAGAACAGAGAACTGAATTGTTACGGTCACGTGACAAGAATGGACCCAGAAACAGAAAGAATTGTACGAATAGTGAGAGAAAAAGGAAAAGAAAGAAAAAGAAAAAGAGGCAGATCGAGGAAGGCTTGGATGGAAAGGATAGAAGAAGTAGGGGCAAACAGAGGTAGCACGTAAATGAAATGAGAACCTTGGCGTGGGACCGGAGGAAATGGAAAAATTGGGTAAGGGAACAGGAAGCAAAGAACTTAATCCGACGCACTAAAGAACAAATTGATAAAAATTAGTACTTATTTTCTTTATAATCAGACGGATTCCAGTAAAAGGATATTTTAAGATCCACTTCATCGACCAAAATATGGCAGAAACAAATAATTTTGTAAACAAGGTTCTATGATACTCTGAGAAAGGCTATTGCATGTTTTAGGTTAAGAAATCTCGAACGCCGATTTTTCTTAAATTTTTAAAAATGCACAAAACCAAATGAAATGAATGGTTTTATTATCTCCTTTTCGTAAACCTATTGGCCTATTGTTACCTATAATATTGAAAAATTTATTTAAAATCCAAAACTTAAATATTTAAACGTATTTCTTTTCCCCTAATATTCTAGCATTATGATTATGTAATTAGTTACGTAAGAAGATTAAATTTCCAAAATTACTTTTTAAAAGCAAACGTAATTTCCTTAACTTCCAAAAATCTCCGGGTATTCCATTTTCCGTTAGTTAAAATAATTACTTTTATTAAGCCTGTTTTAATTTGAACCAGATCTTATACTTGAATCGATAAAGCACTCAGGAAATTAATAATTCAGTTAGGAACTTCGAGTAAAGTTCTATAAGTCAACATTTATTCGTTATAAACTAAATCTATTTTTGCGAAAAATGAAATTTCCGTATAAAACTCCCAGATTATGCAGTTTCAGTTTTCATAATCTATCATTTATCGGGATAAGTATGGTAAAACGATTTTATTTATGCGACGGCATGTAATCGAATGAAATGAGCATTTAATTACCTGCTCGTTATATAAAACCGCCGGTTTATGTACTAATGTTGATGTTCATGCAAAATTGGAATAACATTTAGGAATATTGGTACAGTCCGATTTAATTATGGAAAACGTTTACCGTTGAAATTTGTGGAGAACAGTAGCTCAACTTTACTTCCTGAGCTCTGACCTTTGCGACTAATTAATAAACAAACCTACGCGTTTTCCCTCATCTTTAATCTGTACGGTTTAGGGCCCTTCATTGGCTTAGACTGGATTTTAAACGTATGGTCGCTAATTTGCTGGTGTGTGATTTATACAGAATTTGAAGCATATTTTGTATTAAATTAAGCTAAATGTACGAAATTAAAAAAAAATTAGGACATTTTTAGTTATTAGACGGTGTGGATTCGAACCTTGAAGATGAAATGATGCAATTCGAACTTTAATATTTGAATTGGAAATTTAAAGTGTGGATTTCAAATCCAAACTTCTCCCTCTCTTTAACTTCGATTTCAAGGTTTGAATTTCCGAATCCAGATTGAATTATGGATTTTAGTTTAACTCACGATTCGATCCTAAATTTCCCAGGAAGTTTTATTTTTTCATCTTTAATCTTGGAATCGAAATTCAGATTTGATTTATCAAATCCAGAATAGCTTCTGATGTTCATTTCAACTGATAATTTCATGTAAAAAGTTTTAGTTGTTCATGTATGACTTTTAATTTAAAATTTAGATTCGACTTCAACCGGCTGTACGGTAGAGTGAGAGTGCACGTAAACTGAAATATTGAGAGTTAAGCAAGGGTCTGCTTGGCCACAACTCGGTGTATTCGGCAACACTGTAAAGATAAAAGAGAGTGAAAAAAAAAGAAAGAAAACGAAATATTCGATTTTTTCTAATCCAGCCTGAATTGTAATTGTAGAGTTTGATTCAACCCAAGATAGGGTCCTAAATTTCGCAATAAAGTATTTTCACCTTTAACCTTCCAATGGAAATTCAGATTTGAGTTTTGCAGATTAGATCAACTTACGATTCGAACCTAAATTTAACAAAAGTTTCATTTTTTCATATTTATGAATTTATGAATCGAAATTCAGTTTCGATTTATCGAATCCAAAATAGCTTCCGTCGTTCCTTGCAACCGATAAATCAGTAACAAATTTCATACAAAGTGTTTGTTTTTCAAGTTTAAATTCGTTTTTTTTAATCCAGGCTGAATTCTAGAGTTTGATTCAACTGACAATTATTGGTAAAATCACAAATTTCACATAATTTTTCATCTTCAACCTTCTAATAGAAATTCAGATTTGTTTTATACATACATATAATCCAGAATCATTCCCGTCGTTCATTTCAACCGATAATTCAATAAATTTCATACAAAAAGTTGTATTGTAAAAGATGTATGACTCTCGACTTAAAAATTTGATCCGAATGTTTTTATCCTGTTGGATGTTAAAGTTCGATTCAACTCCCGAATCACAAATTTCACATGAAAATTTCTTTCATCGTCAACGTTCCAACAGAAATTCAGATTCGATTTTTCGAATCAAGGTTGAATTCTACAGTTTGGTCCTAAGTTTTATATAAAAAATTTTGTTTTATTTTCAGAATTTCAAGTTTCGAATAGATATTCAGATTAGACTTTAGAAAACCAACCTTGGTTTAAAAAAATTTACAGAAACGTAGTTCAAGATATTTAAATAATTACTGCATAGTGGAGTAGTGAGTTTCTGACTTTGCTACCAATTTTTGGATCAAATCTGCCAAACAAGGTTAATATTTGGTACCTACTCGGAAATTACATTAATAACCAATACTTCGATTTGGGATTTTAAATAAGTCGGAAACTGATTTAGATTAAAAATTTAAATCGGATTTAAATTTAATATTTGATAATACGATTTTTGTTCTTGCATTCGGTATTTGGGATTTGTCTTCTGGCTTGGCTTGGTTTGCAAAAATTAAAAACTTAGTTGTTCGGGTTAGCATTCGACTGCAGATCCTGTTCTGAAAAATCTACCCAACTGTAGTTTAAGGGCAAACCAAAACTAATAAACATTTTACAGACACAAGTATGCCTGAGAAATGAGTGTTTAATTAATTTTTAAATTTAAAACTTCATTTTTAAAATTGAGAAAATATTTGCCCTATTTCAAATATTAATCTTTATACAAACACAAAACTAAGTTTATCATGAGAACATCATGCTTTTCTACCACAAACGTGGAATACTGATATTTATATAACCGTCATTTTGAGATGAAACCTATTGATATTTCGGGAAAAAAATTGAAAATTTAGGGTACAGAAAGGGAAATTCATATAGGTTTCATTTACATTTTAACGAATTCTGCTAAAAGTACATCCTGTTGCCGGCCATACTCCCTTGCGGAGTGTAAGTGCCGTTACCTTTACCTTCACCCGTCAAAGGAGGGAATCCTTAAAAATGTATTTTCCAAGAATTTTATATTTTCATAAGAAAATGCTCAAAATCAAAGTGAAAGTTGCTCAAGATGGCAGATAATTAAAGAATTCAAATTTTGATAAACAAATGAAAGCCTTCTTTAAAATCTTTGAAACTATTTCACGGAAGAATCCCCTTTTTTAAGAAGGTGCAATTGAGCAGTAGATTTTGATAAATTTTCAAAAATACTGCAATAAAGTGGTGTTATGTTTCCACGCGTATTGATATGACACGTTATATAGGGTCATTACACGGGCGAGATGCACGTGGATGACCGTTAAACTGAAACACGATACTGCACAGCTGTGTAAATAATGAATTGACATTCTTTAAAATGCACAGACTAGCAAGTTCGTGGTTCAAGGTGAATGCACGTAATATCAGCGTGGAAGGTGGGAGTTGACTTCTTATACAAGGAATTGCTTAGCAAGTGCTCTTTATGGTTGGCGTGGCCGTCGAAAAATCATGTCCTTCGTACTAGTGATGTTTCCTACGATTTTTATGTATTTAATTAAATGTAATTCAATTCAGTTTGATTAACTTTAATGTTTGTACTTGAAACTTATATCTAAAATTAGTGTTTTGTGTTTCATTCTAAATAATATTTTGTAAAACTTGACAATATATGTTAGGTATGTTAGTTTAATCAGAATTTTAATATAAAACCTCTCGCAGCAAACCCCCACGTGGTGAAATACACCACCACATTGGTACTTAGAAAGTATCGGTAGCTCTACTAAATTTAATTAACATATTTTTGCGAGCTTTTAACTTTTGCTTACTTTTGGTGATAACCACTATGTTACAATACTAAAAGGACAGGATCTCAAGAAAATTCCTCGACTTTGCAGAAAAGTAATAAAAATACATTTAAAAATGTTTGGGCAGTAGATACCTAATTTTCCAAATAAAAAAAAACGTTTAGCATTTCAGTTGAAAGTGAAACTGAAACTACTTACACTGCGAGAGTAATCCTGAAAAAATATATTTATTAGCGCGCTACAATTGTGATGTATTTTGAATACATGGAAAATGGTTTAAATACAATTTTAGAAGTACTTTTCGTACCTGCATTTAATTTTCTCTAGGTTCTAAAGGTAAACCCTGGAATTTCGTTTGATTTATTTTTATAGGTGGGCTTTTAGAAGGTATACGCTTAAAAAATTAAAGCAATAAATTTTGGATAATGTTGAAATTATTTCTTCTTACTTGTAGAATTCTTTCTTTTCTCTTTTCTCTAAGTGAACTCGTTGTTTTTAATTAAGTATTCAGAAAATTAAGCGACATAAAAATAGTTAAGGAAAAGTAGGTGAGATGAAAAGTAAAAATAATTAAGTGTGCGGTTGTAACAATAAACATTCGGGACAAACCTCTTACAGCAAATATAATTCTAAAGCATTCCACATCATTAAACTCAGGCATTATCTCTCCAAACAAAGCCGACCTGAAGTTCTTCAATTACAGTTAAGGGCCTAGCGAACGCGGAATTTAAAGTAACCGTAATGAAATTTAAAGAAAGCTTAGTGAAAAATTTCGAATTTAATGTGATCCCATTTTCTTATACGCTATCTCCAATGACTGACACATTTGTACAGTTGGGTGCTTTCTAGGCCCTGTTTACTGGAGATAAGAGGCCTCATTAGACTGTGAAATAACCGAACGTATTATTTACGAACCGGCACAGTCTGAGATCAGACATAATTCTTTTCGCCCTGATGTTTAGAATGAGCCAATAAGGAGTGCTTCGAACACCTTTCCACACAGATTGTCATAAGTTCCGTGCTGGTTTGGGGACATTTCGGGCTGTCACGGTGGATATTTCGCTCCAGTGAGCATTTCCCCCGTTGCGGTAGTGTTTGAGTGCAAACGGCTGATAGAGAGCAATTTATATATGGATTCTACAGGACACTTTGAAATATTGTCCCTATTTTTATTGATTTCTTGTTTGGGTCATTGGGCAATTTAAAAATTGCCACTTTCCGTCGTCGTCACTTGTGTGTCCCGACTAAGATTAGGTGTTACCAATTCGAGCGTTATTGTTTATGTCTTAGAATCGATTTCACAATATTGCCAGGGCGATTTGTTCGAATGTGGCCCGCCTCACACATTTTATTACGTCGATACGAGAATTAGCAAAAATTTTCCTTTCGCACCTCGCCAACTAAATTGCGTTTCAGACGATAAAAGTAACGTATTTTGAGCACGCTCCGGCAAGAAATTTTTCCTTGAAAAAGCACAGATAAATCAACAACTGAGGACGACGAAGGGGTGCGTTTTACGAGAGAACTTTCGTTGATTCATCAAGACATCAGAATTCTTCAAGAACGGGGGTTGCCTACGAGCAGGATGTTTCCTTAAGATTTTGGAGCAAAATATTTTCGCCCTAAAGGGACGAGAAACTTAATTGGAAAAACAAACAGAGCAACCCTTGAATTTTAACAATTAACTATATTTACCCTTTGAAGGTTATTAAAATTTGGAAAAAACAACTTTTGCTAAGTTTCTCCGTCTGTAAAGCCTTCGGAAATCACTGTATTTAAAATGTGTCTTGCAATATTAATTATCATTTTAGATAATTGCGAAAATTCATCAAACATGTTAAGATTTGTAAATTATCTTAGTGACAATTGTGGTAAAATTTGTACGAGCAAAACACTCGTATTAAATTCACATTAAGAGCGGGATAGAATTAACACATTACTCCCTGTCTTAATAGCCTAACTGACTTAACATGAAGAATAGATGTAAATTAACTATGTGTGAGAAACCCTCACATTTACATAGCAAAGCTAAATTTGCTGACGTTCCTAACAAACATCCAAGAACGTCTAAATATTCTAAATTACATTACGGTTGATACTGCAAATATCTCTGTGTCCTTGGCTTGGTATAATTTTACAATTATATTACTTATATCAACATATTTTTGGTTGTTGTTTTAATTAATAACTGGAAAGTGAACTAGAAAGCTTCGCATGAGCCTCCTCAAAAAAAAAAAAAATTTGTTTTATTGTCTTAGAATTACACAGTTAATCTGTATTTTGTATTTTCACCGGAATAGAAGATATCGTGTTCAGTTTAGTTCAGTCTAAGAAAACGTCCAAACTTCATTATAGATAGGACTAAATATGGTTGAAAATTGATTAATTCTAAAAAGTTAAATTTCAATTTTTTTGGTTATTCCATAGAGATTCTTTTTTAACCCTCCAGTGGTGACGCCGGGTCTCTGAGACCCAGCCTATTTTTCGAAAAATTTCCGGATTAATAAGTAGCAGGTTCATGTCTTGAATTTGTAGTGTCTCAGTAATTATCTGAGCCTTTTTTTAAGTTGTGCACTGCACCCGTTAAAACCACATACGCTAACGCACCATGTAAAAGCCATAGGCCTTCAGGCCTGAAAGTGTTGTACATACTGAAAAATAAATTAATATAATAAGACCTCCGTCCCTGACCTGGTACACAGGCGGCTTCACAAGTTAACTCAAGAATTTATGACGAGAGACCCAGGGAAAGACTTAGCTTCTCCCAAGGCAAACTCACTACAGTCTTTTAGACAGAAGGATATGCTATACTTTAATGCGCGTGGGAAAATAAAATAAGGATCTGAAGGTCCTTTCTAACGCAAAGATTTCATCTAAACTGGTATGGGAATGCGTTAAAGATGTTCCTGGCCCGACCTACTTCTAGAAGCGTGACATGCAAAATAATATAAGTAATAGTAGGCTACTTTGTTCCTCAGGCACCACATAAACTTTCATTTGTTTCCATTGCGTTGTTTACAAATAGCTGCCAGTAGACTGACAACAAGTGGAATATTTTTCAAAAATGGAAAAACTAGAGTACCGCGCAGTGATTAAGTTTCTCACTAAAGAAGGTTTGATGCCAGATCAAATTAAACAAAGGATGGATGCAGTTACGGTGACAGTGGACCATCCTTTGTTTAATTTGATCTGGCATCAAACCTTCTTTAGTGAGAAACTTAATCACTGCGCGGTACTCTAGTTTTTCCATTTTTGAAAAATATTCCACTTGTTGTCAGTCTACTGGCAGCTATTTGTAAACAACGCAATGGAAACAAATGAAAATTTATGTGGAGCCTGAGGAACAAAGTAGCCTACTATTACTTATATTATTTTGCATGTCACGCTTCTAGAAGTAGGTCAGGCCAGGAACATTTGGTCGCTACCTCGTACATAATGTCCGGCGCTGGGGCAAAAATCCAGTTATGGAGCCGAAGAACTTCCTATCCCAGCCACTGCAATGACTGTGATTGATAGAAATTAAGGCAAAGGCAGTAAGCCTTTTAGGCTGCAGTGTAAAATCCGAAACCTTTGGTAGACGGGAAATACTTCCGTTCACTGGTAAAATATGGAATTTTGTGAATAAGGGATTAGCATGTTATTTCAATCAATAAAAAAACCAATTAAGGTAGGCTGTGAAATTGAATTATTTTGAATTGGTACTTTAGCCACATCCACAGAATGACATTTCTGACATGAATGTAAGGTTATAAACTTTGTTTACAATAAAAATGTCAAATTACAAAGGTTATAAAATGTCATTCTGTGGATGTGGCTAAAGTACCAATTCAAAATAATTCAATTTCACAGCCTACCCTAATTGGTATTATTATTGATCTGTTGTTACATTCTTTAAAAAATTATTCGACTATATTTGACAGATGTCATATTTGACAGATTTGCACTTTTTCCCTAAGGAGATTGTTTTGGAAATTTTTCCTAGGGAAAATTTCCGATTAATTCAATTGTGATTGGTTGTTACTCAAAAAATTCAACGTTATGATTGGTTAATGTTACTCATTTGACATGTGAGGGCGATTCTCATCTAAATTTACCTGGCATCCAAAACATCAGACCAGAAGAAAATTATTTGATTATGCTTATGAACACACAGATGAAAATGACGCTAAAAGAAATTAGTTTTAAAATTTAATTTAAGAACTAAAACATTTTCATCTGTGTGTTCATAAGCAAAATCAAGATCAATGATACTAAAAGAAATTTTGATTTAACTTTACTATATTCTGAAGATAGATTTGGGGGTTTTGAATCTTATTACCAAGTTTGAAAGTAATTATAAAGACTTAAAAAAAATAAAAATTATGAAATGAATGCAAGAAGAAGCGGATGTAGGCGAACTTGGTTTTTTAAATCAATTTTAGAAATGACCAGCCTCAGTAATCTTGGTACTATCGAGAATGGTATATCAGATAGTATAAATAGGGATAGTCAAAATTGATTGAACTCAAATTTAATCTTTGTAATACTTTTGAATTAGTAAAGCTCCCTTTTTCATTTTCCTTTCACCTGGTTAATCTTCGTTATATTGTTTAATAAATTGTGGCGGTACTCGCGCCACTTGAAATACAGAAATATCGAGGTGGCTAGTATTTTTATTTTAGTTAGTTTTTGTCAAATATACAAATTTGTCAATAAATAATTTAGTTCGTAAAAGTTTCGTTATATTAATAAATATAAAAGCAAATACGACATTGGTGACCCCGAATAGAGTTCGAAATGGAACCGAATCACGCGTCCAATGAAGCTAACGCCACCACAGCAGCGTCATCATCGCTTAACGAGAGCGGTTCGACCACGCTGGAAAATTCTTCGGAAGAAATACAAGCCATCCGACAAATAAAATTGCCATCATTCTGGCAAAATCAACCTGCACTTTGGTTTGTCCAAGCGGAGGCACAATTTTATGCCTACGGCGTCCGGGCCGACGCAACAAAGTATTTTACAGTCATCGGTACGCTCGATTCTGAAACCTTGCAGGGCATAGCCGACATACTGATTGCTCCCTTACCAGAAACCGGAAGGTATGAGTATTTAAAACAACATATAATTAAGAGGTATGCCGATTCTGAGGAAAAATAGCTACGAAAAGTGCTAACTGACATTGAATTGGGCGATAAAACTCCATCACACTTATACCGTGAAATGAAAGTTTTAGCCAACAACAAACTAAGCGATAAAATATTGCGAACATTATGGCTACAACGACTACCGGCTGCGGTCCAGCTAGTGTTAGCGTCCGCAGATGTCTTAGACATCGAAAAATTGGTCACAACAGCTGATAAAATTGCCGAAGTAAGCAACTGTATGCAACCCCAGGTAGCAGCCATTACCCTTCCAACACAGACTCATCCAACTTCATCCTCGCTTACAGCAGCAGCGATTTCAGACGTAGCGGCAAGTTCAAGTACAAAACTGGAAACTCAGGTAGCAGATCTACAACAACAGATCATAGAGTTAATTAGGATGGTAGAGCGCATAGGAAGCAACAAACATCAGCGCACCAGGAACCGATCACGTTCCAGGAGCTGTCAAGATGGTACCTGTTATTATCATCGACTGTTCAAACAAAACGCACGTAAGTGTGTTAAACCGTGCAATTTTTCACAGCCGGAAAACTAATTGAGCCGTCGCTGGTCGGGGCAGTCAGCGACAATCCGGCAGCTACAAATCGCCTCTTCGTAACAGACGCCAAATACGGAATGCGATTTTTAATCGACACCGGAGCAGACGTTTCGATAATACCGCTGCCTACAAATTCGCGAGTGCACGCTAAACCGACAGATTTTAAACTATTCGCGGCAAACGGTAGTGTTATAGATACTTTCGGGACTACATTATTATGTTTAAATTTAAAACTTCGGCGACCATATAAATGGCATTTTTATAGCGCCAAAGTGTCTAAACCGATTATAGGTGCTGATTTTTTAAAACACCACGGACTATTAGTGGATCTCAAAAATCGTCGCCTTGTGGACTCAGTCACGAAACTCTCAGTAAAGATGCAACCTACTACCGCAAACGATTCAATTTCTACTATTAACAGGAACGCCAATTCACATTTTATTCTGGCCGAGTTCCCGGACATCACTAGACCGTCACCTTTCCAAAAAACCACGCAACACGATGTCCAGCATCACATCATTGTGAAGGGACCTCCAATATCCCAGCGTCCTAGGAGGCTGGCACCAGAAAAGCTCAAAATCGCCAAGGCTGAGTTTGAATATATGCTGGAACATGGGATATGCAGACCATCCAGCAGCCCATGGGCCAGTCCACTCCACCTGGTGCCAAAAAAGGAAGCAGGAAGTTGGCGTCCGTGTGGGGATTATCGGCGTCTGAATTCTGTCACCGTCGCCGACAGCTACCCAATACCACATATTCATGACTTTACGCATCTTCTTGCGGGTAAGAAAATGTTCTCAAAAATCGATTTAGTGCGCGCTTATCACCATATTCCAATTTCACTGGAGGATATCCCGAAAACAGCCGTAACGACACCGTTTGGACTATACGAGTTTGTGTACATGACGTTTGGGTTATGTAACGCGGCGCAAACCTTTCAACGTTTTATAAATAAAGTGTTATATGGACTTGATTGCTGCTATGCCTATATTGACGATATCTTAATTTTTAGTAATAATGAGGAAGAGCATGGACGACATCTTCGTCAAGTTTTTCAACGTTTAACAGACTACGGAGTGTCCATAAACGTTGATAAGTGTGTTTTTACTCAAACTAGTTTGGAATATTTGGGATACCAAATATCTTCCGAAGGCACGCGTCCCCTTCCAGCGCGCGTTTCAGCTATTAGTGAGTACAAACCTCCAGATACAGTAAAAGACCTTCGTAGATTTTTAGGCATTATAAACTTTTATAGACGTTTTATTAAAAACGCGGCTCACGTGCAAGCTCCTTTAAATGAGTTTTTACGCGATGGCCGCAAAAATGACAAAAGGAAAATCGCCTGGACTCCAACAACGATTCAAGCATTCCAGGACGTCAAGAATCAGCTGGCTGATGCAACCCTCTTGGCTCATCCGGAAGAGGCAGCACAGTTGTCGCTAATGGTCGATGCTTCCGATTTTGCTGTCGGGGCTGCACTTCAACAGTTGAAAGAAAAATCCTGGCAACCACTAGCATTCTTTTCCAGGAAACTGTCACCTTCGGAGCGCAATTATAGCGCTTATGATAGAGAATTGCTGGCAATGTACGAAGCTGTGAAATATTTTCGCTTCATGATTGAAGGCCGTGACCTTACAATTTTAACAGATCACAAACCGTTGACGTTCGCTTTCAATCAAAAGCCGGAAAAGGCATCGCCACGGCAACTTCGGCATTTAGATTTTATAGGTCAATTCACAACACGTATACATCACATTGCAGGCACTTCAAACATTGTGGCAGACGCCCTTTCACGCGTAGAAGCTATATCTTTACCAACGTTCGTCACTCCAGAGGAACTAGCCAGGGAGCAAGAGCAAGATGAAGAATTGCGTAATTTGTCAGACACATCGTTGAAATTGCGTAAATTCGCGTCATCGGGAAACGAGATGCAAATCATGTGTGACGCATCTACCGATAAAATACGCCCCTATGTTCCCAGTTCATTACGAATGAAGATATTTAATTTGTGCCACACACCAGCTCATCCCGGTGCCCGAGCAACCAGCCGTTTAATTAGGGAAAAATATGTATGGCCAAAAATGAAACAGGACATCACGCGCTGGGTGAAGACGTGTATTCCGTGCCAAAAGGCAAAGATACACAAGCATACAAAAAGCCCGTTGAAGGAATTTCCAATCCCAGACGAGCGATTCCAACACGTGCATCTTGATTTAGTTGGACCACTTCCAATAAATCAAGGACAGCGCTATCTTTTGACAATGATTGACCGATTTTCCAGGTGGCCAGAAGCGGTTCCGTTAGGCGACTGTACAGCCCAAGTTATCGCTGAGGCATTTTTTAATCACTGGATTTCCAGGTACGGTGCACCGAGCACTATAACAACTGACCAAGGACGCCAGTTCGAGGCCTCACTAATGACCTCGCTAGCTAACTTGACAGGAACCAAAAGGGTCAGAACGACTGCTTATCGACCCCAAAGTAACGGCATTCTGGAACGTTGGCACCGAACTTTGAAAACGGCAATTACGTGCCACAACACTGAAAAATGGCTCGAAGTTCTCCCAGTAGTTCTGCTTGGGTTACGCACAACTTACAAGGAAGATCTAGGCGCATCACCCGCGGAAATGCTGTATGGCACTACACTGCGGCTTCCTGGGGAATTCTTTGTAAGTACAAACACTACAGATGACTCGAACCCAGCCCAGTTCTGTATACAACTTCGCGACACTATGAGACGTCTCCGACCTGTACCAGCAGCCTGGCATGGAAAGTCCACGACATTTGTCTGTAAGGACCTCGTTACCTGCACACATGTATTCCTGCGAGATGACCGAGTGCGTCGTCCGCTCCAACCCCCTTACTCAGGCCCCCATGAGGTTTTAACCCGACGAGAAAAAGTTTTTACAATCAGTGTTAAAGGGAAACCTTATCACGTTTCAATCGATAGATTAAAACCAGCGTTTCTGGTACAGAACGATGAGACGGTAGCAATCCCTCCAGCTGCACCGATACCTAAAACGTCACGGGATGGCAGAATTATAAAGCAACCAATCCGGTTTCGTGACGCAGTTACCACCTAAGTCACTGGGGCGGGGGTACTGTGGCGGTACTCGCGCCACTTGAAATACAGAAATATCGAGGTGGCTAGTATTTTTATTTTAGTTAGTTTTTGTCAAATATACAAATTTGTCAATAAATAATTTAGTTCGTAAAAGTTTCGTTATATTAATAAATATAAAAGCAAATACGACAAAATAATATCCAATTGTTTTGACTTTGTAAATGTAGCTAATAAGTTTTATTTATGGATCCTTGTCGTATCTTTTTCACAGCCACGTGTAAGCAATTAATGAAAAACGAAGGTAATTCTACGATCTTATACATAATATTTGCACGTAAAACTGGATTTGATATATTATAATGCAACAGTTTAAGTTGAAAATTTTATAGTTTAATTAAGTGAGATCTTGTGAACGGTTAAAGTTATCATATACTTATGAGAGAAATCATAACCTCATCAACAGCTAACATATAGCTAATTAAAAGCAAATATGGCAAAACGCTTACCCATTACGTACATTATGAGAAAAGGCAGGAAATCCAAACTCACCTGAAACAAAAACAAAAATAAGTTAGAATTTGAATGTAAAATAAATTTTCTGTGCTTTCGCGTATTTTTGTCTTTTTAAAAATGCTTAATATTGTAAACATTAAAAAAGCGCGAATATTTTTGTGGTAACGGTAAATAAATAAACACACAATGCCCAACCCTGTCAAAAAGTCAAGCTCCATTGTTTTAAAATGTCCCTTAATACAATTTGTCGCATCCCTTACTCCTTCGGTAAAATAACATAACTTGATAGAAGACGCCTTCCAGTTTTAAGCCGCAAGTTTTCCTAATATTCGAATGTTTACGTTATGTTTACATTTTGATATAAATTATTCTTAGAACATCAAAAGTTAAGAACTCTTGACAACTGCAATAAGGGAAAATACCTTATGTAAAATGCCAAACGATTGTTAAGATTTTGTACTATATATACAAAAAATAAACTCCCACGTCAAGAATATCTAAAGCACGTGCCCTTTTGAGGTTTGTCACTTGGTTTCGTTTGAAAGGAATTCACCGAAATGAACGCGACAAGAGATATTTTATGTTTATTATCGTGGAACTGTAAACAAAAATCCAATAAAGAATGTTATTTTGTCCCCGAAAAACAAAGAAATGCGAAAAACTTAATATGAAAGTAACAGAATACTGCATGAATTCTACTTTTAGGGTTGTTTATTTTCATCCACACACATGTAAATAACACTGAGCAAAATGGCTGTAAAATATCATAAAAGTTTAATCAACATCTGCTGATTAATTTATCGTGCTTGTTCCAGAGAAGTGTATTAAATTTTTCGCAAGTTTAGCTGCAAGCGTTATTAACTTTCAACAAGAACAATGCATAAGAAAAGAGGAAGTTATAACCTAAGGGTAAATTAGTTACAAGCGTAAAGTTCGAATTACTTTTAAAACTTAGAAAACATGAAGGACTGACTACTCATATATTGCAAAGGGAACTTTAAAAAACTACATTATATCAACGGAGAACTATGTAAAATTAGCTAAGAATTTAGGTCAGATAGATTTCATAGTTTCAAGCAGGAATACCGGGTGCGATCCTTCATTATAAAGGCATTTGATGTCAGCAAATCTCATAAAATCCTCTTGGACCAGCTCTAATTCCACATATGCAAAGGTGCTAAGACTAAAGTTTAAGCGATGCTTCAACAAGTTTATACGAGATAGTTTCAGAAGTAAGATTTAAAGTTTGAGCAAGCTTTAGAAATTGTTATTGGATTTATTCATGCAATCGATTAGAATTCTCAGCGTGTAAGTTCGAGATTTGTTGTTGGATTTGTCCACTTATCGTCGAATTTATGCGAGCATTTCTTGAACAATACAAGGGGATGTTTATTTTGTTGTTAACGTTAAGTCTCCACAGGGGAAACTGAAGTACTGGAATGAAATATTTGTTTGACTGCAAACAAAAGCTTCTTGGAGAAAAAGGCAGAAGAAGAGGCAAGATGAAGAAGTAGGGGAAAAATAAAAATAAGAATCAAGAAATGAACTGTACAAAAGACCCAAAAAGTTCCAAAATTTAAAGGTGCGAGCCGAATCTTTTAATTTTGAGAAGTTGGAAGGTAAAAAACAAAATTGAGCATTAAGTTTAAAAGCACGATTTTAAACTAAAAAAAAAAAATTTTTTTTAATATGATAAGTACAGATGTAAAGGTAAGAATCTATTACGACTGAAAATAACCATATTTCAGAACATAAAAATCTAGTTGATAATCAATTTTTTAAAATACGTGTTGTGACCTTGCAAGGCCATTATACTTTAACTTAAATTTTGATGAACTCTTCAAAGCTTTCTAAAAACTAGAAAATTTAGAAACTGCTCATCGAATGTTGAATCGTAAATATATCTCTCCTGGTAGTTGTATGTGATGGTAGTGATGGGCGTCATTCGAATAATTCGTCCAAAATATTCGAAATAAGCAGTGGAATATTCGAATGAGTTCTGACCATTGAGTTTACAATTTAATATCGCACAACATACGTTCAGTTGTGCCCTTTGCTGAATGAATGAATATTTCGAATAATTTTCTGTTACCATTCAATCCTATTCGCTGCAATTTTTGAAATTATACGTAAATGAGAGCTTTATATTATATTATCGCATAAGGCATGCTCAGTCGTGCCCTTGTCAAAAAATAAATATTTTGGTGGATCGAAAGTGCGAAAGTGCCCATCGCTATGTACTAGTGGCGTGTCTAGAACCTCACAAAAGGGGAAGCTGAAGAGTAAAATAAAGCCGCAGACAAAAATTTTTTGATGCAAAAAAAAGATTAAACCGTAACAGCCATCACAAATTAGAAAGAGACAAAAAAGTTTACTATTGAATGCTTCTTACTGAAAAAAATATTATTTTAATTATCGGTCTTTCCATTAAAGAGTTACTGCCTGATATGTGCTGTGACACACTTGTTTCATACACTAGTGGTCCATTGATAATAACCATTATCATCTCAAAAGATGTCTTATGTCCATATGGAGCGACGTGCCAAATTTCATCCAAAGCGATCCAAGCGTCTTGTTGTTATAAGAAAAATTAATTTTTTTTCAAAGAACTTTGAAGCAGAATATTGGCTTAACGAAACGAATTTGGATATAGGTAAGTTGGGTTAAATCATCTTATTTTGCGCCCAGGAATCTGTGGTTAAACCATGTCCACGCATTTTAGAGACACCCTGTATATTCTTCTTCTTGTTACACCTCCTCCCTCCGGAGATTGGTGATCATATTGGCTATTTTTATTTTTGAAAAGGCAGCTCGAAAGATTTCCGTTGAAGTTTTTAGTCCGTACCATCCGCGCATGTTTCGCAGCCAGGATGTCCTCCTTCTTCCGACACTTCTTCTTCCTTCTATTTTTCCCTGCATTATTAGTTGCAGCAGTCTGTATTTATCATTGCGGGTATATACTCAAAGCTATTTACACATAAAAAAGTGGTCCTAATAGATTACCCCTGTGGAACCCCAGAAAGTGGAAAAATCATTAAATCTGCATTATCGTATATCACTAATAAAAAAAATAGTAAACACACCGTGCAGACAGACGTTTTTCATATCTAAGTAAAAACCTTAGTTTTTTTAGGGAAGCGAAAAGTGTTGCCAATTTTAACAATTTTTCAGACGGAAACCGATGAAATTGGCACCTAGAATATCTGCATTATCAACATAAAGCAGAACATTTAACGCTTGGCTTGTGTAAGATTTGCAAATTCCTTCTATTACAAGCACAAATCGGAATGTTAACAATTAGTACTTATAACATTCCCGCCGATTATTTACATATAAACTAAAAAGTGGCCCCAAAAAATTGCCCCTGTGGAACTCCTTAGACGCGAAAAAACCTGTAAATTGGGGTTATCGTACGTAACAAAAATGCCTTTCTATATTAAAATTAATAATCAATAATTTAGCAGATAGCAAGAACATAAACTAAATAATTTTCATTTCATAAGAGCAGACTAAATGCTACCTAAAGCTTTATTTACATTTAAATATTCGTTAATTCTTCGTTTCATCATCATCATCATCAATTGATATGGAGCAGATGGCACCCCATGCCAATACGGTGTGAATGAATTTTTTTTTCTTTTAATGATAGGTGACGATTGGGAGCTCTGTATAACGTTAACATGCCTGTGCACCAGCCGCTAGACGCCGTTTCAACAGTGCAAGGTAGTTAGTAAGTCACATATTCAATGGGAGTTGGATATATGACAGAAGGTTAAACATGTTTTATCATCTTATACTAACAGTATTTCTAGTATTACAGCTACTTTCCAAGGTCTATGATATGGAACGATATTCGTTAATTCTTCGTTTATTATTAATATTTTTTTTACTGATAATTATAATCGAATCTAATAACAAGATGTTCTTGTCATTTAGCTTTTTAAAAGCTTGGATAATACGGGTTGCGGAATAATTATAAGTTATTTTTAGATTATTCTTAATGACCTTCTATACACCCCTAAAATAAAGCAAAAATTGTACTCCTAATAACAATCTTTGACGTATATTTTTAGTATCTAGAAATATCCATTGACCGACATTTTTGGCAAACTGCAGTTAATCAAAGTAACGAGCGTTCAAATGAAAATCATTTGCAATAGGCGTTGGTTGTTTTCAAATTCTTTAAGTCATGCTTCGCATGGGCGAAGACATAACCTCACATTTAACATTTTGAGTTTGACATTTGTTCCAAACAATGTACAAATTATTGATAATGTTACGTAATTATTCTCATTTAATACTAAAATAAGTTTAGCAAATAAAATTTGGTACCAATAAGAACTTTCCTTTATCAAGAAATTGGCGCAAAATTTAAATTAAAAATATTAAATGTGATTAAGAGTTCGGCCACATGACTTGAAGAATTCGAAAGCACACAAAGTCTACTGATTTTTTATTTGAACACTCTTTGCCCACTAAAAGGGACACTCCTTTACCAAAATTTGTACTTCGTCAATTATTGTTGTAGGTACTAAATAACAGTAAAAGTGTAGAAATCATCAATAAAAAAATAACAAAGTATGAAGCTGAAGCAGACACGACATCTTCAAAGATGAGTTTAAGCAAACATCAAAATATCGAATAACGAGGATTTAACAAGAGATTCTAACAAAAGCATCGATTCATTAAAATCTGGCGTACTTAAAACCCTTACACGAATGTTGGTAAACTGTTTACCATAAAAATTTAATGGAAAGTATAATCAAAGCATAACTCGGTTTAGGAATTCAAAAACAGAAAAGTTTTAAACGGGTTTTTAAATCAAATACGGTAGTAGACTTTTGTTCCCCAATTTCGCTTCCACAATTTATCTTTAATTCAGGAATAATGCGTCCGAATTCGCCAAAATTTATTATAATCCCAGCATTGAGATTCAAATCTGCCTCTGCAGCGCGCACTTAACAACACGGACTCGAGACGAACAAATTAATTCCGCGAGATAATCGGCGACTGAATGCCGATTACTTCTCAATATCCTTATTTAATATCGTACTGGTATTTGCTCGGTTTCTGGTACTGCTCGGAATTTGAAATGTTCCATAATTGCTCGAATATTTGAATATGGCTGAAAGCCTCCCCTCAGTCCCCGGCATTATCCGCATACGTAAATTCTAAGAGGATCAGGATTAACTTGCCTGTTGTCGTCCGTTTTCTACTTTTTTAATTGAAAAATCTGTCTTCGTTGTGCTTTTCACTTAAACCGATTTAATTTTTAGCTTTTTAACCAGATTCGCTCGAATTCGCGTTATCCGAAACGAGTAATGTCCTATTTAATTTGTTCAACGGATTATCCTCGAGGTTTTTGTTTAATTTTTTATTTATTTTTATTAAGTTCCCTCAATTTAACAGTTTGTTTAAACTACGCCCGATGTATACCAAACGAATGAAATGTGGATGCTTAATCAAGCAGACCATATTTGATTTACAAGTGAGCGGCTATTACATCAAAGTTGCCAATATGTTTCTCGATATATTCCGAGTATACTGAGCAGTCAGCACGAAACTAACACAAACTGCTAAATTAATTAAATCGACTAACTAACTATTTGGAAATTCATTATTTACATATCGTAACTCTATTATTCTCAACACTGCTTCGTTAATACGGCATTACATAAACTTACTTGAGTTTACATTAAATCGAAATTAACCAAGAAATAGTTTAAAATTAAAAATTGTATGAAACAAATGATGAATTTGGGAGACTTTCAAGGATTTTGGTCCTGGCTTTAACGATGGTCATTGAAAAATTCGTCGAAGGGATAATGCCAATTTTGGTAAAATTTAGTAGAAGTATAGAGTTAAACAGACCAAATTTGCTATAAAAATATATATTTTGTTTTTCTTATAAAAACGCACATAAAAACATGAATTGCGTAAACAGAAATTTTTAATTAATATCAACGGAAATGCAGATATTTTTAATGCTAAATTTTTCTGTATTTGGGTTGAGTATAACCAAAGAGGACTAATTTATAAATTAGTACTCTTTGCTTAAACCCAAATTATAATTCCAGATTTACCAATTAAAAAAGTTCCACCATGATAAAACAAACCCGTTCTAAAATTGTTCAAATTTTCGAGATATAATTTCTCGAAAATAACATACACGTTTTTTAAAATTTATCTTAATAAAAGTATCTTAAACTACATTTCAGGCGGTGTTGGCCGCGTCTTTTTTATTTCAAAACTTGAACAAAAGAAGTAGCTATTAATGTTAAATTAGACAAAAAGTAAGGCAAGCTTCCAGATATTCCCAAGGAAGAACTAGGAAACAGGAAACGGAAGGTTTTCTGTGAGGAATGCATTGAAACTAACAATTGTTAAAATTCTTTTAAATACCTGGTTATATGACTGAGTAAACATGCAGCTACTTTAAAAGATAAAAATAAGGCTGCAATCCGGAGTAAATAATAAAAGGTAACAAATAATTAAATAAGATAATATATTCGTTTCCTATTTATTTCAAATCAAGATTCTCTGAACTGATGGTTTGGGCATTTGCTTTGAATAAATCAAATTCTGATGCTAAATATAACTTCAAATTAATATCCAAATTATTTCTATTAACTTCAACAACTAACTAAATAACCAAAGTAATCGATAAAAATATATAAAAATAGCTTCCAATTTCCCCGTGTTTCTGTGGGTAAACCGTTTTCTATTTTTACACAATGTAATGAAATATAAATTTTTTATAATCTCAACCAACACCCACTACGTAAACTAAAATCCTGAGGGAAGAATTTCCGCATCCGTAACAAAGTCTAAATCCAGGAGTGCCTCTAAAATATACCAAAATAAATTCAGAGCATGTGGTAGGTAAATTCCGGGACTAGCTTTGTCGTCAGTTTGCTCATTTGCATAAGGGAATTAGAAAAATGAAGACAACGCGAAACCTTTAAAGTATTTCACGTTACGAGAGAGGTTTAAAGCACTTCAAAGAATAAATTTAACCTCTTTTGTAGTTTGATTTTCACCGCTGTTTACTAAATTTTTAATTAAAATGCTTTGCTTATCTAGATTTATTCAGTAACTGTAGAGTTTTTACTGGCCCGCTTTGATCTACGAACTCAAATTCTGATTTTTATTGGCGAAAAAAAGATCTTCGTTGTTAAGGCTCTGATCAAAGGGTTTAGTTGATTAATTGCATTCTTTAAAGGGTATTAAAATTTATTTAAAGCCCGAACTGACACAAGAGATTCTGAAAGCAGTAGTGCAAAAGAATGAAGGGATGATAAGGAAATCGTTATCTCGTGCGGCGATAGAAATTCTTGGCCGCATTTTTTGCCCTTAATTCACTAGTCTGGGTGCTTATTGAGTGGAATTCCTCAAGGCAAGATGCGAAGGAATGTGGAATGTCGACAATTGAATCTTGCATTGGTGGTAGATTATTGCATGCCATATTTTCATTGCACGTTTTGGCTGCGTGATGTCATTTCTTCGGACTTATATGATGTTGTCTAATCAAAAAAGATGATCAACCGATCACGCTTTTATTACACGAGAACCGGATGAAAATGGGATCAAACACGTGGCCATCCATTATTTATGTTTCTTTAGAATATTTTCAGGAGTTTGTTTAAGTTCCTTTTGAAAATAAAAATGCACAAAGATAAACTTCCTAGACTATCTTTGAAATTCGAATACTTGGGAAACTAATACAAAATAAATATCGCATTACGAGAAAATCCGATACAAAGGCGGAAGGTCAAATCACGTTGGGGGAAAGGAAAATAAGCCGGGCGTTTGTCGCATGAACGAAATTTTACGCGAGGAAATTTGTAAACTGATTAATATTCTAACCGAAATTCCTTTTACATATTTTCCCTAATTCAAAGGATTTTTCGTTTACTCCGCTTTTATTAAAACTGAAAATTAATACTTCAACGAGCAATTTAAATTTCTTTCCGTTCAACGTTGTTTTCATTTCAAAGGAATTTTTGTCTACATAAAAAATTACAAATGTCTTCGGTTTTTTGTGTTTTATTATTAATGTAACGCCAAAGGCTGCTGAAAAATGCTAAATATAAGTTCTGCGTCTCGAAAAGTAAGTTTGATGTTGATATATGGATTGTTTTTTGATTCGGTTGTGGCTGAAATGTTACTGAAAGTATGTGACAGTGATAGATTTGGAATATGTTTTTAGTTTCAGTACACGAAATTCTTCACTTATTTAATTTCACGTATTTTCACTTTTAAATCATCGACCATCGATGATATTAATAAAATGGATATTTTCACCACGTCACTGGTGATATTGGGAAATGTACGTGATTTGAATTAAGGAACATTTGAGGTCCTAGCGGTCTCCATTTATCAATATACTGCAAGTCATCGTAAACTAGTTTGCCTCTCAGATGGGCCTTCCATGATGGCAAAACTTATGTTTTAACTTTTACTCAAACTTCCGAAAAACAATCATTAAACTACAATAAAATATTGAAAAGCCTTCATGTTTAGCTCGGGCAACTTTTTTCTACTTTGGAATTTTTATAACTTTTGCGCTATTTTGGGCATGGTTTGACAGAACAGAATTATTTTAAGCTCGAGGAATAAAGTTATATATGCATTTACAACCGTATACTTTTGCTTCAAATAATAAATTATTCCAATTAAATTTTTATTTTTGATTAAATCCGAACTACCGTTGATAAATTTTAAACTAACATTTACCTTCTATAATTTAACCTGGCAACTATTTAAACTCCAGTCATTTTAAAATTCACAACCACCAACATATAACTCATACGGCAATTATAACTTTGAATAAATTCCCGTAGGACTCTAAAAGTACAGCTTTACAACCAAAAAACTGCTTGGAAATTTACCCTCACATCTGACGGGGAATTTATTACATATTAAAGTAATTTATGCAAGCTTAAAGTAATTTGGGAAATATTAAAGTAATTTAAAAGGTATCCAAGTTTATTAAATTAATTTTAAGAGGTATTAAAATAATTTGAAAATGTTGAGGAGTTGATGTTTTCAGGCAGTTTCAGCGATGATGTAAAATGATCCAAGTCAATTTATGTCTATGCTTCCTATAAACTAAGAAGCTCATTCATGAAACGTGATTTATACTGTAGTTATACATATAAAACAAACAAAAGAATGTGACACTTAAAGTAGTAATTAATTGATCTAAATAAAGAATGAATGAAAAGGTGAATAAGACCTAAACATATTGTTGTTGGAACTTCATGAAATTCAAAATTTTGCATAGCAAGCCATAAAACATTTCATAAATTCCCAAATAAAAGACGGCTGTCAAGCAAAATCGAAAATCGAAGAATTGGAAAACTGTGGAAAATGTGTGGTACAACCGCTTCGGTTTTAGAAACCGATATGCCACATCAAAACAGATCCATAGAATTCTAAATACAATAAAGGACAGAAAACAATATTATTTGAGAGCTTTCATGGATATTTGAATAAGATAAGAAGATAAAATAAACTTGCCCGTTTACCTTCTACTTTTTTCTTTTTAGTTTTTTTCCTATTTGGTGTCATTCTGGCCAGTTTTCTCCAACTTTTCCAATTTATTCTAGCTATATAACCTTATCTATACACAGTGTAAATGAAAACAATCTCAGCCCCTTTTTTCTTATTATTATTTCGAGTTAAAAAATAAAAGGCTGAATATAAAGGAAAAATATGGCCTTTTCAACTTTCACTAGAAATTACTTTCGATTTTTAAACAGATGTCGGTATATTTTTACATTTGGAATCCGAATCTAAATATAATGTATAACTTTCTCGATTTTTTAAAACTTCTTTTTAAAATTTTATTTTTCCTTCCGTCAAGAATGCTATGACCCAAAAAAAATTTCTTACTAATTCCTGTCATTAACTAAAAAATTAAGTTATTGTTGTGGCATCAATACGATCTCATGTATGAGTCAAACTTTAAAGCTTCTTTCAATATTTTTAATTCCTTGTTGTATCCTTTTACACACGTCATTTTGACTTAGTTGCACTGTTTGGATATACCATTATTTGTCAGATAGCAACATGAATATGTATATGTACCAATGACGTACTGGTGCAATAAGGCCGTACCGAAGTCTTTAATAAAGTCAAATATTTATTATTTATTTAGTTTATGTGGATATTTATATGAAGTATCGATTAAATCGTATCGATAAAACAGTATCTTTCTAACTTTGTTAGAAACGCAGTTGCTTATGAAGAAGAATCCAAAATTTTTAATGGGACAGTATCGTCTATATGCAATCTGGAGTGCCACAGGGTTATGCATTAGGTCCTGCAGGTTGTTTACTTATTTGTCGTATAAGATAACGTGAGATCGAAAAAATTTCACCTCAAGTTGGCTACGAAACATGAAAACACAAAATTAGGCATGTCGACTTTTAAGTCATACAAATGTCAGCTGTTGTTTTATAGGTTATGTGAGGTGTGTGAGGTTATGTCTGTTTTGCTATCAGGCATATAAAATGTCACTAAATTCTATTAAATACAGAATTCAAATCTGCCACCAAGAAAATGGAGGTCACATAACTTATCTATTTTACAATAATTTTCCGTTAATAACATTTTTCTGTTCAATTTGTATTCAATTTTAGTTTATAGAATAATTTAATCTGCTCTAATTTTAATCAGTTAGGCGTGTTTTTAGATTTAGTAGTTCTAATGGCTGTAAGTTGTAAAATAAATAAAAGGCGAGGCTAGTAAAATTATAAACTAGAATTCTACAGGATCCTCGAGGAATTCCAGGTTGCTCTTTTCAGCTGTATTTCCAGTCCATTTAATTCCTTGTTCCCCCAAAAAACGTTATACAATTTTAAGGATAGAAAAGTAATTGAAGATTTTAGTTTATCTTTTAATAGCACAGGCGAGGTTAGTTAGTTTAGAGAGAAAAAACTGCCTCAAATTTCCCTAGAATGCCTTTGGGAATGCCTACAATAGGTATTATAAAATAGAAAAAAGATAAGAACATGCTAAAGACAGCCCGAAACAGTCCTAAACTAACAAAAAGTGCCTTAGATTTTCGCAAGCTGCCACATAATTTCTTGAAATGCATCAAACAGTCCTTAAGAATCCCTCAAAATTGATTTTATCTATCATCTGTAAAAGGTTTTTTGCACAAAACACCTAACAAAAGAAAAAGTCACTCCTGGAATAAACATAAATGCATACAGGATTTTCAGGCCTGAAGGCCTATGTATGGTTTTTTGCTGGTGCGTTAGCGTATGTGGTTTTAACAGGTGCAATGCACAACCGGACACTATGTGTATAGTGTAAGTGCGTGTACGTGTAGAACCTTGCTACTCTACTCTTAAGCCCATATTCGGATGTGAGCGTAGATAATTTGATGCCCAATAACGACTGGACAACCGGAACTCGATACCGACCTCCAGACTGCAAGAAAATCCTGCACATAAGTAGATTCGAACCAATGACTTACGCTCTTACCATTGCACCAACCTGGCTTATACTTAATAAACACAAATACTTAGTAACTAAAATTCAATATGCAGAACGTTGATATCATATTTATCATTAGAAGATAATTCCTGAAAGTTTGATTTGAATTGAATACGACAAAAAACTCAAATTCCGAAAATTCTAATCAAAGCAGTGGCTTTTACTAACATTTTCAAAATAAAATTATTGTTAATTTGCAATCCTGATAAAGCAAAATTCATCCTTGAACTAAAATTTCCAAATATAACGTGGGTTGCAATATCTTGGAAATATCTAAAAAAAAAACTTGAATACAATTTGGCAAAAGATTACTTGGACCACAAAGTGGCTAGAAGTAAATCAAGTAAAAACTAATTAAATAATAAATAAAGGATGTCCACAGAGATCGTGTAATGGCCTAGGGTTTTCAAATCTTCAAGATTCATTATAAAATCTGGATTATAGGAAGGACATCAACGCAATAGCGTTTGCAGACGACATTACCTTATTAATAAAAGGAAGGGGAAAATACTGCGAATATAGAGATGGTGAAGAGCATGAACTGGGCAAAGAATAATAACACTTTAAAGCACTACGAGCCTTGTAGCCCATTGCTTAGTCGATCACTTTTTACTACTTCTATCTATCCAGCGCTTTTTCTATCCATCTAACGATACCTATGTAGTTTAGGTTTCCCCCTATCTCATTCCTCCATTTTGATTTTATTGTTATTATTATTAGAACCGTTTTGATCTACCTCTATTTTTCGTCCACTCCCAAATCATCTAGGATTTTTTACCTCATGCTCGTCCACACTTCACTGCCGTACGCCACCACTTACTCCTCTTATTACTGTTTGATAGATACGTATTTTTAATGAAGGTGACACTGCCATTATTCTTCTAGTTCTTCAATTATTTCTGTTTTTTTGTAAACTTGTAATTGCTTCAATTTGTATTCCCTTTCTTTGTTTCTTTCGACTTTTTTCCATCTCTTATTCTTCGTCAGTCTATTCCACTTATTGAACCGCAAGTTCGAAATTCTTGAATCTCTTGGATTTCTTTTTCACTTCTTGTTAATACAGTAACATTATCTGAAAATGCCAAACATTGATGGCGCTTGTGATATATTAGCCCTGTCCTGTTTATTCTACTTTCCCTGATGATTTGTTCGAGTGCTATATCGAACAGCACCGCTGATAGTGGATCCTCATATCCTACGTCATTCTTTACTTCAAACTTTTTTAATAAGTTTCCTTCTACCAGTCTTCTGTTCTCCGTACTAGTTAATGTTATTCTAATTAGCCTAATCAATTTTTGTGGTACATCCGTTTCTTCCATTGTTCACCAGAGTGGCATTAAATGAGAGAATCTTTTAATGCCATCATATGCTTGTTTGAAATCTATAAATAATACATATGCTTAATTTATGTCCATTACTTTCTCTCTGTATTTCTGTTAACAGGAATAATTGATTTGCCTTTTCGAAAGTCACATTGATACTCCCCAATACTATCTTCTATCTTTGCTGTTAGACTATTTTTTGTATGTATCTGTTGCCAGAATATTGCTAGTGTTAGAAAAAGGCCGTTACCAGAAAAAGAGATAAACATATTTTTAATCAACAATGCCTGACAACAAGTGAACATAAGAAAATATTTGGGTATATAATATCGACTATCACTTACGTTTCAATGAACTTGTTAAGTATGCCACAGAAAAATGCTGTGCATTAATAAAAAAATATATGTAATAAAATAATATGGGATATTAGAGCCGATAGGTGGGAGAAATGTTGAAGACAAAGTAAGGAAACATGAAGTAATTAGTGAGATGGAACTTAGGAAGTGGCAATGAGAATGCATGGGAAATTTAACAAGAAAGAAAGTAGATTCCGTGCCAACACGATGTTTAACACGATAAAAATACATTCCACGGGTGGAAATCCCTTGGGTTCGGCAAAATTCTAGTCGGTTTGCGCTAATGTTCATATGTTCATAGCAGTCGACGTGCGTCGAAATCTCTGGCGCTCGCAAGCTTAGATTTCGCCCAATAAATAAACAGCAATACAACGAGCTTATTGAAACATTAATTTTTTACAAATTCAAAATTACGGGCGAAAGAACGAAATAAAAGGTGCCACAATTGATAACTTGATTTTTCACTAGTGTTCTATTAAATAAAAAAAAGGCGGAACTTATACCCAGATTATCTTATACCAACGTTTATATTTATATCAGCGAAATTAAGCTGAAAATATGTAGAGAATATTAATTAAGTTAGAATTTATGATACATAATTAGTTAAAAATAACATACATATAATATAAATACGGAGCATGCCCGAAGTAATGTATTAAATAAAAAAAGAGTCTGGCAGACAGAAATGCGGACAAACAGGTAGAGGAAGGGATCAACGGACATACGGATAGATGGATAAACAGAAAGAAACGAACGGTTGGACAAGTCAGACGGCCAGACAGAGGAATGATGAAGTATTTTTATTATTCAGATTAAATAACCAAATTTAATGTTTCTGGTAATATTTTTGGTTCTTATCTAAACAAGGTTCAGCAAATGAATCGTAACAAAACAAAATAATCAATTAAGTGAAATAAAGAGTACAACTTAATGCTCTTTTATGGCCTTCAATTCAAGAAATCTGTCTAAATTTAACAAATGCTGGAAACAGGCATTTGAAAACTTAACACAAAGATTTAATTTCTGATTTATGAAAACCCTCGCTTAGTGCTGCGTGAGTTTAATCCAAAGGCTTTGAAATTTTTTATATTTAAACGACGAAGTTGCTGAAAACATCTTCAAAGTTACATCGAACTTCTAAATGAAGGCCAACTTATTATCAAAAATTGTTGTTTGATAATAATAATAATAATTTAAAAAAGCTGAGCTGTCACAACAAATACAGCCGAAGCTTAGTTTTGGATTTAGATAACAGACCAGTGAAGATAATGGATACTGTTTTTTAAATTGACAATCTACTGCCATATGGGTATTGAGTAAATGTGATAAATGTATGAGACGTGTAAGGAAAGCATCCACTGACGCTTCTCCTTATTGAATATTATTTCTTCGTTATATTACATAGGTCTTGAAGCCAAGTTCTGCGAAGTTTTATTACATTGGGACCATTGTTGTATAACTGCTCTATCAGGTTGTTTTCGTAGTTTGTTACTTGATTCTGGTATTTGACAGCGATTCGCTGAATCTCGTCCGTGGTAGTAGGAAATTTCAGGTCATTATGGAGCATCTGATTGCTAACGATCCAGGTGGGTTTGTAGTTATTCAGAAGCCACTATTGGGTTTTCACTTATGGATAACACAGCTACCTCATCTGCAAACGAGGCAATTGTAGTATTATTTGTTTCGGGTAGGGCGGCCGTGAATATTAGGAACAGTAGTGTTCCAAGGACACTACCTTAGGGGATACCACACTACCTTGGAGGACACCTGATTCAATAGAATGGAAGTTGGATTGACATCCGTTGTATCTTACTGAGAAGTTTCTGTTAGTTAAGTAGGACTTTAAGAGAAGATAGAAATTACTGGATAGTGTGGTTTTAACATAAAGATGAGATCGGGATGCCACACTTTATCAAATGCTTGTGAGATGTCGAGGAACACTGCATTACAAAATCTCTTCTCTTCTAGACAGATAGAAATCATATTGACTATTCTATGAACCTGTTGGATAGTCGAATGCCGCTCTCGAAATCCAAATTAGTGATTGAGGAGGAGTGATAGAAAATCATGTCCTTGGTGGATCCTTTTTAGTAAGAGTCTTTCGAACACTTTTCTTGCTATGGGTAGAAGGCTGATAGGTCGATAAGACGTTGTTTCGTGTGGGGGTTTGCCTGGTTTATGGATCAGGATTATTTCAGCATATTTCCATATAATGGGATAGTAGGTTAAACTTAAGATACGGTTATAGATGACTGTTTAAAGAACAATAGCTTTTCGAGGCGATTGTTTCAATATTTGCCCTATGATTAGGTTGTATCCTGGAGGTTTGCGTAGGTTGAGTTTACTTATTTTCTTCTTGACCTCTGCTGGCGAGAAAGGCTTTATTGGAAGGGACATTTGACATGGTGTGTGAATGAAGTTTTCTACTTCGTCGTCTGCATCTCCTGGCTCGGGTTGAAACACTTTAGTTAGATGCGTAGCAAAAGTATCGGCCTTCTCTTGATCAGTTAGCGCCCACTCGCTATTAGGCTGTCGGATTGGCGGTACGGCTAACTGTGGTCTTTTAAGCCTTTTTGTTACCTTCCACAGAGTGTAATCGTCTGGTGAGAGGTTGGTAATATATTGTTCAAAAGTGTTGCTCTGAGCTTCTTTGAGTGCTGCTTTTAATTCTTTAGATAGCCTATTGTAGTGATATTGATCACTCATGTTTCCTGATCTTTACCGGTGGTTCTCAGCGATTAGTTGTTTGATATGCAGCGGTATAGAGGCGATCATTTTGGGGGGTAGGCTGCTTGTTGCACTATTTTGGCGAAGTATTGTGCTGCTTCGCTTAGGTCGTAGGGAGATTTTAGCAGTAGCCTAAGATATATGTTTGCTTCTAGGTAGTTTTGGAACTGGGTCCATTCAGTATTTTTCGAAGTCAACTTGGGGGAAAATGGTTTGTTGATGACAGTAGTGATCATGCTGGATATAATCGGTGTATGATCAGTTGAAAGATCAAAGTTTGACTCCACTATACAATTATTTCTTGGGATTCCACATGTTATAAAAAAGTCTAGGAGATCAGGTAGCTTGTTTGGGTCGGTTTGACAGTAAGTGGGTGCTTCATTAGTAAGATGGTCGTAATTATTTTCAGTCATAGTTCGCAGATTTCGGCAGTATGTTTGGCGTTCCAATCTCCTCTATCATGAATTTGGTGCCAAGAGTTCTAAAAAAGTCTTTATATTCATCTGATGATATAGTGTGTCATGGTGGACTATAAATGGCAGAGACCTTGAAGTGCCATATCTGTGGAACCTCCCAGAAAAATCCGTGACATAATTCAATGTATGGGGTGACAAACCTTCGGCCATTCGAAACCAAATCTTTTAATTGTGTAAAATGTGGTGAACAACATAATGCTAAATCGTGTAGAAAACCCGAAAGCACTCCAGCAAAATGTGCGTTGTGTGGAGAAGATCATCCCGTCAGCTATAAGGGCCGTCTATAGAAACTTGGTGGCAACAAAAAATAGGCCTAGTAGTGGAATTCGTCAAAATCGACTACAAGAAATTAATCCAGATGGAAACGTACAAACAATTGATCCCTTTTCACCCAACACAAGAATACCACGCAGTGTGACTATGCCAACATCGCTAGTAGAAGAAATTGAGCAATCACCAAACATAGGTGAACAACTCACAACATTCCTAAACGAATTAAAAGCCATGCTCTCTCAGCTAGTTAATAAACCAAAACATAATACTAAACCTTCTAACGACAGTTATTAGAAAACTAATGGATACTGAAAACGTTTTTATCAGTTTATGCAACTAAAAGAAGTTGGTAGAAACATTAATTCTGAATTTTCACACCGCCTTTAATTTATTTCGTGAGCAGTTTTCATTACAAACTAAAATTACTATAGTTTTTGTATCATGTCGGAAGTAAAAGTAGGAATTAATTAAATCATTGAAAATTTCCTCATTTTCCTCAAACGAATCTTTTCAATAATTCAGACTTGAAACTTTAATTTATTATTGCCTTAGTTTACTGACAAAAAACTTCTTATTATGTCAATTACATCGATAAATTACATAATTTGCGTGTTTGATACAGCCAAGAAATTTATTAACAGTCCCGGAAGTAAAACGTGTACGTCCAATATATTGGGTAAATTGTAGCTATAACTGGAATAGGTTCGATATCAGATCGTTTAATTTAACATTTCGGTATTAACACGTACTAAACATAATGTCACACGTTTAATTTCCATAACATGGACATGCGCACCATGTTATACTTATATTAACCGAAGATATAAATAAAATTCGCCGAGTTCCAATTTTTTTTAAGTGCTAAATCGCAAAAATGGAAACGAACAAAAATATATTCCTTTCCTTGTGATGCAAGTTTTTGATTTTACTAGTTTCAACAAAATATTTAGTTTTATAAAAAATATGCTGAAATTATTAAAATCGCAGGCGTAAGTTTAATCAAATTTCTAACCTAAAATATATTCAAAAACTCGGAAATCTTATTTTATTACCAGCTGTAATAAAAGTTTTAGGTTGTAAATAGAAGCACAAAACTTCTGTAATTTGATGTCGGAACCTTATGTGGAACTAATAAATCTTTATTAGCGCATTTGGCCTTGATCGAGTTTGTGGTTATTGATTAGAAAGAATATTTTTTATACTTTTCGTGAGCAATAAAGTGATTGAGTTTATCGGCGTATCGTTAGTTAATAAAGGCCGGTGTTTTTTATTTTAATTTCCGTTAAAAGTGTGAATTCAAAACCTTTATTTAGCACGTTATCGCGCTATAAAACGTAAATCTGCGGATTTGCTTCGTCAATAAAGTAACAATATCCAAGAAATCCTGAAAAAGACAGCCTTGTCTCAATATTGGCACCATTGATAAAGTCACGTCTGACATAAAGTAGAATCTAAAACCTTCTAAACTAGAAGTTTGCATCAGAATGAGCCAAATATAGAAGTATCACGTTTCCAATCATTCCTTATTCTGCAAAATCGAAGGCATCAATCGTAAAAAAAACTGCATTGTTCTGCAGTATTGACGGAGATCCTCGGGGAAATGTTTAGAATAAATGCGTCATTTATCACAATAAACTGGGCGTTTTCAATATGTGGATGTATAAGACTCGACGGTGTCGTTTTTGCAGCATTTGTCGAGCTCGCGTTATTCTTAATGGCAGATCCATCCACCCTTGTTTGCTTAAACTGTGCAAAATAGAAATCGCTATCGTACAACCCTAAAAAAGGATCTTGTATTGATACAACAGCAAAAGTTCCTTTTGACTTTTACACGATCCTAAAACTAAGAAACTCTCGCAAAATAGCCCCAGGTCCTTCTTGTACTGAGGTATATACTACCCTAAACATCCTCGGTAAATCCTTTTGCCTTCGATTTTGGAACTTCATGAACATTCCAACCGGAAGCCCTTCTATGTACAAACGGTTCAAGGTCCACGAAAGTTCGATCGAAAACAGTCCTGTTTGATAATAACCCTATTCATCGCCAATATTTGATACCATCTATACGTCGGATCGAACCTTCGTTCCTCTGTGCGAACGGAATGGTTTTCGGAGATTGGATCAGATCAGACGGTTTTGCCCTGTTTTCAGCCGATTCGCTCTAATATTGCCAGTTTGTCTGTAGTTTCGGATTTTATACGGCAATCAAGATTTAGGTTACTCGCTTTACATACTATTAAATTTCTGTTATTGCATGTGTAAATTGTTCTTTAAGTTTCCTTTCACAATAAACCTGTAAGGAGTTTATTGGTATCAGTTTATATTTAAGATAATTTGAATTGAAAGGTTCGATTTTCCTTGTGTTTGCTTTGAATATATGGCTTGGGGAAAATGGAACGGCGAGCTTGTTGACTTTAAATTTTCTTATTATTTACGAATAGCCTTTTTATTTTGGCACGATCGTTGCATATACATAAATTTGTTGCAAATTCCTCCTTAACCAAATACTTCGACAAAAATCCAAACGATGTAGTTTTATCGTTAATAAAATTAATTGAAAGTTAATGAGTGCTACTAGCAAACAAACAACGAAAACATAATTTAAACATTGTTCAAATTAATGTAAACATTTCAATTTAATTAAACTGAAGCATTAACATATTAGCTGAAACCAGAAATTCTGAGGTTTGCTTGGCATACAAGGTAACGGATACATAATTGTTAACGGGATAGACAACAGTAACAATCCAATCGGAATTACCCGTATTACAGAATTATCTATTAATAATCACAGTAATTAACATTTCTGATTTTATGTCCTGAGAAATTCCATACATTTTCGAAATTCTAAACGCAAAAATTTGTTTAAACATACCCTCAGTTCCCGACCTTAGATGGCTATTTGAAGCTTACCTGAAACAAAAAAAAAATTATTTAGTATTTATTTTACTTTGCAAAATATTTATCAAGACAAACAAAGCATTAATTTTTCACTCCTAAAATACACAAAAGTTAGCCGAAAATCTTAACAGAAAAAAAGGCAAAAAACTAAACTGTTAGAAAATAACCAAGAATAGTATATAAGCTTTAAAATGAAAAGACTAATCATTTTCTGGGTCACATGTGACAATAAAGTGAATGAGTTATTCTCCAGCCCAATTTAAACAGTGCTACACTCTTGTTGTTATCGACTTTTGATGATAGCGTAGGGATCCGCAACGCCCTGAGGTTATTTCTTGGTTCGTGAAGTTCTGTTATTACACTACATAAACATGTCTAAACCATTTTATATTTTCGACTTATAAGGTTGAGAATAATGTAATGTGAATGCGTAAATTATAATTTTTGGTTAAATTGCCAACCTTAAAATTTCTTTTGGAAGGTTCAGAAAAATATGGCAAGGTTTTTGCTGAAACTTAAAATGATTAAATCGCTTCAACAACCTTCAACCTTCAGTAATATTTTGAAATAATTTGGGGTGGGTAGATTATGATTTTTATTTAAATTTCCTTAACTTTATAGCTTTGAGATTTTCATTGGAAGTTTCAGAAAGAAAGGCAAAAAAATCCATGCCACGATTGCTGCTGAAACTAAAAATACTTAAACCATTTTAAACCTTCAAGAATTTTAATTAAAGTGATCGATGGTAAGCTTAAACTTCCAACCTTGAGATTTTCTTTGGAAGTTCCAAAAAAAGTACCAAAGTTTCTGCTGAAATTGAAAATCTTCAAACCATTTTAAACCTTTAAGAATAATTTTATTTCAAAGGCTTCTTTGAGAATTCCACAAAGAAGGACAAACAAAGTTTATACCAAAGATACAAATGTTTAAAGCATTTCAACCGTCAGAAATAATTCAAAGTGCAGAGGGGAATAAAAAAATATTTATACAATTAGTAGGAAATTTGTATAGAAAATAGAAAAGATTTTGCGACAAGGATTCGAAACCCTTGCACAGGATGTTCATTTTATCTCGCAACCACTTACTTGTTGTGAAGGCAACCACTCATACAGCTTGCGAGGAGTTTACCTGCGACGTGTAATGTGTGTTGCCTATTAATTTCAACCGTCAGGAGTGGTTTTCTATTTGACGTATCTAAAGTTGCATAACTACTTAAAAAACCAAAAAGTCATAAGAAACAATTAAAGCGGGCGCGTTTAGCAGAACGTCAAAAACGAGTTGAGGTTAGAGGTCAAGAATTGCGTAAGATTCATATTGAAGATTTGCATATTTGCATAGTTATTTGTATTATTACTGTAAAAGATATGGCAAAAACAAAATTACGATTTTCTGTGTATTTAAATTGTAATCTCTTTGTCAAGTTCGGATTTAAAGCCGATAAGTACTGCGCTATTTGTGTTGCCTACACGCTGAATTAGAAATGGGAAATTTAAACCGATTTTTATAGAACTTTATTTCCACTTTTTCTGGAATAATTTGCATTTTGAAAAAAAATTTTACTGATAGAGAGATTTTTTCGCTATTAATATTTTTGTAAAAACTATTTGAAACTTTTGAAGTAAAATAGAGCTTTAGATTTTTTAATACTGTAAAGTTGGTTTTCAGAAATTAAAAAAAAATCTTTCTATCAATAGACAGAAAAGACATGGATAATTACAAAGAAATGCTCTGTCGTTCCTGCTTAAAAAATGAGTCAAAAAAATGGAACAAAATGTGCTTTAAATGAGGTATATTTTCCAGCCTTAAATTGCCAATTTTGAAAGCGAGCTAAGACTTATCAAAGTTTCTGCAGATAAAAACCCTTAAACCACTTTAAATAATCAAGAATAAATTAAAGTGGACGAAGACTATGATTTGAAATTGTCAAGCTTGAGATATAAGGATATCTGCTGAAACAAAAAATGTTCCAACGATTTTAAACCTTTAAGAATTAATCAAAATGGACGAGAGTTGACTAGGATATTTGCTTAAATTGTCATCCTTGAGATTTTATTAGAAAGTAAGCTCTGCCAACGTTCCTGTTAAATCTAAAAATGTTTAAATCATTGTAAATCTTCAAGAACAATTCAGATTGGGCCAGAGGAGGTTATAACTTTTGCTTAAATTGTTAACCATGATATTTTTTTTGGGAGTCTAAACCGTTTTAAGTTTTGAGCGGGTTGACTATGGTTTCTGCTTAAATTTCCAACCTTGAGATTTTTTAAGAATTCCAGAAGAAAGGGTAAGTAAAGCCCTACCAAGGTTTCTGACCAAGCTAAAATGGTTAATTATTTTAAACTGTCAAAGAGTAATACAAAGTAAGCGCCAACCTTGACATTTATTCCAGAAGAAAGAGTAAGTAACACCCAAATTGTTTGCTAACGCTGCAAATGTTTAGACCATTAAAAAAGAATTAATCAAAATGAGCGAGGATTGACTATGATTTTAACTTGAATGAATGCATTTTTTGGAAAAAAACACGACAAGTAAAGTCCTACGAAAGTTTCTTCTGAAACTAAACATCTTTAAACCATTTCAACTCTTCAAAGCTAACTCAAAGTGGGCGAGGGTAAACTATGAGTTCTTATTAAACTGTGAACCTTGAGATTTTTTGGAAATTCCAAAAAAAGGGTAAGCAAAACCCTACCAAATTTCTGTCCAAGCTAAAAACATTTAAACCATTTGAATCCTCAAGAACAATTCAAAGTGGGCGAGAATACACAATGATTTTTGCTTAAATTGTTAATTTTGAGATTTTTTTAGGAATTCCATAAAACATAATATGCCGCAAGCAAAGCCCAACGAAGATTTCTGCTGTAGCCAGAAACGTTTAAACCGCTTACAATAGTTTAAAGAATTAGGATAGTAAAGTGTCATTTTTGATAGTTTTTTTAGAGTCCCAGAGCAAATGTAATCAACAGAAAGGCTAAGGTTTTTGCTGAACCCAAATGCATTAAAATGATTTATAATATTTAAGAACAATTTAAAGTGGATGTTATGAACTATGATTTTGGCTTAAATTACCATTTTTGAAATTGTCTTTGAAAATGGCAAACAACACCAAGGTTTCTGCTGAAGCAGAAAATCGTTTAAACTATTTTAAACCTTTAAGAACATTGAAATGGGCGTTGTCAATTATGATTTTTGCTTTAATCGCCAGTTTTGAGATCTTCTTTGGGAATTATTAAAAATACAGGTAAACAAATCCCTATTAAGGTTTCGGCTTAAAATTCTTAAAGTTTATAAACCTTTAAGAATAACGTAATCTGAGACGTGTAATTAATTATTGTTGGTCTAAATTTTGAATCAGACCTTTCTAATTTTCTAAAAAAGATAATTTTAATAAGAGTTCTGTCGCATCATTGTTGCCCTTAGTTGTTGTACACTCAATGAGAAGTTTTTTGGTCATTTCTGTTTTTACTCTGCTACAAGTAAAAAATTTCAGAAGTAAAAATATGTGAAGGTTATGACGGTTTTTATAAGTTAACAGGAAATAGCAAGAATTCTCAAAATGTCACTGTTTGTTTAGATAACTTCATGTGTGAAATACCTGAGGAAAAAAATACGTTAGAACTTTGGAAAATAAGCCCTACATCAATAGAGGTTATATCTGAAGTATATTTACATAAATGTATGTTAGTTAACTTAAAGCAAAGTTTTGAATAATGAAACTTATTATTACAGTTGTACTATGATTACAGTTTTTCTTTCTACTTCATAAAAAACTCATGAATTATTTAGTAGCTTTTATTTACCCTGTTTTACGTCTTCATTTTTATGTAAATATAATTTTCAGTGTTCTTTTGTGTATTCATGTGTTCATTAATCTCATACATGATGGCATGGTTTACACTGCTGATTACCTATATATTTCAGCCTGGTAGAACAATATTTTATACTGAAAACTATTTTTAAAAGTCGAAAAAGCATATTTTCAGATAAATGCCATTTATGTTAAATTAACATTAGAGTTGCGAATAAAAGTTATAAAATAAATTAAATAATTTTTTATAGAAAGAATGTCTCAACGACTTATTAAATTAGTTTTTATAAAACACTACGAACTGTAATGATTGTAATGAAGAAACAACATGAGTTTACATGTGAAACATTGCTTAAGTCTGTGAAGACGTACAAAGTTAAATTTCCATTAAACCTCAAACAAAGCCTGTGGTTTGATTCAATGAATCGCTGAAAACGTATCTTCAGGGATTAACTCAAACTAGTTTTCCACTGAAGATGGTGAAATACGTGTTTGGCTTTTTAACACTTTTTTATGATTTCCAGAGTTTCAACATTCTAACCGATTATTAATAAATGAGCTGAATATATCCAAATGGTAAATTGATTAACCAATTAAGTAAATAAATTAAGAAAATTCATACTTCATATGAAAACCCTATCCACTCATTTTTTTCTTTATTTTAGAGAAACGCAAAGTCAAGCGTTGTGTTGAGGTTTCCCACTATACTCTTGTTCAATTAAACTTTAATGAAGACTAAATAAAAACTGCATTAAAGCCAGATCAAAGGATTAATTAGTTAACTTCCTCATTTATTATACACAGCGTGATGATTAATCCACCTCTTTGTTGTTAAATTTTTCTAGTAGTTATATCTGCTGATTTTAATTTATATAATATTTTTAATAACTAAATTTCAAGGAGTTAATTACTTGTATTAATTTTTGTACCTACAGGGCGAAACATTTGGCTTTATCAGAAAATCTCATATATTTACAAAGAATATAAACGGCAGTAGAGATGAACAAAAAATTTATACAATGAATTGAATTTTGAAAAAATGTTAGAAAAGATTTTACAAAACGACAAGGATTCGAATAAGGATGACCATTTTATCTCGCAGCCACTTACTTATTGTGAATAGGCAACCACTCATACTGCTAGGGTGGAATATATCGGTGACGTGTAATGTGTGTTGCCTATTCAGATTCAATAATGGGGGATACGAAATAAAATGTACGGATTTTCCAAAATTAATTTCCATCCTTAAAAATTTAAGTCTAATAGGAAAACATACATAGAAGGCCTGTTGAAACGTTTGGATTATTTACTTCACGAGTTGAATGTATAATAAATATTAATTGCCAAGTGAGCGAATAAGAGCGAGGTAATTTATAATTAATGCAGCATAATGCACTTTAGCATATTACGAAAGGCCAAGGAAAATTTTAAAGGAAACTTCTTACAGGGGAAATTTAAACGGCAAGCCAATTATAAAACATTAAAGAATTCCTGCGTTTCTCTTAATCGGGTTAAAGACGAATAAGGATGACATATACTAGATTTATATTGGATGAAGAGAGAGGTCAAATTTTATCAGTTCGCAGTTAATAGAAACGGCATACGCTGATAAAATGCACTGCAAAAATTGCGCTTTCAACTTGAAGTGTAATTCTTTGAATTTTCTTAATTCTTAAAATTTTTAAACATTTTCAATTTAGTATAACTATATTACTCTTACTGTTATCGAGAATAATCTTTTCAATTAATATGTTTTCTCTAAGGGCTGTTGTGAGGATTTTGATTGTACAGTTTGGTTCAATTTCAACGTCATTGCATTGGTGCTTTAAAATTTTAGTTTTGTGTGGTTTTTACTCACTCAATTTAAGAGCGCCAGAAAAAGGAAAAAAGTTGAAAGCTCAACATCATTAACTACCCACGCACATTCGTTCTCGTTCATAAAAAGTAAAATCACGTTGATGTATCCACTTTTCCCTTGGAAAATATTTTGTTACTCATCATAGATAAGTGCTTGTTCACGCTATTTTCTGTGAATCAGCAAACCGTGAAGAAATCGATAAATTTGCTTCAGGTTAAAGCACACGTTTCGTAACACTTTAAAAAAGTGCATATTTGAAATTAAATTGCTTTATTGCTCTTACCTATCCAAGCTTAAAACTTGCATTAGTTTATAAAAATAACAGGCTTATTCTTTTTGTTCTTTGTTTTTGGTTGCCTAATTAGAAGCATGAATAATACATTTAAATACTTTAGGAATTTGTAAGGATCCAGTCCTAAAAATTGTTTAAATATTACTGAAACTGCATTGATTTACATGAATCCTTAAATAATCAAAAATTAAATTTTCTGCAGCATTTTCATGGTTTTATTTTCTATAGATGCAGCAAGGCTTTGTAAATTCTCTTCGTTGAATAAATTAGCCAGAAAGTCTAAAACACACAATGGTATTACAATGCTATCAAGTCTGGCTCCTGCTTATATAAATTTAAGAAAATACAGGCATTTCTAATGAAAGTTGTAATATTTTCTGCGTTTAGAGTCAAGTTCAGACTTTGCTCGGAATTCGCAATTCAAATAATCCACGAAATTGCTTTGTATTATTTAGTACCTGTCCGGCCGATTTACTTCATTTCGTTTGGAAAATTTCTGGATTTTATTTTTGGTATTCGATTGCTCTTGATTTTAGTAATTGGTTTAATATTAAATAACAGATTTGATCATGAAGTGTTTGATGGCATTTTCCTTTACCAAGGTATTTAAATATATTATTTTTAGTATGCCATATTTGTTGTGAATTTATTATAAAAAATTCAGAAAAAGGAGACAAACAATTAATGTAGGAAACTTGCCAGTAAATTACAGACAAAACTAGCACTTAGAATAAGCTCAAATCGATGTTTTATCATGTGAGTCTTATTTCTAACGTTTTCTGACACGTTTATATCCAATTCTGTATTAGTGTAAGCTTGTAAGTGCCTCAATTTTACGACAACTGTTACATTAAGATTATTTCGCATCTGTTATACAAAAGCACGTCCTTAACTAAAATATTCAGTAATTTTTAAGAGAAATGTCGGTAATATGTAACACCCACCAAAATACAAACTGAAAATTTGAAATTGCAAAGTATTTTCTAATTCAAAATCAAAGTAAGAATCTAATAACACACATTTCGAGAGATAAAGGAACAGGGTTTTTTATTATTAACTTAGCTTTGGTAAATGCTACATTAAGTTGTTGCAAGTTCAGTTTCATTTTAAAATTTATATAAGTAACTGATTGACATTAACAGTGTGTCTAACCGAATAGCGTATGTAACACTTAAGTTGTCGTCAATGTAAAATGACGATGAGGTTGAATAATTCTATGAGGATTTAGCCACTAGCAAAAGTGAAGACCTACTACACAATAAAATTATAGTGGGAGACTTCAACGCCCATCTTGGACAAAAGCAATTTGATCATGAGATATGTATAGACCAATACGGACTTGGAATAAGAAACACAAGAGGAACCATGTTTCTTAATTTCCTACAACAAAATATTGTACGCCTTGAATACCTTTTTCGACAAGAACACACAGCGCAAATGGACTTGGAGGCATTCAAATGGTATTAACAAGAACGAATACGTTATGTCATAACTCATAACCGATAACAAAGGGATAGTCCGGGCGACATTATCTTTTAACATCAAAAACGAAAGACGTAAAGTAATTACTAATTACAATTAAACATCTACCTAAAACATAAAAGTAGATACAATTAAAAATAATGCAGAATCCTATAAAATACACATGCAGTCACCCAATAAAACCCACAAAAGTTATCAAAAGAGACACTGCAGCTTATGTCTCAAAGACGCACAATGAGGAACGAGGGTAAAACTAACTATCCAGATTATCACATATTACAGAAGAAGGCAATTCGCACGGACAAAAGAAAATGCGGCCGAGACCTTATCCAGCAAGCTACTGAGGAAAACAAAAATCGGAGAGTGCTAAGATGAAAGAACAGGGCACAAGCAAATATTTAAATTATTTAATGAAAAAGGTAAAGTAACCAGCAACCAAAAGGAAATACTGGAGATCACGCATCGGTATTATAAAAAATATTAAATAGGAAAGCACAGTCCCAACCCCAACTCAATCTTCATGTACATCTAACAGAAAAGAATGCTTCCAAGCTCGAGCTCCAACGTCACCGTGGGATCAGAGGATATATACGAAGTCACCATGGATGAAATCAAATACACGCTTCGCCAGATGACGAACAGGTGTACCCCCGGTGACGATGGTATCGCATCCGAAATGCTAAAAATAAATACCGAAACATTCTGGAATAATGTAGCGATTATGCAGACCCGAATTCCCACCGTCATCACACTGCTTCATAAGAAAGGAGATATCAGGAACTCTTCACGAGCGTGATAGTCAACAGGTTCGAAGGAAAACTAGATACTTACTAGCTCAGACAACGAACGATTACCTGCAGACACTAAAAACTCTGTTTGAAAAGTGTCATGAATACAGGAAGCCGGTAATAATAACTTACGACGACTACGAGAAGCCGTGGAAGGCCTTAGCAGACTGTAGAATTGACGGGCGATACATTCAATTAAGTACTTAAACATCTCCAAGTACATGGAACTGCGTATGTGAGCATCCATGGAAAAAGTGATAAATTTAAACTCGGTACAGGTGTATGGCGATACAATCTCCCCAAAACTTTTTATCGTGGCATTAGAAAATGTCGTCAAGAAGATAAACTGATAACTGACAAGAAAGAGGTTTTAACACCGATGGAGACACACTCCTCAACTTAAGATTCGTTGATGATTTAGTACTGCTTTCTGATAACGTAGAGGAGGAGGAGGAATCTCAAGCAGTTGAATACATCTAACACTAAGATCATGACTCATAACTAATATTCCTGACATACAGAAGTACAAAACGTCGGTGGAGGTTGCGAATCAATGTATTGGTATATACCTTGGCCACAAGATAGTTCTTGGTAGTGAGAAGCAAACAGCAGGTCTGGGTGTTCTATCGGTGTTTACATATGGAACCGAAACTATGTCACTTACACTAAAATCAGATGAGAAATTCAGGATTGCCCAGAGTGCAACGGAGAGACCTATGTTGGGTATAACATTACGCGATAGGAAGCGGAATGAATGGATTAGAAACAAGACGAAAGCAAAAGATGTTGTCTCTACAATAGCGGCTCGGAAGTAGACCTGGGCGGGACACAGTGCAAGGATGGATTCGAACTGGTGGACCAAGAAAATATTGTAGTGGAGACCACGCACATACAACCTAGGCGCTGGGTGGACGACATTAGAGGACATGGAGGTTGTGACTGGATGCGGAAAACTCAAGACCGCCAAATGTGGAAGAGCTCAGGGGAGACCTATATCCAAGAATGGAGTGCTTAAAGGTCGTTATGATGCTTATAAGCAAGAAACATGGCTTTTTGAGAATTTTTCTGATTTAAACTTCTACAGTATGTCCACGGATTGAGTTACAAAGAGGTATGACTGACAAAAAAATGTTAATTTAAGTTGCATATTTGGGGTTAAACCCTGCTTGGCTTGAAACTAATTTTAAGTATATTTTTGATTGTTTCAAATCAAGGAGGCCTTGGTGGCAGATAAAAAAGTACTTTGTATTTAGTTAAAGTAGCTTTTTGTACTAACTATGGCAAAACGTCCTTACTTAATAATAATAAAAAATTTAACTTTAATTTCAAATTCATATGCAAAGCACAACTCAATGTTAAGGGCTCAGAGTTTTGTGCCTCCAATGCTAAAATTCAACTAAAACTGTAAAAACTTTATTAATATTGTGATTTATAACAAGTCTTTAGAATTACGAACCGAGCAGTGTTTACAGGGAAAAAATATTGTGAAGCTTAGTTTCTGTAGAAGTTAAACCACCAATGTAAAAATGTTCATTTCAGTTTTGCAGCTGAAACTTCAAAAGCTGTATGTTATAGTTCCAAATTTAAAGCGTGCAAATCGAAGGTGATCATCTACATTTCAGGACTCCAAGCTAACATTACAACTAATAAATATAACGAAAAGTTTTTATATTTCAAAAATCTACAATTCTGAAAATAAAGGTGAAATATCCAAGCTAAAGGCTTGTTCAGGAAATTAGAAAAGCATCGATTTAAAGTGTCAAAATAATGATGAATCAAAATATAAATTACAACCAAAAATTCATACTGGAAAATATTAACCCACAGAAATGAATCCGTAATTAATTATTTCCTAAACTAATTTGGTAGCATCTATTTTTGTAAACTGAAACTGAGATTAAGCTGCTGATTGTAACTAAAATTACGCAGCTGAGCATCAAATTCAAGTTTTAATCTATGAATTCCGAACTGATACCTAAACACTGTAATGAAAATCAAAATATTGTGGGAATTATAGCAACGACCGATGTTCAGGTGGGGGTTCGGCATGCATCGGGTGAGTGAGGGTAGTAAGACGTGGACGCAAGAAGTACGACAACGACGGTAGACGTGCGAGACAGTTGGAAAAATACTAAAGTATGAAATATAATGTAATTAAAATAAAGAAGTTGTGCAAAGGCTCTGTTTAGCTATCCTAGAATCCCAGAATATAAAACAGAAAATAAAGATGAACGACGAAAATCATAAAATATGAAACGGAAGCTTTAGATTTCTATTTTTAAATACAACTTACAACTACCAGATGAAACTGTACAATAAGGACTCAAAAAAAGATAGTAATCACCGGAGTTTTCCAGCAACGATGCTTAAAAAATAGAGTTTTGAAATATGAGAAACTAAACTCAAGTTTTTGAAGATGAAATAGTAAACAAAAACCTAAAAGTTAAAATGTTTTTTTAAGCTGGAATAATATCAGTCTTAAGTAAAAATCAAGTGTGACTTAAGACTGAAAGTTTAAATTAAATCTGAAATTCAAATTTATCTATTTTTAGAAACGATTAAAAGTTAATTTTAAGCGTAAAATTTCCATATTCATTTTAATAATCAAGTACTAGGGCTTTCGCAACAAAAGCCAAAAAAATAAAACAAATTCAAGGCTGGAGTTTATGACTCCCACATAATTTTCAAGTTAATATTTTAAAATTAACTTCTTCCCTTAAAATTACAACTCATTAATTTTATTACAATTTTCAACAGTGTCCTTCGTTTTCACTTTATTTAATCAAAAATTTCAGGAAAACATAAAAGAACCGACCTAAAATAATGGTTAAAATGACATAAAGACGAAGCGAAAACATTTGCAATAACTCAAGAAGGAAAAAATCTATTTGCCATAAAATAAAAATAAATTTTAGGAGTTTGACGAGCATGGCCATAAAGATAATCTCGTCACTCTTAGTTTCGTCAATGTAATATTCACAGTTAGTATTTACTCAACCGTAATGCAGGCTTTCCCCATGAATTAATAAATAAAACAACGTAATTAAGGAAGAATTAATGAGAAATTTTGAAGGTAATTCCGTACTGGTCGGGCCTAAATTTCGTGTAATGTTTGTTCGATGGATATTTTGTCTTCTGCTTTTGACTTGACTACAATGCAGCAGTAAATTAAGAGATAATTGAATTTGAAACTCTCACTAGCTCTCGCACGAAATGATTTAAGTGCACGGGCTCTAATATTTTACATGAAACTCAATTAAAGGTGCTCTTTTCCGTCAGGTTCTACTGTTAAATATAAATGAACCCTTAGTAATTTCTGCCTGTCCTTGTTGTCTGAAAATTAATTTCGCCTATATTTATGTCTTTTATAAGGTTATAACTCGTGCTGTTAATTGATTAGATTCTATTATGATTACAATAATGATAACATAAAGCTCCGAGATATTTTTTTAAAAGTAAAGGGAAGATGAAGAAAAATAAAATGTAAATTAATGCTTCACATCCGTCCGTTTTGACTAAGGGCCTCAGAAATAATTAATTGCGAAGGGAATGGATTACTCACTAAAGGAGGTTTAAAAAACTTTAGAACCAGCTAAGCAGACGTAATTTATTTTCCACTTTTTATAATACACCTTAATCAGCGGCAATTTGCAAAGATACTACCCTTATAATGGCACCCTGGAGTGTTTGACCCAGGAATAACCTTTCTACTACATTTATACAGCCATTACGTCACAAGAATAGTGATAAACTTCATACAAAGTTCACTCGGAGTCCCTTTAATCCCCGATAATGTTCGCTCTGTTTAGGCACGATAGTAGGATAATTCGTTTTTATAACGCATCGGATATATTTCAAAAATGGAACACGTATCCAACTATTTAACATGTTACTCGAAGCATCTGAAAATATGCTACCGCTTCGTATCGCGACGTAATTGCACTTTAGGAATTTTAATAAGTAATTTATGCAAAATTACCTGCTGTTTTTCAAAATATGCAATCCTTTTGAGAATTTTCATTGTTGCATTTAAGGAAGTATGCGATGCAAGTCTTGCAAGTCTGTTTTAATTAATACTCCTAAGAATTTCGTTATAAATGTAATAAATCTCATATCCACTCCTGCTCTTAAGGCGAACACGATATACTATGATACAGACTCCTTGTTCGTAAAAATTATATTACAAAACTGCTCTTTGATCATCCATATGCTACTTAGTTTTAGGATTTTTACAATTTTTTAAACATTCTAAGTGTTCAGACTTTACTTATGTTTCATTTCGTGGTAGGTGCTGGTTTTACAAGCAGCATTTTGTATACGGTGATACTGACACCTTCGAGTATAAAAGCTAATTTACGAAAGTCATCGCTTTAACTTGTATAGCCGACATTATTTTTATGAGACTTTGTTTTAAATCAGAATTTGCAGTTTCCTAATTTTTAGATTTAAATATTTTATTTTAAGTACTAATAAATTAAAACACTCAACGTATACTGAAAGAAAACTGCGCTCCAATGTTTCTAGATTAAAAATTTAAAACTGAGGAGTTCACAAGCATAACTTTTAAGTCATTAATATACCTACGTTTGTATTTTTAGGCGAGAACTTTTACTTTAAAAACTGAATTTTTGTTCTGATTCTAAAGTTCAGCACTTTAAATACATATCCAGAAAGAAAAAGCCGAAGGAAAGCAAATGTAAAAAGTTAAGGTTTATACTTTACATTTGCACTTTACGTACTTATTTCAGGTTTCTAATATTTGCGGTTTCAACAAGCATTATTGTTTTCGCTTTTGTATTTCCAACAAATCTCCACAACCTTAAACGTTTATACCCTAGAAAAACTTAAAACTAGTGAAATCACCCGCAGTTAAAGCAAATTGGAACTAAAATTTCATGAGCTTCCCCATATACACATATTTTAAGCATTTATCTAAGAACTGTACCTTTTACCAAGACAATAATGTTGAATACATTAAGCCTGTTTAATACTAAGCTAAATTTATCTTATGCTGAAATTAAATTCGTTTGGAGAATTTTCAAAAAATCAAATAAATAAACTCATATATGTTTCTGGTAGTAGTTAATTTTATATAAAATAGGATTCTATTCAATTTACCCACAGCAAAGTAAGAAAAACCTTACACATATGTCTTGATCAAAAAAGTTATTAATAATAGAAACTGCAGGCTGCAGCAGTGTGCAATTTGACACAGTTTGATAGAAACCCAAGCACGTGCTACACGTATATTGGAAAATATATATTCCAGGAAAGATAATTCAATTTTCTATTGATTTTTGTCAATATGTCAGTCCTTTAAAATAATAACACATACAATCATATTATTGAGTACTAGTAAAGCAATAACTGAAATTTAAAATTCAATTTTAAATCGTACAAGTTAGATTCTCAGCGTTTGCTTTATCGAAATTGTGTAAATTGCTTTTAATGCCCAAATTACTTTAATGCCCTTAAAAGATTTCCATAAAAGCAGGAAATGGAAATTCCACACTGTACTGAATAGCATTAAAAATTCATCGAGGAAGAATTTAAAACGGGACTCATAATACTAGCATTAAAACCATAAAAGGAATATTGTTTCGGTAATTTATTTCCCGATACGTGAAGGGAACCACATTTTATTACATTTAGGGTTTAATGTTCGGTTTAAAGCCATCCTCATTGGGGAAAATAAGAAATTTTCGTTTGTTTATTTCATCGAAACGGCGCAGCTTTTGATTTTTTTTTTGTTACTGAATCTTTAAAAAATACATATCAACATTAAAAGGTAAAGGATTTAATTTTTTAAAATACTACACAAAGGGATTGTCGTTTTAATATAATTTATATTTAAAAAATTAAAGGCCAAGAACTGATCTTTACACCCATTCTTGAATGGTCGAAACTAATGAATTAACCACATCCAACTAATTTTTTATAGTTCCAATTATAAATGCGACAGTTTCAATATGACGTTATCATTTGTTCAAAGCGAACCTGATCGATAAATCCATTTAGTATATTAGCGGACTTAATGTATGCAAACAACACCGTTATTAAATTGCTTATTGTAGCAATTATGTTTCCAAGTAGAACTCACGCGATTTTAGTTCAATTACAGGAGTATTACAAGTTAGATAACCTCCCTTAGTTACATTTTGCTCGTTTTAGTTTCGTTTCATTAATTACAAGTTGTTAGACTTCGATTTTAATGCTGCCAAAAGGCGGATTATCTTAATCAAATAAGATGTTTTAAACCTTTTAACAGCTAACATAAAATATTGAAACGAAGCGAGTTAGGGCCGTATAATAAAAATAAATTAAATAAATAATTTAGGTAGAGTCTTTGGCCCAACTACGTTACGTGGGGTTTACTTAGCTGTGCGAGAGGTTTTGATTGAAAGTCTAATTCAACTAACAAAACATACATTGTCCGAACTCTAAATTACGTTTTACAAATATTATTTACTGACAAAGTTACAAATAAACACATTAAACAGTATTAGAGATAAGTTACAAACGTTAAAGTTAATAAATGAAACAAAGGGTTACATCCAAACTATTAGCAAGCCTTACAATGGATTGAATAACATTTAAATTAAATACAGAAAAATATTCGTACATATACATTGTAGCAACCACTGCACTGATTATCTGACACTGACTGACCCCTTCTCTAGAGCACCCATTTTGTAAAAGGTAGCCTCACCGACGGAACTAACTTGAGAAGTCTAAGTGCTTGGATCTTAATCTGCCTACTCCCTCGCACCTTGACCAAGTGCTTAGGCCTCAATCTGCCTACTCATTCGCACTCAGACTTCTCTGACTTGTCGTCAAATAAGCTGACCTATTTATACACAAAATAAGCCACCTCTTTTCTTATAATACCGCAGACGGCACGCAGGTGACCGTTTAAAAAAATAGCTGATAACAAATGACTCATCATGACACATGCTAAATCTGTATTTCAACATCTTATGCAGGTGTCCGACCGTGATTCATACCAGCTGTACAATCTTTTCAATATGTTGACGAGATATCTCAACACTTGTGCAAGCTAGAAGGTCACTTTCTTAAAATATTTCTAAGTACTGAAGTTTCCAATCAATTTATTTATTAGATTAGAAGTGCCAATTTCTCGGTAATATTTATTTATAAAGTAGAATTTAAAGGTGCCAACTATTCAAAGAAGCCCTTCTTGATTGAATACAGCCTACAAATTCGACAGAATAACCTAACAAATTGACAGAATTTTCCTAAGAAACTTGGCAACAGAACCCAAAAACGACTAGACACAACCTCAAACTCAACCTGGAAACAACGATATAACTTCAAAATTATTTAAAAAATTGGACAAACCGTTACTTTGCTGTAGTTTTTTTTATTGTATAATCAAAGATCGCTTGCTGGATTAAAATAATAAATATGATTAAAGGTTTAATTATAACGTGCATAACTAAACACGGAATGGATTTACGTTGCCCTATATTTTGCGATAATGGTTAGGAATTTATTACTTCGAATGTCGTGTGCTGAATTATTGGAATTTGTATGAATCGAGAATTATGAAGGCTTTGTTCACAGGAATCATAAGTCAATTCCCTCGTCGAGTTTTGCAGTATTCATCATTTATACGCCGTGTTTAAATTCAAATTGAAATATTTATTATTCTGTTTCCCGCTGCTGCATTTAGTGGCCTGTGGTATTATTGTATGTGGAGTTTCAACTGCGTTTTTGAATTTTTTGATTGCAAAGTATTTGTGAAAGAACAAAACGTGTTAAGTCTTAGAATTTCGGTGCAACAGTTTCAAATTAATCTCAATTTACTAATGAAAGCTTATTTTTGAATTGCATTAAAGATTTGTTGGTTGGTTTGTCGCAGCTCTCCACTGTAGAAAATTAGAGCTTTAAAGAACAATCGAACAGGAAAAAATCCAAATCAAAGAATCCCAAACCAGCTACAGATTTTTTTAAGGTTCACGAAACGTGAAAGACAATAAACATTCAGACCAATCAGTGAGGTTTATTTGATTATTGGGTTAGAGCAAAATCAATTTGGAAAGTCTTGTCCGGGTATGGCGTCTGTTATGCGAAAAACTTAAGCAAGGCCAATATTATTAACGTTTTAATCAAAGGCCCAATCACAAGTTCATCTAACTGGTAATCTGTATATAACAAAGTTACGATTGGCGCTCGCTTCCTTCCGTTCATCCTGAACTCGCCTTGCAATTATCAGGCCTGTTATCCGAACACTAGTTTTATTATATTAAATTTACAGACGCGATTTTATCCAATTAAAAGTCGCAACTCAGTTGTAGGGAAGATGGGTAATAAAGAAAGAGACTTTTCTAATGGAATATACGCAAAACGATAGTACTTAAAACAAAAAGGAGTCTATTGATACCAACTTAGTTACGCTAACTCGCTTAATGTGATTTTGAAGTTGCTTAAAGTAAAGCGAATTAGCTATACGAGCTCTGAACTTCTAATTAGCCTGAGCTTTGGTTCATTCAAATGTACAACACAAAATTAGTAACTTTTAACCAGTTGCAATTGTCTCGTTATTTTCAACTATTCGTATTTCGGTTTAAGGCCTTAAGACTTAATAATTTATTGTCTGAAATACTAACTGCAGTTAAACTAAATTGAATTCAAGTCTAGAACTCACATTTGAGTGTAATCAGGAGGAATTTAATTTAGTTATCCGGCACTATGAATTACTCAAAAATAAAGCTTTTGTGCAAAATTTTTTAAATTTCAAGGTGTAAATAAAGTATGTTCATTAAAAAAAAAACAACTCTAGAGTGCTTTGAAAATTTGTTTTAAGTATGTCTTAGGCTGTATGTTACATATGAAAATCATTTCCAGGGATTGCCGCGAGCTTTTTTTTTAAATGAACATACGTTATAAATAAATTTAAAACTTGTTCTTTACCAATGAATTTTAAAGACATATACAATGTGGTGTCATGGTCTTAATTAATTTTATAGATATAATTTTACGAATTTTTATAGGAAGTAGCAGAGGTTAATTTTATTTAATTAAATACACTCAATTTTAAATTATTTGTAGGTACTTAAATATTTTCAGTTTTAAACGACTGTGTTTATGTTTCAATATTTAAATAACCAGGTGTTTATATTTGTTGAACATGAAAGATGTCGTTAACAAAGTGTTTACCTACAATTTCTATATTAAAGTTTAAACAATAATTTGTTCAATTTGCTTTAAGTTTCCAGTTTTCAGAATATTCATGGGGTTTGTTTATTTACATTACCCGAATTGAATTAAACAGTTAGAAAAAATTAATCCTTCAGAATTTGTATTCAAAAACCAAACCCAATAATTATTTTAGAGCTATCATGAAAGTAATATGAACAGTTTATTTTTTATTTAGCTCGAAGGTTGTACTGTTGAATTAAAATATAAATAAATTAAGTAATTAATATTTAAAGTTGAAAATACCAACGTTTATTTAATTATGGATAAACTTTGCTTTTAATTCCCGGTGCCTGCAATTATTAGTTTACTTTACAAGATTAAATTAATTCTTTCAAAAATTCGTGCATCATAATAGAGAAAGCAAAAGCGGCGTATTTACCACCACTTCTGCAATGTTTTTAAAAATTTGTAATTGGTTTTTCAAAGCGGTTTCTAAATTTTTGAAACTTTTGTGCTTAGAAATAAAAATGAAATTGAAATACTTGTAAAAGGCAGAGCCTTCAAGATTTCTGCGAATCACACACCCTTCAATGGTTTCAAAAGAATCAAAATTTTTTAATTGTAATGCAGGCATATCGTAATTTTGAATTGTTGTCTCGGTGCCTCCACCAAAAAATCTTTTAAGAAGCTGAATGTTGTGTTATGCTTCAAATAATAATTAACTGCTTGGGTGATTTGACGTCCTATAATCAGCAGATTAAAAGAGTCACTTCAAGAATGGATTTCATATAATTTCATTAAGCGTAATAAGAACCTTAAAATTTTTTTGCGACCGTTCGAACTTACATCGTAGAAAAATGTTTCAGAGTTTTCAAAATTTCAACCACTTTTTGTCTGATAGAAAAAACATTAGATATTAATTTGAAAACAATTATCTTATGATAGCAATCGTTTCAGTTTTGCTAATCCAAAGATAAAAGCTTTTTCGTCTTCAGAAGTATTATTTATTTAAATGCTTTTTAGAGAAGTATTACTAGAATATTAACAAGCTTAAAGTACATTCTAATCTAGTTCCAAACTAGAAGCTAGAAGCATAACCATAAATATTTGTTTATATGTATATTTAAATTAAAATATAATAATTGCTATGTTGAAGTACAAATCTTGGATTATTGCTTTTCTATTCTCGGTGCCCCCAACAAAAAACTTAGTATTTCTGAACAGTTCACATTGGCAATTTGTAATAATCAAAAAAAAATTACGAAACTCGAAACAAACTTAAATTCTTGGCTTGCTACAAAGGTAATTTAAATTTAAAAATGTATATTTTGGAGTTAATCTTCTATTCTTGGTTTTCAAATTTCAGCGCTTTCACAAATATATCTTCAAATTCGGAATTACAGCAGGTTCAAACAATCAAATATTTCCGTAATAATCAAGAAATGTACGTACCTATATTTAATGAAAAAGTTATTTTCAAGTGATTCGTTTTAAAGGGTAGCTGCACATTTTTATAAATTTTGTGAAGTTATTTTTTGGTTTGTGAAGATTCCTTTCAACTTTTACTTACAGGAAACGCTAACTGAGCAATACCAACCACATTAAATTAAATATTTCTAAAAGAGATGAGACTTAACAAACTGTATTCCAAATTTGTAGTACTGGAATTTAAAGTAAAAATAACTGCCATTCTGCAGTGCACATCATTAGTCGTTAGTTTTTGATATTTGACGTTTCCAACAAAAAATCTGTTTTGAAATTGTCTATTAGGTTATGTTAGTTCTGATAGTTTTCTACAATATGAGTTAAAGTATTTGGTAATGCAAAAGGAATTAATTTAATATTTAATTGATGGTTTGAAGTTGAAAAATATGCAAATTTCTACTTCCAAATATTAAAAAATTCAATAGTTTTTATCCCCGTAAAGAACATCAATCGGTATAAAAAGATAAAATAAATATTTATAGGAATATTGAAACGGTCTTTCTACTTGTTTGTGGCCAACAGAAAATATATTCCTTCATTGCTCAAGAGCAAAGAAGATTAAATTAAAAAATTCCTTTTCATTCAAAGTAGGGTTTATACAAAAACCGACTTTTTAAAAAACCGGTTTTCGAATCTCAACTTTACCACGAAACCGGTTAAAACTGGCTTTCGAATTTTCACAAAAAAAATTTAGGTAAGGGGTGTTTACAATTTAATTTAAACTTTTCAATTTGTTTATTATTTATAAAAATTCAAAAATATAACAAAATAAAGCATCATTCAAACAAAACAAAAAAAGCTACATAAAATTATGAAAAATAAACAAAAAAAAACTTACTCCATAGCTCCATACATAGAAACCCATAAAGAAAAGCGGAATGAATGAATCCCAAATGCCAAGCCTATACATTTATATTTTATTTCTTGTTTTGCGTACGAAAATATGATTTCAAAAAGCAAAGAGTGTCAATAGATCTATTGCCCAACTGTGTCCTTGTTTTGGACGCAAAATTGCCAGAAATAGAAAAAGCTCGCTCACTGGAGTCACTTGCTACTGAGCTGGGTTTAGTGGTTTAGTCGTCTTTAAAGCATTAAATAATAAATTTAAATTTTTTGTTCTTCTGTTTGTAGCCTCTAATACTAAAAACTAATTTTTTAGTGCCTTAAGGCTGGACAAATCACTTTTTCAGGTTCTTGAAAATATTTATTTATTGATATTTCCATAGCATTTTTCAAAGCTATGGCTTTATTTCCTTCTTCGCCACTTTTTTTTAACAGGGTGCAGGGGGGACCGAGAAGATCCCTTTTTTTGGTTTTTTGCTTACATCTTGAAGACAGGGGGTTTTAGCGAAAAAGTCATACAAAATCAAAGCTGACAAAATTTCTCACATTTTTGCTTTGTAAAGTTTTTTTCTATCTCCAACCGTTTATGAGATATCCGCTAACAAAAATCGCCTATTTTCGAAAAAAAAAAAAATAAAATGTATATATCATTTTTAAGAAAATTTAATCCTCTACAACTTCTTTTCTGGAGATTTTTCTATAAACCGAAGAGACGAGCTGCTAGAGAGAAAAGTTTAATGAAAAACGTGAGGCAAAATATTTTCTTTCGAAAATTAGCGATTTTTGATAGCCGATATCTCATAAACGGTTGTATATAATTACTTTTTTAATAAGATATAAGCAAAAAACCAAAAACAGAGACTTTCTCAGTCCCTCCCTGCACCCCGCTCACCGCCTATGTCCGGGGACTTTTAGTATGTTTACCTCCTAACGACTCCAAACAAAGCCCTAAAGTCAAAAATTGTGATACCCTCCATGCATTCTACAAACCCTTTATTGATTGGACTATAATAACTTGGAACTAATTTTAATTTTCAAATTTTTCAATTCACGTATCAGAAATTCAAATATGCCTTCACTTGTTAATAAATTCGCATCTTGTCTTCCTAAGGCCTCAGCTTTAAGGAGCTCTACAATTTTACAATACCCTGCTTCATTCCACATGTGAGAAGAACCGATGTCATTCAGAGCCAAAAGAACACATTCTTTTAAGTGTACAAATTTTTCTATCGTGGCCTCTAAATTATTCCATCTCGTTTAGCAGTCAAGAATCAGATAATTTTTATGTGTTTTTCTAACACTAATATCTTATACTGTTTCTATGGTGCATAAAAGCTTACTTGTTATGTTGCCTTTAAAATACGCTTTTCTCTATAAAATACGTCCTCAATGACAACGTATTTTATAGGATTTTAAAATACGCTTTAGTCTATAAAATACGTCGTTGCCTAGCAATCTTCGCATTTTGTGTATTGTGAAACGGACATTCTATATAGAAAAGTATAATTTTTTTTAAATTTCTATCATTTTGATGCGTTAAGAAAAATAAACTGATCAGAATAAAGAGGCATGAAGTTTACTGAAATTCAAGTGTAAATTTTTAGACCTAGGTTTCTTTAGTCTCGGCGTCTCCATGAAATATTCCTTGATTGTAACAGGAAGTAATCGATTACTGCTAGAATCGATTAATTGATTATCGACTATTAACAGTTTTGCCAGCACCACATAGTTTGTGAACTCTAAGCCTTAAAGAAAATAAAATTATTGAACGATGAAGTGCAAAAATCTTTTTTCTACACCTATTTAATTATATTGCAATTATTAGCATTTTTTTTTTGAAAAATAGTACCTATAATTCACTGCAGTGAATTATGGATTCATAATTCACTGCAGTAAATTATGATTTCGGCCAATCACAAATACATAAATATTTCGCTAATCCAATCATATTTTAAATCGCCCGCGATCAACTCCTTCTGCGGCTGACAATCGACTCGCGTGACACGCCCAAGTGTGTTGTCATATTGCTTGTTTACAAAGTTATCAAATTTGACTAATTTGAGTCTAATATATTTGTTTAATAGGTGTAGAAAAAGTATCGTATTACATTCGCGATTATGGCCATTATTCGCTCAGATGATTTGTGCCACTCGCCTGACGGCTCGTGGGCTCAAACGTCATCTTCGTGAATAATGGCTGTCATAATCGCTCATATAATAATATACTATAATGCTAGTTTTGTTTAATTCTGGTGCTTCCAGCAAATCATTTCAGATTTTTAAACAGTAAGCCACTTTCACAATTTTATGTCATGTAGTAACGCAAAAATCAACATAGACCAAAATTCATCCAAAGACATTAAGATCAAAAGAGGAGTACGCCAAGGATGTATATTACATTATTTTCTCTCCTCTTCAATACATATTCTGAGGCGATTTTTAAAGAAGGACTGAATGAAGAAACTTCCGGAATAAAAATAAACGGGAAATCAATAAGCAACATTAGTTACGCAGATGACACGGTTATCCTGGCGAATAATCTAGCGGAACTACAACATATGATGAACCGTATTGTCCAACGTGGCGAGCAATATGGTCTCTGTATCAACGTTTCCTAGACAAAGCTAGTTGTATTTTCAAAGAACATCAGAAATTATGAAATACACATCAAAGACACGGTAGTCGAGCAAGTGTCATCCTTCAAATACTTAGGAGCTATTGTGAACGAGAGTTGTCACCCTAACTGACTTTTTTACATTTTGAATTGAAGAACAGTTATTAACGATTGCCTTAATGTTTCTTAAATGGGAATAATGAACATCCAAGGTGACTCCATTCAGCTGTAAAAATCACACTTTACAATAATAAAATGACAATGTAAAACGCTATCTTCCAATAAATAATCAAACTAATTTTAGTTTTGAATTCGACCTTCATTATGCTTACAGTAACACGATGCAGCGTAAAAAAACAACCCTTCATCATACACCACATAAACGCCATATTGATCAATCAAATCCCCCTTAAGCTTTCGAAAGTTTAAATTAGTAAAGTACCAAAACTGAATAGTTTATGCTAAAAAGTAAAATTGACTGTCTGATACTCAAATGCCAAAACGTGGAGATCTAACTAGGTCACCGAAGATGGAAAGGCAACCCTAAAGTGCCACAGATGCTGCTATTAAGTTTGTAAAGTAGTTGTGTACACCCCCCGATTTAGTTATTTAGTTTCATTAGTAATTTTGGGCTGCGTTAAGCACTTGTTTTAATGGAGGGGTGAATTAATCTTAATTTTCTCGAAATGCAAATTTACTAACCAATTTGAATTTTGATTATTGTTGGGATATACCTTACGCGAAATCTCGTTTAATCAGTCTAATTATTAATACAAAAATTTGGAAGGGTTCTTTTTAACTAAATTGAAAGGTTATCTAAGATGCAGGTTTAATCCACCCCCGTGGATAGCAAGGGGGTAAATTTCCCATGCCGAAGGAATGTAAAATTCATTACTCAAACGTGCACTTTAATTTCTTCCATTAACTTGACGGTGAACTTAAAAGTGCATACAAGATAAAGTCTAACTTCTTCATTAAGATGAGAATTATCTTTGAAACTTTGAACCGAAATAAACCAACTTTCAGGAAGTAGAAAAAAAACATTAACATTTTCTATTTAAATAGCAATTACAAAGTTGAGGACGCAGTAGAGGGTGTACCGCACAAGACAGCTAAGTTTAATTAACGTTTCGCGTGCGCCTTTCGTTTCTATCCCATTTATGCGTATTAAACGGAAGTAGAAGAAGGAAAGGGCGTGTAAAACGCATATACGTATTAGAAATATACCGCTGATACTACCTTCTCTGCGTGCTCGACATCAGAGTGCAAACATATTGGTTTCTATCTCAACTTGTCCCCTTTTTCAACACAACGAGCATGCGCACATTTAAAAAGGGTGCAAACTGAGATAGAGCTATCTGAGCTATCATGGAGCTATCAATATTGCTGTCTCTCTTTGCTGAGCATGCCCACCGCTCATTGTCAGAATACAGCATTAGCCGTATATTTCTAATACGTATATGGTAAAACGTGAACTACAAAATTAAACGTGATATTATTTGACTTGTAAAGCAACGTTAGATACGGCAGTTGGGTTAGTGGCGAAACGGTCGTGCGGTGAACCGCATAACTACAAGCTCGACCAGCCCCTCTAATTGGCAAATTCCGCGTTTCGTGTTCCGATAGATAACATTCGATCTACATTACACCCCCGAAATTTTTCGGATTATTATGCATACCGTGACATTGAGCTACTTTACCCCCAACACCTTTGGCGTATTTTCGACCTCATTTTCTACGACGTTGTTATTTAACTTAAGGTTAACTGCTGATACGTTAGGGATAGTATTTTTTTTAACAAAATGTAGATACCAACGACAAGAAAATTGCTGTAAAAATCTTGATGACCTTTTCTTAAGCTTTATTATGTGAAAAAATCTTTAACACGGTCAAGACATTAAGTCGTATACGACCTTCAAACCGGAATTGAATTTTTCTGATTTTTTTCACTCAGAAAAGGTCTCTCGGTTATAATTAAGAATCAATTAAATAATGGCGTTAACTTACTTTGGAAAACTTATTAAGTACACTTTGTACCTAGAAGAAACAAATTTACCTTATTCTGAATTATTTCTACTAAAAAATACATTCGTCAATCAACAATTTGATTAGGCTTCAAGCATTTTCTGCAAAAATTGACATTCAAACTCGTGCTGGTAAAACTGTTAATCATCAATTTGCGAGAAAATCAATTACTGGAATAATTAGCAATTATTAAATGTGATAACGTGATAACTTACTCATTAACGGCAAAATTTCGATAAATCAATTTGAAGTAACTCAGTAATCGAGAAAAAATAATATCAATGATCGATTAATTGTGGTAATCGAATATTCGAAAATCGACAAATCGATTTCAGAAAAATTGAAAAAAATCCAATAATCGATTAATTTTGCGATCAAACATTTTTTGAACAAACAGGTGGAATCTGCAAAACGTATAAGTATTCTTCTATAACTTTGGTTACAAAATTTCGCAATTTGTCTTTTTAATTTGCCCGAATTTCTTATAATCAAATTTCTCCATTTAAAAAATCCTCAAAAGCAGTGCACATAGTCCTTCAGTTTTATTATCTGCTAACTTTCTCCCTTTCCTTTTTCTTCTTCTTCTTCTTTATAAATGAATTTCTAATTATTTATTTAACTGTTTTCTTGTAATTGACATTTTCAAAACATTCTAAACCGCTTTAGTTGTCTCAAATTAATTTTAATTGTTTTTCTTGGAACACGTTTTATAGCATTCGGGTTTATAAATCTATAAATCTACGTCACAAAAATAAAGATTACTTTTATAGTTCTAAACGAAATAGTCATAATTCTTCTGCGTGGAAATTTCGTTTAAAAACAGAGCCCATAAAACTTAATTATTAATAATTAATTACTTAAAAATAAAAATGTAGAATTGTGAACTTAATTTAATAATCTACTTTAGTTTATTTAGTTCTTTTTTTGTAATCTTTGTCGAAAAAAATTAATGGTTTGCAGATTTACTCGTCACCACAGCAGTAGATAGTATTCTTACAGATGTCATCAGAATAGTCATAATATTGCTCTTCCTAATAATTTAATATCAAAACAAGGTTTGTAAAACTATATTAATATTATTAATTAACTACAAGAAATTCAGGTAATTTAAATAAAAAACTCAGAATACAAAATTTTCTCACAATAGGTCGAAAAAACCGCTGTCTTGCAAACTCCACCTTTTCGTTTTAAAAATGTTTAAATTTCTCAATAGAATATTTCAAGCCCTAAAAATAATTCAAAATAATGTACGACTCAGCATAGTATAAGTAAAACAAAAATTTGTGTTAAAGACGTCTTAATTACTCGTACAAGTTCTTAGATTAAAGATTAGAACAAATCAAACTAAATAAAGAAATTAATTTTTCTGCTCAGACAAAAAAGATACGGTTCAAGTCTCTACATAAGCTATATTTAGCTATAAACATATCACTACAAGCAAAATTAATTTCTTTTACGTTTTTATTAAAATTAGGCATTTTTTTAAAGAAGAGGTTTCTCAACTAAAATATTATTTAGCTATAAGCATATCACTACAAGCAAAATTAATTTCTTTTACAATTTTATTAAAATTAGGCATTTTTTTTAAGAAGAGTTTTCTCAACTAAAATATTTAATACTTAATACTCGTAAAATTATAGAATTGTAATTTTCGTATGATTGCTTCGAAGCCTTAATGGTGCGAATAAAATTCTTGACCGAAGTTTGAAGAATATTTATCCTTCCAACTAATTTGCTAATTTATTTTATTTTATTCGTTTATTCCTTTTTTCGCAAAAAACCCTCAAAAGCAATGCTGAAGCGCTGCTGAAGTCCTTAGTTATGAAAATGCCAACGAATTTTTTTTGCGCCATCTTCTTTATTAATAGGCTGCCAGGTTGTTTATTTTCTTGGAATTGATATTTGCAAAATGTCGCAAAATAATTTAGTTGTTTCAAATTAATTTTTGCAAATGTTTTTCTTCAAAAAATTTGTTGCTGACAGGTTTGTAATATGCGCCACGACAGATTTCTTTAGTTATAAATAAAACAGCTATAACTCCATTACTAACGTTTATTACCTAAAGCGCCATTCTTAAAATCTGAAAATTAATTACAAGAAATTCAGGAAATTTAAAAAATAACAAATTACGAAATTATCTAACAATATTCGTGCTACAGATTAATTAAAATTTTGTAAGTTTGTTAATAATTAAATATTTTAGCTTGGGATATTCTTTCTAATTTCATAAAAAGGTGTTTTAATAAAAATACGAAAATATTGCAACGTTTTTAAAATGTTTATTTAAAACATCGGTCCGTGGTGTGAATTATTTATTAACAAATTTAAACAACGTAATAATTAACACGAAATAACAACTTAAACATTAAAAACACAACATTAATTATAACCCGAAACACTAACTAATTTATTTATAGTTTATTTATATTAACGCACGTACTTGTATTACACGTGTTCGCTTTGGTCGCGACAGTAGACCTTGGTAAATTGTCCGTTTGCGAATAAATCGCGCCTTTATATACTAGCCGCAATATTCCAGAATCCACCAATCCAAAACATTATAAGTCTCGAAGCGATGACGTAATCGAACACACGCGGTAACTCTAGAAACAACTGTTGGCGGATGACGCATATATGATTTCACACGTGCGCTGTCCGATCGTTGACGCGTCTCTTTACAATATATTAATTTTTCTTTTAATTAATTTGAATTTTGAGAACCACATACTATTTATTATTAATTGAAATTGACTCAAATACGTTATAATGTGTGAATTTTTAAAAATAACTTGCAATCGAACTGGGAAATTTAATTTTTTAGTTAATTTGACAGACTTAAATCGAGAGCTGCAGTATGAACCCGCAGTATACTGAAATATAAATTTATGGAAAAGATTAATCTTTGACAGTTCTTAAGGATTCATTTAAATTAATGTGAGAATCGTTGATGCTCGACTTGTAATTAAGACGGCTATAACATTTTACAATTACATTATTATGAATTAGTTCTGTCCAAAAATTCTTTCGTCGATCAATATATTTTATTTTTTTGAAGGCTTTAAGATATTTTATTTAGAATTCAACTTGGCATTCACATATGTTTAGAATAAAAAGCTGGACTGTTTAGGTTTAGGACCATAGTGTAGTGCTTTATAACTTTTATTCGACAATTTTGCAATTCTAAATTTTTATTTAGGTTGTCTGAATATCTGGCAATTAATTATTAATATAGGTCCCGAGTTGCAGTAGCTAGGTCCCCCCCCTCCAGTACGATCAGGAGAGTTAAGCTTCGTTGTCTCCGGTCAGTACTAGAGTGGGTGGCCCGATTGCTTCGTTAACGCGGCACCTCTCTCCCACGAGGACCGGTCCCTATGGGAGAGTAGACCAAAACCCCCTCACTAATGAATGAGTATATTTGAAAAAGTCTAAAGAATAAGAGAAAAGAGGGAGGCCTTTGTCCTATGTAGGGATTTGTACAGGCTAATAATAGTAATTATTAATATTAATATAGTTTTGATATTAAATTGCTAAGAGATTTTACATACTACTATAAGAATGATATATATTTCTGTTGTGACCTGTACAGATTTATAAACCTGTAAGTTAGAAAGCTTTTTTGAAGAAAAATTTATTAAAATTAATTTGAAACAGCGAAATTCCTTTCCAAAACGAAGAAAAAAATAGAAAAGAAGACGAAATTTAGCAGAACTTTTGTAATTAAAGGACTCGAGCATTGCTTTTAAGATTTTTTGAATAACAAATAAAATAAAATAAATTATCAAATGAATTAAACCGAAAAAAAACAGCTTTTTCTAAAAGTTTCACAATTCTGCATTTTCATTTAAGTTATCTGAACTTTTTGTATTGTTATTAATCAAGTTTTAAAAGTGGGATTTTTAAATTAAATTTCCATGAAGACAAAGTATGACTGTTTTGCTGTGCATTTATAAACTTGTTACAATTGTTTTTCGAAAAAAAAAAATTAAAATAAATTTGAAATAAGGAAATCGTTTTACAATGTTCTCAAAATTTGAATTACAAGAAAATAGTGACATAAACAAGCTTATTAATACAGAAGGAGACGAAGAACAAGAAGAATTTAAACAGATAATAAAACTGAAGGACTTTTAGGGTTTTTTGAACGAAAAAAACAGAACAAATAAAATAAGTCAAATTAATTGAAAGGATAAAAATTAAACAAACTCAAACCAGCATTTTATTTGGGCCCCAAAGTTTTAAAACCAGGACTGTAAGTCGGTTAAATATTAAATAATTAGTTTTTAGTTTGAGAAATTCTCGTTAATTTAATAAAATGTGTTTAATTTTAATACAAACGTGAAAGTAAATTAATTCGATTTTAATGAAAATAAATTTTGAAAAATCCTCTGTTTATAGAGAAGTACTGATTCTGTAGAGATTTGAACCACATATTTTTTATTATTAATTAAAATACACTAAAATACATCCTCAAAGGTGCGAGTTCACAAAAGTTTGTGTTTAAAATGCTTTTTTTTTATTATACTGCCATTTATATAGTTTGTAACCAACCTAAGAGAACCTGAATTGATTTTATTAAGAGAAATACCCAAACCGAGAGCTGCAGTATAAATCTGTAGTAGGTATATTGAAACATAAATCAATAACAAATTAATCTTTGAAATTTGTTAAGGATTCATTTAATTAACGTGAAAATCTTTGGTGCTCGCCTTTAAGGAAATGGTGTAGGCACAAAATCACAACAAAAAAACATAAAATTTCCCGTCCTGCAAGTCTAGTTTTTGCCCAACAATAAAGAAACAACAATGATTGTTTTTAATGCATTTTAATGAAATATACGATTGTATTCTTAAAAATATAACTTCCAAACGTGTCAGCTCCATAAATATATTTCAACAAAGCTAATTTAGTTACTTCGTTTAGGTCGAATTTGGTTAAATCAAATCAATTGAATTCAATATAACGCAATTTAATAAGACTTAAATCAATTATTTCTTTATTTTGTTTGATCTGATTTAATCTAACTTAATTTAAAATTATTGTACTGGTGTGTTAACAACTACATAGAAAAGCAAATGTTTGAGTTTTACAAATAATTATACTCGTACTATTAAACAGTTTAAGTTAGATTAGGTTATATTACATTAAGTAAAGCAAATAAGATATCTGCAGGCTTGAATTAATTTGTTTCATTTAATCTGAACTAACCTAATCACGCATAACTTGCATTTATCAGTAATATAGGCTGAAAGGTGTAACAATAATTCATAACATACTGAATTAGTAATAGAAAGTAAATGCTTCGTTTGCAATTCTCGGTAATTTTTTACTAAAAATTCTTGTAAGAAGTTATACGTGGCATATGTAGATACAAAAACGAAATAATATAATAATTTTTTACAACATGCTCGAGAATGAAAAATTGGAAATAAAAAAATTAAATAAAAGACTTGATTAGATATTTTAATTGAAATTATTTATAATCTCTGCAGTAAATCAACGAATACTTAAAAATCTCCCTTAAGGTGCCCACAGACTAGCATACATGTGCGTCAGACATGTATGTCATACATGTGTGACGTACATGTATGACAATAGGGTTTACCCACAGACCCACACACTAGCTTGTCAAACAAGTTAGTTTGGAAGTGCACGATGAGCAGTGATGACGATTACATTTTATTAGCAGCGGCGTACGCTTAGTTCAACAGCCATTTCTCTTCGGAAACTGCCGCGTATGCTATTTTAGCTGTTACAGTTTTTTTTTGCTGCATTTGGTTTAATTTCTTGTATTTTTTTTTAAATAAAACTGTATAAGCTGTATCTTTCTTATTTCGATCTTTGTAATCACTACTTTTGGTTTTCCATAAACAAGGATAACTTTTGTAAAGTTCAATAAAATCTGCCATGAAGGCTTTCGAAAAGTGTCTTAAAATCAGACATTGTGAAACCGTCAGAAAACAAACTGAACCTAAATAAGCGAAATATCCCCTTATTTACAATTTCTTCAATGCCAACAGATAAAGTTGGCTTAAAAATTCTTAAAACGTTCGATTTTATATTCTGCCATATGTTTTCTTTTGACATTTTTTATTTTTCAATAGTATTTTGTTGAGTATCTATGAACAATATCAAGAAACGCGCCACAATAACTTTCAAAAGGCATTAAAAAATGTATTCAAGGATAAATGAAATTTTACGAGTAAATCTGGTGAACGGATTTTAACTAACATCTTACTCAATGCTGCAAATCAATCTTTAATCAGCGAGTTAAACACAAATGTTAATTATTTGCTCCTTAATAAGCGCCTTCAGTTTAGAACTGAAAATTAGGCTCCATAAAAAAATTAAAAAATCGACTTTGTTTATACATTGAATAATAAACAAAGGGCGACAGTTTCATTAATATGAAATTTCCGCATAAAATGTTTTTGGCAATCTCCTAACAAATACCTATACAGTGCGAGTAAAAAGTAAGGAATATATTAATTAAAACCGAAATTCGAGGATTTGTTCGAAAACTGGGTTGTTTCGGTTTTAATTAATATATTCCTTACTTTTTACTCGCACTGTATATTCCAGGAATAACTAAACAGCTGTAGTTCGCAACATGAATACGACTGAGTGAAAACCAAAACTTGTCACTACAATTTTAGTCACAAAAAAAATTCTGACCACTTACCAGTTTCGATTGTCTCAAACAGACGTGGAAAAAGACCCAAAAATTACATACCTGAAACAAAACAAAATGAAATTATTTTAAAATTTAGTAGGGGTCCTTTGAAAAGCAATTCCTATTTTTATTCTGAATTGACTATAACTTTTTCTATGTTGTTCATTTATCAATGATTTCTTGTAAAACTTTGCAGAAAGCAATTAAAATCTTAGTACATCTCGGAAATTCGACCGTTTTACCGTTGTACGTAATTTAGACATAGCTCCAATCTAGAATTATAATACAGTAATTCTATAAGCTTCATGCTAAAACAATTACGTTGTTACCAAACAAAAATTATGACTAATTATTATTACAAATTGTACACCCGTAAATAACTCGCTGCAGTATTTTGTATGAAATGACCGAAATCAAAGCTTGATTAAAACAGTAATGGCAATAAATTGTTGGGATTTTGCCCTAACAATTAATTAAAAATAGCTTCCATTATTCAAAATATGTAATTTAAACTTTATCAGCTTAATAATATAAATACAGAATAATCAAACGGTTTTAATTTAGCCATTTATTGTCCCCTTTTATTTTGTTATTTAAATAATTTTTCCACGAAAAGAACGCTTTTAAAAATTGTAATAATTCTAATTGTAATTTACTCTGGCATTAATATAAAAGGTAGGTAAAAATAAAATTATTTATTGTTGACTTCACGAAAAATGTAATTAAAAGCTAAACGGCCTTTAGCAAGTCAAAAAGCGACAATGCGGGTTAAAAAAATTCATTTCAAAAGAAGATATCTCAACCCTTATCTTTTGAATCGTTAACCAGACGACAAATAGGCAAATATTTTAAATTGTGTTATCTCTGAAAAATTCGAGAGAAAAAAACTGGGTTAACCACAACGCATTTTAGGAACAAGAACCAACGGAGCTGAAAACAAAAATGAGTTCGCTAATGAAATTTTTGCGGTTCTAACTAAATCATAATGCGTGTGCTAAACTTTTACTCGAAACCTGCAAAGTTTTCACAATATTTACAACTATTTACAGGCGAAAAAGGTTAGGGACAGTAAGCATTCGTTTTGAATATATTTTTCACTTAATTTCGGCAAATAAATGTGCAGGGTTAAAATTGTGGTTTTATATAATTCAATTTGCCACGAAATTCTTCGATAGATGTGATTGACGTAAATAACTTAGTAAAATAAAGGTTAATAAAGGTAATACTCAGTTGGTTTGTGTGTGTGTGCTTATTATATGAGATTATATGGAAGGGTTTCTTCCAAGCTTTTTCCAGTCTGTAAGGGGAGATTGAAGTTTAATTTAAACTGAAGTAAAGCCTCTTCTCTGATTGTCATTTCTGTTTAGAAGGAAGGTTTTTATTGTTTTGGAAATTTCATTATTTTAAACTCAACCTTCTGCAATGGTGACTGAAAAAGGCAACTCGCGGAGTGTAAATGCCGATACCTATCTACCTACCTACCTAATGCTTTTTAAATTTAATATTCAATTAATCAGCGCTATAACATACCAAAGATCTACTGAACAAAACCCTAAAGTTCTTCTACATCTTTAGCAATTCTTATTAACGTTAAAGTTTGAACAGTCATTTTCCAGCAGATACGGTAAAATTTGACTGGTAAATGGGATCAGATGTGATCTTACAATACGTTATTGCACATTAGAAAATTAAAACTAACATATTGGAAACTAACAAAAGCTTTTGAGCTACTTGTTGAAAGGTTGGTAAAATTTAGATAATATAATGTTAATTAATGACACTATGCCCTTGAACAACGCTAACATTTAAAACATAAATTTTATAAGCGACCAGTTTTGATTGTTCTTTTTGAAAATTTTGTTAAATATTTTGCAGAACTGCAAGTAAAAATAATAAGTGAAGAAACGTGTTTTCCTTTTCTGGAAGTATTTATTTAAATACACTTGAAAACTATTGGTTAATTTTTTATACGAGTTTTCAGTAAACATTTACTCTTGAGACCTCTCGAGGGTTATTTTATTTTCTTTCTAATTTTTGTTATTAAAATAAGTATTAAAGGTAACCAAATCTTCCACAGATTTTATCGTTTTGCGTTAAAAACAAAAGTTTTCTCTAACTTACATTACCCCTATATTAACCCTAACAAATTATTTTTTTTCAATTGTTGGAAAAATAGTGAATGTTTGCGTGACTGCATCATTTCGGCTCAAACTGAAAGGTTCAAAATAAGGCTGTTTTCCTGAATAATTTAAATCCTGAAAAATTTGTTAAAAGCTAGAATCTACAATTACATGCATTAAACTCATACAATGTATTTAAAACAGTCAAATGTTTCCAATATGCAACGGAAACAAAACACTTTTATGTTTGTTATTTAAAGCACTCTATTTTACTGGTTTCCCCACTTCGGGGATTCTGCAATTTTAGAGCTGTAACGTTCTCTACCACTAATAAACAACAGAAACATCCTGTCCAATACCATAAAAAATTCTGCGCTGAAATCTGTTAAAATCAAATACCATATTCGAAATAATGACTACATTAACATTTTGATTCTTAGGACTAAATCATTGAAAATTAAGTTGATAATTTATGAAATTCTAACAACTGCTTACTCAAGCTTGCAATACCAAATTATCACTCTTTTAGCTTTGGTGAACTTCACCACAAACAATAAAAACAAACCCTGATTTTTCCTGTTAAATTGGTGATTAGAAATTAGTTTCAAAATTAAATTGGAACCAGGGGCCCTTTTATGCAGTCTCGCAGTACAAAATTGGCATTTTCCTTTTGAAATGATTTTGCCTTAATCACCGACTTCTCTAAAAATTTTAGGTTCATATTAATACAGAAATTGGGTTAAAATAAAATTACCTAAACCAAATTAGAGCGATTTGCAACTAGTTTGCTTTTTGGACAATTTTTCGAATGAATAAAAATTAAAAGAAAAATGTTATGTAAATTCAGTAAAAGTAAAAAAGAGGTTGAACGTTGCACGAAAAAATGAATTATAGGCAAAATATAAATAAAACAACAGGAGGAAAAGCAAGAAACGAAATAGTAAAACAAGAGAATAAGAACGAAGAAGAGGCCAAATGAGAAAAGGGTAGAACAAATGGAAAGGCAACAGAAGAAAGACGAATAATAAGAGGCGAAGAAATAGGACAAATAAAGAGTAGGTGAAGAAAGAAGTCAAAGATCAAGATGAGAACAAGCAAAGTGACGACGAGCAAGATTTGAAAAATGAAGATGATGAAGACAAAGGCTAGAACGAGGAAAATTTGGTAGATAAAAGATGAGAACAACAGAATCGAAGAAGAAGAAGAAGGTGATGAAGACAAAGGCTAGGACGAGGAAGACCTAGAAGACCAAGATGAGTACAACAAAGACGAAGGTGATTAAGTCAAAGGCTAAGAGGAGGTAGGCCCGGAAGACCAAGATGAAAGGAACACAGGCGAAGAAGACGAAGGTGATGAGGACAAAGGTGAGGACGATCAAGGCCTGAAAGACTAAGAAGAAAACAACAAAGGTGAATGAAAACGAAAGATGAAGGCGAAAATATCCAAATAAGGTTCAACGAATACAAAACGCATGTATTCGATTTGTATGTAATATTCCTTATCGCAGTCATGTTACGCCCTATTTATGCAGGCTTCATGAACCACGTATAGCTAATAGAATACAATACCTATCTTTAATATTCTTATACAAACTATTTGTCACAAAAACACCTATTTATTTGCATAACTTATTAATTAGAAGGTCTGATATTCATAATGTAAATGTTAGGACTAATTATTTTGCAATTCCGCAACACTTAAGTTGCAAATATGAAGGATCATTTTCTTATGTGGCTCCTTTCTTATTAAATAAGGTTGTTCATCAACTAGACCTATCATTCAATAAGTACATCAAATTCAATACAGCTCTTACTAATAGTCTTACTTAATAATGTTTAGCACTAACTGCTTGATATATATTCATATACCTTATATACCTACATTTTGTTTATAATTATTTGTATATATATTTTTTTATATTAATTTCTCTTTTTTTCTGTTACAATAATCTGTAGCGATATAAATGTACTTTTCTTTTGTCTGTAATTTGGGTGGAATGGAAGAACGGCTTGCCGAATTCCTGCCTGTTGTAATTTTACTTTTTTCACAATAAATATTATTATTATTATTATTATTAAAGTAAGAAAGATGCAGGTAAGAAAGACAAAGGTGAGGAAAATGGAAAAGAGAACGACGAAGGAGAGGCAGTCCAAGGGGAGCAAAATTAAGACGAGAAAAACGGTCAGGAACAAGAAGGCAGGAAGAAGTAGGAAATGAAGAAAGCGAAGGACATAAATATGAAAATCGTGAAAAACAAAAGGAAGAATAGGACCCGTGGTAATTTTGGAAGACTTTTTGCTAAGTTCATTATCTGGTTAAACAGTAATCTTCCAAATTTTCCTAGTTTTTACTCGAATTTATTTCTACTAAAATTCTTGAAAAACGTCAAGGCATGTTAGCAAATTAATTTGCTCCAGAAAGGGTTCATTTAAAAAAAAAACCAAGTTAATAAGCAGGAAATATTCGTTTATTGATTTGAAAGGTGATTATCTCCAAAAGACCTACTGAAACGATTAGTCCCAATTTGACTATAAAAATTACAGAAAATATCTACCCAGCTGATATTTCCTAAGAATTTAACTATCTAACTTCCCTAGAAAGAGGCTCATATGCGCCCCACCAATACTAACTACCGTACCCCTAAATCAAAAGTAAGCCGCTAAATTCAACAATTTTTCACATATTAATTCTTAAAACTACCGAAAGCCTGATTAATATGACGATTCGACGTATTCTATTGGCAGAAATTGAAAAACAAAGGAAACAACTGAATCTAATGATAACTAAACACGTTTTGGTTAATCAAAATTTCAATGGAGCGCCACTAAATAAATGTATGAATTTTCTCTGACATTTAACAGAAAAGTTTAGAAATACTCTCGCTGTAATAATCACCCAGAGATGAATTGGACAACTAAAACATGCTTTAATGGATAACATTTTAGAAATTTTAAGCAAAAAGCTTCATCAGTTTCACTGTATTTTTGTGAATTATGGAAATTCTTCCTGCTTATTTTTTCTTAATTTAAGAGAAATTGACAAAATCTTAGTCGTCAAAATTCAGGTAACAACATGAAATAAAATTACAAATTTTGTGATTTCCTTTCCCTCCTTTAAGCTTAGAAGAAAGTCGAGAGCATTGTTGTCAACCTGCCATGCAGAATTAAAAAAAAAATACAAATTGAACTTGAATATTATTAATTTGGAAATTAGTAGATAATTATCAGGACAATGAAAACAACCTTGTGGATTTTTAAAACAGATTCAGCGAGGTTCTTCCAATTTTGCAAATTTCCTTGCCACCCCGCTGCCATGTTACTTTCTGAATAAGTCTTTTCAATGTGCCTTTTCAATTTAAATATTTTTATTGTTATTGAAGCTTTCTTTCCAACAAAATGTATAATCTGTTTAGGATTTGGAATAAAGTTTTAAGCCACCTTAAGCAAATAATCGTATTGGTGGAAATAAGGCTTTTGTGTTTAGTTTTGTTTTACCAGCAAAAATCACATTGAATTAATTCCAAAATTCTAAGGACTGCAGCAGCTTTGTCAGCTCTAAACCGTTATTTTGTTATCGATGTTAAAGAAATTCTAACAAACCATATTTGGCAAAGTCGCTATGCGTTGAAATCTTAGGCACCCGCAACTCTAGATCTTGCTCAGTAAATAAACAACATATACGGCAACATAATGTACCAATTAATATTTGACGATCTAGCAGGTTGTTTAATTTTAAAAGTATAAGTAATATATTAAAATTATGGCCGGCTGTGGTCTTAAAACGTCAGGAATGCAGCATAATAAATAAGTTATTGCTTTTTCGTTCCTGTATAGTATTTAACTTTTTTAAGGTGCAATTTTCTAAGAGTTATTTAGATTTCCTTGTTTATTTATTTATTTTTTATTTATTTCTTTATTTACATGCCAAATGTTGGGCACTTAGTTGTCTTTCTTACAAGAAAAAATGCTACGGCATTGTACTTGACCAAATAATTCGCAAACCTTTGCACTGTATAAAGTAGATTTGTTCCTATAGGAATTTAATTTTAAACAGAAATTATAATTTTTCTAAGTAGGGGATTTATTAAGTTTAATAAATGTGTTATTAAGTTATAAATTAAAATTATGGCTAGAATTATTTGTTGAACTGACTTGGTATTGGTACTGATGTGATAGAACATCCAATTTAAAAGTACTTAATAAATCATGATGCCTTGCTTAAGAGACTGTCTTGCGACTAAGTCACATTGGTTCAAATCTCGAAGGTGCCGTGGAAGCAGGAGAATCTTGTGAAAGCAGTGGATGCCGTAACAGTGCGCAAGATACCAATAAGGCAAGCACTAGAGAAAACAATACCGCTAAACGCACTTTGTGAGCTCGACTAGATAAGAAACATTTTGTGAAATAAAGTATGGATGGGAAATCTTTTCTAGGAAAAGATGCAGAAAAGAAATTATGCGAATATATTAAAAAATTACAGTCGTCTGGATTTGCACCTACTAGATAGACGGTTCGCTGTTTGCAAAGCTGAAGGTGTTTCTTTAACCAGGGTTAAAGGAATGAATAGAGATGAAGTGGAAAGATATTTTGAATTCCGGACAAGAATATTAACAGAGAGTGATTTGTTGAACAAACCACTGAACATTTTTAATATAGACGAAAACGGAGTACAGTTAAATAACGACGCTGGTAGAGTAATTGTAGCCAAAGGAAGTAAAGATGTCCATGTTATAAAATTATACATATTATAAAAATATATTAGTTCCCTCGCTGTTTCTTCGCACTCGAACCACCACACACGTTTACGTAAATTTTTTTAAAAAGGTGCGTCGGCTGTCCCTGATTTACCCTATATCTTCAACATAACATGTTGCAAACACAATATAAAAACATCCCCCGAAAAATCAAACACAATTTCAATAGCCAAAATGCCAAAAACTTGGGTGCGCGAGAAGTACGACAGCGACGGTAGACGTGCGAGACAGTTGAAGAAGTATTAAAGTATGAAATGTAATTTAATTAAAATAAAGAAGTTGTGCAAATGCTATGTTTAGTTTACTGAGAATCCCACAGTATAGAAAGACCAATAATCACCTATGCAGCTACAACGAAATAATAAAGTAAAGTGATAGAAATTAAGGTATTGAGATTATAAGGAAAAACAAAAATGCACAGAATACCAAATACGAGCATAAGAGAAAACTGAAAACTTACAAATATCTCCGACTGGATTGCGGATCCAAGAAGAAAATTGGATGAGCACATCGCAAGAATGGACAATAATGAAATAGTAAGAAGAGCACGAGACAGCAAATCACGTCACGGAAGAGGTGAGAAGATAGTTTGTGAAAATGAATATATTTTAGTTGGCGTAAACACACTGAATCAAAAAGAACGGTAAAGAACAAGCTATAAGCTTATTCAAGAAGTAGAAGAACAAACAAGAGAAGAACAATAAATAAGAAGTCGAATAAGAACACATGCTTATTGTCGTTTCGAGTTGGTAACATTTATACTAAAATCTACTGGAAAGACCGTAAATAACCCATAGAAAGTGGCTTTGAAACAAAACTTTATTTTAGTGAGCTGAAAAACGACTGATTTAGCATAGTTTCAACAAAAATTTTATTAAATTAACGAATGATGCAAGATGATAAACAGAATCAATTTTTGTTTACTAATGCCATATAAATTTAAATCTTGAATCGATTATGTTCATATTTACCAGTGATGAAGTTGATGAAGCTGTTAAATTATGTTTGTGCAATTCAGCCTTTTAACTGACTATTGCTTACTTGATAAAAAATAAAGTTAAGTGTCTTATACTGTAGGAAAGTCGGTTTACATCAGTGGTTGCAAAATTGTTTACTTTGTTATTTGGTACAAACACGTACAGGTACAAAAGTATAGGCGTTTAAATATATGTGACGAACAGGAAAACGAAGGAAATAATAACGACGTGTTGATAACAATTGATAATAACACAAGAGGAGCAAGTCAGAGAAGAGTTTACTCATGAAAAAGGAAAAAGAGAAATAATCAAAATTACAGCAGGAAAAAGTAACGGGATAACCATAGCAATTTGTAAGATTGGCAAGGCAGCAAAAACAACTCCTTGCAGACTACTAAGAGGCGGCAATAATCATCGCAATTAAAAATAAAAACGCAAAATTTTATATGAAAAAATTTAATTTCATAAATTTTCTATTAAAATCGACACCGATGGAAATTCAGGGAATTACTTTATACTATCGCTTTATTCGATACCTATGGGTTACACTAAATTACAATCTCTTCATTAACGTAATGTATTTTCTATGTATACAGAGAAATAATGACCAGATTGATGAATGGCTTACTAATCACACAGAATCGACAATGGTGTGAGCTAAATTTGATGGTCTGGATTAAAAAAAAACAACAGGAAATGTCTTTTTTCATTATTGCTGAAAAGCTCTGAATATTTATATTTTACTTGCATTAATGTACTTTTTTGTATACGTCTCGCTTGTAATAACAACTTTATGTGATTGCAAGCAATTTTTAAAATTAACTCCGATTGATGTTTTATATTAAACTCGATATATCAATCTTTTCGAAAACGGTTGTACACATCGTAATAAATCCCTAGTTTTCTTTTACTGGCGTAGTTTTCATAACAACGCAGGAGTTCTTGGAATGTTAGGGTAGGATCTATCACACTAATCAACAAAACTTAAGCCTAACATGTTCCCATTTAAATTACTAAGAGGAGGATAGAGAGTTTAGTTCGCCACCAGCTTACGCTGGGTTCGAATCTCGTCGATGGTGATTTCCACGAGCCGCTGAAATATGAATGCTGTTAGTTTTTCCAAATTATCAATCAGTAAGTGCCAGTAACAAATTACAAATTTTAATTCCACTCTAACTGGAATTAATTAGTAAAATATTTTAAAAGACAGTTATAAATTAAATTTACAAATATTTAACTTCCATAAAGTTCAACTTGGAACAAGAGCCGAATCCATTAAGTGATTTTTAAACAGTTCGAGTTCACCTTTAAGTATTTTATTTCCCGTTCAAAACACCCAGAATTCCCTTATTTTAAATTATTCTGCAGGGGCATCTGTTAAACCAGATAACTTTTCCTAAAACTGTTTAAATATTCATTTGTGCAAAAACGACCTCGATAAATTCTTTTTTCTTTGGCTATTAAAATAATTCCCACAAAGCTTCACCCTCTGAATGCACCTGTGGTCACGTTTTCTCTCTAAACAATTTCAATTCTTAATTGGTGAAATTTTAATTCAAATTCTAAAAGTTTTAGTTAACGGTAATGCAAATGATTAAAGGCTGGAACTTCAGGAAAAATGCATAAAATTGCTGAAAATGGATATGAGTGAGCAGAAATGGTAATAGTAATAATAAAATTCACCGCATATCTATTATTTATATCTATTAATTGTATATTTCTGTTACTTTTATGTGTACAGTACTTAAGTATCTATTCTGATGAGGTGGTAGAACGGTAATCTAAGTTACCGAACCTCACCATTTATCCCATTTCCCCTAAAAATTTTATATATTGTAAATTTAGTTTATGTATATTTATTGGGATAATAAACAATTTATTATTATTATTATTATTATTATTATATGTAGTAGTTTTCCTAAGATAAATGCCTATTTTGTTACATATTTTAAATATACAGTGTGTCCCAGGATTGATGTTACAATAGGTGCGATGGACTAAAAATTTTTGAATTTTATTTTAAGATTGTGGGATTAAGTCCTGCTTGGTTTGAAGAGAATTTTAAGAATATTTTCAGTTTTTGAAAAACAAGTCGGCCTTGACATTGAAGCTAAAACTATTTTCTTTTCAGGTAAAGTACCCTTTTTGTTCATGATACGGCAAAATTTTACTAAGGGAAGTTGTTCAGAATGAGAAATTCAAAAATTTTTAGTCCATCGCACCTATTGTAACATCAATCCTGGGACACACTATATATAAAAGTATCTCAACACTGTTATGCTTATTTGGATGGAGCTTTTCCAATAAATGCCATTTACTTGCAGGAAATTTCCGAGAATTATTTTCATACTTAATCCACAATTTGGAAAGGGGTTCTTGGTTTAATTCTCCAGTTTCTTTATTAGCGTGTTCAGTTAAAAATGATATACCTAAGGAAAGGTAGAAAGATTCCAAATTTGAAAATAAATTTATTTCGTATAGTCGGCTGTTACAACAACAGTAGATGCCAGGGTGGCAGGGTGTCCCGTTTTTAAGGCGACTAAAGAATGCTCCGCAGTTGATATTAGAAACTTCGAGAATATTAGTAATTTTGTTTGAAATCCTTTTGTCGATATTTAAAACAAAAAATTCTGTTTCTGGAAAAAAATTAGCCTAAAAATATCTAACTCCGTTTCAGCTTTTAGATTTATAGGAAGGTTTATTTTACCGATGAATTTCTGTATAACAAATTTCGTAATCTAACTAAAACAAAACAATACGAGCATAGTTCTACACAAAAGCAATATCCAAAATAATAAAAATAAATGAATAAATAATTTCACATTAATATATCTAATAAAATAGAATAAATTAATAAAGTACGACTTAATGAAGTCACGGAACCTAATTAATAATAATAATCGCTAAGATAATAATAGTTAAGATAACAATAGTGAAGTTATTACAGGAAACGGGGATGATTGGGTTGGAAAGACACAGAACATCGACTTGACCCCATATAAATCAAGGCTGTTCTGTTACAATAGTTACGCTTGTTACCTTCTGGTGCGCATTATTATATTATCATGGTAAATTAATTATGATTATCTGATTAATAACATGGTAACAGTGAGTATCTACCTAATGTACGTTGTAAATTACATGAATAGTTTACGAATTTGAACTGAGATAACCACAAACAGGCTTGAATCGACTTCAGAAGATTTACTTCATTAAATACAGTAAATAGTAGAAGTAAATGGTAAGATGGAAAAAGAACCCTAACAACGGTTTTTAAACTATTTTTTGCATTTTTATATGTATTAGCTATTATTACATATTAAAATTATGTTTTGAAATTTACAATGCTTTGTAAAAATCAAAGGAAAACGAACGCAAAAAATTTGTATTTCTATAGCAAGGGATTTTCCCGGTTTTTAGCTTTGGTTACTATGGTAAAACTCAAAAAGTATTCCGCTGAATTGTTTAGTTTTGGCCAAATTTCTTTCTCTTTCACCAAAAATTTCGCATTAAGGAGTAAAGATTCACTTGTAAATACAGCCTTAAAGAGTTTTAAATACTTTTAAGAGTTAATTTCAAAATAAATATTGAAATCGTTTGAAGTTTTACAACAACAAACATCAAAACAAAGCCTTAGAATTATGGTGACTTTCCTTGCTGTTGGTTGGTTTACTAGGGTTAAATACCAATAAGGGTTTGTTAGGTCCGGGCTTACTCTCGGACCTTTGATTTTAGGCCTTTAGGACTTGAATTCATCCTTAATTTGGATACTAAAAGCTTCGTTACAAACTGTTTCAACAGTTTCATAAGAATTTTGGATGTACATTAATTTACGAATTTGACAAACATCGAATTCTACTAAAACGTACAAACTTTTAGATTAAAAAAGTTTAAAGATTAGAAAGGGGCCTTGTTGTTGCCTCCATTAAAAATATACTTGCGTTGGTTTTCTGACCTTTTTACCAGAAATTCAGAAAAATCCTGCTTTAAAGCTATTCATTAAATTAAGATCTTGGTCAATATTTGTGTTAATTCGTTATGAGTATAACTAAATTCAAAATCGTTTGGTTTGTAAACAACACGGCTTTTTGAAAGGCATTATTAAATTACGCCTGGCGCCTCCACCAAAAATATAAAAGCTGTTTTAATAGTTATCTTCGAAAGAATGGACTGTATGAAATTGTAAATGTAATAGCTGGTGAGTTTAATAAATTGACTGTTGGGTTTTTAAATGATTTAATGGTACTTAAAGCACTAAATTTATAACAAATATTGAATAAGATATTATTGAACAACCACGTATTTAGCTACAGATTCACCGCCACGAATTAAAATGGCAAATCTAGCTACTAGTCGACAGTAGCTAAGAGAAGAGGCTTAAAATGCAAGCGAACATTGATTAAATAGGCAACATGTTAAGGCTTCGTACCGATTCGGCGTTACATCACAAAAAAATGGGGGTTTAAAACCTTAATAAAAGCTTTTATTCTTCACTAAGAAATTTTGCACCAAAAACCCAGAAAATCAAATTTTAATGCGAATACTGAAGTTAAAACATTGGTAACTTCTTATAGCAATACCATAAAGACTAAAATTGAAGCTCAAAACGAAACACTGCAAAACAATTAGAAATAAGACAAAAAATGTAGAGTGACAAAATTCAAAAGGCGACGAATAAATTAATAAAGCGAAAAGTATACAAAAAGCAAACAAGATTAACCGAAAAAGGCAGTAAAATATTAGAAATACAAAGATTTTTATATACTAGAAAACCCAAAATGTATCTTAAGCAGTATTAATTTCCTGGAGAACCAACGAAAAAAGATAGTAGCTAAAAGTTTATTTAAAAAATGCCATCAATAAATTTATGGTCTTCGAAAAAAGATAAAATTCAATGAAACTGCTCAGAAATTTGAAACAAAGAAAGAGAGAAACCATAAAAAGTTTAAGAAATCCAATATAAATTTAACGTGCAATTTTCTGTTGAAACTTGGGGAAGGCTTGAATAAGACAAAATTCTAACCTTCGAAGGCTTTTTATTGCTCGTACTCTAACGTTGCCGAGGAATTTAAATTAGGAACAAGTTTTCCCTGAATTTTACTTCTTGGAAACTTGGTTATTTTAATGTTTTTGTACGTTCTTTACCAAAAAGCAAAACATTTACAAAAGTGCTGAAAACCACGGAATTGTTAAAGAACTAAAAGCAAAAAGTTTGTATACAAATATCATAAAAAGTTTTTGTTTGATTAAATCAAAATTCAGTCATTTTGATAACATACATTTTTATTCCGAAATTTTCTGGGTATCAAAACACTTTTTCCGCAAAATAAATTGTTAAATAATCAGAATATTATTAAACAGAGAAGCAAACAAATCAACAAACTAATAAATAAATAAATAAATAAAAATAAAACAATCTTGTAATCTTTGAAAATATATTTCCACTTCCAGGAAAAGTTTTTAAGGGAGAACAATATTGTAACGTTTTTACGACGTTTATTTAACATAAACTCGGTTCGTGGTGTAAATTAATTTATTAAACAAACTTAAAGTACGAAATAATTATAAAGAACAACAATTAAAACTAACGTAAAACTAAACCGAACACTTAATATTAAAATCGAACACTAAAGTAATTTATGTAACAGTTATTATTTATTTAAACGTAGGTATTTATTTATACGTAGGCCGCGATTATCTGTTTAAGACTGCCGGGTTTTTGTTCGTACCGCTCTTATATCTGCGGCGGCCTTTGACTCCCGAGTTTTGTGGATTTTGCTAGAAGACTCATCGAATTTACTCGTCGGCTCGAGAACAGCTGACGCGGCGATGATGTCATTGTATAATTTGTTACACTGCCCCCTTCTTTAAGTCTGTTCTGTCCCAGAACAGGTTTTGACCCTTGATTCCTGAAGAACGGGTCATGACGGTATCGGCACTGTTCTCCTCTTCTGCAGGTCCCACTGCGGTAGAAGTAACAGTCTACACTCTTCTTCGGTGTTAACGCAGCCATTGAATCAAAACTGCAGACCAGGATAGTAACACCGGAGTCCTTGAAGACTACCTCCAGCATGTTTCGTACGGTCCTCCAATCTAGCCGATCCAGCCCACAGCCGAGTTTGGGAACTGCCAACTTCTTAATGCCCCTAGCTAACAGGTCTTTCTTCAAATCCCATAGAGCATTCCAGAGGTCTCCATAATCCGGCTTCTGGTAATGGAACTGTTTCGTAACCAAATAATAAATAAATCGTTGTTGATCTGGGAGATATAAAGCTTTGCCGACCGTGGGGTTCTGTCTTTCGAGTGCGTCTAGTCGCCCAAATTTCTTCTTAAATACGACCGCAATTCCTCTTCCTAAACGAAGGTCCTTGGATACGCAGTGAGCTATCGAACAATCAGTAGGAACCTTGAAGAGATCTTGCTGTACTTCAGTCGTCACTCCAAATCGTGCTTTTCCGGTTCCGGAAAATGCCGCCATGAACTCTTCAAAAGTCGGTCGGCTTTCGGCAGGCTCTATTCTGTTGATAAGTTCTCTGCCCTCGTCTTCAACACCTAGGGCTCTGTCATTACTTCCTTCGTATGGTGCCAAACGATTGGAATGCACCACCTTTGGTTTTCCTCTGGGTTGTTTCTGAATGCGATAGATTACGTCATTTATTCGCTTCTTCACTTGATACGGACCTTCCCAATTCCGTTGTAGCTTCGGTGAGAAACCACGACGCCTCTGCGGGTTGTAGAGCCAAACCAAATCTCCAGGCTGAAATCCGCCTTCTTGGGTCCTTACGTCGTAGGAATTCTTCATCCGGTCGCTAGCGATCTGGGTATTACCGCGGGCCCGATCGTGGATGTCATTCAACTTCAATTTCAATTTCGTGACGTAATCATCTCCTGCTACCTCTTGTTCCGCAGGCGGACTTCCAAATTCGAGGTCGCAGGGTAGTCGCAGTTCGCGTCCAAACATCATGCAGGCCGGCGTTTGACCAGTGGTTTCGTGAACTGCGGCACGATTGGCCATTAAGAACAGGTGCAAATATTGATCCCAGTCTCGTTGATGGTCGGATACAACCTTGGCTAAATATTTGCCCATGGTCCGGTTCATTCGCTCCACCATTCCATCGGACTGCGGGTGTAGCGGAGTAGTTCGAGTCTTACGGATGCCCAATAATCGGCAAACATTTCCGAAGAGTGCAGATTCAAAATTGCGGCCTTGATCCGAATGTAGTTCCAAGGGTACACCAAAGCGGCTGAAGAATTCCTTAACTAGCACTTCGGCGACCGTCACGGCTTCCTGATTTGGTAGTGCATATGCTTCCGTCCATTTAGTGAAATAATCCATTGCTACCAGGATATACTTATTTCCCGTATCAGTCTCGGGAAACGGTCCAGCAATGTCTATGGCCACTCTCTCTAAGGGACTGCCCACGTTGTATTGTCTCATGGGTGCCCTTCTTTTTCCTAGCGGCCCATTCCCTGCGGCACACAGGTCGCACTTGCGACACCATTCCTTAACGTCTTCTTTGCAGTTGACCCAATAGAATCTTTCTCTAACCTTCTCGAGAGTCTTTTTCACACCATAATGGCCTCCTGAGGTGCCATCGTGAAGATTTCTAAGCACTTCTGACATTCGGCTTCTCGGCACTACTAACTGAAGCCTGACGGTAGTTCCGTCTTCGTTTTCCAGTTGCCGCTTCAGAAGCCCGCTTTCTATCTTCAAGGAGTCCCACTGGGCCCAGTACGCCTTCAGGGTTCTGTTAGAAGAGCTGATTCTCTCCCAGGTTGGTCTTTCACCCTTCCGTTTCCACTCAAGCACCATTTTCAATTCGGGATCTTCTCCTTGCTCTCGTTGCAACTCTTCAGGCAACCAATGGTCGTTGACGATTGTGGTACGGCAAATCTTCCCTTCTAGTCGAGAGCAGTGAGGACAGTCTGCTGGACATGGCCTCCTTGAAAGGGCATCGGCATTCCGATGAGTAGTGCCCGCACGATGTTCCGTGTCAAAGTCGTACCCTTGCAGCCGTTCAATCCATCTTGCGACTTGTCCTTCCGGATTACGGAACTGCAGAAGCCATTTTAACGCGGCATGGTCTGTTCTCAGCAAAAACTTCCGCCCATACAAGTATTTGTAGAAGTGCTCTACAGACTTGACGACAGCCAACAACTCTTTTCTGGTTACGCAATAATTTCTTTCGGCTTTCGATAAGACCTTGCTAAAATAGCCGATAACCTGTTCATGTCCATCTTGTATTTGGGAAAGAACACTTCCAATGGCCAGGTTACTCGCGTCTGTATCAAGTATAAACTTTCCATCCATCCGTGGGTAGTTTAATATCGGTGCGGTTACTAGAGCATGTTTCAGTTGTTGGAAAGCTGTCTCACAGTCTTCGCTCCAAATGTAATCGTGACCATCTTCCGTTAGCCTTGTCAGCGGTTTTGCTATATTGGCAAATCCCGGAACAAAACGCCTGTAGTAAGTGCATAATCCAAGGAAACTTCGCACTTGGTGTTTATCCCTTGGTGTTGGCCATTCTTGCACCGCTCGGATTTTATCAGGGTCGGCTGCTACTCCATTTCGTGAGACAACATGTCCAAGATAGTTGACTTCTTTTCTAAAGATGTGGCACTTCTTCGGACTTAATTTCAAGTTGGCTCCACGAAGTCTTAGGAACACTTCTTTTAGGTTTGCCAAGTGTTCTTCAAATGACCTGCCAACCACGATTACGTCGTCAAGATACACCAGGCAAGTTTTCCAAGACAATCCCCTCAAAATGGTCTCCATCAAGCGCTCGAAGGTGGCCGGAGCGTTGCATAGGCCAAATGGCATGACTGTAAACTGCCATAATCCCGAACCGATGGTGAACGCAGTCTTCTCTCGGTCTTCAGGTTCCATTTCAACTTGCCAATAACCACTCTTCAAGTCCAGTGTCGAAAACCACCGTGAACCAGATAACGTGTCCAGGGTGTCATCAATACGCGGTAATGGATAACTGTCCTTCTTCGTGACCTCATTAAGTTGCCGGTAGTCCACACAGAAACGCGTTGATCCATCCTTCTTGCCAACTAGAACCACAGGTGATGCCCATGGACTGCTTGATGGTTCAATGACCCCTTGTTTCTTCATGTCGGTAATAATCTTCTCTGCTTCGTCACGCTTTGCCCATGGAAGTCGTCTCGGACGCTGTCGTATAGGTCTGGAATCCCCGGTGTTAATCTTATGTCGTACCACTTTTGTTCGTCCCTTTTGATCTTCATCAAGGGCAAAGACGTCTTGATAATGGCAAATCAAAGTTCGCACACTCTTCAATTCTGTTTCATTAAGGTCTTCACATGCATTGGTTATCATGTCAACACGTTCACCAGCATGTTGTTTGGTAGCTGGTCTTTGGGATTCATTCATGCATTGGGCTATTTGGGATACTGGTACACACTGCCCCACAAGGGTGTTCCTCTTCAACGTCACCGGCTCCATATTGACGTTCATAATCCTCACCGGTACTGTTTCTCCAACCTTGATCAGCGCTTTCCCTACCAGTATACCACTGTGGACTTTCTTGTCACAAATAGGTTCCATCATTCGTACACATCCTGCCCGAAGATCTCCATCCAGACCTGCCTTGACAATTCGTTCACTTCTAGCAGGCACCGTCACGTCTTCAGTTAACAGGACTCGTACTACCGGATCGTCCATTGGATGTAGAGGAAGTTCCTTGTTGCCGATTTTTAAAACCCCTTCCTTCAAATCCAGCGAAAACCCGAATTTTCTCAAAAGGTCCATTCCCAGGATGAATTCGTCAGTGATGTCAGCCACTAATACTTCATGTACAAGCTTCTCGCTTCCAATACCGATGGTCATCTTTGCTATACCATGCGTCGTTATCACATCACCTGTCGCAGTCCGAAGCTGGGTATTCGTGGATGACAGCTTCACGGATTCTTGCAAAACGTCTGGGCGTATGATGGATTTTGTTGCCCCAGTATCAATGAGTAGCGGAACAGTTTGGCCGGCAACGTTGCCATCAACAAACAGACTGGCATTTCGGTTCTTTGACGATACGGCGTGGATGGTGATCTTCGGGGCATTTCCTTTCGAGGTCAACGTTCGCCCTCTCACGTCAACCCGTTTTAGTTTTCCGGCGGCTGTTCTCTTCTTGGTTTAACGCAGCGACGCTGGATGTGCCCTCGCTCGCCACAATTCCAACAACGGGGTCCTTGTTCTTCGCGAACATTCTTCTTACGACTATCTTCTTTCTTCTGGATAATCCTCAGCACTAACTCTTCTAATCGGTCCTGGGAGCCTTCAGGTTCTTCGGCCATCAGGCGGACACGCCCGTGTCCTCGTGATGCTTGTTTCGCTGCTTCGAATTCTAAAGCGTGGGCGAGTGCATCATCTATTGTTTTTGGCCGCGCTAACCTCAATGACTGCTGCGTTTCTCCATCCCTTAAACCGTCTACGAACGTTTGTACTGCTAGTTGTTCCAAGAAGGAATCGGGAGCCGTAGAGTAGGCTAGTCGGACCAATCGTGCAATGTCGGCTTCGTACTCTTGAAGATTCTCTCCACTCTTCTGAATACGATTCTTCACTTGTGCGTGGTACACCTGTTGAAGATGTGCGTCCCCATATCTCATTTCCAATCGGGAAACTAACAAGCGGTAGTCATTCTGTTGGCTTGTTGGAATCGCCTGGAGGACGTTCAAGGCATCTCCGCGCAAAGCAACGATTAATGACACAGCCTTTTCACGGTCAGCCCAACCATTGGCCCTGGCAGCTGCTTCAAATTGTTTGTGATAGGTGGACCATGGTGTCTTTCCATCAAACGTTGGTGGTTTGAGTCTCATTCCGGCGGCAGACCCTTCTTTAATCTCCGGTCTGATTTCGGTAGGCTGTGTGGTTGCTAAGGGTGATAATATTTGATTCAACCTTTCTTGTAATAGTGTTGTTGTCTCATCTTCCTCGGCCGTCGTTGCTAGATCCATTTGAGCCATTCTTTCTTCTACCATTTTTACGATTTTATTTTCTAACGTTCTGGAATTTTCCAACATCTCCTGCTTTAACGTACTGGAATTTTCTAGAACTTTTTCTAATAATTCTTGTTTCAACGTTCCACAATTTTCTAGCATTTCTTGCCTCAAACTTTCAGAATTTTCTACTACCTTTTCCAGCACACTAGAGTTTTCGAGTACTTTGTCTTCCAGGGATTTACAATTTTCAAGTACTTTTTCTTCTAAGGTTCTAGAATTTTCTACAACTTTTTCCAGTAATTCTTGTTTCAAAGTTTCAGAATTCTCTAGTACTTTGTTCTCTAGGGTTCTAGAATTTTCTACAACTTTTTCCAGTAATTCTTGTTTCAACATACCAGAATTTTCAAGTACTTTTTCTTCTAAGGATTTTGAATTTTCAAGTACCTTTTCTTCTAAGGATTTCGCATTTTCAAGTACTTTTTCTTCCAAGGATTTACAATTTCCTTCTAAGGATTTCGCATTTTCGTCGATTTTGTTCAGAAGCACTTTAAAATCCATTCCGCTGCCTGGCATTTCGAAACTAAAGCTTGCTGGATCTTGGCCCTCTTTTAACAATGCTTCTTTTAGTCGTGCTTGTAATTCCTTTTTTGTACCTGCCGTATCCAATTCCCTTTCTTCCAATTCTCTTCTCAAGTCGGCCACTTTCAACTCTTGAAGCGATTTTCCAGCCATTTCACTTGTTTTAAAGCACTAAATTTTTAAGCAGTTCAACTGTCTTTTTATTTTTATTTTTTTTTATTTTTAATTCAACACCGAACCCGACACCTGACGCCAATGTAACGTTTTTACGACGTTTATTTAACATAAACTCGGTTCGTGGTGTAAATTAATTTATTAAACAAACTTAAAGTACGAAATAATTATAAAGAACAACAATTAAAACTAACGTAAAACTAAACCGAACACTTAATATTAAAATCGAACACTAAAGTAATTTATGTAACAGTTATTATTTATTTAAACGTAGGTATTTATTTATACGTAGGCCGCGATTATCTGTTTAAGACTGCCGGGTTTTTGTTCGTACCGCTCTTATATCTGCGGCGGCCTTTGACTCCCGAGTTTTGTGGATTTTGCTAGAAGACTCATCGAATTTACTCGTCGGCTCGAGAACAGCTGACGCGGCGATGATGTCATTGTATAATTTGTTACAATATTAAATAAGATTGAGTCAAACATAAAATGATTTAGTTAAACGTATTTCCTTGATAAACTTAGAAACGTATACGCATAAATGAGGTTATGAAAAAGATGAGGGTACAATAAGAGATTCAAAGCGTAGAAACAAAGCGGTAGCATTCGTGTTTATGTACCCATAACATTTTGCAGTGCTCTGGAAGGAGGCTGGGACAATAAATTTCACGAAATAAACTGCCGTAGCAACAATACACATGCTGCAAAACCCAACCGTGCAAAAAGTGTCTAAACTACTGTAATACATTTGAACTTAACATTAAGTTACATTTAGATTGTAACTTTTCATGCCGAATCAATAAAGCACGTCCGTATAAGAAAAAGGGACCGGAGCACAGTCTAACGTAAATAGAAACAAATAGCCGTATACGTTTGCGGAGATTTTCTGAGCGACTGCTTCGACTTCTTTAGGGTTTCAATAAGAAAGGCAAATACAATTTTCCAAAGTGTGCGGTGATGAATACGGACAGTAAAAGGAACATTGCTGTGTAATAAAATCATCAGGACTTTTCAACGTCTGTTACGTTTAGATTTTGTCGCTACATAATAAGGTTAAAAAGGGGAATGTATGTAGATGGAAAACGTCGGGGTTCAATATAAGCAAATTGATGACTGGAGTAAAGGAGAAGAAAAAACTACTACGGTTTAATAAGATACGTTCCGGCCCTAGAAATGGATAAATGGAAGTGAGGATTGGATTCGATTACGTTTTTCTTTCATTTTTTATATCGATGTCAAACAAATTGAGTTTTTCGCTTAAAAGTTTATTTGAGAAAACCTAACATTTTTACTTTTTTTACTATAATTTCCCCATTAAAAATACGTTTACCTATGCGAAATTAAAGAAAAGTTCAAATAATAATCGAATCAGATGTGTTATACAGGGTGATTCATAAGTAACGAGACACAGATCAACAGTCCAACAATTTAAAGCTGGTCTGTGTCCCATTACTTACCCTGTAAAATTGTTTCAATTCTGAAGGAGGCCCTGAGAAACATCGAAACGTAAAACTAAATAAAGGAAAATGAATAAAATATAGACTTTTACTTTTAACTTATTATGAAAAGTTACATACAAAATAGTATACAGAAAGGGCAAGAAAGGATATTATTATGTTTGAGTATTGTTTGATTAAGAAGTAATTTTTTTCTGGAGTAATTATCACCTTAAGAACGAAATGTTTCAAGTTTTTTTTGTGGTTTTTATATCATTGAAAACAACTGATGCATTATATAGGAACTGTGAAAGCTTACTATAAAAGCTAAAAATTACAGTGTAACCATTGATTAACCACCAAGTTAAATAATTTGTTTCCTTTGGCTCGCCCATCAACCACAAAAAGCTTTAAAAACACAAATAAATATGTACGAGTATTTCCGTTTTCTTTATAAAGTTGGCCAGAGTTTACTAAATTACAAAATAAAGTTGGCTGAGACTGAACCGAGGAAAATATGCTTTTCTCTAAATTATCAGATTATCAGTTCGATTTAGCCAAAATATTTGAGACATTTTTCAAGAGATAGGACTTAATTTTATATTGTTAAAAATAAAGCTTAGAAACTGTTTTAACTTCGCAAATATTAAGATAAGGTACGTTTACGTAAAGGCAAAGGCTGCACATGATTAAACAAGCGCTTTGGTAGCACTGCCGGCTTACATATTGCGCATTTTACGTAAATTTTTTAGTACGTAAAAAATATAGCCGCTTACAAGTGGACTATTATAGTAGGTACGAAAGTTTTTTCAAAAATTAATTATTCACTAAAAAGGATATAAAACGTCACTTTTTTGTAAATGCAATTAAGATTATACCTGTGTAGCGGTGTTTGTCGCTCAAAAATTGGTTAAAGCAAGTCACTGTTCTGGTTTACAAGCACTTATTATGCTTTAAGAAATAAGCAAAATTATTCCTGTAAAAAATTCATCTATTGGGTTTTGACCAAATTTCGAAGAGCATCAATCAACAATCATCTCGAAAATTACAAATTTTTTAATATTGAAAGGAAGTAGAAATTTCAGATTAATTGCTGCACCATGAAGTGTTAAATCAGTACTGAAAGTTCGTATATTTTATCCTACGCTTATAATTAAAAATTAAAATGATTGCAATCAAGTTATTCACCTCTAAGGAAAGTTAGAAAATGCCCCAAAAGAAGTAGTCACAGAAAAAAAGACCAGGAACCTAAATGTGACGACCAAAGCGAGACACCTAAAAACGAACATTGAAGGAAAAATAAATGATCAGAAACTATTCATAGCAACATGGAATATCAGATTTTACAAAAACAAGAATACAGCAAAAATGTTACAACCAGATCAAAAAGAAAATGAACTGTATTCAAAGGAGCTAGAGAGAACTCTAGAACAAGTACAAAAAAACGAAAATATAAATCAAACGTAAGAAGAAATAAAGAATGTCATACAAGATTGGAAGTTTGGAATTAACCAAAAGCACTAAGTAGGAAAGAAGTAAATAGTTTGAAGAGCTAAGTGAAAGGGCAAGGCTAAGAGTAAACATGCTGAAAGAGGGAACAGCAGAAAATATAGAAAAATATCAAAAACAGCGAAGGAAACGCAAGAAAATATGCAGAAAAAAGAAGAGAAATTTTAAACTAAAAAAGATTGAAGAACTGGAAGAGTAGTATAAGAATAAGAAGTTAGGAATCTATACTAACACCGCATATAAAATGAGGAAAGGTTGGCAAGGAGGATCACCATACCACAAAAAATAAAGAAGGCTTTCTAATAGGAAGTAATGAAGACAAACTAGAAAAATGGGTGGAGTATTTTGAGGAAGAACTAACGAGCCAAGAAATAAATATGATGAGACTCGGAATGGTAATTTAGAAATCGGAATGGGCGAAGAACCACGTAAATGTAACGATTTAGGAGATATCATAGTAAAATAGAAAACAATAGATGCCCAGGAAAGGAGAACATACCGGTGGATCTATGTAAATGTGGAGGACAGCAGATAGAGATGCACCGCACCAACTAATAAAACAAATTTTGGAAGGAGAAAAAATGCTAGAAGAGTGGTCAGAAGCCATTATTTGTCCAACTATCATAGAATATCTCTGCTAAATCTAGCTTGTAAGATGTTGGCAAACTGAATAAAAAACAGATTTGCTCAATGTATGGAGAATGTATGTAGTAGGGGGATCAAAGTGAGTTTGGGAAGTGGAAGATCGGTCATAAACCAAATTTGTGTTTTACGAGAATTGCAAGTAGAAAGACATAGGTACAAACAAAACAACAATGCCATATTCATTGATTTTAAACAAGCATACGATAGAACGCAGAAAAACAACTTTATCGAGCAATAGAAGAAAGAAATATCCCCAAAAAGCGTATCAGCTCAACAAAAAAAGAAGAGGAACAACCATCCAGAGTATTCGAAGTAAAGAAAGGATTACGCCCGCGGGAGACCCACTTGCTGCAATCATGTTTAACATCACGTTAGAAGGAGTACTGAGGGAGAGTCAAATAAACAGAGCAGGATTATTATACGAGCATCATAAAGAAAACACCAGCGTCTAGCATTCTCCGATGATATAGCGGCATTAACAAGAAACAGGATGGAGATCAAGAAGTAATAGGTAGATTGAAAAAAACGGCAAAAGTTACGGGACTATAAATAAATGAGAAAAAAGCAGTTCCAACAGAATAGAATATTGGAAATAAAAGAAGAAATGAGTTTACAAAATAGAAACAGAACGTCCTCCACGCTCAGACCGTGTCACTGTTGAGAAAGAACTCTCTTAAGGGGCTTCGTCAAGAGGAAAAAGGGGGCAGTAAAAGACCAGGGTGCTCCCCCGCTGAATTCTTCTTTCTCAACAAGGTCCCAATCCGGAAGACGTTCTTTTAACCCTGACACTGACCTTGGAAGTCTTCGAATTCAAAATAGAAGAAGTAGAAAAGTTCACATATCTGGAAACAGTATTTACAAAGAAGCCGGGAACAAAAGAAGAAATAAAAGCAAGAATGACGTCAGGTAACAGTTGTGTGTCTGCTATTAGTGAAGTGTTAACAAGCAAAGTAGTGTTGCGTGTACTAAAATCTGTTTGTACAAAACAGCCACAGCACCAGCAGTTATATATGCAAGTGAGGTGTGGCCTAGAGGGTAATCAAAGAAAACGACAAGTGCTTGGGAAAGGAAGGTGCTAAAATATCCTGGAAACCGATCTAACCAAGCGGTAAGATTATTATATGGTCAAGAAGACATAATTGGAGCAGCGAAACCTCAACACATACGATGGATGGAACATGTGATGCGGATGGAAGAAGAGAGCTTACCAAAGAAGGTAATAGAAAGTCAATTGAGAGGAGTAAGGAGAAAAGGTAGACCTGGAGTAGGATTGAGAGAGGAAGTGAAGGATGATTTAAAACAGCTCAAAGTAAAATAACAGAAAAAGATAGCATCAGTTGGGAAGGAATGGAGGAAGATTGTAGAAAAAGCCATGAGCCTGCAAGGCTTGTAGTGCTAACTTACACCGGATATCAATGAAATCTGGGGCAGCCCACTTTTTAAATTACTCGTATATTTCAAGATATCAAAATGAACGGGGTGCCCCAGGTTTCATAGGCACCTTAGTTAATCGAGAGATACGAACTATGCGATAGCTGATTCTTTACATGTGCAGTTATAATAATATTTTTTTACTCATTTCAACACAAGTTAATACTCAGGTGAAAATGCATTGCTGTATTACGAAATAATTCAACTTGCACCTGCAAGTGGTCATTTAATGAAATTTGTGTAAATTTAGATGACTTGCGTGTCAACTCTGTAGATTTTGAAATTTTTTAGCTTTGGGTTGATTTTACCCTCGTCTGGTAACTTTATGTGCAGTTAATTTCCTCTGTAACCTCTGGTAATATAATTGTTTTCATAGTAAATATTTTTTTCAAAGCTTACGCTGGGACGAACCCATACAGATTCAAAGTTAACTTTCTTTAAACAACCGCTACTTTGAATCATCAACATTCAATCTTCAATTAACTCATCAGTTGGAGATTCTTAGTTGTGGAAGTAATACCTAACATTCGAAATTCTTAAATAAACTTGCCAATCTCTTTAAAAATAAAACAAAAGAATAAAAACCAAAAGAATATAAATAAAATACAGAACACGGAATTCAGAATATTTGGTGGAATTATGTATGTATTGTCTGTAACCTCTTATACCTTTCGGTGTCGAGGCTTTGGTGGAACTATCCGCATTACAAAAACAATGCTAAAGTTCCAAAAGCTGCTTTTATTTAACAGCAAGTTTTATAGCAAAAACTGCAAAGATATCAAACTCAAATAAGTGTAACAAAATAGAGATATTGACAGACTATTGATTTAGCACAACATAAAGCTAAAGTAAATTTTACAACTACGAGTATATTTGAGAAACAGATTTGGCGCCTCCACCAAAAGCTACAAAACATATAATTTACACATAACAGTTTTAGGTTTTTCATATTCTATAATCAAGAATATACGAAGAACAAGTAGTAATCAGCAGAAAAAATTGAAAAAGCGAATATTAATGTTAATGCTATAGTCAAGCCTTAAACAGAACAATGAGAAAAATTTGATCAATTATCCCGATAAATTAGTATAACGGAAATCATATCAAATACGAAAATATTGTTAAACAATTCTTAAATATTTAAAATTGGTAACATTCAAGATACCAGCACTGCCCCGTACCACCACAAAAAAAAGTATGTAAACGTTGATTTTCTCCATAAATCTCGTTAAGTGTTTAAAGTAAACAATAAACAAAGTATTTGCCAATTCTATAACAGTTTTAAGGGAAATTCAAAAGGAATACAAATACGAAAATACTTGCCTAGTTTCAAAATTATACAAAATCTGATTTTATCACAAGCCTAAAAAACTTGCGTCATTGTTGAGATAGAAAAACTCAACGTTTCGCCCACTTTTTTAAGGTGCTTCTTCAGGAGGAAAAGGGAACACTAAAAGAGCACGGTAACTCAACGTGTCAACCACGCCAGAGGCGAAACTCTTGTAGCAAGAGGCAGAAGGGTAACGGTCAACCAATAAAATACTGACACTGACCGTGGAAATCTTCGAATTCACTAGAAAAATTGAGTTTAAAGTGAATAATAAAATGAAAGCCTTATTGTTAGATTATTAAAACGAAAGCTTAGAAAAAAATACTTTCCTTTCTAACTTAATACTTGGAAATATAAATTACGCAGCACTCCCCAAATATATCTAAGGTTTTGTCGCTGAAACTCAGAATTTTTATGTTTTAAGGGTAAGCTGAAATAAAAACTATTGGATTACGGTGTTAAACTTGACAAAAAATTAACCAAGGTTAAAGACGAAAACCAACATTAAAATAGTTTCGTTTCTAAACAATTCAATATTCTTGGTAGAGACTGAAGTTGGAAAATCTAAAATATGCAAAGTATATTTACTCCACTTAATATTGTATCAGAACTTCTGAAATACGAGGTTTTAAAGTGAGCAACGACTCGATATTGTAAAATTATGCCAAAGGCTAGTCCTGACATTTCTTAATAAACTTTCTGATAAGCTATTTTAACAAACTTTTCTATTTAAAATTCGAAGATAAACTTGTTAGAAGATCGATAATCTGGCCCTAAGTCGATTAACGTTTAACCAAACCAACAAAAAAATAAAGAAAATTAAAAAACAATTTACTTTAAACAAGTGTATATTTTTTTAAAAGCATCAACATCATGTATGGAAATAAACTTGTTAGAACATGGAAAAACTAGCCCTAACTTTAATGCTGAAATCCATACTTAAAGTGGAGTAACAATTTAATTGAATAAATGAAACTAATGAAGTCTTCTCCACAGTTTAAAAAGTTTATTAAAGTTTATTAAACTGTGGAGAAGACTTCATTAGTTTCATTTATTCAATTAGCCCTAACTTTATTATAGTTTAACCAAAAAAAAAGAAGAAACGGAAAACAGCGAGAACATAACTTTGGTAAAGACTTTGGGGTTGCCTCGATTCCAACGCTAAATCAGGCTTTAAAACGATAACTAAGGAAAAATGGCTTCCTCATTTAAAAAACTTAATTTGAAAGAATCTGGAAATGTGATAGATTTTATGATCAGAAAGTCTTTGCATCGCGGTTGCTGTGGAATTAAAAGTCATCTCTGAATTTGGTTACTTCTATAATACTAGGGTGTCAGAGATTAAAGACGGCATTGGTGGAAAATACTATATCAGGCCCTATTGTTTTCTAATTTTTTTTTGGTATTAACTTTACGGCTAACGTGACGCAAAAAATGTATGATGCCTTCAGAAATTGAAAGCTGTAAAGTGAGTAAGAAAATAAAAATATTGGAAAATTATTATGCTAAGGGTTGGTGCTTCAATTTCCTAATAAACTTCGAATTTCCAATTTGACATTTTTTTTTCAATGGGAGGAATTGTAGTAACAAATGTTATTAAGGAAAGTAGTTCGAAGGTAAACTTGCTAAACGATGGAAAAGCTGACCCCAACTCGTTCAAAGTTTAAGCAAACGAAAATAAGTCGGAAAAGGAAGGAAGGTTCAAATTACAAAATCCTTACGTCAAAAATGTATACAAGATTATTTGCTGATTTTATACAAAGAGCTTTTTTTATACGTACGTAATTAGTAACTCATAATGTTCATTGTAAACTTTTTTGATGAAATACATCACGGACATCACAGCTTTTGACACCCGCTATGAAGCAAAAAAGGCTATCCTAAGCAAAGAAACATCGAGACTGGACTAAAGTGAATTGGATAAAGCGACATTTTCTGGCGAAAAATGGTATCACGGCCCTGAAGTGAAGGAGATGTGTGGAAAGGTAGTGGCATCAATGGTTAGGAGAGTGAAAGAAGTAATTAAAGCTAAAGTGGACGTGACGCTTTTTTCTAAATAATTTAATATTATTAGATTTCGAAAAGTTAATTAAAATTTTTTAAAGGCAGAAGAAACATTCAACTTTAGTTAAAAATTACGCCACCTTCTGGCGCCTCCACCAAAAATGTATTGGACGTATACAAAAAATAGGCAATTGATGGAAGGGAAGGACAGGTTTAAGAAAATGGCAAACGTAATCATAATAATAAAAAAAAATTAAATAATAGACTTAAAACTAACAAATCAACATCCAAAACAAAAATAAACAGAAACATTATGAGCTAAGAAGGAAAATCCAGCAAAAATCAATACCAAATGGAATGATGCAAAGTTTCCTCTGGGTTTTCTAGTTCTACCAATTTAATCCACTATTTTCGTAATCTTCAAACTTCAAGAATCGAAACGACAATCCATCGTTACAATCTTAAAATTTTCCATTTCAAACCAAAAACCCCTCTTTAAGTAACTCAAAAAGTATTCTTAATAAACCCAAAACTTTTTTAACTACTCAAGCGTATACACGAAGAGGGAAAGCTGTGAAAAGCGGGCTCATTTTAGCAATTAGAAACAAAGAAGCTCAACAAAATTGTTACGAGAACATGTTAAGCTTTAAGACGTAGTTATTACTTAGGAATAATAGCGGAGCTTAAGTTTCGGGGCGTAATCAGAAAAGCAGATCTATTCCTGTTTTCTTGTATTCTGAGTATTTGAATTCAAAATTTTGTTGACAAGCTACATTAAACAAATTTCTGATTAAAGTTGAAACCCAAATATAAATCTGGCTTCCTATATAGAAAAGATTTGATTTAAAGTAAGTCTTTGATTTAATAGCGAAATTTAACAGGGTTGCCAAATCTAGAATTAGTTAAACGTCAAAGGGCCCACTTTACATTTAATAACAGGATAACAATTCGAAAATGTATATGTTTTATGTATTACATAATTAATACAAAATATTAACAATACATATACATTTATCTTATCCTCTGATTCAATGAAAAGTTATCCATTTACACCCCTGAAAGCTGAAACTAAATTCACAACTAATTAAAAAGTTAAGTCCTACTATATATACCTGAATGCAAATAAGATTTATATACTTTTTTAATAAAATTTAATCTAATTTCAAACACTGCTAAGTAAATAGCTTAGAATATCGCCAAGCTCCAACTTCAAAAGTAAGTTGACACATCCTGAAAAAATATTACGAATTTGGCATAAAATCGCCTTGAAATTTGAGCATTGTTTAAGGACAAGGAAAAATTAATAAACGGAACGAAAAGTGGGCACAAAAAGCAAACTGCTGGCAATATGCATGCATCACAGCTGATGCTGATAAAATATTTCAATCCCATTTTAATTAGCGAAGTTCGTATGCAAATAATGAAAAATGAGTAGTTTTCCACTCAAACTCGTCCGGTATGAAGAACAATGAATTTGTAATTATTCAGATTATTCAGAAACGTACAAAATAATTCCAGGAAACAATCTAAATTTAGCTACTTAACGAAAAATATTTGTCAATATTTACCTTTAACGGCGTTTAATTTATTCCCCACCATTTGTTTGGCCACGAACGCCGCCATTTTGGTAGATTATCTGTAACAAGAATTATATCTGTTAGATTAAAATCTGTCGATATTATATTTTGAATGGCAGTTAGAGCTGGAAGAAATATGATTTCGTTTAGATTTATACGCTTTATCATTATGGTACATCTGATGAATTATTAAAAGTGGCATAGTTGTTATGATATTTCATGGCTATAAATATTTCAGGCGAGAACTACACACAACCCCGGAATAATTAATGTTTCTGTCATTTATTATGGATTGTCCGTTCGAATTATGCAATACCCTTGTTATTATCTATATTAAACAAAATAAGGACGTTACTTTTGTAAATAAATCTTCGTTTACCTGACGGTTAAATGATTTTATTTATAACTATTATTTGTTTTTAAGTGAAGTAAAATCAAACAATTTATAAAAAGTAGAATCCAAAAGACGTATATTATAAGTACATATATAACAATTTGGCGCCATATTGCTCTGAAAACAACGAGCGTCGGCCGTCCTGGCGCCATATGACGCTATCCACGTTTTCAGAGTCTAGAACTCGCGGTCTGAAAGCTTTTCCTATGGATCATTTAGAATAACCTAGTGCAACGAGGGTCATTTCAACATTCCACGCTACACGCTCCACTTCCAAAGTTGCTAACACAAATTTTTGATATTAAAGAGTGACCGTTAGTTCTAAGCTAAAGTATATTAATCTTACTTTGTTAATAACGAGCAAACCTTAAAGATTTGCAGTGAAATTTTTTATAAAGGAAAAGGTTTTGTAGTGATATGTAAACAACGAAAGGCGCTTGACGAAGGAGGGGGTTTAGTGTTTTGAAGAAATTTAACAATAAAGAGAAAATGTTATAGTGATGATGTGATGAATATCAACTGCAAATTAAATTTTTAACGAAGGTATTAAAAATCAGTTATAACAACTCAAATTTAAAGAATTTACTAGTAAAAAGTGCCTTTAAAGCGGTTATTAATTAGTAAAAGAGGTGAAAACTAAAGCTTCATAATTAATTACAGATATTCACATAAATTTCAACTGAAACAAGTAACAGCACAATCTTTCAGAGTTTGAGAAAGTTTAAATCTCGCCCAGTCAATAAAAACAGCAATACTAAAAATCACTTGAATGAATCCTGTCCTAAACCTAGTCAAATATTTTCTAAAGGTTTTTTGAATCGAGTTTGACATTTTCATACTTCTTAATCGAATATTTCGCCACCGGATGCTCTGCTTTTAAAAATATAAAATTGTTTAAATATGGGTGAAGTTTTGTAATTTAATGTAGGTAGTTGGTAAAAAATTCAGAAAATATATTTCATAAGAAGTGCTCCCAAATTAATTATTAAGCAATAAAAAATATGGAAACTTTACAAATTGTAAGCTGAAGAAACACGCACAACCTTTTAAATCTTGTGACATTAAAAGTTACAGCACAGCAGAACCTTTTATTTTGAAACGTAATTAAGCAAATATAACTTTCTAAAGCTTCATCTCTAACTGTATTTTGATCGTACGGTACAAAGTAATCCAGTTCGGGTTCAGGTTTTGAAATTAAAATATTTTTACCAATTAATCTCTTCTGATTAACATGTCTTTTCCAACATCGTCCATTAGTTCAAATTTTATCGCCAACTAAAAGTTTACCAATTTTTAGTGCAATGAGAATGCAACATTATGCTTTATCTTTACAGGCTACTGTGATATTAAATACAAGAATACAAAGTTGCACGCAAACGCAGATAGTTTATTTAGACTTCCCATTAAAACTAATGACTATTCTAATATTTACGATGTTGTAAACAGTTATCAGTAACCTAATTACTGCTATCTTATTTTTAAATGTCGACTCAAAAGCCCCAGGATTCAAACCTCAAGTTTACAAATTTTCAGAGTTTATATTTACTGCAATTTCGAATATGAATGTACAAAAATAAATTAAGGAGTCTGATTTAATTTAAAAGGTTTTAAACTTGACAAATATTTCAAAATCCTAAAACATATTACAAACTAATATAAATCTAAATTTTAAAGAACTTGCTTTTACACAATTTATTACACACAAAAGTCGAATCTAAATTGAAAATGATTGACTTAAAGATATTTATACCTAAGCAAAATTCGTTTTAAACCTGCAAAATAATTCAGAATACGTTAGAAAAAAGTTCAGCTATTTTAATTACAAAATATTTATTAAAATCTTTGAAAAGCACCACTTTGTTTAACCTATCAATTTTTTTTTTGTTAAAATCAATTTAAAGTTTATAAAATGACGGTACAAAAAAATAATTACTTAGGGAATTTGCAATACCCCTGAGTTTAACAACCAATTAATTCTTTAATAACCCTTTCAAGCTGTTCTGTCGACAGCCTAGAAAATGAGATTTTCTATAAACAACAGCCCTTTATAAATACACTGACGTACAACAGCTAAATAAATAATTAGAAATGAATATAAAAATATTTATTACATTTTTGCATGGATACCGAAGTGTAAATAACGGTAAGTTAACAGCAAATTCTAAAAATCCACTATTTAGGGGAGTAAACCCCTTTAAAAGAATAATCAAGCTAGCAGACTCTTACTGACGGGTGAAACTTGAATTTTCTATTAAGATCGAGGTGCTTTGCGACTGGATGAACACGTTTTACAAAATAAATACTTAGCTGAAAGGCTTACTGCTTCAAGTATTTAACTACTGATGCGCGTTTTCATAATTTATTAAATTCACGTGCTTACTCAGGGCCGGCCTTCTCTATGACGCGATCCAGGTGCAAGAACGTTTTTGGGGCCCTAAACAATTCTTTTCAAAGATAAAAAAAGTATTCGAATAAAATGAACGTATATTGAGTCATGTGTTCTCTTTGGGGGGCCCGGCTGCTTTGCACCCCCCTATGGCCGGCCCTGCTTAAACTTTTTAAAAATAATCTTACGCGCAGTGCGCAGTAAAAGTAGCATAATTTAAAATTAACCCGACACAACACTGCTATGTTTCTGAGCTTTATTACAATAACAAAGGGTGACCATTATAGTGAAAGTTTTAGTTTATCGTGCACAATTCACGGCATTTAAATAATTACCATAAACAAGTTAGGAGTAACATGAGCCTAGGATGAAATACAAGTGCGTATTTGAGCACTATTCGGGAATAGTTTGGGTCGGGGTTCTAACTTGGGAGGAAACAAACATCCTTTGAGGCGATCCTTCCAAGGATACGTGTATAAACACGAGCATAAATAAGCCGCACGTGTATACAACTAAAGCCGATTGGAGGCTCCTGTAAAAATAGTTTATTTCTCGGTTTAAAATTAAAGTGTTCATTCGTTCCCCTTTCAAAAAGGAAAACGGGGGAGGATTATCGAGGTTCCTTTTACATTGCTGCATAAGTACTGCTTTCTTGAAAAATATGTTACTGCCTCTTTTGTAGGTCACAAAAGGATTAGGAATATGTACGAAAACGTACGTTTAGAATGAGGAAATTCTTTAAGAAGATTTAGACATAAGCTTTCATGCTGTGTAGTAGTTAAATACTAACGTCGCAAATTTGCCCAAAATTTAAGCTGAAATTTTTAATTTAAAGTATAATTGGACTGTACAACCTTGAAAATTTCTTTCCAGTTTATGTTTTTCGAATATCTAGCAACGAAGCAGAAAATCAATTCCAGCAAAAAGACCCCAATTCACGATATTTAAATAATTTCTAAGTTTTGATTAACCTTTTAATTGCAATTAAAACTTCAGAATTACAGAACAATTTGACTCAATTCCGAATCTAATTACAAATGTTAAAAAGTGAAATTACACTTTGTTACACTTAAGTTCATCACAATTTTGTAATAATGAATCCCCCAATAGAGACAACACTTAAGAATTCAACTGAAACATAATTTTTCAAAACTGCTTTAAATTTAAGTCGGATTTAAATTTCAACTTACATCCGATAAGCTTGGGTATTTAGTGAATGTCAATTGAAATATTCACTAATTTAAAAAAAGTTAGCAAAAATGTAATACAAATTCGAAAAATAATTGGTCTCTGCATGAGAAAATATAGCTTTGAAAGTGCTTCTTATACAAAAACTAAAGCTTGAAAATTGTTATTTGCGATTTAAATTCTTTCATTTAAACTTTACATTAAAAAGAAACTCATTGCCAAGTAAGTAATTTAATACAAAATCGAAATTGCCTGAGACCGTTCTATTTCCGGAGATCTTGGTAGGTGCGAAGTTTTCGACATAGGAGTGTAATGCCGAAACTTCTAAACTACCGTTCTGTGTCGTTCAATAAGGGAACACTTTCCCCATTTCCAGGGCACTTGACAGGGCTCGTCCTTGTTTTTCCACAAGTTTAGAAGGCTGTATCGCAATTTTCGAAAATATTCCCTTAATTATTTGTGTATTTCAAGACTCAAATAAAAGTTAGCTCATCTAAATTCGGATCCGTACAGACTTAGAGGAAGAGATTTTCCGGATGAGTTTCCTTCTTTTCTTTCAAAACTCGACGCCTTGGACGTTGTTGTACTTTTGCGAAAAGTTTTTCTTTATGTCGCGTAATGTAAATCTCTTTTTAACCGCCAGATCCTGTTAAAACTTTATGGAACTTCGAGGTTTTTTCACGTTTGTGTATGGTTGTCATTCTTTAATTTTGGTTTTTACTTCAAGCTTTGTAAATATGCATTTTATGATTTGTTCTCTAAAAACTAAATTTTAATTAACTTACGTAATTTCAGTTTTAACTGGAAAAGTTTCTGAACGTTTACTAAAAGGGCTGAACGCAATTATCGTTTCAGTTCCCAGTATGGACTTTTGAGAGTTTGAAAGAATTTTGTGTTTTTTTAAGTAAACAAATAAATTAAATGCAAGTTCTGTTTATGTCAGATTTCTTCCATAATCACGTTGCTTAAAATACTACATTTTTTTATAAAAGGCCGACAAAAACCTAAAAAGGGACAATGGCGATGGTCGAAGATATTTTTCTGAAACTTATTGTTTAAGCGGGCCAACAAACTCAAATATATCTCACGATGAAACTTGTTGACCTTTGACACATAAGAAGAAGCTTAAGCCTTAATTTCAGTTTTATCCATAGATATTCCTACCTCATGTTTAAAATTTACAAAATTCTTGCTTACAAGAAGCATCAAAGATATTAAAATTATCTTCTTAAGTAGGATTTATTCCGAATTGATATTCCAACATACGTTTGAGTAAAATTCCATTCAATGTTTACACTTCCTTGCTTACAAAATCAAATCTTCTGGCTCCAGCAATTCTGATCGAATCCTAAACATGAAATCGAATCACACCCTAAACATCTGAGCCCAACTGTAGTTATCTCAATTTTCAGTTGTTAAATTTTATTTCTGGATTTAAACATCAAGTCCTGTAAGTTCGTAACGTAAACAAAACTCTATTAATATTTTTGATGCGGAAATTTATTTTAATGTAACCCCCATTTATACAAACCCTTCCCAATTCCAACTTTTTTATCCAAGCGTAATAGTCTTGAAAGTTTCGAACCGGGTTTCCACTTATTTTTATATGCAAGAAGTGTTTGAAAAGTTTTCGATCTAAGTACGATAAATTCGTTTAGGGGTTTGGAAATAATTTGCTTTCTATACACCACTCGAACATTTATATATCTCGGCTATTTTTTACTCTGGGCTGATGAGCTTTCCGATCCTTAAAAAAAACTGTTAGGTGGCACGATGCTTTTTTTAACTCTGGGAGTAAACCCTACTTCAAGGAAACACCGAGGAAAACTGGGTGGGTTTCCATTAATTTAAAACCGGTTATCCTGCTGAAAAAGCCTCTCCTTTCGTCAGGCTCTTTTTTAGAGTACTTTGGAAAGAAACGTGATATTCTACACTGATTTTACTTGTTTTGTATTCATTACGTAGTTACTAAATAGATAAGTTGTTACGTCCGTATTCATCTAATAATAAAGTTGCGTCAGTACGCAGGAAAGCTTATTTAAATCGATATTTCTTGTTAAGTCTTCAGGTAAATTTAGGAAATGGTCGGGGCAAACTTATATAATCAAAAGTGACATGAAATGGGGTTGGTGTAAGGTACAAGGAATTAAACTGTAATATTATTTCAACATTAGTTCGAAACAGGGAAGGATGGGTGAAAGTAAAATAAGGGGCGTAATATTTAATCAAAAAATAAATTTAAAACTTAGGCTGTGAAATAAAAGAAGTTGTTGTGAAATATATCATACGCCAGAAGCGTATTATCGCGGGGCTGTGTCTACCAACTCTTAATAATTTATTATTCAATCTTAATTAAGAAAACTCTCAGCGAAAACTGTTTGCTTTTCTTTATAGCTGTGGCGGGATATTCGGGTGACGAAAATTTACCAGACAACCTCAGTATTGTTTATTAAAATTTTCAACTTCGAGTAAGTGGGTCTAAACATTATCATACAAATCTACATTACTCGAAAATACCTCCGAGAAAAATGGGAGAAGGTATAAAATGAATGTTACCGCTTTAAAAGTCATTGCCGAGAACATCGCCTTGAAAATTACTTATCACAATAACGCGAGAAACTTTATAGTTTATAATTTTCAATGCAGGAAACTTTCGTTTCAGACGTCTCTAAAGGGAACATTACCCAGATGTATTTATAAATAAGTTTTCAAATCAATATGAAACCTCAGGAGTTTGCAAAGTTTCTTAACATAAATAAAAGGGAAACTTTTTCTGTGCCTTTCTTGTGTTCTTTTGACGTTAATGACATCACTGAAAGCGTATAAAAATAAATTCATAACCTGAAATTTTCAAAGTTTGAAATTTTAGAATAGCAAAACAGAAAATGTAAATTTGCACGAGATACTCAGGAAACTTTCGAATAAACAATAAAGTAGATATAAACATAGCCAAAAGCAGTCACCCTCGGAAAACTAATATAACCAAGTTTCACTACAAACCAATAAACAGATATGCTTATTCATGCAAATACTGTGACCCCATTTGCTTTTTGCTTCAGGCATTTTCCAATGGATTTGACTTTTATATAACAATTTGTTTCTATTTGATATTACGTTGGAGAGGAATAAACACCATTCCTAAATAAACATTTGCTTATTTCCCTACAGATTGATGATAACCATTTTAATTAAAATCTCCAATCTGATTTATTACAAAAGGCCGTGGGGCACCAAAGTAATTTTAAAACAATATCTTCACGTTTCCAGTTTTTCTAGGTTGCCAATAAACTAGAACAAATTGCAATATTGCCTTTTTGTTTTGATTACCGCAGAGTACTGAGCTTATTATTGTTTCTTCATCATTTAATATTTTGTTTGATTATTCTGGCACCACAGATTTTATTATCTTTACTTTTATATCCTACTTAAACCTTGCGTGGAGTTCATTCAGCGCCAGATACCAGTATGTTCTTTTGATCGCATCATACATTGACATTTCCGTCTGCAATAACCATTTTAGGAGTTCGTATTATTGTTATGGTTATTTTCTTCCTCATTTCTTTTATGTGGGCATGTCGGATACCCTTGCTTATGTTTTTGGAAATCACACCTCAAGTGCCCCAACACGCTCATATGCACCTCTTTATTCTGACAACTGATTTTTGAACAACTAAAAGTCATGCTTATATGGACACAGACACATTTGTATTGTTTATTTACGTTGCTCTATTTTATAGGTTACGTAGATGATTTGCTATTCTTTGCTCTTTTTTCTTTTGGTTTTGAACAATTTTAGTTATGTTATTGATCGGCACGAAAAGTAGTTCACCCATTTGTTGAGATAATTTTGGAAGCGTTGCAATTAAAATGTACAGGGATACTGATACTTTTCTATCACGTGTCTTTGTTAAGAAATTTGTGAAACATTATAATCTTCCAAACTTATAGCCTTATATTTGAAAGTCAAGTTTTAAGGGTATATCGTCAAATCTTGAAGCCATATTGTCAATTTCTTAGTAATGTAGGCAAAATTTAAGATTGTACGAACAACTCTTGTGGTTATACCATCAATTGTGGAGTCTGTATCGTTATAATTAACGTCTTCATATCAAATTTTGGTGTTGTAAAAGGAAAAGGAAGCGCTTCTTCCAGCCTACAATTTTTAAAGATGATTGTTAGACAATTTTATTAAAGTTAAGACTCGTCTTGTTAAATCATGCTTTGCTTTAACGTATCACAAACAAATAACTGTTAAAAATTATATGACAGAATCCAAACTTCCTGCAGATAGTACAATAATACACATAAAGACATTTGGGTGTGCTTACGTTATAACCACAAAAGTATAGAAATTTCCAGGTGGTTCAAAATGTAAAGTATGCGGAGGCCCTTGAAATCAAGGGACAGAAGGTTTTCCAACTATTTTAATACTCCAGAGGGGGTGGTAAACAGGATATGGCAGGCGTTTTAACCATTAAAATATATGACGAAATCACAGATGCGCCGCAAAGTTGAGGCACGTTAAACACCGACCATATTGTAAAGCTTCACGCCTCAAATTCAACCGTTTTGGTATTCAACAAAATATTCCCTTGGGAATGTAAAATTTTCCTGATGGTGCGGTTATCTCTACTAACATTTCAATAATGTGGGTGAAAGAGTTTTTAACTTTTACATACTTTAAACACTTGTATGATAATCGTACGCGGATGTTTGCAAGCTCCTCGAATGGATTTTTCTGCGCGAAAGAGTTGCCTTGCATATCGCAATTAAAAACTGAGCGCATGCGGAAAATTTAAATTGAGGTTGTCATTTTTAAGAACTAAAGTTTGCTTTAAGCTTTAATTTTTTAAGGAATAAAATTAAAGAAGACAAAAAGTTGCTTTTCGAGTAGACAAAACTTTTTAATGTAACTACAAACTAATTTTTTCTTCAAACGTCATAAAAACACGACTTTGTGTCCTTGGATACGCACAGTTAAACATTCACTTCTACTCCTAGGAGTAAAAGTGACATAAACATTCACTTTTACTCCTAGGAGTAAAAGTGACACTTAATGAGCCAATGGCAACTCGTAATTTTTATTTTTTATAACAAAGCAACGACAGCTGGTATGACGTTCATTTTTGACTTTTTAAATTTTCTTGCTGAATTGCTTTTAATTTATGCGTTTGAAGAAAAAATAACATGTGTTATTCGGAGTAAAAGTGATTTTGTGTGCCTCGCATGAATGTCCGACTCGCTAGCGCTCGTCGTTCAAACGTCATGCTCGGCACACAAAATGACACTTTTACTCCTAATAACACAATATACTATTACATCAAAGTTCAAGATGTGCTCCGTAAGAAACCAGAATCTAAAATAAAAAACTTGAGAGAACTAATACTAACTCTTTAACCGATCTGTCCGGAGGACGGAATTTCCAGTTCAAAAGTTGAAAAGTAATTTAAAAAATGACAAATTGCATTGGGGCCCCAAACTTAGTTTTGGTTCAGAAATCAACAATTCGTCTTACTTATTTTGACCTTTATATTTCAATAAGAAGAAATATGTTCTATTTCATCCAACGTTCAAAGTAAAAAGAATTCCAGGCCCAATTAAGTTTTGATTTACTTCGTTTGGGAAATTTGCGAAATCCTTTGGATTCCTTACGTTTTTCGTTTATTAGCGCAGAGAAAGTAAGAATAAATAATGCCTTAGTCATGCTTTATTTTAGATTGAAGCTTCAATTAATAATTTCCAGAAGAATCTAAATTCTCTTTAATGAACTCATATATGAATTCCAAAGCACATCGAAGAAAGCTAATTTAAAAGTATTTAGGTTAAATCCGGATTCACATTCCTAAATCTAAATTGCGAGAATTGATGTGTAATTTAATACGTCAAATTTGATTCCCTCTGTTTTCGTTCGTATTTTAGGAACACACCAAATGACTTCGCATTTTTTCCATCGTAAAAATAAATCTAATAAATGTAAATGCCTGGACTCAAATTGCTTTGCCCCGAATATTTCGTTACAAGAACTTTATTTCTTTGTCAGAATTCAATTCGTTATGTGTTGTTTGAAGTGAGCGCCTTCATTTCGATAATTTAAGGACTTCCCGTCCCCTTCTTTGTTTCTTGTTAATCAAGCATGTGTTTTAGGTTTAAAATATTCTAAAAAAATTTTTGAAAACTGAAGCAAATACAAAAAACTACTAATTGTAAATAATAAGGCCCGTTTTTTTCATTTCCTGGTGAGTGTAAGCTTATCATTATTTGGTAAGGATTAATTCATTTCTTTGGTGGTCTTACCTACAAATTAAGCCGAGGATTAATGCAAAATATTGAAACGATAAATTCTTAACGAAGGTTTTAAACATGGGTATTTTTCAAACACGCAGAAAAACATGCCACCCAAACAACAAGCAAAGTAAAATCAGACAATGTTTATTTAGAGTAAATATTCTTGAGTAAAGCTGTTCGCTTTCTTCGAATATCCTACTAGGAATACCAAAATCGTTTTCCCGTTTCCCCTCATTTTAGTGGTTAGTACTAAACTCGACAAAATCTTCCCATTTATAACAAGGCTGAGCTAAAACCACACCATGTCAGTAAGTAACATTACAAACTGTCCGTCAGACCTCTTCTAAGGGGACTTCCAATGTATCTGTGTCAACAGCAACTACTTTCGGAGTTATAGCGGCTTCACCAATAGGCATCTCCTCCTTTATTAACCTATTCCAGAAAGGCATGTAGGACAGAATTCCTTCCAAGTATCCGAGGCGAAATACAACACCGCCTTCTAGCGAAATTTCCCAACAACGACGATCACAAAACTTTTTTTAGAATTTCGAGTTCATGAACTTCACGCGAGAGGCTGTCAGGAACAGGGCAATCAATTTCGCGTATTTACGAGTGCCTGTTGTGCACAACACGACTCGATTTATTTCATGCTCGATTTATGCAAAAGCTCGAGGAGACTTTTTTCGGTTTAAGTGGCTGTGAAACAGAAATATTTTCAGGAATAAACATTTTGGACGAGAAGGAAATCGGGGGGATTATTTAAAGTTGACAAATAGTTTGTAGTCCGGGTATGTAGGTACTTGATTTTAAATTTATTTTTACGAAATTATAACATGATTTAAGGATGCCCTTTGGGCTTTCAAAAACCTTGATGAAAATTTAAAACATCATATTGAAATCCAAAACATGATGACTTTGTTTTTTTTTAGTTCATGCATTAAAGGATACTTTGAAATTTTCCGAATTTAGAGTCTTCAAGCTTAAACCAAAACTTTCAAAAAATACAAAATATCTCAAATTTAAAAGGCTACATTAATTATTAAAATTTTTACTTTGCTGTTAACTGAATTTACCTTTTACCAACCAACCACGCACGATTGCAGAAAGTTATGTAAAATCTGAAAGTGGGACGTGGGAAACAGTAGAAGAGAAGAAAAACGAATAAAGGCAAACTAAAACTATTTCCCCTGTTTTTAATTTTTTTTTAACAATTATTAGTAAACAACAACATTTATATATTGTGAAAATCCGTAGAAAGTGCTACGAGCTAATTAAATAAAATCACCAAGCTAGTCAAAACATAAAACAATAAATACCAAAATTTGTTATAACTGGCTTAAATGCTTGATAACCTGGGAAGTGAAAAATCAAATTACCCTAATAATACTTCTGGGAACCCCTTTTAGTACTTTTTTAACCCAAAACTTTTCTAAAAATTCAATTATCAAAACAAATAGGCTGCAAATTTAACATTCCGAAACAATCAGATATTGTGGTTTGGTAGACGATTCAAACGCCTTTTCCATTTTGTGACGCTCCTTTTGTGTCGTTTTGTAATAATAATTCATATAAATTTATGATAATTTGTGATAAAGCGACGTTCTAGTATGGCACTTGCCACGCGCAGTTGATATGACGTATTAGTCAAAGTCATTACACGAGTCAAGGTAAAGGCATGCACGCGAAACTGAAATATGATATGTGCAGCTGCATAAAATGATGAATCAGCATTATTTAAAATATACAGTTTAGCACGTTTGTGGTTCAAGGTGGGGATCTGATTCCTATATAAAGAATCACTTTAACAGAAGCGAAGCATGTCAATACAAACGTCAAACAGTCATGTCGTTAAGAATTCAGGTTCCATCCTTAGTACTCAGTGGTGTTTCCTACGACTTGTAAGTAAAACTATTTTTCTGTATTTAAATTAAATGTAATTCAATTTACAGTAAGACTTGCTAATAGTTTGGAGTTACCCCTTTGTTTGGTTTATTAACTTTAATGTTTGTAAGTTATCTCTACTTACTTGTAGCTTTGCTTTTAAATAATATTTGGAAAAGCTAGTTCAAAGTTCAGACAATATATGTTATGTTAGTTGAATCAGACTTTCAATATAAAACCTCTCGCAGAAAAGCAAATCCCACGTAGCGTAGTTGGTTAAATAATTCTATCTAAATTTAATTAACCTATTCTTATTAACTTCTAACATTATTGATCAAGCCCACTGCGTTACAATATATTTCTTAGATCATGAAAGTGTTCAGTTAGGAATGTAACCTGACATGATGCTTAATTATGTATCGTAATTTTGAAGCGCCGGCTTGGTATTGTAAGGTTCCGAGTTATAATTTTTTCACCATATGAGTTATCCAATTCACAAAGTCATCTGGACACAATGGCAAAACTGGTAGAACACCTGACCGTAGCTAAAATTAGAAACCAACGTATTGTCCGAGATAATTTGAATTTAGAAAAAGCAGATTCACGGTTACGGCTATAGAAAGAGTGTGCGATACAACACGGAAAGAAATGCAATAACTCTATGGACGAAAAGTCATGTGCTTTAGTTACAATAGACGTGCGTAATGCCTTTAATTCGGCTAAATGGCAGAACATCATGGATGCGTTAAGGAAAAGAAGGATGCCGGCATATCTTATAAGAATGATTGGCAGCTACTTTACGAACAGATACGTAGATCTCGAAGAAAGTGTTCGAAAAGCGGGTGATAGGGGAAGTGTCGCAGGGCAGTGTGCTCCACCCACTACTGTGGAACATTTTATATGACGGGATATTCAATCTAAGCCTAAAGAAGGACGTAGCATTAATAGCGTATGCTGTGAAGCTCGCCATCATAGCTACGGCAAAATCCGAAGCAGTTGTTGAGTAGACGAGACGCTAGAAGAAATTAATGCCTGGCTGCGTTCAAAGCATTTAAAGATAGCACCGGAAAAAACGGATGCCATGCTTCTTCTCGTTCTCTCTGGGAGTGATAACTGATATGGGTTTAACGTTTGCTAAATACGTCACCTCCATCATGGTCAAGGCTAACAAAGTAGCTTCAGCACTGGCTCGTATCCTACCTAGCATAGGCGGGGCTAGGGAGAATAAGAGACATACCATCAGCATGATACATGAATAAAGCAGATGGCGTTCAAAGGATGTCCATGTTTAGGTGGTTATATCCGATAGAGGAACTTCAACACCTGCTATTGGCGACTCATCAGTTTCTGCCATCACTGCCATGGTATTTATCAAAGCGAGTGCCTTCCAATTTTGACGAGGATTATCAAGAACATCATTATGATAATAATTACGTATTCTGTCCAGACCTTACTACTTTACGTTATGACAAAAGTATGTACTCAGGAGTTTTGGGGCAAAGAAACATCAAATTCATGTCAAAAAGTGTTAACCCATCAAATGTACCGAAAGCCAGAGCAATTGAAGAGTTTTAGACACAATTGTCTAGAGAAATGTATAATGACGGCTGGGAGGCAAAATCAGTTAAGCAACTCAAACTTAGAATATAAAAAAATTAAGGAATTTGAATGTAAGTGTTGTCCAAGCCATGACGTGCAAAGTAAGAACTAGGCCTCAAGATGTAGAAGAAAGAGGTCCGTTCTCAGTTTTACAATTCATTGAAATTATTAATAAATTATCGTATTTTTATAAAAATATAAGAAACGTTTCGCAATACGGTTTAGTGGAGCTTAAGTTACTTTCCAAATCCTTTTAGCCCATAGGTACCTCATACCCAGGAAATCGTATACACAGTGAAATTGAAAGAATCTCGAATAAAGAAGAATATTGTTTCTTATGAGTTATGAGTAAGTAAGAGTATTGTTAGGGGTAAACAGATGTCAACCGTACAAAATTCATTTTAAAAATTATCAAGATTTGTCTTCTGGTTAGAACTGCAGTGAGTTCCTCGTACCAAAGTGGTACAAATTCTTCAAATATTTTATAAAATTCTACACAATGATGAAGAATTTAAAACAGTCAGCATCAAAAGAAGTAGCCCAAAAACGCCTTTTCTTGATGTTTGCAGTCGTCTAAAAATTTTGAATTAACAATCCAAGGCAAGTATTTTTTTATAAACCTTAATTGTGACCTCATTAATAATAACTTTTGGGTATCTGAATTTTTCGTTGCAGATAAGTCAGATAAAATCTGAAACTGCAGCGGTGGTTTCTGCAAAATATGAATTAGTTAGAAAATTTTGTTTTACTAGGGGACCATGAAAACCCGTAGAAAGTGGGGCTAATTAAATAAAACAAAGTTATTAAAAATATAAAACAAAAATACCAAACGTTCTTACAATTTGTTTAAATTCCTCAGAAGCTGAGGAGTGAAAGATCAAATTACCCTAATAAGGCTTCTGTAAATCCTTTTTAGTAGCTTCCTAACACAAAATTTTTCAAAAAATTTAATCATCAAAACAAATAAACTGGAAATATGTGAAACATTCAATTTTAACAAAGATAATAAAATTCTGAAACAATCAGATATGCGGCTTGGCAGAGGATTTAAACTAGGAATTTAATTTCATTTGATGCTCAGTACGAGCATGTTTAATTTCAGAACAACTAAAATGAGACATTAAATTACAATAGTCGGATACAAAGAATTCCAAATTAAATTAAACGTTTTACATTTAATTAATTTACGAGACTAATTAAAATAAAATCCTACACAAGTTTTAAATCGTTCTCAAGTATTTTATACTTTAATTTATGGGCCTTTCTTTGAGAATACTGTACAGATGTGACCTTCTACAGTGTATCAATTTTATCTCGTAAACCTCTTACTCATTCTGAATAGGTTCTGATTAGGTTTACCTATGAGGTGTAATTTGTGTTGTCTATTTCGAGCTAGTAAGGGGTTTATGAGGTAAAATGGGCACACTGTATGTTTAATTCTGAACATTTTTCGAATTAATCGGAATTGTTATTGGATAGGAAAAAAGTCAAAAATTAAGCAAACGAAAATTCTACAAAAAAAACCTTAAAATGATTTCATATTCGTGCTTCAAAGAAATATAATCAAAGTTACGTAAATACCAACACCCAAGCTGTACATGCAAACATTTTGGTCGAGAAATAAATAATCCCGAACTAAAATTTTAATCAGTGAAATTTATAACCCACTAATTCTAATAAACAACCTTTCACAATCAAGTGATAAAGTGTAAAAGCGTCCTTTAACACGGAATATACTGACAGTGACCCCTTAAACTTTATATTTAAACAGCTGTGCCCCTCGAAACCTAGTGCGGGGGTAAAACTCATTTCAGTACGTGCGAATATTTGAATACTGTTTAGGTATGTAAACATAGTTATAATGTAGCCATATTTTCGGGCGACCATCACGAGATTAATTTTAGTGGTCGTTGTTTAAGGGCAGCCTTGTACAAAACTAATGGGTTGTGTGTTCTGTCGCCATCTTTAATTAGTAAAGGGCTGCAAGCCATTTACTTTCATTTGCAGGTGAGTATAGGGATCCTTTATGATCCTGCAGTAGTTTATTCATTTTGGTGTATATAAAAAAAAGAATACAGGCAACCTCCGTGAGATAATGAAAATATCGCGCTGTTACGTGGCAATTCGGCGAAGTAAAAGAAAATTGCCGTTAGTCATCACGTTCTTCGAGAACACGTCAAGGCGACGACATAAAATCCCAAGCTTTGCCCTGTATTGTACCAGGGTTAGCGAAATTTCATATCGAGAACTAAAATAAAAATATTGTTGGCCCAAAAATATTTACCGTTTTACGCTCGACTATAAACGTAAATGTTTATTCATGATCGTCCAGTATTTTATTACTTTTATAATAAAAGCGCCCTTCGCCTCTGGCAAGGGTTGCCGCAGAACGTAAGAATATGCCATCTAAATATAAATATACCGTTCTAACTTACAATTTATAAACAAAATTTTCGGGTTTGGGAGGGTGGTATAGGAAGGTGGGTGATTTTTTTGTAGTTTACGGTAACGAAATGAAAAATCGGTATCGGCTAGTTGTAAATGAGACCATCCCTTTACAAGGGCTGTACCGCCGGAGGTCCTTTGTATAAACAGTATGGTATTCATCAAGGATGTAGGCAATTTCTGCTACGGTTAACCCTTTACCCGCAATTTCTAAAGTCCAATCACGCATAATGAATGCCGCATTCGCAAAGTTTATAATCTTTATAATGGTTCATCTCGAATATCGTCAAATGTTAGGATTATCCGACACTGTTAACAATAATTCTGTTGTAAATAAAAATTTCTGTTTCTGAATATAGTTTCACAAGTCGATCAAGCGAAAAGACATATTTCTGTAAATGTGTCAATAAAATTAATCAATGTGTTGTTGCTCGCAACAGAAAATACATTTCTGTAAAAACGACACAAAATTCTTTATGAAAATAAAAGTGTGGTGAGTGACTGTACCGAATGAATGTGCTTGATGAAAATGTAGACTTTTTGAGATAACCCAAATTTTGTTTTACTATTTTATTAAAATATATTCACGGCAGTTTTAGTCTTAGTATTCATTAATATTTTTCAGGGCCATTAGCACCGAACTTTAAACATAGTTTAAACTAAGAAATGCAACAGTAACCTAATTTCAACTAACGTGTGTTCATAAACAATCGTCATCTCGGTTGCTTTGAAAAACAAATTACAAGTCTTAGATTAAATCATAGACAATGTTCTGAATCAATTTACGAAATCACAACCTACTGGGACGTTGACAGTTTATGGACACCCGTTATTTAGTTAAGTTTAAACCAAGCCTAAAGCTCTATGGGTCGGTATTTCAATAAAAGTTAAAAAAAAAGCTCAGCTAAAGCCAGCTTTAGGCGACTCGTACTATCTTATGTCGTAGTTTAGGGTGTCGTACAGTTTCGGCTCATGACGTAATTCGTGCTGTTTCAGCCCACCCAATTATCTTTATCTACCATCGCTGGGTTGAAACTGCACAATAATTGAGGTCAGAAGTCAAAATCGTATGGGTCAAAACCACACGTAATCTGGTTTTCATGAAGCCTAAGATAAGTCTTTCTTTAAACTGTTTACTGAAATACCGAAACTAAGGATAATAGGTGCAATTATCCCCCAGTAGCTTAAGCACTAAAGGAATTATCAGTAGTTATACTTACAAACAAATTTCAAGAGTAATAAACGCGTTGACCTTGAAATTAAGATCAATTTTCATGAAATTTAACCTCTTACAGTAAAAATTAGAATCGTCTTAAATAGTTTAAATTTCGGCAATTTATTTTATACTAATGTAAAGCATTGGTTTAGCTCCACACCCTTCAAAAATTTACAATATTAAAATTTTAAAAATCGTGTTTTTCATCTTTCGATATCTTACTATTCTTAGGAAGAAGCTCGTTAGTGGCGCAGTGTTAAGAGCACTGGGCTTCTAGCTAGGAGTTTTGGGTTCGAATCTCACGCAGTGCTAAGGATTTTCACAAAAGAATTTTTCAATGTTCAGTGTCAGTACCTGGAGTGAGTGAAGCCATATAATCGTTTGGTTACAATTAATGATTCTGTTTGCGGAGTGGTCCACTTCACATAGTAATAAGCTAATAAGACACATACACTATACACGTAATACATGGCCATAAACTCTACAGAAGGCAATGGGAAACCACTGCAGAGAAAACATTTCTCTAATATAAGGGTGATATAACAAAGTTCACGACACCAAGGCGTTTAAAAATGGTGCTTTCAACCCCTTCGCCAACGTCCTGAAAAACTACTGCTCAAAACTGGCAAATATTACAAAACATGGCCAAAACTTAGCGAAGCATTAACAAATTAATACTTCGATCTTTACAGAAATTTCAGTAAATTTCCTGAGAGTAGTTTAGATTTCCGTTGTATCAAGTTTGAGTTCTGAAAAATAAAACTTTTGATCACGTCAATCACTTTGTTCTGTTATGTGGAGTTTGAAAAGTTCAAATCATCAATTATAAATTTCCCAAATAAATAAACAAGTGTATTAATAATTAAGCATATAAATGAACTCTTTAAAAATTAATAGATAAAAACGTATTTACTTTTTTAATTTAAAGTTGCAACTTTATTTCTAAAACATTGGGAACTTTTTGTTTAATTAGAAGAACCAAAATTTCAGTAATTACAATACTGTGTTCCAAAGCTTTAAATTAATTATTTTATTTGAATTTTAATAATAAATAATAAATAATACATAAAGTTAAATAACAACGACACACAAATAATTAATTGAATATTAACAGTAATAACTGTATGAATTAAGGTTAATTTTTCATTTTCAAAAAATAGTTTTTTAGTAACAACTTGAGATGAACTTTGCGACCTTTAGCCCAGTCAAATAAGGTAAAATAAGGGGTAAACCTCGGAATGAAAGTAAAGAAGCTGTATATTTGCATGAACCTTTATTTTGACGTTCTGAAGGCTGGCTGAAAAGTCTCATATAATCTCTGCGTCACAAGATATTAAAGGTCAAAGGTCACGAAAATCGGTTTTTCGCAATTATCTCGTTTGCTATGCGTCATATGGCATTTAAAGTTATTGTAAAACTTGTAGATCATCAAATTATCTACAATTTTTATTTGATGCATTTTGTCGTATGATCAACCGTTCTCGAGATATAGCGCGGAGTGTGGCACGTGCGCATCCGTATATAGTTTTTTCGAAATAATAAAAAAAGTTGATGGCATATGTCAAATTTGAAAACGGCATTAGATTTTGCTTGTAATTCTGCCCAACTTTCCCCATTTAACGGGTCCGCTAACTTTTATATTAAGAAAGTTACCCATGTAATGAGATAGATTATGGCACGCTGTATACCTGGCTCCGCAGTTTACAGAGCGTTATCCTATACATATAATATAGGGATGCGCGCGTGCCACTCTCCGCGCTATATCTCAAGAACGGTTGATCATACGACAAAATGCATGAAATAAAAATTGTAGATTATTTGACGATCTACAAGTTTTATAATAACGTTAAATGCCATATGACGCATAGCAAACGAGATAATTGCGAAAAACCGATTTTCGTGACCTTTGACCTTTAATATCTTGTGACGCAGACACGAAATTATATGAGACTTTTCAGCCAGTCTTCAGAACGTCAAAATAAAGGTTCATGCAAATATCCAGCTTCTTTACTTTCATTCCGAGGTTGAATCCTTATTTTACTGGTCTACTTCTCTTTTTTAATAAGTCTTAATTGTAACCCCATTAATCATAATTTTCGAATATCTGATTTTTTACTTGCAGATAGGTAAGATAAAATCTGAGACTTTGGGGGTGGTTTTGGCAAAATATGAATAGGTAAGTAAGAACAACATTTACATTTTTGCAAATTTTGCTTTATTAGGGAGACCACGAAAAGAAGAAAGTGGGCCCAACCAGTAAAGTTTGTTTATTTGTTTTTTTCACAAACTGAGGAGTGAAAGATCAAATTATCCTAATAAGTAGGTAGTTTTCTAACAAAACAATTTCCAAAAATTCAATTATTGAAATAAATTAACCGCAAATAGGTGAAATATTAAATTTTAATGAAACAAGTGCAATGACATTTTAAAACAATCAGACATGTAGCTTGGTGGAGGATTTAAACTAGGAATTTAATAACACATCTTTCATTTGATGTTTCAGGACGAGGGCGATTAATTTCAGAACAAGAAAAATGAGACACTACAATAGTCGGATACGAAAGAATTCCAAATTATTTTAAAGGTTACACTTTTAATTAATTTAAGAGGTTACTTAAAATAAAATCTAACGCATTTTTTATAGCTATTAAGACAACAAGTGTTTTATAGAAGGTTTAAAAATCAAGGTCGTAGACCGAGATTTTTAAACTATAAAACACGAGTTGTCTTCAACATTTTTTTTAACACTAATATCTTTCACTAATATATTATTAGAAATTTTAATAAATTATTATTTGAGACGCGTCACAATACACAAAATGCGAAGATTGCTAGGCAATGACGTATTTTATAGAGAATAGTATATTATAATGCAAGTGTATAAGAAAGCCTTTAAAGCACGCGCGACGGGTTTAAGAACACGAGGCAACGCCGAGTGTTTTTAGCGGCTATGTTAGTTGAATCAGACTTTTAATATAAAACCTCTCGCAAAGCAAAGCAAACCCTCACGTGGCGTAGTTAGGTTAAATATAGTTCGGTCTAAATTTAATTAATTTCTTTTTATTAACTTTTCACAAGCTAAATTTTGAAGAATTTCAATTATACATTTCAGGGCCGTACTGACAATAAAGGCACTGAATTCCTGGCATTTTTTCCTAAAATATCGGTCCTATTTTTCCTTAAGTTCCGGAAATACTAAATCTACATTTTCTTTTACTTTAAAAAATAAAACGAAAAACTACAGAAAACAAATCACAATTCCTTCTACTAAACAATAAAACCTACTTTAATCAAACAATTAAAGTTTGTACCTACTTTAACCTTACAATCGTAGCCCAGATTCGCATTTGATAAGAACTCAACGCAAACCGAAAGCTCGCAATTCTGTTGTTTGGATCTTAATTTGTGAACCTCTGACATTTGCTTTTTTTGTTAAAACCGTCATTTCCAAGTTTCGTAATAATCTCCCGAAGCAGCTGTGAATATGAATGTTATTCACGAATGGCGTGATTTAAGCTTTAAAAATATCTACCTTTTGTTGTTGTTTAAAAATTCGTTCCTGCTACGTTAATAAAATTTAATTATTAATTGAGAAGGGAAGTTTACGACTGACTGAACTAAAGGTCGGCGAACTGAGAGTTAAAAATTTGAAATAATTAAATATTAATCAAGCATAGGAGGATCAAAGCTTGCCTTCAGGATACAATTTGAATAAATTTCAATAAAGCACGTTGTGTTCGAATTTTTAGTGATTTTTTTAATTACCGGCAGATTTTTCATGCTTTTTCTTGGATGTGTTTCTAAATGATAATATTATCACATCAACCCAATTATTTTCATGTACGAATTCAATGAAAATTTATCTAAAAACAACCAAGGAAAAACAAATATTCCTGAAGGTTTATTTGTTCCGAAATATTTATAGATTTACATGGGTTTTATATTGAATTTTCGTATTGTTTTGCATTTTCCATTGCGAACATTGCAAAATTGAAATTGGGCCAAACATTTGTTTAAAGAAAAAAATACTATCGCAGCAGTTTTCCAAATAAACTCTCAATAACTGAAGAGCAAACTCGAAAAATGAAAAATGACCCCAGAAGGTTAAAAAAAAAGTGCGTCATCACATTTTTATGCTGTAAAAGTATCATTAAGGTTAAATATTAAAGAGTAATTAGTGCACGCTTCACATTGACGCAAACATTTAACTAAGTACATATTTAAACAACCTTTTAATTGCGTTTGATTAAACGTGCTTCACGATACTAACATCACATGGAAGCAAACATATTTTTTGCTTAGTTTTGCGAATGCTGTTTCGCTGACTACATACGATCCCGGCTTGCCTGCTGAACAAGTACGCAAATGTGTTTGCTGTAGAGCTCTGCAGATGTCGACTTCTACCTGACGTAAATTAAATGTTTCTTATTTAACACTCCGGAGAAATAAGTAAGTTGCAAAATTACGATTGAAAGAGAAATAAAAAAGCAAAAACGGGATTTTAATTAAAATAACGGAAGTTACAGTAGAAGTAAGAAATGTTAATAGAGTGCCCTTTGAGGAAAGAAATATTGAAGAACTAAGCAAACAAAGTTAAGGGCTCTCTTCAGGAGCATCGTGACTGAAAAGATGTGAAATTTCAAAGATTTGCATATTCCTGAAACTTGGTTTTATTCCAATCCAACACATTTTTTAATTCTTCGTGCTTCCTAAAGCTTTCATGTAAAACTATAAATTAAGCTCCTTAAGCCTGTTTTTAATAACTGTTACAGAATATAAGATTTGCTGTGTTGAAAACGTAATTTTTTAATTTAAATTTCATTTTAAAAACTCACAACCACCTTTGTTCGTCTAGATATAACCTTTGTTTAAGATTTTTTATAAATTGTTTATGAAAATTAAAATGTATGTCCTAAAATGCTTCGATTATAATTCTGACGCCATTTCAGGCCTGGTTTTTTTAAATTAAACGATTTAAAGTGAAATTTATATATCTTTAGCTTATAATTTAAGCAGACTATTTTAAAGTCCAACATTTTCCAATTTGATTTTTATTGTTTTCGGTTTATATGGAAAGCTTTCAATTTAAAAGGCGGAAGAGTATTTCCGTTCCTTGGGGTTTCACAGCTGCGTTTTTAATGTACTAGGGAAGTTCAAAAAACGAAACAGCTAGTTGAAAACCAGCTCGGCAACAGCAAATAACCGTAGAAAATTATTAGTAAATCCACAGTAGTAACATTTACTTTCTTTACGAAAAGTCCAAATTAAGCAATGTAAAAATTCAGTCGAGAGTTGTTTCGCATTTTACATTCGAAGCTTTTAATTCACAAATCTGACGTTTACCTTATGTTTAGTTTATCGAAAGCACTTTTTAAGATTTAGCCTAGACAAGCCAGTTTTATTTTTCAATTTTCATGAACTTTTACCCTTTTTCATTGCTTCGGGAAGGATTTGTCTGTCTTTAAAAGGTTTTAAAAGAGGAAGGGTCAAATCAAAACTAAGATAAATACAATCAAAATAGTTTTTGAATTTCAGAAGTTCTATAATTACCTTTTTTGGAAGTAAGTGGGTCTATAATTAAACTTTTTATTACGGCCTACATGCCACATATTAAATTATACGAGCTCTCTTCAAAAAGCAACCGAACTTTTTAAATTGTGCTGCAACGGAGGGCCCTAGAGACGTGCAGTTGGCAGCGCAGCGTTCAGTATAATCTAACGATTAACTTCCAGTTAGTTGATTCATTACTTAGTTCTTGTGTTATTGTTACTTGAGTTAGAGGTAGTCTGTGTTGTTCTCCGATTTTCGTGATTTACGGGAGCGGCGTTGAAATGTGAAATTTTGCGTAAAACTTGAGAACTTAGCAAATGTTGAGACAAGCTTACGATGATAAGTTTTTAATCCGTACTCAGTGTTATTTATGAGTGGTTTATTCAGTTTAAAAGTGGCCGTGAATCGATGGATGATAATCTTCGCTCCGGGAGGCCATCAATGTCCACAGACGAAGACCATGTTGAAAAAATCAACATTGTGGTACATTCAAATCGACGGTTAACAGTGCGGCAATTAGCCGAGCTATGTGGCATTTCAACTGAGTCATGTCATGAAATTTTAACAGAAAAATTAGGGATACACTGAGGCACCGCACAACTCGTTCCTCGCTTGATCATTCAAGAGCAAAATGATCGAGTTGAAGTTTACCAAGAACTACTGGAACAAGCCAACACTGATGAAAATTTTTAAAAAAGGTTCATTACAGGTGATGTAACGTGGGTTTACGGCTACGACCCGACGTTGAAATAAAAATGCAATTATCGCAGTGAGTCGGCGAACACTCTCCATGTCTGAAAACAGCCGGGCAGGTTTGCTATGCATTGCGAATATTTACGTCAAGGTCAAACAGTTAATTGTCATTATTATGTTGAAGTTTTGAAACGCTTGAAAGAGAGGGTGCTAAAGATGAGGCCCGAGCTTTGGCCTGAAAACTCATGGCTGCTCCACCATGATAATTTTGTGCGAAAAATCACTGTTCTTCTCCAGCCTCCCTACCGTCCCGATCTAGCACCAGTTGACTTTTTCATGTTCCCAAATGAAATCGGTGCTGAAAGGGAGACGTTTTGACATATTTGAGGGAATGAACACGAATTCGGCACAGCTATCCCAAAAAACTGCTTATGAATACTGCTTCAAGAAATGGAAACACCGCTGGGTGAAGTGTATCAGTCGAGCAGGAGAATACTTCGAAGGTGACAAGGACTAATAGTCCGCATGTAAGCCCAAACAAATTAGAAAAATAAAGTTCGGTTACCTTTGAAGAAATGTAATAATTATTGCAGTCCAGATTTTTTAGCATTTCTTCCAGGTGTTGAAATTACACTTATATAAAACCATTTACACTCCCACAATATTATACGCAGGAGAATCATGGGTAATAACAGACAAACATAGATCTAAACTAACAGCCGCCGAAATGAGATACCTAATGTAATGGGGAAGACAAGAAGAGGTAGGATAAGAAATAGAAGCATACGAGAGGACCTGCAAAAATCTAGGGGAAGACTACGAATAGGATGGGATGAAAATATCAAAGACATTGCTAGAAGAAATTGAAAACCTGGGAACAACTGAGAACCCTAGCTAGGGACAGAAGAGGAAGAGAATACAGAAAGTGGCTCAATACCCCAACACCGTGTGGTAACAATGGGAGAAGAGAAAATAAGTAAGTAAGTAAGTAAGTAAGTAAGTAAGTAAGTAAGTAAGTATAAGTAAGTAAGTAAGTAAGTAAGTAAGTAAGTAACAAACAATTTTGTTGACTTTAAAGTAGTTCCATGTTTACTCTATCACATAAAGAGAGGTATTTAAAGAATGAAGTTTTAACAGTTCCTAAATTCAATGCGTTTCTTACAGAAACCTTCATTTTTATGTTTCCTAATTGTTAATCCTTCTAAATGGCTCGAAGCTTGCTTTACTTTCGTCAAGTTGAACGTCAATAGCTACACCCTTTGTTCAACTTATTTAATTTAAAAAGGCGTGACCGATACTCTTTGAAACCTATTTTAATGTAGTGTTTATTAAGGTAAGTTTTAAAAAGAACGTGAATGCAATTTTCGAGAAATTATATCTTTGAAAAATTTTAGAACTAACTTATTATGTTGGTAGTTTTTATTAATTCATAGATCGACAATTATAATTTGGGTTTAAGCTGATATCGATAAATCGCCCCATTTTTAAGGGATGTTGAATTGAGGTTAAAGAAATCGTCCCAAATTTTGATTTTATTTTGAATCCGTTTGTCCATGTTTAAAGTAAAAATTTAAATTCCGTTTCTGGAAACAAATTGGTCTAAAATATGTCTACCTTTCGGTTCACCTGTTTAGATTCTCAGAAATGTTTATTTTGCCTATTTTTCCAGCACCAAATTTCGTCTACTCGATGCTTTCGTGAGACAGTTGGACTGCAGCAAACATAACCAAATTAATCCAAAATAATAATAATTTTGAATAATGGACGTACCTAACTTAAATTTATGAATTTATTTACATCAAACATGACGAAGTTTGACGTTTTTTCTAAAACCTGCAAGTTTTAAAAATTGGAATTATGTAAAACTAAAAATTCCATCAAGCGTAGGAAAACATTTTCTTTATTACAAATTATTTTACATATTTAGAAATGCCAATTGCTGTTATTTAAGATTTTTCTATTGCTGCATAAGTACGATAACTACTGCAAAACAAATAACCAAAATAAATATACAATCAGCTAATAAGTTTAACATAATAGCGAAGGACGAATTGTCAATTATCTTTAACACCCTGTATCTCTTATTGCGTCCTCATCTTTTTCATAACCTTATTTAAAATGCGTATACGTTTCTGAGTTTATGAGTGAAATACGTTTAGATAAACCATTTCGCTTTGATTTAATCTTATTTAATATTGTTTTCCCTTAAACACTTTTATTGGAAGTAAAAACACATTTTCAAAGATTTGAAGATTCCTTTATTTTTATTCATTTATTTATTTGTTTGTTTGATTGTATGTTTAATAGTATTGGGCGAGGTGTAGGCTTGCGAGTGCCAAATATCACAAGCAAAGTTACTACTACAGTTTATTTTTCGGAAAAATTGTTTTCATAGCCAGAAAATTTTGGGTTAAAAATGTATGTTTAAATTACTGCCATACATTTTGATTTGATCAAACAGCATGAAAAACTTTGTTCTCAATTACCCTTGCAATCTATGCATGTCATGATATTTGTACAGAAGATTTTCCTATTTCTTGTTTTTGTTTCTTTAATAATTCTATGATTTTCAGCACTCTTAGTAAAGAACACACAAAACACTAAAATAATCAAGTTTCCGAGAAGTAAAATTCGGAGGAAACTTTCTAAAGTGTTCTTAGTTTAAATTTCTCGGCAACTTTAGAACAGTGTGTTCTTATAAAGGAAGCCAATTGATACGAGCAATAAAAAGCCTTCGAAGGTTAGAATTTTGTCTTATTCAAGCTTTCCCCAATTTCATTTCTGAAAGTTTCGACAGAAAATTGTAAGTTAAATTTATATTGGATTTCTTAGACTTTTTATCGTTTTTCGTTTTCTTTCTTTCAATTTTATCTTTTTTCGTAGATCACAAATTTAGTATTTATGGAATTTTTTAAATAAACGTTAGTTGTCCAGGAAATTGTCTAAATATTTAAAAATTGCTTTATGCTTTTCTAGCATATAAAAAGAAGTCGAAATCTTTGGGTTTGTAATATTTTAGTGCCTTTTTTGGTTGATTTTGTTTGCCATTGTATATTTTTCTTCGCTCTGTTAGAATTTCTACGTTTTGAGCCCCGAGCTACCTATTTCTGTAATATTTAACAATTTTTATTGTTCAGTCACAGATTCAGCCGTTTGTAGAAGATTCTTCAAGGAAAGAAAAAAAATAAATAATTGCTGTTGCTAACTTGCAAAACATTCTACCGACAGTTATCTAATAAGAAAAAAAATTCACTATTAATCTTGTAATGCTGATTTGTTTGATGAATTAAAGTTTCAGTGGAGCATAATAGATGAAATAATTTTCCTCTGGACCTTACCAGTAATTTGTTTGAGATTTAAAATCTTAAAATAAAATCAAACTTATAATTACTTATTTAGAATATTTATATTTAACAGCCACTTTAATTTACTTAAATGCAAAATGTTAGTCAATACTCTACATGTTAGAAGTTTAAAATACGGCCCTGCACATTGTAAATCTGCACATGGCGTAACCAAAGGAGGGATAGGATTAGAACAGAACAATGTAACATTGTGAGACATAAACCACCAATTTGGATTAATGTGTTCGCCTAAAACCACTGGAATATCCTCATCAGCGTGTCATATTAAATCAGACAGGCATAATTAAACGAACTACGAAAATTCTGTAGTTAGAAAAATACCTTCACAGAGGTTTCAACCACTGACCTTCGGCTCTATGCTAAAGTAACCAATCCTTACAAATTTAATAAAGTACTTAAAACAGTCGAAAATAAATAAATAAGTCGTCAGTTTTTTACAAATAATTACAGCTAAAGGCTGATATTTGAAAGAAGGTCAAAATATGGGGCAAAATGTAAATCAGTTCTTGATGCGATTGCTTTAAACGTTGGCTAGAAATAAAGATAATTTCATAGTCACTGAGTTTTTTTGTGTTCAGATTACAATGACTACGTTAATTTATCATAAAGTGGCCTAATTTAAATCTGAACGAGGATACTGAAGGATGAAAAATCGTTTAATTATTTTGGGAAAATTCTTAAGTTATTCTGGACCCTTTGTTGTCACTTATTTCAATTAGGGGAGATAAAGATTTTAAAGGAGATATTCGCCGGTTTTTTAAAGAAAAGATTTTAACATGTTTGAAATTCTAGACACTTTTGAGTGGGTTAACGCTTTTAATGTTTAATCTGTTTATTGCTATTGTTAATCTAACTGGAAACAGTGTTAGAGTAAGGAAATTATCGTTAAGTTAGTAAATTTCTGAATATCCAATTAGGTACGCCAATTAATTAATACAAACGAAAAGTAATTTGAGTAATTAACACAATTTACTAATGAAGTTGATTTTAATTAAAGTTTGGTACAAAAACTTTCTGGCATTCTTTAGATTTCTATGCCTTATTCGACTATTTTCCTAACCCAACAATTCTGCGGTTTATTTAAGAAATGGACGAAATACAGGAGGTCAAGATAGATTTTTAGTGACAGGAAAATAAAGTCGTGGTTTTCAAACTTTCTAAATCTCAGTTTTATTATTTGACCTTCGTACAAGAACAAGATCACGTAAATCAACGTAGAAAAAGGGCTACCGATATCGGGAAAGTTTCAAGAAAAGGTAAACAAATACAGATTTTGAGAAAATAGGAGAAAGTAGCATGCAGGAGAGCAAACAACAAACGTGACTGAGGAAAGTTACCGAATGACTTTGCAGAAAACCTGAAAACAAATTTGACTTCAAGCTAGAGGAAGTTTCGTGCAAGTCTTCCTTTTCTTTGCCGCCTTTGAAGGTCCGGCTTTGAATGTAGGTAATACATTTGTTTGAGCATAATCTTAGCGTTGACATGCAGATCAAAGAAAATGCCCAAACGCATACCAAATGAACTGAGATACAATGAGCAGAGCAAATAGAATACATGTAAGTCGAGCTAAGAACGACAATCGATATCACAACATAGCTGACAAGGGTTGAAAGTAGAGCGAGATAAAATCTACTTTATGTTTGTTAGAGCAGTTGCTCAATTTCTTTCGAACCGTTTCAACGGTGCAACCCCTGCAGAAGCGAAGTGGATAACTGGAACGCGAGGTGGAAGGTATGCAAGTTACCGACATTTGCTGAAATTATAGTTTATTCTATAATAGGACTGGTTTTGAGAGTTTAGATAAAGGTTCCCCTAATTTAATTGAGGATTTGCCTGTGCAAAATGAGATACAGGTTATGACTTTATAGTTCCTCTCACTTGTGCTGAATATTGTCAGAAAAGCTGATAAGGAACTAATTTTAAGTTTATATACGCATCTTGGATGAGGGCTGTCAGCTTGTTCTGTTTGTACACGTAATCTATCCTTCTCTCTGATAATGCACTCCCCTCCGTTTTCCTTCAACTTTCTAAGTCTTTAAACAAGTAGGTTACCGAGATTTACAGGCACTTAACTACAACAAAATTTCAAGATAAATCTTGGAGCAGGAAGCATCTACAACAAGAATTACGACTTTTATCTTATCTAAAAAACCACTTTGATCAAATCAAAAAAACTTCGATGGAGTCGCACAACAACAAAAACGTACGAATACCTAGCTGGAAAATTCCCAGACCAGTCAAAATGTTATCCTCAACTAACTTAATTTTTTCTATGTTATTACCACCACAAACATCTGAACAACAAAATAAACCGGAGGTAAATCTGAGTTGGCGTAAAAGTTAAGAATTTGGAAGAAACAAACAAATACCAAACTTCATTTTAAATCGTTCCCATCTTCCCAAAAATTCCCCCCAATTAGAGCTCATCAAATGATTGACCAACCATTTCAAGCAGAAAAAAAATACCAAAATCTACTTGAAATTCTAAGAAAGTAACAACATAAATTCAAAGTTAAACAATAAATTATGAAACAGGAACGCATATAATGTAATTGTTGCCATTTCCAGAAGCCCTTCTGTTGTTGGGCTGTAGCTTTAAATCAGTCAAAAACCACTTTGCGAGCTCTGAAAATGCCAAAACTACGAGCAAGCTTGCTACTAATCTACTATTAGTGTGTGCCTCGAAACTCGCACGAATCCTACTTCAAATCGAGTTAAATCTAAAATATGATCTGATATTTTTTTTTCTAAATTTTCAGAGAATGGGACACAACCGTTGGATAACCTCCAACTTTTCAATGAAGAACATTCCCAAATTTTAAGTTTCAAGGTTAAGTCTAAGTAAAACGTCTTCAGATTAATTAATATTTAAGTTACTCAGTTTATAAAATAAACCGAAAAATAAATTAAAGCCTAAGTAAATCCTCTGAAAATATCAATCATCGGTAAAAATTCAGTCACCTCAACAAATTTTCCAACTTTAATGAAAAGCTTTCACAGGCTGATGCGACATTTGACAGAAAAATATCGAATACATCAGCAAGATTTCCCAAGGTAATGTTTTAATCAGAGTGGTTCTACAATTAAGGGCGATTTACTCCTACATCTGTTCGTCGCAGCATGATTCTAAAATTCATTCCTTAAAAGAATATTGAAAAATGAGTTCCAGCTTTCAGTAAAATTAATCTATGATAAATCTGGTAGTAAAAGGCCATCAAATGCTCCTTATGGAACAATTTTAAAACTTATTGGAATTAAATTAACTTACGCTGATTGGAGGGTAATTCAACCGGGGATTTACATAAAAAAGCCTGTGTGGGAAAGCGATTACAGTTGTATAATTCGGAGGCTTTTTTGAAATTATGGGCACTGTAAAATGTTGCTGAATTTTTCTGTATTAATCTTTTAAACTTGCAAAAATTGTTAAACCGCAAACAAGTATTTTACGCATAGTTACACATATTCAAACAGAAAGAAAAAAAGACCAGACAAAAAAGGACAAACAGATGGTTTTTACCATATTTTAATACAAAAGAACACAAAAAACTCTCGACAGCAACAAAGATTTGATACATCACACGATGAAAGACAGAAGACGGGTCGGAAATACTTTAAAAATAAAAAATAAGGAGGCGTTTTCTTATTCAGCTAGTCTACTTGGGAGAAAAGCAAGTGGAAAATATCGGGCTTGAACAGTGAAAAAGAGAAAAATCAAGAAGCGTGAGGGGGATTATTCAACATTCGTCGAGTTAAGGGCGACTACGAAAGGTATCATAAATGAGGGCAATATAAATCTTGGAACTAAGCAAAATGGAAGAGTGATTTAGAAAACTAGAATAGTATTTTTGTACCAAAGTGGAAACTTTTCCTATAAAAGGAATAAAAACGAGAACGATTCAAGCACAAGTAATTTACATTGATTTGTAAGCCCCCAAGATTTATTTTAAAAAATGCCAAAATCGCAGAATTTTAAGTGGAAATTAGTGGAAAATTGAAAGTGGCGGCTTAATAATCGAGTGAGCTTTAATTAAAAATTTCATAAAGAACTTTTGAAGATATCAAAAAAAGGCACAAATTTCAATCACAAGGTGCCCCTTATTTAATTCCTATCAAATTAGTATAATTTAATTAAAAAAATTAAAAATAACGCGTGAACCTTGCCGAAGTCGTATTAAATTTCTATAAAAATTTAAATCAGTAATTAAGACCGCCAGTTAAATCCAAATCCGAATTTTCTGTATGCTCTTCTAGTACTTAAACAGATTTTAGTGGACTTCTGGTTCAAATTTCCATTTTCAGTCCATTTGTTTAACCTTCGGATACACACTTTAGATTTGAGTTTCAATCCTTGGTGTGCGAACTGAAATTTCGTATTTCGGATTGAGAGTTAGATTTCCAAATACATAATATGAGACACGTGTTATTGAAGCCATTAAACTGAAATCTAATACAGTTCCTATATATTAAGTGAAAATTCAAATCAGAAAAAAGGAAACTGATTCTTAACTTTACAAAAGATTTAAATTAGTATCTTGGATTAGGATCTGAAACCGTATTTTCGATGTGTGAAACATAGGTTCGAATTTCAAATTTCCACGTCAGAACTCGAGAACTAATTAAGATTGTGAGATCAAAGATCTGAAGAATTTGATTTCGAGTCCAAATGAAAATTCTGAGGACCACATTTAGACCGCAAATCCAATCCGATTATGAATATAAAAGCAAAGTAAATCAAAATTTAAGTGTTATTACGACATAATTCAGTCTCAAATCTGGATTTCTATTCAGTTTCAGTTTGGATTGAGGTCTATAATCCAATTTCAATTTAAATTCCAAAGTGTGATTAAAAATAACACAGGAAGTATTAAATTTCTGTACAAATTCAAATCGGTAATGATTTATTTTAAGATTTAAAACCGTCAGTTAAATCAAAATCCGAATATCAACTTGGAAAGAAATCCGTGGTTATAGTTTGGTATTGGGGTAAGATTTAAGCAGATATCCAATTTCAGCCCGCTTTTTACCTGTGGACAACCACTTTAGATTTAAGCTTCAATCTTTGGTATGCGGACTGGAGTTTCGAATCTCGAATTAGGAATTAGATTTTTAAATACCGGATGCGTTATTGCAGCCATGAAATTGGATTTTAAATCCAATACAGGTCCTATTATTAGCGAGAAATTGAAATCAGAAGAAAAAATCTTATTAATTACTTTAGAAAATATTTAAACTAGAATATTCAATTAGGAACTGAAATACAGGTTCGAATTTGAAAACACGTCAGCGATCAAGAATTGATTATGACTAATGAGACCACAGATCCGAAGATTTGGATTTTGAGTCCGAATCAAATTTCTGCGAATTACACTTAGACCAATCTGATTACGAATCTAAATTCGAATAAAATTAAAATCGATCAAAATTTGAGGGTTACTGCGACAACATTCAGTCGCAAATTTGGATATATTGTCCAGGTTTAGTTTGGATTGGGGTTTCTAATCAAATTTCAAATTAGATTTTTAAATGCGAAATGTGAGACCTGCAGGACGAATTATTGAAGTCATTGAACTGTATTTTAAATCCAATTCAGTTCATATAATTTGCAAGTGGATATTCAATACAGAAGCAAGAAATCTGATTAATAACTTTACAAAAGACTTAAATTAGAAATGTTCGGTTAGGAACTGAAAACTTGTATTCCATGTGTGAAACACAAGTTCCAAATTTACACGTCAAATTTCGAGAATTGATTAGGGTTGTGAGTACCTAAGATCAAAGATCAGAAGATTTGGATTTCGAGTTCTAATCAAATTTCCGCGGACTACACTTATGATGTAAAACCAATTCTGTTACCAATCTAAACTCCAATAAGAGAAAAATAAATCAAAACATGAGCGTTATTACGACAAAATTCAGTCTCAAACCTGACTTTATTGTTCAGGTTTAGTTTGAATTGAGGTTTCCAATTCAAATCCAATTCAGTTCGTACAGTTTGTAACTGGAAATTCAAACCAGAAGCAACAAATCTGATTAGCAATTTTACAAAAGTGGGTTTAAATTCTAATTCAAATTAAAAATTAGACAATTTTATGTGGAAAACTAAATAAGCCAAGAGTGAATTTTAATTTAAATTTTCGCAAAGAAAACTCTGAATCAGACCAATTCTTCGAAGCTTTTCAAAAAGGCGCAGCTTTCAACAAATATTTTAAAATGTATCCCTGATTTAAAGCCAGTTAAATTATTAGAATTCAATTTCAAAATGTGATTAAAGAATAACTCACGAAACCTTCCTGTCGTATTAAATTTCTATACAAATCGAAATTAGGAATACAAAATTGTGTCTCAAATCTGAATCTGAATTTCTAGTTACAAACTAATAGAAACTGAATTGGATTCAAAATACAGTTTAATGGATTTAGGGCTGGTCTTTCAATCTCCTAATAAATCTCCTACTAAGCTATTTGGTAAATATTTTCTATAGAAACGATTGTATTAACAAAGAATAGAAAATAATAGGAGGATAAATTTATTAGGAGATGGAAAGACCGGCCCTTAGTAGCATGTAAAAATCTAATTTGAAATGTATATTAGGTTATAAACTTCAATACAAGCTAAAACTGAACAATAAATCTAGCTTGAATTGAAGTTTATAACCTAATATACATTTCAAATTAGATTTTTAAATACGGAATATGAAACCTGCACAACATATTATTAAATCCACTAAACTGTATTTTGAATCCAATTCAGTTCCTATTAGTTTGTAACTGGAAATTCAAACCAGAAGTAAGAAATTAAACAGATAACTTTACAAAAGATTTAAATTAGAATGCTCGACTAGGAACTGAAAACTTGTATCTCATGTGTGAAAGCACAGTTTGAATTTAAAATTTACTGGTTAGAGCTCGAGAATCGGTTAGGATTGCGATATCAAAGATCTAAAGTAAAAGTAAACCAAATTTGGGTGCTACGACAGAATTCAATCTCAAATCTGGATTTATTGTCCAGAGGCGTCGATTTGAATAAATAGTCCAAAAGTAGGTACTCTTTATTTAATACCAGTTAGATTGACACAATTTTAATTTGAAAAATTCAAAAATAGTCAACATACGAATTTAATTTCTATAAAGATTATAATTAGTATTGATTTAACCGTCAATACCGTCAGTTAAATCCAGATCTGAATATAAATACACTCTGCATTTGTGCAAATGAGAAATGAGAACTCAGAATTTGCAGTTTGTTATTAGGGTTGGATTTAAATAATTTGAATTCTAATTGGCATTTCCAATTTCAGTCAGCTACTTTAACTTTCCAATTTATATTTGAGTTTCAATTTTTGACATTTTTAATCTCAGATTATAAATTACATTTTTAAATACGAAATGTGAGGTACTTAGGACATGTTATTGAAGCCATTAAACTAATTTTAAATCAAATTCAGTTTCGTATAGTTTGTAACTGGGTAGAGAAATGAGAAGCAAGAAATCCGATTAGTAACATTTCAAAAGTGGATTTAAATTCACATTTAAATTAAAGATTTTTGAATTTAAGCTGAAAAAAGTGGAAAACTGAATATGGGGGTTCAATTAGCTTAATGAGGTTTAATTTAAAATTTCGCAAGGAAGGCTTTGAATTTCAATCTTTGAAAATTTCAAAAAAAGACGCAAATTTAAATAAATATTTCAAAAAGGCGTATCTTATTTAATGTCAATTAAATTATTACAATTCGATTTCAAAATGATTAAAACAATTACATAGAAAACAGTCGTATTAACTTTCTATAAAAATTAAAATCAGTAGTGAGATAATTAAGACTGTCGATGAAATCTAAATCCGAATATCAACTTTGAATTTCTGTAAATGAACTCCGAATTTGCAGTTTGTTATTGAAATAGGATATAAACAAATTTAAATCAGTCCGTTTTTCATCGTCGGCCATTCACTTTAGATTGGAGTTTCAATCTTTGGTATGCGGACTGATATTTCGATACTGAGATTAGGATTTTTAAATATCCAATGTTAGGCTTGCAGGATGTGTTATTAAAGCCCTTAAACTCAATTTTGATTGCAATACAGTTCTCATCGTTTGTTATTGGAAGTTCAAATTTGAAGATGTCTGATTAGTAATTTAAAAAAACTGGATTTAAATTCAAATGTGGGGATTCAATAAGTCAATTTAAAATTTCAGAAAGAAAGATTCTGAATCTTTGGAGTATTTCCACTTTCAAAAGTTACACTTTATTTAATGCCAGTTAATTTAGCAAAATTACAATCTCAAAAAATAAAAAACATAGTCGTTCCTGAAGTCGTATTAAATTTCTATAAAAATCTAAGATGCTTCCTTTGGAGTTAAACGAATATCCTTCCTTTTCATTTATCCGCTATTTACGTTACTATTCCGGTAACATCAGTGTTCATTCATTCACATCTTATTTGAGCGAAAATCGTAGGCAAAATGTCAAAGGTCGTATAAATATAAAACTTTGCGAAAAACTCCAGCCGAAGTGTTTAGTAATTCAGCAACGAACTTACTCGAAAAGAACAATTTACAAATCACACGATGAATCCTTGCATAATACAAAATTTTAAGACACCTCGAGGGTAAGAAGGAATTCTTAAACATCGGCTAAGGCAAGTTAAATTCCTAAACGTTTCACACGAAAGCGAAACATTTGTCACCTGATAAGATATACGGGAAACGGGCGACAAATCTGTATACATATGTATCTACCCTACATCAAACTATCGGCAAAAGTTTATAGGATTTTTACTGTTCCAGCTGGAGGCTACGTATCGTGAAAATGCGGACGAGAAATAGAACGAGAAAAACTTACACCTCAGCGAAAGAGTTGTACGATACTACGCGATGCGCACAAGAAATTTATAATGATACGGGTCGAAAGGAAATTACACTCTATGAAACGAGCGCAGTTGAAAAACCCTTTTTATGGAAGATGGTGCCGCGAATCTTTTTATATCAATTTGTTATGAGGGAATAGTCGGAAATGGGATAGAACTACCCATTTGTGCCGTACTTAAATAATTAAATCTTTCGTATTAGTTATCTTAAACAAATTGCTCTACGCTCTACAAATCTCAAGGGGAGTTAAAATTGAAAAAAATTAATTGGAAACATACCTGTGGTCTGGTTCTCTTATGTAACGATGAAACTATCTGGAACAAAAATACGTTGGTTTAGATATTGTAAATCACATGATATATTATTACTGTTTTTCTTTTGTTTGGCCAAAGCAAAGGCTACGATGCCAAATCGTCTAAAAATGTGACTTTAGCAGTCTGTGTCAACCAATATCAGAACATTTAAAGAACAAAAAGAAGAATTTATTTAAAACGAATGTTTGGCCCTTTAATATGAAAAAAGAGAAAAAAACGCATCGACATGCATGAAATATCGTTATATTTTATGGTTACGGTTGCTATAAAAGCGAATAAATGTGGCAGGTTTTCAGTTGAGTTTTCGATATCTTCGAAAATGCCGAATTATTTCACTTCAAAAAATGTGTCACAAAACTGACAATTAATTTATAAAAATACCCTCAAACTGGCCACAAAGCTGTTCGTAACTTATGAAATATTATGAAATAGCTTTTATGTAATGAGTACATAATGCAGGATTGAACGAGCGAGCTTGTGAGCCAGGCTAATAAAAGGGTGAGTCTAAATGAGGGCTTACTATGTAAGAGTTAAAAGCATAGTTTTATGTTAGGCTGTTTTTCACTAAAATAAAAAATATCTCGTAAAACAAAATTAATACGCTATTGAAATAATCCTGTACATAACTCGAACTACAACAAGTTTCCGTGGGGACAGTTTAGGTTATTTACTTCATAATCCCAACTTCTTTTAGGTTTGATTCTACGCAAATACATTTTACTAATTAATAAAAAATTAAAGTTACCAAGCACATATTAATTATAAATTTTAATTATTTTGGGTCATCACTGCAGTTACTAAGCCACCCGCAGTGCAGCTGCATTAATGTAAGAAAGAGGGGGCTCATTTTGACGTATATATACAGCAGTTTATTTAACAAAAAGGAAGTCAAGTCAAGTTACTTCCATCACTGAAGCTGTCTCTACAAGATGGGTCCTCTCGAGAAGATGTTCATATAAAATTATTATTTGTATTTAATTTAACCTGTAAATAGGACTTGCTAATAGTTCCAATGTTCATTTTATTAATTGTGCTCGCTTGTCCCGCTTGTCCGTACTCGTAATTTATCCCTAAGAATTGTTCATAGTTTGGAATTAGTACTCCCATCAATTTCTTTTATGTTAGTAGTTGGAACTTGTCTCCAATAATTGTCTCTAAGTGTTCGCTTGTTCTTGTAATTTAAATAATGTTTAAACAATACATGCGATGTTAGTTTGAAACAGACTTTCAATCAAAACCTCTCTCAACAGCTAAGCAAAATATTCGTAACGGAGTTGGTTCGAAGACTCTACCTGAATTATTTACTTAACTTAGTTTTATTAACTTCTATCATTATATGGCCCTAACCCACTTCGTTACAATACTTTAGTATTTTTCCAACTGTCTAACACGTCTACCATCGTTGTTATACTTCTTGTGCACCCGTCTTACTACCCTCGTTCACCCAATGCTATAATGTTTTTTAGCAAAACTACTTACTTCAAAAAATTACTTCGATATGACTCAAGCTAATACATATCTTTAATCACCAACGGCCTTTTCGAACACTTTTGTTATATTCAAACAGTGCTGAGTAACACCATAACATCGGACAATACAGTCTTACGGATTTACAACCTCTTGTAACGGTTCATTTTCCGTTATATTATTTTGCTCCTTTCAATTGCTTATTTACGGTGAATGCATTTATTGAACCTCTATTTATTATATATTCACTGGTAAAAGATTACGTAGTTAGTGACTTTTTGGTTTTGAGTAGGTTTTCTGATTTGGGGAGAGAGCGTCATGCGCGTTTGGGGATTGGCGTTGCGTTCTAGAACTCTTGGCTTTTTCCGTTTGGGTTGTCTGCGAAGCAGTTGAGTTTGGTAAAATTTATCCCGAAGTTACTTATTTAATTCTGATGGAATTTTAGTAATTATAACTTCCGAGATTTTCGGTTTTGTTTCACGTTGTGAAATTATTTTTTAGAAGCACCAAGATCTGGTGGTAAGTGGAGATTTTTGTCTTATCATTGAACGCACGTGTTAATGGCGACTTTGTTACAGCTTCTTTCTTTTCGTTTGGTTTTATTTTCCATTACTTTACCGTACTCCGGCTCTTTTGGTTATTGCCTTTTTGCGGCTGCATTATTTATGGAGTTGAAGGATGCGGTATTATTGAAAAATTATTTATCATTGCTGGTTATTCGCCACTCGATCGCTTGGAGGATTCAAGGTCGGTGTTTATTGAATTGTTAAGTGTCGTCGAATTTACCTGATTTTATTCCATTTATTAAATTTCTTAATTTTTAACTTTGCTTTACTTAAATATTTGTACAATTGAATTTTAACGCCTTCAGCTAATTTAATTTGCATTAATATTAATTATTTCATATTCATCTTTTTCGCTTCACGAAATAAATTTATATTTGTGTTGTAATATACTGTAACGCTTTAGGTTGGTTTTTCCATTTTATTTTATTAACATATCGAATTTGCGTGTTTTTTTTCAAGGTAATAAGCTTGAGTTTAAACAAGGCTATTGCTATTTATTTTTGATCGTTCATTTTTTATTAGACTTGTTTTCACTCAGGTAATAAAGGTAAGCGCTTATTTATTTTTTATTTATCCACCTTGATCGTTTTTTTTACCATTCATGTATATTTTTCTTTAATTCAACTAACGTTGATATTTAGTTTTTGGTTCAGTTTATTTATTTTGAAAGTAACCTAAGCGATTTGTTTTTGTACGTTTATTTGCATATTTTTAGCTTTTATTTCTTCATTGTTAAATATTTTGAATTTATTAAAATTACTTATCTGTATTTCTATATATTTTTTTGAAAACTGAAAAGTTTTCTGGCGCCCAATTTTTTCCATTTTTTATCAGTATTCACTTTCTGAGTTTTAACTTTGATAAGGCAATCCTCGGCGATCTACGGCCCTCGCAAACAACTAAGTTAGTCGGCGAATTCTTTTGAGTTTTTTTGTAAGTATACAGGTAGGTGATTATTTTTCTTTGTTTCGCTTTTACCTGTTATACTAAATTGACGCAGCAACGTGGGGCTTTCGAGATTGCTACTGGTTTTTCCCCCTTATCATTTTATCATTTTTTCGACACCTTTATACCATTTTATTAATTCGCCACCATGAGTTTCAACGTTAATGCTTTGAGGGGCGATGAACTCTCTTATGAACTAATCTTCCGAGGGATAGATCCCGAATTCATGTCCGTTGACCAAAAGCGCAAGGCTTTACGTGCTAAGTTAGCCCTGGAGAAATTAGATACTTCCTTAATAAACAGTTACCCTCCTATTCAGTACGATGTTCCTGGTGAGTTGGATGTTTGTGGAACGAAATTGAGTGAGCTGTCCTCCCAGATCAATAATGTTTTTCTTAAAAAACCTACTTCTTCTGAATGTGTGAGACTTGACGCTCGGTTGTCCCATTTATTTGCTAGGTTGAATCGCTTGAAACCCGAAAGTGACTTAGAATCCCTTCACGCCGATAAGGTTAGTCTTTGTTTGGACTTAATGGATTTAGTTAGGAAAACCGTTGACGACGATGAAATCCCTGAAGATGAATCCGAGGTTGAACAACCCGAATCCAATATTGAAGAAGTTTTACCGTTAGCTAACTCCACGAGTCAGCGCCCGCGGGTCTCTTTTTCTGACGTTCAGGTAGTTGATTTATCTCGTCCAAGAGCTCCTGTATCTTCGGGTGGTGGTCCAATTGAAGATCCAATTGATGAATTACGTCGTCAACTTGATCGTTTACAACTCTCTAGAGCTACTTCGAATTCTACCACGACTGCTAGTTTACCTTCTTTTACTAAGTCAGTTCCTGTTTGTAAATGGGGTTTAACTTTTACCGGTGACGCCAGTGTTATTGGAGTCAACGCTTTTTTACAACGAGTCGAAGAACTTAGAGTCGCTCGCAATGTTTCTTTTGATCAATTGTTTGCCAGTGCGGTAGATCTATTCTCTGGTCAAGGTCTCGTTTGGTTCCGAGCTGTTAGGAATCGTGTTACTTCATGGTCCGAATTAATTGACAAGTTACGTTTTGACTTTTTGCCAAATGATTTTGACGAAGCATTGTGGGAAGAGATTAAAAGACGTAAGCAAGGTTCCGACGAAAAACCAAGTTTGTTTGTAGCCGTACTTTTAAACCTTTTCGACCGTTTAGTAGAGAAGCCTTCTGAGTCGTTAAAACTTAAACATATTTTACGTAACTTACAACCTTTTTATGCTACTCAACTTTCGTTAACTGAAATTAGAGACGTTGATCAACTTCTTGTTTTGTGTAAACGGTTAGAGGAAGTTAAACTTCAAAATGCTAGGTATAGAAATCCTAACCTTGATTCTTCTTTACCCCTCGAACCTGATTTAGCTTACCAACCCAAGAAGAAGCCTCCAAATGTTGTTAGTGCAGAAGTTTTCACTTCTAAACCTGCTTCTACTTCTAAAGTTTTTAAGAAAGTAGCGAATCGAGCCAGGTCTAATACTAAATGTTGGAACTGTCAGGGTACGGGGCATACTTTTCACACCTGCTCTCAATCCAAGACTATCTTTTGTTACGTCTGTGGTAACCCTGGAGTTTATTTTGCCAAATGTTTAAGATGTCATCCAAAAAACGAGGCTTAGGGATTGGATGTTGCAGCCGATCCATCCCTTCTGTAGAATTATTGAAGGCTGAACTCGAATTATGGCCATCTTGGTTGAACGTGGTACGTAATTTTTGTCTTTCCTCTCCTGAGACTTCAGCTATTTTTGCTAAACGTCCAGACGATAACAGGCCCTATGTTTCGGTTTTTATTAACGGCGAACCTGTTCAAGCTCTCTTCGATTCTGGAGCCAACCAGACTTTGATTGGTAAGAATGGTTTTTACCTAATTCGAAAACACGATCTTAAAATTAATAAAAGTAATTTACCTCTTTCCTTAACCACTGCTGATGGTAATTCGCAGACTATGTTGGGTACTGTATCACTTCCTATTTCTGTTGACGGGGTTTCTAAAACTCTTGACGCCGTTGTTTGTGGTACTATTCCGTCTACTCTTATTTTAGGGATGGATTTTTGCTACTCTTTTGGAGTTAAAACCGACTTTGTTTCTAACCAATTTTCGGTGTCTGAGGTTTCCGCATTACAAGCTATTTGTAGTACTGACGATTTGAGTCCGCAACAGAAATTATTATTGGATGAAATCATTCAAAATTTCACTGAAATTTCAGGTCCCGAGTTAGGTCGAACTGATAGAGTTTGTCATATTATTGATACTGGTGATGCAGATCCCATTAAACAACGTTATTATCCACTTTCTCCTGCTATGCAAGTTCATGCTAATGCCGAATTAGATAAGATGTTAGAGAATGGTATTATACGTCCTTCTAAATCTCCTTGGAGTTCGCCCATGGTTCTGGTTAAAAAGAAAGATGGTGAATCTTTTCGCCTGTGTTTTGATGGAAGGAAACTGAATTCTGTGACAAAGAAAGATGCTTATCCTATTCCTTTCTTATCAAGTATTTTAGATAAATTAAGAGATGCGCGATTTCTTACGTCAATTGATTTGAAGCAAGCTTTTTATCAGATTCCTCTCCATCCTGATTCACGCGAAAAGACTGCTTTCGTTGTTCCTCGTAGGGGTTTGTTCGAGTATAATGTTATGCCTTTTGGTGTTGCCAACGCTCCCGCTACGCAGCAGCGTTTGATGGATTCTATTTTCGGTCCCTTGCTTGGTGATAACATTTTTGTTTATTTAGACGACATTATCATTGTTTCGAGTACTTTTCAGGAACATTTAAGCATGTTAAAAGAAGTTTACGACCGGTTGAAGAATGCCAATTTAACTGTTAACATTGATAAGTGTGAATTTTGCAGACCTAGTTTGACTTACTTAGGTTTCATCGTTGACAAACATGGATTGCATACAGACCCTAAGAAGGTCCAAGCTATTTCGAATTATCCCAGACCTTCTACTGTAACCGAGGTTAAACGTTTCCTTGGCTTAGCTTCCTGGTATAGGCGTTTCGTACCCAATTTCGCTACTCTTTCTGCTCCCATTTCAGACCTTATTAAAGGACGTGTTAAAAAACAAAAGATTACCTGGACGGAGGAGGCTGAAACTTCTTTCCGTGAAATCAAATTACGATTAACTTCAGCTCCTATTCTTTGTAGCCCTGACTTCACTAAACCCTTTAATATTCAGTGTGACGCTTCGAGTTACGGGTTAGGTTGTATTCTTACGCAGGGTGAAGGAAATGCTGAAAAGGTCATTGCATACGCTTCACGTACTTTAAATTCTTCTGAACGTAATTACTCTGTGACTGAAAGAGAGTGTTTGGCAGTTATCTTCGGTGTAGAAAAATTTAGAGCATATATTGAGGGAACTCATTTTACAGTTTTTACCGACCACTATTCTTTATTGTGGTTAACTAATATGCGTGAGCCCACTGGTCGTCTTGCTAGGTGGAGTGTTAGACTTTCACAATACTCTTTTGATATTAAACATCGACCGGGCAAACACAACGTTGTTCCCGACGCTTTATCACGAGCTCCTGTCATAGTATCCGCTTTAGAACTTGCTGAAGTTGACTTAGATCCTTGGTACCTGAAGATGATTGACAATGTCCAGAATAATCCTGATAGTTATCCCGGCTGGAGAATTGAAGGCCATAGCTTGTATAAATATACTCCTAATCGACATAATATTACCAGTAATTTGATTGAATGGAAGCAGGTGGTTCCTAAATCAAGACGTAGAGAACTTTTCAAAACTTTTCATGATGAGCCTACCTCCGCTCATTTGGGTGTTTATAAAACCTTTCATAAACTTTGCGAGCAATATTATTGGCCCAAAATGCATGCCGATGTTGTTCGTTATGTCCGTCATTGCGATATTTGTGCGGCTAGTAAAGCTTCTCAGCTTGCTAGACCTGGTTTTATGGGAAAAGAAAAGAAAATTTTATATCCTTTCCAATGTTTGTCCATAGACATTATGGGTCCTTTTCCTCGTTCTAAAAACGGTCATACTAGCATCATCGTTGTGTGTGATTGGCTCACTAAGTTTGTTTTAGTGAAAGCAGTGCGTCAAGCTACGGCTAAATCGGTTGTTAACTTCATTGAGAACGAAGTTTTTCTTATTTTTGGGGTTCCTCAAGTGTGTATGGTCGATAACGGTCCACAATTCATTAGTTCTGACTTTAAAAAACTTATGAATAGTTACCAAGTTCAACAGGTTTGGTATAATGCTTCTTACCATCCACAGGTTAATTTTGTGGAAAGAGTCAATAGAGTAATTGGTACTGCTCTCCGTTCATATGTAAATGACAATCATCGCACTTGGGATGTTAATCTTTATAAAGTAGCTCATGCTTTACGTAATGCTATTCACGAAGTTATAGGTTTTACTCCTTCTTTTCTTAACTTTGGTCGAACCGTTCCGATTTCGGGAGATTATTATGGTCGTCTAAAGAATTTTAAAGAGGAAGAACTGACTCTTGACACCCGCGAAGACTTAGTCGCCGATGTTAATCAGTTGTCCGAATTGTATCAAGACGTTCGTAGACGCCTTAACAACGCCTACCAAAGAAATTCTAAATCCTATAACCTTCGTAAACGACCTTTAAGATTTCATCTTAATGATTTAGTTTGGAAACGTAACTACGTTTTGTCAGATGCTTCACGTCATTTTAACCAAAAGTTAGCTCCTAAGTATGTCAAATGTAAAGTTATTAAAGTAATAGGACCTTTAACTTATCAACTCGCGACGGTCCCTGATAATAAACGTGTAGGTGTTTGGCATATTAAGGACCTCAAACCCTGCTTTGGGGAAGAAGAATTTGAAGAATAAATTTAGTGTGAATGTGGGTGAATGCAGTGTGATTGTTGTTGGTTGAGCTGGTAGATATGTTCGGTCATTGACCCTAAGGATTTCTTTATGGTGTTTGTTCGCTCTAACTATCTATATTTTGATATTGACCTTGATTAGGTTATTTTTAGTGTTAGGGGTCGAAAAGCATTTATTTTACTCCTTTATTTATAACCATTTTGGTTTATTTTTGTTTAGGGTGCATTAACACATTCCTTATTTTTAATGCGAACCTATTCTTATTTACCGATTTGTTGGTGCTACTTCCACTGATTATGGATTTATTTTGGGAAGTTTATTTGAGTGGCGGATTTTCTGTAAATTCAACGAACTCATCCGTTGTTAGAGTGGTCAGGCACTTTCGTGTCTTTGATTGAATATTTTTCCTGCGTGTGTTTGTGTCATTTACTTCTCCCTGAAGACCTTTTATCCATGTTTTGGTTAACAGAATCGTCTTCCTTGTACTTTTGTTTTTAGTCTTTTGTCCTCCATCCTTTCCTTTTCCTTCGCTAGCATTTTTCGGTGGTAGGTAGGGGATGCCGGCAGGCCACGGGGGTGTCTTTTCCATTCCCCATACAAAAGGCACTCTCTAGGGTTTTACCTTCAGGTTGCCCTTGTGTTATTGTGTTCGTGTATTTTATATGTTTTTTGCAATTTTTGATTTCGTTTTCCTACCGTTGGTCACGGTGGCGGTAGTTTCAGTGGGCTAGTCGGTCCTGGACTAGTTCGCTTTACCTTGGCCTAGTGTGGTGGTGGGTTTAAGATTTTTACTGCTACTCACTGAAAGTTACCTACGTTCACTGATGTATTCTTTCGGGAACCAGTGCCGGGTGGCTCAAGGTGGTAGTAGTTTCGTTTGTTTTTCGGCTTGATTCCATTTTGAAATTTTCTGTTGTCTTTTTAGTCAGCCACACGAAACCAACCCTCCTACCCTCTCCTTCTTCTGTGGTTGTTCTGTGCCGTTTTATCCCATTTTTTTTATTGTTTTTTCTCGGTGCTGCCATGCTGTTGCTCATTTATTTTTTTGTTCATTAGTGGAGCTAACACTAGTTGTGTTAGGGTGGTCGGTTGGCCCACCGGCGCAGCAGTTTTCATCCATGCAGCGAGGGGTCAACTGGCATTTGTTTTGTCATTTTTTAGATGAGCAATGGTTGGGTCAGTACTGTGTTTTTTTTCTCTCCTTTATTTTATTTTTTTAGTCCTTTGTTCTCCTTTCATGTTCCTCATTTTCTCCGGACCTTATTTTTCTCCAGTTCTATCTCTGGTGAGTTTTCTCCTCTGATCGATGGTTTCTACTTTCGTCGTCTTGGTTGGGGGGAGTGTAACGGTTCATTTTCCGTTATATTATTTTGCTCCTTTCAATTGCTTATTTACGGTGAATGCATTTATTGAACCTCTATTTATTATATATTCACTGGTAAAAGATTACGTAGTTATTGACTTTTTGGTTTTGAGTAGGTTTTCTGATTTGGGGAGAGAGCGTCATGCGCGTTTGGGGATTGGCGTTGCGTTCTAGAACTCTTGGCTTTTTCCGTTTGGGTTGTCTGCGAAGCAGTTGAGTTTGGTAAAATTTATCCCGAAGTTACTTATTTAATTCTGATGGAATTTTAGTAATTATAACTTCCGAGATTTTCGGTTTTGTTTCACGTTGTGAAATTATTTTTTAGAAGCACCAAGATCTGGTGGTAAGTGGAGATTTTTGTCTTATCATTGAACGCACGTGTTAATGGCGACTTTGTTACAGCTTCTTTCTTTTCGTTTGGTTTTATTTTCCATTACTTTACCGTACTCCGGCTCTTTTGGTTATTGCCTTTTTGCGGCTGCATTATTTATGGAGTTGAAGGATGCGGTATTATTGAAAAATTATTTATCATTGCTGGTTATTCGCCACTCGATCGCTTGGAGGATTCAAGGTCGGTGTTTATTGAATTGTTAAGTGTCGTCGAATTTACCTGATTTTATTCCATTTATTAAATTTCTTAATTTTTAACTTTGCTTTACTTAAATATTTGTACAATTGAATTTTAACGCCTTCAGCTAATTTAATTTGCATTAATATTAATTATTTCATATTCATCTTTTTCGCTTCACGAAATAAATTTATATTTGTGTTGTAATATACTGTAACGCTTTAGGTTGGTTTTTCCATTTTATTTTATTAACATATCGAATTTGCGTGTTTTTTTTCAAGGTAATAAGCTTGAGTTTAAACAAGGCTATTGCTATTTATTTTTGATCGTTCATTTTTTATTAGACTTGTTTTCACTCAGGTAATAAAGGTAAGCGCTTATTTATTTTTTATTTATCCACCTTGATCGTTTTTTTTACCATTCATGTATATTTTTCTTTAATTCAACTAACGTTGATATTTAGTTTTTGGTTCAGTTTATTTATTTTGAAAGTAACCTAAGCGATTTGTTTTTGTACGTTTATTTGCATATTTTTAGCTTTTATTTCTTCATTGTTAAATATTTTGAATTTATTAAAATTACTTATCTGTATTTCTATATATTTTTTTGAAAACTGAAAAGTTTTCTGGCGCCCAATTTTTTCCATTTTTTATCAGTATTCACTTTCTGAGTTTTAACTTTGATAAGGCAATCCTCGGCGATCTACGGCCCTCGCAAACAACTAAGTTAGTCGGCGAATTCTTTTGAGTTTTTTTGTAAGTATACAGGTAGGTGATTATTTTTCTTTGTTTCGCTTTTACCTGTTATACTCTTCTAACATCAAAATAACTTTAATTAGCCCAAAAGTTAAATCTATTTCAATTCAAATCAGTGATGGTTTAATCAAATCTGTCAGTTAAATCTACACATATCATTGTCAGTAGAGCTTCTGTAAATGAAATTCCAATTTGCAGTCTGTTGTTGGGATAGAATTTAAACCGATTTGAAGAAACGAATTCAGATTCACATTTCCAATTTGAGTCCTTTTCTGACCTCCGAATACCTTCTTAGATTTAAGTTTCACTCTTTGGTATGCGGACTGAAATTTCAATATCACACTAGCAATACGATTTTTAAATATGAGATCTGAGACACGCAGCATGTGTTCTTGAAGCCATTAAACTGAATTTTAAATCCAACACAGTTCTTATAGCTTGTACATATCCGATTCAAACTAGTAATGGTTCAGGCAAGACCGCCAATTAAATCCAAATCCGAATATCAACTTTGAATTTCTGTAAATGAAATCCGAAGGTGCAGTTTGCAGTTACTAGGATGATTTAACCCGATTTGAAGAAACAAATTCTGATTCGCTGAGTCCGTTTTTGAACTACTTTAAACGCCTTTGACGTGTGGGCTAAAAGTTTTAAATATGGAATTTCAGACATGCAGGATGTGTTGCTGAATGCAGCAAATTGAATTTTAAATCCAATACACTTCCTATATTTCGTATATATCTATTCGTTTCAAACTACTAATAGTTTAGAAAAACCGCCAGTTAAATACAAATCCAGCTATCTTCGATTTTTTCTAACTAAAATTTGAATTTGTTGTCTGTTATTCGGGTAGGATTTAAACCAATTTGAAGTTAATTCTAATTCAGGTTTCCAAATATCAGTTCGTTTTTAACTTTCGGACATCTACTTTAGATTCGAGTTTTAAGATTTGGTGTGTGGACAGGCGTTTCGAATGTCAGATTAGGAATTTGATTTTTTAATATGGAATGTGGCCATAAACTAAGTTTTAAATCCAGTACAGTCCCTATAGTTTGCATTTATTTGATTTAAATCGATAATAGTTTACTTAAGACTGTCCTTTTGAATCCAAATCCCAATATTAACTTTGAATTTCCGTAAATGAAATGCAAATTGACTGTCTGTTATCGCGCTAGAATTCAAACTGATTTGAAACGAATTCTGATTCGCACTTCCATTTCTGACATTCGAACATCCACGTTAGATTCCAGTTATAGGTTTTGCTATTCGGACTGGAATTTCAAAAGTCACATTTAGGATGTAGATTTTTAAATACGAAATATAAAATAGCAGAACGTGTTCTTGAAAGTATTAAATTGCATTTTAAATCCATTTGTATTTATCCGATTTAAATCAGTAATGGTTCAATTATGTTTGTTGGTTAAATCCAAATTTGAAAATCAGATCTGAATTTCTATAAATGAACTTTACAGTATGTTATTGGAATAGAATTGAAACCGATTTGAAGAAGCGAATTCTGATTCATATGGTACCATTTTCAGTCTGTTTTTGACATTCAATATCTGCTTTGGATTTGAGTTTCAATCATTGGTGTGGGGACTGAAACTTTGAATACCAAATTAAGAATTAGGTTTTTAAATATAGAATGGCCGTCAGTTAAATCCACATTGAATTTTAGTAAATGAAATCTGAACTTGCAGTCTATTATTGGGACAGAATTTAAACCGATTTGAAGAAGCGAATTCTGAGTCCCGCTTCCAATTTCAATCCGTTTTTGATCTCCGAACATCCATTTAAGATTTGGTGTGCGGACTGAAATTTCAAATGTCAGATTGGGAATAATAATTTTAAATACGACTCGTAAGACACGCAGCATGTGTTCTTGAAGCCATTAAATTGAATTGTAAATCCAGTATCGTTCCTACTTTTGTATCTATCCGATTTCAATCAGTGATGATTTAATCAAGATCGTCAGTTAAATCAAAATTTCCAATCTGTAATTGGGATAGTACTTAAACCTATTTCAAGCGAATTCTGCTTCACGTTTTCAATCGGAATCCGTTGTTGACCTTTAGACACTCCCTTTATAGACATGAGCTCCAATTTTTGGTCTCCGGACTGAAATTTGGAATATCGGACTAGAAACAGATTTTTAAATATGGACGGTGAGGAATACAGGACGAGTTACTGAAGTCATTAAACTGAATTTTTAATGCTGAAAATTCAAATCAGACACAAGAAATCTGATTAATAACTTTACAAAAATAGACTCAAATTGTTCGATTGGGAACTTAACACTTTTATTTTATGTGTGAAATGCGGATTCGAATTTCAGATTTACACACCAAAGTTCGATTGGTATTGTGAGATCAAAGATCCGAAGATTTGGATTTTGAGTCTGCGGTACTGTAAATCTAATCTAATTACGAATTTACACTCGAATAAAAGCAAAGTAAGTCAACAGTTAAGTGTTACTATGATAGAAGTCAAATCTGGAATTATTGTCCCGTTTCAGTTTGGATTCAGTTTCTAATCCGATTTCCATTTCAAAATTTCTTCCACAACAACCCTAATTTTTTCTATGGAAACTGAAACATCAAATGTATCGAGCTAAAGATCGGCATTTAAAATAAGCATTATAGGTGCCTTTTGAATATGATTGGAATGGAATGCTAAAATACTCCTGAAAAACACAATAATTAGGTAAAAATAACTATTAATTATCATTGTGCTTTCCGGGGCATTTTAGCGCCTATTAATTACTCCTATTATTATTGTAGTTTCCAGGGGTGCTTTGGCCACATACCATATACTACATTCCAGATTTAATATGATTGGAAATTCAAATCAAAAATAAGAGATTTCATTATTGGTTTTACGGGGGTAAATTTAAGTTTTTGGGCAATTAGAAATTTATATTTTGTATACAAATAAACATAAGACAGAACATATAAAAATCAAACCTCTTGGTTGATTCTGGATGTTAAGGTCGCAATATATTTTCAAATTTTGGGATTGTTTTTGTTTTAAAGTTTAGAACGCAAATAACAGGTATACTTTCAGAAACTCATAAAAAAAAATATGTAAAAATAATTGTGGTTATGCTTTCCCAGATAAATAATAAAATATTGGTTAGACCATTAAGGTTGCGGTTTAGGACTACACTTACGGTAAGGGTTTAAGATCATGGTTAAGGGTTATGGTTTATAGTAACGATTTTCGATTATGGTTACTACAATTAAGATTTCTAATTTCATATCTGATTTAGATTATGGAAGTCCCAGTTTTTTCCGTGATTTTAGGTTTTCATTCATACTTCAGTTCATGTCTTTGTAGATCCAAAGTAATGGTAGAAAACAATAACTGAAGAATTGTAAGAAGGTAGCGGAAGATCGTTAGAACTAACACTAACAATCAGAAATGCCCGGTGCCATCACCAAAATTACGTCGTAACTAACCTCAGTTTTCACAAAAGCGGTTTTGTTTCTTAACTGGCATACAAAATTGTGGCTTCGAAAACTGTTTTGGTTAAATTGATGACCGAACTAATGCTACAATAATAATTTCATTAGTTTATGTATATGAAAGCCCAGCTCCGCCTGTAAAATGTTTCATAGTACATAATTTGATAATTTACTTAAAGTTTTGCTAGACTAAGATTAAAAATTCAACCCCTCGTTCAAGGTTCATTAGTAGGTTCAACGTAAAACGAATTTTCTCTTATATACTGGATTTCCATATTATTTATTAAAGGGTTAACTGTACGGTTTTCAGCAAAAATTATAAACATAATAGTAAAGTTCAACCTTCTGCATAAACCTACAAAGTACAAACGGCTGTATAAATTTTCAGACATTGCGGTAGCATTAAAACAAATACACCAGGCAATAATAACAACATTAATTTCAAAACAACGCCTTAATTTGCATCACCGATTCGAATGCGATTGTAAAACAAGAACAAAACCAAACCATCAATAACTCGTTAATAATTAAACATTAATGCAAAACTTACGCGCATACAATTTGCAACAGAATCCATCTATTTATTCAGTTAGTTTTAATTGCCTTTATTCCCAGTATGTTAGTTTTCAGGCCAATGAAAACGTTGTTTATTTTAAATTACCTGTACATGACGATTTAATTTTGAACGATTGTGTGCTGATTAATTAATTTCAAGTAGGGAGTTGCAGCATAGGTAAACAGCTTACTAGTTTCCCTGGCAGCATACTAATTGATTTAAAAAAAGAAAACAGATGTAATCGCGTTTCGTGCTTAGTTTTGTACAGAATCGTAAAACCAGAATATATAATGGTTTTCCTTTTAGTACCTTATCTGACTAGTTTATGTCGTACTGTAATGAGTTTTCGATTTAATTAGGAGGAAGTTTTTCCAAGACCTGCGTGCCAGATATTTTGCTAAATTAAGGATTTTAAGAATATTGAAAGGAAACGAATAAATTAAGTACCTACATTCGTCTAAAATATATTTTTAGGATTTAACAATGTTGAGATAATCGTTTCACTATTGTAAAATAAGTAAACCCTGACATCGTTCCAAGTTTGACGTGTTAAACGTGCAAGTTTAAAAAGTTATCTCAAGAAATATGTAACTGAAATTTTCACATCAGTAAACTATTTTATATAACTTTGCTAATAAGCAGCACCGAAAGAAGTTCAACATTGTATACCCTTTCTCTGAAAGGGCCTGTGAGGGAATAGTTTGTATTAGGAAATTTGAAACTTGAAATTCTCATACTAATAAAAAATAATTGTATAAAAGCTTGATCATCAGAGCTGAAACAAACCCAATACTGTAAATTCTTACTTTAAAAATATATTTAAAACTAAAACAACTAAAACTCGCCCGACACTTTCATACTAATAAAAATACTTGCGTAGAAGAATATTAAGCACAGCTGGAATAAACCCGTCATTATAACTGACTAAAACTCGTTTGAAACTCTCATGCTAATTAAAATAAATTCATATAATCTCAATAATCAGTGCGGATACAAACCAAACACTGAATATTTCCAATAAAAAGATTTTTGAAAAAATAAAGCATAAATCACTGAAACTTTCATACTAATAAAAATAATTTCGTAGAAGTTAAACAAGCAGAGCTGAAACAAATATAATATTGTAAATTCTTCCTCCGAAAAGGGTTTAGAAAAAAGGACAAAACAGCTTGTTTAAGAAATCTAAACTTGAAAACTCAAATTCTCATACTAACGAAAATAATTTTACTTAAGCTCAACAAGCAAAACCAATAATTGTATACGTTTTGCTCTGCAAATGCATAAAAAAAAGCAAAAAAGAAACGTTTGCCTCCAAAAATATGAAACATGAAAGAATGAAAAATCGCCTGAAACTCTCACTCTAATAAAAATAGAAGCTCAACAAACAAAAATCCAATACTGAAAAATTTTCCCCTGAAAAAGTTTTTAAAAGAAAATCAAAAGGTAGAACAGCTGATCTCAAGAAATTTGAAGTCTGAAGCGACCGAAACGCGCCTAAAACCTCATGCCAATAAAAATAATTGTATAGAAACTCAATAAACAGAACTGACATAAACCTACCAGTGTAATTCTTCCATTAAAAAAGGGCTTGTTTCAAGAAAGTCAAGGGCTAAAACAACTGAAACTTGCCTGAAACTCCCATACTAATTAAAATAAGTGCGTAGAAGCTCGATAAGCAGAGCTAAAATAAACATAACACTGTAAAAAGTTTCTCCAAAACTGTTTCAAAAAGAAAGCTTGTCTCAAGAAATTCGAAATGTAAAAACGGCGGAAACTAACGAAAATAGTTTTATTTAAGCTTCATAAGCAGAACCAAAATAAACCCAACATCGTACATATTTTGCGCTGAAAAGGTATCTGAAAAAACAAACGACTGCCTCACGGTATATGAAGCCTGAAACAATGAAAACTAGCGTAAAACTCTCGTACTAATAAAAATAAGTGTATACAAATTTAATAAGCAGAAATGACTTAAATCTGCCACTGTAAATTCTCTCTTTAACAAGGTAAAAAAACAAAACAGTTTGCCTCTAGAAATTTGAAACCTGAAACAATTGAAGCTCGACTGAAACTCTCAAACTAAATATAACAATTGTATCGAAACTTAATAAGTAAAGTTACAACAAACCCAAAGCTAAATGTTCCTCTTCGAAAAAAACACAAACTTAAAACGGCTGTTTCAAGAAATTCCAAGACTAAAACTAGAACTTACCTGAAAGTCTCATACTAATAACAATAATTGCCTAGAAACTTAAAAAACACAGCTGAAACAAACCTAAAACAGTAAATTCTTTATTCAAAGATGTTTTAAAAAGAAAAACAAAACAGCTCAAGAAATTTGAAGACGGAAAATGACCGAAACTTTCCTGAAACGCTCATACTAACGATAATTATAGGTACTTTATTTAAACTAAATAAGCAAAACCAAAATAAACCCACCATTGAATATATTTTGCTTTGAAAATGTATCTGAAAAAAGGGAAATTTGCAGCCTGAAAGAATGAAAAATCGCCAGAAAACCCCCATAGTAATAAAAATAAGTGTATAAAAACCTCAATAAGCGGAGCTAAAGCAAGCCAAACACTGAGAATTCTTCCTTTAAAAAGGTTAAAAAATATACAAAAACCTTGTCTCAAAATATTCCAAACTTGAAACGACTGAAATTCGACTTCAACTCTTAAACTAATTAAAATAATTACATAGAAGAAAAAACATTTGGAAAAAATCAAAGGTAAAACAGCTTATCGCAAAAAAATTCCATTAAAAATAATTGCATAAAACTCAGTAAAGAGAGCTGAAATAAACTCGACACTGGAAATGTTTCATCTAAAAAGGTTTTTGAAATAGAAGGAATTTGAAACCTGAAACGATTGAAACTCGCCTGAACTAATTCGTAGTAATAAAAATTGTATATAAACTAAATAATAAAAGCTGTAACCAATTCAACGATGAAAATACTTCCTCTGAATAAGTTTTTGAAAAAATAGCTTCTCAAAAGAAATTTAAAGCCTGAAACAACTGAAATTCTCATACCTACTAATAAATATAAATACGTAGAAGAACAATAAGCAGAGCTGAAATAAACCCACCGCTGTAAATACGTAACTCACCTAAAAAGATTTTTGAAACCAAAACATGAAACAGTTTGTTTCAAGAAATTCGGAACCTAAAACGATCACAGCTCGTTTGAAGCTCTTACACTAATAGAAACATATTAGAAATTGAATAATCAAAGCTGCAACTTATCGAACGCTGGCCATTCTTTTTTTGAATAGGTTTTTGGAGAAATAAAAAAATCCTAAAACAGCTTGTTTCAAGAAATTCAAAGCCTGAAGTGATTGAAATTCGCCTGAAACGCTTATAATAATAAAAATAATTGTGTAGAAGGACAATAACCTGAAATAAACCTAACACTGTAAATAGCTCACCTAAAAGGGTTTTTGAAAACTAAACATAAAACAGATTACCTTCGAAACCTGAAACGACTGAAACTCATCTGAAACTCTTATACTAATAAAAACAGTTGCTTAGAAGAACTATAACCTGAGCTGAAACAAACACAACACTGTCAATGTGTCAATACTTCATCTAAAAATGTTTCTGAAAACAAAATATAAAACAGCTTCTCTCCAGCAATTCGAAACCTGAAAGGACTGAAACTCGCCCAAACCAACCAAGCTAAGTTGAAAATGCTGAAAAAATTATTCCTCTGAATAAGTTTTTGAAAAGAAAAACAAAACATATGAAACAGCTTTTCCCAAGAAATTCGAAGCCTGAAGCTCGGCTAAAACTCTCATACTAATAAAAATAATTGCATAGCTCAATAAGCAGAGCTGAAACAACCCTAACACGTTTTCTGAAGGTTCCCTTTTTACGAGGCGCGAATTCTACACCGTGATTTACAAGGCAAAGAACAAGAACGTCGTAGGATGAATATTTAACAGTAAAACGTAATGACAGTGAGTAATGATTCTGAAAAAGACCAAACTAAAGGCTTAAGTTTTATTAAAGCATTTAAATTTTCAAAATTTCTTCATAAATTTTCATATTTAATGCCCAAAGCAAATTTTGGAGCTTACAAATTTTAATTAAAGTTGCAGGTTTTTTTAAAACCTGACATTTTATCCTAATAAAATAATTTCTAACCAAAAGGTCAAAGGTATATTGAGAGGCGAATAATTTTTCCCTTTCGTTTGAGAAAGGATTATAAAGGAAAGACATTCCATTCGAACGCCAATATTCGATTTTCCATTTTAGGGAATTTGTGACCTCATAACCCTAAAATTCTTGATGGCAACGTAGCCGACCCAAGATTTTATCTATAATTAAATCATATGAACGAAACGATTCGACCGACTTCAAAAATTGTTCCAATTTAACAAAAAAGACAACCCTAATTAAATTTAGAAATAAATGAAATCTTTGACTTCGAATAAAATTCTGTAACGTTAATTAAGGAAAATAAAAACGTAGAAATTTAGTAGTTCCCTAAGACTTAATTCTAAATTACATGCACAAAGCTGCACAGGTTGACAATAAATTTAATTAAGTGCAGCGCATTTGTTTAATTACAGTTTCATTTCACATTTTAAAATTCTACAGTGAAACAGATAGATAAAAGAAGGTATAGTTTGCTTCATATTTATGCCCGTGACATTTCCTGTTTAAATAATTTTTCATGAACCCGAAAGAATATTTCGCGAAATTCGTCTCTTAAAAAAACCAACATCTGCGCGTTCCTTCCATTAGGACGATAAAAATAAGTATCACAAAAGCTTTTTGATGACAAAGAAAGTGTAGACCGTCTATCAAAACGCGGCCTGTGCGATAACTTCATTATTATTACAGATACGACGTTCGGACTTATCACAAAAGTTATGTACTATAATAGGGGATATTTAGGAGGAGGTTTCCTCGAGCTTTTTTTCTGGTCAGGGACATTCTATGCTTTTTTAGTGAAAAACCATTTCTTTGGGTATACAAAGTGCTTTAGTCACACGTTTTATGCGATTTTCACGGTTTATGTGACAGGTGTCAAACAACAAAATTCACAGCTTTTGTGCTGAACTTTTTGTATTTTCTGTAAAATCTCTAACTAAAGAAATTTTTTAAGAACTTCACTTCTGTAATCATAAGTAAGCTAGAAGTTACGTCAAAAATCTCTTAACACACACGTCGTATTTTAAAACGTGAAGGTATAAATTTCAGGCAAAGTTGTCGCTGTAGGCAAATAAAAATTCCCAAGTTGCTCTTAGCCTGGCGAAAAAATTTGAAAGGCATTTAACCCCGTACATCACGATATCCACAGGTTCAAACAAAGTTAGCTTTTTAAGAAGTTTCTCTAGTATTGTACACGTTCAGACGGGCCAAATTTACCCTTTTAAAGTTTTGCCCTTTTAAAATCTACCCTTTTCAAATGTTAACTTAACTTTTTACATCCAATTTGGAGAACAAAATCCAAAAATTCCATAAATTCACAACGCTGTAATGACTACAGAACCATACACTGAAGTTGCTTAATAGAATATACGCAAAACTTAAAAAAAATCTTAGTAATACACAATTTGATTTCGAAATGGTTTCGGGACAAGAGGGGCTTCCTTGCGTACAACAACTTAGTACAAAGATGTATGAATGTTAATCAAAATGTATATGCATGCTCTATAGATTATAACAAGGCTTTCCATAAGGTCAGGCTGCAGCAATTAATTAACACTCTAAAATATAAGAATCTGGCGCTCTGAAAGGACACAAGGATAAGGAGGAAAAAAAATAAGACCTAGACCTTAAAGACATAACAATAATATCTAACTTATACTACAACCAGAAAGATTCAGTGTGGAAAATAGAACAACAAATTCAACCGAGATCAGAAAAGGGCCAATACTTTTTGATATCTAGTCGGAAGAAGTTTTTAACAAACCACAGGCATAAAAGAAGATGGATTACCAACTAATAATGTGAGGTATGAGGATGACACCGTACTTCTGGAGGTAAACATAGAAGACCTACACACCTACAGCGGCTTCTAAATAAGGGTGTAGAGATCAGCGAAGAACTTGGTCTAACATTAAATACTAAAAAGACGAAATTTATGGTAACTACCAAGAAGGTACTTGACACGCACACTGCAGGCATATGGAGAGAAGACCGACAACACCCTGTAAAGGGCACGCCACTTCAAGAAAAGCCAAGAAAGGCTACACAAACGACCACCTCTATGTGCGAAAGGAAGAAACATAGGAACAGTTGTCAATAACAACGATGACTATAATGAAGAGATCAGAATCAGAATCGAAAAGGGAAGGAGCTCTTTTGTAAAGATGAAAACAATATTCGGCGGGAGTGCGAATAGTAAAATACTAAGTTTTCTCTGTTCTTTTGTATGACATAGAAACTTGGACCATCAACAAAAACTTGAAAAAACTAGAAGCTTTCGAAATATGGATCTACAGAAGATTTTTGAAGATATCTTAGGTAGACAGAATAACAAATGAGGAAGTGACGAAAAGGACGAAAAAAGACAAATAACTTATTATGAACATCAAAATAAGGAAATTGAAATATCTTTGGACATATTATGCGTGAGCAGAAATGCCAACTTTTACAATTAATAATCCAGGGAAAAAACCAGGGAAAAAGCTCAGTAGGAAGACGATGAATATAGTGGCTACATAATTTAAGAACAAATGCAACACGAGCCAACTGGTTAGAGCAGCTACGATTGTCGAACTTCGGAAAAGATATAGGACCTAAAGGAGAAGAATAATTTAATAGGTACAAAGCATGGGGTCTGTAACGGATAATAAATGGTAGCCAACTTAAAATATTTATTTCAAATCAATATTTGCAAGAAATGCTTGAAAATCTACAATTGAATATTATTACATAGCTGTTTGTAACAGCAGACTATATTCGTATATGAAATACATTTTTAAATTTGGAAAATAATCCCCCATCTTTGCATACATACATAATTTTTAACTGAACAGTCAACACCACAATATGGTTTGTGTATTGAGTGCGAAATAATTCTAGACAGATTGCATGTAGCAATGTTAAATGGTTATTTGTTCTTTGCAAGAAGTTGATCTTCAACTGCAGGTTAAGGTGTCTTTAAAACTTACCGAAATTCTGCTACAGTATGTTAGTATAAGAAAGGATTTTTATCTAACAATGGCATTTATAGGAAAACCCATTCAAATAAGCACCTTCAGTGTTTAAATACTTTAAAAATATAATAAACTAGGTACCTATTTATTGTGAAAAACTACCACAATAGGCATCTTCAGGTATTTTAGGCATTTCACCTAAACTTCCGGTCTTTAATGATAACAAATAAATATTGCAACCAAATATTAGATTTATAGCAGAATCAGATGTTTACAAATTTGTTTTGAGTATTTTTTTCTGTATCGATTTTTTTAAAAATTTCGCAGTTTTTCGTTCGGGTTAAAGCCACAAGATTTTACATTTCAAGCACATTTAATTTTTGCGAAGATTTATGTTTAATTTTTATTTACGTAATTATAGGAAATTCAACATGTAACTACATTTGCAAACCTAGGGAGCTATAACTAACTTGTTTTTTTCTGCCCCGAATGGAATATCAAATCAAGAACATTTTGTAGAAATGAATAGTAACCCAGTACATCCATTTATAACGGAATATAACTACACATAACACAAAAACTAGTAGGAAAACTGGAAACATAAAGCAAGCAGTATTCAGATTAAGTACGATATTGCGTTTCAGAGAATGAGAATAATTCCCGTATTAACTCAGTTGCAACAGAACACGAACGCTGTCTGTATTTGGAGCTGTATAATGTAACAAGCTCCCCGGAGAGCCTAAAGCGTCGTCTGGTGGGATTCAAAACCAAAAGGAAGGCGAACTTCTAGCCGAAATGTTTTGGAAATGGGACTCAGATGTACAAGGGCGACCCAGTCTGCTTAGAATGATTTACCACCGAATGAAAATGAAACGAATGAGCTTAGAAGGTTCAATCTAATAAGGGCAGTGTTCTTGTTAGAACAAAGGCGCCAGAAAGGCACACTAATCTCCAATTCTATGCAAATTACCTATGCAGGTTTCATTTCCTCCCTTGCAAATGGAGATTCTAACACGAATTACCAACTCCGAGAAAGCAGATATGATAAAGTATTTGTCACCGTATGGAATTCGCCTTACTTTTTGCGCAACGCGCGATATTCCTATATTTAATTTAAAATATTGAATACCTACACACTCGGAATCTTCGAGTGAATCAAAAGTCTCGTTCATTGTCGAAAATTCCCGTAAGTAATAGAAAAATACTTAAGTCAATTTTAGCAAATACAGTAGCTTGAAAGGTTATTCTTTGATTACATAAAGGGCAAAAAATAAGCAAGCAAAAAGCTCTTTTAAAGTTTAATACGTTTGGGAAGAATCGTTTTCGTTTCTAATCTAGCGTTAAAATCTTCAAAGTGTTGGATTTTATTTTTTTTTAACGTGGGGGACTGAGACTCCATTTTATAAAGCAATTATTTAAAGCTCTCTCTTGGATTGCAAAGTAAGAAAGTAAAGCACTGAAACAGCAAAGCCTTTTTTACTGAAAGTAATTATGATAGGATTATTATTATCTCGAACTGTCCCGAAGGAGTCTGCACCAAATTCCTAAAATTTTTGGCTTGAAGGTGAAAGCAGAATTTACGAAATTTTCTAAAGAAATAAAGACATAACAAAAAGGTCATTAATTTTAAAAAGTTATTGCAGAAAATCAAATACGCGTGTATTTTATAAGCAAGTATGGACGTCTTTGAAACATCCGGATTTGAAATCATCCAAACCTAGTTTCACATAAAAAAGAAAAAAATGGAAAAAGGAAAAAACCAAAAAAGGTAAAAAGCTTGAAATTTGTGTTAATTTAAAAATCTGCAGATTAATAAACGAATGCTAATTATTTCGCACTTTAAAATAATTCCGCATTTCCTTTAGTTCATTTACTTATTTGTATATCTGTAAATTAGCATCAGCAAGTATGCGTAAAGAATTCACGCAACTGAATTCCATGGCAAGTACGAATTTACATCCATTTGTAAATGGAATAAATTTAAGTCACAAATTTATAATTAATGGTTTCAGAAAAAAATTCTGATAAGATAATTATAACTACTAAGGTGTTAAGTTATACTTTATACGTACAAATCCAATTAAAGGCATTTTGCATTTAATAGATTTTAATCTGTGCCAAAAAATTAGTTTCCAGAGACTTCGGTCTGTATTTATACAGCATTATATAATTTCAAAGATTTTACTTAATTCAGCACAAATACAAGCTAAACCTTGATTTAAGTCGACTTTAACGTAATAAAACCTTGCTTCAATTAAGCCCTAGTTTAACCCAGTTTAACCAAGCTTTAGCTTAAAGTTAAACAAACATATTTCGGTATTTGAGCACTTATCTTGATTTAAGCCGGCTTACGTAATAAAAGCTTGCTACAGTTAAGCTAGTTACAGTTTAAAACACCAGCCTTAAGGAGAATGACTTAAGGCAAAAGATCATGTCACAAACTGCATAAATCATCTGCGTACTAAATTTTAGTGACTAAATTTTATCTATAATACATAGTAACAATGACTATTAATGCTTAAGCACTGACCAACGAGATCTATAACAATTTATCGGCGATAAAGCATTGTTTATGGAGTTAAACGAGCGTTTTATTACGTTTTACATTTTATTGTCTTTGTTTTACTTTAACTGTACTTGCCTTCCTGTACTTTTACATAAATGAAATACCGGATTAAATACAAAATCAAAGAGGCAATCCTTAATCTTTAGCACAAAAATACTACTTTTATTTGCTATTTTCTTAAATAAGCCAAATATTATTCGGTTGGCTGAAATCGTTTAGAATAGTTAAGCAGGACTGCAACAAAGAGCTTTAAAGTATTTGTATCTCCAACAATTATGCTTCTGATTATTAATCGAGATAAATGACCTGCACTTGCTGAAGTACCTTCATCTTAGAAACCTTAAAAGTTTTGAAATTGTTAAAATTTCAAGCCATTTGCGTTAACTATTTTGTTACTTATAACGCTATTTTTCAGGAAGAAGTTTCAGGCAGTCTGAAAGGACAACCCAACTTGATAAAAGTAAAACCTGATTTTTTAATTCTAAAATATAAATAGAAAAGCCTGAAACTTAAAGAAAAATTATTTGGTCTTACCTACATTTCCGGAAATCTAACAAAATCAACTTACTTTTGCTATTGTTTCGGAGATTACATATTTGAAGAGCACAAAAAATAATCGCCGAAACGCTCACAAAAATTCTATAAGTGTGAGGGTTTAATAAAATAAGTTTTTACCGAGTCGTCTTTATTTTCAAGTAAATAAATAATATTTTAAACTAAAATAACTAAACAATTTGTCCACTTTCTAATCTTGCGTATTCGTAAGTGCCTTAATATTTAATCTTATATTTTCTCTTTTTCTTTTCTAAAGCTTGTGATGGTCTTGATGGTAGAACTTAATTAAAGCGAGCCGCTTTTATTTCTTAGACAGTCTGTCGTCTTAAAGAATATGAACAATCTACAAAGGACCTTGTTCTAAATCCCAAAAGTCACACGAGTTTAACCCAATTTTTACTTACGTCGCTTGGAAGGATCAAACCACGGAATAAGAAGTGAAAGTGAGTCAAACGTGAAAATACGATTTTAAAAGGTGGTACAATATAATAATGGGGAGAAAGTTGTCGGAATGTAAGTAAGCAGCAAGACAAATGATAAATTTGATCCCTGACGGGCAGAAAGAAAAAGAAACGGAGGACTATTTTCGGGAAACACTCTGGCAAGACGTCAATCAATTTTCATTTGACGAAGACAGAGAGTAAATCGGTCGGGAGCACGGTGTTTGTAATGGTTGGCTCCGGTTTTTATTAAACTTCACGATAAATAATACCCCGAGCGATGTTTAGAATTAATAAAATTCGCGAAGAAGTAATATCAGCAACCCTTCAGCGACCGGGTTGTTTGCTTTCGGCGGTTATCCTAAAAATCTGGTAGACAAACTGACAAACTGCTCTTTTCCCGACAGCTGACGCCACAATGTAGATTCGATTTTGGTGTTCCACTTTCGAGGATCTCGTCTTTTACGCGGCCCTATCTATCATTTACGAATTTCCGGCTATCTTTTTGTTCGATGTTTTGTTGCTGCTGCTCAATTACAGAAAAGCAAATAAAATGCTGATGATGTTGCTAAAGTCGAGAAGTTTGAGTAGCGCTAAAAGGTCTTTAACAATGTTTATGTTTGACTTAAATTGTTCCAGAGTTGTTTGCTAATGAACTGAATAACCTCCGCCGCTTTAGTTTGGGGAGCTCAGAGATCGGATCGTGCAAATTACCAACCAATCTGAAGATTACACACACAAAATTTGCATAGCGTAGGGAAGGAAGCAATTTCTGCCAATGGAGTTTATAAATATCATAACGGAGGAAAGTTTAAATCTGTTAAAAAGCATCACCCACTTTATCGCTACTAAACTTCCAAAATTTTCCACAGAACTACGCTACTTCCTTATACCAACTATAAATAAAGAAATAACAGCCTCACTAAACACCTAAAATAAATTCCTTGGATTTCTGTACGTTTTGAAAAATTCACGTCGTTTACCAGGGTACGCATGAAAAATATTACTCGACAAAAAATTCTATTTCTAAAATTTTTTTTTGTTCAGAATTGTTGCTGAACCGTAACACATTTAACGCAGGAAAAGAAGAGAATAGAAAGGTAATAACAAGAAAATTTTAATGTAACAGTATAATTCAAATAAAGTCGAAGAGAAACTTACACCGAGCATTTTTATAAAAACAAAACGAATTTAAAGCCAAAAAAACGAAGATGATAGTGCTGTTTTTAAAAGCAAAGAAGAATTAAATAAAATTTATCATTTGAAGAAACAGTTAAGCCCTTTAAATTATTAGATTTGTTCAATTACAAAGCACACTCTTCAAAATTAGATTAAAGGTTCCTAAAATCAAAACAATTTACTGGTTAGTTGTTTTTAAAAATAAAGACGGAAGAAGAAGCAAATAAAAAGAGAAAATAATTAAATAAAATATATTACTCCAAGAAACAGTTCAGCTTTTTAAATTATTACATTCGTTCAGTTCTGAAACGTAACCTTCGATACTAATTTAAAGGTTCCTAAAATCGAAATAATTTACTGGATAGTTGCTGTTGTTAAAAATATGGAAGATAGAAGAATTAAATAAAGTACTCCTAATTAATTATTACGTTCGTTCAATTACAAAAAATAACATTCAAAATTAGTCTGGGGTTTCCTAAAACCAAAACAATTTACTGGGTAGTTGCTGCTTTTACAAATAAAGAACGAAGAAAAATGAAATAAAAAGAAAAAGGAATTAAATCAAATTTATTACTTGACGAAACAGTTAAGCCCTTTAAACTATTCCATTCGTCCAATTACAAGGCATATACTTCAAAATCAGTTTAAAGGTTCCTAAAATCAAAACGATTTACTGGTTAGTTGCTTGTTTTAAAAATAAAGAAGGAACAAGAATTAAATAAAAAGGAAAAAGAATGAAATAAAATTTAGTACTTGAACAAAGAGTTTAAAGGTTTCTAAAATCAAAACAATTTATGGGTTAGTTGCTGTTTTAAAAATAAAGAAGGGAGAAGAATCAAATAAAAGGAAAAATAGTTAAATAAAATGTATTGCTTGTGGCAACAGTTAAGCTCTTTAAATTATTACATTCGTTCAAGTACAAACATAGCCTTTGAAATTAGTTTCAAGGTTCCTAAAACTAAAACAATCTACGCGATAGTTGTTGCTGTTAGAAATAAAGAAGAAGGAAGATGAATAAAAGGAAAAAGAATTAGATCAAAGTTATTGATTCAAGAAATAGTTGAGCCCTTTAGATTATTACATTCGTTCAATTATGAAACGTAACTTTCAAAATTAATGGACTTCGTTCTAACCTCCTTTGTTAAATTTCTATCACTTGATACGAGTATTTGCCTATCTAGGTAGTTAAGCTTCATGACTTGTTCTATTGGCTCATCCCCTGCTATCAGTTTATATCTAATAGGGTCGAGATTACCATTAAAGCATCGAGAATCTCTGGAAGCTTAAGAGAAGTAGTGTGGAGAAACAAATACACATCAAGGGAAAGCAAAATAAAGATATATAAAACATGTGTGAGACCAATTCTAACGTATGTGGCTTAAACCCGAGCTGAAACCTCTAAAACTAAGAGACTGACGAGAAGCACTGAAATGAAGAATAATGAAAGGAGTAACCCTACGAAACCATCTCAGAAGTAGCGACATAAGGACAGAACTACAAATAGAAGATACAGTTAGACGAGATCCAGAAGAAGACAGTGACAGAATGGGCCCAGATAGAATTGCTAAATGGGCTAAAGATAACAAACCACAAAAGGTGTTCTCTTTTCAATGAGTTGAGCTGTTCGGTAGCAATTAGTGCCAAATGTGGCGTTGTTCTTTTTAGAAAGGGCGTCAAGCTTGAACTGAACTTGAACTGCATTTCCCTCTTCCCTCCAAGCTCCAGGTTTTTGGTACAGGCGCGATGCTCTTTTGCATTGTTTTGTTCGACTTTGAGGTTGGAACTGTTCAGCTATTTAAATACAATAATTTTCACAATTTTACATGAAATTTAATAACATTATTCATTGTAAAGCGGCAAAAATAGTGTCAAACTATCACAAAAAAATTATCCTAAGTTGAGTTATCCATGCTAAAGAGATTTTACAGAGTACCCTGCCATTAAAAATCTGTTCTTTCAAGATCACTTCTGAGCAGTTCCATTTTGCTAAATCATCAAGGTCTCGAACAGAAAGCAAGAAAAGAAGAAGACCAAGGCCGACCCCCTAGAAGATGGAAGGAGAGCTGGATGTCAGAGTCATAAGAGAGGCAGAAAGCAGAGAAACAGGTGGAACTCCTAAGAGAAGAAACAGTTAAGCCCTTTAAATTATTACATTCTTACAATTACAAAACATACCCTTCAGAATTAGTTTAAAGGTTTCGAAAATCAATTTACTAGTTAGTTGCTGTATTTAAAAATAAAGAAGGTAGAAGAATGAAATAAAAAAGGAAAAAGAATTAACCACCAAAAGGGAGGACTTTATAAATCGGGAATTGCAAGCTTCAATAAACTTCATTTATTAAATTAAATTTAGCAGAAAATTACATACAACAGCATGGAGCATAAATAAACCTAGAATAAAGTAAATTTGTCTGAGAAACTACAAACGCTTTGATAGATTTCATCACAGTAATGCATTTAAACCGCAACAACCACTTCCGTTCCCGACTCTGTAAATTCAAAAGGTGTCAGAATACTGCAACTGATATAAAGCTGACTTGCCTTAAAACCACTGCACGTATTAAGCTTATCGTACAATTCCAAATTAGTAGTGAATATTAATTTATTTTGTTTATAATTTTTAGCTTACGATTTTTCTCTCAATACATTATTATTTATTATTATGTAATTTACTTTTTGAAATTACAAAAGTGAGGTTATATAATTTTAACCAAAAATTATTTTGCAGGTAAAATCTGAGATAAAGTCAAAGCAGTAGCAACAAATTTTCTTAGAATACTTAACTTCTCAACTCATTAAATTTCAAGCTCTTAAAATTTAATTCCGACTCCAATTTGCTATACAAAATATCAACTTCAGGAACTTTGCATCTCCTGAGGCGTTAGATTTTGTTATTACAAGCAGTGAAGTGTGTGTGTGCTAAATATAGGCAAACGTAATTTTCACACAACGTTATAAATTCTCTTCCTTGTCATCACCACTCGTTACATTTCGCTATAGTCATAAACTTCCTAGTTTAAATTACTAACTCAGCTTCGTACCTAAGTGTGACGTGTAATTAAAAGGGTTTCCAGCTTTATAATTAAGGAAAAAATTAACATAGGTTCAAATGTTTTAAGTTTCAGATGAGGAACTAAAGCCTCTGAAGGACAACTAACCTCCAATGGTCAATTAATGAAGTAACCACACCACTGAAAAACAGCACGATCATGTGATCAAGCAGGCTAGTTTAAGTTAGTTGTTTACAGGATATTTGAAAGCTTTCAGCGGTTATTCCTTGCTTCTTTCCGCTTGGGCTGATTTGGAATCGATTTAAGCTGGTTTAAATGAGTATTTTCAAAAGCGTTTTCGTAAATGAAATATGGCTTCCGTCAAGTAGGAAACCAACAGTCACAGCCTAGTTTTTACACATAACATCCCATAAATACAGCGAGTCATACATAAAATTTGACATATTCTAAAGTGTCAAGGTTGATAGGTTGCGAGTTTTCGCAAATAAATCTAAGCTGTCTGGAGCACATTTTACACCATTCTAATCAACTGGGACTCAAAATATATAGTTTCGTTCGGTGTTGTTGCTAGATTAATGGGCGTTAGTCGATGGCTAGGTGAAAAATATTGTGAAGTTTAAGGGTTCGTAACGTTATTTTGCTATCGGGTTTTAATTGGGTATTGAAACTGACGGTAAATGAGAACGCTTGTTTTTGAAACATCGGGCTTACGGAAAATTACTTTATAATTTTTCCTGTTTACGAGCTTCGGTGATGTAAACACCGTCAAGGAAGTTATTATGAGAATAACAAGCCCCCACGAAACGTTGATTACATAAATTTTCTTGTAATTTCGTGTTTTGTCTCGACGTCTGCTACTAATTTCTTGGATTAATATTAAGTAAGTGCTTTAATGACATCTTTGATATTGATCCTTTCAAGTCAAAAGAGCAAATGAAGCTAGAAACTCTCACAATTAATTAATTTTATATTGTACGTATTTCAGTTAAAATGTGGTTAACTAGAAGCACTTATAGGGCCGTTTGCACCTAATTTACTTAAAACTTAGGCGTAGGTTGAAACGCGAACTGTCATAGGAACACAGTGGTAACCATGGAGATTTCTATTGTAAATGAAGCCTAAACTTTTAAGGATAAGAGGTGCACATTGTCCTTAATTTGATTTTTTGAGACCTTTATGATTTTTCTTTAAGGTGGTAACATTTTAAAAACTGATATTTTATGTAAATTTGTTAGCAATTTATTTAACGGAAATTTTTGATTTTTCACTACAGAATTGCAGTCAAAGCTTGTTTTACATAGTATTCAACATAGAAAAAAATCTTAAATTATTAGCTTTTTATTTCAAACTGAGCTGTTGTTTTCATCTCAAAACTTCAGTTTATTTTTAAAGCAGAACATTCAGTGGGAAGTTACAAAATACTAATTTTTTGAAATTCATTAAATGTACTTAGAACAAACTTCGATGTTTAAAGCTTAATATTTCAAAATATTTATCTAGCTTTTTTATTAATTTTTATTTAATACGTTCAAGGACAGAGGAAAATTTTCTATTTTGGAATTTTAAAGCTATTCATTCTGATGGGTTTAAGAACCTTAAATATTTCACTTCTCTAACATTATTTGCAGATAGGCACAGCTATATCTTCATTAATTAAACTCGTTTAATTTAACCTGATTAAGGAAAATTTATAGTTGCCACTGATATCTTGCATGTTTTATTCGTTCTACTTAGTACTTAGCTTAGTTAGGAGGAGGAACTATTCTTTAAAAATAATTTTCACAGTTCTTATCTTAAGTATCTAGCCAGTAATTTACTAATTCTTTAATACTTTAATATCCATTCATCCATCAAATTTTAATTTAAGAATTTGCTAATTAAAGAAAGGCAAAGTAGAATTAGATGGAAGTGGAAGTGTGAAGTACAATCCCATTTCTAATAAAGCAGTGATTTCCAAACGTTTGTAAGATACGGCCGGCCCATTGTTTGAAGAGTATTTTGTTTGTGATTCTCCACTATCGTCTATCGTCCTCAATCCTATTCATTAAGAAACAGCGACTTATAATAGGGGTAAAATAACCATTAAACAGATAGTAGAGCTGATAAGATTTTGGAAATTTTCTCCTCTTCTTCCAGCTCTTTAACCTTCTCACCCCGCCCCAGAAGTACACAACCCACATTTTTAGGAATCATTCTACGAAAAAGAAATACAAAGAAGGGGTTGAAAATGGGTTCGGCATTAGCTGTGACATTTAAATAACGTAGGAAATTATTGTCTTTGAAATTGAAGATCAACTCAAAAGTCTTTTTAACCAAATCATTTTTGTTCTATTTAGCGTTCTAAACAGTTTTTAAGCGGTAACTACACCAAACATCGTTAGATTAGTACATGTGCTTAGATGTTATTGCTAATATTGAAAAGTGCATAACTCCAGTTTTTACTAAGCCGAAGTAAATTCTAACTTATCTTATTGCAGTTATATGCATTAGTTATTAGTTATTGAGAATATGGTAGTAATGTGCTGTTATGTTGTTATTTTGGAATGAGCTGGAGAGATCGTATGCCACTTTCCTCTGATGAGCTAAAAAGGCTTGTTTACGGCGTAGCCGACGAACAAGCAGATTATTCTGTTATTCGTGAGACTCGGATACTGAAGATGACTTTCCCATTTCAAATCCAAATGCTGCTACTCCTTGTACCACAAGATCTCAACCACCTAGCACATCAACAAATGTAACTGATGATAAGCAGGAGTCCGATGCTTCATCTGTAGATGATAATGGTGAAGTGAACGGTACTGATCAGGAAAGTGAAGAGAAAAGTGAATATATATCGACCAAACATGCCCAGGATCCTCCACATTTTTGGAATCCTTCGGACCTAAAGTAACAGTAGGAGATCCTAATTCACCGCTGCAATACCTTCTGTTCTTTTTATCAACCAACTTCTGGATGGTATGTATAGTGAAAGAAAGTAATTTATATGCAAATTAAAACAAGCAAGAGCTAAATTTGGAAGTACAAGAACTTCTTGCATGGTTGGGTGTAGTAATTTTTATACTACCAAGCATTCGTTTATATTGGTCAACCGATGAAAACTTTCACTATGAACGAATTGCTCGTGTAATGTCTGTATTTGAAAATTCTTCGTTTTTTACATCTGGCCGACAATACCAAGATGCCCAAGCGAGGTACCACTGAATTCGATCGTCTCTACAAGGTTAGATCTCTGCTAAATTATTTAGGTGAAAAATTTGCCTCGACTTTTTCGCCAGCCAGATATCTATCAATTGATGAGAGCATAGTTGCTTTCAAAGAAAGATCCACGATGAAGCAGTACATGCCACCTATCAAATCCATCAAACGTGGCTTCAAAGTATGGGTAATGTGCTGTAATGTGCATTTGATGTATACACGGGAAAAAAACAATGGAACTGTTACCAAAAATGTGGGTGAGAATGTGGTGTTGCAACTCAGTGCTTTGAAGGGTCCATTGTATTACTTGTTTTAACATTGAAAATGTTTCTGGTTTCGCGTATATAGGGGCTTAAATTCGCTTAGAATTGCAAATGCTACTTTTCGAAAGTGATCGAGAGGCGTTCGGAGTTGTTCGGCGCTCTACTCTGCCCGATAACTTAGACTGTGCCCGGCGCGCTTACAAAGTTCCCCATACTATCGTCGGATCCTTCCTAAGACTGTGTATTGTTTAGACTGTGACTTTCTTGTAAAATACGTACAATAATATTTAAAGTTCGAATTGGTCGAGGTTCTATATAATTCTACCTTTGCAACTTTTTAATATTTTGTAACAAATTTTATCGCATTCCAAATTTCACAAGATTTGCGTTCTACTTCATAATTTTGAATGTCTCCTCCGGTTGCATCTTTTGCGAAGAACTGTGAATGTTTTGATAATTTTTTTGCAGCCATCCCACTGCTAGGTAATCTTCTAAAACAACAATTATTTGCCTGTGGTAGGTACTATACGCCAGAACAGGAAACATTTTCTCACCGATAAAACTAACAAGCAATGGAAAAATGAGAAAATTAGACATTGATTATATCACGACTGATGACATTAGTATCTCCAAGCCTATTTGTGTTTTTACCACTATGCACAACCCTTCAATAAATACCACTGTTCTAAGAAGAAATTCAAAAGGTGGCCGAGAATATGTACTTTGCCCCCAGTCGATATCTGATTATAATAAGCACATGGAAGGGGTAGGCAATTTTGACCAGTATTTAGCTGCTTACAGTACGCCACAAAAATCAAGATGTTGGTGGCTGAAGTTATTTTATTATTTTATTCAATTTTGCCGTATAAACTGACGTTTATTTGTTTCTGGCCTGCCCATAAAAGTTGATGTTTTATAAACAATCGTTTAAAATTTTTATTCCGCTAGCGATTTAAAATTTTTATTCTGCTAGCGCTTTAAAAATGTCAAATCGCTTTAAAAATGTCAAATAAATGTCAAAATTGAATAAACAGTTGTATTACACTTGCGGATTAAAATTAATTTATTAACTCGCGGTATCAACGCGCTTGCGGCTACCGCCGCTCGCGCGGTTAAACGTACTGCTCATTAAACATTAATTTAATCCGCATGTATAATAAATAACTATTATGGATTGTTGTACTGTAAATAGTTACATCATATATAAAAACACCATGAAAAATAGTGGCAATACTAAGTGTCTAACTCATTTGAATTATAGATCGATGTTAGTAAATGAACTTATTAGTACATTTTGCTCAAAAAAGAGATCAGGTTCTTGTCCCATGAAAGGTTTTGCTAAAAAAAGAAACAGTGCTACTCGACAACAAACTACAAATAAGACTAGTGAATGTTGGTGAACATATGTCTGAAAAAATAGATAAGTATAGAAGATGTGCACATTGCACCACGAAGATGAAAGAGAAAAGAAGCAATGTAATTTGCAAAAAATGTAACGTTGCGTAATGTAAAACTTCAAATTTTCAAAACTCATAATATGAATGAGAAAGTATAATGTTTAGCTTTTTTACCTACATTGTTACTGTTCCGTAGGTGTGATAATCATCTTGTAAATGTAAATATGTATAATTATGTAATAATTTTGTAACTTTTGTAATGTTTAAATTAAAATTTCAATTTGTAGAAAATGATACTACCGCGGGGAATCGAACCACCGACCAAGGATAAACGCTCCCACGCTCTAACCATTGAGCTACGGCAGCCGCTCCCCGGGATAGCGTCAATTCTCTACACTAACAATTGAAATAGTTGCTTTGAAATCTATTGCACGGTCGCATTTTTAAATTAAAGAGCCGCATAGCAATGTTGTAATGTTATTTGGTCCATATATTCTTTACCTACAGCATAAATAAATTTAGCGTTTTATCATTTATGTGCACTACAACTACTAAAAAAGCTAAGGTTTATTTCACTATAAATTGCTGCTAAGGGGTGAATGGACTATGGGATAATAATTTCCCGCCCAAAAATTTGAAAATTTTCACAGATATTACGGAGAAAACAAAAATACACAATATTAACCGGCACTATCCAAAACCAATAATTTAATTGTTATTACAAAGAATTCTTACATATCAATAATAAAAATATTGGAATTTCGTATGTAGTAAATTAGGTACCTTTTATTAAAAGCAGCCTAACTCCCAAAAAGCAGCACAGACCTTATCCAGCATTGGCAATAGTTTATATAACAAAGTTCACTCACAATACAGCAATCAATTACGTAAAAATCAACCAAAAAGCACTGTAGAGTATTTTAACACGAAATTAAAATTAATACACAACATTACGACCACGACCGCTTCTAATAAACGAAAACTACAAGCAACGACTGGCCGTTTGAATGGCTGGCTTGATTACTTTTTGTCCAGGTGTTTGTGATTTCTTTGGTCAATCTAGAATTACAATCACCTGCTTATCGCGTCATTCACGATGCACGTGTGGTAGTTACTGGCCAACAAAGTGATTTTATATCTTATAAATGGTCCTTGGAAAATAAGGTGTATTTATTAACATAACATGACGGATGTAATAATAAAGTAAAATTAATAAAATCAGGGGTTAGTAAGGGTTAAATCTTAAAACAAAAGCGTTTAGCTATTTCTGAATGGCCTTGTACTTTTATAAGAAAACTTCTTCGAAAACATACAATTTTTATTACTGAAAGGAAAGGAAAATTGTCAGAGAAAACAGAAGCCTTTATACTCCTTGAAATTGGCCTTAGAAACTATCTCGAAATGCCCTTAACTGCCTTGAAATATCGGGAATTGCCTCAAACTACTTTTAAAAATGTCTCTATACTGTCCCATTATTAGGGAACAAACACTCGACAAATGAATAAAATGCACGTACATGAACATTTTTTGTGACTCAAAGAAGGATTATAACAATTCTATTTTGTATTTTTTGCGTATTAATATTAGCAACTGGTGGCGAAATACCGAAAAAAGAAGCGTAAAATATCAAACTTGCCACAAGAAACCTTTAGAAAATAATTCTATTCTTGCACAAAGATTACTTTTAAATTTTTAATAAATGCAAATGCGAATTCTTCCTCGGTTTGAGGGCTAAACAGGGATTTTAAATATTTAAACTTTTATTTTAATTAAAAAATAAACATCCAAGGTACTCTTCTTAAGTTGAATGTTCAAAACAAATTAGTTTTATTTAAACAATCAATAGATACACAAAGTTAGTGTATAATTTTTGATAAATCTAGAACGAAATTAACTAACTTAACCGAAGCTAAAATAAGCTAACTTCACTTAACTTGAACTGAGCTAACCTAATCTGATGTAAACACATCTAACCTAAACTTACGTAATATACAGTAGATATCGTTTATAACAACATATAGCCACATAGTGGATATAGGTACCCATAGAAATGCCTTGTCTGTCAATACTCCAACAGCATGTGCAATAACAAAACTATTAGAACGACTGAAAAATGGCCAAACGTTGGTGAAATGTATCGCAAATAACCACTAGAGACACAGAAATTCTATGAATTTTATTAATATCGAGGAAATATATGGACAGTGATTTGCCTATGTAGCTCAAGTGGTACAACATTGGCGCATAAAGCCCAAGGTCAGTGGTTCAAATTCCTGCGGAGGTGATATTTTTATTTGTATATAATTTTCATAATGAATTCGAAGACTTCCACGGTCAGTGTCAGTGTTAACAGAATGTCCTTCGGGTTGGAACCGTGTCATTGTTGAGACAGAAGAACTCAACGTTTCGCCCACTTTTTTAATGGGCTTCTTCAGGAGGAAAGGGGAGCACCAAAAGAGCACGATAGCACGGTAACGTGAAACTCTTTTAGCAAGAGGAAGAAGGAAACAGCTAACTCAACTTATCAACCAAGCCAGAGACGAAACCCTTCTGAAGAAAAATAGAAAATGGTAGCGACTTTATACCGGCTATATCCGTCCAAGGGTATCTGACTGTGACGACGATTGGTCAGGGGTAGAGGGAGCGGAACCAGTAATGATACCGGACTTCCAAATATCGGATAGATAATAACCAGTGTCACGATTCAAGTTATTAGGGGTCTTGACGATTTCAATGGCCTCACGGATTTTTCTGTTGAAAAAATAAGGGGCATTGATCGAAGATTTTTCCAACAAGATCTTAAGGCCAGTGTCGTGATGATGTTCAGCAACAGCTGAGTGTCTCTCACCACCAACCTGGTAGAATTTTTTATAATTCCTTCAAATAGATTAAAAATATCGGCAAATACGCAGTTATGTTTATGCATTAGTCGCCCTGTTTTATTCGTGAAGTATGTGCATTACGATTGAGAAATACGCCAGTACCGTTTGGTGTTTAGAAAAAGGCGAAACAAATACTTGTTAAAGAATTATCTGTACGCATGCACTGCATAAGTTTTAATAAGAATGGAAGTTTTCAAGGGCATATTTAAAAGATAAGAACTAATGCTAGTTCGCTACAAGCTAAAAGATTTCGAACTTTCAATAAAATGAAATAGATTAAACTTTACTGATAGATACAAATAGACCAATACTACAAACAAAAGCTGATTAGTTTTGGCAGATGTTTAGGTTATGACGACTCTAAGTGTACTGACGGTTGGGCTCAATGATTTAAAAAATGTTTTTGAAAAAGTTGGTGGCAAATCAACTGATATCCCAGAAGATATTTGAAGTGATTGGTTAAAATCGGTGTGGCCTAAATTGCGAGAACGATATAAAGACGCCCAAATCATTACTGCCGATAAGTGGGGTCCTTTTTATAAAGTAACACACAAGACAATGAAGTTCAGAGCAAAAAATACGTTGGCGAGAAACTATCAAAAGAAAGAACAACTGTGTTTGTAGCAGCCAATATGACAGGGAACAAAAAAAAAACAGTTATTTGTGGCAAAATCAAAAAATACGTTGTTTCATAAATGTAAGATCGAGTGGAACTGCAGTAAGGGCAAGAAAAAAGTACCAGTGTTAGTAGACAATTGTTCATCCCATCAAAACACTAAAAACCTAAAAGTGCTAAATACGAGTATGTATTCCTTCCACCTAACACCACCTCAGTTTTTTAGCCAATGGATCAAAGAAGAATAAAATCACTAAAAGCTCACTTCAAATAATAAATTATAGGTTTTGAAAATTTTGAGCACCTTGATCATTGAAGTTCTACATCAAATCAATCTGCTACATGATATTCTCATGATTCGGTCACCTGGGTCCATGTTCCATAAGCCACAATTATCGCAAATTTCGACGAAGAGGATGACTTACACAAATGGCTTCTTTTACAACATAGTAAAAACCACAATTTTGATTTTGAGGATGAATTTACCCGTCAAAAATGTAGCAACAGGAGATGTCTGGTAATTTTTTTTGGAAATTGATGAAACTTTACAAATGCAAGGTAATTTAAAAGTATATACGAGTATTATCAGCTAAGCCTCCTCTAGACTCCTAGCAAAAATTCATGTATTAAAACAGGCAGCCTTAACTGCCAAACGAGTCCATGGGATTAACAAATCTTTTAAAATTCTTTCTATATGCTTTACTCCCAGGTTATGCTTTGATTCTCTATGTTTTTAAAACTGTATAGCAAGCACACTACTCTAGTAGTGTACGAGTAAGTAAATAGGTACTCTGAATCACTGAAAACAACAAAGACACTTTTCTTCTCATTTACTAACTGATATTAAATTATTCGAGGGAATATCGTAAACAATTGCATTAACGTTATTGTTGTTGTAAAAATACTTATTTTGAACATTGTTATTTATAGGATAAACATTTTCATGTATTTTTTACTCAATAATTCATTACGTTTGTCACATGCATAGGTTTAAGTATTACTAGAGCGCTCATTTCAAAAACTCTTAAAATTAACATGTTCAATTTTGCTTTCCAGAATAAAAAATTATCAAAATTCTTATATGATAACTGCATTGAAAACCATATTAACTTAAAGCAACGATGAATTAAAATCAATATAAAATTAATTTGTTAATTTAAATTTATGTCCAAGACTTGTTTATGGTAAATAAGTGAAATTGACGTCTAATATTAAGTCATTTATTACTAATTCGATAGATAAAAGCATGTTTGAACCACTCGTGTTAGAAACCTACCAATTGTTCAACCAGATTCCGACCATTTTCTTTTTATATTCATTTTGATATAGAAATCATTAAAACAATCGAAGGTTGATCTTGAATAATTAAAAAATAATCAGTTTGTTTAATAATGTCCGAGCATTTCCTTAAAAAAATAAAAAAGCCAAGCACTTGGAAACATCGTGGTTAGAAAAAAATGCTGATATGGAAATACAAAAATAAAGCGCTTATGCGTATGCTTATGAGCAGAAAATTTTGAAAATTGTGCACGTTTGACACTTGAATAAAATTTACTAATTCGTAGTCGACGGATCATTGACTGGTTGGATTTTATATCTAAGTCTATCCGTTTGTAGAGAAAAAATGGCTGCAAAGTTACGGTTTTAAAGCAATTGCGCCACGATTCTGAAGCTGAAAAAATCGTTTTAAACGCCCCTACCGATATAGTACAAATCTACAAGCCTTTTCCGAAAAAAATCACCTAAAAGATGTCTTATTTTAATTTTTTTAGACTTTTTGCAATGCCTGCTATCTCACAGAAAACATACATTTGAGGCCCCAAACATTTAATTTTTAGGACTTTGAACGATGCGATTTTTTTCCACTTTTATTTGTTTTAAATATTATAAGTATTGCAATCCAAAAAGCTATCAATCATCTAAGATCGTTATTCTATCCCCAATTCCTATCAAATTTGCCCTACAGGGATGTTATTCTAACCTTTTGTTTTATTTGCTGTATAAAAAGGTAACATAACATTAAATATATTATAAATTCTACTGCAATTATTTATACACTATTACCACATCAAAGAATTGTTTCAAATCAGTTTTTGAATCTGTAATTTGTAGAAAAAGCCTATGAGAATTTGCATAAACACTAGCCATTTGCTGAAGTTCTCCGGATGAGCTATAAATTTTGTTGGAGATTTAAAAATTAACGAAAATCTTCACTTTCGAAATGTAAAAAATTTCTTAACATTTAACGAAGATTTCAAAAAAGAAAAAGCTCATTGCTGCACCATGAAAAAATTACAGAAGTAAAATACTTCGGAAGACAGTGTCAAGTGTTTTTAATTTTTATGGAGAAACTAAACTAACAACGTAATGGATTCGAATATTTGAAACACATAAGTTAGTTTTAATTAATGCGCCCCTCCTAGTTACCCTAATGAAGGACAGATATCAAAGAGTTCTCCTCTAAAGCTTCAGAAACCCATTCGAAATTCACAAAACAATACTTCACGAAACTAGAAACATGAATTAAGGAAATGTTAATTAACGTATCAGATTCAGATATATAGGGCGTCTAATGCTTAAACCAGTATGCTTTCGCACTGTTAAGTGCTCTTGTAAAGTATAAGGGTTTCCGACTACAGCTTTCGAAGATGCCAATGTTAAATATAACTTCGCTGTTGCCCTCCTTGTTACCAAGTATGACTCTACTTCAAACTTTGTATACCTTACGCCCTCGTCTTTATAAAAATACAAGCACGAGTTGAAAACTTTGTTCTAAGGTTCACTTCGGTTTAAGGTTAAAGTTTAATAAAGGAAAAGATGTGAACTTTTATTCTGTGCACTTTGTAATGAAAAGGTTTTGTAGTTAAATGTCGACGGTAAAACTATCGAAGTTTGATCATTTTGGTGGAGGAGCTCTGGCGAACCCTTCAGCAAGGAAATGTGGTTTTGGTTTGGCTTTGTGTTGACCTGAAAATGAATTTGATGTATTGCTTTCGTATGCCAAATATAATACCGGTTTAACCGAGGCGGTAATTTAGAACTAGTGATTTCGGGAATTTGGGATAATTTTTCAATTCGAAATCTGTCATTGTCATGAATTTATGGGGATGTTTACATATATTACGTGCGCTAAAACAAGTGGCGCGTGCAAAAGCGGTTTCTGCAATCAATCAATAGTTAAACAATCAAGCTATCGGTGGTGGAACCGTCGGGAATTGATCGGAGTTTGTGGATGGCGGCTCCAGCGAGGTGTTAAGAGAGCCGCGCCAAACTGAGCGAGAAATAACACGGTCAGTGGTTAACGATGTAGTCTCACTAACACTAAAATACACCTGCAGGAATTTTGTGGTCCACATAACTCCGGTGGTAAGAACTTGTTTACTCTGTAGTACGTTCAATGTTTGAACTGAAACAACCGGTAAATTGGTTACACCACGTACTGCCTTAGCTAATTTATGTTTGTTACATATGGTAAGATCCGTACAAGATTATGTTGCCCGTGGGGATACCGGCAGAATCGATCCCGTAAATCCTAAATGAATGAAGCGTTTTTATTTGTTCTTTTTTACGGATTACTCTGATGATCCCATCTAAGAACAACGGTTCACATTCCTGTCCAGTTAGCAAACTACGTTTCAACTTTTCGTTATGATATTGTCCTTTAAGGTCAATAAAAACGAAAATGATGCCCTAAAAATAGACCACTTTATTTCTGTGCCTCGGACAATAAGCAAAATATGCCATTTTTACGATATCCTCATTGTATGCATTTCTAGATATGGTTATTACATTTAAAATGGCCTCAAGTGGTTGCAATACTTCGTTCAACACGATTTTATTTATTTGATGTTTGCTAAACACGCCTAAATAAATCTGCAGTAATCCAAGCCCCAAAAGCCGATCTTTACTACAGCAAATATTTTGGAAAATATTTACAAAGCACTTCTAAAATCATTTGAATAAACCAAGCTAAACATTAAACATAAACCCAAATCATGGAAAAGATCAACACAATTATAGGATACTAAAAAATCTATTCCATTTTAATTATCCAAAAACGTTAGAAGCCGGCGAACTTGTACGAATTGAATTCAGAGTTTAAATATTGAATCAAAAAGATCCAATGTTGTAAAAAACCAGACTTAATTAAAAACAGATTTCATAAAAAATTTTAGAAAAAAGTGCACGTGCCGGTATGATCATACAATAAAAAAGCGTCTCGCTAGATTTGAATTAAGTTCGTGTTCTTAAAAAGCGATTACCTGCGTATCTTACAAAATTTGATTAATTAGAAGCTTTTCGTGTTTACGTGGGTTATTTAAGCTCTGGCTTTGAAATTTTGGAGCACGGAAATTAATTTCTTGTATACAAGTATTTATAAGCAGGTCTTACTTGTACTAAAAAATTGATAAATAAAGTTTAGTATTTTTTTTATGTAAATGTAAATGTTGAACTCGTTAGTTAAATCTAGGAATCCCTTAGTTTGATTTTTAACTGTCAAGAACGACTAAGGTTCGGTATTTTAAGGTAGGTTTAAGCATAAGCTTAGTTGTTATAGATAGCTTAAACTAAAATTTAAGTCCTGGTACCTTTTAACTCGTACTTAAGCTAAGTTTCTGCTTAATCCTATCTTGAAATGTTGGCCCGAAGAGTACAAACTGTAGAAGAAACTAAGCCTGAGTTAGTTTAAGGGATTAAGTAAAGTGTATTCGAGTTTAAGTCACAGTTTAACCCAGCTTAGATTAAATCTTGAATCTAAACTGAAACAAACACCTTTAAAAATAGGTTCAAGCAAAAGTTGGCTCAAACTAAAATTGAAGGCCTAGCATGATACTTAAACTAAGCTTCTGCTTAATCCTATCTTGAGATGTTGGCCCTAATAAAAGAGTAAAAACTTATGAAGACGCTAAGCCTCAAACTAGGGATTAAGTACGATGTAGTCGGGCTTAAGTTCTAGTTTAAGCCAGCTTAATTTCGGTTTAAATCGGAACTGAAATACTGACGTAAAAGTAGGTATGTCAGTGCAGGTTCAAGAAAAAGTTTAGCTTAAATTGGCTCAAACTACAATTTTTATGTCATACTTAAGCTAAGCTTCTGCTTAAATCTATAATGACAATGCTGGTCTTAGGAGAATAAAATTAAGAAGAAGCTTAGATTGAGTTAGCTTAAACTAAGGAAGATTAAGTAAGGTTTATTCGGGCTTAATTTCCAGTTTGAATCAGCTTAGATTAAACCTCCGCTTAAATCTGCACTGAAATACTGACTCCAAAAGTAGGTATTTCAGTAAAGGTTTAAGCAAAGGTTTAGCTTAAAAGTTGGTTCAAACGAAAATTTAAGGCTTAGCATATAAGTTGTACTTAAGTCAAACTTCTGCTTCAACCTGTCTTGAAATGCTGGCTCTGAGGCTGAGGGTACAAATGTAAGAAGCTTAGCTAGCTTGAGTTAGCTAAAATTAGAGATTAGGTAAGGTGTTCGGGCTTAAGTGTCCAGTTAGGCTAAACGTCCGTTTAAATCTGAATATTGACCCCACGAGTATAGATTCAAACAACCGTTTAGCTTACGTTCTTTTAGGTAAAACCCAGTTTAACCTAATTTAAATTAACTTTTACAGAAATACTGCAAATCCACCCACCACATCAACACCAGAGAATATTATCAATTATTTATTTTCTTTCAAGAAGTAATCTAATTTATACAAGTAGAAAAATCAACAATTACTGAATTATTTTGTTAAAATTGGTTATTTATCCTTTAGCATTCCTGCTGTTTTAGTTTAATAAATTTAATTTCTATTTCTGTAGCTTCCTCTAATTTGAATCAGCAAAGTAAGGATGTTAAAAAAACAGTTTGCAAACTTCTTGGGCATTTTAAGGTCTCCCACTAAATAAAAATTAAACATGCATTAACAGTTCTTATGACGAAGTTAACAAAAGACATTAATTTGGATTTCCAGCCCAAACTTCTATAAATTCCAAAATATAAAAGTTACTTGCAAGCTAACATTAAACTGTATTGAAAGGAAACCCCAGGAAAATCAGGTAGAAAGCTCAAGTTAAATTTCCATTTAGTGTGCGATGTAAATTATAAACAGAATATCAGAATTAGTACCTGAATTAACAACCATAGGTATTCAGTATTCTACCAATTCAAGTAAACAATCAAACGATACGTTGTGAGCAGAAATATCACGTGAACACGTATGTTTAACAATAATACCTTATTATCAAAATAAACAATGTTTGACAACACACAGAATTGCTCGAATGTAATGGGATATATAATCAGTCAGTATTATTATAAACTCGATGTGTACAAACTAAACTTGCTTTATACGGAAAAATGCTGCAGACTAATTTGATTTTCGATAAATTGGAAATAAATATTGGCGTGGTTAGGTATTTGTTGCTGCTGCATTGTGATTTGTAAATACAAACCTGTGAAACAGAGATATTTTAGTTTTACGTTCAAAAACATTTTTTTGCACAAATTTTAAGCAAATTCAGAATACAATCTAATAAGTAAAGGCTGGAAGTTCAGGCAAAAAAACTAAAATGCTTTTTATGGTAGTTTTTGCAAATAAATAGAATTTTTAAAGGAGAGATATGCTTTGTTAATTCTTTCTCTGTTTCGGCATTAGAATGACTTCATTCTAGCACGCATTTTAATGCTTTAATGAGCTACATTATTAAATGATTTTTGGTGATATTTTGTTTTCAGGAATTGGTAGGTATGCTACATTACACAACAGCTGATCTAAGCAACTAACAAAATAAATAAAGCCTTGTAATTTAGCAAAACGTAAATGAAGGGGTTAAATTCGTTTGAGGCAAAACGTATCCATGCACTTAAACCTGTTTGTCGCAAACGGTGCAAACGAGTTCGTTTGTATCATTATTCGAATGGTGATGTTTTTGTGCATACCTGCTATTCTTTAGGGTTTTACAGTGATTTAAAGCCTATTTTGATTAAGAAAATGAGTGAAAACTATATTGTTAAAGGTAGGACTTTATATTATAGTATAAAAATTGTTTTAATTTGATAAAATTTAAAAAAAAACACGTTTCAAAAGTTATTGTTGATAAACCTAAAAAATAAATTTTTTTATTATCACTTCTAGGTGGATGCAGCTATAATTCTAGTGATTCAGACCTAAACCAAATTGACGGGGATTGGGATCATGTTTCCCACCCTGAGGTCAATCTAAACCAGGCTGGTAGTGAATCGTGGAGTAGTAGTGGTTCCGACACTGAAGTTCATGGTATTTTACATTTAATTTCAAGATATTTTTAAATTTAACAATCGGGCTGAAAGTTGGTTATTTTGGCTTAGATTGAATAGTTTTTATTGTTTATATTCCTACTTTTCATTAGATTAAAAAAAAGCATTTAAAAGCCAAAAAAATTCTTTTATTTTAGTTACTCCTAATCTGAGAGCAAGAAAGAGAAGGGCGAATCGTGAAATGTGGAAAAGGCAAAGCAGGAAAAATGCCAGATTGCATGGTTTCACATACGAAACAGCTGAGGGGAAAAATAGTGAAAAAAGAATTGAAACCATATGACCATCGATGTAGATATAAAGTATGATCAAAATTTCAGTTCATCAAGTATGGCCGTGGAAGTGCAAACCAACGCATTTAAAATTGGCTCACATATCTTTACTTCAAAATTTTTGACAGCTGTCACATTTAATATTATATGTAAGCCAATTTTAAAGGCGTTGGTTTGCACTTCCACGGCCATACTTGATGAACAGAAATTTTGATCATACTTTATTATAAATGCAACGAAATATTTGAAATCGATAGGCAACGTTTGTTTACAAAATGTTATGAAATTAAGTCTTATGATTAATGATTTACAATAGTTATTTACATTACAAGTTGCGAAAGTTTACTTTTAGGTGCGAGGTGTTTTTGAATTGCCGAGGCTAATTAAAAACTCCAAGCACCCAAAGGGCGTTCGCAGCGTGTAATGTATTAAATTTTTCATGCTCCCCTCGACATTTAACCACCGTAAAAGATGAAATTATAATAAAATCAAATGATTTAGTGATTAATAAGATGGGTTGTTGTCAACGTTACTACGGTAAAAATACCGTACTACATATTTATTTTCGCTTTCGCTCGCGCTACCAGGCTACGAAAGTAACACTTTCGCAGGGGGGAGCATGAAAACCAACTTTATCGCATCCTGTGTTTCAGAAATTGAATCAAAGAGAAAAGTTGCCCAGGCAGCATGTCGTAAAAAATTTACCACCATAATTAATTAATTGGGAAAATTTGAACCAACTAGAAGTGCCTCCAATCCACCATAACTACTATAAATCTTAAACCACATGAAAACAAAAATTCCAAGAAAAAATTGCAAGTAAAGTCAAACGAAACAGGATGAAGAAATGGACAATGACAGCTCTTAATGATCCAACTGAATCAAAGATTGAAATAGATTCGGACTAGAATGAATAAAAAAACAACAACGATGATATTTTTTTAATAATTTTGTACTTTATTCTATTTTATTAAACATTTTCTTTATGAACTATTATGCTTTAAGTATTTTTTTTTAGACACAAAAGGGTTCAAGTGCATTTAAAAAAAATACGGGACGACAATATTTTGTTAAGGATAAAACATTAACCTATACAAACTTATTTCACGAAAACGGTTTTTACAAATTTATCACCTAGATTCTACAAAAACGAAAATTCTTTAAGCCCTCATTTCTCTATTTTGTCGATTTTGCACTTGAACCCTTTTGCTTCTGACCTCTTCAAATTTGATTTTAATCAAAATAAACTTACTTAACAATTTACCTATAAATCTCAAAAAGAACAATTATAACATCGCTAATTAGTCATTTATACATGAAAGTAGCATGTTGACATATCTAAAACTAGGGCTCAGCCTTCGTCCGCATAAGAAATATATGTAAAAGCGAACTGTGAACGGAAATGTCGGAAATTGCCGATTGCGGATTCTCTATTGCTTCTTGCGATTTTAGAGCCCAGTACGAGAGCACCGGAAAGATTCGTATTGGTAGCTATTCGAACCCTGTTTATTGAGAAGCGTGTTACAGAATTATTTCATAATAAACACAATTAGTAGATACATTTTTTACCGCAAGAAATAAAAAATAACTAGTGAGACTTTTAGAACTTTAAATTTGTAACAGAAAGATGATTTTGTGCATTTAAATGAAATTGTTTGTTTCAATTTGTAGGTATATCATTACAATATTCGGTGTTCAAAAACAGTTTAAATAAAAACACAAAATTATAAAAATATATTAAAAAAAAAACATAAACAAACATTACTATAGTAAAATACTGCAATAAATCAAACCGTTTTTAAAGGCTTTTAAATAGAGACTAAAGAAATCGCAGAAATTTTTATAATAGAAACTTGGGGAGCCTCATTAATTTTGTTTTAAATCCTTTTGTCGATATTTATAATAAAGTATTAAATTCTGCTTATGAAAAACATAAGCCAAAAAATATCTTCCGATTCAGCTTTTAGATTTTTAGGGTTCGTTAAAATCGACTCAACGGTACAGTTAAGACAAATGGAATGCAACAAACATTTGAAACCAATAGGTACCAAAATAATTTTGTATAATGTAGTATGGATTTAAATGTTTAGATTTTCTAAAAAATTACAGGTAGCTTTTTTATAAATTTATTTAATTCAAACACTTTTCCGTCATTTAGTTTTTTCTAAAGCGTAAAAGTGTTCAAAATCACAATTATTTTAACGCAAAAATTCCACGAGACAAAAAACTTTCTTATTCAATTTTTGTTTATAAAATAAACGTTATAACTCTCCTACAAACGTAGGACAACATTCGTTTTGTTAGCTTAGAAATTCCAGTTGTTATTATTTATCATTCTTATGTCGTTGCATCAGTAAGATAATTATTGCAAAAAGAATAACTAAAATAAATATACCATCAGTTAATAGCGAAGGACGAATTGTTAATTATCTTTAACACCTCAGGAACGAGACAATTCCGGACAATTTTTGCTTCAAATCAGGCCAAAGTTTTGGTACTTACTTGTAAAACATTCAGTGTAAAGAAGGAAATTAAAAAATATATAAGAAATTGTAATTCCACTTAAAATTGTGATTGTAAAGTAACTTAATTTATACTAAAAAATATAAAAATAAATGATCATGCTTTGGTTTTACTACCAACTTTATATTTTTATAGTGCCTAAATGCTTGCATATTTTAAAATTTTTTTGGTATTTTTCCAGCAGTTACTAATAAGTAAGTAACAAGTAGCAGTCTTTGCTTCAAAGCAAACCGAGGCAATAAAATTTTCTGTAAGTTTGTTACATGAAATCTTGTTTAAAAACCCATGCCTTTTAGTACGGATTTTTTGAGCCGGAAAAGGATTAACCGAATTTCAATTTACTTTTGAAAAGAACCGAAATGTGCTATAAACTTTTACGAATCGTAACCAAGGAAAACGGATTTAAAGTCATACAAACTTGAAGGCCTTTTTGTACATACCTAAAATAGCCTTACTATAAGGGGGGATTTGAGAATTTTATTGTTCTGAAGAGTTCTTAAAAATAAAAAGCTGCACATACCCGTGTTCCCTCATTTTATTTATGTTTTTAGGTCTTTAGACCTTCCAGGACGTTCAATAACTCGATGCCTTTTGGGCTATTTCGAAGAGCTGTAGCTTTAATATTGTGTTTACATTTTTAAAATATTTCATTTCAGTTCCTACTTTTGCATTATACTCTAATAATAAATATTTTTCGAATAAGCTATTTGACAATAAATCTCAATTTTCATTCCTCCCCTAATTTAAAAAAAAAGCTCACTTAAAGAAGCAACTCAATACTGTTAAACGAACGTTTGAAAATAATATCCGAGCATAATGGTTTGTAATGAGTTAAACGAGTTAATGAACTACCTAAAACTTTAATTAAACCCTATATTACAACTACTCCAAACTGTATATGTGTTCAACTTCATGTTATGGAAATTAGGTTCGGAATTTCGTTATTAAAACATTAAACTTGCTTTTATCTAAGTTTCCACCCTTTTTTCATTTAAGATAATGAGTCCATTCATAAAGTATATTCATTTTCTAGGCTCTAAGTACTAAATCCGTCTAAAGTTTTAATTCTTCGTGATAAACGTTTCTTTTCTAGTTTTACTAGTTTTATCATTAGGTAGTAATGAACTATGGCTACAGAAAAGTTGTAAATAAGAACTAAAATTGATTTAAACCAGGAATTCATAGAACGGATTTCAACGATCTAATAAAGTTCTTGTGAGTTAAAATCTCCGATTTCCGACGTAACAACAAAGCCTACCAAGTTCTTTGTATAATTAATCCTTTGTCAATTTCGAGGGACTCTCGCACCTATGTTAATATTATTCTGACTAATCCTATCTAGACCTGTTGCCACGAAACCAGGTGAAATTTCATCCCACGTCCCAAAGGATTAACAAACTCGTTTTGCTCTTATTAGATAAGAACATCATCTCGTAGACGGTTGTGATCGACTATTTTCGGAACCTAAATACCTTATTTATCTGGGTTTACTTAGAATTCCGGAAAATTTCTTTCTGAGAAAACATTAAGGAAAATCAATAAATACCTTGAATGATTTTCTAGCGAAAATGGGACAGAAATGCAAAAAGGGGTGGGAATTTGGCAAGGTTGCAAATTTCTATCAGAATAATTTCGTGCGTTGTAAATTAGCAGTTAATGACGTTTTATAGTCGGAAAACCATTAAAAATATTTTATGTTTAATTTGTTGTTTACCCTACGGAAATAAACATTTCACTTGCATATTTTCATGTAGCTATTTTAAAACTTTTTCATATCATTATTTCAGACATATCTCTTAATAAGGAAATCAAGCATTTTGTTTCTAAATTAAAACATATATATTTTTTTGTATTACAGATACTTAGGAAGGAAATTATTGCTAGGATTTCTTTATTAAAAGCATCAAGAAAAATACTGAAAATGTATTTCAAATCTGAAACTATTCACTTTTTTCACTTGCATTCTCTCATAATTACTTTAGGTAAAAAGTAAATTAAGTTACTAAGAAAAAACGTGATTACAGCGTTAACAAGAAAGGGAGTTAATAAAGCACTTAATCAAATTAAAAAATCACAATCGTTAATGTAAATTTTAACCTTAGAGCGAAATGAAAATAACTTTTCTTTTACTAAAAACCTAATTTACTTAGTTATATTTCTTTTTCCTTAATTCCTTCTTTTTTGCAAACGAGGGAAAACTCGGTATTTTCCCTCGATTACCGATTAATTTAAAAGGTAAGATTAAAGGGAATTTCAGATAATTAGAAAAAGGTAGGGTTGCTCTTATATTTCAACCTGAAAAACTGCTGAAGTGAACGTTCCCTAATTCAGTTCATACTCATTTATTTTCGTGGAAATGTTCTGCCTTTGGATCGAATTTAGAAGGGAACTAAGCCATAGGTTCGAAATGAAATCGCAGGGCAAAATAGAAAATATACAGACACAATAGAAGAACTTATAAAAATAGCAAGAAGATGGAAGACTAAAATTACTTCATGAAATTTCCTCAACCTCCCAAAAAACTTAAACACTTTCCAATTAAGTTAGGTTTTTAATTTTGAAAAAAATACCGAAGATTAGATTTTTAATTGAATTGGGAATTATTCTCACAACTAATAGCCATAATAAAAAATAATCTAAGAATATTCAAAAAGATAGGAGCGAAATGCACAGCGTTAGAATAACAAAAAAGTACGCCTGAAAGTTAATTTCGTACCTGCTCTAACAACAAAGGGAATGAAAATCGTGGTGAGTTGTTGCGTAGACAAATGAAACGTAAGATTACGTGAAACTCCTAAGTTTTCCCTTTAGATTAGTTAACCTTGTTTTTAATGTTAGGGTGAAGGATAAACTTTCTTTGAATAAAAACCTTTTGTTGTACTTTTATCGGGTGGAAATTCTAAGTTCGGTGCTTTCCACATTAAAAAACAAACGGTTTAAAATTGAATAAAAAGCGTTCGATTCAGTTTGAACAGTCAACATAAGGTTTATAAATACGAACAGAACAAATCGTCGAAGTTGATAGCGCATATCGAGTTTAACATCGGAAACTTCAACTTTTTATCCAGCTCTTGAAAAGTTGTCTTAACGGTGGAGAGTTTTAAACCGTCCAAATGGGGCTTATCCAACAGCAACTGCCAATACGCCGTCACATCAAGTTCTTCCGTGTTAACTTCACCTCATTCTATTTCGTCTTTTATCTCGATTTCCTTTTATCTCTTTCTGTTATGCCAGCTCTTTGTGTTTTTAAGGGGGAGAGGATAAGACTTTTTTTCCCTTCAAGTTTTAAAATTGTTCGGAAAAGTCTGACAAACTTCTTAAAAATCATTATGGAAAAACTTTGTGAAAAATAACAAGCTCGAGCGATGTAACGACCAAAAAAGAACAAAAAAGAATTATTTGTAAAATACATAAAAGACCAGCTGCAACGCGTTATTAATTTTAATCTTAAGGAGTATTCGAAAGAAATATTAAAGAGTGCAGGGAAAGTTAGAGAGGTCTTCTTTAAGAAAATGGTTAATTTAAGTTTAAACACTGATTAAACCCACGCAACGTCCGCTCAATTTCGACTTCAACATAATATTTGCGTGTTATATAAGAATACCGCTTCCACAACGCGTGGCTCGAACTTAACATGTTCGGAATACCTTACAAAAGTTTAATACGATTGTTCCCGAAGGGACTCGTGCCTGGAATACCTGAAATACAACGATTCCACAATTATGTCTTAATAAATCATTGGATGATGTGTTAGGTATCTGATACTTCGGTTGAATTCCTCCAACATAAAAGATTTAATTTCTAACTGAAACGGAATTCTTGCTGCTCCAATATCATTACGAAAATTTGGAAAATTTCTAAATTACTGACTGAAGTCTTCGGTATTATTAAATCCGTTCAATTTTCGTATTTAAACTTGGTAATTTATTTCAGAATCGAAAACAATCTTCGAAATTGCAACGTGAAAAATGATTTTTAGTAAATTGAAGCAAATTTTTTACTGTTTAAAATCAAAGCAGTAATTATGAAAAGCTGGGTTCAGTAATTTCAGGGAAATAAGTGAATTTGGCATCCACAACCTCAATAATGATAATTACTAAAGTTGCAGAAAGAAGAATAAAACTCGCATTAGAAATCAATTTTAAATAATTAAACTAAAATTTATCTTAACAGCTTGGTGTTTAAAAAAGGCAACATTTTCTAATGGGAAAAATTTCGAACCCAACCTAACAATTATGAAATTTATAGCGGCAGAAAACGTATTTTCACAATAAAATTCGAATATACAGTTTACCTTCAAACTGGGGACCGACGCCCCTCTCAGTATGTAAATCCAGTCGAGAAAGGCAAGACAGACAATATCCTCGGCAAAGGATAACAAAGTCAACCAAAGAAGAAGAAGAGTTTACCTTTAAATTGATTTTTAGTTTTGTTTTATTAAGAACTGTAGGATTTTTCACCAAACACGAAAAACTGACAAATCAAACTAAATTTATGTCTAGATGGTAACATTGAAGAAGCCGTTCTGCACTCTAAATTTCAGTCTTTTAGTATCACTCATTTGTGTGTTATGTATTATGTATTTTATTAGATTATTCCACTCATCCAATCAAATCACAGTATTTTGGTGAATTGAACCAATCACAATCGAATTAAATCGAAAATACCACTAGTGAAATTTTCTAGAAAATTTTGCGACTAGCAGCGTTGCTTAGAGACAACGTCTGTCAAAATTTTTTTGAGTGACAAGTATTTCAGTAATTTCATTATAATTCGAGGAATTATCATTCCGAATACCATTCGCGACTAGAATTTTACAGGAAATTTTTGCCGTCACAAACACTCTTGCTTGTTGCTTTGGAAAATCGTAACTCGTGCTGTCGCACTCGTTACGATTTTCGTCGCAACAAGCAGTCGTGTTGGTGACGGCAAAAAATTTTCCGGTAAAATTCTAGTCACTTGTGGTATTACTTCTGATTATATAACTGATTTACAGTTTTAAGCTCGAAGTTTAATTGAAAATTTAATTTGGAAATAATAAGCCCAACAATGATACTGAACTGAAGTTTCGGCAAAAAGAACAAAACTCTAATACGAAATCAAGTTTAAATAATTAAACCAAAATTTACTTTAAAACAAACAAACGAAAGCAATTTAGTTTGGTAAACTATCCTATGTCGAAGGCTTTCCGTCTGAATGAAAAACTAGATTTTTAAAAGGGAACATACTTTTTAATGGGAAAAAGCCAGACTTTATAAACTGCACCCTAACAACTTTTAGTGATAAAACAGGAAACATACCTTTTCACAGCTAAACTATGAATGGACAGTTTACCTTCAAATTACTTTTGAATTTTTATTATCCAGAACTGTAGAATCTTTCAGGAAACAATAAAACACGAAAAACTGAAAAATTGCCGTGAAGTTAATTTTCAGGTGGTAAAACTGGTTCTGTATCTGAATCAAGCTGAATGAAAGTTAGATTCTTAAAAAACAATAGATCTTTTTAATGGGAAAAACTTCAAAACTAGACATTATAAACTTCAACCTAACAATTTTTATATTTAAAGCAGAAAACACAAATTTTCATAGAAGTTGATGGGACGTTTACCTTGAAATTAGTTTTTAATTTTTGTTAAACAGAACTGTAGGCTTTTTCATAAAACAAAAGAAACACGAAAAATTACCCTCAAGTTGTAGATGGTAAAATTGAAGAATTTCTTCGTATATTTCCAGTTTTCAGTATCACTCACTTTTATGTATTTTATTTTATTGTAATAGAAACAAATAACTGAAATACACTTAGGAGCGTAGTTTGTATGTTAATAATGAATCGTACATCCCCAATTTAATTTGGAAGTAAAGTGTACAACAATGATAAGTTTCAGCTAGAAGAATAAAACTAATTTTAAATACTTCTAAATAATTAAACCAAACTTTATCTTAAAACAAATAAGCGAAATAAAATTGATTGCTGAAAATTCCTGAAGCGAAGGTTTCATAACTGAATGTAGAACAACCAGAGTTTAAAAAAAGGAAACACCTTTTAATGGGAAAAACTCAGAACTTTTTTACAACTAGGTACATACAATTTACAGTTTACTTTCAAATTAATTTTTTGTTTTTGTTGTGCACAACTGTAAAACTTAAAAATCACACTGAATTCAATGTTTAGATGGTAAAATTGAAGAGCCAAACTACTAAATTTCCATTTTTCAGCATCACTTATTTTTATCTATTTTATTTTATTTTATTGTAACAGGAACAAATAATTGAAATACAGTTTTAAAATCGTAGTTTGTATCTTAAAAATAGTAAATGAATTTTACGTTTACAACCTGAAAATTACATTTGAAAATAAAATGCCCAACAATAACAATTTCAGAAATTTCAGCGAGAAGTACTATAATTCGAAATCAATGTTTAATATTTAAACCAAAATTTAGGTTATAACAAATAAATAAAATAAAATAAAATCCTAAATCGGAGGCTTTTATATCTGAATGCAGAAGAGGAAGACCTTTTATTGGGTAACGCCTTAAATCCCAAAATTTGAAGCATAAAACATGCATTTCACAACTCAAATTTAAATTTACAGTTTACCTTCAAATTGATTGTTTATTTTTGTTAAACAAAACTGTAGACTTAGAAACAACACAAGCTGAAAATTTAATTTGAAAATAAGATGTCGAACAATGACAATAATTGGAGAAGATTCGGCAAGAAGAACAAAAGTAATTCGAAATCAACTTTGGATAATTAACCCAAAATTTAACTTAAAACAAATAAATTAAAAAAATTGAGTTCATAAAACATCCTAAATCTAATGTTTCATATATCTGAATGAAGAATAACTGGATTTTTAAAAGCTGAAAATTTTTTATTGGTAAAAACGCTTTAAATCTCAAAATTTAAAACAGAAAACACGTTTTTACAATTAAAATTTGAATGGACAGTTTATCTTCCAATTGATTTTATTGTTTGTTATACAAAACCGAAGGTTTTTTCACAAAACAAAAAAACACGAACAACCCGAAAAATCACCTTGAAGTAAAGTTCAAGAATCCCCTCCCCTTTTCTGAACCACAAATTATTGAATTTCCATTTTTCATCATCATTCATTTTTATGTACCTATTTTATTTTATTATAGTAGGACGAAATAACTGAAATACATCAGCTTTAAGAGCGTAGTTTGTATATTACAAATAGTAAATGAATTTTATGTCCACAACCTGAAAATGTAATTTGAACATAAAATACCCAACACTGATAATTACTGAAGTTTCAACAAGAAGAAGAAAACTAATTCGAAATCGCATCAAGCAATAATTAAACCATAATTTAGCTTAAAACAAATTATGCTGTGGATTCTAATGACAGTGTGATTTTGACTTTCTAACTAGTCTTTAACCTCGTCTAAGTGACCTGTATGCGACTGAGTGCTATCCTGTAACATTTATTACTTGACAGTTTATAAGTGTGAAAACTGAGTTTCTTTTGTTGAAGTAGTTATGTTATTTCTACGTTGATTTTACCTGTCTTCGGCATAAGTTTCATTTTGTTCTTGTTTTCAAGTTTGTAGGGGTAGGTAGTATAGTTCTTGTAAATTTGTAACATTTTAATGAAGATGGATCTTAGGTTTTCAGTGTCAGAGCTAAGTGTGTCGCTTTCTTTTAAATTTAAATTAAAATTTCGAAACTTTAATATTATTCCTATCAAAATATTTGCTTTAGTTTGTTGTAGTAAAGGGTTTTATTAAGAAAAATTTGTAAAAACATGTTACGTCGAAAAAATTACATTCATTTATGTTTCACTAAAATTAGTGGGGTGTTGGGGTGAAGACAAGAAGAGTTCTCCGGGAGGGGGGATTGCCTTGAGAGATAATGATAGAAGCTCAGAAAAGCTCAATTTAAATGGCAATACAAAAAATGTTGCCACATGGAACATTCGAGGTCTACTTGAATCAGGCAAAACACACATAGTAGATGGAACTCAAACGTTACGGAATGACGATCACCGGCTTATCAGAGACTCATTGGAAAGGGACTGGTCATTTCACAACACAAAATGGCAATACAATATTCTTCTCAGGCCATGACAATTTGAGTCGTAAGGGTGTTACATTTGTGTTGACGAAACATGTGAGTAAATGTGTAACTGCTAATGATCGCGTCAACGATTAGAATTATAGTACACAAAATGAATTACGAGCCATTCACCTTAAACCTTAAACCTTATGCAGGTCTACGCCCCAACAAGTCAATCAACTGAGGAGGAAACAGACGAATTCTATGGAAAACTTGACGAGACTATCTGTAAAATCCCAAACCGAGAAATCATGATTATACTTGGAGATTTCAACGCCAAGGTGGGTGAAACCTCTACTGACTGTCACATCAGAAACATTGTTGGTAAATACGGAATGAGAAGCAGAAATGATCGAGCGAACGACTGATAAATTTCTGCATCGAACAACAGCTGGTAATTGCAAACACCTTGTTTTAACACCATATCCGTCGTTTGTATACGTGGCAGTCCCCTGATGGTAACTACAGAAATCAAAAATATTTTAATAAGATTTCGATGGCGGACATCAGTACAAAATACCAAAACTTTCCCTGGGACTGAATGCGGAAGTGACCACAGACTGTTCTACTCCAAGTTTCATCTGAAATTGAAAATACCACCCAAACGATCCATCAAAAAAGAAGTTATTAATTCAACATCCTTATGAATTTCAAGAAAAGATTTGCGAAAAACTGGATGTCACCCCGTTGCCTAATGATATAACACCTTGGCAAAAGACACGGACCATCATTACTCAATCCACAAATGAAACAAACACAACACAAAAACCAAAAAAACGCCAACATTGGATGACTGATGCCACTCTTAACTTAGTTGAAAAGAGACGTACACTTAGAAAAACGGATAAACGATCAGCAGAAGACCGCCTTGAATACTCCTCATTAAACCGAAAAATCCAGAGAACCTGTTGAAAAGATAAAAATGACTACATAAAAGAAACTCGCAGAGAACTCCAATCATACGCTAACTCAAACAACACCAAAGACCTTTATAAAGCTGGATGGATGGGCCAAGAAACTAACAAAACAACGCACACCATGCACATGAATAATTCAGAATGGACACGGCGAGAAAATAACAGATATTGCAGGCATTTTAACAGAATGGAAACACTACAGCAGCAAGCTCTTTGAAGACGAATATAATCTTAGAACACCTAACCTGAAAACACGTGAACCTAATATCTTAAAATCAGAAGTTAGAAACGTCATCCGCAATTTAAAAAACGACAAATCCCCAGGTCTGGGTGGAAGTGATAAAAGCAATGGGTGAAGTAGGAGTAGATATCTTTCAAAAAATCTGCCAGAAGGTGTGGGATACCGGGTTGTGGTCAGGAAATTAGTTGACTTTGGCATTTATATCTTTACATAGAAAAGGCTCTCGAGAAAATTTCACAAGCTACTTTACATCATCAGTGAACGCTTAAAATCTTATTTATCATGGCAGATTCATCCAGAGCAGGCTGGTTTCGTCAGGGGGAAAGGTGCGCGTAGGTAGATATTTCACATTCGACAAACAATTGAAAAGGCTTTGGCAGTTGGAAATGGGAGAGAGTATGGCAAATTCTGCAAGCAATGGAAGTACCAGATCATCTATAATTGGATTGGTTTTGTTACCTTACGGCTTCGGCGGCCGAGGGAACAAGCGGGCTGGCGGCGTCTTCGGCGGGAAAGGAATGAAGCGACGAAACGGAGAAGGATTTTATTCGACGTTAAAGAATTCGTACACTTCGAATTAAGGATTTGGTACACAATCGAACATAAGGAATTCATACAATAAGACGTTAAGAACTAGGAATTCGGAGCAGGAGCAGGAGGTCACGGGTCGGTGAGAACCAACCGCCGTGCCGTGGGTGGAAGTGATACTCAGGCCGACTGAATATCACGACGATCTGGGAGTCGAGGACGGGTTACTGGACAGGAACCGGAGCAGGACTGGACCAGGAGTTGGAGATGTGGACTTGGAGTCGGGACTGGAGGAGATGTTGCTCTTGCGGAAGTCGGATCGAGACAGGATGCTGAGGCTTGGAACCGCTCTGGTTTTATACCCTTTCTGGCGACGGGGAGACATCTGATTGGTTGCCGGGGATACCGCTGATTGGGTGACATTCCCCCCCCATCAAGGCTGCACGTCGCCTGCTCCTTACTCACGTTGAAAATAAATGCAAACGAAAAAAGAAAACTAAAGCTAACCTAAAACTAAATGTCTTTCGAGTCTTTCAGTCGTAATTAGCACTGACACTGCACTTCACTATATTGTCTCGTCACTACACAGACCGCACTCCACAGTCTTCGGTTCCTACCTGTTGACGTGAGGCCATCTGCTGGTTGCCGCGGGTCACCTGCGTGGTCGTCAGGCGGCGAAGGGGGCTGACTCGCTGGAGGGTCCCCTGGCGGCGGGTGATGGCGTCCCGTGCGGGGGACAGGAGCTGGACTGCGTTCTCCGGTGGATTCGTGTGTGGTTGAGAGACGTGTTGGCGAGTGACGTGTCGTAGTACCTCGCTTTCCAGGATGAGGTGGCCAGTGGTGGGCTGTTGACGTTATGCTCACCTGGCCTTTGCTCCTTGGGAGGTCGTTGTCGTCTGAGCCTCGGCTAAGGCAGATGACGGGCTGAGGTTGGTGCTCGGCTGCTGGGCTAGCTGTCGGGTGCACCGCTGGTGTGGCTGCTGGCCGGACTGCAGGATGGACCGATGGCTGGGTCGCTGGACGAGCCGCTGGTTGGGCCGCCGGGCGGACCGCTGGTTCGGTCGTTGATTTGGTCCCTGGGTGGACCGCTGGTTGGGCCGCCGATTTGGTCGCTGGATGGACCAATGGCGGGGCCGCTGGACGGACCGCTGCTTGGGTCGCCGGTTCGGTCGCTGGATGGACCGCTGGTTTGATACCTGGATGTACCGTTGGGTAGGCCGCTGGATGGACCTCCGATTTGATCCCTGGATGGACCGTTGGTTTGGACCCTGGACGGGCCGTTGGGTAGGCCGCTGGATGGACCTCCGGTTTGATCCCTGGATGGACCGTTGGTGTGGACCCTGGGTGGGCCGTTGGTTTGGTACCTGGGTGTACCGTTGGGTAGGCCGCTGGATGGACCTCCGATTTGATCCCTGGATGGACCGTTGGTTTGGACCCTGGACGGGCCGTTGGGTAGGCCGCTGGATGGACCTCCGGTTTGATCCCTGGATGGACCGTTGGTGTGGACCCTGGGTGGGCCGTTGGTTTGGTACCTGGGTGTACCGTTGGGTAGGCCGCTGGATGGACCTCCGGTTTGATCCCTGGATGGACCGTTAGGTTGGCCGCTGGATGGACCGTTGGTTTGGCCGCTGCATGGACCGTTGGGTAGGCCGCTGGATGGACCATTGGTTTGGTACCTTGGTATACCGTTGGGTAGGCCGCTGGAAGGACCTCCGGTTTGATCCCTGGATGGACCGATAGGTTGGCCGCTGGATGGACCGTTGGTTTGGCCGCTGCATGGACCGTTGGGTAGGCCGCTGGATGGGCCGCACCGAATTTCTTGAGGAAGAAGTCCCGGAACTCGGCGTAGGACCTGAAGAACTCCCCGTAGATGCCCCACCAGGAGGCGGCTTGTCCCCCAAATCGGGATGACAGGATCTTGAGTCGTTCGTCCGGATTGGTGCCGGCTTCTACCTCGTCGAGGAAGGCGGCGGCGTTCTCCAGAGGGCTCCCGGTAAAGATAGGTAAGGTGAGTTGCTTACCCATGGCGGCGGGGATCTGCTGTATCAGCCATATGGCGGCGGAGTGGGTGAAGGGGTTCACGGTTTCCTTGGATCCCTCCAAGAAGGCGATGGGGTCCTTTAGAAGGTCCCTGATGAGAGTCGGCAGCGCTGATTCCTCGGCGTGGGGGTGGATGGACTGGACCATTTGTCGGAGCGCAGCTTCAATGGTCGGCGGTTGAGCCATCGTTGTTGGTTGTCTTGGGCGCCACTGGATGTTGTTGTCGGCAGTTCCAGAACTGCGGGTGAATCGGCTCGGCTTCGGGCGTCTGGGAATGGGTCCTGAAGAATCCTCTTCAGTGCGAAGCCCCACGTTGGGCGCCAATTGTTACCTTACGGCTTCGGCGGCCGAGGGAACAAGCGGGCTGGCGGCGTCTTCGGCGGGAAAGGAATGAAGCGACGAAACGGAGAAGGATTTTATTCGACGTTAAAGAATTCGTACACTTCGAATTAAGGATTTGGTACACAATCGAACATAAGGAATTCATACAATAAGACGTTAAGAACTAGGAATTCGGAGCAGGAGCAGGAGGTCACGGGTCGGTGAGAACCAACCGCCGTGCCGTGGGTGGAAGTGATACTCAGGCCGACTGAATATCACGACGATCTGGGAGTCGAGGACGGGTTACTGGACAGGAACCGGAGCAGGACTGGACCAGGAGTTGGAGATGTGGACTTGGAGTCGGGACTGGAGGAGATGTTGCTCTTGCGGAAGTCGGATCGAGACAGGATGCTGAGGCTTGGAACCGCTCTGGTTTTATACCCTTTCTGGCGACGGGGAGACATCTGATTGGTTGCCGGGGATACCGCTGATTGGGTGACATTTTGTCACCTATGTAAACAAAACAAAGCAGTGGTAAAAATTGAAAACCAAATATTCAAGGAATTCTGCGTCAAAAAAGGAACCAGACAAGGATGCATTCCATCGCCAGTCGTATTCAACATTTATGGTGAATACATCATGCGCAGGACTCTCGAGGACTGGACAGGCGGCATCAGTATTGGCGGTGTTAAAATAACAAATTTACGATTTACCGATGACACCACATTTCTCGCAAGATCGGCAGAAGAACTAACGCTACTTATTAATAAGATTAAGGATGAAAGCCATATTTACGGCCTAAAGAGAAATGAGGAAAAACCGAAGGTAATGATTATTGGCCGCCAAAATAACAGAATGCCGAACATCAAGCAAATAGGTCCATTTAAGGTAGTAAGTCAGTTCATCTATCTTGGGTCTCTAATATCAAATGAAGGTGGTAACACTCATGAAATCAGAAGACGATGCGAGATAGCAAGAAGTACCTAGAGTGCGAAAGTTACAGGATCTGAAAGGACAGGGACATACCACTGGACTCGAAGAAACGGATAGTGAAAACTTTAGTTTTTCAGTTTTACTATACTCCGCAAAAACATGGACCATAAAAAAACAAGACCTCAAGCGCACTGATTCTTTTGAACTTTGGTGCTAGAGATTCTCCGTATTCCATGGACTACCAGCCGAACAAACGCATCTGTCATTCAAGAAATTAATGAACCCACAAGGATATCCCAAACTGTTCATGACCGAATGTTAAGATTCTTCGGCCATATTGAACATAGGGATGGCAATGACCTAGAAAGATTGGTGGTACAAGATCACGCGACGGATTTCCAAAAAGAGGCGAAAAGTAGTCAGAAAAGTTCGTAAATGAAACGAGTCTCCATAGGTCACAGCTCTGTAAAGAGGAATACGAAGAAGAAGAAGAAAATTAGTGCAATTCATACAAAAAAATTAAATCTAAAGAAAGTTTTTCTGAATGTTATTCGGAAAAATTTTATTTTCAGTACTTAAGAATTCAATTTCAGTTCTTCTGTTGAGATTATAACAGGTGTTACTTTTCATGAATTTAAATTAGAATTTTGAAACTTTAATATTATTCCTATCGAAATATGTGTTTTAGTTTGTTGTTTTAATTGAAAGTGGAAGTAAATGAAAAAAAAAACACGTCAGACTATTTGAACCTTAAGATTTCTTATAATTAAAGCAAATACTGTCTTATATAACCGTGGGTTTTACTTTTCAAAGGAATAAATGTATATAAAATAACACACAAAAATACTTTTTGTAACGATTCTGAAAGCGAAACATGCCTAATTGGTTCTGTGTTTCATACAAAAAACTTGTGCTTACTTACAAAAAGAAAATTGCGTAAAAAGCTCATTTAAGCGTAAAGAAAATCATTAAGGTCTATTAGACGACTGTATTTTTAAACTTTAATTTTATGTTGAAGGTGCTTTCCAGACCGTATTTATCTTTGACCTTTCGGTTTTTACATAATTTTAATTACCTGTGTGACGGATTGAAATTAGCAGCGACAAAAATAGATCAATTTTGAATATTTTGGCCAATAATTTAAATTTTCGTCAGGGTTTTATTCGTCCTTTGTATTTATTTGTTTTAACTTAGTTGTGAAAATCTTTTTCCAATTCTACTCGTAGAACAATTTGGGCTCCAGATTCTTCTGAAATTGGTTTCAAATGAGGTGGCAAATAACATCTCTTTGGCGATGTAACCCCCTTTTATTAAAGATTCTTTACTTGTTCTTTTAACATTTTTTTATTTCCAAAATTTGGCAATTATTTCTCTAATTGTTTCTTAAACTTAAATTTCCAGTATTTTCCCAATCAAAACTGCAATTTCGTAGAAATTCTCAATCAATTTGATTTTGTAAAACTATAACACAGAGAGTTCTCTTTTTCAGGAAATTTTCTAAGGTTTTCCCAAGCCAAGTGTTTATTTCAGAATATAAAAATAAAAAGTGAATTTTATATTGCCTGAAGTCATTATTTAGATAAAAGTAATTTGTTCCATGTACGACTGTGAACAAAGTCTCACTGAAAAATATAAAGTCGTTCTGTTTCCCTTCTTTTAATATTTGCCTCAGCACTTAGACAAATAAGGATTCGTTAAGGATAATAATTTCCTTAGAAAAGCACATTAAGTCTACGTCACATAATTACCTTCTCTGAATGTGCTTTGTATTTACTTTCTTAAGTCAACTTTTCGGATTGTTATATTTGTTTGTTAAGATCCTTTTGATTGTGCTGTCTTATTTCGAAGTGAATATTTCGTATTAATCTTGCATGATTTGTTTTTCATTAGGCTGTATTTTTTATTATTAATTTTATTTTTAAGTATAAGAGCTATTAAAGGCTTAAATACGTATTTCCAGAGTTAATTCTTTTCTAAAGCTTTACACCTGTTTTAACCACATTAAATTAAATTCTAAAGTATCCTTCTTCTTCTTTAGCTAAAGCCTTCTGCCTTTATCGCGTTGGCCGATCCTAAAGCATCCGAAGAATGTAAAACATTTTCAAGCTGTTTCTACCAATTAATACTCTAAAAACAAAACCCTGATTACAATCGAATGTTTCAAAGTTTCCTTTATACCAGTGTATAACCAACCAGTATCTGCAACAGCTATAATATGTAACATCAAGGTTAAGTTTACAATAGGAGTAGTTGTACTTGTCGGTGACATTTAACACTGCGGATAATTTTCAAGTTTCCTAGCTAGTTGGAGAGAACTTACAACCAACTATGACAAGTTGCCAGACTATTTACTAAAATATCAAGTATCAAAATGTTCAACATACGTGTCGGTGGTAAATTTACATCACACAAGTACCTACTGAAGTCTCTTAAAACGTATTTATTTTATCAATTCTGCCATAAAATTGTAAAATGCTGCATTTTAAGGGCTCTGTTTTAGTTTTTAAATTTTCTGCAAAGGTAGAAGTTTTAGGTTTTATTTATTTATTATTTATACTGAAATCAGTATGGACTTATGAATTGCAGCTATGGGAAACAGTCAGTAAATCAAACGTTGAAATAATTCAAAGATTTCAATTATTTAACAAACTCACCTTGGTATATCACAGCTGCTATGTTACATCGAGACCTACGTATACCCACAGTCAAGGAAGAAATAAAAGCTTATGCTAAGAAAAGAAGCTGAAACAACATCCCAACTACCTGGCAGTCATCTTACTAGACAACAGCAGAGTGATACGTTGACTAAAACGGTTCATTCCAACGAACTTGATTAGTGAATAGTGTAGTTAAATTAATTAAAGTACAGTGTGTCACGCATACCTAAAATCTTAGTAAATAAATACCAGTGGGTGTTTGCTTCCAGGAGACACTTTCTTCATTAATGCATTGTTTTACACCACAAAAAATAAAATCGAGGGTGACCTAAATGTTGATAATTCGCTGCCACTGTGACGTTGAGTATATAGTTGGTTGCCTACATATAGGGTAAAACAATGTATTTGGTGCATTCTTTTTAAAAGTATACATATGCGATATGTATGCTAAAAAGAACAATTCCGAGTATGTATGTTATCCACACGATTAGCTTACAACATACTTACTTATCGCCCTTTTATGTAGAACAGATTGTAAATTAGACATTGCAGTAAGAAACAATTTACGATAATTAACACCTGCTTCAACCAAAACAGAAGAGCTTCAAGAATTTCGGACTGATATTGAATTTCTAAGGTGTGAAAATAAAGCTTTTCCAAACAACACCCAGAAACCTTTTATTTAGATTTTTGTTTAGTTGAATTACACTAATGTTACTAAAACCTAAATGAATGCAATTTTTTGGACCTAACATGTTTTTTTGCAAAAGTTGTCTTAATACAACCCGAATAAAGCCTTTGCTACAAGAAACAAAACACACATTGTTATAGAGATAATCTAATCTAAAGTTTCAAAATTCTAATTTAAATTTATGATAATTAACGCCTGTTATAACCAAAGTAAAAGAACTTCAAGAACTGAATTCCTAAGGTCTGAAAATGAGATTTTTCTAAATAGTTTTCAGAAAACCTTTCTTGAGATTCATTTTGTTTTTAGTTGAGTTGCACTAATCTTACTGAAACCTAAATGAATGCAATTGTTTGGAAGTAACAAGTTTTTAAATTTTTTTTCTTAATAAAGCCTTTGCTAAGCTAAAATAAAAAATAGAAAATCATAAATTGGTAAATTTTTTACAAAACATGCTCACGAAATTTAATTTAAGCTTTTAGTTTCCATATCCTTTTAGCCATGCTAACAAAAACATAAAAGAAACAAGATGGCCCTTTCATTCTAAACGAGATGCGGCCTTTTACTCCCATAATAACAAACTCTGTCATCTTTAGAAGTTTTTTCTTTAGGATTCAAGGAATCAAATTTCCAGGGCCTAAATTTAGCCCTTTATAATATGTTTCACGTTACTAAAAGTTAGCCCATTCAACGTTCGCATAAATATACGGTTACGTTTTGTCTTTAAGCTTCGTAAAAATGGTTCGTCCACGGAATAAAAACCGAAATACGAAATTTATAAGTATTGACTCGAATCGTGTAGATTTTATTTGGGGAAGTTCTGCGCTTTTCATAGAAACTCGCGTATTTGGCTTGAGAATTAGGAGTTCTCCGAAATTTAATTAAGTTTGGGGATGGATTTTAGAACTCAAATTATTTATTTTTTAAGAAGAAAATTAAATTTCCTTCCATAACGTTGACAAAGCAATTGCATTCGACTGGAATTTTATTTACATGTTATGACCTCAATAAGTCGGTAATTAGATTTTTCAGTACTCGAGTTTTTCTTTAAACGCTCTCAGATTTAAGGGTTGACGCAGTGCAGAAAACGAGAGGCGAGCTTACTAAATTTTAATAGCGGTTTATATAGGGATTACATTCTGAGAGAATGAGTTAATGGATCGGAACGCTTAGAGGATTTATGACATTTTCAAACCTATAAGTTTGTGTTCAGCATATTCCTTCTACCCGTTTTCTTCTAATTTATTCACCCGTTCTTATTTTTAAGCAGGTGTAATTCGATTACTCTTTGATCTTACGATTATAAAAGGCGAAATCGAACCTGAAGCTTGTAAAAACTCCGGCCGAAATTATTTACAAAAAGATGCAAATTTAGGTCTAACATTATCCTGTGTCGGGAACTTTTTAATTTTATTTTATGCCCAAAAAAATACCTCGCCTCGAGGGTCTGATTATTCGTGAAACCGTCTGGAGGGAAGATATTAATGTGCAATACCAGTCCTATCAAATACCTAACACAAGGGAAACTTTTCCAATGTCTGCTTCTGGCAGAACTGGAAATTGTTTTAGGGTCTGTTCAAATATTAGCGGAAAGTGGTTTTTATGTGTATGGAAATTGGACGTATCCTTGTCAGCGACTTTTGTATGTTGGAGTGTCCCAATCGATTTTAAATATACCTGAAGGGATGAATTTCACCGCGTCAGCTGTAATGTGTAAAATTTCGTCAAAATTATTGGCTGCTGATTTGAGTTCATTCTGATTTATTCGATCGAAAATGGTACGTAGTTTAGCACCTCCACCAAATTTCATTTAGGCACCTTTTACGCACCGAGCATGCGTATCAAATCTTATTAACTTAAAAAGTTTTCCAAAACGACTTTCTCAAAAGTAATGTAAGTATTAAGCACAACTTCCAAAACGTTTCGTTAAACATTTTAAGGGTGAAGTTGTCATGTAAAAAAAGTAAGGCAATAAAAAAGTAAAAAGGGTAAAATTGTCAATTTGAGACAATAAAAAGTCCCTAAAACGTCCAAGTTTAGTTAAAATAAAACTGTAACCCACGTTAGACGTCTCAAATTACAATCCTAAGAAAAAGACTTAAGATTTATTCTCTAATAAAGTAAACCCTCCGGACGTTCTCCAAATTGCCTAAAGAGGATTGACAAAATTAAAACAGAGTCTCATGCTAGCCGACCAACTAACTATATCTCCGGGGAAATTGGAACAATATCGGTAGTAGCAAGACTCAATAACCTGACGGAAACAGGGTCGACAACTAAAACCCTTAAGCTTGAATATTTCATGAGTTGGCAGCACTTGACGTACACTAACTTGTGTGATTGACGTTTTTACTGTGACCGCTAAAATATATATATATTTCCATTAGTTAAAACAACTAACACCCGCTGAGATGAATTGAAATACGTGAACCATGTAAAGAAGTCGTCGAGTTATTGATTGAATACGGTTTTGTAATCTTAACCCAGCCACAAATCACTGCGAAGCTGGATTTTGGGATCAAAATTAGTCGGCCCTTTCATTTCCAAAGTTAGCCAGTTAATTATTACTCTTCTCTCTATTGTTAAACGCTTCGATTCCGGTTGAATTATTATTTATTCAGGATCTCGGGAGAATAAGTTTTATTTGAACTAATTTGTTATTTATGCACAGTTCGAATAATTCACATTAAAGTTAATTTCTAAATTCAACGTTCATCTCTTTCTTCTCATTCTATCTGATATACTATACAAGGAAATACAGAAAAAATATTATAGGTAAACTAATCTCAGAATTTTTCCCCAATATTTTAAACTGGTTTACTGTTATCTCTTTCATTCTCTTTCTCCTTCTCGCTTTTTCTATATCTCGTTCTGTCTCTCTTTATTTCTTTAGGTTAATAAATTATTTGGAAAAGATCCACATTTGTAAACGATGTGATGTTCTGGACTTATACGCCTTCCGTACTGACTAAAAACATGAAAAGGCAAATAAAAGAATTCGGAACATTTCCGAATAAAACAAACCAGATAAGGTAAACAACCGGGAGAGGTTAATCCAGGAATACGAATATTGTACGTTTTGTTGATTTTATTTATTTTGATGGTACGCTGTAACATTTTTATATTACCTAACTTCTTCAAAATTATTTTACGTTGTTTTTAAGTTGCTAATCAATAACTTCATCACAAAATAATCTACGAAGAGAAGACGAGAAGGCTTGAAAATCGCTTATTTGCAAAACCCTTTATTTAGGCATGTCAAGCTATTTAAATTTAACATAAAAACGTCAACGGAAACAACGCACTTTGCATGTGTTTTTTAAATCGACCCAAAGCCTCTCTTCCTATAAAAGAAGATTTATTTTCCAATAAATTCGAAGGAATTATTAAAAATTAAACAACTAAGTATGTCTCATATAAAACGGGATGATACATACGAACATGTAAAAACTTTGGAGTATAACGACGTAAAAAGGCAGAAGGAAGAGGATAAAGGAAGCCACTTGACTCCGGTTATCCTTAACGACATTTTGAAACTCATCCAAATTTCCTTAGATAAGTGAAAACCCTAAACATGGTGATGGAAATTTAGATGCCTTGTGATCTTATCTTTATGTTGGTAGTTATTTTTATTAATTTCTTGAAGTTTTAAATTCATGGTGTTTGAGGAGTGAGAAAAATACTGCAACAAAATTTACTGAAAATAGGATATTACCAACATCTAAATTTCATTTCCGTAGTACTTTGTAGTGACGAAAAAATACAACAACTAAATTTGAATTACCTTAGCAGTTTATATATTTATAGAAAAATACTACGTTAAAGGTTTAGTCTATACAATTTGGAAAAATTATCTAAGTAAATCAACGCGAATAAGCATCAGAAAAATGAAGCTTGTTATCTTACTTTACGTAAATATTGCTGTTATACTAAAAGTTTTGATGATAAAATAAACACAAACTTAGTACATTCAGTACGATATACGTCTAAGCATTAAGTTTATGGGGGTTATTACTAGAAGTGAGTAAGGTTATTTAGGTAAATTAGCTGACGAATATGTGTAAGCAGAGGGGGATCTCATGCGTTTGATACGTTAATAGGCAAAGGAGTTTGTCTAAACACTTCGCTATGTAAATAAACGTCAAGAATTTTCTCAAACCAGACTGATAAAAGGCGAAGACGAAACGTTTCAGCTTTTTATTGATAAAATACTGTAAATGCAGTTAAAACAAACGCCTCAATTAGTTTACAGCTTTCTTTTCTGAAGAAAAATATTACCTAATCCTCTTTTAGAAACATTAATATATTTACTACTACTAAAGTCTCTATTAATTATTTTTTTTTAAAGAATTGCGAGGAAATTTTTCCATAAAAATATGTTTAACAGAGGAAAACGTAAAATTTTTAGCAGCCCCTGGGAATTTTCAGCTTAAATTTTATGTAAATAAAAACTTGCCATGGTGCGATAATTAATTATTCAAATAAATGGCAGATGTTTGTTAGGTATAACGAAAACAAATGTAAAAAATTCATGACTGAGTCGTATTACAATAAAATAATCAAGGTTTTGAGCTAGGAGTTGGAGATACTATTGGAAATCTGATGTAATTAAAGGCTTATGGTCGTAACAATTAGAGTTATTCAAATCATTGTTAGATGCTTATTGGATGCAATGAAAACGTATGTAAAAATAGTAATTGTACATTGAAATTAGTTAAAGTAACTTTCAGATCGAAGAGTTCGAGTTCCTCTTGGAAATTTTAGATCAAATCTGACGTAATTTAAGATCAACGTTCGCAACAATTAATTAGTTATTCAAATAAGTTGGCTGTAATGAAAATAACTACAAAAATAGTGAAAGCCTTTCAGAGCCGAGTCTCATTACAACGAACGTTTTAGATCGAGGTTATTAGAGTTACTCCTGAAAATTCTAATTCAAATCTGGCGTACCTAAAGACTTACGATCGCCACAATTAGTTATTCGAATCATTGTTAGATGCTTATTGACTGTAATGAAAATATATGTAAAAATTGTGAAAGCCCTTCAGAACTAAAATGTATAACAATGAAGATAATGTAAGTCCCTTTGTTCCCACAAAGAGTGTGATGTACCTGATGATGGGCTCTTATTGTATTGGTTAAAATTATCAACTGTTAACACTTTCCACTTTTAGGAAAGTTCCAAAACTATCGAGACAATTCAAATCAAGAACGCGGGCCATAGCAAATGAAAATGGACAAATAGCAACAGAGTTAAAACAAAAGTAATAAGTGTATGGAAGGAATACTGCGAAAAATTATTTCAAAGCAAACAATTAAGCCAAACAAGAATAAGTTTAAAAGAAAATGACGAAAAGGAACCCCACATTCTAAGGGAGGAATTAAATTTTGCCACCTCACACTTAAAATTAGGGCAAGCTCCTGGCGCTGATGGGATAACGGTGGAAACACTAAAACTAATAGGAGAAAAAGGCATCGACATTCTCACAATATATGCAATAAAGTTTGGAGTATTGGTGTATGGCCGGATGATTGGACAAGGTCTTCAGTAAAGAGGTGTGTGTGGATCGCCAGCAAGCAAAATTCTTCTCTTTATAATCAACGAAAGACTGAAAAAATATCTTTCAGCTGAATCTCTTCAAGAACAAGTTAGTTTTGTGAAGGACAGAGGTACGAAAGAACTAATACTTAATGTTAAATAACTAATTGAAAAGTCTAGAAAATTTTACGTTCCTATGTACCTCTGCTTTATAGATTTAAAAAAGGCTTTCGACATGGTACACTGGGGAAAACTATGGTATATTCTCCTACAAATGGGGGTACCCAGACATCTTGTAGATCTGATCTATGTATATCCTTTACATCGAAAGCTATGCAACAGTTAGAGTTGACCAACACCTGTCACGAGAGTTTAAAATGAACGCTGGAATCACACAAGGCTGTATTCTCTCGCCTCAACTATTCAACATATACGGTGAATTTGTTATTTGCAAAGCCCTAGAAGATTGGAAAGGTGGCGTTCTGTGTCGGTGGTATTAAAATAAAAAATCTGCGATACGCCGGCGATACTACAATTATAGCCAGTACCGTTGAACAATTGGTGGAAATAATGTCAGCAATAGAACAAGAAAGCCTAGATGTGGGACTACAAACTAAAGTCGTGATTATTGACCGTGCAAACAACAATCAACCTGATTTGCATCTTTTGGAAACCTCGTCTCATCAAATGAAGGAGGATCTGACACAAAAATTATGCGAAGAGCAGAAATCACTAAAGGTGTTATGTAGAACTTGTATAAAATTTGGCAAGACAAAGGAATATCCAAAGCCACCAAAATACGGCTAGCAAAACCATAATTTTTCCAATCTTCACATTTGGGTCACAAACCTGGAGTACTAGGGAAACTGAGAGAAAGAAAATAGATGCCTTCGAAATGACAACATGGCGAAGAATGCTACGAATATCTTAATCCATTCAGAATAAATAAAATATTCGAGAAAGACTATCAGTACCTAACAACTAAAAAGAATATTCTGAGATACTGTAACAAAGACGAATGTAAAAATATTAAAATTATAAAATCAAAGCGTGGATGACGTCATTTGAAAAGGTCATTCACTAGCGAGCTACACGTGCGACGTGACGAGGTTGCATCTTTTAAGAATGCGAGAACAGTACGTACACATTGAAGTGCAATGTACTGTCAATTTTCTGTATAAATACTAAGCTGAAATACATGGTTTATATTCGGCCATCAAAGATGCAGTATCTACGACAGAATTGACATCCTTCAAGACGATGTTCCAGTAATTTCACTTGACACTGGCTGCACAGGAAGTTCACTTCAGACGAGATACTGCCGGCGAGTTAAGATAACCAACCGCGCATGCCGCGCTTTATAAAAAGGATGCGTATAGTGTGTCCCGCATAAAGAGAAGACAAAAGAACCGAAATTGTATAACTATTACAATACATATAGAGAAATAACTAAAACCAAAGGTTCCCGAACTTCATTTGTCTAAGTTTTTTTTTTCGATGAGGAGAAGTTTGCCGAGTCACGGGACAACTGTCGACAAATCGATCATTCCGATTCACCAAGGCTTCCTGTTACCGGTCTACGATGGTTGTAATATGATATCCCGGAGTTGTTATGTACTTACCATGCTAAAATATGCCAGTTTGGGCATCGTATCATTATAAATCTATCAAAAATTGTAACCAGTTCCGGAGTTCACCAGTAAGAAAATCTCAATGCCGATACGAAAATGCATTTTTAGGGGTAACGCGCTCTAGTTAAAAAACAATTTCACCCTTCAGTGTAATTTCTTATATAATTCTTTTTGTTAACTAGGACTAGTTCTATACTTTCATTTATTTGTAATTTGGCATGATCCATGAACATGCTCAGAAAGGAGGGCATTAACCGTACTCCATGAAGCGACTTTTAGCACAAAGTTAAAAACACGAAGGAAAGCCTAACCCGCTAGGTGGACTTGCCGTCTTCGTCAATAAAACAACTATACAGGGTGGCTCATTTTAAATGTATCATGCATGGTTTATATCCGGCCATCAAAGATGCAGTATTTACGACAGAATTGACACCCTTCAAGACGATGTTAAAGTAACAATCATGTAAGACTGTTTTATTTTAACTTAACGTTAATTCAAGACTTGTAAAATATTTGTGTGAATTATTTAAATTCTTTTTATGGATTTTATGGACCGTTTTAAATGTAATTGAAACTTAGAATAATTTGTATTAGTTTACTTTGAATTGGAACCAAATTGGCGCCAAATTGTTAACCACATTCATTAAATGGTGTGATATCACAACGTCTCAACTCTGAGGCAAACGACTACGAAGAACACTTTCCAAAAGGAATGTTGGTTCCCAAGATACATGTGAAAATTTAGATAAACACGATGTTAATAACGACTTTAATCATGGTTAGAAAAGCTGTGAAATAACTAAGCCTAACCTAAGCTAGTTCCAGAAAATTATAAATATTCAGCAGACAAATTTTCTAGTAGTTCTTATGCAAATTTCATAGAAATGTATGAGTATGTTAAGCAGAGACCATTGTAAGCCACTGGCAAATAAAAATATGTTACCTCGAATGTTCCGTAAAGACCAAATTATCCCGGAATTTATTTAAAGCATAAAAGCGCCCCTCATTATATGAAACCTGCATAACGAGCATCTTTAATGGGTGCAGTTTATTTAAAAAGTTCTAATTATCAACTTCTAGAAATACACGGTCTTTAATTACGAACACGTTCTTCATTAATAATTCAAATAATGGGGGTTAAAAGAACAAGAAACTGCGTTATCGATTTTAATTTCCGACTGCATTTGATAATCTTTAACCTTTTCTATGTAAATTGATGCTTTTTGCAATGAACTTTTATCTACACAAAAGGCTTCCAATTCTATCTACAGTATCTGATTAAAATAGTTTCACACAAAGCCGACAACTGCAAGCAAAAGGCAATTAACGACTTTGACATCCAATATTCAAAAAGGATGCATTAAAATACCTTTTTAAAGACGTAATTTTTTGTTCGTTACTGCACAGAAAGGATGGAATTACAAACGAGTAACATCAGGTGAGTAGAAAACCATTATTCTGTAAAAGGCGTTTCATTAATAGCGAACTTAAATTCCGGCAAAGACGTAAACATAACTTTCATTTAAAGAGGATTACTGCAGAATGCACCATATTTCTTAGTTACTCCACGCTTGGTGGCGAAATCCCTGAAAGTCACCCTAATCTTCGGACCTTTATATGAAATAAACACAGAAATGTATATTAAAATTCTCGCCGTTTTCCTTTACCTAAAATCCGGTACGTACGTAAGAGTGCAAGAGGAAAATTTTACGTGAGGACAACCAAAATGGAACATCGTGTCAAACGCATCCCGATACATCCCCTGGCACCTATAAAAACTCACCCCTTTGTTACATGTGTAAAAATACTTCTTGCGTTTATTTTAATAATACACACACACTCATTGCCCTTTCTCTTACTGGAGAGCACGTTTGTAAAGGAAGAGTTTCCCGGACGTGAGGATATAGAAAATCACGGGTAAAGTTTAAGGGTAGCTTGTGAAAACCCTAAAGCACCAGGGATATACAACCGCCTGACCTATTGTGACGCCTCACAATGTCAGATTCAGTACACGGGTTGAAAAAGCTATCCAGGGTTTATTATAAAGAACGCCGGGGAAATATGTAACGAAGGGTATCTTTAACAACTGGATTTTAACATGGTTTCCTTGAAATTTTAGTAAACTGCGCAAGTGGTTAGTGCATGCTCGTAAAGTTAAAAGTACTTACATCAGCTGGTTAGAAATTAATCCTGGTGAACCTGCAACAAAATATTTATTATTTATATAAAGTTTACCAATATTTTTAATTATTACAAAAATTTAAAATAATGTCTTCTGAACGAATACCAGAAGATGGGTTGACTTCATTTTTCTTGTAAAATTGCCACCAAATCTACTTAAGTATTTGGATGAATAGCATATAAATGGCCATTTTCATACCCAAAGTGCCTATTTACCTGACATTTTTCCTTGTCAGCTCCTTAAAATCAATAATAAAATACAAACGACCAAATGAAAATTAAATAAATATAAGAGCAATCGCACAATTCATTAAAAAAATTGCACAAAATTTAATTCTAATTTCTAAACAAATTTCGAATATGAAAGTTAAATAAAATTCAAGTCCAGACAAAAACGGAAAACATTCCCAAATTTAGAAAGTAAATTCGCAAATTCCATATCAATATAAGCAATTTAAAACACCGAGAAGAGAGCTTCAACGTGAATCCCTAAGAATTTTAGATTTCATGATCACATTTTGAGTTCCTAAAAGCCAGAGTATTATTCGTAAACGTTTTAATGTTGAAAGGCGAAGTAGTGAATCTGATGAGAATTTTCCATATCAATTCAATATAAATAATTCAGAATACTAAAAAACGAGATCGAATGGGAATCTTCGATTTTTTGATCGCATTTTAAGTTCCTAAAAGCTATAATAGTTATTCGTAAACATTTCACCTTTCAAAAGTAAATTCCTGAATTTGATGAAAATTTCGATATCAATAGAAATAATTCAAACTACTGATAAAAAGAGCTCCAAAGGGAAGAATTTTTGATTTTATGATGACTGATGACTTGGAGCTCCTCATAAAAGCCAAAATACTGGCAAATATTGCAAATTTGAAGGGTAAATACGTGAATTCGATATCAATATAAACTACTAAAAAAAGCGCTTCAACGGGAAGTCTTCAGAATTTTACATATTAGGGGCACATTTTGAGTTCCTTAAAACAAGAATATTCATAAACATTTTAATTTTAAAAGACCAATTCGTGAATTTGACAAAAATTTCAATATCAATTAAATATACATAATTCAAACTACTGAAGCCATAAAGGATCTTAAATTTTATGATAACATTTTGAGTTCATAAAAGTCAAAATATTTAAGTATAAACATTTTAACTTTGAAAGAAAATTTCGATATCGATGATATTAGCAATTCAAACTATCGAAAAAGAGCCCCAAAGGGAATTTTAGATGTTATGATCACATTCCTAGAAGCTTGACTATTTTCATTGCAATTTTGAAAGGGCAATTCGCGAATTTGATAAAGATTTCGATAAAATTAAGTAATTCAAACTAGAAAAAAGAGCCCCAAAGGGAAGCCGTCGGGATCTTAAATTTTATGGTAACATTTTGAGTTCCTAATAAGGTAAATTGGTGAATTTGATAAAGATTTCGATATCAATATAAGCAATAAAAGCCAGAATATGCCTAAACACATTAATTTTAAAATGCAACTTTTTGAATTTAATACATATAATAATGTTTATATCAAGATAAGTAATTCTGACTACTGAAAAATAGCTTCAAAGGGAAGTCTTCAGAATTTTGGATTTTATAACATTTTGGAGTCGGACTGCCAGAATATTCGTAGAATTTTTGGTTTTAATGTGAAAATAGGTCACAATTTAAACTTTTAAATAAGTGGAGCTTTGAAGTAATATTGCAAATTAAGATTAGAACAGAAATATAAAATATTGGAAGGCTTAAGAACTTTAGGTTTTATGATTAAATTTTAAATTTGTATAAACCTAAATGTTCGTAAAATTTTTGATTTTAAACATAGCTAGAAATACTTTTAACTTAGGTAAAAAATCATCAACTCACAGTTAAAGTCAACACTCAATATTTAAAGTATGAATTTCAAATTCGGGGGTCTTGTTTTTTAAATTTTTAAATACACAATTTAGAGGGATTATTGAACACAACTCGATTTCACTTTAGAAACCCAATTCTTAAAAGTCAAACTTACGTATCTAAATCAAAATTTTAAGCAGTTTCTTTTTAAGTTGTAGATCAAAAATTTCAGTTTGAAGAAGTTTAAATTTTAAAAATGGTGAAAGATGAACGATATTATGAGTTTAATTTGAAGGTTAAAGCTATAAATTCAACGTCAAATTTAGCTTCCAAAAAACGGCGACAGCTCTTCACGCGAAATTAAATATTCCACTAATTTGGTTTAGGGTTAAATTTAAAATTAATGCAGCTTTTAAAAGACATACGTTCTGAAATATTTATAAAGCTTTACATACAAATCCTTTTGAAAACTAAAAAGCGTTCTAAAAACCAGTATATTTGAGTTACTTGCAGATTCATAACAATCATTTAATTTCATGCAGATATAAAAGACAAAAAGACTTGAACTTTCGATAGCTGTCACGATCGTTAATGCATTCGAATTAATAAAGGACAGAGAACGGCTTAAAAAAAAACGCGTTGTTAACAAAGTCAAGATTTTCAAATGAATGAAGAACCTTCAAAGATAAGGTAAACAACTGAGAACCATTTTTTGGAAATTTTTTAATACAATTTTATAGTTTGATCGCCACAGTGCGGACGATCTGTGGTCCTCGGTGGGTAGCCTGCCCAATCACTGAAATTAATTGGGACCGAAAACACAGAGGTGAAGTAGGGAAGGCAAGCGGTTGTTTAAGGCGTGGTGCTTACCACACCACCCCGTGTGTATAGCCTACGAAACAACCTAGGTATGAAAAGCGACTTAGAAAGCCGGTCATATATCCTCGCGGGGCGTCAGTACCGATTCTTTATGCGAATATTCCTTTATCGTTTTTATCTTACTCTAAAGTAACGGAATGGTTACAGTTGAAGCTTACGAGCTGCCATGAAAGGCCCTTAAAGCTAACTCGGCTTCCTAATTTTCTTTATACAATAATTTTGGCAAAATAAGAAAAATTAAAAGATATCTGTGAAATTTTGTAATTTGTTTGTTTATTTCTTTATTGATTTATTAGGCCTGCCAGATTGCCTCAGAAATATAGAAAATAGGTACAAATTGTCCCAAACTACATAAAATACCCAAAATTGCTTAGCTCGGACTGCCTTAATCCAACATATAAAGGAAGGTCTAAACCAGTCTATCACTAAATTAAAGCACTTATTTGCAAATTTGCTACAATTTACAGAAATCCCTTGACTAAATATCATCGTAAAGAGAACAAAAGGGGAATTTGATATATTTCGTTTGTTCATGATGAAGCTTCCACCTGGAAATTTCTACATTAACACGATTCCCTTTTTGGTAGTTTCTTACAAATGATGGAAACTTATTTGCTAAATTTACTGTTTAGAGGTCACTATTAGGGAAGCAAAAGAATTTAATCAAGCTTTGTTTATTATATTAAACGTTACTTACTTCTTGATTTTTCTTAAGTTCAAATGTTTTTATCAACATCTTATTGTTTTTTAGAATGATAGTTGCTAAAATGCAAAATTACACTTAGTTATCTGAGCAGGAAATATTAAGAGTGAGTTGCACTAAACTTTTGGTAAATTAAGGAATGATCAATGTTTACCAATGTCTATTTTGCCATTTAAATTTAAACTTGATTCTCTTGTTCATTTTGACGAAACTGTTCAACTGCGTTTGTGCAAACTGTTCAACTGCGTTTGTGCAACCCATTCTTTAGTCTGCTCTTGACAAATTTTAAAGTTTAAGGACTAGTTGAAGTTCTTATTCATACTTTGTTGATGATTAAAGGTAATTTCTAGAACTTAAATAAATGAAGTAAAAACTACACAAAGACATCAAGAACTCTTTATCAGCTATTTAAAGATGTAAGCCAAGATTTGCATCTCCCCAAATTACTAATTACGAAATTGTACCAGTAAGCTGTTTTAATGTATAACCAGCTCGTGCAAATGTCTTGGGAGTCTTCAGCCGAAGTTAGTTCAACGTAGATGCAGCATCAAAGTTTCGCAAATGCATATGCATTTGTATACCGAGTCATTTCAAATGTCAGAGGTATTTCAGAGCACTTCAAACATTACGTTTAATTATCTAAAAAACTGTATCATTAAAATTAAATTTTGAGCCTGAGAAATTAAAACTCAGTTAAATTACAGGCAGGAAATAGGAAGCTTTCCAATTCTTAGATTTCACTTTTTGTCCGCCTACATTCATCGTTCAACAACTTCCTAAAAGAGTGCTCCATTGATATCCACCTGAAGTTTCAAGTTCCTATTTCTGGAATTCATAAAAAATGAAAGGACAGGAATTATTACCGAAAATTCACAAAGGAACCGAGATGATCAATAAATTCGTGATTTGACCCACTTATCTCACAATCAATAACCCATCGACTGAATAAATTCATGATCAATAACTCAATGAGAAGGACAACCCTTGGGATCAGTCAACAAGAGAGGAAATGCACCAAAATGAAATCAATAAGTCCTTGACCTAACTAGATGGACATCCTGTCAGTATTAATCAGCACTTAAATTGACAATTGGTGCGGATTAGGGTTTTCAATGAAGAATCACCAACTCATAATTTAGAAAGTAAAAAGCTAAAAATGTTTGGATATTCAAGCATTATTTTAAATTCTGACGAACATATCAGGAAAATAAAGAATGAAAAATATTAATAGCAAAACACAGGTAGCAAAGTAAAGAATAAAGAAACTTAATAATGCACGCCTTGACGGCTTGGTAAGTAAAATACAACCAACCTACATCAAGATATTAAATGCACGTTGTGTTACATAAATGACATCCTTATTTGCTGGACGCTGGACAGATACACAAAGGGATCTCCTTATTTGCCAGAGAAACGGAAACCAACAAACCAATTTCGCAGATGTTTGTGTCAAACCCAGTAAATGACAAACACAAATTTTACAACCTCGGAAAACCAGAATAAGCCGGTTGTTATTATTCAAAGTTTGATGATACTCAAATTTATTTATTTATTCAGTTGGACTGTATTTTTTCAATTTATGTAAAGCTGATATGTTTGTCTTTGTTTAATAGGACTTTTATTTCCGCAAATGCAAAATAAAATAATTACTTATTAAATGTAATTATTTTACTTTGATATTAAAATAAATTTTAAATGGAACTAGATAATTCCAAAATTAATAAATCGATAAATAATTAGGAGTATGCAAACATCTTCTCGTTTCCTTTTCCGTTGGATTCCACCAACGCCATTAATAAAAAACACAATGATGGAAATTACAGAAATTTTATGGATTCCTTTCTAACAGGAAACATACAACATTTGGAACATACAAGGACGAATGTGAATTATTAAACAAATTTTGGCATTTCAGTCGACCTTCTTGTAACAGTAATTTAACAATTTTTTCGTTCGTTTTCTACCCAAAAAGGGAACTCTCTAAATTTCCTTTTTTTAATTTCTTACATATAATTTCTTCTCTCAAGCAGTGAAGTCATAAAACAATTAATATTTACGTGATTTTTTATTATTAAAAACCAACTTAAAGTTTAGTAATCTAAAGTCAAAAGAAAACTAAAAGGTTTCTAAAATTCAGCAAAATAAAGCAACAGAAACATCAATAATACAAGGAGTATGGGTTTCGTTATTGTATATCAGTGTAGCAGATATCAAAAATCTAAATGACCCTACTCATTCGATACGATTTACCTTTGACGTGCACATATCGTCCTAAATTGTAAGCAACCCATGTCTTCGGAATGAATGCTTATAGACAGCACGTTTGCAGATAACATTGGAAATATTTACCAACCCGAAAGATTGGGTGTGGGCCATGCATTTCGGGCCACAACAGGGGAAGTATGTTTACCTAGATATCGACGAGATTTCCATATTTCCCGTTTAACACTTTTTAACATTTCTGAAAAACTTTCAGATTGATAAAATTCCACCTGCGCATAAATAATACAACAACAAAAAACTAAAGCTCCTTCCACCCCAAATATTTGCTGAGAAATTTTAATTAAATTACAGTAAATTCCTTCAACAAAAAAAAAACGTAGATTTGGGTTCTTTCTCAATAAACGTTTTAAAATCCCACCGTGAAAATTTTCAGTTCCAAGTTTAAAAATTCCAATAAGGAAATGTAAATGCAGGGAAAAATCTCCGCACCCCTGAAAAAGGTGCGAACTCTGTTCTAATTTCCGTTCTTTAATCAAAGAGGAGAATATCTGGAACCTATCAAGGCGAGCGAAATACCGATTACGGCATCGAAAAATTAATTTAATATAAAAAAAACCGTAGGAACTGTAGGTGTCATTTTAATAATTAATTTTATGGCTTTTTTTAAGAATACTGCCCAACATTTTCACGTCACAAATAACAACCACAAAGCAATCAAATCTAAAGAAATTAATATTCTTTCAAGGTAAACGGAAATTGAAAAGAAGAGATTTGTTATTTATTTCGGTGTACTGCAGATTGCTTTTTTCCTTGGATTTTTTCCAAGATTCCTGCGAAATGTTCTTGAACGTCTAAATATTAAATAATATTCGTTGAAAAGTTTAAATATTGAATGAAAGAATCTAAATATTTGAATGCAAGCGAATTCACGTACAAAAACAGAACAACAAAAAATCAATACCCTATCGTTAAACAAACCTTAGCTTACAATAGCCAGATTTGTTTACCAAATATAGTGGAGGAGCGGAAAACGTCGAGAGTCCTTCACATGTTGAGAAAATATTTATCTACAAATCTTGTGTGTATTCTGTCGTAAAGCAAGCTGCACGAAATGGTACAACATTTACATGAAAAAACAATTTTAGAGCTTTCGATTTTTCTTAACATTTCAATATCGAATCGTACAAAAATAAATATGGATTAATGTTTAATGTTATATATTTATCCTTGGAAAGAAGCGGTTAAATTATGTTTTTATGAAGTCTGCGAGCTTTTCTCTTGGTCACAAATAACAAAAGAGAATTACTTTTATGGTTAAAGAAATAAAATAAGTAATTGTTAAACATAAAAGAAATTAAGATTTATAATTAATATCCTTAAAAAAGTTCAAGAACTGGACTGCCCCTCCGGCAGTTTATGGAACACGTTTAAAGGCAATTAAAAACCAATAAAAGATTATTGTAAATTATGGATTTTAATGTAAGGTTTCAAGCTCTGCTACACTCAAAATTACAATGTTCTTTTAAAGTTTTCGAGTATTAAGGCCAACTCTATTAAAAAAGGAAAACAAAAACCTTTCGGAACGTAGGCTCGAAAATAATAACAATTAAAGCTAAAGTTGTCCGTAACTGTTTCACAGTTAATTTTAGGCCCTTTCGTACATTTGGGGGTTGTTTTAGATGGCAAAAGGTCACTTTTAGATAAACAAGGATAATTTTGGACTACAACAATGCTGTTGAAATTATATTTGAGTGCTGAAATTTCTCTCATACCAAAACTACAAAATAATTTCACACAATTGAAACTATTATTAAAGTTTGAATTTATCTTTGAAATGTTGAACCGTTGAACACCTTACAGTTTATTTAGTAAAAAGCAGAAATAAAATTTGTACATGTACAACTGAATTATAGAGTAAAAAATCTCTGAATTATAAAACACAAAACCGACAATGGTCACTACAAAGGACTGTCCTTCGTTTTAAAAGCAATAATTATTTACAGTTCAAGTGGTTTAACACCGCAATTTAAATTTTAAAGGGCTTTTCGCTATTTCAGGTTATTTTTTGATAAAAAAAAGGTCATTTTTTAAAATAATTTATGTGTTAACCTGTATGTTAAAGTTTACAACCGATATTTTTTTATACCTTCAAAACTCCAATAATGGATGAAATTTAGAAGAGCACAAACAGAAATTTAAAGAAAACGAAAATTTTGAAGCTTTAAAATTATTTTGGGTCATAAAACCACTTTTCAAACCAAACATGCTAAAATAGTCAGATATCATTGATCCTCATACTATCCAAAGCTAGTTTCAGGAAAGTCTAACGAAGAAATTTCTCATAAATCAAACTCGTAGGTTAGGAGCCAATCCAAAAGAATTCTTAGTAAATAATTAAAAACATATTTTAAATTACAAAGGAATGTACTTCGGGTAGAATTACGTAAATGAATTGGATTTATGCATTACTTAATACACAAGCAAAAGTGTTATATGCCGAACTGAATTTTATCTGAGCTTTAGCACACCCCAAGGCAATTTTTAAATAAATAAAAATCATTTTAGACCTCCTAAAATTATTTCTGGGAATTGAAATTATCTCTCCGTGCTTCTCGCAACATTGGGATCGACCTTCTTTACCTCTTTCGACGGGTTAGGTTAGCAGAACTCATAGTTATGAGTCAATAATAGGCCATTGGCCGTAAGAGAAGGAAGAAGAAATTACCTCTTCGACACAAAAATTGTAAAATAATCATACTAGTCAACCTCCTATGGTCTTTAACTTGCTTTTGAAATATTAAATCGCGAAAAATTGCTATTATAAATCAATAAACTGCAAATTCAAAGTTACAGGATTTAAATTTTACAAAATCGTTTGAAAATAATTAAAAACTTATTTTAAATTACAAAGAACTAGGAGGATTTTTCAAATTCATTGATTTTATACATTGCCAAATTTTAGATATTAAAAGTAAATTTGCTTGAGTTTTAGAATAGCACAAGAATAATTTTAGATATCATAAAAAGCTCAAGCAGTTCTACACGAATAAATTGGAAATTCAAAGTTCAATAATAATAGGACAGAATTTTACAAAACATTCTCAAAAAATTAAACATATATTTTGGACTATAGAGGGTTATGCTTGGAGTTGAATGTTACACACTGAAATTGGTTTTATATTATTGGTTAAGTTAATTCTAAAGACAAAAACTGTATTTTGGGAGAATTATGGAAAATCAAAAAAAGTCAAATGGACAAACAAGCATAATTTTTGACCTAAACAATACTTTTTTGCATTTTGACAAAAAAAGTGGACTTTTTTTATCAAAAAATCATAAAGAAAGCAACACTTTTTTAACTATTTAATTTTACATTTTGCATTAAGTAAGTATGCTTTAAATAAAATATTGTAAATTGTCAGTTTGACAACTGTCAATTCTCAAATCCTTTTTATCCTGTTTTGAGGGATTTAAAATGTAAAAATGCAAAAAATATTGTGTACAACTCGTACGAAAGCATCTTTTTTTCACTCGTTTGATTGATGCACTCCGGCTTCGCCGTCGTGCATCAAACTTCAAACTCATGAAAAAAAGTATTGCTTTCATTACTAGTTGTACAAATAACTATTTACGTTGATTTTTGGGAGGTGAAGTTTTTCTTTTGGCATCCAAACAATGCGTGATTTCATATTTAAACTACTAAAAGCTCGCTGAAATATAGTAAACGTCAACAACCCTGAAAGTTCGAAATTAATACTATCTGTAGTCGGTTCGGAGGTCCGCGTAAAATTGCTGGAAGCATTTTACAGTTTAGTGGTGGATTATGATGTTTAAATACAACTATCGTAAATCATCTCTACTAGGCCCGATTAGAAACATTTTACAGTTGCCTTAAAATAGAAGAATTCCTTTATAAAATGTCAAAATATTTTGGGCAACAGTTTAAAACCGTCCCTGGTAGGGTTACTATGGCAGGACTTGCCACCTCTAACTCGTCATAATACTTTTATTGTCCGTTGTAATAACTTAAGAAGTCAGGTAGAACTGACGGGCCCGAACGCACAGGCTATACCCATGTTGAAGATTCACTTTAACTTCTCAAATGTTAGAGAGATGTTGAGCAAAGCACTCTGCCGTTTTTTCATCTAACCTTGCCCATGTGCCATCAGCTTTCCGAATAGATGGGATGGAATTTCTGGGATTTTTTTTTTATTGCCCTCCATAAAGCATATTTATTGTCCGGGGACGGCCTCAGGTTACTTAATATTCGTTGAATGTTTCGTTTTTCCATTCATTCAGCATATTTTTAAATTTTTAACTTCCCTAATTAACCTGTTCAATCGATTTCTATCATCTGGGTGTTTGTGAAGTTTCCTACCAGATTCTTCTGGCTCTCCTCTTTTCAGCTACTTTGTATCTGATGTATAAAGGATAATTATTAGTGATAACATTTTTTTTTCGACTGCAGTGCCAATATCATCTTCTGTTTTTAGTGAGACTTAGATTGTTATATTGGTTGTTAGGTATTCTTTAAACATTTCCCAATATGTATGACTACTATAAAGAGTATAAAGTGAGGGTTTCTTTTGTTTTATGATTACAGATGTGTTGATCGTAGCTACTATAGATGAGTGATCCGAGAAGAGGTCGAAACAAGAGTTCACTTTACAGTAATTTGTAGACTAACCTTTTGTAACGAAGAAATCTACAGCATTTGGAATTTTACTTACATCTGATGGATAGTTGGTTGAAATTATTTGATGTCATGGTCTTGTAAAATTCTATAACTCCATTTCGTAGTGGCACAGTTTGTCATTAATGATTACAGACGAGTTAGTATGATCTATGCCATCAGGATGAGTTGTGTAGTATGTTTTAATGTTTTACATTAGTGGATATTAAGTAGCTAGTCTGTGAAGTGTGTCTCTGAAATCAACAAAATATCGAGCTTTTGTTCATTGAGAAATAGCTCGACTTCTCAGCGACGCTGAGCAAGTCCATTGGCATTTCATGAAGCTATTCGGAGAGAGTCCATTATTGGGATTTGTTAATTAGCTTAGTCGATTTAACATCATACTATTCTGCTTCATAAGTTAAGAATGCATTGCTTCAATTTTGCTTAAAAATTTGGATAGTGTGATGTCGTTTTTGTCATTGTCGCTGCGAGTTATATGGTTGGTGCGCCATTTATACCTACATACTGCACCATGTGTAGAGACAGCGGATAATTGTGTTTTCTCTTGTTGAGAATATCTTTACTTGTTGATAAATTAGGTGTTTCATAAACTGTTTTATTACTAGCATTGGAAAGATCAGACGGAGAAAATGCGTAGTGCTTTGATGAACATCTCTCTAACATTTAAGGTTCGATATCAAAAGGCATGCAACTAACTATGCGAATAGACTACAGAATCATGCTAGTGTGTTAGTGACAAATCTCTTAGAAGATGGAAATACCACTCGACGTCTAAAAAGACAGAAAACATTAGACCTAGCTAATTAGTTACTCTCCCTCTCATGTTACACATTACATAATATCACATCTGCTTGATAGTCCTAGGACTAGTTGTAAATATGTTAAATTCAAATCTGGAAAATCTAAATACTTGTATAAACTGTGAAATGAAGCTTAGAAATAACACTTTTATTATAAAATCCAAAATAAGGGAAACTATTTTGTTTATTTATTTAAACTTCACTTTAATTGCTAGCAATCTCTTTCAAGTGATTGTGAATTCATTAGGCATTCAATAGGCATTAAATTAGAGAATTATAAAAATAAATGTTCCAGAAGTAAAGAAGTAAATAATTTCACGTGCTGATGTTATGTAGCCTACCTAAAAGTAAGCCCGATGCATCTAAGGTAATTTTAGAGATTAAATTATTAGGGATTCACTCGTTTGAGGAAATATTTTTTCAGTGGTTCCAATACACGTGAAGGTGATATTTTTGTATATAAAGACTTTTCAAAATTAATTAAAATTCATTAAGAAGCCCATTTAACCGTCATGAAAAAGCAGAAAATACAAAGAGGATATTTCTTAATTTAGCTTGAAGCTCAATAATTTTTTTCATAAAAAAGCCTTATTTTCACGAAATTATTTAAAGGTCCCAAACTGAGTCAATTCATCTAAAATCTTTTTAAGTTTTGAGAAATATCGGGAATAATTTCACACAAAGCATTTAAATTTAAATCATAATAATTTAAAGTTTAAATAAAAGAACCTCGAAGGAATTCTTCATTTTCATAATTTAATTATGGCGTGAATGAACCTTGTGTTATTGGTTTTCGAAGCCTGTAACATCCCCTAAAATATATCGACATTGTTATCGTTTACCAAATTTAACTGTATGTTAGTTCGACTCCCACGCGCTCTTATAAGCTTATTATTTCCTCGATTCCTTCCCAAAACTACGGGGTATTTACTATCCAGGTTTGGAATTTACTAAATAATAAATAACTAATGCAAACAGTGGTAATCTCACCTTATTAAATATGTAACAACCATTTACTAATTTCAAAGTTAATTTCGGAGGAGCTTCGTTCAAATAAAATGTGTGCGAAATCAAAATTTTAATTTAACACTTTGAATAAAACACCTGCAGGCAATAGAAATTTCTCAAACGGATGAAAAGTTGATAACACGGAAATGCGAGATATAAAATTCTATACGTGTAAAAATAAAGACATTAAACTTGAAAAGGTGACTTGAACACTTTTCTCTCTTTTCAGGAATAGTATAAATCCTTTTCAGTGCATCCTGAAAACCGTGTAGTTCTTTTAACATGAAAGTATCTACAAACTCGTGCCTGATGGTACAAGGACACGAACTGTCATGTCTGAGAACGGTTTAGTTCAAAAGTGGATTTATAAGCATTAGCAATAAATGTCACAGATGACATATCACGTAATGGGGTGGCAAATAGGTCATTTACACAGTTGCGACTGCATTAAGATTCTTACATTCGATCGATTTCTGCACGTTATTACGAGGCATGTTGCCCTTCAATTTCTATTCCTTTGGGGTTTTATGAGATTTTTCCATTTATGAAACTTGGAGTTTGATGAAAAAAGTTTTAAGAAAGCAGAACCTATTGTTTCAGCCGTTGTGTTTCAGAAATTTCAAAAATTTCAACAATTCCAAGAATTGAAAGATTGTAAGATATTTCGTTTTCAGCTAAGACTCATTTTACTTGTATTTACTTTACAACAGTTTGTAATTTTTAGGTGATTGAATAATATAACAACAAATAAGTTTTTCTTATTTCAGTTACACAACAAACCAAAAGGTGTGAGGACATTCAAGAAATTTCTTAGGTTTTTTGAAGCTGGGTTAATTTTTTGTTTTTGCAGGGCCTTTTTGTGTAGGAAGTTGCCATGTAAATTCTTTGAGTTACCAAATCTCCTAGGCTTAAACTAGTTTTGTTTGTAAATTTTCAGTTATGTTACCACTATCCCTGAAGAAAATTAAAAAGAGAAAATCTGAAGAAAGTCACTGAAAATTAATAAAGACTTCCTCGAAAATAATAAAACCATAACAATAAGAAGATGTTTAGGAAATTGGAGGAGTTACTTATTAAATTCGTTTCCATTGTTTCTCCTACTCTAAATCATTATTTAAAAAGCTTTTTAGTTCTTGCATCATCAAATATTATAAAAAGTGTCAAATGAATTTCAGTGTATGTATGTATGTATGTATGTAATCGTTAACCTCTTATACCTTTCGGTGTTGAGGCTGGTGCGTTAGCGTATGTGGTCTTAAGCTTTGGTTTCCTAGGAAGCGGTGCCGTCATTTAACGGCCGTAAAAATACGGTGGGTGACGTCAGAAAAACGGTGAAAAAATACGGCCGTCGCGAATTATTCCGAACTGTTATGTCTATTTTAACTGGACTATATACACAAGACACACCGCCAAAAAACGTTGCTAAACTGATTCGTACCGTACTGGCCCACCGCTTCAGATGAGACGGCACCGCTCTATTACGTTGGGTGTGCGCTACCGCTCTTTTGGAAAACACTTCGCTTAAAAAACACGACACCGTTTTTCGTGACGTCACCCACCGTACTTTTACGGTCGCTAAATGACGGCACCGCTTCCTAGGAAACCAAAGCTTTACGCGTGAAATGCACAATCCGGCCCGCATGCGAGTCACGTGATTGGTGCGCCGTTTTTTACCTGCATACAGCACCATGTGTATAGTGTATGTGTGTGTACGTATAGAACCTTGTTACTCTACCTCGTAGGTCTGTATTCGGAGGAGAGCGTCGTTAATTAGGTGCCCGACGACGAATGGTCACCAGAGCTCGATACCGATCTCCGGGAAAACTTGTATGTGTGAAAAAAATTAAAGGCAGGAAATTGTAGATGATTAATAACTTCCTGAACAATAATAAATGCTTGATAACAACGCAAAAACTATTAAAGTAAAGATGAATTGACAAACAAAATTTAGTATTTTTTAAGATAAGATATCAAAAACGTTTCACAATTCATAATGGATTTGGTTATCGTTTAAGACTTGCTTTCCCGAACTTTAAAAATTATGTACCCATTTGTTCGGTGTTCATTTAGTTTAGGTAAATAATCCCTTAAAAGACTTCGATTTTTACACTATCAAATATTACAGAAATAAATAGGTTTCTTCAATTTATATTACGCGGAGCATCCTCAAAGTTGATGAAAAAATTAAAAATAGGTAAAATTTTAACAAAGTAGTTTGAAACTAAAAAACTATAACTGCGTAATATTACAGAAAAAATTAGAAGACCAAGGTAAAATGGTAAAATAAAAGCAAAAAGAGATGGAAAACCCTAAATAACAAACTTTTACAGATCATAAAATTTGTAAAAATCCACAAATAAATACGAAGTTATTCGAGAACACAATAATTAAATTAGACTACCTTTGAGATATGAAGTAAAATAATAAATAAAAAAACTACTTCATGATTTGAATTCTGGCACAAACTTTCTACATTTTGATCTCATGTAAATTCAATTTTAAAACAAGAACATGGAAGTCTAACAGCTCCCAAGACAGCATTTTATTAACTATTTGTTTCCTTTTTATTTAATTTTTTAAGGAACCAAACAAACACAATTGAAGAAGTTTCAATTACACTTTGGTGTTACGATTACAGAAGCACTACACGAAGCTCCACAAAAAGGTAAATTTTAGGTACTGAAATACATGTCTAAAATCCCAATTTTGAATATAAATTTCTACAAATTTCGGCTTGGAAAAACCGCACATTTCTTTGTATTACTAACTTCCAATCAGGCTTAGCTTAGAAAGTTAATTAAATTATTTCTTCGGGGGTTTTTGGTTTTTTTATTAAAGTATAATAAAGTCTCTACAATGCTTAAATTTTCAGAAATTTTCAGTAGTAACATATTTATTTTGAAATTATTACAAATTAACCGAAAAATTTAATAACAAACTGGTGCACGTGCAGCTTCCACGAATAGTTTTAAAGCTTCCAAAATCTTTAGCCTTTATTTTATCCTCAAAGAAAAGATGTAATAACAATAAAAATAAAATGAAACGAAGACAAAGCTTTTAACTATTATGCTGAAGTTTCCTTTCAAAAAAAAAAAGTAAAGTTCTGAAACCACTGAACGATGCTTTCAATTTTTGTACAGTTTATGGTTATAGTTCAAGGACTCTTTTGTCGTTACTTAATTCTAATTCAGAGAAATAAAATTTCAGTTGAGAATAAACCTACATTTTTTTTTGCCAAATTAAGACCTCAATTCATTAGTTTCAGTTCCAATAATCCTGATGTTTGCACGTCAAAGTGTACGAATACAATCAAATCCCAAAAGAATACTTAAAAATTGTCAACATTTTGTATCGGATTTTTAAGGTTAATCTTCCCTGCTTGTCTTTTAAATCATAAAATGCAGAAGTTAAATTAGGAATTAGGAACTTGTAGTCTGATCCAATGAAAGGCTGATAAACCTTGAAAACTACAATAAACTAATAAAACTAAATAAATAATAATAGTTTATTATGGTTTTCAGAGTTCAGTAGATTTGGAAAGAGCAGAAAGATTCCAGTTGAAATTGTTACAATCTGCCGATAGCCACAAACCGAACAGTTCGCCCATAGATGAGGTTCACCACTAGGGTGATCTTGTGTTCTTCATTGGGGTAGTTCTGGGGCGTTCTTTAGAGATTATTTCAGAGTTCAGCAGTGCTTTCGAAAGGACAAACAGTCTTTAACTGAAGTTCTTGGAAGTCATTGGTGGTTTTGATAAACTGAAGAGTTCACTCATAGATAATTTAGATAAAGTTCACCATTGAGGTAGTCTTATGTTCCTCATTCGAATTGTCCTAAAGACATTCTTGGGGATAGTTTCAGAGTTCACCAGCGTTCTATACAGGATTACTTTGGAAAGGGCAGAAACCTTTTAACTGAAGTTTTTGTAAGCTACTGGTAGTCACTACAAGCCGAAGGGTTAGTCCATAGATAAGTTAGACGGTTTACCAGTAGGGTCTTGTATTTCTAATTGGGAAAACTATCCCATGCTGAGTTTGAGACATATCAGATTATTTTTAAACTGAAGCAGTTGGGGGAGGTATTTAATACAGTTTAAAGGTGTTATAAAGCATTTTGAGATAAAATAAAGAAATTTGAGGTAGCTTGCAGCAGTTCACCTCAGCATATTTTGAAGCTAAGGCAGTTAGAGTTATTTAGCACAGTTTCGAGGTAAAATAAAGAAATTTGGGGTGGCTTACAGCAATTCATCGCAGGATATTTTGCAACTGAGGCAGTTGGGGCCATTTATCAGCTTGAAAGCGTTTTAAAGCATTTTGAGGTAAAATAAAGAAATTTGGGGTAGTTTGCAGCACTTTCACCCAGCCTCGTAAATGACGGTATTTTCTAAAAGGCATTCTTGAGAAAATTTAGGCGTGGAATGAAGGGCAGTCTCGTTTTGAAGATTTAACAGTTGATCAACCTCTTCCGATAATTATAAATAACAGTTACTTTAATTTTCCTACTTTTCTTCATATTGCTTAGCCTGAGTTTTCAGATATTTATTACCTTCTAAGTGCTGTGTAAAATTACAATTAGTTTTTAATGTATTTCCTCAAACAGAGTGGTTCAGAAATCCCTTTAGCAGTATTCAAGATAAGAATTTGTTTTTCACAAAATCAGTTTTTGTCGTTTCGTGGCCATGTTTTATCGTTCTGTGCACTTTCCTTTCATTGCTGTTTCCTGGATTAGAAATCATTTCCCTCAAAATGAAACTGATCTAAAAGCGATTCTTCCCTTTTCTTTACTATTCGCAACCATAATATCCATAAGCACTGACGATGTATAAAATAAGCAAAATGAGTAAATAACCCCCCCCCCCCCCCCTTCCAATTAATCAATTTTATGTAATTTTTTCTGCAGACGATCTCTGGGTTCTTTATTAAATTTCAAAGGCTCTACCAAAATGAGGTAGGAATCTATTTAAGCTATAAAATAACAAAGTCACTATGTTCAAAATTTTCATCAATAATCAGCAAAAAAAATTATTTTGAAAACTGCTACAAATTAAGTGAAAAATAAACAAACAGAATATTTAGTAACAAATCAAATTTTTCTGGTGAAATTGGCTTCTAACAAAAGGTTGGAAGCCTCAAATATTCTGTTAAAAGAAATTCTTATCCTTTATTTCATCCCCAAAGAGAACGCGAGATGGTATATCGATAAAAATAAAAGGAAACTGAGTGTTTCAATAATACAAAATTTTTTTTAAATATTTTGCGCAAAGTTTGCTTTCCAAAAACTAACATTTCAAGGCATTTCTGGGTTTTCTATTAAATTTCAAAGTCTGCACAAGAAATAGGTATGAAGTCTATTTAAAAAATAAAATAAAAAGCATTACTTCAGGAAACTAACTGCTTAAAAGGCCTTAATTTTTAAACAATCAAATATTATAGAAACAGGCAAGTTTTTCCAATTTTCCATATTTAACTATAACTACATTCTTGTAAAATATGAAAATACGAAAAATCTTAAAGTCGTTGGAACCACCAATCTGCGAGAAAACTATAAATGTCTAACATTACAGAAGATTGCAGAAGATGAAAGCGAATTGGCAAACAAAAGAGAAAGAGAAAGCAACAGCCGAAAATAAGAGAAGCTTGAATAGCGAACTTTTACAGGCCATAAAAGTTGTAAAAATCCATAGAAAATATGAATGAAGTAGCAAATAGATAAAAAATTATGGGAGAAAGTTTACAAGAGATAACGAAAATAATAATGAAATTAGACTGCCTCCGAGATATGAAAGAAAATAAATGAACTAACCAAGTTCAATGTTTGAATTCTGGCACAAATCTTCCAGGTTTTCTTTCCATTTTCTTGTAATTCAATCTTCAAACAGAAACGCGAAAGACTTGGTGTTTTACAACTAAGAGCATCAACAACAATATGATATTAACGATTTGCTTATTTATTTACATTTTAAGGAAACATAAAGGATAGAAACAAACAAACAACAGGAAGTTCAAAATTTTATACTAAACTTAAATGTTATGATTACAGAAGGCTATAAAAAATACACGAAGCTTCACATAACGTAAATATCAGGTACTCGATATTTCAATTTTTAATATAGAAAACCCGCATATTTCTTTGTATTGCTTGCTAACTTCAAATCAGGCTAAGCTTAAAAAATTCTTTCCGATTTTTATTGCGGTATTTACAATCAAATCACCGAATATTTTCATTAAAGCCACACAAAGGGCGTGTTAAAATGTACGAATAACAGTGATTAAGCCAAAATGTTCGATATTTTCCAACCACGGCCGTTTAGAATAACGTTCGGCCACTATGTATTTAATCGTTCGGAAAATAAAGGATCGATAAAATAACCAGAATTCGCAATACTAATTAACATTATTCTAATAAACGGACAATCGAGCTAGATTAAATTCAACCAATTAACTAAAGTCCGATGTAAATAAATAAAGGTTTTCGAAAACAGAGAAACCGTTTCAAAAACAAACGGATTCTCCATCAATCAAGTGCCCAATTAATTGCGAGTTTCATCAGCTCCGGAACGTCCGCTGGAGGGAAGGAGCTTCGCGCAAATTACCCTTTAATCTAGTATGTCTAGCTAATTAAACTCATCGATAGATAATATTACAACGCTTCAAGTTGCGCCTGAGGGCTGCATTTACTCGAATTTATATCCGCTCAAGGAATTTACAGATAATTTCGTGTACACCTAATTCTATAATTCAATTCTGAATGATATACACGTCGTTTACACTCTGGAATTGGATTCTTTTAAATCTTGCCTAGTTATATCCGGAATTAAATTTGGAAATTTTTAAATATTTTTAGGGGCATTTAATGTTATCTTCTTCCGAATTTTTCATATCCTCAAAAACTTACTGTTAACTTGCAGACATCTTTGATAAATATATATATTTACAGAATAAAATATTTCAATCTTTTAGAACATTAATTAAACTAATAAAACCAATAAATAAAAACATACTTAAAGCGGCGTAAGGTTACTCAAAATTAAAAGCGTTCCATTGGAAAAACTTTAATCAACAAATTAAAGCCCTTCGAACGAGGGCTTGAAACATTAATTTTCTATATGTCACTGACTACAGGTAATCATGGGTGAAATTAATTACGCTGGCCTAAATACAGCAGCACCGTCGCCCTTTGGTTTGTCCTAAATATCAATGTTTTTGACCGTTTTAGAAATTAAGTTAGGTTAGTGTTACGCTTCGAACTGGAGATGTGAAAATCGACGCTTCAATACATTTGGAAGCCATTTCAGTATGTTTAAATGAATAAAAAAGTAAACTTATCCTCTGAGTATAGCCAACAACATTGAGGATTAAGGCTTTCTAAAAAAAACTTCCAGCAAATTATATCCACCTATGCAAAAGAAACTATCCTGATTATCAAACTGTATAATAACTCTAATCGAAACTTAAAGGACGACCTATCGGAATTGCATGGCCCACCATTAGAACCACTTTATTTGAAGAATCTTCATCGTCGTTTAGGATCAGCTGTCAGCTGGACAAAGAAACGAATTTATCACACAATTAAGTACGATGTGCATCTGATTTCAAAATACTGGATTCACGGTAAAAGCCAAAATATTTTTGTAATCATAAGAAACATAAGAAGAATCGTGTTGTAAGCATTTTAACGATGTATGAAAAAATCTGTACACAAATAAATATACACCTCCGCAGTGATTTGAACCAGTGACATTAGGTTCTAAGCGTCCCTTATAATTCGGTAAATAATGAAATACACTACATAATACCAAGGTGTATTTTCAGAGTGGATATTTTCAATATGTGGTAACTGTCCCTAAAATTTGTTTCGAAGCATTGTATGAAATCGATTCCCAGTTGCTGTTTTTGCATATCAAAGACAAGCATGTTAATTTTAACATTACTGTGTTAATTTTGTGATTTTTCTATGCAAATTTTCCTGCTTCTGTACTGACATTGTCTTCTTTCTTAAATCGTACTCTGAGGATTTGATATTTTTTTTTAACTACTAAACTATTTGTTAAATATTAAATCATTAAAATACAAAGCATTTCCCAAAAGAACTGAATCTTTACATATTTCATTTCAAAAACAATAAAATTATTAATTAATTATTAAGTATTAAGATAACCACGAATTTTGTTTTCGAATACCTATTTTGATGAACATTTCCATGCCAACAAAAAGTATGTTGCCGGTTTTTTTGATATTTCAATTTTTTGTAATTATTTCTTTGGGGTTTCTGGATTTCTTTTTTATTAAATAATAAAATAAAATTTCAACAATTTTCATTAACAATCAACAAACATAGTTATTTGTACAACTACTAATGAAAGCAATACTTTTTTTCATGAGTTTGAAGTTTGATGCACGACGGCGAAGCCGGAGTGCATCAATCAAACGAGTGAAAAAAAGATGCTTTCATACGAGTTGTACACAATATTTTTTTGCATTTTGACATCTTAAATCCCTCAAAATAGGATAAAAAGGATTTGAAAATTTACAGTTGTCAAACTGACAATTTACAATATTTTATTTAAAGCATACTTACTTAATGCAAAATGTAAAATTAAATAGTTAAAAAAAGTGTTGCTTTCTTTATGATTTTTTAATAAAAAAAAGTCCACTTTTTTTGTCAAAATGCAAAAAAATTTATTTTTAAAATTATTACAAAATAACGGAAACCTATATAAACAAAAATTCAAACAAATTGATTTAATATTGTTGTGGAAGAAGACTAGCAATAATTTTGAAACTTCAAAAATTCTGGTTAACGAAATCCTTAGATTTTAATTGAGTTTCAAAAAAAGGCAAGTTGTTATAACAATAAACCTAAAAGTAAACAGTTTTTTAATATTTCCTCAAAGTTATTGTTAATATTTCGCTAAACTGTTCCCTTTCAAAAGGTAGCGTTTTGTCGATTAATCTTTTATGCAGGGGATTTCTGAACTTTCTATTAAATTTCAAAATCTGTACAAAAGAGAGGTAGGAAATCTATTTAAATAATAAAATAACAATTTTCGTTAATACTCAACGAATAGTTTTTTTCCTAAATAAGTATTACAAATTAACTGAAAAAATTGAAACACAAATCACATTTTAAAGTGAAATTAGTTTCAAACAGTAGTTCTGAAGCTTCAAAAATTCTGTTAACTAAATTCTTCGTCTTTATTTCAGTCTCAAAGGCAAGATACTACAACAATAGAAATAATACGAAACAGCTTTGTAATAATACGACAAAGTTGTTAAATATTTTGCTAAAGTTTCCCTTTTAAAAAAATTTAGTACTTTTATAATTGATCAATTTTGTAGAATTTTTTCTGCAGATTTCTGAATAATCTATTAAATTTCAAAATCTGTACAAAAAAGAGGCTCTATTTAAACAATAAAATAAAAAGTCACTACCATGCTTAAAATTTTAACAATTTTCGTTAATAATCACCGAACAAATTTATTTTTATTTTATTATTAGCTTCTAGCAATAGTTTTGGAGCTTCAGAAATTCTATTTAAGAAAATCCTCAACCTTTATTTCAATCTTAAAGAAAAGACAAACTGCTACAACAACAAAAATAAAAGGAAACAGTTTTTTAATAACAGGACACATATTTTGCTAAACTTGTCTTTTCCACAAAGTAAGCTTTTGTCAACTAATCAATTTTTGGAATATCTTCCTAAAGGGGTTTCCTGAACTTTCTTTTAAATTTCAGAGGCTCTACAAAAAAGAGGTAGGTTTAAACAATAGAATAATGAAGTCACTGCCATTCTAAAAATTTCAATAATTTTTGAATTATTGAAATTATTACAAATTAATTCAAAAATAAATAAACAAAAAATTGTAAATATATCAAATTTTCTGGTGCAATTAGCTTCTAACAATAGTTTTGAAGCTTCAAAAACTATATTTAAAAAAATCCTAAGTTTTTATTTCAGGCTCAAAGAAAAAACAAGATGCTGTAACGCTGTAACACTAAAAATAAAAGGAAACATTTTTTTCGTTAATACAATAAAGATTTTAAACACTTTGCTGAAGTTTTCCTCCCCAAAAGGTAATATTTTGCCAATTAATCAATTTTTTGTATTTTTTTGCGCCGAGAATTTTTGGATATTCTAATGAATTACTTTTAACAATTTTCGTTAATACATAGTCAACGAACAAATTCATTTTTGAAATTATTACAAATTAACCGAAAAATAAACAAACAAAAAATTGAATAACAAATCAAATTTCCAAGTTGAATTAGCTTGCAACAATAATTTTGAAGCTTCAAAAAATCTGTTAAAAGAAATCCTTAGATTTCATTTCAATCTTAAGAAAAGGCAAGTGCTTTAGCAACAAAAATAAAAGGAAACAGTTTGATAATACAACATATACTTTCCTTTCTAAAAAATATTTTGTCTATTAATTTTCTACTTCCTCCTCTGGTTCTAGGACTAAGTCCTGTTTTCGTCCACATGCCTCTCCTTAGTTTGGATTTTCTATTAATCAATTTTTTAAATTTTTTTGCAGGGAATTTCTCAATTTTCTATTGAAAAGCAAAGTCTAACAAACAAATTTATTTTTGATATTAGTTCAAAAATTAATAAACACGATATTGAAAAAACAAATCAAATTTTCTGGTGGAATTAGCTTTGAAGCTATTAAAATTCTGTTTAAGGTAATCCTTAGCCTTGATTTCAATCTTAAAGAAACCATAAGTTGCTGCAGCAAGAAAAATAAAATAAAACGGTCTTTTAATAACACGACACATATTTTGCCGAATTTGTCTCTCCCAAAAAGTTTGGTTTTGCCAATTATTCCATTTTAAATTTTTCTTGTAGAGAATTTTGGAATTTTCTATTAAATTTCAAAGTCTGTGCAAAAAAGAGGTAGAAAGTCTGTATAAACACTCAAATAATAAACTCACTACCATGCTTAAATTTTCAAGAATTTTCATTAATAATCAACAAACAAATTTATTTTTGAAATTATTACAAACTAATTGAAAACTAAACAAACAAAATTGAAACGTATACATTTTTTTTGTGAAATAAGCTTCGAACAATCGTTTTGAGTTTGAGTCGTCAAAAATTCTGTTTAAAGAAATCCTTAGCGTTTATTTCAGTTTCAAAGAAAAAGTAAGATCTTATAATAAAAACAATAAAAGGTTTTAAATATTTTGCTACAGTTTTTCTTTCTAAAATGTAGCATTTTGGCAATCAGTTAATTATCTGTAAATTTTTCAGCGGGGCATTTCACGATTCTCGATTAGATTTCAGGGTCAGGAAATCTATTTAAACAATAAAATATTAAAGTTATTACTCTGCTTAAAATTTCAACAATATTCCTTAATAATTAAGAAGTAATTTGATTTTTAAAATTATTAGAAATTAACTGAAAAATAAATAAAAAAAAGTAAAGCAAATCTAGTGAAATTAGCTTCTATCAATAGTTTTGAAGCTTCCGCAATTCTTTTTAAGGGAAACCTTTAACCTTTATTTCAGCCTCGAAGAAAGGGCAAGTTGGTATAATAATAAAACTAAAAGGAGTTTCTTAATAATACGATAAAGTGTTTGAATATTTTTTCCCGGTGATTTCTGGATTTTTATTAAATTTCAAATCTATTTAAGCAATAACATAATAAAGCCACTACCAAGCATATAAATGCACAATTTTTGTACATAATTAATGGACAAATTTGTTATTTATTAACTATCAGAAATAAACTTAAAAATTAATATACAAAAAATTAAAAAACAAATATTTTCGGGTGGACGTAATTTAATTCGATCTTAATATAAAAGAATAAGCTTTTTAAGCATACATTGAAATATTCTAATTTTGGTACAACATAATGTTTCTTAAAAGTAAAAGATTTATGTTACTAAACTGCTTACTGATTACTTTAAGTTGCAAGTACACTTTAAAAACATCAAAAATTAAGCCCTAAGAAATACAACAAAAAAATTGGCAAGCCTCAATAACTGAAAATTTAAAATTAGTCCTACAGATCGAGTTAAGTCTCCAACGAGATGGATCTTAAAGCTCTTGTTTTTAACCAAACCTTCCCATGAATTTTATCCAAAGTTACTTAAAAAATTGCCGCTTATTACATGGGGTTAAGTGGCGTAAAAAATGTTATCCCTAACTTACAACTTGAGGAAGAAGCTTTCATGGTTTGTAAATTTTCCTTCAAGGTTTATAAATTTTATGCAATTTTCTTTTGTAATTTATTTTTCTTTTTAATAATTTTAAATACGACTCTGTGCTTCCCGTTTTTGATTTATACATGGTATATTTATAACGCCACGATTGCAGCATACGTATGAAGAGTGTATCCAAAATTACGGCACTTATTCATAATAAAACCTTTCTAATTAAGCAAATTCCAATTTCGCGACGATCTGTAAGGTAAAACAAAGGCGAGAAACCTCTGTAATACATACAGAACGTATATGCAACATAAATTTAGAGATGTATGAATACGTATGGTACAAAGATAACGTCTGTGTGAGAGGTAGTGATTAGATCAAAAGGACTGTAATTAGACGTAGGGTGTGTTTTATTACGAAGGCGACCATTTATCAAAGGATACGCTTGTTTTATACGATATAATGTGTCCGTTAGGCATATAATAGTTGCAGCGTTGTTACCCTAATACCGTAAGTGGGTAGAAGGGCGCGTAACCTCTCGGTATGTTATCAAATTTGTTGCATTAGGTACAAATTTATCTTGTTAACGCCGAAATTTAGGTCATGTTCCTAGCACGATAAGAGATACCTATTTAATTTTATTACATGGGCGCTTCAAACTCGGTTATACGCCTGGTTCCCTTGAATTTGTAATAAACAATTAAATGCCTAATTTAAATGGTAATTAAACATTCATTAAAACGATATTTAAGTCAACGTTGATTTCAGGATGAAGTTCCTTACAAGCCGGTTCAATTCTCCATTCCTTTCTATTGTTTAACTAATTTTCAGGATGGTAAGTTTCATTCAAAGCTTGCACTGAAAATATATTTAATATACCTTGCACTCGAGTGAATAAAACATTACTCCATATTTGTCTCTACATTTTCTTGATAAATACTTCAAAGGAAATCTGAGGAACATTAATGGAACAGCTTCGGGGCCTTTGCATATTTCAAAAATAATATTATATTTTACAAAATTAGGAAAGAACGTCCCAGTAAAAAATAAAAATACGAAGCTTAACATAAGTTCTACTTTTTACAAGGCTATAAAAATCGGTTCGGAAAATAAATTCAAATTGTTTCATAATAATTCTCAAAAAAACTACAAAAACTGGTATCTCGTTAAACTCACAATAATTGTAAGAACTAAAATGTAAAATACATTTTAAACAAAGGAAAATTTTAGCTTAGACGGGTATGCTTGTAAATTCCGCTTTTATTAAATAGTAAAAAATGCGAGATCAAAGAGAATTCTTTTCATTATTCAAACGCAACAAAACGTTTGCCTGAAAATATGCCGTAAAGAAATAGCTACTGTTGTTACGTATGTAATACGCATACATGCAACATGGTATAGTTTCAGCAAGGATCTTTGATCTCCATTGTCGTACATGCAGATACAAATTTTCGTAACGCAATTTGTTCTAGAATACCTACCTTATATCCTTATTATATTATATATTTTGTTGCGCAGTAAATTGAAAACTTAATAAGAAATACTTCATAAAGCTCTCAAAAATAACATAAAACTAAGTTGATGAAACAAGAATTAATTTATACGTTAATATAACACCGTAGATGAAATATTAGTAGAGTGGAAAAATAAATTTGCCTTGTAATACAAAATATTTCTGTTTTAAGTAACAAAATATCCTAAGGCCAGCAGTACATTCAGGAGTTTATTTTTAATTAAACGTTAACAGAGGGCCTTTGTGGACTGTCGCCCATACCTTCTCTTCCTTTTATAAATAAACTTGGAGGATGCTTTTTTTATGAATATGTAAGCATTTATTGTTTTCTTATTATTTAATAATCATAATATTCCCACTTCTTTCTGCATATAATTACATGTAAAAGGGTTATGCAAGACGAAGATTCTGGCGTTTATTTTTATTCGTTTATGAATAAAGAAGAAATGCAAGAGAAACAGCCGTGATATTGAAGTACGTAGTTTAATACGCAGTCGGTTTTATACAACTCGACAAATACAAGATTAGAAACGAAAGCTAAACAAAATGCCACAGTGTAGAAAATGTAAGAAAAATACGAGCGAAACAATTAGATTACAGTACCTATATCAAAGAAATGAAAAGTGAAAAACTATAAAAAGTCAAAGGAAACTACAAACCAAGCACCAAAAAAGCAGTATTCGATGAACGAAACTACACAAAAATGAAAATACAGAAAAAATTAAAAAGTCAAACAAATCTAAAAATAAAACACTGATATTTAAGTACGAAAGAAAGGGAGAGAAATTCAGTATTTTCCACATTTCATTTCACTGAAAATATTATCTTTTTGGCCACGGTAATAAAAACGACAGTACTGATGACAGTAATAATAACAGCAATGAAAAGAAGAATGAAGCTTCAGCCGGAATGAGTGCTGATGATTTAAGTTAAAAATGACAATGACCGAACTGAAAATAAGGCTTTAAATGCTAAAATGCCTACGAAATTACGTGAAAAGTTACGAAATTCTAAACTCGTTGGTTTTAAATTTTTAAACCGAGTTGGTTAATCCCAGAAAATAATAATCAGAATAAAATTTGTAAAGATAACTGAATTTCTTGGTAATACTACAGAGCATAAAATACATAGAGGAACAACGTCTACGTACTCGTGTAAAGTATGGGACAAATATAAACATAATTAAACAAAATCTGACTTCCTCACGCACAAGCTTATTTTCACAATGACTCAAACTGGTGCGTTGAAAAATGTCATTAAAAACAACCCTCTTAATGAAGAGACGAAAAAATATTTTTTTAAATATCTCACTAGAAGTCCAGACTGTTTATTATCTGCCTGTTGATCGAAGAAATTTTCTAGGTTGAAAATGGCAGGAAAGAGGTCTGAGGTCATCGCGTATGTGTGATTTATTGCTACTTACAGGCATTACACCTACGATTATGCTCTCATATAAGCCAATCAATTTGTGGGCTTCTCTCAAAATTTTTAAATTATTTCCAGTTGTGAAATTCTGAAGGAGTAAAAAACTTCAAGAGATGTGCTTGGACGGACAAAAGAAATTGTATTATGATATTATGATTTAAATGTACATAAAGTTCAGAATCATAACAACAATGCTGAATATCTAACGAAGTATGTTCGAATGATTGCATCTCTGTCCATATTATATACTCGTTAGTAATACCAAAGAGTGTTTAATAAATTCGTTGTCAGCAATGAAGTGAATTTTGTGTAAAAATCTAAAATTATGTTCTTAAATAAGCCAATTAATTTCTAAAATTTGTTTCAAAATTTGTGAATAATTTTGAGCTCTTGCAGTCTGGCGAAATAAAAACATAGTTTTCGCAAAACTATAACGACGATCGTGCACTCAAATATAGCAACGTTGTTTATTTAGGTGGACAAATCAAAATTGTATTATGTTTTTAAATATAAATAAAGTTTAAAATCCTTACAACGTCTAACAAAGTGGAAGAAACAGTACATTCGTATGACTGAATCTCTCTACACATTATGTACTCGTTAGTAATACCAAATAGTATGTAAAATTCGTTACCAGCAATGAAATGAATTTTGCGTAAAACGTCACAGGAAGCAGGTCTACGATACACCTAAAATTATGTTCTCATATTAATTAATTAATTTGTTCCAAAAGTTGTGAATAATTTTGAGTTCTTAAAGGCTGAATTATGTAAATAAAGTTCAGAAGCCTAAAATTCTAACAACAATGCTGAACACCTACCGAAGCGGAGGGCTCCAAACCATATTCGTATGATTGATTCTCTGTACACGTTAGTTATATACTCGTTAGTAATACCAAAGACTAATATAGTTATTTGTATGCTAAGGCCGCGAAATTCCATTTTAGCGTACCGAGTGAAAAATTGTCGCCGAAGCCGCTTGCGGCCGAGGCAAGACAATCTCGAGGGCGCTAAAGAATTTCGCGGCCGAAGTATACACAACATTTTTTGTGCAGCTGTAAAAAATACATAATAAAACTGACATTTTCATATTATCTGTTATGACAACTCTCATGTGTCAAATAAGTGACGTTTAGTTTAACGGCCGTTACCCTTAGTAACGGCCGCTAAATTGTATTTCGCGGCCGTTACTAAGGGTAAGGGTATTTCGCGGCCGTTACTAGGGGTAAGGCCGCGAAATCGGATTTCGCGTCCTGTATTGCGTACGCGAAATGACCACTTCGCGTCCGGCTGCACAAAAAATTCATTACCAGCAATTAAATAAATTTTGGCTAAAAAGTGGCAAGAAGCAGGTCTACTGTTCAGTTACAATTATGTTCTTAGATATGCCAATTAGTTTGTTAAATTTGTTTCTTGTTTTGAGTTCTTAACGTCTGAAGGAATAAAAACAAAGGAGCTGCTGCATAAGTTTGGCGAAAGTATAATGCATATGGCAATGCTGTTTATTTAGATGGACAAAAGAAATTTTAATATAATTTTTAAATGCAAACAAAAGCATAACATTGTAACAGTGCTGAGCACCTAACAAAGGGAAAAGAACAAAAGTATGTAATGAAGAGGGCTTGGACCGTATAAGTTCGAAGTTAATAAATATAAGTTAATTAAATAATTGACGTAGAGTCTTTGACCCAGCGCCGTTACGTGGGGTTTACTTAGCTGTGCGAGAGGTTTTGATTGAAAGTCTAATTCAACTAAGATAACATATACTATCCGAACTTTGAATTGTTTTTACAAATATTATTTACCGACAAAGTTACAAATAAACACATTAAACAATTTTAGAGATAAGTTACAAACGTTAAAGTTAATAAATAAAACAAGGGTTACATCCAAACTATTAGCAAGTCTTTCAACGAATTAAAGAACATTTAAATTAAATACAGAATAATATTCTTGCATATACATATTATACATTGTAGCAACCATTAAGCACGAAGGATGGGACTGCACTGATTATCTGACACTGACTGACCACCTTCTTTAGAGGACCCATCTTGTAGACGGCAGCTTCACCGACGGAACTAACTTGAGGAGTCTTAGGTCTCAATCTGCCTACTCCTTCGCACCCTAACTTCACTGCCTTTCGGCAAATAAGCTGACCTATTTATACACAAAATGAGCCCCCTCTTTTCTTACAATAAAGCAGGTGGCACGCAGGTAGCTTGTTAAAAAATAGCTGATAACAAATGACTCATCATGACACACGCTAATCTGTATTTCAACATCTTATGCAGGTGTCTGGTCGTGATTCATACCAGCTGTACAATCTTTTCAATATGTTGACGAAATATCTCAACACATGTGCAAGCTAGAAGGTCACTTTCTTACAATATGACTGAATCTCCGTGCAGATTATATATGTACTTGCTAGTAATACCAAAGACTATCTAATACATTCTTTACCAGTAATCAAGTGCATTTTGTGCCAATTAATTTTTGTTAAATTTGTTTCAAATTTTGTGAATAGTTTTAAGTTTATAAAATCCGAAGGATGTGAATAAAATTCAGAATTCTTACAACAATGCTAAACACCTGACGCAGTGTGGGGCTTAAAATTATGTTCTTGCAGTTGAAAATCTATGCGCATTATATACTCGTCAGTAATACAAAAGAATATCTAATAAATTCGTTGTCAGCAATGAAGTAAATTTTGGTTCGAAAAGCCAATTAATTTGTTATTTGTTTAAAAAAATTTTGTGAGTTCTTACAGTCTGAAATAATAAAAACAAAGGAGCTGCTGCATAATTTTCGCAAAAATATAATGACAGAATTGCACATGTATATGGCAACGTTGATTATTTAGGTGGACATCCTAATAACATTTCAGAACATCTAACGAACTGAAGGGCTCAAAACTACATATGTACGATTGAATCTCTGCGCATTTATACTCGTCAGTAATTCCAAAGAGTTTCTAAAAAATTCTTTGATAATACGTACATTTAAATCAAAACTGAAGTTGGTAATTAAAAAGGGTAGCATTTCTGAAGTTGTATAAGTTCGTTTCTCGATTCAGTTAGTTGTGAAAGGCATATTTCAAAGTGATAGGGTGCGAAAGTTAATAAACGAAATCATAATTTTAAATGGTATTTGAAATTGGAAGCAACGTTATTCGCAGATGAGTCAATAAATTAAAGGGTTTTAGGCGGGCAACTGGCAGATGGCATACGGCCGAAACTTCGTTATTGGTGTTCATTAGGAGTTCGTAATATATAAGAGTGAAAATACGAAGATGGTGCTTGTGGCGTCCTAGACTTGGTCTAATCGGCTTTCCACGGTACAAAGCTTCCGTTGATTGGTATCCTAGCAACAATACTAATAAGTAGCTGACGAAACAATGGATTGTAGTCACGTCCTCAGTGAGCCAAATAAGCAACCCTTGAAAGGAAACCCCGGTTTTAGATGGAAAATGTGCAAGTTTTATTTGAACAATTGCTTCTTCCTGTTGATTGACTCTGCAGAAAGATTATCGTAAGAAGTAGACAACTAATTTGTTCTACGGCTTTGTGATGCCTTTTAATTTTTGTTCCTCTGTAACATTATACCCTTTAATAACAGTCAACTTGGGAAAACGCAGGAAAAGTTCGAATTAATTAACTTGTAGAACTACGTATAATATTACTTAAAGACTTGTGGTTACCGTGATGATGTTCATATAGACATTGTCATACTATACCGACGGTGAAATCCCTATTTCTAATTGGCTTAAGAAATTGTATATTCGATTCTCATCAAGATAACAAGAACACAAGAACTAATCTCATCCGCAATTGAATTAACCTAAATTCTATCAGGATTTCCTTTCATGAAACAATGATATAATTTATGCGTTACAAAAATAAAAATTAAAGTGACTGCAAATTAACAAGACAAATTGCTCACAGTTTTCCAAACTTCGGGAATGAATAAGTATCTCGGTTATAAAATGCGGAAATTCTAAAGCCTCATTTATAGAAGCCTATTTGTTTAAAATGCCATGTGCGTTTAACATTCTTGTCCTGCCAACTTTCCTAACTCGACGTAATTAATTCTACCTGTCAAAAACTTATAATCGCCGCTATGGAGCTTCTAGTCAGGACCTAGAAAATTATTAGTTTGCTTGACGCACTTTGTAACTTGGGAGGAAAATTTTGTTGGGTATTACATTGCGACTTTGTAGCTGGAAAGACACAAAGTTAACTTGTTTTAAAATATTTTATGTTTCGATTTGTTGGAGTTGAAATCGAACAGGTTTTTTATTTATTTTATCAAGTGGGTCTAAAACTAATAACTGACAAAGTAGAAGGGCTACATTAAACTTTTTTAGCCACTCAGATTTTACTGTTGCAAAATTGAGGTTTTATTTCCTTCTCGTAATTTGTTAATTATCAGGAAGAAATAAAATATCAAAAACGTTACCATTCTGAGGCTTCTTGGCACCCAAAAAATTAAATTTCGCTTAGTAAATACTTAAATTTTGAGACTTAAAGACTATGCCAATAAATTATGGTTTTAAAGGCTTTTAAATATGTTCGGAGGTTGATTAATACGTTTCTTTATGAAAGAGAGAATGATTCAGATTTTTATATTACAAAAAACCTTAATAAAGCACTAGAAATCAGCTGAAACTGAAATAACATACATCCCTGATCCTCTGGCATTGTTGATTAAACCCCGAAAGAATAATTCCAGTGCTGTTTTAATTTAACAAATAATGCGCTTTGCAATTCGAGTTCAACGCTTTACTCATTGAAATAAGTACAAAACTCCATGCTTTATGAGAATCTGCTCTCGAATAAACCAGAAAAATATTTCACTATTGGAAACAACTTGTTTGTAGTGAATTTTTTAACAGCAATTTCCATTAAAAATGTGGCAGATTTAAACTGCCGAAGTTTGAATTAAAAGGGCGTTTTTCTTTCCGTTCATATTTTGTCCAACAAAAAAGCTTAAAAAAGTTAGAAACAAACGCAAATCATCACGTTTTACAAATCCGCGTATCTCTGATTTCCATAAAAATAAGGAAAACGCACACGAAAGAATATTTAACAGAAATTTAGGTCAGAACGTAAAGTTACGGTGGGTTTATTTTTATTTTTGCCTACGGTATAATAATGGACCAGCCCGCACACAGTTTACCACTACATCTTATTCAAATTAGTCAGGCAAATTGCGGTGTGCAGGAAGCACGACCCTGCAGGGTAATAAATAATCTGCATCTTTTACCTACATAAGTCAACCAGTGTCAACATGGCGTCTTGATATCATCACGCGCCATCTTACTGACTCTATAAGCCTGTCTAAGTGCTGCCAACTTAAACAAAGCCGGTTGAGTTGTTGCCCTGATATGCTAATGTAATATCGAAATTACCCCCAACATAAGTTGCGAACTTGCAGACAGAATTTCAACTACAATTTTCCTGTATGTAAACGAAGAAAACGTTATGATATATGAGCGCGGAAATCTCTTCCACAGTAGGCCATGACCTTCCCTCTACTAATCTTAGAATAAAGTAACCAAGACATTCGGCTGTTAAATCCTGGTTAAATTCAGCAGTTAAGGTTTCTGTCAAGAGAGAAATTATCCCATTTGCCTACTTCTATAGCATTAATTCAAATACCACTGAATTCCCCGAGTAAATGTAAATTTATACCGTCTCTTCCTGGTATATTTACAAAAGACAATGCAGGAAACTAGAAACACGTCTAGTCGTGAACAGCTGATGGCTGAAGTTAAACATTAACCCAAATAAACGCCCCTTTAATCTTTAACGATACATCTCCCGGAATTAAAATGTAAATACCAAAGGGTTAGTACAGAAAAGTTAAAATATATCACGATAAATCTTCGACCCTAGTAATAACGAAAGCATACTTGGTGAAGTTCTTATGGTTTCAGTAAAACTGAATTGCTTTACAACATGAAAACACGGAAGTGATTCTTGTTCTCCCACAAAGTACAACATACAACATTTTATAACCAAATATAAACCCGGAACTCCTTCTAAAACTTACATTTTAGGAAAGTAATATAACAACTGCTATATTTTAAACCCTTGTCTTCCCTGATAAATTTTGCTCCTTCGACGAGAACCAAGCGTAGGCTGCGTTTGGAACACCTGAATGATTGTATTGATTTTAGATTTAGGAGGAAAATTAAAAATATCAACCTTTACAAAACAGGGAGGTTGTAAAACTACCAAAACCTTGCTCAAACAAATATAATTTAAATTTTCTATACCAGACAAACTGGTATAAATTAAAGCTATGATCAATTTGGTCCAATTAATAATATTCCCATCTGCTTTAATTACAACTGTATGTACGAATTGGACAAAAAAGAGGTATTCTGAAACTAATGAAAGGTCCATCAACAACCTCATAGTTTCATGTCAGAAATCATTCAAAAACAACCCTCAATTTCACAATTAAAGAGTCGCAATATTGAACCTACGAAATTAGAATTACAGCTCTTCAAACCTTTAAGTGGAGAAAATAAACAATGAGAGGGAGCAGAACAGAAAGAAAGAGAAAAAAGAAGGAAAAGATAAGTAGACGGAAAGAAAAAAATGAAGAAAACAAGAAAAGAAATAAGGAAATATTCTTCTTCTTAGAGTGGCTACCCTTTTCAGGGCGTTGCCGATCCTCTCTCCATATGCCTGTGGTGTGCGTGTCAAGTAGCCTACAGACATAGGGGGGACCTCCGAACCACGGAAGTGCTTGCACTTCTACTCCAGAGAGGACTTTACTAGGCGGAATACACCTCGGTGGTTCCGAAACATCCGCAAAAAGATAGCAAAAATAAACGCAGTAAACGTTTATTGAAGTTAAAATTTCATTAAGCTCAGGATCATCTTGATCGAAATCTAATTGTTCAAATTTCTAGTAACGTGCTTACGTTATCTGATAATAATGTTGTAGTAAGGCAGGACAGACGAGCACCATACATGCAAAAAAAAATAAACAAAAAGCGATGTTCACATTTAGGCGTTAGCAGTTAAAAACATCCATCCAAACAATATTGTTAGAGCAACTTAAGAAACTAATGGAAAAACCACTATTTTACCACAATTTTTTAAATTAAATTTTGATGCATCAAACCTTTAAATGAAACAGGAATTCAATGCGTGCGAAGTGTTTTCTGAAAGCTATAATTTTCAAGTTATAGAATAATTCTAAAATTAAGAAAAAAATTAAAGTTTCAGAAAATAAACAATTCTTGAAAGATACCACAATAGGTGTTTTTAGGCATTTTACATATTTTGCCTGTACTTTTGGTTTTTAGTTGTGGCGATTATTTTGGCTTGTTTAAGTAGTTTTTTACGGGTATTTCACTACCAGTTGGTGTTGTAATTTACTTGTAGCTGGTAGTGAAATATCCATAAAAGAATGTATAAACTTCAAAAAAAGAAAACTTTAAGCTGTTATTTTTTCGAGTTAATTGCAATAATCATTCGTTGTACGTAATCAGCTTTGAAGTAGGATTAACTAAAAAAGTAAATATAACAGCTCGACCAAAAATTTTTAAATTATATTAAGACTGATGAATGTTTTTAAAGTGTAACAGGAGGAAAAATTTTTTAGATTCAAGTGAAATCGAAATTAAATAATGATAGATAAGGGTAAACCGTCGCGTTAATTATTACCAAATAACAACCACACCATTCCTCGAAAACATTTTCGTAAGTCAAAGAATTACAAAAGCAAACTGTTCCATTATTAATACGGCCGCCTTTTGAGAATTATCCTTGAGACCCAAACTAAAAGAAAACGCCTGGTTCAGAGAGAAACCTCAAGAGATAAGGGGGACTCCATGAAATATTGAAGGGGAGAACTGAAACCGCAAGAATGCAAAGAACAGCCACTCATTAAAGCGAGTGGTAATTGATAAGCCCCCGTGGCACTTCCTAGATATTTTCATTACTTGGCGTGTCTTTGAATCCTGGCACAATTTCTTGTGAAGTCCCTCGAGTCGTCTCTAGATTAGGAACTCAGTCAAGGGATTCCGTACATTTATTGTGTTCGAGGCAATATTTCATAACGGGGAATCGCAGATATGAAATAGATTGGAATAGTTTAAGCTCGATTTCAATTCCAAATGTTCGCGAAGCAGAAACACGAAATACGAAAACAATTCACTTCATCGTAGGAGTTTGGTGTGAAAGATTTCCTGTTCTATGGCTGCACTATAAAGATAACGCGTATAGCTTATGTAAGTACGAGCATAATAAAATTCTACCCTTTTTAATATTGCTTGTTGGCGATTTTTTTCTGCTACGCCCAAATCTGGAAACGCTCGTCATCCGATAAAAGAAACGGTTATGAGGTTACCTTTATAAAATTTCATTTAGCCGTTGTTTTTTAAATAAAATTCGGGAGAATCTCGAACCTAAAAGCGAGATTTTCATCATCATATCCTTCTAAAAAGGGCGCTCATTTAACTCTTTCATTTCCTGTTTCCTATTAATTTTCTAACTTTTTCAAATTTATACTTCAAGGCAAAAACTTTTCACTTCTTGTCCGTAATTAAAACTTAAAGGAAACGATCCCTTTGATGATACTTACTTAAAGAGCCTGTACATGATTATTATTTTTTAAATTTTGTTCCGACAGTTGAGTACGCTCTAACTTGAAATGACAGCCATTTATATTAGGTTCTTCGCGTTAAAGCTCATTAGGTACTTAGCGAACCGTATAATTTCAAGTTTGATATGTGAAAGCTTTGAAAATACCGACTTTTGAAAGTGAGAATAGTTTCAGCCAATTTACTTACGTTAGATACCTTCTTCATTTCTAATTTTCAAGAACTTTGAGTAAAATACCCATACAGAATTTTTCAAATGTAGGAAAATCATGCAAAAAATCTTGTCCTAAATTTTGGGTCCAGAAAAAATAAGTTGCCAACAACTGCAATTTATTTTGTTCGAAACACTTTAAGTGGGAAACCACTGTAAAAGAATGTCCTGTTGTATTAAACAACTAGGTTAAGACAAAAGTCTGCCCAAGAACCCACACAACGTGCTTATCTAGAACGGTGGGTGACCTTTGTGCAAGATATGATTCAGTTGTCAAGGACTTAACAGATCGCACAAAAGCAGGAATACCCTGCAAAGGACACTTTTGACGATAACATCTGCACTAATTCTATTGATGTAGTAAGTAGAGCAGCGTGGGATATATTATGGAATGGATAATTCCATGCATAAAGTTATTTTGATTGATGATGTAAAGCAGGTCTACATATTTTTACAACAAATTAAAAATCCGTTACCAAATGCTGGAATTTTTATTTTATTTTCTTAAAATCCTACGTCTGAAAAATGCTAGCTTTTCAGTTATCCTTGAAATGGTTATTTTTTTACATCAATACCAAAAGATTTTGGAATAAACGAAAGCTAATACGTCCAAACTCTTTTTCGGAAAATGTGAAAGTTGTTAGTTTCATCAAATGTAGATCAACATATTTGCTAAGTACTTAAACCCAAAGGGAAGAGTTATTCGTTTTGTTATTTATCCTTCATTGGTCTGAAATCTTACATTATCAGAAAATATATTTTTTTTTCAATTCGATAAAATGAGCAGTTCGGGTCAGTCTGATAGTTTAATATCAAGGTCAATTATGAAATGGGGGATGACTAACACATACTGAGATTGGCTCAGAACTTTTTGGACTTATTTTAAGAAAATGAAGGCTCTCTCCCTTTTAGGAACATTTTCTTTTGTTGGTCTCAAATCTTTAATCTAAAAAAGGAAATTCAGGTAATTTGGGGGTTGTAGAAACTCAGTTAAAGGTTAATGAAAAAACAGGACTGAACGAGGTTTCAGGATACATTTTACTTTTTCTGCGAATTGTTTAGGGTTATTCGGAAGAATTTTTAAATTAAACTATCGAATATTAATTTATTAAAATTTCTTAGTGTCCTAAAATGTAGCTCAACATACCTGTTAAGGGAAGAGCTTTTCATTTTGATATTTATCCTTCATTGGTGTAAAATCTTACATTATAAAAAATATATATTACTTCTCAATTTAATGGATGAAGTTTTCGAGAAAATTGGCAGTTTGATAGATTAAATAACACCAAGATCAATAAATTATGAATTGGCAATAATTGACACGCAGTAAAATCACCTCAGAACTTTTTGGACTTATTTTGAGAAAACGAAGGCTCTCTTCCTTTTAAAAACATTTTTTTTCATTTGTCTGAAATATTTAGTCTAAAAAAGTTCCTTTCATCTCGATACATTAAATGAGGGTCTCAATGAAATTAGTATTTTTGTAATTTTACAGTCACTTGTGGTATTTTGTTAAATGTATTTAGAACAACATATTTGGATAAGTAAAATGGGAAGATATTATTTTCCTTTTTCAAAAGGCTGGGGTTGGTAAAATTTTATAAACTCCATGAGCAGAAGCTTTTTCCTCTTTCAAACTATGCACCTTTTTTTCAGTGGTTTAAAATCCAACATCAGAAAAATAACTTTGTTCGATTCATTCGGCGAGATATTTGGGAATACTCTCACAGTCGATTGAGTGTAATGCAGTTCAATTTTTAGCAATAGGCACCAAGAGAAGGGGCTTGTTCGTGTTTAAAACTGAATATTTACGTTAGTTTGTCTAAAATCATAAACCAGTAAAAAAAACCTTGTTTACAATCAAATGGGCGAAACCTTTGATATAATGAACAGCGTCGAAGTAAGTAAAATTAACGCATATTATATTAATCTAAAAGAATCAGAAAAAGCTTTCTTCTGAAGGGATAAGCTCTCAAAGAAATGGGCATTCCTGTGGCCCAATATCAAGGTCGTATAACAAAACAAAATGGGCATGGTTTCGTACAAAAAATCCACTTCTCTAACTCGATTTTCTAGATTTAAATCTGGGACCTTCTAAGTCACAATGGTAAAGAGATGTTTGTTTCATGGAACACATACGACATTGTAGGATTTGCTGATTTTGCATGGGAAACGAACCATTACAAAGATTTCTGAAGGCTTTTCACTCAAGAACAGACGAACAGAATGATAATATCAAGGCATGTGGCGTCATACAACATACATACTGTCCACCTACGTCTAAAACGCTATTACTTAATCAAAATTTTCTTTGCAATGACCACATAAAAGCCCGAAAATATATTATTTAACAGTATAACAAAAATTTTAAAAGCTTCCAACAGTTAAGAACAGAAAAATCGCAAGTTCATGCTTCTCTCTAACTTCGAAAACACGATGAACGGAGTGCAGCCTGCTAATTGTTCGCTTTTTTTCCCTTAAATATTTAATAAACAGTATCGATTTTATATTCTGCCCTTGAATGATTAATATAAAAAATGTAAAAGTTATCAATATCACCAATAAACCGGAAGAAAAACACGGTAAAGCTATTAATACCAGAGAATGGCGATCGATATTAATTAATTAATTTGGTAGGAAATTCCGTTGGTCCCTTTTTTGCAACAATTCACACAATCTGTTAATCTCAATTCCAACAATGCCTGTGAACAATGACGTCACAGTATCGGATACCAATCTCGCAGGGCGCGTCTCAGAATACGGAAACACAAGATCGATCGGGCCTTTCTACTTGATTGGAGAACAAATAGTGATAGAATGTTAAATGGGATTCTCGCGCTTCCCTCTACGGACAGAATAAGAATTAGTCATGAATTCTTTTTGCAAGTATAATGAACGCGTTACATTTGTTATCAACTGCTGTGGCAAACATTTATAACACTTTATAGCAGTCCCGCGGCGTCCCTTAAATCTTAACCGGTTGAATTGCCATTACTTGAATTAATGATTAATCAAGATTTGTGTACCAGATATTAAGAATTATTACTCATGTACTTGTTAAGTACCGCTAGTAATTGAAGGCTTTTCTCCCCCCACAAAAGGTAGGTTTACACTGACAGTTACGATTACCAACTCAACTAACTTATTGGACAGTAATTATAAGTTTCGAAAACGGAATTGAATAGTTTCTCACTAAACAAACCAGTAGCACTTAGGAGTAGCGCAATTATTGCTGAAACTTCTACTAAACTACTAGAAAACTTGATCTATTCATCTACATCAAATTAAATTACATACCCTTTCATTATCGCTTTCGTTAATGATAGAAACATTTACTTCAACAAATTAGATATTTAAAACTATTTAACAGTAAAATCTGAAAGACATCTTTTATTTAATTAAATACCTCCAAATTAAAAATATTTCAAAGATTTAACCATCAATTTAATTCTTTCTAATTTTATTAACAAAATAAGTTTAGGAGTTTCTCCGCATATTCTCGAAACGCACATTTTAGAGAGCTTCTCCAAATTTGCTGAAAATAGATGATAGTTCAACGCACTACAAATTATAAACAAAAACCTTCGAAAGGCCTTTCTGTTGCAATTTATTTAAAAAAAATACTTAATCCATGAATATTCTAAACGCAATTTCGCAGTTTTGTAAACGATTTTGTTAACTTGTAAATATCTACATTTTCAAAAAATACTTCTTGTGGAAGCCCTTTCAAAGCACTTACAGAAACAGACAACTAATTCTATGAATTTTCGTGATTTTCAAAAGCACCCTCTTCTAAGGAAGACATTGCCCCACTTTCTATATTTGTATTGCCCTATAATATCTGAGAAATTAAAATTATATGAGCTAAACCTCGCCAATATTATCCCTTTAAATTCGAAAAATTGAAATTTGAAAGCAGGGTTATCAAGGCAATAGTGTGCGTTAGAAGAAGTCGCGAAACGTACAAAAACCTTATGTCAAACACATTTTTATTTTAAAGCTTGCCCACCAGAAAAACCACTACAATATCCTCGCTGTTGCATGTGATAAGCCTTACAGGAATTTTTAAACATGCCATTTACTAATTTACATAAAAATTATAGCACTAAAAGTTAGCCAGGTTAAAGTTTAATTTATTTCCTTTATTTAGGAATAACATTTAAATTTAAATGTGACCTTTCGTTAGGGTTATTTAAATTTCAAGACTTACACGCGGAACTTTAAAATCGGCGAGTTTTCGATTTTGGGCAGTTATAAGATTTTAATATTCAGGAGAAAAAAGACAAATGTCGAAGGTTCAAAATTAGATAAAAAGAAATGTTTATTCTACAATCTAAAATAAAAATCGTGCCATATAATTTAATTTCATTCCGGTTTATTCCAACTTCTGAATTATTTCAAGCCGGCTGAATTCAGATAAATTTTGTAAAACAAAATTACAGAGTATTTTTACCCGCTGGATTCCTGAATAGATGAAAATGCGCATCCTGAGGGGATTTTTTTTTGTTCTGCTAAACTTTATAATTTCCTGGATTTTCTGTAGTTTGTTATTATATTTTCCATCCGGAGTACTCGTACGTTTGAGTCTTTAGTATTTTAACAGAGTTCGATTTTATCTGTTTTGATTAGCAACTTGCAAAATTATCAAATATGTCTGCAAAACTCTAGTAGTGGAGGAAATACAAGAGTAGATCACTCGTTCATTAGTTCAATTAACGTAGACGGAGTAAGTTACATGGAAATCCAATTACCGTAAATGATAGTCAGTTTTGAAGAATCCCTTTGACGCAACCCATCATCAGCAACTTCAATTAAAACTGTCGATTGCTTTAACACGATGAGGTGTACGAGAACGTATAAAGCTCAGAACGTTAACACTTCATCATTTACCTACCTACATGTTAGTTCCGGTGAAAATCTAATGAGATTTTCCTTTACCTTTGTCAAGTTTTAGAAAGATATGAAAAGGGATGATTTCTTTTGAGTTACGAACAGGAACGGCTCATTTTTAAAGTTTTAAGTGACAATACTTTGAGTTAAAAGTGATTGATCACCACAAACTTATAACAGTAACGTATAAATCTTGTTCAGAAATTTCGAGATTAGAAAAACTGGAGAAAGTTTCCCATATTTTACAGTTTTAGTCAAGCTTGGGAAGTTATTGGAATTTACAAATGTTGCGAGAGCGATTTCAAACACTTCAGTTTTTCAATTGTTGGAAAAATAGTGTATGTTTGCGTGACTGAATCATTTTCGGCTCAAAACTGAAAGGTTTTAGGTTTCCTAAATAGTACAAATTAATAGAAAATTTTCAACAAGAATTTAAGAAAAATTCCGAAAGTTTTTGACAAAATGGAAAACCTTCAAATCAGGCTGTTTTCCTGAATAATTAAAATGCTGAAAAATTTGTTTAACCTAGACTCTACAATTACATACTTTAAACTCATAAAATGGATTTAAAACAGTCAATTGTTTCCAATATGCAACGGAAACAAAACACTTTTATGTTTGTTATTTAAAGCACTCTATTTTGCTGGTTTCCGCACTTCTGGGATTCTGCAATTTTAGAGCATTAACATGCTCTACCACTAATAAACAACAGAAACATCCTGACCAATACCATAAAAAAATTCTGTACTGAAATTTGTTAAAATCAAATACCATATTCGCAATGATGCGTTAGGCTACATTAAAATTTTGATTCTTAGGACTAAATCGCTGAAAATTAAGCTGAAAATTAAGCTGAAAATTTATGAAATTCTAACAACTGCTTGCTCAAGCTTGCAATACCAAATTATCACTCTTTTAGCTTTGATAAACTTTACCCCAAACCCTAATTTTTCCTGTTAAATTGGTGATTAGAAATTAGTTTCAAAATTAAACTGGAACCAGGAGCCCTTTATGCAGTCTCGCAGTACAAAATTGGCATTTTCCAGAAACGAGTTCACTTTAATCACCGACTTCCCTGAAATTTTTATGTTCATATTAATACAGAAATTGGGCTAAAATCAAATTACCTAAACTAAATTAAATCGATTTGCAACTGCTTTACTTTTTGGACAATTTTTCAAACGAATAAGAATTAAAAGAAAAATATATTGATAGTATATCCAATAAAAGTAAAAAAGACGTCCAACATGAACGTTGACATTCTACAATGAAACCGCAAATTGAAATAAGAACAGATGAGAGAATAAAAGCTTGAAGACGAATATAACACGCAAACACATACAAAAGGGTGCACGAAAAAATGAATTCGAGACAAAATATAAATGAAACAACAGGAGGAAAAGCAAGGAACGAAATGGTAAAACAAGATGATAAGAATGAAGAAGAGGGCAGAAGAGAAAAGGGTGGAACAAATGGAAACACAAGAGCAGAAAGGCGAATACTAATAAGAGGCGAAGAAATATGACAAATAAAGAGTAGGTGAAGAATGAAGTCAAAAATCAAGATGAGAACAAGCAAAGTGACGACGAGCGAGATTTGAAAACGGAAGATGATGAAGACAAAGGCCAGAACGAGGAAAGCTTGGTAGATCAAAGATGAGAACAAGAAGACGAAGGTGATTAAGTCAAAGGCTACACGACGCAGGCCTGAAAGTATAAGATGAGAAGAACAAAGTCGAAGCAGACGAAGGTGATGTGGACAAAAGAGAGTACGACCAAGGCCAGGAAGACTAAGATGAGAACAATAAAGGTGATTAAAATGAAAGACGAAGGCGAGAATAACTAAAGTGATAAAGATGCAGGTAAGAAAGACGGAGGTACAGAAAATGGAAAACAGAACGACGCAGGCGGGGCGGGCGAAGGTGAGGAAAACTAAGACGAGAAAAACGAGGCTCAGGAAGACGAAGGCCAGGAACAAGCTGGAAAGGAGGAAGAAGTAGTAAAAGAAAAAGAAACAAAGGAAGAACAAAGGGAACAATACAAACAAACAATCACTAATAACCACAAGAAAAATTAAGACAAATTGTGAAATACAAAGGGAAGAATAAGACTGGCTGAAATTTTTTAAGACTTTTTCTAAGTTCGCCAACTATCTGGTTAAATACAGCAATCTCCCAAATTTTCGTAGTTTTTACTCGAATTTATTTCTACGAAAAATCTTGAAAAGACATGTTAACAAATTAATTTGCTCCAAGAACTGTTAATTATAAAAAAACGAAGTTAAAAGCTAAATCCCGCCAGCATACTTAAATTCCATAAAATAAGTAGGAAATATTCGTTTATTGATTTTAAAGGTGATTATCTCCAACAGACCTACTGAAACGATTAGTCCCAATTCGACTATAAAAATTAAAGAAAATATCTACCAAGCTGATATTTCCTAAGAATTTAACTATCTAACTTCCCTAGAGGAGGCTCATTTGCCTTTAACATAAAACAAATCCATCTTCTTCCCAGGTTTTCACCTGAATGTTGTCCTATTTTCAGGAAACATATAGGCTTTCCCAGATCTAAACAACGACGAAATGGTAATCAAAGATAATGACATCCTATCCCTAAAAAGGGGAAGCTGCGCCCTTACAAGATAACATGTAAGCGGAGAAAATTTCGCAAAGTTATTACCAGCCATTATTGTTAGAAAAAGAAAGATGATGTAAGAAATCAAGATCGAGGATAACGTGCGCTTGTATAACAAGGTGGTTAACATCAAGGGGAAGAAAATTTTCCTACCGTTTTTTTTCTGTAGCTCCACGAAAGATACGAAATTAGAACAATTTTTATTTTTTCGCGTGGTTAAAGCTCATTTTAAAAATTTCAAGAGAAATCCTGAAATATTCTTATAAAATTTCTCTACAATTTTTAAAAATAATCCAAAACCAGCTTATTTTTAATAAATTAAGACTTAATAGTTTAATTTAAAAATCTTCCAGATAGCCCTAAACGGGTCTAGGTCAATACCACTCCGCAATTACCACGCCGGTCAATACCACGCCGGTCAATTCCACTCCCACAAAAATCACTCCAAACAATAACCACTCCGAACAAAAACCACGCCAGCAAATACCACTCCGTAAAATATCACTCCTGTAAATTACCACTCGGGGTAAAAACCACTTCAACAAATATCACGCCTGTATAATTCCATGTATGTAAATAGTATTTTAAGACGTAATAAGAAAGATACAATGGTACTACCAAAATAAAGAAAAATTAAAAATAATGATTTTTTTAACTTACCCATAAGAAATATCTCTTAGTATATTTTGTTGTATGTATCAGATTCACATTAGTATTATTATTATTAGTCCATAGACTAAACAAACGAACAAACTTCATTTGTTATTTTCTTTTATCTTCGTCGCATCTTGTACAATAAACTTGATCATTTTCGTTCTTATCACGTCTTGAAATATAACTTTTATATGTCGAATATAACGGCGTGATATTTGTTGGAGTGGTTTTTACCCCGAGTGGTAATTTACAGGAGTGATATTTTACGGAGTGGTATTTGCTGGCGTGATTTTTGTTCGGAGTGGTTATTGTTTGGAGTGATTTTTGTTGGAGTGGAATTGACCGGCGTGGTATTGACCGGCGTGGTAATTGCGGAGTGGTATTGACCGGACACCGCCCTAAACGATTCCCTGAAAAAGTAAAGCGGATCCTGAAACTTCGTTTAGTCCTGAAAAATGTTTTTTCATTAACCTTCAACTGAGTTTCTAGAGCCACCAATGTAGCCCCCAAATTTCCTGAATTTCTATTTTCATTTAATTGAGTACTGGCATCAAAGGCCCTTTTTTCATTCATAGCAACCAAACTTTCTGTTTAATTTTGATGAAAAGTACTTAGCCCTTTTTATTAGATTGCTTCAAGGAAACGAACCGATTAAGGTTACATCGGTCGAAATGGGAAATCCGAACTTGGAATGACGCTTTATTAAACTCTCCTGTTTTTATTTTACTTTGATATTGATACTATATAATTCTACAAACAAACAGTTCTACTTCGTAAAATACAAAAGGAAATTCAATTATTAACAGCTTAAATTTAATCGGAACTTTAATTAATTTAATTTTGGCATTAAAAATTTGTGAAGGTTATTTTTCAGTGCTTTATTTGCCCTATGAACTTTTCAACCGGTTGGAAATTAGTAAAAATCATTTCGTCAAATTCTTTTAAATCCCCATTTATCTATTAGTCAAAAATGAACACGTCAACCAACGGAAATTCATAATTAATTTCATCACGATCCCCTAAAAATAACTTCATTGGTTCGATAATACGAGTATAATTTACCCATGTAATAATGCTAACTCTCTTTAATTGTATTTCAGTCCGAACTTTATATCAACCTTATTTTATCGCAACTCTTTTATTTTAGTTCAGCTTAAGAAGAAGAAGATGGAGGACAAGAAATAAACGAAGAAAAACAGGAAAAGGCGAAAAATATAGTAGTGATATTCTAAAATATTTTCAGAAACTCGAGGACCAAATTTTGTATCTCAGAAGGAAATGGAAATTCCTAGCACTAGTTGGAAATTATTGATCAGGCGAGGACTTGGAGGAATTACATCCACAAAAATTTGATAAAATCTCGACTTGGAGTAGGTAGGTAAATATCCTATCAGGATCAATAATCGGTTCAGATTTGAAAATTTATGGATATCCTTATGTAATTCTATGTTACACTGCAATTTATTCAGATTTCAGGGGCTTGAAAATTTTAAATTTTATAGTTGTTTAACTCCAAAGACAAGAAGTTGATGTAAGGACATTTTCATATTCGTACTAAATAATGAAGTAGTATCATTGATGAACAATTTTATTCCATTGTATTACCAGCCATTTTCTTGATTAATTAAATTCTTTGTATAAAAGTGTGCAAGGAAAGCAACAAGAAATTTAACAAAATTTAAGAAGTACGGCAAATCACTTCTCAAGCACAAACAAATTTATGAAAATGGCACTACTAAACCTGCGAAATAAATGGATTACACAAAAGGAACCTCAAATAACTTTCCGAAAAACCATTGTTTATTAAATCTTCTAAAAGAAAGGAAGTCTGAAAAGTTATAAACTAATCAACACTTTCTAGTTAATCCACGCTCAATTACAAAAAATACCGCAAACAACACAAACAACAAACAAGTCTTTATTGAATTAAATTGTAGGTCATGAAAGAAATAAACAACTATTAGGATTATTGCCTTATATCACGACCCCTTTTATAAACGACACAACATTAATTTAATTTGAACATTGAACGCATTACATACACCTATAATGATTTTTTAAGGCTTTTAGTTCTGTAAATAATCTTTTACTTGTCCAAAAATAAACCACATTGTAATCTTTTTCTATAGATAAATACGCTTTTATATAAAAGTTCACGAGCACATCAAGCTATTATCGAGTGGAAAATGCAAGGAAGCGCTTTTAGACAAGCAAAGAGGAAATTTAATACCTTTAACAAAGCTTTTTCTTTCACAAACAAGAAGAAAAAGTTCTTATGCAACTTACATGTCAGGTATTTTATCTTAAAAGATGAAAATCTTGGAGAACATCGTGTTACATGGGTTAGTCTGGTAAAGACGAGTAACTTTCAATGAAATTTCTTTGTTTTATTATGAATTAATAGTTTTTTAAATACATCGTCTTTATTTAATAAGCATATGTTTTAATTTAGTAGGTAGGTGCAAGTAAAAATGTATGGCAGAATATAAACAGCACTTTTCCGTCAGAGATAAGCGATGGGTGGGATAATGGAAACCGTCTTTGCCCCTTGTTTCGTACAAGTGTTTGAGATTGAATTCACTAAATTGATTCTGTTGTTTATAGAGCAACATTAAAACTTCATATACGTATACACCTACAACAGTTAGGAGATTAAGCTGTTTAAAAACGCCTCTACAACTTTGTCTGTAACTTTTATTGGCTTTCTTTTGAATAACAAAAACTTCGTTTAAGAGTAAAACTCCAATACAAAGGGGTGCTTTAGTTTTTAAAAGATCTTCCATGAATTATTAAAAACAAAAATAGAAAAGAGCCTCTCAGGATTTTTAGAAAATATGAGATATAACAGTCACCCTACTTATCTGTTTGTAGCAAAACTCAGATTCGAAGGCGTGCTTTAGTTTTTAAAAGATGGGTTTTTCAAAATCCTCCTTGAATTATTAAAACGAACTAGTTAGGAAAAAAGGATTTCACGATTTTTAGTGTTCTACAAATATCCTGGGTGGACCGAGTCAGCAATAAGGAAGTGTTAAGAAGGATGGCCAAAGAGAAAGAAGCAGTGCTAATAATCAAAAGAAGAGAACTACAATTCTTAGGTCATATAATGCGACATGAGAAATATCAATTTCTACAATCAGTCATCCCGGGAAAAATAAAAGGGAAAAAAGTGTTGAAAGACGCCGCACCTCATGGCTACGAAACCTACGTGAATGGTTCAACAGTTCCACAAATGAACTCTTCAGAGGAGCGATATCTAAAGTCAGAATAGTCATCTTCATGATCTTCAACCTCCGGTAACGGAGATGGACCGCGAAGAAGAAGAAGAAGAAGAAAGGCCTGCCTTTTTTATTTTTAAGAGTTAATTCCAACCTAAATCTTTGGGATTTAATTTGTTTACAGTAAAACTCAGATACAAAGGGGTGCTGTAGTATTTAAAAGATGTTTTTTTTTTTAATATTCCCTGAATTATAAAAAACTGGGAAAAAGGCTTTCACGATTTTTATTGCCACTTTTAGAAAATATTAAATATAACAGATTGAAAAATTTAGATTCATAATTGAGAAGTTCAAAATACAAACCAAGTAATTTTTATTATATTTATTTTTTTAAAAGGTCAGAATTTTTGGTCTTGAAGATTTAATTCAAACCCAAATCCTTCGGATTTACTTGTTGGTTAACAGTAAAACTCGGATACAAATGGGTGCTTTAGTTTTTAAAAGATGTTTGTTCTTTTTCAAAAACCTCCTTAAATTATTAGAATTATTAGAAAAAAAGGATTGTGAATAAGATAAGAAATATAAGAGTCACCCTACTAAACGATTAACTAAAAGAAAATATTCCTCGAAAACCTTTGAAGTTAATTGCAAGATTTAAAAAATAAGGTTCAAAATTGAGAGATTCAAACTATAAACAAAGATATATATTTTTTATTGTTTTAAGGAAAAGATCAGCATTTTTGATTTTGAAGGGTTAATTGGTTAATTCAAACCCAAATCCTTCAGATGTACTCCTTTGTTAACAGTAAAACCCAGATACAAAGAGGTGCTTTAGCTTTTATGAGATTTTTTCAAAATACTTCTTGTTAAAAAAAATGGGAGAAAGGCTTTCCCGATTTTTATTGCCCCTTTTATAAAATATAAACTATAACAGTCGTGTCCTACTAAGTGATTAACCACAAAAGAAAATATTCGAACTTCGAAGTTATTTACAAGATTTGAAAATTTAAAAAATTAGATTCAAAACTGAGAGATTCAAACTACGAGGAGCATTCAAATTTAAATTATAATTTCTTAATTACAATTTGAAAACTAACATAAACAAACTAAAGTAGTGTTACTTTTCAACGTAGTCCCCCTCCGTTTCAATGCACTGTTCTCGAACAGCTTCAATGACTTTCTCATTGCAGCTAAACTTTCTTCCTCCTAGAGACTCTTTTAAGGGTCCAAACAAATGGAAATCTGATGGGGCAAGGTCTGGACTATAGGGCTATTGGGCCCTTAAAAGAGTCTCTAGGAGGAATAAAGTTTAGCTGCAACGAGGAAGTCATTGAAGCTGTTCGGGAATAGGTGCATCTGCAGCCAAAAGAATTTTTTTCCCGGGGGATACAGAAGTTGCCGGAAAGGTGGCGTCAGTGCATCGAAAGGGAGGGGGACTACATTGAAAAGTCACACTAGATACTTATACATTAAATTTGAACCCTCCTCGTATAAACCAAGTAATTATTTATGATTGTTAATTTATTTTTTAAGAAAAAAGTCAGCATTTTTAGGATTTTCTTCTTTGCTAACAGTAAAACTCAGATACAAAAGGTTGCGTTAGTTTTTAAAGGATGTTTTTTAAATCCTCTTTGAAATAAAAAAAAAACCGTGGAAAAGGCTTTCGCGTTTTTATTGTCACTTTTAAAAAATATGAAATATAATAGTCACTCTACTAAATCTTCATCTTCTTATGGCCGAAGCCTAGGCCCGTTACTATGAGTTCTGTGAGCCCTCTTTACGTGTGTCGGGCAGGTGGATTACCCTTAGAAAGAGATGAAGAACATCGACTAACAATGTTGCAAGGTTAACGGTAACAGTAAAATTCAAAAAGTTATTTTCGATATATAAATGTTTGAATTTTACAGCGTGCAGTTTTTCAAAATCCTCCTTGAAATATAAGAAAAATTCTGGGAAAGCGGCTTTTAAGATTTTTATAGCCACTTTTCGAAAATATGAAATATAACAGTCACCCTACTAAATCATTAACTACAAAAGGAAACAAAGAATTAATGCCAGTTACGCCGGCAATAAATGCCGTGTTCTAAAAGAAAAGTCACCTGGATAAATTTATTTCAGCTTTAAATAAAGCATTCCGCCTTTTGCTATGCTAATAAAACTTCATCCTCGTTAAGAATCGAAAAAACAAAATTTCACGCTACATATAAAAACAATTCGGTACATTTTCATTAACTTTTTGCAGTATGATTTTTTCCTTGGTACAGGGCAAAGCGAAAACTCTGATACTCTCACGTTTTCGGTCAGTTTCGGTAATGGAATTTTCCAATTATAAATTATATCCGCCTTTTCAAACTTTGTTTGACAAAAACACACGGAATAAAAAGTGCTCTTAGTCTAAAAGCTTCCGTACAAAGCGTAATTGATTTCCTCCGACTTTATATAAATCTTTCATAGTAGATGCTTGCACGTCCTTCACAGAGATTGTTAAAATTGTTTGTGAGTTTAACCTACATTGTAGCCGTGCTCATCAATGCCAATCTTGGATTTTAAGATTTTAACTAGGCTGTAACGCCAGTTTTTATGGATAACCATAAAGATTTAAAAGTTCAGAGTTTCAGAAAGTGATTATTAAAAAAAAACCTGTTTGTTATTTTGTCCAATAAACAAAGAAAAAGTAACAAAATTTAAAAGACATACAAACAAAAGCTTCGGAACCTAAACTTAAATGCAATGTAATGCAGCTTCTACTAATCAAATACTGAAGTTGCGCCATTTTGCTAAAACAAAACTTCATGAATATTTACAAACACGAATTCAAGTCCCTAACTGCTGCCAATAACACCCATAAAGTTACTATACAAACTCGGAAGTTTGTTGCACAAATTCGAAGTCCATTCCAGAGCACTGCAATTCTAAGAATTTGCATTGGCTTAAAAGCTTAGCCAGGCAGAAACACAGACTAATTAGGAATATTACAGTTTGCTTATTAATACGAGATCCGACTTACTTAGAATTTTAATTTTACTTTAGTTAATGTTTCTAAAAGAAATTTCCTAATTTTATTCTAAAAAAATTCACAAATATCATTGTTTGGTTGAGAAGTGAAAGTTTATGTTGCTGTTTACTTCGTTTATTGCAAATTGTCTTGAAAAACCAAAGATACACTCACCAAATTCACCAGTACAGCAGGAATTGGTTGTTAAAACTCGCTTACCTGTAAAAAAGGGAAAAATTACTTAAATATTAACGTATTAGCATGCTAGAAAAACAAAAATAAATGCTAAATCCAGAGCAATTAGAAAATGCTGGAGTTTCTATGCTAAAAATACAGACAAAAATATTAAAATAGCCTGAATTCGCAATATGAGGGTATGAAACGACATTTTTTACTAAAAGCAAAATTAACGTTAACACGATTGTTATTTTACACCCCGATCATCTTACACACTGACACGTCCCTTGGCAACACTCGAAATTTGATCGTCCCTGAGAATTCGAGACAATATATTGACAGTTTACAGAATGCGATTCAATTTGTTACGCTGCTACCTTTAATATTATTAAAACTAGAGAAAATTTGAGACTATAAAGCTTCTGCTAAAGTTCTAAAACAAAAGCGTTAAATCAGATGTGTTAAAATAATCTACTGAGAAAGGGTTATTCATAAGAAATTTGAAGGTTTAAGTAATTAAATTAAATTTATTAAAACTATCCCCAAAGGAACGAATCCTAAACTTTAATCTCCGCAATGGTTGTTTATGGATTTATAACATAAAAAAATGAAGAGATATTTATTGCTTCTTCTTCTTGACATTAAAATGCTTTCCAATCCCAAGGAAAGAGTCATCGGTTGCCCTGATACAAAATTCCATTTCTAATAACAGAATTTAAATAATATGAGAATAGCATCTGAAAACCCTTGACTATTGGCAAGCTATGAGAAGGCAATTCACGTCCATTAATTGTTGTTAAAAATTCTGATAATTTGCTGGATTTCCACAAAACGAACTGATTTTTTGAGTTTTCTTCAGTTAATAATAACAACAGTAATATTAAAGATAATATACAATGCACATAATAAAAGGAAGGCGAAGAAAAAGAACGAACGATAAGAAGAAGGGACGAAAGAAGGAAGAACCAGAAGAAGGCGGAGAAGATAAAAGAAGAAAAAATTAACGCAGATATTCACCTCCTTGGTTCTGATATAATTTATCTAACCTCACAGTACCTTAAACTATCTTACTTTTCTGTTTCACGAAATTAGCAATTTTTTGTCCAGTCTGAAATAATTGTACTTAAAGGTTGGAACCACCTGCTAATTTTATAAAATGAAGAGGTTAAATAAATTACTTCAAATTACCACTAAAATTATAACTATTATCAGCTGAAATAAACAAAACAACTAATCGAAAAGGACAATAAAAATCACTTATTAATATTAAAGCATTTTGCCAAAGTAACTATAAAAATTTACTGAAAAGAAAGGAAAACAAGAAAAGTCTACAAATCAGCTGTTACTTTTGGTTGGTTTTATGGGAGCGAACAGAGAATAATTTACGAAAAGAACTTCAGAAAACAGTAGAAACAGACAGAAGTGTCTGGAATTAGTCGTAAAATTTATATGAAACAACATTGAACCGAAAAACAAACTTCGAGTTCGTAAGTCTACAACATCCAATGGTAGCAAAATATTCATAGAAGGAACACTAAAAGAAAGTTGAGAAAACGTATTAAAAAATAATTTTCAAAAATCGATGGTTTATGAAAGCCAAAATTTAAAAAGTGACATTTATTATAAAGTGAAGAGGAACTAATACAGCATGATATTAATATCCGTCCAGTTACTCTTAAGAAAAATACATCATAAATAATGTGGATGTTACATAAAGGATTAACGTAGGCTTTTTATACTCCACCGTAAAAATTTATTAAAGGTTTTAGTGTCAGATGAGGGGAATATATTGGAACAAACCCTTCCCTTATTAAATGTGCAAGCTTAAAAAAATTCTTACATCAATTTTGAAAACCTCATTTTCGCCCTAACAATAAAAATTCGCATCTTTTGAAATCACCAACCCTCAGAAGGACTTTTTTCTTTTAGGGGTATTTGAAGCAAAAAATTTAAAAAATAAACTTTTTCTCTTCTTTAATGTGCCTACTGAAAATATTAACTTTCAGTAGCAAACTTAAAATATTCTTTTAGTTTTAAGGTACTAAAATCGTCTTCTGAAATTACGATTTCTCAGAAAGAAACTTAAATGTTTATTTATCGTTTTCATTTTTAATGTGTGTGGACCATCTGCTGAAAATAACAACTTTCAGCAGATTTTTTTTTGGCAGTAAAATAGCCTTCTGAAAATATCAAATTATCAATTATTTTTCCTTTTTAATGTCTGAATCGTGTGCTGAATTTGACTAAATTTCAGGAGAAAACTGAAAATATATTGCTTTCAACTCAGAAATAAACTAAACTATTTATTTTGCCTTTCTTTATTGTATTTGAATCATCTGCTAAAATCAGCAGTAAACCATTTTTTTCAGTTTTAAGGTATCCAATTGTTTTTTGAACCTACCAAATATCAGAAAGAAATTTAAATGTTTATTTTTTGCTTTGTTAAGGCATTTGAGTCATCTGCTGAAAAGGCCACGTTTCAGGAGCAAATTAAAATTCCTTTTTCAGTTTTAAGTCATTCAAATCGCCATCTGACAATTCCAAATCGTAGAAAAATAAAAACGTTGATTTTTCCTTCTTTAAAGTATTTGAATTATGTGCTGAAAGGACTTTCAGGAACAAACTTATTTTTTTTATGTTAAGGTAGTACTAAAATCGTCTTCTGAAATTACCACATCTCAAAAACAAACTAAATTGTTTATTTGTCTTCCTTATTGTATTTAAATCATCTGCTAAAATTGCCAAGTTTCAGGAGCAAACTAAAATATGTTTTTTAGTATTAAGGTACTAAAATCATTTTCTGAAATTACCAAATTTCGGAATCAAACTTTAAAAACGTCTATTTTGTCTTCCCCAAGAACATTTTAAATCATTTACTGAAAAGAGCATGTTTTAGGAGCAAACTTAAAATATTCTTTTCGGGTTTAAGGTACTCAGACCATCTTCTGAAATTACCAAATTTCAGAAAGCAACTAAAACCTTTCCCTTTTATCTTCTTTAACAGCATTTCTAGCGTCTACTGAAAACGCGAAGTTTCAAGCGTAAACTTAAATATTTTTTCAGTTTTAAGTTACTCAAATTGTATTCTGAAATTTCTAAACTTCTAAACGAAAGTAAAACCACATCTCAAAAATTTCATTCTTTATTGTATCTGAATTATCTGCCACATTCAAGGGCAAAATAAAAATATTTTGTTTAGTTTTCAAATCGTTTTCTGAAATTAAAATATTCTCGAAAAAATCTTAAATGTCTATTTTTTGCTATATTAAGATATCGAACTGTCTATCGAAACTACCAAGTTTCTGAAGTAAATTAAAATAATTTGTTTCGGTTTTAAGGTACTTAAATTGTCTTCTTAAATTACCAAACTTTAAGATAACTGAGCTGTTTTCTGAAAAGACCAGAGCACCAAATTTCAGGAACAAACCCAACAACTTTTTTTTTTCGGTTTTAAGGTACCCACACGTCGTCTTTTAAAATTATTAAACTCTAGAAAGAAACTAAACCTTTCATTTTTGCTTCTTTAAAATCTTTGAATTATCTGCTGAAAGACAAACTTTCAGCAGAAAACTTAATTACTAAAATCGTCTTCTGAAATTACCATGTCTCAGAAATAAACTAAATTGTTTATCTCTTCTTTCTTTATGTATTTCAACCATCTGCTAGAATTAGAAAGTTTCAGGAGCAAACTAACACTTTTTCAGTTTTAAGGATCTTAAATCATTTTCTGAAATTGCCAAATTCTTTGCTACTTTAAGATAATTGAACCATCTACTGAAAAGGCCAAGCTTCTTCTTCTGTAAATATTAAATATCAAACAGAAAGAAAATCACATTTCAGGAGCAAACTAAAAATGTTGTTTTCAATTCCTGTCCTGATATTACAAGCCTTAAATGTCTACTGTCGATCTACACGAAATTTTAGGTGCTAATCAAAAACATTTTTTCAGGTTTAAGGTACTCGGATCGTCTTCTGAAATTGTTAAATTTGAGAAAGAAATTAAAACCATTACCTTTCCTTCTTTAAGATGTTTGATTTGTCTACTGTAAATATCAAGTTTCAGGAGCAAACTTAATTTTTTTTTCAGTTTCAAGGTACTCAAATCGTCTTCTGAAATTTCCAAATTTCGGAAATACGTAAAACATTTTTTCCCTTCTTTAAAGTGTTTGAACTATCTGCTGAAAAAATAAACTTTCAGGAGCAAACTTAATTTGTTTCGGTACTTCTGAAATTAAAAAATCCCAGAAATAAATTAATTGATTTAAATAAATTAAATGCAAAATTAAGCATTAACAAATGTGATTTTTTCTAAAATTTATAAACTTTTCCTATTTTCCACGCTTTTATGATTTCAGTTCTCGTATCGTGACAATTTATAAACAGCAGTACATCTTGAGTGACGCAGAATTTAAATGAGATCTGGTGCCTGACCTTTTTTAAATGTTAAATTATAAAACATCTACGGTTGGCTTAATTTTTACGTTATAAAAGTGATGCAAGATGCATGAAAAATTCACCGTAATTACTGCAGACTAGTTATCTGCACTGCAGTTTGTGATAGTCATGAATAATTGTGGCAGCACATTTTTCACTTAATGCTCTCGTATATGTAATTTCATAATTAAACCCGGGTACGCTTTTTTTTTTATTTTATGTAACAATTTCAGGATGGTATAAATTAAAATAAAATCGACGAAGTTGTAACATGATTTTAAATAACTGAACATTGTAAATAACTGAATATTGCTCTTCTATTTGTGTAACAACTGCAACTCGTTTTTAATTGCAATAGTTTATTTGACGTGACAATTCAATGCTGCTGAAGTTTGAAGCATGCAATAACTAAACCGTAATGTTTCGATTTTTAATTGGACGCTGTAAATAGGTTGCCGATTAAACTTCCAGCATGAAAATTAAGGATTTTAACTTCACCGAAAGCTATGCAAACCATTTTAAATAATTTTGTAATGACAGTTACGACTTGATCGGTTATTTATGAATTTGAAGTAAATGCAAAATTTGACTCACAAACCTTCAAAAGTTCAAACTAAGTTTTGAAATACATTCAAATATTCCTTTTTTGCTTATCAGCCAATCAACAAATGATAAATCACACTTTTTGTCTTTAAACCTGAGCTTTTCTACTTATTAACATATGCTTTTTTTGAATTACAATCAGCATGTCTGCGAAATTTAAAAATATATTAGTGAATTTATGAAAGTACAGTAACAATATTTAAGTTTCGAAAATAAATATAAATAGTTAATTATCCTCCCTGGGGATACGCTAGCTAATAACTTCACTTGTTGCATAATTGTATAACGTATGTTGTAGCAGTATGCAAGAAAACAGCCATTTATGCAAGCTGCTCCTTCAACTTTGCTTAATATTTCAATCTTCTTAAAGTTATGAACGAATTTTGATTAGAATAGTTGCTAGACTTCCCACCTTTAGTTTTATTGCCCCTATGGCTATGAACTAAACCAAAATTTTATGAAAGTAGTGCATTACAGGTAAAAAAACATGTAGAAAACAGAAAGGGCCTGAATTATCTTTCAACTACGTAAATACTGCACGAATTTTCAACTCGCCAAAAATCTGTAGACTAACTTATGCCATATATCAATTTAAAATAATTTAAGGCTTTTCAATTCTTGAAAGTTGGCAAAAGACCAGTTGGCAAATTTTCCTCAGTTCGTAGTTTTAAGTAGTCCTTTTCGGAATTCAATTCTAAAAATTATGAGTTCCTTGTGCTATTTAAAATTGAGCCCATTTATACACCTTTTATGAACAAACTAGCTTTGAATTATTAATTCGAAGACTTCCACACTGACACGTTGAGTTACCGTGCTCTTTTAGCGCTCCCTTTTCCACCTGAAGAAGCCCCTTAAAAAGTGGGCGAAACGTTGAGTTCTTCTGTCTCAACAATGACACGGTTTCAATGCGGAAAACGTTTTGTCAATAGCTTTGAACTTGAAATTATATAATAAAAATAGGCTACAAACGAAAATAAGCTCACTGAAAGCTTTCTAAAAAAATTTCAAGGCTCAGATTAATGTACATAAACGTAAATGTTCGATTTCCACTGCAATTTTGTTGTATTCAGATATTAATATTTCCATAACCGAAGTTGCGCTTGAAAGTGGTTTTCTGAGGAAATTGGCAACCCACCGTACACTATCATAAAATGGTTATTGTGACGTCTAGGAATAAATGGCATGTTTGGGCAGCTGCGCTTGCAGGGCCGATTTATCCATTAGGCAAGAAAGGCAGCTGCCTAGGGCGGCAGTCTAGTGAGGGCGGCAAAATAAAAATTAATATAATAATAAAATATAATATAATAATAAAAGAATCATTTCCTAAGTTCGACATCACGTTGCGAATTTATTTGGAAATTCCAGTTGCTAATACATCATTTGAAAGATCATTTTCAAAAATGTCAAGAAACAATTTTAGATCGACAATTAAGCAAGAACGTCTTAATGCCTTATCCATTTTATCTTCGGAATGCGACATAACAAAAATGTAAGTTATGAAGATGTAATAAATGATTTCGCCGAAGAAAAGTCTTGGAAAAGAGGTTTTCAAATATAATATTTATTTTTAAGTGCATTCATGCTTTATATATTACTATATTAATACTTACCTATAGGTAAGTTACTTTTTATTAGGTACCAAAGTTAAAAAGTATTTTGTATTGTTTCTGTTTTTAATATTATAAGATGTTTTTGTTTTTGTTTCCAGAATTGAAGTTTTTTTTTTGTTAATAAAAATACGCTGTTATAATAATTTTATTTTTTAATTAGAGGGGGCGGCAAAAAAATATGCCTAGGGTACCAATATGCCTTAACGCGGCCCTATGCGCTTGTAATATAAAATAGGACGTTTCGAAATTGCAATTCCGTGTTTATATAAATTCGTATTACCTAGTTTTTGGTTTTTAGGTCAGGTTAAAAAATACGCGTTGGATTTTAACAAACAAGATAAAATTTGTAAAATAAATTTTGTTGATAATAATTTGTTGTTTGGGGAAATTGTGAGATGTTAAATAAGTATATTTATTTGGCACATAAAATACCCCAGTTAGGGTTTTTAAAAGGATGGTAATTTGTTTCGGTTAAAGCCCTTATCCCGGTCAGAGCTGAGGAGGGATCGGGGTTGACCTGTGAACACATGGGAGAACAGTTGGGGTTTGGTACTCGAAAGTGTATGAAGTACGTAAATTGTAAGAATGAGTGTTTTGTGTTTAACAGTGAGTTAGTTAAATATGCTTTGATGATTATTTACATAAAGATGGAGAGCTAACTGCTCTTGAATAGATGTGATTGCGTGTCCGATGAGATAAGGTCGGTATTAATAGCTGTATTTGCTATTGTTGTTGCTGTTATTGTTGTTTGGTTGTTGTTATTGACAAGCAGCGAGGCTTGCAATTGTTGTTGTTGTTGCCAAACCGTTTGCCGGGCACAATGAGGCTCGTTATTGTTTATTGGAGCATGAAGCTCCAGGACCCGAGATAGCTAGCTATATGCCTGGGTCTTCCATAACTAGGCGTAAGTTATACACAAGGCCCTTGACCTGAAGGGTAATTATGCAGCGCAGTGACGCCTGGATGTATGCCCCGGGGTGGCAAGGTAGGCCCGCCTCCTTAGGTTGGGTGGAGCAGTAGCATGGGTGGATTCCCATTGTCGACTATGTTCAGCCATGGTTGGCGCGCGTGCGTTGCTTCCGGTTTCAGGTTCATAGGTAGCTGAAGCTGCAGCCATCGTCATCATCATCACTGCCCAACACCCCAAAGGGTTTTTCTTTATCATTTCTTAGTCTGTCTGTCTTTGTGACTCCTCGGATTTTTTGTCTTGACCGTTTGTAAACATCTATATTGACTTTCATTCAGTTTTCATTCCATTCCTTTATAGACTTTATATCCTTTGACATCCTACGAAATCTCTTTTTTATCGTTTAACCCGTTATAGAGTGCCTCTTATAGTCGTTTTCCGCTTTTATTCTGTCGTTCAGCTCTTCCTCCATCGTCCCACCTACACTGATTGTTATTCCCAGGTACTTAAAGCTTTCTACTTGCTCCAGTTTGTTGCCTCTTAGTTCTACTGCGATTTCTTCACGTCGCCTTGCAATTATCATTATTTTTGATTTTTTTGGGTTGATCTCCATATTCCTTTTCCCTAGAGCCTCATCCCACATATATAGGTTGTGCTGTAGTGCTTCTTTGGTATTAGCCATTATTAACATATCGTCTGCATATGCCACTTCTGATATACATACTGGTTTCATTCTATAATATTCTGCATATTGTCTGACTCGGTCCTTTACCTCCTTGATAAACAGTAGCGGGCTTAGTGTCTCTTCTTGTGTAACTCCTAAATTAGTTAGGAACGGTTCCAACTCCTTGTTATCTGTCCGTATACAGTTCATACTCGTTCTATATAAGCTCTGTACGCTTCTTATCAGCTCAATGTTCACCTTCCTGTATCTAAGCAGCTTCCATATTTCCTCCCTTTGTATACGGTTCCAAGCTTTTATTTTTAATTATATAAGGCTGAATATTAGGTCGTTCTTGCCTCTGCCAGGCCTCAACTTGCATTGTGAGTCTTTAAGAACGGGTTCCACTTGTTTCCCCAGTCTGTTTTCTAAGATTCTTTCGTAAATTTTCCTTGGAAGTTGGAAGTTCTTGCCATCTCTCTTCCTGAATATGGGTATCATAACTGCCATTTACCGGTCTGCGGGTATGGTTTTTTCTTTCCACACTTTATTCATGATCTTGAGCAGCAGTTTTCCCACATCTTCTCCCATGAACTTTATCATTTCATGGGTAATTCTGTTGTGCCTGCATGATTTCCCCAATTTCAGTCTGATGATTGCTTCTTGAAGTTCTTTTCCTGATATAATTTCTTCTTGTGTCTTGTTTTGTCTGTTGTCTGTTTCTGTGCCTTCCAGCAAGTTCATGAAATATTGTCTCCCATCTATCCATAATACTGTTATGACCTTGACCTTCCCTTTATCCTCTAGTTGATTCTCTTTCCTAAAACTTTTCAGATTCACTAGATGCAACGTTGGATTCCACAGGGGGATCCCCTCCCCCCTGTAACTGTTAAATGTAGTAATGTGTGCCTGTTTTGCTTTCATGTATTGCTGCTATCTGTGTTATACAATTGCTTGGGTGATGTGAGCACTAATGTGTGTATCAAGCTTTGGGTGTTTACAAGAACTGGTCGAGGCTACGCATTAATCTAATCTTGGTGAAATTAATGTTATTCCTTGGTAAGTTGATCGAATTCACTTTTGTAAATATAAATACGTCATTTTAAAAATAATTAAAATAAAATGGAAATCACAACCAACCCCCTGGCCCGTCCAGCCTTCATATATTTTCTATTTTATATTCACCTACAATATCTTGAACCACAAGTTCTAAGAACTTAATATTTCTGCCCTAAAACTTTTGAACAGTCAATAATTAGATATTTGCCCAGTAAAATACAAAAAGAACACCCAAATTAGGTTTAATATTAATAAACAACTTCAAAATAGCTTAAATTACAACCATGAACGTTCCATGAACGATTAAAAGGCAAATTTTGTATTCCGACTCCTAATATCATAAAATAAGCGCTTCCGTTTTAGCATAATTACCCGCTTCACAAACGTACAAGATGCCGACGTTTCTTAAATACAGGCAACACCTTCAGAATTTAAAACAGCTTCCAACTAATTCGGAAATAACGACATCATTACTCACATTACTAAAATTAGTCAGTTGCGTTTGCTTTATAATTTTTTTTTTCTGTTAAGGACTTCTAAATTGTTTTTTTTTTCTTTTATTTTTTAGTTTTTTAAGTTTTTTTCTTTAGAATTTATTTTATGATTATGGATTATAGAATAATATTAGAATTTGAAATTTTAAGTTTTCATTCTACTTTATATACTAATCTAGTTTATAAATGTATTTTATTTTTTTTGTATAATTAAATAATTCAAGATAATTTTTTTGTCTTGTATCTGAAAAAATTGTTTAAATTTTAAAAGAAACTTTAAATTAAATTAAATTATTAACAATTTTAAATGAAAATTTAAGATCGAAGTAACAATTTTTTTTACAAAACAATATGAATGTGACGCCACTGCTTTTGATTCACAAATAAACAAATAGCCTTCGATAAGACTGCAATAATAATCAGCAAGTGGCCGACATACGTATTTATCAACAAACGTAAACCTAACCTCGAACTCGAAACTAAATCTAAATTTATATCAACTCACCAAATGCAATTCATACAGGATCGTGTCGCTCCACGTTTCTATTTTAGTTCAACACAACGGTTTCACTTTAATAGAAAATTCCACGTATAAGCTGGTAAAATAGTAGAATAATACAAGGAAATTAAAACCGATAACGTGCTGCGAGAAGCTAAAACTAAATGACTGCTACGTGCAAAGACTTGCCTTTAATTTCTGCTATCGCCTTTTTACTTTGTTGATAGATGTGTACGAAAAAAAGAAGGTTCAGGTGTTTATCAGTTGGCCAGATTACAATTCGGTGCTTCGCTTTAATGTTTTTCCGATATGCAATCGAATGAAAATGAGATAAATAAGTTAGGTGTAATATTGGTTGCCTGCTTTTTGTGGTAAATTTATATTTAATTTCAAACGAATCTATAGTTTGTTATTCCTAAATGAAATTTGCTGAGGCGAAGAGGTTTGCTTCTTCCTTTCGATTATTTAATGAAAATGTGGATTTAACCTAGGTAAAGAAGTGGTGTGGATTCTTCAAAATTTAACGAGCAAAATATTGGACGATTTTGTTAAATCTGGGTGGGATTAATCGAAGTTTTAGACAAGAAACTGCAGAAAAAATAAAAAGGCAGTCTTTAACCTTTTTTATTGTAAAATAACAGAAATTTCGAATAAAGAATAATATGCGTCTTCTGTATTTTGAGCAATCATCTCGCAAAATGAACCTTTAAGTACCCCTAACATTCCTTTTAAGGAGCCTAAAAGCTCCCAATTTATTAGCAAAACAGAGCCTAAGATTTTTGCCCCCGCCAGTAAGGATAATATATTAATAAGGTTTAATTATTGGCATTAAAAAAGATGAGGGTCTTAACTAACATTAATTAAATTTATGGAAACCTTTTTAGCAAAAAACTAAAGTAATTTATACACGTCATAAACTTTTATTGATACGAAGCTTTCAAAGCTCTAAATTAAATTATATTTGCAAGAAAGCCAGCACAACAGAATCAGGATAATGAGTTTTTAGGTTATGTTGATAAATTTATAGGTTATGTTACGACATTTATAGGTTAGGTTAACGTATTTATAGGTTTTTATAACTGCTGATCGTTTTTTTTTTTGTTCAGAAACTTTGATTATAATTTTAATTCCTAACTTTTTGACTGTTATCACCGTTAATTTAATTAAACTCAATAGCCCACAAGAATGTGAAGCTTTTCCAACTTGAGCCACACAGAAGGCATTGTAAGGAAACTCTTCTTTACTTCGAAATTAATAAAAAAATATTCTCAGAGTAAACAAGAAAAATCTAATGGAATCTTACATTTTTAATAACTTTTACTTTGTTTCTTTTCTTCTGTTGGCTTTAATTTTGATTTTCAAAGTTAGCAGATTAAACAATGTGTCTGGAGGGAGCTAACAAAAATGATAACAATACGAGTAAAGTTATTGTACAATTCAGTCACGCAGAATCATCTTCCTAAATTTATCATACAACAAGATGATCACTTCTGAATCTGGCATATAATCAAAGTTGGGCCTTAAATTATAAACTCTCGACTATGTAGAAACGTGTGGCGTCGTGTCATGTACAGAATTATTAAATTACCTTGCCAACTTGAGTAAAATTGACTAAGTAATTTCGAAAATTAGTCCGTTAATTTGTGGATGGACAAGCTGTGGGATTAATAATAACAAAAGCTTACTTTCGAAAGTGCAGTTTAAAACTATTTTAGTTCCTATTATGAAGTTTAAATTTGATTTAAAGGCTCGTGCTTTTATAACAAAGTTTAACGGTATCAATCTAAAATTAATTAAACCTTTAAAACGGCCCATCTGTTTGGTGATTCATATTTTGTAAAGAACGTCAAATAAACGTCACGAAATTACTTTTGGGGTTGTACGAAAATCATTGGAATTAATCAAGTTTTAATGAAAATTCCTTAAATAAAAATTTCCTTAATTTTTCAGGTTGATACAATACGAGAAATTCCGTTCATATTTTGCGTTAAATGCCGCATAAAAGAAGGCGCAAGACAACTGGAAATTTCTCGGGGGAATAGGTAGGAACACTACTTCTTTGCGAATACACTCAATCTTTCGCTGAACACTGACGTGTTTTGATTACATATTACTCTACTTTTTTCTTTTCTAAATTTAGAATAAAGGTTTTTAAAAGCGTGCTTAAAGCACAAAAGAAATTGGTAGGAAAAATATGGTGCCTTTTCTATTTCCACTTCAATTTGGATTTGGGAAAAATAGGATATGACAAAAGAGATAATAAAAAAAGGAAAAAACAGAAAACTCATCTTCCACGCATCAACTTTAGGCATATAAATATATTCTATGCTATTTTTTGGGAGATGAGGGAACGAAATTGTGCCTTTGTTGCTAAAGCTAAGTATATTACGGCACAGTAAAGTTTCATTGTCCGTTAATAGTTATTTGTATGCTAAGGCCGCGAAATTCCATTTTAGCGTACCGAGAGAAAAATTGTCGCCGAGGCCGCTTGCGGCCGAGGCAAGACAATCTCGAGGGCGCTAAAGAATTTCGCGGCCGAAGTATACACAACATTTTTTGTGCAGCCGTAAAAAATACATAATAAATACATATTCATATTTCGCGGCCTTACCCTTAGTAACGGCCGCGAAATATTTTAACGGCCGTTACCCTTAGTAACGGCCGCGAAATACAATTTCGCGGCCGTTACTAAGGGTAACGGCCGTTAAAATATTTCGCGGCCGTTACTAAGGGTAAGGCCGCGAAATCGGATTTCGCGTCCTGTATTGCGTACGCGAAATGACCACTTCGCGTACGGCTGCACAAAAAAGATTTTAAAGCAAAAGTCGCTAATTAAATTAATGTTGCTAGTTTTACTGAAGTTTGGCAATTATATTAAAGATATGAAATTGTAAATAAGGAAACTACTTACGCGAAAATTAGGTTAAAAGTTTAATCTTCAATTAGATGATTAAAATGACATAATATACCTAATATAACACGAACCGTTGAGTGTAGAGCTTTTCTAAAAATTCCCTAAAACAAAAACCCTGGTTTCTTTAATTAATTAATTCTTTCTAACTGATTCCAAATTGTAATCGATAAAAATAATTGGAATGTTATTGGCTAGAAATAAAACAGCCTGAGCCAGCAAGAACTGTTTTTACTTCAAATTTTCTTCGTCTTTTGCTTCTCATCACCATCTTCTTTATATCATTATATAATTCAATTATGACCTTTTCGTTACTGTTTTCTTGTTCTAATTCTTCCCATTCTTTTTCATTATTTTACTATTTTACTTCTCCGGAAATTTATTCTCGTTCTGACTGCATTACTGTTATAATCAATGTACCTATACAGATCTTGTAGTGGTAATCTTCGCATATTCCTGAATGAGTTCGAAAATCTCCTAAACTTAGTAAGTACACAATTTAAAAATATTGTAATAGTCGGTGACTTTAATGTAAATTTTAAATTAATGAACAGTGATGTCACTGAGCTTGTAAACCTTATCTCTAGCTTTGGACTGTTGGTCACTATAGATGAGTATACAAGGGTAACAAGGACGTCTGCTACTTGTATAGATAACATTGTGACCAACTTGCCAGCATCGACTTATAAAGTAGGTGTTACTGAACCTTCATTATCGGACCATCGCGCTCAATTTATGAAAATTAAAATACGTACTGACAGAAAACTGGACAATTCTGATTATCATATTTCTAAACGGCAAATCAATGACAGAGGTATAATACAATTTCTTTCTGTTCTTTCCAAGATACATTGGAATATATTTAGTGATATGTCTTACAGTATTAATGACTTAGCTGATATACTCATTTCTAAAGTTCAGATTGCAGTTGAGCTGTTGAGCTAGCGTTTCCACTGAAGATTTTTAAACCTCGCAATAAACCTCCCGTTAAAAGTCTATGAGAAATAAATTAGATATTTTGAAAATAACCAGTGACTCCACAAAAAATATTCAGGACATAATCTGTTTTAAGCTTTACAAAAGGTCTTACGACTCAGCTATTCGCAATGCAAAAAAGGTTGCATGCAATTCGTTTATTGTGAATTCGAAAAATGTCTCTAAAAATGCATGGCAGGTAATTAATTATGAATGCAAAACCACGAAATGTTCTTCTAAGGACATTCCTATTGAACATAATGAACTTAATAAACACTTTTGTACTGTTGCAGAAAATATTATCAGTTCTTTACCTCATCATCATCATCATCAGTAATACAAAAATTAATCCGATTGAGAATCTAAACAAACACTTTAATATCACTTCTTCCTTCTTTTTTGTACCTATTACGGTTACCGAGGTAAAGAACGTTATCCATAATCTAAGCACTTCCACTTGTTTGGATGCGTTTAGCTTAAATACCATGAGATCGAAAAAAAGATGATTCTGAGCAGGCCTTGACGAGTACAACACGATTGGCTACACTGGTTCTAGAATGCCTATGAATTATAATGTGACAGTGACATTTCAAATGTAAGTCAGTTTTGCAATCTTGTTTCCAGAATTATTTAAGTTTATCGTTGTAATACTAGTGAAGGATCACATTTTGAACACCTACTCTAACATGTATTCATCTTAGTTTTCAGTTTGTTCCCTAAATAAATACTGTTTTGTGTTTTAATTTATTTGACATTTATTAACCTCTAACCTACTGCCACATTTTGAAATCAGTCTTGCCAATCGTGTTGTACTAGTCAAGGCCTGCTCAGAATCATCTTTTTTTTGATCTCATGGTAGTAAGTTAGTAAAAATATCAAGCGAATTGATAGCAGATCCGTTTACCCATTTATTTAATAGATGCTTTGTCGAAGGTGATTATCCTGATGCCTTTAAATTAGCTAAGGTCACTCCAATCCTTAAGAAAGGCGATGCAACTCTTGCTAGTAATTATAGACCCATTTCAATTATTCCCATCTTCAGCAAAATTTTTTGAAAAATTGATAAATATTAGGATGTATAACTATTTTGAAAACCGTAATTTGCTTAACGACTTTCAATTCGGCTTTAGGAAAGAACGGTCAACATCTCAAGCAGTTTCTCTTGTTATTGAAAAAGTAGTTGAACACCTAGAACTTGACAGTAAGGTAGCTGCAACAGCTTGCAATCTGAGCAAAGCATTTGATTGTGTCAGTTTTGACTTACTTCTTCATAAACTTGAACATTACGGCGTTAGATGTTCTCAGTTGTCTTTGATTCAGTCTTACTTAACTAATAGACTACAGTTTGTGTCTTACCAAGATAAATCTTCAGACAAATGTCCAGTTAATCAAGGTGTACCGCAGGGGTCCATTTTAGGACCCTTGCTCTTTATAATGTATATTAACGACTTAGTGCAATACATGTCACCAACTACATGCATTCTATTTGCAGACGACACTACCTTACTTTATGCCAAGGATGATTATAATAGCTTAATTCAACATTTAGAAAATACGAACGTAAAGAGCTAGGGAATGGTTTAACGCAAATAAATTAAACCTCAACCAAGATAAAACTCAAAATATCATCTTCTCATATAATAATAACTCTCACTCCAACAATGAGTTGAAATTACTTGGAGTTTTTCTTGATTCCAACCTAAGTTGGTTGGCACATATTAACCATCTTTGTAGCAAGCTCTCGGTACAGTTATTCTTACTAAGGCAGCTTAAGAACTGCGTAAGCAGAAGTGTCCTGAGAATGACATACTTTTCCCTTCTTCAGTCACATCTGACCTATGCCATTACTTTGTGGGGTAACTCGTGTCATGCTGGCAAGGTGTTTATAATGCAGAAAAAAGCGATTCGAATATTAGCAAACATTAATTTTCGAGAGTCTTGTCGACCATTCTTCAAGGAATTAGAAATTATGACACTCCCTTGTCTATTCATCTATCACTCGGTGATAATAATTTATAAGAAGTTGGATTGTTTTCGAACTCATTCAGATAATCATCATTATGAAACAAGATCGTGTAACCTAATCATAGCGAATAAATCAGTTGTGAAAATTGTTTCACAATGAATAGGTCTAAATTTCACATTTTTACTTTTCAGTTTGAATGTTTTCTGTTCTTAACTTAGAAAGAATTTTATTTAATGTACCTAAGCTATACAAAACCTTAGGTTTTCCTAAAATATTTAAACTGTAATAGTCTATAATAATCCTTGAAACCGTAATAGTCCTTGGTTGCTGGCATAAACTTCAAAATTGTTAATTTTTGATGCATCTGAAAAATAGAAAGCCGTTTTAATTACAAGAAGAAACTGTAACCAACGGCTGTTCATTCAAGTATGGTTTCCAAATAAATTATGTTTATAAAACTTCAGTGTTTGAATAAAAAATTAGTTGAATTTTATATATTTTTTTAATATGTATTACTAAACGTGTGATGCATTTTTGTCAAATAATACTAAAAATAGCCTTAGAAATTCTGTTAAGGCTTCTTTGAATTTTCTTTGAAATTCTCTGAATTTTATAACAATTAAAAAAATTAGAACAAAATTTTTTGGTGGTATTTTTAATGCTTAACATTGCAGCCATTTGTTTTTGTTTCTTCTTTTCGGGAAATATGTGGTTTTTCAAATGCTTTGGCCCTTTTTAAATTCAAGTAAGAACAAAATTTTAGCTAAACTCCTTGCAAGTATTGATCAAGGGTAGAACTTCTTTGGTACTTCAGGATTATTCAAAGTTCTTGAACGTTATTTTAAAACTTAGAAAAATGAAAAATTGTATTTTGGCCACCCCCCTTTCAAATTCAAGGTTCAAATTGCCGCTTCTTTAAAACCTTGTCATTTATTATTTATTTTCAGAATTATTTGTGATGCTAAAATTATGTATTTACTCTACGAAATCTTGCTGGACACAATTTTTAAATTTATTGAGTTGTTAAATGTTTCAAAGCAAGAAATGTTACAATGATAAAATTTAGATTTAATAGAAGCGAATATAATCTTACGATTTTATCTAAGTTGAATAAACCCAACCCCTTAATTAAATTTCCGTAAAGCACCTATTGAACATCATTAAGCTTCGGATACTGTAACAAGTAGATTGTAAATAGTATAATTAAACGTAGGTGTATGTGTTGATTTCATCAGCGGCTTAACACAACGGTTTAATTGTGTAAACAAATGTATTATTCAAATTGGTGTAGAAGTACAACAGTTTACATTTATTTCCATAAACTCACCCCTAAGAATATAAAAAGATATCGTGCTGCCATTTTAATTTTTCTAAAAATAAATAAAAACAGCAATCTATGCATGAGTATGAAATTAATTGGTTTTAAAGCGACGTTAAAATTAATCGAATTAAACAACGTCACGCAGTGAACTTTTCGAGTCGTTTAAGTGGAAAATTTAGATGATTATTATTATACGTGAAAATGGAAACTCCATTTCCTCCCACCATAAACGATAAGAGATGGGAATCGAGTAAATTATAACACCGTTATTTATGCAAGCATTCGAGGTGTAGCAGTACAAACATCCTAATTATACACTATTGTAATAGTTCAGGGCTTGTATTTACAATTTATAGTGGTTAATTATGTTCACCATTTTATTCCCCGTGCATCCAGACCAAAATTTATAGCGTATATTTCCGTCTTTAGTTTTTGATTTGTTTATACTTTGATTACATTTAGCATCGAGCAAATCTGCATTGCGGTCGTTTTAGAGTTTACAGTTTGTAGCTTCATTTACTGAAGGACTGTTTGGTAACAGTTTATGATATGTTGCGTTACAGTTATAGTAACAACAAACCCGTACAGCCCTAAAGCCATAATGTAAATTGCGGTTTATGAACTTAGTTTTACTTTTGTTTCGTATCTCTTCCACCTTTGACCTTAATAAACTACACCGTAGGAAAAGTATACGCAATTAAACCACGTAAAGCGTCGTTTTAATAATTTTTTATACTAAAAATACGAAATTAAGTACGTTTTAATTGCTGAAATCACGAGATTCTCATAATTTATTTGATGGTGAGTTTTACATTATGTTATTTTAAAACTATGGCAGTTTTATACAAAGTACCATTACGTTAGAACGAGGACTAGTAAAAGATAACGATTCTTAGTGCTTTGCCGAGTTTAAACTTCAGCGAGAGAGTCATTATCTGATTTATTACTTCTTAAGGTACTTACAGGGCTGGAATTTAAACAGGACCGTAATTAGAATTTAAATTTTATCCTGAACGAATCTGCCCAAGGAGATAAAGTTGTAAAATGAGATTCTAATTCGTAATTGCTTGTGTCTTTCCTACTGAGTTGCTACAAACATAAATTCCATCGGTAAAAAAGGTTTCCAGTGCAATAAGGAACATTAAAATTTTCTAAATTAATTCAAGTTAGGACCCCCATTTCTGGTACTTTTATGAGTTAAAAGGGCGTCCGTTGATACTTTCTTCAGTCCTAAAAACATCTAGCCTTTTATTTACATGAAGGCAATACTAAAAATTTGCAGATCTTTATCACTGATTTAAAAGCCTAAAGCACTGATGTTATCAATTTAACATGAGTTAAATATTTATCTAAAATTATTGTACACTTTCTAATTTTGCACACTTTCAACTCGACCTTTAATAACAATTTTGTACTGTTTTAATAAAAAATCCACTTCCCCATAATGGACCAACTAAAAAAGCACAAAAGATGTATTTTATAAAAATCAAATCCTGATTTAAACCGAACCTTTTCGGGTCGGATGTAATTAAGAGATAACCTAACAATCTGCTGTTAATTCCCGAAAAATTGTGGAAGGAAAAAGAAAAATAAATAAAACGAGCAGGATTGTCGAAGTGGCAAACATTAAAGCATGCTCATTAGCGTAAGAGTAATAAATCATTCTGTGTTTTTTCGGCAAAATGCAAATTTATTTGGATTTCGTTCGGATTTAACAATTAATTACTGGTCTGACCTACATTTAATATGTATTTAGTAAAAATAATTGAAGTGAATAAAGACGATAAGTAAAAAGGGACCAAGATAATGCTTGGAATTCTCCGCTTTTTCCCCTTAAAATTTGTCCTTATCTCAGTGCTGAAAACTCTAAAATTTAATTACTTGACGGTGGATAATCACTTTAGGAATGGAATTCTAACCGAGATATACAATTAAACCAAGCGTAAACATTTCTGCACAATAAATTGATATTAATGCACTTTGAAACATTTTTAACGAAATTTTATTATTTATTACGAACATTAAATTTGACCCTAAAGGTGGTTGTAGAAACTCAAACATTGGGTTAAATGAATAAGTATTTAATATGAAGCCCAATTTTTGACCTACAAACCCCCAAATGTCATAAATAATATATAATATTTAGGGCCAGGAAAAAAGAAATAAGTTTTAGACAGTTTAATAAATGTTTAATATTTCCAGGCTGGAAACAATTTTAAGAATTAATAGGCTTTTATTTCATACGAGTAAGATTTATAATTTTTCGAGATATTCAATTGTAACAAATAATAGGTACTGCATTCTGTTCATTACAATTAAGTTCGAAAATTTTATTATCAAAATCTAAAAGAATAACACTTTTCAGGTTATTCTGACAACGGACCAGCTCAAGGTCGTTCAGCATGAAATTCTAAATAAGGTAATGAAACAAAGGGATATGGGTGTCAAGCCTAAATTCCTTACCTCCACCTTTAAACTAGGTTGGTTCATGCTATCGCGTGTCGATGAAACCATAGCAAAATGGCTTAGAGATATGGTAGGCCAGCTAAAGGAAGGAGCAAAACTAAAAGCCGTAGAGGAGGCTGGAATTGCTTGAGCCCAGAAATTTCTTCCCAAATAGCGCTAAAGACGCCAATGAGAGGATATTGGGCTATGTTAGTGACCAAAATGAATGCCTCAACGTGTCAGACTGGTAAATACTACGAAGAGTGGCTCAGGGTACTATTTCGGTTGATCCAGTCAATCGAAAACTTGGGTAAACAAGAAGACCAAATCTAGTTATGGTGCAACTGAAAATTTCTAGAAAAACTGCCAATTTTTAAATGCAGAAAATACTACGAAGAGTAGCTTAGGGTACTCTTTCAGTTGATCCAATCAAACGAAAACTTGGGTAAACAAGATTACCAAATCAGCTACAAGTTCGGGCTAATTCAATTTAAACTGTAAAGCAATATTATGAAAACTAGCACAGAAAAGGATACGGTTACCCAAAAGGAAAGGGACACAAAGTCTTCAAGTGCCACGAATGTGGCTGCAATAGTAAAGGCTCTCCAACCTACGGTAAAGTATAACTCTACTGCTGCTAAATCGAAAGGCGATTCAAAGGATGGAAACCCTAAGAACCAACTTTCAGTGGACGAAGCTGCTACAACAACTTAGGTTTCGGTTCCAGAAATAGCCGAACAAGAGTCCTCCAGATAAACATGCACCACACAAAAGCTGCATATGAAGTGCTTAGCAGGGGGTTTATCCAGAGAAAATTCAACATAGAGCTAATCCAAGAGCCTTCGGCCTACGGTGGGCCTATCGACTCGACCATGTAAGTTAGTTTATGCACATGAAAATGAGAAACATAGAGCAACATTGCTATTCAACAAAATAGTAAATTTTATTCCCATTTCCCAATTTACTACAAGAGATCTACCTGCAGTAATAGGAGTGGTGCCAATCGAAAGGGGAATGCAAGAGATAGTTATTGCTTCGGCATATTTCCTAGGTAATACGTATAAACAACCTCCAGAGGAAGTCTTAGGTCTAATCTATTACTGGAAATGAAGAAATAAACAGTTCGTGATTGGTTGTAATGCTGACACACACCGCACTAACACATCAACTAACAAATTGGGTTTTTATATTTAACTACTTAAAATCAGTAGTTGACAATGGAGGCGATGCAATTGAGATTATTGACATCTCCGCCATACAACTACAAACTCTCATGTACCCTGGTGGAAGGTGGAACAGGGAGCTTGCCCAGCTAAAATCAAAGGTAAGAACATTGTGGAATAGTGCCAAAAGCACCAGAAACTGGGAGCTATATAAAAGGGCACTAATTGATTATAATAAAGAAGTCAGAAGGCCTAAAAGACGAACATGGAGGAGGTTCTGACAAATTATCTCCCGCAGTCCGACTCCAAAAGGTTCTGTGTAAAGACCATTCAACCTAAATTAGACTACTCAAAAAACCTGATGGTAGTCACATCGAAAACGGAAAAGGGAGCTTGAATGTGCTCTTAATGACTCATGTTCCCGATTCTACATTGATCCGGTACACAGGGGCTCGCACTGGATTGATGAGTATGTTTACCGTCCTTAAAAGAGAGAGAAAAGCCTATCTGGGAGGATTTTTACTCTAGAAAATATCAAATGAGCGATTGGCCCATTTAAACTATACAGATCACAGATCACCAGGCAGGGATGATATATTTCCAGCACCGCTACAGCAAGACCTGGATGATTTGTTACCAATGATTGTAAGGATATTTAGGGCCAATTTTTCCCTGGCCTAGCCTGTCCTATCCAGGTTTGGATGGACATTAGAGTTTATACCAAAGACCGAAAAGCGGTCTAAGAACATACCCTATCAGACTTACGTCTTTACTCGTTAAAACAATTGAGAAAATTGCAGACAAACATATTAGAAGCCTATTTGCCTATTGAGAAGGCAAATTCACAGAAAAGTATTTGGTACAACTTTACAGGCCTAAGTCAAGCGATTATAAAGTATGTTCGTTAAAAAAAAAAAAAAAAACTCCCAGCAATCCCTGAAAATGATTTTCATATGTAACATACAGCCTAATTGACATACTTAAAACAAATTTTCAAAGCACTCTAGAGTTTTTTTTTTATGAACATACTTTATATCCTTTGCTAAAGAGAGCATGCGATTTGCTTGAACTTAGCAAACATGAGTTAAGGCTTATATTTTATAACAAACCTTCTAACTGGGCACTATCCTCTGAGATACCGCCTTAGTAAAATGGACAAACCTAAGAGTAACCAATGTCGGTTCTGTGAAGATACACATGTTCCTTGCAACTGCGAAGTCATAATCCACCAAAGGTTTCCATACCTCGAACAGGAGAGTTTAACACCTAAAAATAGCTCCCAAGAAAGCCCTAAGGTTCATAAGTAGACTAGGACTCGAGGGGTTCTATTAGATCAGAAGGATTCAACAAAAGCTCTAGGTAGACCACAGTGGTGAGAGGCACTAGATATGCCTAAAAGACCCCATTCACAATCTAATCTAATCTAATACTTTTAGGGATTATCTTTGAATCCAGAAAACCGAAAAACTATTTTATTTTCTTATCCTTTCTTAAGAGATTTCGACTTATGATGCAACTGCCAATTTTTAAATGCAGAAAATAATTCAGAAATCGACGTGAAAATCTCTTTTTCAGGAGAAAATTAGTATCAGAAAATTAGTCAATAATATCAAAATTATTGGAGGAAACCTCGGGGGATATCCAGAGAAAATGTGTTTCTATATAAAAACTTAATTCGGCAATTCAGAAAGGCCTTTAACCTGAATATAACCGTAATAATTTAGAAAATAATAAAGTACAAAATTAGGAATACGCTTTTAGTTAAACAAGAACAATTTAATATAAAACAACACAAAATACAGGAAAACGCAAACATTATTTTAACAAAATACGTTTTATCCCGTCGTTTCGAATACCCACATGCTTTTATTTTCTGTACGGTGAGCAAAATTTAATTTAAAGCAATTCATTTTGATGTCTTCCAAACATCTCATGTGTAAGCAAATAAACCTTTGACATTAACAGATGGTGGCCGCCGGTGTTTGCATTTAATTTTGTATTTTTAGACATTGTCAGGTGTCGGATCTTTGTAATGTAATTATTATAAATACCTTTTTAAATCCCCTTGGGTTTGGTTTAATTTTGGAAAATTTTTAACTTCGGTTAAAGCATGAGCTATCGAATTATTGGAGAAATTTTCGTGTCGATTATTCCTGGTCGGCGATAATTATTTATTACTACTTAAACTTTGAATTTACATTATTTAAACGTTTTTTCATATATGCTTGACTTCAGCCTTAAATGAACAAAAAGAATCAAGATTTCAACTAAATTTAAATTACAATTTTGACAGAAAAACACGAAACTAATCGAGTACATCAGGGTTGTTTTACAACACTCAATTTTGTAAAAGCCTTAAATACATAAGTAAAAAATCAAGAATTCGATTAAATATTCCCATGTTTAAACAAAAATCTCGGTCATAATGCCTCGAAATTTTAAATTACAATTTTGATAGAAAAAAACGGAATTAATGGAGTACATCAGGGGTGTTTTACAACACTTGTGCCTGTATTAGATGTGAGTAATTATACTCGAAGTTGACTTAAAACCACCTGGTACGATCTCAGGCTTCCAAAAGTTTTAAAGTGCAAAAATTAAAGACCTTTTAATTACTTGGCTCCCTTCAAAACCTCCTCAAAACATAATTTAAAATGTTTGCGATAAACGAGTCACGCTTTGTAAAATTTCGCCGTCTTCTTTAATTAAGAATTTAATTATATTCGAAAAAGTACGCACTTTAATTCTTTTTTGGACCACTAATAACCAGAACACACAGATTTAGGCTAATGGAAAAATATATACAACACGCATTTTTTAAATGGTATTTTGTGAGCGTTTAATAGTTTCATAAATACTTTCATTTAGATTAGAAACCGTAAACTGGTATTTATTTATTTATTTATTTATAAGCGAAAACCACGTTAGTGTTAAGTGTTACTGTTACGGTCGAACGCAACTCGTTTCAATTTAATTTTAAAGAAGCACATTCATTAAATGAAGACTTTAGCCGGAATTACTCGAACAATGTAACTATAAACACCCTCGAAAATTTACATAATAAAAAGGCGAGAAAGCTTCGCCGACCTTTTAAAGCTTAAAAGCGGTGAATATTCCTTCAACTCACAATGCACACGATCATTTTCAATCAGAACATCTGGAAAAAATCAAAGAAGCAATTTCGGACGACTTTTCAAGCAAAGGCCACTGCAATTTTAAAAGAACTAGGGTACGTTCAGTTTAAAATTTCCATTAGGAGAAAATTGGTCGTCGTTATGTCACTTCTGTCTCTTAATATTGCGTACTGCTCGCACTTTTCAATTTCCGAACGTTTCAGGGACCGTTAAGTCGTCCGAACAATTTTCTTAATGTACATCTAATGTAGGTAACTGGAAGAAGTGGCCTCTACAAAAGTCGACCTTTTACCGAACAAAAAAACATGTTTTCTCGCAAAATAAACTGATTTGCCCTCCCTGGGCGACTTCATTTGTTTACAACGCGCTGGAACTGCGCATTTATTACCGGCTTTTTTTGTTTGAAGAACCCTTATGAAGATGAAGGAGAAAAATTCTGGTTAAATCTCCTTCAGCACAATGTAAATTCCTGTCTGTTGGCTTAATTTTATACCGTTGATTACTTCGTTCCTTTAGTGATTAGAATTTATAGTCGAAAAACATACGGTAGAATTCACTGACAAATCTGGTAGAAAATAAATCGGAATTATCTACTTATAAAACAATAAGGAAAGGTAGAGGCTGGCACCAATAGAAACTAAAATAGTAAATCGTTTAAATGCAGATCGATGAAGCCAAACTCAAACCCTTTACTTGAGGACGAAGCCAAAAAACTCCGAGGGAAGAACTTTATGTAATAATTAGCAAACGTCAAATTTTACTTTTTCAACAAAAGTACGCGGGAAATTCCTTAAAATTAAATTAAAATCGAAGCCTAAGGTTTCCTTTACTGTCTCATCTCATCGAATTGCCCCACCTCATACATTAACAAGAAATCCCCTGAATTACATTCAATTATTATTTATTTATAACAAAATAATGGTTTCTTCAACAAATTTTCATTGTTTTCCATAACCCCAAGTTTAAAAAAAAACCTAGAACTTGTATTTTATCCACGAATGTCCCTAAAACTACTGGAAAAACGCACGTTTTGTAAAAGTAAACATAAGAACCTTAACCTGAACAGGTGAGTAGATTTCCACTAATAAATTTTATAACTGTATTTTATGTTTTACGAGACTTAAATCATTAAAACGTCCAAATAGAAGCCTTGTATGTGAATAAATCTACTTTTACTGTCAATGAAACCGCATTATTAAACCATTCGTTTGAACATTAATCATTCATCGGATTAAAATCATAAAAATTTTTATCATTCAGTGAAGTATAAATAGAATGATTACAAAATGTTGCAAGTTTAGAATGTTTTCTTAAGATTCTTCAAGGTCAGACGTAAAACAGTTACATTCATTTTTCCTGATTTCATAAAAAATATTTATGAGAAATTCAAATGAATAATTTTCAAATTCGACCTTTTTAAGAATTCGCAAAAGGGATAATTTTATCTTTAATACTGATAATCGAAGCCAAAGTTTGACTTTAGAGAATATTCAAGTTTTAATTCTTGATTTAAGATTAGAATTCTCGATTTAGGGCTAGAATTTTTAATTTGTGACTTTATTTTCGATTTAGGATTCTAGTTTTTAATTTAGGATCCTAATTTTTGTTTTATAATTTTAAGTTTTGAATTAGGATTTAATTTTGAATAAGGATTTTAATTTTCAATTTAGGATTTTAATTATCAATTTTCAATTTACGATTGACCCCAAGGGTTAGCTGTATTGCAGATATGAGATGAGATAGAATGAGAGTAACGATAATACTCAAAATTTTGAGGGAGATTCTTTGGTTTTTTTTAATTGGAAGTTGTTAATTCAAGTTTAACCTTCTCGAATGCCTTTAAGTGCGTTGTATTAATAGAAATGAGAATTTTTTTTTTAAACTGAAGCACCCTCTTATGATTTTGAGTTTTATTTGAATTTGTAACAAGCAAGCGAATACGAAGGATATCAACCTAATCAATCTTCTTGGAAATTATCTTGAAAAAGTCAAAAATTTGGACCACCTTTTTTAAAACAAATTAAACCTGAAGAATCGTTTTTGGGCATTTTTCAAAATTTAGGTTCTAGTTTTACTCTCTATTTTTTTATTATTTGTTAATTTAAAAATAAGGACTTATTGGTTTTTCTTTTATTTTATGTAAAAGTTTGTAAGTAATATTAAGGCGATTCTCTAAGCAGTTTTACGATGCTGGATTTAAATTACTTAAGAAGTATATGATCCGTAAAACGAAACGTTCCGTTGGTTTTTTAATTTATATTTCGCTTGCATGGACTTTAATTATTTTTCAGGCCACTTCTTTGTAGGGACGGTGTCCGAAAAGGGTGTTTCTTAATCTTAGCTAAGTTATTGGTGCTTATTCATATGCACAAAAGCGTGTTAGCGCAGCGAAGTCCCAAATATTGGGAATATCAGGTTACGTTGCGACACTGCAACATAGCTACAAATCACGGCAGAAATATGAAAGAATTAGTACCTACGGGAAATTTAGTTTATGCCGGTTTTGACACAAAACCGGTCAGCCAATCATGGCTAAACTTCAGTTTGAAGTTCAATTTGATTTGATAAAAGGAACCCCTTCTATTTGGGGGTTGTCGAAAATAATTGTATAAATACAATTGATCACAAGAGCAAAGAGGACTCCCCTTTCCCTTTTCATTGTACGAGAGCTACTCCGACAACTAAACAAACAATCTCATTAGGCTCCTGCAATAGCCCTTAACCCTTTTCATTGTACGAGAGCTACTCCGAAATCTGAACAATCTCGTTAGGCTCCTGCAATAGTCCTTAACACTTTTAATTGTACGCGAGCTAATCTGAGATCTCACAAATCTCATTAGGCTCCTGCAAAACTCCCTTAACTCTTTAATCGTACGAGAATGTCCTATTAGGTTCCTACATCCTTTGTTATAACTATCGTTCTTTTCAGGAGATTCGCAGCCAAAACACACCAACTCGTTTACGGACACCCGCCTTTCGACTACCAGTTGTTAATATTCGCTATTCATTGTCTGGGGTTAAACCTTAAAGTTGTACTTTTAACTGTGATTTTCTTTCCTACCCTTTATCAAAGAGGGCGTTACAAATACACAACAAAAACAAACGAGGGTCCTGTTATGTACTGAATATCTGTCCAACTTTATGTTCACGTAAATATATTTTTTTCTTTTAAAGTAATTCAAAAAGGTTGAATATCCTGCTTATAATGGCTTTCGCGGTAAAACTACTTTTAACTTCCAAGAAAGCTCTCCAAATTTGCTCCTTGTATTCAACTACTAATTTTGACGGGATATTCTACTCTTCGAGATTATTTTATGCATGTTAATATGTAATTCTTAAGTGTTCCACCACTGCTTTTGTCACTTTGGTTGTTCACAAGAAGATCAGCCTAGTTAGTCTTAATTCATCATCCGATTCGATCAGTTGATCACATTTATTATTCTAAATTTTCGTGTACCTATATGTGTAATTGTTAATATACAGGGTGTGTATAAATTAGCGAAAGAACTACACGTGGCGCGTGGCGATGTTGGTCATAAAATTCTGGGTTGAAAATCTTAATACCAAAATGTTGGACAATGCTTCCTCTGTCCTTAGGAACCATTTTCGTCTAATTTGCAGCTCTTTCTGCCAACAGATAATGAATTAAAATACTTATTAAGACTTCATTTTCAAACTTTGGAGATCCCGTGCATACCCAGGAAGCATGGTACAATATTTTGGTATTAAGATTTTCGACTCAGAATTTTATGACCAACATCGCCACGTGTAGTTCTTTCACTAATTTATACACACCCTGTATTTTGAGTTCATCAAATAACTTACGAAATACTCGTATATAAAATTATAATTTAAATGTTTTGATTTTATTCAGTACATAACTGCTCGCGTACTGCAGTTAGTTAGCTAACAGTCCAAAGCTTCGGGGTTTTTCACCAGTTACAGAAAATTGTGAATTTTCAACACCCCGCATCGTTACAAATCCCAGAATTAACTCAAAGTTTTTTTTAAGGAAATACTTAATCAGGGATTGGCTCGTATGTTACATGCGCTGTAAGATAAAAGGAGATAATTTGCATTTGCAAGTTATTAGCTCAGGCCTAACTTCAATCAGATTTAACTGCATCAACCCCAAAAGGCTTCCGTATTTTAGATTTAGCTTACCACTTATTCAGTTACCCCTTCAGTATTTTATTAAATATTAGTTAGTTACTAAACAAAGAAGCTTTTCTTCCTCTAAGACGAGATAAATATTCAGAAATGATTTACTACATTTTCTTAACAGTTGGATTCTAGTTTTAATTTCGAAGTTCCTAATCTTTTTTTGTTTTTTATTAATTCCGGAATTAAACCCAAAATTTATATTGGGGAAACTTTTTAACTTGTATCTGAGATCGGTTCCAAAGATCAGCTGTATGTCATAGGTATGTGAAATAAGATTAAAGAAAAAGTGGGATAATTCTCGAAGTTTTAATTACGATTATCTGAATTTTTAACATTGAAGATCTTAATTCAGGCTTAACTTTAATCAAATTAACCTCAAGTGACTCAGAATTTTAGTTTTAGTTTACAACTTATTCAGTTAACCTTTGAATATTTTATTAAGTAGGTATTGGTTTGTTAAATTAATATAGAAGTAGAAGTAAGATAATTTCAGAAATAGATACATCTAGTTTTTAACTCGAAGTTGTTAATTTCGGCCTAAATTTAATCAGAATATCAACCACAAAGGCCTTTCAGTATTTTAATTTTAGCTTCGCATTTATTTATTTTCCCTTTGAGTACTTTATTAAATATTACTTTATTATTAAACAAAGAAATTCTGACCTTTTCTCTTTAAGACGAAATAAATATTCTGAAGCAATTTTGCGTTTTTCCTCAAAGATTGGTTGCTGTTTTACTCTCTAAATTTTGAACCTTTTTCTTATTTGTTAATCCAGGAATTAAAGCCAAAGTTTGTCTTCGGGAAATACTCTTTAGCTGGGGTTGACTCAAAAGGTCAGCTGTATGTCATATATGAAATAAGTTAAGTAAAAGTGAGATAACTCCCGAAACTTGAAATTTTAGATTCAGGCGTAACTTCAACCAAATTGTAGCTGTTTGTTAATATTTGGTTGGTTTCGGTTTAAAGCTTCAGTAATTTATTAATTATTTGCAAGTGATAAAACAAAGATGCTCCTTAGAAAATTACTCAATTTTCTCAGACTGTCTTGTGTATCATGATATTTTCTAAGACGATCGTTTGGAATAAAATACCCAATATGAAACTTGCATAAGAACTATTTCTTCTTGTTTGTAAGACATAAAGCTTCGTATTAAATTCCTCTTTGCATGTCTAAAAGCGCTTTCTTGCATTTTATACTCGATTATAGTTTAATGTGCTTTCGAACTCTTGTACTGAAAGCGTATTTATACTATCTACTTAAAAAGATTACAAAGTGGAACATATTATTATTAGAGATTTATTTTAGGAAAATTAAGAGAACATTTATATAACTCATTTATGTATAGAGCAATAAAACCAAAATACAAGTTTACAACAGTATGGTGAAACCAGTTCTCTTATATGGATCCGAATCATGAATGGTAATCAAAGCAACATTACATAAATTACAGGTGTTTGTGAATAGATGTTTACGAAACGTCGTGCAAATCTGGTGGTTGGAATCGAAAAGTAATAGTGAATTATGGAGGGTAACGAACAAAGCGACATACATAAAGAACTAAAAAGACGTAAGTACGGGTGGTTGGGCCATGTTTTAAGGAAGAAAAACGGTGAAGTTTCTAAAAATGTGTTGGAGTGGAACTCCCAAGGTCAGAGAGGCAAAGGTAGACCGAAAAAGACATGAAGTAGGTCAGCGCAAGAAGACACGGGAAAAACAATGCAACATCTAAGACAATTGGCAAATGATAAAAAGCATTGGAAAACTTATGTAAAAACCCTATGTCCCAACAGGGAATAACGGGAATATTACTATTATATTATTATTTATGTATAGACTAAGCTGAGGAGAAGAACCGATTTTGGAGTATGCTACAGGAAGAGTTGGAAAACAGCACAGACAGAACGCTTATCATTGGAGACAATAACGCTAGAGTGGGAAAAGACCGCACAAAATGGGAAGGTGTGATACGAAAATTTGGTGAAGAAACGATAAATAATAATGGGAGAAGACTCATCGAGTTTTGTATAGATAAAGACCTGGTCATCACAAATTCCTTTTTTGAACACAAAATTATTCATAAAATAACTAGAGAAGTGCGTAGCAGAGGGGAAAGGTCTATTGTTAATTACACAATTGTACCACGGAAAATGATAAAAGAGATAAAACACACTCGAGTAAAATGAAGTTTTCAAACAAGGAGCGACCACTTTCTATTGGAAACAACTTTAAAGATAAGCCAAATAGGAAAGACTAGAACAAAAGAAAACAAGGCACCAGAAATTTCAAAATGGCTTAAGGGATAAAGAAATTCAGAGATAATATATGGGTAGTTTGGAAGCAGAGTTTGAAGCAAATAGACCTACAGAAGATGATCTAGTAAACAGATGGGAAAGGAAACATAAAGAAAGCAGCAGCTCAAATATGTTGAATTAGCAGAGCGGACTCACGCAAAGGCAAACCGTGTGGTGGACTTCTGAAGCCAAAGATGAGGTTAAAAAGAAAGGGAAATTATGAAAAGAATACTTAGCAAATAAAACATAAGAAAAATACAAAGAATAAAAGTGAAGCAAGTGGTATTACAAGCGAAGCAACAAATCTGGGAGAAGTTTGGACAGACTCTAGAGGACAACAGTAACGGAAATATTAAGCTATTCTATGTACAAAGCAAATCTTAGGTATAAAAAGAAAACATACATGAAAAGGAAATAAAGACAAAGCTGGTAGAACAAAGATGAAATCATAGAACGATGGGCAGAACATTTCTCAGAACTCTTAAATTTGAACACAACTCAAGCAGAAGAAGGTAGGACAGAGAAAGGCAAAGAGATACATAAAGAAGAAAGTCAGAGAAGCTGGAACTGAAGATCAAATAACAGAAGAAGAAGTAAGGAACGAACTAGCTTAAAAGCTTGCGACGAAATAGCCCCAGAAATGAGTGACAAAGCCATTAAGGATTTGTCAGAAATTTATGATATAGTATGGAGGAAACATAAACTACCAAAGGAATGAACTAATGCAATAATTCTACCTATATCCCAGAAGGGGGACACAAAAGACAGTATTAACTATAGATCTCAAAAATTTACGAGGCTATAATTGAGAAGAAAGTTAGAAGAATAGTAGAGCCAAAGTTCATAGACGCCCAAAATGGTTTTAGAGAAAACTCAAGATCATCGCTTCACGATCCAATAAATAGCAGAAAAAGCATGAATTAAGAACAAGAAAGTATACCTCTGCTTCATTGACATGACAAAAGCTTTCCATGCCATAAGAAGAGAAGCAATTTTGAAGAGCTTCTTGTACAATAAAGATGGTTGAAGTAACTAAAGGCTTATATTCAAACATAGCGACATAGTTTTGTGCGCAGATGGTAAGGGAATCCTAGAGAAAAACTTGGAAAATTGGAATGAGGAAGCTTGAAAGTGCGGCCTAAAAATAAATACAGAAAAAGGTAATTGTTTAGTTATAGCTGCAGAAGAAGAAAGAATAAAATATAAAATTGAGGGGTAAACAAATTAGACGAACTGATAACTACCAATATTTAGGTTAACAGCAGTTCGAAAACAGCAGTGAAACCATTCCAAACCATTAATAAGTATTATTCTTCTTCTTTCTTTTACATATGGATAATCCATATTGGTAGGCTAACTGCCTGTGTGTTCTATTCAGCTTCCTCTGACGTTGAGGTCCAGTATTCTTTCCAGCGTTTCGAGGGTCTGCCTATTGTTCTTTTCTTAATTTTCAAAACGATATGCATATATACCCACTCTATTCTATGAATGTGAAAATTGGGTATTGACGGATAGACAAAAGAAGAGGATCCAGACTATATAAATGAAATATTTAAGAAGAACACTCGGAGTTAGAAGAATTGATAAACTTAAAAATGAATCAATAAGGTAAGAACGCCTAGGAGTACCACCAGCAATGAAAGTGTTAATGACAAAAAATAATTGAGGTGGTTTGGGCATCTGAAAAGGATGGAGGAAAATAGACAAATCAAAAGAGCATGGAGAGCCAAAGCACAAAAAGGTAGAAGAGGAAGACCGAGAACAACGTGGAACAAAAGTGTTGTAGAACTACTTACAGAGCAAGGAAAACCCTGGCCTGAAGCAAAAGAGGTGGCCAAAAACCGGAAAGATTGGCACACATTCATAATACATAGTGCAGTGTAGTGCAGTGAAAGACTGAGTAGTAGTTTAAACCAACTCAACCTAGACATCTATGTGAGCTATGGGTACAAAAGGATCGATTATGCATGTATTTATGTATGTATTTATAGAACTGATACAAACTTAATGATTCAAGGCAATAATATGAGACGAGATGAGATGAAACGCGGGGGTAATTTGCACTTAGAATTAGAGTACTTAAAAAAGATCGAGGAGGAGAGAGAGGAGTGGATAGCCGCGTGTAAAAGGCCTCGGTCTCTCACGTAAACATCTTAGGTTCGATTCCTGAGACTGGCGATATCCTTGCCGGAATTTATACGGTCGTACGCTTCTCCTTGCTTCGTAGGGCACGTTTAACCGGCGGTCTCGGTTATCATACTAACACCTTTGATAACCGTTAACCTCGCAACACTGCGGGTCGATCTTCTTCGCCTCTCTCGATGGGTTAGGTTAGCCTCCTACCCAGCATACGTGCAAGGAAGGCTCACAGAACTCGTTCTTATGAGTTTCTAACAGGCCATCGGCCTAGGCTTCGGCCATAGGAGGAAGAAGAAGAAGAAGAAAACATTGCAAGTACGACCCAATGAAAAAAGCATATTTTTGGAAAAATGTAATCAGACTTGGATCTTCCATTTTTATAAGTAATTAAGGTTTTAATAAAGGGACATCAAAGAGAATCCTGAGTTATGTTCAACCTTGACTCAGCTTAAACCCTTCGGTTTTTTCTGGCAAATTTTTTAATCAATTTTCAATCAGTATTCTACCGAAAAATTGTTTTTCCTTTAAATCATACAAAAGCCTTTGTAAAACAAATATAGACATTCACAGGGGCTTGAATTATCAAACACTAATTTATATCAGGTAGTGAAATTAACGTCAAAGGCAAATATACATTAAATATTTAATTACTCTGATCTAAAGGCTTTACAGAGTTTTACAGCATAATAAAACAACTCTGTAAACTCATAGGAGTTGGGTTCAGTTTATAATTTATTTCAACATTTCAAGCTTTGTGGGCCACTATAATTTGCTTATAATCAATTTAAATCTGAATATTATATTTACGGTGATGGAAGTAAATATTCATATTTGACCACATATCGTGACATATTTCCAGATTATTAAATCATAATTATTGACTCGATTGAGTTTTGAACTTCATATCAATTCAACTCGTTAAATACTCCACGAGGTGCCCTTTATTTGTAACAATTATCTTAAGCATTCCCCTAAAATACATTTCAACAGATTTCGTTAAAAGAACAAACTTTTATACCATAAAACCCCAGTTTAGGCGCTTTTCCTTAAAAAACAAACACGGACGTCTAATTAATCACCGCGAACACCTAAATTCAACTAAATTAGCTAATGAGGCAGTTTCCAGGAACTAAAATACTTCACCTACATTTAGAATTTGCGAAGACAGCAAAATTTCAGTCTGCGTACTCCAGACGTGCAGATAAAATAGGCAGAATGTGTTCTCTTGGGTTATTACGACCATAAAACGTGCACAATCTTTCTAGATTCAAGATCAATGTTTCCTCTGTTCTTGTAATACGCACACCTTCAAACTTACACTGAATTCGTCGACAGAAATTAAAATTTTTTACTAATAAAACCTTCTTTATTTCAAAATAATAATATTCATAAACATATTTTGAATTGTAGGTAATCATATATTAATTATTACTGGGTGTTACCTTTCTGGTGAAAATTATGCTTTTAAAATTAACAGGTCATTGGCCTAGGCTTCGGCCATAAGAGGAAGAAGAAGACGAAGAAGAAGAAGCAGAAATTTTACAAAATTTAATGTAGAATTGTTTTTAAGGAAATCTCTAACAAACTGAACGAAAGAAGAAGTCAAAACAGCCCCTTTCATTGATAAAATAAAGATTGAACACATAAACGTAATCGAGGTACGCTACGGATTAAAACAAAACGGGTCTGGTTGTTCCAAATTTGACCACAAACACATAACACCAATAAACATTTACAGTTAGTTTTCCTAATGCCGTTTTAAATCTCGGTTCGTAGAGTTTCCATTTGGAATTTACATTTCGGCATTTCTGTAAGCTTGGGGTGACTTTGATAATGGTAATTTGGAAAATGTCCTTAATTTGTGGGATTTACTAATTTTCACTTATTTTTATAAAATTTAAACTATATTTATAGGAATAAAAAATAGCAATTGTGGAGTTGTGGACGAACAAGAAGAAATTGTATTTTATTTATTCTACTATTCTACTAAGTCATCTTAGTTTATTGCTAGGATTTAATTAATTTATAAGGTTTAATTTCGTTATTCTCTTGAGGGTCCTTTCCGTTTCTAAGTAGAAAGAACGAGAAAAATAAAGAAAGTGAAGCTGCTTAAAAATTAACGAACAGCAAGAAAAATACCTTCGAAGAATTGCAACCCTCGGGTAATATTTCGACATATCAACACATCTACCACTAAGACAACGACTGAAATTTTCTTCTTGCCTTTTCTTTTCTTTATAAAAGTGAAATCTTTCAGGGATAAAATTAGAACTACGCCTAAGCAAATCAGCACCTTTACGTAAAACAAACCATTAATAATATACGTAAATACTACAAATCAATACAATTGCCCAGCTAGCTAGATTACTGAAAATTTAAAATTTAAGCAGGCGCTTCACGTACAAATTGACAAGTTAGTACCATTAAGTTATTGACAATCAGTCTGGCTTATCAGTAATGAATAGCACATAAACCTGCATTAATCAAGACGGTGGTTGCTGGCAGGTATCCAGAGTTCAACCCTCAACTATTACAATTTGCTTCATTAAGCAAAATTGGAGGCATATTCAAGTGAATATGCATTTTCAAATTAATTGGGCTATTGTTAATAATTCCAAAAGATCTTTTACTGATTACTTAGATGATTTTTCTAACTTTCTGGAAGAACTAAGGGCATACTTCACATTTCGTATGTGTGCAGTGTATATCAAATGTACGTGCATATTTTAAACATGTATGCCATTCCTGCAATTTCAAAGCTGATGCATTTTGTTTAAAACTGAGCTCATTAATCTGTCAATGCTTGGTGTCGATTGGAGTTTTCAGAAACTCAGCAGATCGGGGCGAATAATTAGGTCCATTGCCTTCCAAGTCTATTTAAAAGTCTTGATGAAAAATAATATAAACGTAACGACAAAAAATCATTTAAATGGTACGTGAATGCGTGTCAATAATCTTCACTAAAACTAACCCTTTCCAAAAGCATTAGGTTAAATATACATAATCAGGAGTAATCATCAGCTAAGTGAACTAAAATTGGTAATACTTTTATCGTATGTGTCCTTTCAAGAATGACCTTGTCCTGTTTACACGCGTGTCATTACATTATAACAGCCCTTTGCCCGTATCCTTTTGAATATTCCCAAATCTGGTCATGTTACAAGGGCGTCTATTCTTGGAGTATGTCGGAGTTAAACCAGGGTTAGATTAGCTTCAGGGAACAAGTGGGGAGTTTCTGATAGACCGGTGACCTAACAGGTCAATCGAAAAATGTGTGGTTGAGTTTCAAGGGTATTCCATCAGTTTTATTAAATTTTTAGCTAATGTTATTAGGTTTAGTTTGTTTTCATATCAAATTCACACTCGAGTTATGTTTTTAGGTTAGGTTGTTATATAAAAATCGATCATTAAACTTTAATGTTAATTGTTTAATACCAAGTTTAATAATTTGTTATAAAGTCAACTAAGGTCTCCGCTGACTAACATTTAATTATTCTAATTAAAATATAAATATGGCCATCTAGCATAAAAGGCTTACCTGCAATATTAAATACGGGCCAGCGTACGCTAATTAAAATAATTTAGATCAAAGATTCGTTGTAGATACAGGTCATAATAATTGATGTCAAATAATTATTATTAAATTATATAAGGTTGAATACCGACTATAATAGAATCTTGACCTAAAATTACCTACACGTTTCTTATGAATAAAAAATAAACGTCTCGAACTAAACGGAAATACAAATTCCTAAATTTTCCTTGACGAATGTCAAGAAGTAAGTGTGTAAGAAATTGACCTTAACCTAGATAATCGAATTAAAAATTGATAATCGACCTTCAAATCGAGCTTTCCCTAGAAAGCACAATACTTATAAAATTGCCCCAGATATCCGTCTAAGCCATGGGACGCCGATACTTCTATTATCTACGTTAATCAATGAAGTTTGACAAAATCGTCGAGTTATAATAGTATCAGAATCCGGCTAAAAATAACCGGAAAACATTTGCTCTCCGGCTGTAAAACCGCATCATGAAACGAAGGGAAGAAAACTCTTGCCTAGAGGCGACAAACTGTAAATATTGGTGGTTGTAAAAACAGAAAAAGGCAAATTTTTGGAAATTGTTGTGCTTTTTGTGCTGTTCTGTAAACTTCCGCAAGGTCCGAAATATCAAAAACCGTAGCAGGAGCCTGCTGATACTTAATTCTTAAGGTCCTAACCCCTAACATCGTGGTAAACAAAGCTAAACGGCTAAGTTTAGGGCCAAAAAACGGTAAAAAACGGCAAAAAAAATTAAAATACCTCGGTGGGCATTTAAAATCTACAATTTTAACTAAAATTCACTTACCAAAGGTTGTTTAATCGAAGTATATGTAGCAGAATTCGTTTTAACGCCAACCACCGTAAGAGCAGCACGGTAGCCAACTTAATGCGATAAAATAGAACCGAAAACGTGAAATACCCAATGGTCGATTGCGCATATTCGGGTACCAAAAACAAGCTGGAAATTTAAGCTTCGCGATATTCCGCTTTATAAAGCTACCTCCGATGCTGCAAGCTTCTTGCGCTGTTCCTGCCGGCGAGGACCTTTCCGGAGGCGCCCTCAAGCGCCAGGATTCCCCAACTCTACTTTATATTGATTTTCCCGCCCTTGTTTTGTCTTTCTCTCGCAAATCACTAATAAATTATTATTCTCTCTCCGTTAGATCTTATTCTAATAGCTTTGTACACATGGATTTTGCATGCGGAAACTAGAAGGGGATTTATTTTTAGATATTATGTTCTCAAGAACAAGGAAACCAACCGTCCCGAAAATGGACACCCGGAGCGAATTTCCCAAACAGAGCTTTCGGCTCGCAAATGAACCCAAGCAGAAGCTTTTGTCAAAATAAATTAATTTCGATTACCGAATACTCGAAGTTCGATAAAATAGCAAACCTGTTCTTGACATTTATATTTTCCTAACATAAATTATGACATCGTGTTTTTGCACCTGAATGTTTACCCCCACTTTTGCCTGAAGGCTGCCTGTAAGTGCTGGTTTCATGCAAATGACGGGATTAGAACAGTGTACGATACAAGTTTTAGTTATTCGATCCAAAACCGAACTACAATAATCGCACATTTTAGTCTAAAACTAACGAAACGTAATCCGAAGTGATGTAACCTGACGGTTACTGATAAAATACTACTACGAAATACCCTAAAATAAATGGGTTTAATTAAAACTTTGATAATCAAATTAATTTTCAATTGATTTGCTAAATTATGCATCGATTGTATTTTATAGTTTATACTGAAATTTCGGTGTTTATAACGAGCAGCAACTATGGAGCTTTATTTAACATTTTAGAATTTTATTCTAACAAATTGAGATTAATCTTTTGCTATTCTGAAGTTGCTAAAACAACTTATAACAACAACTTTATCAGATAAACAAAGCCCAGAATAAATTAAAATCCAGACTTCTAAAATCTGCAAAATTTTCGTTATGAACTAAAAAACCAAGCACAAACAGATAATAAAAAAGATTTTGGATTTCCAACCATACAGAAAATTTAAGGTTCATTTTAATTTAACAGTAGGTATAGGTATCGGCACTAACGTTCCACGAAGAAGCGTGGTCGGCAATATGGACGATTAAGGCCTCCTAAGTCGCTTTTCATTCTTGCTTGTCGGATACTGGGTGGTGTGGTAAGCATCACGCCTTCGATAACCGACTACCTTCCCTACTCCACCACTTTATTTCGGTTCCCAATTATTTTCAGTGACAGGGAAGGCCACCTGCCTTAACCACTCGGCCACTACGGCGATCAATATAACAGTAAGGTATGTAAAATAAAAAAATACACTGAAATAAATAACTTAATAAATGGTAGGGTTTGCTTTCAGAATATTTTGGTTAAATTAATATTCTTGCTTCGGAAGTCTAAAAATTATTGGGTTTGCCTTGAAGGGATCTAGCAAGGAAAAGGTACAAACACAAAATCGTGGTTTATTGTCAAAATTTTTGGATTTGCGTTGGGAATGTTTTAGTTATATTAATACCGTTGCTTGTGAAGCCTTTAAAACAAGCAAAGAATAGAAGACATTGAAAACCCAGGGCTAAGGAAAGGTCAAGAAGAATGAACGAGAGGAAAGTCCAACCACGAAACTGTGACTTATTCTAAAAGTTGTTGGGTTTGCTTCGAGAGTATTTTGGATAAATTTATATTTCTGCTTTCAAAGTCTTTAAAATGAGCACGAAAGAGAAGAAACAAAAATCTCAGAAGTTAGTAAAACTAAGAAGAAAGTGAATGAGAAGAAAGTACAGAGACGAAACTGTAGTTTATTCTAAAAATTGTCGGGTTTGCTTTGAGACTATTTTGGTTAAATTAATACTCTTGCTTATCAAACCTTTAAAACAAACAGGAAAGAAAAGAAAAAATCCCAGGACTAAAAAAATACTATGAAGAAACTGAACGAATAGAAAGTGCAAATACAAAATTGTGGTTTCTTCTAAAACATTATTGCATTTACTTGAATAATATTTTGGTTAAAGTAATATTCTTGCTTGTCAAGCATTTAAAACGAGTAGGGAAGAAAGGAAATACAAATTCAAGGGGCTTAGAAAAAGCTAAGAAGAAAATGAACGAAAAGAAGGTATAAACACGAAAGCTTGGTTTATTCTAACAATTGTTGTTAGCCATCTTTTTTGGGCTTCTTTCTTTAATTAAAGGTTTATTTAAACGGTTGCGTGAAATAATTTTTGTCTCCCTTTTAGCTAGAGTGCAGTGGTTCCCAAAGTATGTTCCGTGGAACCCTGGGGTTCTACGAAATAGTTTTGGGATTCCGCGAGTCAAATTTTCAGAAAATATTGAAGTCTAAACATCTACATCCTTCTCATTAATCTTTCATTTCATATTTATTTTGTATTTTGTTTTGTACAGTTTATTGCATCTCTTGTGCATCATACGTATATGGTTGAATAAATTATTTGTACACTTTTTTTTAATGCTCAATTAAGATTAGGATGTTTGTAGATTGTATAGGGGTTCCGCGGAAAAATAAGTTTGGGAACCACTGAGCTAGAGGAAAAAGATTATAATGGAATTTGTAAGAAAATGTCGAAGGTTCTGCTATTTCTTCTTCTCCTTCTCCATTTTTAGTATTTCGTATGATTTTCCTTCATCTACTGTATTTCTCAATTTTTCGTTCCGCGTCTCATTTTTTTTTCTTCTTCATTCTTTGTCCTCTGTCTTTTTAATTTTTTTCTTCTTTTTCCTTCCTTTCTGGCTAAGTTTATTTGTACGTAATTAATCAACACCTCCTGTTTTTTGGATATCTTAATTTATTTATTTATTTCATAAGGTTTGAAATCATCCATTTTAATAATTAAATTGAACCAACTGGGCCTTCTATCACCTTTTGGTTTCTGCTATTATTTATCTTCAATTCTGGATATTCGAGTATTTATTACTATATATTTTATTTAGTAGGCCTGTTTTTTCTAGACTTTCTTATTGGGTAGGGACCTATTTTATATTACGAAAGGAATTTAAAGTCAAAGAAAAACATTATAAATTTATGTCAGCAACAGGTAAAAATACCTAAGCTCTGGCCACGCTAATTTCTTTAGAATTTACTCAGAAATTTAAAAATTTCATAAACTTTAAAATTAAAAATTCTAAAAAGCTTAAAAATCCAAAAGAGAGCTAAGAATTATTGATAGTTATTTATGTATCAAATTACGTGTACTTTGTAGAATGCTGAGAAAACCCAAGCGAAGCCAAATTGTATCCTCAATCCTCACTACTTGAGTCAAAAATTTTTCTAACGTAGTAACATGATAGCAAATATTACTTTACATAACTCTTCTTCTTCTTTCTCTTGTACCCTCTTATACCTTTACAGTGTCGAGGGTGCCGGACACACCGAGCCACAGAGCGGTCACCCATTCAAGTTCTGGCCGAGCAGGCCTTTGCTTAACTTTATATATTTCAGTATTACGTGCGCCGTACTGCCGGTTTTACATTACTCTTACGAACGCAACTAAGAAAGTAAAAAAAAGTATTTGAAGCATGCTCTTTCTATATCTCCTATACGAAAGAAATTCCCTGTGAAAAAAACATAAAACAGAATCTTTTAAAATGTTCGAAATGTTCAACGAATAAATGAAACAGTTATATTACATACTTTAAATGAGTAAGCTACCTGTAATGCTTCTGCAAATCAGTCTTGCCTTTAAAACCAGCCTGGCTTGATTTTACAGCAAAAACTAATTTTCAGCAAGTAATAACGTTTACTGGTCAGGAAATTTAATTTTTAACTTAATCTGCCTTATTAAAAACAATAAAGAAAAGTATTCCAAGTATTTTTCACGTCAACCTACAATAATATAAAAAAATATATAAAAATACCAGGGTGTTTCTTTAAGTTATCTACCTAGCCATAGAAAAAAGCACGTATCACATTAACAACCGTTTATTTTTCTACATAACTCCCTTCAATACTTACACATTTATTCCGTCTTTTTACCAATTATCCCATACCCTCAGAAAAAAATTCCTTCGGCAACTCCGCAAAATATTGTTCAACAGCTTGTTTGAGTGCTCCATCAGATGCAAAATGCTTTCCTCCGAGATGCTTTTTCAAGTTTGACGGAGCTAGGTCAGGACTATAATGTGGATGCCTTAACTCTATGAACCCACAGTCATTGATTATATGCTGAACTTTGATTTTCTGACACTGCGATGTTCTACCTTAATTTCACTCATTTTATCAAGAAGTAAACCTTCCCAGATCTCTATAAAAGCACAAATTAAACACAACTTAGCATATGTACTTCTAAATGTCACAGCTATTTTGTAATAACTGATTTGACATCGTCGTTGTTTTGTTTCATGGTTAGGTACATAACATAAAGCTCGCCCATTTTAAAATTGTATTAAAAGTACCGATTTTCAGGAAAGTAATAATAGAAAGTAAAACCCGAAATTTGTACGTAAAGGTCTTTAAACAAAATGCAAAAAATTCTATTACCTGACAAAACTCAAATTAGCTATTTTCACAAACAGAATTATATCCAATTACAAGGAAAACCTAAATTTGCAAATATCTAAAAAAAATCAAAAAATGCTCATTCTCCATGTCTATAATTAAAATGCAGGAAACTGCTTTATGACAACGTAAAACCTATTTTTGTGTTCCGGTATAATTTTAATGCCATTAAAAACTTCGTTAAGCAGTTATGTAAAAAAAATCGCATAACTAGTTTACCAGCAAATTAGTTTACGGTAACATAAATTAGTTCTGCAACTCCTGAATTTTTTTTTCATATTTTATTTAATCGTTTGTCAATTTTTTGTATGTTATTATTTTCGTAAAGGAGGGCACTCTGCAGATTTGTATTATTATTGCCATTTATTAGTTCATTTTCTTTGATGTTTATCTAAGAAGTGTCGAAAAAGGTGAACTTCTGAATATCGTGGGAGCGCTAAGAAGGTTAACATAACATCTAATTGTATTTATTCAAACTTATTTTAAGGCGTTGAAAATAACCTGAAGGGAAAAGTTTAATTTAAACTAATTTCATTCGGACATTACTAACTTATGTAATAAATAATAAATGTATTAGACTATTTTTTATTATTTCTAGGGTTAAAAATAAAAAAATTGCCAAAAAATTTGCTGCAACGAACAAGGCATTCAAAGGATATTTGAACTTTGGGGATACTTTTTAGTATTGCATTGTGCATTGACCCGAAGGTTAATGATTCAAATTCCTGCGGGAGTGATATTTTGTATAAGTATACGAAATATTCATATTCATTAAATAGAGCCAAAAATTTTAAAAGCAAAGATCGTGTATTCTGAGCTACCATCGAAGTATGCAAGGACTATGGCACAGGCTGGAAAAATAAACAACGCAATCCAAGAAATACAAAGAATGGAAACCATAATTATGGGTAGAAGTGAGATGCGCTGGCCAGCATCAAACTATTATGATAGCCACGAATATCGAGTGTACTACTAAGGAACATTCAATGGAGAACACTTGCACAGTGTGTAATTCTGTTGTGAAATGTGTTACAAATTTCATACCAATATCAGAGCGTGTCATGCTGCTTCAAATCAATGCTAATCCCTCGCAAATAAACATTATACCGGTATATGTTCCAACAACAGAACATGAAGATCAAGAGGTGAGCACATTTTACTCCTAACTTAAGTCAATAAAGAAACAATTACCAAAACAGGATTTAATAATAATAATGGGATACTCGTATATTAATTCTGAGATTGGCAAAGGACGTAAAGCTGATTTCATAAGCACGTATGGGCGCTGCGAAAGGAATGAGAGAGCCGAACAACTCAGAATATAATAATTCCTTCACACTTGGAAGTCACCTAGTGACTCATGTAAAAACATTACTTAAATTATAAGCATTCAAATTGACTCCTCGTAAACAAAAGATACAGGGACCGCTGTACTTCTGTGAAAACATATCCAGCCGAAATACAATCGGATCATCTTCCTCTAGTGGGCGATTTCAGAATAAAATTGAAGGTATGTAAGAAAGAAAACTGTCATGAAATACGATTTAAGAAAAATGAAAAAACCCATAATAAAACAACAGGCGGTAATAAGGATCAATAATGAACTTCTGGTGCTTCGAATAATGAAGAAGATATTGACAAATTAAACGTCATAATAGAAAATATTAAAAAGGATCTGTTGGCCCGATGCCGTTAACAAGAAATCATGGATGACCGATGAAATCCTCCAGATGATAGAAAAGAGAAGACTTGTTAAAGGTAATCCAAATATGTACAAAAACATTAACAACGTCTTGCACTGTGAAAGGGCGAAAACCACCGATATCCATCGTAGAATGAAGCTGCATTATGGAAATTCACGTTTGTCACTCCAGCAACTGTATGAATGGAGCAATAAATTCAAAAACGGGGTGAAAAGTCATACTAACCCTTTTTTGGGATGCAAGAGGGATAATATTGGAGCATTACATGCCTAATGGGGTCACTGTTATTGGTGCCACATACTCAGAACTTTTAAGAACTGTCTTAAATCTGCTATCAGAACCAAAAGGCGCGGATTTCTGAGTACCGGCATTCTTCTACAGCACGATAACACACGGCCACATACTGCACAATCAAGGGTGGCAAGACTTGAAGTTTGAGTGTTTACCACATCCTCCTTATTCTCCAAACGATTATTATGTTTTTCATCCGCTTAAAGAGGCATTGGTAGGAAGAAATTTCATACGAATGATGAAGTGATTCAGGCGGTGCATGAGTGACCAATAGATTTTTTTTTCTTCGGGTATTCAAGCACTTCCAAAACGATAGAGGACGTGCAGAGAACGCGATGGAGACTACGTCGAAAAATTCCTTGTTTTTGATATTGCTTTAGTAAATTTTATTTAATAACATTTTTAAGGTTTTCATTTGCCTCATAGTAAGTCTCCGTATTAAAGCGAGAAAACTACGTTTAATGGAAAATTATAGTTTATCTTTAATATCAGAAATTATAAAGAAATTTATAACTCTAAGTTATGCTTTCCTTCAGTTTTAATACGTATTTTAACGAATTATAAAAAAGATTTTCCCCAAGGAGTGAATACTTAAAAATATAATTTTTAAAATTGCTTTCAGATGTATAGGTACTGAATTAAATGTTTTACTTTACTTTTACTGCTTCTACTATGAATTTTCTTTTACTGAAATATTTAACAGAATACTGAAAAGCATTTTGGAAAATATAGTGAAGAAATTATTATGCTCTTAAATGATTATTTTCAATTTTGTTAATCATTTTTGAAGCTAAGGCATTACAAACATGGAAAACAAAATGTCCGCATACAAATGCTTACATACTATACAATTTGCATTCAAACTATAATATCAAATAGAGAGCCATCGTAAGAAAATTAATCGAAGAATATGAAGTGGGGGTTGACAGTCAAAAATGAAAAATCAAAATACCATTGTATCAAAGGACATGCAGGAAATCTTATCGTTGATGTTTAATGAATACAAAGACCTAGGAATAATGTTTCATAGAGAAGGAACCGATCATCACGAGAGTAGTACAAGCGAAAAAAAATATCTGCAGAGTAAAAGAAGAGAAAAATCAGTATACCGGGTGTGGCCTGACATGTGAGACATAGGAGAAATACATACGATTTTGATAAATGCTTAATTTTATCTCTCCAGCTGAACCGTTTAGTTTTTGTACGTTCTTGTTTGGATGAGTAGTACGCTATTAAGCAATTGATTCTTAACTAATTAGGAAAATTTAGCTCCTAAACGTAAAATAAAGTAAATATTTTTAATAAAAAGGCACATATATGCACCTTATGACATCTTGCTTAAAGCCTGTTGCGCATCATTTGTTCATACTAAATTTTGAAATCATCAGAACAAGTCTAGTTGATCAAATTTTTGTAGAATTAATATCAGTCTAATAATCAGCAAAAAATATCATTTCTCCTTCATTTCAGATAAATTTCGTACTATAATCGACTGAAAAAAAAGTACTTTTTGAAAAATAGCTACAACGTAAGCAACAGTTAGCCAAGAAGATGTCTCACATTTCAGGCCACGCCCGGTATAGGAAACGTAGATTAAACGCACATGGTGACTCATGGCAAAAATAAAAGAGATGGAAGCAATTGAAGTGAATGCAATGTGACGAGCGATGAGAATCTCTGGAACAGAAAGAATAAAAATGAAGAGATCAAAAGACGGAACTCGTAGATCTTTAAGTGAAAAAGTCTGACAAAAGTTCAATGTTACAACCGGAAAGAATGGAAGCTAGAAATCGAACAACGGCGCAAGACGTTGTATAATACGTAAATAGTACATTGAAGTCCGTTTCAAACGGTCGTTTTATTTCAAAACTTGAATAAATAGTGTAGCTGTCAGGGTTAAATCTGACAAAGAGTAAAGCAAACTTCGAGCTATTTAGAAGGATTAACAACTAGGAAACAGGAAAAGGAAGGTTTCTGTCCGAAACGCATTAAAATTGCGAGCTGTTAAAGTTCAATTCTTCTAAATACGTAAATACCTCTATGACGGATTAAACATGCAACTAACTTAAAAGTTAAAAATAACGCAAAATTGTTTCTGTGATCACAATTATCAAATAATGTAACTTAATATAAAGCAGCATAGTAAGCTTAACATATTTCTTCTGTATTTATATTGGATATCAACATCTGCTGGAAAAATAAGATTGCATTGCTGTTTGTTAATAATAAGAGTTGGAAAATAATCTTACTGCTTTTGCATATTATACAATTTTTAACTGAACTCGATAACACAGAAATTTCAAAATGAAACTGAAGAATTAAACTAAGAATAATTCTAGAAATTTCCTGCAAGAAAACCTTAGAAAGAGAGATTGCATGTGTCAATGTTAAATACACTTATTTGTTCCTTGCAAGAAGTAACAGTAGGTTCAGCTGTGTTTAGAGCTTACCGAAATTTGACTACGGCATAATACGAGCATAACAAGGCACTTATGCTTAACAATGGTATTTATGCAAAAACAATCCAAATAAGCACACTCAAACAGTGTTTAGATACTTTTAAATAAATTACTTTACAAAATATAACAATATTGCGAAAAGCTACCACAAGAGGCATTTTAGGTATTTTTTCGGAACCTATGGCCTTTAATTATCACGCACAATCAGATACTGTTATTTGTAATCACCATTTTAACTGCGAAAATTCTTAAATTTATTCTTTTTGCAATTGAAACAGGGTTGTACTAACAAAAAAGCTTCATCATTAACCTTAAATAATACATATTTCGCAATCGCTAAATTCATAAACGATTATGATTACAAATATTTCCTGTTTAAATTTAATAATTTATGGTTTTGGTAAAAAAAAACAAAAAACTCCAAACGAACACGTAGATTTTAACGCAAATAAAAAAGAAAATTTAAATCGACATGAAACCGGGTATGATATAACGACATAACGATTAGTACATCCTACACGGCTGACCCTACAGATCCAAAGCAATTACCTTAAATTATCTCAATTAAGAAGAAAAATTCACTGCGTGATTTCGCAACAATGATGCTAGTCATTTGTTCACAACTGGTTCACCTACTTACTGATTGAGTGAGAGTCGTCGATGAATGCAAGTTCCAGAGGTCATACACCGTACAACACTTCGGTTCCTCTATATTTTACGCGTATTCATACAGACTGTGCAAGTACTTTACGTGACGAGAACTTTCACGGTAGGTTTGTTTTAATAACATGAATTAAATTGCTTCGTGGGATTTTTTAAATTCAACCGTAAACATTAAAACATTAAATGAGAAGTCATACTAGTTGCATGTTGTTGCACTTTGAAGTAATTAAATCAAAAAATCATGCATTAAGGCTTTCTTTATGCGCAATTACAATGTAAAATAGTACACGTTTTGCTTGTTATTCGTATGTTACTCGTAGTTTTCTTGTGTTAGGTTAGTATGAACAACTTACTGCGCTTTTTTTTTTCGAAAGGACCGAACCGGTAATTCAGGGATACATCGCATAATAACTTAAGTTATTAACTTTTATTACGCGGATATTAGAAAGTGCACCCTTCTCCTTAAACCTCTCTAATTAGTGTAATTAGATAAAATTTTGAAATAAATATTCTTCTGGTGGGTGGATTTTAATTTAGTTTCCTTATTAGATATGTCATAAAAAATAATAAAAACGAAATAGACTTCTGGGTACTTCGCGAGGCCAACAAATTCAATTGTGTAAGTAAGCAATGGGAATTAGTTACAAAAAGAATTTTAATTTACAATAGAGTAGAACATGTAATGAAACTTACGGTTATACTAAAATAAACTGTAACGTTAAAGTTAATTAAACTGAACGTTTAAGACAATTTCATGCGGTTGCAGTATGGAGAATGAGTATTATGCAAGAGTCGTTATTTTTTAATTTAATAGAAATTTGTACTGGAATTTTTTGAATTAAGTAAAACAGGTGATTAATTAACGTGAATGGTATTAAAACTTGATGAAAAGGTTTCTTTTATTTCTTTTAAGGAATAATTTTAAAAACCATGAAAGAAAAAAGTCATTATGGATTTAAAACTAGGGGCAGCAAAAATATTGCAAAATAGCTTTAAATAGATTATTCTTCTTCTGCGTTTTTATAGATCAGTGATCTGTTTCTAAACGAATTTAGTTTTCTTTGGAGCTTGATTTCCAGCTCTGCATCCATCTAAGTATTTGGTAGTCTGTCCGGGAGTCGAGGGTGTACTGGTTTTCCTACTATTACTATCCATACTAGTCTAGTCTGTTGCTGTCCATTCGACTCACATGTTCATACCAGTACTTTTTGCGTGTTTTTCCCCACCTTATTATGTCCTTTGTTTTGCACCTTTTTCTGATGTCATTGTTTCGAATTCTATCTCACAAAGTTTTGCTTATGATTGCTCTTAAAGTTTTCATCTCTGCTGTTCTTAGAATGTGTTTCGTTTGCTGTGTCTCAGTCCTGCATTCTATACCATATGTCATTAAAGGCCTTGTACATGTCTTATATATTTTGGTCTTGCTTTCGATATTCATGTATTTGTTGGTCTATATTACGTCCCTTATGCAGCCTGATAACACCATTGCCTTGTTTGTTTGTTCTCGAATTACTAGCTTACATCTTACATCTAGATAGGTCTCTGGAGAAAGTTAAGCACTTTGTTTTATTTATTGAGATGTTCATATTAAATTGTTTGGTGGAGAGATAGAATTTGTGTATCTGCCGCTGCAAGTCGTCTTTTGTCTCTACAATAATCGTGGCATCATCTCAATGCTGACATTTTTTGCACCCAATTTATAACCCAGGTTCAGCGATTTTCTTCTATAAGTTTGTCCAGATTAAAAAGGAACAGACTTAAACTGTCACCTTGTCTTGCTCCATTCGATGTTGGTATTTCCTTCTTTAGTTCTTGGTCTGATTTTATTGTAGTGACGTTGTTGTTTTTAATGTCGTATATTATCTTGATGATAGCGGGAGATATATTCTTTTCTTTCAGAATGTTTAAAACGTCTGCAAGCCTTACTTTGTCAAAGGCTTTGGTTAGACTTCCTGTACGGGAAAGTTTATGAAAAAAGTGTTTTCATCCATTTTCATATCAGTTTTAATAATTATATATTTGATACTAGGGTGCAAGGGGCGAAGGCGCTCGAAGATCTAGCCAACCCAAAAGTCAACCTCACCTTCACGTGGTGCACCCTGTTTATACTAACGAGGCTCTGGCGACCGAATATAGGCGGGATAACCTAAACAACTAGGCATAGGAAATGATGTCCATTAAAACACTGTAGGTCTGGATGCAAAAAGGTGGCAGCCCCACCACCAGAATCGGGTGCGGTTGGCTGATAACCAGCTTTGCAATCGCAATTTGCACCTTAAACTAAAATTATCAAAGAAACTGATGCAAAGACTAACCGGACGGCTCAAATGATGACGAATTTTGGCATGAAAAAGGCTGTACGAATTGGAACATGGAATGTCCGCACGATGCAAGAACCCAGTAAACTAGGCCAAGTTTCTAAAGAAATGCACAATTACAATCTTTTGGTATTGGGCCTTAGTGAAATTAGGTGGGTTGGTAATGGAGAATTCAAACTGGCTAATGGAGATAGCCTGCTGTACTCTTGTAAAGAGCAGTATGAAAATAGAGAAAGTGGAGTAGGAATACTGATTAATAAAGAAACCAGGAAATCCCTGATAAGTTGGAACCCTACCTCAGACCGAATAATAACTGCAAAGTTTCGCACCAGAGCTAGAAATATGTCTATCGTACAATGCTATGCACCAACGGAAAGTGCCACACAAGAAATGAAAGATAGGTTTTATCAACAACTAACAAGCAGCGTCAGCAAAATTAACAATGGAGACATAATAATAGTGATGGGCGACCTCAACGCCAAAGTAGGCCCCAAGCAATGTCTCAATGAAACAAGTGTTGGAAAATTTGGAATGGGACAACGAAATGAGAACGGTGACCTATTTGTGGAGCTATGCACGGACTTTGACTTATTAATTGGTGGGACCGCTTTCCCACATAAAGAGACACACAAGATTACATGGATCTCACCAGACAATAGAACTAGAAACCAAATAGATCACATTGCCTATAGCAGAAAATGGCGCAGTTCCTTTTTGGATATAAGAAACCGTCGGGGCGCGGATGCGGGTAGCGACCACCACCTTATAACAGCCACAATAAGAATAAAACTTGCCTCGGCTAAAAGTCGCTATCCCTTCTTTAAACGCAAGGTATTTGACTTACAAAAGCTTAAAAACGCCACGACATATACAGCACTCAAGTCCAAATTAAACAATAGGGAAGACCTAAACTCCATCCAGAACGAGGAAGTTCAATCAAGGTGGGACAAAATTACAGACTTCTTACTGGAGAAGAGTGAAGAAACACTAGGAACAAAGAATATCAACAGGAAACAATGGATAACAGACACAACCTGGGATCTAATCACTAAGAGAAAGAAAACTAAAGCAAAGCTCAACAGCTGCACAACACAAACCAGGAGGGAAGAACTAATAGAGGAATACAACAACCTGCACAAAGCTGCTAAGAGAAGTGCCAAACAAGACAAAAGAATGTGGTACGATGACATTGCAGATAAGGCAGAAGAAGCGGCTAAACATAATAACACGAAAGAACTATACCAGCTGACAAACAGGCTAACTAACAAAGGAAAAGCGACAAATACGAACATACGGGATAGGAATGGTAAACTACTAACAGGTGAAGATGAACAAATAAGTAGATGGGAAGAATACTATACCGAGATCATCGGAATTGAACCTGAGGAGGGTGATGAAGGGATACGAAATATCATCGAAAACGGCGATATCCAACCTGTAAGAATAAACACAAACGTTCCCACTGAAAGCGAAATTAAAAGCGCCATCAATCACTTACATTCAGGCAAGGCAGCCGGCATTGATAACCTACCGCCTGATATTCTCAAAGTAGATAAGGAGCTTATTGCAAAAGTTTTGCATCCCATTATTAAGGAAGTTTGGGAAAATGAGCAAATCCCAGAAAAATGGAAAGCTGGGATCATTATTAAAGTACCGAAGAAAGGGGATTTGAGTCATTGTAGTAACTGGAGAGGGATAACCCTTCTCAATACCGTCAACAAAATACTAACAACAATATTGCTCAACAGGATGACGGACACCATCGAGCCAACAATTAGGAAAGAACAAGCCGGGTTTAGACCAGAGAGGTCCTGCATAGAACACATAAATACCCTAAGAATAATAATTGAACAGTCCCTAGAATGGAAGTCGCCACTTTATCTAGTGTTCATTGACTTTAAAAGAGCGTTTGACAGTATAAATCAAACAGCCATCTGGAACATACTGACACACATAGGTGTTCCACAGAAATTAGTAAACATTATGAAAGATCTCTACACAAACGACTACTGTCAAATACTACACAAAGGTAAAGCTAGCAAGAAGATTGAAATTAAAAATGGGGTCAGGCAAGGCTGTCCCCTATCCCCACTTTTATTCAACCTAACTTTAGACTGGATTATGAAAGCTGTCAACAACGATAGGAGAGGTATAACGTGGGACTTTCAACGCCGATTGGAGGACTTGGACTATGCGGACGACATCTGCCTCTTATCTCACACATATGCAGATATGGTAACCAAACTTCAACGCTTAACCACACAAGCAGCCCTAGTAGGACTTAGAATCAATGTTCCTAAAACAAAATCATTGAGAATTGGAACAGGCAATTTAAACAAGTTCTACATTAATGATCAAGAAATAGAGGACGTGGAAAGCTTCTGTTACCTGGGCTCTGTTATTTCAAAAAAAGGGGGAACTGAAGAAGATGTCCAAAGCCGTATCCGAAAAGCAAGACAGGCATTTGGAATGCTCTACAAAACTTGGTCATCGACGTACATTTCCAGAAAAACCAAGTTACGCATATTCAACAGCAACGTAAAATCGGTTTTACTTTACGGCTGCGAAACCTGGAAGGTCACTAAAGCAATTTCTAATAAACTCCAGGTATTTGTAAACAGATGCCTCCGCAGAATCTGTCACATATTTTGGCCAGACCTTATCACCAATGAAGAACTATGGCGGACTACCAACCAACCGGAAATAGCAAGAGAAATCCTGAAACGAAAATGGGGTTGGATTGGCCACTCTCTGAGGAGAGAGGAGAATGCAATCAGCAGGATGGTGCTATATTGGAACCCTCAAGGAAGGCGAAAACAAGGCAGACCTCAGACAACCTGGAGGCGTACAGTACCGAAAGAAGCCAAAGACAATGGGAAAACTTGGAACGAAATAAAAGCCCTAGCACGAAACCGAGTCCGATGGCGCAACTTTGTGGAAGCCCTATGCTCCAGATAGGAGTTTACGGAAGTTTATATATATATATTTGATACTATGCGCTCACATAAAGTCTTGAATTTGTTCTAGTTGTAGTCTGGAAGACTCTGCCCACTTACAGGTTTGTAGTTTTTAAAAATTGTCAAATGAACATTTTAAATACATTGCGGGTCTTCTATTCTGTGATCGATATTTTTTAAAAGTGAAAGAAAAATCAGCAAAATGAACATCGGTATACTTGAATGCTGGCCAAAAGTGATTGCAAAGGCACCAGTTCGCGGGCAATCCCTCGCCGTTTTAAAAACAATAATCAAGCCCTTTTAGTTAAATTTCTAATTATAAAGAACACCTGAACTTGTAACTAGCAGTCATCTCAGTGATTCTTGGATGTTTGATGTTTTGGATGGTTTTGAGATAGGAAGAGGTGACCTTCACGTTTTACCAACAAAATTTTAACAAGCTAATTAGTAAGTTGCATTTTCCAAGACTCCGAGACTCTTTACAACTGTTTTTCAGGGTAATAAGCTTAAGATATCAGCGCAAAAAATATCCGAACTCTTAGACCATCCACTCTATTCTCTCAATTTAGCCTCAAAGCTAAAAAATATGTGAAACAATTCGCCGTTTCACACTTTCCTTTAGTATGAAAGGGTTCGTTTCGTTTTCTCAAACGAACTTTGATACCAGCTCTAAAAGATTGGAATGCAGTGTAAGAAAAATGCTCGTTCCTAAGAATTTAGAAATATCTTGAATCTAAAAACGTTCGTTCTTCTCAAATAAGAAGTATTTTACAGCATTTAAAGGTATTTGGATATTGTGAAACTACCCAAGAATTACCTTTTTGCAAATTATTTTTTAGGATTTAACTTCTTGTTGTAATATAGAATGCCTGAATACCGAGAAAAACAAAACATGTAAATATCACGTTATGACAATTGTTAGAAATGATTATGTACTTAACAAATTTTGCAAGAATTATATTATTTTGTTGCATATTAAACACGGAATCATTTCGAAAAATTGGATTTAAATAAACAGAAGAGGATACTTGGGGTTGCAGTCAATTAAAATATAGATTCAAATCCAAACGGTGCAGTGAAAATTTTCCACCAGCCGTCAAGGTTTAATCTGTTAGTTGGGATGACCTCAGCAGTTGTTGCCTAAATAAAAACCAAACAAATAGAATAGAAAGAAATAATAAAATAATAAAAAGAATGTTAGGTCAAAATTTCATCCTCCAGTTGCTTTTAAAATTTGTTATCATTCAGCTAACTTGGAATTATCTGGAAAATTACTAGAAAAATTAATTTTCCAGTAGGTATTATAAACAATTTTGTGGCGACTTCTACCACATTCCAGAAAGAATTGGAAAAATCAGAAGTTCTTACCTAAACAATCTCAGACGAGTCCGAAATTGATGAAGTGCTTTTTATAACTTGGATTTACAAAAATAGTGTTAACATTTTGGTATTAAAACATGAAGATAGTTATTTTGCAGAGGCTTATTTAGATATTCTTAATTGTTACACCCATAAAATAACTAGAAAAGTCAATACTGAGGAGACAAACGCATAACAAACGTATAAATAGGCCAGAGATTTCAACGAGCGGTAGCCAACGAACCCGCTATTCCTTTTCTGCTGAAGATTACCAAACGACCCAAACGTTGTTAATATATTTCCGTATATTTTGAATTAAATCAAATACTACTTGGAGGGAGAGATAATGTTGTGTAACATCATTATACACCAACAGAAACATGAATAAAAAATTCATTAAGAATATTTCCCCAAAGGCAGCATCCCTAAATATTTAATCTTTTAAGTAATGCACAGGATAAAATTTGTCGACTGTTTAATGGATAACTAAAACATAAAATAATTTTGATTTTAAGAAAATATTCCCTTTGCAAAGTCTTAAATACCAATAACTAAATTTACATAAAACTTATCTGAGTTAATGCCACCAGGAGCAGCTTCAAATGGAACAAAAATAAAACATCCGAGTTCTTAAAAGCTGTAAAATTAAATTTCTCTGTTCAATTAAGCCTTCAACGCTTAATAAACTTAAGTGTTAATTATAGACAAATTCCAGCAAGGCTTGAATTTTCCCAAATCACTAAAATTAATGACTTTTATCAAATATTAATTTGTCTCGCTAACCTAATTCTTCTCGTAAAAGTAAGTACTCGACGTAAGGTTGAATGCTTCAAATCAATAAAAATCTAAATATCTAGGTCTTACCCATAAAATATTATCGAGTTTTAAACTTCTAATACGACAATAAATCACGAAAGTGAAGTTGAACAAAATAAACGCATAAATTATGCATATTTTGATGTTATCGTTTCAATCAAGTTTATTTTGAAGGTATTTCGTTCTCTGAATCTTAAACATGCAGATTTAAAATAAATGAAGTCTAATAAATACCGTTGGTATTTCACCCAAAACTTATGAAAACGCTACGATTAATAATATTTATCGGAGATTTGACGTTATTACTTTCATTTACATAAAAATTAAGTATTTTTTCGCGTATTACTTCAATATAATCGGGTCATTAAAGGCCGTTGCAGCAAAAATATCTTGGTCTTATTCAAGCGCAACATCTGTTAATGCTATACGTTAAAAAACCATTTGAAACATCTGACGCCAAGTGTTCACAGCTCAGCAATACGTTTTCGTGAAAAATGGTGGTTTCGTACCGGCTACGGAAGAAAATTAATGATGAAAACGTCAGTTTAATCTACCTATTTCTGATGTATGATGTATGTCTTTGTTATTTTATATCATATAGGCATACAAAAAGCTTTCTCGTTTGTTAACACTCGCCAATTTTACATACGTTGTTATTGACTTTATAAACCTCCATTCAAATGAATTTTTTTGAAACAACGGTTGTTTTTCGAAATTTAAACGCTGGTAACGTTTTAAATACAGTATTTTTCATCTAGCATTTGGGTTGTGACGCCAACTTGCCCCGCCCAAAAACTGTATGAATAGACACGCGTTCGTGCGCAGTAGGTAATGAAAACCTAGTTTAGAAAGAGATGAAGTATAGTTGGATTGTGAATTTATCAACAGCGCGTTGACGTCACAACCCAAATCCTAGGTGAAAAATAGTGTATTTTTAGTTGTTAATCTTAATAATAATGCACAAGGTAAGTTATAAGCAATAAAAATATGCTGAAAATCAAAAAAAGAAATCATCAAACGGACAGTTAAATGTTTACTTTGTAAACTACTTAAACACCATGAGCATGACCCACTAAGCCTGTACACAAATTAAAAAGCTTAGTTTGAGGCCGCATAGCATTACTATTATTTTAATTGAAACTGGTTTAAGACAAACCAGGGAAATATGGCAGACATTAATAATCATCGAAAACTATCGCCATTTAATAATATCCATAGTAATAAACTCAAAATCTAACAATAATTGTTGTGCTAATATTTTCAAAGAATGAAACTTGGTTATTGTATCATCCTATTCTTCAGATTTAGCCAACTATAAATTTTTGATAACGAAATTTTCTTCAAATTAACGGTATATCTCTACTAAAGGTTTAGAATTATGTTGAATAAACAAATTATATTTACGAATGGAGTAATAGTAAATTAATAAGTTTTAAAATATATGACATTTTAGCAGTACATATTTATTTAGTCAATTTACGTTAATGTTCCAAATTCCCAAGATATTCTCAAGACTTTCAGTTTCTGTGAAGGCTGTCAATATCTTCCAGTTAGATTAGTTCAGAAAAGGATTTTCAAAAAGTACATACAAATTGGATTTTATTGTTTATCTTAAATTTTAACTTTTACGAAGGTATTTTTGTATCCCTTCTCTATCCCCTCGAAGGGATGAAATAACTTTTGTACGAATTCTGAAAGTCAGAAGGTTACAAATCTACCACTTAAAAGCTTAGAACCAGTTATAATATCTTATATTCCGGGCATTAACTTTTGAAAATTCCTTGCATATTTCAAAACAAGTCAAAAGGTCTTTCAAAAAGTTTTTTTTAGCTCGTCGACGTTTCTAGGAATAAAAGATTTTCCTAATTCCAAGGTCTTTTCCAAAAAGAAATTTATTTTTAAGGAAATTCTCTGAATTTAAAACGTTTTAAAAAGTTTCTTTCGAAAAAGTTTTCAATGTTTTTTTGACTTATTTTATTTCGTTCTGTAGCTACAGTATATGCAGATAGAACAAGTCACAGAACATATCGAATCAAAAATAATACATAATAACAACACAATATGAAATAACACAGGACAAATATAATTTCAATTTCAAAATTTATTTTATCAATAACCTTTCTAGCTTCGAAATTGTTTCCAAAAAGATACTTAGTTGCCTTTCAAAAGATTTCTCACTTCAAAGTGTTCTAATTTTGAAATCTAAAAAATTTAGATCCTCTTTCAAATAATTTTCTAACTTATCCAATTCAATCCAATCTTCACTCCTCAGCAATCAGCAATTGCTTTTGCTTGTAATAATTTTCATCAGGCACTTCTTGAGTATTTAACTTACTCTGGGTCCTGGGCCCATAACCTAAAGGTTTTGTAGTGGAATTTATTAGTGGGATTATACAGCACAAGAACCTTTTTAAATATATCTATTTTACATGAAATAAATAACGTGTCTATTTTTTGTTATATAAACAACAACTGCAATTATTATTATTAAGATAGCTACATACTAGATTATCCATGTTCATGTCAATATGCGGTGTACCGTCAGATGTTACTCACTACACATTTAATTAATATTTACAACAAAATTAGAGTAAAAAATTGAAAAATTTAGATTCATTTTACAAGGTGACGCGTGGATCTCATCACGTTGCATAGAGATGATTAGCAGTTGTTGTTTGATTGTTATGTAAATTTGTTATAAAACGTTGTTGTTACCTAGGCAACTTTAAAACATGGCGTGTTTTAATCGTCCTTTTTCGTACGCTTATTAGTTTTAAATACAAAGATTATGATGCAGGTATAATAAAAATAGTAATTTGTAATACAAGTGTTGAAAGCTTGCGTTTGCCACACGAATGTGAAGTTTGCAGCACGAACGATAGTGAGTGCTGCAGTCACATGAGAGTGGCAAATACAAGCTTTTAACACATGTATTACACACTATTTTTTCTACAACCACATTTCCATAAAAAAATTTAAATATTTCTGCAAAATCAAATCTGACATTCATCAAATGTCATTTATGACATTTTGATTTCGGTGCGGCAAAATTATACTTTGCCGCACCGAAAATCATGCATGTGCGTGCGGAAAGTAAATTTTCCGCACGCTAATTTCACTTGTTCGGCAAACACTCATTTTCAATACTCGTATCTATGGAGACGAAGTCTGAAAATCCCACTTTCCATGGTGGGAGTAGAAAATAGTTATTTGTATAACTAGGGAGGAAAGCCATGTATTCTCTCCCGCGGATGAAGTTTAATGCCCGACGCGATAGCGGAGGGCATTAATCATCCAAGGGAGAGAAGAAGGCTTTCCTCCAGTGTTATACATATAATTCTTTCTACGACTCACTTTTAAAATCATTTCGATGATTTATTATTTTAGATTTCCTTCTGAATTTCGTCTATCAAGATACAGTATGTTGTGCGTCGTTTCCAAGGTAGTGTTGCTATAATTCTTCTCCCTAGGGAGGAAAATTTTATTTTCCTCCCTAGGGAGAAGAATTATTTATTTTTCTCCCTAGGGAGGACATTGCCTACTTTCGGCCCTAGTTTCAGGGAACAAAAGCCTACTTTCGAAACAAGGAGTAGAAAAAAAATATTTTCTAATTCGGAATGATTTCCAAAAAGAAATCCAGTTCCCTTTGAGTAAGTTTAATAATTTCAAGGCTAATTCAGAAGGAAAATCTATAAGTACTTATTGCTCTCAAACATTTCAAAATCTCTAATATAAAATAAATTAGCTTTGGTGTTTTGATCAAGTTTTCAAAATTATTCCCCAAACAAAATAATCTTTTCAGTTTTATAATCTTGCAATTGCCAAATAGTAATTAAAAAAATTAGTTTCTTAAGACACGATTTTAGAGCACGCGTCCAAGTTTAGAAAACGAGCCGCGCAGCGGCGGGTTTTCTAATTGACAAGTGCCCTTAAATGTCTTATGAAACGTGTATTTTATAATATTTTTTTTTATTTTGGTTATTTAACGTTAAGAAATACAAATTTCGTTATTTAAAAAAACAGTAGTTACTATACACCCAACAGAGTCAGTTAAGCTCCGCCCCTTTTGACATTTTGTTTTGCCTTGTTTTGCCTTGATTGCCGGATTCTTTGAAGTGTTAGGTACTTTATAAAACCCAAACGAGTTTCATAAAGTAGGTAGTCATTAAAGCACCCAAATAGAAAAAGATATTTAAACAAAGTTTAAAGTCAGAATTATTATACTGGAAATTATTTCAAAGACGACCTTATATTTTTTAGAAACTTTTGTAAAATTTAACCTTCTTAAATTCTTGTACAGAGAAATCATCAAGAAAAGGAGTACATTTTTTACGAATTTACGATTCGAAGCCAGAAGTGGTTACAAGTTAACCAATTATCTATCTTTCAATGACCTTCTAAGTTCTAATCTTTTGTCTTGTGTTTTTCACCCAATTTTATTTTTTTTTTTAAACGGGCGAGTAAATGTAAAGTCAACGGCACTCACACTCCATGGGGGAGTATGGCCAGCAACATGGAGGGTTAATCTTTCAATGTCCTTCTAATCTTTTGTCTTGTGTTTCCATCTAACTTTCTAAAATTTTTCAAAAACGGATGAGTAAACGAAAAGGCAACGCGTACACTCCGTGAGGGAGTATGGCCGTCCGCGCCGTAGTCGAATGCCTTAACCACTCGGCCATTCCGTATTCAAAATAAATTAAGCTTAATTCATTCAAAGATTCTGCTATAAATAGTCTTGTCGGAAGTCAATGCATTACTTTAGTTAGAGGGAGAAAATTCCCTGAGAAAAAGGGGGAAAACAACAGTTTTGTGAAAATGACTTTCGAATACATATATCTGTGCTCTGTGCTAAAAATTCACTTTCAATATTTCCACCTTTTCGAGAAATATTCTGCAGAAAATCCTTACGAATATACCGTTTTTTAACTTCCTTACATTTTCATTGTTTTGAAGACAAAGGACTTTTTCTTTAATGTTTTGTAAACAAATGTTAATAAACCGTGCCTTTAAACAAATGTGCTCTTTCAAAATGCATTTTCTTTTTATGCAACTGAAATCTTTATTCTTACGACTTCCCTTTATTGGTTGTTAATCACAGTAAACCGCAATAAATATTCATTTTTACGCATTCTAAACGTACTTATCGTTGACATATTTTATGTCTCGGCGGTTTTTAATTGTTAATTACCTTCCAATTATCATATTTTAAAGAATTATTTAAAGTGCCATTTTTATGGAAAACAAAACTAAGCTTTGTTGGGCCACCTTTTACCCTTGGCAACCGTAAGCCTAGAACTCGCCCAACAAAATAAAAAACATATTCATTAATAAAAATTACAATCACAAAGATTAAACATTGTAGTAGTTAAACCATGGCCTTTACAAAATAAACAATTGAATATTTATTACTATATTATTATAAGCAGGAACTGAAACAGAACTTTTTCTTTAATTTAAAATATCATCCAACAGAAAAATCTTCCTAGAAGCCGACAAAGTCCTTGAATTTCTTTGAACTTCCTGGCGCTTTGAATCGATTGTTTGGCATACTCGATGTGCAACAATAACAGCTGCAGTGGCAACGTGAAATGCAAAATGGCCTTGTTTATACCGTAACGAATTCCAGGCGTGCATGTTTTTTTTTAAATCGTATGTAGACTACTGGAACGGGGTTGAAGGGTTTTATGTAATGAAATTAGCGGTTTTGCGAAGATCCAAACTGTTTGATTATTGTTAAGATATTTAACTTTCTGAGAACTTAAAGACCTTGTAGAAGGAATTTTTGCTATTTATTTGTTTTATAATTAGCTCTAAATGACCTTGCAACCTTGCGGCGTGTTAAGGTCTATATAGAATGCATATTATTAGGTTTAGCTAAAGGAATGGATTGTTATTTATAAAAGAATGCTAATGATGTATATACAATTTACTATAAATAAATAACATTTATAAATTGGCTAATTAATTTTAATAGCACTTGTTTAACATATTTAAATCTTTAAATTTAATTGTTATAATTTGTTCGTATCAATTTGTGTGTATGTTTTTTTCTAAGCACAAATAGACAGAAACGAATTACGACCATCGTGAGAACGTGCTGTACTTTTTAATGTCGGCCAAAAATTTACTTTCTGACAATTTAAAATTTATTGAATGTAAATGCCAACTTAGATTAAAATTCGCCAGTTAATTTGCTTGAGATTTTAGTATAAAAATTACATTGATTGCAGTTTACTGCATTTTTCAATGTGGGATTAAGTTCAAACCTAAAAACCTATTTGTTAACATAACTGACAAATTTTTGAATTAACAAATCATAAAATTGTAATTTGTATGTGAATTTTTACACTTTTAAGCTTAAAACCTACAAACTTCAAATTTTATAATTCAAAAATATTAAAGGTTAAAACAGCCAAACAGCCAACATGTTTTAATGTGTAAGTGATTTTCTTAATAGGCTAATTTCTATACGAAATTTTTTCCTAATATCAAATTTTCATAGCTACAATTTTAAATGATTTTTCAAAAGAATGATTCCCCATTCTTCACCTTCACTTTAAAACTGCAAACTGAAATACCCTGCAAATTATTGGCAAATATCATAGCCGAAATTCGAAAATGTGGAAACTGAAATATAAGCTGAATGTAAATTCCGACGATTCGTACGAACTGCAGCGTATGTAATTGGATATTTGAAACTAGAACATTGAATAGTTACGATATGTAGGAAATGCAATACGTGGATGTGTGCAAAATCGTTAAAATTGAATTGATACACGAAATTTAATTACTAATTACAATTTCAGCGAAGAATATACAAAACTCGCCCGAATACTTTTAAACAATCTTTGTGTTTTTAAAATTCTGGACTTTAAATCACTTCTTAATTTCGAAATTTCACACCTTCCCCCCCGAAGTAATATTTCATTTCTTATATTTGATCGTATCGTTACCAAGGTTCACATGGCACATTTGTTACGTTATCAATTAATTAATCACCAAAACCAATTTCTAAAATAAATAAGAAGTATATAGATCCTTAATTTAATATTTGATTTCTTTGTTCTAGAGATATTCGAAATGCAAACACTTTCTTTCGCTCGATAGCCTTTTCATAATTTTCCGATTTAGGACTCAAATTTTAAACAATAATTACGGTTAATATGTTAAATTTGACAAAATTATGGCAAAGGTTTCCACAAATTTAAACAGAATAGATTTTTCAGAGAGTTAATTACGTTTACTTAGAGTTTAAAATGTTCTTACTATGTCAAAATTGAGCCCTTGGATCTTTAAAACATTCAGGGTTTTTATAGTAAATGCGGTAGAAATTTGGCCTCCTTATTAAAATTAACACTGCAAAGCAAAACAGTTTTTCTGCGAAATCCATTAAAATTTGAGATTTTTATTTCATTTTAAAATATTCTTACATATCGCAATTCAACCTTCGAAATGCAAGGGTTTTATATTAAATACGGTAAAATTAAGGCAAAATATATGTCTGAATTTTGAACTGAAAAACAAGTTTGTTTCTTTGCAAAATAAAAAATTAGCACGGAAATCTTATAAAAACGTCAAATGTGGAATTAAGCAAATTGTTTGACCTTTGTGCTGAATATAGCAAAATTGTCTGACCTTTGTGCTGAATATAGCACCACCGAAAAACAAAGGTTGGTACAAATCTGAGTAAAAGATTTTTCCTCGAAAGTTTATTACATTTTTTAGATCTTTTCTGCAATTTTAAAGTTTTCTTACAATATCAAAATTCGGTCCCTGAATTTAAATAATCTAGGTTTTGTAGTAAATGCGTCACAATTAATTAAAAATTAAAATTGTAGCATAAAGGTTTGCACAAATTTAAATAGAAAGCTTGTTCCTGGAATTTTACTGCATTTTGAGAATACTTTCTTCAATTTAAAAAGGCTTAAATATTAAATATATCGAAATTGAAGCAAAATGTTTGACTTTGTTGCGGAAATTCAGAAACAGGAAAACAGATTTGTTAAGATTTGAAACTTTATTACATTTTGGAATCCTTGCAATTTTAAAATTTCTTTACAAAAGAAAAAATAGCCCTGGAATCCTACATTTTGAGATTTTTTCTTTCAAAGTTTTCTTACAATATCAAACTTCAGTCCTTGAATTCATCATCACCACCATCATCAATTGGCATGGAGCAGATCCCTGTGGATCAATCCTGGATTACGCCAGGTCCACCCCATGCCAATAAGGTGTGAAGGGATTTGTTATGACAGGTGGGGATTGCGAGCACTGTATGACGTTAACATGCCTGTGACGCTAGCCGCTAGACACCGCTTCTACAGTGCAAGGCAGTTAGTAAATCACATATTCAATGGGAGTTGAATATATGACCGAGATAAAATAAATATTTATATTAAATATATTGTAGAATTAATACAAAATGTTTGACCTATTTATTAAAATTAAGACTGAAAAACAAGACAAATTTAAACATAAAGATTCTTCCTGGACTACTCATTTCGAGACTTTTTCTACAATTTTACAATTTTCTTACAATATCAAAATTTAATAATTGAACCTTAAAAACATTCAGGATTTTATGTAAAATATAGCACAATTAATACAGGGTTTTTAATGGGAAGTTTACTACATTTTGGAACTTTTCTTACAATACTTATCAAAATTTAGTCTTTAAAATTTACCAATTTAAACTTGAAAAACTCAGGGTTTAATATTAAATATGGTAGAATCTTTTATTGAAACCAAAGGTTTGTACCAGTTTGAGCAAAAAATTTCTTCCTCGACAGTTTATTACATTTTTGGGATCTTTTCTCCAATTTAATATTAAATATAACAGAATCAGAGCAAAATGTTTGATAATTTTGCTGACCTTACCACTGAAAAACAAATGTTTATACAAATTTGTACAAAAGGGTTTTTACTGGAAAAGTTATTACATTTTTGGGATATTTTCTTCAATTTTAAAGTTTTGTCACGATACCATAATGCAATCACTGAAAAAATAACAAGGTTTTTATATTAAATACGACAGAATTAATTCAAAATGTTTGAGTTATCTACGAAAATTAAGACCGAAAAACAAAGGTTTGCACACGTAATATCAAAATTCAGCTCTTGAATTTAAAAATAATCAAGGCTTTTATATTAAATATGGCAGAAAAAATACTAAAATTAACGCTGAAAAAAAGGTTTGATGAACTTAAACAGAAAGCTTTTTTCTGAAAAATGTAACACATTTTGTGATTTTTCTGCAATTTTTAGAAGTTAATAATAAATATACTTAAACTTAATTTTTTGCTGAACCTTTAAAAAGCAAATGGTTGTACAAATTTTAACAGAAAGTTTGTTATGTTTTGGAATTTCCATTTTAAACTTTAATAATAAATATCAAAATTTAGTGAAACGAAAAAGGCAGGTAAGGGACATAAGACATAAGAATAAATAGCAAGTATAATCTATTTTACTCAGGAGTCGAAATAGGACAAAGGGCTAAAGATGGAGTAGGTTTCTTGGTTAGGGAAAATTTAAATAATTTAATAATGGAATATAAAGCAATAACTTCAAGAGTAATTTCGATATCGATACAGTTAGATAAAATATCACATATTATGCAGATTTATGCAGATATATGCACCAATAGAAGGAACTGTACTTAGAAGAAAAACTGAATGAATTCGATCAAGATCTCCAGGAACCCTACGACAAATTGAGAGAAAAAATTAAAATATTATAATTATGAGAGACTGGAATTTGAGGATAGGAAACGATATAGGTACCTAGAGGAATGGGATGTTTAGAAAAATATGGAGAGAAAGAATGGAATAGAAATGGACTTGAAATGATTGATTTTTGTATAAGAAATGATATGTTCATTGGAAATTCCTTCTGGTATCAAGCATTAGAGAAGAAATATACGTATGAGGCATACGAAGGAAATGCCAAAAGTATAATAGACTACATAGTACATACTCACAGAATTGGTAAAGCCGCAGAAGAAATAAAAGTTATAAAAAAAAGCAGAAATTAGTTCACAATACAGTTCAGTCCTAGCTAAAATAAAACAAAGATACAAGACAGAAGATACAGAGGGAACAAAAATCACTTATACAATAAACATAAAGGAAATAAATACTAAGGAGGAAAAACACTTTATATATGTCTTTTTCCTCCTTATTATTTATGTCGATCGGGAACTGGCACACATACATAGAAGCAACAAGAAATCTTAAGACTGTTGAAGATAAGTGGAATGTTTTTAAAAGAGTTCTAAACGATACAATTATAGAAACCTGTGGATTCAGAAAAATAAACTCTAATAGTAAAAATACAGCCTGGTGGAATGAGGAGGTGAAATATGCAATAAAACAAAAAAACAAGCCTGGAAAAAATACTTAGACTTAAAAAATAAGAAGAATTAAGAAAACAAAAGGAAGGAAGCTAAAACAGAAGTTAAAAAAGCTAAAGAAACAACTTGGGAAGATTGAAGAAGCGAGTTAAACGACGGATATAAAATAAATAGGGGAAAATTAAAAGGTCTGAGAGGAAAAACTAGAAAAGATTATGGAATAAAAGATACACAAGATCAGTTAAAGTTAAAGTAAATACTACAAAAATATTAGAAGTATAGAAAGACTACTTTGCCCAAAAATTTGATACTTCAGAAAATGAATACGAAACAGAATATATAGAAGAAATTGAGGTGAGATGACATAAGAGACACGATTGCTGGGAAAACAAAAAAAGACCACATCAGAAATGAAGTGATCAGAAACCAACTTCAACAAAACATATAATAAGGAAATACGAAGATAGATTATTAGAATGGTACGGACATGGTGATTAGAATGAAAGATAATAGAATACCGAAAAAGATAATGGAATCAAAATTTATAAAGGAAAAGAAAATAGGGATACCAAAAAGATATGGCAGAACGAGATAGTAAAGCGAAGTGGAACCAGAGGCAAAATTATAGAAGAACTAACAAACAGCAAAAAACAAAAAAAGTTTTAAGGAGTGGATTAGAAAAATTTAAAAATCCGACACCCTATGGGTAAAAGGATTTAAGAGAAGAAGAAGAAGAAGAATATCAAAATTTATATTTAAAGTCTCAAAAACAGTTTTTATGCCAACATGGCAGATTTAAAACATGTATTCTAACTTTCTCGCTGAAATTTAACAACTTAAAGGTAAAAATTTGAATAAATTTGAAGAGAGAAAATTCCCTCTTTGAAAATTCATTATATTTTTTAAATTCATTATGTTTTTCCGAAAGTTTACAATTTTCTTAAGATATAAAACCTTTGAATCTGAAAAAGCGAGATATCATATTAAATGTAACCGATCTGAAGCAACTGAAAAGCAAAAGTTTGTATAAATTTGAATAGAAAAGATTTATTATAACTTGTAATTTTTGAGATGTTTTATATTTTATAAAATGTTGAAATGTAACACTAAAAGCCAAAAATTTGGATAAATTTTAACCTTTTCTCCTGTAAACTTGTAATTTTTCAGGTGTTTTTCCTACATATTTTCAATTTTCTTACATAATAAAGATCGAATCTAAAAGAAAATCAAAAGCTTTGTTAAATTTTATTATATTTTATAACAATTACTCAAATAGAAACAACCTTGAGCGCGGTGCTAATTATTTAGTCTATTTAGACATTATTATAGAAATTTAGAAATTCGAGCTAACAGTCGATATCTTGCATTTTAAATCGACGTGCGAAAATTTCTGTCAGAAAAATGCTTTCACCTTTCGAATGTAAATCGAAAACTAAAATATTTTTTTCGCAGCACTTATTACGTGAGAAATCCCAACAATGCTTTCTCACGTGTTTTATAAATATTAACAATCAATTCAATCATTCCATAAGGAAATATTAAAAAATATTCAAAGTTACTTCCTCAATAATATATTTAATTATTGTTCATCGCCTACAGTTCTAATAATCTAATCATAAAGCTATGGTTTAAACATGTTAAATGTCAATGTAATTCGACCATATAGAACTAAGAGCAATCAAAGTAAAATGTAGGTACCTACTACAAAGGCCACTTTCAGTTGCGAACGTTCAGAAGGTCAGAATTGTAACAAATTTTTGTTACCGTAGGAAGATCTTATATAAACTAAGGTTAATAATTTCTGATAAATAAATCACCACGGTAGTCGTTAGTAATACATTGCAAAAAAGAAAGGTCGGGTGAACTCATGGACAACTAAGGTTGCTGGAATACGATAGTGTAATAGGAAATGTACACGTACTTGTAAACAAACGGTATAATTTACATTCGTTGGTTGGAGAAACGAAGATAAAATCTCCCTTACACTTGGATTTTATTAGTTTAATAACCATTTTGCGGCATGTTTTATGCGGGTGTCGCATTCTTTATTGCCAATACATTAATAAGGAATGCGCACGAGGTCCTTTTCATATTCATTACTATAAACACGACGTTAAATTTAATAAAAATATTAATCTTTAAGGACGGTTATCATTTTAATATTAATAACATTGAAATGAACACTTCATCTTATGTACGAGGGATTGAAAGCGTAACGCGCTACAAGAAATGTTAGAAAACCAAGGTGAGTTGTTACAGTTAGAGGACGTTTCGTAGATATAATTTTAATTTCTAATTTTTTTTTAACATTATCGAGTGAATTCATCAGAACCGTAATTAGTAAGAGATGGATTAACTACAGAATAACTCTGTGTTTTAATTTCAAACCACATGAACATTTAATGGACGGTTAAAATAGATTTAATCTTTAAAAATTCACATGTTCGTGGAGCGCACAATAGTTAAGGTTACCTACAAGTTTTTATTATTATGTAGTAAAATAAATAATAAGAAAAGATTGCGTTTCATTCTCTTTAAATCTTCACCATAAAAAAAGAGCCTGGATTACCTTACACCAAAATGTCGATCAATTGTAAATAACGGCATTCAATTAGTATGCAATTTGTCACGCAATAATATTTACCAGATACGAGGTTAGAAAATAATGAGCGCTAATTTTTAATATAAAATTATACACTTTCACACGACTACATAATATTTCACTCGAACTGCCAATGGAAATTCATAAAGTTTTCTACTTAGTTAACCGCATCATTTAATAATTCCTAATTACTTATTCGTAATTTACATTTAGTAGACAGCGTGTATCTGCAATGATTTAAAGTTAATTAATTATAAACAGAAAGAGCTGTCGTAAAAATGCTAATTAGGCGATTCTTGACGGCCTTTTATCAGAATGATTCTATGGTCTGATTGATGTTAATTAGACAAATCATTCAATAATTCATTAGTTGCCTGGAGCTCTTGCACAACGTAATACTTATTGCAAATATTAATACTAAAAATAGATGTAAAGAAATTGATGGTATCGAAATTGACAAGTTATAAATAGCAAAAATGGCAATTTTAAGATGGGCGCAAAAAATACAAAAAATGTAAACAGGATATACGTAATAACAAAATACCAAAAACTAGCTTATTTTGGAAATTGAAAGCTTAGAATGTATTTACTGTTACAAACAAAATATTTTTTATATTGTATTAAGTATATTGTGGGGACTCGAGTGGAGGCTATCGGAGCGAGCACACGTGTTTTTGCCACAGCTCTCAACGCCTCAGAACTCCCTTTATCGGAAAAATAAACCGTATAACTACCGGGGCAAGGCTCTGTTAATCATAATAATAATTGTCAAAATAACAAATCGGGCAATTAAATAAATAAATAAACTAAACGTGTTAGTGCAATGCAATAGCCAAGGTGGGGCAGTGGTAGCGCGTTAGGCTAGCGTTACGTTAGTCCCCGGTTCAAATCTCCTAATGGGCAGGATTTTCCTGCAGTTTGGAAGTCGGTATCGAGTCCTAGTGACCATTCGTCGTTGGGCATCTAATTAACGACGCTCTCCTCAGAATACAGGCCTACGAGGTAGAGTAACAATTTCCTACATTGCAGCATTGCAGCACTACACACACTTACACTTTACACATGGTGCAGTACGTAGGTATTAAACGACGCATTAATCACGTAACTCGCAGAGCCGGGGCGGATTGTGCACTGCACTCGTAGAACCTCATACATTAACGCACCAGATATAAGAGTTTACAGACAATACATACATACATACAATTGTCAGTACAAGTGCGTTAAACGGGAAGGGTTGCTGAAGGGGGTAAACAAGGTGGTGAGGGTAGAAAATCATACGCCACACACGTGGAAACTGACGCGAGATCACAGGATCACAGGTGGAACCAGGTGGAGCATATATGAATCAAAATTTGAAAATATTTAGAATTGGAAACTAAAATTTGAAGACTTTTGAGATTTTACATATTCAGAGTTTCAAGTTGCTCTACAGAATTTGAATTCCAAATTCAGTACTGAAGTTAGCTTATAAGATTTCAGAGTTGACGTTCATCCTTGCCCAAAGCTTAGTTTATGAACAGCCTCGAGTTTATTTGCAGCAGTTATTAAACACTTCCTCTCATAACTTGTTGAAGACAATATCTTCAGAAACTAACTCGAGCCAACTTTGTCCGCTGAGGATGAAAGCTTAGTTGCCGAAATACGTATTTGGTTTACATGGTTTATTGTGGTTGTCAGGATTTAGCAGCGTTCCATTAAAAAAATAATAAAATAAATGAATAAAATAATAACAGTCTGCTGTTAAACAAAACAAACATGTAATTGATTAGATTACATTGGAATAAATTAAAATAGGAAGATCAGCTTAAAACTACTTTGCATAATTATAAGGCTTAGCTAAAACACTGAAGCGGGGCTGGAGCCAAACCATCTGAACTAATAAGGACCAATCAGTACTGGGATTTTCTATAATATTTTCAAATGAAGGGATTTTTAAATGAAGAAAACAACTCGAGAAACCAGAACACGACATATTTAAAATTTAGATCAGAAAATTAAGGATTAGAATTTTTTATAATTGAATCTCAATCCCTGCGTCAGATTTGAATCTTTAAATAAATCAAATCAGCCTAAAAAGTTAAATATTACTTCAATTTAATTACTGTTTTTAACAATAGAATCAAGACAAGGATTTATGGTTGAAACAATTTAATTCTATACACAATGTGTTCTTGGATTCAAAAATTGCAGTCCACTCTTTCAAAATCGACCTGCAAATCTCCAAATTCGCGCAAAAATTTCTCAACAAAAACCAATACAAATTTCGATTTTTCACCTTATAAAGTCCATTCTAAGTAGGGTTGCCAGATGAAAATTCGATTAAGGAGAACATATATGTCTAAAAAGGAGGATTTTCTGTAAAAAGGGAGAACATTTATAAATAAAACGATTTCTTATATAAAAATTATATAATTCACTTTTTTAAATCAAATTTTAATCATATTTTGCTGAGCTGCCAATTTTCGCAAGAAGTTCTTGGTTTTTCAACAAATAATTATGAAAATTTTCACATGACATGCTTCTCAAATTATATTGAGTAAGAATTAAAGATTTAACTGACTGCACACTTAATCTGTTCCTCTCTGTGCTCCACTGAGTATTAATCAGTGAGAAAACTCTTTCCACATTCGCGTTATGTGCGCTTATACAAAAATAAAACTCGCAGATCTTAAGCAGTTCTGAGAAACATTCAATGTTTTTAACACTTTTGAAGTAGATTGTCCACTGCTCGTGCAACTTCAAATCATAATACACTTCAGCAGTATCATCTGATTTGGATTTAAGAAATGACATTAGGTTACAAAAGTGATCGTGTAGCTTAACATCGTCAATCTCTACACCTCTGATACTCAAGAACTCAATGCACGCCGCCGCCCGCCACCGCACACGCTCGTTTGACCTTTGGCCATGCACGATGCACAAAAAAGCAAAAGGAGGACTTTTATTAGGTAAGGGAGGACGGGAGGACAAAAGATGGTAAAGGAGGACATGTCCTCCCTTTGGATACCATCTGGCAACCCTAATTCTAAGTAAGTTTAAATTTATTTGCAAGTTCTAAATATGAATAAAAATAAAAATAAAAATAAAAATAATAAGAGTCTTCAAGTTGCAGTCGTAAAGATTGGAATCTTGAATTCATATTAGGTGGAGAGCTTGAATTATAACAAGCATGCCCTACTTGCCTTGTACCTATAAATTAAAGTGCATATTGAATCTATTTATTTCCAGAAAGAATCTCTACAATTACAAGAATTATTAATTAAACTTGACAAAAGTCGGAAAGAATGATTTGTTCTGATTAAAAATCAAAAACATCATTTTATCAAATTTATTGGTGATAAGAGCTAAATCATACAATATGTGTAAGTCATTTTATCCTATTTCAAGGTTACACTACAATTCTCCAGACTCAGATATCAAATTTAGATGTCTTATATTCATAAGTAAACCAATTTTTTGTACCTAATATAATTGTGGTAAATAAATTCGTACTGTCGAGCTATAAATAGAATTCAGACTAGAAATTTAATTCTAAAAAAGGTGAAAAGCGGAAAAATGCGTTTAAATAGCTGCGACGAAAGTGTAGATTAATTTATGCAGATAAAATTATGGAAATTTCCATTCTAGTTGGCAATGAAAATTAACGAAATTAATGAATTTAACAGAAAGTTTAAGTAATATGTTAATTTCGTCCATATTACGATATAACATCTGAAATAAAAATTATGGATGTTTAAAATTCAGAAATTAACTTTCTTAAATATTTATCACAAATTAATTAACGATCCATCACGAAAAATTCAAACGTTTTAACGCAAACTTTGTTGGAACTAACCCTTTTTTAACGACTTGCAAAAGCATAGCAAAACTGAGAAACTTCGTAATTAGTCAAAGAATAATAAGCAGTTTTTATTTGCGACAGAATATTACAATCCTTGACTCATTATACACACAAAAGTTACAACACATGTTTAAATGAGCTCCTGCTTTAAAGTTTTACAGTATTTCTTAATTTTATAATTTACTTTTACGCACACTTATGAGAATTTAATAGCGTCCCATATTTAACGAAGAGTAAGTGGGAGAATCAACCTTATTGCAGAATCATATTTTATTTATTTAATCTTTCTTCAGATCGGAGTCATTTGAACGCCTCGTCGGTTCTTTTTAACGAAAATCTTCTCGAACTAAATAAACATTATTATTACCATTACGATTACGACCGATATTTTTATATTCGCGAATTTAAATTTATACAGAGTAAATGAACTTGGCAGCCTGGATATTCTCGGCTTCGTATTAAATTACATCAAAGACAAAAGAAAACATTTTATATTTCACGTTTTCAGTAATTTAAATTCATAAATTGCAGTCTTATCTCGTGTCAGATTTTAAAAGGAATAAATAAGAAAAATGATGACCTTTAAAATTAAAACAAAGAAAACAAGGAAGTAAAATGTTGCCTGAGAATCATTTATTAAATTTAAATATAGAAAAATTTTAAAAAAATTATCAGATGTTGCAGTTTTTTTCAGGATGGCTATTTGAAAGTTTTGTTTTTCCGGTATATCAAAAGTTACCGCACGCTTATTAGAAAAAATCGTAAAGGTTAATGTCATATTTATTGCACTTTAATATACTTTGTTGTTTTTTAAATCCATACGACGCACTTGCCACTTTAAAAACATCATGTTTATTACTTAAAGAACATGTTCTGGTAGTAAGTTTATTAGTGAAGACATATTTTTAATTGAAAATTGTACGAAACATTGAGCATTAAATTTTCTCGAACTAACAAGAAAGATTTAAATGTAAACTTTAACAAAAATATTAATATTTTGAAGGTTTTCCAAACTTATCTAAAAATAATGATAATATAGTCTCCTGTGTTTGTGCGCATTTTTCAATATTATGTTTTTTTAAGATTTCCAAAAGATCTAAAATAAGTTCTATGTGTTTCCTGCGATATATTTAGGGTTTTTAATATAATTTAAAAATCACTTCTATTTTATTTAAATGCCCAGATAGTATTTATTTTCGGTCTTCGGTTCCGTAAGCTAACTGGGTACTAAGGAAATGCCACGAGTTTCGAAATTTTGAAGATATAAAAACAATACGAAGAGGACTTCTTTGATTATTTGAAGGTGCTCAAACTAATGTTTTAACTGAATGTTATCATTTTCCTTCTTCTTCTTCTCTTAGTTCCTATCTGTTCCTTATGTTGCCAACCATATTACCTACATATCATCACTTTATTTACTGCAGCCCTAAATAACTGTATGGTGGTCATTGAAAACCAGGTTCGAAGGGATTTTTAAACCAAGCGATTCTTTTCCTTCCCACATTCCAGTAGGAGGAACCTGCTTTCATTTCTCACAATGTGACCAAGGTACTGAATTTTTCGTGTTTTTATAGTGACCAAAACTTCTTCTTCATTTAATCTTTGGAGAATGGTCTATTTGTCTATTTGTAATGTGTTCCACCCACGATACCCTTAGCATTCTTCAATAGAGCCCCACATTTTAAAGGCTTCTAACTTTTTACTTATTGCTTCAGTTAACGTCCATAGCAAAGCACAAATCTCACTTTTATGTTTAATGTCAAATTGTGACTTTTAAATATAGCGTTCATTTTATTATAGAGTGCTCTAGCCTTTTCAATACGGGTCCTGTGAGTGAACCCATGTCATTGATATTGGTACCGAGCTACCGAGATTTACTCGTATTTATTTACTCATTTAATGGGCAGCTGGTTGATCTATGATCTCGATTTGACAGTTTGTTATGTTGGATTTGCTAATAACCACCAATTTTGTTTTATTTATATTGATATCCAGTCTGTATCTCTGACTGCTTACCAGCACTCTCTTCATTAACAGCAAAGAAGACCGTGTCATCTGCATATTGAATGTTATTTAACCTCTCCATTAAGCTGAATTCCTAACTCAGAGTCTTCCAAAGCTTCCTTGAAGATTTGTTATGGGTTATGAGTAAATATTAAATGTTACTGGTGACAATATGCATCCTTCTCGTACATCTTGCAAGACCTTAATGTCATCTGCATTTTCTCCTTCTAATCTAACAGAAACAGTCTGGTTACAATATAGGTTCACAAAAACTCTTAGATCTTTATCATCTAGTCCGATATTTCTTCCACCTTATAATGTTGCACTCTATCCAAGACCTTCTGTTAATCTATAAAACATGCGTAGATGGCAATGCACATATCCCTACATCGCTGAAAAAATACTGCTGAATAGGGCTTCACATGTACCAACAGCATTTCTGAAATCGAACTTAGTACGTAGATGACCTACAACTTCTCTAAACGATGTTAGGGCTCACAAGTTACAAAAGAACCATCAGGGGCCGAAGTGACGGAAGGCAAGCAATAGGTCAAAGCCCTCAACTCCATAATAATATTAATAATAAATAGTAGGTGACGTATGTTCTATTCTTCTGTGGATTATTTTAAGAAACAAAACAATTTCAAAAGTTCTTCTCCACATGTTTTTGATCTGGGTTTTTTTGGGCAAAGTGATAAATTCACCTTTAAGCAATTCATGTGGAATATTTATAGTCATAGACACGGTTGAACAATGAAGTCAGCTATTTTACGTTAAAAAAAAATTCTGTCTCTATGTTATCTGGTGCGTTATCTTCTTTTGTTGTTCTTGAAGATATCTGTACTTCTTTCTCCATGATGCTAGGTCCTGTTTTCCAATTGATTTGTGATGGTTCCGGCCCATTATCTTAAAATAGTTGCTTTATATACCTCTTACAGGTATCTTCGATTTCTTCTTTATTAATAATTATATTTCTTTCCTCATGCACTAATCTATTCGCTCGATTGGTTTTGTGTTTTCCAGTCATCTCCCTTGCTTTCCGATGAATGTTGCAACTCTCATGTTTTATTTGTAAAGCTTATATCTGCTCATTTTTCCTTTGCTTCTTTTTCTTTGGCTTCTTTAATCTTCTTCTTTATTACATTGTTGATGTATTTGTACATATTTGAATTACTTTTAACAAGTCCTCTCTTTTCCATCATCTGGCGGATATCATCGGTCATCCATGATTTCTTTTTAGTGGCATCGGGTTGCAACAGATCGTTTTTAATATTTTCTACTGTGGTGTTTAATTTGTCAATACCTTCTTCATTATTCGACAGATACTACTCTGAGTTCATTGGTGATCCTTGGTACTGCTTGCTGTTTAATTATGGATTCTTTAAATTTTCTTCACAATTTTCTTTCTTATTTTCTTCAATTTTATTCTGAAAACACCCACTAGAGGAACATGATGCGATGGTAGATCGGTTCCTAGTTTCACAGAGGTATAGCAGCTCCTGTATCTTTTGTTTACAAGGATAAAATCAATTTGATTCTTTATAATATTTTCACATGAGTTCCTATGTGACTTCCAAGTATAGTCTTCTTGGAGGGAGTGTGAAGAAAGTATTCATACTACTAATCCCCATTCGTTTTCAAATATCCCGTATTGTTTGTCTCTCTCATTCCTTGCACCGAGTTCATACGGGCCACGGTGGTTATAACCACCGTGATACGGGCCTATGAAATCGCCTTCATGTCGCTACCAATCTTTGAATTGAAATCTCCCATTATTATTGTTAAATTCTGTTTTGATAATTTTTTCCTTATTTCCTTAGGTTGGGAGTAAAATTCCCTCACCCCTTCATGTCATGTTGTTGGAATGTATACCTATTTGTACAATGTTTAATTGTGAGGAATTAGCATTCATTTGAAGCAGAATGATAGGCTCTGATATTGGTACAGAATTTGTAGTACCTACATTTTACAACTCAATGTTCGTTGATATTGTCACGTTTTTATAACGTTTATTTAAAACTTCGGTCCATGGTGTGAATTATTTATTAACAAATTTAAACAACGTAATAATTAACATGAAAAACAGCTTAAACACTAAAAGCACAACACTAACATTAATCTGAAACACTAACTAATTTATTTATACAGTTTATTTATATTCCCTTATTCGTACTTAATCCGCGCACATTTATATTAACCGAGCACTTGGACCCGACGATAGCTTTTAGCAGGCTCTCTCTGATAGACTATTGTTTGCCAACGAAATCGCCGCGAACTTCGAGTTAAATCTAGAATATTCCACACTTGTCGAGTCGTATTCGGGAACAGTCTCGATCTCTCGCTTCTGTCTGCAGATGACGCATCTCGTTACAATATCATAATAGTTTGCTCCTGGTCAGCACATCTCACTTATACCTACCCATAATTTTGATTTCTATTCTTTGCACTTCCTGGATTGCGTTGTTTATTTTTCCAGCCTGTGTCATAGTTTTTGCAATCCATGAACATATTTTCCCTTTTGTATTTATGACGAGTTTCTCGTTGTTTTGACATCAATCATAACCGTCCCCCACCGGATATAGGATCGTCGGGAATTTGTTCCGGAACATTTTGAAGGGAACATAGCCATTTATGACTGGTACTAGAGAATATCCCTGTGAATCTTTAATGTGATAGTTTCTCCTTGCCTTTCACATCCTTACGCCGTTGACACTTTTATCCCGTGTTCATCCACCTTCGTGGACAATTATTTCTTAACTCCAGGAAAAAGAGTGCGCGTCCTCTACAACTGTTAACTATTTTAGAGTGGGCTACTTATACCGACGGTCATTCCATCCCTACCTGCGTTAGCCGCCCAATAAATGTTATCCGCCCCCGACTACAAGGAGGTTCAGGTTCGGATTTTTCTTTCATTTTCCACTGACTTGATTTTTAAATACATGGAGAAGATAGAAAATACAGAAATAACCATATTTATTGAATCAAATATATAGCCAAAATCATATCCCAAAATCATTAAAAACTAAAGGGGCTCCTCAAGGTTTTACCATAGGTCCTATTTAATTTATTCACCAGCTTTGATTTCTACGTCTACACTTTTTTCCAACAAAGCGTATAACATTCTGCCAGCATTATGCAATAATGTCTTAGCAGCTTAAAATAAATTGATTATTTATCTGTGGTGGTTTGCTCAGGCAAACCAAACTTAGATTTTATAAGCAGAAATACTACCGAAATACCGTCTATCAATAGAGTAGCTGTAGTAAAACTGAACTGTTTCTGGAAAAATGCCTCTCCTTGAACGTTCATTGTGAAAATATTATTGTTAAATTAAATTGTGCACATAGTTTGATAACCTATTTATAAGTTATGCTGGTAGCTTGCCGCTTAATTATCAATTAACGTTTGTTACGTATATGTCCATAGGAGAAATGGATTATGTTTCAGAGGGAAGGCACGTTTACTAATCAGATATAGGTTAGATGAGGCAAACTGACGAGTATTTTAACATGTACTACGAGAATATCTACGAAGGAAAGTTGAAGAATTAAATATGATAGCAGCAGGGATTTAGAGAAAGGTATTACAGGAATTTTTATGAAGAAAAATTAAAGAAACACATTCTTTAAATCTTTACCGTTATCTCATTTATTCATTTTTGAATTATTCTAAATACTTTCTGAATAAGTCACAGCTTAGATATTTATTATTTTAATACAAGGAATGCCAACGAACTTCATAATTAAAAATAGGTCAATTTTCAAATTGGACAAATAGTTTTAACATTTAACTCCGCAGAACTAAGTTGGCAATGTGTCAAGAATTTAACACTAAACCATATTCGTCAAGTTATGCAAAACATGAACATTGTTATTTTTACAATTAAACTTCTACCATATTCAGCCTGGAGGGTATTAATTCCAAATGCGTTATTAACTGAGGTTATTGCGGTTCTTGAAGTACGAGGGATGAAACGTGGGTGCATTACTCCGCCTAAAAGAACTGCCTTTTAAATGCAGCACTAAAATTTTGAAACATCAATTACGGCTACGCCTATAACTCATTAAATAATTAAGCAATTATTTGGTTAACAACCTTTCAATAATATTTCATTATTCATTACCGCCTGTAGCTTAAAGTACGGTTTCCATATCCAAATTCAAATTAATTAATTAATTAGCTTCCTTTTAGAATTTGCTGTTATTAAGCTTCTTGAAGGGGAAAACTTTACTTAAAAAATTAACAAATACTAATATTAAACCAATAAACCGTCAAATTTATACATAAATTCTGCAATAGTATTTTTAACGATTACTAAATAAAAACAAAACCTAAGCTATTAAAAAATATTTATGCTGTTTTTATAATAACCTGCCGAATTAATTTAAATGGTTTATTCGAGTATAATGTAAAATAAAGACGTCACCGAACGAGCGCCTACTTTATAGTTTACTCTGATATGCCATAAAATTTTAACCTTCAGACTACGAAGAAAAAAATTAATATAAACAACACATAAGATAGTTTGGGGTTAGCTCTGATCGTTTTACTTTTTTATGATAGTTGATTGTATATTGGAAATAACAATAAATATTTCTGATTTAACATGAAACTATAATCTGAAGGCACATTAAGTGACCACAAATAGAAGGCTTAGATCCAGAATTAAGAAACTCAAAAAACAAAATTAAAAGTATCTGAAAATCCACCTACGAAAAATTTATCTCAAAAGAAACGATTTAGACCTTGGTCTTCTAAAAGCCCATACCATAAATTCAATATATAAACAAATGCCCGTAAATATTTGGAACTAAAACACTACCCAAATTTATTACAAATCGTTTGTGTCTCCAAAACTAAAAATTTAGACATCGACCCTTTAACAAAAGCGTAGCCCAGCAAAATTTACAGGCAAACTAAAAATTCAAACAGAGTAAGGAAAACACGTAAACAGATCTAGAGTAAGGATAAGGCTTTTATATTCGTTTTATTATGTCCCGAGCTCGGAAGAAAGATATAAACACGTCCTCTTAAATCTTATCTACCTTTCCTAGGGCGCGGACGAGAGTCCTTATTACCATAAAGAAAACGCATCAAAACTCTTAACTGTTAAAGGCTAGTGAAAATGAATAAAATGAAACCAAATAGGTTAAACACCGATGGTTAACAAAACCGTGGAAGAAGAGAAGGGATTTGCTGGCATAATATCCAGTTCTTGCACATTTCCAACATGTAAGATTTAAGTGAAAGACCATCGAAGACAGACCACAGTGTTAGTGAGACGCTCAACAGTTGTGCAGCAACATGATGGCCAGGAATACTAGGCCCATTGTTGCACTTTTACAGTTTACCATTTTCATTGGTGAGTTTTATTTATAAATTTTTTTATATACCTTAAACGTAAGTACTAATTTCTTTAGACTTGGGGATATTTGTACATTATTTCAATTGTTTGTTGCTAAATTTACTGTTAGTGTAATTAAGCATAATTTTAAACTTAATTTATTATTGTGTAGTCTTCTGTTCCGAGTACAATTAACTGTTTATGTGAATTTAATCCAAAGAATCTAAGACAGTTCTTACTTCTACGTAAAGCCAAAGGGCTCCAATGTAACTGACCTACGTTAATTCTCAAAAATTTAATCTGAAAATTGTTAAACTAAGTTAGCTCTGAAAATGGGCAAAAGCTCGAAACGTTTCCTTTAATTTCACAAATAATATTAGCTTGATGTTTTCGAAACCAGGAAACAAGATTTAATTTTACATAATAAACACTTTCGAAGAATTTTCCACAGAAAAACAATTCATCAGAAATATAAATCATCAAGGCAAGCATATTCTAGGCTAATCCAAATATCAGTTATTTTAGGACATTTTCGATCTACAGCCGAGTTTTAGTTTAGCACTTACCCAATTCCTAACATAAATCACTCCAGTTAAATGTCAGACACATTATAATTTTAATTTATATAATTTTTATTTCATAAATTCAGAAATCGCATTCCACAAGTTAAAAAGGGGAATTCCGATTTATAGAATTCTATTCACATAAAATAAACACAACAATAATAATTAACGTTTTTTCCAAGAAAATATGCAGTTATTTTCCGGTAATCGAACGATTTCCTTTTTCCACCTTGAAAATTTTAGTTTTTATATAAAATCATTCGAACATACGCAAATTAATTTTTTCCTCAATGCAAGAAAAAAAAGATCAAAAAATTCAAGGTTAAATACACAGAATTAATATTAATACTAAATAGAAAATTAAAAGGAATCGCATGTAAGTTATGGATTTGCAATTAAAATATATGTAAGTCCTTGCTTTTTTTAGGATGTAAATAGAATTTTGACTGCAGTTTTATGCGCATTTTATATTTAGGTAACTCAGGTGTCATGGCTAAATTGTATTTATTTAGAAGCAATTAACAGGTGTGATATTTACAACTAGTGATCGTTAAGCCTTGCTCTAATTTTATATGTTCTAATTATTATTTGGAACAATTGCTAATAAGTTACTTATTAAAAATTTAAATAAAATAATAAACGTAATAATAAATGATTTATAGTTATTTATTATACATGCGGATTAAATTAATGTTTAATGAGCGGTACGTTTATACGCGCGAGCGGCGGTAGCCGCAAGCGCGTTAATACCGCGAGTTAATGCATTAATTTAATCCGCAAGTGTAATACAACTGTTTATTCAATTTTGACATTTACTTGACATTTTTAAAGCGATTTGACATTTTTAAAGCGCTAGCGGAATAAAAATTTTAAATCGCTAGCGGAATAAAAATTTTAAACGATTGTTTATAAAACATCAACTTTTATGGGCAGGCCAGAAACAAATAAACGTCAGTTTATACGGCAAAATTGAATAAAAATATTAAATTGCCAATCTTCTATCAGAATCTTTTTTTATTGGATGTTTTATTTATTTTCAATCGATTGTAATTGTGACTGACTTATCAAAATGAATTTCCTTGAAAATACTTAGTTCTTTAAAAAGTAGAAGGCTCGAATTACAATTTTTCTCGGGCGTAACTAAATTATTGTATTTTAAAAGGTCAAAAAAGTTTGTAAATCTATAAGATTTAAACACATTTCAGGATACATTTTCATAAAATTATTTTATTTCAGAAAATTTTTAAACTCCAAAGAAACCCCAATCTCGTTGTTTCTTACAAATTCGATTTAAGAAAATTCTTATATTTATTTTCGTTTATATCCCCAGAAACGCAGATAGTTTTATTTATTTATTTAGTGGGAGAAACCTAAGCTTGAGGGTGTATTAAACTTCCATAGAATTCTAACCAAACCTACACAGCCAAAAGATCTAAACCTAATGTTAAATAATAAAATTAGGTTAAAATCAAATCCGTCTTTAAATTGTACTGGGTTCAATTTATGTATTTTGGTTTCATGAGTTCGAGAATAAATCCTCAATAATTCAATGATAATCCAAAGAAATTAATCGTGAAATAACCAATAACAGATAAACAAGAATCTAATCTAACCTTATCAAACTTAGGTTAGTTTATAAGTAATATCGCATAAAAGTCTTAGTTTTTACCAGTGTTTCTGTCCTCAAAGATAATCCTAAAATCCCAAACTTTTCTTAATAATCTTTAATGTGATATACATTAAACAAGAACCTAACCTAACTTCATTAATTAGGTTCATGAAGTTAGGTTACAGCAACGTGCTTAACTCAATGTTTTTATATTTTACCTAACCTAATCTATATGATTTACCTAATCCAACCTGACCTAACCTAACCGAAAGCCTACTGCCTGATAAACAAAAGAACCTAACCTTGTAGTACTGAGTTTAAAATTCTTTTTAATTTGACTGCAAAAGGCTGCTTCAAACGATGGCCCGTGAAAATTTTCATGCTACTGATGAGATTCGAACCCTTGGCCACAGAATCTTAACTGCATTTTCATATTTTACCTTACTTAACCCAACCTACCCAGACCTGACCTAACCTAAATTTTGAGCATCTTTAAACACAAAAGAAACACAAACACGTCTGTATCTCATATGTGACTCGAATCATATTATGCAATTATCTATAATAACCCAATTAAGCAAATTATTTAATTTGCCAATAAATAAAAAATGTATTTCTCACATTCCTTTTAAAATTCAAACGCTTCCTATTTATTGTATTTGCTGGTTAGTAAATTGGCAATGCTGACATTAATTATATTTAATTAAAATGTTTACGTAACGCGGTTTAATAGTGAATCCAAGCAGGTACATTAATTGACACAATCTCGCATGACAAACTAGAATACGGTTGCAGTTCTTCCTTTTAGTCTATCGGAAAAATATGCAGGTTGCGCCGGTGGGTCCGTATGTTATGTAATATATGACAATAACGTTTGAATATACATATATGCGGCTTTTTGCTGTTGTTGGGAAATAACAGTAATTGTAATGTTGTTTAATTGTGTTATGTCGTATGTAAGTGAAAGTGTGTTATTTACCACAGTTATGAACGTCTCTATATGAGTTTTGAACTTTTGAAATAGAAGTAAACCTGATGAGGTCGTTAAGGTATGTAAATATGCCCTAAAGGTACGCATGACATGCCTTTATATAAGTAAAATCAAGGTTTCTCGCAAACGGGAATGAATAAGTGGAAACTAATTTAATATCCAAGGTCGTTGGTGTATAACTAATAAGTCACAATAAGCTAATGCATAAGTAGGATAATTTTATTGTATCAATCCTACATAATCGGCTCGTATAGCTCGCGGTTATTTTGATCGGTGATAAATTTATTACACAAACCGGGTATCAAAGGTGATATCCAACACATCAGATGCAACTTTGCAACTTTCACTTACGATGTGAAGGGGAACTAAATTTAAATATATGCGGGAATAAAGCTTAATTTATTAGTTTTTTTCAAATCCGACAAAAATAACAAGCATGAGTAAACAAACACTTCCTCGTATACCGGGTGTTATCTTTAATAATAAACGTTACTTCGCTTTTGTGCTTCGATTTCTCCTTAATAATTACACGCTGCCACAGTAATTTTCCAGAAAAGTCCGAGAGAAATTAATTTTTTTTTAGGTTGCTACGGATAAAGCTTTCTAAAAGTGTAATTAACTATTTAAAAGTAATTGACATAATTTTCTTGCCTTTTAAAAAGTTTAAATGTTTCGCCCCGAGTTAATACAAACACTAACTTTGGTTAAATGTTTCGGAAACCTCTACTAATTTAAATTTCCAATTGTACTTTTAAGGGATTCCCACAAATATTTCCACAGTAATCTGCAAGTTAAATAACCCTTTTTAACTACGAGTATTATTATGGAACGTTGTTGATTTTATGTTCCCATTGTTTTATTTCAACAATAAAACTTGTAAATTTGCCCAATTTTCCATGAAATGTTTAAAATTGTTTTGGTTGGAAGGGGAAAAGTTTGTATTTTTGAAATGCTAGAAATTAGAGTTCATTAAAACACATGATGTAATAAGTGTGAGAAGTATGAGTTAAGCTTGCAGAAATCGCAGCTATTTCTTTAATAATAAAAGAATGTAATCAGCTGAGAACGGCGGTTTCAGTTTCAGTTTTTGTCATTTTGTAACGGTATATTTGAATATAAATCATAAGAAGCCAGTAAAAATGGAACTGCAACCTAAATGTCGAAAATGCGAATTAATTTTGGAAATTTCTTTTGTACAAAACATTTACGGTCATAGATTTTTTTTTTGAAATTGAATGCTTTAAAATAATAAGCTCAAACTCAATGTAAGATTACTTCACAATATTAAGGATTTACCTGATTATTTTCAAAACTTTTAATTATTTCTGAAAATCAGAGAAACAAAAACAAACTAAGGCTAATTTTACTAATGAAATAACTAGAGACCGGATTTTAAGCATTATGCTTTTTTTAAATATTGTAAGCATCAACAAAATTTCTTAAAATATGCACGAATTACACGAAAAATAATTAATTTTCATCGATTTTTTTCGTGCTTTTTCGCTTTTTTTGAATGTTTATGCTTATTTTACAGTTTAATGCTTATTTGGGGCTTATTTTTAGTTTTTCGCACGTCCTTTCAAGAAATATACCGGGTGTCTCAGGTAAGACGCACCATAGGGAAACACCAATGTATTTTTTCAGAAAGGATCCGCGAGACCTTTGGAATATATATGGATTCAGTGTTCAACGTATGTTATTGGATTTAGTTAACGCTAGAAAGAGATAGAAATACTGAAGGCGTCTGTCATTACGACAGCCGATTATTTCATTGTTTATTTTTAATATCTGTCAATTTTGACAGCACCTAAAACTTTCATTTACAATAAAAAAATACGCAAAATGCGTAATTTTTTAAATCGCCGTTTCTGCATTCTGCATATTTTAAATTGAATTCGCCTTATTACAACAGCACACGTAAAGAAAACTTAAGCAAATTCTATGAAAATGTGGAGGTGATGTTTACAATATTTCAGACTAGAAATAATACCAGTAAATTATGTTCGTAATAATTATCGAGTTTATATCACTAAAAACATGGAATAGTATTGAATCCTATCAAAAGAAAGCAAATGATCATCAGTCAGGTACCGAATGAACTTTAAAATGTAATGAAAATAAGAATTTGTCTAGTCAGCTGTAAGTACTAAAATCTCTGTCAGAAGTTATTAATGTAACTTACAAATTTTAATGGTTCAAGAAAAATGTAACAATTATACGTTTCCGCAAATCATAGTGATTTTAGTAAATACCTATGTAATTATTATAAATAAATTTTTTAAATTATACTTATTGTTTTAGTATAATAATAATAATAATAATAATGAATCTATAATTAATTATTGTGCTTCATTGCATTGTAGATGTAGATTCTTTAGTAACTGACAAATTTAATAATTGGACGTTTTGTCGCTGTCAAAATTGACAAATATGAAAAATAAACAATGAAATAATCGCCTGTCGAAATGACAGACGCCTTCAGTATTTCTATCTCTTTCTAGTGTTAACTAAATTCAATAACATACGTAAAGCACTGAATCCATACATATTCCAAAGGTATCGCGGATCCTTTCTGAAAAAATACATTGGTGTTTCCCTATGGTGCGTCTTACCTGAGACACCCTGTATATCTATTTCCTTTTATTTTTCATTTCCTACACAAATTCTATGCGTCTTTTGAAGTCTTCTCGGGAAATATTTTCAGCGCATTAAGAGCAACTATCTAATCCTTTCCAGAAAGTCGCTTATTGTTGTTATAGTGGCCGGTAGGTGTAGGAGAACTAGCCAAAATATATGGACATTTCTTTGCTACATTTCTTTTTTATTGAAATATATTAATTTGTTATAGAATTAACACTGAATAAATTTTTTTGCGGTATGTGTGAGCCTTTTACATCATTTTAGCGATTTTTTATGCTTTTTTTAATGCTTTTTTTATGCTTTTTTGTGCTTTTTTAATGCCTTTTTTTGCCAAATTTTGGGCTTTTTTAAGTGCTTTTTTTAAACTTCTTTATGCTTATTTATCCGGTCTCTAGAAATAACCTTAAAATTTTCCTCAGTTATTTTTCAGTTTTAATTATAAAAATTTGGCTTTTTCCTGTCTGAAACTTTTTGATAAAAAGATGGTTTGTCCTTTTATAAAACGCAAATCAGAAAAACATTATTGTTTTTATAATGTATTTTAAAAGGTTTATTTTATTTTTCCGCCAAATTTGGAAATTTTGCTACCTAGAAAATTTAAGCTTATTCTGGATATATTTTTATTAAATTATTTTTTTCAGAAATTTTTAAAATTCCAAACTACCAAAAAAGACAATAAGTTTCTTTGGTAATTTAAGAAAACCCAGTGTCATTGGTTAAACCGTTTCGTACAAGTTCTATTTATACAGTGTGATTTTAAATGATTGAGAACAAATTAAATTTGGTGTCATGCTAATTTCCTGTTGGCAATATGCAATCCGTTTGACGTGCTCTATTAGCTATTAGGATGGTTAATATTATATTAATAATTAAAAAAAAAAACAATTTTTGTCATTATTTATTTTCATATTGTATCAGAAGACAAAATAAACAAAACATTAGTACCTTCAACAAAGTTAGCGAGTTGCTCCTGTTATTTGACCACGAAAGTTACCAAATCGATCCAGTTTAGCCAAATTAAAAATATGAAATACACTAAAAACTGCGGCGTCAAATTCAATTTGTCTTCAATTATTTAAAATTACACTGTACTTATTTTCGTTTGCATCTCCAGAAACGCATTCAGTTTTAAAATACACATTCAAACTTCCATAGAACTTACTTCTGCCGAATCCAAAAGACCCTAATCTAACTTTAGAAATTTTAGGTTAATAAACTTAGGTCAAAACGGAATGTCTTTAAATTGTAACTTGTAAACGATAACTGGACTCAATTTACTATCTATCTTTTTCGAAGATAAAATCTTATCTTATCAAATTCAAACTGTCCTTCTGATATTTATTTGTGTTTTACCAATTTTTGTTTTTATCCTTAAGGATAACCCTAAACTCCTAAACTTTTCTTAATAATCTTTAGAGTGATGTCGATGAAACAAGAATAAAAAAAGTCGGCACAAATGCAACTTAGGTCAAAAGCCAATGCCTTCAAATTTATACTCATAATTAACAACTGGACTCAATTTATATACATTTTATTTTATCTATTTCGAGGATAAATCCTTCAATGATAATCCAACGAAATTAACCATGAAACCTGACATCAATGCAAAACCTAAGCTTAACTTTATAAAACTTAGGTTAGAATCGAGTCTGTTTGTAAATATTATCTTATGAAAGTCAAACTGGCTTTCTTGTACGTATTTTCGTTTCACCAATCCTTGCTTTTATCCTTAAGGATAATCCTAAACTCTTAAACTCTTCTTAATAATCTTTAATGTCATATTAATGAACAAGAATAAGTATGCAATCTGTTGAGAAAAATAGTTTCAGATTTTGCCATTCTGTAACAGAATGTACCTAAGTCGTAAAAAAGTCGGTACGAATGCAACTGAAACCTAAGCTTTGAAAATGTGAATCAATTTTGCAAAATCCGTTTATACAAAATATTATCTTCATACCTTTTTTTGAAATGAATCCTTTCAAATAATAAACGCAAAAATTAATCTAAACTTATTTTAAGACTTTATTTGGTTATTTTCAAACCTCTTAGTTATTTGTGAAAATCAGAGCAAAATTACAAATAATTACAGTTAATATTGGCAATGAAATCACATAAAAATTTGTCTGTTATTTTTCATTTTTGATTCCAAACATTTGGCGTTTTCCTGCCTGAAACTTTTTAATAAAGAATTTCGACATAAAATATGGTTTGTCCTTTTTTGAAGCACTAATAAGAAAAAAGTTGTTGCTTGTACAACGTATTTGAGAAGGTAAAAGCCTAGCATTTTTTTTTTCATCAAATTTAGAAATTTTGCAACCTAGAAAATTTAGGCTTATTTCAGGATACATTTTCATTAAACTATTTCATGTCAGAACATATTTAAAACTGCTAATTATCAAAAAACTGAGAAATTTATTAAAGTTTCCTTCATTTTTTTAAGAAAAGCCTAACTTTACAAAACTCAGGTTAAAAACGAGTCTGTTTATATATTATCTTCTAAAAGTCAAACCGACCTTCTTATATACATTTTCGTTTCATTTTTTGTCAACTTACTGTCCTTAATAATCTTAATGTGATGTTAATCAAATAGAACCTAACCTAATTACTTGATTAACCTTAGGTTAGATTCATAATTATCAAAAAACTGAGAAATTTATTAAAGTTTCCTTCATTTTTTTAAGAAAAGCCTAACTTTACAAAACTCAGGTTAAAAACGAGTCTGTTTATATATTATCTTCTAAAAGTCAAACCGACCTTCTTATATACATTTTCGTTTCATTTTTTGTCAACTTACTGTCCTTAATAATCTTAATGTGATGTTAATCAAATAGAACCTAACCTAATTACTTGATTAACCTTAGGTTAGATTCATAAAGTTAGCTTAGAATCTATCTATATTTTACCTAACCTAACTTATATCATTAACCTCATTCTTTTTTGTCTGTGTCTTTTATGCGTGTATAGCCAATCTGCTCGGAATTCCTTCAAGTCTGACGGCTGTGTCATGTGTGTGTTACTACGTGTGTTGTAGTGGTCTTGTTACTCTATCTCATAGACCAGTCTGAGCTGCATGGCTTCCCTATATCATTAACTTTTTTTTCTTTTTTGAGCTGGGCAAATCCGTCATGAACTCCCCCGTTCCTGATTACGGGGGGAGTGTGAGACTCCTACTCACTAAAACCCTTCCTCTATATGACGATGCTACTCGGTACCACCTCTCGATATTTCTTCAAGAAAGCATCGCCCGTTCTGTCTCAGGCGTCTTTCTCCTCATTTTCTCTCTCATCATTTTCTTTGGTGTTCATGATGTTTCTTATTGCTCTATCTATGGACCCCCAACTGTCTTCATTCTCCAACATTTTTCTTATTATGCTGTTCGCGGTGATCGTTTGGCCATCTATATTTAAGCCTTGCTAAGTAAATTTAAAGAATTACCACCTTAAAGCCTTTAAATTCCCGCTTAACCCCTACTTTATGTATCGTATAATATCGGATACATTATCCCTCCCATCTTAAAGCAACCAAATGCTTTTATGCTTCCGTATCGTATTTATCAGCTTCCTTAGTGGGTGCTCCCCTAGGTCCCTTCAAATATCTTATCTGCTCTTTCTTTTAAGCTTTGCCATTTGTCGTTATGCAATCTATCTAAACCCTTTTTTCTTTTTGATAAGTATTTTTATAAATTACAAACTCTTATGGCGGTTCTACATATTGTTCCAAATTGCTAATTTCATCCTTTTGCCTTTTCAGGTTTGGTATTTAGGATCACCTCGCTTCCATTCTTTTCTATCCTCGTTAATATTTCCATTTCTTTCAGGGGTTTCCTCTTATACTTCTTAATTATACAAGTCGTTTCGACCATTGTAAATTTTTTTTGTTTACCAAAATAATCCTTTATTTAGTTTTCTTGGGGCGGGGGGAAGGGTGTTCCATCTACAATGATATCCTACGGTTTTAAAGAATTTTTCTCAAACAGTTATAAATATACAGGGTGATTTATAATAGGTGCAACAAACTTCGCCATCTTGTTCGGGAAGGAATTTTAAGCTAAAAATGTTATATGAACATACGTCATAATCATGTTAGTTAGAGAATAACAACAGATTTTAATTTTGGCCACCAAGATCTCCGGACTTAAATCCCTTGGAATTTTTTCTTTGGGGCCACTTGAAACAACTGGTGTACAGTGTCAAATTAAACACACGTGAACAATTACTTGACCAAATAACAATTAGAATGAATGAAATTTAATAATTATTATTAATTCAATAAAATTAAAATCTGTTGTTATTCTATAACTAATTTGATTATGACCTATGTCCATATAACATTTTTAGCTTAAAATTACTTCCAGAACAAGATGGCGAAGTTTGTTACACCTATTATAAATCACCCTGTATAACAAATTAAATTCGGCAATCATTTCTACGTATCTAAACACATCAGGCCTTGAAAACGAGTACTTCCGTACTCAGTAGAAAGAATCCTTGCGTTAATAAGTTTATTAACACCACACGGAAATAATAAACGTTGTAACTGCTTAATTCTGTAATTTATTTTAACAATAATATATTCAAACCGCATTAAAATCACTTATGTACACATATCTTCAGATGTACATATTCTTTTTTTTATTTAATCGGAAATTAATCATCCATGGGAATTGTCCTTGGTTAAATCAATTAAATTTTAATATTCAGGATTATTACTAATTTAAATACGTAGAAAATAAATCTTAGTTTATTCAAATTTTACAAGCTCTCTATAAATTATCGTCGTTATTTTTAATAGTTATTAACAAGTCGTCGAGCAATTAAAATTTTTGTGATTTATTCCAAGTGATGTATCTACCTCCTACAACTACATCTGCACTCTTCCTGGAGTTGCTCCACAATTTAGTTTAGAAATCCAAATTTAAAAATTTAAAACACAGGTGTCATTCAACTCAATCTTATAAAAGTGCATTTACCTGCGTTACTTTCTTATAACCATGACATAAAAATATTTAATGTCAAACCCATTCGTATTTGTTTCTCTTCTATATTTGGCTAATGTTTGTGCAAATGAAAACTTGTAAATCAGTGTTACATAAGTTTTTTTTATCTGTTTAATTAATTTATCAAAATCATTGGCTTATTAAACGTTTACTTAAGTATTTACTTAAAACCCTTGAATTATAGCCAAGGCTATGACTCAACTAATATAAAGCGAAATCAATTACACTTTTCACCTTAACATTCTACCTTTTGTAAAGTAATAAACTTGAACTACTGCTTAGATTTATTTTAATCTTAATAGTAAATAATATGCGTTCCACATAAATTTCAATGCAATTCATTAATCATTTAATAATTTATAATAAACACAATTGTTAAATAAGGACGTATATTTATTAAGTCAGTACAAAATTAGTTTCAATAGAATGTTTAACCTTTTTATAACTAAAACCCACATTCTTTACCGATGTGTTACCTCGCAATATTTATATTTGTGTTAGTAACTCCAACTGCCAAAAAGTTCTAAATGAAATAGCTTCTGTTTCTTTGAGATATTGTTGCTTAATATTGTTTCTTGCTGTTAGAGAAAACTACAAATTAAAATAATTAAAGATGCAAACACAAGTAAAAACGGTTTCAAAGACATCAAAGTTTCAGCTTTAATTAATTATTTAGGCATCAGCAAACGTTAAAAAAGCTTAAATTTTGATTAAATGAAATTATACAAATTATTTTCCCAACTTATCCTTAAAGTTTGTCACCAAGTTGAAGTTCATAAAATCTCAAGGTTTATAAGTTTGACACGTGATGAAAATATCGACATTTTATAGCACAAGAAACTTGGATCATAAATCTCTCAATTACATTACTGCTTCAGAAGTAGCTTTCGCATTCCACATTTTAGAATTTTCTGATTTAAGCGATTTAAGTAAGTAAGTGAATGCTTACCGATCAGTAATTTGTAAGCATAACTTACTATTGTCATAATTAAATCAGTGACCATGTCAAATTGACGCATCATGCAAAAATAATATTTCAAACCAGAAAATTTTGAACTTCTGGGTTTTGTTTTATCGAAATCTTTGCAATTTGGGCTGATTAAAAAATCACACGAAAGCTAAAACTGGGGAAGTAAAACTTCCAAAACTTAAAAACCGAAACTTTGAGAAATTTTTAAACCTTTGAGGTTTACTTTATTGTACCATCCTTGCATTTTGAACTGAGTTAAAAAGCTCACACTAAATTTGAGAAGTTAAAGCCTTGTTAAAATACTTAAATAAAAAGGCTTAAAAAATTCTTGTAATTTGGGCTGATTTAAAAAAAATTCCACGAAAACTAAAACTGAGAACTAAAAGCTTCAGAAATTGAAACCTTTAGGGATTTTTAAAACATTGTTGAAATATTTAACTGAAAGGCCTTAAAGAATTCAAGCTTTTAGGAATTTCTGAACTTCTGAGATTTATTTTATCGTAACAATTTCCAAAATATTATTAAAATGTTGAAATGCAAATTCAAACTTCTAGAAATTTTTTAATTCTTGGGCTTTCTTTTATCGAGGTTTTTGTAATTTGGACTGATTTAGAAACTTCAGCCGAAAAGTAAAACTGGGAAGTAAAAATATTCAAAAATTGAAACCTTCAGGAATTGCTAAACCTTTAAGATTAGTTTCATCGTAACATTTTGTGCTGATCTAAAAACGTAACACTTCAGAAACTAAACGTGGGGAGTTAGTTTCCAAACGCTTGTTAAAATACTTAAATGAAAGGCCTTAAGAAATCAGACTTTGTGAATTTTTAAATTTCTGAGATTTGTTTTTATTGTGACATTCTTACAATCGTGGATGCTTTCAAAAATGTGTGTTTGAAAAAGAAAAGGGGGAGAGTTAATTTCCAAATTATCATTAAAACGTTTACTGTTAAATGAAGGACCTTGAAAATCTATAGACATTTTTTAAACTTTAGTGTTTCATTTTATTGCAACATGTTTTCAGTTTGGGCTGACAAAAAATTCACGAAAAAATAAAGCTGGGTAGCTAAAGCTATTACGGTCAAAGAGCATCGGTAAAAGTCGAAGGACAATTAACAGCGAAAGTAGACATTTGTGGGAGAGTGAGGCAGGGCTGCGTCTTCTCTCCACTTCTATTCAATATTTACTCTGAAGAAATATTTAGTAAAGCACTGGACGATATACCAAATGAAATGGAATAAATGTCAACGGAATTTTAATTAAAATTTGAGGTTGAGGTATGCCGATGATACCGTTCTTCTAGCCGATTCCCTGAAGGACTTACAACAACTTATGGACCGAGTCATTGACGCGAGAGATGAATACGGAATAAGTCTGAACACGAATAAAACCAAATATATGGTAATTAGTAAGAATGACGACGTCGACGTGGTCACAAGATTTTATGCGAACAATGTTGTATTGGAAAGAGTGGAAAGCCTTACTTTCCTTGGATGCTTGGTAAACGAATAATGGGACCACAGCAGGGAGATAAGGCAAAGAACAGAAAAAGCAAGAACGATTTTCTTAAAAATGCGCGATGTGCTTTCTAGTAATACTGTGAGTCTACCACTACGTATGAGAATAGTTAGATGCTACGTGTACCTACTCAGTTTTACTGTACGGAGTGGAGGCCTGGACACCCACGGAGGCTACTACCAAGAGAATTGAAGCATTTGAAATGTGGACTTTCCGACGAATTCTGAAAATCAGCTGGACAGAGCATGTGACTAACAACGACGTCTTAGAAAGAATGAGAGTGGACAGAGAACTGATGAAGACCATTAGGTAAAGTAAGGAAACTTACATATCTAGGGCACATCACGCGTGACGAGCAATATGCCATACTAATCATCCAAGGTAAAATAAACAGTAAAAGGGGACAGGGTAGAAGAAGAATATCCTGGCCGAAGAACTTGCGCCAGTGATATGGTAAAACTGTAAAACATCCAATGAACTCTTCCGAGCGGCTGTTAACAAAGTCTCGATCGCTATGATGATAGCCAACGTTCGCTGAGCGGATAGGGCACACAGAAGAAAAAGAAAAAGAAGAAGCTAAAGCTATACAAATTACTAAAATGTAGAAATGCAAGATCTTAATAATAACAATTCAAACCTCTAAAAGCTTCTTTTGGGATTGAGTCCGGAAAAGACTCATTTTACAGACTGAAATGAGTCCGTAAAATAGCTACTTTTGGGAGCGTGTACTAAAAATAACATTTTAACCTTGTAGAAAATTTTGAACTACAATTTGGACTTTTAGAAAAATCGCAGGAAAGCTAAAATTGAGATGTGAAAGTTTCAAAAACCTTAGTAAACCAAATACTTAAATAAATTAAACTTTTAATATTTGTTTTATTGTATCATCCTTGTGTTTTGTGTTGATTTAAAAAATTCACATTTCAGAAACTAAAACTAGGGAGTTACAGCTTCCAAAGCTATGTTAAAATACTTAAAGGCAATGCCTTAAAAATTCAGACTAGAAATGTTAGAACTTTTGAGGTTTGTTTAATCGCAACATCCTTGCGTTTCGTACTGATTTAAAAAATTCATACTTCAGAAACCAAATCAGGTAGTTAGTGTTCCCCAAACCTCTTTAAAATACTTAAATGACCGGCCTTGCAAATTCAGACTTTAGAAATTTTTGAACTTCTGAGATTTGTTTTATCCATTTTGAGCTGATTTAAAAAATTCACACTGCAGAAACTAAACTGGGGAATTAAAGTTTCCAAAACCTTGTTAAACTACTTAAATAAAGGCCTTAAAAATTCAGACTCTAGAAAGTTTTAAACTTTTGAGAAGTGTTTTTAACGTGACATCCTTGCAATCATGGATGCTTTTAAAAATTCAAGAAGAAACATTGACGAGTTAAAGCTTCCAAAATATTATTGAAATATTTAAATTTGTATACGTCTAAGCTTTGGTTTACTGTTTTGTTCTTACAATCAGAGCTGCTTATTCTTTTTTATATGTGCTAAGCTTATTTCAAAAGTTCCATGAAAACTCTATATTTAATCTTCAACTTACTATACAATATAACTAAAAGCCGTATTTTAATATAAATTAAATGAAAGGACCTCGCTTCTTCTACTAACTACAATGAAGCATAACGGGCACAAAATCAAAGTTAATTAAAACTAACTACCTTTTCAGGTCACGTTCTGAAAAAGAACAGCATTCAACCTTCATAGGTTTTACTCTGGTCTATTATTACAATTAAAAGAACGTATTTTAAAATTGCAATTAAAAAGGGCCTTTGCAGTCAGCTCTATTCTGGATTAATTAATATTTAATTGTAACAACCTACGTTTGTTAAATCTCTGCAATTACCTTTCTAGTTTGACTTTTGTAATTACAACGATTTTCAAGTCACAATGGAGTTTTTAATTTTGAAAGTTAATGACAGAAAAAAGAAAAAAGAAGGTTAACTTCTGTATAATTTTTGACGTTATTAGGATCAAATAAAATACAAAATCTTGCAATGTGTTTTCTATTAATTTATGTTGTGAGTTGTGATGTAATGGAAGGACGAACACAAAGGGTACAAACCTTAAAGAGATTTTTAAAACCTCTACTATTGTTCTTGCACCCATTTACTTCGTGATCATATTTCAACATTAATAACAGCTGCAGTGCACATTTTTCTTAAAGAATTTTTCCAATCTGAAGGCGAACCAGTATTAACATTTAAAAGTTGCATGGATGATTAGAGGAAGACACCTTGGAAATAACAGAAACTACCACAATAAATAAAAAAGTTCAACAGGTTGATATTTTAATTAAGTGACGAGGAAAGAATTTGCCGGTAGTAAAATATCAATTAAATATCTTTTCCCAGCTTTCTACACATATACGGATGATTATTAAATGAAAATCGATACGTAATCTGTAACAAAAATCAAACTTTTACTTCTTTAATTTCTTTTTAACCTAAATTCTATGAATAAATTAAATGCATATGCGTGAAGGCCAAATAGTGCAGAATACTGCGTACACGTGGAAAACAGGATTAGCTACTTTCGAAATTTAAATAACGCAGCATCGATTGAAGTTTATTGCCACTTCACATACAGCTAGATATATTTAAAAGCCCTTTTAGGAAAAAAACCCTCATGAAATAATGCTCTGGGCCTTGCAACCTTTTGGATATTCTATCAATTTAATGTGCCAATATATTTGCTGAAAACTTTCACTTTAAATTCAAGGACGAACGCTTATCATTAATTATTGTAAATATTAGGTAATCTTACCTGGATTTTAATAAAGAAAATCTTAGTTTTGTCTCTTTACATTAATAAATATTCAGAAATTGTTACGAAACCAAAAATTTACAGGTCGATAAAAATAAATGTTGCCATAAAGAAGCAAACTTGAATTATTAACCCAAATACCATTTAATATAGTTTCTACAACAGATAGTTTAGTGATTTTATAATTAATAAATCAGTTTGCATGCTGTGCTATTTCAATACATTCTTGCTTAAGGAATTTGAACGTTTTTCACATTTTTGTATTTAAACTGCGTTTCGAACAATCCAAAATGTTTTCTACATTCAATAATTTACTACAGTCTCACTTCAGAATAAATCAATGTACTAAAAAATTGTTTTCTTGAACTGGTTATTAACTATAGAAAATAATGACTAATGACTCAGCATGTTTATTTGCAGTAAAATTTCATTTTCGCTCAATCAAAGGTAATAGAAAAAACTCTTCTAATTATTAATCAGAATTTCTCAATTTCTACATAAATTAAGTGGGAATTATCAGTTGCTTTCATCTTAATCTTAAAGCTAGTGAGAGCATGAGTTTACCATCGGAATATTAAATTACTTTTAATTGAGATGAATAACTGGATTTTAATTAAGCTAAACGCTTGCAAATTAAAGATTGGAATTTAGTGCTAAATATTTGGAATTGCTACATAAATAAATCTGGTCGAAAACTTTTTAATTTAGTAATCATTGTGTTTAATTGTTGTTCCATTGCAAAGCACAAAAGTATTAATATTCAGCTAACATTTTCTATCAAAATAATAAAATACGTAATAGATTAAAAGCTACTGAAATTCCACTGGAAAAACAAAAAATGTTTGGCTTGGTACGTAGTTTAAAACTACTACATTTTTTATAGAAATATGCAAATTAAAATAAATAAAATTTCATAAATGGGAAACGAGATCACAGCATACTCTGCATAACTATCACCGCATTCCAATAAACGACCTCATTTTTCAGATATCTGTACTGAAAATGTGAGAAAAGTTATTTTAAATATTTATAACTAGTTCACTTCAATAAATTTAATTCGATGGAAAATACGTTCATTTTCCATTTAAAAGCTCTTTTATATGGATAGATTTGTTTTTAATTTTGTTTAAAAAAATTCCAGATTGGAAAATATTTTGAAAACAAAGTAAATTTAATTTGTCCAAAACAAGAAATCTAAATTGTTTAGATTTCAAAATTAGAAAAGTTTCTGATAAAATACAATAAACTTTCTTTTTTTAAATATTCAAAATCAGAAAAGTGGTTCTTTTAGAAATAATGGTGAAGTTCCAAACCTTTTGAAAGAAGTTTAAATATTTTTTGCAAAGTTTTTAAAATTAAAAGCCCTAAAAAAGTTAAGTACTGGAAAAAATTCAAATTTCTTAGGTTTCAAAACTAGAGACGTTTTTGAAAATAAAATAGTTTTCCTTTTGGAATTGATCTTGAAATTAAGAAACTTTTTGGCAATACCTTTTGAAGAAAAAATTTCCTTCAGATGATTTTTAAAACAAACTAAATTTAATTTGCAGAGTTTGGAAGTTAAAAAATTATTTGAAAGAAGGTCTAAATTTTTAAACAATAATAAACTTTCTTCTGAAAAAATTCAAAATTAAAAAAGTTGTTAATAAAATATGCTTTGAATTCGAAGACTTCCACGGTCAGTCTCAGTATTAAGGGACCGTGTCATTGTTGAGACACGTTTCACCCACTTTCTTAAGGGACTTCATCAGGAGTAAAAAGTGAGCACTAAAAGAGCACGGTAACTCAGCGCGTCAACCACGCCAGAGAAGAAAAACAGAAAAAGGCAGCGGTTTTATACAGGCTATAACCTGTCAAGAATGTAGGACGAAGACGACGATTGGTCAGGCGTTGAGCGAGCGGAGTCAGTAGTGATCGCAGAATCGTGACACTGGTTATTATGTATCAGACATTTGGAAGTCTGCGATCACTACTGACTCCGCCCCCTTCACACCTGACCAACCGTCGTCTTCGTCCTAAACGCTTGACCCGTTATGGCCGGTATAAAACCGCTGCCTTTTTCTGTTTTTCTTCAGAAGGGTTTCGCCTTTGGCTTGGTTGACAAGTTGAGTTACCGTTACCCTTCTGTCTCTTGCTAAAAGAGTTTCGCCTCTGGCGTGTTGATCATTTAGTGCTCCCCTTTTCCTCCTGAAGAAGCTCCTTAGGAAAGTGGGCGAAACGTTGAGTTCTTCTGTCTCAACAATGATACGGTACCAACTCGGAAGACGTTCTGTTAAAATATGCTATAGTTTCTTCAAAAAAAGAAGAAATCAAAATTCTAAAATTGGAAAAGATGTTGAGAAAAAAACTGAAATAGAAACTACATTTTTTTAATTCAGAAATTCAAAAAGTTTCTGATAAAGTAATGTAAACTTTCTTTTTATAACTTTGAAGTTAGATGTTTTGAAAGACACAGATTATCTTTTTGGAAAAAATCTTGGGAATTTGGAACCTTCATCTAAATAAATACTGTTAAAAATTGCCATATATTATAAAAAACATTAATTTACAGTTACTGTATTCAGTGATATAATTTGTTAACTCAACATAATTCTAAACTTTCAGCAGAAAATTCTTTTTTGTTCTACTGCAAACGAATCTTCTGCAACGGATATAAATTCGTAATTTAAAGAAAATAAGAAAGTTTTGGGAAGATACATGGTAATCAGTTGGGGCTAAATCTGGCGACTAAGATGATGCAACAACCAAGTAGTAGTAGTAGATTTTGAGTTTTATTTTGAAACAGCGATATTTATTAATGTTGACGATAGTTCACAGTCTTAAACGAGTTTCAATTAAAAGAATAGTAAAAATAATCAACTCAAACTAAGCCTTTTAATTTATTTAAGAACTTAGTGCGGCATGGTGTTTGAGTAGTTTATAAGATAAACATTTACCTTTTCGTTTGATCATTTCTTTCTTTGGTTTCTCAGTATGTTTTCAGAGCTTATATTATTGTTATTAAAATTAACAACTACAAACATTTAAGAAATTTAGTTTCAAAAAATCCGTTTTACAAGAGGTTTATAAAGTTAGTAACAAGGTATGTAAATTGACGAATGTTAACAAACGATAAAACTATATGTTATAAAATCACTTTCAGTCGAATTTAAGGGTTTTTAGTTTTCTAAACTTCCCCAAAATAATTTCTTTATTCAGAAAATAACATAAATCCTTGAGTTTTCAAAATTTCGATATTTAACTTCTTGATGAAGGTTTTTAAATTTTCAAGAATTTAATCGCCTTGCTGTATTCAGAAATTGTACAGTTTTGTGAATTCTGAAACGTTCTCACTCTAGAGTTTACAATTTTCTAAAAATGTTCAGCTCTTTACTTTTCCGAAATGATATATCTATTCGCCTGTTCTAAAATGTAAGTCAAAAAATTATCTGACAAAAATTAAAATCAAGCCAGATTATCAGTTTACAAGCTTAAAATGCATGCATTTTTCCATGTCACATTGCAAAAAGACTTCTTTTCATTTTAAAACGTTTCATCATAAATTCACAAGCGAGTAATAGAATGTGAATTAACGTTTTATGATTAAAATGTCTGTCATAATCATACCTACACCTGCATACCTCCTCAATCACGTTCTAAACACGTGCTTACCTTCCCATTTTCTCATTTTTATCTGTAAAACAAAACCTACCTGAAGGTCTTATTAAATAAAAATTGCATAAATTTCGAAACATTTATGAATAATACGCATGTGAAAAGAACAATGCTTGGGATTCTTGCAACTAATATTAAAAAAATTATCACAGTTGCTCCCATCTGAGTTTTCATTTTAGGCACGATTATTTATTATTTTTTAGTACACGCTCCCAAAAGTAGCTATTTTACAGACTCATTTAAGTCCGTAAAATGCTATATTTTCGGCCTAGTCCCTAAAAGTTGCCATAGCAACCTTTTGCGTACTACTATAGTGACATGTGCTTTGATCATATTAATCATACATAATAAAAGATTTGAATGTGTTTTTGGGAGCTTTAACAAAAAAATGTTGTTTGTAACACGTACCTAAATCATCTGCTATTCCAGACTCGGCTTCGCCTCATCCGGAAACAGCAACGATTCGTCCCAAAAAACTTGATTGTAGGTACAAAAATAACTATTAAAAGACGAATTAAATTTGCAGATTATAGTTTTGTGGATTTTTAGAATTGAAGGCAATTGTTTATGGTTGTATGGTAAATAAAATAGTCATTGTATTCGAGGAATGAAGGTCCCTGAAAGCTATTCAAAGCAAATAAAGCAAAGTTTGAAGAAAATTTCGATTTTTGTAAGGCTTAAAAAGTCGTCTACTAAAATGGATGAGATGTAGGTGAAATTAAAACCTTTAAATGTGAAAATTTAAAAGTACCTACTACTTAACCTTTAAAATATCAAATTGGCAAACCAAAATGTTAATTAGTTGAAGCAGCCTACCATAAATACATTTAAAGATGCACAGCAGAGACTGATTACCACCCTTACTTTAGTAAGTTATTTAAAATTTGTTATTTTATATAATTAATGTCTTATACTTTTAACCAAAGTATCAACAATAGCTTTTATTATTTTTTTAAAGAGAATTATCTTAAAATTTCTTTTAAAACAGGTATTTACTAAATAAACTCTTAAAAAAATATGAACCAAAAAATCACCCACTTAAACTAATAAATCAAGCCATAATAAGGGACAAAAATGAAAGTTTGTTACAACAAATATTACAGTTTGTTTATTTTGGTGTTCACCGCTAGGTTTTTCCAGAAACTATTTTTAACTAAACTACTGTAATGTATTATACTTGCTTTTTATTGTAACCGCAGAATTATAACACTTAAATGTCAAAACAATTAACTTAACTGAAGTAAACTTAAACTATCAGATTGACCCACATTACTCATCGTAACATCGTTGATGTTACATAATCTAACCACAATTTTCTACAAGAATTATTATAATTATCATCATAAATCTGTCGAGAAATAAAAAAGGAACTCCAAGAATTCTTTTATGCAAGTTTATGGAGTTTTTGTGGAGTATTTGGTAATTTTTGGTTGTAACAGAAGGGGGTTAACAAACTAATAAATTTAAGTTACGATAGCTTTTAAAATTTACAATTCCAAAAGTCTTTAAACTGCTGTGATATTTTTCAAAAAATTTGTAAATTTAACTCTGCATTCAGATTTAACTAAAAATAAGTATAAAACAACAATTGGTCTTGATATTTGGAATTTAATAATTTACAAATCGCTGAAGCTTCAAACTTTAACGAACTTTTATTACGGAAAATTACAGCTTCAAAGTATTTGGTTTTGACTGGAAATGGAAAGCAAAATAAAAACTGACTTGTACATTTTTTATCATTCTTACTGAAAGGGCGTTGTTAGAAGTTCTGAGAGTGTGGGAGGCTAACATCAAGTTTTTATTTTATGGAATAAATAAAATAAATAAAAAGATATCCAAAGTTTTACATATTTAACAATTTTGATTCAAATTGATAAGATTTATAGAGATAAGGGAAGGGAGGATTAACCCCCTTGTTATGCCATTACTTACGGCCCTGTTATCACTTATTATAAACCCAAAAGGCTTAGGAACCTTCCTAGGAAATACAAGCAAACAAATCTGAAAATCAGGTTGCGTACCTTTAGATTGGTCGAAAAGTAAAAATTTAAAAATAGGCAGAGGCTTTTCAGGCCAAAATAATGCACAATCTAAGGTTTCATTTAACAAAATGGCATTTTGGCCGATTTTTCGGTAGTAAAATGATTACCTCAGGAAATAAATGTAAATGATTTTCGGTAATTTCAAAACTTTTCAGGGGTTTTCCTAAACATAATCTGAAAGTTTTAGGCCGAACCTTCTTAGGTTACCTGAAAAAGATGCGGAAATTCAGGCGATTTTTTCAGAAGTAAGTTAACAAGATCATTGTTTTTTTTTTCACTAAATAAAACAATAAGTAATAAGTAAATTTACAGATACGAGTTTAGACTTGATAAGAGAAATCACCCAAAAAACATTTAAACGATTTTCTGAAATTTCAAAACTCTTTAGGTTCTTAAACATAATCTGAAATCTTCAGATCAAATGACCAGAAAAACTACGAACTTTCAGGTAATTCTTTACCAGTAAACCAACTATATTCTTAGAACATAATAATAATAATAATTTTAAACGATTTGTGGAAGTTTCAAAGCGAGTAGCATCGTACATTAGACTGAGTATTTCAGGCCATATGTTCCGAGGTTTCCTGAAAATATAAGGACATTCAGTCAGTTTTTTCACAAATAACACGATTTACCTTTTGGTTAAAACGAAATATTAATATTTTAATTTAAAAACCGAATTTAAAGAAGTTTTGCAAATTTGAGGAGTTTCGTTAAAAATAAGTTGAGCTTTTTCAAGTGGAATGTTCTCGGGCTTCCTGAAAAAATAGGGAATTACGATTTCAGGAGGAAAATCATTTAGCTTTTAGTTGACGAAAATTATTAATATTTTCTTTTATGAGTTTTAACTTTCAGGAATTTATTCAAATATAGGCTGAGCTTTTTCAGGCTGAGGCTTCCTGAAAAATAGGGAATTACGGCTGATTTTTCAGAAATAAACCAATTAATTTCTTGGATAAGCTAAATTATGAATATTTTAATTTAAACACCGAGTTGAGTTTTCTTTAAAAAAAAGAGGCTGGGCTTTTAAAACTGAATATTCTTTAGGCTTCCTGCAAAATAGGGAAATTTAGGAGAATATTTCAAGAGTAAAACGATTAATTTCTTGCTTAATACAAGTTATATATTTTAATTTAAAAACAGATTTTCCTCAGTTTCCTCAAAAAAGATTGAGCTTTCTGCTTTCTCAAGCTAAATGTTTTTAGGCTTCCTGAAAAATAGGAAAATTTGGGGAGTTTCCTCAAAAATAGGCTGAGCTTTTATAGGTTGAATGTCCTGAAAAATAGGGAATAACATAGGCTGAGATTCTTAGGTTAACGAAAAATAAAGAAATTTCAAGCAACTTCCTTTAGGATAAAATAAAATTCTTGTAGTTACCTACGTGGAATTTTAATTTAAAGCTACAGAATTTTCGTGATATCACATTTTAATCAAAAATCGCTTCACGTTGGTGAATACATTTAGAAACATTAAAGCATTAGTAAAATTAAATGTTTATGTTTGCATTAAAAACACAATTCTGCAAATCAAATAAGTAAAACAGGTAGTTAACATGTATGAAAAGCCATTATCGACGTCGATAAAACCATTGAACCAAAACACTAAATAAATTCAGTCTATCACATTTTTGTTATTCAGATACTGAAAAGTCAATTTCATCGGATGTAATCCCGCAATAACGCAACAGTGATTTATTTCCATGGCCGTCGATTGTATACAGATACACATTTGATTCACAAAGCAGCTAAAAATAAATTCCGGGCTTTGTTTTCTAATTTTCGTCATTGTACTTGGTTTTCATTGCCTTTCATCCCATTTTTTTTAGACCCTCGCTCGTTTACAACTTGTGCTTTTACTTTTTTTGAGGCTGTACGACGTCCAATATAGAAACTTTACAAACACAATTTCGCGTGACTGATGTGTACGTTTCAGCCTTACCAAAGTGAATTTTGGTACAAATCCGTGCTTCTAACATAAGCAAAATACAAGGAGAGAACTTTACATATTCAAAGGTTTCAGCTTTAAAATGCCCTTTACACTGAAATATGCAGGGTTAAATAACACCATCATTACAAGAAAATCTGAAAAATTAAGCAGTTTAGGAAATATTCGATACAAACCGGCGATTTTTAATCAAAACACTGTTATTTTAGGTAATGCTAACCGCGTTTTCATTATTGACTTCTCGGAAAGTTTGAGTCTGTGTGAATAGTTACAAACACAATGGATACTGGCTTTCAATACAATTACTCTTCTAATTTTGAACACCTTTACTGTCGGAAAGAAAGTTGTTTTTATTTTCTGGACGATTTAGTTCTGCAATAGTTTTGCTATAAAACCTTCCATAAAGTATACTTTTGGTTAATTTGTATCAGTATTAAATTTTGTTGAAATAATCCATTAGTTAACTCATAAAAACCATAAATAAAATTTTCAATAATTGGAAGTTACAAAAACCTGAAAGCGTGCACTGCCACCATAAAAAAGACCTAAATTAAAATAAACGGAAGTAGCTACATTTTTCTTTTAAAAAACTGCATTTCAACGACGTTCGTTCAAACAGCAAACAATTTAAAAAAAAAGGCAAAAGTGAAATTTATTCATTAGTTCCGCGGACGTTTTGTAATCAACCAAATTGATTGGTTTTTGCTAAAGCAGACCATGTTTTAATCGGATTAATCCGACGAATTGAAAAAGTTGACAAGGATCGATTAAAAGTCAAAAACTGTTTGAGTTTCCTTTAAGGTCTAACGAGCTTATATTTCTTAGGGTGGAAATTAAAAGTGAGTGAAGGATTTCGGCCTTGGAAGGATTTTATTTACTTATTGACTTTAGCTTTTTTGCCAACTTTCACGATCTAGTTGCAGAATTATAAATTTATAAATTATAACAGTAAGACAATGCATTGGAATTTTAAATTCCTTTTTCGGAAAATTAATAACGATTGATTGGATGGTTAACAATAATTATAATAAGTATTAAAAATTATAAACAAAGCTGTAGAAAACTCACCGTCACAACAATTTCTGATGATTTATCATGACACCTTAGCCCTGAAATAAAAAATAAAGAAAATTAATTTTCAATGAAAAAACGCCAATTAAACACATCAACAGCATAACAATTTACCCATATTTTTTTAGTAAATTATTTTGGTTGGAATTTGGAATTTACATGTTTGTTATTTTGATTTTACTTGCCGACACGTACAAAAATCTACTTTCAGGTTAATTAAAATTCGAAAAATTAACCATTATAAACACATTTTCTTGATTGAACTTGTAATTAAACGTTAATTAAGTTAGAATCGCAAATTAATTAACAATATTGTTACAGCAACCCTCAAGAGTGCCCATTCTGCCTACTTAGGGAAATTCCTGGGAAAACTCAGTGAATTACATCATGGAGTTTCAGGAGAAGTTTACGCCGTCGATGCTAGAACTTTACATCTCAAAGACTTTACATACGATGGACAAGGACCTGGTAAGTTAATTAAAAAAGTCTTAGGACACACTTCTGAAAATCTTTAGTTTATCGGAATTCGCTAATCCTCTCCTTAAGTTAAACGTGGACCACTGCCTTAAGAAAGAAGGCCACGGCATAAAGTGAAAACGTAAAGCAATTTAAGAAAAAATTCACAACAAAAGAATAATTACCTAAAATTGGCCATTCTGTAAATCTAAAGAACACTTTTACTTAATTTTTAATTAATTAAAGAGAAATCACGTGCTATTAAGGTTTTGATTATAAAATAATTATTTGTGGTTAATATGATTATAATTTCAAATTTATTCATTTACAATTCAGAACATAATCTCACGGTTTGTTCCATAAGTTGCATGTGATGAGATTATTATACGATTCGTTCCAAATGTTTTAAAGCCCCTGCGTGCACGTACTCACTGCCCAGACACCTCGTTAAAAACTTTTTACGGTTAAACAAGAATCAGAGCATTACTAACTTCATACACATTAAAAACCATGCTTTGATGTACGAATACCGGTGTTGTTTTAATGTTAAACTACATATTTTAGCTTAAAACGTTAAAACTGTAATTACGTAGATGTTTATTAAAGTGGTTTTTAAGAAAATTTTTTTAATGAAAAATTCGACAACTAATGAAAATCACTACAGAATTGAAGAAGATTAGGTTACAAAATTCAAAATTTTAAGCTGCAGGTTAAGCTAACATAGTGTAATAAACAAACTAAATAATTAAAATAGTGTAGACGTTCAGCACTAAAACTCAATAAAGAATTCAAGCAACTCCTCAGACTTAGTTCTCTTAAAAGCAAGTAAATCAACCATCCCCGGTACTTTTCATATTGAAAAGTTAAGTAAGGAGCTGAAAGCTACATTAGTTACTTCTAGTCACGTCAAAGCTGCATATTTAAACAAACTTAAACCAAAAGTTATCACTTCTGTGCTGCATTCAAACTGTTAACAGTAGACTTATTTGCATTTACATCGGCACGTTATGAAGCGATGTTCCTAACGTTGATTTTATCACACTAACGACTTTTAATAAAATTAAATTTAAATATTATGTCGGGTATTTTTTGAAGATCATGCCGATTCTGCAGATTAATTAGGTGGAGTTGTTGCAAAATTACAGATCAGGACTGAAAATTTGCATGTTTGCGTGTTGTTCTGATTTTATGTGCTTTTCCTAAAGCTGTCAGTGCAGCAAGAAAAGCAGAATATGCGATTCATATCTTGAATTCTAATTTTTGTTTCTGCAGACACGCATTTACAGGGACGTACGTATAAAGGGTTCCTCTTTTACTGCCTTGCTTTAATGATATTTTTCAGTTCTGCATGCTCTCAAGATTTTAATTCTAAACTTTTCTTTGGAATTTTTAATTTTCCAACAAAACATTTTTGAGGATATTCACTTTACGGACTTTAGATAACTCCATCCTTCAGCTTTTAAGGAGCGTCTTAGAATTTGTTTAGGTTGGGGCTTTTATAATAGGCATTTATTTATTTGGTAATTTGTGACGTACTAGATTTTGGAAAATTTTACAAGTGTGAAGTTTCTAGTTAGCTGCAAAAATTAATTTCAACTGAATGTTTCAGTTTTTCTTCTTCTTTTGCTTTCCCTTTTGTGTGCCGTTTAAGCGTCGGGCTTCTTCAGCCAGAAGTTGAATTCCTTTCTATTTTGGGCCAGTCTCTGCACTACTCTGAGGGTATTCCCTCTTCTCCTTGCGACTTCAACAATGTGATTTTTCCACTCGATCCTAGGACGTACTCGAGTTCGTTTTCCTTCCGGTCGGGCTTGCCAGATTTGTTTGGGTTTGTGGTCATTTGTCAATGTGCCCTGTCCAGCTCAGTGCTTTCCGTTCAATAAAATTTTTTATAGGCTCTTGTTTCAGCTTTTCTCTGATGGCTGTGTTACGAATGCAATCTCTTCTCGTTTTTGCCTACCACTTTTCTCAGGTATCTCATCTCAGCAGCCGTAACTCTGCTTTCAAGCCTCTGTTGCATTCTCCAACTTTCCGCTCCATGGGTGAGTGTAAAAGTGCATCTTCGTTTTTTGGTCAATTTCTCGGTTCCCTACAATGGTATTGGTGATTTTGTAGTAGATCTGACTAGCCTTGTGGAACCTGTTGTTGATTTCTGTGTCCAGCTTCTCATCCGATTTCAAGATTCTTCCCAGGTATTCAAACTGGTCCGTGTGTTCTATAGGTGAATTTTTCCATATAATGTTAAGGACGACGGGTATTCCTTTGGTGAACTGCATCACTTTGGTTTTCTTTATGTTAATCATCATGTCAAGGTCTTCCAATTCACTTGCCCATACTGTCAGGACCTGTTGTAAATCGGCTTCACCCTCAGCCAGGCGGGCGATACCGTGCGCGTACAGGCGTACACCAATGATTACACATACACTAGATCACTTAGTTTCCAATTTTCAGTCTCCGACACCTTCACTTGCATTGTTTGATTACCTAGTTTATTAAAATAACAAATAGGAGGGGCTAAGACTATCGCCCTGTTTTACTCCCATATGCATCTCGAATTCTGATGCACATCCACCAGCTACTCTCACTGTACCTTTTACTCGTTTATATAGGCTTTTGATACACTGCTTCAGACTTTGTGAGACTACTTCAGTATCCCAAGCTGTTCCCTTTGTACCGAATCGAATGCTGCACGTAAGTCTATGAATCCAGCACACATATTTCTTCGGCGGAGTCTCTTGTCTATTGCACTGCCTAGAGTGAGTGGTCTTGGGTTTGCCTATTGGGTCTGAAATCATGTCTTGACGATTCTGTTTCTGTCCTCCAGGCTTCATTACAAATCTCCCATTTTCACTTAATAACAGCTTGTCTCCCATGTTTTATGAGTTCCGATGCAACCGGCTGCTTTCCCACCTTCATATTGACTACTGTTTTCTTAACTTCCCCTAAAGGTTTCTCCAAGTAATCATGCAAAACCGCGCGAATGTAGTCTTTTTTGATCTGCATTCGCTGATGTTTATCTTTAGTATTTCGAGTCTTCTTTCCAAATTTTCTTCTAAGGTACTGTAAAATACGCCAAAACTTCTTTCGATTTGTTTGGTAGCCGGATTCAGTTTCTTTCCCGAGCTTTTCCCAGGTGGATGTTTTAGCTATTCGCACTTTATGTTTGATTTCATTGCGAGCTCGTATATAGGCTGCCCAGTACTCTTCATCTTTGGTCCTCCTATACGTCACTTCTTGTTGCACCTCTTCATTTCACCATCTAGTTCTTTTCTTCTTGATGTTCCCTTTTGTCTTACCACAAATATTTCCAGCTTTCAGCTTCTCCTTCTTGTTCCTTTACGATTAGTCGTTCTTCCAATTCTTGGACGTATTTTTCCTTGGTCTGTTGGTTATTGAGTGCTGAAGTAATTCCTGAAGTAATTGATACAGCTTGCCACACCTGGACCTCCCGCCTCAAAGGTCATTTGGAGGAGGTTACGGTGTCAATACAGAACTCGAGCATGCTCTTGCCATTATTGCGGAGGATACGTTCTGCTGCATGCCTTCCCATGCTGCCGTGTCCTCGTCTCTACTCTTTCCCGATGCAGACATTTCAGTCACCCATACTAACAACATGTCGGCTCATCTCTTTCTATGGCTTGTTACAATTGGGAGTAGCACAGCTCTTTATCAAGTTCGTTATCGTCTGTGGGGGCATACACTTGAAGCAGCATTATGCTTTCTTTTCAGTTCAGGTCTAGAGAGATGAGTCTTGAATGGCTCCCAGCCTGTCGTCTTTTCATTAATGGCTTCCGATACGATGATGCCAACTCCTTCCTTGGGCCGTCAGTTGCTGCTTACTCCAGAGTAGCGAAGTACGTATCCTTTGGCAGCTGCCCGTTTTATTGGTCTCACTCACACCCAGAATGCAAAGCTTGTATTTTTCTCTCTACCACTTCTACCTCTTTTCCAGTCAGGGGCGTCACGTCACATTCCTGGTTCCTATTCTCATAAACCATTTCTCGCGTGGTCTTCGCCGTTGAATCCATCCAACTTCTTCCAATCCTTTTCACTGAATTATCTCACAATACGAGTGATTAACCCAGTCCCGTTACCTCGGGACAACAAGGCCGTACCCTGGTAGGGATTCCAGGGTGCTATTAGCAGAACCAGCTGAACCTTGATTTAATAGAGAGGTGTTACTCCTCTATCACTCCCCAATTTATCCTGGCTTGTGACGGGCAGAGCCCGAATCCAATTCTTGAACCCGGGATGACTGCATTGTTTCAGTTTTTCAGTGTTACAGGTGGGAAGTTTCCTCAATTTTGAAAAATATAATTTTCGCAGAATTTTCAAAATTCTGTAGTTTTCGATCTAGATTTTACAGTTTTGAAACACATAAAATATAATAATTTTCGCAGAATATTAAAAATTCTCCTAAATTTTCCATGAATTATACAGTTTTTTAAAGATATAAAACGTAAATTTACATTTAAATACAATTTTCACCGAATATTCAATATTCTAGCCCTAAATTTTTCATAGATTTTGCAGATTTTCAAACAAACAAAAGTTGAATTTGCATGCATTCAAATTCTTGTTATTTAAATTCGTAAAACGAATTTCAAATCAGTTGTATAACATCGTCCTACATTCACCAAATAAAATCCGCATCTACTCCAGATAAAATCTCAAGAAAAGTAACATTAGAATTTTTAGAAAACAATTCCACTTTCTAATCAAGGCCATAAGCTATACAACGTTCATAAATCAAGTTTCACCTTCCTTTTTTTCGCATTTACATTTTGCACGAACCAATTTTTATGGGCGTCCACAAAACAAGTTTAGCCGTTTCCAGATTAAACGAACACATTTGAAAGTTTTTCAGTCGAATTTTAATTAAGTTCCAAACAAATTTACTCTAACTAATGAATTGAAAAATACAAAAACAAATCGCAGTAGTATGTAATCTAAAAGTAAAACAAACCGTAAAGTAATTATACAAACGTGCTAATTCTTGTAAAACAGAAATTAGCATAAAATGCTTCTAGTTTTTTTTTTTTTATAAAAACCGTTAATTAGGTAGAAATTAAGTGTAACACGTACTATTATTATCAAGATGATCAATATAGGGTGAATTTTAAGTATAATTAGTTTAACTAGCAAAAAAGGTATGATTATGTTGTACGTGCTGGGTTTACTTACATTGTTTGGAATATTTTAGTTCTAGTATGAAATTTCGCGTGTAAATAAGGGTAATTATGTAAAAAAAAATGTTAATTTGTGAGATTTACAGATAAGGAAAGTTGAGAAAACGATTTCTTGGTACATGTTGTCTTACATGTAAAAATATTTAAATGAAAAGTTATAAAAGAAAGCCCCTGCAAATTTTTAATAAATAGTTTCAACTTAAAAAGTTTGGAGAACGCCTTGTATTTTAAAGACCGAAAACGTTTGATGAATTTGAATGTAGACTTCCAAGAGCATTTTTGAGAGTGCAAAATTCAAAAATTTGGGGCTTTTGAGCTCATTGGCCAAATATGAGTAAAAAGAAAGTGTCTTTTTCTAAACCAGAGGAGGTTAGCAAGTCAAAATATTAAATATCGTAATTTATTATCGAATCCCGGAAACCTTGCAAATTACAATTTAACAACTAAAATAACTAGTAAAGGACTATAACATATAGGTATAAATCTTAAATTAAAAGCTTGTATTAAGAAACGTATTGTTATATTTTTCTACTTCTAAAATTTCAGCGGCTTATTTTTTCGCCGGCAACTCGAGGAGTCCCGGTAATGGGGGTTTTAGACTAAGGGATGAAAACGGAAGTCCAGAAGTAATAAGAAGATATCGAAGAGAAGGTGTCACCTTAACTTTACCGGAAGGAAAAACTCTCAACAGCATCAAATGGTTTTCAGTATGGTGCGAAGAATTTGCGGTAAGAAAATTCCGTCCGTTAATTTATAGTTAATTCTAATTATTTAACTCACATGTCATTTTAGACATATTTAATTATTTTAAAGTCGTTCCCAGAAACGGCAATAATAGGTGCTTCAAAATTCAAACAGACTTCGTTCCTAATTTAATATGCAGGAACATTTCAAAACTTCGATATTTCAAATAAATTGACTAAAGGAAAAGCAGTGGAAAAGCTTGGCAAAGTTCACGAACTAATTAATCTTTAATAAACGGACCATTTTTGTTCAATACGCGTTCCAATATTACGGGATGCCCTAAAGAATGCAATAGGCACTTCCATTTCGTTCAATTATGTCATCCTATGACGAGTTCCATTTACGCTTTATAAATCGTTTTTAAATTGAACGCATCCACCTATCGAAAGCACCGATTCTGTATTTATTTTGGAGCTTTAATTAACATAGTTTGGTTATTTTTAGTTTAAATAGGCCGACTACTCAAAAAGCTTTAATCGTATTTTTTTTAACGTTCTAAATTGAGATTTATACGAAAATGGTGGACTTTTTAGTAAAAATATTTAATAATTAATGATTAGATATGCTCGATAAATTAATTTTCCCAATGATTTTTAAAATAGGTTGGTAGAGTTTTTTCTCCGTTAAAAAAGCAAGGTCTGCTACAGGTATCCTCTAAAATCAGACGTGGAATGTGAGAGGATTTCCTTTCTTGATAACTAAAATATCCGTTCTCGTAAAGTAGGTTTTATCAGAATCGAAGATAGATTTTCTCCCTTCGTTAAAATATGATTTATGAGTTTATGCAAAAATATTACAGCACCTATACGAATTAGCCTTTTTTTAGTTTCTTTTTATTAAATGTTTCTAATTTAAAGGGTAAAAAATGTGATTTACAAACAATTTCTTGGATTTATAGAGTTTTCGGCTTTAGCCGCATTTACTGAATAGATTCTAATTTTAAAAATTGTGTTTTAATAAAAACTTTCCTTAGCTAGCTTTTACACCTTTTTTCAAAGGGAAAAAGTGCAGCAACTCTCGTTCATCAGAATAATCTTAATAAAACGTTCATTAAATAATAAAACAAAATAACTTTGCGGTATGCTTTTTAAATTTTTTCCCTCAAATTATGCACCTTCTATTTGCTGAAAATGGAGTATTACGGTTTAAAAACTTCAGTGATTACATGTAAAACCTGAAATTATGGAAAATTCAAACCTGTATCAAACCGAATGGATATTTATTTAAAAATTGTTGTTAAACTTGTCACAATTCAAATTTTGCTGCAATAAGAAATGCGGAACTCGATGCATCCAAATGGTATTCATTAAAAATAATTTTGATCTTTATTAAAATCATTCGGTAGTTCAAATATTAATAAAATCGGAATACTTCTAGCTATATTGACATGTTCCTTTAATTAAGTTTTAAATACGTTTAATAGCAACAATTTTCAGAGAAAAGCCTGAATTAGAGGTTTGAATTGTCAAAATTCGTTTTTAGACAACACAAATTTAAGTTTTGAAATTCAGTTTACGTTTACTAACCGTGGCATAATAAATAATACTGAAAATGAAAAAACGGCCATTAGGAAATCTTTTAAATAACTATATCCTTTCTCCAAATTTTGCAATATTTCTGCTTCAGGAAATATAGTTAAGAAAGGTATAGCTAAGGAATTTCAGTAGAACATATCAAAGTCTAAGAAATCTTGACCCTATTTACATTTAAGAATGATTTACATATTACTAAAATCATAAAATAATTCCAAATGAATATTATCAGGATCATCTTAGTCCCTTTGGTGAACTGATCAATCTGCTTGGAAAACTTAATTTTATCAAAAATAAAGAACAGCTGTAAGAATGAAAGATAAACATAAAGTTCTTGGTTTTTAAATCAAATAATCGTAGTTTTAAGAAATGATCTTATCAAGCATAAAAAATAAGCTTCAAAATCAGGAAAGAACGTACGAAAGAGCTTTAAAATTACTGTATTTTTCAATTTATATTTCTTTTGCCTGCGCCCACAAAGTTATAATTTAAGAACTTCTTCAGGTAGTCTCGAAATTATAAAAGATTAAATAATGCATAATTTTACACATTACTAAAATTATAACAAAATTCAAAATGTATTATATTTCTAAATTAGGATGATCTCAGTCGCTTTGGTGAACTTGAAAAACTTAAATTTAGAAAAATAACAGCTGTAAGAATGAAAAATTTCGAAAAATATTCAGAATTTTGAAAATAAGGTTCTTGGATTTTTCAATAAAGTAATTTTTAGAAATGACCTTATTAAACGTAGAAAAATAAGCTTTAAAATCAAAAAATAGCATTAAAGTTTTATATTTCGGTTTATATTCCTTCTGCAGGAGCTAACAAGGTTGTAGTTTAAGAACTTTGGCAGCAAACCTTGAAATTGTAAGAAATCTTGACTAATATTTACATTTAATAAGTCATACTTTTAGACGTTACTAAAGCTACAAATACTTCGAAGCGTCGTTTTAACATTTCTAAATTAGGATTAACTTAATCCATTTGGTGAACTGCTCAATCTACCAGAGAATTTTAATTTTATAAAAAATAAAGGACAACTGTAAGAATGAAAACCCAGAAAAATATAGCTATAGTTGTTATAGTTTAAGAACTTCGACAGTTAGGTATTTGGACTTCAAACTGTAAAAATACTCTTGCCACTTTACTGGAATTTCTCAAGATTTAATAAAACATTTGTCCAATCCATGAAGTGACCTTTACTTTTTTATTTATATATTGGTATGGTCACTCTGCCTTGTAACTTTTAAAAGAAAGGTGCTCCACACAACGACTGTCTTCAATATTCATCAATATTACAGATCAATTATTATCGATATGCAAGTCTAATTAAATAACCATAAATTCAAATCAAATATTAAAATGAAAATTTATTTATTAAATTTTGATAACTAAATAACGTAATAAATTAAATCCACTTTTAAATATGCAAGGTTTATTACAAAATAACAAATTCCTATCCTTAAAACTAACACAAATCTATATCTAAAAACACTCACTCACTAACAATTATTCCTTTGATTTCAGAAATCCCACCAAAATAACGTTCTTTCTCCAATTAATGATCCGATTCAATTATCATTTGTTATTATTACTTGTTTAACCAATTTTCATTAAAATTGTATTAAATAAATCCAATTCCAATATTAATAGTTTATCTTCACTCTGTAATTATATTATATTAATAAGAATTCAACTTCCTGTTGATATAACTTTATTAGTATATGAGTTTTCAGAGAAAACTCATAAGCACGTTTTTTTCGTTTTATCTAGTTTTATCAACTGTTGTTTATTATTCTTCAATTTTTTTTTTATCTTCCCTAGTTATCCAAAAAATCTCCCACTCCTTGGTTTGGTTTTAAAACAATCATCCTTCCACACACATACACATAAAACATTACTATGACTACTATATTGCGGAGATGATATTTTTCTATGTATGGAATTTACATAATTCGTTAAAAAATATAATAGAGGTTTTAACACAGATAACAATAGTTAAAATTACCTTAACCTGTTTACATAATTTAATATTTAAAACTTGCATTATTCCAAATTTGTATTTTCAAATAAAAGAATATCAATTTTCTAAAAGTTATATCACTTCAATATTTTATTAATTTACTTTTAAAGCTTAATTTTACAATAAGAACAGATAATCATAGAACAAAATCTCACAGAAAAAATCTGAATTGTAAGTTATCAAAAGTCAGTTTTCAAACAAATATATAAAATAATTCTGGGCATTATCGTTGTAAGTTTTAAAAAAATATTTCCGAAAATTAAACGATGACGCCAAAACGTAACTCTTTAGGAAAGTTAAGTTAAAAACGTTACACAACTCAGTTACGTATCAAACTTAGAATAAATTATAAAGGATTCAGATATAAATAAATCCAGAAAGTTGTAAATCAAGCATGCTTTAAAGCTTTAATTTTGTAAAATCAATGGACAGCTTTTACAATGAAAAAGTTCACTGTAAAAATCTAAAGTGGTGATTTTTAAAATAAATTAAAAATCTCTTATAAGCTTTTGAAAACTCAACACAAATTATAACAGCTACTTTGATCCTTAATTACAAAAAAAATTAAATCAATACGAAACTGAAAATGTTTCAGTCTTGATGAAGGATAAAAGCAACTTTCTACGCAAGAGAAATCCTTTAAAAGCAACTACTGAAATCATAATATGGATTCGCCTCTTTGAAAATAAAAATTAATTGTGGTTCTTTAAAAGTAATCTTTTAAAATATAATCTTAAAAAAATCATTCCAAGTTAAAAATTTAAACATAAAAACATTAAATATTTAAATAATAACATCTTCAAATTAGGCACTTGAATCTTAATCGCCATAAATGTTAAAATGAGAAAATAAAACACGAACCAGAAACAAACAAAATTACAATAACCATCATTATTATATTTTATAAACAGGATAAACAGGGCAGTAAGATTTGCCTAGCATGAAAATACAAGAAAAGAAATTGCGGTAATTAGACTGACTACCTAGAAAATATAAGTACGATTTTAATAATGAAAAGCAACTGTTGCCCACGACTGAGAATCAATTCCTAGTCTTCAAACTTTGTATTATTATAAAAGCACGTACTAAGAAGAAATTTACAGTTGATCTGGTTTTAATTTCTTCCTTTTACTTACTAACTTGCAACGGGAATTTTCTTAAGTTAAAACAAACCGTAGATTTTATTCTGCGGTATTCACAAGTAACGGGTTTATATGCAAAAAATTAATTAAATTTGTTCTTAAATAAATGCATGGATTTTATTATATATTTAATCTGGCAGGATTAACGCATACAAATTCGTGTCCTCGAGGCTCGTTCTACGAGTAATTTCTTAAATTAATGGCAGACCTTTAAACCTTCGACTAAATTTTCGTTATTTTCCTTAAATTACAATTTCGACACACTAAATAAAGGTGAAATTAAACAAACGTTCTTGCGAAAATTTTATGGCACTTTTATGGTTTAATTAAGGCTTAAAACTGAATACCTCGTAACTGCGAACGTTTTCTCGCATTCTGCCGCTGAAGAATAGCAACGATTAAAAAAAACGAGGTAAACAAAAAGGCAAGATTATTAATTAATGCGACAGGTTACAACATATGAAAAAATATAATGTGACCACACAACAAAATGCCAAGCAAATACAGCCACTAAATTAATTAATGTTAGAAACATTTTACCAAATTGATGGCCTTTTCGGTAAATGTGCGCATTTTTTAAGCGGGCAGGTTTTGTTCCTGGCTTCTAGTTTATGTGAGATCATTTCCCTGGTAAAATATGCCATGCCGCGGAAAATATGAATTTTTAACAAGACGCCGAAAACTTTAAGCTAAGAACGGGCCCTTGATTGATACATAAATTTTAAACGTGCCCCTTTTGGGTAAAATGGTCGGTTATCGCGTTAGAAAACGAAAAGAAGAGCTTGCGGCTTCGACATTTTACAATTATTGATTGAGCAACAAATCAGTCTTAATGGCAAACCATCAACAATACTGGGTGTTATTAATTATACAGTTTGATGACACAGTAAACCTACCAGATACAAACTGACTACAAGGAGATCTTGTATTTATTTAGAAATATGTAATTTGTTGCAATTTATTATTTTAAGTTTTTGATGTCATTCAATCTTTACCGCGCAATAACACACAAAACTTCGTTTTATAAAGGAAGACCTTCTTGGGTAAAATATTTTAATGAATTTCTATTAGAGCGATAACATTACAAAAATATCGATTGTCTAAGAACGTAAAGAATTTCTGAGAAATTTTAGTGGACAAAAGACAAAATATCACCAGAAAAAATTTGCCTGTTGGCTGAGTTATATTTTAACAATTTGTTTATTATATGAATTCTGGATTCCAATCATTTCTATTTTTAGAAAGTTCGCTTTCAACATTTATTCGAAAAATTGGGCAGCTTGTATAAACTCCCTCATAAATAAACAAAACTACAAAAAGTCTTAATTAATTTTTTAAAAATTATGAAAAACTACATTTGCGACCTTAATAAAATAATCATCAAAAATAGTTTTCTTTTACATATTGTTGTTGTTCTAATAAAGATTACTATTTATTTATTTATTTATTTATATATTTATAAATAAAAAAGAAACGTTCTTTTTTCGGAACTTTTAAGTTTGAGCGAAAGGTTTTTGCAAAATTAATCTTTTTTCTAATTTAGATAAACCACACGCGAAAGAAAATGGAAACAAGTTGCTTTGTAAGCAGTTAAAAGCTTTAGTAAGAAGAGAAAATCCTGATTTATTTGAAAATTCTAGGCAAAAGTTAAGGGAAAAGCATTTGATTTAACAACCTAAAGATTTGGACGGTGCATAATCAAAAATTTATAATTAAGAACTATCCACAAAAAATCCTTTTTTAACATCTCCCTTTCTTATTTTCATCTTAAATACTTTCCAATGTATTAATCATTTATTTATTTTTTTCTTCTAAATTTCCTTTTTAGTTTGTTTTTCTTCGTGATGTGAGCTCAAATCGTTTTTATAAGGATCTCGTATTCTTCTCACTTTGTTTTATTTGTTTATGTTTAATGAAGTCTAACTTTTTCTACGAATATCCTTAACTGAAACTAGAATAATTTGATCTACTTCATTTTTCAAACTTTCTTTTAAAGTAAAATTGTCAAATAGTAGTAATATGTTAAATTTATAAATATTGTTTTCATAACATACAATGTTAACTAACTCTGATGATTTATTAACAAGTTTTTTATTATTCACCTTCAAATAAATATCATTTTTCTAAAAATTTAACAACACTAATTTATAACAATATTTTAAAATTCAAAAATATCGATGTCTTAAGAATCAAAGGTGTTATTCAGGTAAAAGAAAAAACAAAAACATTCGCCTCATAAAAAAAGGCCTTTTGGCTTAATTTGTTCACAAAAGTTAACAATCATCGACTATTTTTGGAAGGAGGTTAAAAAGTAATTAGCTATTTTTATATCAATTACATTTCCATTACATCAGAACAATTAAAATACTAAAAAGTAGTTTTAACTTGGAATGAGTAAATAATAAGCTGCAAATCGGGGATATTTTGCAATTTTCAAAGAATTATTTTTGCAACCAAATGGTTTTCTTGATCTATTCGATCCAAAATAGGTTTTCTTATATAAACAAAAGTTAATGAAGACGATAAAAGATTGGTACAACGCTAGTTGTACCAACAAAATTCTGTTATGCTTTGATTGTGTTTTAGCTGTTATAATAATTATAACAGAAAGAGCCCAGATTCCCTTTTCTTCTTGGTTACCTGCTACTATGGCTGCACCTACCCCAGTTTCTTCATTATTTATTCTTCACCTTCAGTGACAGCCGGGTTTATTCCTTAATTCGTTTTAATATTTGTTTGGATGGTTCAATTAGGCTATTTTTTTCATTTGTAGGGAGAATAACTATGTTTTTCTGAAATCGTCAAGAAAGCTTGTCATGACAGAACTCAAGTTGGTCATGAAAGTGTCACTTTACAAGACTAGTCACTTTCATGATTTTTACAAGACTCATCTGTCACTTTACAAGACTCATCTGTCATTTTTAGACTGCAATTGAATTAGAAATCGTCACTTATCTTATGAAACGTTTATTTAATATAATTAAAAACACTAACAATGAAATACAACAAATTATTAATTGGTATTAGAACTATTAAAATGAAAATTAATGTTAATGCTGCCGACACTAGTATTATGCACATTAGAAAAGTTTATTCCAGGTATATAATTCAAAGCATTATTATTTCTGTTTTCTGTTGCGTTAGCTATGTTTGACAACACTACTTTTTCGTTGACATCCATGTTAGGAATATTAACATTGTCAGCTACAGCAGTCTGATCAAATGCACTTGTTGAAGGAATTTCACTCGCGCTATTTTCCGTGAATGCACCTTGACCTTGCTGTATCTTTTTGGCAATTTTTCTTTTATTTTCTAATGATTCGGCTACATAGCCCTCCGCTACTCCTGTAGAAGACCATCCGCCGTGTCTTTTAAGGTCTTCTATGCCACTTCCACCATCAATCAACAAAGTTGCTGATGTTCTCCTCAAGGCATGGCCCGTATATTCCGCTGCATTTTGTAAATGAAGAAAACCAGCTATTTTAGCAGGTATCTTTCCGAAGGTATGAATTCCTACAGCCTGAATACTGCATTTACCTTGTCTATATGAAACAAATAAACGCCGGTGTGGTGTATGAGCAGGGCGAAGTGCTAGGTATTTTCTATATAAGGCAATATTTCCGGGTTCGCCAACATCGTCCAAAATTAAAAATCGTCTTCGTTTGTGAGTTTTCGAATCTGGAATGTTCACAATGAGAGTATCATTCTTGTCTTCAATGTCATCTACAGTCATCTTCGTCAACTCATCGCAACGGCATGCTCCGGCTAGTCCAAAAATTAATACAACCTGAAAATATAAGCCGCCAATTTAGATTATTTTATAATTTATTTATTAAAACTACTTACTTTTAACAATAGGAAGTCGTGATCGGGAGCTTTTCGAAGAAACTCGTTTATCTCATTTCTTGAAAATACTCGGGACTTTTTTGCTTCATATCCTACCGATTTTCTTTTCAGATATGATTTTAACTTTAAATAATTTGCGATATTGATGTTTTCTTTAATTAACAGCACGGCTCTAAGCATTGAATAAATACTCCAGAGGCTTGAAGACTTGTAAATTTTACTTTCTCCAGCAAAAAAAGCCAGCATCACTTCTTCCGTAACTTGATTAACTTTTTTGTTATTACACCAGCTTTTGAACTTTGCATATTGTTTCTCATATCTTTCTTTGGACTTATCCGGAAGCAATTCTTCCACTGCAGCAGCAGCTTCTTCAATTATTCCAGTGGGAAGAGTGTTTTCCATATTATAAAGCACTTTACAACTGTTTACAACACAAATTGTGACGCTTAAAAAATTTGTTGACAATTCATTGTCATGGATATCAACTTCTCATACGACTCTGATGTTGATATATTTTTTCAGTTTAAATCTATTTTTAGTTTTTAGAAAAACGATTTCAGAAAAAATATAATACATCACTGGTCATGAAAGTGTCTCTGCTTGACTCGGAGGCTTTAAAGAGATACTCGGACGCTACGCGTCCTCGTACTCTTCAATAAGCCCCCTCTGCAAAGTTTCACTTTCATGACTTGTAATGTAATATACTATTATCGCCAACCGTCAGTAAAGCCATGCATTACCATAGCGATTTTCGGAAGTAAACAAACACTTTATCTTACTGTACAAATCAAGCATTTTACCTGCCGCTAATGTTAATCAACATAACCATGACTGTATGACATTAAACAATAGTTATTTATGTACCAAGAGTCGTAAGTGCAGTTTTTTGGGCGAGAATGCAATTTGCAACGCCAAGGCCCGAAGGGCCGAGGTGTTGCAATCATTCGAGACCAAAAATTGCACTGTACGACTCGAGGTGCATATGAGATTTTTCGTCAAACCTTATATATAATTTTAAAATAAATAAAATTAAGTAAACAAACAAACATTTTATCTACGTTACATTAATTACAACTTATTTATATTAAATGTAAATGAACAATTAGAACAGTTAGAAACTTGAACAAGAGAATTAAGTTCCTTTTTTGAATCTAAGTTTATATTTTCGGTAATATCAACATTTTCAATTTGTATATGTTCTTGATTTTCTTTGGTGCTAGGAACAATTACGCGGCTACCTTTCATTTCGTCTTCATTATTGAATTGCATGACTGAAGTTGAAGATGTGGATGCAGATTCTTCACACCTATTCTGATTATATAAAATTCTACTGGCAATTTCTAATTTATTTGTCATTGAATCTGCAACATAACTTTCTGCCACTGTTGTGGATTTCCATCCACCGTGCCTCTTTAAACCAAGAACGTCAGTTCCCGTATCAGCCAAAAAAGTTGCTGACGTTCTTCTAAACGAGTGCCCAGTATAAGTTTCAGGATTTTTCAGTTTTAAAAATTCTGCTATTAGAGCAGGAATTTTTGCAAATGTGTTTTTACCTACTGGTTGATTCACACATTTTCCTGAACAATATTTCAGAAAAAATCGCCGATTTTCACTATTTCTTGGCCTGCAACTTATATATTTCCTAATTAAATCAACAAAATTTATGCGCTGTTCTTCTCGGTTAATGATCGTAAAAGTACGTTGCACTCCATTTTTAGTATCTGATATTGTTACTATTATTACAGAATTTTTATCTTCAACATTATCAGTTGTCATCTTACATAATTCGTCTTTTCTACAGGCCCCAGAAATTCCCATTATCATAACGACCTAGAACAGATAAATAACTTAATAACCGAGTTAAATGAAATAATCTGTTACTGTACCTTTATTAACAAATGTGTAATGTCAGGCGCTTCAATAAGCAATTTGTTCATATCGTCTCGACTAAATATACTACTCTTTTTGGGTTTATATCCATCATTTTTACGCTTTAAAAACGCTTTTAGTTTTGGATATTTAGAAATATCTTCATTGTCATTGATAAAAATGGTACTTTTTAACATTGAGTATTCGCTCCATAAACTGCTTGGAGATTTTAATTTTGTAGATCTATTTAAGAAATACGCCAGCAGCACTTTTTCTGTAATCACATCTGATTTCTTCTCATGGCACCAATTTTTGAAAATGTTATATGTTTCCATATACCGTTGTTGCGATTTAACCGGTAATAAATTGTGGGATGCTGCATTTGCAACCTCTTCTATTTCTTGAGACATGTTTTTAGAATCACAAATTGTGCACAAATTCAACTGACACACGCGTTTGAAATTTTTTTGAAATAAATATGTTTTATTTTCTTTTGTTGTCAAGGATACCTAATCTAAATCACAGCAACCTTTATTAATTATTGGTATGACAGCTATGCATAATAAATGAAAAATACTTAATTTTATTTATTTTAAAATGATATACCGGGTGTCTCAGGTAAGACGCACCATAGGGAAACACCAATGTATTTTTTCAGAAAGGATCCGCGGTGCCTTTGGAATATGTATGGATTCAGTGTTCAACGTATGTTATTGAATTTAGTTAACGCCAGAAAGAGATAGAAATACTGAAAGCATCTGTCATTGCGACAGACGATTATTTCATTGTTTATTTTTTATATTTGTCAATTTTGGCAGCGACAAAACGTCAAATTGTTAAACTTGTCAGTTACTAAAGAATCTACATCTACAATGCAATGAAGCACAATAATTATAGATTCATTATTATTATACTAAAACAATAAGTATAATTTAAAAAAATTATTTATAATGCCATAATACTTTACATATTTACTAAAATTACTATTTACGTAAACGTATAATTGTTACATTTTTCTTGCACTTGTACTTCACCCAATTATACATTTTTCTCTATGTAACCAATTTCACACCTATCTACACGAACCATTAAAATTTGTAAGTTGCATTAATAACTTCTGACTAGACAAATTCTTATTTTCATTACATTTTTAAGTTCATTCGGTACCTGACTGATGATCATTTGCTTTCTTTTGATAGGATTCAATACTATTCCATGTTCATAGAATTTACTTACGTTTTCTTTACGTGTGCTGTTGTAATAAGGCGAATTCAATTTAAAATATGCAGAATGCGGAAACGGCGATTAAAAAAATTACGTATTTTGCGTATTTTTATTGTAAATGAAAGTTTTAGGTGCTGTCAAAATTGACAAATTTAAAAACCAAACAATGAAATAATCGCCTGTCGCAATGGCCGACGCCTTCGGTATTTCTATCTCTTTCTAGCGTTAACTAAATCCAATAGCATACGTTGAACACGGAATCCATACATATTCAAAAGGTATCGTGGATCCTTTCTGAAAAAATACATTGGTGTTTCCCTATGGTGCGTCTTATCTGAGACACCCGGTATAAGGTTTGACGAAAAATCTCATATGCACCTCGAGTCGTACAGTGCAATTTTTGGTCTCGAATGCTTGCAACACCTCGGCCCTTCGGGCCTTGGCGTTGCAAATTGCATTCTCGCCCAAAAAACTGCACCTACGACTCTTGGTACATAAATAACTATTGTTGCTGTCATAGCTCCAACAGTAAAAGTTTTTTCGCGAGTTATTTATAGAAAATAATGGAAGAAGACATTCATTTTTACGGTTGGCGATAAAATTTTGTATGCACCACGTCAGTAAAGTGTCTTTATCGAACTCGCCTGTTACTCGCCTCGCTCGCTCGCTCGCTCGGCTCATAATCTCAGACTCGTTCGATAAAGAATCACTTTACTGACTTGGTACATAAATAACTATTATAGCTGGTTTGGGGACAAATTACGAGTTTGGCTTCTTATCTTCTAATTATTACCGTTAGTCTGAATCATAATGATATTTTGAGGCTAGGTTTGAAAATTTTAGTGGATGCTGATTTTTCGTTAGTTGTCATATCAAAATTCAGCGATTGAGACAGTTCTTTGCCATTTCATGTTTACTTCTAACTGTTTTAATCACTAAACTTCGTTGGGAAACATAAAATAAAAATAAACGTTGGAGAAAACGATGGTTGTATTCGGCGATGTCGCGATGTGAGGAGATTCACAATGACGTATATTTTTAAAAGTTACTACATGTAAAGTTTTATTGATCGTGCCTTATACTAAATATTAAGCAATGTAATCTAAAAAAAGGCCAAGAAAATGTAAATTTACGTTAGAATCAAGTGAACTCTGCCAAAAAGGGGTAATTTTACTTTTACTTTAGTCAAAAACGACCCAGTCTTATTTGATATTCAAATAATTATTGGGGTATTGGAAAACTGAATAAGTCGATCCTATTTTTTTCCCTTTGATCATATGAAATAATACGAACATTTATTTTTTACAGGTGAACTTCGGAGATGTAAAGATACCCCGCAACTTTGACTACCCTCGGCCCCGGAAAATAGACGCCCTTAGGGGAGTGCATGGCATCTCCTCAGATAATATCGTGATCGTGGACGCGCAAACTCTCCTCGTTCCCAACCTCTCTTACGACGGTGAAGCCCCAGGTGTGTCATTTTACAGCTTTTTAACTTTTATTGCGCCCGATCACGAGGCCAGAATACTTGCATTTTATTATCATCAAGATTATCCAGGCCGCGAGTTTATGCGGTGCGATCCCTATTAAATCGTAAAAACGATAATGTTCATCAGGAAATTTTCTTTTATTAGTTTACCGTTTCCTAACTTTAGTGGCTGTTTTCAAAGTGAAAAAAGGAAAGGAATACTGGGATTGGGATTTAAACACAACCTTCTTGAGTTTTAAGTAGTTTTCTGAAACTTTTAGAATTGGGAACAGTTTACACTTCCAGGCTTAAGTTATTAATTTTAAAGAATGTTAGTTTGTTTAAAGTGGATAATCTCCGACGGATCGAAGCTCCAAGCTTTCCTAATTCTAAAACGAAAATTCAAGTAGCAAATATGAGAAGTATAATTCAGGGATGTTCCTGATTGATTCCGACGTACAAATTTAATCGAGGGACTTAGCATTCATTAAACATTCCTTCATTTCTGATTTTTTACGACCAGCGGAAAAATATATCGTTCACGCACAATACATAATTTCTAACGGAGTAGAGATTTTCATAAAGAAAAGCGGCAAAGCTCCCAAATTCTATGGTAGGTTTATTTGAACCGGAAAAAAATATAACCTTAAGCTGCACAAAAAATTCTATTTGTGTTGTATCCTAGCACTAACTCCCATACGTAACGTATATGGAGTAAAAACAGAAAAGAGGAGAACACGAAAAGTCACTTCCTATCTCAAAGCTTTAAAGCCGCTAATCCAAATATTTAATCGATTCCGTCGTTAAAATACTTCCGTAGTTTACGCTGTTTTTTCTAATTTAAAAGTTAACTGACAACCTTAATTTAATGGATTAACTTCGTTTCCCAGAGCTCTGATTTGACATTATTTTAATATTAAATCGCCGAAGTTAATTAATGAAAATTATGTAATAAAAATGGTGTCAGAAGAGTTCCTTTTTTATTTTATTTCGTGAATTTGGTTTAGTTATTAGTTTCCTGATTGTACGTTTGATTTAAAGGCGTTTTTTACATAATTTATAAGCGCCGCTATCTATAAACTAAATCGAATTTAGTTAGTTAAACCGTTATTTAATAATCGTGAGAACACATTTAGGTTATAACTTATGACGGGAGTTCGTTAAAATTTATTTCTTTTGTAAGATCTAAAAACAGAGATTAAGATAACATCAATAAAACCAAAGAAATACTTTCACCTTTAGTCGGACCCATAACATAAAAAGGAATTGTTGTTGATGATTCAATGTATTGTTTCACTTTTTGAACGCATTTAAAAGGTTACGAAATATTCCTAACATCAAAGATTTCAGCTAACTGTACAAAAATTAGTTATGTTGTGCGTCCAGTTTGACCCAGAGTAATTACAGTTAATTTTTCAATTTTACTTTACATTCACAAAAATGCTTTATAAATTTACAGACTCTCAGCTAGTTTAGTTGAACAATCATAAACGATGGAACAATAGACAAATGAAAAGTATAAAAATTTGAGAAAAATATTGTAACCAAATTCAAGCTTTTTCATAGTGGAGGTAGTCGCCCAAACTTTAAAGCAAACTTACACACGTATTTTATAATAGCTAACGGTTGACTTAAGTGTACTCAGCCTAGTATAAAAAGAACAATAAACGAATTCAGGCAATCCCATACAACATGAAGTGCCTTTATAAATTACGTGGGTGATGCCCACACTGTCCTATATATTCACATTCCTATTGAAATTTTCAAAACAAATATTTGCATACAATCAAAAGCCCTGATCATTTTTTAAATGTACTTTCTTAAGACAAACCTTAACGATTACATTAACTTTAATTTAATTAGCTTTGATTTAAATTATCATAAAGAATCCTTGGTTTATTTATTTACTTTTAGCAAATCCAGATTTCTTTATTAATTGGCTTGTTTTTCATGTTTTTTCCAATTAATTTAAATAGTTTTTGACAAATAGTTTTGTTTGTGAGAAATTAAAATTTAGACTGTGAGGAATGATAATCTTCAATAATATCGAATTTTCATTATCATGTAAAAGCACAAGAAATCCAGAATTAGCAGCTTGCGCAGTTTAGCTTTTCCAAATATGTATATTTATTTTGATCCTTTCACCCAGTAAATGTTTTACTTAATTAGTAAAACACGCAATTATCAAAGAGCACCAACAAAATTGAGCAAAACCGCTTAACCTGGATAACATTAAAAGCGCAAAGTAAACAGTTAAGTCCAACTTTGTAAATCCATTAGTAAACAACAGGAGCAGCATCTCCCCTAAACGAAAAGTACTTAACTGCGCAGAATATTATCAGAAATTCCTGTACCTTAACCCATTGGATCTTCCGTTTTCATCCTCGTGGATTTTAATACACATACATAAAAGTGCCGAAACCATTTTGCTCACCAATAAATGTCAAAACCAGTAATATAAATCAAGAATTTTATCGCCGAGTCAAGCATGTAGTAAATATAAAGGAGTTTTTAGCGCCGCTTTCGTTTTAAATTATAATTTATATGGATAACTTGTTTAGTAAGACATTTGGTCATAATTAATCTGTCGCTCATCATTGTAGTTAATTATGTTGTAACGTATTTTTACAAAATGATCTCACCTACTTCCAGCTTCTACAAACTAGCTAATTAACTTCACGTCGAAAAAGATTGCTACTTTGTTGTTGGGAAACGCATAAATTTGATGAGCAATCACCGGTTTGCAATAAAACAGTGGACAACGATGCTGTTCACTAACAAAATAATAAAACGACAAAATGTTTACGAACCTAAGATTGAATTTGTATTGACCATTAAATCACAGCCGGTATTTTTTTTTTCGAAGTTTTATGCAATCGATGTAAAAGTTACCGGTTGCATTTCCTTTGCGCTAAAAATAAACAGTTCATTACATGGGTTAAAGATAAAAAAGCTTCACTTTAATAAACATAAATAGCAGATTCGGTTTATTAACGATGCTTCTTAGGAACTCGAATTTGATGCCACAAATAAAATCTTACATAATTACCTTTCAAGACTTCACTCAAGAAGTGAATGTTTAAATGTGCGTATATTAACTCTTCGAAATGGTCTACCTAATTACTGCAATAAAACTGCATGCAAAAATTACTCCCAAAATAAGCAAATTTGAGAAATGCATAAATATCGTTGGAGATTTCAATGATCGGTCAGTACACAAACCTGAAGCTTTAACAATTTACAACCGGTTTTAGGGTTTCTAATTTTTAAAAAATACAATTTGTCTAAATATCGAGGTTATAAAATTAAAAATTAAAACGATAAATTGATAAATAATACAAGGACTAAAACAGTAATCATTAATATTTAGAAGGATGCTTTAATACTTTGTAGTAATAATAAAATAAAATGATTTTGTAACGCTTAGTAATCAGTGAAAGCATTGCAAAATCTATAATAAAAAAAAACCTTTAAACTCCAAAAGCATTATTAAATCGTAAAATTCAAGAAATTTGCCACAACTATCAAAATATTTAAACAGGTTTATCTTAAAAACAGACTTCCCATATGAAAGTGAAAAATTACGCAATTTGTATCTGTAATTTAAACTTATAATTAAAAACACATCAGACCTCAACGACCGCTTAACTACTATATTTTTAGATTGTCAGGCAAATTCTAGGTTCTTAGTGCATAAACCGGGATACCCAAATTTATTTTAGGGCATTTTTACAGTTATAAAATTTCATAATTTAATAAGAAACACTTGAGTAATTTGGGTCAAATATTTAAGTATAATAAAGTTGTGTTTTTAACCTTACATTTAAAATTAAAGCTGTCTCCTTCGCCCTAAAACAAACAAAAATTCTAAGTTTCCCCCAACTTTCACAAATTTATTGGAAATTATTTATAATTGTTGGCAAAGCAAACCACCTACAAAACATGTCTTAACACAAGATTTTTTCCAGATGCAAAATTCTGGGTAGGAAGAGGTCCAAAACCATCCCCACAAGGCGTGAGGGTACCAGATGAAAACGGCAAAGAAGTCCCACTTAGAAGATACGACCGTAAAACTGTAGTTCTAACACTGCCAGGAGATTTAACAGTTTTTGACATTGGTCATTTCGGTATTTGGTGTGAAGCATTTACTGTTGATTTCGGACACACTCAAATTCCACCAAATCTAAATGTACCCCCATCACTTAAAATGCTTGGGGTTAGCCCTCAGGTAAGAAAACATATAAACTTCTTGTAATTTGATTAAAATTCACTATTCGTAGTTTACGTAGATTTTTGATTAATATTATGCACATGCTTTAGATTAGATGATATGTTTTTAATGTTTTTGTTGCGTTAACATTTTGTAGTGGGGCCTTAATTTGGTGTAGAGAAATGTGGACGTTTCAAATTTTTAAGTATTAACACTTCATTAAATTCATTAATAATTGAAAATGAGACTGAGTGAAATCACTATATTTGTTAATCATTAGATTTTACTTAAAAGAAGAAAATTTAAGGCAGTTTTGGAAATAACCATTTTTAAATCAAATAAAAATATTCTCAGTTCCAACTACCGTCGATCAAGTCTAAAAAATTGCTCGAAATATTGTTTTTAAAATGATCACAAATGGAACTTTAGAAAAAAGAAACAACCGAATTTTTCTCGCGTTTTCATTGAATAATTTTTATCTAAAATTAAAATTATCCTGTAAAATGTATGTCGAAGAATGACCTGAAACGAAGAACCGGAATTTTGCTTTCTCCTTACTTTTTCCGAATAATTATTTAAAAATTTAACTTCGTCTTCGATTCTTTTTCTATAAATATGTAATCATGTTCTGCTGGAAATCAAAAAATCGTAACAAAATTATTTAAGCCTTTTGATATAAATTTAGGTTAGGTTAAAACTACCGCCTACGAACATTTACGAAAGAAACTTTTTGGTTCTTCCTATATAAATAGATAATCTGAAACGTCCGCTTGCCTTTTGCATAACAGTTTCTCATCTAATCTAAATGCTGTATTGATTATAGTAGAGTTTTGGTAGTTTGGCAATAATAACAATTTGGTAGTAATAATTAGAAAATTGGTGGCGGTACACATAACAGTGTATAGGGGGCGTCTCCACAATAAATCAAAACACCTGAAAAGTGAAAAAGTTCTTCGGCCAAACAAAGTAATCGCGTTTAAGGTTTAAGATAAGAATTAAAAAAAAAACAGTTCCCCCACTAGTTTAATACCTATGTTTCTGTTGTTACAGAAGCGACCTCGCGGCTTCGATTATTCAGAAGTTTCGAGGCCACAAGCTCAACTAGTGGGGGGACATTTAGAAGCCACGACTTTTCGCCCTCCGCATTTTTCCCGTCAATTCGCGCTTCAACCGCACGTTGCTCAACGTCGTACCGATGCTCCAGGAGTAATCAATCGGCAAGGGCAAGGCAACCACCACGAACTCGTAAACCGTGCTTTAATTAACACCAACCAGAATTTAATAAACCAGCCCCAGGTGTTCCATAATAATCGTCAGAATCAAAATAGTCAACCCCAGTTTGTGTTTAATCACTTCAATCAGCAACAACAGCAGCAGCAGCAACACCAACCACAACAATTTAATAACCAACCCTTTTTGCAACAACAGCAATTGTTAAATCAACAGAGGCTTTTGCAGCAGCAACAACTGTTGAACCAACAACAGCAACACTTTTTCCCCCAACAAAGGGTTGATACTAATGTTCAAAATCAACAGTTCGTGCAGTCACGTCAACCCAGTCAATATTTCCCCGTAAATAACCAGCAACAACAACAGCAGCAACACCAGCAACAACAATTGCGTGAGCAGCTCATTTATAATCAAATTCTGCAAAACAGACGTTTGCAGGAAGAGCAGCAATTACGGGCTCAACTCAATAGACAATATAATAGATTCGACTTATCTGGCAACCCTAACAATTATGCATCCCTCGGTTAAATCGGTTTCCAGCGCAGGCAGGTAGATTTAGACATTCGGTTGCTGTGATTTCAAGGAGAGAAAATCTAACCGATCTCTTTATAATCAATAGAACAACGGACTTGAGGAAATTCTGCTACATAAATGAACCCAGTGACGTTTCCAATTTTCTTTAAAATTTTAACGAACGTGAAGCTTCAATTTCATTTTACGTTAACGTAATAAATGTCATATTTTATAACCGGCAGTATTAACTAAGATGCTTATTTAATAATATTTATAATTTATGTAGTGTAGTAAAAGCCACGAAGAGTCTATAGGACGGTATTGTTTCTCTAAAATTGGGTTCCCTACACATTTCAAAGAATTATGGTGCCACATTAGCTTTCTTTTATTTTTTTATCTCTTATATACTTATACGTGAAATTTTATTCACATACGCTTTTATATTTAATTACTATTATTATTATTTATTCAGACTAATCTTGAATTGTGTAAGAGATCCACTAAGGCCAGTTACACTATATTTTTTTACAACAAATTTTGTATTATTTTTTTATACAGCATGTACTATACGCTTGTAGAATTTTGTAAATAAAAAGCTTTAAAAATGTTTTGCACCCGCATTTATAACATTCCATTAATCATTACCATTATTTTTTTTTACATGGCTATGACAACCCCCATATATTCAGACACAAAATAAAACAGTGTAGTCAATTAAGTTTAATTTATTTATAAAAAAAATACCTACTTCGTGAACTCACAGAGTTTTACACACAATCTTTTTAGGCGCTCAAAGCAATTGAATTACTTCAAATTCGCAAAAAAAAACAAATAATTAGTTTGAAATTCCTACTTTCATATTTGGGACAAGTTCGAAAATACCAAAAATAGTATAAATTTTGGGCTAAACATTTTGGAACCCAAAATCTAATTGGAAAATTTACTAAGTTCAGTATTTATGGGCTTTTAAATGTATAGCAAAAATTGAATCTAAACAAATATGTAAATAAACATAGGAATATGAATTTTGACAAAACAATGCAATCAAAATTTTTAAATTGGTGTTACAATTACATAGTTTAAGAATTTTAAATTGCAAACAGTAATCAAATTCCAAATCTTGTAATAGTATATTAAAATACAAGTTGCAGAAGGCATGTATTCAAGCACGAATTTGAAATTCCGAAACGAGCCGCATAGCGGTGAGTTGAGGAACAAATGAGTGCTTGAAAGACCTTCTGCAACGAGTATTTTATACTATTTTTTCTATTTTGCCGCTTTATACCATTTTATAAATTAAAAAATAAAAATTTTAAATCTAGGGAATTTTGCGGTGGTTGGTGACGTTTATGTTGGCGTAATTTTAGGTTAGAAAATTTATTGCCGGACAAGTCCAGATCCCAGTATGAAAAAGAATTTTTGACGTATGTCAGTTGACAGTTCAACGCTACCAACATCAATACAGTAAATTTTACTAGTATATTTTAGCACTCCAACGACTTATTTTAACACTCAAATGACGTCATTTGGGTGCTAGAATGGAGTTATTTTAGCACCCAAATAGAAAAAAATTCTTATAAAACCGTTTCACTTTCAAAGCCAAATCCTTTAAGCCAGTTTTTGAAATTCAGAATCCTCATGGAACAACATTAAGGATTCAAATTTCACACAAGACAAATTTAGAATTTGTATTAAAACCAGATACGTAATTTTTAAAAATTTTACTTTTAAAACTTCAAACATCTTTATAGCTATTAAGACGACAAGTGTTTTATAGAAGGTTTAAAAATCAAGGTCGTAGTTCAAATCCGAGCGAACGAAGTGAGCCGAGGATTTGATAGACCGAGATTTTTAAACTATAAAACACCAGTTGTCTTCAAGGTTTTTTCTAATACTAATATCAGACATTGTCTTTCACTAATATATTATTAGAAATTTTAATAAATTATTATTTGAGACGCGTCATAATACACAAAATGCGAAGATTGCTAGGCAACGACGTATTTAAAGGCCTATAAAATACGTTGTCATTGACGACGTATTTTATAGAGAAAGCGTATTTTAAAGGAAACATAACAAGTGAGCTCTTATGCACCATAGAAACAGTATAAGATATTAGTGTTAGAAAAAAAAAATTAAATTCAGAATTTCCGTTGAACTTCGAGCAATTTAAGTCTCAAGCAGAAATCAATTTCACTATCTTGGAAAATACCAAAATATTCCAGTTTTGAAACTCAAACTGCACTTGAAAAATTCAGTTTTTAAGCTAAGTAATTCCATTTTCGAAATTCCTGCGATGTTTTGAAAAACTCAAAAAATCAGTTTTTCAACTAAACACGAAGGATTTAATTCTATTAAAATTTTGGGCCGTCTCGAAAAACACAAAACTAGTATTATGAATTTCAGTTCAAAATCACGAATGTTTGGCCAAAATACTACACGTTTGAAACTTAAAATCCATCTGGAAAGCATTGCTAAATTTTAAAGCCAAATAATGCCAGTTTTTGATATTTAGAATCCACTTGGAACTTTTTGAAAAACTCAAAAAATCAGTGACTCTACTGAACATTAAGTTCGACATTAAGGATTTAAATTCTGTGAAAGTTTTTGGACCGAAAATTGTAGTGAAAAACTTAGAAATTCACTTAAATTCTTAAAAATTATAAATTTAGAATTTCAGTTTAACTTCGAACAACCTAAATCTCAAGAAAGAATCAATTACACCATCTCGAAAAATACAAAACTAGGGTTTTGAATTTCAGTTAAAAATCACGAATGTTTCGCCAAAATACTCCGCAAATTATTGAGGATTTGTAATTTCTAAGCTTTTAAGTCAAACAATGCCAGTTTTAGACATTCAAAATCCGCTTGGAACTTTTTGGGAAGCTCGAAAATCGACGTTTCAACTGAACCTTTAAGCTCGACACTAAGAATGTAAATTTCATGTAAGAATTAAATTCAGAAATTTCAATAAAATCTAGAACAGGTGATCATGTTACTCTCAAATCTTAAAAATTTACTTCAAACATTCTAACATTTCTAACTTTGAGCAAATTAAATCTCAAGTAAGAAGATATGGATTCTAAATCAAAAAATTTTGGCCGAAGTACGCTAATTGCAAACTTGAATATCAGTTGGAAGATCTGAAAAATTTCTAAATTCAATGTTTTAGACAGACATTTTAGATCATAAGCAGGATTTAGGTTAATTTTTTTCAAAAAATTCGGTGGAATTAAGAATGTAAACCTCATAAAATCTGCAAGATAGTTGGACATAAAACTTAAACTTTCAAAACTTAGAAAATACAAAACTACGGTATGAATTTCAAAATCAAAAATGTTTGATTAAAATACGTCATTTTTGAAACTCAAAAGCCACTGAAAATCTTTTAAATTCGTAATTTCAACTCGACATCTCAGCAAGAATCAGATTAAATATTATTCAAACATTCAAATATCACAAAAATCTGGAAAATACTGAGCCAAAGGTTTTATTTTTAAAACTAAGATTCGCCCAGAAAATCCTAAAAAAACTAAAAGCAGCTGTTGAATTTGACTTCAAAGCTTTATTTAAATCGCAAGCAGGGGCCCAGTTTTTGGCAAAATAAGAAGTTTTTATACATTCTAACGTAAAATAGCAATAATTTGAACAAAATACACATTATTAATTTTGAAAATTTGAGAATTTGAGAATTTTCGAAGATCAAAATGTTTTATACATATCTCGGAATAATTAGGTTAAAAGAAAAACTAAGAAACCAAATCCAAAACATGAAAGTAAGAATTTCAAAAGATCAACAGAATTACAAATCTCTTAGCAATCTTAAATATACAATAGGATTCTTTTAGAGTCAAAATGTATAGTTCATAACATTTTCAGTCGGTGTTCTAAATCCAAAAAGCACATAAATAAACAACGAAGTAGGAATCCCATTGTATTAAAGGTAGATATCCCAAACAAACAATTAAACTACAATAACAAAAAGGTGTGGGTATAAATAACGTGAAAAAGAAGTGGTCGCAAATGTCAAAATAAATTATTTGTCTCCATTTCAGTCTAAGTTGAATTGCGAAGTTTTACACGATGACCTGGCATTTGAAGTACGCTGGGCGGTCGCCGGTGACAGCATTGTGTTGCAACTCGTTGCAAAATTAGGTAAGTCGCATTAACAATTTTACAAGTAGGCTGTTAGTGAGTACTTGAGACTTTAACAAAGCCCGTACACACACACATATGAGAACTCGAATACTCTAAATGCACCTATTATGCAGTTAAACTGCAACACTTGCATTATATATCAAACCCTCAACACTTATTACGTTGATTATAAACGTTAATTCCTCTCTACCTAACTTCTAAGTGCCTTAGGAACTTGAGGGAAATCTATAGTTTAATAGTCGGTGAGGAATATTTGTTGCTAATGGGAAATTTAATTAATTACCAAGCTATCAGAATAATTCAATAATGAAAGTTAGGGAATCAAATGGAAAACTATACTTCTAATTTAGACAACCTTATCCTTCCTTTTTAACAATTTCAGTAAGGGTGATTTTGCGATATGTTTTTAATCAAGGAAATCGAAACGAGGAGTAACTCTATAACAGCAAATGTTAATTTCATTTTGGCAAATGATTAATGATAAAACAGCCCAAAAGGGTAAGCTCAGGTGAAAGTTTTTCTCCGAAGATTTACAATTAAAATAACAATGCGAAAAGTGAGAGTAACAAATAAAGTTTTGGGAATGATTATTATGTAAAGGATGAAAGTAAGAGTAATATCACTAACATCTAAACTAAGTTTTGTGAGGAGAAATCATACGCACGTTTCGATTAATTATTGTCATCTGAAGTTGACTGAAGTATGATATATGATTTTTTTACAATCGTTTGAAGTAGGCTTCTTTGATGTAATATTTATTTCCTTATTTAAATTGCACAAACGCCCATGCAAACATCGCTTAAAAGTTCTTCAAAATATTACTTAATAACGGATACAGCTTATAAGTCAACAAAAGAAAATTTATTAACTTTATTCAACTTTAATGTCAATAGGAATTAGCAAGGAAAGAGAGCTAGTTTATTAAATCCTCGACTAATTTTAACATAACAGTCGAAAGAAAATACTGCAGCTATTAATTGGAAACAGTTTTAAATTTAAAGTCAATTAAAAACACTTTGCTTATGAACTTCTAAAGTAAAAAAGTAGAACTCAAATGTTAACTAACAACTCGAATGAATGGAAGCATCGAGGCTTGCCGTATTTTCATTACGAAGTTTTATTACTTATGAAAAATTAGCATGAAGTTTTAACGAGTTAAATGATTTCTTAATAAGTGATAAAAGGCTCATTAAAAAATAATACAGATATTTTCTCCAGCACTCCTCGGACAATTGGAAACATTTAAATGATTATTCAAATCCTGAATTTTTATTCTAAATCCATTCAAAAAACCTAGCCTGTATAAGTTCTTGCCGATTTTTTAAACTTTAACGTAATTTTCAAATCCAATCAATCACAATGAACAATGCTGCTATTTTTAGGAATTTTGTTGAGAAACCAGCAAATTTTTAAAGAACTTTCTCAGGAAAAAATGAACCACGAGTTTTTTAAAGCTGCAGAAACTTACAAGCTCTGGCTTTTAGAAAACAATTTTGAAACCCTTAAAAGGATAACATTATTAAATTTTGGGTCTTAATTTTCATTTCAATATTTTTCTATAAAATTGATTCCCAGATTTCCCTCGCAAAATTAAACAAACAAACCAGAATCCTAAACTTGAAATTCACATACTTCCTTAATTTAAATTTGCTACCGACTTCAGTTCGTCAACTCAACATTACACATAATTAATTAATCGACTATGATTTAACCCTTGCTTAATAAAGCCAATGATTTAACCAAAATAATTTTGTAAAAAAGTTCAACTAAAGAAATTTCCAAATTAATAGACGTGCAATCATCAATTTCTCTAAATAAAAACTGGAAAGAACAATTTATCATGTTCAGAACAAAAACAGATTCTGTAATCATTTCCTTTAAGAGCATTTTTTTAAAGATGATGGAACGGTTTATACAAAGAGAATGTAATCACGTAATGTCTTTCAACAGCACATAAGCAATAAATTTATGAGAATTATTAAATCGACGACACGCTTTCGAATATTAAAAAGCGATAAGCCGTTAAAAATATCCGTTCTCACGTTTTTTGTTTTCTTTTTACTTTGGAGACTTTTGTATGTTTTCTAATTAGTAATTACTACTCGTTAATAAATTTAAATACTCACGTTCATTGGGAGAACATAATCCTTTTAATCAGTGCCAAAATACAACAAAATTAGAGGTTTTGGTACATTTACACAGGAATTCGAAACAATTTTAAGGAAACATTGTCACATTATTAGCACAACTACTATGTGTGTTTATAGCGAAACATTAAATCTAAAGAAAAAAGTTTAGTTTGCAATTAAACATGCATGTAAAGGTCAGGTTTAATTTATTACAACGTTCTAAACACAATTATCAAAACTGTTCTCGTCATGGTCACTTGCAGGAAACTATACATTGAGAGGAGACACCCAAATAGGTGGATTACACATAAATCCTTGAAGCACCTACGCTTCTTTATATTTTTCTGATCTATTTTTACAATGGGTGTAATTAAATTACTAATAGGTTAATCGGACAGGAATTAATGCAAATTGATAACTGAATCTTGCTTTGTAAAACAAGAAACCTGCTGAAATTAATAAGTCAAGAATAAAATTCAAATTTCACTTTCGATTGCTCTTACTTTCAGTTACGAATATAAAAATTCCAAAAAATTAACTCATTTTTGTTACGAGAAAAATCATTAATTTCGCCTTCTTTAGGTAAACCCACTGAAGTGTAAGACTACCCAGTTGAAGAGCGATGACCCGAAGAGAAAGTATTATTATTTCACTTTCATACGACCGTAACCAAATTAATTCGCGATTTGACCTTTTGCGGTACTTATACAAATTAGAATTTCCGAAATCGTCTTTATCATCAGATTAACCCGCTAAGTTTCATTGGTTCATTCCGACGTTTTTGAATGAACAAAGTTGTAGCGTTCTAAATGCCGTAATCGGATTTTAGGTCCTTGACTTTAAAATTTAATCTGTTTTGAATTATCATCCTTGATTTCGAAAGTATGTCCGCGTGAAAAAAACTGTTACAATTGCAGATAAATAATTATTATCTTCCGTAGAATTTATGAAATTCAAGCACGCAACATGAAGTTTATTTATGTTTATTTTAAAACGTGATGTACGTAACCTTAGGAAATAAAATCAGGAAATACTATGATCAAAAAAGAGAAATTGACAGAAACACCAGTCATACATCATTCTTGTTCATTTATTACATTAGTTACAAAATCTAAAAATAAAAACATTCTTACAGAAGACGGAGAATACATGTCTTTCGGCATTTCTGGTGATGAAACTAAGTCGGCCATGGTAGGAGGTGATGTTGTGGTTGCATGGGTCGATAAGGACACCCTCAAAGGCTACGCAGATGATTATTACTTGGATGCCAAATCTCAGTGTTCTGGACCAACAGGATCTTGCCCGGATGCTCGTTTAGAGGTACAAATCTATTTTACACTTCCAAACCTTCCCAAACTTAAACTTTTCTAGGAAAATACCAACAATATACGCCTCCTTAATGCGGCTATGGTAAATGGTTATTCCATAGTTACATATCAGCGTCCTCTGAGAGGCAATGATCAATTCGACAGACAAATTTTCACCAATGAATCGCAGCCCATCATTTGGGCTATCGGTCCTCTTAATCAACGAACCGAAGTCTCTTTCCACAGCCAATGGGCCAAAGCTGATCGTTTCATCGATTTTGGACGTTCGCCGAAATGGAACTGCCCAATGCCCGAAACTGAGCAACCGCCAATGAAGCCCGTTCCTGCTGTTCAACAAAGGCAGCAATTCCAAGTTGCAGAACCAGTTGCAGAAGAAGAAGAGCCACCACAACCACCCCCAACACGCTCACGAAACCAACAAAGAAGAAGAGGTGGAGAAAAAGGAGCAGTACGTCAGCAGGCATCAGCTGATAGCGTTGCCAGGGATTCTGAAAGAAGCGTTTCACGCACACGACAAAGTAGCAGAAGAGGTCCCAACGCATCCACTGAAAGAAATCAACCCGCCCGTCAAGTTCCTACACCTGCACCGGTTGTAAAACGGGAAGCTTGGGACATTCCACCCATCCAATGTTACGAACCTGAAGATGGTGTGTTTTATGCCCAAATGGGACCAACTGGAGGCAAAAGAGGATACCCAGCAATAACCGGTAAGAAATCATCATTACATCTCCCTCCTTTTATATTTAAATCTTAATCAATTATAGGCCACGTGGGTTGGGGAATATCATGGTACATCAATGGTTTACTCATACCAGAAGTAAACGTAGTAAGAGGCAAAACGTACACGTTTGTCGTTGAAGGAGGTCTTGATCCAGAAATACCAGCGAAATTTCATCCTTTCTATATCACAGATGACCCAGTTGGTGGTTACGAATACAAAACACCAGAAGAAAGAGCGGTAATTTTTCCTATAACACATTGTTAGATTTACGTTATCCAAATTTATTTACAGAAAATTAAAATCTTCGCTGGGGCGCGACAAGATGCAGATGGTACAGTGCAACCGACGGGAGTTGGAAGGTTGTGTCACTGGACCCATCAAGGTGAATCAGAAGCAGACGATTTTGAATCATTCGGTGCATATCAACGAACACTAGAATTAAAATGCGATCAAGGTGAACCAGGAGTAATCCAGTTTACACCTGACCGAAATACGCCAGATACCGTTTATTATCAGGTATAATAACAAAACAATTAGCTTTCTGCTTTTATTTTTTTCGGTGTTCGGTATGTTTTAAAATCCCTATTTATTTGTTTCAGTGTTTCACGCATCGCTATCTCGGCTGGAAAATAAATGTCTTAGATTCTTGTGATATCACACCAGCGGGCAGCGAATTAAAACCATCCGTGGTTGATCCAAAAACTGGCCAAAAGGTTGATGAATTAGAAGTATCAGATGATGATCTCGAAGACAGTCCTTCAATACGAGTAGAAACAAGGGTAAAGGCACCTAATGCAATTGAGAACAAATCTGATAAAGAAATAAACATTACCAAAAGCGAAGATTTGGAACCAAGTACTACTGAGGCACCACTGATATTAAATACCAACGAGAAAGTGCTCGATTACCCAAAAACACACAATTATGCTGACGTAGACATTCCCCAAGTCATTATTCCAAACAATTACGTTCCACAACAATTTACTTTACAAACTGAAATACCAATTTTCTTACATCCACAGTCCAGCTATTTTCCTCAACCATATTATTTCCAAAATCCAGAAGCGGCGTTTTCTGCTAACTACAATCCTTCAGTATTCCCAAACTTTAATTTAGAAAATCCCCAACAAAGTACTTTTAAACCAAGTCCTACGTTCAAAGAAGACTCCGATAAAAATCACAAGTTGGATGGAGAAAAATCGACCACTGTTGAAGCATCAACTCTCTCAACAAATACTTATCAAAAACTTATAGAAAAAATAACAACAGAAGCTACCAAAGAGATAAAGCCTGAACTACAAAACAAACCCATAAATAAAACCACCATAAATTTAACACCATTTCGAATTCCACAAGGTAATGTGTTGTACGGAAATGGCAAAATCATAGTTTCCCACCCAATATCATCGTCGCCTTCTGCTCCTGTTCCTCACATTAATCCTTATCAATTTTCTATGCCACCAGGGCTACCCTCACATTTTCCTTTTAAAAAACCTTATCACAGACCGATAATGAAACCCGGCATGAATAGGCCATTTCACCATAAATTTATAGATAAGCCGGTATTTCTGTCGCCCATGCAATCTCAAATTCGGCCACAATCTGTGATAATCATGAAAAGACCATCGCCGCAACAAATGTTCATTAAGAAATCCCCAACAACGTTTATTTTTGCCGAAAGACCTATCAATAAACCACATCCTAACGTAGAAATTTCTCCTTTACAAGCATCCACCGAGAAAGAACCACGTGGCACAACGGAGAAGTCCTACGCCCCTTTAATTTACATAGCACCAAGTAAAGTTCATTACAGCAACCAATATAAAGCCACGCCGATCAGACCAGCTATTAACACAGGTTTTCATCCAGAATCTGTTATAGTCGAAGGTGGGTTTAAACCCATTGTCAGCAAGGAAATTCAGGACAGGATTGCAGATAATGATGGACCTGAATTAGAGTACGAAAGTGAAATTGGAGTTATTGACGTAAATCAGGAGAATAAAGACAATTTTAAGCAAGCAAATCAGCCGTTTGGGCCGATGTTTATACCATCGCCTTTGGATAAAGCTTTGACTAACAATAAAACTCAGCCGAAAATGTATAAACGAAGAGCCAACAAGAACCCAGTTATGTTTGTAGTTAAACACAGCAGAGAAGAAAGACGGGACGTGGAAAGGGCAGAAGATGAAGTAGCGGAAGCAGCGGAACGTATCGACACATTTTATTTACCTCCACCAAACAGCAAGGTTAAACCAACTCAAAACGTTATGCAGCCATCAAACATTGACATTCCTCCAGGTACAGTGGTCACATACGACGGAAAACGGGTATCTGGTACAAGTTTAACAGCTAAATCTGCCGATAGAGGAACACTTTTTGAAGGTAGGTCATCAAAAGCCGCAGAACTAATTACAAAACCACAAGTGGTTCCATTTAAAGGAGATTTACCACCTTTAGATCCAAAGTTCATAATTAAAAACGCACCACAATTACAAAATAAAGGGGTTCTTAATCGAGATTTGGACGCGCCCTCAACCTCATACCTTCCACAAGATGCCCTCCAAGGCTCCACGAAATTAATTTTGATTAGGCAAATTGAAGACCACAATACAAAAGAAGAAACACATTCGAGGCACGAAAGGAGAAGACGAGAAGCTCATCATACACCTGAACACACAGCGGAGCAAGAAGCTGAAGCCAAAAGTTCTAAAAACAGTACACATTCCCTTCACGATCATGATCATCAACACGAGCATGCCAGCAGCTCGACAAGCACTGTCAAGTATTCTACCTTTGCTTTTATTTATGCAAATGCAATACTTATTTTTAGTATTTGTAAGATTCTTTAATTTTAAGACTTAGTAATAATTATTGTATAGTTGCAAGTGTTAAGTTTTATATTTTTACTGTATTGTTAAGAAAAATTGTAAATAAACTTATTATCGAATTAAAATTTTTAGTTTCACTGGTACAAGTTACAATAAAGAATATTTTCTTAACACAAACTCATTCTGTTTATGTTTTCTTTATAACTATTAGTAAAGTGAATCCATCTAGTTGATACTGGCAAAATTTTTCATAACAAGTGATAAGTATACAATATATGGACTAAAGAACGTCTACCAATGAGAGAATTTTAAATTTTCTGACATTCCATATGTTTTATAACTACATACTTTACTATATTGAGGGCAATAAAGAAACTTAAAAGGCTGCAAACGCCCATACCGCCTATCCGAAAATCAGATGGAAACTGAGCTAGATTAGACACGGAGAAAGCCAACATATTCACCGAGAATCTTTTGGAAGTCTTAACGCCCTTCGAACTAGATATAAATAATATATAAATGACAACGAGATTAAAAATTTTCCTAGACACAACCTACCTATAAAGCCATTCTCCCCAAGAGAAATCCACCAAAAAATTAGGTAAACTAATCAACACAAAGCACTTGGATTCGACCTAATCACAGGGCAAATACTAAAGGAACTACCAAGGAAAGCAGTTGTTCTTCCGACAATAATCTACAACAGCATACGTAGACTGGCATATGATCCACTAATATGGAAATTTGCTCATATAAATTAATTATAATCCCTAGTCCTGGAAAACCACACACGGCATAATTCCTGGACGTGGTACAAGTCTTCGATAAGGTCTAGCATGATGGGCATATTAAAGCAAGAATCTATTAACTGTTCCATACTACTTACTTTTAAAATCATACTTGTCTGACAGATCCTGCCAGAGCAAATATCTCCAACATTCACCAAGTGTCCACAGATGCACTTCAAGGAAGCGTCCTAAGCCCGTTATGTACCTCATTTACGCCGTGGATCTTCTAACAACAGATAATACTACGATCGCCACATTCGCGATATCGTCCTCTTAGCAGTCAACGAGGACCATAGAATAGCTTTACAATATCTCCAACATCACCTTAACCCTTAACTTCGTCAAACGATGGCTATCAAAGTGAAGAATAAAAGTAAACCATACTAAAACAATCCACAAAACACATTGTTTGCCCCCAAGTCACTCTCTGTAACACACCAATACCAGTCCAAATCGAAGTCAAGTACCTTGGTGTACATCTCAACCAGAGAGTTACCTAGCAAAAGCATGTAAAGACTAAACGCCAATAACTTAACGTAAAGCTTCGACAAATGTATTGGTTACTGGAATGAAATTCTCCGTTATCCATGGAGAACAACATCCTAATTTACAATATTGTATCATCGAACCAATATGGACCAGGGACCTACGGTATACAGCCATTGGGATGCAAAAAACCGATAAATTTCAAAGTCATTCAGCGATTCCCGTCGAAGATCTTACGAATAATAACAAACACATCTTGGTATGTTTCGAATCCTACACTCCGCACAGAGTGAGGGGTTCCCCTTGTATCTGAAGAAATCCAGAGATTTTCAGTAATGTATCACCAAAGATGACAAGAACATAGGAACGAGTACGTCCCCGAACTAGCCAATCCATGAAACGCAGTACGAAGACTAAATAGACAGTGGGCATGTGATTTACCACAGTTTGACAATGACAACTGAAATTCTTAGTATCATCCTAAAACCTAAGTAGGATGATCGTTGACTGATGGTCTTCCTCACAAGTGTAATAATTACATCAAATATTTTTTTAAGGGCAGATGCAAAACTGTTTTACATTTGAACCATAAAGTTTGGACCCAAAAACTATAAACAATAATCGATAAGGCTCATCATACTTTATCAATACAGTACAGTCACGTTTTAACAGCGCACAAGATGCAGTAACATGAATAATACAACATGTACTATCACATGCAAAAGTAATGACACGCCTAAGATTTGTTATTGTATGATAAACAGCGTTGCAGCAGTCGATGAGTAACTTTCTTATTCTAACTTGTTAATCCTACCTACAAGGTCTTATGGTTATGCACGTGATAGTACATTAAATACCTCTATGCCTTTATTTAAAAATTCGGAGAAGTCCTATGTTGTTCTAGGATTCCCCTACATACTGCAAGTCCGACTTGACCTACGTTATTAAATAATTCAACGGTAATCATTCTCGCGGGAAGGTGTAGCTTATGTAATTCTTAAATGAATTAAAAACTATTTTTAAACCACCACGAAAATAATTAAGGTAATTTTCGAGTACCGTACGTAGGTTCTAAGCGTAAAAGTAAAGGCGTATATATTATGTAATGCAGAAAAGAAATGTGTAGTGTACCTATGTAAAATTGGTTCGCTGTTTTTATGGTTAAGTTACCTTTCTAGTAAATACTAAAGAAAAAGAAGTATGTATCGGGTGATCAAATGCAAATCGGATATTCGATTCCAGAACCGAAAATCGATTTTACAGTTCCAGAATCGGGATCGGTTCCTCGATTCTGGAATCGGGAATCGGTTTTTCGATTCTAGAATCGGGAATCGGTCCCTTTTTTAGTAATTCTTTCAACATTTTTGGAGTTATCTGCTGCATTCCTGGTGCCTTCTTATTGTTTAGGAGTGAAATGTTTTATTTGATCTCCTTAGGAGTTAAGAGTTTTATATCTGTCGTTGACGTACTATTTGAATTGTTGCTGTTTATGTTGTTTAAAATATGTTGATCTGGGATAACTAGTGAAGACGAAATTGAAATTACCTTAACTAACAAATATAGTTCTCTATCAAAGGATGATGCAAAAACAGATGAAAAAATCTTGAATGCTTGAGGCAAGCTTCTCAGTACATTTCAAATTTGAATCTCTACGATAATTCAATATGGCGACCAACACTAATCTAATAGAAAACCGATAACAACATCCCCAATATGCTTAGAATCACCAAGCATAGGACCTTGGGCTAAGAGTAGGTAACTAAGAAAAAGCAAACCTAATCACTCAACATTTAGCTAACGTTTTCACTCCCATTACCTGCCTTTGAATTGAACAAGATGATGCTGTAGCTGATGCTATTGCCTTACTTCTTACTAAAAGAAATTGAGTACACTTCTAAGCAGTGTTTCTTTCAGACACACGGGTAGCAACTAGTGTCCCCCCCCCCCCCCACCCGACTGATTCTCATCCCTTTTTTTTGTAATTTGTAGTTTTGGTTTTCTTGTATTAAACGATATTAGTCTAGAGATGTTGGTTGCATTTTTTATAATATTATGGCAAAATAGTACCAATTGTCATTGAAAACTCCCTTCTCCTTATAGCCACGTCCTGACCCCCTTAAAAGTCCGAAAGCCCCCCCCCCCCGGCTGAAAAATTCTGAAAGAAATACTGCTTCTAAGGACACTGAACAACAGAACATGGACATAGTTGAAGTTTAAGAAGATGTGCAAGATTGTTCAGAAGATAGCGGAAATAAAATCAGGACCATAACGAAAATTAAGTAACACCTAGCTGCTATGGAAGCACTATAAACAGTATTAATATGGGCCACATGCAATGGATTAGACATTGATTACCTACATTCTTTAAGAAACATGTGAAAAACAGTATTATTAAATGCGTCTGTTACAGAGGTTCAAACGAAAATAACTTCATATTTTGATTGTTGATTTAATTGTGAAATTAAAAAAAAATAGTTTGTAAATAATAATAAAGAATAAGTTAATAGGTAATAAAACTTACAAACAAGCATTGTTATTAGTAATGTAGGTAATTTAAAACTGAACATTAAAACAGAGGCGTGTAAATGCGGTAAATTGAACAACCTTAAACTTTTTGTGTAACTGTAAATCAGCACAATACAAATAATTTTGCAAAACTTTCCTGGCTTTTTCACATTAACAGAAAAAAAATTAAAAATGTATATTATAAGAATTGGTCCTAGTTTACTTTCCTGTGTATAAATCTTGACACATTGTTGGTGTACTGTTGCAAGCGTTAGTATAAATTTTGACCAAGTATTGGAACTCAGGTTGTTTTTTTGTGGTTGTATTTTGAAAAATCAAACATAAGGACATAAATTACCTTAATAAAACTAGCAGTAGGTTATAATTTATGGTTGTAATTTGACGTACAAACAGAAATACTAAATGTTTGTTATTAAATTAACGGCGTAATTTTGAGGTTAGTTTTACAAAAAGTGAAATGTCAAGGAAAGCAAAATGTGTTTCCTACAATTTAAACAATTACAAAATTATAAGAAACAGAGAACTAGGTATAAAACAAGATTTAGGATATACAGAAGATGTAGCTAGGAAAATTTATACAAATATAGATGCGTATCAGTCTGACATTCCTATGCATAGGTATACGGCAGACCAAGGAGGAATATTTAATTTGGAATTTAGCCTGGACGGGTATTAATTTATAATAATTTAAAGAATTAAGATTACAATTTGCTAATTTACAGCCGTTTATTGGTAGCCGCATGTGAAGAAAGATCTGTGTTATTATTCGATGCCTCAAATCAAAAACAGATTAAAATAATAAACGACGCACATTGTAGCTGTGTTAACTGTGTCAGGTACCATGCATTTATTGTAGAATGTTAGATTAAAAAACTAAAATTTATTTAGATTCCTAGATTCGCATACTTTTGCCACATGTTCCGACGACAACACTGTAAAATTATGGGATACTCGAAGACTGAAATCAGCAATGCGTACTTTACAAGGGCATGTAAACTGGGTATAGAATAATTAGCTTTTAATTATATTGTTTGTAAGAACCACATTTTAGGTGAAAAATATTGAATATATAGAGAAAGATGGGATAATGGTTACATCGGCGTTTGACGGTAGTGTTTACGCTTGGGATTTGAAGAACCCAACGGAAAATAATGTTCTTTACAATAATGTACTTGTAATGAATGGACTTATGAGAACTAAATTAACTCCAGATGGTTCAAAGATGATTATATGTACCACGGGAGGTTACATTATTATCATACATGACTTAAATTTAGCTACATTAAGCAATGATTTAAAATCATTCAGGGTATGTTTAGAAAGTTTAAATAAGCTTAAGAATAAAATGGAGAATCTGGTTCATTTTTTGTTTTATTTCCCAATACCAATTATGGAAATCGATTAACTAAACTTGTGTCTTTAAAAACACCATTGCTTATCTGATTGTAAGCATACTTTTGGCACTTAAATTTAGATTTTTTAGCAAAAATACCTTTTTCAGAAGCAGATTCTCCGTCGTCCTTAAATCGGTAAATTTAGAGCATGAAAAGTAATATAATTCTTTTTAATAGCCAAACTTGTACAGACTTATGCAGTTAAGTGATCAAATTTTCCCATCGGCTACTGTATTTAATCATCTTTTCAATCAGAATAGAAAATCCAACCGACTGGAATTCATCGAAGATTTTCCTAACGACGCTGAAGTTATTAGTTCATTACAAATACATCCAATGGGTTGGTGTGCATTATCTCGAAGTATAAATTCAAATGAAGTTGAAGAGGTAATTTCTATAATTCGATCATGCAATTATTTAAGTTAAAAATCTGTGTAATTGTAGTGGACAGCCGTTCATGATATTCAAACCCGTGATCCTAGCGATTACAAAGACGCATATCGATACGTTCAAGAACCAGCACTTCCGGAAGAGGAAGAAGAGCCGGCAGATGTAAACAGAAGGCCTACTGATATTTGGATGGGTTTTATAACTAATGAGCATCTAAGTGTTTATAGATCTCAGCATGGTTTAAACGCACCCAATAACATTCACACGACTATGGGAATAATAAATAGTGGCATAATAGGTCACGATGCATTTAGAAGACAATTTAGATTCCATCCAGAGGAAAGAAATCGCATTATACTAAATTTACCGAGGTTAACGCATTTTATTAAAGAAAAAAGCGTCGGTAAAGGATATATTAAAGAACTGTGTTTCTCTAGTGATGGTAGAATTATATGTTCGCCGTATGATAAAGGTGTACGATTGCTTGGATTTAACGAACATATACAAGAATTAAGTTATTGTGTTCCTAATCAACCGAAAGAGTTATATACAATCACAGAAATGAATAATTACCATCCTGATGTTGTTGTTAGTTGCAAATTTAATCCAAAGCATTACCAAATGGTTAGTGGTTGCTTGGGTGGCAAAATCGTATGGTACAAACCTATTTTCTAAACACGTGAAGAAACGAACAGCTACTAGTCTGTCGATAAGTCTGCTCGTACTTCGCAATTAAAGATCTTAAGCATTTTTATATGTGATTACAATTATACAAATAGGAATAATTAATTTCTTAAATAAATTGTATATAATGTAGTTATACAAAATAAATGTAAATAGTTTTTGATTCATTTTCTCCATAATTAATTTGAAATTTTTACGGTATTGACGTTAAATCATAGTATTTATAAGTTATAACAAAATTGTATTGAGGAAATTTGTTAAAATAAGTTCAAGTTTAATTTTTTGCGATGAACTACATCTTAACTAAAATATAGGTATATAGAATTCTTTAGGTTTCGTTGTATTAACTTATTAAGCGAGTTGTTTTTATTTTGACTAAGTTCATAGGTACTTCTGTGACGATGAAAATCATTAACCTTTCATTCACTGAAATCAGACTGAATAAAATAGTTACTAACAATATGTATTTTATTACAATTAAATTTAAAATAAATGATTAATTTAGCACACCACTGTTGTTATAACATTTCAAAAACATCGGTTACTTCTTCTTTTGATAGTGCCTATCTTCTATTGACGTTGGTAATCATGTTGGTCCGCCTTATCTTGTTAACCACAAATCTGTTGATGTTAGCCTTGTACATTTCCTTAAATTTGTTAACCAGGAGATGCGTCTACATTCAGGGCCTCTTTTGCTATTGATTTTGCCCTGCAGTATAAGCTATAGCAGGCCATATTTTGCATTACGCATGATGCGTCTAAAATACGTCGGCTTGGTATTTAAAATTTCTCTGTCTTTGTGGAATCTTTCGAGGATGCTGTCATTGGTAGTGTAATGCAAATATGAAACTCGCAACATTCACCGATAACACCACATTTTAAACGCTTCTAGACGTTTGCAAGCGCTTTCAGTTAAGCCCGCCACAGATGCAGAGGTTAGCGTGTGCGGTTTTGAATGTGCATTCAAACCCGTGCAAAAAGAATGTGTATTTTCACACACACATAGAAAAAATTGAAAAAGCGCAATAATAAACGCTCAAAATGTACAAAAACATGGTTGTTCAAACGCAATGAATTGTCACATGTGAATTTGCTTAATGAATTAAAATTAGAACCTAGTGATTGGTTTAATTACCTACTTAAGAATGGATGAAGAAACATATATGGAACTTCTCAGTTTAGTTACTCCTATAATACTTCCTGTAATTTTTGTACTAGGACTTCATAAACAGCATTTTTTTTATTACGGTCCGAGTATTCCTTTGATTTTATTTTCTATAAACAAGGATTGTCTCTATAGGTACATTTCGATGAAGAAAAAGATAAAATTACGGGAGCAGTTGCGTCCGACACAATTTGAAATTTATTTTATATGTATTGTCAATATACCACCAATAAGGCAACAAAGTAATAAGTACCGACGGCACTGAATGTGTAATCTTGCACCACACACGCAGGGTTTTCCCCGTGCACTCAAAACTGTACGGGGAAAAATTCAGACAACGTCAGGTGACAGGTTTTCTTGCAACGGGGTTATTGGAATGCGCATTCTAAATAAGTCTACAGGTTTCTACCACATATCATCGGTTTTAAAAGCGTGTTTGTTACAACAAAGTCTGCTGGCAAAACTGGACCAGTCTGTTGCCTCTTTCATTCCTGGTGCGCAGACCATAATTACTCACAATTCCATCTACTCTTTTTCCTATCTTGGCATTAAAGTGACCCATGTTTAAATTTAGTTCTTGTTTCTTTGTGAGTTTTAAGGTGTCTTCTAGTTGTTTATAAAAGATTTCAATTTTTTGCTCGGTAGATTGTTTTGTGGGTGGGTATTGTGGGTAAACTTGATTAATATACCATATGTGACAGGGTTTGGCATTGATCTTCAACAGTCCTATTCTATTCGATACAGGTACAAATCCCTTACTGTATATTTAAAAAGCCCGCTTTGAATGATAAGTAAGTTAAGTTACAGTACTAAGAAAGTAAGAAAAGGCACGTTCAGAGTTCAATCAATAAGTTTATAGGAGTAATATTTATCTTATGTAATACTTTAATCTTAAAAGATATACAAATCAAGATAAAACACACACAAAAGTAAAATTTTACTAAAAACACAAAAAAGCTTACCTACGTTGCCTATTGCAATCAAGTTCTTTACTTTTGTTAAATCCTACTGTAGGTAAAATAATACCGCACACACAAAATTTTAGCGTCTTTTACGAACAAGTTTTTTAAACAAATTAACGATTTACACCACCGATTACAAATACACTTAAATATAAAAAGAATTAACAAAATAATAGGATATTATTGCAACTTACACCGAACAAACAATTGACAAACAATGACTTGTTTCTGAAATCATCCTAAAACAGCCTTCTATAATAATCAGGTTTTTTAAGCGCACGTGTTATTTATCTGCACCTGGCACGAAATAAAAAGCATTGCAAGTAAAACACACTTGTGTACAATTTTAAAACCGTTTTATAAGTTGTAATTTAAATTATTTCAAATTCAAAAACAGCGTAGTCATCATTCAAGTTGTGTAGCATTTGTCTTTTTTCTTAATTCGAAATTGCGAAACAATAAAAAAGCGATAGAAAGAGCGCCAAAAATTTGAAATTAAATAATTAAGTATTTGTATCAGTAAGTAACACATTTTAATTTCTTCTTCTTCTTCAGCCTTATTTCTTATTTCATCTCTTGTTGTAAGTATATAGGCCTCTTCGGTCTCTCGCTGTCCTCAGCCATTGTTTTCCCGCTATCTTGTCAACATCGTCTATTCGTCTTCTCTGCGGCCGTCCAATGCTTCTCTTCGTCTCTCGATCTCCAGCAAGTTACTCTTTGCGTCCATCTGTTTGTGTCTTGTCTTGCTATGTGTCCTGTCCATTGCCATTAGAGACTCGCTATACGCTCCATAACATTAATTATTTTGGTCTTATTACGAATTTCGGTATTAAGTATTTTGTCTCTTCCAATGTTTCAATCTATGTCGAGACAAGATAGGCCAAATCATCGGCAGCGAAAAGGAAATCAAAGTGAGATGGAGGGAATACTTCAACGAGCTGATAAACTCAAAACACGAACAGAGCCCGACTAACAAGGATGGAAGAATAATAGAACCCGCAGAAAACGAAGAATTCTCTGAGCCACACACACGAGAAGAAGTTGTGAATGCAATAAACGCATTAACCAGTAATAGAGATTCTGGAATCGACAGCATACCAGCCGAGCTATTAAAACATGGAGGGCCGGATTTTATGACGATGACGAACTTGATAACCAAAATATGGACAGCAAAAACTATGCCAGGCAAATGGAAAAGCAGCATTATATACCCTATATACAAAAAGGAGGACACACTTGACTGCAAAAACTTCAGAAGAATCTCATTGTTAAACCCGGCCTACAAGACATTTACAACCATACCGAGAAACAAATTACAGCAGGCAGGTTTTGCAGTAAAACAAATATTAGAGAAGTGCTGGGAGTTCAACATAGACGTGTATCAACCGTATGTGGATTTTAGACAAGTATACGATAATATCGACAGAGTGAAATTGCCCCCCCCCCCTTTATTCATCCTAACACTGGAACACGCGATAGGGAATATTACAGTGAAGATCAATGCATCGCTGTTTTATAAATCCAGTGAAATACCAGGATATGGTGATAACATAACATACACATCATCAAATAAATTTATGTAGAACTCGAAAATGCAGCGACAAAGATTGACAGACCAGGGGTAACCGAGCAAGAGGTCAGAACCTAACAATAAGGGACCAGAATTTCGAAATAGTGAATGACTTCACATACCTGGATACCAACATCTCCAATAAATCAAGCAAAATGAAGGAGATACAAAGGCAAATTAATAACGCAAACAAAACATATTACAGTTTATCACACAGAAAAACGAAGCTGAGACTTTACAAGACAATACTTAGACTGGTACCTATTGTGTTATGGAGGCGAGGGTACAAAGAGCTGAATCAGTCATAAATACATTTGAACGGAAGATTTTGCGGAGGATATATGAACCAATCAAGGAGGACGACCAGTAGAGAAATATATATAACCACGAGATATGTATATCAACTGTTTAAGGAAACCGATGCTGTAACCTTCATCAAACTACAGAATCATAAATGGGTTGGATATGTTCGACGAAAGTCAAAAATAGTAAAAAAGATATTCCAATGAAAACCAAAAGGCATAAGACCAGTAGGAAGACCAGGGGCCCGCTGGCATAAAATAAAAGGTGACGCACAGACCATGCTGGCAACCACCAACTGGAAAAGGGCAGTTTAGACAGGGAAAATTGGAGGCGGAAAATTGAGGATTAATAAAATGTATATGTTTCATATACAATGTGATTTTTTTAAAACTCAATTGCAGCAGGCCGTATTCTGTCTTAATAACCTTAGAACTGTCTGTATTAAGTCAGAATACGGCCTGCTGCAATTGAGTTTTTAAAAAATCACATTGTATTTCCTATTTTTATAAAAAATAAAATTTAAAGTTTAATTTGATATGGCCTATTCATTTAATGAAATAGTATACAGTATACATGTTTTGGGTATATGGAGATGCGGAAGGAAACGGTAGAGAAGCATTGCGAATTTATATACATACGCATCATACAACATTCGCTTCAATTGATGGACAATTACGTGAAACTGGCACACTTAAGTGTTCAAGATCAGATGCTGGACGACAAAGAGATGGCCGTACTGCTGATTTTGAAGAAGATATTCTAAACAGTATTGAACAGGAGCCAAACATAAGTACCAGAAGTTTAGCAAATCAAGTGTAAATTATATGACCGTTTCTTTATCCATATCGACCACAAAGGCTGCAAGATTTTCCGAGACGTCAACGGTTCTGTGAAGATCTGCTAAATCGAAGCATTGGAAATTCAACATTGCTGTGCAAAATACTTTATACAGATGACGCGAACTTTTCAAGAGATCGCATTACAAATCTGCACAATTTACACACTTAGGCTAATGAAAACCCTCATAATATTGTAACCCGCAATAAGACTCAAAATAGGTTCAGTGTGAATGTATGGTGTGGGATTATTGACAATTAGGTACTTAATTGGCCCCATCATCCTTCCTCAGCGGTTGACAGGACAAACTTATGAGAACTTTTTGCAAAACTCATTACCAGAATTGTTGGAAGAAATACCACTAGAGATTCGTAGGCAGATATGGCTAGTGCATGACGGCGCCCCAGCGCATTTCAGCATGGTGACAAGAAACTATTTAGATGAGGTGTTTCCTCAAAGATGGAATGGTAATGGTGGACCATTAGAATGGGCAGCTGATTTAAATCCTTTGGATTTCTTTCTTTGGAGCTACTTAAAAGCTTTGGTACATATATGAGACACCAACACAAACAGAAGCCGAATTACGTCAAAGAATCATTAATTAATACGATCTGACGAACTCCAGGAATATTTGAACGTAATTACCACAGAACATACAACACAGTAATTACCTACCCGTCAATCTTCCTTCCGACAGCGCCAACTGTGTATGGAAGTTCTAGGAAGGAATTTTGAACAACTTTTATGACTCTCCCTGATTGCATTGTTTCTTTTTCTATTACTGTGGTAAACGTAATTAAATAGTAAATAATTGCCATGAACTTCACATTTATTTGCTTATGTAAATACAACGAATTGAACATGATAACAACGTACAATCACCTCATTTTACTATATGTCTAATATACAGCTTACGGTACTTAACTACATACGAATGTTATTCTACCATTAACGTGACTATAACACTCTTCCCCTCATGGTAATTACAAATCCAGGCGCTCCGGCTTCTTCCGAATTCTTGTTGACCGTCGTAGTGGTGATTGAGGACAGGGAGATGGTAATGCTGCGAGTACGGGTACTTCTTCCATACGTGTTGCTGCATCTCTGGCGGAACTACTTGTTTCCTCAGGTTGTTGAGGCAAAGAGATTGTATTTGGCTCTATTTCTACATCTGCAACTTGATCTGGTTTTACCCTGGCGGGAATGGTAATTCCTTTATATGATATCAACTGGTCAGCATGTTTTCTTTGAATCTTCCCATCGACTAATATATCATAATGTAATGTTCCCGTTTTGTTCAGAATAGTACCAAAATCCCATTTCTGACTTTTATTTAGATAGTTCCTAACTTGAACCTTTCCTCCCACGGTTAAATCTTTTCCTTTATATTTATCAGAATTAAGTTTGGCTGCCATATCACTCTTAAAATCCTTCCTAACTAGATCTATGCGGGTCATAATTTCTCGATTGAACATTAATTGTGATGGACTTTTCCCTGTTGTAATGTTTGGCGTTTTCCTGTACTGCATAAGAAAACGACAGATTTTCTGGTGTAAATTCCCAGGTTCTCCATTCATAGCTCGTATACCCTGCTTTACTGTTTGGACATATCGTTCAGCTTGACCGTTAGTCGCTGGGTGGTATGGAGCTGTACATTTATGGTGTATACCATTTGATTTAAGAAAATTTTCAAATTCGTTTGATTTAAAGTTAGTACCATTATCAGTAACAACCGTAGATGGTAGTCCAAACCTCGCGAAAATGTCTCTAAGAATTTGAATAGTTTTCGTTGAGCTGATAGATTCAGTAGGTATAACCTCTAACCATTTAGTAAAAGAATCAACCAAAATTAACAAGTTAGTATTGTGAAATGGTCCTGCGTAATCAATATGTACTCTTTCCCATGGTCTTGACGCATATTCCCATGGATGATATACTTTTACTGGGTTATTTCGAATTTTACAGCAATTAATACAATTTTGAACCATGTGTTCAATGTCTTGATCGATGCGCGGCCACCATACATAGCTTCTAGCTAAGGCTTTCATTTTATTTATTCCAGTATGAGCTTGATGTAGTTCTTTTAAAATTTCCTTTCGTAATGTTGTTGGAATAGCAACTCTTATTCCTTTTAAAAGACAGTTATCTTGAATACCAAATTCTGCAAGATTTCTTTTATCTGGTAATTCATTTCCATTTTGAACAGCTAGTAAGAGCTTCTTCATTTCGGGATCTCGTAGTGTTTCCTTTGCTATTTGGTCCCTTGTTACAGGTAATTGCTCAATTTGATGAATTTGAAAAACTTCATTTTCATCAATACTATTCTTAATGGTTTGCAATGGAACTCTTGAAAGATAGTCTGCATTCCCATGCAGATTGGTTCGTCGATACTGAATGTCGTAATTAAATCCAGATAGATAATTTGCATAGTGTAGTAGACGTACTGCTGAGGTAGCAGGTAAATCTTTATGTGGATGATAAATGGCTGCTAATGGTTTGTTATCGGTAATTAATGTAAATTTTCTACCATAGCAGTATTGGAAAAACTTCTTTATTCCCCAATAAATTGCTGTAGCTTCTCGATCAATCTGACTGTAATTTTTTTCAGCAGCACTTAAAGAGCGAGATGCAAAAGCAATCGGCCTCTCTGCTCCGTCCTCCGTAATGTGAGAGAGCACTGCACCAACTCCTGTGGGCGATGCGTCTGTTGCCAATATCAACGACAAGTTTTCATTGAATGGTGTTAGCACTGCTGTGCTTGTAATATCAGTTTTTAACTGATTAAAAGCTTCTTCACATTCTTTAGACCAACTAAATCGTGTATTCTTCTTTAAAAGCTTGTAAAGGGGGTTTAACTTGGATGCTAAATTTGGTAAAAATTTTTGGTAATAATTTACCAATCCAAGAAATGTGCGTAATTCTGATACATTTTTAGGTTTTCGACTATTTGTAATAGCTTCTACTTTATCAGTTGTTGTGTGCAGTCCCTTTCCGTCAATCATATGACCAAGGTATGTAATACTTTTCTTGAAAAATTGGCATTTTTCCTTGTTTAAGTGTAATCCCCATTGGCGTAACCGATCCAAAACCATTTTTAACCGATTCAACAATTCATCTGGAGTTTTCCCCTGAATTGCAATATCGTCAAAAAAACATACTACTCCTTCAAGATCTTGGAGCAATTGATCCATGAACCGTTGCCAAGCATTTGGAGCTACTTTAACTCCGAACATGAGTCGTCTTACTTCGTATACTCCTTTGTGTGTGCTAATAGCTAGCATTTTTGCACTCTCTTCATCTACCGTCATGTGTAAATATGCTTGATGAATGTCCAGCGTACAAAAATAGTTTCCACCGTTCATACGATTAAATATGTCCTCAATTTTCGGTATTGGATAACGATCATCCTGTAAATATTTATTGATGGTTGCTTTGTAATCAGCACATAATCGTAAACGTCCATCTCGCTTAACTACAGGCACGATAGGGGTCCCCCATTGGGAATGCGTAATACGTTCAATGATGCCAAGACTTTCAAGGCGATCAATTTCCTCTTCTACTTTAGCTTTGAGTGCGTAAGCCACTGGGCGTGGTCGCATGAAGATTGGGTTGCTTCTTGCGTCACTCAATTTCAATTCATAATGGTAATTTGGTATCTCACCGACCTTTGGAGTAAGAACGTCGTTGTAAGTTTCCAGTAACTTTTCTAACACAGCGTAATCAATAGAATCTTGTATTCCTAATTGATGTATATTATCCCAATTCAGTTTGACTCTGCGTAACCATTCTCTTCCAACAATTGCATCTACATCTTTCGACAAGATATACAAATTCCCTGAAACTTGTTGATTTTCGTAAGTTATTTTAACTTCGGAACATCCGATAGGGCGTATAATCTCCCCAGTATAAGTTTTTAACTTGATGTTAGTAGATTCTAATGCCTTATTGGGACATACATTGCGAAACTGTTTTAACGACATTGTAGATACCGCTGCCCCTGTATCCAGCTCCATTGAACACGGTACATTTTCAATTCGAACTGGTAGCATCATTTTTGCTATGGACACTGAATTGATTGGTAGCAACTGATTTATTAGATACTCATCATCTTGTTCAATTTCAACTGATCGTTGGTTACGAACCTCTTTAGTATTTGCCTGCGTAGAAACTTGCAAACATACTTTTTCCAAATGGCCAACCTTTTGACATTTTCTGCATCGAAGATTTTTGCTATTACAAACATCGGCTTTATGATTTGGGTTTCCACACCTAAAACATTTTCCCCATAAATCTCTGTATTTTCGCTTGCTATTATTATGCTTTGCTTCCGATTCCTTCCTATGTTTGTCACTGGTTGTTTGTACTCGATTTAATGCATTTATATTATGGTTATTTGTTTGCATTTGTAACGATTCTTTCTTCGCGGTTTCAATCGAAATAGCAATATGCACCATATCTTCAAATGTAGCTGTAGCTTTTTGTTGTAACAATTTTTCTCTAATGTCACCATCATGTAATCCCCTAATGAATTGCGAACGTAAATGTGTATTTATCGTAGAGGCTTTGCATTGTGTGCATGTAAAATCACAATTTATTGTCATTTTCTTTAGTTCAGCTATGTAATTTGCAATGCTTTCACCTTCATGTTGTAGGCGTAATGTAAATTTATGCTGTTCAGCAATGATGCTCGCTTGTGGTGACAAATGATCTTTCAGTAATTTTATTAATTCTACGTAAGTTTTAGAATTTGGCAACTGAGGTGCTGTAAGTTTGGTTAAAATTTGGTAAATCTTGGGACTTAGACACCCAATTAAAATTTGAACACAAAGTTTATCACCCTCCTCTGTTGAATTTACTGCTCCCTTTAATTTAAGATGGTTATCCAATCTTTGTAAATAGCAATCAAAATTTTCATTGTTCTCATCGTAAGGTTGTAGAAAATCCTTTGCTATGGCTGGTGACTTCTTTGTTTGTTCTAGTAATTGGCTTTGTGTTGTTTGGATTCCCTCTAACACTGTTGTAATTCTGGCTAGAATGTCTTCCATCCTGTAAAGTTTAGCCGTGTATTGTAAATTTTTCGTACACTAACCTCAATTTTTCAGTCCACGTGGAATGTAACTTATTAGACTTCAATTCGAGCGTTATTCTTCTTTCTTTTTATCCTCGTCGCCAGTATTTGTGGTAAACGTAATTAAATAGTAAATAATTGCCATGAACTTCACATTTATTTGCTTATGTAAATACAACGAATTGAACATGATAACAACGTACAATCACCTCATTTTACTATATGTCTAATATACAGCTTACGGTACTTAACTACATACGAATGTTATTCTACCATTAACGTGACTATAACAATTACCTTTAATTAAAGTTATTTTTCATTGTTTCTACGATTTGTTAATTTAATAATAATAAAAACTATGTTTGTTCCTGTGATTTTGATCTTTTAAATTTTGTAGACATACAGTAAATTGTAGTTGCTGTTTCTATAGGTGACTGCCAGATATCTCTTGATGCGGCATTAAATAAATCTGAAAAATTAAACACTAATAGTCTAAAATCTAAAATATGTAGTCGACGAGACGCCGATGAAATAACACGCTGTCACAACAGAGGTTGGCGGCAATAGACCAAGGAATTAAACAATAAAACGATAGATTTATGAGATTTTGTTTTTAAGAAATATTTGTTAACCGACAGCCGAATGTGTGCTGGTAAATGTTTGTTTTTAGAAATAGTTGAGTGCAGGAGATTGAATGGCATTCATTATTGAACTCTTGAACTAACAAGTATTATGTATTTACTGTTTGTTTCATTGAATATACAGGGTGAGTTTTTTTCGATTTTTACTATGGAGATCTCGGAAACTATGGCAGATAGAAAAACGGTCAAATAGGGAAAGTAGTGCAGAATTATTAGCCGAACTAAATGACGTTTTCAAAATTTGGAAAAAAGTCAAGGCCCACTAGATATTTTGAAAAATGTAGTTTTGGTCATTTTCTTCAAACCCATTTTTCTTAGTTGTTATAAATGATAGAAAAAAGCTTTAAATAGAAAAGTTTTAGATAATTTTAAGCTGAATAAGTAGAATCAAGCAGATTTTATTTAGCGACTTTCGTTTCTGAATTTCTTGTGAGTTGAATTCATTATTTTGCTCCACCTTCGTTACCACAATTACTTTAATGGTTTTGCTTTATTTACTATAAAAAAAACGTTCCTACCTTAGAAAGAAGTACAGGGCTTATACTGCCACGTGCCAAATTTCGACCGCCAAAATGCAACCCATTATTGTGCGCATAATAAATCTGACAACACTGTTTTATTAAAAGAGGATGGCATTACTGAGATAACTCTCAACTTTAACGAAGACAAACATATAGGAGCCTGTACCTACTTCATTCTAAGCTAGGAACGGATTAGAGGCAGGAATTTGAAAGTCTCTTTCTCAAAACATTATCAAATCAAAAAAGTGAAAAATTCTGGTAACATTGACGATTTCTCACCTTTTGTATCATCCTCTTCTACTTCAGTATTATCGTCGTCCTTTAAAAGTAACTTTTGCAGACGTTTTCTGTTACTTAACTTTATATGCTTATAAAAATCAAATCCATTCCGGTCTTTTATTGTAGTATCTGCCCCTTTTTCTAACAGAAGTAGTATTACATCATCTGTACAATTCATAACCACTGGAATAACACACTTTATATAAACAACATGCTAATTAAATAAATATAAATATTTCAATTTTTTTAAAAGTCACGTTTCACACATTACAGTTATAAAAATAAATAAAATGCCCAAAGTGCGGGCGAAATAGAAAATAAAACAAAAATAAAAATAACTTCTTAATTTATTGTTTAGTACATAATTTGCTCTTGCTTTTTGTATCTGACTAATTAATTATATATACCTAATAAAAAAATTAAGTTGTTCAACATTTTAAAGAATAACTAACTAATAAAGTTGCCTATTTTGAGTCTGAAAAGTAATTTCATGCGGGTTTATTCAGTCATCTTCTGCCAGTCTCTTTATATTTAAAAAAATGCCGTTTTTCGGTTGTAATGTAAAACTGTTTCCTACAAAATCAAGAGGAACTTTTGTCTTTTTATTCAAAGAAAATTTATATTTCCTTAGAAGTACCGCCAGAGCTACTTTAATCTCCATAATTGCAAAGCGAAGCCCTGAAATGTTCAAATTACAAATTACTTTTGGAAAAATAGTTTTTATGATTTTTTACCTATGCAGATCCTGGGACCTTCGCCAAATGGAAAATACGTAAAAGGGACCCTTTCTTTCTTATTTGCATCTGAAAACCTTTCAGGGTCGAACTTTTCTGGATCAGGGTAATAATCAGGATCGTGATGCAGACCCAAAATTGGAATTATGACCTCCATTCCTTCGTTAACAGTTAGTTCTGTGTCAGGGATTTTGTAGTCTTTTACACATACTCTTGTTATGAATGAAACTGGTGGGTATTTTCTTAGGACTTCTATAAAAATAATAATAAAATACTTTACTTATCATAAATCGAAGATAGTAAGAAGTTTCCCAAAAATTAATAATATAACTGGAAATGGCATAAAAAATAATTTAATTAAAAAAAGGGTAGGTATTTCTTACAACTGAAAATTACACAAATAATCAAAATTTGTATTTACCGTCCAAAACTTGCCCCATGTATTTCATATCTAGAACAGCATCGTAAGTAATTGCCCCCTTGTATTCTTGCAAAACGGCCTCAATTTCCATCCTTACTTTCTCTTGTATTTCAAAATTGTGAGCCAATTCGTAAAGGCAATAACTTAAAGTTGTAGAAGATGTTTCAAATCCGGCAGCAAAAAATATAAAAACTTGAGCAGCAAGCTCTTCTAGTGCTTTAGTCCTGTACAAAACTAATTCATTAATTTCACTTTCACTCTTTAAATCCATCAAAATTTGAATCATGTCGTTACGGAGCACGTTATTTGTTTTCCTGAATTTGATGGTGTCTCGAACAAGATTTATAAAAAAATCCGACTGTTCTTCGAAGAGTTTCACGTTGAGTTTTCGGGCAAGTTCTGGCCACCAAAATGCAAACATCGTCTTGACACGTCTGTATACAGATTCAAATCCAAAAATACACCTAGCATGTTGCCGGAATTCCGAATTGGGATTCTTAAAACTGTTACATTCTAATCCAAAAGCACAAGAACCTATAACATCGATGCTGTAACGAACCGAAAGTTCTTTAAGATCGATTTCTTGTTTATTCTCGTAAAAGTTTTGCATTGCATCCCTTAATTGATAACCACACTGCACTAAAATCTCAAACATCATTTTAAGCTTCCCTGAAGTAAAAGCCGGTGATAAACTTGTTCGAATAGACCGCCATTTCTCTCCTCCGAGTGCAAATAGATTAGCACTAAGTGGATCACCTTTTTCATTAAAGTAAAAACCACGGTCGGTAAAGTAATTAAAATCCTTCTGTACGATGTTCTTTATAATTTGTGGGTCTATTGGAAAATATTTTGCAGCGGAAACGTAATAAACTCCTGCGTGTTTTCGCTTGTGGGCTTTGGCTTCCATATAAAGATTTTTAAAAAGTATTCCTATGTAAGTATGCATGGTAAACGGGTTTTGTAGATTGCCAAAGGGAATCTTTGGTTCCACGTAGAAAATATTTCTATTTTTCCAGTAGGAAAACCTCCATTTGAAGAAAATAAGGGTTGTTAATAAAACTGTTAGTAAAAGACTTACGATAACTGTCGGGAATGTAACCTCCATTTCGATTTTCTTTGGCCGGAAACTACACTTCAGTCCTTAGTATTCTGTTTGTGGTTTTAGATTATCTCAACACAAGCACTGCTCCAGAGCACCAAACCAGTTTGTTTTGTTATTATAGCAACTTTAATGCGACGCAAATTAAACATCTGATTCCTTCACAATGCGGTCTTTAGGATGGCGATTATTTTATTATTTTTATTAACTGGTAAGCTACCTTCAACGTTAACAAGAGTCACAGTTGTGAGTAGGTAATACGTATTAAACAACACAGTACTTAATGTAGCTACAGCATGATTTTTAAATATTTACGTAAAACAATTACGGTCTGATTAGATACAACAATATTTCTACTAATAAAAATAACTTGAGGTTATCTGCATTATCGTTTGCGTAAATCGTCTGTAGAGACTTGCTTTTATAAATATGTAATATATTAACCTTTCTAATGTTTATGGTGAAGATGGCTCACCTTTTTATTATTTTTGAAGAAATTAAAGTAATAAATACCTACTAACTAGTTATAAAAACATGTACTTTTTAAAATTCTTGAGTATTTGGTTTAAAATGCTTGATTTTATAGGATTTATTTTGAAAACTATACCTTTTCAACTTCAGATTGGCACTAATCATTTTCAAATTGAGAATAAACACATTCAAATTGAGACAAAACGATTTGAAATCGATTAGAATAAACATACGTATTCAAATTGAGCATAATGAATTTCAAATTGGGAAGCAATTCAGTTTATTGTGCCAAATACAAATAGAAACAAACTTAATTATATACAGTGTGTAACATGAACTAATGTCATCCTTTTAGGGGTATATTCTACAGCCCAAAATAAGAAAAAATTTCATATAAATTTTCTTTCGAAAATACTCCATAAGAAAGTTATTGGCAAAGACAGTTAAGAGTTTCAAAATGCTTTATTAGTTGAAATAATTTAACAATTTTTATTTTAAATTTTATAATTTAATACTTAAATAATAACTAATAATCATAATAATTGCTCAAAATTGCCTCCGTTAACTATATTATAACACAAGCATCCGCACGTCTTAACAATTCATTCGTTTTTTCCTATGGAGCATTTTCAAAAAAAAATTTATATGAATTTTTTTCCTATTTTGGGCTGTAGAATATACCCCTAAAAGGTACATTACATCATGTTACACCCTGTATATGCATGTACGAGATTAGGTTATTTAAAGTAGCATTTATACAAACTAGAGAAACGTAACCATGTCATTCAAGGTTAAAGCATCGGGAATAAACCTTTGGACATGGGCTACATATCTTGCACAATTATTAACATTTATTGTATAGGTATGTTTTCACGTAAAATGTTTTCTAGCTGACGAAACTCGGTTTGGGGTATATTTTCCCTATTTCCTCCAGCTAATAGGGTAAGCGACCCAATAGTTGGGGCTCTAATTTATTTTCAGAAGTAATACCACAAGTGACTAGAATTTTACCGGCAATTTTTTTGCCGTCATGAACACCACTGCTTGTTGCGACGAAAATCGACGATTTTCTAAAGCAACAAGCAAGAGTGGTCATGACGGCAAAAATTGCCTGTACAATTCTAGTCACGAATAGTATTCGGAATGACAATTCCTCGAATTATAATGAAATTACTGAAATACTTGTCACTCAAAAAATTTTGACAGACGTTGTCTCTAAGCAACGCTGCTAGTCGTAAAATTTCCGCGGAAAGATGTGCTGTGCGACCGGTTTAAACGTGAATAATTGCCATTTTTTGACGTGCAAGGTAATTACAGAACTATCTTAATATTGTTAATTTTGAAAGCTTTAGGGTTGTAAACTGATTATACCTCTCGAAATGCTCCAAATTTATCAATTACTGCACATAACCTAATATTTTATGGCGGAAATTGATAATTTAGGTAGTGCCAACAACTGGGTTCTCTGATGCGGCAAATCTAATAATTGGCACGCGTTGGGTTTCATGGCGAATTATACATTTCCCCAGTTGTTGGCATCCAGAATATAAATTAAAGAACAGTAGAAAATGACAATAAATGACAAAATGGAAATTTTCTTTATAATAAATAGATTCTAATAGATTAAATAAATAAATAAATAAATAAATATTTCGTGACAATTTCACATGCCGAAACGTACATCAAATAGGGCAGACTCAAAAACACACAGCGAAGAGACTATTCAAAGAGCTTTAGTAGAAATAAAACGGGGATTGCCCAAAACGGCAGTTACCAAAAAGTTTGGGATTCCCCGATCCACATTACAATTTAGATTAAGCAACAAGTTTAAGAAAATTCGACATGGCCCAACCGCTTATCTAATCCAAGAAAAGGAAGAGATCGTTGTTTCTTGGATTCCTACTAGATAGTTGTAGGAAGAGTTTTCCACGCAGAAAGGACCATATTGTTGCCTCGGTTAAAAAATGTTCTGATGATAACCCCAGGAAAACCCCGTTTTCTGACAATACTCCCGTCAAGCGTTGGCTTCAAAATTTTTTAAATCGCCATCCTATAGCGTATGGTAAGCCAAAGGACATAATGGCTATGAAAATACTTATCTCATTAAAGACAAGAGAAATATTTAACAAGCCAAGAGTCAACCGGAGGGCAATAGAAATGGGGATCACATTGAAAGACCACAAAACTAACATATGGATAAGACAAAGAACAAAAGAGGATAACATTGAAATGGCAGTGGGCCGGACATGTGGCCAGAGATTTGGACAAATGGAGTGGGGTGAAATAAAAAATACAGGCAGATCCCAAATGAGATGGGTTCCTTTCGATACTTTAATATTTACTTTGCCTTTAAACATGTTAAGAATATAACAAACCCTTAATGTTAACATTTATAGATTACGAAAAGGCGATTCCATACGCCTCGCCTCCAGGAAATGTTCAAAGCTCTCGCAGATTACCATAAAGACTATCGGTACTTAGATATATTTATAGGTATTGCAGCACATCTATAATCATACAACAGCGAATGTAAAGACTACATGAACGTACAAATCAGTTCAAAATCGAAAAGGGAGTTCGTCAAGGGGTAATAATTACCCCTGAACTCTTCATCACTCTTCTAGAATATATGTTCAAAAAGACTAAGTTCACGATATGAGCATAATAAACATAGACCCTGAAAAGTTTTCGCTGGCATCGTGCTGATCTCAGATCGATTAGATGAGGCAACCGAGATGCTCTCGAGACTAGCGTTTGCTTCTCATCAAGTAGGACTCAAGATCAACATTGCCAAGATAAAATGTATGACAAATCTATAGAAGGTCAAGAAATTGGGCAAATATCTGGGTCATGGAATTAAATAGAAAAATTGGATTAACTTAGAAAGTTGAGGCAAGTGTTTAAAGCAGATATTCCTACTCGTATATGTTTCAAGCGTAAGGTGTTTGATCACTGTGTCCTTCCAGTATCGACCTATGGTTCCGTGACATTGACCTTAACACAGAAATCCATCAATAAAATACAGGTAGCTCAGAGGGCTATGGAACGGTCAATGCTTGGACTAACTCTCAGAGATCAAGTACCGAACAGACATATACGTCGAAGAACAGGAGTAACAGACGCTGTGGAAAGAACGGCATGCTTGAAGTGAAACTGGGCAGATATGTGGCGAGAATGACAGACAACAGGTGGACCAAGAGAATAACGGAATGGTAATCAAGGCAGGAGGCTTTCAGAAACAGAGGGAAACATTCGACCTGGTGGTCTAGTAACAAGATCGCACAAAATGAAACAATTTATAATAGGCGTTTGTCCAACAGTGGAAGGAATTAACTAGTATAAAAATTTGGGCACAACAATTAACGAAAAGAATTAACAAACGAATAGAAGTTGCGATGGTTGCTTTTATCAAAATGAAAATCCTATTAAGCAACAGACACTTAAATATAGAAATCAGAACACGACTTATAAAATGTTATATCTTTTCAATTCCCATGTATGGCATTGAGGCATGGACCTTAAAAAACATAGATAAAAGCCTTTGAATTATTGATCTATCGGCGAACGTTAACGTATTGTGAATGGAAAGGATAACAAATGAGTATGTCCTGGATAATAATAATAATTAACTCAATCAGACTTGAAAACTGGCATACTTCGGCCATGTTATGCGAAGAGAAAAAGATGGTCTTTTGCAATTAATTATACAAGGAAAAATAGCAGGAAAGAAGAGCGTAGGAAGACGACGAACCTCATGGTTAAAGAACCTGCGGGAATGGTTCAATTGCTCCTGCGTAGAATTATTTAGGGCAGCAGCATCGAAAGTAAGAATTGCTACTATGATAGCCAACTTCCACTAGGCGAAGGTACCCGAAGAAAAAGATATTTCAAAGCGTCAGAAGTGTAAGTGTTTAAAATCACCCAAGCGATTTCAGTGATTAGTGTTCAGAATAGTCAAAGAAAAGTTATTTTTATCTTGACTTATCACAAGCTACAATCATTATATTTACTCTTTAAATGTAATATTATGGCTTTGTTAACTCCTAATTGTTCAGAATAGGCAACACACATTACCGTCTATAGACTACTTCTGCAACTCCAGCAAATTACCATTGCCTATTCAAGGATAATAAATATTACGTTTGAAAAGCTATCAAAAAACTCTCTAAGAGTCTAAGAGACGATCACGTTTTTCCAAAAAAAAAAAAATCCAAAACACTTTAAGTTACCTGCTCTTAATAAAGGTGTCCATCCTACATTGTCCTGGGCGTTACTATCAAAACCATGCTTCAAGCAAAACTTAACATTTTCTAAACTGCCTGAATCGACAGCATGGTGTAAACCTGTCAAAGAATTGCAATCTTTCAAGAGCACATTAGCCCCCTTTTCCAATAAAAAGCTGGTGATTTGTAAATTATTATGAAAGAGGGCCACCATTAAAGGTGTCCTTTTAGTTATTAAAGTGGCGGTATTCACATTCGCCCCTAAATTAACCAAAAAAGTAACCATCTGCAAATTTCCATGTTCTACTGCTTGTATTAATGGCGTTCTTCCTTCTTTGTTTTCGGTTTCTAACAATATGGGCCTGAAGATAAAAATAAAATTTTAACATTGCTTAGTAGGTCGTTTTGTTCGATTTTACTGTTTCACTTCTACACCAGAAAATGCAGAAACTGACCCCAAATCGGTTTAATTACCTTCTATTAATTATTTTACGTATTACAGGCGTTTTGCCAAAACTAACTGCTCTGGTAAAATGCATTACGAAGTACGGAATCGCATCTGTGCCACTTTTAAAGTTCAACCATTCGGATTCGCATTCATCGTTGTAATATTTTAATCTGAAACTGTAGTAATTGCACGGGGCTAAGTTTTCCACCACAAATTGTATTTTACGACCCCTAAAACTGTCTAAGTAAAAATTTGATTCATGAAACTTACTCGGCAAATACCAGTAAACACGTTTCCATTCGCGAAATTCGCTTTCGATCTCCAAAATATAAGTAACATCTTTTGATACGTCTGCAAAAACGTTTTCCCAGGAAATAAGGGCAGTGTTTAACGTTCTGCTTAGCGTTTTTGGCTTTTGTATTATGGTGGTTTCCATTATATTGAGGGAAAGGCGAGGTATTGATCAAACATATTGAGATGTGGGTGATATTGTTCGGAAGGTTTTGGCATTTTAAAATAAATTCCCTAATCTGCAGAATTTAAATATTTATGATCGAAATTCGAAATTAAATTAATAATCATACACTTGCCTATTAAGAACGGAGCCATAAAAAGAGAATGTATCGAAAAGTTCGAAAATTATCTATACTCGTAATTCCGGTTATTTTTGGAAAAAGTAACAAAGATGCAGTGAATTTGAAGCTGCTGGTTTTAGACGAACAAATCCTGCTTTTTGAATTTAACTGGGTTTAAAGTTGGAATTTATTTGAAGCATTTTAAACCGTTAATGGCCAATCCTTATGTTTTACAAATAATGTAGTGTCTCCAAATTTGCCAAATTATACCAAATAAACTAGAACTTTTTTACCTCGAAGTCAAATTATTAAAACTTTCGTTGTTGATATTGCACGGATGTAAAGTGCAATTTAGTTACGTCCTACTTCCGTTATATTCACACATTTTCTTAATAACAACATTCCAATAGAAATCAAGGTCGTTTCTTGAATTAATCTACTAACCTATTACCGTTAGGTAGAGGAAAAGAACAAGCAACAAGCATAAATCTAACGGATCACGCTCTGGATAGGAAGTGTAGCGGTTTTAATTAATGTTTTTGTTTTGAAAATTCTCATGAATATTTCTTATTTATTTTACTGTGTAATGAGGACAAAAAGAAAACGTTCGCATTAGTAATCAGTTTCTAAAATACTTCAGGTTTTGAAGACACAAGGCCTCAAGCAAAGAAAAATCATCAAAGGACCTTTAAGGAATGAATCTGCAAAAGTTAACCATTTAAGAACAAAGTTGTTTAATACGTAAGACATTTCCTCTCACCGGTATTTCAAAACGCGACACGAATGCCAAAAACATTTGGTTCAAGTAAAAAATTTCACTTCGCGTACATTCGATTTTAAGGTGGAGGTAGTTATGATTCAACCAAAAAGGATATGTTAAACAAACACGAGTTTAACCGGTCTGGTACTTTCAATTCAGTACTTACAGAGAGTTAGAAAGTTGACTTAAGCCATGCTTGATAGCAACCGTAGTGTTTCGAACGTTTGATGACCAATAACAGTGGCAAACCGGTGTTTAGTTCATTAAAAATTCAGTGGTGGTGAAACATATGGATAATTCATTAAAAATATTAGTGAAAAGTTTAATAAAAGTAACGAAAAAATGTGATACTTGAAACAGTTTTAACATGATGTGCATTTCTTTCTTGCTCCTTTTTCTTCTTAGATTTTTATTGGGTGAGTAATCTGGTTTTTTTAAAGGTCGCAGACCGTAAAATGTTAAGTGCTAACCTGTGTCATTTGGTGTTATATTTACAACCAATTTAAGAAATAAAATCAAGTTAGTTACTCCGACCAAACACACAATAAAATTGGCCAACCTAATTTATTTTAAGCGCTCAACAAATTAGTAAATAAAAAGTCCTCGGCGAAGGTTCGTTGTCTCCTTTAGCATTGAAATCACCAGGCGCTTTCGCGACATTTATATCGAAATTATAAAGGTTAAAACGTTGTACTTCTTATTGGAACAATTTCTGGTATTGAAACTTCCGTTAATATTTACGGTGAAAGCATATTAATATCAATAATTAAGTTTAATTTCGAGCCTGACCGATTTTCTAAATTTCGTTCGAATATATTAAAGCCTGGCCTTATTTGAATGTTTTTAAGTTTCACCAAAATATTCTCACAGTTAACACGATTCCTTAACTGCAATTAGCATTGCTAAATTAGAAAAGGTTGCAAGAATTCCACTATAAAAATTGAGGTAAAAGCACTCAACTTATGTAATAAGAATTCATAAATATTATTACAAAATAATAACTTCCAGCTTTCAAAGGCTTTAGTAAAGCGTAACCTATAATTATTTCCTCTTCTAGTATTTTCACAGGATGATGATGGTCCTTATAAGGGTAAATATTTAGGTAAGTTTAATTCCTATCACCATCAAGTTTCTGGAGATGTTTATGCGGTTGATGAGTACACTTTCTTAATAACTAAATTTAATTACGATGGAAATGGAGCGGACACGTTCTTTTGGGCTGGTGCTGCTAATCGACCTGGGACTCAGGGATTTATAGTCCCTGATGAATATGGGAAGTACGTAAAAATATTTTAGGTGGTAATTACGGTTTATGAATAACTTAAATTCTAAAAAACTTGTACAAGGTGAAATTACTTAGGAAACTTGTTGTTCAACGACAGAATTTTTGAAAGGTGTGAAGTCAAAAATAAAATCTGAAAGTTTTCCAAGACCCTTGAAAATGAAAACGATCAGAAATTTCTAATAAAAAAAGATTTCTGTTAACTAATGGAATTCGAAATTTTCAACTCAAAATAAATCAAATTTGGGCTTGCAAAAGACAAAAATTATTTGAACTGCAATAAAATGAAAGTAAGCTCAATATTGATGATCTTGTTAAATAATAACTTTTACATAACACATCAAAAAAACTTCAAGGAAGCCTTCAACAAAAGTTCTTTCCTTAATTATTCGTTCAACAAAACCATTCACTTTTTAATTGTTGCAAGTTATGCATTTTAAAATTATTACAAATTATAACTTATGAAATCACTTAAACAAACCTAAAAATTTCAGAACAAACGTCCTAGAAAGATACTTTAATAAAGACTTCACCCTAACACTGCCCGATAATAAAAAACTAACAGACATTAAATGGTTCGCCATTTACGATTTATGGAGTCAAAATACATTCGGCGACATTTACATTCCTGAGGAATTTGAACCACCATCCATTCAGAAGATATCCCAATTGTCTGGAAAAATTAATAAGTTATCTTCGGGAGGCATTGAAATCGTCGATGCTAAAACTATAAGACTTCCAAATTTTGTTTTCGATGGGATAGCTAGGGAGCCCTATTTTTGGGTAGGGGTTGGTCCGCAGCCGGGTACGAAGGGAACCAAAGTTCCTGATGAATATGGATAGTAAGCATCATGCAATATTATACAAAGTTTCAAACTTGTAAAATTCAATTTTCAGTTTAGATCCTCTTCGTGGTTACAACGGCATAACCATAACACTGGAACTCCCGGGTGATTTATCTATTTTTAATATCGATTGGTTCAGTATTTACGATCTTTCAAACAAAAGAAATTTGGCTTCCATTATTATCCCGGATGGGCTTAATGTACCACCATCGTTAGTTAAAATTTTGGTAAACCTACCGCTTGTTTTGAATTTACAATTATTTAGTTACTAAGCAATAATAATTTTAGCCCCATAAAAATGACTTGCCTAACTGTTTACAATTACATAAAAGGCTGCAGGTATCATGGGAAATTTTCGGGCCTCAGATTACAATTCAGTTAGCAGGGCAAGTAGCGGAAGATGAGTATATGGCATTTGGATTATCCGGGTCTCAAGAGAAGAGTCAAATGGTGGGATCGGATGTTGCTATAGCCTATATTCACGAGTATCGTGGTTTTGCAGCCGATTATAACATTACAGCTTTAAGTCCTGTAAGTATCACATAGGTATTGTATGCTTAAAGCTACGGGAATTTTTCCAGTGTGTAAAAGTTCTGGGCCAATACAAAGGAGTTTGCAAAGATGATCTGCTGGGGGGACAGGATAATAATCAGATGCACACAGCAGTTCGGGAACATGGAATCAACATTATTACATATCGTCGTAGTTTAATATCTGGTGCATATATTTTGTACATTTTGATGTTAGCTTTCTAAAGATGAATATTTCAGCTGATCACGGCGACCAAGAATTTCCAACCGAAGGATCGGTTTACATCATATGGGCAACGGGACGACTCGATGATAACAAAGAGCCGACATTCCACGATATTTATCCGAAGCACGACATTAAAGTGGAATTAAACAGTAAAGAACCCATTGCAACTTGTTATGCATTCACAACAACAGATTCGCAACTGCAAGAACCATGGGAAAAAGGGCAAATTTTTGATAGAAACGTGCGTACATTCCATGCTCGTTTAGGACCTTCCGGTGCTAAACGTGGATATCAAGGACTAACTGGTAAGATTTTCTAATACAAGCAGCTATTTTTCTAATGAAGAGTTACAGGACAAACATCAATGTCTCTGGCTTGGTATGTAAACGGAATGTTAATTCCGGAAATTTGGATGAGAAGAGGTTTAACGTATTCGTTTAAAGTACATGGGGGTAATAATCCTCATAGTGCAGAATATTACCATCCTTTGATTATAACAGATGAACCTCATGGTGGTTTCGATAGGCTTTCTGATGAGGCACAATCAAAAGTTCGGGTTCTTGCTGGTGTTGAATATTCTAGAAGAGGAAGGCCAAGGCCAACTGCAGGTATGCATTTTGTGTGTTAACTATTAATTCATTACAAGTCACAATAATACTATGTCCCATTATTCCCTTGCGGCACATAGGTGAGCAGTAAAATATTTCCATATTTATCTGTTCATTAGCCAGGTACCTAAGCTCTGCTATGGACAGATTTACCTCTTTCTCTACAGCCCTTCTCTGTCCTTGGGCGACTTCTTTCTCATCTGCCATGCGAATTTCATATTTTAGACTAGTTCTTCCAACCTCAGTTTTCTTCTTCTTACTTTTGCGTCAATGTCTTCTTGCCACATTCTTTTCAATAGTTCTTCGTTTGTAATTGTTTCTGGTCACCATAACCTTATTATATGTTTGTGCTTGTGAAAACTGGTAATTTTAGTTTTATTGCATTTGTGACGCACCGGGACCCAGCCATAAAGAAGCACCGAGTTTACCATAGTAATAAACACTTATTTTAGTTTTAATTGAGATCTTATTTGTAGACCTCGCATTTTTAGGCTCGGAAACACCCCCTTGCTTTGTTCATTTTTGCACTATTTTTAATAACACTGTCCTCACTTGCCATTATACTACCTAGGTATATGAACTCACTAAGCTTCTCCATTTTATTTCAATTTAGGAGATGATCCGTTGTTCCATTAACATTTATGCATAGGAACTTGGATTTCTTTTCGTTTGCTCTTCAACCTCCTTTTTTTGATTCCCTTTTGAGGCATTCTATATTATCTTGCATTTGGTGCCTTGTATGCAACAGAAGGCAAATGTCATTACCGCACGAAACGACTTTTTCACCCTAAATCGATCACGCATAATTTCCCATCTTTTCCTCTTTTCGACTTTACACCCCTGAGCGCACGAAAATCAGGGCGGGAAAATCTTCTCCCACCGCCCATCAGGACGATAGGTCAAACCATGACATGCGGCGGAGGTCACGTACGTAGCCCGAAAGTGGGCGGTGGGAGAATCGGCAAAATCCAAGCCTTCCAGTATTTCCTGCATTTACCAAGTTATGTCTCCGCTATTTACATCTAGTGGTCTTATTAAAACTTCATGCATTGCAGTAAGAAACAATAGCGGGGACATAATACACCCCGGTATTGGTCATACGCCGCTGATAGTTTGTTTTCATGAGTAACACGACACCTGTAAAGGTTATACCCCTCTTTTAAAAAATATACCCATTTTTGTAGAAATCCTTCGTTTTTTAACGAAATTCATATGAATTCTCTATTTAAGGAATCAAATGCTTTTTCATAGTCTCTAAACATTAAGAATAATATTGTAGCACATCAGGCCAAAGACTTGGATGGTGATTTTTCTCCATCTGTGTTCCTATCTCGTGCCCAACCCTTCTCATCTTTTAATTCTATCTCCTGTAAATCTTCTTCTATACACTTCATTCATCGTTTTTTCGGTATTTCTTTCGTATTTCGCCTATCCGGTTCTTCTATCCATGCTTTTCTGGTACTTTTTTGCGTCCTCATTCTTTGCACATGTTCTAAGCATCTTAGCCAGATTTGCGTTTTAATTCGGCGCAGGGAGCTGAATGAACCCTCTATAGTGCTTGTTGTGCAGGGCTGTGAAAGCAATGTAAGTAGCGCCTTTCCAATGATCGAGAAAAATAATTCGCTGTTTTTTAAAACCTCAATGGTGTCTGGCGCCTCTTGTACCTCATTACACATTTTGAACCGCAATTCCGGAACCTCGGTTGTATGCATGCGTTAAAACATAACCTAAAAGACTGTTGTTTTGATCTGAACTTGCATCGGAAAACAACAGTGAGGTTTTGTCAGAAAAATTAAAATTGAAGTTCTTCTCACAGATGGCGCGAGTGTCTCTATTTCGTAATTAGTTTCTTTAAAAATGTTGAAAGAACAACAATCCAGTTAATCAATTTTTCAAAAATTTGTTATTTATATTTCTTTCTATTTTATTTTAAATTTTTTCTACTTTGGAAGGGGGGCAGCTGCCCCCCCTTGCATACGCCCCTGATTTCTATACTTAATTCTTTCTGTAAAAATTTAATAACTTCTTGTTTGCAAGTTTTTACCTTCAAAGTTTGCTTCTTTAATTGACAATATTTCTCTTACACGTTTTTTCTTGATCTTCTAGTTTTCTTTTAAGCATTCATTCCTATTTCCTCGTGCAATTCTGTTCTTTTCCGTTTCCCACTCTACTTCCTTCTTAATTAATACTTTTATAGTTCTTATTTCTTTGTGGTAATTCTTTATTTGTACCCTAATATCCTGTATATCAGTTTTTGTGCTTTTTATGTCCTCCTTAATTTCACCCAACTGCTTTGACATACTCTCCATTAGTTTTTGTAAGGGGGCCAAGTTTGTGCTTAACACGTTCGCTGCCGATTACGCCGAGCGGCGTTGTCGGCAACCTAGTGCTACATACCGAAAACGGCGTAATACACACATTTGCTATTGTTTGCCTGACTTTCTTTGGTGACTAGGCTATCTGCTTGTGTCGGCATTCGGCAAATTCAGGCCGCCAATGGCAGACAAACAGTAACAGATAAATAGCAAATGTGTGTTTACGCCTCACGGCATGGTCGGCATGTAACACTAGGTTGACGATGCCGCCGCTAGGCGTGATTGGCAGCGAACGTGTTAAGTTAGTTAGTTGCAAGTTGTATTTACAAACATTATTTTTTAGCGGGACCTCTGTGTCTGGCTAAGCATAAACTGGATCAAGATAGAAGATTGGACGATGATTATCCGACATTTAAGAAATTTAATCGTACTTTAGAACAAACATGTGAAGAAGGTGATCCTGCTACACTGGAAGTGGCACCAAACACGACTTGGCCCGATACAGTTTATTATAATTCATTCACTCAACCCAATATGGGTTGGAAAATACATATCGTGGACAGTTACTACATATCTGCCCATCAAACTATTAAACCAAATATTTGGTTTGTGATACCTTTATATATGTTTCTTAAGCAATTATTGTAATTGTTTATTTAAACAAAAAGCCATACAATATACAACTGTATTTTTTTTTACATTCAGGATTTAATTATTACAAAGGATAATTAATACACCTGAAACGGATACAAAAATATTTTTTTAATATGTATTAAGTTATACAAAATTATGAAGCAAATGATATTACTGCTGATGTAAACTGTTTATATGAAATAAATATTTATTAATGTACAGTTTATAGAAGGTTTAAAATTCAAAATTTCTGTGCGTTAAAATTTCTGGTTACCAACAATTAACAAATTGCATACAATGGTTTATTATAACTTTACAGTCGGAAAATTTTATCTAAAACGAACGACTCATAAACCTATTTAGTTATAAAACAACAATCTTGAATTCGTTAAACGAAACAATTTATACCGTCATAAAATATGTAGACAAAAATCAACTCACGAAAAACTACTGCAAGATTTTAACATACTGGTTATTGTAACCACATAGCTAATTATTGTTTAAATGTGGGGACTGCAGCACTCTCCCTGGAGGACTGCTGATTAAATATGGGCACTCACAATGGGCATTACCAATTACATTAATTATGAAGTGCCTACATCAATTTTTGTTTTTATTCTTCTCTAAATTGATCACGATTTATGTATATAATTATACTAAGGTTTCTATGGCCTTAGTACTTACAATCAATGGTTAATTTCAGCAATAACTACAAACATGTAACATGTGAATACACATACTATACAAGCTAGAAAATTTGTTGTTCGTTGCTGTTGAAATAAACTCTGTTTAGTAAAATACATAAAAGCAAGTAAAATTCATTAAAATTATAAAATCCTGAATGGAATAATTGAGTACGTTTAAGCAAAAATAAAAATATAAAAAATTATCACGAAATCGATAAAATCCAGTTAAAATACTGAAATAAATATACTTCACAGTTAATCAATCTCAAAGGGCAAAGTGTTAATTTTCAAACACAATTTTAAGGTTCATGCTGTTGAATAAAGTATTCCAGTGTTTTTGGTACTTGATTGACGTAAGGAATCTTATACTTACTTATCGCTGTAGCACACAAACATTTTAAAGTAATATAATTCAATATATAAATGTCATTATTTAACGGATGCAGAGCAATTTTTTCTGTTGCACATTCGCCGGATGAATTCGGTTGATCTATATGAGCTCCATAATCTAACAATAACTTTACTAGCTGAAAGCATGTGCAATTACTACGTAGATCAATAGATAAAAAACAAACTTACCCAGGAGTTATAATTATAAGTGGTTGTAGCGACATGTAATGGAGTCGAACTTATTCCATTTCTTGCATTTATTTGTGCTCCGCAATCTAATAAAAATTGAATTACTTCCAGTTTCGGGAAAATTAGCTACAAGTAAACCATTTGTTAACTTTTACTGCCAGATGTATCGCAAGCGCAACTTACAATCGGTTCTTCATCCATAAAATAACTAGAGCGAAGGGTATTTAATTTTGATACACAAAGGTGTAACAATGTATCTTCAGTAATAATAGTCCTGGGATTAATACGAGTTAAATTTGTAACTAATTGCTTGACCAGCACTTTTTGTTCTAATGTTTTGGCAGTTTGTAACATTAAGTAAATTAGGTGAGTTATGCACTTCAATATTCTATCGAAACTATCCACTTGCCGTTTATGTGCAGGTTTAATTATTGCTAATTCCCTCGCTTCTAAAATTAAAACAAATATATAACTAGTAACATAAATCCTAGAAGTTCAAGTGTGTGAAGTCGAAGTGAGTGGATGTGAATTTCGTTGGTGGCAATAAATTACTTTATTCCACTGATTTTCACGCGGAAAAGTGTGTCAATATAGTGTAAGGTGTTATTAGATATGATAAAAGCATTAGGATTAAGTGAGTAAACATAAATCCTAAACAAGAATCATAGATTACCTGCAATGTCCTCCGTTAACAATTTAAAAATGGCTATAACATCATCAAATCTTTGTTCGTCACTACTTTCAACAACATCGTTACATCTGTGTTTTTCATTGAAGTCTATCATCAGTCTTACTAAAGCTTGGGCAGTGAAACAGGTATCCGAATATAAAATAGAATCCTTTTTAACACGTATCTCGAGAGCTCTCCTCCATAAATCAATGCATCGTTGGAAACGTAACACGTCGACATACGAAGCACCCCTAAACATCAGTCTAAAAAACACATTTGTGAGTTCCTTTACAAATATCATGGCCAAATTATACTACCTGAAAACAGTATCCTTATGATGTGGTCCTAAAATTCTTTCCGTAATGAGCAAACTTTGTATTCTAATCGCATCTAAATCTGTCATAACATTTTCTAATTCTTCCGTGGATGCGAACTCGTGCTGATAACGAAAAGCAGCTCGAGGTGGCATGACTGGTAATTTTGGAAGCAAACCTACACAAAAAAAATTAATTTGGCACATTTCGAAATTAACCTGAATTACCTTCTTCACTTTCTCGAAGGAAAATTGCTATCCTCCAATGATGCAACGCCCCGTAAAGATCATTATGTTCATCTAACGAAGTGGAACCTAAAAGTTCATGGGCGTTTGCTAATCTTTCACTGGAGTAAGGAATATTGTCCGTGAGATAATCGAATATTCTTGCTGCACCTTTAAGGCAAGCTGTTTGTAAAGCATCGTCACCATACCTTGACTTTGCATTGTAATCCGCACCATGATCTATTAATAATTTTGTTGTTTCAAGCCTAGAAGTAGACATTTAAAAACTGAAAAATTCTTCGCGGAAATAAATAACGGTCTCAATATTTACCTATGTTCTTGAATGGCATAATGTAGAGCAGTTTTGTTCTGAATGTCACGTGCATTAACATCGGCACCGTGTTTTAATAAAAATCTACATAATACAACACTTTGAACCGAATTTATTAAGCAAGTTCCACCATTATAATTGGCACGATTAATATCAGCACCATGTTCTACCAAATACTGAACTATTTCTAAATGTGTCATGAAGCACGCAGAACGTACAGGGGTCGAACCAGTATCAGAAACAGCGTTTATATCAGCTCCATAATGAAGTAAACATTGAATTACAGAAAGTTTGCCTGAAACCGCAGCACACCAAAGGGGAGTAACGTAATGTACAGATCTGCAAACAATGTATTATGAATATTTAGTGCGTTTCCAACGAGTACGATTCTAACCTTTCGTCGGGTACTTCATACAACCCCCTTTGTTCGATATCAGCAAAACAAACTGTGATTAGATACTCCACAATTTCAGTCTGACCTCTTTTACAAGCTATGAATAAGGGAGCACAACCCACTTTAACGCGATTAACAATTTCACGTCTTGTCTCAGGTGGAAATTTTTCTAAACGCATCCGAAGGTTATAAGACAATTTAGCACCGGGAGGAACATGCTTGCATTCTTCCATAAGTTCATGAAAACAATCATCTTTCTGATTAACTACATCAACTTTATTTGGAGTCTTCCACATTTTCTTCCTAATTTATACACAAAAATAAATCCACTTTTTGACAGCTCTCAACCTTGAAGTATTATACAAATATTTTTCATTTGTTCAAATACTCATTTAAGGTAATTGCCACCTGACCAATTCAAAGGCGGGAATAATTTAAGATTCAAATTAAATATTGACAGAAATGTAGCTTTTATTTCGTTAAGAACAAGCCAAACTTACATTTTTGTAGATGGAATAATTTAGGAAACTTGTGATCACCATCATAGGCTCCGTTCTTTGGATTTAACGTGATAAAAACTATTTAAAGATTTTACGTTGAAAGTTTTCAAGTTATGTAGGTTTCTTATTATTAAATATTAAAAAACAGAAACGGTACATTTCAAATTCAAAATTTAACTGGAGCTTAATTAAGCACATTTGTTATATTACCAGTTTTACAAAGTGTCGTTTTAATTTTATAATAAAGTTTGCTTTAAAATATTTTTTAATAGTGCAATATTGTTGAAACCAGTAATAATCTTTTCAAGGCAGTAATAAAGCCTTAGGTCCCGAGATGCGGTAGCTAGGTATAAAGGTCCGTTAACTTAGGTATATAAGTGAATAGACCTTGGCTAGGTACCCCCAGTCCAGCACGATCAGGAGCGTTAAGCAGCGTTGTCTTCGGTCAGTGCTGGAGTGGGTGGCCCGATTGCTCCGTTAACGCGGCACCTCTCTTCTATGAGGACCGGTCACTATGGGAGAGTAAACCATAAAAACTCTTACTGAAAAGTGAAGGAGGTATTTGCCCTATATAGGGATATGATGGGCTAATAAAGAAGAAGAATAAAGGCTTAAACAGTGAAGTGAAGAAAATAAAATACAAAAAAATTTGAAGATTGAAACTTTCCTAATTCGCGCTGTTTTTGTTTGAACGAAGTAAAACAAGCCACCCATGTTGTTTATTTGAAGGTCGTTGCCATGGTGATGCCACTTACTGGCGCACCAAAGTTGTACAGGGAACCCGGAATACAAGCATGTTTGTTGAATTGTCAGACAGTTTAGTCCCTAACGCTTCTGTAACCCAATAGACAAGTTTATATGGCGGGTTGCATATGCAGTTAGGCGCCTACAGTACATACCGTCGAACTTCAGCGTACCTAAGATCGAGCAGTATTCAGGTGAAATTAGATTTTAAAATTTTCGTGCACCTATAACAGAGATAGAAACTTCAGTTCATTTAACTGATTTAGCCAGCGAACTATACTAGTATACTACCTATACCATGGAACGGCCAAAGTATCAATTTTAAGCGCCACCAATCAAAACAACAGAAACAGGAACTACAGACAGCTAGGGCAGAAGAGGTCAACGGAGCTGACTTTGTTTAAGCCTTCTTCAAATTAAAGATATTAAAAATTCGTTGGTAATGGCATAGATGCCGCAAAAATTTGAAAATTAGGAGAAATGCAATTAGTTCACAAGGTTGAAATTAATTCCTGCTCGATTAGTCTGACTTCGGAGCAGGAACTAGTAAAGTACATAGTAATTATTTAGTATAAAGTTATTGCAGTTAGGTAATATGTATATGTGTTTCCTTCGTTAATTTGTGGGCCCATTAAAATTTCAAGTCAATTCCTCTTTAAATAATCTTAAAAACTGATTTTGAAGTGAAAACGCTACGGGGACATACATAGTGTTAGGTAATGCTTCTGCCAAACTTTGGGAATAGCTTTATAATGACAAATGGAGCAAAAAAGTATTATACAATTTTTTTTGTAATATGCATAATTTCTGAGAAAAAGCATGCTTCAATTTTACTTTTTATTCTCGAGAAAAACAAAAACAAAGTGTTAAAGATACTGGAACAAAATTTTTACGGATAAATAAGAGTCTAATACATCAAGTAACAATAAAACTTTATTAACAACCATAAAATAATTAAAGGGGGAAAAATGCAACTGGGAAAGAAATGGTATAAGAATTTTTTATGCCTATTCGGATACGCACTTTAGGGAAAGAAGCTATCTAAAATTTATTATTATGTCTACTTTACAAATCATCCGGACGGTAGTGCTAGGAGTAGTTCTGCTAAAATAATTAAAAATTCAATCAAGCAGCATCAAATGAACAGCTACTGTAAGAAACTTCCATCAACCCATCAATGTGGCAATAGAAGATTACATTTGCCTCTTAACCATTTCGGCCATTTTCTTTCCTCTCAGATACACAGAAGACTTTAAAGACTTCTATGACACTCTGAGACAACGTTTTATTGGCGGAAGGGACTACAATGCTAAACATATTGTTTGGGGATCCAGACTGTCACGGCTTTTGAAATTTTGCGTAAATTAAGTATAATACGGCCCTGTTGTTCAAAGTTTAAGCCGACCCCGAAGCTTGCAAGGTCCGCGCGAGTAACGTCAGATCAGCACATTATTATGCGCAATATTTCGGAGAAATCCCAAATAGAATGACCAAATATGGTGATGCAATATTCTGTGCAGTGGATTTCGTCATTGTTAACTCGGGGAAGCACCTACCCGATCACGAGGCACGCCAAGTGGCGTCATGTAGGGTTTCACCCCGCGCGCGGAAGTCGCGTTTGGGCATCTCTTTCCAACATCCATTCGCCTTACGAAAAGTAGAAAGACAAGGCAGAACATTGTAAGCTTTTGAATCAAACGGTTGTGCAGTTTTCGTTCCAGCTTGGGTAGTAAATTACCGAAAAAGGCCTCTCATTTTCGTTAGTTTTGATAAACTATTTTACGGCACATTTGTCGGATTATCCCAGAGAGTGCTTTACAGTTTCGGAAAGATGTAGTTCTGTATGAAAGTTAGTGATATGTTAAGTAGCGTTATCACACGGTTTCATTGTGGATAAAGAAAACCTGCAGCCCAAGGAACTCCCCTTTGTTTTTGCACGCGTTCTCGGAAAATTACACTACTCCTTTTTTGTTGATTGCCGCTATTTCTCCGTGGGGTTTGCAGCTTCCATCGCTTCCAAGAGCCCTGATAACTAAGGTCAAAACCCAGGTAAAAATAATATCTTAGGCTCCCTTTTAATTGTCGGTTGTGAGTGTACCAACTCAACCCGAATTCAGTACCGTATATTGCGGTTTTACTCGTGGACAGGCACCAGAAATTATTGTCTGTAAATTAAGTACCTCAAGCATCTTTCTTTCGTGTATATTCAACCAGTGCGTATTACGTTTTGCTTTAGTGTTATCAATTCAGAAACAGTGCGAACTGTCGCAATGCTTACTTATTTTATGTTGCATGTATGAAATTATTTGTAGCCAGATTTTTAGTTTAAATTTTGTCACTGCCATACATTTTCTTGCGATTAAGGGAGCCTAGCTGTTAATTATATTTGCCGTAACATAAGTAAATGTCGCGCCCCTCAATCCCCTTTCACATAATTTAAGATAGAACTTGTGAATGCATTTTATGTCATATTTTGAATATTTCTTGTATTCATTAAATTTGATTGTTAATTCATTATTGTCTTTTATTTGTGTTTTATGTCTATTGTGTAATAACTGTGTATAGCTTGTGAGCCTATCTACCAGTAGCAGTTTTTCTTTCAGTAAAGTCAGGGTAAGTACATCCAGTAGTAGGATGCAGCCACTCCAATCCCCTTAGAACCCTGCAGGAACAATCTGTGGTACGTTCCTCGTAACCAACTTGGGTAATTTCCGTAGTGGCGCCCATTTTCCTCCCGATTACGACCCCCTATTTGAATGGTTTAGCGTTTCGAACCCCCCTTCTTCGACTGTTCGTTAGCCGCGAGCATAAGGACATCAACGTCCCCTTTTAGTTGTCGTAGTGCGGAATTAGCACGTGACAAGACTTATAACACCTAAGGGAACAACTTGAAACGCCTACCCACTGGAGAACCTACATACTGGCCGACTGACCGGAACAAACTGCCGACTTTTGCATTACGAAAGGTATCTCGCAAAACTTCGCTGCTGCCAACATGTTTTGATCTATCTTCAGATCATTCACTTTTCAGTAATTGTCATACCATCCACAAAAGCGATATGCATACCAAAACAACCAAGTTTAAGCAATAAAAATACAGACTGGTATGAATTTAGACGTCTAGTGAACGAAAAACTAACCCAAATGATTCTCTTAAAACTGAAGAAAAATCGAATCAGCAAGTAGATTTGATGATACTCTATAATAGGCAGGCTGGAGCGCAATGCCACAACCAACGAAAATTTCCAAAACTTACAATTGCCCTCTATCAATTAATCAGAAAATTATGGAAAAAAAGAAAGCTTGGAAGACAATGGCAAAGATTAGGGACACCCGAAAGCAAATGTATACTTAATACAATAACACATAATATCTCAATATTAAAAGAACGTCCTTTGGGTTGGGACCGTGTCATTGTTGAGAAAGAAGAACCCCACGTTTAGCCCACTTTCTTAAGGGGTTTCACCAGCAACAAAAAGCGGCACTAAAAGAGCACGGTAACTCAACGTTTTGAAAAAGGGTGTTTACAAGTTGAATTACGATGCCTTTCTTCCTCATGCTCAAAGAGTTTCGCTTTTGCCGTGGTTGACACGTTGAGTTACCATGCTCTTTTAGTGCCCCTTTTTGCTCCTGATGAAGATGACACAACAGGGAAATTGTGCAAGAAGGAAGCATGAAAAACTATGCGCGTTTGCAGAACACCTAGTGGAGGTTTTCCAACCACGTCCTTCAGAAAATCATCGGTAAGAAAAAATGATTTAATCCAACCACTAGAGCCCCCTTCCAACTTGAATCACCAGTCCAAGATTTCAAAACTGCTGATGTCCAAGAAGTTTGCGTTAAAAAAGCACCAGGAGACGCCTAATTACAGGTAAAATCCTCAAGGAACTACATTTCATTGACATAAAGTACTTTTGCAGCTATTCAATGCAATCATGCACATTGGATACGTTTCGGCGCAGTGGAAAGTGGCTCAAATTGTTCTCACCTTCTTAAATCCAGGGGAACCCCTGTTACGATGCGGGCTGTTGAAAACATATTTTTCTTTAACAAACTTCGAAGCTCTGAACCTTCGTTTGTTTTTGTTAATCATGTTAATCACTCTTTTATAAAGGGTAGGAAAGAAAAGTCTGAGAAATACAGATTTCAAACTTATTTGCACATTTATTCAAACAAATTAGTAATCCCTCAAAGGATTGTGAGGTCACAAAGTAGCTCTTGTACGGTAAAACGGATAGAGGAGTGTAGAAGCCTAATGAGACTCGTAAGGTCCCAGAATAACTCTCGTACGTCAAAAGGGTGCAGGAGTAATGTAGGAGCCTAATGAGTTAATGAGACTTGTGAGGTCCCAGAGTAGCTCCCATAAGGAATGGAATCCTCACATTTTCTAATCAATTATATTATACAATAAATCAAATAAATCAAATCGAATTATACTGAAATTTAGACGTGATTGGCTAATCGGTTTTGTATCAAAACCTTCGTGAAATATAAATAATAAAATAAATAATAGTAGTAAAAGTGAAATTGTTGAAAATGCGAAACAATTTCTAAATTAAAACTTCCCGGAATCGAACTTAACCGCGTGTTTTTATGATAAATGAAAGAAAACAGGTCACCCATGGTGTTTATTTGAAGGTCGTTGCCATGGTGATACTACCCAGTTACAAGAGTGTGTAATACAACGATTAAACCATATTTGAAAGATTTATAGCTGTATAGTATGTAATAAACATTTAGAATTGTTCCTGCATATTTTCTATTGACTCTGCCTCATTTAAGTTGTTTTTATTGTAAAGTAATATATTTATATAAAATAAATAAAAAAATATATTAAATAAATATATAAATTTAATACAAAGTAAAATCGGATCCTGCAGTGTTCTGCTCGATCCATTTGTCGAATTTCTTAACAAGTTCAGAAGACATATCCATCTTATATTGTTCAACAGTGCCTGATCTAAGAAACTCCCCATTTTCTACACACAAATTTAATTTCTTTCTTTGCTCTATGACCCTTTTTAAATTTAGAGCTGGATTATTTTTCATTGATTTGAAGCTTAGGTGATTTGTTAACACTTCAATCTGTTGAACGGTTAGCGTTTTATTTAAAAACTGGGCGGTTTTTCTTATAACCGCAGGCAAATCTTCCTTCATTTCTTCATAGCTTAGGATTAAAAGGTTCTCCCAGTTCCTTTTTTCCCAGTAACCGAAAATGTTCTTCCAGTACGATCCGTAATTTACTGTAAAAGAATTTGTATTTTTGAAAAGTTATGTAAAAAGGTTAGGAGTGTGACTTACTTGCACCGGACAGAAATAACGTGCAGAAATCTTCGAAACTGCCCCTGTAACCTTCTAATAACTTAGCATGGTGGTAATAAGAAATGCACACGTCTTTTGGATTTCTCGTAATGTAAATAATCTAGAAATTTGAATTTTAGGAATATTTTGGGAAAATGTTGTTCTAGAATAACTAACTTACCTTTGGTACTTTTGATTTATTTCTAATTTGCTTTGGAAGAAAAGAAAAAGGTAAATGGGTTTTTATAAAACGTGGGTTGTCCTGTTGTTCTATAAATTCAATAGAATTTGCCACGTATTTTGGATTTGTACCACCAAGGACTTTGCTTATTTCTTCCTGATCAAAAATGGTGCATATCCTGTAATTAGTTTAATCTAAGCCCATTAAAAATTAGCTCAATTTAAATCAAATATTAATTCTTTAACATACTCGAAGAATGGAAAACGTTCACCCAATGGTTTTTCACCGGTTTTAAAATCAAGGTTATTACTTATCATCCAGACCATCTCTTGGGTCCATGTGGTTCCTTTAATAGAATTTTATATTATCTTTCAGAGAATCTGCAAAAACTTGGATTAACCCATAAATTATGGGTTTTAATTCTTTGAATTTAATTAAAATTTCGTTGAAAAAATAACAGTGAGGTTATATAAAATTTCAAACTTACCAGATTTTGGATACGAAACAACAAAAACATCGCTATCTCTCACTTCAAAATTTTCAATATTTTGGGCGTATTCCTCAAAGTTTTCTGTAATGACCATCTCTTCGTCACCAATTACGATGAACCCTTTTCGAAATAACGTAACGAAATCTCGGTACATTATATTACTGGCTTCGTCATTATTTTCCAGTCTTTTAATTTTCAAATTCGCCATATCATATAATAAATGTTACTGTTGTTAATTATTATAGTTATTGTTAAAGCTCCAAACTGTAGGAAAGCGAATAACGATGACCTTATATATTTATATGTAGGTACACACAAGAGGTATTTATTTTGCTTATCTGCTTGTTTAAATAATTTATGAAATAAATAGTTTTCAAGTCATTTTTAAATTAAATAATAGCATTACACTGTTATCTAAGGCAGCTAGGTACTTATTTCCAACGGATTGTGTAACTGAAGGTGTAATGTTGTAAAATCAGTAGAAAGAAAAATATTGATAATGATAACCTCTAACAATAAATAGTATATTAAAATACAAGTTGCAGAAGGCATCTATTCAAGCACGAATTTGAAATTCCGAAACGAGCCGCATAGCCGCGAGTTGAGGAACAAATGAGTGCTTGAAGGACCTTCTGCAACGAGTGTTATATATTATTTTTTCTATTTTGCCGCTTTATACCATTTTATAAATTAAAAAATAAAAATTTTAAATCTAGGGAATTTTGCGGTGGTTGGTGACGTTTATGTGGCGTAATTTTAGGCGGCTGTGAAAAAAATTAATTTGAAACGTCAGTTTTTTTTTTATTTTCGCGTTTAATGTTTCAAAATGAATGCAGAAGAAAATTTATCACTAACGCCGCCGAAAATTAGGCAAATTGCACAAAAAACGTTAGAAAATGTATTGCCGGACAAGTCCAAATCCCAGTATGAAAAAGAATTTTTGACGTATGTCAGTTGACAGTTCAACGCTACCAACATCAATACAGTAAATTTTACTAGTCTATTCTAGCACACCAACGACTTATTCTTACACTCAAATGACGTCATTTGGGTGCTAGAATGGAGTTATTCTAAACGCAAAATAGAAAAATTCATTTAATAAAACGCATCCGCCAAGGCCTTTATTTATTTAAAAAAAATTGCATTTGTTTACCTTTGTTGGAGATACAGTTAATCAATATAATAATTAAATTAAAAGTACGGCGAGTTTTTAAAAATAATTGTAGTGGAAAATGTAATTGGAAGAGATGTTTGAATTAATCATAGTTATAGAACCCGGACCTTTGTGTCTGTGGTTAATTTGTTGTTTTCAAAACTCTTTACGTGCTTTCTCTTCTTTGATTGTCATAAACACTCGCAGAAACAAAAACAAAACTGTATATAAAATTTATTAATAATTAAAACCACAACAAACTAAGCCAATTCAACACTACAAAACATATTTAACAAACAAAATAATTCAGTGAAACGTCTTTAACATGAAAATACTGCATCTCTAAAATTTATTTAAAAATCTCAGACACATTTTTAAAGAAATATGCCACAACATCGTTCATATACGGATTATCCCCAAATTTCTTAAGTTCCTGCAACGTTTCTTTTATAAGTTCTCTTAGCTTGTTTTTGGTGTATTCGAAGCTTCCGTATTTTTCCAGTAAGTATACACAACGCTTTTTGATTTCAATATTGTTTGTTCTTTGACGAAGAATATCTGTTAACAAATAAATATACTGTAATATGTTTAAAACAGGGATAGTGTGAGAGGTACCTCGAATTTCTTCGTCTTCTGGATGAGTTTTAATGGCGTGAATGATAGGAAAACTGAATTTTCCTTCTGTTAAATCTTCACAGTAACTTTTGGTGAGCATATACTAAAATAATTCGGGTTTTTGTTTAAAGAACTTAAAGCAGATGTATTCTTAGCTTACAGTTTTAAAGAATTAACGAACAAGTGAAACTTCAATCCTAATGAAATCAGGAAGAGTTTGTTGCAGGTTTTTATAAGTGACGTAAGAAGTAAATTCTTAATAAGTTTATACTTACAACAAGTTCCTAAAGAAATCTAATTAGAAGGAAGGGGGTTAATTTGTAATTTGAGATTGGAGTAAAATGCCGGAAGAGATTCTAAATTATACTTACAGCATCAGATTTTAAATTCTGATAGTCATCCACAATTTGAAAAATTAATCCAAGAAGTCCTATGAATTTCGAGAAATTTTCTTTGTTTTTACTGAAAAGTTGCATAAGTTTCACGATCATGATGAACAAACTGCCTGTTTCTGCAAGGAATTAGCAGTAAAAATCAATGCTTTTATTTATCTAACAGACTTAATAAGTGCAGGTTTAAGTATTATGGGTAAAATGGGCCTTAAACTTTCAATACTTGCACTTACTTCTGATAACCATAAAACTGTATTCTTCCTCAGAAGGGCATACAAAATTATCACGCCAGTATATTTCCATACCTTGACCTTTGATTAATTCTTGTAACTGATGAGAGTAGACATAAACCGCCTAAAAACACAAAGGAATTATTCGAAGAACAAAATATAACGAAGTAGAATATTTAATTGTTAGTATTAGCAGGAGCTTAGCCTTTCGCATATTCAGTAATTAACTCGAGAAAAATAGGTAACGTAGCCCTCCTTGATATATAGATAATTAAAATTATTTCACAATGAACAAATCAGTACAAGCTCTTTAATTAACTGTTTGGAAACACTTTTCAATTTTGAGCCACAAGAGTAACCCCAAACCTTTCTTCTTCTTATTTCCGCATGCTTAAAGAAACAGAAATTCCCCTTCTTCTTACCTCTGCATGATTTAATGAAGCAGCCTTTTCAATGACAAGTGCAGCAGAAAGAAGGCTGGCATTTAATGCAATGGGTATCCCATAAACAGCATGTGCAACAGGATTACCTCTTCTTAAAATTGAGTTATCCTGTATATCATCGATCCTATAATACTTAATAATTAACTTTAATAAAAATTAGAATGGAAACTTACAATAAACTAACGTTGTGAATTGTCTGTACGATGTCTTCGATTATCGCCAGTTTTTCTTCAGGCACTTGCAGCCAATAATTAAATGCTTTTGCAAGCTTTAATCTAACATTTTTTCCAGGATTTTTGATAATGTACGCGAGTGGTAAAAGAAACACCTTTAAATAAATACTTAAAATTAAGTTCAGTACATTAATTTTAATTTTAGATGAAAGTTTGATAGAATATACGATTTTCTGAGTTTTGGAAAACCAACACTGACTTCTTGAAACATTCCAGGACAATTTGAAAAAAAAATTAATATTTTCTTATTTTCAATCTTAAATAATAAATAAACAACAAAATCCTAACGTTCCGAACTTAGACTACAAATTTTTAGAATTTGAAAGATTACAAAAATGGAATTAAATTATCTGTAAGGCCAAATGAATACAAGTAGAAAGTGTTGAATATTTACTTCATCTTCGCTATTGTCGGAAATTATTTGACCATTTGTTGTTTTATCAGTATGCTTATCCTTTTCTATCTTTGCAATTTGATAGTGCAAAGTTTTCAGATCCATTTTAGCTCAAGTGTCCTTACCTAAAAAAAAAAAAACAAAAAACTTTATAAATACTACTTTGTCACATGAATCTCAAGGGTAGTTTCTTTGAGGATGCTGCAAATTATTGCTTTCCTTTCTTAAACAAGAATTCTCCAACTGACATTTGACATGCAATAACAAACGTAACAATTATAAAGTAATTCATTTACTCCGGTGGAAAGTATTTAAAGAATCGTTGAATTAGAAAATAACAAAAAATCAAAATTCATCATAGTTCAAGAAACTTTATTATAACCTTATCGGATACAAATTCTTACATATGTAAAGATATTTAAAAAATAAAAAGTTGTGCTTATATTTTATTGGCTTAAGTATAGCGAAAGAAACAGAAGAAATCCACATTCAAAGGTTGTTTAGAATCATCATAGTTTAAAAATGAACCTTTCTTCAGTTTAATTAATTATTTATATGACATCCTTGCACCATTTTCCTATAATTTTCTCAAAAGGAAAATTACCCCCAAGTTTTCTAATTTCATCCAAAATTTGGTCACGGATTTCTCTCAATTTTCCTTTGGTATAGTCATAACTGCCAAAACCATCAAGCAAGGTCGCACTGTATTTTTTAATAACGTCAGCATTGGAACGTTGTCGTATTATAGCTGTTTAATGTTAAGGTTATACTTTGTAAATGACAAAAATCGAAGAATATTATTAACCACTAACAAAAAGGATACCAAGAAAGCGATCATCTTCAGGATTATTTTGTAGAGCGTGAATCACAGGCAATGTGTACCTTCCTTGGCTTATTTCGTCACAGATGTAAACATCTTCTGGAAACTAAAATAGCAAATTGTTTAAGTTAGCTTTAGTTGTAATGGGTTCGTTTTGTTAGAATTATTTTGTGCTGAAAATATTCAATTATTAACTTTAATCGTACATTTGGATTTGTTTACATTAAAAGTAAATATATTATATTTATAATAAAAATAACTAGTCTTATAAAAGCAAAGAAGAAAGTGTCCTAGAAATCTATTGAATATTTAGGAATTAGTGAAGCCACACTTATAATTTTGCTTGTTAAATGTTGTTAAATATTTATTTTTGTTATTAATAGGGTTTATATAAAGTTTGCCATGATTCTTCCTTTTTCTGCCTGTTTCTACGACTGAAAAGAAAACTTACGGAATTGAAAGTTCTGGAAAAAGAGTCAAAAAGCATTGAAAAATCAGCAACAAAAGTAAATAAATGCAGACCTTTTTAAACAATCAAGGCTAATGCGATTGGTCATAGGAAAACATCTACAACTTATCTGAATTTTTCTATTTTTATCTGATTTCACAACTTTATGAGCTACAAAAATTGTTTGGAAATAAGCAGCTCCTTTAGATAACGGTGCAATTGAAACTAACTTCAAAATTATGATTTCGAAACTATTTATTGTGTAAATTATTTAAACACGGAGATAGGCAAATATAGCTCTAAGGTCATCGTCATACGTTTCAATACAGCCTCGAGCTGTAACAGTAACTACTTATATTTAACAATAATTTAAAAATTAAAGAAGTTGAAAATAATGACGAAGCCAGCATTAGAATGTACCACAATTTTGTTGTTATTTCGAAAAAGGTTTACAGTACCTAGTCGATGATGCTGACATTTAAATAAATACAAACGCGTAATACCTCATTTATGGGTTAATTCAGCTTTTCAATTTCTTTACAACAATCTTCAAAATTTTGTTTAAAGAAGAATTTAAAGCCGATGAAAAACCGTTGGATGAATGGTTTCTGTTCCTCAAGTACGTTAAAAATTGATATTAGAATTAAAATTGAAGCAAACTTTCGACTTGCTTAAATTGAACTAAATAATTTATGATAAGGAAGAAGAGCGTAAAGCCCATGGTGGCACAAATCTAAAATACGTGACAAATTCTATTAACGGTTTGCACTCCTCAAGTATGTAAGTATAACGTATAATAATAATAGCGTGTCGAATTCAGTGGTGTAGTCGTAAATTAAGCAGTGCCGGAACTTTTATTAATTTGAAAGAAGATCGCGCTGTTTTAAGGGGTATTTTACAATTTTTTCTTATTTATTTCTCGTAAAAATATAAGCAGTGCCGGAACGGCGTTCCGGCTCCACTACACCCCTGGTCGAATTATAGGACAAACTAAATCAAATAATAGAAAACTTAGATACACATAACTGAACAGTGAAAGAGCAGGGAAGTGAAATGGCAGAAATAAACAATGGATACTAAGAAGGCAGGGCTGTATTCTGAAGAATATTCAACTGACGACGGAAAACTGAGATGTGATTTAAGTGAAGAAAAAGAAAAATCCTTCAAAAAAAGCAGGAAAATGTATAGAAATCCCCGAAGACCCGGGATAAAGCGGGCAAAGGTAAAATGAACAAGGAATTAGAATGGACCAGCAAACGTTTAACCAAGAAATACAAGAGTTACAGAAAGAAAATGAAACAATCAAGAAGGAATATGCAGAGCTGGAGAACGGAATGCAAGATTTAAAAAGAGAGAACTACTAAGAAGAAAACGATGAAAAAAAGATAAAAAACGGAAAATCATCTGGACATGATAAAATCATAGCAGCAAAGGGAAAAACTTGGGAAAAACTTGGCAAGAAGCAAAGATTGCAGCAAGAAATAAAAAAGAGTGGTGCAAATTTATGCATAGTGAAGGGCTTCTATGAGTTAGTAATAAAATGAAAGACTTGAAAAATAAGCAGTGTTGTTATTCAGTAACATGAATAAATGTATAAGCATCGAAATTGTATAAATTGTAATATATCCAAATTCTGTATATTGTACCTATTGGTAAAAGGGAACTGCGAAAATTGAGCTAACTTTTGATTTACTTGAATTAAACTAATTGCAGGTTTTGAATCCATTTTATGATCAGAAAGAAATAAGCAAAGCCCTTTGTGGTACAAAGCCAAAATATGCAGTAAATTCTAAATTCTACCATGATTTCCACTCCTTAAGCATTTAAAACAAATAATATTTGAACAATTGAGCTAATTTTCTTTATTTATGATCAGGAAGAAGTGAGCAAAGTAATTGGTGGTATAAATTTAAAATTCATGGCAAATAGGTACTAAGAACTGAATTTGTGTGACAATAGAAAAACCCATATTTTGGACGAGCTTATTTACTTTTTCCTTTGCTGTCAAAATAAATAAGAAATAAAGCAAAAACATCAAAGGCAATTATTCGGAAATAAAAGATGTTTATCCTTAAAATTAAAATTTTGAGGTAATTTATATTACACACGTGCATTTTTTAGTATTGTCATTCAAAACTGTTAGATAGATTCTTGCTGTTTAATAGCGATGATGTTTTAGTATCAGAAAGAAATGAAGTAAATATGCTAAAAATATTTGATAGTTAGTTTCATAGTACAGCAGGATTTGCTCGTATTGCAAGGTAAATACTTCTTATAATACACTAAGAAAAGAGTTTCATAGGGAGTTGCAAGTGTAAGAAGATGTATAGAAGATAGACCCGTTGATAGGGGAAGAGTCGAGTATGAGAGAAAACGACAACGAAGTAAGACTCAGGAAGCGTATGCAACGGCCCCCGAATGTCGTATCTAGGCGGGCTAAAAAGGAAAACCCTAGGGCAACTCCCGAAAAAACCAGCATAATAGCATTCACGCGAAGAAAAAACCCAGAGGGTTTGAGACCTTTATTTCTTTGAGTTTTGTCGGAACTTTGTGAGAGTCATATTGGACTGCAAACTAACCTGGAACCAACATATTGGTAAAATCATCAGAAAATCGGAGGAGTTTGTTAGAAACCCATTGAAAAAACTTTATCTTTTGACTCAGGGAACAAAGATCACCGAATGGGTGTGATCTACTAATCAGGGTATGCACAATACGCCTTTAGGCTGCAGTGTTTCCCGGAGTCAATAGAAAGACGGGTCCTGAATTAATAAAAAAAAAAGAAGTAACAGAAAGGGAGGAAGAAGAAGAACAGAAAGCAAAGGGAGAGCCAAATCTAACAGGAACCGAAGGAGAAGAAACAACAAAGCAGAAGACATAGCAGTGAAAAAGAAGAACAACAGAATGAAAGCAAAGGGAACAACCGAATTTAAAGAAAGCAATAAACTCACTGCAGATGGTTAAAATCTAAATTAAGAAATATTTATGTGAAACCGGAAATCTACCAATGTTAGAGCGCAAGAAGACAGGCAGAACGTATTACTGAGAAGCGTGAGCAAAAAAAGACGTGAAGATACACAGAAAGCAAAACTTGCAAAGAACAAAGCTTAGAAAAGTCATCAAAAGTGTAAAGACCCTTAAAATCTAGCTATAGTTCTAATTAAATAAATAACGAAACGTACACCTCTGGGATGAAAATTTAAACAAACTTCACGAAGATGAATGAACAAACCAATAAGTTCGTTTAATTTCGTAAAGTCCTTCCTTTCTCCTATGTTATACACTTCCATCATCTTTACGGACATAAGTTCGGCTTGCGTTTCTAAAACAGAAATTTAAGTAAAACTAAAAATTTTATCGTTTATCTATGAGTACTTTTGTAAACCATTTCAAAATATTCATCTTCGCTAGGACACCTGAAAGTTTCACGCCAATCCAAGGACATTCCCTGTGATCTTCTATTATTTGCTGAGTGATTGCTGTATATTCTGTAGATCTGCAAACCAAAACTCAGTTTTACCGATTTCTTCATTTGATTGTAATCCCATATGTGTCAAAAGATATTTACTTGCATGTTGTCTAATTCAAAACAGTTATGTAAACCACAACTAATGCCAAAAACTGCTGCGGTTATGGTGTTTGGAATGCCAAATTCGCGATGGGCACATAAAATACCGTTTCTGCTTTCCACGTCGAATTGTAAATCATCAGTACTGCAAAAAGTTGTAAATGCATATATAATCAGTACTGCAAAAAGTTGTAAATGCATATAATAATGTTATGTTGTTAGTACAGTTTTTTATACTATTTTACACCATAGTAGGTTATGTTAGGGAAACTGTTTCATTGGCGTAAACCTGTCCTCTCCTGTTGATAAAGAATTAATTTTATGGCTATGGATAGCAACAGAAGGCTAGAATAATTTTAACAAGCAACAGTTGCATACAGAACCTTAGATTCAACAGATAAAAAGCTAGCCTAAGGTTCTACTTAATAATATTAATTATCGTAGAGATCCTTGGCACCTGGAAGCCTAAGGTCTTACTCAATAAACAAACAATAAATTATAAACAAACAAAATATTAATAAATAAATTAGCACCAACCCAATGACTTAAAATCATGATCTACTATGGTCTAACAGGGCCATAAATATTCTTCACTATAGATTTTAATAACTTACAGAGAACTGCTATCAACAAGAAGTATAGTAACATCTTCGATTATTCTTCGTTCTTTTTCAGGTACGTTCAGCCAGTAGTTATACCCTCTACATAAATCTTGTATGATATTTCTACTGGATGCAGGGCTCATGTGCGTAAGTGGTCTGAGAATAATCTTAAAAATAAATAAGTTAAAAATCTTTAAAACCAAGTTTAGTTTCTAACCTTATCTTCTTTAGGAGCGTCACTTATCTCATAAAAATGGTTTCCATTGCCGTTTATAGCGATAGTTTCCATGCTGATCTAAAAATTGCATTATGTTAATGAATACTTTTATTGGGGTCGGCGGCGCATTACATATACAGTAGTTTGGTAACTTACGACTTGAATTAGTTATGTAATTTAACAATCTTAAGTTTGATTTACGAGTTGTATAAATATTCAACATTTTTAAACCGATGGACATGCAGGTATTCTGCGATCATGCGCTGTTAATGTTGTTACAACCAAACAGCTGTTCGAAATCAGATAGTCGAGTCCAGTGGAGTAGAGTCAAGTCTGTAGTCTCGACGCATCGCTAAACAATCTTACGTATTGTGTACTGCCTCAATCGTAATCCTGCCAGAGGGAAGTTAGGCAACAGATGTTCAGAAGGAATATTCCGAAGAAATAAAGGGATTTAAAGTATGGTTACCAGATGAAAAGAAAATTATAGTTATACGTGATATAAAGTTTGTGGTGCGACTCACCACTTATAAAAAAGATGTTTGTAGATTTTGTCCCAGTGGTTATAATCAAACTTGAAGCTTAAGGAAAACGATAAATAAATAACGACCCAGATGACAAGAATGGACCACCTGAGCCTGAAATAGATGTTTTCAGACGTGGAACTGGAAGACCAAGAGTAATTAGAAGTGTACAATATGATACCGAAGGGGCTGGAATAGCTCAAACTGTACAACAAGCATTCTTAGCTGAAATGCCAATGAAGCAGGTCATGAATTGACCAAACGCCCCAGAATGGTATCGGACAATGGCAAATGAACTAATCTTCGTCGTCAAGAACACTTAAAAACTAGTGGACCGTCTACTTGACCAAGATACGGTAGGATGATGAAACGCTTGAGCGAAGGAAAACAAGACTGGTAGCACAGGCTTTTCATCCAAAAACCTCGAATTCATTTTAATGAAACGTTCGCTAAGATTGATTGCAGTATTAATAGCTCTTATCAAATAAAGATACACAAGCTCGACGTGGCATGTGCTTACTTAAATGGTGAATTCGACGAGATTTTTTACATGGAACTACCTAAAAACTCAAGGAAATTTTGAAAACAATCGTTGAAACCAACCAAATGACTCTACAGGTGGGAAGAAAGGAACAAGGAGATAAGGTACGTCTTCTATGGAAGCCCCTATATGCCCTGCATGTCATGCTGATAGGAGTTGATACACCAAACTCAACAAAGTATTGCAAAAACTGTGGTGTGAAACCAACCAAAGCTAATCCATGTAGTCTAGATAAAGAAGAAGAATTGACCTTGGTCGTGATTTATGTTGATGATATTGTAATAGCCCTCAAACAAATTAAAATTACTGAAAAACTTAAGCGAACATTGTCAATGTTGGACACTCTCTAGGAATCGAGTTTTGCAAATTAGATAACAAGGTATATCTCAGAAATACAGGACCGTTTTAATATGTCAGCAGCTAAATCCGCATCTCCACATATGGACATTAATGTCAAACTCACAAAACTATCAAAAGAAGCAAGTGAAGAGGAGAAATATCTTCCATATAGGGAATCAGTAAGATCTCTAACATATTTCGCCATGGCGACCCGGCCAGATATTTGCTTCGTAGTGGGTTTTTGGACAGTGCAATAACTGCTATAGAAACATATGGATTGGTACCAAACGAGTATTTAGATACCTGAAAGGTACGATGCCGATAATCAAGAATTATGAGGTTACGTAGACGCGGACTGGGGGAACAGCATTGATGACAGACCTCCCTATACTGGTTATTCTTTCATTATGTCGTCTGGACCTATATTTTGGGATACCCGGAAGCGGAGCTGTCGCCGTTTCTACTACCGAAGCCGAGTACACGAGGTTGACAAAAACTGCGAAAGAAGCCATTTATCTAAAGAATTTCGTTGAAGAGATTGGTTTCTCTGAATTAAACTTAAGTACTCTCTCTCTTTTTTTTTAGTGCCATATGCTTTTCAGGGCGTTGGCGAGGAGACCAAAGCCACATTTTTAGACGACTTGGCGCCGTAAACTTTGTTATATTCCCGGGAAATGTGTTTTCTGCAGTGGTTTACCCGATGCTGCCTTCTGCAGAGTTTATGACCATGTATAGTGTATGTGTCTTATTACTGTCTGAAGTCGACCACTACGCAGACAGAATGATTAATTGTAACTAAACGATTAAGCTTCACTCGGTCAAGTACCGCCCTCGAACAGTGGGGAATTCTTCGAAAAAATACTTAGAACTGCATGAGATTCAATCCTAAGACTTCTAGATAAGAGCCCAGCGCTTTTATTACTGAATCAACGAGCTTCTTTAAATTGGCTAATAATCCTATATTTCATGCTAGGAGCAAACACATCGACATTAAATACCACTAGCTATCCGAAATAGTTAACTGAACGTTTTACACATCCAAACTGGAGACGTATTGGCCGACGTGTTTACGAAGTGTTTATCTAAGCCTAAGCATCAAAAATGTCTGGAAATGATAGCCATCGACAGCCAGTCCGAACTTAGGAAGAAGAGATCACTCGCTACATCACGACATCACGAGGGGTAGTGTTAGACTGCTAGTCTGAAGTCTGAAGAACATTATTTTTTGAAAATATAACATTGCAGTATGCGGCATCCAACATCCAATCAACAAATATTTCTTCAAAACCTCAACAAATGCAAAATTTTAAATTACATTTTGACTAATTAAATACAATTTTGAGTGAAAAATAAACCTTCGGTGATCAACTAAAATTACAATATCTAAGAAAATAGCAAGGTCTGACATAGCACTTTGAATTTCTACTAATTCGAACAGGAAACAATGAAGGAGAAGCCCAGGCAGAAAGTGGAAGTGAACAGGAAAGACTCTGTCAAGATATAAGCTCGAGAGAAGAGCCGAACAATCAGGACAATCAGGAAGTTCAGTTACCCTCGTACGAAGAAGTTGAAGAAGCGATTAAACTGTATTGCAAAAAGACTGCAGGAATCGATGACATCCCTGTAGAAATTATCAGGAAACGGAGCGAAAAGTTACATTTAGGTATTTTAAAATTAATACAGACAGTATGGAAAAAAGAAGAAATGTCCCATCCACAAAAAGGGTGACAAATTAAACTGCGAAAACTATAGAGGTATCGGTTTGCTTTCACCAACATATAAAGTACTAACACATATAATTCATAAACGACTCAACCCATTGGCAGAAGAAATCATAGGCGAATATCAAGCTGGCTTTAAAAGAGGTAGATCGACAAACGACCAAACGTTCAGAATCAACAACACCGAGCAGAATACTGGAAAAATGATGGGAATTTAATGTTGACATAATATATACTAACTTTACGTCGACTATAAACAGACTTACGATAGTTTAAAACAAAATAAAACGAAGACAGGCCTGCGAAAAAATTGCTAACACCAGAGGGGCAGCGATTAGTAGGACGATGGCTAGATAACATAACTTAAGAAAATAAAAAGACAAAGATGGCAGAAGTTAGCTGTTGACGGTGATCAATAGAGAGGTGTAGTGAGGGAAGCCGAGGCCCTACTTGAGCCGTAGTGTATAAGAGAGAGAAGAAAATAGCAATATACCTGTAAATAAAGCATACAGATGACACGTTCACTAGTTTTAAAGTAAGAATCGAAATTTCGTTAATAATACATACGAAATGCTCCGAAGCAGTATTAAGATATTTATTGTTTTTACTGTTTTTTTTGAAGCTTTTGAGGGCAAACCAATCAATTTTAATTTTTACTTTTTACGTCATACAAAAGTGGACCAAATTACGTGAAACATTTAAATTATAACTTAAATTATCAGTAGGTTAAACATATTCATAACAAACACTCATCCATATATTCATTTAAACGAAGACACTTCAATTTCTGAAAATTATAGAAGGATCCTTGGCCATTACAGGTTACAGGACATTACTTAACTTATAAATAACATCTTAATTAATTTATAAGTAAAGTAAACAACAAGTAAACGTAACTCTAAAAGTGTTCATTAATTTAATCAGAGTGTTTTATACGTACCTAACTGTTCGAAAAACCTCCTCACTTCACTGATAAAACAGGAAACCAACTGTTGCACGTAACAGTTTAAAAATAATGCACGTTCCAAGCGTAAAGAGAAACCCTAGGTTAGGCTTTGACGTTTTTGTTAGGGGTATTGATGTCCATCAAGAGTGTACCTCTCTGGTTCAAGAACAAAGAATAGTTTATCCCTTCTCGCTTTAATGCTACACAGAATTCTGTTTATCTGTGACGTAGTAAAGAAAATTTCGAATCGGAACGCACAGAGAAGAGCATATCTAATTAGTTATTCAGACAATCGTTACATCTTACATCACGTGTGATTTAAAAATTTTTCGTAAATAAATAAAAATATGTAAAATAACATTTAAAAATTTCATGATATTCAAAACAGGATATTTGAGAAACTTTTGAAAGCCGTAAATCTTAAACTTATTAGGAATGTTAGTGATACTTTAAATGAATAATAAGTTATGTTAGTTTTGGCTAAGCAGGCTAAGTACTTTTTAGCTATTATTCATACTAATTTTAATGTTTGTTTTTAGTTAAAATGGCCACAAAGTCTTCAAAAACAAACAGCTTTAATAGTTAATTTTATATTACGCTAGGTTTTTATAGAATTATGATTGAAGTTCTCTCATTTTATAGTCAAAAAATTAAGAATTATTTTTAAGTAAATTATATAAAAAAAATCAAGGTTCCAAAAAGCGTTTGTTATTAAATAAATAATAAAAGCAATTAATTATAAACTAATAAATTTGTATGGATTCGCTCCTTTAAGCAAACACTTTTGATCTATTTTAACATTAATATAAAATAAAAAAAAAATCAGTGCAACATACATCGCCCGATAAATAAATAAACAATTTAAATAAAATATACATAATTAATAAATAAAGCAAAAACATACCAGGAAGAATTGAAAAATCTGCGTAGTCTCAAAAAATCCAAACTTTGACTATTCAAAGGCAGACTCGTCCCTTTATATAGGAACCTCAATGATACTGCGTTCAAATCGATTTGATAAAAGGATTACAACAGATTTCTTGAATACTACTAAAAATCTACTGTAGTGATTTACATCACTCAAAAAAAGGCAAATCTTTCCCCACCTCCAAATTGTAAGTGGGAAACTTAAATGCTGATTATGTGTATTTAAAAAACATAAAACTGACTTGTTATTATATTTTTAGGATGTATAAACAGTAAAATCAATCAATATTTAACCAATGTGTAAATTTAAATACGACAATTCTGTAGGTATATATTTTACTTCTGTCGTAATCCAAATTTGTTGTATTCCACAGTTTCATACTATACCAGTTGAATGAAACTTGTTCCATAGTATTGTCCTTCAATTAGTGTGTTTTATTACCTTACAAAAACTATTTGGTAAGTGTGTAATTCCAAGTATAATAGTGTTTTGTACTTATTATTACTATATGTTTATATAATTGCGTTTGTATTTGTCGTCAAACCTTTTTTTAAAAATATGCCTATTTACAAGGTATTTTAGGTATTTTTTAGGCAGTGTCTACGACTAAGTCTAAATATAATAACTGTAAAACTTGTGGAAAATCATAAAATTCATCGTTAATTTTCATTCATCGTTTACTATATAAAAGAAAACAAAATGAAAACGATCAATTAATAAAACGTATTCGAACAGAATGCAAATTATGAATAATTATTATATTTTTAAAACTGTGTAGTAAATACATTACTTCTAGTGTAATGTACGGGTAAGTAAATGTTGCTATGATGAATAATTTTGATAAAATAATTATGTGTTATCTCAGACCAAAACCGTAGATTAAAAAAACAATGGCAAAATGAAAACACCAAAGCCACTTTTCTTCGGATTTATTTACATAAAAATTCACTATGTTTTTCACGCTAATACAGCTAATAGGTTTAAGAAGACTCGTTTCAAAAACTCTTAGAATTAACATAGCCAATTTCGCTTTCCATAATACAAAATTCGTATATGATAACCACTTATACATTGAAAATCGCATGAAAGCATTTCGTAGGAACGATAGATTAAAATAATTTATTTCTTAAATTAAATTTATACCCAATAACTATTTATAGTAAATAATGAGTACTTAATAACTTGGAGAAAAAAATTGCAAAAATTGTTTTAAACGCCTCTATCGATTTACGCAGTACAAATTTGATTATTAATAATAATAATAGCACAAGGGTGGGATGATAAGTGATAGGCCTAGTAATAAAATGATATTTATTTTTCAACATAGTCTCCTGAACGTGCAATACATTTTGTCCAACGATTTTCTAAAATTTCTGATCCCATCACGAAAGGTGTTTCCCTTGAGGTCGGCAAAATAGGCGTCTACAGCGACTTGACGACCTCGTCAATTGAAAATCTTTAGTTTCTTGATTTTAGCCAATGCAGCAACACCAGTGTGAGGGAGTGCAAATAATTTTTTTTTCATGCTAAACTTAGTCTTTTTGGTATAATCATTCTAGAAGGCTACCGTAATATTCACTATTTATAGTTTGCCCTTTTGGACCCTTTTGGAGATAGTCTATCATCAGAACCCTTTAGCATCCCAGAAAATTGACGCCTCCACCTTGCAAGGCTATCGATTTCTTTGGAGCTGAGCAGATCTCATCTGACGAATAAAATCAGTTGAATTGTTTTAAAATTAAAGCAAAATTTCAATAACTGCAGCAACGACGCGTTTCGCTAAAAAAACTAAAGTGAAAAGTGTACTTTATTGATCTCTACAGTCACCATGGAGTACGTGGAGAAAAGCAGTGAAATATATTTCAGCAACTATGAAAATAAACCACAGGAAAAGGTAGTAATATACGAAAATTTGTAAATTTTAATTGACCCACCTTTAATTTAAGGCACTTTTGGAATGCTTCCTGTACACGAACAAAGTAGATACTGACAATATTCTGGCGAAGCTTGCAGATGCTTATAATTATTGGTTAAAGGTTCCTGAAGAACAGAAGATAATTATTCGGACTTCTGTTGAAATGATAAATGATGTTGCTGTCATGTAAGTTATGGGATTGAGTTTTACTAACTTGCTTAAAATTTTCTCTGAAACATTACTTTCAAACTAGCTAAAAACGTTCTAATTTTGAAAGACAGTGGACTTAAATTATTTAATGCCATATATGCACCAGAGGAAACTTGCTCGATTTGGTTTAAACAAAAAAAAAATGAAATGGCTTGCAGTGACATTTTGTGATTTAAACAGGGCTTAACTTTTAAGTAACTTTGACACAAAAATCTTTAAAGACTGATTTCTCTACCATCAGGTGAATTTGGTTTTTAGATATTTATCGTACTATGGAAGTTTAAGTTACGAGAATTTCGGACGTATTTTCTTTGTCTTGTGTTTATTCTTATAAGTAATAAAAAAAAAGTTAAAATTCTCTGATAATATGTGTTATTCTGATGATTTGAGTGTTATTTTTTGTTAATCAGCACAAACCCCCTTTATTGGGCAAAATTTTAGAATAACCAAAATAAACTCTTTTAAGGGCATTTCCTTCATCAATTTAACTTTCATGTATTTACTATGGAGACAACTGTATTAACAAAAAGGTTATCAAAGACAATCTCCACTAAAATCACAAATTATGCTATTAATTTTAGACTTGATGACATGTATTTTGATGTTGGTCATACACGAGGAGTTACAGCAGTTCATCGTCAGTTTGGAATTGGACATACTTTAAATTCCTGTCTTTATACCATAACTGTTGCGCTTGATAAGTGTTTAAGTGTCAATCAATCAGAGGTAAATGAATGCCCACAGAATTATTTTCTTAATGCTACGAATTTCTGTATGGAAGATTTTTAGGTGCTTAATGTATATATTGACAGTTTAATGGAGTGTAGTAGAGGCGATGGAGAGTTATTATATCATCATGAAATTTGTGTTTGTCCCACTATTGAAGAATATCTCGAAATAAAAAAGAAAAGTACCCACTCTTCTTTTTTGATTTTATTTAGTCCTTATTTGTTTAATTTGTAGAAGCTGCAATTTTAACTATGGTGTGGAAGCTGATGGAGTCGGTTAGTAATAGCCAAAAACGGAATCTTACGAAACTGAATGAAGCTGTAGGTTTACTCGTTCAAATTCGAAATGACTTCTTAAATTCACATCCCAAGGGCGTAAGTACCTTTTGGTTTTTGATAGTTTAAAGAAGTAAAGTTACAGCGTTTCATATTCGTTCAACAATTTGCAAGAAGTCTTCGTCCTATTTTTTTTCTTCGCTCCTGCTTCTTCTTTATCTTTTTCTTATTCGCCTTCTTCTTCTTCTTCTTCGTCTCCGTCTCATATATGGTCTTTTTATAGGTAATAGGTTCTGTCCAAATACATGTTTGCATCTTCTCCTGCCATCGGCATTACTCTGAATTGCTAGGTTCCGATCACGTGCGCAAGGATTTGTTTTTGATGGCGTCCTTAATCCGCTGCCATTCGTTCTTTAAGTTGCCATTGCCAGTTTAAGCCTAATTGCCTTTGCTTTCGCTTCCTTTTGATCAAATTGCCTGTTTTATAAGTACTTCTTACTTTTCAAATATTTATGATTTTATACATGAAAAATTCGAAACCCTTAACAAAATACAAATATCCTAAAATTTCACTTTAAATCCTTCATGTTTCAGTACCCAGAAGGAGTTTACATCTGCGAAGAAATAAGCCAAGGGAAATTTACTTTACCACTCGTTCATGGCATTCAAACTAACTCCCAAAATTCGCAGTTAATGGGTATCCTTTTCCTGGTAATTAGTACTAAAACACTGTCATTTGAAGTGCATCCTTAACTATTCTAATAGCTGCGATGCGCCTAAATAGCAAAAATGGGGTGGTACAAAAATACTGTGCTTCGTTACTTGAAAATTATGGTAGTTATAATTACACTAAAATTAAAATAAGGCAACTTAAAGATGAAGCACTACAAGAAATTAAAAAGTTTGGAGGGAATCCTTATTTTGAAAAGCTCATCTATGAATTGTGTAGGGATGTCGTATAATGTCCAAGATATTTCGTTGAAATATCTTGTTATTCGGGGGGTTTTGGGTTTAATGTAGTTGTTTAGAGGCTGGAAAATGGTGGTGTAATCTGTTTTACAAACTTAGCAAATACAATATTATAAAAAAATTATTGCCTCTTATACCCTGGATCTTTTCAGAATCAATCTTTCACAGGAAATATTTCTGAAAGCTGATTTACAGGACTGAAACAGTTACCTACATTTTTTTGTGCACGTTTCTTTACAAACAAAAAACAGATGTTATTGTTCCTCAAGTAAATATAAACTCCAACAAATTAATAACAATAAACTTAAGTAATCTGTAGCCACTTACAATAGATGAAAAAAGGTTGAATATCGTATTATTATGTAACATCTAAATTAATTGCCTTTGTCTTTGCACAATTAATTGCACAAGTCCGTTTTATTTTGCCTTTACACATATTTGTTAAAGACAACTTCAAACACCTGATCAGAATACGTTATTTTTTAATTTAAACATTTTTTTTAATTCGATGGGTATTTATTCTACGACTCTGTGTATTATGCGCTTACTGTAATCTGCAATTTAATGCTGTAACAACCTCGTGGTTATTAGATTGAATAAAACTGTAGTATGTTAATTACTTTACAAGAAATACACTTGGTAAGTCTGTAATGTAATATAGTTTTTTGTGATTAACTTAATTTGCAATACTTTTTGATTACTAATTGATGACATTGGTTTATGTAGACTCTGTAATATTTTTATTATTAAGAAATATTAAATATTAAAAAGTATTGAAAACATTCAGTTTTTAGCAATTTTTCAAGTAGTAACTTCCTCAACAGTAATATAATCTAAAATCTAAACGAATGCCTCTTTAATATTTGTTAGAATTACTGCGATTCGTGTTTTATGAAGTGATTAAACTAGTGTGCGAAACATAAGAATATATACTAATAACATAAATAAGTGTGTCAACTCCATAATTGTGTGCATTTTTAGTTGATAATAAAAACTCTGTTACAACAGGTTATGGGCCCAGCACGCTTCCACTAATTGATAATATCGTTTCGTATAGAAACTGAAATGTTTTCAATATTAAATACAAAAAAATATTGAAATTATTTATTTTTTAACTATTTTTGAAGTAATAAGTTTGTAAGTATTAATATAATTCAAACAAATGACTTTTTATTATTAATTGGTGATATTGTTTTGCGTGGAAACTGAAATGCTTTCATCATTAAAAACTATTAAATACTAAAAAAATATTTATTTTTTAACTATTTTTGAAGCAATAACTTTCCCAATATCAGTATAATTCAAACAAATGACCTTTTATTATTAATCGATGACACTGTTAAATATGTTTACATTTAAAAAAAATATTAAGTATTCGTTTTTTAGCAATTCTTGGAGAAATAACTCAGCCAATATTAATATAGTGCAAACAGATTCTTTTTGATTATCAATTAATGACACAGTTTTGTGCAGAAGCTGGAACGAATAAATTTTTGAAAATATTAAATATATTGAAAACATTCATATTATAACTTTTCTTGGAATAATAACTTTCCTTATATTAATATAATTAATTCGTATGCATTTTCATTATTTATTTATGGTACTGTTTTGAGTAGAAAATTGAGTATTTTCATTATAAAAAAATATTAAAAAATATTGAAAACATTTATTTCTTAACTATTTTTCGGGTAATAACTTTCTTAGTATTAATATAATACCAACAGAGGATATTCTATTATTAATTGAATTAATTGATGACATTGTTTTGTATAGTAACTGTAATGTTTTCAGCATTAAGTACTCGATAAATTGAAATTTTTTAGAACTGAAATAATTCGTAAAAATGCTATAGTAAATAACTATTGTTTTAATATTCTAAAAATGGAAAAGAAGGAAATTTAGCACTTACAATAGGAAAATCATTAGCTAGTGATTTCAAATTTTAGAAACTGAATATTTGAGGATTCACGCCATTGAAAAATATTCTTAAAATATATTGAAACCAACATTAAAATCCCCTGAATTTATGACTTGTGTTTATTAAACAATAGCAGTTGAATTGCTGTTAAGATATGAGGATAAAGTAAATTGTATTTTGTTATTTTAGAATAAATTGATTTTATTTCTTTGATGTCCAGAGGGGCTTTCCTAAAGGATCCTTTTTAAGCTTAGGTTTAATTCTACAAGAAACTGCTATTATAAATAATATTTACTTTATATTGCAACCAAAAATGTGTAGCATCATACGTTTAATTGTAGTGAATCCCTTCGTGTTAGTAAAAAACTGAATACAATTTGTTTTGGTTTAAAAGAGCTGAGTGAAGTGTTCGATTTTATTAATCTAACAGCTCGATCATGGAATGCATCACCAAAAACGATGAGGTTTATTTTAGCAACAATCAAAGCAAGGAACACGAAAAGGTTAAGGCACACAGTAGAATAGGTATGAAGTTTTCGGTTAACTTAAATATCTGATTCAGATACTGTTGAAGTGTTTCTTATATACCATCTTTGCGGATACTGAAAATATCTTGGAAAAATTTGTGAATGCTTACAATTATTGGATAAACATTCCTGAGGAACAGAAGATAACAATTCGGACGGCTGCTGAAATGATGAGTTTTGCTGTTGACGTGTAAATTTAAATCTGAATTACTTGAGATTAGAGGCTTGAAATTTAATGATTTGTGTAAAAATTATATATTATTCACTTTTATATCAGCTACGAAAGATATGAAAAGTTGCAATGAGATTTATTTCTGTTAAAACAAGTAAATATAAGGTACTAGAATTACTATTATTTTAGGATCGAGGACATTCATTTTAATGCTGATTATTGATCATAGAAAAGGAGCAGTAACTGTTCATCGTCAATTTGGGTTTACTCACACTCTAAATTATTGTTGTTTTTATGCTGTAACTTTTGCCTTTTATAAGTGCTTAAATTTATTAAACCATTTAGAGGCAAGCAAATGCTTATTTATGACAATTAAACATTATTTCAAGACACGTTTTTATCTTAGAAATTAAATTTTTAAGGATTTACACGTCTGGGGAAACACCTTTGCTAAATGTATCATAACGAATTTTTTAAATATAGAATTTTTCATATTCGTTAAAATACATTAAATGCTTTTAGTATCGCCCAAAATAAGATGATGACGTTGTTTTTTAACCAGAATAGTTTTAGCCCACAACTACATTCGCTTATAGTTTGGTGAACAGCCTTAAAGGTATCGGAGAGCTGTTATATCTCTGCCAAATTTGTGTTTGTCCAACTGTAGATGAACACCTGGAAATACAAAAAGTGCGCACCTTAATTGTGATCGATACGAATTTATACGTAATTTTTGTTTATTTGTAGAAACTGCAATTCCAAGCGTGTTATATCTTCTAATGGAGTTAGTTAATATGATTCAAAAAAGGGATTTTACGAAACTGAACGAAACTGTAGGTTACTCATTCGAATTCGAAATGACTTCTTAAATTCACATCCAAAGGGTGTAAGTAGCTTTTATGTAATTTAAATAAAAGCTAATACCTTTCACATTTTTCTCTTAAAATACGGTTTTAATCATGAAGAGGTTTTATAATTTTTTTTTTTAAATATTTATCAGAAAGAATGAAAATACTGAAAAAATTCAAGGAATATAAAATACTTACAAATAATCCAAAATTTCAGTTCGATTCTTTCGTGTTTCAGTGCCCAGAAGGAGTTTACATCTGCGAAGAAATAAGCCAAGGGAAATTTACAGATTAAATTCTACAAAACCATGGCTACACCGTTACTCATGTATGGAAGTGAAAGTTGGATACACACTAAAAAAGACGACAGCAGAATACAGGTAGCGGAAATGAGGTTTTTAATAAAGGGTTGCACAAGAAGGGATCTAATAAGGAACGACGATATACGCAACGAACTAAACATATACGCTATAAATGGAAGGATAGCTGATTACGTGATTACAAAGAAAAATGGAGACAACACGTGAATAGGGAAACTGGAAGGATAACTAAGAAGATTCTATACTACTATCCAAGAGGCAAGAGAGATGTAGGCTGGCAAAGAAAACTGTAGTATCCTTTTCTTGGTAATCCGAATTTAAAAGTCATTTACATCAAAAAATTTCTTAACCCCATTAACAGCTGCGATGCGCCAAAAAAGTAAAGTTGAAAAAATTCAAAACTATTGTGCTTCGTTACTGAAGAAGCATGGCAGTTATGATTATACTAAAATGAAAATAAGGCAACTTAAGGAGGAAGCATTACAAGAAATTGAAAAATTTGGAGGAAATTCTTGTTTTGAAAAGCTCCTCCAGGATGTGTGTAGGAATGTAATATAATGAAGCAGAAAAATCGGGGAGTTACCATTTTTTTTAAATTAAGAAGTTATTTAGGAGTCGTTCTAGTTAGAATAAAATGTAAAGGTTTGTTACCTGCTTTTTGTAAATTGAGCAAACAAAATAAATAACTTTCTAAGGATTTTTCTGTTTTATTTGCAATTCTTCCCACTATCAATCTTTAATGGCAGAACTAAAACAAACAAAAACTTTCATTCGCACCTGAAGAACGATTAACAGACTAAAACAAATCCCTCACAATCTTATTGTTAACTAATTGATTTATTTTGGATATGACTGAAGGAATACATTTATTCCAGATCGAAGAATCTTACAGAAAATGGAAAATCTGGAATCTCTCAACCAATTCATACGTAAATTAGCACATCTGCCCAACGATGAAATAGACTACGACGAAGAAGTGACTAAACTGAATGGAAAATTTACGGATGAAGTAAATTTTACTTTGTACTTGCATTAAAATGTTTCGCAATTGATTTTGATCAATGCAAAGTTAGTTTATAAATTTTTATTTATTTTATTTTTAAGGTTTTACTTCGGCCTTATAAACATATTTCCCAAGCACACACTAAGCACGTCAGACCAAAACTTGCTATGGCTTTTAATTGTTGGTTAAATATCCCCGAGGACAAATTGGTAATAATCGAAGATATTGTCCATACGGTCCATACAGCTGGTTTATTGTGAGTTGCATAATAGTATATTAAAACACAAGTTACAGAAAGCATCGTTTTCGAGCACAAGCCGCGTAGCGGCGAGTGGCCGAACGGATGAGTGCTCGAATTGCCTTCTGTAACGAGTTTTTTATACTATTTTCTCTGTTTCGGCTTCCATTTACATTACTTCTTTTTATAAAAATACTTGACAATTTCGAGTTGGGGAAATTTGGTTAAATAGTTAGGTGGGTGATAGTGATTTTTGCTTGACAGTTGACAGAAGTTTTACATTTGACGTTTTAATTGCCTAACAACTGACTAGTTAACTTAATGGTTGCCTAGGTATTTTGTGTATTATTTGATACAGTATCACCATTTTCCGAAAACAAACTATCACCAAAAATCGTTTAATAATGAAGCTTATTAAAGCATTAAAATGCGTGCTAGAATGATGTCATTCTGGTGCCGAAACAGAGAAAATAGAAGAACGAATGATAGAACAATTCTGATTTTTGTTTACAGGGTCGATGATGTACAGGACGATTCTCCATGTAGAAGAAGTGTACCTTCAGCTCATTTTATTTATGGTGTGGCTAACACCACGAATTCTATAATCGCTGTTGGAGCTGTCTTGATTTTGAAGATTCTTAAACTAGACCATCCTGAGGTAGTGCCTAAGGGTGCCTGTTTACTACGATGTTTATATTTATTTGTGTTTGATACAAATATGCAAAAAATGTTTAATTTTTTAGGCACTTGGTATTTTTCTGGACCAAATTAAGGAAATGTACAGGGGCCAAGGTATGGACGTATATTGGCGTGATAATGTGATCTGCCCCACCGAGGAAGAATACAAGATTATGGTTTATCAAAGTAGGTTTCGACATTAATTAGAATTCTTTTTTCGCAAAAGTTTTGGGTATATCTTTGATTTATCGATGAATTGTGACTCAGTAATCAATTAACTTTGTTTTAACAGGGCCGTTCTTCAATTTAGGCACTTTATAATTTACAGAAAATTACAATTCCCAGAGACTTTTGAAAAAATCTGTACTTACTTTATTTTTGTCTAAAAACCTTATTTTGCAGAAACCACAGCATTATTTATCTTGGTCATAAAATTGATGCAGCTGTTCAGTGAAAATAAGCAAGATTTCAGAAGGCTTGGAGAACTTGTGGGGCTAATTTTTCAAATTCTGAATGATTATCAAAACCTGGAAACTAGTGCCGTAAGTCTAGATTTTGCTTTTGCAAAGCCTGGCACATTCTTAAATTTACTTTATCATTACCGTTACTTAAACCAAAGCTCGAACTTTGTTTGTATCTGTAATTATAAAAGTACAAGCAACAATTGAATTTGATAATGTCTAAATAAAATATTTTTTTAGTACATCACAACTAAAGGGCGTTTCGGCGACGATATAACTGAAGGAAAATTTAGTTACCCTGTGGTTCACGCTATTAAGAATCATCCAGAAGATACCGAACTTTTAAGTGGGTTTAACATTTTTTTTTTATTCGCATGAACCTTGGCCTTTTTTAATCCTTTTTTAAGCAACAGATATACTTCGTCAAAAAACGAGCGACCCAAAAGTTTTACAACGTTTTCTGGACATTCTTAAGAAATATGGGAGCTTGGAGCATACGAAAAACAAGTTAAAGCAGCTACTAAACGAAGTGAACGTGGAGCTTGAGAAATTTGGGGAAAATCCACATATGAAGATACTTGTGGAATATTTCTTTAAAGATACCATGGAAATACTTAAGTAAAGCTATGATTTACATTCATTTATGTGGTTAAAAGTAGGAAGTCTTGCTTAATTTGCTGTTTTTTAAAATTTAACTTTGAATAATTTATTTCTGTGATTTTTACTATGTAATAAAAAAAAATGGAAAAATTGTTAGAATTTCGTAGATATCTAAGGTTCTTTAAGCATTTTGTAAAACTTCTTGTAAATAAAATGGTTAAGGGTGTATGCGATCGTTCTTTTTTATTGTAGGATAAGTTTGATATAACAGGTGAATAATAATAATAAGAATAATAAACTGGAACTAGGTACACTGAACGATACAACATTGCAGCAAAAATCATACATAAAACAACAGCCCTCAAACACACACACAATCTCACAAGAGATTACAAACCGTATTATAACTACATATCAGAAAACGTTCTAGAAAATAAGTACCGTACAAACTACATTACGACGCGACGTAATTATGCATACCGACAAAACCATCATATGCAATAGGCCACATATAACACCAGAGGATAAAGTAAACAAAAATAACTATAATGATAAAACTTCTTCCAAGGATGGAGATATTTACTTCATTAGCACGTGGCACGCAAATACCCTGAATTGAATCTTATGTAGCATAACGTTGTCGACCGGAGGAACATCATCGTCAAGAAAGCGTATCTATCACAAGGAGATTTGGACGATATCAAAAGGGAAGCTGGAAGAGAACTTCATCGCTAATATGTGGTGGAAGAAATTGCCCACAGTGATGAAAGTGATGCCAAAGACAATGAAACCGTCACAGAAGAAGACGCCAATTAATCAATCTGTGCAGGAAAAACGTACCTCTTCGTATAAATTCTATGAAAACACTATTTCATATGTTCATCCTAGCTCGCGTAAATTAAGGTTTAAAAGTGATACTTCTCAATTAATTAGACAAATAAACTTGGCAATGTGCTCTGTTATTAAATGGCCAGACTGCCGCTAATCACCCGAAAAGTGAAAAGCTTCTGTTAATGTTTCAAATTCTACCGCCTTATCCACCGGATGTAGGGGGTGTTTCGAGTAACACCACTAGGGCTACCTAACATACGACCCAGTCCACTAACAACTCTCAAGAAGGGTACTAGTTGTTGTACCTTTGGTGTAAACTAAAATAAATCGCATAAAAAATTCTCAAGAGTCTCATTATTCTCAAACATTTTGGTCAGCTTCGAACCGGGATTGAATCACAATTAATTGCATTAGAAAAATTAATAACGGCAAATTTAAAACACGTGGTGTAAAGAGTGTTCCAAACAAAGGGCTACAGCGGACCAGTTCAACACTGCACAGGAAGGGCGAGCAGCAGCTATACGCAGCAACCAATACTTCGAAGGCCAACTGGAATTTCCACGTGTTGGACGGAACAAAGGCAAGGTAACAAGCAATTCCTTTCTTTCCATTCCATATTCTTAACTTAGTTTAGTTAATTTCTTCAGTTTGTGTGATGGGGGATTTAAAGGTTTTAACTAGAAAACGTGGTGGTATGAAGCATAGCCTAACAAGCTTTAGAACTCATTTAAAAGTAATAGAAGACAACAATGAAACAAATGATGAAATAGTTGTAAATGAATTAGACGAAAGAATTAATAGGTTAGAGGTTTTATTTCAAGATTTTTGTGAATGCCAAACAAAATTAGAAGAATTATGTGATGATGAAAATGTAGCCGAACAATATGAGGAAAGGGGGGAATTTGAACGGTCTTATTTTGAAACAATTGCAAGAGGTAAAACCTATATTAATAATTTTAAAAGGGTTAAAGAACAGCGCAACGGTTCAGCATCGAATACCTGTTCACAATCTAATTCAGTAATCGGTTCTAATGTAAAATTGCCAACTATTCAATTACCTAAGTTTTCTGGGCTTTATGAAAATTGGGTAGAGTTTAAAGATATTTTCAGTTCGTTAATAAATTCGAATTCCGCAATTCCAGACATTCAAAAATTGCATTACTTGAAATCAAGTTTACAAGGGCAAGCTTCGCAAGTGATCAGGTCACTAGAAATCAGTGCAGTTAATTACAAGGTCGCTTGGAAATTATTGTGTGAGAGATATGATAATAAAAAACTTTTGGTGACAAATCACATAAAGGCATTATTTAATTTGCCACTAGTTAGGTCAGAAACAGCACAAGAATTACGCAAATTAGTGGATGAATTTTCAAAACACTTATTATCATTAGAGGCCTTAGGGCAACCGGTGCAGCATTGGGATGCGTTATTAATTTACATTATAAATACAAAATTAGATTCACAGACAAAGCGGGAATGGGAAATTGGAAGATTGAACGAGGAATTTCCTACTATTGATGATATGAAATCATTTTTAAAGGGTAGATGTGAGGTTTTAGAAACATTAGAAAATCAAAACAACCGACGCGTTATTTATCATAATAATAAAAGTAATTTTCAATCGACTTCAACAACGACTTTATTAGCATCAAGTAAAATAAGTAAAGATAATGAAAATTTCAAATTAAAATGTACATTTTGTAACAATTGTGATCATTTAATTTATAATTGCGAAAGCTTTCTAAAATTAAATGCTAATGATAGGACCAATGAAGTAAAAATTAAAAAACTGTGTATAAACTGTCTTAAAAAAAACCATTTTAGTTTTGATTGTAATGCGGGGTGCTGTAGGAAATGCGGCAAAAAACATCACTCCTTGTTACATTACACAAATACATATAATGCAACTGCAAGGAATCAAACCACACACGATATCGAAACAAAAATTGAAGAAAATGGTGATAATCAGGTAGTATTAAGCAATGTGGGGAGTATTAATAATTTTCATGTTTTGTTGTCAACAGCTACAATAAAAATTAAAGATATAAAGGGCACATTTCATTTCTGTCGCGCATTATTGGATTGCGGATCAGAGAGTAGTTTCATTACCATGGAGTTGTGCAACAAGTTAAATTTGAAGAAATCACAAATTAATATATCGGTAATAGGTATTAATCAAATACAATCGAATATTAAATATAAAACAGAACTTGAATTTCAGTCGTGTCAATATCCATATCGGGCTTCTATTACGTGTTATGTAATTGATAAAATTACTGAAAGTATTCCAACGCGAGATTTAGATACTAATAAATTCAATATTCCTAATAACATTAAATTAGCTGATTGCGATTTCAATAGGTCAGGGAAAGTAGAAGTATTATTAGGTGCTAACGTTTTTTGGGATTTAGTGTGGAACGGAAGTATTAAATTAGGACCAAATTTACCATCATTGCAAAAAACGTCATTAGGGTGGGTATTTGCCGGTCCATTCAACGGGGATTACTTACATGAGAACAGGGTAATATGTAATATGGCTAGAAATTTAGACATTCAAGACCAGTTAAAGGTCTTTTGGGAACTTGAAGAAGTTGCTTCAACTAAAGTGCTTTCGTCGGACGACAAATTTTGCGAAGAATATTTTCTAAAAACTACCAAACGAGATCATTTGGGAAGATTTATTGTAAATATACCATTCAAAACACCCATGCTTACTATAGGTGATTCACTAAAAACTGCGACAAGGAGATTTTACAATTTGGAGCGTCGGTTAGATAAAAGCGAAACATTAAGACAATATTATGTAGAATTTATGAGAGACTATATAAATCTAGGGCACATGAGCAAGATTAAAAACCCAAATGAAGGGTTAGAACACGCGTATTATTTGCCGCATCACGGCGTACTTAAAGAAAATAGCTTGACTACTAAATTAAGGGTAGTTTTTGACGGATCCTGTAAAACGACTAACGGTTTATCGTTGAATGACATCCAATATGTTGGCCCTACATTACAAGAAGATTTATTCAGTATTTTAATTCGATTCCGTACACATGTTAATGTTATATCTGCAGATATTGAAAAAATGTATAGACAGATTCTAATAACACCAGAAATGCGGGATTATCAAAGAATTTTATGGCGGGAAAGTAATAATCATCCTGTAGAACATTACGTGCTTAATACGGTTACGTACGGGACCGCATCAGCGCCTTACCTAGCTATACGTTCGTTAAAAGAAGTGGGTTGTAGGTTCAAAAATGATTATCCTAAGTCAGTAGATGCCATTTTAAACGATTTTTATGTGGATGATCTTCTGACGGGTGCCGATTGTGTATCGGACGCTACCAATTTATATAAAGAAATCTCATATATTTTAGAAGCTTCAGGATTTAAATTACGAAAGTGGGTATCAAATAATGAACAAATTATGAAAGTTATTAACTCAGATGAAAGTAAATCGCAAGATACATTGTATATAGGAAATCAAGGTGATAGGAAAACACTAGGTTTAATATGGGCTCCTAGGTTAGACACATTAAAATACGACATTAATGGCTTAGGTTCAAATACAGAAGTAACAAAAAGACAAATATTATCGTGTATTTCCAAATTATTTGATCCTCTGGGTTTAATAGGACCTTGCATAATCATAGCGAAGATCTTATTACAGGAGATTTGGTTACAAAATGTAGGTTGGGATGATGTACTCCCTGAAGAAACTCGCAAAAGGTGGTTGCATTTCAAAAATACCAAGACATGTTCCATGCTCGGAAAAGGTGTGTGTTGAACTACACGCGTTTTCAGATGCTTCAGAAGTTGGTTACGGTTCATGTATTTACATAAGAGTAATAGATCAAACCAATGCTATTCACACAAATTTAATTTGTTCAAAATCTAGAGTTGCTCCCATAAAACGTACAACAATTCCACGATTGGAGTTATGTGGTGCTTTATTATCAGCACGATTAGCGGCAAAGGTAAAATCGTCATTAAATAGAGTAAATTTTCATAGATTCTTTTACTGGAGTGATTCAACAATAGTAATTAGATGGTTAATGACACCTGCTAATTTATTAAAAACATTTGTAGCTCACAGGGTGTCAGAAATACAAGATCTAACTCGAGTTGCTGATTGGCGGCATATAAATACAGGTGATAATCCAGCAGATTTAGTTTCACGCGGGGTGTTTGTAAAAAACTTAATAAATTCTATTTGGTGGAAGGGTCCATCTTGGTTGGAACTTCCTGAATGCGAATGGCCCAATTCAATTTTATCAGTGGATAATAGCAAACTTCCGGAATGTAAAAATAATTGCATCACATTAACGGCGGTCCCAATTCAAAGGGATACTTTTCCATTTCATTACACAAATTCTTTAACAAAATTACAAAGAATAGTTGCATTATGTTTGCGATTTATCAACAACACTAAGTTAAATAAAGGCAATAAAACATTTGGAAGATTAACTGGTTTAGAGTTAAATAAAGCTATGAAAACGTTAGTGAAACTATCGCAAGAAGAAAGTTTTCACAATGAATTGCAGTATTTAAAAGGGGATAATAAATCAAAAACTATGGCAAGTTTAACATATTTATCACCATTCATCGATTCAGAGGGTTTAATACGGGTAGGTGGTAGGCTGGAATATTCTAATTTTGGGTTTGACAAAAAACATCCATTGTTATTATCAGGGAAACATATTTTAAGTTCATTGATTCTCATACGGGAACACGAAAGATTGCTTCACGCAGGACCACAATTGATGCTAGCTTCTGTACGTGAACAATTTTGGCCCACGGCGGGGAGGTCTGTAGCTAAGGGTATTGTACATAAATGCGTATCATGCCGCAGGGTAAAACCAATAGAAATTAAACAATTAATGGGGAATTTACCGAAAGAGCGGACCTTGCCCATGTATCCTTTTTATACAGCGGGAGTAGATTATGCAGGCCCACTTCTTATAAAGGCCGGAAAAGGACGGGGAAAGGCAACACTTAAATGTTACATATGTGTATTTGTTTGTTTTGCCACAAAGGCAATACATTTGGAACCCGTTACTGAATTAACAACTCGCGGATTTTTAGCAACCTTACGTCGATTTATTTCACGACGTGGTAAGCCATCTCACATATATTCCGACAACGGGAAGAATTTTGTAGGAGCCGCTTCACATTTAAGGGATTTAGGGAAATTTTTAGTTAATAACAAAGAATTAGAGAACGTTATGAGTAAAGAATCTATTGAATGGAGCTTTACACCAGCTGGTAGTCCTCATTTTGGAGGTCTGTGGGAGGCAGGTGTAAAGTCCACAAAATATCACTTAAAAAGAGTGTTAGGTAATGCTTTAGTCACATTTGAGGAATTGTTAACAGTCATCACGCAAATTGAAGGAGTTCTTAATTCTCGACCTTTAACTCCTTTATCATCATCCCCAAGTGATTATGAACCTTTGACTCCTTCCCATTTTTTGCTTGGACGTCGTTTGACTTCGGTACCAGAGCAGGACCTTATAGATACACCAATGAACCGACTGCATAGATTCCAGTACTTGCAGAAACTAACACAACAATTTTGGAAGAGATGGTCCCTGGAATATGTCGGAGAATTACAACAGCGAGTCAAATGGAAACAAAATCAGAACAATATAAAAATTGGAGATCTTGTTTTAATAAAGGACGAGAATCTCCCAGCATTAAGATGGAAACTTGGGCGTATTAGTGATGTGCACCCAGGCAATGACGGGTTAGTGAGAGTGGTTTCCATAAAAACTCGTTTAGGTATACTCAAAAGAGCTGTCGCAAAGGTGTGTCCGTTACCTACAGAGGAATAAACATTAATATACTTGTGTTTAATAGTGTATTTAAGAAAAAGACATTAATATTTGGTATTTAGGAGTGTATTTAAGAAAAGGACATTAATATTTGGTATTTAATAGTGTAGTTAAGAAAAGGACATTAATATTTGGTAGTTAATAGTGTTATTGGAATAGACATTGATATTTTTGTAGTTAGTATTCATGTATAGTTAATATCTATGTACATTTTCAATATGTTAACCAATTAGTGTAAGATAAATTAGTTTGAAGGTACCCTTCAAAGGCGGGGAGAATGTTAATGTTTCAAATTCTACCGCCTTATCCACCGGATGTAGGGGGTGTTTCGAGTAACACCACTAGGGCTACCTAACATACGACACAGTCCACTAACAACTCTCAAGAAGGGTACTAGTTGTTGTACCTTTGGTGTAAACTAAAATAAATCGCATAAAAAATTCTCAAGAGTCTCATTATTCTCAAACAGCTTCCTAAACGCAAACCTCCACAATAGACAGAAAGGTTATTAACACAAATAGAGTACTTCAGAACACAACGAGATTTTATAACAGAATATCTAAAGTATAGGGAAACAAAATTCGCAAGGTAAAAAGGAAAACAGAAATTATTGAACTTCGAGATATTCTTACTCAAAAACTAATAGTCAAAGGTCGGTATTCTTATCTCATATTTAAATTTAACGTCATGTTTAATTACCATGGCAACATCGCATATCTCTGTTATACACATATAAAATTATATAAAGCTATATCGTTTTATGTTTACGCTAAACACAACTTTCGTTAGAGACAACTTTAAACATAAGATCAGAATACGGCCCAAAGGAGCTAAACTTGGTCGTTATAATGAAACCGCCAAAGAAAAACACCAGAATCAAGAATTCTATACAAACCAAAAACACTTCTATAGAAAGATGAATATAAATCATCAAACTCCTCAAACCGCGCCATACAATGCAACCTTCTCAGAATTTTGGAAAGCGATCTGGGAAAATTTTGAAAGCTACGATGCAAGTTCTTCATGTACCTATATCGAACTTTAAAAATAGTAATGTAGACCTACTTGAAATGCTAGAACAAAATGTATTGCAGCAAGATGTAATTACAGCTTTACGAAATATGTCTGATTGGAAAAGCCCAGGACTTGATAGAAAAAAAATTTTGGCTAAAGGCACTTACCACTCTTCCCAGGAATACAGGGTGTTATAAAAAAGGTCGGATATTTTATCCACGTAAATCGCAAATCGTCTTGACATCATCATAATCGAGAAATATGAAAAACATGGTGATACCACCGTCCGACTCTCAAACACCTTGGAAAGAACAGAACAACATAAAGTTACTGAAATGATAAATGTTTGGGGAATTACTTACAGAAAAATCATCTTTATTGTTATATCGACAGAAGGGGTTGTTGCGTTAAAGTTCATGGAGTACCTAGACAAAATCCACTTACCTTCAGGAATACTAACCATCATTTAACAAGAGCTGATTTTGGAAACCAGCCGAATTGTAAAAAAAATGTATTCTAACCTGATGAGACTGAATTGTTCTTCCAGTTAGAAACCTATACCAGATTTCATATCTGTGGGTTTTATACCGTGACAATATTTTCTTTGCATTATCGGAATAATGAAGGAACGGCTCCTACCATTTATGTTTTTTTCATAATAAATTATTTGGAATTTATTATTGGACTTAAGTAAAACTTAAAAAATTAAAATTCCGTTCTTTAAGTTGTATTAATAAATAATATGTTTTGGATCTAAGTGTGAACGTAGTTTTTTATAGCTTTATATGTATATTACCTAATAGTCCAGCTGATTCAACTAAAAAGTTACAAGACTAGCAATCTAATTATCTTTTATAAAAATAGCTGAAAAGCAGTCAAGTTGCAATGTTAAATTTCAAGGGCATTTATTCATTTTCTAAAGATCGTTACCTGAAAGTAAATTTGCTTTTTTTAATATTTCTAATAAACTTTCTATTTTTTGTGGATATTTCGTTCACAGTCACACTATATTTCATAAATGGGTCAATATTTAAAAAATGCATGGTCACTTTTCGTAAAAGACTAAATTATATAGACATAAAGCAAACAATTCACAAGGTTTTCTGATCTTAGTGTGTTACTGAACACCGTTAGAGGGTGCCATGTTTAAACATTTAGAAGGCCTCTAAATGTTTATTCGAGCAAATGTTTTTACTTAATAACCGGCTTAAAAATCAACGTTTGGTTTGTTAATGCACTTTTCCCGTATTTAATATTTAACGATTATGTAATTTTGTTTACAAAAACAATGTAATTACATATGCTTGTCCTTCACTATAATTATATTAAATAGTTTAAATTCGTGGAAAATTTCATAAATAATTTTAATAAAATTACTCAAGCATTTAAATCCCACCTAAAGGAATATTTTAGTTTTTTATGTTTCATTAAAAAAATCAGATAGGATAAAATTAATCTTTCATTAAGTACTTTATACTGTAAAATTATGAAAAGTATTTATTTAAAAAAGAGTTTCAGTAAATACTTATTTAAATTCTACCTAAAGACAGATATGTTTACATATACATTACACATATATTTACTTATTTATCATTAAAAATAATTCAAACAGGCTTGAGCGAATCCTTTATTTTTATTGAAAAATTATTAAAACAGCAATACAGACAAATAAAGATTTGTTTAAATATTTATTAAAAAAATAGTTAATGCAAAAAACCAACAAACTCACGTCATCCTTGAATTGAATGAAATATTAAGAAAAATTATTTAAACATAAATTCTCGTGACATCTTTAAATCAATAAACTAACAATATTTATGTGTTGAACATTGACAGCTTTAAAAAAATACGAAAAATACACACTCTAAAAATTGAGGATGCAAATATATTTTATGCACGTGTAATTATAGTTTATAATTATTAAGAAAATCAATAAAACTAATAATCAAATACCCAAAATCACGTAGTAAACCTATTATTAAAAGATTTAATAGTATTGTTTTTGTGATTTGCGAATTATAACATAAATGTGTTTATTATTTAAACACTTTGCATTTGAGGCGTAGAATATTTTCGCAATGGATTTAGTGGAAAAGTTTTGTTTTTTATATAAGAAGTAGACGGAAAAGAAGATGACAAGAAAATAAAGAAATGACACTGAATAAAATAAGAGAAGCAGAGAGGGAGAGTATCAAAATAAGGGCAATGTAGGAAGAGAGAAGAAGAAAAAGAAAATAATCAGGGAGGTAGGCAAGTAGAATAGAAGCGGAGAAAAGAAGAAAGAGAAACTTAAAACAAGCAGCTAAGATCAAGGAAAGAAAACCAGGGGTGAAGTAAAGGAAGAGAAGGACACACAAAAGAAGAAAAGCAACGATCTAAGCAGATAAGAGGAATATAAGAAAAGGAATAAAGGGCAGAAAAAGAAAAAAGAAGCAGCAGAGATGAAGGAAAAAAAGAAAAGGCGGAGAAAGATATACAAAAGAAGAAAAGCTGAGGAATAGATAAACGAAACAGAAGAGAAAAAACAGAGGCAGAGAAGACGAGGAACAAAGAAAAAGAATAGTAGAAAAGAAAAAAGTAGACAAAAAATATTGCTTACAATACGTAACTGAATTCCTTCTCGAAACCAGTACCAAAAACATGCTTTTTAGTCCAAACATCAAACCGTCTAATAAGTTCAGGAGACATTTCTTCTTTATACTTTCCAACAATACCTGTTCTTATAAATGTTGTGTCCTCGTTAGTAATATTTTTTTGTTTCCTTAATTCAACAACATCCTCATAATTCAGCGATGTATTACTTTTCATAGATTCAAAGCTTAAATGTTTAACCAAGAAGTCCATCTGCTGCTGCGTCAAAGTCTTATCCAGGAATGTAGCAACTTTAGTAATGACGGTAGGAAGATGCTTCTTCATATCTTCGTAGGTAATTATCAATAAGTTACGTAAATTCTTTTGTTTCCAGTAACCCAGTACATGTTTCCAAAAAGAACCATACATTACTAAAAAAGATTGAAGTAAGTCATGGGGATTTTAAACAAAGTCAATGATTACGTTTGTTTGACAGGAATACTTTGGCGAAACTTTCGAAATCTGCAGTCCAACCTTGTAAAATATTCCCGTGGTGGAAGTATGAAACGCAGACATCTTTAGGGTTTCTGATTACGTAAATGATCTGAAAACAAACTTCATCTATAATGAACGTTCATCAATTTATTTTATTTTCAACCATATATGTAATGACGTTATTACTAACTGTTTTGTAAGTTGGAAAATTGGCCTTTACTGACTGTTACTTTCTATATACATAAATATATAACTAAATATAAATTGGAAACTTGTAGATAGCTATAGCCCTATCACGCTAATTAAATGCAGAAAGTTTCAAATTAAAGAAAAATGATACCACCATAGCTATCTACAAGTTTCCAATTTATATTTAGTTATATATTTATGTATTTAAACATTCGTGATCGGAGATTTTCCATCTAAGAAGAAGTCGGTGCTGTCGTTAATAGTTATGGGTCATTGTGAATGCGCTAAGAAGCGGCTCTTTGGCTTTATATCTGTATATGCGACTATTAGAATAGACTTCAAAAATTACAGTTTCAAGTTTGGAAGTTTGACGCTCCATCGGGGACCAGACCTCCGTAGCTCAATGGCAGAGCAGTGGTGCGTTTAACCTAAGTCGGTGGTTCGATTCGCCGCGGTGGTATCATTTTTCTTTAATTTGAAACTTTCTGCGTGTTACTTTCTATCCGGGTGGAAATTGATCAGCTGATCACTTTCCACCCGGCCACGCGCACTGTCATTAAATGACAGCTTGTTTGTTCAAAATATTAATTATTACTATAAATGATTCATATTAATTAATTAATTTATAAATATGTATGGTTGAAAATAAAATAGTATACAAACCTTGGGGAAAAGTCTCATTACTGTCTCGAGATATAGTATAATTATTTCCCCACAGTAATGAACTACTTTCCACCTCGGTATGTAATATACTATTATTTGGTTTATTTGGTTTTATTTACTTTATTTGTTTTTATTATTTTTTTAAATTTATTTTCTTTTATTTATTAATTTCCATACTTTTTTTTATCAGTATTCCAAAATCTCAAAGAAAAATGGAAAACTACGATTTTACATACAGGGAATTTTTCTTTTTACTATACATATTCCCTATGTATGGTTTAAAAAAAAACGTGTCAAAAGTCCTATATGTAGGCAACCAACTATACACTCAGCTGTAAATTTTTTAAGAAAAAAATAGCATGCTGTGGCAAAAATAATTAAATTAACTTAATGTCAAAAAATTAGTCTTTAACTGTTGCCGCTTTTATTTTCATTTCTGTTTTGTGTTGTTGATATTTTATGTTTGAGAATAATCGTTGAATTAAAATTATTTTGATATTCTACTAATTTTGATTTATTTACAAACATAACCTTTACACACCACAAAAAATAAAAACTAATGTCCCTAAATTCACAGCCAGAGTGACGTTTAGTGTATAGTTGGTTACCTACAAATAGGACCTTTGACACGTTTTTTTTTTAACCATACATCGGGAATATAAGTATATACTTCTTCTCAGATCCTTTATGCCCAATAAAAAGAAAAATTCCCTGTATATTTTGAAAGCACACTGCGTATTTCAGCGTTTATTTTTTGTTTATAATCTGAATTTGAAATGTTTAGTTATTTAGTTCTTTATTTATTACTAATTTAGTTTCAGTTTATCACTATTTGTTTATTATTTATTTTGTTGTTGGTTTTTATTTATTATTTTTGCTTAACTTTTATTTATAATTTTTTTATTATTTAATTGCCAGAATTTACTTTAAATAACCAGTCAATAAATAGCAATTTTGTTGCATGTTTTCTTTCTTCTTATGTTATTATCCTCTTGAGATTGCCATTTTATGTTCCCATATTCTGCCAGTCTACTTTCTTCAAGTCTTTTTCTGTCATTATATTATTTATATTTGTTTTCCATCTGGCCGACCTCATTTCTTTTTCCCTTGGGTTGCACTCCATTATTTTCTTGAACCATCTGTTCTGACATACGTACATGTGACATGTTCATTGTCCATACCGTTGGAGAGCTTGATTTTCCCAAATTTTGGTGATTGAGATGGTTATTTCTATTATTTTTCAAATCTCTTCTGTCCTGAGTCTAACTCTACCGTTTTAATTTTATCTCTATCAGCTTTTGATACTGGTCACGTTTTAGCTCCATAAAATACAATATTCTTCTGACTAAGATTGTCACTCCTGTTTTTGTCGCCATTTTTTCCATAGCCACTTTTATGCATATTATGTGCCTTTCACATGTGCCTACCTGTCGAACTTATAATCGTTCCTAAATATTTAAAAGTGTCGTAGGATTTAGCACCTTGGTCGACTACTCTTATATTTTGTGCAGCTCTTCTCACGCAAATATTCTGTTTTTGGAAGTTTTTCATATTCTTCCATAAGTTTTCTTAACATATATCCCATGTCCTCCTCATCTTGTGCGAAAAGGATTTGGTCATCGGGAAATAGTAAGGAGTGCATTGTTCCGTCTTTTTTAATCCTGTTCCTGAACATTTGCGGTACTATGTTTCCAAGGCCTGTTCGATATACATATTTATATATTAAACTGCAAAGACGATAGGCTACAGCCTTGCTTCAGTCCCTTTGATATTCTTATGGCTTTCGTTATTCTGTTTCCTATTCTAATTTTTGTCTGGTTGTTCGTGTAGAGTCCTTTTACTAAGTTTATCAATTTTTCATCTATATTTAGTCTTTTCATCGCTAACCATATTTTACACCTGGGTAAGTTATCATATGTTTTTTCAAGATCTATAATTGTCATATGTGTATCTATTTACTTTGATCTGTTCTTCCCTATTATCTGTCTTACGTAGTGAATGTTATCTAAGCATGAGCATTTCTTCTTCTTCTTCTTCTATTTTACTTTTGACGATACTGGAGAACAATCTGGCTATCGAAGGGGCAACAGTTAGGTATTCCCCTATAATTAGTGCATAGTTTTTTCTCACCTATTTTGAAGGTCGAGTTTACATATATGCTTCATTCGATTCTGAAGGAATAGCATTACCTTCCTCTATTTTGTTAAATATCCTTGTTAAGAAGCTTGTTGGCGCATTCGAGGTCGGTACTTGAGCGAGTGAAGCCATTTAATCGTTTGGTTACAATTAACAATTCTGTCTGCAGAGTGGTCAACTGCAGATAGTGACAACACACAAACACTATACACTTAATACACGCTCACAAACTTTGTAGAAGGCAACAGCAAACTACTGCAGAGAACACACATACATTTCCCTAGCATGAAGGGGATATAACAAAATTCACGGCGCCAAGTCGTTTAAAAATGTGGCTTTGATTCCATCAACTGATCTCCTGGTTACAAATACCATACGCTACTATAATATATACCAGTATCCTTGTTATGTACTTTTTCATTTTTCGTCCTCTTTATTTGAAAAGTTTCATTGGTATATTTTCTGGTCTTGCTACTTTTTTGCTTTTTAAAGGGCTTTATGCACGTCTTCTTATGTTATACCTGGTATCGCCTGGTCTTTTCTTATCTCTTCTTTCGGATGTTGATATTCATCTTGATGTTCCATTAGTAAGTCTGAGTAACGTTTTATCCACTCTTTTGGTGGCATTTTTCCTCAAAATAGAAATATTTAAACAAATCTCCAAGTTTCTACTAAAGTGTGTACAATACCATTCTAATATGGCTAACTTAATGATTATGTTTGTTTAACAAAAACATTTTAAAACGGAACCTTAGAAATCTGCAGTCCAACTTCGTAAAATATTTTCATGGTAGAAATATAAAACATTATTTTTTTGGAATTTTTGATTAGGTAAAAGATCAGAAAACGAGTTTGTATAATGAACAACGCCCAATTTATTTACTATCTTTCAAAGCTAGTTGTGGCGAATGTCTTGGCATTTTTTAAATTTATTTATTTTGTTCATTAAAAATTAATTATTATACCTACTTTAAGGATTCACCTACATTGCAAAATCTCAGAGAAATAGGTAAACTACGATTTGAAAACACTTTACTTATTTTTAATTTTCATTCTGAATTTGAATTTCTAATTTGTTTAATTATTTATTTATTAGTAGGTAATTCAGTTAATGTTTATAACTATTTATTCTGTCTTATATTGTTATTTATTTTAATCTTGGTTTTTATTTTACCATTTTGTTTTTAGAATTTACTTCAAATAACCAGCCAATAAACAAAATTTCTGCTCTAACTAATTTTCCTTCAAAATAGGAATATTTAACAACTCTCCAATTTTAAGCTTAAATATGACAGAATCTATTTTCAAACACACACTTTTTCAATTCTGAAGTATTTTACATTGGTTTACCTTGGGCGATTTCTTTTTCTGTTGTATTTCATCGGGCAGTAGAGAAAAGGGCAGGTGAGTCTTTATAAATCGGGGACTTCCTTGGGCTTTAGCGAATTCAACTGATTCTTTAACATAATTTGGACTTTCCATTGCCATGGCTAAATGTAATCGCTTTACATCGAAAAGGCCGCAATATCTACAATTACAATTTCTCAAAAGTATTGCCAAACGTTAAAAATTAAGGTTTTGTCACTTAAGTTTTGAAAGTCAGTTTCATGTCTGCAATTTTAAAGAATTTAAATAAAGCAGGGACAGAATTTTTTAAATTAAGGAACTAAAACCTGATCGTTAAGAATTGAATGAAATAAATGGATTGCTTAGAAACTACTCACTCTAAAAATGGAAATCGTTCGCATAAATCCACTTTACCACCTTCGAAATCACAGTTGTTTGAAATCATCCATACCATTTCCTGAACCCAAGTTGTTCCTAAAATTATAGTTTCAGTTTCAGGTTTAGTTTCAGTACAGCAAATAAACACAAAATTAAACTAGACGAACTAAATTATTTTTTAAATCTTTGTTAACCTTCTGAAACTATTTTTTAGCTTAACAATTATATGTAACTTTACGGTCGTCTTTTTATTGAGCGAAAAAAAGTAAATTTTATAACTTACCGGCTTTCGGAAAGGAACTAACAATAATATCATCATTTTTTACAGGAAAGTTTTTAATGGAATCAGCGTATTTTTCATAATAAATTGGCAGGTAAGTTTCGTCCTCACCGATTTTTATATAACTTTCCATAAATTCGTTAGTTAATTTTGTTTGTATTATATAATCAACTTCATTTTTAGTGGTTTCTTTTAACAAATTTTCTTCCATTTTTATTATCAATTTTTAAAACCGAAACAACTCGTTGCAAAGTCGTTTATTTTTTACTGATAATTATTGTTAATCCCAGTTATTGAATGAACGTTGCTTTATATTTAATTCTAAAATTAGAACATGTATTCTTATTACAATGTATAATAAGATAGATAACGACGAAATTATACTCGTGTTTGGCTTCAGTTTGTGTCTGTATTAAGTCGGGTCGACGAGCTCTGTGACTTTTAAACGCGATACGCTTTGTATTTTCGTAGGTTGTGATAAGCAAGTTTTAGTATTTGAATGCATGTTCCCAATACAACATGCTGTTGTGGCAATTTTGTTATTTGGAAATTAATAATAAATGTTTTTGTATCAACGTTTTTTTGAGGTTTTTGGAATGGGTTTCTACTTTTTCTTTTCATACTTTTTATGAAACTTTAAAAAATTATATTTATGACGCTCAATATCTCAAAAATCCTCTAAGGCCGTGTTTGGTGTTTCAAAGTTTTTTAATAGGTGTGGAATTCACAGGATATTATATTTATTTTTAGAAACTTTCAGTGCCTTATCCATTCCGGCTATTATTGCAATTTGAACATTATCTACTGTTCCTTTGAACAATTCTATAGACGTTATGCCAAACCATTGCCTTACAGTTTTCAGCTAGGACAGGCATGGCGAACCTGTGGCACGCGTGCCAAAGGTGGCACGTACGAAAATTTTACTGGCACGCGCAGGGTTGACAGTATTATAATTTTATTGCTCGAGCAATTAAAAATAGAAATATGCAGTCAACATCTGTAGCGAAATTTATCGGGAGTCGTTCAAACATAACTGCAGTGGGCTTTTTAGCTGCAAACATAATTGCCAAAGACGGCAAATCATTTAGAAATGGGGCATATATTAAAGGGGCATATAAGTCATCACCAGCAAAAACTACATATGTATAAAATCTTCTGGTTTAACTTCTGTCTGTCTTGATGAGAGTACTGATATAAGTGGATTAGCTCGTTTAGCAATTTTTATTAGTTATTGCATTGAGAATAATATCAAAGAAGAATTGATCAGTTTAACATCATTATAGCAATAATTTCAAAAGGAATAAATACTTAAAGAGAAATAGATCTTTCTAAAATTATATCAGTAACTACGAAAATTTCTAGAATTATTAAATAAGGTAAACTTGGTGTACAATGGTTTACTTCTGTACAACAACGTCCGATGGTAAAGCCGTGAAAAAGTTCTTCAAAGATTCGTAGAGTGCTTAAATTAGCTTAGATGAAGTTAGGCTTTTTTACATAATAAAAAAATCATCAAAAAATATAATCAATTAATGAACGTCGAATGGATTGCCAAATTAATGTTTTTTACTGACTTGTGCGTATATTTAAAAGATAAACTGCAAGGTGTTAACAAAACAGTTGTTGTCATGTTTGATTTAAACAAAACATTCGAAGCTAAATTACAGATTTTCAATCGTGACGTTATTTCCAACAAACAAAAATTCATTGATGCAAGGCATAATTTGGAAATAATCGAAAATGAACGCTTATTAGGTGTGATTAAAAAGAATTCGGAAGAGGAAATACTGAGTACCTAAAATGCCATTCCCGAAACCTTTAAATATGTACTAAACTTTTTAATAGGACAAAGTTTAGTATCTAGTTTATTACTTGTTTATAAGTTTATGTTTTTTTGCTAATTTTTAGATGAAATAATTAATTTTTTATTAATTTTTTTTCTCATATAAAAACTATTTGGCACGTGGGCAACTGGATAAACGTTATTTGTAAATTTGTGGCACGCGAACATAGAAAGGTTCGCCACCACTGAGCTAGGAGATTCATCTTCGGCCTGGCCCTCTTCTCCCCATTACTTTATGATAATGGGAAATGGCCTCATTATTCATTGATCAATGCATATTCTAACTGCTGGTTCATTATTTTTACTAACTACCATGTGTTTAGCCTTTCTTTACTTTCAAAGAAATCCCGTATTTCTCACTGGCTGCAAGTATACATTCCATTAAATAAATTAGTTGTAATCCTTCTGCGGTACTTGCCAGCTTGCCATAACAGGATCGACCGCATATCGCAAATTGTTTGCAAGTTCGTCGTTGATTAGTGCGCCTTCTTCTATACCACTTAGTGCTTGTTTAAGAAATCTTTGGAGTATATGTTAAATATCAATGGTAATAGTACACAGTCCTGTCGAACACTTCTAATTAGGGATCTCGGAGAATCACCTGACCCCGCTTAATTATGGTAATTATGCTTTTTAAGCAGTTTGTTTCGATGGTCTGCAGTCCACAGACCGACAGTCCTGAGACTGAAGATTTTATCCTTTCGATGAACTGAATGGCGTGGAGGGCGCGACAATTCCTTTACATCTGTTTTCTTATTATGTATAGTTTTCCACATTTGTTTCAGCAGTTCATAAAAATAGTGTTCTAAGTTCGAAGTGTATTTTTCCCAATATTCAGCTTTTGTTCCTCGAGTGTTTGTATTTACGTAATTTCTAGTTTAAGTACTGTTCGTATAAGGACTGCATCTTTAATTATGGGTACAAATAAAAAGTCTAATAATTTTTTTATTTTACTGTATTTCGAAAAACGACATTTAGATTTACATGTTTTAGAAACTAATATTTAAATTTCGATCATTTCGGGAGAAAATTATGAAGGTTTTCCTAATTCTCGAACTTTGTTCTTAATGTGTCGCATCAAGTTTTGGACAACAGATTCGTTCACAGTTTTGGTTACTCGATTCCAGTCTTTCTTGAACTGTGTCAAATCTTCGGCCGGTTTGACATTTTTCCGTAGTTTTGCCTTCATTAACGCCCAAAATTTTTCAATCGGCCTGATTTCCGGGCAGTTTGGAGGATTGAGTGTTTTTTCAACAAATGGGATATTTTTCTCGCGATACCATTCTAGGACAGAAGAAGAATAGTGACATGAAGCCAGGTCAGGTCAAAATAACACTTGTTTGTCGTGCTTTCGAATGATGGGCAACAATCTTTTTTATAGACACTCCTTACGATAGATTGCAGCATTCAAATTTTGTTGGGTGAAAAATTGAATCGACTTCATACCACATTGGCAAATAGCTTGCCAAACTAATACCTTCTTTCCAAATTTTTCACAAAATATTGACTTATCTGAATTCGGTAACGTTATTTGCTGATTACATTACTCGAGAATTAAAAGAACTCGCTCCTTCGTCGCTCGCTCTTTCAAACATTTCTCTCGTAATGTAAAATGCATCATAACGTTACTAGTATCGTAAATTACTATTATATTGTGATTTTGACATATATAATAATAATTTATAAAAACCATTCAAAATGAATGAAAGTGATTGTGAAGATTTCCCGAATACTCCTCCTAATGTTGTTGAAGCTGCAAATGCTGCATCTCTGGAATTACTACCTGAGAAATCCAAATTCAGGTATATTAGAGAACGCAGCATATTTGTCACATGGTGCAAACAGAAAAATATTAAGAAATTTACGGAAAATGTACTTCTGGCTTATTTCTCCGAAAATTCCAAGAAAATCAAGTCATCCACTCTTTGGTCTTCGTACTCCATGCTGAAAACTTGTTTGATAGTTAAGGATAATGTAGACATTTCGAAGTTGACAAAATTAATTGCTTTCCTGAAGAGAAAATCTGCGGGCTATAGAGCAAAAAAATGCCCTATTTTTACTAGAACCGAGATCAGTAGATTTCTTCTTGAAGCACCAGATGAATCATTTTTGATGATGAATGTAAACATGACTGTTGGTTTATAGTTTATATTTTCCAATTAATACTAAAATTTATTGTAGATTGCATTAATATTGGGAGTAGCTGGAGCTTGCCGAAGAGACGAGCTCATGAAATTAACCATAGACGATTTACAAGAGAAAGATGCTGTGTTAATTGTTAATATATCCGATACTTAGACACATGTACCCCGGAGTTTTACAGTAACTAATGGACAAGAAGCTTGGTTGATAATTTTTAGAAAGTACGCTGCTCTTCGTCCGTCAACTGTCGAGAATAGACGATTTTTTATGACATATAGGAAAGGAAAGTGTCTTAGTCAACCAGTAGGTGCCAACACTTTTGGAAAAATCCTTCAAAAAATTGCCGAATTTTTGAAATTACCCAACTCTTCTGCAGAACATCCGCAACGTTACTTGCTAATGCTGGAGCAGACATTCTTTGTTTTAAGAATGAAGAGACATGGAGGATGGAAATCCTCCTCAGTTGCAGAAGGCTATATAGATGATTGCGTCCAAAATAAAGTAAAGAATGACAACAGTCAAAGCCTGCTTTTTATATCTACTTAAAAGTGTACCCATAATTAACGATACAGTCCTTACGTCTTCCATTTGTAATGATTTGTATGCCTTAAATATTCTCCTGTGATAATTCCTTTTTCTCCCTTACAGAACCAAGATCGTCTATTCTCGCAGTTTTTCGAATATATGTATACCTTTTTAATCCCAAAACTTCTGAAGCAGCCTTGTATATGGCCTTCCTAAGCTCAGCGTAGCCATAGTCAATATTTTCGTATTGTACGAGTATAATGTTGCTTTCTATTTTTGCAGTCAATCTTAAGTTTAATGCTTTCGTCGTGGGATGATTCTACATTTATTTTATCTTCATCTTTATCTTGCCTAGTACCGGACTGATCAGTACCAATGTCTGCAGAGTTTAGATATCGTACGAATTTCCAATTCGTTATATGATTATCGTACATTACACAATATTAGTCAAAACGAATATTTATATTAGGCAGTTTTTCAAAAAATTTGATCTATTACCATTCTATGTTATTTACTATTACTAATCTAGGTTTTCCTATTCAAGACTGGAAGGTAAAGAATTATGTAAAAATATTTTAATATCTGGTTTAATGGAAATACTTATTCAGATTTAATTATGTTAGATCCTCCACTAAATTGCATACATACAAAAACATTTTGGAAATAATTAGAAATATTGGCGAAATTGTCAATAAACTTAATTTGTTTATTAGTAATAAGTAATAACCGTTTGTTTTTTAACGGAAATTATTTAGACAAATTACAAAATCATGAAACTATTTTACATAAAGTGTATATGGTGAAAAATCGTTTTTACATTGCAATTTTTGAGCGAGTCATACCGTCTAAATGCAAGAAGTGAGCCAACCAAGGGTCAAGTAGGAGATTAACGACAGAGAGATAAATAGCTATTATATAGGCAACGTTTTAGCAAGACGTTTTATTATATATTATATACTTTCAAGTACCTGTTCGTCTCAGTGGTTAAGATAGAAAGTATATAAAAAAATGCAAAAATCTTGTAATACTAAAATTTTGTTATAAAGTAGAAGTGTATGCTTAACACAAATAACTTTATCGAAGAAATAATGCTGAGATATCTGTAACTTATAGCTTATAAAAGATAAGGATATTCCTTATCAAATCCAGTATTAGCAACCCGCTTTTTAGTCCATGCATCAAACTGTTCGATAATTTCAGGTGTCATTTCTTCTTTGTATTTTCCAACTTTACCCGATCTAATAAAACTACCGTCTTCTTCTAGAGTTAAACCCTTTTGTTTCTTCGCGTTAACTATATCTATTAAATTCACAGCACGATTGTTCTTCATCGAATCAAAGCTTAAATGTTCGGTTAGCTTTTCTATTTGTTCATCGGTTAGAGATTTTTCTAAAAATTTTGCAACCTTTCGGATAACCGAAGGAAGGTCCCTCTTCATATCTTCGTAAGTAATTATTAACAAGTTGGGTAAGTTTCTTTGTTACCAGAATCCAAGCACATGTTTCCAAAAAGAACCGTACATTACTAGAATAAAATTAGGTAAGTTATGCGAATTTACGAAAGGAAGGAGATTACTTTTTTCAGCCAGGAATTCTTTGCAGAAATTTTCAAGATTTGCCGTCCATCCTTGTAGTAGCATTCCATGGTGGAAGTACGAAACGCAGGTGTCTTTTGGATTCCTCGTTACGTATACCATCTGCAAAATGATTTTTTTGATTAAAATAATATGTTAAAGTTAGGAGTATAACGCAAAATTTGTTTAAGAAAGGAAAACGGTTTATAATAAAAGTCAGGTAATTTCAAATTAAAAAAAAAAAAATTACAAAACATAACTTCAAGTAAAATATTTATGTAATTACCTTGGGCGCTTTTTTACTGTCTACTATTTCATCAGGCAAAAGACAAAAAGGCAAATGTGTTTTTATAAATCTCGGACGAGGATGGCTTTTAATAAATTCTACTGAATCTTTCATATAAGGTGGACTTTCGTCTTCCATGAATTTATCCAACTTTTCCATATCATACAGGGTGCTCATTCTAAAAATGTTACATAAATTATAAACTCTGAAAAAATGATTATTATTCTTAAATTTAAGTCACAGAAATATTTTTGAAACCTAAATGCTGGGGTAATTATTAATATTTTTATTCATGGCTTATTAAGATTTTTCTGCTGAAAGGCATTAGTTAGCTGCGTATCACTGATAAACAGCAACCAGTGCAAAACCATGATGGTGTGCTGCTGATTCATACTTTTCCAGTAGGTTAGCTAAAGTACTTTCAAGGCCTTTTTCTATGTAATTTACTTAAGGCATTTCATACAGTTTATATTTAGATATTTAACCTGTAGAATGAAACTGGGATGTCATAAGAATTAATAACAATTAATTTAATATTTAGTCAACTCGCTATGATTTTCTTGAACATCGTGTTTTTTACCTACTCAAGATAAGGAACTCGTTTCTTGACGTCTACCTTTGCACCTTCGAAATCGCAATTATTTGCAATTAACCATACTGTAACAAATTATACAATGACATCATCGCCGCGTCAGCTGTTCTCGAGCCGACGAGTAAATTCGATGAGTCTTCTAGCAAAATCCACAAATCTCGGGAGTTAAAGGCCGCCGCAGATATAAGAGCGGTACGAACAAAAACCCGGCAGTCTTGAACAGATAATCGCGGCCTACGTATAAATAAATACCTACGTTTAAATAAATAATAACTGTTACATAAATTACTTTAGTGTTCGATTTTAATATTAAGTGTTCGGTTTAGTTTTACGTTAGTTTTAATTGTTGTTCTTTATAATTATTTCGTACTTTAAGTTTGTTTAATAAATTAATTTACACCACGAACCGAGTTTATTTAAAATAAACGTCGTAAAAACGTTACATTGGCGTCAGGTGTCGGGTTCGGTGTTGAATTAAAAATAAAAAAGATAAATAAAAAGACAGTTGAACTGCTTAAAAATTTAGTGCTTTAAAACAAGTGAAATGGCTGGAAAATCGCTTCAAGAGTTGAAAGTGGCCGACTTGAGAAGGGAATTGGAAGAAAGGGAATTGGACACGGCAGGTACAAAAAAGGAATTACAAGCACGACTAAAAGAAGCATTGTTAAAAGAGGGCCAAGATCCAGAAAGCTTTAGTTTCGAAATGCCAGGCAGCGGAATGGATTTTAAAGTGCTTCTGAACAAAATCGACGAAAATTCAAAATCCTTAGAAGAAAAAGTACTTGAAAATTCTGGTATGTTGAAACAAGAATTACTGGAAAAAGTTGTAGAAAATTCTAGAACCCTAGAGAACAAAGTGCTAGAGAATTCTGAAACTTTGAAACAAGAATTACTGGAAAAAGTTGTAGAAAATTCTAGAACCTTAGAAGAAAAAGTACTTGAAAATTGTAAATCCCTGGAAGACAAAGTACTCGAAAACTCTAGTGTGCTGGAAAAGGTAGTAGAAAATTCTGAAAGTTTGAGGCAAGAAATGCTAGAAAATTGTGGAACGTTGAAACAAGAATTATTAGAAAAAGTTCTAGAAAATTCCAGTACGTTAAAGCAGGAGATGTTGGAAAATTCCAGAACGTTAGAAAATAAAATCGTAAAAATGGTAGAAGAAAGAATGGCTCAAATGGATCTAGCAACGACGGCCGAGGAAGATGAGACAACAACACTATTACAAGAAAGGTTGAATCAAATATTATCACCCTTAGCAACCACACAGCCTACTGAAATCAGACCGGAGATTAAAGAAGGGTCTGCCGCCGGAATGAGACTCAAACCACCAACGTTTGATGGAAAGACACCATGGTCCACCTATCACAAACAATTTGAAGCAGCTGCCAGGGCCAATGGTTGGGCTGACCGTGAAAAGGCTGTGTCATTAATCGTTGCTTTGCGCGGAGATGCCTTGAACGTCCTCCAGGCGATTCCAACAAGCCAACAGAATGACTACCGCTTGTTAGTTTCCCGATTGGAAATGAGATATGGGGACGCACATCTTCAACAGGTGTACCACGCACAAGTGAAGAATCGTATTCAGAAGAGTGGAGAGAATCTTCAAGAGTATGAAGCCGACATTGCGCGATTGGTTCGACTAGCCTACTCTACGGCTCCCGATTCCTTCTTGGAGCAACTAGCAGTACAAACGTTCGTAGATGGTTTAAGGGATGGGGAAACGCAGCAGTCATTGAGGTTAGCGCGGCCAAAAACAATAGATGATGCACTCGCCCACGCTTTAGAATTCGAAGCGGCGAAACAAGCATCACGAGGACACGGGCGTGTCCGCCTGATGGCCGAAGAACCTGAAGGCTCCCAGGACCGATTAGAAGAGTTAGTGTTGAGGATTATCCAGAAGAAAGAAGATAGTCGTAAGAAGAATGTTCGCGAAGAACAAGGACCCCGTTGTTGGAATTGTGGCGAGCGAGGGCACATCCAGCGTCGCTGCGTTAAACCAAGAAGAGAACAGCCGTCGGAAAACTAAAACGGGTTGACGTGAGAGGGCGAACGTTGACCTCGAAAAGAAATGCCCCGAAGATCACCATCCATGCCGTATCGTCAAAGAACCGAAATGCCAGTCTGTTTGTTGATGGAAACATTGCTGGCCAAACTGTTCCCCTACTCATTGATACTGGGGCAACAAAATCCATCATACGCCCAGATGTTTTGCAAGAATCCGTGAAGCTGTCACCCACGAATACCCAGCTTCGGACTGCGACAGGTGATGTGATAACGACGCATGGAATAGCGAAGATGACCATTGGTATTGGAAGCGAGAAGCTTGTACATGAAGTATTAGTAGCTGACATCACTGACGAATTCATCCTGGGAATGGACCTTTTGAGAAGATTCCGGTTTTCGCTGGATTTGAAGGAAGGGGTTTTAAAAATCGGCAACCAAGAACTTCCTCTACATCCAATGGACGATCCGGTAGTACGAGTCCTGTTAACTGAAGACGTGACGGTGCCTGCTAGAAGTGAACAAATTGTCAAGGCAGGTCTGGATGGAGATCTTCGGGCAGGATGTGTACGAATGATGGAACCTATTTGTGACAAGAAAGTCCACAGTGGTATACTGGTAGGGAAAGCGCTGATCAAGGTTGGAGAAACAGTACCGGTAAGGATTATGAACGTCAATATGGAGCCGGTGACGTTGAAGAGGAACACCCTTGTGGGGCAGTGTGTACCAGTATCCCAAATAGCCCAATGCATGAATGAATCCCAAAGACCAGCTACCAAACAACCTGCTGGTGAACGTGTTGACATGATAACCAATTCATGTGAAGACCTTAATGAAACAGAATTGAAGAGTGTGCGAACTTTGATTTGCCAATACCGAGACGTCTTTGCCCTTGATGAAGATCAAAAGGGACGAACAAAAGTGGTACGACATAAGATCAACACCGGGGATTCCAGACCTATACGACAGCGTCCGAGACGACTTCCATGGGCAAAGCGTGACGAAGCGGAGAAGATTATTACCGACATGAAGAAACAAGGGGTCATTGAACCATCAAGCAGTCCATGGGCATCACCAGTGGTTCTAGTTGGCAAGAAGGATGGATCAACGCGTTTCTGTGTGGACTACCGGCAACTTAATGAGGTCACGAAGAAGGACAGTTATCCATTACCGCGTATTGATGACACCTTGGACACGTTATCTGGTTCACGGTGGTTTTCGACACTGGACTTGAAGAGTGGTTATTGGCAAGTTGAAATGGAACCTGAAGACCGAGAGAAGACTGCGTTCACCATCGGTTCGGGATTATGGCAGTTTACAGTCATGCCATTTGGCCTATGCAATGCTCCGGCCACCTTCGAGCGCCTAATGGAAACAATTTTGAGGGGATTGTCCTGGAAAACGTGCCTGGTGTATCTGGACGACGTGATCGTAGTTGGCAGGTCATTTGAAGAACACTTGGCAAACCTAAAAGAAGTGTTCCAAAGACTTCGTGGAGCCAACTTGAAATTAAGTCCGAAGAAGTGCCACATCTTTAGAAAAGAAGTCAACTATCTTGGACATGTTGTCTCACGAAATGGAGTAGCAGCCGACCCCGATAAAATCCGTGCGGTGCAAGAATGGCCAACACCAAGGGATAAACACCAAGTGCGAAGTTTCCTTGGATTATGCACTTACTACAGGCGTTTTGTTCCGGGATTTGCCAATATAGCAAAACCGCTGACAAGGCTAACGGAAGATGGTCACGATTACATTTGGAGCGAAGACTGTGAGACAGCTTTCCAACAACTGAAACATGCTCTAGTAACCGCACCGATATTAAACTACCCACGGATGGATGGAAAGTTTATACTTGATACGGACGCGAGTAACCTGGCCGTTGGAAGTGTTCTTTCCCAAATACAAGATGGACATGAAAAGGTTATCGGCTATTTTAGCAAGGTCTTATCGAAAGCCGAAAGAAATTATTGCGTAACCAGAAAAGAGTTGTTGGCTGTCGTCAAGTCTGTAGAGCACTTCTACAAATACTTGTATGGGCGGAAGTTTTTGCTGAGAACAGACCATGCCGCGTTAAAATGGCTTCTGCAGTTCCGTAATCCGGAAGGACAAGTCGCAAGATGGATTGAACGGCTGCAAGGGTACGACTTTGACACGGAACATCGTGCGGGCACTACTCATCGGAATGCCGATGCCCTTTCAAGGAGGCCATGTCCAGCAGACTGTCCTCACTGCTCTCGACTAGAAGGGAAGATTTGCCGTACCACAATCGTCAACGACCATTGGTTGCCTGAAGAGTTGCAACGAGAGCAAGGAGAAGATCCCGAATTGAAAATGGTGCTGGAGTGGAAACGGAAGGGTGAAAGACCAACCTGGGAGAGAATCAGCTCTTCTAACAGAACCCTGAAGGCGTACTGGGCCCAGTGGGACTCTTTGAAGATAGAAAGCGGGCTTCTGAAGCGGCAACTGGAAAACGAAGATGGAACTACCGTCAGGCTTCAGTTAGTAGTGCCGAGAAGCCGAATGTCAGAAGTGCTTAGAAATCTTCACGATGGCACCTCAGGAGGCCATTATGGTGTGAAAAAGACTCTCGAAAAGGTTAGAGAAAGATTCTATTGGGTCAACTGCAAAGAAGACGTTAAGGAATGGTGTCGCAAGTGCGATCTGTGTGCCGCAGGTAACGGGCCGTTAGGAAAAAGAAGGGCACCCATGAGACAATACAACGTGGGGAATCCCTTAGAGAGAGTGGCCATAGACATTGCTGGACCGTTTCCCGAGACTGATACGGGAAATAAGTATATCCTGGTAGCAATGGATTATTTCACCAAATGGACTGAAGCATATGCACTACCAAATCAGGAAGCCGTGACGGTCGCCGAAGTTCTAGTTAAGGAGTTCTTCAGCCGCTTTGGTGTACCCTTGGAACTACATTCTGATCAAGGCCGCAATTTTGAATCTGCACTCTTCGGAAATGTTTGCCGATTATTGGGCATCCGTAAGACTCGAACTACTCCGCTACACCCGCAGTCCGATGGAATGGTGGAGCGAATGAACCGGACCATGGGCAAATATTTAGCCAAGGTTGTATCCGACCATCAACGAGACTGGGATCAATATTTGCACCTGTTCTTAATGGCCAATCGTGCCGCAGTTCACGAAACCACTGGTCAAACGCCGGCCTGCATGATGTTTGGACGCGAACTGCGACTACCCTGCGACCTCGAATTTGGAAGTCCGCCTGCGGAACAAGAGGTAGCAGGAGATGATTACGTCACGAAATTGAAATTGAAGTTGAATGACATCCACGATCGGGCCCGCGGTAATACCCAGATCGCTAGCGACCGGATGAAGAATTCCTACGACGTAAGGACCCAAGAAGGCGGATTTCAGCCTGGAGATTTGGTTTGGCTCTACAACCCGCAGAGGCGTCGTGGTTTCTCACCGAAGCTACAACGGAATTGGGAAGGTCCGTATCAAGTGAAGAAGCGAATAAATGACGTAATCTATCGCATTCAGAAACAACCCAGAGGAAAACCAAAGGTGGTGCATTCCAATCGTTTGGCACCATACGAAGGAATTTTTTTTTTTTTTAATTTGAATTTGTAGTTAGCTCAGCGGCTTATGCGCTATACATAACTTAGTTACAATAGTGTCATAACTGAAAACATAGAGGACGGCACAAAAGCTCCTCCGTATCTAAAAGTGGTACATGTTTTAATAAACCTATCTTATTATTGTTATAATGTGTAACTCATAACTATTAATGATTAATTGTCCATATCACTGGTTTCAGGAGAAGAAAGTAGCACATCTTGAGGTAATTTACGCTTTAGTCTTTTGTGCGTGTATCTGTTGCCAATGCTGTAATGTGTAGCGCCTGGGCACTGAGCCAGTTTGTCGTGAAAGTTCCTCGCCAGCTGTTTCAAAAAACTGTGAATTGTTGGTATGTTCAGTTCACCGTGTATTTGGGAGTTTCGCACAAACCACGGAGCACTAGTAATTATTCTCAGAACTTTGTTTTGAAAAACTTGCACCTTTTTTAAGTTAGTTTTTGATGTTGCACCCCATACAACCCCACCATATGTTAATATTGGTCGCAGTATCGATGAATATATTAAGCACCCACATTTTATCTTAAGTCTTGACTTTCGGTTAATGATTGTATATAATTTAGTAAGTCGAACATAAGCCTCGTTTAGTTTTTTGTTAATATGTATCTTCCATGTTAGTTTCCGGTCCATGTGAATTCCTAAGTATTTTACTGCCTGATCTGATGGGTTCCATTCTACCTCCTGTCGATTAATTTCTAATTTTGGTGGGTTGTTAGGTCTCCTTAACGTGAAAAGCTTTGCTTCGCACTTACTGGCATTTAGTTGAAGACACCATTTTCTGTACCATTCACTAATTATATTAAGTTTTTCCTGTAGATTGTTTCTAGCTATATTAATGTCTTGATGTTGAGAAATCACCGCAGTATCGTCTGCGTACATCGCTATTGAATCTTCTCCGAAGACTGGGAAGTCAGATGTGTATACGTTAAACAGAGTTGGGCCTAGTATCGATCCCTGAGGTACCCCTGCCTCTATAGGCCTTGTTGTAGAATGTTCCGTTCCCACACGTATTTTAAAAGCTCGCAATTCTAGAAACGATCTTATGATGAGCAGAAGGTACTTGGGCAGTTTAATTTGTGCCAGTTTGAAAATAAGTCCTGTTGTCCACACGGAGTCAAAAGCTTTGCTTATATCTAAGAATGCTATAATTGTATGTGCTTTATTCTCATATCCTCGCTCTATCAGTTCCACAATTCTGAGCAACTGGTGATTAGTTGAGTGCAACGCTTTAAAACCAAACTGATAATGCGGAATTACTTCGTATTCTGTCAGATGTTCATTTAGTCTGTTTTGTATAACCTTCTCTAAAATTTTTGCAAGTGAAGGTAACAGACTTATTGGTCTATAGTTACTTGGGTTAGACTTGTCTTTGCCTGCTTTATGGATTAGAATTATTACGGCTTCCTTCCATGATGTTGGAAAATATCCTATTCTCAGACATACATTAAATATTGTTGCCAAATGAGCTACAGCTTTACGAGTCAATTTTTTCAATACCACATTTGGGATCAAGTCACACCCCGGGGACTTTTTCAGCTTCAAACTGTTTATGTATCCCTTAAGTTCTGTTGGTGATGTTGGGTCTATTTCCAAAGGGGCTTCGTTTATATAATCTTCTATTGCTTCTTGTGAGCGCTGAGCTTCAGCTAGCTGCCTGTCATTTAGTTGAGTGGTAAATATTTTTTGCCAGTAATCAGCAAAAGCTTTTGCTTTTTCGTTATCGGACGAGTACTTGGTGTTGTCTATTTTTAGTGTGAAGACTGGATTTGGTTGGTTTAGGATTCTTCGGGTAGCTCTCCACAGAGTAGCATCTTGTGGCTCAAGTTCTTCTATATATGTTTGATAAGATCTTATCCTGTAACTTTCTAGTTCGTTCTTGACGTTGCGGATCAGGCGATTTAATTGCTGTTTTATAGTTGGGTCTCTTGTTCTTTGCCACATTCTACGAGTTCTATTCTTCTCTCTTATTAACTTTAGTATATATTGAGGTGGGTGTGCATAAGAACCTGGCCTTTTGGATTTTGGAGTGGTAGCATCTCGTAATGACTCTGTAATACTTTTAGTGTATTTATCCACCGCTGTGTTTACGTCTTCAGGTGTTTTCATATTTTTTGGACACTCTAGTACCCTGTTGAGGTTGTTCTGGAATTTTTCCCAATTTACAATGCCATTGATTAGTCTGGGTAGTATGGAGAGCAGCTGCGGATTGTCTTCAAATTTAATCAATACCGGTAAGTGGTCTGAGTCCATTTCTGTAAGGACTTCTTGGTAAACAGGTTTATTAAAATTTTTGACGAGTACTATATCTAAGATATCCGGAGCATGATCCATTCTGTATGGATGATACGTGAAGTCGGTAGGTGCTACTATTTGTATAGCATGAATACACGAATAAGAGTGAAGTTTTACGCCATTGGGGTTATTTGTTCTACATCCCCAGATTTGATTTTTACTATTAAGATCTCCAATAACTAGAGTCGGTTTGGGATCTTCAAAGACAGTTACGATATCTCGTTCTAGCAGTTGGCGATTAGGTTGTTTGTATGCGCATATGATATTAACCACATTTCCGCTGCTTAACTTAAGTTGGATTGCTACGGCTTCTAGGTTTAGTAATTCACTCATTTCATAAGTGTGCGCGTTGATGTTTTTCTTAATTAAGATAGCAACTCCACCAGAAGCAATTGGTGCGGGTCTATCTTTCCTAAATAGATGATAATTTGGGATTGAGAATTTTTCATGTTCAATTAGGTGAGTCTCAGTTATACATGCGATTTCAACGTTATACTGAACTAAAAATGATATAAGAAGCGATCTTTGGCTCTTAATGCCATTGGCATTCCAGTTAATTATCTTTAAGTTTTGTAATATGTTGTCCCTTCCTTTACTTTGTGCCATAGGTAAGTATAGCAGGAATTAATGTTGAAATTATGGGCTGGAGTTTATCTAAATGTGGAACTAGAGCTTCGATTATGATTTTGATAATTTGTTTAAGCACATCTACGTTTTCGTCTTTATTAGCTTGGCTTTGTGTATTTTGAGTTGCAGCAGAGTATGTTCGATTAGTAGATGTGAAATTGTGATATGATCTTTGTCTGCGGTTGTGCTGTGAATTATTATTATCTTGTGTGCCGGTTGGATTTTGAGGCGTATCGGATGTGTAGTTACGTATAAGTTTGGTATAATAGCTGCATCCCTTATAGTTGGCGGGATGTTCCCCGCCACAATTTACACATATGGGCTTATCTACGTCTTTGACTTTTTTGCATTCTGTATATAGATGATTTTCTGTGCATTTAACGCAACGGGGTTCTAACTTACAATAATTTCGAGTGTGCCCATACCTCTGGCAATTTTTACATTGGGGTGTATCAGTTGCTTTTCTTCTAGGCTCAATCGAAATAATACAGTAACAGAGTTTCGTTAGTCCGTATATTTCTTTGGATTTAACATTATTGGTTAATTCTATAGAACACAAGGGTATTGGTTTCCTATTTTTATTATACAATCTGGCAACTTTTTTAACTACATATCCAAGTTTAACTAGCTCTCCCGATATTTCAAGTTCTGAGAGCGATATTGGAACATTTCTCATAATTACTTTTAAATCATTTGAATCTGGGCTTTGAAATGTGTGAAACTTAACTTTTACGTCGGAATAGTATTTTGTTAGTTTACGAAAGTCTTCAATACTAGTTAGGTTTACTTTCATTGATGTTCCCCTGGTAATGACCGTAAATTCATTGGTTACTGTGTCTTTTATATCTTTAACGATTTTTTGATAGTGGGTGGCTTCGTGAAGGAAAATTGGTGGAATTTTAGTTTTACTTACAGTTATTTGCAGCGGATCATTTTTGTTAGGCTCTTTATCATTATCGCCATCAACGGGATTTTGCATTGCAGATTTATCACTGTTGTCTGTGCCGAGATGGTAGTATTTGTTGGAAGCAATGAGGGAGTTTAATTCGAAAAGGTACCTTTTACTATTACTGGGTTCTGGTTGTGGTGATAGTTCGGAGTTATCACGTTTTTGTGAGTTCTTTTGCCATTCCATTCCTTCAGGTATGGGATTATCGTTATGGTTAGTTAGGTGAGTAACACTCATTTTATCAGTTTTGGGCCCACCGACCGGCCCCACAGATGTTTTATTTTATTTTAGTGTATTTTTATTTATCAACCGGTACAAATTTGAAAGTTCTGTAAATCGTTTTATCATTTAACAAATGCTTTTAACGCTGTACGCACACCGCCTATAAACGAACTGTTCTCGTAGGAGGCCGCACTCGTACTCAAATACGAAGGAAGTAATGACAGAGCCCTGGGTGTTGAAGACGAGGGCAGAGAACTCATCAACAGAGTAGAGCCTGCCGAAAGCCGACCGACTTTTGAAGAGTTCATGGCGGCGTTTTCCGGAACCGGAAAAGCACGATTTGGAGTGACGACTGAAGTACAGCAAGATCTCTTCAAGGTTCCTACTGATTGTTCGATAGCTCACTGCGTATCCAAGGACCTTCGTTTAGGAAGAGGAATTGCGGTCGTATTTAAGAAGAAATTTGGGCGACTAGACGCACTCGAAAGACAGAACCCCACGGTCGGCAAAGCTTTATATCTCCCAGATCAACAACGATTTATTTATTATTTGGTTACGAAACAGTTCCATTACCAGAAGCCGGATTATGGAGACCTCTGGAATGCTCTATGGGATTTGAAGAAAGACCTGTTAGCTAGGGGCATTAAGAAGTTGGCAGTTCCCAAACTCGGCTGTGGGCTGGATCGGCTAGATTGGAGGACCGTACGAAACATGCTGGAGGTAGTCTTCAAGGACTCCGGTGTTACTATCCTGGTCTGCAGTTTTGATTCAATGGCTGCGTTAACACCGAAGAAGAGTGTAGACTGTTACTTCTACCGCAGTGGGACCTGCAGAAGAGGAGAACAGTGCCGATACCGTCATGACCCGTTCTTCAGGAATCAAGGGTCAAAACCTGTTCTGGGACAGAACAGACTTAAAGAAGGGGGCAGTGTAACAAATTATACAATGACATCATCGCCGCGTCAGCTGTTCTCGAGCCGACGAGTAAATTCGATGAGTCTTCTAGCAAAATCCACAAATCTCGGGAGTTAAAGGCCGCCGCAGATATAAGAGCGGTACGAACAAAAACCCGGCAGTCTTGAACAGATAATCGCGGCCTACGTATAAATAAATACCTACGTTTAAATAAATAATAACTGTTACATAAATTACTTTAGTGTTCGATTTTAATATTAAGTGTTCGGTTTAGTTTTACGTTAGTTTTAATTGTTGTTCTTTATAATTATTTCGTACTTTAAGTTTGTTTAATAAATTAATTTACACCACGAACCGAGTTTATTTAAAATAAACGTCGTAAAAACGTTACAATACCATCTCTTCAGTCCACGTAGTTCCTAAAATTAATAAAAGTTCCAGATGAAGTATTAATTTCTCATCGTTGATTGTAATAATAAAGCTAGAGGTTTGTCCACTTTAGTTATTTTATTGTTTTTAGCGAATATTTACTTTGTTTATTCATATTTATCTATGTACATAAAAAATAAAGGCCGGAAGTTCAGGAAAAATACTTATTGTGGTAATTTTTGGTAATAAATTAATATAATTTAAGATGCGTATTTTCTTACATTTAAATTAATTTATTTAAAGATATCTAAACATAGGTAGCGGGTAAGCATTCCTATACGATTTCGGTGTAGGATAGGCTTACTTCAGGGACACTTCGCTAATGCTCTTCCCAAGCCCGGAGGGGAAAAGAGGAGAGTGGGAATAACAACCTGTGTTTAGCTAACCCGACTAATGGTATGCAATGAATGCCTCTTCTTAGGGTTGCAGGTAAGAAACGTTCAACCGGGTCAACGGCATTTAGTATTCCAAAGAGGCGGAAGAATCACAAGGGTAGATTGTACTCTTTAATTTACTGAAGATTCCAGGTTGAGAGTTGAGGCATTGGATCAGTTTTTAATTTTCCTTTTTGAAATGGCGCGCCCTTTACAGATATAGGGGACTCAAAGCACGGAAGTGTTTGCAGTTCTACTCCAGAGAAGACTTAGTAGGCCAAATACCTCGGCGGTTTGCCATTGCCTTCCGAGGGAAGCGGTCGGATGTTTTCGTGTTTTCGTGCATGCTTGGGCCTGAGAGTCGAAACCGGGCTAGTTTTAATGTCAATGATCAGATGTACGCTAAACAAATTAAGCCACGACCACGACAGTTCTCCATTACTCGTAAAATAGTATATTATACACGACGCTATAATGTATGCTATTATTACCGAGGATAATGTTTGCAACACGAGCGAGCGTGCGAGCGAGATTTGCAATTATCCGAGGTAATAGTAGCCATTATAGCGAGTAGTATACTATACTTTAGCCTCGACTACAAAATATTAAGAATGTTTAATTAAAATGTAAATTAAAATTTAAATAACCACATAACCTATTTCAATGACAACATAACCTATTTCCTTCATTATACACCATAGACAATGATGTTACCATGATACCGTGCATAATGAAATGATGTTACCATGACACCGTGCATAATGATTTCAGTGTATAATGGATAGCATTATGAGTGACCAAACACATGAATAATTTACAGATTATTGACATTGGAACGCACATCACATTTGTAGATCTACAGAAAACGCACGACACCGTTCCAATTTCGAATTTATGGAAAGTGTTACAACAGTAAAGCATCAACGATCGTATATTAAAAGCTTGCAAGAACTACTCGTATATAAAAACTCAAATGCTAGGCAAATACACTACATAGAAGAGTTTCTGGTTAGCAAGGGACTGAAACAGGGTTGTTGAAGGCGCCATTGCGTTACGTTTGATTGTACGGACACTGGTAAAAAAGAAAGAGAAAAGAGAATAGTACACGCAAAGAAAATTATTGGATGTCTCAATGGCATACCCTCAAGCTCAATCTCAACGGCCTTTTTCTACTGTCCACCTTTGAACGTAATCCATCCTCATTCTCTTCTGTTCTGTGAAACCCTTGTTCAATTTTGGTCCACTATTGGTTTAAGATTATTTGTCCAGCGCGTCAGAGGTCATCCTCTTTCATGTTTTCCGGTATATGGTCTCCAATGTAAGATCGCATTGGTCCACTTGCCGCCCTTGAGTCTAGCTGTATGACCGGCATAGCTCCATTTCAGCTTAGCAACCGTTTCAACTACGTCTTTGAGTTTAATAGTTTTACGAATCCAGTTATCGATTTTCCGATATTCTGAGGACCTGCCTATTCATTGCTCTCTGTGTCACAGACAGTGTCTTAATCGACTGTGTTGTGATGGTCCATGTTTGGCATCCCTATGTCAACACGCAGAGAATGCATAACACTAGTGCTCTTAATTTTAGGGGGTATTTTTATTTCTCAATAAGTGTCCCATCCTACCAAATGCCATCTACGCCAATGTTCTTCTGCTATATATTTCGGTGGTCTGATTTTCTTTGTTTAGATTTATTTGATCTCCCATATATGTGGTTCTTGACGTTCTGTATTCGAATATTTTTAATGTTTATATGAGGATCCTTCATGAACTTAGTTTTCATTTTGTTTGTTTATCCGCTCTTTCATCCAATTCTACCAACAGTTGTCCGAGGTCCTCTGGATTTTCTGGTATAATAAGCACATCACTGCAAATGTTTGACATTTTTGTCCAGGGCAACGTTAAATAATTTAGGCGATATAGTGTCCCGCTGTCGGATTCCTCTTTCAATGTTTATCTTATTTGTGTTTTTTTTTAATATTCAAAAAAATCAATTTTTTAATTCAACTGTACAGGGCGATAGCTTTATAATTTGGTCTTTTAGGAAAAACTTTTATTTAAAAAATCTTCACTATTTTTTATATAGTTAATGCTGGTAAAATATACCTCCTACTTTCACGACCACTCTGTATATAAAAGAATTTTTTTGGCCAATTTTTATTTATAAAATAAACATTATAACTCTCTTATACGTACGCGTAGGAACGCTTTTTTTGTTAGAAATAATTTTACATGTTTAGAAATTCCAGTTGCTGTTATTTAATATTTTTATTTCGCTGCATAAGTAAGCTAATTACAGCAAAAAGTATAACTGAAATCAATATGCAATCAGCTAATGAGTTTAATTAATAGCGAAGGAGGAATTGTAAATTATCTTTAACACGTTCGCTGCCATACATTTTTGCGCTATACTTGACAGTGCCACGCCGTTATTATCCGTCATTTCATCGAACGTTCCACAAAAAACGCGAATTAAAAAACGGAAACCGCGTGCGCAAAAGTTCAACACCCTGCATCAGGAACGAGGCGTTTCCAGATAGATATTTATATAAGCTTCGAATCTGTTACGTTTAAAATATACCGCCTTACCCAAACCGGACACGGAGGGTTTTTACAAAACCACCCATCATTTACCATCGCGTAAAAACCACACAGTCCACTAAGAATTAGCAACCGGAATTTCCAGGTTCTGGGCTGGAACGAAGACGATAACAACAATTCATTTCTTTTCCATTTCTGTATGGTAATTTCCTTCACTGCTCCATGTCAATTGATGATGATGATGATGTATGTAGGGTGGATTTAAGGGGTCTCATTAGAAAACGTGTTGGCATAAAACACAGCTTAACAAATTTTACAAATCATGTAATCAAACTAGAAAGCAATATCAATTAAACAAGGGCGCAAGAATTAACAGGATGGACGGGTTATTTCAAGATTTCTGTGAATATCATTCAAAAATTGAAGAATTATTTGATGACGAAAATATTATAAAGCAGTTCGCGGAAAGAGAACACTTTGAAGCTCATTATTTCGAAATAATTGCATATGTTAAAACATACGTTAATAATTTAAAGAAGATGAATCTCATTGTAGTCCTTCCGTAGCAGGGGATATGTAAACGAACTACAACACCGTATAAAATGGGGAAACACCCAAAGAACCACGTGATTTGGTCCTAATAAAGGAAAAAAAGCAACATGCCACCATTAAAATTCAAGCTCTGCCGTATTACTGAAATTCATCTGGGTAGTAATAATCTGGTACGAGTGGTATCTGTACACAGTCAGGATTTACAAAAAGATCGATAACAAAGATTTGTCCGTTGCCTAAAGACAATTAAAGGATTAATTAAATACTTGCAATAATTACAGTGTTGATATCGTATAAAATGTGTACCTATCTAATTTAGATTTAAAATATTATATGTTTACTATGCTCAGTCGATTACTTTGTAAGTAATATTTTGGCTTAACTGAACTAAGGTAACTTAATTATTGTTTTCGTAATATTGAAATATTGTACAGTCATAATATTTAATTATCATAATTTGAAGATACCTTTCAAGGCTCGGAGTATGTTACGTCTAAAATATACCGCCTTACTCGGACGTACAGGGTGTTTGTAAAACCACCCATCATTTACCATTTTTATAAAAAATCTCAACATTCTCATTATTCTCAATAGAATCAGACCCTAAATTTACTTACTAAATTAGAAACACCCTGTATAAAGAAGGAATTCAAAAATATATAAGAAATTGTAATTTCAGTTAATATTGTGATTGTAACATTAGTTTATACTGGAAATATAAAGATAAGTGCATATCTTTATCTGTCTATTTTATATTTTACTATGAAGAAATGTATTTTAAGAAATTTTAGTGCCTGAACTTCCGTCTTTTAGCTGATAACTAAATTAAAATTTGCATATTTATATCTATTAAAATGGACATTTTTCAAGCAAGTTAAACATATTTAAGTGTATTAATGAAAAAAGAATTACTCACCTGTTTTCGGAAACGAATGGACAAAAATATCATCGTTAAATACAGAAAGCTTTTTGATATCATCAGCATATCTCTCGTAATAAACCGGCATATAAGTTCCATCACCAATATCTATGTAGCTTTCCGTAAATTCGTTGGTAAATTCAGTCCGAACAATACGATCTATTTCTTCTGGTTTATTACAATTAAAGTTGGCCATTTTAAATTAAGCAACTAACCAATTTGTTGGTCAAAAAAGAACCGAATTACCAAATTTATTTGTTAGATGTTGTTATTCACTCACGTTATGATAAAAATAATCAGTTACGGCTATTATAAAAGAAATACTATCTACGAATTTTGACCTTTAAATAAATGCTGTTTCAAGGTCCATTAACTTATATAGGTTTTCTATTAAATAATCTCATGGGTAAGAGGTTTGGGACGCGACGCGCGGACTGCATTGTGACGTCTAGTGCAGTTTCCCGAGTCCCGGCTAAACGTCTGCTACTATCGTCGTATTTCACAACTTGTTGGTGGATTATGAGGTTTAAATACAACTATCGTAAATCATTCGTACTCATTCGTACTAGGCCGGACTTGAAAAATTTTACAGCTGCCTCACTACTCACAACAGAAGAATTCATTTAAAAAGTGTTAAAATATTTTGGGGGAACAGCCGACCCCGGCAATATAAGCTCAACTTACTCTTGCATCGCACATTAACTACATTTTTAGTCAAATTTATACATTGCTGACTTTACAGAAACTAAACAGTTGTGTCATTAAACACGTTTAAGATTAAATTCATTTTGACACATTTAATGTTTGCCTTTACCGAACAGCCTTGTAAATTTTTATTTTTATCCTAAGTTTTAAGCTTTGTTTATCTTTTAAGACACAATATGTAATAATATAATAATTTTTAACTACAGTTTCAGAAAATTTCCAATTTCTTATAACGTAAATAACTATACGAGGTTTGGCTTCCAATTCAAAACCAGGACATTTAAAATAGATCAGACAGCATGAGTAATTGAGTAATAGTTCAAATAGTCGCTGTCGTAGAATATAATATAACTTGAAAAAATATTGTGGGGTTATGCCGTATGCTTTATGCTTATCTTATTTCTTACTATAATAAGATTGATTTAAAATAGGGTTTTCAAGGATTAATTACTCGATCTTTTGATAAATTAATAATTTTTGATTTTGTGTTCCTAAAACAATACATTTTGTGTACTGGTTACATTTGACAACTAACCAGGACCAATGACCAAGAAAACAGTACTGTACTGGTAAAACCAGTACGTATGGTCACCTTAGGTTTGGCAGAAAATAATGAGACTGATTTTCTTTTAACCATGAATTTTATTCTTTTTACAAATCAAGGTTATCCCCTTCAAAGTAGTAATCTTCGGCAGCTACCCAATAGTCCTGGAAGGCTTCTGCTGGAATGCTTTTCAACTCGTCGGTTACGCTCGCTTGAATATTATCCTAAGTATCAAAATAGCGCCAATTCATATGATTTTTCAGCCGGACGAATAAAAAGAAGTCACAGGTCACAGGGACTGCGATCCGACGAATGGGAGAGCTAGAGAACCACAGGAATACTTTTTCTGCCAAAAATTCGTTGATGGAGACTACCATGTGACGTGACGTGGCGTGGGGCGTTGTCGTGGTGCAGCGTCCAATGCCTGGTCGCACACGTGCCACCCCCTTCCTGTGCCTTTCAATCAACAGTCTGATATCACAAGAATTCTCAATCTTTCCACATTGTCGTCCGTTTTTGAGGTTGAAGGTCTTCCCGCACGAAGTTCGTCTTCAACTTCTTCTCGGCCCTCTAAAAAGATTTTGTGCCATTCGAACACTAACTTGTGCCCTGCATAGGGAATGTTCTCCATAAGCTCTTTGTAACCTTTCATAAGTCACAGTCGCTAAGCTTTACACAAAATTTGGTAGCACAATGGTGCTCAAACTTTTCCTGGTCCATTTTCCTAACGCACCTTAGAAACCCAACTTCATTTCGGACGCTCTCAACAATCGCGTAGTAACTATAACAAGTTCAAACTTGTACTAAGTCCACGGCAGGGGTTATTCTAACTACGGTGTGAAGGGAGTGGCCTTGTCGGTTCACAAACAGTCAATGATGCCAGTCTCGTTATTTTTCTGCCAAACCTAGTAATGTAATGCAAAAAATTAATGGATATACAGTAAAATATAAAACAGCATAGTTTTTCTATGTGAATAAAAGTATCAAATTATTTTTAACCAGGAACCTTGTTTCTGTTTACTAAAATTTCCATGGACGGAATTTTATTTTCTTAACTAAGCAAATTACTTATAGAAGTTTGATAGCAGTAATCGAAAACTGTGGATATCTGCCTACCATAGAAGCGATACATGAAATTCTGCCACCACTAGAATTTGTTCAGTTATTTCCGAGACGAAGACTTTGAAAGATCTGTTTCCGAATTACTTAATTTATCATATAAGAAAATTTTATAACGTAAAGATATGAAAGTCAAATGAGGAACCTGGAAAACCAACTGGTTGAAGCAAAATCTAACAGAAATAAACAAATTTTGTTAGAGCATAAAATAAAAGAAATTGACAGTAATAGTGGCAGTGCATCGTCAGCTACAAATTTAGAATCAGCAGCCTCATTATTTTCTTTTTCTTCTTCATCTTCTTCTTCTTATCAGCTTTGATCTATTCACTGTTGGACATAGACCTCTCTCAGTCTCTTCCATTTGTGTCTATCATCAGCCACTTGAAAGCACTCTCTTCCCGCCGTTTGTTTGATGTCATCAGTCCACCTTCTTTGCGGTCTTTCGGGGCTTCTCTTGGTTAGTCTTAATCTGCATGACATGATTTTAGTGTCCGTAGCGGTTCGACTCATTGCCATTTCATTTTCAGTATTATTTCACATATCAGTCACCGTTGTTTTATGTCTAATCTCCTCGTGTTTAATTCTATCCCGGAGACTGACGCCCAACATTATTCTCTTCATAGCTCTTCTGGAAGTTCTAATCTTGGTGAGTGACATGTTGCAACAGGGAGAACACCAGTTTCATAAGCTTTTGTTTAAGAAAATATGGAGGTAAGGGTTCCTCATTATGTGGTTTAGTTTCCCAAAGGCTACCCAAGGTTATTCGTTCTCATCCATTACTGTAACATAGTGTACTTTTTCTTCTTAGATTATTTTCGATATATCTTCATAAAGTAGTTCTGCCTCACTCTCGTCCGATGTACGAGTACTAGTGGGTGCATATGCCGCCTATCTGTATTATTTGTAGAAAATAGGCCTGATTTGAGTGTGGTTGCTTTTTCACCCTTCATTCTAGTTTCCCGCAGACCAAGTACATCCTATTCGATGGATTTTAATTTCTGTTCCACTCTTTTTAGATGTTCGTCTAGTCTCACTATACAGATGTTATATGACGCTATTAGAAACGATTTACTTCGTCGGGTTTGGTTTTTCTCAATTTTTTGCCCTCCCCAGAATCCGTACGGCAGATTGACTTTTTATGGTCAGTGTGGGATTCAAGACACCTAGCACCACACATCTGGGTTACTTTTTGATTTGACTTGTAAATTGACATTTTGATTGCTGAAAGGTTTTTGGCCATGCGGACTGGCGAGTGGTAGGATGTAGGATATAGGAGAAGAGAAGTAAGATAGGGTGTGGTAGATGGGATTCAGGTTGGGACCTGATTTCACCTCATCACCCCAACAAATTGTTGCTAATTTATATTGCAGATTATACTGCAAAAAGTTTAAAGAAGATTATCTTAAGTTGGGAAATTTTACTTACGATTTAATTTAAAATATTGTATACTGAAAATTTGTCCTGAAGCTGCTTATGTAAATGCTTGTAATGAAAAAAGTAATATATGAATGTACTAAATAATAGTATATTATACACGACGCTATAATGTAGGCTATTATTACCGAGGATAATGTTTGCAACACGAGCGAGCTTGCGAGCGAGTTTTGCAATTATCCGAGGTAATAATAGCCATTATACCGAACCGTATACTATACTTTGCTCACGACTACAAAATACTAAGAATTTTTAATTAAAATTTATCGACGACTTGTTAATAATCTGTCAATTATGATTAGAAACATAACCTATTTCAATGACAACATAACCTATTTCCTTCATTATACAGCACAGACAATGATGTTACCATGACACCTTGAATGATCATTATACATTGCTGTCAGTGTATAATGGATAGCATTATGAGTGACCAAACACATGAATAATTGACAGATTATTAAGTAGTCGTGGATAAATATATTTATAAAGGCAAGAATTTCATAACGAAAATTCTAAGTTTGGGTTTTCATCTAATAGTACACGCAAATTAAACATTAAAACATAGAATAGAAGAAATAATTTATAAAGTTTTCATATTACGAAGATAAACCCTAACAAAAACCCGAAAAGTTCCCAACTGATATGTGTCCGCAACATCCCTTATTTACCAAAAATCACCCCCCAGCTCGTACATTGTGCTTGTTTTTCTCATTTTTCTCTTTAGCCGTTGTTTAAACAGGAAATGTTTATAGAAACAAAAATATTCTTTATTAAATTTTACACAAAAAGTGTTATATTGATGTTTTGTCTAATCCCCATCCAATTCGCGAAAATAACGTTTAAAGTTACGGGTAGTAATTAGCGCGTTGTTAGAAATCAATAAAATGAGGTTTTAAGTGCAGCGATTTTACGTAGGTACTTCACGTATTCTACACATTATAACATACAGTGGTTAATAATAGTCGGTTAATAGACAGATATAGTGCTTGAGTTGGACATTTAAAACAACTTTATAACGCAATTTGCCAGAGTTGGATGGAGATTAGCCAAAAGGACAATATAACTGTTTTTGTGTAGAATTTAATAATAAACATTTCATTTCCTATACATTTTGCGAATCGGAGCAACGCGTTACAAATTTTTTTTTTAAACTGTAACCTATACACGCTAGGGGTGAGTTTTCACGGGGGGATGTTGCGGACACTCGTTGGGTGGGAACTTTTCGGGCTTTTGTTCCTACCCCTATTGGGAATATAACTACGCGAATATAAAAACGTTATAAATTATTTCAGACTAAAAAGTACTATTTGCTTGTACTAATACCACTTTAATACACCGTAATTCACAGTTTCTGCTTAGAATTTGAGAAACTGGAGTACGTCATATCGACTCGCGTGGTTGAGTGTTATTAGTTATTAGTGTTATTAGGCAACCTATATAAGTGAATGGACCTTGGTTTCCGTTAACATTTGCTTTTTGGTTATTATTATTTAAATAATATAATTGCTTTTTATATTTGTCTTGATAAATTTAACTCCGGGTATTTTCTTGGATAACCTTCGGTAATGCAATTGTTGTCAGAGTAAATATGAATCTCAAACTTATTATCAGGATAGTAAACAGCAGATAAGTTTTTTTATTTTTAAAATTATCGAGTGTTTAATGATTTGTTGGACAAATTTCGATAAGTAACATTAAAAATATTTTATAGAAAACAAAAGCATCATTTTTAAACCGACTATAAAGAAGTAGTGTAGAAATAGCTGTTCTAAACAACAGTTCCAAACTGTTACCATTTTAATATAAACATAAAAGGGTTTTTACATTTTTCTAATTTCCCAGTTTGGAGGTTGTGTTTAATGAAAACATTGTTTTATTTGATACTGTAACTTTCTGGTTATATATTTTATGCGACAACTGTAAATCGTAAAATATTTGTTGAAATTTTGTATCACAAATTATCACTTACAATACCACGAGTGGTCAAAGAATTGTCGATTATTTTTTTGCTGTAACATCACGAATGTTCCTTGTGCTTGCATATAAATACCACGAGTGCATAGCACGAGTGGTATTCGCAATCACAAGGAACATGAGTGATTTTACAGCAAAAATAATCTACAATTCTTTGACCACGAATGGTATTTGAGGGACTATTCAACGAAAAAAAAAAAAACCATTTCCATCGAATCATTTTTCATAAATTAGTCCACTTTCAAGTTTGTTTACATGAAAATTTTTCTCTGTGGGATATAACTAGCAATAAGCTGTTTTCAAGAAATTGTCGCTTCGTATCACTAGTGAAATTTTATCGACAATTTTTTCTAGTGGAAATTGTCGATACAATTCGTTTTGATTGGCTCAAAAACGTCAAATCTTGCAGCTTCATTGGTCGATTTTTGACAGATGACATATGAGTTGAATAGTCAAAAATAATTTATAAGAAACAAATCGTTAATAATCGATCTTTTCATTGTTATAAATTTCGAAATCATCAAGTGCAAGTTTTCCTTCTAGCTTTCAGTAATACTAAATGTATTTTTATTGGTTTTGAATTTAAGGTTGACAAACTTAAATTTTAGGTAGGTACCTACTTGAAGACATTTGATAAGCCAGTACATTTGTAGTTTAAACAATGATAACCATAATAAGCAGGATCCCATTGTTAAAATACATTAAATTAGCAATACTTAAGGGCCTTTAATTTGGTTATATACTGTAAACAAATACTGCTTTTTGTAAGTATATAATCTTTATTTAAATAATAATGAAGTTTTATAAACAGCACTCAAAGAATTATAAAATTTGTGTTTCCTCTATCTGATTTATTATATATTTATCTATTTTTATGTGACATTTTCTTACTTTTAAATACAGCTCTAAATTATTGGAAATTTTTTTGGTTGTTTTATCAGAAAAATTGCTGATATCCTTATCAGACCTCTATAATAGAAACTATAACTTGAAGAGTACGCTAGTTTTATTGCATTGTTTGAGACTCACGGGCAATACTAACAATAGAATAAAAATGGCCAACCCAAAAATGAAGAAGATTCCAGAAGACAACGAAGTGGGTCAAATTTTACATAATGAAATGACAGGTAAACTCCAAGGACGTTATGTAACAATCGACGAAGATGGTACTGTTTTACCGGAACGTTACGCGGTTTATGCTGAATCTATCGAAAATTTCGAAGTGCGGGATAGTGATGTTTGGGTTTGCACTTTTCCCAGATCTGGTAGGAATGTTTTCATTGAAACCACAATATTAAATTAAGGTTTCGGGTGGGTGTTAAATTTCGATATTAATTTTAGGCACAACTTGGGCGCAAGAAATGACCTGGTTAATTGGAAACGATCTTGATTATGAAGGGGCAAACGTTGGTTTAACAATAAGAGTTCCATATTTAGAGTAAGATAAATTAATATCAAAAGGTGAAAATCTTGTTTATAAGACTGTTTGTTGTAGGCATTCCATAATGTTTGATATGAAAGCGTTAAACGAAAGCTTAGAAGTAGAAAATACAAAACATTCCTTTAGCCCCGTGGATTATTTGAAAGATTTTAAAACCCAAAGATTTATAAAATCGCACCTGCCCTTTGGACTTTTACCGAAAGAAATACGAAGCGGTTCTAGATCGCCAAAGGTAAAGGGTCTTTCAGTTTCAAATTCTAACGCCAGTTTGGTAAAAGAAAAGAAAATTGCAGATTATTTATGTTATGAGGAATCCTAAAGACGTTTGTGTTTCCCTATATCATCTGTATATACTTGTTCTTGAGGCTAACACAACCATCGAGAATTTTGCAAAAGTGTTTCTGGACGGCAAAGGTATTAATTTTTTACTTTTCCCCCCTTAATTTTAATTGCTTTAATAAATTCTTGCTTAATATTAATCTCACAGTAATATACGGCTCGTACTGGAAGCATATCTTTAGTTTCTGGGAGAAAAGAAATTTACCAAATGTGCTTATAATAAAATACGAAGACATGAAGAGCGACCTCAAATCGGTTATTCAAAAAGTAGCAAAATTTTTAAACAAAAGCCTTACTAATCAGCAAATCGAGCAATTGCAGAAACATCTAGGTTTTGAATCTATGAAGAAAAATATGTTTGTAAACGCAGAGCCTTTCCTACAGTTAGCTAGAGAGAAAAAGGTATTTTCTTCAGAGGGTCACTTCATTAGATCGGGCAGGGTTGGAAAATATAAAGAAGAGCTTTCCCCTGAAACAATCGCAAAGATGAATGCTTGGATTAAGAAAAATACCGCTGGAACGAGCTTTGCCGAAGAATATAACTTTGATTTATAATTTTTTTGCTTAGTTTTCAAATTATTGTCTAAATATGTCATCATTAATATACTAATCTATAAAATTCTATTTTATTTGTAATTAACTAAATAATTAATTAGTAAGAAAGTACGTGAGTAAGCTAAAGATTTATTCTTAATGTTGTGTATACCAACATTAACCTTAAAATAATAACCTATTTAAGTGAACTGATAAACCACGCATTCTAATCTACAACCCAAATAAAACAAAGTTAAAAAATGTAGTTAGAAAAACAAAATAGTGATTATTGTTAATTTTTCCAAAAGCAAAGTTTTATGTTTCATACAACCGGATGAAAAGTTTTTCTTAAAGAAACCACTTTGTTTTAACGAATCATTAATGAAAAATTACCTGCATTTTACATTAATCTAAATCTTTTTGGGTTACAAAAATTAAACACTTTAAACAATTCAAAATCATTCATTCAGCCATTTTAACGTTCATTAGTGCTGACACAATCAGTTTCTTAAAACAAATAAATAAATAAATTAAATCTCGCTGAACAATTAAACGTGTGATAACATGTTTCGTAGAAACTCATAATCAAAATCTTTAGTACGTTCACTTCTTGTTCGGCCCACAAAGTTTTAGGCCCTTAAATTTGGGTAACTCAACAGTTGCATAAATTGTTTAAAGAAACTCAAAAATAATTTAAAATCCCCCAAAGTGATCTCCTTTATTTAGGGAGTATTGAGCGTTGCCAAAAACACAAATAATTGTTGAATTATTTAAAATTTGTGTTGTACGTACTTTTGACGGCGATGACGCAAGCATTAGATTTCGTGAAACAAAGGGCGCTTGTTTATTAAACCCGAACGAAAGTTTTTAAAATGAGAGAATTAGTTATGGTTGAGAGCTCTGATCCTCAGAATCTCAGGGGTAGCCGGTCACAGGAAGCGTTGACATACAGATGTGTTAACTGATGCAAAAGGGCCAAGTTTGTTTGTGGTGCGTAAAATGTAACTGCGTGTCCGATGAGCTGGGGTCGGTATGAACAACTTTGTTGTTGTTGTTTGTTGTTGACGATGATGTAATTGCTGGTATTATTGTTATTTGTGTGGACTAGCCCTGAGGCTTATTGGGGTAAGCATGAGGCTCGTTGTTGTTTATGACCTGAATATAGTCGGCTATTTACTAGAGATTTTGATAACTAGAAGTAGTTAAAAAGGCCCTAGGCCTGACTGCATTTATGTAGTGCAGTGACTCCTGGGCTATGCCCCCGGGGTGATCAGGTAGGCCCGCCTCCGAATTTGTGTGGGGCATCTAGGATGGATGGAACATTGACATGGGTGGATCTCCCATTGGTGGGCTATGTTCTGTCATAGCTGGCTTGCGGCACATTTCTGAAGGCTTTCAGATCTACAAGTAGCCGAAGGTGCACCCAACACTCATCACTTCCCAACATCCCCGAGGATTTTCTACGGGAAGCAACGTGAGATTCCACAGGAGGATTCCCTCCCACCTGCAAGTAACACTAACCGAACCTATACTGCTAAATGTAGTAATGTATGCCCGTTTTGTTTTCATGTATCGCTATCTGTATTATACAATTGCCTGTGTGATGTGAGCATCAATGTGTGTATCAAGCTTTGGGTGTTTACGAGACCTAGTCGAGGCTACGCATTAATCTGGTTGGTGGAATTAACGTTATTATGTATTAACGTAAGTTGATCAAATGTGCTTTTGTCTTTTGTAAATATAAATGCGCCATTATAAAAATAAGTAGCATAAAATGGAAACCGCAACCGCCCCGTCCGCGTCCTACGTTTGTTACATAATTTGATAACTCCCAAAATGGTCTTTTCTGAACCTCTTTGAATTTGAGGATTAAAAAATTGTGTAAAAGTACATGCTGAAAATATACATCCCTGGATTTTTTGAAGCAGGTAATAAGCTCGGTTTAAAGATAAGTACCTACATAAAAGACTTGATTTTCAGAAATTTCTATAGGGTTTAACAAAATGAGCAAAAATGGACTTTATTGAATAGTTGACATAAATTAACCAGGGATTTCTACAATTTCTCAACAATAAATAAATGTTAAAATGAGTAGGAAAGAAACCTGATAATTTTTTGCACATATTTAGTGCATAATGGAATTTACTATGAAAAATGTTGATATACATTAAATAAAGGTAATAGGCATAAGTCGCTAAATAAATAGAAAGTAAATTCAACAGCAAGGTTTTGAAAGACATTTCTAAGGAACAGATTATTCTGCATTATGTTGTAGTCCACACAGAAACGCATTGATCCATCCTTCTTGCCAACCAGATCCACTGGTGATACCCATGAGCTGTTCGATGGCTCAATGATCCCTTGTTTCTACATGTCAGAAATAATCTTTTCAGCTTCCTCACGCTTCGCCCATGGAAGTCGTCTCGGATGTTGTCGTATGGGTCTGGACTCTCCGGTGTTAAGCTTATGTCGTATCACATTTGTTCGTCCCTTTTATCTTCATCAAGGGCAAAGACGTCTTCGCACCTTCCTCAATTCTGTTTCATTGAGATCTTCACATGAATTGGTTATCATGTCAACACGTTCACCAGCATGTTGTTTGGTAGCTGGTCTTTGAAATTCATTCATGCACTGGGCTATTGGGGATACTGGCGCACGCTGCCCCACAAGGGTGTTTCTCTTTAGCGTTACCGGCTCCATATTGACGTTCATAATCCTCACCGGTACTGTTTCTTCAACCTTGACCAGCGCTTTTCCTACCAGTATACCGCTGTGAACTTTCTTATCACAAATAGGTTCCATCATTCCGAAGATCTCCATCCAGACCTGCCTTGATAATTCGTTCACTTTTAGCAGGCACCGTCACGTCTTCAGTTAACAGAACTCGTACTACAGGAACGTCCATCGGATGTAGAGGAAGTTCTTCGTTGCCGATTTTTAGAACCCCTTCCTTCAATTCCAGCGAAAACCCGAATTTTCTCAAAAGGTCCATTCCCAGGATGAATTCGTCAGTGATGTCAGCCATTAATACTTCATGTACAAGCTTCTCGCTTCCAATATCGATGGTCATCTTCGCTATACTATGTGTCGTTATCACATCAGTTGTCGCAGTCCGAAGCTGGGAATTCGTGGATGACAGTTTCACGGATTCTTGCAAAACGTCTGGGCGTATGATGGATTTTGTTGCCCCAGTATCAACGAGTAGCGGAACAGTTCGGCTGGCAATGTTCCCATCAACAAACAGACTGGCATTTCGGTTCTTTGGCGATATGGCGTGGATAGTGATCTTCGGGGCATTACCTCTCGAGGTCAACGTTCGCCCGTTCTTGTTAACATCTTTTAGTTTTTCATGTACATTCTTCTTTCGACGCCTTTTTTTCAGAATAATCTTCAGTATCAACTCTTCTAACCGATCTTGGGAGTCTTCAGGTTCGTCGGCCATCATGCGGACACGCCCCTGTCCTTGTGACGCTTGTTTCGCCGCTTCAAATTCTAAAGCGAGGGTGAGTGCATCGTCTATTGTTCTTGGCCGCCCTAACCTCAATGACTGTTGCGTTTCTCGATCCCTGAAACCATCTACGTAAGTTTGTACTGCTAGCTGTTCCAAGAAGGATTTCAACGTCAACTTCGTATTCTTGAAGATTCTCACCACTTTTCTGGAACCGATTCTTCACTTGCGCATGGTACACTTGTTACAGATGTGCGTCCCCATATCTCATTTCCAATCGGGAAACTAACAAGCGGTAGTCATTCTGTTGGCTTGTTGGAATCGCCTGGAGGATGTTCAAGACTTCTCCGCGCAAAGCAACAATTAATGACACAGCCTTTTCATGGTCAGGTCAACCATTGGCACTGGCAGCTGCTCCAAATTGTTTGTGATAGGTGGACCATGGTGTCTTCCCATCAAACGATGATGGTTTGATTCTTATTCCGGCGGCAGACCCTTCTTTAATCTCGGGTCTGATTTCGGTAGGCTGTGTGGTTGCTAAGGGTGATAATATTTGATTCGCCCTTTCTTGTAATAGTCTCGTAGTATCATCTTCCTCGGCCGTTGTTGCCAGTTCCATTTGGGCCATTCTTTCTTCTACCATTTTCACGATTTTATCCTCTAACGTTCTGGAATTTTCCAACATCTTCTGCTTTAACATAGGTACTGGAACTTCCGAGTACTTTGTCTTCTAAGGATTTAGAATTTTCCAGAACTTTTTCTAAAAATTCTTGTCTCAACATTCCACAATTTTCTGGCATTTCTTGCCTTATCATTCCAGAACTTTCCATTACTTTTTCCTCTGCTGCTTTGGGGTTTTCGAGCAATTCTTGCTTTAAAATGTCAGAATTTTCTACTATCTTTCCCAGTATTTTGTCTTCTAGCGATCTAGAATTTTCAAGTACTTTTTCTTCTAAGGATTTCGCATTTTCAAGTACTTTTTCTTCCAAGGATCCAAGGATCTACAATTTCCTTCTAAGGATTTAGAATTTTCGTCGATTTTGTTCAGGAGCACTTTAAAATCAATTCTGCTGCCTGGCATTTCTAAACTAAAGCTTTCTGGATCTTGGCCCTCTTTTAACAATGCTTCTTTGAGGCGTGCTTGCAATTCCTTTTCTGTTCTTGCCGTATCCAGTTACCTTTCTTCCAATTCTCTTCCCAAGTCGGCCACTTTTAACTCGTGAAGTAATTTCGTTGTCATTTCACTTGTTTTAAAGCACTTAATTTTTTAAGCAGTTCAACTGTCTTTGTTTTTAATTCACACCGAATACCGCATACCTGACGCCAATTGTAACGGTTTTAAAACGTTTATTTAAAACTTCTGTTCGTGGTGTGAATTATTTATTGACAAATTTAAACAATCTAACAGTTAACACGAAACAACAACTTCGACGCTAAAACACAACACTAAAATTAACCCGTAACACTAATTAATTTATTTCGACAGTTTGTTTATTTATAACTATTCACGTAGATTTATATTAACTTCACCGACGCATGTATTTGCGACCGTTTTGTAGGCTGGATTAGACTAAAATCTCGTAAGAGAGTGCGCCTTTTATATAGGCAAGCTTTCATTCTCGTAAGTTCCACATTACTGTGGAATGATTAGTCATAGAACCTTCCAGAGCAGCTGACGCATTGGCGCGAAATGATTCACCGAACACCTGACACCTGCCGCTCGTTACAAGATGTTATTATAAAATACTATTGATGTTATTTTAAACAAATAAACAATTTAAGTTAATAAATGGCAAAATGGCATTATTGATTATTCTGTATTTAATGTTGTATTAGAAGTGAAATAAATCCTAAACATTAGAATTGGTTTATCTCTTACATTTTTTTAATTATTGAATTTTAAATAAAAGCTTAAATTCTGTATTTATTTTTTACATTTACCAGATTAATGTTAAAAGAATTGAGGGTGTCATTTGCAAATAATCTAGCAAGTGAACGTTTGGTGTAGTTTACGTATTTTTTGCAAACGTCAGTTGTTAATTTAAAGGAAAAAGACTTCTTTAAAAGAGAACTTTAGCTTAAAAATAGATTTTCGGTAAAAAAATCAAATGACTGGGTATTAAAAATAGTACATTATACATCAAGGGAGAGAAATGTAAGATTTTTCCTGAGGTGTAAGTTGTAGCCAGAGGGCGAAGCCCGAGGGCTACAAAGCTCCGAAGGAAAAATAGCATTCTCTCCAGAGGGGTATATACTATTTTTTTCACGGCCTAAGTATAGTGATAAATATAATAAGCTCGTGCGCCCCAAATATTTCGTTATCAAGTAGACATTGAAATTAAAAGCGTGCAGTTCCTAATTCATGAACACAACTATAATTTTACTAAATGTCAATTTTGACATATTGACATTCAAGTGTAGTTATATTAATTTAATAGTGTACCTGCTGTTAATTTTTACAGTTGTGAACATGTAACGTTAAATTTTAATGTAAACAAATAATTTAAATGTACGAGCATGTTTCAATTTTGGGGCTTTAAACTTTAATAAACACCTAAAATTTAGAATGGCCGATTTTTATTATTTGATTCATAATGAAAACTCCATTGGGAATTTTTTGAAAAATTATTTACCTAGGGGATAATTTATTATTTCTGTCACGATTTTTGTATCATAGAAATGGACAAATACTCCCGGCCGTGAAAAAAAGTAAATTATTTTGCATGTTCATATACCTACCCCCCATATTTGGATAATGTGTTCAGGGAATTAAAAGAAACAAAAAAATGTATAACAAACATATGGTCAAATTTCAACCGTTACTGAGATATTGTGAAAATAGTTTTTAATCAGATGAATTTATTGTAATGCATTAAGAATGAAAAGTATTTATTTCGTAACATAAAATACAAAATTGAATTCTCAAAAATACCAACGTTCCCTCGATGTATGCGTCAGTTCCTTTGTGAAATGCACGGGTAGCTCGTTGAAGCGCACGGTGATTATCTCTGATGAGTGTTGCGCACGTGCGCAGTTAGTTAGGTATTCTATCGAGTAGTGCCTTTCTTGTGTTCACTTTTGTTTTATAAACTAACGATTTCAGCCATCCCCAAAGGCAATAATTTAGAGGAATGAGGTCTGCTGACCTTGGTGGCCAATTCGGGAAACCACCTGTTTAACAACTATTTTCACAATATCTCAGTAACGGTTGAAATTTGACCATATGTTTATTATACTTTTTTTGTGCTTTTAGTTCCCTGAACACATTATTCAAATAGGGAGGGTTCGTCACAAATCATCCTGATGTTATTTCAAATTTACATAAATACTTATTTTCCATACCTAAGTATTTGCTTCTGCTTCTGAGTTTTAAGCGGAATGTTATATGTTTACTTTCTTTCCACAAAAACTAAAATGTATGAATCTATTTGTTTTCTTAAAATGTGTATTAAAGAAATAGTAGTTTTATAAATTGTAATTCAAGACTCACGAAAAGTCGAGAAATCTCGACTCGAGATCGAGACGAGAGTAAGGCAAGTCTAGATCTCGTCTCGAAAACTCGAGACGAGACTGAGTCCAAGTCCCGAGATCGAGACGAAAATCGAGAATCTCGATCTCAACCGGCATCACTATTTAATTTGGCTATATACTGCTTTTCTAAGTATATAATCTTTATTTAAATAATAACGAAGTTTTATAAACAGCATACCGGTATAAAGAAATATTGAACTGTGTTTCCTCTATATCATCTGATTTATTAAATGCCTACTTATCTATTTTTATCTGACATTTTCTTACTTTTAAATATAGCTCTAAATTATTGGAAATTTTTTTACGTGCTTTTCAGCAAAATTGCTGATATTATTATCAGACCCCGATAATAAAAGGTTAGTATTATTGCTTTGTTTGAGACACACGGGCAATACTAACAATAGAATAAAAATGGCTAACTCAATAATTAAGAAGATTCCAGAAGACAACGAAATGGATAAAATTTTACATAACGAAATGACAGGTAAACTCCAAAGACGTTATGTTACAATCCACGAAGATGGTACTTTTTTGCCGGAACGTTACGCGATTTATGCTGAATCTATCGAAAATTTCGAAGTGCGGGATAGTGATGTTTGGGTTTGCACTTTTCCCAGATCTGGTAAGAATGTTTCTATTGAAACCACAATATTAAATTTACGTTTCGTGCGGACGTTACTTTGCGATATTAATTTTAGGCACAACTTGGGCGCAAGAAATGACCTGGTTAATTGGGAACGATCTCGATTATGAAGGGGCAAAAGTTAGGTTGCCAATGAGATTTCCATTTTTAGAGTAAGGGAAATCAATATCAAGGAGAAATTCTATTTGTAAGACTGTTCGTTGTAGGAATTCCATAATGTATGATATGAAAGTGTCAATCAAAGACTTAGAAAAATATTTTTCTAACTCTACCGACTATTTGAAAGGTTTTAAAACCCAAAGATTTATAAAATCACACCTGCCCTTTGGACTTTTACCGAAAGAAATTCGCAGCGGTTCTAAATCACCAAAGGTAAAACGGCTTTCAGTTTCAAATTCTAACGGCAGTTTCGTAAAATAAAGTAAAATTGCAGATTATTTATGTTATGAGGAATCCTAAAGACGTTTGTGTTTCCTTATATCATTTGTATATTATACTTGTTCTTCGGGCTACCACGACCATCGACGATTTTGCAAAAGCATTTCTGGACGGCAAAGGTATTAATTTTTGATTTTTTCCTTTAATTTAAATGGCTTTAATAAACACTTGCTTAATATTAATCTCACAGTAATATACGGTTCATACTGGAAGCATATCTTTAGTTTCTGGGAGAAAAGAAATTTACCAAATGTGCTTATAATAAAATACGAAGACATGAAGAGCAACCTCAAATCGGTTATTCAAAGAGTAGCAAAATTTTTAAACAAAAACCTTACTAATCAGCAAATCGAGCAATTGCAGAATCATCTAAGTTTTGAATCTATGAAGGAAAATATGTCTGTAAACGCACAGCCTTTCTTACAGTTAGCTAGGGACAAAAAGATATTTTCTTCAGAGGGTGACTTTATTAGATCGGGCAAGGTTGGAAAATATAAAGAAGAACTTTCCCCTGAAATAATCGCTAAAATGGATGCTTGGATTAACAAAAATATCGCTGGTACAAGTTTTGCTGAAGAGTATAACTTTGATTTATGATTATGTTGCTTACTTTTCAAATTTGTCTAAATATGTCATCATTAATATACTTCTACCAATTTATTAACAAAATCTGTTTTATTTGTAATTAACTAAACAATTAATTAGTAAGTAAGTACGTGAGTAAACTAAATATTTATTCTTAATGTTGTGTATACCGACATTGACCTCAAAATAATAACCTATTTAAGTGAACTGATAAGCCACGCATTCTAATCTACAAGCCAAATAAAACAAAGTTAAAAACTGTAGAAAAGCGAAATAGTGATTAATTGTTCATTTTGTCCAAAAGCAAAGTTTTATGTTTCATACAACCTGCTGAAAAGTTGTGCTTGTAGAAACCACTTCGTTTTAACTAATCTAACCTAATCTAAATCTTTTTGGGTTATAAAAATTAAACACTTTAAAAATCATTGAACCTCAATAAAAAAAACTGTGTTAAAACATTCAAAATCGTCTATTTAGGCATTTTAACATTCATATCTGCTGATACAATCAGTTTCTTAAAACAAAAAAATCAATAAATAAATTAAATCTCGCTCAACTATTAAACGTGTGATAATATGTTTCGTAGAAACTCATATTCAAAATCTTTAGTACGTTCATTTTTGAACACTTCTTGTTCGGCCCACAACGTTTTAGACCCTTAAATTTGGGTAATTCAACGGTCAAATAAATTGTTTAAAGAAACTCGAAAATAATTTAAATTTCCCAAAAGTTATCTCGTTTGTTTAGGGAGTATTGGGCTTTGCCAGAAACACAAATAATTGTTGAATTATTTAAAATTTGTGTTGTACGTACATTGGGCAGCGATGACGCAAGCATTAGATTTCTTGAAACAAAGGACGCTTGTTTATTAAACCCGAACGAAAGTTAAAATGAGGGAATTAGTTGTGGTTGAGAGCTCCGATCCTCAGAATCTCGGGGGTAGTCGGTTACAGGACGCGTTGACATACAGATGCGTTAACTGATGTAAAAGGGCCAAGTTTGTGTGTGGTGCGTAAGATGGTATTGCGTGTCCGTTGCGATGGGGTCTGTAAGAACAGCTTTGTTGTTGTTGTCGTTGCTTATGATGATGATGTAACTGCTGTTATTGTTGATATTATAGTTATTTGTATGGACAAGCCCCGAGACTTCCTACACCGAGTGGGTCATCAAGAATGGATGGAACGTTGACATGGGTGGATCTCCCATTGGTTGGCTATGTTCTGTCGTAGTTGGCTTGCGGCACATTTCTGCCTGCTTTCAGATCTCATCACTCATCACTTCCCGACATCCCCGAGTATTTTCTACTGGATGCAACGTGGGATTCCACAGGGAAATGCCCCCCCCCTGCCGTAAGTAACAGCAACCGAACCTATACTGCTAAATGTAGTAATATGTGCCTGTTTTGTTTTCATGTATCACTGTTATCTGTATGATATAATTGCCTGGGTGATGTGAGCATCAATGTGTGTATCAGGCTTTGGGTGTTTACGAAACCTGGCCGAGGCTACGCATTACTGTACCTTTTGTGGAATTAACGTTATTCGTTGATAAGTTGATCGAACGTGCTTTTGTAAATATAAATACGCCATTATAAAAATAATTAACAGAAAATGGAAGCCGCAACCGCTGCGTCCGCGTCCTACATTTGTTACATAATTTGACTACTTTCAAAACGGTAGATTTTTCCTGAACCTCTTTGAATTCTAAGATTAAAAAATTGTGTAAAAGTCTTTTAAATTTTCTTAAAAATATATTTGCCGTCCTCACAGAGCATTTTTAAACCACTTGCAATTTGAAGATCTGAATTAGGTAGAAAACAATTAAATCACGTAAAACCAAAATGGGCCTTTCCAGAAGCATTCAATACGCAAAGAAAAATAATTACCTAACCTATTATTCATGTCTAATTTCAGTAAAATCATCCCTCACTATGCATAAACTACAAGTAGCAATGAAAAACAAACTGTGTCGTTTATTTTTGACGAATGGAATTGAGCTAAACAGTAATTGATACTTTGTAAGGAAATCAAACCATTTTCCTGCATACTGAAGTAAGCAAAATACAATTGAAGGAAAACTAATTTAATGATTAAGACTGTTTGACAAAAATACCTTGACGAAGCTCTCGAAATCTGCCGTCCAACCTCGTAACATATTTCCGTGGTGGAAATATGAAGCACTTGCATTCTCGCATTTTTAGGATTTCTAATTCAGTAAATGATCTTAATAGAAGTTTGTATAACGACTTATTTACTTAATATTTTTTGAACGTTAGTTCTGGAAAATGTCTTGATTTTGAATTTTTTATTTGTTTGGCTGTTTATTTATTACTAATTCAACTGATATTTATTACTACTTAGTCTTCAATTACTATTTATTTTGATTTAGCATACTTAGAGAAGTTCGTTGGCGCAGTGGTGAGAGCGCTGGGTTCCTAGCTCGAAATCTTGGGTTCGAGTCTCACGCAGTGGTAAGGATTTTTACAAAGAATTCCCCACTATTCGAGACCGGTACTTGAGCGAGAGAAGCCATTTAATCGTTTGGTTATAATTAACTCCCCAGCGAGGTCGACTTCAGATAGTAACAAGACACACATACTATACACTTAATACACGTTGTTGTTCACAAACTCAGCAAAAGGCAACGAGCAATGAGAAACCGCTACAAAGAACACGTTTCCCTAGTATAAGCACAGTCTAGTAATATAACCAGTCGTCTCACTTCGTGTCGGCTCGTTTGATGTTCATGTCTCCGAAATGTGCAGTGCGCATTCGGCTGGATCATGAAATTTTGGCGCGATTTTTGAATGAACGAATAACAAGCACCACTCAAACACATACAAGCACGTGGTTTATGGCTGTTAAATGCACGTTAAATAACAAACAACTGCAACTTGCACCGCAAACACGTTTTATTCTAACTGCGCATTCGGCTAAACTGGCGCACTGGAATTCGGACCCACAAAATCCGGCGAGTGAGACGACTGGTTATATTACTAGACTGTGGTATAAGCACCTTTAAGGCTGCTACCAACCAGCTCTATTAAGGTGCTGATGACCATACACAGCACACTTAACACTTTATTCATTCCTGAGCTTGTGTTTATTATTATCTATTTTGTCTTCAATTCGTCTTTATTTTGATTATTGGTTTTCATTTATTATTTACTTAGCTTTTATTATTTTGTGAAAAATTTGCTTCAAATAACTAGCCAATAAACGAAAATTTTGCAATAATTGTCCCTCAAAATAGAAATATTTGAACACATCTCCAACTTTAAGTTTAAATATTTGACAGAATTTATCTTCAAGCAGATTCTTTGAAACGTTTAAGTACATTTATCAAAGGTTGTATTCAAAAAAACTTTTAATGATGTATCTTTGTGAACCTTTTTAATTGAAATGAGTTCAACTTTCGAATTTTCTTTAAACGACAAGAAATATCTGTTTTGATCTACATTTCTCTTGTATATTCTGACCTTTATTTTCTGATTTTGAGCTGAATTAGAAATTTATTTAACTGTTTATTTATGTATCACTAAGTCGGATTATGTTTATAATTATCTATTTTGTTATCAGTTCTTATTTATTTTGATTGTTGGTTTTCACTTATTACTTATTTATCTCTAACTTATAATGTATAATAAGCACCCAATACCGAAAACATTGACTGTGATTTTTTCTTAAAATGGGAATGTTTCAACAAATTTCCAATTTAATTTTTTTAGTTCTAAACCTAAAGCATCTTGGAGTAGGCGATTTTTACTTGACTTGTGAATCAGAATGAGTGGCGTATCAGTTCACCTAAATGTTATTATTTTAAAATTAATGTCGGTATACACAACATTAAGAATAAATCTTTGGCTTACTCACTTACTTACGTACTTACTAATTAATTATTTACTTAATTCCAAATAACACAGATTTTGTGAGGTAATAGATTAATATATTAATGATGTTATATTTAAGCAATAATTTATTAAAAACTAAGTAAAAAATTATAAATCAAAGTTATATTCGTCAGCAAAACTTGTTCCAGCGACACTTTTGTTAATCCAAACATCCATCGCTGCGATTGTTTCGGGGGAAAGCTCTTCTTTATATTTTCCAACCTTGCCCGATCTAATAAAGTCACCCTCTGAAGAGAATATCTTTTTGTCCCTAGCTAACTGTAAGAAAAGCTCTGCATTTACAGACATATTTTTCTTCATAGATTCGAAACCTAGATGTTTCTGCAATTGCTCGATTTGCTGATTACTAAGGTCTTTGTTTAAAAACCTTGCTACTTTTTGAATAACCGATTTGAGGTCGCTCTTCATGTCTTCGTATTTTATTATAAGTACATTTGGCAAATTTCTTTTCTCCCAGAAACCAAAGATATGTTTCCAGTACGAGCCGTATATTACTGTCAGATTAATATTAAGCAAGAATTTATTAAAGCCATTAAAATTAAGGGAAAAAAGTAAAAATACCTTTGCCATCCAGAAATACTTTTGCAAAATTCTCGATGGTTGTGTTAGCCTCAAGAACAAGTCTGTACAGATGATATAGGGAAACACAAACGTCTTTAGGATTCCTCATAACATAAATAATCTGCAATTTTCTGTTCTTTTAGCAAACTGCCGTTAGAATTTGAAACTGAAAGCCGCTTTACCTTTGGCGATATAGAACCGCTCCGAATTTCTTTCGGTAAAAGTCCAAAGGGCAGGTGTGATTTTATAAATCTTTGAGTTTTAAAATCTTTCAAATAGTCGGTGGGGCTAGAGGAATATTCTTCTGCTTCTAAGCCTTCGATTAACACTTTCATATCAAACAATATGGAATTCCTACAGCAAACAGTCTTACAAACAGAATCTCCCCTTGATATTGATTTCCCTTACTCTAAATATGGAAATCTCATTTGTAAACTAAGGTTTGCCCCTTCATAATCGAGATCGTTCCCAATTAACCAAGACATTTCTTGCATCCAAGTTGTGCCTAAAATAAATATCGCAATGTAACGTCCACACGAAAAGCAAATTTAATATCGTGGTTTCAATAGAAACATTCTTACCAGATCTGGGAAAAGTGCAAACCCAAACATCACTGTCTCGCACTTCAAAATTTTCGATGGCTTCAGCATAAACCGTGTACCTTTCCGGTAAAACAGTACCATCTTCGTCGATTGTAACATAACGTCCTTGGAGTTTACCTGTCATTTCGTTATGTAATATTTGACCTACTTCGTTGTCTTCTGGAATCCTCCTAATTTTTGGGTTGGCCATTTTGATTCTATTGTTAATATTGCCCGTGTGCCTCAAACAAAGCAACAAAACTAGCCTACTCTTCGAGTTGTAGTTTCTATTATAGGGGTTCGATTGTAATATCAGTAGTTTTACTGATAAAACACGTAAAAATAATTCCAATAATTTAGAGCTATATTCAGAAATAAGAAAATATCACGAACTATTAAACGTGTAATTGTTGGTTTTCATTTATTATTTACTTCACTTTTATTTATAACTTGTTTATTGTTTTGTTGTCAGGATTTACTGCAAATGTCAATAAATAAACTAGAATTTTGCAATAATTTTTCCTCAAAATAAGAATGATTGAACACAATTTAAAAAGCAAGCGACCCAAAAGATTGAGTTATGATTTACATTTTGCAAGCACCCTGTATATTTCGGCCTTTATTTTTTGTTTTTGACCTCAATTTGAAATTTATTGTTAATTCAATGTATGTTTGTTACTACTTAGTTATTGCTGAACTTATATTTGTTACTATCTATTTTCTTTTCAATTCGAATTTTTATTTCGATTGTTGATTTTCATTTATTATTTACTTAACTTTTATTTATAACTTGTTATTATTTTGTTGTCAACCGGCCAATAAACCAAAATTTTTGAATAATTTTTTCAGTTTAGGTATATTTATTATTACCTATTATTTCTTCCACTATTATTTATTTCGATTTTGATTTTATCCATTATATGTATAATTTTAGGTTTATTTATAATTTGTTTAACTTACTGTTTTGTTTTTAGAATTTGCTTCAAATAACCAGCCAATAAACAAAGATTTTACTGTATTTTTTCCTCAAAATTGAGATTTTTGAACAAATCTCTTTAAATATTTGTCTAAATTTATTCATCTTCAAGCAGATTCTTCTTCTTTTGTCTTCCATTCTTATTTCCTTTTATTGTTGGTTTTTATTTATTATAATCTTAGCGTTTATTTATAATTTGTTTAACTTATTATTGTTTTTAGAATTTGCCAATAAACCAAAAAGTTGACGCAATTTTTCATCAAAATAGGGATGTTAAACAAAAGGTCCAGAAGATTGAGTTGTAATTTAAATTTAAATAAGAAGCTGTAAAAAAATTAAATCATCAGATGTTATAGAAAATTTATTACTCATTTACGCAAATCAGTTTTATTAAAATGATATTAGATAATAATTATATGACCTTAAATTAAATTACGTAAAATCCAGTTTTTAAAATTAGCTTTATTTAGTAATACGTTTTTCCCAGATAATATCCATTGAGAATAAATATTAGAAGGAAAATATTTTAAATTTAAATTTTCAACTAAAGGCTGGCCTTTCCATCTCCTACAAAATTTGTCTTGCAGTTATTTTCCTTAGTAAAAAATGAAAATAATTGTTTAATTTTACATCTTTTCGCCTCTTAATAAATTTTCAATTCAATTGTTATTGTTGGCAAAATTTTTTCCATAGAAAAAAATCTGAAAGTTAACTTTATTGGCAGATAGAGAGGCCGTCATTTAACGGAAAATTATTCGTCACCTAGTTTACTAACTATACAGATTAAAAATTCTGAATACCAAACTTCTAAAAGTTGAGGTAGTATTCTTGAGGTAGATTAGTTCCATCTACATTTTTCGTAATCCATGCATCAAACTTCTCTATAATTTCATCAGATAATTCTTCCTTGTATTTTCCAACAGTACCCGACCTGATGAAGCCTCCTTCTTTAGGTATAAAATTTTTCTCCCGTCTTGCTTTTAATAGTTTTTCAAGATTTAGCGAAGTGTTGCTTTTCATTGAGTCAAAACTTAAATGTTTCGTTAACTGTTCCAATTGCTCCTCTGAAATGCTTTTATCTAAAAAATTGGCAACTTCTTGAACTACCGCAGGAAGATCATTTTTCATATCTTCATATTTGGTTATTAGTAAATTGGGTAAATTTCGGTTTTCCCAGTAGCCCAATATATGCTTCCAGAATGATCCATATGCGACTACAATGTAAAAGTTTACGAATCATTCCACAGATTTGAATCCTGCAGGTTTCCGATAGAGTAGAATCAAGACGAGAAGGACATGTACGTCATCAATGATATGCGTGGCGGGAAAATTTCAGTGGCGGAACACAAGGTTTTAACTAAGCTAAACACGAAACGAATGAAACAAACACAACGAACGCCAATGACAAACAACAAAAAGTATCCCCTTCCGTAACAATTTGGACTCGCCCGAAGGCTCTTTGGTCTATGGCGCATAGTCTCGTGAGTGCTGTTCTCGTCTTGATTCTACTCTGCTTCATATTTCTAATTGTTAAGTTGTGAATGTTTAAATAAGTTCTAAAAACAATATAAGAACGTTTAACTGAAAGAAAATAAAAATTTAGAAAAAATAACGAATAAGATTAGAAGAGATAGGAAAGCCTATAAAAGGCACTGAAAAGTTTAATTTAAAATATCAACGTATTACCTTTTTCTGCTAAAAATACTTTAGAATAATTTTCTATGCTGGTTTTGATTCCCATTATCAGTTTATTAAAATGGAAACACGAAACGCAAACATCTTTTGGATTTCTCATCACATAAATCATCTGTAAATGATAAACGATAAAGAGTAAATAATAATGCAAATAAAATTTCGAACAATAATCTTAGATTATCTATTCCAAAAGTTTTTGGAAATGTCGGTTACCTTAGGTGTTTTAGAACCATTCCGAATTTCCCTTGGTAAAAGCGAAAACGGCAGGTGGGTTTTTATAAACCTTGGACTTTCTTGAGCTTTCAGGAAATTTACAGAATCTGAGTCAAGTTTGGGACTTGTTTTGCCCACGCTTTTTCCCATTTTATCGAAATCAAAGATCGTACAAAGTCTGTAATAAATTATAAAAAACTGCTATTCCTTTCATTTTTTTTTTAATATTCTTCTGTGTCATATGGTGATATCGTTTTCTAAGGACATTGGCAAAGGGGTCAAAGCCACATATTTAAACGACTTGACGCCATGAACTTCGTTATATCCTTCTTATACTAGGGAAATGTGTTCTCTGCAGTGGTTTATTGTTGCCTTCTGCAGAGTTTGTGACCATATATTAAGTGTATAGTAGGGTGGCCCTTAATTATGGTTGAAACAAATTTTGGCCGGGTCACCCCCCAAATCGATTCCAAAAAAATAAAAAGTAATTTTAAGATTTACCAGACCTCCAAATTCCAACGTTAAGGGGTGCCCCAAGGAGCCTACATTTTCCCATTTAAATAGCATAGGCTTTCAGCACACTTCTGGTTTTTATTTTTTTAAAAAAGTATGTGTGCCTGAAAAAATCCTGCGAGTGCTGCGATTCATTGCTCACTGATGCCCCTTTCACGGAAAAAATCATGGGAGCCAGGTGTCATATCTTAACAACTCGTTACAACCGAGAAAAACGACAATATTTTAAAATTACCATTTTCTGCACCTCCCATTTATTTGCTTAAGATATGACATTTGGCTCCCATATTTTTTCCATGAAAGGGGCATTAGTGAGCAATGAATCGGAGCACTCGCCGGATTTTTTAAGACACACATACTTTTGTAAAAAAGTAAAAACCAGAAGTGTGCTGAAAGCCTATGCTATTTAAATGGGAAAATGCAGGCTCCTTGGGGCACCCCTTAACGATGGAATTGAGAGGTCTGGTAAATCTTAAAATTACGTTTTATTTTTTTAGAATCGATTTGGGGGGTGACCCGGTCAAAATTTGTTTCAACCATAATTAAGGGCCACCCTAGTGTATAGTGATGTGTCTTGTTACTATCTGAAGTCGACGACTCAGCAGACAGAATCGTTAATTGTAACCAAGCGATTAAATGGCTTCAATCGCTCAAGTACCGACCTCAAACATAGGGGCGTGAGATTCGAACCCAAGACTCCTAGCTAGGAGCCCAGCGCCCTTACCACTACGCCAACGAACTTCCCTTTTTAAATATATGTATGTGTGTAAAAATTAAGAAATGTGTAAAGCTTTAAATCAGCCAAAGAAAATCTGTATATTCTGTGGTTTAACTCAGAAATTTAAAGAAAAACAAAAAGAAAATTAAATTTATTACTTACTCGAAGTAAGGAAACCTCAATTTTAGATCAGTTTTTGCTCGTTCGTAATTGAAATTATTTGCAATTAACCAAGTCATTTCTTGAGTCCATGTTGTTCCTGTTTGATGTAGTAATAATTATTAAGTTTAGTTTTTGTAAATTATTTAAAAATACGGATACAGCAATGTTTCTCAGAAAATGTTTAAAATTGCACTTTTTTGTGTTCGGTCTATTTTTATTTACTTAATAATAAATTCTAAAATCCCTAGCGTCATACTTTTTAGCATATAACTTTAATGTTCCATAATAAACTATTTTCATCGATATCTTTTTTTCAAATCTTCGCAATCCTTATCGGGAATTTGAAATTTCTGGTATTTACATAATAAAATTCTATGCCAGATGCCAGGAATTTCAAAGTGCGTCGACTACTAAGACTATTGGCATTACCCACTAGAATTTTGCCTAGCCCAAGGGATTTCCACCCCTGGAAAGGATCTTTATCGTGTCAACATCGTATTGCCGCGGGATCTACGGTTTTACGTCGTATCCGAAGGACTGCATACTTTCAAATATTTTTCCCCATTACAAATCTTACCGATCGGGATCATGAATCGGCGGCCCGAGATCTCTGATTTACAAGGTAAGTATGCTAATCTTGATGTTATCCGAAGCCAGCTTTATTGTTTTGCATAACTTGTGATCTTTTAAGGATTTATTGTAACTATTTAAATACTTTGTTGTAGTTTTATTGTTCTGTATAATTTATGTTTAGGTTTACTCTTTTTTATAATTTGTTATTGTATACCTATTCTATGTTATATATTACTGGTTTTTAATAAACTATCTGAGTGCTTGGATTACGATACTCTTGTCTACTTCTTTTCAACATACAAATAAACTTACGAACATATACTGTCACGTGGTTTTGCATTCCGTGTTATTTGGGATTTTAGAGTCATTTTAAATCTGTGGTAAATTCTTTAGTAGGTACGGTCCTGTACTACGTAATTTTAAATTCTTGCTTTGTTATGTTATCTTTGCTACAGTTGATTCCGTTTTAGTCTGAAGGGTACGAACGTTCTGTTTAAAGTTCTACGAAACCTTCAAGTCATTTCAATATGTTTTGTCGTTGTAGAAATATCCCTTTATTCAAATCGCAAGGTAACCCAATTCACGCGTATTTTATCAAGGCATGATCTCATCTTGTTTCGGTTGTTGCAACTTCTCGTGATACGGTGCGGGGGAATCCCTGTATATTAGGCCTCGTCAGCTGATTTGCTTCAGCGTACTTTCAAGTTCTTTTCCGCTCCCCACTTCAGTGGGTGACAGTTAGTCGTCTTTCAAGACGTGGTGCGAGTTTATCGTTTGTCGCTTGGGTCCGTATATAACCGGAAGGCCTCTATTACCGGTAACCCCCTGGGAGGGTTACAATTAGCGACTTGGTCGGATTCATAAAAAGAGTGCCATATATTCCGGAGAGATATAGTCTTGTGTGAGAAGTTTTAGTGGTAGTTGTCGAGTACCATTCCACACAATTTCCTCGTTGAGGGATTCAGAAAACCCATAGGTATTGGATTATTCTTCGTCGTCTTGCACCCGTCTTGGATGAAACAACATCACAGCTCTTCCAGTCTCACGTCCGTCACGTCACTCCCTGGCTTATCGTTTAAGTACCGACATCTGGCCAGGTAATCTAGTCTCCTTTATGCTGCTCCTGCTTTGCCGTATATGTTTTTAACGTCAATTTTGATTTCTACGTTGCCTCTTGCCGGTAGGCCTTCATCAATGCTGATTAGTTGTTTTGAAGTTTAATAAGTACAGCCTTTTTAGTATTTTTGTATTCAAATCAAGTAAAGTTCATTTGTGTTCATTTGTAGCAAGTTTTAAGTCAAGTTAAGATATTATTTTGTATTGTGTTGCATGTGTAAATTTCTTGGTGCTTATTGAAATGTTAATTTAGTATTTGTTTCTTCCTATCTTTTGTTTGGAATTGAGGGGCTAAGCTTGTGAATCATTTGCCGAACTTAAAGTAAATGCAGTGCCTTCAATTCTTCTGTCCTTTAAAGTAAGCGTAACTTTTATGATTTATTTTTAACGTAACATATTTTTGATTGCCTCTTGCGTAATTTCTTTGTATTCATTTTTGTGTCTTTTGATTCGTTAAATATATCATTGTCAGTTTAGTTTGGTCTTGTTATTTGTGTTCAGTGCTCCCCGATAATATTTGGTGTTAGTGTTTTGTTTAAGCTTTATGTATAAAGTGTTAGCCTGCCTACAAGTTTAAATATTGCAGTTAAGTGAAGTTATTTCCAGTAGCACAAGGTACGTTACATCTTGCAGTGGGTTGGCAGCCTTCGAGCCTTCGAACCCTTGGGAATCTTCTGTGGTGAGTTCCTTTTAGATATTTGGGTGACTTTAATATCACAGTGGCGCTCAACAATTTCTATCCCCATTATGACCAACCCTTAATTAAAGGATTCCACCGTTTCGAACCGCCCTTCTCAACTGTTTAGTCTAGCCGTGCGCTTAAGGGATTCTATCATCCCCCATTTAATGTCGAAGTGCCAGTTTGGCACGTGATAATACAAATCAAAGAATGTAGAAGGTAACTGAAACTTTTAAAGATTTTTTTAAAAACAGATAAATTTTGACTCGCTTTTTAATTTATTTAAGGAAAAATAAGGGATTTTCGAGGTAGCTGAAAAGTAAGAGGTGCCTCCGCAATTTTACCTATATGATCATGATTGACAACATGATTTTTATTATAGACCCATCTTCTACGGTAAAATCTGGTTGATATAATCGTCCTTCAGATTTTGTAGGTAGTTCAAAGCCAAAGAAAACGATTCCTGCTTGTTAGAAATCGATGAGTATATAAACCAAAAGCACATACGATTTACTAATTATTTCTGATAAATAATGCCTTCAGATATACAAATAATATGTTATATTTCTTTCAAAACAATGCATCTCTTAAGTCAAAAAATATCACCAGAAATTGTAAAAGAAATATTTAAACCACACTCTTTAATTAATGAGGAAACTCTAGATGAATCTATTACCAAATCAATCAATAAAACTAAATGCAGCATTGTGATTTGTAAAAATTGATTAGATTAATAGATGAACAGAAACAAATCATAATAATTGTCCAACGTGTAGAGAAAGACTATCTCATTTTTGTGATAATAATCCTGATGAGTTGCAGTTTGGATTAAGGTATGATGAAGATAAGTTAATGTTGGAAAATACTTAGTTGTATAGACGGGATTCGGTTATGTTATTAGATGCCTTATCAAGAATAAGATGATATAACAGAATAGTTTAAAATATTAACTCTCCCTTTGAATTCTCTACTAAACTTTTTTGATAATTTTTAATATTCAGAAATATTTATTCTCTAACAAAGGATTACGATAATTTTCGATATTTAGAAATATACAGAGTGCTTCATAAACAATGGGACACGGACCAACAGTAGATTTGTAGCATCAGAATGTTAAAACCAAAGATCTCCAGTTCGATTTCCAGTTTCAGTACGCTCAACGGGATACCATTACCACAATCTGATAATACAAAATATCTAGAAATCCATCTCGATAAAGACCTTATCTGGAAGACATACATTTGGACAACGCGCAAACAATTCAATATGAAGTTTAGCAAATACTACTGACTATTGATAACAAATTCTCAAATTTCTCTTCTCAAGCTTCTACTATGTATGTAAAGTAAACCGATATGGCTTTACAGAATTCAGCAGCATGGGAGACCGCGTCATAATCCAATATAGCATTAATAGAAAGGTTCCAGTCAAAAACGCTTCAGACCATTACCAGTGCACCATATTATATAAGTAATGCAGAAATATACAGTGACCTCAAAGTGCGTACAATAAAAGAAGAGATAATGAAGAGGTAATAAAATCGTGTCATTGTTAAGGGGCTTCTTCAGGGGGAAAGGGGAGCACTAAAAGAGCACGGTAACTCAACGTGTCAACCACGCGAGGGGCGAAACTCTTCTGATCTGCTAAAAGAGTTTCGTCTCTGGGCATCGAAGACTTAAGAGACAGTACACCCTTGGTTAGATGATTAAGTAACATGTTGTATGGCGTTATTTATACATAAGTTGTTTCTGAAGTAACGTTGACTTCCAATGTCTTAACAATACATTCATTTAAGTGACCTATTGCTATACGAGTAGATTACAAATAGTAATAATTTGACAACAAAAAAAAAACATTGTGTCACTACAAATAACCTCTAATCTAGTTGTATATTTATATGAGTTTGTAAATTAAAAGAATAGAATTTTGTTTAAAATAAATTTTATCAGGATTGAAATAACTTCGAAAAGAAAATCCTCATGTTAGATCTTTATCATTATTACTCTGAAGTTCAGCCTGAAGAGATGCTAAATATTTGCGTTTGTGAACACTTACACTTAATGGAACTATCTAGTGATTTTGTTTTTAAGCTTTCAAATTTCTATTGTCTAGTTCACCTTTAAATAATGTTTAGTCATTAAAATACATTTTTTGTGCAGCCGGACGCGAAGTGGTCATTTCGCGTACGCAATACAGGACGCGAAATCCGATTTCGCGGCCTTACCCTTAGTAACGGCCGTTAAACTAAACGTCACTTATTTGACACATGAGAGTTGACATATGAAAATGTCAGTTTTATTATGTATTTTTTACGGCTGCACAAAAAATGTTGTGTATACTTCGGCCGCGAAATTCTTTAGCGCCCTCAAGATTGTCTTGCCTCGGCCGCAAGCGGCCTCGGCGACAATTTTTCTCTCGGTACGCTAAAATGGAATTTCGCGGCCTTAGCATACAAATAACTATTTTCGACCTCCTGATTAGTAAGTGGACCATTATTATTGACGAAAAATTATAACAGTAAGTGGACTTTACCGTTTGTTTATTGTTGTCATAGTAATGAATGTAAATATTACTTAGGCGAACGGCGTACTCGTAAATGAACATTATACTCCGCCATGTGACTCCATTTAGGAAATATAAAGTAACAAAACACATCCACATCTACTACCTAATTCGTAATTTTATTATGACAAATATTTAATAAGTGCCTATCTACTTATGTCAATTTAATATTATTACATTTTTGATATTTTTTCCAGGCGGTCGAAAAAACAGTATATGCACCTTGTTCCGTAAGTATTTTTTTGGCCTCGCATACTTAGAAAACCTCGGCTATGCTTCAGTTTTCCAAGCTTCGTGCTCGTCCAAAAAAATATTACTTACGAGCACTTGGCACGTAATATACTATTAAACATTTAAAATTCAAGAAAATCATTTTACAAAATTATCTAATAGAATTTAGTATTAAAGTTCAAGGAGTTTGAATTATCACATTGTTAGTAAGTTGATAGGAAGGCCAAAACAATCTGTGACTCATAACATGATTCTAAGGGCAGCCGCCGGCAGCGGGAGGACCTCTCCTCAGAGTCGGGTTGCTTGAGAGTGCAGCCCTAAGCGGGTGGTAAACTCCATCTAAGGCTAAATATTACCACGAGACAAACATTCTCCAAAAACCATCTTAGTTTTAATCTATAGGTATATTATAAGTGGGTATATGCAAATTCAACTAGAGATTTCACGCAGCAAACTATTCTAGGAAAAAGCATTATAATCAAATACACAAGTGAAGAGAAAAATCCCTGCAGGTTTCTTTTTATCTATAACCTACATCTCCCTAGAAATTTTAAAATAAATAAATACTGATATACTGATAAGCTGGTTGTCTAAACGGTATAAGTGTTATGTAATTAAATTTTCTTGTTGCCCAAGTAATCTTCCACATTGCTTTCGTTTTGCATGCCATATTAACCGAGCGGCTTTCCCTTCATTTTAAACTTTTCGAAGTTTGAACAGTAAACACTCAATATTTTTAGTAATTTTTTTGGTCTTGACTAATATAAGCTTTTACAAGTTCTCACGTCAAAATAATTTTAGTTAGAAATCATAAACAGACAAATTATATCTGAAAAATATTCGGGAGGAATAAAAAACTAACACAAAATTAAATGTAAAAGGTAAGATCGTCTACAACAAAGCTCCTCAATTAAGTTTTTAATTCATTATTTTGTATTATTTAAAACGTTGATTTTGAAATAATCTTATCGACTTTTATCTGTCTTTTTTTTATTTAATCAAAGTGCTTCGACTACAAGACCATTAGCATAAGTTAACTTTGTTTTAAGTATTTTCTGATTATTATTATTGCTGCACCAAAATTATTATGAAATTTAGTCTATCTTCGTAACTAATTTTTTGTTTAAAAATCTTTTAGAAAATTAATATTTCTAAAATTAAGATAATATGCCGACTGAAAATAAAAATATACGACCTTTTTTAGTTGTGTTTACGGAATAGTTTTATCAGTAATTATGTAAGCTGATAAGTTGTTGCTATAAATGTCAAGAAATGGCAAACATTTACAGAATAATTTTTATTTGATTAAAATAAACCGAACTTCCAAAAAGGCATCACTTGACTTGACCTTTTGATGATTTTATACGAAAATTATTGTTTTAGAAATTAAATTTTTAAAAGTTAACTCATTTGAGGGAAAATGTTGATCTGAGTAGATGCGAAAACATTTCTATAAAAAGACTTACCTGACCGTGGAAAAGAACAAACCCAAACATCACTATTTCTTACTTCAAAATTTTCGATAGCTTCAGCGTAATTAAGAAAACCTTCCGGAAAGATAGTGCCATCTTGATCAACAATAACGTAACGCTTTTGAAATTCACCAGTCAATTCATTGTGTAAGATCCAACCTGCTTCGTCATTTTCTGGAATTTCTTTAACTTGAATATTGGCCATATTTAAACTTTTATGAAATTTTAAAACATCTACCCAACACAACTATTTTGAAGGAGTTAAACTGTTTTTATCAGAGTTTTACGACATTATTGTTATGTAAAATATGTGTGTTTATCACTAAACAAATATGATAATACTTTTAATGTGAGGTTGTTTATTGTGAAAGCGTATTCTTTCTGTTTTGAGGTGGTTAATAATCGAAATAATAATTTGGTGAAAATATAGTTATTTTGTAAAACTAACAAGCACAGGTTAACTAGAAAACCAAACACTCTGGTTTTCATCTTTTTATTTAGACTTATAACATTAAAGAACTCAAAGGCCGACATTTCGGGTAGAGTTCTTTTATGATAAAAATCGCCTTTTGTGAAAAATTACATTCAAAAAAATTGTGTAATATTCTCTAAATAAAGTGTCTAGTGATTTTTAGATTTGCGGGGGTATTTTGTCACCAGCTATTGAGGCTATTAAAACCGGCTAAAAATTAAGCATAAGTTTTAATTTTCAGCAACTGTTGGTGAAATACCCACAAAAAAAGTTATAAACTTAAAATAAAACTCATAAATCAAAACTATATTCTTGGCCAAAACTGGTACCATCAACATTCTTCCTAATCCATTCGTTAAACTTTGCAATAGTTCCAGCAGATAATTCTTCTTTGTATTTTCCAGCCTTCCCTGACCTTAAAAAATCACCATCTGTGGCTAAATTTTTCTGCCGCCTGAGTTTTGTCAAGTGCTCGTAATTAACCGCTTGATTTTTTTTCATTGAGTCGAAACTTAAATGTTCTGCCAACTGTTGGATTTGTTCTTCGGTTAACGTTTTGCCCAGAAAAGCTGCAACTCTTTTTATAACAGCAGGAAGGTCCTTTGTCATATCTTCATAAGTAATTATGAGAAGGTTCTGTAAATCCTTGTTTCGCCAGAATCCCATAACATGTTTCCAAAAGGGACCGTACATAACTACGCATACAAAATTCTTCATTAAAGAAAGAAGCAAAGGTATTATTTGCTTAAACATTTATACAAACTCTGATTTTGTGGATTGGTACAGAGATCAAAATAAAGTGATATTTGTAATGTTTGTGGCCAAAGACTCAAACAAACCTCACAAAACTTGATCAGACCATAAACTCCATTTTAACCTCAATAGATTATTTACCTTTGTCAGCCAAAAACGCCTTCGCGAAATTCTCAAGGTCGGTTTTACATCTCCGAAGCAGTTTAGAGTGATGAAAAAACGAAACGCAAGCATCTTTTGGATTCCTCACCACGTAGATTATCTGAAACATTTAACAACTCACAAAGGAAACAAATTTGGGGAAGTTAATACCTTTGGTGATTTACTCCCATTTTGTATTTCTTGGGGCAAAAGAGGAAACGGCAAGTGGGTTTTGATAAATCTCGGGTTTGCATGTGATTTTATAAATTCGATGGAGTTAAAAGCACATTCTGGGGATTTTACGCCTAAGATCTTTTCGGTTTTTTCGAAGTCGAATAAACTGCACACTCTGGAAATGCATAGCAAGATAAGGTGTAGGGTTAAAGTTAAAGTTTTGTGGGAGCATTCGTTAAAACATGATTATCCACTAAGAATGTTGGAAAATACAGGATGGTTTAAGAATAATTCAAAGAAGAAAATATCACATATGGGTAAAAAAGGCTTGAAGAATATTTAAAAATAAGGAAAAAAGCGAAGAACTCGTACTGCTGGTAATACTACTTACTCCAAAAAAGGAAAGCGCTGATCCAAAACAGTTTTTGCACCTTCGTAATCAAGGTTATTTCCTATCAGCCATACCATTTCTTGAGTCCATGTCGTACCTAAAAATCATTTTATGAAGTATTTTAATAAACCCATCAATTCCATTAAATTTCTTCCCAAACTTTATAGTGCTTTCGTTTTCTCCATCATCCCAAAAATATAATAAAACGCCCCACTTTAACAGTGTTATTACGTTTCCCAGCAATAATTGTTGGTATAATAAACCTGATGCTTAATGAACAACTTGCAAAGAATTTTTTCTGCTTCACAGCAAAACAGGGAAAAAAAGATTGAAGCTTACCTGTCTTCGGGAACGAGCAAACCCACACATCATCATTTCGCACTTCGAGCTTTTGAATGCATTCAGCAAAATTAACGAAACGTTCAGGTAAACAAGTACCATCTTCATCGATGGTAACAAATGAAGGCTCTCCAAATTCATCGGTTAAATAATTACGAACGATACGCTCAACTTCATCGCCAGTAAATTGCCTATTTTCTATTTTCGACATTATCACTAAGTGGAATAAAATAAAACTGCGAGAAATTTTATCGTTAAGATTAATACATGTTTTATAAAGAAATATTGACACAGTTTCACAATAAAATCTTATAAACAAGATAAGGGTATTGTATTTGAAATACCTACTTCAGAAAGGTCGTTCGTTTATTGATAATGATAGTAAGTCGGTAATACTATCAAGATGATGATTTCTTAATTTGGAAACTTATCAGAAGTTAATCGCAATTTGATGAACAAGCTTATTAAAACAGTATTAACAAAGCTTTACACCTGTGGGGTGAGAAAAGTATCCTCTGCGTGTTGTAAGAGACGACTAAAAGAGATTGGAGCGGGGGCTAACTCCCCCCCTCTGTAAAAGAAATATATTTACGAAACCTAAATACTCAATATGCCTCGGAAAAGTCGAACTAATCACAAGTCGACGACATAGCAAACGGACAGGGCACGATTTAAGAGTTTGTACATGGAATTTTTTAATACTATATAGACCTCGAGAATTCCAACACCTCACGGATGTAATTGACAAATATAGAGTGGATATAGCAGTAGACTAAGAAATCCGATAGGTGGCACAGGGTTTTCTAGAAAAAGGAAACTATAATTGCTATAGTTGTTATAGAAGAGAAGCTATCTTATGCACAGGCTTTGTAGTCAGCAAACAGAAAGATTTGAAAGCAATGAACCCAAGATTATGCATAATTCGCATGAAAAGGAAGCTCTTGATCAACGCACATGCACTAACTGAAAACGAATTGAACGACGAAAAAGAAGAATAATGGTTTCCAGGAAGGAACATAGAAAATTAGGGAATAATAGCCTACGCCAAATATCCAATGATTATGGAATAAGATTAATTAATTTGGTCGCCTCGTTAAGCATGGCTGTAATAAGTAGGTATATATTTCCTGCATAAGCAAATCTGATTATGATAACACGAAAAATTAAGTGGGTCGTATATTTATAGATACACGACATGCCACAGATATGCTATACTAAATGTAAGAAGCTTCCATGGAAATACAGGACTCGGACCACTACCTTGTGGCATGGAGACTCTTAAAACAAAACCGGCAAAAGTGAACCATTAAAAACTACCACACAACAGTATTAGAGGAAGAAAGTAAGGAATTAGAATATAAAAGAACTCTAAATGTAAAGGTAAAGGTATCGGCACTTACACTCCGCGAGGGAGAATGACCGGCGACAAGGTCTCCTAAGTCGTTTCTATACCCGGTTGCCTTGCTGGATATGTATATGGTATTCGGTTCTCAATTATTTTCGGAGCTATGGGGTTGTAGCAAACCTTCAAACGCTGAAATCCTGCAAACATTTCAGTCGAAGATGCTGCGATCAATAGCTAATGCTCAGTGGTTCATTAGCAATCAGACCCTCCCCAATGGCCTTAGAATTCCAGACGTTAATGAGGTAATCAAAACCTCAGCCAGAAATAATCATGACTGCACCTTAAATCATAACAATCAACTGATAGCCGACCTCTACAAACAACAGTTAATAAACAGAAGGTTAAAAGACAATGGCTCGAAGATCTCATTGAGTAAATCCTGGTGACCCATCAATGGCTCTCAAGACAACTGCAAATAATAACATACTATTTACTTATTACATTGGAGTTTAATTGAGTAGATTGTAAAATTGCAATAAAATCACCAAATAAAAATAGTTATTTGTATCACAAGGCTAGAAACTGTCACTTTGCAAGTGCGAGTACGTTTGTAGGCCGAGGTGCAGCCGAGGCCCAACAAGTACGAGTACTTGCAAAGCAGTTTCTAGGCGTGTGATGCACAATATTTTTTCGGCCGATAAAAATACGTTAATTATAAAAAATCATTTTTTATTCAAATGTTTGACGTTAGAAAATTTATTTTTCTAGGGAATTTATTTTTCTGGGCATGACAATGGGCGTGGCAATGAGAGGGCGGAGTCAGTTCGGTTCAGCGCCACCAATCAAAAATCCTAATTTTACTTTCAGGCCTAGGCTTGAAAATAGCATTTTCCAGACGATTTATACGCATGAAAATTGAGTGTTTCTAGCCGGAGGGCGAAAAAAATATTTATGGCTCTCGAATAATTTTTAAAATGTTGTGAGGGAAGGATTGGCTCTTCCGTCTCAAAAGTTTGCTGACCCCTGGTCTAGACCATTCACCGCCAACATGTGCCTATGACAACATCGGGCATCAACAATAACGGAACCACATTTAATAAATCTATACAAATACTCGTCTATGCAGATATTGATAGCATTGGGAGTAGCCTGATAGATATAAAGGAAACCTTCATAGCACTAGAAAGAACATCCCTGCGGATGGGACTAATAAACATTATGTAAATCAAAATACATGGTACTACTCGTGAAAATCAACGCCCAAGAATCCACCATTAACAATAGACAGTTACTACTTTGAAAATGTGAGGAAATTCATCTACCTAGGCGCACAAGTTAATAGAGACAATAATAAAAGTGAAGAAATCCAAAGACGTATATTATTGACCAATAAATGGTTTCTTAAAACAATTTTGGCCAAAAGATATATGGAGAACAACAAAAAATAAGATACATAAAACTTTAATTAGACTGGTGCATGGTGGAAGCATGAGTAATGAACGCGACTAATAAGCTGTTTCGAACTAAAAACGTTAATATGCATATTGCATATATTGATCCATAAATGAAAATGATGGTAACTGGTGAAGACGTTACAATTTCGAGCCATACCAAAGCTTAATGACAATAACACAATTAGTAGAATGTAAGATTACAATGGCTTGGCCAAGTGGAAAGAAGGAGTGATGATAAACCGGTAAAACGCACATAAAATTAGTAGTGACTAAAAACTTGCAGGAGTTTAACTGTTTAACATACAAGTTTATTTTGTCGTCAACCACAACCAAGATTATGCTGGCTTATTTATTAGTCAAATACGGTAATTTTTCCAGTCAATTACTGCTAATTTAGTAAAGGATTGTAAAAGGAAATCTGGTGGGCTAAACCTATTACGCCCCTGACCATAACCTCAAAAAGAATACAACATGACTTTTATTAACAACCAGGAAACACCAGCACTTGTCTCTAACATGGCCTACTGTGAACTAACAATATCGTAAATGGGTCATATATTTGCTGGCTAAAAATACTTTGGAAATTTATTCAAGGCTGACCTTCCAATAAAATTTTATAAAGATAAGTACCTAATGTAAACATGTTTTATGTTTTGACTTTTTCTTAACTTTGATTATCTAAAAGGCTAGAAAAAAAATTAAGCTGATGTTTGTATTTAATTGACTTCCAGAGGCGTACCTACGGGGGGGCTAGGGGGGCAGTCTGCCCCCTCCGCCTTCTTCCTTTTAACGCCTTCGGCGCCGTGCATTTTTTAGTATTTTATTTTTTAATTAACCAAAACAAAAAATATAATTATTCTTATTACATAATTCTATAGACGTGATAAAATCAAAATGGCACAGTGAGCAAAATCTTTATATTCCTTATAAGAACCGTGTCCCCACATTGTATTTATTTTATTTTTTACCGCCCTGATAAATAATGTCTGCATTCATTTTAAATATTCTTAAATAGTGGCAGTTTAATTTTCTATACAAAGAAATAATTATCTAGAAACCTGCCGATGCCGTCGCACTGGTGGGCGTCGGCAGCGGTAACTTTTGTCCTTTGTCATCATATCGTCTTTCCCGGTAATATTTACAAAAAAGTACATTATTTACGATTTACGTCGCGGCGGCACAGAACCCCTTTTATGTGCAACTTTATTTTTAAAAGAGCCGCCGATCCATCAAAATGCAGACTTAATGTATACAAAATTAAAAAGAATAGAGTAGTGTTCTGTTTTTCATTTCGGCAATTTGCAGTATGATTTTGTAGAGTAAAGATTTGCTTATATTATGTTCCATGCTTCAAACGTATTTTAAATTGTTTTAACTGAACTAGAACTAGTATATTTAAAAAAACAAAAAAATCGTTGTTCAAGTGCAAAAGATAGACAAAAAACGCGCCACTAAAATTAGCCCAAACTAAAATTTGTTTTCTTATAATATCTAAGGCGCCTTCAAGACACATTGCCCCCTCCGCCTCCCAACGATAGGTACGCCACTGTTGACTTCCTAGTTATCTTAGGAATGGATTCCACTACCACTTCTTATTTGTTGTCATAAATGATAAAAAAAGAGTTATAAATCTTAGACCTTTGTAAATCATTGGCCTGTTTTATTTTACAAATTACACAAAATTTGAAATATGGTTTTTTAACTTTTTTTTTAAGAGTTTGTTTAGTTTTTACTGTATTAAATGAATTAGAAATAAGAAATAGATTTAAAAATATTACAAATACGCTTTTCAGATTGTGGAAGGTTGTCTCACAACTTTTAGAAATGATTTAATCTTTGGTGTTTCATAAGCAAGTTTTTGGCACTCAAATTTCTAAAGATACCTACACATAAAAATATAAGTCGATGCATTTATTTAAATTAATAAAATTTTAACCAAATTGTTTACCTCAACAAACTTTAATTAAACGATTTTCTAGGTCTAAAAATTCTTTGCCGGTATACCATTATTAATATTATATATTTTAAAATTGTTGTAACAAAAATTTTCACACATTACAGTAGCAAAAAATGATTTTAGTTAGCTATTAACAGATTACTAATTTAATGTATCCTCGTTAAATTACAAATTACAGTTGTATTCCTCAGACAAACTGGTACCCTCGATATTTCCTTTAGTCCAACTATTTAATTTTTCTATAGTTTCCGAAGACAATTCCTCCTTGTATTGACCGATGGTTCCTGTGCGAATAAAAGCCCCATTTCCACCAAACGTAAGTTTTTTCTCCTGTCTTAGCTTTAAGATGTCATCCGCATTAACAGCATCGTTATTCTTCATTTTATCGAAACTTAAATGTTCAGTTAAAAACTGAACTTGTTCGTGTGTTAATTTCTTGTTTAAAAAATTCGCCACCTTCTTTATTACAGAAGGAAGATCCTTTTTCATATCCTCGTACGTGATTATAAGCAAGTTTTGGAGGTGGTTTTTGTTCCAATAGCCGAAAAGGTGTTTCCAAAACGATCCGTATACAGCTGCATGGTAACAAAAGTAAAATAATTTAATAGGTTAACTTAGAAACGAAAGTATACCTTTATCAGCCATGAATACTTTGGCAAAGTCCTCCAGGTTAGCCTTACATCCCTGTAGAAGCCTGCAGTGGTGAAAATAAGAAACGCAGGTATCCTTTGCGTTTCTCATTATGTAAATTGTCTACAAAGAGTAATAATTTGATTCGGCAAAATGTATTGTATCTATGAACGTACCTTGGGATTTTTGGAACCATCCCGCATTTCTTTGGGTAAAAGACAAAACGGCAGGTGAGTTTTTATAAATCTTGGATTTTCTTGTTGTTCAGCCTGCTGGACGGAATTTAAAATAGGCTCCGAGCATTTTACTCCCATTATCCGTTCTTCTGCCTCAGCATTAGTAAATATGCCCCGTCTAAAAAACAATTTTCTTTGTTGGAGAATTTCGACATATTTCCAGGGTTGATTTTTAAAATCGATTTCAGGAAATTTCCAATCACCTTTATCGAGCATTGCTCTTTTATTGTGCTTTTAGTCACAAGTGCATTTCAAGGTACACTTTATTAATTTTACTAATTCTTATAAGTTCGGGGGCAACGCAGATATCCTTATTTCTATCTGGTTGAAAACTGAAAATCTGAGCAACCTACATGGAATTTAATGTAGAGAGTACAGGTTTGCCTCTTTAGGAATAAAACTAAGGCAAAATTCTAATCACAGTTCGTGGGCAGTGCAGATATCTTTATTTTCATCTAGTTTAAAATAGAAAATGTGGGCAATCTGCATGGAATTTTATTTAGTGAATATAAGTTTGCCTTTTTAGGAACAAAACTAGGGCAAAATTCTTATTAAAATTTGTGAGTGGCGCAAATAAATATCTTTATTTCCATCTGGTCTTACATTGAAAATCTGGGCAATATACATAGAAAATAATTTAGAAAATACAAGTTTGCCTTTTTAGGAATAAAACTCAAGCAAAATTCTTATCACAGTTCTTGAGCAACGCAAATATCTTATGCTCCAACCAGTTTAAAATTGAAAATCCGGCAATCTGGATGGACTTTAATTCAGAAGATACAACTGCCTTTTTAAGAAAAAAATTAAGGCAAAATTTTAATCAATGTTCGTGAACAGCACAGATTTCTTTGTTTACATCTAGTTTTAAATCGAAAATCTAATTTTATAAAATTCAAATTTGCCCTTTTAGAAACAAAACTAAGGGAAAATTCTTATCAAAATTCATGAACAACGAAGATACCTTTGTTTCCATTTGGTTTATAATTGAAAATCTGGGCAATCTGCCCACGATTTGATTTAGAAAATACAAATTAGCTTGTTTCGGAATAAAACTATGCAACGTTTGTTCTAATTTCTATGAAATTATATATCAAAGATATGACAAGCCGGAAAATAAAATATAGGTTATAAAATTAATAAGAAAAGGAAGTTAATTTTGCAGCTTACTCTAGAAATGGAAATCGTTGCCTTAATTTTCGTTTTGCACCTTCAAAATCGACATCGTTTGCTATTAACCACACCTTTTCTTGTGTCCAAGTTGTGCCTAAAATGATCTAAGTGAGTACATTTTAGAAACTGAATATTTAACAAATTTAAATGTATTTTGCTTTTGACTTAGAGCTTGAAGATAAAAACATTTCATATTTTATATCTATAGGTATAAAGAAGGTTAAAAAATTGAAAACTTTCCGAATTTGCAATCTTCGTGATAAATAAGCTGTCGAAAATTTTAAGGAAAAGCATTATTTTAATAATTTAATCTTTATTTATTTATTTGACCTTTCAAATTATATTAATTAATTATCAATCTCTCTAAAAATTAGTAACTTAAAAAATACTGACCTGTTTTAGGATAAGAACAAACCCACACATCACTATTCCTCACTTCAAAATTTTCAACAGCTTCCGCATATCTTAAATAATGTATAGGAAGGCAAGTTTCTTCTTCGCCAATTAAAACAAACCGTGTTTGAAATTCATCCGTCATTTCGTCGTGCATAATTCGATCAACTTCCGTATTCCTCGGAATTTCTTTGATTGTTAAGTTAACCATTGTTGCAAATAAAGTTTATTACAACTGTCTGAAGAGAGTCAATCGGATGTTTAAATAAAATCCCTTATCGCAAGTTCCTACTAACCTAATTACACTGGCTCTGCTAACTAAGCAAATACAGATATTGAAAAATTAACAGGATCATGTCAACAACTAGGATTGATATTTCCATGGATTTCTTATCGGTTTTCGGAGTGATTTTTACGATATCTGCGAATGTGCATTTGATATAATAATGAAAAAAGGTAAAACAAGGAATAAGTGTTAAATAAAGCATAGCCTTCTTTGTGTATTTGGGTATTTTTTATTTATTTAGGTAAATAGCAGAAATGTTAAAAACAACATATGTCTATAAATAATAGGTTGCAACTTTGAATTTACTCATCTTCTTTGATAAACTTTGGTAATACAACTGTTTTCACAGAAAGTATTTCTAAAATAGCCAACATGAATGTTTATGAGGAAGTAAAAATAGCAGCCTTAAGCCAACTGAAGGCTTAAAATTAAAAAAATTAAGAGGTTATCGCATTTAAAACTTAAAAATCATGGCTGTATTGGTCCCCAAAATCAGTCCCTTTAATATTTTCCTTGATCCACTCGTCAAACCTCTTAAGAGTTTCTGCAGAGAGCTCTTCTTTATATTTACCAACTTTACCAGCCCTAATGAAGCTTCCATCTCCAAAGGTAGGATTATTCATCTTCCTAAACGCATATATATCGTCTCCGTTTAAAGATTTATTATTTTTCATCGCTTCAAAGCTTAGATGTTGTGTCAATTTTTCGATTTGTTCGTTTGTTAATTTCTTATCGAGAAATTTGGCCACCTTTGTAATAACCGCAGGAAGGTTTTCCTTCATGTCTTCATATTTGATGATGAGCAGGTTTGGTAAGTTTCTTCGCGTCCAATAACCCAATATGTGTTTCCAGTACGATCCGTACATGACTGTAAAAAGGAGAGATTAAAGGGCAATGGCAATGGTGAAGGTATTTGATTACCTTTGTCTGCCAGAAAGACTTTGGCGAAATCTTCAAGGCTCGCCCTACATCCTTGAAGCATTCTGCAATGATGATAGAAAGAAACACAGGTGTCCTTTGGATTTCTCATTACATAGATTATCTAAAAGTATATTTAAAGTGGCCCATTAACCTTGTTTCGATTTAAATTTGCGTTACCTTTGGTGTTTTTGTGCCATTTCGTATTTCACGAGGCAAAAGAGAAAAAGGAAGGTGGGTTTTTATAAGTCTGGGTTCGAGCTGATCTCTTACAAAGTGTAATGTATTGGGAAATCCTGGAGCGTCCTCTGGCAAAAGTTTATTGGTTTTCTCCATGTCAAATAATCCAGCCAATCTATAATAATAATAGGTAATAATAAAATGGAGAACATGGTGAAAAATACACCGAACTGTTATATTTTTATTGAATTTTTTCATTCTATTAGGTAAGGTAATCGCGATAACATTTCTATTTTATTGTCAGATAACGCCATCCAAAACTGTAATTGGTTAAACGTTTTTATAATACGCACTGAATTTTTCATGCTTAATATTAATAATCTAGTAACTTCATTTCTCGTCTTTACCGTACAAAAATTCGAAGCAATGGCACTTAGACCGTCCCAATTTTGTTTATATTCTAATTGCCGTAATTAATTTTTGAGAAAATGACCTAAATTAAAGCAAGAACTTACTCTAAAAAGGGGAATCGTACTAACAAATCGAGTTGTCCGCCTTGAAAATCCAAGTTATTCATTATCATCCAAACCATTTCTTGGGTCCAGGTTGTACCTAAAAACGCATTGATTTAACAACTCATTTAAATTTCAGGAAATTCCAGAAATTTCCAACCTGTTTTTGGGTAAGAACAAACCCACACATCATTATTTTTCACATCAAAATTTTCAATTTCCTCGGCGAATTTTTCATAATGTATCGACATACAAGTGTTATCTTCATCAATATAAACATGGCGTGTTTGATATTCATCGGTCATTTCATCGTGCAAAATACGGCTTGCTTCGTCATCTCGAGGAATTTCACGAACTTTGATATTCGCCATTGTAAGGTTTATTAAAACTATTGATACATTACGATTCTGCTGGTATTTAACGAAGTTATACGATAAGATAATCTAGATTATGTACGTGCAAGGTTGATCCAATGATAATTTCGTGACGTACCTACGTAAGGCAAAATGTTAGTAAGCGATTGCTACTTATCAGATTTATCAATAGCAGAGCTATTTAGGTAAACTACTTATGTATACTGCAAGTCATTATTTATGGAGTTCGCGGCCAAGTCGTTATTTTCCTTTTCTATATCTTAATGGCCCCTGCCTACTGATAAAAAATCTATTTCAAGGAAATTTTCTAAAGGTGCATAAGAGTGGCAATAAAAACTAAGAAATTGTCTGTTTTGTTTGCACTCTTTATTTAATATATTTTACAATAACTAAGCGTTAAAGGTTAACTTATTAACAGTAATCGCTACAAGAATTACAATTCATCACTGTATTGATCACAAAAATCCATACCTTTAAACATTTCCTTAGTCTTATCATTAAGTTTCTTAATAGTTTCCAAGGATAATTCTTCCTTGTATTTCCCAACAGTACCTGCTCTGATAAACGAACCATCACCAAAGGTCAAATTCTTCATTTTCCTAACCCGAATATAATCTTCCACATTCACAGCTTTATTCTTTTTCATAGATTCAAAGCTTAAATGCTCCGTCAATTTTTCAATTTGTTCTTCGGTTAACTTCTTATTTATAAACTCGGCAACTTCTCTGATTACCGACGGAAGATCCTTCTTCATATCTTCATATTTGATGATGAGCAGGTTTGGTAAGTTTCTTCCTTGCCAGAAGCCGAGGATATGTTTCCAGTACGACCCATACTGGACTAGAAAAGTTATAACTGATTGAATGAATTATTGGAAAGAACTCAGTTACCTTTGTCGGCTAAAAACGCTTTGGCAAAATCTTCGAGGCTGGCTCTACATCCTTGAAGAAGCCTACTATGATGGTAATACGAAACGCAGGTGTCTTTTGGGTTTCTTATCACGTAAATCATCTACAAATTTCTTTAAGTGGCTTAAAATGATTTTTTAAGCAGGCTTAACATATGTTTAATTTAAATGGACTTAAAATATTCTTTCTTTTAAGTTGGCTTAAAACAAGTTAGCTCGGGATTGGGTTAAAATACATTTTATGAAATTAAAGCTAATGACATTTACATGCAAAGATTTACTCTTTCGAAAACAAAGTTTTCAGACCGAGCGTAACCGCACTGAGCAAAATACATTTTATAATTACAACTTCGAAGAACATTTTTCAACATTCGGCATTGATGTATATAATTACCTTAGGTGTTTTGGTCCCACTTCGTAATTCTCGAGGTAAAAGAGAGAAAGGCATGTGCGTTTTTACAAACCTAGGGCTTTGGAGTTCATTAACATTCCCTACTGAGTTACAGAATGACTCTGGGAGACTCTGGCCCATAGCTTTTCCCAATTTATCACAATCAAACAATGCTGATATCCTAGTGTAATAAAATAAGTTAATGGTCAAAATCAGCCGATATTATGACAAAGATATAAACAACCGCGACATTTTTAGACTCCAGAATATTTTAATTTTACCAAACTTCGTTACTGGAGGAGTAGTTAATGTTCAAAATTCAATGCTAGGGGATGGTCATGTTGGGCAAGTCTAAACCGTTAACACACTAAACGCTTACAGCACATTATATAGGATGCGCAGCATGTAAATTTATAGTGCGTTTGTTTAAATCTTTTCATATTCTCCCTGAACACAGCTTAGGTAATTTTAGTGTAGCTTTAATTTGGTAAATGCAGACTGAATGCAAATTCTACCAAAAAACAATTTTCCTTGTGGAAAATATCTAGTCTGAAATAAAAAACCAAACAAACTGAAGGCGAACTTACTCCAAAAATGGAAAACGATCCATTTGATCAATTTTCGCACCTTCAAAATCAAGGTTATTTGCTATCATCCAAACCATTTCCTGAGTCCACGTTGTTCCTGAAATTAATATCAGAAAATGAACCTACGATCGAAGCATCATTGTAGAATACTACTCATACATTAATTCACCTTAACAGCAGACACATATAAAAAAAATTCAAAAAATTCTTACCAGTTTTCGGATAAGAACAAACCCAGATATCACTATCCTGAATTTCCATATTTTCAATATCTTCGGCAAATTTTGTATAAGGCATAGGCATGCAAGTGTTTACTTCGCCAATATAAATAAATCCCATATTAAATTCATCCGTCATTTCTTCGTACAAAATACGACTTGCCTCGTCGTCTTTTGGAACTTCTTGGATTTTAAGATGCGCCATTTTTTATTTCCAAAATTTAAAAAACAACTGTGTTACGTACGAACTCAGAACTGATTCTAATTTTAGTAGCCTACTGATAATGTTTTGATATGTATTAATAATTTGTGTAGCTAGGTACTTAAATACTGATAACGATAACAGTCAAATAATTTTACTGTTTTGAAGATTTCTTATGACAATATTATTTCTCTTTAATTCTTTTGAAAATTAGAGTGCATTTTTTTTTTCTTCTTCGTCGTATTGTAGGGCATACGCTCTTGTTCATTGCAACAGATTTGCTGGGGGTAATGATTATTCTTCTTGTGCTGTTGCGGTACAATATCTTTTAGGTGGTCTACCTTCTTGTATTTGATTTTTGTATCTTCATCCATTTTGCTAGCTTCTCTTCTGCCATCTTGTTGCCATCTGTTCAGAAAAGGCGTTTCGATCTCGCCCATCTAAAAATATCCTGGGTTCCGCAACTTTCACTTCCAACATTTTCACCAAGTGTCTTTCCGTAGATAGATCTTAAAATTTTCATTTCCTTTTAGTTTTAATCGTTTCCGTACTTGTTTCAGCAACATATGACATGATTGGTCTTGCACATGTTTTGTAAATGCGCACTTTGCTTTCTAGAGTCATGTGTTTCTTCTTCTATATAATATCACGAAGGTAACCGGAGAATACTGAGACTTTGTTGACTTGTGTGCACACATCTTGGTTAATGTTTCGATCTATGGATATCATAACCCGGAAACGCGAGATTTTCGGACACATGTTTATATGGACTTTTTTACTTGTCTTGGGGTGTAGAATAATACCTCAAAGTTTGGCGAAACATTTTAAAAACACCCTGTATATCGATGTATTTGAAAAACATAACCTGCTCGATTATTTTATTATCAACAGCCAATTCACAGCGAATAAAATGTTTTGATGTCACCATGGATGTATTTTTTTCTGTTGATATATTCATGTTTAATCATTCTGCCGCTATTCCAAATATGAAAAGCAAGCGTTGTAAATCATCTTGATTTTCTTCCATGAGCATTGCATCATCGGCATAGCACAGTATTTTTATTCTGCTATTCACCAAGACGTATCCCCGTTTACCTCTTTAACGCTTTGTATTATTTGATTCATCATGACGTTGAAAAGTGTAGGACCCCGACTATGCCCTCGCATGATATCTGTCGAGATGGATATTCCTTCCGTAAGCTTATTGTTAGTTTTTTTTGGCTTTTGTAATTTGTATTCAGCTGTTTTATAATATTTAAATATTATCTTCTTGTTAACATTATATTGATGTAAGTGCATTAATATCAATGGGGAATATCTCAACAACCTCCGCTTTGCCGATAACATCGTGCTGCTATCGGACAAGAAAGAAGATAATAAAAGACGTTTGAAAGGGTAGCACAAACAGTGGGCCTCTAAATGAATATAAATGGCCAACACAGACGACGCAGCACCTCTTAGAATACAAGACTCTTTAATAGAAATAGTAGATAAATATGTAAACTTAGGGCAAAAATTAACCTTTCGGACAGGCCCAAAAGACGGAAGTGTAGAGAAGAAAATTGAGAAATGTATTTAAGTCAAAAACGTACACTCAAAGCCAAAGTGTTCAACTAATGTGTCCTCCCAATGCTCACATACGCTTCGGAGATGTGGTTGTCACTTTTGAGATTTTGCGTAAATTAAGTGTAATACGTCCCTGTTGTTCGAAGTTTAAGCCCGCCTGAAGTTTGCAGAATTTGCGGAAATAATGCCAGATCGGCGTATTCTTGTTGTTGCGAAATATTTCGGAGAAATCCCAAATATGACCACCGAATATGAAGATCTAATATTTTGTTCAGTGAATTTCTTTGTTAAAAAGTTCGGGGAACCACCGATTGCAAGGCAACGCCAGGGTGGCTGCGTTCAAGGTTACCATACTTCCGTCCCTCGTACCGCAAGGCGCGTTTGTTCATCTTCTTCTAACATACTGTTTGCTTTACGGAAAAGTGAAGAAACAAAGCAGAGTATAGCTATCTTTCAAATCAGTCGGTCGATAAGTTTTATCGTTATCAGTGTTATCACCCATTCTATTGCGATTAAGGGAGCCTAGCTGTTAACCCTCTTTACAGTAGCTTGAGTAAATGTGGCATCCCTCAATCCCCTCTCACGTAAACAAAGATAGAACTTATGAATTCATTCTGTGTCATATTTTGAATAATCTTTACATTCATTAACCTTCGTTGTTAATTCACTTTTGCCTTTTATTTGTGTTTTGTGTTTATTGTAATAATTGTGTACCGCCTTGTGAGCCTGGGTACCTGTAACAGAGTATCATTCAGTAAGAAAGGGTAAGTAACATCCAGCAGTAGGGTGTAGCCACCCCCGCCCCCTTCGAGCCCAGAGGAACCATCTGCGGTACGTTCCTCGACACCATCTTGGATGATTTCCACAGTGGTGTCCATTTTTCCTCCCGATTACGACCCCCCCCATCTAAAGGGTTTAGCGTTTCGAATCCCCCTTCTTCTACTGCTTGTTAGCCACGAGCCACCGACTTCAACATCGCCCTATAGGTTGTCTTAGTGCGAAATTAGCACGTGACATGGTCAGTTACAAAAACTATTATAAATAAGATGCAGGTCAAAGGGCAATGGAGAGGTCGATGTTGGGAATACGGTTACTGGGCAGAAAGGTTATCGATTTTCCCTCTCAATTGCGGCCTTCAACTGATTAAGATCACGTGTTTTTTTCTTATACACTCTTCCCTTGAGATAGCCCCACACGTAAAAGTCACAGGGTGACAAGTCTAGGGAGCGTGCTGGTCAGTCAATATCGCCACCATTAGAGGTGAGTTTACCTGGGAACAGCCTCCTCAGTTCGGACATGTACTCAATAGAAGTATGGGCTGTTGCCCCATCTTGCTGAAACCAAATTATCCTATGTATGCTCCTCTTTTCTCTTCTGTAAACCAGAGTTTGCTGTTACCTTTTCCATTTATATTAATTTTTATGGTTTCGACTGCGTCTGTGATGCTAGTTATTATATTAGATTTTAATTGTTTTCCCAGTTTGTTCATCCCGTCATTGTCTGTTATGTAGTGGAGTTGATTTTTGCTGTTAGCCTGTGTTTACATAGCTATTTAGTATTATCACCAATAATTTTGTATAGAACTTTTTCATATATTCTGGTGGTGGTTTTCTTTGTGTGTTTATGCTGCTGCAGAATTTACATATCAGGATACTGTGATTGGTATCTGCTGTAGCTGAGTTGAGTGTTTTGACATGCATTATCTGACTAGTGTCTATAAGCACTATGTTTGTTATGAGTTATGATATAGTCAATGATTGATTCGTGTCAATTGAAGATTGACCTGTGCTACATCTTATGATTAGGTGTTGTTGACTTGTACAAAGAACAAAAGAATAGCAAGGGTAATGCAGGCTGGATATGGGTTTTGAAATAAATACAAAAATATGGTTAATTTGATGTGACTTTGAGTTTAAATAAACTTGTCTGAAATTTATGAGTAACGTACTGTAAAAGACAAAATACAGAAGTAGTAAGCAATATTGGTATTTATATATTTAATTACTTTTTACATATTGTTCTACATTTCAGTACAAACGACAAAACTATAATTCATAATTATACGATTGTTCAAAAGTGGTACCACCAACATTCTTCCTAATCCAAGCATTAAACTTTTCAATTATTTCCGGCGACATTTCCTCTTTATATTTTCCAACGGTACCCGATCTTATAAACGAACCATCTTCCAAAACCAAATTGTTCTTCTTCCTATTTTCTATGGTTTCCTCACAATTTACCGATTTATTCTTCTTCATTGATTCAAAACTCAAATGTTTCAACAACAATTCAACCTGCTCATCGTCCAGAGTTTTTCCTAAAAACTTTGCAACTTTCAGGACAATCGATTTAAGGTCTTTCTTCATTTCTTCGTAGGAAATGATTAAAATATTTGGGGAATTCCTTCTTTCCCAAAAGCCAAATATGTGTTTCCAGAACGATCCATACAATACTGAAAAATAACAGTAAGAAGACTGAATTTGCGGATTTAAGGAGTATAATAATATTACCTTTATCAGCTAAAAATAATTTACAGAAGTCGTCCATGTTTGCTTTCCATCCTTGAAGGAGTTTACCATGATGATAGTAGGATACACACACATCTTTTGGGTTTCTAACTACGTAGATTATCTAAGAAATTGACAGTGTTTTAGATTATTCTGAAATTTAAAACAAGAACCAGAAGAAGAAAAGTGGAAAAAGAAACAGAGGAATGCGACGAACGAGAGACAAACGAAGGCAAAGCAAAAATAACGAAAACAGTAAGGACGAGGAGACAAAGAAGAAATAGACAAAAAGTTTCTCTATCTACCCATCTACCTCAGGAAAGGACGTAAAAGGCTTTGAATATTGATAAGCAAACATTACCTTTGGTGCTTTAGAACCATTTTGAATCTGATCAGGTAAAAGAGAATACGGCAAATGAGCTTTTATAAAACGTGGATTTTTCTGTTCTGCTGCAAAATGTACAGAGTTTACAACGCACTCATCGCGTCCTCTGCCGTATCTTTCTTCAATTTTTTGATAATCGTACAAAGTACATAATCTGCAAAAATACACTTAGTTGAATATGAAAAATATGTAACAGAAAGCTAAGAAAAAATGTGGAGGATATTCCCATTATGTAACTCTCCAAATGTTTTGTAATTTAAATAAATTCTTACGAATTACTCTGTATTCATAATTTAGAACCTCAAGGTAGAAGATTAATTCTTGAAAAATTATTTTTTCTTCTTAAAGGTAACTGAAAATAATTGGGAATCAAAACACAATAGTGGAGTAGGGAAGGCATGGTGTGTACCACATCACCCCATACGGAAGGCGTGCGAGATAACCGCTTATGAAAGTGACTTAGGAGGTCTTGGCTTGCCAGCCATACTCCTTAAAGATTAGAGTTGCACTCCTAATTAAGTTTTTAATCAGAATAAAATAATTTTGGAAATACTACAAACTTAATTACTCAAAATGTGGAAATCGTTCATCCAAGTCAACTTCTCCACCTTTAAAATCAAGGTTATTTGCTATCATCCAAACCATTTCCTGCGTCCAGGTCGTACCTAAAATTTTTAAATTTTTTAACCTAAATCTATAAATATTTCAATATAATCAATCCGCAACCTTTTCAAAACTCTAATACTGGTATTTTTTATTAGATACAAAAAGATAAACGTAACTCACCAGTTTTCGGATAAGTAATAACCATTATATCACTGTCGCGAACTTCAAAATTTCTCATACTTTCAGCGAAATTTTCGTAATAGATAGGAAGAACTGTTTCTTCCTCACCAACAGTAACAAAACCTTCACAAAAATCATCCAACATCTGTTCGTTTATGATACGTCCAAGTTCATTGTTTGATGTTATTTTATTTATTTTACAACTGCCCATTTTTTTAGATTTTTATGGCTGAAGACAATTTTACGCGAGAGTAAAAGTGAGATCTAAACGGGCGAAACTAATCTGGGTTAATTTATCTTACACTTCACGATGATTTATTAATTAAATGATAAATTGATATAAATGGTTGGTTATAGTTATCTACACGTAAGGTCGCGTCATTTCCGTTGTTAATAATTTAAGTGATTTTATCTTATTAATTACCCAAGATAAACTTTTTTACAGTTAAAAAATTTTTCTGGGTATTTTTGATTAATCAAAATTTTTATAAGCCTGAATTTTCCTGCTGTAGATATTTATAAAACATTTTTATGATTTGTTTTTATTATTTATTCCTTTCTTAATGCAAATTAATGTCCAATAGATCCGGTATTTTGTTCGGATCTGTGGGTCAATAATATTGAAACCACGAAAGATGAACCCTGCCTCATCAATACTATCCGTATGAAGTAAGATTTTACTTGCTAGTCAAATTAGCATCAGTTGTATTCTCAAGGAATTATGATTGGCGCTTTAACCGGAAAACAAACAGCTGTCAAGTACTTTCAATACGAATTTTAACCTTAAACTATTAATAATCTAACCAATAAATGTACAACTGTATTTCTTCTGCAACGCAATAAACCAAATAAAATGTTCATTTATCTAAACCTCACAACACAAATAGGTACTACAAAAACGAATTCCAATTAAAATAGGAATTTAGATACCTAATAAAATAAAATAATGTAAATGTATTAATAATTTGACAGTTTGACTTTTTAGTGACAACACGCGCATTTGACTTAAACTGCTCTAGTCAAATAAGCACTTTAATCATAACACAGGCTTATTGTAATGCTATCCTTGTCGTGTGCATGGGGTTTGTGAACAAATGTACACGCGTGTTTGTCGTTACTAAATTCAGCGTGTGATGAGGCAGGGGTCATCTTCCGTGGTTCGAACTTTATGTTAGTTTCCCTATTAATAATTAGCCCAAATTATTTTGTTTTATAGTTGCAAGTAATTTTCTGGCTTTAGTTGTTGTCAGTCTTGAGCCCCAATAGGTATGTTTGGCATTGTGATCCTATCCGGCTATAAATTTATTTCCGAGTGTTTTAAATATGTAATTGTTTTTGTTTTGCTGGACAGTATACTGCTGACAGTTTTATGGTATTCACTTGTTCTATTACTTCAATGGTGGTTGCCTATATGTGTTCTTTATGGAATTTGTCGAGTTCGTTTGTTGTTGCTTCTGATTATGATGGCGATTTTACCATGTGCAGTTTCATTAGGGAAGGTGGTTTGTATTATAAATTGTGTAATTATGAATTTTTATATAGCTTTTAGTGCTAAAGTAAAGTCGAATCCAGCTTTATTCTTTCTTCGGATCAGTCGCCAGTTATTGTGACTATAAAGGCTGACCTACGGTATATCACAAAACTATTTCTTTGTAGGAAAAGAACTAATTGGGAATTATTCAAGGAGAGAATATACGAACCTCTCGATATTAAAATCTCACTAAAAACCACTGAAGCGATAGGTGAAGCAGGTGGCGACGTAACTAAAGCTAGTCAAACTGCAGCTTGGACAGCTACTCCAGCGCAAGAAATTCCACAGAAAAAAAGAAGAAAGTCCTATTACAGAAGATAGCTGAAAACGCAAATTAAGAATGCGATGGTAACCAACAAGATCTGAAGCAGACAAGAAGAAGTTCAACAAGGCTACAGAGGATCTTAAGAAGTTACTGTTAGACTTGAAAAACCAAGCTGTACAAGAGTATTTAAATGGGCCATCAACCACAAACCCAAAAGAATATTCATTGTGGAAATCAACAAAGAAAATAAAAAGACCATGGCAGCATCTTCCACCAATTAGACGAAAAGACGGCAAATGGGCTAAAAACAACGAACAAAAAGGGGTCACACTTGTTGAACACCTTATTCAAACCGTTTGCTACAGAAACATCCCAAGAAGATTAAAATGAAATAAAAGAATTGTTTGAAGCACCATGTCAAATGGATATTTCCATTAAAAAAACAACGTATACAGAAGTCGAAGACATTATAAAGAAAGGGCTTAATCCCAAAAAGGCACCAGGTTTTGATTGAATTACTGGAATACTCCTCCAGAAACATCTAAACAAAGGAATAAAATGTTTATTGTATATATTTAACGCCTCGCTGAGATTAGGATATTTCTTGGGAAATAACACAAATAATTATGCCATCCAAGCTCGGTAAAAACATTAATGAAGTGGCATGATAAGTCCACTCCAAATTATCTCAAATGTATTTGAGAATATAATATTAACAGGCTTAAATTAGTGAAAGTAGAAAATCGATTAATCCTAGACCATTAGTTTGAATTCCAAAACTATCATGGAACCGTAGAACAAATACACCGAGTTGTTAAACAAATTAATATTAATTCTGTCTTCCTTGACATAAGCCAAGCGTTTGATAAGGTTCGGCACGAAGGCTTCTAAGAAGAACGTACCACATCCGTTCTATGAATTACTAAGATCGTATTTAACCGAAAGACATTTGTTAATGAAACTAACTCATTTACATCCTATAACATCTGGATCACCTCAAGGGAATGTTCTGGGTTCTGGGCCCAATTGTGTACTTACTTTACACAGCACACTTACAAAATCCCGACTAACGAAAACAGCGACCTTTGCAGACGACACTATCTTCCCACCCTAAACCTGAAATTGCTACAATAAACCTACAGCATAATCTTGACAAAATACGAATAATTTTAAAAAATAGAAAATGAAAGCAAATAAAAATAAATCATTTCAAGTAACCTTCGCTACTAAAAGAGATACTAGTAAGTAACTGGAATATGCAGAATCTGCAAAATATTTAGTGAGTGGACGGACCGTGGTTGTTCCCAAAACAGTGATCCACAATGATTTGTGTATACCCTCCGCTCAAGAAAAGATAAAAAAAAACGAGTATCAACTATTATTAAGTAGGTACAGTGATACAGTGAAAGTGCACTCAAATCAGGGGCGGGCTCGTCTTTAAGAGCTGCAGAACTGCAGAATCACCAAAAATAGGATTATAATTAAAACAATAAATTAAATTTCTCAAAAAATATTCAAAAGAACTTGATATAAAAACATGAACTGTGTCACGCTCCAACAATGATATAAATTATGCAATAGTAATTTGTAAAAATACAAGTGTTGAAAGCTTGCGTTTGCCACATGAATGTGAAGTTTGCAGCACGAACGGTAGTGAGTGCTGCAGTCACATGAGAGTGGCAAATACAAGCTTTTAACACATGTATTACACACTATTTTTTCTACAACCACATTTCCATAAAAAAATTTAAATATTTCTGCAAAATCAAATCTGACATTCATCAAATATCAGATTTGACATTTTCATTTCGGTACGGCAAAATTATACTTTGCCGTACCGAAAATCATGCATGTGCGTGCGGAAAGTAAATTTTCCGCACGCTAATTTCACTTGTTCGGCAAACACTCATTTTCAATACTCGTATCTATGGAGACGAAGTCTGAAAATCCCACTTTCCATGGTGGGAGTAGAAAGAGAACATTTTATTGAAATGTTTTAATTGCCACTATCGAAACAATTAAGCTGTTTAAACATTAATGATTAGTTTAACTTATAAATCATAACCATTTTCCTTAGCGACCCTAGCAAAGCTAGTGCCATCAATATTCTGTTTAATCCACTCATCAAATTTTTCAATCGTCTCTTTGTATTTAATCAAAATTCCCGCTCTAATAAACGACCCTTCTTCACACGTTAGATTCATGTCTTTCCTAAGTTTCACAAAATCCTCCCTGTTTAAAGCTTTATTATTTTTCATAAACTCAAAACTTAAATGTTTAACCATTTCTTCGGTATGTTGTTAAGTTAATTTCTTATTTAAAAAGTGTGCAACTTTTGTAATTACTGAAGGAAGATCCTTTTTCATGTTTTCGTATTTAATTATGAGTAAATTGGGATAAAGTGGACAGTAATAGGTTTGGCTGAAGTGCGAAGAACAGGAGAGCAGTGTGTAAAATTGAAATGCGGACATATATTGTTCTCTAAAGGACGCGAAGACAAGAAGGGAGGTGGGGTAGGTCTTCTAATTAACAAAACAGAAGTAGACAAAGTCAGTCAGTATAAAGCCATATCAGAAAGAGTCATTTCAATAGTTATCGACATAACAAATGTAAGATTATTCAAGTATATGCTCCTACATCGGACTACGAAGACGAAGAAATAGAAAAAATTTATGAAGAAGTCACTGAAACGATAGGAACAAGCAAAACTAAATACACAATAATAATGGGAGACTTCAATGCAAAAGTAGGAATAACAGAAGACCCAAACGAACAAGGAATGGGACCATTTGGACTAGGAGAGAGAAATCCCAGAGGAGAAATACTGGTCAATTATGTTCAAGAAAACAACCTGTACTTGATGAATACGTATTTCAAAAAACCGAAACAAAAAAGATGGACCTGGCAAAGTCCAAATGGAAACGTAAAAAACGAAATCGACTACGTCATAATATAAAAACACAATCATCGACACGACGGTACTAAACACAATAAGCGTAGGAAGTGATCATCGAATGATAAGAGCAAAAGTGCGAATTAACGTGTACAATTTTGTCATAGAACGCACCGGAACGGCGTTCCTGCACCTTTTTTCGACGGATTTTCTAAGTTTTAAAAGTAAATATTGAAAATTTGATGTTTGGTCCACGTGGACTTGAATCATCCTGTCGCTTAGGTGATTAGGTGCCATTTGGAGAAGTGGAAATTAGAAACTTGTCAATCAGACTGCAACTAAATGAAAGAGAAATTATTCGTGGATTCCGTGAATATATTCTCGAAAAGACATATCCAGAAAAACGGACTCTGAATACCATTATCATTTCTTCAAGTGAATGTGAACGCGGGTTTTCACAGATGAATCTAATTGCCACCCCAACAAGAGCTTCGTTGACAATTTCAGCACATTTGTTCAGCAAACTTGTTGGACCACCTCTGAGACTTTTCGATCCTTCAAAGTACGTTGATATGTGGTTACTCGTCAGAGCAAGACAGTCAGCCATAGATACTAACAGCAAGGAAAGGAGTCCAGAAGATTTGTCGGTCGAGAATTGGACAAAACTTCGGAATTTACTATGAACATTTGCCTTAAATACAATAAATTAAATTTATGTTAAGAACTGAATATATAATTGTTTTAATAAAAGATTAACAAGATGTGAGTTCCGGCACCTTTTTTCTTACAAAAAAGCACTGAGAAAATGTATAATTATCTTTAGGGTAACACACATGACGAGAGAGACATTTTCTGCCGGTAATCTTTAAAAAATCATAAGAAAATGGGCAGTCTGTATATCTTACTCAAAAAATGGAAAACGTTCATTCAACGAAATCTTGGCAACTTCAAAATCCAAATTATTTGCTATTAACCACACCATTTCTTGAGTCCATGTTGTGCCTAAAAGACTGTTGAATACATAAACAGTGCGCCAAACCCTATGTTTAAATAATGTTTTTCGTGTGTTTTTTTTTACAAGTTCTTACTTTTTGTTAAATTGGGCGGAGTTAGCTGAATCTCAAGGTGTACAGGTCTGAATAGCTGAGTAGAAAACACTTCGGCGAATGCTTATTCTTTGAGTTGTTTTTTACAGAGCTTACTGCCCCTGCGGGTGCCTGGAATTACAACGTGCGTCGACTGCCATGATCGTTGGCACTGCCAGACAAGAATGTTGTCAAACTAAAAGAATTTCCACCCCTGGAAGGGATCTTTATCGTGCCAAACATTGTATTAACACGGATCCTACATTTGTACCATGCATCCGAAAGAGAGAATACTTTCAGATATTTTTTTGCATTAAAAATATCACCGCAGTGGCGTAGCAAGGCTTGCGCGGGCCCGTGTCTCAAACTACTCGCGGGCCCTAAGAGGTGGAGTTTTTAGTTTTGTTTTCTAAGTTTTGAAGAACTGGATCGTATTTCGAAAGAAGATTGATTACAGACAAAAATACTCCAGGATTATTAGAACTGACTTTTTCGTTGTGGCCCCTGAATGGAAGATTAGAAGTGGCTAACATTAAAGTTACGTTGATGATTCGCTCCAGTATTTTTCTCCAAAAAGAAACTTCTTCACGAACCAGTTTTTCCTGCTCGAAATCCACCGTTTTGTTCAACTTCCAACGATCATATATTACGCAACAGGTATTGTGTTCTGTTGTACTTTCATGCCTTTTAATACCCTGATGTAAGTGAGACCAGTCACTATAACCGTCAGCAAAGGTATTTTCTATTTTCAGCGAAAACAACCAGCAGGGCTTGCAATAGCACTTATTTAGAATTTTCGAGTAGCACAGCCACTCACGATCGGTTTTAATACCGGACTTAGAAACACTGAAGTAAAAGTACTGAGAAAAACTTTTTCCTCGCACGTCTTTTGAAAAAGGTCCTGATGGCTGACACGGTCCAGAGTTGATGATCAAACGCTTTTGCTCACTAGACAATGGCATTTCAAGCCGGGGCCCAAATCTTCCTTTATCACAAGCGCTAATTAGTTCATCAGTGGAAGCACAAGTGGTTTTGGAAACTGCATGAAATATTTTCTTAGTGCTTAAATAACAGTAACTCACATTAAAAAAAAATTACCAATACTAGCTGCAGCGCTAACGAGATACTGTTCCGAGATACTAATTTCCGTAGCTGAGCTTCCCGCTTTCGATTGAGAGACATTACTGCTACCACCGCATTCTGTGGCTGCAGTTTTGAATGTAATATAAAACTGATGCCATAGGAAAAACAAAAATTGACTTACGAATGAGAATGCTATTAACAACTTCGGTACTACTGGACGATGTTCCAATTCCAGAAGTATTGTGATTTACAGCAGAAACCGTTAAAACCGGGGGCATAGACACACTGACGACGTTGGTCCTGGGAACGAAAAATGAGTCGATTTTGTTGAGTTTTTTAACTTTTTCACTATGTTCTAGTTTCTTTTTCCTTTTAGTTGCCCCTGACTGGTGCTTACAGGGATTCATATTGAATTATTTTCGAATTCGTCCATCAACAATACCACCAAACACCAAACGTTGCAGCACCACACAAAAAAAGTACAGTGTATTTATCGTATCTTATTTATTATTTTTATAACAAACTAAATATGTCAATTCAAGAATCAAACGAAATGAAACTCTACCGCAAATCTCAATCGCGTTCCAACTTCCAGCACCAACTTCCTACTGACACTGAACACTGAACAGCTGAACACGGCAAGTAAACTGAGTCAAATCAAAGGACCAAAAACGAAAAAGTAAATATCAGAGCTATGCACGTGCGAAAATAATAAATAATGTATCGTTTTGCATTTTATCTACATTCGCTGCGACTTAGTCAAAACAATTAGTCAGAGAAGAATAGGTATATTCGTTAGCGTTCGGTAGGCGATCTTTTGTTTGCACTATTGATCTATAAAGAAATAGAAAACAGCATTATGTTGCAGTATTCGGGGGCTGGAAGCCGGGCCCCCTGAGCCTGCGGGCCCGTGTCTTTCGAACACCCTGAACACCCCCTCGCTACGCCACTGTATCACCGACCCGATCAAGAACTGAACCCGAGATATCTGGTTTGCAAGGCACATATGCTAACATTGATACCATCGAAGCCAACGTGCAGCTTTATTTTCTATAAAGTGCCGTAGAATACGTAATGTTTTAAAAATTAGCCATGCTTGAAGTTACATTATTACAATATGTGTCGCTTGTGGGCGAACTTTAAAAAGTTCCATTTGTTTTTACAAAAATTGTATTAATTTCTATCTCCGCTGTTATTGTTAAACATTTTTGATCAACAAACATAAATAAAAATTTCCTAAAAATCTATTAATTACCATTATTATTAAATTCTAGTAAAAGCCCCAAAAGCCTGAAAACAATGAAGTATCGCACTATAAGAAAAACGTAGTTTTTTACAAATTGGAAAAACAATTAATTTTACAAATTGTAATCATATTCCCCGGCAAAACTAGTGCCATCGATATTATCCCTAATCCAAATATTTAACTTTTTAACTGTTTCAGCAGACAACTCTTCTTTATATTTTCCAACCCGACCCGATCTGATAAAGCACCCTTCTCCATATGTAAGGTTTTTCTCTTTTCTGAGAGCTATTATGTGGTCCCCGTTTAAAGCATTGTTATTTTTCATGGATTCAAAGCTTAAATGTTTGGTCATTTGGGCAATTTGGTCTTCGGTGAGTTCTTTATTCAAAAATCTTGCAACTTTTTTGATTACAGAAGGAAGATCCCTTTTCATATCTTCATATTTAATTATGAGTAAATTTGGAAGGTCTTTTTGATTCCAATAGCCAAAGATGTGCTTCCAGAATGATCCATACATGGCTGCAAAATAAAAAAATTATTACTAATTGGGTATTCTGTGTTAGGATTCATTCATTCCTCAGCTTTCAGATCTTAATAAGAAAGTCTAAAAAAATTTAAAACTGGGATTCTCGTTACTAAAGGACGGAAGTTCAGGCAAAATGCCTGAAAATTCCTGCTACCGGGGACGTATAAGCGCAATATAAAGCCTCTAACATTCAAATATTAACCTCTTCCAACGAAGCACTGGCGGTATATCCACAGCACGGAATGTGTCAAGGAGGAAATGCCCTCATACCACACTACCTTTATACATCTAAGGACACCATGCTGAAGGAAAAGGGAAACCACCGCATTTTCCCAAATAGCAGCTAATTTCAAATAATGGAACGGTCTTCTCAAGCTGAATTCTCAGGAGGTAAAATATTCCCCCGCTCGAATCACCGGGAGGGAACAACTTGCGAAGATATATTCAATTAAAGAAGAAACAAAAATATAAATAAAATCGTACTTGGTATATTAAAACACTTCTACAATGTGGAAAATTAGAGAGCATCAAACTGGAAATGAAGAATTTATGACTCGACATCCTGGAGACTTCTGGTCAGAATAAAATACAGAATAATCCATTCAGGAGCCAAGAATGGCAACGCAGGAGTAGCAGTTATATGTTGTGAAATTCCAGTTGCTATTATTTAATATTTTTGTATCGCTGAATAACTAAGGCAGTTACTGCAAAAGAATATTTAAAATCAATATGCAATCAGCTAATAAGTCTAATTAATAGCCAAGGACGAATTGTCAATTGTCTTTATACATTCTGCATCATGAATTGTGGGCATTTTAGTACATATTTAGTATACAAAATTTGTTGCTTAGACTTAGTTAAAAAGTCACACCCTAAAATCTCCGTAGTTAATTGGGAAACACCATGTATAAAGAAGAAAAGTACAAAAATACATAAGAAATTGTAATTCCAATTAATATTGTGATTGCTTATATTGAAAACAATTAAAATACCGGCCTATCTTTTGATTTTTTACTGTCTATTTTATATTTGTATAATGCATAAATACCTGCCTATTTTCAAGGTTTTTAGTGCTTGAACCTCCCACCTTTACTCATTAACAACAATAAACTCATTGGAAGTAAAGCAAACATTTTTGCCCATAATAAAAACGATCGCTTCTTCTGCCTTTTTACAAATATAACCCTGCTGAAAAGCACTTCAACACCAGTAGATCTGGGTGCTGGAAAGCAAACGAACCACACCAATACAATTACCTTTATCGGCCATGAAAACTTTGGTAAAATCCTCAAGATCAGCCTTACAGCCTTGAAGAAGCCTGCAGTGGTGAAAGTAGGATACACAAACATCCTTTGCATTTCTCATGACGTAAATCATCTAAATTAGAAAAATACTTTGTTAACTGTTGTTAGTTTATAAACTAAAGCAGGTGTTGGATCATTATTATTATTATTATTATTATTTATTACCTTAGGTGTTTTGAGTCCAGTTCGTAGCTGCTTCGGTAAAAGATAAAAAGGCAAGTGAGTTTTTATAAACCTTGGGTCTTTCCTTTTCGCAGAAAAAGCTATAGAATCCATTATAAAATCTGGCGGCTTTTGGCCCATAAGTTTTTCTTCGGTTTCGATGTTTGTTAAACATGTCACTCTACAGAAACAAACGTAAGGGATTTAAATCGAATTATAAAGGAAACAAAATTATTTTTTTAGTTTGGGCATAGAAAACAGCTTTGCTTTTTCTGTAATTTAAGGAAGTTCCTGAAAGATTTATAATATTTTCAGAAGTTATTTTTAGAGAATGTTCTATTTCTGCTGCTTAAAGCAAGCTTTAAAGATTTTTTCTGTAAAAATAAGCATGAAATGATTGAAAAACCCCTAAATTATGCCTTAGAAAAAATTTCCCTACTTATAAAAAAGGTTTCCAAAGCACTTAACCTACTTTCTTATCACTTGATGGAATTTTCTTTTTTACATTTGTAGCAATAAGATAAACAAAGTAGAATGGTGTTGTTGCTCTACAAACGCAACTAATTAATCGAAAACGTCCGTTAAATGCTAAGAAAAGTGGAAGATTGGTGATAACTTGAACTGTTTTAAAATTCAGAAATCCTTGTTTTAATAACATTTTCGATTTTTTGATCAACATAGGCACTGATAACAATCAAAAAGCTAAGAAAGCCAGCACTGAGCATTTGCTTCGAAATAAAGGCAAAAACAATGAACTTACTCGAGAAAAGGAAAACGTTCGTCTAAATCAACTTTTGCACCTTCAAAGTCAGCATTATTTTCGATCAGCCATACCATTTCTTGAGTCCAAGTTGTGCCTTAAACATTTGATACCATTTTGAAAATGCCAATACAAAACCTAGTAGTAATGCCTTCAATAATTAAAATCCACCCCAGTGGATTTTGGTAATTGAAGCAATTTATTAAACACGAAATAATGATTAATAGTCACTTTATTTAAAGCAAAGAAATTAGTTTAAACTAACCTGTTTTAGGATACGAACAAACCCAAACATCACTGTCCTTGACTTCAAAATGTTCAATCAACTCCGCGTATTTTCCATAATGGATAGGAAGGCAAGTTTCTTCCTCCCCAAATAAAACATTACGTTCCTGAAATGGATCGGTCATCTCATCGTGTAAAATACGGCTAATCTCATCATTTTTTCGAATTTCTTTTATTTTTAGACTGGTCATTATTGGTCCTTTTTAGGGAACTTCAGTGCTTAGACTGAAAACGCTCTTGAGTAAAAATAATAACAAGCCTAACTGCTGATATCGTAGATAAAGTACGGGGTTGGTATTTGCTTAAGCATTTTTATTTATCAATTAATGTTATCGTTATTTAAACCCTTGAGATAGGTTACAGCATGAGAAAGTAATAAAATCATTCCATTGACCTCTTTATTTGTCAAGCTCACAATATGATACTTAGAACCCTTTACAGATTTGCGTTTCTGTAATAACCTAATAACTGAAGGATGATCATTCTCCATAGGATTGTATTTCAGCAATATGAAATAGTTCTGTTTGTTAAAGTATCTGGCAAAATACCTTCAATGCCATGCGTATGTAGCTGAAATTATAATCAAAGAGAATTTTTATTTAAACCAAATTTTAATTTTAAATATATAAATAAATTCGAGGAGGCGATCCGGGTCGAGCTCCTACCGCGGAACGAACGGCGATACTGCGCCAAGTGACAGCGCGCGCAAAAATAAATAAACAGAACAGAGCCGTACCAAGGACGCGAAACATAACGCGTAGCGAAAAATTGGAAGCAGCAAAAGAAGATAATACGAATATGACGGATAGTGATTATTCAGCAGACGAAAGAGCTAGGAAAAGAAGAATGGAAGGAACAGAATACGAGGATGTTTTCGGAAGAAACAAGAGAGTACTAAGAACACCAGTGAAATCCGGGAATTCGAGCGATGAAAAAGTCGATAGGGTGCTGAACATGATGGAAGAGATGAAAACCAGTTTAACGAATGAAATACAACAAGTTAGACAAAATCAACGAGAATACGCAAGAGAGATGAAACAACCGAAAGCGGAAAACGATAACCTGAGAAAAGAAAACATAGCTATTAAGGAAGGGCTGGTAAAAGTCAGAAATACGGTAGAACGCATCGATAAAGAAAAAAGGAAGAACAATATCGTCCTAAGCGGACTGGAAATTGGAATTATTTCAAACTAACAGCAACTGAAGCAGCAAAACAGACATGCGGGGTGAAGAACATAAATAAAAACAAGAGAGAAACATCATGGTGGAACGAATACATCAAACATGAGATTAAAATAAAAACGAAGAAATGGAAACGGTACCTGGCTCAGAGAACAAACGAGAGATATGCAGAATATAAAGAACAAAGAAACAAAGTAAAAGAACAAGTAAAAATGGCAAAAGAAAGAGCATTGGAAAACTTTGGAAGGAAAATGGAGAGCGAATACTATGAGAACCAGAAATTGTTCTATAAAATATTGAAAAATCTAAGAACTGGAAACCAAAAGCAAAAACCCAGGCAAATGAAAAACAAGCAAGGGGAAATAATAACGGAGGAAGGAAAAATTATGCAAAACTGGAAACAATACTTCCAAGAGCTACTATGCCCAAGAGAAGAAAAAGATAGCCACAAACACCAAACTGATCAAACACTACAACGTACAGAACCCACAGAAGAAATAGAAGAACGAGAAGTAGTAAACGCAATAAAGATGTTAAAGAAGGGCAAAGCAGCAGGCCATGATCAAATAACTGCAGAAATGCTCATAAACCTAGGGAAGAATAGTCTAAAACTACTCACAGAAATATATAATAAAACATGGGACCAGGGAGTAATACCTAAGAAATAATCCAGAGGCTGTGGATTTTATTGATCGCAATTAAGGAAACTGTGTGAGAAACGGTACTCCAACTATCACTAAACTTTCCACAGAAAATTTCTCTTTCCGGAATTTTTAAGGCACTCTTTTGTAGAATCCGACCAAGCCGTAAATGTAATTCTCCACGAGAATTATGGAGAATTGCCGGTATAGAGGCCTTCCCGTGATTTAAATACCCAAGCTGGAGACGATAAAATTTGCACAATTGTCTTAAAAGAAGGATTGAAAAGTTGTCACGTACTGACGAGGTGGGAGGTAGAAGGTTAGAAAGACGCTGAGGCAGGTCAGCTGACATGGTCTGGCGTACAGGGAATTCCCCAAACCGTATCACGAGGAGCTGAATTCAATGCAATAAGATGGCATCATGCATTGACAAAATACACGTGAATTAGGTCACCTTGGTATTTTTAACAAAGGAAAACTTCTACAACGACAAAATATTGGTGTGACTTTCAAGAATTCGTAGAACTGCAAAGAAAACGCGCTGAGAAGGTTTAACCTTGGATGCCCTACAGCCTGAAATGAATTTAAGCTGTAGTAGAATAGCACAATTAACACGGGATTAAAATTAAAAGAACAGGGCCGTACTAAAGAATTTTATCAAGAATTTTAAATGACTCCCAAAATAACACAGAATTGCAGAACCACATGACACGCTAACTACAAATAGTGAAGGTGGGAAACCTCCTGGTGGTGGAACTACATTTAAATTTGTAGACGGTGGTGAAGCTGAAGTCGGCCTGATGGAAATGACCCTCACTCGCGCTTTCTCAAGGTGGAAGAATCCGTATGGACTGCTAATAAAATTGAAGAAAAATCAAAAAACCTGGCGAAGATGGAATGATTACATGCATGAAAGAACAAAAGATAGAACATCAACTTGGCTTCGGTGAAGAAGAATGACGTTTTGAAGGATGCGTTTGTAAAGAAAACACGTGCGTGTTCTGCTGCTGGTGGAATTTGTTTCAAGGTGTTTATATCTGTCAATATAACTAGAAGAAACGCGGAGTTTGCCGGTTTCTGTAAAGGGACAAATTAGACATTTCAACTGCTTGTTTGTTTTAAAATTTACAGACGACTTGAATTGTTGTCTTTTTTTAAGGAACGAGGACCCCGGTTGATGAAAGTAGAAATTGTTAGTTGGTGATTGTGGTTCATTATGTCTTTTTATACCGTTTATTTCAATAGGCTAACCAAATTTTGTATTTTTATTGAGATTTTACTTCTTCTATTCATCCCAGTCCGCAGCAGCTAGATATTTCCCGATCAAGGCAGCGATTGGAAAGGCACCAAGAAACATGCAACGAAAATGATTATTCTAATAGTAACATATTATAATGTTAAAACCCTCTCATTAGATGATAGGTCAAGTGAATCAGAAGAACAACTGAAGAAAATCAAATTAGTTAGGATTACTTACGATCAAGCACGCCTTCTCTCGGACCTATGTTGCACCTACAAGAAATAAATCAAAAACCTGAAATTTTACATGGACGATTTACCGGTTTTTAAATCGATTGCTATAAAGTACTTTGATTAGTTGTTTAATTCTTCATAATCCTTATATTGAGTTTTTTTAGAATAATCGTATTTTTTGACTGAAATAAAAATTTCAAGATACCATTATCATAGATTAAAAAATATGAATTAGCTAATTATTTCCTCTATGCTATATTATTCTTTTAAAGTAAGAAAATAATTTAGCGAGGAATTACACACACTTGACTTAAGACAATTATTAAATAATATTTCTAAGCTCGTATTATCATGGAACAGGTAGGTAGCAAACGGAAATTTGTCTTGTATCAAAGAGCAGAATGATTATAATTTGGTTTCGTTTAATTGCGAGTAGTAAATATGCATTTATAGGAAGTAACAATTCCGTAAAACTTTTATTTTTAGGTTGGCCTTGTCAAGGCAATTGTTACAAAAATAACAATGATTTTTGTGTGAAACAATTACATCATACCTACTGTTTTATTAATCAGATAGGAATATCTACAATTATTCTAATAATATACTGATTAAATGTCTACGAAAGCTAAATATTTCTTGTTCTTCCAGAAAATTTTTGAAATACCGACTTTTATTTAATTTGACCTTTCACTGTTTCTGTTATTTCAGCACATAAAACTAAAAATGCTCAACAAAAACAAATGTGTTTTATCGATATGGAATATGGATAACAACTATATGTTGAAAATTAACAAAAACATAATTTGTTGGTTCACAAGGTAACTGGTTGACTTTCTCTGCAAGTTCTTTGTTAAACAGTATAATTTGGTAGTATTTAAAAAATATAAACAAATAAAAATGTAATTTTATTTTATAAACTATTACAAAATAATAACACAGAATGTAGTAAGCAACAACGTAAAATTGGCAAACAATAAATAACACTTGGTCTTTTTTTTCAGTTACTGTTTTGCATCAGTCTTTCTACTTTTGCTTTAAGACCATCCGGCCGCTTTTTAATTTTTACATGATCAGATTTCCGCTGTATTTCCTTCTTTTTAAATTCTTCTTTCCTGTTTGGAAAAATTGATAATTAATAGTAATTGCAAAAGGTTACCCAATTAAGTGTGCTTACTTTGCCTTTTCAAGCCTAATTAATTCTTTTTTCCATATGTCCTTGAAATCTTTGCAGAATTGCAACCACAGTTCGAAAAAATCACTGGGGGAACAACTTTCAACGGTTCCTGACTTTGGTTTAAACTGATAAAATTTCATAGTATTTATAAACTTGCTTTTGCACTCCTCTAAGTTGTCCACTTCTGCTGACAGGTGCTTTTTCGCATTTTCTAAGAAACTCACCATTTTCTCCTTGAACGGTTGCAAATTTTCTGGAGTTGAAGCATCCAATACTTTCTTTGTTCTGTTTTCACATGCTGCAAATTAATTTATTGCTTAAAAAAGAATTGTATATCATGGAAAATAAAAACCTTGTAAATTCTTGGTAAGCTTTTGTAAATCAGAACAAACTTCATCAAAATTAACCGAGGCAGCCCTTCGTATATCCTCAGGTTCAGGAACAGGAACCGGCATAGTCATGAGGAACAAACTATCCATTTCATTCATGTAAGTGCGAACGATAAAATGAAGAAGCGTAACCTGAGAATCTTTAGATTTAACGTCTTTTAATTTTGACAATATTTCAAGACCATAACCATCCGCCTGTCCTCTCGTCATGTTCCCTCCGTTCATGTAATTACCAAGAGTTAAAATTATCGACAGCACTTTCATCACACAGTTATTTGTTAAAAACTACAAAAGCTCATAGTTTAATAAACAGGCTACAATGTTTCGATGATAAAAAACTTACATCACAGGTAGTTTTTATATTGGTAAGCGTATTTCCAATACTAGTAATCAAATCATCAAATTCTATTTGAAACATAAAACACGAAATCCTTTCCGCAAAATTGGATATTTCCGATAGATCGTAGAGAAACTGTTCGGGTTTATCAAGAGGTACGTCGGGTTTGTTTTCTAAGTGTGATCGTATCTGTCCCAGTTCATCTGTTGTAGCCCTCTGAAACATATTTTACGTAGAAAATCATCTTCAAATTAAACAGACACTAAAGTATAATACGCACAACTTCGTAAATTTGTTGCAACGCTTCTAAACTAACAACTGACGTATCAAAATTATAAATAGCATTTTCGATTTCCGATGATTCTACATGTAAGCTTTGTGCTAAGATTCCAACATTCTGAGATCGTTTGCTATCTAATAATTTCACAGCTTCAATTTTCGACTTCGTTTCTATTTTCTTTTTCGTGGGTTTCCTAGTCACAACTTGTCGTGAAAACAAATCGGTGAACTCGTGTAAATTACCCAAAGGTATTTCCTCTAAGTGTGACCAAACTGGAGCTGAAGATGGACTATCCAATACAGCAACGTCGGGCACCAAAAGTCTTGTCCAATAGAGAGGCTTCATCGCAGCCACTGGCGCCACTGCCTTTTTCCGCAGCACTTAAATAATAACAAACAATAATGAGCTGCGTTTATATCGCATTGTTTTTTTTAGTTATGTTTGTGAAAAGGATTTTAAAATAAAAACAGGGAGAACATCAAACATCAACTTACCCGGATTGAAATGAACTGGTGCATTCACTAGAGAACAGAGAAGAGGCAAAGTGCATTCAGAACTACACACTAAACACTTAGAAGACTAAGAAAACAGAACTTTAAAACATCCTTAACTAATTCTACAAAAATGATTAGTAATAAGTAACAAAAAGAAATCACATAGAATTTTGGTTATTAACAGTAGATATTTAGTAACGTGACATTCGTATTGTTTTTGTTGTTTATACGGTTTAATAACTTACTAGCTTTTTGGGGGTTCCATCCTCCTGTTGGTGGTGCTGGAAAAGGCACTGGACCTCCTGGAGGTGCGGGAGCACCTGGCGGTGGAGGTACACCTAAACTTGAAGGCGGGGGTGGAGGTGGTGGCCCTCCTGAACCTGGTGGTGGAGGTGGTCCACCCATGCCAGGTGGTGGTGGTGGAGGTGGTGGTCCGCCCATTCCAGGTGGAGGTGGAGGAGGTGGTGGTCCACCCATTCCAGGTGGAGGTGGAGGAGGTGGTGGTCCGCTCACACTTGGTAGTGGAGGTGGAGGTGGTGGTCCACCCACACCCGGTAGTGGTGGAGGTGGTGGTGGTCCACCAAGTGCTGGAAAAGGTGGAGGTACTGATGGTCCGTTCATACTTGGTAAAGGTGGTGGAGGAGGTGGTGGAACGAATCCAGCCATATCAGGTGGTAGTGGTGGCGGTGGCGGAGCTATTGGTGGTTGTGGTTCTGAGGGTAATGCTGAAGGAGATTCAACTAAACCTACCAATGATGACGGATGAACGATAGATGAAACATCATGGTTTGGATGAGATTTTGGTGAAGATGATGGGTGGGTTTGTGGAGATAAAGGAAGGCTTGCTTCTGTTGGTGATGGGGTTCGTTTCGATATGTGTGTGTCTGTTAATGTAACCGATTCAGAAGCTGAAGAAACTGGATTGTCTGTAGAATTGCTTAGTTCCTATAAAATAAAAAGTTAGAATTTTCAAGTGTCCGCTTGTTTTGTAGAAGTAATATTTACCGGAAGACTACCATCGCTTCCTTTCTCCACAATAGGTGAAGCTTGCTGTACGTGTAAATTGTCGACCGGTGATTGTGCTCCATTGTGTGCATTTATACCATTCGTTTGTGCGCTTTTATCGTAAAAACTTGTGTTACCATTGGGCTTACAACTTTGATCGCCATTTAATTTGCTTCCACACATATGGCAGCTTTTGCAGTTAAAATTCTTACTTTCGTCGATGGGCGAACCAAAATCATTAACCGCCTTGGCTGTTAAAGCTTGTATTTCTATTAACGTTTTGTATTTATCAACTTCTTGTTTTAAACGATTAATCTCCTCTTCCAATGACAGAATTTCCACGTCTCTGGCGGAAGATTTAAGTTCGAATACTTCCTCAAATACTGGCGATGAAGTTTTTGAGTTTAAAATAGGGGGCCCACTGCTTGCAATGGGACTTGGTGTAAAAACATCTGAGGTGCAAGATGGGGATGTTGGAGGCCAAGAAATCGAATTTAACCTGCCTGGCGTTTGTGGTATTGATGCTGGCACTTCGGAATGCGTCCAGTAATACATTAAATCTGGCTAAAAAATAACACTTCGTTAAAAATAATTTACAAAATTAATTATCTTAAAAAAAACGAAAGCCCTAAAAAAACCAAATACCTTAAAAATATTATACATCGGAACGTCTTTATCCGGAATCTGTCGTAAAACACCAGCAGCAAGAAGGTGGGTACAGAATTGAATGGCTAGAAGTTTCAAGTCTTGACCGTTTAGTAACAGACGAAGTTGATGATCGTCCGCAAATTCGGACAGGTACCAGTTGACTAACATGTATCCTGCATAAACAATAATCGAGATGAGACTAATAAAAACTATGGGCTACCCTGAGTTCACCTGGAATCCGTGAAGGATACATGCAAGGCTGCTCATGTTATTCAATAAAATCAAAAAGCATATCTAACAGCTATTTTGAACAAAACGTTCCGAATGTATTAATGCAGTCAGTGAATAAATATTTTAGTTCACATGCAAGCGATGATATAAAATTCCTAATTAGAACGATACGTACGTAAGCATCTTTTGTTAAAGGCAAGTGGAAGAGGACACGAAATTGTTAAAACTGAACAGTCATACATTCTTTTGGGCATGAGCACGAACTTTAGAAAACTTTGCGTACTTGGTAGGAAACACACACAATTTTCACGAAATTTGTACTTGGATGTAACTTTCGGAGGTTTGTGTTTATTTTTCGTGCACTTGCATTTGTAAATGAATGTTCTGGCAATCATTCTAACTTTCGGCAAACTAATTTTGCAAATAAATTATTTCCTACTATGTGTCATGTAAGTTTCTTTCTTATCAGGCAGGTCATATCTTTATAACACCTTAATCTGTCTTATCAAAAGTTACGTCAAATGGTGAAAAATAACCTCCTTTCTATACGACTCATGTAAATACAATAACAATTGCCAGCATTTATTATTATCGGTCGTTTCGTAGGTCGTTTCTGTTGACAGTTTTATTGCTACCGATTATTAATTTTTTTTGATGTAAATAACTGCTAAGAATGAACCGTTTATAGTTTGCTTTACCTACAGATATGATATGATTTGGGAAACTAACAAAATTAAACATTTTTAATTTTTAATTTACTTTGTGCACTATCCAGAAATCCTCTAAACGGCCCTGAACGAATTTATAAGGTGTTAAAATTTATTGCCGGATGCAGCCACTTTTTTCGAACTGTTTTACATTACAATGAAAATTTGTTTATGGGCATAGTTTATTATTTACTTCTTAATTACTAATTAGTTGTTTTGAATTGCCGAATTAGCTAGCATCATTTGCATTGTTTCTAGAATTATAAAATCATCTTAAATAATTACCAAACAACAATTTAAAACCCAAAAGAATATTGAATAATGCTCTGTGATTTCTTACTTAACAATTAGTTATACTCTTATGGAACAAAGAAAATTAACAAATTTCGTTTTTCTTTATTTTGTTAAAATGGTAATTCCCAGGCTACCTTGAACTGTACCGACTGCATTTACAAAATTATATTATTAACAACGGTAAACATTTTTATATTTTACTTGGGTTCGTGGTTTAACAATAAATAAAATCTAACTTTCTTTAAAAGGTTCTCAGAAACTCCTTTAAATGCTAAAGCAAGATGCTGTAAATTTACGAATGTTTGAAGGTCTGCAAATACCCTTCCAGCGTTGATTGAAGGAATAATTCTTCTATTCCTTCAATCAACGCTTCCAGACTGTAACTTGACCTGAAGTGACTGCATCGTGTCTTGAAATTTCCAAACCGAATGAAGAAGCTTTACTAGCAGTGAGTATTCTACATATTTAAAGTTTCTTGTAAAGGCGATTACAGTCTTTACATCATTGGATTAGTCTGAGTTTAAGTTGTTAATCTACCACTTCTTGTAAAATTAAAAACACATTGTTTTAATCCAGAGCAATAGTCGTTGTTAGTCCCAAGTGACTTCAATTATGTTAAGATTGTTGTTAATTAAAAAGTGGCAACTCATTCAAACAATCCCAGCTTAAATCTTCGGGATTTATAAACAATTGTAAAGATCATAAATGTTCAACAAGCCGATGAATGATTTACACAAATAGGAAGTATGTGCAGTGGCGGACTGGCAAATTTAACCGGCCCGGGAAATTTGGTAGTGACCGGCCTCCTCTCACTTTTATTAGGGTGGCCCATAAAAATTGTCGTTTTTTTGTGTATTTTATTTAATAATAAAACAACAAACATCCACTCTTATTCACTAAAGTAAGAGAGGCCCTTGCCATGCTGGATCTTTCGAGGTAAAGAATTCTCGGCATGCAGCTTCAACTTCTTCAACTCTTGTGAAATTTCTTCCACGCAGGAAGTGTGCCAGCGATCGGAATTAGTGATAATCTGAAGGTGCAAGGTCGGGACTATAAGCTGGATGAGGTAGAAGCTCTAAATCCAACTCCCTAATTTTCGACCGAGTTTCAATAGCAGTATGGGGTCTGGCGTTATCTTGCTGTAGAATTGCGCCCCTCCTATTTACCAATCCAGGGTAACGCCGACGTAGAGCATCATGCATCCTGTCCAACTGCTGACTATAAAGGTTGGCGTCAATGATTCTTCCATCAGGAACCAACTCAAAGTGAATAACGCCTTGAAAATTCCACCATACCCACAACTTGACCTTTGTCTGAAACCTTTTTAGTTTTGGGGCAGGTAACGCAGGTTGTCCGATGGTAATCCATTGATTTTCTTTGTTAAGATTATTAAAATATGTATACCCTTTCTCGTAGCAAGTAACGATCCGTTTAAAAAACGTTCGTCCCAAGGATTTGAAAGCAGCCGATTGCAGACCTCAACTCGTCTTTCTACCATTGCTGGTGTCAATTCATGTGGAACTTTTCTGCAGCGCAAGGGCGCCGCCAGGGTTAAATAAAAGGGGGGGCATGAATAAAATTATTGTTTTACATGGCGTTATTTATAAAATACATCAAGTATATGACATTTTTAATTAATTGCTTAAAATTATATCATAATTTATATAGCTATGAAAATAAAAATATTAATCTCCTACGCTCCCTGCCAAATTTATCTATCACCTTTTCAATAAACTATGGCTTTTAAAGGGGGGGCAAGTGCCAGGTCTTGCCCCCTCCTGCCGGCGCCCTTGCTGCAGCGTCTATTAGCCTTTCCAATTTGATGTAAATGATGCCGTATGGTTTCTTTGAAATAACCAAGTTCTGCTGACAACTTGTAGATTGATTAAGTTCAACAGCGTCTCGCAGTTCGTTGTTACTCAACAAATTAAGCCGACCAGAACCTTGTTTCCTCTTGAGACTTGTATCTCCTTTCACTTCACATATTTTTTTTAACTGCGGCGCTAGCGGAAACGTTTTGTTTCCAATAATGACGCAAAATTATCAAAATTTCGTACTTTTCGTCTGCCATTATGACGTTTGTTGTAGGTAGCTTAGAAACAAAAGAATAACAAAAGTAAATCGGTCAGAGGTATTCGCCTACTTCACTAGTTTTTAATGGTGTATAATAATAGCACATCATTTAATGTATTTCAAATGCGAGTAAAAGAGCTCTATAAAAAACGGCATTTTTTATGGACCATCCTAAAATATTATAATAATAATTGGGCTGTCAAAATCAAGCCCAGCTAAATTAAATATTACATACAGTATTTTTCACCTAGCATTTGGGTTGTGACGTCAACTTGCTCCGCCCAAAATTGTATGGGTAGACAGGCGTTCGTGCGCAGAAGGTAATGAAAACCTAGTTTAGAAAGAGATGAAGTATAGTTGTACTGTGAATTTATTGATAGCGCGTTGACGTCACAACCCAAATCCTAGGTGAAAAATACTGTATTAGGGCCTGCCCACTTTATTTAGCCAAGACGCAATTTAGAAAGGACGATGTCGCCATTTGAGGTGAACTATTAATATGTAATATTTAATTTAGCTGGCCTTGGTCAAAATACGACTGACAAACTATGGAGGGCGCTAGGTCTACTTCGTAATAGTACGTCAATGACTAAACCTTATAAAGGAAACTAATAAATAAATGCACGATACAGCTTCAATGTAGCAATAATTATATTAAAGTAGATATCAAAGAAATAGGTAATATCAGCGGCATCGGCATGAAACACAATAAAGAGATAACTAGGGAAACAATAATGAATAAATACGGCGAACAGGTGTTTGAAGTCACCGGGTGTAAGTAAGCGATTTACCTGCAGTCAAAACCATAAAACAATTTCTGATAATATTGACCGGCCTCAGTACTACCGGCCCACCGGGAAAGTTCCCGGACTCCCGGCGGCCCAGTCCGCCCCTGAGTATGTGACAAACGGAGATAGAAAGAATAAATACTGATAAGTGATAATATTAATCGCTTATTTACTTATCGTTATTTTTGTTAGTTCATCGGAAAACTATATATTTAATTGATATAGTTTTGATAAAAGTATGACGATTTTGCCATAACATTGAAGGGTTATGGTTTTACTAAACTCTGACTGATTTAAGGTTTTAATTCGTTTTATAAACTGAAACAATTAAATGTCAATAGAATAACTGCGTGAAATTCGACTATTGAACCAATTTTTGGGGTTAATTAATGTGTTTTAGGAATAGGAAGATGTGTGGTTAGAATACTTAAAATACTATTTTGTGCAGCTGGACGCGAAGTGGTCATTTCGCGTACGCAATACAGGACGCGAAATCCGATTTCGCGGCCTTACCCTTAGTAACGGCCGCGAAATATTTTAACGGCCGTTACCCTTAGTAACGGCCGCGAAATACGTATTTCGCGGCCGTTACTAAGGGTAACGGCCGTTAAAATATTTCGCGGCCGTTACTAAGGGTAACGGCCGTTAAAATATTTCGCGGCCGTTACTAAGGGTAAGGCCGCGAAATCGGATTTCAGTTTTATTATGTATTTTTTACGGCTGCACAAAAAATGTTGTGTATACTTCGGCCGCGAAATTCTTTAGCGCCCTCGAGATTGTCTTGCCTCGGCCGCAAGCGGCCTCGGCGACAATTTTTCTCTCGGTACGCTAAAATGGAATTTCGCGGCCTTAGCATACAAATAACTATTGTTACAGCCTAGTTTGTAAATTAAAAAAGCGCCTTAAATACTAAGCATTTAGTGTTCATTCAGAATAAGACTGCTTCTACATGTTTAGTGTGAATATAGCTCGGATTGAACAGCAGATTTGAAATGTTTGGAACTTTCAGATGATAAAATATGTGTAGGCAGCATATGTAACAATATTTGTTGGTTAATACTGTCGTGTATGCCTTTAACAAAGCCGACTTCAGACCTGTATTCTTATTCTGAACAAACTTTAAAGTAGCTACAAAAATACACGTACCTTCAAATTTTTCGTACAGTTTAAAATCTAATTTTTCTGGCACAAATTTAGGTTTAGCAATTTTACTTTCCAAAGTCATTTTATCTAAAGTAAGGGATGCAACTTTCTTTAACACAGTTTTTTCTTCATCTTTTGTATCTGGCGTACTGGCGGGAACAGACATGTGCCTTTTGTATTCTGGGGGACCTGTAAAATTCTTGTATAAATTCAAGGTTTTACAACCGCGCAGGTGTTTATTTGAAATTTACCGGAGGTAAAATTAGCATCCGAAGAACGGCTGGTAGTTAACGGTTGCGGTTGTGGTGATTCGTAAAGGGACATAATGCTTGGTGAAGCATCCGAATTGCTTTCGCCACTTTCCTCAAGATCTTTCCCTAAACCACTTTCAGTGGTTACATTAAGTTCGTCTCCTTTCTTAACGCACTCGATATTTGCAGAAACAAACCATTCGCGAGGGTCACTGTCAAGGCTGATTTGGCTGGTTTTTGATACACCGAGTTTACTTAATTTTTTATTTACTTCTTCTTCTTTACGTAATTTAAACTCATTTAATTTAAAGCTATTCAAGGGTAAATCTAAAAAATTCGTCGGAATCGAATCTGGAACCACGACATCGATGTGAACGTTCTCTTCACTATAATAACACTGATTTAATTCGGCCGAAAATGCTACAGGTGTTAAAGGATCGGTAAAAACAGAATCTGAGCTTGATTCAGCACTCGAAGGCGTTATCTCTGGAGTTGCCTTAGCTGTTGGTGCTTCTGCTATCTCGTTCACTTTCTTCCAAGAATCGGTAACGAAGACTTTATCTTTGTTATCCGGTGGTTTAATGATTGATTCCTTGATGGCTTCTGGTTCGGCTTTTATGGGCGTTTTTGACTTTACCTCGCCGTGGTTTGTTATTTCTTTAGCTTGAGACGTGTCATAAACCGTCTGGTCTTCGTCTTCTGGTACAACGCCCGTAAAAACCTCTTCATTTTTGCCACGCTTTCCCCGAATTTTCATCAAACCTTTTACTTTTCCGGGGGATTTACCGGTTTTTGAAGATTTAGCCTCCCCAGTTTGAATATTGCCCATCTTTTGATATGGTTACAACAAAGCGAAATTTGCAAAAATCTTATTGCATACCTCTGAATAAAAATAACCTTGTGCTATTTAATGGGTTTGTAAATTATTAATTATCACGAGGTTAGGTCAAAGTTAAGCTTAAATTCTCTGTAGGATTAACAAGAAATACTGAATTGTAACAATAACACTAAACTTAAATCTGCACTAACATTACTTAAAAGTTCTTATCTGTTTCAAAAGAATAATCACATTTAAACCTATTTGGCCGCGAATTTTATTATTTATTAGAATAGTGTACGAGAGCATGATTAGTTATTGAAAACTAACACGTTTATGTTAGGTTTTTCTTAGAAAAAATCACATTTTTGTAACACAGCACTGCAGGGGCGACGTCGATGTAAACAAAACCTTCTTCGCGGCTGCGCTTCTTCCTGGCGGATAATCGATTGACCGTGTTCAACATTCCACCACGAAAATTCCGATCAAAATGAAAAGTACTGGACTGAAATTTTAATTTTGACTCGTAATAAACGTTCTATATATAGAGCTTGATGAAACTGTGTGCAAATGATCGCACTAATGTGTGTTGTAAAAAGAAATAAAGGTCATTATGTTTATCGTTAAGCGATTCGTCGGCATCCTGTGTGACAAAAATGATACTGGGTTATGTGATTTTTGTGCGTTGAACCGTATGATAAGAGGGTATTTTCTAGTATATTTTGCTGTTATTCTTGTTATTTTATTTAATCATAAGCTAATAATAGGAAATTATCGTTTGTTTATCTGTTATTTATATAATTTTGCCTATGATTTCATCAGACTGATTTCTTTAAATAGTAATTAGCAGTAATATTTGATAATTTAGTCCTCTTTTAAAAATATAAAAAATTAAAAGAATTTTGCTATATTTTACTCGATTTTCGACCTCTTTTTAATAATAATAAGAATAAGAATGATTCCTGAAATTCACAGGAATATAGAAACAGAGTAATAGATTTATTAAGATGGATTTTGTATATCTTTTATTGTTATCTAAACTCCCAAACTAATATTTTCCTGTGTATCTAAATGATGACTAAATCTGTTACAGTACCAGCTAATAAATTAGGTTCATTTATTTTCGATTTAAATTTTAGAAAATAACTATTTAATAATGCAACAACTCCAGAGACAAAACAAACAGTTCATGACAATGTGAAAAACCAATCAGCAGATATTTTTGCTCGATTTGAAAGCCCAGTTTATCTAATTTAACTGCTTGAAATTTGAAATTATTAAAATCTGATGATGTTTTACAAACAAAATTTTTAAACTTGCCTTTTGCTAATTTATTTCCTTGTAACTTCAAACAAACGAACTAAAAGGGTGGAAGAAGAATTGAACAGATTTTTTTATGCCAGAGAAGGCTCCTTCACTCAATCAAATTTGCATAATTGAGTTACTTTTGTGTAAACTCAAAACAGGGTACCATCACATAATCGATAAAATAAAAAATACATTAAAAATATTTCCCCAAAGGAGTGAATTTTTAAACTTTCAATCTATAAAAAATAAATACTTTATAAGAAAAATTTCAGTCACAGTACCTACTGTATTTAAATAAGCCTACCTATTACACAAATACCTCTGTAAACTGCAGAAACTAAACTGTATTATAAATAATAAATTAAATTCATTGATTTATATGGCATACGTTGTTAAAATTTTAAAACGGGCGGTCGATTTGTGTTAACCTTATAAAATCGTAACACAACTAAACATTCAGGTTTGACTGCAGCAATTTTAATTTACCTCCTGTGTATATAAAAATATTAATTATTGTTTGTAAATGTCGTTTACTTTCTGTTTGCATTGAACTATAAGTTTTATATGTATATAGGGCATAGCAAGTTTTTTTTAGTTTTAGATGAAAGTAAATTCATACAAAAATTAGGGAAATTGTAAAAATAATTAAAGTAAATAGAAAAACGTGCTGCATGGGTTGTCTTCCATAATTTCGAATTTCGAGATCAAATCAACAAAGTGAAAAGTTTAAATCTTTAAAAATTATTAACTTTCTTCAAAGGATTATTGTGCATGTCCTGATTAGTGGATCACACCCATTCGGCCATTCGGTGATCTTTGATCCCTGTATCAAAAGATAAAGGTCCTTCACCAGGTGTCAAGCAAACTCCTTCGGTTCCATAGTAAGCTGCCCGAATATCCGCTGTATTTTTCTTGCCAACGCATCACAGACATTTATATTTACCGATCCTCCACAGTGACAGTTGCATGTCTTGTTAGTAGACCTGTGTTGATCCTGAATTGTACCCTACCCATAAGTAGTTCATCAGTTCGCTTCTTGCAAGGTCTGTTTATGAATAGCTTGCTGTGGTTTTATCCTGTTCTGTTAGGCCAGAATCTTCCATGTTGAGTGCTAATCCATTCACTTACATACCCTCGAATGGCACTTCTTGAAAATCTTAAGGCTGATTCTGGGTCCAGATAAGCCTCAGTCGATCCTTGCCTTGCTAATTCGTCGGCTTTCTCATTACCGTCTATGCCACAATGACCTGGTGCTCAGAATAGTCTCAAGACGTTCTGCTCTGTCAAATCATTAAATTCCTCTGGACATTCCCATACCAGTCTGGAAGAAAGCCTACTACTCGAGAAAATCTTCAAAGTCGCCTGGCTGTCTGATGTAAATCCGCTTATGTTTATAAGTCCTCCGATTGTTTACCCGCGCACATTGTAATATCGCGTATATTTCTGTTTGAAATACGGAGGCGTGTTTACCCAATGAAAAACTAAGCCTCTCTTTTGGTCTTCCGCCATAAAGTGTCCTGATCCGGCACGAATATCGTCTTTGTACCACCTCGAACAGTGAGCCTACAAGGTATTTGGGAGTTATATACTCCACCCTCATTTCAAGTTGAGGACCCTCTATGCTACCAACTATACTTGTGTGTTCTGTACCTAAACGAAAGTTGTACAGTTGGTTTTACTGTCCAATCTTGCTCCCCCTGTATAACTACATATTGTATATATAAAGAGGAGGGTCTCCATAGCAGGAGTAGATGTTGTTCTCATTGCCACTGTTAAAGGGTGGAAGAAGAATTGAACAGATTTTTTTATGCCAGAGAAGGCTCCTTCACTCAATCAAATTTGCATAATTGAGTTACTTTTGTGTAAACTCAAAACAGGGTACCATCACATAATCGATAAAATAAAAAATACATTAAAAATATTTCCCCAAAGGAGTGAATTTTTAAACTTTCAATCTATAAAAAATAAATACTTTATAAGAAAAATTTCAGTCACAGTACCTACTGTATTTAAATAAGCCTACCTATTACACAAATACCTCTGTAAACTGCAGAAACTAAACTGTATTATAAATAATAAATTAAATTCATTGATTTATATGGCATACGTTGTTAAAATTTTAAAACGGGCGGTCGATTTGTGTTAACCTTATAAAATCGTAACACAACTAAACATTCAGGTTTGACTGCAGCAATTTTAATTTACCTCCTGTGTATATAAAAATATTAATTATTGTTTGTAAATGTCGTTTACTTTCTGTTTGCATTGAACTATAAGTTTTATATGTATATAGGGCATAGCAAGTTTTTTTTAGTTTTAGATGAAAGTAAATTCATACAAAAATTAGGGAAATTGTAAAAATAATTAAAGTAAATAGAAAAACGTGCTGCATGGGTTGTCTTCCATAATTTCGAATTTCGAGATCAAATCAACAAAGTGAAAAGTTTAAATCTTTAAAAATTATTAACTTTCTTCAAAGGATTATTGTGCATGTCCTGATTAGTGGATCACACCCATTCGGCCATTCGGTCCTTCACCAGGTGTCAAGCAAACTCCTTCGGTTCCATAGTAAGCTGCCCGAATATCCGCTGTATTTTTCTTGCCAACGCATCACAGACATTTATATTTACCGATCCTCCACAGTGACAGTTGCATGTCTTGTTAGTAGACCTGTGTTGATCCTGAATTGTACCCTACCCATAAGTAGTTCATCAGTTCGCTTCTTGCAAGGTCTGTTTATGAATAGCTTGCTGTGGTTTTATCCTGTTCTGTTAGGCCAGAATCTTCCATGTTGAGTGCTAATCCATTCACTTACATACCCTCGAATGGCACTTCTTGAAAATCTTAAGGCTGATTCTGGGTCCAGATAAGCCTCAGTCGATCCTTGCCTTGCTAATTCGTCGGCTTTCTCATTACCGTCTATGCCACAATGACCTGGTGCTCAGAATAGTCTCAAGACGTTCTGCTCTGTCAAATCATTAAATTCCTCTGGACATTCCCATACCAGTCTGGAAGAAAGCCTACTACTCGAGAAAATCTTCAAAGTCGCCTGGCTGTCTGATGTAAATCCGCTTATGTTTATAAGTCCTCCGATTGTTTACCCGCGCACATTGTAATATCGCGTATATTTCTGTTTGAAATACGGAGGCGTGTTTACCCAATGAAAAACTAAGCCTCTCTTTTGGTCTTCCGCCATAAAGTGTCCTGATCCGGCACGAATATCGTCTTTGTACCACCTCGAACAGTGAGCCTACAAGGTATTTGGGAGTTATATACTCCACCCTCATTTCAAGTTGAGGACCCTCTATGCTACCAACTATACTTGTGTGTTCTGTACCTAAACGAAAGTTGTACAGTTGGTTTTACTGTCCAATCTTGCTCCCCCTGTATAACTACATATTGTATATATAAAGAGGAGGGTCTCCATAGCAGGAGTAGATGTTGTTCTCATTGCCACTGTTATACTAAGGCACTCAAGCCATTATATCTTGCTTAGTCTTAGTTTGGTGGATTCTTGCTTGACCTTAGGCCACCACATCAAGGCCGCATATCTGGTTTGACCACTTTGTTGTATAGCCAATGAACCGTCCCTGGTTTGAAACCCCAAGATTTATCGTACGTTCGTCTGACTTCTGACTATCCAACGTAGTTTCCGATTTTCTAATAATTGCATAATTTTACTTTTTTTACGTTTATCTGCATTCGTTTGTTCTTTGTAGGCAAGTTGTCCAAACCTTGGTTTTCCTTCTTCATTTCGGTTTTGGTCAATGAGATGAACGAAATATCATCCGCATACAGTAGGTTTTGATCGGCAATAGGTTACGGTATCATGTTATTGATGGTCTCGTTTTATCTTGTTTTCTTTAGTATTTGATCCATGAAAACTTCGAACAGGAGTGGACTGAGGCTGTTCCCCTGATTCATACCCTTTTCCATTTTAAAAGTTTTGATTTTTTTTTCATTTAATCTTACTACGCCTTTTAGTTTAGTGGTACTTCTATTACTTTTAGGCGCTTATTTTTCTCTATCAGCTTTTCTGTTATAGTTCTCAGTGTATATACATATGTGTTATGTGATCCTGGGTCTGTCTTCCGGGTCGGAAAACTGCCTGCTTTTCCTCTAATTTATGTTCCACTTATTCTTTAACCTTTTTTCTATTATTTTAGTGTAAACTTTTAGGGCTACCGGAGATTGACCTGTTGATGCTATGTAATCTATTATTGATTTTTATTTTCTTCCTTGAGCTTCATACGTTACTTTATGGTTATAAAAAGAGGTTCCAATTACAATTTGGTTCAGGAGGCAAAACTCAATCATTTTTCATTCATTATTATTTATGATTCCTTCTGCAGAATTGCTTTACACCTCGGCAGATACTTCTTAGTGAAAAGTCACCAAAAAATCCAGAATTAAAATAGGCAGACGCTCTGCCTATTTTAATTCTGGACCCGCTGTACGAACCCAGTCAAGTTTTTCTAAGAAATTATTACCAATTTTATCACGCCTTTGTTGACAACTGTCTCTACTCCACCACTGCGTTTCAGTTGCCAATTATTTTCAGTGACTGGGTAGACCACCTACCGTTCATTCGTATAAAGCTTAAGTACTTGTTAAACTTGTTAAAATTAGACTCAAAAATGTTTTCTGAAAATACAAAACAAAATTTATAAACGTTGGAGAATTCTTGGGCTGAAGATTTATTGATTCTTTGAGCCTATCATCATATTATATGGGAAATATCTTCTCCAAAGACACTAAAAAAAAATAAATAACAAAATTTAAAAAAAAAACATTTAGTTAAAAGGCTTAAATTAGCATAAAGCCACTGATATACGTTACCAAAGCAGCTTTAGCCTACCTATTTAAAATTTTTGTTGAGTTTCAACAATTTCCTTCTACATCAGACTATTGTCTATATATTCATAACAAACAGTGCAAGGAATGTGATGTGTGATATCTCATGTAGGACCCAATAAACAGGCCCTCCTCATCCATTGGGCTAAATGGGCTATAGGCCACGGGCGCTAGTGATCCAAGGGCGCTGAAGAACTGAGTTTGATTTTTTATTTAATTTGAAGCTTCGTTAAACTTTAACAAAAAATTTTAAAATTTCTAAGCTCCTGTACTGAGTAAGTACCGGGGGCAGTGGCGGCTCCTGGTAAAAATTTGAAGGTGTTCTGCAATTTTTGCAAAAAAAACCTTACCTATTTTTTATAAATTAAATCTATCCTACGTTCTTTTCTGTTCGCAAATTTTGTAATCACTTTGTCATTAAAATTGTCTATTTCGCCACCAAAAAGTAAGCAGGTAAAACAGTATAAAGCATTTTTTTTGTTACATCCACAAGTCCATTCATTTTTTAAATAAATGTCTCTATTAAATTTACGTGTGTAACTTTTCCCTCTACTTCGCGTGTTCCACTTCCGCGCTGAACTAAATGCAGCGCAATATCTACTTTAATCACGGCTTTGTTTTAGACGGCTTTTAGACGGACACGGGGGAAGCGGAGTGCCGGGCGGGCGTTCAAAGGAGCTCGCAGAGCACGATCGTGTGGCCCAGATAAATAATAACGCGACGATAGCGTGAGTCGGTAGGTTGTTCCACTGGTCGACTTTACTTGCGAGGTTCTCACTTCGCTTCAGTCTTCAGTTGCTGTTTTGCCGGCTTTAGAAAATCGCGAATGCGAAGTATTTATTATTTGCTTTTTGGTAATAGAAAATATTTTAGTATTTAGTAGAGTTAGATTACATAATTATTTATTTTTTGGGAGCGCTGTAGCACTGCAGCGCCCTGCACTAGCCGCCACTGACCGGGGGCGTTAATTATACGTATTATTTAATATTATTGTTGAATCGAATATGATGAAGGCGCCTTTTTTTTAGCCCAGGGCGCTCAAAATTGTTAAGACGGCCCTGCCAAGAAACAATACTAAACCTGCTGCTTGCAATTGCAATTCCTATAATTTCTCTGCGAATTTATTCTGCGTATTTAGTGGCAGGTGTCGTGTTACAGGCGTGAAAAAAAATGTTCGTACAATTCGACTTGACATCATTATCGGATTTGGTATGCAGTTATGCACGCAATGATTAACGAACTATAAGACAAGTATCGAGCAGGAAATTGCTACAAATTGTAATCTTTACCTTTGAAAATGGCCCCTTAAGGTTCTGGCGCCCGGGTCCCTTTTATAAAGAAGGCCGGCCCTGTAAACAGGTGTCCAGTCCGTTTTAACTTCTTTTCGTCAATTTTGTCTTTGAGAGATTTTGTGTTAGGGAGAATTAATAGTCTTAAACTATTTAGTTTTTAAACATTCATTTATTTACAAAAATCAAATACAATATAAATCAAAAAAATTTGTTCCTATGTACATAAATTGAAATCATATGTATATTTCAGTTAAATCTGTAGTCTTAACATTTACAAGTCTTTTAAACTTATTTACAAGAATAGTACAATAAAAATAAAAATATATCTTTTTAAATATTAAAAAAAAAATCGATGTCTGTCGCTTTATTAAAACCATTTATAATTTTTTGAGATCATTAAGATAGTTTTGATTAGTTAAACATTTCATTTTGACAGAACACTGTAAAAATTAGACATGTATGCATTATTTTTTTCATTATTTATTATACGTATAGTTGCTTAAAAACTGCCTGCTCGATCGCACAAAAATAAGTACAATCTCTGAAGTTAAAAAATATAATCAAATATAATTCATTTATCTAAATCTCGCACCCTAAGACCACCTTAAAAAAATTAAGGTGATACACACACTTTTAAGCAATCATACAAATGTACAATAAAACAGACAGCAACGCACACAAGAGTATAAAAATATAAAAATCAACTCATATAAGTATAATGTTTAAATACACGATTGCGCACAAGTCATTCGCAATCAGAATTTTTCTAAATATTTTTCATTGTAAAACGTTTTGGCACAACTAAAATACACTAATTACAGTATAAATACATAAACGGAAACATAATGTTTGTAAGCACGAGATTTAGGCGTAAAGTGCAAACAAACACTACGAAGAACAATGAAAAATATTGAAAAATCGATAGTCACATTATCTTTAACAAACGTAGAATCAAAAAATTGCAGCAATGTAGCACAACAATTAGTTATTGCAAATTTCATCACAATTTAAAGAATAACTTAGTCCGTATTGCTATATGGCAGGGTTTGCCGGCACTTCTTTAGCGTCATTTTGCCTCATTAAACTGATTTGGCATTACACATGGCATAATTTACACCTTTTATCACTTTTTTCTTTAATTACTCTGTCCTAGTATAAACCGGTTTATGTTTTACCATCGAACACAACAACAAATATTAACACGTACGAGCAGAAAAATTAAATTGTCCATCAGGTACACGAAGATAAAAATTCCAAGTGATTTACGATACGAAATTGAAAAACGCTGGACACAGAAACACTTATATAAATGTTAAAAAATCGAGACACTAAATCACTCAACATATAAAAGTAGAATGACAAAAACAATAACGAAAAGTTTGCGTTTTATTTTCACACAATGATTTCACGAATTACTCTTCTTGTCCGAGAATTTGGTGTGGAGTAACCGCTTTCCAAACTTTCTTCATAGCTAAGAGACATATGTTGTGGGGGTTTCTCATCCTCCATTTGTTCTAGGTAAGGATCTGGAAGGCCACTTACATCATGGTAAGGTGAATCTGAAATAAATTCTATGTAAAACGCACCGTAAATATGCACAGGTTAAAAGTAAAAATTTAACCCTTTAGAACAAGCGCGTGTCCAAGAATATTATGTAATAAAATAAATACTGTTTTACTGTGGAATTAAAAAGTATATGAACGTGAAATTGGTTACATATTAATATATAAACAATACAAATATCGTATCAATGCAAAAATCTTTCGTTTTTACGCATAATTTCGTTTGAAAATCGAACTAAAAATAGTCTTGTGTAAGCTGTAACCCGGCAGATTACACTCACTATCCCCGCCACAAGTGCATCTACAGAACGTTCCTTTTCCGCGCTTAAACGAATCAAAAGTTTTGAATTCTACAGGACAAGAAAGACTTTCTGCTTTGGGATTAATATCAATTGAAAAGGAATTAGTGCAAGAATATTATCGCGAAAAAAGTTTTTATGATGACGATATAGATGAGTTTGCAAAAGAAAATAGACGTATGGCACTTCATTTTAAGTAAGGTAAGATTTTATTATTGTTAGTAAAAAAAATGTCTTTTTTGCATGAAAAAAATTTTGTCTGCGGCTTTATTTTACTCTTCAGCTTCCCCTTTTGTGAGGCTCTAGACACGCCACTGCTTTAGAACATTATAAAGAATTATTAACAGACCAAGATACACTAGATTTAGCTGAAATTCAAGAAGATACAGATAGTTGAAGAAATAATAGGTGAAATAAAATACAACACGTGCTTTGGGATAGGTGACATACCTTTAGAACTAATAAAATGTGGCAAGAAGAAAGAACGAATATACAGTGTCGGACAAATGTGTGGAACCAAGTAAATATCTCTGGAGTTTTCAGAGATATCGAAATGAAATTTGGTAGGTAGATATTACAGTAAATTGTGTATTTGCGTTGAATGTTTATAATAATTTTAAGCTTCCGGTTTGACCAGAAGTAATACTGATTTTAAAGTTTGTAATGAAACACCCTGTATATTATTTAAATTTTGAATAGAAAATTTTATTACAATTACAAAAATATGGGGTTCGATGTCTTTTATTTCAAGGAATTTACAAACAGACTAGCCTACTTTCAAGAAGTAAACGGTGCTCAGTTTGTACATTTAATACATTAAGTTTATTTTCACTTTACGCAGTACTCCTGTTTTATTCTACTGTTTTGTATAAATTTAATTTTGGTTACTAACGTGATTGTTACGTTTGTTTCATAGACTCTAGATCTCATTCGCTTTTGCCTCAAAAGTACCTTTTTTTGTTAATATCTCGGTTGGCTTCGAAATAAAAGATATTGAACCCCATATTTTTGTAATGTTCTATTCAAAATTAAAATAATATACAGGGTGTTCCATTACAAATTTTAAAATCGGCATTACTTCCGGTCAAACCGGAAGCTCAAAATTGTTAAAAACATTCAACGCGGATACACAATTTACTGTAATATCTACTTACCAAATTTCATTTCGATATCTCTAAAAACTCCAGAGATATTTACTTGGTTCCACACATTTGCCCATCACTGTGTATAAATTAGTGGAAAATCATGGGAAACATGCGAAATGCCGAGAGAATGGTCCAGCAAAATAATAGTTTCAATATACAAAAACGGAAACTAACAAAAGTGGGAAAACTACCGATCTATTTCACTCTTCAGTGTTACCTAGTTACTAAACAGAATGTTAAAGAAATTCGGCGAAAGTGTACTAGGGCCCTGCCAATGTGATTTCAACGTGACCAACCAGATTGTCATAATTAGGATGTTACAAGAGAAATGTGAAAAGAAGAAGATACAACTACATGTTGTGTTATTTTTAGGCTTCAGACAGCCATATGACCGAGTGAAGAGAAGCAAAACAGTACAAAGTTTATCCAGTCTCAAATGCCCACAGAATCTAGTAAAGTTAACACAGATGACGTTGAGAGAGACATACCCACAAGTAAAATAAATGGAAAACCAACAGAACAGTCCAAAACAAACACCGGATTAAATCAAGGCGATCCTCTATCTACAACGTTATTTAATATTGTACTAGAACTAGTTATGAGAAACAGCAATTCAAGGAGCGAAGGCAATATTTTGAAGAAATCGTACCAGTATTTGACTTATACTGACGACTTAATGTTAATAGCACGAACGAGAGAAGAACTTAAAAGAAAAGAAATGGAACCTACAATGTGATTTTTCAAAAACTCAATTGCAGCAGGCCGTATTCTGTCTTAATAACCTTAGAACTGTCTGTATTAAGTCAGAATACGGCCTGCTGCAATTGAGTTTTTAAAAAATCACATTGTACATTCGAAGTAAAAGTATGAAACCAAAGGCTGAGCATTGAAAAAACGGAAAGCGTAATTTATCTTGATAGTGAAATAGACGGAAATGGAAGCATTACTAAAGAAATAGAGGAGAATATCTCCGGGATCAAAAACCATGGGCTCACTAAAGAAGATTTCGAATAGCAAAAATGTATCTAGATGAGAAAAAATTAGACTCTATAAAACAATAATACGACTTAGCGTTACCTACAGAAGTGAAACTTGCGTTTTAAGAAATTAAGATGTCAAAAAAATAGAAGTGTGGGAAAGGAAGGCCTTAAGGAGAATATATGGAGGTGTGCAGGATCAAGGTATTTGGAGAAGAACAAATGGATGGAGCTATATACAGAACTTGGAATAATTATTAGTGTTATAAAACAAAATAGAATAGAATAGAAAGAAAGTATTATTAGAAGAACCAGAGGATAGGAACCGGAAAGGAAGACCCAGGAGATGGTTAAGGTGTGTAGAAGAAGACCTTAAGAACCTGAATGTCTTTGATCTTTGATGAGTTTAGCAGCCAATAGAAAGAAATGGAAAGAAGTAGTACAACAGCCGTATGCCTTAAATTCCCCTCGCCCTAATGCAGAGGGGGGGGGGAGATAAAGAGAGAGAGAACCCTTTAAAGTATTCTTACCTATATGTTGTTCAACTCGCTTCTTGGGTTTGTGTACAGCCGCATACGGGTCATTACAATATTCTTGCCTAGATGGGTTGTTACTATTCCTCATGTAATCATCACCATGGTTACTTTGAGTAGTAATATGAGGATAATGAGCGTAATCATCGACGGCCCCATATCCACCATGAGTTATTGGATCATAACCGTATGAATTCTGTCGGTCTATGTGAGCGTTCTGCAATTGATTCGTAGAATTATTAGCAGCCGCTGCCATTTTCATCTGCCACAATGAATCTTGAGAGTTAACACTGCCGCCGTTATTTGAATTGGAGTAATTTGAATCCATGTAACCCATATTGGCCCCTTTAAAAGAATCGTACGTTAAAAAAACAAGCTATCATTATGTTTGTAGAAAATCTTACATTCCCCATTGTTAATAGTTTGATGGGTTTGCATATTTGGATTAGGAACGTATCCATAACCGTTCTGCGACGCATATACGGTCTTTGGATCCTCCATGGCTAAAGCCAAGTCCAAAGAATGTTCCAGTGCTTTATTTTCCATACCACTCGATGGGTAATACGGCGGTGGCGCCTGGTTTTGTTGTGTCATAATGGTAGGCCTTACAGAATCCATTTCGTAATCTTTTGATTGGGTCTTTTTTGATTGGTTGCGCTTACATCTACAAAACATGAACAAAAGCACGACGAAAAGGATGCACACTATGCAGGAAACAACGATAGCTATGAAAGTAGGTGTCGTTACTGTTGATGCTTCTTTTATATATGCTGGTCCCACTGGAAATAACAATTTGAAGTTAGTTTAAAGCGCGGTTACGAATCGATTTAAAACTTACATTCAGCTTCCACATATTCACCGCAATGTTCGTGATGAGTTCTCAGACATAACTTCACGCGTACTCGCGTGTTGAAATCGTCCCCGATTCCGATGGGTTCCTCATCAACTAAAGATCGGCCCATTCCTTTGTAATTCCTCGAACCCATCTGGTCCAAAATGGCCTCCTTGTAAGTAGGAGAATGGCCGGATACTTGTAATGGCAGTGTATCAACAACTTGCCAACTTGTTAAAGGCAAATTTTCGTTATTAATTGTTTCCACTACTGCTACAAGCGGAAGGCAAGTTGCTGGAACATTTATGGACAAAGCATGAGTGGCTGGATCGTACGCCACTCTTTGAGGCAAGGGAATTCTATCAACACGAGTAGGCACTCCAATTTCTTGCGAGTTCTCACTGTTACCTTTAATGTTGAGAGCTTTCACCTGTGAAATATTCCCACATAAACATCTAACTTACTATTGCAATTAATGTGGTTTTTTACCTTAAAGACGTAACTTTGATGCTGATCCAAATGCGAAACGTTACAAGGAACATTCTGCTGACAGTCAACTTCGGACCAATCAGCCGATCTAGTTACAGTTCCACAGCCTTCTACCAGAATATCATCGCTGCTGGGCACTTTTTTATATGACACGAAATATTTTGTATTGTAAATACCGCCATTAAACCCGGGTTCCCAATTTAATGTAACAAAATTATGACCGACGTATAACGCCGATACTTTCGTGGGTTTCTCGGGAGCTCCTTTGGGTTGAAGTCGGATTTTGGCTTCGATATTGCCTAAATTATTTATAACCTGACAGTTATACTCGCCGTAATCTTGTTGTTTAATGTTGGAGATCTTAAGAACGCTCGTATATAAATCATTGTCGTCGATGCTAGTATTAATGATGTAGTGCCCTTCTGAAGATGAGTGAAGAGGAGCTGCATTTAGACTGTAATACCATTTGAACTCGGGTTTTGGATAAGCTTGAATTTTGCATACGACTTCTGCAGTTTCATGCAAATCATAGGCGACTTTATTGTACTGATGAAGGATAATCGGTTCATCTAAAAGGTAATATCAAACTTTAGATGGAATTTCGTTTGGTAACAATATAATACTTACGTTCTATTCTAAGATGCATGCTTGATTCGGCTCTTCTGACTTCGTTTTCGAAAACACAGGTGTAAACACCTCTGTCGGACGGTAGAAGCTCGTTTCCATTAGGTCTGGCTTTCCCACTAAATCTAAGATTGCTTTGAACGTTAACGGCTCCGTTACTTATCTCAGTCATTTCGGTTTTCACTTCGTACATATTAACATCAGCTGTAAGTTCATCGTCGTTTTTCAACCATTTCACAACGGGTTTTGGTTTGCCCTTAGCACTGCAGGATACCGAAAAATTGGGATCGCCCACTCGTTTGGTTTCCAACGGTTTCAGCTTGTATTTGAAGCTCGGTGGTTGGTGAACTTCCAAATTTACAGACGCTACTTCGCCATGCCCTAATTCGTTAGTTGCCTGACAATAATAAACTCCTTCGCTATTTAAATTTACGTTTGGTATCGTGTATTTTGTTCCCGTTGCAAGCACAGTTTGTTGTCCATCTAGACCAGGCCTGAACCATCTATACTGAGGAGCAGGCCATCCTGGAGGCGTAGCCATACAGGTTAATGTAACAGGGGAACCTTCGGTAGCGATGGGCTTATCTGGCATTATTCGGGCTCTTCCTGGTTTGTGTCTAATTAACAAGGCAATTGAGGCATTTCCGATCTTTTCGTTTCTCCGAATCGGTAGTGAACTTGGGGTTATGATATTAACAGCCCGGCAAATGTAAGTGCCGGAATTTTCGGCCGTTACATGACTGAGTCTTAACGTATCACCGGATTGTCTGAAGTCTGGCTTTCCATCTTTAATCCATTCGATCGTGGTTGGACTAGGATTCGAGGTGATATTACATTTAATGGAGACAGCTTCGCCCTCTTCCGCTTCCTGAGTCTTAGCTTCGAGGGTGACCACTGGTGCGTATAGAACGTCCAAAATAATTTCCTTTTCGCCAACTTTACCTAAGCCGTTATCTGCGCTGCAGGTGTACTTCCCTGCGTCTTGAATGCTAACACGATGAAGGACATGACTGTTGGAGGTACTTATAAAACGACCGTTACGTGTCCAACGAACAGTGGTAACTTTTGGTTTTGCATCTACCGAACATTGGAGGGTAGCCGAAGAGTCGCGTTCTACTCTTAGTGGATTTTCTGGACCAACTTCCACGCGAGGGAAATCTAGAATTAAATTGAATTCATTATTATAAATCGTGTTTTAAGGAAATTCTAGTTCTGAGTTTATTGATGTAGTGGGACCACTGCACGAGACTTTAAACAAACAAGAAGTTTACAACTTTTCTTTGTGCGGAGGCGAATCGTAAATCAGGACAGTTTTATATTTGTGGGTGTATCGTCCAACGTTATCGCAACTAATCCAGTACATGTAGCGTTATATGAAAATAAATTATAAACATGGCTTATACATATACATGTCTAAACGCATTCCAAGAGAAACCCGATCGTTTTTGTTTACAGAAATTATTTTGGGAAATATAAATAAATAAGCATAATCGTAGGCGAAAGATGGTATTGGCCCGTGGTGTAAACAGAAGAGATAAACAAGTGTATCCGGCAGACGCATCATCTAACTGGGAACGTACCAGATGCTGTCTTTCATTTCTGTAAAAAGCGTTAATGTTTATAGCGTGTCTACTGCAAGATTACTCCGGAATTCTATTAGTCCACCAGCCGTCGAGCTAACCAGGTTAATCCCCATATACTTGATTTTGTTTGGACACAGCTTCTTCCTGATAATAACCCGGCTTCGTAATAAAGAAAATAAATCCACACTGAATTTTTAGAAAAGCCAACAGCAAGCTAGAAAGCCGGTAAACAATTTAAAAGGGACTTTAATAACATTCACATAATAATATGCCTACGCTTCGTTAATAACTATGGGTAATATCCTTTCAACATACTAGTTCTATTAATAGGTTTGGCTTAAATGTCAACACCGTTTAATGAATTTCTGTTCCAAGGATATAACAGACTGAAATGTACAACTAACTAGAAAATAGACCGACCGAAACTCACTCACACATGTGCAAACCAGATGTAAACGCATACGTAAAGAGAACGATAATTAATAAGTCGGTTAATATTATACGTTAGTTTCATAAATGCGAGGTGATTAATATCCAAAGACATATTCAGCAGGGAAATGAAGGGGACTGCTTTGTAAATTGCGATAGATTTAACCGGATTATAAGATAATTCCATTGACAAAGCGCAAATCAAACACATAAATCTTGAATGCAGTACAATTCTGAAGTTAATCTTGGATATATGGACAAAAAATCCAAACGGTGTAATTCTCCGAGCAAAAAATTGCTCGGTAATTAATTCTGATCCGTAAACCCTACAACGTTGTAAATAATTTCTGTTCAAATATCGGTCTCAATTTTAAAATGATTGGTTTACATATTTTAACTCGTATTCTGTTATCTGAACCCCCATTTAAATTGATTTACAGCTCTGATAAACTACCGATATCTTCTTTATTTATTTTAAAAATATATCGTCATTTTTTCTGTATTTTTTTAATCGTCTGGATTTTACTATCAAGCAATTGCTCACTTAATTCCTGTTAAGTAAATAAAAAATTAATATTATAGTTTTTAAACAATTCTAAATCACCAAATTTTTGGTTAAATTCTAAACACGTTACAAACATTTTAGCTCACAATTATCTCCTATAAACAGAAATTTGAATAACATTTACCTGTATTTTTAGTTTATTAGAACTTTCTCTGAAATTCGTTGTTCAGTTTTCATACACAATTTCCCGAATTTCTGCTACAAAATTTTGTTGGGCGAGCAATTTAAAACGTTGCTATATTGGCCAGGAAAAATCGACGAGAATACATGCAAATAACTCACAATTACCCGTGAGAACGTAAAACAGGTTCGTGAAACAACCGGAGAGAAAAATCTAGAAAAGGTCGTTACAATTAATTAATTAGGCTTAGAAAGTGCCACTGTTTTTTCAAGATAATATGTAAATGTGATATTTATTAAAGTTAACGTTTCCTTTTACCTGTTAATTGATTAATTATGAGAGATTATCGAAGGGAACTTATTATGTATACCAAATCTCTTTACCGTTTTACAGATTGGAAATTAGATCGTCTACGTTAAAAAAAATTACACAAACAGAAATAATTTCGTATTCACCTAAGTCTTTGTTAAAATCAGGGCCAAAACCCTAACCTTAAAACCTATAAAAAATATTACAAACAAACTTTGTTTAATAAATTGGATTTATGTGTAATTTTTACTTGAACGTACAAATTAACGATCTTTTAAGAACCAACTTTAGTGGAAACTTTAAGCGGTTATGCAGTATAATAAAATCGATAAAGCGGAACTCGAAATAATTTTCCTGAATTGTCAGGAACCTCCAAAGGGATTAGCGCAAAGAAATTCAAGTTCGAAGGAAACGCCCTAATGACTAAATAAGCGACGTGTCGAACTGATTGGAACTCAATGGCAGAGGCCCCCAAATATGTGAAGATGTTCCAGTAAATAATATATTTCGATGAAAACGTTCATTATGGAAAAAATTATTAAAAGGAAATCGATTTCTTAAACGACGTATAATGAAAATAGCTTTCACTTAATATGTGCTCCTGAAGTTTTAATAGAAAAGCTTATTTTTAATATTAAGTGCCTAGTGTGTTTTAATGCATTTATTTTATTTATGGTCGGGAGGGGGGGGGCATTCACGAACGAATTTTTATATATAATCATATATCGAGAACTCTTTTTTTTTACAAAATCGTTGTTTTAAAATGATTGAAGTTTGTCAACAAGAACAATAGTGCAAAATTTCACGAAAGCGACCTGAAACCAAATTAGCAGCATGGCCCTCACCCCTGGATAGTTCAGTCGTTCAGTGGTGTAAGTAACCACCTCGTTTTGGAATTTAAGAGACGTGTGCTCGAACAACGACTTTTACAATCAAAACCGAGTGAGATTGTTTAGTTTTAGATCAACACAACAAGGTAAATAGCCACATGTTGATGAACTTTAATACAAGTGCAAATATCCAAATATTCACTTCGAATGAATGCGAATTAAACGATTTAATAATCATTAAAATATTTGAAAAAGTAATCCAAATTTTCAAAGGAAACTTTATCTCAAAAACAACAAAAACATAGTTCTCATTGTTGAAATCGAGTACATATTATATTTCAAACAAAAAATATTGCTTTTAAAGGAGAACAGATTAAACGATTTAGAAATCATTAAAATAATTCAACAATAATTCCAAACTTTTCAGGAAAATTTTAACTTGAAAATCACCACGAAAGTTGGGTATTGTTGAAGTCGAATACAAGTTAAACGATTTAAAAATCATTGAAATAGTTCAAATATTATTTTCGAAGGAAATTTTATCTCGAAAATAACTAAATTTCCAGCTAGGTAAACGAGTTTAAAACAAATTCATTAATTTTTGGTAATTTTAAAAATGCGAGATTTTTATAATTCCTCGAGCTAAAAGTGCTTTTTAGACTATAAACAACCTATATATGTAGCTAGGTAAAACGAGCTGAAAACGAATTTACTAATTTTTGGTATTTTTAAAAATGCGAGATTTTTAAAATTCCTCAGACTAAACCGTCTGTGCTACAAACTTCTAAAAGTGCTTTTTAGACTATAGATTGTTGAAGTTGAGTTAATAATTATATTTCTAACACAAAGAAGTATTACTCCTGAATTCAATGATTTAAAAATCAATATTTCAAAAACTATTCAAAATTTTCAAAAGAAATATTATCTCGTTATTAGCCAAAAAAGGTTATTTTTCAATCGTTAAAGCCAGACTAGAGAATTTTATTTCAACACAAAAAAACAATGCTTGTAAACGAGTATAAATCATGACTTAAAAATCATTGAAATAGTTGAGAAGTTATTTCTTCGAGATAATTTTACTCAAAAATAACCAAAAAAGTTGGTTGCTTATCTGTTTTGAAGTCGAATAATAATTATATTCCAAACACAAAAAACCATTGCTTTTGAACAAGCACGAATTAAACGACTTAGAAATTATTAAAATAATTCAAATTCAAATTTTTCCAACCAAATTTTCTTTCGAAAATCACAAAAATGGTTAGTTATTTCAAACCGTTGAAGTGGAGTAAACAATTATATCTTAAATAAAAGGAAAATTGCTCTTAAACGAGTGCAAATTAAACAATTTAAACGATTAAAATAGTTCGTCCAAATTACCCAAGAAATTTTATCTGGAAAATAACCCCAAAAAAAGAATTATATTTCAAACGCAGAAAATCATGCTCCTAAACGCGTACGAATTAAACGATTGAGAAATCATTAAGATAGTTCAAAAATTATCCAAAATCTTACATGAAAATTTTATCTCAAAAATAACCAAAAGAGTTGATTATTTCGCAGTGTTGAATTCGAGCAAAGAATTATACAGGGTGTCTCAAAATTGACGCCCGTGCTTCTGGGATTCGATTCAGGGGGCTAAAAGAAATCGAAAATAAAGAGTGAACAATTTTCCGTTTGTCTTTTGTTATCGAGTTATCAATAAAAAACAAAAATTTAAGTATAAACTTTAAACTTTATTAAAAACGAATAATATTTGAAAACAATTTATTTTCCACATCTGTTGTCACAAAAAGTGTTCAAATAGTTGCCTCCTACTCCAAGGCAAACATTCACACGATTTATCATTGAAGCACGAACTCTCTGTAGCATATTTTGACTCGATAACAAATTCGATAACAATTTCTTTTAGCCCCCTGAACCAAATCCCAGAAGCACGGGCGTCAATTTTGAGACACCCTGTATTTCAAACACAAAAAATACTGCTTCTAAACCAATATAAATTAAATGGCTTAGAAATCAATAAATTATTCTATATTTTCAAAACAAAATTTAACGCAAAAATAACCAAAATGGTTGGTTGCATCTCAGTTTTGTAGATGAGTAACTAATTATATTTCAAACATAAAAAAATATTGCTTCTAATCGTATGCGAATTAAACAATTCCGAAATCATTATAATAATTCTTCAACAATTATTTAAATCTTTAAAATGACCACCAAAAAGGTTAGTTATTTATCAGTCGAGTCGAGGATTATAATATGTATTAAAACGCAAAAAACATTGTTTCGAAACGAGTACGAACTAAACTATTTATTATTAAAAACGTTCAAAAATTAACCTTTTTCAGCGAAAATTTAATTCGAAAATAATCAAAAAGTTGATTATTCACACTGTTGAAGTCGAATGAAGGATTATTTCAAACGCAAACAATGTTGTTTCTAAACGAATGCAAATTAAACTACTTGGAAATCATTAAAATAGTCCAAACAGTCAAAGGAAATTTTATTTCGAAAATAACCAAAACGCTTGGTGATTTCTAATTACTGCAGTCGACTAAAGAATTATATTTCAAACAAAAAAAGTATTGCTTCTAAACAACTACGAATTAAACAATTTCGAAATCATTTCAAAAGTTATTCCAAAATTTTCACTTGCAGTCAAAGAATTGTCGATCATTTTTTTGCTGTAACATCACGAATGTTCCTTGTGCTGCGCACTCGTGGTATTCACAGTCACAAGGAACAGGAGTGATTTTACAGCAAAAATAATCTACAATTCTTTGACCACGAATGGTATTTAAGGGACTATTCAACGAAAAAAAAAAATCATTTCCATCGAATCATTTTTCATAAATTAGTCCACATGAAAATTGTTCTCTGTTGGATATAACTAGCAATAAACTGTTTTCAAACAATTGTCGCTTCGTATCACTAGTGAAATTTTATCGACAATTTTTTCTAGTGAAAATTGTCGATACAATTCGTTTTGATTGGCTCAAAAACGTCAAATCTTGCATTTTGATTGGCCGATTTTTGACAGATGATATATGAGTTGAATAGTCCAGGGAAATTTTATTTTGAAAAAAAAATTGGTGAAGTACCTACCTAAGCTAAAAATTATATAGCAGACACAAAAAGAAATCATAACAATCATGATCATTAAACAAACAAGTCGTTGAAAACTACTTAAAATTTTAAAGCCTTGCGTACAACGCCTCAGAAATCGTAACCTTTTTCTGTATCTTTCGTTTCATTTCAAGTATTGAACCCTAATAATTCAATAAGTAAAAAGGTCGCCTTCTATCATTCCTAGGTCAGCTGAAACTCGAAGATAAAATACAAAACTTACATAGAAAATTTACTTTCACATAGCATAAAATTGGAATGAATACTAAGACCTATTTTTTTTAGATTGTTTTTTATGGAATTTTATTTTTAAAAATTATTTCGCTTGAATAGGAAAAAATTGAAAAAAAAGCAGTCAAAAATTCATAATCAAATAAAATTACGAAAAAAACAAAGCCAGACAATTTGGCCATTGAGTTGGTCTAAAAAATTTTTGAAGCTTTTATGTTAAAATTAAGCAAACATGTTGTTCTCTGCCTTTTTGGAACAGCTGAAAATGGAAAGATAAAAGATTCCCAACAAAAGATATAAATTTCAGAAGAAAGTAACAATTTATATACTTTTTGTGTGGACATTTCGCCACAACAAATCTTTCGAAAATAAATATTTAAAATGATCTACATTGAAATACCAAAATATAAAAAAAAACAAAGCAATTATTTTAGAGCCCCACCTACAACGTAACCTTAAGAAGTGATTAAAATCATTAAAAATTATCCAAAAGATTTAATTTTGGATTAAACAAAAAGGTTATTTCTCAGCGTTTCTGGGTCAGCTCGAGCTCGACTGGCGAAATCGAATTTCCAACAAAACTCATAAACCAAATATAGCTTAAAGTAAAAACCAAAATAATTTTCGAACCCAGGACTTTTTGAGTAGATGAGCTACAGAGACAGATTTAGGAAATAATCCGGGAAAGCCTATGATTTTCAAACTCAAAACAGCCAATTGAAACTCTAAATTCAAAAAATGTGGAAAACGAAATATTATTTCAAAAAAAAGGAAGACTTCACTGTAAGAAAGTAGGGAGGCCCTTTTTGTAGTTTAATGATACTTGTTTTTCATAATATATCGTGTGATGACGAAAAATTCTCACAATAAATTGTTAAAACTACAATTTTTTCTGGTTTAAACAGAAAGGAATTACAAAACATATTGTTCTTTTCCTTTTAGGAATATTAATAATAAAAGTAAAAATTCTTATTCACCAAAGAAAATATCGAATCTGTAAATATTAAGAAATAAGGTTCCCTCAGGGATTGTAGCTTTAATTCCGGCAATCCATTTCGATCCGGAATTAATGAAAATTATCACATAATTATTCTAGCAGCCTATTTAACGTTAATACAATAAATTTCTGTATATTCGTGATTAGAATATAGGTGCTCAAGTGCTTTAATATACAGTGCTGTATTTGATTTACTTTTCCAAGGTAGAATTCACCCTAAAGGTAATAAATTTTCCCTCTGGTGCCTTCTAAAATTGTCTGTTCCTACAAGGAACTTCCAAAATAATTATAGCGTGTGCATTCAGCATTTTTTTTTTTGTATAAACGAAATGTACGTAATTAATAACCCCGTTTTTTCATATTAAAAAGTGCAAATTTATTCGTGATTTCGAACGAACTTGGAGTAAATTTTAAGGGATGTCAGAAAGAAAAATTAACCGTAAAACAAACTTTTTCATTGCACTCGTTCCGGTTTGATTTACGGCGACTGATGATCGAAATACTGTTTCACAACCTGCCACAGTTTCCTTTACAAGGCGGAAATGTTATGGTAATGGAGTTTCGGCGATACCGCGATTTCACACTTTGCCCTTAAAGAGAGAGAAGTAATTTATAGCCGCTATCAAAGTTTGGAAATGATACTTTATACCAACGAAGACCACCACCCACCTTAACTTTATTAACATTCTTAATTTTCCTGCCAAAAGGACTTTTATAAAATAAACATCGGAATTCGTACAAACATCTACTACCTACACAAAAACTAAACGTTTTTGGTCGAATAAATAGTGAAAGAATTTTATGCATCGGGTTCATCTCACCCTCGGGAGAAACATAAATAAACAATAAATTTTTCAGAATGCATGGGCAGTAAAAAAACTCCCGAAAAGGATAATAAACAAAAAGAAAACTTACAGTTGACATTAAGAGTTACAGCCGTTTCAAGTTTGGTTCCCTCTGGCATTGCTCTGTTCCAAACCTCGCATCTAAAAATGGCCCCATCGTCGTCCTTTCCGGGCGTCAAAGAAAGCGTCGCCATTGTTGGTTGATCTTTGGAACCACCATTCTTTAGCGCTGCTTCCAACGGATACGTCGAACCTTGAAAAAGGAATTAATTAATTACATTAAATTAGCCTCAAATCGTTTCGATTGTTTCCCCGTGAATGCAACATTTTTTGCATTAAACTTTTCTGGTGAATGGTTGCGTGTGGATCAGTTGGGAAAAATTAATGCCCCGTGAAGTGCTGTTTCCTCAGCTGTTCGGGTTAAGGAATGAAATTTTAATGTTCATTAGAGGATTGTTTTGAACGGTAAAGCGTGAGCTTTATTTAAAGTACGAATGCTTTTATTTTATCATTTTCAAAGAGAATCTGATTAAACTAATGCCCGATTTAACAACTTATTTCGGACAAAAAAACATATTACAGTCCGTATTTCCTTCAATTACCACTACACCTGTTGTTAAGTATTCGATATTTTTATGTTTCACCGCATTATAAAGTAATTTAGAGCGGGATTCGTGAGAAAATCTCTCGGTTTAGTAATTTTCCACCTCGGTCAGAAGTGTAAAGTTTAACAATAAAATTATTTAACATTACCACTCGAAGTTATATAACCGAACCGAATACTAGGTTTTGCTTTTATCCTTAATAAACACACGAGAAAGTTTCGAGTAAAAATGGATTTAATTAGTGAAAAATTATACCGCTGAAAATGTAAATGCAGAAATACCAATCTATATGTAAATGAACTATCAATATTTACGTTTACCACGTTAATTTCTCTTTTTTTTTGTTAGGCTCTAATTTAACTCTACAAACATTGCATATTTTATATAGCGTTTGAATCAGTACAATTAAAAAAGCTACTAAAAATTAATGAATATTAAAAGAAGACAATGCCCTTTTCGTCACTTAATGTTAGTTTACCTCGAATTCTCCTTTTATATTTCCCACCGCAGGTAAAATAGAAACTAAGTGACAGGAAGCAACTCATTTTAGGTACCTACACAAGGAAGTTGATAATCTACCTATCGTAATTATTCTCCGGTGTTCTCTTCATATTTTCTTTGTGTGTTGTGTGCTTGTTAGGAGGCTTAAGAAGTTTCTGTTTGCTTCGAAATTTAACGAAACTTAGTATTTAGTCTTTTTAAGTTTTAATGAGCAATAAGACACATTTTTTATATTAAAACTAACATTTGCAACTGCGTTACAAAAATTCTATAAAACCCCAGGGAAACCTTCCTTTGTGTTCAGTTAAATTTAGAAGCTAAAAGCTTTTGATATTTAAAGCAAATTTCAAGGTAGAAAAACGTAAATTTTCCAACAAAATAATATCCCTGACATAAAATAATAATACGAAGACGTAAGGCACAGGAGGTGTCCTGGTTTTAAAGGGAAATCGAAATTTGTTAACAGATAATATGACATAAAGAAAGAAATTTTTTATATGACACGCAAATCCACACAACATGCGACTTTAAAAATTTCATAAGCAAATCGATTCTACATTTAATTTAATGGAATAGATCAGAGTTTCTGTTTGATGACTGATTTATTATAAATGCTAACTTACAAGCTCGGAAAACACGTGATATTATTTTATTCAAAAATTGCTTTTTGATTAACTTTTATTATCGTTGATCTACTAACGTGAACCTGCTTAGCTTTAATTAATATAACAGGAAACCTAATTTACTAAGAATTTTCGTTAACTCATTACATCGTAACAGTACGAATACAAATTTTAATTAATCAAACAATTTCAAAACTGTCGTTAAAAGTTTATGATACAAACATGGACATTCACAAAAAAATTCAGCTCCTTCGTGATAGCGATTAAGATTATTTTATTTATGTTATACAATAAACTTGGATATATTTTAGGATTTTAACAAAACTTTATTTCATAATATTTTAAATTTATTCATCCTACACTTCACTTCATTTCCTAAACCTTATCGAAAATCTATTAAATAATTATGAGTTACGTTAGTTGAGTCAGAGTTTTTGATAATAAAACCTCTCGCAAACAACTCTAACATGCTACAATATTTACAATCAATTTGCTTTTAAATGACTTTGGTATTACTGATAATTAGGAAATAATCTTAAAAATAGAAACAATTGGAGGTATCTGAGGACCACAACAAAATTTAAAGACCAACATTGAATGATGAGGATCCCACGTTTTTAGAGCACACTGTGTGCTCACACAACAATAATTACAATGAGCATGACAAGTTCGCTTGTACAAATTAAACCTCGTGTTTATTAGGCTTGTTTCGAGCTTTTTTTTACGAGGTTTACTACAATTAACTTGTGGGAAACGCTCGAAACGTAAACAGAAGCTACAGACCTTTCAAAAGGCACTTTCTTGCAAAAATTAAGCTTTATTTTGAACAGGGGGGCGTAGAACACTAACTGATTATTTCGATTATTGATATTGGTCCTGAAAAATCCAATTTCTGAGGACAGATTTCAATAATAAATCTCTTCTAACCTGTTTTTATTATCAATTTTTGGATATTCGTCCTGAAAGAATTGAATTGTTACGGACGAATCTCGACAATAAATATTTTAATTGCTATTCTCTTAATATTATCGATTCTTGAATATTCATCCTGAAAAAATCGAATTTAAATACCAAGTCTTCTAATTTCCAACTTGTTTTTATTATCGAATTAATATCTGTCCTAAAAAAATCAAATTTTAAAAGGCGAATTTCAGTAAAAAAGATCTTCCAATTTCCAGCCTGTTTTTATTCTCGAAAAGGGTAAATTTTGTTCTATTTAGGTTTTCAAGTAAGTAATTAAATAAAATAAAATTTCACAAAGGAAAAGCTCATCAGTAACTGAACAAGTTAACCAACGAGAAGGCATCGTCGTCTCTTCTGAAGGTAGATTAGGATGCGTTCGTTATATACACAAGTTGTTTACCCCCAGCGCTACGGTTTCTCACAGTAATTTGCATTTCTGCTATCTTATTCATAAGACTCTGTAAAGTAATGAACCCGTCTATTTAACAGCTATGCATGCTGCTATAATTCGCGGCTCTATTGGTGCGCAAGATTTAAGTTTGATGTAGGAACCTTAGCGAAATACTAAAGGTGAAGTACTTTCCTCACATCTCAAGTTCCACTTCTTTGTGTATCGTGAATTTTAACATAAATTAATTTGAGGGGGAATTAATAATTTCTCAAATGTTCATTGTTATGGTATTACTCGAAGATTATCCTAATTACATTTTGGAAGAGCTGATCTTTGTGTTAAATCGTTGATTGAAGGAATAGTATTCCTTCAAGCAACGGTTAAATCCATGAAAGGGGCGTTTTCTTCATGCAAGCCTTTCAAAGACAATATTAATATTCAGAATTATTCAAAATGTGGTTTTACGAAATGCGTTAATGTAAAGAAATAAACTAAAATCAATCTAAATGCACTTAGGGTAACCAGACGCACTAAAGAAAATGTAAAACGAATTTAGAATTTATGAAAGAAATTAAATAAAAAGCAATCAGCTAAATGCCAGCGTGAAATCGATATCTTAATCTAGATATCAGCTAAAATTATTCGTTTGGGAGCATTTCCTTTCTAGGAATAAACAAATTCTGGACTTCAAAATTTCCAGCATATTTATTAATAAATATGTAATCCCGATTGTGTTCAGTTAATCAACAAGTGAATGACATTAAAAAGGATACAAAAGATAAATTTGAAAAATTCACCCCACATTTTTCAATGGAACCGTGATTATCTACAGAATTTAATTATGGTACGTCGTGTGTGTAACGCACACTGCAGTTAAGCTTGACGTAAATAAAAATTACAATTATCCCAAAAATTTGGCCTCGTGAAAAGCAGTACGTAACATAGAACTTCCCAGCGTTCCTGGTGAAAAATTAGAAGCGGAAATGAAATAAAAAAGAAGATTTTTCATCAGTTCGTTAATGCCTAGTGTGTTACGTTTACGTAATTTAATTTTACTGCTACGAAATGCTAAATTACTTGTTATCACGAACCGATTTTCTTCTCCTACCGCACAATTAATTCAAGTATATTATCCTACCAAAGCAATAAATAAAACCAAAAACGCAACTCTTGTTAATTTAATCAAGCGATGAATGTATTTTTTTAAAATGTAAACGTTTTCTCCTCGTTTCGGCTACAACAAAAACCGATATTCGAGTTACTCGGAAGGCTTTTATGAATATTCCGAAAACTTTTTCAATCGAAAATTTTTCCTTTCTTGTATATCTGGCTACTCAGAATTCACGATAACCTAAACTTGGATCATTTATTGAAAGCGAAATTTATAGACGTTATCGTATTCCTTCTAATTTTACTCCGTTTTCTTGCATATGGATAAAAGCGGCATATTTTATCGGAAAGTTTACCAATTTTACCAAGAAAGTGCTTTTGTAAGTTCCGTCAAAATTACACACATTTATCTGTTGTGTCCGAGCTCGCGATTTGTTCTTTGGTATTAAACATTCCTTCTAAAAACAGTAGAAAAATGCTACGTAATGTTTTCGGAGGATTTATAGCGGTATGCAGTTAACTTTTTCCAAAGAAACAACCATTTCTGCGGTATTCATCAAAGTCTTTAGTCTTTTTAAAAATACCACAACTAATTTAGCGTTTTTATTTCGTTATTATAAATAATGTTTTTGGATTAAAGGAGAATTTTTACTTTTCATACTTGCTACTCCAATAAGTGCTGCGCAAACTCAAAATTGTAAATATTTGAATTCGACGTTTAATGCAAAGTATCGGCAATATCATATTTAAAAAAAAAATTGGAACTGGACTCGGAGGTTAGACGTGTTTTTAAAGTAATTTCATTTAAAAAAAGCTTAAACTCCTTGCCTTGGTAAACTAATTAATTATAAATTCGTAATTAGCAAGTATGGAAAATATAGCGAAGCGTTTTTCACCACCACTTACTGAAACTGGAAAGCTTTAATTTCCGAAAAACTGGTGGTGAAACGTCAAGGCAATGGCAATAAACAATATTGAGGCCATTCAGGGAAATAATTGTAAAAAATTATCTTTAGATAAAAAGGAAACTTACCTTCTCTATACCAGCGTACCACTGGATCGGGTGAGCCCCCGACACTGGAACAAGTAAGTTCTTGTCTTTTCCCTTCAGTCACCGTAACATGAGTTCCAGGAGCGACAGCAGGTTGTTGAGGAAGAGTCAACACGGTTAGGGTGTACCTTTGGGCATGTAAATTAGCCCCAGATCCTCCAGCCTTTACTTTACATTCGAATTTCCCATTATCCCTGTCGTAACTTGCGTTGGAAATTAAGAGGTCGTAGATTCCTTTCTCTGGATGGTAATTTAATCTATTCAAAGAAACAGAAACTTCTTAATTAATGAAATTCGTAACAAAAACGCATCAAAAAGGTTCCTCGAAATTAGGGCTGCTTGTTCATGAGCGTAACCACAAATAGCCAGAACAAAATTTAAGAAAAATACGAATCTTAAGTAACATCTAAATTTAATTAGGAAATTAACTTAGTCACGAGAGCCCTTTTATTCTTCGAGTGTCGTTTACTTCATAACGCGGGACTTTAAAACGCATAAAAAGCTCCATTAAATTAAACTACAACACTATCACGCAAAAAAGTGGGAGAAAACTTCAAATTAGGCTCAAATTAAGGTAAAATTAAAAATATATCTTGCCATTTAAGTCGTCTTAATAAGTACGCCGAGTTCACACGGTGTCACCTTTTGTACGTGCGTGGAAACGTTTTCTCACGAACTCTTTAGTGGGAGTACATTCAGATAAACTTAGTTCAACTTTAAATTGCGCAAAAACTGTTTTTTATTCGACTGCAGAGTACTAAGAGAGTTAGATTGGACGTGTTGAGAATTTGAAAAGGCAAAATCCTATTTCAGAAATATTGAATTTCTCGGGCAATACCATAACCGAAAGGTATAAAGGTAAATAAAGGAACTGTAAACTCGACTATTATTATTAAACATTATGCAGGGGAAACATATGCTTTCGTACAACATCTCACGTCTTTATATTGTGCCTGATGAATGGTGGGAAACGTGAGAGAAATACAATCGAATCGGCACAGGAAACCAGTCAAAAGACGTAGAATAATCAGTCTAGACGGAAAATTAAGTTGAAAACTGTGTTTACAGAATACTGCCGAACCAAAACCCTGATGAAATTTTGTCCCTGTGCCTTCGGAAATTTAATATGAGTAACGGTTTCCATCAGGTTAATTTTCGTAGGGTCGTATAAAACTGCGGAAGGAACCGAAAAAGAGAAATATGTGCCTAAATACAAGGGATAGCTTTCAACTGATTAGAACCTCAGATCCGAACTTCCGTAGGAAACTTTAATCGTCAACTCCTAAAACAATGGATTCCCAAAGTAGCTGTCGTAAAAGTCGCCTTGGCACTTCGATGTCAAGTTAATTAAAAATCTATAATGTAATTAGATTCCTAATTATTAGTACGTTTTAGTCTAGGAAAATCTCCGAAACATTCACACCTTGCTTTGGTAACACAGTTTAACACGGATTAAGATCGAAAATCCAGTTTAGCTAAAGATTTTTACGGTAATTGATAACACTGGGATGCCTTGCACGTACAAATCGCAATTTTGAAGAAGGCTTTAAATTTCAACTGTTAAGTCTTGGTCCAAACTATGTTATCCTTATCTCTCCAATTTAGGAGAGTTCGAACGTGATACTACCTTTTCAGAGTTTGCTACACGAAGTTAACAAAAAAAGGAAAACCTAATTAGTTTTTTAAGATTTAAGTAAGCATTTGATAAATTGTAGAATACTTTTAAGGGGGTTTATAACTTTCTACTTAGGAATTCTTAAATGAATCCTGATCCCCTTTTAAAAATATCGAATTTTACAAACTTCCTTACTCGTTAACATTATTTTCATTAAGCCTTATTTTATTCATTACTTATTACAGGATTTTTCTTGTTTTTGATAAGCTGCATACTTTGCATAATTTCGACGTTTTAGCTTATTTTAAATTGTTTGAAATTAATTTGGTTATTTTAATAAAAATTTGGTAATGTTTTATATGCTTTTGTATGTAAATTTCAGTATTCAAGTGGATTTAAATAAGATTTTTACAGTCGGAAAGAGCTTAAAAAATGGAAATTTCCACGAAAGAATTTTTTCTATTCTACTTGTCATCTCCGACGTTTTCAAGCAAAATATCGGATTCAGCTGTGACTTTTGTATATAAATTCAGTTACATAAAATTTTATAGAAGAAGATCCTTTTGATATTGGAATTACTAATGCTTTCAAGTCGGCTACGATATTAAAAATTTACAAAATGGTTTTGTAAAGTTTTCCACAAAGGAAAGGAACGACGCCATGTTTGAACCTTCATACATTTTGCGATTTAATTCTTTATGTAGAAACCCAATAAATAAATAAAGGTAAATAAAAAAGAAATAACAAAAATAAACCCAAAGAAGATCTTGTTTTATTTGTTATTTTACAACAACAATGAAAAGAAAGCAAGACTGAAAAAGCACACGTGAACAAAGCAAGGTGGCCGAACTGATTAATTTGCTGTTTTTTGGGTCATTCAATATGTTGATGGATTGGGAGGAGTTACATATACATTTGAAATTGATTTGCAAACCAAATTGGAAAGCACAGGGAAACGAATTTCAACCCTTTATTTCTTTTTAGAACAACCCTTTTACAGATTTTTTATGCAATTTAATTTGGTGAAGCCAAACGTATTCTTTTAAAACAAATACTGTAACAAAGAAACAAAGGCAAAACACCAACAAAAAATTGTGAAGGTTTTTGTTGATAAATTTTATTTAAAAAAATTAGGAAAAATAAAGGAACATGTCAGTACAATAAACTCAAAAAATTGTTGACAGTAACAGCTAAAGCAGTGAATTTGGACAAACAAGGGATATTCCAGCATTTTCAATAAAATTTAAAAAAAACTAGAAACGAATCTTCACTGATTTTTATTTCTTATAGCATTTAAATTAAGTTAGAAATAAAAAACGGTGGGGCTCATCAGCTCACCAACTATTTGATAAGAATTTCTTTTTAAACACTGCTCGTTATATTTAGTTTCAAAACAACTAATTAATTAAAAAAATATACAATCTAAAATTATACAGTTTTATTTTTAGGTTGAACTTGCTGAATTTTAAATAAGCTCAACAAAATCAGTTTTTATACAGCACTTTTCACAATCAATTTTGATTTTTTCTAAAGTTTTTTCGCGAAAATAAACAGAGAAGTGGTTAAGACGGGCATAAATTTCTCACTATCCAAATCTACTTTCGAGACAAAGTACAATCTCTATTTTCCGGAATCACCTTAAAGTTCAGGAAGAAAAACTTAGATAATTCGATAACACCGAAGATCACGCAATAATTCTGAAAAAGTTCGCATATAAAGAAACTTTACCTGTAATTGTTATCCAGAGGAACGTTCCCGATAGCGACATTATCGTGAGTCTGCTTGTTATTTCGTGCCCAATAATATGTCGGAGTTTCCCTAGATGTTTGCGGTGAAAATCTGCATTCTAACGTAACATCTTCTCCTTCTCTTGTATCCGTTATATCTTCTGCCGTAGATACTCGAACGAGTGTTACTGAAAGAAAAATAAATACGTAAATAGGTGAAAAGCATGTGTGTAAAGTAAATTTAAAAGATCGACACGAACATTCCATTACTGTCAAAATAAAAATATAAAAATGATCCAAGCGCTGATAGAGAGAGCATACGAGGAAAAATTTATCTCGTTTCCCTTAAAGCGAACCTAATGACAGCCTTCGCCTTTTTTTTGCTTTTATTATTTTTGGTCGGTTTGAATCGCGGAAGCATCCGCGATAGGTACTAGTAATTACAGTGTGAATATGCATAACATTTACCTGAATATCAGATGACTTTATAATTTACCCATAAATAAGTAGAAAGTCTCTAAGAACTTATTTTTTGCTAATTTATTCCAGTAAGTCATTATTAACCTTAAAAATTGGCCCTAATTTGCGGCGACTCTTTGAAAAGGAATGCCGTATCGTTTTGCTGCATAAAGTGGTAGTTTCTTGAAGAAACTACTTAAGTAGGAAACAAGATGGCTGCCAATATAACCAAGCACGAGTTGATTTTGCGGTTCGCTAGTTATCGGTGCAGCCAAAAAGTATACCCTTAATCAGAGACTCGTGACAATCGAAAAACAAATCAATCTTATATCGAGCAATAGAGACACGAATTTCACGGTACGTTGCATTTGAATGGCGTTATTCTCGTCCAAGCACTCTTTATGTATCCTAAACATGAATGAAACTGCCACATTTGGAAATATAATCCTATCGGAAAAACATAACCAGAAACGAGCTTTAATAAATTGTTTTTTAAATGCAATTGCTACTGATGTAAATGTAATTCGAATGCACATTCCCCTGTATAACACGCAATCTTCTCGACTCGGCATCGTTTTTATTTAAATATTTCAGCAATATTTTGTCACAGTCGGTGACCATGCGAAACAACATTTGTTCTCTGGAAACAGTGATTAATGCGAAAGGTGACAAAAAGAAGCGTTTCGACTGTTAAACAGTATTTTAACTTCAACGTAAATGGTGGTAGCCGCGATTTACATGAATAAATTTCTTTAACAAGTTTTACATTTTTGCTATTCGAACCGTTATCTATCTATCTTTTCTGCCTATAAAATCCATCTCTTCTCCCTCAAAACTCCATATTTTCTCAATAAAATCTATTTTTAGTACACTCGATAAGTTTCACTACAACTTTAGAAAATAACAACTGAATATTTATAAGCAATCTCTTTTTATGTATGAAATTTTAATAATAAAAAGTAAAATTGTTCACTTGAGTGATTTGTAATAATAATAATAAATAAAAATAATAAGTTTAAACGAAGAAGAGTTCCAGACTAGTAAAAACTGATCTAATTCGGAATTAGTCATCTAATTCGTAACGTTATTCTTAGAAACACAGTCAGAGCTTCCTGATTTTATAAAAAAAAAACCGTAGTGAATACAATTATACCTCAAGCTTATTTTGTAGGGGATTTGATCCGGTCTTGCTTGTTAAGTGCAATGACTGACATCAAATTTTACTAAAAACTAGTTTTCCATCTTAACAACACCGGTCCTGTATGTTGCAGGTTTCTTTATTAAACGTGATATTGCAAAATATGCGTTATGTTTGCAATTATCCGTATAAATACGTCTGAAAAATTATTTCAGGGGTGGTTGAAACAAGCATGCTGATAAAAAAGGTTTCTTTACAATTTTCTTATTTAAGTAATAAATTAAATAAAAGGGCACTTCCTGCAGGTGCCCAATTCTCAAATTCCAAACAACCACCTTTAAAAATAAATTTGGGGAAAACTCGCTCATAAAAATTTAATAAAAGACCACGAAAGGCAGAATTGTGTGGACTTCAAAATTTATAAGTTAAATTTTTTTTACAAATGTACCGTCGAAGTTGTCCCTTTTATAGTATATAATAAAGGCAGAGTTACGTGCTTGAACTAAAAACAACTTGTTCCGTTTACCAAACGTCTCGTTTTACATTTTATTCCCTTTGAGCTAACTTTTATTGTCATTTTATGAGTTTCCATTTCCCATAAACATTAACACACAGCCATAGTTCATACCCGATTAAATTTTACGTTAAAGTTAGATTTCCTAAATCCAGATTAATATTACAACCAAAAACTAGAAATGGTGAAGTTTAGGGATTCAGAACGAGATCCATTGTTAAATAATTAAATCTAGAGTTTATCCCGAAACTCGGGTAGGTTTCGAATTTCGTGATTCTTCCGGAATATATAAACAATAGCGCGTTATTCTCACAGCGTTTTCTGTATCAAATTTCTATAACAAGCGGGGCCCGCATGTGTTTTTCTTGTTTTTCTTAACGCTGTTCACACGTTCACCAGTAAAAGAAACTTGGAATTTTATTTATAAAATTATCACGTACGGGAGATAAAGAGAAGAATATACCAACTGCAGCAATTGCTCAGAAGAATATCAATTTTCCGAGAGTAAAGTAGCTACAGCACTTTTATTCAATTTTTTAAAACACCTTTCGACATCTTACCGAGTTTCTATTTTAAGATTTAACAAGTCGAGTTTTACGGCGACGCCTATAACTCTTTGAAATTACTCGAATATTACTGTTGAATTAAATATTAAGATAGTTTAAGCAGATTTGCCTTCTGAATTTCAATTATTTTCCCATCGTAACTCCGTGTGGAACATTTAGATAATCTTAACACGAATTATACTACGTAGCTTGCATGTATTACACGATGAATTTTTTCACGCATCGCTATAATTTACAACTGGGCGATAGTATTTGCGAATATCAATGAATGGCTTGAGGCACAGAAGCCCTACTCAATAAAAGCATTCTTTGATACACCACAGTTTCTGGAAATCACGAAAAAGGTCTTTCATTGAAATAACTTCAATTTAACACCCCTTTAATTCTTGGAAAGTGGGTATAAACACATTAATATGCTGAAAAGATTTTATTCTGAATTAAACCGTGAAACGCAGGGGTTAACCTGGCAGCTTTCGAAGTCGTATTTTTACTGATTAAAAACTGCATTTAAAAATAGATTTCTCAAGAACATAATAGGATGTTTGCTTAAAATCCGCCTCTGTAAGTTTTAAAAATTCAAAGAAGTCTGAACATCTGAATAAAAACGAGCTAAGAGCACATCTGGTGTTTTTAATGTTTGTAAGTTTATAATAAGGGCTTAAATTATTTATTTTGAAATGCAAATCGTGTTGGTAACATTCAAAAGTCGCATAAATACGTGATATTTTGCTTTGCTTTAGTAAATTTCCAAGTTTGCAAAGTATGGAATGTGTACGTTTAATACGATTGCACGTTGTACTTCGCAGCAAGAACATTAAAACGAAAAGATTTAAACGGTGTTCTTTAATGGATTCTTGTTGTTCTCGAGTCGAAAGTATACAAATGTGATAAAATCTACAGTTTTATCGCAAGGAGGTCGATATCAACAGCTTTAACCGTCAAATTCTCTTATAAGCAAACAAATCTATCAGAGACTCCAACGCTAGATCAGAACACAAGCCTGGCGCACGCCACCGCTTCCAGCCAAGTCGGTTGTGTTAACGGCCGACCGGTTTGTGAGACAAAAACTAGCTTTTACAGCGTTGCCGGTTGTTTCGAGGTCATGCTAACACCTGCCGGTTTTCGACCAACTGTCGGGCCTACAGTTTAAACACAGGTTTTCACTTTGGTAAAAACAGCTACGTATTTAAATGAAGTGCCCTTTAAACCACTTCTTGAAAAAGGCGTCTTTCCGAAGACAAACTTAAAATGCGTAAGGTTTTTGCGAAAGGCAACGCAGGCTGTTTTTGCATGGATAAAGTGTAGGTAACCGCTTCTGCAGCGGGTCAACACACTCAGCCATGGAAGTTTTATGATTCAAGATTTACAATTATCCGAGCTTCCGAGTTGAGGAGTAGTTGGATATGCTTCGTTAATTTCTATTGTTTCTTGTAGATTGCGGAGGCGTTCGATAATTTTCACGATTGCCACTCATTTCGGTTCCTAAAACGATACCTTTTTCTAAAAGAAATTAGGTAACTTCGACTTCAACCTCCGAACGGACGCTCAAATCCTACACGGTTTGTAACTCTGTTATTTAAAGTAAACAAAAGTTGTAGAAAAAACTTTTAACCGCCAGCAGTATAGAAAACACGTAATCACGCGAGGACCACAAAGAAGCTCGGAACTTACAAAGAAACTTAACGCACGAACATTACCTTTGGTGTAAAACTTATTCGAAATTTTTGATTTAAGATTAATACTTTCACGACATTCCGTCATTAATCGTCCGAACAACGCCGCAAATTCAAAAATTTTTCTCTCAAAACCAGGTGAAAAAGGATAATTACGAGTTTTATCCTAGTTCTATTGTTGATCGTCTTTTATTCGACCAACACAAGAAGCCCGCAACAAAAGCAAAACCGAAAGATAATTCATTTTATAATAAAATAACGGAGGTCACGACATTATTCAAATTCCTTATTTCGATGACAGCAAATCCGTCCACCGAGACACAAAAAAAACTGTCAACATAAAAAGCAAACATTGTCCAACAATTTAAGGTACGGGGACGCTAACAACACAAGGTATTAACAACAAAATTCTACTTAAGTCGAATAATAGTCGTAAGACGACCGACCACCCTTGGAGATTACTTTGACTCAAGAAAGATGTAAATTCCAGATGTTGGATTAGGATCTATCTGACAGAGAAAGATACAAGAATATAAACAGAGCGAGCGGAGCGGTCCACGGATGTTGGAGAATTAAAACTACATGCTGTGCGGAATAATTCGACTGGTAGCGACCACCTACGTGCTTATAAACACCTACCAATTTTATTTAAAAATAGGCGAATAATTTTTGATTACTACTATTTTTGTTTTTTTTTCACTTACCAGTGATGTTAGTTACGGTTTCATGTTTCTTTCGAAATGTGAAACATAATAACTTCCCTTGTTCAGAAACGAAAGGAAATATTTAAAACCAGTAGGAGGGTAACAAATGTGTAGATCTCTGTTGCCAAATCAAAAATAAATGGAAAAAATAAGCGTGGGTTTGTAAACACTGTCATTTCAATCTCGAATTGAATAGTAAAACAATGTAAAAAATTAAACTACAAAATACGATTAATTTTATCATTAGATGCTCGATTAAATCGTTTAACAATTATGCATACATCTTGCAAAATGCTTTGTTAATGTGCTAAAAAACATTTAAGTAAGAGGTGCATGAATGAATTTGGGCCACGTCGTCTGTTTAGAATTTTATTCGGTTGTTTTGACCTTAATTTTCCCTAATCAAAATCAGTGACGTTTAACATGTCTAACTTTGAATTGTGAATTAGCTTGAATCCTGCATTTGTGTGATTTTTCTTTGGAATTTTGTTGCTTTATTTATACCTGGTTCTTGGAGAAGCAGCAGACGACAAACGCGCGCTTCGTTTACACGGGGTTATATTTACGGAAAAACAGTTTTGGCGGCAAATAAATATTGTTATTGACAATAATTGAAAATCAGTGGGTCAAATGAGATAATTACTTGCCTAACTCAACAGAAGTTGTGTTGATGATGGCAGAAGTAACGAAAATAATCGAAACCGCAAGGAAAAGTACTGAAAAAATGCTTTAGCATCCGTCAACTACCACCTCGAGGCAGGCTTTTGCTTGAAAACCACCAATACTTAAAGATGTGAGAAAAATAAGAAGTTACACCCCGCAAGGTGAACAAGCAAACAAATCTAGTAACCAATCACAACGTGAGCGTTGATTTCCATAGGAATTTCTTTACATCGTAAGCAAATTTACTTTATTTCCTACAGAGTTTTCCTAATTGTCTTAATTATTTAAATGCAAGGTAAACACGATTTGCCTTTAAATTTAACGTAGCGTTACAAATCGTGGTAATAATACTAACAATAACAATAAACAATAAACGGTCGCAATTAGGCTTGATTAAATTAAGTGGAAAACTACTCCTTAAAATAATTGGTTTGAACCTTTCGTGCCTAATAAATGCCTTTCTAAGGGCACAGAATCATTCTTACGTTGTATAAATATCTTAATCTATTCTGTTTGTTGCAATTCTTAAATTTAATACTTGAAAACGACGTAAATTTCGGCGTATTTTTCCTTTCTGAATGGGAACTCGAGCCCGATTGCAATTATTGTTCAATTTTATCAGAATTACCCAATTTCTAAACGAGTTCAAAACGTTTACAAATCGCTCACTCCCTTTCATTCGGACTTCCTGAAACGTCAAGAATTGGTTTTAACAAGAAACTGATGAATATCAAGCTTTCGGTTTTTTGAAGTCTTGTACGTGTGGTTTATTAAAGTTCGAATTCAAGCAGAAACAGTTTATAAATAACTAAATTTAAAAGCAACACATCCCACAAAAGTGATTTACGATCAAACGTCAGTTCAAGCATTAAATATACAGGAAACAGGCAACAAATGTATTTGTATCATCTAAAAATATTCGATATATTAAAGTCGTTTCTCACGAGATGATCGGCTTTTCTAAATCCAGAAACCTACCTGTCGAATCTTTTGACGTCCAAAGAACGTAAATCGAACTTGACACGTTAGTTTCATAAAAGCAGCCGGGATCAAAAGAATGCAGAAATCTTCCTGTTACATAAGAAAAGGGACACGCTCGAAATCCCCGACACAAAATAAATTTCTCGAATTGTAAAATTTCAGTTAAAGCGACCGCCACCAAAATTAACATTACCGATGGTGGATTGTTGCCTGTTTGGTAGGGGAGGAGTACAAGTTTGATGGTATCTTCTTATTTATATGACCTGAGGAGTATAAAATTGTACCTAGACAACAAAAAACCGTCCTCGAGGGACCTCGAAAGTGGCACTTACGAATGTTGAAGGCACTTAATGGAACTTTTATAACCATTCTTTGATAGACCAACACAAACTTTAAGGGTAGGGGCGGTACGCGTTCCCGACCAACTTAAAATTCGTTTGTGCTTTTAATTTTTTTCTCTCGCCTCGTCCTCAGTAATAAGCGTCAAGTTAAAAATATTTCGTGCAGATTTTTATTAAAGATTATGTCGCATTAGGTTTTTAGATGTCGGCTCGGTTTTATTTATATAATTTCGTATATTTTACGAAAAGGATTTCAGACAAATGAGACCCATTCCTTTACTTTAATGCAAAACAAACGAACGTGAGAGTTAAATGAGTAGCAAACTTGTCGAAATGTTTGCTTAATAATGTAAACGAAAAGGTAATACAGGAGGAAAATCCTCCGAGCTTAAGCCCACGTAATTATTTCGACGCGTTTGCTATTAGAATTTATTTGGTGAGATTTAATTTGGTCCGATAAATATGGCGAAATTATAACCCATCACTCGAGAGCTTCCAGATAAATACGGAGCTTTAAGAAAATTACCACCCCGTAATTAAAAGAACGATTTTCTTAAGGATAACTTATTTATCTAAACCGCCAGGTCCAAAACTAATTCCGAAATAAATTGCTCTAAGCCTATCAATTTTCGACGAATGTTTTTATAATTAATGTCGAGATACATAATGAATAGGTGTTGCCGTGTAGGAATTTGGGACTTATAATAAACATACTCAAAGAACTTGCACGGTGAACCTCGAGGTGTGTAATTATTGCAAGGTAGGTCAGCGGATATAAGGTTTGATAGTTTTTAAAGGCAAGGTTAATGGTATATGGACTAAACTTGTTTCTAATTTCTTGTTGGGTGTGGTACTCTGGAGAATGTTAACGATAAAATAAAATTAATGCAAACTAGCTGATAGAACCGACTCTCTCTCGATTTCTGCTTGACGTTTGCTTTGCCCAGCAGCTGCTCTTGCCACAGAAACGAGAACTAAATTAAGAAGTAAAAAAAAAGAGTTTAAAGTGTAACGGTTCAAATGACCGGAATTCTGCGTTCTGTTATTAATCAGGCTCGCCCTAAGCTAAAAATCTATTCGAAAAATTTACGTCCAGAGACCTAAACTTTCTAATAAGCTCAAACCAAGAATTAACAGTTTGATATGCAACATACTAATTGGCATTTAATTTAAATTGGCAACCTCGAGAACGAATTACGAATATTATGGAATTCCTCAGAACGCAGAACAATGTCTGTCTTTCGCATTGTTTGTTTATAAAGAAGTTCGTGTTACAGTCCTTTGTTAGAATGCAGGCCGTGAAAATAATCTGAGACATTTAAATCAGTTCAGAAAATTAACAACAAATTCTCCTAAGCCTTTAAAAATGATTTATTTTCCGAAGCACGAACGAAAAACACGTAACGGCAGAGGGAAATCGAACTGATATTAATATCATTTTTATAATGCATGCCTATATTTGACAATACATATACAAAAACTAATACATTACGGATAATTTACGATCTCCAGAGCCGAGTAAATTGCATGGGTATAATTTGATCTAATAACGTTAAGAACAGGAACAAAAACCTTAATGAATTCACATTACATATACATTAAATGATAATTAGTGCCCAAAAAGATTAGAAACAAAAAAGTTCATGGTCAGCAGTTTATTATACCATTTTTAACTTGTCTTAAATGGTAAGCAGATATAAACAAAGGTCTTTTTTGTTAATCGTTACTTTGGTTAGAATTTTCAAGAAACTATCCGAACTTAACGAACAATAAAACCGTGTGTTCGTCAGAATAACAAAATACGACGTTTTCAATTACAATGTTAACAAAAGCAAAATCTGAGGACTACGTCAGTGAGGAACCCTTTATTTCACCCTGTCAATAATCAATACAGTCAAACAGCTTTACATATTCGTAAAGTCTGATAGGATTCATCGTATTTAGGTTTTACGATATTCAAATACGACATTTCTTAGGGATTTTCTACTTATTGATACTTTAAATTTCTTTCAATTTATTTACTTTCCGTCCTGTGAAGCGCTTCTATAAATTCTCCTTTTAAACTTTAAAGATTTTTCGTATTTAAGTCGTTTTAATCGAATCCAATCAGCTATTTTAGCTTTTTAGAGTAAAATGTAGTTAATGATATTTTTAGTACAAGGCCTAAGCTTATCCAAATCTACGCAATTTGAAACCAAAATTCGTTTATTTAAATATTTCCTAATAAGAGAAAGTAAACGCACAAAGTTTGGGATGTTACAGGGCCCCCTGGCTAAATTTAGAAAGAAATGAGAAACGTTTTTTAAATTTCAAACTGATATAGATATGGAAAAAATAAAATTGAGATACAAGTGACGTGCTGAAATGACAAAATGTGTAACATAGTGTGACGGTTGACGTAAAAAATCCGTTCTTTCCCGTGATTATCTCAGGTTTCCCAAAGAGGTTGCGGTAAATCATGTCTGGATGAAGCAAAGTTATTTTTATATAGGTAGAGGTATTATATTAAAATGAAAGATTGCGTGGAAATGGAACCAGATATCCGTATTTTATTCCCGAGTATAATGGTCCGTTGTATTCTGGGAAAATTGAGTAACTCATCGTTTGTATTTTGCTGTTTTGTTGTTTTAAATCGGGTGCGAAAATTAATAATTAATGTGATTTCTATTAAGAAATCCAGTAGGTAGAATAATAACGTTTTGAAATAAGGTTTGGGTGAAGTTTCAGTTGAGCGAATTGGGAAATCTGGGCAATTTTTCACTTTCAGTAATTATTTGTGGCCATTCTGTTATTTTCTGCATCACATATATCAGTGTAAAGGCGAAACCACGGACGAAATATATCAATGGCTTCTGAGAAATCCGGATCGGGATAAAAAAGCAAAAAAATCACAACAAAACGTCATCTAAGCGGTGATTAAGAACTGCACAAGTGCCTTTCCAAGGGATTCACGAAAAGCAAGACCGAAAATTCTAATACGACGAAGCCAAAGTAAAATAAATGAGTTTTGTACCGTAATAATGTTATCAACTCTGACCACCCACAACAGATATAATCGGCAATCTGAACCAGTCACGACTCTAACCACAACGAGGAAAACAGAGTTCGTGGAGGTCCTAACCTAACCTGGACCCCGGTAAAATTGCTGTATCGTTATTTGAATTGCGGTAGCGATGCAGAATTACAATTGGTTATCAGATAAGTAGTGTGCATTAACGTTGGTATAGTAATTGGTGGTAACAGCGCGTTTTTTACTCGCTCATCTGCATATCGAATTCGTTTTTGTTCGCGTGGAAATAACTACACCGTGTTTATTGTAATTATCAACAGATTTTCTAACGTAGGTTTTGCTTAATCGAAACACACACGTTTGATTAAAACAACGCTTTGGTGAAATTTGCAAAACAAAAGGAATTCGATTAATTTATCAAGGATCCTTTGATTCTCACGTTTCTATTTTTACGTCGTAATTTTTTCTTTAATTCGAGACGCCAATCACTACGATTTCGTTTAATTATCAGTCTTGATTGTTTTGAGAATTTAATTGATTTATCATTGTGTAAAAAAGAGCCTGTGAACTTAAATCTAAAAAGTTTCTGCTAAAACGCACAAAAACAATGAAATAAATGCAAGAAGAAATCCTAATAATTTCTTGCCAAGGCAGCAACCGCTTACTTGCTTGAAAACATCAGAAAACCTAGCACGTTAAGTTTTTAACACAGCAGCAATAAAGTTCTGCACAGATCTAAAGTAATATAAAATTCTAATAAAGGCGACAATTCAATGCAACAATGTCGCTTCAATTTTCTTCATTAAACATAAAACTCAACAGTCGTACGTCTTGATATTCGCAAAATCCCTAAAGGTTTCAAAGTTTCATTTTAAACAACTCCCTCTCATTCTTCATATCCGAGCAATGTTGACAATTTCTTGATATGAGAAATGTTTTTAGGCTTTTAACCTTTGACTCCTGCTTTAATGATAAAACTTATTGTATTTTTCTCTAAACAACGGTTATAATAATAAAGTCTAATAACGAAAGTAATAACGCAGTAGCTGTAATCAGATAAATTATGAATTTTAACAAATGTATTTTTAGATGTGGCTTTGTTATACATTTCAATTACAAATAAATTTTGATTACCCCTGTTTGTCTGAATATTTTATAAGGGGCAATTTATCAAAGATATTAATTGTTTTATTCATTATGGGGAAAAGTTGAGAAATGAGAACCAATTTGTTTTATTCCGCGAAGATTACTTCGAACGCTTAAGAAGCATAAGGATTTAAACCTTGAATTTTATGAGTTTTATGAAAATCAAATTACATTCCTTGAATTATAACCATTAATTATGGATTAGTAATATTTTCCATTTGATGGGATAATAAATTTTATTATAACTGAAAACCGATTTTAAAGAACCTTGAAAGTTGCAGACTTTTTCAAAAAAGAAAAATCAGGGTTTCTAAATAAACAAACCTTTTAAGCAATAAATTTCGTATTGACATACATAATTAATTTTATCAAAGTTCGAAAGTAAATTTGTTTAAACACAGGAATTTATGTTTTGATGGATTTAAAAATAAAATTAAAAATAACAAACACAATTTAGTTTTAATCGTAAATAGCTCGAGTTTGTTCGATTTTTGAAGAGGATTGGTTTATAAGGCCTGGAAATTTCAGTGCAAATCATGCACCTGTTTCTGTTCCCGTTTAATTGGCTACGCTGCTATAAAACAGACAATAATGCGGATTATGCTAATTAAAATCAAAATCTAATCGAGAATTCTGAACTACGTTAATTGCCTGCGGTAGCCGAAGTTTGAACCGAATTTCGGCGTGTTTTTCTGGTTCGGGCGAGTCACTTATTTTACGTTTTTTTGATTACTTCGTTAACCTTATTTTTGTTAAGTAAAATTTTTCAACTTCAATACGAGAACATTTAACATACGAATATATTTCTTAATGACTCGCTTAATATCTTTCGCCGGAATTTATGCTGACATTACTAATGAATATTTCTGTAGGAACCTTAGCGGAGGAGGAAACGAGGAAAAACGTTTGCATATAAACACAGCTGAAAATTTCTGGAGAACCGCATTAAACTTTAAAGTATTATTGTGTATACTCTAATGGAAAAACGTAATAAACTACACCAGCCGTGCTTGTTTTCGTCTTTCCATTAATTTACATTGTACATTTCAATTTTAAGTAATTGTAGCTACTCTCGTGAGTGCCCAATTCATCCAAACGTCATTCTGTCGGAAAAGCCATTATTATATAAAGTAATATTTACGTGGATTCGGCTAAGATTAATTTAATAAGATAAGGATTTTCTACTTTATTTAGGTCAGTTTTGTAACAACTCGGGGTTTTGTGCTTTCTTTACGTTTCTGCACTTTCTTTACATAATTAAATAAAATAAGAAGCGATAGAAAAAATTAATTAACTTATTTTTGTATTATAATACGCCTAATTTGCTGCAAAGTAATAAAACTTTAATGCTTTGCCACTTTCGTTTTTGTTGGCGCACACAATGAATCTCGGGGGTTTTCAAAAAGAACAATTAATTAACAAAACAGGCAAAACCAAACTGAAGATTTATATTTTAGGGTTGTATTTTTTATTGGACCTACAAATTGTGGGACTTTTAATTTAAAAGTGCTTAAAATTACAATTAAAACTAACGACGAACTACTGCAAATTAGTTCGGTATTGGAAAACTGAAAACAATTACCCGTTAACATTTCGCATTTTAGGGGTGAATCTCTTATTGCAGGATTGCGTAAAACTACAAAAAAATTACAACCAAAAATAATAAAAAACTACTGAGCATTAGAAAAGTGGGAAATTGGTTCATTTTGTTTCCTGACAAAAATTTGGAGTTGTATTTTTTATTGGATCTAAAAATAGTAGGATTTTAAATTTTAAAATGCCTAGTATTACAAATAAATCGAAATTAAAACTCGCAACAAACTACTGTTAGTTAGTTCGGTATTAAAGGACTGAAAAATAGGTTCATATTACCCAATGTAATGTTGCTTTAATTAAATTTTATGCTGCAATACTCTGACCTTTCCTGTTGTAAAAATAGTGTCTAACAAGGATAGAATAAATAATAAAAACACCAAAGCAACGTGTTGGATGGTAACCAACAAGGGGCATCTTTACATTTTTAAAAATTGCTTGTGCTATTTTTCGGTTTAGTTTGTTTTATTTGCCTTTTAAAAAATACCTCCGGATTTTTTTACCTCTTATTTCACCATTTCATTTACTCAGGGAGTTAAAGAAACAAATAAAATTAAGCAAGTGTGGTTAGACACAAGCAACAAACAAACAAACAAACAAATAAAATTCATTACAATATCAAACTTCACATTAACAAAAATTGAAAACGTTAACTCAAAACAAAAAAATTAAATCTCTTGTGTTTTATTTATGATTTCGAGTATTCACTATTCAGTAACAAATTTCCACAAAAGTAACGTAATACAATCAGAAAATCGAGAAATCCATCAATTAATCTCCACGGTTTTCCCAGAATATTAAGCAAATATCTTATGAAAACGAATTTCGCGGAAACCTGAAACTTCTGAGTGAAACGCTTTGAAAAACGTATTCGACTAGAAAATCGGGCAAAAAATTGTTTGATTCCGTTAGGAAGTCAATTTATGATTTACAAGCTCTTATAAAGCGGTATGATGGAGCGAAATACTTTAATTTCAAGTTCTTTGTTGTGCTAAAGAACCTTGACATATAACAAAAGAGCAAGTTAAGTTAGTAGACCGTTATTTTTAGGTTACGATTTCGATGGTAAAACCGCCGACAACATTATTGTAACGTGGATAATCCTGGATTTATTATTGCGCGAAGCTGCGACTTGCTAAGTCATTTTTAATGCCCCCCGGATTTCGAAAGTGACATAATTTAGAATTAATAAAATTTTTACATCAAAAAATATTAGCTATTCTGTTTTGGAGTCTTTAATATCAAGGTATTTTACGACTTTCCATTGTTCTGAAACTGTGTGAACGACGTTTTGCATTGTCGATTATGCTGCTGGAATTATGAAATGCCATTAAAACAATAAAAAAAACTTAGTTTGTTTAGCAATAGAACAACACGTAACAAGTGTGTTGCGATAATTACTTGGGAATTTTTAACACGCGTGTTTGATTTTGAAACGAATACGCTTTAAAATCATTATAAAATACTTGTACTTTCGCTAAAATTAAAAACACAGTTGTGGTAATAACTATTAATAGCCAATTTGCAAGTAGAGCGGCCGAGTTTACCTACGTTTAATGTATTTATTACTCATTTTACCTCTTTCACCTCGTTTAGGCGGTTATTACTTTCTAAAATGGTAATGGTTGGTGGTTCCAAGATTTAAGTAGAATTTTACGGCATGCAAGCGATGACCAAAAATCTCATCAAAGAAACCATCCCATAGTTGCCAGTTAGTCACGATGAGATCAGAACGGATTTTTCTAAGAAACCGAAACTTGCATGGTTTCATCTCGACGAAGTTCTGTGTGGGTAAACTTTTACCCCGTATAATTTAACGAAAAATCATAGGAAACTTGTGTTCTAGCTTAGTAACTACCAATAAAGATTAATAGAAACGTGAGATTGTATGACAAACATTGATTAATGACGCTTTTTCCTGATACAAGGAACGAATCGCGTGGCCACATTCTACTGAAAAAACCTAAGATGGATGGCGCATTTCCTACACAGAAAACACCGACTTAAAAGAACTGTCTATTTCGGAAGGGCTTATCGTTTCGTGTATCATTTTCTTTTGTAACCCTCGCAATATCTTCCTTGTGTTCTTGTACTTTTGGACCGAACAAAATCCTGGCATGAAATTGTTTCACGCAAAACTGGCAACCTACCTACGGAAATGGTTTGGACTTTTGAAATTGAAATCTGACACTGACATGCCGTAGTCTAATTTCGAATTCGATCCTATCTAAAGTGCTCCACAACGAGAAATTAGACACCGTAAATGGCGTTTTTTGACGTCCTTCTTTAATTCTTCGGTTTGCAATACAAAAAATCACCGAACGACGAATTAATTTTTCAACAAAAACAATTTACGTGATCCCTGCTGCTAAATCATGTGTTAACTCAACGTACAAAAACAAATTTGTGCTGAATAATTAAATATTTCACCTAATAATAAATCGGTGAAACAGGATTTAGCTACAAAATCCTTTGCTTAGACTTACAAATGCTCAGGCTCCTCGAAACTTTAAAGCGTTTTCTTGAACTGTATTTCGATCAATAATTCTGCATTCAGCAGAAATTCACTTTAAGTTTCGACGTTTTCAAAATTGAAAACCTAAATTTGTACAACGCAACAAACAGAATCAATCCACTGCTTTATTTCGCAGAAACGACAAATTCGTTCAAGAGTAAATAACATACGATCAAAAAATTTTACCTCCCGGCCATGCTTTCCAAAGCATGTTAACATGAATCCTTTACTGTACATAACGACAAGTTGAGGTTATATTATTTGTCAAAATGATATTTTGAATTCGTCAAAATGTTATTCTTATGTCAAAAGAATACTTACTTTAAACTTCAAACGGAATATTTTCATCTTAGCTGTTGAAGATTCGTATCGTAATTAATTGATTCATATTTAAAAAAATTACCAGACTTTTATTGCTTCATGAATCAGTGATTCGGTCCTCTGAAACTGGGGATCATACTTGTGAAGCACGCTTCGGATTTCTGAATTCAACTTGCATTTTATAACTAAATAACCGATTTTAAAGCTATTTTTGTTCAGCTGCAGAATATTCGTAATTAAATGAATCAAGTAAAGCAGTGCTTCTTCAACTGATGTGCTAATCAGTTTTAAGTTCTTTAGCTGATTCAGTTATCAGTTTTAAATACAGTAAATCATTCGTTTGACTTTATGAGTCATTTTATATTTGATTCAGTGGTTTCATCAACTGTTGACTCTGAGACTAAATCTGAGGTTTACGGATATTGAGGCTTTCTTTATAAATTTATTGATTTTCAAACTTAATCCAGTCGATATGAATTTGTCATTTAGAGTGCAAATAAAACTTGATTTACGAACATAAGTTCAACATTTTAACAACAACTTTAGAAATAATATTGTGAAATTATTGGTAGTTATTATTTGAGATACCTTAATTTTGTGCTTAAATAAATAATTTTTGGATTCAAGAACTCTAAAAACTCGTGAACTAAGACTTTGTTGTTTTCCTGATATTTAATTTTTTTATAACTAATTTTGGTGATTTTAAAGCTTTAATCCAGTTGAACAAAATTCGTGAACCATTTGAGGTTGCAAACAAATCAGTTATAATCTTTTGACTCAGAACGATTTAGAGTTGATTTGTGAAGTTCGATATTTTTACAACAAATTTTAAATAGCATACTGCGAAGTTATTGGCATTTAAAATATTTCTTAAGACATTTCGGTTTTGTGCTGAGTAAATAATAATACGATTAATTTTAGCAACTGCTGAAGTTAAGAAAATCTTTTTTTAAATTTAAAAAATAAATGTGATGGTTTTAAAGTTTGAATCCAGTGAATGTGAATTCATAAATCATTTGAAGTGACAAAGAAATTAATTATAATCTTTTCACTCAAAATGATTTCGAGCTGATTTGTGAAGCTACTTCGACATTTTGCAACAAATTTTAAATAGCATATTGTAAAGTTTTTAAAACATTTGGTAATTTTAAAACTTTAATCCAGTTGATTTGAATTAATAAACCGTTTGAAGTGGCATAGAAATTAATTATAACTGTTTGACTCAGAATGATTCAGGGTTAGTTTGTGAGCCTAAGTTCGCCATTTCGGCAAAAAAGATTTAAATAATATATTGTAATGTAATTTTTAGTTATTTAAAGTATTGCTTGAACTAGCTCAGTTTTGTGCTTGAATAAATAAAGATAAGAATAATTTCCTCTTTCATTTAGGGATTATAGAAGCTGTCGAACTATAGTTTTCTTTTTTCCTGATGTCTAAATTTTCTTAAATTAAATTTGGTAGTTTTAAACCTTTACTACAGACGATCTGAATTCGCAAATCGTTTGAAGTGGCAAATAATTTAATTATAACTGTTTAACTCAGAATGATTCAGGGTTGGTTTGTGAACTTAAGTTCAATATTTTGGGAAAAGCATTTCTTGAGATGCCTCAGTTTTGTGCTTGAATAAATAATAGTTGTTACCGCATTTTCGGGAATGCTGGTTGATTTTTTACGTTGTTACGAAGAAGCCAGGCAGTTAAAATTAGAAGCTGTACTATTCTCGTTGAAAAGCCACAAAAGCTCGATAACATAAAAAGCACTATGAATTCACAACGACCCAGGTTTTCGTATGTGCTGAAATATTTTTGATCGCATTGTAACCATGGCCATATGAAAACGTCTCGTAATTTATAACCTTATTTTAACAATTATAAAATTCGATATTAATTTAAAGCTTGGATGTTTAATCATTTCCAAATTTCAAATGAAACGATCGGCAGTAATTGACATTTATAAACGTTAACTAAATTCATTTTGCGAAATCTGCGCACGTAAAGTTATTTATGTCACCGGTATTTTGTATATGTCAATCCACAAAACCAGATTTCTGTCCGACAATCCGCAAATAAAGTATCTACGAATCGATTCGTATGTGTTTGACGAAGTTTAATAAATTTTTCGTATATAAACGAACGAACGATAATGCCAACTCGTCAGAGGTTTTTCTTCATAAATATCCGGGTTAGAATGTATTTTTAAGATGATAAATTACTGCTGAAAACCGATAAAACTTTTAAAAACTCATCGAAAACTAAGTTCTCCTTTTTTCCACCAGATTTAACGATAGAAACAAAATGTAAATTGTTATATGTTTTGAGCTGCAACTAAATTAATTTTGTAAACTATTTTTTGTTTCCGCTTGTTTAAATTTGGGGTTGCGAAACGTTTTTCACAGTTGGAAGTTTATCGACTTTTAAAGTTTGTATGAAACTGTATACCGACGACATCCTGTGGCGATAACTTTTCGATTTAAAAGTGGAACAGTGCGCAATTTAAAGCATACAAAATAAATCTAAAAACTCTGCGTATTTTTCCTTGTTTTTAAGTGGAACTTTACCAGCCTATTTGTTTATCATTTATACATTAAATAAAGCAATTTAGACTAAAAAGATCGGTGGGTATCTGAAAACTATCAATTTAAATATTTAATGTCATTATCACCGTCAAATAGCTAATACAGGGTTCGTCAGTGAAGCGGGAAAATTTGAAACTCCTGTATCTACATAAGTTTTTATTTGAGCATTAATGTTTTTACAGTTTTCTGTTAAGTTAGACTTGCCATTTTATTTTTTTAAATTAACGCTTGACAGGTGGGCACCATTACGATCTACGCACTCTTGTAGTCTTACATGAGAAACCGTTGCATAGTCCGAAGGTGACAGTATGGTGTGCACTTTCGTCATCTGGCATTATTCGACCATTATTTTTTCAAGACGATCGAGAAAACGCTACAACCGTTAGTGCAGTTCGTTACACAAACGTGGTCACAACATTTTTGATGTTAGAGGTGGTTTGATTTCCACAGATGGTTCCAGCAAGACGGTGCTACCAGTCATACTGCTTTAAAGGAACTCTTTCCGAACCATATCATATCAAAAAATGCAGACATTGTTTGGCCGGCTAGATCTCCTGATTTGTCCGCATGCGACTTTTTTCTTTGGAGTTGGCTCAAGAGCAAGGTGTATGTCGAGCGACCGCAAACGTTACCGGAACTAAAACTAAAAATTCAAGAAGAAGTTGCACGTATTACACCGGAAATGTTACGGCGAGTAATGGAAAATTTTCGAGTAAGACTACAAGAGTGCGTAGATCGTAATGGTGCCCACCTGTCAAACTTTATTGTAAAAAAATAAAATGGCAAGTCTAACTTAACAGAAAACTGTAAAAACATTAATGTTAAAATAAAAACTTATGTAGATACAGGAGTTTTAAATTTTCCCGCTTCACTGACGAACCCTGTATAACTTATCTTTTTCAGTTCTAATTATAACATATGACGGAAATAATTAGAGAAAATTAGTTTAAACGAAATGTGTCTAATTTTGGAATTTCATTATTAATTAATATTTTTATTGCACAAATTTTGGAAGCTTTTCAGGATATCCTGAAAAAGTAATGCTTAGTTAAGTGAATTAAACTGAATCAATCGGTTTGGTTGGAGTTTTTGATCAATTTTAGCAAATATTTTACAGTTTGTTTAAATTCGATTAAAAATACGCATTTGGTTCATGAAAAGGAGGCGCTGTTGCACTTACAAACAATGGTTTAGAACAAAATGGAGACCTTTTTGATTTTGGAGTTTTAAATCAGCTCTGTAATTTGCAGCTTGCAATTGAAATTCAGTTCAAAATTATTCCTTGTGCTAAGAAAAATCAAGTCCCTGGGGGACTGGAAGCACAACTGCTACGACTGTCTTATAACATAAAGGCAAGCGCTTCTGTTACTTTACTCTGAGCAAAGTTTGTGTTTGTGGGGGCTTTTATGCAACTCTGAAATTTGCAGCTCGGAAGGTTGTGATTAAAATTCGGATAAAAATTGCCCGCTTTGCTCATGCAAAGTAAATTCCTAGTATGGTTGGAACTGCCATAACTATTCAAAGCTATTTTATAATTAATTTTGTTTGATTTATTTTAAGTTTTGAAGAAGTGTGATGGATGTTGTGGAGTTTTCATTTAACCTTGTAATTTGTGGTTTGTAGGTTGGAGTTTAAATAAATCCAGTTGAAAAGGCTCCCTACTGTGATGGTTAGAACTAGCTTGTTGAGGCTACTTTGTAACAACTGATTCCTTTCTAAAGCATAAAAGCACAGAAATTTTATTGAAATCGTTTGAATATTTATTACGCTGACTTTAAACGAAATAGGCTTAGTTTATATGAATTTGATTGTACAAAATGCAGTTCATAAAAAGATGTAACTTGATAGTGGGTTTTTAAAAGGCTACTTGAATTGAAAGGGAGGAAAAAGCAGGAAAACGAAAGCGCAGCCTTTGAAAATGTCAAAGCAATTATTGGTAACTTAAGAATAAAGAGGTGAACGTATGAGGTCGTTTTAACAGAGATATAAATTCGAAGTCAGGATTAAACTCGGTAATGAATAAGTAAGAAGTTTGAAACACATGTAATTATTTCCTCTCCATTTAAATATAATTGGGTTTGGTTTCATGAGCGCACAGGAGCATGAAACACAATAGAATAAGAAATGACAAAACACTTCACAAAGACATTCTATTTCGTACACAAAGGAATATCTTAATCGCGAGAAGGACCCACGCAGTATAAGAAAGCTGTTACAAAAAGCACATTACAATTCAGTGAAAAATCCACAACACAATAGTACCTTTGAAAGTAGCTTGATAAAAAGTAACCACCATTTATTTAACAACATTTTATATTCACGGACTCTGTAAAATTCTGGTGTTGGTGCGCGAAAAGGAATCTACATCAAAGCGGTTTGCCGATTTCTTGAGTAAAACTACACTTTGCTGACTTTCACGTTTACTCTTTGTGCCTGCCCTATTTCCTGCGTCCTGTGGTAAAAGAAAAGATTTATGAAGCTCAAGATACAATTACAAGCAGAACACTTTATTCTACTTAAAAGACCCTTAAACTTGGTTTTTAATCATTTCCACTTAGGTAAAAAAGAGGACGAATTTTCAAAAAAAAAATTCTCTCAAGAGTTTAAGGACCGACCAAATTCATTATTAATTTTAACGACCTTTAAAAAAGCCCCAGGTACGGCTTCGAGAAATCTCAATTTCCTGTTTGAGGATTTCAAATATTGAGAAACCTTTACAATTATATAAGTCGACCGTGTGGCCATCGATTTACACCCTAAGTCTAGCGGTTTCGGAATTGTCGGTGTTAGGCTAAATATTGAAAAGGGCAGGATACGCCAGTGACTGAAAGCGAGACGCGAGCCCTAATTAAGTTTGGAGTTTACCGTTGTTTGCAAGAACGGGCGAAAATGATCCGAGACAAATTACATTTCTCTGTGTTAACTTCGAATAGTAATAACCACCGGATTAAGTTCTATCTACTGTGTCGCACGTTTAAAAGTTTGACAACCTTACTTTAGATGCCGAGAAGTCCTCTCAGTTTCGCTTCGCACCGCCGAGACCGAGAAAAATTTCGCCAACCAAACCGGCATTTATTATTTACGAATTTTTATTGTTTCGCATTTCACGTTTTAATACCTCCCAGCTATTATTTATTATTAATACGAAATTATTTGTGTTTAACCGATACAGAATATAAATTAAATTGGCTGGAAGGTAAATTTCTAAAGATTTTCTGCTACCGCCAATGACGAACAAGTACAACTCCTATACAATTTCTTATTATCATATTGTGTTTTAAACAAAGATCGTTTCATCTCTTAATACTTAATAGGAACTACAATAAACAGTTTAGTGCCTCCTACCGACTGCCATTCTATTGTTTTCCGTAATAGTAGCTTTATCTGGGGAAGCTTGTTTATATTTTTAAAATAACTCGGCACAAGCAAGCACGCCCCAATTACTTAATTCCTCAGTGTCAGTGTTACCAGGCCAAAAAAATGCATTATGTTAAAAATGTTGAAGTCATGAGTAGACTGGATTATATTCTCTTAAATATATCTGCATTTTTACTCTTTTATGCTCTAAATAGTCTAAATATACTCTTTTGAATACTTTTTGTTAATCTAGGTTTTCTTCTTCTTCTTCTTGATCTAAGCCCTTATGTCGAAGGCCATCTGGGTTACTATTTATGCTAGGTATTTCCTAGTCTCATCTACGCAAATTTTATATAATTTTCTGTCCCTGACTAATTTTCTTGTTTCTTGTAGGGTTCTTCCCCTCTTCTCTACTATTGCTTCTAATTGCTTCTCGCAAGTTAGTCTCGGTCTGTCGTCTTCCTTCTACCATCATTTCCGTAATTATTTTTGGAATTCTGTTTATCCCCATTCTACAAATATGTTCATGCCACTTCCTTACTAATGGATCTACTTTCAATATCTCCCTTATGTTATGTTGTTAATTATGTCCCTTCCTGTGCGTCCGAACACTCCCTTTAAGAACTTCCTTTCAGTTATAGAGCATTCATTCCTTTCCGTAAAATAGCTGGAAGCATTTTACAACTTAGTGGTGGATTATGATGGTTAAATACTATCGTAAATCATCCTTACTAGGCCGGACTCGAAACATTTTACAGTTGCGTCAAAATAGAAGAATTCAATGTTATTTAAAATATTTTGGGGATCAGTGGGTAGGGTCGTTTATGGTAGGACTTGCCACTTCTAACTTGTAATGATACTTTTATTGCCCGTTGTAATAACATAAGAAGTCAAGTAGAAATTTCGCACGCGCCGGAACGGATTTATACCTATATTCTTGCCCTTAATTTGTCTGTGAGTATAAATAGTTTTCTGCCGCGCACATTAGTGTGGACAAGTTTTCTTGCAAATCTCCTTTTTCCCAATTATTATGTTATATATGGCGTAATATATTCGATTCGCTTTGTTTATTCTGTCCGTATCGCTTCATCTATTTTCCCATTTCTGGTGATAACTGTGTCCAAGTATAATATCTGTTTCACCAATCCTGCTATCCTCTACTCTTATTTCTTCCAGTTGTGTATGGTTCGTACTTACCTTCATCACTTTACCTTTCTCCATGTTTATCTTTAGTTTTACTCTTTCTAATTCTTCCTTCCACACGCCGATTACTAGTTGTCTCCCTATTATTTTTAGTAATCCGTACTTTATCATACACATAAATTGGATGCTGTAAGTATACCAGTCTAAGGTTCCTCATTCCAATACTTATCTTATTTAGTCTGTTAGTGCACCGATTTGAAACCTCATTCGGGGCAGTAATGAATAGTAAAGAACTTAAACTATTACCTTGTTTTGCTCCCCTATACATTTTAAAATACTTAGGTACTGCTTGATTTATTCTCACATATCTTTCCACATTACTGCATAAAGATTCTATGGCCCTTGTCAGTTGATAATCAATCCTATAGCTTTCTGAAATTGCCCATATTGCTTTTCTTTTCATATTGTCTTAGTTCTTTTGCCTTCTTCGAATCTATTTTCTATTATCGTTTTTAAGGTATGAATATGGTCCTGATCTGAAAGCTGCCTGTTCTTCTTTAAACCTTCCCTGAACTTGCTCCTTTAATGTCCTTTCCAATATTTTGAATGTCGTTGATGATAAACATCAAGCACGATAATTGTGGCAGTTATTTCAGTTCAACCTTTTACACACTTTTTCATTTCCGAAGATATTTCAGGCTTTTCCATATTTTAGGGTTTTTATTATTTGTTCGACTTCTTCCGTTATATTGCTATCATCTACGATTGCTGATTCATCTTAAAACATTTCGTTTCGCTCCACTCCATCTTCTATTTTCTCAAACTGTTTTTCGTAACATTTTCCTTGTCCAATACAATGTTATTTTCATTACCTTTAATGTTCCTTACGTTTAGTATATTTTTTCCTTTTAATCTCTTGACCGTATTTCAAAATTTCTGTCTACTGTCATTATAATGTTCTCATATTTCGTTTCCAAACTATTCCCATGAGACCTATCTATGTAGATGTTTTTACTGTTTCCTTTTATTTTCTTCTATTTATGTAATTTTGTTTAACTTCTAATGTTTTTGTTGTTGTTGTTGACTGTCAGCTTCACTGAGAAAAACGGTGAAAAGTTGTCTGTAGAAACTTTATTATATTCTCCTAAACTTTTTTTATTAGGTAAGCTTTAAAACCGCAACATATTCTTTTCATCTAAAATTGAATAGGTATGTTAGAAAATTTTAAAACAAACTAAAAAATCATTGCACGTCAGAAATAAAACGAAACGCGCTATGTAATCCACACAATAACAAATTAATAAAAATAGAAACTATTTTTAAAAGAACATAAAAGAATGTACTTTTCGATATTTCCTTTTTTTCATTCAATTTATCAGTCTTCTCAGTGTAGTAAACCCCGTAATTTTGGTCAACAGCTATTTTAATTTATTGTATGTTGCTTGCTATTTCTCCAGATGTTGTAATTATAAATTTTTCTAAATTATTCGCCAATTCATTTAATTCAACCATGCCTAAAGTATTTAAGGCTGGCATTTACACCATGAAATATACCTCATTTTAAGCACATTTTGTTCAATTTTTTTGGGCTCATTTTTTAAGCAGGAACGGCAGAGCATTTCTTTTGTAATTATCCATGTCTTTTCTGTCTATTGACAGAACGATTTTTTTTAATTTCTAAAAACCAACTTTACAGTATTAAAAAATCTAAAGCTATATTTTACTTCAAAATTTTCAAATAGTTTTTACAAAAATATTAATACCGAAATCTCTCTGTCAGTAGATAGATACAACCACTCTCTTTCAAACGCAACAAGAAAATTGTTTTCAAAATGCAAATTATTCCAGAAAAACTGGAAATAGAATTCTAGAAAAATCGGTTTAAATGACCCATTTACGCTACACTAGACTAGGCAGCACAAACAGCACAGTCACAACGGCTTTAAATCCGAACTTTACGGAAACTTGACAAGGAGATTACAATTTAAATACACAGAAAATCGTAATTTTGTTTTTGCCATATCTTTTACAGCAATAACACAAATAACTATGTAAATATGCAAAGTTTCAAATATGAATCTTACACAATTCTTGACATCTAACCTCAACTCGTTTTTGACGTTTTGTTAAACGCTTTTTGCTTTTTTAAGTAGTTATGCAACTTTAGATACGTCAAATAGAATGGGACTGTATGTAAATGCCAGCCTTAAGTGTAATTTTCTAAGAGGTAAAAATTATCCAAAATGTGTTCTTTTAAAACTCAAATGCTCCACGTATATTTTTTAGGTTCAAACAGATATGCTATACATAACGAGTGCCATTATTTTATAACCACGCAAATACGAAGTTCTGGGAAAATATATTTTTAAATAGAAATATTCTTTTTACCTAAAATCCAGTTACTGGTCTTGAGATCTATGAGAAAATCATAAACTGTATTTTTTTTTTTGCTTTCCAGGTCATTTTAGACATTTTTAACTTTCTCTATGATGTACCTTTTTATTAACAAAAAATTGTTTCGCAAAACTAACAATAAATACAAAAATTTCAACTGATCACGTAAGTATGCCCTGAAGGTTATATTTTCAATTAAGAAACACCCATTTTTAATGTTATTTTTATTTTTAAAGACACCACAAATTCAAAATAAATATGAATGATAGGATTGAGCAAAATCGTGAGATCTTACGCAAAACTGTGAGATCCGGCAACACTGCTCATTGTTAACAAAAACTTAACAATAGATAGGGTTGCTAGATTTCATACATTTGATATGATTCTCATATATTTTAACACAGTCTCATAGCTCATACTAGACGTTAAAATATACAGATTGTTCGAAAACCAGTCTAAACATACAAAAATTAATGTGTGCAACAAGGAAGACATAAACAATATGGGTAGCACAACAAAGATAGAATGCAGTCATGGCTACGTAAATTTTTAAACTAAAGATCTCTCTCCAATAACATGCAAGCAAGCAAAAACATCTGTCATTAAAAGCATAAATTCCAATTCTTTCTCCGTATCGATTAGTGGTTCTTATGGCATCACATCTCTTCTTCACAATTGAATAGCATATCGTGGTTTTAAACTGCACACTTTGAATACACGAATTAAAACGATCAGCAGTTTAATCTCGCTTTATGCTTGCTTGCTTGTTATTGGAGAAAGATCTTTAGTTTAAAAATGTATCTAGCCATGATTGCATTCTATCTTTGTTGTGCTACCCATATTGTTTATGTCTTCCTTGTTGCACTCATTAATTTTTGTATGTTTAGACTGGTTTTCGGATAATCTGTATATAAGAAAAAAATGTTCATGATTTTAAAATCAGATCGTAAATATTTGCACTATCATTGTTGGTCAATTATTGATACCTCACATTTCTAAATAAATGGTTTTACTTAGAGTGCTCAAATTATTAGAGTAAGATAAAAAGTAATTAGGCCTGTGTAAAATTATACTAAATTTATTTCTGTATTCTTCTTTTTCTTCTTCAAATCCCCTTATGCCTTTATGGCGTCGGGTTTTATTTCTGTATTAAATCTTTAAAATCTTTGCTTATAACGAGTATTTTAATTTTTGGAAAATCGTGTGCATTTTTTATTAATCTAATATAATTTCAGCTGTGTCTTTTGATTTTAAAAAAATCTACCCTAACAGCAAAATACATTTAAACAAAATCACATTAACAAAAAACAAAAAGGAATGTTCTTAACAACTAAAGCAAAAATTTACAGGATTCGAGGCAACGCCTAGATGCAGTAGGTACTTAAATTAGCCCAAATTAAAAATTACCCCACTAATTTATGAAGATAACCTGAGAACGGATAATGGGGCCGTAAATTACCTTAATGAACATGTAATCGAGTTAATCAATAATTTTACGGAGCTCAGTCTTTGCTCCTCGGTTTTCTGATACAAAAATATTTAATTTCCACCGGCAGGACGAGCAATTACGTTTTCAGTAATGACAAGAATACGTAAATGTCCTGAAGAATCGTCGTCCTCCTGGAAAATTGTCTCGAGAGATCTGCGAATACGTCTTTTAACCGGCACCAATTATGTACTGGAAAACTCGCCTGAATTTCTTTTTTATTTTCTAAAACCGACGAGCATTACATTTCATTTGTTCCCTTAAGGCTCACAGTGTGGAATTTTAACACAAAGTGGGCAATGGCCACGATTCCGGAGGGTGCGAATTCATCAGCTTTTCTAAAGGTCTAGGTTTGATTGTGCGTTTCGGTCCGAAATTTATTATTTTGTTTTGGAAGTAAATTTGTTACGAGAAGTTACGCCTCCTGTGGCCTTTTTTTGAGGTTATAGAAAATCAGGAAAGGAAAAATCTGACGAGGCATAAAGATCTCTTCATATTTGCATTGGAATGTATGGCAATCAATAAAGGTTATTTTGTGCAGAAGATACATTTATGGAATATTGACAGGCAGAGTGTGTAAAAACGATGTTTTCCTCGAAAACATTTTTCACGAAGCTGCTTTTGGGCCAAAAATTCCTTTAAATAGGCGGTCACCTCATTTACATAAAAAAATATAAAAGAAGTTATTATTTACCTTCTTTGTATGCCTAACTGATGGAAACGCGTGTTTCTGAATCGAAATGCGAATTGGAAAAATTTCGGGGACGAGGAAAAATTATTTATTTTAACACGAACCAGGTTTTTGTTACAAGTACACACATGAATAAAAAAAAATGTTTGTTTTGTATATATGAAACAATCAAGCCGAAACCATCTTGATATTTTACAAAACAAGAGAACGCGAGGGTTTGCATTAATTGGTGCTGAAGTTTTTGTTACTTTAAACATGTGCTCTTTCCCAGGAGTTTCTCTTTTATCACTTTGGCCTTAGGTAAATTTCTATTTTTAAATGGCCGAAACCTTTGAAGTTCTACCAACTCTTGGGAATTAATTTCGGTACAAATACAGAAAAAGAAAATCCAGCAAATAATTTCCGAGCTGTATTTTCTAAGCTAGATGTTTTCGAATGATGTCATAGAAACTTTAGTTTATTGATAGATCAGCTGGAAAAATGTTTCATCAGCGTACCTCCGAACGATTTCCGGTTGATAAAGTAATAATTAACCTGCTAAGGAAGGTAATCCCTTTAGCGCAATTGATTCAGATAAAAACCTGATAAAACGCAAAACGAAGTACAAGTACCTATCGTAATCAGCAGGGGTGTTTACAAGCTTCGTTTGAACGAGCCTTATTTTAAAAGGATAGGGTTAAATTTGGATAATAACCAGCTAAAAATTTTGCACTCTTGATTAATAATTATAAAATTAAATAACCTTCCGTTAAGTGATCTCAGGATTAATTTGGTAAAAGTTTTAGAAAACAGATTCTAACGAAGCAAAGTTATGCAGGCGTGCAGAGTAATAATTGTAAGTAAAGTTTGGGCAAAAACGAACCCAAATATCTGGAGACGAAAAATTAATTTCTTCGAAGAACTTCGAAGCTTGTAATTAAACATTTCTAAGGTAATTTGATATTGGCCTGGAAAATATTAGCCGCAAAATGTTTACTTTAACTTTGTAATCTGCTTATTACAAGGTTTTGCTCAATTTTCTTAGTTGTCTGGGAAGTGAATACGTGCCGAAGTCGATAAGGAAATGAAGGAAGGAGAAAGAGAAAAATGTCTTTTTATATGTGGGCACACGGAATTATTGATAAGAACGTTCATGTTCGGTTCGATTTGGAAAACTATTAAACTTTAAATTGCACCGGAAACGAAGTTATTTCTGTCTGATCAGTCATATCAATCTGTGTCTGACAGCCAAATTTCCATAGTTAGGAAACTTTCAAATATAAATTCGAGGAAATTGTTTTTCACGGGCCGAACATTCCTATAATAATCAATTGTAATCAGAATTTAACCGTTCTAAAGGAAATTCTCTCACCCCCTCTAATGTCAAAAAGATTTTCCGGCAAAGCAAATCGAAAGTTTCTTCTGAATTCGGAAGAAATTTAGCCAGAGGCTGAAAAGATAGCGGTTGGTAAAATTAGATTTCAAATTGAATAGCCGATAAGGATGTTTGTGATTTCCATTTCTTGTCAAATCTAACGGAACTCGCCATCAATATTGGAATTTTATCAAAGATCTTTACCGTTTTATATGAAAAGTTGAGAGTAAAAAGCCGGCGTGTAAAAAGTCTCTTTGGTCTTTGCCTTCGGTATTATCTTAGCTAACTAAGGCGGGTTAACGCAGCACCGACGCCCCTTTCATTTGTTTTTATGGTGTGCATGCAAGGCTACGGGAAAATTATACGACCTTTGTTTTAAAAGAAAAATCCCCCAAATTTAAATCATACAATTCGGACATTTTTCATTTAAATTTTGTTTATCTCCAGCCACCCTTTTATTATTAACAACATAAAAGTGAAATTTCATAAGCAACACGTCGTTATGGGAAATTCGGGTTTCCACTTCAAAAAATCGGAATAAACAATTAAGGCTCATAATAAATGACAATGACTAATGACCTGTTGCTAATAACACCCACTACTATCCATCAATATTCAATTTAACCACGTGTGAACCAATTCATCGAAAATGAACGAACGATGGGAATTCAATTAAACTTTGTAACTTCGGATTTTTCGGTAATTAAGGGTGGTTTTATTAAGTTTTTTTGGGGGTTATTCAGCAAACGAACTGCATTTAAAAATAACTGAACCCTTAATAGCTACTTTTAGAAACTTTTTAAATAATTTATTAGTTTCTAAGTAGTACCTAGTTTAATGGATTAGAAGCCTTGCTTGTAAACAAGAGTGCACCGGTTCAAATACAAGACCGGAAAAAGTGAGATAATAATGTTATTATTATTTTATAACTGACCTTGGCAGGCAGCATAAGTTAGAAATAAAATAAAAATACCGTGACCATCACTGGAATAGGTTTTGATCTGCTGACTCTTGGGAATGTGCAAACAGAGCTATGACTTTTCAGCATTCGTAATCAAACTTGCTAGAAAATTTAAATGATCCTCTGTTTCAGTAACCAAGGACGCTGTGTATGCTCCTATGCTCTTTTAATGCTTAGCAAGGAAACTAAATGCTTTTCTACATAATTTAACCTAAAGGTGATATTTATTAACTAATTTTAGACAGAAATTTGGCGTCTAGGTAGCTTAGTGACATCTGTAGTTTGTAAATGAAAAGACATAGATTCGAATCTTTGTTTCGAGCAAGTGTGTTGCGAAGGCTATTTTTATTATTATGCTATCACCATTTAAATAACAGAATAGTGAGAACTTAGTCAATTACAAAAGGATAACGACATTTGATTTTTCTGGCCTTGATTTCAACAAAATTTCTCTAATATTGTCCTCCATATTCATGCTTGATTATTGGTATTTTCAAAGCAATTAATTCTAAAATTTAATTAAGGATTTAAAACAGTCTTATGTGCGTGTTGATAAAAACTCAAATAGTTCGGTTTTCTTTTGGGTCTAACTGGACCTTGGAAAATGTTTGCTGAATATTTAATATTTTATTTTTGTAGTAGTTTTACCTTTATATTTATTGTGGGAAATGGAAGTTTGAAATAGGCGTTCTCGGAATTCTTTTGTCAATTGAAACGTCTACTGTTATCTCGACGTAGCAAAACATATCTGAAAACGGGTTTGTTTGGAAAAATTAAATTTTAATCCATGTACAGTTACGTGCAACAGTAATGACACACCTAAGTATCAAGCAGGCAACACACTATACGCTGCTTCGGTGCCAAGATTTTTAAAGCCACTAACAATAAGACCTTGTAGGTAGGATTAACAAGTTAGAAAAAGAAAGTTACTCATCGACTGCTCCAAGGCTGTTTACCATACACAATAACAAGTCCTAAATGTCATTACTTTTGCACGTGACTGTACAAAATTTCAGAAAAAAATCTTCATCTTCTTCCTCTTATGGCCGAAGCCTAGGCCAACAGCCGATTAATAATGAGCCCCCTTTACACTATGCCGGGCAGGAGGCTATCCTTACATAGAAAGAGGTGACGAAGATCTCCCTGTGTTGCGAGGTCAACGGTTAATAAAGGTGAGAACGCCGGCTTAACGAGACCTCCCAAGCATGGGGCAGCGTGAAACCTTCTAAAACTCCGGCGGGAGTATCGCCGGTCTAGGGAATCGAACCAGAAATGCCTACGTAAGAGACCGATGCCTTTCACACTCACTAAAAAAATTAACAAAATAAATTTTTCCTTTTTCTGTCTAAAACACGGAAAGAATCCAGGTGATGCTTTAAATATGCTATTCTCGATTGTAACCCAAAAGTATTTGATTATTCAAATTAACGGCAAGCTATTCAATAAAAATCTATTTTATTAAACCCTCGCACCTACAAAGTGTTTCGACGACTATTTTTCTTATAATTGTGAGGGTTTAATAGAATACGTTTTTACGAATCGCTGGTTATTTATTTGAAGCCATCAATTAAACGTTGAGGATTTTAATTCATAGAGTATTTTCTAATATTTATTATTATTAATAGAATGATTTTATTACGATTTTTTCCAGTTTTGTACAATAATACTAACTGTTTATCAAAGTAAACTGGAGACTGACGCCCTTCAGTACTAAATCCAGTCAGGAACAGGAACGTAACCAGGGGTGGGCCCAGGGCCCAGCATTCGACGGGCCCACCCTTGTGCCTAACCGCTGCCAGTGCGGCAGTGCAAGAATTTTAGAGGAATACATAAAATAAAAATAAAAACAAGTTAACTTTATAATATTCATTTACAATCTTGAAAAACATTCTGGAAAGCATTAACATAAAGTTATTTAATTATGTACTTCCTAAAAATCACTAATAAAGCGTAAAGCACGAACGGAACAAATATACACTGACCGGCAAAAAAACCGGCCACCTTGAAATATTTCACAAAAGCACTTAAACGTTCATTAATTTAACTAAAGATTGGCATTAGGCTGAAGAACCATTCATTGTTGATACGGCACGCACAAATTAGCTAAGAAAATAAGACAAATAAATTTAATTTGAAAAAAAAGAAACAGTGCAAATCGATTTTCTCTTAATTGCAAAAAAAAATAAAGGTGGCTGTTTTTAATGGACCTTCTGGTAAATTGTCAATAGCGTGTATGTCCTCCTCGAGCCTGAATTACGTCATTCAATAGTGATTTACGGTAACATATTAATGCTGTTGGGAAGAGAATCTCGCCTGTTAACATTAAAACTAGGGGTATTTTGGAATGGAATAAGCATATTAAAACACAGCTCCTTATTTAGTTATAAAATATGCGGTTAAGGGGACCTTTTATAAAATATTTCAGGGTGGCCGGATTTTTTTGTAGGTCAGTGTATAATAAATATAAAAGTGGCAATAATAATAATAAAGCAAGAGAAAATCTAAACAAAGATATGGCTATTATAACAGGTGCCACTGAAAAAAAGGGAAATGATAATAGAATTATGGAACATAAGAGAACTAAATGGGAAAGAGGAAGAAACATTAGTTGAATTTAAGAGAATAGGAATAACATTGTTAGGGCTGACCGAAACAGAAAAGAAGGAAAGGTGTTGTATTAAAATGGGAAATAGTCATCTGCTCATCTGCTCTTTTACAGTGGGGTGGACAAAGAAAAATGGGAACAAGCAGCAGTGTCATAGTAATTATGCCAAAGGGCTGAAGCAATGGAATTTTATTTCTGAAAGACTTTTGAAATTAAAAGTAATAATTAGTAAAGAATTGCATACTTTACTGATAGCAAATGGACCTCGTGAGAATGACAAAAAGGAAGATAAAGAAGGTTTTTGGACTGAAATACTGCAACTGATGACGATTGCAGAATAGTAATCGAAAGCTTTTATAATTAAAGACCTTAATCTTTTATTAAGGGGTTTATTATAAGTAAGATGGACGATATCCAAGAAAGAAGAGAGAATAACATTCACCCATCTACAAAGACTTATAGAGAATATTATAGTTAATACCTTTCTATGAGCTATTTATTTCGCTGATATTGTTAGGGGCATTCATTGTTATTATCATTTACTTAAGAAAATGGGTATATTTTTTATTTTACAATGGCCCACCTAGGAAAGTGTGTGCCCAAAGTTGGCCCACCCAAAAGTTTTCGACTAGTTACGTGCCTGGTCAGGAGAACCAAAAGGCAGACAATATGCTTGACAGGGGACAACATAGTTATCTAAAGAAGAAGTTTATTAAAGTATAGCTGAATTAGAAAACAAATTGAATTTTATAACTGTAACAAAAGTGTGGACATTCTGTAATACAAACAGAAACAGAATTTTATTGCGCTTTATAAAATATTTTAACGTAAGAATCGAAAAGTGGTGGCATGTTAGGGCATCATTCGAAATCTTTTTCGGGTTTTAGGCAGAAAAGGCAACATTTGCTTACTTATATAAGTATTCAAATTTTGCAAAAAGGCCCGTATCGGATATCCAGCATACAAAATCCTAATAGCTCCTTTTAGTTTTTAGGCAAGCCCAAATCCCAATTTATCTTTTTATTAAATCAAATAATATGAAAATGTTTGATGTAGTTCTGACTTTTCAGCAGGAACTGTACATTTAATGTATTTTTTAATAATAATCATGTATAATTTAAAGTTTATTAAAAACAATATTAATAATTTTTTCTTAAATAATACTAATAAAACCGGCAGTACGACAGAGTGGGAGTGCACGTAAACTGAAATATTGAGAGTTAAGCAAGGGGCTGCTTGACCACAACTTGGATGGGTTACCGCTCTACCGCTCGGTGAGTCCGGCCCCCTCAACACTGTAGAGGTACCTACAAGAGTGTAGAAGAGAAAGAAAGAAAGAGAAAGAAATAATACTAATAATAATAGTTTCATTTAAACCAGGCCCCATGATATAAAATTCAATTAATTGTCATACGTATTACTCTAGTAACGAGCGTTGCAGTTTCCTGCTTTAGAATTCTTCAAATCACGTCGTGCGTTAAATCATACGGCCGAAGAATTAATCTTGCACTTAATATTTTGAATTTGACTTACTTCAAATAGTACAGAAATTATCGATAATACAAGGTTATTATTCTTATTTAATTTGTTTGTTATCGATAACCTCTTACACCTTTCGGTGCCGAGGCCGATGCGTTACCGTATGAGGTTTTACGCGTGCAATGCACAACTCGGCCCGACTCTGCGGGTTACGTGATTCTTATTTAGTACTAGAAATAAATTAAATAAATCAAGTTTAGAATATAAGAATAACAACCATCCATTATCAACAATTTGGAGCAAATGTCTAAAAATATTAAATACGAGGTTGGGCCTTCAGCCATATAATTTAACGCACGATATAACTTGAAGAATTCCGAAACACACAAAACCTATGATAAATGAGTTTTTATTTAAACATCCTTTAGCAAAGAAACCAGTAAAATACAACTAGTTCTGCTTACCTAGATACATACATGCTAGTATTCACAATTACTTTGTTTAGCTGCAGTAAGAACAGTAAATTAAATTACCTATAAACTCAAAAACAATTTAATTTTCAAGACAATGTTGGTTTTTCACATTTTAGCATGTAAATCTCTGTCTAATAACAGTAATGACTAATAACCATTGATAAGCACCGTTTTAAAAAGTAGGCGTCCAGTAATAACCTTGTTGAGTATAATAAGTCACTTGATTAAATTAATTAGTATGATATTTATTTAGAATTATGATACTAATTCATATCTGTAAAAATATTATTTAGTTAATTTAATAGGTTAATTTTATCTATACATATAAGGCGGCCGCCCTCTTGCTTAGCTTCCCGTGTGCATTGCGTAAGCTTTGATTTGATGATCATTGGGTAAACAAAACCGTAAGCTTTTCACGTTCATGGTCAACCTCACTAAAACATTTAAAGGATTCTCCCGTCGTTTTAAAGAGCGTGAGGTTGGTAATCGTTTTCCTGAAATCCCTGACGTTTTAATGAAACATAAAGCACAAAACGTAGGTTAATCTGTATTAGTTGGTTCTGTAAAAGTGGAGAACGAGTCTAAGGTTAGCTTTTAATTTCGCCTCCGCCCGTATCTGGTAGTAGCTCAAGTCGAGTTAATTATTATAAATCCCGAACGTTGTTATTACAACAGATAAAGCTAAACTTCGTTTAAGTTTAGATTATTTTTGAAGAAGAGCTCGCCGGAACGTACAATATTAAGGTTTGATGTGAAAAATCAAGTTAACGATTGCAGAAGAGCGTACAACTTTTAATTCGAGTATAAAGGTAAAGCGGCCTTATAAACTCTACCGTATTATAGCCCTGAAAGTTTCTTCGGGAACTTCCAAAATTTACTTGGTAATTAGGTACTTGTTACGCCCTCCCGTTAAATAAAAGGTTCATTATACAAAATACAATTTAAGGGAGCCGCGTTGGCCACTTGACAAAATTTCCGGTCCATTTTGGAACAATAGGTCTCGTTGCTTATATTATGTATGTAACTACCTCCTTCTTCCCACGAATACGCGCCCTAACTTGATGCAGTTACTCAACCGAAAGACTCCGTCGTCATCAACTCATGCCCATTAGGGAACTCTCCTGTGAGAACTGATCGGGTAGGGCCCATCGGGGATTTCGGGACATTTATTTGGGGAGGTGCGCATTTTATTCACTACGGAAAACATTTTTATCTCAAAGAAACAAAGTAATGAACGGTGAATAGTCGATTGTCTTTCGGTGATAGTTTTTAGGGTAGCAAGCCCAAGATTGTTTCAGTACATTGCACACGAAAAAGGCTGCGGTAGTGCTGAACTTATGGTTATCCCACCGACGCAACTTCGGATTCAAGTATTCATCTTCCATGCGTGAAAAAAGTTGGTTTATCTATACGTGAGTGAACTTAAAAGGAACCTTTAAGAACTTTCAAACTTGCTACACATACGAACTAGAACTGTAGTGGCTGCCAAAGCTTCCTTTAAATTACTACCCACAAACAAATTAAAACGGAATCTTTCAGGTTTCACAATCATCACCTGCCTCCCTTACTATCAATGCTGAACTTACGAAGCAAAAAAACATGCCCCAAAACACCCACGAACTAACAATTTCTAAGAACGAAACCTTTGCATAATTACATTGCGTGCCTGTCAAGGACAAACATGCAGTTTTTAAAACATTTCACATTTATTCCCCGTTCCTCCAGCTTTCCATTTTCTGACAAATAAATTGCGTTATATACACACATTTCATATAAACCGCTTTTTGTGATGTCATTTATGACAACGTGCATATTTTATCTTTTCGAACTAAAAGAATATTAAAAAATAGCAACGCTAACTTCTGTACCTCTAGCACCTTTTGTTCACATACCTTGTATAAACACAAAAAGCTTAGTTGATTACCGTAACTACCTGCTTAATGGTTTTAAAATTAATCTGGGAATCTCTTATATAACTCCAATTGTCGTATAATACCTTTGGGCAATTTATAGAAGTTAGGCATGTCATGTTAGTTGAAGAGCCTTGTGGTTCTGTTCTAGATAAGGAAACATTACAGGCTTTGCCTTGTTAACATTTAAGATGACGTGTTACATTAACTTCTTCGGGGAATTCATGTTTTCTAAAGGGTTAAATAAATTTCGTGTCTGAATCAATTTTGATTTTTAAAATAACAAATACCTTATAAAGGGGGATTGCTATTTAAATTTTAATCTAAATAAAACAATTAAACCTTTTTTTGTATTTTCAACCTTTGGTCCCTGAAATTAAAATTGCGAAGATAACGTCAACGCAATTTCAAAGAATATGTCGTTAAAACAGTGAAAGTTTGTGAATATGCACGTCCCTTGGGAAACGTATTTAAATAGCTCGCTGCATTATAATAAATTTAAAACACAAAGGCATAAATTATAGATAAAAAAATAAAGACTTTCAAACAGACGTTTTAATTTAACTTTTGTCAAATAACAAAAGAATTTTTGAATCGACCCAATTTGAAGTTTAGCTAAATTAGAATATAAAAGACCATGTATTACAATAAAACTTGACAACAAGAGATATAAAAGCCTAAACTTGGAACAGTCTTAAAACTGCGTAACTTGCGGATTACCGCAGTTTGCAGTTAACATTATAAAGTTAACTTTTGGAAGTACGTGTAATACCAAACTTAATACTCTATCATTCTGTTACGACGCATAAAATTAAACAACAAGTAGTCTAAACAATTAGAAGAAAATAAGCAAAAAAAATTTCGAATAATCAGAAAGCAGAAAGTAACAAACGAAATATTCAAGTGTTTCTGTTCGAAATTAAATCGAAATTTGCATCCATTACATTTTATATTTGAGATTTTATACAACTTAGATATGCACGAAATTACAACCGCTGCGGATTTTAATTATGAATAATTTGAATATTTTTTTAAACCAAAGTTTTATGGAAATACCTGCGGAAAAAACAATTTAACGTGGCATATTATTTGGAATTTTATGGACGTATTTAAGTTTGTGCATAAACTTAAGCAAGGAATGAACGCCGAAACGAATATTGTAACGGCGTGGTTTACTAATATTTAAAATGTTCCTGAAATTGAAAAAAGCCTTTTTTTGACATTTAATTTACGTCTGACTGAAATAAAGGTTGAAGTTCATCAAACACACTGTTAATAAATTTTCAACGATGACGTTAAAAAAGTGAAAAGCAAAAAATTCGTTTAAAAATGACACGCCTTGCGTATCTTTTTTATTCCAGCGAATTTTATTTGCAAGAGTACAAAAACAGACAGTGTAAAAAAAGAAAGCTTAGGGCATGGCTGGATAAAGCAAAAAAACCAAAACCGACAAAGAAATGAAAATAGTCGTCGAAATCAGACGAAATGATTGCTGAGGAACAGAAAGCAACACAAATGGATTATTTTATTTTTCTTTGAAAAACATGATCCAAGAAATAGCATCCGAAAAATGGAGGAATTTCTTCACTTGCGATTAATTTCAATAAAATTAGTCCCAGTAATTTACACAGTTTATGAAGTATCTCGGCAATTTCCATTCAGTATATAAAATTAAAATTTTAATCTGAAAATTAATAACATTGCATTAAACCAATTTCACGCTGTCGTACCTGAAAATCAATTGCAGCCAATTGCAGGCGCATTCCAAATCGCTTTATAAGCAGTTCGTCGAACAGGGACCGCGCTCTTGGTTTTGAATCGAAATTTCCATCGCCTACGGCAACGTTAAACATAATGCGTTTCTTAAGAAAAATTTAGTTTCACCAGGATGATGGAATGCCGCGGAACCACCGGCGATAATTAATGAATCACTGTAGTTTCACGGTCAAGACTAAAATTCTACTCATATTCAAAGCGGAGATGATGAATCTGCATATTTCATAACACCTGGTTTTGTAAGTCGCGAAAAAACTGACATTCGGCACGAAAAAATTATAATTGCTTTTAATGAACTCGAAATATAGCGGCGTAAGCTTTTTTAAAATGGAGTGACAGGTATGGAGTTAGAAACGCGTAGTTGACATTGCGTTAATGAGGCTGTTTAACCTCCAGCTTAAAATTATGGGAATCATTTCAACAATTAGCGAGAAATATTATAACGAGACGGCACTGGCTCATCAACTCTCGACTTAAATTGTTGAGAGCACGAGAGAAAAGTGATTTATATTAGTCAGAAGTTGCTGGTAAAAATCTTTTTGCGGTTCGTGCGGTCACTCCTGGAACAGGAAATTACAACTACAATGGTATTTTGTTTAACGAGAACGGCAGCGAAAGACAACAACAACAATAACAAGGAAAAATGTTGAAAAAAAATTAAACCCAGGTTAAACGGTTTAGAACGCTTTCTGCATTAAACGAACTCAACTAAAAGGCGAGTAAATAAAATATTAACCGGTCATATAAAATGAAAGGTAAAAACCGCTTCCAGGTGTTGCAAATTTAAAAGGATACGTATAACGGTTTTGTCATAAAATTGGTTTGTGACGTCACAGATCTATTCCAAACGGCCATCAACCATCATATCATGTTACACATACGTCCGATGACACCGATAGAGATTGAATATAAGAGAAAAATGGACACCTCAATTATTTCTCTCATAATAAAAATTCCAGGGCATCTTCGGCAACCTTTACACGGGTGTTAATTACAGTAAATTACTAATTAAGAGCGTTTTCCGAAGGTTCCAGTAATTAAAAGAGATGAGAATCAATCTTCGAACTAAATTAATATCGCGCGAATTTTTATTAAATTTTGTTTATAACTTCGGCCCTTTTAGTGTTTTAACAGTTTCGCAGATCGTAAGCGGCTTATTCTTTTTAATTACCATTTCGGCAGCTAACTAATCCTTCATTTTAGTTTATAAAGTCGTAATTTCTCACGTTTTGAAAGCAGGAAATGAATTTTGCATTATAAAATGAGTGCGCCGTTTCCACAATGCTTACGAAACAGTTTTTGTATACATTTACGAATTTAACTGTTTCCTTTTGTTTTACACATGGGAAAACTGTAAAAGCAGGTTCACTTCTGAATTCAAGGCACGACACTTTCCAATCTTGAAACTAGAAAAAGACTTCTACTACAAATAAAGGTTACTGAAGTTAGAGAAAACTGGGCAAAAGTTAAAATCTTTCGCGGGGAAAAGAAGCGCCGAGATTTCGTACCTGACGAAACGTGAAAAATCTTGATTCATCCTAGGTTCGTTTCTGGGTTACGTCGTTAATAACAGCCTCGTTAAATTTCCCCATTTGATCGTCTTTCGTGTGAATTTGATACATGCTAAATTCTAGATTTAATCTGTAAATGTAAATGACGCATTATAACCTATTTCTATGCCATGTAAATTTCCAGAGAATTGACTACCTCTCCTTTGTGAAATGCGAAATGCTTTCTTTATAAAATGTAAATCAAAAGCCTCCGTTTGTTCCGATATCGTTATTTCGGTACTGAAACGATCCGAAACTTAGTAAAGTGGCATAAATGGATCTTTATGGTAGGATTCGTTCCTCTACGAAATACCTAAGTAAATTTTACATGAAATACGTAAAAATATCAAAATATTGTGGCCATTACAGTCCAACAACGTTTAAAAATATTTCTGCATATTTAAACAAGCATTTTACATTAAATAACGCTGTTTCTCTTGTGAAATTGAAATTTATATTGTTACATTTGCGGCAACTCGCACTACCGCAAAACAACACATTGTATTTCGTTTGTTTTTCAATGTTTGCAACTAAAGCTGAATTCACTGAAACATTTAGACATGAAGTTTACTTTAACATCTAATTAAATGACCACAACTTACACCAAACATTTTTGATTTTCAAAATCTGATTGAGGTAGATACTCACAGTTCACAGTATGGAGTGAGCAAATACATTTATATTATAATTAAAACAAACAGTGATTTTCGTTACATTGTTGGCATCACTGAACGATGATATAAAACAGCCAACATGGAACACGTCAGCTGTTAGATTTGAGGTTAGGTTTATGTTTTGCTACATCTGACTGAAATTGATACTCAAAGTACCGAGTGATCAAATAAATTTATGAATAGAACAAACTGTAATTTTGTTACATACTTGGCATCACTGAAAAATACATACTTTAAACATGGAACATGTCAGCCGTCAGGGATTGAGTTTAGGTTTACGTTTTGATGCATTATAAAAACTTGACGATCAAATCTGATCTGTTGAAGTTGATAATCACAGTCAAGAGGTACGCTGTACTTTTTGTTACATAGTTATAACCGAAGGGTGATATAAAACTGTCGACGTGAAACCTGATAGCTGCCACGTTTGAGGTTCAGTTAACGCTTTCGCCCACAATAAAAATTTGGCAATCCATCCAAATCACAGCCTACTCTAATTAAATGTTTTAGTTCTAAACAATTACATCATTAAATCTTGTAAAGCAGAAATTATGGTTTTCCTTAAAATTCTTGTCTACTTAAGATCCCTCATGAAATTTAATTAAATGTTATTTTGCGCCCTTGCTGAAATTGAAGCATTATGTCAAATCCTACACAAAAGATGGTTCTTAAAAGTTAAAAAGCGTTAAATTTATTCCAAATTTCTTAGATCTACGATTTCGTTTTGTTGTGGCGCGAAGTTCCTTTTGGGAAATTTTCAGATTTCCAGCTGGTAATATTTTGAAAGAATCGCAAGGAAATATTTTCAGATTTCTACACGAATACGAAACCTAAAAATAACAATTAATATTATTACAACATTACACTTTCTAACGAAGGCATGGCACATAACCGAAATGGAAATTTATAATTACAATTTTAATTAAGTCCCGAAACTCTTGAAAAGACATTACATTATTTTGAATACCTTTATTACTTTAAGGATCGCGCTTTTATTATTAGTTTTGTATAAAATTAGTTTGGTAACTTGGAAGCTGGAGTTTAATCAAAAGAATATGATGAGATATTGAGAAGTTCGGAGAGTCTATTATATCCGAGTTGGGAAGTTTGTCAAGGTTTTACAACTGTATTTTTCCGAAAGAATTTTCTTTCCCGTCTAAAAACACACAAAAGCGGAAGTGTGTTCGCTATATTATAAGTAAAATTTATGCCCGTTATATCTTCGCGAAGCGTTTTGTATAAATACCAGGAAAGATTGAAGTTATCTTAAAAGATTAATTTCCTAGCATTAATAAACACAGTTTGCACAATAGCGAGGTGTAGGTAATTCGAAGACGGTGGTGGTTGCTTTCGAACTTGCATAATGAGTAAACTTGGTGTAGAGTTTCAATTGAAAATGCATGTCGTCGCGTCATGTGCAATCTTAAGACGATGAGAAGAAAAGTTTTCGAGTTTCAAACACGTCTTGGTAAATAAATGGGATGTAAATTGTACATGCAATATTCGGGTTCTTTAATATCCCTATTCTGCTGACGACGCGTGTCTCATGAGAGGTAAAATTGGGGTACAAAGGTAATTTTTCCTTCCTAGCAGACAATTTTCGTGCAGGGGCGAAATATAATATTAAGTAATAAAAGATATACCCTATAAAATTTTCACCAAAAGGAACACGTATGCGATTCGCTTCGCGCACGATTTCTTGGATAGCGAGCCCGCGGTCATGAAAGCCGCTATGTGACCCCAGAGTGGGACAAGACACACGGCCGGAGATGTCCTCCTTATACAGCGTCCGCGGTCCAGGTCTTTCTCGCCTCGAAATGAAAACATTAGAGTTGGAAAAAGACGCCGAATCCTTCCGGCTACAACATACACGAGAACCCATTTCGTAACTTCATAACACAGTTATGGGTTATTAAAAAATAATTCCGAAAATATGTTTCCATTATCGCTTTCGTCCGAGCTCATCTTTACTTTATTAAGTTATATAAAGCGGCTGTTAATTCTGATTTCCGTTCGTTTCATTACATTTATAATCGTACAGGAATAAAAGGGAACTAGCTAGCTAGCCCTGAATCGGCGTTTTACTCGGGAAAAGGAAGGAGAACTTTATTCGAGATTTATAACGACGTCGCGGTGATGTTAAATTTATTTGGATTAAATTATATAGGTAGCCCTAAAAACACATCAGTCAACATCGTTTAACATTTAACTTCACATTTTACCTCTGATCGTGAACTTTGTGTTGATTTTATGCCTTCGCCTTGATCAATATTCACTATCATTTCAGACCAAATTGCTCAAATCTGATAAATTTTAGTTTCGTTAGTTTACTCGAACGTTTCGTACGTTTTACCTCATTTAAATAACACACTCGTGCATGTAAATTGAGCAATTAAGTCGTTAAATGTTAAATATGCCGACTTCTATTTAGATTTATTTTTAATACATTTAAAGAACACAAAATTACTTTCCCAACTGCGAAATTTATTTGCATTGAACCAAGAGCTAAGGAACAAATTACTTTTAAAAAATAATAAAATGACCTGAAAATAAATTAAAAAATCCAGAAACGTTTTTCACACCCAGAAGCAATTGTTCATATAAAACAATCCTCTTCATACAAGGAAATTGAAAAATTTAATTAATTAAAGTCAATTAAATTCTTTACATTTCTTCCCATGAATGATTCATAATTTTTCTTTATAGACTTGTTTTGATAAATTATTTTAATAAATGAGTTTATATCACGGAATCAACACATGTATTACGGCGTTAAAAATTAATACACCGAATTTAAATTGCGTGACACCAAAAAATATGATAATTGTTTCCTCTGGAAAGAGAGAGTTTAATTCAGGGAAGCTGGATAACACTTGCGGATTTGAATAATTTAAAATGCTAATTTTCATTTTTAAAAGTCGCAACTTGAGGTCTGAGTTCGAGAAACAGAAACATCTTGGAATTTATTGTAAAATCTTCATGACAGATGTTAACGAGCTGGATTTTTTTAAAAATTTGTGGGGTAATCTTCAGGACGATATCATAATTGAAGTAACTAAAAAGAAAGAAACTCATAATGAAAATGTTTCAAATATTAATAAATTAAGCCTTTGATTTTAGTGAACTCACAAAATTATTCACGCAGGGAAATTGACTTTACAAAAGCAGGTTTTCGTAAAAGCTTTCCACCTAGGCGAGGTATGAGTTGCAGAATTTATTGTAATTTGATTTGTAACGAGAGATATTTTGATGATGATAAAATAATTAATAGTTAACTTTAACAAATAAAAGATATAAAAAATTAAACGATTAGACAAATCTGAAAAGGGAGCTTTGTCATTATTAATAATTAAAATTTGGAATTTTCGGCCTTTACCCTGCAAACCCACATAAAATTAATTCAAGCGCTTTTCAGGAAAACTTTTCACATGTGGGTGGGTCCTTTTAAACATCAAAAATTAATTAACCAACTGGTTACTTCAGTTTAAAAATTTTCGAACTCAAGTGATCAATAACACTCCGTAAATTAAATAATTAAAGATGAAAATTTGAAGGTAACCCTTAACTGACGTGGTTGAGAAACGCACATGCGTTTGGAGACAACGAGCGAACGATTAAATATGTAGGACTGCTTGTAGTACAAATTCATGTATCTATTTTGAGGTAACAGGTTTCCCTTTGTATCCGTAATTCAGACGGTTGACAACAACAAATGAACTAATTTGATGAGTATTATAACACTATATTAGAGAGCTATAATTATACATGTACCAATTTCGTGCGTTATGACTGATACAATTCCATCCAAAACGAACGAGAAACGTGCCTAAATTAAACGTAAACCTATTTTCCATTTTCTTGCACGAAACTGGATAATTTTCTGTCGTGTTGTCCCTGCTTTGTTATTTTTTCAAAATTACTCGGAGGTTTTCATTTGTGTGCCTATAGGTTTTGAAAAAATTTGACTTTGGGATTATTATAGAAAAGTTCTGTTGATATTACAAGGATGAGTTGGGAAAAATGGCCTATATTTTAAAACAATCATTTATAAAGCAAGTATCGCCTGAAAATAATTTATTTCGTTGGTTTCAGCGTCAAATTCCACTCGAAGTTTTCTTTTAATCTCATCTCATCTCACTCAAATTTTTGCTCACTACCTTGCATGCGCAAAGTCTTTTGGTTTGGTTAAAAACTTGTCTCGCTATCTCAGCTCAGCTCAGCTCATCTCATCTGATCTCGTCTCGACTCATCTCATCGCAAACATAAAAAAAAATCATTTCTGGCACAAAATCTCTGTTTTTGCCTAGCATGTTTGTGTAAGTTATTATTTAGATCGTTTGTAAATTAATTTGTATCGATTATGAGTTGTTTTGCAGGGTATTTTGGGAGTATTTACGGATATAACTAAACCAATTTAATTTTGTTTGGTGATAAAAGTCCCGAAAGCAAATCGGAGCGCCTATAACCGCACAGTGGTTATCTGAGGTTCACATAGAAAATTACGCGTTCGTAGGCAGCGCGGGTTTTAAATCTAAGTATTTATTCATATGCCCTTTCAACTTCAACCCTCGATGGGAACTAATTAAAGACCTACGCGTTCACGTGCGGTCGACTAACATTACAAGAGAGTAAAGGCCCTCTCTGTTTATACAGATTTAGTAACATTAGTAAAATAGCCTGCGTAGACCTTATAGGAAGTGAAGTAATTTCTACGTTCAAATTGCTAACCATTTACGTTACAAGTTATAATTACTAATGTCACTGCTTCAAATAAGACTTGTTTGTTTCAACGGTCGCCCGTACAATGGGGACGAAATTGTAGCCAGTTTTACGATTAAACTCGGAATTATTATCCAATTATTCAATGTTGGTTTAATGTTACAAATTGCTTCGTTCCTAACTAAAACTTTGTTGCGAAAGAGAGGGGATTTAAAGTTTAAAATTGTGTAAAAAGGTGAATTATATTATGAGTAAAACAAAAAGCTTAACATCTTTTTATGAGCACGTTTTAACACCAACGAGGATATTATTCGAAGGGCAAAACGACCTTTTACTGATATAAATTTTAAATACTGCCGGAATTTTCAGGTCGAGCAAACACCGAAATATAAACAAGTTGCGTGAACTTTTTTGTTTAAGATGGACTTTTTACATGATCATTCTTTTTTAGAACTTTGACTTCAACGTTCGTACACCTTTTTTAAATTAATATGGCCATAAGGCTTTCTTGATTTATTTAGACCGTTTGCACCTTAAAATGAAAAGCTTGGCTTAAACTATAAGTTTCATTTGTTTCTACGAAATTTTTTACTTTATTTTATTTTTAGATTACTGAAACTGCAAGTAATTTCAGTCAAAACCGGAGTTTTCTTTATGCAAAATAAGTGCTTAAAGTGGGAATATAAAAGAAAATTGTTAAAACGAAGAGCTTTTAGTAAAAAGCCTTCTTCCAAGCCTTAAGGGAGGTCTATAATTGAAGAATAAATGTTTTATTAATTATTAAATTAAATAATTAATTAAGGCAAGATTTTTAGCAGCCCCCATAAATTTCCAGCAAATGTTTTCCCGAAATGCGTGTTTTTACTCGATAGAAACTTTATAAATTAAAATGGGAGTTTTATACTCAGGCATGAAGCATCTTAACTTCATGTTAATATTTATTTTATTTTTCATTACTCGAATTTAAAGTAATTTCAGTGCAAACTGGCCTTTAAGCAATATTTTGTGGAACTGATAAAAAGATATACAGATAAAAAAGAAATTTGTTAAAACGAACAGCTTTTATTAAAAAAACCTTGGGAAAGGTATGTAGTTAAGGAAGAACTGATCCTCTGCAATAATTAAAGAATGATTTTTAGCCCATAAATTTCCAGAGAATATTTTCCTAAAACAGAAATCCGGCGAGTGTTTTTATTCGAAAGAAAGTTTATAAATCGAAATGGGAGTTTTATACTCAGGAATAAAAATGAAGCATCGTAGTGTTTGCATATTTAATCAACTTCATTAATCTAAAGCACACTCATTTACAGTTTTTTTGCTTAGTAAAATTTCCAGAAATTGCGTTCATTTATTAAAATTAAAAGTCGGTCTTTTCGTAATATCTGTCCAATTTAAGGCGTTATATTAACTGACAGGAATCGATTAAATATTTACGGACTTCAATAAGTCGGTTAATGGCCCAATCTTATTTGTACTGTAATAATACAGTTTGATGGGCTTTTTATTGCAGTTTTTTATGCGTTACGTAAAAGTAGGGAAAAAAAGACATCAGCTTTTTTAAGGGCGAATCTAAACAAATAAAACGTTCTTCTGAAAATAATAAACTTTTACTTCGTTATGTTAACGAAGCCGGAATATTCCCCCTGAATGTATTTCAAACATTTTTTCCGAACGATTTCCTCGTGTGCTTAGCTTTTAAATAAGCAAATGAAAAAACAAATCTAGATTATGCAAAAACCAGGTCCAAAGCAAACAGATGAAGCTGCGCTTGTAAAAAAAACAACCAAATCAAATCCCTGTTAAATGTACCATAAAACTGTCTTAATGTCTTGGGGATTTAAATCGGCGTTCTAGTAAACAATTTCAAACATTTCGGTGTTCGAAATAGCTATACAGGAATCCGCCAAGAAATGACCAAAGAAAAAGAAAAGGGAGCACCCTCGAGTGAGGTTTTCACACTCCGTTTTACTTTAAATATTTATCACGTTCTACAGAAAAATAACACATCGTTCAAGATATGCAGAAGAAAGAGCCCTTAGCGCGTAATACTCGAAAATGCCCCAAGATGACGTGCAAAATACGAGAGAAATTTTCTTCCACCCGCTTAAATGTACTCAGCGGAATATACGAGCTGTTTTTCAAACATAAATGGTAATGTTTTATAGTTAGGTATTTTTTATTAGAATTTTCATCGCAGATGCGGCGCTATAAAGATTATTTCGCCGAGTTGTCGCTTTTCTTCCGTGTCCATAAAACCCCAAATTGCTTACACGTTTGGGATACACCGATGCTAATACAATCGGAAAATTATAAATTAGGGAAGTTTCGAAAACTACGGAAATCAAACAACAAACTGGAAATCCCAACCGGAAACCAGTAGGCGAACCGGGAGGGGTTGTTTGTTCTTTTGTTCAAAGTTAATTTCACACTGTTCAGCTTCTTATTTTAGAACGATACAGCTTGTTGGTGGGTTTTAAGATACGGAAGTGGAAATTACCTAAAAATTGAATGCGAGTGGCAATTGCGGATTCTCATCCATACGTTCGCCCTTCTTTGAACTGTAAGTCTGGTAAAGGAAATTTTCCCGTAATGAGAATTAGCACGACCTTAATCGAATAACGCGTGCAGCTCTTCTAGCTTCGGGCTTAAAGGCATCTAGGGTGATTAATACATTATTTTGTTCGCGTATTTCCTGCTCTCTTACGTTCCTATATACCAAGTCCAGAACTTAACTACATTATTTATCTTCTTAAATCTACAATCCTGAAAGTTACTTGTTTACCTCAATTTGTTAATAGCTGCTGTGAATTTTATTCTTGACAAACAACACGACGCTTAAGAAGATTTACTGGAGTAAGTAAGATGTTTACTAAAATTTTTAACAACTAGTCCTCGGGACAACTTGTTAAAATACGGCGGTTTAAATTGTTTCTTTAGAGATAAGAAATTAAATTTTATATCTGGATGGCACTCGAAGTGGAGTGTTTTGAAATGAGCGTTTTTATAAGTCCAAAATTAAGAAATGCAGCAGCTGGAAAATGGGGACAGAATTAGTAAATTAATGAAACTCTCACTAAAGTGCTTTTTAATTCTATAATTCTATGTTAATGACAAAATTCAATTCAAATCATCTCACAGAAGAATGGAGAAAATGCATTAAGATTTTATTGATACCTCTCTATTACCTGTGAGAAAACTTCTACAAAAAGTGTGACATCAATAAAATTTTAATGCTGCGAATGTGCATTTATAAGTACTGTTGTGAATTTCGTTAAGATAAATTTAGTTCACTTTTGAAGCAATTAGGCCGCGTAGAGGTTAAACATCTTTTAGGGTTTTACTATTATTTGAAATTAGAAACTTCCAACCTGCTTTTAGGAAAAACCCCATTCTTTAAAAATTAAAATCTAACGTAACCAACAAATGTATGTTTAATTGTTTGGAAAAACAAAGTAGTTTCTGATTTACATTAACTTTGGATTAATTTCCATTAAATTCCCGTCCAAACCATTGGATAAATTATTCTTAATACAACAACAAACAAACATATGTAGTATAGAGTGGAGAAATCACTTCAAGGAAATACTAACAGATAGTAATATGGTGAAGAGGAAAAAGAAGAAAACTCAGAAAACAACACAGAAAAGAAAGAATCGGACATACCCACGGAAGAGGACCTCATTGAAGTAATAGCACAACTTAAGATGAAGAAAGCAGGAGGAAAGGATAATATAGTCAATGAACTGGTAAGACACGGAGGAGAAATTTTAAGACAAGGAATATTTAAGTTAATAATCCACATCTGAAAAAACGAAAAGCTGCCTAACGAGTGGGCAAAAGGGATAATAGTGCCGATATATAAGAAGGGAGGCCCAAAAGCTTGTACAAACTACTGGGGAATAACCTTAGTTGACGTTGTATACCTATAAGATATTGACCACGCTAATAAAGTACACAGATACACAAATGGGAGATTACCAGTACGGTTTCAGAAGTAGTGAGGCAAATAACCGAAAAGTTCTATGAATATGGAACTGGATTGCAAATTGTATATATCGACTTCAAACAAGCATTTGAAATAGGCCTGAAATAGGAGCAGGTAATACGAGTAAAAGCCATGAAGGACATGAAAAGACCGGGAAAGCTAGCGAGATTGTCAGATATGACGATGAAATACTCAAAAGCAACAGTTATGACAGAAGAAGAAAAAACCGAAGATTTTGGAATTAATCAAGATGTAAGACAGGGGACGGGTTTTTTCTGGGAGGGGCACAAGGTAAGCAGTACTCTGGCTTGGAATTCATTAGGATGATAAAAACACTGTACCTATTAGAAATAGTATTTCTTTTTATTGCACTTAGATTCGGCTTACATATAACTTAAGGAACTTTTTCTGAATATAGGGAGAAGATAACCCCTCAGCGCTATTTTATGTTTTTGTATGGCCGGTCGACCGTCTTTGCGGGTTATCAACTACACTATTTATTTTACACTGGAAGTAGTCAAAGAGTGAAAGGAACAATCATCAATAAAGAGTACAAGTAATTGCGTACGGAGATGATCTCACTGTGCTAGCTAGAGATAGGAGAAGCTTGGAAGAAGCAATTCAAAAAATTGAACAAGAAGCAAAGAAAAGAGTAAATACATACATGGAAATAAGCGGAGAAAATAGGAAAGCAACAACTAAAGAAGTAAAAATAGTGGATCACTTTAAATACTTAGGAATAATAATTAACAGCAAAAGCGACAGAAATATCGAGAGTAATCACAGAGTACAGGCGGGACACAAAACTTATTATAAATACAAAAACATTATGAAAAGTAAAAGTATAAGCACAAATACAAAAATGGGGGTATACAAAGCAACAATGAGACCGGTAGTAACTTATAGTGCAGAGACGATGAACTTAAACAAGCTTGGAACAGGAAAAGCTAAGAATATTCGAAAGAAAGATCGTAAGAAGGATATACGGATTAAAGAAAGTTGCAGATGGCGAATGCAGAAGGTTGATGAACTATGAAATAAAAACCATTCTAAAAGTAGAAATAAGAAGAATGGGAGACAACAAAGAAGGAAAGAAAATTACAATGTGGATACCAGATATCAGCTGAGGAAGTGGGAGACCGAAAAGCAGGTGGGAAGATACAAGCACGGAGGGAAAAGATACAGGGCCGAGATACGTGGAAGAAAATAACGGAAGAAGCAAAGACAAACAACAGGATAGAATAAATCAAGAATGAAAGAACGTGGATTAACTCACCACAAGGAACGAGTTTTTAGAGCTCGAAAGAAAAAATGAGCGGCTACAATTCCTAAAGGAATGTATAGCCACGTATATCTAACAAATGTTTAATTTCTTTTATTATTGCCTTTCCCCGCTTCTAAAAATCCATTCATTTAAATTTAGCTTGACAAGAGAAAGTATAAGGTGGCCTGAATGCGAAAATCCTGACTCCGCTGTCCAGTCCGCCCCTGTTTCGAAATGAAAGTAATTGCATTCGTTTCACAAAGTTTTAATCGATAGTCAGCAGATAACTTCGAAAACTCGAGACTTACAAGCGAATTAAAGCGTTATTAATCTGGAATTTAAAACAAATACATTCAGTCCATAATAAGGAAATAAATTCGGAGGACAAAAAAAACATTTTCTTTGAAAAGTAAACTAATAAAGGAAACAAAGCGTAAAGAACGAGTTTTATTATAGCAAAGCAGCCGAGCAAATAACTTTAATTATATAAATAAACAAGCTCGATTAGTAAATATACAAGCGAATAAATTAATAAACAGAGAGAGATAAGCGATAAGGTTATACTAAACCAACAAATTTCGTGCACCAGGCCAGGATTTGTTTATGTTAATTTAGATTCTAAACACGGTACAAAAACATTAATTAATTACACATTGTCTGATGGGCACCGCAACAAATACGCGATAGGAAAATTCTATTTTCCTGTTTGTAAGCTGATTGCGATAATACGTTTTGGAAGTAATTAAATTATAACTAATAATATTATCAACAACGGACGGACCCTTGAAAAATACAGCAGATAAAATAATTAACAGGCGCACGCGGACGAATTCTGAATATTAATAGAATGCAATTTACTTCGGAACGATAACTAGAAAAATAATTTAGGTTAACAGAATACTTATACGAATATAGTTTTCATGGTTGTACGTACTTAAGCCATATCTATAATTGACATCAAATTGTTAGTTTTGAAATACCATGAGCACAATACAAGGCCATTTATTAACCGATGTTATCGCTAAATGCAAACTATGTTCGCTTATGAGTTGCAAGGGCAGCGTAACATACGTACCACGAATAATTCTAAAAAGATTTACATACTAATCGTATGTAGTAACTAAACAGCGATTAAATGGGATTTAACCGTTTTCCGCCTCGAAAGTTTCACCAGAAGTTAAAAAAAAAAAAATCAATGGCCATTGCAACCGACGAAACGCACAATTGTGGTTCATTAAAAACGAGATCTTTTATTAGAAAGCTGCTGAAGTGGGACTTTCTCTTTATCTGCAGTTATACCAAGTCGAGAATTCCCTGTACTACAATTTTTGAACACAAACGGAACATTTTAGTTAGCAAATAACGCAATCCCAGCAAACCGAGTTCTGCAGGCGAACTTATCATTTCTAGATATGAAATCATAATTGAAGTAAAGGTAACCAATGCCGGCTCGAGCTTTCGTTTCGTTGGTTTTCAATGCTGCAAGTAGAGCAGGCGAGATTGCATTAGCTTTATCTACCAGATTATACTGCATTGCCGATAAAAAATAAAGAGAAAACTAGTGGGTGGAGTATGCAGGATTTACCTACCGGCAATTTAACTGTCTCGTAACTTTGCTTTCGACAGACAAAGCACTATTTATAACTGCGACTGGCTAAAATTATTTATGTAGATACATATAAACTGCTGAACATTTCGTATTACATAGTTCTAAAACCTTCAGGGGTAAGTCATGCAGAAAGACTTTCCTCGGTGGAAATACCGTTTACGAAAAGATATGTGCTAGGATATATTAAATTACGTTTTGAACTTTATCCCGGCATTTCGGGAATCTCAGAAACCATCTGAAAAGTTAAATCTTACATTCTTAAAACTTTCTTTAACACTGTCGCCTCGATTACGTTTAAAATAACGTAGGTAAACAGATTTTATATCCTTGTAGAAACGCGTTTCCACTTTGGGGGAAATCGATTGTTTAAAAAACTGAATATTAAATTCCATCAAAATGGATTTTACAAAATTCATATGTTTATTTAGAATTTTCTACCTGAAACCTCAAATGGCTCAAATGATTCCCAATTTAACTGAATTCGTTAGATATTTTGTCAGACATTTCTGTAATACTGAAGATATACCAATAAAACTTCTGCAATTTTTGAATTAAATCTTCAAACACTTCTCGTTAGCGTAATAGATTAGTTTGCTGCTTTGCAACCAAGTTCGAATCGTAATTATGGTTGTATTAAATCCGAAATAATTAAGATAATACCAGATTCCAAGAAGCTTATTCCACAAACTCGCCTACACTTTAAAAGTCTGTAATTCTTCTATATTTATGTTGCCTATTGGTATTTTTTTTTTCGGATTTTGTCAAAAAGTTCGTAATCTATCGTTAGTAATTAAAGATGGTCAGTTATTTAAAATCTGTTAAAGGTCGTTTGGTAGTTCAGTGGATTACTGCCTGTTTGGCATACAAAAACGACACAGATTCGACTTAAACCATAATAAGAATTTCAACCTCTAAGTGAGTGAACTATAAACCCTTCCGAGTGAGTTAAATAGCTAATGAACTCAGTAAATAATAATTAAGCAATTCAAAATAAATAAAACTTACTGGAAAAAAACTGAAATGGAGTTCCTTGATATTTTACCAGGTGTTTCTATTGATTTAACAAAAAATACCTTCATATTTAGTCAGAAATTTCAAAAATAGCAAAGAAATATTCATGATATCCTTTTAGTAAATTTAAAATCGTCAGTTTCTAAATTACATTTGTTAAAGGTCGCTTGGCAGCTTAGTGGATTACACGTCTGCCTGGTATACAAGATGACACAGGTTCGATTTCAATCGTGGTAAGAATTTCAACCTCGAACTAATTAAAAAATATATAAACAAATACTTTTGTATGGAAATCCTGCAACATAACCTATGTAATGCAATGCATTGCGAAACCAAATTCCAACAAATTTATTCCACAATTGATGCCTAAACATTAAAATAATTGGTTTAATAGATTTTCCTTCAAATGTTGTCAGCGATTTCAAACATATCAAAGAACGATTCGTGATATCTTTAGCAGATTAAAAATGGCTAGTTTTTAAATATAAAACTTGCAAAAGGTCGCTTGGTGGCTAAGTGGATTACGCGTCTGCTTGGAATACAAGACAATACAGTTCGACTTCAACGTGTTAAGAATTAGGACTGTCAATCAAATCTGAATATGATATTCGAATCTGAAACACAAATGCTATGATAAAATTCGAATCTCGAGCCTGTACTGGAATTTCGAATCTAGTATCTTAATCCAAATCCTGAATTTCCAACATCGAACTTAAGTTACATCCAGTTCGAATTTCGAACACAAACTAAACCTTCCAATCTCTTTTTAAGCAAATTTAATAATATTATATTAATAAACATCAGAATTGCTACGAATAGGCTTTACATAAATTATAAATCTAGAACTGAGATCGAAAATACTAATTTTGGCCTGCAAACTGGAGATTCAAGGACAAAATCCGAGATTTGGATTCGAATCTTGAACATGGTTTGATGAATTCAATTTCGAATTAGTAATCGAAAATTTGGATGTGAGATATTAATTCGAAGATTGAAATTGTAAATTCGTACTTTATAGTTTCAATTCTTTTAGGATTCGGGTTTCGAATCTTCAGAGACCTTGAAAGACCTTTAACCTCGAAGTAAGCGAATTTTGAGTAAAATAGACCTATATAAATACTTCGAAAATTATTTAAAATAATTCAAAAATTTTTAAAAACGCTTAGAAACTAATTGAAAATAATAAAGCACAAAAATAAAAAAACAACTCGATAAAAATTAAATTTGGCAAAAAAATAAAACTAACATTCCATAGAAAAAGCTTGCAAAATCAGGATGAATTTTTTAACCAAAAACTAAAAGCAGCTTTATACAGCATAAACAAACAAAAATCAAATTGAAATACTCATACAACCAAAACAGTAAGGATAACCGAATGTATTTACAAACGTAATCGAAAAATATAAATAGAAAATTTATTTTTGTAACTGTTGAGTGGTAAATAAAAGCAGCATTCTCCAAATCACTGGAGTATACCTCGGAATAGATTAAGGCACGCCTGAAAACGAACTAAACTTTCATTGAAGCAATTTCCTGTGCTACGTAATTTGGTAAAAACAAATTACCATTTTGGAATTATTCATGTTTTGGAGTAAACTTTAAATTTTGATTTATAAGTAACTTTATTAAACGAATTCCCTTCCTATCGGATGTCAACAAAAACCCAAATTTTAACTCGAAATATAGAGTGCTTTTGGTTAGTATAACGTAATCCAACAATCGAACTCTACAAATAACATAACTTCTGAAGCCACTGAAATTAACCAGTTATTTTTGTAAATCGCCCAGGTGAATAATTAATTTGTAAAGGTGATTCTTAGGTGCTATTTTTGTTAATAATAAAGTACAAGCCATTACGATTTATTAAAGTCGCACCCACCATTTAACTTTCCATTTATACATGAATGGGAAATTTTCGACAATATATAATTAATTTTATATAAAAGGCACATAATAAACGAGCACAAGTTAAAAATAACCTGAAGATATTTAACCTTACCCGTTTAAGTAAATAAAGTCGTTAATTTTCAGATGATTTGAAATGCATCCTTTGTAAAATACTAAAAACGCGTAGGAAGTACGTAGGCTCCTGCATAGGTTTAACTTTACGATGTAGGTGTGCACTGAGTAACTCCTAAAGTCGGAAAAGCAAACGAAATGTTGATACTATTTATTAAAACCCTACTGCAAATTACACGTTTATTTCGTCCGAATTGATTTATTACGAACGTTACACGGCGATTAGTCAACTTCAGTTAATGTCGCAAGTAAAAATTACTCCACCGGCAATAAATGTTCGATATTTTTCACAAAAGAAGGCCATATTTTTTAAGTTCACAACGTTACCTGTACGTAATGATCAGATTAAATTCTAAAGGGGACCATAAAACTTATGATTAGCTTCCAAACGTTTCATTCACCTGCTTTTTAACGGTCTATTTTATCATTCTTATCACACGTTGTGGAAATGGTTTTATTGACATGTTTGATCTCGCTTTTTACAGATTTTTATATTAGAGAATTTCTCTGCCGTTCCTCAACCAGAGGGGCCGCAATAAAATTTCACGTACCTCCAACCGAAAATACAACTGCACGTACCAAGTTAAATCGTGCGTTAATTTACAATAACACCGAAATACCCCTTTATAAACAAGGGTAATTGAATTACATCTCCCATCAAAAAAAAGTTCGTTATTAGCCAAATTATTTAGAGCTCGTTCCGTTTATTTCAGCAGCACCCTCAATAATAATATTTATTGACCATTAATGATACCAGGATGATATTTAGTCAAAAATTTATATTCGATTTATAAAGGGTTATAAATTAGAAAAGCTCATTTATATTAAACAAACTGGAATGTTTGGAGTTTCTGCCTACAAAATACATATCGAACACTAACAGTCACATACGTCATATCGCTAATGGACATTAAAAATTTCATATTGAATGTTACATGTTATAATATAATGAGTTAATGCACCAACATTAGCTACTGACGTTTTAAATTTAACATTAACTGATCAAATTTAAATAACTTTAGGGTATTTTCAGTTACTGTTAACCTAAATAGCAAAAACGAATCGATTTTGGTCTCTTAAAGAATGTATAGCCAAGCCAAGAATTTCAGAATTTTTATTAGAACTAAATAAAAGAAAAAACAATATAGTTCAAGTTGATAAAGGTCAGAATTATTCCATAGTTTTAATGCCAAAATCTAGAAATATCGATTAATTTTTGAAAAATGTCGATACAAACACTTATAAATTTTTGAAAATTTTACGGCCACTCTGACTTGACTTAGAAATTTTCAGTCAAGAAATAAAACAAATGTCTTTACTAAATCTTCAGAATATCCGAAAAAAACTTTCAGGAAGCCAACATGCCTTTTAATCCCTAAAGAATGCCACAGAAAAATACAGTAAGAATTCACACAGTATTAAAATTTCTGAAAAGGCTGTGATGTTTTTCTAAAATTTCAGTAAATCTGAAAAAATTCTTTCGGTAAATCTTGACAAAAACGTCACTCAAGCAAGCGGTTGTTTTTAAACAAAAACAATTTGAGGAAATTAAAGGTATTATGGGCCTGTAAATTTGATTTCAGTGATTATTTGTTTAAGAATTTTTAAAAATCCTTAAAGAATCGAAAATCAGAAACTGGTTCTTTAAGATGTGCTTCCCTACACCTAACGCCAAAAACAAACTGAAAAAATCCTTTCATAAAATTGAAGTAAGGTCTAAAAAATGCCACAGATATAAACAAGTTTTATCAAAAATAGAGCCGACGATTGCTTTTCTAAAATTTTAGAAAATGTGAAAAGTTTTCTTTCAGAAAATCGATATGTAAACCGTAACTGAAATAAGGATTATACCCGTAAATTAAAACAAGTCTTAAATTTTTTGCAAAGTATAAACATTTTCATTTTGATGATGCTCATATTCTAACGTTTTAAAACGCCTGAAAGTCAGAACATCAAGCTTCCGTACCTAAAAACCAAGTATGGAAAATTCTAAGAAATTTAAAGCTGTGGCCTTCTTGACTTGAGCTCGACAACTGTACAACAAGTAAAAGAAATAAAGCTATAAAGCTAAAGTCTGCTGCCTTGATTGAATGTTTACCATTTAAACATTTCAAGAAACTTGATTCAGAAAATTGAAAACCTCTTTTACCCCTTAAATATGTGATAAAAAATGGAAAAATTTTGAAAATCAAAAACGGTTCTTTAATCCTTAAGCAGCAAAGTGTCAATTACTGTAAACCGTAAAGTTAACTCGTTTCCATACATTTGAAAACATTATTTCAAGAAATTGATGCTCCTCCAATAATTGTCACTTAAACAGTGCAATTTAAAAGTACTAGAAGTTATAATTCTGAAAATTAAGGCTAAGGATCCCTTGATTTTAAATCGATGCTTGATTTTCTATAATTTTTGAAACCCTGAGAGTAGAAAATCAATCTATAAAATGTAATTGAAAGAAAGATTTAAAATTTTTTTGGGAAGTCTAGACATTTCTTACGTTTCAATTGTCCTGAAAAAATTTGATCAGAAAAGCAAGCCTTTTTATCCTTAAAAAAATCGCTGAAACAAACACTGTAAAGTAGTGAATAAAGTGAGTCGAGTTCGACGATTGTTTTCAGAACATTGAAAAAATTCTTTCAGTAAATCAAAAGCCTTGCCTTTTGTTCTTATCGAAGCGAGAATAAATTAAACCATTAAAATTCAATTAGAAAATTCAGAACCTCCTCCAAATCTGTAAAACTTCTTCTAGGATATGAAAAACCCTTGAGTCTAAGTTTTTCGGGAATTGGGGACTATGGACAGTCTGACAGGTTTCAACATTTCAAAAAATTTTAGACCAATTAAGCAAATTGAATATCTCGAAAACATTTTTTAATCCCTCTGTAAATATTGTATTTTCTTTATGAAGCACTTGTAAAGCTTGTAACCCTTTCCTCTGAAATTTTAAAATAAAACAATCTAATACAATTTTTTGTCAAGGTATTTCAAGTGAGGTAAATTCAAAAACAGCACAAATTCATAAAAGATTCAACCAAAAATAAAAATACAAAAGCATAAACAACAAACTGGCTTTGTATATCAATCAAAAACAGAACAAGCAGCCGTTTAAGCTTGAAAAAATCCCAGAATTTTTCTTTCCAAAACACTTCAGTGCGTTATTTTTGAATCAAAGTTGAAATATGTTGCATAAACTACAAATTCCGGTGCTAAAATGTAAAATTAAGGGCCATAGCCCACAGCTGAGCTTGGTTAATGCAAGATAAATATGAGATATGATCGAACCACGTCAAAAAATTCCCTTTCGATATGTGTCACGTACCGTATTTGTCGCTGTACTGGTTTTGAGATTATTTATTTATTTATTTATTTATTTATTTATTTGATGCACCAAACAGGCATTAGCCTTTTTACATGGTAGCATACATACTTAATTAAATTAAATTAAATTAATTAAAAAGAAGAAATAAAGAAATGTCGAGAGTACAAACACATAAATAACTAAATTAACAAGTAGTTGAACTATTACACCACCAATTGCAGAAGTAGAAGAGAAAATTAAATTTTATACAATTAGAGTACCAATCAGTCTTAAGATTGAAAATTAAATTAAATTGTACACAATCAAATAGAGTGCTAATCAAAGGCGAAGTGATTTAATAACGAATTTGTAAACTTTTTATATCATTATCATCAAGATTCCCTAAATTATTGAACCTTTCTTTTAATATCTCAGAGAAGTGATATGCTAAAGATAAAACTCATCGATATTTAGTATAAGAATATAATAAGGAATCTGCAATATCTAAGGGATTTAAAAGACGCAGGAAACGCTACGAAGATAGCTCAAGTAAAAAAAAAAGACATAAAGGCTTTGAAATCGTAAAGTAAGATCTTTAGTAAGTTGGGCATAAAAATGGGTCCATTTTCCGGAACATAAATCTATTTATTTGATAAAATATGGTGCACATTCGGATGGAGAAATTCAAACTTTTTAAATTGATTTCCGGATCACACATGTGTAAATTTGGTGGTATTGTTATTTAATGCACCGGGGGAATCGAAATAATAGAACATGTTACTGTTAAACAATTTTTACGCCCCGGCGACTGATAATGAAAGGAGGCTGCGCCCTTCTGGATTGTTCTGAAGTTTTGAAATTCCCCATACAAAATCATTAATTAAAAAAGTTGTCGGAAAACCGAGATTCCTGATAACCGGGCATTCATATTTCATATTTTTGCGACTAACGAGGTAAATGGACCCTCGCGAACCGAAAAACTGATTACCGATTTGTTCTTAAAAACCAACATTCGGAATCTCGAGAATATTTAAACCTAGATTTGTGCGTTATTTCCCGCAGCTCATTATAAATTTTAATGAAGATCCTGAAAGACAACTAACAACCCACGCTTGAAGACGCCAATATTAAACTCTTCTGATTTAGAGAGGATGGCCACGAAATACGAAGAAACACTAGGAAAAAGGCTCGACAAGCCGAGCAAACGAGTTCCGTTGACATTTTTATGATAGATGATACATTAACCGCGTTGCAAAAGTTTAATTTATAACAAATCCATTCGCCTACGCGCCAAGATTTAAATGCATAACAAAAACATTATTACAACTCGCGCCCATGTGACGCCATTTTACCATTTATATTCATTAAAATACTAAGCTGCAAAACCCATTGCGAAACGTCTAGGTTTTGATAAATGCTACGTTTTTAATCTGCTTAGTATGCAGAAAGTAAAATGGCATAACCACAATATGCTGGGCAATTACATTTTATTGGTCAATGCTTTTGTTCAAATAACACATTGTTACAGTCGTTTATTAAACGGAAACGGAGATTTATTTAAATTAGAGCGGTTGTCTGATTTTTTCCATTTCGGTATTAACTCCGGCTCGTTTTCCTAACGAAAATACGACCGAGAAAATTGCTGAAAATTGGATTTTAAACACTTTTTAAAGATCGCCCGAATAATAATAACAATAAATTGGATGATATCCCCAACTCTCAATTATTAAAAAATTTAAAAAACCTGCAACCGAACTTGACAGGATTTTTAACCACAAATCCCTACTCGATTAGGTAGTTATATCAGCACTTTATATTCAAGGAAAGTAAAATCATAACCCAACAGGTTCCTTAAAAGAATACAAATCTTATTAAAACAGGTTTTTTAGAAATTCTCTGTCAACCTTTAATTTATAATAGAACGCCAATTCAATAACCGCAGGTATTTTCAATAAACAAAAAGGCGTGTTTTCAAGGGATACCCACAGTTTTAAATAATTAGCTAGATGTAAACTACATTTAATTATGATATCGTTAACGCAGCCTGCAGGAATTTCCATGCACTGAAAACATAAAGCCTTTGTCGTGTTTTAATTTTTAATATCATTTACTTATTAACATTCCCGACAAAATGCAAATAGAATTGATGGAACTGCCACTGATGATGTGTTTATCTTTTAATTGACTGCATTTTTACCCGCCTGCATTTTAATAGGGTCGTATAACTGAGCTACGGGGTGTTATTTACGCATTTTGCTTGTTTTATACATCGGTAGTGCTTGTGTTAAGGGTACTAAGGGTAAGGAAAAAGAAGAATCGCCTTTAGAATAGTGTAATTTTAAGGGGAAAGATATCTAAGCCAGACATGCTAAACAATATGAAGCAAACAAGAAAAGTGTACAGGACGATAAGTTAAGGGTAAAAAAACAACCCAAACTGCTGTTAAAAACAAAATTCTTATTATGTTTAGTACTGCTAAAGGGCTTTCCAATGCACTCTGATTAAGGAAATACAGTGAAAACCGATTGGAATTTTACCAAATGATGGTTAAGGGGCATTTAGAAGGGAAGGAATACCTGAACAAATAAAAGCTAATAGATTAAGCAACATGAAGAAAAGTATCAAAATTAATGCAACTATTAAATCGGCTGTAAGATTACCGAAACGGGTTGATCAACTGTTAAGACTGCCCTTCATGTGATGCCTAATCCTTCAAGATTTCCTACATTTTCTCCAGAATATCTTTTCGAAAATACGATCATTCAATTCAAACTCTGCTAAATCCAATTGCCTCTGCCTCAGTTTTAAAATATCCTGAGATGAACTGCTGCAAGCCACCCCAAATTTCGTTAATTGTCTCAAAACGCTTTAGAATGCTTTTAAACTGGGCTAAATGGCTCCAACTGTTTCTATCTTAGTTGCAAAATATCCAGACGTAAGCTGCTGTATTTATTTTACCACAAAATGCTTAGAAAGACTTTAAACTGTGCTAAATGGCTTCAACTGCCTCTGCATCAGTTGCAAAATATCCTGAGGTAAATTTCTGCAAACCACCCCAAATTTATTTATTTTGTTTCAAAATATTTACTTTAAAATGCCTTCAAACTGTGCTAAATGGTTCCAATTGCCTCTGCCGAAATTTTACAATATCCTGAGATGAACTGCTGCAAGCCACCCCAAATTTCGTTAATTGTCTCAAAACGCTTTAGAATGCTTTTAAACTGTGCTAAATGGCTCCAACTGTTTCTATCTTAGTTGCAAACTATCCAGAGGTAAACTGCTGCAAGCCACCCAAGATTTATTTATTTTACCTCAAAATGCTTAGAAATACTTTAAACTGTGGTAAATGGCTTCAACTGCTTAAAATATTGGGGTAGACCGCTGCAAGTCATCCCGAGTTTCCTCATTTTACCTCAAAATGCTTTAAAACTGTGCTAAATTGCTTCTACCTCAGTTTCAAAATATCCTGAAGTAAATTGCTAAATTTCTTAATTTTATCTCAAAATACTTTAGAACGACTTTAAACTGTGCTAAATGGCTTTAACAGCCTCAGCTTCAAAATACTCTGAGGTAAACTGCTGCAAACCACCCTACATTTCTCTATTTTACTTGAAAATGCTTTAAAAAGCCTTTAAACTGACCTAAATACCTCCCAATTGTTTCTTAAACTAACCCTAAGTATGCCTTAGGACTACCCCAAGACCACCCCACTGGTAAGCCTCATTTAAATCTATAGGTGAATAAAAACTACCAACGACTTTCAAGAACTTCAGTTAAAGACTTTCTGTCCTTTCCAAAATAGAACGCTGCTGAACTCTGCAACTATTCCTAAGAATGCTTCAGGATTATCCCAATTAGGAAAACAAAACCACCTCAGTGGTGAACTTCATCTAAATTAACTAGGCTTGTTGTAACTACCAACAAATTCCACCGAAAACTTTCTGCCCTTTCCAATTTTGAATAGAATACTGCTGAACTCTGAAACTATTCCTAAAAGAATTCCTTACTACTGCGACTACCCCAACAAGGAACGCAAAACCACCTCGGTGATGAGCCTCATCTAAATTATTTGTGAGTGAACTCTTCACCTTGTTGTGAGTACCAACAGCTTCTAAGAGCTTCAACTGAACACTTTCCGACTTTTCCAAAACTGAATAGAAATCTGCTCAACTCTGAAACTATCCCTAAAAGAATGCCTTCCTACTGTGACTACCCCAACAAGGAACGCAAAACCACCTCAGTGATGAGCGTCATCTAAATTATTTGTGGGTGAACTCTTCAGCTTTGCGGTAACTAGCAACAGCTTCTAAGAACTTCAAGTGAAAACTTTCCGGTTTTTCCAAAGCTGAAAAGAAATCTGCTGAACTATCCCTAAAAGAATGCCCCAGCAGGACTACCTCGACGAGGAACGCAAGACCGCAGCCGCGCCGCCAAATAAATTATCTATGCGTAAACCCTTCGGTTTGTTGTAACTACCAAGAACTGAAAATTTTCTGCCCTTTCAAAAAACGAATACAAATGTGCTGATCTCTGAAAACCACAATAATTATTTTTAATAGTTTATTGTAGTTTCCAGAATTTAGCAGCATTGATCCTGAAAACTTCCTAATATTTTTATGATGTAAAAGACAAGCAGTGAAGATTAACATTAAAAAATTAAAGCTCTACTAAACCAATTTGCAAGCACTCTACCGGTATTTGATTGTTTTCGTACATTTTGACATGCAAAAATCAGAATAATTGGAACTGACATTTATGAATTGGGGACTTAGTTTTTCCAAAAAAATATAGGTTTGTTCTAAATTGAAATTTTAACTGTTTCTCTGAAATTAAAAAGCAACGAAAGAATCGAACTGTAAACACCAAACATAAACTGAACTAAAATTAAAAACATCGTTCAATTGGTTTCAGATCTGAAGATTTCGTTTTAGACAATTTTTAAAATAACTGTGATTTCTTGGTTATTTGATAATAATTTATATTTAAATATACTATCCACGATTTTGAAGTCGTAGTGTATTAGGTTACCCTATTCCTAGCGTTTTATTTCTTTTTATATTCGTGTATAGGTTTGGGATTCTATTTTTTCCATTCAGATTTCTTTAAAAAAAATGGTGAAATAGTACGAAAACGTGAGCAACATTTCTTTTATCACGGGGTTAACGCGTAGGTCTGAAAGTAAGCGAAAAGCTTATGATTTCCCCTTTTTCTGAACGTCCAAGAAATCCCTTTCTCAATTTACATACGACTATAGAGGTAGGTAAGAAATATCCTCCTTGTTCTTCTTCCTATAATATCCCGAGGGTCTTCCTTACTTGCCTACTGTAGTCCCAGATCATTCCCTAAATTTACCTGACAAACTGTCAGGGAAAGTTCGGAATTGTCCTCACATTCGTCAACCAAACTGTCAGTGGAGTTAATGAGTTGCTCTCACGTCTTAATCAGGCAACCTGGGGTATTTTCTGTAGTGTTTTAATGTGACAAAGAACGGCGGAAATACTTTTTATATTTAGAAATACGAGCGCCGCCATTCTGATTGGCAGTTCAAGGCCTGCTTAATAAATTCTTACTTTTACTATTGGCAAACCTTCGGTTAACGGCTGCCGAGACAACTCGCGCACGTTCTCTTTTACCTTTTAGCGATTTTATTTTAGTTTTGTTATTTTTTAAGTACATCAATTTGGAGAGTCGAGAGATGACCGACAAACAAACAACCACCACTATAACTTTTAAAGTGCTCTAGTTATGGTTCTGCGGATGCAGATTATGCTGTAAAGGCAGAAGCGAACGCTAATGACTAAATTCCTACTTTCGAGTCAAAAATAACCCTCTTAAACTAGAGGAAGTGGAGAAGCAACAGTAATTACGCTTAAAGTTATAGTTAGTGGCCATGTTTGCTTCTGCGAATGCCCGTTTAGTAGAATTTATCTACGAGCAGATATTGCCAGAAATGCTTTTAGACCCTTCAAACGAACTAATAAAAATACCGTCTTAATATATTCGTATTTAGATACAAAGGAACCATGTGTAACCACACTCGATTTATAGTCCACGTAATATCCGCACTTTAGAGAACAGCCTTGATATTTGCCACAATTTATGGACAACTCGAGTTCCTGAAATGGAACACGTTCCAGTATTCGCCAAATTCTAGGCCTAATAGATAAATCAGTAGGCAGAAACTCGTGAGTTCATAACTTATTACCGATTCCACTAAACACGAGAAACTGCAATGTCTCGTGACATCTACAGCTGACCCAAACTACAATTTTAGAATTGTCTATATCTGCGATAACTTAAGAAACTGACAAAACCAGACCCACTCTGATTTAATATTTTAAAAGCGGCAAAAGCAGGGCTTTTCTCTTTCCACTCGACGAAAAGCAAATTTTCGAAATGTCCCTTTTTCTGACAAAACTTTGACGCTTTACGAACAAACCGACAAATAATAATAGAAGCTTCGGTAATTAGTATGAGCCAGAAATTAACAGAAAATGCGGTCGCTCTAATGGTAGTTACAGAAGTCTCTACAGCAAAGTTTAACGATGGCTTTATGATTGTGAAAACAACGATTACGACTGTATTAGGGATTAACTCGACTTTTTCGGAGCAATTCTGATTCGAAACCCTCTTATCTATGCCCGTTTCGTTCTCATTTTCACCACACAGAAAATAAACGTAACGAAAATGGAAAAATTACAAATTTGATAGCGGAATTTCATTCGTTTCCGGAATTATCGGCCAGACAATAAATAGAATTTCAGGCCAACTGCACAATAAAATATTTTAAGTGGCACCAGTCTGAATAGTTTCGATTTTTATCTACGAGGAAGATTTTAATCAACAGAATTGTTTGGATTTTGTTGTTTATTTGTTATTCTGCAGTACGTATGCAAAAGGGCTTGGTATTTTCAAATAATCAAACACAAAATTTAATCAAGCGAGAAAAGATGAAAAAGGTAGATATTTCAAATCTTCAATTTTATTGCTTAAATATTACAGTTTCGTCATAATTTAATACATGAAAAAATTATTAGATACTTTCCTTAGAGTTCAAATTATGGGTATATATTTTTTAATAGACTTCAATTAATATTAGAAGAACTGCCCAGCAGATATATTAGATAAATATTTCAAATGCACAGATTTTCAGCAGATAGAAGAAGCGACCCAGGATCCGCTTATTACTAGGTTTTACAAGGGATTATAGATGTAAAATCTCAAGTGGTTTTTTTGCATTTCGTTGACAGAAACTATAGCTGAGTATCCATATCAGAAGACGCGTAACACAAGGTTTAAAGAAGCGGCTAGTAGCCTGTGTAAGAAGAAGACGAAGAAGATCAAAAATTAATTCACATTTAAACTATCCAATTTTTAAGGGATTGATAATATTATAATTCGTATAAATAAACCAAAACCTGCCACATGATATTTTATTAAAATAACTGCTACACATATTTATGTTTCAGTTTTATAAATAAAACCCCATCTTCAGGCAAAAAAAACAAGGAGAAAGAATCATTCTTCATAGCTAAATTTAAATTTCCTGAAGATGTCCTTTATTTGTGAAGCTGAAATATAATAATAATTAATAAAATACTACGGAGAAGGCTATGGTTTATTTATTATAATTCAAATTCATTAAAATTTTTAATATTTCCCTTTTTGCAGTAATATGGAGTATCTTAGAAAAGCCCCCAATAGAAAATTGATAGCGATAACATCCTTAAAAATTATGTCAAGATTTCTAAGCTTCTGGAACTCAAATACTTTACTGTGAAACATGCTGGCACCACCGAACCCACTCGAACAAATATCTGTCATAACCCAAAGCTTTATTTGTTATTATAAAACCAGAAGATATTTCATATCCAATGAAGCAAATAACGAACCGCCATATTTTTCATGGAAAACATAAAGGTTTGGTTCATATAAAATCTCGAATCTTTAAGCTGTCATAAATGAAAATATTCGACTTCTTGCCAAACCGGTATATAAACCCAGAAATTTTAGGAATGTCTATAAATTAAAGAAAACACGCAACAAAATGTGCATGAAATACATAAAATATATAATAAAAGTTAATAATAAAATATAGAAAAAAATTGCCCACCGATTGAAATTTAAATAAATTTATGACCGCTATCAACACATAAAGAGAAACACTAGAAATTATAAAGATATGAACAAGTATAATACACAAAGCGAAATATAATATAAAATTATCTTTCGCCCAACGGAGATTTGACCTGGCAAGAATTATTTAATTTCCGGGATATTGCAAGAAGTTTTTTTCTACTTCGTAATAAAAGCATGTTTATATGTTTAGTTTTATTAGCCGAACTTGGCGTGTGGATTATATTTTACAAGAAAAACCTTCAAACGTTATCACAAATATTAAATCTGCCGATATTTATCTGAACATCCGCTAGAAATATGTACTCAATTTATTTAGGTGGAAGTGCGATGTTTTATAATCTTGCAACTAAAATGATGAATTACATGGACTTTTAAATAAAAATATATAGGTCAGAAGGAATAAGTGAGTTTCCGTTTCGACAGTTTGTAAATTGCAAGCGGTATCAACGAAAAGCGCATTGCGGGAATTAAATGTTTTCCGTTTTTTATATTGATATCCACGGAAATTACATAAGGGCAATTTTTCACTACGTCTAGATTTCATATTTTCACGATATGTAGAAGACTTCGCCGTTTTTCCTCGCATTTTTTAAATTCCTTTATTTTGTTATTCTGCTTGCTATTTTATAATGAATATTCTGGGGATCCGAACATGATTGCTTACTGAAAAAGATGATAACACAAATTTTCGATTTGTCACCGTGGAATTTGGAATATTTTCTTAATTATCTTCTAATTTCAAACTTCCAAAAATTGGATTCTTTGAGCAATTCAGATTTGGTTGTAATTACATATATAAACATAATTAGTCATAAAACGACCTTTAATTATGTGTGAAGTATTTGAAAGCTTATTTATTTAATGCAAGGTTAAAATAGAATTTCGGAATATTATTGCATTTTTTGTTTAACAACACTCGCAGGAGAGCGAAATTTTGCGACTAATCAACCGGTGAGATTAAATTCCAGAAAACAAACTTTTGGAAGTAAAAATTATCGAAGTTTAAGTGGAAAACGATTATCAAAAAATTCTAATTACTTTTTACTGTTTTTCGTGTTGCTATTCACACGCAACGTTTCATGATATTCGTAGGAAATTAACGCTGTACAAAAACAAAACTCCAAAAAATCCTCAAGAAGCTGACGAAATTAAGACTCATTTGGAAATTTTGTTACGTTAATAACCACTTATGAGACAACGTCCAGGTAGAAAGTATCATAAAATGTCATTAGTGGTGAGGTGCATTCGCTTTTCGAAAGTTTCTTTGATCAAAACTGTGGTTTTCTAGGAAATTAAGAAACCTTTTTCTCAGGTAAAAAGTAAAATGAGGTTTTGTTAGTTTTCAGGGGGGTTTGTGGACCACACTGTTGAAAACATACGAAAACATCCGGAGGGGGTCACAAAATATCTTTGCTAATAAGATTACTTAACAGCAGCCGTGTGGGAATACGAGGGAAATTTTGGAAATTAACGACATACGGTGATGGTTGTACTCAGAATCCCAGCTGGGTTGAAAGTGCAAACGAAAGAGCGCTTTTTCGGTTGGTAACTTTATAAAATAAATTAGCATCCCCATGTACAGAAAACGCTCTTAAATCCCAAAGGGTAGGTTGGCACGTTCGAAACAATTTTGTCACGTGTCAGACAAATAAATCCAATTTGGTAAACTGCACTAAAATGTCCTGCAAATAATTTAATTTTGACCATTTGGAGAGCGGACGTGCGTGAATTGGCGATTAAACAATTCTGAATTCTCATGGGTAAATGCTTTGAAATCCATTTCAGCCCTTTCGATAATCAAATTTCGGCACGAACTGTAAAAATATTCCGGTAACGAAATTCTAAAATTTATTTAGGCGTAAAAACGGAGAAACTGCCGGGGATTAACAGCTGTATATATAAACATACACAAGCTAAGGCTACGGAGGCGCGCCTTGCATACTTAGAAACTTGAAGCCTTCTAAATCCGTTTGTTCAACAAAGTAATCGCATTATTACTCTCATAAATATAAATACCGATTCAAACGCGTTCGCGTTTTAAGCCGTATATAAAAGTAAAAATCGAGGTGTAGGAAGTACTTACAAAATCCGATGCCTAGAAGAAAAATTTTCGACGAGCTGCTAAAATTCGGAAGTCCCATCGTCGTAAAAGTTCGTAATAATTAAAAGTCGAAGTCGAATATTCCAAAATAAATTCACACATGCACTTTATATGGTCATTCTCGGGGATTTGTTTGAAAGTTATCAACTAGTTTTTGTAGTCGCACAAACACAAACTTAAAGAAAATTCCAGTTTTCAGCACTGTCGTACGAGCATTTTCTCGTTTTTCTGCTGCGAAATAATTCACTAAAGGATTCTCTCACATAAACCACCCAAGTTTTTCACTGACACAAAGTGGGATTTAAATTTTTAAAACTCGAAAGAGCGCGAAAACACCACAGAAAAACCTTTTGCTCTGCGCACTTCCAAGCTACGTTTTGGAATGAGCGCTAAAGTTGGCTTCTGCCACGCGTCCGTTATAGCGCTGCAATCGCAAGATCTGAAAAGGAGAGGAAACGTTTTTAACAATGGATTAAAGCAAGAGAACCCAACAATCAACAAGCAACTGTCACGTTAGCGGGTTCGAAACGGAAATACAAATAGAGAGAGATACATTTAAAGCTACTCCCTTGAAAGCTCCTCCTATTTACTATTTCAGTGGGTTTTTTCGCGAGCGGCTTTTATAAGCAAATGCGTCGAAAGGATTTAATTGTTGCCGAAGCTTTTGCCGCATTAGGGATAATTTAAGATTACGTTTTGGTTTTTGCATAAAAGTTTTATACAGTCGCGGTCGTCCGCCTTTCCGCTCGTACGCTTCTTAAATATTCCCCTACGAATTTACACGAACGCGTTCTTACCTTAAATGGGACAACTAATAATGCCCATCTTTTACAATAAAAATACTGAAATTATAAGCTTATCAGAAAACACGAGCCCCGACAGGGTTCCATTACGAAGGCCCTCTTAAAAATGAATTAGTTTTTGATATCGACGCCGGTTTACCCTAATTATGTTTTAAGCCGGGGGTTTTCTTAAATCTTAAATCCTTTTCTGGGCAATCCGAGCTCGAAACTACCCGAGGATCCACAAGGTTTTAACTTTTTTAAAAACCCCAACCGACCACGGAAAGTAACTAAGAAAGTATTGCCATCCTTAAATGGATTAAAACAAAACGAAAAAGTTGGTGGAAAGCAGAACGACAAAAAGTTTTAGTTTGAATTTAATTTCGTGTTTTCCGAGTTTGTTCCATTACAGAACGAGATACCTCAACCTATTAGGGCTCGGACGCATCTTTATTACCGTTAATTTAGAAAAATCGTGGACTGATTTTAAATTGGCTACTACCGGATTATTACGTCTAGACTATCCGGTTAATTAAAACTCCAAGGTGTTTACTTCGTATAGAAATAGCTAAAATTATTTTATCTCCGAAATAAATAATTCGTATTGTATTTCACAGACAATAAAAATTGACCTGACTCATGAAAAGTAAACTGAATTGTCTTTCAACGTCACATGAGAAATTTACTGTTTACTTTAATTGTATATTCTCATGCTTGGGACCGTTTACATTTAATTTGAAAATAAAGGCATTTAATGGATACTTTAATTTATTTATATATTCAGTTATTCCGCTCTAAAGTATACCTACTTCGTCCTGAATAACAGGCAGAGGCCTGAATATTACGTAAACAAAAGAAATTTTTTTTTTATATTACATATAATGAGAATGTTTAAACTAAATATTCTGATTGTTTGATATTTTCCAGTAAATTCATATAACTGTTGAGAAAATTAGTATTAACAATATTTAGAAATTGCCTGTGCTAAAATTAGTCCCTAAGTTTGAAAGCTTCTTTTAAAAAATTCATAAATTCGGGATTATTATAATGAGAAGCACGAAGACTCAAGGAGCACCTTAAATATACGACACAATTTTTATAATGATAATATAAAGCAAAGCAAATCAAATTAAAACTCTGTACATCAACAAAGAAAGGGCTTATTCTCAACAGTAAAAGGTTTCGAATTCAACCCTACGGTAAACCTTTAGTGCTTAGTATTCATAAAAACAATAGATATCAAAGAAGTTTTAAAAGCAGTACTCGAACTGAACAGCCCTTCCCTCACAGAATTTCGTAAATATTTAACCCCATCTTAGTCATTTCCGCACAAGTCCAACGAAATGCAGTCTTTATTTCACCTTAAGCTTTTATAATATTCATAAGCCGAACTCATTTTAAAGAGTATTCCGCTTTATTCCAACCCCTTCGGATCTTTAAAGAACTCTGCTGCCTTCATATTTAATAAATTGTGAATTATTACTGTAGTTTTCGGATTTGAGTGATTTATTTGGGAATTAAAGAGAAAACCACGCAGAGTTGTCGGATGAATTTTAGATATTTTTAAATGACAGTAGCAAATTTTTCTAAACAAATTCTTAGTGAAATTAAATGCCGAAATTATGAAAAGAAATAGTGAAACATAGAAAGTCGCTATTTCCAAATAAATATATATTTATTGAGTTACCTAAAGATCCTAAAGAGAAAAATCAGAATTGAAAGGGCTAAGAATCAATCACACGATCAGATTATCCTAGCTTAGTTAGGTACATCCCGCAGAAACCTTAACTTTAGATTAAGAAAAATAATCAATTTTTCAGTTGTGGGAAAAATATCCCAATTTGACAACACTGTTACCGTCATTTCTATCTATATAACTATAAATAATTAAAAGGAATTGTTTAAATTCAAATCGAACCAGCTAACAAACGAACTTGAAATGCTTGCTCTGAATTTATCGCTATAACCGATCAGCGACCTTCGAAACTTTGATCGAGTCGAATGCAGCTGCTATGCTAAAAGACAGAGAAACTCTACTAAAATTTGTAGCTGGGGTTCTGCGAAACATGCGGTAACACCCAAAAATTTTGGAAACAGTATGTATACAGGGTGACAATAATCTACCTGTGTTGTATAGGTAACTTTGTTATTATAGAAGTTAGAGAGTCGGATAAATTAGCAAAGTTGGGCAGAATTTCAAGACAAATTAGATGCCAGTTTGACATTTGACATACACTTTCAACTTTTTCAAATATTTCGAAAAAACTAAAAACATGCGATTTTTTAAATGTTTTATAATTCCATAACCACCTATTCTAAAACCAAAGTGAAATATGTTTCTTGTAGATATTTTTACGTAGAATTATAAAAAAATATCTACAAAGTCATAGCACTCTCGATTTTTGAGATATAAGCCAAACTTACGTTTTTTTAAATGGCAACCATAGTAGGCTATGGATTCATTAAAGAGCTTATTTTTTGCTGATTTCAAAAATGTATAGGTTGTCATATCTATTTCCGTTAATTTTTTCAGAATTTGTAAAAAACTGAAGTTAGTGATCATAATTAATAATTAGCTGCATAGTATAACAAGAGTGCCTTGGAATTGGAAAACAACAAAAATTTAATTGCCAAAGTTAGTCCTGTTTTGCTGATAATTACGGATGTGAATGTGTTAAGTAGTTCTGTTAAAGTTACTAAAAAAATGGCTTACTCGTGGGAAGAAGGAAATGATATGTTATTTTGCTATTGTAATCGTGATGCGAATGCAGCTTCTGAATTGTATCTGCAAACATACATGGAAAGAAGGCAGCCAGATAAAAGGATATTTGCAAAACTTGAATCCAATTTAAAACGGTATGGATCATTTTGTAAACCAAAAGAAGCTAAGAAAAATATTAATGAAGGAGCAGAGGTGCGTGTTTTGGTATTCAATACTTTTAAACCAACTGCGCCTGTGCGAGAAATTGGATTTAAGTGTAATGTATCCAGAGAACAAGCAAGAACAATTTTGAAACAAAATAATTTAAAACCTTATCATCATCATGTATTGTATTGTATCCAACAGATTTAGAAAGAAGATTCAATTATGCTATGTGGTTTGTTGAAGAAAGTGAAAGAAACGAAGTCTTTTCTCAATTAATTCTATTTACGAATGAAGCTAAATTTACAAATAATGGTTTATTTAATAGAAAAAATCATATTTACTGGGCAAGGGAAAATCCACACTTAACGGTTGAAAGGCCAGAGCAATACGTTTTTTCTATTAACGTTTGGTGCGGCATTCTTGGAACAAAACTTCTCGGTCCTTAATTTTATGAGGAAAATCTAAATTCAGAGAGGTATTTGCTATTTTTACGTAATCAATTCGAAGAAATGTTGGACGATCTTCCATTAAATTTTATACAAAATTTGAATTACTTCCAACACGATGGAGCACCTGCTCACAATGCTCACATTGTGCCACACTATTTATTGGAAAGATTTCCTAATTGGATAGGTACCAGAGGTCCTATTGCGTGGCCTCCCAGGTCTCCGGACTTAACTCCCCTAGATTTTTTTTTATGGGGAACTATTAAAGACAAAGTGTACAAAGAAAAGCCTCATAACATTGATGACCTGAAAATAAAAATAAGAAGAGCTGTAGCCGAAATTAGACATAATACATTAAATAAATTGCAACGTGAAATATTAAAACAATGTCAGTTATGTGTTCAAGAAAATGGTGGTCACTTTGAAGTATTATTATAATCATTAATTTATTTTTATAGTTACATACATTTATTATTTAGTTCTGTTATCCATAATAATAGTTTAAGTTACTAAGTACCTATTTTATTTTTTATTTGTTTAATTTAAAAAAAATTGATAATTTCAATTGTTTTTGATGCTGAGTTACTAAACAAGAGACTATGACAAAATTCCAAGGCATTCTTAGTTCATGGTTATTATTTATCATCATTAATTTCAGTTTTTTGCAAATTCTGAGAAAATGAACGGAAACAGATATAACAACCTATACATTTTTGAAATCAGCAAAAAATAAGCTCTTTAATAAATCCATAGCCTACTATGGTTGCCATTTAAAAAAACGTAAGTTTGGCTTATATCTCAAAAATCGAGAGTGCTATGACTTTGTAGATATTTTTTTATAATTCTACGTAAAAATATCTACAAGAAACATATTTCACTTTGGTTTTAGAATAGGTGGTTATGGAATTATAAAACATTTAAAAAATCGCATGTTTTTAGTTTTTTCGAAATATTTGAAAAAGTTGAAAGTGTATGTCAAATGTCAAACTGGCATCTAATTTGTCTTGAAATTCTGCCCAACTTTGCTAATTTAACCGACTCTCTAACTTCTATAATAACAAAGTTACCCATACAACACAGGTAGATTATTGTCACCCTGTATACAAAAGTGATTTGGTGAAGTCGATTCCCTAGCTTTGAGGAAAAGTATGTCAGTCTGGGAACCATGTTGTTTTAGTTTCTAACTGATTAAATACAAAAAATTGAACGAGAAAAAATTGTTTAAATTCAAAGTGAAACAACTAACAAACCAGAAACGCATGGTCTCATTTCTTGCTTTAACATTAAACAGCAATGGTCGAAATTATCGACTACGACTGAGTACATCTGCTGTACTAAACACAGACAAGCTGCCCTAAATTCCGTAGCTATGATTATGCGAAACATAAGACAAAACGCAAAAATTAACCAACAAATTTTGGAAGCATATTTAATATGAATACTATTTAAAAAATTCACTTAAAAGGTGGGTTGGTGAAGTAATTCCCTAGCTTTGGGGAAAATGTGCTAGCCTGGCAACCCTGTTGCCCTAATTTCTAACTAATTAAATAAAAACAATGAACAAGAAAAATTGTTAAAATTTCAATCGAAACCACTAACACACTAAAAACGCTTGGGTTTCACTCATGAAACAGCGATTTTCGAAACTCTGCAAACAGACGAATGTAGCTACTCTACAGGGCAGAGAAACTGCAAAAAAAATAGTGGAGCTCTGCAGAACGTAAAACAGCAAAACCCAAAAATCAACTAAAAAACTTAATTTTCATAAAAAATTACTTCAAAGGTGTTTTGATGAAGTCAATTCATTAGCTTTGAGGAAAACGCCTAGTAACGCTGTTTACTCAATTTCTAGCTAAATACATACAAACCAAAAACCAAAAAGCGAATAAAAAATTATTTAAACAAAGTCACAAAAACTAATGACAGAACACTACACCGCATAAGTAAAAATTGGTCTGAATTTACGACGTTCACCGATTAAATATTAATTTCCTAAACGATGATTCTCGAGCCCCTACAGGAGAACTATTCGGTTAGGGCTTTTTAACGGTGATTCAACCAACAAACCAGTAAAACTTAAACTAAAAGAATTTTTAAAAAAGCTTTCTGAGTGAAATTAATTCCCCAGTTTTGGGGAAAAATGTGCCAATTTAACAACCCTGTTATCTAAATTTTTAACTAAATATATACAAACTTATGATATCGAAATTTTTAAAAATAAAACGAAAAGGTGGGCTGAATTTATAGCGTTCAACGATTAAATATTGTTTCCTATACGTCGATCGATGAGTTTCAGAAAAGTAAATGCAACTGCTTTACTGTTACAGAGGGACAATTCGGTTCTTACTTGTAAATCTATCAATAAAACTAGCAAAAAATATACTAAAATACATTTATAACGGGAAGCTTTCTGGGCGAAATTAATTCCCCACTTTTGGGGGAAAATATTCCAATCTGACAAACCTGTTATCTATAGTTTCACTAAATATAATATACAAACCTATCATATTGAATGAGTAAAAATTGTTAAAAATAAATCGAAAGAGCTAACAATCAAACGAACTCAAATCTAGGAATGTTTGGTCCGAATTTTTCCACCTGTTTTCTAAATGATGATCGAAGAGTTTGAGAAGTGATGCATCTGCCTTGCTACTACAAAGGGACCATTCGCTTAAGGTTTTCCACCTTTGAATCTGTCAACAAAACCAGCATAAAGAAAACTAAAATAAATTTAAAATAGTCAGAATATATCGCTTTCACCCATTAAACATTAGCTTTCTAAACTAAATCGACGAACCATTAGAGAAGCGAATACAACCGTTTTGCTACTGCAGGGAGACGATTTAATTAAGGATTTTACCTATGAATCTGTTAACAAAACCAGCAAAAAATTAAACTAAATTCAAAACTCGGTGAAATTAATTCCCCAGTTTTAGGGAAAAATATAGTCTGACAACCCTGTTTCCAGAATTTTCAGGTAGCTCCACCCAAACCTATCGACGAAAAAAATTGTTAAACAAACGAAAGAGCTAACAATCAAACGAACCCAAAAGTAGAAATGTTTGGTCTGAATTTATCGCTTTCACCGATTAAACATTAGTTTTCCAAACGATGATCGACGAGCCCTTAGAGAGGCGAGTAAAACTGCTCTGCTACAGAGAAACCACTCGACTAAAAGTTTTTACCTATGGTTGTGTGGAAGGTATAAAACTACAAAAGCAGCGAACCTTCGTTTCTGAACAATATACAGGTAAGTATAAAAAGGGTCAACGTTTGCCACATTGTTGAACTTGAAGAGCTGAGGAATGTTTCTGTAAATTTAAGCTTTAGCAAATAAATGTTTCCAACATGTGCTGCACATAAGAAACGCTTATGGGTATCGTGAGCTTTTACTAAAAAATTTTACAAATAAATAAATCTAACACATGTTGCAAACATATCGAATTGTTTATTGTTTGCATGTGTTATTGCGGTTGCGGTTTCGCATTTTGATTATTATTGTTAAATTTACACGAGAAAGTAGCCAGTTCCGACCAATCCTCAAATTAACAATGGTTTTTAATTTTTTATGTAAAAATCTAAGTCAATAAGTTAATTATAGCACATATAATTAGGAAGAACCAAAACAGACATTATTTTTCCTTAAAAATTCAAAAGTTTATGCTTTATTAACGCACGTTTAAGAAAAAATCCGAACGAGTACATTCATCCCTTTTTATTTATTAATTTGATGAAAATTTAATCTTGCTCGATTATGGATCAGTTCCACGACTGGAAAGGCTTGATGGATGGAATAGCATTTCTGATTTTTTTTATAGTGCTTTTATCATATTTAAAATTAAAGCTTGAAAACTTTCTATTTAGAAAAAAAATTTTGGGTTAATAAGTGTTCTAAACAAATAAGAAAAATTAAATTTTCCCTGAAAATATTTACTGCAGATTAAAAGAGAGAGATTGTGCATACCAGAATATTTTTAGAATCTACAATTATTACCGATTTATCTTCGTTCTACGCATTTTACAAATTAATGCCATTTTTGGAGTTTTATAATGAACAACTGAATTTAGGATGCTAATCAAATGATCCCATTAATTCAAGAAGGTCACGCAACGTATTCAAACACGCGAGTAAAACTTGCAGTTCATTTTTGGGTCATTGTGCATTTCAATGGCGAACAACCTTTTTTCTTTAAAAATCTGTTGTGTTGCGATTGTTGTATTGTAATTCAGGTTTTGTGTAAGGCCAAACGAACATACAGGGCAAGCTATCAGATTTTTATATATTTTTTTCACATCGAAATTTCAGAAGATAAAAGTGCAATTGTACAAATTTAATTGCACTTTAACAATCAATCACCATCATTATACAGGGTGATTCAAAAGTATTGTCATTAATTTTAAGGCTAGGTAAAGCTTATCAAATAGAACAACTTTTCTCAATAAACCATGTGTCGCAAATAAACGGTAAACTCAGAAAAAAATTAAAAAGATCAACACAAAAATTGTTTGGTGGTCACTGAAATTTAAATTTATCAAAGGCCCTTGTTGTTGATACTGATAAGAGAGACCAGCTGTATGCGTAAGTAGGTTAATATCAGTTAATTCTTGGCTTTCAAAGTACACTCATCGGACGCTTTAATGGAAGGTCAACGTTTTAACAACTGAATTAATTTATGTTTGTGTTGTGCGTGTCTTTGTGTTTGTGTAGGAGTTAATGGACGAACATTTGAACATCTTCGTAAGTTCTGTTCCTCTTTATTTACAACAATTTTGTCTATATCACTTTTTAAACATGCCAATAATTAATTCGAAGACTTTTACGGTCAGTGTCAGTATTAACAAAACGTTTTCTGAATGTGAGAAATGACCTGATTTCAAGCAACGTTTGTGTTCACAAATACGTGTGCGTACTGAGCGACCAGTTTCTCCAATGTACACTAAACCACAAGAACAGGGGATGCTATAGATGCCTCTTGATGACAAGGGTTGAGGCTTATCTTTTACTGAAGGGAGTATCTGTGATGACAATAATTGTTTACTGCCAGTCTCAGGTCTGAGAAAATGCGAGAGGAAAGTGAAACCAGTAAATTAGATAAATGGGTAATGTTTCATTTTATTTTGCAAGGTTAAATTTCTATCACAGGCTTTTTAAATGCATATTAGCCAGCGATTCTCAAAAGTGTGTAACAAAATTTAAAATAAACAAAAATCGCGATAAGCTTTAAATATTTGCTGTAATGTACTTCTATTAAGGTCAGCATAGATATACCCATTTAATTTAATGACAATACTTTTGAATTACCCTGTATATCATATATCTCCAGAGTGGTGCAAAGGACGCCTAAGTGGCGTTTCAATAGCGTGAAGACATGTTTATAACGAGTATAACGAGGGTGCTAGTCTGGCGCCCTACGCTGTCTTGGGTTCGTCCCATTTTGTTTATGTACTTATTATCCTCAATTCTTCCCTACTTTTGGCGATTCTTTTACTTCATTTCATGTTAGTCCAACTTGCTGTAGTTCTTTAAATATTGTTCTTTTCTATGTGTTGTTTGGTCTGCCTTTTCTCTTTTTGATTGTAGTCTAAAGCCTGTCCTCTTATACTCTTTGTCAGTTTTCTAAGGATGTGGTCAATCCATCTCCATTTATTTATTTAAGAAAAAGTAGAAACAACGATTAAGAGACGAATCGTTGTTTCTACTTTTTCTTCCTCTGTCATCTTTCATAAATCTTCAATACTAATTTTCTCAGTTCAAAAAATTCATTCTGTAGATAATTCCAAGATAGCTATTTATGAATGTCTGTATTCTTTGATACGGTTTTTTATTTCCTTTCCATGTCTCCGCTCCATATAGTAAAGTATACCTACTTACTTTTAGTATTACTTCGGACTAGTCGTAGTTTTGTTTCTCTGCTAATATTTGCTGATAATAATCCTAACGTCTATCTACGTGTTTTCCAGTACCGCCCTTTGCGCTCATACTTTCTAGATAGCAAAATTCTTCCTCAATCTCTTCCCTCTATTTGAGTTTCTTCTCTTTTAGTTATATCTCTAACCAGTAATTTGGTCTTCGTCGTGTTTTTGGAGGTCTACTCCTTTTGCATTGTTGTTTGATGTGGTTGTCTTTTCTTGCATACGTTTTTTGTTTGTTGTCACGAGACAGATATCGTGGGCAATTCTGAGTCTTCAAGCTTTTCGAACGTGTTCTGTTTTTCCGTCCTCTGTTTTCTGCATTATCCAATCTGTTACTATCAGGAATAATAGTGGCGTTAGGATACATCCTTTCTCACTCCTCTTGGTATTTAAATTTTTTGGATGGGTGATGGGTTGTCCTTCGTGTTCTATACTTTTTGTAGGGTTGTCATAAAATAATTTTATTATTCTTCTATATTAACATAATATTCCGTATTGTCTTAAAACCTTCCATATTGCCTTCCTGTCTAATGAATCAAATGCCCTTTGGAAATCCACAAAATTAGCAAACATTTGTTCATCCATTTCTGTTGTTTGGCCAATATTATTCTCAACTTGTATACTGTATACGTAAAATAAACACAAGCTATGTTAGGTCTAAATCCTGCATGGTTTTTTCTTAATTTCTCGTTAATAGGGCCTTGTGTTGTTTCTAATATGATCTTATGCATTCAACCCAATCATTCGCAATTCTTTCTTGTATCCGATTATCGAGTACGCGATGTGTGCTTTTATCAGTTCCTCCTGTATACCATCTATGCCTGCTTCCTTGTTCTTTTTCAGACATTTTAATGCATGAATCATGCGTTCTTGCTGCTTATTTTATTTTATTTTATTTTATTTTTCATTTCTATTGTTGTATAAGGGTGATTGTTTCTAATTTGTCCTAGAATATCTCGACCTCTTCTGGATAAATCATCGTGAATGAATAGACTCTCCTATTTTTCTTTTTAATTTGTTTTTATTTTGCATTACTTTGTTTTTTTTTGACCTGGTTTGTTAGTTGTCTAGAACATGTTTCCCAAAGTTTTGATGCACTTACGACTCCAATATTTACATCTATGTTTTATAAAATTTTCCTTTGGGTTTCTTAATTTCACGTACCTTTACTCCTTGCAGAACAACATTGTTTCTCATTTTCTCATTCCCCAGGCGATCAAATCTATCATCCGTATTAGCAATAGTTTTTATTTTTAAGCTCTTTTTACGTAGTTTTTTATTTTCAGCTTTCAGTTAATTAATCTCTTCTCTACATTTTCTTTGTTCTTTCCTCATTTCTTTGATTTCTGTAGACAAGTCATTCCTTTCTTCATTTCTATATTTTCCTCTAACTTTTTTTGACTATTTACAGACGATCTTCCTATTTTTTTTGCTTTTCACTTCACTGCACTTTAACAATAACTAACCGTTATTTATTGACGTACCTAGTAGTAAAACACGAATCTGCGGGGTAGGTAAGTTATCAAATTTTTATACATTTTTTTTTCAAATCGCAGTTTCAACAAGCAAAAGTAGAGGTGCAGTTGTACAAATTTAATTGCACTTCAACAATAACTAACCCTTATTTATTGGCGTACTTTAGTATTAAAACGTATAGATTGTGCAGCATTAGGAGTTGAGCACGAATTCTCAGTCACGTGCAGTGTGGGGTCGAATGCAAATCCCATCGCATTGTTACTTTAATTGCATGGCGTTAATTTAACTTTAAATATTTGTATCTTTATTTAGGAAACCAAATTATAGGATTACAGTTCCAAACGTTACTTAATTTCCAATTTTGTTAAGTTAAACCTTTTTATTTTGTGTATTATAAGGATTAAACTTTTGAAATTTATGCAAATTCTTTCAAGCACGGCTTTGGATTCATTCAAATTAAACCTGAATGGAAGGATTTTGGAAAATTTTTAGTTTTCTAAGCTTACTTTAGAATTGTTACCATTAGCTTACCTAGTTTTCTAGATCTAGCATGGAATTCTGAAGAACTAATTATTGGTTGGGGTTACTTCAAACAAACAATTTTACTGTATTAGTGGCGAAATCAAAAGGCAAAGCAGTTAAACGAAACACTATAAATTCCTTGCTAAATCCACTTCAAGTAGCGTTTAAACGTCTGTTTATGAAGTTCTATAAATTCTAGTTTATGAAACTGTATAGTAGTTTTCAACAGTTTCTGGAAGCGCTCAATCATAATTTTATAATAACAAAATTAGGTCAGAGGAATTATTTTGAACGGGGTAAACTAACCAACGTATCCATGTAATTTTAGTAAGTTATTAAGTAAATAAATAAATAAATGCCAAATGCCTGATTTTTATGATGTGTAAGCTTAAAATATTTACCTTCGCTGCTCTATATTTCCAGTGATCTGCTTAGGATCTCCCTGTTATTCCTAAACGCCACTAATTTGATTAAATAGAATAATACTAAAACAAAATTAGGACAAATTTTATTGTTTATTTTATAAACGAATATCTTAGAAACGAAAATGGCTAACCTAAATATAAAACCAAAACCAAAAAAATAAATTCAGAATAAACGGCGGTTTTATTAAAAAATATAGCCCCTTTTAAATCATCGGCTTTCGATGCTTTTTTTGCTAAAACTTGAAACCTACTTTTTATAGGCATAAATAATAAACCGAACGACGCTTTCCTTTGCCCCGAAAAAATCGGAGTTTTCAGTCGTGAAAGCGTTTTATTTTGTGAATTATTGAGTTAGTCCGTTAGTTACATATTTCATACATAGTCAACAAAGAGATTATGATATTTAAAGATTAATTAGAACCTTTTATAACGGCGGAAGATTATGCGATCAAATTATCGTTTTTCATTTCTCTTCCTATTGTTCGTGATATAGCACACAAGGGATATGGTCCGCGAATCAAGATAGCTGAAACTTTTATAATCATCTAAAGGGTTGACTTAACCCTTCTGTATAATACCCCATTATTTTTATCTTTGACTCTAACATCAGTTCTTTAGGTTATAGTCTGATACTTTGTAGATTTCTATTTGTTTAAAGAAATTTAGGGTTCAAAATTTTAGATTAAATTTGTCAGACGTAGAAGGTTCCCATTTGATCAAATTCTAAACCTATTTAAGTTTACTTGGCCCAAACTTCAGTTAACTTAAATTCCAACGATTCAAAACTTAAACTTTACAAAATAAGCCTTTTAATTCGGCTGACTAAGCAGTACATTAAATTGAAATAATCTAACGAGATTTGTCGAACATACCTTCACTCGCTTTACTTGAAAGCTGTTGGAAATTATTTCAAAATTAATCTATGAGTTTAAGTTTAATTATTTGAGGTTTGTCAAAAGTTTTATAAAAAGGTTGGATGTTTAAATGAAGTCAAATTTGCAATTATAGTTTGTTTTAAATTACTGCACCCCTGAAAGTTTTTAAAGTTTATATTGAAATGATGTATATTACAATCGACGATTGATGTTTAATAAAACTTTCAAAATGTGCCGAGTTTCCATATTAATTTTAAGTTGTTTATTGTTTTGGTTCAAATACTCCACGATTCGGATTTTCTAAAATTAATTTTTAAAGAACCTCTAAGGTCGCGTTTTTAGACGAAAACTAATTATTTCCAAGACGTTTCGGTTTTTTCGAATTTTCTAAAGACCAAAAATGTTCATATAACAACACATAAGAAGTCTTGCTAATTTGTTTCTCAAACGAATTAAAAACTGAAAGGTAATTTGTTACTGTTGGATTTTAAAAAATCATTTTGGGCTTTACCTTAGTTTATTTAAGCAAAATTTTCATAAACAATGTCTTCAGATGACTAAGCCTTCATTGTTAATATCTACTGTTATTTAACACAAATATTTGTTATTTCTAAGACATTCCTAATTTTTTTTTCCTATTTCCTAAAAGTGAAAAATGTTCAAATAACATCACCTAAGAACCTCTATTAATTTGTTTCTCAAATGTACTTTTAAAAACTAAAAAGTTTGGATATTTGTTACTATAATCGTGGCTCAGTTGGTTCAGCGTACGTCTGACCACTGGGATTAAGACTGGCCCGGGTTCGATTCCTAGGGCCACACATACACCGAATGACACGGAGGAAGGCAACGGCAAACCACTGACGTATTTCTGCCTTGTAAATCTTCTCTGGAGTAAAAGTGCAAGCCACTTCAAGAAGAAGAAGGAATTTTTAAAATCATTTTAGGCTTTAACTTCTTCTTCTCCCTCAAGTTCCTACCATGTTCTTGTCAAACATTAATAATCATCAACGACTTTTCGAAACAGTGATGTGGTGCTTTGTCCGTACGAATGCCTTAAATTTTTCAGCCAAGAATTTCTTCTTCATCCTGGACCTAGTTTTCCATCTATTTTTACCTGTAGAATATTTTGCAGCAGGAAATCTTTTGATTGCCCAAAGTATTTTTATGGTAAACATCACATCGAATTGTACATATATTAAGTCTCTCCATTACCGTTGTATTCTTTACCCTTTCAATCCATGAAATACGTGGCATTCTCCTATATGTTAACATTTCAAATGATTGTAGCTTTTTGGACATCGCTTCATTTAACGACCATGCTTCCGCCCGATACAGCAACGTACAGAAAAAGCATTTAAGCATTCTAAGTCGACGTGAGATTTTATCCTGCGATTTACGAATATAGTTCCTAAATACTGAAATGCCTTGCGTGCTTGTTCTATTGTCGCTCTTCTTCTTTAGCCTTGATTCGTCCACGCTTCCCATAAATTCTTCCAAGCCGCTTCATCCTGTGCGATCTGAAGCCATTTGTGTGCCCTTCCAATGCTTCTTCTGCATGCCCTAGGTCTCCACTGCTGTTATTGCTTACTTGTTTGAATTTTTGTTGTAGATATTGACGTTATCGTTCTTTCTATCCAATTCCTCGATCTCCTTGCATTGTTCGTTCCACCAATTTTCTTTGATTTCCTTTGCTTTCTTTTTAATTAATCTATCGATTTCCTCTCAATTTGTTTCAATAGTTTCACCCTCAGAGTACTCAGAGAGTTTAGGTTCTTGGAATTGTTGAGCAAGGTTTGCTGTTATTTTATTCTTTAATGATTGATTCCTTAGAAAGTACATGTCAACGTGTTTGACTACTTCAAGTTTTATACATTTTTTAGCTTTAGTCTTGTAGTTGCTATTACTGGATTGTGGTCGAAGTTGATGTCTGCATCTGGATATGTTTTTTCTGATACTATAAAGTTTCTGTTGTCTGATTGTAATATAGTCGATTTGGTTACGTACCATTCTGTCTACGTTCCCGGCGTTTGATCTCCATGTATTAAGACGTCTTGGCGGTAGTTTAAACCACATCTTGCTAATGATCATGTTATCTTCTTGGCCAAACTGGACTAGTCGATTTCCTCGCATATTAGCATCACTATGTTTTCCCTAAGGCCCATCCCAACCGTGGTGGTAAAATAGCCCATTACGATGAGATTTCTTGTTTATTAGCGTATTTATGGTTTTTTCAATTTCAATTTTCAATTTTTGGGGCGTTAGATGATGTTTAAAGACACTGCCTTTGCCTTTGTAACAGTAGTACTCTGTCAGATATTGGTTTAAAGCATTTTACTGACCGAGAGACCTTATTCCTTACTATATAGTATTCCTACTTTATTACTGTGTTGATTATTAGTACCTATTACCCGAATAAAACATTTTATATTTGTCTAAAGGTGGAAAGATGGCGTTAACAAGGGCGCACAACAAATTTTGGGAGCCAGGAATTGGAGAGAGGAAGCGAGAGATCCAAAAAGATGAGCCAAGGTTCAACTAAGTGGACTGTAGGGCTACTGGAAGAAGAAGAAGAAGAAGAAGAAGACGGCGAAGAAGAAAGTGTATTTACCATTGTGTAGCTAGTGGGTTTCGTATACTCTGGGTGCGCATTTCTTTAACTGCGTTGTGAGCTTTACCAGCTTTATATAAGTACATGGAATGTAAGATCTTCATGGCTGGATGGCTGGCCCGGAGATTCTTAGCACCCCCTGAACATTTAGAGTCTGTCAGGGACTAGGGGTCATCTTTGTTGTACAGAAACCGTTAATATGGTTACCACTGCGCTTTCTGATGTCTGATTCACAACTATTTCAGTCCCAACTACTGTTGCTTGTGGTAAGTTTTGAACAATCAGCTGCCGTTGTTCAGTGCTAGATTTTAAAATTTTTTTGGAATAATCTAAAGGCCCGACCGGGTTCCTCGGAAGGCAATGGCAAACCACTGAGGTATTTCTGCCTAGTAAGTCTTCTCTGGAGTAGAAGTGCAAGCACTTCCGTGGTTCGGAGCCCATGTTAAGCTGTAGGTCCCCTATGTCTGCAGGCCACTTCACACGTACACTGTAGGCATATAGAGAGAAGTCGATAACGCCCTGTAAGGGTATATCGCCCTAAAATGAAAAATGTTCAGATAAAATCACCTAAAAGGCCTTGCTAATTTGTTTCTGAAATGGTTTGGAAATTTGTAACTGTTGGATGTTAAAAAATCATTTTAGGATTTACCTTAGGTACTTTACTGAAGTTTTTCATAAACAATGTCTTTAGATTATGGTAAATATTGAAATTTTTGTTATTTAACGAATCTCCTTGTGAGTATTAAATTATTATTATTATAATATTGAAGTCACTTTAGGATTTCCATTGGTTTACCGAAGTTAATCTGTACTGTACTGTACTGTTAGTCAAAAGTAATATTACTATTGCAACGTTTCGGTTGACCCATCATCCTCAGGATTTACCCAACTTAGAATTATAATTAATATTTAATTCATATTCACAGCTAAACTATTTAACAAACATATTGATCCTTTTAGAAAATGATAACACGATTATTCTATGAAGTAAATAATGAAAGTTTTGGTGACACTGACAACTCTAAAGTTGTTTTCAAGCTGTTTGTTTATGTAATGCTTCTATGTTCTTATTAAATGTAAATGTGGAAATTCTACTCGGAAATTCTCCCAAGGACAAAATATTGATATTATAATAAAAATTCTGTATACTTAACGCTATTAACTGCGCTAAAAATAAATTAATGAACATTCTAACGATAAGCTATTCTATTATAAATTTAAGAATCGTCGATTTTTAGCTTGCCAGACTTCAAATAATATTTCATATTTGATCTTGTCATACAAACTTAATGCGAAAAGTTATAAAAACTAAATGATTCACTTGTATAAGTTCAAGGTTTAGCACAAAAGTCTGAAATGTACGATAAATATCAAATTAGAAAATATTCCTCTTCAACCAAATTTATAAAATTATATCCATTTACACTGGCACTTCGGACTTTTTAGTAAATACAGATTTCCCTAGCTGGTTTAGCACATAATAAGGATGACCATTGATAACCATGAAAATTAAATCGATAACCTTTAGAAACATGTCCATTCGTAGGTGCCTCAGCTGAATTCGATAAATATTATAGGAACGTGTACTCCAACTCGTGAAAAACTTAAAAAGACTAAATAGGTCAACCTATGTCAAGAGGTTACTCCTTAATTTTTTAAAGTAGCTTCTTTGTAAATTAATAAAATTTTCTGCATGTCAGTTCTTAAAATTTTAGATCAATTAGAGTCAAATTTATCGGACTTATAAAATATTCGTTGTGCCTTTTTCTGCTTAATTTATAAAAGCAAGACTTTCGGTTTTTCTATCCAAATTCCGTTTATTATTTCGTCTTTTCGCATTCACGTTCCTCAACAGTCGTAACATATGTCGTTAAACACACGTAAAGGAAGGGCAGAAGTCATCATTCAATATCGTTTCCGCTAGCTTTTAAATGGACACCACTTCATTTCCTGTCAAAAGTGCAGTTCTTTTAAGAGGATCCTTCCATATGTAACGGCCTGAGTTTAATTACGTTAGCAGAAAAGGGCAAAAACACGTATCTTTTAACAAATTATTCGAATATGCTTACGAGTTACAAATAAAAAGGAAGAAAAGGATTAATGTCCCGAAATCATTTTCCAGAACCAGAAGCTGCATCTGCAGGTCTCATTAAATATTTCGCCTGTGCTTATACCATAGTTATTAAATTTCAGAAAGACGAATAATTAATGGTTTCAATCCATGTGGTTGATACAACAGTAACAGAGACTGAGGGCCGTTTACTGAACCACAATAAAGACGAAAATCCCCCGAAATCTCCACCGAAAGGCCCACCTGCCGTTTTCGAGTGCATGTGGCTCGTTATCGCTCTCAAAAGCTGAACGTTTTCCGTTCTTGGAGCTGATTTAAAAATAAAATTGCAAGAATATGAAATTTAAAAGTTATTTTACTTATTTAATCGCGTATAAACTTGCAATATGCACCCCACCTTCGAAATGGCAGCGTAAACGTGCTCCTATACTATGTAACAGTATGTTATTAGGTTTTTTTGTTCGTTTTAGCTTTTGCAGTTTGCACAAACGTCCTTAATTTATTACGAACATGTATTTACGCTTACTTTATCTCGTTAATGTATCTAGAGGTTTAAGCAGCGTTTTGCCAACGGGATCAAATTGTCCAAATTACAAACGCTTGAAATGTTTGTCTTTTAAAGTTTGAATATCTACTTTAGGATATCAATTCCCTTGCCGTTAAAACGAACAGGCGGATAGTTTTGGGTCACGTATGGATAAAACACGAACTGTTTACAACTAAAAGATAAAAGAATCAGTATTTTATGCACATAAAAAATTGCTGAGCTTGATGTTGCAGAGAAAAGACGCCAGTAAATTTCCTCGGAGCGTTTTTGGGGTTTCCGTCACAAAATAATCTTTTAGCATCTCAAAGAAAAACGAAACATTTATTATTTCTTACTATAAATAAAAACAAAAATAACCTATCTCTAACCCGGCTTGTTTTATTAATACGCTGTGGTGGTTTAATGAACAACACAATTTCGTTTCGTTGTTTGGCACCATTCCATTAGGAACAAAAAGAATTTCCAAATTCGTAGAATTTATTTCAGCGTGCATATACAAGGTTTGTTTTTAAAACACTTTTAAAAAGAAAATCTCGTCTGCATGTATGAATATTCTTAAAAATCTAAAAGCAAAACTGCACGTTATCATCGTAAAATGTGAAAAGCTTACAACTTATTAGTTTCCAGAACCTGGAACTTTTCGTAAAAAGGACAATGAAGACTGTAGAAGTTGGCTTGTTATAAACGAATGTAGCTGCAGATTTTCTGCGACCTACATTAAATAAGAACTTATAACTGAGGCACATAATTTATTTATCGCTTAGAAAATTGTACGTTGTAGCAAAATCTACCCTGACCAACTAATAAACTAATATTTTACTCTGTCTACCTAACCTAAATTAAGAAATTTATGGCTTCTATGCAGTTTGCTCTCAAAACATCCGAGAAAACTCTGGCTTTGTTTTTCAACAATTTAGGAACTGGGTTAAAAACTTCAAATTAACGAATCTAATTTAATACTAGCATTAAAAATACCTGGCGAAAAATTTTGAATTAAAAGAGAAACCGCTGATAATAAAGACTTCTGAATTTTCCTGAAAAATTTAAACTTTTGTAACTTAATAACATGCTATCAACTTTCAAACTGTAAAACATTTCTCAACTCTAAAACGATTATTGTAAGTTGTCTAAAATTAAAAATTCGAAATCAATACTTTTCCGGGACTTCCGAATCTGATGAAGTCCCGAAAAGAGCATTGAAAAATTAACGATAAAAGTTCAACTTATATGAATTATTTGAGAATTTAAAACGGATGTTGAAAATTAGAATTTTTAAGTTGAATATCGAAATCGATACTTTTCCCAAGATTTTCAAACTTGTTAATATCATAAAAAATGCCCTTAAAAATTAAGGATATTTACAAGTAAAATTAGCAATACATTTTCGACCATCCAACAATACGAATTGATATTTCTCCAAGACCTTCAAATCTGCTAATATCCTGAAAAAGGACATGAAAAATTGGCTGTGTTTGCATGCAAAGTAAGGAATTAAATTTTGACCATCCACCTATGTATTATAAATTATTTGAGAATTTAAAACAAAAGTTGCAAATCGAAATTCTAAGTTAAAAATTCGTTATTAATATTTTTCAAATCTGCTAACATGCTGAAAAGAGCACTGAAAGATTAACCGTATGTGAAAGCAAAACTAATAGTTTGTTCTCGACTGTATGAATTATTTGAGAATTTAAAACAAAAGTTGCAAATTGGAATTTTTAAGTTGAAAATTCTAAATCCCTATTTTTCCGAGACTTTAATCTACTAATCCTGAAAAGGTCCTAATTTTTTAACTGTATTTATAAGCAAAATTTGCAATAAATTTTCAACCATCCAACTGTAGGAATTATTTAAGAATTTCAAACAAAAATTCCAAATTGTAATTTTTAAGTTCAAACTCGAAATCGGTACTTTTCAAGACCTTCAAATCTGCTAATATCTTGAAAAAGACCTTGAAAAATTAACCGTATTTACAAGCAAAATTAACAATAGGTTTGTGGCCATCCAGTTATATGAATTAATTAAAAAATTCATAGGAATGTTGGAAATTGGAATTTTTAAGTTGGAAATTCGAAATCTATGTTTTTCCATGACTTTTAAATCTGTTAATATCTTGAAAAATCGGGTAGTGCCAATGAAATAAAAGCGGTAAATACAGTGTTAAATAGCAAAGTGTTATCGAGAGCAATAAAACTTAGAGTATACAAATCAGTCATAAGACCTACGGTTACCTATGCATGTGAGGTTTGGACGCTGAGAAGACAGGATCAGACAATGTTAAAGGTGTGGGAGAGAAAAATTATGGGGAAGATTTATGGAGGGAAGAAAGTAGAGGGGCAATGGGAAAGACGAACTAACTAGGAGCTATACGAGTTGTACCAAGAGCCTAATATAGTGGGAGTGGTAAAAGCTCAGAGAATCAGATGGTTAGGTCATCTGTTGAGAATGGACAGTAGCAGGACACCAAGTAGAATATGGAGGGCAGAGATAGGTAGAAGAAGGCGAAAAGAGAGGTCGAAGAATCTATGAAGGCACGAGCTATAAGAAGATCTGGAGGCTATGAAGATCAGATTATGGGAAACAAATGCAAAAAATAGATAAGAACGGAGAAGAGTAACAGATCAAGCCAGCATGGGCCTACTAGGCCTCTAGTGCTATCATATAATATCTTGAAAAAGCTCCTCAAAAATTAACTGTTTTACAGGTAAACTGAGCAATACATTCTCGACTATGAATTATTTGAGAGCTTAAAACAAAAGTTGAAAATTCGAAATCGACATTTCTTCAAAACTTTGAAAATCTGCCTGTTAATAACCCTAAAAGGCCGTAACTGTATTCAGAAACAAAATAAATAATAAATTTTTGACCATCTAACTACACGAATTATCTGAAAATTTTTTGCTTTAGCAAAGATTGCAAATTGGAATTGACGGGTATATTTTTCCAAGGCCTTGAAAATTGTGTATTTACATGCTAAACTTTCAATTAATCAACATTTTAAAGTTTTAAATTGTTCTTTCATTGCAATTTGAGAATTTTGTATTTTTCTGAGATTTATAAGACTGTTAATAATGCCTTTTCAACGCTGTTCGTAAATTGTTTGCATCTAAGGTAAGATTACTTAATTGTTTAATTTATTGCTAAATGTTCAAGTAAAAGATGTTATCAGCTCAGAAAATAGAAACAGAAATCGAATTTTTTAAAAGGATTCCAGTTTAATCTGAGTTATGTTAAGCGATCGTTAACAATTAACCCCCCACGGATATTTTGCAACAAAATACCCTAGCTCGCTTGAAAACTTTATTAAATATATGAATGAAACCCTTGAAAGCATTTTGTTCCTAGAAATTGGTACAAAATACTTTGATGTTCTTCTTAAGTACAATGCTTTAGAAACTTTTTTAAAAAAACCTTTATGTATAACACAGGCTTAATGAAACTTTATGACAGGAAAGACCGACGTCAAAATTGTTATAAAAAGCTTTTACTTTTCCTTTAAAATTAGTAAGTGAAACAAATTTAGTTACGAAAACGGAACAAGGACTTTACTAAAACCGAAATTAAAAATTATATTGCGGAAATTCTGCAAAAACTATTCTTAATTTGGTTGTAAAATCTAAATATGGGGTTATAAAACCTGAATTTCTATTTAAAAAATATCAATTTTTTTGTTACCTGGTTTAGCTTGTAGTAAACTATGGTAAGTATTAAAGATTTTAGGATGTCCTCTAATTTTGAGATTACGATAGAGGAAGTCGCCAAGCAGCTTGAGATTTCTGGTTTTATACAAAACCTTCAAACTCGTACTCTATTCCTGTCTGTGTAAGGTATTAAACTCATTATCATACACTTCAATTTCCGCTTTTAATTAAATAATTTATCTAATATGGAAAAAGCCAATTAAAGTATATTTATTTTTCCTTCCTATTGTTATGTAACTTACGACATTAATAATATTTAAGCAAAAAGCACTTAGAACAAGCTTAAAGCAAATTATTTAATTTTACTATACAAAAGAAGACGGTACAATGTTCGCAAAATAAGTTTAAAGTGAATGTATTCCTACAATAACGTGCACACCATTTGTATTCTCGCAGGAGATATGAAGGAAGACAATGAGGCAGTTCGGTTGTTAAATTTACAGTTCCCACATTTACTTAAAGTCGCATGAACTTGGATATTGCAGTTTCATTTTAAAATATTTCTTTGTGTAATAAACGAAGCCATTTTGCAACATTTCTTTAGATTTTGTATCAAAGTAAAAGTAATTTGGTTCGTTCCTAATTTTTTTGCCCTACTTTTACAAATTTTTATGTCAAAAATCCACAAGAAAATTGTGTAAATTTAGCTTTATTTTTAAACGTCCGATCAGTTAATTAAAAGGTTTACATCCGTATCCGAGTGCTTTTCAATTCTGTAGCACAATTTTATTACTAGGTTTACTATGAAAACTGTTCTACGTAGTATAAACAGAAACAAAATTTCCTATTCCACTTCATGCAAACCACAAATATACGGACCCTGTTAATACCATTCGATTTACATAGGATCTATCGGAGTTTATATTGTAAAAGCACAGCGTGTGGAAAACTGACGGACGGTTAAGCAAATAAAATGAAAGCAAGCTCGGTGTTCTATGTATTTTGTATTTTTATTATTATTAGCGTTCTTCCTGTTAAAAAACACCACTGCATATATAAACCGTATTCATAGCTAATATACTTATAAACTCGTGGAGCTTTCCGGTAACTGAATAACACTGGAAAAACACGAATTAAGGCTGATATTTTCCAATTTTAGGTTTATCTTTGAATGCTTTTGCATTAACAAAATCGATTACCTTGCTCAATGTAAATATTAAATTTAAATGCTCGCTAATATAAACATTCGAATTACGATCACCAAGTAATAGTAAAAGGAAGTGAAGGTTTTCGTGCCGATTTAAATCTTACTTTATTTAATTTGGAAATAAAACGCATGATTGATCATTTGTACCACAGTTTTCGTGAGCTAGAACTCCATTAAATGACACTAACTTGATTTTTGACGTTTGTGTCTTGCATAAGAGGAAAAGCATAAAGTATTCTAAATTAAAATTGGAAGATATGCAAGTTAACTTAAGAAAAGGTATGACATGTTATTAATGTTGCCAACTCTAATAAAAATAATAAAATTAATATCCAGTTAATTAGAAACAATAACATTTCAATGATTATTTACAAAATATTGCAGTAGAAACTGCAACAGCGATTGGCCAGAAAAATTCAACAAAACATTATAGTTATTTACGTAACAAGGGCTCGGTTCGGTTCCATGGGTTGTGCAATATTTTTCCACTGACAAACTACAAACTACTATAAAAAAATTTATAAAACCTTAACATTAGTTACCATTAAATTAATTTATCGAAGAAACACATGGTTCTAAAGTAGTTATTAGTTCCCAAGGGTTGTAAGTTCGCCCTTAACTTCTTTACTATCATGACAGCGATCATTAAACTTCTTCTTTTTCTATTACTCTCTTATACCTTTACAGTGTCGAGGGGGCCGGACACACCGAGTCGCAGAGCGGTCACCTAACCAAGTTCTGGCCAAACAGACCCTTGCTTAACTTTGTATATTACAGTATTACGTGCACTCCCACTCTGCCACTAAATAAATGACAAAAATCGATTTACGACCTTTCAATATAAACGATATTACACAGAAATGTCACAAAATCGACAGTAGAAAACAAACCTTTCATATTAACTGTTTTGCAACAAATTTAATTAAGCCCAACACCTGCAATACTTTTTAAATTAATAATACAGTATGCTATAGTACATGCATACGGGGTCTGATCAAAACATATCCAGAATGGCTTTATTTATAAAGAAATATAAGATTTATGAAATTGACATTTAATCGCCTTCAAAGTAGTCTCCTTCCGAAGCCATACACTTAATCCAACGTTGATGCCAGTGCTCGAAACATTTTTTAAATTGGTGTCAGTAGCTGCTTCGTCTTATTCTGCTGTATCTCTTCAATGTCTTGGAATGGTTCTCCTTTTAACTGAAATTTAATTTTGGGGAATATAAAATAGTCGCTGGGAGCAAAATCAGGAGAATACGGTGGCTGGCGGACTTGTGCAATGCCATGTTTAGCAAGAAACTGCTGCACAAGTTGAGATGTGTGGACGGGGGCATTATCGTGATGCAATTGCCACTCGCCATTCTCATGCAGTTCCTACATTTTGCGACGAACTGCGTCCCTCAATCGTCGTAGAACTTACTAGTAATACTCGTTGTTAATTGTCTATCCAGGGGGAGCGTATTCATGATACACAATTCCCTTGTGGTCGAAAATGACAGTCAGCATTCTCATAATCATAACATTGCTGCGACTTTGTCGTGCTTTTTTGGGTCTAGAAGAATTTAGAGTCTTCCACTACATATGAAGGTTTGGGCCTTAGTTTTGGGATCATACCCATAAACCCATGTTTCATGGCTAGTTATGATCGTTTTCGTCATTTTTGACGCATTTAAGCAAGTCACTAGCAGCTAAAACATGAGCATGTTTTTGTTCAGCTGTGAGAAGTTTTGGTACAAATTTAACTGAGACGCGTCTTATATTCAAATCCTCCGTAAGAATGGATTGAATCGAACCCTAACTAATGTTTAGATCTGTGGCTAACTCACGAATAATAATAATTCAGCGAATTTCCAGCACAGCTGCGACATTTTGTGCACTTTTGCTGCTTGTAGGTCTTCCAGAACGCGGATCACTCTCAACACCTTCACGACCGTTTTCAAAGCGTTTATACCACTCATAAACTTGCGCACGACTCACACAATCTTCGCCGTAGACTTCTTGTAACTTCAAATACGTATCTGTACAAGATTCGCTAAGTTTTTGACAAAATCTAATGCACATTCGTTAATCCTTTTTTCCGATATGATAAATGCGACAAACAACTACGCAAGTGTCAACAATAGTAATTTGTAATACAAGTGTTGAAAGCTTGCGTTTGCCACACGAATGTGAAGTTTGCAGCACGAACGCTAGTGAGTGCTGCAGTCACATGAGTGTGGCAAATACAAGCTTTCAACACATGTATTACACACTATTTTTTCTACAACCACAAAAAATTTAAATATTTCTGCAAAATCAAATCTGACATTCATCAAATGTCATTTATGACATTTTGATTTGCGTGCGGAAAGTAAACAAATTAGCGTGTGGAAAGTTTACTTTCCGCACGCAAATCAAAATTTGAGTGTGGAAAGTTTACTTTCCGCACGCAAATCCAGATTAATCCAGATTTGCGTGCGGAAAGTAAACTTTCCGCACGCTAATTTTCACTTGTTCGGCAAACACTCATTTTCAATACTCGTATCTATGGAGACGAAGTCTGAAAATCCCACTTTCCATGGTGGTTGTAGAAAAAAAATATTACTGTGAAACAACCGATTGAGCAAAGCCGATGTGACTTACAGCACGTATTTAACAAGTACTAAGCACACTTTGTGCAAAATCATAGCCCTTTGTGTCCATTCATTACAAAGTTATAAAACCATTATGGATATTTTTTGATCAGACCTCGTACATGAATTTTTCTGTACCACAGACAAGATTTTCTGGAAAATATTCTCTTTTGCAAAATTATAAAACAAACTTACTTTGAAAAATCTAAAATTAGTTCTTAGGCAAACCTTGGTTCAGTTATAAGAAGTAAATTCCTTTCTATTTGGTTTAGTCTTATTATAGAAGCTAAGCTTTTACGTTTTCCGAAGCTCTTGAATTTTTAATAAAATTCGAATGAAGGCTTTCAATTCTTTTATTGTTTGTCGATAAAACACAATCTTTTTCTAAGTTATTACAGATTTATTATGTACTTCAATGTATTTTTAAAAAAGAGGAAAACGTTTACTTGCCTCAAGTTTCATATTGGCAAACAGTGAATAATACTGGTTGATTTATAAGCTTTACGACAACATTTTGCGAATACAAACTGATACAATTCTAAGATGAAAGGTATTAATTATGAGTTTAGGTCAGGTGTATGTTAGTTAAATGGGTTAAAGTTATTAAAATTCGATACTGAGTGTAAGCACGAAAAAGAAGCAACAATAAAAGTGGCTAAGTACGAATACAGATATCGACATGCAGAACTACTGAAGTAGAAATAAAAAAATTAGTTAGTAACTAACATGTATCAAGGAAATTTGTGTATGTTAATTTACGTGATGCAAGTGAAGCTTCATAATATTTTTAAACTAAAGCGGGTTATGGTTTTGACATAATACAAACAATTACAAAAGAAAGAAATGTAATAGAAAAACAGAAAGAATGGTAAGAAAATTACAAGAAAAAACATATTAACAAAACAATATTAATAGAAAAAATAATGTTTCCTAAAAGTAGAAGAGGCTTTTTGTCACAACGAAGGAGAAGAAAATTCGATCAGAATAACAATAAAACGCATAAAAGAGGTAATAAAACGCGCTGTGGGACCAGGTGAGATTATTACCGAGATAATAAAATCGGTAGAACGAAATTACTCTGAATTATATAAAAAATATGCCAAGCTCCAGAAGCTTTAAATGGATTCCAAAAACTCATAGAACGGAAAAAAGCACCTACAGCATCGACATATGTATAACAAATGAGATCCCATTATACGAAAAATCTACAAGCCCGAAAAATTGGTGAAGATCAAATAGAATAGTAGATAGTAGCTAATGGAAAAAAGGCAAAAAATGATTTTATATGCCTTTAATCGATTTGAGAAGAGCTTACGATAACTTTCCCTTTGATTAAAGGAACGCACAAAAATAAGATAACAGTGGAAGTGTGGTAGAAACTAACGAATGGTTTTGAGATAACATAAAGACTGCTAAAAGGCTGTTTTAGATTACTCAAAACCTACTATATTTGTTGATTCTTATCAAATGTTCATTAAAGAAGTGGTGGGAAAAAACAAAGAGGAATTGCAGATTCAATCAGAAATGAACACATCTGTACAGTAAGTGTAACTTCACAGGGTGTACGTAATTTAGGCTTGATAAGAAAATTGAAAGAAGAACTGGACTCAAGGTTAACTTTGAGAAAACAGAGTACCTAGCAACGAAAGAAGATGATTCAAAGAATCTAGAAACATAAAATAGCTTACAACTCAGAATTTGAGAAGTTATGATTCACAATAACAACTTCAAACGAAGAAATTAAAAGTAAATTTGGGCTTAATGGAATAAAAGACAACTTATAGGATGAAGATACCCAAAAGTAAATAAAATATATTAAAATCACTACAAGAAAACCATAAATACGATAACAACAATCTACTAGATTAAGTTAGAAATGAAGAGATACCTAGGAGAATGGAAATAAAGAGTCGTCAACGCACACACAGAAGAAATGAAAAATTAGAAAGGCAGAGAAAGGGAGATGGATATGAAAGGTTAATGACTGGAGTTCCATTGGAAGATGAAAAAAAAATCGTAAGAAGATCAAAGCAAAATCGAGGGAAAACTAAAAGTGATAGAAAACGAGGTTAAGAGAATAGAATTTTCGAAATAAATGCATGGAAGTCCACGTGCTTTGCCACCAATGCTATAGAAAGACGAAAGGAAGGAAGTTCAAGAAGATCACTACAGAATGAAAGCGATGTAGCAATGAAAAATAAAGACTTACAAAATGAAGTATGGGAAAACAAAAGAATGGTAGAAGACGAGGTTAAGAAAAGGAGTTTTGGAAATAAATGAAAGTTCAGTAATCACTACGGGATTAAATCGAAGAAGTAATGAGAACTAGAGGTTTACAAAATAAAAAATGGAAAAACAACGATGAAGAACAAGGTTAAGAAAAAGAAATTTTAAAATAAGTGGAACGAAAGTTCAGCAGCTGATCACCAGATGCTATGGGAAAACGAAATGAGAGAACGCGAAAAAGAAAAGGCGAACAAGGTCACTGCGGAATATTATAGAAAGGCGAAAAAGCGAAGGCCAAGAAAATTACTGCGGAATGAAGTCGATGAAGCAATGAAGCCGAAGATTGGGAAAACAAATAATGGCGGAAAGAAAAATTAAGAAAAGAAAGAAAGAATGACGAAAAATGAATTTTCAAAATAAATGGCTTGAAAATCAAGTCGCCTGGTCTCCAAATGCCAAAGAAAATAAAATAAAGGAAGGCGAATAAGGAGAAGGTTAAGAAAATCCTTGTGGGATGAAGTGGACGAAGCAATAGACAAAAGAGTTTTACACGATGAAGAATTGGAAAACAAAAAAGGATAGAAAACCCGGTTAAGAAATGGTTAAGTTTCTAAATAAATGAATCAGTCATGGCATTTCAACAGCCTGGTCAACACGATCTCCGGACCTAAATCCATTACAATAAGTATTACTTTGAACAAACATGAAGCAGCTTGCATTTTATGTAGAAACTACTTCTAGTTGGTAGTTACCTACTAGAAAATATACCAAATGATGGAAATACGAACATCGTTGATGTGAAACTTGTATTAAAAACAGAATTGTCGATTCAAATGTTTCTTACATGTTTTGAATTGATTTCCTTTAGTTACCTTTATTAAACAATGTTAAATAAGACCTGAAAATAAAACTAATCTAGTCAAATTAAATGTCCATACAAGTTTCTTTTTAGGACAATATTAGCTCCTATATACAAAAACTTGTTATGAATCACTTTGTATACTTAATAAAAAAATCCTATTAAAAAAGGTATTTATTTATAAGAAAAATAAAAATTAAATGAAGCCGTGTTCACGATAAAATACACTTTGGGATATTAACCGTTGTCTTTCGAATTAGGCCATCTTGTTGTCATTCTGAACTTGAAAACTAAAAGGTCGAATTGTTTTTCCTTATAAACTAATTTTTCTCCGCAAATTCGACATCCCTAACTCAAAGTGAAGTCCCTGAAGTGTTTCTATAGGCTCAGAACAACAACACTTCCGTAAATTGGAAATTTTGAACGTTTCTGCATTCGGAAACAAACTGGATGGATATTTTTTGCGGAATGAATTACACATACCGTGCGTTATGTGTAGTAAATAAAAACAAATATAATTACAAAGGAGTTATGTTACGTGTGGCGTAATTAAAAGTAGTGCTGGTGGTTGTAAAAAGAGTGCCCTCTGTGTAGCAAGCGCCCGTAGACTATTTTAGTAACGCATTAAGCATTAAAAGTATTCCCTGGAGCGATTTTAGTTTGTTTTTGAAAAGAATGCAAAAACTCAGCTGCTTTCATCGTTAGTTCCAGATAGATATTCATTGGGGTAGAGCACGCGCAGGCCAAATGTCGCCGTTATTATGGGGTAGGTTAGGTAAGGGAGGTTGTTTGTTAGAATGTAGGGGTGTAAAGTAACGTCTGTCTGACGGGCTGCGTTCGCCCTCTGCAGTTATGCGTGCCGAGGGTTGCAGAGCTTGATTAGCAACTACACCTACACGCGCTGGTAATTAAGATATGAGAGGATTACACGAACGTGACTGTCTCTCCGCGTTTTTATCATACACGCTGAAAAAAAAACGAAACACTTTTATGAATATTTATGTACTTCATTTGCAAAGTATGTAGAATATTTCCGAGCAAAAGAGAATATGAAACCTTTTTAGATATACACGTGTTTGACGAATGTAGGTATAACCATTATTCGCCGAGCTTTCAGTTTTACATTTCATTAAAAAGAGGAATTAATTCAGCCGAACTTGTCGCACTAACTACTTCAACACGTGAGTGTTAAGCGTTCAGTTTTCATAATTTATTCGGCGTCATGAAATACCATCGCGTTCAGGTAAATACAAATTAATGTATTATTTAAATTCAACCTGTCAGCTATTTAATCGATTATTGAAAGCCTGTAACGGGGCCCCTTTTCATAATTTATCGGAAGTCTTCGTCTTCCGTTTTATTTAATTAGAAGAAACCTGTGGGAACGTTGCAAATACTCTGAAAACCCATATTATATTATCGTTGGCTTTAACATGCAATTATAGTTTTTCAGGAGATTTCAGGTTCAGGGGAGAGGCCCCAAAGACAGTTTCTAGGGATATTTATTTATTTACGGAAATAACATATTTCATTCTGAAATGCTGTTGTGGTTTTCCAGAGTTTGAACTTTATCAAACCATAAACACCAAAACTAGGTTTAGGGAATGTCGTGCGAAGATGGAAATCCTCTGAAAAACTATTCTATGTTGCACTTGAATTTAACACACAGTTGTGGTTTTTCAAGAGTTTTCAGGTTTTGGGGGAAAAGCTTGAAACACAATTCCAAAAAGCGTTATTTACTTGCTAAAATATCAGTTTGATTTTGAAATGTTATGGTTTTTCAAAGTTTTCCAGTTGGAAGAACTCAGAAAAACCATTGCACTTGATTTTAACATACAATCATAGTTTTTAAGGGTTTTGAGGTTTAGAAAAAAAGTTTGAAAGACAATAGTATCCATTAAGCGTTATTTACTTGTTGAACTATGAGTTTTATTCTGAAATGCTGGGTGGTTTTTCAAAGTTTTCCAGGTTTTTTACATTAACAAAGCACAAAACCCAAAACTAGGTTTTAAGGAACGTTGTAAAAACTCTGAAAATCTATCTTATGTTGTCGTTGATTTTAACATGTAATCATGGTTTTTCAGAGGTTTTCTAGTAAAAGCAATTTCCATGAAGCGTTTTACTTGCTGAAATATTAGATTTTGATGGTTCTTCAAAATTTTCCAAATCTTCAACTTTATGAAACCACAGGCTCCAAAACTAGGTTTCAGAAATGTTATGGAAAAGTTGGAAAAACTCTGAAAATTAATCCTATATTGCCGTTGATCTCTCCATACAAACATAGTTTTCAGGGGTGTTGTTGTTGTGGCGTCAAAGTTTTTGAGATTTTCAATTTTATCAAATCAGAAAGTTTAAAACTAAATTTCAGAAACATTTGAAAAAGTTGGAAAAACTCTGAAAATTCATTTTATGTTCCCGTTGATTTTAACATATCTATAATGACGGTTTTCAGGGGTCCTAAGGTTCAGAATCAGAAGAGAAGCTTGACAAAAAATTCCAAGAAGTTACTTGCTGAAATAGGGGTTTGATTTTGTTTACAAAGTTTTAGAGATCTTTAACTTTATTAAACCACAAACCTCGAAGCTAGGTTTAAGAAATGTTATGAGAACTCGGCAAAACTCTGAAAACCCATCTTATGTTGCCGTGGGCTTCGGTATACAATTATAGTTCAGTAAAAACTTGAAAACCAATTTTCAGTAAGCTTTATTGGTTTACTAAAATATGAGTCTGATTCTGAAATACTGTGTGGCAACTGAAATTTTTCCAAGTTTTCAACTTTAATATTATGGTAATTCATCCTTTGTTGGATAAGTTATCTTCTCCAGGTAACTGTGTAAAAAGCACTCGCAACACATGAAAACCAAAGCCCTTCCCACAAAATTGATTAATGACAAGAAACCTTCGGTAAAAAGGCCCACGTTATGGAGAATCTTTACTATACTTATTTATTAAAAAGCAGGCAATTTAATATAACCTGAAAAAAAATAATATAGATTGTACGCAATATTATCAAAGACCGAGAAAAAATTCTTCATTTATGTTACCTCAAACTTACAAATAATCAGAGTTTATTACACGTTTAGAATATTACGATTCTCCTTTCCTTTCTTCTTTTCTTCCTGAAGAAAAAATCAACTGGAAGTTGCCTGAAACCTTAAATTTTCTTTAAATCATTCATAATTACTTCAAATATTTATAAAGAATTATCGCTTTTGCTCAAACATGAAAAAGCTAAAGAAACATGTGTAATCAGATGTTTTCCGGTGTTCCTGAAAAAAATATTACTATTATTGTTCTGAACTTTTTCAAGAACAGTAAAGAATTATATCTCCCAACCGTTAAATTAGTAGAAATTTTATGGATTACCTTTCTCTTGTTATGATTCAGCGGTAAAAAATTGCATCGTCTACAAAGTGATCTTACCTGCTTAAAAGAAATGAACCGAAAGAATTAACCTTAATGTTTTTAAAAAGTAACGTAAGTTAACAGTTTCAGAAATAAAAACACTGATGTAGCTTTTATTTCTTTAAGAAGACTATATTAAGTACAATGGCGTTTGAAACCGCTATAGTTAATTTTTAAGATTATTCTGCCTTTCTTAATTTTCTTCTTCTTCGTCGCCTTATTTTTATTTGTTTTTTCTTGAAAGAAATAGCCATAGCTGAAATAAAGAATACTAAAGCTTCACTCGCAAATTAACTTATAAAAAAAGTTAAATTTTGTTTATTTAGGTATTCTTCGTCGTCCTCTCCCTTCTTTCTTCTTCCCCTTTGGCCGACATCAATCTTCGTCTTTATAAAGAGCCAGTCACCTTCTGACCTAGGTAAGTAAAATCTGAAACAGCTCGTATTTTTAAAAATCCCTAAATCCGAAATTTCTTGAGGAGTTAGGATTATGTGTCTTCTGTGTTCTTCCTCTTTGTGTCCTTATAGAGGTCATGGCAACGGCGTAAGGCGTTATCAGCCCTAAAAGCAAGCTTAAAAGGAACTTTTCATTTAGTGATGCAACTGCAAAAATGTTTCGAGTTGTATATTATTATCACTTTACTTTTATATAAAAATAACCTTAACTCTCAGCAAGTTATGTAACAACCTTTTTGGATAAAATCTGGAAAAGTGGAAGAACGTTATTATTTTCTTATATAAATCAACCCTTCAAACTTTGTTGTCCTTATGCGCCACGAAACTTCTGTAATAAAAAATCGTCGAAGTTGTTCGTTAAAAAATCTTTAATGTACTTGCTTCTCCTTTTATTGTCTTATGCTAGTAGCCAACTTACCTAACAAATTCATATTTCAACCGCTCCAGATTAAAAATCCACCACGAGTGAGATTCGAACTTGTGTTCCCTTAATTCCCAAACAGATTTATAATCCATTAGGCCATTGAGGAACGCTGGATTTTACGTTTCCTTTATCATTATTGTAGTCATTTGTTCATGATTGGTGGGTTCATCAAATAATCCAACATTTTCTTAAAAGTGAAACCTGAAAATCTAGTAAAATTTAAAAACAAATTGTGGGGCTGAGAATGCGTAATCAGGGTAATTTCCCAGATTTTTTTGTGTTGACTCTGTTTTGGCCCTGTAAATTGCGGAATCCCACCTCGCAAAGTGAATTTACGAGCATTTTCGAAAATAATTTTATGTAATCATCGCTCATTGCGAAATTCCTATGAAAAACAATGCCATGACGACTTATATCATCCCTTAACTTTTTCAGAATTCTTAATACCTGTCCAAAGAAGACTTCAGTCAGAAATAAATTTAAGTACATACAAAATATAAAAAGGGCTTTGATTATTCTATTCTGTCAAAAATAGAAATTCTAACGTTGTAGAATGAAACCATCAAATTGAATGATCAAGAAGCTTATAATGTGAAAATTCCCAATTAAAACACAAAGAAAACTATTTGAAAACCAAACATTTTTATTATTGAAACCGTATATAACCAAATAATTAACCGTAAGTAATTAGTTTTTACGATGGCATTTCTTGCAATTGTACCTGTGTTTACAAATTATTTACGTCTTATTATGACTACGACTCGAATTTACAGCACTAATTTAATGTTATTACCTGTGCTGGAATTTGTGTCGCGTAAGTTGTATAACGTTACCCAAAAAAAGAAGTAATTTTAGTATTATTAAGGGCAAGTAGACTCAATACCATTACAAAACTGTTCGTACTTCAATTACTACGAACTGTAAAATGTACAGAGTTTTTTCTTATTTTTTGAAGTTATAATAAGGTCGAATTTGGATTGAAGTCTTAATGGCAATTAGAAGTTACATACAGTGAAATAGTTTAATTCCAGTGCTATTAATTAAGTAATTTTTCTATTGCAAGAAATTAACATTTAAAGTGCAGAACGTTATGAGTTCGTGTTCGTAGCAAACTTTAAAATATGCGCATGATTAATTCTGTTAATTATACAGTTACATATTAATTAACAGTTAAAGATTTAGAAATAAATTTAATTTAAAAAAACGTCCGACTCTCCACACTGTTTCTTTCTAATGCAAACACCGTTACTATTAGAACTGAGTTAAGGACAAAATATACTTTCACATCAAGTTTAACCATAATCTTGTTTAATATACAACATTTCTAGTTTTAAGTTTTAAGATGGCGTATTTATTACTGTCACGTTCCACCGGCAGTAAATATTAAAATTTTTTAACGTCCTTTTTATTTGCATCCTTACAAAAATAAATAATTTTATGACAGTAGAACTGAGCGTCTTGTAATACAGACGTGATGTGATGTATTTATTCGCTGTTAATTTATTACGAAACTAGAGAGCTGCAATTAGAAAATCGTTAACCATTCCGTGACACTTTTGACTTCATTACAATCAAGTATAGGTGTGCTGGGGGTGTTTAATGAGTGACCTTATACATGTAGATAACGCAAGTTATGCATTAATAAATGAATTTTATTGATCTTGCTTTGCAGTTGGTAAACTTAATTATTCACAATTTAAATGCGTCACAAACTTAAGCCTTTATTTACATTTATAAAATAATCCGCAACTTGTCGTGTAACACCCAGATAAAACTATAAAATAATCTGCAGTAATAATAATTATAAGCTAAAAGAATAAGAAAAGCAGATTAGAATTTTGTGGTACTTTAGAAACGAGCGAGAAAGCAAGACGTAAAGAGCAAGAGAGTATTTGAATTTTGCTCGAAATTCGTGTCCCAACAAAGACATAACTCTTTGTTTAACTAAGCAAAAGTTTGAATACGAAACATTGTTTAAGTTAGTTAAGCTTTTTGTAATAAGTAAATGTTCGTCACAAAAGCAGTTAGAGGTAAATTACAGAAAAATAAAGCCAAGAATACAACGGAAAGTAAGTGCTAAATATATTTATTTAAACAGAAATTAACTTTGGCCACCTGTAATTGGCGAGTTTATTTTAAAACAGATATACACTTCAAACAAACTATTTGTTTATTAATTTGTTAACACCTAAAAGCCTAAGAGGCAATTAGAAAGAACACAAGAAAGACAAAAACCGGTGCTGAAAGCCTTTGCAGACCTACAAAAAAAGAAGCAAAAAATAAAACTCAGAGATTAATTGTGTTTTTAGACTTTGGTATATTAATTTGTTTTAGTAACTTCGAAAATATCGTCAAAATAAAATTAGTTTTCAAATAAAAATATATATTCCTAAGATTTCTTTAATCCTAGCCTTTTGAGTTTATATTCTGCAAGCAAATAAATTTAAAATTAAAGATGGCCGTGATTTTCTGTTGAATTAAAGAATTGACATTGAATTTGCACCAATCACTGTTAGTTACCAATTATAAACAAAAATCGTAGCCTGCTTTACTTGATTTCAGGATAATAAATAAATCCATCGCTGTAAAAGTTAGGTAGTGGTTTTTCTGCTATTTGGCTATTTCATATCAGAAATTTTATAGAGTTAAAAGGGCGAATTTGGCAATAAAAAGTTAATAAAGCACGCATTTATCCACAGCAACATTTCAAACAGTTAGTTATTAGTTTGTTAACACCTAAAAGCCCGAAAGACTTAGAAAGAACATACATAAGGGACAAAAATAGGTACTGAAAGTCTTTGCAAACCTACGAAAAAGAAGCAGAAAATAGAACTCAGGAATCAATCCTTAAAGAATTATTTTTTTAGACTTTGGTATATTCTTTCGAAAATATTATAGATATAAAATAATTTTTCTAACAAAAAAAATGGTTAAGATTTCATTAGCCCTACCCTCTTCTGTTTATATACTACGATCAAATAAATTTAAAGTCAGGTTTGAGGTTAGGTTTAAACTTAGCAGCATAGAACTGTTTTTAAAAAACTGACAGTCGGGCTCTAATTACTATAAATAACCTACTTTGTAGATTTGGAGATTTATTTCATTCCTAGATATTAAATAAATGCAGCGCTCTAAAAGTTCGTATCAGCAATATACTTTTAAAAGGAGGAATTCTTTGTAAAATGCGAATAAACTACGAATTTGTCCTCAGTAATTTTTTAAAGAACTGTTTACTTTAAAACAAATACATATTTCAAACAGACTATTTGTTTATTAATTTTTTAGCATCTACCGGCCCTGAAAGTCTTGGCAAACATACAAAAAAGAAGCGAAGAACAAACTCAGGAGTTAATCCGTAAAAATCGTCTTACCTTTGGTATATTTTTTGAAAAATGAAGTATATTATTAGGATTTTGTTAATCCAGCCTGGTCCGTTTATATCTCGCTATCAAATAAATTTGAGATTTAAAGATGGCCGTAATGTTTTGTTAAATAAACAAAACTATAAACGGAAATCATAGCCTACCTTATAGATTTATTTGATTTTGAGATATTAAATTCAGCATTACAAAAGTTAGCACTTTTTCTCTGCCATTTTGTATCAGAAACTTTAAAAGGGCCAATTTATCTTAACAAAGTGAATGAATCACTTATTTAATCCTCAGAAAAAAAAAATTTTAAGGGCCATTTGTTTTAACACAGACATACATTTCAAGCAGTCTATTTATTTATCAATTTGTTAACACCCAAAAACCTAAAAGGCGATTACAATGAACAGACAAGAAAGACAAAAAAACTGGTGCTGAAAGCCTAAAGAAGCAAAAAATAGAACCGAAGAATTAATCTTTAAAGAATCATATTTTTAGACTTTGGTATGTTTATTCGAAAATATTATGCAAATCGAATAAATTTTGAATTAAAGATAACTATTTAAAAAAATTTACAGTCAAAATATGGACTGAACATCATAAACATACATCATAGCCTATTTTGTAAATTTATTAAATTTCGGAAAATTAAATAAATTCTGCAGCAAAAAATCTGACACATTTTCTCTACCATTTGGTATCAGAAATTTAAAACTTAAAAAGGGCATATTTGCAAAAAAATGAATAATCAGGCATTTATCCTCACCAAATTCTTTTGGGGCTTTTATTTTAAAATAGATGTACATTTCATACAGACTATTTGACAATTTGACTATTAATTTGTTAACACCTTAACTTGTAACAGGAATTTAAAAAAAAAAACAGACAAAAAAGACAAAAACCCGTCCGTGTTGAAAACCTTTACAAACCCACAAAAAGGAACAAAAAGTAGAACTCGGAAATGAATCCTTACAGAATTGTTTTTTTTTATTTTGATATACATTTCATGAAAATAAAATACCTTTCATTATCATCATCATCATCATCATCAATTGACATGGAGCAGATTCTCGTGGATCAATCCTGGATTACGCCAGGCCCACCCCATGCCAACAGGGAACACTGTATGACGTTAACATGCCTGTGACGCTAGCCGCTAGACACCGCTTCTACAGTACAAGGCAGTTAGTAGATCACATATTCAATGGGAGTCGAATATATGACCGAGATGGTTAACCAAGTTTTTTTTTTTTTTAATGTTTATTTTATACGAACACTATTTCTAGTACTACCGCTAGTTTCCTAGGTCTAAGGGGTGAAACGCCTTAGCGCAGACATGCCTGCCCTATTACACGTTACTTTATTCTAGCTAAATCTAAGCAGTATTTTATACACATACTCCTTGTTCCCTTATAATGTTTATTTTCAATTGTACTTCACAGGTATTACGTATTCCTTGTTTCCTTATTTTTATTGTCATTATTATTTTATTATTTGTTCCTTCGCCGTTCTTCTAAATTTTTCTTCGATGTTTACATCTTCTTCCTCTACTTCTATTCCCTCGTTGTCTGATTCTTCTCTTGAGCCATATTATGCGGTTTATTTCCTTCTTCATCATAATTTTGTTTCTTGCCGATTCTTCTCAGGTTTGTTGTGGTATACCCGATGGTTCTAGATCTTGTTTCAGTGTTGTTTTCTGCCCTGAATCCTTCCGTTCCCAAATCTTTTATGTAGGTGTCGGTTTGCATGGCGGGTCGAAGCTGTGATTCAGATGATCGATTTTGGGGGCCAAGTCTTTTTCAAATAAAAAAATATATTGTTAAAGTTTAATTAATCCTAGCTTTTATGTTTATAGTCTGCGATCAAATAAATTTAGAATTAAATATGACTGTAAATTTTTGTTAAATAGTTGGTATCGGTGACGTCACATTGAAAAATGACAGCTTTGAGGTTAGGTTTGCCCTTTGCTGCAGAGAGAAGAAAATTGGTAGTCGAATTTTCATCAATCGCTGTTGGATACCTGTAAGCAGAAATCATTAGCCTATTTTGTAAATTTGTAGATTTATTTGATTTCGGGATATTAATTAACTAAATTCAACGCAGTAAAAGTCGGTTTTTCAGCCATTTCGCATCAGAATACTTACTTATAATTGTAAAAACGTAAATTAGTTTAGAAAAAGTGACTAAAACACACATTTATCCTTAGCAAATCTATTAAGAGCTGTTACCAACGATTTAATATAAAAATTTGATTTTCTGTTTTATTTACAAAAGCAATTCGGTTTTAGATGTCAGATAAAAGTGGACTTCAACGAGGTTTCAGAATATTAACATTTTAAATAAAAACCGTAAATAACCGCATTGTCTGTGGTTACACAAAGTTTTCCAATTAAAAAGTTTCGTAATATAAACCTGAATATTTTTTTACTAATTTTTGGCCTTTCTTTTTAAATCCATTTACTTGGGCTTGATTTTGTTTTAATTAAAATAATGAAAACGAGCAATTAAACTCTCTGAAAATGCGATTTTCAACAAAATATAAACCTGAATATTGGTGAGTTCGATGAAGTCAGTCAAAACGGTTTGTTTGCCTTTTCGATCGATTTATCTAATTTCATCAACAGGTTGTTACACCTTTCTCCTTACAAGTTCTGTATTTTAATCAATTTATGTAGAACCTCAGTACTGAAAGTGAACGGTCGAGATGGTCACTACCTACCACATTAAGTATAAATTGTGTGATATGAAAACAGTTAGCTTCCGCGGCCGTGATTTGTGGATGTTGTACGAGTGCTAACTACTTTAATTTGACAAGAAAACTGCTTGGAAGTTTAAAAGGCTTCACATAAATTAAAACGCTCGAGAATGCCCGTATTTCATTTCGGGTTAATTCTCATTTGGTTACAAATTGCTAATTTCACGTCTTCATATGTAACAAACAGCAGTCCTTGAAGACATTCCTTCCAGGAAGGAGGTGATCAATCCAGTTCTATCTTAGATGAGCGTAGTATATTTACACCCACAATCTAGTGTAGAAAAATAGCGGAGTTCCAGAGGCTAAACCAAGCTAGACACATAAACTATGACCGGGGCGTTAGAGAGGCTGACAAGCAAACCGCAGTAAAGGAAATTAGTCGCTATGAACTAGACCAAGAAACGACAGATTAGCCTGTCGAAAAGGTAATTTGCCCTCATCGGAACAAGCCCTAGACCGCCGTTTATTTTTTCACCTGGACCTATTTTACACTGTTGCCGGCTTTAGGACACCAAAACTGCCATCTTCAACTTAATTGGAATTGGGGAACCTGATATCCTTTGTTCAAGTACCTGTAAAATTGAGATAGCCCCTTCCAATATTTATTAGTCGAATTCGATCAACGTCGACGAAATGAATACCAAACTTAACCACAATATTTAAATACGAAATTCATAAATACATTTGCAAAACACTATAAAAATCCTAATTTATAAAACTGAAACTGCAGAATTAGGGAAATCCGGTTTCGATAACACAATAATTCAGTTCCGTTACAACTGAAAATAACATGCTTTTGAAGTATTTTCTATTTTCTCATAATGTAAACAAAAATGCAAAAAATTCTAGCCAACTTCAGATTTTAAAAGGATTTTTCGGGTTAAAATCAAGGAAAAATCCATTTCAGAGGTGATTTATAGAAAATTTCAGGAGGCGAAAACAAAAGAAATCGTAAAAATAGAAAATAAATGTTTTCAAAATGATTTACGGTTAATAAAATGGTGGGTAAAATGTTAACACCTTGAAATGTTTTTAGTGGGTTCATTTATAATACACAGAGGAAGTAATTCCGGAAAAACATTAAAGAGAAGAGTGAGGGCTATAAAAAAGCTACGGAAAATCTCCGGAAAGACTGTCCTGAAAAAAATTTGTAGTTAAACCTTACGACAAAATATATAACCGTGAAGTAAACAAATTCATTTAGTATTTTCCTTATGTTAAGGGAAAAACGAAAAACACGTGAAGCAACTCTTGTTTAAAATTATTTAAATTGAGATTTAAAGATTTTTAGCAGTTAAAGCACGAAGGCATACTAATTAATAAAAAATTCACACAATTTTTTTAATCAAAACCAATTAAAAAGCTTCAAAGAAGCTTTAAGGAGGAAAATAATAATTAACTTCTGAAATTAAAAGAAACTTTCAAATAAATATCGCGTGAATTAAATATTAATTTTGCAAGTTTTCTCTCTTCTGCTTCCTCTACAATTATTAAAACGAATGCCTCTTTTATCTTTTAGGTACTCTAAATAAGTTAGAACTTCAAAACTAAACAACTAATCAAGCATGGCTAGGTCAAATCAACCGACGAAAATAAGAAAAGCCTCATATTGAACAAATACTGAAAGTAAATCGGTTTACCTTCAAATAATATTACAGTAACAACGTCGTCCTTTATCTATAATTCCCTCTGGGATCCTAGTAGTTTTAGAATTCAAAAAATTTGTGCTGTTTTCTCATGTATGAAATAATATTTTAGTTATTTATTCGTTTTATACTGGCTAACCCGAAAGACCGAAGCCACAAAAAATTATAACGAAGTCCTTTCCTTTTCTGCTACGGAAAACAATGAAATAAGTTCATTTTTTGAGAAGGTCAACGAGTCTTAACCTTTTCTCTTTTGCAATATATTCTAGAAAATAATATGAAAAGAAAATTATAATTTCCGCATGTTTTTCTTACGGTTTTTAATTTCGGTTCATTTCTTTAAGCTGAAATTTAAACAAACGAATCTCCTTTGAATATTTTAAGCTAGAAGCTTGAGAGACTACATTTTCTTTGGAAATGAAGCCCATTTACACTAAAGTGTATTATTATATCGTAGTCCTGATGGACCTATTTTGTCTGTTTAAGTGTTTGAACTGCAGGAAAAGCGTAGCATCAAGAACATTGACTCGTAATGAGGCTATCTTTATAAGCTTTTTGTGACTTATGAGTAATTTCAAGATCGTTATAATTTTAATTTTTTGAACCTCACACAGAGTGTCTTCTTTACTCGTAGCCGACTTGAAATTATTTAAAATTACAGGAAATGCTTAAACGTAGAGCATAAATTGTAAAATCTCTTTGTATACCCAGAAACCTTTTCAGGTAGTTTTATATTAACAACTGTGTTTTTATTATTCTTCTTTAATTTAATGCGTGAGTTTGGCAATCAAACGTTATTGAAATAACGATGATAGTTTGGTTTAAAAGGTTATATCTCGTTCGTTCTAATGTTTCCTAAAAGTGTGTCAAATTTGACCAAGACAAATAAAAATCGAGCTATTTTAAACTTGACTGATTTTTCTGAACTCCAGCTAATGAAGTTTCAGTGTGTGTGTATCGATAAAATACAACAGGAATGGTTCCTGAAAGCAGGATTAGTCCTTTTGTAGACTTTTCTTTTGTTTTGACTTTATACACCAAAGGAACAAAGGGTAAACTTTTGGTTGCTGTAATTGCGATAGTAACTAAGTTTCTGATTACTTTGTTCTGTCTAACCTTATAATCCATTTTTGATGAAACGAATCGGGGAAAAATACATTTATATCTATATAACATTAAATTTCATTTAAAATGAAATGATTAATTTTCTTAATATTTTTGGGGACAAAATTCAGACTGATTTAATAGGCAAATGGAAGAAACAAACCGAAATATGCACTCAAAGAGAGTCCAAGTTTTCTCAACGATTTTGAGTTAGTTTTCATCTCTTTTGGTAAAGCGAGAAGGAAGAAGCAGTTTTAATTAGTTATTTGATTTTAACATACTTTCCTATAACCACAAATGGGAATTTCATTATTTATTACCCGACAGGCATCAAAATCCAAGATTTCGCATAAAAAGCATTTCCTGTTTGTACAGTTTGTACAAAATCATTTAGATAACGAAACGTGAATAACTGCCTGAATTTTCTCAAATATAAATTTACAAAGTTGACATAACAGTTTTTACTCTGAAAAATCCACAACAATTGCTGGCATTTAAAGTAGCAAGTCTGAACTTCCTGTGTTGTTATTGTTGTTGTATGTTGATAATAATAAAAAATTCAATCTACAAAACGTAATTTGATATAAATAACGTTTACGTACGAACGGTAGCAATAACACCTGCTTAAATTCCTTTTTTCCACACCATTGAGATGCATTCTCACGTTTTATAACCGCTAATTTTCTTTTATAAAACATAACAGGAACTGCATTATTAGGCAATCGTGAGATCATAAATAATGAACAAATTGAAAACGTTACACGGATTTTTACTGATAGGGTTCGACCTCGGAAAATTAATCGACTTCAACGAGAATTTTTATTGGTGAATTTCGATTAAAGAAACATCCCAATTTACTGAACTAATAAACTAACCAAGCATTTAAAATGATACCAATATTATTATATTACAAATGTTCTAAGCTTGTTAAGAATATTCAAGTCAGGAATCAGAAGATAAAGTAAGAATTAAAAATTCCCCTCCAGAAATCAGATAAACAAGAAAATCGTGACTTTAGAATATTTCAAGGAAATGACCCGTCAGGTATCTAAAGAAACTGTAACAATTCTGCTGAAATTCCAAAACTTCTATTAATTTTGCCGCCGTTACAATCTGCCATGAAGAATTTTTAACCTGCCTGTTGTTTTTATTAAAGTTGCCATGTAAAAAAAGTGCAACGTGATGTTTGTAACTGGTTAAGACAGATCATTAGTAGCTGTTTGTTTTAAGCACGGTTTTACCATATTAAGAGTAGCATTGCCTTAATAGAAGCTTAGGTATGAATTATATTCGCGAAGTTAAAATCCCAGTAGATGGTTAAACTGCACTCGGTTCGTTTAATTTAAAATTTTAAAACGTTTGCAGATGCTAAGCAGACCGATCAAGCAAGGAGAAGTAGGTTGTAGCAACAGCATACAAAACATGTTTGGTTTTTACTCAAGTTCAGCGTGGTTACTAGAATTGCCTGTAGGTAAGCCATTGACCTACGTTGGTCGCTGAAGAACAAGTAAAGAAGTAAATTTTAACATCCACCAGGTATCTGACAGTAAGTAAACCTTACCACGTTATCAATATTTCTTTCGTGTATAGCAACACATGCTCTTCCAGTTCACAAATTACCTAATATGTAATCCTGCTCATGGTAGTTTGATCCATATTCGGACACCTTCGAGGAAAATAATTCCGTTCCATAAACGACAACGGGCAGTTGATAAGCAAGATCAGTACTACTATTGTTAGTTCTTTATTTACGTTTTTATTAGCTTGTAGGACGATTGCTTACGATACTTTTAAGTGCCTTGTTTGGTCCTAAACCCACACCATATCAGAGCACCTGAATGCATGTGCATGTTATATTCTGCACTAAACTTAAAACTGAAATACAGCTAGCTGATTATTTGATGACATTCTTTCATAAGTTATGCCTAATTAGACCTGTCCTACAATCTGTCTATTTATTACTCGATTATCTTGTGGAATTAACCAGGAAATTACGTCCTCCTTTCATTTAGTTATGGTACAATTTGAAAAGGCTTGAAAACAGTTAAAGAAAACTAGGATAACTCTTAACTTAACCTAGGTTACCTTCGATTAAATATAAAAAAACTGTTCGCTCAATAAAGATTTTTATAGTCAATTTCAAAAGATAAGCAACAAGAAAATTTCGATATGTAAGGAAAACCAGCAGTTAATAAATAAAATAACGTGTATCTGTCAAAAGTCGAACGTGTGTTGCAAGCGTACAAAGTTTCGCTATCTAAACGAGTAGTCTAAAAGTTGTTATTGGTTTCGTATCAGAGTTCAAGTATTTTCTTTACTGCGCGTTTCTAAATATTTTAGTTAAAATCTTCGGAAGTGTGCTGTACTAAAAGGTTAACTTTGTTAAGATTTTCTGAATAAAAAACGACGCCCTTAAATTACGAAGTTTGAGATAAAACACGATTTTTTCCGCGATTTTTATTTTGTAATAATACAGTCGAGATATGTTTTTATGTAAAAAACCCCATTTTCAAAAAGGAAAAATATGTAAGGGTCAGGTTCACGTGAAGCAGGAAACAAACACTGTGAATTTTAACTTTTCGTGTAGTTGCGGATAAGTTTCGTTACAATTTAGTTAAAATGTATTTGGAAATAGCTCTTCAAAGTGCCTTTTAAATGCTTTCTTGTTACAAAAATAGTTTTCTGTATTATGATCGATGCAATTTATTTAATCTATGGAAACATAATAAGAATGAAATCAAACACACTAGTTAAAAAAGTAATAAAGACGGGAGATTGTCGAAAATATAGAAGAAGAGGATGATCGCGAAAAACAGATCAAAAGAACAAAAGAAATTGAGCTCCAGTAGAGGAAAAGCTCGAAAGGAAATGAAAAGATCAGCAGAAAACAGGAAAGCATGGAAAAAATGGGTGTAAACGAAATAACCGAACCACCTACCTTCGTAACGGGTTAAAGAATAAAGTGAAGAAGGAGAAGATTTTATATTTATCATATTTATTATGTCATAAATATACCCAAGTAATCTAATTTATATTGAAGAATCGTTAAAATTGCCAACAAGGTTAAAAACTGGCGTTTATGATGATTTTTCTAAAACAAATACCTTTTCCTTACGATTCAAAGTGACGTATTTTTATAATAAATCCAGCACTTGTTCTAATTTACTGCAATTCTTGATAAACCACAAGCTTCAAAATTTTGGGACTTGTATCCAAACAGACACAATTAACTTACGAAACTAAAGATTCTGGTCACTCTCTGACCATCATCTACATATAAATCGTATGTAGAAACACTGTCAGAAGTAAGAACAAAACACATTGTATATATCAGTGAAAAGAAGGTTAGGTTAAATAAGCAACCGCCGGTTGAAGAAATGTTTAAAAAAAACATTAAAGAAACAATTGTATCAACGGCAATACTGTTGTTGTAAGAAGTAAACTGACAACAGCTTGGTTTAGCAAAACATACAGGATGTACCCGAAAATAGGCTTACCCCTTCTTTTTTTCTATTATTTTTGGGTTTGAAAAATGAAAATTACAGGGCCGAATATAGACGAAAAAAGAAAATAGCCTCAACTTTCAATTTTTACGGGAGACCATGTATATTTCAACATTTTTGAAATCCGAAGGAAATGCTGAAGCTGAATATCCAACTTTCCTGCAGATTTTTTTAAAAATTTCTTGGCACTCTTGCTTGAAAAATAAAATATTTCAATTTTTTTCAAGTTTGACAAAAAATTGGGCAAGTTAAGTATTCTGATTTACAATTTTCTTCATTTAAAAAGCAAAAGTTGAAGCCACATGCAGCAAAACCAAAAGTGGCACTAACTTGTTTTGTGGTTCAAAAAACCATATTTTTTATTTATATTCGCCACATTGGTTTTATATTTCTACAAAAAAAAAAATAATACGTAGAAACGGATTTACCTGTTTTCGTTTACTCTGTACATATGTATATGGCTGACAACTGACGTACAGGAAAAAAACAAACAAGAAAGGAGATGCCTTTATTCAAACCAAAGAGATGTTGAAGTATGTTCTCAAGAATAGTAATAAAAAATCAAAAGTATACATATATGTCGACAAGGCGTCTTGAGAATACAGGAAAGAATCGCTAGATATTGGAGAAAAGTACATGAAGGAGGACACTTCGTCCACAAACAGTGTTGGTTTACACTGTTTACAGAGTAGTGGATTGAGCATTAGAAAAATAGAGACACCCTAATAAAAAAGAAGAAGAAGAAGAACTAAAATAGGAGTAAGAAGAAGTTGAAGAAGAATAGCGGGAAAACGAAAAGTAAGAAGAGGACGAAGCAAAAAAGCGAATAAATGGAAGACAAAAGAATAAGATGAATGAGCGAGAAGTGGAAAGTCCAACAATGGCAGAAGTCCCAGAAATATTAAGCAAATTAAAAACTAAAAAGTTCAGGAACAAATGGGATATCCATACAAGTAGGGGTAAAACCTGGGAGGAAAAACTCGTTGGAAAAGTATATAAATTAGTAGAAAAGTCTTATCAAAAAGAGGGTCTATTCCGGAAGAATCGAAAAAAGCTGTTATAACTGCATTGCAGAAACAGAAACAGCTATTAGCAACCTCAAACAGGAATATGGAGACATAAGGACTGAAAGAAGAATCGATTTATAATAAATCAGATATTTAAGTACATTTAAAGACCTACAAACTACCGACTATGAGCTAGAATAGATGTGTAACTCTACAGGGTGATTTAAAAGTATTGTCATTAAATGAAATGGGTATATGCTGACCTTAATAGAAGTACATTACAACTTATCGCAATTTTTGTTTATTTTAAATTTTGTTACACACTTTGGAGAACCGCTGGCCAATATGCATTTAAAAAGCCTGCGATAGAAATTTGACTCTGCAAAAATAAATGAAACATTACACAATTATGTAACATACAGGTTGCAGTTTCCTCTCACATTTTTCAGGCTTGAGACTGGCAGTAAACAATAATTACTGGCATGTTTAAAAAGTGATATTAAAAAAATGGTTGTTAATAAAGACAAACAGGTCTTACAGAAGATGTTCAAATGTTCCTCCATTAACTTCTACACAAATACAAACACACACAACACAAACTTTCTTTCATTAAGAGCTGCTGCAGCATTTTAAAGAGCTTCCCCGTAAAAAAAATAAAAAAATAACGTCAGTTAATTCGGTTGCTTAAAGTCATTTTCAGTGACTCATGGAATTAAAAGTCGCATTTTAGCTCGGTTCAGGAAATGTTGACAACATACAAAACTAATAATAATCATATAAGTCTAGACCTTAATTTTTATTAGTTGTTACTGTTTGAGACACGACTTTCTATTCCACGGGTGACTAAGAATGACTTTAAATTGAATCGATTGATATAAAGCAATGACCAAAATAGGAACCCTAGAAAAAAAAGCGACAAAAACTAGACTATTGCACTGAAGATCAAAAAAGGGAGCTAAGAACACTTTTCAGAAGATTTCAGGAAGTCAATGGAAGAATAAAGGGAAGTACCGTGTCCAGTGCTGTGCTAACCGAAGAAAAAAACTAACAAACTGCATAAATATGAGAGGAAAGGAAGACATTTATCACTAGCAAAGTTAACGAACTTACAGATTAAGTTAAATGAAGTGACGGATTTTATAAATTGTGGCCAAATCACTCGAGGTAAATACGAAAATAGGGAGAAAGGAGATTCTGGAGAGTATGGGAGCGATACTTAAATCTAAGAGTGTTTTAGTCCTAAAATGTGTGCAAGCGAGTGCAAACCTAGTGGTAATTTATGGTTATCAAACTTGGATGTCAAATAAAGTGAGGAAAAACGGGTTCGGAGTTTGGAAGACAAGTATCATGAAAAATTTACCAAGAAAAGAAGCCAGAGGTGGAACAAAATAATGACAAAACAAAGAGGTATTATCCAATATATTAAGGCACGCAGAAGGGCTATGTGAAACTCCTGAAATGAAGTCCTGAAATAGTGTTAAAATTTCTGAAAAAAGGAAAGGGAAGGGTAAGAAAACTTACAGAAAAAATACTTTCGGTAATTTTCAGGATTTGTGTGAATCTGAAGTCAATTTTGATAGTTACAAAATACGTTTATTAAGATTTAAATTTCATTTTTTCTAGTGCACATTTCATTTTCAATTAAATTATTTGTTATTGGTAATCTTCTACAGAAACAAATGTTTGCTGTAATGAAACATTTTGGATTTCCTGCCAAGCTAATCAATCTAGCGAAAATCACACTCACCAACAATAAAATCAAAGACACAGGGAGAAACCTCGACAGAGTTTAATGTTAGTAGAGAGCTGAGACAAGGAGACGTGCTATCAACAATCCTATTCAATATCAGCTTGGAAGTCTTTATACGGCATGTGGAAATCAACCCAGGAAGAACAATATTAAACAGGACAGGGCACTCCAATACCTCACTTATGGTAGGTGCAATGATGTGACATTAAAGTCATTAGTAGGGCGACCAAGGATCTTAAAGAAGCACATCAACAACTGGAACAAGCTGAGACAAGTGATCAATCAGCCTAAAACGAAATACTATCCAGTGATAGACTATCAGGGTATCAGGCAAGCGAATATTAGTGATAGACAACTACGAATTTGAGGAAGTAACACAGTTCAAATATTTAGGAATAATAAAAGGCAAAATGAAACTCAAATGAACATAACAGATAAAATAACGGCTGCCAATAGTGTTACCACTCACTCAACAAACTAACGAAGGCCTCATTAAAATCTAGGAAACTAAATACTAATAACTCTTTATGGAGCAGTAGGGCGGTAGAGTTGGTACCTGAGGAAAGAAGATGAGGACATTTTAAATGTCTGGGAACAAAAGGTGTTACAAAGAATATTTGGTGCATGCCGAATTAAGGATCTTATATGGGAACTCGGACCTAGTAACATAAATTAAGAGAAGGCTTAAGTACGCAGAACGTTTGGAACCCGATAAAGCAGTGCAGAGAATATTCACAGAATGACCAGCAAGGAAAAAGGGAGGACAGAAAACGATGGCTGCGGCAAATAGGAATTAGGTGGAGGCGAAAGGTGGTAGACATGACAGAGTGGGCTAGAAGCATCAAGGAGACCAGGGTCCTCCAAAGCCTGTAGCGTCAAGGGGTTATATAAGTAATCTTCAAGGAGGTTTGTAATACTTTTGCAATGGAATAATAATAACAGTAATATTTATATTACGGATTTACCATTTTAAATATCATTACAGAAACGCCCAGGAGGTAAAAAAGGAAATTAATTACATCCTAAGAAATAATTCGGGGTATCTACCAAGATACTTAAATTGCACTTTTACATCATCATGTGACACTTGAATGTCCAAATCGATGTTAAATAGCTGCTGTTAAATTTAAGCAAGTGGAATTGAAAATGAAAGGATCAAAACCCGAATAGCATACTAAGTAAGTGGCGAGAGCATTATTGACAATAAACAAACAAAAAGAAATGAGAATGAAGACAAATTTTTATTTAATAACAAAAAAGTGGAAAGTAAATATAAGCTGAAAAATTACTTTTTAGGGCAACAATTAATGGCAATGGAAATAGCAAGAAGTTAAAATTCTGACAGGAAAAACAAATAGGTATGCAGCATAAAACATGATAAAGATATATTCCTAAAGAATTAAGATACTAAACACTAATGGAAAATAAAGTCAAGAAAAGTTACAAATGTGAGAGTGTAACAACCAAGAAAAATATTCGCAGCAAACGAAGCGATCCAGAAGTACAAACATTATTTACTGAAACATAGTACATAACCGTAGTGATAGGAATACAAAAGCTGATATAGTTTAATCATTTAATCAATAAAAATTGAAGAAGAGAAAGTGCCACAGAAGCATTGCAGGAATCAAATCATAAGGGAATTAATTTATTCTTAATGAATTGCGATTAAGGAAAGTCTACATACATAGAAAAATATCACATCCGTGGGAATTCGCAATTAATTTCAATTCTTTAAAAATATCAAAGAAGCTTAAATCTCGAAGAGTGACTTTGAAAAAACAAAAATTAACCAAAAGGAGGATGAATAGAAGACTGTTGTAAAAACAAAAATCTAAATTGAAGAGAAATGGGAAAGAACCAAAGGACAAAGGCACCACGGAAGCAATTTTCCTTTTAAAAGCTTTAGTTTATAAAAAAGCCAACATGTACTTCCTGGTTGTTATATTGTACAAACAAAATTTTCTATTCTTACTAATCTTTACATGAAAATCACAAGATAAGCTCATGCTTTACACACCACCAAAAATAAAATAAATTACTCCCGAATCCCTTAAATAAATAAAGCACAAAAAGGACTTAATGAAAAATAAACACGCAATAAACCAAGCTAAACACTTATCATATTAAAAAAATAATAAAAACAAGTAAAACACGAAACTCAAAGTAAAATAAATGTACACATTTCTGATATTTCTAAAAACCATATAAATAATTAATTAACACATTAATTACCGAAATATATAGGGTTTAAATTTTTAATAAGTACGTCGACCTAATTGAATTTTCCTGAAAATTACAAACTTTTGTATTACACCGAATTAATCTATATACGTATATCTCCGATACTAATTCAGTTCGTGTAAAACAACTTTAATTAAGGTTGGCTTTAGAAGTTGGGAGTCACGTCTGTGATTGATAAAACAAATTATGTGTTAATTACAGGTTAATCACCTCATTTCTTATTTTAATTAGGACTAATTTATTTTGAAGAAATATGATTTTAATTGAATTTTAAAAAACCTCCGTTAGATTGGTCTCTGACGAATTACTTTTTATCGTTGTAGAAATTGAGAATATTAAAATTTAATATTGGCTCAAGAAAATATTGACTGAAATATCAGCGGACTGAAAAATGCCGCATTAAATTGTATTTTAATAAAACATCTTTTCCATAACAGAAAAGATTCAAAAATCAAAACGTAAGTAGTTTCGAAAATATGGAAAAGGAATATTGGGGTTATAACTGGCGTTTTCTTTCTTTCCAGATTATTTGAATATAAATATATTAAGAATATCGTAACAAATTTATTAAAAAAGTTTATAAACTACCATCAATAAGGTACTTACATCCCTTTGCTTGAAAAACGCAGACTACCTTTAATTCGGCATTTAAAACTCATCTTTTTATGCAAAAACCTTAACAAAGCAAATCTCATTTATTGAGAAATACCGAATCAAATTACAATAAACACAAAAAAATGTTAAGTATTACATCAAATGATCTGTTTGATGTTCGACAACTCTGAATATTAAACGGACGTTTGATGTACACCGTAACGCAGATATTTTATGGATGAACTTTATAAAATATTCTGACACAAGCTTTGGATGTTGTAATCCTTCTTAATAAAACATTTACGACTGTTAACGGATAACAATACAAAATTGTAAAAGTTCAAAAATTGGCAAAGCTGTACATAGTACTTTTGTTGTTTAGTGTAGTGTCAATCTCGTTATTTGCATATATTTAAATAAAACTTCACATATCTCATAACCCGAATAGACAAAAATCTCGTAAAATATCAGCAAATCCACTTTCACAGCAGACATTAGATTCATGTGCGGAATTCGGAATCAGTATAAGTTTTATAAAAATTCCCAAGGAAGTGTATCGAATATCGAGTTTGCGATTTCTTGCTTTGTTTATTAATTTTCTCATTTTTCCATTAATTTTCTCTTTTTCTTCATTAATTTCCTCCCTGTATTTATTAATTATAAGATATATGAGCTTCGATACTTAGACAATAAACTAAGGAAACGGCGAGCAAAAAAAAGCGCTAATGTTTTGTAGGAAAAAGTTGGAAGATGCCGCGCCGCGTCGTTTATTTTGTATTTTTCTAATAATTATAAGGTAGTGCGGGCGTTTCGAAGGAACCGAAGTGAATCCAGACGAAAAAATTGGTGAGTGTTTTGTAAAAATTATTGTAAAGAATAAAAAAGCAAGCTGTAAAGGCGGAGGGAACGGAGTGTCCGCTCATAAAAAATTCTGGAAGCTTCGTAAATTTCTGCAAATAATTATAGCCGTCTGCACAAAAAGAATAAAGTAGTCCGGAGTTAAGATAAAAGGAAAATACAACTGACAGATTCGCGTGTGCTGCCTGCAGGCCAGAGTTGCCCCTTCAGAGTAACAATCATCATTCATTTCACATAATTTGATAACGCCACGCTCTGGCCGCTTTGAAGATATAACAGCGTATCATCCTGCGAGCCTCGGGCCGAAGAGGCCAACTAATCACTCCCTGCTAAATGCCCCAGTAGTGCGTGTGCGGCATAGGGGAGATAATTGCTAATTACTATATATGATACTGGATATCTACAACTCGAATTGGGTTATAATTTGATATTGATTTCAAAATCAGAGCCGGCTCGGCACGAATATAAATTGGTCATAATTGAAGCTTTGCATTTTTATTCTCTTTATGTATTATACATAAATAATAAAGCTCTGCACGCTTTACTTGGACGCACACCTAGAACTAACCAATTATTTTCTGAATAACCAACAAAAAATGCTTAAAAAATTCAATAGACTCGTGCTTAGAGCAGCTGTGAAACGCGACCAAATTGTTAAATAAGACATGAAGTTTGTGGAGTTCAGGATTATTCAGGCACGTGTACGGTGATGGTCCTTCCGGGATATCAGGACCTTCCCAGGTTTTGCCACTAAAAGTCGAAAAGGTCCTTTTGTTAATGTGCAATAATTCACTGTGGTAGTAACTGTACTCTTTGGATTTGGATTTAGAATTAAATCTGTTAGAACTCCCTTAAAAAATAAATTTAACAGAAAACCCTAGAGCAAAAATCTATTCAACATTCCCTTAAAGAGTTAATAAAAATAAACAACTTACGTAATTAAAAACTCTGAATTTCTTAACGAGTTGCTCTTAAAATAAAAATTTACCGAATTATCTAAAAAGCCTGGTGATATTCTAGAAAATACGGCCCTAATGCAAAAGATTTTAGAATTTAAAACTGACCAAAATTCCACCAAAAGAATTTCCAGCTCCTCAAGGTTTATTTAACTTAAGGCAAATATTATTAACAACTAGGTTCCCTCAATCGCAGTCAAAAGAATGGTGGTGATAACAAATTCAATTACAAATAATTACACACATGCAACATGACGGCAATTCGCAATGTTTCTAAATTACTAATACTAAAACGAAAGGTAACACGCACTAGTTGAAGACTTAAACACTTGTTGAACGAATTAAACGAAAGAAAATGATGCTCGTAGTACTTGAATTTACTGACAATAAATTTATCTGATGCCCATCCACGAGTAAGTCACCAAAATTAATGAAACAAACAAGCCAACTGGTTGCCAGCGGTCCTCAACCTTTGGAGTGTGAATATAAAAGCCGCCTAAAGGCGACTCACAAAGCCTTCAACACATTACCGCCGGACAAACAGATTGACCACAAATCGGCTACAAAATTAAGGCTTGAATCGGTATACTCACAGCCGGCAGTAAAGGCAGCCTAAAGTATTAGTTTTACCCGGGAAGAGCTTTGTTGGTGATAGCCCTAATGGAAGCGATGGTAACCCAGGAAGAGATAACAGCAGTCGGCATAGAAAAGAAGGGATGGAGTCCTTCTTACGGAAGCAGGGGTGAAGACAAAGAGATGCCCTCACTGGTAGATGATTTAATCCAAAGAACGAAGAACTGTGAGGAACGGAAAACTTTACCAACGTCAACTTAAACGGAACTTCCAACACAGCACTTTCTCCCAGCACGAAATAGAAGACACACTCTGGGAGCTTTTTCCACGAAAAACTACACGATAATGAGAGGCCAATCGTAAAACGGGAATTTCTACCAAAAGTCCGGAAAACGGTAATTGCACTACTATTGATGTTCACAGCTGGTTATACTCTGGCTTGCTTTGCCGTTTTTCCGCAAACCGAAGATGCCAGAAAGTGACAGACAACCGCGCCTGGCGCGGGGAGAAACCTTGCGAGATGCTGCTTTAGCGTACCTCATGATCAATCGGGACTTCCCCGAATTAACAATGACGAAATAATGGGGTGACTTTGCAGATTTCGTAGAACTGCAAGGAAAGCGCGCGACTTGGTTTAACCTTGCGTGCCCTACAGAAAGAAACGAATTTAAACTATAGCAAAAATAACATAGTTGACACGGGATTAAAATCAAAAAGGATAGGGCCGTACTAAAGAATTTTACCAAAAATTTAAAATAACGCAAAATTCAAAAATTCGAAACCAACTCCTTCTTCAATCGCCCAAAGGTATTACATCAGAAGCAATTGTTCGTCTGTCTTCTTTTCTATTTTATTTGAATAACATTGTGTATAGCCTAACATTTACATAAGTAAATAACTGCATAACAACCATGATATCAGTGAACTATACCTTTATACATCGTAGTTACACTCTCTAATACCTACTTAATCTATTACACCCCGTCTTTTATTTTTCCTTCTATAATTTTCTTTACTAGTTTTTTAATTTCTTCCCAGTACTCACCTTTTTAAAGCATGTTCCATCTTTGTTCCCATTTTCTAATAGTATCTTTGCGTGCTATTGTCTTTTGTTCCTTGGTAACCCGATGAGTTCTTCCTTTTTCCTCTATTAATAGGTCTATTGGAGGTAAGGAAGCCATGACTTGAACCGCTTCAGTGGATATCGCCCTATAAGAACATGCAATAGAAATCACCAATTTTCTTTATTCTCTACTAATTATATTTTTATATTTATTCGTACTTATTCCTCTCCCCCAAATGTTTGTGCTGCATATAATATTATCGAATGTACGACTGCACTATATGCTCTTCGTTTGCACTGACTAGGACCACTTATGTTGGGCATTAGTCTGTTTAATGCAGCTGTGCACCTTGATGCTTTATTTGCAATATATGTCACATGTTTCTTCATCTTACCGTCCCTATCCAATAGCACTCTTAAATATTTCAGCTGTCCTTTACTTCTTAGTGTTGTATTAAGAACTTGAATTCGAGATTTTTTAGTTTATGGCTCCCCCCCCCCCATTAAGTGTCACCTTTTCCGTTTTTTCAGCACTTATTTGTAATTGTCTTTCACGTATGTTTCGCGCTATTCTGACTAGGACCACTTCCGCTCTGGTTCTCAATAATTCAATGGCCTTTGTGCCTGCATCGTCTGCATAACGTAGCGTCTCTGTTTCGTCCGGTAGTTCGGTTGTAACAACCTTGTCAAAATAGACGTTCCAGCACAGTGGTTCCAATATCGAGCCCTGTGGGACTCCACAGTGCAGTTTGTGTTCTTCTTCTCCGTCTGTTATTAGTATACGTTGGTTCAAATAGCTGCACAATATTTTAATAAGGTATTCGCTGATATTTCTGTTTTTTATTTCTTCTATTATTTTGGTCTATCTTACACTATTAAAAGCATTATTTATGTCAAGCGTTATCAGTACGCAGTATTCTCTGTTTTTGTATGCTCAACTCGATGCTGTTTCTTATTGTTATTAGTGGGTCTAGTGCTGACGTGCCCTTCCGAAATCAGTACTATTTCGGCGTTAAGTTCCAATGATAGTCTGTGGTGAATCAATCTTTCTAGTATTTTTCCTAGGTTATCTAAAAGGCATATAGGTCTATATTTTCTTTGGTTCGTTCCATTTGTTGTCTTATCTATGAGGCAGAGCCTAGCCCTTTGCCATGTCTGAGGGAAAATTCGTTTTTCCATTATTGTATTCATTACCGAGAGCAAGGTGTTCCCCACCTGCCCTCCGTGCTGCCCATATTATGTCTGTCGTGAGTCCATCCGGACCTGGCGCTTTCCTGGGCTTCATTCTTTTAATTGGTATCTCGAGTTGCTCCCTGTTTATATTGTTTATTTCCGCCTCTGTCCAAATTATTGTTTCACCGGTCGGGAAAAGTTCATGTACAACTTCTTGCATTTCGTTTCTTGTTCATGAAATTATAGTTTTCTTAAGGAGTTTACCGGTAACAATTTTGTACGCTTGACCCCAAGGGTTATTCTTTATTTCGTTAATTAGCGACTTCCATTTGCTTTCTTTTGCTTTAAGTATGGTTAGTCTATATTCATTTTTCGTTCTTTGATAATCTTCTTCCACTTGTCTCTTTGTTTCTATGGATGCTGCTTTATTTTTGTTAGTTCTCGTCTTTAATCTTGTTGCTGCTATACATTTTTTTCCTTTCTCTGCTACTTCTGGAGCCCACCAGTATATTTGTTTTCTATTTTTTAACCAGGTTGGTCTGGTTAGGTATTTGTCACAATTCTCTCTTACCGTTTTCACATATTGCTCTGGTGTAATTTGATTTCTATGTTTACTAAGGTCATCCTTTAGGTTCTCCTCAAATCGGTGGGCGTTATTTGTGTTGACGTCCCATTTTCCGTGTCTGGTACTTTGACTTTTTCATCTCTCTTGGTATTCTTGATATTGAAGAACATATTATTCTGGAGGCTAAAGTTTTCTTCTGCTTCGTCTACTACCCAGTTTCCGCTATTTTTAATCAAATTTTTGCTGATTAGAGTAATATCTATAACCGATTTCTGTTCTCTTCTCGCAAATGTCGCTATGTTTCCTTGATTTAATCCTGCGTATCCATTTAGCCATCATTTATTCTTCTATTATGTGGCCTCTATAATCTGTTCTTTCGCTTCCCGGCGAGCTTGCTTTAGCATTGAACCCCTGCTATTATACTGCGTTCGTTTTGGGCCTTCTTTATTCGTTCAAATAACCTACTGGGATTATAAATGTTAATTGGACTTTTCATACACTCTGTTGCATAAATGGAATGCGACGTTTCAGGGACTGAATCTGCCCCCGTCTTCAGGCATAGTTCGCTCTGAGAAGAGCGGTTTGGTCTTGTAAAAGACATAAAATGTTCACTTTTGGAAGTTTGACATTTACTTTATGACTCCCAATTTCATAGCAACCGCAATCCAAAGACCCCTTGATCATACTAACTATACGGATGTTTGTGTAGCTGGTGGTTTATTGCGTCTCAGTTCTTCGCGCAGTAATGGAATCCATATGGGTTTGATCTCCATGCTTGCTTGGCTAATCGGTTCTTCTGCCAGAGCAATGTACGTAGCTTCTTTGAGCTTCCTACGGGTTCGGTTATCTTCTTTCGTGACTACCCGTGCATCTTCCCACCGAATCCTGTGCTCGTTATTCCAAACATGTTCCGCGATTCTCGATTTTTGGGTTTCTCCTTTTCGTATGTTGGTCTTGTGTTCTTGGAGTCTAACCCTTAGAGGTCTGCCTGTTTCTCCTATGTACTCCCTTCCACACTCACACGGCACCGTGTAGACACAATTCTTCGTTTTTTGGTTTTCGTTGTCAGGTTTGGTCTTGATGATCAATTCTCTAATCGTTCGTGAGGATTTGAATGCAGTGCGTATATTTAATTTGTTCCCGATTCTTCTTAACTGATCAGAGATCCCGCGTACATATGGAATGACAGCTGTATGTTTTTTAATTTCTGCTGTCTTTTCTGCTGGTTGGTCCTTTCTGTATGTTTTCTTGAAAAGGTTAGTTGCAGATTTTGGGTAACCATTTTCGCCAAGCATTTGTGTTATTTTTCCTCGTTCCTTCTTTAGATCAACATGTTTGGAATAACGAGCACAGGATTCGGTGGGAAGATGCACGGGTAGTCACGAAAGAAGATAACCGAACCCGTAGGAAGCTCAAAGAAGCTACGTACATTGCTCTGGCAGAAGAACCGATTAGCCAAGCAAGCATGGAGATCAAACCCATATGGATTCCATTACTGCGCGAAGAACTGAGACGCAATAAACCACCAGCTACACAAACATCCGTATAGTTAGTATGATCAAGGGGTCTTTGGATTGCGGTTGCAAGACCAAACCGCTCTTCTCAGAGCGAACTATGCCTGAAGACGGGGGCAGATTCAGTCCCTGAAACGTCGCATTCCATTTATGCAACAGAGTGTATGAAAAGTCCAATTAACATTTATAATAAAAATCTACACTCACAAACTTTTAGAGAATTCTTAACCTACTGGGATGTTGACATTTTATAAACACCCGTTAGCTTTAGTTAAAAATAATACAAACGATTTTACAATACAAATCTAACAAAAATTCCACAGAATAAATTAATTTTCAGATCAGCAGGAGAATTTTAGGTAAGCTTAAAATATTTATAAAACAACTTAAAATGTTTAGTAATTAAAAAGCCTAAATGTTTATTATCCTTCCAAGTTGTTCTTAAAATAAAAATTTACTGAGATATTCAAAAGGTCTGATGATATTCGATTAAATACAGCTTTAGTTAAGAATAATACAAACTATTTTGCAATTAAAAGCTAACGAAGATTCCACCAAAAAAACTAATTTTCAAATCAGCAGGGGGATTGAAGATAAGCTCTAAAAATTAATAAAACAATTCAAAATTGTTAGTAATTAAAAAACGCAAATCTTTATTGTCCTACGAATTGTTCCTAAAATAAAAATTTCCTGAAATATCAAAAAGCCTTAATTTAGGATAAGACAAACGCTTTTACAATTCAAAATTAAGGAAAATTTCGCCAAAAAAATTAATTTTCAGATCAAGGATAATTTAAGATAAGCTTCAAGAATTAATCAAACAACCCAAGTTTTTTTTTTGTAATTAAACATCATAAATCTTTATTGTCCTGCCGAGGTGCGCTTGAAATAAAAATTGACTGAAATATCCAAAAAGCCTGGTGATATTCGCCAAAATCTAGCATTAATTAAGAATAACACAAACAATTTTACAATTCAAAATTAAATTAATAAAGCAACTTAATAATTCCATTAATTAAAAATTTAGTCTTTGTTATCATTATCCTTAAGAAAAGATTCTAAAAATTAAAAACAATTCAATAATTCTATTAATTAAAACTCTATCTTGATTATGCTTATCGAGCTGTTCTTAAAATAAAAATTGACTGAATTATCCTAAAAACTTGATGTTATCTCCTTAATTAAAAATAAATCTAATGATTTTACTATCCAAAACTAACAAAATATTCAAGGAAAAGAATTAAGCTTCAGATCAGCAGAAGTAATTATGGTAAGCATCAAAAATTAATAAAGTACCTTCATTAGCTTTGTTGATTAAAAAGCTCAATCTTTATTATCCCCATCGAGTTGTTTTTAAATTAAAATATAGCTTAGTTCTTTTTAAGCTTGCTTTTAGGGCTGACAACGCCTTACGCCGTTGTTATGACCGTCTGTAAGGATACACAGAGGAAGAACACAGAAGACACATAATCTTCACTCTCCAAGAAATTTCGGATTTGGGGATTTTTAAAAATACGAGCTGTTTCAGATTTTACTCTCTAGTTTTTAAATTTTTATTTTGTTGGTGAAGAATTGGCTTAGATCAGAAGGAGACTGGTTCTTTATGAAGACAAAGATTGGTTTCGGCCAAACGGAAAGAAGACAAAAGGGAGAGGACGACGAAGAATGCCTAAATAAACAAAGTTTAACTTTTCTTATACGTTAATTTGCGAGTGAAGCTTTAGGATTCCTTATTTCAGCTATGGTTATTTCTTTCAAGAAAGAACAAATAAAAATAAGGCAATGAAGAAGAAGAAGAAGAAAATTAAGAAAAAGCGGAATAATTTAAAAAATTAACCGTAGCGGTTTCAAACGCCAATGTAATATAGTCTTCTTACAGAAATAAAAGCTACAGCAGTGTTTTTATTTCTGAAACTGTTAACTTATGTTACTTTTTAAAAACATTAAGGTTAATTCTTTCGGTTCATTTCCTATAAGCAGGTAGGATCACTTTGTAGACGATGCAATCTTTTACCGCTGAATCATCACAAGAGAAAGGTAATCCATACAATTTCTACTAAAGGTTGAGAGATATAATTCTTTAGTTTTTTTGAAAGAGTTGAGAACAATAATAGTAATTTTTGTTTAGGAACACCTGATAAAACATCTGCTACACATGTTTCTTTAGCTTTTTCAGGTTTCAGCAAAAGCGATAATTCTTTATATTTGAAGTAATTATGAATAATTTACCGGCTCCAGTAAGAAAATCTAAGGTTGCAGGCAACTCCCAGTTGACTTTGTCTTCAGAAAGAAAAGAAGAAAGCAAAGGAGAATCGTAATATTCTAAGGGTGCAATAAACTCTGATTATTTGTGAGTTTGATGTAACATAAATAAAGAATTTTTGCTTGGTCTTTGATAATATTACGTACAATCGATATTAATTTTTCATACTCCCCCTTGCGAAAGTGTTACTTTCGTAGCCTGGTAAGTTACCTTCGTAGCCTGGTAGCGCCAGCGAAAGCGAAAATAAATAGTACGGTATTGTTACCGCAGTAACGTTAACAACAACCCACCTTATTAATTCACTGAATCATTTTATTTTATTATAATTTCATCTTTTACGGTGGTTAAATGTCGAGGGGAGCATGAAAAATTTAATACATTACACGCTGCGAAAGCCCTTGTAATGTAAATAACTATTTTTCAGGTTTTGTTAAATATGGGGTCTCGGTGGGCGAGCGGTCGCTCCGCTTCCTCGCCGAGGCCACAGTGAAATCGGTCTGTTCGGGCTGTGGGTTCGACTCGCGGTCCGTGCAAGTCGGTTTCACTTAGTATAAGTTTAGTATGTAAGTTGCATGTATGTAGTGTGTAAGTTAGTGTGTAAGGGACGCCCGTACCCCCTGAAGTAATGCGAAAGCGGTTCCGGGGGGTTACGGTAGTATGCATGAATGTTTGAAAAAAAAAAAAAAAAAAAGGTTTTGTTAAATAGCTTGCTTTTTAATAAATAAATATAATAAAGTTTATCTATAACACGGGCCTTTTTACCGAAGCTTTCTTGTCATTATTTTATGGGAATGGCTATGGTTTTCATGTGTTGTGAGTGATTTTTACACAGTTAGGGTTTACCTCAAGAAGATAACTTGTCCAACAAAGGATAAATTACCATACGGACAAGCCAACCTTAAAGGTCTGCATTACATTTGTATACTAATATAATGGAATATGCGAGAGTTTTCCTTATCTAGATCAAGGAATCAAGGAGTTTACGTACGTCCTGCCGAGAGACAGTTTTCGAATTTACACGCAATAAGTTTTTGGCAATTCTTTCAGGTTTTATAAATTCCTACTGGTTTCAGTGTCTTACGTCTTGTTAACCTTAAGTGTTGTGGTTGGTCATCTAGTTAGTTATAATAGTAAGAATCTGTTCCTAAATAATAAATTCGAATGCTTAAAAGCTATTGTTTTTAACAGTCCTTCACTAAAGAGTACGTCGGATGTTTTCTGCAGTGCCACAATGTCCAGAAGAAGAATGAAGAAAAATACAAGAAAAAATTAATTTTCTGATCAGCAAACGTATTTAAGATTAGCTTTAAAATTAAACAACCAAATAATTCTATTCATTAAAAGATTAACTTTCGTTGCCCTTATAGAGTTGCTTTAAAAATAAAAATTGAGTGAAATATTCCAAAATTCTGGTGTTATTCAAGAGAACTCCCTTAGTTAAAAACAATACTGGTGATTTGACAATTCAAAACTAGGAAAAAATTAATTTTCAGGTCAATATTTAAGATTCGCGCCAAAACTTAATAAAACAGTTAGATATGTTTTTTTAATTAAAAGATCTTTATTACCCAGTTGTTTGAAAATAATAAAATACAGATTGACGTAAATATCCAAAAGTCCGGTATTTATTCAAAAAATGTAATCTCTGTTAAGAATGCAAAACCAATAGAAAAATTAATCATTAGGTCAACAGGATTATTTACTACAATAAATAATAAAAAAAAAGAATAGCTTTATTGATTAAATACCTAAATTGTTATTAATTTTACCTAATTGCTTTTGGATTGAAATCGATTCAAACATCTAAAAAGTTAATCTTCAAATAAGTTTAAAAAATTAATTAATAAAACCTACACCTTTATTATTCTTATCGTCCGTATGTAGTTTTTAAAAATAGAAATGAACTTAAATATTCAAATATTCAATATTACGCAAAAGAAACAGCGTTGTTTAAGCATAACACAAACGATTTTACAATTCATTGCTATTACATTTTAACTTAATGTAAATTTTCACAAAAAATAGCCTGCTGGATGTGTATGTAACGCAAAAAAAATCCTTTATATGCTTAAGTACACAAATTTAAATTTTTAAACTCGAATTTTCCCAGATGTTTTCTATGAAAACTTTTTTATTTTCTACATAGTTGAAAACTGTAGATCGTGTTGTTTTAGGTAAGCTCGAGATACGATCTGTTTTTTTTAACAAAATGGGTTTTTGATACTCTTTTTCACATTACTTTTTATGGAACAGCTTTCGAACTTAAAATTCTGTTAGAAACTTGAATTTGTTTAGATACTGTATTCGATGAGGAGAATATCAACTCGGTAACAAGTAATAAATTAAAAAATAGGCAACAATGAAATTATTTAAACGAAGCTTTAATCTGTAAGCATTAGTGGATAAGACTCAGTATCGTTTTTCAAATCAATTCGAGAAATCATCTTTTAAAATTTAAAGTTCAGTAATTATTATGCTATTAAAATTCGATAATTTCAAGTTAATAAAAATCCCATAAATGAATGGCTTAACATTTATATTAAAAAAGTAGCTTGTTCCAATTTGTTCCATGAAGCTGAAACACAACAACTTTTCAAATTTAAAATTGCAAAAACTTATGTTTGTTTAATTTCCAACGATTATTTCCGACTAAGTACAACATAAGGGTCAGCTGTAATCACAACGCATAAGACTAATGTAAAGGTAAAAAGAACCGGAAAACGTAAAGTGGAAATTACGAAAATGCTAGGGATGAAGAGATGAAATAAACAAAGATAAAAAAAACTACGGTAAAAAGGCCTGAGGCTCAAGCCCATTTACTCTAAAAACAGCTAACACCGTGTTTTTTATAAACCTTGAAATATTTCTAAAATACACTCCATCTACAGCTTGGAATATTTTAACAGTATTTTAAAAGGGTTATTTGTTCTTATTTTATTTAGAGGTTGTTTTGGAGAAACTACATAAAATATTTAATGTAAATTATTTTACTAAAGCATGGCATCCATCTTTTCTATAAATTCTGTGAATTTAAATAAAAGAATAAGTGAAAAAATTACTTTGTTACTCTGCTTTTATTTAAAGAACCGAGAATGTTATTTACTTTCATTAAAATTTGGATAAAATACGTAGAAGATTGAAAAAATAAGATTTGGCCTGAATATTTTTCCAGATTTGTTTTAACTAATCTTTTAATTAACTTAATTTCTGTGAAATCGTAACGAAATAAATTTCACATATTTAAGTACAGCCAAGATAAGAGATTTTAAAAAGCTCAAAAGCTTCGTGTTGTTATTATAAAAAAAAATGTAACCTTTGATAAAAGAAAATACCTGAGCTGTTATTCACAGCCTTTCATTTTAAAAAAAGGTTAAACAATGAAATAGAAAAAATCTACATTAATTGTTGATATTGTACATTATTTATACAATGAAAATATTCATTGCCTTTCAACACGTTATTTTAAAACGCATTTAGTCTTAATTGCCGAGAGTTGTGCCGATAAGCACTCCAAACGCAAAGAATTGTACACTAACTTGATATACGACCAGCTAGCAGGAAATATTTATATTGCACCATATCGATTCTGAACCCCGTATAAGGGTGCTTTTGTCAACTCCCTAAACCTGTACAGTCATTTGCCACCAAGGATGAAAATTGATTGCAGTTTTTCTTTGTTTGAGGTGTTTAAGTTTAAGCCGAAGATCTGTGAAGGTTTGTTTTTTGCTTTTCTCAGGAGCTTTTTTACCTCCCAATTTTCCCATAGAAATAATTTTATTTGACTCAGTAGTACATACCTTTTATAATAATAATAAAATTGATCTTAGGGGCCCTGAGAGCAGTTTTATTTTCCTCAAGAACGTTTTTATTTCGCAGAAAAAGATTTTTATTTTTTTGCTTTCCTCAAAAATAATTTCGTTTTTTAAATAATATTTTTATTTTAATCGGAATATTTTACCCCTCGAAAACTTGCATATTTCACCCAAGAAAATTTTTATTTCTTTTTACCTCAGAACATCGCCGGTGTGGTTAAGGCATTCGACTACAGCGCGGACGGGTTTGGAGTCAAACCCGAGTCGGATGCTCGACGGGTGGACTACCCAGTCACTGAAAATACTTGGGAACGGAAACACAGTAGTGGAGTAGGGAAGGTACGCATAAGCGTGCGATACAACCGTATGAAAGCGACTTAGGAGGCCTTAACCCCCCATGTTGCCGGCCATACTCCCTCGCAGAGTGTAAGTACGATTACCTTTTGCCTCAGAACATTTTTAATTCCTTCGAAAGCATTTTGCTTTTACTCAAGAGGATTTTTATTTCATTTGAAAATATTTTTATTTCCCTCAATAATATTGTTTGTTTCCCTCAAAAATAGTTTTGTTTTCTTCAATGACATTTTTATTTGTCTCGGAACATTTTTATTTCCGTCGAAACCATTTTGATTTCACCCAGGAGAATCTTTATTTCTTTCGAAAATATTTTTTTAGCCACCTCTGTTCGAAAGTGACATTTTCCATACCTTGTCAAATGAATTTTTGACATCGAAAGTAGACGTTTGTCACCCGGCAGTTAGCACCGGGAGGCAAAGTACTTTTTCTACTCCCACCATGGAAAGTGGGATTTTCAGACTTCGTCTCCATAGATACGAGTATTGAAAATGAGTGTTTGCCGAACAAGTGAAATTAGCGTGCGGAAAATTTACTTTCCGCACGCACATGCATGATTTTCGGTGAGGCAAAGTATAATTTTGCCGCACCGAAATCAAAATGTCATAATTTGACAACATTTGATGAATGTCAGATTTGATTTTGCAGAAATATTTAAATTTTTTTATGGAAATGTGGTTGTAGAAAAAATAGTGTGTAATACATGTGTTGAAAGCTTGTATTTGCCACTCTCATGTGACTGCAGCACTCACTATCGTTCGTGCTGCAAACTTCACATTCGTGTGGCAAACGCAAGCTTTCAACACTTGTATTACAAATTACTATTGCCTCCCGTTGCCATTTGCCATTAGAAACGGGTGGCAAAATGAGTAAACATGTTTTACGATTAATATTAATGGTACAGTCACCATGGAAACATATACTCAAGCTATCTACGAGTTTTTTTTTATGAAACCGAGTTTTGTAGTAAAATGTCATATTTTTAGTTGTCAACATTAATAATGTCAGGTTCGTTTAGTGAAGGTGGCTAAAAAATCATATGTATTACTCTGGAGAAAAGTGTTATCGCCTCCCTTAGATTATATTTCTGCCCTCGCTCGCTATCGCTCGCTCGTACATAAAAACCATCTGCGGGAGGCAATCTTACACTTTCCTCCCTAGTAATACAAATAGCTATTATTTCCCGCAAAAATGTTTTTATTTCCCCCAATTTTTTTTTAATTTAATGGCATTTTTATTACCGTCGAAAACCTATTTATTTCACGCAACAGAATTTTTATTTCTTTTGAAAATATTTTTCATTTCCCTCAAAAACATTTTTTATTGCTCTCAAGAACAGTTTTGTTTGCTTCAATCACGTTTTTACTTGCCTCAGAACATTTTTAATTCCTCCGAAAACATTCTTATTTCACTGTCAAGAACAGTTTGGTTTTATTTCCCTCAAAAACATTTGAAGTAAGGTGTCATCAATTGTTTATGAATAGAGTACCTACCTATTTTCGTTTTGTAGTATCACTAAACGCACTAAGCTGTATCTATGAAGTATGACACCTGTGGGGTTTGAGGTTATACTTAGCCTTTTCTTTGCAATTGCGCCAGTCAGTTCTACCTAACAAAAATAAAACCTCGATTGGATTACATTGTTTTTTTTTTTAATCGCACAATACAAATTTAGTTACACAAATATGAAAGTTTTTACGTTTTTGCGACTGTTGTTGGATATACTGAACACACAAAACCGTCTATGAGAAATATTACACCTGTGTGGTTTGAGGGTATGTTTAGGCTTTACTCTATAATTTGGCAATATTATCTTTCAAGTTGCACCAGTCAGTTTTACTAACTGCGTAACAAAAATATATTTTTTTATCGTAGAATACAAAGTCAGCTAAAGAAATATGAACATTTCTCAATTTTGAATTTTTGCAACTGTGATTTTTGTTTTATTGTTGGTATTATAGAACACACAAAAATTGTCAGTATTAAGTATGACACATGTGTGGTTCAAGGTTATGTTTAGGCGATTACCTATAATTTGACAGTCGGTGATACCTATTTAACAGAAATACGGACCTGCCTCGATTATATTTTTTTTTATCGTACTATACAAATTTAACTAAGTAAATATGAAAGTTTCTGCGTTAAAAAATTAAGTTCTAGACTTCGTAAAAACTTAGGGTGTTGCTCAAATTGATTAAATCGTGCAGTTTTTAATAGCTTAGTTAGTTTTAACACGAAATAACAGGAAATTAATGAAAATATGCTAAGTAATAATTGCCTTTTTTATCGTGACGGTGCGTTAATAAACATATCAGCTAGCTACAATTTAATTAAACCAAACAACCGAAAGAAAGCGTTAAAAAGAGAAAATAGGAATCTTCATCTTATTTTATAAGCCCAACTGGAATCGTAGTTGAATGTTTAAACAAAACGTACTAAAACAAAGACAATAACATCAATATAAGATTAAGCAATTTCTATCGATTTGCCACTGTGTATATTTTTATGTGTCTATTTTTGCGGATTTTATGAACGTCATGGTTTTTACACGAGCAATTCGCAGTTGTCTTTATCCAATAACCTGTGAATTTCAAGATTTCCTTCCTCGATTCCTTGTTCCATTTCTTGTCCGTACACGTCCTAGTCGTTCCAGTTTACGCGTTTCTATCGATACTGCTCAGGGTATCAACAAGTTATCTAAGTGCGATCTTCCTGTTGGAAATTCTCTTTGATTTCCAATAACACAATCTCTGGTCGCACTTCTGAATAACTTATTTAAAACTCTTCCAGTAGAACTTGTTTATATTTTAGACATATCGATTGATATTCTTACACATAAAAACTTGCAATCTTGTTTTGTAGCTTAAAAAACGAGGTTTTTATTCGGAAGATTTAATTTAAGTAATTCATTCGCCTTTATTTCCACACAAGCCTGTAATATTTTACATCTAAAACAGCAAAAATCTCCTTTGCTCTCGATGCTTTTTATTTGTATTTACAATAAATATTTGTCAAGTTGCTTATAGCATTTGTCAGCTACATTACGATCCGTCTTGTTCTTTCTCGTTTTTCCCTTTAGTGCTGCAAACGAATAACTCTGCTTATGTGTTTGTCATTTTTTCAGAGACGGAAAATTATTTGATTGATGCGGGCAGCACATTCCTTTCTGCGGTGTCACATCGTAAACAAAGTCAAGAAGAGAACTATTTTGAAGAAAGAAAAATCAAAGCTTCTTTGATTTTTATCAAAAAGAACACACCGGAAGCACAGAAAGTCAGCGGAATTGACTGGTGAAATATCTAAGCTAAAATTGATTAATCTATTTTTGGCCGGTTAAATCGACGAAACTCCCAAAAAAGTTTTTTTTTATGTTTTTTTATGGCTTTTTGTGGTTGCATTGAGCAGGCCACAGCCCTCCATTAATAAATTGAAATAAAATCAAAAAGTAAAGTTTAATATGTTGAATAATCACACAAGCAAGAAGGATCCAAAATCCAAATTTAAATTCTTCACAACCGAGCTTTGTCTTTTACATATCGTTCCGTCACATTAGATTTGGAAATACACCGAATTTCCTTACCCAAAACTTCAGTAATTTATGTTCCATATTACTTCGTTATACTGATAATCTTTCACCCAAACGTTGTCACACTCTCGTTTCCCTCCCTAAAACGTTTCTACAGGGACAACTGTTTATTCCCAACTACTACTATGGGCAAGTATAATAAATCTACATTATAATCTAATCTCTATAAAATAATGATTTTCTCAAGTTTACCTGCTGTTTTCTTGGGGAGAGTTTTAGAAAGGGGAAAACAGGGAAGCACGCCCCTTTTTTTGGCATTTTTATATGTACTACAAAACCGTATAATTTAATGTTCATGAAACTTTCCTCAATTAAACTTGAAAATGTGACCTGCAAATTTGTATGTCAAGAAGTTGTCGAATTTGTTCCTTTTTCCAATTAAAAATTGAAGTAGTTTGAAGGATTTACAGTATTTTCAGTTTTTAGCAAGGTAGTGTCACAAGCAGATATTCAGAAGTGCTCTTACAGCTTGGAAAACTTTGAAACTAGATCATCACATCCCAGCTAGACGTTCCCTGGGGTTAGTTTCAAGAAATTCATGTCGCTTCAGGATAACAAATTTTAAAAACTATTTCTTGCTCTAAATTCAGAAGACTGTATTTTCCGTATGAGTACGCAGAAAATTCTTGAATTAATAGGAGATCGATTTTCTTTTAAATTTTCCAAAAAATTAACTTTTTGGTGAAAAATGATTATAATTTCCAAATAAAAGCAATGTTGGAAATGTTGTTGACAATTCTAAGTTCTAATATTTAAAAAAAAAACGTCTGAAGTCGTGGTTTACAGATTAAAAAAAACAGAAAACAATGCGTTGTCATGAGAGAAATATGAAGTCGTAAAGCCTTAGGTGTTCTATTGAGATACCACAGAATAATTTACTGTTATCTCTACAGCTTTAGCTGATCAGGGAAACAACTGCTAATTAATTAAATGTCGAATTGAATAAGTTATGACTATGATCGATACGTTGCCGGCAGATTATGGGTTTACTGGCATAAAAACGAATCATTTTGATACCTACATGTGGCTTCACCTAAGCCACAACATAAATGAACTAATTTATTATTTAGATATGTCAAACATTTTCGCAAATTTGAAACAGTTTAAACTTTTCAAAATTTACTATTTAATTAATAAATAAGAACGCGAAGGTTCATCTATTTAATTATGTTTATGTGTATTTAATTCTTTTAATATTTATTTATTTCAGAACAGTACTGCGACTACTAACGTGCCTAGAATTTATCTAAGGAAGAATAAGAATTTTTGTAACAGTTGCATTAGAACCAACCGATATTATTTTAAGATATTTTGATGGATCATTTAGTTTATCCAAAAGGTAAAATATTAGCAGATGTTTTAATAAATGGAACTATTTATCCATTTCGTTTAATAATTTTTGAAAAGACAAGAAAGTGATTAATGGACAGAGATATCTGGACTCGTTTTGGTTTGATATTGATGGGTAATAATGTTTATTTATTTTCAAGGTAGGAAACTAAAACCCCAAAGGGCCCAAAGGGAAGTTTCTGTTTGTGGACTTGATTTGAATACAAATTTTTCTCCTATTTTAGAACCCGTACTAACTAAATAGGTACTCAAATTTATTTAAAAATTAATTAGGGTCTTAGAATGTAGAAATTTTAAAATTATAATTAAAGGGAAACGTTCTTCCTGTTTTTATGAAACCCTCCAAATTGCCTTTGCGTTTAGGAAGAAAGTGATAAAAGAATTGGAAAGATTAGAGTGAGAGGGAAAGTTTCAAATTCATTTTTTAGAACACCTTTAGTACCTATTTTAAAATATAATGGCGTTGATACACGAATTTGTGGTAATTTTAAAACATTTTAATTTATCCTTTGCCTCGGATAAAAGAAACTGTTGTCGCTTTATGTGGTGGTCAAAAATGTATTAAGCTTTATTTTGGGAATGCATATATCGTAGTCAATTAATTTTAGATGACGAAACTAGCCAACTCTTAGCCTGGAGCTCCGCATAAGTTAAAAACTTTCTTTTGGTACAAAGCCTGCTTGTGCTATTTTTCGATGTACTGTAAAATGCTGCAAAGGCAGTTCCTTTAACTTGATAACATACTTATTTAGATTGGACTTCGTAAATATGAAAATACTGACTGAAGTGTGTGGTTTTGTGGAACGATTAATTATTATTCATAATTTATTAAAAATCTAGCATAAAAATTAAAACCATCATATAATTTGTTGCATAAAGGTACAAGTTTCAAGTAGAATGGTTGTTGTGAAAATATATTTCAACTAGCCAAACAAGTGATTGCATCCGAATATAATATTTTGTTAACTACATTTAAACAAATAAACCATTGGTGGAGTTCTATTACATGTATGTAATGTCTGACGTGTTTTGTCAAAAACTGAAAGAAAATGTATGATTTGAGCTCAAAGGAAGCACTAAGTAGTACTAAGTAGATTTTATCAGACCACAAACCACCATAAGCATTATTTTGATTATTAAAAGCTTACCGAAAATGCCTCCAGTTAAGCTTCAAAGATGACCATTATTTCTGTCAGGGATTGACTACTCTATTAAATATGTTACAGGTAGTGAAAAGCTGAAGATTACTACCATATTCACATTTTGTAGGGAATTTAGTTACAGTTAGTTCCAATAGATTCAAATATAATAAGATCAGAGACTAGAAGGGATACGTTGTTAGGTCAAATATTTAATTTTGTTAGGTTTAAATTTCCTAATACAAGTAATGCAATTTTAAAAGCATTGTTTTTAAAAAAGATTAATTGTTAATAGATAAAGGTATAATAATATGAGAATACCGAGTACAGAGTGAATGGTTCTAAGTAAATTACGATCACAGTTGCTAACAAAAATACATGCTACACATTAATTTAATGCTAGGTCATATTTTTGAAGAGCCTCATTGGATCAGGATATCGAAAAATTGCACAACAAAAATTATATTAATTATTTATGACACATTTTTTAACTGGGCCGCACATTATGAAATCTACTGCTTCTAGTTTAACCATTGAGAAATTTAAGGAATGTTTTGCACAATTTGTTCTACCATGAGTCGTGGCCACTGACAATGGAATATTCTAAAGGATGTTTCAGGTAAAGTGTCGCTTTTTTTTATTATAAGAAATTATGAAATGTTTAGAAACAGGCCAAAAACAAAAATGTTATTTAAAAATTAAACAAGAAAGCTTCTTATAAATAGTTAGATTATACTGTGAATGGTCCTTGCTTGGCTACAGTCAGCAAGCTTCTCAGAAGTTCTTAAATTTTGTCGCCACTTGGTTTGAGGTTCTTCACCAAGTTCGCTTGTATCCTGGAAGATCTTTTAATTTAGTTTTCTGTTACACTTTAGCTTTCTCTAGGACTTTAGGATAATATGATTTGGCACAAAGGTGTAAAATTCCACACCTGGAATCGGAGATGAATCAGCAAACACATAGGTTTCGTGATCAAGAACAAAGAAAAATTTGCTCCCAAATGGCAATTACATTTTGTGAAGTTTCCTAGTACCTCTTTTAACGGTTTCGAACTGGTTGTGTGTGTATTGCGGTCTCTTCTGCTCTTCCTTTTCGTTTTTATACCAAGTTTGGTATAAAAAGTAGTGGAGAGTAAGCTGTCGATCATAATTATGTTCTTGGAAATATTTTATGATGGCCATGTTGCGAAATTCGGCTTTACAACCATTTTCAATACAAGATACAAGTTTCATTTCTACAATTAATAAGCTATCAAGTGACTTGAACATTAAATGACAGTGTATTCAAGGTACACTAGTTGTAATTATTTCAAAACAGCGACACTTTACCTGAAACACCCTTTAAGTTTTTAGCTGGTAATGCTATGAACATCATGCAACGACTAAGGGCTTGGCTGAAAATTTAGTAAAAAGTTTTAAAAATAGTATGTATAAGGCACCGAAGGATTGAAACAATTACTAAAGTATCTTTTGAAACTCTGATTTGTTTCACAATCGTAATAGTTCAGCCCCCTACCGGTGTCACGCCTTGCAGTTTAATATTTAAACATAAGATTAAAAACCGAGTTGAATTGTTATTAAATCAAGATACAAATAATGGTAGGAATTTAGAAAATAATAGATGTACGAGACGAGAAAAATTCAAACAAGGTGATAGGGTACAATGTAGAAACTCTCGAAATCCAAGTCAGAAAACATGGGTTGAAGCCGTAATTGATGAATTGAAGTTCTAGGTGATATAATTTATTTATATAAATTATCCTATCTTCCCTCTATCTTAATCGGATTGTATCCTTAATTATTTTACCCTCTATTTTCCTTTAGAATCTCATTTCAGTACTGTTTACTGTTTATCTTGTTTCTCTGACTTCCTGTTATTGTTCATGTTTCTGAAGCATACGTATATGATTGTTGAAATTGCTATTTTCTTGTAAATTTGTATTTGGGATTGTGTTTTTGATGCCGTTGAACAGTCTTCCTACAGCCCCTCTTTATCTTTTATTTCCTCGTCCATTTTCCGTCTGAATCATTGTTCTAATTTTTCGCCGTCCAATTCAATCGTGTGTTTTATTTCTTCTCTACTTATTACCATTATTTTTGTTTTGCTATTGTTAATTTTCATGATTATATTTTCTAAATGTCTTCTTAATCTTGTTCAATTTTCTTCGCTGTTAGTATATCTACTGTCATCGGCGTAGCATATTTCCAGAATCCTTACGTTTTCCATTTTGCAATTTCCTAGATCATGTAGTTTTGCTTCCCTTCTTGTATATGTTATTGCTTCATCTAGGACCAGTGAGCGCAGTAGTGGGCTCAGTGCGCATTGCGCATCCTTTTCTCACTCCTTTGCTAGTTTCAAATATTGTTCGGTTGAATTCCTCTTTCTTTTAGTACTTTCTATATATCGCCTCTGTGTACTCTGTCGAAGGCCTTTTGCAGATTTAGAACGCATCTTGCTTCACTAACTGTTTTTTCATTTAATTAAATATGGCATCTTGTACCCCCCTGTTTAATTTGGAAAAGGCATTTAAATCAGCTTCTACGAAATAAATGCAATGCTGAGATGGAAACTGATTCAAAATATAAGATATGCTTGTGTGTACAACTAAATTGTCTGTAAAACCCGATCTATGTGTAAAATCTGATACAAGAGTAGAGGAGATGCAAACATCTGTAGAAAAAAGAAATTCATTACTTGATGACAAGCAGCCAGTTAAGTAGGCTACACCAATTATTGTTAAACACACGTGTTGCAAATTCCGAATAAAATATTATTGGTAATCAATCCAAAAATTATAGCATTTGCGTTTAAATGTGACAGAACACCCAAAGGGACTAATTAAATCTCCAGTACGTTTAAATGTGTGAAGTGAGGATTGTAATACATTGTGTACTTAGCAATGTTGTCCTAACATTAATAATAAATAAATAACAATTTTTGTTTTCTTTGAATATTATAATATTTGCAATTGATAATGTCCGTAAAATTTGTGCAAATATAAATTATAAGTCCACAGTATGAACCTTAAAAATCAGCAAAATGTAAAAACAAAAGCAAATCAGAATTATTTAAATTTTTATATAAAACAGACTTTTGTTGTAGTTTCATTATGCAAACAAAATAAATTGGCAATTAAGTTAATTTCAAAATTGCACCCCAAAGCAATACACTGAAAACGGTTTTAATAATAAAAGAGCTTTGTTGATTGAATCTGCTTATAATAAACATGATTTTGTGTACAATTACGAACAAAAACCGAGGACATAAAAGGTATTACTAAAAATGAAACAATACCCAAAAATATACTTGTTTTGTAAAGGTATTGAAAATGTATTCGCTGATTCTTGGTAATAATTCTCTGCAAGACCGGCGTCGACAACACAATAATAAATGCAAGGTAATTGCTATTTGCAAAGTATATTAACTTTATACAATTATTTATGGAATTGAATCAAGAAAATTATAGAAAATTGATAATATGAAAAATTCTGAACTTGACTTACATTATTTTTTTTACAGAATGTTTTTTGTCTAGGTGATTTTTTAAAACAAACAAAACAATGATTTCCAGGCAACGGAAATGAAAAAATGTCACTAGATAAATTCATAAGTTCTTAACATGCCGGCCGCGTTGAAATCACAATGATTTCAAGGAACAAAGTAATTAATTACAATAATAACAAAAAGAAAAATACGGTAAAAATGAACTTAAATCTAGAAATACAAGTTATACAAGTGGTAAATATAATAACAATAACAAATAGAAAAAGACGATAAACTGAAAATAAATTGTTTGTAAATGTTCACTTTTCTGCCACATAAATGAGTTTATGAATTTGGGAGTACACATAGTTTGTGGACAGATCGTTTAATGGTATGACCATTTGAAATTCTTAATGTAACAGACCGCACAACACCGTCATTGCCCATGTGAACTTCTGTTACACGTCCCAAAGCCCATTGTAAAGGTAGCAAATTGTCTTCTTTAATCAAGGCTAAAGAATCCTTTATTATCAGATTAGGAAGCTGTTGAAACCATTTTGTTTTTCGCTGCAATTCGGGGACTACTTCCAGACTCCAGCGACGCCAGAAGGATTGTACTAGGCGTTGAATTCCTTGGTACAACGTCAGTCTATTTTCACTAATCTGATCCAAGTTTACTTCAGGTAGTGAATGAAATGATTTGGAAATTAAAAAATGTGCAGGTGTTAAAGGAATTAAATCTGAAGGATCTGAGGATAATGGGGACAGGGGCCGCGAATTCAATATTGCCTCTATTTGGGTTAATAAAGTATGAAAATCCTCATAATTTAAGGAAGTATTTCCTAAGACACGTTTTAAATGCGTTTTGACGGATTTGATACCGCTTTCCCACATTCCACCTTGATGAGGTGTTTTGGGTATAATAAACTCCCACTTTATCTGCTCATTTGCCATAAAATCAGAAAAACAATTATTCGTAGTTTCTAAATTTAAAAAACTTTGAAGTTCTTTTAACTCATTTGCAGCACCTTTGAAGTTAGTTGCATTATCTGAAGAAATCGTAATTGGCTTTCCTCTACGGCTAATAAACCGCCTGAAAACTGCTATAAAGGATTCCGTAGATAAGGAGGTTGTTAATTCTAAGTGTATAGCTCTTGTTACTAAACATATGAACAAACAAATGTAGGACTTGATAAGTTTGGAACCCCGAAGCTTTCTGTCCTTTATTAAAATTGGACCAGCGTAATCAACACCGACGTTAGAAAATACAGGAGTTCCAACCTGTAGACGTTTTGCAGGTAAATCGCCCATAATAGGATGGTAAGATCGAGGATTAACACGAAAACATTTAATACAGTCATGCACTGTCTTTTTGGCGATATTTCGCCCTGAAATGGGCCAATAGTACTCGCGTATGGCAGCCAACAAATGTTGAGCTCCGCAATGTAGTAAATTTTCATGGAAGTACTTAAAAATGAGTTTAGTGAAAGCGTGCTCCTTTGGAAGCAATGCGGGAAATTTTTTGTCAAAGGAGTAAGCGGAATTTCGTATCCTACCACCTACTCTTAGAATACCAATTTTGTCAAGAAAAGGACTTAGCGGCAGAATGCTAGAATTATTTTCTAAATTTTGCTTATTTTTTAATTGTTTGATTTCAATTGAAAACGTTTCTGCCTGACATATGGTTATTAAAATGTTCATGGCTCTTTCTAATTCAATAGTTTGTAAGTTACCTTTGCTTCGCTGGGCTACCGAAGGTTGCACATTTTTTATGAAACGGAGCATCCAAGCGAATACTCGTTTAAGTTTGGAAAGGGATGAAAATTTCTGAAACATGTTTAAAGCTGGAACCGTTAGAAAATTAAAGATAAGATCGGATTGAGCTTTTACTTCGGAAGAAGGTTCTTCAGCTTTGATAGTTGGAAGTGTAGGCCATTGATCGGGAGTTAAATTTAAAAAAGATGGGCCATGCCACCATAAAGAGTTGCTTAACAAATCAACACTGGAAGTACCCCGGGAAATTAAATCTGCGGGATTTTGTTTTGACGGAACGTAATACCAATCACAAGGCTCTGAAGTTTCCTGAATGCCCGCGATTCGATTGGCAACAAAAACTTTATATTTGTTAGGCGGAGAATTAATCCACTTTAAAACTATCGTTGAATCTGTCCAAAAATATGTTCTACTGAAACTGAGAGTGAGGGTATTTTTAACTTTTAGAAGAAGTTGTGTCAATAGTAAAGCCGCGCAGAGCTCTAGTCGAGGTATGGTTGTGGTGCGTATAGGGGCCACTCGTGATTTAGAGCACAACAACTGTATGGAAACAGTATTATCAGGATGTATACATCTGACATAAATGCAACAGCCAAAAGCTCTACAACTGCTATCACTAAAACCATGTAATTCGATGGTAGAAGTGTTTTTAGAAATAACACACCTAGGAATCTTTAAGCTACTTAATAATGGAAGTTCAGTCTTAAATATGTTCCATTCTGAATTCAGAAATTCTGGGATACGTTCATCCCAAGTTAACTGTAGTTGCCAGAGTCTTTGGATTATTAATTTGCCTGTGACAATAATTGGAGACACCAAACCTAGTGGATCAAATAATTGTGCTATGGTTGAAAGAATTATCCGTTTTGATACTTGTTGTAAATTCGAAGTAATTGGAATACTGTATTGAATTGTGTCTGCAAGAGAGTTCCAAGTAATGCCTAAAGCCTTGGCATTCTCGCGTTCACCTAAAGGGATTGTATGAAATTGCGCACTAGGATCGCTATCTGACAAAATATTTGAATTGTTTGATAAAAATTTTCTAATAGGAAAACCTGCTTCACTCAAAATTATAGTTATTTCTTCTTTTATTTGCAACACTTCGTCTACAGTATCGGCTCCTGTGATAAGATCGTCCATATAAAAATCAGATCTCAAAATAGATGATGTTTTAGGAAATGTTTGAAAATTTAATTGTGCCAAATATTGCAGACATTTTGTAGCTAAATAGCTAGCACTTGCAGTACCGTAAGTCACAGTTTGCAATTCGTAAGTATCTAACTGTAACTCAGGACCATCACGCCAAAGGATACGCTGAAACTTTCTTTGTAAAGGATTTATCAAAATCTGGCGATACATTTTCTCAATGTCGCCCGTCAAAGCAATCTTATGCTGTCGAAAACGTAATAGGATAGAAATCAGGTCATCCTGGATTACAGGTCCTACTATTTGAGTATCGTTGATGGAAACATTGGAATCAGATTTTGCACTTCCATCAAATACTACACGAAGCTTTGTTGTTAGAGAGCTCGATTTGATTATCGCATGATGCGGTAAATAAAATGCAGGAATACTAGTAAGTGAAACTGAAGAATCTAAAACTTCGAAAGTAGGCTCGTTATTTGCAACTTTTGGCCTGTCATAATTTGTAATTCTAATCATGTGACCAAGGTCACGATATTCGTGGATAAATTTTAAGTATTCTGACCTCAAGGTTGGATTTCTTAATAATTTTTTCTCTAAATGAAAAAATCGCATAGTAGCTTGTACTTCAGAATCGCCTAATTTTATAATATTAGAATTGAAGGGAATTGAAACTATTAGACGACCATCAGATTTTCGCGACACAGTTCGCGTAAAATAATCTTCGCAATATCGCTCTTCGCGAGATAACAGAGATAATTCATTCTTTAAAGATACATTTTCCATCTGCCAAAACGCTTGAACGGAATTCTGTAATGAATCACTGCGATCATTTTCGTCAGTTGATACATGTAAACATATATTATTTTGAAAACTTTTACCATAACTGCACGGACCTGAAACTACCCAACCTAACAAAGTCTTTTGCAGAACGGGTTTATCTTCGCCTAAGGAAATTTGTCCGATGCACATAAGGTGGTAAAACTTACCCGCGCCAATAAGTAAATCAACGGGCAAAGATTTGTTAAAATCGTTATCTGCTAATCTTATATTTCTGGGAAGCCCCAGCTGCGATTTGTCAAATGAATTACAAGGTAGATTTTCCGAGATTTTTGGAACTGTAAAACATTGCAGATTTGTTTGAAAACCATTATGCAAAGAGGATAGTTGAATGTGTACAATAGAACTTGATTCTGTGGCACAAGAATTGAGACCTAAGATTTTTGTTTTGGACTTATTTTGTTCCAACTGCAACTTCTTGGCTAAGTTTTCGGTTATGAAATTTACGTGACTACCACTATCCAGTATCGCCCTACAAGTGTACCAATTGTGATTCCTCGCTCTTATCTTTACTATGGCAGTTGAAAGTAAATTCTCATTAGGAGATGTATCGAAAGAAGAAAGTGAAATTCGGGAATCATTTTGAACAACGGTTTTTGAAGTTTCTTTAGTAGCAGTAGTAGCAACTTGGTCTTCAGAATTGTTCTTTGGAATTTCAAAATGTAACAAAGAATGATGTCTTTTATTGCAAATGCGACAATTATATTTGGAATTGCAAGAATTGTAACTTGAGTGCCGCAAACAATTTTTGCAGATTTTTAATTCGTTCGTTTTATCGAACCTTTGTTTGGTAGATAAAGATAGAAACTTTGGGCATTCCGTTATATAATGATTGCTTTTGCAATTATAGCAAGATATATTATTAGGTGTTACCAATAATGATTGTTGATTACTATTAAATCTTTGTTTGTAACTATTTTTAGCATCAGAAAGCTTATTAGAATTATAACCTTTATTATTGGAATCTATTTCTTCTAAGAGCTCGCAGTGACCTTTTAGAAATTCATTTATTTCTTCTAAGCTTGGAATTGAACGGGTTTTAAATTCGGTAAATTTACTTTTAGTGCTAATATCGAGTTTGGACATTAATATATGATATAAAAAACAAGTGCATTGTTCTATCGGCACTGATAAATTTTGTAAAGCCCTGATGTGTTTTACAAATTCGTCAGATAATTTTCTGAGATCAAATGCGCTACGTTTGTTCATAGTTTTTAGATCGAAAATGCCTTTAATATGATTTAAAATAATTTGTTTAGGGTTGTTGTACCGATCAATTACCATGTCAAAAGCAATTTTGTAGTTCTCAGCAGATGGCTGAATGTTAGCAATGGTTTGAGCTGCGGCTCCGCGAAGGCAAGTTTTTAAGTACATAAACTTTTCTATATCTGATAAAATTGCATTATCATGAATTAAGGAAATGAATGTTTCATAAAATGAAGTGAATTCAATATAGTTCCCGTCAAATGATGGTAGTGAAATACGTGGCAACTTCGTATTCATTGTAAAAGCAGCTTGTGTGGCATTTGAACCGTTTGTCTTGCAATGGAAATTTTCATTAGAGTTGCTTGCAGATAATTTAGATAAATTTGAATCTAATAAAAAGGATGCCCGTGCGCTAAGATCAATATATTTGTCAAAGAAACTGTCGGGTTCTAACATCTCAGCATCCACAACGGACAAAACGCTAAGATGGATCATTGTGTCATTATATTTTTCAGGCAAATCCTTAATTGCATCGCAACGCAAACGAATTTTCGCAAGAACCTCTTGATCTGTCACAGTAGTAGATACGGATTCTAAGAATGTTTCAAAATTATTTAATTTATTAATCATGCTTTTGCCACTAGCAAGTAAAAGCTTTTCTTCTTTGATTTTAGCCATTTTGACGTTTTATAGAAATTGCTAACTACCAACAAAGGTAAATATGCAAATGTAAATAGGTAACTTAAGTAAATGCAATTGAAAGCCTTTTTAACGCGTGTAAGTAATATTCAAATTCGGACTTTATGGCAAAGATTGCGCAACAAAGAAATTGTAAATAGTAGTCTGAATTTGGAATAATACGGAAATATATGTAGTAGGCGTGAAAGGCGATATACGTCAATCAAAACGCAATCATAACGTAATATACAAATGTTATTATATGTAACTTGTAAACGAAATTGTAAGTAAGTCGAAATATTTAATAGTGGAGGCAATATGAAATTTAACGTAAAGGGGGTTAAAATGAAAATAGATATTTGAAGTAAACCTGACCTTACGTTGTGAAATAGACCTGACCACTACCAAACAGGGAAACGTCGTCGTCTGGTCGCCAATGAAAACACGTTCATCACGTGCAATTGTAATCTTGAATTTTCATTCTTCTGATAAATTCATCTCTTGAAATATTCGTGCTCCGAAGGACCAAAATGTTTTGTAAAGGTAATGAAATGTAATTGCTGATTCTTGGTAATAATTCTCTGCAAGACCGGCGTCGACAACGTAATAATAAATGCAAGGTAATTGCTATTTGCAAAGTATATTAACTTTATACAATTATTTATGGAATTGAATCAAGAAAATTATAGAAAATTGATAATATGAAAAATTCTGAACTTGACTTACATTATTTTTTTTACAGAATGTTTTTTGTCTAGGTGATTTTTTAAAACAAACAAAACAATGATTTCCAGGCAACGGAAATGAAAAAATGTCACTAGATAAAATTCATAAGTTCTTAACAATACTCATAAAAGTAAATTCCTCCTTCTACTTTTATCTTAGCAGAAGTTAAAGGAATTTAGAGGTAAACATTTTCAGGGAGAAAAAATTCAGTTTCATCGTTGAAAATGGCGCTATTTGTAGAACGGTTCTCTTACTAAGTGCTTTTTTCGAGTTTATTAAAACAATGGTGATATCTATTCTTTAGATGGCAACGCCTTACTAAAAGGAATCGCATCCGAGTTTATCCTTCTGACAATAATGGAAAACCGAGTTGGACATTTTTGCAGTTATTATATCTGAGGAACATATTCGATTCCTTTAATGTCCCTTGAGAGATTTTCAGTCTACTACAAAAAATGATTCTAACTTTAATCAATGAAATTGTTTAAATTATCCAAATAAAATCCGATAAATTTAAAAGCAAAACAAATCTGGAAAACTGTTATTTTAAGCTAACCGTATTTTCCTAAAACAAACCTAACAAATTCCTTCGAATCCTTCGTTCCGATTGAATTATGTATCGAATTAACCCCTTTAAAATGAATTAGCAGAACTGATGGGGATCGATTGAATAGTAACAAATAGAATTAATTCTTAAATTTCAAGGGGATGTAACGCACCGTATACATCGTAAACGTTGGAGCATTGGAAAAGTGGGTTTTCTAGGCCGTCTAGCCTAACACCATTCCCACCTTTAAAGCGGTGAACCCTAATACGTTGAGCAATCCTGTCTGAGTTGTGGTTTAAATCCCAACGGAAGACAATCAGCAAGCAAACGAGAAACTGGAGTCTCGCTGGGGCCAGAAATATACCAGATAAGGGTCTACCGAGATGGACATGCTTGAAAATAAGGAGATTGCTTAGAAACACTGATGGAAGAATCATTAGATGGTTTAGTGACGGATTCCACGGATGTTACGTTTGATATCGGGGCGAATTTCAAAGAGTGTGAAAATCGAATGGGCTACTGAAAATGCCACCAATGGTGAGATGATTCTCGAAACAAAACCCAAGGGACAATTAAAGGATTCGCGATATTTGGAAAACCAACTTTGATGAAAAGGACACAGTAACCAAATGGTGAAAAGAAAGCTGTAAATACAGTGAGTTTGAAGAGTTTGTTGTTTAGTTTAACTAAAGACGTCCTGAAATAACGTTAATGACTTAATAAATAATTGAAGTGACTTACTATCTCTTCTATTTAATAAATCTTACTAATAAGTTAAATGGCGAAAAAAGCAGAATTAAATAAAAGGACAGTCAGACCGGATTCAATATACATTATTTTTTAATTAAAATACTATTTCATTAAATGAAATTCCTTACATATTGATACTCGATATTGTACCTGTACTTAAACAATGAAGGAACTAATTGGATTTGCGAATACAGCCAGGATATGTCAAATTAAATTCAGTAATGTTGTTACAAGACAAATTAATTCTCATCTGCTTTTGCTAGTGTAAATGTACTTCGACTGAAATCGATAAACAACATGAACACACGAAAAGCACGTCCCGTTTTGTGTGAATTCTAAATAAGTTACTGTTTATTTGTTAAATGAGCATCGGTTTTCGATTTCCGAATGCTTTAATTGACAATATTTACTAATCTTCCACACAAAGAAAATAGACGATGGATTCAATTTAAATAAACCTAATTGGAAATTCCTTTTGAATAATAATCAGTTTTGAAAATTCTGTATAAAGAAAAATGTCATCTCCGCTGGGATTCGAACCAGAATGAGTTCAATTTTCAGAAGTAAAAATTAGACATTAAGCCTAACCAGCAAGCTTTCGTTTGTATAAATAAAGGCGTCGTTTGAATCAACAAAGAATCCAGTTGACTGATTGATTGATTAGTTTGTATACATTTAAAAAACCTAAACAATTCAACCCTTGTTAAAACGTCCAAAGATTTGGCCACATAATAAAATAAAACTTAGCTAAACCTTTCAGTAAACGTCTGTAAAAGGAAACGATTTAAAAAACTACTCAGAATACCCCCAAAAACTGGATGCCTAGAAAAGTAAACGATAAAATCCCAATAAAGAAAACATTAACCTACTATCAAGCCACTATTCGACTGTTGAATTCTTTAAAATTGTTTTCCACTAGTTTTCTTTGTACTTTCCTGATTTTTTCTGCTACATTTATTTTCCCATTACTTTCTTTTGAATACTTTTAAAACTTGTCAATTAAATTGACTACAAGTTTTATTTTAACCGATCTGAATGTTTGTTTAGTATTGTTATAAGTGGAGCATCAATTAAATAGCAATTATTGCATAACGATTTTGTATTATTTTATACCTCAAACTTTAAAATGAATTCATATTCATAAAGTTTCCTGAACAATAAAGTTCCTTTAGAAATAAAATAAGAACATGCTTACGCAATATTATTCAGGTGCAAATAACATAATCCTATTAATTTAACTTCTGTAAGAATATAAGCCATATTAAATACATTTTCATGCTATTTTAGAACCGCGTCGCGTCCTACATCGTTCCAAATAAATACAAAGCGAAATGCAACATAAATCAATTAATTAATCGAATTCTTTAATTAAAATTAATTGAGGAATTGTCACTGTTATCACTGAATTTAAACGATTTAAACTAAATTTCTTTTAATTGAATGTTTCATTTATTTTGTCGATGTGAATCATTGTTGATGTAAATAAATAAATGGCGACCTAATTTTAGATAATCAAGTATTTAGCTTTCGGTCAATAATAATGAAATAGATGAGACGGAAATGGAAAAGTAATTCGATGAATTTGCCAATTTATTGTCGAGGTTTTTGGTCAAAGAAGATCAGCTTGAACTAAAGGGCGCTTTTCTTTTTTATGATAAAGTAAACCACCTGTAAAACTGAAAGTTTTCATTTACGTTAAAGTTCTTTCATAAATACTTGACTTTACTCGATACAAAATCAAGAGAAATTTTTTAGTTCTGCAAAAGTTTACACAATTTTCTAATACTTAAAAATATGGCCTTAAGATTCAAGATTTTCCTAAATTTTGAACTTTCAGATTAATCAGATAAATAACTAAAGCTATGAGGATCACTTTAATTTAAAAAGTAATTAAAATAAACTCAACAAATTCAAATAAAGCACTTGAGTCTGATATGCTCAATACAGATAACTGAGATAACATTTCACAAACCTCCACCTAATTTTCAGGAATGGCCTTACACCAACGGAGGCTTTCAGACAAATTCTCGAAGATAAACTTAGCGATTATGAGCTGGACAACTTGATCGATGAAATCAATACATACAGTCGACTGAGATAATATTTATATTTTAGTATTGAACAAATTTCGCACGTTTATTTTCCTCTTTCAGAGTTTATTTCAGTTAACCCACCTAAATTGTGAATAAGCTACAATTCCTCAGATTTAAAGATTTTCTGCTAGACTTAGACCAGCTTCATTTTAAAAAATCAAACGTGTTAATAATTGTTATTTCTGAAGAAAACATTTGAGAATCGGCTTAATTTGGAATTTTCTACACCCAAGGAGAAAGAAAAGAATTGCATTCTTCTTCTTATTATTAGATTTCCAAAAACCTTAAAAGCGTTTTGTTAAATAAACTGCATCAAAAATTTCATTATTTCTAAACACTTTCTCAAATTTTATTTATTTATTTAAATACTTTCCTTTATTACGAGTAAAATTGAAATTAACTTACAGGAGTTTTATTTAACATTTTCAATAAATATAACAAGTGGATGTTATGGAAGAATTCAATGTTTGAAGCACCCAATCTGCTTATAATTTCTTCGTAATGAAGGAATTGACAATAAAACGCCCGAATCTCAACCACTTTACATTTTAACTTTTTCATGTTTCTATTTTTATTTTTATTTTAATTAATAAATAAATAAAAGACTTTCCATATTTACTGATTGCAAATTAATGATTATTGTCTCACCAATTTTATCATTTTTATTTTCAGAGCTTTTTCAGCAATATACAATGAAATTTATTTATGGATAATAAAGCATTATAATTCCTGCAGGGTTGTTCTTGGTATTAACATAAAATGATTTGATATTTTGATTAAAAAATTAAAGAGACTAAATAAACTCATCGTCTCGTCAGTTTTGCAAGGAGAAAGTGTGATTTTTTACAGTAAAATTTAATTTTTCCTGACTCGAACTTTGATTTTATCCTTTTTATGAAAAGCGATTATGTTATCAGGTTTTATTATGGTAAAATGTTGATTGATGAGTTAGGCAGAAAGTACAGCTAACTTACAAATTAAAGCAAATCATGTGTTTAGTGTTTGAAAAATAATTTAGAAACTTCAAACATTTTCGATTTTTTCTTTTTTGTTGTAATTAATGAATCTGGGGTTATAATTTGACGTTAAATTTATGCCTAATACGTATTTTTAAAATTGCCTAAATTTGGCATTTTTTGAGAAAAGTTTTGGGATTTTGTACGGTTCCAGTATCTGAAAAATAAACATTTAAATGTAAAGTAAAATATCTTTTTAAATAAAAACATGATAACTAGCCGATTATAAAAACACAAGGCGAGTTGCTTTTATTAAAATATTTCTATTTGGTTGTTTTATTTTACTTTGCAAGGGTTTACTTGGTTTAATTTAGTAATTCAACAAGGTAGGTAAAAATGCGTATTAAAACAAGCACAAACCGAGAGCAGGCAAATGGAGATGAAAATGGGTTTGTTATTAATGCAAAAGCCCTAAGGATATTTTTATATGTTGTATCCAATCTCGCCCTTCATTTTTACCTAAAAACCGTGCAGGATTCTACAATAATCAAAACGCGACATAATTTACCCGACGTAAATTGGCCGTTTTGTTCGAGGAGTTGTTCCTCCACGGAACTAAAATTAATTACAATTAAGCTCCACGCAGGCTTTCCTGATTAAAAACCTTTTAGTTAAAGACTTTGTTTCGAAATTTTGGTTATTAAACAATCACGTTTTAAAGCCTTTGTGTTATTCGAACGGCTCCATCTTGACCTCAAGATGTAACCGAATTGTTGACCCAAAAACTCGATGTAAATAATTTAATTTAGTTATCAAAGTAATCCAATTAAGCCGAATCAATCGACGATAATCCGACCTGAAGTTATGTTATGGGATCATTCGCTTGTTGCTACAACCACCACGCCTGCAAATAAATTTCAAACCATCCAACTTTTCCCGTACAAACTATTATTAATTAATTATTACGCATAAAACAAACTCATTTTCTACGGAGGCATCAAGAAATTGAAATGTTTGAGTTGTGGTTTCAAACACGACCCAGTTAGAAAATTACTGTTTGTTTAGAAAAAGATAAACCGTAGCAATAACTCGTGCACAACAAATATGCAAATAATTAAACATAGTTTCAAACTTTACAAATTAGGGAATACTTAATGAAGCTTTTTATATAGAAAAAAATCCATTAAGTTCAAATAAATTTACCTCCCGAATTTGGTTAATTCAAAATCCCAAAATTAGTTATTAAAACGCGTTTTTATTTTTCTGAAACAGGTGCGTGATGGGACGTACTCGAGGGTGCGGAGCAGCGAAAATTTTCTAACGTGGTTTTCACCTCGAATATATAGCTTGGTGCAACGTAACACATTAAACAAATGAGATTATAAATTCTGTACCTGAATTATGTTCGCGTTTTAAAAGTTAAAAAATATAGCGTATGTAGGGGGAAGTTTAATAATTAAACTTCCAGCGCGTTGCGTGAATACGTTATTAAACGAAATGTTCTACAACGATACCAAATCACCAAAATAATTATTTCGGAGATTAAATATTTAAGGATTCGCTTCTTTGGAAATTTAAAAAATTGATAATATACTAACAGCTTGAAGTGATTGACGTCTCACAAAAATCATTCCAACAAATTATGAATGTGTTAAAAACTATTCCATTAGTGAGGTTAAACAAAACTCATTAACAATATTCAACCACTCAGATTAATCCAAACATATAAAATAACTGATGATCTAGTTTAACTGTACATTGTTCGGCTTCTGTTAATACTCTTTTGTGCTGAAATTAATTTTCACGATTGATTACATCTATTCAAATCTGTTTTATAAATTGCCCAATTTGTGTGCTACGAGTTCGTTGAATTAGTTATTTAAACCTTGTAAATAATCCTGATTTAAATAAATACTGGTAGTGTTTAAAACAAAGCAAAATTTTGTTGAATATTAGGAGTAGTATTTAAATTTAAATAAATCCCTTTTTAATTGTTGGATAATTCAAGCAAAGGGCTATTAGTTTAGTATTCAAATTTCAATTTTAATTTTAAAATTTAAGTTAATTCATAATAATTTACAATATAATACGTAGTCATAATAACAAACAAATTCTGTTTATTTTGTTTTGAAGGTTTTAGACAAGAGTATTTGGTTTTCAGTCAATAATTAACGAAGTAGCTGAGGATAGAAATGGGGAACTTTCATTGCCAGAATTTACCAATTTGATTTCCAAGTTTTTGGTGGAAGAACAATTGAAGCTTAAACTGAAGGGCGGTTTTGTCCGGTTTTGTTTTGATAAACAAGGTAAACCACCTATAAAGCTGAAAATTTTCCTATTACATTACGAATAAAGTTAAACCTTCAATTCGTAGATGGTTGACTTTAACTGAAATGAATTTATACAAAACCAAGAAAAACTTTTTAGTTCTACAAAAGCTTTATAAAAGTTTTAAAAATTTGGGTTTAACCCTTTTATTTTTCTTAAATTTTGGACTTTTAGAATAATCTCATATTTTGTTTTCGAAAATTAATTAATAATTAATATTTTAATTGCTTTGATTTAAAAAATAATTAAAATAAGCTCAAGAAAGTCAAATGTAGCAGTTTAGTATTTATTTTACACAAATAATATTTCACAATCATCATAATTTTCAGGGGGTTTTAAGGAAAATTCTAAAAAAGAACTCCATGGTAAACTTAACGATGGCGAGCTGGACAACGATGAAATTGATAGTGATGGTTCTGAAATAGTCAACTTGAATGGCAAATTTTAGTATTAAACAAATTTCATAAGCTTATTTTTCCTTTTCAAAGTTTAAAACAGTTATGATCGATTAATCCACCCAAAATTTAAAATATGCCGAAGCTTACAGATTTAAGGATTACTTCTATATTTAGAACAGCTTCGTATTAAAAAATCAAACGTGGTAATCGAAAAAATAATTATTTATGAAGCAAATTTCCCTTGATTTTGAATTTTGCACAACTACGAGGAAAGGAAAGAGCAGTAAGTGAAAGAATTCAATATTTGAAACAGCCAATCTGCTTATATGTTTTTTGTTAAAAATGATTTAGCAGTAAAACTTTTTAATATCATCAATCACACTTAAAAGACAAGCCACGCCATTGCATCTAAAAAAATTACCCAAATCACTTTACTTTTTAACTTTTTCATGTTGGCACTTTTTTTCTTTAAAATGGATAAATAAAACCGAATTAATTAAATTTGATTTTTCCCTCACAAAGCACATTTTTAAATAAAATTTGTTTGTTTTGATACAAACATTCACCGATGCATCTTAAAAAGCACCAAACCCACTTTACATTTTAACTCTTTCCTATTGTATTTTTTTTTCTTCATCATCATCAATTGACATGGAGCAGATCCCCTCGCATCAATCCTGGATTACGCTAGGCCCACCTCATGCCAATAAGGTGTAAGAGATTTTGTTATTATAGGTGGGGGGATTGGGAGCACTGTATAACGTTAACATGCCTGTGACGCTAGCCGTTAGACACCGCTTCTACAGTGCAAGGTAGTTAGCAGATCACATATTCAATGTAAATTGGATACATGACCGAGATGGTTAAACATGTTTTATCATTTTATACTAGTATTACCGCTAATTTCCTAAGTCTATAATATGAAACGCCTTAGCACAGACGGGCCTGCCCTGTTACATGTTACTTCATGCTAGCTTAGTCTAGTCATTACTATTATCATTATTAATATACGTATTTTCATTCTTCAATCGTTACTACGTGCTCTTCAGTGTGTGCTACGATTTGTAACCTGCCTCATGGCCTATTTTTGTTTGTAAGACTTCCTTCGCTGCGAGAATGGATTCGTATCCACCCCAGAATCCTTCTGTTCCGAAATCTTCTATATAGGCGTCGATTTCCATGGCGAGGATATTTTCTTCCAGCTGCAGCTGCATTTCTTCTTAGTTTTCCTTCACATAGTTTGCGAGTTTCCTTCTTAAGTCAGGGGCTCCTTTCTTGAGTTCTTTTTTTGTGTCTTCTACCTTCTGTTATTTGATCCACTGTTGCTGGAAATAGGCAGTTTCCGTCGCCTGCTATTTTCCTTACTTGAATTTTATGGTGGGTGATGTATATGCTTTCTCGTTTCATTTTGTTGCGCATGATTTTTTGCTGTCTTCCTGCTTCTAGTGTAGTTTACGTTGATTTCTTGTATTGATACTTACTTACTAACTATGAACCCTACTTTTGATCTATGTGTATAATGTAGGTATATATTAATCGCTTGCGCTACCTTATCAATATATTCCAAGTATTGTAAACACACGCTCTCCCTGCTTCGAACGGTCGCTTTTCTCCTTTTGTGTCATATGGCACGGTAAATATCGTTTACAGCCCTTGGGCCACCATCCCGTTATTTCCCTTCTACCGAAGGGAAGGTACGTTTCTATTTCGCGGTTTTTTAGAGTGGCTCGACAGCAAAAATACCTGCCAGCAGTCGTGTTGTCAGTTGCGATCGTGACGTCATTTCCGATCAAGTGACACGCGTTGGGCGAGATTCAACCATTAAGTGGTAACGCCGGTTGCAGTTTGATTGCATTATTGAATTTACCGCGTTGTAATCATATACCTCTAATTTGGATGCACCAATAAGATATCCCACTATTACTATTTGGTCTATGCTAGGCTAAACTACCTAAACTACTTATCTAATAATAATTCTGAGGCAATTTTCGACTTTAGCGTGACCAAATAAGAACTTTGAAAACAACACTAGTACACACAATAATTCGAACTTTGAGAGCCGCTATTTTGCTCATCTTTTGTTTCATTGCTTCCTTGCGTAACGCCTGCTAATATTTCTGGTCAATAAACCTGGGACGCACCTTAATTAGTTAGGGTTATAATTTCGCGTTAAATTTATATCAATAGGTAGACGTGTTTTTGAAAAAAACGTCTAAATTTGGGGATTTTCATAAAGTGTCTAGGATGAAGTTCAAAAATTAAAACTTCAGAAGAAATTTTTAATTATAATAATAAATTAATATTAGAAAAAAGAGCCAGAAACATTATACCGGGTGTCAACGAAACCTGGGGCACCTCCATAATTTTTTTATTTTTTAAGGTATCTAAATGAAATTTGGTGTATGTAATATACTCTTTAAATGGCGTTTGCTGACATAGGAAGCAAGTTTCTGTCACTTCCGGTTTCGGCGGAATTGACATCAACTTTGATATTTTAAATGGAACACCCTGTATGTTTATACATTTTTGGAATCTCCATTCAATTTGACGTATGGTAGTATCAAGTTTGAAACATTTTGATGACAAAATAACTACTTACAGAAGAGTTTATTTATTAATATAAGGTGCCATGACCTTCGTAAAATGGAAGTCAGGGTGCTACGACACTCAAAACAAATTATTTTAGCACTTCAACTGTAATAAGTCTGTCCTTTTTTGTGCATTTCATTTGTTTCACTTGTTTTGAAACCCAGTATCTAGATTTAAATGTCAAAAATATGGTTTTTTTGAACGGAGAGTGTTATTCCGAATTACATTTTCATATTAATCCCGTGTTATTGGTATCAATAAAATCCTTGAAAAACGCTCGTTTTTAATATCCTAGTGTCCCACCCTAGTGCCATTTGAAAAAATAGAGTTATTCTCGAAAAAGCATTTTTGCCAACTTTAGGCCATTCTAATACAGCAACTAAAATAGTTAAAGTTCTAAAACAATTTGTCTCGAGTGTTGGGGCATCTTGACTTTCATTTGGCGTTAGTCATGGCACTCTAGATTAATTTCCGCAAAAATTTACTTTGTCATCAAAATGTTTCGAACTTGATACTACCATACGTAAAATTGAATGGAGATTCCAAAAATGTATAAATATACAGGGTGTTCCATTTAAAATAACAAAGTTGTAGTCAATTCCGGTGAAACCGGAAGTGACAGAAAGTTGTCTCCTATGTCAACAAATGCCATTTAAAGAGTATATTAAACATACCAAATTTCATTTAGATATCTTTAAAAATAAAAAAATTATGAAGGTTCCCCAGGTTTCGTTGACACCCTGTATAAAATAAACAAATGAATAATATAAATAACAGAATAAAATACAGTTTTGAGATATTTTCCAATAGAAATATAAATAGAAAATATGGAAGAATTCAGTGTTCGAAACGCCTAATCTGATTATAATTTCTTTATAAAAAAGTAGAATTATCAATAAATCGCCTGAATAATTAATTAAGCTGTTTTTTCCTCACAAAGCACATTTTCGAATAAAATTTGAAACGAAATTAGGCAATAAAAAAGATTTTCGAGGTGTAATGGAAGGTGTGTAATAATCCCCTTCCAAATCATCTATTTATATTATAAAAGGACGTTGATTGACGTTCTTCAAATTAAATGTCAATTAATCAGTGTAGTTTTCACCCTGTTAATCATAAGTTACGCTACTTTCTCTGTATGGTGAGATCTCCTTTAATATCCTGGGTTGTAAATACTAAAGATGATGGATTTTTAGTCTAACTTTACTGAAATCGACGAAGAAACCAAACGGCCGTTGAAAGACCTTTCTAAACTAAACCATTAGAATTGCTTGTGCGTATAAGTTCCTATTTTTAGTAATAATAATAAACATTACACTCAAAAAAGCAAGAAAAAACAAATATAAAATGAACAAATGAAATATATTCTTTTATTTGCAAAATACTTCCTTAACTTTGTTTTAGATTTCAGATAACTAAGAATATTTAGCATTTGTGTTGAATAATTAGCGATATGGTTAGGCACGTTGTAAACAACGTTATATTTAGTTTAACAATCCAACATAACTATGCTTTTTCCTAATATTTAAGTTGTGGATTATTCTAATACATATAAGGAAACTGATCGCAACTTAAAAGCACATACACATATTGGAAATATATAGACAGTCTAGAAAAATATTGTTTGTTCAAACATACGTCCTGCAAGAATTGTTAGATAAACCAAAGATGTATCTTATACGTTTTTGAACTAACAAAACATTTACCTATTTCCTACTTGCTTTTCCTCAGAAACAAATTCTGAATTTGAAAGGAAAGAAATACAAAGCAGAAGGGAGTTTTCTAATACAACTTTTGTATATCTAAATAGCAAAAATATGAAATTTAAATTGAAAACTGGAAAATAACAGTGATGTTTGCAGTTTAGATTTTGTTTTACGATTTATCTTGGAAATGATATTAATCAAATCTGTAGAAATCCATTATTATTGTCGGTTGTAAAACATTAGGACATTAGAAACCATGTTCTCTGACGTTGAAACACGGGTAATTTCTAATAAATCAACTTTATAAATTAATTTATACCAAAACATAATTCTTTGCTAGATTCTGGTTTGATATACCCGAAATAATGAAGAACCTTTGTCACCTTACAGGATGAAATAAACAGGTAGGTAATAAGTCGATTCAATTTCTAATTAGTAAATAATCAATGGGGAGTCGGTACGGTAGTGAGTATTGGTCTGGCGCATCGCTCTGTTAAGTTAAGCATCACTGCCCATTGGTTAGCTGAATATATTGAGATGATATTTAATTTGGATGCCTATAATTAAAGGTTATGTTATTTTTGAGTTATTAACGAAAGTATTATTTTGCAAAGTCGTAGAAACGTAAAATAAGTTACTTTAGAAACTTTGTAAATAGTCGTTATAGTGAAAAACAAATGTGAGAAAAAATATCCTAGATACAGAAAAAACAATTTTAGAATGAAATTGATATTTTGAATTCGAAAGGGCAACAACGAGATAAAGTTGCTCGTTCCAAAAGAACAAATATCAAACAAATAATTAATTATAAATACAGTTAACAATAACAAGAATCAGTATTAAATTAAAATAAAGTGAATTTGAAGAAAAATAAAGTGACGATTGAACTTCAAGCAAAAGCAAGTCAAGCAAAAGCAATTCAAGCAAAAGCGAGTCAAGCAGAAGCAATTGGAGCAGAAGCAATTTGAGCAAAAGCAATTCGAGCGGAAGCGAGTCAAGCAGAAGCAATTCCAGTAGAAGTGAATCGAGCAGAGAAAAATTGAATTTTGGGTTTTTGGAATAAAGAAATTTTGGGAAAAGAAGAGGAAGTTAAAAGTAGATAGTGAGTGTATAAAAAACTAATTTTAAGGTAATTTTAAGGTAGGGCTGATAGGGCGAAAAAGACAATAAAAAAGAATCTGCATTATAAAAGTTCTAGTTTCTAGGATGTCAAACTATAAATAGTGAATATTAGGCTAACCTTTTGAAACGATTGCGTCAAAATGTTCAAGATAAAATATCAGGTTTAACATGAAATATGTAGAGGCCTTCCGGTGATTTAAATACCCAAGCTGGAGAGGATAAAACTTACACGATTGTCTTAAAAGACGTCCGATATGGCTGACAAGCTGTCACGCACTGAGGAGGGGTGTGAAACATACGGACGACGCTAAGCCATGCCACCTGACATAGCGTCGCGTCCAGGGGATTCCCCGAACTGTATCACGTGAAGCTGTATTAACTGGAACAATATGACATCATGTGTCGATGAAATACACGTGAATTGGGTCACCTTGGCATTTTTAACAAAGGAAAATTTTACAACGACGAAACATAATGAAATGACTAGAAGATTTCGTAGAGCTGTCATGAAAATACCCTGAGTGGCTTAACCTTCAGTGTCCTCCAGTCTAAAATGGAATTAAACTGTAGCAAAAATATCAGAATTGATACGGAATTAAAATTAAAAAGATAGGGCCGTACTAAAGAATTTTTACCAAAAATTTAAAATAACGTAAAGTTCCCAAAATAACACGGAATTGCAAAACCACGTGACACCTGGAAGAAGATACTTTTAACTTTTCGGCTGATAATATCATAGAAGAGTATTGAAGAGTATCATAATAATTTAATAGTTTTGAAAGCTAGCCTGACCCTCTACCACTGTGCCACCCTGGCATCTAACGTACGTCATATCATCAATTAAAAAGAAAGACGTACGAACGACGTGGTTGGAAAGCTGCGACAAACCAGTCAATTAATGATTGAAACCAAGAGAGAGAAGAAAAGACAAGAATCTCATTTGACCCAAAAAGAGCATTTATTTCTCAGTTTGTTGATAAAAATAGTTAAGTTCTCAGGATTGAAGCTTATAAAATATAGAGGATGCATTGTACGGTTTCAACCATGTCAAAAAATTTCAATCGCTTCAACATAAACTCTCAATTCTTCTCATCAACTGACGGCTGATATACAGCTGACCCTGTTGGTCAAGTTCAGATTATGTGAAGCCCACCATATGCTAATAAATAGAAAATTTTAATTAAACGCCCAGGTTTGAATCTATCATCGTTGTGATAGAAAAATTCGATGTTTTGTCTACGTTCGGAAGACAGAGGACGACTAAAATAAGCCATCATGAAATCTGATGAAGTGATCTTTTGCATGGTAACTCAACATGTTAACCACACCAAAGAGAAAACCGTTCTGAACGCAACTTCAACTGGTCCAAACTCAGCAGACGCTCACCTATAACTACGACTTTGATAGTTTTCGTAATCATTTTCCGGGGAAATTCTGTGAAATTCGGAATAATTTTTTTGTATTACAATAAACCGTATAGATGAAAAATTCTATTAAATTCCCCATTATTTCAAAATTACGGCTGTTTAGACTTACGTATGAAAGAAGGTTTAATCGGTTAAAATCGTTTTAGCAATTCTTGCTAAATCAAAAAACGGTACATGATCGGATTGGAGATGGCTTTTTCCATTTCGTTTTTTAATTTTAAAGCATAAACCTTAACTTCCTTGGTTACTAATTTCTTTTTAATGCAATGTTCTTAAGTTGAAGTAATAATCGTAGGTTTATAAATTTTCAAAACCATTAACTAAATTATACAAACAAGGCCAGTTTAAAGTGCAATTAGTGTTTTTGTTTGCTTATTTATTAATTAGGTGAGATCTGGGCATGCGCGTACCAAGTATTTAAACGCGCATTGTCTGCTACGACCATTTAACCCAAACCGATTAGAATTTTATACAGTTTTATAATAACTCATAGAATGAGGTAATCAGCTGATACGTAAAACATACACGAAAGCTTTGTTAGCCTGTGTAAATTGTACCAATTCAACTGTAACAATTCCAATAAACCGAAATCTACAAATATTTGCTATGCAGTTCATTTAATGCTTTAAGTTCAAATACAGTCGGATTTTACTGATTTACTAATAACTAAATGCTTGTTTAATAAAACTGGGTACTTAGACAAAAACTGTTAATTACTACTTGCCAATTTTAGAAACTGATAAGTTTGGAGAGGCAGTGTAAGTACAGTTGAGTAAATTGGCAACATACAGTCAATACATATGACAAAATAAACGCCAAACGAGATCATTTTAATGGAACAATCTTACAAAAAGGTTAAACCAGAGCTGTCAAGGGAAAGCATTCGATTTTGGAATAAGATTTTTAAATTCGAATTTTAGAGGTCAATTTTGAATTTGTTAAGCCCAGATGCAACATCAAAAATTAAATTAGACGCGGGACACATAACTGCAACTTGTATTTAAAACACTCAATCTGCATCTGGAGATGAAAAGAAAACATTTATAAATCCCAACTGGCACTTGAAATTTTGAGGAGAAAATCATGTCTCAGAAAAATCCAAATAAACGTAAACAGAAGTGAAATCGGTTCTAAAATTAAACAATTATTATCCCCGGCTAACCTAAGTAATTATTTATTTTACGAAGACTGAGTTGAAGTTATGTAGTTCAGGCGATTCCTAAGATTGTTTGTTACACAAAATTAAGATATTTCGGCAAATCCAGAGATGAAGTAATTTAATTTTAATAATAAAGGAATTTTTGGTTAATCCAACCAGCAAAAATTTTTTCTTTTGTTTTTATTCAACTTCCAAATTTTGTTTGATTTTAACTGAATTTGCAATTAATAAATATTCTTACAAACAAACAATTTACAATATGAAAGAGTCTTTAATATTCATTTCTTCGACAGAAGTAAAATCTAATTTCCGTTAACATTGCGATGTAAAAGGAAAAGCTACAAAAGCAAAGTCGTATTTTTCTATACCTTTCACAAAACTTTTAATTTAGCAGTGAACTTCTAACCTTTTCATTTTCAATCCGATACGTAAAATGAAATTTTGCATATCAAAAATCTCTAAAAGGTTTTAATGCAGGTACGTAGCCATATATCATAATGTCGGCTACCAGAATGACCGAATAAATGCAGCGGAATGCACCAAACATATGTATGATCAAAGAGATGTGCAAGTAGTAAATTAATGCACTGGCCGTTGGCTGTATTCCCAGTATCAAATTAGTTCCGTTTATACAAAATCCTATTTTATTAATGAAAAAATTAATGATAAGCAAAGCCGATAAAATAACTAAATGTTCGTTAATGTATAGTTTTTGTAAATAAAACGAACGAACTTCATGTATATTGCAGAATAATTTATTATTGCCTATTTGGAGCAAATATTAATAGCTGAGGGCTTTTTATAATTCCTGTTTACAAGTTATTTTATTGATATTTACATTCGAATAGATAGTAGCAATAATTGATAACTTCTAAATAGGTTAATATATTTTTGTACTGAATTTGAATTAGTTCGTATTCACCTCTTCAAATTTATGATTTTGAAAGGCAAAATTGAACTGAAAACTAAATTAGAATTTGTTACAAAGGTATTAAAAATTAAAAATTTATTTTTTTAGTCCATACAGAAGCGAAAAGCTCGAAAACAAAAAACAAAATGAGTTTAACAGTTTGTTATAAAAAATTAATAAAAATTGTGTATGTAAATGTAACATTCGTAAAAATTTAACTGAATATTATACAACTGGGATGTGTACTTTTCACTAAACCTGTCAGGTATGTTTTGAACAAAAAAAACTTCATTCTACAAGTTGTAAGCACGTGAATTATTAAAATAATACAGAATTTTATATCACTTGACATTGGTGATGAGTTAACACAGAGGGATTTGTGACAGAACGACTCTGTGTCTGTCAGCTATTCCGGGAAAGTTTTACTGCGTTATTTTTTATTTTTAAATTTTTATAAGTGGTGTTAGCACCGTAAGCTCACATAAATTGCAAATATGTTGGTTTTAAACCGATTGAATTGCCTTCAATTTTTTATTATTCCTATTTTTACCCGTGAAAAAATTAATAATTTTGTGTTACTATACGGCGACATATGGTTTTAACCTTCGATTTTATTCGATTCAAAACGAATATATTTGTAGTAAGGCACCTACAATGTGGTTTGATAAAAGAACATCGCGAAGAAGTAGTAAATGTACTAGGTCAAAATAACACAACTGTTTCTGATTGACAAAATGAGAAACTATGAAGATGATTAGTTGTGCAAATTTAAGCTAATAATATTTTTTAAAGCTCAAGAGCGTGGAGAAGAAGAGAAACCTAGCGAGAAAGATAAATAGTTAGAAACTTTTAATTTAAAAGATGTTACAGCACAGAGAGGATTTTCTAGCAAGTAAGTCTGTAAAATCTTTAAAGCGATATGACCAAGTTTTATATGCTCTTCCCGATAAGTACGTTCAATAAAGAGGCAAACATTAAAAAAATAACATCTTGATTTAGTTACTGAGGAACGTAAAATATCAAAATGAGAAAACCCTATTACATTCATTCAAAGCAAATAAAAAGAGGGACACCCAGCACCCAGATGTCGGCTAGTTAAACATCTTTAGTTAATATATGCGGCATAAAAATTATGCCAAATTTCAGAATAGCTTGATTTAAACGTAAGAAGACTTGCCAAGAATTTTGTAACATCTACGAGAACTTTATAGATAGATTAATATTTTCATTACGAAAATCTAACAAATTCAAAAAAGCTTTGTTGTAATTTGTATACTCGTACGTTAGTCGCTGGTACCATAACAGAAATTCATTAAAAGCATCGTAATTGAAGAACCTCAAGAAAAACACTGACCACTGACGAATTTGTAAGTCACTGAATTCATTAATTTCAGAGCAAAAAAACTCGCAGAATTATAAAATCAAATGATAATATATGAATAAGCCCTTACTGAACCCGAGAGGACAGAATGAAATTCGAATAAATCGATCGAAGGAGAAAAAATAATAAAGAACTGGTAGCATATGAGGACGAAACTCAAGAATAAGAGGATGAAAACGAAGAGCTGATAGAAGACGATGGAGAAAAAAGATTGCAAAGAAGGCCAAGAAGAAAAGGTGAGATTTTAGAAAAAACAGAATCAAATGAAGAATAGAGGAAAATGTAATTTGAAAAATGAAGATTTCCAACCAGGGGTGGAATCGGAAAATGAACATATCGATTTCAAAGAAGTAGAAATAGAAAATTTAGAACAAGACGAGCAAGAGGCAGAATAATGCAAAAATAAAAGAGCATCAGGAAAAAGACAAAGGAAGAGCAATTATAACAATGAAGAAGATACGATATTAGAAGAAATACAATTAGGTAAATAAAAAACGAAAGAAAGTAGGATTTGGAGAAAACGAATATGAGAAGGAACCAATTAAATCAGCAGAAGAGGACGTAGCTTTTGAAAAAGTAGAAACAGAAAATATTTTTAAACGTCATAAGAAGAGTAAAAATCGAATAAAAATAGCAGGAAGACGAGAAGTAGCAGAAGAACCGAAAAAGAACAGTAAATAGAAGTCGAATCAATCGATCGTATTGGAAAAAATAATAAAGAAGAACTGGTAACATCTGAGGACGAAACCCAAGAATATGAAAATGAGAACGAAGAACCAGCAGAAGTCAAAAAAGTAGAAAAATTCCAAAGAAGACGACGAAGAAAGAGGAAAATGAAAGAATGAGAGCTTAGAAGAAATAGAATTAGATAAAGAACAGAAGAAAATGCAATTTGAAAAAAAAACGGAAATTTTTCCAGAGGAAGTGGAATCGGAAATTTAGAACAAGATGAATACGAGTAAAAAGAAATAAAAAACAAAGAAAAACTAAAGAAATTGAATTTGGAGAAAACAATATTAAAAAGAATAAATTGAAAAAATAGAAGCAGAAAACGAAAGATAATAAGAGTCAACAAAAGTGTAAAGATTTTAAGAAACTAGCAGGAAAGAGAGGAGAAGAATGAGAAGAACCGCAAAAATGGAAGGCGAATCACTCGATCGAAAAAGAGAAAAATTAATAAAGAACCTGTAGCATATAAGGACGAACCTCAAGAATAGGAGGATGAGAACGAAAAGCTGATAGGAACCCAGGAGGAAAAGGAAGACGAAGAAGAAAAAGGAAAATGGGATTACGAAAATAAAGAAACTTAGAGAAAATAGAATTAGATGAAGAACTGAAGAAAGAGGAATTTGAAAAAACAAAGATTTCCTTCCAGAGGAGACGGAATCGAAAAATGAGGACATAGATTTAAAAGAAGTGGAAACAGAAGATTTAGAACAAGACGAACAAGAGGCAAGAAGAAATCCAACAAGAGAGGCGAAAAGTAAACGGACAGCAAGAGCTAGAAAGAGAACTATAAGATGAAAAAGTAGGAAAACAGAAAAGGAGGGGAGATTATAGAGATGGACACAAACAGCAGAGTAGGAAATGATAGTATTGAAGAAAAACATAAATGCAACAAATAGAAAAGGGGCAAAAGCTAGAGAAAGAGTAAAAGGTAGAAAATAAAGGTGGTTACACAGTTGAAGAAGATGAAAAATTACAATTAGACAACACCAAGAAAAGAATTTGAAAGAGAAGAAAACGAATATGTTATAGAGGAAGTTGAATCAAAAGACTAATGCGTAATTTTATAGAGGAGAAAAGTTAGAAAACACTAAAAATTATAATGTATGAACAGCGAAGAGTAAGAAAGAAAGAACTGGTACAAATTTTCAAAAGAAAAATAACAACAAACATATTAAAAAACAGAAACATAAATCCATAAATGTGAAAACTTAGGGACAAGCGATTTCATAAAGAAAATTTAAAAAAATAGAACGAATGGTTGAAGACAACAAATAAAAAGGAGGTAAAAATCTAAAACAAAGCAAATTAAAACACATAAAAAGGTAAGGCAACAACATCAATTCGCTAAATAGAACAAAGGGGGAAACAAAATGGGGAACAAAAATTCCAGAAAAAGGTTGCATAATTTGTTGCTGTAGGATATACGAAGGGCAATTTCTTCCTAAAAGCATGGGAATAATTATTAAGTGAAAGCGTTAAAGTGAAACTATGCGTTGAAAACAACTTAAAGTTTCTTATGAAATTATGTCAACGTAGGATCATGAAAGGTCCTTTTCAGGAGTTTTCTTCTAAATCCAAAAGGTGAAAATTCATCAAACAAATTTCTATACTTTCAGCAAGTGACATTCGCACAATCCTTTGTAAACCTCTCTGTACATTTAAAAACAAAATTTATTTGAAACACAGTTTTGGAATCAAATGCCAGTTTTCAAATATTTCAATAAACAAATTTACTTTTGACTATCTAATTTAAAATAACAACATTGGGATTGTTTGTTATTTTTATAAATTTCAGAAATTTGATTTCCAAGTCTCAGGAATTTAGTTTTTACAATTATAGGGCTTTTAATTTCATTCTTTTGTCTATAAGTGCTCAGGAAATTTGAGACTTTTCATGCAAAAACTTCATTTCAGTTTAAAAACGAATTTTTACATTATCTATATAAAGTTTCAAAGCGTTTTTTTAAGCTTAACTGGTAGGTTTTCAAAAACATTAATCTACTAGTTGGTTTTCAGATCAAAATGTTGAAAATACACATTTCACTTTTATTGCTTTTAAAATCAGAGTAAATAATTGTTATAGTCTATTTCAGCATTTCTTTCACGGGTCAGCCTCAACGATTACTAAACTTGTCCTTGTCCTTTGGTTATCTTTTTTGTTACCAGAGGAGCATACCTATCAATAAGAGATATTAAATTTTGATTTAAAAAGGCTATCTTTTCATCCATTTGTGGGATATCATAAATTACTTCCAAAGGAATATTGGTAAGATCGGCAAAAAACTGATTGAAGTTGATATTTTTATAATTTCTAAATGTTACTAATTTACTTGGCGTTGTGACCGCAGCCTCAACATTAATTTTTCAACTAACAAAGCAGTGATCGGATATATCATGAGAAGACATAATATTAGTATCTATAATGTTGGTAGAATCAAGTACAATTATGTGATCTATTAAAGTCTCAGAAGAAGGTGTTATGCAAGTTGGCGATGTGAGCACCTACTTGAGTCCATGTGATTCAAGTATATTTAAATAATTATTTGTATTGCTGTTATTGACATCTAATAAATTAATGTTCATGTCTCCCAAACAGACGATCTCATCGAATTTAGGTAAGATAGTAGAAAGTGACTCTTCAAAAGCTGAAAAAAATTTTGTAACGAATATCTAGGAGATCTATAAATAACGCCAACGGCAAAGTTGATTCTACCAATACGAATACTTATCCATAATTGTTCGATGTTAGGATCTGTCTCAAAAGCAATTGTAGTATGACTCATATTTTTTGGAAGTAATCCTGGAAACGTGGAAGAAGAAAGTGCGTGGTATCAGAGTAGCTGTGAATGATAACCACATATTCACATTAAATTTTGCGGACGATCAAGTTGTAATCGCACAAGATTCTTACGACTTAGAATATATGGCTAAAAAAACTACTTACAGAATATGAAGAATGGGGCGTAGCTATAAATATAGATAAAACGGAATATCTGGCAGTAAACACCGATGCTCAATTTCAAACACTCTTTAGTGATCAACAAGAACTAAAACAAAAAGAACGATTCAAATAACTACCTAGGGGCAACAATTACCAAAAACGGTATAGGCCGGGATTGAAAGTAGCCGGAAAATAATAGGAAGCCTAAACTCTATATGGTGGGACCGACATTTATCAATCAACGTAACGAAACACATTGGAAAAACAATGGTAGAATCGGTTCTATGATACGGCTGCGAGACATGGACCATCAAGAAAGAGTAAGTTGCAAACAGTAGAAATGGATTACCTAAGAAGAAGTCTCAGAATCTCAAGACTAGAGCATGTCACAAATGAGGTAATCCGAAACAGAATTGAAGCCCACGATAAAGTAACAGATAGGATCGATAGAAGAAGATTGAAATGGTTCGGTCATGTGTTAAAGATGGACGATCAGAGATGGCCGAAAATAATCTCTAATTGGACACCACCAGGGAAACGTAAAATAGGCAGACCACGAAGATCCTGGAACAATGGAATCAGGGAAGCAATGAGTACCTATGAACTACAAAATGAAGATGCCCAAAACCAAAAGCTATGGCGTTTGAGAACTAGCAAGCGGCGACCGGCGGTATGAACCCTTTAATTATTTATTATTGAAAATTTCTATTGAAATTAACAACAATTTAAAACATCGAAAGGTTTTCACAATTAAATCTGAAAAAGGCACCGAATAGTATAAAATCAGATTCGGAGTGTAGAAAAAATGCAGGAATACATACAAGTTCTAATTTCTGTAAATTTTCATTTTCATTTTTAAAATAAAAGTAAAATTTCGAGGATATTGCACAAACGACCGAACATTATTCCAGAATACACAGCGTGTAATGTGTTACAATTAGCATTAACACGATTATGGAAATGTTGCCCTTTCTAATCCAACTAAATGGGTTTTTAAATCATAAAAACCTTGTACACAAATGTTGTTGTATAATTTCGTACTAATAATTTATTTTCTTAAGTTTGTCTGAATATGTCAAACATTTAAACTGTTTGCTAATTGATTACCTTTTAAATATAAATCCAAATAAGGTGAATATGTACCAAGGCTAAGAATAGGGATTTTCGAGTTTTCAGAAGAGATAAAAGTGCTGACGTAGTTGTAGAGAATGGTATTTTTGCTTATATAAGAAACCAATTTTAAAAATCTCTTTTTGAGAACCCACGGGGAAAGTTTTAATGTCCCAGTGGGCCAGCTCGAATAAAACTAATACAACAACAGAAGTAGTAACAAACTTTTAAAGAAATTCAGGACGACCAAAATTAAATTTAGTAAAAAACATTTTACAATACGGCTTAAAAACAGGGGAGAAATTTTAAGATTCCAATTCTCGGAAGGATATTAAAGGCATGACGGGCGACGTTAACTTTGAAAACTCCCAAAAGAAAAATGTAATTGAAAACTAAACCTAAGTTGTTATTTTTTACGAAACAAAAGCGTTAAGTCCGGGGGAATAATAAATCTTCTTTTCATTTATTCAGAAATGCAATTAAACGAAACGAGTGATAAAAACATTCTGTCATGTCGTCCAGAAAATTTCTTGGATAACAGAACGAGACAAACTAAAGGAATAATTAATTATTAGACTGACATGACAGTCTTATAACATCGTGGCACCTATTTAGGAGTAGGTACTTAGATGAATAGGCGAGACCAAAGTGTAAGAACAGCAAACTCGAGATAATTACTCACCTGGTTTTTCAAGAGATCTACGAGAACGCTTTCATGTCAGTAACAAAGGATTCCGTCAATTAAACGTTAAAAGATTCTTTCGGGAGTGACAATTTTACATCATAAGTTCGAGTCAATTTTATACGGCCTTAGTTTATACATTATTTAAAGCTCGGCGCAATATTCAAGAGAAAGAATTCACAAAGAGTTCAAAGAAAACTGAAGGAAAACTTCCATCGGTTGTCAATTCAACTTTTCAATCCCCGATATGAAAAGACTTGAGTGCCTTGCGCTATGCACATTTCAGATAAATTTAAACGAAATGGAAAATAAACATCATCGAATACCTCACCGGCCTGAACCAGGTGGTGCCAACTTTAAGGCTTCAGATTCTGCAAGTTCTTTTATAAGCTGCCTTACCTGCACCGTTGGTTGGGTCGCCAGGTGAAATAAATACCTTTTTGGTTATTCTGTAACAGGACACCCCATTATGCGGTTTAGATTATAAAGCAACATTCAGACAGATACGGTTTTGTATCATCATGTAGTATTGTGGTATTTATCGCGTACGCGGATATTTCACCTCGTACTCGATAAAATGAGAGATCGTAAATTAATTAACTAAACGACTGCAATTAATTCAACACACCCATTTTGCTATGCGATAGGTTGGTTTAATAAATCATAATTAGAGTGCTAAACCATGTATTTAACATCGTTATTTTAAAGAGAGGACTACGCATTATACATCGGAAAGACTTAATTATCCTTGTTTAACAAATCCAAAAACTCCAGATCAGCTAATTCAAAAAGAAATCCTTCTGTTTAAATAATAGACACAAATAGGATTACGAGTGCTTATTTTTCAGTACCGTTGTTTTAAAGCTGCTTAAAATATCTGAAATAGTGCAAGAAGAAATCGCACAAAAGGATTAATCAGCATTCGTAGCTTCGAGCCGGATGTCCACAAAAGAAACTAAACTAAATGCTTTATCAACACAACGAGTACTTGCCAATAACGTTAACAGAATATCAAAAAGAAAACTTCCTTTCGACTACAATTAATCGATATGTTAAGGAACAATAGTCCTTCGCATGGAAATTAACACGCTAACGCCTGCTCAAACAAAACTGTAAGAGCGTAAACATTAAAGCACTCACTCAACCGAGTCTTGGATTATAATAATTATAAATAAGCAAGTGCAAATCGATAAGCTTCAATCTTGAAATTCTGTCACTTCGTAAAAACTTATTTACATTCCGCTTTATATTCAGGACAAAAGCTTGACCAGGGAAGGTTAAGGGTGACGCCTTACCAATTTATTTTAAGTGGAATTTCTTGCAAAGGCTACTTTCCCCTTTCATAAAGTATCAAATTTTATTGGCACGAATCCTGAAGGCAAAAATATGTAGCCGCTTTTAAAATATCGTATGGTACGCGACTGTCTAGAACTCGTATTTATATAAATAAATTGAATTCAAAGTTCTACTACATCGATTATCGATAACAACATAGTATGTCGCATGTCAAAATTTATTTCATACCGACAGCTTCCTCGTTAACTTGAAATTCATTATCTGAACACTGAAAATTTTATGAATATTCATTCTGCTACTATGATTACATTACTGAAAAGCCTTTGGAAACGTCTATTCAAATCTGCTTATAAACACGTTCTGGTATTGCTAAGGGAAATCGGGGAAATTACATTTCATAGTTTTTCTGACCTATAACATTTATAATTAACGTTTTGAGAGAAGTTATACCTTCTCGAATTCCTGCACCAGGAAATTATGGCTCAGATTGTAAAATTATTTAACATTCATTATTACTTAAAATGCAAATATTTCATGCATGCAGGGAATTACATACGCACAGAAAATTGTTGCCTTTCATGAAAATTATAGTTAGATAGGTACCTTTTCTAACTTTTAATTTTCAGCAAATGGTAGCAAAATATTCATACAAAACCAAAAACAGTAAGCAGTTCATATAGCGAAAAATTGGTCATGGCTGTATTCCCAATATCAGAAAATGTATGGTTTAAATTATGCATTGTTCATTTTGCTTAGTAACTGTTCGGGTACATAATAATTTAATAAAATCATGAACCCGAACGGAGATAACATTTTCCCAATTATTATTACAAGGCCGTTGCTTAAAAGCAAAATTTTGTAAACCAACGAAATATCATTTAACAAAAAAGCTACATTTGGTTACACAACAACAAAACGAAACCAACATTATTTAAATTTGCGTTACATGGTAATAAAATTAGTTTTAAATTTAAATCCTTATTTAGATTTTGCTAGAAACCAGTCTTTTATCTTGGATCATACTTTCTAAAAATATACGCTGTAAATATCGAATAAAACTCAAAATGCATAATTTATAATTGCCAAAATCAATTAAACTTGCACCCCAATAAATTGCCATTCAAAAATTATTTAAAAATATATTGAATTGAAGCTTGAAATTGGGACGACATTCTGCAATAAACACACAAATCTATCTCACACATTTTAAAACAAAAAAAAAAATAATGTTTTGTATTTAAGACCTAGCTTCAGGAAACAAATATCTCCCAAAAAAGATTTATGCACGAAAATATACAATGTGATTTTTTAAAAACTCAATTGCAGCAGGTCGTATTCTGTCTTAATAACCTTAGACCTGTCAGAATACGGCCTGCTGCAATTGAGTTTTTAAAAAATCACATTGTATCAGTTAAATGTAGTAAATCAAGTTGCTTAGGTTGCTCAAGTTTGGCTCCTTTGGATTAAGTTGTGCTAGTTTGAAAAAATGATAAGTGAAAAGGCTGGATTCACAACAAGGTAAAATAAGAAGTGTTTGAAAGAGCGATAGTAGCAGAAGAAGAGTGGCAAAGAGAGGAACGGTCGTTAGAAGAGGACGAGGAAAAGTTAGTAGAGCATGTGATAGATCAATGCCTAGACGAAAAGAAACAAATAGCGGCACGCGGAAGAGAAACACATATTGGTGGAATGACATTATCAAAGACAACTGACGAGAAACAAACAGATGATAAAGAAGATACCAAAGAGCAGTAAGGGATGGACAAGAGGAAACTGCCGAAATAAGGGAACAATATATAGTTAGAAGCAAGGAAGCACTGTGGACAGAAATACTCAAAAGCAAAGAGTACTGCTGGGAAAAGCTCATACAAAAGGTAAACCAAGACCCGTGGGGACAGGCCTATAAGATAGTGGCCAAGAAATTAACAAATAAAATGGAAATACCTGGAATGGAAGACAGAATAGAGGACGTCGTACAGACACTCTTTCCGAGAGAGACAAAAAAAAGAGACAGCGATAGAGGAAGAAGGGGAAAAAGACCTATTACAATAGAGGAAATAGAAAAGGCAGCGAGCACACTGCGGAACAGAAATGCGCCGGGCCAGATAATATAACACCTGAAATAATGAAGTTATTAGTGAAACACGGAGCGGACAAACTAGAGAGGTTCTACAACCATTGCCTGAAAGAGGAAAAGTACCCACCAAAATCCAAGGAGGCATAATTGGTGCTGATTCGAAAAGGAGATAAACCTCTCGACGTAGCGACGTCGAACAGTCCAGTCTGCCTGTTAAACGTGACGGGAAAGCTATTAGAAAAAATTGTTGCAAATAGACTATGGTAAGAAATAGAAGAAAATAGAGGGGTATCGGATAAGCAATATGGATTCCAGAAGGGGAAATCCACTATAGAAGCATTGGATAGAGTGATGAGTTGAGGCAGGGAAGCTGCGGCAGGATAAAGGAAGACGAACAAAAAATGTTTGTTAATAACAATAGACGTACGAAATGCTTTTAACACTGTATCATGGAGGGGAATCGTGAAGGAACTGGAAAGGAAAGGAAGAACATCTCAAGATACTTGAGAAGAATGGTAGGGGACTATCTGAAACAAAGGAGTGTGAGGTATAAAAGATACGGAGAGATAAAAACACACGGACTCAAGGGTCGATACTGGGCCCTCTACTTTGACTAATGCTTTATGAGCAGCTTTTAAGAACACAAATGATGGAAGAAGTAAACTGGTCGCCTTTGCAGATGGTCACGCCTTGGTAGTCTCCGACAGCAACATGGAACTACTAGTACAGAAGGCAAACTATAACTTAAACGAAATAGTAGAATGGATGGAAAGAAATAATATAAGTATAGCCCCCGAAAAAACAGAAGCGCTACTGTTAACCGGGAAGAGAACGGACGAGATAGAAGGTTTAAAGATAAAAGGTAAAAACATAAAAACAACGAGAGAGAGAAGTAAGATACCTGGGAGTATGGCTGGAGAAAGGCGAAAGGTTTAACAGACATGTTAACAAAGCGTGCGAAAAGGCGCTTAAAGTCCATGCGGCGGTATCGAGAATTATGCCCAAAGTTAAAGAACCCAGGTAGAAGAAGGGAAAACTAATTAAACAGCTTAAGTTTCATTATTAAGTAGTTGTTTGTGAAATCAACAAAGAAATTTATTATTATTATTATTATTATTATTATAAATCAACAACGGAAAGGACCTGCAGAGTTGCAGTTAAAAATCTCGCATTTTTAAAAACATCAAAAACTAATAAATTCGTTTTAAACTGGTATTACCTAGCTAGATATGTTGTTTATACTCTAAAAAGCACCTTTAGAAGTTTGTAGCACAGACGGTTTAGCCTGAGGAATTATAAAAATCACGCATTTTTAAAAACACCAAAAATTAATAAATTCGTTTTAAACTCGTTTTACCTAGCTGGATAGGTTGTTTATAGTCTAAAAAGTACCTTTAGAAGTTTGTTGCACAGACGGTTTAGCCCGAGGAATTTTAAAAATCTCGCATATTTATTTTCCTTTGTCAGCTTGGTAAAACAATCATATTCATTCAGATCGCGAAAAATACTTTTTGTGTAGTACTAATTGAAGTTTTAACAAAATTTGTGAAATTTTCGATTTACCCTTAATCTAAAACAAAAATAATTTATTTCCTTGTTGGACATATTGACATCGAATACCTTCAAACTTTATTATTTACAAATTAATTTAAGAAAATTAATTTTGTTGCCAAATAATTGACAGAATTTGAAAAAAAATGATTATTTTATCTCCTTACAACTTGTGTTTTATTAACGAAATGTTGGCTTGTCCTAAGGGTTGAAAAGGTTAGCTCGAGTTTTGCTCAGAATAACTTTGTTAGCAGTACAATTCCATTCCATTTCGAATTTTTATTTACATATAGTTTGAATTGAACATTTTTGTAGTTGTTTTAAGAATAAAAATTCTTTGTCCTGCTTTTCGTCATACCTACGTAAAAAATAATTGAACCAATAATCCAAATTTCATTTATAATTTCAACACTAAATAAGCCTAAGAATAAAAAGACAATTCCCTATAGACAAACTGCAAAAACCTTAAATCTACACTCAGCTTTAGTTTACCTGGCGTGAGGCAGTTGGCAAGCAGAATGTTCAGAAATTCGGCGAAAACTGACGGATTTCTGTTGGTCTCTGGTGGATTTGCACTATAATCACACTGCAACGAAATATTGACGGTTTCTTTCTATATAATACAGGATTTTACAATAATCCCTCTAATATGCGGTGCCGCTTTCTAGGAACAATTTTAAGACGGAAATTTTCGAAATTAAGCTGGTTTTATTTCGGCTTGAAATTTGGTATAAATCATAAACAACCTTCAAGAAATTAGAAACGGTTATGTATTTACCTACCTGTGTTTTATAAATTCAAAAGTTTATTGAATTACCTACTTTTGAAGGCGAAGTTTTTTTAGGAGGCAACTCCATCCTCTCGTAACTTAAGTAAGAACAACAAAAATTTCAAAAAACTAATAACGTCTAGACAAGCGACTCAGGTTACAAAAAATTAAAATACAAACATAAACGTTTTAAGAATTTTATAAAAACCCTTATTTTTACTCACTTAAAATTCAGCATTTATAAAATACATAAATTTCCAGCATATGAATTTTTAGCGAAAGCTTCACATCGAATATTAAGAAAACTCAGTTTTTCAAATAAAACTACTAAAAAGCTTGCTACGTTAAAATCTCTCCAATATAAAACAATGCAGCACGGCTTTTACTGTTTATTATAAATTTTGATTATGTTGCATGTTACAAGTAAACGCATAGAATATTAAAAATTACGGCAGGGAGATTAATGCTGCAAGGCAGATTAATATTCACGATTTTATACGAACGTAAATGTTTTTATGCTATTGCTTGCATAAGCATGAAGAAGCAACATAATGCATGTGCAATGTAAATCTTGTTTTATTAGATGTAATCAAGCAAGCTTTGCAACGTCAGAGGTTTGCTTTTAAATAATTTTGGCGTTAAATTCTAACGTGCTTGTCGGATATGAAATGAAACGAGATGGGTTATGATAAATTTAAATTTTTTGGAGATAAGTAAAAAGGATTTAATTAACTCTTTGGAAAGAGGATCGTATTTTATAAAACTTTTAATAATTCACATGGCGGAAATTCAACAGGTTTTTCAGATTCTGAAGTATTTCAATAAAATACACTTTCAACGAAAAAAACTGTTCCTAAAGCACAAAATATTTTAGTTGATTTGTAAAACGATTTATTCACGTGAAATTAATAAAACTTAACGTAGTTTTCTTCAAACAAAATTCAAAAGGCTCCAAAGTTTATGCAGAAATGCGACCTAATTTTTTTATTTTCTGCAGATTTTAACTTTAATCGAAAACAATTTCATTCAATGTAAAAAGCCTGTTTAGTACAAATGATGTTGGAAAAGCTAGCAAATCAATAAGTGTTTAGCATTCAGTATAAGCACAATTTTCAAATCCAATATGTAGCGTAATTTACTCGACAACTTCAACGGATTTATAAACTCAAGTTGGAAAAACTCAGTTTCTTTGACCCCTTTAAAGATTTGCAATTTGAATTCAGGACTTTTAAGGAACTTCAAAGAGTTTGATGATTTGAAAAACAAAATCTTTGGAAAATATCTTTCCCAAAATAAGTATTAGTTGAAAGAGTTGACCGTATTCCTTATGATTTTACAAATTTAAAACTCAAACTAGAAAGTCGACTAGTTTTAATTACAAAATACAAAATACAAAACTACTTAAAAATATAAACAGTTGAAATTAGCTATCAAAATCTTAAAAACGTATGATTTTTCATGGTTTCAGGCTTTGGCTTCCTTTTAGTAAAAAGAAGGAGATATCTAGTTTTATTTGAGAGATTAAAGTTCAAAAATGTATGTTCTATTTTCAATTTCTTTTGTTAGAAATTCAAAGAAATTGTTCTGATTTTAATTTAAAATTAAAATATGAAGATAAGTTTAAAGTGCAGGAAAAAATTACACTCTTTTAGCTGTTCTGACAAACTGTCTTCTCCCCTTCATATTTTTAATAGTTTTGGGTAATCAAATTAGAATCTGATCTTCAAAGAGTTAGATGGTTTGAAAAACAAAATCTTTGGAAAAACCTGCTTGAACAATTATGAGTTGCAAACGTTGACCAAACTCCTCATGACTTTACAAATTTTAAACTGGCACTAGAAAGTCGATTAATTTCAATTGAAAAATAAAGAACTACATAGTACATATAAACACTGAAACCCTAAAAATGTTCAAATTAGCTATCAAAATCTTAAAAGATTTTTCATGTTTCCAGCTTTTGGTTCAAACCTCTTTTTGTAAAAAAGTATGTTTACAACTTTATTTTGAGTAAATTTCAAAAATTCATTGTCGATTAGCTTTAATTACCAAATAATATTAAATATAGAAACCCAAAAATAGTTTAAATCGGCTATCTTTTAGTCTTTGGTTCAACTCACTTTTTATAAAAAAAATATAGTTACAACTTTATTTGAGAGATTAAGTTTCAAAAATTCATTAATTTAGGGAAATATGTTTAGTTTTATTTTCCACAATGATTTTACAAATTTGAAACTGGAACTAAAAAAAAGATTAGTTTTAATTGCCAACTAAAAAAAATATATAATTACTGGAACCAAAAAAACAATTCAAATCAGCTATATCAGCTTACGATTTTTCATAATTTCACTCGTTGGTTTGACTCTCTTTTGTAAAAAGAAAACATATTTGCAATTTTCTTTTTTGTTGGAAATTCAGCGAAATTATTCGAATTTTTATTTTAAATTAAGGTATAAAGTTATTTTATGGCTTCCGACGTGTATTTAGCCCTTGGCTAGCGCCTCGGGCTTGAAATCACGTCTCAGGCCATAAAAGCTTCTTTACGCCCTTGGTACACAAATAACTATTACGTTTAAATTGCATGAAAACCTAGGTACATTCTTTTAAAGCTGTTCTCCCCATATTTTTACTAGTTTTGTATAATCAAATTAAAATATGATCTTCAAAACGTAAGATGGTTTTTAAAAAACAAAATCTTTGGAAAATACCTTCCTGAACAATAATTGTGAATTGCAAAAGTTGGCCAAACTTCTGTTGATTTTACAAGTTCGAGACTGGAACTAGAAAGCCGACTAGTTTCAATTACTAATATTTCATGTAAATCCAGTGGCGTAACTAGCACTGGGTGGGCCCTGTATCAAGGATTGCTGAGGAGGCCCCCCCTCCCCCAATAATAAATAGCAATCGCAGATAGAAATGCAGAATATTATTATAATTGTTATTTATGTATCAAGGGCGTAAAGAAGGCGATTTTAGCCTGCGGCGTGAATATTATAACCCGAGGCTTTAGCCGAGGGTTATAACACGCCAAGATAAACGCGAAGATAAACGAGATTATTGAAGATGTAGAATAGTATATTATAGACCAAGGTAGAGAAGACATTTTTCTCAGCCGAGCAGTATTATTTCCCGACATGCGAAGCATGGAGGGAAATAAGTTGTGAGGCTGAGAAAAGTCTTCTCTACCGTGGTTTATATACTATTTTTTTCACTACTAGCACCTTTATTCCTTTTAATTAATCATTTTTACATAAATAAAAAATAAAATGACAGATGCGTATATTTATTTCTAAATATCCACAAAAATCAAATAGCCTTGCTTGAAAACAAGGGGAGAGGTTAATTTCAATTGACATTTGGGTAAAACATATTTAAAATAGGCACCTGAGCGCATAGCAATTGTTTTTATTATTAACCAGTAGTCAATAATAAAAAATTATTGACCACTAGGAGAGAAATTCATCTTCTGGGCTCAAAAATAAGGTCAATAATGACATCTTCTGATACTAGTAGTGAAAAATAGTATATTATAGACCAAGGTAGAGAAAACATTTTTCTCAGCCGAGCAGTATTATTTCCCGACATGCGAAGCATGGAGGGAAATAAGTTGTGAGGCTGAGAAAAGTCTTCTCTACCGTGGTTTATATACTATTTTTTTCACTACTAGCACCTTTATTCCTTTTAATTAATCATTTTTACATAAATAAAAAATAAAATGACAGATGCGTATATTTATTTCTAAATATCCACAAAAATCAAATAGCCTTGCTTGAAAACAAGGGGAGAGATTAATTTCAATTGACATTTGGGTAAAACATATTTAAAATAGGCACCTGAATGCATAGCAATTGTTTTTATTATTAACCAGTAGTCAATAATAAAAAATTATTGACCACTAGGAGAGAAATTCATCTTCTGGGCTTGAAAATAAGGTCAATAATGACATCTTCTAATACTAGTAGTGAAAAAAGTTATATCTACTTGGGGCAGAAAATGAGTCTAAACAAAACCAACCAAGAGGAAGAAATAACTAGAAGAATTACACTAACATAGAGAGCATTTAGTAGTTGGAGAGCAATATTTAAAAGCAATGTTGCACCACACCTAAAAACAAAACTAAATTAACCAAAACATTCTACCAGTTCTCACTTGCGCTTGCGAAACCTGGACACTGACAAAACGACAGAAACAATCATTAGTAGTCACGCAGAGAGCAATGGAGAGAGCGATGTTGGGGATGAGCTTAAAGGATCGAAAACATAACACATGGATAAGAAGTAAAACGAAGGTGGAAGATGTAATAGAAAAGATACTGAAACAAAAGTGGAGGTGGACCGGCCACGTGGGGAGATTGGAGGATAACAAATGGCTAAGAGTGGTTGTGGAATGGAGACCAAGACAGGGAAAACGATTTATAGCAAGACCAGTTACGAGATGGACGGAGATTGGATGGAAAAAATTGGAAGAAGCCTACATCCAATCTGGATCGATATAGGCAGATTTATTCATTGATTGATCAGCAAGGGTACAATAGATGACGAACTTAACAGCGGATTGAAAACAGCGGGGAAACTATTCCAAACCCTTAATAAGTCATTTTTAAATAGTAAAGAAATATTTAGAAGAACAAAAATATCAGTTTACAAAACGACATACATACCCACTCTATCCTATGGACGTGAAAATTGGATATCGACGGATAGACAAAAGAAAAGAATCCAGGCTACAGAAATGAAATATTTAAGAAAAACACTCGGAGTTAGAAGAATTGTAAAAATGAAAAATGAAGCAATAAGGCAACAGCTAGGAGTACCACCAACAATAAAAGTCATTAATTAATTAATTGTGTACGTTTACATTAGTGTTTACGTAGGTTATACTTAGCATTTAGTCGCGTGTGTTTATTTATGTATTATGTAACTCTACTGTTTTTGTAACTGGTTCTTATTACCGTTAAATAAACTTATTATTATTATTGTAATCGAATAAAAATTGAGATGGTTAGGCACCTGTAAAGAATGGAAGAAAACAGACAAGTTAAAAGAATATGCAGAGCCAAAGCACAGGGAAAAAGTAGAAGGGGAAAAAAGTGTTATTAAACTACTTACGGAGAAAGGAAAAACCTGGTCTGGAGCAAAAGAGGTGACGAAAGAATAGCGCAAATTAATAAAACTTAGTGCAGTGTAGTGCAGTGAGTATACGTCATGTACGGGTGTATCGATTGTGTATGTATTGGAGAGGTTAAATTTTTAAAATTCATTAATTTAGGTTTAGGTACATTTATCACAAATTTATGTTTTCTATCTCCTTTGTTGAGAACTCAAGGAAATTATTCTAATTTTAATTTAAAATTAAAATATATGAGATTATTTTAAGTCTAAATTGAACGGAAAATTACACTCTTTCAAGTCTGTTCTGAACAGCTGCTTCCCCTAATATTTTTAGTAGTTTTACGTAAATCAAATTAGAATTTGATCTTCTCTTTGTTGCACGTTATGTCGGAACCTATTGTGATTTCCCCCTATTTGCTCCCTTATTATTTTTGCTTCTCAGTTCCTCGGTCCACTTCCACAGATAGTTTATTCTGTAGCTATTCTTGTTAGATTGTTTGTTTGCCCCTTTTTTATTTATTTATTTAGATATTTGATTAAATTTTATTGATTTTATTTTACTAATATAAATACTTAATCGTTCAATTAGATCAACGTTTTGCTTTAAAGATTAACCATCCATACTAAAAAGGAACTTAAAATTGAGTTTGAATCGTTCAGCAATAGAAATCTTGTTACAAGGATTTTTACATACAAAGAACAGAGCAATAAATGCAGAAATAAGCAATTTTCTCGGTGACATAATGTAGTTTAAGAGCAACCCCAAGACTTTGTGATTTTTAGCAACAAAGAGGAATTCCCCTAAACCGAGTTAATTGTTAATTTCTAGCTAATTTTAAACGTTATATCGCTAAGCTCGCCTAATGGGCTTTCTACTGAAATAAACCAATTATGCGTAGTACACTTAGATGTTGCTTCCAAAATTGCTTCGAACTACGCTCGCCCTATTTGTGTATAATAATAACGTATCGTAGCCCGAAGGTTTTCGTACCCCGCCGCAATTAGAAATATCTTTCGGAAGACTGACAGTGGGGCAATATAAGCAACCACTTTGGATTTTCTGAATCGCGCCGTCGAACCTTCGGGCTAACTTACTAAATTAAAAATCCATACCCTCATCTATAGTCTTTAATAATATTGCCACAGAACGTGCTTGTTTATATAGCATACAACTGAGAAACCTTCGTTTCTCGTCTACTGCGGAACCGCGACTCGAATAACGCCCGTTTATTTAACCGTTTTAACCGATGGGAAATTTTGTTATTGTTATCATTAGGCGAGGAAAAACGTTCCGTTTTATTAACTTCCTCGTGCAAAGACACCCAACTAATTAAAGTAGACGTTGAGGCTCCTCTGAAATTAAGAAGCAGTTAACCAATAATTAACACGGTATAAAGACGAAACCCGATCCTTGTATAATTAATAAACGATTTAAATTAATAATTAATCGTACAATTAAGGACTTCATTTTAGGAGAAGTTAGGAATCACGTGATTGCGTAAGATGATAAACGAGGGACCTGCTCTTTAATAGGGAGCGAATGACTAACGTCAAAATTAACCCTTACGAAAATATTACACGTTTAGGCCGGGGAGACAACCGACATTAACTGAGGATTAAGTTAAGAAACACGTTTAAATATTAAAATCTCTGCAATGAGGCACTCTCTCAACGATACGATTAGTTTAAATCCAAATAGATACTTGAATCATTGGGGACTGAAGTCTCATGAATGAAATAGTTCTGATCTGCTTTGGCTCTTTGCCCTTTTAACACGGACGGGATTAACTAAGCTATAGTTAAAACTTGATAGATTACCGTAATTAACTTTTTATTTGCCTGAAATAACGAAATGGACTTTAATTCCGATGATTACTATTTTAATTACAGGTTATTTGTACATCATTCTTCATCAATTCTGATGAAGATATCCCACAAACGATGGCGATGACGTAACTCATTGATTATTCGTTTTTCCCTAGAAAAACTAATTTAAGGTTGAAACACGTTTTGTAGAACATTATTCGTCTAATGTGTTAACCTGGTGTTATCCAGGAAAGTACAGCATAAAACTTTTGTTTCGTGTAATACAGCTAAAGAATTTACTTCGTTTTAAAATATTCAGGTCATAAAAAGGCAAGGGAGTCGCCCTACTTTGAAGCTGTCTCTTTAAATGAAATTTCTTAATTAGGGGCAAGAGATTTGTCTCTGAAATTTAACCTCCAATCAAATCTTTCATGAGATGATTAAAAAACAACTAGAAAGTGTCACTTACGTGATAATGAACCTTAATTGTATTAAAAAAGGGTCAAATTTTAGTGGTTAAATTTAGTCCAAAAGGGCAAAGAATGAATACCAATTAAAGAATTGCATTAAAAGTAACTTCTTACTTGGTAAATTAAATGTAAAAATTCTAAGATACGTAGGTAATTATGAGAAACTATTGAGACTATGAGGTTATTATTTCTGAAAATTTAACGAGAGGTTTTATGACCAAACCGATTATCATTAATTTATTTTTTTTTGCTTAAGTTTGGTTTAGATCCCTCTATACCCTTTGGTGAAAGTTTTGTCGTTGTCATAAATTAATTTAATTGAACTAAGTTGGATGGATCAACACTAAAATAGCATTTTATTTCTGGGCTACCGTAGCCTGAGAGATTAAAAAATTCCTACACAAAAAAAGATAAAAGATTCGCACAATTTTTCGGATTTAAATTGGCATTTTGAATTTACAGGAACACCTGTTATAAGTAATTTTAATTCATATTCGATTTCTAGACACCATAAACTTAGTTTTGAAATCAAAGGTAAATTATTTTTGAAATACATTTTTTATAAACTAGATAAATATGAAGAGTGTCAAGTACTAATAAATCCAAATTTAAAAAACCGAAGAACTGGATGACTTAAAGTAGGGCTGTTGAGAACAGCTTTGAATTCCAGAATTGAATTTAATAGACTTTTACAGATTTCGATCCTCGAAGAATTTTTAATTTTATGTATTTTGAAATCCCAAATTTGAAATCCAGAATTCATTATCAGGAGCTGAAATTCATTGTTAAATTTCTCTTGAATATGTATGGATTTAATTGATAAAAGTCGATTTTAGGAAGCTACGTACAAAATCGCCGGGGTGGCCGAGTGGTTAAGGCATTATGCTACAACGCAGACGGTCTCGGTGTCAAACCCGAGTCGGATGCCAGGCGGATAGCCTACCCAGTCACTGAAAATAATTGGGAACGGAAAGGCGGCAGTGGAGTAGGGAAGGTAGACGATTGTTGAAGATGTGGGTGCTTATCACACCACCTCCTACGTATAGTATGTGAAATAACCGAGGTATGAGAACCGACTTAGGAGACCTTAACCCTCCATATTGCCGATCGTGTTCCGTCAAGGGGCGTTTGTAGACCGATACCTTTCCTTTTACGTCCAAAAATCGGATTTAAAAAAAAAGGAGTCGAATTTTTAACTGGAAATTTCAAGTCATTATATAAGATTTGAAATTCCTTGTTAAACTCCACAGGTTTGACTTGGAGAAGCTGAATCTTAAATATACATAATACATAATGTTTCAATGACAAGTTAGAAAGTTCGACATCTCCAGCTCAAACTTGTGAAGTTTAATAATGCAATTAAAACCTTGATACTTGAATTCTGAATTTGAAAAGCGATTGCAATCTTAAACTCCACATAAAAAACTAAATTTCCTATTAAAAGCTGGGAGATCCAGTTATTGATTTAGAACTTCAAACTTGATTTATCAAAATCGAATTCTAAGGATTTAATCATTAGTTATTTAATATTCTTCTCCTCCAAGTCCAACCTACTACTGTTTCCAATTTCAAATCTGGAAACCCGATTTGTGGTATTGAAAATCGATTTGCAATCTGAAAGTTCGAATAACAAATGATTTCTGAATTTTCCTGTTAAAAGTTTGTATTCACTTTAAGTTGAATTTCAGAATTGGCTTACTAAAAGCGAATTTTATGGATTGAATTCTTAACGTTCTAAAATTCAAACCATAGAAATGTAACTTAAGGACTTGAATTTTGAACTTCAATCATAAAACCAGAATTTTGAATTTGGAAGTTGTAATGGGAACAAATAATTTTCCACTTAAAAATTCACAATTTACTTTTGGAATTTGGGGTTCAAAATCACAAAATTTGAATTAGAATTTGTAATTGTTATTTAAAAAAACTTTCCAACCGGATTCAAATTCTACAAATCAAACCTTACATAATTTCATATTTCTATTCTGGATCATATTCAATTTTAAATGTTGGGTAACGATTTAAGATGATTCTCTCAAAATCCAGTTAAAGGTTCGAATACAATTTTCTAATTTAAACTTCGCTTCTCAAAATAGAATTTTCTAGATTTAATCCCTACATATTTAAAGTTTGACTTTTTCGAGCCAAATCTGCGAAGTAACTAACTATAAAAATCTCAAATCTGGAATCTCGAATCCTTTTTTTGAAAATCGATTTAGAAACTTCGAATAACAAACGATTTTTAAAATTTTTTGTAAACGTTTGGGTCCATTTCAAGTCGAAATTAAAAATTGGCCTACTAGAAACAAATTGTTATGGAATGAACTCTTATGGTGATTGAGACTGCAACCCTCGAAAGTAAACTCAAGGACTTGAGTTTATAAATCTCAACCAGAAAATAAGCGTTTTGAATTTTGCACCTGTACTTGACACTGAAATTCGTCTAATGAATAAATTTTCACCTGAAAAGTCAGATTGAATTTCCTGGATTTTAGTTACCAACATTTTTTTTTTATCAAACAAAAACAAAATTAAGATAACATAAAAACCTTAATTATTGAGGCTTTGAATATTAAGGGCATTAAATCAGAAAATTGTTTAAGCAAAAATCAAAATACTTATGTACATCGAAAGGTAACAAAAAATGCTTCAATAAAAAATTGAAATGAAGAAAAAACTCTGGCATTAAATAAAGTTGTCAAAATTTCTGGATTCAAACCGCACAGATCAGGGAATTATCTATACAAGATTCAAAATCTACAAATCAAACCACAATTTTATTTAATCCTAAATTTTGAATAACAAATGATTGTTGCAATTTGTAGTTTCGAATTCAATTTGTTGAAATTTCGGACTTGGCTTTCCAAAATATAATTATATAATAAATTTAATACATATTTTAAACTTCCACAAGTTTAACAAAGAAATAAATATTGCTATGATTTTGCTATATCTTTGCAATAATTTTATATTATGTAAATTTCGGGTCGTTGTGAAGGTTCGGATTATAGCTCAATTAATTAGATTAATAAAACAACTCAACTTTAAACTGCGAATACATAGTTTTCCAATTATTTCACAAAACACCACAACTGCTTAGGTACACCATCCACTATCAATATTTGTATCCAAGAAAACGATTTTCACCATCCACCATTAATATTTGTATTCAAGAAAACGATTTTCACCATCCGCCATCAATATTTGTATAGATGTAGCACAATCTTCAACGCACTGCTATTTTCAATTAATTATTTACTTGTAATTGAAATTAAATACAATTCTAAATTTTCAATTCAGAATTTTTATATTTTTTCTTATTCAAGAAAAATTCTCTTCCTTATTTATCTTTTGTAAAATTCGGTAAGGAATTCTTGGACTTTTTAATACTCATTTGAGTTAGGAAAAGTGCAATTTTTCCTATCTAGAATGGAAAACTAAAACAGAAGAGAAACAATGAAAATAGTATATTTTACAACAAGACATGAAAATGACGTTTTTTTCGTGAGATGAGAAGTTGCCCACGAGCTGCGTTAGCAGCGAGTAGGGCAATCACGAACGAAAAAAACGTATTTCATGTCGAGTAGTAAATGCTATTTTTTCTACGACATTTTAATTATCTGTTTGAAATAAGTTTTAATTCGACTTAATTCAAACCGAATTGTGTCAATGCAAATTATTAATTGTTTGTTTAATCGGTTCCATAGTAACACACGCATTTTTTTATTTTGTTGCCATAGATTTGGAATTCTTGTTTTCATCTCTAGATAGAAAATGTAGCGTTTTCGCATAGGGTTTATCGTGAAGAAAATACTTGTTTTCGTATCATGTGTAGAAAAAATCTATTTTTTATATATGTTCACTAATCTCCATGGCATTGAAACAAAACGAACTTGATTATATAGTATTTGACATCAAAAATGAAATGTTCAGTTAAAATGATAAGGAATTCTTTACCGAATTTTACAAAATTTTGTGTACAATTCGTTCGGAAAAGTGTTTGTTTCATTCACGACGTGTTTTTGATCTCGGCTTTGCCTTGATCAAACATCTCACGTCTAGAATGAAAAAAATGCACTTTTCCTATCTCATTGTACAAATAGCTATTTTCGTCTCTTGCTTTTTTGTCGTCGTGGTTTTCCTATTAATTTATATCACCAATTACCAAAAACTCCCTCTTCCTACTTGGCACCGGTTACCAAAACCGAAATCGTTCAATACATAACCCATTCTAGCTATTCATTTTTCAATTATAATACAACAATGTACATTTTTTTACATTTAATCATTATCCTAACCAGTGGCGGCTGGTCCATAAGCGCTGCGACACTGCAGCACCCCCAGAACAAAGTACGGAAATTAATTACCTATTAAATTTGTACTTCAAAATATCAATAATATAACAATCATTCAATATTTTGTATAATTATTACATAAATTTAATTAATTAAACCGCTTTTAAAAGGAATTATTTTAACCGAAGCTGTAGATTCCATTCAGAGCGCTGACAAATTTAGCAGTGTCCAAAACGTAGTATATTCGGTGCACGTTCCGCCGCGATTTGTTTGTTTTAATAATACATGGTAAAAGTAGTCCGAACGCTGCTATCTGGGCAGCCTATCAGCATTATTGCATCATGCCGTTTAGCTCTTGGACATTCGATCCAACAAAAACAATAATACGTGCGAATACCACGAAAAAACTAGGTGATGTCATTATTGTGCAAGGACGTCTTGGGCGGCGGTATGTGTAATATAAACAGGAATATTAAATAATAAATAGTTCGTATTTCCAACTTGATTGCAACATCACTGCGAAGACGGTCAAGGCTGCTCCAGGGTTAACAGGTGATCGAAAAATTTTGTGAAGCTAAAAATCGCAGAATGGATTTTATATTTAAATAAAAATTCTTTTTATTTCATTTTCCAGTAAGCTTATTTTTTTTATAAATTGAGTAAAATTTCGATTTGTTTTGTTTTATTTAAGGCACCTTAAATAAAATAAAAGGCACCTTAAAAATATCAAGGATCGTTACTGGTATGTAAGTATATTTCGAAAGCTGCAGCACCCCCATAATTTCAAGCCACGAGCCGCCACTGATCCTAACTATCTAACTTTTACAATTTATTTTAATTAAATCGGCATTAAAATCAATATTAATTCTTATTTTATATGCACCACTAATATCATCTCAATATCTTCCCATAACAAATGAAATTTCCAGTTTTTACGAGAAATTTCAAACCTGGAAACTTGAATCCTGGTATTGAATATTAATTTGCAGTCTAAAGCTTCAAATGACAGATTATTCTTGAAATTTTCAGTTACAATTTCGGATACACTTTTTAAGTTTAATTGCCAAATTGGTTTACTAAAGCTAATTTCATGGTTTGGATTTCTCGAAGTTAAGCCACTTGAATTTTAAATCATAAAACAAGTATTCGAATTTCGAAACTATGCTTAAGCCTAAAATTCATATAAGGAATAAATCTCCAGTAATTTCAGGTTTAAAATTCTGGATTTTGGATTACAATTTCTAATTGTTATTTAATAAAAATTTCCGACATCTTGAAAATTGTAACTTCGTGCCTTGATAGGCAGTCCTTCTAAATTTAGTTTTATATTCGACACATGTTTTAGGTTTTGAAATACGTAAATAAAAATGTAAAATAGTGCCTTCAAAGAAAAATTGAAAAGCTAGCGAATTAAATAAAATCCTGACATTAAATTTAATGAAGTTATCCGAACAGAATTTCTGGATACGAATCAGATTGTTATTTAAGATTCGAATTAATTCCACAAATAAAATCTGAATTTCATATTTCTAACTTGAATTCTGAATCTTAATTTTTTGAAATTCCAAATTAAACTTTTGGGTGCACCTCTTTGAATCGTAGCCTTCAAGTTTAAGTTTCGACTTAGCGAATAAAGATTTGGAATTATTCAAAATTGCATGAAGGCTTTGACAGGCAGCGTACTAAATCACTCAGTTTTTGTTAACCAACCTTAATTAAAGTGAGGCTTTAAAATTCTAACTTTCTAGTAAACGAAAAGAAAATAATACAAACATTTTTTGACTTCTTACAAACAAGATTTAAATCGAGCGACATTTAAATAATGCGAGCACTAAAAACTACCTAACTGTTCTAATTATGTGTTACGCTAAACCAATAACGTAAGCTGCAGAAGGTCAAACTACACAACTATTTTCCTGTATCTAATGTCAATTGGTAACATTTTCATTCTACTCGAGCGAAATGGATTCCCAGATCAAATCTCACAAAACCACCTTTTCTATGAATATTAATTATACGCCTTTGTATGCAAGTTAAAAAAAAATACTAATCACCATTTCATTGTCTTAATTAGCCATTACCGTTATAATTTCTGCATTAATTTAAATACGATTATGACATTTCCTTTCCTTGAAAGGCACTTGTCTCGCATTGCACACTTACAAACAATTTTCTTTAAAAAAAGTGGTCAGAAAATATTATCGTCTATTTCCTTTAATTAATTTCGGAGCATTATATGCGTTTAATTGCTATCGAAACGCGAATAAACTGGCTTCTATTGAGATCGTTCGGTTCTAGGTACATTCCTAACGTTGAAACCATGAAGATAATGAACTATAATCAATCTTTTGAATAGGCCAGGAGAAAATAAAAGGCACGAATAGATCAATTCATCACGATTGCAGGGAACAACTGTCTGGGTCAAATAGGAAAGATGTATGTCAAATTGACAGCTACCATTGACCAGTGAAGCAGCAAATCCCCCTCAAGAGTTGGGCATTGTGTTACTCTGCATGCCTTCGTATCTAGTTACCTTGTTGAAATATAAATCAAACACGGTCCATATGCTCGAAAAATCCAGGCTTTGTTAGCGAAAAACAGCCTAAATTTGGCCGAAACCTTTTCGATACTTAAACCATATAAAAAATCGTAAATTTTTTGGACGCCGACATATTTTCGTTTTCAATAGCTTTTAAACAGCCAGTCGGGCACTTTTATATTTTCAAGTAGAAAATTCGCTGTATATAAAACGTCACTGTTCGAAAGCCTCCGCGTATTTTTCTCAGAATAGCTTCAATTATAGTATTTTAACTTAGACATTTGACAATTGTGGGAAAATAAGAATTGCAGCGTCTTCAAGACGGTACGGTCGGTTGACCATGCATGTAACAAGGGTTCCTTTTAATAAATATTCATTGTGTTTTACCATAATAAAGCAGCCAACTTTTTTTAATCGCGCTCGTACGCAAATGTATTTATAACAAGTAAGAATTTTTGCCGCAACCATCATATTTAAATTTTGAAGATAAATGTGATTGTTAAGCTGTAAAATACACAAATTTAACAGACAATTTTTGTCCTGATCTTGACAAGAGTCGTTACAGACCTCATTTGTAATGTATTATTTCTGTTCTCTAATCCTTAGAGAATCGTGAGATTGAACCAATGGGAAATTTCGTCTATAAAAATGCTAACGAACATCCAGTTTTTTTGTTCCGAACTACACACTGAATAAAAATCATAAACCGGTTGTACTTTTTATTAACTTTAACACTTTTGTATTAAAATTACAATCGTACAAAACTGTATAAATTATGATTGTAATTGCACAAAACCACAGATAAAGGAACAGAAATTTTAATTAAATGCCACTTTTATATCTATGACCTATATTTTCACCTTTAATTGGAAGATTGTAAACAGCAGTATTTTTCTGAATCAAAAATTAATTGCATTAACAATGAAAGTTAATTGGTTGGTATTTATTTTTAGTGCTCTCATGTTTGTATAGATTTATTTTTATACCAAGACAAATTACTACAAATTGATAAACGTAAAGACGAGCTTGAAAAGGTCGTTTTTCAATGTAATTAAATAACTTTCAAAGCAAAAATTAAAGTCTCCAAACATTTCACATTTAAAAACTCGAATTCTGATATTGAAACTCGATTTGCAATCTGAAGCTTCGAATAACAAACGATTTTCAAAATTTGGATTCACTTTTTAAGTCAAATTTCAGAATTGACTTACTAAGGCGAATTTTATTGAATAAATTCTCGTGGCAATTGAGATTCCAACCCTCAAAATTCAACCCAACCAACGGCTTGAATTTTGAATTTCAGCAATAAATCAAGAATTTTGAATTTGAAGTTGTGTTTAACTCTAAAATTCGTGTCATGAATAAATCCCTACAAGAAAATCTGGAATGTACTTTGAGAATTTGAGAGTTAAAATCCAGGATTTTGGATTAGAATTTCTAATTGTTATTTAACAAAAATCCTAACCGGGTTTTAATCCCTTTAAGAATTAAGATTTAGCTCTGAAATTCGTGTAACCCATACATTTCCACTTGAAAATCCAAAATGTACTTGGTAAGTATACCTCCGAGCTTTTTATAATAACTTTCAAATTTAGAAACTTGATTTCTGATATTGAAAAACGACTTGCAATCTAAAGCATTAGAATAACAAATTATTTTTGAAATCTACTGTTAAAAATTTTGATCAATTCGAATTTCAAAATTGGCTTAATATGGGCAAATTTTATGGCTTGAATTTTTAAATTCAAGAATTTCAATTTTGAATTTCAACCATAAAACCAGAATTTTGAATTGTAAAGCTGCTTAGCACTCAAGTTCGTAAAACCAATAAATTTCCACTTAAAAATCCAAAATGTACTTTGGAAACATGTCTGTCTGAAGCATCGGATAACAGATTATTTCTGAAATCTTCTGTTAAAAATTTGGATTAACTTTTAAGTCTAACTTCAAAATTAGCTTAATAAAGGCGAATCTTTATGGCAATCGAACCCTCGAAATTAAATTCAAGGACGTGAATTTCAACCATAAAACGAGAATGCTCGATTTCGAAGCTCTGAAATTCGTAAAACCAACAAACTTTCCACTCGAAAATTCAAAATTTACTTTGTTATAATCCTCGATTTTGGATTAAAATTTAGTTATTTAACAAAAAATTTGGGAGTTTTAGAAATTATTATTTCGGGCTTATCAAGACTGTCATTCTAGTTTTAGATTTGAAATTTAAAAAAGTCGTTTTCAAAGCCAACATTTTGAAAAATTATTAAAAAAATATGTTGTGTTTCCTTTTGTGTTATTTTTGTCCCATTTTAAAATGCATTTGCGTTTTTATAAAATCTTTTGAATCCCTTACTCCCTTTATACGTAGTACAAAATGAAAAAATGACAATATAAATATGGCAAAAAAAAATTTAAATGCAGACCATGGGACTATGGGACTTCAAAAAGAGAATAAAAAAACATAAGGAAGAGATAAAAGAAAGGAAGCGAGGTACGAAGGAAGGAACGAAGGAAGAAAGAAACCAACAAAGTAAATAAAAATCGAAAGAAGAACCGCTTAAAATTAGTTTTTTTTTCTGTTAATAAAATTGTAAGACTTTCAGTCGTTTTGAAACCCTAAGGAAATAGGAAATTACTTACAACCCTCCCCCTCAAATTTCCTAATTTCCTAATTTTTAAAGATTTGCATTAATCAAGTCAGTTCTACTTCCGAATTTAATTTTTTCACCCAAATCAAACTACATACTGTAATTCAAAAGTATATGAATAGTTTCACCAGTTTTCAGTTTTCGTAATTTTTAGAACCGTTTACACAACACGCAATTATAATTAAAAAGCAAAGCTTTAGGCTTTTAAAAATCACTTTACAAGTATTTGGAGTTTTTAAGTACAATACCAGCTTATAATTTTAATGATAGTTTTCTCAAGAATTATTGTTTTATTTACATAAACATGAGGTCAGTTGGAGTGATGACACTACAAACAAAACCAAAAAAGGGTTAGTTTCATTTGAATTGAGCTAAGACATTTCATGATAAATCGTTTTGTGGTTTCCGGTATTATTTTCTGATAAAAAATAACAGTTTCTCCTAGAATTTAATTCTCGTTTCATACACTATTTTTATTGAGTTTAATAGCATTTAATTTAATGAGTTCTTGTTACGTGCGCATGCAATTTTAAAGCTTTGTATATTGTATAACGGATTTGCCTTGGTAAATATACCCAACGTGTGTAATAATAAATAGTCAGTAATCAAACTGAATGACACAAAATTCGGTTTTAGTTATTTTTAAAGATTAAGTTATTAGGGAATTCATTCACATACAAATATTTGGTATGCCACAACCAAACTAGCACGTCTTCAAAATTACATTTTTGCAAATTTTTGAGTAACTTAGCCTTCGATTACAGATTTCAATACAGTTCCTACAATAAACCTGATAAAAAATTAAAATCATCAGAGATGAAACAAACACGGATTTGTGTTCTATATTTTTAGATTTTGATCTCTTCTACTCTTATTTTGCCTTTTAAACTTAAACAAAGCAGAAAGTAAACAGTCAAATTAATAAAAGAGTATGCTAAATATTTAAAAATTCTTTTTCTCTTCCTTTATAGATGGCACCCTGTGAATCAGGATTTATCATAACTGATGACTAAACAAAGGAACAGGTTAAAAATTCACGAAAAGATATCGAAAAGAAATTAAAATTTCTGTATAAAAACCACCTCAGAAAGATCCTTTAAATTTTGAAATATCGAAGGAATGCAAATTTTTCAGTACTTTCTGTCTATTTTTAGGCACCTTCTTACTTTTATTGTTGCTTCTACAAAGTCACCACAAGAAAATTATTAAAATTAGACATTAAGCATGACAGATGTTCTATCTTTAACATCTTCTTGTTATTGTTTGTTAAAACGTTTAGTATGAATTTTTATGATTTTCAGTAAATAATAAAGACTTAAATTATAACTAACCCAACCTCATTAAAAATTAAAATTTCGACGAATACCTATATTTTTAAATGTAAAAGCAACAAATTTTTCAGACTTATATTTTCCTCAGTCTGTTATCTCCTGACTTTAAATTACTTACTAGATTGCTCTTAGTGTATACGCTCCACAAGACAATAAATCATTTAAACGTTTAATTTGCAAGCTTTTTTTATTATTTTTTCAGTTTTCAATAGTTAGCTAATGACAAATAACATAATTCCTAAGTCCTTAAATTACATCAACATAAACCTGGGATTGGCATAAAAATAAATTTAAAAAATTAACTTTTTAGACTGAAAGAGGGGTTTTCAGGGTTGTCAGGTATTCTTACACGAAACCTAAATTTTTAAAAATACACGGTTTTGTTTTTTTATAAATTTTTGTTATTACTTAGTATTTTTGGAAACGAATGCTGTACATCATCTGTAAAGAACAAAGAAAAAAAAATTAAAACTGCAGGATTTACCAAACTTTTCCTTATAAAATAATTTTCATGAAACATTCTTAGTTTGTAGATGTCCTTTTGATATTTGAACTTCAACGGAATATATTAATAAATCAATTTCTTTCAATTATTTTTTGAACTTTAACAACAAGCTTAATCTCCTAAGCTTCTTCTTTTAAAGTTAGGTATAAGCGTATAAGTAATAAAACTTCAAACTCTTTAAAGGTTCAATTCTCGACGATGCAGTATGTTTTGGAATTGATTCGTCTATTTTTATCTGATCATTAGTTGCATCTTCTATTAAAAAGAAGAAATAATAACAATCGACCTTTTTTACGGCCAGTCCGTGTAAACGACATCTGACGAAAAAAGTTCTCCGCACTCAACAAAAGCTTCAGTTATTAAATTTGCCGCATTCAATTTCTTTATCCGCTTTGAAAATATATTCTCACTGTCTAGAAACGATTTGTAATGGTCTCTCAAAACGAGTTTTGAGAAGCGAAAATAGTGCTTTCGGTCAAATAAAAATACTACAATCCTTCGTACTGTACTTATTAATCGCGGATTACCATTTTAGCTTCAAATTTTAACCATAAATTGTAATTAGAAAATTTGAAAAACTATCAAAGAATTAACAAAGAAAGTTCACTGGTTTGTATGTATTTTGAGTGCCTTCATGTTGTTCTTCTAAATTTGTTTTTGTAGTAAATCCATTAAGAATAACTTTTCTGTTCGAGATGAATTATAGATATCACGAAAAATGAAATTAAAGCAAAACAAATTACCGCAAACTTAATTTAAAAAAGTCGTTTTTTAATGTAATTAAACCACATTTAAAATCGGAATCTTAAAAATTTATTAAAGAAATATTTGTAGTCTCCAAGCCACGTCTGCGAGGTTTTAATAAAAATTTCAAATCTAGAAACTTGAGTTCCGATATTGAAAATCAATTTATAATCCGTTTCCAACTACAAATCATTTTTGAAATTTCCACTGAACTTTAAACTTGGCTCGAATTGCAACTAAAATTGCCTTACGTATTTAAAATTCGGCTTATTTAAGTCAAGCCTGTGTTTAACAACAAATTTCGATATGTTCTACGTTTAAAATCCAATCTCAAAACTTCGCCAAAAGAATAGATAATTCTTGAAATTACAAGTTAAAGTTCTAATTCTTTGCATTTTCAAATCAAATTTTATAGATTAAATCCTTACATAAGTATTTAAAAAACTTTGTAGATTTAACAACAAATTCCAAATTTCGACACTCGAATTTTGAATTAAAATGTCGATTCGCATAACAAATGATTATTTAATTTCCAACTGACAAGTATTTTACTGTTTCAGTTTAAAGTTCAAATTTGGCTTGTTGTGACTGAACTTTCAGGATTCACTCCTTACAAATCTAAAATTCGACTTCTTCATTTCAAAACTGTTACAAACAATGAATCCAAAATTTTATTACTTGGGTTTCAGATTCCAAAAACGATTTACTTAAACTTCACACAACCAATTAAATTTCATGTTAAAAGCAGAGAAAAGTTTCTTTGAATTCAAAATTTGGTTTCCTAAAATTAAATCGAAATCTTAGATTGAATTTTTGCAAGTCAATTTAACAATCAATTCTTCATACTGAATTTGAAAATTGAAATGCAAGCTGAAACTTCGACTAATAAACAATTTTTCCAGTTAAGAATTCGGATCGAAGTTTTTTGGCTCTCCAAAAAGAATTTTATAGATTTGATCCTTACATATTTATAATTCTGTAAAGTTTAACAATGCAATTAAAACCTTAATGCTTGAATTTTGGATCTGAAAAATGATAATCTTAAACTTCAAAAAACAACTGAAAATTCTTGTTAAAACCTACGATCCAGTTTTTGAATTCGAACTTCAAACTTGATTTATCAAAATGGAATTCAAGGATTCAATCATAACTCATTCGATAATCAACTACTCCAAATCAAACCTGCTAAGTTTTTCAATTTCAAATCTGAAACTCGAATTGTAGTATTGAAAATCGATTTGTAATCTTAAGCTTCTAATAACAATTGAGTTTTGAAATTTCCTGTAAAAGTTTATATCCATTTCAGAATTATCTTACTAAAAGTGAATTTTATGGATTGAATTCTTAATATTTTAAAACTCAAACCATAGAAGTTTAACTCAAGGACAATTTTGAATTTCAATCATAGAACAAAATGAAGATGAAATATCCACATAAATAAATTGCCAGTTAAAAATCCAAAAATTTTAGCTTCCTACAATTGAATTCTATTAAACGAAATTTTACTTGTTTCAAATTGAATGTTTTCAAAGTCAAACCTGTGGAGTTTAACAATTAATTTCGATTCTGCATACTTTCTGATTTTGAAAATCAATATACAAGGTGAAGCTTTGATTAACAAATTGTTCTTGAACTTGCCGGTTTAAAATTCGAATCCAATTTTTGTAATTTGAATTTCAAACTTGGCTTTCCAAAATATAATTTTAATTATTTAATCCTTACATATTTAAAACTCGATTTCTAAAAGTCAAACCCTGAAGTTTAGCAGAAAATTTAAAATCTAAAGCGATATACAATCTTAAACTTCGCTCAACAAATTAAATTTCCAGTTCAAAGTTGGGATTGAGTTTTTTAACTTGAACTACAAAATTCTGGTTTCGGCAATCAATTTACAATCTGAAGCTTCGAATAACTAATGATTTTTAAAATTTCCCGTTAAAAGCTTAGATTCATATTTTTTAAGTCGGATATCAAAATTGGCTTACAAAAGGGGAACTATGGATTAAATTCTTTGTTGATATTTACTATCAATATGCTTTTATTAGGCATACACAATAGAGATACACTTTTGTATAATTGATTTATTGCACAAAAAAATTATTGGAACTATCGTATGTCAAAACATTAATTAAATTTTCTTAAAAAAACAACACACTATGTTATTTTTACAGCAACTATATATTTACTTAAATTATATTTAAACAAATACGTTTTGAATATTTTCAACACTTTCCCTAAAACTTTATATTGTTTAAATGTAATTTAATATTTAAATTATTCTTAACATGGAACGTAAATTTTCAAATCTAACACGAGGAACTGGTTTCGTAAAAATGTCTGCAACTTGTTCCTCACTGGATACATGTTTTATTCCCATGAGTCCTTTTTGTACTTGTTCCCGCACAAAGTGATAGCGTAAAGGGGCTGTTGTTAAATTTGAATCTTTATCTTCTTCCTCCAGTGGAGAATATTTTTCAATCGGAGTAGAAACTGGATTCGCTTCATCCATTTTAAACTTTCGTAGCACACTTTCTGCATATGTAGTTTGACTAACAAATATTGACTCATCTTCATGGCGTTTGATCAATATATTCAAAAAGAATCCAATTGACTCGACTGTTATTTGGAAGTTGGCTTTCAGACAATTAAGGAAATCATCAATGTCACTTTTATTTGTTGCTGCCACAAGCCCATCATCAACATATAAAACCACTATCAATTTTTGATGATCTTTAACTCTATAAAATAAACATGGATCTGCAAAACTCTCTTGAAGTCCAAACTTGATAAGTATATCTTTAAATCTCTTGTTCCAGCAACGTGGCGATTGTTTGAGTCCATATAAACTCTTCTGAAGTTTACATACCCGGGTTGAATCATCTTCAAACCCTTCCGGTTGCTGCATATATATCGTTTCTTCTAGAATACCATTCAAAAATGCTGTCTTGACATCAAATTGTGTCAACTTCAAACGTTCATTAGCAGCAATGCTCAATAAAGTTCGAATCGTATCAAATCGGGCTACCGGGCTGTAAGTTTCATTGTAGTCAATTCCCTTTTTCTGACTGTAACCTCGAACCACCAATCGAGCTTTATACTTATTAATTGTACCATCTTCTTTTCGTTTGATACGATACACCCATCGATTGGAAATTGGCTTGCAATCCACTGGTAATTCCACCAATGTCCAGGTTAAATTTTCCTCCAGTGACTTCATTTCATCTTCCATTGCTAATCTCCAATTTGTCCAATCAGTAGAATTAACAGCTTCAGCATAAGATCTAGGTTCGTCTACTTCAGCTAACATTGATTCAAAACGTTGTGGACGGTTTATCATTGCTCGATTTCTAAGACGTAAAGCTATTGGTTCAGTTGCATCATCCGAGGAACTGCTTGCCAATTCATTTTCAGAGTTACTCGCAGGGCAAACATTTGACTTCGGTAAATTGAAGACATGATCTTCATTCTTTTCTGAGTTGTTGTTTATAACAGCTGGAAAAAATACTTCTGTTTTGCTAGTATCCTCCTGTTCAAACACCACATCTCGGCTTCGAACTATATGTGTTCCTGGTTTAATCCACACGCGAAAACCATCCACGTCTTCAGAATAGCCGACAAAAATTCCACGTTTTCCTTTTGCATCCCATTTTTGACGATGTTCTTTTGGTACGTGTACGTAGCATTCCGTTCCGAAAATATGAAGTCTATTAATATGCGTAGTCTTTCCAGTAAATAACTCATATGGGCTTTTTCCTTCGACTCTGCTTGGTCCCGTTCGATTTAGCACATAGACAGCTGTATTTGTTGCCTCCGCCCACAATACTTTTGGTAAATTCTTTGCTAGCAACATTGTTCGAGCTATTTCGACCACGGTCCTATTTGTGCGTTCGGCACAACCATTTTGTTCCGGTGTATAAGGATTAGTCACAATGAACTTAACACCATTCATTTTCATGATATTTTGTACTTCATTATTGTTGAATTCACGACCGCCATCACATTGAAATGCTTTTACAGAACATCCACACTGATTTTTCACTAGTTTTAACATTTCAGCAATCTTCTGAGTAGCTTCTGATTTTTTATTCAGAAAATAGATCATTCGATATGAAGAAAAATCACAAGTAAAACAAATGTAATACTTTGCTTTCCCTAAAGATGTACATTCCATTGGTCCACAAAGATCAGCATGTATGTGTACACCAGGCTCTGTTACACGTTGTTGACGAGAAGAAAAACTACTCCGATGTTGTTTCCCCTCAACACAAGCTCCGCATAACTCACCATCACACTTGCTGTCAATACCATATAACTTGAGTACTCGTTGAACGTGTACTTTGTTTTGATGACCAAAACGTTCATGCCAAACTTGCAAACAGCTTTTAGATGTAAGATTTACTTCACTTACACATAACTTTTCAGTTTTTTTAATAGAAATGTTCATCTTGAATAATTGACCATAACGCATACCACATGCCTTAATCTCACCGTTCTTCACAAAGTTACAGTTGTCTTTTGTTGAAATAAACTGCATGCCTTTATCAAGAGCAGACGTCACAGAGAACAAATTCCTTCGAGCTGTTGGTACGTATAACACATTTTCCATATAACAAGATAATTTCTTTCCGTTGACCTCAGCCTCAAAATTGACAATTCCTTTTCCAATTGCATCCATTGTTGAATCGTCACCAATGTGTATTTTGATAGGTGTTACAAAATACTTAAAAGATGAAAAAACATCACTGCAATACGTTAAATGATCTGTAGCACCAGTATCAACGATCCACATATTATTGTCAGATTCTGCTCTCATAGCTTCGGTAAGAAAAACTTGGTCACTACGTCCATTACTCATATTTGTATTATCCTGCTCTTTTTTACGTTTTACAGTTGGACAATTTCGTCGAATATGACCAGTGCCGCCACAAGCATAACATTTAAAAGTATGTTTCTTGTTCTTACCTTTTGAAACACTAAATTTATCGTTCTTCTTTGAATGCTCAGTACTAGCGCCATAATCACCTTTTCCATGAATTTTAGCTTTACTTGCCATTAATACTGTCAACTGCTTTTCCGATTTACTACAGCGTTGCTGTTTCCGCTTTTCATCTGAAGTAAGCACACTTATAAGATTTGTGAACGTTTGTTGTTCCTCAGGTCTTGCCCACCATGCTTGTCTTAAACTTTCATAGTCGTCTGGCAACGTATCAAGTAACTTAACCATCAATGATGATTCATCGGGTTTTAGTTTTAACTGTTGCAATCGCAAAATTAAGCCCTCAAACTTCGCAATATGTGTCACCATGTCATCTAGTGTATTCATTTGAAAATTGAAAAATTCAGATTGAACAACATGAGCAGCTTGTTTGGTTTGTTGTTCAAAAACAGAAAGCAATTTAAGCCACATATCACGTGCTGTTTCACATGACACAAGTACTGCCATCACTTTACTATCCAGTGACCTTACAATTATTTGACTTGCAGCACGATCCGCCTTGTCCCATTTTTTAAAAAGAGCTTCATATTCTGCATGCCTTTGGGCATTTGTTGCATCTTCCGGTTTAGCCGGTTTCTCAATATCACCAACACAAACCTCGTACGCTCCTTCAGTTCCGCGTAACAGATTTTTCATTGCAAATTTCCAAATCATCCAGTTTTCAGCACCACGCAACTTTTCGATACTGTAAATGTCCATGCTTATGCCGTTGTTAACCATATGTGAACGAGTTATATCTGACCAAATAACCACCAATGCTCACACTACAACAAAGCACAATTTACTATCAAAATAAATTCGCCAAAAACCGCCAAGTCTATTATTATGCCAATGGTGAACTACGCACTGCTACCATGTTGATATTTACTATCAATATGCTTTTATTAGGCATACACAATAGAGATACACTTTTGTATAATTGATTTATTGCACAAAAAAATTATTGGGACTATCGTATGTCAAACATTAATTAAATTTTCTTAAAAAAACAACACACTATGTTATTTTTACAGCAACTATATATTTACTTAAATTATATTTAAACAAATACGTTTTGAATATTTTCAACATTCTTAACATACTAAAATTCAAAGTTTAACTTGAATTTTGAATTTCAATCATAAAACATGAATTTTGAACTTCCAAGTTGTATTTGGCACTGAAATTTATATAATGAATAAATTTCTAGGTAAAAATTCAAAATTTCCTTTGGAAGTGCAAAAATTTCCAACCCGATTGTAATCCATTTAAGATTGAAAATCTACAAATCAAGCCTGAATGTTTCTTTACTTGATCCATACTTTATTATTTTTGGAAGGGAATTGATTCTTGAAATTTCCTATTATACGTTTACATCCAATTTTTTGAATTTCTTCCAAATTGGCTCCACAAAATAGTACCTACTTTAAGAATTAATTCTTACATATTTAAAATTTAATTTTACCAAATCACACCTGCGAGGTTTAACAATAAATTTCAAATCTTGAGTTAGAAATTCTGCTTTTGAAAATCAATTTACAAGCTACGAATAAGAACTGACTTTCGAAATTTTCTGTTAGGAGTTTCGATCTATTTTAAGTCGAATTTCAAAATTAGCTTACTAAACGTAAATTTTATGACAATTTAATTGGAACTCTCGAAACTTCAATTTGAATTTCAACCCTAAAATAACCATTTGGCACTGAAATTTGTCTAACGAATATACTCCCACTTGAAAATTTAAAATGTAGGTACTTCTTGGATTTTAGATTAAAAATTTTTAATTGTTTATTAACATAAATTTGCAACATTTATTTATTATTATTTCAGGCTTAGTAAGGTGGTCATCCTAAATTCGGTTAATACTCGAATCAAGACCACTTTTAAAATTCTTAGGAAACGTTAAATCGGAAGTTAATCATTTAATAGGCTTTAAAATACAAAAACATTTAAATCAAATGGTAAAAAAGACTTTCAATGAAAAGATAAAAACCTAACAAATGTTTGTCAGTAAATGAAGTTGTAAAAACAGATTTCTGGATGCAAATCATATAAACTAGATTATTATCTACTCAAGGTTAAAACTCTTCAAATAAAACTGCAATTTCATATTTCTGTACTTGAATTGAATATGTCTACATATTTGATTCTCAATTTTTAAATTGGAATTTTAAACTTGATTTATCAAAATCTAATTCAAGCCTGGTAAGTTTGACAACGATTTTCAAATCTGGAATTCGAGTGAATTTTGGTTTTGAAAATCGATATACAATCTTGAACTTTGAATAATAAATTATTCTTGAAATTTTCAGTTAAAAGTATGGATTCATTATTTCATGTCAAATTAACATATTGGCTTACCAAAGACGAATTTTAGAGACTGGCTGAATTTCGATTTCAACCATAAAAAATTTTTTGAGATTGAAATTCATCACGAATATATTTTCAGTTGCAAATTCAATTGGACTTTGGGAATTTGCGATTTAAAATCCAGGAATTTGAATCTGATATTGAAATTCGATTTGCAATTTCAAGCTTTGAAGTTATCCTTAAAATTTCCAGTTACTAACTAGTGACTAGTCTGGATACACCTTTTTTAATAAAATTTAAAAATTGACCTACTAAAGTATCAATTGAATTCTTAACGAACTCCGACGCTCTAAAAGGGCATAAGGATAAGAGAAGAAGAAGAAGAAGAATTCTTAACGTTCTGAAATATGAACCACGGAAGCTTCACTCAAGGACTAGAATTACCAATTCTAATTATAAAACAAGAATTTTTTGATTGGTGACACTGAATTTTATATAACGAATTCATTTTCAGCTGAAAATTCAAAATGTGCTTTGGGAATTTGAGGTTTCCAATTATCAAAATCGCATGTATTTTTTTTATTATTTTTTTATTTTCTTACTGACAAAACGGGCAATACCCAATTACAAAGTCAGCATTTCCCTAATATATTACATTAAGACATAATTATAACTAAAAAACTAAATATATATTTTGAACAGAACATTATTGATTAGTTAAGTGAGATAACAAAGCTTCAGTTTACTTGCGTTACACCCTTTAACTTACAGATACTTTAGCCGATAATAGTTTTGTAATATGATTTTAAATTTGATTACAGACATATCAAATATATTCACATCCGATTCAGTAATAAACCTATTAGTACTCATGAGCGTTCTAACAATAGGAGAGATCAGACGTAAGTGCGTTCGGTAGGCTGGTACATGCAATACATCACGTGGTCTTGTTCTGTAGGCTGGTATATAGTATATACAGACTTATTAGGGATAGCAAATTGGGACAAGCAATCCGATTATTAATCAACTTAAATATAAAGAGTATGTCACGGACTTCGCGTCGGTAACATAATTTAGAGATTTGAAACTCCCGTCTGACATTTTGATACGAATTGTATTCTGGATAAGTACGATATTTTTTATAATACGGTAATTTTAAAAACTTATTTTGAAGAGTTTCAATTTTATTTTGATATTTCTTAACGTCAGAGTTCCAGATTAAAGATTAATATTCAAGCCTTGTCCTAACAAGTGAATTGTATAATATTATAGCAGGATATGTAGTTTTGAAATTGAAAGTGGTCCTCATTAAAAAACCTAAATTTTGCAAAGAAGAACTAACTATGAAATCAATATGAGGTTCCCAGTTTAATGTAGGAGTGAAAATTACACCTAAATCCTTAACCTGGAACTCCCTACCCAAGACAGCATTATTCATGACATATTCTGATTCAATTTGGTTCTTGTTTAATGTATAAATGACGTATTTACACTTATCCACATTGAAATATAATTTATTTTCGATGCTCCATTTTACAACAGAGTTAATATCATTTTGGAGCAAATCAACGTCTTCGCTAGTGGTAATATTTCTGTAAATCTTAAGATCATCTGCAAATAACAGGCCACAGGAATGTTTTAAACAAGAATGTAAATCATTTATAAAAGTAAGGAATAAAAGTGGTCCCGAAGTACTACCTTGGGGCACTCCCGATGGTGTTAAATAATATTGTGAGTTATAGCGCATTAAACTGACTGATTGAAACCTATGTTGTAAATAAGATCTAGAAAAGTAAATTAGATTGTCATGCAATCCAGAATTATACAGTTTTTATCTCCTATGTCTTACATGTCAGGCCACACCCGGTATACTGACTTAACCAGTTTTATTAATTTTCTTAGTACTCGTATTTTTCTTAGACATTCTAATATTATAGATCTTTGTACTGTGTCGAAGGCCGATTGTAGGTCGATAAAAGCTAAAATCAGTTCTTCTCCCGTTTCTATTTTCTTTTCTACTAGATTTCTCAATTTGTAAATATTATCGTTAGTCTGCCTGTTTTAAAGGCCGCTTGTTCATGCACTTCCTTATTTTTTGTTCCATAATTCTTGTATATACTTTATATGGTACTGATGATAGGCATATGGTTCGATAATTTCCGAAATTTGTTCTTTCACCTTCTTTATATAATGGTATTATTAGATTATTGCTCCATTCCTCTGGTATTTTGTTATCTCTCTTCGCTTCCATGCTACTTCTTGTCTACTAATATTTTGCTTTCATCCGTCTCTTCTACCCGTATCATTTCTTCTAATTCTTCTATTCTTCTATTCCTGTGTCGTCTTGTTCTTCTTCTTCTTCTTTATCGAATTTTTCAGCGAAAATTTCTCTCCATCTATTCGTCATCTCTTCTGCCTTTATTAGTAATTTATTATTCTTATTCTTTGTTCCACTTAACTCATTTTTTCCTTTACCCCTCATGGCCTTTATTTTATTCTAGAACTTTCTATTATTATTTCTAAAACCGCCATTTAGTTCTTCTCCAAACTCCTCCCATGTTTTCTTTTTGGCTCTTTTTACTGCTTCTTTTGGTAATTTGTTCAGTTTGTGATATTCTTCTTTATCTTCCTTCTTCTCGGTTTGTTGGTATTTTCTCCATGCTAATTTCTTCTGTTTAACTATGCTTCTTACTTCTCCCGTTCGCCATCTTGTTCTTTTATTTCCTTCCTTTATTTTCTTGGTACCACATAACTTAGCTGCTGTCTTTATTATGGTCTCCAAAAAGATTCTCCACCTACTTTCTATTGTGAGGTTGTTGTCTGTCGTCTGTTGGGATTGCAGGGCATTATCTGTTTCCTCAGCGTATTGTATTTTTATTTCTTCGTTTTTAGCCTAGTATACTCACTAAATTCTTCTTCCACATTTATGAATTCGTATATTTTTACTGTTACCATTCTCTGGTTTGAATATAGTTCTGCTTCCTTCTTTACTTTGATTTCTTTTATCGCTCTTTCCATTTCTTGGCTACGTACAACGTAATCTATTATACTTTTTGCGTTTCTTTCCTCTGCTATATAATTATATCGATCTTCCATAAGTTGATAGCACCATGAGTTACCTATTTTTAGGCTATTTGCGATACAAAATTCTATCATTTTTTTTCCATTATTGTTTAATTCCTTCTTCCCAAATTCTCCCAAGCAGCCCATTCCTTTATTTACATCGTTTCCCACTCTTGCGTTCCAATCCCCTATTATTAGATAGTATTTTGCTTCATCTAGGGTGTTCCTGTAATAGTTTATAAAATTCGTTCGTTTTGGTGCGTATATCTCTATAATGACCATTTTCTTTTCAAATTCCAGATAAATTAAAATTATTCTTGATGATATTGTATCGCATTTTATTACTCTTTCATTTAACTCTTTCGTGATTATTATACCCACTCCTTCTGTTGCTTAATTACCTATTTCGACTCCCGAGCAATATAATTTGTAGTTATTTCCAAGGTCTCTATTTCCCTGTCCAATTATTTTTGTTTCACTTAATCCTAACAGCATTAGATATATTTTTCCATTTCATCCAATACCTCCATATCTTTCCCTTTCAGTGATGTTATGTTCCATGTTGTAATTTTCCAATTTTTTATGGTCTTTGTTTCGTCTATTATATTTCTTCTGTGTTTATTACCTACTCACCAGGTCATGACTTTCCTATGTTTGTGTTAATCTTTATATATCCATTTTCGTTTTCTTTTTCCCTTGCCTGTGTCGTTACCATTATCCGTCCTTTGTTATTTTCTATTAGTTTCTTGATTTGCTTCCTGTTTTCGTATTCTCCAGTAATTATATTTTAGGGCATCCCCTTCCTTGTTCCCTGGTGATCTTTGGCTTATAGTTCTCCCTTTTTTGCTGTGCTCTCCTTTTTCTATTTTTTTCTCCTCTTTATTTGTATGTTCCTTGTCTTCCATGGATCTATCAATTTCTTTGTTCCATCTCTCCCTCATCTCATTTTGCATCCGTTAATTATATTGCCCTTAACTGCTCTAGGGAGTATGTTCTCCATTTACCATTAATTTATTATATGATAGTTGCTAGGTGTCCTTTAGATCTGATTGTTTTCATATATTTTATTATTTCTTTTCTTTGCTCTTCTTCCATGTATATTTTGGATCCTTTTAATTTTTTGGTTTCTTTAAGGATCTCTATTTTCTTCGACCACTTTCTTAATTCCATCATAATTGGTCTGCATTTACTTAACTCATGGACTTAAATTTTGAATTTCAATTATAAAACAAACACATTGAATTTCGAAGTTATATTTGGCACCGAAATTCATAAACCGAATACATTTCGAGTTCTAATGTTCAAAATGTACTTGAGGCATTTGAGGTTTAACATCCTGGATTTTGAATTAAGGTTTCAAATTGTGATTTAATTTATTGATCACTGATTACTATTTTTACTACAAGTTTAAACTATAAATTGTAATTAAAAATGTTTCCAAAATTATAAAACATAGAAAAATAAATAAATGTTGAAATTTTTGAAAAGCATTAAAATTAAATTATTCCCGTGTGAAACGTTTCGTTGGCAATTAAAATAAAGTTGCAGGAAATGGTAAAAAATGAAAATAAAAGTGTTTGAGTTCAAAATGTAGCTTTGCATAATTTGTAAGTCAGTTTGAGGCAACAAAATGTTTTATACGAAAACGCTACTGAAATGTATCTTTTCGTTCTTTTGAAGCATTAAAGTTTAAAGTAAAACTGTAAACGATCCTAAAATTTTCGAACGTAAAATTTACGAGCTAAAGTAATCGAAACGAAACTGTAAAATTGCAATAAAACTAGCAAACACAGTTTTAATAAAATATTACTACATACAAACTGTTATTCATGCGTTAATTTATATCGCATCTTTAATGCTCAAGTAAAATATGTAAGTACCTTAATTTTGGAATTTCGTAGGAATTTTTATTTTAAAAATGTGTCCCACTTTATTACAAATTTAACGGTTTAGATAAATCAATGTTAAGTGATGGCGAACCGTGTCTGCTTTTGATACAGATATTAATCAGTAATCTAAATCTGGCCGTTCACTCCACATCTACAGTTCAAATCTCCTTGCAAACTGGAACCGAAGTATATGTAATATTTCTCTTCCTCGACCTTTCGTCAAGAATACACGCCTGAGCTTGTACGATAGTAAAAGACGGATATATAATGTGTGCCGGGATTTTAGCAATTCAAAATAAATATTCTCAGTCGTGTGCTTGATATTCAGAAGCCCATCTGCCGGTCGGATGAACACAATGTTAAAAAAATAAAAGAAAACATAACCTGGAGAAGCTACCGCACGCTTTTAAAACCAGCCGTGTAGAAAAACGATTTTTGAATTTTAATAATAGCCTCGTCTATCATAGATGCATGAATATTTCTGAACATGACGGTTGTGACTTTGATTTTTTTAAAAGCAGCGATGGCTTAAGTCAAAAATTATGTCCCAGTCCCAGTATCGGACTTTTAATTATCTTTTTACCGACGTGTCGTAAATTTTACATTTCAGAGATAAAACGAAAGCACTTTATTTAAAATCTGTAAAACATTATCATTATCGCCCCGATACCTGTTCAAAAGTTAGTTTGGTAGGGAAATTCAGGCACGTTGTTATGTCTCCATCTGCGTCTTCGAACTGTTCAGTCGCGAGGTGAAAAGATACAAGCGCAGCATTCAAAAACGTCTTACAAAAGGCAGAAGAGCAAGTTTCACTATCTCGTTTCCAGACTCCAACCAAACTCGAGTCTTTCGGAACAGCTGCAAGCTGCAGAGATGAAGTTTACTTTTGCAAGAAGTCCGCCCAACTAAACATATGGTGTTCGAGTTTGGTTTCTACTGGCAATCTATTAACTGTCACAAGTTAAAACGCTCTTTATGCACATGTCGTAAGCCACGGGATGGATTAATGAAAAGAAATTACCGGTGCCTAGTCGGCAAAATATTTAATTAAATTTTATTTTACCTGACTCTAGCAACTAATTAAAATCTTAGATGCTTGTTTATGCTACCCACAACAAACGAAACTTACGGTTGGTTTTTCCATCTCTTAAGACATTAATCTTTGTACTTTCGATGCTTCTTGCTTTGCAAGGCAGGGAAGCATTGGAACCGTGTAAAAAATTAAAGTCGCGAAAAGAAACAGTATTAGATTATTGTAAAAAATGAATTCGTAAAAAACGTTTTGGGTTCAAGGGCCCTAAATGTTTCTTTAAATAGAAGCTCAGCCTGAAAAAAATATCGAAAAGTATCGATACTATCGATGTATCCAGTCAATCGATTTGTCGATTAAATTAATGTATCGGATTAATCAGTATATCGAACAAATTCATACTATTTATTCATCAAATCTCTTGCAGATCTGATAGTTTCCTTACGAAATATGTATTTTGTGGATTATTTAAATGAAAAAATCTCCAAAATATCGATTGAATCGACAGATCGCCAATAATTAAATCGATATTCGAATTCTATTTCGATATTTGATATATCAATATTTACATCCTGTCTCTAAATTATATCGACAAACTTCTACGAAGCATTTTGAGACAAAATTAAAGCATCTTCACCTAATTTTCCTATATCCAAAAATACACCTTTATGTAGATACGGCCAATCAAACCTTGTTCTAAAATTTAAAGAAAATGTATTATCTTCAAAAGTATAAAGCTTATGAAGAAAGCATTTGGGGCCCCATTTAGCAAAGGGGACAATTTGGCAAAAGGCCCTTTCAGTAGGATTTTCCTGGGATTGGGGTAAAATTAACGTCTTAAATAATTTTTTCTACAACCACCATGGAAAGTAGGCTTTTCAGATTTCGTCTCCATAGATACGAGTATTGAAAATTAGTGTTTCCGAACAAGTGGAATTTGCGTGTGGAATAGTACATTACATCCGAGGTGGGAAATGTTTCATTACAGCCGAGGGCTTGATGTATGACCGAGAGGCGAAGCCTCGTGGTCAGACATAGCGCGAGGCTGTAATGAAACTCTCACCGAGGTATGTATACTATTTTATTCACAATCATTAATCATGAATTTTATTAATATTTTTTGACAGCTCTATTATAATTTATTTTAGCCTACTTTAACAAATAGATCTATGACAGTGTCGCTAGGCAATCGTACATAAACATTTCCCGCCCGTGGGTGGGAAGTGTTTTCTGTCACTTTCCACCCAAGAGATTGTCATTACAGTTAGGAATGACGTATTTCCCAACCTCTAAAAGGTTAGGAATCGACATATTACTATAATGATTGTGAATAAAGAAATTTTCACACGCAAATTTTGTTTGCGCGGGCTATTTATGTAGCATATTTTAGAGCTCTTCTTATCTTTTCCCACTTCACTTCATTATTGTAACTTTGTGATTTCTTCGACGCTTCTATGGATATTTTCTGTATATTTCCGTGCTACCTCCGTTTTCTGAAGATCTCCCATATTTTCGCTTGATTCTGTTTTGTTATTCCTTATTATTTTTTGTAGTTGTATTTGTGTTATTTTGACGATAACTAGGAAGTTCATGATATAATCTAGCATTACTTAGTAATTCTGAATGTTTGTCTTTTACCACGTAACACATGATCTATTTGGTTCTATTTTCTTGTTTCTAGCATTTTGTACCTATACCTTTCTGTAAAAAATACGTACTCATTATTGACAATTCTTTTTCTATGCAAAGTACCATGAGATCGAAAAAAAATGATTCTGAGCAGGCCTTGACTAGTACAACACAATTGGCTGCACTGGTTCAAGAATGCTAGTTAAGGCCTCCCCAGAATCATCTTTTTTTTGATCTCATGGTATATTAGTCTTGTTCCGTTGCCGCTGCTTCTTTAATGTTTTTAATTTCTTTGTATATCCTTTCGTTAATACCTACTTCAACATTTACTTCTCCAATCACTATTTTCAAATCTTCCCTTAATTTTTTATCTACGAATATCTCCAAGTTTTCCTAAAATGTGTCTTTCGTGATCTTATCTTTTTCGAGTCCATTGATATATTTATTTAAAGAAACATCTCAAATGTTTTTAGATAAGGCCATGTTTTCACTTTGCACGTACAATATTTACATTTTTCGTAAAGTGTTGCACTTGACTGATCTTCAAATAAAATGTGTGATTCTTAGGGATAATGCCCTGTAATTACTAGAAGTCAAACCTTGAAGTATATAAAATGACAATCATATTTACAATACTTAAACAGTCATTTTTCCATGGCAAAACCCTTATCCAAAGACATTTTTGGAATCAATGTTATTTGCTTTTAATTTTATGAATGCATCATTCGTTATTACACCTTCCATATGTTCCCATATCACAGAACCCACCCCACCTTCTACCATCATGCTTTCAAGATATCTATTCCTTAGAAATGTGTTTCTTGTAACGCTAGAAAACCTAACTTGTATTTTTTTGCTTTTGTCGCCGAAACGTTTATAGCACTGCTTTGAATATTACTTGCACATGTTCCTAACTTTATTAGCGCTTATGTATCATTTTTCTCACGCAATTCTTGTACTTTTGTAGCTTCTCCCGAATCTGTGCTTTACGTTTTCTTGGTGCTTTTCTTTTTTCAGTTAGTATCCGTCTCATGTCCTATGCTGTATTCCGCTTTTCTTATTTCTGTGTCATTTCTAGTTTCTTTAAACCTTCAGGGAATTTTTGTTTCTGTATGGTATACCAGATTTTCTTTGATTCCAAATTCAAAATTGTTTTTGATAGCTTCTTTTTACACGTTTTCATGTTTTTGGATTTATATCAGTAATTTCCTCTCCATTTCCTTTTCCATTTTACATGCTTTTAGTGCTAACGTATATTGTTTGTGCCTTCTTTGAAGCTTTTGGCCTTACTTTTATTTTTCATAATTTGTATTTTGTCATCAAAATCACCTATCTCTATTATCAGTGTTTTCGCATCGATCTGATTGCAGTATAAACAAATGCAAATATCTTATTGTGATAAGCATAAATAATTTAATATAAGGTTGAGTTCATAACATATGATTAATGCATTATTTTAAATTAATGTTAACTAAAATCCCAAATTATTTTAAATTATATCGGCTAGTGCCGTTTAAATCCGTGAAATGTCGTCTCAAACACGTCTAAATTATTAGCAACTTACTATAATAACACCTGGTAAGGATAATTACTGTTCATAAGAAAACGTATTCTGTTATATTAAACTTCTTGATGGCAAAATTTAGAATTAAATTTAACTATCATAAAGACCACGTTTTTGTGCTACAAAACTGACGGAATGACTTCCGATTTATTTATTAAAACTTAATTTTATAATAAAGTATAAAAGAAATTACTCTTCGGTTCAATTTCCTGATTAATTTATGTAAGTGAAAAACTCTGGTCCAAATAGAAATGATAGATTATGAAGGACAAATATTTCTAAGAAGATCGATGTCCTGGCGAGTTAATTAATTATAAATTTGCAATTAACAAGTATTGAAAGTTTAGCGAAAGTTCCTTACCTTTCATCAACCTTCCTTAATACAATTGTTTCAGAAGAAAATATTTACCACCAAACAGGCTGTTAGGTTTGTTAAGAGGTGGAAAGACCGCCACTTAATCAAATAAATACGTAAACAAGTAAGCGTTAAAGGAAAACCAGTTTGCTTTCGTGGAGTTTTCCTCTTTATAGGAAAAAAATAAATATTGCTTTCTATAAATGACTTATGTAACCTTTATCAGGACCATTTTTCATTTGGAAAAGCAACGAAAATCAGATAATTTTTTGGAGAGTCGGTGGCAGTTAAAAATTATCTTTCGTTACAATCTTTATTGATGCTTGGTTTTCGGTGAAGTGTAATTTCAAAGCTGAATACATCATTTTTCATTTTTAACATAATAACTTTTTGAAGGATCACTCTCAGGTCAAATGTAAAATAAAGAGATAATTAACTTGCAATTGGTACACAACTTCATTAACTGTTTCAAAATATAAATGCTACAAATTCATTTTTTATCTTAGCTTGTAAAAAAACTTGGTTTAATACTTTTACTTCATACTAAGTAATTTAAAATAAACTTTATTGATTCAAAAAAAAAAACTTAAATGAGTTATTCAATTTATTAACCTTCAAAGATCGAAATAAATCATTCAAGTTAAATAATATAATTTAAACAAACATCCAGGAAATATTGAATTTATTCTTTTGATAACTTATATTACAATATTTTTCTTAAAATTATTAAAATTCGGTGCCTTAACATAGATATATCGAACTAAAACGCAATTTTCTTATCTTTGAACTACCTTATGTAATCAAGTCACGTCATACTTTAGTTATAATGAAAAACCGCCATATTCTTTCAGGCGAAATTGTTTCGAGTCTGGCGGATTGGAAAACGTCATGGTTCGTTTAATTTTTATACGGTTTTCCGATCCAACTTTTTAAGGTATCAGATTTGGCATATTTTACAGATCATCTAGCTTTCAAGATTTTCTGGTTCATTACGACATTACGCAAATTTTATCATGAATTATTGCTTTTGAAAAGAATCAAATGCTCTTTTCTTTGATTCTTTGAAGTATTTTTTAAAGGCGATGTTATTAAACGAATTTCTTTCTAATTTAGTTTTTCTATTAATTGAGTTGTGAATGTCAAGTTTAAATTAGTTGAAAATTAATTAACTTTAACAATTCGTATAAAAACAAACAGGAAACTAAGATGGTTTAAAATATAACACCAAGAAAAGAAATAGACGGAATTAATCGACTTTTAATAATTTAATCCGATTTAATCTTAAAAGAATTATTGTTTCTTAATTTAGGTCAGACAAAATGAAATCAAATCATTACAAAAGTGTCACGAATTATCTTCAGACAACTGCATTAACTAGAAAGTTGGAAGATTTCACTTTCTTTATACAAAAGGATAATTATTATAATTTAGATTGATAGAAAAACCGACGAGGCCTTTTTATTTTTATGGACAGCCTTTTTTAAACTTAACACAAATAGATCCTAAAATTAAGGATTAAGGATTGCAAAAATTAATCGCGGAGTTCCTTTGATTGTGATATTATGGTAAAGCTATTTAGGAAAGGATTTAATTTTAAAAATAAAATTACCACGGATTTACTGCAGAAATCAGCAGTTCAAAGCCGCAAATTTCCACACACAGATTTCAAAAAATTCGTTCAAACTTATTAAAATATAAAATTCTACATATTTAATGACAAAGTTTCAGAAGAAAAACCAGCCAATTTCCCGCTAATTAAGTGAAAATGTCCACAGATTTAAACATTATCAAGTTTAGTAACAATAAAACGAAATGGCAACGTTCTAAAACGATCGTTTAGTTTAAATTCATTTGAAATCTAATCGAAATCCGAAGCCATAAATGAACTCTGCGGAATTTAAACGCAAACAAAATTCCCTTTACAGACGAAATTGGATCGTTCTTTCGATAAGTTCCACTTCAAACCTTTTACTGAATTTTTTTAAATTTATTTTTAGAAACACTCAAACTATCCGTGGATTAATCGCCTAATTAAATATTGACTCCCACACAGAAACAGTATTTTAACACCTGCCTTTAATTAGTAAAGAACTGTTGGCCGGTTTTTGCCCAGGCTAAAAAGTTAGAAACTTAAATCCGTTCTCATTAATTTTTTATGATTTATTTGTAGGAAAACTGGCCGGTATGGCACCAATTTTTTTATTTTGGTAAAATTTTGAATTAAAATTAAGTTCTAATTTATTACTAAAGCGCAGATGTGATTTTTATCATGATGAGATATAAAATCAAACTTTTTTATTTTTCGATCTGATTTCCTCGTCCCGCAGATTAATTTAGTTAGATGAATATTCAAAGGGTGTACCTCGAAACTTTTTAAATTATAAAATGCGTTTATTGAATATTAACTTAAAAGATTAATTCGAAATTTTACGGGTAAATGCATCTAACCTTTCAAAACTTCCTAGTTAAATATACTTTTTTCTTGCTGATGAAAATTTTCGACTTAATTACATTAGTGAAACCGGGAATTTATAATTACCATCAAACAAGGATTAATTTTATATTTGCTTTGGTCTCCGTTGCATAGATTTTTCAAAGTAAAAATTTAATAATTGTTGGACTGGAACTAACAGCTATGAATTACTTTTAGAAATATTTCATAAATCGAAATGGATGGATCTTCATGAATTATTAAACAGCATTGCAACTGGATATCTCAAATGCATCAGATTTGTTGTATATAAATATGAAATTGCTGCACTCACTCGCCTTTGTCAAACTAAATATCGAATCTAAAAGCACATCCATTAAATCAGACACGCTTCTTTAAAATCTGTACTCAATCCTTTGGAATTTTTTGAAGCATTAACCTTGCCTTGATGTATTATTTAATCATAGCACGGGCAAAAACATTTATGTCTTAATTATCTTCATTTATTTGTAGATAAAAACCTTCACATGTCGACCTCAGTAACAAAAACCAGCTTCTGTTAAGTAAAAATAATGAACAGGTTCTTCTAAAATAGAGCACAACACGACCACACGTTTAATTCTACGTTCCTCTTTTGATATTAATTCGGGATATAAAGACACAGTTTATCGTTGGACGTTCGGTTATAAACGTAAATCTGAAATTTAATACCGAAGCACGAGTATAATGTTGTAAAAATGTTATAAAAATTGTTTCAGAAAACAAGCTTAATTAAAATGTAAATGAGTGATGTTGTCGGAGCCAGACAGTACAGCACGTGCTTAGGTTATAAGAGGCCCTTTTAACACTTTAAAAATATGTCCTTTCCAAACAATAATCCTCGAGATGTAGGGCTGTGCACACAAGACACCCTAAATACACACGGTTTGAACTTAGCTGTGTTTATCGAATGTATTAGTTTCTTCAAAATGTGCCTGGCACCTTTTTTTTATTATTTTCGGACGTAATATGGAGCTTTTATTACTTTTTAATGAAAAATCTCAGATTTTTTACTTTTTGTACAATCAGACCTCAGGTGATCAAATGGAGTAACAAAAATTTTAAAAATAATACCAAAAAAATTAATGTAAATAATATATTTAAAACAAGCACCCAGGGCAAAACCTAGTCCACAAATTTCAGAAGATTACTTAACTTTTCGGTTTCTAAATGCCAAAGTAAATTTTTCAACAATTTCAGAAATTCCATAACTCCAAGTTGAAAGCTACAGCTGCCACTCTATTAAAACTGGTAATTCCATCCAATTTCAAAATTTCCTAATCAGAAGAAAATTACTTGGAAACGCTTTTGTTCTTATTCAAAATATTTTGAATTAAATAACTATTTAAACATTTTATTTTTAAGAATTTAAGCTTATCTCTTTCACCTTCTTTTCTTTTTTTCTTTGGTCGAAACGTTTAAACGTAATAAGTTTTTCTAGGGGAAATTACAAAGTAAATTTTGAAAATTTGTAATTTTTTTGGGTTTAATTTTAAATTTAAATACGTATTTTAGAAAAAACCTTTACGATTTTTATTTTTCATTCAAAATAAATTTTAAAATACAAAGGCTACTGTACAAGCTTTTATATAGAAGAAAACAAATTTTGGAATCTTTGTATTTTTAATTATTCTAATTACTTACCTTACCTTACCCCTTGACGCTACAGTCCTTGGAGGACCCTTAATAACTTTAGCCCATTCTGTTCTATCCCGCGCTTTCAGCGTCCGTCTCTTAACTCCCATCTTTCTCAGATCGTCCTCGACATCGTCCAACCATCGCATTCTGGGTATGTCCCTCCTTCTTCATCCTTCCAGCCGTGCTGCGAAGACTTCCCTTACTGCTCTATCAGGTCCCATCCTTTCTAAGTGTCCAAGCCATTTTATTCGTTTTCTCTTGATTTCTGTTACAATATCTGCTTTTCCATATATGTCTTTTATTTTTGTATTTGTGTGGATTCGCCATTCCCCGTTCTCTTGCAATGCACCGAAAATACGTCTCAGTACCTTTCTTTCCCAGGTATTTAGGATTCTTTCATCTTCCTTTCGGCCCCGTACAGTACTATCGGTCGTATCACTGTTCTATAAATAATAATTTTTAGGTTTCTGGAGATTAGGGTAGACTTGCGGAGTCTGTTCAATGCATAGTAACATCTATTTGCGACTGTTATTTTTGTCTTTATTTCCATTTGACTTGAAATAAAAAACTGAGTGCCAAAAAACAGTTTTTGAGAAAATCAATTTAATTTGTATACCACAGTAAATCTTAAACCAATCAGTTCAATTTTTTGTTTACGCTCAGTGGGAACCTCTAGAATTAGTGACTTGTGCTTAAAATATGGGTAGCATAAAGCTATATCATCATAGTTCAGCACTACGGGCCTTGAGGCCTATAGCTTCAATTGCGTGTTTCCACGCCTTCCTATCCATTGTTTTCTCTTCCCAGTTTTCTAGTCCAAAGTGTTTTATGTCCTGTTGTATGTCACCCCACCAAGTATTCTTCGGTCTGCCTTTTCTATCCCGTCCTTCTGCTTCCGCCGCTAAGGTTCTTCTGACCGGGTCATCTTGCTTCGTTCTTCTTATGTGGCCTAGCCATCTTAATCTGTTTTGTTTGATGACTGTTGTTAAAATTGGTTCTTTGTATAGATCTCGTATTTCTAGGTTAGTCCTCCTTCTCCACTCTCCGTTCTCTTTTATTCCTCCTACCATTTTTCTTAAGAATTTTCTTTCTCGTGCATCTACTTTGTTTTCATATTCTTTAGTTAGAACCCAGGTTTCTGCACCGAACAAAACCACCGGGTGGATTTCTGTTTTATATAGTCTTATTTTCAATTTCCTTTGTATGTTTTTATCTTTCACTAGACCACATCTTGAGCCCATGGTCAGTCTTCTCTTTATGTCTGCTCCTTGTTGTCCGTTGCTTGTCATCTCTGCTCCTAGATATACTGCGCTGTTCACTATGTTGAAAACGTATTTTTTTCCCGTGTCTGTTGCTTGAAAGGTCAAGTTTTGTGTTTCCTCTTGAATTCTGTTTCCTAATATCATTTAATTTGATTTTTCTTCATTAATTTGCAGTCCCACCATCCTAGCTTGTTTTTCTATGTTTTTTACAATTCTTTTGAGCTCCTCGTGTGTTCGGGTTAGTACTGTTATGTCATCTACATAGGCTAAAATTTGGTATGGCCGAGATATGATGTTATTATCTAATCGTAATTTTGTTTTTCTCAGTAAATCCTCTAATACAACATTGAAAATGATTGTTGATAGCGGGTTTCCTTGTGTAAGCCCTAAGTTGCCCTGGAATTCTTTTGATTGTGTGTGTTTAAATTTGATTGTGTTCGTTGTTTCATTTAATGTCATTTTAATTGGTTTTATTAAATCTTCCGATACTTCTAGGTTTTTTAGGGCTTTATATATTTCTATTCTCCTTATCTTGTCATACGCTTTCCTGAAGTCTATGTACAGTGCGTGTATGCTGATGTTTTTTTTGCTGCATTTCTCTTGGCTTTGTTTAAGTATAATAATCTGGTCCGTGACCAATTTTCCACTTCTGAAACCTGCCTGATACTTTCCTATTTTGTTTTCTGTTTCCTGTTTTAGTCTTTGGTTTTCAGATGTGCTAAAATTTTGTACGACACATTTAGCAATGCTATAGGTCTGTAGTTTGTGACTGCATTTCTGCTGCCTTTTTTGTATATTGGGCATATCTAAACTTTAGTCCAATCTTTAGGCATTTCTTTTTTTTTTCCTTTATTAATTGGTACAGTCGTTGTAATATTAATTCGTCTGAATATTTCATTAGTTCTGCTTCAATTTTATCTGTACCTGAGCTTTTGTTGTTCTTTAGTTTATTAACTACTTCTGTCACTTCTTCGAAAGTAGGGGTTTCTGTAGTGGTTTCATCTTCTTGTTTTGGTTCTGATTTTTCTTCTTTATTTATTTCTTTTTCGGAAAGTATCTGTGAGAAGTGTCTTGCCCATATTTCTGCCATTTCTTGTTCGTCCATACCGAGATCTCCTTTTTCATTTTTCAAACTCAGCGTTTGTTGTTGGAAACCTTTTTTTCTTCTTTTATCTGCTTGTAGAAGGCTTTTGCATTCTTGTTTTTGTATGCTTCTTCTATTCTTTCGAATTTCGCCCGTATAATCCAAAGTTTATTAACACGCTTACAAAACGCGATTTTGATGTTAGATTCTTTTTTTGTGCTTGGATACAAGGAGAAATAGAAGAAAATCGATCTTTTGCTACACAGATTCGATTCACAGACTTTTTCTTTTAATGGGGTAGGTAGTAAGTTCCCAAAATTGCAGGCTGACGAAAACCCCGGATTTGAAACTAAATGTAAAGACCAGTACTCTTTTAAAACCAATGTTTGGTGCGGTATTCTGAATGGCAGACTAATTCACCCTTTTTTTTCGGTATAATCTCAATTCGGAAAGATATTTGAACTTTCTTATAAATGAAATTACTGAAGTAATTGACGACATGTCGTTGGAGGAAAGAAGCGTCTTATGGTTTCAACAAGACGGCGCAGTACTATTAATGTAAGAAATTATCTGGACAACTTATTTAGAGGCAAATGGCTTGGCAGATATTCACAATACCCATGGCCAGCAAGATCCCCGGAGATAACGCTCCTAGATTTCTTTCTATGGGGTTACTTGAAAAATTAAGTTTACCATAGAAGACCCTTCCAAAATATCGATCATTTAGAAAACACCATCGGGGATATCCGTCTTGAAATACCCCGAAGAATTTTGAGAAATGTAACCAAAGAATTTTGCAATAGGACAATAATATGTATGGAAAGAGTAGGAATACATACACGAATGTAGTATTTAATTTAAGAGAATATTGTTTGCAAACATGGTTTAAAGTTATTAAATAAATCCGTATTATTCACTTTTAAGGTTTTTGGAGTAAATTTTAATAGAAATTTTGAGTTTTATTTAGTGATCTAAATTTGATTTAAATGAACAATCGGTTCTTTAATAATTTAAGCCCATTATAGTGCAAAATTCCACAGTAAGGGTTCAGAATTACTGAAAATAGTCTACGATTGTCCTGTTGTTTTTTAACTCAACTGTAAACAAATAATACACAAAAAACATTAAATATTTTTGGAAAAAAATGAAAAAACTAAAACATTTAAATTTTCAAACCAAACTGCACATTTAGATTCTTAATGTAATTACAAACAACTTTTCCTTGTTGTACTTTTCCATATTTTGATAAATAAGGGTATTTCAGGCGATTTTAAAATTTCTAATGACTTTTTGGAGGTGTCATAACTGTGACATGACAAATATTTTTGGCAATTCTGTGGTTATTAATCATGCTGAAACCCGTTTAAAAAAACCAACTGAATAAAAAAGTTTTCCATATGGTGCAAACTTTTTGGTTGACACTGTATCTATAATTCCATTGAGCATTCACTTTCTAAGTTGCTTGATAATTTAGTTGCCAACCTCATTTTATACAAAAATTCAGAAGTTGAATATAAAGAAAAATTTTAGTTCTACCATTTTTTAATTTAAATTTGTTTTTGAAAATATAGCTTGTTTTAGCTAACCAACATTCTGAATTTGCAAACATAAATTCAAATTTGGGAATTCCAATATTTTGAATTCCAAGTCATTTCAATTAAAAAAAAAATTAGAAATGTGATTTGATTTCTTTTCATTCACAATTTTCACAAATTTGACATTTTAGTAAATCTATGGTGTTATTTATATATTTTTTTAAATCCAAGTATTAAATTTGATATTTTAGATACGAAGAAAACTTGTTGGGTTAATGTTTTTTTAGTGTATATGAAAATCAAATTTCATTTTTGAGAACTTTTTAAAAAGAGCTTTTGAAGTAGTTCCCAGAAAAAAAGCATATAAAGTAAAAAGTTCCTAAAACCACCAAGGTTGGAACTTTTTGCGACCGACATTGTTTTAATCATGGAGAATTCTGTCAGTTAAATTTCACGAAATACAAATAACCGATAAAAATAAATTTATAACTGTTTATTCAGTTGTTATTGTATTCGATAACGACTTCGCAAGATTACCAAACACCCGATAATAACAACCACAAAAAGCAGGAAACGAGAATGACACAAAAACTTATTTTAGATTAAATTTGATAGTTTGAATTTATAACTTATAACTTCACGATAACACCATGCAGTTTCAAAGTTTATGAAACGCGTTTATTTTGCTCTAAAGTTGAAGCATGACAACTTCGTAAAAGCTTGCATTAAACTTTGTTAATCTTAGAAGTTGAAATATTTAATTAATATTTATATACTTTTTATTCAAAAGATAAAACCCAACGTATTTTAAAGTAAATATTTTAACTATATAAGTGCGGCTATTTTAAAAGCCTGATTAAAAAAATTCTTAAGCATTTATTTTTAACATAAAATTTGCAATCTACACGCGTTGTCACGTAATGTTAGAAGTACAAAATCAATAATAAACGTTTAAGTGTTCCTTTTACTTTAATGTTTCATAAAATCCCTAAGCAGCAGGAGGTTTCCTGTTACTGAGATCATTTTTCTTTTGAAATGTAACCGATCGATTGATAAAGAGGAATTTCGTACACGAATAAAGCAACAATTTCATGTGTACTTGAGGAAAATATCGACACCGCACAGATAAAACTCGAAAAAATGCCAAACAAGTGGAAAAAGCAATGAGCCGAGGACAATTTAAAAGCGGATGAATAAAACACAAAAACACAAACGTGAAAAATGTTTTTTAACCGGTATATAAAAGTCAATAAGAACGATCCCCTTCTTCACTTTGTGACAGTGGTATGTCGTACGTTTCTGTGTTGTTAAACATTAAATATTCCTTTGTTACCTATACCCATGCGTGTCTGCTTTTAAACTGATAACCATTTCAGGAAGTTCCAGCACTTTTACAGCTTGTTGATTTAATATTAACGACCTGTTTTCTATTAACCCCGTTTTTCAATTTTTCGAGACCGTCCCGCCCTTTTGCGAACACACTTAATTGCATTTCTGGTAAAAGTTTACATCTACTGAAAATTACATGATCTTGTGTTGGTATTTTTACACAAAAAAAAGGTTAAACTCACGTTTTATTCTCGACATGCCTGTGAAAATAATATAAAGCACACACAGAAAGCAAAGGAAAAGTAATTTTTATTTTTTTATAACACCACGAGTTATTTTACATATTTCAAGCGTTTAATTTTTTTCAGTCGCTGATTTTAGTTTAAAAATTCAACATGTCAGGGAATTCGCTACCACCAACAATATTTAAAAATTCGAATGTGTATTTAAAACTTTTACTTGTACTTAAAGGTTTAAGGGTAATAATGGAACGACATGAAAAAGTATATGTGTAATCAATACTTTAAGAGCTTACAGGCATAATATAACACCGCTGTTTCCCATTTTGTTACAGTTTTATGGAAAGCTGTAATTTTTAAAGCTATACAGAAAACTTTTATGAATAATATTAAAACTTAGTTTTTTAATGGACGCACACAATATTTTAACCACCAAAAACTAATTTTAATTTTAATTTACTAGTCGGAATTCCCATTCAAAAGAGCTTTAAACATATAAAAATGTTAAAAAGCTCAAACTCAAAAACTGTGACTATTCCTTCATTGTTCAGGCCGACATTTTCACCAGAGAACAACACGAATCAGCATAATTCCGATCTTTAAAATTAAATTAATTACATTAATTTAAATTTCGTTATACTTCTTGAGAGCGTAAATCCTCGGCGATTTTATACCCTTCTTTAAAGGCAACTCACGTCCCAGCATCATTCATTGGGGTTTATTCTGTGGAATTTTCGTTAACTTTCAACCTATTGAAAAGTTAGCATCGTGGCAACTGCTCTGTAATTAGTTCTGAAACGTAGCTGCCACCGCGATAATCTCTTAACACTTTAGAGAATTTACTGAAATTTTGTTGTCAGTTTTTTAAATAAACGACATTCACAATATGACAAGAGACTTTCATTTAATTTCATAACAAGGAGCCTATTTCCAAAGTATAACTTGTTTTATGGTTTTCTTATACGCCTCCCAGTAACTTGTTTTTTAGTTAGGAATTCCTGCCCACAAACTTTTTCTATAAGTTAAAGCCTAGCACTTTTTGCAAACCGAAACAAAATTTATTCGTTTCTATTAGAAAAGTAATACGTTTTCCGTGATCTAACAAATTAACTACGAAACTTTTTAGATTATTCGACGAAATCTTGAGAAATTCTCTTCCTAAAACAGGCAGACGAAGCTTGTTTTACTTTCCATACTCGCTACTCGCTATGCAGGTAAAGGCAATATTGGAGTCGTAAAACAATTTGAAACAATTATCAATTAATTAGCAAGTATTGAGAGTCTAGCGAAGGTTCTACGCAATTTATTTAAGTTGGAAAATTTCTGTACCAATATTTCAGGACTTTTCAGTTTAGAAAGCCTGGATGCTATCTAAACGAAGCTGAATTGTTTTATCAATCCATGATATAAGATAATATATACCAGACCACAGTCTGTTAAAGTAATAAAATTGTAAAAATCTACCCGGTGGATATAGCCTGGGCATTTTCATCTAACCCTAAACAAATAGCTGGAATGTCTACATGCTTCACAAATCTTATTAGGAATTCCTGGAATTTACTTTCACTGTAAATACAGAATATGTCAGGCCTAAAATTCGGAAAGCTTACTTTATGCTTACAATAATTTTTTGAAAAAATCCTTACGCCTCTCGTTTACCAAATGTACAAAAATAGGCGTAATAAATTCCAAATCAAACTTGACCCTTACTCTAATAAGTGACTAAAAAAGCTGGATTTTCAGCATTTAATAAGGATACATTTAAGAATATTAAATCAAAAGGTTAATCCCCAACAAAAGTCCCACTCACCCTAACAGAAAGGTTAAGGCACAGAATCAGAGGGAAGCACCTATAAAAGAAGTGTCAAAAAAGTCGAGGGATTAATCTCGCACAAAAGTTAAATCAATGGTAACATTTGACAACAAACACAGTTATGTTCCCCGGGAAACGCTTTATGAATAATTAGTGGAAAATCAAAAACAACGACGTGTAGAGGAAAGAAAGGGGGAAATTTTAAATAGGTAAAGCTAACGAGAACCTCTGACAAACAACACTTTTGTCCTCGTATTTTACGAAGAAAATGAAATAAACAGAATGAATTAAACATCTCAAACTGTGAAATTAAAAATTGAAAAGGGGACGGTTGGCCTTGACGTTAGAAAAGGTAATTAAAAATGTGTTTACTCGTAGATAATTATCTATTTAATAACATTTAGAATAAAATGTATTTTTTAGACGACAATATACTGAATAAAAATGAAAAATACTAAAATTAAGTTCAAAACGGTTTCAAATCAAAAACGAATTAATTTAGATTTGTAAGCAAGTTTCAAAATACTTTGATAAAATTCTAGTTAATATTTTTAAAAATAAATAACGAATTAAGTTTTAATTCAAAACTTCAAAAATGCTGAAACGCTGCGATATTTTTAGAAAAGAAAGGGTAAAGAGTAAAGACGCACACTTTTTAAAATAAATTCATTAAATTTTAAATAATTTAGAAGTGCCAGTTGCACTCACAGTTTAATTCAAAAATATTTTATTGTAAATAAATAATAAATACCTAATAATAAGTCTGCAGTGGGAAAATTACGCACTCTCGGAGCTGCCGCTCTCCTGAAATTTAAAAACAATTTTTAAATTCAAATTTTGGAAGATTAAAAGTGAAACAAAAATTTTATATTTACAATCTTGAATATTTCAAGAATTTTTAAGTGAAATTACAGATAATGCCTCTCTCTTTTAAGGTAATTTTCGAATTTATATTTCAAGATAGTTATTCAAAATGAAACAAGAAAGCGAAAAATTTACAAAATATTTGTAGAAATAAAGAACAAGTCCTCTCCGACCTGAAACACTTAATCGAAGTAATGGGCAGTGACTATGCCAAAGATATTAAAGGCAACTCAGTAAGACTTACTGATATCAAAGTACTTAGGTTTGAAAAAACAAAACCAAATTCGTTTTTTTATAAAGTATCAAACAAAGCCTTGGAATTTGGAAAAATTGTAGTACGAAAACGACAAACAGAAACTAACATCATCCTGCAGCAAGCCTACAAAACAAAATTACCTATCAATGGCAAGAAGAAAGCAGGCTGTTTGGATTTAATTCGTACAAACCACATTCCAAAAAGTTACATAGATTTCATCAAATCGCTTTTTTCTTAAATTGTCTTTATAAAGTTATTGTTTCTTATGTTACAGTTATTAAGTTTTGTAAAACACAATGTTTTGGAATGTATAAACTTTAGCCCAAAATGTTTTGTTGAGATTATAATGATGAATGATTGAAAAATGATGGAAAAGTATATTTTCAAACATAAGTTAAGCTAAAGCTATAACCGTTGATTGAGGGAATCTATAACGCCCAATTTAAAGACCTGAATGTTCTGAATGCTTCTAATAATGTTGTTTCTGTTAAGGCAAGATGATAAAATCAATGTTTTCAACGCCATTCCTTCAATTGGAGTAAGAAAATTAAGAATGCCAAGAATTTTCATTTCAGAACAGATCTTTTCTACAAAATAATGGTTGCAGTAAATTTCTAATGCTTTAACTTGACATATGGAATTCTTGCGAATACAGTTTATAAACTAAACCAAAATAAGATAGGGCCCACCGTGCTTCTCGTAAAGCATAATTTGATATGAAAGTAATTTCCTTGTTTTACGGTGTTAAATTTATTTAGTAAAGAAATAAGTTAAAAATTACAAGCACCAAGTAGCCTTTCTACATTTAAAATTTAAATTTAACCATAATGTCCAGCAGTTATATCAAATGTTTTGTTTAATAAAACTTCTTTGTTGCAATGTTATTTTCCTTTTATGTCTCCCTGGAGGGCCAATACTTCACGGCGTATTGCATATGCGGTACTTTAGTGATACAAAAATAGAAACAGGAATCCAATTTGAAAACGCTGTAATAAACGGTGATGCGAAACTTTCTTTTATAGACTTTTACACCATTCAAAGGGTTTAATGGCGAAAAAAAGCTTCTCGGGTGTAATATTATGCGTTCACGCTAAATTTATTTAGAAAATGTGACAAGAACTACCATTGAATTCTTGTATTACGCTCCCCCAATTTTGTGGACCCAAACCTAAGACAACTATTAATCTTTTAAAATGAGCAAAAACACCCTGTACCATCTTACTTTGACACATTATAGTCATTTGTCATCTAAATTGTTATGGAAAATTATAACAAGTTAGAGTAGTAGGTAATCCCTTGATGTTAATTTAATTTATTTTATTGAATTAGAAAGGATTTTAACATATTCGTAAGCAGAACTCTGGATTTAAAATAATTTAATGTTTTTGCCCCGAGAATCATCCAGGCGTGTCTGGGAAATTTAGTGTAAATGTAATTGCTAAAGGGAAGTCTAACTAAAGTCATCTCTATTTTCTAGAATTCAACCGAACATTGTAAAGGTCGGATCGCAAATGTATTTGACAACATACAGAAATAATTAGTTTCCAGTTTAATTGTACACGATTTTACATAAACCGGCACGCCCCTTCGTATACATCAACTTTTTACCCCCTAAAAATTCGTTTAAAAAACCCAAATTACCATCGGAAAAACTAACGAAGTAATCTTAAAGCCAATCAAAGGAAAAATTAAAATGCGGGTAATTATCAAAGGTATTTTAGTTTCAATTTTCTTGAGATTTCAGTATGTAAACAAGTTAAATGGAGGTTTTACTTAGTTAAAGGGAATTTCTCCATTTCAAGCACTTAAATGTAAAAAGTAGGCATTTAGACGAATTTCCATTAAACCCACCCCTGTTCCGGCTTGTTAACTTGAAGTGTTAAAAGCAAAGGGACGTGAAACACGGAACCTCATTTGCATTCACTATTGTTAATGTTACCATTCTGCCAGCTGTTGTTTCAGTAATCTTCAAAGAGTCACCTCCAATTTGCTGCCGCATGGTTGTCTCATCTCGAGAAAACCGACTGAAAATACTGTTTTTTCTGTTTTTTGTTACACTTATAAAGCCGTACGGGAAATTATTTCCTGAGAAAATACTAATTGTACTGTCAGGAGGAGAGTCAAAAAGAATTTTAAATTATTTTAATCCTTCCATTTACCTTTGAATTTCACCTTGTACAGTTTTTGGTTTATATTATCCTCGGATAATATTTATTTTTTGTGTTAAAAGTACCTTCGCCCTGAATATATTATTACCCGTTTCTTTGTTTGTTTTCTTGGATAATTTACATTCGTACAAACACAAGAATTAAAGGTTTTTTATAAAACAAAAACAAACTCGTGTAATAAAATACAGTTCGTAATTAATTATCCTTATTAACAAGATAAACAAGATATTTTACATCGGAAAGTAACGAGGTAGGAAGTGAAAAACGTGCGTTTCTCTTTTTCTAAGCAACAGGTGCATAAAAGACGGTGCGACATCCACGAATAATAAGCTTAGAAAGGATAAGCCACTGTCATAGTTCTTATTCCTTTCCAATGCTGTACTAACGGCTATAATCCACCAAGTGTAACACTGCATCCGTTCTTCAACGGGCTTTCCTACCTGTTAAGGTGCTTTTTTTATCCTGGTAGCGGAAGTAAGGTGTCTCCGAACAAAAATTAAACAGTTAAAACAGCGGTGTTCGTGTGTATTGTCATATTTTAAAACGACCGACTTCCATTGATTATTTAAATTCATTAGCATAAAGTACAAATTGAAATTACGGAAAACAAGATGAAGGCAGCAGATAAGAATAATAAAAAAGGAATGTTCTTTGAAATGTTTGTTTTATAAATGTTTTATGGAGGTTAAACCGTTAATGTGTGTTGACATGTAGGCAACATAAAAAATTAATTTCTTCGCATAATGCATTAGCACATTTTTCTGCTTTAACGATATTGTTGATTTACATATTTAGATTGTTGTTGGCAATTTATATTTCACTACATTAGTTTTCAAAAGACGCCATAGAATTCATAGAAACGCTTACTTTATCGTTTTTGTATTTTTCTAAGCTGATGGATTTCACGCTTTAAAATTGCATGAAAATTCTTAAAAATTAACGCTGAAGGTGCCCGAAACGTTTTATTTACACCCCTGAAGTGTATCTACATAGTAACCTAGTTTTTTACGAAAAATTCTTTGTTTTGGTTATTGATTAATGCGATTGCAGGATAGGATTTCGTTAAGTCCCCAAACATCCCGGTCAGTCAGGCCTATTGTATTTCACAGCAATCGAATTTGATCATTGATCTTAATTGAACAGGTTTAGATCTCTTCCCACGTATTCGAACTTCTGAACCATTATCCGTCTTAGACACATCTGTGTACCAGATTGGACTATTTGACTTCTGCTGTACTACGCCATAACTCCCAATCAAGTAGGATGTCAAATGGTTTATCATAAGAAGTTTTTAGAGTCACTGTATCGCTTTCCATGGTTAGTGATGGGTTTGCAATGGCTTTTGTGATGCTGGTGTACCCATGGTTATTCTGGGTTGTCCAACTTGCATTACACGTCAGCCTATACGCTCCCATTCTAGCCTCAACCTTGATAACAATATCTAGGGGAGGTAGGTTTATCATTGTTTCCATGACTGCAGTCGGGTGAGGTTTTCATTGCTCCCGTTATACATACATAGGCATACTAACCTGTGAATTTTTTTGAGTTTTGCTAGTGCCTGCTATTGTCTGACCTTTGGCCACCAAACCAGGCAGCCATAGGTTATTATGAGTTTTACCACTGCAGTGTATGTATATCCAATACACCATGCGTGGTTTTAGCCCCCAGGTTTTTCTGTTCTGCGGCACATCAATAGTGCCGTCTTGCTTTTGTTAGTTATTTTTTTCAATAGAAGTCTAGAAATACGCCCAAATACTTGACCTCTCCAGTAATCTGCAGTACTTAATTAAAAAGAGTTGGCGGTTGTAATCCATTCAACTTTCTTTAGTTTGTGAAGAGGACTAGTGTTGTTTTTGCTGGGTTTATTTTAAGGTTCTCCCTCATACACCACCCTTCAACAGTTCTTAGAGCTCCTTGCATGAGCATCGAAATTGTGTTAGGAAATTTTCTCATTATGAGTAGGTATTGCGATATCATCCGCATACCCTTGGGTATAGTATCCCGAGTTGTTCAGTGAGACTAGTAGATCGTCATATGAAGCAGAGGCGTGGGCGTTGAACAAAAGACAAACAGGGGTATTGAATAGGTGGGAAAGGAAAGTGATAAGAGACATCTTCGCGCCAGTGGAACAAAATGGGTAGTGGCGAAGGAGGTATAATTACGAGTTAAGGGAGAGGTACAAGCGCCAAGTATAGTAAGCAAAATTAAAAGTAATAGGTTGGGCTGGTTTGGACACTTACAGAAGATGAAGGAAAAAAGAAGTGTTACAAGAATATTCACGAGGAAATTTGAAGGAAGGCGACCAAGGGCAAGACCGCGAACACATTGGCTGGATATGGCAGAAAAAGATCTAAATAAAGCAGAAGTTAGTAACTGGAGGACTGCAGAAAAAGTAAAGGTGGTACAAGACCAGGCGCAATACTAACTAGCCTGCCCCGGTAAAACCAAAGTTGGGAAGCTTCTAAAAGAGAGGCCATGGTCCGCCAGGGGCTGCTAAGGGCCAAGGAATAAGAAAGTAGTAGATCGTCTACGACCATCTCCCAGGGCAGGGGAGATAGTATTCCGCCTTGAGAGCACCGCCTGGTCACAGATACATATACTGTCTCGCCTGCCAATGTGATCTGAATCTTCCTACCCTGCAACATGGCTTTCATCCACCTACATACGGTATCATCAACTCCACGGTTGCTAGCGGCTAGTATCATCGACTCAAATGAAGTGTTATCAAATGCACCTTCTATGTCGAGAAATGCTGTAAGAGCTATTTCCTGGTTAGTCAATACTGCCTCTACTTTCGACACTAACTGATGTAGAGCGCTTTCGCCAAATTTTTCTGCTTGGCATGCTAATTGGGGTGTAATGGACTTTCTATTAGATAGGTCTCCCTAAGATTCTTCTCAAGCGGTTTTTCCAGTACTTTCAGTTTCAGCTGTTGATACATACCCTAGTGCCAAACTGACCCTATAGTTCTCATATAACTGGTGCTAGGTCTTGTTTACCCTGCTGTAGTACAGCAGGGAATATCCCATCAGCAGCAGGAGATTTGTAGGCTTCAAATGAGCTAATCGCACAAGTGACCCTTTCAAACGTAATAATTATTATGCTTCTAACTAGCTATCTGCCAGATATCCCTAGATGCGCTCTAAACGAGTTGTCCAGGGGTTTTCTGGTATCTTAGGACCGAACGCTTACCGAACCTGGAAAGTGTGTGTGGAGTAGAATTTGCAGCGTTTCTTTACCAGTCCTCTTGAATTCCCCCGTGGGTTTCCTAAGCGTACCCAGTGGTTTTATCAGGTCCTTAGCCATGAGTTTGTAGAATCTTGCTCCATCAGATGTAGATTCTATCATCCTCGCAAAACTTCATCCAGGGATCTCTTTGGCTGTTCTTAGTATCAATAGTATCCGATTGCATTCGGTGAGTGTTTTGGAATATTCCGTTATGTTACGGACTGCCTTCGTTAAAAACAAGCGCTTAACATAATTTTGCGATTAATTTATTTATCCCATTTTTGAAGAAATTTTAGAAATTATTTTTCTGGAAACTCTAAAACAATTAATATGCGGAATAACAAATGAAGATTGTTTGCATGGAAGACTTTTAAAAATCAACGCTGAAGGAGTCTGAAACGTCTTATTTTCTTACTAAAAATTCTTTATTATGGACTGATATAGGAAAAAGAATTATTTAACATAATTTTAAGCTTAACTTTAACCTCTTTTCTGATTTTGTAGAAGTTCCTGTCCTTGAAACTGCAAAATAATAAATGTACAGAATAACAAATGAAAATTTTTCGGATGAAAAATTTTTAAAAATTAAGGCTGAATGTGTCTGAAACGTTTTATTTTCTTCCCTGAAGGATACTGCAACCTCGATTTTACGAAAAATTCCTTATTATGGACTGACTTCATAAAACAAACAGCCGTTCGAAATAAATTTGTGTTTAATTTTTTACGTCATATCTGATGGAGTTTTAGAATTTTTTTTCGAAAAATTCTTTATTAGGTATTAACTGATTTCGTTAGAAACAACGGGGTACAATAATTTTGAGTTTAAATCTTTTTAGAAATTAATTTTCTTAAAACTTCAAAATAATAAATTTACAGAATAATGTTTTGTGTGTGCCACGAAAGTAAGTCCAGTAAAGCCAAAACTATATTTTTTTATGGTTTTAAAATTCACATTTCTACAAGCTTTATCTTGGTTTCGCCCTGATAAGCTCATTACACTGTGCCATAAATCATATGAATTTACATAAACAAACTTTTACAATTCACATTTTATTTTTTTCCATTTCTGCTGCTTCTGTTATTTTTTAATCAATTCATTTAAAAAAACGAACCTCAAATTTTGTAAACGAATTATTGCAAAATTTTATGATTTTTAAAGCTTTTAAATGGTGCTGAGACATACATAATCACAAACTTATGTCTGAACAAAGGAAAATTATTGTTTCTCCATAAATTTTAAGAAGTTCCATTGGATTTTTTTTTGCATAAATTCTTTTCATAAATTATTTCATCTCCGGTTACAGAAAAACATTCTGAAAAATTTAATGATTTTCACAACTTTTCAACGATGTTGAAACATTCTTTAGCGCAAGTTTAAATGTACGTGAAGAGAAGAAGATTACGGATTTTCAAACAGCTTGAAAAGCACTCGTTAGATTCCTTACAGTATGATAGAAGCTTTTTACTGCAGATTTACAGTAGATTCTTGAGGAATTGGGGTCATTCCACGTTCCACAACAGTAAAATGTTAAAATAAAATCGATAGAAAGAAGTCGGAAATCAAGTTTTTCGCCCATGTAAATTTTAATTACTGAAAATCCTAGCAAAAATGTAATACATTTGTACGTATAGATTGTTGTTCATTGTATCGTATTATCTTAACATTTCTTATGATTGCATCTAGCTTAAGATGATTCGGTTCATCAAAATTAGTAGAAGTTAAAGAGCTGTCAGTTTTGAAAGTATAACAATATAATTTTACAAAGAATATGTAAACAATATTTTTATCTCAAAATTTACAAACTGCTGAAATTAATAAAGACTAATACTGAAAACAAATGAGGACCGATCAGTTTTTGAAAAATTGCACAAAGCGTTCCACAAATGCGTCAACCGTGAAAAATAATAAATAAAGATTTTTGAAATTTTGTTTTCATTATCCTTTAAAGCGAATTTTGGGCTTTAAATCTTTAAATTAATACACGACAGCTTTTTAGTTAATAGACCGATTCTGCAAAGTGTTCGTCTAACTCTAACATCAAAAGGAATATGTATTAGAAAGAATTCGTTTAAGAGCAAATTTGTTTCTTCAATTTTAGCCTTTATACTCAAGTCTTGATTGTGTTGCTTTAGGATACAAATTTTTATAAATATTTTTCGTTTTCTCGCCTTTTACTATCTTCGAACCTAAATTTAAAAATTATCTAAAAATTTTAATAATGAAATTAACTTTAAATTTCACTTTAAACGCTTAAGAAAATTCCTAAAATCTCCAATTTCACAATTATACAATCGAATATATACATTTTTACAAAATTTTTGTACCTTTTTGATTGTTTTGATTTCTCCCAATTTGCATTTGAAAATTGCTTTAAAATTTCAGGACGTAGTTAATAGCTCCAATTTTACTTTCAGAAAATTCTTGGAATCTTCTGATTTCAGGCTTGTACAGTCGAGTATTGTTGAGAGGACTTATTCAATTTCACAAATATTTTGCACCTTGTTCATTTTTTGCTAAATTTTTAAATACCTTCAAATTCGAATTCGAAAATTGATTCCCAGAAAACTCTTGAAATCTTCTTCTACTATTTTAATTTTTTTGTTTGATTTTAAATATCAAAAATAAATCTGAAAATTGCCTTAAAATTTCAAGGGCCAGCTGGCTTCAATATCACTTTAAGGAAGTTCTTGAAATTTTCTAATTTCAATAATCAATTAATAAACTTGAGCTCGAATGAGGTTCTCTTCACCAAATTACAAACACTAAAGGAAGTCAGGAAGTCGTCGAAATATCATGGAGAACTTGATGAAGAAAAGATTTTCCAATCCAGACTCCAATCCATTTTATCAATAAGTGTTAAAATGGGGATGATAATTTAATTACCGCAACATGAATTTAGATTCTTCTAACACTGTTGTGACTTTTCAGCATTTTTTAAAATTTTTCCACCACAACTGTAATAATCACAGTTTTTTTACCTTTTTATGGTTTGTCATGGAAACGATCATCTACATCATCAATTGACATGGGGTAGATCTCTGTGGATCAATCCTGGATTACGCCAGCCGCAGGCCATCGCTTCTACAGTGCAGGGTAGTTAGTAGATCGCATATTGAATGGGAGTTGGATATATGACCGAGATGGTTAAACATGTTTTATCATCTTATACTAAGAATATTTCTAGTATTACCGCTATAGGTCTATAATATGAAACGCCTTAGCGCAGACATGCCTACCCTGTTACATGTTACTTTATACTAGCTCAACATAATCATTATTATTTTCATTATTAAAAATTTTATTTTCGGTTGTACTTTACAGGTATACGTATTGCTTGTTTCCTTATTTTTATTGTCATTTTTATTATGGTATATGTTCATTCGCCGTTCTTCTGCATTATTCTCAACATTTATATATTCTTCCTCTACTTTTTTCCTCGTTATCTGGTCATATATGCGGTTTATTTCCTTTTTCATCGTAGTTTTGTTTCTTCCCAAGTTTGTTGTGGTATACCTGATCGCTCTATATCTTTTTCCAGTACCCCCCCCCCCCCCGGAATCCTTCCATTCCAAAATTTCAAAAAACTTCAAACATTGACGCCTCAAGAAGTACCTACTGAACTGAAGTTAGTAACTTACAGCATGATCATGAAATGCTGTGTTGGTTAGCAATAAATCTGTAGATTTTTATCCAATTGTGTAACTTGCTAAACCTGTTACTGACAGAATGTCAATTTCAGGAAAATTAATATGTGAAGGCCTACAACGATCCAAGCAAGTGAAACGAGTGTTTTATTGATGAAGATTAAAAATACTAACGAAAAAGATTAAAAATATAAAGATATTGTTGGAATTGTAGACTTTTTGTGTGTACATAGTTTAAATTTCAACCTTCTAATTTTATTGCAAAGCATGATTAACACTTCCGCTAGTTTTATGCACAATATTTTGTATTGCCAACATAAACAGTATTTTTTTATCATGCTGTAGTTGTCGAAATACGTACGCTTTTTTAAAATACTGTTATTTTTCTGGGCTTCTTCAATTTTTCGTTTAATTAAACCACAGTTAAAAATTAGGCTTAAATACATAATGTTAAACTCTTATAATTTTTGTTTAGCTAATTTTTAGTATTCTTTTAAATTTGCCCTTTTATGGAAATCCCTTTAAAATTTAATATTTCATTGAAATACATTAAAAATAGAAATATGTTTGATAATAACCACATATTAAGGTTTGTATTTTTAACTCTGTTTTTAGTTTTGCACATTTTCTTCTGAAACTTTATCAGCCTGAATTTTTTTAATTAACGTTTATACTGCAGATTAATTTAAGGATAACATTTTATTAACCTTTGGAGATTTAAACTTTTTTTTAATACGTTTACAAACAATCAGATTATATTATGTTATGTGACAGCATTGTTAACAAGGTTTATCATTAATTTAAAGCACAGTAAACCTTGAATAAATCAGAATCGTTTTTGACTTAAAAATAATTTAAAAATAGTTTTCTTAAACCAGTGTAGTAAGATTTCCAAGATGTTTAAACATTTTTATTAATTATTATTAAAGCATTATTAAGTAAATAGTTCAGAATTTAAACACAAAAACTGATAATTATTGTACAGAAAAAAATGAAACATAAAAGAACTATTAATGAAAGGCTTTCAAAGCGGACCTTTTAACTATTTGAAACCAATTAAATATAAACAGATTACATTAAGTCAACCACCTTTTATTATAAAATAAAAGTAAACTCTAAAAGAAGCTTAATTTAATTTAAAATAATGCAACCATTAACTATACAGAAACAAACGAAAGTCGATTGTACAAAATAAGATTTTTGCACATCTTTTCAAAACGATCCGCCCTAGAATGTTTGCCTCTAACACCTGTGTTTTCCCGCAAAATTCCAAATAATTCAAATTTAGAAATTTGAATACAGACAGTGTTTAGACAACACTTTTCCCTAATAAATATACAGCGTAAGCAACATTACCTTTGACATTACGATGAATCATTAGCATCATGAACAAAGCACATTTGTGTTTCAACATACCCATGTTTATGTAACAATATCGTGACATATATACAACCGAACAGAACTACAAGAAAACCAAACAGCTGAAAATGTGCCATCCTAACTCACCAAGCTTTCATTAAAATTGTAATGTCAAAGTCGTTTACTTTTTTTAAGGGTTATAAAGAAATCCGAACTTTTAGAATATGCCGTAAAAGCATTAATTTTTTTAATGTTTTGTTTCTTATCAAATTCCTGAAATTTTTTATATTCTACAAAGAAATTTTCTATCCATGTTTGGAAAGGTAAATTAATTAATTGTTTGTTTATTTATTTATTTATCTATGTACGTGTGAATTCATTTATTTATGTGTTTTCTAGTTATTTATTTAACTTTTTATCCCCCAATTCATTTACTTCGTTATTTTAATTCATCTGTGGCTTCTCTGATGGTCAATAAAAGACTAACTAATTAACTTTGTAACCAAAACGTTATTAAAGTAATTAATGAAAACTCTGACAATTAAAACCTAAAACTGTCATTTAAGCGATTAATTACCCCATTGTGAACTTGAATGAAATGTACGTATTACAAAATAAAGTCAACCTATTAATTTTCGGAACAGATTGATTGTACCATAGATTTAACATTTTAACAAATTATTAATAATTCTTCCCTAAATAAAATTCCCGACATGTCCTTTGTTTATTATGTTTTAATGAACAAGCTCTCGTTGGAAGAGCACCATCAAAAAATCCGATATTTTTAACAATGGGGTTGTTACCCGAGGTATTCATTAAAAAATTGTCGATAATAGATACATTTTCTTCCATATTATCCCTGATAGCAAATTTCAATTTACAATTAGTATCAAATATTCATTGTTTTCAGAGAGATAAAAAGTATTCTGTAACATTTTACTGCCTCGTAAAATATTAGGGGTATATATATTTTTAGGTTTTATTACCAAATGTTGAAAAACCGATACTGGTTGAACTTTATAGGGACTAATTGTTTAATAATGTTTTAAAAAACAATATCAATTAGATCCGTTCTTGAACTTTGAATTTAGGTATTTCTAAAGTTATTTATAGGTAATCTTATTTTAACAATAATTCCTTAAAGGTTTCAAGTTGACTTAGGATGAATATTTTATTAGAACATTACTGAAAGATTATATTCTTTGCATATAGGAATAGTTAATCAAATTCAACAAAGAAAATGAAATGGAAAAATTTAAATATTAAATTTGTAAAGATTCACTTCTTAAATATCAGCAATAATTTAAGACCAAAACAAATTGTTCATCAATTATTTATAAATAAAGCTCAACATAAAAGGGTTGCTCTACATCCGGCGATTATATTTTAAATAACGAACATGGGCTTGAAACAACCCTAAATCTAGATTAAAGAAACAGACCAGGAAATTAAGTATTATAAATCAGATAATCCTTCAATCCTTGGCCTTAATTTATTGTACAGTAGAATTGAATCACGTTTTTGTAACGTGTTGCTAAAATTCTACGCTTGAAATTTGTTTCGATAGGGTGCTTCTAAATTCAACTTCTACAAAATTAAATGTCAGACATTTATTGCTGTAAATTACACAAAGTTGCAGCTTTTACGATAAAAATCGCCAAGGAACTTGAATTTAGACTTAGAAATGTATACATAAAATATTTTTAGATTACATCCGGAATATTTAGATATCCGGATGGTCAATAAGTAAATTCGGCCTGGATTCATTCCAACAAAGATTTTAAGTCCCCATTGGAAATGAAAGGGTTGGAGTGAAACACGATACTTCAGTTTTCCATTAAAACTAAGGATTATTCGCGGTGAACATCAAAGGGTTTTGTGAAATATCCAACACTAAATTATGTTCGCATTAAATACTAGTGTAATATACAATAAAAGGCATTTGTATCTCACTTTGACTTGATTCACGAAAATTACTGCTGAATTTGTGGAAAAAAATCTCGTTGGTTGCCTACAGCAAAAATCGGGAGAAAAGGTAAAAGTTACAAAAATGCTGTGGGGTTTCTTATAAAAATATATTATTAGACGAAACCGGCTGATACAACGTGCTGCCTGAAGGTTTATACCTTTTAGTATTTTTTCATTTTACAACAAAAAAGTATAGTTCCTGGTTTTGTTGAAACTTTTATCAAATATTGCTTAAACGGCAATGTTTTCTCTGGAGGATCAAACTGTTACATTGTGCAATTACAAATAAATTGGAAACTTCAAAAACTGCTCAGAGCGTACTATAATTAGTTTTATTGTATATGAGTTCAAAGGAAGACATATTTTTATTGAAGTAAAAGCTGGCATTCATTTTTAGCCTCAAGAAAGGTACGATGTGAAGCATGTTATTGAAGAAGAAAATTGTTTAGATAATAAAACTAATTAGAGAAGTCTGAGTACAATGTTTATTAATAATAAAACCTCACTTAATACTTAGAATAATATAAATTTATGGTAACCATTTTAGGCGATAAAATTAGTAATTCTAGGAGATTTAAAAGTCCATTTACATTTTTGAGATACATTATATCCTGCTTTTGGTTCAAAACTACTTGCAAAAACAAAAAGAACTAATTTGAATATATCTTTATGAAGGCTTATTTTTAATAATGCAAAAAATGACCCAAAATTCGAATTAAAATCTATAAATGTTACGGTAAGACCTTCATTCGTTTTCTAAAATAAAGTAAATTTACTCATTTTAATTTTTCATTTTCAGAAACCGACAAGAAAGTATAAAATGTCAAACTCGCCACAACAAACTTTCCAAAAATATTTAAAGTTATTAATCTTAAAATTTTAATTTAAAGTATAAATTTTCTTCATATCTTTAATTTGTTTTTGTTTTGTTACTGTTTTATGGTCAAATATTACCTTGGTTAATTTCAAAAATGTGCAGCTTCGCAAAATTATAAAAATTTATATCAGAATCGGATTTTCACAAACTTATTATCGATGTGCAAATTGTTAAAATTCACAAAACACGTTGCAGAGTAACGTTTTACATTAAAGTGCCGTTGCTAAGTTACTGATTCTTTTAACTCAATACAAATAAGCTAGGAGTAGTTTATATCAAATAACGCTGAATTTGACGTGAAACATGGACGCTAAACCTTTTGCAAAAACTACCTTACAGACCCTGACATACGAGTACGTTTCAAATTTAATCACAATTGATTTAATGTCTGAGTAGCTACTACAAAGCTCAACTCAACTTCAAAATTAATCTGGTTTTTGTCATTATAATTTGTAATATATTGAGTTGCGATCCTTAACACTTAACAGAAAAGAAAATCTTCGAGCTTTAACGCAACGTTTCTCACTTATAGTGTGTGTTGGTGATTTACCCTTTTATAGCTTGATTAATGCGCCTTAAAATCATTAAATTAATACTTATAAAATTACAAATAAAAATATTAGAAATTTATAAAAAAATAAGGACTAAGGCAGAATCTCTTAAAAATCAAATACACATATTTCAAAAGTAGGTTTTCATCTTCAATTTTCAAGTATTGTAATTAAAAAAATCCCCTTTACCAAATTACAGAAAATAAGTTGAATAACCTAAGGTAACAAATCCGGAAAAAGGCAAATTATTTATTTATTTTAAAAAAGTACAGAAACTATCAGTTTTAAGCATAGTAAGGCGAAGGTATAAAATTCGAAAAACCTTAAAAGAATGGAACATTACTTTAATTTAAAAATATATTATGTATTTCCATTAAATTTCCTACAACTCAGGTGACATCTTCAATCTAACATTTCCTAATAACGTCGCCTGCATTTACCTTTTTTTAAATTTAATTTAAACTTACTGTGATTTCATTGGATGACAGATTATGAGCGGAATTGTCAATTCTCTTCTTTTTTTTAATATACAATGTGTCCACGAATAGGTGATACAAGAGGTATAAATGACCCAAATTTCAAAGAAATGCGTTATTTCGGTCTCAAAAAAATTAAAAAACATCTATTTTTTAAACCAAAAGTCCAACAAAATTGTTTCGAAATTATGTAAAATTATAGCAAAATAACTCAATCTACAAAAAATAATTTCTATAACTAAAAATCTACCCAAATAACAGCCATTGTTTGTGCACTCTATTTTGGCTGGTACCCTACCCTTAATCAACAGTTATATGACTAAGAATCAAAAGACCGAAAGCCAAAAATTATTCTAACGAAAAAAATATCGGGTGATCAAATGAATTTCAAATTATGATAGGCGCTGTAAGTACGGAGCATGTCTTAAATTCAAATTATAATGCGCTGCAGTACCTACTGTAACAGTTCATAAAACAAAATATTTAAGATTAAACTAAGACGAAAAAATAAATAGCCTACTATACAATGTGTCCACGGATAGGTGATACAAGAGGAAAAACTTTTTTATTATTGATTTCTCAGAAAATTTTATTCTTGATAATAATTTTTGCTGTGTTTAATAATATTATTTCTGATGTTACTTTTCCTGCGGGTAATCATTTAAGACTTAAATTCACAATTTTCCTCAGTTTTGGACTTTGAAAAAATTTCTGAAATGTTTATAATCAGATCAAGTAGACACTACAACATTCTTTTTTTGTTTCCTTTATTCTTGAAACTTTCAATTTAAAATAAAGTTCTCAAAACAACATAATATCCTAATTTTGTGTTCTTGAAGCATCTACGAGCACAACAAAAGCCTTAAACTAACCCAAATACAATTCTGTCTGAACAACTACAAATTTTGCATAATTTTGTGTTCTGAACAACTTTACTCTAATACAATTTTGCGATATTTGTTAAACACTAAGACTTTACCTAAACCTCACCTTCGTTTTAACAGTGCTAACACAGATGCCTTGATTTAAAAAAATCGAAAGTCTACTTAAAATGAATTTAAGAACAAGCAGGGATAGTCTGCCAAACAGAGTATTGATATTTAAAAATTATTGGTCATTTATACCTCTTGTATTACCTATCCATTAACACATTGTATGTGAAATTTATTTGATCACCCGTTATACAGGGTGATTCAGAAATAAGTGCCGTAACTTTAAGGAGAGATAAATATTGACGAAATATTAAAAAAAGTTAAATATCTTTTTTTTCTAGATGCGGTGGTTTACAAACAATAACCTCACAATGAACTGAGCTGAAACTCCGCAAGGACTCGTTTTAAGGATCAAACTTATTGGCCGTACATCGATTTTGATCATGGAGCTGCCATCTCTGCGACGTTTACCTTACTTTTCAAACGACCCCGTACCTGTGTATCAACTAAATAAATGATATTGCTTATTCTTAGCTTCCAGCACAAAAGAGTTTTTTAGTTAATAAAAATATTCAGAACAGATTACAGAAGAAATATTGTTTTGTTTCATATAAACCTTGGTTTAACTAAAAATAAACATTCTGTTGTTACTTTTGCCTGAGAGACGATTTTTTTTGAATATAAATGCCACTGTTTATTTAACCTTCAGCAAAATACCTTTTTTAGTTAATAAAAATAACTGGAAAAGATTACAGAAGAAACACAAAACAAGTATGCTTACTTTTACTGCGTTTACCCGAAAACTACATGTTTATTATAAGAAGCAAATTCTATTTTGATTTTTAGCTTCCAGCAAAGAACAATTTTTGAATTAATAAAAATAACTGAAAAAGGTTAAAGAAAAAATATTTGACTGTTTTTATTTTATTTATTTAAACATTTAAACCAAGGTGTATAACTGTTATTCTTACTTTTACTGTTTATCAACTCAAAAGACTATTTCTGTTACAATTAAATGCCATTGTTTATTTTTAACCTCTGGATTTTGTTCACAATTTTGACGAGATTAATTTAAAAAATAAACCTTTAAACAGTTAACAAAAAAAAGAAACGAGAAAGGGTTTTCAACTAAAGTAAGTTTAACCCTTAAAGTTATACTAGTTTGGTAGTACAGATCCATGTCGTTGAAGTTAGTTTTAGGTATAACACACGTATCACCCCTAACCAAAATTAACATCAGTTCGAAATTTCCCAACATAACCCTTATTGAAGAAATTTTCCCGCATTTCAGTCGTTTGCTGCAGAGGAGGTCTTTCTATGAGTTCATTCAACGCAAAATTTGACATTTTAGATTAACCACAAACCATCAATATCGACAGCTTTTAATTGGTAAATATTGTAAATTATGTTACATTTACTTCTACGTAAATTTCAGTTTTTAATAATAATACAAAAACCTAATTTGTAACTTTAATAATACAAAAGCAACATTTTAAATTAAGGTATTCTTTAACTTTTAATTGACAGCTCAAAATCGAATTTAAATTTAATCTTAAACGGTTTAGTCCGAAATATAAATCGATAATGTAAGTTTTTGGACCAAATTACCAGCTACTGAAACTTTAAAGTTAATCTGTCCTTTTAACGTTTTAATATCAAAAGGCGGTTTTTGAATGTACAATCAGAATTTTTGGGCTGATTAATTTATATTATCTGTTCAAAATTAGGATCAATATTGTGAATTTTAAAGCAATCCTCAAGGATTTATTAATTAATTTGTTTGTAACAAATCTTCTATAATTAAAATACGAAAACCACAAAGGCAAACATACGGTTGTAAAGAGCAAATACAAGTAATATAAATAGGAACGACCATTGTTATACAATCAAATAGAAAGCTTTCCCTTGTATTTACAGCAATGTAAAGCAAATTAATGTTAAATACTTTTCCAGTTATTGAGTGACTAAAGTACGTAATTTGTTTAGTAAACCACCAAACAGAGGTTTCTGAATCGACAAATTTGGAGTTAATTAAATTAACGTCTAAACAAACACCAAGCCGCAAATAATTTCATCGAATTTGTTTTACAAATAACTTCTATATCCGGCCTTTAAATTATTTCCCCTTTAATAAAGGTCCGGGGCAAATGAAAATTCTGTAGAAACCTATAACAACGCAGATATAGTTTTTATATCCATCCCTAACCGTAGGGCTGGGGGTTTATTACAATTCAAAATGTGGGTTAAACGTTGAAGTAAATTGGAAGCAAAACAGAACCAAAATAAAGAGAGTAAGGTCAATATCGAATCCTGGCATTCTGACCCTACGAAAATTTGTAACGTACATGGCAAGGATGGAGTATAATGTAATAATAAATTTAATAATATATTTGATGTGGCTGTCACGTTTAATAAAGGCCAATGTAATCTGAAAAAAGAGGGCGACTGGTAAATTCCAGTAACCTTTTTTCCACATTACTTTTATATGAGGATTTGATACTCGACCTATTCCACATAATTAAGGATCAGAAACCTAAAATTCTATTTAAAAAATTGTATTTACTGTTTTTGTTTTTTGTTTACCAATTTGTTTTCGATGTTTTTCTTTTTACCAAATGGGGATAATTAAACATTCAATTCAATCACAAAAAAAACTAATTTAAAACCCAACTCTTTTGCTACATTTGTAGTAAAATTTTATATTGATAACTAAATATAATTTAATTTTTAAAAAATCCGATGAAAATAAAGATGTATTGCGTAGAAAAACAGAATTAAACTCGAAATTCGGTTCCAAAATTGCTCGAGTTTCTTGACATTCGTTTATAGATTTATACGAAATCAAAGGTTTGACCATATTTAAGAAACCTCAAATATGTTTCTGTCATCTTCAGACAAAAACAGGTAGTTTCATGTTGCAGCATACCGAAAACCTTCACAAAGGAGAAACGAAATTACACCGGTAATATCTTACGAAATTAGTGTTATGTCGGTAAATATTGCTACTCGCAATACGTGAATGTCTCTTTGTACATCCTTGAAAAGCTCCCTCATTTTGATTTGTATTCGACGTCTATTTAGTATCATTTATGAAGCGTATTTAACTGAAGTGTATTAATATACGGGATACATATTGGATGTGTCATCGTTGAGCAAATATTAATGAATAAAGCTGAATTATGCCTACAACTAATTTGTAACAAATTGTGTTATATGACGGAGCTGAAAATGTATTCGAAGATTTAAATCTAATTGGCAATTTTTGATAAAACCAAACCATGTTATCAATTATTATTATTAATAATGGGTTCGCCCCAACAGCAGGCGAAAATTTATGTGGGGCATTGAAACCTTCTATAATCACCCAAGATGACGTATTAAGCTGAACATGCACAAATTAATTGCCTTTGGTAACCTCTACGGTCAGAAAGCTAAAGATTAGTAAAGTTACGTTAATAAATGTTATCAGTTTGTTTCTATATTTCAGGCAAAGACGAAAATAAATGGCGAAGTATCTTCGCTGGGCTTCCACACTTGCCAATTACAAATTATTTATAATTAACTAGGTTGGTTACCGAGGCATTGATTTTAAGCTTATTTTATAAAATCGTTCTGATAATATAATTTTACTTTTGACAAACTGTTATGAATACATTAATAGAAGTGTATTTATTAATTAACAATTATACTAAAAAGGAATTCATGCATGCTTGCTTTTTCTGTTATTATAAATTTATTAAAATTTCAATAAGCAAATTACACATCATTTTAACAATTTTCTAATACCAAAATTTACTTTATGAAAGCCGATTATTCTTATAGAGTGTTATTATAATAAGATGCTAAATAACTAGTTTTTTCAAATAGCATTAATGCCACATGAACCCATAATAAAAAATAATTTCTAATCAGTTATACCCAAAGAGTGTCGGGTTTACCATTATTCTGTTCCCTAAGTCTCTTCTACCCAGATTTTATATAATTTTCTGTCTCTGGCTTTCTTTCGTTTCTTGTAAGGCTTTTCCCTTCTTCTCTGCTATTACTTCTAATTACTTCTCTCAAGTTAGTCTTGGTCTACCCTCTTCTCTTCTTCCTTCTACCTTTCTGTACGATTTTCATAATTACTTTTGGAATTAAATATGTTTAACCCCATTCTACAGATACGTGTATGTCCCTATCCCTTCAATTGGTATTTTTCAACCTTTTTTACTAATTGGTCTACTTTCAATATCTTATGATACTATTATTGTATTGTTAATTCTGTCTCTTCTTGTATGTCCCAACACTTTTCTTAAGAACTTTATTACAATTGCTGTTATTCTTGCCCTTATTTTGTTTGGGAGTATCATATTTTCTGCTATGTACAGTACATTAGTGTAGGTAAGTAGACTGTATAGTCAATTTTACATTTTCGTTTTATTACAAATCTCCAATTTCCTAATCATTATGCTATTTATCGCGTAATGTATTTGATTTGCTTTGTTTATTCTGTCCTTTATCTCTTTAAATAGATTCTTCTTCTTCAGCTGCCTTTTACTGTTCACTCCTGGACATAGGCCTCCCCTTGCCTTTTCCATTCCTGTCGATCTCTTGCCATCTGGTACCATTTTCTGCCTGATATCTATCTTATATCATCCGTCCACCTTTTAGAAGATCGTTCAACACTTTGCTTGTATAATCTTGACCTCCATTGTGTGATATTGTAACATAGTGGTTATCACCAAAAGAAATGTTAAAAGTTAGTAAAAATAAGCTAATTAAATTTAATAGAATTTCGCCACTACGCCACGTGGGGGTTAGATTTCTGCGAGAGGTTTTACATTGAAATTCTGATATTCAACTAACATGTATTGTTCGAACTTTGAATTGGGTTTACAAATTATTATTTAAAATTAAAGTTAAAAGTAAACACTTGGACAATTTTTAGAGATAAGTTAGAAGTATGTACATACAAACATCAAAGTTAATAAATGAAACAAAGGGTTTGATCTAAATTATTAGCAAGCCTTTCTATGAATTGAAGTACATTTAAGTTGAATGCAGAAAAATAGTCTTACACACAAATCGTAAGAAACATCACTGAGCTCGAAGGATGGGACGTGACCTCTTAAGGACATGACTGTTTGACGGCTACACTGACCATGAAGGGCTCCTCCATGAGCAATCCCTTATATAAGTCAGCTCCCCACCTTGTACTGATATTACATGTATTCACCTTGAACCACGAAGTGCTAATCTGTATATTTTAAATAACGCAGATTCATCATTTATGCAGCTGCACAGTATCATGTTTCAGTCTCCACGTGCAATGCCAATGTAATGATCGTAGATGACACGTCATATCAATGCGCGTGGCAATGTATAACATCGCTTTATCACAATTTATATATTCCCGTCGCCTTCTATCATCTTGTCTGGTGATGCGATCTGCGCAGGTCCATTTTGATGTAACTAGCAATGCGTGTTATAACATCCTCTACTTCCGTTCGGCTTCGTATACCATACATTCATATAAATATCTGAATGATCTATAAGCTATATCACTTTGATATTTTTATAACTACTGAGATGATATCAATTGGTAGTCTGTTGTTGTTAAACAGAGGTTACTCTTATTGTTGATAAATTAAAATTAATCATTATTTTTATGCAGATTTAATTTAAAATAAAAAATGTAAAATAAAAGAATCTAAATAGACAGGATAGAATAAAAATGTAAATAGTGTAGGTTAACGTTATTGTATTGTAAATTTTAATTTAAGATAGCTAGAAACGTAGAAACGTTTGGAAGAAAATATGGGGGAACCAAGACAACGGGATTCAAGATAAATAAATAACTGGAATTTTATTTTCTGAAAAAGCAAGTTGTGTTTTTCCTTTAGCTGAAAAAGGAAAATAAAATAAAGAAGTGCAATTCTATTTCCAAAAGGAAATTGCATTCTTGTTAAAAAAAAGATAAATAAGTGGTTTCAACTGAATAAAAAAAAAGTAAGAGTAAGCTGATATAGATATTAATTGGTTTCCTGGTCATCTGAATATTGAAATTAAGAAATAAATTGGATTCGTGTTCAACTGAATATTAAAATTGAAGTGGAAGTCGATAAGCACTGATTTGGATTCAAAAATCGAAATAACTGATTTGGATTCAAAAGTTGAAATAATTGATTTGGATAACAATTACTATTAACGTGAGCGTATTCACGAACTATTCTAGATTAATGTTTATAGTGACCGGATAGATATTATACATTTAGGAAAGATAGAGTAATAAAAAAATGTATATGTTAATAAACTGCATAAAAATAAATTATTACTATTTAACTAAAATGAACCTCTTTAACGACCCAAATCTGATCTAGTCGAAGTAATAATATCTTTGCATTAAAAGGTAGCACTACATACAGGGTGGTCCATAAGTAATGGTTCACAGACCAACAGTAGATTCGTCAGGTCAAAATATAACGATTTACCTAAAATTACCGTAATCCAAAAGTTAATATTTAGGGGATACAGGGTGACAAAGTCAAAATTTTAATTTTTTGCTGTAATTTCAAAAGTTTTCCGAATATTCATATAAAAATTGGTGAAATTGCCTTTTTTGGGACGGGGAATAATAATCCATCCCCAATTTTAATCTAGCATCTAAAAAAACCTTACTTTTGCTGTACCTAATACCTTAAAAATACTTCAACTTTTTTGTACTTAAAGTTAGGGCAGATCTAATTGAAAAAAAAACAATTGTCTCATCTTTTTTATAAAAAAAAGGTATACTATTTAAATATCTCTAAAATTAATCGTTTCCAAGATATTTTTTACACAACGTCCTTCTACGTATGTAGGTTGACTTAAAATTTGAACTAACTATGCTATAATTTGGATTACACATGTAATTCTAATTCTGCCTGATTTAACCAGGTTTCACTTAGACATATTATGTGCATCAATACATTCGCCATTTGCTAATATTTCCAGCTTCTCTATTTTATTTCTAAGACAGTGAAGATTCACATAAAATAATATAATTCCTTAATTTGCCAAACTTTGCATTGTTACGTTGTGCTGTATTTCTGAAATAAAAATGTTGAAATGGGTTTTTCATAATATGCTAGAAAACCAGGTTAGAAGAAATTAAATTTTTAAGTAAGTGTGTATTGGTGATCGGTTAAACTTTAATCGCTGGTTGTGATGTTCGCATATTTTGGAAATGTTAAATTTAGATTTGTTATTTCTGACCTTTTCAAATATTTCACAGCTTATAAAAGTAGATGGAGTAAATTATGCAGCTTCTATAAAAATTGTAAAAGATATAAAAGTTAAAAGCTTTGAAGGATCATAAATGGCGTTTGTGAAAAATGTTGGCAATGAGACCGATGCCGATGATTTAAAAAGCATTGTTTCAGTTGGCATTAAAACGTTTGCCTATCGATTAGCATAATTGCAAATCTGACAAACAGTGTGTTCAACTTAATCTTGGAAAACTTCTTTTTTCAATTTTCAGAAAAAGTTATTCTTCTTTACAAGCTTTCCTTGTCTTGCAATATCCTAAATGTTAGTTAAATTAATTATCATAAATTAGACATTCAGAAAATTCGAAAATAAGTGAAGCTATTTCTAGAAAAAAAAAACTCGATTTTTAATTTTTGCAAAAAATCCTATTCAATAAAGTTATTTCAAATAACAGGAAAAATCTTAAACACCAAATTAAAAAAAATTAAAAATTCGATATGCAACCCCCGTTTCATTACGCACCTTTCTATTCGTCTTCCAAATTTTTCGTATACTTTTTTTTATTTTTCTACTATATCCACGACGCGGTACTCGTTCGCACACGTTTAAAGTCAGCAATCCACAAATATACGGTCTTAAACGAAGGGGAAGACTCGCCAAGAACAAGATCTAGCTTAGTTTTTATTTCGGTCACCGTTTTCCCCTTCAAAAATAAAATTTTATCATGGCACGAATCTCCTTCGTGTCCATTATTTTTGAATATGCTTGCACGTTCGTCTACTTTGGCGTGACCAAACATTAACCTCACAATCCACTAAGCTGAAACTCGGCAAAGGTTCGTTTGAAGGATGAAACTTATCGGCCGTGTATCGATTTTGATCATGGTGTTGCTATTTCTGCGTCATTTACCTTACCTTTCAAACGATCAAGTACACCAATTTTGTTATTATCTGGTGCACGTTAAAAAGTAAGTATAAATTGGTAATTATGGCTTTAATGTAACACCAATTACTTTCGAATAAGTTAAATTACCTATTTAAACTAACATTTTTTGTTGCTTAATTTAGTTGACATCATTCTTCAGTGTATTTTATATGCAGAAATGCACATTTTCAAAGTGTAGTGCAGTCAAGTATGATTATTGTTATTCTTTTGTAAAAATGGCTGAGAAAATATTGTACATCGTCGAGCGTGAGAAATAGGATACAATAAGAAATTAAAAAGCATGTTTCCGAATGCTGTGTCTAGAGTTTCAATACGAATAATCAATAGAAAATTTTAATAGAAGCAAAAGATTCTGCTACAGGAAACAATCGAAATCCAGTTTTTCATCGTCCAAAAGAGGAGGTAAAACTGAAGGTTGTTGTTGTGCTTCACTTGATAAACTTCAAGTAAAACTGGAAGATGAATTTAATTTGAGAGAAAAAAAGGACATCTTTAAGCGAAGTAAGAAAAACTCAGGATAATAAAACAATACTTACTGCAAAGAGTTGTATTCGAGCACTACGCTTAACATATCTGCAGAACCTGAAGCAATTTAAAAATCAAGAGTATTTAGTTCAAACTTATATTCATGCCGATCGTACTTTCTACAAATCTTATAGTAACGAAAGTTCATCTGGACTTTTCACAAATATTTCGAAGGGTAAAAGATTAATAATAAAATTGTTCATGCAGGCGAAAAAATGGGTCTTATTCCAAATAGTCTCCTAATTTTTAAATCGGATTCAAGAAGTGTTGACTATCACTATAATACGAATGCGGACCTCAGAAAAAATTAATTCGAAATTCATCACCTCATTCAGTAATAGTGGATAACCTTTCATATCAAAACGTGTAAATTGAAAAGGCCCTGAACGGAAGTCCATTAAAAGCAACGATGATTGAATGACTTTCTAATAAAAACGTTCCTTTTCCTCGGAATCACCAAAATTGAAAACTGGAGAATGAAATCGCTTAAACTCCAGCCGCTGATCTAGGTACGCAAATGCTATCATACCAGAAAGATGAAAGAAGAAAATTACAAGAAGCAGCAAATGTATGGAATAACATCATTAGAGGAAAGGGAATAAGAGCAAAGAAAGACAAAAGGAAGATAATGAAAATAACAAAATAAGTTAATGAAGAAAACCAGGAAAAGATGAAAAGATAAACACTGAAATATACAAAAATAACTTCAATGATTTGAACATGTATTTCGCATAAGTGAAAGAAGACTGGCACAACAACAGACGACGACCACCTATGCAGTGGCCAGATTACACATATACAGGGTGCTTAAAAAATGGCGAAACAACGCTATAGCAGACTATTCAGGGACACCCCCTGAATACTAGAAAAATGTTAAAAAAAATTCTATCTTGTGCAAAACATGAAAAATAAAACTTCATATAAAGGTACTATTTATTGATTTTAAATAAATATTATTGTTGAACATTATTTTAAATATGTCTTTCACTACAAAAGTTGTTGAAATATTCAGAATTGGTTAATAATAAAAATGTTAAATTCTGATCTTATAACCTCCATGTCTTCAAGGAATCACGAGATAGAATTTTTTAAACATTTTTCTAGTACTCAGGGGGTGTCTCTGAATAGTCTGGTATAGCGTTGTTTCGCCATTTTTTAAGCACCCTGTATACAGGGTGCCCGTTTTTCGACCTCAAACATGGGGATCTCGGTTATTATAACAGATGCGAGATCGGTTAAATTAGGGCAAAGTTGCGCATTTTTATGGTGATCAATTATCTGAAAGAAAATTTGATCTGTCATTTTTAGTTTTTGAATTATTGGAGAAAAATGGAAAATTGTGATTTTTGTTTTAATTTTTTTAAACGAAAACCAATAAAACTAGACATTTTTAACTAAGACATTGTGAAGGCACTTTTTTACAAGGAATCTGAATCTGGCATCGTGTTTTCCAAGGCATCCTAGATGCAAGAGTTACAACACTTAATTTTTTTTTTTCTTATGGGCGCCATATTTGATTTTTGCATTTTCGAATAGAGCTCTTTTTTCTGATTACGACTATGTATCACATGATATGGTCAAGCTTTACATTTTGATTAGAATTTAAGAAAAATGTTTTTGCGAAGAATGCTTTGGAAACAACAACATCTACTTTTGTCTAACATACAAATTTTTGACAATTCAATTAAATTTCACTATTCGGTTGCATTATTTTTAATTTTGTTCCAATTTAAATACAAAAATTCTGCCTTATCCCGTTCTTAATTTAAAACTTAATTTTGTAGGTAAATTGGGAAGAAATGTGAACGTGCAACTCTAAATTTAATTGAATTGTCAAAAATTTGTTTGTTAGACAAAAGTAGATGTTGTTTCCAAAGCATTCTTCGCAAAAACATTTTTCTTAAATTCTAATCAAAATGTAAAGCTTGACCATATCATGTGATACATAGTCGTAATCAGAAAAAAGAGCTCTATTCGAAAATGCAAAAATCAAATATGGTGGCCATAAGAAAAAAAATATTAAGTGTTGTAACTCTTGCATCTAGGATGCCTTGGAAAACACGATGCCAGATTCAGATTCCTTGTAAAAAAGTGCCTTCACAATGTCTTGGTTAAAAATGTCTAGTTTTATTGGTTTTCGTTTAAAAAAATTAAAACAAAAATCACAATTTTCCATTTTTCTCCAATAATTCAAAAACTAAAAATGACAGATCAAATTTTCTTTCAGATAATTGATCACCATAAAAATGCGCAACTTTGCCCTAATTTAACCGATCTCGCATCTGTTATAATAACAGAGATCCCCATGCTTGAGGTCGAAAAACGGGCACCCTGTATGTAAGATAGGAAGGAAGAGAGAAAACTCGAAACAAGAACTAAAAAGGCTGAATACAAGAGATGGCTACAAAATCCAACGTCGTAAGGGAAAAGGTAAAACTCTGAAGAAGGAAAAGGAATTTAGATATTAAAAAAAAACATGAAATACTGGAATGATTAAAGACTTAAACCACCACGAATGTCTCTGACAAGCCGTAACGAGTTGTACGCACTCTAGTTTGCCCAAGATGATTTTACTGTCTTCAGAATTTCTGGGCGATTCAAAAGTATTGTCATTAAATTAAATGAATATATGCTGACCTTAATAAAAGTATACGTATTACAGCACATAATAAACCTTATCGCAATTTTTGTTTATTTTAAATTTAGTTTTGAGAACCGCCGGCTAATATGCATTTAAAAAGTCTGCGATTGAAATTTTACCCTGGAAAAATAAATGAAACATTACACAATTATGTAATTTACAAGTTTCACTTTCCTCTCGCATTTTTTCAGGTTTGAGGCTGGCAGCAAACAATTACTGGCATGTTTGAAAAGTGATATTAGAAAATTGTTATTAATAAAAAGGAACAGGACTTACAGAAAATGTTCAAATATCCCTCCATTAAAAGGTTAGGATGACCTTCCATTAAAGCGTTCGAACAGTGAACTATTAAAGCGAACAATGAATTAACTAACCTACTCTCTTATCAGTACGGACAAGAAAGGCGATTGATAAATTTAGATTTTAAATGCAAGTAGAACCTATTCCAATGACCCCAAAACAATTTTTGTATTGATCTTTTTAATTTTTTTTTCTGGGCTTTTCGTTTACTTCCGACGCATGGGTTATTTAATATGCTCTACCTACTCTTAAAATTAATGACAATAATTTTGAATCACCCTGTATAAGCCTCATTTATGGTATTTCAGGAAAGCAAGGCTTTTAAAACTGATTTTTTCAAACATTCAAAAATAAAGAGTTAGCAATGACGAGACTAAGGTGTTCCATCCGGAGACACACGTATTAAATGATTTGACAGAAAACCAATTAGTAAGTTATATAGCGAGTGATTCAAGTAAATATGTAACATAATAACTTTGAGCCTGATAATACAGAAAAAGGCTACTGCTCGAATTGGATATCGCTGTTTTGAATTCAGAAGTTAAATTTAAACTTTCAAATTTCACTCTCAACGCCAATTTAAACAATATTTCTTGATCACTCTGTATTTTATTTTATTGCACAGGAAGTTTGGTACAATAATAACCAACAATCTCGTTTTGCACCGATATACCTATACAGATCAGATTTGAATACTAGACCGTAGTGGCCTGATATAAACGCATACAGGAGAATAAAGTGAAGTAGGGTGACACTGTAGTTTAATTGCAGGAACGTGTCGAACGTGATCTGCATTTCCCAGTCTACAAGGATCTAGTCCCGGTCATGTTCCTCAAACCGCTCAAACTAAGCCAGTTACCGTTTGTGTCTTTTCAACCGAAACGGACTTCATTTCACTCATTTGCCTTGCAATCAAGACGACGCCGATTCAAGGCGGCCATGCGAACTTATGTATACACACGCTTTTTTTAATTCGTCAACCTTCAGGCAAATGAGCAGTGACTGAACTCCATTATTTACACGCAGAATAATTAAACGAAAAGAAGGAGACTTCTCTTTTTTAATTCGAATTAATGTAAATAAAGCGGAGACATTTTGGTGGCAGTTGACGTTAAGTGTCGCTCAAGTTTTCGCACTTAAAAACGGAATCAAGATCGCCATAAATTACATTATGTTCGCGTGCTTAAAATAATTACACGAGGAGGAAAACATCAAAGTGATAAATCTAATAAATGGACAAATAAAAGTGAAAACTTTAAAAGTCAAATGCGCGCAATAAAACGGGGATCGGGATGTCCATTATAGATGGATAAACGGCGAGGAAAGTCTCGATTAATCACGAAAAACTCGCCGATATAATCCATATATAGATTAACGGTAGCCCTATTCGTTTCTGTTACTTATTTTCACGTGTTAATACAACACCCTCCACGATATTTGATTGATGGCCGTTTGGAGGTTTGTTCGGATTTGATTCTGCCTCGATTCCCAGACATCCGAAGGGAATTCATTGCTCTCTAAGGAGCCCTGTTCAATAAAAATCCTCCCTTCCAATTTTGAACATATTCATTTATCAACACAGGATTTGTCTCTGTCTAAAACTTATTCAATAGAATTTTTAATTCGTTTTTTAGATCGATTCTCTCTATGTATGTAAACGTTTGTGTTGCTCAAATAAATTGAGAAGTAGATTTTTATTTACTACTCGTTCACGATATTTTTAGACCATAGTAGGCCTTCGGTGTAAATGGGACTTCTCTGCTACAAATTTATTTTGTCAATCACAACAATCACAGAATTAATTTAAAATTGATTAAATTTATGTTTTCGATTCAAGTAAGCTGATACGTCTTTTATCGTCGTTGTTCTCTGCTCTTTCGGCAATTTTAACATGCTTTAAGTATGTATTTGTATAAAGAAAATAAATTACCTTACGTATGCTGGAGTAATTCTCACAAACCATATTTAGCGGAGAATATCCCCAACATCACCAACATTCGATATTTGTCAAAATTAGAAACTAAATTATAAACAGAAATCACGGCCTACTCTGATTCGAAAAAATCAAAAATTCTCGGATTGGTATTTTTGATTGCAATCAAAATAATGTGGGAATAATAAATACAGAATGAATTAATTTATGAGAAGTTCAACGTGGAAATTTAAACGTAGTGAACGCAAATTAACAAATCCCAAGAAGGAAATTAGCCTTAATTTTTAAGAATATTTTGAACTTTCTTGTAGGAATTTAGAAACCTCCGAAATCAGTTTGTGTATTTAAAAACTAAAATAATTATCCTAGAGTTTTTAAAAAACAACATTTTAGGCTTCCTGCAACTCAAAATCAGTGAAACGACTGAAGCTGAAACTTTCCCACTTTAAAATAAAATAAACACTAAAAATATTTACTTACTGCAGCAGAATCCCTACAATTTAAAGGCGAAGTGGAAATTTAAAAAAAATATTTTACGGGGCTTTTAAAAAGCCGACTGAAATATCTTCAATTTTTACGTATTTAATACCTCTCGCAATTTATTAAAAGCAAATAACAGCTTAAGCTGTTATTTAATATCACACGAATGAAAATGTCTCGGGGCACATTAAATTAAATTTGGGGAAAATGTCAAAACGATAAAATAAAACACGGAATAAACCACAAATACGCAGAAATTACATTCGTGTGTTATATTAAATTGATACGTTAGGTTAATTTTAGGTTATATATAAATGTCCCTGTAATTTATTGAAGTAGTTAATCAATTTGTGAGTCGCGTTTCAATCATTGATATTTCTGAACAGCATAGCCTAAGTGACAATCGCTGGTTCGCATAATTGCATATAATTATTTCAATAAGGTTGATAAGTGCTTTATAATGTACGCTGTTAATACGACTGTTGTGTGGTAATAAAAACCGGTTAAGCTTAAAACTATCTTGATTTGAAACATTAACCAAAAGCACTCTTTTATTGCATTATCAACTACTGCTTTCGAACATCTAACGGCGAAGTGGAATATTTTTTTAATTATTTTATATGACTTTTAAAAAAGCTTCGCAATTCGCAATTTATTAAAAGTAAATAACAGCTTAAATTTTTTATAAGAAGCATTTCGATTAAATTCAATTAAAGGGGACTACCTTTAGGAATTGATTTATGTTTCAAAATATCTGAAATTTCTTACGAAATAAAACAAACAAATTTCAAGAAACATTTTAAAAATAATAAAATCGCATACCAGAAAGTCATTTTCATCTTTTAAAGATAAAGAATTTTTCATAATCCAGGGGTTTCTTGAGATTATTAAAGGTAAAAGAAAGGACGTAATGACGGGTAAGTAATAGCAAAAACTCTTTGTGTCATTTTCTCGTCTCCTTAATTAGTTGCCTCAGTCAAAAAACACAGCCCTCATTTGTATAACAATCGAGTCTTAAAGAATATGTTATTATAAAACCTCGAGCTATTTTAATATTTATCCAACCTAAATGCTGCTTAAATACTCGTGTTTAAGGATCTACGTTTACAGGTCAATTCATCCATCATAAGGAAACTGGCAAAAGAAAATTCTAGGAATTCTGACGATAACTACAATAATTGGAAGCAAGCCTTGCCAGACTTCGAACACTTAAGTACTTTTCATGTTTATTGTAAAAATATCAGGAAGACGTGAAGATTCAGCAATAAATTGCAGACTGTGTAAATAACTGGCGGTCTCTCCACAGTTCAAGACCGTATGTTTAGTTAACAATAGCTGGGTTCTTCCGCGTAACCGACTTCAGCAGATTACACTTAGTGCTTTTATGCGATATTATAAGACAATATTTATATGATGAAAGCCTTTAAAAGCGTAATAAAACTCCCCATTTCGTTTGCAGGGGTGAACTGCATTGGATGGAAGAGCGAGACGATCTGAATGACAAATTTGTATTGCTTCACCGAACAGCATAATTAACCTTCAAACTCATACTGAAACTTAACAATTAACAATTAATTAAGTCCATTTACTATTTACTACTACAAATCTAACAAATAACCATGCTTTCCTTACAGTTACACCCATTAACATCAGAAAGTAAATTAACTTCAAGGATCAGTTCAAAAAGGAAAATTCACCCCTGATACTTTTCGCTCGTTCATCGACTAACGTTCAGGAACCCTAACAGACTTTCGTTTTCTATTTTAAAGTTTCTTTGAAGCGTGCCTGATTCCAGGATATATTCTGTAATGTCGGGAAGGGCGAGTACGTAGGGCCCCCGGGAATGCAGTGTTTGCAAAGGGGTCCCACCACCGTCATTGTTCACCGAAGCCCAGCCTTTACATGTTGAGTTGGACCCCCCTCGTTTTTCCAGAACAGATCAGTAAACATAAGTTGCATTTATATCGCATGCTTGCTTCTTATGTTGATAAGGATACGCAGGTGGGATATACCTAGTTATTTTAGTATTCGGAAAAACACACGGATTTTTCCACAAAAGTGGTTTCCATTCTACGCGTATTCAATTTTGGGTAAAATCCGTGGAGATAAGCAGAAAAATAAGGAAATACTATATTTAAATGTTTATTCCACTTGTAGTAGGTAGAATAAAGGATGTTTTTATTGAAAATGTTTTTTAAAGAGAACTTTAAATGAACAAAGATTGTATCTTCCTGCCTGCAATGGGCTCGTTTTAACGTTGCTATAGTCCGATTTTACGCTTTTACAATTTCATTCTGTCGTAGATGGTTAATTTTTAAATTAAGAACGAATATTTGTTAAACCCCAGAGTATCATTGAGTGTTTATTATTAGGGGATGTAGTTTATTCGAATGAATGTTATTTTTAATCCACACGCGACCTTATTTATTGGGGCAAATACTAATAAACGAGAAGTCCCCCAAGAGGGGTTAAAAAATTAAACTTTGTTATTAAAAAAGTAATACGTAATAAAAAATGGCCTTGGAAATTATGTAATTAACCTAAAAAACACGCTTTTAATTTTAACTCAACTAAACGTAATTTTCTTTTGGTCTTAGAAAAAAGGTATTCGTTGTCCTTTTAATGGGGCTTATCTAGTCTTATTTTTTGTAAGACAAATTGTTTTGGCTTCGTTAAACTTAGGTTTTAAAGACGCTTTTCGATTTCGTGCTACTTGCATTTACAAGAATTTAAAATCGTTTTCTGAAGGTTTGTAGTTTATTGTGGAGAGTTTGCCATTTTTTCTGCTTTTTTGGGTATTTCGCCCCAAGTTGGTAAAATAATACGTCCGGCGTTTTAATAATTTACTATTTAATTTTTATTTTAAGAAGAAGAAAAAAGCAAAAAATTTAAAATCATCCGTTGTACCTATAAAATATTAATTTAAAATTGTATTAACATGAAAAGGACGAAGGGCTAATAATTAAATGTTCTGGCGATATAAACTCATTTTTCTTTAATTAAACATGTATATTAAAATTAAATAAAAAGCCATTGAAAAATAAGTTTAAAACAATTTTTTTTATTTTCCTTGCTTTTCGATGAGTTTTCGATTGAGTTCTTGATCCTTTAAAAACGTACCGATAAAGTTAATATCTGAAAGAACCGTTACTTAGACTTGATCTTCCCCCATTTTTCTGAAAAAACTTGGGGTGTTACTATTTTAAAATAAGTGAGAGTTCCATCATCGTATAAATTAAAATAAATCTCGTAGTAGTCGAGCCTCGAAGGGTGCCAATCCCTGAGGACCTTTCACGATATTAAATATAGGATGATATTTGAAGTTTAGCATAATGAATCTAAAGATTGATTTACATACAGTGGCAGTAGGAGAGGCAAAAGCAGCAGCAGCGTCTCAGGGAGATCCACGCGTGATTTGCATATCTTTCAGACACCGCGCCATTTACAAAATTGAAAAATCTCTAACATCCAATTTTACCCGTCCTTTTCACTTATAAATCATTTCTCGATGCATCTAAATGAAAAACGCTTTATGCGGAATGGAAACGAAGTCAAAATGTTATTTCATGGCTGGACGGTCGGTCTAAATTGGATACCGCATAGGGTCATCATCATCTACTGGGCTGGCACTAAACTAATGCTTTTTCATTTGACGTGCCAGGGCTGGGGTGTTTTACGGTCCGCTTTGATTAAAACTACAAGGATAACACGTCGGCTTTGTGCTATGTATAAGGGATTTAAAGTTACGCTGGAAGGGTCGAAGACTTCTAGTTAATTGCTTCTAGCCTAAAATCACCTTTCATAAACGATAAATTACGCTGAAAACCTTTAAACCTATAATTTAGATACTCTTCTTTACTTGGAATCTTCTTCGAATTTAATTAAAAGAAACACTCCAGAGAACAAGGCCGTTCAAAAACCAAAGGAGTTTATTGAGAAACACGTAATAAACAACCCTTTAAACATCGTTTTCAGAGTTAATTAAATCATCAAAGATTAAATTCGTGAAAATTAACACTAAAGGATAAAATTATACCCTTTTTCATAACCACTTTTAAGTTGCCAATTAAAATTTAAATTTAAAATTAACCATCCTGGATTTATCTTTTATCTCGTTTACAGAAAATTAGTACAAAATCAAAGCAAGGTTCGTCATAAATTTAATTAGATTTAGCAAAAAGTACTTCGGTAATTTCTTTGCCTGCCATGATTATTTAGAATAATCCTTATGTAAAGAATGATGTCACACATGAAATACTCAAAAAAGCATAAATCTGGATAATTCAACAGCTGTAAACTTTCAACGACTTTTCAGGAAATAAAAAAATTGTGAGTTGTTTAAGCTTTTTATTCCTCATAAACCGTATGCACTCTAAGAGCTCATAAACTTTATAGTTTTTGAGTAAGAGTTAATAAACTTATTTTAAATAATTATGTATCCTTAGTATTAGCAACTTACATAAACCTCTTAAAATCAAGAAAACAAAACCTGCATTGTTTAGATTGACGATTTAATAACACACAAAAACAATTTTAAAAACGTAGGAAATTTAATTTTAATTATTTCAGGCTAATTTCGAACTCTTGCGCTCAAAATCAAGAAAACTAAACGATGTAGGCGTGCTTTAGTCGAGTTTGACAAGGGTAAAGTACCTTAACTCACACCTTCTCATTAATTATAACGAATTCTAAAACTTCAATTTATTTATTTGTTGGGCAAGCACCCCCTTGGCACACATATTTGTGTGTTTCTTGTTATTAAACTCGCAATCCTGGTAAATAATACCACACAAAACAAATCACTAAAAATTACATCAAAAGCTAAATTTTATTAGTTTATTTTTTACAGAATGGAAGATTTTAACTCAATTAACTTGAACGTCCATCTTTGAAAGGAAGGCATCCTTTGTTTAATTTGCTACAGATTTCCTTCTACTTTAGCACTGTATAACATAATTTAATTTCGTTGCCTATGCAGCGCTTTGAAATGTATTTCAAAGCAGGAACGATTTAAATTACCTCTCTATAGAAAAATGTGACTGTGGAAACTTGAGAGCTTCCTGTGCTTTAGAACACAACTCGAAGAGATATTAAAGAATTATAATTAAATCTGATAATCTTGTAATTAAATTCTTAGGTTGAAACAGGCAACGATTTACCTTGCTTTTAAGGAAATTATTGCTGGTGTAAAACAGTTCAAACACGCATTTTAAATAAACAAAACCCAGAAATTTAGCCTTTAGCTGTAATTAACGCAAAATAATTTTTTATACGTCTGGAAAACAAAAAAATTAATGAACTTAACTTTGGGAGTTATTAGTCATGTCAGAATTAATACGTAAATGCCTTATTTGTCATTAATATCCAAATTTTGACATTTGAAGACTAATTAAAAGCATGACTCACAAATTCCACTTTAATTACACCTGTTTTAATTTAATACATTTCGTTGTACACCTTAATAACTTCCCATTTTTGTGAGTAAAGTATGTAAAATGAAGACATGTTATTTTTGTTGGTTCTTGTTATTGTTATAAGTTCTTTTATTCGTGTTCTATAAGAGGTGAATAAGTACAAGACATCGCCATTTCCTTTCTAAAGTTCACATGTTCGCACTCATAAAAACAAATCCGATAATAAATTATTTCTTCAAAAAAAGCCTGGACTGACACTTCAATAAAAATACACAGTAACACCACTGATTATACATAAAGCTAGTAATAAATCATTCACACCTACAAGGACGCCCTATAAAACGTCAAATTCGACATCAATCACGAGTACTTTGTCAAGTTTTCAGCCACATTTTAAATAATGTAATTACTCCAAATCAACACGCAATATACTCGTATTAAAAGTAAACACGGCGCTAGAATAATAGTGATAAAATCTCGCACGAAACTAAAGCAATTTTCGCGTTAATTAGCGGGAATAATTTTCAGGCCGGGCGAAAGGGAAAGAAAAAAAATTATCAAAATTACACAAACAACAAGCAATTTCGAGGAAATTTGTGGGTTAATCAAAGCCAGATGTTTGTTATCGATATAGTTCCAACTCCGAATTTGTCCTTTAATCCGTTCATGGACTGAAATGAAAAAGACACCTGGTGCTCCATAAGTGTAGACATTGCTAATTAATTATTTAAAAATTATTCTTCACTTTAAACAATAAAAGTTTCAGGTTACATATTGATAAAAAAAATACCATTAATTTATATTTTTCAGCTGTAATTTTCAGCAGGTTGTTAAGAAAATGTAAATTTACAAAAAACCAACAAACAACACAAAGAAATCTACGTTCTCAGTAAAATTTTCGAAGCTTTTTTGTATTTTGTGCCTCACATTTAAATTAAGATGCTTCAGGCTAATTTAATTCACATAACGTTATTTAATAACCTAAAGTTTAAATCGACATTCATTTTCAGTTTCTGCGAAAATTGTATGTAAAGCTTCTTGGGCCTATTGGCTTGAAGTAAATTAAATGCTGTTTTCATGTGACCTTTAAAACGTGGGAAACGCATCTATAGCCCCTCGCATATTCAGTTTTTCTTCATAGAATAGAGAGATACTGCTTATCTTATAAAAAAGTACAAAAACCGTAAAATTTTCATTAAAAAGAAACAACAAACTACAAATAAGCGTTCTCAAACTTGTCCTAAAGAAGCTTAGCACAGGAAACAGCAAAAAGTAAATATATTGCGAATATGGCTCTTTCAAAATGGAAAGTCAAGCACACCTGAATAATTCCCTAAAAAGCTAAAGTACTTTTCTAGAATTAATTTTTGCATGTTTTTTGGATAGTTTAAACTTAAAAGCCTTTTAATCCCATCCCAAGGTTTGTTTAACAATCGAAGAGTTAAAAAATGTCTGCTAAAAACAAGCAAAACTGCAAAACCTAACTAACTCACTTAAATCCTCCCAAATTTTCAGTTTAATTTGTTTGAACTTACAGAATACTGGCCAAAAGTTTGGCTGTTCAAACGCAGTTTTTTTTCTGTTTCTAAAAGCTTTCTGATTCGCTGTTCCATTGAATTTTAACCCGCATAAAAAGATATAAGCATAATATTTTACTTTCCCTTAAAAAAACATTTTTTCTATTATACATGCTTTTCCGAATAAAATACCAATATAAATTCATCTTTAAAGAAGCGGATATAACAATGAATACAAAATAAACAAATAGCTCAGACGAATTCCAAAATTCAGGCAAGCTCTGTATCAGCATCCTACTAAATTATTGAAAAGCTTGAATTGAATTATGTTTTTAGAACTTCACCAAGTGGGGAAGTTAGAGTGGAAATTTATATACGTATATTTTGATAACTCGAAGAACGAAACAAGGAGTTTACTTAAACACTCGGAGTGGGAGATTTGTAAATTATTAAAATCAAAGAAAAACAAACTCGCGGGCTTATGATTTTAAACGCTGCCTTCGACCATAAATTAGGGTTATTAAATATTATTGCTGTTGATTACTTAAATGAATATGGAAATTAAGGTTTTAATGAACTGAAATATTTACTTAGAAACAAAGTTTTCTGTAAACATAATTTTCCGTACATATCCTGAATATTTAAATAATATTTACAATATAATAAACTTACCTTTGACTACAGCTTAATTCTCGAAAGGAAATTTTTGAATTTTGAGCTAAAATGCCCTTAAATTTTATTATTATAACAACCAAATCATTTCATTAAATAGCACGAATTCAGATGACTTAAACTACTTTTTAAGCTTTACATTATTCAAACCACGTGCTTCTTTCAGTGTTACATTTATAAATAAACGAATAAACCGCAGGAAATTAAGTTTACTATTTTTTGCTTTTGTTTAAACTTCGCTTGAGTATTTATTTACTGAAGAATGCAGGAAATTCCTTTTATTAATTAAACTATTGTTATTAGGTTATTCGGGTTATTACTATTATTTAAAGTTTCAAAGGTTTGAGCATACTCTTGATAATAATTAATAATATCAAAAGTTCTATAAAGTGCCTAACTCCTAAATTTTCTTTATCATGTTTCATGTCAAAGGCAGTATGGAATTTTTAAAAGTTTATCACATTCCCTAAAAATTAGTATTCTTTTATTACCATCTTATCTGGTCTAAACCAATTTTTGTATAGAAGAAAACGACCTATTAGGCCAAAAATTTAGTTCCCAAACTTCAGAAAAAAATTCCTATAGTAACTCTGCAAGATATTGTTCAACAGATTCTTTGAGTGCTTGATCAGATGCAAAACGCTTTTCCCCGAGATGCTTTTTTAAGTTTTTGAATAGAAAGGAGTCTGACGAGGCTATAAGGTGGATGCCTTAACTCTATGAACCCATAATCATTGTTTGTCTACTGGGCTTTGTTTTATGAACCCGGCAATTGTCGTGCAACAACAAGTTTTTTCTTTTACCTCCAGAGCAGTTTTTAAACTTTGAATTATGTTTACATAGGACCTCTGCATTTATGGTAAACCCCCTCGGCATATATTTAATAAGCAAGACTCCTTCAGCATCCCAAAAAACTGTTGCCGTCAGCTTTTTCTCCAGAAAATTGTGGTTTGGCTTTTTTGGTGGTGGAGACTGTGGAGAGCCCTTATGAAGTGGGAGGGTTCCAGTGATGTACTCAAGTAGCATCCCCGGTGATAATTTAAAAAAAAAAAGATTTTCATCCCTCTCCAACGAGGCCAAACTTTATGACACTGCGATGTTCCACCTTAATTTCATGCATTTTATCAAGAAGTAAACCTTCCCAAATCTCTATAAACCGCACAACTTAAACACAACTTAGCACATGTACTTCCAAATGTGCCAGCTATTTTTTAATAATTGGTTTAACATTGTCGCTTTTTTGTTTCATGGCTAGGTTGCTAGGTAGATAACATAAAAAAATGGCCTAGTATTTTAACCAAAATTTTTATATTTCAATTTCCTTATTAGGAAATGTTTCTTATTTACAAAAATCACCCGTAAATTTAATTTTTGTGAACGATATTATAGTTTAATAGCCAATTGTTTGCTTGATGAAAGCGTTTTAAAAACAAAAATAATTATGTTGTATGTAAATAATTTTAAAACAAAGTTAGCAGAGTGTGAGGACCAATGACTCCTATAAAACTTCAGAAATGTTTTTAATATAAGCAAAAAATTCAATATATTTTATTCTACATTAAAGAAACACAACGTGAAGCTGTGAAGCATGAAAAACAGCATAAGAAAGCTAATACGAAAGTAAATGAAATGGAAAGCACGTAAGAAAATATCGAAAAAAATACAGTAAATGAGAAACACAGAAGTCCAAGAATAAATTAAAAATATTAGTCATCCATTTTAAATCAAATTTGCGTTCCTTGTTAAATCAGAAATCCTCACAATCCCGGGGGAGGACAGGTCTACTTCAGGGAAGTGACCCTGCCCACGCGAGCCTTGGTTTTATTCCCGAATGGTCAGGTCAAGGATAACAATAAATACCAAATTAGAAAGAACAAAACTAATTAACAAGAGAAGCAAAACAATAATATCCATTGTATAAAGGAATACGAAGGACTCTAAAGAATTAACCCTAGTACGACGTTCAAAAACCAGTCTATGCATCAGGAAATAGATATTAACAAATTAAACAATTATATAACAAATAAAAAAACCGATGTTGCGGAGGATGTACATAAAAATACGCCAAGGAAAAAGAAACAAAACAAAATATCAGAAGAAACGATGAAACTAATATGGACGAGAAATGGAAAAAAACTAAATATGACAGAAGAAGAAATTAAAGGAATAAATAAAGATATTAAAAGAAGAATAAAAAACGGTCGTAGAACTAATTAAAGACAACAAAGAACCGAAAATATTTAAGGAAAAAATAGGCAAAGGAATAAGAGAAATAATAAACATAATGGGCGACAAAGGACAAATAATACACGGTAAACAGGCTATTCTAAAAACAATAGAACAATTTTATCAAAACTTGTATTCACCAAAAACACGAGAGATACAATACAGAGTGATTCAAAAGTATTGTCATTAAATTAAATGGGTATATGCTGATCTTAATAAAAGTAGGCACATTATAGCAAAAATTTAAGGCTTATAGCGATTTTTGTTTATTTTAAATTTTGTTTGAGAACCACTGTCTAATATGCATTTAAAAAGCCTGAAATCGAAATTTGACCCTGAAAAAATAAATGAAACATTACAAAATTATGTAATTTGCAGGTTTCACTTTCCTCTCGCATTTTTTCAGACTTCAGACTAACAGCAAATAATTATTGGCACATCTAAAAAGTGATATAGAAAAAATTGTTCTAAATAAAGAGGAACAAGACTTACAGAATATTTTCAAATGTTCCTCCATTAACTCCACTAACTGTCTACAAATACAAAATTAAAGCAGCAATGAAAAGAAAAGATTAGATAAAGTACTGATAGAAATGCCAAAAACTTTTACCTAAAAATGTTTTTAATCAGTGTATTGGTTCAGGAAAGTTCCCGAAAACCTGGAAACCTCTAAGGTAATATTAATATTCCAGGAACTATAGACCTATTATAACGCTGCTATCACATTTATATAAATTACTGACAAGAATTTTAAGAAGCCGACTTTCGCATAAATTAGAAGCATGCCAGTGGATGCACGGTTCAGACGGGCCATCAGCACAATATGCCAAGTCGTAGAAAAATCCTACAAATACAACAATCATCCACTCTACATGATATTCGTAGACTCTGAGAGGACATTCGACACAATCGAAAGCTGGAGAACAATTAACGCTATCAAAAGGTGTCGAATTAACCACAGATCCATACTCTTAATAAAAAAAACCTATACGGAAACAGCTATTCAAACATTAGAAGACACTCATCATCTCCCATTTAACAGAGGCATCAGGCAAGGACATATTATCTCTGCTAAATTATTTATAAACAGCTTGGAAGATGCATTTAAGACCCTAAAATGGCACAACTTGGATTTAAACATAAATGGCGAATACCTCTCGAACCTGCGCTTTGTAAACGATGTTGTGTTACTATCAGATAACGTGTTTGACCTAGAAATAATGTTTCGGCAACTAAAACCTGTTACAGAGAGAATAGAGCTGAAAATTATCAACAGTAATTACATAAGTGATGATAATTTTTTGATAATTTTAACTAGATTCACGAATCTTTATTGCTATGGAATTTCCTAATAGCAATAAAGATGAGTGCTAATCTAGTTAAAATTATCAAAAAAAAATTATTACCACGAATGTAATTCGGCGTGATTATTTTTTAAACTATTACACAATGATGACAGTCTTAACGTTTGTCAAAGTCAAAGCTAACTTTTTATGCATTTATTTAAACAAAGATCCAATCACAGAGCAGGTATTTCTCTGTGATCCAATGAAACAACGTGAAAAAATTATCGCTGTAATCAGCTACTAGTAAATTATCAGTGTAATTTTGATGCTATTGATCGATTTGAATTTTTTTCTCATTATGATTGGCTGACAGGACTGTTTAAAAAATAATCGATAGTAATACCACTAGAGGTTTGATTTGGCCGGATATTTTTTTATTTATATGAACACTTGGTTGCTTGGCAATTTGTTGAAAAGATTTGTACGGCAAAATCACGAGAGCGTAAGCTCGAGTGATTTTGACAGGACAAATCTTTGAAACAAATTGCCATCAAGAAACCAAGTGTGAATATTTATAAATAAAAAAATATTCCGTGCTAAAAATCAAACATCGAGTGGTATTTGTCAAGATAATTCCACGACTAAACAGCATTTGAACGTCATTATTTGTTATACTTCGTTTTTAAGAATTCATTGTGGAGAAGAGAAAGGATTTGCATTGTTGTAATCAAATAATTTACATTTTTATTTTTTTAGCACATGGAAATCATACAAATGAACATTTATTGTTATGAAAATGTGTTTATTTATACTTTACGCATTTCATACATCATTATTATTATTTTTTAATATTACTAATAATCATATTCTAATTTTACATTTATTTTGGAAAATAAATCGATTTTACAAATTAAATTACTAAATTGGCAGTTTTTCACTGCAAATCAGTCTTCGTAATTATTTGAAACATAAAAAGGAACGATAAACGTATCACAAACATTGACATTACCATTATTATTTGAAATCACTATATTTGAATTTGGCGCCAAATTGTGTAACTAACTCTTTGTATTCCTCTCCGTTTCTTTTTTCATATTATTAAAAGCCCAATCCAATAATAAAATTCCACGTTTTCGACCGGTTGTGCAGAATTTAAATTAAAATTTCGTTACTTACAAAAATCTGTAAATTGATTCCAAATAGAATTTTTGCTTTTCCTGGTGCTTGTCGGAACTGTATTTTCTATTTCACTTAATATTTTGTCTTTAGAAATATGTCCAAATCGAGAATTCATTTCTTCTTCAAGTAATAAACTGAGAATTGAAAATAAATTTATTTATTTGACATATCAAAAATATTGAAAACAATGCGTTACCATGGAGAAGGTAAATAAAAAAATATCCAATTTATCCACTTGCATTTTGCCTTCCTTCCTATTTTATCGATAGCAAACTGCGATTTTGACGTTTTTATATGTCGTTTTTTATATAGTAGTGGAATTATCAGTAATAATATAATAAGTGCATAAAAAATTATCGATAATTTTAGGGAAATGCGCATGAAATCAAGTTGGGCTGAAAAAAGCACGAATGCACGAAGTGCTTTTTTCTGCCTCAACTTGCTTGAATGAACATTTATCTAAAATTATAAAAAAAAATTTTATGCACGTATTGTATTTGGTAAGAAAATTTCATAAATCAAAATATTAAACTGGAACCATTTTGACATTACTTATTCGTTGTTTGAACAGCATAGGTGATTTGATACTTGGCGTGATTGCCAAAATTAAGATAGGTAGATATATTATTATTATATTAACTTAAATGTCAAAAAATTATCAGCAGTTGCACATGTGCAATTATCGATAATTTTTTGACAAGAAAAATTATCGAGTAATTAAATTTTGTTGAATGTTGATTGGTTAAAATAATTTCATATCTAGAATGTGATTGGTTGTTTAGGTGACAGTGACAGATGTATGAAATTTTCACTACAAAACAAAAATCATAACAAACACAAACAATGCTACACCTATTGAAACAAGGCATGAACGTTAAGAAGTCGTAGAAGACTACATATACTTGTCAAAACATATTGCTATCAGTCAGTGGAGATAGATAGACAAATAAAACTAAAGTGGGCAGCTTTTGGCAAGCTCAGGAAACAAGTATTTAATACAAGTCTACCACAATACCTAAAGACAAGAGTATACAACCAATGTATACTGATAATATGCATCTGAAACATGAACTGATAAAAGATAAAAATGGAAAAAATGATACGTTGAAAAAGGAAAATAGAAAGAGCCATGTTAAAAGTGGGATTACAGGACAGAATAAAAAATAAACCCATAACAAACAGAACAAAAGTAGAAGATGTAGCACGTCGCATTGCCAGCCTGAAATAGGAATGGGCTAGTCACATACCACGAGCGCAGGACAACAGGTGAATTAGAAAAGTCACGAAATGGAGACATGGCGAGGTGAAAGAAATCTAAGCAGACCTATAATTCAATGGAAGGACGACGTAGAAAGAATGGTCCCGACAAGCTGCGGACCGATGATGTTAAATCAGAAAGTTAAGAAGAAGAGTTAGAGGAAAACACAATTAAATTATACACTGAAACAACCAAAACAGCGGAGGGTAACCTAAACAGAGAAAAGAAGAGCAAGAAGAAATATTAACAAAAGTAAGAGAAGATTAGATAAATACTAGCTTTCGTTTGAAGAGAAATGAGAAAGGAGGACGCCTAACGAACAACAGGAAAAAACAAACAAAACAATAAACAAAAAGCACTAAACATGAGGCTTACAAAAAATAAACGATTTTGTATTGGTTTTAAATTTTATATAAGGAGTCGTTAACAGGGATTTAAAAAAAAAAACAGAAGTAAAAAAGGGGAAAGTAAATTTCGTATACAAAAACAACCTAATGAAAATAAAACCTGATAAAGACTTGAATTTTTTTTTTTTTTTGAGAATAGGTACACGAAAAATTAACAAGAACCTCCGAGAGAGAAACTTTATGAAGAGGGAAGGACAAAGTAAAACAGAAAGGAAAAGATAGGACTGCAAAAATACAAATGAAAAAGGCGACTTTGATAATTACTTAAACAATGATGGGACAGAATGACAAGTGTAATAAAGTTAAGAAGGAGCATAAGGAGCTACAATAAGAATGAGAAAAAAAAACAAGAAGAAATTATTTTTACAAGCTGAAATTCTCTTTCCAGCCTGTTTCCAACGTGTTTGACTGAAAAAGATATTTACAAAACTTAAATTATATTAAATGTTTCTAAGTAGAGCAGCAGATTATAAAGGAATTTAAAAAACTACAACATACTAAGTAAGCCATAAACCAGCCACACAACATTGCAAGTTATTGAAATAAAATTATGAATTCCTACCTTTCGGTGCAAACCACCACCATAAATTCTAATTTTCAAGTCGTAATGGATCACACACCCCGATATGTAAAATGTCACAATTCACAAACAGTCTATATTAAAAATTAGTCTTTACCTATCGAAACCTGTGTAGGTACTGAGACATCTGGGCCAAACTTTAATCCGATAATTGAAAGACCAACAATAAGAATGTGTCTGTTGATTTAACCTTTCACACAAAGGCGATAACATTATTGATATTTTGAACAAGGGTGTAAGTTTATGAAGTGCAGGAATTCTTATCGCATATCGCAGTGCCTGCATAAAGCATAAATATTTTTCGTAGCGTTAAACCAATTCTTTGGGTTAAACTGATAACAGTGATAATTTGCAGGCGCTTATTTTAATATTGAAGCCTTGGAATTTTATTAAATGCAGAACAATACTATTAAAGTCAACTTCAAGAAAAAACAGAAATCTTTAGTGTTTGGTTTTGTAAGTGTCTTAAAATGCTTTCAAATTAATTTAAAAAAATGTATCTCCAGGGTAGTTAATTCCCTTAAAATACACTATTGTATGTCTCAATAAAAATTAAAAGAAATGTTTGAGACTTTTAAACATTTTAAGGGCCTGATTTTGGAATTACATTATTAAATATTTCGTATTTTTAGGCTTAGTAATTACCTAATTACATTTCACAAACTTGATGAAGCAACTTTCTTCATGAAAAATCATTGATGCATTTTATCTACTCAACCCAGTAGTTGTAGGATTTGCAAAAATCTTTATAATTAATTAAAGAATTTTTAATCTCCTGAGCGAAATTTAATAAATTTCCAAAGAGTTCATGGGTGTAAACTAAAGGCTTTTCTTTAAATTTAAAAATTTGATATTTTCAGTTGTGAAATTAAATTTAAATATGAAAATGTTTAATTCGGGCAAACACATTTACGAAAAATGAGCGTAAAACAGCAGTGTTTTCAACATTTAGAAAAAATCAATATTTAACCTTCTTTCATGGGGGCCTTATGGGCTCATAAGTGGAAAAATATAAAAACCTGGCCGCCATCAGAAAATAGGGAATCTAAATTCAACTCCATATATCTTACGTTCCATTAATTCATAATTTTTTTGAGGTTTTCTCTCCAAAAATTAATTAGCGCTAAGATATGTCTATTTTTTCTTGTGACTTCCGCAAGCAAAGCCAGAGTTAAGCGCAACTGTTCCAAAATATCGAATTTAAAGAAAATACCAACAACATGCTCTTAATTTGTCCTTAGACTACACATTCAAAGATAAAAGAAATAATGCTCTTACAGAAAATAAATAATTGAAATTAAAAAATGAACTTTTAGATAAGTCTAAAACAAATTAAAAATTTAAATTTAATAAGAGCAGAGATTTAAAGTTTATAAATGCTAAACGTCTTCCTTTATCTATTATCCGAACAAATTTCCTTTTATTTAAAGGATGAAAGATTTTTAATTATCAGATAATGTCTTTCCAGTGACAGAGACATTTTATCAGTTGTTCTGTCCAATCTAATAATAATCATAAAATGTGTAGGAAAAACCTTAAAGCCATGGCCAAACTAAAAGAATATTTTATATTTATGAAAATACAAAAGTGTTTTTTTTATATTTTAACATTTTTATCATTTAATCTAAACAAAAATCTAAAACCTTAAGCAAAATTAGTTTCTGTAACATCAAGTTTTTAAAATAAACTAAAAAAATGTTTTAATTTCACTCTTTACTATCTTAATTAAAAGAAATTCCTTTATTAATAATGAGTGAAAAAAAGAAGCGGAGATAGGCAGCGGCCATTATTTTCCATTAATTGAGTAGAAAAGAAGAACACCGACCCAAAAAGATAAAAACCGTAACAAAAGTAAAGGTAAAAAGTGAAAGACTGAAAATAAGGGAAAAGTAGAAAACGACATCAGACAAAAAAATCCAAGGAGTTAAAATAGAAACAGTAGAAGAAAAATGAGAGAGAGTTGTGACACGGCAAGAGCAAACAACAAGACAGCAAAGAAAATAAATTGGTGGACAGAAGAAACCAAAAGTGTAAAAATACCTACAATTCGGAAGAAGCGAAGACTACGAAGAATACAAGGAAAGCAAAAGAGTAGTAAAAGAAGAAGTAACCGAGGTAAAGAAAGTATCACAGGGAAAAAGATGAAAGAAACACACAAAGACAACAATAAACTCTTTTATAGAACACTCAAACAGCATACACCCTTTAAAACATTAAAGACTAGAGAGGAAACATAGTAAGTAATGAAGAAGAAATTTTAGAAATGTGAAAACGATACTTTCGGGAACTATTTAGAAGCAGGCCGAAGCTACAACACAGAAGAAAACACGAAGAAAAGAAATAAAGAAAAATGAGAAGAAAAGCGAAGCGGCAGAGATAGCAATAGAGGTAAAGTAGCGGGACACGACGGCATTACAACGGAACTGATAAAACATGCATGAAAGAAGTCTTCAGTAGTATCATAAAGCAGACTCCCGAAATACTGGTGGGTGGGAATAATAACACCGATTTTTAAAAAGATGACCCGCATGAGTGCAGAAATTGCTAAAGAAAAACAATACTGCGCAGCCAACTGAAGTCTACACAAGAATCGGAGAAAAAATAGAAAACACCCTGAAAGACCCCACGATGCGGCTTTTGAGCAACCCGGAGCACACATTACTTAACTTCGCATTTAGACAGATAAGTGAAAAAGCGTGATAAACCGACCTAGAAAAAGCATTTAATAAAATAAAAAGAAAGGGAAGTTGAGAAACTCCTAATAGAGATGTCCAAGGTGCTTTATAAGAAGGACTAGGAATGCAACGTTCAGAAGCTTTGAGACTCAAACAGGGCTGAGACAAGGTTGTGTGTCTTCACGGTATTACTTGTTAAAGTTAGGAAAGAGTGCAAGAAAAAACTAAAACTGTAAACGATTGGAAACTGGAAGTTGAAAAGGGTACAATTTACAGAGTTAATATAAGCAAATGACATGGCAATCCTGGAAACAACCGGGTAAGACAGCCACCACAATGTAAGGGTATATGACAAGGAACGAAAGAAAAGAAAAGTGCAAGTCGGTTGCACGAAAAGCAAAACAACGATAATAACCCAAGACTCGAAAATATACAGGATACAAATAGAAGTCACAAGCTTAGAAGACGTGAGAGAGTTCAAATACCTAGGGTTCCAAACAGGTACCACCTCCGTGGGGCACCGGGGCTCATGGTTAACAATAAGCTCAGCGGCCATTCTTCTCAGAGCGCATCCATGTGTCTTATCCCGTTTCTGATAATGTTACAAAATTCGAAAGTGTTTACAGTGCGGGGACGTCCACTTCTATGCCTGTCAGAAGTAGTCCCCAGTTCCTAATATTGCTTGAGCACATGCCAAACCGTTTTCTTATCGATGCTAAGGTGATGAGCAATTTCAGAATTCGACCAATCTTTACAATGCAACGCAATAATAGCAGAACTCTGAAGTTATTTATCCATTGCGTCACTATAAACAAATACTAACAAATACTGAGAAAAGTAAGTTGCTTGACATATGGCTACTGTAATTTTGACCAGTTTCATTAAAAACTTGCAGTTCCCTTCGCTGAAAACTTTATGGTCGAACTTCTTTGTCACTCTATATATCCTTGAGAATGTGATGCTTCGGTAAGTTTTCTTAGCTGTGGCTTCATATTCCAGCAAAACAACGACCCAAGCCACCGTGCGACTGATGCATAAGGGTGGTTCCGATACCCTCAGGTGACACTAATGAAGTGGCCAAGCCAAACGCCCGATCTAAACATCATTGAACCATTGTGGGAAGAGCTGGCGAAGAGTCTGATAGACAAAAGAACACAGAATGCGACCGAAAAGTTTTCCCAACTTCAGGGAGAGTAGAAGAAAACAACTCAGTCGAAAATCGGCGCACTTTTTTTTTAGTCCATGTCTAAGCAATGATTCTTGCTAAAGGCTTTACCACAAAATATTAAATTTGTTATAAATTATTATTTCCAATGTTCTGTAGAAATTTAAACTTGTCATAGTTTATAATTCAGTTGCGGTTATTTTAAAGATTTGGCATAATAGTTATTTATGTATCAAGGGCGTAAAGAAGGCGATTTTGGCCTGCGGCGTGAACATTATAACCCGAGGCTTTAGCCGAGGGTTATAACACGCCAAAGGCCAAAGTCGCTTATTACGCCTGTGGTACATACAATATTTTTTGCACGAACGAAGATTTTATTTAAATTTTTTGATTTATAATAAAATTTTTCTAATGACATTTATAAAAATGTCAAATTGACGCATTCACGGCAAGAGTGATTTTATAAAAATTCTATTGTAACTAAGGTATTTTTGTAATATTTCAAATTAATTTGTCGCGAGCGTAAAGTGCACCCGAGGTCTGCAATAATGAACTTTACGCCCTTCTTTGCGGGCGAAAAGTAGTCACTTTACGCCCGGGAGTGCAAAAAATTAATTTTCTACAAATTGTTGTTTTCATAGGTTGTTCTGTAAGATGTAAGATGTACACAATATCAAAGCATATTAGAACTGGATAGAGATTCATACAATTTTAACATAGTTATCTAAAAAGAAATAAAAAAGACGATATACTTTTTGCCAGTACTGTAAACCTAAAGTACGTAAAAATAATTAAAATTCTTAAAATATAGAAAGAACAGTTTAAGCAATCAGAAGCAATTTCAAAATCTTGAATTCTCAAAAGTTCTGAGACAGTAATCGTAGAAGGCATCCCATTACGATCCCTCTGTGCAAATTTTACTTCTTATCCAAAGAATAAAGAATCCTAATTAGAAAATTGTTTTGTGTCCGTACTAAGACACACTATAGGGTAAACAGAGGATAAGATTAGAACAGATAGATAGACTAAGAGAAACCAACCTAATAATGGAAAATTGTTAGGTATTGTGGGGCAGAGCCTTTACACAACTTCTTTATTTTTATTAAATTACATTTTATTGCCGAAGTTGTAGCACACGACTTATTACTGACTCACCCGATGCACGCCGGACCCCCACCTGGGCATCGGTCGTCTGCTATAATTCTCACAGAATTTTCTTGCAAAATTTATCTCAAAAATATGATTGCGAAAATTTTTAATCCCTCACAAAGTGTTTTTAAATGAAATTTTTAAGTAGGCACAGATAATTATATAAATATACAAAAGCTTGTTACCATCAAAATTTGAAACTTAAGCAAAATTGCCTCTGCAGTTCAAGTTTAAAAGCAAACCGCGAATATATACTTTTTAATCTGATTCTTTACTTAAAATAGGAAAGAAATCTCAAATTTAACGAAAGTTTAAAAACAAATTAAGTTCGTAAGCACGAAATCGTAAAGGCTGTGTGTACAAATTTCCTTTCTTTTCCAACATGTAAAGCGTTGCTGATTACCAAATAGCTTTCTTTATATACAAATTTGGATGTAAGCTTTTATTTCAGAAAGAAATGAAAATTACATTCACTTGGTTGATAGTCTAACATCATTTCTCCACGTAAAATCAAGACGTAGACATGAAATTGGTTCCTTTGTTAAATAAACAAACCTTTGTGTATGTAAGTAGCTTGATTAAAATTCTATTGTTTCTTTTGTTACTGAAAATCAACTTGCCCTTATGGTAAGCAGATTACAAAGAACACACCTTAGTTATAAAAGAGACAAGACGGCGTATATTTTTGAACAATAGATGATTACAACAAACTGCTTTTACATACTTATACGTGTTCGTTTACTCGGAAATTTTGGGAATTTTTTTAGATGCAAAGCTTGCAAGCACAATGTCTCAAGACAAAAGTAATTTCAAAAAATAGAAACATTCCAGCATGTTAGATTTAGAGATAGCAAAGGAGTTGATTAACATTTAATTACAGTTATTTAGTTCAGAAAAACGTAAGAACTGTCCAAAACCTTATATTAAAACAAATATTAGATTCTTTTGTTAAAAATATAAGACATAATACATTCTTTGTGTGAAAAAGCACGAGAGCTTTCACATTTCTTTTCTCACGTACCGCGTAAAGACAAGGGTCAAGGATGACAAAATATCATTTAGCTTAAAGCGGTCGCAATTCCACCCTGAAATATGCGTAAAAATTGTCAAAATTGCCTTCACACTGCTTTTGCTGTAAATCTTTCTAGGAATATGGAAAATTTCAAGGAAAATCAGGTATTTTTTATGTTTTTCTTGTATAACACTCTACCTTTTGCTGGGAAATTTTATGAAAATTGTTTGGATCCATGTCAGGCCAGTTTAAATATTTAAGTATTACCTCGCTTTTTGTTGGTTGTAATTTTTTATGCAAAAATTAAGTTTAATTTCTAAATCGTTCTGAAATTTATTAATTGAATTAATTTATTTGTCAGTAAAGGGGGTAAATATCGGAGTAATTTAATCCCTGAAGTTTCCAGTGGTTATTTTATACATCCTTTTAAAAGATTTATTCGTTAACAGCCTTTAAACTGACCGGTCAATTATGGATGGTGAACATCACGGTACTAATATAACTTGTCATAGCCAATCTTTGTTGAAAATCCGAAAGCTCACTCTGTATTTCAGTGACAAATGTCGAAAAGTAACTTGTTCTTGTTTTATCGTGTATAACAAATTACGACCGTCGAAAACTACCGATAAAATTTTACAACCGTTCATGTATGCCCTACAAATCGTCACAAACGTTTTAAAATCTGTCTGTAGTTTGATTATTTTATGAACCATTTTAACGTGTACGTGTTTTTCAGGCCAGAGTAAAAATTTTAATAACTAAAACGAATCAGAATGCAGAATATGATTAAACATGACGTAAAACTAATAAGTCCGGTGTAAACGCATTTGTGTTAATTTCCTCCGCATTTGATCAAAATAACTGGAAATATTGATAAAAACCGCGGATTCTATAGATACTAACTGAGCTGAGAAATTAAAAATTCGAACCGAAAACTATTATTATTATTACATTAAGATGCGGATAAAGAATTGAAACGTATAAGAGACCAACTTGATGAATATTTTGGGAGAACTAAATTAATAGAGCGAACACCTCTAAAAAAAATATGGAGAAAAACATGTGATGATAATAATGATGAGCATAACAATGAAGAAATGAGGAAAGAAAAAACAAATTCGAAAATAACAAAAAGAGAGCCATGATCAACTGAAGCCAATAAAAAAAACGCAAGTATGAAGAAAGAAATAATGCATCTACACTTAGATTAGTTTACTATCTGGAATTTTATGAAGCGAACATTCAAGTACAACCAAATTTATTAAGAAATACTTGAACAACGGTAGTAACTCAGTCGAAATATTAACTAATTATTGAAATACCGTCATGGTTTTTTACGGTTTATCAAAATTTTTACGTTCCTGTTTTAATAAATTTTTAATTTTTAAAGTTTTCTTTAATAATCCTGGCATTCATTAACTTAGCTTTTAAGAAGCATTAATCAAGAAAGTAAAATAATGAATAATAAAAGCAAGCCGGCTTTGCCTTTTTATGGAAACGAAAAAACTGTGGGAAAACGACTTTTCTTTTATGCAAATATTTAAGAATTACAATTCAATTCAATGTATGTACGTCGGTATGAGAAAACACAAGTTAACTTTTTCAAAATAGAATAATAGTAGTAAAGAATAAATTGATAAACAAAAATAATGTGTAAAATGTTTTAGGAAATGGGAATAATTATGATTATTGACAGTTTTGTGGGGTGCACCTCGCTAATGAATACCTACCTTTACTAAACTTTATGAAAATTTTGTTCTGGTGTGATTTTTTCTAAATATTTACTCTGTGGCATTGAAACTAATTTTTTCGCATTAATTTCATTGAGATACCAAAAGATAATAAAGAAAATAGTATATTATTATATGAGCGATTATGACAGCCATTATTCACGAAGATGACGTTTGAGCCCACGAGCCGTCAGGCGAGTGGCACAAATCATCTGAGCGAATAATGGCCATAATCGCGAATGTAATACGATACTTTTTCTACACCTATTAAACAAATATATTAGACTCAAATTAGTCAAATTTGATAACTTTGTAAACAAGCAATATGACAACACACTTGGGCGTGTCACGCGAGTCGATTGTCAGCCGCAGAAGGAGTTGATCGCGGGCGATTTAAAATATGATTGGATTAGCGAAATATTTATGTATTTGTGATTGGCCGAAATCATAATTTACTGCAGTGAATTATGAATCCATAATTCACTGCAGTGAATTATAGGTACTATTTTTCAAAAAAAAAATGCTAATAATTGCAATATAATTAAATAGGTGTAGAAAAACTAGATTTATAGTGAGAATGTCGAAAAAACGGCAACGAATATTTTAAGAACTCGAATGGATTTTTCGATAATTAAATTATTGTCCCCATTTTTGCATTTCTTAAAGAATTAGATAGAGTTAGACCTTGAAATTTTGCCTGATATCATAAAAAAAATTGGTGTAGGCTACTAGATCCGGTATCCGGTTTTGGATATATTATATGACTTTTAGATTGTTGTGTAGGTAAGTTACTAAACGTTTACTTAACTTTGAGGCTTGTTTTTTTTTTTTTTAATATTTTAAGGTTATACGAGGGCTGTCTTTTTAGTTTTGTATATAGCCGCATACAGGGCGCCACTAATGAAACGTTAGCAGTCAAAATAAACCACAATTGTAAAGTTTCATCAAGTTGCGGCAAGTGATTTTGCCACAGTGAATTTTTAAAGTTGACAAGTCACCCGACAAGATGGAATTGAGCCGAAAAAATTTCGCGCAATAATTTTTTACAACTTTCAGAGCAGATTATCTCAACAACAATGTCCCGCCGAGTTTGTTTCTGTTTTTGTTGATAAAGCATCACATCAATCGACAATTTCCCGCTGGTACTGAGAATTCTAAAACGTGGACGGTAATCCAAGAAAAAGTCCACAGAAAAATATCAATGCTGTGTCCCAGCTGATCAAGGAAGATCGACATGTGACATATCGCGAGATTGAGACTCCTTGGGAATTTCAAAGACCTCAATCTAAAAAATTCTGCATGATGAATTGGGTGTGAGAAAGTTAGTTCCCACATCTTTTAACTGAAGAATAAAAGGCGGCTCGCCCCGACCTAAGTCCCAACGATTTTTTTACGTTCCCAAGGATCAAGAATGGATTGCGTAGTCAACAGCTCCAGTCTCCGGAAAAAGCAGTGGATGCCTTCAAAATGGTGATTTTGACTGTCCCAACTGATGACTGGAATAACTGATTTAACATTTGGTTTGAACGAATGCAAAAGTGTACCAATTTGTGGAGAATACAATAAAGCACTTTAAGTCGATCTACTGTTTGCTTTTATAGCTATATGCAACACTAAAAAGACAACCCTCGCATGTCCAACACTGAATGTTCAATTTAACCTAAAACCCTTAAATGGACACACTGTCCATTATAGGTGAAAATGTAGTTCTTGTTGATTTTTATGAAATTAGTTGTACACGTAGTTGTCTTTACTTTGCTATATGTAACATATTTATCAAACTATAAGATCCTGTGCTGGACAGGGGTGTCCATTAATGGTCCGATCTAATGTCCATTACTGGAATCAATTCTTATTTGTGTGTAAGTATGCGTTTGTGTTTTTTGTCGTTTATAGAAGTAAATCAGGGTGGACGGTTTTGCATACAAAACATGATAGTTTGTTTACTTTCATCATTTATCAATATAATATCATCTTTACCGACCATTACTATCATAAATCATTACGGTTTAATTTAAATTACACATCTTCTCCAGAGTAATTATAATGGAGAAAATGAAGAAAACTTCAAAAAATATACACATGTGCAGCCGCTAAAGAAGGAATACCGGTAGCCACAGCAAGCAAAAGGTTTTCTGTGCCTGGAATTACCTTAAGAAACACCTTTCATGGAATAAGTCCAGAATTATGCAACATTAGGCCACCTACGGTACTGAAAAAAGAAGAAGAGAATCGAATGGCGACTTGGGTTGTGGATATTGCAAGAGCTGGATTCCCAGTAACTAAACAATCGTTAATTGATACTGTAACGAAAATTGTAAGATAAATTAATCCTGAAACTCCATTTAAGGACGGAATTCTGGGAAAGAAATGGTTTAAATAGCTTCTACAAAGACATCCAAATTTATCGTTAAAGACTTTTACAGAAAATGATATCCGTAAATGGTTCGCAGAAGTGTCAGATTACCTGAAAGAAAACGATTATTATCATATTTTGAAAGACAGCAATCGTCTTTTCAACGCTTATGATTATGAAACAGCAATCTTTGCCCAAAATGGGGAAAGATCCTTACCCCAAAGGGAGTAAAAGATATATATGACGTATCAAAAACTTCTGAAAAGGAAAATTACACTGTTTTACTTACGCTTTCGGCATCTGGACATATTGCACTTCCTATGTTAATCTATACTTATAAGCGAATTTCATTGGAAATAGTTAATAGTTATCCTAAAGTCTGGGGTTTGGGTAAATCTGCTACGGGATGGACGGCAGGTGAACTGTTTTTCGTATATACGCCAAATATATTTGAACCATGGTTAACCAGGAATAATATTGCACGGTCTATAATTTTCTTCGTTGATGGCCATAGATCGCACCTAACTCTGCATCTTAGTACATTTTGGAGAGAAAAGCTAAATTATTTTAGTAGCATTTTATCCTAACGCTACTCATGTTTCTGTTTTTTACCCTTTAAAATGTAAGTAGAAACAATATGTAAGGAAATGGCTAATTGACCATAATAACAGTTAACTAATGAGACACAATGTTGCGCCTCTCTTAGAAAATATCCTTCAAGAATCTGTTCCTCCAGATATGTATCTATTATTAAAAATGGTTTTAAGGTATGTGGACTTTTTCCCTTTGATTGCAATAACGTAGACTATACAAAAATATTACACAAACCCCAAATACTATGACAAATTGCACTAGCCCAAACTCTTCTCAAGGTAATGAGACTAGAACCTCCGATGCTGAAGTATGTTTAAAACATCTGGAAATGCATATTTCTATAGATATACTGGAAATGATAAGAAACCAAAGTTACGTATTATCAACCAAATGATCAGCAACATACTGATAACACCATCATAAACAAATCAAGTCAATCTACGGTTGATTTGCCATTCAGAAAATATCTGTTTTGGCCTCAGGAAAAATGTCCAGAAGAAACCAAAAAGAAAACCACGTTTTATGCTTATATGTGACTTCGGGTTAAGTGAACAGTAAAAGAAATGAGAAGTTAAAACTGGAAAAAGAAAAGCTTAAAGAAAGTCAAAAACGAGCTAGAGAAGAGAAAAAATGAGCTAAAATGGAATGAAAAGAATCAACCAAAAAGGTATACAAGCGAACATAAAGCAGTAAGGTAATTGGAAAATCAAAGAGCTTGAAAAAACAAAATTTTAAATGTTCTAAATGCAATACTAAATGGAAAGATCATCACATTCTGGAAAAGAAAGCAAAGTGGTTGAGTTGCACAAATTAACTGTCCAACAAAGCTCACAAACTTTGTGTTCCAAAGAAATACATACTTGGATTAGGACAGGATCTCTCAGATTCTGACGAGGAAATAAAATATGTTTGTGAAAGTTGCGGAATTATAGCAGAAACCAGTGATCCAAGTCAAAGTTATAGCAACGGCGAGGAGGACTGAAATATTATTGTGACCAATCATTTTCCTTTTCTTAGTTGACTGTTCGTTTATGTAACATTTAACTATATGGTATAAGTTATGTATCATTAATAAAATTTAATATCTGAATGCGTTCTTTTTTTACTGGTGCTTAGAAAGGTAATGATTGCATTACTGGATAAAGCAATGTCCAAAACAGGGCACTACCAAACTTTACATGTCCAGCACTAGGGAAATGAGGCTTAACAAAAAATTAATATTTATATGTTAGTATTGATGCTTGTTGCTAAAATAAGATAACATCCTTTTAGAGTAAATTTTTCTGAACATTTACTTTATAAACCGAAAATTTGTTTAATATTCATAAGTTTTGTGGCAAATTAACCAACGTAATTCTGTCCCAGTGATCTGTATAAAACGAATAAAATTGACGGTTGTAGTGGAAAAGAAAACATAAAAGAGCCAAATAAATATTATATTGAATTACCAACGATTGCAAAGGCCTAAACTATAAGAGCTATTCAAAAGAAACAGTTTAGAAACTCTTACATCTTATCCAAGAGCTGAGAGAGGAACCAAAAACTTTTCTACTTAAAATTCGATAAGAATCAACGTTTAACAGCTAAACCTCAAAAGGATTACTTTTAGAACAAACAACAGCTCTGAAATTTAATAACTTTCAAACTTCCAACTTCTGCAATTAGAATTGCAATATATCCTGTCTTAACTAAAGTTTCCGTAGTTTTTCTTTAGATTTATGTCTCATAATCGCCAATCACAATCGTGTAGTTATCGAAGTCGGCTATTTCAATAAATTTTATGTTGTTATTGTCTGGCGTAACGCAATTTACGTAATTACAAAATCTGATTTACGCAAAACTAACTTAGATTTCAGACGTTATAAATTTGGCTCTGGTTTATTGTATTTCCGCAACGATTCGCGAAAAATTCTTCCCGTTTCCTAAATCTAAAATCGCTAGCTAAGGCCAAAGGCACTTTGTTTCGAGAAACTATTCTGGTGGATGAACACAGAAATAATTGGGTACGGCATCTGGCCAGAATGGACGATAACAGAATTGCCAAAACTATTTCGAGGTGGCGGCCGGAAGGGAAGCAAACGCGATGAAAGTGCAAGGCCACCTCGAACACCTAAAAATTAGGTCAAAAGTAAAAAAAGGTTAAAATAGGGAAAGAATTGAGGTATCTCGGGAAATGTTTTGGCCTCTGGGAATTTTTATATCGGTCGCACTAAAATGTAACTAAAACTTTATTTTGTGTTTCGTTTATTTTCACGAGGTTTTTTTCTGTGGTAAAAAATGGAGAAAAGCTTCTTATAAAACTTTTGTAAATAAATGAAAAGTTTTAAAACTGACCAAAAAGCCAACCCCTAAAAACTCTACCGAGGGTAAAACTTTTGAAAAGTTAAACACAAAGAGAGTTAAAGGAAGTGGAAATTCTAAACCCTTATTTTTCCAACTCCCTATTCGAAGGTCAAGGACTGGATCAAAATATTTCTGAACGATTCTCAAAAGACATAAAAGGATAGGGTGATCACCACGTTTTGTAAGGTGGTAACCCTTAAAGCTTTTAATATAAAATCCACATCAAAAACTTACAACAAGCAGTATACACAAGTCGCCTCTTAACAAATTTAAACCGTTCGAATTTTAAATTGTAAATTAGAACCCTTTTTTCTCTTCTTTTATTTTCGTAAACCTTTCAAAATAAACACAAGTTCTTAAAGTTTAGCGAAGCTAATTAGTTTGTTTAATTAGTTGAGTTAGATTTGTCTATCTAGAAAATCTTCGTAATTAATCAGTTTTCATCTTCAGTTTGTTTTCAAATTTAAAAAGAATTAATTCTCAGAATTAACCCCAAGATATAGTAAATTAACTATCAAAACGTAGCTAGAAATATGACCACAAACTCCTGCAAATTGTTTAGAATTTTTTATAAATACGTATGTAAGTACAAATCCTTTAATTTCGTTACATTTTATGTTGATTCTGTTATGCGAAATAAATATTAAAAGATTTGTGCGTTCAAGCCTTACAATAAAATATTAAAAACCGGGCACAATAATAAATGAGAAATAACAAAATTCAGCATTTATTTTTAACGCATTTTACTGTGTAAAGAAATATTACCCACGTAGGTATATCAACCTTAAAAAATTAATCACAAAAATCCCACATTTATTTCGTGGCTATATTAAAAACAGCAACTCATCATTTTCCTAATGAAAATGTTATCATAAAAATTTCCTCATAACTTTCCACCATTAACATCAATCACGACCATTTGTGTCACAGGTTTCCTATTTTGCGAACTTTTACATAACAGCGGCCGTCTTTACCTAACAGCATATCTTAATCCAGCACGCAATGTTTTAAACAGCACACACGACGTCCGTATCACGCAAAATACGAACAATTTTTGGGACGAATTAATACCTAATAATTTCAAATTTACAGTGAAGCGTGGCGCAATTTCGGGGCGAAAAGCTAAATTATTCCTGAACATATCTAAAACCGAGTACGTGTGTTTGCAGTACATAAAGCAAAACACTTGAGTTAATCAAAACTAGTTATTATTGTTATCACTTGCGGCCAAATTTGAATTTATCTCACATCCTGTGCCTAAAGTTAGAAATGAACACCTGGGTTTCCAGAGTTGTAGAAGAGCAACATTCACACTGCTGCTTGATAATAATAATAAATATTGGGTAGTTAAAATACACATTTCTCAAAATGGCATTCTTACCCATTTCATTGACCTTTTTTAACTTTCATTTAATCTAAATTTTAAAACAACGATTATTAATATTGGCGTATTTTAAGACCTTCTCATCTCTTTAAAGAATAAACATTGAAGTATTCGTAAATCTTAAAATACGTCCTATTTTAAAAGTCCTTTGAAACTGTTTCAAAAGTACGATAGCAAAGAATGCATTTCAAGTCGATTCGACATTCCATTCGACCAGAAATTTAATCAAACTGTCGTCTCTGACCAAGGCAATTCCATAGTTTTGTGCCTTCTAACTCGTTTATTAGAAATGGCAATTTTTTCAGTAAAAGTGAAGTTTTTAAAGGGTAAAATTTTGTGTTTTTTTTAACACTGCTGGGAAAATATAATTGTTTTAAACTGGACTTTCGACATAACATCATTTGTTTGCTTGAAAACCTCACAGATTTTACAGGCAAAATTACAAAAAATTAATCTGAAATAAGCTGCAATAAAATCTTGTTGAGGGCTAACTTCGATTAAACGTTTTAAAATGGCAAAAATTAATAAATGACTGTAATAAAGCAAGTAGACACCCGAACGATTAAGCAATAATTAATATTCTCGGTGAAAATTGCCCTTCTTTTTTAATTCAAGGTTTTAAAAATTCGATAAGTTAATTTCGGATTGGATCGTTTAATATTCAGAATTTGGCCCCAAATATAAAACTTTTGAAACCACATTTAATATTTAAATTTGTTTGTTTTTAGTATTCCTGAAAAGTTCGAATCTTTAACTCTGATATAAAATTAAAGCGTCATTACATATTTCTATGATGCCCTCCCTATAATATCAAAAGTATGGAGCACATTTCAACATGTCTATTAGACTTAAAGTCATGGTTATATACGACTGAAATTTCTCTTGTGATGATTACCTACATTAGTTAAATTCTTCTTCTCTTCTTCTTTCAACAGCCCCTAACAGTCCACTCCTGGACATAGGCCTCCCCTTGTTTCTTCCATGCTTTTTTATCTTGTGCCAGCTGGTGCCAATTTCTTCCCGCTTTATTTTTGATATCATCGAGCCAGCGTCTCTGAGGTCTTCCAACGCTCCTCTTATATTGTCGGGGTCTCCACTGTATTATATGTTTTGTCCATCGATGTTCGTCCTGTCGAGCGACATGTCCAACCCAACTCCATTTGAGCTCCGCTATACGAGTTATGACGTCTTTTACCTTGGTTGTCTGTCTGATTTTCTCTTTTGTAACATGATCTCTGAGGCTTATTCCTAGCATTCTTCGCTCTATTGCCCTTTGAGTTGTCCTGAGCTTTTTTGCCGAGTTTACTGTGAGCGTTGTGGTTTCCATTGCGTATGTCATCACGGGAAGCACACAACTGTCAAACACTTTCCTCTTCAGATTAATTGGGATATCTGCATTTTGTAATACATTTGTCAATTTTCCTGTTGCTGACCATGTCATTCGAATGCGCCTATTTATTTCCGCGGTCTGATTTTCCCTGCCCAGTCTGATATTATGTCCTAAGTAAACATATTCTTCTACTTTTTCTATATTTTCATTTCCGACACTTAGATTTACACCTTCTAGGGTCATGACTTTTGTTTTACTAAGGTTCATTTGTAGCCCAATTTCGGCTGATTTTGCTTCGAGTTCTGCTAGCATATTTGTAATTCATGTATATTTTGACTAAATAGGACAATGTCATCCGCAAAACGGAGGTGACTTAAATATCGACCGTCAATTTTAATTCCGTTTTCATTCCAATTTATTGCTTTAAAAACGTCTTCCAGCCCAAGAGTAAACAATTTCGGAGAGATGGTATCTCCCTGCCTAACTCCTTTTTTTAACGGTATTTTATTTGTTATTAAATCATCTGTTGCATGCTCGTATATATTTTGGAGTAGGTTTCTATACATTGTGTCAATTCTTGCATTATTCATGGCTTTGAAGATAGCCCACAGCTCCACTGAATCGAACGCCTTGTTGTAGTCGACGAATGCAAGATGTAGTGGTTCGTTATATTTATTGCATTTTTCTATCAATGATCGGAGGGATTGTATATGTTCGATAGTGCTGTAGTTTTTCCGAAACCCAGCCTGTTCCGGTGGCTGGTAGTCGTCTAGTTTGTTTGTTAATCTATTTGTTACAATTTTAGTCAGCAGTTTATAGGGATGAGGTAGTAGACTTATAGGCCGATAGTTATCAATTTCTAATTTATCTTTTCTTTATATAGTAATATCACCTGTGCGTTTTGCCATGTTTCTGGTATTTTGCCATCTATAAGACATTTATTGAGGAGTATCTTTATAGATTGTAGTGTAGTACTCCCCCCTGCTTTCATCATTTCGGTCGTAATCCCGTCTTCCCCCGGGGCTCTACCGTTTTTCATTTGAGATAACGCTAATGTTACTTCTTCATTCGTGATTTCGAGTATTTCTTCTGAACCGACATTCATAATATTTTCAGAGATGGTATTAGGGGGTTCTGGGTTTCCTTGTTTGTATAATGTACCATAGAATTCTTCAACAAGTTGTTTTATTTTTTATTTGTCATTATGGATGTTACCTCCTAAGTCTTTTAGTTGATGTATTCTTGGTTTCCCATTTTTATTAGCTGTTCTAAGAATCTTCATATTTTTATTATTTTCAATTACTGTTTTCACCATTTTTGTATTATAATCTCTTACGTTTTGTCTAATTTGTTTCTTTATAGTATTGTTCAGTTCTTTATATTCTGGAGTTCCTTTTCTCAGCTTCCTTCGTTTTGTCATAAGTTATTTTGTTTCTTTTTTTATTTTTGTATTTGTACTTCTAGTTGCGAAACATATCTTCTTATTTACTGTATTTATGTCAGTTCTTATTTTCGTTTCTAGTTGGTTAATATCCATTTTTTCAAGCGTTTCTTTGTCAAATAATCTTTTATTTAGTTCGTGTTGGTATTTTTGTGCGTTCTGTTGTATTATTTCTGTGGTGGGGAAGAGTTGTCTTTTTATTAGTTTCCTTCGTTCCATTTTGGTGTTTATTTCTACTTTGGCTCTCAGTAATCTATGGTCACTGCCAGTGTCGAAATGATTTAGGACCGATACATCTTTCACAATGTGTTTTTGGTTTGTCATTATATAATCTATTTCATTTTTCACTGTTGAATCCGGACTTTTCCACGTCCATCGTCTTTTTGCTAATTTTTGGAAGAAGGTATTCATACAGTGTATTTTCTCACTATTTAGATAATTTATTAGCCTTTCCCCACGTTCGTTTATAGAGCCGATTCCAAAATTTCCTAAGTATGGACTTTTGTTATTTTTAGGTATTCCCACCTTGGCGTTAAAATCGCCCATAATGATTTTGTAGTGTGATTTTTCTGTTTTTTGCGGACGCGAAATATCTTCATATAACTCCTCTATTTCCTCGTCGGGAGAAGCGCTCGTTGGGGTATAAACCTGAATGATCTGTAAGCTGTATCGTTTTGATATTTCCATAACTATATATATTGTAATGGTCTTGCTCTTTTAAAAGATTTTATTTAAAGTTAATTTATTTATTATTAAGCCCACATTCAATATTTTCAATTATCCCTTGCTTTGCTCTTTAATTTTACTTAATTGTTTGCATTGCTCTTATCTCAGGTCGTTAATTAGGTTCCTTGTTTGTTATCTTTCTAAGTATATTTTTACCCAAATAAAAATAAAATTACTCAAATACTTATAATGCAGATTTTTTTTTATTATCGTTTTTTCCTATCAACCCTGCCTTAAACCTATCTTATAATTACGGTATTTACACTCACTATTTACACCGGTTCCTGGGTTTTGTTTGAAATTTCTATTTCACCCCCAAAATCCAAATTGCCTCTGTTTCAAATTTAATGCTCAATTTCCTCTGCTCCAATTTCGACTTTCAATTGCTTCTGCTTGAAATTCAAATTTTCAATTGCTTCTGCTTCTATTTCGCTTCCTTTCGATTCAATAAATGATTCTTATGATTATTAACTCTATTTAAAGTTAAATAATTGGTTGATATTTATTATTTTGGAACGTGCAATTGAGCAAACCTATTTAGTTGTTGCTCCTTTTTTTAATGCAAAAATATCACTTATTTATTAAATTGTTTTCTTCTGTATCCAAGATATTTTTATCTAAATTGTTTTTCACTATAACAACTATTTACAAGGTTTCTAATAGTAACTTATTTTACATTTCTATAACTACCAATTTAGCTAATTATTACTAACAAACATTATAACAATAACTTATTTACATTTTCACATAACTTAAATCTAATCTAGCTATCTTAAAATTATATTACAATTTTTAATAATTTAAAATCTGCATTACTTATATTTGGCAAATAACATTTTTCTTTTATAAATTAAACAAACAACTTAACCTTAATTATATACATTCAATTAAGTATCATCTCAATATATTACTCTTGGTGATATTGCTTTCATGTGACTAAATGTTTTATATCTTTATGTATCATAATGGCTATTCCGTCTATGTCTTTATTGTTTTGATAAAGAATATGTCCGGTCTTTAATGTAGTGCATTTTTCTTCTAGTAGTCTAGTCTCAATTAGACCTAGGATGATGCATTTTATATGAGATAATTCTTCTTCTAGTTCTTCTAGACGTTCGCTCGACATCATAGTTCGGATGTTGTATATGGCAATGTAAAGTTTCGTCTTTGGTTTATTTTCAGATAGTAATATTCTTTGCGAATTTTTGCCTCCCCCAGAATCCTTGAGGCGGACCTTTTTAAAGGTGTGGGATTTATCATTTAATGGCCTACCCACCTGGGGTATATTTTCGTCTGTTTTGAAATTCGCCATGTTGTTTAGGGGGTTTTTAGCCTTAATCTTCCACGTTGGCTAGACGGCTTGGAAGATGGGTTAGGATTTAGAGGAAAGGATAAATAAGGATGGTCAGGATGTCGGGTTAGGGCATGATCTCTTCAATATATGAAAGTGAAAGAGATCATGAGCTCGCGTAGGCAGGGTTGCTATGTTCCTGAAGTAGATCTATTCTCCACCGGGTTCGCAGAGAAGTATCTACCCGCTACCTTAGTTAAATTAGCCATCTTAAAATTAGGAAATCAAGTTTGAATTAGCGGTAGAAACTCCAAACTCTTTAAGATTCAAAACTTGAACTTAAGTCCTGAACTTAAGATCCCAAATTTGAAAAAACAATTTCTTCTACAAAAATGGAATTTTTAAAGCACAATTTTTCGATGTTTTTGGCACTTCTCGGAGTGCTCGGCATTAAATATCATGTAGCTGAACATTAGACGTAACATCCACCTTTTGCTTGAAAACCTCACAGTTTTTGCAGGGAAAATTATAAAAATTTAGATTTGACATCTCATCTCATGGAAGATTGGAATTCGAGGATAGGCGACGATACCAACAAGGGAATGGGATGTTTAGGAAAATATGGGGAAAAGGAACGAAATAGAAATGGTCTCAAAATGATAGATTTCTGCGTAAGAAACGATATGGTGATTGGTAATTCCTGGTACCAACCGATGTAGGCGAAATATACATTTGAAGCAAGAGAAAGGAACGCAAAAAGTATCATAGATTACAGGCTAAATGAAGTGGTAAGGCCTTATATGCAATATTAATTCAACGGGCCTTGCTAGTCTAGAACGATTGCATCAAAATATCCAAGAAGAAAGACCAGGTTTAGCACGAAAATACTAATTTTTCATCAAGATAATGCAGGTCCCTACACTAGTGTTACTGTAATGGCTAAAATTAAGGTTTATTCCCCATGCTTAAAATTTTCTTGGGAGGACAGAGATTTTCAACTGACGTGGAAGTTAAATCCGCCGTAGACACCTATTTTGCTGACCTCGAGGAAAACATCTTTTGTGATGGGATCAGAACAATAGAACATTGTTGGACAAAATGCATTGTAGGTACTATCAGAAGACTATGTTGAAAAATTAGTATTAAAGGCTGATTTATAGTTCCGTAAACATACAACATAACATAAACATAACAAAATAAAATATAGTACTGCAATATTACCATTCATAGATCCATAAACATAACCGTTGTACATAATCGTTTACATATGAATTGGTTCAATTTTAATTTTTAACATAAACATATGAAATTATACCGATCAAGTAAGCAGAATTCTGTTTAGATGTATGAAAGTGAAAAAATCAAAACCAGTTGATTCTCTAAAGCGATTTATAAATCTTGTTTAAATGCTCTTTTCCACGGCCGGCAACAACAGTGGTGCCCGTGTGCTCGGGCACCACACGCAAAATCAAATGGTGGTGCTCAGCACCACACGCTTCGACGATGAATTATGCACAGGGTACAGGCTACAGGGTACAGCTTTATTTTGCTCTATATAAATCTCTCTTTTTGTCTTTCATTGTGAATACTGAATTGTATTCTGATTTGTGATGCATGTTCTGCAACAAATTGTGACTTTGCATCAACATGTACCTACAGCGGAAAGATCTTTTTCTGCACTTCGTTGATTAAAGACATATTTACGTTCCTGTCTCAGTCGGCTGAATCATATTGCGATTTTTTATGTGCATCAAGACTACACAGAAGCACTTGATTTAAAACCACTCATAAATGAGTGGATTTCCATGGCTGCGGTTCGTGTCTCCACTTTTTCCATGTCCATGTAAAATTATTTATATTATGTATATGTTAAGCAAGTGCCAGGGTGGCGCAGTGGTAGCGCGTCAGGCTAGCGTTGCGCTAGTACCAGGTTCGAATCTCCGGATGGGCAGGATTTTCCTGCAATCTGAAGGTCGGTATCGAGTCCTGGTGACCATTCGTCGTTGGGCACCTAATTAACGACACTCTCCTCAGAATACAGCCCTAAGAGTTAGAGTAACAAGGTCCTACACTACACACACTTACACTTTACACATGGTGCAGTATGTAGGTATTAAACGGCGCACCAATCACGCAACTCGCAGAGCCGGTGCGGATTGAGCACTGCACCCGTAGAACCTCATACATTAACGCACCAGCCTCGCCACCGAAAGGTACAAGACGTTACAGACCATACATACATACATACATAATATGTTAAGTACCTATGTACTATGTATATTTACGTATGTTTCTAAATAAAGCGTTGCATTTAAATATACATGGTACCTATATGAATGTTGTTCTTTTTGCGCACCACACGCAAAAATCAAAAGTTGCCGGCCCTGCTCTTTTCTTTCGCTTATGAACTTTTTCACTGTTATAATAATATCTATACAACATTACTACTATTATAGCAGCTTCTACTTCTTCGTCTGACATTTTGGTAAATTTGACAGGTTATGGATCTATGAAAGGGTAAGCTTAAATTCTACGTTATGTTAACTTATATGTTTATGTTATGTTGTATGTTTACGGAACTATAAATCAGCCTTTATTTCATAAAATATTAACTAGTCTCTCATTATTAGGCTAACCACTTATCATCCGGCCCTCGTACAATTTCAAACATTCCCAAAACTTGGTAAATGAATTATTCTAGCATGTATTTAAGTGAATGTTTAACAAGGTTACTTATCTTTACGAAAATTGTTTCAAAATCAGGGCTTAATTTGGACAAAAACAAAAGCTCCTTGTACGAAGTGCAAAGTATAAATTAATCAAATTAAGTAAGCACCACAATGTCAAATAGATGTTAACCACTTCACGAAATCAAATTTCTTGGCTTACAATACCTTTCACAATCACAACATAAAACGCAAAATTGAATCTGTGGTATGATCCATTGGAAGGATGATGAATCCTCAAAACCAATAGTTTGTGATGGTTTTCGACTTCTATTAAAGTTCCATTCCTTTTTTCTTTCTTTTCCTCCAAAATAAGTATACTTGTACCTTTATAAATCTCTTGCATTCAGAAAATGCAGGCATGCAACGCAACTGTATTAAATTTGAATATATGTATAATATGATGCCAGAGCAAAAGTGCAAGACTACAACACATAGGAAAAAATTCACAGATTTCGCAATCCTTGCAACCACCGGATACATTGGAAATGATAATGCCATATATAATACATGAAACATATAAACTTACCTCAGTTACGACTTCGAAATTGTGGAACTATCACACCTCTGAGAGTAAATTAATAATTTTTCAAATTTCTACACATAAAGTGGCATTTTAATGTGTCAAATCTAGTTATCAAAGCAACATTTTAACGTGAAGGGTGGATAAAGTGTTGCTGTAAACATTTTATCCACACTTTCCTTGGCGACACTGTTTCTATAAACATTTTATTCACACTTTCCTTGACGACGTGAATTTTAGAATGAAAATCATGGTGCTTTTAAATTAGGTTGCTATAGCTATTGTTTCATAAAGAGATTTTATCCGCTCAAGGACATTAGCTCACGAGGCGCAGCACTTTTCCTTTCCTGGATAACATTTTTCTTTATTCACTCACGGAACGCCGAGTGAGCTATATTCTTAATTAGTGGCGGTGTGGCCTCTTTAATTCCTATAGAAAGAAATATTACACTTTTATGACCTAAAATATCCTAAGGGGCCTTCAAGACATATTGCTCCCTCCGCCTCCCAAAGATAGGTACGCCGCTGGTACCATAAATAACTATTAAACTCAATAAACAAAAGACAATACATATTCAATCAGTTTGTACCTGTTTGTAATACGAATACGACTATGCGTATTTCCTTACACTTGTAGCAGTTGTCTATTCTTCTTACGCAGTTTTATTAGTTTATTACGAATAATTCAAATGTTTGGTATGAGATCATCGCGAACTTATTGAACGCTAATAAAAATTATTAACAACATGCCCGAGAATGATGCCATCGGCGTGATCGGCGTCGGCAACGCAATCTTACGCCGACACTTTTGATGTCTCGTGAAACTGTTGAAATCCTTGTAACTCTGTCCCATACACGAGCGCATAAACATTTCCAATGCTAAAAATCCCGTATTTTTACTTTTCTTACAGGCTAGCTTCTTGTTTTGCCTTACATCTAAATACGTAACTCTTGCTGTGGGTCTTACCGTGCATTTTACGCAAAAACAAGACAAGAACAAGCAAAATGCAAGATTTACAATGAGTAACCAAAAGAGAAATAAATAAATAAAGAACGGGTATTAAAAATCCCAATCCTTTTCACGAGAAAACAATATGCGTAACGATTACGTAATTGCCTTATATAAAGATGTAATCCCAAATTTAAACAAGTTGTCAGATGTGGTAGATATCCCGAAGTGTTTTCGGAGAGTTGTTCCAAGTTTGTGTTTGTCAGTAGTCGGACTTTCCCATTAATAATAATATTAATGCTAAGGTGGCAGAAACATGGTAGCAAATCTTAGATTCCAAGATTGCGAATAACCCTGTCCGGAAAACAAAGGGTATCTTATCTAATTAGACAAGCAACTACACACAACTGTACGCACAGATGCGTTAATAACACCGGTTAACGAAGGATGTTTGGGCACATCTGCATGAAAACAAAGGAAATGTAAATTTAACAACGATCCGTATGTTAGCCCTAATCATCCTGATTGCAATCCGCAATATTGCAAAGATCATCGTGGATTTTCGCCTTAGATAAGATCATAAATACATATTAGCGGTGTGGCACAGACACATTACCATATTAAACTCTGCAAGCTCCTGATAATGTTTGACACACGAGAGGGACGCTCGTAGGGCCGTGACAAATAAAGGGGGCCACGGTGACTGATATTGCGGGGGAAATGGACTTATTTGAAGGTTGGACAAACACAATCCATACGACAGAACGTATACCAGAATATATTAAACTTATACTTCATTTCGTCATTTCATCTCCACCGTCGATCAAATCGTAAAAAGCATTAGGTAGTCTTTCCCTTTTTTCCCGCAAGCAAATTAAACAAATTTAGCTAAAACCCGGAACCCAAATCCCTTTGATAGTTTATTTTAACTCTTCCGTTCAAACTTCCAACAATGAGCACCCAGACGCATATATATTTAATAACTTTACGACTATAAACTGAAACTAAACCAACTAACTACGTTAATAATTCCTTACCAAACTGAAATTTCAAAGCCAAGTTACAAGAAATTTATTCGAGTGCTTTAATAAGTTAAACACACAACCGAATAACTCAATCTCTAGTTCTGCATCTCAGATAAAGAACGTTTATTAACTAGTTCCTCCTTTTTAATGTAAGCCTAACCGATTTGCACATTATAAATATTTCGAGTCTGATGTAAGGAAGATAAACACTTTAATTTCCATTATTATTCGCGTGCATAAATATTTATCTGGGGTGTTTTAGTGCCCTCGAACACAAGAACTAAAGAGGACTGCAAATACAAATAGACGCTGAGAACAGCAATTAGAATCGTAAGGGCTGCATTTGCATAATTCTTCACCTCGTATAATTAAGAACTGTTACCTTGCAATCTCGGTCGTTCCTACAAATAATGCTTTTTCAGATACAAAACGATAACCCCGCGAATTTATCCGGGTGGAAAAGCGCATTTACTTAATTTTTCCTTGTAATTAAATTACTCGTCGTATTTTAAACTTTGAGAAAACCTAGTTAGAAAAGGATTTTTAGATGTATACGGAGAGCAGGTATTTTTCAGGTTTCCAGTAAATATAAACGAATGAACAACTCTCTACAAGCAAATTTAATTCAAGTGTTACGGTAAAACTTAAATTTTATTTAGATTTGCATCAAAACATACAATAATAAAATTCAAAACGAAGCAAGCATTTTAAAAAATCGTCTGTGAAAATCGCCCTTCTTCTTTTATTCAAGAGTCTTAAAAAATCGATAAGTTAAGAACTATACATTTAGAAAACCTCTAGGATTGGAAACTTAAATCTTCAAACTTTTTGAGCTTAAATTTCAAAATTTATATTTGGAATCCAAACATTCAAATTTTTGAGAATTTACCTTTTAAAGTCTTGTGCAAAATTTAAATACGAAAATTCTATTATTAGTTCAAAATTGTTCTACAGCAGAAAATGCCTTTTGATGCATAGAAGATGCGTACTACGTTTCACAAAAATATCTAGGGTCATACCAAAGTTATCATAAAAAAAAGATTTTTTTCTTAAAACTTTAGCACGCTGTAGTTCAAAAGTTAAGACCTTTAGGACATATGTTCATATGAAGTTTTTTTCTCAAAATGGACCCAAGAATAACCTCCTTAAATATTAGCATGTTATTAAGAAACACCCTGTATAGGATAGATGAAAGAATACCAGCAAGACAAGTAATGGAGGCAAGACCAATGGGGAAAAAAGGAAGAGAACGTCCACGTATGCAATGGATGGACTTTCTTTGCAAACCAGCAATGCCATATTTTAAAAAATGGCTACAAAACCCAACGCCGTAAGGCAAAGTAGAGCTTATGCCCTTCTGGCTGGCGAAAGGCTTAGATGCGCACTAGTCTAAGTGGGCTGTCTTAACTATTGAGAGAGACGATAATCCGCTTAAAAGCACGTTGTACATAAGTGCAGTGGCGTACTATTTTTCCACTATTTAAATTTTACCTAGATTATTTAGTTACCGAATAAAGTTTTTTATGCCTGTAATTCCGTACGAAATAGATTTAGGTATTTAAATATCAAGACGCAAGTATGTTCGATGAGCGACAAAAACCAAAATTCCCGAAACTTACAATTTAATTATAAACATTTAGCTTTGCTGTTTTGTAAAAGCTTTATTTACGTTTATGACATTCTGATCATGATGTAACTTAAACAAAGTTTCTTTAATGAATATTTAAGCATTAAATGATAATATTATCGAACTTTCAAATCTTGTTGGATTTTATATAAATACAGGTTTATATATTATTTAAGTAAAAATTGTACTGCTTGTGCGTACGCCACTGAATATACTAGCACTCAAAGTTTTTATTTAGAAATTGTCGAAAATTGAGCTTTAAGGTTTTTGTTTAAATAATACGTCAAATGCAGACATTTAAGCTGTTTTATTAAATCTACCGTGTTATTTATATTATTTTAATCTGACCTTAACGTTACTATTTATGTATTAAAATTTATATTTCAGTACTTGGCATATCAAAAATATCGAGCATCTGCATGTCTATTTTACCCAAAGTCTTTGCATTTTACCTACCTTATCACTCTTATCAGATTAAGGCTGGCATTTACATGCAGTGATATTCTATTTGACGTATCTAAAGTTGCATGACTACTTAAATAAGCACGGATTTGTGTATGACTCAAAACTGTAGAGTCGGGTAATAACTGACAAGTTGAGATGATTAAATTGTTTCTTAGAATAATACGAAATAGTTTGCCTTCGAATTCTGTTTCATATTTTAAATATTTTCCAATATCTATCGCACTCTGTTAGTTAAGTTGCCTACACGCTACATTATGAATAATGAGTTACAACGATATTTCTAAAATCTTATTTCCATTGCTTTCGAATTAATTTGCATTTTGGGAAAATGTTCGTGTGGCCTTTGAAAAGGGGACGTTTTTATATATCTATTTACGTGGAGATTTTTTCGTTATCTCTATTTTTGCAAATACTATTTGAATTTTTTAAAGTAAAATAGAGTACGTTTTTTATTGCTAAAACGTTATTTTTTTAATTTGACAAAACCGAGGTGTCTATATAAATCAAGATATAAAATTGCACTCAAAATTAAATAAAATGTACAAAATCATAAACCAAAATATAATCACAGATAATTAACGCCGTTATTCATGAACAAAAGCTTTTTGAACAAGCCTACTTTGTCCTTTTGTTTTTGAATTTGGAAAGTATCTTTACGGAACTAATTTGCGACTACCTTCAGTGACATTATAAGGTTTATTTCGTGATTTGAACACCATTGCATCCTACACATACTTTAAAGAAAGGCGAGTTTGCAATTCGTAAGTAAACACGGCATTTTAATCTTAAAACTTTTGGGTTTCATACCAACTTCAATACGCAAGTATATGCAACACACATTACACCACATAATTGTATTGCCTATACTGCAGGTTTAAAAAGATGAAATTTTCTCGTACTCAGAATTTTAATAATTCGTTTAATTTTCAAAAATAAACCTCAAAAAAGTGGTTATTCAAAAGTTGTATTAGCCTTATTGTATTGTAAATGTAGAATTCAAAATAAAAACAACCAAAATTTCCCTTCAAATTTGTTGTATTTATATCAAAAAAGTAATGTCATACGCAAGTCTACATCTAATCCAAATTAATCAAATAATAAAATCTGTTAAACTAAGTATATCCTAGATTCTCAATGCTGTTACATATACAGCAGGAAAAAAAAAGTGCGAATTAATATTCAGTTAGTATCTTCCACTGCGACGATGACGTGGAGAACGGCTACGACCCTTTGACCGAGATCGCCTACGTGGCGAGTGAGATCTGGAGCGTCTATTACCACCACCAATACCACCACCTCCACCACCGCCGCCGCCGCCGCCACCACCACCACCACCACCTCCGCCACCACCGCCGCCGCCGCCACCTCCACCGCCGCCACCACCACCACCTGGTCCAACTGCACCTCCGCCACGCTTACGACGTGAATATAAATATCTGTAAATTATGAAATTAATGTCATTTTTATATCGGTTTTATTTTTTACCTTCTTAATTCTCTGGAAATTGGTTTGAGATGCATGAAATTACAGAAACCTGAACGAGTGCACTCGCCCATCTCGTACTGACGACAACAAGCTTCACGGAAATCTGTTACTGGACTTAATTCGGCATAAACTGGACGTCCACCGAACCAACGATTATTTAAGTCGTTAACTGCACGTTCAGCATCTTCTTCACGTCTGAACTAAAGCAGAAATGTAAGACTTAATATTTATAAAAAGCTAATACTGCTTAGTTTTACTTACTTTTATGTAAACATTACCAACAAGATGATCACCAAGGTTGTCGCAAACATTCATTTCCTCAATTTCGCCGTATTTGTCTTCGCATTCAACAAATACGTCTTCAAAGAAATTATCGTAATGTTCTTGCATTTCTTCGTCAGACACATTTGCTACCACTGTAACGCAAGAATATGAAGTATTTTCTAGTAACAAACGATGAATACTTACGATGGCTTCCGTCGGCGGATTTTGCTGAATTTTGGGGATTTACGTACAAATTTTGCAACAAACATGTTTGAGAAAACGTTGGTTTATTATGTATACGAGAACAACGATCTCCATGGCGGCAAGCACCGATTTTAAAATAAAAGGAACAGTTTACTCTGAAAGCAAATAGAATTTGTTGTCTTACTTTAAACAGGTTAGACGTCAACTTACTTGTCCTTTTCGGTACCAAAAATCGAGGCTAGATATTCTGCCATTACCCCTCACAATTTAAAATTAAATAACACACGTGTTACAAGATTATAATAACAATAAAAATATGTTGATTTAATAATCAACACGCCGGCATTTTCACTAAAACTCCTCTTTTAGTAACATTTACAAATACGATGTTGGCGGCAATCTTGCAGTCTGAAGTTGCTTACCTAACCTTCAAACTCAAAATGACAACATCAATTTTAAAGATATCTAGCACAAATGTATTAAATCAGGTAATTACAAATACTTATTTAGATTAATTAAAACTAACGTTAATTGATATTTATAGTTTTTACATGACTGCGTGGATGATTTAATTGGTTATAAACAAGTAAAATTTGACAACTACAGCAGCGACATCGAGTGGACAATGGAAGACTACGTGGGGGCTACAAATTTCGTTCAAAATTTATACCGCGAAAACGCATCGAATACTTCCAGTGATAATTTCGATGAAAAAATCCAGAATTTAAGTCCAGTTCAACAAGAGTGCATTAAAAACTGCTTTGAAATAAGAAAGGACCAAATTGTGCAAAGTATAGTACGTGAAAGTCTATTGAAGGGTGGATTACCAGTTGTAGAAAACATCGATTGGAAATTAAAATGGGTAATGGGAAGCTCGAAACTGGCAAACTTACGAGAACAGTTACTACAACTGGATTTACATTGTTTTAAAAAAGAAAATGAAGACACTCGAAAAACTGTTAACTTCGAAATGAATGTGGAACAAGTTACGGCACTTATAGATAATCTAGAAAATGTTCTAAAGGAATTGAATCAAAAAACTGAATAATTAATTATACAAAATCAAATAAGTTGCACCAAAGTATTCCTAAACGTAAATATAACCAGGCATGAATGTAAAAAAGTCAGATTCTTATTACTTATTTATCTTATACTTAATGTAATATTATTTTAATACGTAAAAATATGTATATAAAGTTCTCAATCAGTTGTACAGTATTATTTACCCATATTCATACTAATATTAGTCGGCATTTGGCTTTCCACGAGTAAACATTGTTACTTATCACGGCGAAATTGAAGTGCGGCTGTACAAAGCACTGCAAAATGATAAGTGGAAAGTACCCAGTATACCTGTTTTACTACCGTTACGGTTTACGGTTTTCTTGTTTGTCAGTTTGAGACTTGTATTCGAATTCGTTGTTACGGTGTCCTCAGTTTTAGGTGGTAGAAAATGACCAAAAATAATACAGAGTGTATTCTGAAAGTGAATTTTAAAACTCTTCCATTAGAGGAAAAACAAACAATTTTGACGAAAAAGTTATTGAACATTCTATTTCTCAGAAAGACAGAAGACTAGATTTTGTGTACAGTGTACTCTCTCTTAGCGGACACTCCTCATAAGCGCACATCTCTTTTAAGCAGACGTTTTCTCGCGAACCGAAAAAATACAATAGCTTTGCTAATAAAAATTTTCCTCTTAAGCGGACTCTCCGTTAACAGGACACGGACACTAAATTGCATCGTTAACCTTGTATTCAGCTCCTCTTGTGCGGACAGTTTGTGTGGCGCCCGGTGGCTAATTTTCGTGATATATTATCGGATAAGCCCGGATGCATGAAATGTAAAACTTAGGAGCAAAGTCACCACGACGCTGATTTTACTTTGGTGTTTACATAATATATGACAATTTAGAAATTTTTGCTGACTTTGTTTATATTTTTGGTTGGTTATAAGATGCATTCCAAAATGAAACATTGTAAAAATTGTCGTCAAAAAATATTCTCCGCGTCGCGTCGATTGATATGCTTCAACCTACAAAAACTCTTCTTACGCTGAAAGAGAAAATAAATGTAATACAGTTTTTTGATAAACAAAAAGTTAGTTATCATGTTTACTTGAAGGTCTATTTTTTCCATTTTTAATCTACTTAGTGTAAGTACATTTTTTTATTATGTAATCTTCTTTGTTGTCTTTTGTATGTATACGAATTTTTCCAATTTTTTAGTGTGAATACTGTAACTATAAAGCTTTTATGTACTATTATGTGTACAATACAGTTAATTTAAAAAATTTCATCTATTAGAGCAACAACTTCTCTTGAGAGGACACCTCTGACACATTTTCGGCGACCGCAGGTGTCCGCTTAAAAGAGAGTACACTGGATAAACAGTAATATTTTTAAGGGATTATTGTAGCGTGTGTGTGTGTGTGTTTTTTTTACGTCTGTACATAAAACTTTTTTCTATTTGTATAAAATTGCTTAGCTACTGAAAGTGAATGTTTGTTATATATTATTATTTGTTTATATTCTCTCAGCAACTAGAGCCGGTAGAGCCCCCCGAAAATAAATTATCACGAGCCGCCACTGATGGAGTCCAGCTATGGGGATGTGCAAAGCCTACAAATACAAAAAACCTAAGGATGATATTCAATGCCCCATAATATGTTAGTAACAAAACCTTGCACGATAACTCAGGTTCCATTTGTAGAAGAAGAAATTCGCAGATTGGGGCCGGCCCAAGCTTTTTTGCCACTGCAAGCAAACTTTTTTAGGCGCCCTTATCTAGTTTTTTAATTTCTTCAAAAAAAGCAATAAAAAATTTTTTATCCCAACCTAAACACTAAGGCAAAAAAAGGAAAAATATCTCTAAATATATACCTATTTATTTGGGTAAAAAAATATTTCTATGAGGATACTTGCGTGTACTGCAGGGAGGGGGACACGCCGAAACATACTATCTTAGGGTGCCCTAGATGGCAAAACACACGTAACAACATGGCGCTGTTTGATGCGGAGAATATTATAAAGGTAATGTTGAGGGATGAAGGGAGTTGGAATACAATACACACGGTTATTATCTACATCATGGAAAACAAAGAGAGGGTCAGACAAGGAAGATAGATGATAAGAAAGGGAGTGATATCACAGTCTAGTAATACAACCAGTCATTTCACTCGCTGGATTTTGTGGGTCCGAATTCCAGTGCACCTGTGCAAACCTAGCATAAAGCGCAGTTAGAAAAATAACGTGTTTACATAAATGTGCATTTAACCGCCGTAAACCACGTGTTTGCATGTGTTTGAGTGGTGCTTGTTTATTAGTTTATTCAAAAATCGCGCCAAAATATTCATGATCTAGCCCAGGAGTGCTCAAACCGTCGATCGCGAAAAGGTTTCATGTCGATCGCGTAAATAATTTAATGCACACTTACGTTACAAAATGCCTAGAGCACGCGGCAACTTTTGACTCGCATATCTAAACTTTGTATTTTTTCCCTACCTAGTCGATCTCTTGCCGACTAGTACTTTTACGGTAGATCGCCGATAGTATAAGTCTGAAGAATTTCGGGAATATTTTGTTAGTTCTTTAGGAGAAGTACCCTGGCAATATACAGTATGTCCCCGGATTGAGTTTACAATAGGTATGATTGACCAAAAATTTTCGAATTGGAATTTCATATTTTGGGATTCCGCCCTGCTTGGTCTGCAGCTTATTTTTAGTTTACTTTCGATTTTTTAAAATCAAGTAGCCTTTACAGTTGAGCAATAACTCTTTTCGTTTCAGGTAAAGTACCTTTTCGGTTCACAGTACGCCAAAGTGTTACTAAGAAAAGTTGTTCAGAATGAAAAGTTATGGCGGTGTACAAATTTTCAGAACGATCGGCCTACTTTGATAAAACTGACCAATACTGGATTTTATCAAAGTAGGCCGATCATTCTGAAAATTTGCATAACTCCATAACTTTTTATTCTGAACAACTTTTCTTAGTAAAATATTGGCGTACTGTGAATGGAAACAGTACTTTACCTGAAACGAAATTGACAAATAATGAATTTTATCAAAGTAGGCCGATCGTTCTGAAAATTTGTACACCGCCATAACTTTTCATTCTGAACAACTTTTTTTAGTAACACTTTGGCGTACTGTGAACGGAAAAGGTACTTTACTAGAAACGAAAAGAGTTATTGCTCAACTGTAAAGGCCTACTTAATTTTAAAAACTCGAAAGTTAACTAAAAATAAGTTTCAGACCAAGCAGGGCGGAATCCCAAAATATGAAATTCCAATTCGAAAATTTTTGGTCAATCATACCTATTGTAAACTCAATCCGGGGACATACTGTATACCTATTTATTTTGGTAAAAAAATATTTCTATGAGGATACTTGCGTGTACTGCAGGGAGGGGGACACGCCGAAACATACTATCTTCGGGTGCCCTAGATGGCAAAACACACGTAACAACATGGCGTTTCAAACAGTTAAATGAAGAAATTGATGCGGAGAATATTATAAAGGTAATGTTGAGGGATGAAAGGAGTTGGAATACAATACACACGGTTATTATCTACATCATGGAAAACAAAGAGAGGGTCAGACAAGGAAGATAGATGATAAGAAAGGGAGTGATATCACAGTCTAGTAATACAACCAGTCGTTTCACTCGCTGGATTTTGTGGGTCCGAATTCCAGTGCGCCTGTGCAAACCTAGCATAAAGCGCAGTTAGAAAAATAACGTGTTTGCGTAGATGTGCATTTAACCGCCGTAAACCACGTGTTTGAGTGGTGCTTGTTTATTATTTATTCAAAAATCGCGCCAAAATATTCATGATCTAGCCCAGGAGTGCTCAAACCGTCGATCGCGAAAAGGTTTCAAGTCGATCGCGTAAATAATTTAATGCACACTTACGTTACGAAGTGCCTAGAGTACGCGGCAACTTTTGACTCGCATATCTAAACTTTGTGTTTTTTCCCTACCTAGTCGATCTCTTGCCGACTAGTACTTTTACGGTAGATCGCCGATAGTATAAGTCTGAAGAATTTCGGGAATATTTTGTTAGTTCTTTAGGAGAAGTAGCCTGGCAATATAGATTAATGTAGAGAAATTTAATAAACATTTTTTTTATTTATCATTTTTTCTTACCTGTACGATGTTTCCTACAGTTGCCCTACACAGTGATCCATCTTGCAAAAATGAACGAGCTTCAAAAAACGGCCACTTTGAATTATAAGTATCGTCGGCTCCGTCCCCAGAGTATTTTTTTATAGTTTTTTTGTGCTCGCTATTCCACTGATTTCTTAGGTTATGTATTTTTCGGCTTACTTCTTCTACTGAAGCTCCAAAGTTTTCCGATATTTCGAGCAAAGCGTTTTGCTTTTTAACCCTATCTCGATATATCTTGCTTTTAACGTCCCATAGTTCGGGTTTATTGTGGTAAAAATTAATTAGTTCATCAATTTCACTTTTTAACCACTCTTTCTTCTCACTCATTGTATACTTTTTTATTTTAACCGATTACATGTATTGGAAATAAAGTAATTTAATAATAAAAAGACATATGTCAGATACTGAATGGAAAAGTAGATGGCTGGTAAACTCGAGCAATTTGTCTCAGACGTGTGACAACTTACAAAAACAGCGTTTACATTTATAATCGCATAGTAGGGCGATAAAGTGTCTAAAGCTAGTGACATAAATTCTTCCGAGTTTTAAAAAAGTGTTTACATATAGCCGTACAGATGTGACGATACATATTTTCAGAATGTCCGACAGAAAGTCTTCACTGTTTACATTACTCTCCGACATAAATATCATGCAATAAATGTCAGATCTAAATGTACCTTTTTAGCAAGGAAATTAAAGGACAGGGTAAAAAGAACAAAATATAGGAAACATCCTAAATATATATTTATATAGACACATTCACACTTACATGAGAATAGATACCAAACTGCACAGCCATCTTGATAAATCGCCCCTTGCGACAAATCAAAAGAGCCAGCTCAATCGTGTTCGGATCAGAAAACTAAATATGTCATCTTTGTAACCTAGACTAACATATTAAAATTCAGAGACACCAAAACAGAGAATTTCGTTGTAAATAATGTACAAATTTTTTAATTTTGCAACTATCTATACAATGTGTTTTAACACTTGATTTTTATTTATTATTCGGTGAAATCTAAGCCGAAAAACAAATAAAAAAGTGTTAGCTGCCTAATTATAAAATACACTTAACACACTTATACTCTATGAAATAATTAATATTAGACAGCCGTTTTCTACACATTTAAAAATTTTATAAACGAATCTCTATACAAGTAATCAAATCACCAGCTGTCGTACAAAATTTATGATAGTTATGTTACAAAAGTACAACGGGAAAAGGAACAACTATTATTTTGCATGTTCTGTTGTACCTTTGCAAAGAAATTACGATATCACTAATTATTTAAATAAGATATGTAGCTATTCTACGAAGCCAAAGAAAATAAGAACTCGAAAGTAAAACAGTTGCAGCAGAAATAAGAAAGAAGTTTCGGTTTATATTCAAACAATGTGATGATGAATTACAAAGGTATACGTGAGATTATTTTGTGAAGCTCCTCTAACATACTAAAAACTACACTAACTTGATTACTTTACAATTGTATACGTTTATTAAAAAAGTCGGATCAACGACAAGTATAAAAATTGTCCAAACTTCACTAAAGCTGGTGTAGAACATTCAAGGTAAGAGGTGTACATTGAATACCCAACACACATGCTACGAGTATTAAACATTTTCAACTATTCAATTTTTCGCTGTAGACGTTTAGTGCAGCCCTAATTGAACGGCAGTGTCGATGGTTGCTTTTGGTCAAAATGGCCACTGCCAGGAATGATCCTTATATATTTTTGTTTAACACATTAAAAAAAGTTCATATTTATATAAAAACCTTTATATTTATTGCAGAATTTTATTCCTCTGCTTTGGCTGGAGTAGGTTCCTGAAACGATAATGAACAAACGTTAGTTAGATTTGAACATTATTAAATCAACTCGTAACTCACCACAGCTTCGACTTTGTCACCACCTTCGTGCCTATCTTCAGCTACGTTTTCTGTTGCCGACGTTTCAGTTGGAACCACAACCTGAAATTACAAAGAACGTCACTGCAAAACTCGTACACAAAGCAACCGGTGGTGGTTAAAACTATTTTTAAAAAATCAAGGATAAACAAAGTTCACTTAGAATATTAATTGGTATTGGGAGGATAATACACAAACACAACATGAATACAAATTGGTAATTTAACGAACACAACAAGCAAAATTTTCAAGCCCTATTTACCAATTAAAATGTCAAAAAACGACTAGAATAAAGGTTTAATTAATAAAATATTTCATATTGTAATTGTTTATTAGTAGGATAAAACATGTTAGTCAAGAAAGCACGAAATCTGAAACACACACGTCCATATGTTAGCACAAAGAATTGTTACTGCACAAAACCAACAGCTTTTGAAATAAAGAGAAAATAAGAATGTTAATATAAGATACTTTCCATTACGATTGCACTATTCACCTGTTTGATTGGCCGGTCAACAGATGGCAGCGTGATGTCATTGTCGATAGGTGAAGGCAGACCGTTGGCGTCTCCATTGGTGAGAACCATATCACCCGTTGGGAGGGGAATATCTGTAACGGATTCAGGAACCTTTTCGGATTCCAAGGGAATATTAGGAATAGGTTCAGGTAATGATTCTGGTGGAGGAAGCACAGATTCGGATGCAATTGGTTCTGGCACACAGTCTACAGGTGGAAGAGACATTGGTTCAGGAAGACTTTCGGAAGTAGGTTCGGGGAGAGAAGGCAAAGATTCTGTGGATATATCTGGCAATGAGTCTGCACTTATTACTTGTTCTGCTACGTTAGGAAGAAGCTCAGGTGGAAGAGAAACAGGTTCTGGAAGGGAATCTTCGGGTAACGATTCGACATCTTTAACAGGTGAAGATTCAACAGGTGCAGGTGCAGGCGATTGAGAAGGTAGCGGACAAGCTGCGGGTGAAGATTCCTGCACCGTAGAAGGCACAGGTTCTGGCACGGTTTCTAAGACAGGCGCGTTAGCAGCCTCGGGAGATTTAGGTTGAGAACAAATTGTAGATTCTACAACCGCTGCCTCAGGCACAATTGGTAAGCTAGAATCTAACAAAGGTTCCGGTGCAAGAGGTGAAGCAACTGCCTCTGGAGTTTTAGGTGCTACAGCAGACTGGACTGGACTAGATTGTGCAGCAGGTAAGCTAGGGGCATCCTCTTTAACAGGAGATTGTGCAGAGACACTTTCTACAATTGGGGCAGGATGTTCAGGAATACTTTCAGTTACGGGTGATGAGACAGCAGCTTGAGGAATCGACCCTACTACAGAATCTGAAACAGGTTCGGGGATGGTTTCCACAACCGGAGCTGAGACAGGGGATTGAGTTGGAAGCACATCAGCCATGGTGGATTCAGCAAATACCGTCACCGGGGATGGAGGGTTAGAGGAAGGTAAAGGAGGGGGAACTTCTTCGCTACGCACCTCTTTGGACTCCTCGATCACAGGTTCTACGGGTTTAGGTTCCTCAATGGGAGCTTTAGGTTCATCCTGTTTAGGTTCTTCGACAGGTTTTGGTTCCTCCTTCGCAGGTGCTGCTGCTTCTGCGGGGGTTTCTTTTACTGGCTCGATTTTTGGCGCTTCGGCAGGCTTGGGTGCTTCTTCTGATTGAATAGGCTCGGTTGGCTTGGCAGGTTCGGCAGATTCAACAGGTTTTGCTGCTTCTTCTGGAGCTGCATCGCCATTCGTAACAGCCACTGATTCTGGGGTCTTTTCACCTTCAGCTTTAGGGGCTTCTGAAGCTGGGGTAGCAGCATTTTCCTCGGTTCCCTTTAAAAAAAATGTACATATAATATTTTTTTAATATGTCATCAAACTTTTAAAGTTGCCAAATTTTTTTAAGTTAATGTTAATTTGAATTGATCATTAAATTTGCAGTTAAACAAGAGTAAATGATCGACATCAAGGTCATTGTAAGTTATATGCCAATTGCATTAAGGTTGAGCTCTAAATGCATGCTATTACTTGCATTGTTGTAATTCAGTAATCTGGTAATGCAAGAATTTTTTAGACGCGTTTACTACAACAAGAAATTCGGGCCAGCTTGCTATGCAGAAATCGAAACGAGAAAAACCAGTTCTTTAAACATTCTTAACAAAGACATGTATGGTACAAAAGCCCTAAGAGATAAAACAACCTATATTAACTTGTAACTTTTTAAATTTATAAAATTTTCTCTTATTTTGGGTTTTTATCTTTCGAATGTCTTTTCTCTATAAGTTTATCCAATTTCATTTACTTTGGAACAAGCTACGAGTTTCTTATTGTGTTTATCCTTTGTACTCGTAATTTAAGTTGAAGGGCTTTTGTGTTAGGTCCCAAAAAAATGTGGCAACTCGAATGAATATGAGGGTTTTATTTATTAGTAACATAATTAAATAAAGCAATCACGAAAGCAATATAGAAAGACAGCCGTGAAAGAATTCTCAGGGCAAACGACGAATTCAATAACGTAATTTAAACAAATTAAGAGCATAAAAGAGCCGTTATGGAGGGCAGACTGTCGCAGACATTCCAATTGTAGTTACCAAAGATAACCTTTTATTTGACCTAGCCAACATCGATGAATGCGGCATTTTCTCTACAATTCAGCTTCAAACGATCCATTCAAACTACATCAAATAAAAAATGAAAAAGTACGTTACTGGAACAAAAGCGTTAAAAAATAAAAACTGTGACTAAGAGCGAGTTAATTAAACAAACGGCCAGGAATTCGGACAAAAAACTGACCAACGCCAAGAGCGAGTTTCCATTACTAAAAAATTTTAAACGAAAAAACGAAATAAATGAGAAACAAAGTGTGGGAATCTGACGCCCATTTTTTTTAGTTCAGTATTTTAATATTACGTGCAGGTGCCAGTTTCTAAGAATAATTTACGAAGACAGAACTCCACGTTACTAATAATTATAGTATCTGTTTCAGTAGAAGATAAAACGCCAGTAAACATAATAAAAATACTTGTCCGTTTGTGAGGTTGTTAATCCTCGATTTATAAACGTGCATTTAAATCATCTATTTTTCTTCCGAAAAGTTTGGCTTCCCTTTTTTACGCGGATAAACAAATTTTTGATGGTTATATTTAAACCACAACAACACATTCGGATTATTTTTAGAACGTTTAATGCACAAAGTTTATCTTGATACGTAAATTTGTAAAGTTAATCTGTACTGGACGCGTTCCAAAAGAAAAATTATGGATGGGACAAGTTTTGACAGTCTTAAAATTTGAGAAAACTTCAGGAAATTTGAATTATGTCCGTTTTTGGTATTTGAGCCACGCGAGTTTTCACTTTAACTAAGGACTAAGGAGTGATACCATTTTGTAAGCAGCGTTTCCATAGAACAAAAGCAAAAAAGGCTTTTTGGTTTTCTTTAAGAAAAATTAATGATTAAAATAAAAAAAATACATTCACCAACAACCACAACTAAACATCCACGAACACAGAATACAAGACTACTACATCGTCATGCCAATTTGTAAAAAATACCCTGATGCGATTGTAAAAGTCCCATTTTCCCGAACATTTCACCAACGCTTTCACACACAGAGCAATGAAGGCGGAAAACCCGGTGCAGATGATCACTACAAACCAATTTAAATCGTACCACTTCGAACTGTCAAAATTTACCTGACGATCCATCGCAAAACAAAGTCAACGAAACTTTTCGATAAAATAATCTTAGCAAGAGCCCTGCAGTCGGAGGCCAAGTAATAACTGAAAATGAGACACGTTTCTTTCAGGCTTTCAGTAAATACTGAGAGTGATTTGCAAGCCGGGTGTATTTATAGGCACTTCTTAGGCAGCCTTTGGATATGTTTACACCCTAACTCGCATAGCTACGTGGGGGCCACTACGTTGCTGGTCTCTTACTCAGCTCTCGAGTAGGAACGAGAAATATGCAAAAAAAATAAAAAACCTCCATCGTGTTCAAGAAGCACAACGCGGTCTTGGTACAAAGCGGCAAATTATCCAGTCTGCTTTTTCCAGCCTCTTGGTGGCGGCATTTTTCTTCGCTCAGGGTGTTTATTCTATTATAAGCGCAAATATTTACCGTGCTCTTTCTAAAACACGAGCCAAAACGAATACCTTACTTTAATTAACAAGAATTCTCTTCCTAAATGCACACCAGAAGAATGGTTAACACAGCACTTTGAATACCTTTTTCTACACAATTTCAAAATTTTGACTTTAGTCATTTCTACCACAACCCCGAGAATTCACAAACAGAATGTGAGGACAGTTCTTTGTGAATTATCTTTCAGCCCCCCAACCATCTTATTTTAGTTTTTAAATGAACGCCATAAATCTAAATACAGAATTAACTAATTATAGAAATAACACTCGCAACAAGTCTACATGATATCTAAGAACTTGTATTAATTACAGACTTGCATGAATCTCCCACGTTAAAAATAACACACCTATTGAAGCACTCAAACTATTTTATATCAATTTAATACAAAGCTATTTTAAGACACGAAACCAAACTGCCCGTTTTCTTTGTATGTTAATTCAGAGATAACGGATTTGCATAATCACACAAGTAACACCAACTCATCATTGAGTTGAATTATCAGTTATAAACTGTCTGAATTAACGAACCCCTGGTACTGGAATGGACTGAACCCACAGCCTCACCGAAGCCCAACTGTTGAAAAATTTAGGCCACAGGACGAAATTACTTTTTTTTTATATCGAAACATGGCACAAATTCGTGAAAATTGATGTTCGTTAACTCCCAACCAGCTTGGCTTATTATTTAAAATAAATAGTTTGTGCCACTTGTAATGAAGCAGAAAATTGTTGGCTCGTAAATCAGGACGAATGTGAAGATTTTTTAAGACGTCCATCAAAACCTAACAAATGTAACATTTTTTTAAGACGCAACAAACCTAAAAAATCCGAGAAACATTTAATCACAACAATCAGAACCAAAAGCCTAAATCACATTTTAATCTGTTTTTGATGACACCAACAACGAAAGGACAAAATTTAACTCAATTATTCGTGCTTTCCTGTAAAACGCCGACTTTTCAAGTTTAGCAGCTCGAAGTTACTTCATAAATAAATCAAGGTAAAATTCGGTTTCGCTAATAATTCAAAAACGTTCCAAGTAAGGTCAACATTTTCCTTAAAATAGCCTCCCAGGGATGCAAGTAAGTATGCGTGCATCGGTAAGAAAAATGTTACCCACAAATAAGTATAAATCAAGATCGAAGTATCGAATTCGCATTGAGAATGGCAATCTGCTGGTTTAATCATGTGTACATGTCGGCGGCAAACTGCATAACGTGGCTCATGTTTCAAAAACGCAATATCGCTTGTGGGAAACGCACGCGGGTGACTTTGACACTCGGTATCCAAGAATTTAATTTAGACATCAAGGTCAATTTTATTTTTACTTTAAACGTCGCGACAGGGGTGTTAACCGCGTCTCTGTGCTTAGCACATCTAATAGTTAGTAAATGTCAACAACCAGGAGTTCCCAACAGATATTTTTTGCAAAAACTCTTTGCACCAAACTTAGAATTTCCGCAGCTGAAGAAAAAGTTCCAAATGTTTAAAATTAACCACAACAAACTAAAGAATCCGAGATACCCAACGAATAATTTTAAAGGTCGAAACTGACTCTTTCTGCGGCTGAAGAAAAGTTTCAAATGTTTAAAAATAACCACAACAAACTAAAGCGAATAACAATTTTTATAGCAACAGTTGCAGCAATTCTTATGGTCTTACATTCTGACAGACCAAAACTGAAACTTTCTACTGCCGAAGAATAAGTTCAACATGTTTAAAATTAACCACAAAAACCTAAAGCATCCGAGATATCCAACGAATAACAATTTTTATAGCTACAAAAATTCTTGTGGTTCTACATTTTGAAAGGTCGAAACTGAAACTTTCTGCTGCTAAAGAAAAAGGCCCAAATGTTTAAAATTAACCGCAACAAACTAAAGAATCCGAGATGTCTAACGAATAACAGTTTTTGTAGCCACAGTTGCAACAATTCTTGTGGTCCTACATTCTGACAGGCCAAAACTGCAAGTTCCGGCTGCTGAAGTTCCAAATATTTAAAATTAACCTCAACAAACTAAAGACTACAGGGTGCCAACTGAATATTTTTTGTAGCCACAGTTGCAATCATTTTGACAGGGCAAAACTGAAAATTCTGTTCCTGAAGAAATAGTTCCCAATATTTAAAATTAAGCTGAACAAACTAAAGAATCCGAGATGCTGAATGAATATTTTTGAAGCCAGAACTGGAAATATTATTGTGGTTCTACACTTCGATCGGCCAAAACTGAAAATATCTGTTGCCGAAGAAAGGGTTCTAAACATCTAAATGGTTTTAAATTAACCACAACAAACTACAGAATCCGAGACATCGAATAAATATTATTTTTGTAGCCAAGCTTGTGGTTCTACATTTTGACAGGCCAAAACTGAAAATTTCTGCTGCGGAAGAAAAGTTCCAAATGTTTAAAATTAACCAATACAAAGTAAAGAATTTGAGATACCAAATGAATAATATTTTTGTGGCTACAGTTTCAAAAATCCTTGTAGTTCAGACTTTTGATAGGCCAAAACTGAAACTTTCTGCTGCGGAAGAAAAGTTCCAAATGCTTAAAATTAACTACAACACACTAAAGCGACTGAGATGCTGAGTGAATAATATTTTTGTAGCCACAGTTGTGGTCAGATAGATAGGCCAAAACTGAAGACTGCTGAAGAAAAAGTTAACACAACAAACTAAAGAATCCGAAATGCCGATTATCCCACAGTATCAATCAAATCCACATATTTTACCAAAATTTAGCCGCAAAGAATTTAAAAAGAAACAAAATAACAAATATCCGGTTTCTACCCCCAAAAACTAATACTTAAAAAGCTAAACTAATTTTACAGTCAATAAAGTTCCATACAAATTCAAATTATTCACATCCAATCTTCGTCTTATGTAAATGACAAACCACAACGATGTTCCCATAAAATTCTAAATTTCGAATTTATAGGTTTCCTGCAACGTATCTGAAAGATTCGCCGTTTGTTTTGTTGAAGTATGTTGTTTGAGGTTAGTTGTATAATAAAACTTTATTTTCTAATGTAACAAAATTTGAAATATCAAATGTTTGATATCTGCAGAAAGAATTTTAGAAATTAATTTATTTCCTTGTATTTCAAAAATAATGTTTTAATTCCTTTACAAAAGTTTTAGACGTAGAATTTGTAGACGTTAATTAATTTCAAGTCAAACTTAAATTTATTACAACCTGAAGGGCCCTAAAATGTTTATAAAAGAATTTTTAACTTGATAAAAAAAATGCTTTCGCTTAATCTTCTTAAAACTCTTTAGCGTTAATGGATTTCATACTGCGATAATCTGATCATTTTTTAAGCACCAAAAGTTTCTTCGAAACGAGAAAAAGCAGCAGTTTTTACTTTCGCAAGTTCTTAACTGGATTGTTTGAAAAACTAATATCATTCAGGCAAAACATCGCTAAAGGAGCGAATCCTTCATTTAAACACATTTAAAAGATCCCAACAAAAAATTCACAGCGAATTTTTGGAATTCCTGGCAAAGCTATTTTTAAACTGCAAAATCGCAAAATACGAGTCATACATCTTACTTATTTTGATTTCCAGTTATTTTTATAGCACGGAAATTATAAAAAAAGCTGTCTCATCGAAATCTCCCAGCACGAAATCCTGTGGATTGAAGACTCAATGCAAAATTTATACTGGTTGATAAAGAACGGACTTTTAAGCTGCGTTTTAAATTTTTAAATTTGAACCGACCAAATCAAGTTATGTATCTCCCAACCCAATTTCCTTTTATAAACGTAATTTTTGAAAAATAAACTGTTTACTGCATCGACAGTATAATTGAAACAAAGATGAAATAAATAACCGTGTACAAAAGTAAAAAATTAATAAAAACACAAGCAGGTGTACGAATGCAAGTTGCGCTACGGCGCCAAGGTATAAATCGTATGCAACTTTTCGTTTATTCGTTGGTCTGAAAATAAAAGCAAGAAGGCACTTGAGCAAAAAATTCGCAAGTAGTAAAACAGGCTCAAAGCTAGTTTCCACAAGAATATCCTCTATTTTCGATGAGGCGTGGAGGGCAGAACTCGATATATGTGCAGTCGTGGAGGTTGCTTTGAAAACGACCTCGTGTGTAAGCGATGCCTCGGTGCATAATTAGAAGGCTTCACAGAGACGTAACTAAATTTAACAACTTATGATGGACCATCGAGTTTCTATTCAAAATGTTCGAACCGAATTAGCTTTACGGTGGTGACCTTTCATAATTGCCAGAAAATGGGAAACGATTAGAGTTAAAGCAAGCCAAATACGCGGGCGAAATGGGAAGTACGAAATTTCAAAATCTGGATTATGACGATCCAAGAAAAACATTTCGAAAAAAATACAAACGCAGTTGGCCACGTAGAAAATATTTCGTCATTAAAATGCGTCTCTGGTTAAACTATTTTGATTTATGATGCGAATAATATCTACCCAATAATTCTAGCCACTTTGGATAAAATTTAAATTATGATCTCACTGGCCTCTGGGTGGCTCTAAAAATAATCCCGCTGTTAATGAGTTTAATTTTTAGTAGGAGGAAGGATCAACGGTCAGTTAATTAGATGAAATTGTTGGATGACAATAGTTTTAAAAAACAAAATATTTAACACAGAAAAGAAACGCAAGCCATGCGAAAAATCAAGCAAGATTCAACACGGATTTGTAGAATTACGTTAATTTTAATGCCATACTTAACTTCTCATAGTAGAAAATCCTTTCAGACACGTTTATGTCAGAACAACCAAAAATTAAAAGCATCGGTTTGCAGATAACGTCAAACTAAAGTGTATGCCATTTTAATTAGACGAATATACGAACGAAACATTTATTTTACAACGAAATTATGTAGGAACAAACATTAGCAATTAAACATTTTAAAATTACATTTTTTTTTGTAATTAACTATGATTAACAACGTTGTTAAAACGATGCATCTACAATTAAAACAGTCTTTGAATATTTAGGCGTCAGTTTATGAACTGTAAATGAAAATTAAGAGAGTAAAGAAGTGTGAACAGTAATAAATATTAAAGCAAACAAAATGTATACCTACATTGATTAATTAACTAACTAAAAGGTGCTTTAATTAGAACATTTGCCAGATTCGATCTAAAAGTTCGATAAAAAAGAAGACAATTTTAAGGCAAAATTCCTCAACGACTTCACAAATAAGTAGAAAATGTCAAAAAAAAGTACTCCAAAAATAAATAAAAAATTCCACGGGTCTTTTAACTTTTCGTATATTTTTTCTCAACTTGTTTTTTATCATTAAATTTTAAATTTGGCACGTGCCGGTACAAGAATACAAAAACTTCTCTAAATTAATGCGTATGTTTTTACATTACTGGCTATTTACTAATATGCGAATACACTTGTTGTTTCAAAACAGGAAATTATAAATAGACATACAATTTCTAGAATGCTCGTAAAATCTACTTTTATTTCAAGTTTGTGATTTATAGAATAAAACAATGTAGCAGAATGTATTGAATATTTATGCCAAAATGGCAGTAAAGATTAATAAAAGATATCTGAATTTCCATTGAAGTCATCTCACGTAAGCAGAATTACAAAAAACTCACGATTAAAAAAAAACATAAATCGATGATATTCACAAAATCAATAAATAAAACATGATTTTTTTACTTGCTTATTTTGTGGCAATTTAAAGGAGTTTGCCTTGTTGTTTAAATTAATTTATTAAAGTAGGTACTTTTTCAATTTTTCCCAATAAATAACTAAACTTTAGACAAAAGTGCCAAATACTCTATTTAATATACATAGCTGAACCTCCGTTAACTTATTCGTATTTTCATGAGTGTTATTGTCTGTTAATATTATCTAATTTTTCGTAGAATAAAAGGTCATTTGTATTTTAATCATGAATAAATCAGGCCAACCCTGCACATAACTGCCATAAATATACAGGGTGATTCAAAAGTATTGTCATTAATTCTAAGGGTAGGTAGAGCATATCAAATAGAACAACTTTTCTCAATACACCATGTGTCGCAAGCAAACGGTAAGCTCAGAAAAAAATTAAAAAATAAATACAAAAATTGGTTGGGTGTTACTGGAATAGGTATGTTCTGTTTACATTCCGAATCTAAATTTATCAAACGCCTTTCTTGCTCATACTGATAAGATAGTCCAGGTGTAATTTCATAATGTTTCATTTATTTTTACAGGGCCTAATTTCTATCGCAGACTTTTTAAACGCATATTAGCCAGCGGTTATCAAAACTGTATTTAAACCAAAATCGCGATAAGCTTAAAATGTTTGCTGTAATGTACTTCTATTAAGGTTAGCATATACCCATTTAATTTAATGACAATACTTTTGAATCGCCCTGTATAAATCTCATAATCTTTCAAAATGTCGAATATTGGTAAACATTTTTGATACTACAAAAATCACGTTTTCATTTACGTTAAATTTTATATTTCTTAGTTGGGTTTTTCGCCAGCTTCTTAAGAGTGGCATACCCTATACAGGGCGTTGCCACCAGCTGCTAAAAATATAATTAAATTAATAACCCAACTAAGAATTAAAAATGTCGAACTTGCCACAACAAACCTTTAAAAAATATATTTCTGCATATAATATTATGGGAATTATAGTAGACGACTGATGTTCAGATGGGGTCCAGCGTGCATCGGGTGAGTGAGGGTAGCAAGTCGGGTGCGCGAAAAGTACCCGGACAATTTTTGAAAAAGGCTAAAGTATGAAATGTAATTTAATTAAAATAAAGAAGTTGTGCAAAGGTTTTGCTTAGGTTTTCTAGAATCCTACACTGTAAAATAAAAGGGCTGTTTATGTGTTGTGTCCATTTTTTGAATTTCAAATAAAAAATTAACTAGGCTTTTTCATTATTGATTTAAATCACGATTTAACTTTATCGATTTAAATCAGGCCAACCTTGTTTTGTGATTTAAAGATACTAAAAAATTCTGTGCAAATAGGCCTAAAATAATGGTTAGAAATTAAATAAATTTAATTAAACAACCAATAATGAAAAAGTATATCAACTGGTGAAAAATCCAAATGTAATAAGTAATAAGTTCATAACAACAACCTGCTTTAGAACATTTCTTACAAGATAAATAGACTGTCTTTATTCGATGTAACATTGCATCTGTTAATATTATCTAATTTTTCTACATGTATTAATTAAGGAATAAAAGTATTGTTTTGATGCTGTGTTCATTCATTTATCTTTTAAATTTTAATCATGAAATCAGACCAGGTCCTGCACATAATTGCCAAAAATATAAAAATCTCACATAACCTTTCAAAATGTCGAATATTAGCAACCAATTTTGAGACTGCAAAAATCATATCTTCAAGAAATAAATTTAGGAAGACATGGCAATAAATTTAAGAAAACGAAAAACAGACCAAACAAAGTGGAATTGTTTAAAACAAATGTGACTGGTATAGTTCTCAGAAACTTCGGATCTAAATTTTATCTTAAACTGGATTCAAATTTTAATTCAATATTGAGAAAATTTCGTACGAAATTCAGGATCAATATTAAGTCAGGATACAATAAATGTCTAGTTTGGATTCCAGCATTTTTCCAATTTGGCACGATAAATTCGTGGTGCTGAAGTTTCATTCCGAACACTGAATCCGATTTCGACAATGCGAATTTTAAGAGTCCATAAATTTGGATGTTTAACTCGTAATTTACTTGTTTGGATCTTTTTATATGATTTTATTTTTTAACGAGTTTTTAATCACAAAAAAATTCAAATATGTATTTAAAATCGTTCCTTATGATTCGAAATTTTATCCATTTAAATACGAATTATAATTATAATTCCAGATATTTTTTGTAGTTAATTGAAATGGCAAAGCCAATCTGAACCTTTTTTTTAATTTCGCCATTCTGGTGAATTCTTAAAACTGCATGCTTCGAGATAAATTCCAAACAAATTCGGATTTTGAATACTTAATTTACTTATTTAAATCTTCAGGTAAAAAGTATTGCTTTGAAAAGGTTTAAATGCAAAAAAGGGGAACAAATGTTCAGAAATATTTGTTTATAATTCGAAATTCAGACCTAAAATCTATTTCAACCACTTGAAATGTCGAATTTGGTTTCGAAAGGCTGCAAATTTGGATTTTTTATGTACATTTTATTATTTTAAAGTGGGTTTAAATTCAAAAATCTTTTAGATTGACATATGAATTGACATCAATCCAATTTCAAGTTCCAAACTGTATTCGGACAAATTAGGATGCTGATATTGTGATTTTTGTCTATTTGAGTCTTTTGATATAAAATTTAGTGTTTAAATTCAAGCTTGAAGTCAATCCCTTTTCAACAGTTTGAATCTTTGAATCTGTATTCGAAGAATTGCAAATTCGGATGAATGGATTTGAATGTTTTAACATTTGTTTTAAAGAATGTTGGAAAAGATCTTTTTATGCTTAAGTCTTACGACAAAAACTGTAATGTCAATTTTGGTTTAAGAGGGTTGAATTAGCAAAAAAGAAAAATTACAAACTTCAGAAGTTTTTATGCATTGAATTTCGGGCTTGAAATCAATATGATTTTAACAATTCGAAGAGGTGAAAATTGGAATGATGAAGTTGTAATTTTACTTATGTGAGTCCTTTAATTGTTTTAAAAGTGGTAGAGGTACAAAAAAAGAAAGAAATTTATAGAATTCATAAGCTTTTTATGCTTTGAAACTCAAGTTTGTAGTCAATCCTATTTTGATAGTTCGAATCTGTAATTCGAAGAGTTGCAAATTCGGAAGAAGGGATACAGTTCTGTGTACTTCTGGGAATTTTTTAATGTAAATTATATTGTTAAAGTTATAGAGTTTGTATGCCAAAAAATCAAAATTAATGCTTTAAAATTCAAGCTTAAAATTGATCCAATTTTCAAGCAGATTCGAAGAACCGCAAGACGTGCTGTGCTTATTTAAAAAAAGGTTATGAACATCAAATTTATTTGACTGAAAACATTTAGTGTCTGCTAATATTTGCAAATGTGTGAAGTGGACTTGTAGTCGAATAATTTTGATAACATTCAACATTCGAGTGGCTTTAAAAGCAGGGCTTTTGAAACTGAATCCTTTAAATTCGAAAAAGAACATGTTATTAATTTGCTGGATAAGATCGAGGACTGCGGATGCCAAGTATATTTATGTATTCTAAGTAGCTTTCCAAGTCTTAAAATCCTGGCTGATTGCTGATAATTAAATGTGTCTTAACTTGAATCCTACCTAAATAATTTTCTGACATAGTCAAAGTCGGTTTAAATTCTAACAAGTGTCCGAAAAGTGTCAAAAAACCCATAATTTATTTATAAATAAAACTTATAATAATTATGATAGTAAGCGTTGATTCTAAGAGTTTTGGGGAAACGTTACATTATTCAATCTATTATCCACCTTCGTATCGAGGCACTTCAAGTGGGCTGAAAAGAGAAATCAATACAGTATGATATCATCCTCAACGGGCACGTAAGGCAGGTCAAGTTTTCCAATTTCCTATCGAACAAGTAGACAGACAAGATTGTCTGGACGCCCACTATAATAGTAGTAAGTAGCGTTGTCTGAGGACAAAGTTGTTTATAGGCACGTCTAGTCATGGTGCCGCCCTCAGTTCGCAACTTCCAACACCAGGAAAAGTGAGGAGAAACCGTCGGTTACGAGGATGACTGCGTGAGTCCACGCGAAATAACCATCAACATTACAAAAAATTGTAGATCGCCATTTAGTTCCGAATTTAAACAGTCATTTCAATGTTTATAGTTATCAGTTGTACGTACAAATCTCTTTACACTAAAGACTCATTGAATAACCACGAATCTTTTATTTAAAAAAATAATAATAAACAGCTGAAGCACAGACTTTCAAATTAAAAACAAGAAATAATCAATAACTTGCAAAACGTGTCATAAACAGATCAAGATTAGGAACATCTGGCAAAACGAATTCAGCAACCTCAGCAGCAACATTCTGCTGATAGTTATCGAAGAACAAGTAGGCCATCTACCTTTGCAAAATCTGTGGGCGATCACCGGCCGGTCAAGTGGGAGTGCCCCTCACATGTGGACGGTGTGAGTCATAATATCCAAAGGAAATGCAACTCGAAAGATCCTTTGTTTTAAATTGATACGATGTGTCACGAACTTGTTAGATTTTTCAGATTTAATAATTAAGGAAAACTTTTATCATTTTATGAGCTGACCATCACATAAATTACATTTATGGTAAATAAGCACCTTTTATTCGGAAGATAGAAAATTAAAGATAAGAAAAAAACTTCAGCGGAAGTCGCTACATGAATCACGTATTAAATATTTGTAGGTCGACCATGACTGCCTGTTTTTTATTTTTATATATTGTTTGAATAATTTTTGTAAGCGGAGACCGCCAAGCTAGGAATGTTGGTTTGTTTATAATATCAAACCTTGAACTGTTGATAAATGTAAAATAAACCAGAGATTAGATGGATGTTTACTGAAAACGATCTGTATTTGTATTCTATTCTATCAAGCCGGGCATGCAAATACTAAAATTTCCTGGAGGAAATGGGAAATTTGTGTGCCAAGTGGAAAACTGGCTAAATGATTTTAAATTTTAACCACGACAAATTTTAACACTACTTATTAACACTATTTTCACGGAAATGCTATTAATATTAACGACAAAATTGTTGTGATTCATCATAATTATCATGCTATTAGTCAACTGGTTAGTTATAAGTTATAACAAACATTCTTATTTATAGTTTTCTATATTTATGTATTATTCTAAATTTAGAACACTTTAGGAAATATTCTGCTTAAAGGCTACGTTTATATAAACTCGTTTCCAAGTACAAGCAATGAAATAAACCCATTCATTAACTTTTCTTTTCAAAAATAAACCTTCCGAGTTTGTAATTTCCAGGTTTTTCTACACTTGTGCCTTTTGGCTAATAAATAAACGCCCAAATTTTAAATACTTCAAATTTCAAATGAAACTGTAATTCTATTCCAAAATTGCAAAAATAAGTAACGAGCTTTACTAAACAAACTCGGAAGTTCACCAAGTGAAACCTACAAAAACTTCAATCAGAATTTAAACCCAGCAGAAGGAAACCTAATCAGCAACGTTTCAGAACTTTTCCTTACTTCACAGGCTGGCGTAATTTAATAAACCCAGCCTTAATAATTCCCTAAAATTATCTAAACTTATTATACTAAAATATTTAAACAAGCACATAGAAAATAAAGCAAGATTTTTAGTCGTTTTCAAACTGTGCTAATCAGATTACCATATTAAATCAGTATCAGCATTTACAAGGTTTCTTAAATCTCAAACATTAAATGGAATCCCATTGGAATTTGCGACGTAAAAACTAAAAAGAGCTCATTAAAATTTCAAGCGTTTTCTTAATTGGATTTTAAATTATTAGGCGATTTAGTAAAATTAGCGTGCTGGACTTGGAATGATTTTCTTTAAAGATGTAAAAATCTGAAAATTTTATTATTTTGGGAGTAATACGAGGGTCAAGCTGAATTTATTGAGAATAATAAACACGGTTAATATTTTCTAGGATTTTATTTTAAATATGCTCAATGTAATTCCCTTCAGCAATGATACACTTGACCATTCTTTCTTTCCACTGTTTAAAAGCTCCCAACCAATCTTCTTTCGGAATACCTTCAAAATAAGCGTGAACTGCGGTATCAATCTCTTCTTCAGACGAAAACCTTCTACCCCGCAAATTCCTTTTAAGCGCAAAAAATAGCCAAAAGTCGCACATTGCTAAATCAGGTGAGTACGGCGGATGTTCTATTACTTTTATATTTTTTCCAGCTAAAAACTGGAGAGTTAAAGCTGCCGTATGGGATGATGCATTATCATGGTGGAGCATAATTCCCTTGTCTGGAACTCTACTGAACACTTCAGGCAAACATTTTTCAGTGTACCATTTAGCTGTAACTGTCTTTTGTCCATCTAGCTTAATTGCATTTACTAGGCCCGTACTTCTGAAGAATACCGCATACATAACTTTTTTCATAGCTCGCTGCTTCTTGGTCATTGTTGGAGTTTCCTCATCTTCGTGAATCCATATACGACTCTCTTGGCGGGTAGGTACGTCGAAAAAGGGAATATAAGTTTCGTCACCTGTCACTATTTTGGAAAAAATTTGGTGTCCGCCATTATTTAAGAAATTTAAAGTTTCATGGCAAATTCTTACACGCTCTGCTTTTTGGAAGTCAGAAAGGTGATGCGGCACAAAACGACTGACCACTTTTTTTAAATGCAGGTGATCGTGTATGATTGTTTTAACAGCTGAGGATCCAATCTTGAGTTGATGCTCTATTACCACATAAGTGGCTTTATTGTCCACTTCAATTATTTTTTTAACAGCAGCAATGTTTTTGTCGGTAACAGCCGTAGGAGGACGCCCTGCTCCTTTTTGATGCTGAACAGAATTTCTTTCGCGTTCAAATTCCTTATACCATCGGTAAATTGTAGCCAAGGAAGGTGCTTGTTCACTAAAAGCTGAATCTAAACTCTCTTTGCACTCATAAGCGCTTAAACATTTTTTAAAGTCATAATAAATCATGATTCGAAAATGTTCTCTGGTTAATTCCATTTTTTTACTTGTAATGTCATTTTAAAAAATTAGTAACTTGAGTTTTCACGAACGTAACTTCAACAACTAAACTTCAAATGACAGATAAAGAGTTGTTCTAAATAACACTGTATGTTTTGTTTTTCAAGGCCTACTAGATTTTCTTATTCTCAATAAATTCAGCTTGGCCCTCGTATAAGAAACTCCTTAGGGTAGGAGGTCTATCTTTATTAAATAATAAGTCAAATAAAACTTGGAAAACTCAAGTTCTAAATATTTTTTTTATTAATGGATTATTTAACTTCAAATGTTTTATGCTTCGACGGGGTTTGACACTAAAAAATCAAGTCACTGGTATTTTACAAAAACACAAATAAACAATGATTTTTTTTTGGTTTTTTCAAAGTTTGCTGCAGTTTCCAGTTCTCGTAATAATTGTGTTGTTTAATTTAATCTAAGTTTAAATAATTTTTCAATGCTTCCAATTCATAATTAAATTCTAAACACTATGTTCTAAATAAACTATTTAAAATAGCTGAACTTCTGTGAGCTCACCAAATATTGATGTTTTCATTTATGGCAGTATTATTTGTCATCTAATTTTTCTACACATATGGGATAAAAGACTTTTTATGTTGTGTTCATTTATATATGTACTTATTTTTTAAATAACAAATTAAAACTTGCAAAAAAGTCCGTGAATTTAAATAAATAAACCTTGCACGTAACAATTAAAAATTGTATATGTATAATAAATCTCATATTTTTTTTAAATGTCGAATATTGAGAATCAGATTTGAGATAGCAAAAATCACATTTTTCGGAAATAAATCTAGGAAGACCTGGCATTATTCATGTTTTCAATTATGTATGTAGAGCAGACGCAATATGAGAAATACATACCTACGTCGACATGACGCCATGCGCATAATACCAAACCCCGTTAAAACGCCTATGCGCGATGTTGTGAGACGTCAATTACCGCGTGACGTAGGTATGTATTTCTCATATTGCGTCTGCTCTAGTTAGTACCTACTACCCAATTAGAATTTTGCCGAATCTGGGATTTCCAACCCTGGAACGGATCTTTATCGTGCCAAATATCGTATGACACAACATGGTCTACGGTTTTACCTCCTATTCGAAAATAGGACATACTTTCAGATATTTTACAGCATTAAAAATCTCACCGACCTGGACTGCGAATCGAACCCGAAATCTCTGGTTTACAAGGCAAGTATGCTAACCTTGAAGCCATCGCAGCCAGCTTATCATGATTTATATCAAGCCAACCCTGTTGTGGCTTAAAATATACAAAAAAAAAATCGGTGCAATAGGCAGAAAACTATCGTCAGAAATTAAATAAATTTAATTAAACAACCAAGAATAAAAAAAGTAATTCAATTGGTAAAGAACCGAAATGTAGCAGGCTGCTTTAGAAAGTTTCTTGTAAGATAAATAGACAGTTTTTATTCGGTGCAAAATAAATTGTTGTGTACTATCCATTAAGAACATCAAAAGGTCAAGTTAACAGATGCATCCTAATTTTGCATGAACAAATTGTCAACCCAGAAAAAGTTTACAAGTCAACATACTGACCTATAGATTGAGTTTCAAGCATCAATTGCTACTTTTTCCTTCTGCAATAATTCAACAAGTTGACTTGTAGTTCTTTCAAGTTTAAAATTAACTTTTAAAACACTTCACAAAACCTGCATAAAATCTTTTAACAAATAATATAAAATTTAATCCTAATATTAAAAATGGTTTCAAAACTTTGAAATTTCACAGCATTGAGGGCCAATTTAATAAATCCACGATGAAAATAATAAATCTTTAGATCAATCAGGTAGAAACACATACTTTTATATTTTGGAAATTAAATTTTTAAGGGCTCACTCCTTTGGGTATTGACCTCCAGAGGTGATATTTTTCATAATTCGTTAAAATACATGAAACATATCCTGAAAAACCCGGAAATCGTTTTAACCTACGACAAATCTCGTAAACGTTAGGAACTGTCTGAGAAAATAATTTCCGAAGGGAATTCCAATTTGTTAGGTTCACTTTTCACTTCCTAGACTTCCAACTAAAATTCAAAAAAGCCTGATCGAACTTTCAAATTTTTACCATTTTTCATGAATTTATTTTTGTTTATTGCTTCTAAAATCGTTCCAATCAGCATAAGTCTATTTTAAGCTGATCAAAAATGTCAAATAATGCACTAATTAAAGGCTTGTCCTCCAAGTTAAAGATTACTGATGAAAAATTCAATTTTTTAATGAAATTTCGAGCTTCAGACGTAAGTAAGCAAATAAATGTCTTTACAGTGAACTTAATAAATAAAAATATTGGTAAACAACCGAAACATCAATAAATTACCCACTCTATCATGCAACATAATTAAATCTTCTTACCAATTATTATTTAATCCGCCAATATGAATTACTTTAGCTGAATTAATTAAATTCCATTCGAGCTTCGTTGAACTTTGGTACGCTGCTTTAATGATTAATTGTGACAATTCAATTATTTGTGGCACCGAGATTTATGGTAATCGTTTTTCCACGAATTCAATGTCCAGATCATTAAACAAAAGCCCACAAATTCTAAATAAACTACCAAATATTCGTGGTAAATTTACCAAAAAACAAGGTATTTACTTTAGAATTCCCTAAGAAGCATCAAAAAGTTATAAGATACAGGTACAGAGGGTGACTACCCCTGTTCAAATCCCTTAGGGTCTTTACATTTGTAACGTGGCACCTACGCAATTCATCATAAATATCATAAAGTAAATTTATAATAAGCGAATGTGTATGGATGGTCACATCCTGCCATCACAATTCATCCGAATTAATGGATTCCTCACCCTTTTATGCATTGTATGCAGAATATTTCATTGCGGTTACGTAAAATATCCACGTGTTAAAAAGTAACTTGAAGAAGTTACTTTCCCAATAAATACCTCGTAAAGAAGGTGCCTTCCTAAAATATCAACGAGCATCGTAAATTTTAAAGAAAATAGTAAATGCCTCAACCCTAATAAAAAAGAGGTAAGATGGGGTAAATTAATAAATAAAGGAAGGAAGACGTGTTGAAGAAATAATAAATGAGCCGGAGACGAGGCGAACGAAACTAAGAAACTCGAAGGAAAAAGTTTGGCATTTAGTAGTAACGCCCGGACAAAAAGCAACATCAATCCTGATCCTAAACCGACATTTTATTAAAGTTGCATCGTCCGTTGAGAAATTATTCTTTTGTTTGGATGAACGGGGGCGATTTACATAATTCCACCTCCGACAGGGGCTCAAGTGTTAACTTGACTCCGCATTCACCGCATTCTTCTCATCAAAAACCTTTGTAATGTATAATTAGAAGACATATCTTGGAGATGCCCTGCCCTACTAAACGTCTAATTATGTACATTATGTTCTAAAAATGTTTATACGCCTAGTGAGCTCGGAAAAGTGCCACACGGGCATTACAAGTTCGTGAGAAACTGGGTTAACAATCCCACAGAGGATTCTTTTCTACTTATGTACGAGTTCGTTGAGCAAATAAACTTATCCAACTTACCGAACATAAAAGCTCGACGAAAACACTTCAAGATGAAAAATGAGAACGCGTTTTATTCAACCATGCCACGATTGAATTTGGGTGTTCGGTTAAATGATCTTATTGTTAAGATGATTTTTTACAGGAAAAATTATTCATACACTGTGGTTTTCTATAACTCCCAAATAAAAAAGAAAACACCGAGTTGGATAAGAATTTTTTTACCTAAACATATATTCTCCCGAACTGTCAGGATTTTCAACATTTATTTTTATTTACAGATGAAAAAGTACGTATTCTTTGGCTTTTTGGTATTTTGTAGTAACTACAAACAAGCCCTTTGAGCCCTTAAATAAATCCCTAACGTAGCTTTTTAAATAAATATTATTCTGGAACCTTTCAATTAATTTCATTACTGCAAAAATAAAATCACAGTCACCTAACTGTCAAACTTTCAATAAATCCCGAAAATTAAATTCGATTTCCTAGCATCTCCATTTCTCAATTATTCCTTTAATTATTTTTAATGGAGCTCCACGTTTCAATTAATAATCAAAGTGAAATACTTCGCCTCTGAATTTTACCTGTTTAAACTTGAAACAGTCAGACATACAAAAACTTTTATGATTGATCGAAAATGCAGCTTCCGATTTACAAATAAAAACTCTTTGTTAATCTTAATCTGAGGACGCAATAAATTTTCATTCTGAAGAATTTTTGTAATGCCTTTTCGCAAATTCAATCAACAAGTTATGGGTTTTAGATAAATCCACAAATTCACGGGTTTTAGATAAATCCACAAATTCAACAAACTACTTAAAAACTATGACATATCCCCAAAGTCTTCCCAAATTCCTTAAAGAGGATATTACAAAAAGCAAAGCGTGACAGTCAAATACAACCAGAAGGCTTGTAATTAAGCTTTTACTCTAAGATAACGTCTTAAGAGGGCAGTCAATGGTGTGAATAACGTGGTTTAGAAGCGTTAACACCACAAGGTATACGTGCTGCCTTCGCGATGCCGCTATCAAATGAGGTGACGACGCTTCGAGATTAGGCAGATGGTACAGAGAGGGTTGAAAGGATAAGCGCCGATAAATGTACCGATCGTACCTAGGTGAGTGACCTTTATGTGCCCTACAAGTTCAATTCGATTTTCCTCTTCCACTTCGTCCTTATTCAACGTTTCTAAATGCAATCCTTCTGAAAATAGGGACTTTTTCTGATAATATTGAAGAAGTTGGCCCTTTAGAAAATTCTGCAACGCCTCCGTCAATTTTGTAGGGCTAGGATAATTACTCTTTCACAGGAAAAATGATTTAAAAACAGTTTTCTGACGATAACTAAAAATTCCTGATAATACAAAATTATTTCATAAGTCACTGGTGCCTCCATCCAGTTTGTAGGGCTTAGAATAATTTTTTGAGAAAAAACAGGCAAATACAATAGTTTTTTCGGCAATTTTCTGAGGATAATGAAGCTCCCACAGAAAAGGTCAATATAAAACTATAACTCAGCCTTTTGTCAATCTTAAGTATGACTTATAAGGCGTAAGATGTTATTTCTAAGAATAAGGTCAAAAGAAAATTATTTGAATTTTCAGTGAGTAAAAGGTAAATAAAAATTCCTGAATATACACAAAAATTCGGGTCTTTCAGAAGAGCGAGTAGCGCCTCCACCAATTTTGCAGGGCTCAAGATAACAACACTCCCAGAGGGAGGCTCTCAACATAAAATTAGATTATTTTCTAATAAACAATAATATGGCAAGTAGTGATAAAGAATTTATTAGCCATTTTACCCGGCTGTTGCCTTTATCCTTCATCTAAATGATCTCAGTAGCTCAGCTTGAGCAAACAGAAACGAAAATAAAATGAAAACAAAACCACCTCGTTTAACTTATTAGGATGTTTCAGCAATATAAAAGAACAAATTTTCCTTCTCGTGCCCTGCCGTCAGAAATAAAGAACGATGCACATTAAAACAATGTGTGGCATATATCTTGCGCCCTTTGAGCGTCGATGCCCTGGAACGCATAAATACAGCAGCTACGAGAACAAAGAACAGCGGAAAATAAGGCAGGAGTAAAGCGTACGATTTTTCTAAACCTGCAACCTGACAGGATAATGCGCGCCACATAAATTCATAACTTATCTCGGGTGGTATCGGTGTCATTTATGGTAATAAAACAACATTAATTATCAGTGCAACATAATTAGATCGAGCACGCGTAGTTTGGGGGTGGTTTTTGGGACTCTACGGATGCCGTATCCATAGCGACCGCCGTTTGCGTCTCCCTATCGATCCCGATTCCCGCTGCATAGATTCACCCGACTTTGTGTCCGTACGCACCCCCGGGGGCTCCATTGCAATCTGAATAATCATAACCTGGAGTGTCCGAATGCAGACACAACAACCGCATTAATTACAGGACAACACCTTCCTGGCATAAACTTAGAAAATTAATCTCGAGTAATTCTAGTTCTAGTCCGCCCCTGGAGCTTTCATAGGGATTTACGTATAAACCCGCATTTGATCCTCGGGAACTTCTCTCAGGATTTGTTACAGACGATTCACGTTTCTTTTATTCAAGTCAACAAGTAGAAGCGAGCTCCAAAAAAAATGTAGCAATCACTTTCAGAGTATATTTTAAAATTTAAATCCATTAGTGACGGCAATATGGTTCTATTCAGTAAGTCTGCACCCCATAATGCGGGTGTTGAACAACTGACTGGGGTGCCTTCAACGAACGAGGGGTTATCGTATTCAAATTGATTATTCAGACGGTCACGAATTATTTTTATCGGAAATTAAGATCGATTTTACTTATAAAACCGAACGATAACAACGGTTATTTCCTGATAAACAAGCAAACACTCATTTCATTAGCAGCTTTGCCAAAAAAGCATTTCTAAAATGATTGAAGTTTTTATGGACTTGTGCAACCGAAAGTGTCATAAATTAAGGAAAAAGGGATCAAGGAGCGCACAACAGTTTTTAATTTTAAAGTACGAATATTTAACCAAGTTTTTTTGGATTTATGTAACCGAGTTTCCTAACTCAAGAAAGGAGCACAACGGTTTTTAATTTTAAAGTACGACGTGCTTACTGGTGGGGAACTGAAGTAATTTCACACTTAATAAAAACTAAGAATAGGTGGTTCCAGTGGCGGCTCGTGGCTTGAAATTATGGGGGTGCTGCAGCTTTCAAAATATACTTACATACCAGTAACGATCCTTGATATTTTTAAGGTGCATTTTAAATAAGACAAAACAAATCGAAATTGTACTCAATTACTCAATTTATAAAAAAATAAGCTTACAGGAAATAAAACGAATTAAACGAAATAAAAAGAATTCTTATTTAAATATAAAATCCATTCTGCGATTTTTAGCTTCACAAAATTTTTCGATCACCTTTTCATTAAAATTTTTTATTTTTGAAATCATGCTTTTTTCAATGGAAATCATCGACAGAGCAGTTAATCGTTCTTGCTTCATATTATTTCTTAAAAATGATTTTATCCTTTTTAAAGTTGAAAAACATCTTTCCGGTTCTGCTGTAGTCATAGGAATTGTAATTAATATTTTTATAAGTTTGATTGTTTCAGTAAAAACCCTTGACACATTTTCTTCAGTTAATAGATTTAATAATGCAAGTAAGCCATTAAAGTTGTGAAATTCTTTTCTAGAATAAAATAATAACATCTGGAGTACATCGACCTTTACTTTTTATTTTAATTTTTTCAGGCAGTGACAATTGGGAAAATGTAATTTTTTTTAACATATTCAACAGTAACACCCATGTCACCCATCGTAACGTATTTAAAATAATATTTATTACATATTTAATTGTATTTTTCTGTAACAAATATTTAAATGTTAGAAAAAAAAACAGAATATTATCCTACGTACCTCTACGAAAGATTAATTCGCTCTGAATAAAAACATACAAATTAAATCACAAATAAGCTGACGCTGCTGAGATAGCAGATTTCGGGCTAGTTATTATGCTACAAATTCCTGGCGAACAACGATGACGCTGTACACTGTAAAAGACAGCAGCGTTCGCGCTACTTATTATCGTGTGTTTATAGAACAAACAAGCATGCGCGGAACATTCAGAGAATGTACGTTTCCGAAGCTATTAACTTCGGCAGCGTCTCTGAACTCCGCGGAGCTTGCTTCAACGCGACGTACGTACATTTCGCAGCGTCTCTGAATGGAATCTACAGCTTCGGTTAAAATAATTCCTTTTAAAAGCGGTTTAATTAATTAAATTTATGTAATAATTATGCAAAATATTGAATGATTGTTATATTATTGATATTTTCAAGTACAAATTTAATAGGTAATTAATTTCCGTATTTTGTTCTGGGGGTGCTGCAGTGTCGCAGCGCTTATGGACCAGCCGCCACTGGGTGGTTCGGTGTTTGTTTAAAAACGATCATCGAAAACCTGAAATGCTAAAGTTTTATACGGTGAATAATTAATGTTTATGAATACTTAATAAAACATTCGAAGGCGTTTAATTATAATTAGCGTATTACTACAATTAAAAAATTAAAATCCATTTAATAAATAAAACATTCGGTGGTGAGTCACTTTTCATATAGAAAATTGGGATCAAAATTAAATTCATGCCAATCATTGAACAAATCGCCTTAAAAAATTTTCAACAGAACAAAACGACATCCTCAGACAAATCTTTAACGTTCCAGAAAACGAAACAGGCCTTGAAGTAGGCGCCTGATAGTAAACAAAATAGAAACATTAGGACGTTGACTATCGAGGAATCTTCACTTTATAATTGAATATGGAAATTGATTCAAGCCAGCCGTGGAATTTAAATCGACTTAATTTAAATTGTTCGAAGTAATTTAAAGGCAATAAAATAACATCTTAAATAAGAGAATAACAATAGAAACCTAGCATGATTGAAGTTTTTCGTTTAGTTCTAAAACCGAAAAAGTACTTTGTAACTACAGTATTAGAAAAGAACCAGGCAATGAAATACAATTTAAAGACTAAAAATTTCGTTAAAAAATCGCTTGATTTTCACTGGAGTTGTCATGAAGTGTACTTCGAATCTGATACGGTGAAACACGTCAAAAACAGTATAGTTTACACCTAACCGGAAATTACATTTAACTCACGTTCTTACGCAGGAAACGTAGCCATCTTAAAAACTCCGGTTCGTTCGCGACGATAATTGGTTAGTAGGCCTTTAAATAAAACGAGGTAAGGAAATTGACCGATCAAAAACTTTTTAGTATGCGAGCTGGAACAGATGGGCGGTGATAATTGGAAAATCCGCGCTCCTGAAATATAAAAGCCCCCCAATTTCGTCCAGAATTATAATAAGCGGTTTAAATATAAATTTGGCAAAAGAACATCTAACGGTCTTGATCTCAAGCACCCTTAACTTAAAATTAAAAAATCGCCCAACAAAGAGGCGCCGATATCTAATTTGAATTAGTGAAGAAACTCACCTCTTCAGCAACTTCCTTAACTTCGCCATTCTTTTCGGAATCCTTGTTGGGTTTCGATTTGTCCTTCTTTGAGAACGAGATGCTCCTGAAAGACCATTTCTTCTTTTTCGCTTTCTCTTTATTTTTCTTACTATCGGGCGTCTCTTCCGCTTTTTCAGATGAATCACCGGATTTATCGCCAGTTTCTGCAGATTCATTTAATTGATCACCGACTGCAACCTCCGCATCCGGAGTTTTGGCACCTTCCGAATCTGATACACCATTTTCTTTAATCGGCTCTTGGTCCTTTTCGTTTTCCTCTTTATCCTATAAAAATAAATAATAAGTTTGTGGTTCACTTTCAACGCGATAAATTCTCCAAGTTTGTTTATAATTTTGGGGGGCCCTTAATAATTAAAAAAGTTTTCTTAAATTACATCTAAATAATTTTCTTAACCCAATGGGTGCTCAATCATTATCAATAAATCCCTTTAAAATACTTTGGGGAGACAGTAGAGGTGAGAAAACTAACAGGAAAAACAACGTACGAATTCATGCATTACATCCTACAATTAAACACGTGACTGAGATAAAATTACGAACAATACCATACGAATTGACCTTGGATACGGACGGTAACCTAACCTAACCTAACCCTTCAACAATGGACCCCTCTATAAACAGCATTTAGTGGCATGACGAGTAAGCATTGCATATATTGACATTGATATAACGATTGGGGAAGGTTTGGTGGCAAACTGATTCACAGGATGTCCTCAAAATTTTGCTGAATAATTAAACTGCAACCCCTTTTAGCACATCAGCAACTTTTCTAGAGTTAAAGGATGAAAAACGATCTCATTTCATTAATTGACACTTCCGATCAGTTTTTCGGGGCTTTAGATGAAGGGCATGCTCATTGTCTGAACAAATCCACAGATTTTTGGTAAAGAAGAGACTCATAAATCTTCTTCAACTAAACGATGGAATTATGGAAACGGTTGTGAGTTAATGTTGGAAATTGTTTTAATAATACTAATGTCACTCCCAAGTATTCATATATCAAATACACGGATATCAGGTCAATGATACCCACCACACGCCAATAAACATTCAAGTATGCAAATTTAATTAAAAGATCAAATATTACAGACAAACGATCTCACGTTTAAGGGTTGGGTAAAACAAGAACGAACCAGGGCGTGACGCTGGGGACGTTTGCTCGCTCAAAAAAACAACTCTGGAATTTGGGCTGTCGCAAACAACGGTTTTAGTTTAGTTGTTCAACGACTCTTCTGTTTATTTCATCCATGTGTGGATAATTTATGGGGCTAAATACTTTATGACTTCATAATTTTAACGAGAACAGTGCCAGGGTATTAGCGGCACACGAAAAGTACGAAAACAGCCACCGTTTCTGTCGTACGCACTTAAACAATCTATAAAAGCGTAACATGAAACCCTTAAATCATTTTTGTTATAAAATTATGTTTAATGTTTGTAAACATTTTGGGTTCATAAATACGACAACAAAGTAAGCGCGTGTAGTTAGTCAGAGGAATTCAGGAGCCGCAGATAAATAAAAGTGTTTAACGAACATAAATTGAACAAACAACATCTTAAATACAGCTGTTGAACATAACCCAGAGCAAGGTCGAAAGCGTGATGTCCCTTATTTTGCTCCCGATTTGAAACTGCATTCCACCCTCGTCCCGCACATCAAAAGAAGCAAACCATGTATCCTCATTCAACAAACAGAACAAAACAGTAGCGCCCACAATGGTGCATTCGTTGCAAAACTGCAGCACTGTTTATCATGTAAAAACAACCGGCATTGTGAACAAAGGACGTTCCACATTTTTATTATTTGCGGAACATGGGCAGTTCGTAATGAGTAACTGCGGAAACTGTGAGAATGAGATGTTAAAATATTGCTTGATAAATATTTATAAATTCCTTAGTTGGATTTGTAAACATTATCTAAAATAACGCACTTGTTTTTAAAACATTTCACCAAAACATTTATGAAAATTAGTCAAAATATAAACAATAATAGTTGTTTCTAACCGCCCGAAATATAAATAAGACATCTTGGAACTAATCGCAAATACTGTAGAACTTCTTTATAGAAAGATTCCTGAAAAAGCAATTTCCACAGGTGAGATGAACCAAGAAAGCAATCCAAATGCAGAAACAGGAATGATAAAAACAACTGTGAAAAAGTAAGAATTACAGCAGTTAGGACAAATTTCCCCTACATTGAGAAGCGCACTTTTAGTAGAGAAGGGCAAATTTTCAGTTTGAAGCAGTAACTGAAAGACTGGAAATACCAAGGGAAGTGAAAACGAAAACCAAAGTATGAATGAAACGAAATGAAAATTTGAGTTTTCAGGATGTAATACCTGGAAAATTCCTTCGTGTAAAATGTTGTAGAAAATTCAGCAGCCTCCATTAAAACTTCAGCAACATTAATTAACAAATTCTTTTCCCTTAAAATTTGTTTACATAAATAACCCCCCATCAATTAGAAGCCTATCAAAATTCACTTCTAAACTCTGAAATAAATAATAGAACAATACAGGGGTGTAACTTTATATTTCCCAGCAGAATCGCTCACAATTCAATTAGCTAATCGCCCATCAAACAAACAAACTTTAATTTCATAATAACACACTGTCAACCCACTTCCGTGCATCCGCTTATATACCAATAAAAAAAACAATAACGCCCTAGTAAAATATAAAAATCATCATAAACTTACTGCATATTCAATTTCCGTATGGATAGCTCCGTTGGTCGTTACTTTGGTTTCCAGATCTGCAATTTTTTCAACCTTTCCTTCACCTTCAACTGGGCCATCGCCTTCCCCCTTTTTAGGGGTCGTTGTTATATCCACTGACCTCTTGGACTGCTTTGCACCCATTTCTTATCTCGTTTACTTTCTGTAACAAACATGAACAAGGTTAAGATTATTGTTGACGACAGTTTCAACTCGTCTTGTCATCTTCATGATTACACTTCAAATCAAACAAAGGGAAAACCCACGAAGACAGAAAATTACTGATACACTCTTAGCCTTCAAGTGTTTACCCTGCAAATCGATATTTATTTATGATTGTCTTCCCAAAAACTACTTAAAGTAAATCGGCGAATTTAATATTAACAACGATTTTGTAGGAAAGAACCGAAGTGATGCCTTGGTTTTATCATTAAAGCAACAAAACCCTTATCATAAACGATTAAACATCTCCGCAGCGCAATTATTGCGCGGCTTTATACAAGTATGCAATGATTCATTTCCATTCCAATTTATATTTGATATCGTATGAATCATTGGGTTACTTATCCAAAATAACAGGAACAAGGTACGTAAGAATAGAGGTGTACGCAGTATTTCTAATGAGACAGCTTCTTAGATCACTAAAAATCATTTAAATTGCTAATTATTGGACGAAATTTACTGGTTTTGCTCATAATTTTTCTGTTATTGAAAGGCATTTATTTATGAAGAAAAAGAAAGGAAGAAAATGAATTGTTTCTCGACTTTTCCAGAATGGTGGGAGGAATCCTGTTATCTTTTTAGTTTCATAATCAGTAAATCAGCAGTTAAGTAAGTACATTTGTGAGGTTTGTAAAAAGATACTGGAATTTTAAGAAACAAAAATTCTGAGACGTGAACGGCAAATTACATTTCCTACTGATAAATCCTCAAAAACCCCAAAACTGGAATATTTATTTGGTATGAGAAAACCTGTTAAATCGCAATTTAACACCAGAAAACCCTGGAAATTTGTAAAGTACTTCTCTTTGGTTTACTTGACTCGAAATAGTTAATTCGATAAAATTTCAAGAATTTCCTCCAGGCATTTTAAAAATAAATCCCACAACAAAAAAGCTTTACTCGTTATAAAACTTAAAAATCAAACTTGTTTAGCCTTCTACCCTTCTTTAAAGCAATTAAATTAATTATAAAGCACTTAAGTGCACTTAATAACTTACATAACCTCAAACTTCCTGTCAAGTACATTGAGGTTATAGTTATTTATTATACATGCGGATTAAATTAATGTTTAACGAGCGGTACGTTCAACCGCGCGAGCGGCGGTAGCCGCAAGCGCGTTGATACCGCGAGTTAATAAATTAATTTTAATCCGCAAGTGTAATACAACTGTTTATTCAATTTTGACATTTATTTGACATTTTTAAAGCGATTTGACATTTTTAAAGCGCTAGCGGAATAAAAATTTTAAATCGCTAGCGGAATAAAAATTTTAAACGATTGTTTATAAAACATCAACTTTTATGGGCAGGCCAGAAACAAATAAACGTCAGTTTATAGGGCAAAATTGAATAATAGTTATTTATTATACATGCGGATTAAATTAATGTTTAACGAGCGGTACGTTCAACCGCGCGAGCGGCGGTAGCCGCAAGCGCGTTGATACCGCGAGTTAATAAATTAATTTTAATCCGCAAGTGTAATACAACTGTTTATTCAATTTTGACATTTATTTGACATTTTTAAAGCGATTTGACATTTTTAAAGCGCTAGCGGAATAAAAATTTTAAATCGCTAGCGGAATAAAAATTTTAAACGATTGTTTATAAAACATCAACTTTTATGGGCAGGCCAGAAACAAATAAACGTCAGTTTAAAACGTCAAAATTGAATAAAATTATTTAATAAATTATACCGTTAAAATAATATACATTCCAAGGATCTTTGAAGTTTTCAGTTGCAAAATCACATCTTAGGCAAGTAAATTAAAGGAAGTTAATTTTAAAAATGGTAACTTATCTCAAGTTCTATTTTTAACAACACAGAAACTTGTTCAGCACATGTGTTAAGTAAAAAAATGATACCACTAATTTACATGTCAACGTCTACTTTGGAGAACACATAGGGGTTTTTGTACTATTTGATTATTTTAAATGCTTTCTAATTTATTTGGTGTAGAAAACTTGAAGTTTGCAAAGCGAAATTTCCTGTTTGGGCGTTCTTGATTTATTTTTAATTATAATCATAAAATAGATGTATAATAAAATAAAGATAAATAACAAAATAAAAGAAGACAAAGCACAATTAAAAATTAGTAATAAAAGTCGCATTTTCTTAAATGAATTTGATCAAAAAGGGGGAAAAGTAAATCTCTTCATCCTGATGAACATTTAATGCAAAACAATTTTTTTGAAGGTTTTTGCCGACTACGGAAATATAAATATATTCAACTATTAATTTAAAATGCAAATTAAGAATTAAAATAACAATAACGTCTAAAAAAACTAGATAAAAACCGATTTGGTCGTTAACTTTTCTGTATTTTTGTTGCAGTTTGCCAAAATTAATTAATCTTTTTTTATTGAAATAGTCAAAAGTTAATCGATTATTTCTCTTAGATTTGGTGCAGTTTAGTTTGTTTTTCTTATAATTGGCCAACTAATTAAACATGAACTAAAAACAGTCAAAAAAATTGGAACAGAATTCTAATTAATTAAAAAAAAGCTCCAAGTTAAATGTCATGTTTGAACACTATCAATTTCTAATAATAATCAGGCTGTTAACCTTCCGGAAATTAAAAGTACCTACGAATGCCAACTGTTTAAACTATAAATATCAGCTAACCGGTTCAAAAGGTTTTTAATGCAGTAATTTGCAACAGTAGTTCAACAGTTCAAATGCAATTCGTGTCAAGCATTTCTAAATTGTGTTTTAACTAATTTTTTTCTTCTTCTAAATTTCGATGTTGGTTAATTAAATATAATACGGGCAATTTCTTTCCGACTAAATCGAGACGATTTTTAAAAGTTTTACCTATAAAATTATAAAGAAAATAATTAATTAAATAATAAAAAATTACAAATCCGAACACGAATCAAATTAATGAAAAGTTTAGCACGTAGAGGACAGAAGAACAAAATTTTGAAAAACACGTGGTTTGAGTGAAAGCTCGAAGGGACGCCATTGTAATCACCGAACACTTCTTTGAATTTCTTGCCTCAAACTGGATGACTCATTACGGAAAAATTCTAAAAATTTCCTTGTTCTTCTGTGCGTTCGTACAAATCCCTAGCAACAATCACCCTTAACAATAAGCAAAGCCAACTTTAAAAGCGATGGTAATTTACAGAAAAAACTCAAGTTAGTACAACTCGAAGAGTTGCCTCCGGTTTTTACGAAATTCTTCCCCAAAATTACCTTTGTAAAAATCCACTAATAGCTACTTATCACAGTCGATCACTAAACAGCCATAAACCACAAACTTAAAAAAAATTAGTCACTAAATTGCACTAATGCTAAACGCTGAGAATGACCGCGTTCACTAACATGCAACCGCCCAAACCGCTTGGTACAATCAGAATAGTAGAAGTAGAGGAACTACTAACAATATCGGCTACATTTACAACAGTGACCATAAACCGGCTAAGGAAGAGGGGAACGAACTATGTATATTAAGCACCATAATTCCAGTACGTGAGCACTATTCAAGGCCTTTCGATATGACAGGAATACAAGGGACACGAGACAATGACAGAGGAAAAAATGTACATACATTTCAGAAAACAAGTGGAAGTGAGTGAGTAATTCCTCGATACTTGTGCTCTATTTACGCTCTTCAGATACTCCGCACTCTTGCAACTCGATACTTTGCAGTATAGCAGTATTTACGTATTTCACAATCGCTACTAAATAAATGGAAATTGAACGGCGAACCTTTTAAAAAGGCACTTCGTGTGGTTGATATTAAGATTTACTTTCTATTATTTAACTGAAAATAGCGGGATGCTGAAAGGCTAAACTCCAGGATGACAAATTAATCTTCAAAAGTAAGATAAAATTCCATGACAAAGCTTTGTAAACGAGGAAACCACAATTAGATTTATATAATCGGAAAACCACGTTATACATTCAGTTATTTTTAGTTTCCGAATCAACGTGCAATTGCAGATAATCAACATGAATATAAAGGGATTTTTTTAACATCCAGGATGAGAGTCTTATCAGTGTTTGGAAATTTAGAGTAGACGTTCCGGATAATTTACGCAGCATGTCGAATTCCACGATTTAATTATTGATCGAGGATCATAAGAATCCATTAAGAATTTTTAGAATATGTGTTAGTATTTAACGTCTCGAATTCAGCAAATTTGGCTTAAGATTTGATCAAGAGAGAAATGGCGGAGGCGCCATTTTTTACAATTTTTTTAAAAAACCAAACAAATGTTTCCTTAACAAATTATAATTTTTGTTACATAAACATTGGAAAAATTATCGACAACAACAAATCAAATAAATCACGAAGTTATTAACATTATTTTTAATTTTTTCCAATAAATAATCAATTGTTGGACATTATGTTCCAAATGTGCTATTTAAAACCAATAAATTTTCGTGAACTTAATAAATTATTAATGTTTTCATTTATGCTTTAAGTATTATCTAAGTTTCCGACAGATATGGAATAAAAGAACGGTTTTTATGTTGTGTTCATTTCTAAATATTTTTTAAACTTTAAATAAACAAATATTTCCTTTTCACGATTTAACTAATAAAATATCAACATCCCTTGATTTAAATCAAGCCAACCATGCAATCGGAGTTTCTACTACTGCACTAGACAGTTAAGAAGTCAATTTTGACATTTTGTTTTCTGTGAAATTTTTATAAGAAATAAGTTAATCACAACCTGATTAATTAATTAACAGTAGTTGGTAAAATAGTTCAATGTCGCTTAATTAATTAATTAATTAAATCATTAACGCCTTTCTAATGACTCAAAATGTCTTAGAAGGATATTACAAAATAGTAAGTTATTTAAATAAGTAATTACAATCATTCAAGCAATTTCATTTCATTTCATCTAAATAATTAAAGAATATGCATTCCTTTTCGTTCTGACAACACTTGAGATTCTTCACTTGAATTTAAAAGAAAATTTTGAGAAATAAAAATTAATTTTAGACAAAATGAGACACAAACTATCGAGTTTAAAAATATTAAAAAGTAAATAGAAAATGTAATTAATTAATTTTTAATTTAAACTTGCAGTTTTGCCTGAAATACAGATTAACTCAACTGCAAATTTACTTAGGCTATTTAAAATTAATTAATTTTCCTAAACATGTTCAAAACCATCAAATTCTTAAGAATTTTGTTGTTATTTCTAAGTTTAAACTTTCAAATTTGAAGGAAATGCTGATTAAACCAACTGCAAATGTACTCCAGCCATTTACTAAAATTCATTGATTTTTCGAAACAATCAAATTCTTAGGATTTTATTTTTTAATTTAAACTTTCAGTTTTGAATGAAGTACAGATTAAACCAACTGAAAATTTATTTCAGTAATTACTCAAATTAAGTAATTTCTCAAACAATCTAATTCTTAAGAATGTGATTTGTATTTTTAAATTGGAACTTCCAGCTTTAAAGGAAGTTCAGATTAAACCAACTGAAAATTTATTTCAGTCGTTTGCTAAAATTAATTAATTTTTCTAAACAAGCAAATTCTTAAGGATTTTATCTTTATCTTTATCTTTATCTTTAAATTTAAACTTTCACACTTTCAGGTTTGAAGGAAACTCAAATTAAATCAACTGAAACTTCAGTCAATTACTCAATTAATTTTTCAAAACAATCAGATTCTTAAACATTCTACATATTTAGTTTTTTAAATTTATATGTTTGAAGGTTATTAATAACTCACCACTCGTGCTGCGCACTCGTGATATTCATATGCAAGCACAAGGAACATTTATGATGTTACAGCAAAAAAATAATCGACAATTCTTTGACCACTTGCGGTATTGTAACATTGTAAGTGAAAATTTCCTATTTAAAAATTTGTAATTATTAGTTTAAATTGATTCTTTCTGGCGCATTTTTGTGGAATTTATCCTGATTGGGATTATTTTCTATCAATTACCCATTCCAGCAAATTTTGTCAAAAAGCCTTCATTTCTAATAAAACAACGTTGTCGTTAACTGCTACTTTAAGGGACACTTTCGACCAGTTTTTGTTTGAAATTTAAGCTTTGTTTTAACCAAAAAATACATATTGCCAACCAAAGGATTTTTTTGTTTAAACTAAGCTGAAGTTTTAAGTAAGTCTGGGTAATTGTTTTTTCTTTAGGGCTGATTACCCAATCGCTCGATAAATTTCAGAAATTTATTATTTTTTGCTGGTATGTATTTGCAATTGGTATTTCACTGCCAGTCTTAGAATTAAAAATTAACATGTAAAACTAACTGAAAACAACGCAACGTTTCGGAGTTTTCAGTAGTCGGTATTACCTGTTAATTTTTAATTTTTAGCAAATGATGGAAGTACTTAAGAAAAAAATAAATGCCAAAAAACTATAGAAATCCTAATCGTAATAGTAAAGAAGAGCGCCAAGGAAAATGTAAGATAACTGGAAGTTACAAGTAACCGCAGGAAATGATAAAACTGGCCTTAAATCATTATTGAAATAATGCATTTACGATCCTTTACGCTACTTCAACAAATTGTTCTTTAGAATACGAACACGCAGATTTTGTGACCATCAAAGAAACTATATTTTTTCAATAACTTGTTATCTTGTGAATCGTTTCTGCTTAAATTTTTGCATTTTAATGGTGGGTGGCAAGTATAGAAAACCCAATTAAATGGCCCACCTTGTAAAGGTTGTTCAAATGAAAAATCATTTGCAGAAGGCCTTGTGTGCTTTGGAATTCTTCAAGTCACCTCGTGTATTAAATTACTGGTCGAAGACTTAACTTCACAAATAATGTTTGTAATTCAACACTTGTTATTCTTATATTACTACTAAATTTTATTTATTTTAGTACTAAATAAGAAGAAGAACGTTGCATTATCAATAATTTGTCTGTATTTGAAGCAATTGTCAAATTAAAAATATTAAAAGTCTTCGGCCATATAATTGAACATACATCATTTGAAGACCAAACCACGCCAATCGACCAAGCCTACTGCAAATTAGTTCTTCATTTGAACATTCGTTATATTTTTGGTTACTATCGATATTAGATTTAAAAAAAAAACTAAAACAACATAAAACTTTAGTTAAGAGATTACTTTTAAAGCATTTCGTTTTTAGTAATGATGACGGATAATCATTTTTAGCTTGATACGAATAATTAATTAAGAAGGACAGGGATGAAGAAAAACAAGAACATGAAATATTGGAGGCACAAGAAGAGGAGGAAAAAGACAAGAAGAAATTTAAAAAATGCATAAATAAACATTGAAGTAGGAGCAGAACTTGAACATTTTGATGATGATGATGATGAGGGCAAACATGTTAATGATTAAAATGGCGATTATAAAGAACGAAGAACAAATAAGAGTGATAACAAAACAATGGATCTACACCTGTCCCTTCTTTTGTACATAAATAGTCTACATACCACCCAAAAATTGAATAACAGGCTGAAGAGTAAATGGCAAAATCAAACGAGAAACTAAAGACGAAATATGTACTTCCACAACCAATACATCAAAATGGGGGAATCGGCTTAACATGATTTTACAAAGTTCTATAAACAATTAGCCTAATGAAAAACCTAAACTTTGCATAAATTTAGTTGCAAACAATCGCTTTGCAAAAATTAAAATCAGAAACGTACGTTTATAAAAGGATACTGATAAGGTGATAAAATGTTGGGACATGGAAAAACCAAAAAAAATGAGACAAAACCTGTAACACTGCAGCAACAAAAATGTCAAGTTATAATGGTCATATATCACGAGCACAGTAGTACTAAACAGCAAGAATGTTAAGTAAATCCAGATTAAGTCAGGTCAACTTTTTACACGAGAGAATGCGACAATCTGTTACAGGTAACTCGACAAAAGTAGAAAATATTCAAGATTCCATTCCCAGTTTAGCGATAAAATTAAACCACTTCATAATAACAAGACAAAATTAGCCTGTTCGTCAAATCGTAAAAATCGGACTCCGAACATTCGAGACGCAGAAATCGAAAGAAAGTCTACCATAAATTTACATTTAAAAGATTTGAGGCGCCAAAATCCGGCTGGTCTCTTTATTTAAATATGAAAAGATACGTTTTAAATGTGCAGGTGAAAAAGTTAAGAGCAGCTGTCAGTGCAATATGTAGTAACATAATTCGACAGGTTCGCATCCTGTCCGTCCGTTCCTATCTTATCACCTGCTCAGCCTCCTTCCTCCTTTAAAGGGAATCACTGCTTTTGTTATCGACAACTTCATAAATAATATTATTGCTAATGCGCGTTTAAAAATTCCAACTTTTTCAATGGGGCGATACGCCCGAAAGCCTACGAGTGATCAAAATGTAACGGATGTGCTCTTGTCACTTGGATGATTTTAAATTTATTTCCTGGTTTATATGAATCTAAACATGTTTACTAATGTTCGCTTTATTTATTTACATTTTATGCCTTTTTTTACATTTGGAGTTATTAAAAAATTCTGTTATTACAACGGTTTGAAAACAAACAAAACATCAAATTTTCCGAGTAATTTAAGCACTTTTATCACCAGAGTAGTTAATTGCGCAATTCAATCAGTCTGTTAAAATCTGATTCCGAACAATCAGGCCTACCCCGCATAGAATACATGAAAAAGTGGATCCGATCGTTCAATTAATCATACGTGCGTTTGCAAAGGCAGAAGTGCTGTTTTTTTAAACTATCAATTAATGTCCAATGCTTGTTTCGCAATCAATAATATTTATTAAATGACGTATTCTAAACTGTTACAAACATACTGATCGGATTTAGTTAGGATGGACGTCAGACTAGTTAAATGGTTTGAATGTTATTTGCAAACATTCAACGATTAATCAGAACGACTTTATTTTATTTATTTATTTCTTTAATTAGCTATGAAATTTCCTTAATGAATTTACAATAATTTCTAAGAGGCCTGAAATTATCGAATTAGACAAACTAATCTGATAAAAAAATACTCGTCTTTGGTAATTGCGAAATTCACCGATATTCTACGAACTTTAAATCTAAACAACCATATCCTAAATAAACAGCAAATTTAACAGGAATTACTTTGATATGAGCTAATAAAAACTGCACTCGTGAATTTGTTTCGCAATACCAGTGCCTAAGAATCATAAATCATATTCACATCACATAATATGTTCCAAAACAAGTAAGGTTAACTCTAAGCATTAAGCATATTTAAATCATAGCCCAAATAATTTTTATAGAAATGTATGCAGTGACGTTTCGATGATTTTCAAATATGGAGACTTATTTAGATTTATTTGGCCGTGCACGTTTAAAAAGTCACGTATGTTATGTGGAAAATGTACGTGATAATATTTAATGTCAAGTAACACGGTTTTAAAAATGAGATATTTCGTAATTAGTAAAATTAAAGAGCCTTTTATTAGTGTAATTATCAAAAATTAATGTTTTATATTGAGTTTTTATGTTATGTATTGCACACTAAATTTCAGCTGAACAAGTCAGTTTAACAAATAAATTCGCTTCGTTATTTTTAAAAACGTTTCGGTGTCAATGTGGGACCCTCTACAGAACTTTTCCCCCAAATATCTTGAACAGCTCAATTCTGAAGAAAACGTTTATTAAAAAATTGCAGTTGTTTGCCAAAATGGCCATTTGATTAAGATTTGACAAATTTCTTGTTTAAGAAATATAAAAATCGATTTGAAAGGAATTTTAAACATTTAGGGCCATATTAATAGACAGTATTTAAAGCTAGTAGGGTTTAGTAGATATTAAACCAATACATATAACTAATATATGTTGCTATAGCAATTAGTAACATCTAACTTTAAACACTGTCTACTGTCTATGAATATGGCCCTTATTGTTTAATTATAAACACTATCAAACTTCTTTTATTTCGTTCGAAAACAAAAGTAGATTTTGCTCGAAAATGAATTAATGACTGATTCATATCAAAATTGGGATTATTAATCATAAATTACAATAAATCAAAGAACTCCTTTATCAATTACTTAATACGTATATGCAGTGTTTTTTAAAATATAATTAGGAAAAGACAAAGTACGTTCATTTATGATAATTTATTGTCTCTGAAAGGTTAAGTTATACTGTGTTGGTGTTTTACTTATTTAATTCTGAGAAAGTGGTGGCAAAATTCATGTCACTTGAAATCATGAACTTGTGTCATTTTTGATGGTTAAATTTAAAGATTTGTATTTAAAATCATAATTCAAGTTTAAGCTGTTGTTCATTATTTCACAAAATTCCTTTCAGAAAATAATGAATAATTTTTACTTAGCTTTTCTTTAAAAGCACTTAAAACAGTTAAAACGCACAACAAAATAATCACTTCAAATCCTAAACTTCCCATTACATTTTTGATGGTTAAATTTAAAGCTTCGTATGTATTTAAAATTGAGTTTTTAAGTCTAAATTGTTTAGTATTTCATAAAATTCCTTCCACAAAACAATGAACAATTTTTACTTAGTGCAAAGCACTTAAACTCCCTATTACAAACATTCAGAAAATAATAACTTCAAATCGTAAACTTCTCATTTCTTTTGAAGGTAAAATTTAAAGATTTTGATTAAAAATCGTATTTTAAGGCAAGCAAGCTGTTATTTATCATTCCACAAAATTCCTTTCACAAAACATTCTTGATGGTTAAATGTAATAGTAATTTGTAATACAAGTGTTGAAAGCTTGCGTTTGCCACACGAATGTGAAGTTTGCAGCACGAACGCTAGTGAGTGCTGCAGTCACATGAGTGTGGCAAATACAAGCTTTCAACACATGTATTACACACTATTTTTTCTACAACCACAAAAAATTTAAATATTTCTGCAAAATCAAATCTGACATTCATCAAATGTCATTTATGACATTTTGATTTGCGTGCGGAAAGTAAACAAATTAGCGTGTGGAAAGTTTACTTTCCTCACGCAAATCAAAATTTGAGTGTGGAAAGTTTACTTTCCGCACGCAAATCCAGATTAATCCAGATTTGCGTGCGGAAAGTAAACTTTCCGCACGCTAATTTTCACTTGTTCGGCAAACACTCATTTTCAATACTCGTATCTATGGAGACGAAGTCTGAAAATCTCACTTTCCATGGTGGTTGTAGAAAAATAAAACTCCCAAGGATTAACTTTTGAAAGGTCAACTGTCAAAAAACTGTCAACTGAATTTCGCTTTTTCCACTACCTCTTCCTAAATCCTTAACAAAGCTATAAACAATGTAAAATTCTCTAAAGACAAGCTTTTACATGGTGTACCTAATCCTCGATGCTTAACGAATTTTATTAATAAATAGTGGTTTATAAAGGAAACCCCCCCGAAAAGATTCGTATTCATCAGATTTTCCAGAAGTGTTTGTACATTTTTCCCTTAAACTTATGGTTAGCCGTTTGATGTAATTCTAAAGCAGTTGCTAAAAATTCTAGTTTTCTTATCGCACTTAAGGAAGTGATGCAAAATTATTTATGCACGTACTCTACATTTAGAAAAGCGATTACAAAAATCGCTATCAAAGAAGCAATAAAAATTTTCTACGTTTTTGTAAACTGTTATCAAAATTCGTTAGTTTTTACTAGTAAATACTGATACATAAATCTATAAATACTTACAACTGCACATAATTACGGCGCCAATAAGAAAAAGAATCACCAACTTAGTTAACTCTTCAACAATTTAAATTTACAAACGTTTTAAAACAAATTAACAGTACAACTGAAGAAACTTGGACCTCAAAATCTGCGTACGTAAACAAGGAACGCTTATTATTAATGACAGCTCAAATATAAAATGACAGAACGGAATTTTGCGTTGCACCTTGTCACTTGGCTCCTCAGTTTTAGATGTTTAATTATAAACGAAGTATATTCCCAAGAATGTGGAGAAGTAGAATTAAAAGGACGAGATGGTATTTTAACAAGTCCAAATTACCCCAATCAATACCCAGAAAGAATAAATTGTTCCTGGTATATAAAACCACCAATTAACACCAGCGTCGTCATCCTTGTAACCCACGCCGATTTGGGAAACGATAAAAGATGCAAAAATGGAGTACTAACGATCTTCAGCGATAGTATATACAAGAAATTCTGTGGTAAAAACAAATTGCCGGTAACCGTAGCGGCAGGAAACGAGGTCATAGTAAGAATTTCTTTTACGACAAGAACGAACGCTCATAGGAGAAAGGGCTTTCGATTAATATTTTCTATAAGGAATAAAACGGTCTGTGAAGGTTACGATTTATCATGCCTTGATAAAAGAGCTTGTTATAACAGCAGCGAGGTTTGTGACTCACGATACAAATGTGCCGACCATTCTGACGAAATTAACTGCGCAAATTGTGATAATAACCGAGTACCTTGCAATGACCATTCCAACATTTGCTTTGACCCTTTGAAAGAACGCTGCGATGGAATTTCACACTGCCCGAATGGCGAAGATGAGATCGACTGTCTTGAAAGATGTATTGGACGAATACAATGCAATAACGGTATCGGTTGTTACTTTCGTGATCAAATTTGCGATCAGAATCACGATTGTTCCGATAAATCCGATGAGGTAAATTGTACTCAAAGGTTGTGTGGAGGAAGGCATTACTTTCTTTGCAATAATCGAAAATGTATCAACGCCAAATTTGTAGGGGACGGAGCTAACGATTGTGGGGATTTTAGCGACGAAATTAAACCAAAACTGGACAAATACACATCCCTCTTCATAGTTACAACAATAGGTCTAAGTTTATTATATCTAGTGTTAAACTGTCGTTGGCATGCAACACGTCGTAACATTCGCTATCTAATGAACGATCTTCCTCAGTTCCCTTTGCCGCCTTTTAGGGCACCTGGTGACTTCAGCTACAGAGGTTACAGCATTCAGTTTTCAGAATCAGATTTTTTCCGCGGTGGTGAGATTTACGAAGCGTTTACTCGCGCAAGACTACGATTAAGACACGAAAGAATCAGGAATTTTATTACTTTACCAGTACAGGAAGAAACAGAACGGGGATTCTTCACCAATTGTAATCCTTCGTGTGCTACAGTTGCTTTAGCCTCCTTGGGGATAAATACAGACGCTTGTTTATGCTTAGACAAACATGAAGAATGCTGGAATTCCTGCAGAGTTTGCTTGTGGAACAGGGCAGAATCGAAAGGACGAGTGGAAGAGCGTCCGGAAGTTTCTGACAACTCCAAGGAAGTTCTACATTAAACTTACTGGAAGATCGATGTCTTACTGATTCGTATCGAGTATTTTTCAGAAAATATACTTTATATAAACCTGGTTCACGTTTTGCTAACCTAACCTAGAAATAGTGAAATGATAAAATGTTGTTTTTCCGGATTCTTTAAATAAAATTTTAACCACACATTAACCATAATACAGAAGAAGGGTTTAGCATGTTAGTAATTAGAGACTGGTCTTGCATGAAATTATATCTACACGACAAACTTATTTCCTTCCTTGAATTACCGCCTTTACAGTTAAGTCAACTTGCTGTTAACAATGCAATTTGCAATTTAGTATTTAATTAAAATAAATTATTTTAATACCGTGGCCTGCTCTATCAATTTTAATTAACTGGACCCACAAATTTTACGGTGGATAAAACCTGAATGAAAATTTTATAAGAATTAATTAGTTTTTTAAATTGTTTCATAAAGTAAACTACATAGTTTTAAATGTTTCAGTTTAAAATAGTATATCAAAATTTATCGCTTCTTAGTTGTCAAATGCAAAAAATTTCCGAAGAATTGTTCATCTAAGGAAAATGAAAACATTTCGCTGTCTGAATTTTGCAACTAAAATTAGTTACTTCAAATTTAATTAAATTGTTTCTGAATCTGACTAGTTTTAATGCGACAGGAAACAGAAAGCCCCAACCCTAGTAAATTAATAAATTTTCCGTAACTTTCCCTGAAAAAACGGGGGAGTAATTCCTGAAATTGTTGTTGTACTTATTCCTGAAGAATATTTTTTGGGTAGTCTGAAAACAATTAGGTCTGAGATATCACTTTAAGTGAGTCTTGTTACAGCTAAACTTCAATTAATTAAGCATTAAGTCTTGTCAACTTGCAGCTGATGTGTAAATAATTAGCTTGCTAAGAGTCTTTAAACTCGAGTTTGTAAAAAGGCAATACAAGTTAAGTACTTCGCCTGCTACTCGTGCAAAAAAAACTACGTGTAATTCTCGGGTGAAATTGCAACGTATAGCACAACATGATTTTCTTCTAGAAGCTACGTAAAATAAAAACAATACGATGCATTCGATCACGCATGACCTCAAATAAATGCAAATTTCGCGTAAATGCCTTTATGCAAGTGGACGAATGACATTTAATGACTTTTACTTTTCTTTTTAGTTGGTTTAGTGGCTGACACGGTTAAAACTGCTATAAAATTTATATGCACCGATAACAACCTACCTTGCAAAACTTACATACAAGCATGAAAGCAACTGATTTTATCAGTTATTTTTCTTCTATTGTTCTTCATCATGTTACTTCTGTAACATCTCACCGACTCTTTCAACTCAATTAATTTTATTTGTAATTTGTACGAGTTTGTGCAACTTTGGTAGAGTTTTCAGTTCGAAAAGTGAAACTTAAAATTACGTAAGCTTTCACAGTTCGAAGATTTCAAGGAAAAAAATAGGTTCGGCTTCTACAAAATCAAACAAACATTCGCTGGTTACAGAGCAATCATAATAATTTACTTGAAATATCGTTAAATATCCAACAAAAAGCAATATGCAAAACAGCTTTGTTCCATTATATTTCTGTAAAATTGCCGGATAAATAAATACTTCGAATGTTATTTTTAAACTTTGATTACGAACAAAATATTAACCAAATAAAAATTTGTTTGTTAACTATAAATACGATAATTGCTGATACCAACTTGAATAGTTTTATTCTTGATGAGTCGGTGATCCGTAAAATAAGAAGTTTCGATTAGAGCCTTGTAACTGGATCTTGAATGTGTTATCTTACCAATATTTTAAATATGATACTCGTTGCCTGTTTTATACTTTTTGCAGGCAAGCTTTAAAACATAGCTTTTAATATTAAGAGTTTGAGAAAATGTTCTGATTTTTGCATGAGAAAAGCATGTGGTCATATAAGCTATAGGAATTCTTTTCACATTTTTGTTGTGGTGAAATACCCAAATAAAATTAAATTTTAGAACTCTTTAATATCGCCAAGATTCAATTTATTGGGATTTATACAGAAAGGCAATGAACTTCGAAACACGTAAACTTTAATTTTGATTTTCTCCATTATTGTAAATTTAATTAAATTTCAGTAATTAACAACTTAAATACTCCCTCTGTTTTATTAAAAACAGATTGCTATAATTAACAAAACGAAGAGAGAGTTTTAATTGAAAACCTAACAGAAATTCTAACAAAAAATTGCCACAATTCGCAAGTAATCCGCATCTTTCTTTAAGGATTCAAAAGTAATCATTTAATCAAATAAGATTCTTAATTTAAAATTTTACTGACGAATACATTTGTTACTTAAACAACTCTTCAATATTTTAATTAAGTTAATTTGAATGAATTTAGTCTTGGAAAACACTTTCAAACAACCATAAATTGTATACAAAACCTGAATGGAAAACTAAGAATATAAATATCAATCTTACGTTAAAAGTTGCATAAGCAACCTATGGAAACTCTGAATATAAATTAAATTCTACTTTATAAAAAGAAACGTAATACGCCTTCAACCAAAAAAAATATTAAAGCAGAAACAATTTATTTTCCTTAAGGTTTTGCTAAAAACGACTAGAATATCAAATTAGCAAGAAAACTCAATAAAAGAACGACATAGCGCAAAGAACTCCACCTTTTTTTTACATTCTTAAATTATCTTTCGTTCTTATTGCGTCCTTTAAATCTCTCATTTCAGTAATTTTTCTCGTTTCCTAATTGGACTTGTAAATAATGAAACTCCTAGTAAAATTATTAAATCTTCCCGTGTGCGTTGCAGACACTCCTTCGTTTACAATAATTTAATTAAGTTGCATTTATAATTTAATTATCATATAACGATTCACTTTCATTCAGTGTAAATCATTAAGGAAGATATTAAATGCTAATAAAATATCGAATGAAAAAATAGTTGGGTGTGATGTTAATCTAAATACGAAAGTTAACTCAATAACAATTACATCAAGTAAGCGTGTAAACGTACAATTAATTAATAGCAGCGAGTATAAATTATAAATAAAAGGAGTAAACCTAAGCAGCACGAGAACGTATCCAACATGCAGACATGCACCAGGTAAAGGCCATTTTTTCCTAATTACGCACATCTAGATGAACTGGACGATTACACAACTTTTACCTCTGGTGTATTGCATTCGTTCCACCAGGTTGTTGATAAACTGCCTTTTCTGTCATGCACGTAACGAATACGAAACAAAGAATTTAACATTTAGATACAGCATGTACAGAAATCAACGGAGCATAAAAATTATTTCAAATGCCACTTTTCAACATTTGTTAGTCAAATTTGTAGAAAACCACCATAAAATATTACTGGAATAAATGATGAGCACGTTAAGTGGGGTTTTAACAAAATACCGAGGTATTAAAAAATATACTTTATTACCATGGAATTTAAAAATCTGCAACCGTTTTGGCTACCGTGCGAAGGTCGTTTCATAATTATTTTGGTATAAATTTTATGTGGGAATTATTAAAATAAAACTATAACAATAGTTAGGTACAATGCCGTTCCTATTTACGTCATGAGATTTTATTAGCTTGGTGCACTACTACATCAACAACCGTTATTAGAACTAAAACAAAGAGGCACAGAACACCTGGTTCTGATATTCAAATGGGACAAATCACAACTGTAGCAATTCATTTAAAAAAAAAATCCAACTGGCTTGGATTGCGTTAAATTAAAAAGATTAAAATAACTTCAGGAATGTAAACAAATAAATAAAGTCGTGAGAATTTAGAACGATCCGGAACAAAAAGAATTTTTACTACGCAGTTTTTAGATTGTAAATTCAAATTTTCAGGTATTAAGGTTAACTATCGTTTAAATTTGATATAAAACACACAGATTTAGCCACTAAAATCTTCAGCATCACTGAAATCTAACTCATTGCGTTAGCTCCATATATTTGTTTATATAATTTATTAAATTAAAAAATTAAATTAAATTAAATAAATTAGTAAGCCAAGAAAGCATCGACGTTCCCCATACTTATTTTAATATCATTTCCTGGTATCTTGTCAAATTCCCTTTCTAGTTCTGGGTAGAAGGTTTCTTTGATATGTTCTTCTTTTTCTTCAGTGAACTGATGGGAAACCTTTATGCGAAAATAATGAAAGAACAAGCTTATCTACCCATAGCTGGAAAGCATGAGATATCTGACGATAACGGAAAAAGAATAATAGAATTTACGACATTCAGGAATATGGTAGTAAAAAGTACAACATTCCCCCATAAACAAATACAGAAAGGCACGTGGATGGAAATACGGTTAACCAAATAGACCACGTGCTAATATCGACAAGTATAATCATTGGTAAGATCAAAATTAATAAAGTAAGAGCAATCCCAGGAACCAGAATAACCAAATTAGACGCGCACAAACTTAAAGAAGAAGAAACACAATTGAGATATGAACAAAACCTAGCAGAAAAAAAAACAAGATAAACAAAATGGATAGTGAACGAGATATGGGCGAAAATTAAAATCAAGATAAATGATACGGCAGAGGAATTAGTAGGAACAACCCTAAGGAAAACTAAAGACAACTGGTGGGATTGTGAATGCGAAGAATCCATAAAAAGGCGAAATGAAGCACTGCCTCAAAGACTCACAAGAGCAAAAACATGAAAGATGCCAACTATCAAGAAGAGAAGCAAAGAGGATTTGCAGGGAAAGAAAAGGGAAATGCTAAACACAAAACTAAGAGAATTAGAACAAGCCAACCAAACTAGAGAAAGGAGAAGACTATATCAAACACGAAGGACACAAAGAACGGGTTCCACACCAAGACGTCTCTATGAAAAGATAAAGAAGATAAATGGATAAAAGGGGAGGAAAAAATACTGACAAGATGGAAGGAACACTTCTCTGATTTACTAACCAATAAAAATGAAAGAGATAACCTTCTCTACCACACCGCACAACCATATGTGATAGAGCCAATTCTGCAGGAATTTCAAAACAGCATCGCCGATATGAGAAATAATAACACTCCAGGGATAGACAATATTTCAGCAGAATTGATTAAATATAGAGAAAAGACCGGACAACTCTTACATCTGATTTAAAAAAATATGGACAACAGAAGAAATCCCTCAAAAATGGAATACAGCCCAATATGTAAGATGGGAGATATTAGATTGTCAGAATTACGGACCGATATCCCTACTATGCGTAGCCTACAAGATCTTCACGAACAACTACGAAAACGTATAATGGAATATGCTGAGTAGGACATCCAAAATTACAGATTACGGAAAAATGCTATGAGTACCAAAGCTCTGCATACCAGCTCTTTGTTGACTTTAAACAAGCATATGACAAGTTAGAGGTGTTGTATTCGGTCACGGAAGAATTCGGAATACCAAACAAACTCAAAGCTAACTCGAATAACAATGAATAACACAAACTCCCAAGTAAAAATACAAAACGAATTAACAGAAAAATTTGATACAGATAAAGGACCACGACAAGGAGACTGTCTAGCTCCAATATTACAAATTTAACCTACTACTGGAAAAGCCCATCACAGAAAAAGCAAGTAAATCCCAACAAATTGTTGGAAATGTGGACGACCTAAAAGAAGCGTACAATACGGTAAAAATCAAAGCACATGAAATAGGGCTGGAGATTAATGTAAATAAAACCAAAAGCCTGGCCATAAAACCGATCTGAAGAGTAGAACAAAATTTAACCATCGAAGACCGCAACTTTAAAGTCAAACAAGGTATCTGGGATCACAACCAAACGAAAATAACGAAGCAACTCAAGAAATACAGCAAAGAATAATATCGGACGATAGGATATACTACTCTCTTCAAAATATGTTCAAATCTAATACAGGGTGATTCAAAAGTATTGTCATTAAGTTTAAGGGTAGGTAGTGCATATGAGCATATCAAATAGAACAACTTTTCTCAATAAACCATGTGTCGCAAGTAAACGGTAACCACAGAAGTAATTAAAAAGATCAATACAAAAGTTGTTTTGGGGTCACTAGAATAGGTTCTGTTTACATTCAAAATCTAAATTTATCAAACGCCTGATAAGTTCAGGTATGTTACGTAGGTTCTTCGAACGTTTTAATGGAAGGTCCTAACATTTTAGCAACCGAATTTACTTATTTTAATTTACGAGGAAGCTCTTCATAATCCTGTAGCAGTGTTTGTGTTGTGCGTGTTTGTGTAGAAGTTAATGGAGGAACATTTGAACATTTTTTAAACATGCTAGTAATTACTTGCTGCCAGTCTCGAGCCTGAAAAAACGCGAGAGAAAAGTAAAACCTGCAAATTACATAATTCCGTAATGTTTCGTTTCTATCGCAGGCTTCTTAAATGCATATTAGCCAGCGGTTCTCAAAAGTGGGTAACAAAATTTAAATTAAATAAAAATCCCGATAAGCTTTAAATTTTTGCTCTAATGTACTTCTATTAAGGTCATCATATATCCATTTAATTCAATGACAATACTCTTGAATTACCCTGTATAGTAGCTAGAAATACAAAAGTCAAAAGCTAAAATATATCAAACAATGATCCGACAGTGACCTATGGATGCCAAACCTGAACCCTGACGAAGAAGACAGAAGAAATGCCCCTAAGATTCGAAAGAAGAATAAAAGGAGGGTTTACACTTGCATAGATTAACTAGCGCCAGTAGAACTTTCGTACCAATAAACGTTTACACACAACTACTGTTTTTGCACGCCAGTGTTAGTTTGTCAGTTTCACTATCCGAAATTCATGCAAATATTTATACTTTCTGGCATGTAACTAAATACTGGCGCATGGAAAAGTTGGTTTACGATTTATGCATGCAATTTCTTAACTGGCGTGCCAGTTAGTCTATACAAGTGTAAACCCCCCCATAAGATATAAGCGCCTGACGTGGTAACATACATAAAAATCCTTAGATTAAAGTGGGCTGGACATATGGTTAGAATGCCAGAGGAAAGATGTATAAGGTACAATTGGAAGGCACAAGAACCAGATGGGTAGAAAATATCGCGAAAGATGCAGCACAGCTCCTGCAAATCCGAAATTGGGAAAGTGTAATCAAAAATAGAGAAGACTGGAGGAGAAAATAAGGGAGGCCCAAGTCCAATTGGACTGTAGCGCCACGAAGAGAGAGAAGCCAAGAAATCTGAAATATATTCCCGATATGCCTGAAAATTTAATAATGAGTTACAAATAGAAACCTAGAAATTACATGAAAGGCGAATATTTTTGCCCAGGGTTAGCCAAATTTAAATTATGCTAAAAACAAAATAATAATAATTTTATATTTACCTACTGTTGATTTAAATAGGGGAAAAAAATTGTTTCAATTTTTAATTTAAAAAATACATAAAAGAACACAACATAAAACAGTTGTTTGATTCCATATCTGTAGGAAAATTAGATAACACTTAATAATAAACAAGAACATTCTGAAAACATAACTAATTTAATAAGTTCGCAAAGTCGAACCATTTTATATAATGTAACAGAAAATGACGTTTAAATTTAATTATTTATTGGAAACAATTCAAAATATTTAATAAATCAAATTAAGCAACATAATTATTACGAAAACTGGCCAAAACTGCAACTAAAAAAAAATCATGGTTTATTTGATTTTTAAAAATATCAAGTGATTTTTTATTTTAAAAAATCATGGTTTTTCAGCCCTGTTTCTGCCTCCAATTTTTAGAAATATTAAATAAAAATCCTGATATGTACACTGAGAACAAGTCCAGCCTCAACTAATCTTTGTTGATTGAATACAAATTAATAAATACTGCTAAAACTCCCATTTTCACGTATTGGAAAACTGAAAACTCTTCAATCGAACTAAAAAAAATGCACAATTTTTTGCAACACATTTCTGTTTATGAATGTTTCTTCATAGAAAATCGACATTAAACAAATTATGGCATTAACAAGTTTCCATGTAAGTAATTTCACTGTAATTGCTGCAGGATAATAAATAATAATAATAATTCAGTTTTCATTACTGGCAATTTCAGGGCTGCAAGTGCATAAGTCGGTGAAATTGCTTAAGCAAATAATTTGCATGCATACTAACGCATCTTAATTTATGCGTCAGTCTGACGACAGGAACTCTACAATTTAGAATCTCGATTGTATTATAATTAATAGGAAAACAAGCCATGAATTGTTGTGGCATCTTTATTCATCGATTGAAGCATTGCAACTTCAGCAAGCTAAAAAAAACTCTTAAATTAGTCCTAAATGAAAATATTTTTCTGTTTCATAAACTATTAAACACAACTATAGGAAATCTAACGCCCAACAAATAAATCAGCCAAAATTAATACATAATTTGATTACATTTTTATATTTGTACATTATCAGAACAGAGCAGAAGATTCGAAAACAAATATCAGAGATACCAAAAATATTTCAAAACATCTGGATTAACCAGGCTTCAATTAAACTCACGCATGAAATATTTCGTATAACTAATAAGAAATAGCAGGAAAATTCCACAAAGAAGTTGACTGAACATGGAGCAGGTGTTCAATTCGTAAAAATCAATAACAATACGTAAATTGAATTATAATAAAAACTTTTAACATCTGTATTATATGCAGGATGAATTTAAATTTCTAAAATTAACAATTTGCTAACAGTATATAAACCTAAATACTAAAAAGCTAGGACATTTTATTTTTAATGTTTTTTTACACCAATTAGTAAATTATTCTTTAGGAGAAAAAAACAAAAGTTTTATACTTTTTGGAAGAATTAAATCCAGATCAGATCTAATTTTGGGGTGCACCAAAACCTAAACAACGACAAATTAGAACAAATACACCCAATAAAAAACAAGGAAGAATGATTTTAATTCCTATCGTTATAGTTGGCAGAAACAAAATAACGCTATTTTTATAAACTCTTATTTCGTGCCGAACAATAATAAAATCTAGCACACCCAGGCTAGTCTTTAACATCAAAATTCCTCAAATATTTTCACTTCGAAATTTCAACAACTTTAACCAAACAACCTATGCATCTTGCATTTTCCACCGCCTTTTGCAAACAGTTTATTTAACAATAATTATGCAGATTTCCAAGGATAGGTACGATTTCAGCACAAATTAATGATCAAGTTATAATTAATTCAAGAATTCGTTGATTTTACAGTTGGGGGCATTACAGAAACTGCAATATAAAGCTATCATAATATTATGCGAATGCATTGAGGCGTTCACATGCTCAACACATGTGGTGTAAAGCTGACAGTAACTTATCAGAAACATAACTGTAGTTCGACGAACCAAGAAACCAAGGGCAATTTAAACAGTTAAACTACTGCACGACTCGTCACTCACAACACTTTATGGATGCTCTTTCTTCAGTCAGTCAAAATTTTAATTAAATTTACCAACAACAAACGTGAAAATCGGCTTAAAATAAACAGATTTTTTTTGTCTGATTCATTGATTTAAATCCCAAACAAAATACACAAAAAAAAATTAATCGGAACGAACTGAAAACCGGAGGGAACGACCGAAGTTGATGAACACAACGAACAATACACTCTTTTCTCTCTTTTTATTTGAAACTTTGTCATTAATTAAAAACGAGACAAAGGAGCTGTGTACTTCTTTATCAAACTTTACAATTCAAATAACAAAAAAGAGCATCCGAAATCTCAATAAACAGCCTAAAAAGAACGGGGAAACCGAGGAGACTTCAATGCTGGAGTAGCAGAAGAACCTGAGACTTGCGAATTGAGGTGACCACGAGGTACTTTATTATTTATTAAAATTTCGTTGTAAAATCAGCAAACATTCGAACAAATTTAATAGAAAATAAAAATGCAAATGTGGTAGGCGATAAGTATCCACGTGCCCGATTCAACATTTTATACATTTTGAATACAGAACAATATTGTACGAAACAAAGGATATAATTATTTATTTTGACGCAGACAACTTCCGGCTCCGGGGGACAAAATTTTTATGAATATCCCTAATTATTATTCAGTTTACGCACCACTGAAAACAACACACGCTGTAACGATTAACTTACTCGTACAAGATTATAACTCTGGAGTTGAGCTTTTATAGTTGCGAATTAACAATTAATTACTCGTGGAATTTCTCGTGTATTATTAAACGAACAGGTTTACAACAGTTTAATAATTAAACACCGTTTTTGTTTTCTCGTTCAAAATTTATATTACTTTTTCTATATATCTTCCTCTCCAGGTATTTACTATTAAAACAACTGCACTAAGAAAGCAGGATTGAAAAAAAAACGCGATTTTCTTTAAGTCAAAAACTGAGGATATTTAAAACAATAAATATTTTTTTTTACAGTTTTGACCAGCAGCATCATGATTTACCAACTCTGCAAGAATGGTTATCAAGAAAGATATATGGAATTTTGTAGGACATGGAAATATGAATGACTTAGTTTTCTAGCTTAAAAGTGTAAAAGTGCTGATACTTAAATGCTCCCCCTATGTTTGGGGAAACTCCTGAAAAGCTTTGAACTATCCAATAATCGTTTAAAGTTCATATCATACATCAATCATTTTCATCAATTAAGAATTATAGTAGATTATGTTATTACGAGTAAAAGTGATACTTTATGTGGCGAAGCTGAAGTTTATTTAGCCGAACGTTAGTGAGGCAAATAATTCAGCTATAAGCCACATAAAGTCATTTTTATTCCGAATAACATATACTATTTTATCCGCAAACGTATTCAGGTTTCAGATAAATTAAAAATTGCAAACGTCACACAAGTGACAACTTATGTGTGTTCATTGACAAGGTAAAAGTGTCACTTTATCGGATTAGGCATATAAAGTACGCAGTTTGCGTACTTTATGTGCCTAATCCGATAAAGTGACACTTTTACCTTGAAAATAAAGACACATAAGTTGTCACTTTTGTGACGTTTGCGGATAAACTACTTTTATTCCAGTAAAATCGACTGTAATTTCCTATTTCTTCAGGAAGTCTATGGACATTCAGAAAAAGCTCAGCCTATGTTTAGGGAAACATTTGAAATTTTCTGAACTTCTTTAAACTCGGTTTTTGAAATTAAAATATTAATAATTTGTCGTAACCAAGTAACCGATTAATCGCTTTAATCCTGAAAAAATCGCCCGAATTTTCCAATTTTTTCCAGGAAACCTCGTAACATTCGCTCTGAAATATTCAATCAGTATTTGAGGAAATTGCGTTTTGAAACTTCTTCCAAAAATCGTTTAAACGCGTTGGTAATTAAAAATCCAGTAATTTTTATTAACTAATCGGTTTACCCCTAAAGAGTAATTTCAAGTAAACCTATGAACATTCGGTCTGAAAATTTAAGATTTAGGAACCCCTGAAATTTCAGAAAAACATTTAAACTTAAAAATTTAATTGACTGAAAGTCTTTTTTTGTGTTCAGGCAACCTGAAAAAGCTTAGACCTCCTTAAGTACTAAGTCCTACAGGTCTTTGTAATTTTCCAAAATTTGTTTTCTTTTTAAATATATTGATAATTTCTCTGACCTAAGATGTAGGTATTTGACTGAATTTTTCAATTTTTGCAGCTAATATTTTGCCCTGAGATGCCTCTGCCTACTTAATCCTTTTGTCTGTTTTCGACTAATCACAAGGTATGCAACCTGAAAAATGATTTTAAATTAAACTCCTCGAAGGTACTTATCTTAACCTCTTTTTTGAATTGATAAATAAAAACAGAAGATACTGGAAAAGCCAAGTTTCCTTCCTGAAAGCTTCATTTTGATATTCAGTTAGTTTAAAATTTTTATGGCGATTTTAAAGCTACCGGTCTTTAAAACTACCACTTTCACAGTAACATAAAATCCTGGAAGAAAAGCAGGGCTTCCTTTCTGAAATAGAGTATTCTGTTTTTCTGCAGGACTAATATTTTTGTTTTAAATACAATTTTCGACCGTTTTAGAATTATGAAAAAAAGATTTACTTTTCTTGTAAACATTTTCACCTGAAAACAGCGAGCAATCTTTCAGTAAACATCCTGCAGGCTTCAGAACGTTGATGTTATTTTCATTCCTGTTTTTGATTTTTTGGTGTACATAGATGTGCGTTAGAAAGACAACATCTTGAAATTCCTAAGGAAGTCTGAAATTTCGCTGGGCCCCTGAGTGAAATTGCTTCATTTATATTTCTTTTGTTATTAAACATTTAGATAAATTAACCCTGAACGACAAGAGCTGGTTTTGTTGAACGACTACAAATGATAATTTTATTATTGGAACAAACGGGCACATTGAAATTATAATCTACTTATATTAAACAAAACACAGACTGTGAATAAGCAATAGGTAAACAATAAAACGCCAATTCACTGGATGATTATAATAAAAGACAGTTGCCTATTCTGAGAATTAACTGTTGATAATTTAATATTAATAATAGATAGGACAGCTGCACTTTTTATTACGTTGCAGTTTTAATTACTCACCGACCGAAATTTAGTTGGGATACGTTATCTCGAATGCAGTACAATTTTTTAGGGGCATTAATGTCAATTTACGTAGCAAAAAACAAACAAAAGCCGACCCTGTCGTGAGTGCACGTTCGGGATTAATTAATAAATAAAACAGCATGAGGTAAATTTGGAACGCTCGTTTAAAATTGTGAAATTAAGTGTGCTTTTTATTACTTAAGATTCTTTAGCCAACATACCAAGATATAAAATTAGCTTGAATTTTTGACGTTTTTTTATGCAGGACAAATTCTCAAAGAACATTGAAAATGCTAAAAAAAATGTTTGGGGTTAAATACAGCAGCTCTTTACTCATACAATAAAACCGAGCTTAGCTTGGATTTTTAACGGTTTTTTTAAGCAGGATAAACTATCAAAAAATCTTAAAAATGCTAAAAAAAAGGTTTGAGGTTAAACGCAGCTCTCTTCACTCATACAATAAAACCGAGCAATTAATTACCAAAGAAATATAAATCAACAGAGCACTATTAAAACGCCGCAAAAGCACGGTTCAAGGTCTTTCAATTTTGCTTTAGGAGAAGCCACCCAACTTCATGAAGTCGATATCGAATGAAAATCGAAAGGTAATAGGATGAATCGGTAATGGTTTAACGTTGAAGCTTTCCCAGTGCATTTATTTGTCATGGAATCAGTCTTAACGGAAGATTAAATTAATTCCTTTGAATTATTCAACGGCATTAAACTGTTGACAAAAGGTTTCAAACTCAATTTCTAACTCTACATAAGTCACAGCTTCCGTTAACGTTACTAAAATTCATAATTCTTATGTAAGCTACTTAAACCTCGAGATCTCCCACAACGATTTAATAAAAACGTACGGAGATTTAGTTTGATGTCAACAGCTGGTGCAAGAAATTTTTTGTGTTTACTTTAAGTGCATTTATGTAAATATTAGCCTTAGATAAAATCGTGTTTTACCGGGTAAATACGTACAAAAGTGTGTTGACTTATTTACATAAATATTTCATATATTTGCTTTAAGATTACAATAATTTCGTAATAACTAAGTCTGAGACAGAAATAAAACGAATTTTCGGCTATACACTTATGGGAACGTTCTTCAAGTGCACTTGAAAGAAAATAATATTTATTTTGGTTGAAATCAAATCCGGTAGTATCTCTGTCGTACACTTAAGTGAAATAAGATATCCGAGTTATCTTTGTCGCGTGGAAGTTCCCAAACGATTACATTGTTGGGACAATTTTCCCAAAACACCCGATACATCAACAATGACAACTTGATCGTTTTGATCACTTACGCTAACAATTAAGGATAACCACACTTTACTTAAAGAGCAAGAATTTGAGCGGTTTCAACAGAAAACAAACTGCCAGACTTCGAATTACAAACAGTTTCTTCAATAATAATAATGATAATGCAACTAATAAATATTTACTGATAACCCAAGCAAATTTAAATGCGTCATTGCAAAGCTCAAGGAATTCAAATACTGCATAAAATATTCCAGAATTTTCTGTGGTGTGACTATTTTCCATTGTTTTTTCGTTGTTGCAACCATCACAAATTGGGATAAGGAAGTCGAAGAAGGTTAACCATAGAAGTTTAAGAAAAAGCATAAAAAATGGGACAATAAGGCAAAAAAGTTAAGCACATCAGTTCTTTGGTGTATGTAGTGAGAAAGAATTCAAAGAATGTAATTTAATTGTAATTGTAACACACTTAACAATGATGTATCATCACTACAAGACAATGCAATTAGGTTTTCTTCTATGATTCAGTTGTGAACAATTTAATTTGTGTTCCCCTTCAAAAATGATCTTGAAATCAAAACAGGGTAATTTCTATTGTTTCTTGAAATCGTGTATTAATGACTTCTACAGCGGCTTTGCCCAAGGAAATATATATTTTTTATTTTGTTTCATTTTGCAAAATTCTGACTGGAAGGCCGGTTATTACTACAAAGTTAATAACGTTAATTGAGATAACTAACTGTGTTTTAAGTGGTAACGCAGACAGGCGCTTAGTTTTATTTTTAAAGGATGTAAACAATTTTGGTATGTGGTAGGATTCATTAAAATAAAAGAGCAGCCATAAAAAGTTAAACACATAATACGGGCATTCAGGACAAAGGCTTTTTATAGACATTTTCTTGAACCTATTGTTTACTGCAAGCAGTGCGCAAAAACAGAAGCGTCGATAAAATTGTTTAATAATAATGAGTTATCTGTTCTCCAAGAAGTTAAACAACGTTACCCTTTCAGTGTTATCAAAGATACTATATTTAAACTGCATACTGTTTACTGAAAGACAACTGTTTTGTCTTACATGTCATTGTCCATTAAGTAAAAAGAAATTCCTTCGCCGACAATTAATCCGTAATTTTATATGGAAGAGATATCGAAAATTCCTAAATGCATTCCAGCAATTTAATTATAATTGGTGTCATATCACATTACCGATAAGAAACTTAACAGAGACAAACTAAAGTTATACAATAAATCTTTGTATTGGTATTACTAAAAGTTTAAATTTAACAGATCTCAAAATTCAGCTTCAAACTGGAAATATTTATAATGGGAATTTCGTTTGAGAACACCAAATTTCAAAATTCCAAAGCTGATTACAGTAATAGCTTTGGAATTTTGAAACACAACAGATAAGTTTCGATACGAAATTTTCAGGTTTTCTATAGGATTTCAAGAAAATAAATTCTCTTATAAATCCAGCAAAAAAATATGGAAATTTAAAATTTTGAAAAGCTTTTCAGAGAAATTATTTACTAAAAATATCTAATTTCAGGACTTATAGAACAAACAAAGAACACCTATTTTTAAGGCTTTCGGAGTTCCCAAAGGTCTCAAGGAAATCAAGCTTTCACAAAGATTCCTTATAAAACAAGCAAACGTTTTTCAGGATTGTAAAATTAGAAATTACAAGAGAATATCGCTACAAATAAGGTGCAATGTACCCACCCAAATTTTTAAAATTACGGGGCTTAATTTCAAAAATTCTACAAAGGAATTTCTTCACAAATCAAGTAAAACTTTCTCAATTTTTAATAATTTCAAAACTTCCCAAAAGCTTTTAAGGCAATTTCTTATTTACCTCGTTTCGGGATTCTAAAATTACAAAACACCTCCAAGAGAATGTCGTTACAAATCAGACAAAAATAAAGATTTCGGAATTTAAAAAATTAATCAAGCAAAATACATGATTTTGCAAAGTTCTAAAGCCTTCACAAAAATTTACTCATAAATCAAGCAAACTTTTTTCAATTTTTAATAATTCCAAGACTCCCCAGAGTCTTCAAAACAATTTCTTTAAAAACCTTTAATATATCAGGATTTCAGAGCTAAAAACTTACGAAGAACGTTTTAGAAATTAAGTAAAGACATCTAATTTACTCAGGATTCTTCTTCTTTTTTTTCTTAACCCTTATACCGTTAAGGTGTCGGGTAATACTCAGGATTCTAAAATTTCAAAAAGCCTTCCGAGAGAATATTGCTACAAATCAGACAAAAATATCCAATTTTGTTAAGATTTCAGGACTTTTTAAGAAAATTTTGTTAAAAATCAAGCAGACATACAGGGTGATTCAAAAGGTATGGTCCAAACTTGAGGGTGTGATTGGTGATGTTAAAATAAGTAAAAAATGCCAATAAACTCATGTCCGATTCACAATTGTTTTCTAGTTATAACAACATTTAAGATGATTTATTATTAATAAAGAGCATATACAATTATAAGAAAAATTAAAAAGTATCACAACAAAAAATGTTCAAAATGTCCACCTGGGTACTTGTATACAAAGTTGGCAACGCCGACGCACAGAATCTCGAACATTCCTCAACTGTTGAGGATATTTTCGAATATCTTCAACAGCTTCATTTATCCTATTAACTAAATGGCCCCTGTCCTGAATTTCCGTTGCATAAACTTTTTCTTTTAATGCACCCCACAAGTAAAAATCTAGTGGATGTGAATTGTGCAACGGTGCCCCGTCATGCTGATACCACATGGATCTTCGCACATCAAGATGCAGATCTTCTAATAATTCCGACAAGGCATTATCTAAAAGGTCTAAATACATGTTCGGTGGTCAGACTGTCTCCGGTGAGGATACCTTCTCCCATATTCTACCACAGGTGCACGGGTATTTCCGCTGCAATAACCATACACAAAATGCATTTCTGCACGTACAGAAAATGTCTCCATCATTACCACATTTATTGAAAACTACGCCAATTCAAGCTTGAAACGTCTTCTGCCATAAGGAATTAACATTTGTTTTACTTAGTTCCTTGATAATGTGATTTGGCAAAACACAGATAAAAACAAAGAAAACCTCTGTAACTAGGTAGCGGTTGGAAATAAGACATGTGTTTAGTGGCATTTTTTGCTTATTTTAACAACACCAATCACACCCTTAAGTTTGGACCATACCTTTTGAATCACCCTGTATAACATATATAATTTTTCAAAAGTGAATGTTTGCAAAAATCCTTCAAAGGAATTTCCTCACAAACCAAGCAAAAATGTTGCAGTTTTTCATAATTTCATCACTTCTCAAAGTTTTCAAGACAATTTAAAAGAAAAACTAGTGAGTATTTCAGGATTTCAGTGTTTAAATCAGAGCATTTCACAAGTCAAGCAAAAATACCTAATTTTTCAGGATTTTAAAATTGCAAAAAGCTTTCGAGAGAATAGGTATCTTCAGGACTTTAAAAAAAAATTCTTAGAAATCAAGCAAAAATTTGTTCAATTGTTCATAATTTCAAGACTTCTCATAACTTTCAAGCCTATAGAAAAGACTAATGTTTCAGAATTTCAGAGCTTCTAAACATCTAAACGCTTCCAAAAAACATTTCACGAATCAAGTAAAAATGCCCAGTTTTTCAAGCTTCTTCAAATCGCTAAAAATCATAACTACGAGGCTTCAAGCAGATTTTGAATCAGATTCCTAACTTCACTCTATTTCTTCACTTCAAAGATCTCACTCAAGCTTTCTTTCAAATTGAAATCATGATTTGATAATGATTCGCAAATTGTTAAAATTCAAATTCTAAGGTTAAAGAAAAGGGCCGAACCATGTGGAAAATTCAAAGAGTATTTTTTGAATCCACAATTTATTTTCAAACCTGTAACTTCAATTCGAATTGTTCGGATTCAGATTTCAAGTTTCAGTCCGAATTTGAATCAAAAAATCTCGAACTTAGTCGTGAAATCTCAATCAGAAAGGATTGGCTTTTTTTGGGATTTTTTGGGTTGTTTTGGAATATTTCAAGTTTATGTTTCGGGAGGATTCAAATCCAAACATTTCTGAATTGAAACATTTCGACCTTCTTCCAGGGTTTAATGTACAATTTTGTTAATTTTGAGTTGTTGAAACAAAAGAGGAATAAATTTTCAAGCTTTAAATTTTGGATTCAGATTCCAAAAAGAAGAAATTCGCAGCTTTTGACTTTTTGGAATGTTTAAACTATTTCCAACTTGTAGTTTAAGATTCAAATTTCAATTGCAAAACTATTCATTTTGCAGCGCGATTTTTGTCAATCAATTTTGCGATTGAAACATGCTCAAATATTCATGTCTGAAATGTGAAGTCTCGAATCCAAATTTAAAATTTCAGTCCAAATTTGAAGCAGTTATTTGTAAAGCTAATCCTCAAAAAATCAGAACCATCCAGCCTAATGTTTGGGATGTCTTGGAATATTTCGAGCTTAAGCTTTACACAAAAATTGCGGCTGCAATCCGCGTTTAAAATTTGCAAGTTCCTTCCTGGGTCTAAATCTTAATTTGATTAATTTAAGCTCAAGCTGAGCCCAAAACTAACTTTTAAAAGCTAGAAAAATACACTGCTGAGCTTCAGCAGCTTCAAATTGTGGATCCAACTTACGAATTTCAGTCAACGTTTTTCTAGTTAAAATTGGAAAAAATGCTCTCACAAGTAAATCAGACATTTAACAGTTTTTCATAATTTAAAGACTTCTCAAAACTTCTAAAAACTTCCAACACTTATAAATCAAGCAAAAATACCTAATTTTTCGGGATTCTAAAATTTCAAAACATCTTCAAGAGAATGTCGTTACAAATCAAGCTAAAACTACCCAATTCGTTTAAGATTTCAGGGCTTCTTAAGAAAATTTTCTTAGAAATAAAAAATGTATAACATTTCATAAGTTTAAAATCCTAAAAAATCCTTTCTTCACAAATCAAACACAATTTTCCATAATTTGGAGGCTTCCCAGACCTTGCAAAATGTTTTCTTTTCACAAATCAAGTAAAAAATATCTTGAAAATCAATCAGCTACTTTCATAGTTTTATTAAATTATACTCTTAAAAAATCAAAATTGTCTTTTTAAATACATAAATATTTCAAAACCACAAAACTTGTGGTATATTGGAAACGTAAAACAGAAACATACGTTTTTCAAACAAAATATTCAAACTTAAAATTAAGTCGAAGACAATTTGTTTAAAACAATTACATACGTTCAAAACAACTACTAAATTCAGTTTTCTTCATGCATTAAAAAACCAAAACTAATAAATTCCTATCAATTATTATTACTATTTAAAAGTGTGGAAAATGTCCAGAATTGAAGAATGAGTTTACATAATTGAAACAATATTGTTTATAAAACCGAAGGTTAATATAACAATTTTCTAAAAATAAAACATTCCTACCGAGATTCGCAAACAAAAAATTAATTTAAAGCAATCTGTGAATATGCCAAACGCAGCCCGTTCTGCGTAGTATTTTTTTTTATAAAAAGCGTGCAGTTACATTTAGTTTAGCGAGATATTTAATGATTTCCAATCTATAATGCAATGCAACATTTTCTTACGAACGTCTTTTAACCAAACCCTTTCAAATTACCAAGTAATAAAAGGAAAGATAAGAAACAATATTTTCAAACAAAGGAAAGTTATTTAAGAGTTGTTAGGACGCTTAATCAACCTCTGAAGTAAATTACAAATTCCAGCCCGAGGGTAAACAATCCTAAAATTTAGGTTATTAAGTACACGTAATGAAACTATAAATTCTAAGCCCTTAGTTTTTACGTTCTTTCGAAACGACTCCGAGTCAGATTAATGTTTAAGAAACCAACCCGGTCGTTTAATATATACGATAGCTTTACAATCACAATCAATTAGGCTCATTATTAGTACGGAATTAATTTTTAATAAGGCAGTCGATATTAATTTTTAATCAGTGTTCTTGACCTGTAGTCTCTATAAAATTTGTTTTCTGTTTGGTTTTGTTGTGCTGTAAATCGCATCCCACGACTTTTGACGTTGATGCTCGTCAGGGTTTGGAGTTTTTATTATTTGTCAATTTAGTTATTTAAGCTCTAATATTATACAAATTCAGTTTGATAATTTACTAAATTTATTTTACTCAAAGTTTTGTAAAGCTTTTGAAAGGTATGCTCAGGGTTTTGAAATGAACGAAAAGTAATTAATTTGGACCCTTAATGTTTAAATTTTGAAGCTAAATGTTGAAAGAAATATATCCTTGTTGCACACAAGGCGACATTTTCACTTAATCTCCTTCAATCAGCCTTAAATATCGCATGATAAACCACACTAACGAATTGAAAGTTTTTGCCTAATCTTGAAAATACCTCACCTTAAACTGATACGAACAATAAGATCAAAATCTAACCACTGTTCAAAGACACCGACTTAAATACAAAGGACCTTAAACAATTATTTGGCCACAAAACAAAATATATTTGTTCATTAAAGTTTACGAAAAGAACAATAGCTTCAGTTAATTATTTAATTAATGTCACAATGGATGTTTCATCATCACTGCAACCGAGCTCAAATCACAAAATTAATCGCATTTTACGCCATTTACTTGTTAGATTTCTCTTAAATATAAGTTTATCTTGAAATAAACGTGCCAAATATGGAAATTAAGTAATTAAGTTTGTATTTGGTGCCATAAAATATAGATTCCGGTATTTGATTTAACCAGGAAATCGTACGCGAGATATATAGACATATCAATATTTTTTTAAGATTAGACTGGTTACTCGTACGCAAGGTTCATTTCGTAGTTATGTTACATTTACTTTTGACACTCCTTCCATTACAGATATCTGTGACATTGACTGAACTGCTATATTTGAAAGCATTTCCGGATGCACTGACAACGCCTACTTATTTGCTTTAATATCCAGTGGCTATCAACAGATATTTATTAAAGACCTTTCATTCCCTCACAATTCATTTCATTAAACGCCCAAGGACCAAATTCGAAAAGAATTTTAAGAAATGCTTAAAAACGTTACAAATTTACCTGCGAAATTTTGTTAATATATGAGGAGTAACAAAAAAAAGGTCAAAATCACCTGACTAGTTCTGTAACTGCTGCTAAAATAATTTGATAACTCGAGGCAGGTCAGTGGACAGGATTTTAATAAATCTAACTTGGAAAGTAGTTTTTTAACAGCCAACATCACTGTTACGAGTTCAATGCATTGAATCGCAAGTTTATTCAACAGATTTTTTAAATATTTTAATGCAGTTTTTGTAAGAATTAGAAACAGTTTTCGATAGTTTAATATTTTCTAAGGTGGATCAATTCTAAGACTTTTCAAGCGAACCACGTCTGTGCTTCCTTATTTTTGACTTATTTGAATTATTATTCCTTGTTTGTAATTATTTATAAATCAATTTTTTTAATATAAGCTTCTTTAATAAAATGTGCAAATTTTAAAGATTGAAGTTGAGAACCCTTTTATAAAACCTTGTTAAATTAATGTTCACATAAATAGCACACAACAGCTGCAAAAACCTTTTCCTGTTTTTTACATTAACTAGCAAAAGAAATTATTTCAAACTTTAGTATCACACAACCTCGAATACATTGTATCTTTCTTTATCTAATCACAGCAGGCATGATTGGCACCACGGTTGGGTTGACTTTCAATTTTTTGGTGGTTTGAAATACATACAAGCAAGTTCAAATTCTGTGAGTAATTTTTCTGATCTAAAGATGCCCCCCCCTCAACATTCAAAATGTAATTAAAGTAATTTCCGCCATCAGTTCGATATCTAATCCTATTAGAAAGAATAGAACGTGAAAACTACAAAACATGTTGTCATGTTGACAAAATCATTCATAGAATGAGCACCAATGATCCTTTTATCACGTCACGGGAAATAACGGACCAACTATAGGAGAAATGTGATGTGGGTATATCAGCTGTGACTGTTCGTCGTCGTTTGATAGAATTCAAGTTGTATGGGAAGATTGTCAGAAAAAAACACTTGTGTCTTCGAATAATAGAAAGAAAAGGCTAGAATTTGCAAGATCACATAAAGACAACCCTTTATCTTCTTGGAAGAATATACTGTGGAGTGATGAAAGTAAGTTCAATCGAATAGAATCAGATGGGAAAAAATATGTACAAACGCCAGCAAACCAGTTCAATCCTATCTATAAAATTATTAAACATGGAGGAGGTCATGTAATGGTGTGGGCAGCAATGTAATGGCGTGGTGTTGGACCAATTAGAAAAATTGCTGGAATAATGGATCAGCATCAGTATAAGCACATATTAGAGAATACCACGGAATTTGCTGATGAGTTTATATACATGATAATGATCCTAAGCATTCTTCGCCAGTGAAGAATTGGTTTAAGGGCCGGTCTTTCCATCTCCTAATAAGCTATTTGGCAAATAGTTTCCATGGAAACGATTGTATTAACAGGTTTTTAATAGGAGAATAAATATATTAGGAGATGGAAATACCGGCCCTAAGGATACAAAATTCCTGTTCTTGATTGGCCTGCCCTAAGACCCGACTTAAACCCAATCGAGAACCTTTGGAACGATGTTGAGAGTCGACACCCTCTAAATTTGGATGAGTTGTGGAGAATGATACAATCGGCTTGGAAAAATTTTCCCTCTGCTACGTGTAAGCGCCTTGTGGAAACTTTACCCCAAAGATGTTTAGCTGTTATTAGAAACAACGGTTACCCAACAAAGTACATACTAATTGTAAATTTCTTTTATTATTAGGCTATTTTTATTTTTTACATGTTTTTCTATAGTTAAGACGAAACTGTGCTATTTAATTGAACACAGGATTTGCGTTCTTATTTTCGATAAAATAACGTTTTCTAATTTTCTTTGTTTTTTCTAAGCAGAATAAATATATTGAGATGATATTTGTGATGTAAAAGATATTGGAGTTCGATGTATTTTATTGTTGAAGTTAAACTTATGGTTGACTGTAATTTATTATTCATTGTTAATTGAGTTTTATGCAGATTTAATTTAATTTTTGACTCATAACTGAAATGTAAAAATAAGAATCTAGATAGACAGGGTAGAATAGTAAAAATGTTAAAAAAATATTATTATTTATTATGTTGTAATTGTAATTTAAATAGTTAGAAACGTAAGGATGTGTGTTGAAAGAACTTTATTATTTTATAACCGTTACCAAGAAGCATGAAAGATTTTTTATTGGAAGAAAATATTAGGGAGAGACATGAGAAATATAAATAAATAATAAAAAGTGCTAATTATTCTTCTTAAAAAAGAAGTTGTGTTTTCCTTTAAGAGAAGATAAAATAAAGAAATAAGTAGTTTTCCCTGTGGGAAAAAGGGAAGTTGCAAGTTGATATTGGAGTTGATTGGAGGATTATTCTGCTATTCTGAATATTAGAATTGGATAGAGGGTTGCAGAGTACTAATTTTGGATTTTTGAGTTGATTTGAATTGGATAGGATTCAGCTGCGTGAGCGAATTAAAACTATTATAAATAAATGGTAACAGTGAGACAAATAAATATTAAGAAAGCTGGGGAAGGTGGATATAAATTAAAAAGATAATGTTAATAAATCTGCATAAAAATTTACCGTTGTTATGATTGAATTATTGTTATTATAAAACCAAATTATATACAATTAAAAAGACTAAGAAGTTATCGAACCTTCAGGGCAACCCTAATACTGAGCTAATCGGGGGTAGTTCGTAGCAATATGTATAAGTATTCAAAAGTTAAATAGTGCTTGTTTTCATATGATGACTTCTTGATTGAAACATATGGTTTTACAACTGCAAACTAACCTGTGCTATTAAACTACTACTATTAAAGATTTACCGATCTTTAGAAAATAAAATAAAATTTACTGAGTAACACCTTCATTGAATAAAAAAAAATTACTTGGGCTCTGTGGAAATAAATTATTATTATTATCATTAAATAAATATGTGAGAAATCCGAAAAACAATTTTGGGAAATCTTAATGAATTATGCAGGACATCCATTAAAATATATCCCTAAATGAGGACATACATTAATATTATTAGCATTGCCGATAACTATGCTAGTAAATGATGGTAAAACTGAAAATAAATTATCTAAATTATGAGTATCTACTGGAAACTTGAAGTGTAATACTATATTTTCTAAAATTATATAACCAAAACAAACCGAGAAACAAACCTTCGATTATTATGCCTCAAGAATTGCAAGTAGTGCGAAGTTTCAACTGTGAAGCATTCCAGGTACATATCGTTTTGTTTTTTCTTTTGACTAACCACACTGCGGCCTTTCAGTGCCTATTGTGCGGGGACTACACCTATACTAACTTAAATGTAAGGGCATGCTAAGATGCATATCGTTAAGAAGATGCCAAAATGGGAATGTAACATTTGCGGTGAAAAGCAGTCTGCTAAAAAGGTTCATGCCAAGGGGTCTGGCAAAGACTACACTGTATGTTCAACAATTAAATTAAAAACGTTTTCAAACCACCATCAAAATGTTGAAAATTTGTCTCCAGTATGCATCCACGAGTATTATAAATAACAATAAGTATGGTGTAACCCATGGACTGTATTTATGAATACAGGCATTTTAACAGAAGCCACCATAACCAAAGAAAATGATAATTCATTGTATGAATTTAAAAATATCCAAGAAAATAACTAATTTCGATGAAATTTTGTATAAAAATCTTGTTAAAAAATTAAAACTTAATGCAGCAGGAAGGATTTTCTTTGACATGCATTAATTTACAGAAAGGTCTAGTTTCTTATTAAATTTGCAATCTCAGAAAACGCAACTGCGATCCCTTTATGCTCTAAGATCAGATAATTGATATGAAATAGGGTTTCGTTTCTGTACGCTCGTTGAAATCACCAAGAAAATCATTGAAAAGTGCTGTAATTCGCGGTAACGATGAATCACACAGGGCAGTTCTCATTCCGGAAGGCTATTCAAATCTAATCAGAATCTTACTGAAGGGTTAGATTCATAAGATTTATTACTGAAGAATTAAAACAGTAACAACTCTAACAGAAGAAATTAAAGGCACTTTTACAACTATTTGAAAACTAACCAATTTCGCTATGGAAAATTTCTTGCATTTCCTGTTATTTTAAAAATATCTCTGAATTTTACTATGCTAAATGGTTTTAATGGTTTTTAAAAATTGTTAAGAGTAAATCTAATCCATACAGCACATGGCAAGTGCCTTGTTTAACTATCCGCAACTGTTCTTCAGAATGTTGTGTTTACCTTCGCAAAAAAGGCGAACTTGGGCACAACTAAGCATAACATTACACGCTTAATGCGTTCGCCTGTGTTTTTCAGGTGCGTAAAGTACAATTACATCCTCCCACAACAATGAATAACGGTACATCTCCATACTAATATTAGGGTTCTGAAAATTTCTACTCCAAATAATTTTATTTAAATATCTCTGTGGGATAATAATAGGAGTGCATTGACATTTAATTGTTTGACATGGGGCAGCGATAGTAATAGCATTGCGGCGATAAAGCCAACAAAAATCTACTGGCAAAGCCCAGTAGAGTGACCACTCTGGCGGAACCGCAACATTCCGAACACGAGAGAGAATTTAACGTTCAGATGATACCTTCCTTCCACCTTATCTTATTGCAGGAGATAAGAAAAAGAAATAATTTTTTTAAGGTGTTTGGTGTTTCTAATAAACTTGAAAGCTTTAAACTGACAGTGTAGATTAATCAAAATGAATGTTTACGAGACATAATTAAATTTCAAAATTGATCTTGCATTTAAGCCACTATCCCATATTGTGTGTGATCACTATCCAAGACTAATTAAACTAATTACACAAGCAAACCGGTTAATTTTAAAAGCCGTGTGCAAACTCAAACGTTGGCTGGTTAAAGAAATGATTTTATGTGAAGTCATAAGTCATAACAGACCAATTTACAGACTGACAAGTTTATTTAAAGTTTTTACTTGAGCATTATACATATAAGTATGTACACTTAATATTTATTCTTGACATAAAATAAATTCTTGCGGAATTCGATAATTTTGTGCGGAAATTAAATTAAAGAATATTGTTTATACAGCAAATTTATTAAAAATATACAACCAAATGAGGAAATTGATTTTTAAAAAATAAAACAAAATTTACATAGAAACACCATCATTTACTTTAAAAAATTTGCTTGGGGTTTGTGGAATTCCAACAATTTTTTGAAAAAAATTACATAAAAAAACATTTCTTAAAAACATACCCCAATTGGAAAAATTGATGTTTAAAAAATAATACATATTAACTCTACAGGGCGCCTTCATCTAATTTAAAAAAAAGTTGGGCTGTGCGAACATAATTAGTAGATAAAGGCATCGGCACTAACGTCTCGCGAGCATGGCCGGCAACATGGAAGGTTAAGGCCTCCTAAGTTGTTTTTCATGCCTCGGTTGTTTCGCACACTATACGTACAGGGTGGTGTGGTAAGCACCATGCCTTGAACAACCGCTTACCTTCTCTACTTCACCACTGTGTTTCAGTTCCCAATTATTTTCAGTGATTAGATAGGCCCACCGCCGAGCATCCGACTCGGATTTAACCCCGAGACCGTCCGTGCTGTAGTCGAATGCTATAACCACTGGGCCCCTCTAGCGATCATACATAATTATTATTGATATACAATAAATACATGAGCAATTCTAAATTTTCTTTTGAAAACCTTTAAATGAAAAAATACTGCTTAAGCTGAAAATCCATTAAAAATATGTACAAATGAGGGATTGATCTTTAAAAAATAGGTATATAAAAAATTACAGAGTAACACCTTTATTTATTTTAAAAACTTTTACCTGGGCTTTGCGAACTAAACTCTTATGAATATAAAATAAATATTTGAAGAATTCGAACAGTTTTGTATGTTTGTTTTTTTTCGAAAACCTTTAATACACAGATTGCCTACGCAGAGAATTCAATAGAAATAGGTATACCCCCAAAATGAGAAAAGTGACCTTTTAACACAAAATAAAATTTACAAAGAAACAACTTTATTTAATTTAAACATTTTTGCTTGGGTTCTTTCTGTGATTGATTTGAAATTTTTAGATGCAAAAACACACCCCCAAATGAGGAAGTTAATCTTATAAAAAATAAAATTAAATTTACACGACACCTTTACTTAATTTAAAAAAAGTTGAGCTCTGTGGACATAAATAATTATTATCGATTTAACATAAATGTTTGGGGAATTCCAACAATTTTTTTTTAAAACCTTTAAATGAAAAAAATACTGCCTAAGCAGAAAATTCATTCAAAATACCCCCAAATGAGGACATTGATCTTTCTTTCTTTTCCTTTTACCCTCTTATGCCTTTGCAGTGTCGAGTGTACCGAAGACCGAACACACCGAGCCGCAGAGTGGTCACCCATTCAAGTTCTGATCAAGCAGATCCTTCTATATTGCAGTGCCCACTCTGCCGTACTGCCGGCCACATTGATCTTTAAAAAATCAAATAGCATTTACAGAGCCCCAAACTTCTTTAATTTAAAAAAAAACTTACTAATTATTATTGATAATAAAACATAATGTTTGGTGAATTCAAACTTTTTTTTTTTGAAAAATGTTATATGTAAAACTATTGTCTACGCAGAAAAAATGATTAAGAATATACCACCAAAAGAGGAAGCGGATCTTTAAAAACAAAATAAAATTATAATGCCTTCATTTAATTTAAAAAAATGCACTTGAGCTTTATGGACTTAAATTACTATTAAAAGGTAAAGATAACGGCACTTACACCACAGATTATGCTTACACTCCGCGAGGGAGTATGGCCCGCAACATGTAGGGTTAAGGCCTCCTAAGTCGCTTTCATACCCGGTTGTCGCGCACGCTTACACGTACGGGGTGATGTGGTAAGCACCACGCCCTCAAGAACCGCCTACCTTTCCTACTCCACTACTGTGTTTCGGTTCCCATTTACATATTAGGTATTGATATAAAATAAATGTTTGAGGAATCCGATTTTTTTTTAAATCTTTAAATGAAGAAATATTGCCCAGGCAAAAAATTCGTTAAAAATATAAGCCCAAATGAGAAAATTGACCTTTAAAAAATATAATAAAATTTACAGAGTAAGATCTTTATTTAATTTGAAGAAGTTTACTTGGGCTCTGTGGCTATAAATAATTATCACTGATATAAAATAAACATTTGAGGAATTCGAATTTTTTTTTGATAAATCTATATACTACATACAGGGTGAGTTACTAAGGCGTACTCGGAAGATAGCTCCGTAACTATTAATCTTAGAAAAAAATGTTTTAGATAAAAGTTGCAGCATATCACACGGGTCACATGCATATACAGGGTGTCTCAGTTATTCAGGGTGATGCATGACTTTTGAATTTGAAATCGAAATCTTATGTGGAATTTTTTTATAGATTAAGAATGTAATTCTGAATATTTTTTATTAATACATTCCTATACCCAACTTTAACCATTTTCGAGAAAAAAATAATTTTACGAAATGTTGATGAAAAATCAATAACTTTTGACCTTCACTAAACAAAGGAGCAAAAGTTGGGGACAAGAAAGAACGGAAAGTGCAGTGAAAACATTGCCCACTCAGAAAATTCATTAAAAATATACTCCAAATAAGGAAATTAATCTCTAAAAAAATACTTATAATAAAATTTACAAAGTAACATCATTTAATTTTAAAAAATTTACAAAGTAACATCATTTAATTTTAAAAAATTTACTTGGACTCTGTGGACGTAAATAATTATGTATTGATATAAAATGTTTGAAAAATTCGAACTTGGAGGAAATTGATCTTTAAAAATTATGATAAAATTGATTGAGTAATTTAATTTTTACAATTTTACTTGGGTTCTATGAATGTAAATGATTTTATTACTGATATGAAATAGATGTTTGAGTAATTCGGCCATTTTTTAAATCTATATAGGTAAATTAAAATATTACCTACGCAGAAAATTCATTAAAAATATACCACCAAATGAGAAAATTGATCTTTAAGAGAATAAAATAGATGCCTATTTATTTTTTAAAAAATTACTTGAATTCAGTGAATATAAATAATTATTATTTATCTAAAATAAATGTTTGAGGAATTGGATCTTTAAAAACATAAAATAAAGTTTACATGACGCATTTATTTTACTTTAAAAAAATACTTCGGCTCTGCGGACAAATCATTACTATAGGTACCTACCTAGATAGAAAATAAGTTCGCGAAATTCGAACAATTTTTTTAAATTCTTAATATGTAAAAAATTGATCTTGTAACAAAATAACATTTTTTGCATTTTGACAAAAAAAGTGGACTTTTTTTATCAAAAAATCATAAAGAAAGCAACACTTTTTTTAACTATTTAATTTTACATTTTGCATTAAGTAAGTATGCTTTAAATAAAATATTGTAAATTGTCAGTTTGACAACTGTCAATTCTCAAATCCTTTTTATCCTGTTTGAGGGATTTAAAATGTAAAAATGCAAAAAAATATTGTGTACAACTCCTATGAAAGCATCTTTTTTTCACTCGTTTGATTGATGCACTCCGGCTTTGCCGTCGTGCATCAAACTTCAAACTCATGAAAAATAGTAATTTGTATAACAAGTGTTGAAAGTACAGTTTTGCAGAACGAAAATGAAGGTTGCAGCCTGAGACGAAGTCGAAGGCTGCATTCATTTGAGTTTTGCAAAACACTTTCAACAAGTGTTATTACACACTATTTTTTCTACTCCTACAGAAGAAAGACATTTAATTCACTATTTAATATTTTAAAACAAATTTTATAATTTTTGTGGAATATTAAGTATGCTCATGAAAACTATGGTCACTATGGAAATAAGTCCGTTGCTATGAAAATAAACATATCACAAATATAAACAAACCATACAGTTAACCGGCGCCATTTTGAAAGTGTGTTGCAAAGTACTTTGCAACACACTTTTGGATTTTGTCGCACAGTTTCGACAAACAATTGCTTTCAGCATTAAAAATCATGTGGAAAGATCAACTTTCAATAGTAGGAGTAGAAAAAAGTATTGCTTTCATTACTAGTTGTACAAATAACTATTACAGAATAGCACCTTTATACAGGGTGATTCATAATGAGTGTAACAAACTTCGGCATTTTGTTATATACTATAAAATATTACGATTTACCTAAAATTACCTCAGCCAAAGGTTAATATTTAGAGGGATACAGGATATCAAAGCTAAAATTTTATTTTTTTAATGTAATTTCAAGTTTTAAAAATATTGACTGGAAAACTGGAGAAACTAACTTTTTTGGGATGTGAAACAATAATCCATCCTAAATTTTACAGTAGCTCCTAAAAGAACCTTACTTTTGCTACACCTAAAGTATCTTAAAAATACTTCGACATTTTTATACTTAAAGTTATGGCAGATTTAATTGAAAAAAAACAATTGCTTCATCTTTCTTATGCAAAAAAGGTATACTATTTAAATGACGCTACAGGTAACCGTTTCCAAGATATTTGCCATTGAAGTAAGTAATGCAACATCTTATTCATTTTTTAAGCATTCTGTAAGGCAGTAGGCTTTTATTTAAAACAAAAAATTGGCATATTCTTGTCAAAAACAAGTAGTAATAGGATACAGAGCAATAGCAATTTTGTATGTGGTAAATCGTTAAATGAAAAAAATGCCTAGGTACGTAAAAAATTCATTAAAAATATACTCCTACTTATCCTCAAATTAAAAAATTAAATAAAATGTAGAGAGTAACTAACATCTTCATTTAAAAAGTTTTACTTAGGCTCTTTGGATATAAATAATTAGAACTAAGGTAAGATAAATATTCGAGGAATTCATTTTTTCTGGAAAGTTTTTATATCTGAAAACAGTCAACTTACTAAATTCATTTAAAATATGTCCCCAAAAGAGTAGGTGACTCTGATCTTAAGAAAAATTAAAATAAATTCTTAGGAGTCAATTCATAAAAAATATACGTCACCAGAAAGCTTTATCATTAATCGCCAACCAAAACAGGACAGAAATCCAAAACAGGAAATCGAACTTTCGATTGTATTTAATCAAATGAAGTGACTCAAGTTTCAGTCTAAATTAAACACCTATGACGCATGCTCAGGAAGTTCTTACTCTTCTTCAAGGCTTTAATTTCATTTTCGTTTACTACAGATAACAAGAAAGAGTAATTACGGAAATCTGCAAATTCTAACATTCAGTCAGCACTAAAACGGCAAAAAAGTCTTAACTTAATTATCTTATTTTAATTGCAAATTGTTATTACTTCACACGTTTCTAAACAGTCAAGGTTTTTCGCATTCCATTTAAAATTCGTTTGAATCTAAAATGCATATGTATTCACGTCTACGCGAATATTGTGAAATACTGAGAATAGTTCTTCGGCGAAATTAAAGAAAACTGAATGAAATTTTAATAAAATGAATTTCTGAGCTACTAATACGTCTATGGTATTACTCAACTCAACGAAATTTTCTTTGGTCTTTATTAAAAGCCATCTATTTTGTTTGTCATTTTTTAATGCAGAGTTGGATCAGAAATAAAACGAAGAAGACGTCATTAGAAGGATTTAATAAGACAGACCAATTTAAATGTTAGATCGGATGTTTGTGCCTTTATAAATGTTACAGACAATTCAATAATCAAAATCAGAATGCAAACAGACCAAAAAAATAAAATAAATGTCCAAATGAGCAGTAATGCATTGCAAAAGGCAAATGTATACTTTATATGTACTCAATTACACGATATAAGTGCAAATGCAAAATTTATTTTATTTTGAATTATTACAAATATTTGGATTATAAATGTAAATGGCTGAATCATTTGAAGGCTTACAAATGCCCATAATTAAAATATTTACTAAATAACTGTAATTACTTTTAATGAATTTAATGCTTCCTATTTAATTTAAATTATTAGAGTGAAATAATTCCTACTTGTATGGCCATTAATTTATTTTCTTTTTAGAAATCAATAAACATCGAGTGACTAACCGATTTTTAAAAATATCAAAACCAAATTTAAATTACATGTGTTTTAGTGATTGAACGATATTAAATCGCTTGGGGGATTTTTTAGTTTTTATTTGTTTTTATGAGGAAATGGTCAAAATAGGCAAATTACGTGTTACTGTAGATGAAAATATTAAATCAGCACAGCCTACGCCTACGAATTATCAACCGGCGAGCACTCGCCACGATTCTGCAAATTTCGCCGTTGGATTTTCTTTACCTGCTCACCTAATAATCCGAAAAGGATCGTTTGTAGCAGAATAATCGCAAACCCAACTGGTTTTTGCAGAAACGAAGTAGACAGCTGTAGCCACAGCTTACCTAATTTTATCTTTACATGCACAAACTTTGCAATCTCTTCTTTCAAGTTTTCATGTACTAGAAACGAATTACTGCTTACGACGTTTGTCTTATACAAGCGAAAAATAAATCCTAGTTTAAAGCAACAAACATTAACAATGACTTAAATACGCGTGTTGGAGTGCCTTTTGTGATTAAGGATAAAATAAGCCCCATTAAAACGCAAATAAGTCAAGAGCTAAACACACTGCACTAAAATGCAAGCTAAAAATATGTGGCCTTGAGCTCAAATTTTTCTGTGAGGATATTCAATGCATATAACATAGGTATGCATCACGATAACAATAACCACAGCTAACAACGGAATGCATTTTAACAACCTATTTTTGCTATGGTTTGAACGCGCAATCATTCCGAGTTTGGATTTTCTTCCTTTTCGGGATATGCCAATTTAATTTTACATACATAATTTATCTTTTGATAGCAATATTTTAATGTAAACTTTGAAATGTTAATAATTTTTGAAATTTCAGATTCTCACCAGAACTTTTATGTGTTGTAAATCATGAAAGCCCAAACCCCTGCTAACTGTTATTAAATTACAAGCAAAAGAAACATGAGGGTTTGCAGAATTAGTCCTGCCAATTTAGGGTTTGCTCTTAAAATTATATGTTATTAGTCCCTCCTCTTTTGCTTACTACAAGAGAGCCAATAAAATAAATATTACCAATATTAATGGAAGAACCCCAATTCTGTATTTAATGGGGGTGACTACTGGTCTGTAAAATAAAAGACCGAAATTTCAAAAAACATATTGATACTTAAACTTTATTTCTCAGATTACATGGGGAAATTGGAATTTTACACTGTGCATGGCTCTAAAATGAGCTGCAAATTTTTGCTTTAGAAACTGATGGAATGGACTTTTGTTGTGATAAATGAACTATGTTCACAATCTGTTGACAAACATGAAATATCATAGGTTGTCAAAATTGTCCTAAATATCATAGGTCAAATAAATATTCCAATTTCTCTTTATTACCTGTTCTTCTTCGTCTCTCCGTATTCTTATTGCGAAACTTTAAAAGTATTTCAGTGTAATTTAATACAAACAGTCAAGAACCAGCATACTTTTATGATAGTATTATTTATTATACAAGTTCAATAAAAAAGCGTTTATACGTTTGATAAAAGTTAAATCTGATCCAAGCAAGAAACCATGCAATTTAAAATTTTATGGCCCTTTTGAACATGGAACGAATCTTGGTTTATTATCAGTAACAACAAGTTAATCCGTATCTGTTCATTATGTGTATATAATTATACAAAATAATAAGCAATCACCCTGTAGATAAAAGAAGGAATATGAATAAAATTTTCCGAAACAATGGCACTGTACAAAATGTTGCAGATAATTTATCATATAAGAATCATATATGCAGACTAAGAAAAAAATTAATTTACATATAAAAATGCCTCGGATCTTTGAATGATAAACAAAAAGAGTTCTTACATCTACGAACGCACGGTAATTAATTTCATATTCCGCAAGTATAATTAAGTCAGGGAACAAAAAATCTAAAGAAAAAATACAGATATTTCTTACTTCAGTTCTTAATGATACTTGTGATGAATGAAAGTGATAATGTATTAATTATTAGTGTGCAATTTCGGCGAAAACCTGACATTTTATGGTGACGCAGACATGTGGGGACCAACACCCTACAGCGAGGGACAGCTGTCTCGACGCAGGGCCAGACGAAAACCCACAAAACTTAAATAGCTACCCCCATTCTACCATATGCTCAAGGAATCAACTCCACACCCACAAAATACAATACATCATTCCAACAATTCAAATTATTCCATTTATTTCGTACCAAACATAAAACTCCCAACAAAAATCGTCCAACAATTCGGTATAAAATACTCCCTTAAAACAATTGCTAGTAAGTTACCGGTCTGACAACGAGAAATCGCCTAGAAAACTTTACAAAAACACAATTTCTTCGATCTATTGTGTAAAAACATCTTCAAATGAATACTAATGTCGCCTACCGGTTCTGCGAACATTTCGTTGTTTGATGCTCGGTCCTCGAATAATACAACACGAGCAGCTACATAATTTTGTACCGTATCGGTTTTCAGTATAAAATTACGAGTTTAATTGATAAATATATGTAATTCTTACCTTTTGTGAAGTTATTCCTTGTTAATAAAAAAACGGACACACAAAGCCGGCACACACGACACTAATCGACTGAGCGCGCACGGGTAACGGAAAATATGGCGACAAAAGTCCCCCTCTGATCAGCAACAAAGCATACTCGTATCCAATTGGTCGAATTTAGTTGGGACGCCAATGTATTGCCAACTGTTAAAAACCACCCTGTAAAACAGCAACGGGGTGTGGTATCTTCTCTGATAAGAATTCCAAGAATGCGTGTGTATTTAACAAATAAATCTTTTACGACAGATTAAATAAAGTCCCATGATTTACTAACACACTCAAATCAGCTGATCGTTTAAAGTCCTCCAAGTTATTTAAAAATTCTATGATAAACTTTAATTGTGCTTTGTTTCTACATACAATTGTCTTGTGATTATGTATTTATTTAGTTAATAATCGAACGAAGGCAAGTTTTTAAAATTCAATCACCATACAACAGTAAATGCATGGTTTAAATTTAAATTGAGCGCCATCAACTCCAGGTTACCAACACCAACATCGACGCAGTTGATAACCCTAAACAGTCAAAAATCTAATCAAATTGTTTTTGATTATCCACTTTTGTAAATAGTTCCATCTTCCTACACCGTGATTCTGTTATCTGCATTGCAGATAGACAACCAAAGTACAACGATCTATAAAATGATTCCCAGAATGTTAGATTAATTCTAACCTCTAATTCGGTTATCGTTGCCCCAATTTAAAGCAGAGATGGAACTCTTTGAATACTTGAAACAACCAAGTCTTGTAGCAAATATACAAAACTTTTTCGGAGTTAAACTTTCAAACAAGCATACAGAGACTTCAAATGGTGTCAATAGCAAAAAAGAATATGAAATTACCAACAAATTTTGGTATTATTTATTTTTATTTGGAACCGCATTAGGTGACGAAGTGTTTTATTCCTGCTTTATTCCGTTTTGGTTTTGGAACATCGATGGGGCTGTTGGAAGGAGAGTAGTGTTAGTTTGGACCATTGTAATGTATATAGGTATGTTACGATTGATTTAAAATCCAAGTAGTGTCGTCTGTAAATATTGTGAACGTTCTCTTCTAGGTCAGGGTATTAAAGACATAATTCGATGGGATAGACCTGGATCACCTGTAGTTAAACTACAAAGCAAATGGGCCTTAGAATATGGAATGCCTTCAACTCATGCTATGGTCGGTGTTTCTATACCTTTTTCTGTTTTGTTATATACAATTGATCGATATCAGTATTACACATACATCGGTTTAGCTATTGCAATCTCATGGTGCGCAATCATTTGTGTAAGCCGTCTTTATTTAGGAATGCATACCGTTTTGGTAAGTATCAGAATATGAAGGTGTTTATGACTTTATAAGGTAATTTTTCTAGGATATTATCGCTGGTTTATTGCTGGCTGTATTATTAATGTTTCCATTGGTTCCATTAGTGGACAGATTGGATAATTATTTTTTAACTAGTCCAACGTCGCCGATTATGGTTCTGGTTGTTTCTATACTTATGATTGTTTATTATCCGAACAGTGGAAAATGGACTCCCACCAGGTAAAACACTTACTAAAATGTTGAGCGTGAAAGTTATTTCAATCCTTTGAATGACTTTCAGTTTATTGTAATAGAAGAAAACTTGATTGTTATCAGAATACCTATTCAAAAAAAAAGATAAATACTTACGTAATTCCTTACTTATCAAACTAATATATCTTCATTCATATTAATTATATGTAAAAACTAGTAAAACTTATTAATTAGTTCTAATTGAATTTCTTATCAGTTCAAACGTCCCTTGTTAGATAAAAGCTTATGAAAATTAAAAACATGCCATTTGAGTTTTTATTATTTATAACGGGTGTTAGAAAACTCGTCTTATCAGAGTCACCTGTGCTTATTAAACTGTATGTCCCGTATTGGTAGCTAAGTTAATTTGCAAGTAGACTTAATCACAATTAGTTAATTGTCAGCAGCTGTCAGTAGTTCTGCTGAATAGTGGATATTTAAGAATTAATCTAAGACACTTAATTTTTTTTCATAGGTGACTGATAAGACGAGTTTTTGAACACCCGTTTTGAATCATATAATAAACGATGAACAATTAGTTACACGTTACTTGTCAAATTCAAAACAAAATTAACTGTAATTTTCGCAACGAAAAAGTAAATAAGTATATAAAATCGGTTTCCTTTCTACCCGTAGGTGTTAGGTTTTACATTTCTTTAATTATTCTAGATCTACCTCTACTTATGTATATACTAATTTTGTCAATTTCTTCTTGTTTGTCGCCTAGCTTCCAGCCAATTTACGTTTCTCTGCTTAATTATGGATGCCACTTTGTCGTTTTAGTTCTTTTTCGGCCTTCCTCTTGTTCCCTTCTTGGTTACCATGTTACTTCTTTTGCTGGTTTGTTGTTTTTCATTCTGATGAGGTGCCCCAACCATTTTAGTTGTTGTTTTTCTATATTCTCTTTTATCGGTTCCACTCCTACTTCTGTGCTAACAATTTCATATTTTATTCTGTCTTTGCGTGTAATACCTTTCACTCTTCGCAGGTATTTCATCTCCATGGCCTGTAGTTTGCTTTGCTGTACATTTGACATTACCCAGCTTTCACTACCGTAGGTGAGAATTGGTCTGTATACTGTTTCGTACACTGCTTTGTCTTGGATAAAATTTCTTTTTTACCTATTGCGATCCTTTCAATTATTTCGTTTTCCATGCTGCCTTGCTTGTCTATCCATACTCCTAAGTACTTGAAGGTTTCTACTTGTTCAATTTCTTCTCGAATTAACCTAATATCTTCATTTCCTTGTACGATAATCTAGATGTTTAGCTTCATCCTTCTTTTTGTTAATTCTTTGTCCCGTATTTCTAGACTTCTTTATACTTCTTTTTCTCCCGCAGCGCAGATCATCATATCGTCGGCAAAGGCGCATTCAGATAGATACACTAGTTTTAGCTGAAGATAACCTATTTGCACTTTCTGGACTTTGCTTTTCGTTTCTTTAACACTCCTCCTTATCTGAGACCATCGTTGACTTTAAATTCTTCTGTCAGCATATTGTTTTATCTATCGTAGTTTCTGTGGTCTTCATATAGACTCATTATTCCCCTTCTCAGTTTTGGGTTTATTCCCCTTCTTTCCAGGTATTTCCATACAAGCATTTGTGGGACCCTATCAAATGCTTTTTCTAGGTCCAGGAAAGCATTATTCGGTTTTTCTCAATTAGCTGTATGGTGAAAACATGATCTTGTGTGCTACGTCCTTTTCTGAAACCATTCTGAGCTTCTTCTAACTGGTCTTCTTAATCTGTTTTCTAATAACTTTTCTTCGTACATTTTTGCCACAATACTTAGAAGTGTAATGCCTTGGTAGTTTTCGCATTCCCAACTGTCACCATATATCGGTATTATAATGCCTATTTTCCAGTATTCTCTAAATGTTTGTTAGTGTGGATTTCTATTAAAGGTGTTAATTGGGCTTTTCGCACACTCTGTTACATTGATGGAATGCGACGTTTCGGAGACTGGATCTGCCTCCGTTTTCAGGTATGGTTCGCCCTGAGAAGGGCGGTTTGTTCTTGCGAAAGACATATATTTTTCCCGGGTGTAGACTTCTTGCTGGCACTCGGATTCGAACCTTGAATTGGTAAGCACTTTGCCATGCCTGAAGACGGGGGCAATCCAGTCCCCAAAACGTCGCATACCATCAATGCAACAGAATGTATGAAAAGCCCAATTAACACCTCTAAGCCGCCTATTTTCCAATCTTCTGGTACTTTTCCTTCTTCCCATACTTTTTTAAAGGTTTCTGTTGGCATTTTTATACCAGTTTGTCCAAGGTTTTTAATCATTTCAGATGTTATTTTATTGTGTCCAGCTGATTTCTTTTATTATTTCTGTCATTTCATCCACATTGAACACTTCTGCTTCCTCTACCGTCTGTATTGCCCTTGTGCTTTTTTGAATTACATACTTAATGTTGTCTTCTTCAACGTAAAGTAGATCTTGGAAACATTCTTTCCATCTCTTCATCATTTGTTAGTATTTTTCAATTTTATCTTTCATCTGTTTCAATTCGTAGTGTCTGCCATTCTAGGTTGCGGTTGCGCAAATTCTTCCCAAGAATGTCTTTGCTTTTTGTGCCATTTCCTTTGTTCGCTGTTTCTTGTATTCTGCATAGTTTTCTTCTGTTTTATCTCTTAGACATTGCCTCAGTTTCTCCTTATTAATTCTTACTTGTTGTTTGATCTCATTGTTGCACCGTTTCGTCTGTTTCCGATTTTTGTCTATAACTGTTGTTCCATATGCTTCTCTTGCCATCGCCAGGGTGATTTCCTTCAATGATCTCCAAAGATGTTCTACGTTTTTCTTTTCCTTGCCGTACCTTTATTTCTGCACTATGCCTATATTTTTTGGCGGTTTCCTTATTTGCTAGTTTGTATGATTTAATTACCTCTTGATTTCTTGCTTTTTGTGCTTGACTCTCGGTTTTTCTATGTAAGTGTTTGTGTTCTTATTTTTCCTGATACTAATTGTCACTTTGTATTTAAAGACCCATCTCCACTTTTACAGAACTTCTTTTCTGTATGTCTTATTTATTAGAATGTAATCAATTGTTCTTGATCAGATCTCACTAGCTAAGTCCTCTTGCTCAAATACTGCCCCACGGCTCCTTATTGTGAATTTTCGGAGCAATCCTGTCTCCAGGATTTCCCCATCTGCCACCTCTCCTGAGAGACCTCACTTCAAATGCGGCGGCGGAAGATCTTAACAGTAATAAACAACGACGGCGCTTAAAACTTTAGTGAGTTAGGTTACCATCTGCTCATCAACATGCAGTGGCTAGCTCGATGAACTAACTAACCAAAAACCTTCCAATATGTGCTATGATTGGACAATGATCAAATGAGGCCCTCAGTTCCGGGTAGTCTTGTTATTTCTGACTACGACAGCGGTTATGGGTTATGGTTATGGCAGGCTGTCTAACAAAACTATACCATATTGCAACGTATAACACATGGACACTAGCCACAGAAGACAAAATGCTAGAATTTGAAGATGCTTTAATGAACATCAAATAGGCACCGATAGAATAAAGAAGAAAGTATGAAAATTTAATAAAATTGAAATCAGGAAACATGTTATATAATAAAGGGAACAAGGATACCTCTGAAAATGGAGTGGGTTTTATAATCAATAAGAAAATAACCTCAAATATAGTCCGAATTGTTAGTGTGTCACAAAGGGTTAAATATACAGGGTGTTAGGTAATGCTTCTGCCAAGCTTTGGGAATAGCTTTATGATGACAAATGGAGCAAAAAAGTATTATACAATTTTTTTCTAATATGCATAGTTTCTGAGAAAAAGCATGCTTTAATTTTACGAAAAACGAAATAGATTTTATAATCTCCAATAGAAGAAACATAGTGTACTAAATAAATTCCAGACAGGCAGCAATCATCGTATGGTCCATGCAAAAATTACCATAAATAAAAAATTACAAAGACTAAAACTATTGACAACTTGTAGTCCTAAATTCAATATAGAAAAACTTAGAAATACCTATAAAAAAGAACAATATCAGGCAAAACTAAGAGATACATTAGAAAATAACACTGAAGCAAACATTAATCCCACAGTAGATATACTAGAAAGAAACATTACCCGAAGCGTCATTGAAGCAGTAGAGAGGACAATAGGCAAATTACCGGTAAAAAAGGTGGGAAAAAAGAGGAAAGAAAAGGACATCTATATCATCTATAGAATATGCAGAACTCAATAAAACCATCAGGAAACTAATCCTGGCCTCAGCAGTAAAAGGCGACGTTAGTGGTGGCTGGGAACAAAAAGAGTCCGACGGCGAACGGTTTCAGCAGAGTGTGGAGGTGGCTGGAAACGTGCAGCGTTCGGCGGTGGCGAGCGGTTCCAGCGGAGTGTGTAGGTGGCTGTAAAACGGGAAGTGTAGGCGGCGGCGGGCAGTTCTAGCGTTGAGGTGACTGAAAATGGGTGGCGTCTGTCGGCGTACGTGGCAACGAGCGGTTCCAGTGTTGAGGTGGCTGGGAATGGGCCGCGTCTGAGGCGACGAGCGGTTCTAGCGAAGTGTGGACGCGGTGATGGCAAACAAACGTGCAAGGATGCTGATCCTGATCAAACATGCAGAGATGTCGATCCTGAACCAGCACACCGAGGCGTTGATCTTGATCAAGCGCATCAAGAAGTTGATTTCAATCAAGCGTGCACCGAGATATTGATGCAGAGTTGGATTTTTCGAGCGTATTTATAGCCCATTGGCTGGCGAGTGGCGGTAGAAGTGGCAAAATAGGACAAAACCCCTGTTTTCAATTTTAATAATAATAATATAATATACCTTTATTTAGCATACTGCTAGTATATAATACATCAAAACAGAAAAAAAAAACGAACAGAAAATTAAAAAAAAAAAATTAAAAATATGCAATAACTAAATCTAGTATCTACTCAAATAAAATTCTTTTAACCCTGCCTTAAATCCCTCTAAACATGTTTTGTTTTTAATCTGATTATCTAACCTATTAAATTGTATTAACCCCTTGACAAAAACGGACTTAAACGACTTTTCTTTTTGAACCACATTTATATATACATTGCCACTTCCCCTCGTATTATAACTATGTACATCCGACAACCTTACCCTATACCCATCAAAATATTCTGGTAATTTTCCATTTAGTAATTTATACAAAAAACACAAACATCTAAATTCTATAAAATCCTGCATGTTCAACCAATTTAGTGTCTTTAACATTTCAATTATAGGTGTATACCTAGATGTTCTTAAAATTACCCTCATACATTTATTTTGTAGTTTTTGTAGTCGATCCATATCCCCACCATTCAACATATATAACACAGAACTACAGTACGTGAAGTAAGGCAAAATTGTAGTGTTATACACCGTTATCCTAGTGAACAATGACACATAGTTTGATAACCTCTTTAACACTCCCAAGCGTCTAGCCACTTTCTTATAAACAAAGTCGATATGATCCTTGAACGTCAATTTCCGATCTATAATCACTCCCAAATACTTGACGCAACTTTCAAATCTCACGTGAACCCCATCAACATTCACTTTTTCTTCAGCTTCTTGAAACTGCAGAAAAAGTTTTGGTGAAGACAAACACATTCCTACTGTCTTAGTCACATTTAATTTCAATTTATTAACACCAAGCCATTCTGCAACAAGCACCAAATCTTCATTTATCATACGAATTCCTTCCTCCGCTCCTTTGCTCCTCACATACAACACTGTATCATCTGCAAATAAATGACAGCAGGCATGCCTCAACACTGTCTCGATATCGTTAATATAAAGAGTAAACAAAACTGGACCCAGTATGCTCCCCTGCGGCACTCCACTAGGCACTTCACCCTCACTTGAAATTTTTCCATTCAACTTGGTCACCTGTTTCCTGTCCGAAAGGTAGCTCTCAAACCACTGAAGCGATATTCCTCTAATACCATAATTATATAGTTTGTTAATCAAAATTTTCCTATCCACCGTTTCAAACGCCCGTTTTAAATCTAAAAATATAACTAGAATAATATCTCCCTCTTCTAAGCCCCTTTTCCAGTCATCAATGACACACTGCAGTGCTGTCTCACAAGAACGTCCCTCTCTGAACCCCGACTGGTTTGAGGAAAGGATCTTATTTACACTTAAATGCTTGTTCAGTTGGTCACTCACGGTTTTCTCCAATATCTTCTCTAGCGTTGGTAACATGTTCACTGGTCTAAAATCTTCAGCCTTTATTGAACGCACTACCTTCCTAATTGGAACAACTGTAGCCATCTTGAAGTTTCTTGGAACAATTCCTCTCTCTAACGAAACATTTATTATATGTAATATCGGATCCCCAAGTTCTTCAAAAAACATTCTTATTACGTCGATTCCTATATTATCTGGACTGCTTTTACATTTCATACTTCTTACTATCCGCTTTAAAGAATTGATATCCAGTAACTGGAATTTATTTAACAAATCTACGTACTGTATGTTGACACTGAAGTGCCAGTCGTCACTTTGAATCGATGAAAGAATCTGCTCTATACTATCTATAAAGTAATTATTGAATTTGTCAACTATAACTTCCACATCAGTTTCGACCTTTCCACCAAATGCAATTTTCTCAAACTTTTCCTCATTTTTATTATTTGAAATTAACTCTTTTAAAGTTTTCCACATTTCTTTGGAGTTATACTTCACCACCTCAATTTTATTTTCATAATAAACTTGTTTTTCCTGTCTTAATACATTCACCGCACCATTTCTTGCTTCTTTATAGTTGACCCAGTCTTGTGCTTCTCCCGTCAACAAGTAGCGCTGATACGCTCTATCTCTTGAATGTATTATATTTCTAACTGAGTCAGTAAACCATGAACACCTTCCTGATACTTTAACCCTTTTTACTGGACGTATAGTTTCGTATACTTGCTTTAATTGACATACAAACTCGTCAGTTTTTGCATCGAAATCCCCATCCCTATAATTCATTTTAACATTCTTTACCTTAATCTTCGCATCATTAAAATCGGCAATCTTACCTCTTACTGTTTTAATTTCCATTTTTCTTGATAATTCAATAAAGAAGTTTAATGTTCTATGGCTTGAAACATTAGGTACATCAGTAATATTGACAATTGTATCCCACACGTTTGTAATAACAAGATCTATAGTAGTTCTACTATCTCGATTTATATTGGTTACCTCATTAACTTTCTGCCACAGGCCATTCGATTCAACAATACGTTTAAACTTCTCAATATAAAAACCGTTTGAATCCCAATCTAAATTAAAATCTCCTACTATCCAGATTTTTCCCTGTATTTCTTCAACAAAGTTTATGCACCACTCATCAAAGAAATTTAAAAACGTCACACAGGAACTCGAAGGAGAGCGATAAACTACTACCAAATGTATATTCTCATTAGATACATACAACTTTAACACTAACATCCAATAGACCTTCTGCTCTACATAAGTAGCAACCACATCATAATTTAAAAATTTCTTCAGATAACAAATAACACCTCCCGTATGCCTAGAATCGGAATCAGCCCTTACCATATTATAACCCTCAATACCAATTTCAAAATCCTCTATATCTGCTGTCACATGAGTTTCAGTCAAACCTAAGACTATCACTGAGTTATTACTTATATAATCACGTATTTCATCTACATGTGCCAGGATACTTTGCGCATTTAACACCGATATCATTCCTTCCACCCTATTATGACAGCTCTGTAATTGCTATTCTTCCTCATACTTTATCCTCTCTCTCCGCCTTTCCATCTGTCTTCTAAGTACCGGACATTCACGGTCATACACATCATGTTCATCATTGAAACTTAAGTTTAACTTCTCATTAGCTGTATGACAATTTATACACTTTTTAGTTTCGCTTCTACATTCATTTATCTTGTGCCCTGTTTTCGCACATCTTCTACATACTACTTCCCTGGTACAATTTACCGCTTTATGATTAAAGCCATAACATCTGTAACATCGTCTGACCCCTACATTCTCTTTTACTCCACAAATATTCCAACCTATTCTTAATTTCCCTTCTGTCATAATCTTATTGAAACTCAAAACATCAGTCTCTATAATTACTAAATAACTATACTTAAGTTTCTTTATTAACAACACTTCCAAATCTCTCCCCGCTAAATAACTATTTTGTTTCACTAAACAATTTTTAATTTCTTCTTTATTCATTTCTTCTTGTATACCCACAATTTCTACTTTAGGTTTTATCTTCTCTATTGTTTTTGTTATATATTTATCACTAAGCTTCGTTTCAATGTCTTCCCTTAATTTATCCCTCTCTTGTTTTGATTCACATGCAACAACCACCCCACCATCACGCAGCTCTTTCATTCTTTGTATCCCTATTTCCAGTTCAACTGGTTTTATTTGCGCTTTTATTTCTTCTTTAGTTTTACTGGCCCTCTGCGATATACCCTCTCTAGGATGGACAATAATTGTCTCTAAATTCTGTTTAGCTTTTCCTGCATACGATATCTTCATCGTTTCTTCATTAGTGGTACTTCTTAATTTTAAGCTGTTTAATTCTTGCTTGATATCTTCCAACTGTGTCAGCTGTTGCTTCATTTCCTCCAGGCTCTCTTCAATATGTATTATTTTTTCATTCCCCTCGTTCTTTGTTTTCCTTAATACTTCCTCTACTGCTATCTTCACTATATCTCTTACAGATTCATCCTTCTCGTTAAATACTTCTTCTAAGCACGGCTCACAAAAAAACTTGAGCAATCTGTCTTTTTTCAGCGCCAACGCCCTTATTTCAGTAATCGTAAATTTCTTGTTTGCACATCCTTCACAAATTATTGATTTGCACTTGTCACAACCAAAACATTTCTCCCCTAATAGTTTTTCATCAATACATGCTTTTAAACAAACATAACACTTTTTAGCCATAGTTCTTAGTGAATTTCTGTTAACTTAACCTCAAAATTGAGCATTTAGCACTAATTAATATAAATAAAATAAGGATAATTAGATACATTCTGATTGGTAAATTTGTAACTGTAAAAGGTTGATGCCTAGACTGTAGTGTAAAGTGCGCAGGGCAGTATTAAAGACAAAACAACTTTATGCTGCATACTCTGTACCACTCTTTCTAGAAAGGAAATAACTGTCCCAAATCTAATTACGATTTGTCTAGTAGTCCTGCTGGCGTCAGGGCGCATCCTTTGATACCCAACACGACCTAGTTGAGTCGAGCGAGAAAGGGTTTTAGCACAGTTTAACGCTCCCCGTGAATAAAGAACCGCGAAATTCTACGCGAGATGCTCTCCGCGGTGGTGTGTGATAACAGGTACATGTTTATAAAATTACGGAAGCAGTTGACTTGAAGGGGAATTTGATATTAATATTTAGTATATTTTTTTAGATAAATTTAAATAACGACAATTGCTTATTGCATTACATTATGTATTATAGGAGGTAATTAGTTCTGCTGAACCAAGGGAGAATATTCGGTCTTTCCGTACCGTGGGTGGCTAGAGGCTTAAATGGAAGGTCCCAGCTGGCAGTTTATGGCGCAGGCCGTTTAACAAGGAATTCTGGAACGCTTTTTATGGGGTTAATAGAAATGGAGCAATTTAAAATCTTAGCAATCCTTGAACAAGCATTGAAGAGTTGACACATGTTTCCTGTTTGTTTGCAAGTGTTGGGTTTTTAAAGGCCAATTATAACGTATCTTTGGCCTAAATCGAAGCCACAATCGAAGATCGTGTTAAGGGTTTCCCAACTATTTTCAAGTTGATTCTTGTTTGAACCATTTTTATGTTCTTCGAACTTCACTTCTTAGAGATTCTCTGTATTTTTTCATTGTGACAGGGTTCCTGAGTTTCTCCATGTCCAACTTTATTTTATCTGGTTTTGTTATGTTTGCTGTTGTTTTTAGACGAATGTAATGGTCCCTACTTCCTCTATTTTCTTTAGCCAGTTTTCTAATACAATTCCTTTCAGTCTTACCTTTGCTAACTGTGTAAGTTTCTCAGGCGTGTGTGTGTCACCTTTCGTTCGTCGGTTTTTGTTCATATTAATTAATATACATGTAATACTAGTAAAACTGATTAATTAGTTCTTAGTGAATCTTATCAGCTTACACATCATTTTTTAGATATAAACTTGAATCATATAATAAAAGATAAACAATTAATATCACATTAATCATCAAATTCTAAACAAAAATTTGACTCATCATTAACTTAACAAAAAAGTAAATTAAGACACAATCAACATCGCATATTAATGATTATTCTTATTTTCAGGGGAGACACTACAATGATCGTATCCGTTTGTGTGGGCTTATTAATAGGTTCTTGGTTGAATTATCAAACTGGTATAATGACCGCTTCGGAATTAAATCCACCATACACAATATTATGGCCTTCACCAATAATGTTATTGTATTTGTTTTTGCGAACCATCCTTGGTTTTCTGTGCGTTTTATTAACTCGCATTTTGGCCAAATATTCTTCTTACAATTTTCTTTGCGCCTTATTACGCAAAAACGTCAACGTTTTGAAAAAATCAGAAAACTCGTTGCAGAACAAACACAAAAACTTTGTAGAATTGGGCTGCAAATATTTTACATGTGCACTTATCGGTTTTAATACCGTTTACTTACTGCCTCATGTATTTAGAGTATTACGCATAGAGCGGCCAACTTTTTATACGGAGATTTGATAATTGTAAGTGAATACCTAATTGTTTTTTATAAACTAGTGTTATATTTTAATAAACATCAAAAGCAATACAAACTTCGATCAGATTTTTAAAGTAACGAAACTTTAAAATTTATTTTTCTTGTGCGTTGTTGGATGTCGTCTTTCTTACGGATATCATTTAATCACTTTACGAAACTAATTTTTCGGGTGAAGCATCAGAACTATCACATTACACTTATTTTTCGTAATTTACATGGAATGACTTACGAAATAAATCGATTTATAAATAAAATTTTGTTCCCAACGCGCGTTGCTTTTAGAATTAAATCATCTAAAGTGTAGCTAATACATTTAATAGAATGTTAATCAGATTTAGTGAACTAAATTAGAGCAAATTCAAATAGTGCATAAACATATCAGTGTATGTGCAGCGCACATATTACAAGCTGGCAACATTTTCAGTAGACGAATAAAACATCATATCAGTCGAGTGTTTCTGCATGCGAAATACATTTCATTATAACACCAAACTGATTTTTATAATCGTGAAAATAAAGGGGTGATAGCGTGGCATTCTTTATTTTACAAGCATTATTCGAGGCATTAAATAGGCTACGATTTACCTCCTGACTTTTGATTTAATAACTCTGTTAATAATAGATAACTGACGAATCTCTTCTAAAAAGTTTAACTTTGTATAATTCGACTTATAAAATAAAGAATGCCTGAGTGATAGTCATAATCATTCCTATAAATTAACCTTATGTTATTATAATGCTTTGTTTTAGGTTAAATGTTGTATTTTTAAATATTTATGTTGTTACTTGTAGGTATGCTTATTCGTTTGGTATGTACATGTAGCGGAGTATCATTTGTATAATATTTAAAAATGTTTGTAGAATTCCTTTAATTACAAAAGAACACATGCGTCATAACATTATGCATGACGTTAAATACGACTGGAATGCACTATGTATGTGAAGCTCTTAAATCACCAGCTTGAACTGATTCAGAGGCGATTGACGTCTGCACACGATGACACAGACATTCTTCTCTAATTAAAGGATGTTTAACAATTTTGTAGGCAAAAGTACGGCACAGAATAACTATAGTCACAATCATAATTAAAACTGAAATACTGCCAATATTTTAGTATTTAAGCTAATTTGAACATCGTCAAAATATTAAAGCGATTATTAATAAATAATTTTACTCGAACATCCAAAGCCCTGTTTATTCAAATTCTCATTCTACGTTTTCAGGTAGAGCCAAATGCTTTTGCACATAAAGGAAAATATAAATTAAAAATAGAATCTTCTTTGATGAAACGGGTGTTTTCAAGCTAATCAGTGCTGAAGCTTTGTTTATTAGTATCGCTTAAAAATATCATATCCCAATAGGCCAAAGAGCTCAACTCCCACGTCATATTTATAGAATGAACTAACTTAGCATGACAAACGCAGAACAAAAATCTTCATTTCGCCTAACTTAATTTATAACAAATCATAGCATCCGTATTTATGTTCCGATTCATCATCGAAGAGAATTGCAGTATTCAGTAAAGAAATAGTAATTCGCTTCCAGAAGTCTACTTCTCAGACCTGATTAGTAATAAATATATATTGGGCGATGTTAGTTTATGCTAAATGCAATAATTACGAATTATCAGTGATAATTAATTTATTTATAATACCAAATACAATCTAGCATTAAATAGGGAATTTACAAAATATTTAACACGACTGCTTTAAACAGTGATATACTATTCAATAAGTTAATATTAACTAATATTCTTATGGTAGATTTAAGTAGTGTTCCGATCTTACGCAGATTTTATAGGCATTGTTACTGTTAAAATCTGAAAAATAAAATATTAAAATTATTTTGCAGTTTATTTTTACAAAATCAATTGTGAAAAATTTCTCCCTCAAGAGACACAAAAAACCATGTGCTATACAACAGTGGGCATCACTACGGTACAGAATTTCTGATACATAACCAAATAAAACATATAATTCTGGATTTTAAAGGAATAAACAAGAGAATGTGCATAGTACAAATCAAGGACACCTTTTTCAACTACCGTATTATAAATGTATATGCGCCAACAGGGGAGAATGAGGAAGGCGAAAAAAATAAATTCTATAACCAATTAGAAGTAGAATATAAAAATAACAAAAATATTTATTGGGGACCTAAATGCGAAAGTTGGGCAAGAAACCATTTATTATCCAATAATAGGGAAATTCAGTCCTCATGAAAAAAGTAATAATAATGGAGGACAATTAATTCAACTAGCAACATCACTTAACCATTCAGTGCTGATGGCATGGATTCGTGCCACACCGATCTTAGCGGCAATGCGCACAGCACGGAACTGTGACACATTCACACTTGCATTTAAAGTTACATTTTGGAGTTAGCATTGCTTTTAAGGATACTTCAGTTGGGTAGCGTGTGGCAAGCGTATTGAGATTTAGAAAAATTTTTGCCTTTTCCTAATAATTGTTTTTCCTAAAAACACCAGGAATCAGGGGTGACCACCCAGTATTTGAAAACGTAAAATTAAGTTCAAAGCATTAGAGGCGCCTACTAGTGAAGCTGAAGTTTCAATTAAAAGGCTATTATAAAAAAAAAAACTGTTCAGCTCCTGAGGTGGGTTAACATAGTAATAGTAGGAAGGTAGGAACCCAATTCAAACACAAAAGAATCCATCAACTAACTTGGAAATCGCCAGATGGGAAAACAAGGAACACATTATTGATGCACATCGCTGCTCAAACATACAAAACGCAAGAGTACTTAGAAAACCTAACATTGACTTGAACTACTTCCTCTTAGTGACTGTTGAAGTTAGTAATCATTACTTGGCTTTGACAGCATTTTAAATTTACCGCCGATGGCGCTAGTTAGATTTAGTAACCTTAGATAGTAATTCAAATGTTTCAGTGTGTGTAAAATAATTAATAATTTTCTCGTGTCAAAAAGAAGTGTTATCTAATAAAATATCAACTAAAATATTCAGTCCTTATTAAATAATATTACAACAGGTTATGGGCCCAGAGAGGCTGAGGCTATAATTGGACTGATATAAATAAAAGGGTAGAAAAGGTATTTTGTGAGGTTATACACAAAAAAAAACTAGTAAGTAAAACAAGTAAAAAACAGAAATTTAAGAATATGACGACTGCAAATACTACGGGCACGTCTACATCTACTACGACAACCTCGATTAGCACAATGTCTGCAAGTTTTACTTCAATTGAATCTAAATTAGAGGGGCAAAATAATTATGCTGCCTGGAAATTTATTATGAGAATGGCACTAATCGGTGATAATTTATGGGAATGTATCTGATAGAAGAAAAGATCAAAGAGCATAGCAATATGTCTAAATGTAAAACCACAGTGTCACATACATGTGCCTTCTGCAGCCAGTTCCGAAGAAGCTTGGAACAATCTAACTAAAGAATATGAAGACAGTGATAAGCAACGAAGAGTAGGGCTCATACGGAAGTTAATGAGAGTAAATTATGAAAATCATTCAGGGATGGAAGCTTACCTTGCAGATATTATGGAAACACTGGTTTGACATGGATTGTGAAGATACAGCAAGAAAGAAAAACGAAGCATACGAAAAAATGATACAAAAGGAAAATAAAGCGACAATAAAAGAATATGAATAAAGGCAAAAACAGAAGAGACATAAAACAAAAGAAACTACTACGAATAAGAACCACAAATATAGAACAGCTACATAGTCTAAACGACACAAGAAAATTCTACCTCAAAGTGAATAACGTAAAAAAAGAATTTCAAACCACGAACTGAATGTTCGACAACGTCCAGCTTGGAGAAGTAACCGAAATATTAAAAAAAAAACATGCACCATCAGGAAGTGTCAGAATGATACACAGACTCACACACACAGCAGACAACTGAAGATGTACCAACCCCAAGCGGTATTAAACAAGCGGACCGTCTCAGCTCATTTCTGCTTAACTTGATAATGGACAAAATTATAGAAGAAGTCACCCCTATCAATTTGGGCTATAGATTACAAAACAAATGCATGAACATGGTCTGTTATGCTGAGATGATTTACCAAACAGCTCAGAAGTACAACATTAAAATATCAATGGAAAAACAAAATGCATGACTTAGATCCTGTAAGATGCAAACTTGAAGTCAATGATAATAGCATTGAATAAGTTATGCAGTTCAAATACCTCGGAGTAGACACATTAAGTACGCATAGTTCAATGCAGGAATTGAAAACACAGATAAAGCCGAAGTTACATCCGGATGTCTCAGGGACACTATGGAACGGACAGTAAAGTGAGGATATATAAAACATGTGTACGACCGATATTCATGTACAGAATCAAAACAAGAGCAGACACAAACAGAATTAAAAGCATGATAAGAACTTCGGAAATGAAAACATTGAGAATTGATAGCAGGAAAAACACTCTGAGATCGAGTCAGGAACAATGCGGAGTGGATGATGCGGGGAAGACAGAGAAGATGCCACTGGTACAACCATGTAAAGCGCATGAATGATGACAGATTAGATCGCGCAGTCCTTGAAGATAAACCAACAAATCACCGACCACTTGGGAGACCCCCGAAGAGATGGAAGGATAGTTGACAGTCTACATCTTAGGAGAACCGAGAGCTTGCATTTAAGGAAAGAGAAACAGGCCATGAGGTCTAAAGAAGAAGAAAAACAACAATGTGTAAAAACCAGGAAGGTAACATTGTTAGTGGGAAGAAGGAAGTCTAACAAACTTGAACCTTAAACCATACAAATTAAATTCAAGAAGACGCACAGTACATGGAACAACCCATCAAGATAGAGGACACGCAAGAAACGGGATGTCATATACCAACTAGAGAGGAAGTAAAAGTAGCAATTTATTTCTTTCTCTTTTACCCTCTTATACCTTTACAGTGTCGAGGGGGCCGGACACACCGAGCCGCAGAGTGGTCACCCATTCAAGTTCTGACCAAGCAGGTCTTTACTTAACTTTCTATATGTCAGTATTACATGCACTCCCACTCTACCATACTACCAGTTAAAAGAAGCAATTAAAAGACAATAAATCACAGCTTAACAGCAGAATTATTCAAAATAGGGGATGCAGCACTGAAAGACCAAATATACGCTCTGATAAAAAAAATACATCAAGAAACGACAATGCCAGAAGAATGGAACATTGGAGTTATCTGCCTCATTGGAAACTACAGGGCTATAACATTAAATGTCGCATATAAAATAGTCTCAACCATACTACATGCCAAATTACAAACAGGTGGATGGTAAAATTGGCAACTACCAAGCTGGCTTCCGCAAAGATAAATCAACAATAGATCAAATCTTTATGCTCAAACAAATCTTACACAAAACGGAAAAAATATAGAAACACACCATCTGTTCATTGATTTTAAACTTGCGTACGATAGCATCAATAGGCAAGAATTTAATGCAGCTACGGAAATGTTAGGCATTAGCCAACACCTTATCAAGCTGACAAAATTTGACTATGAATAAAGTAATATGCCGCGTGAAAATTCAGTAAGAACTATCGACAGCATTCTCCTCCGACAAAGGACTCGGACAAGGAAATAGAGAGTAACCCTTGAAGTAGTAATCAGAAATTCCGGGCTACAAATTGCAGGAGCCATCTTCAACAAATCAACACAAATAATAGCCTATGCCGATGATCTTGGCCTTATTGGCAGATGGAAGCAGGATATTAAATCAGCTTTTATAACTCTTGAATGTGCAGCAAAAGAAATGGGTTCAACAGTAAATCAGGACAAAACTAAATGCATGTGCATGAACAAACAAAACGGGCAATATTTAACTAACAAAACCTTATAAATAAATTATAATTAGAAATTTAAGCAAGTTAACGAATTCATTTACTTGGATTTTTAATTAAATAAAATAGTGCTAATAGTCATAGTGCGGAAGTGAAGACTTATAACCTTAGCTAACAAAGCATTTTATGGGCTTAAAAGGCAACTGCTAACAGATCATCTATCAAGGAAAACAAAATGCAGAATCTATAAAATACTAATCCGCCCAGTACTAACATATAGATCAGAGGCATGTACGATGAGCATGAAACATATAAACGACATTGGATGCTTCGAAAGGAAAATAGTAAAGAGAATATTTGGTTCAATTAAAGAAAATAACCAATGGAGATGCCTCTAACTTTGAACTATACCAATTAATCAAGGAACCAGACATAGTCTCATCTATAAAAGCAGCAAGAATACATACATAGGACACATAATACGAATGGAAAATGAAACACCACGGACGAAAATTTTCTCAGGAGAGCCGGAAAGTAGCAAATCGATTGGGCGACCAAGAAGATGAAGTGACAGCGGACATGCAAGTTCTGGGAAGACAACAATGGTGGACTAAGGCAAAAAAACAGAAAGGAGTGGAAAAAAGTGGTGGAGCAGGCCAAGGTCCATAAAGGGCTGTAGCACCGAGGATTAAATTAAAATATATGTGATGTTTACATATCATTTCAACTGAAATCTAAAAGTTTACCTTTGCATTTTTATCAAACGTCGATGTAATTTCATCCTGAACAATACAGTGTGGAACAAACACATCTAAGAAATAACCCTTATTTTTAGATTCCATTATAATCCTGTCCTCTCCAACATCCAAGGTTATTTCTTTGGAATCTACAACATTCGGTAGTCGACATTCTGCAAATAGAGAATTCGGTTCTCCGATCTTCTTAAAAAGTCTATATTCTGGCGTTTTGCTTTCGATTTCATCATAAGTTACACTCGAAAGCGTTTCAATTTTAGGCTTGGTTTTAACTCCATCAGACGTCCCGGTTAATTCCTCAATAAGCGATTTCTCCGTTTCCTGCATTTGCCCCATTTTTTGTGCGATTTCACGTTGCTGAATTCTATGAAGCTGCAAAGTTCCGTACGCTTTTCGATTTTTTAACATAATACGATCATCTGTGGTATGAACGTTGTGTTTGTTTCTTAATCCTTCGATTACAACGGCCATAACAAAGTTTCTAAATAGTGAACTGTTTTCGACTTTGGAGTAAAAGGTAGTATTAATGGCCACATCAACGGCTTTCGCTTCATCGCCTTTCTTATCAGGTTCGGTACGAACTTCACCAATACTCATTGGAATTTTAAATTCCGTGGGTTCATCGGAACTACATAACTCTACTAATTCGTCTTCGGTAATGTCCTTAGGTGGTGGAATTGCATCTGTGTGGCAGATATTAACGAACACTTTGGTTTCCGTTCCGACTTCTTTTGTTTTAATACAGAAACCTACAAAGAAAAAATACAAATAATTAATCAGTAAATACGAAAATACTAATAATTCGAATACTGCCGTCCTTCCGATAACAAAACGATTGCTTAATCTTTTGATTAGTTATTAGAACGACGACAGTAATTATGCCTACAATAAAACACAAGCATCCTTCACTAAACCAATTTATCTTTATTTATTTATTTATTTAATTAATGGGAAGAAAATAGTAGAAGTTGACAAGGTCATTTTTACAAACAAAAAAAGTATATGGTAGTAAAGTAATAACTACATTTAGTGTTGCCTAGAATACTAGAACATCTAGAATCTCATTTATGCAAGTCACGTAATCTAAAAAAAAATTGTACAATCGTAATGCTTTTCCAAAATAATAAAGAATGTGTTGGCTTTAAAGCTTTAATAAACTTTTGCAAACAACAACTAACAATTACCTGTATGTCATCTGAATGATTAATACGGCCATAATTAAGGTGAAACATAATGGTTAAATGTCCCGTTACAAAACACAAAATTTAATGACTAATAAACTCCTTTTGACCTACTTCGTACAATACAATGCTTCATATTCTACTGAAGGTCATTTTATATCATCCGAATTTATTTAATACTTTTTATCTTAGCAGCGTAAACAAATCCTTGATTTATTTAAAAATATGAATGAAGAATTACATAAATTCACTATAGTAGTTATTTTAGCAAAAACAGGAATGTGAGTTGCATAACGATGAGACATTGTATGAAATTATGTTTATGAATAACTGGTGAAAATAATCGGTTGTAGTTTATTTAATAACAAAGGGAAAGAACCTGTTACGTACGTTATGTACTTGGCCTTTTAAAAATTTATTTGTACGATTTGTACACTTAAATTTCAATTTAGAGCCATCGACAATGCACTGGGATAAGTGTTCGAGCTGGTAATCAAAGGAATACGTGTTCGGATCCCTAGAATGTTAAAATATTGTAACAGTGGAAGTAATATTAAAGCAAAATATAATCCACAAGGTTATATCTATATAAAAATTCAATTTTCATAACAAAGCATTCTGATAAATATCTAAAGATTATACTCCCAACAAATAAATCTGTGGAAAAATCAACAAAATTATCGTGTACCTTTAATATATAATATTATTTCATTACACTCGAAATTTTACTGATAACAGTGATAACACAAATAATATAAGTATAACCGATTCTTCTAAAAGTAATAAACAATGTTTGATTAATATGACATTCAAAATATATTCATTATTATGCTGGTCTTATATGTACAACTTAACAGCATTAAAGCTGATGTTCAAAATATAAATGAATAGAAAAATAATAATGAAGATAAGCACATCCTTTAAGAAACTAATATTATTGAATAGTGTTTCAGTCGGTTTTATTTCAAAAATTGAAAAGTATATCAGATTAACCCAGTAAAGGACACTTGAATAAAACTTCCTTAAAATTTAAGCCTGGTTTAAACCACAAAAATATAATGTAAAACATGATTTTAAACTGCTAATTATGTGTATTTATTGAGCACCTACAAGGAATATGAATCTCTTACAAGTTACTAATAAACGGATGCACATCCTACGGACTAAATCATTATATTCGCACTGCAACTAGAGTACCAATAAGTTCTAATAGTTTAATCGATAACTTTTTTAATAATTTAGATCCTAGCACATTACAATTTGAAGTTATAAAGCTCTACCTATCAGATCATCACGCTTAAATCTTACGCATTCAGATGCCTGTTCAAAAAAAGATTACCCCAAAATACGAGGTTTGGCAATTTAACTCCAGCACTGCCACAATAAAAAGACACGCAATTTAAGTAACACGAAAAATTTATCATATTCATTCAAAGTAATCTCCATTTACATGAATACACTTATTGCAACGTTCTAAAAGTTTTTGAAAACAGCCGGAAAAGGTGCCCGAAGGAATTGCTTTCAATTCGACGGTTACACAGATTGTCCGAAATCCAATCTAAACATACAAAAATTAATGAGTGCAACAAGGAAAACATAAACAATATGGGTAGTACAACAAAGATAGAATGAAATCATGGCTAGGTAAATTTTTAAACTAAAAATCTCTCGCCAATAACAAACAATATCTATGACAGATGTTTTTGCTTGCTTGCTTGCTTGTTATTGGCGAGAGATCTTTAGTTTAAAAATTTATCTAGCCATGATTTCATTCTATCTTTGTTGTGCTACCCATATTGTTTATGTTTTCCTTGTTGCACTCATTAATTTTTGTATGTTTAGATTGGATTTCGGACAATCTGTATATATTTTTAACGTCTTCCACGCCCTGAAACCGTTTTCCTTTGAGAACAGTTTTCATTTTAGTAAAGAGAAAAAAGTTAACGGTGCTAAATCTGGCGAATAGGGTGGGTGATTGATTTCAACAACGCTGTGTTTCATGAGAAATGGCTTCACAATCAGTGCAGAATTGCAGATTCTGGGGGGAAAACTTTGCACAGATTTTCCTCTTTCCCAAATCTTCATGTCTCCTTATTAATATTCAACTTATCTGCCATCATTAGGGGAGTCAGTCGGCGATCTTTTGCCACAATATCACTGACCTTTGCGATCGAATCTGCGTTTCGAGCGATTGACGGTGACCCCGGTTCTAGCATCATCTTGAACAACATCCTCAGGACTCACAACCGACAGAAACACGATTTGCGAACTAGCGTCTTGCGAAGTAACCGACAGCTATTCGAGCCTTCTTAAAAAAAGTGCGAACTAAAACATGCTGCTTTAATTGTGGTTTAATATCAGGTATCTTTCGAGCTGCAATGTCAGTTAGGGAATTAAATTGCCAAACCTCGTATTGTGAAATTTATTAACGCCTTAAATGACGAAGAATGGGTGGATGTTCTACTGATGTCAACTTAAAATATAATTCTTTTAAAAATATTTTCCTACTACTTCGAAATATGTTTTCCTTTAATCTTCATCTTCTTTCTGTTATGGCCGAAGCCTAGGGCTGTTAATAACTCGTAAGTATGAGTACTGTTTTCCTTTAATGAAAGTTAAAATATCACATAGAAAATAAACTACATATGTATTTTCTTTTCCCTAGAAATTCGTTCCTGGTCGCTACATATCATATTTTTTCTAACCCTAATATCTTATACTGTTTCGTTGGTGCATAGGAGCTCACTTGTTATGTTGCCTTTAAAATACGCTTTTTTCTATTTGGGTGCTAGAATAACTCCATTCTAGCACCCAAATGACGTCATTTGAGTGTTAGAATAAGTCGTTGGAGTGCTAAAATAGACTAGTAAAATTTACTGTATTGATGTTGGTAGCGTTGAACTGTCAACTGACATACGTCAAAAATTCTTTCACATACTGGGATTTGGACTTGTCCGGCAATAAATTTTCTAACCTAAAATTACGCCAACATAAACGTCACCAACCACCGCAAAATTCCCTAGATTTAAAATTTTTATTTTTTAATTTATAAAATGGTATAAAGCGGCAAAATAGAAAAAATGGTATAAAATACTCGTTGCAGAAGGTCTTTCAAGCACTCATTTGTTCCTCAACTCGCCGCTATGCGCTATCCGTTTCGGAATTTCAAATTCGTGCTCGAATAGATGCCTTCTGCAACTTGTATTTTAATATACTATTCTCTATAAAATACGTCGTCAATGACAACGTATTTTATGGGCCTTTAAAATACGTCGTTGCCTAGCAATTTTCGCATTTTGTGTATTGTGACGCGTCTCAAATAATAATTTATTAAAATTTCTAATATAGTTATTTTTGTAACAAGTACCTAAAATCAAGTTTTTTGGGACGAATCGTTGTTGTTTCCGGACGAGGCGAAGCCGAGTCTGGAATAGCAGATGAGTCCCAAAAAACGATTTAGGTACGTGTTACAAACAACATTTTTTAGTTAAAGCTCCCAAAAACAGATTAAAACCTTTTATTATGTATGATTAATGTGATCAGAGCACATGTCACTATTACGCAAAAGGTTGCTATGACAACTTTTGGGGACTAGACCGAAAATATGGCATTTTACGGACTTAAATGAGTGTCACTATAGTAACCAGACTTTTTGGGATTGAGTCCGGAAAAGACACATTTTACGGACTTAAATGAGTCCGTAAAATAGCTCCTTTTGGGAGCGGGTACTAAAAATATATTTAGTCTAGTCATTTGGTGCTCTACAAGGTTCCCACCCTACAAATTCTGAAGGAGTTTTCATATTTGGCTCCTTTATGTTTTTTGGGGTGCTGATTACGAATTTCAACTTCTCCAACACGAATTTTTGCCGGAATTTGAGTTACAAGCAAAAAACAAGGGAAAAAAGCGACTTTTTCAGGTTTTGTGCTTCTAAGTCGGAAACTATCAATTTTTGGTAAAACACCACCCTACACAAAAATAAACTAGAGAAAATGCCTACAATTTATGCCCTGACAACTTTTTACGCCAGGTGAACCGTGAAACAGCTCGGAACGACAGTTTTTGTTTGTGTGTTTGTGTAGAAGTTTTGTGATTTTGCGTGGAGAAATTTGAACATTTTTTGTAAGTCCTGTTTACCTTTATTAACAACAATTTTTTCTAATATCACTTTTTAAACATACCGCTAATTGTTTACTGTCAAAAATGCGAGAGGAAAGTGAAACCTGTAAATTACATAAATGTGTAATGTTTCATTTAGTTTCGCAAGGTCAAATTTCTATCGCAGGCTTTTTAAATGCATATTAGTCAGCGGTTCTCAAATGCGTGTAACCAAATTTAAAATAAACAAAAATCGCGATAAGACTTAAATTTTTGCTGTAATGTACTTCTATTAAGGTCAGCATATACCCATTTAATTTAATGACAATACTGTTAAATCAGCCTGCAGGTATATCCCAATATTCTTTAAATTCAAACGTTTCGAATTACTAGCATTATTTTTATTTAACCCTTATGGATCGTGCCTTTATCATGCCAGACATCGTATTGGTATGGGACCTATGGTTTTACCTTGTATCCGAAAGAGGGCATACATCACCGACATGACCTGGGAATTGAACCCGCGATCTCTGGTTTATAAGGCAAGTATGCTCACTTTAACGCCAAATATTTAATTAAGTGGCCTTTTTATTTATATCATTCTTACGTTGCCAATGTTTCAATATGTAAATGAGTAAATGAATAATTATTATTAATCGATAGTTAATAATAATTATTAATAGTTATCCAAGGAAAATTCTAGTTTAAACCACCCTAAATATTAGTATTACAACGCATTTAAAATATTTATATCTACAACTATTAAACAATAGAGGCATTATGTATTTACTTTCACGTATATAAAGCTGCTCATATTACACTTCTCATAATACACTAGTGGAATATGAACCATATTCCACGGCAATATTTTTTAAAAAGTAGGTCGGGTATATTATCAAGTGACATTAACGTCAAATTAATAAAAGTGATTTGTGCTGTTATGAAGTGCAAGTCTGCAATTATGGATACTGAAAATGACATACGTTATGGGATTATCAAATTTAGAAAGATACGCTGGGCATTGTTTGCGAAGATCGTCGGCTACATTGTTTGCTGATGGGGGAGTAACCATGACAACTTATTTGAAATGCCACTACTAAACCTGTAAATTTTACTAAATCATAATTTCTATAAATTAGTTACCTTTATTATCAAAAATTATAAATAAATATGTACCTACTCGTAGTTGTAGATAAAATATTGTATTTGACTCTCATATAATGGCTACATTACACTCGGATGAGTACAACACTCGCCTTCGGCTCGTATTGTAAACTTCATCCTCGTGTCTTATAGCATTATAGCCCACATTATATGCTCGTTAAATAAAATACTAGTGATGCATAACTTTCTCAAATTAAAACAAGTAGTTATCTCTTCCAAGCACACTATTAATTTATAATCGATCTCCTAGTATTACAACATAAATAAAGTCCATAATTCATGAAAGAAGAATTCTTTATTTAGTTTGATTAAATGGAAAGCTTTTCGCCTTTATTCTATATAATTCTACTATAATTTCTTTAGAAACTTATCACTCTACTCATTATCTATTTTTAAACCTTAAGCTCGACCATACAAGGCCTTTAAAATTAAATCTGAATAGTATGGTTCTATGTTCTATTGTTTTCCAAATATAATATATTCTGTATGTTACATGAGGCAGATAATATCTTCGCTCTAGCCTTGAATGTGAACTTTAAATTATTAAATGACTACTATTTAAACAGTTAATTACATGAAATATTACATGCTGTATTAAAATAAACAACGATCATAAATAAAGAAATTTATGATTACACAATAATTCCCAACATTGCTAAAAATATTTTTCTTGCCGTGGAGAGCTTGCACGCTTTTATAATATTTTTCTGTTTGTCAGTAAATTATCTTTTAAGTTTTGCCATGTGTTTTGCATAGCAAATATAATCTAATCTAGAAAATTATAAGCATAATCGATAATTTATCTGAACATATCAAAAATAGATAAGTTAAAAATACAATTATCTACAGTAAACGAAGTAAATAAAATTCCCAGGAGTCATCTCAACACATTTTAGATGTTATCAAATGCATTTTAAATTAATTGGACAGAACTGAATACATTAAAATTTCAACAATGACAAACAATTTTCCTTAAAGGTCACACTTCATGAGCTCACACCGTTTTATCATTACGTTAAGAAAGAAAATAAAACGGAAAATCAATATAAACCAAACAGAATATAAAATAGGACAGTGGTCAATAAGCACAAGGTTGCATATGTAGAAAAAACTAATAATAATTAAATTAGTAGATAACAGGCATTATCCAGGGCAAAACTCTAATTCATTATACTTTCAAATATGAAATGTTGAAAAGGCACGGAAATTAGAAAATTATGATGACGTAATTCACAATATGAAACGACAGAATTGTAAGTATGTACGATGAAATGAAAAGTGCCATGTCATGGGCATTTTATCGTAATCTCGAACATTCTAACTTTAAAAAATCATCAGCTTTGGAATAGTAAATCAATACCTTAAGGCTATAAAAAATGCAAACAAACTACTACATCCAAAATTGTAGTATCCTAAAATAAAAACTCAGCCCTAAATAATATTCAATAACTACAAATGCTTTTATTTTTATTTCTACAATACATCAGTGAAAACCAAATTAATTTATATGTTCTGTGTCTTTTTACTCTGTGGTCCCCGTACTAGAGTTCTTTCCCGGACTAATGTACGGTCGTGACGACAGATTCTGGAATGCATCGATATGTGAATTCGCGGCGGACGTAGATTGTTATTGTTCGAAATAGTTCGTTCATTTAAACATTGGTCCAGTTCCACACAAATTACATTTGCAAAAACGTGTTCCACGTGAAAAAAAGTTTGAGAAACACTGGCTTAGGACATGTAGATGCCCGAAAATTCATCAGACTATTGTATTTTTTAATATACTACGCCAGCAAATTACTGATAACGGTAAAAAAAATTGAACAAACGTTATAATTAGCAATATAATCTGATATCTTTAGATAACACGTTTATTACAAACCTTAAAAGGGATAAGATATAAAGAAACAGATTACTATTTAAGATCAAAATCTTCTTCAGAAAGACAACTTGGATTATTTTTTAAAATATGTATGTATTTTTAGTAATAAAATTAAGAGCAGTAGTAGTCGCAATATACGGCAAAGTAACCGAAAGCTTTAGCGTGAACAGTGGAGTACACCAAGGGGATGCTCTATCATCATTACTCATTACTATTAAATTTAGCCCTGGAGTCAACAGTTAGAAAATTAAACCTGGGGAATAACATACTCAGCATAAAACAACAACTGCCGTAATAAAAGCACTCCAATCAACATTTACTAAACTAAAAAACGAAGTCAAAGAAGTAGATCTAAAAGTTAACATAAAAAAACGAAGTACATGCGAATCACCAGAATTGAGACAAACCAAGAACATATGGAAGGAAATAGCGGGACAAATCTTTAAAGAGAGAACTATATGGGTTCCAAATTACACGATATGAACGATATGAGTGAAGAGATTAGGACAAGAGGCATAGCCGGAGCCAAAAGCATATACTTATACAAGAAACTAATATCATCGAAACTAATAAACAACAAGACTCAGGCTATATAAGACCCTGATATGACCAATAGTTACATATGCATGTGAAACATGGACCTTTATAAAAGCAGATGAAAATTATTTAAGAATATTTGAAAGAAGAATGCACAATATATTCGGTCCCGTACAAAAGGCAAATGGAACAAGGAGAGATGGAATGAATCACGAACTAAATGCACTAATACACGAAGAAGATATAGTGAGATTTGTAAAATCCCAAAGAATTAGATGGCTGGGCCATATACAAAGAATGGAAGATAACTGAATGGAATCCTTGCGAAACGAGACATAGGGGTAGACCCAAGAAAAGATGGAAGGATGATGGTAACTGAGAATCTTTGGATGCAGAAATTGGTGGACCATAGCCACCGATAAAAAGAGATGGCAGACCATTGTAGACCAAGCCAAAACCCACCCCAGGTTGTAGCGCCAACCGAAGAAAAAGCAATGAAAAAAGATAATATCGACATCTTTTGTAGCAGAATTTAAATATTTAAAAAAATGAAGAAAATGTACGTTTTTCTGGTTGGAAATTGCTCAGACTTGGAACAGAATCGAACCCCCGATCTTTGATTTTGAAATTTGATGCTTTAACGTAAAGGCAATCATATTAATTGCGAAACGTTGGGAATTTCAGTAATTGAAGTTCCTTTTCATATGTGATTCTTTAATTTTTCACTCGTATCTTGCCACTTAAAATTAGAGATGAAACGAATATTGATTTCCCGTGATAACCGAATACGAATATTCGGCCTTGCCGAATATTTTCTTGTACGATTAAATAGACGTGTGTCTCTAACGACTATGTATAACTAACATAAAAATAAAAGTACAAAGGTAAACGTGAGTCCCAGGAACCACTTTCCCTAACCCGCTTAACGATTTTCAAACATTTTTGGTTCATTGTACCTATGGCATCTGGGGACACGCTCTATAAATATAGTCATGCATGAAAAATGTAAATAAAAATTCAAGGAAATTATTCGGTTGTACAGAATATTCGTCACAGATATTAATCTTGGTAAAAAGGCACATTTGATGCCAACTGCTTATAAAAGTCACCTGAAGTAAGTTTCAATTGAGAAAATGTTATCGAATTTTATCTATTACTGAATACTACTGTTTCTTTTTAGTTAACCAAACCGAATTTGGGATTCATCAAGAGTAACTATAAAGACTGCACCTTAAATTCTTGTATGGGGAAAACAATTTAGTTTTATTTCAGCTTCTTAGTTTTTTCTACTGGGACCTCATTCAATCAAATTTTTACAGTTTGATGTAGAAACTTTCCTTTAATTCGCGTTTTTCAAAAATTTTTAAAATTAAATATAGAAAGTTTAATAAATAGTAGTTTCGTTTCTGCATTTTAATTTTCTAATATTTCGCTCGTGCCTTGTCATTTAAAATAATCTTGGAAAAAAGTCACGTTTGAAGGCAATTGCTTATAAAAGTCGGTTGAAACGAGTTTCTAACTTTTATTAGTGAATATTACAAGTATTTGACATTCCTTTTGTTCATTTTGACTTGGCCTAATAGAATTTGGATTCAACAAGAGTATAAAACCTGCACCCTAAATTCTTGTAGAAGGAAAATAATTTTGTTTTATTTCAAATTCTTAGCTTTTTCTGTTGGCTTCAGTTTGATGTAGAACCTTTCCTTTAATTCGTCTTTTTTCCAAAATTGTTAAAATACCTCCTTTTGTTTATTTATAACTTAGCCAAATGAAATTTGGGATTAATTACGAGCTCAAATTTGTTTTATTTTTTTTCAAAGTTTCTAGAATAAGCTACTGGCATTTCATTTAATAAAATTTTTACATTTTGTTGTAACTAGAAACTTTCCTTTGAATGAACTTTTTGCAAAATGTTTACAATGAATGTGTTTCACCCACTTCAATTTTTATAATGTAATAAAAAAGTATTACAAGGCGCTGGTGTAAATAAAATAATATAGATATGTACGTTATTCATCATTTTTCTAACATCTACAAGGGAAGAAATTCCTTTGCACAAACAGTAGTCCGAGGCCGAAGGTGGCAGCCCTACCATCAGACTTTGGAGGTTTAGGCTAATAACCTGGATTCTCCGAGAACCATATCTTTAAACCATTAACAAGAAATAGAAGCCGGACTGACTTACTGCTGACAAATCTATACAAAAGTACACGGATAAGAATCGGACAATGTACCAAAAAGGAAAGCTCTCTCAAAATCGAAATACTTGGAGTCAGCGAAGTGAGACGGAATGGTAGTGGCCAAACAAAAACGAACAACGATTATATATTTCGATATTCAGGGATACCAAACGCAGATGGTGGCCATGTGTCAGGAGTCAGGATAATTAACAATAAAATAAACAAAGCTCTAATAAATTGGACACCCGTATCCGACCGAATTATGACAGCTATGAGCTAGATTGAATTCTAAACAAAGGAAGATAATGATAGTACAGTGCTATACACCAACAAAAGTTGACAACATACAGAACAACGAATGTTTCTATAGCTAATTAGATCAAATATTAAGTAACATTAAAAAAGGAGTTCTAGTCATAATGATGGGTGACTTCAATGCCAAGGTAGGCACCGATAATAGTAACATAGAACACATAATGGGAGCCCAAAGAGTGGAAGTGCCAAACGAAAATGGAAATTTCCTAATTGAAGATTGTGGTAAACACGGCCTAAAAATAGGGGGAACACTCTTTAAGTACAAGCTAACTAGTACGGGATTCGCCGCATCTAAGGACACCAAACCAGATAAACCACATACACATAAGTCGGCAGTTCAGCTAAAATAATCAATTACAATACCACGAGTGGTCAAAGAATTGTCGATTATTTTTTTGCTGTAACATTCGCAATCACAAGGAACATGAGTGATTTTACAGCAAAAATAATCTACAATTCTTTGACCACGAATGGTATTTGAGGGACTATTCAACGAAAAAAAATCCGAAAAAATCATTTCCATCGAATCATTTTTCATAAATTAGTCCACATTCAAGTTTGTCTACATGAAAATTGTTCTCTGTGGGATATAACTAGCAATAAACTGTTTTCAAAAAATTGTCGCTTCGTATCACTAGTGAAATTTTCGATACAATTCGTTTTGATTGGCTCAAAAACGCCAAACCTTGCATTTTGATTGGTCGATTTTTGACAGATGACATATGAGTTGAATAGTCAACAGTAATTACATAAGTGGTGATAATTTTAACTAGATTCACGAATCTAGTTAAAATTATCAAAAAAAAATTATTACCACGAATGTAATTCGGCGTGATTATTTTTTAAACTATTACACAATGATGACAGTCTTAATGTTTGTCAAAGTCAAAGCTAACTTTTTATGCATTTATTTAAACAAAGATCCAATCACAGAGCAGGTATTGCTCTGTGATCCAATGGAACAATGTGAAAAAATTGTCGCTGTAATCAGCTACTAGCAAATTGTCAGTGTAATTTTGATGCAATTGGTCGTTTTGAAATTTTTTCTCATTATGATTGGCTGACAGGACTGTTTAAAAAATAATCAATTTAATTAAGGAAGGATACAACCAAACACAAAGGGCTAGTATCAGAACTTTTCGAAACACACTCAGGCGTAAGGCAAGGCTGTTTGTTTTCCCCCTTGCTCTTCATATTAACTCTAGATAAAATTATGAAAAATACTATAACGAAAAGAAAAAGAGGAATAAGATGGGACCTCACTAACCACCTTAAAGATCTCGAGTATGCTGATGAAGTATGCCTCCTTGCACACACGTATGAACATATGCAAAGTAAAATTAAGGACCTAAAGAGAGCATCAGAGGAAACAAGTTTAAAAATAAACATAAGCAAGACCAACGAAATACGGATTAATACTACTGAAAGAATGACATTACAAATCGGAAATGAACAATTACATATTTAGGATGCATTCTAGCCAAAGATTATCAAAGACGTAGTAACAGAATATAGAAAGCAAGATCCGTATTCTTCAAGCTCGGTAATAATACGTGGAAGCCCAATTTAAAAACTGACACAAAGATTAAAATTTTCATTGCATACCTCAAAACAATTGCTTAATATGGCTCCGAAACGTGGCTTATTACAAAGCAGGCGCGTTAAAAGCTACATACTACGAGTGTGGTGGCCTAACTGCCTAACACAATCTCTAACGAAGAGCTTTGGAGGAAAGCAAATCAATGTGAAATAAGTAAGGAAATACGAAAGATAAAGTTCGAATGGACTGGGCCCAAGAGTCAAAAATAAGTGCAATATGAAATTCTCAAGATAGGAGGAAATGTGGCCGCCCAAAAAACAGCTGGAGCAGAACACTATAAACAGAGAGTAAAAGTCTATTGCCGAACTTAGAAATATGGCGAGAAACAGAGTCAGGTGGAAACAATTTGTTGATGACCTATGTGCCTAAAGGCATAAGGATGAAAGTAAGTATCATTTTGCTGGGTGGAAATTGATCAGATCAGACTTCGACCAGAATCGAACCCCCCAGATCTTTGGTTTTACAATTTTACGCTTTAAAGCAAATTCAGTCCTATTAAATGTGAAAATTTGGGAATTTCAGTACTATATTGTTTATCTAAATTTTTGATCGTGACTTAAAATAATCTTGGGAAAAAGAAATATTTGAAGCCAATTGTTTAAAAAGGGCTGAAACAAATTTTAGTTTACAAAATGTTTTTGAATTTTATTTATTAGTGAACATTACAAATATTTGATATTCCTTTTGGTTATTTTTAGTTAACCAAACCGAATTTGGAATTCATTATTAGCCTGCACCTTCAGGTTTTAATCTTTTTCAAAAGCTCTGAAATGCAGCTATTGATACCTCATTCAACAGTCTGATGTAAAAACTTTGTTTTAATTTACATTTTCATCCAAACTTTTTAAAATACGTTTTAGTTTCACCAGCTTAAATGTTTTAAATATAACAGGGCAATGGTGTAAAAATAACATAATATACGACATGTATAATAATTCGCATGTAATTAAATTAAATTAAAAAAAAACAACAAAAGGAATATAAAATTATCGACGATAATGAACCAAAATTATCATAAAACTTGTTTAAGGTCACTGTCTTTGTTTACTGAATTTGATTACTTTGCTATGCAGTTGTGTAATTATTGGTTTAAACCGTTTCTTTTACTTTAAGATAATCTGTTTTTCTCTTTATAAAATAATAAAACTATGTACTAACAACTGAAAGTCTCCCCAGCTAAAAATTCCGACGAAAAGGAAAATGTTTGTTAAAACTTCGGAAAAATCCACAATCAAAATGGGGAAAATTTTAAACTGCAAATAAAGCAGAAAAGATTATATGGAACACTGAAATACCCCAAAAAAATGGCAAACCTTTCAGGTTTTGCAATTTAATCTTCTAAGCAAGGACTTCGTTAGCTGACGACCGCAGTAAAAAATCAGCCATAAAAATGTTCGCAGTATTAACTAACAAAACTGAGAATTTTCCTACAATAAAACTGATTAATATACTCGAAAAATCCATTCAAAAGTGAAAACTTCTAGAATAAAAGCCTGATAAACCACAAAAAACAAGCAGTCTAATGAACTAAAATACCACAAAAAACACCAAAATGGCAAATATTTGAATAGTCCGGAGTTAATTCTCTTACATCAACGAATTTGTTAGCTAACACTTGTAGAATTAAACCAACAAATTAAGTTTTAGCAATTGACTAATATATCAAATGGGTCAATAATTGTATTCTAAATATAAACCACTACATATTGATAAAATAATGGGAACTGAAACAACAATGACTTATCAATTTTCAAACTGACTTAGCATAACTGCTCTCTTCTCTCTTATCTTATAAAATGACAAATTCCGGGTTATTATTACTATGCTATCGAACACCGTGAAAGCTGCGCGTGCGACAAGGTATAATAAATATAAATATGCATCGGCATTGTACATTAATCAGTCTTGTCGCATCGTTAATTGTGATGTGATGAATTGATTGAAGTGCGTGCTAGTAGAAAACTTCAGTCCGGAATAGGACGTGTTTCAACTAAAAGGTGCCGGTAAATTAGTGCTTAAAAAAATAGTGAGTAGATTACATAAGTTAAAAAGACCTTGACTGGTGAATTTTACTACTTAAAACTTTTTGGTGTTTACAAAAAGATCAGTGATATAAATTCTTTGGTGTTAAATAACAATAATTGGCCTGATGTGTTTTAAGTGAATGAATGTAACAAACAATACAGTTTTGTTGGTCACATATAAAAAAAAACAGTTATCACTTTCATTTTTAACCCCAATATGTAAGTACCGAATCGATAACACAATAATCTGCGATACATCTGTTTATGTTCCAACAAATATTATAGATAAAATCATTACATCTACCCTATTATTTCAAGTTTTACAAGGCCGATTATTTGGAATCTTCGCAAAAAGAAATAGCGGTTTGTTTGATCCTACTTATTTAAACAGTAATTACTATTTGGATTGCGGATATCTTAGAAGAAAAACCGGTTGTTTGAATACAAAAAAAAAACAGAAAATACACGATGAGTCAAAATTATTTCGAAGCCCATTTAGAATTTTTTACCTTCGACCTTTTTTAAAATACTGGTCACAATCCCAAAACTGGTGCACAAACATTTAAAAATAACCTGTAACTGGATAACATTTAATATTTATTTGAGTATTATTATGCTGGTAACCCAAAAAGCCAAGGAATTTGGTGGCAACTTTTACCACAGACACGATTTTTATACCTTTTTAAAAACACGTTTTTCACTTATCAAAGATTATATTTTTCTCGTCCACTAGTTCAAATATTGTCAATACTTCTGTTGCCATTAATTTTAAAATTTATAAATCAAAGAAAGGACTGCCCACACAGAAATTAAATAAATCCCTAGAACCTGCGACTTTCGCAAGATATTTTTCAATGTAGGTATTAATAAAATGTGGCTCTTCTTTTGAATTAGAGTTAAAACATAATGTATAATAAGTACGTATTTTACCCAAACATAAAATTTATCTAAAAAACAATTTATAAAGTTACTGAACTGAAGCAGATTGGACTAACCAATTTAGCAATTATTTGTGGCATTACTATAAAATTCATTCTTTATTATGTTGTGCAATGATTATCACAAACCAACATAAATTTTAAATTCAAGTACATTTAATTTAACATAACATTGTTGAATGACATAATTATTATATGAGTAACACATTAATATTACAACTTTTTATTTAACATCTTATGGAAATTTTAACTGAAACTGTCATTAAAACGTTTAGAAAGAATGCTATTATAGCTATTAAGACAACAAGTGTTTTATAGAAGGTTTAAAAATCAAGGTCGTAGTTCAAATCCGAGCGAACGAAGTGAGCCGAGGATTTGACAGACCGAGATTTTTAAACTATAAAACACGAGTTGTCTTCAAGATTTTTTCTAACACTAATATCAGACATTTTCTTTCACTAATATATTATTAGAAATTTTACTAAATTATTATTTGAGACGCGTTATAATACACAAAATGCGAAGATTGCTAGGCAACTACGTATTTAAAGGCCTATAAAATACGTTGTCATTGACGACGTATTTTATAGAGAATAGTATATTATTATATGAGCGATTATGACAGCCATTATTCACGAAGATGACGTTTGAGCCCACGAGCCGTCAGGCGAGTGGCACAAATCATCTGAGCGAATAATGGCCATAATCGCGAATGTAATACGATACTTTTTCTACACCTATTAAACAAATATATTAGACTCAAATTAGTCAAATTTGATAACTTTGTAAACAAGCAATATGACAACACACTTGGGCGTGTCACGCGAGTCGATTGTCAGCCGCAGAAGGAGTTGATTGCGGACGATTTCAAATATGATTGGATTAGCGAAATATTTATGTATTTGTGATTGGCCGAAATCATAATTCACTGCAGTGAATTATGAATTCATAATTCACTGCAGTGAATTATAGGTACTATTTTTCACAAAAAAAATGCTAATAATTGCAATATAATTAAATAGGTGTAGAAAAAGCATATTTTAAAGGAAACATAACAAGTTAGTTCTTATGCACCATAGAAACAGTATAAGATATTAGTGTTAGAAAAACTTTATTATGTGTAATTCCTCTAAAATCAAAAATGCTAGGCATAATCACAACCTTCGACTTTTGTAATCAACAGAACGAGCTTATCGAAGGATTTTATACATTTTTAAATGCCGTAATTTGATAAAAAGCAAATAAATAGCATGCTTTCAATCCATGCCTTCAGAACCTCGCACAGGAAGTACCACACTTGCTGCTTTTGCTAATTTAGCCCCGATTGTGGTAAACCCAAAATCAGAACAACTTTTTTATTACTTTTGTGAAATTCGTAGTGGGGATGCGGTTATACATTATAGAAATTATACCGTGTGTCATAAAAAGAATTACATCTATGTTGTTTGCAACTTTTGTGTGCCACTATATTGTTTCAAAGCATATTAGATGTATTTCATTTTAAGGTACCCGGTATGTTATACGAGTTACATGCTTTACAACTTATAACAGGAACCACATTAACTCAGTATAATTTGATAGCCTTAACTAATTCGAATGTTGAATGTGTAGAAAATAGGCCCTATTTAATCAATAATAAAATAAAAAATGTTACATGCCTTTTATAGTTATAGTTCGGTTACGCATAGTTTTGTTAAGTGAAAATAGGGAGAATATTGTTCTATATTTTAAGATTAGATTAAACTAATACACAATGTACACTTATGAATCACATATTTGTTGTACATTCTGTTTACCCATAAAAGCTCTTAATGATTAGAGACAGCCTCTTATGATTAGAAATTTCCAGTATGGCCGTAGTTATAACTCAATTTATCTTATTAGGTTTGTTTAATAAGTGTTTGTTACGCTTTATTATTATTGGTCAATACAATTTATTTTAACAAAAATTGTAATTAATGATTAGGTAATTTAACTCAATGGGATCGACAAATAAGAGTAAGAAATTTCAGTAGCATAAATATTAAAAGAAGATATTAAGTCCGACCAGTTCACAAATGGAAATGATATCTTGTAACAAATGATTTAATGGCATTAAAACTGTTCATAATTTTAGAGCCGTAATAACTTTTTTATTAATATCATTGATACATGATCTGGATATTAGGTACTAATAGTTTCCTAACATTTGGATATTTTTTCGAATGGCCTTTATTTATCATACGTTTTGAAATACCTTTTAAAAGTTATAACACATTTAATGTGACCGTGTTCATTATTCCTTTAGTTAAGACACGTACTTTTAGACGCAGTTTACAATTTATCTTTTGCGTTTAAGGTAAGGTAAGTGTACCGGTAATTGTCAGTGTACAATTAATTGACACATTTTGGGATACTTGAGAAAATTAAGGTAAATAGTGAAATATATATACCGGGTGTTTACGGTAAGACGCAACATTGGGAAACACCAATGTATTTTTTTAGAAAAGATCCGGGTTACCTACGGAATATGTACGTATTTAGCACAGAACCTACGTCATTGAGGTTACTTGATGCTAGAATGAGCCGGAAATAATAACGGCGCATCTGTTATCGCGGCACGCAATTATTTCATTGTTAAGTTTTTAAATTTGTCAATTTTGACAGCGACAAAACTGGCAAAACGTCAAATTGTTAAACATGTCAGTTACTGAAGAATCTACATCTACAATGCAATGAAGCGCAATTAGAGATTCATTATTATTATACTAGAACTCACTAAAACAATATAATTTAAAAAATTTATCTTGCCATATTTTACATAGTTACTAAAATCCCTAGTTACGAAGTTACGTAAACGTATAATTGTTACGTTTTTCTTGCACAACAATCCTGTACTTCACCAAATTATACATTTTTCTCTATGTACGCAATTTCACACCTATCTACATGATTTGTAAGTTGCAGTAATAACTTCTGACGGAGTACAACTGACTAGACATATTCTTATTTCAATATTTTCAATACATTTTAAGTTCGTTTGATATCTGACTAATGCCCATTTTCTCTCTTTTGATAGGATTCAAGATTCAATACGATTTCTTGTTTTTAGTGTTATAAACTCGACTATTTCATTCATAACCATATGAACCAATCGGAATATGCAATTTTCCTTAGATACCACGTATTCCAACGGTTATATTGCAGTAACCATGGCGAGTCGAATATACGAACCTTTGTATAATCACTAGTTATACCACGAGAGCATAGAAAATAATCGAAAATACTTTGACGAGTTACGAGACGTATTGTCAAGAAACACCACGAGTCGCGTTAGCGACGAGTGGTGTTTTGCGACAATACGTCGAGCAAGGAGGCAAAGTATTTGATTATTTGCGACTGCTAGAGTGGTATACAATTAGATTATATAATGAATAAATAACAAAACTGAATTTTATGTGCAAGTGACGTTTGTTGACAAACAATGTAAATATGGTTGCTACGGAAAAAATTGAAAAAATACTCATAGTAGGTTCGAGTTTTACATTGTTTAGGACCAGCGGATATACCAAAGTGATTATACCACGTCGTCAAGGGTATATTCACTTATCAATACGTAGTAACCAAGCAAAATACTTGATGTTGATTGGTTAATTATATTATGAATTATATAATCGCTGTAATACAAACCTTTGTATATTCACCCGCATGAGACTCAATTCTTAGTATATTTTTTATTCATGAAATAGTCTACCTGTATACAACTCGACGATCTAAAATACTCGAAACTCGACATATTGCCTAAAGAAACACCACTCGACCTTCGGTCTCGTGGTGTTTCAGACAATATGTTTCGTATAATCGAGTATTTTCGATCGTCTTGTTGTATAATATATGACAATTACGAACATAATTTGCTGGTAGTCAGAAATATTGTAAACATGACCTCACATTTTCATAGAATTGACTTACGTTTTCTTTACGTGTGCTGTTGTAATAAGGCGAATTCAAAATAAAATATGCAGAATGCAGAAACAACGATTAAAAAAATTACGCTTTTTGCGTATTTTTATTGTAAATGAAAGTTGTAAGTGCTGTCAAAATTGACGAATATAAAATGTAAACAATAAAATAATCGCATATCGCGCAAACAAACTCCGGCACTATATCTATTTCTTTCTAGCATTAAGAAAGTTCAATCACCCACGCCGAGCGCTAAATCCGTGCACATTGCAAAGGTCACCCGGATCTTTTCTAAAAAAATACTTTCGTATTTCCCTATGTTGCGTCTTCCCGTGGACACCCGGTATGTATGTGTCGTTTATCTCCTGTCAGGAGCATAGGGCCTCTACAGTGTTTCTCCATCTGCTTCTGTTTTTCGCCAGCGCTTTTAGTTCCCTCCATTCTTTGCCGGTTGTCCTGGCTTCATTTGTGACTGTTCTTCGCCACGTTGTCTTTGCGCGTCCCCTGCAGATTCCAGTCTAAGGGTGTTTTTTTTATGTTATTCTCTTCTCGGCGTAGCGTATGGCCAATCCATTTCCTTCTCTTAATTTGCTTTTCTGTATTATTTTTGTCGGAACACCTCTTTTCTCTAACGTTTTCCATATAGATTTTCTGTTTAGGTGATCAAACGCCTTGCTGAAGTCTACGAATAAGAGGTATGCACTTGTTCTCCATTCCAGGCTTTGTTCTACTATAATTCTAAGGGCGTTGATCTGGTCTATTCACGATCTGTTTGACCTGAAGCCTGTTTGTTCCGGCATTATAGTACATTCTACAGCACCTTGTATTCTGTCAAGTACGATTCTTGTGAAGATTTTCGATGTTACCGTTACAGTTATCGCATATACTCAGGTTTCCTTTCTTGGACACTTTAACTAGGATTCCTTGATTCCATTCTTTGGATATAGATTCAGTCTTCCATATTTTTGTTACAAGAGGGTGAAGTATGTTTGTAGTCGTTTTAGGGTCTATTTTAAGTACTTCTGCAGGTATATTGTCAATTCATGACAAGTTTCCATTTTTCATAGCTTTTATACTATTTTTTATTTCTGTTTTCGGGGGAGGGTTTGTATTTATCCTCAGTTCCTTGTTTTGTTGTATGAATTGTCCATTGACGTTGTTTTCGGCGTCTTCTCCACTATTTTCGTTGTTAGTGGGATTGAGTAATTGCTGGAATTGTTAATGCCATCTTATGAGTTTGTCTTTGATGGGCTGTTTTTCACATACCTACTTCGGTTTGCGAGCTATCTAGTAATGTTATATCTCTTTCGTACTGTGCATTTTTGCTACTATCTCCGCCTAATTGGTTTGCCCATTTTCTTTTATCAGCTCGTAGAAAATGGTTTGAAGTCTTTGCTAAGCGGCATCCTCAATAATTAAGGCAAAGGATTGCTCAAAATTTAACTGCATCCAGAGAAAATGTGACCGAAATGCACATCCGTTCCTGAAATTGTAGTAATGACGAAAAGGTCAGAACAACCAAGGATAAGTGGACAATGATCAGAAGAAACTGGATACTGTCAAGTTACAGGAGGAGAGGTAGACCAGCCGCACGATGGAAAGACGAGATAAAGTCAGCAGGCTCATCGTGGAAATCAATGGTAGCCAACAGAAAGCTTTAGAAGAGAGAGGGAGAGGTCTTTGCCTGACTTCGGGATTAACGGGCTTTAACAATAATAATAATAATGACGAAAAGTAGAATTTGACTGTGCTTTTTACAGCTAATGCAGAGAGTCAGTTCTTATTTCGGCTGCTTAACCCTTTGTGGGTCATTGGCTGCTCTATTTTAGTTTTCAAGCTTTCTTAGTCTTGCCTTGTTCAGAGAGGGAGATGGCTGGTCTCGTCCTTCCTGTTTTTCTTGTTTCTTTCTTTTCTTTGGTCTGTTATTTCTTGTTTGTTGTATGTTTTGTTATACTTCTCTGTCGTCGATTGCTTGTTCGGCTATTGAGTTCCATTGTTTCGAACTTGTCCAGTTTTTTATTTCCATTGTTCTTAGATCATTTATGACTGCGTCGCACCATCTCGTTTTTGGTCTTCTTCTTCCTTTTGGTTGCAGTATTTTCCATTCTGTTATTTTTCTAGTTCCTCTGTCTTCTTTCATTCTTTTGATATGGCAAAACCATTTAATTCGTTGTGTCTTTACGTATCGTACTATGTTTTTATACGTTGGATTAGTGCAGACAGCCAGTTAGCACCTCCAATGATCATTTTTAATTATCAGAGAATATAATAATTTGCAAACAGCGAATCGCCAAATTGGGGTCTTGGATGTTCAGTAACAAGTTGCATGTATGGTAAAACATTTTATGAGTATATTGCAAACGTTTTTAAGCCTTGCTTATCTCATGGATATTCCTCGTCCTGTAATACTCTTTCTAAATGGACATGCTTCACATCTTACTCTACATTTATCAAATTTTTATCATGAAACGGGCATTGAAATAATTTCATTATTTCCAAACAGCCTGAATTTTCTTCAACCCATGAATGTTGCTGTGTTTCATCCGTTAAAGATGTATTGGAAACAAGAGATAAGAAATTGGAGGATGGACAAGTGTGGAAAGAAATTGAAAAAAGAGAATTTTGGACCAATGCTACATAAAGCGATGGCACACTTAACTGAATGGGCTGTTCAATGGTTTTAAGGTATGCGGCCTTTCTTCATTTACTGTGGAAAACTTAGATTTCAGTAAAATTTCATCAAGACATCGGAAAAACAATTTATTTGCAGAAGAATCCAATACATCTAAATGTTTGTGAGTGTGAATTTCTATTAGAGGTGTTAATTGGGCTTGATGGTGTGTTGTTGTTCCTTATCAGCTTATCAAGTTTCTGTCTCTGAACCTCTTTGTATTTGTCTTTGGTTTTCCCAAGCCCAATTAACACCTCTAATAGAAATCCAATACATCCTATCAATCATTAATAGATAAAGAATGGCTGAACAACTTAGTCAAGCTTGAAGGTCGATCAAAAAGATCTTTTCTTGTGGGGCAGACCTCTTGCGAATAAGTCTTTATTTGAATTCTGGAAGGAACTAGCACAAAAACAAAGAAAAACATCTGAGAACAATCCCAACATACTGTTTTCAGAAATAAGCCAGCATAACTCTAACAAATTACAAGATGAACAATCTATTCATTTGAGCTTGATCAACTCTCCATCATTTACTAATGTTGTGACATCTACACCCGATTTATCTACAATTTCATTAGCTTCAGTTCAGGAAAATACACCAGAAGGCTCTTTAAACGTGCGTTATTCTGGCCAGAAGATTAGTCAAAGAAAAAGAGGAAGAAAAAAGAAAAGATTCCATCTGTTATAACTTCTGAAAAATGGCATAGGAAAAAAGAGGCCGAAAGACAAATTTGCTTGTAGAAAAAGAAGAAAGGAAAAACAACGACTTTATGATTATTAGTTTAAGTTTTGTTTTTTACAATTAACTAATAATTGTAACTGGGAAGACTAGTATTAAAAAATCTGTTTTTCCTAAAATATTAATTTTCACAAGTCAGTTATTGGGGTGTTAATTACTGGTGCAGTCTAGTTTTTCCATTAACAATTAATACTGGTACCTACAAGAGTCGTGTTTTCCAAAAATTTGCAAATAATATTTTTTAAGTACCGTTTCTTTAAATCATTGGATTACAATCATTCCCCTTAGTGTAAGGAAGCGCCTGATATAAGAATCGGCTCCTAAGGTTGATCTTTTATTCCTACAGCTTGCAACAAATAAAACGTTGCTCTAATATAATGTCAATTACCGGCACATTTGCCTTATTCTTAAGACTTGTCTCGAGATACCATAAATATGCCATAACTATCGACTTAATTCCAGTACACTTATTTTAACTTTTAAGCAACTCACCTGGAAACGGTTTAATAACTTTCGAAGGATATGGGTCTTCAGGCGGAAATAACTTTTTGAATTCTTCTTCGGCAGAATCATCCTGTAATAAAAAATTGCAATTGGGGAAGGTCACTGCAATTATTTTACTATAAATTGACCCTGTATAAGTATTTTCATTCGAACCTCAATTTAAAGCTAAAAGGTCAACATAACCTCACTTTACAAAATGACTTTTTAATAAGGGCATAATTACCGTTACTAGTAAATTTCGCTCCACAATTGAAGAGTCTACATCTAAAAACACTGGCCTTGGGCTCATTGTTATTACACAATTTTTATAAATGTTATGAAATTAACTTTTTGCACTGCACTTCTAACTGCAATTGTCAGTTTATCTTATCGTTTGACAGTCCGCAAAATGTCTGTTATTATCACTTATAAGTTAAAATAGTATGTATTTCACAACAATTTCTAGTTTTATTAATATATTAATAATCAGTTTGATTTGGACGATCAACAAAACATTACTTCGCAAATTTGCTTACAGCGCAAACGCAAACGTCCAATGAAAAATGGCGAGTTCTGAATTGGACAAGTATTGCGGCTCCACTTTTTGGGTAAGATTTTTTAGGATAATTTGAATTGATATTCATTATTTTTTTAGAATAAAATTATTTAACATTAGATTTATTATTGGAAAGTATTATTATGTTAAAATTTTGATTAAAACCTTGTTAAATAAATTGATATTAAGTGAACTGCATGACATCTGATTTTAACTATATTTGACCGACTTTTATTTGTAATTAGTCTTAATTACTAGCAAAAGAGCTCAATGATTTTATATTAATATACGTGTTTTATGGATTTCCAGAATTCGTCAGTGACTTGGGATACAAACGACCCCGATTTTACGATATGTTTTGAAAAGACAGTTTTAGTGTGGATTCCTTGTATATTTTTGTGGATTTTTTCAAGTTTAGAAGTGTATTACATAGTGAATAGCAAAAACAAAGATGTACCATGGAATTTGTTAAATATTTCTAAACTTCTAGTTACATTATTATTAATAATATTATCAATCACAGATTTAGCCACAGCAGCAAATTATCACAGTGGAGATACTGGCAAAGCACATAACGTTGACATCTACAGCCCCCTTTTAAAAATACTAAGCTTTGTAAGTATTGTTTATTTTCTAGATCAGTTTTAGCTGAAGGTCATTGATATTTATTTGTTTCACACTATGACTCGGCGTGTTTAGATAATTATATAATTTTTTTCTTGATATTTAAATTTGTCTACTTACACAAATACTTTAAACATTATATTCTGAAAAGAATATGTTCTTAGCAAATGTGAATTTGTGTTTGAATTAACTTGTGCTGTAATTATTCCAAAATTTATTTGAATTTAATTGAACGTAGGCAACCAACAGTACACTGGGATTCAACTAAGATTGTGGAACAGAAACTATTCAATGATTGTTGTACTTGAAGAAAATTAGATGAATTTTAAAGTTTACTATTTTAATTTGTAGGCCTTATCTGCTCTTCTTTTAATATACAATCGTAAGCATGGACTTCGTACTTCCGGTATACAGTTCCTTTTTTGGTTTTTTGTTGCGCTTTGCGGCATTCCACAATTTAGGACAGAAATATATGCAGCACAGAAAGAAACGCCTGATCCGTATTATTTCTACATCAGTTACATGATCTACTTTCCATGCACCCTTCTGATGTTGCTTTTGAATTGTTTTGTCGATAAACCACCAAGGGTTACGCATTACGCAAAGTCTAATGTAAGTTAAATATTATAATATGTAATAATGAAGTCATCACTTATAAGTGTGTATTTGTTTATTCACAGAAACAATGCCCAGAAGAAGGTGCGAGCTTTTTATCACGCATCTTTTATCATTGGTTCGATCCGCTTGCATGGAAAGGTTTTAGAAAACCATTAGAAACTTCGGATTTATGGGATTTAAAACATGAAGATACTTCTCAGGAAGTTTTTCCAATCTTTAATAAGTATTGGCAACGAACCGTGCAAAAGTCAGAGCGGTAAGAAAAGTTTAGTTTATAGTCAGGGTTGGTAAATTAATATTTTTTTCATTACATCCATCTTAATACATTTCAAAAATCTATTTTGGTATAATATATTGTAAGTAATTTATTACGCGCTTATTTATAATAAATAATAATGTTATGCTTCATTAATAGGTAGATTAGTTTTCATTGAAACTTTTTAACGATTAACAAATTACGTTCTCATTTGTAATTTTTGCAAAACTTACCAACCCTTTTAATATTGTAGTTGTAGTTGCTTAATGCGTATTTCGTTTTAAAAATGATTATATTGTAATTTTAGTTAGTTACCATTCACAGTAATATCAGTAACACTTTATATGCTTAATAATTAATTAATTCACTGATTTAACTTTGCACCTGCAAAAACCGCACTTACCTTAGCACCTCACCAATGCACTAACCCTCTTCTCCTTAATCATGCTTTTTGCTGGATTGTTCCCATCTGTCCTCGTAAGTACGAATCCTTTTACAGTAATCCCTCTCAGTACCCGCGGGCATCGTTCAAATCAGACTCAGCTCGTGTGGATTTTGTTAGCAGCTCCAAGAAAAAGCAAGCGTCTATTTTGCCCGCTCTTTATAAAACAATTGGTCCACCATTTCTGTTTGGTGCTGTCCTGAAGTTAATCCAAGATCTTTTAACATTCGTCAGCCCACAGATCTTAAAGTAAGTTGTATAGTATTTAAGCCATTTTTTTCTTACTAATACGATTTTAGTTTATTGATCACATTCATAGAAACAAAAGGACCACAATGGAAAGGATTTCTCTACGTGGCATGTTTATTTGTAACAGCTGCTATACAAACTCTCATCCTTTCGCAATATTTCCACCGAATGTTCATTGTTGGAATACGCATTCGTACTGCTTTGATATCGGCAATCTACAGAAAAGCTTTACGCATGTCTAACTCTGCCAGAAAAGAAACTACAGTGGGAGAAATAGTAAATTTAATGTCAGTCGATGCTCAGAAATTTATTGAATTAACTCCGTACTTAAATATGATCTGGTCCGCACCTCTACAAATCGTCTTGGCATTGTACTTCCTTTGGAATATATTGGGACCTTCTGTACTAGCTGGACTAGCTGTTATGATTATCTTAATCCCAGTAAACGGGCTCATTGCCAATCGCGTGAAAATCTTACAAATTCGGCAAATGAAAAACAAGGATGAAAGAGTTAAACTTATGAACGAAGTACTTAGTGGAATAAAAGTATTAAAATTGTATGCTTGGGAACCCAGCTTTGAATCTCAAGTATTGAAAATAAGAGGGAAGGAAATTAAGGTTTTGAAACAAGCTGCCTATTTGAATGCTGGTACATCCTTCATATGGTCTTGTGCTCCATTTTTGGTAAGTTCTAACGTTGTTTCTAATGTAATAGCTTAATGTTTAAGTATATTTGATGAATTGTTTGACTACAGCAGATGATCAACTTTTTTTAAGTAAAACTTATGTTCAGGGTATACCAGTAGAATCCATGCCAGTTTTCATTTATTTAAATTAAAAACTAATCTCACATAAAACAATTTTTATATTTATTCAATTAACTGCCCTTTACTTCGATTACTGCTTCAATTCTGGGCTGGAAGCGTGCGCATGCCATCGTCAGGATCTCCTCCATACCTGCATACGACACCTTTATAGCATCCTTCAGCGACGCGACATTGGGCTGTCGGGACTTGTTGGAGTGTTGCTCATCCAACGAATTTTAATCAGGACTATTATCATACATATATTTGCCGTTACAGGCCTTTATGGCCCAGAGCTTTTTCTACAAATAGACCAAGAACACACGAGGTGGTTTGTGACGATTCGTCCGCCAACTCGGCAGATGAATCGCTTATAAGCAGTTGAACTGTACATACGATTCGCCATTGCACTGCTTGTAGAGCGGTGTGTGCAGTTCCATTGCTTTTAAGCGATTCATCTGCTCTTCTGCTTCTCCTCCGTTTAAGATCTCATTGAAATATTCCTTCCACCTTTCTGTTCCTCTCTCATCATCTCCAATTAGGTTCCTTTCCTTATCTTTGCAGAATAACATTTTTGTTTGGTATTGTCTCTTTGCTTGTCAAAATTTTGGTTTGCTGACTTGCATCTTTCTTGATAATCTCTTCTATCCTCTTCTGTTTTTGTTCGGAAGGCCCTTTCCCGTGCTTTGTTTCTTTCTTTTAGAGCTTCTTTGCACTCTTCGCTATATCATTCGTTTTTTTTCGTCCCTCGGTTGTTTGGTACTGCCGTCTTTCCCGCTAGTTGCATTGTTCTTTCCAACTGCTTCCATTTTCCGTCCATAGTATTTCAGGACTATTAGAAGGCCAAAAGTCCTTGCTCCAGAACATGCTCATGATATCGGAGAGCCAATCCTGTGGGTGTCACGTCTTACTGAAAGACATGTGGTCAACCAAATGCCACAGTTTCACGACAGTTTGTAGAACACTTACATAAACTTCGTTTGTGACATTTCTCCTTTCTAGAAGAAGTGCGGCAGCATGATGTCAACCTCACTCGATGCGACACTTAGGACATTGTCACTGGCTGGGAATTTGGTTCTAGACACAATGCGAAAATCTTCGGGGTCGTGGGCGAACCAATGGTTGTTCCTCTGGTTGACTTTTGTGTCAACAGTGAAGATTTTCTCATCAGAGAAAAACCGAAGACAGCCGGACACTTCATTCTTAAGACAGCTCAGTAGTAAATGGCAGCGAGCAAGTCTCTTGACTTTAGCGTCCTCAAAGAGCATCTGTCTTATCTTCTTGACTAAGATATGTATCTGAAGTCCTCATGAACGATCTGACAGGCGGTAGATACGTTCGTCTCCAAATTAGCTGCTAATTTTTGCACCTTTTTAATAAAGTTTGGAGTCATTCCACTCTTCTCCCTAACTTGGATCTTCCGCACTGGTGTGTATGGGTCTTTGTCGGACCCCTCAGAAGCCGCGTAGCGACTGGCAATGTTGTAAGCCGTCGACCTCGGGTAACCGAAGAACTTTATAATTTCGAGTACGGTGTGTCCAGTGCAAAGACTTTTGACAATCGCGGCTCTTCGGTTGTACTGTGGACGCAACTTAATCAGCTCGACCATGACGAGATTATGTTTTTGTGGTCGTTGGATCAGGCTTACTTTAGTGCTGACGCATTGCTATATGACGGTAATTTCAATTTTAACATTGTTGGAATTCTACTGGTACACCCTGTATTTATTATATAGAATTGCTGCACTCGCTGTGATGGACAAATAACTTTTTAATATTGTCAGAGTAGTAAAAAAAACTTCGAATTTCTTGTATTATGTTTGACATTTGATTTTAAATAACTACATTTTGCTGATTTGAATATACGAGTATTTATTAAAAATTCAGATTTTTACAATAGGTTGTGGCATTTATAATTTTTTAATTAATTTACTGATGATAGGATAAAAATATGTATTGTGACGTTAAATTACAGAAAAATTTTACACTATAAAAATCGCAGATTATAAATTTACAATGTTTAAGTTATTAGATAAAATACTATTGTAACACATAGGTTTCAATGTTCACCTTCTTGACATTCGTCACCATCAGTGAAGAAAATGTTCTTACACCACAAATAGCATTTGTCTCTTTAACATTGTTTGGAACTCTCAGTTTTGCGATGTCAGCATTTCCAATGTTGGTCGTATGGGCAGTGCAGGTATTGAATATATGAGTCAATGTACAAATCTAACACTGCACTAAAAGCTTAATAATAGCCACCGTGTACTGTAACAGTCGGTTTCACTGGAGCAATAAAAAGTGTTAGGCAATCATGGTTTTAGAAATTCATCCTTTATAATTAATAAGACTCTTCTTTCATGCAATACATGAATCTATTTAGTTGTTATGCATGCGTAGGTGTCATTAGTATCTTTCGCAACATTTGTTCTGGTGGATGAAAATAACGTGCTTGATGCAAAGACGGCATTTGTTTCTCTTTCACTCTTCAATGTACTACGTTTCCCACTCAGCATGTTACCCATGATGATCTCCAATATGGTGCAAGTAAGCTCAACTAATTTTTATGTTTCTGATACAGTTCGAAGAATAATAAATAATCAATATTTTTATAATTTATGTAGTTACAAAGTACAAAGTAAACAGTCATTACAATCGCTTTATCCACGACTTCCCAAAATATTTGATTTGATATTATTCTTCTGTAAATGTTTTTTATATTCACAGTTCACAGTGTATTTAAAAATTTGTGTGGACTGTAATCGACTGTCAGTATTAAATGTAACACAATGTGTTGTAAAACGGAGATAACTTGGCACTATGCACGATTAAACCATTAAAATAGTAAATCATATTAATATGAAAGAGTACACCACAACACAAATTTTTGTACATGTATATAACTATATTGTGTTTGTTTTCGGAGCTTAATAGCTTTTTTAATAACCACTATGCAATAATGAATACAGAAAAAATGCCTTGTTTTAATTACATTTTTTTAGACATACGTTTCAGTAAAAAGATTGAATAAATTCATGAATTGCGAGGAACTTGATCCTAATAATGTTCTTCACGATCCTTCGGAAAGTAAGTTTAAAAAAAAAATTGAAATAGTTACGAATATTTTATTTTTGTTTTCTCACAACAGAGGCACCGATTGTTGTTGATGGTGGCAACTTCAGTTGGGGCGAAGATCTAATTTTGAAAAATATTAACCTACAGTTTGAAAAAGGAGGCCTAATTGCTGTTGTAGGTAGTGTGGGTTCAGGAAAAAGTAGTTTGATATCTGCTTTGTTAGGGGAGATGGATAAAGTTTCCGGTCATGTAAATACCATTGGTTCCGTGGCATATGTTTCACAACAAGCATGGATTCAGAATGCAACCTTACAAGATAATATTAGTTTTGGCAAAAATATGGATAAAAAGTTATACACAAAAATTATCGAAGCTTGTGCGCTTAAACCAGATTTCGACATGTTACCAGCTGGCGATCAAACAGAAATTGGAGAAAAGGGCATTAATCTGTCGGGTGGTCAAAAACAGAGAGTCAGTTTAGCAAGGGCTGTCTACTCTAATGCAGATATTTACTTATTAGACGATCCTCTAAGCGCAGTAGACAGTCATGTGGGTAAACATATTTTTGAAAAAGTTATTGGGCCGCAAGGTGTCTTAAAAAATACCACGAGATTATTGGTTACACACGGAATCACGTACTTACCCATGGTGGATAAAATTGTTGTACTTAAAGACGGAGAAGTATCTGAAATTGGTACTTACCAGGAATTATTGGATAAGAAAGGAGCTTTTGCAGAATTTTTAATTCAGCATCTTACTGAAGTCGTCGAACAAGATGATGATGAACGTAAGTTTTTTTTTTATAATTAGATAATTAAAACAGATATTTTACAAAAATTAATGCAAATTTTAAAGGGAGAAGTTTTGTAACTCTTCTGCAAAGTTTTTGTACACTTAAGGTGGGGAATTTTTAGCTATTTACAGACATTAATGATGTGTCAACTGTTTAGCGGAAGTAGTTACGTACTTTAAATTACAAACCAAAATTCTAAGGGCATCTGATATATTTTTATAATCAAATACCCGTTGTATTTACTTAATTACGTATCCTCTTCCCTCTTCTACCTTACATTGTAGAGAGGTGGAGTGGAGCTCCAGAGAATTTCTTCCATGCTTTCCTGTCCTTGGCGCACTTCATAGCTTGCATCCAGTTGCTACTTCTTTTATCTAGCGCCTTTATCATGGCCTGATTCCATTTAGTCCTCGGTCTGCCTTTCAGTCTCTTCTAAGGTTTTCCCGTGTTCCATATTTTTTTCACTAATTGGTTTTCCTGCATCCTTATTATATATCCCAGCCAGCTCGGTTGTCTTCTTTCTATACTTATTTCGAATTTTTCAACTTTTAGGTTTTCCCTTATGGTTTCGTTTCGGATTTTATCTCTTCTTGTCACTCGCATTACTCTTCTTAGAAATTTCATCTCACATCCTTTTGGCTTGCTCTTCAGTCTACCATTTAAAATCCATGATTCACATCCATAAATGAGTGTGGGAACATATACCGTTTTGTAGATTTTCGTTTTGGTGGCTGCCGATACTTCTTTCTTACTGATAAAACTTCGGTTTAGTGCATTATACAGTCTTGTTGCTGCGATTATTCTATTGTTGATTTCCCCAGATACTTCAAGCTTCTGGCTTGTTTTATGTTTTGTGAGTCCAACACTACATCACAATTTTCCGAGTTATTTGCCAGTGTCATAACTTCTGTTTTTTTCTGGGTTAATTTTCATCCCGAATTTTAATAACTCCTTCCATAATTCAAGATTTTTCTGTAGTTTTTCTCGTGTACTTCCAAACATTAAACAATATAAGGTGATCTGCATACAGTTCTTCTATGCAAACTGGTTGTAAATTATTTACTCCCACATTTATGCCCTTAATTTCTGAATAATACGTTGAGCCACTCCAATCTGTCATGTCCGTTATACAGGGTGTATGATGGGAGAGTCTCAGCATTGGGATCTCAAAAACTAGTAGAGATACAGATTCGCTTAAATGGGGAAAGAATTTACTCATGACGAGTATAGTTTAATACAGCTTTTGTTTTCGGAATATAACTTATAGCCTACGAGATATTGGCTGAAAACTGAAATATGTCAATTTCTAAAAACCCGAATAACGTTTTTATTAGTAAACATACAAAAATAATTCAAAGGCAAAATTTATGTAACTTTTTACGTAGAATACCCCTGTGTTACTAAATTTTTCCACGGAACAACATCAACTTTATTTTTTTTTTTAATGGGAGGCATAGTTAGCTATGACATTTTCGAGATGATTTCTTTTTTCTCTTTCTAACGATATATGATGAACCATATTTATTTTCGAAAGTACCTGTTATATTAGAGATTTTACTTTTATAAAGCAGTCGGCCATGGAACAGGTACGAAAACAAGTGAAGTCGGCTGTGGACCGATCGCCGATTATTTCAACCGTTGGTTATTTTGAACAAAAGCAAAAAGTAAAATTAATTTGCAATTTCACAATTTGCAAATTGAATTTGTAGTAAAATTTAAGAAAATGAGTGATTCTGATGAAAGTTTACCTTCGGATTTGAAGAAAATTGCAGAAAATGTCGTGGACTGAATTTCATTATGGTACTGAGTTCCATAATGGATTCATTATGGTCCTTGGACTATAATGAACTGCCTTACGTCACTAAAATACAATGACATAACGTTGTCATTATGATACACCAGCATATAATAGTTATTTGTATACTAAGGCGGCGAAATTACATTTTAGCGTACCGAGAGAAAAATTGTCGCCGAGGCAGGAGAATCTCGAGGGCGCTAAAGAATTTCGCGGACGAAGTATTCACAACATTTTTTGTGCAGCTGTAAAAAATACATAATTACAAATTTTTATCATAAATGAATGTAAATAGAGTCGGCTTTCACGTCACAATGTTTCTATGGAAACAACATAAATAAAACGCGTTTCGCGGCCGTTACTAAGGGTAACGCAATACAGGCCGCGAAATCGGATCTCGCGTCCTGTATTGCATACGCGAAATGATCACTTCGCGTCCGGCTGCACAAAAAATATATTATATCATACAAGTAGAATGTACAAGTAAAAACGTCAAAAATGTGGGTAGTGGCACGAATGAAATGATTTCAAGTAAATATTTTTAGTTGTGACCACATTAAAAATAGCTTTTACAGACCATGTTAGCCCGTCGCTAGGGTTATTCTTCACCATTCTTCCCGATTTGCAGCTTTCATCCTCCAATGTGCTACCTACTCCTATTTCTTGAAGATCTTGCATAACTTTATCTTTCCACTACTTCTTGGTCTTCCTATCGATCGTGTTCCTATCGGCCTGATTTGTATAACTATCTTCGCTATTCTCATGTTTTGCATTAAAAATGTGAAATGTATTTATTCATGGTTGATGTGCAACTTACAACAGTACCAAGCATTTTGCAGGTCTTCTTTCCAGCATGAAGTAAAATGGTATTAGGTACTGTGTTAAATATCCGATTTTAGTATGTTTACTAAACATAAATAAGTACATTCGTGAAGATATACAGGCGCCATGTAGCAACAGCCGTGCTTTGCAATACGTTTTACTTAATAATAACAGCGCAGGTGCTGATCATGCATTGATCACGCGCCGATCATTGTTTACATCCACTTTATCTTTAACTTGAAAGAAGTATAGTGCCATGTCTTGGTTATTAAGTAAACTATTTAAGAACTTTAGTAACTCTGAAATTTACCCACCTTAATATTACAACATGTAGATCTTTGGTGTATTTTTAATACTGTATTTTATTAATAAAGATTTGGACGAATTAAAAAATCAACTAAGTGGCACATCAGTATCCGAAGAATTTGCCAGAAAATTAACAAGACATCGTTCACGAGTATCAGAATCTGTATCGGAAACCGGATCAGAAAAAGCGAATGGTTCATTACAAAGACAACGATCCACAGATAGCACCAATGACCGAAGTCTTAGGCAACGCTCGAGTTCCATCGAATCTCCCAATAAAAAAGAAAAGCGAGCAGTTGGTGAGAAGCTTATCGAAGCTGAAAAGGCGGAAACCGGTAGTGTAAAATGGGAGGTGTATGTGCATTATTTGAAGTCAATTGGAATTTTCCTGAGTATTTCGACAATTTTACTCAATGTCGTATTTCAAGTGTTTACTGTTGGATCAAACTTGTGGTTGACGGCTTGGGCGAACGATAAGGAAGGCAGTACTAGTCAGAAAGATATGTATTTGGGTGTTTATGGTGCACTCGGATTGGGTCAAGGTAATGTTTTTTCTGTATTAGATGATTAAGGCATGAGTTTTATATTTTTAGTAGAATTTTCATAATAGCATGTTGATTCCTAAACACTTATTGTTCGCCGTTTCTTAAAAACAAAGGAAATAACATTTGCCACTTGGTGTTATCGATGTATTTGCTTATTTTAATTTTATTTAGTGTTACTAATGCTTTTTTTTACTATTCTTTATTGTCTGCAAATTTCTAAAGACATTTGGACACAATCTAAAAGAAATGAATCACCAAAGAATAATTAATACACAGTGCTTAACTACTTTTTAATTATAGGAATTGCTGTATTTATTGCTTCCATTTGCAATGCATTAGGGGGACTTAGATCAGCTAGACGTATTCATGACAGTATATTACAAAACATTTTCCATTTCCCGTTATCCTTTTTCGATATAACACCGTTGGGTCGAGTGCTAAATCGATTTTCTAGCGATATTCATACTTTGGACGTAGTTTTGCCGCAACTCATGTATATGGGTATAAATATGACAAATTCGGTAAAAATTTTAATCTTACTGTGGGTATTAAAGGGGACGCATTTGTTATTTATTTTATGTTGCATTGTATTATGTAAGTAAATATTGCATGTGTGCACAGCACTTTATTAATCCGTTTAATTCTTATTTACGATTAGAGTTGTTTTGTTTTATTATTGCTTTTTGCTGTAATTAGTAACCTGTCTATGTAAAGCACAAGCTTATTTCGTTGTAAAGACTAGTTGCATATGGTGTGCGTTTGTGGGTTTAATTTAAAAATGGCCGCTTTTTGCTCTGTTTATAAGAATAACTTGATTCGTTTAAACACATTCGTGAATTGTAAGTAGGTGCTGGTTTCAGTAGCTATTTTATTTTTAATTGAGTTTTCCAATTAATTTTTGAATATCTCGGTTTTCAGTTGTGTCGGTTTTTTTGTCGGCTCTGACGTTATTCGTCGGTTGTCTAAATGGAGCTTACTTATTACATAATTTATTACTAGACAACGTTCTTAGAGCTCCATGCAACACTTTCTTTGATGTTACACCTGTTGGTAGAATATTGAATCGATTTTCTAAAGATATCGATACTATGGATACCATTTTACCAATGACTATCAGAGGATGGATTACTTGTTTTTTTTCGGTAATGTTTAATTCTTACTATTATTATGCTGAAACCGATCAAGCAGTTATATTTAAAGCAGTTCGGAAACAAAACCGTGCAAATTCGACTCTTCGATTTCTGAGTTTTTATTTTTATTTTTGTAGTAAACCCCCAATTCTTATTTATTTCATTTAAAATCGCTTAATATTAGATTTTAATTTTAAAAAGCGCATTTCTTCTTCAATGCATCGTGGTAAAGATAGTTTACTACTTTATCTGCCATGTACAAAAATTCAAAGTCTTAAGTTTTAAGTAAACTCAATTAATTTCATCATTAACATAAGTGCCAACATAATACTGAAATTTTATGCATGGTGGGTGATGTATGATTGAAAAGGTTTCTGCTATTGGATATATAATTTTGTAAATTATCATTATAACATAAATATTGCTTACCAAAATTATATATTCATCAATGCAAATAAATTTTTTGAATAGTTGACAAGGTTTGAAATTAACTTTTAGCAGTGTCAGTTTGTTCTTCCGAATTACTATTGTGATTGGCAGCGGTGAATGCTGCTGCTAAGGTTCACAAAAATCTACTGAAAAATATTCTGCGCATTCCGATGCATTTTTTCGAGTGTGTTCCCACTGGTAGGATAATTGCCCGATTTTCTAAAGATATCGAGAGCATCGATGATGAACTTGCCTTTAACATATATGAAGTCATTGAAAGTACTTGTTTGGTAGGTGCATTTGAAATTAATTGTAGTAGGGGGCAGTTATATTTAAAACAATTTAAAAATTTTACATCAAAATCTTTTTGTGCATTTTTTTGATGTTACTTTCGTTAATAATTGGATGTGCACAGCTTGATAGCGTAGTTTTATTTCTAAGTACATTATGAAGTATAACTTAAACTCTAAACGTCGTAAATTTTATTTAAGAAAGATGCCTGTTATGTTTTATGAATGAAAATTTCAATTGTTACTTGTGCCTTTATTACTGTACTAATCAGTATATAAAATTTCTTTGTTCTTCATTGAGCATTTTAAACAATGGAATTTTATTTTTGTTACCATAAAAACCGGCATTATTTAGTAAGAAAAAGCTCTCGTCGTTGAAGCAAAGAGAAATATTATTTAGATTCGTATATAAAATTGCACAGTATATTTAACATTTTTGCAACTATTACATATTTTTTGTTGTTTTAATGCTGCACTAAAATAAGCTTTTAGCACTTTTGAGTAAATAATTTTCTTTTTTTTTTGTTTGCAAGCTATAATTTGATTTGCTGTTATTGTAGATCATTTTTTATTTTTGTTTTGTTAACCAATAATTAATTATTCTTTGTTTTTTGATTTTAGAAACTTGTTTTTATGTATTTTAGAAGTGGAGTTAATACTTCTTTTTATGTTTTTTTTTTTAAATAATTCTTTAGGCAACTAAATCTTAGGCACTGAAACACAACTTCACATAACGAAAATGTAATTAGCTTTAAATACGCTACAATCCTTGATGATTTTAGTCTGATGGCATTGTTGTGGAAACAAGCAAAGGGACAAGATCTAACATGCTGTCCAGATTTGAATCCATAAACATTTTTAAATTTTATATGCAATATGTCCCTGGATTGAATTACCAAGAGGTACAATTGACTAACATAATTTTTTTTTAAATTATTTCCGACTGAACTGAAAATTAATTTTGACCATAATTTTTTAAAACTCTGACGAGGAAGAAAAAACGTTTAAGCCACAACCTGGTCCTCGTAATCTAACAAAATGTTCCCAAGAAAATTTATTCAGAATGTAAAAATTATGCCTTCATACAAAAGTTCAGATAAATCGGTTTACTTTGATAAGAAAAATCGTGGACTCCTTAATTATTTTTTATAAAAATGATGTAGCTTCCTATATTAGTCCAGTAAAATTACCTTTTGCAAAAATGATGTAGCTTCCTACATTAGTCCAGTAAAATTAGACCAAAAAAAGGCAGTGCCGTCGAATAATTAGAGGAAAGCTGGAAACTTTTTTAATCGATATAGCATACCTCTAGTATGGAGAAACTGAGTTTGTTCCAAGTTCCAATTTCTAACTGGAGCTTCGACCACCGTGAAATTTTTGCTATTTTTTCAGTTTTTCGCGTACCACCCAAAGATTATCACAATTTCTTCGTACCACCAAAAAAAATTCAGCATCAAAATAAAAAAATTGGTAGGCAAATAAAAAAATATTTATTTTAGTTTTTTGGTAACCAAACCATTATTACCATAATAAAATTTAAATATTTAATTTATTTAGAAACAATATTTATTATTATTACTAGCATTTTCAAAATTATTACATAAAAAACTATAATAAAAAAAAAAATGATTAAAAAAAAAATTAATTAGAATTAATGATAACCTTGAGCTTGTTTTGCAAAACACAATTTTTTAATATCGGGCTCTATGTTAATTAGTTTTAAGCGCAAATTAAGTATTGATTTTGTTCTATATTTGTTTTTCAAATATAGCATCATTGAAGATCCCGTTTCACATAAATAGCTGGTGCAAAATGGCGTTAAATAATTAATAGTTTTATCTGCAACTTCTTTAAAATCGTTCTTTCACTGAATCCAAAAGTTTACAAATGTACGAGAAGGGTTTAAATTTAACCCGAAATTTTCTTATTTAAACAAGAACTTTATCTAAAGTTTCGGGCGAGCATTGTCATGGAAGAGAGCTACACTCCTAACCGAATGCATCCATCTTTTTGTCCGAAATGCAAGCTTAACTTCTTCGGCAAGCAGTTGAGCATAATAAGGGGCTTTAATTGTATGCCTTTCTTCTAAAACATCTGTAAACAAAGTCCCTTCTGCGTCCCAAAACACAGTGACCATTATCCTCTCTGCTGAAGGGATAACCTTTCCATAAATTTTCCACCTGCGTTCGGCCTACTCTTAATTTCTGGCACCACTGAAACACTTGAGTCTTTGACAGAGCGTCTACCCCGAATTGTCTTCGAAGTCGTTCAAGAACTTCAGCAGATTTTATGTTTTCATTAATAAGAAATTTAATGATAATTCGCTACGCAACAGAATTATGAACTGGTTGTTCCGTCATGGCTACAGATATGAAACAAAAACAATTGTAACCACAACAACAGCACACACGGCTTCTAGATTCTCCAGTGCATTATCAAGAAAAGCTATTTCGTCATATATAAATTATTTTTTTCACTACTAGCATTAGAAGATATCATTATTGACCTTGTTTCCGAGCCAAGAAGATGCATTTCTCTCCTAGTGGTCAATAATTTTTCATTATTGACTACTGGTCAATAATGAAAACAATTGCTATGCGCTCAGGTGCCTATTATAAATATATTTTACACAAAATGTAAATTGAAATTAACTTTCAAGCAAGGCTATTTGATTTTTGTGGATATTTAGAAATAAATATATGCATCTGTCATTTTATTTTTTATTTATGTAAAAATGATTAATTAAAAGGAATAAAGGTGCTAGTAGTGAAAAAAATAGTATATAAACCACGGTAGAGAAGATTTTTCTCAGCCTCGCAACTTATTTCCCTCCATGCTTCGCATGTCGGGAAATAATACTGCTCGGCTGAGAAAAATGTCTTCTCTACCTTGGTATATAATATACTATTTTCTACTCCCATGCATAAAGTAGTAGTTTCACATACTGATGGCAGTACGTGAAATCGTATTTTTTACATCGATGCGTGAAGTGCAATGCATTTCTTATAGAGATTATTTTACACATTTTTGCCATAAGAGCCTATACACTTTTCGGCACGAGTAAACACTTGAATAGATTGCTGTGCTTGTTTTTTGTTTGAACGACGAATTTGTGAGAACTGTCAAGTGAAGTGAACGTTTGCTAATTTAACTCATTTTTTAAGTTTGAGTTGAGGTCGTAGAAAAAGTATAGTATGCAACACATACGTGAAGCCTTTTTTACGCTCGTGTGCTTGTGACACTCGCCTTTCGGCTCGTGTCGCAAACTGCACACTCGTATAAAAAGGTCAGCTTCACGTACTTGTTACACAATATACTATTGTATATGGCGGCAAAATTCCAGGCTAAATTTAAACTCCCCTCGTATTAGTTTTTAAAGGAAATTTCTATTAACTGTTATTTCTCTTTGGGTGAGAAGATTTCTGGTTTATCTGCAATCAGTGGATTTCTAATCCAATTGTCGTTTTCATAGTTTTCCGGAAAATGTTTATTGAAGTTACCTATTTATTAGAAAGAAGCAATGATTTTTATATCTGACACTAAATCGTGATTTATATTTAATGTATTTTCTTCTGTGAAACTTTCTAAAACTGGTAATAAGCTACATTTATTTTTATCCAATTCTTTTATTATTAAATTGAGTTTTTTTTATTGTTGCAATAATTTTGTCTTTAACTATTAATAGAATAAAGTTTAGTCCCTGTAGGGCTAAATTTAATTCAATTAATTTTTCGAAAGTATCATGACAACCACAATTCATCAAAGAAACATTTTTTAAATTTGAAATTAGAATCACAAAGGAAAACCTGAACTTCTGATCTAAGCTCAAAGAGACGACTCAAAACGTTACCTCTGGATAGCTACCTGACTTCTGAGTGTGAGAGTAGAGTCTCATGTTCACTTCCCATTTCTTGACATGGAATTCCAAATATTAGTGAGTTTAATGCTCGGCTTTTAATAAAATTTACAACCTTTACAGACTGATCCAAAACAGTTTTCAATCTTTCTGGAATGACTTTTCTTACCAAAGCATCATGATGAATGCTGCAATGAGTAAATGAAGCTTGAGGAGCAACTGCTTTTATTTTAGATAAAACACCGCAATTTTTTCCTATAAAATCCTGAACTCCAGCAATCCGTACACAGTGGCGCAACCAAGGGGGGCCGAGACCCCCCTCAAGACCAAAGTTATTAATCAAAATTTCGTTTAAAAAACTAATTGTAGGCATTACAAAAGCCACCCAATATGGTGAATTTGAAAACCAAACAGTGGACTGGGCCCCCTACAAACTACGTTTCTGGTTACGCTACTGTACGTACATACTTATTCCAAGGAATGGAATTGTCTGACATAAAATTGAAGACAATATTGAATATTTCACTAACTGTTCTTTCAGCAAGAGGTTCGCAAAATAAATATCTGTAATTTTTTAATACCAGTTTTACTTTATTTGAATAAATTATTTAAATATTTATTTTTCACGTACCACCTGTAAGTCCATCGCATCCCAGCAGTGGTACGCATACCACCGGTTGAGAATTTCTGATGTAGAGCATTAAATTATGCGTCGAATGAGTACCTCACTTTTGAATTTCGGTTGAATAACATACTTGAAATCGTTTGTAAAATGTTAAGTATTTTTTTCATTTTTCGTAGAAAATCTGATATCTCCAAAATGACCGGTCATATACCAAAATGTGATAGAATGAAGGTTGTAGAGAATTTAATTCTCTCAAATGGACTCTCAAGTTTGTTTAAATCAGTTAGTGTAGATACATACACGCATTTCTCCGTTGTGAGTCATTTTGCGCAAAATGAACCGTTAGGAAATTAATCCTTTTTTTCCTTAGCTGTCGGTGTAAATTATTATTTATTGTTTTCATTGCCGACGAGTACAAATTATAAAAATCAGTTGTTTCCATGGCAAACCTAAACTTCAACTTTCAATCGCATTTTTTTCGAGAATTTTCTTATGTAAGACCCATATTGGTTTACATGGTTATAAAGAGAATAAAGAGTACTATCAGAATGACCGAAAAAAAGCATAGTGTCAAATTTGAAAAAAAAAGTGAATATCGCTGCCATAATATGAGTACAGATTTTCTAACATTTTCTTTCTCCATCTTATAGAGAATTTACTCCCATTTACGAATATATATGGTTTATTATAGTTATTTTTAAAAATAACAAAGTTATAGGCCTGGGGAGTCATGTTTGAGACACCCTGTATACTTCCCCTTGGAAAATGGTTGGAGAATTACTTAGCCTATTTTGCTATCCTACACCTAGGCCCTAGAATACCTATGCCTACTCTTTCATTCATCTTGGAACCATTTGTGTATCATATATTTTCTCCGTGATCCAGCTGTGATCCTTGCAGTTTGTTCTCCTCGCGGTTATTAACCACTCCTAAGTTGATTAGATCCTCTTATATGCAGCTCAACCAAGACTTCCTTAGACGTCCCTTGCAGTGTGTACCCCATGGTTCTTCCATCATGATCTTCTTTGGCATTCTTGCTGTTTGTTCGTCTTCTCCACCTTTCTTCTTGTTTAATCCCCCCAAAGATATGTCTCAATATCTTTCTCTTTGTAGTTTTTGGATGTCTTGTCTTTTGTAGTTTTGTATGTCATATAAAATTACAAAACTGCTCGTTTTTAAAGCTTTTTGATTTATTTGAAAACGGAGATAGACTTATGGAAAAATCCAATTACAAAATATTAAATGTCCAAAATATCATGTGTGTTATTACAATTTAAAGTTTCAGATTAATCCTGCGTTTTTGGTATCAATTAAATCCTTGAAAAATATTCGTTTTTAAAAATTCTAGTCTACCACCATAGTGCTATTTGAAAAAGGAATTATTCCTTGCCAACTTTAGGTAATTTTGATACACCAATGAAAACAGTTGAAGTTCTACAACCCTTAATCTTGAGTGTTGGGGTACCCTGACTTTCATTTTACGCAGGTTGTGGCTAAATTAATAAATTTACTTTGTCATCAAACTGTTTCAAACTAGATACTAACATTATGTAAAATTAAATGTCAATTCCAAGAATGTATAACTATAAAGAGTGTTCTATTTAAAATAACAAACTGGAAGCGACAAAAACTCATGTTCTACGTCAAATAAAGCAGTTTTAGGAGTATATCACATACGAGTATTATGTCAAATTTCACTCTAATATTTTAAAACATAATTTAAAAAATAAGCGTGTCCCAGGTTTCATTTTTGACACCCTGTATAATTTAAAAATGCAGGATATTTTACTAGATCCGTAGTGCTACAACAGTAGGCTGAAACGTATTACAAGCATGTTAATTTAGTCTAAATAGGCTGAAACATTGTTTTGTATTACGAACAAATTTTAGTAGGAACATTGATTGTCTTGTGAATGGATGGTACTTTAACTACCTTATAGTTTTTTATTCGCTATCATGACTATCCAAGTTTAAAAAGAAATTCAAATATATTCAAAATCAGTCAGTCAAGCAGGACTTTACCAAAAAAATTATTGTAGTCAATCATACTTTTTGATAACTAAATCCGAGGACTTACTGTATATTATATTTATTGTGTACTCCTCAGTAATGTTGTCCGATTAGAACTTCAAGAATAGATCTTAGTCCACTTGATGCCTGAAACAGGACAACCATATGAAACAATTATTTTCTCAAAATTCATTATTTCAAAAATAATAAAGTAAAGAATATTTAGAAACATAAACTTAGTTACAATAAGGGTTTCAAAAAGCAATTAAATTAGAGACAAGCAGTAGCTTTTGTTTAATAAATTCTAAGTTAAAGTTCTTGTTTTAGTAATGTTTATATTTGCCTGGGAAATAGTATATGCGAAAGGCACAAAGGATGCAGCAATTAAACTTCACGCATTTTTACTTCATAATGTACTTCGCCTTCCTATGAATTTTTTTTATACAACCCCAACTGGGCGAATTCTAGCTCGGTTTTCCAATGACATTAATACTATTGATATTCGTCTACCCATGAATTTTAGAGGTGTTTTCCCGCAATTGTTTAGGGTATGTTTTAAAACTATCTTTTTTATTTTTCATCTAAGTTTGCGTAATTTGCTCTTAGTATGCTGCTTTTTGCACGGTTGTTATGACTAAGATAGTGAGTATGCTACCAAATGTATGTTAACATTTTACCATCTGTCTTAAGTAAGTACATGAAAGTGCATTGGGAGGCAGCTTGTTCTACAGCCCCAAATTAATGATGTAGTATTCGTAAGTTTTCTGCCTTTACACATTAACTCTTGAACACAATATCACTAACGTTTTGCTTAAACGGTAAACAACACTAAAGGAGTCTTTTAAATTCTGTCTAAATTTGTTCCATTTAATAACCGGTCTCCTTGATATCATTTTAAAAAGCTACTGCATCCGTATATTTCGCAATAAAAAATTACAGAAGAGCGATGCTTAGAGTTTTGTTCAGCTTTGTTGTGTATGGAACACAATTACAACAGCGAAATTTTATTAAAATTTGCAATTAACGAATTTTGTGCTGTATACTGAATATAAAGCTTTGCGTAGAGTAGAAAATAGCTTTGCTAGAGCTTTTAGAAGTTAACCTCAATCAGTTATATTCAACTTACATAACTTGGTAGTTGTTATTTGCTAATTACAAATCGAAAGCAATAATAAAACAAAACACCACACACAAGCCACCCAAATTATTGTGATTTTAATGCAGTTCTCTTATTTGTTGTGTAACCCCTTTCAGCTGGTACATCAGTATTAGCAGACTTAGCTCCCAATATAGGTTGTTGGTATGCAGCACGTGCAATGCATGACGCCATGTTGAGGGGTGTCTTACATGCCCCTCTGGCATTTTTTGATGTGACCCCTAGCGGCCGTATTTTGGCTAGATTTAGCAAAGACGTTGATGTTATGGACACAAGTCTTCCATTCTACTTTGCCGATGGAACTTATTGTTTGTTTGAGGTATAATTATTAATATTTTGGTATGAACGATGTTTTTTTAGTTTTACCCTGATTCCTGTTTGTATTCCAGATAGAAGTAGAATTTTGCTTTTATTTGCAGTCAATTTAGTAATTGTGTTCCATAGGTGACCCCCAGTGGTTTTTGATTGCGTATCATTTTGGCCAAACATTTGATAATGTTGCTTAATGTTGTTTAAATATGACTGCTTTTGAGTAATTTCGACAAAACTAGTTTTATGTTGCTGTTTTTGTTGTAATTTAAAAAATGTATTTGAAAATGTTCAGGGTTTTGACTGGCTGTTATTAATTCTAATGTACAAAATACATTAGGTTATGATCTGTCTTAAATAGACAGATATTCATCACTGCTCATTCTAAAATGTGTTGGGATAAATGAAGTTGGTGCAACAAAAGTAATTATAATCACATTTTGATTTTAATTCAACATAATATGTGCACTAGTATTGTAAGAAACTTCAAATTTTATTTATTTTATTTTTCATCTAGCATTTGGGTTGTGACGTCAACTTGCCCCGCCCACAAACTGTATGAATAGACACGCGTTCGTGCGCAGTAGGTAATGAAACCCTTGTTTAGAAAGAGATGAAGTATAATTGGATTGTGAATTTATCAACGCCGTTGACGTCACAACCCAAATCCTAGGTGAAAAATACTGTAGTTCATCTATCATCTTCGTTACTAAGGTATGCGAACTAAAAATCTGCACTTGTTATTCATTTAAATTAATCAATCAAGTTGTATGTGTTTTGTACGTTTATCAGTTGTTTTTATTTGTACCGAAACTCTGAAAAATCATAATGCCTTGCTTAAGTCAGTTAGAAAAACAAAAATTAATGCAACAGGCAACCAAAAATTACCACTCATGCTGCAGCTAAAGAGCTTTCAATACAAGGAATAAGTAGGAGAACAGTGTTTGACGCATGAAAAAGATTTAATGAAGGAAGAGAAGGACCCGGAAAAACAAGAAGAAAATTAAGTCTGAACTTCAAATAAAGAAAATATTAAAACTATGCAATGAAAATGTAGCTCCTAATCGACATGAAAACATAGGGAATATGCTGCAGAGGAGCAGAGGTCAACTCAAACCATTATATTATGTTAAGATTTAAAGCAAAACAAGAGTTACCAAGATCCAAGATCTGATAGATGTGAGCATGAGGGTGTCAATAAGTGGAATGTACAGAAGTTAAAAGAGGAAGAAATAAAGGGGAGGTATCAGGAAGAAAAATCCAAAAAGATAGCTATGAGTGAGGACATAGAAGAATGGGAAATAATAAAGAAAATAGAAATGGAAGTAGCACAGGCAGTTTAAGTCCTGGAAAAAAGATAAAGGTAAACCATGGTTCGATGAGGAGTGTGTAGAAAGCATGGGAGAAAGAAAAAAGCAAAAATGAAAATACTGGCAGGGGTGAGAGAGGGAGAGATAGTAAAGGCTATATATAGACAAAAGAAGAGAGAGTACATACAAAGAAGACTACAAGAATAACAGAACAAGAGCATTTTATAAGAAAATAGGAATGACAAAAAAGGATACAAGCCACGAATAATAATGTGCAGAGGGAAAGATGGAGATATACTTGGAGAAGAAGGTGTAATAAAAAGGTGACAGGAACACTATACAGAGTTTCTAGCTAAAACAACAAACAGAGGGTACTATACCAGAGGTGGAAAGAGCGAAAAATATGATGCCAACACCTGTTCCAGTATTACATGAAATTGAAGAGATTATCAACTCCATGAAGAACTATAAGAGTCCAAGAAAAGATGAACTACACATAGAACTGATAAAATATGGAGGACCACAATTAGTAAAAAGTTTTTTCCACTTAGTAGAAAGGATGTTGATAACAAAAAAAGGCAAGGCGGCCATCTAAACTGTTCAAATTATAGGCCAATATCAATCCTTAATGCTCACTACAAAAGATTGGCGACAATAATTAACAAACTTTTAAAAGAAAAAGTGGACAAAATTTTGGGGAAATATCAATATGGTTTCCGAATAAGCAGATTAGCGGTTGACAAAATCTTTGTAATGAGGCATATTATGGGAAAATGTGTACGACAAAATAAATAGAGAATGCTGTTTCAAACATTGCAGGACCTAGATTTTTCACAAGGTTTAATGGCAATTATCAAGATGACACTAATCAGAAGATACAAGAAAAACTCAAAAAGTTGGTTAGCCTAGTGGTTTAAGGCAAGGCGACCCATTATCGCCAACACTTTCTAATGCTTTACTTGAAAATATTCTGCGATAATTAATGTAAACTACAAAGACCTAATAAATATGTTTAAAAGTGCCCACCAATGTCTTGCTTATGCAGATGATCTCACTGTAATAACAAGAACAAAAGTAGAATTAAAATATCTACAAGGGAAATCAAAATAGAGGCCTAGAAATATGGACTTGAGATCAATGAAAAGAAGTTGAAATATATGGTGATTGGGGGTAGACAAGTTGAACAAGACCTGGTAGTTGTCAGAAGTGAAATGAGAGGAGTAATGATCTTTGACTTTGTTAATAGGGCTTGGAAAAGAATAACATCAGGTTTAAGAAGTGCAGCAACATTAAATAAAGTCTTAAGTGCAAAAAGTTTTTCAAGATCTGAAAAAATAAAAATTTCCTCTTCTTCCTCTTATGGCCGAAGACTAGGTTAATTAGGCCTGTTAGTAGCTCTTAAGAACGAGTTCTGTAAGCCCTCTTAGCACATATGCTGGACAAGAGGCTAACCTTATCCATCAAATAAGAAGAAACATATTGAGCTCTGAGGTTGATGACTGTCAAAGGTGTTAGTATGACAACTGGGACCACCGGCTTAACCTGCCATCCAAAGATAAAAATTTATAAATCAATTATAAGACCAATAGTGACTTTTGGTAGGGAGACTGAGGCGCCCCAACAAAGAACTGGAGGAAAAGTACGGAGAACCAGAAACGTTGGGACCCAAGAAGAACGGAAAATGGGTATAAAAGATTGATGAATTTTGAAATATTGCAAGAAAACCAAAATGAGGGCATAGTTAAATTTATAAAGCCTCAACGATTAAGATGGTTTGGACATATAATACGGGCAGGAAACAACAAGATGATAAAAAGCGCAAACCACCCGAAACAGAAGAACAAGAAAAAGATGGAAAGATGAGAAGATAGAAATACATGATTGGAGGGATAAAATAATCGACAGACGAAAATGGAGGCACATTGTAGCTGTTGCCAAACTACATGAAAAGCTGTAGGCAATTATGAGGAAATTGAGAGTAATCCACCCTACGGAATTGATTTGAAGAGCCCTTTTAGGGCGGCTATGACTCTACCATGGCGTTCGATGCCTATTATTATTATTATTATTTAAAAAAACAAATAATGAAGCAGCTAAACGAAAGGTATCTTTTTAGTTTATATTTACCACTTCTTTTTTAAATTAATAATGTTCCAAGCTATTGCGGATTTTTAATTCACATACCTTATCCGTATTCTCTGAAAACCTGGCAGTAATGCAAACAAATGTACAAGGGGAGGGGAGATCATGTGTTTGGCTTACGATCTGTTATTGGCTAGCAACAAGGGAAAGTTTTACTCATGTCGCACTCATCTACTTTAATAATTTATGACATTGGTGATTGCCACATGCGAACACAGTGCTTTTAAACTGTTTATCTTCAGTATGCCCAGATTGTCAGGGACTTTATCATTTGGTGGTGGTAATAAAATTAATAGAAAAAATTGTGTAAGTTCTCTATTACAAAAAAACAGCCAGGAAAAACCTTGAAACATTAAAAGAGATTAGATTATTCATAACATAATTACTTTCTAGGTCTTAGCTACACTTTTTGTTATAAGTTTTACAACACCTATATTTATTGCTGTGATAGTACCTATCGGATTTGTATATTATATAGTACAAAGATTTTATGTGGCTACATCGAGACAACTAAAAAGACTCGAGTCTGTGTCTCGTTCTCCGATTTACTCACACTTCGGCGAAACAGTCACAGGAGCCTCAGCTATTAGAGCTTACGGAGAAACAGAACGATTTATTAAAGAATCTGAAGCCAAAGTTGATTTTAACCAAGTATGCTATTACCCGAGCATTATTGCCAATAGGTGGTTGGCAGTACGATTAGAAATGGTGGGAAATTTAATAATCCTGTTCTCCGCCCTCTTTGCCGTTCTCGATAGAGAACAAAACTCTGGATTAGTTGGTTTGTCGGTTACTTATTCCCTTCAGGTAATGTTTCTTTCAAGTAATTTTTGTTCGTTATTTAGAAGGAAATACATTTGTAGATAACACAAACTCTTAATTGGTTGGTTCGTATGACTTCCGACGTAGAAACCAACATAGTAGCCGTTGAACGTATTAAAGAATATGGAGAAACAACTCAAGAAGCTCCATGGGATATTCCTAACAAAGCTCCTCCAGCAACATGGCCTGATGGTGGTACTGTCATATTTAAAGATTATGCAGTACGTTACAGACCTGGCCTTGACTTAGTGCTTAAAGGTGTTAATTTTTCTGTAAAAGGTGGAGAAAAAGTAGGTATTGTTGGAAGAACAGGAGCTGGAAAATCAAGTTTAACACTGTCATTATTCAGGTAAGCTGTTGTACAGCACAAGCTACTTTAATATACTTTAACATTAATATTGTGTTTATAGAATTATTGAGGCAGCTCAAGGAGATATTTTCATTGATGGCATAAACATCTCAGGAATCGGCCTTCATGCCTTACGATCTCGTCTGACCATTATTCCTCAAGATGCTGTCCTATTTTCTGGAAGCCTTAGAATGAATTTAGATCCATTCGATACACATGGTGACGATGATGTATGGCGATCTTTAGAACATGCTCATCTTAAAGAGTTTGTTAAAGGTTTGTGTTGTTGTATCTATGTATGAGGGCAAACTCATAACTAAAAGCAAAGGTATTAAAACAAAACTTTTCATCAAAATTGTGGTAGTTTCTTTTTTATTTCAGCAACCAAACTGTCCACATAAAGCTTTTTCATACCTAAATGTTCATGCACTATGCCATAAATCCAATACCATACACTTTTTCAATGTTTTCTTCAGTAATTGCCTCCTTTGGATGACCAGAACGATGCTCATCTTCCGTACTAGTAGGATCATGATTAAATTCATTATACCAACTATAAATCATTCTATCACAAGGAGCAGCTTCCCGAATGTTTTTTTAAAGTCCTCAGTACCTTCTGTAGGTGTCTTAATTACTGCACAGGAACAGTAGTGCGACTACAATGGTTGTCAAACCATTATCAAGTTGAGAATTTGACATTTTTTCAAAGGCGGCTGTTTTCGAATACAAATAAAAAAATTTAGAGCAACGCCATCTCATAGCTTTTGCACATACCTATGAATTTACCCTCATAGCTTATAGATTTGTTAAAGTTACTTTTTTTAATGAATGAATTTTGTGTAGGTTTGCCATCAGGGCTAAATCACGAAGTGACAGAAGGTGGTGAAAACTTATCAGTAGGTCAAAGGCAACTAATATGCTTAAGTAGAGCCTTGTTGCGTAAGACTAAAGTTCTAATACTTGATGAAGCTACAGCGGCAGTTGACTTAGAAACAGATGATTTAATTCAAAGAACAATTAGGACTGAATTTAAAGATTGCACTGTACTTACAATAGCACATAGATTAAATACTATTATGGATTCTGATAGAGTAATTGTTTTAGATAGGGGCTATATAGTTGAATTTGATTCACCTAGTAATCTATTGCAAAATAAACAATCGATATTTTATGGTATGGCTAAAGATGCCGGTTTAGTATAATATTTAGAAAGTAAGTCGTAGTTCAAAATAGTGTTTTTGTTGCACCATGATAATCGTGTTTATTTTTCGAATATCTCATTTTTTCATATATGAGGTCTCATGAACACATTTTAATTACAAGTTTTACTGTAGGTGTAAAATTTGTTTCGATAGTTCTTTTTATAAATTTGTTATTAATGTATGATTTTATACATATTTGTTTTTTTATTAAGATGTTCAGGTTACTTTAAATAATTACAACAAGAGTTGTATTTGAACAAATAGAAAAGTTTTTAGTCACATTGTAAGTAGCTTATTCTTATTAGTACTTATATGTGTATAATTATTTCTTATTTGTAATAATTCTATTTTTTAGTATTTACAAACTTGCCTTATATTGTGTACTTTTATATAAAAAATGTATTAAAAAAAAGCACTTAAAATCATGATACTCGATGAAACAAATGTAGTTAATTTTTTTTTGTAAATTTTCAATTAAGTACTTACATAATTATAGCAATATAAACATAAAGTGTTCACCACACAGCAGTTTTTGTACTTAGAAGTATTTTTGTTTTCGTACTATACCAGTATTTTCTAGCCATTATCTGCCTGTTTTATACGTATTGTTCCTCTTTTAGCGATTTTAATGTAATATTTTGCAAGTAAGTAAGAATGTTTTGTATTCTGTAATGTAGAACCCCACAAGAAACATGTTTAGAAAATAAAAATATAATAATATAAATATTGTTTTCAATATACAAAGTCCATATTATTTGTGTTCATGCTCGGGCTTGTCTCGTTACTTGTACAGGGTGATTCTTGACTTATACGCATAATTGCGAGGAATGATAGTTCGTAATGTGTAGTGATGGGTAATTAAAAAAAATTGTAGTAAAAGTTTTTTTATTAACAGAGATAACAAATGAATTATGTTGAGAGTGGTGAAATGGTAAAACACAGGGTGATTCTAAATATATGCGACAAACTTTGAGTGGTTATATAGGACACCAAAACAAGCAATTTTTGTTGATAAGCCGTTTTGGCACTAGAGTGAATCAAAGGCAGTTGATACGTACAATTTCAACTCCGAAACCGCTCTAGATACGACCTGGAACTATGGAGGTAAACTTGTAGAGCGCGACAGCGCGCGTAACTTTCGTTAAGAAACCGAACCTCTATCTAGAGTCGTTACGGAGCTAGGGACTTTGAAACATCCGTCAGGGCACGTCGGTCTCGGCAAGCGATACCCTAGCTCCGTAACGACTCTAGATAGAGGTTTGGTTTCTTAACGAAAGTTACTCGCGCTGTCGCGCTCTACAACTTTACCTCTATAGTTCCAGGTCGTATCTGGATTTTTCTCCACTTTTGATAAAGAAACAGAAGCCGATTTAGTTCAGCACATCCAGCTACTCGAATCTAGACTCTTTGGTCTCACAACAACAGAAGTGAGAGTATTAGCCTACCAGTTTGCAGAGAAAAATAAAATCAACATGAATATGCAGGGAACGAGTGGTTGAGAGGATTCCGTGCAAGGAATTCACAAATATCTTTACGACGGCCTGAACCAACGCCAACGTCTGCAGCACGAGCTAGGGCATTTAATAAGCCACAGGTGGCTAAGTTTTTTGAGGTTTTAGATTCGATCATACAAAAGGAATCTATCACCAAAGATCGAATTTACAACATGGATGAGAGTGGTTTATCTTCTGTACAGAAGCCTCAGAAAATCTTGGCTACAACCGATCGAAAACAAGTTGGGTCCTTGACCAGCGCCGAACGAGGCCACCATGTATCCATCGTATGTTGCATGAGTGCTGCAGGAAGCTATGTTCCTCCTGCAATAATTTTTGCTAGAAAAAATAGAAAGAAGGAACTGTTTGATAAAGCACCCCCGGAATGCCTGGGTCTATGTCAAGAGTCTGGGTGTATGACCTCAGAGTTGTTTCTGCAGTGACTTCACCATTTTTGTTACCATGCACACCCAACTCCAGAGAAGAAGGTTCTTCTGTTGCTTGATGGTCATGTTAGCCATAAGTCCTTACAAGCTGTATCGTTTTGTCGGGAAAACAATATCGTTCTTGTGTGTTTTCCCGCACACTGCACCCACAGGATGCAGCCGCTTGATGTTAGTTTTTTTGGCCCCCTCAAAACGTATTACAATCAAGCTTGTACCACTTGGTTAAAGAAACATCCTGGACGTGTGATTACGGTGTACCAAGTCGGTGAGCTTTTGCTAAGGCCTAATATGGGAAGGCTGCAACTGTCGAAAACGCATTAAGTGGATTTTTACACACAGGAATCAGTCCAATTGATCCTGAAATTTTTCCTGATCATCTGTTTGAACCTGCTGATACAACAGATATTGGAATTGAAGATACGCACCCAGAAGAAGAAGAGAATATGCCTGTCGAGGAGAGTCAAGCCGAAAATATCTCGTTAGAAGAAAGTAATCAAGCAGAAGTTACTCTTCAAGACACCGAAAGTAAAAATAATGATGAAACAAATAATAGTAAAGGAACTAGCTCTACCAAGGTGTCGTTTTTGGAAATTTCTCCTCCTCCAAAAATATCAACCCAAGTAAAACGCAGAAAGCAAATAAAAAGCCACACAATTTTGACGTCTTCTCCAAATCTCGAAGAATTGAAGGCCAAAGCAGAAAGGAATCAAAAAGGTGACACTACAGGTAGCTTTTCAATGCCAAGTCCAAAAATGAAGCCTCACAAAAAGCTGGTTGCTCCAACATGAGCCGAATTAATTTGCGTAGAGGAGTAGCAACAACTAAGGAAAAATCCAAATTCAAAGACGATGAAACTTCTCCATCTGAAGATGATGATGATGCTCAGGGCGATGTAGCCTGCATCTATTGTAATGACACCTACAAAAATTCAAAATCCCAGGAACGATGAATTCAATGCACCATATGTCACCTTTGGGCGTATCTAGAATGCACCGGCCTAAGTCCCAAATCAAAAATATTTATTTGCGACTTATGTCGATAGGTCTGTCTTGATTAATCTTGGAATTTTTAGTGTATGTCATTTTAGACGCACCCAGGTGATAAAATGACACAGTTAACTCAATAATGTTTTATTTTTTATTACGGTATTTTTTTGCAAATATTTAAGTTTATCTTATGTTTTTGAAAGTTTGCATTGGCTTATTTGTTTATTTTACAATGGTTTTCAGAATAAAGCTAATTTAACAGAAATGTGATTTTTTTTTTAAAAAGTATGCCATTTTAGGACACTCTCCCCTATTCACTTTTTGTCTAACTTGATTTAATTTGTCGTAAAAATCATCTTTTACTTCTTCCGACGCATTTTCAGTTAGTGAATAGACTTTATTAGCAAGATGTTTAAGAATTTTCCTTTTACTCGTAGTTTTGACATTCTGCTATCGATTGCTTCAAGTCCATTATTAAATTCCTAGTCCTTTTATTTATTATGAATCCGGTTCCCTGTTCACTATAAAATAGCGTGTAATTCGGTTTGTTAATCCTTCCTTCTCCTTTCCATATAATATCCTGTAGTGCCGTTATGTCCATCCTATATTTTTATATATTTTTACCTACTTGTTACATAATATTGTAACGAGACACGCCAGCCGTCAGCCGGGACGTGAATAATTTCGCCCGTATGCGTCAGCTGTTCTAGATTGTTCCCCGATTGCAGCATCCTCTCGCAACTGTTCCATTACTCATCACTTCTAGACTTCGACTTCTGGAACACCGTATAAAAGTAGCATTCTCTTGAGCGAAGGACAGTCTATCAAGAGCCTACCAAAAGCTATCGTCGCGACCAAGTGCTCGGTTAATATAAATGTGCGTGGATTAAGTACGAATAAGTGAATATAAATAAACTGTATAAATAAATTAGTTAGTGTTTCGGATTAATATTAGTATTGTGCTTTTAGTGTTTAAGTTGTTTCGTGTTAATTATTATGTTGTTTGAATTTGTTAATAAATAATTCACACCACGAACCGAAGTTTTAGATAAACGTTTTAAAAACGTTACAATACAAATAAGAATTACTTACCAAAAATTGTATAGAGATGTAAAAAAGTTAACAAATAGGAGTATGTGTATGAATTCATTATCCAATTATTCCATTAAAGTGATAATAACATTTAAAAAATTTGTACATAGTTTGTAATTTGGAATGCTGTTTCAATTACAAAATAGAGACATACCCTCAGACATACCCTTTAACATCAATTTTTTTTATACGTCAAAATTGAATTGATTTTCTTCATGTAGAGCGTAACATGATTAACATAAAATAATGATTTTTTTACTTCAATAATTATAATTTGAGTACTTTCCTCTGTTGATAACTTTCATAATCAAAATAGTCTTTATGTAACAATTATTTTTTCGAAGTTTTTAAAGGATTATTTTAAATTGGACCTTTAAATTAAGATTTCTGGGAGTCTCAAACCTACCCCAGTAGTTTTAAAAATGCCAAATTTTCAGTTGCTTGAAATTTTCACGTGATTTAAGTATTCCTTTTGAAATGAAACTTCCTCAGTATAATTTTCAGTAAGGCCTACTTATATCAATTGCAAACAGAGGTATTACATTTCATAAATCGGTTGTATAACATACAGGGTGTTTTGTTTAACGCTGAGTTTAACCATTTGTTTAAAAAGTCCCAAATGCTGTTTAAAACATAAAACTTACATACTGCTTCTTCAGAAGTAAACGTCAAGTTGAGTGCAAACATTTTTTTGATGATAAGCCGGTAATTCAGAAACAAAGGCTATCGACAAACCTCGTATTTGTGGAACATCCTGTAGAAACATTATAAATTCATACATTTGTGTGTTTACTTTTCTATATACATGTATAACATGTATCTTATAACAATTATACGAAATTACTAATCAGTAATAAATGCTAATTTGACAACATAATACTGTAATTATTAATAATTCATTAAAGACCTATAATTATTTCTTATACAACCGTATTTTCGTATTTTATGAGACGCAGAAAGTAAGTGAATTTCGAAAAATCATGGATATATTCATCCGCCTGAAAATAACAGTAAAATTTATTTAAAACGGTAAGAAAATCAGCATCTGTATTGGTTACAAACTGGAAAGTAGCGCTTGAGGACACATCAAATCAGTATTGTGTCATCTCTAGTTAAGAAAAGACCGATTAAATTTATCTGCACGTGTAATTTAATGTATAATCGCATAAATTATACTACAAAAAATCTGATAAAAATGCACGTTCACTTCTTTCGTATTTAATTTTTGCTGTGTTTGCGAACGTTTTGTGTGAGCAGTTTAAGTTACAAAAATAAATAAAATTTGTTGAAAAAATGCAGTTAAAATAAACGAAATTAAGATTAAATTAAAATATTTATTAAAAATTGAGAAAAACTAAGTGATTTGTTTTGGAACAGTGCCATCATGAAGTAGGGTTTGCTTGTGGGTAAGTTTAAGATAAATATAACATTTGAAACTACGTAAACCCAAATTTACGCATCAGTGGGCATTAATTTGTAAATTCTTATACAACAACGTTTTTATTTAAAATGTTAACGAATATCCGGTTTAAAATACAAAACTTAGCGGCTTGACCTTATATTACTACAACGGGCTTAACGCTTCTTTAATTGCCTGAGGTTTACTAGAAAAACCGGTTGTTAGAAGTTACTAAAAAAACCTAAGAATTTATAAGAAGAACACGAATAGTTTTTACTCTTGCATTCTTTAGTTTTACCTTTTAACCTTTTTGCGTAATATAAACATTCATTGGCTCTACCCACCTGTAAAAGGTACCTACTTGTTGAGAGTTTCCAATTATAAGAAAGTTTAAACAGGAATTAATAATTTTTTTGTATTTTTATATGTTTATAAGTAATTAAAAAATAACTGATGAGGCGTATATCAAATATTTTGTGAAGGGTTTCTTATTCAAAATTTGAAATGCCCGCCTAAATCACCACTCAAGGAAGTAGTGGCCTCTATGACAAAATGCGGTGAAAAATGTTACTATCATTCGGTAAAAAACCGCCAAAAATGCTTTCTTTTTATTAAAATTGTTAGCATTGTAAAGTTTGAACCTAAAGAATTTTTATTAAATTTTTTATAAAAAGTTGTATATTAAAAGATTCCACATTAATTTGTATGTAAATGTGGGACGTGTGAAATATTTGTCAGCTCTGTAAAGCTATTAATTTTTTATGCATGTAAAAAACTGTTTTTTTTATTAATTGTTTAAATAAAAGAATTTTTAAGATAATAAACTAAACGTGCATTACCTGCACTGTTCCACTCGATATTAATGTATACTCTTTGAAAGCAATCGCATTTCTTCAAAAACCCTTCTGCTATCTGCTATGGTCAATGGCCAAACCGTTTTAAATGATTAAAATACAAGAGTTTTTCTGAATGATTCTAATAGTATATGTCCAGATTTACAATAAGTTTACTTGCTATTTATAAAACAACAAAACCTAGTCTTCGTTAACTGCAGGACGGTACTGCAGCAAGGTCAATACTTTTAAGACAGAACTTCTTACAACAGCCTTGAAAGCGTATAATTGCCCTCATTCCCAGATTACTTTACATTATTTTAAATCCGCTTACAAAAACACTCAGCCTTGATGTTAATTTTTACAGCATTAAATAAGACTTTTGGCATGTTTTTACTTAATTTTAGTCCTTTTACCACACTTGTCACTCATTGTATAACCATTTACACAACAATCAAGTTTAATTTTAGTAAACAGTATGCAGTGTTTATAATTGCAGGTATAACATAAACATTAAATAATAAAAATGACGAGTACTACGATGGATAAATATTGTGGTTCCATATTTTGGGTGAGAAAATTATAAAACCTTTAAATACGCTATGTTAATTAATTATGATTTATATTTTCAGAATACCACTTTAACTTGGTACACCGATAGTCCCGATTTAACAAAATGTTTCGAAAAGACAGTTTTAGTGTGGTTTCCGTGCGTGTTTCTATGGATGTTTTCATGTTTTGAAGTTTACTACATAGTAAACAGTAAGAATAAGAATATACCATGGAATTTTTTAAATGTCTCTAAACTTCTATTTATATCAATTTTGATTATACTTTCGATCACGGATTTAACGACAGCAATAAAATATGCAAAGGAGAAAGAAAGTGATTTATATTATGTTGATATCTTCAGTCCAACCCTTAAAATATTGAGTTTCGTAAGTGCTTTTTATTAAGATTACTTCAGGTGTTGGTGATTTATAGATTTGTATAAAAAAAATGATTGTCTTGGTAATGAATGGTGTGTGTGTAGACTTGTCCCAGGTTCCAATCCAGAAGCTATAGCCAGATTAGCTCAGGAGTGGCTGGGATTTGAACTTTGAACCTGTTAATTTAAGTTAAGATTATTAATAACCACCGCAATAAGTTTAAATCAATAAAACAAGCATGCTTGTGGTAAAACCAAATTTTTAATTTAACTTTAATATTAAGAAATACTGAATTACCAAATTTCCACATAGGTACTCTTGATTTGTTAATGTTTACAATTGATTGCATTTTTTTCGCAATCATATTATTTTGTCTCTAAGATAATAAGCATTATCTGTATTATCAAAAGTTTAAAGTAATCCAACCAACCACGTGAATACCTACCTATCAAAACAAAAGTGTTGATTGTCATTAGATAACTAAATCTAAATGTAAAAACGACATTTGACCATTGCACTGGACCACTTGCTACCAGTTTGACATTTTATTCAGTTTTAAGTACCTACTAATTTTATCTAAAAAAATTAAACAAATAAAAAGTATGTGGATTCTTCTTCTTCTCCTTCTTCTTTCTCTTTTCCATTTATACCTTACGGCGTTGGGTCCTCCTCTATCCATTTCCTATAGTTGTTTCTGTTTCTCGCCAATCTCCTAACTTCTGCGATGTTTTTTCCTCTTTTCCTTGCTATCTCCTTGATGTTCTCATTTCACCGGACTCGGGGTCTGCCTCTTGCTCTTCTTCCTTCTGTTCTCATTTTATATGATATTGTAACGAAGTGATTTTTGCATTTATTGATTATGATGGTAGAGACTTATAGCAACTTCATTACGAGTGTTAAAGCTTTGCTTTTGCAAGATGTTTTATTAAAGTACACGGTTAACTAACATCAAATATATTGTTATAACTTTAAATACAAACACAATTTAAACTGTTCTACAAATATGAAAGCCAAACACTTAACAAGTTCTAAGTCTGATGGACTTACGACAATGTACAAAAATATTATTATTAAGTTACAATAAATCTTTACTTACCTGGATAACTTTAGAAACATACACATCTTGAATGTAACCCAACCCTTGGCTGAGGGCCAGGGGTAGGTCCTTGTAAAGGCGTCTCGTCTAGATCTTAATCAGACATCGTAGTGAGACTCTATTCAGAGACTGATATTCCTATGGTGAGGATCACATATTTATACTACCAAGATGTGTTCTTTCTCTCTTACATTTAAACATCTTGTAATTGCTGTTGTATTAATAAAACGCAATACTAAAATACTATAATTTATTTAGAATAATGAACACAGATTTTGCCGAAGCTCCTTACAATTCAAACTACCTGAAGTGACTGGTTTAACGGATTGTTGTATTGTTTACTGCAAAGAGTTCGTAATCTGTACGCGTTCGAGATTCTTTAATATAACTTTTCGGATACACGCACAAATCAGCACCTGTGTCTATTAGAAATTGCATTTTCGATTTTGCATCGGTAAGAAATAGGCGGCGCGTGGTTGGAACTGGGTCTTGTGCCGCCATTACTGACCCTCGTTCGTGTTTTTTTGATATGTGCAAGGGGTTACACATTTGCGTGCATTTTGCTTAAAACGCCGGTGATACCAACAAACAGTAACGGATTGCGATCGCGAACGGGAACGCGAGTTATCACGGCGATTTCGCGAGCGGTTTTGCGTTAGTTCTGCAACTTGTAGTGTTAACGCGTCGATTTTGTTTGTTAATACAGCTATTGTACTTTTATCGTTGCTTGTAGAGGCGGCGGAAATTTGCGATCCGGGAGTGGTAGTCTCTTGAATTTTGTCAGCGAGTACTGCTACATCATTTAATTCCGAATTAGATTGCGTTGCTAGAATAGCCTTCATTGTGTTTGGTAATCGATTAAGCCATAAGGTCCTTAAAAGATTATCTGGGACGACTGCACCAGCTAAATTCCTTAGGTGGCGTAAGAATTGTGAAGGGGTGCGATCCCCAATTTCTTCTTGCTCCAGAAGTCTTTTGATTTTTTGATCCTCCGAAGCCGATAAACGCGCTATTAATTCGTGTTTAAGTTTACTGTACTTGCCTGATGCTGGTGGTTGTGTTAAAATGTCTTCAACTTCCAGTGCAAACCGGCTATCCAAATGAGCAGAGACGTAGAAATATTTGGTTTCATCACTGATTATATTGTTCAGTGCAAATTGACTTTCCAGCTGAATAAACCACAATGACGGTTTTTCAGGCCAAAATGGTGGTACCTTAATTGAGGTTCTTTCGATGGACAACGGAGCCGTAGTCGTAGTGCTGGAATTGGAGCTGTGCGTGGTCACTGTTGCTGTTGCAGTTGTTGTAGGAGGAGCCATTTTAATTAAATGTTACAATAAAATCAGCGGAAACACTATAACACTATTTACTTAGTCAGTATTCACTAACGTCGCGGGTCACCAATGTAATTGCTGTTGTATTAATAAAACGCAATACTAAAATACTATAATTTATTTAGAATAATGAACACAGATTTTGCCGAAGCTCCTTACAATTCAAACTACCTGAAGTGACTGGTTTAACTTTCATCCTTTCAAGCCGGATGCGAGAAAGGGTGCAACAACCCTGTATACCGTTACTTGTATTATATACAAGCACCGTTATGTCGCCAACCCTGTGTACCGTTATGTCGCCACAATCTGCTTATATTAGAACAAGGGTTCCATTCATTCTTACATTGTATGAATATAGGTTATGATGTTCCCACACACAACCCGCAACATTGTAGTACAATGATATGATTGCGCAATATAACAAGCTGCATCGTATGACTCATATTTACACAAGTGCATCTGTAGTTTATAAACAGAATTAACGATCCTTACTTTGTAACGATTGCACAACTTATTATATCAGACCACACCTAAATGCTAACCTAGTTAATTCATTTACTATGACGATGTTTTAAGCTATTCCCCAAATAATCCACTATCTTACAATATTTTGGGGTATCTTTCCGCATCCATACGAGTGAGGTGTCCGTACCATTTTAGTTGTTTCTTTTCAATTTCATTTATCACTGGTTGCTGGTCTAACTCATCTATTATACTACTGTTTCTGATTCTGTCTCTTCTTGTTTTGCCCAGACTTTTTGCAGGTATCTCGTTTCTGATGCTGTTATACTTGACCGATGTTTGTCAAGTATATTCCACGTCTCTGATCCATAGAGTAGTGTAGGAACGTATATTGTTTTATATAGGTGCATCTTTGCTTTGGTGCTTAATTCTTCTTTTCCTATAATGGTGTTATTTATTTGGTAGTACAGTCTATTTGCTTTTGATATTCTTTTCTACATATTCTAGTTGTCTTTCTCCTATGTTAATTGGTGCACCTACTGCTTCCCTATCTTCTCTTCTAATATGTAGTATTTTGCTTTTGTTAGTGTTTATTGTCATTCCCTTCTCTTCTCGGTTATCTTTCCATATAGGTATTTAAGTTATTTTGTAATTGTCTTGGATTTCCTGCCATTATCACTATGTCGTCTGCGTATATTAGATCTTGTGTCATTACAGGGTTCAGGTTGTAAAATCCTAGTCTTGTCCTCCAAATTTTATTTTTGCATTTTTTTTTTATTTTGCTATTCATATACGCCACGACGAGCAGTGGACTTAGGCTGTCGCCTTGTTTCACCCCTTTATCTAACTTGAATTCTTGTAATTTTTGCCCGTTGATCCTTACTACTCCCATCATGTTTTTATTCACACTTTTAATTACTCTTAGAAGCTTTTGGCTTGTTTGCAGTACTTCCAGTGCCTTTCATATATGGTGTCTTGGTATCACATCGAAAGCTGCTTTAAGGTCTATAAAGGCCAGATAGATCTCTTTATTTTTGTCTATAGCTTTTTCTGTTATTTGTCTGATCGTACATATGTGATCTTGTGTTTGTTTTCCTGGGCGGAAAGCAGCTTGCTCGTCTTCTAGTTTTTTTTCGATTTCATTTCGTAGTCTCTTTTCTATAATTTTTGAGTAGGTACATTTTTAAAGCTACTGGTGAAAGGCATATTGCCCGGTAGTTGTCCATTTTGTGGTCTCGCACTATGATGTTCTTTTCCCAGTCCGCTGGTATTTGTTCAGTTTCCCATGCTTGTTGGAAGATTACTTTTAGCCACTTATGTATTTCTTCCCCTCCTTTCTTAAGTAGTTCAGGCGCTATCTCATCCTCTCCTGGGGCTTTTCCATTTCTTCGTCTTTGTTATGGCCATCTTGATTTCTTCTTCCGTTATAGTGCTCACTTCTTCTGCTTGTTCAATCGCATCTGTTTCTACTTCTTGTCGTTGTTCTCTTCTTTCTTTTTTAGATTTGTTTTCGTAGTGGTCTCGCCAGCCTTTTAGAGCTCCTTCTGTTGTTGTTTCAAGTTCTCCTCTTTAGTTTAATATGTTTCGTATCGGCTTTGTTTGGTTGCCCTTAAGTCTTTTTATTACGTTCCAGAACTGTTTTTGGTTCTCCAAGTAGTTCTCCTCTATTTTTCTGCCAAACTTCTCCCAAGATGCCCGCTTTGCCTGTTTTACAGTTTCCTTTGCTTCATTCCGTTTTTGTATGTATCTTATTAGTCTATCTTCTTCTGTATTTGTCCTTTTGAAACTGCCCCATGCCTCTTTTTTCTCTTTAATCTTAGCTTTCACCTCTTCAGTCCACCATCTCGTTCTCTTCTTTTGGCCACCAAAGCTTATTCGTTTTATTCCACATGTTTCTTTAGCTGTTGTTAGTATGGTTTCTTTAAATTTTCCCCATCTTTTGTTCAGGTTCCAGGGGATTTCTTGTAGGTTCTTTTCTTCTTCTACTAACGAATTCAGCTTTATGCTAAGTGTTCTTTAGTATTCTTCTCTTATCTGCGGGTTTTCTAGTGCTGATATTTTCATATTTGTGTAGGTACTTCTTTCCTATTTGTCTTTTTGGCTGTGTTATTAATGTATTTGCTATTAGTAATCTGTGGTTAGTGGATAGTTCTGCCCCCCTTATCACTTTTATGTCTTGTAGAGAGTATCTCATGCCTTTAGTTATACTGATATAGTCTATCATGCTTTTATGTCCTAAAGCTTTGGCCTCATAGGTTATTTTATGTATTTTCTTGTGTTTGTATAACGTATTTCCAATAAGGTGCTGATTGGTGATACAGAAGTTTATCATTCGTTCTCCATTATTGTTTATTTCTCCTTCTAGACCATATTGATCCATTGTTCCGTATCCTATTGTCTTATTGTTGCCTATATGTGCATGCCAGTCCCCCATTATTATTATATGTCGGTTCTTATTTTGCATTTTATCTAGTGTTCGTTGTAGATCTATCATTTATGTTGGGGCATATATTTGGATTACTCCCACTTTTTTATGGCTTCTCAATTTGTCACTTTCGTTTCCAGTTCAGTGTTTAGTGTTATACCTACTCATTCTGTTGTTCTCTGACCTATAGGGGTTCCGCCGTTTCTGAGTGTGTTCCTATCCCTTGTCCAGTACTTTTATTCCATTCACTTTTATTTTTGCTTCTGCTATCCCTAAAATGTCCATTTCTTCAGTTATTTCTAGTTCTTTTCCTGGTAGGGAAGTTATATTCCACGTCCCGAATCTTATTCCATTTCTCGCCTGTTGTCTTCGTTCATTCCGTCCGTGTTTCTCTGAATCGTCTTACATTGTGCGGGTGATTAGCCCAGCCAAAAGGGCTCCGTTACCTCGGGACTCGGGACAACTGGTACCAGGTTATCCCCCTCTGGTGCTGAGTCGCCAGAGCCCCGTTCGTTCTCTAGCAGGGAGTTCCGGGCATTTTAATTCTGCCTCTCGTGCAGGTGGGGTTGGCGTTTGGGTCTGGAGATATTGGCGGACCCCTTACTCCCCATATATGTGGATTAAGGAAATTTATAAGAGATTTTGAAGACTTGCATGGCCTGTTACATGAGCATCTAGGTTTGAACTTTATTGTTAACACATAGCACAAAACAAGAATTTTTCATTTGAAGTGCTCGGTATGTTAAGTTATTGTCCTTTTTTGTTGCTAAAAATAATATGGAAACTTGGTGCCGTAGTGGGTTAATGATTATAAGGTTTAAATACTAACAGTGGCATGTCAACCCTCTGGATGTGACTTCTGTTAGTTTCAGCCATGTATTATTTGTACATATTTTAAATAAGAATCATATCTATACAAAGTTTTTTTTACAGGGTTTAACATTCTTATTTGTTATACTTAATCGAAAATATGGGATTCGTACTTCGGGTGTACAATTCTTATTCTGGTTACTCGCTGTTATCTGTGCTACACCGCAATTCAGAACAGAACTACAGGAAGCAAGTGAAAAAAAAATTCCAGAACCATATTATTTTCACATCAGTTATTTATATTATTATCCTCTTGTTGTTATTATATTACTTTTGAATTGCTTTGCCGATCAACCTCCTAAGACTACGAAGTATCCAGTTTCAAATGTAAGTAACATATTTTGCAGCATGAAAGATTCTTTAAGGAGTAGGTAATTTTTGTTTATAGAAACCATGGCTAGAAGAAGGTGCAAGTTTTTTAAATCGAATATTTTTTGTTTGGTTCGATTCTGTTGCATGGCAAGGTTATAGAAATCCTTTAGAAGCGTCAGATTTACACGATTTGAAACACGATGATACTGCCAAGGAAATTTTTCCTAATTTTAATAAATATTGGCAAAAATCCTTAAAAAAAAGTGAAAGGTAAGATTAATTATCACTGTATAAGTATTGGAAAATTATCGACTAAATTTTTTTGCAGTCCTCAGGTTCGCCGTGCAGCATTTAAATCAGATTCAGCACGTGTTGATTTTGTTAGTTGTTCTCAAAAGAAGCAAGTTTCTATCCTGCCAGCTGTTTGTAGAGCTTTTGGTCCAGCATTTCTATTTGGAGCTTTTTTGAAGCTCATTGAAAATATTTTATCGTATACTACCCCACTTATTTTGGAGTATGTCATACAAACTGTATTACACCGAAGGTGTATTTTACAAATTTTATATTTTTAGATTAATAATTACATACGTAGAAAATAAAGAGGTTCAATGGAAAGGATTTCTGTATGTAGTAATATTATTTATATCTGCTACCGTTCAAACGCTTATCCTTTCGCAGTATTTTTATCGAATGTCCGTGGTTGGAGTACATATACGGACTGCTTTAACATCGGCAGTTTACAGAAAATCTTTGAATTTATCAAATTCCGCAAAAAAAGAAAGTTCAACTGGAGAACTTATGAACTTAATGGCAGTCGATGCCCAAATATTTGCCGATTTACTTCCCTACATAAACATGATATGGTCTGCACCTGTAGAAATTATTTTAGCTTTATACTTCCTTTGGAATTTATTGGGACCTGCTGTGTTAGCTGGAGTTGGTGTCATGATTATATTAATTCCGATAAACGGAGCAATTACTAATCGTTTGCAAGTATTACAAGTTAATCAAATGAAGAACAAAGACGATCGAGTTCAGTTGATGAATGAAATTCTAAGCGGTATGAAAGTGTTAAAATTCTACGCATGGGAGCCTAGTTTTGAAGCCCAAATATTAAAAATTCGAGGAAAAGAGGTGAAAATCTTAAAGAAATGTGCTTATTTGTATTCGGGAATGGCTGGCGTGTTTACTTTGGCACCTTATTTGGTAAGTAGAAATTATTTTAACTTAAAAAAAATTAGTCGTCCTCTTGTACCTTACGGTATATCCTTCTCTAGGTTAGTGCCTTTAACCGTCTCTTCCCATTTTGTTCCTGGCCTTCCTTTCCTTCTTTGCCCTTCTTCTTTCATTTTCCATCCTAGCTTCAGGGAGCTTGTTGAATCCATCCTAGTAATGTGGCCGACCCATCCTTGTTCTATCATGTTCAGGATGGGTTGGGAGTTCGTGTTTCTTTTTATTTCTTCTTTCTTGATGCTGTTTAATCTAGTTTTCAACTCTTCTGAAGTGTCTCATCTTCATTGTTTGTAATTGTGATTTATGTTTGGGGTTTAGACACCATGTTTTGGATCCATATGTGAGTGTTGGGGCAAAGGTTGTTTTGAACACTACCATCTTGGTCTCTTTACCTATCCTTCTTGGAGATGAAAGGCTTATTTATAGCTTGATATAGTCTTCCAGTGGCTGCCACTCTCTTATTTATTTCATCGTCCATTCTGCCATTTTGTGTGATTATCGGGCCGAGGTATCTGAAGTTTAGGACTTGTTCCAATTTGTAGTGTTGATGTACCTATATTGCATGAGTTTTTGCTTCTCTAGCAATGATCATTATCATTCCTCTACTCCATTCCCCCCCCCCCCCCAGATATTTAGGTATTGCTGGAGGTGGGAGGTCTGACTCTTTGTTTGCTAGTAGCAATATATTACTGATTTCATCATCCAGTGGCCAACTCCTAGACCTTTGGTTTTCTGCCTTCATGCTTTTGCAATGTCGTCTATAATCATTGTATTGTATTGTTTTGGCTTAGACACTCCTGTCGGATTGGTAGCCATTCCTTGAAACTCTTCTGATTTTTCTCTACGCTGAATCACTCCATATTACCTTGCTCCTGTTCTGCTTAAAAATTTTCGTGTCATTTGGCTTTGGTTACTATTTTCCTTCACTCTTTCCTGTCCACTATCTTCCTCCAATCCTTTATTCTTTTTTTATGTCTTCTCTTTCTGGGTCTTCGTCTTGGTCTACCCTCCATTGGTCTCCAACTCGTAATTCTTCTTATTAGTTCTCGAGTATCTCTTCTTTGTATATGTCCAAACCATCCAATTTTTTGATAACCCTCAAGATATCTTCTCCTTCCATTATTTGAACCATTTCATAGTTCATTAGGATTCTCAGTTCTCCTTCATTGTCTGTTCTTGTTCTTAGTACGTTTCTTTCAAAGATTCTTAGCTTTTTCTGTTCGTTGTTAGTAATGGACATTGTTTCTGATGCATAGCATACCACTAGTCTGATTGCAGCTGTATAGATTCTTAATTTAGCGTTCCTACTTAAATTTCTGTTCTTCATTAATTTTTGGTAACTCCAAAAGGTTCTGTTGCCTGCTTTTATTCGATCCTGTATCTCTATACTTTTTTCATCCATCATTCGTAGGTATTTAAAGTTCACCACCTTTTCAAATCTGTATTCCCCGATCTTAATTTCCTTTATATGGTTTGTGTTTTCTCTGCGGTTTATCAAATATTTAGTTTTATCTTCGTTGACTTCCGATCCTCTCTTTTTCACCTCATGTGCTAGTTTTAGTAATGTCTCTTTTATTAGGCTCTTTTTTATCTCTTCCTATCAATGCAAAGTCGTCTGCATAAGCAACCAACTGGCTTTGCGCGACTGTTCGTACCAGTGCTATGTTGAACAACGTGGCATGCTAAATAGGTATGAGTGAGTTCGTTCTAAATTGTTGTGATTCTTCATTGGCCGTACTGACTATATTGTGAGGGTTCCGATAAAAAAATTTAATTGCTGCTCTTAGATCAGCGTTGACATTTCCATTTTTAGGACCTTCAATATTTCATTCCTTGGCACTCTATCAAATACTTGCTTCAGGTCTAGAAAGCAGAAGTGCACTTCCTTTTGGTATTCTGTGACTTTCTCAGAGATCTGTCTGATGGTAAATATCGCATCTTGAGTTCCTTTGTTAGATCTAAATTCTAAATCCACATTGAGCTTCTCCCAACCAGTGTTCCACTTGGGTTCTAGTATTCTAAAATATAGTTTTCCTGGGAAGCTGAGCAAGGACATTCTTCTGTAGTTGTCACCTTTTTTGTATATCGGTATAATCACAATTTCCCATTCTTTTGGGATTCGTTTTGTTCTCCATGCTATGTTATATTTTTAGCAGGTACTCCCTTCCTGTTTTTCCCATGGGAAATCCCGTGGTATCCTGCTGCTCTCCGAATTTTGGTCTTTTTTATGGCTGCTTGCAGTTCTGCCATATTGATTTGTTCGTTTTCATCAGTACCTACTGACTTCTCTTCTTCATCGGCGTTCTCGTCAGGTCCTTCTTCCTCTCGTATTTGTTGTTGGCCATTGATTGCATTGAGTAAATTAGAAAAGTGTTCTCCCCACTTTATCCATCGGAAGCGTTTTTCCTTCAGAATTTATAGATTTAATTGAGGATTTCTTAGGTTCTTTAGTATTTTGTAAAATAATTTTTGGTTACTTCTGCTGTTTGTTCCCGAATGTTTCCCATGTTTGGCTTTTTGCAGCCTTTACTGCAGTTCTTTTTGGTCTAGTAATTTTCATAGTCGTCTTTTGACTGGCTGTTAAGGTACTTCTTCCATCCCCTCTTCTTTTCTTGTACCTACTTCTCTTTTTAGTTCCTAGGTCCACCTAGACCCCAATGATTGCTTCTATGATTATTCTTTTGAATGTGCTTCACTCTATCTCCAGGTTTCCTTCATTTGTTGAATGCTCATTATTAAATTTCTGTTTAATTAGTTCTGAGAATTTTTGCCTTGAGTTTATAGGTTTTCACCACCTGTTTACTTCTTTTCTTCATTCAACTCTTCGTTGTTAGTATCAGTAAGTGGTGATTGCTACCTATTTGTGCACTACTTTCAACTCTGCAGTCCTGTATGTGTAGTCTATTATTGACATCTCGTGTATTTATGTTTGTCTTTGTTCTGGAATTTGGTATTTGTGATCACTAAATTATTTGCAATGCAGCAGTTTAGTAGTCTTTTCCCTGTATTGTTCATAGTTTCCTCTCCGAAAGGTTCAATTACCATCTCCCATTCTTTCTTTTCTTTTTCCTCTACTCTTTCGTTGATATTTGGTTCGTAAGTAATTTATTTATTTAGCCAGGAGATCATGTAGAGATAGTTTGGCTGCCAGTAGTGCTACTTCTTTAGCACTATCCAAGGTGCACATTTAGCCTAGCTTTGCTACGGACGTGAACTCGCTTTGCACTGTATGTGTGATTTGTTACTCTACCTCTTAGGCCTGTATTTGGAGGAGAGCATCGTTAATTTGGTGCCCAATGACGAATGAACACCAGGACTCGATACCGACCTCCAGACTGCAGGTTGGGAGATTCGAACCGAGGACTAACGTAACGCTAGCCTCACGCTTTTACCACTACACCACCCTGGCGGTCCATATGTAATGATTAGATGTATCTCTTCAGCTCCTTCTTGTAGGTTTACTGTCATGATGTTTTCATTTGTACATTTCCATTGCTTATTATTGTTCAGATTGTTCTTGTGTGTTATGAATCCTACCCCTGCCTTGCATGTTCTTGCTCTTGTACCCCGCTATACAGATGTAGGAAGTAGGAATCCTTCCTCTAATTCCTCCTATCCTTGTTTTGTCTTTCTAGTCTCTGTTATTGCTAAATATTGAATGCTCCCACTTTTTATTTTCTGTACTAGTTGTAGTTCGTACTACGTTCATGGTGCATTTACCAAGTTCATTGCTGTTTTTGTTTTCTTTTCTTCAGTCCAAGCTTTAGAGCAGCTTAGTTTTTTGGGCATTTTCTGAGTTTATTCTTGTTCACATCATATATGGATTCTGCCTGTATTGCTCTCTCTCTCTCTTCCTGAGTTACGTCGTTATCAATATAAATCTTTGAGCATTTCAGTTTGTTTTTGATTGACATTTCTTCCTGTTTCCCTTACCAATTGCCCATTTCTAAAATATTGTATACTATTTTAATGTTTAAAATGTCAAGACTTGTGTTGAAAGTTGGAGCAAGTAATCCTAAGAGTTATACGTTTTACAGGTAGCACTACTCACCTTTGTAACCTTCGTTAACATCAGTGAAGACAATATCCTTACTCCACAAAGGGCGTTCGTTTCTTTGACGTACTTTTCAAAAATGCATTATGCAATGGGAATATTTCCATTAGTGGTGGTTTGGATGACTGAGGTAAATAATTTATAAATGATTTAACATAATAATTAAATATTTGAGGTTTTGGTACTTTTTAATAAATATGGGATTCCTTCTCTTGCACGTTTAAATGTTAGATTTTTAGCATATATGGTGGAAATGAAAATAAAATCTGCTTCTTTGTCTTTGTTCAATTTATGTTTTCTACTCAGCATGTCACCTACGGCGATCTTCGACAATAAACACGTAAGCTTTTTAAACTTATATGTTAAGTAGTAATAATTTTGAAATAACTGCATTTCTTAAGTGTAATCTTATTAAATATTTTAATGCACAAAAAGAACAAAAATTATTTTGTTAACTTTATACGTTTAACAGTTCATTTCAGCTTACTCCTAATTTCAATATAATATTTTTCACATAACAATTGCTTTAGTGTTAATAAATTAGTAGCAATTATTAACAATCAATGAAATATGCATTATTCTTTATACACCTTTTAAAATATTTTATTATATTCCGATCTTACCAATCAAATAATTTTCAGTCTTACGTTTCGGTAAAGCGATTAACAAAGTTTTTGAACAGTGAGGAAGTCGATCCAGATAATGTCCAGCATGATCCATCATACAGTAAGCTTAAACGCACATTTTTTGTACAACAAGCTAATTGAAATGATCTGCATTTTAGAAGAACCTATCATAATTAAAAAAGGTAACTTCAGTTGGGGCGAAGATTTAATTCTGAAAAACATTGATCTTCAGTTCGAAAAAGCGAGCTTAACTGCTGTAGTAGGTAGTGTGGGTTCAGGAAAAACTAGTTTAATATCAGCTTTATTAGGAGAGATGGATAAAACATCTGGTTCTGTAAATACCGTTGGTTCGGTAGCGTACGTGTCGCAACAAGCCTGGATTCAGAATGCAACTTTACAAGATAATATCATTTTTGGAAAACCCCTAAAGAAGAAAATTTATAATGAAATTATAGATGCATGTGCCCTTAAGCAAGATTTTGATATGTTGCCTGGTGGTGATCAAACGGAAATTGGTGAAAAGGGTATTAATGTGTCGGGAGGACAAAAGCAAAGAATTAGTTTAGCACGGGCCATTTATTCCGATGCTGATATTTATCTGCTGGATGATCCTCTAAGTGCAGTAGACAGCCATGTTGGTAAACATATTTTCGACCAAGTTATAGGTCCGCAGGGAATCTTAAAAAATACAACCAGGGTTTTTGTGACTCACGGTGTAACTTATTTGCCTGTAGTTGACAATATAATCGTGCTTAAGGATGGTGAAGTATCAGAAATGGGTACTTATCGAGAGTTAATGGACAGAAAAGGAGCTTTCTCTGAATTTTTAACACAATATTTGGATGAAGCTGCAGTGGAAGAGAATAACGAGAGTAAGTAAATATAAACTAGGTACTTTACGAATAAAATCAAATTTTTTTAAAGACCCGAACGAACCAAGTGGGGCATCAGCTAGTAACGCGGTAACTAGGAAATTATCAAGGCAACAATCTCAGTTATCAGATGTTGGGTCAGACAAGGCGAATGGTTCACTAAAACGAAAAAAATCAATGCACGATGCGGAAGGGCAACAAAAAGAAGGCGCTGCCGATAAACTAATTGAAGAAGAAACAACAGAAACAGGCAGCGTGAAATGGTCAGTTTTTATGCATTATTTCAGATCGGTGGGACTTGTTTTAACTATTGCTACGTTAGTACTTAACGTTATTTGGCAAGCCTTTGTTATTGGAAGTAACATTTGGTTAAGTATGTGGGCATCTGATACAAATGCTACCGTTAGCGATCGAGATGTTTACTTAAGTGTCTATGGTGCTCTCGGATTTGGTCAAGGTATGAAGTTCTGTATAAACGATTAAATTAAACAAGGTATTCATTAGTTTAACATTTTCAGTTGCGGCATCTTTCATATCAGCTATAACATTGTACGTTGGATGTCTAAATGGAGCTTATTTACTACATAATTCTTTGTTACGTAACATATTGAGAGCACCTTCTAATACCTTCTTTGATGTCACACCCATCGGTAGAATTTTAAACAGATTTTCTGCAGATGTTGATACTTTAGATAACAGCTTACCACCAGTTCTTAGAGGATGGTTGAACTGTGTTTTTTCGGTAAGTACACGGCAAAAAAAAGTTTATAATTCAGTGACATACTGCTCATTATTATTTTTTGATGATTAAATATTAAAAGCATATTTAATAACAGCAGTTGTCATTTAACTGCCAAGCATAAGGTAGTGTTCGAATGCGCCTGGTGAAAAACGGCCATATAAAGTGCGACCTTCGGGTCTAATTTTTTAATTATAAGGTCAGTATGGCCTACTATTATCCTCCTGTCGCAACAACAAATCCTATCAATCAACAGTTCTGTCCTATGTAAGTAAATCTAACTTATCACTATAAAGTATTCTATCAAATTATCAGTACTCACAACAGCAGCCTGTAACTAATAATTTATATACGCAATGATATCATGCAATCTTCGAACAATACAACCTAGCTCTTCAAAACAGTTTCATCTATCAGCAACCGCCTCAAGATTTTAAATGGCAATTAGTAGAAATGAAACGTATCTGCAAAGATATCGGTGATAAGATGATTCTCCAGGGCAAGCAGGCAAAAACCACAAACTATTCGTTGGACCATACCAGTCACTATTGACCGTTAGAATCCACGAATGTAGTTGAAGATAATACACAAGCTTCAACTTCTTCTGTGAAGGCTGATTCTTTTTTTTTTATTAGTAGATAACCGGCTCAACACTTTACAAATGTTATACACAGTTGTGTTGCGAGAAAAATTAAAGTCATACATAAGTAATTACAGCGCGCCGAAGTAAACATGAGAGTCGGAAAAATTAGCATTCTAGCACTCTTCACTCACTATCACTATTAGCACCATCGGAGTTGGGTAGATCTTGAGGCAGTCTCCGCTTAAGACAAGTGATATGGATGTTTTTCTTGCCGAATTGTTGAATGATGCCATCGTTACCTCCTACATATTATTTAGGTTAACAATGTGTGTCTTTGGTAGTCTTCTAAGGTTGATCCTAAACCAGTGCCAATTTGTGTGTCTGGCATCAAAATAATCGAACCTTTAATCAGTTTGTTAGAAAATATAACTAAAAACGAATACGAAATAAATTAAAATCCTACCAAAAACCTCAGATAAATACTCGATCATAATTAAAGTATTAGCCGACAAAAATACGGAGTTTTACACTTACAAAAGGAAACAGGATGTCACGTGGCGAACTGCACTACGACATTAAATGGGGGATGATAAATCCCTTAAGCTCGCGGCTAGACTAGACAATGGAAATGGGGGAGTTCGGAACGTTAAAACCCTTGAATTAAGGGTAGTTGTAATAGGAATGAAAAATTGTTGAGCGCCACTATGATATTAAAATCACCCTAAGAACTATAAGGAGAAAACCCATCAGATGATTTCCAAAGGGCTCGGAGAAAAAGGGTTGTCGTTGTAGCTGCTTCCTGCTGCAAGATATGCCTTACCTTGCTGGACTGAAAATTACTTTACTTAACTGCAATGCTCAAACTTGTAAGCAGGCTAACACTTTACACATACATTTTTAACAAACGCAATAACAAGACCAAACTGAATTGAATACTAAATATTTAATGAATCAAAAGCAAACATGAATACAAGAAATCACACAAAAGACATCGAAAATATTACGTTAAAAACAAATCATAAAAGTTACGCTTTCTTTAAGGGAAGATACTACAAATTAGTTAACTGATTTGCCAGAGGGCCTCAATTTTGCAATGTTAGATCCGCCCAAGGCGAGGTTTACAAAGCCTGCACCACATACCACTGGGCAAAACAGATAAACTAGATATCGGCTACTTTAAAAACAGGTTGCAAACAAAACAAAAAAATACTAAATACAAAAGGCGCTACAATGTGATTTTTTAAAAACTCAATTGCAGCAGACCGTATTCTGCCTTAATAACCTTAGAACTGTCTGTATTAAGTCAGAATACGGCCTGCTGCAATTGAGTTTTTAAAAAATCACTTTGTACTTATTAACTTAAAAACGACTAATTAAACTTGATGAAGGCCTGCCGGCAAGAGGCAACGTAAAAACCAAAATTGAGAGGAATAGTTTTGACCTGGCGATGATGATACTTAAACGGTAAGCCAGGGAGTGACGTGACGCTGGACGAGCTAGGATGTTCTTTCCTTCCAAAACGGGTGCAAGACGATGATAAATAATCCAAAAGCTATGGCGTATTTACTGAACGGTACCTCACTAACACATAACTTCCACACAAAACTAAATCTCTCCGGATTATATGGCTTCTTTTTATGAATCCGACCAAGTCGCTAATTGCAATCCTCCCAGAGGATTGCCGGTATAAAAGCCTTCCGGTTTAAGGACCCAAGCGGCAAACGATATACTCGCACCACGTCTTAGAAGACGTCCGATAGGGTTGGCTAACTGTCACGCACTAAAGCGGGGAGCGGGAGAAGAAGTTGAAAGAATGCTGAAACAATCAGCTGACGCGGCCGAACGTACAGGGGATTCTTCGGCACCGTATCACGAGGTGTTGTAATAACCGAAACAAGATAACATCATGTGATGATGAAATACGCAAGAAAATAGGTCACTTTGTGATTTGAACAAAGGTTCGGTTATTCAGGGGGGAAAGAGTCCTGTGAAATCCCAAGTTGCATCTACCGGGTGATCAACGGAATTCATAATTAGAGCAGGCTTAGAAAGTGACGAAGATGAGCCCAGGCTCAATTGGAACTTCCACCTAGATTTGTGTGATTGTGAGAGTTTAGTTTTAAGTTAGCACTAGACCAAACTAATTCCCTGTACCTAATATAGGATTTGTTGTTGAACCTTTTCCTTCAAGTTTTGCATGTACAAAATACAATACTAAATTTACTGAATGTAAAGTTGATCAATGAAAGAAAAAAAAATAATAACAGCAAAAAATTCTGTGTATTTCTTGTCATAAGCTCGAATTTACTGATAGCTTTATTTTTTTTAGGTATTTTCAACATTCTTTATAATAAGTTATACAACTCCCATATTTATGAGCTTAATTATTCCTATTGGTCTCATATACTATTTGATACAAAAGTTTTACATCGCTACATCACGTCAGTTAAAAAGACTTGAGTCTGTATCTCGCTCTCCAGTTTACTCGCATTTCGAAGAATCAGTCTCGGGGGCATCTACGATAAGAGCTTATCAAGTAACAGATCGATTTATTAAAGAATCGGAAGCTAAAGTTGATTTTAATCAAGTTTGCAATTTGCCAAGCATTGCCGCTGAAAGATGGCTCGCTGTGAGATTAGAAATGGTGGGCAACTTCGTAACAGTTTTTGCTGCGCTCTTTGCTGTTCTGGGTAGAGGACAAAATCCTGGACTTGTTGGTTTATCACTTTCGTTTGCTTTGATGGTAATTTTAATACTTTGATTTAACTGCGACTGCTAAAAACAATGTTTTAGATAACACAAACTCTCAATCAATTAGTCTCATTAAGTTCCGATGTGGAAACAAACGTCGTATCAGTAGAGCGTATAAAAGAGTACGAGGAAGTAGCCCAGGAAGCTCCCTGGGATATTCCTAACAAAGCACCCGCAATATCCTGGCCTGATGTAGGCAACATTGCATTCGAAAATTTCGCATTACGTTATAGACCCGGTCTTGATTTAGTTCTTAAAGGTATTAATTTATCCATAAAAGGGGGCGAAAGGATAGGAATCGTTGGAAGAACCGGAGCTGGCAAATCTACCGTAACTCTTTCGCTGTTCAGGTAATTTACTATAAATAATAAACAAAGTAATGGTCTTATAATATCCTTACTGTTAACAGAATTGTTGAGGCAGCCCAAGGTGAAATTTTAATAGATGGCATTAACATCGCAGGAATAGGTCTTCATGCCTTACGTTCTCGCCTCACCATTATCCCTCAAGATGCAGTGTTATTTTCAGGAAGTCTCCGAATGAATTTAGACCCCTCTGAAAAATACAGCGACGAGGATATATGGCGATGTCTTGAACTTGCCCAACTTAAAGATTTTGTCAAAGGTTTGTAGTATTATTATTATTAATTCAAATTGGTTGTTATCACAGTTTGCATTTTAGGTTTACCAGCTGGTTTAAATCATGAGATAACAGAAGGCGGTGAAAATTTGTCAGTTGGTCAGCGACAGCTAGTTTGTCTAAGTAGAGCTTTACTTCGGAAGACTAAAGTTCTGATACTTGATGAAGCTACAGCTGCGATAGATTTAGAAACGGATGATTTAATTCAAAAGACCCTTAGAACAGAATTTAAAAATTGCACTGTTCTTACTATAGCACACAGATTGAACACTATCATAGATTACGATAGGCTTATCGTTTTAGATAAAGGCTACGTCGCTGAATTTGATTCGCCTGGTAATTTATTACTAAATAAGAAATCAATATTTTATGGTATGGCTAAAGATGCGGGTTTGACATAAGTTTTGTTACTCGGTTGTATTTTTGAAATAGTTAGTAATTTTAAAATGGATTTAATACAAATGATAAATTACCGAAGGAAACAGTATTGAGTATGCAAGTATTACTTTTTTTGCTGTAATCGTTGGGCCAGCTTTGTATACCTCAAATAAATTGTAATGCATGGATCGTTGTGTAATTAAATAATTTGAAGAATTTCATTTTTATAATAAAGTACTTATGTTAGATGTAGATTTAATTTAATATTACACTTTGGAATAAAATTTTGTGAAATATCATCGTTTTATTTAAATAAATTAGTTGATATTAAGTTAAGGTATGTATCTCTTTAAGACGGAGGCCTTGAAATTGATGCCTGCTTAAGGTGGGTGAGACTTTTGTACTGAAAAAATTTGAGAGTATGAAATCCTTTACCTATAAGGTAAACTTGCAAATCCCATGTCACTCTGATGTATGGGTTTGGGTAGTGCGAATGAACAAATCACATTGACACCTGCAAACCACATCTCACTCAATAAACAAATTTAACAATAAATTTGGTAGCTGCAAGTATAGAGAGCTTGGCCCCTTAAAACAAACCGAATACGTTGCTAAAAAACATTTTTTAATTTGAAAATGCTTTTATATTAATAAGTTAGAACAATACTAGTTTTTGTTTAAAATAACGAATTAGGTGTCTTTTTATAACGCTATTTAACCTTGGCTGTAAAATAAAAATTGTATAGTTGATGATGTTAAATTTGTTTAAATTTGCCCGGGGAATTGCTACCTGCAACCTGTTTTGTTAAACCGGAAGTTACCCGCAGAGGTATGCGAATATATCCGGAAACAGTTTCTTTGTTTGCGCCACTTTTCGCGTTGTTGTTGAGTACGTTGGCGCGTGTGGTTTAATGTATTTGTAGAAATATATTTCAATAAATTATGGCAGAATCTATAGACGATCTGTTCGATTGCTTCGAGGAATCTGAAAAACCAGAAATCACTGTTTCCGAGCTTAAGTTGACAGAAAATTCTGGAGGCAACGAAAAGTTAGTGCTAATTTGACATAACCTCAATTGAGCACGCTTCATTTTACTTTATTATTAACTTTTCAGCAGTGAAATTCAGGGAACCAAGCGGGAACATGAAGAAATCGATGATAATACGCGTAAACGATTAAGGGCCGACATCGAAGTCGATGTCGAAGATATCAAGTAAGTCGACAGTTTTGAGGGTGTGGGTTGTTGACTTATTTTTGTTGTTCTAGTTTTGAGGAATTTAAAAACAGACTTATAGTACATACTATAGAATCCTTGGAATCATGTACACATGAAGTGGCTTGCCCACCCGGTCAACCATACATTCCGCTCGTTGCAAGAACTACGGAACCTGCAAAAACATATTCGTTTACGTTGGATCCATTTCAGAGAGAATCAATTTCATGTATTGACAATAACCAATCAGTTTTAGTATCTGCTCATACATCTGCTGGTAAAACTGTAGTTGCAGAGTGAGTAATAACTTAACCTTAGAAATATAGATTAGTCTTATACATTTTATTGTAACGCCTGAGCTTCTTATGGGGGTTCAGTATAGGCATAATTATTGATAAAAACCAGTCGTCCATGAGGTGGTTTATGTTTGTTTGGGATAATTTTTAACAGATTAATTGTTGACGAAGCTTTCATCAGTTTTAAAATAAATATTAAGACTTAAATTTTTGTAGCAAGATGTGACATAGACTTAGTATGAGTTTGCTTATGACAGGATACCTATTTAACTAGAAAATCTTTTTAAGGAATGTTGAAATACTAGTAATTGTTTATTTACACGAATTAAAATATTTGCCGTACAAAGATCTTAGAGTAGTTTACTAACTTTTCTAGATATGCTGTTGCCACATCTTTAAATAATAAACAAAGGGTAATATACACAACTCCAATTAAAGCGTTGTCTAATCAAAAATATCGCGAATTTTACGACGAATTTAAAGATGTGGGATTAGTCACTGGCGATGTTACTATAAATCCCAGTGCATCATGTCTTATTATGACCACCGAGGTATGTTAAAAGTTGATCGTCAGATATATCAATGCAAATAATATTATCATTTGTAGATTTTACGTAACATGTTGTATAGAGGTTCAGAAATCATGCGTGAAGTAGGGTGGGTTGTATTTGACGAAATTCATTACATGCGTGATAAAGAACGAGGAGTTGTTTGGGAAGAAACTTTAATTTTGTTACCACACAACGTTCATTTTGTATTTTTATCTGCGACAATTCCAAATGCAAGACAGTTTGCAGAATGGGTTGCCCATTTGCATCAACAACCTTGTCATGTTGTTTATACCGACTATCGACCTACGCCTTTGCAGCATTTTATTTTTCCTGCAGGAGGGCAAGGAATTCACATGGTAGTAGATGAAAGTGTAAGTTAATTATTTAAAATTTAAAGCAAAAATCGTAATGGGATTTTATTATTTAAGGGCATATTTAAAGATGAGAATTTCAACACTGCTATGGCTGTGTTGCAAAGTTCAGGGGACGCTTCAAAAGGAGATCAAAAAGGTCGCAGAGGGGGCATGGCCGGTAAAGATCCAACGCAGACGAATATTTTTAAAATTGTAAAAATGATAATGGAGCGTAATTTTGCTCCTGTTATTGTGTTCAGTTTTAGTAAAAAGGACTGTGAAGCTTACGCTATGCAAATGACTAAACTTGACTTCAACACAAGTAAGGATTGCTTATACTAATTACCATTTTGATTTACTTAGTATTTAAGGAAAAGACGCTATGAAGATGTTAATCTTCTTTGTATTTCAGCTGCAGAAAAGCAGTTGGTCGATGAAGTTTTTTCAAATGCAATGGACGTCCTTTCTGATGAAGATCGCCATTTACCTCAAGTAGATAATTTACTCCCTTTGTTACGGAGAGGTATTTAGTTTCAACTAAATCCTTGTTTGTGTGAAATTCCTTTCATTTCTTTCAGGCATCGGTATTCATCACGGTGGTTTATTACCGATTTTAAAAGAAACCATAGAAATTTTATTTGGAGAAGGATTGATTAAAGCTTTATTTGCAACGGAAACTTTCGCTATGGGTCTTAATATGCCAGCTCGGACGGTTCTTTTCACTGGAATGAGAAAATTTGATGGCAAGGAATATCGATGGGTAAGCTATTTTAATTGTAAAAACAACCATTTAATTTATTTTTGGAAATTTACTTGCAGATAACTTCAGGTGAATACATTCAGATGTCCGGACGAGCTGGTCGTAGAGGTCTCGACGACAAAGGTATCGTCATATTAATGGTAGATGAAAAAGTACCTCCAGCTGCCGGACGAGATATCGTAAAAGGTGCTCCGGATCCTATAAATTCTGCTTTTCATCTTACATACAACATGGTTTTAAATTTATTAAGAGTTGAAGAAATAAACCCAGAGTATATGTTGGAACGTTCGTTTTTCCAATTTCAGAATCAAACCGCTATACCTGGATTATACGATAGTGAGTGGTTTTATTAATGTATATCGGAATTTACAACCTGATTATTAATGTTATCGTAGAATATCAACAAAAATTAGAAGAATTTCAAGGTTTTAATATTGAAAAAGAGGATGAAGTGGCCACATATTATAGTATACGTCAGGAACTGGATGCGTTAGCTATACAGTTTAGGTCATATATCACGAAGTCTCAGTATCTCATACCTTTTCTGCAACCAGGACGATTAGTAAAGGTAACTATCATATTAATTTATTAAGAGCGTAATATCAAATAGGATTGTTTGTTTGTATTTTTTGAAATTTTAATGTACTCAAAAACAAACAAATCCAACATTGATTTAATTAAACTGTGAAGTACAATATGGGCAATAGGTAAAAGAACAAAAAAAATGTATGCACTAAAAGCAGTTTTAGGTTGAATGTAATTGTGGAATTAAATTGGGACAAAGGCTGGCAAGCTTATTTGATTAAAATTGAAGTTAATTTGTTTTATAGCGCTAAATTATACTAAATTAAAAAATATAAACAAGAAAGCTTACAAGTAAATTATATTGAGTATTTTGAACAGGTGGCAAACTCTAAAATGCTTGTTCGCTGTGTTTTACATTTATTTTGAAAATGTAATTTAAAACTTTTCCCTGTTTTTGTTTTCACAGTGCGTTCCCAAGATGTTCTTTGCCTTGAGGCTTTCAGTCTAGGATTGCCCTTGTGTGTTCCTTTCTGGGTCGTCTCAAGGCATGTCCCAAGCAGCCATATTTTCGCTTTCTTATTTCGGTGTTATTCTCCTGTTGTTGTCCTGCTCTTCTTAAAGGCTTGGAATTGCTGATGATATTGGGGTACCAAATTTTTAAAATGTGTCTTAAGCATCTTAAAGCATTACTAATGTATAACATGTTATTATCCGCCTGCGTCGTGACGGCTACCTATATTTTAAATCGTTGGGACTCAGCCTTCATCCGCATAAATAAATAAAAATAGCATAAATAAATATAAAAAGAAATACACTGACCAGCAAAAAAATCCGGCCACCCTGAAATATTTTGTAAAGGTCCCCTTAACCGCATATTTTATAACTAAATAGGGAGCTAAGCTGATTTTTCTTAGTTTATAGTTTCTTATGTTTAAAAAGGAAAGTAGCAAGTATTTTATATATTTAGAAAAAGAATATGCAAAAATATACAGGGTGGTCCATAAGAAAAAGTACAAGTTTATGTCATAGCTTCAAAACCATTCTTTTTACAAAAAAACTTGGGACACCATTGGATTCCTTTAAAAAAAGTGCCTTAAGAATGTTTTTACAGAAACAAAAAATATTCATAAATAAATAAGTTACGGGGGTGGGTCAAAAATGCACAAAATTGAAAACCACCCTATATCTTCTAAACAGTTCAAGATATCGATGTGCGGTTTTCGGCATTCACTTTCTCACAAAAATCGAGCTCGTAACATGTAGGTTAGTTTTTTTCTATCTCCTCTAGAAATTGGTGTTTCCTATCAAAAGTGGCCAATTTGGACCACCCTGTACAGTGTGGCTGATTTTTTATTGACCAGCTTATATCTCGTTTATTATTAGAAATACAAAAAAAAGTCAGAGGAAATAGTTTTTTAGTAGTAATTCTTCTATAAAATGGCATAATCAATTATTTTTCATGGCCTACTGTTTTTCAGGAAAAATGTATAACTTTGGTTTTTTAAATGGAACACCCTGTATATTTATTTGCTAATGGATCGAGGGTTAAATTCCCTTTTTCAAAAATGTATCACGTGATAAAAAATAATTAATTAGAAGAATTACTACTAAAAAACTATTTCCTCTGACTTTTTCTTGTATTTCTAATAATAAACGAGATATAAGCTGGTCAATGAAAAATCAGCCACTCTGTATGTGTCCCGAAGAATGTTTTCGGGACACCAGGATTGCTTAGTGAAAACCGGGACGTCTGGTCACCCTCAGTAGGCCAATGATCTCAGCATTCAACGTCAGTAAGCTTAATTGAAAAAAAAAGTTCTTTTTTTAAGTTTTCAGCTAGTTTTTGTTTAGTGAGAAAAAGTAGCTTTGTATGAATTTCTATCTTTTATAATAAAGCTGTTGAAATTATGTTAATGATAAGCACTGAAATTCGTTCCTTCAACAAATTCTAAGAAAATTTATTTAAAAGGCACAAGGTCAAAACTGACGTAATTAAAGAAATATGTCATTTGTTGATAATTCAACAGGAAATTCAATAGTATTGTTTTCATAAGCATTTCTTTTATCTTTAAATATTCTTATAGGATAAAAATTGCTGATGCCGTAATATTTAGTCTGATTATTTCTGAGTAATCTAAACTGAGAGAAATGATACTTCCTTAGTGGTGTTGGTATAAAATATGCCTTCAGTTGGTGGAAGTACGTGGAATATTTGTGTAACGATTTATTTTGTCTACAGATTAAATCACAAGATGTAGAATATGACTGGGGCATGATAGTGAACTTTAGAAAAGTGAGTGAAAGTGCACCTGGACGAAGAGGAAAATCTAATCCAGCTAGCTCGTCTACCAAAGTTCAGGTTGACATTTTACTTCATATTTTACCAAGTCCAGAAGGAGATAACGCCGACAAAGATGTAATCCCTAAACCTTGTCCTGAAAATCAGGTAAGATTGGAATAGGTTAGCTGCTTACTAGTCAAACTAGGCTAATTTAATTTGGCCTGCATGTCCCATCCCTTCTATTTAAATATAATTAAATTAAAAAGTCATGTCTTTTAGTTAGATTCAGCAAATGTTAAGTTGGCAAGATACAAAATGAATAACGCATAAATGTACCTGTCACCTTCAGTTTTTAATAATATGTGTCTATAAACTGTCGACATCTCAGTTGCATTGAAAAACAAATTACAAGTCTTGGATTAAATCATACAAGACAATGACATTTGCAAATCTTGACATTTGGTTTTGTGTTCTGAATCTAATTACGAAATATGTTTCTGAAACCGTAACATACTGGGATGTTGACAGTTTATAAACACCCGTTAAAAGTCTCAAATTGTGAAAATTATTTTTCACCTGTGAATGGTTTGTTTGGACCGACATAAATTTACGAAGTGTAAAACCACTGAAAAGGAAGTCTTATTAAAATAAAATATCTGTAATATTTTTCAATGTTGTATACCGGGTGTCAATGAAACCTGGGGCACCCCTATTTTTTAAATTATATTTTAAGATATCAAAATGAAATTTGGTATATGTAATATACCCTTTAAATGGCATTTGTTGACATAGGAAACAAGTTTCTGTCACTTCCGGTTTCGCCGGAATTGACATCAACTATGTTATTTTAAATGGAACACCCTGTACATTTATACATTTTCGGAATCTCCATTTCATTCTACGTATGCTAGTATCAAATTTGAAACATTTTATGTGAGGGAAACGCTCTGTAGATGTTCAGCAAAAGTTTTCGCTTTACTCCGAACTGTTTTGGCCCATTCTCCATTTGGCGTTCTTATGAGTTTTTTATTTTAAAATTGCCAGGCCCGGGAAACAGCTGATATCAGTGGCGTCGTCGCTAAACTGCATCACATAAAAAAACAAGTTTTTGAAATATTGTTTATTCAGTCAATTAATGCCGCATTGTGTAGTTTAATGATTTGTAGAGTAATTAAAAACCACTAAAATGCTATACAAAAATATTGTGAATTCCGAGGTGACTCACATTACCTGTAGTTACGCACTTTAAAAAAACCGAATTGTACGACGCCACTGGGAAAGCATCATAAAGCATTTGGCTATTGTTTAGATGCCAAATGCTGCCGAACGCACGAACTTTATCTGCGCCACCCGAACCAATCTTTCATCGTGCGTACTGTACTTGTTTGTGAGCATTGTTCAAAAAATAAAATTTTCTTTTAATTTAGTGCACTTTTTTAAAACGTTCTTTTATAACGGACTTCTTTTATAACGTACTTCTTTTATGACGTGCTTCTTTTATAACGTACTGATTGTCATGGTCCCTACGAGTACGTTATAAGCGAGTTATACTGTATTCTTTAAATTGCTCATTTCTGAGTTTTGTGTTAGTTTTTTTAACTGTCTGGCTGCCCTGTTGTAGTTGGTTTTGTACTGCGGATGTTGTGATTCTTGCCAGATTTTATGGGATTGTCTTTTCTGGACAATTTTCTTAAGAGTTTATTGAATTGGATGCCTAGATACCCATTTACAAAAAACCCTTAGTTACAAAGAAGTCCAAGCAACCATGTAATTTGTTTAGGGTCCGTTGGCCACTAAGTTGGTTTGTACGTAGATACATGACCCAAGTAAAGTTCTTGTATTAATTCATACAGTACTTTCTCTCTTCCTGTAGCTGTGAGTCATGATTCCCAGTTGGTATGCTTCGCATTGTAATCAGCTCCTGCTAGGAACCTATTTCCCAGTTGATTAAAGTAATTTACGATCACTTCTTTATTTGCTGAATAGTTTGGTGGGCAATAGGCTGCAGATATTGCAATTGGTCCGTGCTAGTCTTCAATGATTACACTGATTGCTTGAAGGTAGGATTGTTCTGTTTTGTTTAACATAATATGATGTTTAATACCTTGTTGAATGATGATTGCAGCTCTAGCTCTGGCTCTCCTTTCAGTATCCGAATGGGCTGCATTATAGATTGTGTGGTATGGTATTTGAAAGCTAGTATTCGATGATAAATGTGATTCTGAAATTAATAAAATATTAATTTTATTGATTGCTAAAAATGTTTCTATTTCATATTTGTGATTTATGATGGCATTGGCATTCCATAAGGCTATTTTATGCAATTAAGCGATTATTTTTTGGATTTAGTGGTCACGTCTTCTCTTAGTTGTATGATTTCTTGTGTCAGTTGATTGATTGCAAGTTTGCAAGAAGAAATTCACCTTAACTGTTGCAAAATGTTTGCGATGGGGTGAGAAGACATATTCAGTTATGTTTGAGGGAACAAGGCAGACATTTTCAGCATTTACTCTAACCATAATTCACCAATCTTTGTATTTTTTTAACTTTTTCCTTTCAATTCTTCTTTTTTCACTTATGGCCGAAATCTAGGCCAATCGTGTTAATTACTCATTAGCATGTGTTCTGTGAGCCCTCTTAGCACTTATGCTGGGCAGGAGGCTAACATAACCCATCAAACAAGGAGAACGTCCGAGGTTCATGATTGTTAAAGGTGTTATGCATGACTACCAGGACCGCCGGTTCAACGTGCCTTCCAAAGCACGAGAGTCCACGATACCTATGAATTATGGCTTTGCCGGTCTGAGGAATCGAACCAGAGATGCATGCATCAGAGGCAGAGGCCTTTCACACACGGCTTTTTATTCAAAAAAAAATTATTTGTTGTTGAATTCGATACCATTGCGTAGCGTGTAGCAAACACCACAATATAACCTCAACATTTTCAATTACTTTGCTAAATCAAGTCGGACATTTTGAATTTCCTAAGTTTCTGTCAAAACTTCTCAGTTTTAAGTTGGAATACCTGTCAACAAACGGAATTAATATTTTCTGAATCTAGATACCTACGACATGATTATTAATTTCGTGGCCTTCCGAGGATGGCTTTATTTTGGAGCTCTTCATATGTCTTATGTACTGCAGAAAGGTTTGCAGTTCTGAGAACCCAATTTAGATGAATAACTGCACAGATTAGAACTGTTTTATTTATAATAATAACAAAACCTTTGTTATTAGTTTAACAATGTAGCGTTGATGTTATATTCTCATTCATTCCAAAGGATTTAAATTTCCGAAATGAAATTTTTCAACTGCATTGTATTAAATACTCAAAACACTATAACTAATCGATTATCTTAACTTTTAATTGTTTTTACATAGAAGGAGCTATGCAAATCGTTTTGACCGCTATGTTTTCTTTTTCTTAAAAATATCGACGTGTCTATAATCTAAATAACTAAAGATCAGTGAAAATATTAAGCATAATTTTTTCTAGACAGGTGAAGTAGAGGTGGTAGCAGTTTGTTCGTCGATGATTACACACATATCATCCGTAAGACTATATTGCCCGAATGATTTACGGTCAAGTGACAGTCGGAAGGGCATGTTTAAAGCTTTAAAGGAAGTTAAAAAACGTTTCACAGAGGGCCCTCCGCTTCTTAACCCAGTGAATGATATGAAAATTACCGATCCTGCATTCGTTGATGTCGTAAAAAAGATTGAACATCTTGAGAAAAAGTAATTAACTTAAATTTAGTCTTTTATAACCTTAACATGAAACTAATTTTTATTGCAGAATGTATGAACATCCATTGCATAATAAACCCATTTTAACCACCGAGTATTCGAAATACGAAAAAAAAGTTGCATGTAAAAGCGAACTTCAGGTTGCGAAACAAAAATTATCTGAAGCAAAATCGGTTTTACAGCTCGACGAATTAAAATGTCGTAAAAGGGTTTTAAGAAGATTGGGTTATTGCACTAACGCTGATGTAATACAATTGAAAGGGCGTGTTGGGTGTGAATTGAGCAGGTATTTTGGTGTTAATTTTATAAAATCAAAATGTAGAAAATCATTCACTTTTAGTTCCGACGAATTATTATTGACGGAAATGATTTTCAACGGCGTGTTTGGACAGTTGACTGCAGCACAATGTTGTGCTATATTGAGTTGTTTTGTATGCGATGAAAAAAGCAGCGAAGCTCCTAAACTTACCGAAGAACTTTCTGGACCTTTACGACAAATGCAGGTAGGACAGAATTTTGTTTTTAATTTGATGATTATTCGCAAAGACTACATTTGTTGAAACTTAATTTTATTTGGAAATTTAAAATGTTTTAACAATTTTTAAATTGTTGCATTAAAACAAACTTGAACCTTTTCGGTACGAATTTTATTTTCTTTATTATTGATACATTTGTATTTATATTATAATCTAGATCTAGATAGTCTAAAGATAATTATTCTTTTCAAACTTTGAATTATTCATTTTGAAATAAATACCTGGGACATACATGTCCCGTTAGGATTTAGCATGGGACGAGTATAACCCTACAGTAGTAAAGTTAACTGCCTTTTTTATTTACTCGTCATTTTACATATTTTATTTATGATAATTCAAAAAACAGTCTGCATAGAGCAGTGGTCGGCAAACTTTTGAGACCGAAGAGCCAATCCTGTACCTCACAACTATTTAAAAATTATTCGAGAGCCACACATTTTGCCATTACCAACGTTACTTTGCGTGGTAGAGGGCGCTCTGCACTCACTTATTACTCCACCATCCCCTCCACTCGCATCCTCCCTTTACACTTATGAAACAATATTATACTCACATCCTTCCAAATGGCTCCCGTTAAGCAGGGCCTGCTACAATGCAATGTGTGCTGGCCTTTCAATTTTACTTCAGAGCTACGTACCGAAAGAGCCACATATGGCTCGCCAGCTGTAATTTGCAGACCCCTGGCATAGAGCAACATTACAGGCCACACAAATAGTTGAGTTCTCTTTTCCATTTTCTTTATTGCACAGTAGCAACATCTGCGGCGAGATTTACCTTGTGTTGGTAAATGGTCACCAATGTTGAACATTGCATTAGCTCTGAGAGATGGTCTCCCTAGAAATAATAAATTACAATGTTAATCAGTAAGTAAGTAGTAATTAGAAGCACATGTTTACCTGAACTAATTCTTCTCTGGAATGTTGCCCATTCTTTTCCATATCGTATCTAATCAGTTGCTCAGCTAGAGTAACAAAGAAATCGATAAATGGAATTGTCCTATGCTGCAGCTCTTGGTATACAACCCAAGCATTCGATGCAGATGACATGAAGCTTCTGGAAGACCTACCGCTTGTTGGAGTTTCGATTTGGATTATATAAAGCTGAAAACTGATCTGTCTGGTCTACACCCCTCATGTAGGTGTTATAGAATGCAATAGCATTGGGACATGGTATAGCCTTTTTTGAACCATCATTTAGTAGTTAGGCAGTTGCTTAGAACCAAGACTTCGTTTGTTCCAAAGTTGGCATTTAAGAATCTCCCTTTTGCTCCAGCTTGTCTTCAAAGTTCGGTGCATCCCTTGGGTTGGCCATACATGTAATGTTCCCACACAAGCGAAGGCTATTGCCCGAAAAAATTTATCGCAGCATATTGCCACATCCTTTTCTCGTATAGTTTGGCAAAGCTTCCTTACTACCCTTTCTCCAGGTGTTATAGCTTTTTCTGCTGTGACTTCTTCTTTCCCAGCATACAGACAGATTCAAATCGTAGATGTAACCCGTTTTTACATCACAGCGTTGCCATACCTTTATGCCTTGTTTTATGGACTTCAAAGGCAGGTACTGTTTGATAGGTAACCTGCCTTTGAATTTTGCCATAGTTTCGACAATATATACTTTGAAATGTCAATAAATCTAGGAATAACTCGTTTACAATTATACCGAAACATCTTTTCGCTTTTAGGTATTTATTTCCTGCTTTTAAATACGGTTCTGCTATTTTTACCTGCAGTCCGCACCTACATTAGGTTTTACAAGGGATTATAGATTTAAATATCAAGTGTTTTGTTGCATTTTCGTTGACATAAACTATAATGCTACAACCATATGCTCCGTAATACAAGTTACTCTTGCTCAAAGACTAGAACAAAACTCTTGCTTACCGAAAGGTGGCAGCACTGTATTTTAACGGAAACAAATACGTGCTTTGTAAATTATAGAGGTGGCCTCATACTCCCGGTCTCCCCTATGTACCAACAATTAATACTGTCCCAATTCCAGATTTTTAGGTAAATTACTAAATAAAAACTTTGTTTCCAACAATAAACGTGCCGTAAGAGTAATTCAACGTACCTGTTAATATTTGCGATTCCTTTTCACTGCGCAAATAACAAAAACACCATACAAATACGCAAAACGGTTGAGCATGCATGCATCTGCACTCCTAAAGAGTTGGGTTAAAACTATCAACTGCGCATGTTATTAATTCGTAACAAGACCTAAGAATACTACTGGAATGCATGCTAGCGTAATTATCAAGGCTTTATTTACCAGCAGTGTTCTTTAAACACGCCGTGGGACAAATATGTTCCCTTAGTACCGAAAGGGTTATATTAAAAATTCTGAATAATAATACACCAAATAAGAGTTACTAGAATCCCTGATCACATAACAATCAGATTCACCAAGTTAATGTAAAATTTTGCAGGCAGTTTTATGATTAGTTTGCATTCGATTGCCAGGCGGCGCCACCATTGCACGAGCAGACGCGACTCTAAAGTGCTTGGAATCAGCTGATTTGTATGATTCCAAATACCTCAGGGTCGCGTCTGCTCGTGCAGTGGTGGCGCCGCCTGGCAACCGAATGCAAACTAATCATAAAACTGCCTGCTAAATTTTACATTAACTTGGCGAATCTGATTGTTATGTGATCAGGGCTAGAACAAAACAAAGAAAAATCATTTTTTCCATAGGATTTGGCCAGACGAATAGCCAAAGTAAGCAATGAAGCTCGTTTGGAATTAGATGAAGATGCGTACGTGGAAAAATTCAAGCCATTTTTAATGGATATCGTTTATGCTTGGTGCAATGGGGCCATATTTAGCGAGTTGTGTAAAATGACTGATATATTTGAAGGTTCGATTATACGTTGCATGAGGCGATTGGAAGAATTACTTCGACAAATGGTTCAGGCTTCAAAAACAATAGGCAATAGCGAATTAGAGGATAAATTTAATTCCGCCATTAAGATGATCAAACGAGACATTGTGTTTGCTTCTAGTCTTTATTTGTAAATAATGTTTGTATCTGGTGTTCGAAGTGAGGGTATATGTTGACGTTCTGGAGAATTAACTGAAGTTTCAATGGATTTCTCATGTTTAATTTGATCAAAATTTGTTATGTAAACAATAAAAAATTTTGATAGTAATCGATGGTACTTCTTTTGTGATCAAGCTTTAATATAATTTTTTAAAAATATTTAGACCATTGTAACATTAAAAACTTTGCTTTATTATATCTATATTACTATTAAGTATGTGTAATAAGCAAACCCATGTAACTACTTCTCAGTTCGACCACTGGTTGTGCCATATAAAAATCACTTTGTAAATTTTTTGTACAAAGCATGTTCAAATTAGGTATTTCTAAAATGTAGCAAGAAGAAGCGTACAGTGTGTTCGCTTCCCATGTACAATTTCAGAATATTTTAATAACATACAAATTTCTCAGTCTTTTTATTAATATTAATATAGTAGAAACAGTGTTTTATTTCAGATTTTTATTGAATGCGATATTTTAAGGTTTTTTGTTTAAAGGATTAAAAGTACTTTTAGGAGTTAAGCTCTTTTATTTATATGATTATTTTGTATTGTAGTTAATAACTATTTTGTAAGCCCAGCAATTTTTTTAAAATAAACATCAAAAAATAAGAAAAAGATGAAATAGGCGAAAGAAATATAGTTTGAAACTCTTTACTGAATGTGTGGATAAGAAACAATCAACATCGTATGGCTGAAGTATAAATGCAGTCTAAGGTAAGTCGTATTCAATTACTTTTCACCTACTGATTAATATCTTCGTTAGTTCTAGGGTAGCGCTTTGCAATATTTGTAAGTTATTTTTCTGTATATTTATATAAATTTTTTGTGTTGGAAGATTTAAAAAATAAACTATCAGCTGCCACGTGTTCAAGTCGTCTTCTATGGTTTTATGCGCATAGTACGGATTGAACTCGCTGCTGCTGTTGGTTTTTGAACGGCGTTTTATGTTTGTTTGTTTTGTGTTCGTTTAGCACTTCTAGCGAGTTTTCTCTGTACTTCAGTAATTTTACTCACCGTAGTACGGAGTAAACTCGCTCTAAGTGTTGAATGTTTACCTTCGTTTTGTTATTTTTGCTTCTTCGTTTATTTTCTTTTTCTATCCTTTGTAGCTTGTAAAATTCGTACTGTGTATTCATAGTACGAATATTACTCGCTCTAAATGTTAGATGTATCGACTTTCAGTGTTGTGTATCTTCAATGTGTTTTGTTACTTTCGCTATTTTGTTTCCGTGTGTTGCCTTCTTTGGTGATCTAGCCGTGTGAGTATTTGATTTCTCGCGGTTAGTTTACCAATAAGGTAATATATTGGAAGTCTACGTTACTTTAATTTTTTTTAAAGCTTTGCTTGTGTGTAACTCTTCAATGTTTCTCAGCTCGGCTTTCGTTATGGTGCAGCCTTCGAGGGAAATGGAAAAAGGACGTGCTACCTTTTGTTAAGTAGCTGCTGGTGTGGTGCGCATATTTAAAATCGTATCACAGCCAGTAGTTACTTCAGAAAGGGTCGGCGTCTACTTCAAGGAATTTAAAGCTAGGAAAATTGAGACGGCGAGATTTTACAACGTGTCCTATTTTTTTCGGATGTTCGATTCATAGTCTCATGGTTTTGAGGTGTGACTAGATCGAACATTCGCAGGGAGTAAGGAAACTTCATCGCAGCTCATGGTACCTTTGGGATTTGGTTGGTACACTTTTCGTTGTTGACATTAGCTTTCTGGTATTTTGTACCCATAAAGCTATGTCAGCAATGCATAATGTACCATAATTCAACGGCATCGTAGAAGATACCACTTCTGTTTTATTTTCTGTTAACTTATATTTATTCTAGTTTATTAATTTGTATTTTTCGAAGATTCTACTAAATATATTGATAGTTTTTTTTTATATTTTACATTTGCATTAAAGGAGAGTGTGTGTGACAACAGTGGAAGAAGGTTGTAAATTGCTTCTCAGCCTTGATTTTAAGCAAATAGTTAACGAATTGGATGAATGCTACTAGAGATTATAAAAATGGCATGGATTAAGGGAAGCCTGTATTATAACACAAGTTCATAAACATAATCAGTATATAAGTGACCACCATGACGGGTTCGTTTTTGCTTAACAAGCATCGCTGTAGTCCTTCAGCAGGTAATTTTTGGTCACCGACAGAACCAGTAGTGGGATTCTGATTGCTCCAATAGAGTCAACTGGAGTATCTTCCATGAGTCGCAGGCGATTTTGATATTTTGAACTGAAGCGATTGTAAAATGACTTGGGAGTTTCAATTCGTCTAAGCCAAAGATATGCCGATGCTGGAGGCTAAATTTGCACAACTTGTATTGAAAAAGTCATTCGTTTTATTGTAGACCATTTATTAAATATCAATTTCTTTCTTCTTTCTCTTCTCCTTATACCCTATTGGGTGTCCGATTCTAATTGTGTGTTCTTTTTCTGTATCCACTTCCTCCATCTTTTTCATATCTCTAATGTCTTGTCTCTCTTGTTTCCTAATTCTCTTATTTTGTTCATCCACGTTTTCCTTAGCCTTCCTCTTTTCTTTTTCTTTCCTAATCCTGCTTCAAATACTTTTTTCATCCTTGTGATATTCCCATACGATTTAAGTTGATTTTTCTCAGTATCGGTTCTTGTTACAATGTTTCTCTCTTATATCCTCACTTCCTATTCTGTCAAGTTTTGTTACCCCAGCTATTTTCCTCATATGTTTCATTTCTGTAGCGTTTATTACTGATTCATGTGCTTGTTGTACTATCCATGATTCACAGCAATAATATGTCATAATTGCAACTGTTATGGTATTATATAAATACTCGCAGTTTGGTTTTTTGATCTGTCTTACCATACATTGTGGTATTTAATGCGTAGTATATTTTTGTTGCTTTTCCCATTTTGTTATTTATATCCAATTCTATTTTTCCGCCCTCCGATATTTTTCCTAAGTACATATTCTAAGCATGTTACTTGTAAATTTTGGTCTTTTGTATTTTATGTTTATTTTTCCTCAATTTTCTTCCTTTTGATTTACTACCATTTACTTTTGTCTGTATTTATTTTCATTTTTTTCCTTTTGCCATACATCTACTGCCCTTGCATTGCCTCTTGTGTATCTGCGATCAACACTTATACTCAGGCAATCACACTGTTTTATATTTTTTTCCATGGCAAATGTTTCTGATCTTTCTCCCTTTATTTGGACTTGAGGTCGTACTTCTTTATATTATATTGATTTCGTAACTTTTATCAATTTTGATTTGTTCATCATATTGCATATTATGTCTCTCTCTACCATATCAAATGCTGCTTTCGTGCCTGTAAAAAGTAAGTAGGTACAACCTACAGTTCCTCTCCTTTTATACAGATTGTCCGAAAACCAGTCTAAACATACAAAAATTAATGAGTGCAACAAGGAAGACATACACAATTACAATATGGGTCGCACAACAAAGATAGAATGCAATCATGGCTAGGTAAATTTTTAAACTAAAGATCTCTCTTATAACAAGCAAGCAAAAACATCTGTCATAAATATTTTATCACAATTTGTCATGACAGATGTTTTTGTTTGCTTGCTTGTTATTGGAGAGTGATCTTTAGTTTAAAAATTTACCTAGCCATGATTGCATTCTATCTTTGTTGTGCTACCCATATTGTTTGTCTTCCTTGTTGCACTCATTAATTTTTGTATGTTTAGACTGGTTTTCGGACAATCTGTATATTGTCTTTCTATTATATTCCTTATTATACAGGGTGGTCCATCAGTAATGGTACACAGACTAACAGTAGATTTGTGAGGTCAAAATATTACGATTTACCTAAAATTATCTTAGTCCAAAAGTTAATATTTAAGGAGATACAGGTAGCCCTGGCAGAAATTATCGATATATCGATAATATCGATATTTAATAAAATATCGGAAGACGATATTTAAAACATGAATATCGATGTATCGATAATATCGATAAATATCGATAATATCGATAAATATCGATAATATCGATATTATCGATTAATATCGATATTATCGATAATATCGATATTATCGATTAATATCGATATTATCGATTAATATCGATATTATCGATATTTTCGATAATCGATTATTTTAATAATATTGATGACTTCGATAATTTCGGTTAAATCGGCAATATCGATATAGATAATATCATAATTAAATTCTTCTAAAAATATCTAACAGTTTTAATTAATTATAATATAAATAGATTTCTTTGAGAAATCAGGTTTGTTGTATTCTCAAGTTTTACGAAATATTCCCGTTTTCAGGTGTGTAACGTGAATTGATCATTCGTTAGCTTAACAAAAGCTTTGTGCAACCCGCACTTAATTGTGTTTATGCAACAGGTCAGCAAATGAAAACGAAATCAAGCTTTTGGGATTTTTACTTACTGGCTTTAGAGGATTTGTAGAATAAAACAATTTTTCTGTGGCCTGTTTTAGGTAATACATATATTAGAAATTACCCTTTTTTACAACAAAAATCAAACTAGTTTTTATATTCTGGAAACAGGCCAATTTAGACATGGGCCTTATTTTAAATCAATCGTTCCAAACGGTAAAAAATGGACAATTGGCCCTTCTTGAACTCCCACAGATCTATCGAGAACCTATTTTATGACGAATGATTAATTTTGATCTTAGGTTACTTAGGTATTTGTAATTGATCATTGTTTTAGTGACAGTTAACACAAGAATTTAGTAAAGCAGAATAATTTTACACAAAATGATATAAATTAACCCTTATTTAACAGAAATTAGCTGGGAATGTCATATCTAAAATAATTCATTTTAAACGGGTTTTACAGTTACAGTAATTAAAGTATGAATTTTAAGGTTCATGGGTTCATGCTGCCGCTTTTATTGTGGAAATTTGGAAACGTCATAAAAATGTTATAAACCTGCACATCTTTCGGAAATATAATACCAAAACCCATCCATAAAAAAAAATTGCAGGGAAGTATCTATTACCATAAAAGGTGCCCACCAGGACGCCATTGGACTTCATAATTTTAATCTAATTAGGGCTAAATTAGTCCCTTAATACATCAAATTGCCAAATTTCAACAGATTCGAGTACATATTTTTTAAGATATTAATAAAAAACCGATTTTTTTTTAAAGTTTAATACCCTGTATCTTGAAAACTATGCATTTCCGGACCCAAGTTTATAGGAACTTTTTTAAATATTTTATGACAAGGAATGACCCCCTGAAATATCTCCGTCTATTTTTCGAACACCCTGTATATTGATACAGAAGTTATTAGTATTAATTAAGTATATTACCGGTATGATAGACCAGTAATTAATTAGCAATTGATATTATTGGTATTAATTACCGATAATATCGATGTTTATCGGATAATATCGATGTTTATCGATATTATCCATATTATCGGTATTATCGATATTATCGATAATATCGGTATTATCGATATTATCGATAATATCGGTATTATCGATATTATCGATATTATCGATAATATCGGTATTATCGATATTATCGATATTATCACTATTATCGATAATATCGGTATTATCGATGTTATCGATATTATCGATAATATCGGTATTATCGATATTATCGGTATTATCGATATTATCGATAAATCGATATTATCGATAACATTTTGGCAAATATTATCGATATTGAAATTTCAATATCGACAGGGCTAGATACAGGGTGTCAAAGTCGAAATTTTAATTTTAATTTTCTTACGTAATCTCTAAAATTTTCGCAATATTTATATGAAAATTGGTGACACTACTTTTTTTAGGACGGGAAACAATAATCCGTTCTCACTTTTAATGTAGCTCTAAAAGAGACCTTACTTTTGCTACATCTAATATCTTAAAAATACTTAACTTTTTTGCACATAAAGTTAGGGGAGATCTAATTGAAGAAAACAATTGCCTCATCTTTTTTATACAAAAAAGGTATACTATTTCAATGTTTCTAAAGTTAAGCGTTTCCAAGATATTTGCGATTGAAGTAAGTGATGCTACATTTTATTCGTTAACCTTTAAGTAGGCGCGTGGTTCTTAGGTACACAAGTGGTCGCGTGGCGCCTACAAGGCGCCAGCGTTTTAAAATGCCCCGACTCACCGACTGTCTTAATTTTGGCTTCTTTTATCAAATAAAATGCATTTAGGGCTTGATACAACTATAATGTTAAAATTTAGGGTAAATATATACAGAAAAATACAACAATAAAAAGGTAAAACCGCCCTCAATCAACGGTAAAACCTTATATAGTCCCATCAGAATGAAAAATGGAGGACAAACATTGAAGCTAGTATTCTTTACGTAATTTTAGATTTCACAATAATTTTATCTATCGTTGAAGCATTCGTTGCAGATATTACTTGTGTGTTCGCCGCAAATATTTTTTCCACAGATTTTACAAATATTCCTCTTGCCTCTTGGAGCCTTATACATAGGCGCCAGTAGCGTAACCTCTCGCATTTCTTGAAACAAAGTAAATGTTTTTTTCGAAGATAAAGGAATAGTTAAGCATACCGATTCAGAATAGATTGCTCAAAGTATACGCGAAGGGAAATATTACACAAAAATTTATTTTAGAAACGGCAGGCGTCTAAACTTAAAGGTTAAAAAGAGCATTACTTGCGGTATCTACACATTACCCATAAAATTAAAAAAAAAAATTAATGGTAAATATCCCACTGATTCACTATTGCTCTGTGTCCTATTACTTGTTTTTGACCTACTGTATTGCGTTACAGAATTCTTAAGAAGTGAATAAGGTGCTGCGTCGCTTACCTACTTCAATCGCAAATATCTTGGAAACTGTTAACTTTAGAGACATTGCAAAAGTATACCTTTTTTGTATAGGAAAGATGCGGCAATTGTTTTTTTCAATTTTATGTAAATTTAAGCTTCTACCACAGAGCAAGTAACAGTATTTCCTGCTACGTAATTCTTGCCACTTTGCAAATAAGTAAGTACCTAATAATGAAAATTATGCAACAAACCAGAAAACTCATTGTCATCAGGTGCTGTCTATTTAAGCAAAAGCAAGGTTTACTTCGTATTTCAAAGAATAAAACAAACCTTACAATGAAACCCTCCCGAAAATAATTTGGTTACCTAAATATTACAAAATATTAGAACGTAAATTTCAATTTTAATTAGACTTGCTCTTAATAAAATCATTTTGAATAAAATCACATCCCTCAAAATTAATATACTAAATCCAAACAACAGTGAAACTCGTCTTTTCAAAAATGTTCTAGAAAAGGGTTAACGTAAATTCAAGCTTCTACGTGATTCTTAACATTTGGCCAATAAAGAAAAAGCTTCTTAGTAACGTAAACAAGTGTCTGTAAGTAATAATGAAAATTATGCAACAAACCAGAAGACTCATTGCTATCAACAAGTGCGTTTCTTAGTTCAAGAAAAAACAAACTAAAGACAATGTCGAAATATTTTAAGTTTCAAACAAAGTTACAATGAAACTCTTCAGATAAAAATATGCTTAGCTTAACCTTACAAAATATTAAAACGTAAAGCAAAATTTTAATTAAACTTGCTATTAATAAAACTGTCCTGAAGAAAATTACAGCCCTCAAAATAAATCTACTAAATCTAAACAACATAAAACTTTAAAAGTTTACGTAAATTCAAGCTTCTTAACATTTTGCAAATAAAGAAAGAACCTCTTATAAAGGTAAACCAGTGCCTATAAGTAATAATAAAAATTATGCAACAAACCAGAAGATTCATGTCATCAAGTGCTTTTGACTTAAGCAAAAAAGAGATTTATTTCATACTTCAAGGAAAATGAAACCGCAAACTACATCGAAATGCCATACAAAATAACAATAAAACACACTTAGCCAAATATTACAAAATATTAGAATGCAAAGCACAATTTTATTGAAACTTTCACTCTTAATAAAACTGTTCTGAATCAAATTACAACCCTTAATTAAACTTACTAACTCCAAATAACTGCACTACTTCTCGTGCCAAAAATTTTCTAGAAAGTACAGTGTTCGACAAAAGTAATTATACAACTTGGTCAACGAATAACGTCTAAGTTGATCAAAATATCTAAACAAATGAAAATGTTATGTGTAAACAATTACTTAACAAATGTCGGTCTGCGATATTTCAGCGAAATAATGGCAGCTAGATATTCTGTTGATTAAATAGTGTTTATTGTCGAATCTATGATAAAAAACAATTATTCGGCTACGACAGTGGTTTAGGTATATTCAGATTGTTAGGTAAAAGTTGAAAACGGTATGCAAATATAGTAAAAATTTCTTAGAAGGATAAGAAAGTGCTTGTTAAGTAGTAATAGAAATTATGCAATAAATCAGAAAGCACTGTTATCAACAAGATGATATCTTGTTTATTAAAGGTTCATCTATTTACCTCAAGGGAAAGAAGAAATGAAGAGGTACTTTAACCTGCTTCTAAAGTTTCAAAGAAATTTAAAATTGAGCCTCTTCATAGAAATGAAAAGTAGGAGTTTGATTAAATTCCTTGTCAGGAAGTTAAAGTCCTTAAATAGTCATATACTCGTAAATCTACCAAACAAAGAAAAATTACAATAATCTTCGGAATCTTTAATAAATCAAGCTATAAAATTGTTTATAAAAGATCCTAACTAAAAACGAATAAATTATAATAAAGCCCTTCAAAGAAATATGCTAACCAAGTATTAAAGTATGTCACAAGAGCCCTTATATGGTCATACTAAATCCAAGGACCAGTACTGACATTTAGAAATTAAATTCTTTTGTAAAGACAGAAAGAGAAAATTCTTTCTTTCACGAAAGAGGATTATCTTTATCAGGTATCGGTATGAGTAGATGCTAATGATTTTAGCGGAAAGTATAATTATCTTTACCTACCATCGCTGGTCTGAAACAGCACAATGACGTCATGAGTCGAAATTGCACGGGCCAAAACTGCAAGGTAATCGAAATTGTGCTTCACGTTCTTTTGACATTTGCAATACTCGGCTAGAAATTTCTTTGAAGGGGCTTTATTCCAAATTTGTTTGAACCTTACTAGTTTCTTGGTCCTTGAAGTAAAGGACTAAGCTTCTATTTATTATGATGCCTGTCTTTGAGTAATTGACAAAAACGAAATAATCTGTTTTACTTAAATAAAAAGCATTTGTTGATAACAATGAGTTTGCCGGTTTGCTGCATAATTTTCATTATTACTTACAAGTACTGGCTTGCCCTTCTAAGAAGTTTCGTTATTTGCAAAGTGGCAAGAATTACGTAGCAGGAAATACTGTTACTTGCTCTTTGGTAGAAGCTTAAATTTACGTGAAATCTTTTCTAGAAAATCTTTGGAAATAAAAGTTATGCTGTTGTTTGGGTGTATAGTATGGTAATTTAATGGTTGCAATTTTTTCCAGAACAGTTTAATTGAAACTATGCTTTATACTCTAATATTTTGTAATGTTTAGCTATGCATAGGGTTTCATTGCAATTTTGTTTGAAATTTGAAGTATTTCGGCGTTGTTTCAGGTTTCCTTTTCCTTGAAGTAAGAAGTAAACTCACTTGTTGATAACAATAGCTTTCTGGCCTGTTGCATAATTTCTTTATTGTTTTTCTAAAGGGGTTTATTGTAGTTTTGTTAAAAAGTTGTTAAAAGTATTTCGAAGTAGTTTTTGGTTTCTTTTCGTTGGTTGCATAATTTTCATTATTATTTATAGCTTATAAGCAACGGTTTACCTTTATAAAAGGTTCTTTCTTTATTTGCAAAATGTTAAGAATTACGTAGAAGCCTGAATTTACGTAAACCTTTTTCTAGAAAATTTTTGAAAAGAAGAATTTTACTGTTGTTTGGATTTATTATTTAATTTTGAGGGATGTAATTTTATTCAAAATGCTTTTATTAAGAGCAAGTCTGATGAAAATTGTAATTTACGTTCTAATATTTTGAAGGGTTTCATTGTAATTTTCATTGCAATTCAAGGTATTTTGACGTCTCTGGTTTGTTTTATTCTTTGAAATACGAAGTAAACCGCTCTTGCTTAAGTAGACAGCACTTGATGACAATGAGTTTTCTAGTTCGCGGCATATAATTTTCATTATTACATACAGACATTTGTTTACCCTTCTAAGGGTTTCTTCTGCATTTGCATAATATTAAAAATTACGTAGAAGTTTCTTGAATTTACGTATAATTTTTTCTAGAAAATTTGTAAAAAGGATAATTTTGCTGTTTATATAGAGAACAAATTTAGTACTTATTATTAATTAGCAGAGCAAAAGTTTCATTACAATCGTGTTTTACATACATTCTAATATTGTGCAATATTTAGCTAAGCATATATATTTTGAAAGGGTTTGATTGTAATTCTGTTTGGACGTAGTTTCTGGTTTCTTTTTCCTTGAAGAAATAAACTTTTCTTTTGCTTGAATAAAAAGCAGTTTTTGACGACAAGGAGTCTTCTGGTTCATTGAATAATTTTCATGGTTACTTACAGACAGTTGTTTACTCTCCTAAGGGTTTTTCTATATTTACATAATATCAAAAATTACTCACAAGCTTCATGAATTTACGTATTCTCCTTTCTAGAAATATTTTAAAAAGAAAAGTAGTAGGTTGATTTAAGGGCTGTAACTACATGCAGAACAATTTTAAAGCGTGCAAAAGTGTCGTTAAAATTGTTGTTTTCAACTAAAAGCGTTTTGACGTAGTTTCTGGTTTCAGTGTCCTTGAAGTAAGAAATAAACCTTTCTTTTACTTAAGTAAAAATGACTTGTTGATAACAATGGGTTTTCCAGTTTGTTTGCGTAATCTCCTCCATTACTTACAGGCATTTGTTAATCCCTCTGAGAATTTGTTGTTGCTTGAGGTTAACGTTAAAGTAAAGTAGAATGTTAAAATCTCTTCCAGAAAAGTTTTAAAAAATTTCATGTAATTTGTTTTAATATTTACACGTAGGAATAGTAATTACGGAATTTCCAGTTGTTTTTCATTAAAGCTTTTTGTAAATTGGACCAAAATTTTGAGACAGTTTTGGGAAATTTAAATTATTTTAAATTGTTTTTCTTTGTGAAAGAATTCAGTAAATCAATGAAATAAATTAAGACGTTCCTGATTTTGTAGGATTTACTTTTAATAAAAAGCACTGCATTTTAAAGTAAAAATCAAATAAAAAATAAACAAAACATTACCAATAAGATAATTAAAGGGAAAGGCCCACTTTTCCCCTTAGGTTTGGTTAAACGATTGGCCAAAGTAAGTAATGAAATTAGATTGGAATTAAATGAAAATGCATATGTGGAAAATTTAAACAGTTTTTAAAATTATATGAATTGTACAGAATATATACGATTTAATGGTGTAATTATATTTAATTAATTATGAAAAGTTTGGGAGTGATACGCAGTTTAAACTGCATATTCTATGATTTGCATCTACTTATTGGACCCGATATTTTAAATGTTATTTACTTGTTTTACAGATAAATTTTTAAGGATTTCCCCTTTTGTGGAAATACCTCTTTAAGGTATTTTAATGAATTACCAAAGGACCATGGTTGGAATCCCTGCTGAAGTGATATTTCATTATAAATTTGCATAATGTAGGTATTAAAATAAAATAAGAATTAATTATTGCCCTAGCATTTCCAAAGTTTCTACCATTTTATTAAAGTAATTTTAGTAATTTTTATTTGCAAGGCTGATAATTCCTATTATTAAATTACAGAAATTACTAAGAAATTTAGAAGAACAAAGTAAAGCAGAATTAAATAGTTGGTGTTACATTTACATACACGATTTCGAAATATTTTTATTTAAAAAAGTCTAAAAAATTCTGCAATTTTATTAAAGTAAATTTTGTACAACGAAGGTTTTATTTGTAAGGATGATATTTTGTATTCCTAAATTACAAAAGTTACTAAGTAATTAAGACAAAGTGAAGTAGGAGTAAATGGTGTTATATTTACATACAGGATTTCGAAATAAGTTATTGAAGTAATATATGTACAACGAAATTTTTATTTACAAGGATGATAACTCATATGTATTACTAAATTTCAAAAAATTACTAAAAAATGTAGAAAAACAAAGTGAGGTAGAATTAAATAGTTGGCGCTACATTTGCTTACATGTTTTCGAAATACTTTAATTTAATAAGGCCTAAGAACTTCTGTCACTTTATTCAAGTAATTTTTGTAGAAAGAAAATTTTACTTTTAAGGATGATAACTCGTATTACTAAATTACAAAAATTACTAAGAAATTTAGAAGAACAAAGTCAAGTAGAAATAAATACTTGATGCTACATTTGCCTATAAGATTTTAATTTTAATAAGCCACAAAAGCTGCATTAAAATTGCGCTTTACGTTCTAACAGTTTGTAATATTTAGCTAAGCATATGTCTTTCTAAAGTGTTTTGTTTTATTTGGAATTTAACTATTTCGACGTAGTTTTTGGCTTCTTTGTCCTTGAAGTAAGATAACGCTCTCTTTTGCTTGAGTAAAAAGCACTTATTGATAACAATGAACTTGTTTGCATAAACTCCTGCACTACTTGTAAGCAATAGTTAATTATTCTAAGAAGTTTTCCTATTTGTCCGAAGCCAGCTAGAACGCCTTTTAGAAAATTTTAAAACATTCCATGTGACTTGACTTCAATTTTTTTGTAAATTTAATTTAATGTTGGGAAATTTAAATTATTTCAAAGTTCAAACATAATTTACTATATTCAAAACAGTTACATAAATCAATAAAAAACATAATAATTTTCTACTATTTTCTTTTAAAGAAAAACATCTCAATCTAAACGAAAACTTGAATGAAAATGTATACAACTAAGGTATTATTTAAAATGATTTGGCTAAACATTTCACTAAAGTAAGTAATGAAACTTGTCTGGAATTAAATGGAAATTCAGATGTGGAAAAATTTAAGATGTTTTAACCAGTGTTTTGGTATGCCCGATTTAATTGACCTGTGTTTACGTTGCACGAAATGATTGCAAGGATTACTTTACTGTCACAAATGGCCGAGACTTATGTAAGGGATATTGAAAGATACATTTAATTTCCTTATTACTCGTAAGATAATTAGCCGACATATTATTTGTTTTCAGTTATTTCCAAATAATTTTGAATTTGGAATCAGAGGTGAAGTTCTAAATAATCGTACATTCTCGTTTGAAGCTGTAGTGTATTTCTTGGGCTGAATGTTTTAAATATCAGTTGCTGTAATTAAACTTTTGTTTTAGAGATCTTGAAGGATTTACTTCTTTGCAGAAATACCTTTAATATGTTTTAATGAATTACCGAACCCCATTGGTTCAAATACCAGTGCAACCTCCACATATACATATAGTTACTGATATGTATTCAGAATTTTTACAATTATAATAAAATAAATATTCTTGTTGCCATAACAACATGAAAAAATACTTTTTTAGCGAATTTTTAGACCTTTCTAAAATCAAAAATTTTCCTTTGTCTTTATTGATGTTAAATAAATTTATGTTGTAAAAAGTTATTATTTATTGTGAAATAGTATGTTTTTCTTGTCGTTTTCAAGTTAGATCATTGATTGTGCTGTGTAGAACTTACCTTAAGCAATTTTTATACAAAGAAATTTTTATATGTAAGGTGCTAAATTAAATTTGCAAATAGGACTTTTGATTTAATAAAGCTTAAGGACTTTTTCAATTTTATTAAAGTAATTTTTATTTGTAAAGATGATAATCCGAATTACTAAAGATTACTAAGATATTTAACAGAACAACGTGCAGTGTAATTAAATAGTTGGTGCTGCATTTGCATATGGAGTTTCGAAATATTTTTAATTTAATAAGGCTCAAAAAATTCTGCCATTTTATTTTAGAGATCTCCGTAGAAGGAAATTTTTATTTGTAGGGATAATAATTCGTATTAGTAAATTACAAAAATTACTAAGATATTTAGATGGACAAAGTAAAGTAGAATTAAATAGTGCTACATTTGCATACAGGATTTCCGAATATTTTAATTTAATAGATAACGTTTAAAAGCTTCTGCCAGTTTATTCAAGTAATAAGGATAATTCGTATTACTAAATTATAAAACTTACTAACAAATTTAGAACAATGTGAAGTAGAATTAAATAATTGGTGTTACATATGCAAATAGGATTTCGGAATATTTTAATTTAAAAAGGCCGAAGAAATTCTGCCATTTTATTCAAGTTATTTTTGTACAAAGAAATTTGTATTTGTAAGAATAATAATTCATATTACTGAATTACAAAAATTACTAAGAGTACAAAGTGAAGTAGGAGTAAATGGTGTTATATTTCCATACAAGATTTCTGAATATTTTAGTTTAATAAGGCTTAAGAACTTCTGCCATTTTATTCATTATAATTTTTATACAACGGAAGTTTTAAGTATTTGCAAGGAGGATAATTTATATCACTAAATTACAAAGATTACTAAGAAATTTAAAAGAATAAAGTGAAGTAGAAATAAATAGTTGATGCTACATTATTTGCATAAATATAGGATTTTAATTTTAATAAGCACAAAAGTTTCATTAAAATTGTGCTTTACGTTTTAATATTTTGTAATATTTAGCTAAGCATATTTTTTTCTAATAGAATTTAACTATTGCGACGTAGTTTTTGGCTTCTTTGTCCTTGAAGTAAGATAAACCTTTCTTTTGTTTGAGTAAAAAGCACTTGTTGATAACAATGAGCTTGTTTGCATAAACTCCTTCACTACTTGTAAGCAATAGTTAATTTTTCTAGGAAGTTTTACTATTTGTCTGAAGCCAGCTAGAACGCCTTTGGGACATTTTAAAACATTCCATGTGACTTGATTTAATTCTTATTTCAGATTTTCAATTTTTTTGTAAATTTAATTCAATGTTAGGAAATTTAAATTACTTCAAACAGAATTTACTATATCCAAAACAGTTAAATCAATAAAAAACATAATAATTTTCTACTATTTTCTTTTAAAGAAACACATCTCAATCTTAACGAAAACTTGAATGAAAATGTATAAAACTAAAAGGTATTACATTTAAAAGAATTTTGCTAAACATTTCACTAAAGTAAGTAACGAAACTTGTCTGGAATTAGATGGAAATTCAGATGTGGAAAAATTTAGGATGATTTTAACCGGTGTTTTGGTATGCTTGATTTAATTGACCTGTGGGAACGTTGCACGAAATTACTTTACTCTCACAAATGGCTTCAAAATATGTAAGAAATATTGAATTAAAGGATACATTTAATTTCCTTATTACTCGTAAGAGCCGAAATATTATTTGCTTTCAGTTATTTCTAGATAATTTTGAATTTGGAATTAGAGGTGAAGTTCTAAATAATCGTACATTCTCGTTTGAAGCTGTAGTGCACTTCTTGGGCTTAATGTTTTAAATATCAGTTGCTTTAATTAAACTTTTGTTTTAGAGATCTTGAAGGACTTTTTTGCAGAAATACTTTTAATGTGTTTTAATGAATTACCGAAGGCCATTGGTTCAAATACCAGTGCAACCTCCACATACATACTTACTGATTTCTATTCAGAATTTTTATAGGTAATTATGATAAAATAAATATTGTTGTTGCCATAACAACATGAAAACATACATTTTTAGTGAATTTTTAGACCTTTCTAAAATCAAAAAATTTCCTTTATGTCTTTATTAATGTTAAATAAATTTCTGTTGTAAAAAGTTTGTGTTTTTCTTATCGTTTTCTAGTTAGATCATTGATTGTGCTGTGTAGAAATTTAGAAATTACCTTAAGCAATTTTTATACAAAGAAATTTTTACATGTAAGGTGCTACATTAAATTTGCAAATAGGACATCTAATTTAATAAAGCTTAAGAAGTTCTGCCATTTTATTAAAGTAATTTTTGAGCAAAGAACTTTTTATTTGTAAAGATGTTAATCCGAATTACTAAAGATTTCTAAGATATTTAACAGAACAAGGTGAAGTGTAATTAAATAGTTGGTGCTACGTTTGCATATGAAGTTTCAAAATATTTTTAATTTAATAAGGCTCAAAAAATTCATTCTATTTTAGAAATCTCCGTAGAAGGAAATTTTTATTTGTAAGGATAATAATTCGTATTATTAATTTACAAAAACCACAAAAAAAAATAGCATAAACAGAAATAAATGTGTACCTAGTTGTTGCACATTAGATACATATCTAGAATTTCAGAATATTTGAATTTAATGACAAACCTTTTTCATTTTTTCAATTCTAGAAGAAACTTTTTCTTAATTTTATTAAATGTAACTTTTTTATTTCAGATTATAATTGCGAAAAAATGTTTTTCAGAATAAATAAGGCATTTTATTTAGCACATTAAAGCCACTTTTAGGAATTAAAAGATTTTTATAAATAAATATGTATGGTATTTACAAAAAAAATTCTTTGTTAACATAAAGAATATTTAATTTTCTTGTATGATTAATGTTATATTACATTACAAAGTAGGTTACAATCGCTCTAAAAAAAGTCCAAACCGTTAAAATAAAATAGGCTGGAAAAATAAAATTCCGCGAATTTTGATTGATCAGTAAGGGCAGGAACCAGGAACAAACGGCTCGCCGTAGGGGTACCTATTACCACTAACGGTTTGAGGGGTTCCTACTTAACCCTTCTCCAACGGGATGGAGTATAAATACAGCGGTATCAGTAACAAATGACAACATTTTAAAGTAAACCTTCAGGTTCGGATTGTTTTATCCGTATTCTATGAGGTGTTTTTTCATAGTACGGGTTAAACTCTCCGAAGCTGTTGGTTTTTGAACACCGTTTGTTTGTTTTTTTTTGTTTGATACTTGTGGCGGGGTTTATTCGTACTGCAGAATTTTATTATTGTAGTACGGTGCAACTCTGTTATAAGTGTTGAATAAAATGTCTTAGTTTTGTTTGTTTTTTTGCGTAACTTACTTACTATTTTCTATCTTTTGCGGCGGGTATGTTTGCACTGTGCGATTATTTAATGACATAGTACGAGCACTACCGGCTGTCAAATGTAGAGAACATCTACTTTAAGTGTTTTAGATATGTCTTCGGTTTGTTACTTTTGTGTTTCTGTATGTTGCTTTCTTTGGTGATTTAGTCGGGTGAGTTATTGATTTCACCCGGCTAGTTTACTGAGGAGACGATGTATTGGTAACTCTACGTTAAACGTTAACGGTTTCCAGCACCTATTTCAGTTGCAGACATCTTTTTTGGCTTCCATTATTGTGGCCTTCGAAAATGGCGTGCTTACCCTTTTTGAGTTGCTGTTGGTGTGGTGCGCATGCTTAAAATCGCAACGCAGCCATTAGTTACGTCATGAAGGGTCGTCGTCTACCCTCCGGCGAGTTTTTCTAACCCACTATTTGCTTTTCAGATGTTCCATTTGCAGTCTCAAAATTTTTTAAAGTGTGACTCAGACGGACATTCGTAGGGAGTATGAAGACCTTGACGTGTGCCATGGGACCTTTGGTATTTAGTTGGTACACTTTTCGTTCCTAACATCAGCTTTTTGGTAGTTTGTATCCTTAAAGCTGTGTTAGTTACGTATACTGTGCCATAATTCAACGGCACCAAAGAAGATGCTCCAAACTCCTTTGCTGTTGTCGCAATTGTTTTTCTGTAGTTTAGTCAGTTGACTAGTTTATGATTAATTTTAATTACAATACAAAGTAGGTTAAAAAAGTCCAAACCGTTGAAATAAAATAGGCTGCAAAAATAAAATTCCTCGAATTTTGGTTGATCAGTAAGGCCAGGAATAAACGGATCGCCGTAGGGGTATTGCCAACAACGGTTTGAGGTGTTCCTACTTAACCCCTCTCCAAAGGGATGGAGTATAAATACAGCGGTATCAGTAACAAATGACAACATTTTAAAGTAAACCTTTAGGTTCGGATTGTTTTATCTGTATTCTATGGTGTGTTTCTTCATAGTACGGGTTAAACTTTCTGAAGCTGTTGGTTTTTGAACAGCGTTTGTTTTTTCTTTTTTAGTTTGATACTTGTGGCGGGGTTTATTCGTACTGCAGAATTTTATTATTGTAGTACGGTGCAACTCTGTTACAAGTGTTGAATAAAATGTCTTCGTTTTGTTTGTTTTTTGCGTAACTTATATAATTACTATTTTCTAACTTTTGCAGCAGGTATGTTTGCACTGTGCGATTATTTAATGACATAGTACGAGCACTACCGGCTGTCAAATGTAGAGAACATCTACTTTAAGTGTCTTCGGCTTGTTATTTTTGTGTTTCCGTATGTTGCTTTCTTTGGTGATCTAGCCGGGTGAGTTTTTGATTTCACCCTGTTAGTTTACTGAGAAGACGATGTATTGGTAACTCTACGTCAACGGTTTCCAGCACCTATTTTAGTTGCAGACATCTTTTTTGACTTCCATTATTGTGGCCTTCGAAATGGGCGTGCTTACCCTTTTTGAGTTGCTGTTGGTGTGGTGCGCATGCTTATAATCGCAACGCAGCCATTAGTTACGTTAAAAAGGGTCGTCGTCTACCCTCCGGCGAGTTTTTCTAACCCACTATTTGCTTTTCAGATGTTCCGTTTGCACTGTTTGCAGTCTCCAAATTTTTTAAAGTGAAGACCTCGACGTGTGCCATGGGACCTTTGGTATTTAGTTGGTACACTTTTCGTTCCTAACATCAGCTTTTTGGTAGTTTGTATCTTTAAAGCTGTGTTAGTTACGTATACTGTGCCATAATTCAACGGCATCAAAGAAGATACTCCAAATTCCTTTGCTGTTGTTGCAATTGTTTTCCTGTAGTTTAATCGGTTGACTGGTTTAGTTTGATGTAAATTTTGATTTTTCAGAAGTTTCGATCCATTTATGAAATGTAATATTGTTATAATTTATAATAAACTGATTTTTGAAAGTTCAATTTGTAATTAATTAAGGTAAAGCCGTCCCCTGAATGTTCGTTACTGTTAGCACTGTTAGAAGTTTCAAACAAAATTCAATTTGTTATTCAATAAAATAATTCTGAAGATATTTGAATGCGAATATCTCAATATAAAGGAAGTTTTTTTTTCTGTTAAATAAATTTGATTGCGAATATTTGCTTAGAAAACTATTTTTTTGGAGGGTTGAAAAGTATCATTTTCTCAAAATTAATCTTAGAAAATCACATTTAATTGTTGTAAATTACACATAAAACTCAAATTACTATGAATATGAGGGAAACTTAATTTTAGTCGGCATATAAAAAAAATTGAAAATATTTAATTGGGAGTACGCGTTTAAAAAAACTAATTTTTTGCAAAATCGTTTTCTCATAATAATTTCGGAAACTCATATTTAACTTTGTAAATAACAAACCAAATTCAATTATTTGTAATACATATAAAAGGAACTCATTTTTTTGCTGCAAGATAAAAAATATTTAATTGTGGGTATTTGTTAGAAAAGCCAAGTTTGGAAGGTAAAAGTTTCATTTTCTTTAAAATAATCTTTCAAAATCACATTTAACTGTTGTAAATGACATATAAAACCCAAATTATTATCAATAGAAAGGAAGCTTATTTTTTGCTCTTAAAAAGAAAATTGAAAATATTTGATTGTAATTATCTACTTAGAAAAACCGAGTATTTGGAAGGTTAAAAAGTATCGTTTTCTCCATAACAATTTTATAAAATCACATTTAAGAGTAGCTAGTAAATAATAAACGAAATTTAGTTATTCTTAACGTAAAAAGAACTACTTTTTGTTGTTAAATAATCTGTTTAGAAAACATGAAACATGAAAAAAGTACTAAATAATCTTAGAAAATTCCATACAAAATTCAGTTATTTGTTAATATAAAATGAGTTTATTTTTAAATAGGTACTTTCAAATGAAGAATGTTTGATTGTGAATATCTATTTTTTTGGACGGTTGAAACATAAATAATACACAGTTCTTTTTTGTTGTTATAAAGGAAATTATTGTCATTAAATATTTAGGATTTTTGAAAATATTTCATTATGTCATTAAATTGAAAAGAAACACTTTGGTAAACATCTTAAAAATTCAAACTAATGAAGTTAAGCACTTTCGATCATAAAATTTTATTTTAAAATACTTACATTCAAGTTTAGCTAAAATTATTCTTATTTCTAAATAAATGCAACTGCAAACTCAATAATTCTGATAAAGTGTGTTTCTCAATAAGATTTCACAGCTTATTAAATTCGTGCTTTGGATTACGACGACCTGTTTTTTGTTATTTTGAATTATAATCGTGTGTATTCGTATTATTTCTAACAGATGCATAGGTTTTGTTATTCTAATTAATTCTCAAATAATAAAAAATAAATAAATAAATTGTGAAGCATATCATCAGTCAAACGTTAAACCTAAGTATTTACTTTTTTAAATTGATTTGTCATATTTTCTTTGAAATTTTTAAATTTTCAATAAAAAAATATACATTTATATTTATTATTAGTAATGTTTCCCTTAAAATTTTTAAAACTTTCAGACTAATAATTTAGTTTAAACCGAGTAACATTTAGTTTTGTAGCTGATAACTAAAACTTTAGAAAATTCCATAATTTTGGTTCATTTCCGGTATCGATTTTTATAAAAACTTGGTGAAATATACAGGTTGTCTCTAAAATGTGTGGACATAGCTTAATCACAGATTCCTGGGCGCAAAATAAGATGATTTAACCGAGCTTATCTATATCCAAATTCATTTCGTTGAGCCAGTACCTCTGTCTTCTTTACTTTAATTAACTGAATCTAAATCCTTTTTATGTTAAATAATAATAATTCAATTACAACAACATAAACTTTCTATGCAGATTTATTAACATACTTTTTTATTTTAAAATCCTATCTTCCCTAACTATTTACTCACTATAAATATTAATTTGCAACAGTTTAAATAGGCTCACGTAACTTGTGATTGGTATCCACAATTCCAAATCCAAAATTAGCATTCAACAACCTCCAATCCAACTTCAATATCCAGATAGCAAGAATCCAATTTTTGATTTTATTCCAGTCAACTTCAATTATCTCTAATTATCTCCAATATCCAATAATCCCCAATATCCAATAATCCCCAATATCCAATAATCTCCAATATCCAATAATCTCCAATATCCAATATCACAAATATCCAAAATAAGCAGGATTAACCCTTTTCTCTCACAGGAAAAGCACCCACTTTATTTTTGTTAACCTCTTTTAAAAGAGAAAACAATTTTCCATTTCAGAAAAGTAATAATAAGTTATTTAATTACTTTTCCTCTTTCCTTTGAGGAAAAACCCCACTTCCCTTTTTAGAAAACGATATTGCACTTATTTATTTTTCTCTTGTCTTTCGTTGTCTTGTTTTTTTTATATTTTCTTCCAATAAGACTTTTCTTTCCTGTTTCTTGTACGTTTCTAGCTAAATTAAATTTACAGTTACAATACAACAATATTTTTAACAATTCCTGCCGTTGACTATTGTACCTATAGGTACTACATTGCCCTATCTTTACCGTACTGAATCTGATGTTTGAAACGCTGTGTAGATATCTGAATTTCTTCACTCTTTCAATTTTTTTCCCTTGAATGTATGGACAGATTAATGTTATCTACGTTTCTCTTTGAGATGACCACACATTTTGTATTTTTGATGTTTAGATTCAGTTCAAATTCATCGCTAACTTCTGCAATGTTTTTCATTACTCTTTCGAAGTCTTCCAAGGTTTCTGTAATAATGACGGTATCATCCGCGTATCTAATATTGTTAATGGGCAATCCATTAACTTTTATACCAGCTGTTTTATTTTCGAGTGCTTCGTCAATCATGTGTTGTGAGTAAAAGTTATATAAAGAGTTGGTGACAAAATACACCCCTCTTTAGATGTTAATTTCCTCCGATGTGCAATTGTCGCTTTTTGATGTAGTTAATCTGCTTTCAAGTTATGGCTGAAAAATCAAATTTTGTTTTCTATTTTTCATGTTGTTAACTGAATTAATATCAAATAAATTTTAAAGCAATTTTTTAAGCCCTAATAAGCGATGTAATCTGAATTTGGAAAACCTTTTATCTGTCTTGTCTCAGCATCAGGTTATTTATTGCTTATGGGCATCATTTTGGGTTTTCTTGTTAAACAGAAATTTGTTTTCTGATTTTGAAATGTATAATAATAGTAAATTCACTAAAAAATATGAGAAATTAAAAAAAATGCATAATCCAACAAACTAAGTAACGTTTCCACCGGCAATTTACATCCGCTATTCTATAGAGTACCAGCTACCAGCCATTTGTAAATCTTTTAGGTAATAATTTAACCCATTTTTATTGTATTCAGTATTTTTGATATTATTAAATTATATTATTAAAATAACTTGAATATTAATATTAAATAATCGTAGAAGTTACAAATAAAAGCTTAAAATCGTACAAAACTGCGAGGACAGCCGTATTAATTTTGAAAAGTCTTTTGAGGATAGATGCAATTGCTTAATTGCATCCTTAAGATCTGCAGAAAGTTTTTAAATTCACATGAAAGTTGCAAAAACTATGAAAGTAAACGTTATTTTTTAAAACAAAATGTATCTCAAGCAAAATCAGTTTTCTAGTTCGATGAATTAAAGGTTTATATCACTTTTTTTAGTCTTTTCTATTCGTTGGACTGAGTATGAAAATGTAAGGTAGGTAATTCCATGATTAAAAATGTATTATATTTCTTTGAAGGGGCTTTATTGCAATTTTTTTTGAACCTTAAAGGTACCTTCTTTAATGTACTTTCTGATTTCATTTTCCTAAAGTAAATAGATGGGCCTCTATTTAACATGATGTCTGCTTTTGTAAAATTGACAAAAAACATTTGTCTGTAATAAGGAGTTTTGTTTCTTGTAAAATGTCTATTATTAATTATTAGGTACAAGTAATTGTTTATCTATCTATAAGTATAATCATTTCTATAATGTTCAAATTATATAAAACTTCTAGAAAATTTCAGAGAGAACGTTACTTTTTCATTTCAAGGATTTAATTCTATTCAAACCAATTTTAATAATATCACTTTCAAGGTAATATAGTGCTTTACGTTTTTGCATTTTGTAAGATTTAGCTAAGCTTGGCTTTATTGTAATTTTTTTTAGAACTAAGGGTATTTAAGGGTGTGTACTTTCTAGAAGTAAAAATAAGCCGCTTTTGACTAAGTTACATAAAAGAAAAACATCCTTTTATTAAACTAAAATGAGCTTGTCGATAACACTGAGCCTTCCGCTTTGTTTGTAATGTTTGTATAATCCCCTTCATTACTTACAAGTAGGTAATTGTTAATTCTTCTAAGAAGTATTTATTTATTTGCAAGAGATTAACATTCCGAGTCCGGTAGAAATTTAAATTTATAGAAAATTCCTTCTAGATTTTTTTGAGAATTCCATGTGACTTGATTCAATATTTACATTTAAGAATAGCAATCAGCCAATCACAGAAATTTTCAAATTTATTCAATTTTCTCAACAAACTGTCTTATTAAACAATTTGTGAAATCGTTTTGTAAATCTCGGTGCTGTTTCAAGGATGTTAACTATTTTTCAAATTTTTTATTTTGTGCTGGGTACCAAATACATAAACCATTTGGTGGAATAAATCAAAATGGTGATAAACTTTTATTTCCTTTTAATAAAAAAAAATGCATTTTAAATTATGAATCGAATGAAACACATAAAAACACATCACAAGTACTTTAATTAAAGAGTACGAAAAAGACATATTTGCCTTAAGGGTTTTGTTAAACCATTGTTGGAATTAAGTGAAAATGCATATGTGGAAAATTGAAACTGTTTCTAATGGATGTTTTATATTTATGACAGGACGAGTTGCGCAAAATTAGCGATATATTTGATCTTTGAACCATATCGTGCATGAAACTGTTGGAAGAATTAATTCAACAAATGGCCCGGGTTTCCAAAGCTTCATTGCGTAATCGATTTGTACAGATGTATTACCAGTGATACGATAAAAGCTTATTTTATTAAACTCTCACAATTATAGAATTTTTTTAACGTTTCAGCCATCATTTTTCGCCTTAATTAAGCTTTGAACGTGAAAAATAATTTCTGAAACGTTCGCAAAAATATTATAATTGTGAGGGTTTAATAAAATAAGTTTTTCGTCTTAATTAAGCTTTGAAATGGCTGAAAAATAATCGCTGAAGCGTCAGCAATAGTTCCGGAATTATGAGGATTTAATAAAATAAGTTTTTCGCCTTAATTAAGCTCTGAAAAGACTGAAAAATAATCGCCGAAACGTTCACAAAAATTCCATAAACGTGATTTTACCGAATCGCTCGTTAATTATTTGTAAAAAATTACAAAAACTATGCTCTGAGTTATTTGTAAATAATTACGTTTCTCATGTTTGAAATCGGAAAGTATGTAAACTGCCGAAGAATTGAAATAGGTTGATGTATTTTTAAATTAATATAAAAAATGTAAAGTAGAGATAAATAATTGGAGTAGTTACATTCGTAGGTCAACATTGAATCTTGCTTATGATAAGAGATAAAAGGTTTAGCACCTAGCAAAATTATGTTCTTAATATAGAATATAGGTACCTAATGCCAAAAACTTTAGTTAACTACACTTGTTTAGAAGTTATGGTCAAAAATTCAAAATTTCGTTTTCTATTTTCATGTTGTTAACTGAATTAATATCAAAAATTATTTTAAAGCAATTTTTAAGCTCTAACGTATAGCGTAATCGAAATATTTGAAAAACATGTTATTTGTCTTACATCAACATCACGCCCTTATGGGCGCCATTTTTATTTTTCCATTAGTTAAATAGAAATTGATCTTCTAATATTGTCTGTCTTACATCAACATAGCGTTAGTTATTCCTTATGGGCGGCATTTTGGATTCTCCATCAGTTAAATAGAAATTGATCTTCTTATTTCTAAAATGAATAGTACCTATAAAAATAGATTCCACCAACAAGTAGATGATGAGTATAAAATGCCTTAGTTATCAGCTAGGCATTAATCACAATTGCTACACTACTTATAGCTGTTTTCCAAAGAAAAACTGGTAATTAAATAAATAATAAATAATCGTCATTTCACCGACGAACAATTAAGTATTGTTCATTTAATTCGCCAATATTTTTCAGAAAATTGCCCAACGCGCGGGGCACATTTCACAAAAGTTTAGTAAGTACTTGTGTTATATAGCTCAAACTACAAGTTATTTCTAATCAAAATTATGAGGACTGCCAAGAAAACACATTTTTCGGTATTTTTAATAAAATAATTGATTGCTTATTATTCTGTTTTTCATGTGGGCTTGATTTTAAGAATAAGTACTAAAAATAATAATATTGTTAATTATAACTTATAACAGTTATAATGAATGGAAATAGAAAATGAAATTTAGCTTTCTTTAAATGTAATTTAAAAACGTTAAATTATGTAAAGTTTCTTTTTTACATTATATGAAGCACATAATTTTGCAAAAATTCCAAAACGTTAAAATTGTAGATGGAGCCTACATTTTGCAGTTTTATTAAACACAGGTTTTTATTTAAAAGCAAATTATATATAAAATTTAAGTTTTTGTTAAGCTTTTCAAGTAGATTAGATTCCGATTGCATATTCTTACTTCAATAATTATTGTTATTGTTATTTTTGGTTGTTTACTGAATAATTTTTGAATTTAGAAAGTGGAAGTAATACGTTCAGTAGAGAAAATTTAAATAATAGTAAATTATTTAATTTTACTTGAATAACCATACGAAAATTTCAATTTGTAGAAAAATGATACCACCGCGGGGAACCGAAAGCGGTGGTATCATTTTTCTACAAATTGAAATTTTCGTATGGTTATTCAAATAAAATTAAATAATTTACTATTATTTAAATTTTCTCTACTGAACATATTACTTCCACTTTCTAAATTATTGTTATTGTTTATATATTTGCTCATAATTGTCTTTACATTTTGTAGTTTTCTTTGCATATATTTTCATGATTATTTTTATACTTAAAGGTCGACTGAAATAAATTCATATTATTATTTTCTTTTCTCCGTTGTTTATCCGGTCTCTTTCTTAAAATCATAGCACTAAAAAAAGAAAGAAATATGAAACAGATAAAATTTCCCGAAGGGGTAGGGGTAAACAGGATCGCCGTGGACGTATTATCAACAGTAGTTTGAAATGTCCCTGTTGCTCCCCTCCAAGGGATGGTGTATAAATGCAGTGGTGGTTTATGTTGTTTATGTTAGAGCCATACACAATACACAGTTAGTTTCTGCTGACCAGGACAACCAGGTGTCTTGCAGTACTGGGGTAATAAAGGATTGCAATATTGGTATGTTTTTATTAATAAAAATATGATAGAAATCATCAGTTACCGAGTGTTTTATCTGTATTGTATGGTATGTTTTTCTCATAGTACGGACTAAACTCTCGCAAACTGTTGGCTTTTGAACAGTGTTTGTTTTTAATGTTTTTCTGTTTGATACTTTTAGCAGGGATTCTTCGTTCTTCAGAATTTTATTATTGCAGTACGGAGTAACTCTGTTATAAGTGTTGAATATTAGTCTTCATTTTGGTTATTGTCTTCGTTGTTTATTTTTTCCTATCTTTTGCGGCATGTATGTTTGTACTGTGCGAATATTTAATGACATAGTACGAATACTACAAGCTGTAAAATGTTGGAAAACATCTACTACTTTATACTGTGTTTGTTTTCAGTTTGCTATTTTTGTTGCTGTTTCTGTATGTTTTCTTCTTTGGCGATCTAGCCGTGTGAGTTTCTGATTTCGCGCTGTTAGTTTACCGGGGAGGTAATGTATTAGGAGCTCTGCGTTACTTCGAATTTTACAAATTTCCACCATTTCTGTAGCGTCGAATTTGTTAGCCAAAATGGGCCCTTTATTGAATAGTTGCTGGTGCGGCGCACATGTTTCCAGTCGTATGTCGTATCGCAGCTTTCAACCATGGTCGAAGTTTATGCTGCGGAATGTCAAAAATGAATACACCCGTTTTTCCAGCGTATCCTATTTTTTTCGGATGTTTGGTTTATAGTCTCACGGTTTTGATGTGTGACTAGGCCGAACATTCGTAAGGAGCAAAGAGATTTCGCCATCGGCTATGGGATTTGATTCATGGTGGTATCTTTTTCGTTGTTGGCATTCGCTTTTTGGGAAATTTGAATCCATAAAGCTATGTTTAACGATGAATAATGTGCCATAATTCAACGGCATCACCGACGAGACCTGCCACTTTTGTTCATCTTGATTTGCTGATGTTTGGGATTTGATTGGTACACTTTCCGTTGTTGGCATAGCATCAGTTGCCGAGTGTTTTATCTGTATTATATGGTATGTTTTGCTCATAGTACGGACTAAACTCTCGCAAATTGTTGACTTTTGAACAGCGTTTGTTTTTAATATTTTTCTGTTTGACACTTTTAGCAGGGATTCTTCGTGTTTCAGAATTGTATTATTGCAGTACGGAGTAACTCTGTTATAAGTGTTGAATAATAATCTTCGTTTTGTTTATTGTGGAGTCTTCGCTGTTTATCTTTTTCTATCTTTTGCGGCATGTATGTTTTCTTCTTTGGTGACATAGCCGTGTGAGTTTCTGATCTCGCGCTGTTAGTTTATTGTTTTTTGTTGTTGTTCGTGCATAAGAATTTGAAAATCAGCTGCCGATTGTTCAATCCGTATTCTATGATGTGTTCTGCTCATAGTACGGATAAAACATTCGCAAGCTGTTTGTTTTTGAACAGCGCCTGTTTCATCTTTTTCTGTTTGATACTTTTAGCGGTTTTTTTTTGTACTTCAAAATTCTATTATTGTAGTACGGAATAACTGTCATAAGTGTTGAATAAATGTCTCCTTCTTGTTTATTTTGGCGTCTTCGTGACTTACTTTTTTCTATCTTTTGCGGCAGGTATATTTGTACTGTGCGAATATTTAACGACATAGTACGATTACTACAGGCTGTAAAATGTTAGATATCGTCCACTTGCTGCGCGTTTTAAAATTAGTTGTCCCTGTTCTTGTATGTTGCCTTCTTTGGTGATCTAGCCGTACGAGTTATATAATCTCGCTCTGTTAGTTTACCGGGGGGACGATGTATTAGAAGCTCTATGTTATTTTAAATTTTGTCAATTTCCAGCACTCCTGCGGCTTTCGAAGGAACCCAAAATGGACGTGTTTGCTACCTTTTGTTGAGTAGCTATCGGTGTGGTGCGCATGTTTGAAATCGTATCGCAGCCTTTAGTTACTTCAGAAAGGGTAGCAGTTTACTCTTGTGGAACCCAAGCGGTGGAAAATGAAGACCGCAGAGTTTTTCCAGGGTGCCTTATTTTTTTAGGATGTTCGGTTTATAGTCTCACTGTTTTCATGTGTGACTAGATCGAACATTCGGAAGAAGTAAGGAAACTTCGTCGTGGCTATGAAACCTTTGGGATTTGATTGGTGGTACTCTTTTCACTGTTAACATTAGCTTTTTGGTAATTTCGTATCCATAAAGCTTTGTTAATGGTGGATAATGTGCCATAATTCAACGGCATCATAGAAGAATCTTGCTTTGTTGATCTTTTGGATTTGGTTGGTATACTTTTCATTGTTGTCGCTTTTTGGTAAATTTATAGCAATAAAACTTCGCGATCAATGTATAATGTGCCATAATTCTACGTCATCTTAACCTGCAGATTCGCTTTTTTCTTAGTTCTGAATTACTTTGTTAACAAGTGTATATTCCATTCTTTTTTATGTCCTAATAAAGAAGACTTATTAAATTTTTTTTTTATTTAGTCTGATTACAGCACAATTTAAATCTCACAAATTGTCACTATTTGATTTCTAAATTTTTCAGTTAAGTAATCTTTGTTTTGTACTCTTACTACTTTGCTCAATTAAATAAATTTATAATCGTAAGATGTTACGAACTAGCAATGATTCCTAAATTTTAAAAATTTTCCTAAATTTCCAAACTTCTTTCAATTGAATAATATTTGTCTGTTTTATGCTCTATTGCTTTGTTAAAATAAATTATAAAGTAATAAAATTAAGATATAAACAAGTGGGAAAGCGACGCATAACTAATTTTTCAGTTTCCTAAATTTCCAAAATTTTCTTCGGTTTAGTAATTATCTGTTTTGAGCTAGATTGCTTTATTAAAATAAATCAATAATATTTTCTTTCAGTTGATTGGTTAGTTGAAATAAATTATAAATACGTAAAATAAAGCGATGCAAACAAGTAGCAGTGACCCCTAAAATATTAGTTTAAAATGTAAACAAGTAGCAGTAATTCCTAAAATCTTAAAATTTTTAAAATGTGCATACGCAGCAGGAACTTGAAACATTTAGCTTTTAGCAAATTTTGTAATACGAATTATCATTCTTATAAATACATTTTATTGTACAAATATTACTTTAATAAAATAGAAGATGCTTTTAAGAATTATTAAAAAATATTCCGAAATCCTATTTCAATATTTTTTAGAAAATTGCCCAACGCGCGGAGCACATTTCACAAAAATTTCAGTACTTGTGTTTTAACTCAAACTACACTCTAAAATTATGAGGACTGCCAACTTGTTATACATTTCAACCGAAGCTTTGTGAAGGTGTCCTTTTATATAAAGAATTTCTATAAGTTGTTAAAATAAACTCAGGGGTTTGCTACACAAAATTACAATGTTTATTTCATGAGTAGTACTGAAAGAAGTGGAGAGACAAATGCGAAAAGAGGAAGGAATGGGCAAAGATAGCAGAAGAAGCTAGAACGAGTAAAAAGCTAACAGATTAAAATATATAAAAATAAATAGAAGAAGAAATGGGAATTAATCCGTCCCAAAATAGGATTAAGAAAACTTATGAAAATAAGTAGCCATAACTGCATGCGGTTAAAGAGCTGATTATATATAGTACTGAAAACATAAAGTTTGTAGAAGTTGTAGGCTCATCTAAAATCAAAATCCCTTTGTCTATGTCTTTATATTAATGTTAAATAGAGTTTGGGCATGTAAAATGTTATTGTTTATTGTTTAATTACATTTCTCTAATGTTCAGTTATTTCACTAGTTGTGCTGCTATTTAGAAATCAAAGTAAGCTACTGTTCCCATAAAGAAATTCTAATTCGTAGTGATGATAATTTACGTTTCTGAATTATGATATTTATTCTTTTCTTTTACCCTCTTATACCTTTACAGTGTCGAGGGGGGAATTATGATATTAAAAGAATAAAAAAAGGCTAAATAATTTGTGCACATTTCCATATACAGGCTGATTAAAATTCGTCGGCCAACATTGAATTTTGAAAAAGATGTTCTTTTCGTTATCAACAAGGCATTAAACACAATTGCTTTGACTATTTACAATTGTTTATTGTAAAGAAAAATAGGCAATTAAATAATTTTTAAACTTGTTTTTTTGCTGAAGCATTGTTCGTCTAATATCGCCATATTTTTCTTACATTGACCAACCCGCGGGTCATATTTTACAAAAATTCAATGCTTTTGTGTTTTAACTAAAGTTATTTCTATCCAAAATTATACCAACGACAATCTGGTAATGAAGAAAACACGTTTTTTTAGGTATTTGCTCTTGTTAATATAAATAATCTAGGCTTATTCAGAAATCAGAGAAAAAATTCAATTTATTTTTACAAGAATTTCTGCTTTGTTTTAAGTTGACTAGTTCTGTATTATTTACTATTAATTATAAGTATCTTTATATTTTTCGTATTGACATTATTCGTACCAACAAACTAAATAAATTTTCCACCGACAGTAGTAACTTAAACTTGACAATAAATCAATTTCCTATATCAAAATCGAACTGCCTAAAATTCCTAGGTCTGTATATAGATGAGTGCCTGACGTGGAAACAGCATTGTGATTACCTAATATCCAAGCTGAATTCCCTACTTTTTCTGTTTAGAAACCTACGTAGATTCTTATCTAAAAATAATATAATTATGTTATATTTTGCGTATGCAGAATCTAGATTACGCTATGCGATCTGCTTCTGGGGTGGCTCTCCTGCAGCACACTCGGTATTCTTGGTTCAAAAAAGGATTATCAGGTGTATAGAAGGTGTGTCACAGCGTGAAAGCTGTAAAAACTTATTTAAAAACTTAGGCATTTTAACTTTACCATCTTTGTTTGTCTTCGAATTACTAGTTTTCACGTTTTTAAACAAAAGTGATTTCGAATCACATAAAGATATTCATCTTCACGATACACGCAACAAAGAAAAATTATTAATTCCACAAAGTAGCTGTAAGATCTCCTACAATGCACCCAGCAGTTTAGGCCCAAAATTATATAACCTTCTATCGGATGACCTTAAAAATTGTAAAACATTGCATAATTTTAAAAGCAAACTTAAATCTGTACTTGTTAATAAGTGTCTTTATTGTGTCAATGAATGGTATTTGTAACTTGTATTTTTATGTTTCCTGTTGACTCATGTATAGATCTTGTACATTTTTATTTATATTGTTTATACCTTTATATTTATACACATTTATACACTTTGTATACGCTTCTACGACGATTCCTATACACTTGTTGTCTTTATGGAAAATAAATTATTATTATTATTATTATTATTATTATTAACTATTTTTTAGTTTTTTCTGTACGTCGCACTGAGTATAAGGGAGGTAATTTCATAAAAAGGTGTTTTCATGTATTTTCATTTTTTGAAATAAATAGATGAGCCTCTATTTCACAAGCTTTGAAACATTGACAAAAAGCATTTGTCGATAACAAGGAGTTTTGTTTCTTGCATAATGTCCATTATTATTTACAAGTAATTGGTTATCTATCTATAAGTGTAATCATTTGTATATTGTTAAAAATTACATAAAACTTAAGGCATTGTCTAGGAAATTTCAGAAAGAAAGTTACTTTATCATTTAAGGGATTTAATTCTATTCAAAACAATTTCAACAATATCAGTTTCACGGTAATTGTATTTTCTAGAAGTAAAAATAAGCATTTACCTATTTAACGTTGTTGTCCGCTTTTGACTAATTTACACAAAAGAAAACCATCCTTTTATTAAACTAAAATGCACTTGCTGATAACAGTGATAACAATGAGCCTTCCGCTTTGTTTGTAATGTTTGTATAATCCCCTTCATTACTTACAAGTAATTGTTAATCGTTCCTAGTATTTCTTTATTTGCAAGAGATTAACATTACGAGCCCGGTAGAAATTTAAATTTGTTAAAAATTCCTTCTAGATTGTTTTGAGAATTCCATGTGACTTGATTTAATATTTATATTTAAGAATAGAAATCACAGAAATTTTCAAATTTATTCAATTTTTTCAACAAACTGTCCTTACTAAACAATTTGTGAAATCGTTTTGTAAATCTCGGTACTGTTTCAAGGATGTTATCTATTTTTCAAAATTTTCATTTTGTGCTGGGTACCAAATACATAAACCAATTGGTGGAATAAATAAAAATGGCGATAAACTTTTACTTTCTTTTAATAAAAAAAAATGCAGTTCAAATTATGAATCTAAATGAAACACATAAAAACACATCACAAACATTATAATTAAAGAGAATGAAAAAGACATCTTTGTTTTAAGGATTTTGTTAAACCATATTTGGAATTAAGTGGAAATGCATATGTGGAATACTGAAACTGTTTTTAATGCACGTTTTATATACGATGGTTGTGCAAAATTTGCGATACATTTGAACTTTTAACTATGTATATCTTCTGTGTTATTATTAGAGGAATTAATTCGACAAATTGTCTAGGTTTCCAAAACTTTGTATATTAAAAATCTTCATCGCCTAATTGATTATCGTAAATGTATAGTCAGTGATTCGATAAAACTTATTTATGGAATCTTTACAATTAAAAATTTTTTCAAAGTTTCGGCAATTATTTCATGTCTTCATTAAGCTTTGAAGAATGTTAAAAATCATTTCTGACACATTAACAAAAATTTTATAATTGTGAGGGTTTAATAAAATAACGTTTTACCGAATCACTCTTTAATTATATGCAACAAATTTCAAAAACCATAAAAAACAATTATGTATAACTCAGAGGTTTGCTACACAAATTTGGAATATTTCTTTTATGTTTATTATTGTTAAATAAGTTTGTATTGTAAAATTTTTTTTATTGCATGTACCTACAATTGCATATTTTTTTAATCGGTTTACAGACTGGTTGTGCCATTTGAAAATTAACGAAAACAACTTTTCGTACAAAGATATTCTAATTCGACATAATACAGAATTATTGAAATAGTAGAGATAAACAATTTGTATGTACCTACAGGCTTATAAAAATTTGTGCGTATTGATAAGATATAAAAAGTTTAGAACCTTTGTAGAATTTTGTTCTTAATATAATGTTAATAAGGCTTTAGTTAACTACACCTGTTATGACCGAAAAATCAAAAAATTCTTCCAAACCTTGTTTCCTATTTTTCATGCTGTTAACTGAATTCACACAAAAAAAAATAAAGCAATTTTTAAGCTCTAATAAACGATATAATGAATTTCTGGGTTATTTACTGCTTATTGGCATCATTTTGGGTGCTTCCTATTAAATAGAAATTTATTTTCTGATTTTGAAAATGTATAATAAAATAAAATCTACTAACAAATATGAAAAGTTAAAAATATGTTTTTTTAGTTATCAACAAGGCGTTAATCTTAATTGTCTTGTTTAGTTACATCTGTTTAATCTAAAGAAAATTAAGTCGTTTTTAAATTTGTCTTTGTACTGACTAATAACTCAGAATCGTTCATCTAATACCGCAATATTTTTCTTAAATTGCTCAACCCGCAGGACACATTCCAAGAAAATTTCAAATTTAGTGTTTTGTCTCAAACTATGTTATTTCTATACAAAATTATGATCAAGACCAACTTAATAATGAAAGAAAATATTTATATCTTCTGCATATTTGTTAATACAAATAATCTATTCTATTCGTATTCAGAAATAACAGAAAAAAAAACAATTTACCTACGAACAATTTAATATGACGCCCTCATAACCAAAAAAATCTGATATTGGTGTAAGACAGATGAAACGTTTTTAAACAATATTGTTCTAATATTCCTAAAACAATAATAATAACAATGATAATAATAATACAAAACAAGCAAAGAATTTGACTTGACTTAGGTATAATAGTTTGTCAAATTTCTTCTAAAATCTGGATTTTATCCTGAGAAAAACTAAAAATAATAATATTGTTGATTATAACAGTTAACAGTTATAATAATGCTCTGAGAAATAGAAATCGAAATTTAGCTTTCTTTAAATGTAATAATTTAAAATCGTTAAATTAAGTAAAGTTTATTTTTATAGCTATTAAGACAACAAGTGTTTTATAGAAGGTTTAAAAATCAAGGTCGTAGTTCAAATCCGAGCGAACGAAGTGAGTCGAGGATTTGATAGACCGAGATTTTTAAACTATAAAACACGAGTTGTCTTCAAGATTTTTTCTAACACTAATATCTTTCACTAATATATCATTAGAAATTTTAATAAATTATTATTTGAGACGCGTCACGATACACAAAATGCGAAGATTGCTAGGCAACGACGTATTTTATAGAGAAACGCGTATTTTAAAGGCCTATAAAATACGTTGTCATTGACGACGTATTTTATAGAGAAAACGTATTTTAAAGGCAACATAACAAGTGAGCTCTTATGCACCATACAAACAGTATAAGATATTAGTGTTAGAAAAACATTATATGAAACACATAATTTTGCAAAAATTCCAAAACGTTAATATTGTAAGTAGATGTAGCCTAGATTTTGCAGTTTTATTAGACACAGGTTTTGATTTAAAAGCAAATTGCACGTAAAATTTATGTTTTTGTTAAGCTTTTCAATTAGATCCCAATAATATTATTGTAATTGCTTCTACACTTGCGACTTGCTTATAAGTATCTTTACATGTTGTATTTTTCTTTTAATATATTTTGATGATTATTTTTATATCTAAAGGTCGACTTAAATAAATGCATATTATTATTTTCTTTTCTCCGATGTTTATCCGGTCTTAGACTGATCTCTTTCTTAAAATCGCAGCACTAAAAAAAGAAACAAATATGAAACCGTTGATGAAACAGATAAAATTTCCCGAATTTTGGTTTAATAATAGGGGTAGGGGTAAACAGGATCGCCGTGGGCGTATTATCAGTAGTCGTTTGAAGTGTCCCTGTTGCTCCCCTCCAAGGGATGGTGTATAAATGTAGTGGTGGTCTGGTGGTTTGTGATTCAGAAGCCAGCAGCTGAGAGAGCAGCATCTACTGGAGCCGTCAACACCAAGCAGCAACAGCAGCAGAGAGCTTCCGCTCTATCAGCAGCGAGTTCACTCGTTTTTGTTAAACGTCTGCAAAGCTATAACGTTTTCAGTCCAGGGCCTTGTGCCAGGTTGGTTGGACGTTATATGCCAAGCAGCGGTTAACCGCTCTTTTTAGAGCAATGGAAGAATTTCTTAAGTCGAAATCAACGATGCCGCCCGCCAAACCAGCTTCCAAGAAGTCGAAGAAGCGCCCTGCCACCAGCAGCGAAGAAGATGCCGCCGACAGCGAAATGGACATCGCAACCACCAGTCCAACCCCGGACGCCGGGACAAGCTACGCCGACGCAGCCCGGTCACCACCGCCGTCTCCAACCCCGTCCAGCCAGCGCCCACCCGCTAGCCAGCCAGCCAAGCAGCCAGCCCCCAAGATCCCGCCGATCTTCGTGGACACCTTGGAGAGGTTCACCGTGCACGCCCGAGCACTCAAGACCGTGCTCAACAAGAACGTAGACATCAGAGCCACGGGCAAGGGAGCCCGTATCCACACCGAATCAGCCACAGAATACAGGCACGTCCAAGACTACCTGAAGACCCACCAAATTCAATTCCACACGTTCGCGCTTGCCGCCGACCGGGAAATCAAGGTCGCCATCCGGGGCCTTGCCAATAGTATCACCGCCGACGAGTTGAACGAAGAACTCACTGACCTGGGCTTCGCCACCACCTACGCCACCAAGTTAGGAGGCAAAGGAAGGGAGTTCAGTAACATCTTCCTGGTCTGCTTGAAAAACCTGCCGTACACCAGAAACATCTACCAAATAACCCAGCTGCTGTACTGCAACAGGGTTAAAGTCGAGGCGTTCAAGTCCAAAAGCATCATTCCCCAATGCTACTCCTGCCAAAGGTTTGGCCACTCCAGCGTCAACTGCGGATTCGCCGCCAGATGCGTTCGCTGCGCCGGCAGCCATCCAGCATCCGAGTGCAAAAAACCTCGGGAAGCACCAGCCACATGCGTCAACTGCCAAGGCGCCCACCCGGCTAACTACCGCAAGTGCCCGGCGTACCAGTCCGAACTCCGCCGGAAGTCACGCCGCCAGGTCCCACACCTGGAAGCCGTCCAGACCTCAAGTGAGGCCGCCGTAGCCCCCGAAACCAGTGCCGCTCTTCCCGAGTACGACACAAGCTCAGAGGAAGACAACGCCGAAGGATGGCAGACTCAGCAACCCCGCAAGAACAGGAAGAGGGGTGGCAGGAAGCATAAACCTGCCACACAAACCATGTCGACCCTGCCGTTTGCCGTGGCACCCACAGACGACGAATCAGCACGCCCATCCAGCAGCCGGGCACCTACCACAACACAACCACCCACCAGCCGGTCCGGAGCATCAGCCCAACCATCCACCAGCCGAATCACCGCTCTGGCACATCCATCCACCAGCCGGACCTCCGCGCCAGCTCAACCATCCGCCAGCAGGACTAACGTGCCCAACCACCAAGCCGCCAACCCGTCTACAATGCAAAAAAGAAAGCAGGGTACATACACCAAACCGCAGCCAACCGCTCCAACCAGTGCCCCCGCCGGTGCAACCCCGCTGGGCCTACAGCTGGACGTACCCAAAATCATGCGATGGATCACCAGGATACTCGACGCATACCAAGCAGGCCAACCTATAATCACCCTGATTATTGGCGCCATCGGAGACATTCTTGCCCCAAGTAATGTCTAACAACCGTCGCAAGAATCTAACCGTAATCCTCTGGAACGCCAACGGCATCCGGAAGAAGAAGATCGAGCTAAAACACCTGCTCAGCTCCCACAACGTCGACGTGGCGTTAATAGGTGAAACTCACCTCGCCCCCCATGTGGATCTCACTATGCCGAACTACCACATCTACCGGACGGACAGGCCGACCGCCCCAGGGGCTCCAGCCAGCGGCGGAACAGCAGTACTGGTCCACAGGAGGGTGATACATCAACCCTGTACCCTACCACCCACACAATTAGAAGCCACCGGGGTCCAGATCCGCACCTCAGGTGAAGACCTAAAAATCATAGCCGCCTACAAAAGACCCACGCTACAACTTCGCACGGAGGACATAGATGACCTGCTAGCCGGAGGCGGGCGTACCATCATCGCCGGTGATCTAAACGCCAAGCACCCCGCTTGGAATTCCAGAATTAGAAACCCCGACGGCAACAGGCTCTACCGCCACAGTATGAGCACCTCATATGAAGTCGTTGGCCCAGACTCGCCCACGTATATTCCGAACAACCATAACCACCAACCCGATGTCCTGGACATTGCAGTGCTCAACAACGTTCCCTTCAACCACACGCTGGACGTGATAGAAGACTTGAGCTCGGACCACCTGCCGGTGCTCCTCACCCTTCAGACCAACTCCTGCAACGCCCTGGGTCCCGGCCCTGACAAGAAAATCGTCAACTGGAGGAAATACAACGAGCACCTGCAAACTGCAATAAAAAATGGCAATCCAGTCATCCGCTCCACAGAGGATATCGATCAGTGCATCGACAACCTCACGCAGACCATCCGCGAAGCCCTGGAGCAGAGCACAACCTTCAAGCCCCGAGACAAAGTGCCCGATCTACCCAGTTACCTGAAGGAAGCAATCAAGGAAAAGAGGAAACTCGTCAGACGATGGCAACTGACCAGGGACCCGGCAGTCAAGCGATCCCTCAACGCGAAGCAAGACGCCCTCAAAGAACTCCTGAAGGAATACCACAACCGCCAGTGGGACTCCTACCTCCAGGATACCATGGAAAAAGAAGGCAACGTCCACAAGGTAGCGAGGGCATTGAAAAACCGCGCAGCCCCAGTAAACCCGCTCCAGACGCAAAACGGTCCAATATACCTGCCGCAAGAGAGAGCCGACCTGTTCGCCGAAACGCTACAAGAAACCTTCACTCCAAACCCGGCTGTCAACCAACCACTCACCGCCCGAGTCGAACACGAAATCGACATCCTGATGGAAACTGAACCCGTTGGTCACATCAGGTTCGTGTCCCCGAAGGAAGTGAAGGACGTCATCCTCCGACAAAGGCGAAAAGCCGCTGGTGCGGACGAAATCGGAAATGCAGCGCTGCAAAACATTCCCAAGCGCACGTTGGCATATATCACAAGAATATTCAACGGAATCATCGCCCACAGACACTACCCACCAGCCTGGAAGCGTGCGGTGGTGGTAATGATCCCCAAACCCGGGAAGCTCCGTTCAAACCCTGCCAACTACCGTCCCATCTCGCTGCTCCCGTGCATCTCCAAGGTGTTCGAAAGAATCCTGTTGACCAGGCTTCAACCCCGCCTGCAACTCAGAGAAGAGCAGTTTGGATTCCGCCGAGGTAGATCAACCACCCACCAGATCATCCGGCTCACTGACATGGCGGCAGAAGGCTACAACCTCTCCCGCACGGTGGTAGCAGCAGCTTTGGATGCAGAGAAAGCGTTCGATAAGGTTTGGATCGACGGTCTTCTCTACAAGATGGCCAACCAGCACCAAACTCCACTCGCCTTCGTGCAGCTGCTGTGCAGCTACCTGAAGAACAGGACCTTCCAGGTACGGGTAGAAGGGAAGCTGTCGCCACCAACTCCCACCAGCGCCGGTGTCCCGCAAGGTGGATGCCTCTCCCCGGCGCTATTCAACGTCTTCATCAACGACATCCCCTGCATCGACGGAGTCCAGTGTGCCCTCTACGCGGACGACGTCATGTACACCAGCCAGCACCGCATACGAAACATAGCAGCCAACAGACTGCAACAGCAACTGGCCGCCGTACCCGCCTGGTTCCAGGACTGGCGCCTCCGGTTAAACGTGGACAAAACGCAGACCATCGAGTTCTCCCAGAAACGGAACGACCTGCCACCCCTGGTTATCCAAAACCAACGGATCCCATGGGGAACCACCATGAAGTATCTGGGAGTAACGTTCGACAGGGGTCTCACGTTCGCCAAACACGCAGCCGACGTCCTAACCAAGGCGAGGAGGGCAAGAGGAATGCTGTCCCCCCTGCTGAGCAGTCACAATGGCCTGCCGCTCAAAACCAGGCTCGCCATTTACAAAACCTACCTCCGACCGGCGCTCACCTACGCATCGGAAGCCTGGCTGGTAAACCTGGCCAAGTCCAACGCCCGGACGCTCGAGGCCTTCCAAGCGGTCACATTCAGGAGGATCACCGGCGCACCCTGGTACGTGCGGAACGACACCATCCGAGACGACCTGTCGATGTCAACTCTGATCAGCCACTGCCAAAACACCGCAGTAAAGGTCTACGACCGAATAGATGCCTCCGAGCAGGAAGGCATCAACAGCATCGCTCCGCTAGCGGGGTCACAGCAGCGGAAGAAAAAGAGGCCCAGACGGATCCTGGACATCTTTTTCTAACCAGACACCATCATCAACTACCAGCCACCAACCAAAGATCGACGAAACATGTAAGAAACTCAAACTACCCGCAAGCAGTAAAAACCGCAAGGTTAAACGCTGCTCCCACGGAATAAGCGAGGAGTTCGCTTATACCATCCCACGCGTGGTTTGTGTTAGAGCCATACACCATACACAGTTGGTTTCCGCTGACCAGGACAACCAGGTCTCTTGCAGTTTTGGTGTAAAGGACGCAAAGGTTTGCAATATTGGTATGTTTTTATTTTGTTTTTCGTACACAAAATATGATAGAAATCATCAGTTACCGAGTGTTTTATCTGTATTCTATGGTATGTTTTGCTCATAGTACGGACTAAACTCTCGCAAATTGTTGGCTTTCGACCAGTGTTTGTTTTTAATGTTTTTCTATTTGATACTTTTAGCAGGGATTCTTCGTTCTTCAGAATTTTATTATTGCAGTACGGAGTAACTCTGTTATAAGTGTTGAATATTAGTCTTCATTTTGTTTATTCTTCAGTCTTCGTTGTTTATTTTTTCCTATCTTTTGCGGCATGTATGTTTGTACTGTGCGAATATTTAATGACATAGTACGAATACTACAGGCTGTAAAATGTTGGAAAACATCTACTTCATCCTGTGTTTGTTTTCAGTTTGCTATTTTTGCTGCTGTTTCTGTAAGTTTTCTTCTTTGATGATCTAGCCGTGTGAGTTTCTGATTTCACGCTGTTAGTTTACGGGGGAGATAATGTATTAGGAGCTTTGCGTTACTTCGAATTTTACAAATTTCCACCATTTCTGTACCGTCGATTTCATTTGTTAGCCAAAATGGACTACTTTTGTTGAATAGTTGCTGGTGCGGCGCGCATGTTTACAGTCGTATCGCAGCTTTCAAACATGGTCGCAGTTTATGCTGCGGAATGTCAAAACTGAAAACACCGGTTTTTCCAGCGTATCCTATTTTTTTTTTAATGTTTGGTTTATAGTCTCACGGTTCTAAAGTGTGACTAGGCCGAACATTCGTAAGGAGCAAGGAGATTTCGCCATGGGCTATGACCTTTGAGATTTGATTCATGGTGGTATCTTTTTCATTGTTGGCATTCGCTTTTTGGGGAATTTGTATCCATAAAGCTTTGTTTAACGGTGAATAATGTACCATAATTCAACGGCATCACCGACGAGACCCGCCATTTTTGTTCATCTTGATTTGCGGATGTTTTTAATTTGCTTGGTACACTTTCCGTTGTTGACATTAGCTTTTTGGTGATTTTGTATCCATAAAGCTTTGTTAACTACGAATAATGTGCCGTAATTCAACGGTATCACCGGCCTGATTGGGATTTGATTGGTAAACTTTCCGCTGTTGGCTGCTACCAGCAAGTTACTTTTGAAATTAAACAATTAACATGTTTCCAATGATTCACAGATTACGAATATCCGTATATTTTGAACATAGAACTTTGCTAAAAAATATTTTTGAAAAGATAAGAGCTCCTATTTTTCCATTAAGCCTTAGTAGCCTTAGCAAATCATGTCTTTATTATTCTTGAGCTCCTTAACTTAATTTTAAAATATTTACCTACCTTTAACCTACTTTTTAATTTTTAAAAATAAGTTATATAAACCTAATAATTACATCAAATTTTGTTTTTATGTAGGATTTCTCAGCTCTGCGTCGCGAGTCTGCCCTTAAGTTTTCCAGGAGATGTTTGTTTTTATTTAGAACTATACCGCTCACATTTTGCTTAACCAATCAGATTGATCGATTTCCTTAGCAACAGCCAATAAAAACAATTTTCAAGTGACTATACCACTCATATTTTGCTTAACCAATCAGATTGATCGATTTTCTTAGCAACAGCCAATAAAAACAATTTTCAAGTGAAAAAAATCACACGTACGTTTCAATAAGTGAAAAAAACCACGCGTGTTTTTTTCACTTAGGTATTTTAAATAAGTGAAAACAATTCATAAATAGTAATTAACTGTTCGTGATGTAGTCTTAACGAATACAACGCGTGATCCGTTTGTCCTGTGATAAATTTGGGTCGGATAATTAATTCGTGCTAGTTAATTTTGGAAAAAAATTTATCGGAGAAACGGCATCACTTGTTATATTACTACCTTACTGCAAAAGTTAATATTTATTAATATTTAAAGGGTGTCAAAGTCGAAACATTAATCTTAATTTTCTTTTGTAATTTCATAAGTTTTCAAAATATCCATACGAAAATTGGAAAAATTACCTTTTTTGGAATGGGATTTTTATGTAGCTCCTAAAAGAACGTTATTTTTGGTGCGCCTAGTATTTTAAAAACGATTCAACCTTTTTATAATATTTAGTTATAGCACATTTAAACGAAAAATAAACAATTGCCTCATCATTTTTATGTAAAAAAGTATTCTGTTTATACGTCGCAAAAGTTAAACGTTTGCAAGGTATTTGTTATTAAAGTAAGTGAGGCAACATCTTATTTATGGTTTAAAAATTGTTTAACGCAGAAGACTTGCATTTAAAACAAAAATTTGAAATATTCTTGTTAAAAAAAGGTAATAGAACGCAGAGCAATAGTGCATGAGTGGGATATTTGTTATTAAAGTTTTTTAAGATTTTAGTGTAACCTTTGCTCTTTGAGGAACTAAAAAATGTTTTCATTGTCTGGATGAAATTTTGATATGGTAGGCAACAATATTGTAAAATACTTCTGGTAATTTATCACCCCGGTAAAAATTCAAGTTGCCCCAAATTTTTGATGAACATACAACCCACGCCACTACTATATTACTTTCGGAAATTTAATTTCACACTTAATACAATCTTCCATTTCTTGATTTAATAACTCGTTTAGGATAGTTCCTTTTACACAGATCCACTATTGCTCTGTGTTCCATTACTTGTTTTTCTTACGAACATGTCAAAATTGTTATTTTAAATTCAAGCCTATTCCGTTCAAGATTACTCACATGTTGCATCACTTACTTCAATCGTAAATGAATTGGAAACTGTTAATTTTAGAGAAATTTAAACCTTTTCGAATAAATAAGACGAGGGAATTATTTTTTTCAATTAGATCTGCATCAACTTTAAGTACAAAAAAGTTGAAGCTTTTTTAAAATATTAGCTGTAGCAAAATTAAAAGGACTGATTACTGTTTCCTGCCCGAAAAAAGTTAGTTTATCACATTTTCTTATAAATGTTTCGAGACCTCTTGAAATTATGGAAGAAACTGAAAATGAATATTTTGACTTTGACACCTTGTATTTCTTTTGATATTAACTTTTGCACTAGGTTAATCGTAATATTTTGACTCTACAAATCTACTGCTGGTCTGTGTCCCATTACATATGGACCACTCCGTATGTATGTATATACATTAAAAAAAATAACTTGACATATAGGTTTTATACTGGCAAAGAAACATAGGTAGGTACCAAAATATCTGGAAATCATAATAATGATTGTTAGCAAGAATGTGTAGGTACTGTTATTTAAACACAGTTTGTAGGTAACTTTTTATTCCAAATTTCTAAATATGCTTAACCGAGATAATCCACAAAGTAAGTATTTACAATAGATAATCTTCAATGTTTGTGTTATAAATCCTTTTTTTTAATTTTAAATATTAGAACTGCAAAGAGCTGTCAATCATTTTCTTAGCCAATTGTGTGAAATACACATTGGATTTTTTTAACGAAAATGTTTCAAAAACTTTCTCTACATTTTATATTTTGTAGAAAAACAATTTAAATCTTCAGTTTCTCCCAAATTCTTATCTAATTATTTCTATAATAGCAATTTTTTGTTTTATTATTACAAAGAGGTAAACGTAAAAACTAAAAACTAATTAATATATTAAGCACTCACTTATCAGTATTTTAAAGCTAATAATCGGTCTTATTAAAAAAGTTCGCTTGCAATTATTTGTATATTCCCAAACCAAAATTGTCCCAAATTAATTTTTAAATCTGTAATTTGTATAGAAAGCTTATCGGAATTTCATGTTAGTGCTAAGTTCTTCGGATGAGGATTAAGATTTTCAGCCTTGTTTTAGACGGTTTGGTTTTGCATTGTTTGATATAAATTATATAAACGGCCCTTGAATAATGTTTATATTTTTAGAGTCGCCAATTTTATATTTTTTACGCAATAACTGAACTTGCGTTCAATATTTTAAATTAAATTATGCAATTAAAATAAATTGAAGTAAATATTTCTAAAAATCGTAACCAAAGTTTTACAATCTTAAAAAAATCAGTGGTAGTTTTACTATTTGTGAAAGATCTTTTGACGGCTGAGAAACGATCCAGCAAAATCCTTCCTTATAGGATTTTTTAATAATTTAGATAATATCAAAGTGTTATTTTGATTTTAAGGCATGTGAGCATTACTTGCGCAATAATCCTATTTCAGTCACCAAACACAACAATTTAAATAGTTATTTTCATAACAAGTGCGGGAAGTTAGCGATTCCGAAACGAATGCAGGACGTTACAGAAACGAGCGCAGCGAGTTTCTGTACCTGCATGAGTTTCGGAATCGCTCTTCCCGCACGTGTTATGAACAACGTTTTTCCTACAAACGTTTAGGAATCGTCCTAAACTATCATTTTGTAAGTTTTCAAGTTGTCAAATTTGACATTTCCTTTTAAAGTAATAATCTAGTAAGGATGGTTGCTGTGCGATTTTCTGATTTTTCAGAAATCGCTGTCACTTTCCGGCACTCCGTGCGGGAAAGTTACTTTCCCGCACGCAAAATGAGTTTGGGAAAGTAACATTCCTAAACGTTTGTCGGAAAAATGTATGAAAGTAAGGTCTAAAAACATAAATTATCTGAAGCAAAGACAGTTTTATACAGTTGAATTATTTTAGTGCTGGCCAAACTGTTCAAACAAACGTTTAGTTGGATAACTAGCGGTTTTTATAATCGACTAATTTTTATTATTCGATTAATCGATTATCACTAGTATTCTATTCATTTGATTAATTACATGGCTGTGATTGTTCAGATAATAAAATGTTCTGCAATTTATGCTATAAATTATTTATCCGTTACGACATATAAGCAGTGTCTAACGCAGGGAATACTGGAAACAATAACATCCTATTTTTTTTCCTAACAACGTGTCTGAAATTTGTATTAGATTATATATTTTTAAATATCTATTTTGATAAGATAAAATTTACGAATTTATATATTTTGTTATACTTATTTTATTCCATTAATTATTCTAAAAAGATTAATTCCGAATTAAAAATATGTCAGAGCCTTCTTTTTAATCCTGAATTAAGAATATGTCAAAACATATTTGTAATTGTATTTCTTCGTTATACAAACAAATAAATTCGGATATAAGAATAAGTTAATGACATATTTGAAATTAATTTTTCTGTTGCATATCCAGTCAAATGCAACTGTAATTAATTTGTCTACGATATCATAAAAATTCGTTGGTTTGTATTCAATTTAATGCTAAATTAAAAATATGTCGGTACATATTTCAAATTATTTTTTCTGTTACACATTCAGGTAAATGTAACTGTAACTAATTTGTTCACAATAACATTAAAATTCGTATTCGAATTAATACTGAATTGAAAATAAGTCAAGGCAAATTTTTAATTCATTTTCAGGTTATGTAAACGCTGAAATTGAATGTAGTTTTTTCGGTATACGTTACCAAGAAAATAGGTAAACATTTTATTCATATAATAATAATGTTTACCAATTGCTGGATGTTATTAAAAAGTAAAGCGGCGCACCATAGTTGTGCTTTACATTCTAATATTGTGCAATATTTAGCTAAGCATATTTTTTTCTAAAGGGCTTGATTGTAATTTTGTATGGAACTTAAAGTAGTTGGACGTAGCTTCTGATTTCTTTTTCCATGAAGTAAGAAATAAATCTTGTAAAAAGCATTGATAACAATGAGTTTTCTATTTTGTTTGAATAATCTCCTGCACTAACTACTTACTGGCAATTGTTAATCCTTCTGAGAAGGTTCTTCTTTATTTACGCGACGTTAACGTTAAAAGTAACAAAGAATTTACTTAGAACTCCTCCCTGAAAAGCTTTTAGAAGTACCATGTGACTTGATTTAATATTTACTCGTAATAGTAGTAATTACTGACATTTTCAAATTTATTTGTTTGCAAACGTTTTCTATTAAAAAGTTTTCTAAATTCAACTAAATTTTGAGATGGTTTTTGGGAAATTTGAATTATTTTAAATAGTTTTTGTATGCGAAACAATCAAGCTAACCGTCGAAATAAATAAAAAAGATAATAATTTCTTATTATTTCCTGTTATCAAAAAACACAATATTTAAAGTAAGAATTTAATGAAAAATGTATGAAACATCATTAATTACATAATTAAAACGAAAACCTAATTTCCCCTTATGTTTCACCAAGCAATTGGCCAACGTAAGTAATAAAATTAACTTGGAATGAGAGGCACATCATGATAATCAGTTTTCTGGTTTAGTATTTGGTGTCCTGCAGTTTTGGCCCGTGCGATTTCGGCTTATGACGTCATTCAGGCTAACGATGGTAGGTAAAGATAATTAGATGTACTCTCCGCACTGACATTCTGATAAAAATAATCCTCTTTCGTAAATCAAACAATCTGTTTACAAAAGAATTTAACTTTTAAATGTCCTAACAGGAAAAAATTAATTTGACTGCCAAAAATTGCGTTACAAATGCATGCCTAAAATAGCATTCATAATATTCAAAATAGTATTCATTTGTTTAATAATTACTTGATTATTTTAATGTTAGTTTGACTAATTATTTGTTAATATAAAAAGCTGATGTAAAAGTTGTATCTTCAACAATAAAGAAATTGACTCAATATATTGTCTTAGATGTTGTTATATTTATAATCACTATAAAACCGATATCAAGAAAATTAATGTTCATATTTAAAAACACTAATCACACGCATATGTTCTAAATTTGGTTTTTCTCAATCAAATTTAAGTTTTTACGGTATGACATTTAAAAGTTAATTATTTTGTAAACATAAGGAAAAATTGGTTCTTTAATGAAAGAGGAATATTTATCATATGTTAGTATGAGTAAATGTGAACCCATTTGGGCGAAAAGTACATCCAATTCAACGCTGGATGAAACGGCACGAATGACGCCATTCTTTCGGGCCAAAACTGCACGTAAACCTATTAATTATCACTCATTTATACTTTTTTTTAAATTTACATAATGTTAAAAATCACACAGAAAAGTATTGATTTAGTACGATTCACGCCCAATGACCTAATGGACAGGTTTAATTTAGGATTAATATAAATTTAGACTAAGTAATCCATGTTGTCATACAATCTTTGTTAGGATATGTTATGTATATTGATGGAGAGCTTTCACTTGAAGTATCTCCTGCATGTTATTATCATTTTCTTTTCTGTCTAAATTGACAGTTTGTAAATAAAAAAGGAAAATAAAAAAAAATAGTATGTTCAAATAAGGACTGTAATTCTATTCAAAACAATTTTAATAAAAACAGAATTTCATTGAACTTATATATGCTTTGCCATGTAACATTTTGTAAAATTTCGTCAGGAATACCTTCTTGAGGGTTTTTGTTTTATTGTAATTGTGTTTGCAATTTAAGGTATTTATGTTTATTTTTATGTTGTGTTGTCCTGTAAATCGGTTTTTCCTGTTGGGCAATAAAGATTTATTTATTTATTAAATTTGCAAGGATTACATATGAATATTTTAACGTACTTTCCGATTTGTTTTTCATTCAAGTAAAAAGTAAGTTATGTACTTAGTGATGTCCCTATTTTAGTAAGTCAGGAGAAAGGAAATAATCTATCTACGTAAAATATTTTCTAGAAATTTTTTGCAGTTATTTGGGTGACATTTAACTAAGCGTATTCGTTTTTAAAGGATGGTTTTATTGGAGTTTTGTTTGGAATTTAAGTATTTCGACGTAGTTTCTGGTTTCTTTGTCCTTGAAGTAAGAAATAAACCTCCCTTTTGCTTGAGTAAAAAGCACTTGTTGATAACAATGAGTTTTCTAGCTTGTTTGCATAATCTCCTTCAGTACTTGCAAACAATTTTTCTAAGAGGTTTATCTCTATTTGTCTGAGGTTAGCGTTAAGAGTTACGTGAAATTTACTTAGACCGCCTTCTGGAAAATTTCCATGTGACTTGATTTAATCTTCATTTTTAGGATTTTCAAATTCTTGAAATTTTTTTGCAAATATGTATTTTGCTTGTAAATTTAACTCAATCTTAGGAAATTTAAATTATTTCACAAAAAATCCTATATGCAAATTCAATCAAAAACTATTTTCTTTTAAAGAAAAACATCTCAATCTAAATGAGAACTTGAATGAAGTTGTAACTATCAAACACAAGTAGTATATTTAAAGGGAAAAGTTGGCTAAACATTTCACTAAAGTAAGTAACAAAACTTGTTTAGAATTAGATGGGAATTCATATCTGGAAAAATTCGGACTGTTTTTAACGGGCATTGTGTATATTTAATTGATTGATGTTTAACTGGCCTGTATTTACGTTGCACGAAATTATTGCAAGGATTGTTTTACTGCCATAAATGGCCGACACTTCAAAATATGTAAGGAATATTGAATTAAAGGATACATTTAATTTCCTTATTAAAATAATTAGCCAAAATATTGTCTGCTTTCAGTTATTTCCAAATAATTTTGAATTTTGAATTTGAAATCTAAAAAATCGTACATCTGAAACTGTAGTGTATATCTTCGACTAAGGGCGGGTTGCACAAACAAGTTTCATCAAATTAATCATTTGTCAAGGTGAAAGAAATCGAATCAAAATTCGAATGCATATGGCAATAACACATTAGTAAACAAAGAATGATGCTATTTTGCCAACTTAGATAATTCGTTAATTTAACAAAAACTTGTGCAACCGGACCTTAATGTCCTAAATAGGTATCAGTTGCTTTTATTTTAGAAATTATTATATCCTGAAGGATTTACTTCTTTGAGGAAATATTTTTAATGTGTTTTTATGAATTACTGACCACCATTAGTTCAAAAGTGGAACCTCCACATACAACATACTTACTGATTTGTATTCAGAATTTTTATAATTACAATAAAATAAGTATTGTTGTTGCCATAACAACACCAAAACATAATTTTTTAGCGAATTTTTAGATCTTTCTAAAATCAAAAGTTTTCCTTTATTCTTTATTAATGTTAAATAAATTTGTGATGAAAAAAGTTATTATTTATTGTGTTTTCAAGTTAGATCATTGATTGTGCTGTGTAGAAATTAAGCAATTTTTATAGGTATGATAATTCGTATTACTAAATTACAAAAATTACTAAGAAATTTAGAAGAACAATGTGAAGTAGTATTAAATAGTTGGTGCTAAATTTAATTTGCAATTAGGACTTTTAATTTAATAAAGCTTAAGAACTTCTGCCATTTTATTAAAGTAATTTTTGTGTAAAGAACTTTTTATTTGTAAAGATGATAATCCGAATTACTAAAGATTACTAAGATATTTAACAGAACAAGGTGAAGTGGAATTAAATAAGTAGTTGGTGCTGCATTTGCATATGGGATTTCGAAATATTTTTAATTTAATAAGGCTATAAGCAACTTTTTTATAAAGAAATTTTTATTTGTAAGGATCTGCTAATTCGTATTACTAAATTACAAAAATTACTACAAAATTTAGAAAAAACAAAGTGAAATAGAATTAAATAGTTAGTGCTACATTTGCAAATAGGACTTCGGGACATTTTAATTTAATAAGGCTTAAAACTTCTGCCATTTTGGTAAAGTAATTTCCGTACAAGGAAATTTTCATTTTTAAAAATAAACAAATAAATTTAGAAGGACAAGAAGTAAAATTAAATAGTTGGTGCTAAATTTCTAAATAGGATTTCGAAATATTTTTTATTAAGGTTTAAAAGCTTCTGCTATTTTATTAAAGTAATATTTGCACAAAAAAATTTTTACATATAAGGATGATACTTCGTATTACTAAATTACAAAATTTACTAAGAAATTTTAAATAAACAAGGTGAACTTGACATTTGCATATAGGACTTCGGAATGTTTTAATTTAATAAGGCTTTAAAAGTCCTGTCATTTTATTTCAGTAATTTTGATATAAGTAAGGAAATCTTTATTTATAAGGATGATAATTCATATTACTAAATAAGAAGCGCACAAAAACAAATTAAAGTTGACTTAAATAAAATACATGCAGGATTTCAGAATATTTTAAGTTAATAAGGCTTAAAAACTTCTGCCATTTTATTAAACCAATTTTTGCCAAAATAATTGTTTATTTGTAAAGATGATAATTCGTATTGCGAAATTTCTTTGTCCTTGAAGTAATAAACCTCTTGTTGGTAATAATGAGCTTTCTAGTTTGTTTTCATAATCTCCCTCACTGCTTCCAGGTAATAGTTAATTCTTCTAGAAAGTTTTTCTTTGTTATCTGAGGTTATCGTTAAGAGTTACGTGGAATTTACTTAGAACACCTTCCGGAAAGTATCTTTTTTTTGTAAATTTGACTCAAGGTTAGGAAATTTAAATTGTTTCAAAACACAATTCCCACTGAAAAACAAAAAGAAAAACATCATCAATAAAAAACATAATAATTAAAGAAAAACACCTCAGTCTAAATGAAAACTCGAATGAAGATGTATAAAATACAAGTATTTTAATTAAAGGGATGTTCCGTGTTCAATAATAGTTTTTTATTAATTTAGTTTGAAGTGTTTTAGAAAATAAAATCTAGGCAGCGTACGCGTTTAAATTCCTTTTGGCATTGAATATTTATTTTTATTTTACATATCGCATTGCTTCGACAAGCTTTGGTTTCTTAGGTACCGTTTTATTGATTTGGAAACAAGAATTAGAAAGAAGAGAAAATAAATTAGTCGAAGATCATTTTTAGAAACGTTAAAAAAGTTAGTTAAAAACATTTCTTAGAAAAATATTAGAAGAAACAGAACTTTAGTGAATACATTTACAAGAAAAATTGCCATTTAATTAGAAGAATAGACTTTTTAGCATACTTGGAAACATATTCAAGGTGAGTCGAAGCTATTCATACCTTTAGTACCGTCCTTCGAGTTATCCTTTGGTTTTTATTAAACAAGGGAAAAACTCATTTTCTTTAAGAATTTGGTTAAACATTTCACCAAAGTATAACGGGGGTTAAATTAATGAATTACTAAGAAATTTGGAAAAAACAAAATGAAATAGAATTAAATAGTTGGTGCTACATTTGCCTGCAGGATTTCAAAATATTTTAATTTAATAAGGCTGAAAAGCTTCTGCCATTTCATTAAATTAATTTCCATACAAGGAAATTTTTATTTGTAAGGATGATAATTCTAATTGCTAAATTACAAAAATTACTAAGGAAATTTACAAAACAAAGTGAAGTAGAGTTGAATAAGTAGTTGATGCTACATTTGCTTACAGGATTTCCGACTATTTTAATTTAATTATGCTGAAAAAATCCCGCCATTTAATTAAAGTAATATTCGTAGAAAGAAATTTGATTTATAAGAATTTTTATTCTTATTACCTACTGATTTAGAAAGGTTACTGAAAAATTTAGAAAAACAAGTTGAAGTAGAATTAAATAGTGATGGATGCATTTGCATATAGGTTTTCGAAATATTTTAATTTCTTGTTGAGTACGTGTTGTTATTTAAATGCTCCAAAAAAATGCATTTGTTATTTTATTAATTATAGAAGCAACTCTTTTCAAAGACTATGATATGTTTAAGCTTTTTTTGAAAGCAGCAAAGTCATTTTTTGTGCAAATTTGATTGAAATGATATTTGGTACATTTCTGGTTTCCTTTATGAATTCTGACGTTCTAAACAGAATAGAAAATAGTTTGATAGATTTAGTTCATTTTTGAAGTTGATAAATTATATGTCTATTCACTTCAAAATAATAACAAAATTGTTAGATACGAGTTTTATTAAATCTGTAATATTTTTATATCTCTGCTTAAACACAAGCCTGGCCAATTCAAAAGAATTAAATTTGAACGAAATTTGATAGGTTATATTTTTATTAATTTTCTTACGCTACTGAAAATTATTTTGAACTAAATAATTATTATTAGTATTGTACTCGTAATTAGTTTAATCAATAACTATTCATGTTTCCATTTTATATCACAATAGTAGTGATTGGTGTAATTTCTTCTAAAATGCGTTTAAATTATTAAAATAGGCTAAGGGCCGGTCTTTCAAATAATTTTCGGAATTTTGGTTGAATAAGGGGTAGGGGTAGGAAGGATCGTCGTAGGAGTATTACCTACAATGGTTTGTAGTATTCCCCTCCAAAGGGTTGGGGTATAAATGCAGCGGTGGTTTGTGGTAAAGCCATATTCAGTTAGTTTTAGTTGACGAGGCAACTTTTTGTAGGGTAAGGGTTTGCAATATTTGTGAATATTATTGTTTTTTGTTGTTGTTCGTGCACAAAAATTTGAAAATTATCAGCTGCCGATTGTTCAATCCGTATTCTATGGTGTGTTCTGCTCATAGTACGGATAAAACACTCGCAAGCTGTTTGTTTTTGAACAGCGTCTGTTTTCATCTTTTTCTGTTTGATACTTTTAGCGGGGTTTTTCTGTACTTCAGAATTTTATTATTGTAGTACGGAATAACTCTGTCATAAGTGTTGAATAAATGTCTCCTTTTTGTTTATGTCTTCGTGACTTACTTTTTTCTAGCTTTTGCGGCAGGTATATTTGTACTGTGCGAATATTTAACGACATAGTACGATTACTACAGGCTGTAAAATGTTAGATAACGTCTACTTGCTGCGTGTTTTAAAATTATTTTGTGCCTGTTCCTGTATGTTGCCTTCTTTGGTGATCTAGCCGTACGAGTTATATAATCTCGCGCTGTTAGTTTACCGGGGGGACGATGTATTAGAAGCTTTACGTTATTTTAAATTTTGTAAATTTCCAGCACTCCTGAAATTTTCGAAGGAAGCCAAAATTGACGTGTTTGCTACCTTTTGTTGAGTAGCTATTGGTGTGGTGCGCATGTTTGAAATCGTATCACAGCCTCTAGTTACTTCAGAAAGGGTAGCAGTTTATTCTTGTGGAACCCAAGCGGTGGAAAATGAAGACTGGGGAGTTTCTCCAGGGTGCCCTATTTTTTTAGGATGTTCGGTTTATAGTCTCACGGTTTTCATGTGTGACTAGATCGAACATTCGGAAGAAGTAAGGAAACTTCGTCGTGGCTATGAAACCTTTGGGATTTAATTGGTGGTACTCTTTTCACTGTTAACATTAGCTTTTTGGTAATTTCGTATCCATAAAGCTTTGTTAATGGTGGATAATGTGCTATAATTCAACGGCATCATAGAATCTCATTTTTTTGAATCTTGCTTTATTGGATCTTTGGGATTTGGTTGGTATACTTTTCATTACTGGCTTCATCTTTTTGGTAAATTTATATCCAAAAAGTTGATGCCAATAATGACTAATGTGCCATAATTTTACGGCATCTTAACCTGCAGATTTGATTTTTATTATTGATATTTTTCTTAGTTCTGAATTACTTTGTTAACAACTGTGAATTTCATTGTTTTTTATGTCCTAATAAAGAAGGCTTATTAAAGATTTTTTCTACACATGATGTGAAAATAAGTATTTTCTTCACGATAAACTATGTAAAAGTGCGACTTTTTCCATCTAGAGATGAAAACAAGAATTCCAAATCTATGGCGACAAAATAAAAAATGCGTGTGTTACTATGGAAACGATTAAACAACTAAATTCGGTTTGAATTAAGTCGAATTAAAACTTATTTCAAACAGATAATTAAAATTTCGTAGAAAAAATAGCGTTTACTACTCGATATGAAATACGTTTTTTCGTTTCTGAGATTGCCCTACACGCAGCTCGTGGACAAATTCTCATCTCACTAAAAAAACGTTATTTTCATGTCTTGTAAAATATACTATTTAGATTTAGTCTGGTCACGGCAAAATTCAACATTTATAAACGTAAGATGTTACGAACTAGAAAAGTGATTCCTAAATTTCCAAACTTCTTTCAATTGAATAATATTTGCCTGTTTTATGCTCTATTGCTTTGTTAAAATAAATTATAAAGTAATAAAACTAAAATATAAACAAGTAGTAAAGCGAATCCTAACTAATTTTTTAAGGTTTCCAAAATTTTGTTTCGGTCTTAAGTATTTATTATCTATTTTGGGCTAGATTGCTTTATTAAAATAAATTATTAAATCAATAAAATTAAAATATAAACAATACTTAAAATTTTCTTTCAGTTGATTGGTTAGTTCAAATAAATTATAAATGCCTAAAATAAAGAGATGCAAATAAGTAGCAGTAACCCCTAATTTTTAATTATAAATGTAAACAAGTAAAATCTTAAAATTTTTAAAACGTGCAAACCAAGCAGGAACTTTAATTTTAATTATTTGGCTTTTTCCAAATTTCTTTTAAGAAGTATTAAAAAATATTGCGAAATCCTACCTGCAAATTTAGCACTATTTAATTATTTAAACTTTCGATTGTTATTCTAAATTTCTCAGTAATTTTTGTAATTTAGTAATTCGAATTATCATCCTTACAATCTTACAAATAAAAAGTTCTTTGCACAAAAATTACTTTAAAAATGGCAGAAGTTCTGTCCTATTAATTTAGCACCAACTATTTAATTCTACTTCACACTGTTCTTCTAAACTTCTTAGTAATTTTTGTAATTTAGTAATAAATTTCTTTGTATAAAAATTGTTTAAGGTAATTTCTACATAGCACAATCAATGATCTAACTTGAAAATGATAAGAGAAACGTGCTATTACACAATAAATAATAACTTTTTACAACACAAGTTTACTTAACATTAATAAAGACATAAAGGAAAATTTTTGATTTTAGAAAGGTCTAAAATTTCGGCAAAAATTAATGTTTCCATGTTGTTATGGTAACAACAATATTTATTTTATTATAATAAATTATAAAAATATGTACCTAGGTGGAGGTTGCACTGGTATTTGAACCAATGGCCTTCGGTAATTCATTAAAACACATTAAAAGTATTTCTTCAAAGAAGTAAATCCTTCAAGATCTCTAAAACGAAAGTTTAATTACAGCAACTGATATTGAAAACATTAAGCCTAATAAATACTCTACAGCTTCAAACGAGAATGTACGATTATTTAGAACTTCACCTCTGATTCCAAATTCAAAATTATTTAGAAATAACTGACAGCAAATAATATTTCGGCTAATTAGCTTACGAGTAATAAGGAAATTAAATATATCCTTTAATTCAATATTCCTTGCATATTTTGAAGTCTCTGCCATTTGTGACAATAAAGTAATCCTTGCGATCATTTCATGCAACGTAAATAGCAAAACATCGGTTAAAAACATCCTAAATTTTTCCATATATGAATTTATATCTAATTGCAAATAAGTTTCATTACTTACTTTAGAGAATGGCATACTACGTCGGTATACAAATTTATAGCTAAAAATTCGGACTGATATTGTTTACTCCTTTTTTTTAATTTTCAGAGTATACAAAATTCTCGCGGAATTTTTTTCATTGAAATCTGATGAAACGCGTGAAATCAACTTATTTCGATACATAATTGCCTACCTGCACTTTCTTGAAAAAATAGTGTTTGCAAAAAACTATTTTTCTTTTGAAAATTCACGGCATCTTTGATCCAAAGTTGTTTTTATTCGAAATTGAATAATCATTTTCGATATTTTTACTAAAAACATTAAAAGTACCTAATTGAATTTTTTAATAAATACTTTAATAAAAAAAAAATCCCATATGATCCGGACTTTTTGACAAACCCTGTATATGGCCGTCCCAATTCCATTTCTAAATATTTTTGACAGGTCCTCCTGTCAGAGCCCTCTCCGGCAGAATGTGTAACTACGCTTTGTCATTCTACTTTGATTTGATAACTTTGTTAATTGAAGTTATTATTATTATTTATGCATTGTTATTATATCAATAATATTACACAGAAAATCTAGTTTAACGGATTTAGAAAATTATTAATCAATTTGAAAACGTCAAATGTTATTAACGTTTTAAACTATCTAATAGATATCGCCACAGGGGGGACCAATGGCATACTTTCTTAAAACCTGTTTTTAGCTGAATTGGGAGTATTGGGACGGCCATACATATATACACGTTATTTTTGTTGAATAACCGACAATTAACAAATTTAAATTAGAAATGCAACTGTCAGTTAAGGTTAAGGTTAACTAGCACCATGGAGTAAATTTGAACTAGTCGATTAACTGTCAAATAGCCCTATTCGGTAGGCTTTATAAACTCTGTTTTTAATCAATGTAGGCGACGATTATTTCAATAATAGTTTAACATTTGAACACTAGATGGCAACCCTAAAATAAACAGATGACAAAGGATTTTCTTCAATACTAGATTAAAAATCTGACTTTAAGGCGAAAGATGAAAAAGATGTTGTGTGGAGATGTGAAGATGAAGCCTCCTTAATAATGTGGGCGAAATGTTGAGTTCTTCGTTCTTTCAGTGTTTTGTCGAAGGCCTATAGTATGTCTATAAATAAGCATACATGAATGTTTCCTGCTTCACTAATTGATTCTTCACTTAATTGCTTTAATATCAATATGGCATCTTGTACCCCTCTGTTGGGTCTAAATCCATATTGATTATCTTCTAAGGTTTCTTCTATTTCTGACCTTATCCTCTTTTCCAGAATTCTTGCGAAGATTTTTACTACTACGTTGAGCAGTGTAACTCCCCTGTAGTTTTGACAATCTCTTATATTCCCCTTTTTGAATATCAGTGTGATTATTCCTGTTTGCCAGTCTTCCGCTGCTTGGCCTGTTTTCATTACTCTATTAAAAATGTGTATAATTAAATCTCTTGCTTCTTCTGTTTTGGCTTTTAATGTTTCTGCGGTTACTTGGTCGTGTCCTGGCGTTTTCGCTGTCTTTGTTTAACTAATTGCTTCGTTTACTTCTTTTGTGATATCGCCTTCCTGGTGTTGCTCCTGTTCTTGCATTTTTACTGTAAGTGTTGATTTACATACCTAGTTCTTTTCTTCTCCTTTCTTCTAAATCATTCCCTTCTAAGGTTTTAAAGTAGAAAGGAAGGTGTCCTTCGTTAGGGACTCTCCATTTTCGTCCTTAACATTACGTGGTGTTGGTGTTGTTCCTTTCCCCGCATTTCTCAAAGTGGCATAGAATAATTTCTGATTCTATGCGCCTTTTTTATTTTTCGCTAAATTCTCCACCCATGCCTTTCGTTTTTCTTCCTGTATGTGTATGATTCTTTTCATTTGACCTTGTTTTGCTTTATATTCGAGGAAGTCGTTTAAATTTCTTGCATTTAGGTATCTTTTCCAAATTTCATTCTTCCTCTTTACTGCTATTTTCACTTTATCTTTCTGTTTGATATTTTTGTCGCTCATGCCACAGTTATCTTCTGCTGCTTGTAATATTGCTTCTTAACTGAACGCACAACAGATAATTTTGAAAGCGAGAAATATATTTTTTTGTAAAGTACAATTATTTATGTTTGTTTGTAGAAAGAAAAACGCATCCATATGAATGAAATTACATTTTTAATGCTTGGCTCGGATCTGGAATTGAAACCCTGACCCATTAAACAGGCCTTTTCAATCTATAGCTAAATAAACATCATGACAACTAAATTAAAATTGTTATAGAATTATATCTACCTTTGGTGGTCCAAAATAAAAGAGGCAAGTTATACTTCCTTTTATGTTATAAACTTCAATACTTCTTCAGGGTATAACTAACAAAGACAGATTTTTAGTATTAGCAATTGTATTAGCTAGTGTAACTTTTTGGTTTTAATTGTTATTAGTTATTATTATAAATGTTAGCAAAAGTATTTAGTATTTGGGTATAAGAAAGGTAAAGTCGAAAACTTTATAATTTGTCTTTAAATCTAATTAATCGCTTTTTTCTTCTGCAAATTGACAACTTAACGAAATCAAACGGAACAATAATTTAATAATTTTAATGGAATAAGATAAACAATTTTTGAAATTTATATTATCATTTTTTCAAATAAGTTTAATCAATACAATCGAATTAATTCTAACCAATCAACCCAACCAATTTCTTACATAACTTAAAAACTCAAAATTTCCAAGAAACGATAAGGGACGAAAGTTATTAAGACGGACGCAAAAGTTCTGTCGTTGCTAAAATTAGGTAAAATATTGTATAAGCCTTTTGTCGAAGAAGACGTAAAGCTGTCTGGTTTCATAACTGGAAGGATTAGGTAGCAAGGCAGGCAAAATTCAAAAGGGCAGATAGAAATTTTAACCGTTACTTGTTTGAAAATATTCAAACTTGAAAGTGTTTTTTCAGTTCAATGGCCACCAAATCTATCTCCTGAAGACTTGATATTTTTCATTAAAATTGCGAAAATGCTGGTTTTAAAATTAAAACGTTAAATTAGCGGCCACCGAAAAGATTTTCGTTTTCAAATTGAATTTGTTTATTTTACATAATTACACTGTTAGGCAGAAAATTTAAAAAAAGAATATTTATTCTTCTGCCCAGTTGTAGCGTTGGGTGAAAGTAATTTATTACGATTTTGATTATGGTTATGGCTATGGTTTTGAATAAATCTTTGAGACACCGCATTATCTGCGTAATTCATTTTTGTTTTTTCGGGTTTGTTTGTTATACTTCAGTATGTTAATTTCGGGGTTACTTACATCTTACATATTAATGACGCGTATCTTTCAATTGAAGTTGTCTTTATAGTCGATGCAGATTGCGAGCCTTGGTATCCGCAAGCCTAGAAATTCCTCTACGAGCTTTTAATAGAATGTTGTTCCTTCATAAGGTTGCTGCTTTCCTTTAACTAAAATTCTTCGCTGACTTCTGTGCAATCGACAAAATAACAAAATCTTAGAATGCTTGCATCAAGTGAATTTGAAAGTGTGCCCCAACAAGTGTGAACGAACCCCCTTGTTTCTATTTCGAGTATTTCAACACTGCAGTAACGGTACAAGGGATAAAGATTACGAGTGGACGGGTGAATTTTAGTCCCATCTTTAATTTTTAGGGCCGTGGTCAGAAATAATTGTTAAACTGTCAGTTTGGGTTAATAATAGTCTTGAAGGCGGGCTGTATTAACCACGATTTAGATTTAGATTAACTAAAGCCATATATTAAAAAGTAAAAATTTTCAGTTATTTCGTCTTTGTTAAAAGCTTTATACTCAAAACTTGAAGATTGTCACAATTCTTGGTAGAGCTTTGTATTCGTGTTCAAATTGGCCTCTTCGTACATTTGATAGAATTATGTTTTTGGTTTCGGTTAATAGTTTGGTAATAATTTAATATACATCTCAGTAAAAGTCAAAATATATGGCAAATCATATTGGTAAACAAAAAATGCTCTTGTAAATTTCGACCATTCGTTAATCAAACAGAAGTTTTGCGTAACAATCCCAAAGAATGCTTAAAGTTATGTTGTAAAATAATTTATTTTATTAATTAATTAAATAAGTTTGTTATTACCCGGTCAATTCTACGCCAAAAATACAAAATATGTCGTAGTTTTGTAGTTATCTTTTATTTCTAAAATTAATATTATTTAGAAATTGAATAAATTGCTTGGTTTATTTAAGTTATCTCTCACCGCCAGTAAGAGTGCGAAATGAAATCAATAGTTTAGGATTTAGGCACCTAAAATTATCTCTCACCAGCACTTCCATTTGGTCAATCTCATATAAGAACCCAGTGTTTGCTAACAATTTGTGTAATCTGGAGATTTACATTCTGCATTACCAGGTTGTGACGTAGTTATGGGTTGTGATGCGTTTTTATTCATCGTATCACAGCTCTTAACTACATTACAATATGGAAGAATTTCATCAAGGAGCAAGGACAAGGAATCACACTGGGTCGAATAATTTTGGAGGGAACTACCTATACAATATTGCTTGTTGCAGGATAGCAGGGTGTTTATTAATAACATCAGCTCTCAACAAGCTTTGTTAAGATGGTAAGTCTGAGGCTCTGGCTCTTTTTCCATTTTTGCCAATCTTGCCTTCTTGCTTCTTGTTCTGCCAGCTCTTGCCCTCTTTGGCCTCTTTAAAGGGAACTTACACGATCAATAGGATTTTGAGTCAGTCCGGCCAAGGATTGACAATCTGATTGACTGTGTAAGTTTCAGATATTCGGATTGATGGATTTCTTCTGTATATTTTGAAATCCGAGCTTCAATCACGGGTGGTGGGGAATGTCTGTCATTTTTTCCTCTGCCGATATAGAATCTTTCATGCTCTTTAGACGGAACTTACACGATCAATCGGATTGAGTGAGTAAGTCCGGCCAAGGATTGACAATTTGATTGAACTATGTAAGAATGATTGTCATTTTTTCCTCTACCGATATAGAATCTGTTCTAGATAGATGCGCCTCTTATCTTGCTGAGCAATTTGTTGAGGTGACGCTGACACTCGTTCATGCAGTAGTAATTCTTATAGTAATCTTCAGCACTGCTCTCTGAGATTCCACGCAGCATATTTAAATGAGTATACTTTACACTTTTTTTTTGTACCATTCTTTCGCAGTACCAGCGGGAAATTGTCGATTGATGTGGTGCTTCATCAATCATCACCAAAAACAGAAACCAACTCGGCGACACATTGTTGTTGAGATAATCTTCTCCGAAAGTTGTAAAAAATTATTTCGCGAAAATTTTCTCGGCTCGATTGCATTTTGTCGGGTGATTTGTCAACTTTAAAAATTCACTGTGGCTAAATCACTTGCCGTATCTTGATGAAACTTTATAATAAACTTTACTTTACTTTAATAATTAGATTAATTTAATATTGAGGTTAATTTTGACTGCTAACGTTTCATTGGTAGCTATAATGGTGGGCGGCACAGGCGGTTCCTGCGGATCGCTCTCCTGTAATCGATGCAAATCGAAAGTCGTGAATGCCGTGAAATGCTTAAAGTGTGAAAAATGTTACCACATAAGTTGTGCAAAACTTATAATAAATGTTAAATTGTTAAGTGACAAGACCATTATATGCTGTGATAACATTAATGATGACGGTGACGATGCGGACTTCATTGATGTTGTGAGTGCTTTAACGGATCAAGATAACAAGGTAGATATAAGAATCAATTAATCAACTAAATATTCAAATTGACCTTACAAGAAAGTTAGAAACCATAAAACTGCCCAAAGCAGCTGTGCAAGGACAAAATGCAAGCGTATCGCAAGAGGTCAGTGTTAACGCTGATACTGATAATAATAGAATTAAAGGTAAATCTATTAATAACCGTGAATGTACCGAATGATAACGTTAAGGATTTACCAAACTCTGCTGTGTCATACAAACACTTTTGTACGAATTCAAGGACAAAGTCTTGTCAAGTATTCAGTTTTAATGATGTAAGTCAAATTCAAGTAAGAGATGTGGTCTGAAAAATAAGAACAGTCGTGATATTTACGACATGAATACATTACTCATAAAGAGTATCCTTGACGTTATCATACGGCCATTGACGAAGCTAATTAACGAATCTATTAGAAATAATACCTTTCCCTCGACACTAAAATTTGCAAAAGTGATTCCGATCCCTAAAAGCAATGCGGCAGATGAACCTAGCATGTTTAGATCCATCTCGGCGTTGCCTATTTTATCGAAAATATTCGAAACTCTTTTGAAAAACCAAATATATTCTTTCTTCGAAACTAATAACCTATTTTGTAGCTACCAATTTGGTTTTAGGTCTGATAGGTGTACAACTACAGTCATAAATAATTTAATTAATAAAATAATTCAAGGTTTCGAAGACGGACTATTTATCGGGACCGTCTTCTACGACTTGCAGAAGGCATTCGATTGTGTGTCACACGAAATTTTAATAAACAAATTAGTACATTATGGTTTTGATCGGAACAGTGCCGACCTCATGAGATCTTACCTTAGTAACAAAAAACAGTGCACCTCAATTAATGGTGAACTATCTAATGTTAAATCAATTTCTAGAGGCGTACCCCAGGGGTCGGTGCTGGGACCGATACTTTTTCTCGTGTTTATAAATGATATAGCAACAGCATTCCTAGAACTGGCTTAAGTTTGTTTGCCGATGACACTACTGTAATTGAAACATCTTGTAGCTTAGGTAACCTTCTGAATAAAATCGACAGCACCAAAATAGAGCTTAGCGAGTGGTTTCTTGCCAATGAATTGAAATTAAATACTACAAAAACTCACACTCTTGTTTTTACAAACAGGCACCTGGGCCTTTTCGAAAATGAAAATTTTGTTAAATTTCTAGGCGTATATTTAGATCCTACCTTAAGTTGGAACGTTCACGTGGAGCATGTTTGCAGCAAAATATCTAAAAATGTGTATGTTCTTAGAACTTTGTATGATCAAGTTGGCGGGAAATTGCCTTTGCTGGCTTATCATTCGCTTATTGGCTCTCAAATTAATTATGCTGTATTGTGTTGGGGGCATTCTTCACATGTGAAGCGTATTTTTCGATTACAACGAAGGGCAGTACGTGTAATCTCTGGTTTTAGTTATAGGCAGGATGTTAGAAACAGGTTTAAAGACCTTAATTTATTAACGTTTCCATGTTTATATATTTATAATTGTTTAATTTATGTAAAGCAGAATATCAGCTTGTATGTTCCACAATCACAAATTCATGATTATCCTACTAGAAGTGCGAACGAGATTAGGATTGATTACCTTAGACTGAATTGTAGTAGGTTTAGCGTGAATTACTATGGTCCTTTGTTTTTTAATCGGCTACCTTTTCACGCTAGAAAACTGCCTCTTAGTACCTTTAAAGCCCGTATAAAGAAATTTTTAATAACTAATGCTTTTTATTCTATCAACGAGTATCTAAATTGTAATAATATGTCTATTTAAGACCCCGTCGAATTTGTGAATATTGTGATATATGTGACTTGTTTTATTTTTTAAATGTTTGTTAATTATAGACAAGTGTAAACTTTGTTTTAACACGATTAATAAATTATTATTATTATTATTGGTGGCGCCCTGTATGCGGCCATATGCAAAACTAAAAAGACAACCTTCGTACATACAATAATAATAATAATAATAATAAATCAAAAAATGTCAATAACTTTTCTTCAATATTTTATCATAAAACTTTGATTTTTGAACTGATGCAGATCTTCCTAACGTTACTTATTAGTTTGTTTCTGGAAGATCCAATCCAAATTTGGGATTTTGGTTATAATCTAGTGGACTTTGATTTGAGTGGGGAAATATCCTGCTTGGAATTATTTTAATTTTACACAAATATAAATATATAGGCAAAAATCGAAAATAAGCACAAATTACTGAAAAAATCCTGTCATAATTGGAAATAAATCATTCTTGCTGTGTTTTTTTTAAACATTTTTGTATTTTATAATAAGTTTGATAGCATAGATTTGTTACTTCTAGAAATATCGTTACTAAAACTTTAAGGACTTACCTGCATACGGGTATTTATAAAATGTATGTGTTTCTTATATAAATACATATATGTATAGTCCAATTGGCGATCCAGGTAATGCGCGTCACCAATCACATGATCAACGGTCGGCGTTACCAATAATGCGCGATAAAAAAATACAAAATGTAATTGCTAAATATAAATTATTTTTGTAGTTTTCTAAGATTAGGCAGCCGTGTTTAATCAAAAGGTCTATACATTTTTCAAAATAAGAGAGAAATCGAGTTTTTATTTTCTAATTTAGCTCATATTTATTTTTTGTAAAGTTAGTATTATTTTTGGCATGTTTATATTTCCAATTTCCAATTTTACTTGCAAATTTTGGACAGATCGTGTTGTGTATCATTAACGTTTTTTTAGGTTATAAAATTTGTAAATCGTTTGGAACTTCATGTAGACGTACCAAGTTATGATGTCATAAAATTTATTGATGACGTGCATTACCTGGCTCGAAAATTCGACCATACCTAACATATTTCCACATTTCCACTTATCGAAAATTTTGTTTTTCAGGAAATCATGCATTTCGTATAGATTCTTTAGAAGTATTTGCTTGATTTGTAATAAAATATCAATGAATATTTGTTTGTTGCCTTTTGTTGAGATTTAAGTTGGCAAATTCGTAAGCCTGTAAAGTTTAATTCACAGCAAACAAATGTGGAAGTTTCAGCATTTTCAATGTAATTTATATAAAATCGTTGCTTTTTTTATATATACAGGGTTTGTCAAAAAGTTCGGATCATATGGGACTTTTTTTATTTTATTAAAAAAATCAATACGGCGTTGGTTTGTACTAGTCTAAGGACTAAAAATGTGAACACTGTGTTGATCAAATACATTCTGTACCTGTCAAATTTAACACTTTTTGAAAAGAATCTTTATGATTTTTTCGAAAGATTTCATTTAGAAAAGTTGTTCAGAATGGCATTTTACGTCGGTACGCAAATTTTCAGCTAATAATTCGGACCTATTATTTTTTACTCGTTTATTTGATTTTTCCAAGTATAAGTATACTACAAAATTCTCGCGGAATTTTTTTCATTGAAATCTGATGAAACTCGCTTGTTATTACACTTTTAATGTTTTTAGTAAAAATATGGAAAATGATAACTCAATTTCGAATAAAAACAACGTTGGATCAACGACGCCGTGAATTTTTAAAAGGAAAATAGTTTTTTGCAAACAGTATTTTTTCAAGAGAATCCGGGTGGGCAATTATTTATCGAAATAAGTTGATTCCACGCGTTTCATTAGATTTCAATGAAAAAAATGAGTAAAAAATTATAAGTCCGAATTTTTAGCTGAAAATTTGCGAACCGACGTAAAATGCCATTCTGAACAACTTTTCCAAATAAAATTTTTCGAAAATATCATAAATAGGGCCACTTCTGAAGATTTTTTTCAAAAAGTGCCAAATTTGACAGATACAGAATGTCATTTGACTAAATCTGTGTGCACTTTTTTTAGTCCGTAGACAAGCACAAACCATTGGTTTTTTAAATAAATACTTTAATAAAAAAAGTCCCATATAATCCGGACTTTTTGACAAACCCTGTATAAGATATTAAAAAAGCTATTAAATGAAACGCAAACATAACATACATATAATTTATTAACAATTGTAAAACTAACAATTCCTTAACTTTACAATAATGTTAAAGTTATTGTCTTCAGTTTTCGTTGGTAAATTTTTACAGACTAGTTCGGGTTTAGGTCAATTTCAGCTTAAATGATCAACATTTTTCCAAAATAATTACTTTTCTATGCGGCAATTAGATTTTTGTTATTAAATTTTGTTTATTGTTTGATTCTTAAATGAAAATTTTTAAAATACTGAACAGTTAGTAATTTCATTTCTACTGATTTAGGAATAAAAAAATAAAAACTTGTTTCAAATAAAAAACTAATTTTGTAGAGCTTCAACTGCTTGGTAGGGGCTTTGAAAAAAGCTTAACCTAAAAATTAATTATTTTGAAAATTTGATCAGCTTGCTAAAACTCATAGTTGGGAGGTTATCATAACTGATGTTGTTTATACAGGGTTAGTTAACAAACATTGTGGCACAGTGGTTGTTTACTTTTGGATGCAATTTTCAATTAATACTGATCAGTGTAGAGTAAGACAAGAATTGTCAGTTGCTACTTAATTTTAAATAAAATTATTAAAATAATAATGGCATTAAATTGAAATATTATTGGGTTTTTGATTTAAATTTATACGTTTCAAATTTATACCTTTAAATATTAATTTCATTACTGAAATTACTTAAGAAATAAATAACGTTTAAATAAAGGCATTGATAACAGAAATAACAACAACTTCGTCCGAAGATGTTTGTTCGTTTTGTAAAAGTTTAAATAGTAAAAAAAAATTGATGTCGTGTTCGAGGGCTGTTTTATTTATTGTTCAAATAAAAGACGTGTCTCTCTTTAATTTAAAAGTTTGTTAATTTGTTGTCCGAGCACATAAGTTATTTCACTATCACCAACGTCCGTGAAACGCTGTTATCGGAGGTAGATGGTTTCCACAACTTGGAAAATTTGGTGGCACTGGAGGTAAATCCGCTTGTGTCCCTACGTGGATTATTAAATTCATTCCAATTACTATGTGGAACAGGAAATGACAATGGAACAACCACCATCCTGAAAAGAAACACAAAGCGAGTCATAATGTTCAACATGAAGTTGTAGTATATTTAATGTTGCTTATCACTGAATTAACTAGATTTTGTGTGGTGAAACTTTATAAAAGTTAAATGCTGATTATCTGATGGCACAGCCTGGAAAAGTCAGGAAAATTTATATTTAATAGAGGAATTTATATTCGATTTCTTTGCCAAATTTCAAAATTTAAAGAAAATCTGGCTTTCATTTTTCAGCTGATATTTAAGTCTGTTGAAAAAAGAAATTAAATGAGAGAAAACCTTTACCTACACTAAAATTGATAACTTTAAACTTGATTTCGTAACAGATTGCTTGGGAAAAATAAGCAATGTAAAGCAGGTTTTTTCTTCATAGTTGTGGATTTTCGTGGCAATTTTCTTTTTAGAGACATCTCGTTTGAGTATTTTATGTTAAATATAAAATAGTGAAACCGACTGAAAAACCGTTTTTGGATCAAGTGGGAAAAATTTCCGGAATTTTCCAGACATTACCGCTTATTTTAACGTTAAATTCAAGATAATAGTAATATAATAGTAATAATAATAATATTTATTCTCTTAACATTTTTACAGCTAGTACATATGTGGCACATAACCCAATGGTTGTTTGTGCCTCGAATAATTGATGGAATTATTCTTAAAATAATGAAACTACTTCTTTGATTTTCATAAAACTGTCTGCCTTACAAAAATTTTCACTCACAGATTTTCATGGCAATAACAAATATGAAAATTTTAATTTAAACAAAAGTTTAATTTAAACGCGACTTCTTTTGTAATAATTAATTTGCAGGTTGTTAGAAAAATTTAAAGAAAATCTAGTTTTTATTTTTAGATCGAACATGCTGAAAAACCGCTGAAGTACGAATTAAAAGCGAGAAAAGCTTTGCTGCAAAAATGATAACCTTAAACTTTTATTTAATTTCGAACTTAATTTCATAATAGATTGTTTGTAAAATTAGGATGTAAAGCTGGCTTTCTCGGTGAATTTTCCTGGCGATTTTCTTTTTAGAAACATTTCGTTTTAGTATTGTATGGGAAAAACTATTAGTTTAAATTATAACTTCTCAAAACGATTAAATTGTTTGATGCGATAATTTTTTTCTCTTGTTTTTGATAGAACTTTTTGTCTTAAAAATAATAAATGAGAAAATCTTTGATTTAACGTTAAAAAGATCCTTAAGAAAGGCGGAAAAGTATAAAAAATTGTTCGTATGTGCTATGTGATAGGTAGACAAAGAACTTTTTAGTCGATTTTATTATTTTATGTTGCATAAAACAAAGCTTTAATTTAAATTCGATTATTCTACAATAATTAAAATTCAGCTTGGTGTTAATTTTTCAGAGAAAATGTGGGAAAATGGTTTTGTAGAAGACTATTTAGCAAATTAGCAATACAAAATTGAATTTCATGGCGATTTTTCTTTTAGGAATTTTGTAAGCTATTAAATAAAACAAAAACTCTTTTTAAAACGATGAAAGCAATTCCCGTAATAATTTTTTAGTTAGTTTTTTAATTTCCATGAAAATTTCTGTCTCAAAAGGATTTCCATGCCTGGATTTTCAATACAGCAATAAACATGAAAGATGATGAGAGTCCTGAAGTTAACGCTATGGGCGACAAAGTCTGTAAAATTCCGGAGAATTTTTCCATACGTGTTCTTCAGTCGGTTTTAGTTTAATAAAACAAGGGTTTGATTTAAATTCGATGTCTTCTTCAATAACTCAGGTTGTTTAGAAAATTTAAGGGAAATCTGATTTTAATTTTTCAGGTAAAATGTGGTGAAAAACGGGTGAAACATGAATTAAAAGAGAAAACCTTTACCTTAACGTTGATAACTTTTACTTAATTTCGAATTCGATATCGTAACAGCTTGCTTGGAAAATTAGGAATGCAAAACTGGGGATTTCCTCCTTAGGGACGTTTTAGTATATTACGTGAAAAATTGTTAAGTTAAACTAACTGTTTTTAAAACGATGAAATTACTTCCTGCAATGAGTTCTTACCTCTTTACTCTATATTTATTTAATTCCAAACTTAATTTCGTAACAGATTGTTTGTCAAATTAGGAATGCAAAGCTGGTTTTTCTTTTATTTCTGTGAATTTTTCTGGCAGTTTTCTTTTAGGAGTATTCTTAGGTGAATAGCTGCTAATTTAAATTGAAACTATTCTTTAAACGCTGAACTTGTTTCCTTTTTTTAAATGAGTTTTCTTAATAGTATTAATAGTCTGGAAGATGTTTTCATGTGATACAAAAGGGATTTCTATTTTACAAATTTTAGACCACTTTCAGCTTTTGTTTTACTCCTTTTACTAAATTCATTTCCAGAGCCCGAGTCGTCATAAATAGTCGGCCCCGTTTGTACTGTAAATAATCTGTTTCTGGTGATTTCCTCTTTAGAAACATTATTTCATGTTAGCAACTTACGTGAAAAGCAATTAATTTAATCCGGAATGAAATGATTTCTTATTTTTTTAATGAATTCTCTTGATTTTCAGGAAACTCAATTAAAAAAATTTCCTTGCCTGAATTTTCTTTTTCACTAATGCAGGTCAAAATTCTAAATTTAATGCTAAAAAGGGAGAAATGAGGAAGCAACTTGCAATAGGAAAAAATGGTTTATTGAAGGTGATGTTGTAACTATAAACAAAGAATAATTCTGGTTGAATTTTCACTTGATTTCGTTATCAATGATTCCTTTGATGGTTAATGCTTTTTTCATTTTTAAAGTTTCGCACACGAAACAGTTGAATAATGATTGCAACATTAAATACTTAATTTTTGTGAAAAGTTTTCAATAAATTATTATTTTAGCGGGGAAACTTTCGACTTTTGTAAGGAGTTCCCTCAGATAATAAAAGAGCTCCAAAAGAATTCCCGAAGAAGCACGATACCATGTACCTACACCCGGAAGATACGAAGCGAATATAATAAATTTCAATTTCTCTTGGGTCCTCAAGAGTTTGCAGAAAATACATAAATAAAATGGACATTGAAACGAGGGATTTTATTTTAGTTTCTTTGAATTTTTAGATTTCCACAAACATTTTCCTTATAAGAAGAAGGTGTTTGGGTTTTAGCCGATTTTATTGCGAAAAGTTCTTTGAAGTGATTTCTGCACTGATTTTCTTTACTTAACATTTTCCTCAAGGTAATAATTACTTACCAGATTCGATTTTTCAAGAAAGGAATCGTGGGAATAGCATTTATAGTAAAATAACGACGTAATTAAGAGAATGTTTGGAGGAATACTCAAAAAGTCGTTATAATCTACAACACAAAATTTTTACACAAAATAACGCTCAAAACTAATTTAATAGCGGAATTAAGTTTACAGTTATTTCCAAGTTCCCTAATCCCTTTGCATAATAAAAGTTTGCCAAGAATTGCAATCTATTTGCATGTTCGCATGTTATCTTAGGAAAGATACATTGGATTTTACAACTGGTATTGTATTTTTATTTTCTTTAAAGTGCCGCTAACCAGTGTCGTGTGTAGAGGGAGGCCAAGTTTGACCCGAAAATTGGCAAAATTCTCTGAAATACGTCCTGATTTTTTTTTAAATCGATCAATTAATGATCTCGTTAACTGGGTCAAGCTTTATGTAAAAAGCTTATTGCCCGATCTGTGAAGTTCTTTTACCGATGAGATTTTTAATTCTTGATACGCTCCTGTCGCTAACATTTGGTTCTTACCTGGGTTATCCGCTCTAAACCTAAATATGACATATCCGTTATTCGGCACCGCAATGGTGTCTTTGGAAGGTGGTAAATTAAATTGTCGGTGCAAAAGTCCTCTTCTGTCCAAGTCTAAGGCATGTTTGAGGTTTATCTTTTTCACGTTTTGATCAGGTGAACGGCCAATACCAATAACGTTGAATGAATAACCGTGTAAATGGAACGGATGGCTAAGATTGGGAGATTGAACTGAAAAAAAAAATTCAAAAATTAACTAAGTATTTTTCTTGGAAAGAAATTAACGAACCTTCATCGACAAGAACGACTTCTACGATCGCATTTAATGGAATGTCGATAGTATGTGTGCACATACAATTCTGTCCACAATCTGCAGGTCTGTTGTCTCCATTACAAAATTGTTCGGGTGGTATATCATCTAATTGAGACAGTGGTGGAGATGGCGCAGATACATAGGAAATCTCGTCTACCAAACTTATTACGTGGTCTCCACCAGTGGCGGCTGAAAACTTCCGATTTAAATATTGCTAATTTTTTAAAACATAAGGAGCCATAGCAACTGCATAAATCTTTTAATTATTTTTAGCTTGTGTTGTTGATTACAGAATTCATTTTGCTTTACGAGTTATTAATAGTTATTTATTATACGGAGGCAGCGACCCCGCGTATGCAATTATGCATACAATTCCTTCCATTGGAAATCTTTATATTTTAATGTTGCATTATTTAAAGAAAGAAAATAGGTTTACGACGATAATTTACAGTTTTAAATCTTGCTTTAAAAACCTTATCCCGTAAAAATTTTCCCGAAGAAGATTCATACAATCATACTGCCATTTTTCCTACCAATTTTCTTTAGTACTGGGGGAGATTTAAACATTTCTTCTTTGAATCGTTTGCCGGCAGCACGACATTATGAAATCATTTTAATTGGTAAAAATCATCTTGTAATGTTGCTTTAAAAGGGAAACTGTTGGGTTTCACAATGATTAATTGTTTTCTGCAGCCTGTTTTCAAAATCGCAGCTTAAGTGAATTCTCTGGCAAGTTCTTTCTTTTCTATTTTTTTTAAATCGTGGAACTTTGAATTTACTGGAAAACTCATAAAATTGATTGCAACTTATGAATCTTCTAGAAAATGAAGCAATCTTCTTCATTTTCCATCATTTTCTTCATTTTGGAAGTTTGAAGCTATTGGAAAATTTACAAAATGGATTTCGGAAGTTTTACTTCATTTTATATACATTTTATATTACTTGTTTAATTAACATTTATTTATTATTAAATAAATCAAGTGTAATTAACGTCCTTTAGCATGAATAATGAATGTCGATGGATTTAAAATAAAAATAGATGTTTTTTAAAATCCAGCAATAAATAATTCAACCAATTTTAGTTTCATGTACGTTATGTGTAAAGAAGTAAATAATTTATTTTGATATCTTTCTGGTTCTTTTGACTTTTAAACAATAATTCCAAATTAGTTGGAAATGAAATAAAACTTGACTAAAAAACTGATTGAACAAAAACAGTATTTCCAATAATTTAAAGGTAGAACAAAAGCGATTTTTCAAGTTTCTGTAAGTTTCTTATAGAAATTTAAGTTTCTCTGGGCAACTATTATGAAAATGTTTATATTTGAGATTTTTTCTAAGGAGAATATGCCTTTGATATTTTCTAATTTGATTTTCGATTATAAGATCTTTCTTGAACTTACTACCTACCTACAATTTTAAGGAACCCATTTACTATTTAATTTTAGTAGTGATTTATTATGGCTGTTATTACAGGTTTACAAATTCATATTTATTACCCGAAATGAAGTTTTTTTTAACAGTTTTACTTTAGATGAATCTAGATGTTTTTTAACAGTTTTACTTTAGATGAATCTAGATGTTTTTTCGTCAGTAACACTTGGCAATTTGGTTCGAAGTACTTTCACTTAGTTTTTAATAACGGTTTTTTTGAGAACCTTTCGAGTATTTAGGCGATTCCTAAAAAAGCAATTTCAAATTCAATAATGAAAATGTGGAGATTTAGATAAAATCCTACAAGAACTTGTGTTAAAACTTAAAACTTACACGACACATGTCAGAGCTGTCACCATTTATCATTTCAATAAATAAAAATAATAAAGTTTTTGTGTCTAATGCAATATGTTGTAAAATATGAACCTTTACATTAAAATGACGTTTATTCCTGCTTTGTGAAAATAAGTCTTTAAGGATAGCCCGAGGATACAACGTTAGAGCTTCCTTTTCTAAAAACAGAGTTACGTATAATGAAGTTCATAATTTATTAACCATTTTGCCTTTTTTCGTGGAACTTTCTTATTGCAACATGGGTGGTTTACAAGGTTTTGCATTTTAGAGAGATTAGAGATTATACACAGCGTCGTAAAAACTGGTTGGGATAGAATACGGAAAAGATTAAGCAGGAAACTTGTCGGCGGTAAGGATTTCCTTTGCAGTTTGTCCTTCGACTACTCCGGGGTAACAATGGTTAGAATTAACCAGAAGTAATGAATATTTTAGAGAGATTAAGGTTTTACAACTTTGGCAATGATTTTTAACGTATTTCAATGAATTATGAGAATTCTTTATACAAAAAAACATCATCGCTGCATAAAAATAATTATAAATGAAAAACATAGACTAAAAATGCAATAGATTTAAACAAGTTTTAGTATATTTTTGGTTGAAAATAGGATTTAGTTTTTAGAGATTACATTTTTGAGAATTTATTAAAATACCTTAAAAATAAGTAATCTATTTCCAGTTGTCAGAAGGCTGTGACTATTCAACAAGATTTTTCAAATTAAAACGTTGAAGAATCTCTAGCTACATATACAGGGTGATTCAAAAGGTATGGTCTAAACTTAAGGCTGTGATTGGTGATGCTAAAATAAGTAAAAAATGCCAATAAACTCATGTTCGATTCACAATAAATTGTTTCCTAGTTATAACAACATTTATGATAATATATTATTAATAAAGAACGTATACAATTAACAGAAAAATTTTAAAAATGTATACTATGAAACAAAGTGTATAATATTCTGATTAATTAACTTTAAATAAACAAAAAAGCAGGTAATGAGTTTTTTTCTTTTAGTTAAATTACTAATTTAGTTCCGAAACAGGGAAACCCCAATTTGAAAGCCTATATTAGTATTTGGCCTTAAAAGTTTTTCTCTAAAAGTAAGAAAATAATTATTTTCAAGCGAAATTTTTTTAAATTTCCTGAAAGTAATGCCAAACTGCGTGAAAAATATCGCACCATAAATTATCAGAAGTAATACCACAAGTGACTAGAATTTTACCGGAAATTTTTTTGCCGTCACCAACACGACTGCTTGTTGCGACGAAAATCGTAACGAGTGCGACAGCACGAGTAACGATTTTCCAAAGCAACAAGCAAGAGTGTTTGTGACGGCAAAAATTTCCTGTAAAATTCTAGTCACGAATGGTATTCGGAATGATAATTCCTCGAATTATAATGAAATTACTGAAATACTTGTCACTCAAAAAATTTTGACAGACGTTGTCTCTAAGCAACGCTGCTAGTCGCAAAATTTTCTAGAAAATTTCACTAGTAGTGGTATTTTCGATTTAATTCGATTGTGATTGGTTCAATTCACCAAAATACTGTGATTTGATTGGATGAGTGGAATAATCAGAAGTAATACCACAAGTGACTAGAATTTTACCGGAAATTTTTTTGCCGTCACCAACACGACTGCTTGTTGCGACGAAAATCGTAACGAGTGCGACAGCACGAGTTACGATTTTCCAAAGCAACAAGCAAGAGTGTTTGTGACGGCAAAAATTTCCTGTAAAATTCTAGTCACGAATGGTATTCGGAATGATAATTCCTCGAATTAGGTATAATGAAATTACTGAAATACTTGTCACTCAAAAAATTTTGACAGACGTTGTCTCTAAGCAACGCTGCTAGTCGCAAAATTTTCTAGAAAATTTCACTAGTGGTATTTTCGATTTAATTCGATTGTGATTGGTTCAATTCACCAAAATACTGTGATTTGATTGGATGAGTGGAATAATCAGAAGTAATACCATAAGTGACTAGAATTTTACCGGAAATTTTTTTGCCGTCATGAACACGACTGCTTGTTGCGACGAAAATCGTAACGAGTGCGACAGCACGGTTGTGATTGGTTCAATTCACCAAAATACTGTGATTTGATTGGATGAGTGGAATAATCTATTTAATAGCATTAACAATTTTTAGAAAACCGTTTTTCAAATTAAAAGGACAAATTAATAATGCTGGTTAAATATTTCAAAACAAAGTATAGAATATTCTGATTAGTTAATCTAGAGTTTTAAATAAATAAAAAACTGGTGAGTTAGCTCTTCATTTTAGTTAAATTAATAATTTAGTTCTGAAGCAACAAAAACGGCATTTAATAACCTATGAATTGGCCTTAAAAATTTCCCTCTAAAAGAAAATGAATTGTTTTCAATAGAAATAATAGATATCTGCGTTAAAGGTATGCTGCCATAAAATATCATTAACTTATTAATTAGGGCTAAATTATTAACAATTTTATTTCCAAATTAAATTGAATTTAATATAACATTAAAAATTGTTAAAAAAGAAGACCATAAAATTTTTTAAATTAAAAAGACAATCATCCTGGTTAGATATTCAGAAAGAAGGTATAGACTATTCTTATTACTTAAATTGACTTTAAATAAATAAAAATCTGATGATTTAGTTCTTTATTTTAGTTAAATTAATAACAATTTAGTTCTGAAGCAACAAAAACAACATTGAAAGCCTATGCTTAGCATTCATTTTCATTTCTACTTTAAAAATTTCCTGATATAAATTGCCCTTTCATGAATTATTAAATTATTAAGCTGGAATAAAGTATCAACAATTTTACTTCCGGAATAAACTGCATTAATAACATTAATTAATGTTACAACAACAATGGGCCTGACAAAACATCTGTAAAATTTAGCTCTTTATTTTAGTTATTTTAATATAATTTAGTAAATGTAAGAAAATGAATTGTTTTCAGGTGAAAATTTTGTAGAAATTAACGCATTTAAAAATATCGTCCCATAAATTTTCTTCTTATGAATTATTAAATTGGGATAAAAGTTTAACAATTTCATTTCCAAATTAAAGTGAATTCAATAATATTAAACATTTTGTTAAAACAAATAATCCTAGTTAGGTATTTCAGAGGAAAGCCTAAAATATTCTGATTAATTAAACTAGAAATAAACAAAAATGTAGTGATTTGAAAATTTTCCGAAAGTTATCCTTATCTATGTTAAAAAACCATGTAGTAAATGATCCTGTTTGACAAAATTATTAACAATTTTATTTCGAAATTAAACTCAATTTAGTAACATCAAAAATTGATTAAAAAACAATTCTTTTTCAAAGGACAATCATTCCTGGTTCATTTCTATAAAGCTTTGCTTTTTAGGCATTTTTAAACGATTAATTATAGTTCTTATAAGCAATCAGGTAATGCACGTCATCAATCACATGATCAAGGCTCGGCGTTACCAATAATGCTCTATAAAAAATACAGAATGTAATTACTAAATATAAATTATTTTTGTAGTTTTCTAAGATTAAGCAGTCGTGTTTAATCACAAGGTCTATAAATTTTTGTAAATAATCAAGCAATCGGGTTTTATTTTCTAATTTAGTTCATCCTTATTTTTTTATAAAGTTGGTATTATTCTTGACGGGTTTATATTGGACTGGCAAAGTTTTGATAGATCGTTTGCTGGTTCATTTTTTCCTTCTTATGTTTCCTTTTTATTATTACAAAGAGGCATTTTAATTTATAAATATTCGAACCTTTTTCATCAGAAAAGTTTGGTTATAAAATATGTAAATCATTTAAAACTTCATGTAAAGGTACTAAGTTGTGATGTCATAAAATTTATTGATGACGTGCATTACTTGATTGGGCATAACAACTTTAGTTAACTTTCTTTGAATAGTAACAATTTACTTAAATTAAATCCTATTGCTTAAAATCTGCATTAATTTTAAAAACTTAAAAGTTAGCAAAATCTTATTAAATAAAGTTCATTTGTATTAAGCAATTTCTAAATTTTTAAGGCAGAAATTAAATGAGAAGCAAAATTTTACCAATTTATTTTTTAGTAAATCATTCATTCCAATAATTAATAATGAAAATCAGTTAAACAATCTTTGATATTACTTCAGAGATCGAATTTGTAAGATGAAAATTTTTTAACGAATTTAACCCATTTAAATTAATCAAACGTCTTTGACAAGTATTAAAATATTTTTCAGTTAAACTATTTCCATTGAAAATACATTAATTTTAGTGTAATAATTCGAAACGTGGCATTAAACACGAAATTACCGGTTTGCATCAAAAACTTACAAAGCGTGATTTGGTAAAATGCTCTGAAATATTTCTAAAAAAGGTAGGACAACTTTCACTCCAAAATGTTCAAAAAATAACCTGGTTTGGTAAGAAATAACTTGATGGCGATTTTATTTTGTGAACATAGGGCTCATTGAGGTTGATTATTATATTTTTACAAAGTTGTGGTATTACAAACGAGGAATTTGTAGATATTTCTGTTTATGGCACCTATTTTAAGGGTTTTCAAATTTATGTTTTTATGGTGCTTTATTTCCGTTTAAAATGGCAATAAAAGTTGAGAACTGTTGCATTTTTGCAGTTTCGGGGTAAAATTTTATGGCACAATTGTAGCCCATGTGCCGGTTTCTAAAAGGGAAACTTTGCAATTTGTTTTTATCAATTATAAGGGGTTTTATAACTGAAGCTTTGCTGTTATTTTACCAGATTTTCTATAAATGGAAAGATAATTGTTTTGCATGACTTGTTGATACAAGATTAATATTCACTTTTGTATACTTTAAACTTTAAGGATAAGCAAGGCACGGATTTATATTTGTTTGCATTTATTACATATTCACAAAGCTATCGATATTAAACTTTTTGTTCGTTGAAAAAATAACAAAACCAAATTGAGATTCTAGTTATGATTTATTTGAAAATATGTTTGTTATTTTCGCTATATTCACAAGAAACATTTGTTTATTTACGTACTTGATCTTGAAACAGTTTTTTAAATTTTGATAGCAAACAAATACTTTAAAAATTTTATTTTGAAATATTGAATGAAGTTTATACCTCAAAAAATTTGGGAAATTTAATCGTTTAAATACTTTTCCAAAGGTTTTCTAAGGCTTAAAGGTTCGACAACTCATATCTTTCTTATTATTATTATTGAAATAAATGCATGAAAAACGAATTTTAGGACATTTTTGGAGGTAAAAAATATATGTATGTGGTCAACGCATTTCAATTGATTGATTGAAAGAGGCTTAAAAATCAACAAATTATTTTATTATACGGGGTGTCTTAAAAAGAATTACATCCAGTTGTCTTTTAAATTTGTTTACATGTAAACTTTTATATGCCACTACATTGTTATTGGTATTACATTAAACTGTAAAATTATAAAGTAAACAAATAGTTTTAATTAAATTTGTTAATACAACACAAAATGTATACTGTGCAAGAAAACATTTTTATTATGGAGGCATATTTTCTATCAGGACAGTTAATACTTCCGTCTACTAGCACAATAGTATTGCGCGAGAGCGGCACATTTTATTTTACGTGGAAAATTTATGGCATACTAGATGTATTTCATTTTAAGACACTTTGTAAGTATTATATACACTTGAGGAAACTAAAGATTGTTAATTCTTTTTCAGTTTTTCAATATTTTGCAATTTTTCCATTTATTTTCTAAATATTCCCTTTTAAAACTTCTACACGTAACAAAATCCTGAATATTGTTATAAAACTGAAAAAACATTTAGCCATTAACTTGTTCGAGCTTTTCATTTAGATGAAATTTATAATTTATCCTTACAAAATCAATACAATTTCTTATAACTGTTCAAACGACAGAATTTCAATGTTCTTCCAGTTTTCCAAAAGATATCAACTTTTCTTTTCTTGTCTACGAAGTGACAAAGAAATATTTAAAAGACTGGTTGAAAACCGGAAAAATTATTGTAAAACTTACACCAAACACTTAGCTATCAACTTACTGACTTTGTTGCTTGGATAATTTTTGAAGTTCACTTTTAAAAAGTCAATAATTTTTTCTATAATATTTAAAAGACGGAAATCGTATACTGTTGCAGTTTTTCAATAGTTTTGAACTTTTCCAATTAATCTGTTCAGTATTTCATAAAAACTCCATCAATAGTACATTCATGTTTACGAGATAGGTGGAAAACCCTGAAAATTGTTGTAAAACTGGAAAGAACATTTAGTCGCTAATAATTTATTAAAAGATAGAGCTTCAATACTACTGCAGTTCTCCGATAGTTTTGTCTAATTAATCTGTTCAATAGTTCATTGTAAAAATTGTAGGAGTAATAAAAAAATATTTATAAGACTGGCTGAAAATCCTGAACATTGTTGGAAAATTAAAAAAAAATTAGCCACTAACTTACTGAGTTTTTCGTTTGGCTAAATATTTGAAGTTCGGTCTTACAAAGTCAATGACATTTTCGATAATGTTTAAAAGCAGAATTCCCATACTGTTGCAGTTCGTCGATAGTTTTAAACATTTATAATTAATCTGTTCAATATTTCATTGCCACAATTCAAGGAGTAATAGAAATATGTATAAAATTTGTTGAAAACCTTGAAAATTGTCGGAAAACTGAAAAAATATTTAAAAACCTCGGTCTTACTGAGTTCTTCGTCAAATTAATCTTTACAAAATCAATGGTAGTTATTGCTTATAATCGTGTAAAAGATTGCAGTTTTCCAATAGTTCTGTGCCTTTCCAATTAATCTGTGAAATATTTCATTGTAAAAATTTCACCGGTATTTATAAGATTGTTTGAAAATCTGAAAATTGTTGAAAAACTGAAAAACGTTTGAAAACGCCAAGCCTTCTCAGTGATTTATCAAATTAAAATTAAAGCGTTGATTGAAGGAATATCAATCAACGATTAAAGCTTTTTACAAAATCAAGAAAACTTCTTATAATTATTTGAAATCTAAAAGAAAACTTTTTCTAAATGTGCCTGAGTTTTACATTAATTTCCAAATTAATCTCTTAAATTTAGGTACTTAATAAATAAGTATTTATGGAATTTAATGAAAACTTTGAAAGATGCTGGAAAGTTCAAGCAACATTTAAAACTTCCAAAATTTTTTGGTTGGATCGTTGAATACAGTGTAATATAACCTGATTCTTGCAAAATCAGTAAACATTCTAGTAATTATTTGAAAGGTAAAATAATTCTTTTTCAATATATTGTAATTTTAGTTTTCCAATAATTTTCAGTTTATCTAAGTTAATTTTTCAAATTTTTCAAATTGTAAATTTATAGGGTCCACAACAATTTGAAAGATGTTGAAAAGTTCAAGCAACATTCAAAGTTTCCAAATTTTCGGTTGAAAACAACGTAAACTGATTTGCACGAAATCATTTACTTGAAAAACACACTAAAACTTTTCTTAATGTTGCTGTAGTTTTTCAACTCTTTCCGTAAATCATTTGAATCTTTGGAATTTATGCATTGTTAATATACATTTTGTATAATTTATGAGATCAACTGAATTAATTCTGAAACACTTAGAAATTTAGCTTTTTGATTGCACAAAAATTAATGTTATTCTTGTAAAAATCATATTTCTTGGGGCTACTCGATAGGAAGATTTAGATCACTCGGTATAAAAAAATCTTCAGATCTTTATAAAGCCATATTAAATTTTAATGGAACAAATCTAAAAAACGTGGAATTTAGTTTAGTAACTTTTCATATTTATAATTTATTTGTGGTTGAAGGGCACTCACACAAATTAGACAGAGAGGTGAATTTCTTATCTTGCGAATCAGATTAGTAAAAACAATCTAATTATTGTTCGTTATTTGATTCAAAGTATTAATATTAGTTGATTAAATTTTATTTTTGAATAGCTAACCAAAGGCAGTTCTGAGGCTTACTTTTTAATAGAATTTAAAAGAATTCGGTTAATTCAGTTAAATATTGAAATTTTTGGGTTAAAATAAATATGTCCATTAAAGGATCATATTCGAAGATTCATATATTTAGCTCTTTCTGTCCACGAATTTTATTTTTTGGAAGTTTATTTACGAATAGTGTTAAACGGAATTAAATGGATAAATGGAATTTCCTTTGAAAATGATTCTTACAGATTTCAAAAATTTTAGAATATTTCGGCCCATGCAATTTAATGACCCATGCAAATTGATAAATGTCAGGAAATTCGTCACAGTCAACATTCAACGGATATGATTGTCTGCAAAACTTTTGGGAAATATCAGGGTTTTTAAAAAACGTATCCATTTAAGGGTATTTCAACCCACAAATGCATCTTAATTTGTATATTTAGCCCTTTCTCTGCACAAATTTTATCTTTTAGAAGAGTTTACTGTTTTCAAATAATAATAATACCTGAACTATTTAATTACCTATTATTTCTTTATTAAAACGAATGCGTTTATTTAGTCTCATTTACCAATAGTTTACATTAAATGGGTTGACGGGGTTAAATGTGATTTTCTTTGAAGGTCCAAAAGAATTTTAGAAGGTTACAAAAACCATAGGATTTTTCAGCAATTTAGTGACCCTCTGAATATGCAACCCATATTACATTACATATATAGTCTACATATATGTGTGATGTAATATGGGTTGCATATTCAGAGCCAGTAAGGGGTCACGATTTAAAATCGGCACACGATATAACAAATAAAAATAGAAAACGAACTGCATGGTGGAATGAGCAAGTAAAGAAGGAAGTGAAAGAAAAGAAGAGGTCATGGAAAACTTATCCTAGGGCAAGAAATAACGAAACGTATGAAGCGTACAAGGTACAAAGGACCTTATCTTAAGATGCTGTGGTAGAAGCCAAATGAAAAACGCGGGAGGAATTCGGTAGAGAACTGCAAAACAACAGTAGAGATAACCTGAACCTATTTTATAAAGCTCTGAAATCCCTCCAAAATAACAAAGCAGTGTGAGACTAAAACAAATAAAAGACAAAAAGGGGAACATAATAACACACGATAATAATATACTAAACCGATGGAAAGAGTACTTTGAAGAATTATTAACTGAGGATACATATAATAACATGAATCTAAAGGAAAAGAAAACACGGAAGATCTTGACAGAAGAATAGTAACGGAAACAGGAAACTGCATAGAAATAAAAGAAGTACAAGAGTCCTAGAAAAATTAAAATAGGAAAGACCCCTGAAATGATTAAATTTATGAGCAAAAACGCCACACAAGAACTTCACAGGATTTTTAATATCGCGTGGAAACGAATGAAAATACCGAGTGACTGGACGTCAGCAATAATTCTACCGATCCATAAAAAACGTGACAGAAAAGACTTCTCAAATTATAGGAGGATTTCTTTGTTAAGAGTGGCTGCAAAAACTTACGAAGGAATATTAGAGAAGAGACTAAGTGTTGAAGTTAAAAGACAGATTCGCGATGCACAAAGTGGCTTTCGTCCAGGATAGAGTGTCCACGATTACATTATTACTCTCTAACAGCTGGCCGAAAAAACTTTAAGTAAAAATAAAAAGGTTTATCTTTGCTTTATAGACTTGAGAAAAGCCTTTGATAGTATCAAAAGGGATAATAGTTATATGGGAAAGCCTAAGAATGAAAGGGGCGAATTCAGATTTAATAGATGCCATTATTAGCCCATATAAGACCACGAAAAATATAGTCAGAACAGGGAACAACCTATCAGATGCATTTATCACAACCGGGGGTGTTAGCCTGGGAGGGATACTGAGCTTATGGATGAGGTAATTAATGAATGTAAAACAAGAATAAAACCGTATATAATAGGTTATCACAATCTACAACCAATCAAATTGGAAATATGTGCTTTCGCGGATGACGTAGTGTAATGTGCGGAGTCTGAAAATCATCTACAAACTAATATTAATATTTGGAGGAAAGTGCTTGAAAAGTTTAATCTAAAATTAAATCTGGAGATCTCTAAAGTAGCGGTCTTGTCGAATGTCGATACCAAAATAAATATTAAAATTGACAATAAGCCTATTGAATAAGTACTGCACTTTAATCTAGGTGGTACCATAAGTATGAGAGGCTCCTTGGAAAATGAATTAAATGTTAGGTGAAGCAGTGCTAATAGTGTTACAAATGCTATATAATAAGTAGTCTCCTGCCAAACAAAGTTAACAATCTATCTACCAACTAACACTATTGTATTGGTCAGAAAATTGGGTTCTAACGAAGGTCGATAAATAGAGACCCCAAACTGCCAAAATGAAGTTCCTGAGACGGATAAAGGTGATTAAAAGAACCGATAAAATAAGAAATGATGATGTAAGGAAAGAATTAAGAGTCAATTCATTAAATGCCACAATAGAAAATCAAAAATGATTTGGCCAGCTATTGCGAATGTTTGCAAATAGACAAGTCAAGAAGGTCTTGCAAGCTAAACCTTGAGGTAAAAATAAGAAAGGAAGACCAAGATGTACCTGGAACGATAGTGTGTTTTTTGCAATACTGAACGAAAGAGGAATACCATGGAAGGAAGCAACACAGTTGCCATCTGTCGGGTCGAATAAGATGGAGGAATTGGGTAAACAAGTAATTCAACCACCTCGACACCTACGGGTACAAGACTATGTTTATTAAACACGATTAAACAGTATAAATTTGTAGAAGTAAGTAGTTTTGTCCACGACTAGTCAATAATCTGTCAATTATTCATGTGTTTGGTCAAACATAATGCTATCCATCCAGCAGTGAATGATCATTATTCACGGTGTCATGGTAACATCATTGTCTATGGTGTATAATGAAGGAAATAGGTTATGTTTCTAATCCTACCACTTCGTTTAAGATAGTCCTACCACATGGTTTTAGTAGCGTTGTTATTTAAATTTTAATTAAAAATTCTTCGTATTTGTGTTCGTGGACAAAGCATAGTATACGACTAGCTATAATGGCTACTATTACCTCGAATAATTGCAAAACTCGCTCGCTCGTGTTGCAAACATTATCCTCGGTAATAATAGCATTCATTATAGCGTCGTGTATAATATACTATTATACAACAACTAATGCTAATTGCGTTAAAAGAGTTAACTCTTTCTCTTTTAGAATGCAAATATTTTTGAAAAACTTCTTCGGCAAAGTGAGTAGAGTATTCAAGGAAATTTTTAATTTTTGGGGTCCCAAAAATTATGTTTTGTATGAGATGCTTGATCAGCTAGTGCTAGTTAGAAGGTTTGTTTATTTAATTATTTTTGTTGATAAATTTTTTTAGGTAACTATTTAATTAAATAATTTCTTTTCAAATAAATAACAATGTAATTATTGTTTATGATTTACGTTTTTTTGTGATTTAATTTTATTATTTCCCGTTGACGTCTTTTAGTCTGAAAGTAGAAATTAATGTGGAGGTTTTATATTAAAACTGCACCAGAAAATTCCGTAATCAACAGTTTTTAAACCAACAAAGTTACGAGGGTAGCCATGGTCTCCTATTTTGGTCGTTTTGAAAAATATTTTCTGAATAAAATTTAATTTAAGAACAATGTAAAAAAACATTATTTTATTTTGTGACGCAGAAATGTTCCAAAAGATTTTTTTTAAAATTTGGTTATTTGGAATAATATAAATACCTAAAAATCGGTTGTAAGTATTCGGAGCGAAAAGTACTTCGGGTCTGTAGAAAAGAAAACGGAATGGAAGGAAAATTTTGACATCTGGCCTTTCCTGTAGAAGGGCTTCGTCGACTTTTTTCGCATTTCGTAGCTGACTTACGCAAACTGCATCTTCCCTTCGCCTATTACATATAGCATCTAAAGGATTGAGTACCTATAGCAGAAATTGTTAGTTTCGCAATATTTTTTTAAACAGCGTCATATACCTACCGTTTATTATATACACAGTTTTTACACAACATGCATTTTTTAAAATTTACTTGTGATGAGCTGATATTTACATTTATGTGTTTATATTATGATGATGATGAGATGCTTTCCTTATTTTTAGCGATTATTTTACAGCTGCTTATTTTTGTATCTTTGTACACTTGTTGGCTTAATATTTACAGGCTTACTTACTACTAAAATGACCTTTTGTTGAAAATTTGTTTTATTAGTTTGTCTTTAAATACTTATGTTTTAAATTATTTCACAATTAAGGCAAGTTAAAATTTTTTAAAAAACAAAAGGTCACCGGATTTTAAAAATAAACACCGCTGTACAAATATTAAATACTTTTATTAAGTACAAACTGTGATTTTTAATAATATAATATACAATATAATCTATAAAACATAACAGTAGGGCTTTTAGTTTTATAACTATTCTACTTCATTTTTGCAAGTTATTGAAGACCGTTAAAGACTAGGACAATCTTAAATAACTATTGTTACTGATGTGGCAGTCCGTAGCTTGCGGTAGTTTCAGATTTTTCATCTTTTAGAAAATAAATCGCGTTTGGTAACAATAAATACTTGAATTAGTATGAACGAAATATGACATCGGAGAAAATATTTAAAGCTAAGGTAACTTAAAATCTGAGCATGCATGATAAAGGAAAATAATGAGAAAATGACGGACAGATATAGTACAAGAAGTAGACGAGTTAAAATTTAAATTTTTATACAAAAATAGAGATTTTTATGAAGGATTTTTTTTGGGTTTAAGTGAGATAGATTTTTTTTACAAAAATAGATTCCTCTAAAAATAGACCTTTTTACAAAAATAGACTTTCTTACAAAATTAGTACTAAATTTATACCATTTAATACCATCGCCTCTTTGCACAAATACTGATACATTTACATACAATTGTTTAAGAATGATTGTGGTGAATTTAATTTTTTAACAAATGAATCTTGCAGTTTAATAAAATATGGTACAAAATTTACACTAACCTACGCATTTTACAGTTATGTACAATGAATGATACGGTTCTGATGTAGCTCTATGTACAGACAAACATGCATGTTTCGAAAAAAAAAAGTACAGTATACTAGCACCATAATAAAAAATAAGGCTTAAAAAACTCACGATAGTATAGTAGGAGTAATCTCGAAGGATGTAGGTTACAACAAAAAAAAACTGTAGGTATAACGGAAGCAAGATAGACTTATACTTACCTTATATAATTATGGCGTTTGAAAAACCATCGAGTCTAGTCTCATAAATAAAAACAAAAATATAAATATAAACATAATACTAAAAAAGTTCTGCGTAGTTTTTTTGTTTTTGGAAAATAATGGCAAGAGGAGAATTTAAACAATTTTGGAATTTTAAAAACGTAAAACTAAATTATTTAAGATCGAAACAAAATACTGAACGTTTGTTGACCTAAAGGAGTTTGTTATTAAAATTAAGGTCGATTTCGGGAAGGTGATCCCCACATCTTGGGAAATTTGGAGGTACGGGAGGTAAATCGGCCTGTGTGCCGACATGTAGAATTAAATTCATACCTATAAGTATGTGGAACAAAAAGTGGCAATGGAATAGCCAAAAACCGGGATTATTTGCCCTAAATCTAAGTACTACATAACCGTTATTTGGCACAGCGATTGTGTCTTTTCCGGGTGGAAGATTAAATTGACGGTGTAATAAACCTTGCCTATCGAGGTCTAAAGCGTGCTTCAAGTTGATTTTCTTCACGTTTCTATCTGGTGATCTACCTATACCGATTACGTTGAAGGCACCACCGTGCATATGGAATGGATGACTCAAATTTGGTTGTTGAACTGAAAAAGAGAAAATAAGGATAAACTAATTATATTAAATATACAGAAATAATTAAAAATCTCCTGAAGTTATCTTTGTAGTACCATCTCTCTGTGTACAAGGAAAACTACCGTTAAAATGTGGTCAAGCCAAGCAAATTTCGCGTTTCCTTCAGTTATTTTAACTTAATAACCACAGCCAGTGAAGTACTAACTAAAAATTGGCGATCCATCTTTCAATCTGAATGTCCATAGTTGATTAGCACTTTAACAATTGGGTAAACTATTTCAAGATTTATTTATTCATTTTTATTAAAATAAAACCCAGTTTGAAAGGGATTTAGCTCCCTGGTATACTACTCAGCTTTTGCAATTTATTAGTCGAGAAAATTTGAATTTCATGTAAAACCCTTTATTTGTAGGTAAAATTCTTATCCTTTATGTTATTAAATCTATTAATCATTTTTTATTTTATTCTTTATGTTGAAATTTTGCCAAATTCGGTCTTCAAAAATTCGGAAATTTGTAACCAATATGCAAACGGCAGAAAGGCTCCCTTTTTCATATTTTTTTCTTGGGACGTTTTAACAGTTCCTATAATTTCTATTTGTTATTGAGAATAATGCTTTTTGAATTTTTTAAATTAATATTTATTATTAACTGAAACAAAATCAACATTTTTATTGAAATTGCACTTTAGCGAGCATTTATTTTTGAGTGCATTTTAGAGCAATTTCTTGCAATTCGTTCCTGTTTATGTAACTGTGGAGGTCTCTATTTTTTAAAAATATTTCTTAATTTTTACGAAGGTGTTGAATTTATATTCTTAGATGCTATCCTTTTATTTCATTTGCTTAAGGATTTCTCAATGATTTTAAAATTTTGTGAAATCATTCAATATCTTTGATAAAAATTATGTATTTCAGTTTTCTTCTTTAAATAGTTCGACAGATTTTACTGCGTCGTTACTGAATAATTATATTTTCAAGATGTGTTTTTTAGCTTTTAAGCTTGGTATATTCCGTTTATTTTCTAATATTTTTAGCTTTACCTGTTTCTCAGTACTATTTGTTTTTCTATAGCGAGTATTATCATTTTTGCATTGAATTTATTGAAAAGGTTGTTTATACAATTTAATTTTAGAAAAGTGGTTACTGGTTTGGAAATAATAGACTCCACATGCTTCTCTACTTAATTTTATTTTTTAATATTTTTGGACTTTTGATAAAAAAGCGCTTTTTTCATATTTTCCATTTTAGAAAACTCACACACTGTACTGCTTCTTTAGTTAATTTTATTTTTTATTTTGATACATTTGGATTTATCATCCAAACGTTCTCTTCCATATTTTCTTTTGTAGAAGGTTTCAGAGACTTTATTTGTTTTTATTTAATTTTATGTTTTATTTCGAGATGTTTGTACTTTTGATACAAAGGTTATCTTTTCATAATTATTTTCTTTTTTTGAAAGCTCCACAGACTATACTTCTTTACTTAATTTTATTTTTTTTATTTTGATACATCTGGATTTAAAGACTTTGCTGTCTCTACTTAAATTTATTTTTTATTTTAATACGTTTAGATTTTTGATAAAAATGTTGTTTCGTATTTTTTTGTTTGAAAAAATTCAACAAACTTTACCGCTTCTTTACTTTCTTGTTTTTAATTCTTTATTTTAATATGTTTCAAAAGCTTTTCAATAATACGTTTTTCCTTGGTTTATTATTAAAAATTCAGTTTATTTTAGCATTTTTTTTTATATTGAATAGAAATAACATTCTCTTTGCTGCTGATTTGGTAAGTTGCATTTACCATTTGGTCATATTTGAACTTCATTATAAGAAAGTTATCATCCTAGGAAAGTAAGTTAACCGATTTATTTAGTGACTAAAACCAACATTTTGAAAATAATATTTTTCTTCAAATGGTTCGACAGATTCCAAAGTTTCGTTACTGAATAATTGTATATTAAAGATGTTCTTTAAAATCCTTTAGTTTTAAGCTTGTTATATTCAGTGCAGATTTCTTTTAGAAATTTATTTTAATTTAGCTGCTTTGAAGCAGTTCTTTTTATGTAGCAGCGTCAAATAAAGGGTATTATCTTTTTTGCACTGAATTTATTGAAGTAGTTTACTAATTGAGGTTTAGCGAAAGCGCCAATTGTTTTAACAATAAAAGGCCTTTTATTAAAAAACTTTTGTTTTCCTATTTTCTTTTCGAGATAATTTGTTGCTTATTTACTTAAATTTACGTTTTAGTAAAAGTCTTTTATTAGTTGTGCTTTTCCTTTGCTTATCAGTAGAGATTTAGTTCAGAAATCTATTTTGGCACTCTATTTTGAAAATTCTAAATTTTCTGGCAAACAAATTCTTTTTTGCACTGCTGATTTGGTTAAGTTGCATTTCTTATTTGGTTGCATTTGAAGGAAGTTTTTAAATAAAGTTAGTGTGAATTTACTATCAGGGAAGTAAGTCAAGTGATATTTTATGACTTTTGGCTTTTGTAAAATCAATCAGCATTTTAAAAACAAATTTTTGATAAATAAACTGTATTTAAGTTTCCTTCTGCAAATGGTTCGACAGATTTTGAAGTTTTATTAAACTGATTTTCAAGATCCTTTCTTTAGAGCTCCTTGAAAGTAATGGACTTTTTGAAAAAGAAATCTTTTTCCTATTTTCTTTTAGAGACAATTCCATATACCTTACTGTGATTTTACTAAATTTGAAGATAATAAATTGGGAGTTTTCTTAGCTTTTTAGTAAACATTTTGTTTGGAAGTTTCTTTCAGAACTTTATTGAAAAAGTTTTAGAATTTCGTAAAAATTCGGCTGGTGTGAAAATATTAAACTTTTTGACAAATAAATCCTATTTTTAACTACTGATTTGGTAAGTTGTATTTACTTACCATTTGGTTATATTTAAAGGAGTTAACTTGATTTTAGGAAAGTTAGTGTGAATTTATTTACTTTCTTAGGACCGTAAGCTAAGCGATCGATTATGTGATAATAATAACAAATACCTTTATTAACCATAATCGAAATTCTACAATGAATTATTATATACAGTGCAAATTTTGTGACTACGAACATAGCAGACGATATGACCAATTTACAAATGCTGAAAATTTGACGTTGACAGTTAACGAATTTTTGTCAACAGATAAATAATTTACAAAAATTACGTCGGCTTTGGCGTCTTTTTGGGTAAACGTAAATTGGTCCTTGATTTGCCTATGTTCACATTTCATAAATTTGCACTATATGAGATAAGCACACACAGCTTGTCTAAATTAATAAACAGCTAGTCTTCCTCCAATGTTATTCAAATTTTTGGTGGCAGTTTATACCGGGTGGTTTACGTAAGACGCGCCCCTTAACAACTGAAATAGGCAACCCAACTTACAATTTCATAAATAACCTTGATCTATGTTAATCCTCGTATGGTGGGTTGCATTTGAAGCTTTTAAAGGGTGCAGCGTCTTACGTGAAACACCTGGTATAGGTAGTGAAAAATAAATTACATATGGGATAAACAAAAATACGGTTAAAAGGTCCTTATCAGTTTGTTTAAATTAATAAACAGCTGGTTTTCCTTAAGTTAATAATTTGGCAATGGGTATCGAATTATTACGTTAAATTTATTTAAATTTTTAGTGGAAGTTTAGCTTGATAGTGGAAAGATATTGTGAGTTAGAATCTTGAAGTCAGAATGCAGACTGCAATTTTCCCTGCTAAATAGAGTAAATTCCACTTCACCTTTGCTACGCAATTAATTGGTCTTTTTCGATATTACTTCTTTTGCCATTAATGTTTGCAGGTGTTTTAAAAGCTTCCACGAATCGGTTTTTTCTTTGGTTTTTGGTGCAAATTGAAAGCGAAGTGAAAACAGATTTATTATTCATTTATTTTTTAAAATTTAAATATTTAGGAAGAGAGTAAATTCTCTTTCAACCTATGTTAGAGTTATCAAACAAGAGAAAATATCGATCACTTTTCAACAAATCATTAATTGCTTACTGTAAGCATTTCATAATATTTTTAACAGTTTCCTGCTTTTAAAATAATGGTCAAGGTTTGATGGATTTATAAGACAAAAATAATGTTAATACATAATTCCTAATCTCAGATTCCAAGGGTTTATGTTTTTCGAATAATTAGGAACGAAAATGATGTAAGCTTATCACCTAACATACAGTAATTATCCAGTTTCTGATTGATTCTCTGTTCAGTTGCAAAAACACCCTTTTAAATTCGCTTACAAAACACAAATTGTTATCAAATTTTGCCTTTTAGTTTTTTAGTGACAATCAAGAAAGATGGCTACCTTCAGTAATTTATTTCAAAAAATTAGGTGTTTTCGTTAGAAATAAAAATTATGAGACTTTGGTTGTTCGGCTTAATAGGAAAATTTCCTCCTAATATTGTAGTTCAAGTCTTAAGTGAAAATACACCTAAAATTTGTTTTTCAAATATGTATTTGTTTAAATGTACTCTCATGATTACAAGGAAAGCCACTTCAACTATAACATTCTTGAGGTTAATGCTTGTGAGGTACGTATTTAGGTTACTGTTCTGCATAATGCAGATTGTGGTTGCTTAATTTAAAGCAAGAATTTATTAAGCTTGTTTTTTTTTTCTGTGTGTCATAAACGAATAATTTCTAAATACCGTTGAAGGTTAGATTAAACTAATTTTACTTCCTAATTAATCAAATTTACGTATGTATACGAACATTACTAAAATTCTTTAACGCTACATAGTCAGATTGTAATCACTCGGTTCATAATAAGGTTTTTATCTTTTTATACATTCTTACGTCTTGATAAGATAAATTTAAGGTCTTAATTTTGAAATATTTTAATCAAGAAATTAATCGCATGATTGTTAAAAAATCTCCTTTGCCAAAAGAAGCTTACCACTTGCAAGATAAATTAAATATAGGCTTACCTTCATCTACAAGGACGATTTCGACTACAGCATTTAGTGGAATATCAACTTTGTGAGTACACATGCAGTTCGGTCCACAATTAGCTGGTCTGTTATCACCATTGCAGAACTGTTCAGGATCGATTTCATCGTACTGAGAAATTGGTGGAACTGGTGGGTTCATATACGAAATTTCATCGATTAAACTAATCAAATGGTCGCCGTTAGGAGCCACTGAAATTTTTATGAATCTTTTAGTATTCATACTTATTTGTTTAATTAATCAGGTGATTACCTAAATGTCTGTTGTACGTGTTTGGTGCAAAGAGATCATCAGGTGTGTAAATATGGAAACGGAAAGGTAAGAAGATCTTAACATCTGGACGTTCTTGAAGTATACCAGGATCGATTTCTCTAGCAAACTTGAGTTGATTGACGCAAATTGCGTCGGTTCTTTGTTCGTTGCATCTTGCGTCCAATGGATTAAGAACCTAACCAGTAGTTTGTTAAAATATCGCGAGACTTACACATATAAAGCCTGATTTTGTTACCTGACTGTAAGACTTACCAGCAACAGCTGCGTTTATGCTTATATTTTGAGAATCTAAGCTCTTTTTTTACAATTTGTATAAACTCAACTGTACAAGATTATTGATATCGTCCTACACCAGGCAAAACAAGGATGTTCTAATCTATTCTATCTATACATGCTATTCTATTATTCCATGCCAATACTGGTAAGAATACAGATCCAATTTATATACAGTATTTAGCGACGTATTTACAAATATTGATGACTAAAGACCAAAACATATTTACAGTAACTATGTGTTTCTGTACAAATTTTGATTCCAATACTGAAATTTTTATGTATGTACAAAAGCTCAGCAAACTTACCACCCCCTGGGGTAACCCGAAGTCGTATGTTGGAGCCGGCGTACTGGGTTGATATGGTCCTCTGGCGTACCTCAAGATAGCTAACTGTTGAGCTCTTCCTATTCCACATTCACCAAGTCCTCTGAGTTGAATCCAAAAGGCACCAACTGGTTGATCAGCGTTGATCACAAAGTCGTATCTTTCACCTGAAAAATATCAGAATTTTTTGCTTGTTTATCTGGTATTTATTTCACGTAAATGTTGGTAAACATTTCGAGAAGCTACCGTACTTGGATTAATTGTACCACTAAGAAACGTGACCCAGCTATTAATCCGACAACATAAAATTTATATGCGTGCTCGGTGGAATAAGATTTATGGACGTTTTTCATTCATGTAAGCACAGGTTAATTAGCATGCCTTGTATTACAAGGCGTATTCTCACGAAGTTGAACACGGGCTGAGTTTTGCGGGAGAGAAATTTATTTAAAACAGTAGGTTTGAATTTTTGATAAAAAAAATTCTTTGCTTTTTGGGAAGATTCGGTTGACTTTACTGCTTCTTTATTTAGTTTTACTAGTATATTTTTTATTTGGAGATGTTTGGACTTTTCATAAAAAGGAAGTTCTTTTTCTGTATTTTCTTTATTTAAAACTGTAGTTACCGGTTTGGCTGATGATTAATTAATTCTCTGTGAAAATTGTTCAGGCTCAAAAGGGTATGCAGAAATTCATAAAAGAAGGCAAGCTTTAATTTATTGCAAGGTCACATGTATTCACTTTTAAAATTCAGTTTTTAAGACTTGATTAAATTGATTTATAGTTGCACTTTTTAAGGGAAATCACAGAAATGCTTTTTATAATTTTTAATAACAGGAAGTTACACTCGGTTTGCTTGCTTAAATAATTCAGCGGATTTTTTTGTTTAAACTACCTTCCTTTCTATTATTCTGTTTATTATCAAAAATTCGATAAGGCTGATTTCTGTTATTTTTTTGTGTTATTCTCCGGTGCAACGAGGTTAGTTCCCTTTATTTTCTTTTCTTTGTCAATAAATGGAAATGTTTCTTGAAAAATGTTTGTCGAAAGCAATTGGTTATTTTACTTCACAATTAGAAAAGAAGGAGTTTTTATTTATAAGAATTTAATATAACATATCTTACGTATTTCTAATTATTTATAGCAAGGCATGAATTTGTTTATGCCTAATTCTCTTTACTCAAGTAAACTTTGCCCTTGAATTGAAATTTATACAGGATGTATATTTAAAGTAAACAATGTGTTAATAAAATTTAAATTTTGGATTAAATGTTACGTCTGTGTTAATATAACATACAAAATGTTCCAGTTTTTGCTTTGAATTTCAAGGATAAAATTCAGAATCAGAATTTGGCGAACTTTAGATTTTAAAACTTCCAATATATGAATTGTGGCAAATAATTTCGGGTAATTTATGAACAGTTTCATTTACAAATATCTATTTCTAAACATTTTGATGAAATGTTGAAATTTAAATTTGGATATTCTAACTTAAAAGGATTTTTTCAGTTTTGTATATTTTTAATTACTGAAATCTTAGTGATTGCTATTTTAGTGCAATGTAATTAAAATAATTTTCAAATTTATTTAAAATATTGTGTTAATTTTTTAAATGGTCGAAGTTTATTCGATTTCCTCTAATTTAAAATTTTGTTTGTTTGTTTACTGATTGAGCGAACTCTAGTTTTAAAAAGGTTTGGCTGCACTGTTACTGCCTTTCCAAGTCATTTCAGCTACTTGCTTTTTATTTAATTTTTATTTAAATAAGTTCTTAATTTAGCGTCTGTGATTTTTACAATTTCACATTTAGGGATTGTGAGTCTTTTTCATTTTATTTACAATTTTAAAAATTAGCATGTAGCTTTTATCATTGTTTTAATTTGCATTTTTGACCGAAGAACTTTGGGCCTCAAATCTGAAATTTCTTTACAAAAACCACTGCTGAAATGGCACAAATGATTAGCCGTGATTTGATTTTCTATTGAATTGGAGAATTACTTTTTGTTGCTTCAGATCGTATTTCTTTATAAATATTTAAGAGTTCAGTGCCATTTAGTAACAGAAATTAATCTTGAAGTAGTGGACCCTCCTAAATGTATGGTTGTGGCAGAAATGTAGCTGACTTTCTGCTAAAATTGCATCATAATTATGAAAGTTGCTTTAATTATTCATTTTTAATTTAAATAATTAAGAATTAAAGATACGAATTTTTATGTGATGCAGATTTTTAATTTTTAGATGGAAAATTTCTGTTATAGTTACATCATAAATGCAAAACCTGCTTTAATTAGTCTTTTTTGATTTATACAGTTAAGAATTCAACTCAATGCACTTTCCGTTGAATTAAGGAAATAAATATTTATGTAATGCAATCTTTTAAGTTTCTGGTGAAAATTAACATAAATTTTAGGCTGAAAGAAAACTGTCAGAAATGAAAGCTTTAATATGCTTGAATTATACCAATTTTAAAAGTTGTTTGTAATTATTAACCTGAAGAACTTCGGGCCTCAAATTTGAAATTTTCTATTTTTTTTTTGCAAAAAGCCAACGCTGAAGTGATCGAATTTTTATTTTATGATAAGAATTGGTCCAAACGATTGGTTTTTGCTCAATTTTTCATTGAATTGGATCGTAATTATAAAGACGATTACTTTTAATTTTTTATTTATACGTGTTTTCAAAAATGTGCATTTTTAAAAGGATTTGGTTGTAGTTTTATTGTCTAATTTTTCACTAAAGGAATTCTTGACCTTTAAACATTAAAACGTATACTCATTTTCGGACCATTGAAGCTACGTATTGTTTATTTAATCTCTGTTAACAATAAATTCTTGAATTGCTTTTCATTTTAAAATTTAAAAATTAATTATTTTCTGTATTTTAAAAATTCATTCTTAGGCATTTTGAAATTTAAATTGAAGACTTTATTAAATAGAATTTTAATTGGAAATTCAACTTTTTAAAGGAAATTAAAGGAGACTCTATAATTTTTAATAACAAGAAATTGCACTTGATTTTCTTGCTTTTGAATGGAACTGTTTACCTCCCTTTCTATTTATTATTTATCAAAGATTCGATAAGGATGAATTCTGTTATTCTTTTCTTGTTCTTATTATTTCCTTTTTATTGCTTTTTGTCGAAAAATGGAAATTTACGATTTTCTGAAAAATGTTTAAGTATTGACTTGTCTATTTAAAGCAATTGCAGGTCTGCTGCACAATTTAAAAAAATATGCTGCTTCGAAGATTGAAGCTTTAAGCTTGATATAACAAGTCGATTGTATTTATTGAATGTGTTTGCCCGAATTAAACATTTTCATATTTAAATTTAATTTCACAACTGAAAATATCAAATTTTTAAATTTAAAGAAAAGCCTTTAGTTTACACCCATGAACTCTCTGAATGTAATTCCAAAATCAGGTCCTTAAAATGTTTAAAAGTCTGAAACATTTATTTTAATTCTTATTTTAAGGGAATTAACTACCCTGGAGATACATTTTTAATTAATTTGAACGCATTTTAAAACATTTACAAAGCCAAACACTAAATATTTCTATTCTTTCTTGAAGTCGACTTTAATAGTATTGTTCTGCATTTAATAAAATTCCAAGGCTTCAATATTAAAATAAGCGCCTGCAAGTTATCACTGTTATCAGTTTAACCCAAAGAACTGGTTTAACGCTACGAAAAATATTTATGCTTTATGCAGGCACTGCGATATGCGATAAGAATTCCTGCACTTCATAATATCAATAATGTTATTGCCTTTGTGTGAAAGGTTAAATCCACAGACACATTCTTATTGTTGGTCTTTCAATTATCGGATTAAAGTTTGGCCCAGACGTATCAGTACCTACACAGGTTTCGATAGGTAAAGGCTAATTTTTAATATAGACTGTTTGTGAATTGTGACATTTTACATATCGGGGTTTGTGATCAATTACGACTTGAAAATTAAAATTTATGGTGGTGGTTTGCACCGAAAGGTAGGAATTCATAATTCTATTTCAATAACTTGCAATGTTGTGTGGCTGGTTTATGGCTTAGTTAGTATGTTGTAGTTTTTTAAATTGTGTAATCTTTTAAGTACATTCCAACAAGGTTAGTGAATGGAAGGAGATTTCCGTTGTTTTGTTTTTAGCCGATAAATATTTTCTGGATATTGTGTATTTTGGGGAAGCTTGCATCTGAACGATGAAACAATACCAGCAAACTAATACACGAATGTAATTTTAAAAATATCTTCGACCTTGAGTAACCAAGCGAGATTCACAACCTTTTAGCTTCCCTGGGTAATCTAATCAAGTGATACGAAAATATTTCATGTGTATCGTATGTTTCGAAATTCTTAATATTGCGTTCCTTTCGTCAGTGTGTAACACTTAGAAACTTCTTTGCGTGCCGATAAAACCTTTCAAATATTTTCTGAATTTATTTTGAACTGTGTTTAACCGTTGGTTGAATAGTAAAACCCTAGCTAAATATGTCAAAAGAGGCCACCGATGCAACAACAAAAAATACTTACCAGAGAAAGATATGACGGTGTTAACTTGAACAGGATGTACGGGTTCTCCATCAGTTGCAATAAGTGTTAAATCGTGTCCTTGTATCGTAAGTTGTGCTGGACATACGGAAGCAAACGAGTTGATCATTCTGAATCTGTATCGCCTTCCTGGTGTGATCGTGAAAACTTCGAGAGGCGTATTCGTCATAAAACCTGTGTTGGGATCCCTAAATTGTCCTTTTCCATTGATAAGCATACTTTCAGGATCTTGTCCGACGTTTACGGCCAATCTTCCAGGGAACCTTTCAGCGGCATCTTCGTGCATCCAATCGCTGAGCATCATTACATGGGTTGTAAGATCGTAATCGTAAAGATGGCTGTTTGGATCTTTCGATGGTGCTTGTCTGATAACAATGCTTCCGTAAAGTCCGTCAATTTTCTGCAGACCGGTATGCGCGTGCCAGAAATGGGTACCAGCGTTTCCAGCTATCCATTGATATCTGAAAGTATGCTTAGGTTAATTAAATCGATAAAAATTTTACGACGGGAAAACTAACCTGAATGTGTTTCCTTGCTGAATGGGACATTGCGTCACAAATGGTACTCCGTCGTAGTATTGGGTTCCACGTTGCCAAACGCCGTGCCAATGAATTGTTACTTCCATACCTTCCAAGTGATTTTCAACGTCGACTACAACCTTATCGCCTTCGCATACTTGAATACTTGGTCCTGGTATCATACGGTTAGCTGAAAGGACTCCTCTTTCTACACCGTCAGCAAGGATACATTGACATGATGACCACACTGTATTGGTTGCATTTGGTGTGCATACTTGACAAGCTCTGAAAAAATCATGTTTATGTTATTTTTTGGATTTCTTTGTATATGTTCAACAAATTTATTATTTAGTGAGGACAATTAACAAATGAAAAATATTAAATTATTATGGGATTTTCAGTATTTACAATCCATAAAGGTACTTAAATTTGGGTTGTTATTTACGAATAAGAGATTTTTGGGGCCTTTTAGAATTTACTATTGAAGGGTTTTGAATTATTTTTTTCATTTAAAAGGCCACCTTTTTAACATTGCAGATGTTTGAAATACAAATTAAATTTGTATTCGTTATTTTACAAGTTCTGAATATAAACTAAAAAAAACTTAAAAGATAAACGGTTGGCTTGTTTAAACGAAGTCAAAGGTTTTTCTTTCTAAAAATAAGCCTATTTGGTTTGTCATTTCTGTTTAAAATTAGTAAGCTTTTAGGAAATTTGTAATACCACTCTGCTATTAGTCGAAGAATTATAAAAAAATTCTGTTGTGCGTAATAAATCAACAATCCATATTTTTAATTAAAAAAATGGGATTCAGCTTCTGTGATTCTTTGCATTTTCTTTGGGAGCTCATGGAAACCTTATTGTTTTATCAATTTCATTTTTAAGTGCTGAAATTGTCGAGAAATAGCAGAATAAATTTTCAATTTCCTAAGATTTAAATTACAAAAATTCCTTTCTAAAAGCTTAGTCAAATAAAAAAAATCTTTAGAATTTTTAATTTTCCAAGCTTTACTTACGGAAATAGTTCTCTAAGAATCAAGAAATACAAAAACTCATTTGAATTTTCGATTCTTTTAGGCTTTCATTTACAACAATTGTTGTTTATAGAATTAGTCAAATAAGAAATACAAAAATTCTTTTATATTTTCAATTCTCCAAGTTTTAATTTGTTAAAATTGTTGTCCAAAGAATTAACCAAATAAGAAACAAAAACTTCTTTTAAATTCTCAACTTTCCAAGATTTAATTTACTAAAATTGTTCTTTAAAGAATGAATCAATAAGAAACATAGAATTCTGTTGAATTTTCCATTTTTCAAGATTTAATCCATGAAAATTATTCTTTAAAAAATTAGTTAAATAAATAACAAAAAGTTCTTTTAAATTTTCAATTATCCAAGCTTTAATTGACATAAATCGTTTAAAGAATTAGTTAAATAGGATATAAAAAATTCTTTTGAATTTTGAATTTTCCAAGTTTGAATTAAAAACAATCGTTCTATAAGGAATTAGTCAAATAATAACCAAGAAGATCTTTTGAATTTTCAATTTTCGAAACTTTAATTTGCAAAAATTGTTCTTTCAAGAATTGATCAAATACGAAACAAAAAATCCTTGCGAAATTTACCAAGCTTCAGTTTACAAGAATTGTCCTTTCGAGAATTAATTGAATAAGAAACAAGACTAACTTTCCCAGTATTCATTTTTTTTATTACAAGTTTCCAAATCCCATTAGAAAGAATTTACATTGTTTTACTTAAGATTTTGGAGAGAGAAAATTAAGCTTAAATTATTTATTTTAAATGGGCAGCCGAGAAGGGCGAGAATACAGTTTAGGATTAAAAAAGTTTAAAATCTTACATCAATAACGTCTCAGTATTTTTAAGGTTTCTTATTAAAAACATTTGTAACTTTAAAAGAATTATGAAATCTCTAAATTTTTTACTTGAGGAAGCAATTTAAGTAATTTCAAAGCTTTAAACTTGTGATTTGACTGCAAACAAAAATATACTAATTTTTCGTATTAACAGTTTTTATAACAATGGACTCAGGGAACAAATTTAGTAGTTTCTTTTCCAATGGGTCCACTCTTGGTTTTCTTAAAATTTTTTAACCAAAACTTTCTGAAAGTAACCGTCTAATAATTTAAATTAAAGATTACGAAAGTTAAACAAAACTCTGTGAGCTTAAAAAACAGGCAAATTTTTTTAATACTTATAACTTAGAAGATGAAGCTGTTCGTATTTCTTCTTGTTTTGTTTTTAGGTTCTCGAAATAAAATGATTATGGATACACTCCTTTGAGGAAATAAGCTTTCATAATTCGTTACAATACATTAAAAGCATTATGTTAGATGTTTGAGTTAAATGAACAAATTCTCTGTTTGATTTCTTTTTAGACTATTAAAAAGTATTTGGTAACCTCTTTTCCGTCAAAAATAGATATAACTTAAAGATAAAGTGGGGAAGTTTAATCTGAGAAGAAAGGTAAATCAAGTTCAAAATAATTTAAACATTTAAGTTACAATTTTAAACGAAAGCCCATGAAGGGCAAAATTAATTGTTAAAAGTATTATGTAACTAGCCTTCAGGGATTATGGACTAAGAAAAGGAAGTTTTAATTATAAACCAAATTCCAACATATTTATAATTTTGTCTTGGCAAATAAAGTTCTTCTGGGCATTATTATTTTAAACATTTTCAGGTTTCTCTGTAATCTTTATTTACTTATTGGGCGAAATCTAAACTTCCCAGTGCAATTTTTTTGAAATAATAAAAATTGTAGTTATTGATTTTTAAAATTTCACTGTCAAGATAAACGAAACCTCCATGTCCGGTAAAAACGACCAGATAATAATTTTTCATGAAGATTATTCCCATAAAAAATGCATCAAATTTATTATAAAAAAAAGTCAAAAATATCTAAGACTCGCCTTCTTTACAAGAAGTAATTGTTTAAAAAAAGTTTTAATTATTTCGGTCTTGCCAATTCATTCCGTAGAAAATATCCATTTAATTCCGTACAATTCACAATTAAAAACAAAAAGTTTAATCGCCACGGTTGAAACGTGCTTGTTACCTTATTTAAATAATAACTTTCTAATTTAATATCTAGTGTAACATAATGCCCTACTGCGTAATAAATAAGCTACACGATATAATATTTAAAATCCGACGGCTAATACCTTATAATATCATAGAACTGTAGGGGCTTGCAGATTTTTTTACGAATTATTAATTTATCGAACATGTGTTAACACAAGGAGTGGCCTAACTAGTATTATGTCTTTACTTGTACCGGATTTAATTCGTACGGATTACATCTCAATTATTAAAAAGTAATTTATGAATTACACACGAAGCTCTTGTTTGGCTTAAATGATTTTTTTAAATTAAAAAAAAAACTTTTATTTTGTTGCATTTTGACGATGTCTTATTGCAGTGGTCAATACTAATTGTACTAAAAATAATTAAATAAATAGAAATGTGACATAATTAATTAGTATTAGAAATTAAAATCCAGTTTTGAGTAAATGCTAATTGGTGACTAGGTTATTTAATTGTTTCCCCAGTTTGCAGGCGTTATCTATGAGTTGTTAGGCGACATTTCCGCAACTGTAACGTAATATGCAAATATAATGTGTATCTGTATAGACTGCGTTTATGTCTTAAGCCTTTTGTGAAAGGGACTTAAGTCTGTGTTATGTAATTTAATTAACAAAGAATTGAAATTTTTGAATTAATTTTAAATAAATGGAAATTGCACTTCTGAAATTTATTTTGGAATTTTTTTTGATAGTACATATAGGAATAGCAATACTAAAATATCTAAAAATTTTGAATACATTGCAAAATCCGACAATTCATCAAGAGAGACTTCAGTACTGTACAAAATTGCCAGTTTCCTAATTACGCTATTTCTATCTCATCCCCATGTTTTATTTGTTTTATGAGACTGGCCGCTGTTGACTTCCACCCCTGGTAGGGATCTTTATCGAAAGAGGGCTAAGTTTAAGACTCCTACATTTAAAAAATCTCACTCGACCTCGGCCAGATTTAAACCCGAGACCCTTTGTTGCTTATGTACAGCACCGAAGAAAAAAAGTCTCAAAAATAGAAATAAATAACAAATACTTACGCTCCAAGAACCGTGTAATATTCCAAAGTAAAATGATAATAGCAAATCCTTGGTGGTTCTCCTTCTCTACAAGCTCTAGCACATTCATCTGGAGCAGATAGATTTGGATTCCTTCTTAATTCGGCTGTAGCGGATGTCCTATAATCCAAATGTTTCGATCCGGAACCTCTTGGTGGTGGAGATCCTCCGGAGAACCTTATGGGGTTTATGCTACCAGAACTTAAACTAGGATGGGTTTGCACTAAACCGTGCGTTGATGAGAAGAAGTCTGTGTTATCTGCTAGGTCTGCAGCATTTATTGTATCTTGTTGCCACCATGATGCTGATGTGGACTGATCTGCGACTGAAAAATAAAGAGAAAACCTTATTAATTTTCTTCCTATTGAATAATTAAAAAAACAGAGTTTAAAAAATTTGTTTAAGTTTGATATTACAAGTTGTACGTATTTTCAAAAAATTATACCTAGCGATGCATTTACTTGTGCGTTAAGTTTTATTTTCTGTTTCAAATAATTACTCATTTTGTTGTAGGTATAATAAAAAAAAGCAGACCTGCTACTTGAAAGAATTTGATGCTTATGGTTGATGTAACGAGTTTCTAATAATTCTATACCTAGCCATGTATTTATTTTTGCGATTTCATCCCCTTTAAACCCTTGAATTAAGCTTTATACAGGGTGTCAAAAATTTAACGCCTATTTACTATAAACCAATTTGCGCCTTTCGAAAAGATGTTCTTAATAAAAATGATTTGGATATTATCAGGAACGTGCCGATATTCTCCTTTTCATTTATCTTCTTTTGTTTCGTGGTTATGGTGATCGATTTTGTATTTTTTAATATCACCCCCTTTCTACTTTTGAAAAGAGCAAATTTTGAATTGAGTTTAAACCGTTGTGGGCAAGTCTAAGAATTAGAAAAACGTCCCAATTATCGGTATTATAATTAAGAAACATTAAACGAATAGGGGTATTTGTATTTATTAAGTTTCATTTGAAATTTCCAAGAGGTTTCGGGACAAGTAAAAAATAAGCATTTTAAAAAGCTGATTCAATTAATGTTTAACAATTTTTGGGGAATTATGAGTTTCACAAATCTTGATGTTAAAAAATAAACCTTGAACTTTCTTTTAATTTAATTTTATTTTAAATGTTATCTAGGTTAATATAACAAACAGAATTTTTTAGTTCTTGCTTTGAATTTCAAATATAAAATTCAGAAGCTGGATTTGGTGGTTTTCTTATTTTGAAAAATTCAATATCTGAAGTGTAGCGGATAATTTTGAGAAATTTATTAATATTCCACTAGATACCCACAACATTAATTTCTAAATATTTTAATGTAATTTTGAAATTTAATTTAGACATCCTAACTTTAAGAATTTTTTCAATATGTGGCGGCTCATGCAAGCAGCCTACCGGAATGCGTGCATCCAAAATATTCAAGAAGGCTAAATTCAGTTTTTATAAATATAAAAATAGTTGTTTGACGTTCACAAAAATTTAACTTAAAATATTCTTAATTTGTGTATTCATATCAGTCGTGTAAATATAAATCTTTGATTAATTATAATTATTGATTATTACTATATACCACGACAAGTACATATTTTTAAATACTGAAATCTTACTGGTTGCCATTTTAGTGCAATTTAATTAAAGTAATTTCCAAATTTAGATAATTAAAATATTATTCTGATTTTCAAAATGATCGAAGCTTACTGAATTTCTTCCGATTTGATTTTTATTTGTTTGTTTATTTATTGGACGAAATCTGTTTTAAATTGTACTTTTACTGCCTCATTTTTTTACTAAAGAAATTCTTGGCCCTTAAACGTCAAAGCTTGAACTCAGATATGATTTTCAGGTGCTTTCAGATGCGTGTTTTTTTATTTAATTTTTGTTAACAATGATTTCTGATTGATTTTATGTATTGTCACAAATTTCTTGTTAGGGATTTGGGTTGATTGTTTTTTCTAAATCATATCTTCAATTTTAAAAATTAACGCGAAAGTTGTTTTTTGTAATTTTTTTATCTGCATTTTTGATTGAAGTGCTTTGAAATTCAGATTTGAAATTTTCTGTGTTCTTTATAGAGGCTAATGCTGAAGTGATCTGAAAGTATATTTTATAGTAAAAATAGGTACAAATGGTAAACTGGTAGCTTGATTTTCTATTGAATTGGATAGTACGGGTAACTATAGGTATAAAGACAATTACTTTTTGTTTTGTTATTTATCGTTTTTTTAGTGTGTATTTCGATCTAAATACAATGTGATTTTTTAAAAACTCAATTGAAGCAAGCCGTATTCTGTCTTAATAACCTTAGAACTGTCTGTATTAAGTCAGAATACGGCCTGCTGCAATTGAGTTTTTAAAAAATCACAGTGTATTTAAAAGCTCAGTGCCATTAGCTTCTATTTAGTTACAGAAATTAATCTTGAAGCAACCGAATGTCCTGATTTTATGGTGAAAACTGGTGTGTAGCTGATTTTTTGTTAAAATTGCATCTCAACTGCAAGAGTTGTTGCTTTGATTTATTAATAGTTGTTTCAATTATTCACTTTTAATTTAAACATTTAAGAATTAAAAAACAATTAAAGAAACAAATTCTTATGTGATGCAAACTTTTTTAAGTTTTTTCATGAAAATTTAATTAAAATTAATGGGAACAACTGGCAGAAACGCAGTTAATTTTCTATTCAAAGTGCATCATAACTACAAAAGTTATTGTTTTGATGTATTTATCGTTCTTCTAATTATTATTTTTCGATTTATGCATTTAAAAATTTAACATTTTCCGTTGCGTTAAGGAAATCCAATGCAATCTTTGAATTGATATGGCAGAAATGTAGTTGAGTTTTTGTTAAAATTGCATCATAACTAGGAAAGTTATTAATTTTTGATTTAAACATTTACGAATCAAGGAAGAATTAATGATATGAACTTTTGTCTAATGCAAACTTTTAAGTTTGTGGTAAATATTGACACAGATTTTATTGTGGTGAACTGGCAGAAATGTAACTGGCTTTCTGTTAAAATTGTATTATAACTGCAAAAGTTATTGCTTTGATGTATTATTTATCGTTGTTTTAATTATTCATTTTTGATTCAAACATTTAAGAAGTAAAGAAAAATTAAAAGAATGAATTTTTACGTGATCCAAACTTTTTAATTTTTAATGAAAATTGACACAAATTTTATGGTGAACTGGCAGAAATGTAGCTGGTTTTTTGTTAAAATTGCATTATAACTACAACAGCTGTCGCTTTGATGTATTTATCCTTGTTTTAATTATTTATTTTTGATTTAAACATCTAAGAATTAAAGAAGAATTAAAAAAAAATTAAAATGTTATTGATGCGCAAGAATTTAATTCAAGACATTTTCCGATGAGTCGAGGAAATTGATTTTTATGTATGTAACGCAATTTTGTAATCTTTTAGTAAAAATTGACACAAATTTTATGGTGAAAACTGATATAAATGTGTACCTGATTTTTAATAAAATTGCATCATAACTACAAACTTTGTTTGTTTTAATGTATTTATCCTTATTTTAGCTTTTCATATTTGATTTAGACAGCTAAGGATTCAACTCAATAAATGTTATGTGAAATTTAAGAATTTAAATTATTATGTTATGGAATGTTCTAATTTTATGGTGAAAATTGGCACAAACGATTCTCTTTGGACTGGTTTTCTTCTAAAACTGCATATTATACTCTTTTATTTGGAAATTTCGCCACACAAAAAAGCAGTATAAAATGTCAAATTCGCTACAACAAACCTTTAAGCCTTCAAGTATTTCAAAATGCAAGTTAACCATAAAAGTCGCTTTGAATTATTTATTGTTGCTGGTTGCTCTAAGTTTAATGGTTCATGAAAAACCTGAAAATTTCCACCTTTGTTACAGTAACAAATCCTCAATTGTTCTAAGTATATGACAAAAATGGACCCAAACCAACATCTGCATATTCAAACCCAAGGCAAGATTTTTATTATCAAATAATGAAATATTTTATTAATAATTAATTAGGCAGATGTTATATAAACAAAATCAAAAGATTTTACGTATAAATTTGTTTCTCAGGTTAGAAATATGTAAAAATTCGCCAAATGTGTTTGAATATCTACGCATGTTGAAATGTTAGAGGTTAGACGAACTATGGAGTATTTCACTAATTTCAAGATATCATCAATATTTGCTTCAGCATAAGCAACTGTCTTTTTTTTACATAACTTGATTAACTGAACGAGTTTTAAATGGCAAAACTCGTAATTTGCAAACCACCATTTAAAATGTAACAAAATCACTGATTTAATAGCTTCTTTGTAATGATTGTTTCTTGTAATTACTATAAGAATTACAAAATGAGTTCCACGTATTTACAAAATTTTGTTTTCAAGCTTTAATTTTAATAAATTAAATATTTATTTTTTGTACATAATTCGAGTACTATAGAAATTAAAAAAAAATGGGTTGCTTAAATTAACCATTAACGGACCTTGTAGATAATGGACAGTTGAAATGTGTTACAAGGTGGTTAAATACAATACTTCAGGTCCACCCTGAAATCTTGCTAACCTAAATGCAATTTTTACAACAGATTGCAATTATAAAATGCTTTAACTTTTTTTTAACGTACCTATAGCTGGGTATTACTAACTATGGTGGGTTTATTGTTCTGTAAACCTTGATTTGCATTTGATTTGCTAATTTTAATTGTTGATAATAAAAAAATATTTATCATAGTAGAAGCAGGTTTGGTATTCATCTAACGACAGAGGTTTAAGGGTTAGTCAACACACAATACACCACGCCACCGAAATTAGCATAACTCAAATCGAAGTTAGGGATAACTTCTCCAAGACTCCTCTGCCGGGTAACCTTACTGAACAATGAAAGTGTTTTTCTATTTTTATCATTAATATTTTACCGGTATTAAAAATTAAAAAAAAAATTAAGAAATTTGTTACAACATGTTCAGGAAATACTGAAAGTATTTGTGGTATTTTCACCCATTTACTAAAAGTTTTGGAAAATCACCTAAATCAAGTCAAGTTTTATTAATGGCAGAAGTATTGAAAATAGAGGAATTTTTGTACAATTGTAATGTTGTTTTCGTGAATATTTCAATTTTTCAAATTATTTAAATGTCTGCATGTTCCAAAAGACTGACCTATTATATTTTAAATTTAGGTTTCGCAGGCTAAAATCGTAAGCTTTCTTAAAATAATTTTGAGTGCCCGCATTCGTTTTGTGGGTGCCTTTCATGCGTACTAAAATATTTAATTAATTAATTATACGAGTAAAAGGTAGCAAATAAGGGGGTTGTCATACGTTCATTAATGCTTACATAACAGAAAATAAGAGTCTGCCAAGGCAAATTGATACTTTTTACCGAGTATAATTTCGCACTGTCATCGATATAATTGCTTTCAGTGGTTTGACAAGCAGTTCTAGCCGCAATCGCCCTGCAGGATAACACCGTAATATGTCACTGCATATTAAATTTTAAAATAAAACCAAATCGCCGGGTATCAAAAAAACGAATTAAATAATTGCGCAATCTCCACCTAACGGTATTAATTATAATTTCTTGCAAGCGACGTGAGTAAGCCGATTTATAAAACGAGAACGATGCGGGTGAGGATTCGCCTAGGTGCACCTTAACTATTTTAAAATGAAGTAGATTAACTCTTTGATGAATAAACAAATCGAGCGTGACAGTCAAAACCGCGAAATGAGAAAGTGAAACTTTTGATTATTTATGCATTGCATTCTGATGAACATAATTACGGGTTTTGGTCTATGTAGATCAGATATTGAAGACTTTTGATCCGGAAATTATACGGAGGAATGCACCATAACAAATACCATGAACATCACGAACGATTGATCCATCACTACCATGAAACGCGCGGGTTAATTGATTGGTGACGATTTAGGAAAGATTAAAGCTGAAAGTAGGTATACCATATTTCATATGCTACAGAAATAAATCTGTGAAGTGCGTTAATTTCAGCAAGCAGGAAATAAAAGCCGATATTACGATATGCAAAAAGTGCCGCGTGCTGGCTGGCCATTTTATATAGAAAGTAAACTAATTAATTAGCTTTTAAAATTGGAACATATCTGTCTAATTTTTAGATTTATATTCATAACTAACAAGGTGTATTTAAATGAATTTACTGGTTAGGTAATAACGAATGTTCAAATTTTAGTCATAAAACTTTTTCTTCCTATTCATAAAAAATTCACAATGTGTTATGATGGATTTTATGGGCGTTGTCGTTTTTCATTATTGCATAGTTCCGTATTAGACACAAAGAAAGTTGCTTGTGATATAAGTTAAACCCATTTTTTTTTTCATTTTCACTTAAACACCGGTTGATAGTATTTTTAACTACCTTCATTAATTCGTTCAATCAGACTTAATTTATTTGCAGCAGTTTAAAATCAGAGTAGTTAATCGTTATCTTACATCGATCAAAAAATGACCAGGAAGTTTAAAACGATCGGTTTTGCATTAAAAACGTTCAAGTACTTAAATTGGGAGAAAACCTGCCAAATAATCAGTTTTAATTTTTTAGTTTACTTTCACGGTTTGTGCAAGTTGGTCCGGTTCCCTTTATTTTCAAATAAAAAACCGTAATAACTGTCATTACCTGTTGTTCTTATTTAAAAGTGAAGTTCAGAATTGTACGTAACGTCGGCTATAAGTTATTGAATAATCGTGGATTGATTTATAGAAATTGCTGTGATGATACTAAATTTATTACTTTCACTTTCTTAATATGTCGATATTTTTGCATTGCTTTTTAAAAGTATTTTTTTGCGGATTTTCAGAGAACCTAAAATTCCTGCAGAGATACTTTAATTAATTTCCTGCCAACATTACCAATGCACTTTTGATCTTATTAAAATTCGTTTCAGATGCACACATTATTTATATTTTATAGAAGCTTAGGAAACGTCGCTCTCTGTTGATTTATTATTTATTAATTTAAAGTTCTGATACATTTTTAAAGTTTCAGTTTTTCTTTGAAAATGTGATTATTATTAAGTTCTGCTAATTTTGAAGTGATTTTCAAGCCTTTTTAAAAGAATATTTTATGTTTAAACTGAAGCTTCAATAACCAGAAAGACTTCAGCAATTTATTCAGTTAAAGTAAAATTATGGATGAAAGCAACCTTTACCTTCTTTAACAACTAAAACAATTAAGGCAAGCCCTGCCGAATCAGCAAAATCGTGAAAGTCAGTTATACACACATAAAAATTGCGAAACCTTAATGGTTTGCACTTAATTAAATAATTACTGCGGTGTACGTTCAATTTTGAAACTAAGGAGTGCCCATCTGCTTGCCTTATTTGAAAGCAGAGATTTGCGATTTATTAAAAAGCGAACTTCCGCTCTTAGTCTCAGTTTTACGAATGTACTCCCCACTTTAATTTCTTAGCTCATTGTTTTAATTATCTCTTGGGACCAATAAATAAGGAAGTTTTTTTCTAACGAAATGTGAACGAAGCCTATAATTCGCTGTGGTTATCATAAATTTTCAAGCGTGCTCTGATTTGCCAGGGATGTAATATCATAAATTAAAGGTGTTTTGGCTTTCACTGATGTAGCGGAAATTCTTTAATTAAATTTTCTTCCTAATGGAATATGTTTGATTTAAGAGTTTGTGCTAGCAAATATAGATACAAGTACAAACAAAAACATCTGCTCTGCGAGTAAACAATTCTCAAAGGAGACGTTTCAACCAATTGGATATTTACCCCATATATAAGCAAGAAAGATTGCAGATAAATTTTGTCCCAACTGCTTTTTAAAGGAATAAAAAGGCGATCTAGAGCGCAAAAGAGTAAAAAACATGGCGATCGAACAGATGCTTCAAGAATATATGGGTTCATTATGTCTCTTGATGTTAAGCGAGCGTGTTTTTAACGACAGGTCTTTTATTTAAACGGGATTAACGTGAAAATACTGCGTTGGATTTTGGCGGAAATGAATTTTAGCCTTTTATTTTTAAGCACTTAACTGAGCTATTACTTAAATTTACTTCCAGAAAAGGTTTAAGGTAGAAAAATTGAATTTTCTATAATTGCTAAAGAAGGCTGTGATTAGTCATTCAAACCATTTTTGCTGATTTTATTATGATTGTTTTTAGAAACATTTATTTAACTATTTACGCTATGTAACGTTTGGTTTCCTCGCATTGTACATCTGATTGAAGCTTAAAAAGAACACTAATTACCGTTTCGTTTCTCAGTAATCTAAATTAGTAGGTTCTTTTATGCAATATTTGTGCATTGTTTCGAAGTTTTGGCACATAACCCACGCAAATTGTGGGTTTACGCTATGTTTTGGAACAATGAGCGCTTTACCGTTTCATTTTGTGCAGAACATTAAAAACAATGGCAATTTTTTATAATGGGAAATTAATCCAGACTACTTTTAAAATTCTATCGAATACCTTCATGGTGTCGATTTAGAACGTTACGTAATCATTTTCATGTTTGCAAATGCATACATTTTTTGTTGTTACGATTCAGATACAAGTTTTGGTTAGGAGTTCGCGTAATCAAACACAAACTACGAATTTACAATGAAAGTGTGTCTCATTTATCTATTTCGCAAAACGTAATGACTCAGTTCCAACCTCTGACCTAATTTTTTGCTTTTAAAGTGCACTTTGTTTAGTTCTAAACGTTAGCAGATACAAGCGTTAGTCGTTATAAACGTTGGTAGTTATATCGTTAAAACATTATTTAATGTGTAGTACAAAGTGGCATTGATTTCTTAAAGTGGCGAATTGGACTTTTAAATATCGATAATAGGTTTTTTTGCACAATCATGTATTAAAATGGAGGAATGAAATTGGGCGAAATACCACAAGAGAAATCAATGAAGAGGTTGTTAGTGCTAATAAACCTGGTTAATGTTTCCGTTGCTTTTCTGGATTAATTATTGGTAAATCACGAATGTTTGGAATTTGTTAAGAGTCGATGTATAAAATAATTAGAAATACTGTTTACCTTTACACTTTAACACATAAACTAGATTTCCTTCCTAAAGACTGGAGAATACGAAAATTACTGTTAATTAATAAAATCTAAAAAAATAATTTTAATTAACAATAATAAAAGAAAATATTGTTAATTCAATCAGTACAAAGCTACTTTTATGAGGTCGTAAAACAACTTCATCACAATTAAAATAAGGCAAAATTGCTTGGGATTAATCCCTTTGGGAGTTTTAAAATAACTTGGATAATTCCAAAGCGAGTTTCTAAGGTGATTGAAATACATTATGTGCAGAATCACGTATTTCTTGGAATATAAATATTTGTAGCAAAGGAAATTTCGTAAAACAATCAGACTTTTTTGAATCGTTATAATCACATATTTTACAGTTAAGCATAGCGGAGACTTCAACGATAGGTTAGAACACAACGTATATCAACGATTGCAAGAGCCAAAATTGCTTATTTAAATACTGTTAAAAATTATTTCACGATTAACTACATTTCTTGTTATTGTTAAAAAAATTAATCTTAAATAAGGTATTTCTGAATTTACAAAAGCAGCATTTTTGAGCTGATTGAAATCCCTTGAATTTGTACTTGTAGAACCTATTATTTCTTGGAATAATAATATTTCAGTAAAGAACTGAGCTATAAAAATCCATTAAATAATCAGAATGTTTTTTAGAATTGTTATAATCACATATTGGAGACGATAGGTTAGAACATTAACCTGCGTATCAACGATTACTAAGCTAAAACCTAGAAAAATCTGATTTTTATTTCGCAAATAATTTACTTAAATAGGTACTGTTTTTCAAAATATTTTTCATGCAGAATTGTTTTATTTAAAAAATCCCTGGAAGTTATTAAATACGTGCAGAATTAAGTATTTCTTAGAACAATAATATTACAGTAAATGATGGAGCTATAATATTCCATTAAAGAATCGGCATATTTCTTTAGAATAGTTATAATCACATATTTTGTTGCTAAATGTAGTGGAAACTTCAACGATAGGTTTTGGATTTTTGGATATCAACAATTACAACACCCAAAGTACCGAAAATTTAAATATTGTTTTTAAAAACATTATGCATGATAAACTACATCTCTTGTTTTATTTAAGAAAAAGTTTAACTTAAATTAGACTTAGATAACTTTGAACCTCTTCCAAAAGGAGAGTTTCTAAGTTGGTTGAAATCCATTGAATTTGCTAAATATGAGCTATAAAATTCCATTAAACAATCGGCATATTTTTGAAAATCATTATACTAATCACATATTTTATTGCTAAGCGTACTGGTTGGTTGGAATACAAACCAGCATATCAACAATTGAAAAACCCAAAGCCCAGAAAATTATTTCGCAAATCACTTATTTTCATGATAAACTAAAGTTAAATTTAAATTAGACTTGCGACACTTTGTTGTTTATTGTTTAATTTTTCCAAATTAGTCTTACATCTCTGTTTTTGCGGACGTTTTTTGCAAATTCAAACACAGAATGGCCAACAACGTTTTAAATTAAAATTACTACAAGAATAGCCTCGAAACATCTTGGACTGTTTTAATATGTTAATTAAAGTTTTTCAGCAATATAGAAATTATTTTATTTTCAGCTGTCGCCGAATTTTAGTTTAACTCCCTAAAAATTAAGAGAAAGTTTTCTAGATAACTTAAAATTCAAGAATCGGGCAACAAAGCAAATACAATATTGTGGCAATTTTTGCCATTTTTGTTGTCGCAGAAGAAAATTAATTGGTTGAAGTGATTAAACAAATAGCGAAATAATCAGCTTATTTCGCAAGAATCATAATTTTCAACTAAACAGTTATTATACACGCTTTTTAGTGTGTCGGAGACTTCAATGGTAGATTACAACGCAAATGGCAGAACAGCTAAAACTATTTATTTATTGCTTTCTTTAATATTTTGATAAAATCATGGTTAAACAATCAGAATACTTTGTGAATTTTTTTATAAAACCGTATTTGTTGATTCAATCGTCATTGTAGGCAATTTATAGAGCTTTAAACTGGTCGGAGATTTCAATGGTCGATCAGAACGCAGACCTTAATATGATTGTCAATAAATAACAGAAATCCTTGGTTATTTTAATAAATCATGGTTAGATAATCAGAATACTTTAAAAAACTATTAGCAAAACTGTAGACTTCCCAGTAGATCAGAACACAGACTTCAGTATAATTGTCAGCAAGTGGAAGAAATGCTTGGATGTTTTGATAGATCATGGTTAGACAATTCGAAGACTTTATAACATTTTTAATAAAACCATCTCTCTCTCCCTTTCGGGTTATCAATCTCTTCAATTGGTTTCTCCATTTTCATCTGTCTTGGGCTGTTCACTTTAGCTTTGAATATGATCATGTGTTCCATAACTTGGTGGATGAATTTCATTGCTGGTCTTGCTTGTGGGTTTTTCCTCCGTCGTATCTTCTAGGATTGTTGTCGCAGTATGTGTCCTACCATTATCCCTCTTCTTTTTATTATATCGGAATTGGTTCTCGTTTTCCCTCGATCCTGTCCACGATTTCGTCATTGCTTATGCTTATGATTAAATCGTTATGACAGGCGATTTATTAGTGTACTTTAAACCCCCTGGGAACTTCAACGGTAGATCAGAGCACAGTCTTTAATGTGATTGTTAGAGAATAGTGGCTCGATGATGAGAATGCTTTACAAAACTTTTAATATTATTAGTCAAATCGTTATTATAGGCGATTCACTGCATTTTAAACCCGCGCGAGACGTCAACGGTAGATTAGAACATAGCCCTTTAGTATGATTCTCAGCTAATAACAGAAATGCTTGGATATTTTGAAAAATTATGGTTAGACAGCCCGAATACGTTTCCAAAGTCTTAATAAAACTACACTTATTGGTTAAATCGTTGTAATAAGTGATGTATTGTACTTTAAATATGCTGGAGATTTCAACGGCAGATTGATACACAGACTTTTATGCAAGCTTTAGTTAAAGCCCGTATAAGAAAAGACTTTCCTTAATAAGTCGTAAGTTAAGTAGAGTTGTTAAAAATCAAAAAAAGAATTTTTTTTACATAATCGCAGATGCTCTATAATAACACCAAATAGAAAGGATTTTGCTATGTGAATTATTATTCAACTTTTAAAGATACCATGACTCATTCTTGCCTAAGGTCATAGTGCTTTTGTGTAAATCAAAATTGTGGAAGGTATTTTGGTTGTTTATTTAAAATACAAACACTTCCCTTACATTCTAATTTACTGCTAAATTACGTAACTAATGTAAATAATAATAACGCTTTAAAGTAAATTATAAGTATTATTTAGCTTCCGTAAATAAACAACGTCGAATTGCTTTAACGGCTTCCATTAAATTAAAGACGTATATTAATAATACAACATTTATTTAATTATAGTATTGTAAATATCCAACGTTTTACTATCTGGAAATGAGCAACTCGTTATTCTTTAATTAGCGTATCCACACACGTGTAACACCTTTAAATTAAATACAATTTCGCTCCACATTATTTTGCTCATATTAGATGAGATAATTAAAAGTTTTCTGTAATGAACAGGAATTCGCACTTAATTATCTACACTTCTTTAACTTTTCATACTGGAAGTCATTCCGGTAGGTTTCGTTCCTTCCTACTTTGAGACAATGGTCTTGTTTAAACACTGACTAATTTCATTGTTCAGATGTTCAGCAAAATTGTTATTGTTTTTTAAACTTCGCAAAATGTCCCAGAACAAATCTGTTTTCCTTATGTAAATTTGATCGTAATTTTGTAAGCTATAACATTACATAATTCCTATTGTGTGAGTAATTTTAAGAAGTAGTTTAAAACATATATAAAACAGGGAAGGATGTTTATGTATTTCAGTTTTCGACAAAATATTCAAATGAAGCCGTCTTTATGTAAAGAGAAATCCTCATCGCACTACATTTTTCTTATTTTTATGCAGTTAGAATTTAAATTATTTGGAAAGTAGTCGCAAATTTGCATCCATGAGATTTAGGTCTTAACAGTGCATAAAGTCTGATTTATCCACATATGTTAGAGCGATCTATTGTTCATTTCTTGGATAGGTCGTTGAATACCGTTAGATTACCGGATGTAAAAACTGAAGAAGTCTGGGAAGCTAATTATTATCAACTAACGGCGGATTTTTAATTTACGACCGGTGAATTTCTGTTTTCAGCTAGAATTAATTTCAAACTTGCATTTCTTTAATTATTACAGAACTGTACTTGTAATTATAACGTTCGTGCCATGTCACGAGATATCTTCATAATTAAATTATTACCCAATTTTTGCGAGAAACTTGACGTACAAACATAACTGCAAGTGTAGTGCTACTTGTTTTCTATTGTATGAAAATCACGTAGATTAGCTGGTTAAAATTTAAATATTCCTTGTTTTAATTGTAACCTTGTCCCAGTCATTTACCTGAAAAATGTACATAAATTTGCATGTTTCCTTAATGCAACATTTAAAAGTAGCGTATCGTAGCGATAATCGTAATTAGCTTTGAACATGGTTTATGATCGTTTTAAAAAGTGAATTTTTAGGAAAATTTAGAAAGTGTAAATGTATAACATAAATTGCGTTTAATGGGACAACTTAAGAATCAAAGAATTAAAGAAAATTTTACATTCACTTTTGGAATTTTCGAATTTTATTTTACCTTGTTTTTAGTCATTTTAAAAAAAATTCAAAGGTGACCAGAAAACGTTCCTTATTTTCATTTCAAAATTACATATTAATTTATAAGAAATTTTAATCAAGACCTTGCAAAATCGAAAAAGTCAGCTTTTGGGTTTTCTAAAGGTTTTACCCAGGGGGTGGCCTATTCAGAGGATTATATACTTACTAATCTATCATTGAAGTCTCTAGCAATCCTTCGAATGTAATACGTTTCTATCCAGCTTCAAGAAACATTAAACATTCTATTTTAAAATAAATTTAAATTCAAGCCATACACAATAGAAAATAGCGAATAATTTTCTGAACTTGTTTTTCCCGAAGTTTATCCAGAGGTTTGTATGCTACTCTATCCTTGAAGTCCCCAACAATCCTATAAATGTAACATGTTCCTATCCTAGTTTAACAATATGCTTGATTTTCTAAAGACTTAAAAATTATCAAAAGTGAAATGAAGAAATTCCTCGTTTTATGTATTTTACTAAGAAGCACTCATTAAACTTAATGGCTAGCAACATTTTAATTAAAAAACGCGTAGCAATACAAAAATAAAATCAAAGCATATCAAGCTACATTTATTAATTATTCTGATGGAAGAAAAAAACAACAAGTCCCTTATTTTTCTTACAAATTTTAGTGTTTGTTGAGATTCACAGCACACATATTTTTACAAACTTAACGAAAAACAAAATAAGTTTGCAATTTTCTAAAGTAAAAAGTCAATTCTTGTTAGCTTCCTATTTATATTTTTGCAATAATTTGTTTTAACCTATAGGTTTTCAGACATTTCTAATTGTGTAAAGTCTGGCGTTTTTAAAGATACTTAACCAATCGAAAATGTAGTAAAAATCGTGCATTGTATTACATTCGTAGATGGAGACTTCAACGATACGTTGGCAACACAAACCTTCGTGGTTGCTAACCTATCGTTCTCTTCTTCTATAAAAGCTATGCGGAAACCGACCATTTCGTAAGAACCCCGCTGTATACAGGGTATCCCAAAAGATTGGGGTCAAATTTGAACTTTGGGTCAAAATAAATCCATCAACTAAGGTGTTTCCTTAAGGAAATACAGGGCCTTAAGTTCAAGATTTGCATTTTTATTTTTTGCTTTGACTTTAACTAATAATTGAATCAATTTGAAATTTAGTAGATTTAAGTTTCTGAAATAATTAAGTTGTAAAAGATGGAAATATAGGTTTTTTGGAGACTTCAACGTAAGGTTAGCATAAAAACTCTTATGTAAGTTCATGTAAAAGTCAAAAGTTTTTAGAAGGCGAAGATTTAAACTTTTAATTAATTTAAGAATATTATTTAACAACTACCAAAAGGTTTTATTTTTGATTTAAATACTGACGAATAACAGGTAACAAAATACCTTTGTTGTTTTGCTATTACAGGAATGCCTTTCGCTTTATATTAAGCTTTATCTCCAAAATTTTGTACAACTACAGATGGTATTTATTTCAACAACTGTGACTAACAGCATTAAATTAAAATTGACACAAAAGTTCTGGAAGATATTCTAATTTATTTTAGGGCATGACACTTAAAAATTGATAACTGTAAATTATATTTTCAACATATTTCAGATTTCACGAAACTTTTATTTACTGATCTTTTGATGCTAAAGGATTTAAGCCTTTAAAAGTACTAAAAACAATAGAAGATTTTGGCAAAAAACTACTACATAAATGTATTACTTTAATATGCTTCACAGGGATTTCAACGACAGGTTAGCACACAAACCTCTGCACAACCGCAGGTTATAGTAAAAAATGCAGGAAGTTGTTTGCATTTTTATTTTACTAGAACTGGATTCAATTTTTTTAGTAATGTAAGTTTGTGCCTTTTGTTGGTATTTAAAGCGCTGTCTATAAAGTTTATGGTTTTGAATCTAAGATTTCTTCAATAATTAACAATCTGCCCTTATTGTTTTCTTAATTTAAGAAATGGTTTCATATTAAATACTTATTGATCTCTTCAGACTCTTTATATCAATAACTGAATTTAAGTGGTACATACAAAAATAGCTATCCTGATATTTTATATGAAATATACCGGGTGGTGCATTGTCTCACGCACCATAGGGATTTCAATGGTAAATTTGGTAGGTAATTTTAAACTTAAGATTGAAATTTTCGAAAAACAATTTCAGCCTCTTATGATATCGTCATGGAATTTACAAATTTCTGAAAATTCTCTTTTACTTTTTATGCTCTGTTTGGCATTTCGTATATAAAAACTAAAAAATAATTTTCTGCAAACTTGTAAATTTTCGCTAAATGCGAAGGGATTTTTAAGATTGTTTCAACGCAATTAACGTAATGAGAAGCATGGAATAATTTTGTTAAAACTATAATTAAATCGTACTTAGGCAACTAAATCAGTTTAATAAAGAATTTTACATTCATGCATATGCTGGAGACTTCAACGTTAGATTAGAACACAATCCTTTTTGTACGTGAGCCAAGAACCAAGAAAATGTTTGACGAATCCTGTTGGAAATATGTGATGTGAGTTTACAGCAAAGCTTTTGCTGTTGAATTACTTTATTTTTTGCAGGTGCTGTTTCTGATTCTGATTACTGCCAATTTAAAAAAGATAAGTTTTAATGCCTTTTGCAAAATTTGACAAAGACTGAAAAAATTAATATTTATCAGAAAATTTGCCTAAAAACTAAAGGATGTAAAGCACAAAAATTATGTGGAATTAGGTATATCGGCAAATGGCAATTTCATAATTTTTCTATAAATTACCAAAAATGTTCACAATCTAACAAAAAAAATTGGGAGAATATGGAATTGTCGTTATAAATTTTTCAAGATACTTGGATTTCTAAGAATATAAACGTGTAAGCTTCGCTTCGAGTTAATAACATAGTAAAACTGCAAGTTTCTCATTTAATGAAAATACGTAGGTATCGATTAATATACAAAACAGTTAACTACTAAACAGGAGCAATAATATTTAATTACCGTCATATGAGTAAGAATGTAAGATTAAGTTGTAGTAGAAATGACCTTGGCAAATGTAAATCTGTGTATTAACATAGATATCGGTAATTCGAGCAAGAACGCCTTTGGGTAGGTAAACGAGTATTTTTGTTTCAAAAGTTCATTATTCTCATATTCGCTTAGATACTTTGTATGTATTTGTATATACATATAAAAATAACAATCTTTTTTGTTGCTAAAACTTCAGTCCTCGGACTTTCTAACTAAATGTTTCGCGATTACACACCTGCAGTTTTTATTCTAAATTAAGTAATTACACCGATTTAGCAGTTATGACATTTTACACCTGGTAATTTGGCAAATCAGCTACCGATATCACACACAGTACACCTATAACTTAAGCTTTTTGGCCTACATATTTAACTGACTAATTATGCAATTAAATTTTAATGCTTCATAGCAACACACATTTTTGTATATTGCAATAAACGCGCTTTCTATTTTAACTGAACGAATGTTACATATTTTTGACAAAAAAACTTACGTAATTTCATGTGTTAATTAGAATTAGGCGATTAAAAAAAATCTAAGTAAACTTGATGTCGAACAAGTTGAGGTGTGCTTTAATTTAACCACTTTTTTTTAACGATTTTGTAAATTAACCAAGTTTTGCAATTTTTATAGAAATAATTTCGTATTAATCTGGAACATATATGAATTTTAAAATTTAGAATGTGAGGATTTCGTTATTATCCTTACTTTGCTTCTAACAAAATTAGGAACTGGGAGTGACTCCAATTTGAGACTACTCCCATTAGTTTTACCGATTAAATTATTTTTCTATATTTAGTTCACATAATGGACTTGAAGCATGTGAAACTTTAGCAACAACAGAAAGCTTTTTATAGAGGCTTTTAGTATTTATCTAATCTCTATTTTCTAGTGCCCTCTAATTTTAAACAAATTCCGCTTGATTTAATTTTTGTCCTTCTACTGTAAGGCTAAATGCTTAGTTCTTTTTCTAAGAAATCGTAAGCGAAACACCTGACATAATTTCAAAATGGAAAAGTAAAACACTCCTCATTTGTTATAAAAAATTTTGTCTACTCATTTTGATCAAGTACGCGATTTGAGGTTTTGTTAAACAAAGTCATAAAAGCTGCAGTAAACTAGGACTTACTTGCGTAATATCAGAATTGAATAATCGTTTTTATTCCATATTTGGAGCAATCTTGAAAATATCGTCCTACATATGTATTGTTGAGATCATGCCGTAAATTGTTGAAGTTTATATAATTTTCTATTATTTCAAGTTTTTAGGGTTTTTTGAGCACGAAATTATATGCTCCAAAAAAGAAAATAAATTGCACTTTAAAAGACTCGGAACATTTTTTGGGGTATTATTAAAGTTCCTAAAACACCTCAGGCATTTCAGAAAACATGCGCAATTTCAGTTTAAACAAAAATAGAAACTAACATTTAATAATTAATAGAAAGTTGCATTGGTTTTAGACTTATTTCATACTTTGCTTTTAAACGTGTAAGTCGTTTTAATTTTATTATTTTACGTGTTGTTTATTAATGTTTATTAATGAAATGTAGAATATTGTTTAGAAAACTTTCTAATAAATGAAAATTTTACATAATTTCATTATACTATAATTGCATCTTGACAAACTAACATAATTCTTGCACAAATTTAAACAATGGCACAAAATTATTGTTACGAATCACGATTACAGAACGGAAATTATACGTCGTGTAGTGTTATACTTTGCTGTATTATTTTCACCTGTTTTTGCAAGCTCTAATAATATTAACGAGCTGACCGTGCTTGTAATTCGATAAAGAAGTTTTTGCAAGGGCATTTTAAAGGATTTTTTTATCAAATCACTTTTTTATTAAATATCGAACCAGAAAGTCTTGCAGTTATGTAAATAAATCGTAATTACTATTCAAGAAAGCACTCTTAAAATGACGCGTCAATATTTAATAGAAAAAATTGTATAATCGAGATTAAAAGTGTACCCGCTGAGTGTTTCTTTTAAAAAATACGTTCTCAGGTTTTCGCTTTTCTAAAGGTTTCGTCGTAGCGAAATGATTAGTAGGCGTTTCCTACTGTTTATGCATTAGCAACTCTAATAAATAATAATTCGATCGTAGGTGCTCCGCAATTATTAACAAGATCGGCGTTCATGTATAGCATGGTAAGTTAAATTATACTTTCTTTTTAACGGAATTAATTCCATAATATTAAAAAAATCGGAAGCATTTTATATTCGTTCACGCTTTCCCCTGGTATGGCAATAAATGGAGCAAGAAAATGATGATTTGGATATTCCGGGCTTTTTTTACATCTGTAATTGACTAAGATTTTACACAAATGTTTAAGATTTCAGCTTGTTTACCATAAACACACGTAGAAATAGGAAAAACATCGAGTTTGAGTTATAGGCGTTTTTAAACGACAAGAAAAATAATTATGAGATAATAAATAAATTCTACAATAAAACAGAAAAAACTGGATACATTTAAACAAAAAGCACCCACTGGAATTTATACAGTATGTCTTAGATATACTGCAAATTTACAAATATAATAGCTATTACAGAAAGATATGTAACAACTTAACAGTTACGGTTTGTGGTCTGTGTTACCGTTGAAATCTCTCACGTTACGTAAGTTGCGTTAGGTTTATTTTTATCGATGGCTTGAAATGGCACACTAATTATATTTCTAATGATTTCTATGTGATATAAATATTCACTTCGTTAGTGACAAAATTGTGGTTCGTTAAACATTTTTCTTCTTGTTGGTCGAAAAAATCTTAAAAATTACTGCTGATTTTATGTAAATTTTTGAGAATGCTGTTTGGTGCTTAATAAGTTGATTTTGTGTTTGAAGTAAATAGATAATTGAAATAAAACCCTAATGTTTTTTTATTTGATGAACCAAAACTAAAGGAAGCCCCTGTAAATCCTGCGGGCTTAAAAGACGAGAAATTTAATTTAATTTACACACTTTCGATAAAACTATTACGAAATGGTCTTTTGCGGAACCATTATTCCGATTAGAATTTTAGAGAAAACGCCTACTTAAATATATATAAAAAAATAAGAAACTAAATATTCCCACTGAATTTTTAATTAATTAGTGAATGTTATCAAAAAAACAGAATATAAAGTAGTCCGCTCTGCAATTATAAATATGCAAATTTTCAATTCCTTACACGGAATGTGCTCAGTGAAGGAGGAAAAATTTCAAACTGCCTGTTTTTGGCACAGTAATTTTCCAAGCCTATTTGATGCGGGTTTATTAAATTGGTTCTTTTGTATTTTTAAAATTTCTCCACGCTTTTATTGTTTTGTTGTTGTATGGTGCTATGCCTGACCTATGAAAGTGCGACCTGCTACGAATTTGTTGACAGGATTTTTGTTATCTTCAGTTAGAAAGCTCGATACTAATCTCGTATTTTAGTTGTTAAAATAATTTGTGGGGTTATCTTTGATCAGGATTTCGTTTAATTTTGGTTTTAACGAATTAAAGAGAAAAGTTGATTTGCATAAAGTCTTGATTTAAACTTTATTGATTTAAACTTTCTTGATAATTTCAAAATTTGTTGCTTCAGATTTTCGAAGAGCTTTTGCGAAGCAGAAATTGAAACAGCCATTTTCATCAATTTGCCAAATATCACTTCACATTTCTTCAGCATTCATTAAAGCTGTTTCTTTCATGTTAAAACCCTGAGACCTAAATCTTTTGCATAAGTATAAAGTTCAAGTACAAATTGTTCAAAGAAATAGCTAATAAGTACCATAATTTTCTTTGTAGATAATCTGTAAATTATCATATTTGTACATCAGGAATTTATACACAATGCAAAGGTATGTATTTGCATATAAATATCACGTGGAAATTATGGGTTCCTTGTTATAATTTTTCAGCTCTTGTATTTACATAAAAACGCAGTTATGACAATTTAGGCTGATAATTTAGCAGCTAATTACGGTTATATAATGCAAATTTCTCTTCTTGAACAGGTGCTAAATTAGCACCTGAAGACAATTATGACCAGAAAGTGCTTGAACGGTTCTCCTTGAGAATCTTCAAGAGTACTTTTGTGAGTTCTTTCAAGAAGCTTCGCCAATTTTCCTTTAAAAATTCTTATTTATCAAGAAACTAGGCAGTTACTACGACTTTTCCACTGGTCGTTTATGAATTTTGACAAATTAGAGAGATCGCACCTGTTACGTACAGGTTTCCTTTAAGTAAAAGTAAGCTCGGGGTTATTTTAATAAGGTACATCATTCTTAATCATGAGCTTTAGTGGGTGTTAATGTAAATGAAGCCGATTGTGCTTGTAAATCAGCGGGCTGTGCACTTGGGATTTAATTTACATGTTTTAAGAGGCTAAGCTTTTGTTAACTTGCAGGCTAGTCGGTTTCCTTTTAACATATAAACTTTGACATCCACTTTCGCATGAATGGAGATGCTCGTTTTTTACGTTATGTATGTTAATTGTCTTTAACCCCACTTTCACCAGCATCACAATGCGTGTAAAATCGACCTGCCTTATTGTTCCAGTTATAATACTTTTAATTTCTTTAAGATTAGCTATTTAAATACTGTTATTCGAGATAGAACTGACTAGATAATTATTGTTTACTCGGTAACTTTAAGTTCATGTACGTTTAAATGCCGCCAGCGAATCTTTCGTCTCTTTTTCTTTCCGGAGGGGAATAAATTCGTGTTATGCGCATTTCTAAAACGGGATGCAACCTTATAGCCATTTGTGCATTTTACGTCTTTTGAAAGTGGTTTGAGCTACTTCTGGTGCTGCATTCTGACTTCTGACATTTATCCAGATGTAATTTTCGAAACAAATCTTGACATTGCTAGAAGGCTATGATTCTGGTTATAAATAAACCATTTACAGGATGTTGAACCGTAACAATCTGGTTTGCATAGTGTTTGTTTTTAAAATTTTATTATTATTTATAAAGCAAGGACAAGAATGTTTACAACTGGTTCAGGAGTTTCAAGTTCAGGAACCCAGTTAGTTTTTATAGAAGTCACAAGATTACCGAAATCGATAAGGTGCTTTCTCGGAAAGTGCAGATCAATCTGTTTGTCGTTAATCTTAAAAGCGTCTAATTCGCACGCGCGTGTTAAGAAAAAATACTTATTCGGAAGTGTGCCGATTACCTTAAAAAGGTTTAGGTAAAACAAGAACCATTAAGAATAAATTTCAAAGTACGTCGTTAAAAATCGCTAATGGGCAATGAAATTGCACAAAAAACGTCCTAGATTTTTTAGTGTTTGCGTTTTTAAAAGTGCCCGAATTAATTAATCGTAGAGATTATTCTTGTGATTTTATTTCCACTCGCTTGTAAAAGTAGCTGACAAGCATGAGCGAAACCAAAAATACATGTTAGCAGAATTTTAACAAAGTTAATAGAAGTTTTTGGGTTAAATACGCTGTTAAGTAATTAAACAATTACTTTGGATTCACTGCAATGATTTATTAGTTCAACGTTTTTAGAGCAAACCTATAAGGCTGGTGCAACTTAGAAAAATGCTGCTGCATTTGTTCTTTTTGGATGAAAGCACCGTGAAAGCTAACGCATTAACATTTTAATAATAAAGAGCATGAATGGTAATGAAAAATAAATCCTTTTTCAAACTAAATACTGCAAAAATAATGTTTCAGCTTCAAAATGTAACTATTATCATAAAACTGCGAATTTTTGACTTAACTTTAAAGTACGAGGATACAGTTAATTTCATAACCAAATTTTCAGTTTTCGAGAGAACTTCTTTGGGTTTTAGATTGTAGTTTGTATTCTTAAAATCACCTGAAATTCCATGTTTATTTTATGCCACCAGCTCTAAACCACGAATATTTATTTTTATTCTAGAAAACAATTGTAAAAGTTAGTTTTGCAAACAAAATAAGCATTAATTTCAGTTTTAGCGTGGGTTTCATTTCTGATGTAGCATTAAAGCCTCCAGAAATTTTGTGTTTATTTTATACCATAACATAAAGTGAAAATTCAATTAGATTTGAAAAAGACTCTAAAAGGTTAGTTTAGCAATAAATTTATTTTCAGTTTTAGCTTGAATTCGAGTGGGTTTAGTTTCTGATGCAGGATTAAAGTTTCCAAAAACTTTACGTTTATTTCATACTATAGCGTTAAAACTCAAGAATCTTAGATTAATTATTATTAAAAAAATAAAATCAATTAGTTTGGCATCCAAATTACAAGCAGTATTTTCAGTTTTAGCTTGAATTCCTGTGGATTTGGTCTTTGATGTAGCATTGAACTCCCCGGAAATTTTGCATCTATTTTATATTATAAGGTGAAAACTTAAGAATCATTGATTAATTGAATAAAAAAGATTATAAGAGTTAGTTTGGTAACCAAATTATAAACATTCTTTTCAGTTTTAGTTTGAATTCCTGTGGGTTTAGTTTTCGATGTGGCGTTGAAGTATCTGAAAAATTTTATACCACAACGTAGAAACTCCAGAAATGCGGATTAACTAAAAAAAGACCGTAGAGAAGTAAACATCAGCTGGGTAACTAGATTATAAGGATTATTTTCAGTTTTAACTTGAATTCCTGTGGGTTTAGTTTCTGACATAGCATTAAAGATTCCGGAAAATTTACATTTATTTTATACCATAGCGTGAAACCCTAAGAATTGTTGATTAATTAAAAAAAATCTGTGCTATAAAAATTAGTTCGGTACCTATTCAAATTACAAGCAGTGTTTTCAGTTTTAGCTTGAATTTCTATGGATTTAGTCTCTCATGTAGCATTGAAGTCAACGGAAATTTTGCATTTATTTTATACTGAACTCAAGAATCATTGATTAATTGCAAAAAAAAGATTATAAAAGTTAGTTTGGTAACCAAATTATAAGCATTGTTCTCAGTTTTTGCATGAATTTCTGCGGGTTTAGTTTCTGATGTGGCATTGAAGTAGCCGGAAAATGTCTTTTTATTTTATACCAGAACGTACAAACTCTAGAAATTAATTAACTAAAAATATACTGTAAAGGTTAGCTGGGTAACCAAATTATAAGGATTATTTTCAGTTCTAACTTGAATTCCTGTGGGTTTAGTTTCTGACGGAGCACTAAGGTCTCCGGAAATTGTGCGTTTATTTCGAACCATAAGCTGAAAATTCGTGGATTAATTAAAAAGAAATCTGTCTGACAATCAAATTATGAATTGGTGTGAGTAGATGGGTTTCTAAGGTAGCGTTGCAGGCTCTGTCTCTTGCCTATAAAAGTGTTCTGCTCTTTACAAGTGATTCAACCGACTTAAAAGTAAGAATTTCAAAAAATAATTGGAACTAAATATCACAATTTGTCATCTTTTAGTTAGCTTTATCTATTATTATAATCATAATTGCCTCTGTAAACAAATAATGATTAACACCGGGAGACTTCAATGTTCAATCAAGCATCAAACCTGAACTTTACAGCAATTATGGCTACATTTTCTTTTGTTGTAGTGTCAAAACTGGGTTAGTTTTTCATTGTTACGTAAACGTCTGTGTAATCTGTAATTTCTAATTGAAACGTATTTCCAACGAATCATTAAAATATTTCTACTTTTTCTATGATTTGATTTCTTCTGATTTCTTAGAAGGTATGTTTTGTACAAATTTGCTAGATTTAACGTTTAAGTTTATTTGCAAGTGGTTAAAAAATAGAAAGCTAATGACCGTAATGTAACTCTTTCATTCAGAGGATAATAACTTAATTTGGTTCGTTAATGGAATCAAGGAAAAAAAGAACGAGTTAGATGTATGGTGCCTTGTAAAGCTCATTATACGCAGAGTTATTAACAAATAAATATTATGTCAGTGACAAGACTAGGAAATTACGATGATTGATGGCAAAACAAGGTAATCTGTATAATTTTTCATGATTTGTCTTATTAACTCGATTTATGTAACTGAGATGGTAAAACAATTGCTAAGTCACCTGTTTAACTTGGCGAAGAATTATTTACCGAGCCTGTTACTAATTTCTTAATTAACTAAGTGCTCAGCTTTCAAAATGAAGAACTACTGGAAAATCAATACAACGCACGTTTTGAATGCAGAACCACAACTGTGGGCAAACAGATATGTAATTAATATTGTAAAAGATCCGATTACGGTAGTGAATTCTAAAAATGAACACTGTATGGAAACTTTTTAGACCATAATGCACTTTTACTATAGGTAGTTAGGTTGTATTGCAAGATTTTTCTACTGCAATTGTTTCTTTAATCTAACTTTGCAGGACAACCTCCATGAATATATTTAAGATTAAAAACAGAAAAAGAAGGCAATTAATCAAAACAGCTGTTGTGCGTGAAAATATTATTAATTCCATTTATAAATATACATATGTTTAATCGCGTTTTTTTTTGTACGTGAAAACTGCACTTTCTAAATGTCAAATCTTGATTCTGTCGCCGCATAAACAAAGAAGACTAATTAACTGACGGAATTATCTGAAGTATCGCAAATGATTGGCATTTATTACAGTTTTTACTTTTAGAATGGCTCACTTATTTCCACTCAAGTAGGCATATTGAAGCATTTTTAAACGTCCAATTATAATTGATGTGATAAATTGCAGGAAGCTTTAATTTAAAACGGCTGTCGCTACTTATAAAGTACATTGCATTTGTACTTCCTAATGAAATCAACGATTAAATATAATTTTCTTAATATAAATACTCGTATTAATTATATACGAATTGTTCGGAAGTTTAATTACGCGAAAGAAAGTGAGTCTAAATAATTTCGCAAGTTATTAATTTTACGACTTGAGACAATTTAGAGGGCGTTGGTTTGGTTTAATTTTCTTAAAGAAAGATTTTACGCTTCATTAAGCGATGTGATTTTGATTCGCGTGTGATTTGTTTGTTTAAAATAACAATTTGTTTCAAATTTGTTAACAAATTGCTCTTTCAGATGTTGTTGAATAAGAATTTTGCAAGTTACGAAATTTATGCAAACGATTGTATTTATATGTTAATGCTATCATAAAACCTTTCTATTGTTATAAATATTGCGTGTAAATTTAAATTGATTGTTCCATAATTTGTTTAGCAAATGAATGCGATATTTTTGCCATTGTCATTCAGGTCTGTGTGTTAAAAAGCGGCGATCAAAGCCTTTAGATATCACACAGGCTAGGTGTTATTGATGGTTATAGTATTTATACATCGGGAATAAATTATCACTGATTTCCTAGTCGAGTGGAACGCCTCTTACTTGTAATAATAAATAAAAATTCCCTTCAAGGTCGTACGCATAATAGCATTTGAGTATTGAAACGAAAGCTACATCGGCGATGCTTATTATTCCCTCAACCGTATTTACAAAAGCGTTGCGCGAAGCGTTAAAATGAAAGTGAGATGTTCTTAATCTAATTACTTATTAGAAAAAATAATTAGGAAAACTACAAACATAGGTCTATTATGTAACCAAATCAAAAGCTTACGAATCAGAAATTGACTCGACATACATTTTGGAAATGTGTTGCGGTGTAAATTTAGATGCAACAATGTAAGGAGATATTGAACACTGAAGAAGAGAAATTTCATCCAACACGTTTGAGAATTTGATAAGTTTCGGGGTCGTGTAACATATGGCATACGAGTATGACGTCTGAATTGGGAAGTAAAAAGTTAATTGGTTACCCTAATGCGTTTACATTGCCTAAAATTGAAAACTTTCTCGTATTGTAACTTGAAATTCGGTGTGGTAATAAAAACGACGTCCTAAAAATGTTTAATTAACTCTGACGCATTTTTAAAACACGTTGAAAAAACTGTGAATTAAATTTAACCGCTCCGGATTTTCCAAATTTTTAATGTGCAAAATTCCGAGTCACTACATAGATATTTTTAAATATATGTAAGTTTCATTGATTTCGAAAATTTGTGCCTTTTTTCATTGGTTTAATTTTACTAAAAAGGGCGTCGTTCTAAAGAATATAGGTACATAAACTTGATATAAAATGTTAACACTTCTAAGTTTAAAGCTCATTTTTTGCTAAAATTAGTTATTTTCTTCAACTCCACAAAAATGGTTTCAAATCATAACATCATTTTAACTCAAAAATTTGTGTCAACTCTAGGCGCTAGGGCTTGTAAGTGCATTTATGCTTTGTCTATTTTTCTTTTAAACTAAAGCAACTGTAGCAGAAAGTTAAAAGCATCAGTTCATCAGTATATTTTCTGTTATCGACTTTTGATGTAAATGTTTAGTACATAGGTTTTCCAAACTGCGCTCTTGCCCACTTTTGTAAAACGTTGAAAAGCAGTGAAAACAAAAAAATAGAAACGTTTTATATTTCAGGTTTAATAAAAATGTAATTAAAGAATATCATTGATTATTTAATTTTCCACGAGGAAAACGTTGGAAAATAAATTTTGTTGTTTAATTAGGTCCCAATTAGCCACTTGCAACATTCAAAAATTATGTTTTAACCAAATTATATTTGTAACAAACGAAAGGATAGCCATATTCTAAAATAGAAGTGAAATTAATTATTTATTAATATTTATATGTAAAATTTTCTAGTCTAGATATTCGAATTAAAAGCGAAAGGCCTACATATGCAAAACATGTAAGGGAAGTGAATGTATGACTGGCGAGTCTGATTTCAATAGTAGAATAACTTTTGTACGCACGACAACTGTTTTCTTTAGAAACAAACACAATTAGTCTAGTATTATGTTACGGTGAATAACAATATCAAGTTTAAAATTGCCATAATTAATCCTTAACAATTGTTAGACATTATTATGGATCAAAGTCACGCTTTTCCAAGGTCGGGGTTAAAGGTGATGTGAAAGCTCGCGTTTGCGCAACGTAAAAAAAATTCGTGCATTACGTATGTGAATGCTGATTAAACGCACATTAAAGACACATGAATAACCGTCTTATGTGTTGACCATAAGAGCAAACGTTCACTTTTCTGTAACCGGTAATAAAAGCGGTAATGTCCCACCTTCTTTAAGTATGTTGCACGTTGCAACCTTGCCCTGAGGTGTTTTTACTGATTTGATACGAATTTAACTGAATTTGGAGCGATTGCTCTGCGTGTAATTGCACATGTCCTTTAAACGGACACCTGTCTGTCTTTTTGCGAAATAGATTATTAAAATTTATAGACAAATTCCAAATCTAGGTCCTTGTGCTTTTAAAACGTTCTAGATTAATGTATTTTTTATTGTATTGTACCTTGTTAGTCCAATCAATTTTTTATAATTTACATACATGTGCTCTAGAAAAACGTAAACGTAATTTGAAAGTACCAATTCGTTCTATAATAAACCAAATATTTCTGGAGACTTTAACGCTCGATTAAGACGGAAGCTTAACCCACCGATATATTATTTACATAAATTTTCACCTGTTATACAAAGCAGACATTACACTAGATTGAATTACTTATTATACTTAGCTTAAAGGTAAAATAAAAGGGAGTTTTGTGCAACGAAAACAAGTTCATAACCAGTTTTAAAGTGTAATATGCATGTAATAACTCTAACGTTCTAAGACAACAATAATATTAGTTGGACTAATTTGTAACACGTTACGTGTTACAAATTAAAAAAGCCATGCATGTGTCGTAATTTTACTCTGAAATCTTTTAAATATAGTGATTTATCGGTGTAATTTACGTAATTTTGAAATTGCAATATAAAACGAACTGCAAACGCTTACTGGTTTTAAGTATTTCCTGAGGGGACTGTACCATTCCATATAAGTATTTTTTATTTGGACGGGAAATCGAAATGGGGTTAGAAAAATTAAAAGACAAGACGAAAGTAATGTAAACATTGCATAACAAAGTTTCAGTGAGTGTTAACGATAAATAAAATAATTACAAACTGTAATACATACATTGATTGCTATTAAAGTCAAACATAAATATAAAATGGTTAAATAAATTTTTTTAATTTGGTATAGGCCTGTAAAATCTTTAGATAAAATGCCTGAATATACCAGTATAATAGCTGATGCTGATTGTTCCTAAAATGCAATTATATAAAATTATATAAGTTTGGCAAAGAACACCAAATCACAAAATGAAGAAAAATAAATAGAATTACATCGATGTTGAAAAATAAGACAACTGCAACACCATCAATTTTCCACTCGGGTAACTACATTATTTTATTGATGCAACAGTAGTACGTTTTTGTTTTATTTATTTAATAATGAAATTAGTAGAGAAATTTTATATTAACAACAAATTCTAAATTTTAAGAAGTCGATTATTTAAGCAAATTAAAGAGAAGGGAATTATTTAAATTTTAATAAATATTTACACATTACCAACATATATTTTGGTTTTCTTTACTTAAACATTGCAATACATTTAAAAATGGAAAGGAGGTGGAAAAACAGGCAGAAAAATAGTTAAACAGGAGGGTAGACGAACAACAGAAATACAGACAGTCAGAAAAATAAACATAAAGATAGACCGAGTGGCAGATAGATAAATATTCAGTTGGATAGATAATGAGTTTTATAGGAAATCAGATAAACAGATAGTTCCATATATACCCAGAGTTAGAATAAAATCTAGATAAACAGACATATAGACAGATAGAGAGTCAGATATAAATAGGGAGCCAGATGGAGAGGTAGATAGATATGAAACGCTGTTAGATAGGCAAAGAGCTAGACAGGAAATCAGATAAATAGACAGGCAGATAGATAAATAGGGAGATAAACGGATAAAAAAATAGATAGATATTCAGTTAGCCAGATAAAGAGACAAACAGCAAGATAGATAAACAAATAGGTAAATAGACAGACTTGTGCACAGACAGACAGGTAAATATAGAGACAGACGGAGAGCCAGAGAGCTAAATACCTAGTTAGATATTTCCCAAGCTAGACAGAAAATCAAATAAAAAGGCACATAGATAGATACAGAGTCAGATAGATAGGTAGAGAGAGTTAGATTAGCGAAAACTAAAGAAAAGTAGAAAGAAGAAGAAAGAGGAATGAATACAGAAACAAAGAAAGAAAAGAAAGACGAGAAATTGATAAAATTAAATACACGAAATCTTCTACTCTTTTTTCACAAATTGAACTTTAACATTTGCTAACCATTCTTAACTTATTGATCAATATTTTAATGATGCCACATTGCTATCATTATAAAACTACTGAAATCGTTTTATGGCATCCGTAAAGCTTTAGTAATCATATCTGATGGAAAAATTTGTAATTTATCATGCATTTTTGTATCTAACAAGCTTATTCATTCAAATAAATATTTGTTTATGTATTTGCTGATTGATAAAGCCATAAAATGAAACAAAATATTTCTTATTCAAATAAGGAATTTCTAATTTTTTGTGCAAATTTAATCAAAAAAGCAACTTTAATTTATTGCTAGTTTATTGGAGACTAATCTAAGAACCGTAAATTGATTTGGAAGTAACAATTTATTAACAATTCGACTGTTTTTCTTGCTCAGTAAAAGAAGCAAACTTATTAAACGAATAATAAAACATAAAAAATAAAGTTAAGCGGTCGTTGATATTTATGTTTGTCATGATTAATTATTGCATTTTCTCTAATTAATAAATGAGAAAAACTCATATTCAGTAGATGGTAAAATGCTGACTATATTTAATGCAATTCAACACAAAACACAAACGAGTTTAGAATCCGGATAGTAACACTTAAAGCCGGAGATGATTCGGAATCAGTCCCTACTAAAATTCGGTCAATGGATCTAGTTTCCATTCGAATATGAACGTGAAAGTGATAATTAGGATAATATTCGTATTATGTAAACATCTGCTTGAGTTATTTGTGCAATTATGTTTCGATATCTTATAGATACTGGTAATTTATTATGGCAAAAGTTTACTAAACCACAATTTTTTTTCATCGATGACATTTGCATATTTTCAGAGCAGTAGAAATGCTTGAAATAATTACATAACGAGTTCTAGGTTTTTTTAAGCTTTTTTAATAATTCAGAAAATCTGCGAGCCTTTCATGGTTAAGTTAAATGAATGCCACGAATCGATGTTTTAAGGATTAAGAATTTTACAGTTTAATTGACAGGAATTTTATAATACTTTTAAGGTCTAGAGTTTTGGATAAATTTCAAGACGTAGGTAGTTTAAAGTGAAAGTGAAATGACGTTGGTTATGACTGTTCTGAGTTAAATTTTAGAAATTCCAGAATTTTTGAGTGTATTTTCATATCAAAAGGAGGGTACAACCAAATTTGGTACAATTCCGGGTAATAAAGCAAAATGTGCCGTGACTAATGTGAAAGTAAAAAAAAAACACAAAATTGTGATTAATGGAGTCGGAGCAAAATTCGATTAATTTCCTACTTTTAAGAAGTTCTGTCTGAAATATGCGATTTTTAAGAGGCCTTCCGATGTCAGTTCGGAACTAAACTTGACCTGTTAAGAAATCGTGAAAGCAATCGAGCTAAATTCGTTTCTTACTTACTGGAAAGCCTCTTAATTTTTTTCTCCATAAAAGCTTTAAATTAATTGATAATGGTCAATTTAGGTCCAATAATTCTGCAATAAATCGTTCGCTAATTAAAACAGCGTTGTTTATAAAAGTGCATTATTGCATTTACTTTCTCACCGACCTTCGCATGTAGCAATATGTTTCAATGTGAACCTATATTTTATCGAGTTAAAAAAAAAATGGAAATTATTTGTTTTTCCAGCCTAACTGTGACTCGATAATATATTCGCCGTTGCTATGGAACGTAAACGCGGTCTCTGTAAATTGCAAATATGGACATGTTAGATACTTGAGACCGCAGAAAAACGTGCTCGAGTATTTGTTAACAAGAATTCAATACGAGTTGGGCAACTAGGAAGTTTATTTTAAGTTTACTGCTTGTTAAAATTCATATTAAAACGTACTTAATAAGTTCAATGTTGTCAATTATTACGTTTTGTTTAGATTATTTTATTATGTCTCATTGTCCTTCTGAAATTGTTATTAAAAGGAAAAATTCATGGCAATGTTGGTTTAGTTTTTTTTTATAAAAGCAAGCAAAAGCCAGTCCTAAAATTACAAGAATTGAATTTACGAAAGGTGTTTTATTGCGTTTCTGAAAGGAAACCTTCAGTTATCTAATCTAATCACTTTGCTGGTGCTATAACAAAGTAATTAACACTAATTAAAAACTGTTTTCTTCGAATAAATGCGAATAATTTCGCAGGAATTAGGATGTAAATTTTTGTAAGTTATAAAACACAAAATTAAGAAACACTTTATACGGGACGAATATAGAAAACGTACTATAATCTCGGTTAATTAGAGCGTGCGTATTTTAATTACTGACGTGCATATAAGGGTTATTAATTTCTAGGCATATTAACTATCGATATCTGCATTCCATAAACTCTTAATAGCCTAGCATTAATTAAGAGCGGTAATTTTGCGTTAAAATGTACGTTGGTAATTATCTTAGAGCCTGTGCTTCCAATTTTCTTTAAATTTGAAAAGTGTTACAAGTCAAGGAGTTAAAAACTGCAGAAATTATCACGTTGTGGTGCAATTTTATTAAATATAGCAAAGTGTTAGCTTAAGAGGTTTGCTGGGTTATCGAGCATTGAAATCCCTAAAGATGTTGAGGACAATTTTGTTGAATTATTCGGAGTTCTATTAATTTTTGAGCTCAAGGTTTTGTTAAGTGATCCAGCATTGAAATTTCCAAAGATTTGTAGATTAATTTTGTTAAATCGTTTGGAGTTTTATTGATGACTGAATTTAAAGCTTTTGTTAAGTGATTGCAATCTCCAAAGATTTTTAGGGCAATGTTTTTGAGTGTTATTAATATTTCGTTGGGTGACCGAGTAGTCAAATCTCCAAATATTTGTAGGTTAATTTTGTTAAATCGTTTGGAGTTTTACTGATGTTTGAACTTAAAGGTTTTGTTGAGTGGTCGAGTATTAAAATCTCCAAAAATTTATAGATTACTACATTTTAGAGTTTTATTCATGTTTGAGCTAAAGGTTTTCGTTGAGAGATCGAACATCGGTATCTCCAAAGATTTTTAGGTTAATTTTGTTAAATTGTTTGCATTTTTATTAATGTTTGAACTTAAAAGTTTTATTGGGCGATCAAACATTGAAATTCCACATAATTTGTTGTTAATTTTGTTATATTTTTATCGATGTTTGTTGTGTGATCGAACGTTGAAATCTCCTACAAATTCGTGGTGTATTTTTTTTAATAATTTGAGCTTTTATTAATGTTTTAGGGGTTTGTTGAATAATCGAGCATTAAAATCTCCATAGATTTTAGAGTTGCATACACTGAAAATTGTCGTATGAAGACGAACATAAATTTGTAGCTGCAAGGTTGCAGCAAATGTCAATATAGGAAATAAGCTCCCTTTCAGTATGGTATCAGTATTTTTTGCTTAAATAGCGAAATGTTACGTTCTAACGTAAACAGTTATAAAATAGTTCAAGGCTTAATAACAATGAATAATAAATTAGACAGTGTTGTGCAATATGTACCCGTTTATGCGTAACAGTTCAACCCTTTACAGTTCTTTAGTGCATTCTTTTGTTATGCTTGCCAATTTTACTCATGCATTCATTTTTAAAAGTATTTCTCAGGAAATTTACAACCTATAAAGGTCCTAAATCAGAAGTATCCTATTTAATGTCAGAAACAGTTATTAATTATTATTAACACGTATTTTTAGTTTTTCTAAATGCCTTATAAATTAATAGAGAAAATCGTATAAAGAAAAACTTGCAGGACTTGTAACTTCAACGGTGAACAGCTTAGTATTTATTACTTTAATAATTCTCAACAGCCTAGTTATCTAAACATCTGATTATACAGGTACACGCCTAATATAGAATCGCAAACGTCTGAAAGTCCATTAAATACTTCAGGGTTTATTTAAAGACCTGCTATAATCTTATAAGCGATGCACTTCAGGATACACGAAGCTTCCTGCTGTTAAAATAATAAATTCATTATAGCTTTGTCTTTCTTCAGTACCCGTCCGATCGTCACTTTGCAACTGATTTAATTATATCGGAGTTTCTCTCTTATCGGTTTTTAACTGATAAATATCTGTTATTTGCGTTGTCATGCAGAAAATATAAAGAAATGCGACATAAATAACTAAGTTTAATATCCGCAGAGAACTGTTATTAATCAGAATTACTTTGTCTTGTTGTCTATGATAAAATTTGCTACCTCGAGTGTGAAACACTCGAGCAGTTTTCAAAGAGAAACAAAAGGCAACAATGCAGTTTTTATGTAAGTTAATGTAGAATTTTCTGGTCCAGTGAAATCCCACCTTGATGTGTTCTTATTTAACTACATAAACTGGGTTAATCTCTTTCTTTAGTGTCTTTGGAAATTTTCAGCGAATTCTTTTCTTTATATTTTTGAAGCATCCATGATGTTAATGTATGCAGAATTATCGAATTTAGATTAATCATATGCGGAAGAATGGGTCTTTCTGATCGTTTTTGTAATCTTCTACCTACACACCGTCGTTAAAGATTTACTAAAGACCGGATGTGGATATCATTATAAGCATGTTTTATAATAACAACGGTTTACGTTCCGCATTTTAATGCGCTTTTAGCAAATAAATATTTTTATCAAAGAACTGGGTGATCCACTTCATAAGGCAAGAGTTTTAATTTCCCTTTCTTTGCCCTTAAATGGCAGGTTTATAGAAAACAAATTAATAGCATTCGAGGATAATTGCTGGAATTTGAAAAACGGCCAATAATTTTAGCCGAAGCTTTAATTTGGCGGAAAATTGACTGTTGAAGACAATTTCTCTTGTAAATACGTCCGTAAATGATTGTTATTTAAAAGTTATTGGTTAAAAGTGGCGGTGATAAGCTTGATCAACCATGAAGTATTTTATTTTTTTCTTGTTGCTTGGGTTTAATTGTTGATTGTTTTAATGAGTTGTTAAATACATACAGAAGAAAAACTTGGCTTTCTACATGAAAAATTGGTAATATTAAGAGTTATTAAGAGTTTGAAATGTCAAATTGTAACCTTCGACGGAAAAAACTATGAAAAATTAAAAGTAATATTAGGACAGTGGGTTTGTATGTCGTTTTATTTAATCAGATCAATGTTTAAGCATTTACTTTTGCACAGTTAATTAAAATTGTTACAAAGGATTAATATAAGTGTAAAACCTTGACGTTCACGACAAACAAAAAGTCAGGGTGAAAGATAAAAACAGATTTTTTCAAAACTATCGAAACGCATTCCACCTATCGATTGGAAACTGCAATTGTTACAAAAACTAAACTGATTAACGATTGGATATTAATTTACTTCAGAACAAATTGTAGAAAATACGTGGGATAGTATCCGTTAGTTTAGAAATAAACTATAAAATTGTAAGCTTTACTAGATTTTGCATTTTTAAGGTTAGACCAAACTGCTGTTGAAACAATCATTTAAATTAATAAAATAAATAAAATGAGCTTTCTATATTTGCCTAAATATATTAATCTGTTTTAAGCATTTTTAGGACAATTTATTTTATTGATGTTTTAATTGTTGCGTGATGCAGCATCGAAATCTCCAAAGATCCAAATTGTAATTTTGTCAAATAATTGATGTTCTAGATAAAGAGTTACTCGAGAGATCGGGCATTGAAATCTCCCAAGATTCTGAGAGGCAATTTTGCTAAATTATTTGAGCTTTTATTAATGTTTTAAATAAAGGGTTTGTCGGGGGATCAAGTCTCCAAAGGCTTTGAGGTGTAATTTGAGCTTTTATTTTTGGAATAAAAGATAAGCATTTTTATCAGAGGTAAAATAAACTTTATTAGATTTATTTAATTTTCTCGAGGGGTGCTTTTCTAATATTTGATGAAATTGTCATTAAAACAATTAATTCATGAATTAGTTAAGTATTTGAGCTTTTATTAATGTTTTAAATAAAGGGTTGGTAGCGGGATCGAGCGTCGAAGTCTCTAAAGATTTTGAGATGTAATTTTTAAAATAATTTGAGTTTTTGTTATCAAGTGATTGAGAATTTAAATGTTCAAAGGTTTTAAGGCATATATAATTTTTTAAATAATTTTTATCGTTGTTCTAATTGAACGGTTTGTAGAGTGGTCGAGCATCGAAATCTCCAAAGATTTTACAGTATATTTTTCGAAAATAATTTGAGCTTTTATCTCACAATTGGGCATTCAAATCTCCAAAGGTTTTGAGGATAATTTTGGTAAATACTTTAAGTTTTTGTTATCATTTATTTGAACGGTTTGTAGAGTAATCCAGCATTGCAATCTCCAAAGATTTTACACTATAGTTTTTTAAATAACTCGAGTTCTTGTTATCCCGCGATTGGGCTGTCAAATCTCCAAAGATTTTAAGATATAATTAGTTAAATAATTTAAATTATGTTATTGTTTTAATTGAACGGTTTGCAGAGTGATTGAGCATCGAAGTCTCCAATGTTTTTGAGGTGCAATTTAGTTACAAAATTTGAGCTTTTTTAATTATATGGTTTACCGAGTGATTTAGTATTCAAATTTCCAAAATTATTGTTTAGTTGAACAGTTTGCAGAATCATTGAGCATTAAAACCTTCAACTACTTTCAGGTGCAATTTTGCAAAATAATTTGAGCTTTTATTAATGTTTTAAAGGCTCTGAATGATCGAACCTTTACATTTCCAAAGATTTTGAGGTACAATTCGGTTAAATAATTTTAAGTTATTATTATTGTCTAGTTGAATGGTTTGTCGAGTGATCGATCATTGAAAGCTTCAAAGACTTTCAGGTACAATTCTGTTAAATAATTTAAGTTATTATATTAGTTATTATTTACTAGAACGGTTTGTAGAGTGATCGAACATTGAAATCTTCAAAGATTTTCAGGTGCAATTTTGTTAAACAATTTGAGCTTTTATTAATTTATTTAAAGGCTCTATCGAGTGATCGAGGCTGCAAATTTCAAAGTTGAACGGTTTGTAGAGTGATCGAGCATTGGAATCTTCAAAGATTTTTGGGTGCAATTTTGTTAAATAATTTGTAATGTTTTAAGTAAATGCTTTATCGAGTGATCGAGCATTCATATCTCCAACGATCTTAAGCTATAATTATATCAAATAATTTAGATTTTTATTATTGTTTTGTTGAACGGTTTGTAGAGTCATCGAGCGTCAAAATCTCCAAATATTTTAAGGTGTAATTTTTTTAATTAATTTGATTTTTGTAGCGTTTTAAATTTTACAAAAAAATTAAAATCGGTTAAACTAAAAATTAACGTAATAGAATTAAGAATATAAAGCGTAGCCCGTTTGGTTCTACTGAATGAAAACTTTCGTAAACAAATAAAAATAGAAAAACAAAAGGACTCGAAGATTAGTGAAGGTGTAAATGAGGGTGTGTTACATTGAGATCGCCAACACTCCCACGAGCATTCTCATTTTGATATGGATTTCAGTACGGTTTGTGCAAGTGTCTCAGATTAGCCAGTAACTTTAAATGGCAAATTGTGTTAACTGTACGTGATATCTTCAACTGGGCGAATGTGAAAGTCAATTGGCCAAATCAAATAGTCCACTTGCATTGAACTGTTCGTCCCTAATGGCAGAGAAAGTTGTACGCAAGATAAAATTGCTAAAGAGGGAAGAGTTGGCAAATTACGAATGTTCATTACATGTATTAAAAGTTCATTATTTGATAGATGACCAGGATATTGCAAGTGTTTACGTAATAAACGCATTTCAGTCACTGATAAAAATCGGTGGAATCTTGAAACTTGCAAAATGTGAAATATTTTAATCAAATCAGAAACGAAATTAATTCTGGCGCGTACAGGGAAATAAACTGAATTAAAATCTAAATTGCTTAGCATTTTTATTGTGAATAGTATGTACATTCAATTTGAAATAGCCTCAAGAAATTTATATAAGGAGTGTTTTTATCACCGGTGCGATTGCTTTGACTAGGCGTATCTACACCTTTATGTAATTTAATTTTTGCCTGTTTAGCATAACAATTCGAAAGTAGTTTATGGAAACACTACTTAATAATGGTAAGACTTCGGGTTTTGTTGATCTTAAAATCCAGAATCCAAACGGCACTTAAAATTGAGGCATTTAAATTGTTTAAATCTTAAGTCTTTGATTTTGGACTCAGTTAAACGCAACTGTGATAAAAAAAATCATCTGACGTACCCAAAGAAATGAAAACGTCCACGCGAAGACTTTAACTGAGTCAGTGGGATTTTCAGAGTCTGCAGAGAAACTCAGTCTCGTACAATAAACTTTTATTACGTCAGTAAAATCCAACCAAAAAACACGAATTCCTACACTTCCGATCCACAGCAAATTTCATAATAAGATGATCTGACGTATTTCAATAAAGAAATGTCTTAGTTATAGGTTATTTCAGCTGTGAGTTAGCTCAACGTTGTAACACATGGAGTAATTAACTCTGATTTCGTTATATTTTTGGTGGAAATAATTGTTATTTCACACAACCTGAAGCAATTGATGTGAGCATTAGTTTCGTGATTTAATTATTGGGTTTGACAAATAACCGGCTTTTGTTTACGTTTTGATGTAAATGATTAGAAATAGCTTAACGGGCACACGTTGCACCAATTAAAGGTGAAGAGATCGGCTTGGAAATAACAGATTTTCTCACTGAGATTCTTCACGTATAATTATTCAGAAGATTAGTTCTAGAAACTAAATTCCAACGAACCAGTAGCACACTATAAACACTTGAATTTGTTTTTCTCTTCACTTTCTATGGCATACTTTTTATTCTTTTATGGTAAATATGAATTGTAATAGGCAAATAAAGATTTAATCTCGTGCCAGTTCATCCAGAAACCCATAATTTATTAAAATATTTTTGCATTCTATGGGAATGCATTTATTATTTATTTGTTTATGGATTTACTTATTTACTTTCTTACTGATTTATTTATTTATCTGTGTATTTTAAGTTATTTTCAGCATTTTACAAGACTTGAATTCCCTCGAGAAATTATGGAAATTACTTTGGTTAAAAATCTGTGTAATTAACACGGTAATGGAGAAAACAGCAGTAACTTAAAGATTTAATAAACACTTACGCTTAGTTTCACTTGGAATACATTTGTTGCCGCATGGCTTAATAAATCTTAGTACGAAAGTCTGGAATATTTCTTGGCTTAGTTTTCTTTGTCTCATCCTTTTGGTAACAGATAAAATATATAATGAATTTAGATATTAGACTTGATAAGTCCACGACTTTTTAACGAGACGTTGCAAAAAAATGCATTTAGTTCAAACGCATGGTATTCTAGCGAAGGACCTGTCGATGATTAAAGTTCAACTTGAGCTACTTATGATTGCATTAGTTGAAAGAATTCAACCAGTTTAACTTTATATCATCCATCATGCAGACAGAGCATGCAGTACGATTAAGCCTTTCTCTCTATCTGATCATAGTTTATGAAGTTTTATTTTGATATTTATAGGTGATACAGTTTTCTTTAACTAAACTAGTTCAATTTTTTTTGTTTTTGTTTCTTAAACGCATGGCTTGGTTTTTGAGTTTAACTATTCAAGCAGCTCGTATGCAAATCAAACATTATTTATGTTTTAATGCTTTTTAAAAGCTATATTTTAAAGTTAAAAATGTTAGAGAATATAAATACTGGTAACAACCGATGTAATAAAGGAGGGCCATAATTTAAACTCGCTCTAGGTGTTCAATAAATTAATATTTTTAAATAGCACTCGCAATAATCGTTCACGGGTCAGCTACTTTATTACAAGGTTGAACACCTACACCGATAAATTTTGTGTAGAAACGGTATCATTCCTGCTGTATTTGAAATTATTTAATGCACGCCGTGACCCGTAAAACTGTTAAGTTGTTGATGGATTGAAAAGTTCGTTTTTGATTTTGAGAAAGTGGTTTTAATTGAAAATTATCTTTAAGGTTTTGAAAATTATTGCCATTTTAATGCCTTCTATGCGCCTTTTTGATGCCCCTTTTAGAATATTTTAGGAACATTTTAACAAAATTTGTTTTATTCTTGGGTCTAATATTTAATTTCTAAAGAACTTTCCCATGCTGTTATTGATAGAAAAATTTGATTTTTGCACGATCCGTCAATTTGACATGTTTACTGATTTAATTATGACAATAGTAAGTTATTCTTACAAATTACTGATCGGTAAGCATTCACTTACCGATCGGGAGGCGGTAAGTAATAAAATATGAGAATTTGAGTGTTTTTTGTCATTTTAGATAGTGGGATTTTTAGATAATTTTACAGTTATCACACAATTATTGTCACTTTGACATGAACAACTTTAGATTCATTTAATTTGGTTATTGCATGGATCATGCAAAAATTGTAATAAGCATTATACTTAAAACTTAAACTATTTCATGCTATATTTGACAAAACCTCTTTAAATCTAATCTCAAAGCAAAATTTGTAAAAAATTCCCTTATTTTAATGCCGTTCATGTTATTTTTGAAAGCCTTTTTAGATTCTTTAAGGAAAATTTTGAGAAATTTTAGACGTTGTTGTTTTATTCTGGGGTCGAATATCAGCATTTTTATGGATTATGTTTGCTGTTTTAATGCTTTACATGCTGTATTTGGAAGCCTTTTTTAGCTTCTTTAAGGAATTTTTAAATAAATTTTTGAGGTTTTCAATTCATTGGAGGGTTGAATATCTGCTCATTAATGAATTTCGGAAATTTTTGCTGGTCTAATGTTTTCCATGTTTTTTTAAAAGTTTTTTTAGACTAGTTTAGAATAGAATTGATAAACTTTTTATTGTAGGGTAAAGAACATCTAAAAAAATCATTCATATTTTAATGCTCTTAATTTTCTTCTTTAAAAACTTTGTAGTTGCTTTGAGGACGTTTTTAAATAAATTTTGAAGGTTGAATATCTACTTAAAAAAGCGAATTTCTACAAATTGTTTGCTGTTCCAATCCTTTCTAAGCTGTTTCTAAAAGTATCTTTAGAATATTTAAGGAAATTTTGGAAATTTCTTTTACTGAAGGGTGATAAATTTATAAGAAAAAATGATTGCTATTTTAATGTTCTTCATTTTGTTCATGAGAGGCTTTTCAGATGCTTTAAAGGAATTTATAAATAAATTTTGGTTTTCGATTTAAAAAAAATTAAAGATTGCTGTTCTAATGCTTTCCATGCTGGCTTCAGAAATTCATTTAGGACTCTTTAAGGAAATTTTGCCAGTTTCTGTTTTATTGTAAGGTCGACTACCTATTTCTTAAAGAATTCCTAACAAAATTATTCCTAATTTAATGCCCTTCATCCTGGTTTTGAAAGCCTTTTTAGATTCTTTAAGGAAGTTCTTAAATAAATTTTGGAAGTTTTCGATTTATTGGAGGATTAAATATTTCATTTTCAGGTAATTTCTTGCTATTTTAATGACCTTGAAGCTATTAAATTTTGAGGAAAATTTTAAACAAATTCAGGATGTTTTCTACTTCATTGTAGGTTCGATTGCCTATTTTTTTAAAGAATTTTTAAAGAACTGACTGTGATTATAGTATTCTTCGTGCTACCTTTGAAAGTCCCTTTGCAATCTTTAACGTTGTTTACTAAATTTATGAGGGCTGAGTGAATACATCTTTCATTTTTGTAAAAGCTTTTGGTTTCTCCTGTGTTTCAAATTATTTAATGCACATCGTGATTGTCAAGTTTAAACAATAAATTATCGAATCAATCAATTATTCTGAATCTTAGACAAAAAAACATTCAAATAGATTATCTTCCAAATTTGAAGCCCAAGATCGTAAAAATGACTTTAGTTTTAAATGAGTTGAGAGTCTCATTAATCTTTGCATGGTTGCAAAGAATTGTAAATATTTGCAAAAGTTTGGGCTTGCTGGGCTTGCAAAGTGTAATCTTTGGAACGGAATAAGAAAAACTACGGCTGAAAACCATTTAGTTTCAGTAAAAAGTAAAATATGCCTCTACACATATTAGCCTAATTCGAGGATTTTAGTTTTTTTTTACTTGCTATTTATTTTCATGGTTTTTGTTTAAATATATATTTATATATTTTTTATTGTTTAATATTATTTTAAATCAAAAAGGGCTGCCATTTATTAAAATAATTTAAGTTTTATTATTTCTCTAAACCCGACACTCTAAAGGGTAATACGGGGTTTTACCGGACAAAGAAAGTGAGCGAGTATTGAAATCTCCAAAGATTTGCAGACGCCATTTTGTTAAATAATTTGAGCTTTTATTAATGTTCGAATTAAAGGCGCTGTTGAGTGATCAGTGATCAAGCATTAAAATTTCCAAAGATTTGAGGTATAATTCTGTTTAATAATTTAAGTTATTTAATTGAACTGTTTGTAGAGTGCTTGAGCATTGAAATCTCAAAAATTTTGAGGTGTGGTTTTGTTAAATAATAATTACACCTTTTATTAACGTTTTAATTAAAGGCTCTGTCTAGCGATCGAGTATACAAATTGCTAAAGTTTTTATTATTATTTAGTTGAACGGTTTGTAGAGAGATCGAGCATTGAACATTTTTAGGTTAATTTTGTTAAATAATTTGAGCTTTCATTAACGTTTGAATTGAATGCCTTGTCGAGTGATCGAACATTAAAATTTCCAAAGATTTTGACGAACAATTTATTCTGTTAATCAATTTAAGTTATTCAGCTGAACGGCTTCTAGAGTTCCAGCTCCAAAGCTGTTTTAATTAAAGCCGAATTTACAAATTTCCGAGATTTTGAGGTATAATTCTGTTAACTAATATTTCAGTTTATCATAAGGCTCATTGCATACTAAAAACAGTTAAAAATTAGTGAATTTCAATTAATTTACTCGAGAAAAATCTACAAATAAAGTCAAAGGAGCAGCTTTAGTTTTATGAAATGTATAATTTGTAGTAAGAGAGTACGATAAAATACTTGGTTTTTGTTGTAACCCATAAAGTACTTCCGAATTTTTAAGCAAGGTAGTCTCTTTTATAGTTTGAAGGACTGAAATATATATTTCCTAGACTATTTCTCGTTTTGTAATTTACGCGACGTAACTGCCGCTGCATTCCTGCACATTTCAGTATTTAACTTTTGCTGTTATCACCGCTGCGATCACTTGTTTGTTGTTGAAAGCTAAAGAAAGGGGATACAAATCACCCTTTTACCATTAGTATATCTAACAAGTTAAATAAATAAGTTCGAAAACCATGAATGGTTGGCAAATCGCTGTTGCTGTTGTCAAGGAATGAAATATTTTATATTCCATTAAGTTTGTGTTACGCAGGCGTAAAAATTTCCTTACAAAAGCCACGTGTGGCGTTGAAAGTTATCATTCAACCCTGAAAAAATTTTAAAATTCTCGGATTTATTTGCAAAAGACTAACAATGTCACAGGTTTTCCATAAAAAATTTCAACAATTGTGCTGGTGTTCAATCGTGAGGTTATGGCATTGTCCTAACTTTATCCATGTCAGTCATTTCCTTTCCTTAGCATTAAAAGGATAAGCGTAAGGTCAGATACCAAACAAAAAGCTTGTGCGCTCTAAAAAATACCTACAAAACAGTCAACCGTTTAACTTTAACTTTGAATATTCAACAAAGGAAGGTAAAAGCGGAACCTTTTGTCTTTTGATCGTCGAATGAAATTTTTTTTAGTGCGTAAGTTTAATGGTAATCATTGCGCTATTCAAAGTTTTCTTCATCTTATTATTATTAGTAAATTTCCATGTTCCAACCTACTAGCTCGAATAAATACCTAATTCTATCAGCAAACGTTATGAAACTCACTTTTTATTGCCTTTGTGAACAATGTGCGTGCTCTAAGCGATAACATTCAACAATTTCCTTAAAAACGCCTCGACCGAAGAAAAAAGACCAGGAACACCTTGTCACTTGCTTTGTTAAGAATGTGTGAAGAAGAACTCTTTCCCCTTTATTAATTTTTTTCACTTTACAATTTTTTTCTTTTTGTTATGAAACGTAGCGATTAACTCGGAACCCTTTATTGTAATTACGTAGGAAGAGTTATGGCTGCGTTAAATAAACATAAATTTAATTAAACCTTGCTTCTCCACCGGAAACATTTCGCTTAAAACTGTTAATAAATCCAAAGTCGCCACTTATCATAGAACGAAAGTAACACATAAAGTAATATAGCGTGTAAAGGTTGTTAATTCGAATATTAAAAGTGCAATTTTTTTGTTGTTAAACACAATGCCACCAGATTTATAACAATAGGTAGTCATAATTATTTGTTTTAGGTTTGTGGCGTCCGTTACATCACTGATAAATGAAGCCTGTTTTTGTAATAAATAAAACGCAAGATTAATTGATGTTCCTGATTTTCTCTTAATTGGTGAAATTGCTTAATTTAAATTGCGCCACGAGTTAAATCCTAAATACACCGGAGAATTATTTATTTGCAAATAAGAAGTTAGAATTTGAAAGTAAATTCTTTCGATTTGCACTTGTCGAGCTGCCTTTTAATTTTGCGAAATTGGTCGTTTAAATTTTATAAAAGGTAGAATTTGTTTAATTATTCGCCAATTGAAGATCGGTTTTCTTAGGTTGTTGATGGAATTCCTTAAAGGTATTTTAACTTTTATTAAATGGTTAAATACTGCATTTTTTACTCCAAGTTGCCGTAGATGGCCAATTACGTAATTAATTTTATTGTTGGGTGTGAAAAATTCCTTTTCATGCAGTTTCTGAATTCTTCTGCCTAAAGGTTTTTCTGTTGCCAATTTTTTTTTGTAATTATTGATACGTTTATTTCTTAGAGCTTTTACTCAATAATAAACCACGCAACTCTGTACCATTTCACAATCAAAGAAATGAGAAACAAATGTGGGTTTCAATTTAAATAAGGAAACAGATGTTCTAATATTTTACGATAGTTCACTTGTGAAACTTTTATTTGTTAACAACATATTGTTAATAGTAAAACCGTGACAGCGTTGACCTTCGACGTTTTTAAAATTGCTTTAAGCAAGCATTAATTGAACAAATTGTAGAAATTTTGCAGGGAAGATGCGTTTATTTCTGTGGGAAAACTTTTCTTCTACAACAGCTTGAAAATTTCAGGCTTTCTAACTTGGATTTGGATAACAATTATAACCAAAGGAAATTTTACTTAGCTAAACTTAAGTACTTGGTTGAATAAATCAATTAATATTATAATTTAAATTATTAATTTATGTGGTAATTAATTAGCTAGTTGCACCTGTTCAGTATAAAACATTTCAAATTTACATTTAATAAAGGAGAAAAAGAAAGCGGGTATCATCGTTGTTTAATGAACCGATTTTACTGCAAAACTGTCCCATTTGAAATTATTAAGATTTCACTTCAACTGTTGAAGAATCTAAGTTACTGAATATATTGAAAATTCTATAAGCACAATCAGCAATTAGAGCAGTTGACGGGTTGTAAAGTGAAGTTTGTAATTCTTCATCATTTACATTTATTAGTGGCTTGGATAATCTGATCATTCAGTGAAATTATCCTGACAACAATAGTCACTGAAAAAATAATTTGCAACAAATTATGGCCGAGTTAAAATTAAATTTTGGGGCATCAAATGAATATATTCAAAGTCTGTATTGGCGTGCTTTCTGGACAATTTATTTTGGTGTACAAAAGTAAACTAAGACGCTCACATTATGCATTCTAGACGGAAACGCGAATTTCAAAGCGAGAGGAGGGTTTTTACACAACGAAGGTCATATGTTTGTAAACTTACGAGGTCTTTAGTGTGATCGTTAATAGCACAATGCAAATTAGCTCAGCTGTTTGTAGCGGCCTAACGTAACGGTGACCGCATCGCGCTTTGCATTAGCTCTAGCGAGAGCTTTTAATAGTACGTGGAAACAGGATTTCTTAGTTTATATAACAACGCAAGTTCCACGGAGTTCACTTTCGACGATCCGTGGACCATAACGATATTGTCACAGTTTATTTTAAAATTCAAATCTTAGGCTTTCAAAAAACACCAGTTGAGAGTTGTTTTAACACTGCAAAAATTGGCAAATTATTCTTGATCGAAACGAGGCACTTTAAGTTAGTTTAAAGTTAAAGAATTTTAAAATTGGAACGTGTTAAGTTACCAAATCACGCCAAATAACGGACTGATACAACATAAAAATTGCAAATTTATAACAAGTTCGGTAAAGAATCTGTTACGTGTTGCTTAAAACCGTTAGCAGATTTTCAAGCTTATGCCACTTGACACCGATTTGTTAATTTAACTAAATTTTCTAATTACAGAAATTCGGAAAAAAAACAGTAGCTGCGGGCTTGATCTGGTTCACATTTGCATTTGGAATAACTTTACCACCCATTCGTTTCACTACAGTAAACTTAAATAGGCTTTCCAAAAAATTCATAAGTTACAAAACCTTACAAAAGCAAAGAAAGGAAAAGTGAAAAGTCGATGCACGTTTATTGTTAACGAATTTTAATTTTTTATTAACGTAAAAAGCCTATACATGTCTAGGAAGTATTAAATTTATGAAGCCACACGCTATCACATAAAAAATTAATTCCGAAATTTTACTAGAAAGTTTGCATTTTTGAATTTTAATCTGCAGTTATTCAGTTGGCTTGAACATTTTAATAGTTTAATTATTGCAACTTTATTAATAAAGTTAGTTGGATTATTGCATAAATTCATCTCAAAACTTAGGAAATTTCTAAATTTAATCATTAGATTGGTTAACTGATTAGCATTTCGTAGCTGAGGTCTAATTTTCAAAATTGAAATATCTACATCCTCAAAATTGTAAATTTAAAAAAATTCAAATACAATAAGATTTTCATAATTCAAATTAGTAGCTCATCTAGTGCTGTATTAAAAAAAATCTTACGTAATAAATTTTTCGATTTGGTTAACTCGAATAAAACATAAATTTCGAAGTTTTTTTCAACGGTTTCCTTGTCAATCTAACGTAATAAGGAAGCTATTTTTCTGCAACCGTCAATTTGAAACGAATCATTACCCATATAACTTCATATTAGTCTCGTTAACTGCGTTATTAGTCGTAAATTACGACCTGGTATTACTTAATTTTGCCAGATTTCTTTGAAATTTATTGATGAAGCCTATGCTAAAGCAAAACTTTCATTATTTCGATTCAAACTGTGTTTGGTAAATTTCAGAAATAATTTTTGCCCTTTATGTTTAATTTTAATAATTTAATCGATACTACGTGTATTAACAGCGTGTAAATGTCAGATAATACAAAAATTGAATTATTAATGTTTTTAAAATATACGATTGCTAATTATAATCAGCTGTTTTCCATTGAAAGTAAATTTTAAATTAAAATCTCGCGATAATTAGGGGGATTCTGTTTTAATTTCCTTAATACAGGAAATTATGGACATAAATTTACTGAAAGTGCAAAAAGCTTAAAACAAAGATGAATAATAAACCTTGATTTCTGTGACGTACATTTGTTTTTAGATTTTTCCCTTTTAATTGGAATTGGCTCAAATTAAACAAAATATATGACTGTTATTGAATGAAATCATTGATATATTTTAGCCTGAATTACTAGACAGTCAACCTGTTTGATAAACAAAACTAACCTTAAATTTTAAATTCAGAAGCCCACATTATCTTATTTGCATATGGAAATCGTAAAAACTTTGGTTCTCAATGGAACAAAAAGTCATTGTCAAGGAGAGCTAATTTTAATTTGCTCCAATTTAACGGCTTCATTACTGTTGTTTAAGACAATCAAAGCTACCTCTACAATTACTACAGTTAATTTTGCTTTTCTAGATTTTTTCAGGATTATCTGAAGAATTATTTAACCGAAATTTTGCTTACCTAGCAAGCTATTTTTCTGCTTTTTATTTCGTCTCGGAAATTTAAGAAATCTGGCTCTTTTCATTGAGCTAGCTTTTTGCAATTTCAGACCAGTTTGCCTTTTAAATGTTGTAATTCAATATATCCTCAATTAAATTCAGGTATTTGCTGTTGAAATATTTATACGTTTCACTTTTAATAATATGCACTTCGAATTTAACTTTTCTACAATTATTTGCAGTGAGTATAATTTTGGGGATTTTCTAACAAATCTGCCTGATTTTACTTTATAAGTGCTTAATTTTAATAATTAATTTTTGTGTTTGCCAATGTCAATTAATGAGTCAAAAATTTTTAATGAATAAAAGAACAAGGAAATAGTTTTAATGGCACGTTTAAATGTAGATGAAACATTTCCCGTTCTTTTGTTTAACTGTGAGGAAATTTTTAACTTAGCATAAAAACGGTATTAAGTGCATTAAGAAAGCCCAGATTAAAATTTTGAAACGTCGAGGTATCTGTATGGCAAATAATTTTCCAGGAATGACGATAAGCTGTGATGCAAAATGCAACTGAACTCTCTAAATCGCATGCCACTAGAGATTCTAGACGGCCTCAAGTACGACGAGTCGTTCGACACACTGACACAGTGCAGAGCAAGCACGCGGCTAACCGCGATTAAGAAAAAATGGTTAACGTGACTTCCGCGATCGCCATGAACCGAAGACATCGGCACTTGATATTTCCGAGGCACTGTTAGGTTATGGTGGTTGAATTTCTGGGTTGAAACTTTTTCAACACACAAAATCCTGTTTCCACGTAAAATCCATGAGTAACATCTCCATGGCGTTGATGACTCACCTTTCTTCTTTTTCAAACCAACACGTACGGCGATAGAAAATTCCAAAAGCAGGCACGACGCCACGGCCACCAAGAGGTACCGTTGGAAGAGGTCCATAGTAGTACCACTGTTTCTCACAACCGTTCTCGCACAATCACTCCTTTGCACTGGCCTATATTTTTACCGCGGTACCGCTGTGTAAATCGTTCTCCGGTGTTTATAAAACCTTGTGCTCCACCTCGTGACTTACGATTGGTGGAAGGCGAACTCTGGTGAGGGTGCTTACACGCTAGTTACGTACGACCGCCGTCCGGGGCTTTCGGTACGACAGCGTCAAGGTCGCGGACCTTCCGGAATTCCTTCTTGCCGAAATAGATTGTACGCGTTTCGGTTACAGAAGGACAGTAATTTGTATTTTTCAATTTTATCACATTTTTCAAGAACACATTTTTCTTCTTTATTAGATCTGAAGTCATCAAGGACCTTCCCCAAATTAAAATTCAAATTAGAAGGGCATCAAAACCTATTTCGCTAAACGAGGAAATCAGACTAACGATGATGTAACATTCTATATCAATTTTGGAATTTCAGGCAGGAAATCGCACCTGAAGATCATGATTTTTACATATTAAAGACTTAGCTTAGATAATGCCCTAAAATTTGATTCGGTAGTAAATCTAAAAACCTTTGGTATCAAAATCCTACGATAAACGTATATTGAGAGATTTCAATGCTCGCTCAGAACACCATAGAACTTTTGGTTGTAAAAATGAACACCAGAGAGTCGACACCTTTGACAAACTCATGAAGTACTTATTTTTATTAAAATCAACGTAAATTAATTATGAATCAAGTATACAACTTCCCCCGAATTAAGCTAGAAATCATTTTGTTATAGCAAACTAACAATAAAACATCCGTATATCGAGAGATTTCAATGCTAGATCAGAACACTATAGCTATTTTACTTTTTTTCTAAACCGTACATGGACTAATTAAGAACCTTATCAGTGGCCTACGCCTATTTCTGAATTCATCTAGAAATCTTTTTATTATCAAAACCTTGGTAAAGTTAAAAGATTGGTACATTGGTTGAAACACCGTAGGCATTTTGTCTGTAAAAATTCGTATCCGAAAGTTTACACCTCTTGAAAGACTTGATAAAATACTAATTTAAAAATAAAATCAACATAGATTAATTCAGAACCTCATAAATGGCTTGTAACTAAAAAATCTTTTCAATATCACGCAATAATTACATAACACATTTTTTTTTTTATTCTAAAATAAAGCTTTGGTAGATTAAGAGATTTCAGCGCTCGATCAGAACACTGTATGTTATCTTTCAAATTGTATACAAAGATCTTATCAGTCGTTTGCTACCCTCCCAGAATTAACCACGAAATCCTTCAGAAAAGTTAATAGATTGGTATATTGATGAGAGATTTCAATGTTAGATCAAAACACAACGAGCCTACAGTAGGTATACAGTAAGTGAACTTAAAGAAACTTGAACTAATTTCTTTTTAAATTGGCACGAATTCGGGAATTTGTGAATACGTAAAATCAACTTATTTAATTGTTCTGGTCAATGAGCCCCTCTTAGTGATAATTAAGTGTTAATTTACAGTATGTTTTGCAGCTCAGTTTCTTTAAAAAACGATTTATTAGATATGCTTTGCACTTTACCAAAATTTAGAAAACAATTCATGCTATTGTTTAATTAGGTATACTGTATGCTCGGAGTTTTAAGAATTTGACCCATATTATATGCTTTTAAGTGCATTCCATTTATTTTACACGTATGTGAAAAATATCAGCATGTGCAACATTAAGGCTCCATGAAGAATCGTCTGATGTTTTAAGCGACCTTGAAGAAAGGGGTATGAAAATGGGTGGAAACCTGGAAAACAACCTCAGAAGAATCGCTACAAATTGTAGAAGCGGAAGAAGGAAAACAGACGAGTACGAATATAAAAGAAGAAAACCAAGAAGAATAAGAAGATATGGTGTTGAGGATGAAGAAGATGCAAATAATAACGATGAAGAAGAAGAAAAACCAAGAGTCTTCTCTTGGTTTTTCAAAGAAGAAAAGTTACTTTAAAGATTTGAAGAAAAACATGCTTGCTTTCTAGATTTTTTGTTAGATCATAAAGTTATTGCTAAGTGAAGGTAAATTTGATATTTTCTGTATATACAAATTGAGCTGTGTAGAAAAGCCAATGAATGGAAAAATTATTTTAGCATTTATGTGCGGAGATTTCAATGCTAGAGTAAGCTAGAAACTTGCTTCCGCCGCATTTTTTAAAACAAATCTGCATCATTTTCTGCTCAGTTTCGACTTAGAACAATTAATAATAATGCTAAAAAAACTCATAATAATTTAAATTAAATATTTTTAACGAAGTGCTTCTTTAATTGTCTTGCAAATTTATTACTAAGCACCACAAAAATTGTATACGTGCCAAGGCTCACATACCTGGGTTTTTTCTATACCCCAACTTTCAGTAATTTAAATATTGTATTAAAAATAGTCGGTCATAAAGTAACAGTAAATTTACTTTTTATTATTTGTCGCAGCGAGCGGACCCAAAGGGGAGAAATAGATCAATGCTTTCGATATAAAATTAGAATCGTGTGGAATTTCTCATTCGTTAATTTAAACCCAAAGCAGCAATATTTAAGCAGCTTTAATTTCTTCGAAAAGTTAAGCTTTTCTGATTGAAGCTAGAAACAAATGAAACAATCTGTTACTGTTGGAGTTGGACTGTGTTAATAGATTAACAAGTCATAGCCAAAATCTGAGAAAAATTCGTTGAAAAATTAAGAATTTTTTGCCTTTTTTACTTCCTTCTACTGAAAGAGCTAATTTTATTACGAAATTAAATATTTTTATTAAAAATATTAATCGAAATTTTGTGTATTTGAAGAACTGAAGGAAAAATACGATTTTGGAACCGACTTACATGATGTATTGTAATTCTTTATGAATACACATGTCTTATTTGATTGTTATAAGCACGATTAACATGTTTGAATTTAAATCACATACCCTTGGCAATTCCAGTTTTGAACTGAAAGATAAAAATCAGAGAAATCGAGTCTGATAACGGAATTACATATTAAAGACGTAATAAGAACTTCCTTTAACTTTGAAGTAGCCGAAATGACAACCTTTACATTGAAATTACTTGTGAAATTTTAAACAATTGCATTTACTGCTGCATTTGCATTTAAAAGATTAACGTTGCCTTTTGTTTACAAAATATCCTTCAAAGGATAATGCATCGAACGTGATTTATTGCATCGGCCCACTAAACTTCAGCTTTCTTTGTCGATTAATGGCAGGTGAATGACGATTTTGTTATTCAGTTTTTTAATGTGGGGGCAGATGTAAATATACAGTGCGATCGAAGGAAATTTTCAGTAGGTTTGCTTTTAGTAAATAATTCCTTTCCATTTCTTCTCTTATGTAAGGCATAATGTAAAATAAGTTCGTTTATTATTTACCTTTAATTTATTAAAAAATCAATTTAGTTAAATAAAGCAGGAACTACGAGTTTTTGGAATATTGCTTGTAAAACTTTTTTGGATACTACAACTACGGGTTGTTTTAATGGTTTTATACATATTGATAAGAAAAACTTTACAAGCCTTTTATTGAACTTGGACAACTTTGCTTCCTCCGCCTTCTCCTTTTGGACAATTAAATTCAAAACTTACATCGGAAATCTGACTTTTAACATTTCTCATGCATTGTTGTGGATATTAATTTGAACTTTCTTCTGAACTTTGTTATTTGTAATTTATTGCATTATTGCTACCTTATTGTTTATAAGATACTATTATGCTGGGTATTTTAGTATGAATTTACTAACTATAAGTTGTTATTTTGGCCCAATCGCATATGGTTAAGGCCAAGGTGGTCTTGGATCAAATTTTTAGAATTTAAAATGTTGCATTTCATCAATATTTTTACTGAAGTTTGAGTGGTTTAGCCAGACTTTTATTTACAATCCAATTCTGGAGCTTTTATTGAAAAGCAAGTCCTTAAGTCAAAGATTTACTTTTAACAATTATTTTGATAGCCGGATGCTGAATGAAATATTTAATATTTAGATACTTAACATTATAAACGGCCAAGATCTTAAAGAAAATTTCAAAATTTTCCTAGCACGAGCTCAGATTCTAAATAAGACATAAACCACCTGTTTTATTAATGTTTTCGCGTTGGTGATTTCAACGATACGTTAGCACGCAAACGCTGCATATAAAATAATTAATATTAAAATGATCACCAATTAGTTTATATTGTAGCTACATAGGTGAAGAACGGAGCTTTTATGTAATCGTGATTTATGGCTTTAGATACGGATGAGCATATTATTCTATTAATTTGTTGGTAGAAATTAGAAGTTTTAGAAGTGTTCGATAATAGCTAAGAAGTTCAGAATTCCCGTATAAATTTTGGGATGTTGATTTCTTTAACAACTTTGTGCATATAATCAATGTCACAGAAACGTCTTTGATTCCTATTCTTATTAAGAAATCCAAGAAAAGCGAATCGTGAATATCGATTGGCACATCACCAAGGAAGTCAGATCCGTTTTAATTAAAAGTGAAAATAAATTATCCATTTGCTGTAAAAGCAGACAAGATGTTCGTCATTTGACTGATTTATATTTTGAGAGAGGACGCAATATGTTTGCAAAGTAAAAGTTAGGAATTCGTAAATTTCACTCAACTTTGTTAAATTAGTTTATTTGTATATATTAACCGATTTGATTTGTAAAACTTTGCATAAATATTAAATTTAAATTCCCCAGTTGCCACTGAAGCAGATGTTGTAGGAGATAACTTAATCTCTGCAGTGTTCAGGTGAATTTTTTTTACCTCTGAACACACTTTGATAAATTATTGTTAATAAATCATCTTAGAATATAAAATTAGATTTCGAAGGTTTTAATGTGGAAGTAAGGCAGATGCTCAGATGTGCCTAATCATTAATTTTAGTTACAAAATGTATTAAAGCACAAGTAATAAATTAGTACCCTAAAAGTGTTGAAGGGAAATTTGATTTATATGTCGAAGTCAGTATTTTAGATGTGTTAGTCTCACAGATCATCGTAGTTTTGTAAGCTTGAACTGTTAACCTTAGCAAATCAAGAAAGGACATTTACACAAAGTAAGAATTATTTGCACTTTAGGTGTGATATCTTTCTCGTTTGCTACGTTTCAGTCTAGTGAAGTTAACCTCGTGCAGAAATCTAATGCGTTTTTGTCGTTTATATGCTGCCCTGTTTGGTAAGTCATTGAAATCCCGACTTACGTTACTTACATCTAAATAGAAAAGCCACCTACTTTCATTGTGGAATAATTTAGCTTTGTAAAAATTGGTTTGTGAAAAATTTATTAAAAATTTATAAAACGAATATTATAAATATATAACATTCACAAGAAAAATGTTTTTTATTACCCTAATTTGAATGTTCTAATTAATAAAGTAATTTTCGAAGTTGATTATCTGCGAAAGAATTTGTTTTTAATTAAAATACGGTAGTAAGAGTGAAGCACAACTTTTTAACAAGCGAAACTCCTATTTAAAAAAAATTTCTAATACGGCACGCGTTAACAGACTTTGTATTTATTAGCCTTATTAATATGCGAGTGGATTACTAATTATTTTTAAATAACCTAGGAAAAAAAAAATACTATAACATTACTATAAACTAATTAAAATGCGTATTTTTACCGGAAACGTTTTCTAACTCGTTTGCGGTGCGAGAAAATGTTTGAAATATTTAATTTTTTTCAACATACTATTTAAGAATAAAGAGAAAACCATAATGATATCTTATCTGTCGTGCAATATGTCGTGCTTTCCCCTTATTTCTGACGATTACATGTTTAACGAGCAATTCTCGATTTAATAAGTAGATTGATGCTCCAGAGAAATTATACGCGTTGTATATAAAGCGAGATATTAAATGAGTAATACAATTAACAAAAAGAAAGGGCAATAAATATCTCACGTACTCGATTTTTATTTTCATGTTCCAGTTTATGCGGCGCTGAATATAATGCGAAACGAAATCGTACGATTATTTTTGATGGGAATCACAATTAATGCTCAAAAGTGAGTGGAGACGGACTCATATACGAATTTAAGGTTCGCACCGAAAATAAAGAGTCAATCATTGTCTGTCATATTTGTTTCTTCAGAAAATTAATGTGGCGGCTATAATTAGGTTCGGTAATTATCCGTGGCGTTGTTCGTTTATAAAAATTAACACGTGCAGATTTGCGGAAACGCAAAGTAACCCACATTGTGTCATTATTGTTGTTGGTTTCGTTTCAACCGCCTATAATTGCTACTTGTAAGCCAGCATGACCAATATTGATCTAAAATAAGGTTCAACGTTAGTTTTTTAGCGAATTTAGAAACATTTGCATAACGAAAGTATTACCCTTAAGGCTAGATCGGTATCAGTAAGTCGCATGTAATTAACCAAATAAAAATAAAATCTACATTTTGATAGTCTGAATTCCTTTTCAGTTTAATATTTTAATCTTGCCACTTTAGCAAGAGCAAACTTTCGAGTTTTAGTGCATCGTCGAGTTTAAATTTTTTACAATTTACAGAAAGTAGACACTTATTTTTAATATTAAAAGCTTGTTAGAACTCGAAAAAATCTTGGTTTATAAAAATAGAAAAGTTTTATCGATGTTAAAAGCAAATTTACAATTCTGTCGCTGCACTGAATTTAATGGAATTCTAAAAGTCCGAAGTGTCATATTTAATTAATTCCTCCAGTTTTATGGCGAGTTATTGCTAAACTTTAATATTTATAACTGCTTTTTTATGATTTTAAAGGCAAACGACCTGTGTTGTACGCTTACGTCACTTACTTGCACAATTACAGTTCAATTTTAGAATTAACTTCACATATTTATTCCACCCTTTTCCATCAACAGTTTATAATTTACATTCATGACTTGTATGACAATTAATTTATAACAAAATTCGCTTTTGAAAAGTTGTCCATCATTCCCTTTGAGAACTTCTTAAGTTATCTATCAAATCCATCGAGAATTTCTTTGATTGACAGTAATAATACGTGTATGAGTTTCATTCCATCAATTCATTTAGCGTATGTAGGTCAGTTTTGTAAACAATATCATTAAGAAATCTTCAGGAGGAGGAGTAACAGCAATCACATGGAGTCATATCTTGATGAAACGATAGTTAGGTTTTGTATACGAAATAAATGACTTGAGAAAATTTTATGAAAGTAATAATATTATTTGTAATATGACCTGGGAAGAGTCCGAAGGTTTGTTTTAGGAAAATCTTTTTCATTATTAACACCAGTTCAATAAAAAATAAATGTCGAAGAATAGTCGCTGAACATTTATAATTAATTGGTTTGCCAAGTCATCGATCTTAAGCTTCATTTATGAAAAATTATTCTTTCTATATATACCGTGTGTCCGTAAGATAACCCATCAATTCAATACAATTGTAATCTTTTCAGAAAAAAGCTGAAACATCTCACAGGATTTATTAAAAAATTTAGTTATTTTTGAAAGACCTATAACGTCATGGAATATTTTTTTAAATGGCAACCCATGTTTTTTATACCCGATTAAATAGATCTGACCTTCTTAATACGACCATCGCCAACTGGAATTAATAAGTTGCACTTATACGGCCATCCCATTCCATTTATTTTACATGTTACAATTCATACCTAAAACTTTACAGTTAATATAGAGACCCTGTATATATTAGGATAAGAGTTGGGAAAATGAGACTATTTTGACAGCAATTTTTGATCCAAACACGTGATCAACACAAACGTCATTTTAATTGTCATCACAGTGTCACTTAACCAGTCAAATATAAAAACCGCAAATATTTTAACACAAGATTTATTTGAACAGATTAACATTATTTTCCTTTATTTCAGCTCATTTTGTGGTATTTTGGCCCTTTATTAATAAACATCAAAAGTGTCAATTTTAACAGATTTCAAGTAAATGCATTTTAATTAAGTAGTCCATGCAAAAATTGATCCAAACCAATCAAACTGTATCACGGCATTTTCCCAACTCTTATCTTTATATATACAGGATCTCTAAGTTAATACTGTATTTGGCGTCCTCTAATGGGTTTTACCTTAATTAAATTAAACTGTCAGTGTCAGTTTAGATTTTTATAAACGTCTGTACAAGATTAAAAAACACTTTTAAGATGAACAAATACAACTATAGTTTTAAAACTTTTCTACTAAGTGGTTTGGAAGATCGTGAGGTTTTCTTTATAGTGTCCGTTTTTTCTGTACACATATTATTGAAAACTGGTTTCACTGTTGATGTTATAGTAAGTTTACAAATTGCTGTTCTATGAATTGTACAGCGAAATATCCAATTTTGTTCCAAGGGTGGAAGTAAAATATTCAGCAGCTGTTGACACGTATTTTCATAATTAAGGAATGGTAAAGCTCTCATTGCAATATCTGCCAACCGTTTTATAATCCCCACAAAAGTAGAATTTGGATAAGTTAAAGTTCCGGTCTTGTAATGTAATTAATTGCAATAATGGGACTCGAATGGTCGTAGAAAGTAAAGATGGTATACAGGTGTCACAGTGAAACTGTTCATCAAATTTTTTTAGAATATTTCCTGCTAAAAATGCTACTGATGCAGAGTAAATGCTATTGTCAGGTAAAGTATTTATGCTTAAGTTTTGGATCTCACTTCTTAAATCTGTTGGAAACATTGGATTTTCTACACTTTTAGTTATTCCAGTTGTCTCTGGAAGATGTGTAGAGCTAAGAAAATCCTCATTGTTTGCAATATTTTCCCATTGTTACTTAAAAATGTCAATTTTTCACTTAACCTCAGTAAAAATGCTTACAACAGTAAAAATTTACATCGAAATTTAAAATTTACGTAACTTAGACATGGTTTTTAAGTTTGTATATATTTTGAATTTTAAAAATTGTAGGAATTTTAAGATTCCTGTAAATGTTAATGTCATAATTTTTTCCCAGAGGGCGTTTTTAACGTACGAATCTGTAAAATGCCGTAATAGCAACTTTCATTGTGATTGAAACGGCCGTATAAGTGCAACTTATTAATTCCAGTTGGCGATGATACCAGTGGCGTGCCTAGAAAATTTGTCTGGGGGGGGTTGACTTATCACTTGATTCCACCAACGGGTTGTTTGACCTTAGGGCAAGTTTTAGGAGTCTTGGGATAGTGCAACTTTTAGGAGTCTTGGGGGGGGTTCTAACCCAGAAACCCCCCCCCATGGGCACGCCACTGGATGATACGACATATAAAAATTAGGGTAGGTTTCATGAGAAAAAAATATCTAAAGTTAAAAATTCAACAAATAAAGATTTGGTTAAAACAATTAAATTAAATATTCAAATTGCTTCTCGTTCACCGCTTAAATGCAAGTTTCTTGCCAAATTCGTTCTTTTAAATTTTGAGTTTTGTTGGTACCTATTAAGAGTATTAAGTAACCCTAAAGCAAAGATAAATAGGAGATAGATTCAGCTGGACATTCCTTGGACCCTCGGGTGTATTTATTAAATTTTTCAGCTTTGAATTTTTTCACAAGAATTTTCTAATGAATCTTACCGTAGTCTTTATAGATCATATTAATGATAGTAAAGTATATTTAATAAGTAAAAAAAAACGTAAATATCAATTTAAAATAACTACTCGATGACGTCAAATTCCTTCCAAAATTAAACTTCAAGAAAAACGGGCAATTTTAAAAAATGCGTGTTTTGATAAATTTTATTGTTTTTTTCAGCTTTTTTACGAAAACAAATTTATTGGCCTTTTATTGAATTTTGCATTAGGTACTTCACAGACACACGGTATACTTTTAAATTTAACGATTTTTTCCAAAATTGTACTGAAAGGTAATTCCTTTATGACCGTGTTCGTCTGCCAATATATCGATTAGGGAATATTCTTTTTTAATACTGTCCTAGTTTGACGAGGTTTATGAAAATAGACAATCAGAATTGTAGATCAGAGTAACAAATTCGACGAGAATTTATTTTGCGTTTAGGACACTGCCTTTTGATAAATGAGGAATAATTTAAATGTAACTTATTTTTTTTGCGCTCAAAGTCTTTTTCATTTATTATATTTTTAAACTTTGGTATTTTTTTTTACAAAAATTTTCTTATAAAACCTACCCTGATTCTTATAGGTCGTATTTAAGGGTGGTAAGGTCTATTTAATCAGTAAAAAACGTGATTTTCGGTTTAAAAAACACTCGATGATGTCATATTCCTTCCTTCCTTCTTCTTCATCTTCTTATACTTCTTCTTTTTCTTCTTCTTCTTCTTCTTCTTCTTCTTCTTCTTCTTCTTCTTCTTCTTCTTCTTCTTCTTCTTCTTCTTCTTCTTCTTCTTCTTCTTCTTCTTCTTCTTCTTCTTCTTCTTCTTCTTCTTCTTCTTCTTCTTCTTCTTCTTCGAGGCGATGTCTCAGAAGAAGTAGTCTGGGGCATCGCAAAAGGAGATGGAGGGAGGTTCCATCTGCTTAGAATAAAGAATAAACCATTTTTCTTCTTTTAAATCAGTGGCGTAATATTTTTTTCGTTAAAATTGTATTGGGGTTTAGCCATAGCAACGCCACTGGTTTAAAAAAAATAAAAATATTTCAGATTTAAAAGTGTGTTTCTATACCGGAATAGCCTGTGCCAAAATTCAGTTTAATATCTTAAACCGTCTTCGAGATTTTTAAGAAAAACCGAAAAAAAAAAACAACTTTAGCACCCTGTATATATCGGAAACCAAGCATTTTAGGACATATGTTAATATGTACTTTTCGACTCTAAATAAGTTCTGGAATTCATCCTTAAAATATTTCTGGTACGTTTTGGGACACCCTGTATAGATATGCCTGTTTTGGTAGCCTCCGGCAAGGTTTTCCTTGGCGCAGACTAAGATTGCAAAGACCTCAGTCTGGAAAAAGGTAGAAAACTTGCGTAGTTGGAGAGACAATCTCAATCTAGGTTGGTTGCCATAAATTTCAACACCGGAGCCTACATTGGTTTTCCATCTGTGAACCACAGTAGATCAGAAGATCTGACGCAGTCCCTGAGCAGTAATGAGCATTCATCCCTTGTAGGAATACATAGTTATCTCGTAATTTTTGGTGAGGGAGTAGCAAGGAGACATAATTATCAAACGAAAGAGAGGCCTTTTAAGCTCCCATCGCCCCTTCAAAGGCCGCTGGTGAACAGACTGTAGGCCGACTTTCGCTTCAATCACAATTTGAGGGGTTGTGGCCCGCTTTATCTGTCTGGCTGTGTGATTGTTCTAGACAGGCTTAGTACCTAGGGTTAGACCCAGGTATGTTACTGAAAGAAAGGAGGAGATATGGAGACGACGTACAGACCTCTTTGTATGTTGAACACAATTATTGCAAAGTTATTAGAACAACTAGTAGTGGCAAGGATAAAAGAAGATATAGAAGACGAAGAAGACCTATCGAAATTCCAATTCGGCTTCCGCAAGGGAAGATCCACAATTGATCCCATGCGGCTGGTGCAAAAAGAAGCAACAAAGCAAACTCCGGAGATAATGCGAGAAATGCAGAGACGGAAAGTGGCTTCGTATCTGATCCAAATGGTTTGCAGTTACTTATCCTACCTTATATACAATATATTTAATTCCCTGTGAACGTTACAGCTTATAAGAATTACCAACGCATTTTTTTTTTGTTCCTATAAAAATAAATTGTTATAAAACGCGTTAGAGAAAATATTTTGCCATTGGGACCAATGCCATTCGGGACGTAGTTTAATATGCCAATGGTGATGGAAACTTAAAACAAATCGATCATTTGGAACCTTTTTGGATCTTTTGGAATTTATTACAATTTTTTTGAACATTGTTGTATAAAATCTCTCTGGAAATTTTAAAGCATATTAGGAACCTTTGAAACCTTTTAGAATGCATTTGGAACCTTTTAGGGGTTTTGGAACTTGTATTTATTTTTTAGTATGAAATTGGGCCTAACTTTACATTATTGAATTTACAAGTATATATTGGCATAAAATACTTTACACCAACTTGTTTCAATTCTAAATAATGCTTCGAACCTTTAGACAACGTTTGAAGCCTATATTAAACTTTTGAGACTTCTTTGAAACCTTTACGACCTTTCTGGAATTGTAAAAACTTCTTTGAGAACTTTAGAACCCTTTTAAAAATTTTAAAGCAGCTTTGGGATATTTTGAACTTTTTTGGATCTTTTGGAGTTTACTAGAAACCTCCTTAGATCATTCTTGGAACCTTATTAAAATTTTTAAAACTTTTCTGGCATATCTAAAACTTATTTGAAACTTTAGAAACCTTTTGGAACATATTTATACCTTTAAAAACTTTTTTGAGACTTTTTGAACTTGTATTTGTTTTCTAATTTGGAATTGGGACTAATTTCACATGATTGTAATTACGATTGTTTATTAGTAACGTGAAATATTTTAAACTAAATTGTTTCAAATCCAAACAATATTTGGAAGCTTCCTAAAAAGTTTGAAACCTGTCTTAAACTATTGAAACTTCTTGGAAAGCTCTCTGAAACTATAAAAATCCAATTTGAGACCCTTTTAGATCCTTTGAATTTCTTGAAGTCCTTTTAAGCTTATTTCAAACTTTTGAAGTCTTTTGGAACATGTTAACAGAACGACTTCCGGGTTGAAATCGTGTCATGTTTGAGACAAAGGTACTCAACGTTTCGCCCACTTTCTTAAGGGGCTTCTTCAGGAGAGTGGGGCACTAAAAGAGCACGGTAACTCAACGTGTCAACCACGCCAGAGACGAAACTCTTGTAGCAGCAGAACATATTTGGCTCTTTAAAGACGTAACGTGAAGTACTTCAAATTAAATTGTTATAATTGTAAACAATATTTGGGAATTTTGTAAAACGTTTTCAATCAGAATTGAAAGTTTGACACTTCTTGGAAACCTTTTTCTTTTAAACCTTTCTGGCACTTTTAGGATCTCTTGGAACGTTTTTGGAATTTATTGGAAATCTTTTTTAAATATTTTTGGAATCTTGATGGAATTTTTAAAATTTATTTTCAACTTTTGAAACTTATAGAAATCTTTTATGTGCATTTTTGGAAACTTATTGCAATTTTTAAAGATTACTTGGAACTTTTGGAACCTTTCTGGAACTTGTTTTGGGTATTTTTAGAACTTACTTGAAATTCTTTGGGAATTTTTCTTGTACAGTGGAACCTTTATAAAACGTTTGAAACTTGTTTTATACTTTTGCCACTTGTTTAAAGCCTTTAGAACATTATTTTGACATTTAGAACTGTTCTGGATGTTTTGGAATGTATTAAAAGTATCTTTCGAACAGTTTTGATCTTTGTTGAAATTTCTACAATCTTTCTGGAATTTTTAAAGCGTATTTGGAACTTCAAATCTTTTGGGACATATTTGGAACTCTAAAAACCTTTTTAGAATTGTGACTGACTTAACTTTACTTTACTTGCGATTCTTTATTAATGACGTGATATAACCTCCAAACTAAATTGTTTCAATTCTAAACAATATTTGGAACCTTTTATCAATCGTTTGAAGCTTAAAAAAGATTCAGCAAGATGGTTTGTTTCAGGTTGGTTTATTCGACTGTAAAATTTATTTTGAAAAATATTTTTGATGTAATAGATTTTAAACTGCCAGAACTATAGAGTTTGTCGAAAATTAAAGGTGGTTATTCCAATTTTAGAGAAAGGAAAACCGAAAAGTGAAAAATTTTGAATTGTCTTAAAGGGTGTTGGAACGGGAATTGAAGAATTCGGCAACAATATATTTTGGGTTTAGATAGCATCTTTTGGCGAATGAAGAGCAATTTGTGTGTAATGTAATTTTTTTGTACAAAATTTTTATTTTCCTTTATTAAATTTTCCAACTTTGATGTTTCTTTCACAAAAATTGTCTTATGTCACCTACCCAAATTTGTACAGGTCGTAGTTAAAGGTTGTAAGGTCAATTAAAAAGAGGTGCGTTGCCATAAAAAACACTCGCTGATGTCATATTTTGTCTAAAAATAAACTCTAAAAAATGGACCACTTTAAAAAATATTGATAAACCGTTTCAGGTGAGTGGCAGAAAAAAATTTGAAGTTGGCCCAATGGCATTAGAAAGGCAACTTAATACGTTGTCGAACCGTTCTTAGGTTCTTAAGAAATAGTTTTTGGAAAATTTGAAACCTTTGAGTATCCTAGCTTTCTTCATTTTTGAATTTTTGAACGTTTTTTAAACGGTTGTAATTAGTGAGTTTGGGGATGTAATTTTACTTTAAGTTTATATCAATACCCATTTTGAAATTGAAAAATGAAAGTAGAAAGCTGCATTTAATTTGTCTTTCGTCAAAAAGCAAGAAATTTTCATTTATTTATTATAAGGACAAACCATGGTAGATTTATTATTTCAGATGAGTTATAATATTACAAAAATCCACGTGATAGCTTTACAAATAGAAAAAAGAGCATTTCCGCAATATTTGGGAGCTACAAGATTATTTTATCGTTTTAACCATTTAGATTGCTAATGGACAACTTCGAAAACTTATTATTTGCACAAGCAAAACAAAACAAATGATTGGTTATATGACAATTTCCAAACATTGAATGTAGTGAATGTAGGGTATTATATAAATACTACAAAAAATTTATATGTGAATGAATACTTCGAAAGCGCATAAAAAACTAAAAATAAATCTGTGAATTTCCAACATAAAACGAAACAAAACCGCCCGAAACGATTAAATTAATATTAAATATATGAAACAACTACTTAGTTTCCGTATGCTATCGCTGACATAAATTAGGTACCAAACTTAAATTTGGCAAATTATATCTGAACACTATTATGAATTTGATTCAGGAAACAGTGGCGTAACAGCAGTGACAGGCGTCGACTAGGAAAGAACATATATGCAACTTTTATTAAATAAAAAAGTCAATACTTTTACTGCATACATTTATACGTTTTTTAGAGTGCATATAATACTTAAACTGGTTACAATTTTTTACTTTTTTGCCGCGTAAATTAAGTTACGGATATAATCAGTAATCTAACAATAAATCAGTCGCAGCACACCTCAACTAAATTAAAATAATAAAATTTAAGGTTGTATTCCGTCTTGTTATTTTTTATTGGTTAATTGTAGGCTACACGTATTATGACCAATTTAGGTTTTTATTTTTTTGGTTTAGATAAAGTATTTTAGAATGCAAGTGAATTTTATAACTTTGGGCATTAAAAGTAGTGAACATTAATGAAAAAAGTTTCTTATGTAACATGCAAGTATAATTGGAAAAATTGGGTTATATTCGTTTCTAATAAAAGCTTCTTTTTGTACTTTTTGAACGTGAATATTTGGTTTTATATTACTTTTTAATTCCTTTAGTGTCTGCGGATTTTATTTCCTACAATGGTGCAAATCAGGAAGCTTCAATCATTCGAAAAACTTTTGATTTAGAATCATAAATCTTTTTTATATTCAACGTGCCTTATGTAACACTAAACATTTCTTATAAAAGCTTCTTTTTTATATTTTTTTAAGCAGATATCTTAATTTCCAGAATTATTTTTTAGTTCCTTTAATGATTACGAAGTTTATTTCTAAAATTGTTGTTCCAATGTTTTAAGGGTTTTCAATTCATTCAGGAAGCTTCAACCATTCGAAAAGCTTTTGATTTGCAACCAAAAATCCGTTTGATGTTCAAAGTATTTTACGTCACAAGTAGTATTAAAAAAAATTAGGTCACTTTTATTTCTTATAAAAGCTCATTTTTATATTTTTTGAAGCAGACTTTAGTTTCCAGAATTACTTTTTAGTTCTTTTAGTAATTACGAAATTTATTTTTAAAGCAGTTCCTATATTTTAAAGACTTTTTATTAAGTCAGGAAGTTTCAATCATTCGAAAAGCTTTTGATTTCGTACTATAAATCGTTTTTATGTTCAAAGTGTCTTGCGCAATATGCAACGTTGAAAAGTTAGGCAATCCACAATTCCATAAATTTATAAACTGAAATTGCAGAATCTTGACTGCCGTAGGTCTTTAGAGATTTTTATCAATTTGCAGAGCTTATAAGGCTTATAAAGATGCCAACGAGTTAGATGAGCTTTTAAAAATCCCAAAAAATATCCACATAAGCTAGTTACTAATTGTTTACGATTTTTAAGTTGGTTTGTCAATATCGAACTTGGTTCAATTTAATTTGCATGTTTTTCTCAACTTATTAAAAACAAACTGAAAACTACGCGGTTTACTTTGGTTACATCAGGTTATGTGGGTTATAAAAATTTGTAGCTTCAGGAAGAAAGCAAATTTAATCAAAGTACTTCCGCAAATTGCAGCATCAGTGATGATGCTTAATTAATTAGCCTTATTTTGTGCATCCTTAAAGAATCGAATTGCAATTAATTTACATCTTAAGTATTTCTACAAATTCTTCAGAGTATAATACAAACAAAGCACAAAATTAGTGTATGTTTGAGTGATTGTAAAAGGGTTACAAATTACTTCAATAATTTAATTTTTAATTGTATTTGTGAATAGTTTTACTATGTTCGTTCGTCAGCGTCCCTTTGGTCCACTTTATACCAAATTTAATTCGCACCTGTTGGCTTTGTTTATTTATTTAAAAATGTGCTCATTTTCCTCAAAACTTGTTGGTTTTCTTCTGCCACAACAGGTTTATGTGATGTTAAAACTATGTAACTACAGGAAGATGACGAGTTTAATCAGAGAACTTCCTCAAATTCCATTACCAACGATGAAGCTTAGCTAACTAGTTTTATTTTATATACTCTTCGGGAATTAATGATTGAGTTTAGTTACAAATCCTTGTAGAAATTATTAGAAAACTCTCAACTGGTTTTATAACTAAAACTGATCATCATAGATTGACATTTTATTACCTTTCATACTGTTTTAAGTTATTTCTATTTGCCAGTGTCCATTTGGTGCAAGTTTTAGGTTTTTATTATTTAAAGAAAGCATGTTTAGTTTTCTGAAAATTTCTTGATTTTCTTTTGTTTAGATGGTTTTGTAGGTGATACAAGTCTGTCACTTCAAAAAGAAGACGAATTTAGTTAAAGAACTTCCTTAAATTCTAACACCAACGAACAGCTTCACTTAATTACTTTGTTACTTAGTAAATAACTTATTTTATTATTGAAGAACTTAAGGGATAGATTTTTAAAAGATATTAAAAGAATCTTGGATTTTCGAAATAAATTACTAATACTTGGGAGATTGACCAAAATGTAAAACTTCCAATTTAATTTTAATTAAATTTACTTTTATTTAAACTAGGTATATTTATCAACGTCCACATTCAAGTTTATTTAGTTTTCATGTTTTAATATTTCAATTTATTTAAAACATGTTTGATTTCCTGATAATTAGTTGGTTATGTCAAGTTATAACAAGCTGTATGATCGATAAAAATCTGCAAGTTTAGGAAAAAGGCGCTTTTTATAAAAAAAACTTCCTTAAATTACATTTCAAGTGAAGCTTACATTAATTAATAATAATAAATTAATGTCTTATTTTATGTATTTTTGAAGACCTGAAACGCGAGATTAATTTAATTTATTTAAAAATTGCATTCGTGTTCGCATAAATCAGAAGCTCGTCGATGAATTATTAATTTTTCGAACAACAAGAAACAATGTTAAAAAGCACCTTCGTGATATGTTAACATTTGTACACATTCATATTCGCGTGTTTATAAATTAAGGCAGATGGTTTGTTTAATACGTGTATTATAATATTATATTACAGTAAATGAAAGCTGGCACATTCTTACAATCAAAACTGGCCTACGGAGCCGATAAATTACACCAAGCCGTTGCGAATACACCTCGGCATGTAAATTTACGTCCATTAGAGCTGCTGAAGAGATTTTATTGACGGTAAATTGAAGAGGAAGCAGATCATGTCGCGCTAATTGCAAAAAAACGAGGTTAATTCATATCCAGTTACGAAAATTTCATCAGAACGGTGTTCGGAATTAAAAAACTAACCGAATAAATATTTGTAGAAATCTCTTTGAATTTATTACGTGTTCGATTACTTCCCGTTTCGAAGATGGATGAAAATTGTTCAAGTTCAGTTCTCTTTGCTTGTATTTGCGTGTTGGCATTTGTATTAAATAGAAACTCGCAGAATGTTTAATAAACACGTACCTTTAATTGGTTTAATTTATTGGTGAATCTTCCTTATATTAATCGGTTCAGAGACAGGTCCAGTACTGACTTCCACATTCCTGGAAGTAATCTTCAGTGAGAATGTTCGATATACATGTTTAAATGTCGATAATCGTTTGTAAAACCGATTTCTTTTAATTTATCTGCCTTTTGTTACAAAGGAAATGCAGAATACGCTATTTAGTCGCATCTGAGAAGTTACGGTTCTGACATTTATATAAACGAGTTTCATAAATCATAATTAAAGGATAATTAACGGTTTTATGAGTAAAAATTGTCCATAATGTGCCATTAAAATCTGTTTTTATCGTCCGATTTGCTTCACCGTAATAAGCACTACACAGTCGTTTCGTACGAAGATGACTTTAATGGTTTCTGGAAATTTAGCAAGATTTTGTTCGTTTTACTACTGTTTAAAAGTAAACCAATCGTTTATTAGACGAGTAAAATTGTTCCACATTGAAAGTAGTACGTTATTTTAAGAATATCGTCCTTGTAAATTCCGGAGATTTATTGTGAATAAAATAGAGATTCGAGCAGGAGATATACAAAACAACTTTCCAAAGAAAGTGACATTTGATTTACATTTTTCATGTAAATGAAAAGAGAACATTTGTTCGATATAAAAATCTTTATATTGTTTGCAATTAATTACGTTTAATTACAGTTGGAAAGTTATCAGTTATACATTTAAATTCATTATTATTACATTTTGTGTTTTATGATTCACAGCTTGACTTTTTCCCATTCTATGTTAATTAATTAACTCGGAAAATTGATCAAATCTTAACGTGCTAGTATAAGAATTCAACCCAAATAACACTGATTGGTTCGGAGGCACTACATGTTAACCTGCATACGGTTTTATTTTGACAAAATAATTGTGCAAGTACTTACAAAATCCACCTATTTGCATACCAATTACATATTTTAATTAAGCGATTACCGTGTTCAATATATCGTAACATGGGCGGCTTTTTTGGGAGTAAATTATTCGAGCCCTAATTATAAGGTACAAATTTATAAATTCACAGTTGACACATGTTTTGCTTTAGTTAACAAAGTTAAATGTTTCACAAGAAGTCTTACATGCAACTGTTGAAATGCTGTTTATTTTCTGCACTAGTTGTATATTTCCAATGTATATTTATTACTTATGACTAATGTTTTGAAATGTTCAAAGGAACCACGATGATATTTCTTATCTCTTAAACATGCCCTATTCATTTTAGAGTTGAAAATACTTGAATGTTAGAATTTAAACAATCTCAAAGATTATGACTTCGATTAGAAATGGTCGAGCCTGAAGGTTTCTGAGCTTTTATAAAAAATGTATGAGCTCTATATTACTCGTAAAACCTATTTTATTTTAATTTCTACCAATTTTCTTATCGTAAATTACCGCCATTGTTATTTATTTATGATAAGCCAATGCTTTCTTTGATTGTACTTCGGCCACTTTGAGAAACAGTTACAAACATAGAATTAAAGATAAAATATTTACCATTTTAAAGGAAATTATTAACGGTTGACTCGTTTGGGGATTTCAGAAACTTAATTTAAACTAAAATATACATATAATAATAATAATAAGCCGTTCTTCTTGGCTCCCTCCACATCGCGAGGGCGCACGAGGTGGTGTAATCTGTGCTCGCACATCACCAGGGTTTGGGATGCGAACACGTGGAAGGGCCCTACAGGTGATACCAGGTATGATGAGTCAGCCGGCCTGAAGTTGGTAGAGCCTGTAGGAGATCTGGGAACCCTCCAACGTGAGTGATCGGGTGCTAGGTTCTGTCCTATCCCCGGGGTGAACGAAGGAGGGCTTCCCATCTGTCCCTAATGGATAATAATAATAATAATAGTAATGCCTTTATTTATTAATTAACAATAAAACATTAATTATTATAATGAGTATAAACAAAACCAGTGTACTAGCTGCATAGAAATCGGAAATTGATAACAACCTAGGCAAAAGATACACAGTTGTGAAATACAATACAATAATACAGTAAACACACTAAAATGTGAAACCCCCAGCCAGAAAATTACTAAGAATAGATTTAAATTTACGTAGAGACAAATTTTTAACTAGGATGGGTAATTTATTATATATTGTTATGTATTTTAGACACCACACATTATAAACAACAACAATTTATTACAATAATTAACACATATACAATTTACACTAAATTTGACATTTCCGATATAAAAATTTTACACTTACAAATTTCATAGATCAAATATTAAGATAAATTTCATGAAAAGTCAGTGCACATGCACTGAGATATTTGAATTTTGACTAACAAGAAAAATTCAGCCTGAAAAAATGTGAGAGGAGAGTGAAACCTGTAAATTACATAATTGTGTAATGTTTCATTTATTTTTCTAGGATAAAATTTCTCTCGCAGGCTTTTTAAATGCATATTAGCCAGCGGTTCGCAAAATTTAAAATAAACAAAAATCGCGATAAGCTTTAAATTTTTGCTGTAATGTATTTCTATTAAGCTCAGCATATACCCATTTAATTTAATTACAATACTTTTGTATCACCTTGTATATGGCGAGTTGTTTATGGCTGTTGCCGCTTTTAGCATCTGAGTTTCCAACTCCTTCGATCCATTCAGTTTTCTTCGCAGATGTTTCTTTCTATCATTGCACTTTTCATCTCAGTTTTCCAATTTTTCCTGGGTCGATGCTTTTTTCGCCTATTTTGGGGATCCCACATAAACACTTTTTTTGGCCAGCGGTTTCCTTTGAAGATGTCCATACCATCGTAAGTGTTTATAGGTAGTAGTGTCCATGATATCAAGGTTAACCCCTACTCTTCTTCTAATTTTATCATTTCTCACTTTATCCACTCTGGTTAATCAGCAGCAGGGTCTCCAGTAATTCATTTCTGTCGCTCTTATTTTTGATTCATTCCGTTTATTTATAACCCATAATTTCGCTCCATAAGTTGTTATACTTTCTTCGTCCTGATATTGTTAAAATGACTTGTCATTATAGTGTAGGGTGCTCATTTCCAATTGGTACATCCAATGGAGCATACTTTCTACGCCAGTTTTCCCGAACACCTTCCAAATATATTTTAAAGGGCGTCGAAGCAATACAGCATCTCTACCTTAGTCCTTTTGCTACTTGTATTTCACGGGAAACTTTTTGTCAAATCCTAATTGAACTCGTTATATTTTCATGTATTGCTCTTACAGCTTGAGTGTATACAGGTGGTATGCCTTTATCGTGTAACGTTTCTTATATCAATAACACTAAATATGTGTTTCAGCCAGTGTCTCTCTATCCTGTTTTTTTATATCTTTTCTGTATGTTTTTCTTCTTCTTCTTCTTGTGTCATATTCTTTTTAAGGGCGTTGACGAGGGGTTAAAGCCACATTTTAAACGATTTGGTGATTTGGTTACTTGCCTTATACTAGAAAAATGTGGTTTCCCGTTGCCTTGTGCAGACCGTATATTCTACTTGTGGAATTTGTCACAATGAGGCCCTCTAGCCACCGCAATCTTTTCTGTCTCCTTTATTTTTAAAGGTAGCTCTTCGTCTCTCAAGAAACAATTGAATATGTATGCCAATAAACCATAGATCTTATTTGGTCCATTTTTAACTAATTCTAGTTGTAGTCCACTCGGCCCTAGTGCTTTTCCATTTTTCATTTTCGTGACTACTTCTTCCACTTTCCCTGGTGTAATTTCCTCTTGGTCGTGCGGTCTCAGAGACCGTAGCGGGCGTTGATTATTGTTTATTTTCCCCAATCTTCGAGATATCACCTATAGCGCCTCAGTACCTACAATCTACTTGTTTCTAAGTATAATGCATTAAGCAGAGGGTGGTTCCTCCCTTGGTTTTGTTTCAAAAATATTTCCTGTGAGCGGTTTCTGTGACACATGACGGTGTTAAAATGTAACTTTTTAGTAAACACACGTTCGCGTCAATGGCTAATCATTCTGAACAATCCAAAAGGGCAAACATTAAAGAAAATGTAGATATTTTCGATCTAAAATTTGAAGAAAAGTACTTAAAGCGGTGCTTTGAGTGTGAACGTGATTTTACGGATGAAAATGACGCTGTTAAAGAAATTCATAAAATTCCAATCTAACCTAATAAAAAAAAACATGTCCTTTCGTCTTCTAAAATTAAAAGAAAGACGTTCGACCTGTATTTTCTGTGCAACAAAGCGATATGCTGAGGATGTAGTGTTAAATTGCAGGAAAAAATTTTTAACTTTTGAACCCTTGTTATTTTTGTTATTTTATGTTTTTTTTTCTTTAAAGTTTTTATTATAATTTTGAATCTGATAAGTTTAGAAATTTACTATTTGGATTTTGAAACATTTATCGTTTTCAAAAATAAAATACATTGTTAGGTTAGTTATAGTATACACACATACAAGTTTGGAAATTAATTTTTTTGTTATTTGTTTTTACAATTTACTAAAGTGCCAATTATGTCACACTATGCATCAGAAGAAAGATCAGTTGCGAAATTTGTGAATTAACCAGAAAAAAAGAGAAACGGTCTCTGTGACTGTAACAAATATTTGACGTCAGTGGTTAAAGATTAAGATTTAATGATTGCTGGAACTGAGGTCTGTCATCGGTAAACAGTTTTTGGTAATATTCTACCCACGTTTTTCTAGATTCTTTATAGTCGCTCGTCATAGCTTTCACAGTTTTCCAAGTTTCTCTACATCCAGTGGATCCCACATATCTCTGTATGTTTCTGCAAGTCTTCTCCCATATTTTTCTCTTTGACTCCGATAGTACCTTTTCAACTTCTTTGTTTAGTTTATTATATTCTGCTCTATTTTCTGCATTATTCGTCGAAAGGTACACCAATACACCTTGCTTTTTGGGCAACTGACTTCTCGTAAAGCTTCAGCAGCAGCTTCGTGCATTTTTCCAATCATTTGTTCAGATACTTCCGTAGCTGAAGAATAGTGTACATCATTTAATTTTAGATTTAGGTGCATTTTATACAGGGTGATTCAAAAGTATTGTCATTAACTTAAGGGTAGGTAGAGCATATCAAATAGAATAACTTTTCTCTATAAACCATGTGTCGCAAGTAAACGGTAACTTCAGAAAAAAATTAAAAACATCAATACAAAAATTGGTTTGTGGTCATTGGAGTCTAAATTTATCAAACGCTTTACTGATAAGAGTCCACGTATATTATGTAGGTCAGTCACTCTTCGAACGTTTTAGTGGAAGGTCAGCCGAATTTGACGCTATTTTAATTTCTTAAAGAAAGACGGTTTCTGTTTGTGTTTGTATTGTGTTTGTGTTCCTGTTGTGTTTGTGTAGAAGTTATTGGAGGAACATTTGAACATGGTACGTAAGTTTTGTTCCTCTTTATTAACAACATTTTTTTCTAATATCACTTTTTAAACATGCCAGTAATGGTGTATTGCCAGTCTCAAGCCTGAGAAAAATGTGAGAGGAGAGTGAAACCTGTAAATTACATAATTGTGTAATGGTTTATTTATTTTTCCAGGGTCAAATTTCTGTCGCAGACTTTCTAGAAGCGTATTAGCCTGCGGTTCTCAAAAGTGACTACCAAAATTTAAAATAAAAAAAATCACGATAAGCTTTAATTTTTTGCTGTGATGTACTTCTATTAAGGTCAGCATATACCCATTTGACAATACTTTTGAATCACCCTGTATAAGAACTTAGTAGATTTATTTTCAAAACTTTCTATGTTGTATCGAGCAATCTGTAGGTCTTCCATTGTCTCGTCAGCGTCTAGTTCATCTAAAGCATTTCGACCTCTATGCGAAAACAGAATTCATGCCCTAAGCAAGTGATGGTCTGAACCACATTCGGCATCCCTATAAGCGCTTACGTCTTCAGCTCGTATCTTTGACTTTTGTTTACATATTACGTAATCTAATATCGACTTGAGGTTTCTTGTTGGTTGCGTCCAGGTAAACTTATGTCTAACTTTATCCTGATAATATCCATTTACATAGCGAGATCAACCTTTCCTCATTTTTATTAATCATATCTTCACCAAACTGACCCACAATTTTGTTATATTTTCTCTTCCCAGTTCTAGCATTCAGATCTCCAAAGAATATTATTTCCTTTCTGTTCTGCACTGTTTCAAATACATCGGTCAAGTCTCCATAGAATGTTTGTTTTATCTCATCATTTTCATTATCATTATCAGATCTTTCATTTTTAAATCAAGTTTTATCAGTCTTTCATTTACTTGCTCTCAGCTCTTCACACTTATTGATAAGTTCCTATTAATTAAGATTCTTACTCCTGCCTTAGCTCCTTTTGCCTTGTTAACTTCGCTACAGAAATGAAAGTACTATTTTAAGTCTTTACTGCCCTGTCCGTTCTTTTTTGTCTCAGTGAGAACTATGATGTCCATATTAAATCTTTTAACCTCGCTTAGAACTTCTTCTTTCTGTGTACTTACGATTTGAATATTTCACGTCCCAGCATCGTCCGTTTTTGTAAGCGTTGTTTCTCTTCATTACATTCCTCTAGCTTATTATTTCTAGGATCTTTTGCAATGTACGTTTTTACACGGAATGAGGAGCATGCCCATCTCACCCTCCAACCTGGGAAGGACCAGGGGAATTTCTGCCGGGATCACCTACCCTTAGTCGAAGGTTCCGGTTTTTGCGTGCCTCACCCTTCTTCTTCTTCTAAGATAGGATTTGCTGACAACAATTTGATTTTATTTCAGTATTTATGATGCACACCTATCGACGTCAGTGTACAACCCTGAGACCGGTTACCGCAGCCTTTTCAGCCCCCTTCTCTCTCAACCTGGCTTGGGGTCGGCCACATTAAACTAAAATATTTCTTGGTTTATTAAATAATTTATTGAAAATTTATTAGTCAAATCTTTGATTTTTGATCTGATTTTTCTTACGAGGCTTTCATTTTACTTCGGCCACTTTGAGGAACTATCATAAAAACTGAATTTAAGTTAAATATTTACCATTTGAAGAAGAAATGGTTAGGGATTAATTCATTTGGGAATTTCACAAACTTAATCTAAAATAAAATATTTGCTAGTTTGGCAAATAATTTGTACGAAATTTATAAGTCAAAGCTGATCTGATTTTTCCTTCGATGCATTCATTTTCTTTCGGCCATTTCTTGTATTCGCAACGGCTTCATGTAATAGAATATAATATCGGCTCCTTAGGTAAGTTTTTATTGTATTAATGTGCCAGCTGTCATTTACTGTATTATAATGTACGTATTAAACAAACCATCTGCCTTAATTTATAAACACGCGAATGTCTACATTATGTTAACATATCACGAAGGTGTTGTTTTTAGTATTTCTGCGACCTCCCCGTTCGAAAAATTAATAATTCAACGACGAGCTTTTAATCTATGCGAACACGAATGGGATTTTAAATAATTTTAAATCAGTTTTTCAAAAACACATAAAATAAGACATTAATTTGATATTATTAATTAATTAATGCTTCACTGGAACAAAAAAAGTACCTTTTTCTAAAGCATGCAAATTTGTATCGATTATACAGCTTGTTATAACTTGACATAACTAACTAATTATCATGCTTTAAATAAATAGAAAAGGCAATAAAAACTGCATAAACTTGAATATGGACGCTGAGAATAGTTTAAATACAAATAAAATTAATAAAAATTTCCCAATTTCGTCAATGTCCCAAATGTTTCGAAAATCCAGGATTTTTCTAATATTTTTTTAAATAAATTTCAATCAATTTCGTCTTAAATTCTTCAATAATAATATAAGTTATTAAAAAAGGCACTAAAACTGGAAATACCTGGAGACTTTAATGCACAGTCAAGCCAGAAATGAAAATAATTTTATATTTTGTTAGAAAAAATAAGACAAGTTTCAAAAGAACATCACTACAAACAGCATTATTTTATTATATTCCAAAATTTTCTGTAAGATGCTCTCACTGCTATAAACTAAATTATTAAGGGTTAACTCGTTTGAGAATTTTCCAAACTTTTCGAATAGAATATTAATTTGCTAGTTTACCAAATAATTCATACGAAATTCATTAGTTAAAGCTTTGATTTTTGATCTGATTTATCCTCCAAGGTTTTTATTTTATTTTGGCCACTAATTGAGGATTGACCATACCTTTACTACCTAAAATACTGAATAGTACATGAGAGTTACATATACGAACGTTAAATCTGGTTGGCAAGTTACTTTGATTACTAAATTATGTTCTGCGAAGTTATCCTCAATATTATGAATTATGAGCTTATATGCATGTAAAATATTTTTTAATAACTTTTATAATTAATAAATCACTCCTTAGGTAGGTACTTGTCATTTACGCCTTCATAAATCTCCCGCTGTCATCACGTGAATGTGCAAAAGAACAAGGATACGTTTTTAATAAGGGCTAGGTGGTTGTACAAACGCCCAGCTAAGGAAAAGTCCGGCAACTTGCATTAAAGAACTTAAAAGATCCTATCTTGAACCGCAATTAGAATTTAAATCAACTGTGGCGTCTCTGTACGATTTAAATAGTTTGCATCTAAGTCGACTTTGACTGAATACTAAATGGTTATAGCATTCTCATGAAAATAAAGTGGACTGTCCTTAACAAAAGGCATTAATGAGTTTTATCTGCAAGTAATTATAATATGTCTTTGTAAATATATTACTTGCTGCTGTTTATTTAAACATTTATTAAGTCAGTTAACTGCTTGATTTATTAATATATGAGAATTCTTTGTGCAAATAAATAATTGAAGAAAGGAAGAGAGAAAGGTTGTATTTTTTCTTTTTCTGCAAAATATTTGCATTTCTTGTTGATATTACCAGACTTCCTTGCAGGGGCGGCTCGTATTTAATATTTTTGGGTGTTCTGTATTAAAAAGAAGTAATAATAATAATACACAGGGAAAACAAAATAAAACATTTTTTTGATTACAATGACAGCCATATGCCATTTCTTAAATACAGGGTGTTTCAAAATTGTTGTTGTGTGTTCTTTAGTTCAAAACAAATAAAAAAGTTCAGGTAAACGTGTCTCAAAGGTATAATAGTTGTTATCCATGAAATTTTTTAATCTTTGTCAACTAAAAACATTAATTTATTTTTAGTTGTCAGATGATTGTTTTTTATATAACTCGCATATTTTCTACAATTTCTATAAGGTTAAACAGGAGAAAACTAAAACAAGTTCCAGTCTTCCAAGATAGATTTTAAAATATTCTCAACGATAGACTTGCTTCAATTAGAATTAAAAGTGATAGCGTGTTTCTATGCACTGTGCATTTAAATTGACTTTGAATGCATACCAAATGCTTATAGCATTATAACATTCTACAAAAGATAAACTAAACTGTTTCACTAGGACTATTAATAAATTTTATCTGTAGTAATTACAATGTGTCTAATGTGTCTTTGTAAGTACATTACTTAGCCTGTTGTTTAATAACGCTGTCGTAAAGTCTTTGATTTATTATTACCTATATTGATTAGAATCCTTCAGGCAAATAACTGAAGAAAGGGAGAGGTAAAGGTTGTAATTTTTATTCTTCATTGAAATTTTTACCTGTTTTGTTCAGATACCCTTTATTCAATTTTTGAGTTGTCCTTTGGATGTGAATTTTTAACTAGGTATGTATTTTAAAATTCCAATAATTGGGATTTAAAAGAATGGCAGATTCTAATAAAATAATATCATCTTTAGCGTTTCTATGGAGCTTACTTTTTTACTAAACAAATTTCAGCGAAAAATTAGTTTCTGGGTTTCTGACTAGTTTTTATTGAAATATTCCAGTATTTTAGGCCTTTGAATTCAATAATGCTTTTAGATGTAATTTTTGACCGTTGCAATTTTTTAATTACTCAGTTAAAGTTTTACATGATTTGTTTTGTTTGAAAATTCCCCAGCGTACTAAAACAATTCCGTTTTGTGCCAAGCGCCAGTTTGTAGATTTCTAAGTTGATTTTGCATTGAAGTCTTTAAGTCTTCAAATATTGAATATGTTTTTAGAAGCAAATTTTTAATGCTTTTTGCAATTAGAAATTCTAAATTTTTGTTGAATAACTTTACTTTTCCTTATTATGGCCTGAAATATTGTAAAAAATCAAGCAATTCAATTTTTTTCTACAGGCTAGTTTGCTTTGTTTTGCATTGAAGTCTTTTTAGGCATTTGCACCAAAGAATGTTCTTGGAACTGAATTGTTGAACTCTGCATTTGTTTAAATACTTAGGTATTTTAGTTATTTGTGATTAGTTTTGCGTTTTCTGATTATGTTCTGAGTTGTTGCATTGAAGTTTTCAAGTATTATATTTTTAGAAGTGAATTCTGAATTTCATGTTATTTTTAATGCTTTTTGCAAATATTACTTAATTCTAAGTTTTATTTCAATGCCTTTGCTTTTCTTGATTGTGGTCTAAAATACCATAGAAAAAAACCAATTTCGTTTGTTTCTACAAGCTTGTTTGTAGGTTTGTTCCTTGAATTTGCGTTGAAGTCTCCATGTTTTTTTCAGAAATTGCACCGAAGAATGTTCTTGGAAATGAATTTGGAATTTTTCACTTTTTTAATAAGCATTACAACTACAAATTCCAGGATCTAATTAAATATTTTGTTTTTAATTATAAATTATAGGTTTTAATTCGATATCTGTTTTCCGACCACATTATGGAATACTGCAGAATGTTATTTCAGTTCTTGGGAAGACCAAGCTTGTACGATTTCGTGGTGGATTTTGCATCAAAGTCTCCGGGCATTTCAGGTTTTTACATAGAGAGAAAGAGAACCGAATGTCGGAATCTGGTAATTTAAATAAAATTATGTACAAGTTGTAAGTTTTAATTAAAGATTTTTGTTTCTCCCGTGTACGTTCTGCGGAGGATTATTTTGTATGTTTCTCGCTTGACTTTGTATTGAGGTTTTCAAATATTTTAGGTTTTTCTTCGATTAATTTTTGTTGGAAGTAGCATTCAGAATTTCCAAAACGTTAATAGTTAGAAGTTAATTAAATATGTTTGTTTTTTCAGGCTTCTCTTGAAACTTTTGTTCTTGTTTGTAACTGAATATTGGGTTTTTTATTCTTAGCTGAGAATGTAATTGATTTGTAAGTTTATTTTGCATTAAAGACCCCAGGTATCTCAAGCGTTATACTAATGTTTTAAAATTTCAATTTTAACAATGAAAACCCATTTTTAAATGGGTTTTAATAAAGATATTTTATTTTTGGCTAAAAATTTCAAAGTATAAAATTATTTTAATTTCCAGAAAATAATTAGTTTGAAGCTTCTAACTTGATTGTGCGTTGAAGTCCCAGGTATTTCAGGTTTTTATTCCGCATTTCTTGTTGACTAGCATTTCATGTACTATGCTGCATATTTAGTGTAACTGTAGAATACTATAAATAGAAGGCCTACCTTCATAAGAAAAAGCTTTTAAAAACTTATTATGAAGCTTCAAGATGAATCTGATTTTTTTAAATAAATTTTCGTCGTTAATATTTCAGTAAATTTATATCGGACATAAACTAAAGATTTTTAAATTATTCGCAGAATTCTTCTTTTCTATTTCGACAGTTTTAAGTCTTTCACTTTTAATTATAATCAAGGATAGAAAAAAATATTTGGCTTAATAAGAAAAGGCTAACTAGCCTTAAATCAAGGGTAATTTTGTAAAATATATTTAAAGGTCTCTCCTTAAATTTTCCTCGTGCAAACAGCTATTTCTTGTAATTAAAATATTATTAAAAGTATGATAATGGAAGGCAAAGGAGGATACGAAGGGGAAGTAAATAACAGAATAGGTAGTGCAATTCGAGTGTATAATGCATTAGGCAAGAGCTTTATCGGGAAAAAGGAAGTGACAAAAGAAACAAAAATCAAAGTATTTAAATCAGTATTCGTGCCAATTCTTACTTACGGTTGTGAATCGTGGGTGTTAAGTGATGAACTTAAAAACAAAATTCAAGCGTGCGAGATGAAGTACCTAAGAAGAACACTAGGCATTACGAGAATGGACAAAATACGAAATGAAGTGATAAGAGACAGTTTAGCGGTTGAAAAAGTGGAAAGTGTAATAGAAAAGAAACAGTTAAGCTGGCTAGGACATATTATAAGGATGAAAGAAGAAAACTTGGTGGAACAGATATGGGATATGGGTTGTGACAAAAAACGATCAAAAGGGAGGCCAAGGACAACGTGGAATGGACATATTGAAAAAATACTGAAGAAAGAAGGAAGCAATCTCAATCAGGCAAAAACACTAGCAAAGGACAGGAAAAAATGGAAGGCTTTCTGTGGGTATAAGGCCCACAACCCTCGACACTGAAAGGTAGAAGAGGGAAGTAGATAAGTAAGTAAGTGAGTAAAAGTATGAGTGAATAATATTTATTACCAATAAATGGAGTTCGCCACGCTGCGTTTCATTATTTCATTAGTTGAAAATTAAATTTTCAAGTGTTCAATTTATAGTGCATTAAAACGTGAACACGGCGAGGTAACACGCCGACCCTGCTGTTAGTTACTAATATAAAACTCACTCAACCTTTCATTAAAGTGACTCTAATTTAATTCTTTTCACAGTACTATAAATTTCTTGTACTCCATAGTGTTAAAATCTGCTACAACCTTGGTGCAATTTTATTGAATATTAAATCACGTACTCGATCGACAACACTTAAAGCGAAGAAAAATATATACGTACGTTCTAAAACACGTCAATCATACTCATTTCATTGATTATTAGTTTTCCATTTAGAAAATATGTTTCTGTTTGGTAGTTAATTTGTGTTCATTTTGTAACTGATTGAAATCGATTTAGTTACTGAAACTGGGCGTAGCCGCACTTAATGATTTTAATATTGATAAAAATATGTGTTTTAATCATTAACCTTTCTTACTAATTGCTTGTCTACAGGGTGAAATATTAGATTGAGTTCTGGAATATTCTAAAGTACATTCCGTAAATTGTTTATTGGTTGATGGTGTCATATTTTGAAGTAATTAAAATTTCAATAGCGACTTGTAAAGTATTTTCTTGTTTTGTTTTATTTTTCAGTTATTTCGAAAATATTTTTTAAGGAGTTGTTACGTAGGTATGTTTCCTGGATTGGAAGAGTATCGCCTGAGATGATGGTTTGAAGAAACAAAAAGCGCCATTTGGTTTTGATGCCGGTTTGTGTCTTCTTTGTTAACAAATAGTTTCAACTAAAAATACCAAAACTAATTACTCAGGCCACTCATTAAGTAAGGGGGCGGAATTCAAGCACCTTTGTATCTTCGTTTCAAAATAGATTACTTAAATAAGAAATTCACAACTTAATATTTATTTCGGGATGTCAATTCCACGAAAAAATTATTCTTTTGTTTATTTTTTCAAAACTAAGGCAATTATTTTACCCAAAAACGAATTTACTAGTGTAACAGTATGGAATGAAATTAAACTCTGAAAATAATTGAAGAAATTGACAAGAAAAGGACACTTTTATTTCATTTTCACATTTAGGCTTTAATATTTTTATAATTATGAATATCAGTTAGTTATAAAGTTCTAAAATTTAATTCCTTTTGGTATTCTTTTTGTAGGTGAATTGATAGTAATGATTTAGTTCCTACCAAATGGTTGGTTGGTAGGTTTCGTGCTTGTCCTTGCATTGAAGTCTGCAGGCATTTCAGGATTTTATATTGAATAATGTTTTTTGATATGAATTTTCCAAATCCAGCATTTATTAAAAATATTTATGCCAAGAAATTGCAGATTTTATTTTTGTTTTTTGTGGCAACGTTTTGAAATACTGCAGAACGCTGAGGTTATTTTGTTTCACGTGGAGATTTGGTTGGTTTAACGCACAACTTTATATAAAAGACTCCAGATATTTCAGGTTTTATATCAGCTACTGTTTATAAAAGTAGCTATTCAGACTTCCTGAGAACTTAATAATTATTAATTCTTATGAAAGAGCAAGTAACAAGCTTTAGTTACATACTTTTGCTTTACTATTTGTAACTAAATTTTAGAATGCAGCGATTCCAAATTTTAAATACCTATTTTATTTCATTTTATACCCCACTTTTTTCTTTTAAACTATATTTCAAAAATTCTTGGTTGTAGCAGAAGAAAACTTTACAGGTTCCGCGTTTGACTCTGCGTTGAAGTCTTCAAGCATTTCAGGTTTGTATATTGAGGCATAAGAGGTTATAGATACTACAGACATATATATTGAATATATTATTGAATATTAAAAAACTTCTCGCAAGTACAAATTGCAGGTTTTAGTTAAATAAGTATATATATATTTTTTATAAAATATTGCCAGAACACTCAGCTATTTTGCAGGTTTCTTGCTTGACTTTGCATTGGAGTCTTCAGATATCACAGGTTATATATTGAAGTGATATCACTTTTAGACAATTTTATATTTATTAATTAGATAAAAATTTGGAATATATCTTTTAGAATGCAAGCTTTAAAAAATTAATTATGTAAATAAATTAAGATTAATTTAAGTATTTATTGTTATTTATTGTAAATAGTAGGTAGTCATAGTTATAGTTTGTGTGCATGTATAAGTATGAATGTCAAAACAAAATCAACGAATGGGGAAATATAAAAATTGAATGGGATAAACAAAAATTATTATTACAAAGCAAATTAAAGACCAAAGACGTGTTTTTGGTTTTTCATAAAAATATTATAATATAATAGTGGATTATTACTGGAAAGCTGAAAATTAATAAATAAATATTGGCAATAAAAATAATATTAAACTGGAAGTGCATTAAAATTGGATAGGGGGTTTGATTGGAAATTGGATTGGAAAATTGTAATAAATTGGACAGCGCGACAAGGAATATTTGGTGGGACTTCTAAAAATTAAAAGAATAGTTGTGAGTGAGTGTTTTTAGTTATTAGATTTGTGTTAGTTTTAAATTAGAAATAAGTTTGTTTATAATAAATCTTGCATTTCTAAAAGTTTAGTTGAAATTATTATATTACTTAAATTTTTCAAAATTCAAAAACGAATCCTTCAACAGCCCTGAGGCATCAAAATTTTTAATTATTAATTTTTCAAAATTTTATAACATGAGTCCAATAGTTGTGTGAAGCAACTTTTCATTTAAAAGAAGACATAAAAGAATTTTAAAAGGGACCTATCATATCAATATAGATTAATGTTGTTAAAAGTTGCTATTTGGACTTCGCAAAGCTCAAATAATTAATAATTCTTATGGGAACGGCAAACTGCAAAGTTTACTTAAATATTTTTGTTTTGCCGAGGCCTGTTTCTCTGTTTGTAAATAAATTTTAGAATGCAGCACCCCCTTTGTTATTCTAAAGTTCCAAATCTTAAATATTTTTGATTTTATGTTCTAACCTGCTTTTTTCGTATAAAAACATTTCAACAATTTTCGTTCGTAGCAAAAGTCGCTCATGACTTCGCATTGAAGTCTCCGGACATTTGAGGTTTTTATACTGAATAGTGGTTTCTGAAATGAATTTGCTAAACTAGAATTTATTAAAAATAGTTCTCGCAAGTGCAAATTGCAAGTGAATTAAATATTTGTTTTTCTTTGAAATACTGCAGAACACCCGAGTTGTTTTGTTTCATGCAAAGAGCTATTTTGCAGGTTTTTTGTTTGATTTAACATTGAAGTCCCGGCAAATTTTCAAAGTACAAATTGTAGGTTTCATGCGAAGAGCTATTTTGCAGGTTTCTCAATTAACTGTGCATTGAAGTTTCCAGATATCTTGGGTTTAGTATAGATTAATGTTGTGAAAAGTAATCAAATTTTACAAAACTTAGTTAATTAATAATACTTATCGAAAGAGCAAATTAAAGGGTTTAGTTAAATGTTTTTGTGTTTCTTTAAAGCTCCTTTTTTATTTGTAACTAAATTTTAGAAAGCAGCAGGTCTTTTATTCTAAAGCTTCAGATTTTGATTTTATTTTAACTTCCCGTTTTTAAAGTACATCTGAGAAAAAACTTTCGTTCGTGGAAAAGGACAAACAATGTGCAGGTTACACTCTGTCTTTGCGTTAAAGTCTCCCCGCATTGCAGACTTTTATGCCGAATAGATCTTTCCGAAATAAATTTGCTAACCTAACATTTATTAAAAATATTTATTACAAGTTGAAATTGCAGTTACTTTAATTAAATATTTTCCCTTTTTTCTGGATATATGTTCTGAGATACTGCAGAACACTGAGGTTTATATTCTTTCATGCTACTTTACATTGAAGTCCAAATATCTCACGTTTTATATCCATTAATGTTTTGAGAAATAGAAATTTAGATTTCTCAAGACTTTAATAAATAATTAATGATTCTTAAAGAGAGAGCAACTGGCAAGGTTTAGTTAAATATTTTCGTTTTATTGAAGCTCAACTTTTTGTTTGTAAATACATTTTAGAATGCAGGAAATTTTTTATTCCTAAGTTGCAAATCTGAATTAGTATTTATATTACTGTCCAGCCCACTTCTCTCTTTTATAGTACATTTCAAAAAACAAAGTGCTTCGTCGTAACAAATTTACAGGTTTCGCGCTTGACTTTGCACTCCAGCCTTCGGGCATTTGAGGTAGTTATATTGAGAAGAGCTCCTGAAATGAATGTTAGAACCTAGCATTTTTTGATTTCACTTATTTTATTTCCCTCTTTTAAAGGGAAAAATTCGCAGGTTCTACGCTTGACTTTGCATTGAAGTTTCCAGGCATTTCAGGGCTTTATATTGATTAGTGCTTTCTGATATACATTTCAGGTTTGATATCGAATAATGTTGTTAGAAGTAGTTATTTAGACTTGACAATTCTCATCGAAAGAGGAAATTGAAGGGTTTAGTTAACTGTTTTTGTATTTCTTTATAGCTCCTTTTTATTTGTAAGTATATTTCAGAATCCAACAGCTCTTTTATTCTAAAGCTTCAAATTTTCTTTGGTTATATTTCTCTCTTTTAAGGTAGATTTCAAAACACAAAGTGCGTTGTCGTAACAAATTTACAGGTTTCGCGCTTGACTTTGCATCGAAGTCCTCAGGTATTTTAAGCTTTTATTTCGAATAATCTTTTTATAAGTGAAATTTTGAGCTTGATAAATGCTTTTAGTACAAATTGTAGGTGTTGTGACTGTTTTCAAACATCGCTGGTTTTCTGCGCAGTTAGTAGGTTATATTGAAGTCTTCACATATTTTTCGATTGTATAAAGTTTTAAGCTATCAAATTAAGCGGAATACAAATGTTAATAACTCCCTTTGTTTTCTCTGTCCAGTAGTAAACTGAAAGGCTAAAGTGTAACACATTGTTTACAAACAATGCGAGTAATTATTTTAGACACGCTTCTTAATTGAAACCGAGTAGATACGTGATTGAGTTGCAGATTTAACAGAAAAATTTCCATTAAGTGTTTAGTGAATGTGTGTGTGTCAGAGGTCAGAAATACTTTTTAAAATCTTATTATTTTTTAAACAATAAATGATAGTTCGAGCTCTCATATTATTTTAAAAGTTAACAATTCCGTTCACACTTTTTCTTAAGAAAAGTTGAAAGTCAGGATTTTTACATCGCATTTTATAAAAATCATTTATAAACAATACAATGGATGAGTAAACCCAAACAATGATACATATTTTCAGAGAGTATAATGACTAATGAAGAACTGATAAGTCCTTGTTTGTATTTTATAAAAAGAATTAAAGCACGCAAGGCGCGCACAATAAGATAATAAACACCAAGCCCATGGGCTTCACGAAAGTTTATAATTACAGTAAAAAATCGCACAGTTCGAATTGTTTTATTTATAATATTCTATCACAAGAATGTAAACCGTGCGACGTGTATTAATTCAGCTAATGAACAAGCAGGATTCAATTCCTTGAATTATTATTTATTATTATACTTAAACAGGTTGTAATAGGTGAAAATTGCACGTATTTTTTTTGTTCTACACCTACAATATTAACTATAATTAGCGTGCGTGGGAAATCGCCCCGATGTACCGTAAGGTTCGTAATTAGTAACTGAAACTCACGCTGCGCGTATCATTTCTCATATTCAACCTCAAACAGGTTCGCGTACGCATCAATTTTAAGCCTGAAGATTTGAGACCTGACTAAGTATTATGTACTTAGCACGGCTAAAAATTCTGGGAAGTGATAAAAGTTCCTCTACCGTATTATTACCGGGAATATAAATGAGTTTAACAGAAAGAAAGGACGTAATGTGCTTTAAAAAAGGTGGTCATTAGCCCGAAAAAGGCAACGCAACAAATTCCTTCGAGCTGCCAAAATGAAAGCTACGAGCTTTAAGTATCGAATCGTGTTCGCCGCTTTGCACTTGCAGGACCCATTGGTATAAATATTTTTTTTGTCCACCGCGTCGAACAGATTAACGAGACATTTTTGAATTTGTACTTTTACTTTCTTTTCGTTCTGAATTAATTAATTAACAACGATAAGGCTTACGTAAAAGTACGGGGTGGGCAAAATTCGGACAGCCTTGCACGTTCACTTATTTATTTCGGAATCGGAAAGTTGATATATGGAACGGTTTGGAAACATTGATAAATAATATAAGATTTTTTATGTGAATAATTACTTATCATGAGATTATTTTTATTTTATTTTATTGGTTTGTTCATCGAAGACATGGAAATTTATTACTACATAATGCGTTACATTAGCACAAAATGCACAAAGGTAAATTTCACCTTTAAAACTCCAAAAACATTTTTGATAAAAATGTAAAATACGTGGACTAGACGTTTGCATCAGTCAAATTGGAAAATTAATGTATAAAATATTTTTCCGAAGAGGGATAGTCGGTCTGGTTTAATTAAATATTTGTGTCATTTTGATTATTTTTCGTTAAAGCTTGTCATTTTATTTTTAATTAAATTTCAAAATGTGGCAGTCTTTTTAAATTTCAAAAAACGAAATGCTTTTATTCCTAGTAAGGGCTTCGTGCAGGTTCCGTGCTGGGTTTGTATTGAAGTCTCCAGATATTTCAGGTCTTTAGATTGTTTAGTGCTTTCTGGAACAATCCTTGATTCCTTGGTTAAGATAAGCTGGCATATAATTGGCATTTCAGAAATAAAAAGAGAAGGAGAAGAAATACTATAAAGAAAATCAGGAAATGTTCTGTATACTAAGTCTTTGCCTATATAGGGATGTGGTGGGATAATAATAATAATAATAATAATAATTTAGATTCTGCTTTTTTTTAAAGTAAAATTTAATTAATCAACACATTTTTAGTAATTAGACAGATCTATTGTTTAATATTAATTGTTTAATATTAGTGCATTATTTTTATATTTATATAATAGTAATACTTATACAATAAAAACAATAAGTAATTTTAGTGACATGCTTGTATAGATAGCAACAATTAATTAAATCAATTGCCAATTGCATCAGAAAATGCATTTTTTTATTAAAATCCTACATGTAAGTGCAATGAATTTTGTGAGTGTTCTTACTTTATGCTTTCTGTGTTCTTAACTGTAACACATGAATAAAAACCAGTTATATAATCCCAAGTCGTATTAGGAATTGCTAATTTTACTTACTAACAGGGTCAGTTATACATTTGTAATATAAAATTCTTAATCTTAAGGATTTTTAATAATCAACTCGGTTTATAATCTGGTAATTTATCGATAGTGCCAATATCACTACTAACCTTAATACTTTACTTTAACAGTTAAATATTCAAAACTTTGCTTAAAAACAACAAATGTTTGCCTGTATTTCAGGGTTGACGAACTCTTTTGGATTTAAGAATTTAAAAATATGTTTACATTTAGAAATGTATTATTTGTAAATATTGTTGATTGTCTTAAACATAAAATTATTCCTCTGAATTCGAAGTTGCAGTAATTAGTTGCAGTATAAATTGGAGGTTTCAATTAAACAGTCTTGTTTTTCTTGAACACATTCGGAAAATATAAATATACTAATTTTGTTTCTTGCTGGGAGTCAGTTTGTAGGTTTCGCGCTTGGATTTACGTTGAAATGTCTGAGGTGTTTCGGCTTTTTAACTAACTAGTGTTCTTAGAATTGAATCTTAGAATTTTTCTCTATTACAAATACTTCTTTAGAGTATAAATTGTAGGTTACAATTAAATATTTTTGTCGTTCCTGACCGTGGTTTTAAATATTGCACAACGCTAAAGTTATTTTCTTTCCTAGAAGGAATTTTGGAACTTTTAGGTTCTTCGCTTGCCTTTGCATTGAAGTTTCCAGATATTTCAGTATTTTATATCGTTTAATGTTATTAGAGGTAGTTATTAAAAGTTTCTAAAACCGTAATAATTAGGAATGCTTATTAGGAAACTGTAGAACTTAGTTAAATATTTTTGGTTTTCTGAGCTTTCCTTGCAGCTTATTCTCAGTTCAGAATGCTCTTTTATTCTAAGGGGAGGATTGGTTTGTAAGTTTCTCTCTTTATTTTTTATTGCAGACTGCAGGCATCCCACGTGTTGTTACATCGATTAATGTATTCAAATATTTCGATTTTCAGAAAATTCTAATAATTAATGCTTACTTGTTGGAGAGAAAGAGAAAGAAATTATGGATTCTGATAAAATATCTTTGTTGGTTTTTTTCTTTATCACACCTAAATTTCAGAATGAATACCTAATTAGAAGTTTTTAATTTCAAACATTGCAAGCTTCGCTGCTATGGGTACATATATGTTTTTTGTTTCATTATAATTTATTAAAACTGGTTAAAATTAATATTCACTCAATATTTTACAGGTGATACGATAGAGCTCCCTTATCTAATAAAATGACATTAAATTTAAATTAATTTAGGTAAACTGCAATCACTGCACGTCACTACAACTTATTTGATGACATTAAGTAATAAAATTTTCAGATAAAGTGGAGTATGCTGTAAAGAAGCTTTCTTCAGCATTTGGAGAATGTTTTACTATTTCACATATGAAACAGTTGAACTGGAATAAATTTGACTTTTCTGTTGCCTGTTTCTTTTTATAAATAAATCGCGTAAAATTTATATATTAAGGAAAGACTTACTTGAAGTAAGTTTAGTTAGTTTCTGAAAAGAGACTATCTGAAAATTTTACTCCTTTGTAAAGAAATCACGAGAACCACCTTTATGTAATTTGTCCATTTTACTAAAACTTCTGTTATTTATGTAATACACTCTGATTGAAATGACCTAAAACATATTTGTAACATCGCTTTGCAGATGTGCCAGACAATATTTATTGTCATCATTATAATTCTACTGAAATTCTTTCGAGGCTTTCTCTTTACAAAACCATAGTAAAGTTTTCTAAAAATTACGCAAATCCCTAATTTTCATTTTCCTTATCCTTCCTCGTGCTTATTTAATAAACTTCTCGGCCTTTTTAAAATTCAGTTTTTATGTAATTTTATTTTTATTTAAATTGTATTATTCATAATTTAATCTAACAATGTTTAATGCATTGAAGTGAAAAATAAAATAAGCATAACGCAATTAATTATTTAGTAATAATCGTTAAGAGTTTATTTATGATTATTTATAAAGGAGTAGGTTTAATTACTTTTATGTACTGTGGTGGAACAATTATGAGATTTATTAAAGTGAATGCAAATAGTACGAGTACACGAGTACTACAGAAGTCAGGTGCTGAAAATAAATACTCAGTAATTTACAACTTTACGTATAAATTACTAGATAAATATTGCTTAAAAGTAATTGCTAGGAATTTTTAAGGCTAATTTTATGACTTGTTGGACATGTAATGTTAATGAATGAAAAATAGGTGTGATATTAAAATTGATTATTTATGATTGACTATTAAATTGTCATAATGTGTAATTGCATAATTTTCGATTATATGCCTTAACTGCATAGATAGAAAGAAATGAGGAAGGATCATCGTCAGATTTTCCATACGTGATTCAGTTACAATTAATACTATTATAGCTATTAAGACAACAAGTGTTTTATAGAAGATTTAAAAATCAAGGTCGTAGTTCAAATCCGAGCGAACGAAGTGAGCCGAGGATTTGATAGACCGAGATTTTTAAACTATAAAACACGAGTTGTCTTCAAAAATTTTTCTAACACTAATATCTTAAATTTTCTTTCACTAATATATCATTAGAAATTTTAGTAAATTATTATTTGAGACGCGTCACAATACACAAAATGCGAAGATTGCTAGACAGCGACATATTTTATAGAGAAAAGCGTATTTTAAAGACAACATAACAAGTGAGCTCTTATGCACCATAGAAACAGTATAAGATATTAGTGTTAGAAAAATATAAATATTAATACAAAATATTTATAATTAGGTAATTAGCCAGCGAAATTTTGATTTTTATAGTTGAACTTTTTCTTAGTATGCAATTTAAAATATGCTATACAATTTCTTCTTCTTTATTCGGCGGTGCCAAGTAGCAGCACTCAGGCCCTAGGCCCATTGTGCATCCATCGCAAATTAAGGGATACCTTTATATAGACCGGCACCTAGCTCAAAGGCCAAGGCCTTGCCTATAGCGGTGCTCTGTATAGCATTAGGCTTGAATAGACTGGCACCAAATAGGCGATGCATCAGAAAAAGCAGTCTAGGATATCGCAAAAGGAGATCATCATGAGAGGTTTCTTCCGCCTCGTTGTAGAATTTACAATGTGGGTCATTGGAAAGGTACTTCAGATGCAGATGTCTTTTGAGGAGGACTGTGGCTATCCCGAGGTTCTCCCTTCTAAACCTAATGAGCTGTTGGTATCTAGCTTTTGAAGATCTGCCTATGAGTTGCTTCGCTTGTCTCAGCCACAGGGGTGAAAGCGGCATCTGAAAACGCGCAACAGGTCGGGTCTGGGTGTACAGAAGTGAAATGACCGGCGCCGCGTACGTGTTGGCTGTTTTCTTGTTCTTTTTATGTTGAAGTGACGGTTAATATTCTGTGGCCTCAGCCCAGGATGCAAAGTCCGGTATGAATCGAACTGAGAGGAAGTTCAGTCTCTAATTGTTTGTTGAATGCTTGCTTTAGGTAGGCCGAGGGCTGGTTCAGGGTCCAGAAAGGGTTCCAAGGAGCCCTTCCTGATCAGGCGATAGGCCTTCTTGTTGCCTAAAATGTTACTATGTTTGGGCACCCATATTAGTTGGACCCAGTTAATTGGATCGAGTGTCCCCAGGGCCCGTTAACATTCTATGATCAGTTTTGAGCCTGTTTTTGTAGCTTCTGACAAGATTTTCCTGGTGGCAGATTAAGATACAATGTGATTTTTTAAAAAGCCAATTGCAGCAAACCTAGAAAAAAAGCTATTCCGTCTGCCGTCAGCTGTAATGAGCTTTGAATGACATTAACCTGTATGGCAAACTGTGTGACAGTTCAGGTAGTTAAAAATTTTGGCCCAACAAAATGTGAAAATAAACAAGTATTTAGTTGCAACTGATTTGTAATTTATTAAGGTAAGTAAATTTCAGGTTTTTCGTCAATATTTATTTCACAGCAAGTGTTCAAAATGTCTACCCCCTTGCTCTATACGCAAACTTGTTCGTTTTTTAAAATTTCTAGACACATTTTCGAGCATGTGCTGTGAGTTATTTATTTAGTTGCATTTAGGAATTATTCTTGCTGCAAGCTCATCTAAATTTTGTATTGGTGTCTCGTAAATTGAATTTTTCAGATAGGGCCAGACAAAAAAAATCCAACGTTGTTAAATCACAGGACCTGGGTGGATAAGCAACTGGAGTGTTCCGACTGATTACTCTATTACCGAAGAATTCCTGAATAAAATTCAAGTTCTCCAGAGTACAATGAACAGGCGAGCCATCCAGCTGAAAGTACCCCTCCTGCAGCTCTTGGTCATCTAACTGATTAACAAAAGGTTCCAAAATCTCTTCGCGATACCTTAATGCATTGAGTGTCCCTTGAAAGAAAATTGGTCCTACAAGTCGTCGTCGGCTAAGACCAATCCACATACCAAGCTTTTGCGGATGAAGTGGTGTTTCTCTAAACGCATATGATTCTCCCCAGACCAAATTCTCATATTTTGGAAGTTCACATATCCAGATAAATGAAACCATGTCTCGTCCGAAAAAAACACGTTGTTCAAGTCGTTGTCTTCAGGATAAATCAATGCGCTGTGAAAGACGTCGAATTGAAGTTGAGGGAGCTTCAGCCATTATTTGTCTAACATTTTCCAGGAATTCTTGTGTGCGTTCTGTAGGTCTACCGCTTCCTGTTCTGCGTGTAACACCACCTGTTTCATCGAATAATTCCACAGTGTGCTTTAGAGCATCGTAAAAGCGATTGTATTCAACAATTCCAAAATTGTCTGTAAAATCGTTGAAGCATTCCTGGATCGAATACCGCCACTCACCATTTATGATGATTCCAGTTCGATAATAAGCTTTTACCATAAATATCTTATGCTGCACTGTGAAATTCATTTTTGAATAAATAATTGAAACTTCTCCATTTATTTATTTTTTGGCAGCTATGCTGTTACAATTTTCATATTATGTAAGATTCTAAAGCTTAATGTAGACGGGACAATCCAGAGGCTACTGCAATTGACTTTTTAAAAAATCACATTGTAGCAATGACCTCAACCTGAAAACTTGCAGGAAATTCTAGTTTTTTGGCCATAAATGCCAGCATCGGAGCCTGCATCTGGTATCGGTCCATCTGCGAATCACAGTAGATCAGAAGATCTGACGTGGTCCCCCTGCAGTAATGAGATTACCTCGTGATTTTTGGTGAAGCAGTAGCAGGGAGACATTGTTTTGCTACGAGTACTAAGCAGCGGGTTAGACTTCATCAAACGAGACAGTTGAACGTGTCCCTTCAGCTTACTATCACCTTTCCAAAGGCTGTTAGTAAAAGTCCTGTAAACCGATTTTCGTGCCTTTGCCTCAATCACAATGTGAAGGGGCGTTAGGTTATAAGAAGGGCTTCCAGAACTGTTAAAGGCGTGTTCTTGTATTTCATTGGATGTTATGTTATTTCTAGTGTTCTTTAGTATTCGTCTATTTTCTGCGTTTTTGTCTAAGGTCTCTATCAGTATTAAATTGACAGTTTTTTCGTTGAATATAAATTTTTATTGCTTTAGATCTACAAATAGGGATCTCAAACTCTACTTTCTATTAGGTCTTTTCTTGAGGAATGATTTCATAGCAAATAACTTATATTCGTTCATAAAGTTTAACATAGTATCTCCTCGTTCATTTCATTGGTCTATTTAGAATTCTTAAATGTATTCTTCGTAACCTTCTTGCTTACTGCCCAACTTAGAACTGAAATCTTCCATGACAGTGGGTAGAATAAATTAGTCTGCATTTGGTGAGTTTGGGTTACGATTAAGGGGAGATATAATTGGGTTTAGATAGGATCTAGGTTGGGTCCTGACTTCTCGGTTTTAGGAGGTGGGGTAAACTAGAAGCTCACGTGGACAGGGTTGTTACTCCTGAAGCAAGACTGTTTACCGGGATTGCGAAGAGGTTCCTACCTACTACCCGCTGTTGTTCTTATATTAGTACTAAATTTTACTTTTTTAATTTATCTTAGTACTTAATAAACATTGTGTTTTTAATAATTTGTGTAATATTTTGAGCAAGTGTCAAATGGAAAATGTTAAACGTGAGGTCAAGTCTTGGGGCATATGATTCACTGTACGATATGACTCGAAACATTCCAAAGCCTACAAATACATGGTTTTTTATTTGAACACTAGTTAGCCCATTGCAAAGTGTTTATGTTCATTATACTACAACAATAATTTTACGTCTTTTATGCTTTAAAATTATTGGTATGTATAATCACTCTGACTAACAAGTAACAAGTATTTACAAAACAATAATACGCTTTTCTTTAAAATAGGTCTAAGATTCACTTATCTAGTAGCTACCTACTTTTCTGCTGTTAATCTCCTGTTTGTTTTATGAAGGGTAAAATATTACTGACCCATTTAGTTTTTGTTATTCGTTAAAAAATAAATATAAAAGTTAAATGCTGTGAATTTCCCTGAAGGAATTTTGAGATGAGTTCAAAGTTTTAGAAAGATGTTATACCTGCACATTGAAAGTAAAATCAGGATTCTTAAAAGTGGGCTAAAAAAGTGCATAATCCATTGTTTTACCTTAACTTTGCTAAAGTTGCACTTTCTCAAAAAGTTTTATTTTACGCTTGTGTGCATTTCTAATCTCGTACATATGCTTTTAACCGCAAATAAATTTACAACGAATTGGCACTCAGAATTTATTTTTCTTATTTAATAAAAAGTTCTTTCTGAGATAATAAAATAAACCTTTAAAGTAATTGAAAAATAATGGCTTTTATAAGTACCAAAATAAAATATTTTAAGTTTGGTGAAAGATCTAAAAATAAATTTGAAATTTTCAATAAAATTGGATTCTTTTTGTATCTTTTGGAGAAAGCTGACTCAAATTCAACAATCTGGTTACAGTCCAAAATCAAAAACGAACGAAAAAATCACTGCTTACGCCTTTCTTTTCTGCAGTTGTGATTAATACCGCCTTACAGATTTCCGATAGCAACGGAAATGCTGTGCCATTTGCTTTTGTAAAGATGCTATAATTAGTTGTATTCGTTCTAATTTGATAGGTAAATAAATGCGATTAACACAAGAATGCTATTATAAATTTTCCAAGTCTTGAATTAGAATTGATGCAAATGTAAAAATTATACTGTGAAAGTGAAATTTGTTGCAATGTCTGAATGCGTGCACGCTTTTTACAGAAAATAAATAAACAAAACTTCACTTTTTTAATTAATTAATATCTCAATGGGTGTAAATCATTTCTTAATTAAGTTAACCGGTCTTCCTTTATAATAACGGTGCAATCTAGATTATCGCACTTCTACAAATGAACGGATCTATATCTTTCATGTTTAATACCCCAATTAGATTAACATATTGCAGCGAAGCTAATATTCGCGTCTTATTTTCGCTTATAACAAGAAAATTAGAAAAGATAAGCGTCTCACTACACGAAGATGCTAATTTAACGATTTTTAAATTTCAACCTGCCTATCCAACTGCCTGAAACATTTTTTGGTCCAGTAAGCTTCAGACGGATTTTGCGAAGTAATTTGAACAAAAATGAAGTCATTTGCATTGTTTGTATATTGCAGACAAGGTTGTGATCAAAATAACCTACAATTTAACAACAAAACTCCTTTATATTTGTAACGTGTAATTTCAGTGTAATTCTCGTTCTTCGAGTGAAAGTTAGAATAAATAATTAGAACCACGTTTATGAAAATATTAAAACGCGATCGACGGCGGAAACGGAATGGATACGCACAATTGAACCCGAACATGCCCAGAACATGCTTTACACAATGTTTTAATAACTACTTTCTTTTAGAAGGTTGCTTAAAATTTCTTGTATTCGCAATTTGAGGGACAAAGCACGTGCATTTTTTCATTATTAAATGACGAAACCATTTTATTATTAAATTAAACATTAAATGTTATCCAAACAGGCGCCTCCTTGTGTTCTTTCCCATCAAGATAAATTAAATTAGCAACTCTTGTAGCTTAATAATGCACCTAAAATTCACGAGCAGTGTATTGCTTAAATCTTGATAAACCTTCTGTTTATGCTAATCCATTAATTCGTTTTAATTCATAAATTATGTAACTGAGATTGAATGACTGGTATTAAATCGGTTGTATCTTGTAGATGATTCATCAAGTTTCTTCCCATTTTTTTTTTCAAGTCTGACCTTTAGAAATGGCTGTTTCAATAGCGACCGCGCCCCGGAAATCTATTTATTATGCGCTTAAACCGTCATCTTTCGAACTATTAAAACTTATTAATTTATTTCATGCATAATTTTGAAAAAAAGCGGGTAAAAAATCGAATTCTAGGTTAAATGTTCGAAGGTACAGCCTTGATCTTACTTTTACTGTTTGTTTAAAAACTCCAAATGATCGTTTTTTGGAGAATCCTGTTGCCTTTTTGATTAGAATTAATTTATCTCAATTTCCCTTTTACTTTTTGTAATGTCAAAAAAGCTTATCTTACTGTTTGAGACAACTTACAACTTCATAAACGGATTTGAATAAGTAGAAAACATAGGAAGTAAATCGATTTTACGTGAGAATGTTGCTTGTTATTTATTTATTTACATCTTGTGATGGAAGTATTTATAAAGCTTGTATACGATTCAATAAATTGTACGATATCTGCTTTATGTAAATGTAATATCTGTAATTATCCAACACGTGAGTTGGATTGCTTAATGATTGTCTCAGAAATATCCGCTCAGAACAATCGCTGTTTGCATATTTGTAGCCTAGTCTTATTTCAAATAACGCGGAAATGTTAAAACAATTTTTATGGGAAACTAATCTTTTAATTGTTATTTTGATAGGTGTATTTCTTTTGTTCTTACGTGTTGTGCCTAATTAAAATTATTCAGTGCTGCGCATCAAGATTTATGAAATTAATTATTAAAGTAAGCAGTAGTAAACATAACTTTTGCTGTAAGTCATCTGTCGATTTGCAACGATTAAAAAATAAAATTAAGTTTGATGGATAGTAAATTGTCATTTTTATTCTGTTTTACTTATGGAACGCTGAAAAGCCCTGAAAAGCACAAAAGATAATTAAATTAAACTTTCTTGTGGTTTGCAGGATTTTTCAGCTTTCCATTTTAGGCTTAATTATTTTACTGATATTTATTTAAATCCTACAGTTACTCAAATTTTTCGACCAATTCTGAGGATTTTCATTTTGTAACCCCATTTAAAGAAATTTTGAAATTTCTGTTAATTTACTGTTCTTTGTTGCTTCGAATTTTGGCGGAAAGCTTTTCATTTTGGGCTGGCGAAATAACAAAGGGTTGTTTTCTTGGTTTGAAACGTTGTCTGATTATTTTATTTAGACACCACTACTGGTTAGTTCTTGTCTATGTTGAGTATGGAATTTTCATAAAAATTCCTTGGGATTTATAAAAGCATGTTCAAAGAAAAAAAAACACTTCTGTTGGACTTCTATTCCCTTCTTCTTCATCTTGAACTTGCTTTTGGACTTTGTTCTGTTATAACTATACCGACGTTTAGTTTACATATTGTCTCACGATCTTTTATTTGAACATCTCACTCTTCTTTCCATATTTGATTTGTTTTCCCTTGCCAACTTAACTAGTATTTTGTTTTCCATTTTAGCTCGCCCCATACTAGCTAGCCATTCTTCTTTATGTAATCCATATGATTGGTTTATCTGTTACATTTCAGACTTCTCATTGTGTTGACGTTTGGTTGCAGTGTCTGTTCAAAACTGAATACCTATTGAGAAAAATGGAAAAAACATCAAATATTTTTTTCGGCTTTCTAAGCTTACCTCTATTTTTCTGCTTTTACGAATATTGCCCTTTTTGTTACTTACAATTCGTTGATGCTTTCCCTGTTTGAGGTTAAAATAACATCTTCACCCTAAGTAGGATTATGTAAAATGTTGTTTTCATCACGATTTTGATCGTTAGAATCTTCTTCTTTTTCTTCTTTCAACCGTGATCTATCCATTGGATACAGGCCTCTCTCATGTTGGACAATTTTTCTCTGTTCTTAGCAACCTGGTACCAATTAAGTCCTGCGAATTTTTGCAGGTCGTCGCACCATCTTTGTTGAGGTCACCCTAAGCTTCGCCTCTCTCTTTAAGGTCTCCATCTGGTAATGTATCCACTCCAGTTCTCCGAATGTCTCGCATCATGTCCTGACCATTATCATTTTAAAGAGCTGATTCTTGCTATTATATCTGTCACATGTGTCTATCCATTCGTTCGTTTGTCTTATGGTCTCTTAATGATATACCTAGTAATTTACGTTCTATGGCTCTCTCCTGTACTCTTAATTTGTGTATCGTCTTGTTGGTCAGGGCCCATGTTTCGGAACCGTACGTCACTACAGGGAGTATGCAGTCGTTGTATATTTTAGTTTTCAGTTGCATTGGTATTTTCATATTATATATGTTTTAATTTTCTGTATGCCGCCCAACCTAGTCTTATCCTTCTTTCAATTTCGGGATCCTGGTGTCGTTTATCGAAGGATATTGTTTGACCTAGATATACATATGTGGGACTGCACTTTTCAATTGTTTGTCCATTAATTGTGATTGTTGTTTCTTCTGTTGGTATATTTGTCATACATTTTGTCTTTGTGTTGTTCCATCCGAGCACCTCCATACAGTAAAATAGCTATTAGAAAAAACGTCGGAATACAACAAACCGATATGGATGCCGTTCATAGACTTTAAAAAGGTTTTCGATGAGATAGAAAATTGGGCAATAATTAGAGCAATGAGAAACGCCAGAATAGACCAAAGATATAGAAATCTCATAGATAACATCTACAAAACATCGTCAGTGACAGTAAAAGTACATGAGATCACAAATAAAATCAAAACTAAAAGAGGTGACATTCTTTCATCAGAACTATTTACCTTGGTTCTCGAGGTTTCAAGGAACTAAATTGGTAAGGAAAAGGTATAAACGTCCAAAGCGAACATCTACGAAATTTGAGATTTGTCGATGATGTTGTGATATTTGCAAAGAACAGGGAAGAGCTCACCGAGATGCTTGAACAACTACATGAAGAATCATTAGAATGTACAGCAAAAAACAAAACAGGAAAACTCGTACGTTTACTGAACAGTATCAGTCGGCAGCATACCACCATGGCTTAGCAGTATGTTGTTGTGCATTAGTTATACGTAGTGGTTGATTCTACGTCACTTGTTGGTAGAGTTTCCTCAGTTAACACATCTTTTTCTGCTTTTTCGATTGATACATTAGGTTATATTGAACTTTAGTTGTTGAGCATTATTGAAACTAACCTCAACATTCGCACTTTCAGTTATTGCTTCCAAACTTGGAGCTCTATCAATGTTACATTGATTATTTTTATTCTCTCATTCGCTCATTTGACCTTTCTCCCTTTAAGGGTTTGTCCTTCTCAGTTGCTTTATCCTTCGATCGGCTCAGTCTTCTTCTTCGAGTCCTTTACTGGCTATTGTGTTATTTATGTAGGTTTTCCACTTGAAAGTTGTCCGACGTCTTTTTCTTTTTCCTCGGGGTGATCACATTAACACGTACCTTTTTGGACCACCTTTCATCGCTCATCCGTTGCACGGGTCCGCACTATTTTAAAAGCTTGATTTTCCATCTTCAATGTTATTAATTGATGTTGTAAGTAATATTTATTCTTTGTCAGATTATTTCAGTTCTGACTATATCTTTCATTGTTAGCTGTAGAGATCTTCGCATAAAGTCTAGTTCGGTTCTTACTTTATCCCTTATATTTTGGGACATTTCACTTCCGTACTTACTACACTTCCTACTAATCTACTCTGAAATAATAGACTAGGGAAAAAGTATCAGGCCTTTTGTCGCTAGATGGCTCTAAAGTCACATATCTCTCGTAATATTAATCAGATCTGATAATACTTACGTGCGTTTGAAATGTGGCATTTCGTAGATAAATTAAAAAAAGGTGGTGACATTTGTTTGTTCAACCAAAAGTTATTGCATCTTGAAAATGAGTGAAATATCTGAAAAAATTCGATACATTTTGCAATTTTCCTTCGATAAGGGCAAAAATGTGTGCCGTTTACGGTGAAGATACTTTATCAAAAACAACAGCCAAGAGATGGTTTGCTCGATTACGTTCTGGAAATTTCAATGTCAAAGATGCACCTCGCTCTGGTCGACCAATTACTGAAAAATTCGATGAAATCATGGAAAAAGTAGAGCAAAATCGGCACATAAGCAGTCGGGGCATCGCTTTGGAACTAAACATCGGCCACATAAGTTTTACACCATTTTAAGAAGACTAGATTTAAAAAGAAGCTCGATGTTTGGGTGCCACATGAATTAACAGTCAAAAATTTAATGAACCGAATTTCCATCTGCGAATCACTTCTAAAACGGAAGAGATTAAGGCTGGTATTTACATACAGTCCCTTTCTATTTGATGTATCTAAAGTTGCATAACTACTTAAAAAATCAACAAGTCATAAGAAATAATTAAAGCGGGCGTGTTTAGCAAAACATCAAAAACGAGTTGAGGTTAGAGGTCAAGAATTGAGTAAGATTCATATTTGAAACTTTGCATATTTACATAGTTATTTGTGTTATTACTGTAAAAGATATGGCAAAAACAAAATTACCATTTTCTGTGTATTTAAATTGTAATCTCCTTGTCAAGTTTCCGTAAAGTTCGGATTTAAAGCCGATAAGTACTATGCTATTTGTCACCTGACACCCGGTAAACATAGATCGATGGTAGAAAGTGTTGCCTATTTTCATTAATTTTTTATTATTCACTTCTCTTAACCCTTGCATTTTTTAAGTTTTTTTGTTACAGTTTTAAAGTTCAAATATTTGTCAATTGTTCTAAGGGCGCAAAATTATATTCTTAAGGCAATTGCGCTCGCCGAATTGCGAAATTGTACTTAGTTAAGGATTTATTGCCGATAATATTTTTTGATTTTATCCGTTTTTTATCGAAATCTATCAAAATTTTTTAAAATTTTTGAGCGCAATTGTATTACTAAGGCACTTCTTTAGTCATTTAAATTGCACAATCGCCTTCATATATTATACACGAGATAAAAAATTTAAAAAATAAATTACAATAACGTACCTATGTCCCAAAAGTTTTCGGAAAATTTTCGAATCAAATTTATTCATAGTAAATGTGGTTGGATCCAGTCGCCGATGGAAACAAAATTTAGCGAATTAATTGACGTTTCATTTGACAAGTCAATTTTGTTGAACAAAGATGAATAACATGTACAAGCTCGATATTCGCGAAGGTATTTACCAGTTGGTTGGACAAGTGCCTAAACGGCATATTGTTGGAATCTATAGAAACCAAAATATTTCAATTACGACAATCTATCAGACAATAAAAGATTGCGAAGAAGGTTTGCTATGTATAAACTTGCCAAAATTTTAAGCCGAGCCACCGAACAAAGGTTGGTGGCAAAAGCAAAAAACAAGGCACTAAGCTTAATTTTATTAATTTGCTCAATTTTTGTGAAACTTTTCTTTTATATTCAATTACCTATTTGTAAAACGATGTTTGAAAATAATTTTTAATGAGAAAATTTATTTTGTTTTAGAATTACAAGAGCATTGAAACATGAATAAGGAAAGGAAAGGCAAGATGTGGACTTTTGGTGAGTCTTTGTTTTTCTTTATAAAATCGGTGATTGAAGAGCACATTCTGTGATGAATTTTATTTATTTCCTCGTCTTATCACTGCATTCCCACGGTTAGTTGTACCTGAAAGTAAAACTTGAATTGTAAGAGATTGTTTTACCTCTTAGAAATAAAATAGATAGTTCGGGAATAACTTTTATTTTTGTTATTTTAATTTATTTAGAAAAAATTCTTTAATCCTTTTTTACATATTTAAGTAAGAAAATAAATAAAATGACCAGGAATTTCTCACGGGAAATACGGTAAATTAAGATGTTACATCCGCATCTGCGACAGTATCAACCTTTCTTTGGTTTTGCTTGAAAATATAGAGTGCAGTTTCCTGCATTATGAATTCAAAACTCGTTCTCTTAAAAAATTAAGTGCACGTCTCCTTTTCATTCAAGTGAAGTTCCTACGTTTTTTCTGCGCTTCCTTTCCGTTTGTGAAGAAAATTGCAGATCCATGACACTGAATATTAAAGCAGGATATTTGAGTTTGTGTTGTGCATTACATTTAAAAGAATTGTTAAATTTATTATTATTTCGGTTGTGGATTTTTGCATCTAAGGAAATAAGGCATAGAATTTGTTTGGTTTAGATCATGATTTATTTTGATTAACCACTGTGACGTTATAACATTTCAAGCTTTAGATCATACTTAGATTTTAGGTAATTTCGGTGTAAATGACCTTCAAAGGCTTTAAATAAGTATCTAGTTAAAGGATTGCTAAAAGCTGTTAAGCAAAATTTATTAAACTGTTGTAAATTAAATAACCAACCTTCCAAATACCGCCAAGTCAATTTATTTTCCTTTATTTTTAAGCAACAAATTATAAATTTCCGAACATATCAAATAATTTGCTAAATGTGGCTGTAAAATTTGTTAATTTGCTCGATTTTAATTTGCCGGAAGTAGGCGATTACTTTCCAATTTGCAAGCTTTTGGCAATTTTTTGATACATTTTCTTTTAAATATTTCGTGGCAGAACATGTAAAAAGTATCTGACATAACATAATTAATGAAATTTTAACAATGATGGTGTCAAATTGTTTGTAGCAGAAACACAAGAGGTAAATGCCTGGAAAGTAACTTCCTGAAGGCTTTTGATGAAAAAAGCATAACAAAAATAAACAGAACTACCTCGTAAAGCAAGAGAAAGAGGCTTAAAATTAATTAATTAAATAAAATCATCTGTGAAATTAAACACAATGCTAATCCATTCTAAAATAAATAAATAAATGCTTCTCGTTTAACAGTTAAGTAGGATTTAAGTGGGTTACTAAATTATCCGTTGAGATCAGACGAATTTAATTTATCTAGCAGACTATTTTATTGCCTATTAATTTTTTTCACTACTGTTTAAACCGACAGGTTTTGAAAAACCCGTTCAAATTGAAAGCCATTCGTTGTTGGTGAATATTTATGGTATTTTTATATATATATATTTTTTGGTATTTCCAAGTGTTACCAATAAATTAATTGTTGGACTTCTGTTTTTTTTTCTAAATACAGTGCTATTTAGTTCTGATCTTTCTATCTTTTTATTTATTTGTCGCTCACACCTTTGCTTGATTTCATCTTAAAAGTTCAAAAATCCCAGGAGTATACAAAAATAGGCCAAAAAGGGGTTCTATGATCGGGAATTATCACGGGATTCAGAAAAGGAACTCCAAAAAATGCAAAACTTTCCTGAAGTTGTTACGTACTGCCTAGTTTAGTTAGACCAGTTTTCTTTTCTTTTTCTTCTTCTTTTTTTTTTAAAATTACTATTTGTAGATGCAGGTGTAGTTTTTTAAGAATCGCATTTCTAAAATTTTAATGTACCAGTCCGGCGATATCACTTGCTAGCTGGTATTTCAGGTAGTCTATCATTTTAAAATATTGCATTTCCTGCTTCTTATCAAAGCTGTAAAATTGGTGCACGTTACACTTTTGGAAAGGCGGATATCTACAGGTTAATGCATTTTTTATTATCATGTTTGATGTTTGCGTTTTTAAAAGAGAGTGACATGAAGGAAATCAACGAAAGATATTGTATTTTATTTCAATAAAGTACAAATTAATAAATTTGGTTAAATAACGCCAAGAAATATTAAACGGATGCTAATAATTAACATGTTTATGAAAACCTTGGCCTACTTAGATGGATTAAGTTTTTATAAGTCTGTGGGAAAACCAGCGATCTGTCTAATCTCTTTAGGTATTTAATTTCAGTTACGAACGTTAGCCTGAAGTTCTAGATTTGTTTGTTTTGTGGTAGTATTCCGTCTGGGTCGAATCAGTTTACGTTCAAAAATATTAGCAACAGATGTCAGTATTTAAAAATATTTCGTATTTAAAAATTGGACTCCAAGTAATTCGAATCCTAGAGATTAACTAATCGGTTAACTCATCAATTAGGCCCAGATTTGGCTTCAGACGAAGCCTAAGAGCTTAACCACTTTAGACTAAATAGTTGTCATGAATATTTTCGAAGAATCTAAGACTCAAAGAAACTATGATTATGAAATCAAAAAAATAATTTTTGTTAACTGAAATTGGTTGAATATGGATATTTTCTAAAGGTTTGGTGTGGCCAGTTTGACATTTTATATTCCTTGGTTGGGTTTTTGCCACCAGCTGCTGAACTAAAACTGAGATAGATTTGTCCCCGAAATGTTAGTTCATTAATTTAATTTTAGACAATGGTGGCAAAAAACCCCAACCAAGAAATCCACAATTGAATATGGATTTCCTTTTTGAGCTTTGAAGTAATAAATCTAAGGTGTGACTAATCCTTTATTAAATTCAGTCATTTCAAAGTATTATTCAGCACAGGAAAGTTTATTGGGTAATATCCACATAAAACTAATTTTTTAGTAACAAAGTAGAAATAGAAATGTCAGCCTTGTTAGTAGTACAAAAACTATTGCATTCAACCTCTTTCTGTTACATATACGTTAAGTGCACTGAATCATTTTTTGTTTACAGCATTATACTTATATTTACACCTCTGTAATTATAATTAAACCCAGAACAATTGCTTATATTTAGATACGTCGCGACCACCTACACCGAGACAATAAAATGATTAAAATTTCATCCTTCGTTAGGAGTTAAAAGTGAAATTATTCTATTACGACACGTTTATTATTATATTAAAGCATACCGGAAAAACTTTTGTATATTATTGGTTCGCTCTGATATTCTAGTGCGTGTAACATTTCTACTTTGCGATTATTCTTACGTATCGGAGCTTTCTTTGTGAAGTTTTTATGAGAGGAAGGAACACACGATCTTGACGGACGTTTCCTGCTAGATATCAAAAGTCGACGAACCGAATCGATTCTAAAGCTGTCTATAAACCTCCAGGGTATTTCCTCTTCGTTTTTGTACGTTCGAAAAGTGTTTTATAACGACCTTGTTATAACATGCTGAATTATTTTTATATGCATACACCTTTGAAAAAAGGCACTGTTGTTTTATTATAAATACTTTGTTATTTAAAGTTTAAAAATCCAATAGAAGTTTATGTAAATTTCTGCATAAAAAAGAATAAATTCTTGTTATTTATTTTATTTCTTTATTATTCTTTGCTAATTATTATGAGGTTTTTTGAAAAAGTATTTACTGTTGTTTTATTTTTAAATTCTTTATTTCTAGTATTTCTTTGTTTTCTTTTTATTGATTTAATTCTAGTGTTTTTCTATTTACTGTGTGTTCAATTTGAATTAATTTATGGAAAGGTACCACCTCCACCAGGATTGGAAGCAATGACTTTTGGTAAAACAAGTACCTAATAAGAATCCTTTTTAAAGTTGCTCTAAACTCTTATAACCTGAAACAAAGAAATTGGTGTTGTGAAGGGCCGTCCCTTCTTCTTAGCGTTTCTAAATTGGCTGAGTTTCACTTTAATTGAAGTAACAACGTTTAAGTAATTTAAAATATTTGACTCAATTATTTTTTCATAGTAAATCTAATGGACGTATTAAAAGGTTTTAGGCAAAATAAAAACAAACGCGAAGCAAATTGTTAGAAATTTATTATGGCGGTGAGCAGCAGACTTTTAACAAACGTTACAAAGAAAAAATGATTGGTAAAATAAAAAATTGAAACGAATAGCCGTTCTATAAATTAAATATACGAATTGTTGTTAATCACATTAGAAAGGTGATATACAATTAACTCGGTTTAAAAAGGATTGTTGAAAGTTTTAAGCTTAATAAACGGTCCGATTTTTTCAAAATAAAATATGAAATCAGCTGTTGGTACAAATAACAATTTGGCCACCAAAAACAATTAGTATACTTTACAAGAAGTTCATTATTTTTGAAATGAAGACACAAAGGTCAGAGCTGAATGTAACAGAATTTCAATTTTCTTATTAAATATTCATTTAGCCCTCTGTTGTGATTCAGATCAAAACTATTATTAATAAATTTGACAATCGTGACTTGTCAGTTATAAATCGGTACAAATAACATTCAAAGAATATATGAATTGAAATCTTTATCTCCATCAGGAGTTTGCCTAAACCCAAATAGTTACTGCAATAATTGAGATGTGTAATCATGCATGTAAAACAGAAAACGAATAAAAGTTGTTACAGATAACAGGTTAATATATTTTCTCTTAAATGCTGACTCACATGTAAGTAATTTAGATTTGAAGGCACTTTCGCTTTATAAAAAAAAATTATAGATTCAATTTCGACATTCAAAAATTAATTTAAACTGAAATTTTGGGATTGCTAAGTAATCGACGTTGCTGTTTGAAAATTGGAAAGTAATTTTGGTTGTGAATTGCTTATAAATCTGATTTAAACATTTAATTTAAAACCTAATATCAAATCTAAACGTTGTTATTTTTTTTGTGGGATACCTAAATTTGGAATTAAATTATCTGATTTTTCCAAAAGTGGTAAATCGATTAAACAATTAAATATTTCTATGAATTTCATTGTTGTTTGCTTTGTGCCCTTAAAAGTTCAACTGGAATTACCAGCAAAGAAGCAAATTTAAGCTTTGTTAAATTTTTGTTATGAGATGGTTAAATTTGGAAATAATTTGTGATTTTTCCAAGCGTGGAAAGCCGCCCTCTAAATAAATAAAATAAAATTTATCTTTTAAAAAATTGTAATCATTTGCAAATAAAATAAAGCAGATCAACTTTGGTATTTTGTTCACTTCCGGTACTTAAAAATTTAACTGCGATTAAAGAAAATGTCAGTAAAATCAGACGGACGCAAATTCTTCAGATGGAGTTCAAAGATTTCTTAAGGTATATGTAATACGTATATTTCTAGGAAATTTTGTACCAACAAATAATTCTTTTATACTTGTTCGTTATATTATTATAAATTTGTATAAACAAATGAGAGAATCTTTAAAAAACATCGGTTCAACAGTTTTGTAGAGCGAAAATGTGATCTGTTACACTCTATACTTAATAATTTTTTCTTGCATGAAATTTAAAACTTAGGATTTAATAATTTAACAAGGTATCTTTTCGAAGGAAATACAATTATTCCTTATTGTTTATTATTACCAGGTTTTATTATCAAAATGCATTAATCATTTGTTCTGAGTTCTATTTTCTTTGCTATGAAGTGCTATGAAATTATTTGTATCTCTAATAATCACTTTAAACGCCTTTCTTTTTAATTGAATGGACCAGAGATTCATAGATACAGTTACTTATTTTTCTGTTGGTAAAAGAACTGATATAGCGATAGATATTCAAATCATTTGCCAAAATTTCCATTTACCGTTATTTTTGAAAGAAATTTTTGAAAATATTTAATATCTTCATACTGCACCATGTGTAAAGTGTAAGTGTGTGTAGTGTAGGACCTTGCTGCTCTACCTCTTAGGCCTGTATTCTGACGAGAGCGTCGTTAATTTGGCAGCCAACTTGCCAACGACGAATGGTCACCAGGACTCGATACCGACCTCCAGACTGCAGGAAAATTCTGCCCATCAGGAGATTCGAACCGGGGGCTAGCGCAACGTTGGCTTGACGCCCTGCCACTGCACCACCCTGCATACTTTTAGAAACAGGAGTACAAGAATTGAACAATAAATCCTGTGAGATTGGCTTAAAAATGAACCTCAACAAAATAAAAATTATGACGCAGATAAACAAGCAGATCAAAATAGACTAAATATAGAGAATGTTCAGAGTTTTACGCATACCTTAGGCACACAGTGAAAGTGAGAAGACAGAATCAGAGTGTAGAAATTAAAAGAAGAGCTGCTTTATCCTGTACAGCTTTTTGTCACCTGAACTACATTTTCAAAAACCCTGATATACCTATTTGTTTAAAGAGAAAGGCACACGAAACATGCGTGCTACCTGTGGCCTACAAACTGCAATTCTTACGAAGAAAATCACTAACGAACTGAAAGTATCCCAAAGATTCATGGTGAGGAGAATGCTTGGTGCGAGCTTACGCCAGAAAATCAGACACGAGGAAATACGAAGGTGAACCAAAGTAGCAGCTATCATCCAATGTATAACACAGCAGAAGTGGCGATGGGTAGGAGATGTCCCAAAGCAAAATGCAGACTGATGGATCATAAGGGAAACGAAAAGAAGTGTGGTAAGATAACAAGAAAGATGGCTCGATGATATTAAGCAACACCTGAAAGAGCACCGGCACCAAATCGTCCAAGGTGGAAGTCAATAGCGAAAGAAGGGAGTAGCCTACGTCCAGCAGTGAACTCAAATAGGATGACGAAGAAGAAGAAGAAGAAGAAGAATTAAAAGTTTGCGGAAAATTTCAGACAGAAAGTCCTGGAAACCTTGAATCGTAATAAAGGGCGTTAGACAAAAAAATGTTGAGACGAGACACTGCCATTAACAAGATTAAGAAAACAAAGGAAAACAAACCTCTTGAACAGTTTTCGAGAAAAATTTTTGTTATAAAGGTTCCAAAGATTATTTATGGTTATATTACGATAATACGATAAAAATCTATGGTCTCTTTTGCTAACTCGTTAGTTGTGCAAAGACATAAAATTAATCTCGAACCGCAATGAATTTTTAAATTAGAAAATGTGTAATTAAAACTCAATTAAACCGCCAGTTAGCACCTCATTTAAGTGAATTAGTGGTATCGTTATAAAGACAATCGAAACGAATAAATTTTATATATCTCGCAGAAATAGATGACGAAGTTTATACCGTAACAAATAATAATTTATTCTTTAGATCTAGATTTACCCGTGTTGTAGTTCCTTATACGGATCCGCTACCTACATATTTTCCGATTACGAAGATATGTTCACGTTCACTTTGAAATATTGGGTCTGGTAGAGTTAAGAGCGAAAGTAAGCAGACATTGTATCGACGGAGCTTAATTGCCATTTTTTATGCACGGCCAAAGTCGAGAAAAGTACGAAAGAATAGGTGCATAAAATTTAAATCACAAGCGAGCTTTTAAATTAGGTAGAAAGTGTAAGAATGGTGTAGATTGTTTAACATACTTTGTTTATCCTTTATCTTTGATTTACGCTTAAAGAATATCGAGAACGCTGGATTTCATAACCTTAGCACGGAATTGACATGTCTCTCTAATTTGATTAGCATATATTTGCATTTTATTTCGAATTTATACGATTTTATTGGCGCTCGAGCGGTTTTAATAACCCACTAATAATTTTCGGATAACCTTAATTACTGAGAATTTACGTAAGTTATTCTTTCATGTAACATTTTTTTTAAAATTATTTCAGCGGAAAACGTTCCTGTGTTAAACAATGCCAACTCAAGTTTAACGTCAGAATTGAGGAGCAAAGAAGTGTATCATAATAAATTGACATAAATAAGCGACCATACATTTTATCTCGTGTAGAGATTTCAGATAAATGTGAGAAATGATGTAAAAATTCATTCGTTGTGCTTTGTGTATACGAGTGGAAGCCGCTTTACACAAAAAATTAAACCACAAGAACAGGCATTAATAACCAACCTCTCTGATAAAAATCTAAATAGGGTATTAACATTGTTATTAAGCGTTCAACCGGAATTAGATATCTATCCATTTTTTCCCTTTGTTGCGTAACAGCTTGCACTTATATGCATTCTAGTTCAGGTGAAAATTGTAAGGCTGACCTCAAAAGATTTTTCTCGCTTTAAAGGCTGTTGTGCTCGTTCAAAAGATTGGCTTTTTGTTAATTATTGGCCTGAATTTAATACATAAAATTGTAATTTACGGTTCAACTTAGGAATTTTCTAAAAATGGTATTAAAATTTTGCCTTTAATATGGAATTTATCAGATAACCTAATGCATTTTTCCTAAATTTGTTTATATTTCAAAATAATTTTTTTAAATCTTTCAAAACTAATAAATTCTAAATTAATTAAAAAGCTAAGAATTTTTGTAGAACTCGTTTAAAGTTTAGAAACTTTAGGAATTCTAGTTTAATTTCATCAATTTCGTTATGAACATCGCGAGACAAGAGAATTAAAAAGTCAGAATACTGATTAATGAATAGTTATAAATAAATCTCACCGTGGTTGGCGTGTTATCAGAATTACTTCTCATTATATATTCGTAACTTTATTATATAATCTGAATATATAACATCGTATGAAAATGATAAATTGTTAATTTCGCTGAAACCATATTTCAGATGTATAACCAACAGGTTTCGTGTTCTTTTTTTTTAAATAAAAATATTGGAAATTGTATTGATGTGATTTGCTTCGGATTTTATTTTTGTACGATTGTCTTTAGCTGGATACTTTCTGCTTGTTTTTTTTTATTTTTGAATATTTCGTGCACTCTTGATATTGCTGGTTGTTTAGAGTTTAACTCATTTTTTTATTTTTAATTAGTTGTTTTCTCAGAACATTAGCCCAATTTGTTGGATTTTTGGATGTTTTTAGAATTTTTTTTTTTGAATATTTGAAACATGTGTGATAAATCTTTAATTCTACCAATGCCATATAAGCAACGGGTTTCGCATTTAATTTGGATTCTTTTAAATTTTTGTATTTGTCTTCAGCTGAATATCTCCTTATAAATTAAGGATGATGGAAGGATGGTTTTTCAAATTTGTTTGAGCATATTCTTGAATATTTTTTACAATTTCAATATTGCTTCTTGATTCATATTTTTGAGTGGTAACCATTTCATCAACTTAAGGAAATTTTTAAATGAAAATCCAAACATGTTGACATGCATTTAATTCGTTTCTTTATTTTCTTATTGGTACGTTTAATTAGATAGCCTTTAGAACTAACTCGTTTTACTATATTTCAAGCATATGTGATAAATCCTTAATTTCAGAATGCAAACAACGGGTTTCACTTTTGCTGTTAATAAAAAGCCAGAAACTTTGTTGATATACATATATCAAATTCGTGGTTAATTTTTGTGTATTTTTCTTCAGTTAAATATCTCCTTTTAAATTAAAGGTAATTTGCTAGTTTTTTGAATCTATTTTTTAATATTTCGTGCACTCTTTATATGTATAGCTTGTTGATTCCCATTTTTGAGTGTTGACCATTTCATCAACTGATGGAAATTTTTAAATAAAGATCCAAACCTTCCTTGATGTGAATTCAATTCGATTTTTTATTTTCGTATTGGTATTTTCAATTAGATGTTTCCTAGAACTTCAATGTCAACTTATTGGATTTTTAAGATTTCAAACACATATGTGTAAATTGTTAAATTCGTTGAAACTATATTTGAGACATAGGTATATAAATAATAATAATAGCTTTTGCCTTTTGTTAAAATAAAAACCCTAAAATTTTGTTGATATATAAATTCCGCTTTAATTTTTGAGTATTGTCTGCAGTTGAATGTCTCTCTGTAAATTAAACATTAACGGTTTGGTTTTGGTTTGGTTTTGAATATTTCAAACATGTGTGATAAATCCTTAAAATTCTTAATTTCACTGAAATTATATTTTAGACGTGTGAGCAACAGATTTCGCATTTTTTAAAATAAAAGCACAGAATTTTTGTTGGTATGTACTGAATTTTTGCCTAATTGTCTTCAGTTGTTTGGTATTTTGAATTTTAGAACCTATTTTTGAATATTTAGAACACTCTTAATATTGCTTATTAATTTCTGTTTTTGAGTGTCGGTCAATTTCATCAAATACGTTTAAAGAAATTTTTAAATAAAAATCTTATTTTCGTATTTACACCGACAATTAGAACTTTACAACATTAACGGCGAATTTTTAATTTTTGACTGTTTTTGAATATTTTTAGACGTAAAAGCAATAACATTTTTAAATAAAAAAGCCATACATTTTTGTTGACATGTATTTAATTTACACTTAATTTTTGTGTATTTGTCTTCAGCTGAATATATTCTCATAAATCATAGGCGATTTGTTGATTTTTTAGAACCTGTTTTTTGAAAATTAACCCTTTGCATCGAATTGATTTCTATTTTTAAGTGTTGGCCATTTCATCAGTTGTTTTTATTGATTTTAAAGAGAATTTTTGAGTAGTCGCTTGTTGGGAATATATTTCTCAAAATCATTTCACATTTATCGTCTTTACCAATTAGTCGAGTTTTGAGTTAAATATCAAATAGAAAAAAAAACCAATAAACCTGTAAAATATTTGGATAAGTTGATCTTTTTTTCTAGCTATTAATTATTATTATAAATTCTTATTTGTATTCTTAATGTTAGGTAAAGGGCTTAAATTCTGATAATTCTCATGCGAAACGATCCATCTGCCTCTGTTGTTTGATATCTATGTTTTCTCAGATTTTTATTTCTTCGTCTACTGTTCTTCTTCAGCTTGATTTGGATTCCCTCGTTTTCCTTTTCTTGCGGATTTTTACTTTACTTTGCGTTACAGCTGAAATGTTTCTCATGGTGTAGCCGATTTAAGCCCATTTTTTATATTTAAATATACATATTTTTCAATCTTAATCAGTAATACGTACTGATTAAGTTACTGAATTGTAAGGTTGATTAAATGAATATTTAGTTTTATTTTAAATTATTAGTTGAATATTTGTTGCTATTTCACTTGTTTTTTTCCAGAAGTTGTTGTTCCAGTTGGTCTGCGCTTGGATTTTGTTTATTTTCGTGAAACATTCATTCGTAAATAATCTAGGGCTTGTAATGTTCGTTGTGATTTCATATGCTTTTCAATGATTCTACATTGTGTTTCTTCTTCGAAAATGGTCGGAGTTGCATAAAAACTTCGCATCGTCATACTTTCTTCATTCCTATCATTGTTGAGGTATGCAAATTTGATTTTGTTGTTAGTTAAATTAAGATTCTTGTTGCTAAGGTATTTAAATAATAATTATTAATATGTTAGTTAACTGCAAAGATTTTACGTTGCTTCTGTAAGTTATAACTTTAGAGTTTCTTGTACTTTATTTTCTTCTATAATGGTCAGAATTGCATAAGAACTGCTTCGCGTTTCCACATCTTCTCCAGTCCTATAACTGCTCAGATATGTAAATTTGTTAGTCTTTTTGATTTTGGTGTTAGTTAGATTAAGATTCTTCATTTTTTCATAGTAAATCTAATGGACGTATTAAAAGGTTTTAGGCAAAATAAAAACAAACGCGAAGCAAATTGTTAGAAATTTATTATGGCGGTGAGCAGCAGACTTTTAACAAACGTTACAAAGAAAAAATGATTGGTAAAATAAAAAATTGAAACGAATAGCCGTTCTATAAATTAAATATACGAATTGTTGTTAATCACATTAGAAAGGTGATATACAATTAACTCGGTTTAAAAAGGATTGTTGAAAGTTTTAAGCTTAATAAACGGTCCGATTTTTTCAAAATAAAATATGAAATCAGCTGTTGGTACAAATAACAATTTGGCCACCAAAAACAATTAGTATACTTTACAAGAAGTTCATTATTTTTGAAATGAAGACACAAAGGTCAGAGCTGAATGTAACAGAATTTCAATTTTCTTATTAAATATTCATTTAGCCCTCTGTTGTGATTCAGATCAAAACTATTATTAATAAATTTGACAATCGTGACTTGTCAGTTATAAATCGGTACAAATAACATTCAAAGAATATATGAATTGAAATCTTTATCTCCATCAGGAGTTTGCCTAAACCCAAATAGTTACTGCAATAATTGAGATGTGTAATCATGCATGTAAAACAGAAAACGAATAAAAGTTGTTACAGATAACAGGTTAATATATTTTCTCTTAAATGCTGACTCACATGTAAGTAATTTAGATTTGAAGGCACTTTCGCTTTATAAAAAAAAATTATAGATTCAATTTCGACATTCAAAAATTAATTTAAACTGAAATTTTGGGATTGCTAAGTAATCGACGTTGCTGTTTGAAAATTGGAAAGTAATTTTGGTTGTGAATTGCTTATAAATCTGATTTAAACATTTAATTTAAAACCTAATATCAAATCTAAACGTTGTTATTTTTTTTGTGGGATACCTAAATTTGGAATTAAATTATCTGATTTTTCCAAAAGTGGTAAATCGATTAAACAATTAAATATTTCTATGAATTTCATTGTTGTTTGCTTTGTGCCCTTAAAAGTTCAACTGGAATTACCAGCAAAGAAGCAAATTTAAGCTTTGTTAAATTTTTGTTATGAGATGGTTAAATTTGGAAATAATTTGTGATTTTTCCAAGCGTGGAAAGCCGCCCTCTAAATAAATAAAATAAAATTTATCTTTTAAAAAATTGTAATCATTTGCAAATAAAATAAAGCAGATCAACTTTGGTATTTTGTTCACTTCCGGTACTTAAAAATTTAACTGCGATTAAAGAAAATGTCAGTAAAATCAGACGGACGCAAATTCTTCAGATGGAGTTCAAAGATTTCTTAAGGTATATGTAATACGTATATTTCTAGGAAATTTTGTACCAACAAATAATTCTTTTATACTTGTTCGTTATATTATTATAAATTTGTATAAACAAATGAGAGAATCTTTAAAAAACATCGGTTCAACAGTTTTGTAGAGCGAAAATGTGATCTGTTACACTCTATACTTAATAATTTTTTCTTGCATGAAATTTAAAACTTAGGATTTAATAATTTAACAAGGTATCTTTTCGAAGGAAATACAATTATTCCTTATTGTTTATTATTACCAGGTTTTATTATCAAAATGCATTAATCATTTGTTCTGAGTTCTATTTTCTTTGCTATGAAGTGCTATGAAATTATTTGTATCTCTAATAATCACTTTAAACGCCTTTCTTTTTAATTGAATGGACCAGAGATTCATAGATACAGTTACTTATTTTTCTGTTGGTAAAAGAACTGATATAGCGATAGATATTCAAATCATTTGCCAAAATTTCCATTTACCGTTATTTTTGAAAGAAATTTTTGAAAATATTTAATATCTTCATACTGCACCATGTCAACTTATTGGATTTTTAAGATTTCAAACACATATGTGTAAATTGTTAAATTCGTTGAAACTATATTTGAGACATAGGTATATAAATAATAATAATAGCTTTTGCCTTTTGTTAAAATAAAAACCCTAAAATTTTGTTGATATATAAATTCCGCTTTAATTTTTGAGTATTGTCTGCAGTTGAATGTCTCTCTGTAAATTAAACATTAACGGTTTGGTTTTGGTTTGGTTTTGAATATTTCAAACATGTGTGATAAATCCTTAAAATTCTTAATTTCACTGAAATTATATTTTAGACGTGTGAGCAACAGATTTCGCATTTTTTAAAATAAAAGCACAGAATTTTTGTTGGTATGTACTGAATTTTTGCCTAATTGTCTTCAGTTGTTTGGTATTTTGAATTTTAGAACCTATTTTTGAATATTTAGAACACTCTTAATATTGCTTATTAATTTCTGTTTTTGAGTGTTGGTCAATTTCATCAAATACTTTTAAAGAAATTTTTAAATAAAAATCTTATTTTCGTATTTACACCGACAATTAGAACTTTACAACATTAACGGCGAATTTTTAATTTTTGACTGTTTTTGAATATTTTTAGACGTAAAAGCAATAACATTTTTAAATAAAAAAGCCATACATTTTTGTTGACATGTATTTAATTTACACTTAATTTTTGTGTATTTGTCTTCAGCTGAATATATTCTCATAAATCATAGGCGATTTGTTGATTTTTTAGAACCTGTTTTTTGAAAATTAACCCTTTGCATCGAATTGATTTCTATTTTTAAGTGTTGGCCATTTCATCAGTTGTTTTTATTGATTTTAAAGAGAATTTTTGAGTAGTCGCTTGTTGGGAATATATTTCTCAAAATCATTTCACATTTATCGTCTTTACCAATTAGTCGAGTTTTGAGTTAAATATCAAATAGAAAAAAAAACCAATAAACCTGTAAAATATTTGGATAAGTTGATCTTTTTTTCTAGCTATTAATTATTATTATAAATTCTTATTTGTATTCTTAATGTTAGGTAAAGGGCTTAAATTCTGATAATTCTCATGCGAAACGATCCATCTGCCTCTGTTGTTTGATATCTATGTTTTCTCAGATTTTTATTTCTTCGTCTACTGTTCTTCTTCAGCTTGATTTGGATTCCCTCGTTTTCCTTTTCTTGCGGATTTTTACTTTACTTTGCGTTACAGCTGAAATGTTTCTCATGGTGTAGCCGATTTAAGCCCATTTTTTATATTTAAATATACATATTTTTCAATCTTAATCAGTAATACGTACTGATTAAGTTACTGAATTGTAAGGTTGATTAAATGAATATTTAGTTTTATTTTAAATTATTAGTTGAATATTTGTTGCTATTTCACTTGTTTTTTTCCAGAAGTTGTTGTTCCAGTTGGTCTGCGCTTGGATTTTGTTTATTTTCGTGAAACATTCATTCGTAAATAATCTAGGGCTTGTAATGTTCGTTGTGATTTCATATGCTTTTCAATGATTCTACATTGTGTTTCTTCTTCGAAAATGGTCGGAGTTGCATAAAAACTTCGCATCGTCATACTTTCTTCATTCCTATCATTGTTGAGGTATGCAAATTTGATTTTGTTGTTAGTTAAATTAAGATTCTTGTTGCTAAGGTATTTAAATAATAATTATTAATATGTTAGTTAACTGCAAAGATTTTACGTTGCTTCTGTAAGTTATAACTTTAGAGTTTCTTGTACTTTATTTTCTTCTATAATGGTCAGAATTGCATAAGAACTGCTTCGCGTTTCCACATCTTCTCCAGTCCTATAACTGCTCAGATATGTAAATTTGTTAGTCTTTTTGATTTTGGTGTTAGTTAGATTAAGATTCTTCATTTTTTCCAGTCCTATCACTGCTGAGACATGCAAATCTGTTAATTTTTTTGGTTTTGTTGTTGGTTAGACTAAGATGTGGTTTTTAAGATATTTAAATAATTTAATAATTAATTATAAAGATATTACTTTGCAAGGATTTTACGCTGCTTATGTAACTTTGGCATTTCTTGTTATCTATTTTCTTCTATAATGGTCAGAGTTCGGACATTCCTATGGCAGTTCGTGAATTCCTATGCTTATTTTATTGTATTGGTATCGCCCAGTGGTTTTCTATGTTTCTCTATTCCAGGTTTTTACCAAGACAAATTCATAAAAACGTACAGAAAACTTTTATTGCTTAAACCGCGTATTTTAATTCGCAAAAGACTAAGATTTCCATTTTTTAGTTATTTATAAGTTCGTCATTACATTTCGGTTAACGGATGTTAATTTTCTGCAGATGATGACTAGCACTAGTGTGATGTATTTGTTTATTCAGTGGAGGAGATTTAGGCTTTACGCCGATGCCAAGGATCTAGTAATGAAGGAGTTACACATTTTGTAAGTAGATTAACAGCTGATAAACGCAGAAGCAAAGGCTTACAGTTACGAACCGAAATTTCGTTCAATATAAAAGAATAAGAACACAATAATATCCATTATTACAATTAGGTATAATTACCAAAAGTTTTTACCAATAATTCTACCATGAAGTAATTTGGAATACATATTTTTCAGTCAATATTGTTAATGCTTCATAACTTTTCAGGGTCTTTTTAAAAGCTCTGTACAACTAAAGTTTGAATTCTTTGAAGTTAAAAATCCTGGTTATGTAGCTTAAGCTTAACATTACGCATTAAATTTAAGCTTCGTGTTGTCTAAAATCTGACGTCAACATCATGAAGTAATTTATTACATTACATAATTTTCCCTCATTATTGTTAATGATTCATAACTGTTCAGAATATTCAGAGCTTTCTGAAGCTTTGTAAAATGAATAATTTGAATTCTTTGGAGTTAAAAATCTTGTTTATATTGCTTAAACTTAAACCTTACTAACTAAATATAAGCTTATTGTTTCATTTTTCAGTCATTATTGTTAATGCTTCATAACTTTTCAGAATATTCCGGGTCTTTTTAAAAGCTCTGTAAAAGTAACAGTTTGAATTCTTTACAGTAAAAAATCCTTTTTATACAGGGTGCTGACCTTAGTAGAAGTACATTACAGCAAAAATTTAAAGCTTATCGCGATTTTTGTTTATTTTAAATTTTGTTATACACTTTTGAGAACCGCTGGCTAATATGCATTTGAAAAGCTTGCAATAGAAATTTAACCTTGCAAAAATAAATGAAACATCACACAATTATGTAATTTACAGGTTTCACTTTCCTCTCGCATTTTTTCAGGCTTGAGGCTGGCAGTAAACAATTATTGGCATGTCGAAAAAATTGTTGTAAATAAAGAGAAACATGACTTACAGAAAATGTTCAAATGTTCCTCCATTAACTCAACACAAACAAAACAAAATTACAATTACAATAACATCAATTAATTCAGTTGTTAAAAGGTTGACCTTCCATTAAAACGTTCGATGAATGCACTCTGAAAGCTAAGAATAAACTGATATTAATCTACTTACGTACACAGTTGGTCTATATCAGTATCAACAACAAGGGCGTTTGATAAATTTAAATTCCAGTGTTGCTTTTTAATTTTTTTCTGAGTTTACCGTTTATTTGCGACACATGGTTTATTGAGAAAACTTGTTCTATTTGATATGCTCTACCTACCGTTAAAATTAATGACAATGTTTTTGAATCACCCTGTGTAGCTTAAGCTTAACCTTACCGATTAAACTTAAATTTATTGATTTTTAAAATTTTATAAATTTTGAGTCTTTCAATTTAATTATATATTGTGGCGTTATTTCAGCTTATTTATTTTTAAACGAGTTACTCTAATCCTTATTGATTATATAGAGAGAGCAAATAAGATTGACCGTAAAAACTATTTTCCAACGCAGGTATTGCAAATCTTTACTTCCACTTTACTTATGCGCGTCTTGCGGCTTAGTGTGATATTAGCTTTGCATGTGCTTCGCATTTTGACGCCTGTTTTTTTTTAATTTATCCTGCCTACAAAAACACCCGATCTAGTTAATAAACACCATTTAACTTACTTGAATACGTTATCTAAGCTTAATGAATGCAATTATTTTTTATTGATTGTTATGGGATAATTACCACTTAGCTCAACACAACGGGCTTAACCTAAAACGACAAACAAAATGTCAAAATAGACACGAAGTAGGCAGTCCATGCTTACATACACATGAAGCGGCACATTTCTACTATATTAATTTTTCAAGCATTGTCAGGTTTTATTGCTCTCAATGTATTACTTAAACACTTGCTTTAGACTTTGCATTCAATTAAGGTAATTTGAGGTCTTTTACACATGCTATAATAGCATAAATTTTAGTATTTTGCATTAACTATTAAACAATCTTAAAATGGTATGTATTCTGGGCTTATATTTATTAATAAGTAATTAGAGAATTTTACAACCGACCTTAATTATTTTTCTAATAAAAACACCATAAAAGCTCAACAATGTTTAATGTTGGCATCCTGTTTGTTTACTGTTTTATTTAAAAAAACCTTTTGATTATAAGGTTAACTATTTAAGGACCTAACTTTAGAGTTATGTTAACAAGGACTCTGAGAACATTTTTCCGCTACATTTTTTTTTCTGGAAAACAGCAACGACGTGTTTCAATTGCAATTTGTAATTCATTTCATCTGATGTTATAGACATATACAGAATGCGTTGTGCATTAAAATTGACAATTGAGGGAGCTAGCTTATTATGTGTTTTGCAAATTGAAAATGTAGGTTATTTTAAATTTTAGAAATGGTAAATTAATTTCTTGTGTTGTTATTATCTGGAAATGTTTATAGGTTATTTTTTGAGTTATTTTAGACATATCAACTCGATTTTGCTTTTTGCTCTACTGCTTGATTTCCTGAAAATGTTCTCCCAATTTTAATTACCAAAATTCCTCAAGCTTTTCGTATTTTTAGTAACGTTCTGGTATTACTTTGAACATTATAATTATGTGTCCTTAATATCGGTGGAAATTAACCACCTTCTTAATTTATTTGGGAAAACCTGTTGATTATGGCAGCGGATTTTTGTTAAAACATGTTTAATAATTATGTAGTAACTAAAATCAGAATTAGTAAGAAATACAATATTTGTCGTTTTGGTGTAAACTTCTCAATTCCCATTGATATCAGGGAATCTGTTATTCAGGTTTAATCCTACTGGAATAGAAATTAAAATTAAAATTAAGCAGATGTTAAAATCGCAAATGTTCACCATTTTCTGCTTATTAAATCTAAGATAAATGGCAAAGCAGTTAGTTGAAACATGGTTAAAAGACCACGAAAACGAGTTCTCACTGGCGATCTGAATGGAATCTCAGTCAATTAACGAGGATGCCACAAAAGGCCAATTTCACATCTGGTGATGTCTAGAAAATTCAATGAGAAATTAAATGAATTTCTTTAATTTCATTAGTGACGCATTTCTTTATAGACATGCGAACAAATTAATAGATTGTTAGAACTGGCAGACATTTACTAATTTTTTTGTTGCACTTCTGTGAAACGGGTTTTTAGTGCAGTTCAATAAGGTTTGGGTGCCACTTCTTTTGTTGCATTGTTTTGTGTGTGTGTTAGATCGGAATTCTGTTTGAAAACAATTGGTTATATACGTTAATTAGTGTATCATTTTAATGTAAAAGTAGATCATTCGCAATTATGTGTGTTTAAATCTAGTTAGGACTAGTCTTGGCTTGCAACTTGCTTTCAACCTAGATGCCTTACATATTTGCTAATCTTGCGAGCAATTAAGTAATGTCCAAAATTGCTCCTAACATTCTTAGATAACAAAATTATGCTGAAATACCCTTCTGGACATTCTCAAAGGATAAGCTAGAATTGTATTTAGGAGGAAGTGTTTTAAATTTGTAAATTTACCAATGGATGTTCAGTAGTATTTCGCTGTAAAAAAAATCAAAAATTGTTTATTAGGCTATTACACAACCAAAGCAGTCTTACATATTCGATATCTAAAAAATCCCGTGTGTAAAAAAGACAAATTATGTGAAGCTTGTAAAAGCATACGACGCGACGTGAAAAGTTTTTGAAAATATTTTCCATTTACGGGAAAGTGAATGTTAACCTGGCTAATAATTTATTTACATCAATAAATAACGCAAAGTTAATTAAAATGCATGTTCACTGGGGTGTAATAATATTAGACATTTCTAGGATTTAAATGGTTTCTATTTTGAAAAAATACTCGATTAAACAGCCGCTTGAAATTTATTTATGTTGCTCTTGTACGAGTAGAAACACTTTGTTAAAGCCAATAATGGCAATAATAAATTGTAGCTTTTTTTGCGGAAGAACCTTTTGATTCGCTGAAGTTATTACAAGTAATATATTTGCAAATGTTTTTAAGGGTTGCCTTTTATATTTAATAATTTATTTATTGGTATGCTTCAGTAATCTTTAAATAAACATCTCAGTGGATGACAAATAAAGAAATATTTTAATAATTAAATAAATAAACAGCATAAATAAATAAATAAAAACATGACATACAACACAAGGAAAATTGTTAACACTTTTCTTGAATACATTTGATCGTCGCAGCATATCTCCGGAAATAGATATCCATAAAAACGTAATTAAATAATTATTTATACTTTGTTTTGCGTTTTTATATAACTGAGTATTTATAGCTTAGAAAACTTTTAAATGGCTTCCAGCGACGAGCCCATATTTTCTAAAAAATCAATTTTGTTATTATTGTTAATAAATTTGACGAAAGCCTAACAAAAAATAAATTAGCATAGTCATAATTATGCCAGATGGTGAAAGGAAAACAAATAATTTAGCGAGAGTCTGTTGCTTTTTTTCGAATTTCAAATAAACATAAATTGGAGCAGTTCGTATAAATTACTCGGAAAAGAAAAACTGGTTAATTAAATTGAAATTAGTTAATAAAATTATTTCGAGTGTTTTAGTAATGAAAGTTGTTAAATTAAAAAGTTTTAATGTTCGATATTGATATAAGTGAGCCTTTTAAATCAGAATTTTTGCAACTCTTTAAGATCTTTGCTTTATTTATTCTGTTGTAAATGTTTCTCCACCTTCTAAAATAATTTTAAATTTAACTTTTTTAAAAATAGGATAAGCGCAGTTTTCTAAAGGAATTAAAGCCTTTCTTCTGGCTTCTTTTATGACTTGATAATAGATTAATTAATTAAAACTTTGAGGTTGATTGTAGTGTTGAAGGTTAATAAGGAAAGGTTTGAAAAAGTATCTAAAAATACAATTTTAGGCCATGAAATAGAATTCAAGATATACAATTACGACCTGAATTTTTCTAAAGAATTTTACAATCTCTGAAGATATGCATGTGCGGAATATTAAATAGTTCGATTTGGTTTGTGCCATGTGTTCGGCGGCACATAGCATTACATTAGTTGCATGTTACGGGTATTATTAGTATTATGCCATACCCATAATTCACAAACGGTGGGTAGATAATTTTAAAAATGAGTTTTATATAACACACAACCGGTCGTGCGTTAAAACTGTCACATTCTTTTGATTAAACATGTGTAAATTTGTAAGTCGTGTATAAACTATTAAATTTCTTATTATTACTAATATACAGGATACGATTGTTGCACTGTGACTAATCCTATTAGTCGCAGTTTTTCTTTCATTGTTTCTACGATAATAGCTTTTGTAGTTTATTGAAGTTCGATAATTGATTCCATCGGAAATTTTCTAATAGTTTGTATGTCAACGTATCAACAGTGTTTCCTTGAAACGTTTCTTAATGAATAAAATAATTTAAAAATTTACAAGTATAACCTTTCCCCCTTTAAATAATTTACAAAGTACCACTTATATTTTACAAGAATGACATTTCGAAATCGATTCATATTTCATATAAATAGCGATTTACTTATTTGGTATTAATGAAAATTCACATCCCTCACGTAATTTATGGTATTTCCAGAACGGCACGTGGCTAAAGCTTATGTTTTAGCAAGACCTTCGATGACATCAGCTGAAACAATCCTTATTAAAACGGTTAAAACCGTGTAATACCGTCTGAAGGAGAAATTAACTCATTTTCTTAAGTCATAAAGTAACATGTCATGTAACCATAATTCCCGTATACTTTACACATACTTAAATAAATTTTGTAATAACTACATCTTTCTAATTACATAAATTAGTGGCCAAAAATTGCGTGATATAAATATTTTCACCAAACAGAAAGTTTCTGTTAAAAATGCGGAGAAATTGCGTATGACGTAAAAAAAATGGTAGAAATTAACCGAATTTCTTTTAAAATGCAGAATTACAGACTGAGACGTCCACCTACGTTCGAAGGAATCTGCAAAATTCCTTTTATAAATGAAGAAATAATATTTATGTGATTATTTTATACGTTCAGTTAACACACGTAATTACGTAACGTGCCAGTTAATCTACGCCCGTTTATTATAATAAATCTACTAGCTAGCGTTATGCTCTAGTATTCGAAAAAACATAACTTTCAATTTCTGCGGCAAATTCGAGCTTCGTGCGGTAACGACCGCTTATAAGAACACTGTAAAGACATAAAATTATACCGTGGACTGTTTTGTTGTGTTCAGATCCATTCGAAGACATTTAAAAACTTATTTTATGCGTTTCGAATACAAATCGAGATAATCTGACGCGTTTTAGACGAACAGGAACTCTAAATCTTTCTAAAGACAGACGAGTTAGCAATTTTATCCATGTTAGCTTAGTAAGGAAGTTGTCCGTTTCCTTTGCACATGTTTTTCTGTTCACTTAATGCGTAGTAATTGGAAATGACATTTTTTGTGATACAACTTAATCTTTTATGTATTTTAAATTTTAATTTATAGGTAGTTTTTGCAAAACGTATAACGGCGAAACTCATGACAGTGTACAAACGGTTTGCCCAAAGAAGAAGAAGGAAAACTCAGCACCATAAAACTTACCTACAACATTTGTAATGAAAAACGGACAGACTTAATCTTCATTTCGGTAAAAATAAAAGAAAATAACACAACATATTTAATAAACTAGGAAATCACAAATCACACAAACAGTTTGCCCTTGTTTTCATAATAAATGAAATGTGTGTGACTAAATTCTTAACAAAAGCTTTTGGTGAAGGCAACATTTAACTGATTTATTTCATAGGTTAAACTTTTTAGGAATTGCTCCTTTTCAGGAATAATTTTAGTGCATTTTAATGAATTATAAAAATTTCATATGTATTTATACCCCGTGTCCACAGGGTTTTGCACCATGGAATCAGAGCAACGTTAATTTATCCCAAAGATCAGCTCTTGCTTTTACGAAAACAGCTTAACAACAAACCCTATTATCTTTATTTTTCTATGGCAATAAACGATTAAGTGGCATTCAACCTGATGTATGGTTTGAAACAAATCAAGTCCTGTTTGAATTTATACTAAAATCGTCATGAATATTTACCCTGTGGAAGAAAAAGTTCAAATAGTGAAATGGGTCTACACAGGAAACAGTTACAGGGAAACGTGTAGACGATTTGCAACGACATATCCCAACAGACCTCGTCCTGCACACGCTACTGTTGGAAGAATCATAAAATAAAATTTCCTAATACGAAAACTACATATTTTTTTTAATATTTTTAACTTTTAAACAAATTCTTCTATTATTTCAAATTCAATTCGAGGCTTGTCTACTGTCTGGAACCGAACCATGTAGGAAAAAATATACGATGCATGGATTGCAAAAACGTGATTTAAGCAGATACTTTAAATTAATCATTGATAAAAATCAACAAATACGAATTTGAATACAAATGTAGAGGCAAATAATACATCAGTAAACGTTAGTCAACGAAAGGTAATGCTTTTTGTTTATCTTAATTATTGATTAGTTAAACACAGATTTTATGCTATTCTGATGCTTGTGAGTATCAAATGATTCTTTTACATATCAGTTCTATAAATAGCTGTTTTTAAAAAGAAGCTTTCAATTATTTATTGTTTATAAATGCGCATTTATGCAGTAATAACCCAATTAAATATCCAGTACGCTCATTTTCAGAAGAAACTTTGTTGTATGTTTTAGAAGTCTTTCTAACTTTTCTCGGCATTTTAAACTTGTTTCCGAAAATTTTTGATTTTATCATTTTCGGAAAATTTAAAATTTCCTAGGATTTTGTCGGTTTGTGCAATAAAATTCCAGGATGACAAAATTTACATTTTAAGGGTTTTGTAAAATTAAATATCTGGTTCCCTGATTTAATGTACGTGCAAATTCAGTGGTGGATTTATCCATATATGAAGCAGCCGTACGCCTAGAGCTTCAAAAATTATCTGCGCAAGCGGCCTCGGCGACAATTTTTCTCTCGGTACGCTAAAATGGAATTTCGCGGCCTTAGTATACAAATAACTATTGTTACTGAATATTCACTATTAATTTTATCCTATTGCTTTGACAAGCTTTTGGTCTTTGAGCAATGTTTAATGATTGGAAAATAAACAAAAACATTGGAAGAATATAAACGTTAGTTCGATGACTACTTGGAAAGAAAACCTTAGAAGTTAACAATTTAGAATTTAAAATTTAGAAGAATAGAATTCGGCCTAAACCAGAAGACATAAATTTCAAGGTGAGTCAAAGACTGTTCGAATATTTAGTTTTTAACCCTTCGATTAAACATTAAACAGTAAGGCCCTCCCCACATTAAGCTACTAAAAAGAAACTAAACTAGTTACAAACTTAAATCACCAACCAGTTACCAACTATGACTCGCACACGACGCTACTGAAAGTTTATAAAATCAAGTCATTTCTCGATTATCGCGGCTTTGTTATTATAATATTCTGTTTAAATTATAATTTTATTATTGTGATTTTTTTAATATTTCCATTTTTCTTGACCAGTTTCTTAATTCTATCAGGATTGGTTTACATTTTCCGTTTCTCTGCTTCCCACTTCTACGTATCTCCAATACTTCCCCTTCTATTACTATTTTAATTTCCATATCCCTATATTGTTCTTACTTTTTCTTTTAGTTACAGGCCTTTCTCCCCTTCCTTCTCTTTTACTCCATATATGATTATTTTTCTTTTCCTTATTTCTCTTTCCATTTCTTCAATTTTCTTCTCTAGTTGAGTTATCCTTTTTTCCAATGGTAGGTTTTCACTTTTTAACTTTGCATTTTCTTCTTTTACTTTAGTTAGTTCTTATTCAAATGTATCTATTTTATTTTTACAAAACAAACTAGAAATAAATCGCCGAGCGACTCTGCATGTCGGGTTGCTTCTGATTGATCACCGACGCGTTACAAACCGGTTACCAACTAGTTGCATTGTATGCGGAGGCTCATTGAAATACACGGGCTGTAACTAATTAGCAACTGATTGGCGATTTAAGTTTGTAATTAGTTTCTTCTTAGTCGCTTAATGTGCGGAGGGCCTAAGTGATAAATTCTGTTTGGCAATTATTCTTACTGGAAAATAAGCAAAACATTAGAAGACAGAGGCATAGCTAAAGATCAACGAGCCCTTATTCCAGAACCTTTAATGGTACCACTATTCCCTACAAATTTAGCCATTGTGTATGATTTTTGGCATGAAATATGAGGGCGTATTTTTACGTTACCTACCTAGCCATGAAAAAAAAATACGCATTGCATTAACGACCACTTATTTATTTTTCTACGTAACTCCCTTCAATACCTATACACTTATTCCACCTTCTTTCCAATTGCCCCATACCCTCAGAAAATTAGAATTATAAGAGCAAAACTAAACTTTAATAATTGAAGACTAATTTAGAAAAAGCGCGATTATTTAAAGGATATAAATAAACTTTAGTTCGAAGAGCATTATGTGAATCAGAAAACTTTAGAAGATCACAATTAGAATTGAGAATAAAAAATTTAGAAGATTATTTGTGTTTACTCCGAAGCTGAAGACAATTTTCAAGATGAATCGAACCCTATTCATATATTTAGCTTAATCGGACAATTAATTTAAACAATAATTTTTATAACTAAATATTTTGACGATTTTCTGATAATACTGATGTCAAACTCTGTTGGAGAAAACAATGTTATAAATCAACCTTTGGTTTACAGAACAAAAAATCATTTTTCCTCCTCTCCATATCAAATTGGGGCTAATGAAGCAGTATGTTAAAGCTCTTGGTTTACAAGGTGACTGCTTCCAGTACATACGTGCAAAATTTCAAGGACTTAGTTATGAAAAAATAAAAGCTGGTGTGTTTGATGGACGGCAAATTAGAGCTCTAATGAAAGATCCCTGTTTCACCAACTCTATGAACGACATTGAGGAACAAGCATGAAATTCATTCATGATGAGAAACAAGAAAGACGAAAATTACACAGATGTGGTTGAAACAATGCTTGAAAACTTTCATCGTTTAAGTTGCAATATGAGCACAAAACTGCATTTTCTAAATAGTCATCTTGAGATATTTCCTGAGAATCTAGGGCCGTAAGTGATGAACAAGGTGAAAGATTTCATCAAGACTTAAACATGATGGCTGACTACTGTTGAAGTATTTTAAGAAACTGCCAAAATACAACACACAGCAGAAAGTGCTACAAACGAAAATTTATTCCCTGAAACCCCATTGGTAAACAGTATTATTTTTTGTTTGTTAATGCACTCTTAATGGGTATTTTGTATTATTTATATGTATGTAATTGATATTTGTAACGAATAAATTATAATTTTATACTTTGTTTATACAGTATTAGTTCTTAATGACTTGGCTGCTTTTAATGACAATCAAAAATGCAGGGTACGTTATACTTATACAGCAAAATTTTGATTTTCGGGTTCTACACACCAGACTTATTAAAAAACAAGTCTCAGATAGAAGTCAGCAAAAATTGTGTTGGCCAGTGATAATTAGTCATAAAAATCCAGAAAAAGCACAATAAAATCATTAAAGTTATAGTTCACTTTTGACTCAGAAACCCAGTAGTTTTTAATTATTATTAGGGTTTAGCTTTCGCTCAGTAAATAAACAAACAAAATAAATAAGCACCTTAGAACACGTACACGACGTGCACTTTCTGTCAAATAGGCTTTAAAGAAAATATTAAAACACTTAAGGGTATTTTAAAATCAACTACAAGGTATCTTAATTGGTTGCTTGAGAAGATTAATTTATAAAAAAATAATTCAACGCTTCAGCTTTCTGTTCGGATGTTCATTAAAACCATTTGCTTTTATTAATAAATAATAGTGATGCAGAAATCCTAATTAGGACATATTTTTTTACAAAAAAAGAGGATAAAAGAGAAAACTCGTGTTTCAGCATGCTTTAATTAAAAAAATATATTTATGCAGTTTTTAGAAGATACGGAAGCACAACACATTTTTTTATTTTTCTGTTTGTGATATTCCTGTTAGTTATATTCGTCCTTTTGAAATGATTCTATGACATCCTCAGGCTGTCCAATTAAAAGCAGGATATTCTTTGTCTAACTAAGGATAAAGAAACTGAAAATTTTTCATTTTTTCAACTTTCATTTCCTCTGTTTCTACGTCTTGTAGTTACCTTATGTAAGTAGCTACGAGTTTTAAAAAGTAATTATAATTGAATTTGTTATTTTATTTTAAGCTTGTCCAGTCAAATTATTTTTAAGGTTATATAAAAATATGCAAACGCATCTCACATGTTGCTGAAAGCAGAAAGCAGAAATAAAATAAACAAATCACAATAACAAATCGAACCTATAATATTTTTTTATCCTTGTGTTTTAAGTTGTTTTTAACTGAGCTGTCAATTAAAGTAATGCCTATTATAAAGTTTGAATAAATGAATAATTTGTAGAGAAACAGACATACCTCTCTACCAGTTGTGTACAAGCAGTAAATAATAAGTGGCGTACTTTCATAATAATTGTTCCTACATTCTAAACTGAAAGGGGCAATTGTCGCAAATCAAGTTATTATGCAACCGGCGTGCTATTGAATTTAATGAAATACATTTGTTTTTTATTGACGATTAATTATGTCACTGAAGCACGAACTGAACTGTTAGAAAAATTGACTGACGGATAACCGTGTGAAAACACACCCTTTTCGAATGCCATGATCTCGGTTTATTTAAAATTTTAATTAATTATTTAATTAGGCTCAGTGACTAATCCAGATAACTGCATAATAATAGCCTGGACAGTCAAGGGGAATATAAATTTTTCTAAAACAACTGCTTCGTCATTTAACTCTCGCGTTTGCAAGCTACGAAGTATACATTGCACCAAGAAAGAATTAACGGTGATCAATCTGCATTGTTCGAAATTAAACAAGAGGTTTTATTCACTTATTGCTTCATATTATTACATTTGCACTTAATTAATGACTCGTTAACTAGCCCGTTTTGTAAAAAAATATTGTGCAAGAAATGCCTTATTTAACTACTCACGTTTGTTACTAACCCCTGCTCGAGTTTGAAGGCTGTAAATAAGCAAATATATCTATGCGGTAATATTTCATTAATTTTTCATTGTAATTAACTTTGATCGATTTAATATTACCAGGTTAAGTAACACTTAAAATAACCCTTTTTGATTTGTCTCTGTTGACACGAAAAAGACAATTCGAAAATAATTAAAAATGAAATAACAAGCGGAAGTAATTTATTTACAAGCAAAATTGCCTTTTTTTGTTTATTTATAATTTCGATTTCAAGAGAAATCAAAGTGTTTGTGAATATCAGGGCCGCATCCTAACAATAGATTTTAATATTTGGTAATTTGTACTTCAATTCACGAATTTCACAAAAGAAAACTTTTTAAATTCAGCATATACTGCTATTTTGAGTAATTCAGATTTATTTAAATGTAGTTTTAAAAGAAAATTTGTAGAATTGCCACGTAAAATGTAGCGAAATCACGTAAGTCCTAAACGCAAATTCTTTGGAATGTTTTGATAAAATCGAGGGAGAGGGTTGAAACAGATTTCTTTCCAAATTCGTTCCTTTAAATTTTCAGTTTTGATGATGTAGAGATGTAGACCTTAAGTTTTATGTAGCCCTAAAGTAAAAATCATCCGGAGATCCGGAGATTCAGAGATCCGGGGATCTAACTGGAAATTCTCTGGGTCGTCTGCCAATCCAGTGATTCGGAAACACATTTCAATGCCGCCCCAGTTCGACGAGGTTTACGTAAACAGACTGTCAAAATTGAAGATTAGAATAACAAATTCAGCAAGAATTTATTTTGTGTTTGGTAAATTTTTTGTACCATTTTTTTTATTTATTAAATTTTTCTTTGATTTTTTCATAAAGTTTTTCTTATGAAACCTAATCCAATTTTTACAGGCCATATTAAGGGTGGTAAGGTCTACTTAATCAGTTAACAAAAAACATGAATCATCATTAAAAAGAAACATGTTGAAAAAACACCTGAATTTTCAACAATAAATTTCCTCCCATTTTATTGAATTTCAACTTACTTTACAAACACACGGCATATTCGAACACTTTCACGGTCAGTGGTAGTGGTAAAAGAACATCTTCCGTGTTGGGACTGTCCCAATATTGAGAAAGAAGAACTCAACGTTTCGCCCGTTTTCTAAAGGGCTTCATTATGAGGAAAAGGGGTGCTAAAAGAGCACGGCAATTCAACATATCAACCACATTAGAGGCGAAACTCTTTTAGCAAGAGGAAGAAGCTCACTGTAAGTCAACCAAGCTCTGGTAAAAACATTTTTTCCCTAAGCTTGCAAATTTTTATCCATCATATAGCTTGTTATAACATAACTTTTGTCATAATTAACAAATTATCAGGAAATCAAATATGTTTCTAATAACTGGAAAAAATTAACGCATGAAAACTAAAGAAACCTTGAGTGTGGACGCTGACAAATACGGATAGTTTAAATTAAAAAAAATAAAATAATAAAAAGCCAGTTGAAGGTTATTTCCCAATTTTGTCAATATCCCAAATATTAGTAATTTGTTTTGAAAATCCAGGATTTTTGAATATTTTTTATAGAAATTTAAATTAGTCTGGTCCTTAAATTCTTCAATAATAATATAAATTATTAAAAAGGCAGTAAAGTTAGAAATATTTGGAGACTTCAATGCGCAATCAGGCCAGAAACTTCAATCTAATAATTTGCTGAAAACGAAAATAATTTTATATTTGGGTAGAAAAGAAAAATGTAAGCTTCAAAGGAACATTATTACAATCGGCAGTATTTTATTATAAACCAATTTTTGAAACATGTTCTCAAATGATTAAACGTTAACTCATTTCATTTCGAATAAAATATTTCCTTTGCGTGAGAAATTCTGGCCACCGATTGAGGACTGGCCATACCTTTACTACCCCAATATTACATAATATTGGAAGTTCTACGAACTTTTGTTGTTAATTTGATTACTAAATAATTAAAATTATTTTATGCATATTTTATCCTCAGTATTATGAATGATGAGCTTATATGTATGTAAAATATTTGTTAATAACTTTTGTAACTAATAAATCACTCCTTATGTATGCAAGACTTGTCATTTACACCTTCATAAGTCTCCTGTTGTCATCACGTAAAATGATACCTTTCTAATAAGGGCTACTTGGCTGTAGAAACGCCCAGGTGAGAAAAAATCCTGTAGTTTGTATTAAAGAATTAAGAATTTAAAAGATCCTAACGTGAACCGTAATTAGAATTTAAATCAGCTGTGGCTCTGTACGATTTCTTGCTCGTGTTTATTTTCACATTTATTAAGTCAGCTTGATTTATTAATACATACGAATAATTGAAGAAAGGAAGAGAAAAAGCTTGACTTTTTTTTGCTGCAAAATATTTGCCTTTCTTGTTGATTATACGAGACTTCCAAGGTTTTGATGACGTCCATAGGCTTACTACTTCAATGGAATACTGTCCATTTTAAAAAGCCAAGATGAACTTTTATTAATTATTTATGAATTTTTCTTATCTTGAAGTTGCTTTATCTTATTTTGCTAAATCTCAGAATATTGTGCTTTTGGTTCCAGGTAGGTTTCCCGTGCAACTTTGCATTGAAGTCTCCAGATATCTTACGTTTTGTATTATCTACTTACGGCCGATTACATTAATTTCCTATTATTGTTCGGTTTTAAATAAATACATTAATACTATATTAAGATTATTAAGTAGTTGATGCCTCTAAATTACAAAGAAGAAGAATAATAAATACTTCTAATGCGGTACTAGTTTGTAGAAATAATCAATTAGCCATTAATGTTGGGTATTATTTATTCGTTTATTAATGATAATTACAGATGACTTTTTGAGTTATTGCTCGAATAGTTACTACAATGTATATATGGTTAAAGAGAAAAAACTAAAAGAAATCGAGACTTATAACGCGGATTTTAAAACATTCCCAACGATATAGTGGCTGCAATAAGAATTAAAAGTGATAGCATTGTTTTTATGCCATGTGCACCTAAGTTGACTTTGAATGCATACCAAATGCTTATTGCTTATAGCAATATAACATTCTCTTAAAGATAATCTAAACTGTTTCACTAAGACTATTAATGAATTTTATATGTTGTAATTACAGTATGTCTTTGTAAGTCCATTACTTGGTCTGTTGTTTAATAACTGTCGGCAAGTGTTTGATTTGTTATTAATGTTATTATATTGATTAGAATCCTTCAGGCAAATAACTTGGTTACTTACTCCCCCAATATTGTTTGCAAACTAAAGCTCCTTTCCGTTTTCTTGATTTTTGGATCTTCATGAGACAAAAGCTAAATTATTTGGAGATTAAATTTTAATAATTAAAAATCGAATTTGACATTTCTCGGCTATAATTGGTTATAATTAATGTATTTGGTTAATTAAATGTCAAAAAATGTTTAATCAAACAGAGTAACTACCTATATGAATAGATTTTGATTCACCTTATTTATAAATTACGCCTTCAGCTTTGAGCCAAACTAATCTCTAAGGTTTAAATTGCTACCCCAACCAATTTTTTGAATAAAAAATCCTTTCGGTTTTCGTGATCTTTAGCTTTTCATAATCTAAAACTAAATTATTTTAGGAGTAATATTGTTAAGAATTGTCCATTCAGAATTTTGGTAATGCTTTAAAATTGGTTAATATAATGTTTTAATCGAAGAACAAAGATATATGTATTTAATAAAACTAATCACCTTGAAAATTATGTGCTCAGTCTTGGGCTGACATATTCTATTCTTCTAAAGTTTAAATTCTAAATTATTATCTTCTAACGTTTCCCTTTATACTGGATTTCAAACAGTCTTCAAACTAAGATTTATTTATATTATTTTCATTTTCTCACTTTTTTAAATTCATCTTCAGCTAAAGTTTATTTTTGCTCCTCTAATGTTTTTTTTTATTTTGCAATAAAAATATTTGCCAAAAAAACAGAAATTTGCGAAAGCTAATACTATAAACAATGAATCTTCAGTACCAAAGGGAATTTATCACATTCACTGCCTAGATCTTTTTGTCTTCTAAAAACTATTCAACCTTAAAATAAATTTATAAAATTATTAAATCGGAACAGTAATTAGTTTGTAATTAACAAGATTTGTTTCTTTTTCTATTCTTATGCTTTCTCAGGCGTCGGGTTGGGTACCCATTTCCTCCAGGCCTTCCTACATCTAGACTGCTAGATGATTCATTTCCCTTTATGTTTCTCACTTATACTATTTGATTTAATCATTTCCTGCTTGGCCTGTCTTTTTGTTTCTTTTTTGATGTTTAGTTTAGTTGTTTATTTCCATTTTTTTCGTTACTTATTAGTTTCACTTTTGTTGCTTCATACCTTCATTGCTGATTCTACCCCAACAATTCAATTTTAATTTCTGTGTCAGTTCACTCACCCTGTTAGCTCAGAGTAGTGCTAACATCTATTATTTTCTTTTAAATTTAGTTTTGATAACAACACGTTGTGGATATTTCAGACATCAAAGCTATAACACTTTAGCTTTTTTAAAGTCATATTTTTACTCTAAATGACAAAAGAAGAATGTAAAAAATTACGTGCGAGAATTTTGAAAATATCGAAAAGTAGAAAGTGTTTTGTCGTCGAGAATAAAACTATTCCAGGTCCTTGAACTTAAATTTTGTTTATTGTTATAATTGTATTACTAAACCAGTTATGACAGAAAACAATTGAATCAAGGGAATTCGTTTATAATATCAGGTTTACTTATGTAATAATAATTTTATTAAAAAAAAAATCAGAAATAGTTTTTAGAATTTAAAACAAATGCACGAAATTTTAATAATAATGAAGATGAATTACATACATACATTTATTTTTTGTAAAAACAGAGTTAGTTCCAAATAACCCTATAGAAGGGTTTCGCCACTAGCTTGGTTGACAAGTTGAGTTACCGTGCCCTGGTTCTTCTTCTTGCTGGAAGGGTTTCGCCTCTGGCTTGGTTTACAAGCTAAGCTATCGGGCCTCTCCCTTCCCCCCTCTGCTAAAAGAGTTTAGCCTCTGGCGTGGTTAACACGTTAAGTTATACATGATTTTTTTCGGGAAAAGGGCATCAGTGAGCAATGAATCGCAACACTGGTTGGATTTTTCCAGGCACGCGTACTTTTGTAAAAAAATAAAAACCAGAAGTGTGCTGAAAAAATATATTTAGTTCCCTGTAAACTTTACAGCTGGAAAGAATTATCAAAGGATTTTTGTGTTGTTCGCTGAAAAATAAATATTAAAGTCAACAACTTTAAATGGTTATAAAATACGTTACAGAATGACTGACGCCATTTAAGAGATATTTTGACACGCCAACGGAGATGAAAACTTAGCAAAATCGATAAAGCTGTTTTTGAAAAGACATTCAAAAATGTGGTTTATTTTGGGTTGGTTTATTCGACTGAAAAATATATTTTTGGAAAATTTGAAAACCTTTGAAGTATGCCCGTTGTTTTTAAATTTCTGAATTTTTGGAAGGTTTTTAGACATGGTTGTAATCAGTGAATTTTGGGCTATGCAAGAGTTTAGAAGAATGTACGTATTTTATATTTAGAACACCACCTGGTGGCGAATGCGAGCATTTTGAACATAATTTAATTTTTTTTATACCAAACCTTTTTCATATATCACTTACTTTGATATTTATTTTACAAAAAATTTCTCATGAAATCTATCCCAATTTTTACAGGTCAATAAAAACCGTGAATTGCCATTAAAAAAACAATGGATGGCACTTTATTCATTCCAAAAATAAACTCAAAAAAATTGACCACCTTAAAAAATATTGATAAACGGTTTCAGCCTTCTTCCGCCTACCAATTTGTTTCCATTTTACTGAATTCTGCCACACGGTATAATTTTAAATTCAAGGATTTTCTTCACCACTGCATTGAAAAGTAATTCCTTTATGGCCGTGTTTGTATCATTATAAAATTATTAATAATTTGATAAACGAATCAGATAGATATTAAGCAAACGCCATCGTTTTATCAGTTTTTTTTGGGCGAAAATGTTACTATTTTAGGTTTTTTTTTCTACAATAGACTGGAAAACAAAATTAAAACAAACTAAAAATTTAATAGCTGTTTATCAGTAGACCATTTAAACTTTAACCGTTGTTTGTTTTTTGCATGTTATGGAAATGTTAAATTTAAATTTTACTTACACTTACTTTACATTCGCAAGGATAAAATGGCTTTAGGATTAAGTAAGTAAAATTTGTTATTTCTAGCATTTAAAACCTTTGAAATTCGAAGACTTCCACGGTCAGTGTCAGTGTTAACAGAACGTCTTCCGGGTTGAGTTCTTCTGTCTCAACAATGACAAAGCTTCAACCCGGAAGACATTCTGTTAAAACCCTTGAAAGTTTATACTTAGCTCCCTGTGAACTTCTGGAAAGAATTATCAACGCATTTCTCTTTGTCGTTCGCTGATATATAAATCTAACTAAAGTCAACAATTTTAAATTGTTATAAAAGACACCAAAGAAAAATTTTAGCTTTGGGATCAGCGCCATTCGGGAGGTAAGGTATGTCCACTAAAAATTTGGACCAACTTTAAACTAAAATCAGGCAAACAAATTTCAAATTAATTGTCAAACAAAAGAGTGTAGCTTGTTTACAAGCAGTGTACAATAAACTGTAAACCAAAGAATATTTATACTCTTTGCTGTAAACTAAAAGTGTGAAAAATTCTACCCAATCAATTACAGATACGAAATCAGGTGTACAAGTTCTACGAAAATAACCGAAAACGTGGAAAATCGTTTACTGTAAGTCATTTTAAGCCAATATAGCAAAAAGCGTTCTTCATAATATTCTGCAACGTTATGAGAATAAATACTGAAGCTGAACGACGAATGGGTTCGAACAGAAAAGCTAAAAAATTAACAAAATTGCGGTCAAATGCTTAAAAACAGCACTTTGAAGACAGTGATTCTACTTCGATTAGTGGCCAGAAAATTGGGCAAATCGAAAAGTTATGTTCACAAATCATTGAAGGAGAAGACAAACATAAAGTACAGAAAGAAGATGATTCCAACGCGTACAGAATAACAAAGCATCGCTGAAAAGACGAAATATAATAGAGTTTACCGAAAATTTTCAAAACATTCATTTTCATTAGATGATGAATCATACTTTACGCTTAGTCATTCAAGAATTGAGGGTAATGATGGATATTACACTAGTAATCTATCTACAACCCCAATGAAAATAAATTTCAAACAAAAGCTAAGTTTGAAAGAAAAATATTGGTTTGAATTGCTATGAGCAGTATGAGCTCAAAAGGACTCAGCGACGTGCTTATTCGTGCTATAAATGCAAAAACGCACCAAAAAGTCTGTATTCAAGCCCGATTACTTCTTCTTATTCGTAAATATCACAGTAACGACAGTTATGTCTTTTGACAAGACTTAGTTAGTCAGCTGTCATTATGGACGATCTGTAATTGAATGCTTGCGGAGTGAAAATGCTAATTTTGTTGAGAAAGGGGATGTATCTAAAGTACGATGTATTGAAGAGTTTTGGGCCCAAGGGATGGTCTATGTAAAAACTGGAGGGCTAGTAATACCAACCAGTTATTTTGTAGTTTTTGTAATTAGTTGAAATTTAATAAATATGTTCTAATCTTGAAATTAAAACTTGTCCAAATTTTTAGTGGACATACCTACCTTATATTGCTCGTAAATGTGAGTAAACAAAAATCTAGTTTGGGTTAGTTAATACGGCTGATTTATTTTGAAAGATACTTCCGGTGCAATAGATTTTAGACTGTCAGAAATATAAGTTTATCTAAAATTACATCGGTGGTTTTATTCTAATATTGGGGAAAGGGAAAACCATAAGTGGAAAATTTTGATTCGCCTAAAGGGAGTTAAAAAAAATTGAAGATGGTCCAATAGCATTAGAAAAGTAATTTAATGCACGATTAAATGAGAATAGTTCTTAAGAGAATTTTTTGGAAAACCTTTGAATATCCTCGCTTTTCCATTTTTGAATTTTTGAGCCTTTTTTACATATGTAGTTATAGTTAATGAACTTAGGGGTTATTTTGACAACTTTCAAAGAAATTTTCAAGAACTCGCCTAGATGAACAATCCTAATATTTATTTTACTTGTGTAGAATGTACCGAAAATAAACATTGAAATTCGTGAAAAAGTAAAAAAATGTAGCGTAAATCTTGGTAGTTGTTAAACATTTTACAGGTAATAAATCAGTTATAAGTTATAAACAATAATCACACGAAAGAAAAGACGTCTTAATCGGCTATTTAAAGGTGCTGTAAATTATAATTTCAAATAATATCATGTCGACATAGGTCAAACCTTATAATAGGTTATAACATGTAAGTAGATCTTTTAACCATGAACTTTTGTTAATAATATTCTTTAATTAAATCTCATCCTACCTCTGTGTGCGTTCCCATATTTATATTGTATTATAATAGTGTAAATACAAAGAGTGCAAATTCATTATTTTTTTAAATTATAAATTCGTGCTCCAGTTTCTCTTTGGATCGGTGGTATTTTTAACAACTTAAAAAGCTGTACAAAGGAAGCGCATTTAGTTACAGGAATCAAGAATAATTATAAGTTTCTAGTTGGTGACTTGATTAATTTATATTAATTCATCTGAAAACAGTTTAAAATCTTGTAAAAATGATCTTTAAAGGAAAGCTGAAAAATCCTGAAAAATCGTATTAAAGAATCAACTTACAATTTATTTTATTTGTTAATATTCTTACAGAATTTAGTTTTTGGCCAATAATTCTTTGATAAATCACAATAAAGCAGCGAAACATGCTTTGTTTTGAGGCCTTCATTAACACAAATTCTCTTAAAGTTTACAATTCTAACACATTTATTTATACCACAAAAAAAACCGTCCCTCACTTTCATTTACTTACATTTCTAATTTTGATTAAAACAATAAACACCGTCAAGGGAAAGTTCACAGGTTTCATACAAGGTTTAGATGCAAAATCACAATAATATATTCAGAGGATTAACATTAACACCCTTCACACATCATTCAATAAAACAATAACAAAAACGACTAAACCGGAGGGTTCAATAATTTCTTTATTTATAACACAATGGGTGTATCCATCAAATATGGTATTCCACGAAGGCAAATGAATGCTGGTTGCAATTGTGTGCATACCGATTGCTCAATTTCAGCTTGATTTATTGTCAAGTTTCTTGCAAGTCTACCAACGTGCAATAAAGTGTGTGAAATTGCACACCGCTGTTGTTAACGTTAGATTAAACTTAAGTTTGCACTTTGAATACAAGGATATTATTATCAAAGGCTTAGTTTTGGAGTTACGTTCTCAGCGGGTAATTTTTGTTTTATTGTTAGCAATTTTAGATATGCATTGTACTTTGAAATGTTTGTTAAGTGTTGCTGAATTTACGAAGGTCATTTATTTTGCAAGTTTTCAGTAATAAATACAGAATAATGAATACAAGTTTGTTACTGAGTTGGTTAAAATGGTTTTGAGGAAGTTCATTTGCAAAGCTTATAGATGTTCCTGTTATGTTTAGGGTAATATTTATTGAGAAAAACAGTGTTATTTCAAATAAGAAAGGAAAGCAATTTTAGAGAAGAGTACTTCTTGTTTTCTTTAATTCTTATTTTTGCAATATTTAATTTTTGGAGTATTTCTAAATTATTTTTGTATTTCCGAAGAAATTATTTTATTTCTGAACATTCTATTTGTAGTTTCGTGTTTGATTTCTGAAATATTTGCATCTGAAGTACCTTGTTTCTTTTTCTCCGTAGAATATTTAATGTTTATTTTGCTTTTGAAGTATTTTATTTTTGAAATATTTCATTTTTAAAGTATTTATTTCTGTGTCATTTGATGTTTTATTTTTGAAATGTTTAATTTTTAAAGTATTTTATTTTGAAGCGTTTAACGTCTGGACGTTTCATTTTTTAAGTGATTTGTTTGTAAAGTATTATATTTCCGAAATATTCTGCAACAGAAGTGTTTTGTTTATTTTATTTCTGTATCATTTTATTTCTGAAATATTTTAGTTCCGAACATTGTATTTGCATTTCGTTTTTGAAGTATTCTGAAATATTTCATTTTAAAGTATTTTATGTTTGAAGCACATGTTTTTTTAATATATTATTTTTGAAGCATTTTAGCTCTGAAGCATTTGATATCTGATATCTGTGTTATTTGTGAAGTATTTTATTTATAAAGTATTTGATTTCTGAAATGCTTTGATTAATTTGTTTCTGACGCATTCTTCTTCTGAAAAAAATTATTTTTGAACATTTAATTTGAACTTTCCTTTATTTTTAAATAATTTCATCTTTAAAGTATTTTATTTTTAAAGCATTTGATTTTAGAGTGTTTTATTTGTAAAGATTTGAGTTCTGCAACTCTTTGCATTTGAAGTGTTGTGTTTATTTTGTTTCTGAAATATTTGATTTCAGAACTTTTATTTGCTATTCTCGATTGAAGTTTTTTTTTCCGAAAACTTTCTTTTTCAAAATGCTTTATTTATGAAGAGTTTGATTTTTGAATACTTTATCTTTGAAGTGAATATTGAATTTATATTTTGCGATTATATTTTATTTCTGAAATATTCCATCTTCCATCTCGTTGTGTTCTGAAGCACCTATATTCTAAGGATTTCTGGATATTTTATTTTTGGAAGTTTTCTATTTGCAAAGTATTTACTTTATGAAATATTTTGCATCCAATGTGTTTCATTTATATTAGCATTTTATTTCTGAATATTTCATTTATCTTATTTCCGAAAATCATTTTTGTATTTTCTTTCCGAAGAATTGGATTTATTTTTAAAGAGTTTTATTTATAAAGTAATCGATTAAAATGTATTTAATTTTTAAAGTATTTTATTTTTGGGGCAAGTGGTTCCTGATTTACCTTTGAAATGTTTTATTTCTAAAGTATTTGTTTTCTGAAATGTTTTGTATCTAACGTGTTTCGTTTATTTTTTTTTAATCATTTTGCTTTCAAATATTTTAGTTCTGAACATTTAGCTTATAATATTTTGCTTTATATGTACCTTTTTTTTCTGAAATAATTCATTTCTAAAGCATTTGATTTACGAAATACTTTGTAACAAAAGTGTTGTTTATGAAGCAATTAATTTCTCAAATACTGTAGTTCTAAACAGTTTATTTGTATGTCACTTTGGAAGTATTTTATTTCCGAAACATTTAATTTTTATATCTGAAGCATTTGATTTCTGAGTGTTATTTTTGAAGTGATTTCTTTGTAAAGTATTTGATTACTGAAATATTTTGTATGTAACATGTTTTGTTTATTATGTTTCTGAAGTTCTGAAACATTTGATTTCTGAACATTTAATTTGTATTTTATTTCTGAAATATTTCATCTTTATTTTATTCTTGAAGCATCTAAGTTCTGAATGTTTATATTTCTGAGATGTTTTATTTATAAAGTACTTCTTCTTCTTGTTCTTCTTTTGATGGGATTAGTTGTCCTGTTTATCATTGTGGATTAGCTGAAGATTCCAGTAATGATGACATTCAGTTTTGGATCCATCTTTGTTGTTGTCGGCCTGGTTGTTTCTTTTCAGGTGACTTGTTATCTCTACATATCTTAACCAGTCTTGTGTTTTCCATTCGCGTGATGTGTTCATTCCAGTTTAAATTTCTGAAATATTTCATCTGTGAAGTATATTATTTTGGAGAAATAAAAGAGATAATTTAGAGTCTTTTATTTGTGAAGCATTTATTTTCGAAGATTATTTTTGCAGAATCGTACTTTGGAAGTGGTTTCGTTTCCTAGACTTTTGTTAAGAATTGTTGGATTTAATACGAGTTAGCACTCAAAGTTAAAATTTTCCATTTGAAACTCTATTAAACGTTAATGCAAAATTCAAAAAATTATGTTTTGAAGCTTGTGGTTACTATTAATAGAAAGTGAAACTAGGCGAACTCTTGAGCCCCCTGGGCGAGCCTGTTTTATTATAAATAAGCTGTACAGCAAAATCTAAGTAATTTAAACAATTTGATATTAAAAAATACTAGTTAATTGCAACGCAACGTAAAGTTACTCATAGCGTGACAAACTTCAAACGAATTCCAAATTAATCACTGGTGTTACATAAAATACAGTTCTGAAACATACAAATCATATCAAATAAAAATGTTAGAACTTTAAAATAAAACGTTGCTTTTAATCAACCACCTGTTGCTTACGTAAAATATTTTAATGGCCTAACGAAAGTAAAACATTTTGTACACTTTACGTTGGCTATTTTTGGATTTGACAGGACAATGTTTTGATATTATGCAATGTGGGATTAAAATTAATTTAATCCGCGTGTCGCCGGTTTAAAGAAAGTAATGAGAAACAAGACCGTAATATGCTTTTGTCATTTTTGTTGCTTAAAGGTCGAGTCGCGTGTTTTAGGCACGTATTTGATACAAAAAGTTAACTCCAGGAAATACAGTCTAAATAACTATATTTGAATTTGTACGAACGAACCAAACATTTAATACAGGAGGCCCCTTACAGTCTAAATAATAATAATTAGCTAATTCTAAACATAAATAAATGGGCGTAGTATTCGATTTTTAGGACTTTTAATAGGCCCTGCAGCAATGCAAGAACGTATCCGGAAGTTTGCTTGAGAATTTGCGGTTTTCTAAGTGAGAGTACAGTGCACTTTTTTAATGGGAACTGGAAAATAGGTATCCATAAATTGCATTGTATGAACACTTCACTTTAGATTTAAAAAAATGAACGAATAGAAACTCCTTGTGGTTGGATTTAATATTTATCATTTTCTAAAAACATGTACTCTTGTTATTAGAAATGTGGAAGTATTAGTTCAGTAGAGAAAATTCAAATAGTAAATATCTAAATTTTACTTGAATAACCAATGACAAATTTCAATTTGTAGAAAAATGATACCACCGCGGGGAATCGAACCACCGACCTTAGGCTATACGCACCCACGCTCTAACCATTGAGCTACGGCAGCCGTTCTCCGGGGCAGCGTCAAATTTCTACAGCGTGGGTGCGTATAGCCTAAGGTCGGTGGTTCGATTCCCCGCGGTGGTATCATTTTTCTACAAATTGAAATTTGTCATTGGTTATTCAAGTAAAATTTAGATATTTACTATTTGAATTTTCTCTACTGAACTAATACTTCCACATTTCTAATATCAATTTATTCAGTAATACAACCAAAATAACATGTACTCTTGTTTTCCTTCCTTGGGTTACTACGAGTTTCTACGAGCTTCTGCTTTACGGTTTTGTGCCTTTCTTTTCTGGCATAGCGTGCATACTCTTGAAGGTTTTATTTGTCATGAAATTAATTGGGAATGTGATTAAAAGTAGTATATTGAAGAATCTTTTTTAATATACTTTAAGGCTTGCTTGGCTAATAAAACTGAAACGTTGAAGAGAAGAGTTTGATATGTATTGGTTTATTTAGATGTTTACTGGTTGAATTATTTGTTTATCCTTTTGATTTGTTTACTTATTTAACTGTTTATTTATTTATATAATCTATTATGTGTTGGCTTGTTTGATTATTTATTGGGTAAGATCTAGGTTTGCGGATGTAATGTAGGTACTTAAAATTTAATATTCAGTTTGGTTTAAATCAGAGAATTTTCTTGTTAATCATTGTTTAAAAATATTTCTTACTTTAAATCATACTTGGATATCAAGTAGATTCGGTGGAAATAATAAATTTTATTAACGAGCTTTGTATTTAAATCATTTCTAATCAAGAAAACAGTGCGGTAGATGACAAATAAGTATAAATAAAGCAAGAACAGTTATTTAAATAATTAATTCTGACTTGCTGTTGGAGCACATGAAGCGTAACAGACACTTTAATAGTGTACTTAGTTAAAACAAGTATTCTTGTTTAAAAAGCAACGAATGCTGAACATTCCCTTACTGATGCTTACTTATGTTTTTTTTTTTTAGTTCGAGTTTCCAGCTTTAGTATTAGAAAGTTAATTATTCTTTAGCTCACGGGTGAAATTTTGTTAATTTTTAATGAAAATCATTATTTTGTGTTGCATGTGAGTCTAATACGACGGTTGAGGGTCATTCCAAAGCATTTATATAATTTTTTGTTTCATTTTTATATTAATCGAGTAAAGACATTTTGCTATTATTATTATTACGCTTTTCAGAAGATTTTCAGGTAGGATACTTGCATTAATCTTAAAGTTACCAAATGTTAGAATTTTATATTGTTTCTAATCAAAGAAAAGAAGTAGATTCGAAGATTCACAATCTCTTATTTTAGACTGAAGTTTTAAAACTGAAATAAGATTTCTCTTATTATAGTTGTGCCCCTGAATTATCCAATTTCAATCGAATTTTTAATTTTTAAATTGTTGAGTTGTTACGGTTGTTATTAGGATCAAATTCTAAATAAAATCGCGTTTTTAAAATTGTTTATTATAAAATTTCAAAGGAAACTTTTTACCAGTTAGATTTTATTGTTACATATATTCTTTTATTTATTAGCAAACATTTTTAGAATTTGGAAGAAGTGTAAATCAGAAACTTAAAAAGGGCATTCCTCGCTGATTTGTTTATAAGTTTACTGTTAAACTAATTTGATTAAATACATTTTTTCTTCGGAATATGCATGAGCTGGGGCTTATTAAAACATACGAATTAAAAAAAAAATAAGGCAAGTTAAAGACAAAGAGTATCGAGAACGCTTCTTGTTTTTGTTTTGTTCAGAAAGTACCTGTAGAAGGTTTACTGCCACACAATCCAAATTTTTTTACCACAAGGTTTTTCGTTGATTAGAATTTTTTGTCAGAGTTGAAGCATAATTATGTTATTAATAAATACAAAAACGTTTAGGCTTTGCTAGTTTTAATAATTCTGAACATTTATTGGTATTTTTCTTTTGAAGCATTTCATTTCTGGGGGATATGATTTTATTTCTGAAGTGCTTTCTTTATAAAGTAGGTACCTAATTTCTGAAATATTTTGCATCTGAAATGTTTTGTTTATTTTGTTTCCGAGTTATTTTATTGCTAAAATATTTTATTTCTGAAGTGTTGGAGATATTTTATTACTGAGCTGCTTTAACTAGAAGTATTTTATTTCTGAAGCATTCTATTTCTTTAAAGAATTTTACTTCAGAAGCATATTCGTTTCCTAGATTTTTGTTAACAATTTTTGGATTTAAAAATTATGTTATTAATAAAAACAAAATGTTTAGGTTTTTTAATTATAATCCTGAAAGGAAGAAAGGTTAAGTGTTAGGTCAAATTATTTATTTCGAGCGTGGAAGTTATTGGTTAACAGTAAATTGTGTTTTTAATCGCCTTTATAAGAATGGGTTCTTACAGAAATATGAAACTTCGATTAGTTTCCAATTTTAGCACAATTTCAGTTCAAATAATTTCTAATTAATATTTTAAGCTTTTATTTTTAAATTAATTTTCAGCAGCTAAGAAGAGTTATCCATAAAAAAAACTGTCATGATAATCGCCACAAATAAAATTTAGAGAATATCTATCACTCCTCGTAATCTGTAATGGTCTTATTTTTACCATCAACTTCCTTTCTTCTGTAAGTTCATTGTAATTATCTTTAGTTTGTTCCAAGTCTGAAGCAAAATTAGTAACCTGCTTTCTGACTTTATTTAGTTTTTCTTTGGTTTTTTCAACTCTTTTCAACGCTTAACTGCTTGTGTAGCATGCGTAAGTTTCTTAAGTGATCTAATTCATCTTTTTGCTGTTTTACATTATCGTCAGTTAACTTGGTTGTGGTGCATCTTTAGATTGTTAACTGTTTAGCTAAATTTTAGCGTTTATTTTGCAACTTCTTCCAATCCTTTGGCCTGGTTCGATTTGGCTTTTCGACCAACATATTTGTTCTTTGTCACTATTTACTAACATCTCCTCTTAGTGTTACATTTTCAGTGCTATGTTTCTGCGTTAAGCGTTAATTCTTTATTCTTCTCTTGCAATGGGGCAACCTGGTCTTCCAAGTAGATGTGCGGGCTTTAAGTTCATTAATTTGCTTTACTAAAGAATCCCGTTCCAATCTAGTCCTGTTACTGTCTCTTATGACATATTGGTACTTCAGACTTCTGTGTTTCAATATCCAAGGCTGCCTTTGCTTCTTTCAGTTATTTATTAAGAAAATCATATTCAGACTTTAGTCGTACATGTTCGGCTTACAGTATTCCACATTTACTTACAGAAATATATTTCTCTTGTCGCAAATACTTAATTATTTTAACTTTAGACCTAAATGATTGTTCGGTAGCTTGAGCTTGGATAAGAGCAATATGAGTATTCAATGTTTGAATCTGATCCAGTAATAAGGCATTCTGACGATCCATATCTTTAAATCTTTGTTGAAGTTCCCCCTTCTTTTTTTAAAGAATTGTTCTTGAGATGCAAAGCCGTCTTAGAATTTCTGCTTAGCTATCATTGAACATCTTCTCTAATTCACGGAATTGGGAATGGCTAACAGAGAGTTTTTTAGCTTTTTATTGAGTTCTTCAATATGTACCTACTTGTTTAGCTATTACTAATCTGTACGTGTCTGGGCCACTTCCTCTAGGAGTTTAGTTGATCGAGCCTTTTCTTCCTGCTTTTGTGCCTTTAGATAAAAATATAAAATAATTTAATCACTGAGCTAAGATTTTTAAGTTCTGAAAAGTATTTATTATCCTAAAATAAATGAACATACAGTAGTTTATCACGTAAAAACTCAAACAACATTTACCTGTGCAGCATGTGTTTGTTTTTGCCCTGAATTAGAAATTTATTTTAGTTTATATGTTCGAAACTCAAGTTTGTTCCTTATTTTCTCTTTTAATTAAATTCAGGATAGATATGGTGGCATGTTTCCTGAATAGCGAGTTTAGATCCAAACTTCGGAAATTAATTTAGTTTAGAATGACGACTCTCTTCTCCAGCTTGTAGAATCTAAATTTTGGCCAAGATTTCAAACTCAAAATTTTAGTTCTAAGATTGCGGAAAGACCACTCTGCTCGAGATAGGAAAATTAAATCGGATCTCAAAATATAAAGTTTGAATCCTTATTTGAAGTTCCAAATCTGAATCCACATTTGAAGCTCGATTCCTATTTTTTTTTTAAATAATGGAATCGTCACTGGCACTATCCGACTGGATTTTTGCCGTACCTAAGGGATTTCCACCCCTGGAAGGGGCCTTAGATTTAAATTTAAAATTAGATTAAAATTCGCTATTTATTAAAGAAATGATTCGAAACATGTTTTTATAATTAAGCATAGTCAATTGATCATAATAAAATTGTTCGTTTTTAGATATATTTTTGCCTAATACAAGATTAGACTGGTGATTTGATTTTCAAAGGTTTAATTGTAAGAAAAGCAAACTTACTTATTTAGCAAATAAAGTGTGTAAATTACACTTAAATAACTTTCAATAGAATTTAAGTCGGTCTGTTAAGCACATGCTTTTGTTTTAAGTACAAAAGTAAATTTAATTTACTACCACATTTGTGGGGAAAGTATACAATTCGTAGTAAATCGGTTACTTAAGGCTTCCATCAGGAGTAATCTACATCAAACAAGAATGTCTATGGGATTTTAATTATAGCACTCGGTGTAATAATTGTAGCCAGGCAATAAAAATCGCGATTTACGCAAATTATGCTCCTGTAAGCTCAGTTGAAAGTATTTAAATTAGAAAGCATCAGGAGGACACATTTCATTGGATAAACCTCTGGTCTGGCTTTAACACCGACCATAAAACCAAAGGCAAAGAATGAAAGAAAGTGAATTTATGCTCGGGCTAAAATTGGGCGATCCCTTTGTGTTAACTCATGTAATAAAATATTAACTTTTTCTGCTGAAAGTTGTAAGTAGTGTAAGTACGTAATTTCTCATGTCGTTTCAAGGTGGTAAAGAAAAGGTCAAAGGCGGTGTAGGTGAAAAATTAGCACATAGTGCAAGTATGTATTTACACGGACGGTAGCTATCGATTTTGCGGCTACTGTAAATCTTAATCACAACCTACCTTTTGTATCAAATTGCAGGTTTCCGAACTTACAACACACCTATTAATAGGGGAATTAGGAAAGAAACAGGTATGTAGTTCTTAAAATTAAAAATTTCCGCGCCAATTTGAATTTATTAATCCCAATTAATGTTGATTACAATTTAAATAACAAATATGTATCACTAGTCTACATTGATTAATTACTGTGGCTGATTATTCCAACTTTTATTCTTGAGTAATACCTTGTTTGTTGATTGGCATATTTAAGTTGAGTTATATCAGCAAATTATCTTTAGTTTTATGCTGATAAAATCATTTGCTAATTGTGAAGAAATTTATAGTTTTTTTTCTATATTTTTTTTGGCAATTTTTAATAACTGAAATTTAAAAATTTTTATTTTTCAAAATAATTTTTTGCTCCTGAAGTTATTGCATACGGTTTTAGTTTCGTATAAAAATCCTAATTGAAGGGATTGGGCTCAGAAAAGGAAACCCTGTAAACGTAAGTTTAAGCTTTCACCTAATCAAAAATTCTTTGTTAGTCATCAGTCATCATACATACCTACACACTTATGTTTATCTGAAAATGTGGAACAAGTACCTCGTTGTTCGTTTATTACCTAGTAAACCTTTAAAGTAATCAAGGTTGCGATGTTATACAAGCTCATCATTGTGGTATAATCTCACCGTCCTTGATTCTTGTCGCTTCTTAGTTCAACAACGTTCAAGTTCATCAAGTGCATTGACTAATAACAACAGAATACTTGAGATCGTGATCGAGCAGATCAAGTGAATCGCTTGTTTATGTTTCCTTGAAGCATTTAAGTTAGAAATGAATGAACATCGGTGATGTAATTGAAAATTGTGGTTTATTGAATTGCATTACTCTTTTGAAACTTTGTGATTCTATTACTCCTGGTGGTACAGAAATAAACATCCTTTCTAACATCTAACTTTCTGATTAATTATTATTTGGGGAGGATTTGGTTTTGTACTGCAACAATGAAAGGTTGTTTCGAAAGATTCCTTGAATGGATTTGATGTGCACTTTGTAATAAATCAGTTTTTTGCTTCATATCCTGCATGTCCCACGTGCTTATTTACAACACCTATACGTCCATTTGTCACGCTCTTGTCAATATGTGTACTTGAGTTTCTTGGGAAATATTGGCCATTCTCTTTGATGACACAGACACCTGTTGTTGCTATTCTTACTGGGTTAAGTTCAAATAGTTGCAAGATTGAAAATAATCGTTACTCAAACCGTTGTTATTATTTCAGGTAGGTTTAGTCACCTTTGGCTATGAAATTGCAAAAATAATATAACGTTAGGTGTTAACGTAAATTTAAAGTAATAACAATAATTATCGAACTTGAATTGAATTAGGGCTTTAGATGCCTTTCATTTTCATGGTATTTTATGATTAATACTGAAGTTTAGAATGTGCTTACGTTTCGGACTATAATTAAATTAATTCACGTTTATCTAAAGTATATCCCCAAGCGAGGGAATCCTTAAAACCTTTAAGCTTAAAACATAAATAAAGTTAAATTATTATTTGAGAATTTATTTGGAAAGATTAAGGAATTCCTCACAGCAAATTTTCATTGGGTTTTGAAAACCTTCAAAATTTAGTAAGAATAATGATTTTAGACTTCCTTTCTTTATAACTTTAAGTAGTTTATCAAAGGTTCCTTATTTATTACTAAAGTAAGTATAATTGTCGTATAGTGTCTTGTAAAGATCTCCAACTATGTTTGCTATTTCATTTCTATTACTTGTTATGTATCCACGATTATTTGCCAGCTTGCATACGTTTTTTGTTCCTAGATTCTTTTGTTATTTCTTGTATATTGTAATCACGTATGTCTTTACGTATAGCTCTTGAAATATCTTTGTTTAACGTTTTTAAGTCGTGTAGGTGTATGTTGTTTTCTTCCCGTAGTTTCCTGCTTTTATTGGTGCTGTCTTTTAGTTTATCTTTCTTATTCTTGTTTCCGACACTATACTTCTTTTGAGCTTCCTTCAGTATATTGTTTATGCGGCTATTTAACTCCTTGACACGAACTTCATCCGCCTTCAATTTCTCGATATAAGCTAGATTATTGTTAATTTGGTTCTGGTACCCTTCCTGATCTCTAGTACCTGTTCACTTTCTTGAGTTGGTTTGGGACATTTTGTCTTCCCTTTATTATATTAATTGTAATCTTACCCTCACCATTTTATAGTCGCTACCAATAAATAGATTGTTAAGCACAGTTATGTCGTGAACTAAATTTATCTTATCGGAAATTATATAGTCAATTTTGTTCTTCGTACGACCATCAGGGCTGGACGAAGTTCAGTTTCTTTGTGGTTTCGTCTTAAAGAAGGAATGCATAGAATGTAGGTTATTTTCAAGCAAAAATTGAAGACGCATGATTCCCCTGGCATTTCTTTGTCCGAACCCAGTGCTGTTTCGGAGTCGTCTTGCAACATGTTTCTTGTTGACAATGAAGCCGACCTCACCTTCAGACGCTGTCTCCTTAGCTTTCTAATGGAAAAGATGGCCTTATTGGAGGGTTAATTGTTGTTTCCCGTTTCGCCTGATTTCCCAGATGCCTACTACGTCCCAATTGATGTTGTTTAACACTTTCCCCATTTTGATGACTTTCTCGAAGTCGGATTTTGGCCATATTCTACCACGCTGGCTAGTGTGGTTTAGTAGAGGGAGGAATGTAGGATAGGTTTGTTGGGGTGGTGGACAGGAATGAGGTTGGGACATGGTTAACTCCGGTTACAGGAGATGAAGGGAAGACCAAGAGCTCACTTGGACAGCATCGCTAACCCTGAAGCAGTCCTGTCAACTATCGGGATCATAGAGAAGTGCCTACCGCTACCCTCATCATAAAATTCAAGATATAACTCATGTTCAGAATCAAGGGTCGGAAGTCATTCCTGAAATAACGCTAAACAAAATAGAGAAGGCATTGTCGTTAATGTAAAAAAAAAATAGAGCACTAGACGAAGATGGGATAATGATTGAAGCCATTAAAACAGGAGGAAGAGAAATTATCAAAGTTTTACATACATGCCTCCTCAAGGGGGCGACTCCCGATCAGTGGAACAATGCAGTTATTGTACTCATGCACAAAAAGGGAGATATAGCGAATCTTTCCAATTACCGACCTATAAGCCTTCTGTACCATATCTAGTAAGCGTTTTATGAAAATCATAACCACATATTTAACTACAAAATTAGATTTGTACCGGCCAAAAGAATTTTCGAAGTGGATATGGGACAAACGACCACCTGTAGGTGATAAACATACTCACTGAGAAAGCAATCAAGTACAATAAGCCTTTGATTTTAATTTTTGTTGACTTTGAGAAGGTGTTCGACACTGTCAATCAGGAAGCTATCTTGAGAGCGCTGGCTGAGTGTAGTGTGGATCTGCGAAGTAGTACATTAATACGCGATACACACCAAAACGCTATAGCTTGTGTCAGACCCCATCAAAATATGGCAAAAATTTCCCATTTGGTGTGGTGTGCGCCAAGGTGACACAATTTCCCAGAATTTTACAACGATTTTAGAATCTGCCTTTAAAAAACTTGAATGGGTTCAGATGGGATTAAACATAAATGGGAAACACTTGAATCACAAATTCACAAATGTTGTCGTTCTTGTAGCGGACCGCGTGGACGATGCCCAAGCAATGCTAAGTGACTTGCCACATGTCAGGAAGTGGGTCTAAATATAAACTTCTCTAAAACTCAATATATGACTAACCTGGTTCTGAGTGCCAATTTATCCAGAGCAATAATGAACAACTGGAACAAGTTGCGGCATATAAATACCTAGGTCTTGAGATCCGAATAAGTAGAGAAAATCAGATATGCGAAATGAACTGTTTTGGCTCCAGCTCGATCTTTACATTCGACATACCAATCTGTCTGAAATGTAAAGTCTTTGACCATTGTGTGCTCCCCGTGATGACCTACGAAGTCGAAACTCTGACTGTGACAAAAAACACCAAAAGTGACACAAAGACCCATGGAATGAAATATGTATGTTGGGCATAACACTAATCATGTAAGGAGACAAAGAACCCGTGTAGCGGATGCGGTGCATAGGAAAACAACTCTGAAGTGGAACTGGGCCGGCCAGATTGTACGAATGAGAGATGGAAGATGGACAAGAAAAATCGTTGAGTGGAGACCCAGAGAACAGGCGTATCGTAATAGAGGCTGCGCTCCCACGAGATGGACCGATGATATTAAGCGCATTAGTGAGAATTCGATCCAAGTGACCCAATTAGAAACAGATGGATGACATTATGGGAGGCTTATGTCCAGCAATGGACTCACATGGTTGTTTAATGTGACTTTGGGAATGGGGGAAGCAGATTATTAGGTTCCTACTCACCCCTTTGGGGGTCGAGCTGCAGGGGCAGTTTCTCGGTTTCAAAGTTTAAGCTCGTTCCCTATTTTACAACCTGAAATTTTGGTGGAACCCGGGTTCGCTTGTAAAACTAAGAATATATATGTATTTTGGAATTATTCTTTAAAGGTGTATTAAGAGCAATTTTAAAGAAATTAGGGGTAATAATAAACATTAAAATCAAATCCACTTATCAAAAAACGTGAAAAAATAATCCACTACGCTAAGGAAGTTTGTGAAGTATAAATAAACAAAAACAAATGGTGCCTCACTAACTTATATAGTCACTTCAGAGTTTACTTATAAAATTATAACCGAAACCAGAAGGCAGGTTGCGAGTGTCGCAGGTCTAGAATTTGTTTCACTTCTCCGTCAAATTCATTTGACGCAGTATTCATGTATAAGCGAACCTGCTTCAGTTGAACGCTTGTGGTCTGCAGTATGTACCACAGAACATGTATGTACTGCGGAGCTGCATAACCTGCAGTGCTTGCTCTGTGCGACATATAACTACTAATAATTAGGAATGGAAGTAATTCTTTTCTGGTTATATCAACTGAATTAAAGAAAATGAAAAAAATTAAATGATTTGGGATTTTGAATTTAAAAAAAAAATATCTAGGTGAAGCAGCGCTTCACCTTCATCATTAGACGAGCCGCCACTATGAAGAAGTAACTATAATTAGTTTTATAGTCATTTAAGTTTCTGCACAAAAATTATATTGATCAAACGCTGGCTCCGGTTTCTCGTTACGTAAATTAATTGAATTTACTTTACAGGATTTGCTTTCAGTTTAAAAGTCCACTTTCAAACGAGATTCAATCCAATGTTCTGTTTTCTGTAAAGCCGAATCTACTGGACCACCGAGACATCTTATAATGTTAGTTCAACTTTTTACTTTGAAAAATTAACGTTTTTATAAAAAATTATGAAAATTACGACGATTTTCTTGTATTTCATTTTTAAAACCTGTTTTTCAAAGTGTTTGAGCTAAGTATTTTATTCGTTTATCTTTACTCCGACTCCAGTTCAATAAAACTGAGAATCTTCTTTTAATTTTTAGTTTTAAACTGTAGCTTCTTCGAAAATTGTTCTATCATGGGCCTTCTTTTAAACTTCAACCTTCTTTCGTAATTTTTCTTTTTTTAATATTTAAATAAAGAGCTAAATCGAGCTTCGAGCTCAATTCTTATAATTAAAACCAAGGACATGATTTAGATCAGTTCAATAAACAAGCAACTAACAGTCTACAGTATTGTCGTGAAAGTGGAATAAAACTTCATTTAAATAAATGCGGTTAAACAAAGTGTACTAAATATTAATGCCAGACAACGCAATTATTGTAAAATTAAACAAAATCGACCCGAAACGAAATGCCGCACTGCAAAACGTATAACTTTGATTAAAAAAACAAAACTGACAAAACTGTAAACTTGTCTGGTTAATGAAGGATTTATGAAGTTGTAATTTTTTGGTACCGTAAAAGCCAATTTGCAGAACGAGCCTCGTCGGATTAAAACTTTTGCTTTTATCCTTATTCAGCATAAGCCGTATTATAGAGTACGTTCATTTACTAACGCACGTTTACCGAGGGACTTTCGAAATGTGATCGATTTTTTTGTCGTGACTGCGTAACTCTAACATAATTTTCTGTAGCACACGACATTGCTTGTGACCTCAGGGCCGTTGTGAAACGGATATCCAAGTCTTACCTACATTCAAATAAGTGACCCGCAGTTATTTGTTCATGTTATGAAACGTTCGCGTTCAGTTTTCCATCAAAAATTGGTGCTAAAATTGTTTCGTGATCTTTGGCTTATTTGCTAGACGTTTCGTGATACTTGATGTCAGATTTTTTCCTTCTTTAATAGTTTAGGGTTTGTTTTTATGCCATGTTTCGCTTAATGGAAAACTAGACAGGGACGTATCAGTAATATTTTTTATCAGACGTATTATAGGGCGGCATTAACTTAATTTTTCTTATACAAGGTGTCTCAGAGAGCTTTGCACTTTTCTTTCTAATTTTGCTCAGCTATCATCAGTTTTCACAACTAACTTTATCTGGAACTTAAAACTACATTTATTGGAAATTCATGTATGGAAAATTATATCATCTAGATGTCTCCCATTTCGCCGCTGACGCTCTTCTAAGCGATACCTTCGATTTTCCATTACGCCATTTTCCATAGCCCTAAAGTTACTGGGTGGGCAGCAAGATCCTCCAGTGGCATAATAGGCCCATACTTTGTTGAAAATAACAACGGACAAACAGTTACAGTAAATTCTGACAGTTACGCAGCAATGATCCGTGAATTTTTTGGACTTGCGCTCCAAGAATTTGATGATTTTAATGACCAGTGGTGGTTCCAGCAAGATGGGGCTATTAGCCACACAGCAAATACCGCATTATAAGCTGTAAGAGAATGGTTCCCGGATAAATTGATATCAAGAAGAGGTGACATCAACTGACCCCCAAGAAGCCCGAACTTGGCCCCAAACGATTTTTTTTTTCTGGGGATATCTTAAGAGTCGAGTTTGTAATAACACCCCAGCAAATTTGATTCAGCTTAAAAATCGTATCCAGGAAGAGATTGAAGCCGTTACTCCTGACTTATGCACAAGCGTAATGGAAAATCTAAGGCATCGCTTGGAAGAGTGCCAGCGGAGAAATGGGCGACATCTAGATGATATAATTTTCCATACATAAATTTCCAATAAATGTAGTTTTAAGTTCCAAATAAAGTTAGTTCTGAAAACTGATGATAGCTGACCAAATTTAGAAAGAAAAGTGCAAAACTCTCTGAGACACCTTGTATTTACTCCAGTTTGACGAATTACTTCCTATGCCTAGCTACTGAACTAAATTCTAAACTGTTTTATCAATAATCTTCAAAGCTTGATCCATTCGTTGAACCTTGTAAATCTAGAATGTTTTCAAAGTAATTATGCAGTTTTTAGATTTTCTGATGATTGTTTGCCATTTTGATTAACGCAGTGGAAGTAATAATTATTCTTTGGGTAATTCACAAACGATCAAATCATGAAATTAATTGTATTTGCAGCAAGAAATCCGGTAATTTATTGATAGTAATTCATTAACATTTTTTTCAAAAAATTAACTGAATGGAATGATAATAATTAACAGTAATTAAGTTTGAATACTTCTAAGTCCGATTCTGTTCTGGCAAAAGATAACTTTCGATTCCTTCACTAAAAGCATCATTTTCTCAGAGAAGCAAATATAAATGTTCAACATTAAGAAGTTACCTAAAGGTATCCAATGTGAGCCTGTAATCTTTCCCACTGTCACCTGTTAATATCAGGACAATGTTTCATACACGTAATGAGTATAAACCCAGTGAAGTTAATCACACCAGACTCGCTAACTCGATAACATCAACCGAAGGTGTTCCCTGTTATTAATTGCATTGTTACGGAGCAGGATAAGTTGAAATTGCGTTTAAACTGCAGGAAATGTCTTTTAGCAGACGTCAGATTAACGGTAAAATAAACAGTTTATGATAATATTTCCTTATCACCAAGATGGGGAAAGGAGAATGTATTTTCTGTATTTTTTTAATAATTCTTCCTTGATTTCTTTGATCACATAAAAATCAAATGAAATCGCTGTTTGGAAACAGTGAGGAATTTACATTTCGGTAAGCCAAAACCGAATACCAAAACAAACAAGAAAATTATTCAACTGAAAATGGTTTAAAATTATTCCACAGCCACAGGTGAATATCTTTATCTAAATCTAATCTAAAAAATAATCGATTAAAAACTTATCCAAAGGCGAATTTCACCATAGATGTTGTATTCTTCGATTTGTTTTATTTTAATAGATTTTACAGGTCGTTTATTAAGATAACGACGATGATTTATACCTCGTAGTCTACATTCTTTTGTAATTCCTGTTGTGCCTTCCTCATTAAATTTTAATAGATGCGAACTTAATTAGACCATAAAATTAATAGAATTTTTGTTTTTTAAGCACGTTTAAGGCGTGGTTTCGCATGTTTTAAAATTAGTTACATTATTGTTCTAGATTTTGTGTTTTTACAGATTAATTTGGATGTGCCAGGAAGTGTTTTTGTGTCATGCAAATCATTATCTAAAAAATAAAATTATTAAGTATTTATAATCGGAGTTGGTGAAATTATTGTTAAAAGGCTGGAGAGACCCCAAGAAAAAATTACAAGCAAGATTTTAAAAGTTTGATATATTAACACAAACCTATCTAAAATTTAAATTTAGGCTTTAGATATAAACATTTTTCTTTAAATTTTGAACTCTATTTTCAAGGAAGTAAATGTTCTGAAAGTACTTTAATGGATCTGAAGTTGCATCCTTAATTTAGAATATCATAAATCTCTTAAGAGTTTATGATTTGAATTTCACCAGAAATCGCAGATGTGATAATCAAGATCAAGACTTCGATGAGCAAGTTATGGTAGGTCTATCATATCTTTAAAACCTCAAGCTTGGTGTTTTTAACTTCAAGATTGAAGTCTTTAAATTTCACTTACACATGTTGTAAGTAAGAGATTTTGAATAGAATTTTGAGCGTTTGGAATTCGAATATTTCTAACAATTCGAATATCAACATATTGTCATCCCTTATATTGTTTTAAAATTGTTTTGGATTGCTATTTCTTGATTTCCTTTTTTTAAAGGCTTAGAGGATGTAAATTTCTCTTCAGATTTTTATAAATAATTTGTACATTATTTATATTTCCAAAAAATTGAATGCGCGGTTGTACGCATTCGTGTCTCGAATATTTAAAATTTTTAGCCATCCTCTGCAGAAATATTTTTTCATCACTTATTGTTTAATCGAAGGACCAAAAAATAAATATATGAACAGGCTTCGACTCACCTTGAAACTTGCGTCTTCAGGGACCAAGGCTATTATTCTAAATTTTAAATTTTAAATTGTTGTTCTAAAGTTTTGTTTTTTCCAACCTCGTCTTGGAACTAAAGTTTATACTTCTAATATTTACACTATTTCTAAATAAGCCTTCAACTAAGTTTTTACTTATTTATGCTCTTCTAATGTTGTTTTTAATCAATGAAAGTTACCAAGAAAGCAAAAGCTTGTTGGAACAATATGATAAAAAGGATAATAAATATTCAGTATCAATGGGTAGAAAGCAGCTTAAAAAAAGAGAATTTAAAGCGTAGACTGCCGAGACTTTAATTTTCTAAAAACAATTCGAACTTAATAATAAATTAATAATACTATTTATTACAATAAAACACTTATTACAAAAATTTAACGTTCGTGTTTCGAATATTGAAAGTTTCCCAAAAGCTTCAGCCACGCTCTGCACGAATATATTTTCATCCCTTATATTATATAAAAATTATTTAGAATTGCCGTTTCTTATTTCCCCTTTTTAAAGGCTTTTTAGATTTTAATAAATAATTTGTTATATTATATAACACCCCAGTGGAAACTGACTTAAGGTATCGGATAGTCAATGGATGTAATGCCTAATGCAATAAGGAATATTCCTGTTGTTTTCGAAAGAGTCAGTCAGTCAATGAGGAGAAGATTCGATTCAAGCATACTAGCTGGTGGTAGTCATTTTCAGCAGTTCTTGTAGATTAACAAGCTCTACATATAATATTCATGTTATAAATATATTGTGTTTCTTGAAAATCTTTATAACCCTGTATCTTAAAAACGATTTTTGAAAAATCATCAAAGATATAATTATTCATATAAATATAAGTATAATAAGTATAACCTAAGGAATCACTCTTTGAATTTTTGCCGTATGTTTAACAAACACCTTGTACATAGTCGGATCCTATTCTGTCCAGGTATTCACACCATCTTCATTTATTTATTTATGTTCGTTGGTTAATTTTAATCCACGCTTTCCTGTCCTGTGCCACTGTCTCAGCTTGTCTCAGCTTGTCTCATTGTCATATTTTTTACTTTTAAAATGGCTACCATAACATTATCCCATGTTGTTTGCAGGTCTTCCTTTAGGTCTTTTGCCTTCTGTTTTGGCTTCCTATATGTATTTTACTGGTCTTTCTTTTGGCATTCGTAGTAAATGCCCTAGCCATTGCTGTTGTTTTTCTTCTATTGTTTTGTTAAGTGGTTTAATTTCAAAATTTCTTCTTATTACTTCATTTCTTACTCTTTCCATTTTTGAGATACCTTCTACTCCTCTTAAATATTTCATTTCCATGGCCGTTAATTTAATTTCTTGTCTCTTTGTTATATTCCATGATGAGTAATACACTTTTACTGTAGCCCTTAACCGGACAAGGTGTGTCTACTAGGCACACTACAGTAACAAATGACATTCTGCAACATATAATATTTTTTTTAAAGGATCTAAACAGAAAAAAATTATCAACAAAAGCAGAAACGTACGTAATATACACTAGTGAGGGATAAATAAAATACACAATGCTCAATAATTTTTCTGCGAACAAATAAATCCTAAAAACCATCAGGATGTGTCTGCCAGGCACACCTTAACCGGTTAAGGGGTAGACTGGATTCTGGCTGTTATTTTTTCTTCATATGTTCCTTTTCTATCGATGATTGCACCTAAATATTTGAATGTGTCTACTTGTTCGATTTATTTGTGATTAAACTGGATATTTGTTCTTCGTTATGTTATAGAAATAACCATACTCTTTGTTTTATCTGTGTTTATTATGTTTCTTTGCAGGTCATTTTCTGTTCTTGCAAATATTGCAAGGTAATCCGCGAAAGTACACTCTGAGATGTTGATTGTTTCTAGTTTTCTGTGTCCTACTTTATTTGTTTTTTCTTTTGTTTGTTTTATTATGTTATCCATCATTATTATAATTTAGTATATTATTATATGAGCGATTATGACAGCCATTATTCACGAAGATGACGTTTGAGCCCACGAGCCGTCAGGCGAGTGGCACAAATCATCTGAGCGAATAATGGCCATAATCGCGAATGTAATACGATACTTTTTCTACACCTATTAAACAAATATATTAGACTCAAATTAGTCAAATTTGATAACTTTGTAAACAAGCAATATGACAACACACTTGGGCGTGTCACGCGAGTCGATTATCAGCCGCAGAAGGAGTTGATCGCGGGCTATTTAAAATATGATTGGATTAGCGAAATATTTATGTATTTGTGATTGGCCGAAATCATAATTCACTGCAGTGAATTATGAATCCATAATTCACTGCAGTGAATTATAGGTACTATTTTTCACAAAAAAAATGCTAATAATTGCAATATAATTAAATAGGTGTAGAAAATAGTTATTTGTACAACTAGTAATGAAATCAATACTTTTTTCATGAGTTTGAAGATCAAACGAGTGAAAAAAAGATGCTTTCATACGAGTTGTACACAATATTTTTTTGCATTTTGACATCTTAAATCCCTCAAAATAGGATAAAAAGGATTTGAGAATTTACAGTTGTCAAACTGACAATTTACAATATTTTATTTAAAGCATACTTACTTAATGCAAAATGTAATAGTATATTATAGACCAAGGTAGAGAAGACATTTTTCTCAGCCGAGCAGTATTATTTCCCGACATGCGAAGAATGGAGGGAAATAAGTTGTGAGGCTGAGAAAAGTCTTCTCTACCGTGGTTTATATACTATTTTTTTCACTACTAGCACCTTTATTCCTTTTAATTAATCATTTTTACATAAATAAAAAATAAAATGACAGATGCTTATATTTATTTCTAAATATCCACAAAAATCAAATAGCCTTGCTTGAAAACAAGGGGAGAGGTTAATTTCAATTGACATTTGGGTAAAACATATTTAAAATAGGCACCTAAATGCAGAGAAATTGATTCTATTATTAACCAGTACTCAATAATAAAAAATTATTGACCACTAGGAGAGAAAATCATCTTCTGGGCTCGAAAACAAGGTCAATAATGACATCTTCTAATAGGTACTAGTAGTGAAAAAAATTATATAGTTAAAAAAAGTGTTGCTTTCTTTATGATTTTTTAATAAAAAAAGTCCACTTTTTTTGTCAAAATGCAAAAAATAAAATTGGACTTAATGCTCGTGTTTGTCTTAGTCCCTTCGATTTTATAAATTCTTCTGAATAGGCATTTCTCGTTCTGACATAATTTCTTGTTATGCTGTATATGTCTTGTATTGTCATTACGAGATTTTTACTTATTCTACTTTTCTTCAATACTGTCCATACATACTTCGTTCTTACTTTATCAAATGCCTTTTCCAAGTCTAAATACGCAGTATAAGTTTCTCTGTCATGTTTCAACGTCTTTTCTATTATTTGTCTGACACTAAATATATAATCCTGCACACTATATTCTTTCCTAAATCCACTTTGGCAATCTTCCATTTTTCCTGCTATTTCTATTCTTAATTTTCCCTCTATTATACTTTCATATACCTTTTCGACTATCGATAATAGTTCTTACATTTTCTATTGTCCTCCTTTTTAAATATTGGTAGTATTACTGCTATCTGCCAATCTTTTGGTATTTTTTTCTTTCTTCAAATAAGATTAATTAGTCTATGTAATAATTTATTTATTTTCCTTTTAGACGATACAAGATCATATAGGAATAGTCATGTAGTTCACGTCACGTCACGTTTAACTCTCACATCTTTGACTTTCCTTCTTTCTAGTATATTGGTTACTATGTAGTCGATAATCGATTTTTCTTCTCTGCTTTTCATTTCTCTGGTGTATTTATGTATTTATTTATGTGCAAACATCGTATTTAGTACCACTAAACTGTTGACTACACAAATATCTATCATTGTGTTTCCATTATTATTTTTATGTGTCCATGTTTTCCGAAAACATTTTCTATTCCTTTATGGTTCGGTCCCCCCTTATACTACGAGGTAGCGACCAAATATTCCTGGCCTAACCCGCTTGCAGTTGTTTGAGAAATAAAAAAATCTGTTCATTTTTCAACATAATCACCCTTTACTTCAACACACTTCTTACATCTTTTAATAAGCAGCTCTACCCTTATAAAAATACTTTGGAGTTTTGTCTTCAAAATACTGAAAAACCGCCGCCATCACTTCGTTATCATTGGCAAATTTCTTTCCCCGTAAATCTTGCTTAGGTTTATTTTGATCAAGTTTTTACAGTTGATAACGATGGTCCACTGTCATCGTAAACTGCATTCATCCTTTGTTTAATTTGATCTGGCATCAAACCTTCTTTAGTGAGAAACTTAATCACTGCTGGTACTCTAGTTTTTCCATTTTTGAAAAATATTCCACTTGTTGTCGGTCTACTGACAGCTATTTGTAAACAACGCAATGGAAACAAATGAAAATTTACGTGGAGTCTGAGGAACAATGTAGCCTACTATTACGTATATTATTTTGCATTTCACACTTCTAGAAATAGGTCGGGCCAGGAACATTTGGTCGCTACCTCGTATTTCAAAATTGCTTTGAATTGCCCTTTCTTGTTTTCCCGTTTGAGAGGCCGTAGAAATTCCTTTTTAGATTTTAATAAATAAATTGTTACTTTATTTATATTACCAAAAACTGAATTTGGAGTTGTATGATATTCGAGTTTGGAATATTGAAAATTTTGTTAAAAGCTTCAGCCATTTTCTGCAGAAACATATTTTCACATCTTACATTATTTTTTTTCATACTCCCCCGAGTGTAAGTACCGTTACCTTTACCTTGACATTATTTTTAAATTGTTTTGCATTGCCCTTCTTTGATTTTCTTCTTAAAGGCTTTAGAAATTTTCTTTTTAGTTTTTTATAAGTGATTTATTAGTTTATGTTTCTTAAAATTTTAATTTCTTGAGCCGTATGAAAATTTACCGAAAGCCTTGCTCTGCAGAAACATATTTTCACTCCATATATCACTTTTAAATTTGCCTTGAATTGCTCTTCTTGTCTTCTTTGATCTTCCTTCTAAGGTTTTAGATCTTTAGATTTTTGTAAATATAGTCTAACTGTATATTTCCAAAAAAATTAAGTATGGGGCCATATAAAATTCGAGTTCTCAAAATTGAAAATTTCCTAAAAGTTTGAGCCGTGCTCGGCATAAATATATTTTCATCCTTTATGTTATTTTAAAATTGTTTAGGATTATCCTTCTTTAATTTTCTTTTTAAAAGCTTTTTATAAATAATTTGTAACTTTATGTTTCCAAAATTTTAATTTATAGCTTATGAACTTCGAATTTCCAATACTGAAAATTTCTTAAAAGCTCCAGCCCTTAATTTTTTATCAAAGTTGAATTACTTTTCGTTGGTTTTCCGTTTTAAAAAGGTTTTAGGAAATCATTTTTTGTTTTTATAGAAATAATTATTACTCCTGTCTCTTTATTTTAATTTATATTATCGCTAAAATCACGATAGAAAAGGAAAATACCAAACTCTTTCATCAGAAAATTTTGGTTATAAAATATGTAAATCGTCTGAAACTTCATGTAGACGTACTAAGTTATGATGTCATAAAATTGATTGATGACATACTCTATATTTACATTTTTGTTGGAGTTAATTTTTATTCACTTAAATTAGCAACAGCTTTGTTGATCTTGTTTAGGATACAAGCGAAAGTGCTTGCTTTAATAGACAGACAGTTTGCATAACAGAATGCATTAACAACGCCATTTACTGTCATTCAAGTTCAGTACAACCATTGCAGAAGAAAGAAAGAAAGAAAACATGCAAAAAGAATTGACTTCAACTCCTGTAATATTTTCATTCATTGGCATTAATTTTTTCGAATATGATTAATCTAAAACGTTCAATTTAAATTAATGCTCCTTTGATTGACATTGGAATATTATTTCCTGCGGCAAGAGAACGTAACTGAGGTTTTCTCTTCCCATTGTTAATAAACACGATAATTATTTAATACGGTTATCAAATTACCTTAATGCAATCGCGGATATTTTGTTAATTTAATTCAAAATAATTACGTTAATTAAATATCACTCACTTTTTTCACCTGGAGCTAAGTAACTTTTCCGCCTGTGGTTTTTGTCTTTCCTAAAGGTATTTCGCAGTAGGCCAGGCTCATTGTTGGAATTGCATAACTAAGACGCAAATGTGTTTAAAAAAATGATCTCTTAATGCTGTTATAATTGCACATTATTATAAAAAAGGTGACGTGGCAAATCGACAATACTTACGTCCCTTTGTTCAGATTTGCAATATTTGTAACGAAAAGAAACATTCGTTTATTGGACTTTTTAACTTACCTACTTCTTTAGAAATAGTTATATATATTTAAATTATTAAAAAGAGTTGTGCAACCGCTACATTCTTAAAAGTTCTTTCTAAATTCGCTTTTAAATTCGTAAACAGTTTTACAGCCGTTAAATCTCACAATGAAACAGTTTTAGTTAAACATAATAGCGTTGCTGTTCTAATTTTTTTTTGTTACTTTCTTGTGGTTTTAATTTCGAAAAAAGTTGCTAAGCGTCTCGCCTTTAAACTGACAATCTAATCGAGAATAAAAAAGGGTTACGCTATATTTACAACGGCCGAATTTAATAATATGCAGTTTATTCTAATTATGTAATGCAAGGACGCTTAAGGTAAAATAAATTTAGCAAGTATGTGTTACTTTGTTACCTTCGTTAAATTTAAATTTATGCAGTTATTAACTTGTGACAAATATGGCTTACCTATTAAGTTTATTAGAACACATTTAATGAGCTTAGAGAATTTTTACATAAATTATTTTGTTGTTATTATACGAGTATAGTACTCTTATGGTTTACAGGGACGTTTTAGTATTTTTAAAATAATTTATGAATCCAATCACGGTATTTTTCTCCTGGCAGCCTTGTTTCAAGCAGGTTCTTTCGGTTTTTCCTCGGGCATGGTTCTTATGTTGAAAGTAGCAATGGATAACATCGTTAATAGGGGTTTTTGTGGCTGATAGAGTTTTTGCCTCCCCCACATTCCGTGAGGCAGACCCTTTTTGGGGGTGTATATGCTTCCACCAAAAACTTAAAAGACGAAGAGGTAGAAAGAATGTACCAATGTACGAAGTAGGCAGTGAAAACCAAACTGTGGAAATTACTAGAAGAATACCCATGACCTGGGCTGCGGTGAGTAAACTCAAAATGGTTTTAAGAAATGTAGAAACACCCATTACCCTAACGAGAAAAGTGTTCAATAGCTGTAATCTATTTGTTATAACTTATGACTTCGGAAGGATATGTCGGACTGCTCGTGGAAGGGCAGGTCGAAGACGAGCAAGGGCTAGAGAATAGTGTTAAGAATCTAACGGGGGCGTTCAGCTGGGTATCCGGGGATGCAATTCCAATAATCAAGTGATCGGCTAAGGAGACTCTCTGGTGGATATCCGAGTTAACTAGGGATAAAAGTTCAGTAAACGCGGCGCGTAGAGCATATCAGAGGGAGGGTCGCGATGGGTTCAGAGAGGAACTTAAGCGGGAGTAGAAATAATTATCATTTCAAAATTAAGAAGATGAAACAGGATAGTTGGGGGAAATTTGTAGACCGAACAGGAAACGAGGAGCCGTTCGGTATCGTTTACAACTAGCGTGCGGTAAAGTTCGAAAAAGGAGGGCTACGTAGTGATGGTTGGCGGGGCGACACGCGCGGTAGGTTGGGTAGGATCCATGAACATCTCCTTAGACGAGCTGATCAGAGTTGATCCCGTAGACGAGGAGGGCGAATAACATCGTAGGTTTAGGCCGGATGTAAGGAAGATCCTCGATACCGAAAACGCGGGGGATTTCAGGATGGAGAAGGCAGAAGTCATTGTGCGCAACCTGCCAAAAGGCGGGTAGTTTATGAGATGGTTAGGGAGGCATGGCCAGCCCATCCGAGACGCCTACTTCGAATTTGGAACGAGTTCCTTCGTTTAGACGTGTTTACAGGCGATTGAAAGTCCGGAGACTTGGTGTTGCTCTTAAAAGGGGAACAAAGGGACAGATAGATCGAGCCCGTCTTCATATAGGCCGATAAGTCTACTGTCGGTGGTAGGAAAGTTCCTGGAGAAGCTGATGTTAAGCAGGTTAGAGACTAGCTTGAAAGGGGAGGCCAGCCTGAATCAGTACGGGTTTAGGCAAGGGCCATCCACTACAGACGCATTAGAACAATGCAGGAGGGTAGTAGAGACGTCGGAGGAGAAATATGTTCTGGGGATCTTTCTGGATGTCAAGGGTGCTTTTGACACCCTGTGGTGGCCGGATGTCCTCAGGGTACTAAAGGCAAGAAGGTTTCCGAGGAATTTCTATCTTTTAATTAGAAATTACCTCACCAAAAGGAGGGTACAGTTATGGAAAGGGGCTGACAGCGTGGTAAGGGACTGCAAATACGGTTGTCCTCAAGGATCGGTTTTGAGTCCGTTCTTCTGTAACCTGGTATTCGACAAGAACCTTGAGGATGACCGACCGTGGTGTAGAAAGGTAGCCTACGCGGACGACGAGGTCATCTTACTGAAAGGCAAGTTTTATCGTGAGAGGCGTCCGAGGATTCGGATGGGGAATTAGCAGCTTAGGATGGTATATCAGGTTAGGAATCTGGGACTGCACTGTCGGCCGTCCGTCACGTGAGGCTAGAGACGAACCTCAAGCGATTCGTCAAAGCGAGATCGGGTCTGAATCACAGAACCTGGAGATCCTCGACAAGGGAATTCTCGAGCCCACATGGTTTCTTCCCCCCGTGTGATAGAAAGGCTACAGATGGAGTGGGTCGTACAATCATACTGGATTACTCAGTTCCTAATGAGGCACGAGGACTTCAGGGCGAAGCTGCGGGCCTTCGGTCTGGTAGACAGGGGTGAGTGCAAATGCAAAGCGGAAGACACAAGCGAACATCTCTTCGTCGACTGCATGACTCCAGGGGTGGAAAAGGGTAGGGGTTTGTTACAGGTTTTCGTGGAGCAGCGCGGGATCAGGTGGCCATCACAACATGACTTTGTCGGAGAAGACGTCTTCGGCCGATTGAAGGAGTTAACGGGAGGTGCAGCGCCGCCAATAAGGTTAATTTTGTTTCTTTTCAGCTTCCCTCACGAGTGCTTGAACTGCATCTGGTAGTGATATTTCGTGCTCTATCGGGTACCTTAGGCGGCCGCTCGGAATCCGGACAGGTTTACGAGATTGGGTTGGGTTCGGTGGCAGAGGTTACGGGGTGGTTGGTCCTGGGATACATTGAATCCTGCGGTCAACCGGGCGGCCTGGGTCCTAAACAGAAAGTCAGTGTGTTAGGCTGGCGCCCGGACCTGGGTGGCCGAGGCTGGTGCAACGGTTGCTCCCAAAGGGTACGTCATGTTCGTGCTGGTTGGCGGTAGCAGGGCGCATTATATCCTGTGATGTCTCGACGGGCGGTGGAAATGTCGTCCTCAGGGGGGGTACATATGCCTAATTGCTTGGTGCTGCCCTAGTCGTCACTTCTAGCGAGCGGTGTTATGAGTTATGACTTATGGAATGGAGACAATGACACTTACAGTACAATCAGCCAATGAATTACGAACGACACAACGGGCTATTGAAAGAGCTATGTTGGGAGTCTGTCTAAGAGAACACATTCGGAACGAAGATATAAGAAGAAGAACGAAGATGGAAGATGCAGTCGGTCGCATCGCGCAAGTGCAGTTGAGTAGGTTATGTGGCCCGATAAGGCTGTGAAAGATGGACTGTGCAATGTGCATATCATCCAATGGATACCAAGACAGCACAAACGAAGTGCCGGAAGACCACCAAAATGCTGGCTTGAAGATATTAAAGTAATAGTAGGACGAAACTGGCCCCAGCTAGCCCAAAAAAGACAGGAACGGAAAACTAAAGGGGAGACCTACATCCAGCAGTGGATACAAAGGGGTTGTTAAAGAAGAAGAAGATCCAAATTTTGGCAATTTTTTAATGTGGTTGATTAGATTTTTGGTTATCACAAAAACATATGTTTCGCTGTTGAAAACATTAACAAATATATGAATATCATATTGTTGGATTTTAATTTACTGAAATTTAATTTACGAGATGGTTACTTAATCGCAGTTTATTAGGTTTTGTAGCTTTTGTAACTTTAAATTAAAAAATAATGAATATAGGTACTTTAATTGGCTTTCTGTTGTATTTAGCAAAATTGAAATTTTTTAACAACGAAAAATATTACGAGAAATCTAGACAGACTAAAGTATTAAGCTTGCTTCTTTAAGGAAGCAGAAACCTCAACCAAGTGTAGAGTTTCACTGTAGAAAGCGGAGTTTTCTACACAAAGAGGGGAAACAAAGGTCAGGCGGGGAAAATCAACAAAAGGGAAAGGTGTAGTGAAAGAAAAGGAAAGCGGAAGGTATTATGTTTTTAAGAACTAAAATCTCTCCTGACACCTCACCTGTGGAAAAGCTTTTTATAAATGATTTAAATTTCATATTTTAAAGAATGCATAAGCCTTTCATTTGTTAGTAATATAAGAAGTAGTAGTGGAAGGATTATTTTGCTTTGAAAGGCTTTTCAGGTTTTTGAACCAGAAATGGAAAACTGAAATTGTTAAGAGCAGAAGGTGCCTAAATTAGAAAATACTACAAACGAAAGAAAAGAATTATATTAAAAAAACAGCACTTTTGTTAAATTACATCTTTTGTTGTTCAATAAAAAATAATATCAAAGGAACTATGCACTTCAACAATTAAATTTAAGAATTACGAAAAGAAAATAGCCAACAACAAGGAAAGTGAAAAATCACCTCTGAAATGAAAAGAAGGAAAAATGCAGTAGAAAAGTAGACCAAACATAAATTTTTTTAACTGTTTTAAATGTTTACATTCATAGAAAAACATGTAAAGGTTTTTTCGTATCAGTGTTTTTTAATGACAAGAAAGGTAAAAAAAAAACTTAAAAAACTATAAAAAGAACTGTATAATTAATTTTTTCTTGTGATGACAAACTGGCCAAATTTTGTTGAATTTTTGCAACTGAATTTTCCTTTTGCGTTTCGAAAATAGGGGTTTGAAGTTATTTCTTAATTAGTAAACCTTCTAATATCGTATAGGTAACTAGTATGTAGCATTAAAAAATTTCTTATATTTAATATTTTCATATTAGTCACTCACCCTATTCAATTTACCAAGTCTGATCTCATTTCTGACCAATGGTTATTAATTTAATTATATCTTTAAGCAATATTTGAGATGATTTCATATTAAATAATCCGGAAATGGTTAGCTATAAATAAAATCAATACACCTGTAAAGTAAAAGGAGAAACGGCACGTTTACATAATTTCCATTCCGTTTGTGAAAACACAAACGTAACATGTCTTCGTATTGAAATCAAGTCTTAAAATCGCAATAAACACACACACGATTATTTCAGGTGGTTGTAATTCAGCAAAGAATCATTAAACTTACTCTTAATTGTATATGATTGTACCTTAGATAAATATCTATAATAGCATGTGATTTAACAACGATAATAAAATTATCTGTTAACTTTTACTTATAATAATAGGCGTAGGTAGTACGATTAAAAGGTATAATTAAATAAATCAATAAAGACGTAGAGTGGAATACGGCACAAGTTATGCGTAAGTGAAAACCACTATTATAGACCTTGACAACGGAATTGGTTCAGTAATTTCCGATATGAAAGTAGTTTCTCGTCACGAGATAGGGCGTTTTCTTATGTGGGACCAATAAGGGTTTCCTACTAGTACAAAATTGCAATTTTTTAGACGTTGAATACTTAATGCACAATAATTGTTTATGCTATTATTATGCATTGTTTGATGTGACAAGAAAAATTTCTGTCATGAATATGTAGGAATATACTTATACGCAGGTGTTGCAATTAAAGGACGTTAAAATATGAAAAATATACTCGTATATCGAAGTGCAAGTACGGATTTGTCATAAGCGTGCTAACCCTAAGGCAACGGAAATTAATATGTTTTACTTTTTCAAACTGGAAGCTCTTTTAGTTGATATGCATACAAAAGGCTATCCTCAATTTTATTATACCATATCATTAATTCTAGCTTTTAGATCTGAAGTTCGATTTTTGGCTTTATATACAGCGCATAAATGTTTATCTTATGCGTTTGTTTTATTCCATGTTTAATTTTTTTAACACCAAAATTATAGAAAGAGGGGTTAGAATTTAAAAATACAGTTTTTTTTAAACCTTATTAACACTGCCTCTGTGGAAATTTCTTGAGTAACTCTCATCAAAGGGCATTCAAAAGTACAAATTTTGTATAACACAAGAATCTTTGCTTTTCAATACGTTTTATAAAATATTTGTTAATGTATTTTTATAAAACTCTGAAATTGAAAAACCTACGAAAATGCATTGATTGAGGTATCCCCAAATGTTATCAAAATAAAAACACAAACCCTAATAATCAAAAAAAAGGTAATAGACAGGAAAAAAGAGCTGAAAAATATGAGAAAAAAACACTAAAAGTATGTTTCTAAAAACTTAAAAGCAGCAGTAAGCAAAAGGAGGAGGAGTAATATCGTGATATTCAAAATAATATCAAATTAGGTATGCTGCTATTTGAGCCATGTCTTTGATAATTTCAATGTTCATATAAATGAACTGCTACTCAATGACATTTATTTGAAAAAGATGAAATTTTAAAATCATCAAAGACATGATTAGCATCAACCATCAACCACACCCCTATCTGCAGTTATAATATTTTTTAATTTCTCATTAGAACGAACAAAAATCTTCAGATTTTTAAGAAAGGAAATAAGAAATGACACACACTTACCGTAAGGGACGAAAGTGGGGTTGAAATTCTACATATATGTATGTAAATGGGTGTAGCAAGGCAAGAAGGTGATAGGTGGAAAGTTAAAATAATAAAGCAAAAATGGACATTGTAGAGAATAAGGCGAAGAAGCTCAGTAATAAAATGATATGTTGATGTAAAGTACGAACTATTATAAATATGAGCTCTGCCAAATTTAGGTACTAGAAGAACAAGGAGAGAAATTAAAAGAAGACGAAAGATCGCAAAAAGAAGGAGGAAGGAAATAACTAACTAAATATTAAGGACAGGAAATCATCAAGAAGAAGGATAAAAACGGGGAGAACAATTATGGAATGGAAAACAGCAAGACTAAAGGGCAATACGAGGAAAGTTGAAATAATGGAGCAAACATGGACATAGAAGAGAATGAGGTAAAAATCTCAGTAATAAAATAATATGTTGACGTAAAGACTATTATGAATATGAACTCCACGAGAGAGAGGGGACCTCTCCAGGTACTAAACCACTAAAGAAAAAGAAGACCAAGGAGACGAATTAAAAACTGACGATAGAACAAAAGATGAAGGTTACAAATAAGAACGAGGAAGACGAGAAGGTAGAAACAATTCGAAAAACGAGGAAGATAATAATAACGATAAGGAACCAAAGGAAAAAAGAAACAGAAGACAAGAGGAGAAGGAAGATGAATAAAAATATTAGGTAGAGGAAGTAAGAGAAAAAGTGGATCAAAATAAAATGAACCAGAAGCAAGGAAAAACTCGATAGTAAAGTATGGACTAGTATGAGTACGTATGAATTCCACGAGAAGGATTCAAATACAAAGAAACTACTGAGGGAGATTTAAGCTAAGATTGAGGAATAACACCACTAAAGAAGAAGAAGCAAGGAGAAGAATTAAAAGAGAAAAAAAGAAGAGAAATGAGGACGAGAAAGAGGAGAAAAAAGAAGACGATAGACGAGGCGGAAGAAAGTGAAGATAAATAGAAAGAGGAAGAAAAAGAAGAGGAAAAGAAAGGGAGAAAGATTAGGAATAGGAAGAGAAGATGAGGAAGAAGCCCCAGGAGTAGTATATTAAGTCGAAAAGAATGAGAAAAAGAGGATGGAAAAGGAAACGAACAGGGGAAGGAAAATATTAAAATAATAACAGTAAAATTGCAAAGAGCAGCAGGGAGAATTACGATAAAAATAGAGGACAAATAATCCACAGGAATAGATGTTTTGTTTTAACGAATTATGTAAATTCTATACATAGAAAAATATCACCTCCGCAGGGATTCGAACCACTGACTCTCGGCTATACGCGCCAATGCTCTACCATTGACCTACAGAGGCAATCCACTGAAGATGCGATATTCATCTCCACATAGTATATTATTATTATCATATATTACTTGAGAACCTATTGAGATAAAAGTGATGGACGTAAAAAAAAGCTATACAAAGCATGAAAAACAGAAATTCAGGAGGAGAGGGAGATATAACAGCGGAAATGTTAAAAAATGGAAAATTGATTATACTCGTATGTATGACACCAATATCCAAAAAAGGAGATGCATGCAAATATGAAAACTATGAGGGAATCACGGTTACACCGACTGTATAGAAGACTGCTACGAGAACCCATAGATGAGGAAAACAATAATGACAAAGCAGAAGAACAAAGTGGGTTTCGGGTAGGACGATCGTGTGTGAACAACCTATTTACTCTAAAACATAGAGAGGTACGTACATCTGCAACTTATAGACTTGGCAAAAGCTTGCGTCAATGCACCTATTATAATACTGTGGGAATCGCCAGAACAAACAAATAAATAAAAACATTACATGAAGATACAGCAATGAAGACCAAGAAAGAGCAACAGTTAATAAAAAAAATTAAAGTAATAAGAGGTCTGTAAAGAGAAATGTGCAGATATGGGAATATCCATAAATAACTAATACCGTCATATAAGTACATTACAAGTTTTTGCCTGGAATACATGACGCTCCAAACGTAAGACGTAGGACTTAATGAATTTTGACAAAACCTCGTATTTATGTATAGGAAAGGAAGCAGAAGAACTAGATTTGGAAAATTTGGTAAAAACAACAATATGCGACCATTACAATTACCACCTTGGAGTCAAAATGACGAAAGACGGACAAAATGAGCAAGAGATTAGAGAAAGAGTTGGACAAGGAAGAAAGCCGATAAAAGACTCGGTGGAATATGGTTGAGTAAGGAAATAATTAAAGGAAGAAGATACAATATCTACAGTACAATTATTATCAAAAGTATTACCATATACGGAGTGGATGCAAGACGAATGAATGAAGTGGATAGAAGAAGACTCACGGCATTGGAAATAAATGCATTAAGAAAACCTTGTAGAGTATCTAGGATGAAAAGAATACCCAACGATATGCAAATGATAGATCTAGAAAAGTCTAGCGATTGGACAGCGTCGACAGACACTATAAAACCGATTAATATATAAAATAGAATTCAATCTCAAACGGCAGTTGCCCAAGTTCAAAGCGTGTCATTATTGGCTAAAAGAAATTCAACATTTCGTTTATTTCATACGACTTTAACAGGAATAAAGTACGTGTCCACTACGATAGGTGTTTTTTTCTAATCTTCTATTCCTGAAGTGGTTCTTTAAAGGTGCGCGAAACATCGAGTCCTTTTACTTACCTCAATTATAAGAAGATCTAAATCCGGAAGTTGCTGGCTTACCTCTATATTTGGCTATCAAAGTCTTCGCATTCATTTTATAATTAAATATGACTGAATAATCGCTGAATCGCCTATGAATCTGTGTTGTGATTTTGATAGCCCACTGCAGTGGAAAACGTAATTTCGTCGTTTTAGATCAAGGATTGTGTAGTATATAAAATTATAATAACAACGAATTGTTAATTGCTGTTATGTGTTGTATTTTTCTTGAAGTGCATCTTTATAGTTTCATCTTGGTATATAATTGTTTTATGTTTAGTTATTGATGGCTACTGCTTTTTGAACAACGTCCTGGCTCTAAAAATTTCAGAATAATTGTTTCAGTAATAAAAATACCTTCAAATGTTTATCTGTTTTCCTGTCGTAATTCGACCGAATATTCTCTGAATTGTAAATTGGTGTTGCTGAAAGAAAGTTGCAGTGGGAAATGTGATTTCGTTGTTGTTGATTAAGGTTTTATAAAATTATAATAATAACGAATTGTTAATTGCAATTATGGGTTGTATTTTTCCTGAAGTGTGTTTTTATAGTTTAATCTTGGAATGTCCTTATTTGTGTTTATTTATTGATCTAGATCTAGGTCTGCGGTTACCAGTTATCTCAATATGTGTTTTTTGAACAACGTTCTGGGTCTGTACAAATTTTAGAATAATTATTTCACTAATAAAAATACCTTCAAATGTTTATCTGTTTTCCTGTCGTAATTCGACCGAATATTCTCTGAATTGTAAATTGGTGTTGCTGAAAGAAAGTTGCAGTGGGAAATGTGATTTCGTTGTTGTTGATTAAGGTTTTATAAAATTATAATAATAACGAATTGTTAATTGCAATTATGGGTTGTATTTTTCCTGAAGTGTGTTTTTATAGTTTAATCTTGGAATGTCCTTATTTGTGTTTATTTATTGATCTAGATCTAGGTCTGCGGTTACCAGTTATCTCAATATGTGTTTTTTGAACAACGTTCTGGGTCTGTACAAATTTTAGAATAATTATTTCACTAATAAAAATACCTTAAAATGTTTACCTGTTTTACTGCCATAATTCGACTGAACAATCCCTGAACTGTGAATTTGTGTTGTGATTTTGAAAGCCCATTGCAGTGAGAAATGTAATTTCGTCGTTTTAGATTAAGGTTACATACAATTATAATAATAATGAAGTGTTAATCGCTGTTATGTACTGTATTTTTCCTTTATAGTTAATCACGTTATATCGTTGTTGTTTTCAGACATGATAAATAAAACATGTAAAGAATAATTATAACATCGGCATTTTAAAAGTTAATTATTCCAATTTTAAGTAGAAGGTTTTCACTTGAATCGCGTGTTTTTGAAAATTTGAAGTTGATTAAAACGTTTATTTATTATGCAAATGTCAAGGTTCGGGACTTTCCAATCATTTGAATTTCTGCTTTGTTTATTTAGAAATTTTTAATTGAAACCTGCCTAAATTTAATTATGAAAATTTCGTTGAATTTTCTTCCATGCACAATGAAAAATATTAAATAAGTCTGTTTTTGTTTCTTTAATTTAAAAAGGAATTGTTATACTTGCAAGTACGTGCGTTTTAACAATAATTTTTAAAAAATTATAACATATTGCATAGTTTTCTGTTTATGTACCTATCTATTTATATTTTTGGTTTCATTTTGATTAAGCATTCTTAAACCATTAATTTTGCAGTAGTCAAAGACGTTACCTTATTTTAAAATTTGAATCGAGCTTTCAATGAAATTGCCGCCTTTGAAATATTGTTAATTTACTGGAACAAAAGTTTTATGGATTCTTCTTCTAATTAATATTTAACAAAAAAAAATTACAAAGTTACTTTTTTATTTCCTTATCCATTATTAACAAACGGTGGAGTTCATAATTATTCTAAGCAACTTTCAGTAATCGACTCAGAGGACTTCCAACCCTAGTAGGAATTTTACAACTTATTATTTGCATTTGAGTAAAATTAATTAATTTTCTTAGACTACTTTATTTTGTTTTCTATTACATGTTTATTTGTTTCAATATTAAGAAACGAGATAACAGTGATTTTGTTAAATTTACGAATAAAGATAACTTTGCGTTCCAGTGTGGAGCCTCAATATTCTTGTCTTAATACCGTCTTTAGGCGGTGGTACCTTTGCCGTTGAATTTAATGTTCTTTCGGTTTGGTCTGAAGTTACGTACAAATTTCCATAACTATCAAAACCGAAACCGTCGGGCCAGTCAACTGTTTTATTATTCGTATAAATGTTCTCCACATATTTATTAAAGGGCTTTTTATAAATGTTCCATTTGGCGATGGTGTTTTTATCAAGCAAACCAAAATAGAGATTTCCTTCGTTATCTATCATCATTCCATCGGTTTGGCCGGATCTTCGTCCCACGTATTGAACATCTCCCCTCCAGTTTTCTTCTAAGGACAAGCTTTCATTTTTGAGGATTCTGGTGCTAAGGGCGTATAATGAAAATCCAGTTAGGGAAGTATAATAAACCAACCTATCATCGGTTTCACATTTTGGCACTGGAGCTAAGGCAATACCATCGATGCTGTACAAACTGCTAATCATAACACCGTGAACGATGTAATTAGCTGCATCCAACTCTTGAAACATGGAACGATCGCGTAATTTCCACCCCTTATTTTGCTTCCTGGAATAAACTATAATACCAGGATCCGGACTACCAACTTCGGAAATGTAAGCATAACCACCGTCAGTTTCGTCTATTACGAGATCGTTCATCCATCCACCTTTATGTGCACTTAATTCATTTGGTACTTCGTAAGTTTGTATAACACTCCCGTTTCTGTTTATGTCCAAAAGCACGATTTTCGGGGGACATCTTGTTAGGTTGTTAAATCTATTTCCATCCAAAACCCAGAGTACGCCTTTGGTATCTACTTCGACAGCTTGGACGTTTTGAAGAGTGGAACAGTCTTCGCCTACATTTTGCTCCCAGTTTGGGTAAGGGTGCAACAAAGGATCTTCTTGTGGATTATTAATAGGCAAAGTTGCAAGTGTCACCGGGATTCCTGTAGAAAATCGGGGGAGGGTTAGGAAAATATTGTCCTTGTAGGCTTTTATTGCCGAGATACCGACGTTTTGGGGAATGTAGCGCCGCGATGATACTGCAGTTTGATAAGCTTCTAGCGATGGCCAAGTAAAGTTAAATAAGTGAAAGTAGTAAGCTACTTCGAACACTTCTTGTTTCGATTTTCCCCTTTTAAGTAAATTAACCCCATGCCCGCCGAGAATAAATAATATCAGAATTACGACTAACTTTTGGTAAATAACCGCGAACATGTTTACAGAACGATGCACTAAATTAGTTTGAAATCTGTAAATATATATAGAATTTGTCCAAGCTTATCATATACCTTTGGTATATTACCGATGTTTATGTTCTCAATTAGCATTTAAATTACCTAAATAATCGCATTTAACACACAAAATATGTTAATTTTAAGTGATATTTACTTAAGTATAATTCTTTTTATGGTTTTGGCCGTAGTTAACCAAATATTTTTACGTACGAAAATAACGAGACATTTTTGCCTGGATGTTTTTTTAACCTTCAAAGTATTTATTATTTATTAAGTTTAGAAAATTGCTGTTGTTTACATACAAATTTTGCAAAAAGAAATAAAAACGACAGGTTTGGCTATAAATTTATTTGAAAAAACGTTGACTCCAAGGAAAGTTTCTTACATGTTTGTCATATTTCTATATTCTTTTAATGGTTTAATCTTGATTAAGCAATCTTAAAGAATTAATTGTGCAGTAGTCAAAGACGTCACCTTGTTTCAAAAGTTTAGTCATGCTTTCAATGCTATTGCCGCATTTGAAAAACATTCTTAATTTAGCGGTACAAAGTTTTATGAGTTTGACTTCATAATTTTAAACAGCTTTGACAAATAGGCCCAGAGGGCTTACAACCGTAGTAGGAATTTTACAACTTATTATTTGCGTTTGAGTAAAATTAATTAATTTTCTGATACTACCTACTTTATTTTCTTTGGTGTTACATGTTTATTTGTTTCAATATTAAGAAACGAGATAACACTGATTTTATTAAATTTACGAATAAAGATAACTTTGCGTTCCAGTATGGAGCCTCAGTATTCTTGTCCTAATACCGTCTTCAGGCGGTGGTACGTTTGCCGTTGAATTTATTATTCTTTCGTTTTGGTCTGAGGTTACGTACAAATTTCCATAAGAATCAAAACCGAAACTATCGGGCCAGTCAACTGTCTTATTATTCGTATAAATGTTCTCCACGTATTTATCAAAGGGCTTTTTATAAATGTTCCATTTGGCGATGGTGTTTTCATCGAGCAAACCAAAATAGAGATTTCCTTTATTATCTATCATCATTCCATCTGTTTGGCCGGATCTTCGTCCTACGTATTGAACATCTCCCCTCCAGTTTTCTTCTAAAGACAAGCTTTCATTTTTGAGGATTCTGGTGCTAAGGGCGTATAATGAAAATCCAGTTAGGGAAGTGTAATAAACCAACCTATCATCTGTTTTCCATTTTGGCACTGGAGCTAAGGCAATACCATCGATGCTATATAAATTGCTAATCGTAACCCCGTGAACAATGTAATTAGCTGCATCCAACTCTTGAAACATTGAACGATCGCGTAATTTCCACCCCTTATTTTGCTTCCTCGAATAGACTATAAGACCAGGATCCGGACTACCAACTTCGGAAATGTAAGCATAACCACCGTCGCTTTCGTCTACTACGAGATCATTCATCCAACCACCTTTATGGGCACTCAATTCGTTTGGTACTTCATAAGTTTGTATAACACTACCGTTTCTGTTTATGTCCAAAAGCACGATTTTCGGGGGGCATCCTGTTAGGTTGTTATATCTGTTTCCATCCAAAACCCAAAGCACGCCTTCGGTATCTACTTCGACAGTTTGGACGTTTTGAAGAGTGGAACAGTCTTCGCCTACATTTTGCTCAAAATTTGGATAAGGGTGCAACAAAGGGTCTTCTTGTGGACTATTAATAGGAAAAGTTGCGAGTGTAACCGGCGTTCCTGAATAAGACCGGGGGATGGTAAGGAAAATGTTGTCCTTGTAGGCTTTTATTCCTGAGATACCGACGTTTTGGGGAATATAGCGCCTGGATGTAACTGCAGATTGATAAGCTTCTGATGATGGCCAAGTAAAGTTAATTAAGTGAAAGTAGTAAGCTACTTCGAATGCTTCTTGTTTCGATTTTCGCCTTTTAAGTAAATTAGCTCCATACCCGCTGAGAATAAATAATGTCAGAATTACAACTAAGTTTTGGCAAATAACCGCGAACATGTTTACAAAACGATGCACTAAATTAGTTTCAAATCTGTATATACGTATATATAGAACTTGTTCAAGCTTATCACAGACTTTTGGTGTAGTTCCGGCGTTTATGTTGTCAATTAGCATTTATATTATATAAATAATCGCATTTGACACCCAAAATATGTTAATTTTAAGTGATATTTGCTTAAGCTTAATCCTTTTTATTATTTTGGTCGTAATTAGCCAAATATTCTTATGTTCAAAAATAATCAGACATGTTTTGGTTTTTCCAACTTTAAGGTATTTATGAGTATTATTCAGTAAGTTTCAAATATTGCTGTTGTTTACATAAAAATTTTGCAAAACTAAATGAAGCCGACAGGTTTAATCATAAATTTACTTTAAAGAACATTGGTTGCAAGGAAAATTCCTTAATGCTTTCTCATATTTTTGTATTATTACGTCACTCTTTTATTAGAAACTATCTGCATTAATAAAACAGACCTACAGAAATTAGGGATTTATTTTCATAAGAAATGATTCTGTTGAAACAACTAAAGAAGAAAATCAGCTGAAGAATGTATTATTTGGAAATATTTGATTTTCAGTATTTATATCTCCTTTGCTCTTTTAGCAGTATTTTTGTAAATTTAGTTATTTTAAAGCCTTTGGAAGTATATTGATGAAAGATGAAAATTTAAATTTTTTAAATAATGTTTTGAGCATTCAGTTGCTTCTGATATTTTTAAATATTTTTTCGAAACATTCTAGGAACGTTTGGATTTTTAGTTTCACCATAGAATAATAGGCCAGGATGGCGCAGTGGTAGAGCGTAGAGTGTCAGGCTAGCGTTGCGCTAATCCTTGGTTCGAATCCGCCTGGTAACTTATTCGTCGTTGAGCACCTAATTAACGACGCTCTCCTCCGAATACAGGCCTAGGAGGTAGAGTAACAAGGTCTTACACATATCACATTACACTCTACACATGGTGCAGTATGTAGTAAAACGGTGCACAAATTTCGTAACCCGCAGAGACGGGCTGGGTTGTGCATTACACGCGCAGAGCCTTATACGTTAACGCACCAGCATCAACACCGAAAGGTATAGGACGTTACATATAATACATACATACATACCATAGAATAGTCTATGGTTTTAGATAAATAAACTTGAATGAGCTTTAGCCAAAATCCAGCATGTTTTGGGTGAAGTTATTAAACATTTTCAGTTCCTTTTTCATTTTTCTTGGTAATAATTCTTGGAAACTTTCAGTTGATTCTGATTATATTACTAAAAAGTTTCTTTAAAATTTGGAATAGTTTGGTTTTATGCGTTTTATCCAAGCAGACTTTTAGTGAAAATCCATCAGGTGGTGGGTGACGTTTTCAGTTCTCTTTTTATATTATTTGGTAATAATTCTTGGAAGCCTTCAGTTGTTTGTAATTGTATTTTTGAGGGTATCATTAAGTGTGTTTTTTTAACACGAAGTGGCCCGTTTTCGTCATGGTATAATTGTGATCTCTTGTAGTAATAAGGAAGCTATCACAGCTTAAAGAAGATTCCTTTGGTTTGGTTCTGTATATGAGATGGTGATTTCCGAAACTGGCCTTACATAAAAAATGCACAAAAAGAGGTAGGTGTCATCGTGTTAATTCTAAAGGACTACATCATATTTGTATATTTAGTTCTATAGCTTTCCGAATCCTACTGACAATAATGAATGAAAACCAACACCTCTAGAAAAAGTGTTAAAAAGCGTGTTTATCTATCCTAAACAGTTCGAAAAACCGTATACAAAGAATTTGTAGAAGGCCCTGGTGCAAAAGCAAATAAAGGTGGATATACATGATCGACAAAGTCTACTGAGAAGGAAGCATTCAGGAATTTATAGATGAATATGCTTGATCCAAAATTGTGTGTCAGTATTAGCCAAAATATGGAAAACTTACAATGAAGATCACAATAGAAGACTCAAATTTCCATTGCCGATGTTTGCTCAGAATGTTTGCTGTGTTGTGCAACTAAAGGCCCAAATAACTCATTTAACATCAAGCAATAAAAGGGAAGTATTGAACTTCTTTATTTGAGTTTGGTAAGTAGAGACTACAACGTAGAGATGAAACTCGTGTAATAATTTTATGACATACAGTAAAAAGCTATATTGTTTTCACTTTTGTTTTTTACATGTTTACTACGCGTAAGTATAATAGAATTATAATATTTAAGATTCAACAGGAAGAACTTTCTACAAAGCTCAGAGTCTGTAGGGTTAGAGATAAAGCTTTTAATGGTGTTCTAAAACCAGAAGATGGCGGAGTCTTGACTTGAATTTTGACTGCCAAAATATCTGCGCGCTCACTAAAATTTGAAATTCGTGTTATTCTAGACAGTTTTATACTTCTTAAATGGTTATTTTGTCACCACTTGATTAAGTATTTATGAAATTATAAAGCTTTTTCATATTTATACCTTTTTATTTGTTTGATGGTATTGTCTCTGAAAGGTTGCACGTTCAGTTATTAATTCAGTAATTTAATTTCAAATTTATCAACTTGTCACGTGCTAATTCCGTACTAAGACAACCTATGGGGCGACGTCAAAGTCGGTGGCTCGCGGCTAATACGCAGTGGAGAAAAGGGGGGTTCGAAACGCTTAACCCTTTAGATGGGGGGGGTCGTAATCGGGAGAAAAATGGGCGCCACTGCGGAAATCGCCAAAGTTGGTCTCGAGGAACGTACCGCAGATGGTTCCTTCTGGGCTCCTTAATAGGCTACATGTTATAATATGGAACATGCCAATTACAATACAGAAAATACAGATGCGGTTTAAAAAAAATTGTAACGACAGCTACTTACATAAAATACAGGAACAAAACAAAAATGTATGAGCAAAATCACAACGTATCCTGTATATCACAGTTTATCTTGCAAAAATTCGCTTAAATAATAGAAAATTTTTTTTAATAATTTGTATGATTTCTTCTTAAACAGTTTTTCTGCGTTTTCTTTGGAAGTTTATAATATGTCGTGATTGCTAGAAATTTAGGACTTTTTTCAAATGTTGACAGATAAAAAAATCCTGTAAAATGTCAGACTTACGTTTGAACACGAACAGGTCAACTGAGATATGAGCAAACTACTCATTAATACACGTCTTATCACGTTATAGACAAATGTTGCTGTTTAAAACAAACAATTTTTTATTGATAAGGCAAGTTTTGGAATTCAATGGGCCAATTAGAGAAACAGCTTTAGCGGCGATTTTATTAATACGTATAAGGATCTCGGTATTTCTAGGAAAAATTTTTTCAATTACTTTCTTACCCTGCTCGATATTGATAGAATTGCTATTCTTTCATAAGACAGTCGGATTCAACAGAAAATACCTGAGGGTTCAATTTTTTCGGTGAAGCCAGGCAATAAATTTAATTAAAAAACAGCAAATCGCAAAAACCGCAGTTTTATTGTTGAATTTCATGGCAGTACATTATTGAAAGTTTAACATCTGATTAGGCTTAAAGATTAATTCACATCTTAATTTGTACCTACTTATGGAATACTAATTTTAAGCCTCAAAATTCAATCATTTAAGGATATAAGTAGCTTAGAGTTCCGATGTGACTGCGCAATATTCTGAATCGTATCCCATCTTTCGGTGGCGTCTTTACGGTGGTGTTAAGAATCCTTTCAATTTCGCTAATAGTTACGTATAAATTTCCGTAAGTATCCATTCCGAACGTATCAGGCCAATCAACCGTCGTGTAATTCTGGTAAACCATTCGTTCGAACTTATCGAAAGGTTTGGTGTAAATATTCCACTTTCCAATGCCGTACTTATCCAATAAACCAAAGTAAAGGTTCCCTTTGTTATCGATAATCATCCCATCCGTTGCTGCGGGTCTTCTCCCGACGTACAGAACACTTTTCCTCCAGTCAGCGGTTTTTGATACGGATTCATTCTTAAGAATACTAGTACGAAGAGCGTGTATGTTGTAGCCCGTCAGGCACGTATAATAAAACGTCCTGTCTTCGTGGTTTGCTGTGGGTAATGGGGACAAGGCAATTCCATCGACGCTATGTAGGTCGTTAATTTCACGTCCTCGAACTGTGTAACCAACGCCATCCAATTCAGCGAACATAGTACGGTCCCTAAATTTCCACCCCTTGTTTTGGCTTCGTGAATAAACTACAATACCTGGATCTTCGTTGCTTACTTCTGATATGTAAGCATACCCACCGTCGGTTTCATCCAGGACCAAGTCGTTCAACCATCCTCCTTGATGTGGACTCAATTCATTTGGTACCACATACATTTGTATCACCTTACCATTATTGTTTAAGTCCAATAAGACGATTTTAGGGGGACAGCTCGTCAGGTTATTAAATCTGACGCCGTCTAACACCCACATTATGCCATTTGGGTCTATTTCCATAGAGTAAACGTTCTGTAGGGTGTTGCATGATCTTCCAACGTTCATTTCCCAGCTAGGGTAGGGTTTCAGTAAGGGGTTAACTGGTTGGCATGTAACAGGAAAGGAAGCTAACGTAACGGGTGTTCCAGGATAAAAACGGGGTAGTGAAATGTAAATTACATCCTGGTAAGCTTTGATTCCTGTCAACCCATTGTTGGATGGAATATACCTTTGAGATTTCAGCGATTCCTGATAGGCGTTTGCTGAAGGCCAGGTGAAGTTCAAAAAATTCCAGTAATAAGCCACATTAAAAATTTCTGCACTTTTTCCAATGTCGATGTTTTTAAATAACAGTTGTAAAATGATCGCAATGCCGGAATTCATTGCTAATGATGCCATTAGTTACTAGAACAGTGACGTTAATAACCATTAAACTTTGAAACTTTGTATTAAAATTGTTTGTCCTTTGAATTAATTTAAAAAACTGATAAGGTGTTTGTGGAAAATATAAAATCGCTGGAAATTCTTTAAAAAAAATTATAACAATGTTATGGTATCAGCAAGGGCGGGCATTAATGTAGAAAAAATAATGAAAAATTCCTACGGTTTTAGATAAAGGCTTGCATATTTTGTTATCCTTTATTATGGTAACTATTAAAAATGTTAGTTAAGGTAGTATTTATTTGTAGGTTTCTGTGGCACTGAGGAGAACTTTTTGTGAAGGTTTGATTACCATAGAAAATATTGTAAAACTTGATAATACAGTTAAAGCTATCAAAAAAGCTGACAGAAGAGGAAAAGATGAAAATATATAAAATAATTAAAAATGGGAAGTTTCAAAGATTAACCAAGGTAACTTATATTTTTGAAAAGCATTTAAGGAATTTATCAATATTAACCAAGTTGCGAACAGTAACAAGAATGGTTCAATTTCAAAAGGAATATTATTTGTACAGGAAACAACCAAAATGATACGAAACAAAACCTAATATTTCATATTTCTAAAATAAGAATGTCAAGAACTAAAGTTTTATTTATGTGGGAGCTAAAGAAGTAAATTAACTTAGTAAGGAAATCGGTCATATATCTTTCAAACCATTTTATGCAATAAGACAAATTAATATACATCCTTTCTTTGCAGAAGGTCATCATTAAGGTTTTGAAATATCCAGAAAGGCTTTCCTGTCTGCACAACTAAACCAAAGCAATTATAATATTTTAATAACTCATTTTTGCAGAAACTCCAAATGAGTTTTACATAAAAATTGAAAGGTAATTATTTTCGATGCACTGTGTTTAACGAATAACCAAGAACTGGCAAGTTTAATTATTCTCAAAACATTCAAAAGCATAAAAATTTACGGTTTACAAAATCAGTGGAAATGGTGTGTTTAATTCCATAAACACTTCTTCGGATAGATAAAATATCAATTTTCTAACAAGGATCTCAATAGTATTGTGTAAAGCACAAGTTGGCGAAACTAAAGATTATTTGGAAATATAGATGAACTGCTGTAATTATTAATTAGTACATATGTTTTTATTACAATTTAATGTTGATTGAAGATTGATAAAGCTAAAAAATATATTTTACGACATATTATTTTGTAAGTATTTTGTTTAATGTGAAACACGCAAGTTACACTAGAAAAATCATTGTTCAGATTGTGAAAAGCATGTAATTTTCTTTTAGGTAATTATTTAAAAAGGAGAGAAGACGCACTTCGGTAAGAATATTTCATAAATGTCTAATAATTTTGACTGTTATATTCGAATACTTTTTTATTTAACTTTTCGTGCCTTGATTCTTTTCCTTTTCATTGCTTTCTTTGCATCCTTTACTCATCGATTCCTCTTTTGTTGTCTTTTTTGCATTCGTTGATTCATTTATTCACTTTTTCGTGCCTTCTTGTTTTATTTGCTGAACTTCACCTCATGTATTTGTTAAGGTATGAGGGATTTTTTAAGACAGGGCGACTACCTATTTTTTGAAACGACTCCTTCTAGTCTATTTATTTACGAAGAGAATAAGTGGGAATTGGCAATGTTCAAACTTTGTTAAATTTGTGCAATACAATATTAAAATTACTGAACCGACTGAATCACCTATCTATTACGCATTTGCATTTATAAAAATAAGTTATTGGTTAACATCAGATACATTCTCTGAAATACTACAAAAAAAATGGAATGTTTTAATAACGCCCTTTGCATTACGAAATTTGTTAAGCTTTTCTTTTTCTAACGTTGAAATCACCTTATCTACTGCGATTTCCATTAAAAAATTTTTGAATATGTTATTGATTAACCGCAGATAAATCATCTGAAAGAAGCAATAAAAAGTTTTAATAACGCCCTTTGCGTTGCGAGATTTGCTAAGTTATTATTAGGTTTCTTTCTTTATCTATCTAAATAATTTACTGGACATTTTCACTGATGAGGTAACGAATTCAATATGGTTTAAATTGCAAAAATGGTAACCGAAAAACTTTAAAAACAGATGTTTTAATAACGCCCTTTGCACTGTGACATTTATTAAGCTTTTACTGGGCTTCTTTCTTTATCTAACGTTAAAATCGCCTTATTGAGAAATAAACAATTTGAATTATGCCCTTTATGTTGTGAAATTTATTAAGTTTTATTAAGTATCTTTCTTTATCTAACGTTGAAATCACTTTATCTGTCACGCTTTTCCATTTATGAAATTTTGAATTGGTTACTGGTTAACCGCAGTAAAATTATCTGAAACACTTAAGAAGCAATAAAAGATTTTAATAACGCCCTTTGTATTGCGAAATTTGTTAAGTTATTATTAGGTTTCTTTCTTTATCTAACGTTGAAATTATACCTATTCGAGAAATAATTTGCTGAACATTTTTACTGATAAGATAACGAATTCGTTATGGTTTAATTCCAAAAATGATAACCGAAAAATATAATGTCTTAATAACGCCCTTTGCACTGTGAAATTTGTTAAGCTTTTATTGGGCTTCTTTCTTTACCTAAATCACCTTATCGAGAAATAAAAAAATTTAATCATGCCCTTTGCCTTGTGAAAGTTATTACGTTTTATTAAGTATCTTTCTTTATCTAACGTTGAAATCCTTTATCTGTTACACTTTTCCATTTATAAAATTTTGAATTGGTTACTGGTTAACCGCAGTAAAATTATCTGAAAGACTTAAAAAATGAAAAGTAATTTAATAACGACCTTTGCATTGCGATCTGTTAATCTTTTATTGAGCCTTTTTTTTTATCTTACGCTGAAATCACCTTATCTACAAACAATTTACTCAACATTTTCACTGATAATGTAGTGAATTGGTTATAGATGAATTGCAAAAGTGGTAACTGAAAGATTTCTTCTTCTTCTTCCTCTTGATGTAGGTCAATTGATATGTGATTTCTAGCATTTTATTCCTGGGAGATCGAAGCGCAGCTGTCCCGCCATCTCTTCAATGGTCTTCCCGGTTCTCTTCTTCCATCTGGGTTTTGTCTCGTGCGATCTTCGTTATCCTGTTGTCAGCCATTCTTGTTACATGTTCGTTCTACATTCTTCTCCTCTGTCTTGTCCATCTTACTATGTCCCCTGTTTTACACGTTCTTGTAATGGCTTCGTTATTGATTCTGTCTCTTAATGTTTTTCCCGCAATAGCCCTAAGCACTCTCATTTCAGCTGTTCTTAATATCTTCTTACTTTTTGTCGTGCCTGCTCATGTTTCTGCCGCATATATCATGGCAGATCTGATACATGATCTGTACGAGTATATGCGGGTTTTACTATCTATATTCAGATATTTGTTATGACATATTGTATCTTTCAGGCATCCAGTTATGTTAGCGGCTTTGTTTATTTGGGTCCTCACTTCGCCGCATAAGTTTCCGTAGTTTGTGGTATTCACACCTAGAACACCTAGGTAGTTAAAGCTACTTATTTGTTCAATAATTGTCCTATCATCCATTACCAGTTTGCATCGCAGGGGCTCTTTTGAAATAATAAGATATTTTGTTTTTTCACTGGATATCTTCATGCAGCTAAATTAAATTAATGAAGTAAGCGTTCTGCAAGTTATTCTTATTGTCCGATATTAAGACAGCGTCGTCGGCATAGCGCACTATCTTGATTTCTCGGTCTCCTAATCTATAACCCATTCCTATTTTTGATCTAACTCTACCAATTATTTTGTCCATGATCGTGTTAAATGATATTAAACTTAAGCTGCCCCCTGTCTTATACCTGTTGTCATTTTTCTATCTTCTGTCAACTGATTGTTAACCCTGATTGCTATAAAGGTATAAGAGGGTAAAAGAAAAAAATAGAAAGATAGATTATTTATACCTATAATGTTCCTAGGTATTTGTTTTTTTTACAGCACCTTGATTATGTCATCTAGTCTTATTGTGTCAAATGCTTTAGTTAGATCAATGAAGCACATACATGCTGGTTTGCAGTATTCTAGGGACTTTTAGGATAGTCGGCGAATAATAAATATAGCGCCCGTTGTTGGATTAAGATGATATACAGGGTGCCCGTTTTTCGACCTCAAGCATGGGGATCTCTGTTATTATAACAGATGCGAGATCGGTTAAATTAGGGCAAAGTTGCGCATTTTTATGGTGATCAATTATCTGAAAGAAAATTTGATCTGTCATTTTTAGTTTCTGAATTATTGCAGAAAAATGGAAAATTGTGATTTTTGTTTTAATTTTTTTAAACGAAAACCAATAAAACTAGACATTTTTAACTAAGACATTGTGAAGGCACTTTTTTACAAGGAATCTGAATCTGGCATCGTATTTTCCAAGGCATCCTAGATGCAAGAGTTACAACACTTAATTTTTTTTTCCTTATGGGCGCCATATTTGATTTTTGCATTTTCGAATAGGGCTCTTTTTTCTGATTACGACTATGTATCACATGATATGGTCAAGCTTTACATTTTGATTAGAATTTAAGAAAAATGTTTTTGCGAAGAATGCTTTGGAAACAACAACATCTACTTCTGTCTAACAAACAAATTTTTGACAATTCAATTAAATTTAGAGTTGCACGTTCACATTTCTTCCCAATTTACCTACAAAATTAAGTTTTAAATTAAGAACAGGATAAGGCAGAATTTTTGTATTTAAATTGGAACAAAATTAAAAATAACGCAACCGAATAGTGAAATTTAATTGAATTGTCAAAAATTTGTATGTTAGACAAAAGTAGATGTTGTTGTTTCCAAAGCATTCTTCGCAAAAACATTTTTCTTAAATTCTAATCAAAATGTAAAGCTTGACCATATCATGTGATACATAGCCGTAATCAGAAAAAAGAGCTCTATTCGAAAATGCAAAAATCAAATATGGCGCCCATAAGAAAAAACAAATTAAGTGTTGTAACTCTTGCATCTAGGATGCCTTGGAAAACACGATGCCAGATTCAGATTCCTTGTAAAAAAGTGCCTTCACAATGTCTTAGTTAAAAATGTCTAGTTTTATTGGTTTTCGTTTAAAAAAATTAAAACAAAAATCACAATTTTCCATTTTTCTCCAATAATTCAGAAACTAAAAATGACAGATCAAATTTTCTTTCAGATAATTGATCACCATAAAAATGCGCAACTTTGCCCTAATTTAACCGATCTCGCATCTGTTATAATAACAGAGATCCCCATGCTTGAGGTCGAAAAACGGGCACCCTGTATAAAAGCTCTGACAGGCCTAGAGGCCCAAGGTTTGTTTAGTTATGGCTTTCCATACTTTCCGGTCCAAGGCCTTCTGTTTGCAATTTTCAATATTAAGAGTTTTCAAGTCCGCTTTCACCGAGTTTAATCATTTATTCTTTGGTCTTCCTTTCCTTCTTTTATCCTTCACTCCTTTTGTAGCCCTACAAAAGCACTTCATCTGACAAGTTGTTTGTAATAAGCAAGTACTTTGTGAGTTTGTCAGCATTTAAATTGATAATGTTAAGAGGCCAAAACTTGCGTTTACTGTTTCCAGTGGGCCACTATGTATATATTTGTTAAGCTTTTATTAAGTTTCTTTTTTTATCGAACGTTGAAATCACCTATTCGACAAACAATTTAATGAACATTTTCATTGATAATTTAGTGAACGAAAAAACAATAAAACATTTTACAAACGCCATTTATATGGCGAGCTTTATTAAGCTTTTATTAAGTTTCTTCCTTTATCAAATCACCCTATCAACAAATAATGTACTGACAATTTTCTTTGATAATATAGTGAACTGGTAATGGCGTAATTGCAAAAGTGTCAACCGAAAGGCTTACAAAATAATAAAATATTTTAAAAACGCTCTTTGCATTATGAAATTTCTTAAGCTTTCATTAAGTTTCCTTCTTTATCTAATGTTGAAATCACTTTATCGACAAATAATTTACTAAACACTTTCATTGATAAATTGTAAATGGGTTAGGATTTAATTGCAAAAAATGGCAACCGAAAGACTTAAAACCAATGAAATGATTTAATGACGAAATTTCTTAAAAGCTTTTACTAAGTTTCTTTCTTTATTTAACGTTAAAATCACTTTATCTCTTGCGCTTTGCCAATTATGAAATATTGAATTGGTTATTGGTTAACTGCAACTAAGTTGTTTGAATACTAAAATAAGCCTTTTTCTTTACGTAAGACTGAAATCTATTGCATTTTTCATTTATAAAATATTTAATTAGTTATTGGTGAATCGCAGATAAATATTCTGAAAGACTTACTGAGCTTTAAGATGTTTTAATAATGCCCCCTGCGTTGCAAAATTTGTTATAGCTATTAATAATACAAGTGCGAAAACACACGCTTAAAGTTAGAATGGTCGTTTCAAAACACAGAAGGTCTGCATTTAATTGTAAAATTCTACAAATCAAGGAAAATATTCGAATTCCAATGCTAATTTTATCTAAAATTGCTTAATCACATGATTGACGGTCAGTTTCACCGCCAACGCCTGTTTTAAAGAAAAAGTTATAGTGTAAACCATGCTAGAATTTCAAGTAGTAGGTTGACTAGCAAGAATTAATAATTAAAAACAAAAAGATAAAGCCAAGGTGTTTATGTTTATAAAGGAGTTCAATGGTGTTATTGTTACATTAAAATGCGTTAAAAACCCAAACATTTTTATGCATTCCACGACTAATCTTGTTTTACTTTCATTTCTTGTTGATATCTTTGACACACTATACATACGTATGTAAACTTCCACAGAAAATATGCACCTATTTGCTTAACCATGCTGAAATTGCACGCGGCCTTACAGTGTACATCATAAATATTGAATATCCAAGCAAGCTCCTCTACACTTTATTTTTAATTTTAACGAAGCACGTTTCTATTTAAATTTAGGATTCCTTTGAACTCGTCGTTGTTTTTTTTATTATTTCTAATAGGATTTTTAAAAAAGGTTTTAAAATAATAAATAACTAATCTTAAAATCAAGTTATTAAGGATTTACTGTTTTGGGGATGGATTTTCAATTGATTTGGATAAAGAAAAGAACCCACAAATGTTCGGCCAATTAAGCTACAGAAGCTTCGTTAAGCAGAACATTTGTGGGTTCAAATTTCAGCGGAAGTAATATTTTTTTTTAAATGCAGTTTCCATAATTCATTAAAGTGAATTATAAATAATTTAGATAACTGATAGTTTACGAAATAGATATTTTTGAAAATTAATTCAAATCAATTAAAAAACCGAAGAAAATTTAAAATTCCCAACTTGATATTTACATAAAAATTAAAAACTTTGGTGGTGAAGTGTACGCGTTAGCGTACATGCGAATTAACTATTAGTTGTCTGACAAACAGATAAGAAGAAATCAAAAATTAAGAATGCTAAGACACGCGTCAAGGCACACGCGATTTGTGATTGTCTCGGATTCCTTTGGGTAACCAGCGAACAACGCCGTACCTTTAAGCGAATTTATTCTCCAGAAAAATAAAAAAATACAATTTGCCTTCGTGATTTATATTAAACGATTGTTTCTGTATCGAAATTCCTCTTAAACTCATTATTTGTCTGTTGGGATGAATTTATTGTAATTGGAAGTCGTGGAATTTCTTGGACAAATTAAGTGGATTCGATCAGATTTAATTCGACAATTTTTCAGCCTTTTTTTCGTTTCACATTTAATTTAAATAAATCAAACGATACATTTTTATTGCCAAATTGAAGTTATTTGTAATAAACATGCCATTTTAAATTTAATGTGGCAGAACGCGAGTTTCCTTTAACATTTCTAATATTTATTTTGAAGGATGGTATTCTTTGGGTTTGAATAATGCACAAACCACTTGAGGTTGCCCTTTAAATTAAAGTTTGAACGCCTTTTTGAAATACTTTTATTGCACGTCACTTACAAGAAAAGACGTGATTGCTACACCAAGTGTTTGATATAAAAATGTCTGTGGGGTTAAAGTTCAAAGAGATATTTTATGCAGTTTTACATTCACATTTTATAAATAAAATAACTGGTGCATTAATGAGGTTAACATTCTAAGACTGGTATTTAATTAACAAACAGGATTAATGATAAATTATTTACTTTAAGTATTGTTTTATAAAATATTTGGCGAGGTGCTTGCTGAAGAGGAAAGTAAATCAATCTAGAAGGTGACAGAATTTAATATTTATTTTGCCCAAAACTTTCAAGATACTTTTACGTAAAGAACTGTTTAATTAACGCATCTAAGGGAATTATTATAAACGCAGCGGCTTGCAAATAATTAATCTTAGCCATAATTGATAATTGCGAGCTCCTTAACAGTAAAAAATTAATATGGGAAGTTTAATCTTAATAAGTAACAAACATTTGCATGTTTCTTAAATTTAGAGATTTTTCTATCTCGTAATAAAGCTTCCAATGTTAGCAAATATTCTTTATGGAAAAATTGCATTAACGGATATTGCCAATGATAATGACTGGGACATACGTTGGTTAAATGGAAATGGCGGCTCTAAATTAATAATAGTAAACTAATACGAGTCATAAGTGCAGGACAATCATACATTATGTCCCATCTGTGCATAGTTAACAACGCAGGTGTTACTTTACTTAGCGATATCTGGGCTATTAAATAAGACTTGTGCATGCTGCATGCTGTGTAGAGCTCTGAAGATTCGATTGGTTCGTACGGTTTTGTATGAATGTTCTCACAGGGTCTTCATTTGTCAAAAATATTCAAAGTTTAAATTTAGTTCTCAGGTAGTATCTGTATTTGTGAAACAGCGTTGAAATCCTTTTTGTGTTTTAACTAGTTCTAGACCTAGAGATTTGAAGTTTCTGTAGTAAATCTCATAGTTACCAAAAATGCTAAGTAAGAAGGTTTTTGAATTCCATAATGTGGTCAGCTTTTATTAAGTTTCTTTCTTTATCTAACGTCAAACGTTACTTTTAGGGAAATTAATTTTTCTACTCCCACCATGGAAAGTGGGATTTTCAAACTTCGTCTCCATAGATACGAGTATTGAAAATGAGTGTTTGCCGAACAAGTGAAATTAGCGTGCGGAAAATTTACTTTCCGCACGCACATGCATGATTTTCGGTGCGGCAAAGTACAGCGTGTTGCCGTGGTCGTTCAATTTTACTTGACTAAAGTCTTTAGAATAACTTCTGAAGAAGCTGACAGTATGAGCAGCGAAACGTCAAGTAATATTGAACGACCACGGCAACACCCGGAAAATATTAGTTTATTGGACAACAGCCGCGAAAGCCTGCATTCAAGAAAGTACAGCGTGTTCAAAATTGTCTGAGATGAGACTATAGGCAACACATTATACATGATTGGTATTTAATAGCAAAAAAATCCCCAAAAAGGTTTATACAAAGTGCAGATAAATTAATTACTTCGTCTATTAATAATTATTTTTTATTAATTACTAAAAACAGAACAATACTAAATTTGAACTAAATGCAATTGCTTAATTAATCAAATCACACATTTTCCGTATTAAATGAAACGATATTAAAAGGAAGAACTACATATGCATATTTCAATTAATAATTAATTAGTTCCCTTACAAATGCAGTTTTTTTCTTCAAATCGGTGGATTATTGTGTTTGTGGTTTACAAAATTGTGACGATTAAATTGTACATCAGGGAACTGCTGCATAAATTGTTGAATGCAAGACTACAAGTTATAGCTCCAAGATCTATCCGCATTTAGAGTTGCACTGCGATAATGAGCCATTAAAATAAAAGCGTCTTGCTCCGATGTAAACACCATATTTTTTCTTTTTGCTGAAATTAAATTATGTAAATGTAGTAATTGCAACATAAAATGTAATTTAATGCAACTAAATTTTGTGTTTTCACACTGGCGAGAAGCCGTACAGAACACAGACGCGTGAACACGACGTGAAAACACAAAAGTTGCACACACCGAAGCCGGGAGTTTAAAGGTTTCTCCATGGAGAAATTAGCTATAATTTATAATTAAGTCCGTAGTCTTACCTCACAGAATGGACGAAGCAGGAATCGTTGAATTTCAGATTAGACGTGGACCTGCAGAAACCAAACCATTAGAAGCGTTCAAAGTACTGCGGGAGAATCTTACCTCAAGTGCCAAAATAGGCTCAATAGCTCTGAAAAGAACTGATGTTTCACAGATTGATCCAACAAAAACACGAAAAAGCGACCAGAAGCGAAAATCAAAACAATAACACGATTTGACAGCAGCAACTAGTGTCAACTGTTAGGGATATATTTTTATTACCAACCTAAATTTTGAATTTTTGGCGGTTCGTTTGACCTTGATCTCAAACATATTTGTACGGTCTGTATAAGAAGTCAAGAAATCAAAATGTCATAATGACATTTGATGAATGTCAGATTTGATTTTGCAGAAATATTTAAATTTTTTTATGGAAATGTGGTTGTAGAAAAAATAGTGTGTAATACATGTGTTAAAAGCTTGTATTTGCCACTCTCATGTGACTGCAGCACTCACTATCGTTCGTGCTGCAAACTTCACATTCGTGTGGCAAACGCAAGCTTTCAACACTTGTATTACAAATAACTATTACAGATTCACTGATAATATAATGAATTGGTTCTCTTTTAACTGCAAAAGTGGCAACTGAAAAACGTTAAAAAATAATAAAATATTTTAATAACGCCCTTTCCATCACGAAATTTATTAAGCTTTTGTAATATCATCGTGACAGTTGATTCAGCGTGCGGCCGACCACCGCTTCTCTCGGAAGACAATGGCAAACCAGCGAGGTATTTCTGCCTAGTAAGTCCTCTCTTACCGTGGTACGGAGCCTACGGTAAGCTGTAGGCTGTAGGCTGTAAGCCTAGGTCTGTAGGCTACCTGACACGCGCACCACAGACATTTGGAGAGAAGACTGAAAGAAGAAGAAATATGATAGTGAATCGGTTATGGTTTAATTGCAAAATTGGCAGCCGAAGGCTTAAAAAACAATCAAATGTTCTAATAACACCCTTTGAAATACAAAATTTATTATGCTTTATGAAGGTTCTTTATCTAACATTGAAATCACCTTATCGCCAAAACATACATAGTAAATTGTTTTTGGTTTAATTGCAAAAGTGGCAACCGAAAGACTTAAAAACAATAAAATGTTTTATACACGATCGCATTATAATGTGACAATTATGTCTGAATCTTTTTGACATAAACGTCTCTTTATAGCCCGTGGGGCATAATTGAGCAACTAACTACTCGATGTGGGTAGAAAATTAATTTATTCCTTTTATTTCAATTTTAAAATCTTCGATCGTGCATAAAATTATGTATGTACCACTGGCGTAACTTCCTTTTATGGCCTTCGACATGTATTTAGCCCTCGGCTGACGCATCGGGCTAAAAATCACGTCTCGGGCAATAAAAGCTTCTTTACGCCCTTGGTACATAAATAACTATTAATAACATCCTTTGCATTAGTACATTTTTTAAGTTCCTATTAAGTATCTGTCTTGATCTAATGTTAAAACCACCTTATCAAGAAATAATTTACTGAACATTTTCATTGATAGTCTAGTTGTCTAGTATAATAGTTATGGATTAATTACAACAATGGAAACTGGAAGATTTCAAATCTACCTAATTAAATGTTTTAATAACACCCTTTGCACTGTGAAATTTCTTAAGCTTTTTTAAGTTTCTTTTTTTATTTAACGTTGAAATCACCTTATCGTCAAAAACAATTTACTAAATATTTTCAATGCACAAATGGCAACTGAAAGGCTTAAAAAACATCAAAATGTTTTAATAACGCCCTTAGCACTATGAAATTTATTAAGCTTGTGTTGAGTTTCTTCCTTTATCTAACGAGAAAGTACCGAGAAATTAACTCAATATTTCTATTAATAATATAGTGAATTGGTTGTTGTTTAATTGCAAAAATGTCAAAAAAAGCCAAAAGGCTTAACGAATAATAAAATGATTTTTGCAATTTATGAAGCCTGGGACACCCCCATAATTTTTTTATTTTTTAATATATCTAAATGAAATTTGGTACATGTAATATACACTTTAAATGGCATTTGTTGACATAGGAAACAAGTTTCTGTCACTTCCGGTTTCGCCGGAATTGACATCAACTTTGTTATTTTAAATAGAATACCCTATATATTTACACATTTTTGGAATCTCCATTCAATTTTACGTATGGTAGCATCAAGTTCGGAACATTTTGATGACAAAGTAAATTTTTGCAGAAATTAATCTAGAGTGCCATGATTTACGCAAAATGAAAGTCAAGGTGACCCAACACTCGAGACAAATTGTTTTAGAACTGTAACTATTTTAGTTGCCGTATTAGAATGGCCTAAAGTTGGCAAAAATGGTTTTTCGAGAATAACTTTCTTTTTTTAAATGGCACTAGGGTGGGACACTAGGATATTAAAAACGAGCGTTTTTCAAGGATTTTATTGATACCAATAACGCGGGATTAATATGAAAATTTAATTCGGAATAACACTCTCCGTTAAAAGAAAAACGTATTTTGGACATTTAAATCTAGATACTGGGTTTCAAAACAAGTGAAACAAATAAAATGCACAAAAAAAGTAACAGACTTGTTACAGTTGAAGTGCTAAAATAATTTGTTTTGAGTGTTGTAGCACCCTGACTTCCATTTTACGCAGGTCATGGCATTCTAGATTAATAAATAAACTCTTCTGCTAGTCTTTAGTTTGTCATCAAAATGTTTCAAACTTAACACTACCATACGTAAAATTGAACGGAGATTCCAAAAATGTATAAATATACAGGGTGTTCTATTTAAAATAACAAAGTTGATGTCAATTCCGACGAAACCGGAAGTGACAGAAACATGTTTCCTATGTTAGAAAATGCCATTTAAAGAGTATATTACATATATATCAAATTTCATTTAGATTTCTTAAAAAATAAAAGAATTAGGGGATGTCCCAGGTTTCGTTGACACCCGGTATATAAAAAAGGCGATCGAAAGGTGTGCAGTAATTACAGGCCCATTTCCCTCTTAAGTATGCCAGGTAAAATATACGAATCCATACTACAGAATCAAGTTGCTGATGCAAAAGCAAACTTCTTGAATCCCATGCAGGCTTCAGACCAAAAAGAGGCACCCGGGATCCTATAGTTTCACACTACAACAGATAACTGAGAAGATTCTACACAAACACAAAAAATTGTTTCTCTGTTTTGTAAATTTGAGGCAAGCGTTCGACCCAGTGTCGATGGAGCAAATATAGACAAAATTGAGAAATAGAAACGTAAACAGCGATCTGGTTAATGCAATTAGTAGCCTATTTGCCAAATGCCCTAACTACATTAGAACCAATATCAATTCGTCCGAGGAATTTATAACTAGGTCAGGAGTCAGACACGGGGGAGTGTTAAGTCCATATCTGTTTAATATTCTACTAGACGAAGTAATCAGAGAAGGAGAATTGGAGATGAAGAAATTTTATTGGGGACACAATCAGCTAACTCCAGTCAATACAAATATACTAGCATATGTGGATGACATGATTCTGCTAGCGGATAAGGAATGCGATTTGCGGTTTAATCTGGCATTACTGAATAGTAACCTAAAATCGTACAACCTAAAAATCAACAAAAACAAAACGAAGGTGATGGTTCTGGCTAAAGAGCGTTATGATGCACAAATTCGCTTAGAGGGCGAATTGATTGAACAAATAACTAGTTCTAAATATCTTGGATGTACACTGAATGACGAAGGAAATATGGAGGAAGAACTAGATACCAGAATGAAACAGGGTAACAGGTTGTACTGCTCCCTAGCAAAGCATGATATTAAAACGAAAGAACTCACGAGAAAACTAAACTTCAAATTTATAAATCCTTATTTGTCCCCACGCTAATTTATGGTTGTGGATCATGGACGCTCGCCGTAAAACAAAAAATGAGACTGAAAACCACTGAAATGAGGTTCCTAAGGGCTATTTTGGGAAAAACCAGGCAAGACAGGATACGGAACGATACAATACGGGACGAACTAAGTGTTAAAAATTACAAAGTGAAATTGGCAAATTGAGAAGCAACAGCTACGCTGGTTAAGTGGTTAAGTCATGTGTGGCGTATGGTCGATTGCAGACTGCCAAAAATCGTGTGTGAAGCGAGTGTGCTGCCGTGGCCGACCGAAAATCAAGTGGGCCCACGAAATGGCAAAAACACTGGGGAGAAGCTAAGCACCTGGCGCAGGATCGTCAGGATTGGAAAAATTCATAATTCTTCAGAAAAAGGATTAAGTAAGTAAGTAAGTAAGAGAATTAGATTAGGCCTCATACTAGAATTGTTCTATAGAGTCTAATTAATTTAGGAATTTACACCGTTGATTTTAGTTTGAAGATTTATAATACATGAGTGTTTTTGAGTACCTGCATTACTATTTCAGCTAAAAATAGTTTTCTTATATTTAAATACAAAATTGTAAGTTTTCAGTTTGTATGTTAAGGTTTTTACTTCAGTTTGGAGTTGAGACATCTTAAAATTAATTTTTAATTTAATCTAATTTGATTTAATTGAAAGCGTTTTATTAGGAATATTTTCTGTTCGGCTTTCAGTGCCCTTATCAGATCGTTATGGAACCGTGTCTTTCTTATTATTAGACAATATAGGGAGCCGATAATTTAAACGCATCGATCACTTTGTAGTTTTTCTTTGCGACTTAAATGTTGGTCCTATTAAAATAATTTTAGTGAAATGCTGACTTCATTTATTGATTTTATTTCTCAAACATCTTGCCATTTCTCTTTACAGTGCATTAAACAACAGTTTATTGTAAGAACAAATCGCCGGTGTCCATAACACAAGCAATAAATTCTTAACAATATGTAAGAAACGAAAATAATGTATGACTTGTGCCACGAGAAAATAATAATGGCAGTATTTTACAACCATTTTAAAAGGTTACCGTGTTAATATAAGTTTAACTGAGTTCACTTGCTGCATTACAAGCTATTACTAAAAGTCAAGTGTAAGGACTGACATGAACTATGGATTATATATTTTAACTGCAAAAATTGCCAAACCGAACAAGCATTTACTTGTAATTGCTATTGAAATATAACATAAGTATTAAATATCAATAATATTGCCTTTAGGTTATAAACCTAATTATGGGAATTTTTTCAAAGGTTTACGCAAAAGCACGTTTTCCATAAGAACAAATAGGTTTATTATTTATTGAAATTGATTTGCGTGCAACTACCGTTACTAGGGGGAAAAACTTCGTACCTGCAGCTATTTGTAATAGCAAATCAACATATTATTTAATATACGATATTGAAAGGCGTGTCCGCGCGGACGTTTCACAAAAATCATCTACGACCTTCTCGGTGTTTGTACATAGAACTGAAGGAACGTGTTTGTTTCAATAAAAATCATTTATAAATAATATTTGCAGTGCAATGCTTGTTGAATATCGCAATAACATGTGGGTTGTAAGAGCTTTGTTGTAATCGTTTAAAGACAGTATCAGATGTAATTTGCACCAATTTACACACAAATGTGCGCTTAGTTTCTAGTTTTAGCTGTTTAAAATTGTGCCAAAACACCAATAAAACTGCCAAAGCCTTGCTTTCATGTTTACGAAAAGTTCTTACAATTCTAAGTTCTTTTGTAAGGCCTGGAAATCTAGTTTAATTACTTAGTCTTTTCAAGTACCATTATGATTGAAGTCTGCTTCAATTTCTGACTTTTTGCACATTTTTATAGCTGATCTTATTATTATTGTAACCTCTGAAGTTTCTGCTGTTCTATTTTTATAATTCCAAGAACCTGCATATTAGACGACTTTTAGTAGCCGTGGAAGGGTTTAAGAAACTAGACTAGAAGTTTAAGTTGATATTTTATAAACAATGGTGGGTTTTGAAAATTACATAAACGCGAAAGAATTCGCTGAATTGTAGGAAATCGTTAAATTCAGAAATGCAATTTTCTTTCATAATAATAAATCAAAAAACTTCCTATTTCGTACAAAAAAATAAGCCAAAGGGAGAAACCTTGAATATCCTAAAACCGTGCAATGTTTGTAATTTTATCAACCTTGCAATTGACCGTGGAATGCTTTAATTGCTATGAACGATTTGATTGTTCGAATTAATTTTAAAATTTACAATTTCGCTGGTTGAAAACGTATAACCTTTACTTACGTTCTGCATCATCTGTGTAAATAAATGTTTTGTGTAATTTTAATTTCCTTTGATATTACTGTGGAAAAATCCGTTTTGATTGTGGTAAACATATTACTAATTGAAAGCACGACTGCACACTTCACGAGACATCAATTATTTTAATTCTTTTCTTGATTAACTAATAACAAAACAAGTTATTGGAAACTTGTGTTTTAACTCGCTTCCTTTGATCGTTAATAACGCGTTTATAATTACATGCAAATAAACAACAATCTGAGTCTTTTCTAATTTATAATTTTTTCAGTTATCTAACCTCAAATTTTAATGAAAATTCCAAGTATTTGCTTTTGTGGTTTATTTTTAAGCCTGGGCCTCTCAAAAACTTATTAAAATCCTTTTGTATTATTTACGTTCCTTTGTGTTGATTAAAATTCTTACACGATAAAGCCACCACTGACCGATTTAGCATAGTTTTCGTGATCCACATGTAGTTGAGTTTCTTGGCCCGCACATAAATTGCTGTGCGAAATTTCAAGCAATTAAACGATTTAATAAATGAAGTCTAGGACGAGGTCGATGTGTGTGTGTGTGTATGTATGTGATAATGAATTCGTAGTTTTTAGAACTATCTGGTGATCTAAGTGAGCGTTGTGAAATGGGTATTGTGCCTTAAATCGGTACAACTCGCAAGGTTATACTCCTGTGTAATGAAATCTAATATAATTAGACTCTCCGCAGAGATCCGTTTGCGAAAATATTACGCATTACATGAGAAAATGTACCATACAACCTGTGCACTATTGTTTTGTGGTTAATGATTTTGTTGAAATACCTTGTTCAAAATTACCTGCGGCCATTTTTCTCTTACATAAAGCTTGTAACGGAATTAAGCTGGCTGATAATAATAATATGCGGCGTTACTACATTATAATTACTTGAAATCTTCCACATTTAGGATTATGTCGATATTTTTTTATATTCGTGAGAAATGTTTTTTCCTTCTAAAGCTTCTCGAATTTTAATTTTTTAAATGAAAATTGAATTGCTTTAGAAGTATACTAAACTAAAAAACACAGGATTTGTTTAGTTGTAGTGGAAAACAATGATGTAAATTGTTACTTTCAAACTGAGGATTAGATAAGCCGCATTAAATAGTAAGCTGTGTTTTTACTGTTTTAGATACTTAAAAATTAATTAAGAACAATAATTCACGCCAGGAATATTCATACATGCTGACTGTAAGAAAGACTTCCTTGCTTTTGTTTATTAATAATGTTGCATAATTCACTTGCATCGTTTACTACGCAGAGTGTTCCAGAATAGACTCATTTAAAAGAAACATTTTCACAAATAAAAATAAAGCTTCTATTCTAAAATTGCAGTTGCTTATATAAAAAGTCTGTAATTAAATAAAAAAATTAAAACTTGGGATAAACGGTTTTCTTTCGGAATAATCAGTTTTTATATAATCTCTAAATAAATAACTATAATATTCTTGTAAACCAGGAATTCTGGAAATCATTGCTTTAACTCTGGCTACAAATTTAGTTTTTGGAAGTCTTTTAAAGGGTTGAAAAATTAGCTTGTTTGCTTTTATATGATAATTAATACAGTTTTAAGGACTCTTTGAAAGTATATGCGGAAGTTACTATCTACTGAAATAAGTTTACTATCTTTGGAAATCCGCTTTAACCTTTGAGATTTTTAAAATGAATTTTAAGGAACCTTTGAAATTGTGAGCTTTTGCTAAGAAATTTATTTATATTTAATAATAGCTAATTAAAAACCTAAAATTAATTCCCTTGATTGTGATCCACGAATCCAGCGTCTTATTTGAATTAAAATTAAATGAGTCTTTGATTTTTTTCATGAAGAAGAAGAAAATTGCTTTTTGATATTAAAGCTTTGTCATCATCGGTCCTTCTTCATTCAAAATGGTATATATTTTGTTAGCTAATAATTCTTATATTTTGTAAATTTTTGAGAGTCTAGTTAAGTTAGTCGAATCTTTATTTATTCTTAAAAATATTAGCAGATTTAAATGGCTAAGTCGGGCTTTTTTCTAAATAACACTAAATCATCTTTCAAATATTTCTTTTTAATATTAACTGTTGAATCTGTTGAATTAAATTTTTGAAGGGTCTTTGCACATTCTTTGAAATTTAAGATATTTTGGTAGATATTTAGATCTGTTGATTAAGTCCAAAAACTCTTTATAAAGCCTTAAAAAATAGAAAAAATTAAGTCTTCGAAATTTTGGTATTTTCATAATTCTTAGTTTTAGTTCAACTTGTAGATAGTATTTGTCCTAACTAAAATATTAGAACATCCAACGTATTTTTAAATCACAGGAATCTGTGACCATTGCCCTTTTTCAGGAAATTAAAATTTTATTATCGTCGGACTTTCTTCGGCAAAATGTTATATTTTGTTACTTGATAATTCTTATATTTTTAGGTTTTTGAAAATTAGCTGCTTTGTTAAGTTCCTCCAATCTTTATTTATTCTTAAAAAATGCCAGAATTGGTAAATAAGATGTCGTGATATAGCCTTAACAAATACAGAAAAAGTCGAACTTCTGATATTTTTAATTTAATTCTTAGTTTAAGCTCGGCCTACAGATGATTTTTATAGTAACTAACATATATACTAAAACTATCGCCGTATTTTTGAATCAAGTTAAAGGAATCTGTGATCTTTGCTTTTGTTCAGGAAATCATAAAGTTCCTTTCTGAAATTAAAATTTTGTCATCGTAAGACCTTCTTTATTAAGAATTTTATATTTTGTCAGCTGATAATTATTATATATTTTAAAAATTAGCAGAATTTGTAAATAACCACAGCATTTTCATAAGTAACTAAATCATTTTGAAAATATTTGTTTTGAACACAGATTTTCAAATTTGTTAAATTAAATTTCTGAAACATGTTTGGTAAAATATTTTAAAATTTAAAGGCGACGCGGCGCCTTTAAAATATTTTGCTAGAGATTAGATTAAATGTAAAAAGTCTTTATGTAGCCTTAAAAAATACAGAAAAAATCGAACTCTACGAAATTCTGATATTTTCATAATTCATAGTATGGCAAGTCTTAGCCTGCAGCTAATCTTTCTAATAACTAAATAAAACAGGTCTTCCTATTTTCTTTCAAAAAAGATACCAAGAGTAAAATTTCTAAACCTTTTCTAACGTTGAAAATTTCAGAAATTAAAGACCTCAGAATTTTTTATTATCTTAGGACCTCTTGCAGTCTGTCTGTATCCGTGACCTTTTTTAGCTTTCGATATCGAGGCTGGTGCGTTAGCCGCCCGTTAGCGTATGCGGTCTTTAAAAGGGTGTAATGCACAATCCGGCCGGTTTTATACCCACATACTACGCCATGTGTCGAGTGTACGAGTAAGTGTATGTACCTACGTATAGGACCTTGTTACTCTACATCTTAGGCCTGTAATCGAAGGGGACCGTCGTTAATTTGGTACTCAACAACGAATGGTCACCGGGACTCGATACCGACCTTCAGACTGCAGGAAAATCCTGCTCATCGAGGGATTATTCGAATCAAGGACTAACATAACACTAGCCTGATGCTTTACCAGTTCGCCTCCCCTCTTGCAGTCAATTTGTTTTATATTTTGTTATCTTTATTTTATTTTTGTTGTTTGCTAATATTTAATTTGTTAAGGAGTTCTTCAAACTAAATACTTCGGTTAATGAATTTAGTTAAACATTTCTGAAAATCAGTTTTAGCACAACCAGAATTTTGTAATTATCTGATCCATGTCAATTAGGTATGTTAATTGATGATGATAATGAAGAAGAAGAAAACCGTTTTAAACAATTATTTTTACTGTTAATTATTATCATTAGAAGAATTCAAAAAATTTTAGCCCTGGCACTATAAGTACATAAGTAATATCTTTTAGTTAAATAGTCACTATTATTTAAACTTGATTCTTTAATCTTTTGACATATTCTAATTTTTTTTAATCAAAAATGGGTCATTTGGAGGAAATTAGAAGATTTATTTAGGTAATTGTTTAATACAAAATTTCAAATGCATTCGTTGATTTTTTGGAAGAATTCTTTATAATGTTTCTGGAATTTGAAGCTTGTTTTACAAGAAACTTGTTGAAGTTTGTTAATCAACGATCCAGAAAATCCTTTTTTCATAATGAAATTTTTTTTATTGAACAATAAAAAGAGATTTATTTATTATTTAAAACCACCATCCTTCTAATCACGTTTGACATAATCTATTGCTTTTTTAATAACCAATTTTTAGCCCAATTTACAGATCAATTTTAAGCATTTACGTTTCTAACCAAAACATGTAAAAATTAATTTCTGAACTTGATTCATGAAACACCAATTTTAAAAATATAAAGTTAAGAGGAATCTTTGTAAATTTGTGACGGAAGTTAGAATTACTTTTTTAAGCTTGATTTTTGAATATGTTGACTGTTGACCAAATTACTATTATACGCGTTATAAAATTTTAAAAATTTATAAAATTATTGAACTATAAAAAAGAGATTTTAGAAGGTTTTCAGAACTTAAAGTTTTAAGATCACTCCTTTGGAGAAATACTTTTAATATATTTCAACGAATTATGAAGTTTTGTAAATAACTGCTCTGAAATTTTTGGATGCAAAAGTAACAAAGATTTTGCTTATTACATTTAGCAAATTATAATAATCCTTGATTGCTTTCAGGTCAATTTGTCTACTTGATTAATAAACGACTTTAAAATTATTTTATAGGCTTAATTCGTTTTTCTGGAAACAATTGTATGATTTTATTTCGCAATTTAAAAGAAAAATTTCAAAGATTATAGTCATTAAGCGATATCAATAAGATTTTAACCTGTTCTTGACGATTAGTTTTAGCAATCTATTCAGATACATTATTATATTTCTTTGTCAAAACAAATTATTTTAGAAAGTTCCTTTTGAAATACAATTGTTGAATTAAATCGTTGGCTTAATTTGTAGAAAGTTTTTGTAATATCTTCGAAAAAATTTATTAATATTGAAGGTTAATAATCAAGCAATTTTGTTAATTTTTGAAAAGCGAAACAAAAAATTTACTCGCTCAGTCACGTTCTGTAAATTTTATAATTTTACCAGTTTTATAACTTACCAAACGTTTGCAATTGGAAACAGTTAAAGTGAATAAAAATTATAAAAATTCTTAATGTTCAAAGATATTTAAATTTTCTGAAAGATCTCTTGGGGATTGTTCTTAAACTTCTGAAAATTTTGTGATTTTAGAGAGAGAAACTATTAGGTACCCTCTTAACCATTCAAAAATTTACAAAAGTAATTTTCTGAAGCATTGAAAGAATTTGTTATAAAAGAGATCAAACACTACTTTTTTCTTGTAATTGTTTTTAAATCACCTCTGAAATTAAGGTTAGAAGCTTTCAACTTTGGGTTGAGTTTTGTGGTATTTATGACAAAAATCATTCAGGAAATCTTTTTAACAGATAATCAGCATCAGCGTATAACAAACTGGAAAAGATCCAGAAAAGAAAGAATTCCTTTAAGGATTTTCACACGCAAATTCAACTTGTTTTGATTATGCAATATAAAATAATCCAAAACGTTTCGTTTCCGGATTCTATTTTAAAGTATTCGGTAGTCTATCTTCCATTAAGATTCTTTTGATAATATCTACCACATCTATCAATGCAAATTATAGTTATAGTAATACATAGACCTCGTTTGACACACCTCACATTTTATTTGCACTGTAGTTAATTTCAAATGTCGGACGCTTTTCCTTTAAAAAATTTCGAATTAGTTTTTGAGTTATGCTATCGATTATATCATCCGTAAATATATTACGTGTCCCAAAGGTCTTGAAAGGCGTTTTATTTTAAATAAATTGAAGTTTTTGGAATGTTTGGGTTTTTAAGACCTTATTTTGATTTTTGTCAAAAAAGCTTTTAGATTTAACTCACAAGTTTAATAATCAAAATATGTTTAGGCTACCAAAACTTTTGGAAACTCCCGATAAAATTGTTTAAGCAACGTCAGGGATTAAGACCCAGAGGACGAACTTAGTAAAATTAAAATTGGAAAGGTTTCTTTTGTTCAATTTATTTCCCAGTGGGATTTCTTAATAATTAAATTTAAAAATCCATTGCCTTACAAAATAGACATGACTTTGATTAATTTGAACTCGATAAGAATAGCAATAAAGTGTATTGTGTGTTATTATTCAGCACAGCTTTAGAATTTTCTACTTTCTTCGATTCTTGGCAATTTTACACACTTTTCTAAAATTAAAATACATAAAACGTATTAGTTTTTTACCCGTGCAAATAGGACTTTTACTTTCTATTTTGATGTGCAAAAGGCAACGAATTCTTGTCAACACGTTCGATTTTAATAAATTAATTAAATCGAAGAATTCCTAATTTATTGATGCATTTAAATATGGGGAAAGTAATGTAGGGTTATTAAATGTATAACATATGTATGTTCGAAGTTTTTTACACGCCTTAAATGCGAATTATTTCATTTGCTCAATGGCACTCTGATTTATGCCCTTATTAAAAGCTCTTGCGGAATAATAATCTATCCACAAATAAAGCAATTAAAATTCCCTTTCTTTCCGTAGACGCACTTATAAAGATTAAAACGACTAAAAGAAGTAACTCGTGCTGCGCGTTATACTTGTATACGCAAGTTAAATGCTTTTGGTTTGTTAATTAATACTTTTGCAATTCGACCTTCATCTAGAACTTTGCTAACGTTCACACTCAGATTCATTCTTGCAAGGCTTTCCAAGCAATTTTAACAGAATTGAATTTATTTTATTGATTAATGATTAATTAATTGCATGTTCGTTCCTTCGGAAACTAACCGTAACCGTTAATTTTTCTATCAATAACCCACATAAAAGTTTAACACCGCACTCGATTTCCATTTTTGTACTAATTGTAGGCGTGATGCTTTTTAACGAAGGCGATTATTAATTGTAAAATTCAACGAATAGATTTTGTTACTTCCAACGAACAAAGTGGTGCTTGTTGAATTATAAAAGATCCGTTTACATAATGGTTTTGCCATGAACGAGTTTAGAAAAAAAAAATGGAAAATTACATTTTAGGAAGTGGACGGATTTTATAGAAGTTTTTTCTTTCTATTACGAATAATTTATGACAGATATAATTCTGCTCATTCAAGTATAACAATACTAACGAGTGCGGCATTGAAACTATTTTTATGTTTAATTGCGGTCAACAAGGCGAATAATTATTAAAACTAAAAGAATAAAAAGAATAATGGCAGGAACGCCATGGGAATATATTATTCGTGTAATGCACGATACAACCAAATCAGATTGCAAGGTGTTCTTGTTACAAGACGTTTATCAACTACGTGCTTAACATAAGAAAAACTTTATACAGTAGCAGGAATCAATTTAATCAAGTAGTAACCGTGCATAATGACTACATAATGCTTTCACGGACGGACAGACATGCTTTAAGAATTCCCCGCTTTACTTTCACTCTACGCATAAAATATCTTGAATAAATCTGGAGCAATGCTGTTTGTACTCGTATTTCAAAATTTATAAATTTTAGAAGCTTTTAATTGCCAAATTTAAAGTTCCCCTATTATTTCCAAAATCATATATTTGAAAGGATTCGTATTGGTGGTTCTTGAATTTTTGGTTATTTCGAAAATATTCTTAAATTATGATAGTCGTCAGTTTAGTAAGAGAATCAGAAGAATTAGAATATTAAACCTTGATTTAGAAATTAAACTTTCATAATTAAAAAGGAAATTAATCATATAATTTTACAAATTAATGTATTTTAGATTCAGTGTAAACTAAAACTAAAACTTGGCTTATGACAGTTTAAATTACACTAAAACTTGGCTTAACCCTAACTTAAGTCGGCTTAAATCAATTTTTAGGGTAGCTAAGCTAAGTTGAATCAAGCAAGCCTAAAAGGCGGCATCTTTGTCCTTGAATTTACCTCTAAGTTTAACTGAATCGCTAATTGCAGAAAGGTAAGTTCCGACAATTTTAGCAATTTCGAGTTCTCTACGTAATCGTGTATTTTCGGGGTTGTTACCTCGTTTGGTGCAGAAAGGAAAGTTTTGTTGCTGTCCTGATACTGTGATTTATCAATGGGTTTATAACGATTTGCGCATAAAGGGAAGTAATGCAGCAGAACTGTCCTTTTTTCCGTTTCTCTCAAAAAAATTGCTTACGTAGTACTTACCTTTCTGCAATTAGCAATTCAACTGAATTCATAGCTGCACCACGATAAAATAATTTCATCTAAATTGAAGTTTATTTAGCTATCTATCATTTCTCTCTTTTAATGCTGATTTATCTTTGCCATTTGTTAAATAATTCTGTATTTACACAACATAAATTTTGAAATTTTAACATTCAAAAACGTAACAATCTTTAAATTACTTTTACTTTCGATGTTAAAAAATAATCCGTTTATTCTTTATTTTATGCTTAAACGATTTACAGAATAAACTGTTTAAATATTAACTTTAGAATTTTTTGTAGGATTGAAACAATTTTTAGGGAGCCACTGAAATTTTAGAGATTTATTTTTCTTAAAGAGTATTCCAGAAAAGTCCTTGATGTGTTCTAAATCAGCGATAATTTTTGATATTTAGAAAACCTTTGAGTAAATAATCCATTTATTCTTTATTTAACCTTTAGTGAATTAATTTAACCTTGACTGAATTAATTGTTTAATAAAAACTCTCATTCATGGGATTCAATTTTTGAAACAATCTTTAGGAAGTTTTTAAAAGTTTTGGATTCTGCGCGAGAAATTTTTCTTAAAGAATAATCCAAGAATCCCTCTGTATGCTTATTTAAACTTGTGATAATTTTTGTATTAAGAAAAATATTTGCGTAAACTAATAATCTGTTTATCTCTTCTTAACGTTTAAACGATTTACTGAATTAATTGTTGCAACAGAAACTTTCAGAATTTTTCGTGGGATTTAAGTTTTGGAATAACCTTCAGGAAGTCTCCGGAATTTTGAGCTGCTTTACAAGAAATTTATTTTTATTTTCTATTTCAGAAAAATCTATATGCGTAAATAATTATTTGCTCTTTTCTTAATTTTAACACGATTTTATGAATAAACCTTTGATATAAACTTGCAGAATTTTTTTAAAAACAGCCTAGGGAAAGCTGCCGAGAGTTTAAGATTCTTCGTAGGAAATTTATTTTTCTTAAGGCGTAACTCAGCAAATCATTTTGGCATGCCTTACACCAGCGATAATTTCTAATAATAAAAAAAGTAGGTAAATCCCTTTGTGCTTTACCTACTTTTTAAACAATTTCCCGATTGAATGGTTTTTTAATAGACGCCTTAAGAGCTTTTCGTGCGACTCAATTAGTTTACAGGTTTCTTTGCAAGGAATTTATTTTTCTTGAAGAATAATCTGGAAAATCCCTTGATATGCTTTAAACCAGCGATAATTCTTGATATAAAAAAATCTTTGGCTAAATAATGAGTTTATTCTTTACTTAACTTTTAACGTTTTACTGAGTCAATTGTTTAAAATCGACTTTCGGAATATTTTGCGATTCAGTTTTTGAAATAATTTTTGGGAAGTTTCTTCGCGAGGAAGCGATAATTCCTGATATTTAAAAAAAAATGTAAATAAACTTTTTATTATTTATTTACTTTTGAAACTGTTTACTGAATTAAGTGTTTGATACAAACTTTCAGAATTCTTTGTGGGATACAACTTGAAATAATCCAGAAAGTCTGTTGATATGCTTTAGACAAACGATAATTCTTGATATAAAAGAAACCTTTGAGTAAAGAATCAGTTTTTTCTTTACTTAATTTTAAAAAATCACTAAGTAAATAATTCTTTAAAATAAACTTTTAAAATTTTTCGTAAGATTCTATTTTTGAACTAATTTCTAGGAAGCTACTGAAATTTTAAGATTCTTCCCAAGAAATTTATTTTTCTCAACGAGTATTCCAGAAAATCCCTAGATATGCTTTAAATCAGCGATAATTTTTGATATTTAAAAAACTTTTTAGTAAATAATCTGTTTATTCTTTATTTAACCTTTAAACGATTTACAAAATTAAATGTTTAATAACAATTCTCAGAATGTTTCGTGGGATTCAATTTTTGAAACAATCTTTAGGTTTTTAATTTTTGGATTCTTCGCAAGAAATTTATTTTTTTTAAGGAATAATCTAGAAAATACCTTGATATGCTTTAAACTTGTGATAATCTTTTATTGAAAAAAACATTTCAGTTTGTCTTTTACTTAACGTTTATGATTTAATAAATTGTTTAATATAAATTTTCAGAATTTTTTGTGAGATTCAATTTTTGAGATAATCTCTGGAAGCTTCTGGAGCTTCAAGAACCTTCGTAAAAAAATTCCTTTACTTAAACAATACCTTGAAGATCCCTTGATATGCTTCGGACAAGCGATAATTAAAAGAAAATTGGGTAAATAATCCATTTGTCGCTTTTAAATGATTTAATAAATAATATACGCTTTCAGAATTTTTCGTGGGATCCATTTTTTGAAGTAATCTCGGGAAGCTTCTGGAATTTCAAGATTCTTCGGAGGAAATTTATTTTTTTTTAAGCAATAATCCCGAAGATTCCTTGATAAGCTTTAAACAAGTGATAATTTTAAAGAAAAAATCCATTTGACCCTTTTAAACGATTTGTTTAGTAATATACATTTTCAGTATTTTTCATGTGATTCAGTTTTTGAAATAATCCTTAGGAATCTTCTGGAATTTTAACTTTCTTTGCAACAAATTTTTCTTATGGAATAATTCAAAAACTTTTCATGATATATACTTTAAGCAGCGATAATTTTTTATCTTTGAATAACCATACTTTATTTAATTTTTAACGAGTTAATTGTTTAATATGCGTTTTCAGCAGGATTAACTTTATCATGAAAGCTTTAGGAAGTATCTGGAATTTTAAGATTCTTTTCAAGAAATTAATATTTCTTAATAAATAATCGTCGCGGTCGTGGCTCAGTTGGCTCAGCGTGCGGCTGACTACTGAGATGGCCCGGGTTCGATTCCCAGGGTCACACATACATCATACATCGAAAACACCCGACCGCTTTCCTCGGAAGGCAATGGCAAAACACCGAGATATTTCTGCATAGTCTTCTCTGGAGTAGAAGTACAAGCACTTCCGTGGTTCGGAGCCCACGTTAAGCTGTAGGTCCCCTATGTCTGTGGGCTACTTGACACGCACACCACAGACATATGGAGAGAAGATCGGCAACGCCCTGTAAAAGGCACACCACTTCTAGAAGAATAAATAATCCAGAAGGTCTCTTGATACGTTTTAAACTAGCGATAATTTTTGGTATTAAATTCAGAATTTTTCTCGTGGGATATAATTTTTGAATAAACTTTAGCAAACTTATGGAATTTTAAGAGTTTTCGAAAGGCAGTTAATTTGCTGAAGGAATATTATCCAGAATATCTCTCGGTATGCTTTAAACCAGCGATAATTTTGGTTATTTAAACAACACCTTTGAATAAATAATCCTTTTATTCTTTACTTAGTACTTAAATGATTTCCTGAATTAACTTTTAGAATTTTTCGTGGGATTCAATTCAATTTTTAAGAAGCTTCTGGAATATTAAGATTCTTCGCAAGAAATTTTTGACAAAAGAAGTCAAAAAATTATAACCATGAATTTTTATTGTTTTTAGAAAATTAGTCGTTTCTAGAACAAGATTTTTCTTGTTCTTCTTTTTGTTTACTCTTTCTTCGACTTTTTGTTCTTCATTTTCTTCTCTTTTTGTGTTATGCTTATTTTTTTCTTGCTTTTCTTCTTCTTATTGTTATTATTGCCATTATTAATATTTTTAATATTGTTGTTATTTTTCTCTTCCTGTTCTTATCCAAGATTGTTATAATTTTTACTCAGAAGCTGACAAGCGAAATGTAAAATCGGCTTAGACATTTCATCAGTTAAATCGAGTAGCAGTACAAAGTTACATAACCGTTATTTCAAAAGTATTACACACAATTAAATATAATAAAACAAAGTACGTTAAACAGTTAATAAAAATTAACTGTTTCAGTAGGTGGATGCCCCCATTGTTACGTAATTTTATTTAAGGCAAAACATACAATTTCTTAATTGAATCAATTTTTCACCTATCCTATCTGTGACAAATTCAATTACGACACACTTTTTAATGCGAACGTTTAGAAACCAAACGGGTTTGCTTATTTTTAACCCGGAAGAAATGCAGTTTAAATTTATTATTATAATAAGATCCACTTTTGCATAATCGTAAAATAATTAGTTTCGTGAGCAAATATTTCGTGTGTGCGTCAAAGTAAACGGCTTTACTAAAAACTGTCTCGGCTCGCGTTCTCACGCAGGCCGGCCACTCCTTGCGAAATTTGTACTTGGCGATATTATTATGGCTTTAATAACCATTTTGTTACCATTTACTTAAAAGAAATAGCTAACAATTCGCCTAATAGCTGGTTAGTTGTTTCAATCAAATGGCTGAATACATCAATCACCCACATGTCAAGTCGCGTTACAAAACGTATTGTAAGGTGAAGGTACAAACAGCAGGTGTGGTTCTCTGTAAATCCTGAGAGATCAAGGTATAAAGATAGTGAAAGCTTTTTAGTTGAAAGATTTAGCCGCTTCATTAACTCAAATGAGAATACATTATGAATGTAATTATTACGCGTTTAGAGTAAATGCAGTGCTAAGGCCAAGTTTATTTTCTACTACGAACTGGAATGTTTAATCATTTAAATATATAAGGGATGTCTGAAAATGCAAATGGGTATTTTTGCAACTTAGAAATTTACTCTTCCTAAGGCGTCCTTTTGCAAAAGAATTTATCATAAATATTTTTACAATTTCTTTCCCTTAAAAGAAAATGGCCTGCTTTTAAGCGTAAAGCCATTTTTATATTATGCTTGCCTTTATTTTAATAAGTCTCGGAACAAAACACCAAACTTTTTATCTTCATCTTGTTTGTACAGACTATCGCTTAATGATTTTCATTAAGAAATCAGGGCGTGTATTAGTACTACAGATATGAGGCAGATTAGACCAAAACACGTAGTGATTGCTAATCTTTTAGACGACAACTTCTACTAATTTTTTAAGAATAAATAAAAATAATATCTATGATCATGCATACTACTGAACCCTAATAATTTATGTATTTTGATGAAGCTGTGTTAATGTTTTCCTATGTTACCCATTTGCAGCATAAAAAGGGTTGTAAAAATATGCTTTCTCAGATTTCCAAATAATCTACCTAATGTGTTGGGATTTCATTTAAAATTTTATGTATTCACTGATTTATTCCTTCGTCAGAAATACTAAAATCTACATTAAATTGAAACTAATTAAAAGAATAATTCGTTAGGAGAATCTCTAGTTTTTTGTTATTTGAAAATGACAATGGAAAACGGCCTGGATATTTTAGAAAAACTAATTTCTTTACTGGCTGATTTTTAAAGACATTTCTTATGCAGTTTCCCTAAAAAAGATGTTTAAAAATTCTGTATTATAATTATTAAAAAGCAAGTTAAAGCGAGTTGTTCATGAAATGTATAATTTAGTTGGAGATTTTATCAGATTGATCAGAAGTTTTCGTGAAGATACCTAAGGTTCCTTAAATTTTAATACTAATCAAGTAATAACCTTCAGTATGCTCCCACAAACTAAGATTACTTGAATGTTATCTGATAATTATTAATTAACTAAAATTATATGAGACATCTTTAGTTCGATCTTGTTGTTATTTGAAAAGAACGACGTACCAAACCGTCTTGGATTTATTAGAATAATTCATTACTTTGCTGGCTGATTTTTGAAGAAATTTTTTCACAGTTTCTCTAAAAAAAATATTTAGAAATAGTGCACTCTATTTGTGTATTAATGGTAATTAATCAGTTTATTTCGCCAATTACAGACAGATAACAATAAATAAATACATTAGTGTGCAGTATAGGAATTGTATATTATTTTAGACTAGTGCAAACTTATGACTGTAAGTATGCCAGTTTGTCAGCTAATAAATATCCTAATACATGTATTCATGTTGACATTTCAGTGCGCGTAGTCTAGATATTGGTGTGTCGCAGAGTCGACAATGGCAAGTGCCTTCAATAATGTGGAAACGGTTGTTGTTACAAATCTTGTGGTGATAACCATGGCTGGTACAGCTGCAAATTATTATATATGTCACGTGCTAGACATACTACTTTTCCAGATATCGGTAGAAAACGCTGGTCTTTCTGTATAGTTCTGTTCTACGAACTCCCAGTTCTTTTCCAGTACAAAAAAGGAATAGTATATCTGCTAAAACAATTTTGGTGTTCTCAAGAAGCTTTTCAGTAAATCGTTTTTCGCCGACAAGTTCATGAACGAGTGAGGTAGATGTGAATTTTGAGACGCAGAGAAGTTTTCTTAAGAACATACTTCTAATTTGATCAAAAACATCGTAGGTGTGATTTTCATCTCAAATATACGTAGGCCAGTACCAATTGAGAGTTTAGATAGCTGGTTGCAGCGATTGCTCTGACTGCTTTTAGCTTAATTTCTGTGATGTGGCGCGAAAAGGACAGTTTTGAAGTCAGAGTAACGCCGAAGTATATAAAGTGTGTAACTTTACCCAAAGTCTCACCAGCTAAAGTGAATCTATCCTTTAAGGAGGGACGGCCGCCACGACAAAATTTTAAGATTTTAGTTTTAGTAGCATTCATCTTTATGTTATTTATTCTAATCCATTCTCCTAAGGCATCCAAAGCTTGTTGCAAAAGAGTTGGATTATCATAGAGAATAATTGCGTCGTCAGTATCTAATAGTATATTATACACGACGCTATAATGAATGCTATTATTACCGAGGATAATGATTGCAACACGAGCGAGCGAGCGAGCGAGTTTTGCAATTATCCGAGGTAATAGTAGCCATTATAGCGAGTCGTATACTATACTTTGTCCACGAACACAAATACGAAGAATTTTTAATTAAAATTTAAATAACAACGCTACTAAAACCATGTGGTAGGACTATGTTAAACGAAGTGGTAGGATTAGAAACATAACCTATTTCCACCAATCAACTATCAGCAAACCTGCTAATACGATCAAACATATCACGTCTAAGAAGATCTGAACCGATAGATCTTCCAACCAGATTCAATTAGTAATTTTTACGTCACTTTGCATATTGAACATATTTAGTATATTAGTATATTAAGTATATTAGTATATTTAGTATATTAGTATATTTAGTATATTAGTATATTTAGTATATTAGTATATTTAGTATATTAGTATATTTAGTATATTAGAATAAGTATTTAGTATATTAGTTAGGGTTAGAGTTAGAGTTAGAAAATTAGGTTAGAAAATTAAGTAATATTAAGTAATCTTTGGAAAGAGTGTTTTTATTGGAAAGCTCTCTTGCATGTCATTATACCTTTGTTAAATCATTTACTGAATGTTACTCTTGTAATAGATTGTAAATACTCTTGGAAATATAATAAAAAACCTATTTCCTTCACTATACCCCATAGACAATGATGTTACCATGACACCGTGAATAATGATTATTCACCGCTGGCAGTGTATAATGGATAGCATTATGTTTGACCAAACACATGAATAATTGACAGATTATTGACTAGTCGTGGACAAAAGTATTTATACATCAGATATTATTATTTTGATGACTTGATCTAGGTGATTAATAAATAATCGGAACAGCATTAATGGTAATTACTAACTATAAAAAGCAACTTAAAGTGCATTTAATAGGAATTAAAATGTAAGTATAATTTAGATACAAATTTTCGTTGAGATACACAAGATTCTTAAAATTTTAATGACAATCAAACAATTAAACATTTAGTTAATTTGCCCCTAAAAATTAAGATTACTAGAACATTATCTACTGATTATTAATTACCTAAAATCTACCTTAGATTGAAACAAATTAAAAATATCATTCCTTTGAAACGCCATCAAAACCCAAAACGTAAACGTGAAAAAGAAGAAGAAGAAGAAGAAACGCCTCTAATTTTTTATTTTCATTCGAAGGCAAGGGCGAAGGAAAAATCCTGGATTTTTTAGGACAACTAATTTCTTTGCTGACTGATTTTGAAGACACAACTTATACAGTTTCTCGATTTTATCAGATTGGTCAGTTTTCGTTAAGATAGATAAGATTCCTTAAATTATAATACCGATCAAGGTTAACTTTCAATTTTCTCCCAAAAATTAAGATTATTTGAATACTATCTGCTGATCTGAGTTTTTAGTACCTATAACTAATTTTTTTGCTGGCTGATTTTAGAAGACATTTCTTACATAGCTTCTCTGAAAATACATGTTTAAAAATCCTGCAATTTAATTTTTCTAATATTGTTAATTTCTAACCATAAAAAAGAAAGTTAAAGTGACTTTAACAGGAATTAAAATGTATAATATAGTAATATATATTAGATTTTATCAGATCGATCAGGAATTTTCGTTGAGATACATAATATTCTTTAAATGGTAATACTAATCAGGGCTAACTTTAATTTGCTCCCAAGAATTAAGATTACGTGAATAGTATTATCTGCTGATTATTCATTAACTAAAATTTATACTGGACTGAAACAAATTAAAAATATCGTTAGAAACATATCCATTTTTTTTATTCGAAAGGAAAACGCCCTGAATTTTTTAGAATAATTAATTTCTTTGCTGGCTGATGTTTGATGAAATTTCTTGCATAGCTTCTCTAAAACATAAATCTTGCAATCTAATTTTTGTATTGATGTAAAAAAGGAAGTTAAAGTGAGTTTAATTTGAAGTAAAATGAATAATTTAGTTGCAGATTTCATCAGATTGATTAATTTTCATTAAGATACACAAGGCTCCTTAAATTTTAATATTAATCAAGTAATAACCTAAAATTAGCTTCCAAATATTAAGGTTACTTACTTAAATATTATCTGCTAATTATTAAATAACTGAATTCTACACTAGACTGAAACAAATTAAATATTATTGCTTGAAAAATTCCCTAATTTTTTTATTCATACAAAACGAAACGAAAATGTTCCGGATTTTTTAGTATAACTAAAGACCATAAAATTGTTTTCTTTGGTATAACAAATTTCTTTGCTCGATCTTGATAATTATAAAAAAGCAAGCTAAGATGGGTTTAACATGGATTAAAGAAAATTAGTTGGAGATCCTATTAGATTGATCAGAGGTTTTAGTTAAGACACATAAGGTTCCTTAAATTATAATGAAAACTCAGGTAATAATCTTAAGATTACTTGACTATTATCTGTTAATTAAGTTTTTTTAAATTTTTGTATTAACGTTAATTTCTAACTACATATAAAAAAGGAAGTTAAAGTGAGGTTAACGTGAAGTAAATGAATAATTTGGTTGCAGATTTCATCAGACAGATTATAAAGTTTTCATTAAGATATACACAAGGCTGCTTAAATTTTATATTCAATCAAGTAATCACCTACAATTTTCTTCCAAAAATTAAGATTATTTGAATATTTGCTACTAATTACTAATTTACTAAAAAAACATTCAATTATAAGTAAGTGTCTATCCTATTCTTATGTGCCTGTTTTGAAGTCCAAATTTTGGGCCTGCCAAAATTCTTATAAACTCAAAGTGAAGAAGGACCTAACTACGTACACTTCTACACAAAAAGGGGCATCTTAACGAAGTTGCAACTATTTAAAGAAATATGATTTATTTTAAATAAGTTCAGTATAGGAAAAGAAATGCGCCTGCTAAAACTCGCATACGTGAGAATCCTACGAATCAAATGCGTTGACTTGAATTTGAAATTCAAATATTTATGTCAGAAATCCGGTTCTTACCTTTGATAAAATACGAAAACCGTTTTAGACGGCCTTTTAGGTCCGAGAATATGTAAAATTTGCTTCTTCAGTTTGAAAATTGAATCTATAAAGTTCGTCTTTCCAATTCTGTGCTCGAAAACCATACTTTAAAGAACTTTTGAGGTTTAGATTTGATAATGCTGTTATCCTGTTTAAAATTCGATTTCTTATTTATTTCATTTTGTAGAAGCATATAAAACAGTGTTCTGTTGTGTACGAAATAATTTACAATCTTTGCCGAAAAACCTTTAAAATAAAATGCATGAACTGTTTAGATTTGAAAACATGTAAAGATGGCATCAGGCTTCAGGATAATGACAATTAATAACACATTTTTAATATCGACCAACATTAGTTCGCACAAAACACACGGGATTTGTAAATTCAGTAATTTAATAACTATTTATTTTATAATTTCTAATACTGTACCTGAAAATAACCAAAACCCATGGCGCATAAATAATTTAGTAATAATTAAGAAGCAATATTTCTCCTTATTCGTCATAGTGGAAAAGACAAAGCAAGTAAAGCTGCTTGTTCTTAGAACATTATGTTTTATTGTTTTTGTATATTAAGATTGGTAATTGATTGCATATTAAGCTAAAATACTTTTATTAAAAGTGTGTATAATTTACTTAAAAACTTCAGTTAAAGGAATCAGGAATTTAAAATGTTACAAACGTTGTTTTGTCATGGGCAACTGCGATCATTTTTCAAATAATAAAGCAGCCTAAAAACAAATATAAAAAAAAAATAGAAAACCACCATTTCAGCTTAGGAACCAATTTGGGTGTTGTTACGGAACAAAGCAGGTATACACATAACTAATGAGGAAACTGCATAAGAAAGTAAACGTAGGTGTTTTTAATTTGGCGTAATCTAAAATAATACATGAAATATCAGTTTTCTAATTTCTTTACGAGCAAAAAAACTATGCAAAATTATGTAAAACTCCTAATGTAATGCAGTATTAAAACAGGAATATGCAAAACACTACTTCTGTTTATGCAAAAGCAAAAAACTTGTCATTTAAATTAGGTGCATGCAATGCACTGCGGAATGGATCAAATAGTACCTCAACAACTTTTTTTATGCTCAGTAAAAGTAATGCGATATGTTATTAAGAAAAAAACTTAGGTGTATTGAACTGCTTTCGCTGTACCATGCGTCCAATAAAAGTTTTTGAAAAGTTATTAAACGAATCTAAGGATATGGCTATGAGAATTTTAAACCATAAGGTTATCTTTTTTTTCTCAAACTAATTCTAAAACATTTTTATTACTTTAAGAATAGAAAGTACACAAAAACTGCAGTAGTTTCAGAAGTGGGCTCGAAGCTACGTTGCAAAAATATAGCAAAAAGGAAGTACAAACTAGCAAGGGAGAGGTATTTCTACTTTAATCAATACATAAATTATGCATGCAAATATTTATAGTCTGATAGTTGTCAAAGCACTCCTAAAACCAATTAAAAAAATAAAATTCCGTTTAAAATTTAAATTTAATGACAGGTTGTTAATTTTAAGTAAGTGTATTTTTTATTGTTTTTACGCTCGAGGTGGGATACGCCCTTCAATTTATCCCTTGTTTGCGGCCCTGACTACGGTGACTGTTACAATTACAAATTATTGTTAAGATATATCAGGAGGTTTTATATTATCTAACAAAAGCGAACTCATACCGTGAATAAAAGGTGCAATAAATTTAAATATGGCACGATTTTACCGGTGCATTAACTTATCTTTATAACAATGGACCGAGGGGTTCTTATAAAGTAAAATACGAGCCAGATATTCAAATGATTAAAGATTAATCTGTATAGGAAGTTGCTTAATTTGTAAAATTTATTTATGCTAGGTTTAGTTATAAATTTTAACGGATGAAAATCACGTGTGCCGTATAAAGAACGGTAATTAATTCAAACTATGTATTACATTGAAAAAATATGAAGGTTAGTTTTGTGACGTCATCTTATTGTATTCTTTTTGTTTCTTAGAACAAATTTTTAATAACAATATTTAATTAAATTTATTCCTAATGTATTTTGCCGGATGTATTGCGGGGGATTTTATGCTAACAATGTAAAGTTCAGGTTCAAAATGTTTTAAAATTCTAATTCCAAGTCAGCACTTTCTTAAACATACACTGCTTGATTTAAAGCAAAAAAAAAATTAAATGTGCAGTAGTTTGAATTATTTTGTGTATCGAGGGATTTAAAAAGTTTCTAATAATCCCAAAAATCGCTTGATGTGCTGTAAACCAGCGATAATTTTTGAATGCATTTATTCTTTGCTTATTTTTTGGACTATTTATTGAATTATTCGTTTAACATAAAGTTTCACAATTTTTCTTGGGATTCAATTTCTGAAATAATCTTTAAGAAGCTCCTGGAATTTTTAAATTCTTCGTGAGAGATTTATTTTCCTTAACCCATTCTAGGCCATGTTCCAAAAATGGAACATCTTCTATTTTTGCTTCTGAACGATAGATGTCGATAATAGTATTACATTTAGCAATGTGAATGTTTTGACAGATAGCTTGTCTGACAATTTCAGTGGCAATTTCAGTGATCCGCATTTTTTTAAGATTGTGTGAGTTTTAATTGTTTATTTTTATGTGTTTTCTGTAATGTAGCTTTCATAGTCCTTCTTATTTAAGTTTATTTTGCAAAAATGTTTTGAAAATACTGTTATATTATTAGTTTCAATGTAGCTCTTTGAAGTTTGTAAGAAAGCATTACATTTATAGGTTATATTCTTGAGATACACCTAAATTTAGCTATGTTCCTTTTTTGGAACTTGGCGCTTGCTGTGTCATTGATTGCCTCTCTTTGATTTTAGTCAGTTACGGACACGAACACCTTTTATGGGACAAAACAACGGTGTTCTTCGAATAGTCTAAACAGGCTTTAGGATAAATTGGCGGAAAAGGAATTTAAATCAGCGGATATTTATATTACACCACCAGCACAGTATTCGGACGGCGATTCAGAAAATTCAGATTACGAAAATCATACTGAAAATTTTGCAGATAAATTTTCAGCAAAGATTTTAGAAGCACCAGCGGAAGCGTCTTTTACTGTTAATGCCCAATGTAACACAAACAGTGACAGCAGCTTACCATCTGAAGGTGAAGGCTCCTTAGAAGGTGAAAAAAAAAATAAAGCTGGTGTGTCTAAGGCAAAAATAGCAAAACTCCAGAAATCTAACGTAATATACAGCAGTAGCGAAGAAGAGGTAGAAACTAAAAACAGAAAAGACGATAAACCAAAGAAAAGAAACTCTATGGTGAAAAAATCACAACGAACACATGTTGATCTATGGAAAAAAGGTGATCTCAGAGTGCAACAGTCTAGTACCGGTCAGTCTGAAAATACCTACAACGTTCAGGAAAAAAGCCCAGTAGAGTTGTTCGAATTATTTTGGAATAATGCTTTATATGAGGACATAAAGGATCAAACTATTCTTTACTCAAAACAGCAAGATGCAAATTCTTCTTTTGATATCACGGTAAATGACATAAAATTATTTTTTGCTTGCCTAATGATATCTGGGTATAACTCAAGGCCTCGACGAGATATGAATTGGAGTTTGGATGTGGATCTCAATAATCCTGCAATCGCTAACGTTATGCCACGAAATAGATTTCGAGAAATTTTGAAAAATTTGCATTTTGCAGATAATTCTCACTTACAGAAAAATGACAAATTTGCTAAAATAAGACCATTACTTCAACATCTTAACGAAAATTTTCTTCACAACACTCCGGCTCAAACGGATGTAGATGTGGATGAATCAATGGTGCCATACTACAGCCATCATTCTTGTAAGCAGAGAATTCAGGGAAAACCTATTAGATATGGGTTTAAATTTTGGTCAATGAACATGTCTAATAGTTATTTGATTTATACGGAGCCATACCAAGGGAAAGGTACGATGCTAGAAAACGAAGAACTTGGTTTGGGGGCTTCTGTAGTCACTACTTTTTCGGAAAAGCTCAAAGGAGTGTTCCCTGATCGGAAATATAATTTTTATATTGACAATTTTTTTACGGGATTACCTCTAGTGAGAAAGATGTCAGAATACGGTTTTGGGTGCACAGGTACCGTACGACAAAACAGAATAGAAAATTGTCCCTTAGAAAAAAATTCTATGAAGAAGGAAGTTCGGGGTGTGGTAGAATCTTATGTCAATAACTCAAACGACATTGTCATTGTTCAATGGAAAGACAATTCAACTGTCCAGGTCGTTTCCAATTGCTATGGTGTGACACCTACAAAATCGGCACGTAGATATTCTGCTGCTGAAAAAAAATACATTACAGTGCAAATGCCCCACGTTATAAACATGTATAACATGCACATGGGGGGCACTGATCTTATGGACCGAAATATTTCAAACTATAGAGTCAAACTAAGAAACAATAAATGGTGGTGGCAAATATTTACTCACCTTCTCTCTGCTTCACTTTCAAATTCGTGGATATTGTATCGACAACAACGTGATCATCAGAGAGTTGACCAAGCTAAGGATTCCTATGAAGAGACACTTCCAGACTTAGATTTTTTGTCATTTATAAGGAATATAGTAGCAACATATTTGTTACTGAACAGTAAGGAGGAGTCGAAGGGGCGTCCATCATCAAAGAAGCAAATGTTGTTCAGAAATGTGCCCGATTATGTGTCGCAGCAAAATTCAGTTCTTCACTATCCAGATTCGTTCAAACAAAACAGGTGTAAGATTTGTAAAAAAAATACTACATTTGGTTGTGGGGTGTGCAGCGTAAATCTACATGTCTTAAATTGCTTCAAAGAGTTTCATTCCAAGCAATAAAATGTTATTTTCATTTTTATGTATGTGTATTAAAAGTTTATGTTTAATTTTTTTAAAATATATGATCCAGAATCACTTCTAACGATAATCTTTGTATTTTGTATGTATATGAGGCCATGTTCCAATTCTGGAACATTTTTGAAAAATGACGCTGCTTATGTAAAATTCAAAATTAGTCAAAAATTCGAGTGATTACGTTCATAACATTTGAAAAACTATCAAAAAATCCCAAAAAAAAAAAAAAAAAACTTGGCCAAGAATGGGTTAAGGCGTAATCCAGAAAATTCCGTGACGTACCTACTTTAAGCCAGCGACAGTTTTTGATATTTAAAATATCTTTGAGCAAATAATCCGTTTATTACCTATTTGTTTATTTTTCTGACAATTTTACGAATTTGTTGGTTAATATAAACTTTTAGGATTATGCATGGGTTTCATTTTCTGAAGTAATGTTTGAAACTTTAGGATGCTGCATAAAAAATTATTGTCCTTAATGACTATTCCAGAACATTCCTTGATATGTTTTAAGCCAGCGACAATTTCTGATATTTAAAAAACATAAACCGTTTATTATTTTCTTAATTATCTTGGCGAATGTAGGGCAAGAAGGCAATATAGCCTGGGGTATACGTTGTATACAGGTGTTCTGAGAACATCCAGGGTGCAATTGTTTTTCGATGACCTTCCTAACATCCCTTTTGTTCGAAATTGTTTTTAATAAGGGCTAACTCGACATGAAGACTGTCACCGTAGACCCTAATGACCTGCTTGTCAGTTTTGACGCCTCTGTTCACCAAGGTCCCCATTCCTGATTCAGTAGCTATCGTCGAACAGTCACTAGTTCAAGACGGCGAACCTGCAAGTTTAGATTCTCGTTGAAAAGTGCCTTTTCTCTACATATTTTCTGTTTAACAACCAATTCTATAAACAAGTAACAGGTGCTGCTATGGCTCCTTCCCTTTCTCCTATGGTTGTAAACATCTTTATGGAATCTTTTGAGACGATCACCTTGGAATGCTTTGATTTAAAACCCAAGGTCTGGTTCCTTTACGTGGTTGACACTTTTATTATCTCGCCCCATGGAAGACATAACCTTGCTTCCTTCCTGGAACATCTTAATAATCAGCACCCTGATATCAAGTTCAGCATAGAAATAGAATCGAATTGTACTCTTCCTTTCCTGGACATCATGGCAACCCGCACACCAACTGGTCATCTTGCACACTCAGTTTATCGTAAATCCATACACACGGATGGGTGTCTTCATAGGTATTGTCAATTTACATCATAATTCGGCACAAAACCCTCCGCAATCAATTCTCTCATTCATCGGTTCATCGTGCTATCATAGTGTCTCAACCCGTCAGTACTCATGTCGAGTTAGCCCATATCCAAGACAAGAATGGGTATAACAAAAGTGATGTTAGCAAGGTCATCGAAAAACAATTACACCCCTCACACTCTGGAAGTTTTCAGAACACCTGTACATGTACACCCGAGGCTATTGCTTTCTTACCCTAACATTCGCCAAGTTACTGATCCCATAAGTAGGATTCTCAAAAAACATAACATCAAAACCATTTGCAAAACCCCTCCAAAAGTGTCACAGATACTCCCTTCAATAAAAAATCCCTAACCCTTGCCATTAGTCTATAACATTCCTTGTTTTTGTAGTGTAGTGTACATTTGAGAAATTGGTCGCTCAGTAAACACGGTATCTGTGAACACAAACGTTGCTTGAAAACAGGTCTTTTCTCAGACCCAGCTGTTGCTGAACATCCTTACAATACTGGCCATAAGATCTTGTTTGAAAAATCTTCGATCATCGCCAATGCTCTTCATTCTTTCAACAGGAAAATCTGTGAGGCCATTTGAGTCATCAAGACCCCTAACAGCTTGAATTGTGGCACTGGTTATCATCTATCAGACATATGGAAGTCTGCCATTGCTACTGGCTCCGCCCCCTCCACTTCTGGTTACAGCCGGTATAAAGTCGCTGTCTCTTCTGTTTTTTTTTTTAGAAGGGTTTCGCCTCTGCATGTCCCTCTTCCTCTTACCAAAAGAGTTTCACCTCTGGCGTGGTTGACACGTTAAATTACAGTACTCTTTTAGCGCCCCCATTTTCCTCCTAATGAAGCCCCTTAATAAAGTGGGTGAAACGTTGAGTTCTTCTGTTTCAACAATGACACAGTCCCAACCCGTAAGACGTTCTTTTAACAATGTTTAGATGATGTAATTTTACATTCATCTATAAGTAAGGAGATGTATGCTGTCTTCCATTCTGGAGTGATTTTTTCACCTCTTAAGAAGCAGTTAAAGACAAATGATAGCAGGTTAAAAAACAAATTTGCCTCTTTGTAGTTATTTGGTAGGAATTCTAGAGGAGTTTCGCTGAGAAGTTCCAGATGGTAGTCTTTTCATCGATTGTCTATTGGATACTAGATTCCGTGGCCATATTGTACATAATATTTTGATCTACTGTTTTTTTTACTTTGGCTACGGCCTTACATTTCTAGCACAATGTATACAGTACTTACAATCTTCTCTATTATTGTGTTATTAGTGAGTAGCCATTTGACATATGACTTTTACAAGAGCTTTTACCTTAAGTTCTACCACCAGCTTAGCTTCTCTTTCTAAGATTTTTACTTCGTACTTCTCCTAATACCTTTTTCTGCTTGTTCCACGTAAGTGACTACGTGTGGTATATGTTTAACCCACTTGAGTACGCTATGTTGTTGAGTTTAAGGTTAGTGGTAATTGATATAGTAATAGAGTTATTTTCAAAGCTCTTTAGTTTGAACTTAGAGGCACTTATCTCTCGATTGTTATCGGCTTTTGCTATAAAAATGTTTTAGCCTCTACTACAGCTGTCGCCAAAGTGGTCGATATCGACCCCCAGGGGTCGATATAACATTGTTAGGGGTCGATTCGGACTCAGGGGTCAATTGGGGGTCGATAGAAAAATATAAGACATCATTGTACGGGTAATATTTAATTCGGTTAACTTGGATAATCTCCATCCTAAATGACAACGCAATTAAGAGTGAATCGTGGGAACAGTAACATGAATAGAACCTGTGAGATGGAGTAAGGTCATTTAATAGTTACGGGTAGGCCAAAATCACGTATTTAGATACCAATAAATGGATATCGGTGGTTCCCGCCCGGTCGGCGCGGCGGGAGCGAGATTTCAACACGTTCACGGTTGCTTATTTACTTATACTTACACGTATTCGATCCTAGTCTCATTTTTACGTATCGATATACAAGTGAGCTGAACTTTTTTGACGTTAAGGGAATATACAACTGTAACTATAAAAAACACAATCTAAAAACTCACATAAGCGTCTTTTTTGCTTGTCCTATTATAATTACGGAATAGTAAAATAGAGGGGGTCGATGAAAAGTCAAGAAACTCTTGAAGGGGTCGACGGTCGAAGAAGTTTGGCGACCCCTGCTCTACTATGTAATGGTCCGATCTACATTGTGCACCTTATAGACTCTAAGGTCATGGAATTGTAATCTACTGTTCCGTCTTCCGTGATTTTTACTGTGAGAGTAGGTTGGACCCGAGTTTACATGTGGATCTCCTTATGTATGTGTAACCCATTTTTAATTTGTAATGAATCCTGGTAACACAATCCAGTCAACCTTTCCTCATTGTTGTTAAAGACGTTGTTTCCATCAGATCCTACAATTACGTCATTCCTTCTGGTTTCAATATCAGCATTGAAGTCTCCAAGTATTAAATACTAATTCCTTCCGGCTACTGATGGTGTCCAAGAGTTGATTTGATGTGTCGCCATGATAATCTTTATCTATAATTTTTCATTATTAGAAGGGATATAAACACCAATTAACACTACACTATAACACCTTTGAGTTTGAGGTTTACTTTTATTATGTTTTGTTAGTAGCACTCCAGCCTTTAAGCTCCCTCGCAAATTTTTCCCGATTAATAGAGAAATCCCAGTTTTTCCTCTGCATGCTTTATCAACACCCCTATTTAGGCGGATACAGTCTCCTACTTGATGGCTGCCGTTGCGCTTTTTTTATTTCAGTAATGACAACCATAAGGTCCTGAGTTGCGGTAGCTAGATACTCCAGTCCAGCGCGATCAGGAGAGTTAAGTATCGTTGTCTGCGGTCAGTGCTGGAATGAGTAGCCCAATTGCTCTGCTAATGCGGCACCTCTCTTCCAGGAGGATCGGCCACTATGGAAGGAGTAGACCAGAAACGTCTCACTAAAAATTGAAACTATATCTATTTTTAAACGTTGTGTTTCGTCCACTACCTTCTAATTTCTAATTTTCATTATCGGTTTTCGTTTGCTATGTCGTCCTCTATTTGTTCCGTCCGAGTACTTCTCACTAGGGTTTTTAGCAAATTTTTTTTCCAAGTTTGAGGGGGCTGGTCTTACGCCCCAATTCACATATTTGGAGGACCAGGTTTTTCTGTAAGGGTTGTCTCTCTTAGCCGAATGATTTGAAGTTCAGGAGACGCGCCTTCTTCTACATAGCATACACAAATGGCAGGCCATGTATTGCCGGAGGTTACGCGGTTCATGCCTTCACAGACTTACGGGAAGAGCTTCGAGTTCAGTGGGCATTTCTCAGGATTTTGTAACGGGTGTTCACAAACAGTCGTCATCCCAGTAGGTTGTGATTTCATAAACATATTTCGTAATTTGATTCAGAACACAAAACTAAATGTCAAGATTTGTAAAATGTCATTGTCTATGATTTAATCTAAGACTTGTAATTTGTTTTTCAAAGCAACCGAGATGACGACTGTTTGTGAACACACGTTATAATGTATTATTCGGCATTACAGACTCTCCCGAGACCTGATTCCAACCTTTAATCGCCTACATAAATTATACATGCAGATATTTACAGCGTAATAGCTGTCAAAGAACTTATTTATTATTTTGTTTATCGAAGGATTTAGAAAAATTCTAATTAAGGTTGGCTGTTCGGCGTTGATCTTTGATAATTTCAGTGTCTGACGTTTTCTTAAATCCATTTTGTTTATATAAATATGAAAATAATAAGACATGATCGACACTAGTTATAGTTAACCTTGATTATGTTTCTTGAATCTCTCAATCTCCTTTTTAAATGCATACCTTCCAAAAGAAAATCTCAGAAATATAATGGTAATGCTGTAAAGCTCCCAAAAAGTCACCCAATCAATTTAAAACGAGAAATATCAATTAATGCGAAAGTTAACAACAATTTTGAGTCATTTACATCACTTACTTGTTTAATCATGTGTAACGGAGTAGATAATTAAAGCAGCGGTGAGTTTGTGCCATATCGGGTTAAACATTTGGCTTCAAACGGGGAGAAAGTACTGTTTAGTTAAATTTAGTAGTCATTTTGCTTATTTGCATTAGTTGATTGATGTATGAGACAAGTTATTGATTTGAAAGGCTAAAACCTGTGTGTCCTGTGGCCAATTTTTGGCCACACAGTTGTCCGAACATGCGATTAATCTTAAAAGTGCATTGTTCTTTTATGCATTGTTTGTTACTTTGCTTTTTAATGTCATCGACTGATATGGTCAGACTGACTTTCCTGATAATTTTTCTGTTTTTTTAAGGCTTTCAGAATTTTAAAACTAAAGCAAATTTGACGGAATTTAGGTTAAAGCGTAGAATTTTATTAATATTATTATTTGTTTAAATTGTGGGTTAAAATATGGACTTTTTAGGTTTCATGGATACAAGTCAATAATAAATTATTACTGTTGATTTATATATAAAAATTTATAGCTTTAAAATTAAGATGTTATCGGACTAATTCTACATTTTCATTAAATCAGCTGAAAACTGATATTTAGTGAACCTTCAGTTTTCCTTATTTGGTGTTATTTTAATTTAATAAAGATTTTGCTTTCCATATTTGGTTTAAAGTTTAAATGTGAAATAATATTTTATATTTGTTGACATTGTAATAGTTTAATATTAAAACCGTAATGTTTCATATTTCATAATACGTTAAAATGCCAAAAATTTAATATTTCATTTCAAAATTTTAAATCTTAAAAGAGTTTTCTTTGTAAATGCGAGCAATTTTAATGGGGTGGTGAATGCATTTCATAATTAATTTTTGACATGTTAGAACCATTTGAACCTTGAAACTCTATGTTTATTCTTTTTTTAATAAGCTAAATTCTGAAATCTGTGTCCTAATCTAGGACTTGATACATTAAAGCTAAAGATTTTTCAATAAATTAATTCAAGTCACTGATATGTATTTGAATTTCTGTTAACAGCGGTGGTGCAACTGAAATTTAAAACTTTCGATTCAATTCTATAAGCTTAGATTTCGATTAAAAGGCCAAATTTTGAAGAAACAACTCATTTTGCAAACTGAGAGAAAAATTAACGAAAATTTATAAAATACTTTTTTTTATTTGAAAGAAACTAATTTTCATTTAAAAATTATGTTTCTTAATATCTTTGGGGGTTTTCAGGCTTTTTCAGCATTTTAAAATAATTTTTACAGTCTGAAAATGCTTTCACTAATAAGCAAACGGAAGACACATTAGCAACAATTTAAAAAAAACCTAATGTTTTCAATTAATTATGTTCTTAGCATCGAGAAAGAACTAAGAGTGGTTCCTTTCAACTATTTTTAAATAAAACAGGTAGATATGATAGCGTAAATACGTAATAAATATGGGCTGAATACTGATTACATCAGCCAAGTAAGTTAGTAACAGTTCGACCCAAAAGCTTAAAAATTCCTGAAAATTATATCATTTAATCATTTTAACTCATTTAAATAAATTAGTTCTACATGAATAACATTCACAATTTCAGATAATGAAACTTTCAATACCAAACGTTAATTAATTTAGCTCGAAATAGCTTTTATTAATTAAAAAATTCTTCTGAATATTAATCTGTAGAATTTAGCTTTGATAAAGAACAGAAAGTGTTGGATATGTAACCATGTGGAATGAAATTAATCGCTTTTGTACTTATACCTATATTGCTTAGTTTTAATTTTTGTTTATTTGCTTTGGCCTTTTTTACGAGTAAATTTTGTCATTCTTTTATTAATTAATTTTGAAAAATTCTTATACAGAAAAATATTTTTATGTAAAGTGATTTACTAAATTATTATCTCATTTTAGAGATAGATAGTTCTTAATAAGTTTTTGTTAAGGTTTGATTTTTATATAAAACTTTAAGTAATTTAATACAAAACTTTAACGTAAAAATTCAACATAAAACGGCATTTTAGTATTTCAATTATAAAAACCTTGGGTCAGATCTAGGTGAGCATTAAACTACATCACAATCGCCGAGGAAAAACTCAAACAATTCACAGTATCCATAAAGAAAATTAGGAAAGGCAATTATTTAATTAAATCTAAGAATCACATAAGCACCACTTATTATCTACAAATATAAATCGTCTTGGGTTATGTAAAAATGTAATTTAACCAAAATGAGGTCGCGATCTCACAGTGTATCAATTAAAAACGGTTGTATTTTACTACATGAAAATAAAATAGCGGGAGGTGTGTGATATTTCTGCTATTTCAAAAACGCACGAAGATGAAATTTATTGTATCCTTTTGCAATATTTAACTGATGAGGAATGCTTGTATTTATTTTTAATTATTAAACAGGAGGATTTGAATGAAAATATGGGAGTTTCTTGATTTTGCAACTCACCTATTGAAAGGAAAATAATTTAATCAAACTGAAATCAATGTTGCAACTCAATATTATTGTCAAATAACATCAAATAAATAATTTTATTTAATTTATAACATATTTCGTTTAATCATAATTTTTGCTTTAAGTAAATAACCATGAACAAGCGTAAATCTCGCCCATGAATAAATAAATAGAGTAAAACTATTCTTTTATTTATTTCAATTTGCCTCCTATACCTTTACACTGTCGAGACGGCCGGTCACACCGAGCCGCAGAGCGGTCACCCATCCAAGTTCTGGCCAAGCAGGCTCTTGCTTAACTTTGTATATTTCAATATTACGTGCACTTCCACTCTGCCGTACTGCCGGTTAGAGTAAAACTGTATGCAAAATAAATAAATATATAAAAAAACAAATAAGTGAACTTAGAAGAAAAAGTAAACAAGAAGAGTTATCTAGAGACTTTGACTTAGTTATTAAAGGTGCGAAGATAGAAACAATTAAGAGCTCTAATAGACTTTTAATAAACTTCAGAATGATAGATTGACACCTCTATATTGGGAAAAAAGTTTACATAAACTTAATTAATAACAATAACGTGTTGTGATTTATTATCAACAGTCAAACATAAAGCGAAGCAATTTCTCAACGTCTTCTAAGTTGGGGGGTTCGAGGATAATGCTTTCCTAAAAGGAGTTGTGGTATTTAAATCGAATCTTATGAAAAAACCTGCGTAATAGCAATGGGATCGTTTAATTAAAATAATAACTTTTTTATATTCTTAACATCACACGCAAAAAATCTAATTAAAACGAACTACTTATATTTATTAATTACACCTTCAAATAATTGTTTTAATTACAAATTAAAAAATTTAAATTGAAAACTATTAAAAAATTAACAGAAGTTGAAATAAAAATTGAATATTTGTAATTCCGATATAGGTTGTAAGTAAGTAAATAAATGTCCTGTTTATCTGTACAATATTTTCTACAGGGTGTTAGGTAATGCTTCTGCCAAACTTTGGGAATGGCTTTATAATGACAAATAGACCAAAAAAGTATTATACAATTTTTTTCTAATACGCCTAGTCTCTGAGAAAACGCATGCTTTAATTTTACTTTTTAATCTCAGGAAAAACAAAAACAAAGGGTTAAAAATACAGGAACAAAATTTTTACGGATAAATAAGAGTCTAATACATCAAGTAACAATAAAACTTTATTAACAACCACAAAATAATTAAAGGAAAAAACTGCAACTGAGAAAAAAATGGTATAAGAATTTTTTATTCCTTTTATCGTTCCAAATCCACTCCCAAAGTTTGGCAGAAGCATTACCTAATACCCTGTATAGAACCGATGTAATCCACCATTACATAGCACTTTCTTATTTGAAAGGGATTGCTCTTATCAGATAGCGAACGCATATAATAGTAGATTATTCATTAGTCCCGTTCAAGGCCAAGTTGCCTTTACATTTACTGAACCGTCAGAATAGAGAAGAATCACTTGTGTATCTAGTTAGTATGTTCACCACAGAACTATTAATATAAATTATTATAAGGTTTTTATCGTTAGTTATTAGACTTCCCAGTGGTTTCCCCGTTTAAATTTTTAAACTATAATAGTTCCATTTACAAGAAGAAGGAAGCTAAATTTAAAAACTTTCACTCTGAATGGAACATAGATACAGTTCTACAGAGAGGTTTAATATTTGGGGATAATCCTTGACCAAAAACTCACCTGAAACCCTCATATTGAAAGGGCTCTTACAAAAGCAACAATGGCATTTTGGGTACCTATGCCAAAGTTGTTTGTAAAGACTTGGGGCATAAACCCAAAAATGATCTATTGGTCATAAGAAATAGCCATAAAGCCCATTGTCACCTATGCTTCCTTAGCGTGTTGGCCCACAACGAAACAAAGTGTAGCTGCAAAAAACTATGCAAGCTTCGAAGACTAGCGTGTGTTGGAATCACAGAAGCTATGTTCTCATGTTCTACAGCAGCAATGGATACTCTGCTAGATCTCCTATCTTTACACTTATGTGTAAGAAGGGAGGCAAGGCTGAGTGCCCTCAGGCTACAACAGGCAACCCAACTCCGCGACTGAATCCATAGACAAAATGTCAACACGGTATGACTTCGACTGCCCTTTGAAGTGGTCATTGATAGCCGTGAAGAAAGCAGAGTGAAAGAGTTACGACTGGAGCAAGGAGCAAGCGTCTAGTAAACAGATGGTTCCAAAATGGAAGAAGGGGTTGGTACAGGTATTATGGGACCTCGATGTAGGATCTCAAAATCCTTGGGAAGTACCCCATCCATATTTCAAGCAAAAATCCACGCAATAGATCTATGTGCTTAAGAATGCATTAATAAGGGACTGCGTGGAACCAAGATTTACCATTTAACAGACAGCCAGGCTGCCCTAAACGCTCTTAAGTTCAAAACTTTTGAATCTAAATAGCCTGAGACTGCAAACAATCCCTCAAGCAACTGGCCAGAAATAACACATTAATTTTAATATGGGTGCCAGGGCACGAGGGAAGCCATAGTTTATCGGACCAGAACCGTTTTGTGGAATAACTAAAAGCCGCATTGTGGAAGAGGTATGAAACTGGGAAAAATACCAAAAAGAATCCTATTGGAGGAATACTCCAGGACAAAACCACGTTCAGCTTCATAACGATTTAACCTGCTCAAGAACGCGTCCTTGATTATTTATTGTTGGTAAGAACTGTTCTTCGATGACCTGAAGAGCCCTTGCGCTGACACAACACACTACCAGTGCGACGAAAGTTCTCAACAACTGCTAACATTACACTTTTACTTGGGGCCTCTTTGTTGAACTCTTGTCGATATTTTTCTCGTCCATTTCTATATGAGCGGAAATAATGCTCCACTATAAACACTTTTTCCTCTCTTGTAAGAGTAATTTTCAAGACGATGTTAACAGCAGAGCAATGTTAATGTGACAACTAATGAAAAATAAGCCAAATATGAGAGATGCATATTTTTCCACAACACGCCAAGTTTCGGTATTTATTCTAGCGAATATTGTACTTTATAGGGGTTACGAAAATTAGATTTTATATTCAAGTGCGACAATTTGTGGGTCATACATAGATATTTATGTACTTGATAACTAAAGAACATCAAAAATAAATCTCTGCAAAGGTCATACCTCTAGCACGTTTTTGAAATTTTCAGCAATACGGAATACAATGCCCAGAAAAAGCTGTAAGTCATCTTTAACCAAAGTTGCATTAATTGGATTTGCTTGAGGGAGATAATAAATTGGGAAGACGAAACGAGTTGCTTAATCTATAATACAATTAATAATTTTTTACCTTTAGCTAATGATCCCTTTTCTTCAACACCACATTTCAAAGAAGTGCCATAAATGATAAATTTGCATAATGTTTGTTTAATTAACAACCAACCTAGTTTTCAACACGTTTAATGCAAATTACCCCTTATTACTACAAGTTTTCCAATTGAAAATTAATTATTGGTTTAGGATTTCCTGAAGGTACCTATGAATAAAGAAGAAGCGTTATTGAGAAGTTTTTATTGTAATTACCTACATAAGTGGATAAATATAGGTTACAGTTTAACTGAAGTCATTCCTCTCCTAGTTTTAAACTTGTATAAATACAGAACTTCTGACAGGCTTTTTGAAAGTATGTGACAGTTTTTAGATTTCATTGATAATATTTAACAAGTTTGGCGAAGAGGCTACAAAATGTTTAGCTGTATTTGCTTATATATCACGTCGTATTTAAACTTGAAAACACATTGAATTTGAAAAAGTGATTTGATGTGGGAATTTGTGCACATTAACAAGCTTATTCAACAAGAAAGGGAATTCAAGGATGTTTTTGAAATTTATAACAATAAATAAGTGTGCTTCAGTGTTACATGTTGTATGTAATAATTCGATGCAAGTTGTAGATGTGGTATCTCTCTGCACCTTTGGAAAATACAACTCGTCTAGTTTGATTTTTTATTTTCTGGTTAATTAAATTACATATTGAAAAAACTATATGCTTTACAATTAATAACTAAATAAAAAATCCCTATATTAACAATAAATTAACGATAAAAGCACAAACTAAATTCGAAGCTTTTAGTAATTATATCTTTGAAAATCAGGTTAGCTACTTACCGTAGATTCAATTTCCAGGAAATGCAAGGCTTTGGAGAAGAAGTTTTTAAAATATCCACTGCGTGTGTTAAAGTTGTGTGGGCAAAGTCCTCAACAAAATAAAGCCAGAGTTTTTGCAGTTGTAGCTGCTTACGCGATTTATTCAACTATAAGTATGGGTTTTTTCACTGTTCAGTTCTTTTATGCCACCGAAAATAAGATTGTTGTGGTTTCTCGAAATTGTGAAGGATTTATTGCATATGGGCAGGTATTTGTTATTCAATATTTGTCTTCACTTTAATCTGCCGAACAAAATATTAAGCATTTTTTGACAGCTAAACGAAAATCTGGATTTTCTAAAAATTGTACCCTTCGTTAAGCATTTGTTAAAATTGTATCTACCGTTATTGTGCATAAACATCAGTAAGGAGCACGGATTATAAAGACTTACGCAGCAACTTGTTTTTTTAACAATAAATAATCTTTTATAAAGATCTTAGGCATCATTTAATGAAACAGATCGAAATTAAAGATCGTCATTGGTAATTTATAACATAATACGTTCAATTATTATAAATATCATAATAAATTGCTTTATCTTTCTGATTTGTGTAACTATAACCGGTTATTCTATTAATTTTATAACTAATTCAACAAATCTTGCTTTAAAACTATTTATAATTTGCCTTTTCAATTGCAGCCCCATAAAACAAATTTCCCGAATGGATTCTTGTATTTTTATATGTCGTATATAAATACCACTCTACAAAAGAATCCTAAATATATTACTCAAAAATGCAGTTTTATTTATTTTACGTACGTTTCTAATATGCTCCCTGTACTTCCATAGATTTCAGCTTCTATCTTTGTCGCGATTTTGCGGCGACAAACATCGGCCCGTATTCAGCCGGCACGGCAGTTTAAATGGAAGCGCAGCCTCCTGTCTTTATACTCCGTGGTAAGGGAGTTATATGCAAACAAAGGAACCAATAAAAAAATAATCTAAATTTTAATTTTCAAAAAATTATTGTCTCTCAAAATACTTGCTTAAGCAAATTAAAAAATGTTTTTAACAAGGTTAATTTAAATATTATCTAATGCCAAAAAAGCGTTTTCTAGAAAATATAGGAATATCGGTAATAATAAACCTTTACTGTTCCGTCTTTCCATTTATTTTTCATGTTAAAACCTTTTGTAGTACCAAATATTACTAAAACCAAAGACTATGACCTTTTTGTAGCATTTTCATAATAAAATAGCGGGTTTCCAGCGGCAGTTATTTTAACACTGGGAAGAATTTTTTGAAACTACCTTATTAATTCCCAATCTTTGCAGGCTCTTTGAAAGTCGTTGGCACTTGCATCTCAGCTGAATAACTTTGGTCAAATTATTGCCGATACAAGAAAGTTCTGGAAAACCAACAGATTTGAAAAGAAATCCGAAAGGAATTGGAAAACATATTCGAACGTACCCTTCAGATGCAAAATTCTTCTTCGTTTAATAGCCTTCATAGTGCTGATGGCACTGGTAAATTCTTACTTTAGAAAAGACTTGGTAACTGGAGCATGGGCCATGAAAGACCAACAGAAACTCTTTAGACTGTTTTTAACTAGCCAACAAATAA